>CM060916.1:1036371617-1046371617 GCA_030737875.1 Allium sativum | reverse complement strand
CCATGAACAGTTTCAATTACCACAATCCGCCCCAATATTGCTCCATTCCCTTTTGACATTTCGTCGAACACTTCATAGACGCTTAGTTTACATGTTAAATCGTTGTTCCACCATCACGAACGACGCTACCATCACAATAATTAGCACTGCAAGCCTCAAAACTGTTCAGTTAAGCTTCACAGACCATTCAGTCCTCTAAAATCGAACAGCTTTGAAAAGGATAGCACAACCAAAGTCCCTCCTTTCAACCTCATGCTACGGCCTCCACCTTCAACTGGAGTTCACCGTCCTCAGTCAACACCTCGCCCACCACTTCCAAACAAGACCGAACTCCTTCCAGGTTCCCCCATTTGAAAACACTGCATCCTTTTGTATTATGCCTGAACTGTCTCCCCAACAAATCAACATACTGTCGCAACCTCTAACACCAATCCTAACTCTGTTCACGCCCAGAAAATCGAGTAACATGAATGGAAGTCGAACTCCTCCAAAGCTTTACGATAAGGTGCTGCTACTTCTTACGAACACGGATCTACCCCTAACTTCGAATCCTGGCTTGCGTATCCAAGATCGAACGGTTTTCTATTTGGCATCGCGCTTCCTGATGCTTGCGCGAAGAAGAAGAGAGAATCGAGCACCCAGGAATTTAAGGGAAAGAGAGATCGAGGGCATCAGTTTGGTTTTAACGAGGGTAGCGACTTTGATTTTGATGGATTCGATTTGCAACTCAAAATGAAGGAGCGGCTTCGAATTTCTTTTATGGGTGAACAAATGGAAAACAAAAAGGCCACGAGTTGGTTTTGGTTTTGTGGACATCATAGGAGCACCGTTCCTTTAGTTTTGTGGAAGACAAAGGAAGATGTGGCCATATAAGAGTCAAGTATTAAAATTTTAATTTGTTTTAAATTTAAAATTGTATCCTTAAAACTTTCAATAGCCCTTGATTTCGAACTCCTTTCTGAACCCAACAACTGTCAATTCTAGGGTAATACCCCTATTCCGGACACATTGGGATAGGTCACGAAGTCCGATTCGATCATCTATGGAAGATATTTATTTAAATCAATATAAATTAATTTCAGGCAATTTATTCTTCGATAATAAATTAACATTATTCTTCTAATTCAAACAGGAGTTTGAATTGATTTTCTGAACTGTTTCTAATTCAGTTTCAACTTCTCGAACTGACGTATTACGATAATTTAATATATTCGATATTAAATCGATATTGATTATTAAATTGATAACTAAATATAAAAATCCCATTTATATTTATCCACCCAATATTTAAAACTGTATTAAATATTCAAATCTAACCGACGGAATATCCGGGTCATTACATTCTTCCCCACTTAAAAATAATTTCGTCCTCGAAATTGCTAAGGTAGAAAAGTGCTACAAACCCATTTATCCTTTCAAAACTTATTGATGTCGATACTCAACATTTCAAACTTCCTTACATAACACTCTTTCGAATAAACCCATATTCGATGACTCCTCCCTTCGAATAACTAAATTAAATAATCTCTATTTCGAATAACTAGATTCGAAAACCTTTCTTTGAATCAACTATATTCGATAATCTCTATTCAATTTACTCTATTGGATTTTACTCTTTTTGATTAACTCCATCGAATAACTAAATTCGATAACTCCTTCGAATAACCAATATTCTGTAACTCACTTCGATTAAACTAATCGATAACTCATTTCGATTAAACTATAATCGATAACTCCTTCAATTTACTAATAATCGATTACTCCTTCGATTAACTAATAATTGATAACTCCTTTAATTCTATTCAAATAAACTAATATTCGATTTAACTCCATTCGCTGGACTCTAGATCGCAGCGATCACAATGGTTACGCCTGATTCCCCCAGGAAACATCCGACCGCCCTAGGCTATCTGCATCCCTGTGAATTACGCTAGCAGTCGTACGAAACGGCCACTTATCCTGAGTAACTATGTTTGACTAACTCTATCTCAATAACTATATTCGATCAACTTTAATTGAATAACTAATATTCAATTAAATCCTAATCCGATTAACTATGTTCAATTAACTTTATCTGGTTAACTCTTAATTTGAATAACAAGTATTCGGTAAATTCTAATTGAACAACTAATATTCAATTAGCACTACGGATTAACCCTAAGCGATTAACTCTAACTGGTTAATTCTTACTCTAATCGATTTATTCTAACACTAATCGACTTCTCCTATTCGAATAACTCCTATTAGATAACGTTTATTCATTTATAAAGATTTACTTTTAGTAACGGTTCTTCACTTTATAAATGCTCTCTTTAATAACGTTACTTCACTTATACAAGTGTTGCATGCCCCTTCTATTTAAAACAATCGGTGTTAAAAACCAATACCTCTTCTCTATATAAGTCCAGACTTATATATTCCATTTTTCGAATGATAAATATTTAATTTATAAACTGTTATTTATAAATTAATCTTTTCTGTTTATCTGTTAAAAACAGATTTCCATTTTCTATTCATCTTCTGAATATTCCTTTGATTAAATTCTACTTATTTAACAAATGAATATCTCATTTATAACATTCTATTTATTTTCTATAAATAAATATTTACATTGAATCTATTTGTAAATGTTTTTACAAATATTCCCTTCTAAATTCTATTTGTAAATGTTTTTATAAATATTTCTCCTTCTATTTGTTTGCACATAACTTCATTTACATTTGTGTTACAAATATATTTCCTTTATACTTACTTTACAAATATATTTTCTTTTTAACTCTTTTGGGTTTTCCTTTATTCATTCCCAATTCATATTTCATTCACATTGATTTTACTCGGTTTATCCATTTCGATCCATTTAACTTACTTAAGTTAAATTTAATTTCAACCATTCAAATTCCCATTAACTAGTTGCTAATTAATCGTTTTGCCTATTTCACCCTTTTTATTTGAATATAGCTTGTTCAAATATATGTCAACTTAATTATAACTAATCTAATTATATTTTCAACTCGAGTTATATATTCGATTTCGAATATAAATTCTCAATCTCTTTCACTTATCCAAAAACCCAATTTCGATTCAACTTTGATTAACTAATTTCTCTTTTACTTAGTTAATTCTATTCAATAATCAGAAATATGATCATTGTTTCCCAAATCATTTTATCTACTTCACTTGAGTTCACATTCATTTTATAACTCAAGTCTATATTTTTCTCATGGCCATTCGGATTTTATTTACTTTAAAAATCCTTTTACTTATATATATATAAACCATTGTGGTTTTAAATGGTTTCCGGCGCTGCACTTTTTGAAATTTGATTTTGACCTATCTCAAAATCTATACGACGAAATCCTGATTTTCTCTTTCATTAGAAAACTATTATTCAACTGGTCCCGACGATTCTTGTTTTAAAGAATTCCGACTCCAATTGAGTTCTGTATACTAAACTGAAGTTCGAATCGCCAATTTACGAACTGCCGCGCTATGGCGAGCTCGTTTTAATTATAGTTATAAATATAAACGTTTTAACTTTGTTTATAAGTTCAACTCCATTCTGATATATTTTCAATATATATCAAATCCATTTTTTCATTTCAACATAATATTTCCGATCTATTTCACTACTATTTTAAATTCTATATATTTACAATATTCAAATTCCATTTGAATTTCTTTATTCCAACTCATTTGAATTTCCTTCTATTCAATTTCTATTTGAATTTCCTTCTATTCAATTTCTATTTAAATCCTTTGAATTTAAATTCTATTTTAACTCCTTTGAATTCAAATCCTATTAAATTTCACTTTGAATTCAAATTCTATTTAAACTCCCTTTTATTCTAAAATTCTATTTCAAACTTTATATTTTCTTTGAATTCTAATATTCAACCTCCACTTTATATTCTCTTTGAAATTGTATTTAACCAAATTCCATTTGAATTCTACTATTCAAATCTCTATTTGACTTTTCTTTATTCAAATCCATTTGAATTCCCTTGAATTCAAACTCCATTTCAATTTTTCTTATACAATTTCTATTTGAATTTTCTTTATTCAAATTCATTTGAATTCCTTTGAATTCAAATTCTATTTCAATTTCTGTGTTCAAAAAACTACCATATTCAAACGCAATTTGAATTTCTATATTGAATTTCTATTTTGAAATCTATATTCCAATTCCCATTTCAAAATTCCTTTGAAGTAATATACATATATACATATTTTTATATCTATCTCAAATTCAAAACATTTGAATTTTCAAACAACTTGTTTCTTTTCAAACAAATTTCCATCAAACACTTTTCTAAGGCAGCAATTTATCACTTAGAAACTCGAAAATGAACACTGATGATGTTGCGACCATCATCAGAATTATTTCCCAGCTACTGAATGAGTTCAGTGCTTTATTTCTTTCAAACTCCATTTAGAAAAATATTTTCCAACTCCTAGGATTTTAAATTCTAACTTCTGGTTTGAATTTAATTCCCATTTCATCACATTTGTATATTTTATTTCATATACAAATTCCATTGGTTATATATAACTATTTCATTTCTTATAATCTTATTCGATTATAATCTTAACAATCAACTCAACCATTTAAAAACAATATCGTGTCCAATCTTCTGTTCAAGTGTTTATAAACTCCTATCGAAATCATGGCGTCCCACGATTCGACCAAAATTTATAATCCACTCAACAGACTAGTCAACACAATATAAAACGGTTTTTATATCAAATAACAAATACGCTCTCTCGTATATATATACACTCAAACTCAATCTAGGGTATTACTAACCCTATCTCTACCGAGTCACGCCACAGAGCCAAGTAATTCTTAACTTAAGCTCTGATACCAACTGTAACGACCCGGATTTTCAATGACTTTGGTTATCGGCATAAGCTCGATGTCGATAACCAAAACATCGAAAAATCCTGGTAATTAGTGAAAGAAATTAGAGGGTGAGGAAAGATAAGATAGAAACTTAGAATAGAAGAAGAAGAAGAACACAACATCAGAGTAACACGAATCTCACAGCGGAACGAATAACATATAATATATATAACATAACTTGAAATATACATCTGTATTTGAATATACATCAATATCAAAGTACATCACTTACAACACAGCAGAAATAACTATAACTATATGATCCTGAAGCCTCCTACTCCAAGCTCTTCCAGTATATCTGTAAATTCCTGACTACTTGACTGCCCGTACAAATTTAGGCACCGAAGAGTTTAGGGAAAACAACAAAGTAAACTCCGGGTCAGTCATGGGACTGGTATGAGTAAAATAGTTTAAAAACAGTTCGAATCAAGTCAACGATATCTCATAAGACCACGCCGCATAACAGAACGGGTTTTTCCCTTATGAGAATCCAAAATATCTTTATATCAAAAACCTTTTGATATTATAATAATGTCTATCAACCACAGTATATATATAATCATCTAGCAGAAACGCTTTCATCTCACGTTCTACACATATAGTATACAATCAAAACCGCAAGGACGTATTGGGTAATGGATTTCCAACTATGACAAGGTATGGAACCACCTTTCGCTAATGTACCTCTAGAGAGGAATACACTGGGTTCAACAAGAACATCTTGCAACCCGGCCACACATGACCGACCACTCATTTCGCTTGAGTGTATCGAATGTATATCACCAACAGTTGGGATCAGCAACTGTTTCCCGAATGGGACAACATCAACAATAGATTTTTAGAAGTAAATGAAACTCTAGATCAGGTGATTATACACCCTACTTCGGTGCGACCGACTTAGCCATGCGACCTGCCCGATTTCTGTCATTTACCGGATGATGAGGCTAGAAGCTACGCTTTATCATCATACCAGATTCACTTTGAATGCCACATCGTCAAATCCATCAAATCACCGATTGACGTCTACAACAGTACATTACGTGTTAGCTAAAAGAAGTTTCCTTCTCCGCTTCCACTCTTGGTACGGTTGAAGAAATCAATGTACGTGACCTTTCTGGAAATACACTGTCAGACATTCATCCATACAAGCCACCCAGGAACAGGATGAACTGAAGGCACTATTTCTATTAATAGAAAAAGTCCTTGCACTCTACTCCGTCTTCGATTATCTTTATATAATCTGATTCGCACGCTACTGCCGATATGGAGTGGTTCTTCGGATAATAATCCAACCGGTCTCTCCATATTGACAACGATGGTCAAAACTTCGATAGTCTGTGATTTAACTATCAAATAAAAACAAGTGTTTCGATAGTCGATGATTTAACTATCGAATAAAACAAGTGTTCATCCAAACATCCAACAAATCACTGAACCTTTAATTAATATTCCATTAATTAAATCTCTTCTCTATTTCTTATCAATATTTGTTAACCAACTATTTTCAATAACCATATTGGCCTTATACGTTCTTTGGAAAACATTTCCATATATCGCCTTCCTTTATTTTCTATACTAGGAAATATTCATTTTTCTATTTCCAAGCTTTGCACATATTTGGGTTAAAACAGATGTTGTGTAAAACATCGTTACGACAACCCAAATACAGTATTTAACAAATTCTTATTCCACATTGATCTTCGACCCTGAGTCTTGCTATTTATCGGGATATCATGAAATCAACCAAGTTGGGGTATAATTACCTCTCAGACCTTGACTGAATAACATTTAACGTCAAAACAGACAAGACTACTTACTCGAATAATCAATACCATACAACTGATTATTCACCTTTAAACACATATGCATTTTCTCTTTCTATTCCTATGAGATTTTATTCTTATACTTCCCTTTTTAATTATACTATTCTATTTCTAAGTTCGTTTCCTTATCGACTTCTATATAATTTGATATGTTGATTTCTAACTATCAAATTATCTTAAAAATATTCTATCTCCTTAAATTCCCGGAAAAATTCGCCATAACCTCCTTTGTACCGGGAGCATCGGGAAATTTCAAATAGCTTTCCCGGTCCTTCTCATCTCAAAAAGAAAAAGAAAAGGCCAAGCGGCTAGCCGATACGGCGCATAAAATCTCATATATGAATTAAATGCGTACCTTTTTGTCGGGCATTCTATTTATTTCACTTCTATACTTTATTCCATACCTGTCTCCTGTATGTCTATACCTGTCCAATCTATTTTAACTATACCAATCGTTTTAACTCAATTTGTTAATTAAATCTGTTAATTAACTTCTTAGCCTAATCCACTTCTATTTATCCAAATCTATTTATTATAAATCCCATTTGAATTTCTATATTCAAATTCCATTTTAAATACTATGTTCGAATTCTATAGTTAAACTCCATTTGAATTCTATTTTTCAAATTCTATTTCAATTCCTTATATTCAAGCACATTTGAATTTCTCTGCATTATTTATAAACAACGTTTATAACTTCAATTCAAATCCCACCTTTCCATTTATAAACAACGTTTATAAATTCGATTCAATTCCCATATTTTCATTTATAATCAACGTTTATAAATTCGATTCAGAACCCATATTTTCACTTATAAACAATGTTTATAAATTCGATCACTTCCCATATTTTCACTTATAAACAAAGTTTATAAATTCGATCACTTCCCATATTTTCACTTATAAACAAAGTTTATAAATTCGATCACTTCCCATATTTTCACTTATAAACAAAGTTTATAATTTCGATCACTTCCCATATTTTCACTTATAAACAAAGTTTATAAATTCGATCACTTCCCATATTTTCACTTATAAACAAAGTTTATAATTTCGATCACTTCCCATATTTTCACTTATAAACAAAGTTTATAAATTCGATCACTAATTTTATATACCTTCAAAATAAGTTAATATTTTCTATAGTTTTATTTAAAATTCAAATTCTATTTATAAAAATAGAATTTCCTTTTTAAATAACAAATACCCTTTCCGATATTTTTATGAATCAATATTCAAGCTCTAGTGGTATTTTCAACAATCAGATCAACCAATTTTCAATCACTTGATTTTTATCACATCATATATGAATATATATATGATATCAAACAAACAAACAGATAATATATATTTTTGAGGAATCCAGTTGGATTCCTCCAACCTGTTTTCCTGCATGCACAGACGTTAGTCAACATAGTAATACCTATCCTGCTTCGAGGCAGGATATCACGGTATGAAGGTCATCCACTAATCATAGCATGGGGCGTATAGGGTAATCATCTGCTATGAAACTGCGGGCATCCGCTAATGAAACTGCGGGAATCCAACCAATCATCAATCCAATATATATATATAATAGTCAACCAATCCTAAATAACTATATATATTTTAAAACAATCAGACAGTATTCAAACAAGCATAACAATTATTTTTAACTATATAAAAATAAATTCTAAATAAAAGGTGAGTGAGGTTTACTCACCGATGATTTCAATTGTCGACTCATTCTGACTTTAAATATAAATTCCCAAGCGATTCCAAAAATCCATCTCTAGTTTGTATCCCTCACAACTACGAAACCCACAAGACTTGACTGATTCAACCTTGCAAAATTTTATTTATTCCCCTTATTAATTTCATGATCAAGGATATGTCATTAATCCCACAACTATGAATTGATTTATTTTTTAATAATGGTAATTATAACTAATTACCTAATTTAAATTAACGATATACCTTATTCGCCTTGTAAATGCTCTCGACAAATCCACGATACAACCATGAACAGTTTCAATTACCACAATCAGCCCCAATATTGCTCCATTCCCTTTTGACATTTCGTCGAACACTTCATAGACGCTTAGTTTACATGTTAAATCGTTGTTCCACCATCACGAACGACGCTACCATCACAATAATTAGCACTGCAAGCCTCAAAACTGTTCAGTTAAGCTTCACAGACCATTCAGTCCTCTAAAATCGAACAGCTTTGAAAAGGATAGCACAACCAAAGTCCCTCCTTTCAACCTCATGCTACGGCCTCCACCTTCAACTGGAGTTCATCGTCCTCAGTCAACACCTCGCCCCCCACTTCCAAACAAGACCGAACTCCTTCCAGGTTCCCCCATTTGAAAACGCTGCATCCTTTTGTATTACGCCTGAACTGTCTCCCCAACAAATCAACATACTGTCGCAACCCCTAACACCAATCCTAACTCTGTTCATGCCCAGAAAATTGAGTAACATGTATGGAAGACGAACTCCTCCAAAGCTTTACGATAAGGTGCTGCTACTTCTTACGAACACGGATCTACCCCTAGCTTCGAACCCTGGCTTGCATATCCAAGATCGAACGGTTTTCAATTTGGCATCGCGCTTCCTGATGCTTGCGCGAAGAAGAAGAGAGAATCGAGCACCCAGGAATTTAAGGGAAAGAGAGATCGGGGGCATCAGTTTGGTTTTAACGAGGGTAGCGACTTTGATTTTGATGGATTCGATTTGCAACTCAAAATGAAGGAGCGGCTTTGAATTTCTTTTATGGGTGAACAAATGGAAAACAAAAAGGCCACGAGTTGGTTTTGGTTTTGTGGACATCAGAGGAGCACCGTTCCTTTAGTTTTGTGGAAGACAAAGGAAGATGTGGCCATATAAGAGTCAAGTATTAAAATTTTAATTTGTTTTAAATTTAAAATTGTATCCTTAAAACTTTCAACAGCCCTTGATTTCGAACTCCTTTCTGAACCCAACAACTGTCAATTCTAGGGTAATACCCCTATTCCGGACACATTGGGATAGGTCACGAAGTCCGATTCGATCATCTATGGAAGGTATTTATTTAAATCAATATAAATTAATTTCAGGCAATTTATTCTTCGATAATAAATTAACATTATTCTTCTAATTCAAAGAGGAGTTTGAATTGATTTTCTGAACTGTTTCTAATTCAGTTTCAACTTCTCGAACTGACGTATTACGATAATTTATTATATTCGATATTAAATCGAAATTGATTATTAAATTGATAACTAAATATAAAAATCCCATTTATATTTATCCACCCAATATTTAAAACTGTATTAAATATTCAAATCTAACCGACGGAATATCCGGGTCATTACACATGTCGTATGCCCAGGCAAGAGTATGGTAAAGGTGGTCTTTAATCATGGTGCACCATCACGCCTTGTGGACGTCGTCTTCCCGTCTTTTACACTCTCTCGAATTATGAGAGTTAGAGCAATGGACGTCGTCTTCCCACCAATCATACTCTCTCTTGAATCATGGGAGTTAGAGTTCTGACATCTTCTTCCTATTCTTTATACTCTCTCTCTCTCTCGAATCATAAGAGTTAGAGTTAATCAGGCAAACGGTCGTGTCATCCTCCCCGGCTTTCCTTATGCACTCTAATTCCAAGAGCGGGATTCTGCTGGCACGATTGTCATTCTCGAACTCAATTTTGGCCTATACTCCCCGCTTCGGTCTTGCAGATGGAGATTATCGAGCAGGTGGTCGGGCCACATTTTCCAAATCTTTGTGTTCCTCCGATCAATCTATGGGAGGACTGATTGGCACCAAACTTTAGGTACCTCCTTTCTTTGTATTTATGTAGTATGGCGGCGTCAAGCAAAGGATCGAGCCATGTAAACGGTCGAACTATGTCCATCTGGGATCAGATTCCGACTTTGAAATGCAAAAGTCAACGCACAATTTTTTTGAGGTCTGCCACCTATGAACCAAGGAGTGCATGGTCATCTCGGATCCACCTTGAGCTATACAACTTCCCTCAGATGGTGGGCGTGGCTCAGTGAACGAGCAGTTCAGTCCAGCTCATTATGGTATTGCTCCATAACTATATATGCGGGTATTTGTTGTCAGGTCAGTACTAGATCTTGGGTACAGAGCATGCATATATAAGAGTCATTGTTAATGTATAATCCTGTTAAAGGAATGAATATCAATCTATGCGAAAATGGCATAGCATGCTCTTTGCAAATCTATTTTGCCTAGCCCTATCTCTGCAGGAGGTGGCTTCTAAAATCTTTATCTAATGACGAACGTCTTTTCAAACCACCATGCGATGGCGGTCCCAAAAATGAACAGACCTTGATCAGGGTCATGGAGCGACAAAGGCCGTTGGGTAGATACTATAAGTGAATGACGAGGTCGCATCTCCTCTGAATCGCCTTCTTGCCCCCATTGCAAGGGCAAGGATCATGTGTCATGGAGTCATGTTTGTACTGCTAATGGTAGCACATCATCAAATTGGTGCTCGGATGGTAATTGGTAGGAAAACAATGGATTCATGCTTATAGGGACTTTTGCGCTTTTCGTGCTAGGAAATAGGATATGGCTGCGAGGGAGATAGTCATATCTCCTACATCCGCAGATATGCCTTAGATCCCATGTTGGGAGTAAGAGATTATGCATAGACAATCAAACATCATCCAAGTATAAGTGTTCTAAACTTTAACTCGCCGATCTTGGGGAAAGACTGAAGTAGTTGGTCATGCTAGTTAGTGATGTATTAGCTTTGAACTAGATGATGTAATCTAGAGCAACTTACACTCGAATCTCCAGTTGTCCCCAATGTCTGAGGCATGAGTTATTGGACGGTTAATCAATGAAGGGATTGGAACTTTTAGTCTTCACTTTCTAACTTCAAAATGTCGTTCGTCGGAAGTTTCATTCGTGCAGATCTCACATCCAGCGAGAAGCTGATTAGTGCTTTAATTGAATCAATCAGGGTGGTGAACCCCGCAATAAGATTGGTTAACGTTTATCTCAGGATGACCCTTGACGAAAGGATTTCGCGCTGTAGGAAGTTCTTTATGGGGGTTATCCTTGACTCACTCCCGGGTTCGGTCTTCAACACTTTATCAACTCCCATCTGAGCAACACTCAGAGTTTCCAATGTCTTGATTTGGACCATTTTCATCCCTTCTAAATTGTCGGAGCACGCTCACTTGGCCAACTTGTCCACCTCTTGATTCTCTGTTCGTGGAATATGAGATACGTTATAATTCCCTAAGCTGTCCAATAGCTCTTCAACCCTTTCTAGAAAAGCTGCGAGTCGCAGTTCTTTTATTTGGAATTCCTTGTGAACCTCGCAGAAAACAATCTGCGAGTCACATAAGATATCCATACGGCTACTCCCGACTTCTTTAGCTAGTTCCATTCTGGCGATCAAGGCCGCATACTGAAAATCGTTGTTAGTAACAGGGAAAGCCTGTCGCAAGGCATAGTAAATTGACTGTCCTTGAGGAGTTATCAGCATGACTCCGGGGGCGGATCGTCGATCACCTTTAACACCGTCTGTTTACCACTTCCAAGTGCTTTATTCCATTTTCTATTTTGAGGGGCTACTTTCTTTACTTAACACATCCTCTTCGGGGTTGGTGAATTTAGCGATGAAGTTGGCTAATGCTTGCCTTCGTATGGACTCCCTTAGGAGGAAGTTGGGATCAAACTGGCTCAGCTTGATGTTCTATTTGAGCAATTTTCCATATGCCTCTGGTTGCTCCTGCACCTATCGTGGTAGCTGATCAGTGTATGTCACAATCGGGTAAGCGTGGAAATAATGGCGGAGTTTGCTTGAAGCGATCAATAGTTTGTAAGCAAGCTACTAAATCTTTGGGTAGCTGCACTTTGTCGCCGCCAACTTTTTTTTCACATAACACATTGGTCTCTGGATTCTAACCACCGCACGAATGAGTGTCGAACTGATTACGTGTGATGTTTCTGTTAAGTATTTTAAAGCAATCTTCTTGAGCCACCGCCTTAGAAAATATCAGGGGACTCTCTAAATGATTCAGCAGGATCTAAAAGGCTTCAATGCAATTCAGGTTCCAAGGATGCATCTGTTTGTAGCTTTGCAAATAAAACTACTCAGTGCTGCCAGCTTCCCTGCCAAGCTTTGAACATCTATAATACTCTGTGACTCACTAATGTTCTTGATTGTAGCAATCTGGTTAGGATTGATTACGATTCTGCGTGAGCTAACTATGAGGCCTAGACACACCCTTGGCATAACATCAAATGAGCATTTCAAAAAGTTTAACTTCATTCCATAGTGTCGGGCGATACTGAACATCTCTGCAAATCAGAAACATGGTAGGTTGATCGCTTGAACTCCTCAAGCATATCATCTATGTAGACTTCCATGGATTTTCAAATTTGATCATGGAAAGTAGGACCCACCAAGTTCTGGTATGTTGCTCCAACATTCTTCAGTTCGATATGCATTGCCACATAGTAGTATAGTCCAAGGTTTGTGATAAAGCTGATATGTTCTTGATCAGGCATGTGCATAGGAATCTAGTTTTAACATAAATATTCATCATAAAAGAGAGAAGTTCATTTCCAGTTGTCGAATCCACTAGCTGATCAATTCTAGGTAATGGGAAGTTGTCTCTTGGAAAGGCCTTGTTCAAATCTTAAAAATCAATGCATGTTCACCATTTCACATTAACCTCCTCAACAAATGCGAGGTTCGATATCCAGTCAGGATATGTAGCATCTCTAATGAATCCATTATCTCTCATCTTCTCCACTTCTTCTTTCAAGGCAGTTGACCTCTCCGAGGCCAGCATATGCCTCTTTTGCTTAGCAGGGTGATACTTCGGGTTCATGTTCAGTGCATGACTCATAATCGATGGCGATATCTTACACATGTCAGCATGGGTCCATGCAAATGCGTCCGGATTGTATCGTAGAAAATCTACCAGTTCCCTTTTCCGGAGGTGGTCCAAACGAGATCTGATTTTCAAGACCTTTGCTAGGTCATCATTATCAATCCGAATATGTGTGATTTTTTCATTAGGTGTCACCCTTTTGCCTCCTAAATCTTCATCGTCTCTGGGGTCCATGTGTTTCGGTAGATAATCCAGCGACACTTTTTTCGATGTTCCCTTTATTTGCAATGCTGCACCTCCTTTGGAGGAGGGGGTGTAATTTTGGGTTCCACGCCATCTCCATTGCGTAGCATCTCCCATTTAGCAAAATTGCAGGCTCTTCCAGTAACTTGGTCGCCATGGACAATTCCTATTCCAGCTTTCATTAGGAACTTTAGCAGTAGACACCATATGTAAGCTTTGAACGCCACTAGAGCTGGTTAGTCTAGACTTTAGTCAGATAAACTTGACTACGATAGACTGGCTAGCAAGGCTTCAAGTGATGTTCATGTTTTCTATCACAACTAATGTATGAAGTGGATAGCTAATGGTTGATTCATATTTGTTTTGATCTCAAACTCTCATCTCTTAAACGAGGTCATATGGTGACTATTGAGCAGTCAATTTGTTATCATCCGGGCAAAGATCCATATATCCAAGCATGGCCTGCGGTGGCTCTACTGGTACCTACTCTGGGCACCAAAGAATGTTGATTCATCCCTTATCCAACGGAAATCAACTGTCATCGATGCAGTTGATAGCAAATAGGCATTGCAAAGGCTAACTATGCTCTTCAGGGAGTGAACCGCAGGACATATGTCATCCATCACGTCATACAAGTGAAGGGTAGCGTTGTAGTATTAGGATCCTTAGTCATTTTTGGTAACCTGTCATTAAGAACCATCGTTGATAAGATCATCCGAGTCATTTTTGGAATAGCGCCCGGGCTGCTCCATATCATTGTCATTTGAGATTCTGTCGGTTGAGCAAGTTTAAGTCATGTAAACAAGATGGTCACTAATCTTTTATGAACATCAAACGCATTGTTGAGGTCTATACACCATTGGAACAAAAGGAGGTCATCTAGAAGTAGTCTATTTCACACATGCCATGGTTAGCATGCCAAATATTATTCAAGAACACCCCTTTATTGAACATTAGAGAATAGAGGTCATGTCTTTAGGGAGAATCCCAATCGTTGTCTTTTAGCTGTAGATATTCTCAGATTAAGCGATGAGTCTTGGTTGTTAACCTTGACAATTAATGTTGTCCACTGCGCTGCGGCACGAGTTCTGGGGCATACCCGATTTTTTTTCCAGAAATGACCCTATCTCGAGCCGATTGTAGGAGTCCAGAAATAGCCAGTGATACGGGATGGTATATCTGAAAGAGTTGGTTCGAATAGCCCCTTGTGGTTCGGATCGGGGTTGAGCCCTTGGGTCAGATTCTGTCTTCGAGTCAGTCAGGTTTTCCCTTCAAATCGGGGTTGGATCGAGCAAGTCGCTTCAGGTCGGATTGGTTCTACTTCATTCGAGCGGATTGGGTCAAGTCTTCAAGCACGAGCAGGTCGACTCGACTCCATCCGATCCGAAGCTTACCCTTTCTTGATTCTAACCAGCACCCCTATTTTCTATTTGACTCAAGGCTATCCATCTGTACTGGAAGCATATCCGAACTGAACTAGTAGCTTTCCCGGAATTTGTTTCCGAATGTTGGCGATTGTTACTGAACGGAGTGGAAATGGCTTCACGTCTGGTGATCTCCACGATCACAAATATTGTATTCAAAGGATTTCCTTATCGAACTTGGCGGTCCGATAGTAGACTGGAGAATTCTTATATGCTGAGAATATTCATTTCTCAGTGAAAGCACCAAAACGTTAGACCAAAAAATGGCACTAATACCCAATATGATAGATTTCGTAGACAATAATCAAGAATAATAATCCAAAAGCGTAGAAAAGCAATCAACACACGAGATTTATAGTGGTTTTGCATTAACGAGCCTACGTCCACTTTATAGTTTCTCATTTCATTCATGAATTACAATTACAATGGATACAATCATTCGAATCAATGAACAATTCTCTCTGGTTCATTGATTTATATTGAAGGAGATGGTGGTTATTCATAGTGTAGTGTTAGCTATGGTAGCCATGGAGCCATGGATAGTTAGAATACCCCAAAAAATCCGCTGAGCGTGCTGTGTTTTCCTGTAAGCAGTTCGGGTGGGCGAATCGGTTATGCCACATGTCGGTTGTTGAGTGAAACTCGGAAGTAGTAGAGAATATGGGATAATAGTCTTCAATTGACTAGAATTCATCATCCCAGGTGGGTCGGATCCTCCCACTCCGACCTGATCCGGTTGACCCAATCCGATTGACCCTATTCGGTTTGGTTGGTGAGGCATATTTACTTTAGCTTGATTTGACCTTATTGACGGAATCCAACCTGAAGCTTATGTGCGCAGAAATCCAAGTTTCTCTATGTCGTGTTACTTCGTCCAAGTAAACGTCGATCACTGCCAGTTCATACTCAAGCCCAGGGTAGCCTTCCTGATAGAATACTTGGGCTTTGGGTAGTCTGGTCACAAAGCAGACTAACATATAGTTATTTTTCCAGTGTGTGATTGTATATGCGGACAAATCGTTATAACTGTCTAGATGTGTTGATGTACTCTGATGACTGTAATTTTATTACAAGTTTTACTTAAAAGATTTATTTCTATATTATATTTTGTTTACTTCTATGATGTGATCCTCTGTTATGTGTTCGTTCTTCTTCTTCTATTTTAATATTTCTTTTTTTCTTATCCCACCCTCTAAATTCTTTCTATTAATTATCTGAGTTTTTGATACTTTTGGCAAGTAATACGGGTTTATGTATTATTGTCGTAATTTGGCCATCGAATTCCTACCGAGTAGTGACATTGTGTGTAAGGTCAATCAAGGATTTGGTGAAATTTTGGATTGCCGTTTTTATGTTGATAATGTCCCCGTGTTGGGTTTCAAATAGGGAGCTATGACTAGTTTGGGTGTTTTGAATGGTGGTGGTGGCGTCTTGGTGGACAGTGTTGAAAACGAAAATGGTCACAACACCAAAGGTGTTTAAAGCAACATTTCACAAAAGTAAGAAATTATAAATATGGAGCCACGAGAAAATTAAAGCAAGTAAAGAACACGGGAATTTTATAGTGGTTCGATCTAGAATAGATCTACATCCACTTCGGAAGTGATTTCGTTATCACATGTGATATTACAGGGTACATTTCTCTTCAATTTTTGCACATTCTCTCTTTTTACAATGATTTTCCCCTCTTTAGTGACTTGATTCTCTCTAACCCATTGTGGAAATAGCTAGATCTCTTTGAATGCAATGATAGTGAGAATGTATTTTCCACGGTTTGAGCACTTAGAGGTTCGTCGATGAATCCATTGCGGTTGAGATGTGAATCGAAGCTCGGAGGAGGATTAATGGAAGTTGGAGAGATGTAGAATGGAGCTTGAATGTTCTCTAACGGAGATTGGAGGAGGTCCGATCGAGTAATAGATGGAGAGAACTTTATACTACAACGAAATGACCCTATTACAACGGTGGGCTAACCGTCGTGTATTAAGAAGTTGTAATAGACTAAATTTTTTTACAACTTTTTTGCACTGTTGCAACACCGTTGTAATATGTATATTTTACAACTTTTTTCCACCGTTGCAATAAACTTTATTACAACAGTTATGCACCGTTGTAATAATATCTACTACAACTGTTATGCACCGTTGTGACTGATAGTTGCATTTAAAAAAAAACCATTTGCAACTGAAATGAAAAATACACTAAATGTAGCAATACTCCATAAGCAAATCAGATATTACAATTACTTGCAAAGTAATTTATTAAAATACTCAAATTTTCAGTATTACAGGCAATAAGTTTTAGAAAACATTTCGCGCATTATTACATATTTGACCATTACAAAGCAACTTAGTACAAGCACAAGTTGTCCACAAAAACCATGACCAAGCTCCTCAATTCACCTTCCCCTGCACCCGCACCATACAATCCAATCACAAACAAAAACTAATAACACTGTCATAGTGTATTATGTTGATCAGTTCAAACTTTAGAAAATCCAAGCAAGCAAATAATTTGTTGTTAGTTTAATCTATGACAAACATTATAGAAATCAAAACCAATGCACAAAAAAGGGTAGGAGTTGCTTACCATGATATACCAATATATGGATTAGGCTTTAGACCTTTGAATCATGGGGAATATTATCCATGCAGGCTCTATAGGTGTTATTGCTTTCAAACATATATTCATCTAATTCTTCATCTCCAACGCACAAAAAAAATCAGGAGCATTACCACTGCTAAATAATTGCCTTGGCAGCTTTTCCACATCTATCCTTTTTCCAACTCCCTGCATAATTTTGGCTTTTTTAAGAACACAGTTTGAATAAATTCAAGATTACGTTTATGAAAGACTCATACTTGAAGTTTAATCTCCACAATGTGACCGCCTTCCTTAACCATAACGGGTTAATTCATTGACTACTAGCTTTTCAAGATGACTCATCATTTCATTAGCTTGGCTAGAACCAAAAGAAGGTTCAGTGTGTTGATAGTGCCAATACAACTAAAATAAGGAAAAACAATAGAAACCCTATCGTTGACTTTAAAAAACAAAAATAAAAATCTTTCATGCAAATTACCTATTGAAAGTCAGGCCTATCTAAAGTCAAGTCTTTGCCGACATATAATTATCATACAATAATATCTGAGAGCTAAAAGTCCATCATTGTTCAGACTTCAGACTATAACACACGTTAGTTCAAACATCAACCAAGCGATAGGTTGGAGTAGCAATATGTGGGGTTTATAGCACAAATGAATGAAGTATGAAGGATTAGAAAATGCAACAACTACTAAGTATGAACACATATTCAATTCCTTACATCTTGCGTTGCATCTAAAATTTTTGCAGTAAAATTTGTGGAAAATAAAGGCCACAAATGTAAAACATCTCTAGTTAATATTGGACATAACCTATCAGTCTAGCTACATTAACTATGTTTTATTAAATCATAGAAATGAAACTGATAAAAAACTGGTTGATTTCAAAAAGTTATCACCTTTACTGGTTTCCCAGGAAATGACCAAGGTATGTTTGCTGGTTCCCCAGGAAATCAAATGAATGCTTATAAAAGTTATGTGTTCGACAAAATGAATAGTAATTTGCAAAAAGTTATCACCTTTACTAGTTGATGATTCAACATTTCTCTATATAAACGAAAAGTCCTAGTGTACAGCAGGATCAAAATATTTGATTTCTCAAAAAACAAAAGAACTCGTATAACAGAGACTTAATTGAACCCAAAAAAAGGGAATTAAGCCAATTGCTAATACAGTTCATGAAAAAACCAAAGGAGAACGAACCAGGCAAATACAAGTCCTTTTGTGACATCTAAGTGGTGCAATATTTTGTGCAGTATTTCAATATAAAAAACTGAACAAGGAAAGAGCAAAGAATACGTACCTTTCAAGCAATTTGTCCCTGCATCTGTAATCCGTGCTCCAAAAAAATCGAGATGAGTCAAAGCAGCAAGGTCTGCAACATCGGAAGGGCGCAACATCGGATTCTCTGCAGATCGCCTCACCACTTGAGAATCGAACGCCACTGCTTGGCCTTGGTCATCGTCGATTGAGCTTTCGAAGTCGCGTCGCGGAGGGAACTACCCATAGGGATAGGGAAGAATGACGGAGATATGGGGATTACAATATTTAAATTGGGATCGAGGAGAATGAGTGAAATTTAGGGTTAACGAGAATGATTTGAGAAAGAGGGAGAAAATTAAAGCGAGAAACATACCCGAAGTTAGAGGATAAATGCAGAGTTGAAGAAATTTTAGGCTCCTAACCAAAAATAATTACAATGGAGCAAATTTTTCGGGAAAGCAGAATAGGAAAAGAGGCGGCGTGGAAAATGGGAGAACTAGTCTCCATGGAT
The DNA here is from genome assembly GCA_030737875.1 of Allium sativum. Lineage (NCBI taxonomy): Eukaryota > Viridiplantae > Streptophyta > Magnoliopsida > Asparagales > Amaryllidaceae > Allium > Allium sativum. Next base: position 1,046,351,999 of record CM060916.1, on the reverse strand, counting down.
GAATAAAGGGACGAGCTTTTCTTGTGGCGGCGATTCAAGACACAAGAGTTAGGGTTTCTCTTTTGAGAAGAAGCGGGCGGTGATGCAAAATTTTGGTTTGGAGCCAGAAATTTTTGGTTTGGAGCCAGAAATTTTTGGCGTTGGAGCTGACAAACTGGTGTACTTTCACGTGATCTACGGAACCACGCATTGCTGTAGTTATAACATGTAATTACTTTCATAAAAAATTATTATTAAATGTTAATCACTAGTATTCAATAGTGAATTATTTGCTAATTATCAATTAAATATTAATTATTAACTACTACAATTGCTAATTACTAGTTGTTAATTATTATTAAATATTACTGATTATGTATGTAATAATAAGTTGCAAATTACAAGTTGTTAATTACTAGTTGCTAAATACTAGTTGCTAATTACTAAGTATTTAATAGTAAATAATAATAAGTTAGTTATTATGTACGTATTACTGATTATTTACTATTAAATATTTAACAGTAATTATTAAAAAAAACTAATTAACTATTAAATATTACTTCTTATTTATTAATTATTAACAGTAATTAACATTATCTCATTATTTATAACTTCTTATTAAAAAAAACTAATTAATTATTAAATATTACTTCTTATTTAACAGTAATTATTTACTAATATTAAATATTACTTCTTATTTATTACTTCTTAATTATTAATATTAAAGATTATTTCTTAATTATTTATTACTAAAAATTAATTATTAATTATTCAACAATACCGATAACTTATTATCTAATATACTAGTTATTAATATTAATTATTAAAAATTATTTACTAATTATTGATTATTTAATAGAAATTATTAATATTATTAATTAATTATTACTATTATACTAATTATAAAATGTTAATTGTTAAAACTGTCACTTATTACAACAGGTAAGAGTGAAAAGTTGTAATAGGCATTTATTACAACAGTCACAGTAAAAATGTTGTTAGAAATATGTTTATTACAACTTTAGTGAACTGACTGTTGTAAAAAAAATTATTACAACTATGCATTTTCCACCATTGTAAAATGAAAGTTGTAATATGGTATTTTTGTTGCTGTTTTAGATGATGAATAATGGAGAAGGAGGATGTCTTGGATCGGATTTGGCATTGGTGGAAGATGGGATGAGCTTAGGAAGCCTTAAATGGAGCTTAGAGAGCTTGGAAATGGTGAAGAACTGGAATGATAGCCCTTCGGGGTGGCTTAGACCGGTCCCTCTAGTGGTTGTGAAAGGGGGTATATATAGGTGAAGCTTAAATGGAGTGGCGAAGCTGTAAATAAGTGCACATACAACATGGGTCGGTGAATGGTATGAGTACATGCGGTATGATGGTTTGCACCATAAAGCATGTTCACTACATGTACTGCTAAAGTTTCAACGACATGAAGATATACAACTGCGTACAGCTCACCATCTGTACTTTACAGCTGGCGCCAACCCAGTATTCAGCTGTACGAGCGAGCTTTCAACCATGGTGCAGGAGCGAGCTTGTCCAAGATGCGTGAGCGAGCTGTTGTACCAATATATATCACCGACATCTGATTATACATGCCATGCTACTATTCAAAAGTGGGAACAAAAATAACAAATTTGCTACTGCTCTTCGTATTGTACAAAAATGAGATTAGATATTACAAGTTTTCCATCAACTTCTCTTGCATGAATCTGGTCGTTCATTCAAGGACCGCTCGACCGTTCACATAGTGCTCAAACGACCAAAGTTACATGCGAGCGTGCGACCCGTGGCAAAGAGAGTTGTTGCTCGACCTCTGGTGCGCGATCCCCTCAGCTCAGATGCGCTACACCACCTAGAGATCCGCTCGACCAAGTGATGCTGCTGGAGTGCACGACCTATCGCCAAGGATGCTGCTTGAGCGTACCTTCGAACGATGTTTGACCAGGACTGCTCGACCACCTGGGAAGCTTCTGCTCGGCCCCAAGACTCTTGACTGAGCAGAGGTGCTGCTGTTGGATCCAAATTTGCTGAGCTTGGTACTCGCACCCGAGATGTTCGACAAAATTCCTAAATGGTTTTTTGGTTAGTTAACATTTTCCCCGCGAAGCTTGTATTTTTTGCTTGCGAGGAATGCGGTCTTCGAACTAAACATTGTTAATACAACTTATGTTGAGATTCAGTCATAGCTTTTTGTTTGTTATGGCAAATCATGCTTTGAACTTATATGCTCCATGCCACTTGTTTTGTAATTAAAACAAGCAATTGTGCGATTATGGACTTATACTATGTTAATGACCATCCACATCAATAACAGATTAGTTAATCATTAAAGAATAAATTATATAAACTTGTGCGATGGTTAATATTTCATGAAACGTGTACCTGTTCAAGTTGGAACTTCGATTTGAGTTTCCGAGGCCAAAGAGATTGCACCTTTGGATGAATTCAAAGTTATGAATTTGAATGTGCTTTGACACCATGGATCATCCTGGGACATATATATATAATTTTGAATTTCCATTTCATGACGACTTCCCCAGTGGACAATATTGCTCAATCTCCTTTTATTGGAGCTTTGTAGATGAAGAAGCCTTTGTGTTACTAGATTCCAATTGGATTTCCCAGGGTGATCTCTATTGGTACGATGAGTTTGATCAGCATATCTATTTTTCCAAATTTTCCAAATACCCTATTTTGAAGGCAGGATCAAGCCAAGTACATTGGCTTTTGGCTTGTTGCAATGTCGTGGTGGTCCCGTGGTATTCTCCCGGGCATTATTTAACTTTTGAGTGGTTGTGTTGCCCTCAAGCTATGGGTCACCACAAGTCGTAAAAGCTCTATGTGAACAATTTATCGATTTTCCTTGATTTGGGTTGATGCGCTAGAGGCTTCTACTTTGTTGATTAAAGCTATGTGAGCTTGCCAACATGTATGAATCCCTTGAGCTTTATCACCACAATAAGAATTTCGATTTAGCCAACTGGTTTGTTGCTTCTACATGGAGAAGTTTTTAAATTTTCTTGCCCTCACCCGGGAGGGTCTCTCGATTTTGTGGCCCCGCTAGGGGATGTCTTTGGATTTAGTGTCGCCGCTAGGGGAGGTCTTATATTTTATGCCCCGGCTAGGGGAGGTCTTTGGATTTTAGTGCCCCACTAGGGGAGGAATTTGTGTTTTGTGCCCTCGCTAGAGGAGAACTTCTGATTTAGTGCCCCCACTAGGGGAGGACTATGCATTTAGTGCCCCCGTTCGTGCAGGTCTTTGGATTTAGTGCCCCCCCTAGGAGAGGTCTTTGCGTTTTGTGCCCCTGCTAAGGGAGGTTTTTGGATTTAGTGCCCCCGCTAGGGGAGGACTTTGGATTTAGTGCCCCCGCTCTGGGAGGATTTTGAATTAAGTGCCCCCGCCAGGGCAGTCTTATATTTTGTTAATGTATCATTTCATAGGTCAGACACAAGTTCCTTTATCGGATGATTGGTTTGGCAAGCAATCTTAGTTGAAGGAGTAGGGGCTTGGTCCTCTTACTCCGGGAGATGTCCCTTTGATGAAACTTAGAACTCTTGGGTTTATTTGCCGTGGCGCCTGTTCATTGTTTGAATCTTCGCGACTTCCTTCATTCACTTTTCAAGGTGGTACTCTTTATTTTTGCAATTGTGCATATTGATGCTTAAGGCACTTAGCGCTTGGATCAATGTTGTTAAGGTCGTGAGGTTGTGTCAAATTTCAATGGAACAAGAGCTCGACGGATGACCTGTAATATGAAATTACTCTTAAGCACATTTTCATTTGACAAAATTTTTGCAAGTAACAGATTTATTCAAGCAAGTGTGCTTTAAAGCTACTGTTCAGAACAACGTTTGTAATATATTACATACTTATTTATAAGAATTCTGAATATAGCAAATAAGTAAAGCATAAAGTAAAACAATGGTGATGATGATCGCTTATTCTGGGCCGTTGGACTCGGAGCACCACTGGTTATCAGTTGATGATTAGCCTCAATATAGTTTGAGTGGTAGTTCCTTAGCTTGGACCAAACTGACTATTTGATGCCTTCTGTCCTCGTGGAGTCGGAGTAGCACTTGAGGGTTGTGGATTTTTCACATACTGTTGTAGTCTTTTCTTCTGAATCAACTCCTCAATCAGGCTCTAGAGATGCCTGTATTCATTTGTATCATGACCTGGTTGAGTGTGGAATCGACAGAACTTTCTAAAGTTCACAACCTTCCTTGAAATCTTTAGTGTTGGTGGTTCTAGATAGTGTTCTGTATCCTTTATGGCAGAGAAAATATTCTCTAAAGTGTCATTCATAGGAGTGAGCTCTGACGGATCGTAAAAACGAAGCATCTTATTAGCCTTGTTGTCTTTGTTATCATTGGCTCGCTTCTGCCCCTAATTACTCTTCTAATTATATTGGGTAGTAGCATTTTTGGTAGCCTCGAGAAGCTGGTTGGCATCAATAATATAAAAAGGTACAGGATTATTGTCCACTCGCATATACTCCTCTGGTTTTTTATAGAATATCTCAAGCGTGTTTGGTTCTTTCATTTCAATCCATCTACCAAATTCGTTGTTCTCATCTATGGCGCCAATTAGGGACATTAAGATCATGTGAGGCTCGGGATTCCCTACTTCAGACGCATCAGCATTGAATCTTTTGAAGAAAGCTTTAATAGATTCTCCTGCATCTTGCTTCATTGGTGTAAGAGAAATAACGTTCTTAGCCTTCTTAGCTTGCAGCCTGAACTGCTCTTTGAATTTAAGAGTCAAATCATCGAATCGGTCGATGGATTTGGGTGGTAGTCTCGTGAGCCATAATGACGAGACACCTTCTAGATAGAGATGGAAACACATGCATTTAATCTCGTCTGTCGCCTTGGATGCATTCATATGCCACTCGTATTTGTATAGGAAGCGATTCGGATCAAAAGTTCGTTTGTATGGAGGCAGAGTAGGATGAGTGAACTTGTTGCGGAATTCTACTTTGTAGATCCTCTTCGTGAATGGATTTTTGCTAAGGGAGAAGCTCATTCCCTCCCACTATCCTTGCAAACCATGTTATCTTGCAAGATTTGCCTTTTACCATAACCGCGGTATATTCCTTCGAGTTGTGTCGTTCCAGAGAGCGGACTTCGATCTCTTTTCCAGATGCTCGTTGTGACGAGCAATCATGATCAAAGGATCTAGGTCTTTTTCCTCCACTATAGGAAAGTGCTACCGCAACGGGACTTGCAACTTATCGGTTATTTCGGTCGAAATGGTTCTTAGCTTTCAGATTTGAGTATTCGATATTAGCATTGCCTTTTTCAACAAGTCCTTCCAGGTTGTCATTATGATGATGATCGAAGGCTGATGAAATTCCATTCTCTTCAAGGTCGACATGGATTTTCGGAGGAGGAGCAAGATTTGCTTGAGCGTTCAGGAGAGTACTCATTTTATCCATTAAAGCTTGATTAGCATCCATTAATGTTTTATTAGCATTCATCAAAGTTTTTTGGAGACTTCCATCCTTTGTTTTAAGTTAGCGACAACGACATATAATTCAGCTTTGGTTACCCCGGCTCCACTTATTGAGTTTTCTCCAACTTTGGAACGGTTGGTAAGTGGTGTAGCATCATCGTTAGCAACGTTGTCGGTTTCACCAATGGTCTTATTTGTAGTCTTTTTTGACTTATCCATTATCTCGGACCAGTCTTTGAATTTCGGAGAGAGTTTGTCACTTGGCATGGATCTTAGATTTAGAGAATCTATAGTGGAAGTAGGCTTGGAACTTCAACGGAAGGCTCTTAAGACTGAGAGAAGTGTGAATGTGGCCCCACGGTAGGTGCCAAATGTTGAAACCAAAAATGGTCACAACACCAATGTTGTTATACGCAACACCTCACAAAAGTAAGAAATTAGAAATATGGGGCCACGAGAAGATAAAAGCAAGTAAAGAACACAGGAATTTTATAGTGGTTCGATCTAGAATAGAACTACGTCCACTTCGGAAGTGATTTCATTATCACATGTGATATTACAAGGTACATTTCCCTTCCATTTTTGCTCATTCTCTCTTTTTACAATGATTTTCCTCCTTTAATGACTTGATTCTCTCTAATCCGTTATGGATATAGCTATATCTCTTTGAATGCAATGATCGTGAGAATGTATATTCCATGGTTTGAGCACTTAGAGGATCATTGATGAATCCATTGCGGTTGAGATATGAATTGAAGCTCGGAGGAGGATTAATGGCGGTTGGGGAAATGTTGAATGGAGCTTGAATGGTTTCTAATGGAGATTGGAGGAGATTCAATCGAGTAATCGATGGATAAGGATGGAGAGAAATTGAGATGATGAATAATGGAGATGGAGAATGACTTGGATCCGATTTGGCGTTAGTGGAGGATGGGATGAGCTTAGAAAGCCATTAATGGAGCTTAGAGAGCTTGGAAATGGTGAAGAACCGGAATGACAGCCATTCGGAGTGGTTTAGACCAGTCTTTCTAATGGTTGTGAAAGGGGGTATTTATAGGTGGTGCTTTGATGGAGTGACGAAGTTGTAAATAAGAGCACGTACTACATGGGTTGGTGAATGGTATGAGTACACGCGGTATGATGGTTTTCACCATAAAGCATGTTCACCACTTGTGCTGCTAAAGGTTCAACGACATGAAAATATACAACTGCGTACAGCTCACCATCCGCACTTTACAACTGGCATTGCGCGCTTTACAGCTGGCGCCAACCTAGCATTCAGCTGTACGAGCGAGCCTTCAACCATGGTGCACGAGCGAGCTTGTCCAAGATGTGTGAGCAAGCTGTTATACCAATATATACATAAACGACTTTTGATTATACATACCATGCTACTATTCAAAAGTAGGAACAAAAATAACAACTTTTCCACCGCTCTTCGTATTGTACAAAAATGGGATTAGATATTAGAAGTTTGCCATCAACTTCTCCTGCATGAATCTGCTCGTTCATTCAAGGACCGCTCGTCCATTCACATAGTGCTCGAATGACCAAGTTACATGTGAGCGTGCGACCCATGGAAAAGAGAGTTGCTGCTCGACCTCTGGTGCGCGATCCCCTCAGCTCAGATGCGCTGCTCGACCTGGGGATCCGCTCGACCAAGTTATGCTGCTAGAGTGCCTTACCTATCTCCAAGGACGCTGCTCGAGCGTGCTTTCGAACATCGCTTGACCAGAACAGCTTGACCACCTGGGAAGCTTCTGCTTAACCCCAGGACGCTTGACCAAGCAGAGGTGTTGTAGTTGGATCCAAATTTGCGGAGCTGGGTACTCACACTCGAGATGATCGACAAAATGCCTGAATGGTTTTTTGGTTCGTTAACAGACAACTAGTCGATTGAGTGCATCGTTGACCTAAGTCATAGTGAAGGGATGATTTAGATATTTTGGAAGAAGAGAAGGGAAGGACCGATCAAAAGTGAAAGCACCAAATGATATGGCCCATTAGGTAGAATTCACTCTTAAAAGCTAGTTTATAAGCGAAGAGTTCCTAATGAGCTATATATTAGTCAATAGTTCTCATATTTATAGTATTGGACATATCAAAGACCCTTGTAAAAAAATATCCTTTTACAACTTCAAATCATGATGTTACGATAAAAAAATTAAATATCATTTCTTGACTTTCGAATTAAGTGACAAAAGGGAAAAGTAAATATTAAGATGTAATTGCTTTTTCAGCGGAATAGCCTGGAGAAAATCTAATGTAATTTAGAAAACAATAAAACGTACTAAAGAAAGTGAATATTAAAAAAATGTATTTTATAGTAAAAAAATCGAGGATAAAATGATGCATTCCATAAAGGAAAAAATATATTTTACAATATCATATTCTATAGTCTAGAAAGAAGTAAATGTAATAAAATGGTGACTGTAAAAATAAACTATATAATATATTTTTCTCAATAACTAAAAATATGCTATTGTTTCATTTAGTTATAGTTGACTCTATTATAGTAGTTTGGAACGTCTACAAAATTTTATGAAAGACATTGATCATATTCAACAAAGATATTTTTATAGCAGTGTCGGCCAATACCATTTGAGCCGGGTTGGATCATGAGAATATTTTGACAAAGGGGGGAACAATGAACCATATGGGTTACTTTGACAGCGAACTACTTTAGTTCGTAGTTGGGCGAAGTTGGAGCAAAAGTTTGTAAATGGCATAATGACTGAGTGTCCAATTATTTTGCATAATATATCAAATAGAGTTAATGTTAGTTCCGAGTCAAAATTAGATGTTATCTTCAATGGGATATCTTACAGGCAATAAATTTAAGGATTTGCTTTGCCCTTGACCATCCTTCTTTTGTATAACTGTGGAGAGGTGACTACAACCATTGTAGTTTAGGCAAATAAAATATTGAAAAAGTTACGTCTTATAATCATTTTTGATATATCTGGAGGTAGATGCTTCAACTCATGTCATCCATTTCCAATGTTCCACACTTGCAGATGATTATCACAAATCCATTAAGTGTTCAAATTCCTAAAGAGTTGAATGAAATATATTTAGTCCCACATTGGAAAAATAGTGGGTTAATGTTGTGTACATATATAGGATCCTCATTCTCTTAATTGGCCCTTAGGGTCAGGTAATTTTGTGTAAGAGGGAGGACCTATATCTGATGAACACACACACGCGCGCGTGCGCAGCCCGTCCGTCCGACCGAGCCGAGCCGGTTCGTGTTTGGGTTCGGGCTCGGGCTTGGGCTTGGGCCTTGGACAAAACCATATTTTTGCACCGAAAAACTCAGCAATTTTTTAGGAATTAACAAACGGGTTCGACCCATTAGGAGACAAACGGGTGCGACCCGTGTAGAGCAAACGAATGCAACCCGTTACCACTTGAATTCAAACAGTAACGGGTATAAACCAAACGGGCGGAAAATAGATGGACGAGTCTGTTCCGAAAAGACGCGAACAGGCTATATAAACTACACGATTATGATCAAATTGAATTAAGTTATATTCGCTTTCCTCTGTTGTTTGCTCTCTCCTTTTTTTTCACTATCATTGTCTGACATGATCGCTACAATCTCAAGCAGTCTTCGCATCTGTTGTATCCTGGGAGGCTTCGACTGAAAGTCTTAAGGAAACTGACACGTTTTAGGCCTCAGTCGATCTCGGTATTTTACTAATTCTTTCTTCGATTCACTATTATACTGTGTACAGTATTCATATCCTGTGTTTATTATTTCATGAGAAATTGAGACAAACTTTACTGAAAGTTTGTGCTGTTGACTAACTTTTTTTAATTAAGAATAGTCATACTTTGTTGCAGTCTGTTTTGAATACAGAACATATAATATCTTAAGACTTACTCTGTTTTTGACAAAACAGAGATGGCAACAGAGCAAATGACGCTCAAAACTGGCAATTTGAACAAGCCAGAGTTGTTCAAAGAAGAAGGTGATGATTTTCTAACATGGTAGAATCAAATGCTTTTCTATCTCACCACCCTTGGGTTGCAAAAGTATCTTGAAGAAGATGAACTGGTGCCGCCTACACCAGGAAAAGCCAAGGAAACAAATAAGCATGATGGTCCTTCTATTGATGCATGGAGGCATTCAGACTTTTTATGCAGAAACTACATACTAAACTTCCTAGACAAGGTCCTGTACAAAGTGTACCAGCCCATAAAGACTGCAAAAGCTCTTTGGAATGCACTGGCTACAAAGTACAAGACGCAAAACGTGAGTTTGAAAAAGTTCATCATTGACAAGTTCATGGACTACAAAATGGTGGACTCAAAGTCAGTGACTTCTCAAGTGCAAGAGTTGCAAATTATTATCCACGAGATGGAAGCATAAGGCCACAAAATTGGTGAATCATTTCAGGTTGAAGCAATTACTGTAAAATTTCCACCACCTTGGAGGGACTATCACAACTACTTGAAGCACAAAAAGAAGGAGATATCCTTACAAGACCTCATCGTCAGATTAAAGATAGAGGCAGATAATCGCGGAGTCACTCAACCTAAAAGTGAAGAGGCGCTCGTTGCTGAAGGGTCAAAGAAGAACGGACACTTCAAAAACAAAAACATGAAAAGAAAGTCACCAGAAAATAAGCAGAATAACCAAAAGAAATCCAAGAAATTCAATGGTGAATGTTGGGTCTATGGCAGGACTGGTCATCAAGCAAAAGAGTGCAGACATAAGAAACAGAAAAATTCGGAAGCAAATGTAGTGGATAACATGGACATCGATGAATCCAATTTTTCAGGAGTTGTGACCGAATGCAACTTGATTCAGAATTCTGCCAATGGTGGTTAGACACGGGTGCTACCAGGCATATATGCTCTAATAAGTCTGTTTTTTCAACCTACACCAAACTGGATCAAGATGAGAAACTCTATATGGGCAATTCATCAGTTTCCATTGTTGAAGGCAAAGGAAAAGTCAGCCTAAAGTTTACTTCTGGGAAGACTATTAAATTGAATGATGTCCTTCATGTTCCAGATATCCGCAAGAATCTGATTTCTGGATCCGTGCTTTCGAAGAAGGGATTCAAGATGGTTTTTGAGTCAGACAAGATGGTTCTGTCCAAGGCAGGAATCTATATAGGAAGGGGTTACTTATGTAATGGCCTATTTAAGGAAAATGTAGCCGTAATCGGCAATAATATGTATTTTGATAATGCTATGAATAAAAAGGAAGTTTCTTATATCGTTGAGCATGAAAATTTATTATGGCATGATAGATTAGGACATATTAATTTCCAAAAAATGAAAAAATTTGCAAATTTAGAGTTAATTCCTAAATTTCAAGTGGATAAAAACTACAAATGTGAGACACGCGTAAAAGAAAAAATGTTTAAGAAACCATTTCATACTATTGATAGAAGTACTGAACCATTAGGAATGATTCATACTGATTTATGTGATTTCAAAAACTTACCTACAAGAGGTGGGAAAAAGTACTTTATCACATTTATTGATGATTATACATGATATTGCTACGTATATCTTTTAAATAGTAAAGATGAAGCAATCACATCGTTTATAAAGTATAAAGCTGAAGTAGAAAATCAGTTAAATAAAAAGATCAAAACATTGAGATCTGATCGAGGTGGAGAATATGAATCGCCGTTTGAATCATTCTGTGCAGAAAATAGAATACTTCATCAAACAACAGCACCATATTCGCCCCAACAAAATGGCATGGCCGAAAGGAAGAACAGAACGTTAAAAGATATGATTAATGCAATGCTTTTAACGTCTGGTCTACCGACGAACTTGTGGGGGGAAGCCTTGAATACGTCTAATCACATATTGAATAAAGTTCCTCACAGTAAAACGGGGAAAAAATCCATATGAGTTATGGAAGGACACCTACCAAGCTTCAAATACCTCAAAGTATGGGGTTGCTTGGCAAAAGTTCCTATCCCGCCTCCCAAGAAGGTCAAACTTGGACCAAAAATAGTAGATTGTTATTACTTAGGGCCAACCCAAAATAGTAGTGCATATAGAGTTTTGGTATTAAAGTCTGATATAGATGATATCCATGTAAATACAATCATGGAATCAAGAGATGCCTCATTCTTTGAAGACGTGTTTCCACACAAAAGAAATTAAGGAAATAATGTCCCCAAAACGACACGAGAAGAATTAAGTAGCCCACAGAAAGATGAAACTCATCATGAAGTTGACGAAGTTGAACCAAGAAAAGAGTAAGGGCCAGAATTTTCAAGTCATTTGGCTCTAAGTTCCTCACTTACGTACTTAAACATGACCTCAAACATATAAAGAGGCCATGTCACCTTCTGAGTCTTCGTGTTGGAAAGAAGCAATTCAAAGTGAGATTAATTCAATTCTAAGTAATAAAACGTGGGAAATTGTTGATATTCCACCTGGAATAAAACCAATTCGCTGCAAATGGATTTTCAAGAAGAAAATGAAAGCAGTTGGCTCTATCGACAAATATAAAGCCAAAGGATAACGTCAAAAAGAAGGAATAGGCTCCTTTGATACATATTCGCCTGTTACATGAATAACCTCAATAAGATTGTTAATAGAAATTGCATCCATCTATATTCTAGAGATTCATCGGATGGATGTAAAGACGACATTCTTGAATGGAGATCTCGATAAGGAAATCTACATGGAGCAACCCGAAGGTTTTATATCCAAGGGAAATGAAAATAAAGTCTGTAAATAGGTAAAATCCTTATACGGACTCAAACAAGCTCCAAAACAATGGCACGAAAAATTTGATAGTGTTATGATGCAAAATGGTTTTCGTATAAATGAATGTGATAAATCTGTTTATTATAAACAAATTGGGCAGTCATATGTTATGATTTGATTATATGTGGACGATATGTTAATATTTGGTCCTAACGTAAAAGTTATAGAGACCATAAAGAAAATGCTGATCAATAATTTCGATATGAAATATGTAACACCCCGTATTTTCTGTGAATTTAAGAATTACAAATCTGAGTATAATTAAAATATAAAATCAGAATCAAGGGAAACGGGCTGTGCCTTTGCGTTCGTCTTGGAAAAATAAGCGAAATAGAGTCTGAAATTTCGTAAATCGGAGTCCATATGACCAAGTTATGGCCTCCCAAAGTTCAGAAAAAAATTAAACAGCACAGACCAGGTCGACTGGGGAGTCGACCCTAGAGTCGACCTGCCCCCAGGGGGTCGACCCTAGAGTCGACCTGCCCCCAGGGGGTTGACCCTAGAGTCGACCCTAGAGTCGACCTGCCCCCAGGGGGTTGACCCTAGAGTCGACCCTAGAGTCGACCTGCCCCCAGGGGGTCGACCCTAGTGTCGACCTGGGGGTCGACCCTAGAGTCGACCCTAGTGTCGACCTGGGGGTCGACCTGCCTCCCGAATCTGCTTTTCTGCCTGGGTGCGTTCTGATGTATCTGGTCTCGTTTTCTGTCTAGATTCGCCTGCCTAAACCTATTTAAACAACCCCAAACCCAGCCTTCTCTGCACACAATTCTATTCTGCTTCTACTCTGCCTCTGTTCTAAATAAAAAATAAAAAATGGCGTTGCTACTCTGCTGAAATCAAAACTAGAAGACCATCAACATCAACCTAAATTCAATTAGAGATTAGAGCTTCTACAACGGTTCTACAACAACTAGAGTTCTTTCTTTAATCCAATTAAGGCAAGTACAGTTATTCTCCGCTATAAACGTTAATTCTGATTGTGACATGAATTATAAATCTGAATCTGAGGTTATATCTGTTCTGTTCTGTTTGGATCTATCTTATTTTGTATCTCTTTCCTCTTTCTGTTTTATAGCCAGGCTACCACGAGCCTGAGCCAATCTCATAAGAGATTAACATACGCTAAAATGTTTGGGACAATAAAATGAATTATGCATGAATTAGGCATGACCAATAGGTGATTGATTTGAGGAAAGAACATGGACTGTAGCTAGAACAAAATCTGAGACATATGACTGGACATGTTATATTTATAATATAAATTGTATTGAACGTATGATTTGAGATAAAGAGAATATGGCTTAGGCATAAAGATTTACATGAGAGTAGGGTATATATTAATGTAAATAAACACCTAAGTAAGAGATCTTTGGGATATATGATATGCATAGTAATCAATGGCTATATTTGGTATAATTTATATAGGGATCTTCTGTACTATGCAAGTTTAATAAAAATTGAAACATATGATAAATGGTTAATTTAGGACCATATTCTGTGTTATGAAAATTTAATGCAAACATAGGGTATATGATAATATTGTGAATCAAGAATATTATTTATGCATGTGAACTTAGGCAAGGTTTATAATTGGGCAAGATATGTTTGTGAAACTTTAAGAAATGATTAAATCTGTTATAATTGCCTAATTTGCTAGTTTTGTTACATTGCCTAATCTGCTAGTTCTGTTATATTGCTTAATCTGCTAAGTCGCCTAGTCTGAGAAATCTGTTATCTGCTATATCTGTTAGGTTGATATAATTAGTCCGCTATTGATATAATCTGAATTGGCTATAGTTATGAATAATTGACATGTATATTAGGCATGGGTATAAATGGGAAATCATTAATTAATTGGCCGCAAAGATAAACATGGCTAACTCGAGGTTAGAATGAGTTTACGGCGTAATTCTGCCTGGAACCGCCCGGCATATTCCAGTGGTCGCAAACAACAGGTTCTAATGTGAGAAGTTAGTCATAACGTGCTTGAAACCCGAGGTTAGACTCAGTTTGCGACAGAAACCTGCCCGGAACCAACCGGCCTAACCAGTAGCCGCAAACTGTCAGTCTAATGTGAGAGGTTTGGGCATTAATATTTAATTAATGAAAATCTGAGATAATTATAATATCTAAAACGTGTTGGGTAAGGTTAAACCAATTGGACCAATGAATCTGATATACCCGTTTCGTGAATCTGTAGGCCCAATACAAAGTTAGATAATCTGTAACCAGTTAATCTGTAAGTCTGTTAATCTGAAACCAGATAATCTGTAAGCCCGTTAACCCGGACATCTGATCCGTTAGTCTGAAAACCTGTTAACTTGATTGTCTGATCTGTGAACTAGTTAATCTAAATTTTGTATGTCTGAAACTCGTAGACAAGTTAAACTGAAATCTGTTAGTCTGGGGACACAAGGTTAGGAGGGGAATTACTTGTGTCATCTGTTGTTTGGGACCCATATTAGTCAGTAACCCTTTCTGGTATCAAAACTTTGACCCAACAGTAAGTACGGTCCGGGCACGCTTACTGAACTAATTATAAGCGGTTCATTCTGATAATGGCGAGGGGTGTTGATGGTGCGTTCCAACCGGGTCATGTGCGTGCATGGATCCCGGTCTGCCTCTGAGGATGTAAGACGCCGTGACATCTGTAAATAGGTCTGTGCCAATTGGTTGTCGCTTTAGGGAGTGATACACCCTACTGTGGGGCCGACACAGGATATTTATGTATTAGGGAGCCGATCGCTTAGGGTAGGGTTTTAGGTACACTTAGTTCTGTCTGTTTCTTTTGGTACCGTCTGTTTCTGTTGGGTGGTAACACCTGTCTGTTTCTGTGTGGTACCGTCTGTTCGGGTGGTAAAGGCCCATTACTAGTGTACACCTAATTCTACATTCTGTTTCCGTAGGGATTAATCTGTTTCTGCTTCTGTCTGTTTCTTAAGGCCCATTATTAGCATTCTGTTTCTGTTAAATTATTCTGTACCTGTTCCTGCTTCAGTTTAGACATTAGGGTGACACCTAATTCTGTTATACTAGTATTAGTGAGAAGTGTAAAGCAATAGTTTATGTCATTCTGTTCTTCTGTTATATCTGCTACACCTGTTACACTTATCCCTCATCCAGTTTTATGTTCATGTCATATTATTATTATTATCTGTTCATATGCTGAAAGTCACTGGACTTGCCAGACTTTTTGTCTGACCCTTGTTGTTTCGCCTCGTTTCTTCCGTTTCCCCCTCGGGTTATCCAAGGATGGAATACTTTAGCTTGATCCGGATTTCTCTTTGCTTGAAGTGCTTAAAGTATGGCTTGGTTCTGTATAGCTTCCGTTCCATGGGGATTATGATTTTAAACCATGCATTTTGAAGGCTTTTGTACAAGACTGATATTTTGTACTTGAATTCTGAGATTTGAAAGGGTGTAACCATATTGATTTCTGTTTCCTCTGTAATAAAGTTAATAATTTTCAAGTACTGTTTTATCTGTCTTGTAAGTTTCTGTTCTATTTACTAAAATGCTCCACCAAAGTTAAGGCATTCCCTTTGTGAGTGACCTTAACGGAGGTGGGGTGTTACAAAATATTTAGGAGTTGCAGATGTTATTTTGGTAATCAAAATAATAAGAACCCCTAATGGAATTAAATTATCTCAGTCACATTATGTAGACAAAGTGATTGAAAGATTTCAAAATCTTGGGATTAAAGGAGTGAGAACACCTTTTAATCCGTCAGAAGTACTGCATAAAAACACTAATGAGAGTGTAATGCAACTGGAATACTCTCGTGTAATAGGATGTCTAATGTATCTTATGAACTACACGAGACCAGATATAGCTTATGCAGTAAGTCGACTAAGCAGGTATATGAGTAATCCTGGAAACGAACACTGGAAAGCACTAATGAGAGTGCTTGGGTACTTAAAGAATACCACAAATTATTCTTTGCATTACGGCAAATATACAGCCGTTTTAGAAGGATATAGTGATGCAAACTGGATTGCCGATTCAGAGGAATCAAAATCCATAAGTGGTTATGTTTTTACTCTAGCAGGAGCAGTAATGTCGTGGAAATCTACTAAGCAAACATGCATAGCTCGATCAACGATGGAATCTGAGTTTACTGCTTTAGATAAAGCAGGCAAAGAAGCAAAATGGCTTCATCACTTCTTAGAAGATATTCCACTTTGGCTTAAACCTGTAACGGCCATATGTATTCACTGCGACAATCAAGCAGCGCTAAGTAGATCGAAAATTTTTGTGTATAATGGCAAATCTCGACACATTCGTTGACGCCATAACACAGTTAGGCAGTTACTCTCAAATGGAACTATCTCCATTGATTATGTAAGAATCAATGATAACCTAGCGGATCCATTTACAAAACGGTTATCACGAGAATAAATTGACTGCGCATCGAGGGGAATGGGTTTAAAAGCCTAAACCAATAAGAGTTATCTTATACGGAAACCTATCCTAGCGACTGGAGAGCCCACGGACTATGATCAATAGGCAAACCAGTTCTGAATAACTCAAGACGTAATGCATTTGCTCGGACATAGTCCTGCTCCATTCCTATGGTGCACAATATAAAATGCATGCCTATAGAAGTTCTTCAGGTTAAAGCTATGCTTTTTAATGATGACCATATCTTGTAAAATAACAAGTGGGGTATATGTAGGATACTCCTAATGGTAGTGATCACCTATGTTAGTGTGAGCTGGGTCGGCTCTATGAGAATATTAAAGGCTTAAATTCTCTATATACACTCGCAGAACCAGAAATAGTTCAGGACCAAAATGAACAAAAACAAGAGATTGGGTGAAAAGGGCGTTAAACTTATTGTCTGGTTATACAAAAACGGCTGACGGTTCAAGATGAAATAATTCACTGATTAGCCAAGTACATCCGATAAGTTTTAACTAAGGAAGGTTCAAAGTGAAATATCTACTTATCCTAAATAAAACATTATTCCATATGTAGTCAGTGATATTTCAATTTGTGTGGGGGATAAAATATATTATCATTCATGTGGGGGATTGTTGAAATTCCTAAAGAGTTGAATAAAATATATTAGTCCCACATTGACAAAATAGTGGGTTAATGTTGTGTATATATATAGGATCCTAATTCTCTTAATTGGCCCTTACGGTCAGGTAATTTTGTGCGAGAGGGAGGACCTATATATGATAAACACACGCGCGCGCGTGTGCGCCGCACGCCCGTCCGACCGAGCCGGGCCGGGTCGGGCTTGGGCTTTGGATAAAACCATATTTTTGCACTGAAAAACTCAACAATTTTTTAGGAATTAACAAACGGGTGCGACCCATTAGGAGACAAACGGGTGCGACCCGCGTAGAGCAAACGAATGCAACCTGTTACCATTCGAATTCAAACAGTAACGGGTATAAACCAAACGGGCGGAAAACAGACGGACGCGTCTGTTCCGAAAAGATGCGAATAGGCTATATAAACTACACAATTATGATCAAATTGAATAAAGCTATATTCCCTTTCCTCTGTCGTTTGCTCTTTTTTTTTTTCACTATCACTGTCTGACATGATCGCTATAATCTCGAGCAGTCTTCGCATCTGTTGTATCCTGGGAGGCTTCGACTGAAAGTCTTTAGGAAACCCGACACGTTTCAGGCCTCTGACGATCTCGGTATTTTACTGATTCTTTCTTCGAATCACTGTTATACCGTGTACAGTTTTCATTTACTGTGTTTATTATTTCGTGAGAAATTGAAACAAACTTTACTGAAAGTTTGTGCTGTTGACTAACTTATTTTAATTAAGAATAGTCATACTTTGTTGCAATACAGAACATACAATATTAAGAAATATAAGATTTGGTTTCAATTTTATGTTTTTGTTATTGAAATGTATATATTTATCCATATAGTTATAACATCTTTTAGTTATCTAATTGGTGATTAGAACGTTATAGCATAAGCAAGGGTACAAACTTTGGATTACTGTGGAAACATGTTTATGAGCGAAAAGAAATATCCTCTTCTGCTGGATTTAGAGTGAAGATACAGATGTAGAACCATGTTCATTATAATCATACAAATAAAACGATAGAAAGTATAGCATAAGCAGCAAGGGTACAGACTTTCCATTACTGTGGAAGACAACGTTAACGTTAAGATAAGGCGATTGATCAGGGCGTATGAGGTTTGAGATGAGCATTGTCAGATACTTCATCAGGAGGCGCGCAGCATCCCCTGCAGCTACTCAAGCGTATGAGTTTGGCAGTACAACATGCAGCATAGGAGCAGCCTGGCCTCACACGCACTGGTCTCTTAAGGAACGGCGGAAGATTTACAGCACCTGTAAAATTAGCGATAATTATCTCATGTTTGCTGCATTCAATAAGCCAGGCATCAGCTATACCTAATTTTTTCTATTCTTAAATTCAACTACTTACCGGTTGTAGTCTCCGAATTGAAAAGGGAAGTAGCAGCGAAAAGAAGAAAAAATATAACCAAAGTTTTCACTGAGATGGCCATGATCGTATTGCTTGTTTATGGTGGTGCAGTAAGATGAAGAGAAAGTAATGAAAATGCTGCTTTATTTATAAGCAAAAATAAACCAGCAAAATATCTAAATGGCGGCTGTCATGCATTTACTTTGCGGGGACATGTTGACTCATTATGATTAACTCAGCCAATGTCCTAAACATCAACTTTTCCATATATCAATATGGCATCCAGTCATTTACACTTCTACTTAAATCTCCCGGATTATTTTTGCTGATTACCCATCGTATGCAAATGAATAATATTAGACATGATATTCATAGTGTTCTTTTATCTTCCAGAGAATGGTATATATATAAATGCTTATATTTTATAACAACTTATATATGTTGTTTTTTAATTAAAATTAGATTCAGTCTTCACATTCTTTGTAATTTAAGTTACTGCGTGATTTTAAAATACTATAAAATACGCTGCCCATATTAAGGTCAAAACTAATTACTGTTTGCACTTGGAGATTCCAAGTTCTTTCCTGCTGAATAATTGTAATACAAAGCCGTTTTGGACCTCGGTCATTTTCGAAGGCTAGCTTTCTTTGCTATTTCCTAATTAATTATTTAGTGCTACTGACTTCCTCCTCCTGCATTGACTTAACACTTCATTTTTTCCTCAAGATCTTATTATATAAAAGTCAGTTATGGCTGCGGTGCCAGTGGGTCTGTGGCTATACGTTACGCACACAAGTTTTATTCGTACACTTGCAGATGAAGACGCACCACTTGGCTGTGATAAGACATTTCACGCAACAGCAGAAAACCCACATGCATATACAAGGACGGAGCTATGTAGAACCTACCCTGGGCTACAGCACGGGTAGGATTTATAAACATGTATCATACATATTAGATAGGAATTAGTTTTATTTTTATCATAACACTACCAGTGTAGGTATGCGGTTCGGTTCAGTTTAATAACGTTTGATCAACTGTTCTAACCGCAACCGAACCGTATTGTTGCGAGTCGGTTCGGATTGAGGTATTTGCTTTAAAGAGAGAATTCGGTATGGTTTTCCGCACCACATTTACGGTCCGGTCTAACTGGTTTCCGCATTACAATGCGGTTTATGCTCATCCCTAATATATATGTTTAGGTAAAAAAATGATTTTTATGCAAATAAAGATATTATAACTCAAATTTGCATACTTAAAAGGTCGGAATTGCAGCCGGGGAGATTGTACGCGAAGAAATCGATATTTAAAGGCGAAAAAATCGGATTTGGAGTAGGTAAAATTGAAAACCCGTATGGTGGAAATTATGGAGGAAGAGAGAAATGAGGAAGAAAGGGATCGACTGGCAGTATAATTCGATAATTTCAGCCGTTGGCTGTGCAGTTAAAGCGCTTAATAGATCCAATGCGGCGGAGGTTCAAAAAGTCATAGCGTGGATAAAGCTAAGCGATAGCACGATATAGCGGATAACTCTAAAAATAGCACATGCACTACAAGAGGAACAAGGGTTTCCAACGGCCAGGGGCCGTTGGCGGCCGTTGGAAACGCCGTTGGAAGCCGTTGGTCAATCCGTTGGTATACGGATCAACGGCTTCCAATGCAAACGACGCGTGATTTCCAACGGCTTCCAACTGATAAATAAGGAAACGTGTATGATGTTTTGAGCAAATAGGCCGTTGGAAGCCGTTTGTATGGAATGACCTGTAAGCCGTCGCTGGCCGTTGGTCGCCGTTGGAAATCTGGGTGCTTTTTTTTTGGCAGATTTTAGATTTACCACTTTAAGCCACACAACAAATATATAACATTTTGAACTGCTCCATTTCGAGCATATAACTCACAATCTCAACCATATATACACCCAAACACAATACGAAATAAAAAACAAACACAAAACACATAAATTAACCAATATTTACATAACATTACCACCAAATTTCGCCAAAACTACACCAAACCATCACCATATCCAAAATAACATAACCATCTCCAAACAACATAACCAACACCATGTCCAAACCGTACCATTACCAAACCATCATAACATCATGTCCAAACCATCATAACAAAATATATACAACTACCATGCATGTAGCAAGCCTCACCAACTCTCAAAACACATCAAAACAAGCTAACCTGATCAACTCTCTCCCCCTGAAGATGAAGGTGTCGTACCGTGTTGGGCAATGTACTCCGCCAATCGCTGGTTAAGCAACTCCATCTGCTCTTCACGGCGACGATCACGTTCATGAAGTTCTGCAACCTGTGCTTTCAACTGTGCGATTTCTTCCTTTTCCTGAGCCTTCTGATACATCTGCTGAGATGCTGTAATCTGTATATAATTTCAGATTTTCAGTATTTCATAATAGTAGTTCGAATACATTTGAGTTTTTATTATAAATTTTAGTATTACCTCTAGATTTCCATAACCATATCGTCTGTTTCGGGTAGTAGGATCCATGACAGCATCAAATATCTTGTCCTCATCTTCCTTGGTCAGCTCAGTCCTCCCTGTAGCTTCCAGTACCTACGCCCTTTGCTCCTGAAATTTCTCCTGTTAAACAAAAATAAAATAAATTTAGATAACACTATTTTAATTAAATTATAAGTCGACTTAACTATTTTATACTTACATATCTCTCATGCGCCTTATCATCATGGTCCCAAGTGTACGAAACTGAGCATGTGTCGTCAGTTTGAGTCAATGCATGTGTATGCTCGAAAACATCCCAGTACGACACAGGAGCCATACGCGCTCTCTCCTGAAATAAGCATGCACACATGTAAATTAAAACTTAAACTTAAATCAACTATTAATTTTAACTAGTTATGAATTAAAATTTTAAACTATGCAATTACAAAATATACCAGAACCTCACGATGATGCTGAAATGACTTGGACCCACCTCGATCCATAACCGGATTCTTGCTCCTATTAGCTGCATTTCTCTCAGACGAGGCCTATACATTTAAATTTTAAAAAAAAAAATGTCTTAGCCTAAATCACGTACTAGTTGAATAGAATAATTGAAATTAAAAATATGCAGTAAAATTTACCAGAAAGTCCTCATTACTATTACAATAAGTAAGTAGATCATTCCACACTGACTCGCTCACCCAAGACTGCCTTTTCCCACTGGATTTTAAAGTGTTCATTGTTTTCTGTAATTTGCAGCCACTTTACTGTTCCAGTGGCGCTTAACGAGATCCAAATCCGTCTCCTGGAGATCCACCGCACCCTGCGTTTTTTTTTATAAATAGCATACATATAAAGTTATCAAATGGAGCATGTACTTAATATAAGAAATGTTATATCATACATACGTACCAAAAAATCCTGCCATATGGTCTCCTTAACTAAGTCGGGTATCGAGCTCCAAGTGGGCCAACATGCAGTCATGCGGGCCTGATAAGCACGTTTTGATATCCTCAAAACGGTATTGGACGGCTCCAACTCAAACCCCCTGTGTTAAACGGGAAAAAAAAATACATGGTTGCTAGAACAACAATTTAAATAATTTATTGTACTTAAATTAAATTTATACTAAAAACTTAGTTTTTACCCTTTTGACGCTTTTGGCTTAGGCCAGACCACAGGACGAGATAACTCCGACGATGGACCACCCTCCTCGCCACCTGGCGCCATACCTGTTACAAACAAAAACATAACAAAACGTAACATAACTATATGTAAAAACATGGTATTAGATAACATGAGTACTTGATAATAGAAATGTCATAACATGAGTACAAGTTTGTTTCATAAAAGTGTTAAATATAAGTTTGATTCATAGATTTTTCTAGTTAACATATGATCGAGTTTGATTCATAGAAGTGTTAAATATAAGTTTGACTCATAGATATGTCTAGTTAACATATGAGTTTGATTCATAGAAATGTCATGAAAATAAATATATGGTTACTTGATAATAGAAATGTCATAACATAAAATTACCTTTTGAAAATGAGGAGTATTAGTTAGTCGTCCTCATCACTTTCAGATTCTGACTCTATTTCCTCCTCCATATATGGTTCATCTGTAGTCTCAAATACATCAATTAATGCATTCGATTCATCGTTTAGAGGTCCAAAATCTGTTTGATCGTCGATTATTACTATTTCTGCATTTTCCTCGACGTCTGCTTGATAAACTTGGTCAACGGGAATATTACGTCCGTCAAATGTAAACCTTGCTTTTGTTTTGAAAACAGCCCACCAATCTATTTTGTCTCTTCTCATAGAAGGATAAGGAGCATAATATACTTGAAGAGCCTGTTTGGCAAGTACGAAAGGGTCGTACTTATAATAATGTGACATATGTCTCACTTCTATAAGATTATATTTTGGGTGCACGTTGATTCCAGAACCCGGAACATTGCTGAACCACTTGCATTTAAACAAAAATACTTCTTCCACGGGTCTTGTGAAATATGCTAATTGCAGAATCTGGTTTAGCACGCAACAAAAATCGTGTACATGGTCGTTTGGATCATCACTACCTTTAACAAATACACCGCTATTGTCAGTTAATTTTTCAGCACCATATTCTTTAGTGTTAAATTTATATCCATTGACAAAGAATATTGGATATGTCTTCACATTTCTTTTAGGTCCCAATGCCAAATGTTTCAATCCTTCATCCACACTACAATTTGTTGGATCAAAAACATAATTAGTAAACCAAATTAGCAAATTCTTTGCTGATATCGCCGTTTGGATACTGTGATTCATAAATTCTGCAATCATAGGACATACGTTACATATATGATTAAAGATACAATACATGTATACATAGATGCATAAGTAGAGTACCTAACGAACGGTGCAACTTCGGTGCAATTGAGAAGAATATATGTGTGTGATGCATTGTAATCTTTATCGTTCAGCCATTCCTCCTCACATCTACCAGAAGGCCGACCATGTTTTTTAAAAATAGATAAAGTCGCTTGGCAGTCATCTTGATCAATGCCTTCATCATTACGTGCAGTACTTGCAAATGAGATGTTCACATGATCACTAAAATAATGAGAGAAAAAAAATGAAGCTTCTTCTTCAATGTATGACTTGCAAATAGAACCTTCAACTCTAGCTTTCTGCCTCACTTTTTTCTTTAGATGATTTAAATACCAGTTTAGAATTATTGTAAATTATTTTTTCATACACTTAACCAAAATTTAATTAACTGAATATTAATATACCTTTCAAATGGACACATCCATCCGTATTGCACAGGCCCTCGAAGACGTGCTTCTGATGGAAGATGAATAGGTAAATGCTCCATAACATTGAAAAACCCTGGAGGAAATATTTTTTCCAATTTGCAGAGTAATATGGGGATTTCTTCCTCTAGTTTACGTAGATGGTCAAGTTTTAATGTAGATGAACAAAGCTCTTTATAGAACAAACTAAGCTCTGTTACAACAGTCCAAACTTTCACGGGCAATAGTTCTTTGAAAGCGACGGGCAATAAATTTTCCATCATAACATGACAGTCGTGGCTTTTCATCCCGCTAAGTATACTGTTTTTATAGTCAACACATCTACGAAGATTGGAAGATATACCATCCGGGAATCTTAACCCTTCCATCCATTTTAAAAATATTTTTATTTGATTAATATCCAGTTCATAGCACGCTTTCGGTTTTCTAGTGTCATTTGGCTTTATATGAAGCTCCGGACGATTACATATTACTTCAATATCACGTCTGGATTTCAAATCATCTTTCGTCTTCCCTTTGACATTCAAAATTGTGTTGATTACGTTATCAAACACGTTTTTCTCATTATGCATCACGTCGATATTATGACGAATCAGAAGATCTTTCCAATAAGGCAACTCCCAAAATATGCTTTGTTTCCACCAATTATGAATTGATGATTTACCTTGAATTTCTGTCTGTACTCCGATTTCATGAATCTTGGGAAAATCTTGTACAAGTTCATAAATTTCCTCACTTGTCCATACTTTAGGTGGTAGTAAAGTTTCAAGTCTATTAGCTGTAAAATTTTTCTTATCCCTTCTAAAAGGATGATTAATATGAAGAAAACATCTATGACAGTCAAACCATGAAATTTTCTTTCCAATAGGTAAAGAAAATGCTCTTGTTTCTTCCATACAGTACGGACAAACTAGACGACCAGCCGTACTCCAACCTGAAAGCATCGCATAAGCAGGAAAATCGCTAATTGTCCACAATAGAGAAGCATGCATACGAAAGTTTTTCTTTTGGGAAATATCATATGTTTCTACCCCTTCATACCACATTTTTTTTAATTCTTCAATCAACGGTTGTAAATAAACATCGATTCCTTGTGTCGGATCATCAGGACCAGGTACGACAATTGTAAGAAACATATAAGGAGTTTTCATACACATCCACGGAGGTTAATTATAAGGTGTTACAATTACAGGCCAGGATGAATATTTAGAACTAAATTGAGAAAATGGTGAAAACCCATCCGTACATAAACCTAGTCTAACATTGTGACTCTCAGATGCAAAATTGGGATACTTTTGATCAAAATGCTTCCATGCTTCTCCATCAGATGGGTGTGTTAACGTACCTTCTTCCTGTGCTCTCACCTTGTGCCATCTCATATGTTACGCTGTTACAGAAGATGCATATAACCTTTGAAGTCTAGGAATAATCGGTAAATAATGCATACGTTTATACGGGACTTCCTTTCCCATTTTCTTTCTTGGTTTGTATCTTTCTTGATTACATATTCTACAATTCTTAAGCTTGATATCTTCCTCCCAAAATAGCATGCAACCCTTTAGCCATGTATCTATTTTTTGATACGGTAAACGAAAGGTCGACATCATTTTTTTTACTTCATAATAGTTTTCGCACATTAAATTATTGGGAGGCATATGCCGCTTCGCAGCTTGTACAACGGCTGTAAATCCAGCTTCTGTGAGGTTGTATTTAGATTTCATCGCAATGTATTCAGCAGTTACTGATAATTGAGTTCCTCTTTCACATCCTTCCCAAAGGGGTTTTTGTGGCATCTAATAAGTCATATAATTTTTTGGCTTCAATATTTGGTTCTTCTTCATCATTACCACCGTTTTCATTAAATTGTTGAACCGGGAACATAGAACGTGCAGCATCTTCAACCATTTGTTCTACAAGATTCGTCGTGGCAATTTCATTATTCGCTACCTCCTCAACTTGTATAGAAGTAGATGCTAACGGTTCTCCATGACGATCCCAAACTAAATAGTTCGGCACAAAACCATACTGACGCAAATGAACTCTGACCATTTGCGGTATCAAATGCTTCAATAACTTGCATCTACTACATGGACAACGGATTTCGACGTCGTTTCCATTGTTACTTAAAGCGAAATCAATAAACATGCTGACGCCATTAATAAATTGTTTGCTTATCGTGCCATCATTTTCTCTTCGTTTGTACATCCAGCTTCGATCATTAAAATAATCGTTCATTTTTTCTAAGTACATATAAAATTAGAAAGAATTATATAAAATTAGATTCAAAATTTTTGTGTTCGATCGCTCAAACGCTAAGAATGTATTTTAATGACAACATTTCTATTACATATTAATTATGACGATAAAATTTGCATTAACAATGTGTTAAAACAATTTTAGTGATTGATGCATGTTATGTTAATTGATCTTTTACTGGTGGGTTATCCTACCTCCCATTACAAATACAATAATGTAATTAAATCGCGTAAATCTTTTCAATTTAAACGATTCAACAAAATTTCTGCAGCACTTCCCTTTAGTTCCCTGAATAGTACACAATTGCGTGTACACAGGGAACATAAAGGAAGTGCTTTTGAAATTTTGAGAACCGTTTAAAATGAAATATTTTACGAGATTTAATTTCGTTATTGTATTCGTAACTTGTCCTATACAAAGGACAAATCCAATAAATATTGTATACAATGAATATAAATGTCTGTTCCGCTAATAAAACGAACATCATATAACGATTATATACAATACTTATCAGACGGGGCCAAAAAAACTCTCTAAGGCTTTATGAATATAACATATTATGATTTGCTTTTTTTGTGATTGAAGTGTTTTTTGTACACCTTTGTGCGCCTTAGTGCCGTTGTGCGCCTTAGCCCAAAAAATAGAAACTTAAATATTTGTATTTCCACGACACGTTTTCGACAATTAAATATTGTTTTCGATGAATTGGGCCTTAACCAAATAAACAAATGCATAGAGTGTCAACTATATTACGTGTATATATATACATAACACTATATATATGCATATATACATAGTCACCTTTAACTAATCAATTAACCCTAGATTACCAACATAATCAATGAAATCTATAAACACAATCTCAATAACAACAACTACTTCAACTAATTCAAACCCTAGATCATAATAGCAAATAAGTAATTTATTACTGAAAACCCTAAATTAGCAACTAAAATGATTAAACCCCACATTAGCAACTAATTAACAGCACTACACACACAAACATACCATAATTATGCTTCAATTACACTAAACATAGGGTATTAAACAAAAATTAGGATAAACACATACCTAAAAATCGGAGAGAAAAGGAGAATAGAGAGGATGAGAGAGTGCTTTGATAGAGTCGGAGAGATCCTAGGCGTAAGATGAAGTGGAATAGGCGATTTCAGAAATTAAAGAGGGAAAATTTTGGGATTTGGGGGAAATTTTCGTGGGATTAGAGAATGAGGAAGAAGGAGGAAGCTTCGGCTGATTTGTGCTCCAGTCCGTGTAACGGAAGGCAACGGCTTCCAACGGCTTAAAAACCAACGGCCGCAAATGTTTTCCAACGGCGTATATTTTATATACGGTGTACAGATGGGTATTTTGGCTTCCGTTGGAAGCCGTTGGTCAACCCCCGTTGGAGGCCATTGGAAGCATCCGTTGCAATACTGTTCAATTCTAGTAGTGATGCAACTCATTCGTACTATTTTTACGAATGTAAAAACGTTAATTAAATGAAAAACTAGAACACGGTTTTACTATAATTAGTTTTTCCTTAATTTTAAACAAAAACATGTGCAAATATCTATAAATAAACTTAAAATGCTATTTAACTTAATTAAATTTTTATTGGAATATAGAGCAATTTTTTTTTTCTAAAAATACATAAGAAAAAATTCGGTTAAAAAACCTAACTTTGTAGTTTTTATAATGCATTGATGTCATCTACCAACTCATTTCTTTCATCAAAGATATAGCGCGAATGGTGTAATATAGCGGAAGGAACTGGATATAGCGGGAATAGCGGAATATTGCGAGGCTCAAAGAAAAAGGTTATATCAGAAACTATTTGGAAAAAACGTAGCGATGGTAACCCGATATGGGATATAGCGAGGTTAACTCGGGGTAATAAAGGGGTATTAATTGCACCGGCCGTCACTACTACGAATCTGCAGTTTCCTGATCCATTTTTGGCGTCGTTAAGGCGTCACTAATTTTTTTAGTGACTCCATAACGACGTCAAATATGCATAAGAAAAACAGGCATCACTAAATTACTAGGTGTCGCTATGATATCACAGAAATATCATCACTACGGCTTCACTCAATTTTCCCCATGCCATAACGACACAAATGATTTGGCAGAATATTACGTCGCGATGGCATCAGTAAATATTACCAACACTCTTGTGACACAACTAGAAAATCAAAATATTGGAGTCGCAACATTGTCACTAAAATATAGAGATGCGGTTGTGACGTCTTAGCTTTAATAGATAGCATCTGTCGTTATGGGTTCATTAAATTTAGTGACTCCATAGCAGTACAAATGATTTGGCAAAATATTGCATCACAACGGCATCGGTAAATGTAACCGACGCTTTTTGTGATGCTTATCAAAACACATCATAAGCCAAATGGAAGAGCACAAGGCTTTATTATAACACATCATAAATCAGCAAATGTTCGAACTAACAGTCTGCCACATCGTACACATATATGACTACAAATTTCACATAAAAATACATCGATATAGATATATATGCCTTCACTCATACGTCAAAGTGGAGTGACTTGTACCATACTATACGTATAATTCAAATAAATTAATCCCAGCCCTAAACGGCTTACGAACGTCAAACTATCAGTCAAACGCAAGCATCAAGAATTGCAACA
Source organism: Allium sativum (assembly GCA_030737875.1). NCBI lineage: Eukaryota > Viridiplantae > Streptophyta > Magnoliopsida > Asparagales > Amaryllidaceae > Allium > Allium sativum. The sequence goes on along the minus strand of CM060916.1, from coordinate 1,046,323,185 downwards.
AAATTTTCGTATTATCATATAAATGTAAATTTATACATATTCGGTACATATCACAAGGAATACAAGAAATACCATCCGACCACTTGTCACTTTCAACTGTACTCTATGGGTGCGTTCGCAGCCAAAATTTGGCACGCTCATTTTTTTTTGGGCGTCCGACGCGTCCGACGCGAGCACAATTTATCCCTTCCAGATTCCACGATTCTCGAACGTTGGAAAAGTAACCGTTGGCGTCCGACGCGTCGGACGCCAACTGTTAATTTTCCAACGTACCGATTCACTGGCTATAAGAACGAACCCCCCCCCTTCCTCCTCATTCCAACCCGAAACTTTTCCCCTTTTACCCCTTATTTCGAATTTTTTGAGCAATTTCGAGCTGCAAAAATGGTAAATTTTTTTATAGTTGAGTTTATTTTTCAATTCTCTACCATATATATTTTTTTTGAATTTTTTTTTTTTACGCAGATGGCTTCCACTTCCACCACTGCTACCTCGCAGTCTTTTGCGAATTGGACGGACGACCGGGAGTCCGCTTTCATAGGTGTCTGCGTTGAGTTCATAGCGGAGCACAATACAAGCGTCAGTGGGTTCTACGCAACAGTCGCAACAACGATGAACAACCGTTTTAATCTGGTGTTCACAGAAAACCAGATTAAAAACAAATGGGACAACATGAAGCGAGCTTTTCGTGATTGGGACATGCTGCTTAGAACACCTGGGGGTGTATGGAATGAGGAGTTCGATTATCTGGACGGTCCTGATGAATTTTGGAGTACCGGCGGTGGCAGACGATTCAAAAAATTTAGGAAGCACTCGCCGATGAAGTTTCGAGAGCAGGACATTATGTTCGAGGGTTGTTTGCGGAAAGATACTTGTGCGTATCCGATTCCTCATGTTGCGCCTCCTACTGCACCAGCACCTCCACCAGCGCCTGTAGCAGCTGGTTCTTTCTCCCCCGGGGACGCGAGTTTCTATATTTGTTGGATGGCTTCGGGCGATCCACCGTCTGGTCAGCCCTCTAGGCGCAGACAGGCAGAGCGTGCCAGCTCGTGGGTGACCGACCATACGAGACAGCTTGCTGCTCGTTGTTTGGAGCTTGTTCGGAGATCAGGGACGCCTGTGGATCTTTGGGAGATTCTGACGATATTTCGCAACGATGAGTGGAATGTTGATATTGCTCAGGAGCTTAGCGATGAGGGCTTATGTGCCTTTATTTCATCGGAGTTGAACTTATTACCTCATCGTCGTTTATTGTAGATTTTCATGTATTTGTTTTAATTCCAGTACCGTTGTGTTTTTTATGTTTTATGAAAAAAGTGGTCGTGTTATGAAATATGTTGTCGTTATAGTTTGATGCAGTTAGAATTTAATTAAATCAAAACCATTAATTTAACAATTAAATACCACGCTCAAATACCACGTTCGTCGCTAAAAACACAATTTCCCTTCGCTACAGTACCACGCCCAAATGGCACGCTCAAATGCCACGCTCAAATGCCACGCTCACGTTCGTTAAGAACGCACCCTACATACATGTTAAACTTCACCTCAAATAATTCATTGCGAAGCTTCATAGATTATGCATGTCACTTTGCCAGCAGCCCTTCAAAACTGAAACTGTCATCATACACAATAAGAACCTATCAACAAAAATTATATCAACCATTACTCCATAGACATTTAAAACTATTTGCAAATTAATTTTATATGAACTTTTTCCCCTGCATTCGAAAAGCCAGTACACAAAAAATTGGAAGAATTGAAATAATAAGAATAAACATATTACAGCAATACTGAAGGTGAACATGTAAAATATTGATGTTGGATTCTATTAACAGTAATGTCTTGCATTTGAACTGCGTATTATCACACCATGCATTTGATTTTGAGGTATCTAACAAAATTTAGTTTTCATTACAATGTGTTTAATCGAAGAAGAGGAGAGTAGATGATTTTATTTAGAGGAAGAATACTTCTTATAATTCTTTTTATTTCAACTTCAATCTTCCTTGCCTACAACAAAAAATGACCACCACTATATATATAGTGGACTATACACCCTTGCACATACTAATAAACACCATTCCACTAATAGACACGACCCTTCGTAAATAGACACGACTTTTCACTAATAGACACAATACTTAGTAGACATGACTCTTAAAACTAAATGACATAACTAATCACAAACCAACACTTTTGACTCTTTTTTCATTTTTCAAGAATAAAGCATTAATCTTTACCCAACAAAACTCCCCCATAAACTTAAATGCTTCTTCCATCCGTCATGCCAATCATTTTCTTGCATTTATTGAGAAGTACTTTCGGCAGTGGTTTTGTAAAGATGTCTGCAGCTTGATCCTGACTTGTCACATGCACTAGTTTCACACTTCCTTCCTTCACATGATCCCAGATAAAGTGAAAACGAGCATCGATGTGTTTGCTTCTTTCATGGTTCACTGGATTCTTTGTCAACTCAATTGCTGACTTGTGATCAACATGAATCACGGTTGCATCGAGTTTCTTTAGCTCCATCTTACTTAACAAATTTCTAAGCCATATCGCATGACATACACACGAAGATGCTACCACATATTCAGCTTCACACGTCGAGAGCGTCACGATTGGTTGTTTCTTTGAAAGCCAATTAAACGCGGTATCTCCCATTAAGAACACGTATCCCGAGGTACTTTTCCGATCATCTATGTCTCTGCACCAATCACTGTCGGAATAGCCAACCAACTTGTAATCACCTGTCTTTGAGTAGAATAATCCATGTGACACCGTTCCTTGTATGTATCGTAAGATTCGCTTCACCGCCTTCCAATGTGAATGCGCCCGCTCCTCCATGAACCGACTTACAATTCTGACACTAAATGATAGATCCGGCCTTGTGCATGTGAAATAGTGAAGGCTTCCTATCAAACTCCGGTATCTACTCACATCAACACGTTCTCCTCCATCAAACTTTGAAATTTTTGCACCTAGTTCCATTGGTGTTAATACCGGGTTGTAGTTTTCCATCTTGAACTTCTTCGAAATCTCTTTTGCATATGTCTCCTGTGATATAAAATTTCCCGTCCCTACTTGTCTAACCTCCAATCCCAAGAAAAACTTCATCAAACCTAAATCTATCATCTTAAATTCCCATATCATTGTGCTCTTAAATTATTCTATCATTTCATCATCATTACCCATAAAAATGAGATCATCGACATAAATAGCAACAAATAATATATTACCTCCTTTCTTCTTTACATAGAGGGCATGCTCGTAGGGATATTGCTTGAACCCGTTCTCCTTGAAATATGAGTCATTACGTGTATTCCATGCCCGTGGTGCTTGCTTCAACCCGTAAAGCGCCTTCTTCAATTTTAGCACCTTTTTCTCTTCTCCGACTTTTATGTACCCAGGTGGTTGTTCGATGTAGACGTCTTCTTCAAGCACACCATTCAAGAATGCCGACTTGACATCCATTTGAAATATTGGTCATCTGAATTGAGCAGCTTGTGAAATGAGCAATCGAATTGTCTCCGTTCTTGCAACAGGAGCGAATATCTCGTCATAGTCGATTCCTGCTTTTTGCTTGTATCCCTTCGCAACAAGTTGCGCCTTATACCGTTCTATCTCGCCTTGAGCATTCAATTTTTTCTTGAACACCCATTTCACACCAATGGGCTGACTTCCTATTGGCAATTCTGCAAGTTCTCATGTTTTGTTGCGGTTAATTGCCTTAATCTCCTCGTTTATTGCAGCTTGCCACTTCTTGTCTCGAACCGCCTCTTCAAAACTAATATTTCCAGCATTAGACAAAAGTCATACAAGGTGTACCTCATTTGTCGAGTCATACAAATCTTGCAAACTTCTTATTTTTGGTTGTAGTGTTTCATCTTCACAATCATTATTTTCAGGGTCTGTTGATATATTTGCTGGTTCAATAACTGTTGATTCTCCCACTTCTATAGCAACCTCCTTCGAATTGTTCCAGTCCCACTCGCTTGCTTCGTTTACTCGCAAATCACGACTCACCAACACCTTCTTGCTAATCGGATCGAGCAGCTTGTACCCTTTTGTCTTCTCATCATACCCAATGAAAATATACTTTTTGCTTTTGTCTTCTAGCTTCGTTCTTCGTTGACCTAGTACGTGTGCATAAGCCACACTACCAAATATCCTGAAATGAGAAACTGTTGGCTTTTGTCCGCTCCAGGCCTCTTGTAGTGTTTGATCATTTAACTTCACATGTGGACATCGATTTTGCACGTAGATGGCACAATGTACAGCCTCTGCCCAGAATTCCTTCGGCATCTTCTTACTTTTGAGCATTGATCGAACCATGTTGAGAATAGTCCGGTTCTTCCTCTCGGCCACAACGTTTTGTTAAGGAGAGTATGGTGCAGTTAAAAATCTCCTTATGCCTTGCTCCTCGCAGTACTTCATGAAAGCCCCCGAAGTATACTCGCCACCTCTATCGGATCATATGGCTATGATGTGTCTACCAGTTGCCTTCTCCACCATCACTTTGAATTTTTTGAACACCTCGAATGTATCGAATTTTTCCTTCAAAAAATAACCCTAAGTTTTTCGTGACAAGTCATCGATAAAAGAAATAAAGTACCTTTTAACGCTGAAGGATTCGAGGGTGATTGGTCCGCATATGTCAGTATGATTCAACTCGAGGATATGTTTAGCTTGATATTCTGCATTTTTTTGAAAGGAGGTTCTTGTTTGCTTGCCAAGCACATAATCTTCACAAAGTTTGCCCTCATAATCCATGTCTGGCAGTGCGTGCACCATGTCCTTCCTTGCTAACTTCGTTAGACCACCATGATATATATGACCAAAGTGAAGATGCCACAGCAACGCCTTGTCTTCTACGTTGACCTACAAACATTTTTCCTGCACACTTCTCAATTTCAGTTTGTACATCCGATTTCTTCCCATCTCAACTCGAGCAACTAGACGCCCTTCATTGTCCTTTAGTTGTAGTACCCGGTTTTTCATGAATACCAAGTATCACTTCTCCATGAGTTGCCCCAAGCTCAAAATATTGCTTTTAAGACCAGGTACATAATAAACATTCTCAATTGATCCTTCTGTGCCATCTTTTTGTAAATAATGAATCGTACCTTGGCCTTTTACTTGGATCTTTGACGCGTCTCCAAATGAAACGTGTCCATCTTCAGCCTCTCGCATCCCCCTGAATAGGTGCTTGTGCCCGCACATATGGTTACTAGTACCGGTGTCAAGATACCACTCCGTGTCGCTGTCGGAGACGGTATTTTTGTAAGCCATCATGAGAACACCATCTTCTCTTACCTCCTCTTCCGCAACTAGATTCGCGTTTTCTTCCACCTTTTTCTCGGAATAGCACTCTCTTGAATAGTGTCCATACTTTCCACAATTATAGCACTTGATACTTGATTTGCATTCTTGCGTAGTGTCCATGCTTGCCGCAGTTATAGCATTCCTCATTTGAATAATTTGACCGGCCACCTCTACCACGACCACGTCCTCTTCCTCGACTATTTTGTTGGCTTGACTGTTCTTTTTTTCATGATTTTCACCTTGACTGCGGCCTACAAGACCGCGACCATTGTTCCGACCTCCACGACCACTCTGCCCTCTTCCGCGATTGTGTTGTGCATACATCACCTTGTCTTCCTTAAGACTTGCCTTAGCTTGCAAACAAGGTTTTAAATATCGGATATCGGTCATGTTTCGTCTCGGGGATTTTGGCGACTCGGTATCGTTTCGGGGGAGATCTCGGAGGAGACGAGTACATCTCGGGCGTCCATATCGAATTTACATCTCGGAGCTTAAAGTTCATATCGGAACCATATCGGCGTACATTTTATGTTAATAATTATGTATACTAAAAGTCTAAAATACAAAGAAACTGAGCTTACCTGATTTGTAAATCACATCATATACCATTGTCATTGATAGCTCGTAAGAACATCCATGTCATTTCCATCTTGTATAGTTGAATCTACATAATACAAAGAAATTATAAGTTATTAGGATAAGATGACATACAATGCACACACATATATATATAACAACACAAGAGACATAAATAACAACAGCATGAAGTAGGCAAATATTGTATATAACATGTACAGAAAAAAACGAGAATATAAGTGTGGTGCACAAAAGTATAAAGCCAAACATAATTTCTTAATAAGTTGAATATTCTTACACAAAACATGCAACAAAGTGCATGATGGTCAAATCAAAATAAAACAAAATTTTGACCAATTATATTTCTAAATTAGTAAATTTATACCAAGTATACTAACAAAATGAGTCAATAATATATTTTATAAGGTTATTCATCATCAAATTCCGAATCAGATTATGAAGATGATGTAGTTTCTTCATTTGATACCATATCTAATTCATCTTCTTCAACCAAGATTTCTTTCCCCTTTCTTAATGAACTCTTCCCATGGTATTTTTTAGCTTTCCTTTTAGCACTTTTAGGTCTTTTAGACACTTCATTTCCCATAGCTTTAGAAACTTCTGCCCATGTTAATCCCTCTCCGGGGAAAACTTCATCATCCGTATCTTTGTCTGAAAATGTACCATCGACATTAGCATTTCTAGAGCAACCAACCCATTCATCCACCAGCCCTTCATGACTACTAGGAGCTAAAAGAGCATCTCTTTTGTTTGTACCAAATTTTGCTTTAAGTTGAGAATTGAACTTGACAAAAACTAAATCTCTAAGTTTATCTGCATGCAGCCTATTTCTTTTTTTTGTATGCACCTGCAATTGTTGAAGGTAAATGTATTACAAAAATGCTTTAAAATTGAAATGTTAGTTTACTCTACTTAATTTCTTGCATGGTTGCATTGTCGAATATTTATAAGAAACTGAGTCCTTTTACATATTTTCAGGTTGGATACTGCTAGTGATGAGCATAATTTAGAACAACAAAAGACAGCCAAGAAATATGACAAAAATATGGGTTCATGGCAGTCTGCAATGTCGAAATATGACAAAAATATGAGTCCTTTTACATATTTTCAGGTTGCATGGTTGCATGTAAAATTAGAACAATACAGTCTAACGAAATATAAAATTAGAATCAAATCTATGTACCAATTCTATAACTAGCAATGTTATAATGTTGTAATGGGTTCAAGTTATTTTGAAATCACATGCATTTATAACATTCATGAATGAGAAGAAAACAATATAAGTGTGAACAAGCAAGTTTGTCATGCAAATTTGTTACAGAACTTCCAGGAACAATATACATGCAAGTTTCAAAGATTAGAAGCAGGTTACAAATATTTATGTTTACCATCTCAAATGCACTCCATGCTCTCTCACATCCCGATGAGCTAGTAGTCAAACTTAGAACTCTTATTGCCATTTTTTACAAATCCGATGCATACCCACCATGCATTTTCCACCAAGATACTAGAAAATAAGTTGTTTCATATGAGCACATTACACATCAGACGCATACTATAAAAATGGATAGCAACAAATTATTCAAAGAAAAGTCCGATATAAGCTGTTTCATCAGGTGATATCTCGTCATTTCGTTTCGGTCAATATATCGGCCGATATTTGTAAACATCGGCCGATATATTCGAAACGAGATAATCACCGATATATCATGTTTCGTCTCGTTTTGGGCTCAAAACGAGATCTCCCCCGAGATATCGGCCGATACGGCCGATATTTAAAACACTGCTTGCAAAGCCTCTTCGAGTAGCTCTTTTTTCATTTTCTTTTTTCGTTGTTCATGTGCTTCCAGAGAACCCGCAAGATCATCAATCGTCATTTCTCCAAAGTCTTTGACTCTTCAATTGCACATACAACGTTTTCGAAATTGTCAGTCAATGACCGCAAAATCTTTTCCATAACCCTTGCATCAGTTATATTTTCTCCATTGCATTTAAGTTGTTTCACCACTATTTGCACACGTGTAATGTAGTCGGATACACCTTCCGATTCCTTCATTTTCATTGCTTCCAGCTCCCCACGAAGTGTTTGAAGCCGCACTTGTTTAACTTTATCAGCACCCTTGTAGAACTTTTTTAAAATGTCCCACGCTTCTTTCGAATTTGTTGCACCAATAATTTTTTTCGAATCCCGATTCATCCACTGCTCGATACAAGATATAAAGAGCATTTTTGTCTTTCACACGCATTTCTTTCAATGTCTTTAATTGATTTGCCGACAAGTTCGTGGTGTTTTCTACTTCCGTGTAGCCATTTTCGACTACTTCCCATGCATCATTTGCACCTAGCAAAGCACGTATTTGAATACTCCAATTGTCATAATTCAACTTGGTAAGTTGTGGAAGCGGTATATTCACCAATAATCTCAAATTCGCTATAGATCTAATACCAATTTGTTTAATCGAAGAAGAGGAGAGTAGACGATTTTATTTAGAGGAAGAATACTTCTAATTCTTTTTATTTCAATTTTAATCTTCTTTGCCTACAACAAAAAATGACCACTACTATATATATAGTGGACTAAACACTATTACACATACTAATAGACACCATTTCACTAACAGACACGACCCTTCGTAAATAGACATGTCTTTTCACTAATAGACACAATACTTAATGGACATGACTCTTGAAACTAAAAGACATAACTAATCACAAACCAACACTTTTGACTCTTTTTTCATTTTTCAAGAATAAAGCATTAATGTTTATCCAACACAATGATCTATTTCAGTGCTTACTAGAACAAGTATAAGGAAAGTAGGGCATCATACAATGCAAGGTTCCACCTAAGATTCTTCTGAAAATTATGTAGTTTGATGGAACAGGAATCAAAGTTTAAGAAATCATTTCTTCTCTTTCTGTTACTTTACTCCCGGTTAAAACTCTACAAGGTAAATATAAATAATTTCATTGACTGTTCATTAAAAAAGTCCCTAGAAAAGCAAGATTACTAAGTGGGTCTTAGTCTCATCATGTGGTAAAATTGGCTTCTGAATATTACTAATCTAAATTCTAGACCAAGCATTTAGTTGTTGGTGAAATAATGAATACTAGCAATTCTATACCCTTGCTTCGCCGAATCCAATCTTTGTCCCCATAAATATTCCCAGCTTTCCATGCGTACTTCTTCATCACACCTATAAAAATAGAAATATAGTGATTGTTTACTTAATTCCAGCTTCAACATTTTTGGTTTTTAAGAAAAAAAGGTATGTGTCCTTGTTAAAATCTGCATGTTTTTGCATAAAGCTTATATGTTTTTGCATAAAGCTTTATGTCGTCAGGATGTACATTTGGTTTATAAGAGACATATTCAACAATGACCATATGGTTTGTGAAAGAGGGTCGTAAGAAAATAAATGGCCCCATGTAAATGCATGTTTTCTCAACACACCTATGAATTAGAATATTACTAGCAACCATCACCAAATTCTGTTCATGGACGTACATACTATGTTTAGCATTATAATATGCGCTAAGCTAAATGTCTTACTGCTTACTAAGCCAATTCTGAAAGCAATTGTAAGACCAATGAAGAAACTGGGTGCTACTAATATTTAGTTCTCTTTTTAATATCAAAACAACATAAAAAAAGAAATGACTAGAAGATAGAAAATAAACTAGAGAAAAAAGCATAAGCACCTCATGATTAAAGAATTCCATCCACCATAACCAGCAGAGATGAAACCAGACACTGTTTATTTCAGGTCTTGAATGCATCCCCAAGAATATAAATAAAGGCAAGCCGCTATCTTGGAGCTTTGAAAATGGTCTCAATCTAATAGTCGAAGCTGTATGGTCCCTAACATTTGCAGATGTTAGAATCGGCTAAAAGAAAGTGTGATTTCTTAATGTAACATTAGAAAAAAAAAAGAACTCACTAATTACCATAAATAAATCTGATACTGTTATTTCTAACAAAATTGAAGTGATTAAGGTTGGTTGAAACCCCCTATATTTCGTTGAGCTTAAAACTATATTAAACAACTAGAAGGGCATATACGTACATACATGCGAGCACGTATAGGTTTGGAGGGAGTTAGATAGATTAATTTTCATTCAATAATTTAAGTGACAAATGGAGGAAAAAAGGTCCAACATCTAATAAGACAGGAAAGCTTTTCAGAAGTTTTGGGATTTGTTGGCAACACTTCCCGGCTTTTATGAAGATGGAAATACGAAGCAACCTCCCAAAATCAAATGCAACAGCAAAAGATCCTTTGAAGTAGATTGTGTGTGTGTGTATAATGGAAAAAAATAAAATCAGAAAGTAGTGAAAGAACCGAGTAAGTTGCATGTCATGGAATTTTTTTGGAGTTAAAATGAAGTCTTATAACCATTTCATGAGTATGTTACCAGTTTGTGTACTGGATACTCTTACACTTATGTGCTGTAAGTTGAAATCAGTACTGACAGGATAGTAATCACTGGATGCAAGCAGATTAGAGTTACGCGAACAAACATGCATAGAGAATCAAATTTTATAACATTATTGCTACTTTTATCAGGGCTAAAAGTTATGAATGAAAGTTGATCTTCCAAAACATTTTGAAATGTAGGTTAAGTTAACGTTGTTCAGTGTATCCTTAAACATGAGTTACATGTAAAGGAGAAAAAAACAGAATTAAAAGAACATAAGTGGATAGTCAGATATGAATTCTATGATAGTAAGTAGGCAAGTAATTAATGAGTATATCCTCGAAAATAGCAATAAACTATACTCGTTGAAACATGAAATTAATATCGAATGAACGTACTTAGTGGAAAACCAGTTCATTAAAGTTGTAATTTGATTGTACACATTTAGCAAAATAAATAGCCTATTAGCTAAAACACATACTAAGAAACGTGATACATAGATGAAACCAAAAGGCAATACATAAATATATTGCATGTAAATCTCAGAAGCTGATAAAGAAACGTGATCATCATTATAAAATAATTATCTACAGCAATGAATAAAAGTGCAAAAGAAAACCATACCGAGCTTTACTGGAGAACGTACTGTTCACATGCTGAGAAGAAGGGAAACGAAAAGTGGATTTCATAAATGAAAATCTAATACTCAAATACTGCAACAATTAAGTGGTGCCATTCGATCTTTAAAAAAAATGTAATTCTTCGTTTTGGACGTGTCCAACATGTCAGAAACACTATTATATTGGATTCTAATGTTTCCACTCACTGGATCCTGAAACTAAGATGGGAAACCTTCACAGTGAGAAGGAAGGGGAAGAAAACACTACAGAAGCACCACAAACATTATATTCATTAGTTTCATAGCTGAACAATAAGAACTCGCCAAATTCCAATACTATCCCATCAAGCCGGAACTCCACAAACCTGTATTCAGCGAAAAGCAAATTCTATTTCAACCCAGATAATTGCTGGATAACCCCCCAAAGTACGTTAAAATCGAGTAAACCGATCATTTTGCTGAGTAGTCCCCATTGTATTTTAAAAAAATCCAATAATAATACCCTTCCTCATAGTGTCTCTATGTGGTTTTATAGTGAACCTCGTAGGGCCACTGCATGATAAGTAATGATATCATGTAGTTTCCATGCAGCTCCCGTATGAGGTTCGCTACAAAACCACGTAGAGACACTACGAGGTAGACTGAAAACTGGAAAAAAAATTTGAAAAGGGACAGCTTCGTCCTTTAATTTTTTTTATAAAACTGGGGGGCTACTCAGCAAATTGGTGGATTGAAATTGGATTTGCCTCATCGAAATATGTCCTTCATGTGTAAAATCATATTGTGTTTTATGTTTTTTTTTCCAATATAAAAGGGTGTATTTTGATGTCTTGATTAACATAAATAAACATGTCTATTTCAGCAACATAAAAGAAAGTAAAATCATAAAGACAACAAAATCTCGATATAGTTACCCAAGCAGAATCTTCCACTTTGATGACATGGATTTCACCAACATAAATCACAAACCATTGTCGGCCTCATCAAAAATCAACAATAGTTCCAAACCCAAATCCACCTTTACTGCTGAAAACAGATCTGACAAACCCAAGCCAACCATTAACAAGTCGCACCACAAGAAATCCGATTCTCACCACTATTCTATTCGGAGAAGACTTTGCTTTAATTGGCCGGAGAAGGCCTGTAGGCATGTAGTGGCTGGAACAAGCACGCGAACCTCATGATTGTTCCTGTCGATTACCACTGGTCGCGATTGTTCCCAACCGATTAACCGAAGCTTGCTTGCTAATTGCTTCCTTATGCTTTTGGCTTTGGTCGATCCAGACGGTTTGATTTGTACGTGCCATTAGAAAATTACGAAATTAGGGTTTTCCTGTATTTGGGAATGATGATTTAGGAGTAGCAAGCATATGATAAGTGGAGACCGATTTTGATATGACCATATTGTATGCAGATAACCGTTATGGGCAATTGGATTAGGATGAATCAATGGTAGATGTTAAGAAAACCTGGATTGCAAAAGCATGGTTGTAAATTTTAGTATGACACAATAATAATTTTTTATATGTTTATGATGCACTAGTGACAATAATTTTTTATACAGTAATGCAAAATGAACCGACGAAAGGATCGGTCAAAATGTGCACCACTAATATAAATATTAAAGGACCCACTGCAAAAAAGACTATTTTACCCTCTGAATTTAATGAATTATATTCTGCCGCATTTTTAGACCGATATTTGTGTCGGTTTGACTAGCACTGTTCTTTTTTATATCTTCATAACAATCAAGGTGTCACCAGGGAAAAATGAATTGATGTTGTTTTTACGATGCATTAGCGATAGTAATAAATTTAGCGGCGCTGTATGTCACTGGGTCGCTAAGGCGTCGCAAACCGACGTCAGAAAATTACCTTCTTAAAAGTGAATATGTTCATGTAGTATATGTTATTATCTGATATTTTAATACTGGATAGTCTTCTATTTTTTTAAAATGAATGTAACGTAATAACTTCTATTAGTACCACATAAGAAGATCTGCTTTGATCAGTTAGATTTAGACAGAAAATAAAGATATAGAATTGATATTAACAGAGTACTAATTAACTTGCAATATCATTTCGTATATTTTGGATATATCCTTTAATCACATAGATAAAACGATAGGATAACATAAGCAAAGGGTACTATAAGTTGCAGTTACAAAGTAGAAGATAACGTAAATATTAACAGGGGTGGATATTAAGATCATAGGCAACCATTCATTTATATAGAATTAACACCCCAGAGAGCAATATTATTCATATATATGAGTTGGAGAAAATAAGGTGATTGATCATCAAGGCTTATGAGGTTTGAGATGAGCTTGCTCAGGTACTTCATCAGGACCCTTGCAGCAGCCTGGTCCCAGAATTTGATACCCAGGTGGATCCAGGGGGCCTCCTGTAAAATCAGTGGTATGCATCTCATTTTTGCTACATTTATTCAATATGGCAAGCATCAGCTATACTTTATTCTTAAATTCAACTACTTACCGGCGGGTGTAGTCTCAGAATTGAAAAGGGCAGTAGCAGCCAAAAGAAGAAATAATATAACCAGAGTTTTCACTGACATGGCCATGATCGTATTGCTTGTTTATGGTGCAGCCAGATGAAGAGATTATAATGAAAATGCTGCTCTATTTATAAGCACAAAATAAACCAGCAAAATATCTATATGCCTGTCATGCATTTATTACACTGGGCCATGTAGTAGTTTTCTTACACCTAATTTGATAACTATCATACCATCCTTTTTGTTTTTAATAATAGTTTTGCCTAAGTTTTACAAATTTCGAAATTCTGAGCTCCTCCAAGAAACTCCTAGCAGCCATGGCTGCTAAGAAACCTCTCAAGAATCCTAACATGGAGGATAATCCCATCCCTAAAAAGGGATCTTCTTCTTCTGCCCCTCCTCCCACCTCCTCCTCCAACACTATTCCCATTTCTGATCCTCCAAATGATGACATCGGTTTTACTAAAGTGGTTAATCGCAAAAAGAAGGCTAAACCGTTCATGAGTTTCAATTCCTCTTCTCGTGTTAATAAAGAGAATTGAAATGCAAGGGATCATCTCCTTAAACCTCGTCAAAAACCATTTCCACCCTCAAATGGGGCCCGATTTCAAATCAGAAATCAAGAAAAACAACCTCAAGAACTTTTACAGCCAATGAGGCCTAATTCAGTTAAAGAAATAGGGGCATCGTCATGGGCAGAAATGGTTAAAAAAGGAGGCCAGGAATCGAATTATGATTTAGAGTACATCAAACCGAAGGAGACATTGGGTGAAGACAAGATTGTTGTTGTATCGGTAGAAGCAAGTGAAAGAACAGAGGTAAAATGGGGACGATCCATTGTAGCATATGTGTTTGGGAAAAGGCCAGCTTACCACTATTTTAAAGCTTTTGTGGTTCGGACATGGAACCCAACAGGTGATTTCGAAATCTTCACTCGAGAAAATGGATTCTTCATTATTCGTTTTACGAATGGGGAGGACTGTGAAAAGCTATTGAAAGGAGGGCCTTTCTTTATTAATGGGAACCTGATAGTACTAAAAAGATGGACCAAGAAAATCATTCTTGATAAAGATTTATTGTCTACTATGCCAATATGGATTAAACTTCCGGAGCTGAATTTGAGATTATGGGACAAAGAAATTTTTAGTGCAATTGCAAGTGTGGTAGGGGTTCCTGTCAAAATGGATGACCAAACGGCCAGGGAAACACGACCGAGTTACGCGAGAATATTAGTAGAAATCAAAGCAGATGCTGAACTACATAACGAGGCCTCTATTTACCTGCCTGATGGGGAGCATATATCTCAGCAGATCATATACGAATCAATACCCAACCGATGTAAGATTTGCAATTGCTTCGGGCATTCACTCAAAGATTGTGTTCATAACACAGAAAAGGTTAATGATGCTGCAGATTTTCCCCAAAATTCGGATACTATCGATCAAGAAAACACTACTGATGTTAATATTCCCAATCAAGAAAATGTTTCCGTCGATGATTCTTTTCATACCCCCGAATCTGATATTCCCCCATCAAGCACAACAGAGGACTTAATGAATTTAGACGAGCCAGCTGCTAGCCATTCGGTAAATGATAATGCTACATTAAATCAGGCTACTTTCCCTCAATCGAGGTCTGCTGATCTTTCAAAGATTATGCAGACCAAAAACGTTTCTTCCAAAACTAATGGGTCTTCAACGCCATCAGTTCTGAAAGAGACACTCGTTACGAGCACCATCAATAATTCATCAACAGAGGTGGGTTCAGGTACACAATTACATGAATCCCCCACCCACAATGAGGATTCAAGACAATTTACAGACATAGATTTTACAAATGACTTAAACAAAAAATTGGGAAACTGTGCTGAACTTCTTGCTGCGGATCCTATCTTCACTGACGACTCGCTTGTGGCTAAAGGGCTTGCTCCAAAGAGGGCTTAATTTATCACTGAATCTGATATCCAAAAGGGCATCAGCAACATGATGGCAGCACCTAAGCCTGCAGTATTAGTGAAAAAAAGAAGAAAAACCAGAACTAGAAGCCTTTCAGAAATATCTTTAGTAGAAGACACTGTAGACTTTACTGATAAGGAATTCAGAAAGAAATACATTGATAAAAACAGTAAATGGGAAAAGCAGCTAAAGGCTGCAGATAATAAAAGCTTTAAGAGAAGTGGCAAACAATTAGACATTAAAGTGGATCGCAACAATGACAGAGGTGCATTGTAGCTGCAGCGTATCCTTGGTATCGTATCCTACCTTTTTATTTAATTAATTATGGATATAATAGCTTGGAATATAAGGGGACTTAACTCCCCGGAGAGACAATTAGATCTTACTGATTTTTTGCTCAAGTATAAACCATCTATTATTGGTATACTTGAGCACAAGCTCAATGATCAAAAGCTTTCTGACATACATAGCAGAAGGCTCTCTAACTGGAATATCATCAATAATAATTCAATGGGAGGAAATGGTAGGATTATGGTTTTACATAATCCTACTATTTTTTCTCTCATTAATTATTATATTGATTTTCAGTACATTCATTGCATCTTTAAAAATAAAGGTGGACTGTCCCTCAAAATCACTTTCATTTATGCTTCTAATTTTGAGGATGACAGGAACACTTTATGGAATTGCTTAGATAATTTCAAAAGAATTATAGATAGTCCATGGATTTTAATGAGGGATTTCAACTCTGTTTTTCACTTTTCTGAAAAAAAAGGAGGGAATCCTATTCCTTTTAATAAGCTGGAAAAAGTTCATAATTTTATTTTAAAAACTGGCCTAATAGAACCCCCAATCCATGGGAATAAATTCACATGGAAATCGGGGGCTTGCAGGAATATTCATTGCAAGCTGGATAGGGTTTTATTTAACCAGTATTTTATTAATCTTTTTCCTAAGGTGCAGTGTAGCACTCTCCCTCAAAATTCTAGTGACCATACTCCTATTATTGTATCCTTCCCTTCTGCCTTGGGTTGTAAAATTAATAGACCCTTTAGATATATTAATGGATGGGTTCTGGATGACAACTATAAGGATATTACCACTAACTGTTTTATTAACAATTTGTATGGGACTGCTCAATACAAATTTAATAAAACATTATAGATTGTTAAAAGCAAGCTTAAATCCTGGAACATTAATAGAAATAAGAGTGATATTAATAATATTAGAAGTGAGTGTGAAAAGTTGCAGAATGACCTTGACATGAACTGCTCAGACTCACAATTAGCTGAATCATTTTATAATGCTCAGGCCAATCTAGTGAAAGCTCTGCACATAAACTCAATTAATCTTAAGCAAAAGGCCAAGGTTGATTAGTTAACAAATGGGGATGAAGCAAGTAAATTTTTTTTTATGCTAAAATGACAAATAGGAGAAATAGGAATGACATTGGGAAAATTATTGATAATTGTGGGATTGTAATTAAGGATGCCTACCTTATTGAAAAGGAGGCTATTAATTACTTTAATTCTCTATACAACACTTCACAATATCACAATAATTTCCCCAGTATTGACCTTAAGTATACTGTTAATCCCTGTAGTGCAGATATTTTACTTGCTCCCATCAAAATTGAAGATGTTAAAATGTGGTTTTTAATGCTTGCAATGACAAAAGCCCTGGGCCTGATGGATTTGGGGCCAAGTTTTGTAAAACCCATTGGAATGAGATGCACAAGTTGTTATATGACTCCATTGTTGAATTTTTCAATTCTGGTTCTCTACTGAAAAACACTAACCACACCTTTATCACTCTCATCCCCAAAGTGGATTCTCCACTGGGACTGGGGGATTACAGGCCTATTGCCTGTTGCAACTTCATTTACAAAATTATATCTTCTATTCTTTGTAATAGATTAAAGTGCTTTCTTAAATTTTTAATATCTGCAAATCAGAGTGCATTCATAACAGGGAGACTCATTTCTGAAAATACTTTACTTGCTCATGAGCTTATTAGAGATTTTAATAGGAAAAACAAAAACCAGATGTGTATAAAAATTGATCTACATAAGGCTTTCGATAAAATTAATAGAGATTTTATTATATACATGCTCATGCAAATGGGTTTTAATGAGAAATTCTGTGATTTAATTAAAGAGTGTATCACTAGTGTTACATTTTCTGTTATGATCAATGGCTCCCCAAAAGGTTTTATACATAGCAATAGAGGCATTAGACAAGGGGACCCATTGTCCCCTTATCTTTTCTCAATAGTTATGGAGTATTTTTCATTACAAATGGGAACTGAACTGATTAGGGGAAACATTAAGCCTATTAACAGAAATTTACCACACATTACTCATCTTCTATATGCAGATGATATGCTTCTTTTTTTAAAAGCTGACAGAATTAATGCAATTACTATTAAGAGAATCCTAAATAATATGGAGAACTTTGCTGGCCTCTCTGTTAATATAGAAAAAAGCAAGATTTATTTTAGCAAAGAGGCTAAGCATAAGAATGAAATTCTTAAAATTTTAAATTTTAAAGAAGGTTCTCTTCCTGTTAAATACCTTGGCCTCCCACTTAGTATAAATCAAGTTAAAGACAGGGACTGTACTAGACTGATAGACATTATACATAATAGATTAGAAGGTTGGTCTAGTAAATTCCTCTCTTTAGCTGGAAGAGTGGAACTTACTCATACGGTCATCACTGCAGTCATAATGTACTGGGTCCAGACACACAGTATTCCCATCAGTGTTATCCATAAAATTGAAAAGTTATGTGCTAACTTCATTTGGAGAGGTAAACATCATAAAATTGCATGGGATAAGGTGTGCAAACCCAAAATTTATGGTGGGTTAGGGCTCAGAAATATTAAAGACCTGACAGATACTTGTAAATTTAAACTTTTCTGGAAATCTTTAGAGGGTAAGTCTCTTTGGGCTAGGTGGATGAAAGCTAGATATCTTCAAAATAAAAATTTCTGGATATCTAGGAAGGAAAATCATCATTCACTAGTTTGGAAGAATATTTTAGATTGTAGAAGTAGAGGTAAATATTTTATTAAGAGAACATTGACTGATGGTAGTCAAACAATTATGTGGTTTGACCCCTGGATTCATGGTAACTCGCTTGTTGACCTACTTGGCTGGAATAATTTATATTTATTAGGAGGTGTTACTGATAAAGTGCAAAATATTATCCTTAATAATAGATGGAACTTACATAACTATTCCGCTGCTGCTATATTTAAAAATGCTATTCAAGATACTAGGATTGATCAGAATGGCCATAGGGATGTCTGGGAGTGGAAATTCTGCTTAAAAGGCAAATTATCTTTCAAAAAAACATGGGAATTCCTTAGAGGTGAGGAAACAGAAGTGGATTGGCACAAGGTGGTGTGGTGCAAATTTAATTGCCCCAAAATGGCTCATTGTACCTACTTTGCTTTGCAAAACAAACTTCCGACCAGAGATAGGTGTTGCAAATGGAACCCTAACTCTGACAAACATTGTTTATTTTGAAAATTTGACACTGAAAGTGCTAATCATCTGTTTTTTGAATGCCCATTCTCTCAATTCATATGGTTTAATATTAAAAGTTCTTTAGGTTTTAATAATTCTATTCCTACTCCAGACATTAGGAGTAGTATAGATTACATTTTAAAGTTCTTTAAACCTAAGTCTTATCGTTTTAGAAAAGCATGCATAATGTTATCAGCTGTTGTATTTTATATATGGAAAGAAAGGAATCAGAGAATTCACACTATCAAAGTTTCTAGTGGTACTCAGCTTTTGAATTGTATAATAACTGATTGCCAGATTATTTTGAAAAAAGTTAACTTGCACAAGCAGGATAGTAATCATAATCAGCTTAATAAAGATGCTATCTTAGATAATCAAGTTGAGGATTTCATACTCAATTGTAATCTCAGCAATAAAAGACACTTCATACATGAAGATGGAAGAAACATGCAAGCTGGAACTTATGACTTTCCTCATGAAGGCAGATCCACTCTTCTCTACAAAGAGAATAATTGCAAGGGGAGTAAACAGAATTACTGCTTCAATTCTAGTTTTTTTAATTGCAATATGAATAGTAATTTGGGCCACTTACCCATTGCAGAGAATAGGGATCAAGCTCCAAACAGCAATGATCCTATTAGCATGAACAGGAGAGATAGCAGTCTCACAGTTAGTTCTCATGGCTATATTAACACAAATCCAGACTATATTGAGACAGAAGATCTTTCTGACGTCCTTCCTGGTGGTTGCTTTCCCAATACCTGTAACAATCTGAATGCAAAGTGAAGTAAACAGGATAGCAATAATAACAGCGCGTGTTTTTTTAATAAAATGGATTATGATGTTAATTTCTTACATGCTACAGGGAAGGGGATACAAATCCAAACCAGTAGTGATCCAGATCGATCAAATCTTCTTCACAAGAAAGACGGGAATCAATCATATCAGTTCCTAACTAGAATAGACAGAAATTATTACAAAAGCGAACTTAACGGTCAGATTTATCACTTATCTTGCTGGAGTAATGGGGAAAGCAGTAGATCTAGAGATGGAAAGGAAGCTAGAAGCACAAAGAGTCAAAGAAGGATGAACGATAACATTATCAGTACCAGAGACTCCAGATCTGTTGATAGGAAGAAGAGCGAAGATGATAATAGGACTAGAGACGATTTTCGGGATCCTAGCATTACAGCGGAGAGCAACAAGAAGGAGGAGGAAGAAAGGAAGCCACCATAAAGCTCGATGTGCGACGATTTGATATGTTTCTCCCTTGCCGTCTGCCATTGTTGAAGTAGAGATTTGTTGAGTGGCGGCTAGGGTTAGGTTAATGAGAGACGATGGGGTGTTATGTTTTTGTGTCGGGTTTTGTATGTGATTACCTGATTGGGCTTTGGGCCAAAATACTTTTTACCTTTTTCAAAAAAAAAAAATTTGATAACTATCAATCAGCTGGGCGAAGTAACTATAGTGAAAATAAAATTCTTAATGTTCTTTTTTCTTTTAGAAAAGGTATGTATGCTTATATTTTGTAACAACTTTATGTAGTTTTATAATTAAAATTAGTTTTAGTTTTCAAATTCACTGTAATTTAAGTTACTGCACGATTCTAAAATAACATATAATATGATGTACATACGAACATCAAACTAAATACTGTTTGCATCTAAAAAATTTTTTGTGCTTTCCTTTTGAATGATCGTGATACAAGGACGTTTTGGACCGCGGTCTTTTCCAAGACCGACTTTCTCCTCCAGCATTATTATTTAGTGCTACTGACTTCCTCCTCTTGCATTGACTTATGACTTCATTTTTTTCCTCAAGTTCTTATTATATTCTATTATCAAAAATAAAATAATTTATTATAGATCAGTACAAGTGTACAACTGCGCAAAAAATAATAATAATAATAATAATAACGATTATCCATGGATAAAATTTTACCAAGAACATAGTCGGCAATTTTATGACACAATAAAGATAGAAATTTGTGACTTTGCTATTATTTTTACTGTAGGATCTAAATTATCGCTAAAGGGGATGGGGGTGAATAGCTCACTACAACAAAAGAGAAAGTTGAGACAACAATTTGAGACATAAATGAATTTGGTCTTTGGACCGGGTCCAATTTGGGATAAAACAATTTCGTCTCTGGTAATTTCTAAAAAGACCAAATGAATGTCTCTACTGGGTCTCAATCCATACACGCAAGCCCAATAACTTCATCAAGTCATCTAATCCTTTCCTCTATTCTCACGTTGTGTCATTTCTCCTCGGTATACGCCAGCCTCAACGCCATATTTTTCAAAAATCAACTAAAACCCTAGCCAATCTCCTGTCGCCAAACAAAATTAGGAAGGAAAAAGGTGATCTTTTTAACCGCCATGATATACAGGAGAGATTTATTCAAGGAAAAAAGGTTAGTTTTCCCCAATTACTCACAGGCCTAAAAGAATTTGATGTATAACTTTTCTTAAAGTCGTTTTCTCGTGTCATTTTGATTTGACTATAAGCGTTCAACATAATGATTTGATTTTTAAGTTCAATTGGTGATAATCTGGTTTTTGTTAGGTCGTTAATTTGATATCCGAGTTTGACGAAATAATTCACAGTTTGTTCAGTTATGCTGCAAGACTTTGATTCATATAATCACACGAATCTCTCGCTATATAATCTTTTGGTGGACAGTATTATTTAGCAGTACAAGCTATTTCCAGTCTCCTACTTCTTTAGTAATTCGTAAGGTAGTTCTGTCCATAATAATTGTTTATTAATGCATTTTCTCTCCCAATCCTGTTACAAATTAGTTACACATGGAATTTACAGTATACATGTTGATGTAAAATATTGGTACAATACTGTTGGAAATCCATAGTTTGGATAACTACTTAGTTTGTACACAAAACCAATTGGTTAATGTGAACTATAGCTTCCTAATATTTATCCAGGATGTTAGTTGAGTATTTCCTGATGTGGGACTTATTATTTTTATTTTCTTTCATTACTCCACAACTTTGAAGCACCAATATAACTTTTAGCACACCCCATTGATTCAAAGTTGTTGAGATAATAAGCGAAGCACTTCTCTTTGATTTTGTGATACACTTCTCATCACCTTTTCATTTATTTTTTGTTTGTGACGCACTTCTCATCACCTTCAATTGTTGAAGCACGTCTCTTCAACTCTACTCTTTGAATATTGAAATCCTGGGCTCCGATACCACTTGTTGGAAATCCATAATTTGGATAGCTACTTAGTTTGTTCCCAAAACCAATTGGTTAATGTGAACTATAACTTCCTAATATTTATGCAGGATCTTAGTTGAGTATTTCCCGATGTGGGACTTATTTTTTTTTTATTTTTTTTTCATAACTCCATAACTTTGAAGCACCAATATAACTTTTAACATGTCTAAAAATAGAACTATAGTATGGCAAGCATTAAATAGATATAGGTTATCTAACTGCATCTTCTGATAGCTGGATTAGTGTGATAAATCATAATACTTGAGAAAGACTAATCATTTGGGCATGTGATGGATTTTCAAACATAAAACCGATTTTTTATTGATGGAAAATCTGTATGCAGCTAAATTAAACTTAGGTTGTAATTGATTGCAGGCTCTAGTAGAAAATTATAAACAGCTGCAGGTGTAATCCCAGCTCTGCTGAACTTAGGTAAGGGCGTAATGTTAGCTTGACTGAACTTAGGCAAGTAATCTTCTTAGTTTGAGTTCAGTATTGTAGGTCTTGATATGTGATTCTATTCTTGTGCATTAATTAGATTAGTTTATCATCTTCTCCTACTCATTGATGATTTAACATAATTATAATTTATTTCAACCTGTGCAAATAACATTTTTGTAGATTGAAGCATCATATTTCACTACATTTTAGCTACAAAAATATTTCATATTAGTATTACTATTTTTTTTCTCTTTACATAGAAGCGTCGAGACCTTATTTATGTTTATCGCTCTCGAATACCTTAAATCATTATGCAAATTTTGGTTTTTTGAAATAGTATTGACCTTATGCATTTGATAGGGCTAAATATAACAATATAGATTCATGTTGAGTCAATAACTTCTCTTTACTTCTAGTATTGATGTTGAAATAAACTGCGATCTTAGCCTATTATTTTTTTACTTTGATTACATTGAAATCAAGCTTTGTAAAACAAAGGGAAGTAGCTGTCTCATGTGCTTCCTCCTATATATGATATTAATAAATCTAAATTTATATGTAAGGCAATATCCATTCTTTATGTAATCACTTCAGCAAATTTGGATTCTCTTAACCTTTTAAATGGTTAGCTACAAGTGATTTAACTCTGTCTTTTATAATTTCTAATTTAAACAGTGGGTAGAAGAATTGTATAACCTTATTGCCCTTTTTACATATTGACAGGCCTTTCATAATTTATTTTCACTCTTAAAAGCTCGAAGGTGTCTGTTCTGTGAATATGACTGTTCTTGCAACCACAAAAAGGTATGTATTTTTTAGATATTATCATAAAAAATATTAGTGCTAAATAAATCTCATTAGTGCTTGTTTGTTACGAAACATGGATGTGTTTCTATCAATTATGTTGTAATATGTAAACAAATTTTATAAGGCATGGTTAGAGCAAAAACATTTACTAATTATCTACTTAATGTTGTGATATTGGTTTCCAATTTAATTTTGTGACATATGCTTCTATGCAATGAGCTGAAGTAGATAAGTGGGGATATTTCTATTTATTTTTTTGCTATTATTTTTGCAAATGCACTTTCAAGACACTAAGTAAACATGCTTTACTTGTACAGTGCATGTGTTTTCATCCCTTGTACTTTACACAGTGCTTTCTTCTTATATTATCACAAAACTCATCCATGCAACCCAAAACGGTTCACAGACTAACTCATAATTGTGAAACAATGCAGGAATCTAGATCAACTTGGCAACTACCAAGCATCAATGCACCGTGGAAAACTTCTAAAATCAAAGTGAAGGCAACACTGGAACTATGTGAGTTTCATCTATGCTAAGCTCTCTCAAATTTCAAGTATCTCAAATTTGTTCTCTTGGAACAACATTTGCAGCAATATTTCGTTTTAAAGAAAATTAGCCTAGATTTGTTTACTAATGCATTTGTATTCATGGTCTAAAGCCTAGAATTGGTTTTATTTTCATTTGTATAACCAAAAATGCTATTGACATTGACATATTATACCATGAATTATGTATTCATTTTAGCAAATGAAAATATGGTGTGTATGTATTGTGTATTGTTAAAATCTGGTATTATTGTTAATTTTCCAGTCCTTCTTTTTCAATTTGTTGTACTAGCATTGCCAGTACGATGAAATAATCATGTTGTAGCATTTTAATATTGAAAATTTATATGAGATATGATTTATTGAAATTGCAGGCTTGCAGCCTAGCTTTACCACTGTTTTATGTTGAATGTGAACTACATGGGTTGCATTTATTTTCTAAATGCTTTATAATAATTGTTGTTTAGACTGATTTGAAATATTTGCTATTGTCTTTAGTATCAGTATTGGGATCTAAAATTGTCTCTGACGAGGCTGATTCAGTGACCTATTTAAAACCAAGATTTATGTCTTTAATATTTTTGTAACCAACATGTTTTGTCTCAAGTTTTTTTGGGACCTGATTTTAAGGACAACTTTTTTTTGTATTAAGTTGTTCTCTGCCACAAAATTGAGACAAATTCTGCTGATTTAATACTAAATAGAAGTGTCTCTAATTAACTTTTTTTTGTAGCGAGGGTTTATTGCAGTTTTTAATGAGTAATTAAATTTTATCAATTACAGATAATATTCAAAGAGTTTCGGCAAAACCCTGCCTACTACTGCATTCCCCAAGGTTTCTACTAGGTATTAGTCAACAATTACAACGCTGACAACACCCGTAAACTCGCGACAATTCCTAACCTATTTTTCCTAACCCTACGCTCTAAACTTATCCCCTGTTTTACTAGGAGCTACACAAAAGGTCTCACAATCTCAATCTAGATGCACTAATCTTACACTCAAAACCCTGCACTGACTTCTATCCTCGAAATCAGATTTTCCCGAATTACAACCCCGTAATTCATCTCCCTATTTTTACAGACAAAATAGAAAACTTTGAATTTGATTACAAATTAAAAACACTTAAAAGTAGAAACAATTCAAAATATTAAAACCCTTGTTCTTTTAAAAACTAAATAAATCCTTTAGCCCTTTATAATTTTTGGAACTTGGCCAGCCATTTTTATTTGTGCTTCACTATCTTCATTTTATTTATCCCGATCTCCTTTTGTCTCTGGAGTAAAAATGGGGGCTTGCGATTTTTCCAAGGTTTGTGCTTCTCTCCCAAATCTTGACTTCAACTGCTTCTGGAATTTATGGTTCGATTCTCTATATGCTTGCGAGATGATTCGATCAAAGTTATGTCTGTCATGCATTTAATTCACTGGGCCTTGTTGACTCGTTTTCTTACAGCTAATCTGATAACTATCAATCAGCTGGGCGAAGTACGGAGGTAACATTATGGCAACAAGATATTCTTTTAGAAAAGGTATATATTGTTGGAAATGATTTTGAAAACAAAAGTGAATTGTTTAAAAACTTAGAATAAATTAGGGCTGTTATGGTAATGGTAAATTCACCATTATCATACCAGTATCAAACCAGTGGCAACCAATATCTAGCTGCATTGGTATACCAATGCTATCGGTATGGTAACGGTAAGTTTTACCATTATTAACGGTAAAATAGCAGTAAAGAAATGTCAAAATCAGTGATAATGATAAATTTACCAGTCATATTAATTTTGTTTTTTCACTATTTTAATGAATTCAAACCTTTATTTTTTTTATACTTTATCATATTTTATGCATATGCTTATAGATTTATATAGGATACTAATTCTTTTTGGCTTTATTAACTTCAAAGTTGAAGATTAACAAAATTACTATTTCCTATTGTTGTAAATGTCTTGTGATAAGTTAAGTAAATTTTCTATGCCAATTAAAATAAGTTTAAACATTTATATAAACATTAATGGAGTTAGAATTAGTAAAAAAATATTTACTTTTTTAATCATTATCAAAATTATAATGTGTTAATGTTTTAATAACTTTATGTATCGGTAATTTTACCATTACTAGTCAATGGTTTACCAGTTTATCGGTATCCCAATGAACATTTTACCAACGGTAATGGTAAATTGTCGGAATTCATTTTGGCTTAGCAATAATATCAGTATGGTAATGGTTTTCTCGTATCGGTAACAGTTACCATTACCATAATAGCCCTAGAATAAATGTATTAATGGTTACTATATGTGAATAGTCCCACATGAGGGGATTATAAAAAAAGATATAAGTACTTATATTTGGTTCTTAGAAACTATGCTTGGGCCTTGAGCTTCCAATACATGCTTTGTTGTGAGGAGGGAGGCCATGGATGACATGCCCACCACACACGCGTGACCGGCCGACTGACTAGACCTGGCTCGGTTCTGGCTTTGGGATTTGGTGGTGTAGACACTTATATTTTTGGCCAAAAATACCTTGCTTTCTTTGAATCAGTTTTATTTGACTTGGTAAAATAGAGATACATTTTTTTCAAATCTGAACTAATTTCCTCCTGAACTATATTACCACGTTTAATTTTTTGTTTTCGGTAACTCAGAAAAGATATGACACCTTTTATTTTCTACCACCTCTTCTTCTTCCTTCACCATTAAAAATTCTTCAAAACAAAAACAGAACGAGCAGTTCAGTTTAAATCGAAAGTGCAAATCTGAGTTGGTTTGTTGTGCTAGCAAAACAATTATTCTTCGAGGCTATTTTATCCTAGAGGCGTCGGTGATTGAGAACAACTGGTTTGCACCTCTGACCAGATCGCCGAAACATCTTCAAGAAAGCGACGTTGTCCGTGACTCAACCATTGTTTCCCAACAAGTTGAAGACGGACTTCATCAAATATTGGCTTGGACTGCTGCCCAAACACATTGCTCGATAGTTCATTCACTTCTCCCTTAATAAAGATTGAAGTGAGGAAAATGCAGAACAATATATCCAAAAGGAGTGCAGTGAACATTAAATAAGAAAGAGGTTTAGAGTTTCAGAAGTCGATCTTCGGGTTTCGCTCATTTCCGAGATCTGAGATGTCAGATCCTTTGTTTGTCACCAGCGATGAGTTTACGGGACCACGTGACATCAGCAATGCAGCTCCACCGTCGACGTTGCATTCTTCAGTGATGGCAACAACAACGAAGGTGAGACGGAAGGCCCCATCCTGGAAAAGTATGGTCATAGATGAGTTTATAAACATGCTGCATGGATCTGATCCTGTTAGGGTTGAGCTGAATCGATTGGAAAACGAAATTATTATATGAATTGAACAACAGATATTCCACAAGGTCCAGATTATAAGATGTAGGAAAATTTGGTATTTGTTTTGGTCCTATTTTTTTGGTCTTTAACACTATTGAATTTCACATGAAATAAATACAGTGAAGTGTGGACAGAATAAAATTATGCAATATGAAGTATGATGAAATAAGAAGCGAAGAAATTTGTTTTTGCAACATTGAAAATAATCTCTGTATATTTAAATACATGATAGAAGGTTTGTGTAACTATACAAATACTGTGGCATGTGAGCAACACAACACATGATACAATGTGATATCCATCATGCATCTAGTTTCTTTGTCATTACAAAATAATTTGGATTACTCTAACACCCCATATTTTCTATGAGTATTAAAATAACGAATTAAATAATACTTAATTTTAAAAGTGGGAATTAAGTAAAATGGGTAGCGCCATTGCGTTCGTCTTGGAATTCTGGTTGGAATAGAGTCCGAGTTTGCGTAAATCGGACCCAATATGAGGAAGTTATGTAGCTTAGAAGATTTCAATTCAAAGCAGAATTAAATTAAATAATAATTAAAAATTAGAAAACAAATTCAAATTTCGAAAATCAACCAATAAAAGATGAGCAGGAAAAATCCTGCCCAAGGGTGTCGACCCCCCTAGGGGTGTCGACATAGGTGTTAACCCCCCTATAGAGGTGTCGACCCCCCCATAGGGGTGTCGACCCCTATCTTCCCGGATCTGGGTGACGAATTCTGAAGGATTAGGGCTTATGTGTCGCGATGTGGTTGGTTGGGTGACGTGTCTCTTTGGTTTGGATGGCTCTGATGATTCCTATGTTAATCTAAAGGCCATAGTTTGTCTAACACATCTATAAATACATATCTAAACTTAACCCTAACCTCATAACCCTATTCTATGGTGCCTCCATGTTGTCCATCTCTAAACTAGCCTAGCCTCCTTCTTCTCCAAACTAGAAATCAAATTACAGAGCTTCAAATTAAATAAAAGGTTTTCCGCTTCAATCAACAAAGAAAGATTAGAATCGCTATAACGTCAACTAATTCTTGTTTTCTAATCCTATCGCTGTAAGTTTAGTTATTATTCAGATTTGAACACATAATAGAAATCATGACTGTAATGTTCGAATCTAGAACTATGACTAATTGTAAGATAATCAATTCTGATTCATGCTTGTTCTTTTGTCAAATCTGAAATTGCCTATGCCTATGAGACTGTTGTGATTGAATCTATCAGGTTGTACATCAAATTAGTAATTTCTTTATGTTCAATCCTATCGAATCTGTATACCTATGATGTATATTCCTTTGTTTGCTCACATTCGTTGTTAATGTACAACATGCCTATTGGAACCATGATTCTTGTGTTTGGTACACCTTTACATGCCTATTTTCCCTTATGTCAATTCTTGTGTTTCTTCTCTATCGCCATTCCGTTTTATTTTATGAGTACATGGAATTTGGAAACCTTGTTGAATCTTGTTGTACGTGCGATTGTAAAGCGGGGAATTGGGTATAACTTATTGGAGTAATCTTGGACATAACAAGTATATTGGTCATAACTTGAATTGGCTGCAATTGTGGATAATTGGCATACAAAAATCTAGACTTGGACATGTATGGTAAATATGTAAATTGGTAAAATAATGAACATGCCTAACCCGAGGTTAGTGTAATGGCGCGTTTTGTTAGCTGTCGAATAATTAATTTATTTAATTATTAAATATCGATTGGGCGATACCAATGACTTGAATTAAATAATATTGAATATTTAATTAAAATAAATAATATAATAATATATTATAAGGTCGAAATAATCGGAAATCACCGAATTCGCAATACTGTGTGAATTGGATCAGCTAAAATATTTAATTCAGTTTAGAATTGAATTTGAATAACGAATCGATTTAATAATCGACGTTAAAACGTATTAATTATATTATAATTAGAATAGAGCGCGTAACGACGCGGCAGTTCGCTATTTGGCGATTTAGACTTCAACTGAGTATACAGGGTTCGTTTTAAATCGGATTGCTGTGAAACAAGAAACGTGTGGAGCTGGTGGAGTATATCTTTCTAGTGGAAGAGAGAGATCGGGATTCGTTGTGTAGATTTTGAGTTACGTCCAAATCAAATTCTCAAAGATGCAGCGCCCTGACCATAACGATTTAAATATATTTAATTATAAGGATTTAAATAAAATCGAGCGTCGATATAACTCTGACGAGGTAGTATCGAGCTGTAAATACATACAGGAATATTCTGGAGCTGTGTGGTATGCCACTGTGAATACAGACGATAATAATTATTTTCAAACAATTAAGTTAATTATATTTAAATATATTTATATATTTAAATAGGCTATTTAGAGCATTAAAAATAGCCACTTTTGCATACGAAGTCGGAATTCGACGAAACCAGTTTTGTTGGATCCGCAATATCAAATAGTTGTTAGATTTCCAGTTTCGTGATTTTCAGAGTCACTGTGTGGCCGTACGGATTTTTAGAATGAGAAACAGTCAGTTTTTCGACAGTTAGAAATACGCTGTGTGAGCATACGAAGTCGGAATTCGACGAAACCAGATTCGTTGGGACCGTAATGTCGAACTCTAGCTACATGTTCAGTTTCTTGATTTTTAGACATCGTATGTGGTCGTGGGGATTTTTAAAGACCAGAAACGAATATAAAAGCAATAAAATAAAATATAGAAAATCAAAATAAAAATATCCCATCATTTTTCGTGGGTAATATGAAGGCCACGCAACCACCTATCTCAACCACAATTCTTACCAACCACCAACAGCCTATATAAACCCACACAAACCCATTCACAGCAAAGGTTGGAATCAAAGAAAAATCCCAAACAATACAAATAAAATCCTATAATTCACATATGATATATATCTCTATTCGCTGAGAGGATGGCTTCGATTCTGTGGTAATTTGGTTAGGTTCGGTCGCAGCCTTGTTCGCTGGAAGTTTTACAGTAGCCCTAGGGCTGGAACTTTTGAGCGAGGTGATGATCTATGGTGAAAATTGAGGGTGGCGTCGGTCTTCGGGGCAGTAGGCGCACCATTTGGCGGAGCTTGGACGGAATCCGTGCTGGCAAGGGCCGATTGATCCTCACTGAAGCCATCCAGGTCGCGACGAGAGGGGTAGCGAGTTGAACGTTGTTGGGAGGAGGTCGATGCCTGT
Source organism: Allium sativum (assembly GCA_030737875.1). Taxonomy (NCBI): domain Eukaryota; kingdom Viridiplantae; phylum Streptophyta; class Magnoliopsida; order Asparagales; family Amaryllidaceae; genus Allium; species Allium sativum. Next base: position 1,046,292,628 of record CM060916.1, on the reverse strand, counting down.
GCGAAGAGGAATTGTTGGGTAGTGGTTGCGGTGGTCATCAATGGCCGAGGTGGGAGTAGGTGATGGTCAAAGGATGGGTCAACTTTGGATTTGAGGAGCAGGTTACGGGCGTTTTGTTTTGGGAAGAAGAGGGACTCGTTCGGGTCTGATATAGGAAGGGGTATTGGGCCATGTTAAAGAGGGTAAAGCCCAATATATTAATCCTTGTATTATTTTTTATTTTGTTTTAAAATATACCTAACTTGTTAACACTGTATCTAACTCATACGAAGTCCGATTTGCAAACCGTAAGTTGCGTTGGGATCGTGGGGACGAACACTCCACAATGGAACTGACCGCGAGTCAATTGGAGTCTGCTACAATTTATAGCAAAATAAATTGTCTGAATCAAGCGATGGTTATCGTCATTGACGATGATCGTTCAATGTGAGTAAAACTCACCAACTCTAAATAGTTCTATTTTTACAGTGTATTCTTAGAACTGTTAACTATTGTCTGTTTGACTGTGTGTTGACTGTTTGATTGAACTGCTAGTCAGTTAGTGGAATATATATATATATATATAAATATAAACCGATAAATATTTATATGTTGATTCTGCTTATCAGAATATTATACCAGTGTTGTCTAACATCTGTGGTGCAGGGAAACAGGTTGGAGGAATCCAACTGGATTCGTCAACAGTTATTTTTACTGTAATTTATGTATTGTGATATATAAATGTGATATATATAATCTATTGTGATTATGTGTGGTTGGACGATATTCATCGTTGTTAGATGATGTGTTAAAAACCATAAGAAATACCAGGATATAGAAAAGAGATTTTCAAACTATAATTTGAAAATAATTTATTTATATAGAATCGATGGATTTTATATTATAAAGAAAAGGGGATTTTGAGTATAAAGGGAAATATTGGTTAATCAAGTATAAAGGAGAAATATTTGTTAATCGAGTATAAAGGATTAAACAAAGTAATTGGTTAGGTTGACCAAAGCAAGTTAGTCGAGTTAAACAAAGTAATTGGTTAGGTTAACCAAAGCGAGTTAGTCGAGTTAATCAAAGTAATTGGTTAAGTTAACCAAAGTAAATTAGTTAAGTTAAACTAAGCGGTGAATCAAAGTGAATTTGTTAAGTTAAACTAAATGATTAATCGATGTGAATTAGTTAAGTTAAACTAAAGGATTAATCGATGTGAATTAGTTAAGTAAACTAAGTGGTTAATCGAAGTAAATTAGTTGATTTAAACTAAGTGAATCGGCTAGAGTTAATCAACGTGAATTAGCTAAGTTAAACTAAGTGGATTAGTTCAGTTAATCGAGACGAGTTAACCAGTTAGGTTAAACAAGTTAGAGTTAACCAGTTAGAGGTGACCAGTTAGAGTTAACCAGTTAGAGTTGACCAGTTAGAGTTGACCAGTTAAAGTTGACCAGTTAGAGTTATCCAAGTGGAGTTAATCGAGTAGCGTTGTCGAATATCACTTATTCGAAGAAGAGCTATCGAATATAGTCTATTCGAGTGGAGAAATCAAATGTTATTCATTTGAGAAGAGTTATCGAATATAGTTTATTCGAGTGGAGAAATCAAATGTTATTCATTTGAGAAGAGTTATCGAATATTATTTATACGAAGAGGAGTTATCGAATATTGGTTATTCGGAGTTAGTTAATCCAAAGGAATTATTCGAAGTTAGTTAATCCGAAGGAGTTAGTCGAAGAGTTAATCCTAAAGAGTTATTCGGAGTTAGTTAATCCAAAGGAGTTATTTGAAGTTAGTTAATCCGAAGGAGTTAGTCGAAGAGTTAATCCTAAAGAGTTATTCGGAGTTAGTTAATCCAAAGGAGTTAATCGAAGAGTTAATCCGAAGGAGTTAGTCGAAGAGTTAATCCAAAGGAGTTATTCGAAGTTAGTTAATCCAAAGGAGTTATTCGGAGTTAGTTAATCCAAAGGAGTTATTCGAAGTTAGTTAATCCGAAGGAGTTAGTCGAAGAGTTAATCCAAAGGAGTTATTCGGAGTTAGTTAATCCAAAGGAGTTATTCGGAGTTAGTTAAAGAAAATAGAGTCAACCCAATAGGGTAGCCCAATAGAGTTAAGTGAAAAGAGATAATCGAATATAGTTATTCAAAAGAAGGTGTTAATCGAATATAGTTATTCGAGTAAAGTTAAAAGAGTTAATCGAATTTAGTTATTTGAAATGAGTTATTCGAATTAGATATTTGAATAGAGTTAAACACATTAGAGTGATTCGAATTACTTATTCGAATAGAGTTAAACACGTAAGAGTTAATTGAATATTAGTCATTCAATTTGAGTTAATCGAATTTAGTTATTTGAGAAGAGTTAAATCGAATTTAGTTATTCGAAAGGAGTTAATCAATTTGAGTTAAGTTAATCGATTAGAATTAAGTTAATCGAGTTAGAGTAAATCGAATATTAGTTATTCGAAGGTAAGTTATTCGAATTAGTTATTCGAAGGAGTTAATCAATTAAGTTATTCGAATGAGTTATTCGAAGGAGTAAATCAAATTAAGTTAATCGATTAGAGTTGAGTTAATCGATTTGGGTTAAGTTAAGTTATCGAGTTAAGTAACTGAGTTAAGAAATCGAGTTGAGATAATCGAGTTAAGAAAATCAAGTTGAGTAAATCGAATAAGTTATTCGATAAGAGTAAATCCATTTAAGTTAATCGGATGTTAGTTATTCGATAAGAATTGACACATTTAAGAAAATCGAATATTTGTTATTCGATAAGAGTTAATGAAATAGAGCCAACCAAGAAGAGTTATTCGAATATTAGTTATTCGATAGGAGTTAAACGAAATAGAGTTTATCGAATATAAGTTATTAAAAAGGGAGAGTTAATCGAATAGAGATTACCCGAAAGAGAGTTATACGTCGAATTCGATTATAGCGAATTCGGGAAAGTACTATTTACTTTCCAGGGTTTAAATCAAGGTTTAGTTATTGATTTAGAAATTAGGTGTCTGTTAAATTATTCGAGTTAAGAAATAAATTTATAATTTAGGTTAAAAGGGTAGGAATTATAACGTTATAGTTATAATCAAACGTTGTCATATAAGAAGTGGATTCGTAACCTGAATCCGTGAATTTGCGTAAACAGATGATACGAAAAAGTGAGTGATGAGCTTCATCTATTTCACAGTAAAGGACGTTGTTCAATTAAGGTCTGAGAGGTAATTATATCCCAACTTGATTGACTTCAGAATTGACAAAGGAATAGTTGTGGTTCGATAGAAAAGGTTGATTTGAAATATAGTTAAGTAATAAGCGATTAATGGATTAAGCGTAACGATGTTTTATACAACGTTCATTTGAAATCCGTAAATGAGTTTTGGAAACGTTTTCCAAATATAGTCAGATATGTTTCCTAAACATAGAAAATGAAATGTTTTCATGATAAGAATTTAAGAAATAGAGTTAAGCAAATTCAGAAACTGACTGGAGAGGGTAAGTTGAACGGTTTTCTAAGTAACGATCCGATGTTGGTTTTGACCTTCCGGATTGATACTTAGAGAATTGTTCTCATACTAGTTACAGTTAGGGACTGATAGTTGCGAAATAATAGTGATGTGAAAATAAGCTATGGAAATGTTTTCCAATGATTAATAACATATATTTTCTAAATATATGAAATAAGGAAATATGAACATATGATGATTGATCGATCGAATTTCCATTTGGAAATAAGATCGTTGTTTGTACACCGACATGTTTTCATTTGATAGTTGAATCACAGACTATCAAAGTTTTTACCATTCTAACGTTGTTAATATGGAGAGACCGGTTGGATTATTATCCAAAGAACCACTCTGTATTGGCATAAGCGTTGCCAGCAATATCTGCCAAAGATAAATTGAAGACGGAGTAAAGTGCAAGGGCTGTTGTATAAGTCTTAGATAACAGTGACTAAGATGGATATACTGAATAGTGTCTTCGGTTTGTCCAGTCCCAGGACAACGTATATGGAAGAAGGTCTGACAGAGTATATCTAATGGATCGCGTAAGTTGATCTGTTCAAACGTATTCACGTTTGGTGGCGGAGGAATTTGTTTCTCTTAGCTATATACCCGGGTTATTTTTAGATAAGTCAATTTGTGATTTGGCGGGTATGACGATGTGGCATTCAAAGTGAATGGTGATCAGATGTTCTGAAGATAGACGTAGCTTCTAGCCTCACACCGGGAAGTAACAAAAGTTGGGCTAGGCAGCATGGCTAGTTGGGTCATCCCCAAGCAGGGTGTATTGTCACCGATCTAGAGAATATTCATATTTATACTTCTTTTTGATTCTGTATCTTCAGATGACGGTTTGATGGCCTATAACCGTGGTGGCAATATATTCGCAACACTCAAGCTAAATGAGTGAGCGGTCATGTGTGGCCGGGTTGCAAGACGTTCTTGTTGAACCTGAGTGTATCACCTCTAGAGTACACTATTCAGAAGGTGCTCCCATACCTTGTCTATTGGAATCCATTCTCCGATAAGAGCCCTACGGTTTATGATTTTATACTATGTATATAGAACGTGAGATGCAAGCGTTTCTGCTAGATTGATACCTATTTGTACTTAGACATTATTATAATATCACAATGATATTGCTTGTCAAAGTTGTTCAGATACTCATAAGGGAAAAACCCGTTCCGTATTCACGGCGTGGTCTTATGAGATATCCTATACCTGTTTTAAACTATTTTACTCATACCGGTCCCATGACTGACCCGGAGTTTACTTTGTTGTTTTCCCTAAACTCTTGGGTGCCTAAATTTGTACGGGCAGTCAAGTAGTCGGGATTTACAGATATACTTGGAGAGCTTGGAGCAGGAGGCTGCAAGATTTTATAGCTATAGTTATTTCCGCTGTGTTGTAAGTGTTGTACTCTGATAAGTGCTATTGTATATATATAACTGTTTACTTCAAAGCTATGTTATATATTATATGTTATTCGTTCCGCTGTGAGATTTGTGTTACTCTGATGATTCTGATGTTCTTCTTCTTCTTCTATTCTATTAGTTCTATCTTTTCTTTCTCATCTTCTAAATTCTTTCACTAACGTCTCGGAATTTTCGACTCTCGAGGAGTCGAAAATTTCTAGCCGTTACAGTTAGATTGAGTTGCGGTGTAAGACTGCCCGAAACCACCCGACACATCCTGCAACCGCAACAACAGGTCTAATGTGAGAGGTTAGCACATCAAGCCCAAAACACAAGGTTAGAATGAGTTTGCGGTAGAAGTCTGCCCGGAACCGCCCGTTACATCCAACAACCGCAAACAACAGTTCTAATTTGAGAGGTTGGTGCATTAATAAATTAATTAATGCCAATGAACAAACATGCTAAGAATGGTAAGGCTAAGTAACATTTGAATAGGCGACACTTAACCAATGCAACATGTTAATTAAAAAATGGGTGGGGTTAATTTAAATTGAGAACACTTAACTGCTATAACACATTGATTAGGAAACCCTAGCAACGGGGACCCATTTCAGCAGTAACCACATGGATGTATCACGGTACCCTGAACTAGGAAGGGTGGGGCACGATTACTGGGCTGATTATAAGCGGTCAAAATAGCGGTAGGTAGTGCGTCAGTGTAGGTTTCGACGAAGTACGTGCGTGCACGTACTCCTGAGTGGAAAAATCAGGCGCTGGGCATTAGTATTATACACTGTGCATCTTGAATTGTGTCGGGTCGCCATCATAGGGATTGATACACCCCATGGTGGGACCAGCACATGTATCTACAAACAAGCGGGGCCGAATGACACAAGTAATAAATACATGTGAGTAGAAGCCGATCGATAAAGGGATCGTTTTATTATGAACACGTGAGGCTAGTTGAAACAATTGTTAGTAGGTGCAGAGAAATAGAAATGGGTGCGATAGCATATTCAGTTTATCTTGCCTTATCTTGTCTTATGTTATCTTGTTACTATGGTATTGTCTTATATTCGGTTTATTCATGTCATGATCCCTTTTTCTTGTTTACATGCTGAAAATCACTGGGCTTACCAGGATTTATGTCTGACCCGTTTTCTTTCGTCTTCTTTTCTTCCATCCCCCCCCACAGGTCCACAGGGAGGGAATACTTTAGCTTAGTTCAGACCTTTTCCAACTTGAAGAGAGTAGATGTATTGCTTAGATTCTCTTTTCTTGGGCTAGGGCTATGGTTACACTTTAATTGGGGATTTATGTTGTTTTACTATTGTTTTATGCTTCTTTATATATTTGGAGTTTTGAATCAAGACAGAGGTTTTATTTTAATGCTTTGGAAGTTTGGTTTTGAGACAATGGTTGTATTGTTTTGACTGAACCACGCTGCTTATGAAATGATTTTAGTTTTTCCGCTGTTTGTATGTCTGTCTTGAGAATTATCTATATCTTTTACCTATAATGCTTCACCAAAGTTAATGCATTCCCTTTGTGAGTGACCTTAACGGAGGTGGGGTGTTACACTATGTATCAGAGCTGATGGTTACCAGATCAGATAAAAGTTTTTGAAAACTATTTTTCAAAAAGAAGTTTTAAAGAAGCATTTTCAAGAGAAGTATTGTTTTATTTTAAAGGCATATTCCCCAAAGCCATATGCACTATCTTTCTATCCTTTGTCTTGAATCTTTTTCTTTTCATTTCAATATGCCTGGGGATCTTAATCTTCCAGATGGAGTGCAAGTACCAGCCTTGTTCCATCGGTATTTAGAGGCAACGACCCCCGCCGAAGAACAGACGGGCGCTCCTCATCCCCCAACTGCAGATGTTGCTCCTCCTCCTCCCCCATCTGCGGACGCCGTTCCTCGTCCTCCTCCGTATCTGAATGCTTTCTCGAAGATATGTAGGGACTTTCGAGCTATGACCGGAAAAAACTTTAATGGGACTGAATCATTCGTGGAATCAAGAAACTGGCTCAAGGAAACAAAAGATCTGTTTGTTATCTTTGAAGTGGACAATAGGCGGAAGATACAGCTGGCGGTATGGTTACTTAAGAACGAAGCCTCTTTCTGGTGGGAAGTTACTAATGCTGGGAGACTAGTTGAGACTTGGGAGGACTTCAGAATGAGGTTTAGGATGAAGTTCCTCTCGCAAGCTGAACAAAGCCTATAGATGGAGAAGTTCTTAGCACTCAAACAGGGAAGCCTATGGGTTAAGGAATACATCAACAAGTTCAACCAGTTGGCTAAATTCGGACTGGAGTTGGTAAGTACTCCACATAAAAAGGCTCTCAATTTTGTTAAAGGGTTAAATGAGCCACTGCTCGGCCTAGTTATGTCCCATATACCTATGGGCACGACTTATGAGGGACTGGTGGACATGGCACTGTTACATGAGGAAAGCAAGGGCGAGAAGAAAGAGGTGAAGATGGAAGAACCTCTAAACAAGAAAGTGGAGGAATCGCAGAATAAGAAGACGGATTATAAGAAGGGTGGAAAGAATAACAAACCCCATGACAAGAGGAAGTGTAATTTTTGTGGCATACCTGGACATCTGATTAAGGACTGTAGAAAGAAGAAGAGGAAGATGGGTGGTTGCTTTCAGTGTGGAGAGGCAGGACATATGGCTAAGGATTGCCCAAGAAGGCAAGGGCAACGACAAGGGTAGAAGACAAGATCTACTTCTGGAGGGCAGATTTGCGATCTCACAACACCTACACAAGCAAGAGGTAGAAATATTTCTGTTGAGAGTTTAGTTTATCTTTCTGATCATCCTATTCGTACTCTTTTTTATTCTGGCGCATCGCACTCTTTTATATCTTCTTCTTTAGTTGAATCTCTGTACCTAGATACCAGTATAGTAGAGGATTCCATGGTTGTTTCAAATCCAATTGGGGGTTCGTCTTATTTATTAATGATTTGTTTGGATTTGGAAATTTCTATGCTAAGCGCTGGGTTTAGATGCAATGCTTATGTTTTGGGTTTCATGGGCTATGGGTTAATTCTAGGCATGAATTGGTTATCCAGTAATGGTGCCATCCTCGATTGTGAAAAGAGAGTTGTTAGACTTTTGACTTGCCTCGGTAATACTCTCGAAATCTCTTATAATCCTATGAATTCTGTTATGCTTAGCTACCTAGAATCTCTAGATGCGTCTGTTGAAAATTTGCAATCTGTTAGAGTAGTCTGTGAGTACTCGGATGTCTTTGAAGAAGTGATGGGTTTACCTCCAAAGAGAGAGATAGATTTCCACATATACCTAGTTGATAAAGCAAAACAGGTTGCTTTACCCGTTAGACACATGGCTCCAAGGGAAAGGAAGGAGCTCAGCAAGCAAATTAAAGAGTTGCTCGAAAAGAGGTTCATAAGGCGGAGTATTTCTGGATGGGTGCTTCAGTAGTGTTTGCAACCAAAGCGGATGGTTCACTTCGCCTATGCATGGATTATAGGGAGCTAAACAAGCTGACCAAGAGGAATAGGCACCCACTTCCCAGAATAAACGACTTGTTCAACCAGCTCGTAGGTGCATCAGTTTTCTCCCAACTAGATCTGGCTATCGGATCTCATCCGCTAAGAGTGGCTGAAGACATCATATATAAGACTGCGTTCAGGACTCCGGGTGGTTTCTTCGAATGGCTTGTCATGCCTTTCGGTTTGACAAATGCAATCGCCTATTTCGTAGACTTGATGAGTAGGGTGTTTACGGAGTTCCTTAATAAATTTGTAATAGTCTTCGTGGACGACATTTTGATTTTTTTTCAAAAAGTGAGGAAGAACATGCTTTGCATTTAAGGGATGTTATGGATACTCTTCAAGCATATGGGCTAAAGCAAAATTCTCCAAATGCCATTTTTGGAGAGAAGAAGTAAGGTTTCTTGGACATGTGGTCTCCAAAGAAGGGATTGCTGTGGATCCTGCAAAAGTAGTGGCGGTGCAAAATTGGAAGATTCCAAGGAATGCAACCGAAGTATGAAGATTTCTCGGATTAGCAGGCTATTACAGAAAGTTCATTAAATATTTTGCGAAGATCACAGCCCTACTAACTAGATTGACGAAGATGAACCTAACTTTTGCTTAGGATTTGGACTGTGATGTTGCTTTCCAACGATCGAAGAGGGCTCTGACAACAACTCCAGTTCTGACATTTCCTGATGGTAGTAAGATGTTTACAGTATACACAGACGCATGCGGCACGGTGTTAGGCACTGTCTTGATGCAAGAAGGTAAGGTAGTTTGTTATGGAGGAAGGCAATTGAAGGTATATGAAAAGAACTACCCAACTCATGATTTGTAACTAGCTGCCATTGTTTTCGCTCTTAAGTCATGGCGTCATTACTTACTAGGAGAAAGGTTTGAATTGTTTACTGACCATAAATCAATAAAATCCCTTTTCTCACAAAACGATCTTAACTTGAGACAGCAAAGGTGGATGGAATTTCTTGCCTCATACGATTTTGAGATTGCTTATACCCCTGGCAAGGGTAATGTGGTAGTAGACACCTTAAGTAGGAAAAGGCTGACCTTAAGTTCTCTCTTTGTAGAACGGCAAAACTTAGAGTACATAGCAACCTTTGACTTTAGACCCTCCTTTGAGTTTGTACCTAGCATCGTTAGAGGTGCGGCCTACGCTTTTGGACTCAATAGGAGCCGCATAACGTGAAGATCCTCAGATAGTTGATGTGATGGATAAGTTAATTAGAGGTGAGACTTCTAGTCACCTCAATAGATACTACATAGATAACAAGGGTTAGTTGAGACGGGATGGAAGAATATGTGTCTTACAAGCAAGGGATTTGGTGAAGACAGTTCTTGAAGAATCACACCATACTAAGTTGACACTACACCCAGGTGGAGAAAAGATGTATAAAGACATAAAAAGGGTTTTCTTTTGGAATGGCTTGAAGAAGGATGTAGCTGAATTCATCTCTAAGTGCTTAATATGCCAGCAAGTCAAGGCGGAGCAGAAGAAGCCCAGTGGTCTGCTTCATCCTCTAGAGATCCCACAGAGGAAATGGGATAGCATTTCGATGGACTTTATAGATGGGTTGCCTAGGTCAAGAAGGGGCAATACCAGTATTTGGGTAATAGTTGATAGGCTCACTAAAAGCGCTCACTTTATACTTGTTAAGAATAGGAGGACTGCCTCATCATTAGCATCCATTTATCTTAAAGAAGTAGTTCGACTGCATGGGATACCCTCTAGCGTAGTAAGTGATCGAGACCCTATCTTTACGAGTGAGTTTTGGAAGAGTTTACAAGAGGCTATAGGCACATAGCTATGCTTCAGCACTGCCTATCACCCACAAACCGATGGTCAGACTGAAAGGGTGAACAGAGTATTAGAAGACCCTTTGAGATTGTGCATTCTTGATTTTGGAGGAACGTGGGAAGATCATCTTCCTTTGGTGGAGTTCGCCTACAACAATAGCTACCAAGCAACTATAGGCATGGCACCCTTTGAGGCTTTATATGGAAGACCGTGCTGATCACCAACTTATTGGTGGGAATCTACAGACAAGCTCGTACTTGGGTCCGATATGATCAGAGAGACTTTGGAGAAGGTGGACTTAATACGAAGACGAATGAAGACCGCACAAGATAGACAGAAGTCCTGCGCAGATAAAAGAAGAACCAACCTTGAGTTTGAGGTTGGAGATAGGGTTTTCCTTAAAGTATCTCCTTTGAAGAATGTCGTTCGCTTTGGATCCGTAGGAAAATTGGCCCCAAGATTTGTAGGGCAATTTCCTATCATTGAGAGGATTGGAACGATGGCTTACAGAGTATAGTTGCCCGAAAAATTGGCTGGAGTTCATAATGTTTTCATGTTTCTCATCTACTTAAGTGCTTACATGAGTCTGCAGAAGTGGTGGAGCCGAGCATACTAGAAGAAGTAGAAGTGGAACGAGAAGCAACGGTGAGAAGAGTTCCAACTCGTATCATGGGAACAGAAGTTAAGAAGCTGTGTGTTAACCCCATTGTTAAAACGCGGTTTAAAACTAAGAAGTATGGACTGACGTTGACAAGCGGCAACGAAATATGAAGAGGCCACCAAAAGCATACCGATCGGTCAGGAATCACACGTACCGATCGGTCAGAAAGACGATATAGACGATCAACTCCATCAGCACCGGTCGGTCAGCTCCATCAGCACCGGTCGGTACCAAAGCAATAACAAATGAACTATCTGAAACAACACAAGACAATGAGTTCTGTAAAACATAATCATATACTGGATATGGATTAATATTTGTGTAAACCAATGCGGTGCTAAAATCATGACAGATGGCCTTGGAACAAAAGTTTGAAACGTAAATGGCTCAATAAAGTCACGTGGCAACATAGTATGTATAAAGTGGTCGACACCTTAGAGTGTGTATAACCGGTCGCGGTCAAACTGAAAGACCGATCGGTGTGTAGATAAATACAAGGGTTCGACACTTCAGTAGCATGGAGGTCGTTCCCAGGATAAATGCCCAAGTATGATAAAGTATGAAGGGATTGGGTTCTAGATTGCCACGTGTAATTAAAGACAATTTATGCATGGTCCACTATAGAGTAGAACATGCATGCACGTGATGGAGTAATATAAAAGCAGTGGCACAATATATTCTTTGATTATGAAAAGAACAAGAGAACTCTGAATGCTCCACGTGGCATTGCAATGTTCAGAGGCAAGAGTAAAATGACGTGGGACATGACCATTACACAACACGTGTAAATACAGGGATGATCAGTGTAATAAAGAAATCGGACAGTCAATAAAGTGGTTCATTTTCATAACCGATCGGTAGTAAATGTTATGAACCAGACGGTAGTAATTAAAGAATGGACCGACCGACCGGTACAAGATCGACAGGTACTACTTTACAACTGTCACCAGCTGTACTCAGTGGCAAATCTGTAAATATTTCCAAGATCGACCGGTTCCCTGCACTACACATTTTTGGCTTTCTCCTCACTTGCTCTACACCTATAAATAGAGGTCCAACCCCACTTTAAAGGGGACCGATTTTCTTCACCCCGGAGGGCTATCAAATCATTTCTTCAACCTCCATTCTAACTTCATTAATGGCTTCCATGAATCAAACTACATCACTCCTACAACAAGAAGGTCAAATCAAGTCCATCATCCATTCAAAGTGGCTCTAACTCGATTCTAGTGCATTCCAACCGCCATTAATCTTCTCTAAAAGCTCGGATCTACCACTAATTTCACGGAAATGTTAAGGAAAATATCTAATCACGAGATCTAATCCATTTCTTCCTGAATTCAAGTGTGATCTATAGCTAAAAAGAGAGAATGTGTGTGAATGGAATGTATGAGAGATTTTCATGCATGTTGTAAACGGAACTTCATAACGAGAAATGATTGGAAAGTGGACGTAGATTCATCTCGAATCGAACCACTCTAAAAATTCCCTTGTCTTTATTTTACATTTTTTTACTTTTGCGATTGCGGCCTTGCATTTTATCTCTAACCATAATTGGTGAAGTGCATATTTGCATCATTTGGTGTTTGTGTCATTTTTGATGCAAATATTTGGTGCCCACCGTGAGGCCATGTTCGCATCTCCTTCCTCCACATTGATGTTCTAAGAGCCTACTTCTATAATAGATTCTGCAAATCTAAGAGCTAGGCCAGTCGATGAATTATCCTCTAAATTCAAAGCCTTATCCGACATCATGGCCAAATCCAGAAAGACCGCTAGTAAAGCTGCGGTAGAAACCGATAATGTTGTCAATGAAGAAACACCGCTCACAAACCGCTTTGAAGTTGGTGAAAACTCGGAAAGCGGAGCCGGTGTGACCAAAAATGAGTAAAAGCCGCTATTGCTAACGTCAATAACCGAATGAAAACCACTACTAAAATGATGATGGAGAAACTTAACGCCATTCTTAACGCTCGATCAAATCCAGTTCCTCCGGAAGTGCATGTAGATCTTGAAGGGAATGATGAGTCGCCTGCTTCCGATCATAACTGTAACAACGATATGGAAGACGATTATGATGGGGCAAGTGACAGAGATGAAGCTAATATCGAAGAATTGAGATCAAAAGCTAAAAATTATTCCGAAGTGAATGCTCGAAAGATCGCTAACCGAATCATGGGGGCACCCCCTCGTCGAGAAAGCAAAGCACCTAAGCTCTCTAATCGAGATCATATGCCTAGACGAGCATTTGGTTAAGAGCTCAGCTTCACAGAGCACCATAATACCGAAGAATACATCTCGGATATGATAGAACGAGTCACGAAAAGGAATCAAGCTAGAAAAGATGATGAAAGAGAGTGGGACTTCTCTCCCGACAGGACTCCATTCACCAAAAGAATCCTTGAAGAGGAGTGTCCGAAGAAGTTCAATCCTCCTACTTTGCCTCCGTACAACGGCCTTGTTGATCCAAACTACTTCTTATTCAAATATGAGTGGCATTTGAGTGCGGCGAAAGCGACTGACGAGATGAGATGCGCGTACTTTCCTCTCTACTTAGAAGGTGCTGCATCGTTATGGTTCACGAAGCTGCCACCTAATTCCATTGACCGTTTCTTTGACCTAACCAAAAAGTTCAAAGAGCAGTTCCACTTGTATGCCACCAAAGCCAAGGATGCTATTATACGCTCAACTATGAAGCAGAAGCCAGGGGAAACGGTCAAAGCCTTCCTCAGCCGATTCAATGTTGCCTTGTCTGAAGTGAGAAATCCAGAACCACGCATAATTCTCATGGCTCTACTCGATGCTATAGACAAAACTAGCGACTTCGGAAGATGGATAAAAATGAAAGAATCAACTACACTTGATAAGTTCTATAAGAAGGCGGAGGAGTACATGAGAGTGGATGACAATCCTATACCTCTTCAAATCATTGGTGGTAGCCAACTTCTTAAAGCTCCCAAAAGTGTCACTATTCAGTCTAGTCAGAAGAATACCCAGAGGCAGAAGCGTTCCAATAACGAAAACGATAACAATGCTAATAAAAAGTATCGTCCTTTTGACTCGCCTGGCCTTACACCTCTGAATGACACTCTCGAGAACATTTACCTTGCCACAAAGGATGCAGAAGATTATCCAGAGCCTCGGCCAATAAAAATGAATGATCATCTGACCAAATATGGGAAGTTTTGCCGGTTTCATAATCAGCCAGGCCACAACACCAACGAGTGCAGGCAACTGAGATCATTAATCGAAGAGTTGGTTAAGAAGAACCATCTTCAACAGTATGTGACGAATTCCCAAGATGCAAATCCTTCTGCGACTACCCAGGGGCAAGGGGAATCAACTGACTAGTTCAATCCAAGCAACGTAGCTTCTGCTCAAGTTATCCCAAGGCTGATAATCAAGTGACGACCGTTGATGATCTAATACCTGCGGCTCAGAATAAGCGATCATTATCGCATTACTTTAGTTCCTGCATTACTTTACTCTTTTCTATGTTCTACTTTCTTGTAAATATTCTGTAGCAATTTACATGCATTGTACTGAACAATAGCAATATGAATAAAGTATTACCTGCCTGTATGAATATCTGACTTGCCAAATTTACATAAAATTTGCTAACAGATGATTTTTCATTACGGGCTATCCGATGAGCGCTTGCTTTCTTACAACCCGACTAAGTGAGACAACTCCGATAATTCCAACTCAGTGGTTGATCAAGAGAGCCCTGACGAGTCAAATGCACAATAAGGCAGCAAGCAATCCCAGATTCGAAACTTCATCCCCCCAAAGGTTCGAGGGAGTCTAGGGCACGTTAGTCGGGCAGCGATCACTTACCAAAGGTAAGTTAGCTCCAACCGATGATTGACGTTTGCTCTGCGGATCGATGCAACCATAATCCTTACTTCACAGTTCATGGAGGTCCAGAATGTTTCAGCCGGGCAGCGATTACTTACCAAAGGTAAGTGAGCTCCGACCGAAGGCTGACACCCGCTCCATGGATCAAAACAACCTTTACCTCACAGTTCATGGACGTCCAGGATGTTTCAGGCGGGCAGCAATTACTTACCAAAGGTAAGTGAGCTCCGACCGAAGGCCGACACCCACTCCATGGATCAAAACAACCTTTACCTTACAGTTCATGGAGGTCCAGGCTGTTTCAGTCGGGCAGCGATTACTTACCAAAGGTAAGTGAGCTCCGAACCGAAGGCTGGCACCCGCTCCATGGATCAAAACGACCTTACCTCACAGTTTATGGAGGTACATGATGTTTCAGCCGGGCTGCGATTACTTACCGAAGGTAAGTGAGCTCCGACTGAAGGCTGACACCCGCTGCGTGGATCAAAACAAACCTCGCAGGAGTTTGTACTGTGAAACAATGCAACAATCTAAAAATCCTCCTCATAAAGAAATTAATCTCTCCTCAGCTGAGATTGTCAATATTCAATGAACTCTACAACCTCAAGTCAGTCAACAGAAGAAGAACGTTGGATTAAAGTGACCTCTCCAACACTCGGGGCATCCAACGAAGTTTCCAACATTGAAACTGATCATCATATGAACTTTGAGCAATAAAGTTTCAATCCATAATTAAGACTAACGAAGACCTTCTAGGCAAGGGGCATGAATAATTGGAGACGTCACTGAAAAGAAGAACAGAAAATAAATCACAGGGTGCAACGGTGAAAATAGCCTGAGTAAAAGCCGGGGCAATCATACATTAGCACAACAACTGTCAGCAACAAACCCTAGAATTCAAAATCAAAAGCGTTCGCATGCTAGTGCAACATCGAGAAGGAGCAAAGGCAAGTTCCATAAATGGTCTCAATGCAAAATTTATCAACAACAGCGTTCATTTCGAAGCCCGCATCTCTCATTGGCGAAAAATACAAGCTTCGAGGGGTAAATGTTAACCCCGTTGTTAAAACGCGGTTCAAAACTAAGAAGTATGGACTAACGTTGACACACGACGACGAAATATGAAGAGGCCACCACAAGCATACCGACCGGTCAGGAATCACACGTACCGATCGGTCAGAAAGACGATATAGACGATCTGCTCCATCAGCACCGACCAGTCAGCTCCATCAGCACTTGTCGGTACCAAAGCAAAAACAAATGAACTATCCGAAACAACACAAGACAATGAGTTCTGTAAAACATAATCATATATTGGATATGGATTAATATTTGTGTAAACCAATGCGGTGCTAAAAGCAGGATAGATGGCCTTGGACCTAGAGTGTGAAACGTGAATGGATCAATAAAGCTACGTGGCAACATAGTATGTATAAAGTGGTCGACACCTTAGAGTGTGTATAACCGGTCGCTGTCAAACTGAAAGACCGATCGGTGTATAGATAAATACATGGGTTCGATACTTCAGTAGCATGGCGGTCGGTCCCAGGATAAATGCCTACGTATGATAAAGTATGAAGGGATTGGGTTCTAGATTGCCACGTGTACTTAAAGGAAATTTATGCATGGTCCAATATAGAGTAAAACATGCATACACGTGATGGAGTAATATAAAAGGAGTGGGACAATATATTCTTTGATTATGAAAAGAACAAGAGAACTCTGAATGCTCCACGTGGCATTGCAATGTTCAGAGGCAAGAGTAAAATGACGTGGGACATGACCATTACACAACACGTGTAAATATAGGGATCTTCAGTGTAATAAAGAAAGCGGACAGTCAATGAAGTGGCTCATTCACTACAAGAAATTTTGCATTTGGCTGCAATATATGGTTGCGTTGGAACCTTAAATGCATCTGTTTTGTTGGATCCGCTGAAATGGTTGCGTTTCAGCTTTAGATATTAGAAGGCGAGATTAATTTTCCCATTCCCGCCTGACGTGTTATCCAATGTTTGTTCTTTTTCTTTGCTGTAGCCACGACGAAAATAAGCCCTAAAGTTTACTGTTTCCTCCCGTCTTTTCAAATCTGTAAAACATCCCTCACGCTGGATCATTCCCAATAAAAATCTCGTTTATTATTCATCAAATGGAACAATCGTCACTATAAGTCAAAAATTATACTTTGAAATCGAATCTTGCTATGTTAGATCGAAATCACCTAGCTTTAAATTGGACCTGAAATGGTTGGGATTTTGTTGGCGATTTGGTAGTGGAGGGTGTGGTTGTTAATGGATATAGGGTTGTGGAAGTTTGGTGATGTCGAAGGATCAAAATGCTTAAAGACGAATTATACAATTGTTCAACTCAAGCGATTATTCAGGTATTTTTCAAGTTTTTTTTAGAAACGATAGGTTCAAAGTCTTTCATTTATGAAATTCATAAATATGCAGTAACTAATTTATCCTTTTTAAGGAATGATTGTTTCGAACGTGTTCATGGATAGGCAACGCTTCCTTGATACGTGGTTGCCAATTCGAAGTCTTTCGATTTTATACTCTAATCTCTGTGTAGATTCTTCCATGTGCTCTGATTTAATTTTTATTCCTATCCTTTCTAAGGAATTTTTCTTTGTTTTTGTTTTTATTAAATTGTAGTTCTAACTAAAACATTTGGCATCTTAAAAGTTATTAGACTTCTAATAGGTAGAAACTACATATGGTAATTATAAACTAATATTAACAGCAAGAATGACAGTGCGCTAGAAAATAAAATTAGGTGTATTATTACTTCCTGAAACGTGCATTTTGTACAGTTAAGTCTCAGTTTGAAAGTGCCAACATTTTTTTAAGCATCTCTCATTAGAGGCTACAGGTTCCCTTTAAAAGCCAGTGTCATTCAAATATAACAAGACATGCGGAAGCTGGATTTCATGATGTCCCATAGATGGTTTTGTATTCCTGCTTCCATGGCATTTCCATAGATGGTTGAACACAATGATTAGATGCACCCAAAATAAAATTGGGGGAAAACAGCAAATGTAACAGAATTTTTTCTCATACGGATGCAATAGTACTACATATTTGTGAAATTGTTTTGAACAGGAGAATAGTGGGCTGTCAATATATTGGCAGTAAACTGAATTTGTTTTTCTACCTTTGTTCTTTGGTATCTTATCATAATACCAGTCAACACCAGCAAATTAATACGAGTCAACACTAATATATTAGGAAAAATCATAAAGCAAAAAGATTATGAAAATAATGAAAAGACAAAAAAAGGAAGATGTCTCGTGTGTAGAATGACGAAAAAGGAGTACATGTTTCCAAAAAGCTGTTGGGGAGGTGTTGATGAGTTCCTGCTAAACTCTGGCCTGACCTTTAAATGTTGTTGAATTTTCTGTCTAATTGGTAACCATTTTTATTTTGATTTTACACTTCCATTCTAATGGATAAAGCCCTGCTTCAAAGCTTGGTCATAAATCATAATAATATTTAGGAATAGTTGAGTTACTCCTATAAACATTAACGACAACAATAATTATCTAAAAGAAGTGTATTTTCTTCTTCTACTATCTAGAATATAGGAAGATAATTCAGGGTGATATCTCAAATGAATAGATGTCAGTTTAATCAACACCAACAAAATGGACAATATACAATATTAAGTTTTATGAAATGATGGGCAACCACCACATTAATTAGCTTTGTTTTTGAATATGTTGCCAGTCCACTTAGACTCGTCATGCTGATTAGAACTGAGATTAAGTGGTTGAATTTTAGATAAAATATTGTGTTGATTATTACTATGGTTAAGTTCCTTCTCACCATGGCGATTCACTTAGTAGGTTTTTTTTTTCATGTATGTTTCACTTTACTGTGGTGATTTTTGTAGTTGAAATCGATGTAGCATCTTTTTTTTGCACCACGTATTATTATTTAATTAGGATCCTTTTAAGAGTATCGATTCTTCTGTTGGAATTGATGTAGAGTTTTTTTTTTTTTGGCATCACGTGTTAGTTGTTGGTAGCATAAAATTATCAATTGAACATTTTTAGTATTTTCAAACTAAACTAGAATTTTTTATGTATACTTTTTGCATAAGGTTTTGCTGTATTGAATTGCTACTAGTTATTCACGTGTTGTTGGCATGAATATTTTTTAGTTTACTCTTGCTTACCACGATCCTTGCTTTGAAAAAGACGTTTCATTTTTACTTCCAGTTATGAATATGATATAGTCATTATGCATAACATTCCATTATACGTGGAACTAAGTGGTAATCCAGTCGCACTGCTCAACAACTTGTTCGCAAGTATCGCATGCTAATTTGTCCTTATTTCTTAATAATTTGGAATAACATTTTCATATTATTATTTTAGGTATTTAATTCTAAGAAATGCATTTCCATTATATGATTAACAACGAACAAGTATTTTATTAGGTGATATATATCTTTCTCCTTTTTGGCTCTTTGTTCTTAAATATATCACAACCGTTACTTACAATATTAATAATGATACAAAAATCAATGATTAATAGAGAGTGAGCACATGAAGACTGAGAGTTTGAGAGCAAAAGATCTGAACTTGAATATTACTTTTTATTCCTACGGACAATTTGGAATCTGAACATGAACTTATCTCAACCATGGATGGAGTTGTTTTCCTCTTCTACTCAACTCCTAAATATTTGTAATACGTTTGTGAATTGATCTTTCTCTACTCTCTTTTGCAGACCACCTTTTTTTGTTTTTGTACTCTTGACACTGATGTTACCATATGAAATTCAGATAAAGTAAGATGACTTTTGTGTAAAGAATATTTATCGTGATGTGCACGTTCATGTACTTGATAAAAAAATATTTTGAATAATACCTTGTATTTCATAATTTGATCATTCATTTGGATCGTACAATATTAATCACTATCCAATTATGCAGGGACCTGCCCGAGGCTCAAAATTTTTGAGAGACTCGCTTGTTCAGGCCAAGTTATACATTGTTGTCCAGGTCAGTTATTTATATTGTGGATCTAAACTAAATCAGAATATTTCATGTTTGGAATTTTTGGGATCATGTTTTGGTTCGAATAGAGCTCATTGTTATTATAAAAAAAAATCTTTGAAACTCATTGTGATTTAACTCATAAAAAGTAATATTTAAAAAGTTCATTTTGGGGGCATCATAGCATTAATAAAAAAAATGGGATTTGTCGTGCAACTAATTTTGTGACAGTGGATCATTTAATTTGATGTTTAGTAATTTTGGTTAAGTAATTTAGTAATGAATTATATATTTATATTCAACCTGAAAAAATGAAATGAAATTTATATGGATTGAATATGAACTGAAATTGTTGATTACAATAGCCAATGGTATATATTCATCTTGAATAAAAAACACGATTATATAATATTAGTATTAGTTAATTAATTTACATCCATGTTCATTATTCACACCTTTGGATTATTAGTTATTAATTTTACAAATTAATAAGTGGTTTGAATGTGATATGGCATGGACTTGGAGGATAGTAAATATTTATGCTAGATAATTGTATTTGCATGTATAAGTATTAGCAATAGCACTACAAACCGAGAATTTTTTTACAGTTTTGTTTTTTTTTCATTTAATATATATATAATTTTTTAACAAGTTTCAGACAATTGGCCAGAACACAACTTTCGGGTAGTTCTGGCGTGTTCTGGCTGGAACTCAGAGTTATAACTGAGGTCCGGTCGAGACTCACTCTGAATTCAGAGTTGTTGTTGAGGTATTTATTTTAAGAAATGAGTTAGTAGATTTTTATAAACTAGAACAGAGAACATTGCATTCTTCACATAAGCTATCGAACATATCATCTGTGTTCTGCAAATGTGATGACTAAATGTGTTCAATGACATATTAGCGGGCCAAAATTATTATAAACCGGTAGGTTAAAATTAGTTGATGCAATTAAACCAAATATCCTATTCTCAATGTACTCACCTTGTCTGTATGATACAGTTTACATGTTTGGTTGATAAGCTCTGAAAAACCCAAACATATCTGACCAGACTGTGTATTTTCATAGTCAAGGGCCTGCAATGGTGTGAGTAATTCATGCCAAAATTTTGAATTCATTTGTTTATCTATCTTGGTATAAAAATGATTTTATAGAACTAAATAAGTTATTAATTTTTAGAGTTTTCCATTATTGCTTATTGAAGTAATTTTTAGAGTTTGTGCCGATTAGTCACATATATATTGTATAGTCATAGCATAGTCACATCCTAAATTAAAATCGAAGGTGATAACTTATTATTTGTTTTGAAAATACATTCTTCTTCTTTGTTTATCAAGTTCATACTCTACATACATACATATAATGTACATTGTTTGAGGTACTATTGCAATAAGTTGGGGGACTATCTGTTAGGACAATGTTGCTTCTCGTAATCAATTATACTTCATGAGTTAGAACAATGTTGCTTTCCAAAAAATTAACTATGCTGTGCTTGCTAGAATGACGCTACTTTTCAAAAATGTTACACTGTCGGATATGTATGTATGTATATGTATATATTACTTACCGGAAGGTAAGAATATTAATTTTTGGAGTCTTTAACATCTTCTGCAGCGATGAAAAAGGTACCTTTTATGCTGTTGATTTAGAAGGATATATATGTAAGTTTAGTTATACTTAGAAGTTTTCTTTTCATAGGTGCAGTTGAGCACCAAATTCTGATTAACTATACTGAATATATGGGGTTGTCATTGTTGCAAAGAAAAACAAATGGGTCTTCAAGGTTAAACCATGTAGTGGTGTTTTAGGTATTTCCTTTTGATGTTTATGGAGTCGAAGATCGCATCTCACTACTGTCAGTTCATATGTAAGAAGAGAGTAACTATGGATAAGCAAAGAATTAAGGAACTTCTTACCTTTGTGTCTAGAACCGAATTTTTGAGTGATAATGCAAATGGTGGTCAAATGTCCAGATATTTTGAACAAGCTTTCTTGGTCTGGTAAGGGGAAATTTAAATCTTAGAATTGAGCTGCTTCTTGCTGTGTATCATTTGCCAGTTTCTTTAAATTGCATTTTTATTTCCTCTTGTGCATATTGAATACTCATGGGCAGTTTTTTTTAAATTAAATCTTAGAATTTCTGCATGGTTACTTCCTAGATTTGGTTCTCTTAAAAAGGGAACTATAGGTAACTGACTACAGCGCCTTTTCATCCATTTGTCTTGTTGGATTGTTTGGACCCGACCCTTGGCATTCCAACTTATGATAGATAATATAAGTCAATGGATTTATATTTCTTAGACCCAAAGCAGAACTGTTGCTTTTAATCCACTCCCCTTTTATTTTTATTTTCATCTTTATCGGTTTCTGAGTCGTTCCAAGAAGGTTTATCTATCAACTGTTGAAATTTCCTTTTGAATTCGGTTTTACACGGTTGATTAGGAATGCAAGTTCACACTAGTTGGACTAGCAGAATCGCCCTTTATATATCCGGACCGTCCAGCACTTCACATGAAAAGAGTTGGTAGAGTTAGATAAATTTTCTAAAGGAGCCGAGGGGAAAAAGCAAAAGGAAAAAAAATTAAATTCTGTTGTTTTTGATGTTTCAGCCGTATTAGGTATCGTGTGGTTCATTATGACAGTATCATGAAGCAATCGGATGCCAATGTGAATAACGTTGCTGCTGGGTTGACATGACGTAGAAAATAGTACTTAAACATCACTTGTCAGCTAGCTTGTCCTATACCGAACAAGGAGAATCAACTTAGCTTAGATGTATCATGTATGTAAGATTATTTTATCTAACTAATTAGATAAACAGTTGTGATTATGCAAACAATTGTTAATTATATTTGTGCAGGATTTTTTAACCTATATTGCCACAAGCTTAAAAAAATTTGTCAACGGAGAGGAAGATGGTCTGAGTGAAAGCAGAGAACTTGGATTTACATTTCCATTTCCTGTCAAACACTCGTCAATATTGCTCCTGGTGTTCTAATAAAATGGAGAAAAGGATTTGATATTAAAGTTTTGGTATGTATTATCCTTTCAAATCTCTTTTAGTATGTCTGGTTTACTTGATTAATCCATTGTGAACATGTTCCATCTAATGCAT
This sequence comes from Allium sativum, assembly GCA_030737875.1. NCBI lineage: Eukaryota > Viridiplantae > Streptophyta > Magnoliopsida > Asparagales > Amaryllidaceae > Allium > Allium sativum. Next base: position 1,046,269,773 of record CM060916.1, on the reverse strand, counting down.
TGTTTACCAGCTCTATGTTGGTTAGGTACATTCATGAATATAATGCTGCTAACTTATTTCATGCCATCATATTTTATTACACATAGTTTTAACTACACCCTTTTTTAGTTGATATTTTGAAGCCACAATCCACTTTCCCTCTAGCAAAGCATATGAAATATATGTTTTTTTATATTTAAGGTTGGTAGAGATGGCACTCAGCGCTTAGAAGAAGCAATGGTTGAAAGCGGTTTGAATATGCAAGTGGCAACTTTGGTATAATTCAAGCTTCCTACTATTTGAAGCCATTTTTTAATGTACCTTTTACTTTTCTTGGTTAAAGATTAAATTCTGAATATGCTCATGTGGTATCACATGAATGAAGAACTTGCGGATAGTTAATTTATGTATGATGGTGATAGTAGCAAGACCCACAATTTGGTTGACTAGAAGCGTTGGGTTTGATCCTTTAGAAATACATAATAACCAATGTTAAAAAAACCATAATTTACCTATAGATAAAATAGATGCATCAATCGTTAATCTAATACAAACCAGATTTCAAGGTAGGGGAATTTTATTATATTAAGGCTACGCTCACCCACTAACACACTATCTGCTTGTCTCATGATGTTTACTATGATGACAACCTTACTACTACTACTACTAATACTTTCAGTTGCCCTATTTCGATGTTCTGGTTGTGAAACGTTGTCATCGTGGAACTGCTATGCTACACTCACCAATAGTAACTAAATGATGCTTTCAGTACATTCTAATCTTTTCAGAATACATAGAGTATGATAAATGATGTTTTTCTGCACAGTAGTTATATGTAACTAGTAGAATTGTATTGTGGGTGAGCACCTTAGACGTACAGTATCGTGTATTCCATCGTTTTTTATTTTGGAGGAAGATTGCCTTGTGACCCTACTGCTACTAGCTATCATATTTTTATTTATAAGAGAAGAGGCTAATTGTGGTATCATTTGCTATATGTTGAACTCTTTATCGATTTCGAATCATCTTCATGAAGCAGACTTCTGTCATTTTCTTTTCCTTTTTCCTTTTTCTTCATTTTCTTATTCTTACTTTTATCTATATTCTTGTTGGTGGAAGAGGTATCTGAAGCATTATCCTTTTGGTGGCAAGGTTGGGGGTTACGGAAACATAAGGGGAAAACAAAAGTATAGTATCTGGGGGTAAAATTAGATGATAAAGACTTTGGGGTTCTGTAGGAAGGATATTATATGTGAAAGTTGGTTCATGAAACAGGGATAAGTGCGTGTTAGGAGAAGCATTGAGAGACAGGTTTGATGAATTTGGAGTTTCAACATTGGTACATGTGTTAAGCAAAAATTGAGCAGTTATGGATAAAACAGGGTTAGGATGACTACGTTCTTGACTATTTGATGTTGAAACAGAAAACTTGTGTTTTGATTTTATGATTGAAATTAAAAATGTGTGAATAGGATTTGATTTTAGAGAGATATGAGAATGTAAATTGTATTATTCAATATGTTTCTATTTGTACAGTAGCCTTTACATAGTACTTGATACAGACCAATACTGGGCTTGGCCCATTATACTTATTGCATACCCCGTAGTATTCAAACCAAGAATATGGGTATGTTGAGGTAATGCAGGTTGCATCTCTACTGCATCATAGTATATAACGTCATTATCCTTTATATGTGCAAAATGTGCTGGGTCAAAAACATGAGAAGAACCTCTTTCGTATGTGTTTTGTCTTAACCATAGGCTTGCTGTTTTGAACTCTTGACAACCGTAATTTCATTTCTTTGTGGTAAAACCATCATCGTTTATACAATTCATGTGCAGTGTATATTTGAGCAGTGTCCCTTGGCATACTGTAGAAGATGTAGAACAATGTTAGAAGCTGGAATCTTGATAAAAAAAACCTTCATGCAGTGGAGGAGGATGCGCGAGCATGGTAACAATATATTCATTTTTACTTTAATATAAAAATGAAGTAAATAAAGATGGTGGTTTGTAAATATTGACCATGAACAGCGTTAACTGAGAGGTTTATTATCAAATCAAGAAAATTAAAGCATCGGATAAAGTTTGATTCATATGCATATATATATCTGATGGGATTCTTAAATTATTCTACAATGTTATATATTGAAGTCTGCAAGCAATTCATGTTTGGTTTACCTTCTTAAATTAATTAATTAAGATATATACTTTGAATGATTCAAAGACGTGATACGAAGAAAATATAGTATTAGCAGTGCTAAGCATCAAAGTATTTGGTCATTTTTGGCTGTGGTGGATGATGGCTTTCTTGGGTTGCGATGCGGGTGGGTGGTCATGTTGCGGTGAGGGTAATGTGTGGAGTTGTTGTGTTGTTACTTGTATTGGTCTAGGCGGAGATGGGAGTTGTATGAAGTGTAGGTTGAGTTTGTGTGAAGTGAAAGGAGCGTAGAGTTAATAATAATATTGTTTATGTGTAGATCTAAATTTTGCAGTGCAATAAATTATTCCTGGTCGAGTTCTATTGATATTGTTTATGTGCTTTTTCTAATAATAACCAATTAATATTGTTTACAGGTAATTAGCTTTTCTGGAGTGAAGATCATCAACAATGGTCATGAGTTTAATTATTGTATATATTATGGTATTTGTTAGTACTTATTGTGGAACATGGTTTTTTAATGCTTTTGTTATGTGAATTTGTTGATTTTGTCAAATAACTATTATATAAATGGTTATCAAAAATACTTATTTGATTAATGTGTTCTCGGTTATTAGCATATGATGATCATATAGTTAATTGATTGTTGTTTTAAATAAGACTTTCATGCGATCGTTGCTTATTTTAACAAGACTATTATATAATTAGTTTTAGAAATAATATAAATCATTAACAGTATACAGTAGCATTTAAAATACGTTACAAAATAATCAATACCATTTAGTAGCGTTTTGGAAACGCTACAAAAAAGCAAAAAGTGACCCATGTGTAGATCTTCAGTAGCATTTGGAAAACGCAACTACGTTAACCATATGGTAGCGTTTGCCAAAACGCAACCGAAAACTTCAGACTTTTAGTTGCGGGACCTGTAGTAGCGCTCACTAAAACGCTACTTAAAGCTTTAGTAGCGTTTTTTCAATGGTACCAAAGGTCTTTTTTGGTGTAGTGATTTGCATAACCGATCGGTAGTAAATGTTATGAACCGGACGGTAGTAATTAAAGAATGGACCGACCGACCAGTACAAGACCAACCAGTACTACTTTACAATTGTCACCAGCTGTACTCAGTGGCAAATCTGTAAATATTTCCAAGATTGACCAGTTTCCTGCACTACATATTTTTGGCTTTCTCCTCACTTGCTCCACACCTATAAATAGAGGTCCAACCCCACTTTAAAGGGGACCGATTTTCTTCAACCTGGATGGCTGTCAAATCATTTCTTCAACCTCCAAGCTCCATTCTAACTTCATTAATGGCTTCCATGAATCAAACTGCATCACTCCTACAATAAGAAGGTCAAATCAAGTCCATCATCCATTCAAAGTGGCTCTAACTCGATTCTAGTGCATTCCAACTGCCATTAATCTTCTGTAAAAGCTCGGATCTACCACTAATTTCATGGAAAAGTTAAGGAAAATCATCTAATCACGAGATCTAATCCATTTCTTCCTGAATTCAAGTGTGATCTATAGCTAAAAAGGGAGAATGAGCGTTAATGGAATGTATGAGAGATTTTCATGCAAGTTATAAACGGAACTTCATAATGAGAAATAATTGGAAAGTGGACGTAGATTCATCTCGAATCGAACCGCTATAAAAATTCCCTTATCTTTATTTTACTTTTTTTTTTTTTTTACTTTTCTGATTGCGACCTCGCATTTTTTCTCTAACCATAATGAGTGAAGTGCATATTTGCACCATTTGGCGTTTGTGTCATTTTTGACGCAAACACTACGCAATCGTGAGGTCAAGCTAGTTAAAGTACAATGGAGTGACGCTGAAGAAGACGCGACTTAGGAGACTAAAGACAAGATACGCGCAACCTACACTTTTCTTTTTGAGGGTACATCCTTGATCTCTTTTTCATAAGTTTATGCATGCTTGTATCCATCTTTTAGGTATATCTCCTCGGTCATATTCTTGATCCTTAAGTAGAGACCAATGAATGTAAACATGTATTTGAAACATGTTATGATTGATGGTTGCAAGTGGTTTGTAACAACCCGGAAAATGCGAGCCAGTTTGAAATTTTTATTTTAGCAATTTTAGCTGAATTTGAATATTTAAAATGAATTATTTAAAATAATTTCGACGAAAACTTTATTTTGAATAGAATTCGAACGTATATACTATATAGATCATCGTTAGATTATAAATAATAATTTATAAATATAAAAGGAATTGAAAATGGCGCGGTAGTTCGATAATTCGATTTCAAACTTCAATTGAATGTACATGATTCAAAATAAACTGGATTTTAGTGAAACCAAAAATATTTGAATCTAATTGATGGTATCTATCCATCGAATCCGAAAAATCAAAATTTCATAGCGGGGGTCAAAAGATATGTCCAGTTGAAAATTCTGAATAGTCGTTATGGAATTTCGGCCCTTAAAAATAGCCATTTTGCAAACGACCTCGGATTTCGACGAAACCTCTTTTGTTGGATCCGTGATGTCAAATTATTGCTAGGTTTCAAATTTCGTAATGTTTCGAATCAATATGTGAGCATGGCGAAGGAAAACGTGTTTGGCCAGTTTCAGTTGAATTTAATCGACTGAAAAATAGCCATTTTTCAAACGGTCTCAGAATTCGATGAAATTAGTTTTGTTAGGACCGTATCGTCAATACGAAGTCAGAGATAATTTTTCTGTAATTTTCGGGGTTCATATGTGGCCCCGGTAAATTGAAATGTGCGTTCAAATTGAATATATACTGATTTATATTGTAAATTTAACAAAAACTGATCGTAACAGCCGAGTTGGGTTACGATACTTATCCCATTGTGTCCGGAATGGGGGTAATACGCTAGGGACGACAGTCGTTGGGTTGGATTTCGAGTTCGAGGAAAAAGTCAACCTCTTTGGAAAATTAGATTAAATTAAAATAATTATAAAAACAAAACCCACCCCTTTATTATCTCCCCCGTTCGTTTTTCCCAAACCAGAAAGAGAAAATAAATTAAAAAAAAAAACCTAAAACCGAAACTGCCCAACCCCGTCGTCGTCCAAGAGGATCGCCGTCGCACCACCGCCTGTGCGCCTCCACCTCCTCACTCCGCCTCGCCTCCCTCCTCTCCTCAGTTTCCGTCGCCCAGCTCGAGAGTTGAGCCCTCCCTGAACCCGCGAGTTCGAAGACCCCTGCGCCTCCATCCACATCGTCGTCGAGACCCCTGAAACCACCAGCTCTGCGCCTACCCCCTTCGAACCCCTCTCGCTCCAGCGCCCAAAAATCAAAACCCCTTCTTCCCCTAATCCGCCACCTACAGCACCGCAGTGGCCACCATGGCCTGACCCTGACTCCGACGAGCCACCTTCAGGTCAGCAAGCACCTTTCCTCCCCTTTTTTCACCTCAAACGCAGCCCCTCTTCCCAATTTTTGAGATGTAAGTTTTTACTTTTAATTTTAATTTAGTTTATTCAATTTATATAAATCTGAAGTTAATTTACATTGTATTGTTTAAATCTGAAATTTATTTAAAATAGTATGGTTTTAAATAAACTGGCATTATTTTATATATATATTAACATAGCATGAAAAGGTAATGTTTGTATATATTAACATAGCGTGAAAATATGTTTTTCTTATCATATATGTTGCATAATAAAGTCATGATTTCTATTATGTACAAAGCTATGATTTTTATCTAGATTTGCAAAGAAGTGGTTTTTTTAAGATTTGCAAAGACATGATTTTTCATTATGAAAAGACAGGATTTTTCATGATATAAAGACTTGACTTTTAATAAAGTAAAAAGGTGAAAATTTTAATATATGATATGATTTTTGATTAAAGGAAGACAAGATTTTTGAATAAGGAAAGAAGAGATTTTTACACGTGAAGTAATATTATAAAGATTCGATTTTTATGAATATAAAAATATGACTTTTATATAAAGTAGCGAATATAGAAACGAAATTTTTATTCATATGAAGTAGAAAAAAAAATTATTTAGATTTTTCTTATGTATGAAGAGTAGTGTAAAAATAGAATTTTTATCTATACAGTAACGGTGTAAAAATAGAATTTTTATCTATATAGTAGCGGTGTAAAAATGGGATTTTTATTATGTAAATGGCGTTATAAAAATAGGATCGTTATATAGAAAATAGCGTAATAAAAATATGATTTTTATAGCGTTGAAATAAAAATGTGATTTCTAATATACAGCGTGAAACATATCTCGTTAGAAGCAAGGCGAAGATTTCCTACATTAGAAGAGTCGCGGCGTTGGGTTTAGCTTAAAAGTGGTGAGAACTTCTCACTCTATTTTATTTTCTAGTTAAAATACATACTAGGATGCAGACGGTGTTTAGTAGCACCCGACACCATCGTCCACAGACCATGGACTTGTTTGCTTGGTTGATTTGGTTATTGGGTTGATTAGAATGTTGGTGTGAATTGGTTTGTGGTGTGAATAACGAATTGATAATTTGGTTTGTGGTGTGAAAATCGAATCGATAAATTAGTTAGGATTAGACGTGCGCCGTTATAAGGCGAAGGAGTAAGGCTAGGTTAGACCTTACTCCAAATTTTGTGGTGTGAATAACGAAAGTGATTTGATTAATATGTGTATGGCGTGGGCCATTACTAGACCGGGGATAAGGCTAGGCCTAATCCCGATTCTAGTATCGCGCCGTTATCCCGCCGAAATTTTCTAAAAAGTGTTAGAAAATTTTAATTAGTTGAAATAAATATTGATATACAAATCAGACGATTTGTTTATGTTCACCCATTTTACTGATATAGATTGGGACGATAAATTTTACACATCGCCCAACTGCACAAATAAAATATGTGTTTGATTGTTTGAAACCCCACACGGATGTTGGGATGAAATTTGAAGTTCACTCATCCTGATTGATTAAATATGTCGATCGATTGATTGACAGGCTGTTATGAGCGTTAGATATCTATATTTGATGCTTATACAGTGTAGTGCACTTTGGTTGATGGTTGATAATTTTTCAATGCTATTATATATGTGTGATGTATGAAAATCCATATAATTAATATTATATGGTGATTGATTGGGCCTCATTTCAATTTAGAAAATAATATAAAATAAAGGTTCATGTGTTGACTGTACTCATCCGTTGAGATTAGTCATGTGTTGAACGAAATATTTTGGTAATAAAATTTACATCTTTATTAATATAAAACAAAGGGTCATGTGTTGACTGTACTCATCCGTTGAGATTAGTCATGTGTTGAACGAAATATTTTGATAATAACAAATATTTTGATAATAGGAAATATTTGAAATAGAATATTTGAAAATAGAAATATATGAAGCCGTGTTGATTAGATTGACTCCATTTTGACGTGAACGATATTTATATCGATTTTATTCATTTTGAAATGAATTGAATTGAAAACGATTTCGAAATGAATTCAATTGAAAACGATTTCGAAATGAATTGAATAGAAAACGATTTCGAAATGAATTGAATAGAAAACGATTTCGAAATGAATTGAATAGAAAACGATTTCGAAATGAATTGAATAGAAAACGAATTTGATTTCAATTGCATATATAATGAATTTAAATTGAATAGAAAACGAAATGAATTCGAATTAAATAGAAAACGAAATGAATTCGAATCGAATTAAAATCGATTTGAATTGAAATCAAATAGAAATGAAAGTAAAAATGATTTATAACAGAAAATTCAATTTTGATTTGAATTTGAAATAAAGGTTGAAATTATTTTTGAAACGAATTCAAAACGATTTATAAAATTCGTTTTAAATAGAAATCGACGAAATATATATTATATATATAATATAATGGCCTGAATAGAACGCGCTGCGCCGCGGCAGTTCGCGAATTTCGACCATTTATTTCAAATGGACATTACGGGAGATCCGACCGTCGGATCCTCCTAAAACCGGAACCGTTGGGTTCGTATCGAAAAGAGCTTTCTAACGAATACTAGAAATTCAAAATCTAACGGTTGGATTTGGAGATACGTCCAAATCAAATTTGAAAAAGGTCGCTATAAGTGCAGTTCGATGGCCATTGTTGGAAATCGACTGTACGGGCCTTGATAAAATTATTAAAAATAGTAATAATTTGTGTAAAATCATAAGAAATGATTTGGGAAAAATTGGGATGAAAAACTCCATATTTGAAAAGATAAAAATAGATTTCTATCGAAATGAACTAGTTTGAACTAAATTTAAAACCCAATTATTTTTAAATAAATAAATTAGATTTAAAAGGGGTTTTAAATAATCGGAATTCCTAATATATTTGATCTGAATTGAATTAGAATTGGTTTGTGGGTTTATTGTGAACGGGGTTTTAAATAACACCAGTTCTTTAACCCGATAATAAATGGAATGTGATTTGGGTTTGTCGTGAACTGTGTTTTAAAAGACATTAGTTCTTTAACCCAGTAAAAGGAGTTTTAAATAAATCTGCAATTAAATTGAAATGTGAATTGATAATCTAAATTATCAAATTTAGAAATTGAGCGAGAGGGGAGTATAACCAGTTTTGCTCCTAGCGATAGTTAAATCTTTAATTAGATTTGAACGTGAAATGGTAATTAAATTTACCGATAACACCATGGTGTTAGTTATGGGGTAATAACAGTTTTGCTCCATGGGATAAATAGGTTGGGATTGGGAAATAAAATAAATAATTACTTCGGTGTGGTTCGCTAATCCCGACTAGTTTGGAAAACCATAATATGGTTTGAAATGATATCCAAAGGAAGATTAAAGAATAAATTTAAAAGAATTTATCTTTGTTAAAATTAATGGGAACCTTTCCCTAGGAGTGTGAATATCTGAATAAAAGAATGTTCTGAATTGGAATGAGGCGTATATTGTGTTTTATAACACTTGTTGATTAAGATACGTGAGTTATTCAGAAAGTCCGGGTATAACCCATTCTGAATAACTGATTCGACGAGGAGTCGAAGAGATTGAAGACGGTGCAAGACCGACGATCTTCACATCGAATGGGTGGGTGCTACTGATGCTCACGATGGGAGTAGCTACCTTGAAGGGGGCTGAAGTGGTAGCCGTCCGGACGTGCTTGGAGGTCGACGGATATGCGAGGAAAGTGCCTCCGGTTTCGTTCAGACCCAGAACGGACTTGTAAATGGATGGTGTGTCTGACATTGTATTCCTTTATATTGTATTCGTTGATCTCTGCTAAATATATATCTGTTTGGCGGCGAAGAATTTATTCTCTTGCTTAACGCCCTTCTCTGAGACATACGAGCTCAGAGGCTATATATTGGCAGAAATCAGTGGTACGATATGGATTGATAGTGTGGCATGCTGAGATGCAGTGATCCAGACTTTTGTTGAAAAGCAAAGTTTGGTGGATGATGATCAAAGCGCAGCTTTAATATAGCACGGCTTTGTGTATAGCGTTGATTCGCGAGCCTCACACCCCGGTATGGTGGTAAACTGATGGTTTGATCAGTATGCTTTTCGTGGATGGGCACCTTCGTGGTGTCGTGGATTCGGTTGACCGAGATTGAGCTTAGTGCTCAGAGGGATAGGGTAAGCGGTGTTTTCTCTCGCCGGGACGTAAGCCGCAGTGATACTCGATTTCCCAAAAGTGCGGATGTGCATTACGGTGTTTTCTCTAGCCGAGACGTAAGCCGTTGAGATGGCACTACGCGATCGATCTTTCGAATCAGGAGCCACCATGATGGAAATCCAATTTCCAAATATGACATTTTGCGGTTTTGATTGTAGAGCCTAGTATTGGCGACATGATATATGGTACCCATGTCGTCTATGATTGATACATTTATATTTGAAGTTGTTTTCTTCACTTATAGTAATAATATAAGATGAAATTTCGCATATCAAGCATATTTGGCTATTATAAGGGAAAACCCTATCCTCTGGCTTGCGTTGCATTGTGTGATGGGATCTGGGTCTTATAATAGCTTCATTGTTCTTTATTTAGCATTACGCTGTTTGTTTTCTGCACTGGTATTCTTGGGAGGAAACCCGTTCCGTGTTATACGGCGTGGTCCCTTGATTTACCTAACTTTAAAAACAAAGATTAATAACTGTTTTAGTTCTCACACCAGTCACATGACTGACCTGGAGTTTATTGTTTTAACCTAAACTCTGGGTGCCCCTATTTTCCACACGGGCAGCTAGTAGTTTCGGTTTTGCAGATTTATATTCACAGGATCCTGATTTACAGCTGGAATGATGTTCGGAAAGCTCTGTATCCGTGCATTATTTTCAGTTGTGTTTTATATTGTTTTTCCGCTGCTATGTAATTTATTGTAATCTCTGATATTTATCGAATGTAATTTATTCATTTATACTCTGTATATTCTTGTATTCTGATGGAATTGTTGTAATAAACAATGAAATGTTCTGTCTGCGTTCTATTTTGTCGTGTTCTCAAAACAATCAGGCGTTTCGAAAGGTCTAGATTGGTTTAGCGACTGATTCGGATCGAGCAAAATTCCTTGTTGTCGCAGTTGGTATCAGAGCTCTGGTTTACAGAGCTAGAGAACGTGACACATTAGAACCAAACGAAAGAATTCATCAGAAATTGGATTAGTAATATCCAATGAGAATGACTCGTTAGAGATAGGATCAGTAGTATCCTAGAACGAGTGTGAAGAGTATATTTTTAAAATGAAAACCATTTTTGTTTTGAAATTTAAATCATATCATACGTGTTTGACTATTTATTTTAAATCGATTTGGACAATCCAATATATAAAGATTTTGCATATACGCCTTGCAAGCGTGTATTCGAGGTTTTAATATATTGGATAGATATAGAATCATACTCTAGTTGCCCGGGAATAATTCTGGTGATGGGGCCCCATCGCCAGTACTTGTTTTTGAGTTTCGAAAGTGAGATTTCTATATATTTCCAATCGACTGGTGTGAGAACAAAACTTAACTGAAATTTACTGTTTGTGACTTGACACTGAAATCTGATTTTGAGTATATAAACATCATATATATTTGACAATCTAATCAACAAATTGATTGATGGCTGTGATGTTTGTTTATTGATTCAACTAAAAAAATATATACTAGAATGATAAATGAAGTATAATCAAGATGATTGTTAAGTGAAAAATAATGCAAACTCTCTTGACAAAAATCCTAAAAATATTATTTAGGATATGGACGACTATGGCTTATCTCATACTGAATTCTGGATGACCCCGAAACAAGCGAGGAGAGCTCACCAGAAAGCAGAAAAAGAACGTGAGTTGAACTTAGGAACGTACGTGGGTATTTATTGCTGCATATGCAGAAAAGAAGGACATTATGCCGTTCGGTGCCCTGAGCGAAAGAAAAGCAGGGAGAAAATGATGAGAATGGACATAGTGTGTTTCAAATGCAAAGAGACTGGGCATTTCGTACATAAGTGTCCGAAGATGAAGAAGAAACCCAAAAATTTAGTAAAGGAAAAGAAGTGCTTTCAATGCAAAGAAGTAGGGCATCTAGCCCGAGATTGCCCGTTAAAGAAGGGTGATAAGAAATCCAAGGGAAAGGAGCTATCAACTTTGGAAATCATGCAAGAAGAAGGCACGACTTCCTAGAAAGCTAGGTTTTAATGCAATGAACTAGCGTTTTGGATATATGTATGTAGGTATGATGCTTGTATGAACGTAATTATGCTTTTTGTTTTAAAATGTATTAGTATTGTATAATATAACTAAGGTAAGAAAATGTTGAACCAAGTGAATTTAGCACCAAACATCGAACTGTATTGAAAATTTATCGCATTTGCTTGCACATACATGTACTTACATTGAACAGGTCATAGCAAGGAGGCTAGAGCAGAAGAATAAAATTTGTTTGCCCGGCAAATAGGTACATGTTTACTATATAATTTACTGTTTTGTTTGGGTAATGATGATTTTATGAGCCTATTGGCTAGCCGCTTGGCTTTTTCTTTTTCTTTTTGAGATCAGAAGGCCTATATGGCAATTTCGGGATTTTCCCGTGGCTCCCGGTGCAGGGGAGGTTATGGCGAAATTTTTCGAAAATTTAGGGTGTTAGCCAAATTTTTGAAGAATTTGAAAATTCTCAGAAACTGAAAAGTTAGAGAATGGAAGCCAGATCGAGCGTAGAGTTGATTAATCAAACCACTTTCGGCTTTGTTCCTTTTCGGGGACGAAAAGTTTTAAGTGGGGGAGATTGTAACAACCCGGAAAATGCGAGCCAGTTTGAAATTTTTATTTTAGCAATTTTAGCTGAATTTGAATATTTAAAATGAATTATTTAAAATGATTTCGACGAAAACTTTATTTTGAATAGAATTCGAACGTATATACTATATAGATCGTCGTTAGATTATAAATAATAATTTATAAATATAAAAGGAATTGAAAATGGCGCGGTAGTTCGATAATTCGATTTCAAACTTCAATTGAATGTACATGATTCAAAATAAACTGGATTTTAGTGAAACCAAAAATATTTGAATCTAATTGATGGTATCTTTCCATCGAATCCGAAAAATCAAAATTCCATAGCGGGGGTCAAAAGATATGTCCAGTTGAAAATTCTGAATAGTCGCTATGGAATTTCGGCCCTTAAAAATAGCCATTTTGCAAACGACCTCGGATTTCGACGAAACCACTTTTGTTGGATCCGTGATGTCAAATTATTGCTAGGTTTCAAATTTCGTAATGTTTTGAATCAATATGTGAGCATGGCGAAGGAAAATGTGTTTGGCCAGTTTCAGTTGAATTTAATCGACTGAAAAATAGCCATTTTTCAAACGGTCTCAGAATTCGACGAAATTAGTTTTGTTAGGACCGTATCGTCAATACGAAGTCAGAGATAATTTTTCTGTAATTTTCGGGGTTCATATGTGGCCCCGGTAAATTGAAATGTGCATTCAAATTGAATATATACTGATTTATATTGTAAATTTAACAAAAACTGATCGTAACAGCCGAGTTGGGTTACGATACATATCCCATTGTGTCCGGAATGGGGGTAATACGCTAGGGACGACAGTCGTTGGGTTGGATTTCGAGTTCGAGGAAAAAGTCAACCTCTTTGGAAAATTAGATTAAATTAAAATAATTATAAAAACAAAACCCACCCCTTTATTATCTCCCCCGTTCGCTTTTCCCAAACCAGAAAGAGAAAATAAATTAAAAAAAAAACCTAAAACCGAAACTGCCCAACCCCGTCGCCGTCCAAGAGGATCGCCGTCGCACCACCGCCTGTGCGCCTCCACCTCCTCACTCCGCCTCGCCTCCCTCCTCTCCTCAGTTTCCGTCGCCCAGCTCGAGAGTTGAGCCCTCCCTGAACCCGCGAGTTCGAAGACCCCTGCGCCTCCATCCCCATCGTCGTCGAGACCCCTGAAACCACCAGCTCTGCGCCTACCCCCTTCGAACCCCTCTCGCTCCAGCGCCCAAAAATCAAAACCCCTTCTTCCCCTAATCCGCCACCTACAGCACCGCAGTGGCCACCATGGCCTGACACTGACTCCGACGAGCCACCTTCAGGTCAGCAAGCACCTTTCCTCCCCTTTTTTCACCTCAAACGCAACACCTCTTCCCAATTTTTGAGATGTAAGTTTTTTACTTTTAATTTTAATTTAGTTTATTCAATTTATATAAATCTGAAGTTAATTTACATTGTATTGTTTAAATCTGAGATTTATTTAAAATAGTATGGTTTTAAATAAATTAGCATTATTTTATATATATATTAACATAGCATGAAAAGGTAATGTTTGTATATATTAACATAGCGTGAAAATATGTTTTTCTTATCATATATGTTGCATAATAAAGTCATGATTTCTATTATGTACAAAGCTATGATTTTTATCTAGATTTGCAAAGAAGTGGTTTTTTTAAAATTTGCAAAGACATGATTTTTCATTATGAAAAGACAGGATTTTTCATGATATAAAGACTTGACTTTTAATAAAGTAAAAAGGTGAAATTTTTAATATATGATATGATTTTTGATTAAAGGAAGACAAGATTTTTGAATAAGGAAAGATGAGATTTTTACACGTGAAGTAATATTATAAAGATTCGATTTTTATGAATATAAAAATATGACTTTTATATAAAGTAGCGATTATAGAAACGAAATTTTTATTCATATGAAGTAGAAAAAAAATTTATTTAGATTTTTCTTATGTATGAAGAGTAGTGTAAAAATAGAATTTTTATCTATACAGTAACGGTATAAAAATAGAATTTTTATCTATATAGTAGCGGTGTAAAAATGGGATTTTTATTATGTAAATGGCGTTATAAAAATAGGATCGTTATATAGAAAATAGCGTAATAAAAATATGATTTTTATAGCGTTGAAATAAAAATGTGATTTCTAATATACAGCGTGAAACATATCTCGTTAGAAGCAAGGCGAAGATTTCCTACATTAGAAGAGTCGCGGCGTTGGGTTTAGCTTAAAAGCGGTGAGAACTTCTCACTCTATTTTATTTTCTAGTTAAAATACATACTAGGATGCAGACGGTGTTTAGTAGCACCCGACACCATCGTCCACAGACCATGGACTTGTTTGCTTGGTTGATTTGGTTATTGGGTTGATTAGAATGTTGGCGTGAATTGGTTTGTGGTGTGAATAACGAATTGATAATTTGGTTTGTGGTGTGAAAATCGAATCGATAAATTGGTTAGGATTAGACGTGCGCCGTTATAAGGCGAAGGAGTAAGGCTAGGTTAGACCTTACTCCAAATTTTGTGGTGTGAATAACGAAAGTGATTTGATTAATATGTGTATGGCATGGGCCATTACTAGACCGGGGATAAGGCTAGGCCTAATCCCGATTCTAGTATCGCGCCGTTATGCCGCCGAAATTTTCTAAAAAGTGTTAGAAAAATTTAATTAGTTGAAATAAATATTCATATACAAATCAGACGATTTGTTTATGTTCACCCATTTTACTGATATAGATTGGGACGATAAATTTTACACATCGCCCAACTGCACAAATAAAATATGTGTTTGATTGTTTGAAACCCCACACGGGTGTTGGGATGAAATTTGAAGTTCACTCGTTCTGATTGATTAAATATGTCGATCGATTGATTGACAGGCTGTTATAAGCGTTAGATATTTATATTTGATGCTTATACAGTGTAGTGCACTTTGGTTGATGGTTGATTATTTTTCAATGCTATTATATACGTGTGATGTATGAAAATCCATATAATTAACATTATATGGTGATTGATTGGGCCTCATTTCAATTTAGAAAATAATATAAAATAAAGGTTCATGTGTTGACTGTACTCATCCGTTGAGATTAGTCATGTGTTGAACGAAATATTTTGGTAATAAAATTTACATCTTTATTAATATAAAACAAAGGTTCATGTGTTGACTGTACTCATCCGTTGAAATTAGTCATGTGTTGAACGAAATATTTTGATAATAACAAATATTTTGATAATAGGAAATATTTGAAATAGAATATTTGAAAATAGAAATATATGAAGCCGTGTTGATTAGATTGACGCCATTTTGATGTGAACGATATTTATATCGATTTTATTCATTTTGAAATGAATTGAATTGAAAACGATTTCGAAATGAATTGAATTGAAAACGATTTCGAAATGAATTGAATAGAAAACGATTTCGAAATGAATTGAATAGAAAACGATTTCGAAATGAATTGAATAGAAAACGATTTCGAAATGAATTGAATAGAAAACGAATTTGATTTCAATTGCATATATAATGAATTTAAATTGAATAGAAAACGAAATGAATTCGAATTAAATAGAAAACGAAATGAATTCGAATCGAATTAAAATCGATTTGAATTGAAATCAAATAGAAATGAAAGTAAAAATGATTTATAACAGAAAATTCAATTTTGATTTGAATTTGAAATAAAGGTTGAAATTATTTTTGAAACGAATTCAAAACGATTTATAAAATTCGTTTTAAATAGAAATCGACGAAATATATATTATATATATAATATAATGGCCTGAATAGAACGCGTTGCGCCGCGGCAGTTCGCGAATTTCGACCATTTATTTCAAACGGACATTACGGGAGATCCGACCGTCGGATCCTCCTAAAACCAGAACCGTTGGGTTCGTATCGAAAAGAGCTTTCTAACGAATACTAGAAATTCAAAATCTAACGGTTGGATTTGGAGATACGTCCAAATCAAATTTGAAAAAGGTCGCTATAAGTGCAGTTCGATGGCCATTGTTGGAAATCGACCGTACGGGCCTTGATAAAATTATTAAAAATAGTAATAATTTGTGTAAAATCATAAGAAATGATTTGGGAAAAATTGGGACGAAAAACTCCATATTTGAAAAGATAAAAATAGATTTCTATCGAAATGAACTAGTTTGAACTAAATTTAAAACCCAATTATTTTTAAATAAATAAATTAGATTTAAAAGGGGTTTTAAATAATCAGAATTCCTAATATATTTGATCTGAATTGAATTAGAATTGGTTTGTGGGTTTATTGTGAACGGGGTTTTAAATAACACCAGTTCTTTAACCCGATAATAAATGGAATGTGATTTGGGTTTGTCGTGAACTGTGTTTTAAAAGACATTAGTTCTTTAACCCAGTAAAAGGAGTTTTAAATGAATCTGCAATTAAATTGAAATGTGAATTGATAATCTAAATTATCAAATTTAGAAATTGAGCGAGGGGGGAGTATAACCAGTTTTGCTCCTAGCGATAGTTAAATCTTTAATTAGATTTGAACGTGAAATGGTAATTAAATTTACCGATAACACCGTGGTGTTAGTTATGGGGTAATAACAGTTTTGCTCCATGGGAGAAATAGGTTGGGATTGGGAAATAAAATAAATAATTACTTCGGTGTGGTTCGCTAATCCCGACTAGTTTGGAAAACCATAATATGGTTTGAAATGATATCCAAAGGAAGATTAAAGAATAAATTTAAAAGAATTTATCTTTGATAAAATTAATGGGAACCTTTCCCTAGGAGTGTGAATATCTAAATAAAAGAATGTTCTGAATTGGAATGAGGCGTATATTGTGTTTTATAGCACTTGTTGATTAAGATACGTGAGTTATTCAGAAAGTCCGGGTATAACCCATTCTGAATAACTGATTCGACGAGGAGTCGAAGAGATTGAAGACGGTGCAAGACCGACGATCTTCACATCGAATGGGTGGGTGCTACTGATGCTCACGATGGGAGTAGCTACCTTGATGGGGGCTGAAGTGGTAGCCGTCCGGACGTGCTTGGAGGTCGACGGATATGCGAGGAAAGTGCCTCCGGTTTCGTTCAGACCCAGAACAGACTTGTAAATGGATGGTGTGTCTGACATTGTATTCCTTTATATTGTATTCGTTGATCTCTGCTAAATATATATCTGTTTGGCGGCGAAGAATTTATTCTCTTGCTTAACGCCCTTCTCTGAGACATACGAGCTCAGAGGCTATATATTGGCAGAAATCAGTGGTACGATATGGATTGATAGTGTGGCATGCTGAGATGCAGTGATCCAGACTTTTGTTGAAAAGCAAAGTTTGGTGGATGATGATCAAAGCGCAGCTTTAATATAGCACGGCTTTGTGTATAGCGTTGATTCGCGAGCCTCACACCCCGGTATGGTGGTAAACTGATGGTTTGATCAGTATGCTTTTCGTGGATGGGCACCTTCGTGGTGTCGTGGATTCGGTCGACCGAGATTGAGCTTAGTGCTCAGAGGGATAGGGTAAGCGGTGTTTTCTCTCGCCGGGACGTAAGCCGCAGTGATACTCGATTTCCCAAAAGTGCGGATGTGCATTACGGTGTTTTCTCTAGCCGAGACGTAAGCCGTTGAGATGGCACTACGCGATCGATCTTTCGAATCAGGAGCCACCATGATGGAAATCCAATTTCCAAATATGACATTTTGCGGTTTTGATTGTAGAGCCTAGTATTGGCGACATGATATATGGTACCCATGTCGTCTATGATTGATACATTTATATTTGAAGTTGTTTTCTTCACTTATAGTAATAATATAAGATGAAATTTCGCGTATCAAGCATATTTGGCTGTTATAAGGGAAAACCCTATCCTCTGGCTTGCGTTGCATTGTGTGATGGGATCTGAGTCTTATAATAGCTTCATTGTTCTTTATTTAGCATTGCGCTGTTTGTTTTCTGCACTGGTATTCTTAGGAGGAAACCCGTTCCGTGTTATACGGCGTGGTCCCTTGATTTACCTAACTTTAAAAACAAAGATTAATAACTGTTTTAGTTCTCACACCAGTCACATGACTGACCTGGAGTTTATTGTTTTAACCTAAACTCTGGGTGCCCCTATTTTCCACACGGGCAGCTAGTAGTTTCGGTTTTGCAGATTTATATTCACAGGATCCTGATTTACAGCTGGAACGATGTTCGGAAAGCTCTGTATCCGTGCATTATTTTCAGTTGTGTTTTATATTGTTTTTCTGATGCTATGTAATTTATTGTAATCTCTGATATTTATCGAATGTAATTTATTCATTTATACTCTGTATATTCTTTTATTCTGATGGAATTGTTGTAATAAACAATGAAATGTTCTTCTGTCTGCGTTCTATTTTGTCGTGTTCTCAAAACAATCAGGTGTTTCGAAAGGTCTAGATTGGTTTAGCGACTGATTCGGATCGAGCGAAATTCCTTGTTGTCACATGGTTGCAAGTGGTCGCTCATGGATGCATATACACACACATTAGGTACTAGATCGGCTCAGTCACTTTCATATTGCATATGCATATATGTATTTGTATATGGATTGAAACTTGATGTGTTATCATATGGATGTTGCATTTGTATGAATGATTGTTCACTCATGTAGAAGTTATAAAGTACGATTATGAATATTTGCATACATGATGGAGTCATGGCACTGACATAATTCGCATTAAGGAGATCAACTGAATCAGTAGACCGTCTGATTTTACATTAGATAAGGACATATACACACACTATGCATATGATCATGAAAGCGTTAGAAATCTTTTTTTAGGACTATGGATGCCTGTGATCGATGGTTGAGTAGATAGATGTGTGATATTAGGATACATTCTTCTTAACTTAGAGATTTCGGGGACGAAATCCTTTAAGGAGGGGAGAATGTAACACCCAGTATTTTCTATGAATATTAAAATAACGAATAAAAGAATACTTAATTTTAAAAGTGGGAATTAAGTAAAATAGGTAGCGCCATTGCGTTCGTCTCGGAATTCTGGTTGGAATGGAGTCCGAGTTTGCGTAAATCGGACTCCGTATGAGGAAGTTATGAAGCTTAGAAGATTTCAATCCAAATCAGAATTAAATTAAATAATAATTAAAAATCAGAAAACAAATTCAAATTTCGAAAATCAGCCAATAAAAGATGAGCGGGAAAAAATCCCGCTCGAGGGTGTCGGGCCCCCAAGGGGGTGTCGGGCCCCCAAGGGGTGTCGACCCCCCTATAAGGGTGTAGATAGGGGTATCGACCCCCTATAGGGGTGTCGATCCCTATCTTCCCTTATCTGGGTGACGAATTCTAAAGTATTAGGGCTTATGTGTCGCGCTGTGGTTGGCTGGGTGACGTGTCTCTTTGGTTTGGACGACCCTGATGAGTCCTATGCTAATCTAAAGGCCATAGTTTGTCTAACACATCTATAAATACATATCTAAACTTAACCCTAACCTCATAATCCTAGTCTATGGTGCCTCCATGTTGTCCATCTCTAAACTAGCCTAGCCTCCTTCTTCCCCAAACTAGAAATCAAATTAGAGAGCTTCAAATTGAAGAAAAGGTTTTCCGCTTCAATCAACAAAGAAAGGTTAGCATCGCTACAACGTCAACTAATTCTCTTTTTCCAATCCTATCGCTGTAAGTTCAGTTATTATTCAGATTTGAACACATAATAGAAATCGTGACTGTAATGAATTGAATCTAGAACTATGCCTAATTGTAAGATAATCAATTCTGATTCATGCTGGTTCTTTTGTCAAATCTGAAATTACCTATGCCTATGAGACTGTTGTGATTGAACCTATCATGTTGTACATCAAATTAGTAATTTCTTTATGTTCAACCCTATTGAATCTGTATACCTATGATGTATTTTCTTAGTTTGCTCATATTCGTTGTTAATGTACAATATGCCTATTGGAACCATGAATCTTGTGTTTGGTACACCTTTACATGCCTATTTTCCCTTATGTCAATTCTTGTGCTTCTTCTCTATCCCTTTTCCGTTTTATTTTATGAGTACATGGAATTTGGAAATCTTGTTGTACATGCGATTGTAATGCGGAGAATTGGGTAAAACTTATTGGAGTAATCTTGGGCATAACACGTATATTGGTCATAACTTGAATTGGCTACAATTGTGGATAATTGGCATTCAAAAATCTAGACTTGGACATGTATGGTAAATATGTAAATTGATTAAAAGATGAGCATGCCTAACCCGAGGTTAGATTGAGTTGGGGTGTAAGACTGCCCGGAACCACCCGGCACATCCAACAACCGCAACAACAGGTCTAATGTGAGAGGTTAGCGCATCAAGCCCAAAACCCGAGGTTAGAATGAGTTTGCGGTTGAAGTCTGCCCGGAACCGCCCGACACATCCAGCAACCGCAAACAACAATTCTAATGTGAGAGGTTGGTGCATTAATAAATTAATTAATTCCAATGAATAGACAAGCTAAGAATGGTAAGGCTAAGTAACACATGAATAGGCAACACTTAACTAATGCAACATGTTAATTAAACAAATGGGTGGGGTTAGGTTAAATTGAGAACACTTAACCGCTATAACATGTTGATTAGGAAACCCTAACAACGGGGACCCATTTCAGCAGTAACCCACATAGATGTATCACGGTACCCTGAACGAGGCAGGATGGGGCACAATTACTGGGCTGATTATAAGTGGTCAAAATAGCGGCATGTGGTGCGTCAGTGTAGGTTCCGACTGAGTACGGGCGTGCACGTACTCCGGAGTGGAAAAATCAGGCACTGGGCTTCAGTAGTTATACATTGTGCATCTTGAATTATTTCGGGTCGCCATCATAGGGATTGATACACCCCATGGTGGGACCTGCACAGGTATCTAAAAACAAGGGGGGGGGGATGAAACAAGCAATAAATACATGCGAGAAGAAGCCGATCGATAAAGGGATCATTTTATTATGTGTAACAACCCGTATTTTTAATAACATGTTATAATGTAAATCAAGGCAGAATTAAATTCTAAAATCTAAATTAAGGGAAACGGGCTGTGCCATTGCGTTCGTCTCGAAAAAATACGCGAAATAGAGTCCGAGTTTTCGAAAAACGGAGTCCGTATGACCAAGTTATGGCCCAATGAAGTTTTCAGAAAATTCCAAGCCCTAAAACAGTTCAAATTCGAATTCAGATTCGAATTGCAACCAAGGCAGAATGGGCGGGAATTTTTCCCGCCCCAGGCGGGGTTGACATAGGGGTCGACACCAGTGTCGACCCCCCCAATGGGTCGACACCCATGTCGACCCAGGGGTCGACACCCATGTCGACCCAGGGGTCGACCCCCCCGGTCGGACCAGTTTCTCTGGTGCACCATTTGTGACATGCTGAGTCTTGTTCCAGAAGTTTCTGATGGGAATTAATGGACCTGATGTGTTTTAGGGTTAATCCTATGGTCTAAACTAACCTAATCACCTATAAAAAGACCCCTAGACCTAGCCTAAACCCTCATTAATCATTCCTACAACTAAATGCTGCCCAAATGTTTAATCATGGCCTCCACCCTCTTGTCATAGCCTCAATCTTCATTCATATGAGAGTTCCTAAGCTTGTTTGAGAGTTTCTAAGCTTGATTTAAGGCCAAAGTTAAATCTTTCTTCATCAAAGCAAGGATCTTTTGCTTGTTTCTCATGGGTTTTCATTGGAGCTTATCATTTGGGAGTGTTTAGAGTTGCGATTGGCTTCGTCTCAATATTATTTATATTTTATAAGTCTTCATAACATTGTAAGCCCTATACTACTCTTAGATTCTAACTATGAAGTTAAATATGACATGTTGCAAGTTTGAGTTTGGGCCTAAGTATGATTTGTGCTTTGATCCTATCATGTTATGCATAGATTTACCCTATGCAAGTTTGTAAAGCTATAACCTTGACTATGTTCATAGAAAGCTATGACCTTTGATTTGGAATGTTGCATTATGCAACATGAGAACTCTCATAACCTTCATGATAACTTGCATATAATGTTATATGCGAACTTCTAGTCATCATCCTATGTCATTTATGATCATGTTTTACCTATTTGCTTAAGTTGATATTATGCATGTTTTGAGGCCCATGATGTGATATGCAAGCTTATGAACATATTTATGCTTCATATGCCACCATGTTTAACTTGTGGCCAACCTTATTACCTTATGCCCTTTTGTCATGCTTTTGCCAAGTTCCCTCTTTTGATCTATGATGCGAAACGTACATGCGATGGGAATGCGTTGGGTTGGGTAATATTAATGACATGCAAACATGGTTTTAAAATATGTCATGAACATTGACTTGTGGTTATGTTTGTAAACATGAATTTGGACATGACTTCTAGAAAACATGAGAGTGGCCAACTCGAGGTTGGGTTGACTTTGTAGCATAAACCTACCCGGAACCGACCGGCTTAACTAGTGGCTACAAACAATAGGACCCAATGTGAGTAGTTGGTCATGTTGTGCTTAAACCCGAGGTTAGACTAGGTTGTGGTGTAAAGCTACCCGGACCCGCCCGGCTTAACTAGTAACCACAACAAGGTCTAATGTGAGAGGTTGGGTGCATTAAATTAATTAATGCCACATGATAGGGTTAAGTCATGGACTACTTGAATACTTAACCAATTAAACACGATGGATTGGTAGGGTTAAGTCATGGGCTACTTGAATATACTTAACCAATTAAACACGATGGATTGGTAGGGTTAAGTCATGGACTACTTGAATATACTTAACCAATTAAACACGATGGATTGGTAGTGTTAAGTCATGAACTACTTGAATATACTTAACCAATTAAACCCGATGCATTGATAGGGTTAAGTCATGAACTGCTTGAATACACTTAACCAACTCAATACATGGTTAGGATAGGGTTAACCACACTTAACCCGCTTGAAACCCTAGTTACGTGGTCCTTTTCAGCAGTAACCAACTTCGAAGTATCATGGGTACCCTGGACTAGGCTAGGGTGGGGCACGATTACTGGACTGATTGTAAGAGGCCAAAAGAGACGGCTGAAGGGTGCACCGGTTGTTCAGGCGGACCATGGTCGTGCACATTAAGTCCGGAGTTGAACATGGGCACCAGTAGGTTTAGACTGTGCGTGCTTGAATTGTGTCTGTGGTTTACACCTTAGGGCTGGATACACCCTGGGGTGGACCTAGCACAGTTAACTACATTCCACGATTAAGCCGTATGACACCGATACACGACGAGTTAGGCTTATAGGGAGCCGATCGACTAGACCGAGTAGTTGGACCTCGATTTAGGTCTTTTCATGATGTGGGCCAGCTTTGGGCCAAGGGATCATTTCTTGTTTATACTTGACATGGATTGGAATACTAGTACACACCTGGTGCAACTTAACCTTGTATATGCGATGCCACACTTGATCTATCTTGTTAACTTTTCACCATGCCAGTTATCACCCTATGTGTAACAACCCGTATTTTCAATAACCTGTTATAACATAAAGCGAGGCAGAATTAAATAATAAAATGTGAATCAAGGGAAACGGGCTATGCCATTGCGTTCGTCTCGGAAAAATACTCGAAATAGAGTCCGAGTTTTCGAAAAACGGAGTCCGTATGGCCCAGATATGGCCCGTCAAAGTTTTCAGAAAATTCAAGGTTTAAAATCAGAGTCAAATTCAAAGAATTGGGCCAGCTGGGCCAAGGCGGGAAAAATCCCGCCAGGACCCGCATGTCGACAGGCCTGTCGACAGGGTCCCTAGGGTGTCGACAGCCCTGTCGACAGGGGGTGCCCGGGCAGTTTAGCCTGGTGCACCATTTCTGATTTGGGCTTGATTGGGTGGCTTGGTTCTAGAGAGTTCCGAGATCTGATGGACCAAATACAATCTAGGGTTAATCCTATGGTCTAAATCACTAGCCTAATCTATAAATAAGACCCTAACCTACCCTAAATCATTCATTATTCATCCTAGCAACTAAACTATGTCAAAATCAAACCTCTCATGGCCTCCACTCTCTTCATACAAATCCTAAATCAATTCCTAAGAGATTTCCATGCATACAAGTATATTTAGGCTTGTATGATCCTCTTTAGCTTGCATTAAAGGCTTGATTCTCTATTGGTATCCTAAAGAAGGAGTTTTGATTAAGTTTGCTTGCATTTTGGGGTTTTTGGTTGCATAAGGGTTTGCTTACATTTGCTATACTCATTTGAGTTCGCATAAGCATTGTAAGCCCTATTCCTTTCATACTTGAACTTTAAAGTTAATTGTATGATATGCAAGTTTTCTATGATGTGTTATGCAAGTTTCTTATGATAAGTTATGCAAGTTTCTTATGATAAGTTATGCAAGTTTTGTTATGCAAGTTTGGTTTGCAAGTTATCATATGTTATGCAAGTTTGTTTATGCAAATATGATATGCAAGTTGTCATAAGTTATGCAAGTTTGTTTATGCAAGTTTTGCTATGCAAGTTGTCATAAGTTATGCAAGTTTGTTTATGCAAGTTTTGCTATGCAAGTATGATATGCAAGTTGACAAATGTTATGCAAGTTTTGTTATGCAAGTTTGGTTTGCAAGTTATCATATGTTATGCAAGTTTGTTTATGCAAATATGATATGCAAGTTGTCATAAGTTATGCAAGTTTGTTTATGCAAGTTTTGCTATGCAAGTATGATATGCAAGTTGACAAATGTTATGCAAGTTATGATATGCAAGTTTGAAATGAAAGTTGTCATATGATATGTAAGATGTGCTATGCAAGTTTAATATGCAAGTTGTCATATGATATCCAAGTTATGTATGCTTTTTGAGGCCTAATGCAAGTATATGAACATATGTATATGTCATATGCCACCATGTTGAATTTGTGGCTTCAACCATTTTTATGTCATGATTATGCCAAGTTCCCTCTTTCTATCCTTTATGCGCTATTGCGATATGTAAGCGATGGGATTGCGTTTGGGGTTGGGCAAACTTAAAAGACATAAAAATATGAGCTTGGGAATTTACCTATTAAGTTAGGTCTACCCATTGGGAATTTACCTATTAAGTTAGGTCTACCCAATTGCTTGAAAATGTGTAATATGTTTTGGAAACATGATGGACATGACACTTAGAAAAGATAAGTGTGGCCAACTCGAGGTTGGGTTGAGTTTGTAGCGTAAACCTACCCGGAACCGACCGGCTTAACTAGTTGCTACAGACAATAGGACCCAATGTGAGAAGTTGGTCATATTGTTCCTTGAACCCAAGGTTAGACCAAGTTGTGGTGTAAAGCTACCCGGACCCGCCCAGCTTAACTAGTAACCACAATAAGGTCTAATGTGAGAGGTTAAGGCGCATTAATTAATTAATGCCTCGTGATTAGGGTTAAGTCATGGACCGCTGGAATACTTAACCAATTTGGATATGGGGGATTAACGGGGTTAAGTTACCCTACACTTAACCAATCTGAACTCGGTAAATTAACAGGGTTAAGTTGAACTTAACCAATCCAACTCAGTAATTTGATAAGGCTGAGAACCAATTAGATATCTGGTCTGGATAAACTAACTTGATTGATAAATTAAACGAACCTGTTTTGCGGATCTGTAGGACCCACATCAAGTTAGGCAAGTTTGTAATCTGTTGTCTGACCCGTTAATCTGAAGATTGATCGTCTGAACTTTGTATGTCTGAACTCTGTTAATAAGTTAATCTGAATCTGACAGTCTGGGGACACAAGGGGGAATACTTGTGTCATCTGTTGTTTGGGACCCATATTAGTCAGTAACCCTTTCTGGTATCAACACTTTGACCCAACAGTAGGTAGGGTCCGGGCACACTTACTGAACTAATTATAAGTGGTTCATTCTGATAATGGCGATGGGTGTTGATGGTGCGTTCCAACCGGGTCATGTGCGTGCATGGATCCCGGTCTGCCTCTGAGGATGTAAGACGCCGTGACATCTGTAAATATGCCTGTGCCAATTGGTTGCCACTTTAGGGAGTGATACACCCTGTCGTGGGACCGACACAGGGTATTTATGTATTAGGGAGCCGATCGCTTGGGTAGGGTTTAGGGTACACTTAACTCTGTCTGACTCTGTAGGTACCGTCTGTTTTGTTGGGTGGTAACACCCGTCTGTTTCTGCGTGGTACCGTCTGTTTGGGTGGTAAAGGCCCACTACTAGTGTACACCTAATTGTAGTATTCCGTTTCTGTACTCTGTTCTGTTAGGGTGGTAAAGGCCCATAATTGTAGTATTCCGTTTCTGTACTCTGTTAGGGTGGTAAAGGCCCATTATTGTAGTATTCCGTTTCTGTACTCTGTTCCGTTAGGGTGGTAAAGGCCCATTATGGTTAGCATTCTGTTTCTGTACTCTGTTCCGTTAGGGTGATAAAGGCCCATTATTGTCAACATTCTGTCTCTGTACTTTGCCTGTTAAGGTGGTAAAAGCCCATTCTTCCCAAAACTCTATTTCTGTATGGACCATTCTGTTCCGTTCTGCTTCGATATGAACATTGGGGTAACACCTAATACTGTTATACTAGTATTGGTACCAAGAAATTGGATCTTGATTTGAGTCAAACACCTGATATTGGGCCAAGTTCTGGCCAAGGGATAAATTCTTGATTTTTACATGACATGTTAGAATGCTGGTGCACCCATGGTGAAAAACCTTAAACCTGATTATGCGATGACACCGTTATCTGCCTTGTTAGTTAGTCAGCATGTTAGTATGTTTGTTATCCTTATGTTCATACTTGCTGCTCATGTCAGTTAACTTTATCAGTTTACATTGATTGTAGTAGGGCTTACTCAGTCTTTTTGACTGACCTGTTTTCTTTCGCCTCTTTTCTTCCGTTTTCCCCCCCCAGGTTCTCAGGGAGGGAATACAGGAGCTTAGCTTGGATCTTTGCTGCTTTTCTTGGATAGCTCATGTATGCTTTGGACTTGAGCTCGCTATGGTTTATCACTCTTATTTGGGGATAGTACTTATGTATTTCAGTTTATCAGATGATGTTTTTTATCTAGACTTGTTGTTTGGGAAAATGACATTTTGATGTACCAGACTTGTGTTTTGAAATGGTTTAAAATCTTCCGCTGTTTTATCTATGTTATTTACTCTGTTTACATATATACATATGTTCTTGTTCTGCCTTGATATATTATTATGCATGTTTACCTGATTCAAACGCCCCTCCAAAGTCAGTGCCCTTGCAAGAGTGGTACTGGCGGAGGTGGGGTGTTACATTTGGTATCAGAGCATATGGTTTACGAGAAGGAACAAAAAGGTTTTTAGAAAACTTTTTGAAAACTATTTTCAAAACAAGTATAAAGTATTTTCCAAAGAAAAGTCTAGTATTTTAAAAAGGCTATTCCCCAAAAAGCCATTAGCGTTATCCTTCGCTCCCTTGACCTAATCTTATCTTATCTTTCGTTTCAGTATGGCTGAGAATCTTGCCATCCCAGATGGAGTAAACGTACCACTCTGGTATAGGAGACTTCTAGACGCTAGGGCGGCAGCTGGCCCCGCAAACCCTACTCCCACTCCTCCTCCTGTAATTGAGAATCCTCTCCCTAATGTCCCTCCTCCGGTGGTTCCTATTCCTCCTCCGCCAGTTGCTGAGGCTCCTCTTCCCCCTCCTCCCCCTCCTCCCCCTCAGCATCCTCAAGTTGAGTTCACGAAGGTTTGTAAGGACTTCAAGGCGATGGGAGGCAAGAATTTCCTAGGCACGGAATCTTTTGTTGAAGCTAGGAATTGGCTGAAAGACACGGAGGACTTGTTTGCTATCTTTAGGATTGATGACGAGAGGAAGATCTTATTGACAGTGTGGCTTTTGAAGGACGAAGCAGCCTATTGGTGGGAGGTCACCAATGGGACGAGGCCCGTCGAGACTTGGGCCGATTTGAGGGCTAGATTTGTGACCAAGTTTCTATCCTCTGCTGAGGCGAATTTACAGATGGAGAAGTTCATTGCATTAAAGCAAGATGACATGACTGTCAAGGAGTATGTGAATAAGTTTAATCAGCTGGCCCGTTTTGGTCTGGATATAGTAAACACTCCTGAGAAGAAGGCTCTCCGATTTGCTAGGGGGTTGAATGAGCCGCTGCAGGGTTTGGCGATGTTGCATATTCCGCATGGAGCTACTTTCGAGAGTTTGGTCGATATGGCTCTACTTCAGGGAGAGGGAAAGAAAGAGGTCAAGTCGAGTGACACTCAAGTAAAGAAGACTGATTTTCAGGGCAAAGGCAATCAAGGTGGTCAAGGCAGTCAGGGGAACCAGAACAAGAAAAAGAAGGACGAGAAGTCTGGAGATAAAAAGGAAAAGAAGTGCTTTACTTGTGGAAGTTCAACCCATCTAAACAAGGATTGCAGAAAGAGGAAGGGCACTTGCTTTAACTGCGGAGAGATGGGACACTTCACTAGGGACTGCCCGAAGAAGAAAGGGACTACAGAAGGAACGATGAATACTCGCATGGCGGGCGAATAGATTTGGGCTAGAATAATTTGTCTGTAGGATGTTTAATTCTCTTTGTCTGATTTTCAGTATGAAACTCTTTTTCTGGTATTTTGATTCTGAATCAAAACTCAGTATTTTAATGCTAGTCTTGCTTCTGATCTGGTAATAGTCTCAAACTCCCTGAGAGTTATAACTCATCTGTTTGTGATAAATTGGGATTTGGGAGTATCTGTGACTATGACGAATACATTCTGGGTTTCTACCATGCTTGGTTTCCTAAGAATCATTTGGGGAAAATCTGATCTGTAATGGTATTCTGTAAGTATATGTGCCAAGTTTTGTTTTATCTGTACTCGCTCCCATCACTCGATTGTACCTTATGGAGATAGGAATCCTATGGATGTAAACATGTGTTTGAGACATGTTATGTTTGGTGGTTGCAAGTGGTTGCAAGTGTTTGCAAGTGATTGCTCGTGGATGCATTATACACGGTTAGGCACTAGATCGGCTCGCACACTCCTCATATTGCATATGCATGAGTGTTTATGCTTATTCATGGATGAAAATTATGTGTTATCACATGGATGTTGCATATGGGTGTATGTTATGTGCACACATATAGATGATATACATTATGTTAGGAACTGCATACATATGGATTCATTTCACTAACATAATTCGCATTGATGATATTTGCATTAGATAGGTACATATACACACACCTCTGCATATGTTCATCCAGCATTTAGAATCTTGTAAGGACAATGATTGCTCGTGGATGATGCTTTGAGTAGATGGATGGTTGGATGGTAGGATACGTTCTTCCTAACTTGGAGATTTCGGGGACGAAATCCTTTAAGGAGGGGAGAATGTAACAACCCGTATTTTCAATAACCTGTTATAACATAAAGCGAGGCAGAATTAAATAATAAAATGTGAATCAAGGGAAACGGGCTATGCCATTGCGTTCGTCTCGGAAAAATACTCGAAATAGAGTCCGAGTTTTCGAAAAGCGGAGTCCGTATGGCCCAGATATGGCCCGTCAAAGTTTTCAGAAAATTCAAGGTTTAAAATCAGATTCAAATTCAAAGAATTGGGCCAGCTGGACCAAGGTGGGAAAAATCCCGCCAGGACCCGCATGTCGACAGGCCTGTCGACAGGGTCCCTAGGGTGTCGACAGCCCTGTCGACAGGGGGTGCCCGGGCAGTTTAGCCTGGTGCACCATTTCTGATTTGGGCTTGATTGGGTGGCTTGGTTCTAGAGAGTTCCGAGATCTGATGGACCAAATACAATCTAGGGTTAATCCTATGGTCTAAATCACTAGCCTAATCTATAAATAAGACCCTAACCTACCCTAAATCATTCATTATTCATCCTAGCAACTAAACTATGTCAAAATCAAACCTCTCATGGCCTCCACTCTCTTCATACAAATCCTAAATCAATTCCTAAGAGATTTCCATGCATACAAGTATATTTAGGCTTGTATGATCCTCTTTAGCTTGCATTAAAGGCTTGATTCTCTATTGGTATCCTAAAGAAGGAGTTTTGATTAAGTTTGCTTGCATTTTGGGGTTTTTGGTTGCATAAGGGTTTGCTTACATTTGCTATACTCATTTGAGTTCGCATAAGCATTGTAAGCCCTATTCCTTTCATACTTGAACTTTAAAGTTAATTGTATGATATGCAAGTTTTCTATGATGTGTTATGCAAGTTTCTTATGATAAGTTATGCAAGTTTCTTATGATAAGTTATGCAAGTTTTGTTATGCAAGTTTGGTTTGCAAGTTATCATATGTTATGCAAGTTTGTTTATGCAAATATGATATGCAAGTTGTCATAAGTTATGCAAGTTTGTTTATGCAAGTTTTGCTATGCAAGTATGATATGAAAGTTGTCATAAGTTATGCAAGTTTGTTTATGCAAGTTTTGCTATGCAAGTATGATATGCAAGTTGACAAATGTTATGCAAGTTTTGTTATGCAAGTTTGGTTTGCAAGTTATCATATGTTATGCAAGTTTGTTTATGCAAATATGATATGCAAGTTGTCATAAGTTATGCAAGTTTGTTTATGCAAGTTTTGCTATGCAAGTATGATATGCAAGTTGACAAATGTTATGCAAGTTATGATATGCAAGTTTGAAATGAAAGTTGTCATATGATATATAAGATGTGCTATGCAAGTTTAATATGCAAGTTGTCATATGATATCCAAGTTATGTATGCTTTTTGAGGCCTAATGCAAGTATATGAACATATGTATATGTCATATGCCACCATGTTGAATTTGTGGCTTCAACCATTTTTATGTCATGATTATGCCAAGTTCCCTCTTTCTATCCTTTATGCGCTATTGCGATATGTAAGCGATGGGATTGCGTTTGGGGTTGGGCAAACTTAAAAGACATAAAAATATGAGCTTGGGAATTTACCTATTAAGTTAGGTCTACCCATTGGGAATTTACCTATTAAGTTAGGTCTACCCAATTGCTTGAAAATGTGTAATATGTTTTGGAAACATGATGGACATGACACTTAGAAAAGATAAGTGTGGCCAACTCGAGGTTGGGTTGAGTTTGTAGCGTAAACCTACCCGGAACCGACCGGCTTAACTAGTTGCTACAGACAATAGGACCCAATGTGAGAAGTTGGTCATATTGTTCCTTGAACCCGAGGTTAGACCAAGTTGTGGTGTAAAGCTACCCGGACCCGCCCGGCTTAACTAGTAACCACAATAAGGTCTAATGTGAGAGGTTAAGGTGCATTAATTAATTAATGCCTCGTGATTAGGGTTAAGTCATGGACCGCTGGAATACTTAACCAATTTGGATATGGGGGATTAACGGGGTTAAGTTACCCTACACTTAACCAATCTGAACTCGGTAAATTAATAGGGTTAAGTTGAACTTAACCAATCCAACTCAGTAATTTGATAAGGCTGAGAACCAATTAGATATCTGGTCTGGATAAACTAACTTGATTGATAAATTAAACGAACCTGTTTTGCGGATCTGTAGGACCCACATCAAGTTAGGCAAGTTTGTAATCTGTTGTCTGACCCGTTAATCTGAAGATTGATCGTCTGAACTTTGTATGTCTGAACTCTGTTAATAAGTTAATCTGAATCTGACAGTCTGGGGACACAAGGGGGAATACTTGTGTCATCTGTTGTTTGGGACCCATATTAGTCAGTAACCCTTTCTGGTATCAACACTTTGACCCAATTGTAGGTAGGGTCCGGGCACGCTTACTGAACTAATTATAAGTGGTTCATTCTGATAATGGCGATGGGTGTTGATGGTGCGTTCCAACCGGGTCATGTGCGTGCATGGATCCCGGTCTGCCTCTGAGGATGTAAGACGCCGTGACATCTGTAAATATGCCTGTGCCAATTGGTTGCCACTTTAGGGAGTGATACACCCTGTCGTGGGACCGACACAGGGTATTTATGTATTAGGGAGCCGATCGCTTGGGTAGGGTTTAGGGTACACTTAACTCTGTCTGACTCTGTAGGTACCGTCTGTTTTGTTGGGTGGTAACACCCGTCTGTTTCTGCGTGGTACCGTCTGTTTGGGTGGTAAAGGCCCACTACTAGTGTACACCTAATTGTAGTATTCCGTTTCTGTACTCTGTTCTGTTAGGGTGGTAAAGGCCCATAATTGTAGTATTCCGTTTCTGTACTCTGTTCTGTTAGGGTGGTAAAGGCCCATTATTGTAGTATTCCGTTTCTGTACTCTGTTCCGTTAGGGTGGTAAAGGCCCATTATGGTTAGCATTCTGTTTCTGTACTCTGTTCCGTTAGGGTGATAAAGGCCCATTATTTTCAACATTCTGTCTCTGTACTTTGCCTGTTAAGGTGGTAAAAGCCCATTCTTCCCAAAACTCTATTTCTGTATGGACCATTCTGTTCCGTTCTGCTTCGATATGAACATTGGGGTAACACCTAATACTGTTATACTAGTATTGGTACCAAGAAATTGGATCTTGATTTGAGTCAAACACCTGATATTGGGCCAAGTTTAGGCCAAGGGATAAATTCTTGATTTTTACATGACATGTTAGAATGCTGGTGCACCCGTGGTGAAAAACCTTAAACCTGATTATGCGATGACACCGTTATCTGCCTTGTTAGTTAGTCAGCATGTTAGTATGTTTGTTATCCTTATGTTCATACTTGCTGCTCATGTCAGTTAACTTTATCAGTTTACATTGATTGTAGTAGGGCTTACTCAGTCTTTTTGACTGACCTGTTTTCTTTCGCCTCTTTTCTTCCGTTTTCCCCCCCCCAGGTTCTCAGGGAGGGAATACAGGAGCTTAGCTTGGATCTTTGCTGCTTTTCTTGGATAGCTCATGTATGCTTTGGACTTGAGCTCGCTATGGTTTATCACTCTTATTTGGGGATAGTACTTATGTATTTCAGTTTATCAGATGATGTTTTTTATCTAGACTTGTTGTTTGGGAAAATGACATTTTGATGTACCAGACTTGTGTTTTGAAATGGTTTAAAATCTTCCGCTGTTTTATCTATGTTATTTACTCTGTTTACATATATACATATGTTCTTGTTCTGCCTTGATATATTATTATGCATGTTTACCTGATTCAAACGCCCCTCCAAAGTCAGTGCCCTTGCAAGAGTGGTACTGGCGGAGGTGGGGTGTTACACTATGTTTCATCCCTGCTTTACATGTCCAGTTAACTTTATTAGTTTTTATACTAATAGTAGATAGGACTTACCAGTCTTTTTGACTGACCCGTTTTCTTTTGCCTCTTTTCTTCCGTCCCCCCCCCCCCGGTTTGCAGGGTGGGAACACTGTTACCTAGCTGGATCTTTAGCTGCTTTTCTGGATAGCTCACGTATGGTTTGAGCATGCTATGGCCTTATGCTACTTTGGGGATAGTTACTTTATGTTTCTTTTTCAGTTTTCAGTTTATGTTCTAGACTTTGTTTTATGGGAAAATAATGACTAAGTAATTTGATGTAACTTGACTATGGTTTTGAAATGCTAGTTTTATCCGCTGCTTTACTACTCTGTTTTACTTATATGTTCTATCTTGTGATATCTACATGCATGTTTACCTCGTTTAACGCCCCTCCAATGCCAGTGCCCTTGCAAGAGTGGCATTGGCGGAGGTGGGGTGTTACATTTGGTATCAGAGCATAAGGTTTACAAGATTTGAGCAAAAAGGGTTTTTAAAACTTACCTTTTGAAAAACTTTTTTCAAAACCAATTAAGTATTTTCCAAGAAAAGTCTAGTTATTTTAAAAGGCTGTTCCCCAAAAGCCATTAGCACTATCCTTCGTTTCCTTGTTCTAAATCTATCTTTTCCTTTTTCAATATGGCCGATCTTAACCTTCCCGAGGGAGTGACCATTCCCGGATGGTTCCGGAGGTACTTGGAAGCTAGGGCCAACGATGCGGGCCCAGCAAACACCCCCACCGTAACTGAGGTCCCTCCTCCTCCTCCTCCTCAGAATCCACAAGCAGATTTCGCTAAGGTTTGCAAAGACTTTAAGGCAATGGGTGGCAAGAATTTTATTGGGACGGAGACTTTTGTGGAGGCGAGAAATTGGTTGAAAGAAACTGAAGATCTTTTCTCTATCTTTGATGTGGAAGACCATAGAAAGGTTTTATTGGCAGCATGGCTATTAAAAGAAGAAGCTGCTTATTGGTGGGAGGTCACCAATGCTACTAGACCTATAGAGACTTGGGCCGACTTTAGGACGAGGTTTGGGCTTAAGTTTCTATCATCAGCTGAGGCGAATCTGCAATTGGAGAAGTTTATATCTTTGAAGCAAGGGGACATGACGGTAAGGGAGTATGTGAATAAGTTTAACCAGCTCGCTTGATTCGGTTTGGACATGGTTAATACTCCCCAGAAGAAGGCTTTGCGCTTTGCACGAGGGTTGAATGAGCCATTACAAGGTTTAGCCCTATCTCATATACCCATGGGGGCCACTTTTGAAGGCCTAGTAGACATGGCATTGCTTCAAGGAGACGATAAGAATGGCAAGAAAGAAGTCAAGCCTAATGAGACTCAAGCCAAGAAGACAGACTCCAAGTGGGGAGGAAATCAGAGCAATCAGAACAACAAGAACAACAAGGGCAACAAGGCCAAGGCGATGGACCCAAGAAAATGCAACTTCTGTGGGATTGTTGGGCACATAGCCAAGGATTGCAGAAAGAAGAAGAGGAAGTTGGGTGAATGCTTTCACTGTGGAGAGCCTGGACATCTTAGCAAGGATTGCCCCAAGAAGCAAGGACAAGGGCAAGGGCAGAATCAGCGTGCAGGACCTTCTGGAGGGCAAGTGCATGCTCTCAACACTGCCCCAGTTCAGGACCGAGGTAGTATTTCTGTAGAAAGTCTTGTTTATATTTCTGACTTTCCTGTTCGCACTTTATTTGATTCTGGCACATCGCATACCTTTATTTCGTCTGACATTGTTGAAAGTTTGCACCTAAGTACTAGTCTAGTTGAGGATCCCGTCAGTGTTTCAAATCCAATTGGGGGTTCTGCCCATTTATCTATGATTTGTGTGGATTTGAAGGTTTCCATCTTGACCGTAGAATTCACGTGTAATGCTTATGTTCTCGGGTTCACGGGATACGGGTTGATCTTGGGCATGGATTGGTTGTCCAGTTATGGAGCCATCCTCGATTGTGAGCATAGGGTGGTGAGGCTCATGACTCGCCTCGGTAATACCCTAGAAATTTCTTGTAACCCTAGAGGTTCCGTCATGTTATGTTATCTTGAATCTCTTGACTCGTCCATCGATGATCTGCAATCTGTAAGGGTGGTCCGAGACTATCCTGATGTCTTTGAAGAAGTTAAGGGGTTACCCCCTAAACGAGAGATAGATTTCCGCATTTATCTAGTCGATAATGCCAAGCCAGTATCATTGCCCGTTAGGCACATGGCCCCACGAGAGAGAAGGGAGCTCAGTAAGCAAATCAAGGAGTTGCTTGAGAAGAATTTTATTAGGCGAAGCATTTCTGAATGGGGTGCTCCGGTGGTATTCGCTACTAAGGCGGATGGTTCGCTTCGTCTATGTGTTGATTATCGAGAGTTGAACAAGCTGACAAAGAAGAATATGCACCCGTTACCGAGGATTGACAATCTCTTTGACCAGCTGGTTGGTGCTTCTGTTTTCTCTCAGCTCGATCTAGCCACCGGATTCCATCAGCTTGGAGTGGCTGAGGATAGTATTGATAAGACTGCGTTTAGGACTCCAGATGGTTTCTTTGAATGGCTTGTCATGCCATTCAGTTTGACTAATGCACCCGCCTACTTCGTAGACTTGATGAGTAGGGTGTTCAGGGAGTTCCTTAACAAGTTTGTAGTTGTCTTCGTGGATGATATTCTGATTTTCTCAAAGGATGAGGAAGAACATGCTAGACATCTCAAGGAAGTGATGGATACGCTTAGAGCGCATCAGTTGAAAGCCAAGTTCTCCAAATGTCATTTTTGGAGAAGGGAAGTTCGGTTTCTTGGACATATAGTTTCTAAGCAAGGCATAGCGGTGGATCCCGCGAAAGTGGTTTTGGTTCAAGACTGGAAGACTCCTAGGAATGCAACCGAAGTAAGAAGCTTTCTCGGTCTGGCGGGCTACTATAGGAAGTTCATCAGGGACTTCGCTAAGATTTCGGCCCCTCTTACTAAGTTGACGAAGAAGAACTTAGTCTTTGCATGGGACTTGGAGTGTGAGCTTGCTTTTCAAAGGCTCAAGAGAGCCCTTACCACAGCTCCAGTTTTGGCATTACCCGATGGCGGTAAGATATTTACCGTGTACACTGATGCGTGTGGCACGGGGTTAGGTGTTGTTCTGATGCAAGAGGGATGAGTGATATGTTATGGGGGTAGGCAACTTAAAGTTCATGAGAAGAACTATCCCACTCATGATTTGGAGTTGGCGGCGATCGTCTTTGCACTCAAATCCTGGCGCCACTATCTTCTAGGCGAAAGGTTTGAGTTGTATACTGATCACAAGTCACTCAAGTACCTCTTCTCGTAGAAAGATCTGAATCTAAGGCAGCAAAGGTGGATGGAATTCTTGGCATCATATGACTTCGAGATAGCTTATACTCCTGGCAAGGGTAATGTTGTGGCAGATGCACTAAGCAGATG
Source organism: Allium sativum (assembly GCA_030737875.1). Lineage (NCBI taxonomy): Eukaryota > Viridiplantae > Streptophyta > Magnoliopsida > Asparagales > Amaryllidaceae > Allium > Allium sativum. The sequence continues at coordinate 1,046,232,818 of CM060916.1, read as the reverse complement.
GAGGTTGACTTTGAGTCCCTTGTTTGTTGAGATGAGGAGCCTAGAGTTCTTGGCAACCTTTGATTTCACGACGGTTGTTGAGTCGATGACGGGTTCATTAGCATCCCTTGAGCTTAGACCCACACTTCTTGATCAAGTTGGGGCTTCGCAGAAAGGAGACCCGCAGATAGTCGAGGTCATGGACAAGTTGATGCGTGGTGAGACGTCTAGTCACCTTGCTAGATATACTATTGATGATAAAGGTTGGCTAAGGCGTGATGGAAGGCTATGCGTTCCACAAGTAGGAGACTCGGTGCATAAAGTTCTCGAAGAAGCACATCACTCGAAGATGACCATACATCCTGGAGGAGATAAGATGTATAGAGATATGAAGCGCATTTTCTTTTGGGCTGGAATGAAGAAAGATGTGGCAGAGTATGTTTCAAAGTGCATGGTGTGCCAACAAGTGAAAGCCGAGTCAAAGAAACCAGGTGGGCTATTACATCCATTGGAGGTCCCGCAATGGAAGTGGGAGAGTATTTCTATGGATTTTGTGGATGGATTGCCTAGGTCAAGGAAAGGGAATACGAGCATATGGGTCATAGTTGACAGACTTACGAAGAGTGCTCATTTCATTCCAGTAAAGAGCAAGAGGACCGCATCATGGCTAGCATCTATTTATCTCCGAGAGATAGTGCGGTTGCATGGAGTTCCTTCTAGCATAGTTAGCGATCGTGACCCAATTTTCACTAGCTAGTTCTGGAATAGTTTGCAAGAAGCAACGGGTACGCGATTGAATCTAAGTACAGCCTATCACCCCCAGACGGATGGCCAAACCGAAAGGGTGAATAGAGTGCTAGAAGATCTTTTGAGGCTTTGTGTTCTTGACTTTGGTGGTACTTGGGAAGACCACCTTCCTCTTGTAGAGTTTGCTTATAATAATAGCTATCAAGCCAGCATAGGGATGGCACCATTCGAAGCTCTATATGGAAGGCCGTGTAGGTCACCATCTTGTTGGTGGGAGACAACAGATACGCTTATACTTGGGCCCGATATGATACGGGACACATCCGAGAAAGTTGAATTGGTGAGAAGACGGATGAAAGCGGCCCAAGATAGACAGAAATCCTATGCTGACAAGCGAAGGGCAGATTTGGAATTCGAAGTGGGAGACATGGTTTTCGTGAAGGTTTCTCCTTTGCGTAATGTGGTACGTTTTGGAGCAATTGGGAAGCTGGCACCAAGGTTCGTAGGACCCTTCCCTATCATAGAGAGAATTGGAAGGATGGCTTATAAGGTGGAATTACCTGAGAAGCTAGCCGGAGTGCATAATGTCTTTCATGTCTCGCATCTCCGAAAGTGCCTGCATGAGTCCGCTGAGGTGGTTGAACCAAGCATTCTTGAAGACGTGGAGGTGGAGAAAGAGGCAACCTTGAGGAGAGCTCCGATTCGTATCTTGGGAACAGAGATCAAGAAGTTAAGGAATCGAGAAGTCAAATTGGTGAAAGTTCAGTGGAGTGAAGCCGATGAAGATGCAACTTGGGAAACCGAGGAGAAGATACGTGGGCTTTATCCATTCCTTTTTGAGGGTACATTCTCAATCTCCGTTCTTAATCAGCATATCTTTCTTTTTGCTATCCATGTTTATCCTGTTTATCTTGTTATCTCGTTAACCTTGTCATGAGAACCTTAGGTAGAAACCCTTTGGATGAAACATGTATTTGAAACATGTTATGCTTGATGTTTGCAAGTGGTTGCAAGTGGTTGCAAGTGTTTGCAAGTGGATACTCGTGGATGCATGATACACATTAGGCACTAAGATCGGCTCACACACTTTCATGTTGCATATGCATGAGTGTTTATGCTTATTCCTGGATGAAACTTGTTATGCTATCACGTGGATGTTGCATATGGATGAATGTTATATGCACTCATGTAGAGATTATAAATTATGTTAGGAATTTGCATACATATGGACTCATCTCACTAACATACTTTGCATTAAGGAGGTTTACTGAATCAGTAACCGCCTGATTTTTGCATTAGATAAGTACATATACACACACCTTTTGCATATGTGCATACAACATTTAGAATCTTTTCAAGGACAATGGTTACTTGTGGATGATGTTTTGAGTAGATGGGTGATGGATGGTAGGATACGTTCTTCCTAACTTGGAGATTTCGGGGACGAAATCCTTTAAGGAGGGGAGAATGTAACAACCCGTATTTTTAATAACATGTTATAATGTAAATCAAGCCAGAATTAAATTCTAAATTCTGAATCAAGGGAAACTGGCTGTGCCATTGAGTTCGTCTCGGAAAAATACGCGAAATAGAGTCCGAGTTTTCAAAAAACGGAGTCCGCATGACCAAGTTATGGCCCAATGAAGTTTTCAGAAAATTCCAAGCCCGAAAACAGTTCAAATTCGAATTCAGATTCGAATTGCAACCAAGGCAGAATGGGCGGGAATTTTTCCCGCCCCAGGCGGGGTCGACACAAGTGTCGACCCCCCCAATGGGTCGACACCCATGTCGACCCAGGGGTCGACCCCCCCGGTTGGACCAGTTTCTCTGGTGCACCATTTGTGACATGCTGAGTCTTGTTCCAGAAGTTTCTGACGGGAATTGACGGACCTGATGTGTTTTAGGGTTAATCCTATGGTCTAAACTAACCTAATCACCTATAAAAAGACTCCTAGACCTAGCCTAAACCCTCATTAATCATTCCTACAACTAAATGCTGCCCAAATGTTTAATCATGGCCTCCACCCTCTTGTCATAGCCTCAATCTTCATTCATATGAGAGTTCCTAAGCTTGTTTGAGAGTTTCTAAGCTTGATTTAAGGCCAAAGTTCAATCTTTCTTCATCAAAGCAAGGATCTTTTTCTTGTTTCTCAAGGGTTTTCATTGGAGCTTATCATTTGGGAGTGTTTAGAGTTGCTAGTGGCTTCGTCTCAATCTTATTTATATTTTATAAGTCTTCATAGCATTGTAAGCCCTATACTACTCTTAGATTCTAACTATGAAGTTAAATATGACATGTTGCAAGTTTGAGTTTGGGCCTAAGTATGATTTGTGCTTTGATCCTATCATGTTATGCATAGATTTACCTTATGCAAGTTTGTAAAGCTATCACCTTGACTATGTGCATAGAAAGCTATGACCTTTGATTTGGAATGTTGCATTATGCAACATGAGAACTCTCATAACCTTCATGATAACTTGCATATAATGTTATATGCGAACTTCTAGTCATCATCCTATGTCATTTATGATCATGTTTCACCTATTTGCTTAAGTTGATATTATGCATGTTTTGAGGCCCATGATGTGATATGCAAGCTTATGAACATATTTATGCCTCATATGCCACCATGTTTAACTTGTGGCCAACCTTATTACCTTATGCCCTTTTGTCATGCTTTTGCCAAGTTCCCTCTTTTGATCTATGATGCGAAACGTACATGCGATGGGAATGCGTTGGGTTGGGTAATATTAATGACATGAAAACATGGTTTTAAAATATGACATGAACATTGACTTGTGGTTATGTTTGTAAACATGAATTTGGACATGACTTCTAGAAAACATGAGAGTGGCCAACTCTAGGTTGGGTTGAGTTTGTAGCATAAACCTACCCGGAACCGACCGGCTTAACTAGTGGCTACAAACAATAGAACCCAATGTGAGTAGTTGGTCATGTTGTGCTTAAACCCGAGGTTAGACTAGGTTGTGGTGTAAAGCTACCCGGACCCGCCCGGCTTAACTAGTAACCACAACAAGGTCTAATGTGAGAGGTTGGGTGCATTAAATTAATAAATGCCACATGATAGGGTTAAGTCATGGACTACTTGAATACTTAACCAATTAAACACGATGGATTGGTAGGGTTAAGTCATGGACTACTTGAATATACTTAACCAATTAAACACGATGGATTGGTAGGGTTAAGTCATGGACTACTTGAATATACTTAACCAATTAAACACGATGGATTGGTAGGGTTAAGTCATGAACTACTTGAATATACTTAACCAATTAAACCCGATGTATTGATAGGGTTAAGTCATGAACTGCTTGAATACACTTAACCAACTCAATACATGGTTAGGATAGGGTTAACCACACTTAACCCGCTTGAAACCCTAGTTACGTGGTCCTTTTCAGCAGTAACCAACTTCGAAGTATCATGGGTACCCTGGACTAGGCTAGGGTAGGGCACGATTACTGGACTGATTGTAAGAGGCCAAAAGAGACGGCTGAAGGGTGCACCGGTTGTTCAGGCGGACCATGGTCGTGCACATTAAGTCCGGAGTTGAACATGGGCACCATTAGGTTTAGACTGTGCGTGCTTGAATTGTGTCTGTGGTTTACACCTTAGGGCTGGATACACCCTGGGGTGGACCTAGCACAGTTAACTACATTCCACGATTAAGCCGTATGACACCGATACACGACGAGTTAGGCTTATAGGGAGCCGATCGACTAGACCGAGTAGTTGGACCTCGATTTAGGTCTTTTCATGATGTGGGCCAGCTTTGGGCCAAAGGATCATTTCTTGTTTATACTTGACATGGATTGGAATACTAGTACACACCTGGTGCAACTTAACCTTGTATATGCGATGCCACACTTGATCTATCATGTTAACTTTTCACCATGCCAGTTATCACCCTATGTTTCATCTCTGCTTTACATGTCCAGTTAACTTTATTAGTTTTTATACTAATAGTAGATAGGACTTACCAGTCTTTTTGACTGACCCGTTTTCTTTCGCCTCTTTTCTTCCGTCCCCCCCCAGGTTTGCAGGGTGGGAACACTGTTACCTAGCTGGATCTTTAGCTGCTTTTCTGGATAGCTAACGTATGGTTTGAGCATGCTATGGCCTTATGCTACTTTGGGGATAGTTACTTTATGTTTCTTTTTCAGTTTTCAGTTTATGTTCTAGACTTTGTTTTATGGGAAAATAATGACTAAGTACTTTGATGTAACTTGACTATGGTTTTGAAATGCTAGTTTTATCCGCTGCTTTACTACTCTGTTTTACTTATATGTACTGTCTTGTGATATCTGCATGCATGTTTACCTCGTTTAACGCCCCTCCAATGCCAGTGCCCTTGCAAGAGTGGCATTGGCGGAGGTGGGGTGTTACATTATGAACACATGAGGCTAGTTGAAACAATTGTTAGTAGGTGCAGAGAAATAGAAATGGGTGCAATAGCATATTCAGTTTATCTTGCCTTATCTTGTCTTATGTTATCTTGTTACTATGGTATTGTCTTATATTCGGTTTATTCATGTCATGATCCTTTTTCTTGTTTACATGCTGATAATCACCGGGCTTACCAAGCTTTATGTCTGACCCTTTTTCTTTCATCTTCTTTTCTTCTGTTTCCTACCCTCCCCCAAGGTCCACAGGGAGGGAATACTTCAGCTTAGTTCAGACCTTTTCCAGATTGAAGAGAGTAGATGTATTGCTTGGATTCCCTTTTCTTGAGCTAAGGCTGTGGTTACACTTTTGTTGGGGATTTATGCTGCTTTACTACTATTTTATGCTTCTTTTTGTATTTGGAGTTTTGAATCAAGACAGAGGTTGTATTGTAATGATTTGAAGTTGGGTTTTGAGACAATGGTTATAATGTTCTGACTGAACCACGCTGCTTATGAAATGATTTCTGTTTTTCTGCTGTTTGTATGTCTGTCTTGAAAATTATTTGTATCTTTTACCTATAATGCTTCACCAAAGTTAATGCATTCCATTTGCGAGTGACCTTAACGGAGGTGGGGTGTTACAATTACACTTTACAGTATTCCTTTATCAGAGATGCATGGTCAAATGTGTTTTATTGCACAAATGCAAATAATTAGCAATTTCTTTATGTATCATTAATACATGTACTCTATGGTATTTGTGTGCACAAATGTGGATATTTCACCGAAATTCAATGTTACTGCTGTGATGTAGACAAGGAAATTTATCGGTTAAATCCTAGAATACGAGTGTTAAATATAATTATTTGCTTAAGCTCAATGACAATTATTTTAAGTTGGCAGCTGAAATTGTCTATTGAATTGATTTCACATGTAATGGAAATTGTTTGATTCAAATTTGTGACTCCTTGAGCCAAACCAAAAAAACATGCTGAATTTTTCAAAAATGCAAGAAATAATATTTTATGTGATTAACTTATGTTAGTCTTCTAGTTTACATATATTTTTCTGTAAGATATAAATTTTCAAACATATTAACATCTTAAATAGTAGTAAGCCACCGCAGTTGGTCAGTTGAGAAAAGAATGGGAATCCGCAAGGAAATCAAAAAGGACAGGAGCGACCAACCCAAAATAATGATTTTGGATAATTGTTTCTATGTTACAACAATGGAAATCCAGGTCATATGGCACGAAAGTGTCGGAAGAGGCCAGGCCCTGCACCGCATGCTAACCTGACTAAGGAGCCTCTTACGGCTATGATTAATGAGATTCACCTTGTTGGTGGATCGGAGGGTTGCAGGGATAACTGTTCTAATTTCACCTTTGTGGAAATAAAAGTTTACCATTGGAAAGACAGTGATTTTGAAAGATGTGATGTATTTGGCATGTTTAAAACATTCAAAACTGAAATTGAGAATCAAGCAAATTAAGAGATATCGTAGTGATAGAGGAACAGAATATGAATCTGCTTCAATTCTGGATTTTTATAAAGTACATGGTATAGTATATGAGAGAATTGCACCCTATTCACCTGGAATGAATGGTAAAGCTTAAAAAAAAAGTAGGACCTTTACCGAATTAGTAGTTGCCATTTTATTAAATTTTGGTGCAGCAAAACATTGGTGGGGGGATATATTATTAACCGTATGCTATGTTTTCAATAGAATCCCTAAATCTAAGAATAAATTTTCACCTTATGAATTTTAAAGAATTATAAACCCAATCTGTCCTACTTTAGAACTAGGGGATGTTTAGCATATGTTCGCATTCCAGACCATAAGAGAAATAGAGAATGAAATTGGCAAGTAGAGCATGTGAATGTGTATTTATAGGCTATGCTATTAATAGCAAAGCATACAGATTTTATGATCTAAATATACATAATATAATTGAATCAAATTATGCCGATTTCTATGAAACAAAAATTCCTTTTAAGGAATAGTGGGGGCACTTCAAGTATGTCTATTAGAACAGAACTTAATGAAAACTCTGAAAATGAACCTAGAAGAAGTAAAAGAGCAAGAACCGTAAAGTTTTTGATTCAGTTTTTTATGCTTTTACTATAGAGGAGGATCCCTCAAACATCCAAGAGGCCTTATCTTCTTTAAATACTGACTTTTGGCCAGAGGCTATAAATGACGAGATGGATTCTTTGAAATCCAATAAGACTTGGCACTTAGTTAATTTACCAACTGGTTGTAAATTTATGGCCTGTAAATGAGTATTTAAAAAGAAATTAAAACCTGATGGCACTGTCGATAAATATAAAGCACGATTAGTAGCTAAAGGTTTTAAACAAAGAGAAAATGTAGCTTTCTTCAACACTTATTCACCTGTAACTAGAATTACATCCATTCGGGTATTATTTTCACTTACATCTGTTCATAATTTATTAATTCACCAAATTTATTATATTATATGAAAGCACAATCCTTCCACGAAGACCTTTCACATCCAGATTCTCCAAAAAATTCACAAATCGACATCTGTCCAGCGTTTTAATCCTTGCCATTCAGTACAACAATAACCGTCCTTATCTAATTCGTGACTGCTTATACATTTATGCCCTTCAAATTGAATTCTCCCATCCACCGCTACACGTTTATTTTCTTGAATTAGATTTGGAACCTACTTCAGTTTAAAAAGAACGCTTCATTCCTCGCTCCTCAACCCTCTTCCATCGCCTCCATTATCGAAATTGAAGCAGCAGAATTCTCAGGAGTCGAGCGGCCATTCTAAGATGCCCACACGCGATTCAGAGAAGACCACGACATCGACTTCAGGTACGTATTTATGTTAATCGAAGCTCTGCTTTTTTAATTCAGTTGAACCTCTAATCCGAAAATAGTTGTCCGACCATTGTATTAACCCTAAAATACCATTATCGTGACGGCTACACATCATCCCTAATTTATGTACCTGGGGTTGCTCGCCAGTTCCGCTATCGCTCTTCTGCCTCATGCCCGCTCACAGTCGACTTGCGCACCCTAGGATGAGACATGTATCTTCTTGTTTTCCCTTTTTCCCTTTTTGTTCTTTTATTCTACTGATCTTAACCTATTCCAGTTGTCCCCATGATGTACCTTCTTCTGCTTGCCGCATTGGGGTCTGCAAGTGTCGCTTCAATTCAAGTACTGATTTCCTGCACCATTTAAACTGAACTGTATCCAAATAGGTAAATTCGAATATTGTACTGAAATTATTGTCCTACAAGTAATTGAATAAATAAAACAATTATTTGGTTAAAGTTATTTTAGTCGTACACATTTGAATATACTTATAGCCATCAGACGACGATATATAATAAAGAAAGCGGCTTTAAGTAGACTAATGGTGATGATACTTGATAACATAATTCCAAAACATATTATGTTATAGATTACCTTTAATGAAATGTTATAAGATATCCATTGGTCAGGATATAGTCTTTAATTTTTGAAATGTTTTTTTTCTTATATTTATAAAGTTACGCAGTTTAAGTGATATGATTAAACTTTACATTATAGTCTATAGGTATGTTTGGTGTATTGTCTAATTCAAGTTATTATTTTTAGATTTTGTGCATATTATATGGTGTTGTTTATGCATATTAGTGTTCTCAATTAAATATTTTGTAATTTTAAATTGGCACTTATGTAGTGCAAAAACATGTTGCCTTATTAAGCTATTACCTCTAGCTCAGGTATTGCATCTTTTACAGTACCTCATACAACTAGCTGAGCATTTACTACTTTAAGATAGGGAATTTATGCACTTATTTTCAATTTGGATTGGGTATTATGAGTGTGAAAGTTGTTAAATATTACTTTTTGTGTCATTAGGATCTAATTAATTCCGTGTTTCATTCTACCTCTACCTGATTTCCCTATTTTCCAACTTGCAGGATACATAAGCATGTGGATATGATGGTACTTTAGCAGTCATAGCTATGATGCTATATGACACTTAATTTATGAGATGTAAGGCAACCATTCGATTATTTTCCTTTTCCTTTACTGCCATGGATAAGTTTATGTTTTATACATGTATGCACAATTTTTTCATGTGCAAATATGAGTTAATGTTACAATTGGTTTGGTTTGCACCAAACAATGAAATTGGGTTCTTACTCCGCTTTATAGAATATTCAAGAAGTTTATTTGCTTGGTTTTGATTTGGTTATGTATCATTTTTCATAATAATGGATGAGCTGAATCCTTGCACCTTTATAATATGAAAGTTACTACTGAACCTTATCATATATGCGCTCCTTTCTGTATCTGGAGAAGGAAAATTAGTTGCATCTCTGACTAAATTATTGGACAATGGTCTACCTCTGTCATATGATACATTAAATATTTTTTTAATCACTTTTTTATTTATTCTCGAATTTTTTAAATACTTTTTATCCGGTATTATCATCTCATGAAACTATTTTATAGTGTGTGTGTTGACCTATAGATGTGTATAATAAGTCACTAGAAGCTTTCAAGAAGTATATTTCATCTGCAATGCATTAAGTGTTTTAGGAAGGATCAAATTATTGAACTTTGTTGAAGCATATATGTTCTTCTTTATGTCGTTAGATATTCAACATGTCCACTGTTCCACATTTTCTTTGCCCATGCATTTGCTTCTTTATTCATGTATTTAATATCATTAATGATTAGCTATTTATTTCTACCTTCCATTATGCAACTAATGTATTATCCATCATTCTTTAACTCTAACTTACTCCTACTCCATTTCATTTCATAAAGGGATAGAGATGGGGATAGACTAACATGATTGAACTCAACGACTGAAAGTGCTTCTAAATAAATTTTTTTAAGCAATTTCTAATAATCATGCAAACTTTGTAGAATGACTTTTTATAAGACATATTATGGTCCAAATAGTGCTTAAATATGCAAGATTAAAAAAATTACACTGTATAAATTTTTCGGACCTACTAAAACTGTATAAAAGATTTAGGAAATTAATTCATACTGTACTACAAATGCAAATTTCATTTGATTAATTTTATGCTTTTCTTTTTCAGTAATATTTTATTTTTTTCAAAATTCATATGTTCTTAATTTTCTACTTTTCCTATTTGATAGTATTTGTATGAGGTTATTTTCACACATTCATCAGGCATCGTCTTGCTTAGGCAATTTTCCGCTTTTACGTTGATTGTTTACGTCAACTTTCTACGTGACAAACTAGGTTATAAACAACGAAACATACAAAATCATTTTTCTACTAACACGCAATAACAAAAAATTTAACAAAGAAGTCGATTTTTTGAGGATATATAGGATATTGTCCCTTCAATTTTTTTTTTTTTTTTTTACAATTATGCAAAATGAAGATAATAAAGAAAATGTTAGGAGGAAAACCATAATTTCGGTTATGTCAATAATGGACATTGTAAACATTACGTGACCACATTAGTATGGTTCGTGCAAGTTTGGTCTGCATATAGATGGGAAGTAAGTGCTTGATTTCATTAACTTTTACAAAAGTTTACAAATTATATAAACCCCACAGTAACGTGAGCTTGATCAGTAAGTTAAAAATATTGAAAATATTTACATTAGCAACAAACGCTAATTTATTATGTATGTGACTTTTATTTTGTAAGTTTTATTCAGTGTTTCAAAATTTTGGCTCGAATATGTATTACCCTCGTACTTGCATTGTTAGTAGATACAAATATAACACCTGTAATTATGCTAATTATGCTTGCTTGATGGCATTAATTGTCATGTACATGCTCAAGGACTTACTGAGAAAGCTTCCTTCAACCAAAGGAGAGATAAAAAAACTAATTGATTTCTATAATATTATCCCAGTCATCCATTATCATGCTTATAGAAAGCGATTATCATATACTAAGTTTCCACAGTACACGTTTGTTAAAAGATACATTCGTTGATTGTTAAAAAAATGACAATATATATGTCATTGGAAAATAAAATGTACAAATGGGACCTAACACAATATCATCTTTAGTGATTTTGTTTTTTGGTGTGCATCCAATATCAATTATTGATCAAATTATGTGTGCTAGAAAACCAATTATTGCTTATTAACATCAACCACAAATACCCATGGGCTGACAACGTAAATATCAAGCTGCTATCCAAAATATTTAACACATAGAATTCTCCTGATACCAAAGAATTGCACAAAAGTAATATATGAGACTTTTTTTTGAATGCTTGGCTCACTAGTTGGCTCAAATTTGAAGTTTAGGTTATATTTTCTTATACATTCATTAGAAAGAAAAGCTGAAAGAATTTGTGTGTTGCAATTGCCAATATTGAGAAAACGAGAAACATATTATGTTTTTACTATCATTATGATGATTGAGTTAGAAAATGGAATATTATTGAATTTTCATGTATTTTTAATGAGATTATACTAATTTTTTTTACTGGTAATAAATATAGTTAGGGGTATGTTTGGATAAAAGTTAAACCATACATGGTATTTACCAGTAATTGTTATCAAACTAGTATAACCGCATAACGGAGAGAAAACCGACTTTGTAATACATCTTGATTTACTTTCCATATAATAAAAAAATACATTTCCATGTTGATGTTTTTTATATAGGGACAAATTGAAAATTTCACCCAAGTACCCTACCATTTGTTCATTCATAATTAATATTTATGACTAATTTGCGCATGGAATTCAAAAGTGATAAGAGAAAATAGGCATCATGATTTTGGCTTTAAAGGCAAGGTTATAAGGCTGCAATTAATGTGAAATAACTTTACATATGAAATAAATGTTCCTGGACAACTTCTTGCATGACATATATGGATATAAGTAAGGTAAACAATTACCTTAAAAACACAGTTATCCATAATTAGAAATTCGTTATACCAAATTGAATAAAATTTAACAAAACAGGCTTTACTTCTTGCAATAATTTTTTAAAATTTTCAAAAATTTCTCAATTTCAAGAGAATTGGTTAAATTATAGAAGAAAATTATCAATATATTTAAATTACAACGATTATTTTTAATGTTGCCTTAATTGAAATTTTAAGTTTCATGATAAAATAATTCATTGACCTTTGAACAAATATATGTAATTCGTATCAAATTTTATTACTTTAAAGTTTATTTTATTTACTAATATTTTCTTATTTCCAAAAAATATATTTTGTTTTAAAATAAACTAATAACTTAAATAAGAAGTAATAAATAAATAATGATTAATAGTCCTTAATAATTAAGATTGAATAATCAATATTCGATTATAATTGTGTAGTAGTTACTAATTAACAATTGATGAATAAGAAATAATAATCAATAATTATTATTTTTAATGATTCATAATTAATATGAAATAACTAATATATATATATATATATGTATATATATATATATATATATATATATATATATGTGTGTGTGTGTGTATGGTAAAAAAGACGGCAAAAACTGGATTATATAGTTATTGTTGCAGGTTTTTCAATGATTATTAATGAATTAAATTGTATAAGTCTTGTATATCAGTTGATTGTATAAAGTGCATTTAATTAACATTAACGTTAAAACTGGTCATAAATGCACATAAAGAAAGAAAATACAAGGAACTAATATACAAGGCTTGTAATGATTATTCAATAGACATTGTAATTAATGCATCATACAAAGGAGGACAAAATGGGTATTGTAAAAAAGCTTTAGACAGACACAAGTTTTCAAAGACTCGGTAGAATTAAGAAAAAACGACAAAGTCGGTTTGAATATTTCCACATGATAAAGTCGTTTTTTGCAAAGTGTAACCATCTTATGATTCTCTCAAGATGCTAAATACGCATAATCAAAAAATACAGGTATGTTGCATTCACAATGTACAAAGGATTCAATTGTTATGATCTTCAGTGGTGATGTTTGAGCAGATATCAGCTCAAAATCATCCTATTACTTTTATCGTACACATAGCAAACTATATATTCATGTTCCGTGCTTTAAAATTTAAGGCACATCATTATTGCTTGCATAATTCCTTGATGCAACAGACCCAATGTCAGTGCCTACGAACTTTGACCTGGTATGAAAATAGCTTCATATCTCACTTGATTTACCAATAACAAGGAGACTTTTATGTCCGGTGAATGTTTGAGTTTAGTTGTAATTAGTTCATTCGCTTTATTTGCAAGACATTGATATGCTTTCTAATGTAATATATTGGTCAATTAAAGCCCTTTGATTAAGGTTTGAGTTTAGCATTTGGTTCATATCTATCATATATGATTTTTTTCCCAATTTTTTGTTCTTTGTTTTCTTGCCTTGTGCTCATGATGAATTTTAGATGAATGGAAAATATGGAAATGTCCAATGAATTTAATCATACGAGAAATTAGATAAAATTGTATTTAACATACAATTTCGCAAAAAAAAAGAAAGAAAGCCCAGATTTGTTTTTTTACCGTAATTAATACAACTGGTATAAAAATGGAATGTTATTTAGGTCTGCATGTTTAATGAGATTATGTTATAATATTTTCTATTGATAATAAATATAATTTGGGATATTGTTAGATTAAAATGCAATTGCATATGTCATTTACTGGTTTGCCGTTTTGTATAATATGTCTCCATCATATGATGCATCTAAGTTTGCTAAATGCACTTGCTGGACCAATCTAAGGTATCTTATATTCCCAATTTATGATATATAGTGCAACGCTGGAAAAGTATAAAATCAGATCAAAATTATCCCCGTTCTATTTCTGCATGTAATAAACTATATACAAATTTAGTACTTGCCGCTTTATGGTGTACCATAATTTATTGAGTAGCAAAGCTTTCAAAAAATGTATTGCTCTTTATAATATTGTAGAAGAACATTCATTCACTTACCCATCAACTTGGCTATTAGCTCTTCGTTTTAAGTTAGGAAAAATATCACTTCATGATCCTTTGCGTAATGTCAGTAAACCCTAAAAATATTTATCCATTGTTTAAGACAATCAGGTTTATGGAAAGTTTTACCAGTCTTGAAGCATCACAATATAAATATTCAAAGTAAAGAGTAACATGATTTTATGAAAGCCAAATGTAAGAAACTTATCCTAGAAGAAATATCCAACTTTGTATCTAATCTAATGCTCATGAAGTAACATGAATCCCACATATGGTAACAATTATGGGCATTGTTGACTTCTTCCTAATTTCGTTTTCAAAAACTTTAACGCACTAACACATTATCCTAATACAATGTAAATAACTAATCCGTTAATGTTTTATTAATAAAACATCTTCTATTTCTTCATGCCCAAGGTTGTCTAATACACTTCGCAAACATATAAGATAAGTTTACAACCTCAAAGCAAAGAAAATAATCAAATCACATCTATTTGTTTATTCCCATTAGAGGTATTGCACATTAAAACTGAAAAAAAAGTAACAACTTAAGAGTTCATTTTAGGTAGTTAATATTAAGATACCGTACAAATTCAGATATTTCCTATACTACATAAATGATATATCTAATTAATCACTAAATAGAATATTAGTATATTCTTATATAGAAATATTGACATATTCCAGTATTATTAACCCTGATATGTCAATATAACAAAGCAAAATTAAGCAACTAATTTAGTGAGCCAATTTCTGTACAAATGATATTTTCAGATAGTAAACATTATTTAGTATCATACGGTCAAACAAAGTAGATCTACACATATAATATCACTATACATCCTATAAACACATACTTTTGTAATAAGGTTTAAAAGCAATGTCCCAAAACTGAAAACTGAGTATGTATCCACGACTTTAAGTTCTTATTTTCATAAATTTCTGTCACAATTGAGTATTATATGAATGTCCTATCAAACATTATTAGATTTGTATCGATATTTGAGTCCTTATATTTGGAAATTTTTATCTTTTCATTTTTTGCCTTTTCAAACATAAATATTCAATTCAATATTTTTTTCATTAACTCCAATCAGTATGTGTCGATTTATGTTTTGTGTGTGTTTCTATATATCCATGAATAAAATAACAAATATTGTATGATGCTAAAAAAAAAATTTAGCTATTTGAAATTCAATATTTGAAGAAATTAGAGTAATTGGTTTAATTGTGTTGAAACACATTGGATTTTCTCTTATATTAACTTACAAAACTAATTGTGGTTCACTTGCAATCTTTTTTGTGGCTATTGCAACTGATTTTTTTTTTTTTAATCTCAGACTCACGCAGCTAAATACAAATACGTTATAGTTAATTTTTGTTGTACAAAATACATAAGTATATGTGTTATAACATGATTTAGTCTAGCTTTTTCTTTTTTTAAAAGTAAATGGAAAAACCTTTTTTTCGTTGATAATATTAATGGTACAATGTTCTAGGTTGACTGCAATTTTTTCTGAAGTTATCAATTATATATATTTTATAAAAAAAACGATGAAAATTACTTGACAACATCAAGCTTTTATGTTCAAACTAAGGATCATGCGAGATACTTGACAACATCAACCTTTTATGTTCAGACTAAGGATCATACATGCTTGCATTTTAACATTTGTTTGGACCTGTAGACTCTCTGTACGATGGGGTACTGATGTAGAAGCTTGAAGGAGCACCTTGAAGAGCATATAAAAAGAAGAGCCACTTCACTCAGAAGTTGCTAAGTTGTCTTAGTTTTATTGGTGGGATATGTATTTTAAAGTACTATTCGGATTTTAAATTAATTTGACTAGAAAAGTTAATAAGTAATGTCTGGTAAGAAGCTGATATTTTTAGCTGATTTACATGTGGGAATTACAATCATTTGAAAAGGTGTAATCTTTATTCTGCATTAGTTTTGCTGTATAATATTGCTTTAGAGCTTCAATCTAATGTGAACACAATAATCCAGTGCGTATGTCATTTACTAATTTAGTTTGTTTCTTCAACGAACCCAAAATTGTGTACATAGATTTTTGAATAACAGTTTCATATGTTCATGGTTTTAAATATTGAGTGGTCATGGCAATAGTGATCATACAAGCGCTATAACTCATCAACTATCTTATCAATTTATGTAACTGTTTGCATTTTCTTATAGTTATTGGCAAAAACCGAGTGCGAAGCATAGGTTCGCACTAGTGGATATTAAAATTGCTTTTTCAAACGGTTAATTAGACAAAGAAATTTATATGGACCAGCCGGAAGGATTTGTAGTACATGGTCAAGAACATAAAGTATACAAATTGGATAAATCATTACATGATTCAAAATAAGCACCTAAACAATGGCATGAAAAATTTGATAACTTAATCATTTCACATGGTTTTAAAGTTAATGAAAGTGACAAATGCGTATTTTAAAATCTGAGAATGACATTTGTACTATTATATTTCTTTATGTAGATGATCTACTAATTTTGAGTCAAATATTCATGACATAAACATTGTTAAATATTTGTCAAGTGCCAACTTTGATATGAAAGATTCATGCGAGGCGAATGTAATCCTTGGTATTAAAATTACTAGGTCCAAAAAAGGGACTTTCTTTGGATCGATCTCATTATATTGAGAAGATTCTAAAGAAATACAATTACTTTGACTGTAAACCTGCATGTACACCATATGATCCCAGTGTAAAGATATTTTTAAGAACACTGGTGAAGGTTTGACACAGTCAAAGTAAGCGGGCATCATTGGGAGCCTTCCTATCAAGACCGACTTTCTGTGCTATTTCCTAATTATTATTTTGTAACGACTCGGGGGATTTGCGACCTTGGTAATCGACATAAACTCAATGTCGATTATTCAAGCATCGGAAATACCGGATAGTTAATAGAAAGAAGTTAGAGGGTGAGATTAGATAAGATAGAAAATTAGAATAGAAGAAGAAGAATATAACAACAAAATCAGAGTAACACGAATCTCACAACGAAACGAATAAAATATATTATATAACATAACATTGAAATAAGATCAGGATCTGTATATAATACCATTACCGAAGTACAACACTTACAACACAGCGGAAATAAAAAACAGCTATATAATCCTAAAGCCTCCAGCTCTTCAAGTATCTGAAAAATCCCAACTACTTGACTGCCCGTACAAAATTGGGCACCCAAAAGTTTTGGGAAAATAAAACAAAATAAACATCGGGTCAGTCATGGGACTGGTATGAGTAAACAATTTAAAGCAGTTTGAGAAAATAAACGATATCTCATAAGACCACGCCGTATAAAACGGAATGGGTTTTTCCCTTATGAGAACCCAAAGCATTTGATTTAACATCAAAAATCCTTTTGCAAGAAACAATGATCTTTTATATCAAAACTCTTTTTTTTATATTATAATAGTGTCTACCAACCATAATATTATAATCATCTCGCAGAACGCTTTCATCTCACGTTCCACATACATAATATATAATCAAAAACTGCTGGCACTTATTGGGTAATGGATTCCAACTAGCAAGGTATGGGACCACCATTCGATAGTGCATCTCTAGAGAGGAGTACACCGGGTTCAACAAGAACACCTTGTAACCCAGGCTAAACATGACCGGTTATTCATTTCGCTTGAGTGTACCGAATGTATTACACCAACGGTTGGGATCAACAACCATTTCCCGAAAGGGACAGCATCGAAATAGATTACAGAAGTAAATGGAATTTCTCTAGATCAGGTGACAATACACCCTAATTGACAGCTAACCACTTAGCCATGCGGCCTACCCGATTTTATACCATTTCCTGGTTGTGAGGCTTGAGGTCATAACGTATAGATCACACCTTTATTTACTTTGAATGTCACATCGCCATACCCGACAAATCACAAACTGATTTCCCCAAAAATACCATAGGTATACAGCTAAGAAAAACGAATTCCTCTGCCGCCAAACGTAAATAAGTTTGAAAAGATCAACTTACACGGTCTATTTAAATGTACTCTGTTAGACATTCTTCCATACTGGTCGTCCTGGGACTGGACAAACCGAAGGCACTACTCTGTAAATCCATCTTAGGCAATTTCTACCTAGGATCGCAAGAACAGATCTTGCATAAACTCCGTCTTCAATTAACTTCATCGTATTTGATCCGCAAAGCTAATGCCCATATGGAATGGTTTTCAGATAATAAATCTGATCCCGGTCTCTCCGTACCGACGACGGAAAAATGGTCAAAACTTTGATAGTCGGTTATTTAACTATCAAAAGAAACATCCATACACACAACGATCTTATTTCCAAATGGATTCTTTATCGATCAATCATCAATCAACATTTTTCCCTTTTAAATTAATTTATCATTAATTTATGCATTTCCCCATTTCCATATATTCGTGAAATTCCTATTTTCTAAGTTTAGAAAATATAC
This sequence comes from Allium sativum, assembly GCA_030737875.1. Lineage (NCBI taxonomy): Eukaryota > Viridiplantae > Streptophyta > Magnoliopsida > Asparagales > Amaryllidaceae > Allium > Allium sativum. Next base: position 1,046,214,299 of record CM060916.1, on the reverse strand, counting down.
GTTATTAATCATTGGAAAACATTTCCGTCTCTTATTCACGCATCATTATTCTTCCCAATTCATCAGTCCCTAACTGTAAACAAGTAGGAGAACAATTCTCTGAATATCAATCCCGAAGGCCGAAATCAACATTAGATTGATACCTAGAAAGCTGCTCAACATAATTACTATCCAATCAGTTTATAAATTCCTTAACTCCATTTCTTGTCTTCATATCGAATCATTGCTTACGTAACTCTTGGATTCAGTTCACGAATCCAATTCTTTTATGAAAAACATTGGTTATAACGATAACAGTATAATCCCTACTTTCGAGATATTTAAATTAAACTTTTATACCTTAATTTAAATAAATAAATGATTTATTAATTAAATAAATCTTGATTTAAAACCTGGAAAGTACATAGTACTTTCCTACATTCGATATAGTTGAATCCCAAAGTATAATTCTCTCTCGAAAAATCTTTATTCGATGATTCTCTTTCGAATAAACTATATTCGATAATCTCTCTTTCGAATAAACTATATTCGATAATCTCTCTTAGAATAACTTATATTAGATTATCTCTCTTTGATTACCTTATATTCGATAACTCTTTTCTTCGAATAAACTATATTTGATAACTCTCTTTCGAATAAACTACATTCGATAATCTCTCTTTCGAATAAACTATATTCGATTAACTCTTATTCGATTAACTAATATTCGATTAACTCTATTCGAATAACTCTGTTCGATTAACTCTTATTCGAATAACTAATATTCGATCAACTCTATTCGAATAACTAATATTCGATTAACTCTAATTCGATTAACTCTATTCGATTAACTCTTATTTGAATAACTAATATTCGACTAACTTTATTCAATTAACTATATTCGATTAACTCTTATTCGAATAACTAATATTCGATTAAATATATTCAAATAACTAATATTCGATTAACTCTAATTCGATTAACTCTATTCGAATAACTAATATTCGATTAAATCTATTCGATTAACTCTATCCGATTAACTCTTTTCGATTAACTCTTATTCGAATAACTAATATTCGATTAACTCTATTTGAATAACTAATATTCGATTAACTCTAGTTCGATTAACTCTATTCGATTAACTCTTATTTGAATAACTAATTTTCTACTAACTCTATTCAATTAACTCTATTCAATTAATTCTTATTCGAATAACTAATATTCGATTAACTCTATTCGAATAACTAATATTCGATTAACTCTAATTCGATTAACTCTATTCGAATAACTAATTTTATTTTAACCCTATTTCCTATCTCATTCAAATTCCCACTTTAATTCCTATTTCAAAACCCAATTTTCCTTATAAATGTTTTAATTAATAAAATATTCATTTTAATCCATTATTCACATCGAATGTGAAAAATATTTCTTTTATATAATCCATTAAGTTTGATTTTATTTATTTTAAAATAATATCCCATTTCAAAATTCTATTTATACTTCTATTTATAGAATTATTCATACGAAATCTCCTTCTTATTTTTAACACTTAAATCTTATTTATAATTCCCTTTACAAATGCCGAGTTCACATTCTATTTAAAATATCGGTGTCAAAAGCGATTTCTACTTCTCTATATATATTCAGACTTATATATCCAATTTATCCAATGATAAATAATTTGTTTAATTTATAAAACATTATTTATAAATTAATCTTCTCAATTTATCTGTTAAAACATATTTCCATTTAATACCCACTTTGAACAATCTTCTCATAATTCTTTTATATCTCGTCAATTCCCTTTTATATTTCTATTTATTTCTTAAATAATTCCTTTTACAATTCTATTTATTTTCTAACTATTTCCTTTTATAATTCTATTTATTTTCTAAATAAATATTCCTTTTATAATTCTTTGATTTTATAAATATTTCCTTTTATAAAATCCTTTGATTTTATAAATATTTTCTTTTATAAAATCCTTTGATTTTATAAATATATTATTTTCAATATAAACTTTGAAATGTAATAACCCAGAAAATCCGAGCCAATTTAAAAATTTTATTTTGGAAATTTTAATTAACTTTCAATATTTAAAATGATTTATTTTAAATAATGACGACGAGAAATGTATTTTGAATAGAAATAGAACGTATATATTTATATAGATCGTCGTTAGAATATAAATATTTATTTTTAATTATAAAAGGAATTGAAAATGGCGTGGTAGTTCGAAAATTCGATTTCGAAGTTCAAATGAATGTATAGGATTCAAAATAAATTGGATTTTAGCAAAACCAAAAATATTAAGATCTATTTGGGAATATCTTTCCAACGAATCCGGAAAATCAAAATTTCATAGTGGGAATAAAAAGTTATGCCCAGTTGAAAATTCAGAATAGTCGCTATGGAATTTTGGCCCTTAAAAATGGAAATTTTGCAGACGACCTCTGTTTTCGACGAACACACTTTTGGATCCGGGATGTCGAGTTATTGCTAGATCCCAAAATTCGTAATTTTTTGAATCAATATGTGAGCGTGGCGAAGTAAAACGTGTTTTGACAGTTTCAGTCAATTTCGATCGACCAGAAAATGGCCATTTTTCAAACGGTCTCAGAATTTGACGAAATTAGTTTTGTTAGGACCGTATCGTCAATACGAAGATAGAAATATTTTTCGGAAATTTTTAGAGTCCGTATGTGGCCTCGGTAAATTGAAATGCGCGTTCAAATTCAATATATAGATTTATATTTTGATTTTGACGGAAACTGATTGAAATGATCGAATCAGCTTACAATATATATCCCATTGTGTTTGGAATGGGGATAATTAGCTAGGGACGGCAGGCGGTGGGTCTCGTTTAGAGGTCGAAATTAAAAGTTACTTTTTTGGGAAATAATTAAATAAAATAATTAAATTTTATAACTAACCCCCCTCTCCTTCTATCTTCTCAGCCCCCCCTCCCCGTATATTCTTCAATCCAAAAAAAAGGAGGCGGCGGAGCCCTCCATCGCGCTGCCGTTGACCGCACCCCCCTCCCCCTCCGCCTGCGCACCCCTGGCCGCACTCCACTTCCCCTACTCCTCCCTCCGATCCCCCCTTCCCCGTTCGAAATTCCATAGCCCTAAAACCCCCAAACCCATAACCCTAGCCGCCGGACCTAGCTGCGCCACCCTCTCCCGAACCCGCCACCTGAAGCCACGACGCCCCACCCCTTCCAGGCCCCACCAGCCCCGCCTAGGTCCTCCTCCATCCAGAGATGCGATCTTTTAACAAGAAAAAAAGTGAGTTTTTTCCTCTTCTTGTTTAATTAATTAAATTGGAATGCTCAGTTTATAAAATCAGTTTTTAATTTATATAGTATATAGAAGGATTAAATTTTTGATATGAAAAAGACTTGATTTGCATTTAGGAAGACGTTATGATTTTTAAAAATATAAAGACTCGATTTTTAAAAATATAATAGCATGATAAAGAAGGGATTTTTATTTATAGAAAAGGTTCGATTTTTATTTATAGAAAAGGTTCTATTTTTATTTATAGAAAAGGTTCAATTTTTATTTATAAGGAAAAGTAAGATTTTTATCATACATGAAAGGTATGATTTTTATTTATACCATAGCATGATAAAAATATGATTTTTATATACTAGAGAATATAAAAATGTGATTTTTATATGAGTAGTGATATAAAAATATAATCTTTGCTAGAAGAAGAGCGATATAAAAATATAATCTTTATTAGAAGAAGAGCGATATAAAAATATAGTTTTTATTATGAAGTTAGCGTGATAAAAATATGATCTTTATTATATGAACACCGTTATGAAAATAGAATTTTTTTCTATATAGTAGCAGGATAAAAATGTGATTTTTATCCATATAGCGTAGTTATAAAAATGTGATTTTTTATATACATAGCAACAATATAAAAATGTGATTTTTATATATCTAGTGAATACGGTCGACGAAAGTGACAAAAGGCGAGCACGGAGAAGATTTCCTACATATGAAGAGTCGCGGTGAATTGGTTTAGCTAGTCGGTGAGAACTTCTCACTTTTAATTTAATTTTCTAGTTAAAATATATACTAGGATGCAGACGGTGCTTAGCAGCACCCGACAGCCATCGTCCACAAACCATGGACGGCTTGTTTGTTTGTTTGATTGTGATGTGAAATTTGATTGTGTGAAGTAGAATGAAATATAATATTTTATAGTTAAAAATATAATTTTTAACGTGTAAATGGAATAAATATTTATAAACAAATCGAATGATTTGTTTATGTATACACATTTGATGGATATGGATTGGGACGATAAATTTTACACATCGCCCAACTGCACAAATAAATCTGTGTTTGATTGTTTGAAACCCCACACGGGTATTAGGATGATATATGATGTACACTAATCCCAATAATTAGCTGTATGTCGATCGATTGATTGACAGACTGTTATAAGCGTTAAATATTTATATTTGATGCTTATACAATGTAGAACGCACTTTGGATGATGGTTGATTGTTTATCGTCATTGTTGTATACATGTATTGGATGAAATCCACATAATCAAATTATATGGTAATTGACTGTGTCTGATTCCAGTTCAGAATTATCGAATATTTTAAAATAATAAAGTGAATAGTGAAATGTGAAACCGTGTGAAGTAGTTAAACGCCATTTTTATAAGAACGAGAATTTTGTTGATTTTATTCGTTTTATAATGAATATCGAAAAGTGATTTCAAAATCGATTGTTTTGAAAATGATATTCGAATTAAACTGAATAGAAATGAAATTCGAATTGAATTGAATAGAAATGAAATTCGAATTGAATTGAATAGAATTGAAATTCGAATTGAATAGAATTGAAATTCGAATTGAATTGAATAGAATTTGAAATTCGAATTGAATTGAAATGAATTTAAAACGAATTTAGAAGGAAAAACACAATTTTGATTCGAATTTGAAATGGAAGTTGAAATTGTTTTTGAAACGAATTCTAAACGATTTATAGAATTCGTTTTAAAATGGAAATCGACGAAATATATATTATATATATATAGTATAATGGCCTGAATAGAACGCGCCGCGTGGCGGCGGTTCACGAATTTCGACAATTGAATTCGAATGGACATTACGGGAGATCCGACCATCGGATTCTCCTAAAACCGAAACCGTTGGGTTCGTATCGAAAAGAGCTTAAAACGAACATGAAAAATTTGAAATCTAATGGTTGGATTTGGAATTATGTCCAAATCTAATTGGGAAAAGGTCGGTGTAAGTGCAGTTCGATGGTCATTTGTGGAAATCGACTGTACGAGCCTTGATAAAATTATTAAAAATATCAATAATTTGTGTAAAATCATAATAAATGATTTGGAAAGAACTGGGATGAAAAATCCCATATTTGAAAAGATAAAAATGTATTTTTATCAAAATGAACTAGTTTTGAACTAGAATTATAAATTCAATATTTTTAAAATAAATAAACTGGATTTGAAATAGTTTTAATAATAACCATAATTTCCAACATATGAATTGGAATGGATTTGAATCGAAATTATCTTCGGGATATTTCGATGATTGGATTCAGGATTATACGAATATTGTTATGGAAATTTGGAAGATATATTTTATATCATTATTTCCAATATGATATTTGTTGATTTCAGAATTTGATGTTGAATATTAACCGATATATTTTCTATTCAGAGCCTTGTATTTAATATCTAATGGGATTTGGGTTTGTCGTGAATGGTGTCTTCATTAACACTGTTCTTAAACCCAGTTGAGAAAAGGATAAATCTTTTTATTTAGATTTAATGAAGTACACCAATTAATTAATATATTTAATTGGAACTGAATTAGAATTGATTTTTGGGTTTATCATGAACGGTGTTTTAATTAACACTTGTTCTTTAACCCAATTTACAGTGAAATAAGATTTGAAATTTATAAATCTTTCTATAAAGATTTAATGAGATTTTCCTAAGTAACGTTTTCCAATATAATATATTGAATTGGAATTGAATGGAATTCGATTTGATAATAGTCGAAATGAAATTCTGTGGAGGAGGACGGTTAATACATATGGAGTTTAAAAGGCTTTGCCGCTATTCCATTTACATTATTAGTCGGATACAGAAATTGATGTCGATTATATATATATATATTGATTTGTTTTTCCGTGAAGATTCCATAAATAATGGAATGTGATTTGGGTTTATCATGAACTGTGTTTTAAATGACATTAGTTCTTTAACCGAGTAAAGGACAATATTACATGTCTGTCGTTATATTTCGAACTGTATGGTTGATCTCTGCTTAATATATATCTGTTTGGCGGTGGAGAATTTATTCTCTTGCCTAACGCCCTTCTCTGAGACGTACGAGCTCAGAGGTTATATATCGGCAGAAATCAACAGTACGGCGTAGATTATCGATGCGGCATGTTTGTGTTTCCAAAGTTAAATAATCATTAATAATGATTTTTGGGACGATTAAAACTAAGTGGAGTTTTAATGAATCTTTAATTAGATTGAAAGGTGGATGGATAATTTAAATTATCATATTTGGAAAATGATCGAGACTGGAGTATCGCCAGTTTTGCTCCTAGCGATAGTTAAATCTTTAATTAGATTTGAACGGAAAAATGGTAATTTAATTTACTGATAACACGTGGTGTTAGTTATGGGGTAATAATAGTTTTGCTCCATGGGATGAATAGGTTGGGACTGGGAAATAAAATAAATGATTACTTCGGTGTGGTTCGCTAATCCCGACTAGTTTGGAAAACCTTTACATGGTTTGAAATGACATCCAAAGGTAGATTAAAGAATAAATTTTAAAGAATTTATCTTTGATAAAATTAATGGGAACCTTTTCCAAAAGATGTGAATATTTAAATAAAAGAATATTCAGAATTGGAATGAGGCGTATGTTGTGTTTTCTAGCACTTGTTTATTATATACGCGAGTTATTCGGAAAGGCCGGGTTTATACCCATTTTGAATAACTGATTCGACGATAAGTTGAAGATGAAGATGGTGGTCGAAGACCGGAGGTCTTCACATCGTTTGGATAATTACTGATGATCCTGATTGGGCTGTACACCCAAGAGGAGGGAAATAGTTGGTGGTTGTCCAGACGTATTTGGAGATCAATGGACATGCGAGGTATATGGTGCCTCTGGTCTCGTTCAGACCCAGAACGAACTTGTAAAAGGATTGCGTGTCTGACATTGGATTTTATTCTGTGTTGATTGATTTCTATTAAATATATATCTGTTTGGCGGCGGAGAATTTATTCTCTTGCTTAACGCCCTTCTATGAGACGTACGAACTCAGAGGTTATATATCGATAGATATCAGTCACATCGCATTAATTGCCTATGTGGCATGCCTAAGTGGTAGATGATCAAGGCTTTTGTTGCAAAGCAAAGTTTTGTGATTGATGATCAAAGCACGGCCTACGCGGCATAGCTTTGTGTATAGCGTGAATTCGCGAGCCTCGCACCTCGGTATGAGTTAAAAACGGGATACGGACCGCTGGGATAACACGACGTTTCTTTCTAGTTATGGGTAGTGTCAGTGTTTTACTAGCGCTGACATCGTTGATTGTTATACCTATGTGGATGTTTGATTGCGAGGCGCCTCGATTATAGGTTTATAAGGACCAGGAAATGTGTGTTCAGGAATTGCCAATCCTCAAACGTAAGAGAGGACCGGCCCAGCCGATTCCAGGGGTTACCCAGAGTGTGTAGTCCTAGGCATTTGCTAGAGTGTCTCAAAACGGAGAGGAGCTTGCCCCTTGCCTCGAACCATGACGAAAATCCAATTTCCAATACTGACATTTCGGTTTTAGTTGTAATCCTATATATGGCGACATAGTGGGATGGGGCGCTCATGCCGTCTATGATTGATATTTATGATTGAAATTGTTTTGACACTATACACTTATAATAGTATCAAATGATTTGTTTTAAACGTACCAAGCATGTAACACCCCACCTCCGCTAGGGTCACTCACAAAGCGAATGCACTAGGTTTGGTGAAGTATTATCGAGGTAAACATGCACAGAAATATTACAAGACAGAACATATATAAAACAGCGGAAGTAAAACAAATTTCATTACCTTATAAAATAAGGTCTAAAGCCTTTTACATCAGAATACATCAAAACCTGTCTTGCAATAGTAAAGAAGCATAAACCATTTCATAAATTATTCCCCAAGTAAAACAGTAAGGTAGCCATAGCCAAGAAAAGTCCAAGCCATGCATGATGACCTTCAAGCAGAGGAAGTCCGAACTAAATAAAAGTGTTTCCTCCCTGAAAACCTGGGGGGGGGAACGGAAGACAAAGAGGCGAAACAAAACGGGGTCAGTCATAAAGACTGGTAAGTCTTATCTACTTCCAATATAAAAACATGTAAAGGTAACATGACATGCATAAACTGAAAGTAAACATAAGAATGCCGACAAGATAGATAAGCTAAACCAAGATAACTGGATGAACTACTGTAGCAAGATAAACTAAGGTATCATGATAAACTACGGTGTCGAGATAAATCAAGGTATCACATCGTTAGGTTTCTATCAAGTATACTATCCCAAGGTATCTATCATGTATAACATCCCACGGTATTTATCATGTATATTTGCTCTGCACCTCTCGTACTAGTATCCCAACCCACGTCATGTGTTAACTATGAATGTCCTTTGCCCAATGTCCTGTAATGGTCCATGTCAACCTAATATATAGCGTATGTAGGTTTTCCCAACTCGTATGTTTCTTTCCATGTATAAGTTCAGTCCTTTGCTGTAGGCCGTACGGGTTTTCCCGTGTAAATCTATACCACCTCAACGTAGTACCATTTTATCCTTGAAGTTGTTTTGGACTGCTATCCTTGGTCTGGTTATGTTTTCTTACCATGAACTATCGCGTGTTCACCTAGGGTTTATGCCACTTAGGACCGCTAGGGATTATGCTACCTAATGAACGTTTTCGTATCTCGGTTTGGGTTTTAGCCACCTAGGGCTACTAGGGATTATGCTACCCGTCAACCGCGCCCTTTTTATCCCACGTATGGACCGTGAATCGTTTTCCAAGTCTAGACGCACATGTATCTCAATGTGCCATCCGAGTTCCGTGCCAGGGCAAATCAAGAAATACGGAACTCGGTCGGGAGTTTTAAGTCATCTGCCAATGCAGATATCAAGGTCTGTTTTTGTATCCGTGGCTATGGTCCCACGTGACCCCTCCCTCAACTACTGAAAGGCAAAACAAGAAAAGTCGTGTATGAGAACTACACTTAGGCCATCGATGCCCCCTTCCCGGACGACCAACCTCACCCATACCTAGATAGCAAATATGGTCTGTTGGGTGTTCTCTGCCTTTCCGTACGTCCACGATTGACTAAAGATGGTAGGTGACCGACGAAGTGCTATCTAGGGCTACCGTAAAAATATCGCCGACCCCACGCTAATCCACCTCAGTCTTTAGGTTGCTCGCACAGCAACCAAGGCATACCCTTGGTTCTTCTACCGTAGACCTTAACCTCTACGAGCCCAGGTTTTGTGGACCATCCGCAACCTCACAGAGGGATACCAAGAGTACCCTCACGTCCCCCGAAGCTACTGCTTCGTCACCCAGTTCGTTGGAGCCTTTATCTAAGTCAGATAATTTGCTCCTCCTCGTGTGTTTAAGTGATGACCTACCGTATCGGGTTACTCATCTATCTGTGAACTGGTCCAAATTCCTTACTAAGAATTATTACTTAGTTATCCTAAACTAAGGTTTATCACTTAGTTCCCTTTCCCATTATCCTTGTTAACTAAGATTTTCCACCTAGTCCCCTGAACTAGGGTTTTGTCAAATGGGTTAAGTGTTGTCATTCCAGTTCATGACTTAACCCGCCTACGAATCATGTCAAGATTGGATAAGTATTTAAGCTCAAGACTTAGCCCTACAAGTTGGTTAAGTATACCAAGAAGCTCATGACTTAACCCTATTCAATTATCAAGTCAAATTGGTTAAGTATTAGTTTGTCTTGACCCTATCAGATTATCGTGTTAGTTTGGTTAAGCATAGATTATCTTAACCCCATCAGATTATCGAGTCGGATTGGTTAAGTGTGGGTTAGCTCAACCCCATCCACTAATCGTATTACAATGGTTAAGTATATTTAAACGGTCTTGTGACTTAACCCTATCAAGTTCTCATATTAGATTGGTTAAGTATAGGTTACTTAACCTCATAAAATCATCATGTATAATTGGTTAAGTATAAATTACTTAACCCCATTAAATTATCACGTTTAGTTGGTTAAGTGTTGGTTACTTAACCTCATTGAATTATCAAGTTTAGATTGGTTAAGTGTTTAACTTAACCCCATCGTATTACCGTGTTTAGATTAGTTAAGTCTAGGTTAACTTAACTTCATCAAATTACCGTGTTTAGATTAGTTAAGTGTAGGTTTAGCTTAACCCCATCCCCTAACTGTATTTTACGGTTAAGTGTCATGAAGAAATCAAGTCCGGTTTAAATTAACCTACCCATTCATGTCATATCGGTTAAGTGTCATTAGTCAAATTTACTTTACCTTATCATGTGGCATTAATTAAATTAATGCACTCTCAACCTCTCACATTAGACCTTGTTGTGGTTACTAGTTAAGCCGGGCGGGTCCGGGTAGTTTTACACCACAACCTGGTCTAACCTCGGGTCTTAAGCGCGACATGAGCAACTTCTCACATTGGGTCTTATTGTTTGCAACTACTAGTTAAGCCGGTCGGGTCCGGGTAGTTTTTTGTTGCAAACTCAACCCAACCTCGAGTTGGTCACTTTCATGTTTAGTCTAGTGTCATATTACACTTACAACCCATACATGTCTAGTTTTCAAGTCCCATGTTTTCCTACGTGTCATGTCCACATTTTAGTTTGACTTACATGCCATGTTTCATGTAACTTCAAGTCACGTTTCATGCCATATTCACGTTTTGTCTAAACCACCCAAAACGTATTTTCAAACGCAAGTGAAAGCGAGTCAACATGGTAGAAATACTATGATAACACATTAGACTAAAACATGCACGATGTCCTAAAGGGATTAGCCACAAACATGCATAATATCATAAGGGGTTTGGCCTCAAACTTGCATAATATCTTAAGGGGTTTGGCTCCTTTTACATGCATAAGCTCCAAGTCATGTTCATGCACGTATTTCACAAGTCAAAGTGGTTCCATGCGTTCATGCCAACATCCCACAAGTAAAGGTTCAATCTTTCATGATAAACTAAGTTAAACATAACATGAGTGGCATGATCTAGTCACTAAGTAATAGCCAAAGTCATAGGTTCAAGCAAAAGGGCTAAACTAGGTTCACATAGGCTAGCATACTTATGTTCATCGCATTTTATTCCATGTCACATTAGAACCACCGTTTAGATCTACAAGTAGCTAGAACTTACATAGCGTGGCAAGAGGGCTAGGAGCATGAATCGTCTTGACGAAGAAAGGTGGCTCCTTTGTTAATGAATCGTCATGAAATTTGCGTAGCAACGTTGATCTACCCTCGATTTGATGTAGAAAGCTTGCACCTTTTGGTTTGAACCCGATTTGAATGCATAAGCCCTTGGAGTTGGAGATGGAGGCCATGATCAAGATAGATTTTGGCAGCACTTAGTTGCTAGAATGATTTTTAGTGATTTAGGTTAGGTCCTAGGGTGTTTTTATAGAGATTAGGAGTAGTTTAGGTCATAGGATAAACCCTAGGATGGATCTGAGCCCTCAAAATCCGTCACAGGCCCATAAAACCGAGCCAAGACAGCAGCAGGTGCACCCAGGTCCAAGTGATCGGACCACCCAGGTCGACACCCGTGTCGACTGGGCAGTCGACCTGCCCCCTGGGCGTGTCGACTCCCCAGTCGACCTGGGGCTTGGGCGGGAATTTTTTGGCCCAGTCTTGTTTGGCTCCAGATTTGATTTTCGAACTGTTTTTGAACTTGGATTTTTCTGAAAACTTCCATGGGCCATAACTGGGTCATACAGACTCCGATTTTCGAAAACTCGGACTCTATTTCGCGTATTTTTCCGAGACAAACGCAATGGCACAGCCCATTTCCCTTGATTAAAATTTTAAAATTAAATTCTGCCTTGATTCTTATCTTTACACGTTGTTAAAAATTCGGGTTGTTACATTCTCCCCTCCTTTAAGGATTTCGTCCCCGAAATCTCCAAGTTAGGAAGAACATATCCTACCATCCATCATACATCTACTCAAAACATCATTCACAGGCAACCATTGTCCTTAGACTATTTCTAATGCCATATGAACATATGCAGAACATGTGTGTATATGCTGCTTAGCTAATGCTAATGATCAGGCCTGAATGATCTTTCTAATGCAAAATATGTTTAGTGCCATGAATCCAACATGTATGCAAATAGTCCTAGTCATATAAGTACTACATGCATGCACAAACATTCATTCATATGCAACATCCGCATGACAACACATTAACTTTCAAACAAGTATAAATACTCGTGCATATGCAATGCAAAATGTGAGTGCGTCGATCTAGTATCTAACGTGTATTCGTGCATCCACGAGCAACCACTTGCAACCATTTGCAACCATATCAATCATAACATGTTTCAAATACATGTTTACATCCATAGAGTTCTACCTAAGGTTCCCAAGATAGGATCGAGAAGATAAACAAGACAAACTCCTTACGGGGTTTGCAACAGAAACAGGACCGAGAGGATATCCTCCAAGCGATAGCATGGAAGCAAGCTCTACAGGAGAACCAGGGATCAACGATATACTCTTAAAAAGAGACATGATGCGCGCGTCTAAGCCGCATTTCCATGAGCTTAATTCCATTGTGCCTTGACCGCCTTTGACTTCATGATTTTCGTAGCTCCTTGATTACTATTTCCAAGGTATGAGTCGGAACTCATTTCACTCTCGCCTCTCGTTCCTTTTTCACTTATTCTTTTCTAAAATACTTGGCTCAACCATAACTGCGTACTCATGGTTTCATGCAAGCTTTCCAACAATTCACTAGCGAATCTGGGATCTCGTTTACCTACTAAGAGGTATTCCACGCAGAAGAGCTTCCCTTGAAAACAACCGATGCCAGCCATGTTGCCCAGTGTACTTACTAGGGTGATTCCTACAGCCCATGCTTAAGCAGAATGAACCATACACCTTATTGGCGAACATTACTCGATCGGATCAGAGATTTCCGATAAATGCATCAAGAGATTCTAGGTAACTAACCATGACAGAACTCATAAGGTTACACGAGACTTCGAGGGTATTACCAAGGCAAGTTAAGAGTTTAACTACCCTTCTTTCAAAACCGAGAATGGCATCCCTTACTGGATAACCACTTCATCCCTAGAATCCATCCATAGCTCAACAATAGAAGCATTGCTTCTAATCTCAACACTTGGCATTTACACTCTCAATTCCAAACAAGTCATGAATAAATGGACCGATCCTCCAACCGGACTTGAGACAAAAATGGGATCCTCTACCATGCCAGTACTAAGGTGCAGAGACTCAACTATCGAAGTAGACTTAAATGATGCGATGATCAAGCCAAAGTCTAGACGGGATGATAGAAAAGAAAGGCTAAACCTTCAACAGAAACTGTACCATCCCTCTTAGGTACGCTAGAAATGAGAGCATACAATTGCCCTCTCGATGATCTTGTCCTCGTCCCATAACACTTAACTATGCGTCCCGTTTTACTATGCCAAAGATACTCTCTCGTCATGGGTTTTATTGTTCACCTTTTTCCCTCCTTTGTGGATTAAGCCATATCAACAAGTTGCTTATCTTTAAGCTCGTGTCCTCTATCCTTGCTCTTATTATCCTTCCTTATAGCACGGCAACTGGTCTCTCGAGGACTCCCTCCATCGTATGGAAAACTCTTACTTAGCTAGACAAGGATTAGTCGCAGTTAGAACTACTGTGACTACGGATGGAGGAAGGAAAGGAAAAGAGACTCAATCAAGGAAACAAAGGATAGTGCTAATGGCTTTTGGGGAATAGCCTTCAAAAATAAAACCTTTCTTGAAAAATGCTTCTTTGTAAACGGTTTCTCAAATAGTTTTCAGAAGGTTTTAAAAACTTTTGCCCAGCCTGGTAACCTTCTGCTCTGATACCAAATGTAACACCCCACCTCCGCTAGGGTCACTCACAAAGGGAATGCACTAGGTTTGGTGAAGTATTATCGAGGTAAACATGCACAGAAATATTACAAGACAGAACATATATAAAACAGCGGAAGTAAAACAAATTTCATTACCTTATAAAATATGGTCTAAAGCCTTTTACATCAGAATACATCAAAACCTGTCTTGCAATAGTAAAGAAGCATAAACCATTTCATAAATTATTCCCCAAGTAAAACAGTAAGGTAGCCATAGCCAAGAAAATTCCAAGCCATGCATGATGACCTTCAAGCAGAGGAAGTCCGAACTAAATAACAGTGTTTCCTCCCTGAAAACCCGGGGGGGGGGGGGGAGGGGGGAAACGGAAGACAAAGAGGCGAAACAAAACGGGGTCAGTCATAACGACTGGTAAGTCCTATCTACTTCCAATATAAAAACAGGTAAAGGTAACATGACATGCGTAAACTGAAAGTAAACATAAGGATGCCGACAAGATAGATAAGCTAAACCAAGATAACTGGATGAACTACTGTAGCAAGATAAACTACGGTGTCGAGATAAATCAAGGTATCACATCGTCAGGTTTCTATCAAGTATACTATCCCAAGGTATCTATCATGTATAACATCCCACGGTATTTATCATGTATATTTGCTCTGCACCTCTCGTACTAGTATCCCAACCCGCGTCATGTGTTAACTATGAATGTCCTTTGCCCAATGTCCTGTAATGGTCCATGTCAACCTAATATATAGCATATGTAGGTTTTCCCAACTCGTATGTTTCTTTCCATGTATAAGTTCAGTCCTTTGCCGTAGGCCGTACGGGTTTTCCCGTGTAAATCTATACCACCTCAACGTAGTACCATTTTATCCTTGAAGTTGTTTTGGACTACTATCCTTGGTCTGGTTATGTTTTCTTACCATGAACTATCGCGTGTTCACCTAGGGTTTATGCCACTTAGGACCGCTAGGGATTATGCTACCTAATGAACGTTTTCGTATCTCGGTTTGGGTTCAGCCACCTAGGGCTACTAGGGATTATGCTACCCTTCAACCACGCCCTTTTTATCCTACGTATGGATCGTGAATCGTTTTCCATGTCTAGACGCACATGTATCTCAATGTGCCATCCGAGTTCCGTGCCAGGGCAAATCAAGAAATACGGAACTCGGTCGGGAGTTTTAAGTCATCTGCCAATGCAGATATCAAGGTCTGTTTTTGTATCCGTGGCTATGGTCCCACGTGACCCCTCCCTCAACTACTGAAAGGCAAAACAAGAAAAGTCATGTATGAGAACTACACTAAGGCCATCGATGCCCCCTTCCAGGACGGCCAACCTCACCCATACCTAGATAGCAAATATGGTCTGTTGGGTGTTCTCTGCCTTTCCGTACGTCCACGATTGACTAAAGATGGTAGGTGGCCGACGATGTGCTATCTAGGGCTACCGTAAAAATATCGCCGACCCCACGCTAATCCACCCCAGTCTTTAGGTTGCTCGCACAGCAACCAAGGCATACCCTTGGTTCTTCTACCGCAGACCTTAACCTCTGTGAGCCCAAGTTTCGTGGACCATCTGCAACCTCACAGAGGGATACCAAGAGTACCCTCACGTCCCCCGAAGCTACTGCTTCGTCACCCAGTTCGTTGGAGCCTTTATCTAAGTCGGATAATTTGCTTCTCCTCGTGTGTTTAAGCGTTGACCTACCGTATCGGGTTACTCATCTATCTGTGAACTGGTCCAAATTCCTTGACTAAGAATTATTACTTAGTTATCCTAAAATAAGGTTTATCACTTAGTTCCCTTTCCCGTTATCCTTGTTAACTACGATTTTCCACCTAGTCCCCTGAACTAGGGTTTTGTCAAATGGGTTAAGTGTTGTCATTCCAGTTCATGACTTAACCCGCCAACGAATCATGTCAAGATTGGATAAGTATTTAAGCTCAAGACTTAGCCCTACAAGTTGGTTAAGTATACCAAGAAGCTCATGGCTTAACCCTATTCAATTATCAAGTCAAATTGGTTAAGTATTAGTTTGTCTTGACCCTATCAGATTATCGTGTTAGATTGGTTAAGCATAGATTATCTTAACCCCATCAGATTATCGAGTCGGATTGGTTAAGTGTGGGTTAGCTCAACCCCATCCACTAATCGTATTACAATGGTTAAGTATATATAAACGGACTTGTGACTTAACCCTATCAAGTTCTCATATTAGATTGGTTAAGTATAGGTTACTTAACCTCATAAAATCATCATGTATAATTGGTTAAGTATAAGTTACTTAACCCCATTAAATTATCACGTTTTGTTGGTTAAGTTTTGGTTACTTAACCTCATTGAATTATCAAGTTTAGATTGGTTAAGTGTTTAACTTAACCCCATCGTATTACCGTGTTTAGATTAGTTAAGTCTAGGTTAACTAAACTTCATCAAATTACCGTGTTTAGATTAGTTAAGTGTAGGTTTAGCTTAACCCCATCCCCGAACTGTATTTTACGGTTAAGTGTCATTAAGAAATCAAGTCCGGTTTAACTTAACCTACCCATTCATGTCATATCGGTTAAGTGTCATTAGTCAAATTTACTTAACCTTATCATGTGGCATTAATTAAATTAATGCACTCTCAACCTCTCACATTAGACCTTGTTGTGGTTACTAGTTAAGCCGGGCGGGTCCGGGTAGTTTTACACCACAACCTAGTCTAACCTCGGGTCTTAAGCGCGACATGACCAACTTCTCACATTGGGTCTTATTGTTTGCAACTACTAGTTAAGCCGGTCGGGTCCGGGTAGTTTTATGTTGCAAACTCAACCCAACCTCGAGTTGGTCACTTTCATGTTTAGTCTAGTGTCATATTACACTTACAAACCATACATGTCTAGTTTTCAAGTCCCATGTTTTCCTACGTGTCATGTCCACATTTTAGTTTAACTTACATGTCATGTTTCATGTAACTTCAAGTCACGTTTCATGCCATATTCACATTTTGTCTAAACCACCCAAAACGTATTTTCAAACGCAAGTGAAAGCGAGTCAACATGGTAGAAATACTATGATAACACATTAGCCTAATACATGCACGATGTCCTAAAGGGATTGGCCACAAACATGCATAATATCATAAGGGGTTTGGCCTCAAACTTGCATAATATCTTAAGGGGTGTAACGACCCGTGTTCTACACATCATAGGATTGTAGAATATTTATTTCTTTCCCGTGTGAAGTTGTATGGTCATGTAACTTTGGGAAACATTTATTAGAGTCATTTCCCCTGTTCATGATTTTTGTCGATTTTTAAATGACCATTTTGCCCCTAGTTAGTACTGTTTTGGCCATAACTTTTGATAGGGAAGGAATTCTGACCTGAAACCACTTCCATTAGATTCGTTTGATGGTTTCTCTTTCCGTAGAGTGGTCATAATAGCCAAACGGACTTACCGTTTGGGAGATATGGCTGAAACAAGGTTTGGAGGGTGAAAAACTGCTTAACCGGGCCAAATCGGGTGATTAGTGAGTAGGCCCATGACCCATTTCGGGATTAGGGTTAGGAGAGGGCTGAGTTGGCCTAGGATTTGATCCCATTTCAGTTTTCTAGCCTCCACTTAGTCCCCAAGAAACCTAAAAATGGCCTCCAACCTCTAGAGCACCTCCAAATCATCTCTTGGTCAAGGATTTGGCTTAGCAACCCCTAATCAAAGAAGATCTTCACCTAATCAACCTTGAAGTCGCTGTTTTGCATTGGAATCAACATCAAATCCAAGTTTTATTTCAGATCTTGTTTTATTTGTGGCTAAGGTGAGTGATTAGCTTGCTTTTTGCACTAATTATGGCTAAATTGGGGTGATTAGTGCTAATCAGCGTTTTTAAAGGAAAATAAATTCCGGAAAAATGTTTATAAAATCATAAACAATGTTTTAGACCTCTGATATGAGTTTGGGTTAATTTGGTTAAGTTTTGCTAATCACACCATTAGTTATGCTCACATATGCTTAAGGGAAAACATGGGGTTTTGGGCATGTTTGATCCATTTTACCATGTCATATTGTTGTTTTGGTGTTTGAGGTCACTTGTATGTATTGCTATGACACTATGACATGCTTTGTGATTGGTTTCAATAGTTAGAATGGTCGAAAACGCCGTCGAGAGGCGTGTAAACACTTGCTGGAAAGTTGCAGGAATTAGTGCAGGAAATCGGATCGGATCGCCCCCTACCCGATCCGAACCGCCCATTTCCCTTCACCACGAACCGAACCGGATCGTTATAGCGAAGCAAGCAGCGCCACGAGCTGAAGGATCCGAACCGATCCGAGAAGTCGCGATTCAGGGCTTGGTGATTGAAGACTCCGACCCGACCCGCCTGGAGTGATAACGAGACGATCCGATCTGGTCACCTTGAGGACAACGAACCGAAGACTGGGGTTGTTGCTGCATCTGCTGAAGAGCCAAAGCCGCAAGCAAGCGGTGGAGGCAAGAATAACTCTCAGAATAAGAGGAAGCAGAACCAAGCTAAGGATGGCCAGAAGAAAAGCAGGAAAGAAGTCGAGTGCTTCAAATGTGGAAAGAAGGGCCATTATGCAAGGGAATGTAGGGCCAAGACAGTGGGAAAGAAGTGCGGGGCGGGCCGTCACAAGGGGTTTGGCTCCTTTTACATGCATAAGCCCCAAGTCATGTTCATGCACATATTTCACAAGTCAAAGTGGTTCCAAGCGTTCATGCCAACATCCCACAAGTAAAGGTTCAATCTTTCATGATAAACTAAGTTAAACATAACACGAGTGGCATGATCTAGTCACTAAGTAATAGCCCAAGTCATAGGTTCAAGCAAAAGGACTAAACTAGGTTCACATAGGCTAGCATACTTATGTTCATCGCATTTTATTGCATGTCACATTAGAACCACCGTTTAGATCTACAAGTAGCTAGAACTTACATAGCGTGGCAAGAGGGCTAGGAGCATGAATCGTCTTGACGAAGAAAGTTGGCTCCTTTGTTGAAGAATCATCATGAAATTTGCGTAGCAACGTTGATCTACCCTCGATTTGATGTAGAAAGCTTGCACCTTTTGGTTTGAACCCGATTTGAATGCATAAGCCCTTGGAGTTAGAGATGGAGGCCATGATCAAGATAGATTTTGGCAGCACTTAGTTGCTAGAATGATTTTTAGTGATTAAGGTTAGGTCCTAGGGTGTTTTTATAGAGATTAGGAGTAATTTAGGCCATAGGATAAACCCTAGGATAGATCTGAGCCCTCAAAATCCGTCACAGGCCCATAAAACCGAGCCAAGACAGCAGCAGGTGCAACCAGGCCCAAGTGGTCGGACCACCCAGGTCGACACCCGTGTCGACTGGGCAGTCGACCTGCCCCCTGGGCGTGTCGACTCCCCAGTCGACACCCCAGTCGACCTGGGGCTTGGGCGGGAATTTTCCCGCCCAGTCTTGTTTGGCTCTAGATTTGATTTTCGAACTGTTTTTGAACTTGGATTTTTCTGAAAACTTCCATGGGCCATAACTGGGTCATACGGACTCCGATTTTCGAAAACTCGTTCTCTATTTCGCGTATTTTTCCGAGATGAACGCAATGGCACAGCCCGTTTCCCTTGATTCAAATTTTAAAATTAAATTCTGCCTTGATTCTTATCTTTACACGTTGTTAAAAATTCGGGTTGTTACAAAGCATGTTTGGCTATTATAAGGGAAAACCTTATCCTCCGGCTTGCGTTGCATTGTGTGATGGGACCTGGGTCTTTTAATAGCTTCATTTTTCGAAAAAGTATTGCGTTGTTTATTCTAAGCACTGGTATTCTCTGGAGGAAACCCGTTCCGTGTTATTCGGCGTGGTCCCTTGATTTACCTTATTTTTAAAGTAAAGTTTTAAATAACTGTTTTAGTTCTCACACCAGTCACATGATTGACCTAGAGTTTATTGTTTTAACCTAAACTCTTGCTGCCCCTATTTTCCACACGGGCATCTAGTAGTTTTGGCTTTGCAGATTTATATTCATAGGAACCTGGTTTACAGCTGGAATGATATCCGGAAAGCTATATATCCGTATATTCTTTTCAGTTGTGTTTTCTATTATTTTCCGCTGCTATTTAATGTAATTTATATCTATGATATTTCTCTGATGTATAATATGTGTTCATACTCTGTATATTCTTGTATCTGATGGAATTGTTGTAATAAACAATGAAATGTTCTTCTGTTTGTGTTTTGATGTGGCTTGTTCTCAACTCAATCCGTGCTTTCCTTCACGAGGAGGTTCAGGTCATTTCAGCTGGTATTAGAGCTCTGGTTTACAGAGCTCGAGAACGAGACACATTAGAACCATACGAAAGAAGTCATCAGAGATTGGATTAGTAATATCCAATGAGAATGACTCGTTAGAGATGGGATCAGTAGTATCCTAGAACGAGTGTGAAGAGTATATTTTTAAAATGGAAACAATTTTTGTTTTGAAAATTTAAATCTTATTCAATGTATTTGAATATTTATTTGTATAGAATTTGGACAATCCGATATATAAAGATTTTGCATATACGCCTTGCAAACGTGTATTCGAAGTTTTAATATACTGGATAGATATAGAATCACACTCTGGTCGCCCGGAGATGATGTTGTTAATGACGATGGCATCATCAATATTTATGTTCGGGTTTCGAAAGTGGGATTTCTATATATTTCCATTAGATTGGTGTGAGAACCAAAACTATATAGGGCTTATTGGTGTGATTTGGCATCAAAAATGTGATTTTTTGAATATATATATTAGAGATATGTGTTTGAAACGTTAATCAACTAATTGATTGATGGTTGTGTTGTTTGATTATAAGTTGATATTTTTAACCATTTAGGCGAAATTGAACCAAATATTGAACTATATTGCAAATTGTTGGAAATTGCATGCATATACATGTGTATCCATTGAACAGGTCATGGCAAGGAGGCTATAGCAGAGGAATAAAATTGTTCGCCCGACAAATAGGTACATGTTTATTGTATTTCTTTGGGTTTGGATGATTTTATGAGCCGATTGGCTAGCCGCTTGGCCTTTTCTCTTTCTTTTGGATTGGTAAGGGCCATGGGAGGCTATTTGAAATATCCCGAAGCTCCCGGTGCAGCGGAGGTTATGGCGAAATTTTTCGAAAATTTAGGGCGTTAGCCAAATTTTTGAAAAATTTCGCCAAATTTTTGAAAAATTTGAAAAGTTCTTAGAAATTGAAAAGTTGAAGAACTTAAGCCGTAATGAAAATAATGAAAGTTGAGTTGGTTTGTAAAACAACTTTCAGCTTCGTTCCTTTTCGGGGACGAAAAGTTTTAAGTGGGGGAGATTGTAATAACCCGGAAAATCCGATCCAATTTAAAAAATTTATTTTGGCAATTTTAATGAATTTTGAATATTTAAAATGATTTATTTTAAATAATGACGATGAGAAATTTATTTTGAATAGAAATAGAACGTATATATTTATATAGATCGTCGTTGGAATATAAATATTTATTTTTAATTATAAAAGGAATTGAAAATGGCGCGGTAGTTCGAAAATTCGATTTCGAAGTTCAAATGAATGTACATGATTCAAAATAAACCAGATTTTAGCGAAACCAAAAACATTAGGATCTATTTGAGAATATATTTCCAACGAATCCGAAAAATCAAAATTTCATAGCGGGAATAAAAAGTTATGCCCAGTTGAAAATTCAGAATAGTCGCTATGGAATTTTGGCCCTTAAAAAATGGAAATTTTGCGTACGACCTCTGTTTTCGACGAAACCACTTTTGTTGGATCCGGGATGTCGAGTTATTGCTAGATTCCAAAATTCGTAATTTTTCGAATCAATATGTGAGCGTGGAGAAGTAAAACATGTTTTGACAGTTTCCGTCAATTTCGATCGACCAGAAAATGACATTTTCCAAACGGTCTCAGAATTTGACGAAATTAGTTTTGTTAGGACCGTATCGTCAATACGAAGATAGAAAATATTTTTCGGGAATTTTTAGAGTCCGTATGTGGCCCCGGTAAATTGAAATGCCCGTTCAAATTCAATATATAGATTTATATTTTGATTTTGATGGAAACTGATCGAAACGATATAAATCTCATTGTGTTCGGAATGAGGGTAATTAGCTAGGGACGACAGGCGGTGGGTCTCGTTTAGAGGTCGAAATTAAAAGTTGCTTTTTTGGGAAATAATTAAATAAAATAATTGAATTTTATAACTAACCCCCTCTCTCCTTCTATCTTCTCAGCCCCCCCGTATATTCTTCAATCCAGGAACAAAAAAAGGGAGGCGGCAGAGCCCTCCATCGCACTGCCGTTGACCGCACCCCCACCCCATCCGCCTGCGCACCCCTGGTCGTGCTCCACTTCCCCTCCTCCTCCCTCCGATCCCCCCTTCCCCATTTGAAATTCCATACCCCAAAACCCCGAAACCCATAACCCTAGTCGCCGGACCTAGCTGCGCCACCCTCTCCCGGACCCGCCACCTGAAGCCACGGCGCCCCACCCCTTCCAGGCCCCACCAGCGTCGCCTAGGTCCTCCTCCATCCAAAGATGCGATCTTTTAACAAGGAAAAAAGTGAGTTTTTCCTCTTCTTGTTTAATTAGTTAAATTGGAATGCTCAGTTTATAAAATCAGTTTTAATTTATATAGTATATAGAAGGATTAAATTTTTGATATGAAAAAGACTTGATTTGCATTTAGGAAGAAGTTATGATTTTTAAAAATATAAAGACTCGATTTTTACAAATATAATAGCATGATAAAGAGGGGATTTTTATTTATAGAAAAGGTTCGAATTTTATTTATAGAAAAGGTTCGATTTTTATTTATAGAAAAGGTTCGATTTTTATTTATAAGGAAAAGTAAGATTTTTATCATACATGAAAGGTATGATTTTTATTTATACCATAGCATGATAAAAATATGATTTTTATATACTAGAGAATATAATAATGTGATTTTTATACGAGTAGCGATATAAAAATATAATCTTTATTAGAAGAAGAGCGATATAAAAATATAATCTTTATTAGAGGAAGAGCGATACAAAAATATAATTTTTATTATGAAGTTAGCGTGATAAAAATATGATCTTTATTATATGAACACCGTTATGATAATAGAATTTTTATCTATATAGTAGCAGGATAAAAATGTGTTTTTTATCCATATAGCGTAGTTATAAAAATGTGATTTTTTATATACATAGCAACAATATAAAAATGTGATTTTTATATATGTAGTGAATACGGTCGATGAAAGTGACAAAAGGCGAGCACGGCGAAGATTTCCTACATATGAAGAGTCGCGGTGAATTGGTTTAGCTAGTCGGTGAGAACTTCTCACTTTTAATTTAATTTTCTAGTTAAAATATATACTAGGATGCAGACGGTGCTTAGCAGCACCCGACACCCGTCGTCCACAAACCATGGACGGCTTATTTGTTTGTTTGATTGTGATGTGAAATTTAATTGTGTGATGTAGAATGAAATAAAATATTTTATAGTTAAAAATATAATTTTTAACGTGTAAATAAAATAAATATTTATAAACAAATCGAATGATTTGTTTATGTATACACATTTGACGGATATGGATTGGGACGATAAATTTTACACATTGCCCAACTGCACAAATAAACCTGTGTTTGATTGTTTGAAACCCCACACGGGTATTAGGACGATATATGACATACACAAACCCAATAATTAGCTGTATGTCGATCGATTGATTGACAGACTGTTATAAGCATTAAATATTTATATTTGATGCTTATACAGTGTAGAACACACATTGGATGATGGTTGATTGTTTATCGTCATTGTTGTATACATGTATTGGATGAAATCCATATAATCAAATTATATGGTAATTGACTGTGTCTGATTCCAGTTAAGAATTATCGAATATTTTAAATTAATAAAGTGAATATTTAAATGTGAAGCCGTGTTAAGTAGTTAAACGCTATTTTAACACGAACGAGAATTTAGTCGATTTTATTCGTTTTATAATGAATATCAAAAAGTGATTTCAAAATCGATTGTTTTGAAAATGAAATTCGAATTGAATTGAATAGAAATGAAATTCGAATTGAATTGAATTGAATTGAAATTCGAATTTAATTGAATAGAATTTGAAACTCGAAATGAATTGAAATGAATTTAAAACAAATTTATAAGGAAAAATTCAATTTTTATTTGAATTTGAAATGGAAGTTGAAATTGTTTTTGAAAAGAATTTAAAACGATTTATAAAATTCGTTTTAAAATGGAAATCGACGAAATATATATTATGTATATAATATAATGGCCTGAATAGAACGCGCCACGCTGCGGTAGTTCGCGAATTTCGACCATTGAATTCGAACGGACATTACGGAAGATCCGACCGTCGGATTCTCCTAAAACCAGAACCATTGGGTTCATATTGAAAAGAGTTTTCTAACGAATATGAGAAATTAGAAATCTAACGATTGGATTTGGAATTATGTCCAAATCAAATTGGGAAAAGGTCGCTGTAACTGCAGTTTGATGGCCATTTGTGGAAATCGACTGTACGGGCCATGATAAAATTATTAAAAATATCAATAATTTGTGTAAAATCATAATAAATGATTTGGAAAGAACTGGGATGAAAAATCCGATATTTGAAAAGATAAAAATGTATTTTTATCAAAATGAACTAGTTTTGAACTAGAATTATAAATTCAATATTTTTAAAATAAATAAACTGGATTTGAAATGGTTTTAAAAATAACCAGAATTTCCAATATATAAATTGGAATGGATTTGAATCGAAATTATCTTCGGGATATTTCGATGATTTGATTCGGGATTATACGAATATTGTTTTGGAATTTTGGAAGATATATTTTATATCGTTATTTCCAATACGATATTTGTTGATTTCAGAATTTGATATTGAATATAAGCCGATATATTTTCTATTCAGAGCCTTGTATTTAATATCAAATGGGATTTGGGTTTGTCGTGAATGGTGTCTTGATTAACACTGTTCTTAAACCAAGTTGGGAAAAGGTTAAATCTTTTTATTTAGATTTAATGAAGTACACCAATTAATTAATATATTTAATTGGAATTGATTTTTGGGTTTATCGTGAACGGTGTTTTAATTAACACTCGTTCTTTAACCCAATTTACAGTGAAATATGATTTGGAATTTATAAATCTTTATATTAAGATTTAATGAGATTTTCCGAAGTAACGTTTTCTAATATAATATATTGAATTGGAATTGAATAGAATTCGATTTGATAATAGTCGAAATGAAATTCTGTGGAGGAGAACTGTTAATGCATATGGAATTTAAAAGGCATTGCCGCTCTTCCATTTATATTATTAGTCGGATACAGAAATTGATGTCGATTATATATATATATATATTGATTTGTTTTTCCGTGAAGATTCCATAAATAATGGAATGTGATTTAGGTTTATCGTGAACTGTGTTTTAAATGACATTAGTTCTTTTACCCAGTAAAAGACAGGATTACATGTCTGTCATTGTATTTCGAACTGTATGGTTGATCTCTGCTTAATATATATCTGTTTGGCGGCGGAGAATTTATTCTCTTGCTTAACGCCCTTCTCTGAGACGTACGAGCTCAGAGGTTATATATCGGTAGAAATCAATAGTACGGTGTAGATTATCAATGCGACATGTTTGTGTTTCCAAAGTTAAACAATTATTAATAATGATTTTAAGAAGATTAAAACTAAGTGGAATTTTAATGAATCTTTAATTAGATTGAAAGGTGGATGGATAATTTAAATTATCAAATTTGGAAAATGATCGAGAATGGAGTATCGCCAGTTTTTCTCCTAGCGATAGTTAAATCTTTAATTTGATTTAAACGGAAAAATGGTAATTAAATTTACCGATAACACTATGGTGTTAGTTATGGGGTAATAACAGTTTTGCTCCATGGGATGAATAGGTTGGGATTGGGAAATAAAATAAATGATTACTTCGGTGTGGTCCGCTAATCCCGACTAGTTTGGAAAACCATAACATGGTTTGAAATGACATCCAAAGGAAGATTAAAGAATAAATTTTAAAGAATTTATCTTTGATAAAATTAATGGGAACCTTTTCCAAAAGATGTGAATATTTAAATAAATGAATATTCAGAATTGGAATGAGGCATATGTTGTGTTTTCTAGCACTTGTTTATTATATACGCGAGTTATTCGGAAAGGCCGGGTTAATACCCATTCTGAATAACTGATTCGACGATAAGTCGAAGATGGTGGTCGAAGACCAGAGGTCTTCACATCGTTTGGATAATTACTGATGATCCTGATTGGGCTGTACACCCAAGAGGAGGGAAATAGTTGGTGGTCTTCCAGACGTATTTGGAGATTAATGGATATGCGAGGTATATGGTGCCTCCGATTTCGTTCAGACCCAGAACGAACTTGTAAATGGATTGTGTGTCTGACGTTGGATTTTATTCTGTGTTGATTGATTTCTATTGAATAAATATCTGTTTGGCGGTGAAGAATTTATTCTCTTGCTTAACACCCTTCTCTGAGACGTACGAGCTCAGATGTTATATATCAGTCGCATGGCATGAATTGCCTGTGTGGCATGCCTAAGTGGCAGATGATCAAGGCTTTTGTTGCAAAGCAAATTCTTGTGGTTGATGATCAAAGCACGGCCTACGTGGCATAAATTTGTGTATTTCGTGAATTCGCGAGCCTCGCACCTTGGTATGAGTTAAAAAGGGGATACGGACCGCTGGGAGAACACGACGTTTCTTTCTAGTTATGGGTGGTGTTAGTGTTTTACTAGCGCTGACATCGTTGATTATTATACCTATGTGGATGTTGGATTGCGAGGCGCCTCAATTATAGGTCTGTAAGGACCGGGAAACGTGTGTTCAGGAATTGCCAATCCTTAAGCATAAGAGAGGACCGGCCCAGCCGATTCCAGGGGTTACCCAGAGTGTGTAGTCCCGAGGCATTTGCTAGGGTGTCTCAAAACGGAGAGAAGCTTGTCCCTTGCCTCGACTCATGACGGAAATCCAATTTCCAATACGTGACATTTCGGTTTTAGTTGTAATCCTATATATGGCGACATAGTGGGATGGGGCGCTTATGCCGTCTATGATTGATATTTACGATTGAAATTGTTTTGACACTATACACTTATAATAGTATCAAATGATTTGTTTAAAACGTACCAAGCATGTTTGGCTATTATAAGGGAAAACCCTATCCTCCGGCTTGCATTGCATTGTGTGATGGGACCTGGGTCATATAATAGCTTCGTTTTTCGAAAAAGCATTGCGTTGTTTATTCTAAGCACTGGTATTCTCGGGAGGAAACCTGTTCTGTGTTATACGGCGTGGGCCCTTGATTTACCTTATTTTTAAAGTAAAGTTTTAAATAACTGTTTTAGTTCTTACACCAGTCGCATGACTGACCTGGAGTTTATTGTTTTAACCTAAACTCTGGGTGCCCCTATTTTCCACACGGGAAGCTAGTAGTTTTGGTTTTGCAGATTTATATTCATAGGAACCTGGTTTACAGCTGGAATGATATCCGGAAAGCTCTATATCCGCATATTCTTTTCAGTTGTGTTTTGTATTATTTTCCGCTGCTATGTAATATAATTTATATCTCTGATATTTCTCTGATGTATAATATGTGTTCATACTCTGTATATTCTTGTATCTGATGGAATTGTTGTAATAAACAATGAAATGTTCTTCTGTTTGTGTTTTGATGTGGCTTGTTCTCAACTCAATCCATGCTATCCTTCACGGGGAGGTTCGGGTCGTTTCATGAAAATTCCCATTTCATATTCCGGTATTTCTTATAGTATTTAAAATATCAAATAACAATACCAGTGTCAACATAATCAATCACAGTTTATATACCATGTCATATATCACAATATATGAAAACAAACAGAATTATAAATATTGTGGAATCCGGTTAGATCCCTCCAACCTGTTTGCCTGCATCATAGACGTTAAACAATATAATTAACATCAATTTCGTTTCAATATGAAATATTCTGATAAACAGAATCAATATTTAATTTATGATATATATAATTATATCTATATTTTCGACCAACTAATTAGCAGTTCATCGAGACAATCAACACACAGCAATCAACCATCATTTGTCAATTCTAAAATTACGTTATAAAAGTATAAATTGGCAGAATTAGTGAGTTTTACTCACTTTGGTCGGTTATCGTTAAATAACGATAATCATTCAACAGTTCCGTTCAGGCGTTTTATTCCTCCATAATTTGCAACGAGCTCCAATTCACTCCCAACTAGTTTCATTATGTAGTCGTCGTCCATATGATCCTAACGGATCTTGTTTTTAAAATTTCTGATAACGTATATAAAAGATAACAATATTATAAGTCCGTATACATTTTAAAGATCATTAACTAATTAATTATATATATTAATTAACTTTAGAATATACCCTTATCCAACTCAATCCACGTCGACTATCCCTCCTCATCTTCTTCATGTGCAATACAGACCCGCTCCTCATTTTCAATGTTTATTTCGAAATCTTAAGTCCTCATTTCTACCTTATCTCTTCATCGGTTCCCAAAAAAGCCATCGTTGAACTCTCCATTCCGAACTCTCTGATCGTATTACCTCCTTGCGCAACTCGACCCCATCATTTAAAATCTATCCTACTGCTCTATTCATCACCATTGTCGCGATTTTAGGCCTCCAGCGCCCCTCCACTCTTCAACAAAAACCCAAACAAAATCCACTAACACTTCTCTCTTCGATTCCATTTTCCATTGATACTATTATGCTCCAACTCGAGATTCGCCTCCTGCCGTGACTTCTTGGACCTCACGCACTTTAGAAAAATGATCGACAACAATTTGCATCGAGTTCCACAAAAATATGGGTACAAACTCCATTTCTCCCCACCAATACCAATACGATACCCATTTCGCCCTACAATGCTTCAATATAACATATTTTCAAACCCTAGGAAGAAACCATACACTGTAAAAATAAACAGCGAACATAGACAGGTTCGACCCTTAGCAAATCGCATATGAGGTTGCATAGGAATACAAGAGGAATTCAAAGATAGTTGTTTTGAGATTTCTAGGAATTTATTTGTATTTCTTTTGATTTCTTTAAAGTGGATTTTTTCATGTTTGGCTTTACTAGTGGCGGCTACAAAAAATTTGACTATAGGAAAAATGATTCTAGGTTTAGAAGGGTGAGTAGGGTAGGTTGGCTTCTTGAGTAAGTTTCGTATTTTAATATTAATTTATATTCGATAATTAATCCAATTTATCACTTTAAAAATTCCTGTGATCATATACAATATCCAAATTCGACAAAAATGGACGTACAGGTACAGTTCGACATTACGGACCCAACGAAACTTGTTTCGTCGAATTCCGAGTCCATTTGCTCACACAACGTATTTTTAAAGTCAAATTATTGACTATTTTTCACATTAAAATCCTTGACTCCAAAAATCACGAAAATTAAAATCTAACAATAATTTAATATTTCGGATTCGACAAAATCTGTTTCGTTGAAAACGGAGCTCGTTTGCAAAAGTGGCAATTTTTAAAGCTCTAAATAAACCTATTTAAATATTAATATATTTAAAAATAATTAAATTTAAAATTAACAAATTAATATTATCGTATATATTCACATAGAATATAATACAACACCAAAATAATCCTATCTGAATTTATAACTCGACATTTCAAATCCAGATTAAATCAGTATTCAATTTATATTGAAAATCCATTAATAAACAAATCGTTATAAATTGCAAAGGAATTCCATAGCGACTTCTCGAAAATTTGATTTGGACACAACTCACAATCTACATGACGAAATCCTGATTTTTCTCTTCGATTAGAAAAATATTGTTTAATAGATTCAAACATTTCTTGTTTCACAGAAATCCGACTTAAAATGTTTTCTTTATACTCATTTAAAGTTCGAATCGCCAAATTATGAACTGCCGCGCCATTTCGAGCTCGATTATAATTATAATATAATTTGTACATTCTAACGCTATTCATTAAATATAAACATTATTATAATTCAATTCTAAACTGAATTTAATATATTAAATGATCCCATTCACACATTATTACCATTTCAGTTATTTTTTATTATTTCGGAATTAAATATATTATTTAATTATTCATATTAATAAAATATTCAATGTTATTTAATTTAAACCCTTTAAAATTACCAAACCATTATTTAAATAATTAAATAAATTATTTATTATACTGTAAAAATACGGGATCTTACATTCTTCCCCCTTAATATAATGTGAAAATAAGGCTCAGGTCCCTAAAAACAAACTTAATTAGGCTCACATCCGGTCATAAGCTTATTGTAAATTAGGTCCCTATTTTTCAAAACTTCATGAAATAATAATTAAAAAATAAAAAAAATTCATAAATTAATATTAAAATAAATATGCATTCTACAAAAAATTCAGTCCAAAAAACAACAAAAAACACGGCAAAAAACAAAAAACAGCAAGAAAACGGGGAAAAAGTGCAGTTAAATGCATCATATTATGCACATATTTGATTTTGTTGCAAGCATATGTGCATGTATTCCAGTGCTTCCCTCCGCCTTGATTTATTTGGATATTTCTGTGCATGTATTGCACATTTCTTGCATAGAAGGATGCAATAATTCATAACAGTGAAATGCAGTCCATTTTTATTTGCATTCAATTGTGCAAATAAAACTGAAAACATGCAGAGATTTGTGCAACATATCTATAGGCAAAAACGTTAACTGAATTCCCTTTATGCAATAGTTGCATACATGTATGCAACTATTGGCAATAGTTGCATACATGTATGCAACTTTTTTTTTCGATTGGCGTGGATCTCTGAGATTATTTTATGATTTTAGAATTTTTTTTATGCACTGCCGCATTGTTTTTCTTGCAGGAAATTGAGGAGGCGAAGGGAAGAAAGGAGGAAGCGGAACTTTCAAGATGTGTCAGGCGGAAGTAATTCTAGGGGCCGGGTTTGAAGATTTTATATGGGAGGGACGTGGTTTTAATTTCAAACCTTAATAGGGACCTCTTAGAAACGCACCCTAAAATAATTTCGTCCTCAAAATTGCTAAGGTAGAAAACAAAACCTATTAACTGGGTTAAAAATTATTTGTTTAGTTATTATCTTCAGTTTCGACTGAACCAATCGATTTCAGTTAAAATATTAATTCATTTCGAATAACCAAAATTTTCAAAAATTCTAAAAATTTTCTAATACCTTAATTTTTTGGAAAATTTCGCCAGCACCTCCTTTTGATGGCTCAATCGCACAACTACAACTCGCCTCTCTGGGCCTTCTCTAATCCAAAAGAAAGTCAAATAACCAAGCGGCTTGCCAAATCGGCTCATAAAAATCTCATACCATATGAAATATAAACTTGTACCTTTTGCCGGACATTCAACTCTATCACTTTCATTTGCTACCAATTCAGCATATACCAATGTCATCCCAATCAAACTCTGATCAATTTAACCTTAAACCCAATCATTTGCTTGTATCCAAGTCGAATTCCATTCTCAAGTACCATTCTTGATTTTCAAATTCTTAACTCACCAATCCAATATACTTAACCTCGTTAAGTTCCATCAGCATATTTCATTAAATGGTTAATTTCTCTAATAAGTTATCATCATCTCATAATTCAATTTTGATTTTTATTTCAAAAATTAACTCAATTCACATGGGTCCAACATTATCCAGGAATCCAATTATTCTTGATATTGTTCTATTTTAATTCCATTTTCACTTAACGGGCGTCAATTCAGTTTGGGTTTAATTCAAACAATCTTTCCCTAGGAATTTCAAACAGCTTTGCTTTTCTAAAACCAAATATTCGTTTTTGGATTTCAAACAACTTGTTTCTCAAAACAATTCAAAACTGTATCTTCGGTAGTAATCCGTCACTTAGAACTTGAAAATGAACACTGATGATTTGGCCAGCTTCATCAGGATTATTTCCCAGTGATAAAAGCGAGTTCAATACTATATCACTTTTCAAAAATCAGTTAAACAATTTCATTTTGAAATCAATTCAAAATATCATGCACGATGTTTTTAAAACAATTAAAAATCCCTTAGGATTTTAAAATTCACGTATATTTAATACAAATCCATTCACAAATATTTTTCCAAATTTTAGGAACTTTAATTCCAATTCTGATTTCAGATTTAATTCATCTGATTTCATATATTACTCTTATTTGAATTCTGATTGGTTATTTACATAACCATTTAATTTATAATCTTACTCGATTATAATTACAACCAATGTATCCAATATATTATAATCGTTCCAATATAAATCCTTTATATCAAAATATATTTTGGGTAAAATTATTTCATTTACCCTCTTTTAAAAACATACTGCGTCGATTCATCATATTCAAGTGTTTAGAAACTCCTACCGATACAGTGGATCAAACTGATCGACCGAAATTCATAAACTACTCAACAATAAATCTCCACAATATAAAAATTATTTTTATATCAAATAACAAATACACGCCCATATATATACACTCAAACTCAATCTAGGGTATTACAAACCCCATCTCTACTGAGACACACCACAGAGCCAAGGTAATCACTTAACCTTCAGCTCTGATACCACTGTAACAACTCGGGGGATTTGTGACCTTGGTAATCGACATAAACTCAATGTTGATTATTCAAGCATCGGAAATAACAGATAGTTAATAGAAAGAAGTTAGAGGGTGAGAATAGATAAGTTAGAAAATTAGAAAAGAAGAAGAAGAATATAACTACAAAATAAGAGCAACACGAATCTCACAACGAAACGAATAAAATATATTATATAACATAACTTTGAAATAAGATCGGTATCTGTATATAATACCATTACCGAAGTACAATACTTACAACACAACGGAAATAAACAATAACTATATAATCCTGAAGCCTCCAACTCCAGCTATTTAAGTATATGAAAAATCTCGACTACATGAATTCCCATACAAAATTGGGAAACCAAGAGTTCAGGGAAAAAACTCTGGGTCAGTCATGTGGTTGGTATGAGTAAACAATTTAAAACAGTTTGAGAAAATAAATGGTATCTCATAAGACCGTGCCGTATAACACGGAACGGGTTTTTCCCTTATGATAATCCAAAGCATTTGATTTAACATCAAAAATCCTCACTACACCATACTAGCAATTCTGCAACAACAAATTGCGGAAAATTCGCAACGGCTTTGAGCCGTTGCGAAATAGCAACGGCTATAGTCCGTTGCTAAATACTTTGGCACAGTCACAAGCCGTTTTGCATTTTAGAACGGACTTAACCCGTTCTAAAAATAACTACACTCATCAATACCTCTTCAATACCCCCGTTACCCCTTTCCCAATTTTTCACGGAGGAAAAAAAAGATGATGCGCCCTAGATCTGGAAAACTCGAGCCTCTGATCTAATCGTGAGTGGTCAGCCTCTGCTGATCGTAGTCGCCCTCTCCTGATCGTAGCCGCTCTCTCTGTTCATCTTGAAACCGGCTTTAATCGGCATCTCTCGCATCCTCAAGTAATCAGCAAAAGAATCTCACAATTAAACAATCCAAATTGGCTGTACATCTGTGCACTGTTTCCATTTATTATTTGAAAATAATAATCAAAGAACTCAGTTTCGCTGCTTAATCAATGAATAATCTTTGATGTGTTTATTTCGTGCTTCATGAGTAGAGAGACAATATATTAATCTGTGTGTTAATTTATTAATAAAAAGGTCTGTTGTGGCTTATTGAGATGCTTTGGTTGTTCTTGCCCAAATCAGTGTGTCACTTTTGTTAAATCTTATCTCTTATACAGTCTTTGTTTATTATAACCATACGATTGGTAAGGAATCATAGATCAGAATGTGCCAAAAGGAAGAAGAGGAGGACCACCATATCATCTTCACCTATGTCCTTTGATGCAATGGATTTGCATAAGCCTTATGTAATGTTGCAGTAGTTGTTGTTTATTACAAATAGGAATTGGAATAGAACAGTTTGGCATTCCGTTTTTCTTAAATTGATTATTTTGCTTAATGTTAGGAGCTGTGTTATTTTTCCTTCTAAAATAAATATGTTTTGCCAAACTTCAAAATGAGCATTTCTACTTTGTTTTTCCTCTTGCAAAATCACTTACTGCTTCTTTTTTCGCTCGTTGAATCCTTATAGCAGTGTTGCTATGGTGGGATTTCAAGTGGAGTGTTGAAATCCTTACAGAATCCTATCATCTACTAACCCTCTCAAACCAATACACTCTAATCTAAACGCCACATAACGCAATTTCGTATTTAACAATTTAGCATACCCACAAGTTAGTAGATAATAGAAATATAAACTACGTTAGAATACTAATTTTGTATTTAACCATTTAGCTGCACGGTTGCAGTCAAGTACAGAGGAAAAAGCCCACATCTTGCTATCCTCTTAATTTTAAGAACGCCCATATAGTATTCGAAATTGATGAAATATTCATTTGGACTAGTAAAGTGACTGCACTTATCTATGTTATGGCTTTAAATATCCACGAGGTCTAATTTTATGGAATTTTCACTGAGCGTTAGGGTTTAAAATTTTATATGATGTTCGGTTGGATCTGAAAATGGAAATTGTCCATTAATGTATGTTCAATTTTCAGTTAGGATACAAATTAGAACATTACTACTACTTTGGCTACCGTCACCATGCGACATTAATTGTTTGTGCTTATATTTCTATTTACTGGATATAGTTTCCAATTATTGAGTCATGAGATGATTTTGCGAGTTTCATTTTGGCAACTGCTGCATATAAAGTATTTAGTCCATTTATAGGCTTTTTGTTCATTACAATCATATATTTAGTCAATTTTTTCTATATGTTAGCTGCTCTAAGCTCAATTTAGTTATGTTGTATTTTTGTGCACTAACTAACTATTAATATGTTATTTTTTATTTAATCTAGACATATTTCAAGTGAGCATGCTTATATAAGTTGGCTGACATAGAGGTATAATATAAATTTTAAAATACGATTTTTTTTTCAAACATTCATTGGAAAATAACCAGTAGAAAAGTCAATTTGGTTTTGAAATTTGACTCTTTTATGATATACTATTAATGCTTTTTTATTCTGAATTTTGAATTGCAATACAAATTATGGTTATGAAATTACGCTCAAAATATCTTTTACTTAGTTCATACCCAGTAGTGTGCATTCTCAAGTCGAACATACATCATGTTTCCTCACTTCTTAAACTCATATTCTTTGGCGATAATATTAACAATTTGGTAACTAATGTTTACCACTTGCAATACTGCTGAAATACTGAAATATTTGTAGAAATATTGAAAGGACGTGCTTGGGTTGAAAATATATCCAACAAATATGTAAAAAATATACTATAGTTTCCACATTGAGAATAGATCATTATATACATATAAATAGGCTAAAACAAATTGTATTTGTTTGTTTATTTTTTACTTTGCAGTTTAAAGATTAAATACCATTAAGATACAAGTATTATTTTAAGCTCATTGGCTTTGAGCACTTTTTCGGCATATTTGGCTTATTTTCAGACATGAGAGAACGCACTGTGTTAGCTAGGAAATGTCGTATTTTACCAATTTAATCTGCATATAAACTCATAATTCAGTATCGATCAATTCTAATAATAACTCTTGATGGTCTGAAAGTTACTACTGATGTATAAACTAAAATAATAAATATAAATATTTGGTTGGCGATAGAAATGCTGGAACTGGACATTTAGCTTTCTATATTGAAAATTTCCTATCTTAAAGTGTCAAAACTACATGGTTCTCGTTAGAATACACAGGAGATTAAAATTTATGGCTGGTCAACCTACTTCATTAAAATTACATATTACATTAGAGTAGAGTCCTAAGATTGACATATTACATTATGAGTTCTATCCTTGGTTTATGCCATATGATAATAAGGATGAGAATGGGATCTATTAATTTGCCTTTGAGAAACTAGGTTCGGTGTTCAGTTGAGAAACAATCTCATAACATTGATTTATCCCTTAACTCCCTACGCTTGTGGGATGTATTTTTGGGTTGCAGTGCTATTTTGTTACATCTAGATAGCGGCACATCCTTATTATTTCAATGTTGGCATAGGATTGCAACATTGTTCCATCACATCCCGATGGCGGCTCATCTTTTTTACTCTAACGTGTTTATAGGATTAACTGTTAGTTTAATAAAGTGGCAAATGCCCATTTTTATGTGGTTATTTGAGATTAAAGATCACTGATTCACAACTTTGGTCAACTTCTGTTCAATTGTATTTCGCTGCCACGGAAGTCTTAGTTAGGAATATCTTCCAAAGTAGTCAGACGCTCCTAATAAGTAGAAAGTATAAAGTTTTTTTTAATATATATATATATATATATATATATATATATATATATATATATATATATATATATATTAATGGATTTGAATAACAGATGGACCATCCATTCATTTTCAAAATAAAATAAACAATTGGATGCTTTTTAAGTTGCGGTTGTTACTTTGGATTTTATAGATAATTAGGCTTGTGGATTTGTTTGAAGAATGGGAAGTCGATGTATCACACATGTGAAAACAATGTATGCTTCCTGCCAGTTCAAAGGGACAATGTAATTAGCATTCAATTATTTTAGATTTGTATGTTATTAAGTTGCATAGGCAAGAAAACTGAAGTGTAATGTGTGTTTTAGTGTTATATATCGCACTTAGGATATTTATGTGCATAATAAATGAACCAATCTTCTATTTTTATGTTTTTTGTTCCTATATTTCTTCTGTCTTTACTGAGTTTTTTTTATTTCTCCTCTTCAAGAAACCAACATTCCACGTTCAGTTGCAACCCTGGCTCAATTAACCAGCAAACTTTACGTTTCACCTTGCCAATGGTGGCTAGTCAACTGGAGCCTTACATGGTTTCATTGTTCCTTTTCTTTTTGAAAACCCGCTCAAATATTAAAATCAATAAAACCTTAAATATCGATATTCTAAAAAATGGTGACTCCAGAATATAAAGTATTTTTTTTAATGAAGAACTGAAAGTAAGCAATGAGTTGATCTATTTTCAGTCAGCACCAAATTTGCCAAGACTTAACAAACGTGTATTTAGTAGGAGGCAAATGATTATACTTTCCCTCACGTTGGAGTATAGAAGAGAGTGTTCAAGCATTCGATATATTAGCAATTAATACATTTAGTGGATGCATTTTAAGTCGTTCCATCATCAAATATGAAATTTGTATATTACAAAAAATTAAACATGCGTGGAATCGTTAGATGAAATCTCTTTTGCCTAAACTGCTGAAGCATGCCATTGCTTTCACAATTGTAATTATGTTCAGTAAATATGACTCTTTATTGTCGAAATTAAGTTTATATAAATTCACATGCATTAATATTATTACCATATGTAGAGTCTCTCAGGTATAAAGTAACATGTTGCATGTCTCATTTGACGCATAAGAGTTGGCAGCATTTTTGGCACTAAGCAAATAAACATTGTGATAATTGTTATTAAATG
The DNA here is from genome assembly GCA_030737875.1 of Allium sativum. NCBI lineage: Eukaryota > Viridiplantae > Streptophyta > Magnoliopsida > Asparagales > Amaryllidaceae > Allium > Allium sativum. Next base: position 1,046,176,501 of record CM060916.1, on the reverse strand, counting down.
AAAGGATTATGTACACCTGCAATATGAAAACAATAACATTTTCGTTTTAACATTTTAAAATGTGGTATATTTTTTTGGTTAATTGGATTCAATAAACCATGATAAATTTGCATGTTTGACTAAGATTGCATTTAATATCTTTTGTACATACTGACTTTTAATATCTTATCTATAACACAACTCAACCATTCAGCCTTTTCTCTTTTAATAACTACATTTGCTTCATCCACTTCAGCAAAAGGAAACTTGTATTCGATGATTTCCAGTGGTTTGAATTCCTCAACAATTATTCAGATATACCAGCTTTTTTTAAATTCCCTACATCCGAAATTCCTTATATTTCATATGTTCCTTTAATTCTTATATGCTTGAAAGGTGAGTTATATTTGCACATTGTAGTACTGTACATACATGCTTGTAAATATGACAGAGGCATACAAAATGTAAATTGATAGCCTACTTGAGCATGCAGGATAACATTTTATAGGCGGTTTGAACGATTAAAATAACATCTTTCAAACTGTGTGGATGGATGTTCAAATGGTGTAAAAAAATAATGTACCTATTCTGTTATAAAAGAAAGGCAAACACTCTCCCTTAATATCACAGTACATTAAACACTGTCTAATTAATTTGCGGCAACTATTGATTTTACCAAATTAAGAAAAGAATATAGGAATAAAATGAATGGATGGTCCATCTCTCTTTCAAATCCTTTAATATATTATTACTAAATGAAAGGATTATATACACCCAGTATCCTCATGCTTAAGTTTCCTAGCATATACCACATGGGAATTTCCATTAGTCCACAATGATCTTATCTTCATGCTTGAGTTTCCTGGCATACATTGCATGAACACTTCCATTTTTTCTTTGTGATTATATTGGTTTAAAATTTTCAGCCAACTAACTAACATACAATAATTCCGATTTGCTAAAATAGCGGTGAAAACATTTAATACAAAATTATGTGGATAGTTACGCATAAAGATACGATAAATACAAAATTATTTAAATGGATTAGTTTTCTAATGCTAAAAATAAATACGGTCATTGGACCAATTAATTGATGTAGCAAACGAAGAAAAACATTAATTGTTAAGGGACAGAATGCATAAGCAAATCGTTTTTTTATGTTAAAAATAAGAAAAACAGAAACATGTTCCAGCAATAAAGGGCCGAGAAAAACACATCAAGTATTTGATTAAAAATAGTTGAGCACGAATATAACACCAAAGCATAGCTATTATTGAGAAAATACCAAATGTTTTATGAAAATGAAACAACTTAAGCCCCATTTGTTTTGTCATTTTCAGTTTTAGATTTTGTGTGAACGTTTTTAATTACGTGTATTGTAGTTGATTACGAGGCTTGTTCATCTTAGTGTAAATGTTTTTAATTGTGCGTGCTTTCAATGTAACAATCCAAAGAACCATTTTGTCTAAGATATCAAATTATTTTTGCATGATGCAATTCCATAATTGTTGGACCAGGGGCACAATAATCTTTCCTTCTTGAAGCAAAGTTTTCTCCTCTGCATTATATGATGCTAAGGAAAAGTTTTCGCCTTGCATTATCTGGTAGCTGATTATGAGGCTTTTTCATCTTAGTGTAAACGTTTTTTATTGTAGTTCACAAGCTTTTCCAAATTTACTGTATTCTCAATACTGCACATCTCGTTATACGTGCATCTTTTATCTTGCTTGGTTGTATTTGTATTTTGTTGTTGTTTATTCAGTATGTTTTGGAATTTTAAATTAAATGTAATTTTGTAACCTATTCTATAAATCATTCCTAGCACTGATGCTTCCTGCACTAATCCTGATGCCAAAATTAAAATGGAGGGCTTCAGGCAAGTATTAATGTGTTCTCTCTGTAAATCATTCTGAGCAATGAAACCATAGGCTAATATGGTTGATAATTGTCCTTGCTAGCATAGACTTGATTACGGTTATCATTCTCAGGCATGCTGCATTCATTTTGGCGACATGATAAAGGGCAGCGCAGAAGTTAGCAGGCCGTGTTGTAGGTATTTTGACTGTTTTTCATTTTCTGTTGCCGATATCTGTGCATTTCCCCAAAACTTTACCAGTGGGTTTGGAGGAGATGCAAGTATTGGTGGAGCATTCGAGGTGGAGGGGGTATTAGTAGCAGTAGGTTGGCAAGGGGGAACGTAAGCAAAAGACCATCATAATCCTTGTAACAAATATGATGCAGACTGCAGAATCGTAGGTGAAAAAATGGTGGTGATCAACCAGATGCAAGAAAGAATGCAGTTAAGAAGCACATACCTTAAATATGGTATTCAGTTTCAGGTATATTTCAGTGTTTGTTTTCCCCTTATCTTCACGGTGTTTTTTTATTATAGTTCAATGTATGTTCAACTGTTCAAGAATAAGACCACTGTCTCCCTACTAATCATAACAGAAAGTGCATTTGTAATTATGGGCTAGACTATGCCTAATATGTGGTAATATGCAAGGTCTTTAATCAAGGAAACTTCTTAAGAACCAGGAGATTGCCTTCACAATTGAGTAAATCGCCAATATGTGTAGCAGCATCAACTTTGTTCTAAGTGTATGAGTATTGCTGATTTGAGTTTATTAATCTGCAACCCATTTAGGGAGTAAAAGACTGTGATCATTTCTATTTTAATATATACATATATTCGCTGCTGTGCATTCATTCTTAGTCTCTATAATGAGAACTTTAATAGATGTGCTTGTGCAACACAAGATACGAATGGAAATTTTCCGTGAAATCAACATATGATTACTCACTAATCGCGAATTTGTATTCAGGGTCCTAATGCTCTCGGGTGAATGCTCCTCAGTTTAAAGCTTGGAGAGAAAAAAAATCTAAATAGAGTGTGGTATTCCAGCAATTGTATTATTATTTTGGTGAAGTTGAAATGTATTGTAATACTGTAATATTATTTTGACTAATGTTATAAATCTTTGCAACGCATGGTAATAATATATTTGCTGCTGTAAACTGTTAGAACATTAAAGTATTTAATTGTATATATTGTTGAGCTTTAAAAGTTTGTTGTGAAATTTGATTTTTATGTTGAATCCACTGAAAATATTCAGTTTATTCATCTTTCTTTTGTGGTATTATGTGAAATCTATAAAGTTACAGAGTATGACGTGTAGAAGAAGGTGAAAAACCAGTTTTTTTTTTATGAAATTATATAAGTTAGCAACGGCTCAAAGCCGTTGCTAAACTCTATTCTGCAACGGGCAACGTCTGTTGCAAACTCTTAATTTGCAACGGATCATGCCCGTTGCAAAATAGAGATTTAGCAACGGCTTTGGGCCGTTGCTAATTATTTGCTACTCCCTTTTTTGCAACGGCTCAAAGCCGTTGCGAAATCAATTTGCAATGGCTCAAAGCCGTTGCGAAATAGCATTTATGGTGTAGTGCCTTTTGCAAGAAACAACGATCTTTTATATCAAAACTTTTTTTTGATATTGTAATAGTGTCTATCAACCACAATATAATAATCATCTAGCAGAACGCTTTCATCTCACGTTCCACATACATAATATATAATCAAAAACCGCGGGCGCTTATTGGGTAATGGATTCCAACTGGCAAGTATGGGACCACCTTTCGACAGTGTATTTCTAGACAGGAGTACACCGGGTTCAACAAGTACATCTTGTAACTCAAGCTAAACATGATCGATCACTCATTTCGCTTGAGTGTACCGAATTTATTATCACCAACGGTTGAGATAAACAATCGTTTCCCGAAAGGGACAACATCGAAATAGAATATATAAGTAAATGGAATTTCTCTAGATCGGGTGACAATACACCCTAACTGGCAGCTAACCACTTAGCCATGTGACCTACCCGATTTTATACTATTTCGTGGTTGTTAGGCTTGAGGTCATAACGTACAGATCACACCTTTATTTACTTTGAATGTCACATCGCCATAACCAACAAATCACAAATTGATTTCCCCAAAAATAACTCGGGTATACAGCTAAGAGAAATGAATTCCTCCGCCACCAAACGTAAATACGCTTGAAGAGATCAACTTACACGATCTATTTAAATATATTCTGTCAGACATTCTTCCATACAGGTCATCCTGGGACTGGACAAACTGAAGGAACTACTCTGTAAATCCATCTTAGGCAATTTCTTCCTAGGATTGCCAGAACAGCCCTTGCATAAACCCCGTCTTCAATTATCTTCATCGTATTTGATTCGCAATGCTAATGCCCATAAGAAGTGTTTTCGAATAATAAATCTGATCTCGGTCTCTCTGTATTGACGACGGAAAAATGGTCAAAATTTTGATAGTCGGTTATTTAACTATCAAAGGAAACATCCATACACACAGCGATCTAATTTCCAAATGGAATCTTTATCGATCAATCATCAATCAACATTTTTCCCTTTTAAATTAATTTGTCATTAATTTATTCATTTCCCCATTTCCATATATTCGTGAAATTCTTATTTTTAAATTTTAGAAAATATACGTCATTAATCATTGGAAAACATTTCCATCTCTTATTCACGCATCATTATCCTTCCCCATTCATCAGTCGCTAACTGTAAACTAGTAAGAGAACAATTCCCTGAATATCAACCCCGAAGGCCGGAACCAACAAAAAATTTATACCCAGAAAGCTGCTCAACATAACTAATCTCCAATCAGTTTCTAAATTCCTTAACTTTGTTTCTTATCTTCTTATCAAATCATTACTTACGCAACTCTTGGATTCTGTTCACGAATCCAATTCTTTTATGAAAAACATTGGTTATAATAATAACATTATAATCCATACTTTCGAGATATTTAAATAAAACTTTTATACCTTAATTTAAATAAATAAACAAACAATTTATTAAATAAATAAATCTGGATTTAAAATCCGGAATGTACATAGTACTTTCCTACATTCAATATAGTCGAATCCCAATGTATAATTCTCTCTCGAAAAATCTTTATTCGATAATTCTCTTTCGAATAAAAAATATTCGACAATCTCTCTTTCGAAAAAACTATATTCGATAATCTCTCTTCGAATAACTTATATTCGATTATCTCTCTTCGAATAACTTATATTCGATAACTCTTTTCTTCAAATATATATTCGATAACTCCCTTTCGAATAAAATATATTCGATAATCTCTCTTTTGAATAAACTATATTCGATTAACTCTTATTCGAATAACTATTTGAATAACTCATTTCGATTAACTCTTATTCGAATAACTAGTATTCGATTAACTCTATTCGAATAACTATAATCGATTAACTCTATTCGAATAACTAATATTTGATTAACTCTATTCGAATAACTAATATTCGATTAACTCTAATTCGATTAACTCTTATTCGAATAACTAATATTCGATAGACTCTATTCGATTAACTCTTATTCGAATAACTAATATTCGATTAACTCTATTCGAATAACTAATATTCGATTAACTCTAATTCGATTAACTCTATTCGAATAACTAATATTCGATTAACTCTTTTTTATTTACTCTTATTCGAATAACTAATATTCAATTAACTCTGTTCGAATAAATAATATTCGATTAGCTCTAATTCGATTAACTCTATTCGATTAACTCTTATTCGAAAAACTAATATTCGACTAACTCTATTCGATTAACTCTTATTCGAATAACTATTATTCGATTAACTCTATTCGAATAACTAATATTCGATTAACTTAAATTCGCTTAACTCTATTCAAATAATAACTAATTTTATTTTAACCCTTTTTCCTTTCTCATTCAAATTCCCATTTGAGTTCCTATTTCAAAACCCAATTTTCCTTATAAATGTTTTAATTTATAAAATATTCATTTTAATCCATTATTCACATCGAGTGTGAAAAATATTTCTTTATATAATCCATTAAGTTTGATTTTTTTTTTATTTTAAAACAATACCCCATTTCCAAATTCTATTTATACTTTTATTTATAGAATAATTCATATGAAATCTCCTTTTTATTTCTAACACTTAAATCTCATTTATAATTCCCTTTATAAATGCAGAGTTCAATTATATTTAAAATATCGGCATCAAAACCAATTTCTACTTCTATATATATATATATATATATTCAGACTTATATATCCAATTTATCCAATGATAAATAATTTGTTTAATTTATAAAACATTATTTATATATTAATCTTCTCAATTTATCTGTTAAAACATATTTCTATTTAATACCCACTTTGAACAATCTTCTCATAATTCTTTTATATCTCGTTAATTCACTTTTATAATTCTATTTATTTCTCAAATATTTCCTTTTATAATTCTATTTATTTTCTAACTATTTCCTTTTATAATTCTATTTATTTTCTAAATAGATATTTCTTTTATAATTCTTTGATTTTGTAAATATTTCCTTTTATAAAATCCTATGATTTTATAAAATTTTCTTTTATAAAATCCTTTGATTTTATAAATATTTCTTTTTATAAAATCCTTTGATTTATAAATATTTCCTTTTATAAAATCCTTTGTTTTTATAAATATTTCCTTTCAATATACACTTTGAAAATTCCCTTTTCATATTCTGGTATTTCTTATGGTATTTAAAATATCAAATAACAATAGCAGTGTCATCATAATTAATCACAGATTATATACCACGTCATATATCATAATATATGAAAACAAATGGTATTATAAATATTGAGGAATCCAGTTGGACCCCTCCAACATGTTTCCCTGCATCACAGATGTTAAACAATATAACTAACATCAATTTCGTTTCAATATGAAATATTCTGATAAAAAGAATCAATATTTAATTAACGATATATATATATATATAATTATATCTATATTTTCAACCAGCTACTTAGCAGTTCATCCAGACAATCAACACACAACAATCAACCATCATTTATAAAGTCTAAAAATACATTATTGTTAGACCAAATTATGGCTCTAACACCCAAATTGTGTAGAATTGCAGAGAATAATAATTGCAATTGAAAGAAAATGCAACCAACATACCAAATCTATAGTGGTTCGACGTTAACGAGCCTATGTCCACTTTATATGTCTTTGATTATACGTAGAATGCAAGTACAATCAATAATTTCTCTCAATCTCACTTTTACAATGAAGATACACTCAATAATTTCGAGATAATACTAAATATGAATAATGGGGAAACAGTAATGCTCAGAATTGCCAAAAGATCTTGAAAAATGCCAAGTGTTGGGCTATATATAGATGATTTCCATAGGCGGTTTATGAAGACACGTGGCACGAATCCCGAGGATCCCGGAGCCATTCGTGAGCTGATGGAGAAATGGTCAATATGGTGGTTATGGATATGTGTCATCAGATCCTGAATTTGCGGCTCATGAAGGACCAAGTCGTGGACATTATTCCCTGAACTTGGGGTTGGCTCGTGCCCCCTCACCACGAGTGGGTTGTGGACCTTATCATGAACGGGTCGTGATGCACAATCATGAACCGGGGGGTGGAGCTGGTTACGAATGGGCCCTTATGCTTCACAAGTCATGGTGCATTCGTCTTGAGATTGGATACATAGTTCTACATCTTGTCTAACTATGAACACTTGTACCCTTTGTGGTTTGGTCATAAAACCAGCCAACATTTTCCCCCCTTGAAGTACGTTTTATTGAGGATGGAACATGCTTCGAAGCTAGTCAGGGCGCCTATTTCCGAACTGATGGGTGCTGACAGTCGCGCCTGTTTGTATTGTCATACTGTTTCAAAGAAACGCGTTCTATGAGTATAAATTCAGGATTGAATTTCTAATCACTTTTCCGTTTATTGATCGACTCCGATCTTGTGAACTCCGGAGCACATTGCAATTGATCCCTCAGGTACATATTCAGGCTTCCATAAACATTTGTTATATTAGTAGTTAAGAATCCATTTTCCCCTTTATTATGTATTCCCAGACTTCCGTCCGAAGAAGCATGCCACGCTCCTACTTCCAGGTGTTTATCACGGAATGACGCGGGCTGCTCTCACGCGAACAATAATGGGCTCGTTTGGGTGCTCATGGCCCATCAGGCTGAGTTGTTCAAATAGGACGAAAGAGAGAAGGCCAAGAGTCTCCTCAAAATCTATATAAGCCGCTCCATCACTTTTTTACTTTCCTTCTTCTTACTTTTACTACCGCCGCCCCCCTTTTGTTTTCAAATTGAAAAACCCTATCTTGTGTTTTCCCCAAAAATCCACTCCACTAGAAAATCTGATCTCGAGAGGTATTCTTATTAGTTTAACTTTGATTTCTGCCCTATTGCTCAGAATTTCACATTTCTCCTCTCTTGTTTATTTCCGATTCCAACGAATTTCTATCGGTCTCGCGACCGTCGCTAGCTATAGGTGATTGTGGTGGCAGAGTTCGTGGTGTTGGGGCCTAGAAGAGGAAATGTTGTATTGGGTAACTGCGAATTGAGGAGTGGATTTGTATGTAGAATAAAGTGATAAGTAGGGAGCACGATGGATCTCAGTGGCTTGGTTCGTGAATGGGCATGAGGCATGGTTAGTGAGCAGGAACAGTAAAATGGGTCGTGGAGGATAGTTGGAGAGGGGAAATGTGCTTCTGCGCTTCGGTTCCTGGGCCATCTTGTTGAAGTGGATCGTGAAGGAGGGTTTAGATGTCGGGTAGAATGCAAGGCATTGGTTCGGGTTGTGAAGGTGGGAGAAGCATCGGTTCGTGAGAAGGGTGGATCGGGTAGGGTCGTAGGGGTAGCTCCCGAGCCCCTTGTTCACGAGTCTGTGGAACTCTCATTTTAATTCTCGACCCGAATCTAGACCACGACCCGGAGCTCCGTCCACGATCCACACTTACTTCGTGAGCCGTCCCATAGTCACAAACCAAATTCTGTTTCACTAGCCGACCTTTGATCACGTACCGACGAATAAGGCCTTTGCGAGCCAGTTTAACCAGCAAACCAACCTTCATTTTGACTGAAATCTTATCCCACTCTAACACATCAACAAACAGTTAGGATAAAACCTTCAAAATGAACCTTGTGAACTGAATGACTACACAAATTAGCAGCATACAATGATCAATTTTACGTTCATCTAATTAAATTTATGCTTTTCTTTTCCAGTACCATGCACACCCATACACTTCAGCACTTGTACGCACACGGGGTTCACAGGTAATTATGCTCTAATCTCTCATGTTTATTTGCCAGCACAGCAAACATGTCTGGTAGATGCTCAGTAAGAATATCGGAGAAGAGTGCAGATCCAGAATTGTCAAGTTATTACAGTCCTGATGCCCTTCCATCAGATCCAAAATGGGATAAATCTGGATCCGATTATGAAACAGATACAGAAACGGAATCGACATCTTTCGAAAGTACATCACTTGAGGAAGAAGAGGATGATTGGGCTCCCGATGAAATCGAGGGTGTTAGAGAAGTAGATAAAGAGAAACTGAGTGACTCTATAGCCTCTAGGCCGGACGATATAAAGTTAAAGAAAATCTACTTGATACATGGTATCCCTCGGATTGACGTGAAATCTCAAGAGGACGGGGACAGACCCTATTCTGCTCCGAAAGGATACATGGCTATCAGTAGGATCATGTGCTTGATGGGTGCTATTCCCCTGTTTCCTCCAATTGTCGTCGATCTTCTGAGACGATTACGCATCGCTCCTATTTAGCTCCATCTCAATGCTTATACAACTTTGTACACATTGTATATTGCATATGTAGAGATTTTAGAGACTAGGCTTACACTCAAAATTTGAACTTCTATTATTATTTAAAGCATCGCTCCACGGGGACTCTGAACTTCATTTTCTTTGAATCGTTCCCCTCCAGGAAGGTATTATCGAACAGCCATAACAATTTTAGAGAGGCTAAGTCTGACTAGTTTTACATAAGGCACCAAACTGGATGTGCGAGGAAGTGGTTATACAGTCAAGTAGGTTTTGATTTCTTCATTGCATATTCCAATTGTGTGATTGAAGTGCTAATATTTATCTTTCTTTGCACAACTCATAATTTTCAAAAGGCAGAAGGTTCTGTATACGAGGACCGATTATCTCGCCTTCTAAAGAGCAAGTCGGACTTCTACAAAACTAAGAGGTGTATAACTGGCAAGAAACTTCACAAACACCACCTTTTGGATGTAAGATTCGGACTCGGTCCTGGTGGAAAGCTCCATAAGTACGTTCCCTCTACTTAAGCAGTTGGAGAATCTAGTGGCATGCCCCCGGCCAAGGGAGAATTGACCATGGGAGCTACTAAGACGACCGAGTTTCACAAGAGTCCCTCACCGATGATTTATCAGGATGACGAGGATTTGAATATATACAAAGGAATTGAAATTCAAGTTGATGAATTGAAGGATGCCTCAGTTTCTCAGAGGCAGTCTCCTCCAAAGACTCCACCGCTAGTAGTGCTTACCACTCATCACACATTAACAGAGGAGCAAGTATTCAGGGATTTAGAAAAGATCCCTTTTCCAGATAACATCTACATATCTGAAGATTTCGAAAGGAAACTGTTCTTCTATGTCTCTGAGATAGAAACCACTCCCGTCAAAGAGAAAGATATTGTATAGACGAGCCAAACTCTAGGCCCTGGTCTGTTAGCGGGGATTACACGAGATACACAGATCACATGCATCACCTGTTATGACACCCTTATTCTGTTTGTATTTGTGACCCTTCTACTTTCTTGTTATTCTTTGCAGGAAGAATGTCTCGCCGCCACTCATATTCTCATCGCCGACTTCGTGAATGCACACCTAGACTCAATCCTGCAACTGAGCACGAGCGCAATGATAACCGGGGAAGGGAAAGTCAAAGACGTCATGATTCTTATTAATTTCATTCTACATGTTCTCTCTCTCCTTCTAAGAAAGATCCCGGGAAATATCATAGTCGCCAATTACCACATGCGGGAGGCAAACAAATTCTCAAGGCTCCGACTCCCTTGAAGGGCATTCCTCCTCAGGATAAACCCTCTAAGAAACATCATAAGTCTAAGGACAATTACAAGGATGCAAGCAAAGGTATGGAAAGGGAGAAAACAGCTCTCGTCCCCTCTGGTCAGCCCAACTTAGAAACTACCACCACACAAGAGGTGGTCTTTACCCCTGAAAATAAGGCAAAGTAGGAGCGCTTGCGAAAATAGTTCCCCGACATCTATTTTGAAAGGATGAATTTCGTTCTGGATCTTGAACTAGTTCCTAATGAATATGATGTAGAGGTTGTAGGCCAAATCGGTCACGTGGCAAAACAATATAGGGTGATGAAGAAGCACGCCAAGAATCTGTTAGATGTTATTTGTCGTCTGGAAATGGATGCAGCCAGGGCTAGAGTAAAGATTGATCATGACGCTAAGGCTAGGAGCACTACAACAAAACAGGGGATTCCCAACAAACATAGGTGTTACAAATAATTTCTACAACACTTTTATGTGTCACCAACGGCCTGTGAGGAATTTCCTGTAACACTTATAAGTGTTACAAACAGAGTAACTGCTAACACTTATAAGTGTTACAAACATATTCATTGCTAACACTTATAAGTGTTACAAACATATTCATTGCTAACACTTATAAATGTTGGAGCTATAAGATATGGTAACACTTATACGTGTTACAAACATATTCATTGCTAACACTTATAAATGTCGGAACTATAATATATGGTAACACTTATAAGAGTTACAAACATATTCATTGCTAACACTTATAAATGTTGAAACCATAATATATGGTAACACTTATAAATGTCAGTATCATAATCCTAATAACACTAATAAATGTCGACATACATAAATTGCTAACACTTATAAATGAGTATAACATGTCTTTATGATTTCCATATTCAATATAAGTTTTGGTACTTCCATATTTCAAATTCAACAATGTGACATTCGCATAATGCTAAAAAAATTGTTACATGCTTCCAGTTTCAAAATATCATAATATCAAATTCAAATTATAAAATGCAATACAAAGTTTTACTAAAGATACATAGAATTTAGATACTGCGAAGGCGAAACGTGGACCATATCAGAACCAAAAACTTTGGAGATAAGATCATTGTCAAGATCACACATATTTGCTTTCTCGTTGCCAATACATTCCAAATTCTGTTTTTTCCCTCCTCCTCCACAAGTGCCTACAAAATATAAATGCACTCATTTTTACAGAAATAACAAATTGCAAAACTGATAAATAACAAGTGTATCTGAAAATCTGACAAATAACAAGTGTATTTGCAAAACTGATAAATAACAAGTGTAATTGCAAAAATGATAAATTCAATATAAGATTTGAGCTTCGGCTCGGTTTTAGCACGCCTCAGTTTATGCAAACTGAGCCCCGGCCCCGGCTCAGTTTTGGCACAAACTGAGCCGGTGTTCAGTTTGCGCGCAAACTGATCCGGTGTTCAGTTTGCGTGAAAACTGAGCCAAGGCTCAGCTTTAGCGCGACTCAATTTGCGCAAAACTGAGCCAAGGCTCACTTTTCGCACGAAACTGAGCCGGTGTTCAGCTTGCGTGAAAACTGAGCTGAGACTCAATTTTAGCGCGACTCAGTTTGCATAAACTGAGTCGGTGTTCAGTTTTCGTGCGAAACTGAGCCGGTGTTCAGTTTTCGCATGAAACTGAGCCGGTGTTCAGTTTTCGCGAAAACTGAGCCGGAGTGGGAGATAAATTCACCCATGGTGCCATTGCTAGCATATTTTCTTGAAATATGCTGCAATAAATCTACATAGACAACATTTGAAAGACCGAATTAAATATGTCCATGTAGAAACTAACATAAAAGTCCACGAAATGGTAACATACGGCCAGTTCAAAATGTAATGCAGGTAATATTTCTCACTTCATGCAAACTCCAAAACCACATTTGTTGCACTAAACATGATTTGGAACTAGATATCCTTGGATATATGACTGTTTTGATAAAGAAAATGAAGACTTGCCCATATACATAAGCTGAAAGCGTGACATGAAGTTGTCATAGGAACATTTACCAGCATGGTATGCATACATATTCATAAGTATAACGCAACAGGTAAATAAAATTTTCCCTACCCATAAAGACAGAGAAATACCTTGTTGCATCATCCCATATTCATTGAAACGCAATGCATTTTTCATCATTTGGTGGCATACTACAATCATCAAAGCATTGATGAGTGCAAAATTTGGAATTACTCCAACATACATCAAGCTCCACTGCTGAATTTTGCTTCATACTCACTTGGTTTCTAAAAATTCGGTCAACATTAAAATTCCAAATAAATAATCTACAGTTGTTAATCTAGTCACAAAATAGCATTAAAAACTAACCATAAAAGTGGCAGAAATTGCCCTTCCAGCAAACCATCTCATATGCATTGCGCGCTGACAGCTTGATGCTGTCATCACTTAAGCAAACCTTAGAAATGCATTGCGATTGCTGAATCTGCAGAGAAATTAATATTTTGTTAGTAGCTTCGATGATCAATAATGAGCCAGTAGGGATCAACTTACCTGAGCATGTAGTTCAACATATTTTTTAATTTTTAAGATTATTCAGATTACTACTGGTATATGGTTTCTACCGACAAACCAACATGTATTAGACCCACCCTTTCAACTCCTATAAGCACTCTTCAACTTACACATAGTTAATACTCTAAATAGGAAAATATAAAAGTTCAAATAAAGTAAATACTCTAAATAGGAAAAGCACAATAAAATGGCTACCTTCGAGTGATTATCAAATTTGGTATAAGAAGATCAAATTTGTCATCTCCTAACGCTTGAATCTCCTATGCAAAATAATAAAAATGGGATTATGCTGATTGTAATAAACCATGAGGAAAAGATTAGTTATGTTTGTATCATGATGTTTATCCACTTTTGATAGTAAAACGTATGTGGAGTCTTAGATTTTGCGCTGAGATCTGAAATTTAGCTCATGATAGCATGCACCTAATACCAAGTACATGAAAAAATGACGCACAGAAAGGACCCAAGATAAATAAATAGCTAATGGTGATTGGTGCATAATAAGATTTGTGTATTATTAGCATGTAGTTTCCTGTTTTTTTACACATCAGCAACAAAATAGTTGCATTTAGTTTCATACGGAAAAAATACATGGGGCTACTACTTTTCAATTAAAGAGCTTACTTGATCTATGAGATTTAAAAAATATTTATTGTATCAACAATTTTTTAAGACAGTTTGACTCTGAATTTTAATTACTGTTATGAGTTATGTTATTTAAAAAAATGCATTGGAAATCACACGCCTAAGTGCTTTAGTCAAAACAAAATGACAACCAATGAACCTATGGTTTTTACAAACTGTTGTGAGATTTAGCCTGAGCTTCTTCACAGACTAATATTACAAAACAATGATAATTACTAAATTATGCTATAAGACACCACAAGGCAAATTTCATCATTCATAAATGGAGTTAGGGTTGCATATTTGTACAGCATCTCAACTATTGCCTCAAATGATGCAAATTTCATCATTCATAAACGGAGTAAATACTGCAAAATGTTATTGAGCTGAATATGCATACGACCTATGGCTATTTAAGGAAGATACAAAATATAAGAGTAAAAAGCATAAAAAAATGTGGTTAAGGGAGCTGTGGATAAGATTAAGTAACAAATTATAAAAGTCTTGTCATAGGGGTAGACCTGTAAGTACATTTCATTAAAGCAGGCATGCACACTTTAAAGGAAAAAAATGTATATGTTGAATGTGTTTATAATAATCATTTCTACATGGCCAACAATCCCTGGACGATCTCATTTGGAAAATAAAAAATTTGAAGTGACAAAATTCTTTCTCATAAAATATCGACAAGTAATATCCAAAATACACTTGACACCTATATGTTGGCGATGGACACCGAATTACATATCAATTCATAAGCAACACAGTGGTTACTAATTTAACTACAAATAAGATAAAAGTAAACACAAATATTTTGTAAGGTGTGCAGATTAAAGTAAACACAACACAGTGGTTATAATCTATGCAGAAAATGGTTGGGATAGGCATACAAACCAACATGTTACTATCAGTGGCACCTTGGATACCAAACATGAAAATTACGAACTCATTTTGCGCAACTGAATTATAAACTGAGTTTGAGCAACAGAGTTTGCAACTCAGTTTGCGCAGAACTAAGTTGCGAACTCAGTTTGCGCGCAGCTGGGTTTGCGAACTCAGTTTGCGCGCAGCTGAATTTGCGAACTCAGTTTGGGCGCAGCTGGTTTGCGAATTCGGTTTGCGCGCAGCTGAGTTTGCGAACTCAGTTTGCATGCAGCTAGTGAAAATATAATACGGATTTGCTATTTATATATAGAAGAATAAAGTATATATGTGTGTGTGTGTTTATATGCATACATGTATATGTGTGCATAGAAGAATAAAGTATGTGCGCGTGTGTGTGTGTGTTTATATGCAAATATATATAGAAGAACTACACCTTATAGTGGCAGCCTCAGCCTCCGCCTCTGTCCATCCTCCACCTGAAGCCTGCGCCCCACAGCCAAGTATCCTCCCCTCAAACCTTGAAACCTGCGCATTAAAACCCAACGTGCAACCCTCATTTTCCACGTCCATGGCCAATTTAATCATTTCAGATGCAATATATGGAACCATATAAAAAGTGAAATTGGATCATTAAAAAGATACAATTTAATATAAAGCTTCAGTCAACACAAAACAAAAGCAAAATATATCTCAAAAGCATCAAGATTTAAATATTCTTTCATGCACATGAATTCATAAGCATAATCATTAATATAAAATCAACATTTAAATTAGTGGAGAATTCTTCGCTTCGGGTATGTTTCCTCCCCTACATTACAATCTTTGTTCTCTATAATTTGTACCTAGTAATGGTGTAGTAGGCCAACACCATGTACCATTTTATTATTCTTCTTATCTATATCGTTATTTTGACAATAAGAATATCAGCATTTGCATTATCAGTTTCTTGTTCCTTTTCACTGCCCATGATATTTCTATGCATTTAGCAATCGGTTGAGTTAACATGGTCATTATCTATGGTTAGGTGAATCTTGATGCCTCTTGGTCTGAATCCATCAATGACTTATTGTACCATAATTTTATATAAAAAAATTAGTAGTATTTCATTATTGTTGTCAATTCTTACTTTTGTAGTTTTTGAATTAAATTTAGTTGTTTAACAGCAAAGCATTTATCAAAAAATATATTTGCATCGGGCGTGGCTGACTCCAACACATAACATTGGATGTATATGCAGAAAGCTCAAAGCATGAAAATTACCTGAGTAAAATAAATAAATTCAATCAGAAAGTTTGTAGAAGAATAACCGATTTGAATGATGTATAACTCTTATGTGGAAACTCTTGCATCATTCTACTCATTTGTATGCAACGTGAAACTCTCAGACCATCACCTAAGAGAGAAAATGATAAATGATAAGGAGTTATTGTGCTATCAGTTTTCCCAAATCTATATCGTGACTAAATGAACAGGCATGTCTTCTATTCATAAACGCAGTTTATATTAGATCAGCGGTTATTAATGAATAATGGATATAAATATATAAGTAAATATTTACTGACCTATAAATAAAAAGCTTATGTAAGTATAGCAGCAGATTCATAGAATTGTTACAGTGTTTTCAACAACTATTAAATATACAGAAACAATTATGCATGAATAAATCGATCAACATTTTTTATTAAGGCGAAAAAATATTCACTAACCTATTGAATGAATTATGCAGTCTAGACTAAGTGTCCCAGGAACTCCAATTAAGCGTGGTCCACAAAAATTCAGAGGTTTAGATGAAATACAATATAAATGATCATTTATAATTTATAGGTCTCCTGATCTTGAAAAATCATTTTCATAAGAAAAAGTAACTTAATGTGTGTCGATTCATACACATTCAAACCATTTTAAAAAGGTCTGCAAAACATATAGGAAATTGAACGAAGAAAAGGTAGTCATAAATATACTAGAAATTTTATCCAAGATTAACACTCCAATTTCTAAAATCTGAATATATCAAATGAATTATATTGTTACAATCAATCTAAGTTGAGTTATATATGTGATGCAGAAGATCCAAAACACAAAATCTTTTTCTCAAACTGCATCCATTTCAAATTAGTCCAAACACAGGATAAAGAAAGTTTCAAATTTAAATTTTAAGGCATATACGGTTATCCAAAAAAATAGTTATAACTTTATCATAAACAAGTTAGAAATCTATAAGGCTATGCTGTTAAGATTGGTGGTAAAGAGAAGTACACTAATGGTAAAAGGTAGAAAGTTAGTTGGAGCATTTTATGAAACATTTTATATGCGCTGCATAAGAATATCACTAAAAATTAAAACCAAGCGTGTTATAGAAAAATCTGCAAAAATTCCTTACTGAACATCAAAATATGGATGAAACATTGAAAAAAGTCAACGTCAATTCGTACAAACTCATTATCAGTAGTTTATCTGAAATTATATAGTTGTTCTACAAAAAATAATAAGATTTAACCAAATTACAATGATTTAGAAAGCGTGAAATTACCTTTAAGAGGAATAAACTGACATACCAAGGACTACTATACGATTCACCTTTGCAACTTCGTATCTGTAATAGGAAGAGGATAAGAACAACCAAATAAATTTGAGGATAAAATACAAAAGTACAGTATAAGATTTGCACCGAGAAATTGAGCCGCTGACCGGAGATAGACTCGCAGCTACGTTGATGTCGATCTAGGAGAACGACTGGCGCTAGCTATTAGATGGAATCTGGAGTCGCTTTGAACGGTGAAGTGCCGAATCGCCGGCGGAGAAACTAAAAAATTGAAATTGAATCACTCTGAGTGCCAAAGAGGAACCCTAGTTAATTGTGAGATTGTGCGGCCAACTTTTTTCTTTAGAGCAGTTAAGTGTCACGAGGCAAAAATATAAAAGAAAATATAAAATAGTCCAGCCTTTAAATGACTTAGTGACCCTTCCAACACTTTTTTATGTTATGAGTTAAAGTTTTATTTTTACCAACACACTTTCATATATGCTAACACTTTTTATTGTTGTTACCCTATAACACTTACAAGTGTTAGCCATTGAAAAATATATGTGTTGTAAAATCACCAATTTGGTGTAGTGGAGCAAGGCCGAGAAAGAGCTCGAAGAGACTCAAGCTCAGCTTGCCTTAGCTCAACGAGATATTGAGAATTACAAAACTGAATTAGAGAGCACAAAGAAACGCTTCCATTTTGAACTTAATTCCAACAGCCTTGAGCGAGTGGCTCTAAAGATGGAGATTGAGGATCTTAAGATGGCTAATACTGAGTTAAGGGCATTATAGGATCGTTTTGACATGGAAAAGGTAGCTTGGTAGAGAGAAATGGTTGGCTTGAAAGACAAACTTGCTCACGTTGAGGAGAAATCAGCTCTTGCTAAGGGTATTGCTAGTGTAGCACTCGAATCCGCTTCCACTTCTACTACTAAGCTTTCTACGGCTGAAAAAGAGAGAGAGGAGTTCGATGAACTGTTAGTGGACTTTTTTGCTCAAGTCATCTGAACTCGAGATATTTCCTGGATCAGTGACTACCACATTACTTTAGTTAATGTGTGGGACCAAATTTTTCAAAATGAGAGGCAGCGCTTGGAAGTCGAAAATGTCGATGAGAACCAGCTTATGCAGACCTTTCTCAAAGGTAGATAGCCTGAGGCTTTGGCAAAGGGTAGGCGTCAGATCCAGGAGGCTATGGAGAAAGAGAGGCTCGAGCTCAAAGGCAAGAGCAAAATTGATGAAGGTTCAAGCTCAGCTGCTGAGCCCAATGCTTTTGAGGTTGAGGAGTATAGTCCAGATGATCCATTGATCCCCGGAGTCCCAGTTCCTCCTGCTTTTGGGGCTTCTACTGCAGCTTTAGGTGAGGATTCAATGGAAGATATCTCCAAATTCTCTCCGCAATTTTCAAAGCTATTGTAACTGGTCGTCGCATTGTGGAACAAACAATTGAGAAGACCACATTATCTCCCAAACTAATAACAATTGCTTCTCATGATATAGGTGCCAAGCCTACTGATGAGGTTGCAGAAAAGCCAGCAGAGATCGAGAAGATCAATGTGCCACCTCGTATCGAGGTTCCTGGAGTTCCAAAACAAACTGAAGTTGAGGCAATGGAGAAAGCCATTGTAGCGTCAAGCGCTGATGTTCCCAATGATGCCAAAAACATTGAAATCTTAAGGGACAGCGATGGTGACAACGAAAATAAAGAAGAGGACATCACTATCACGGGAGAGACAAAGGATGAAAACATCATGGTTCTGGCTGACTTGAAGGCTAAGAAGGATGAACAGCTGGCCGTAAAAACAAAGGAGCAAGAGCCTCTAAATGTGCCACCTATCTCTGCAGTTGACCCCAAATGTGGTTTAATTATAAAGCTGTCTACTAAGTCGATAACTACATAGCTCGCATCCCAATCCTCTGACCTTCCACAGGATCCTTCTTCGGATAAGAAGAAAAGAAAAAAAAAACAGGATAAATCTGATGTCGACAAGGAGGAGCCGAAGAAGCGAAAGAAGGAGAAGAGGCCAAGGTCATCTTCAAAGCCCAAGTAGTGCCAGTTTGCTTACGTCCTTTCTCTTTTTACTTGTTCCACTGGCCTTATGATGTAGTCGCGAATATGGTCCTGGCTTTTTATCTAGCCTTATCTTGTAAATCTGCACTTAGTAAATGAAAATCTGTTCCTTTTGCCTCATTACGCACCTATGAATACCTCACAATCAGTTATACATTTAAATATTTGAATTGTAAGTAAGTCATGAATGTAAGCGCATCATAAGTTTTTCATCGTAGATGCAACATAAAAACTTCTATAATGCATTTTGTGTGTCAAGCAGTACGTGTATATATTCCCTCAATCAATCGATGACGTGATGCCTAGCCAGGGCTTGTTGAGGATTGATTAGGATTGACATTGCATAGCCCTCCATGTCCGGACATGGAGGGTTCGAGCTCAGCTTTCAATCTTACCCCCGATACTTCAGTGGCGTAGGAGCCCCTTAATGGCATTTAATAGATGTGTCTTTATACTCTCCTGTCGTGTGCTCAGGATAGAGTTCGAAATCACCTTTCAATTTGTCCCGCGTTCCTTCACCGGGGTAGGAGTTCTTTCGTGACGCTCAGTCTCCGGCGCCTTTATACTCTCCCGTTGAATGCCAAGGGTAGAGTGTTGTTGAGGCGGTCTTTTAAGTCATGGTGCACCTTCACGCCTCATGGACAATTTAGCTCCTTGTCCTATGTACACTTTCTCAGGTCCTGAGAAGTAGAGCTTCGGTAGTTGTGTTGTTTACTTTATTGCACCCTTGATGCTCTGCATACTATTGACCTTCTTATCTGCTAAAAGGCACTTTGGATTACGTGCTTCAAGATTGTTGCAAGATTTATAGAAAATTTAAAAAATTATAACAGTTCATGTAAGTTAAGGATGAAAGAGTAAATAAGAAATGATGCGGTAAAGGTAAATGACACACGATATTTTGTAGTGGTTCGGTCGAATCATGACCTACGTCCACTTTATAATCTTCTGCTTATATAACCAGACTATTCTAGGCAAGTCGTGCCTTTTTACATGGTCCTTAAAACAAAAGAGTAAAAATGACAGTTTCATGTCAAGTAATGCCGCAAATGCTAGGCATTCCACACTCTGGGGAATTTGTTTCCATCCCCAGTCGCTAGCTAGAAAGATCCTGTATCAAGCCTCCGTAGGATGGCATAGGGTCCTTCCCATTTCGGGCCCAACTGTACTAGGGGTGGAAAGACAAGCTTCAGAGCTAAGTCTCTGGGTTCAAAAGTTCGAGATCGGACCCTTGTTGTGTAATACCGAGCGACCTGCTGTTTGTACCTCAAGGCACGGAGGTCTGCTTCGTCCCTTTTTTCTTCAACCACATCCAGGGATTCGAGGAGTAACTCCTTATTGGTCATCGGGTCATAGTAGGTGACCCTGTGGGAAGGTACTTCTAATTCGACTGGGATGACTGCCTCAGATCCGAAAGCAAGGGAGAAAGGCGTGTGCCCCATAGCTGACTTGAAAGTTGTTCTATTAGCCCATAATAACCAGGGTAGCTCATCGACCCACATGGCTTTGGCGTGTTTCAACCGCTTCTTCAAAATGGACTTGATTACTTTGTTTGTCGTTTCTAACTGTCCGTTTGACTGCGGATGCACCGCAACTGTGAATCTTTTCTCGATATGATATCTTTAGCAAAAATCCTAGAACTCAGTACTGTCACATTGGGTCCCATTATATGTTATGATGACTTTTGGGATTCTAAATCGACAAATGATGTTTATCACTCGCTTGGTTGTGATTGTGGTTAACGGTTCTGCTTCGACCCACTTAGTAAGGTAATCCATGGCTATGATGGTGAATTTCGCTCTGCCCTTCACTATGGGAGGCTTCCAATAATATCAATTCCCCACATAGCGAAGGGCAATGGACTCATCATCGTCTTCAACTGGCTAGGAGGTGCCCTGGGAATCTTCGAGAACTTCTGGCACGCGTTGCAACGTCTACATACTTAGCCGCGTCTTTGTTCGCGGTAGGCTAGAAATAGCCATACCGCAATATCTTCTTTGCCATTGTTTGTCCTCCACTGTGGTTGGCACACTTACCTTCGTGAACTTCTATCAAGACTCTTTCTATGCCGTCGTGGGCTATATACCGAAGGAGTGGCATTAAGAACCCTTGTCGGTAAAAAAAACTTCGCCTTTCATGACATACTGGGAAGCCTTTCGAATAACAACACGCCTCTCGCTCTTCTTGGTCGAAAGCATTCCATTCATCAGGAAGTTCTTTAGAGTTGTCATCCACGACTCTCTTTATGGCTCTGTTTCCAATACTGGATCAATTTCCATCTGATCAATGCTTGGGGACCGCAGTACCTCTATCAGGACCATCTCTGTGACCTCAGGGTTATCAGAGCTAGCCATCTTGGCCAACTTATCTGCCCTCTGATTCCCTGATTGGGGAATATGTTTTATGCTGTAGTGTTCGAGGCTACTCAGTAATTTTCTCACTTCCTTCAAGTATGATATGTGCCTTGGCCCATTGGCCTGAAATTCTTCATTGACATGGTTCACAACTATCTTCGAATCACAAAATATATCGAGTTTCGCTATTTCCAACTCCCTTGCAAGCCTAATCTCGGCATTCAGCGCTTCGTATTCCGAGTCATTGTTCGTAGTGCAGAACTCTAATCTCAAAGCATAATATATCGATCGTTTTTCAGGAGTTACAAGTACAACTCCAGGACCAGACCATCTGTCATTCTTGGCTCCATCAGTATTCATCTTCCAAGAGCTGGGGTCGATTAGTGGTTTAGAGGTATCCACTTCTTCACTCACCACATCGTCCTCTGGAATAGTAAATTCTGCTATAAAATTTACCAACACTTGCCCCCTTATAGATCTTCGGGGCTGAAAGTTTAGATCAAGTTGACTCAACTCAATATTCCATTTGAGTAGTCTTTCTAATGCCTCTGGTCTCAGCAACACTTGTCGGAGCGGATGGTCAGTGTATACAGTGATGGGATGAGCCTGAAAATAATGACGAAGCCTTCTAGATGTTATCAACTGACTATATGCAAGTTTTTATGTCTTTCGGTAGTTCCGTTTTGCTGTCGCTAGCATCTTGCTTACATAGTACACATATCTCTAGACTTTATCTTCTTCCCTTACCAAGGCTGAACTTATTACGTGGGACGACACTACCAAGTACACAAACAAGTCCTCGTGATCTACAGGTTTGGACAATATCGGGGGGTTTTTCAGATGATTCAGAAGGTTCTGGAATGCTTCTACACAATCAGGGGTCCATTTGAAATTACGCTTTCCTCGCTTTATCAAATCAAAAAATGGAATGCACTTATCTGTAGCTTTAGAGATAAACCTACTTAATGCGGCTACTTTCCCAGCAAGGCTCTGCACATCCTTGATTTGCCTTGGTACTTGAATATTTGTGATTTCTGCGGTTTGATCTGGGTTGATTTCAATTCCACACGAACTAACGATAAAGCCCAAGAATTTTCCAGAGGCGACTCCAAATGTGCACTTTAGAGGGTTGAGCTTCATCCCATATCGCCTAAAGATGTCAAACATTTCTGCTAGGCCGGTAGTATGGTTGGACGATTGTCTGGATTTCACAAGCATTTCATCAACATACACATCCATCGTCTTCCCGATCTTATTGTAGAACATCCAGTTCACTAGTCTTTGATATGTTGCTCCAGCATTCTTTAGACCAAAAGGCATCACTACATACCAGTACAATCCCGAATCTGTGATGAAGCTGGTACGCTCTTGGTCCAGAACATGCATCGGAATTTGGTTATATCCGGAATACGCATCCATGAAGGAAAGGAGTTCGTGACCTGCCATCGAGTCCACCAGTTGATCAATTCTAGGAAGTGGAAAACTTTCTTTCATACAAGCCTTGTTCAAATCTGAAAAATCAATACAGGTGCGCCAATTTCCATTGGCCTTCTTTACCAAAACCGGATTAGAAATCCATTCTGGGTAAGTTGAATCTCTAATGAATCCATTGCTCCTCAACTTATCAACTTCTTCTTTTAAGGCAGCTGACCTCTCCGAGCCAAGCATTCACCTTTTTTTCTTAACAGGTGGGTGCTTCGAGTTGATGCTCAACAAGTGGCGCATAATTGATGGGGATATCCAACATATATCAGCATGGGTCCATGCAAACACATCCAGGTTGGCCTTCAGGAAGTTGGTCAATTTTTTTGCACGAAGAGGTCTAATTGGGATCTGATCTTCAAGACCTTAGCTGGGTAATTATCATCGATTGGAATATCCTTAGTCTTCTCGTTAGGAGTTGCCATTCTGCCCCCGGGTTCCTCGTCCCTCTGGGATCTATATCCTCGGGCAGTTCTCTGGGCGGCTCCTTTGGGGTCGTCCTTAATTGCTATGCTGAATCCTCCTTTGCGGGTGGAGGAGTGCCCTTTGATTCTATGTTTAATCCTTTGAGCAACAATTTCAACTCTGCAATGTAGTAGGCTTGTCCTGCGACTTGGTCACCTCTGACTACTCCCACACCTGGATCTGTTGGGAACTTTAACAATAGGCACCAAGGTGCAATACAAGCCCTGAATTATGCTAGGGCCATTCGGACCAGGAAGGCGTTATAAGGTGATTCGATATCCAATACCACAAATGGAAGAATTCTCATTCTCCGGCGATCTCCTTCACCCAAGGTTAATGATAGATCCACATATCCGATCGGGGATGTTTAGGCTCCATTGAAGCCACGTATCCATCCATCACAGGGCTTCAAATCTTTAGCTTCATGTAATCAAATGCTTTCGTAACCAAAATGTTTACTGAACTTCCATTGTCTACCAACACCCTATGGACCAAAGTAGGACCGATAGTTGCCGTGATCACTAGAGGGTCCTTAGTGGGGGAATGAACTCCAACATTATCTCTATCACGTAAAATGACATCGTTGGACATCGTTCTGTGCTGCTTTACCAGGGACGCAATTTCAGAGTTACTGCACTCTCCTACTTCGCGGTGTTTGGACGCATTTACATATTGGTCCATTGCCCTAAAATTTTATCCAGCAGGATGAGGTCCTCCTTCTTTAGTGTTGATGACAATGTTCTTTCTTTTCTGCTGAGCAGTAGGCCTAGCCGCAGGTTGGTTTTGATTTTTGGCCTGCCCAGCTTGTCCCCTATCTCTCGGAGCAACCTTGTATTCGTCCAACTTTCCTTCACGAAGTAGCTTCTCGACGACGTCTCTCAAATAACGGCATTCATTGGTGGAGTGACCATGGGTCTGATGGAAAGGGAAGAACTATCCTGTCTCACGTTCTTTCCCCATTGAATCCCTCGATGGAGGCCTCTTATACTGAAGGACGTTGTAAGTATCTAGGGAAATATTTTCTAGTGTATCATTCAATGGTGTGAAGTTTTCAAAAGCCTTGAATCGAGGCCTCTTCTGAGAACCGTTTCCCCGATTCTTCTTCTAACCTTTATTCTCAGATTGGAGGCCATTACCCTGATTCATATTTCCAACGTTCACCTCCACCATTCCTGAACTATCGCCAGATTGTTTGATGGCCACGTTACTCTGTATATCTTCTTTATCGGCGGCCTTTCTCTTCCGATTGGCATATATCTCTTCATGACGTAGTCGAATGTTAGATTTTTCATAGAATATATCTCTAGTCAGCGGCGGCTTGCCGACTAAGCATCTTCCAAACTCGGTATCTTTGTCTAGTCCGCCAATCAAGGCCATCAAGACAGTCTGTTCGTGAGGATCCCAAACCTCCGTACCCGCTAAGTTGAAACGGTCTAAGTATGACCTCAGAGTTTCATCAGGGCGATGTTTAATAAGGGATAACTCAATGACATTTTTAGACCTTTCAGCAAGAAGCCGGAATTGATTTACAATTTCACTCAATTCCCTGAAGCTGGAGATTGATCGTGTTGGCAAGCGGATAAACCAAATTAATGCCATATCGCCCAGGAATATCGGAGTGCCTTACATTTTACTGCATCAGGAGCGGCGACGGCATTCATGTACCATGAATACCTTATTAGATGCTGAAATGGATCCGTCCTACCCAAATAGCAGTTCATAGTCGGCATGTTGAATTTCCTCGGGAATCAGACGTCTAATATGTCATCAGTAAAGGGCGTATGATTGCGGTATATACCCCAATTGTCGTTTCTCTGTCCACGGCTATCTACCATGATTTGCCAAACCTTAGATTCAATATCAGCATTGGTCAATGTTGATTGAGGATCAGCACTCCTTTCCCTGCAGGGCCCTTTAATGTCTCTTTGACGTGCTGCCACGAAGTCTACAGCCCGAGAAGAACTTCCTTGTTCCCTGTTGCCACGGTCAATCATGCGGCGAGGGGGTGGTAATGGTTTATTCTGAACAGGGTCAACAATGTCTCCATTCCTAGGTAACGGAGCGGGGTCGTTCAAGTTACGGTTATCAGATCCCAGATTGAGGGCTGCCTCTTCTCGAGAAGGAAGTGATCCAAATCGAAGCTGCTCCACATCTTCAGCTCTTTCCAACGGTCATTGTGGAGGTCTCAGAGGATCCTCCGACGAGGATGAGTACTCTGGAGTAGGAGGATAACCGGTGGAGGTGTCCTTTGCCTTTGGAGGTCATCAAATCGTCTGTCCAGTGTAGTAATATTTCGTCGTAACAAGGAACTCTCTTGCCTTTGGGCTGCCAACTCATCATTTGTCCTATCAACATATCCCGAACATGAGAGGGATCTCCTTCAGTTACTGGAGCAGAGACATGTAACTGATCATCAGCATTAGCATTTGGACGTAAACTACTCGAGCCAGGTCGAACAAAAGCACCAGCACAAGCAGGACGAGCCATAATTTTCTTTTCGAGTTGACTCATGGTCCTATAGTGAGGGCGGTTCGTGATCCCCTCTCCAGGTTCCTGGCTCGTGATTCCCTTCTGAAGTCGGCTCGTGGTGGATCCCTGAAGACGGCTCATGGTGGCATTGATGGGGCGGCTCATGCCACCTCTATAGGGCGGCTCGTGATGACATCTTGTGACCGAGTCGTAACCCCTTCTACGGGTCAGATCGCCCCTTGCGAGCCATGAGCTGGGGACTCCACTTCAGCCTACTCATAAACACTCTCCTAGTTAGCTTCGTTTGCAGCTTCGTTTGCTTGTGAAGCTCATAAATCCTTGGACTTCTTTCCAGCCATAATGTCTTGACTTTGCTGAAATCTTCAAAAATCAAAACAGTGGAAATTCGGATTACTTTCTTCGGACTTGAATATCCAAATAGTATAGCAATAATCCGGTATGCTGAGACTTCGGTTCTCAGTGAAAGCACCAAAATTTTAGACTAAATTATGTCTCTAACACCCAAATTGTGTAGAATTGCATAGAATAATAGTTGGAATTGAAAGAAAATGCAATCAACACACCAAACTTATAGTGGTTCGGCGTTAACGAGCCTACGTTCACTTTATATATGATTATACGTAGAATGCAAGTACAATCAATGATTTCTCTCAATCTCACTTTTACAATGATGATTCACTCAATAATTTCGAGATAATACTGAATAGAAATAATGGAGAAAAAATAATGGTAGAAACAATGCTCAGAATTGCCAAAAGATCCTCAAAAAGCCAAGTGCTGGGCTATTTATAGGTGATTTCCATATGTGGTTCGTGAAGACACGTGGCACGAATCCAGAGGATCTCAAAGCCGTTCGTGAGCTGATGGATAATGGTCAATATGGCGGTTATGAACAGGTGTCGTCAGATCCTGAATTTGCGGCTCGTGAAGGACCAGGCCGTGGCCATTATTCTCTGAACCAGGGGTCGGCTCGTGCCCCCTCACTACGAGCGGGTCGTGGACCTTATCACGAAAAGGTCGTGATGCACAATCACGAACTGGGGGTGGAGCCGGTTACAAACGGGCCCTTATGCTTCACAAGTCATGGTGCACTCGTCTTGAGCTTAGATACGTAGTTCCCCATCTTGTCTCATTATGAACACCTATACCCTTAGTGGTTTGGTCATAAAACCATCCAACAGTTATTAAAATATAAACTGGCAGAGTTAGTGAGTTTTACTCACTTTGTTCAGTTATCGTTAAATAATAATAATCGTTCAATAGTTCCGTTCAGGCATTTTATTCCGCCATAATTTGCAACGAGCTGCAATTCACTCCTAACTAGTTCCATTGTGTAGTCATCGTCCATACGATCCTAACGGATCTTGTTTTGTCAATTTCTGATAATGTATGTAAAAGATATCAATTTTAAAAGTCCGTATACATTTTAAAGATCATTAACTAACTAATTATATATATTAATTAACTTTAGAATATACACTTATCCAACTCAATCCATGTCAACTATCCCTCCTTATCTTCTTCACGCGCAATTCAGAACCACTCCTCGTTTTCAATGGCTATTTCAGAATCTTAAGTCCTCATTTCTACCTTATCACTTCATCGGTTCCCAAAACAAAGCCACCATTGAACTCTCCATTCCGAACTCTCTGATCCCATTACCTCCTTGCGCAACTCGACCCCATCATTCAAAATCCGTCATGTTGCTCTATTCATCACCATTGTTGCGATTATAGGCCTCCAGCGCCCCTCCATTCCTCAACAAAATCCATAAACACTCCTCTCTTCAATTCCATTTTCCACTCATACTATTATGCTCCAACTCGAGATTCACCTTCTGCCGCGACTTCTCGGACCTCATGCACTTCAGAAAAAGGATCGACAATAATTTGCATCGAGTTCCACAAAAATATGGGTACAGACTCCATTTCTTACCACCAATACCAATATTATACCCATTTTGCCAAACAATGCTTCAATACAACAAATTTTCGAACCCTATGAAGAAACCATACGCGGTAAAAATAAACAGCGAACACAGACAGGTTCGATCCTTAGCAAATCACATATGAGGTTGAAGAGGAATACTAGAGGAATTCAAAGATAGTTGTTTTGACATTTCTAGGAATTTATTTGTATTTCTTTAAACTGGAGTTTTTCATGTTTGGCTTTACTGGTGGCGACTACAAAAAATTTGACCACGAGAAATATGATTCTAGGTTTAGAAGGGTGTGGGGATATCCATATAGGGTAGGTCGGCTTCTCGAATAAGTTTCGTATTTTAATATTAATTTATTTTCGATAATTAATCCAATTTATCACTTTAAAAATTCCTATGATCACATACAATATCCAAATTCGACGAAAATGGACGTACGGCTACAGTTCGACATTACGGACCCAACGAAATTCTTTCGTCGAATTCCGAGTACGTTAGCTCATATAGCGTATTTTTAAAGTCAAATTATTAACTGTTTTTCACATTAAAATCCCGTACGGCCACATACTGACTCCAAAAATCATGAAAATTGAAATATAACAATAATTTAATATTTTGGATCCAACAAAATTAGTTTCGTCGAAAACAGAGCTCATTTGCAAAAGTGGCTACTTTGAAAGCTATAAATAAACCCATTTAAATATTAATATATTTAACAATAATTAAATTTAATATTAATAAATTAATATTATCGTATATATTCATATACAATATAATACAGCTCCAAAATATTCCTATCTGTATTTATAACTCGACATTTCAAATCTAGATTAAATCAGTATTCAATTTATATTGAAAATCCATTTATAAATAAATCGTTATAAATTATAAAGAAATTCCATAGAGACTTCTCGAAAATTTGATTTGGACACAACTCACAACCTACACGATGAAATCTTGAATTTTCTCTTCCATTAGCAAAATATCGTTCATTAGATTCAAACATTTCTTATTTCACAAAAATCCGACATAAAATTGATTCTGTATATTCTTTTAATATTTGAATCGCCAAATTATGAACTGCCGTGCCATTTCGAGCTCGATTATAATTATAATATAATTTATATGGTCTAACGCTGTTCATTAAATATAAACATTATTATAATTCAATTATAAATTGAATTAAATATTTTAAATGATCCAATTCACATAATATTTCCATTTCAGCTATTTTTGATTATTTTGGAATTAAATATATAATTTAATTATTTATATTAATTAAATGTTTAAAGTTATTTAATTTAAACCATTTAAAATTACCAAACTATTATTTAAATAATTAAATCAATTATTTATTATGCTGTAAAAATACGGGACGTTACATATTTAGTGCAACTGACTTCCTCCTTCTGCATTGACTTAAGACTTCATTTTTTTCTTAGTTCTTATCATACTTTATGATCAGAAATAAGATAATAAAATAATGTATTATAGCAGAAGGGTACAACTACACAATTACAAAAAAAAGCTATGGCTTTGCTATTATTTTTACATGTATCTATGATTTCTTTTATTTATTTTCCTCCAAAAATTAGTTACTTAGATGTAATTCATATAAGCATCAAAAGTTTCAATTGGTATACATACAGTGTTATTGTTGACACGCTTTTTGTTCAAATTTGTCGCACGTTAAGTTTTTGGTTAACAACGCGCTCAAGCGTCAGAACCATCATCAGAAAACGTAAAGCGATTCGGCTGAAGTCGCGACGTAAACATAAAAATGAACCAAAACCCTATATATGACCTCTTTTGGGCCTGAAAACATGAATTACGGTACTTTGCACTATAACCCTTCTATCCCTCTGAGTTAAATTCAGGTACAAATATCGTTTGGCCTGAGTGGCCTTACGATTTGAAAATTACGCCCGTTTTTGTGAACGCGCGTCGATCACTCAAAATCATCAGATCAATTTAGTCAAGCCCAGGATTCGGCAAGCATAGGTCTCCCCCTTTTTACATATCCCTTAAAGGGGTACCAAATTTTGTATCCCCCATCAAAGGGATATGAATTTCGGGGTATGGCTCTTTCTAGGACATGAATTTTTGGTGTGTGGCCCCCAAATCTCACCTACTCTGCTACTAACCCACTCCCATAAATATCCCCAAGCTTGACATTCAAAGGGGTTAGATTTTTATCACTCTTGAAGATCTCAAGCACTATTAATGACTTCTATCTACTTCTACATGGCTATTGAACATAGCTTGGACCATTAAAAACATTGCACAAACGTTTTCCATCAATTCTTGGACATTCACAAGGTATTTTCCACTACTTTTGGACTGTTTTCGACATTCTTGGATATTTTTGGATTTCTCAAATGTCGTTGACCAAGTCAACACGCTTTGCACGCAACTAAGAAGAAGAAAGACTCTTTCGGACTAAGTTTAGAATTAGCAAACTATTTATTGTTATATTATACAACTTTGTGCACAAAAATTGTCTAAACCTGTACAATCATTGTAATCGGCAAATATACGATCAATGATAATTATGAAGTGGATGTAGTCATTAGTGCCGAACCACTAAAAAAAGTTTTGTTCTCCGACATTACTTTACTATATCTTTGGATTACTATGTTCATATTACAGTTACACTCAAGGGTTGGCATGTGTTGAATCGGCGACAATTTCCCACGTCAACACTTTGGCGTGCCAGCAAGAGGGGCGCACAGCTTTGACTTCCGCTTCAGATTAGATTCTCGAGTTTGTCTTCGGATTTCATCTTCAGTTTTAGTTTTTGACTTCGTCTTTGTTACTCACTTTTCATCATGGTTAAGCACAAGAGCTCGACGTTATTGCTAAAGATCAAGGTACAAAAAGAGGAGGAAGTCAAGGACTTTCTTCGACTGGTGTTCCATCGAATTACGTCACTCGAGAAGACATCGATGGAATGATTAAGAACGTTCCTACGAATTTTAATGCTCCACTTGAGCGGCGGGAAGATGCTTTTCTCACCTTTCTTGCCGGGATGGAGGACCTGATAAGGAGTGCATCCAGTCGACTGGCCAGTGGGACATTATCGGAACTAGTACCAATGTTCCTACACCTACGACTCGGGACTAGGGGCAATCCCGCAAACTAATCAGCAGGCCGACGCCGCTCCGCGAAATGGTGCCAGTCCTACTACACTTAGGGGCAGCCCTAATCCCAATGTCGCTCTAGCACGTAACGCTTTGGTTGGTTGAGTCGCGGGCTCCTCTATTGGAAATGTTGTTCAAGCACCGGTGCGTGCAATTTTGTATAGGAGGCTCCGATGGTTCCAGAAGTTAGGATTGCGGCCGATGTAGCCTCTCAGGTTGGAATTCAACTGGAATTTCTTCTCCTCAATCAACAGATCCCTCATATCGACTTAAACACTAGGGACATCAGTGTCTCTACGGATAATCTCAATTAGTTTCTAACTTTTGGAAATGGATCTCAAATCACAGATGTTATCCTTTAATTCACTCGAGGCGGTGCTTCTTCTACGGACTTGGAAAATGTGACTCGTAGTTTGTTTTCTCTAGATATCAGGAATTCTCGCAACCTGCCATATTTCAAGCTACTGGTGTTGTAACCCTATGATGGCGGAAGGATCCGACTGTGCGCTTAATGAGATATATCTGACATATGAAAGTCCTTTCTACCTTAGAAAATGTAATGGCGAAGTGCTTTTTTGCTTTACTTAATAGATATAGCTGCAATGTGGTTCAGGAAGGTGGAGGTGGACTCCATTACTTCTTCAAATGCTTTGGTCACCGAATTTGTGGAATAGTTTAGAGTCAACATCACTCATCCGAAAGGCGTGATGATTCGCAATGGCATTAGGTAGAAGTTCGATGAGACTCTGCATAAAAATTTAAAATGGTTTAACGCTGCGGTAGCTTCAGTTGGCAGACCCAATCCTTCTATGGTTTTATTGGCCATAGTATCTGGAGTTCTGGACAAATATGACTTCAAGACTTCACTGCACCAGGACTCGCTGAGGTATCTCGGAGAATTTTATTTTGAAGCTGAAAGATTCCTTCGGGAAGAGGATGTGAGAACTGACAAAAAGGTTCTTGAAGCTAATGTTATTAAGGGCGGGAAACCGTCCGACTTTGAAAAGGCTAAAGATTCTACTACAACTAAATCCTCCTCGGAGAACAATCGTAACAAGGCTTGGATGCAACCTAAATTTTCGTATTTTCCCAAACATACTCACACCCTCGAGAAGATTTATCAGGAAGTTCATTCCACTACTCCTTTCAGAATGCCTCCCACAAGGGAGTCAACTCCTAGAGAAAGAGACACTGGTCGACATTGCATATTTCGTTACCTCGACGGTCATGATACAAATGACTATTGACATATCAGGACATGGTAGAACAACATGTTAGGCACGAAGAAATGGAATGGTTTGTTCGAAATCAGGTTTGGTGTCAGGGCAGGCACAGTGCCCTCATGGAAATAAGGGTGAGCCTGGGACTAGCACTCGTCCCAACGACATCGTTGTCAGTTGAACCTCTTACTGGCTCTGATGTCTTGGATTCAAGTCACCTTGGCATCAATGTCTTATGGCTTGTTGCTTTTGATCTTTCAGCTTTGCAGATATTTTGGTTTTGATTTTTCTTGATCTCCTGGATATAGGTCGTCGTTATCTTACTTTTTGGTTTTTCAGATATTGGATTTGCTTCTTGTGGATCTTGGTTTTGGATCTTATGGATCTTGGTTTTGGTTCTTGTGGATCTTGGTTTTGGTTCTTGTGGATTCTTGATTTTGATCTTTTATGGATTTTCGGATTTTGGTTTTGTTACCTTTGGTGCTTAGGCTTTGGATGTGTCTTTATTCGGTTTCATGGCTTCTATGTTTTGTGGCTTTAGAATAATGAGCTCCTCACTTATAGCTCTCTAATTTATGGTCCTTTGGATTGTAGAGATTATGGATTTTCTAAACACTTGGTCTAACCCCGTTGGCTTTCTTGGATTTTGTTGTTTGGGTTTCATCCCATGGTTTTAGGTTTAAGGACTTCGGTCCTCTGGATGTATCCTCCTTTGATTATTTTGGCTATAAGATGGTTGAGTCAGCCTACCCATGTATGGGAGATGCTATAATCCCTAGTCATGCTCTTTGCTTGACAAAACACCATCACCCTCTCTGATTATTAATGAAAAGTTTACTTTTCCCGACTTTGGATTTTGAATGGTTAAGTTTGCCTACCCATATGACGGGAATAAACAAGTTCCAAGGCATGCCCTTTGTAGATGATTAACTGTTTGATTTTCCTCATAAATGAATTTGGAATCAGAAAATGGCCAAGTCCGCTTACCCATGCACGAGGGTAGGCCAACTACTTAGGCACGCTCTTTATGGATGACGAACCATTGAGTATCTTTTTGGCTTTACTAAAAAATCCCTATTTTTTATAACTTTAATAAAATTACTTTGCAAAGTAAGGATGCTTGTTGTGAAGTATGAAATCGACAACAAGATTACAAACATTAATAAGTGTCTGGCTATCTTGGCCTCTTACCGTACTTTAACAAGATTGCCTTGATTTGTGGCGGCTATAGGATCTTGAGCATCTAGTCGGCGGATCCTGCTCGTTTGGCTATGGGGTCATCCTATCAAGGCGACCATGGATTACATCGGGTGGACTTGTCAGTGACACGAAAAGATTATTCACTCATAGCTATCTTGGCATCTTGGCATCAACTGAATGGAGTGAGAGTGTTCTCCCAGTTGGATCTTGCAACATGATTTCATCAGCTCCAAGTAACAGCTGAGAGTATAGCTAAAACGGCATTTCGGACGCCGTCTGGATTGTATGAGTGATTGGTCATGCCATTTGGGTTAATTAATGCACCCACATATTTCTTTGATCTTATGAATAGGGTTTTTAGGGATCAATTAAATAAGTTTGTTCTTGTGTTCGTGGACGATATCTTGCTTTACTCAAGGACAGAGGAAGAACATAAGGAGCATTTGAGGACAGTGATGGAGGTGTTAAGGAAACACCAACTGAAAGCGAAATTTTCTATGTGTCACTTCTGAAGGAGGGAAGTGTGGCTCTTGGGCCATGTTGTTTCATAAAATGGTACTACTATGGATCCTGCAAAGCTGGACATGGTGCAGAATTGGTCTACGCCCAAAAATGCAACAGACGTGAGAAGTTTCTTGGGATTAGCTGGATATTATCGTAAGTTCATTCAGGACTTCTCCAAGATAGCGGCACCGTTAACTCAGTTGACCAAGAAGAATCAAGCTTTTATCTCGGACGGAAGGTGTGAGAATGCATTTAAGGGTTTAAAGGAGAAATTAACGTGAGCACCAGTATTAGTTATTCCTAAGTGGAACGAAGAGATGACGGTATACACAGATGCATGTGGTACCGAACTAGGTGATGTACTGGTGCAAGAAGTTAAGGTTATAGCTTATACTAGTCGGCAACTGAAACCGCATGATAAAAGATATCCTACCCATGATTTGGAATTGGCAGCGATCGTGTTCGCGTTAAAGATGTGGAGACATTATCTCTTGGGAGAAAGATTCGAGTTATTTACCGATCATAAGTTGTTAAAGTATCTTTTCTCTCAAAATAATTTAAATCTTCGTCAACAGAGACGGTTAGAAATCTTGGCTTAGTATGATTTCAATATCGGATACACACCCAGGAAGGGAAATGTGGTAGCCAATGCATTGAGTAGGAGACAGGTCAATTTGGGGGCTATGTTTCTAGAATGGAAGTAACTGGTGTATATTGCGGGATATGATTTCATACCTAAGTGTGAATTAGATCCAGAGATGTTAGCAAATTTGATGTTCAGGCCGACTTTGATTGAGTGGATTGGTTCCAGTCAAAGGGACGATCCTAATCTATTGGAAATCGTCTCCAAGGTGGAGATGGGTATCTACGGCGAGGGAATGAACAAGTATGGTCTTGGTCATGAATGATGGCTTCGAAAGAATGGGAGACTAGTTGTACCCAATGTTAATAGATTGAGAGATGAAGTGCTTAGAGAGTGTCATCGCTCAAAACTGACTATACATCCCAATGGTAACAAAATGTGTCGAGACATGAAGCAGACCTACTACTGGGAAGGGATGAAGAGAGACGTTGGGAAGTTTATATCCAAGTGCATGAATTGCCAGTTAGTTAAAGCCGACCAAAAGAAGCCTAGTGGTTTGTTACGACCGCGGGGAATTCCCGAATGGAAATGGGAACAAGTCTTAATGGATTTCATTGACGGTTTGCCAAGTACTAGATCAGGTCATGATAGCATTTGGGTGATTGTGGATCGACTGACCAAAAGTGCAAGGTTAATATCGGTCAAGTCGAGTAGAACGACAGCTAAGTTAGCAGAATTGTATATAAACTGGGTAGTGAGATTTCATTAAGTACCTAAATGTATTGTGAGTGACCGAGATCCCTAATTTACTAGTGGGTCTTGGAATAACTTACAAGAGGCTTTAGGGTCATAATTACATCTCAGTACCGTGTACCATTCTCAAACTGATGGTCAAACAGAGAGGGTGAATCGCATATTGGAGGTTCTCTTAAGAGCTTGTATATTGGATTTTGGAGGTTCGTGGAATGACCATTTACATCTGGCTGAATTCGCATATAATAATTGTTATTAGTCCAGTATTGGTATGGCTCCATTTGAAGATTTGTACGGTAGATCATGCAACTCACCATCATGTTGGTTGGAAACCGGTGAGAAATTTGTGCTTGGGCCAGATGTAATAAGAGAAACTTCCGATAGAATCAAGGTTATTCAACATCGAATGAAGGTCGCCTAGGATAGGAAAAAGTGTTATGCTGATAAAAGCCGAAGAGATTTGAAATTCTCCATTGACGACTCAGTATTCGTCAAGATTTCTCCCTTGAATAATGTGATTCGATTTGGTAGAAGAGGTAAGTTGGCACCAAGGTTTTTTGGTCCATTTACAATCCTTGAACAAGTAGGGGATTTAGCGTATAGAGTTGGATTACCTGACAAGATGGCAGGGGCGGACAATTTATTTCATGTATCTCAATTAAGGAAGTTTCTGCACGATTCTGATATGACTATTTCACCAGATCAGTTGGATGCTATCAAGGTAGAATCCGAGGCAGTTGGAAACCATAGACCGGTTCGTATTGTCGGACACTATAAGAAGCAACTTCGAAGGAAGATATTGAATCTGGTTAAGGTCCAGTGGGGTGATTATGAGAATGACTGTACTTGGGAAACCGAGGAGAGCAAAAGGAAGTCATATCCAAAACTCTTTGCTTGGTAAGATTTTGATCGCGATATAGTTACACCCTTGTTAGTAAACCACATGCTAGTATAGGTTTGTTGTGTTATTACGTATGTTTGATTGTTTATAAATGGTTGATAGGCATGCTGGCCATAATTGTATGTTTTGGTTAAGGAATTTCGGGGATGAAATTTCGTAAGGCTGGAGACTGCAATGACACGCATTTTACGCATTGAAGGATTGTAGAATATATATTTTATTTTCATACGAAGTCGTATGGTCGTGTAACTTTGGGAAACGACTATTGTGTTCATTTCCCACATTCACGATTTTTTCCTATTTTTATATGATCATTGTGCCACTTGTGAATCTTTTTTCGCCAATAACTTTTGATTGGTAAGGAGTTTTAACCTGAAACCATTTCCATTGGATTCAGATGATGGTTTACCTTTCTGTAGAGTGGTCACATTAATCAAATGGACTTACCGTTTGGGAGATATGGCTGAAATAAGGTTTGGAAAAGGGAAAACAGCTTAACCGAACTTAATTAGGTGATTAGTGGTTAGGCCCATAATCCATTTCGAGATTAGGGTTATGGGAGAGCTGAAAAGAGTTAGATAATGATTCCGTTTCACTTTTTCAACCGCCACAAACATTTCTCTAAACCTAGTAGGCATCCATCCTCCAAACCCCATTATAATCGCTTCCTAATCGCGAATTAACCAAAATTGCATCAAATCAAGAGAAATTAGCATCAAATCAGAGATAGAGTTGCTGCTATACATTGGAATTCATGCCATAATAGTAAAGTTTCAAATCTATAATTTATTTGCGGCTAAGGTGAGTGAGTGATTTGCATGTTTTTACACTAATTACGGCTAACTATGGGTGATTAGTGATAATTAGCGAAATTATGCATTATAAAATTCTGAAAAAATATGTAGAAATTCTAGAATATTATTTCACGTCTTTAATAAAAATTTGGGTTAATTTGGATTAAGTTTTCTAGTCCTATAGTTAAACATTGTTAAGGGTTAAGAGGAAAATCTTGCTTTTTGGGTATGTTTGAACTAAAATATCCTATATGCTTGATGTTTTGATCTTTTTTATTGAACCTATATGTTGTTACCGCTGTTTGGTATGTTTTATGATTGTTTAGTAAAGTTAGAATGGTTGAAAACACCGTCGTATTGCAAGAATGAGCAATACAAGCTTTCTGGAAATAGGCCAGGATTCCGGATCGAATTAGAGAAGGGGGATGAAATTGGATCGGATGAATCGTACCGAACCGGAGCATGGCATAAGACGAAACACGGCAAAAAGGAAGGCCACCTAAGTTGAGTTGAGTTCTGATTGGAAGTGAGGGCATGGGGATCGGATCGGAGGACC
Organism: Allium sativum; assembly: GCA_030737875.1. Lineage (NCBI taxonomy): Eukaryota > Viridiplantae > Streptophyta > Magnoliopsida > Asparagales > Amaryllidaceae > Allium > Allium sativum. The sequence continues at coordinate 1,046,138,481 of CM060916.1, read as the reverse complement.
GAAAAGGAAGTGGACCAGGGGATCGGAAAGGGAGCCCGAGCATGACGAACTGAACCGAGCATGACGAACCGAACCGAGCATGAGGAAACGAAATGGGCACGGTGAATCGAACCGAGCATGATGAACCGAACTGAGCATGGCAAACCAAAACGAAAGACATGAATAGGAGAACTGAACAACAATTCAACCAAAACCCGAGATGCAAAGGAAATCCAAGTGGGAAGTTATAACCCAGGGTCCAGATAGGAGCCAACGAGTTAACTTCATGAGTTGGACTTTGCTGCGGGACATGTGCAAAGGAGTTATCGATATTTATAACTTTGGTTCACTGTTGAGAGAGGGGTTATGTAGACGAGCCAGAGGATGTATGGACTGGTTAACCTGTACCCCAGAGCCAGGGATGTTTGGACTGGGAAGGTTTATTGGCTATAGACCAGAATGGTATGGTCATAGCAATAGTTGTACGGAGTTCAGAAGAGCATAGACCCATCATGGACCCAAATGGATTTGGTGATCAAAGCGGTAGATATCGTATTCTTTACGCACCGAGTGAGTGATGCGAGGATGATTTCTTTGTTTGATGTCTGCTATCACCATGACACACACTCTCATTTTACACTATGTGTTAGTGTTACCTTAAAGTACTGTACGTCTTGTTGTGTTAACTCTTTGGTTGCAGGTCCCGGTTCAGGTATGATTATTTATACCTGTTATTGTTTTGTTTTGCTGTTATCGCTCTTACCAGACTTTTTTCTGACCTGTAGTTTTATGTCTCTTCTTATTACTTTGGGTGCTCCTAAAGGAGAAGACTGGAGACAGATTAGGTGGCTATGCACAAGTAGCTATCCGGAGACGAGCAGGAAGCTTCCACGTACTATTTGCATATATTCTCCCTGTGTTGTTGCTGGTCACTGCTTTGGGCATTAGTAGTGTACCTTTTCTATCTTGCTTTAGAGACAGTATTTTGAAGTTGTAGTAATAATGGTTTGGATCATAAGCTGTATTTTGGATTCCGCTTCTATGATGGTTTAGATTCAGCTTATGCATTGTCTCACCTGTTTTATGTCAAGGTATGTTATTATTATATTTTATTCCATGCGCTGTGAGATATACTACAGGTTCTTTGGTGATTCATAGTTTCAGAACCCTTTTCCTTGATGACCATTCCGTGCTAGTCGGGTATTGGTACAGCGGATTTCGGGGAAATGTCGGTTGGTTAGGGGCAGGCCATCATAATAAATTATTTAGAACTAAACTGAGAAAATGGTGAAAATTCATCCATACGTAAGTCAAGTCTAACATTACGGCTCTCCGATGCTAAACGGGGATATTTCTGACTAATGTTCTTCCATGCTTCCCCATCAGCGGGTGTGTTAACGTACCTTCATTCCTTGTTCTCACGCTATACCATCTGATATGATGTGCGATTACAGAAGATGCATATAACCTTTAAATTCTATAAGTAATAGGTTAATAATGCATATGTTTATATAGAACTTCATTTCCCTTCTTCTTTCCTTGTTTGTATCTTTCCTGGTTACATAATTTACAATTTCTAAGGTTGATATCTTCTTTTCAAAACAACATGCAACCGTTTAAACATGTATTATTTTCTGATATGGTAAACTAAAAGCCGACATAAGTTTTTTGACTTCATAATAATTGTGCACATGAAATTATCAGGAGGCATATGTTGCTTCGCTGCTTGTACAATAGTTGTAAATCCAACTTTTGTGAAGTTGTATTTAGATTTCATAGCAATGTATTCAAGAGTTATTGATAATCTAATACAAATTATATAGCCTTTCCAAAGGGGTTTCTTTGTAACATCTAATAAAATATATATTTTTAATATAATTCGGTTCTTCTTTAGCATTAACATCATCAACAAATTGTTAATAAGAAACATGTAACAAGCAGAATCTTCAACAATATTTTCTATGAGTTTCGTCGTAGCAATTTCATTACTCACTAGTTACTACCTTCTCAACTTGTACATGATTAGATGCTAAAAGTTCTTCATGTGATCCCAAAGCAAATAGTTCGACATGAAACTTGACTAACTCAATTTAACTTTAATTTAACCATTTCTGATATCAAATGCTTTAACAATATGCATCTACTACATGCGCAATAGATTTCTTCGTTGTTTTCACTATTATTTAATGCAAAATCAAGAAATACACAAACACCACTTTTAAAATGTTCACTTTTTGTGCCATCCATTTCCCTTCTTTTCTTATACATTTTGCTTCAATCAATAAAATAATTGTCCTTCTGGTAATAAAAAATATGATATAAATTAAAACCGCATTGAAAACTTATTTTTTAATACAATTTTATTGGTTAATATTAAATTAATTTATCATCGACACTTTGTTGATCGGTCATTTTACTTCCTATTAAAAAAACATAATTAAAACGCGTAAATCGTTTCATTTTAAATGATTCAACAAAATTTCGATAGCACATCCCTTTTGTTCCCAGAATTGTACACAATTACGTATACATAGGGACATAAAGGAAACACTGTTGAAATTTTGATAACTATTTAAAATGAAATGATTTACAAGATTTAATAATATTATTGTGTTTGCGACTTATTTGATACAGGGGCAAATCCAACAAATATTGTATATGATGAATATGGACTTCTATTTTATTAAAAAAACAAATACACACATAATGATCACATATAATACTTATCAGATGGAACCAAACAACACTCCAAGGGTTCTATAAATGTAACATATTACATATTTTAAACTTGTTAAAAAAATGGCTTTCAACGTTTAAATTAAATTAATTAACATTTAAACCAAATTAAACTTTAATTAGAAAAGAAACACTACGTCATATATTGTGTAGTGCAACACTGGAGAAGTGATGCAAGAAGTGCCAAAATGTGTCGCTATAGGCAAAAACTGATATGTGGCAACACATTCTTGGTGTTGCATTTTGCCACGTTATGGTAGAGTCAAAGGAAACACCTTGGCGACCCTACGGCAACATCAGTACAAATGTTGCCATAGGTACCACTACAACAAAAAATACCCTTTAACAACTGCCAAAAACAGTTGTAATATGTCTATTACAACTGGCATGCACCACTAGTTATATCTGCAATCATAACAAAGTCAACCTTTTTTACAACTGTTTCTAGCATTTGTTAAAAATTGTTTCACAACTATTAAAAGTAATTATGCCTCAATTGTTATTAATAAAAAAATTCATAATATTTTAATTATAACCGCTATTTCACTAACAACAAACGTAATTACTCACATTAAGAGAAAAACAATTCAAGTTTACACCTGAATTAGTAACTTCATTACAGAAAATAATTGAATTCACTACATATGTCAATAAAAGTACACATTTATTAAATGAGAAGTTTCCTACATGGTCTCATGACTAATTTACTTTCAGTTATTACACAATAGCACAACACAATAATCATAATAAAATTCTAATAAATTAACATGATCTAATACTATTATACCAGCATTTCTTCTTCTGCTATACATGTCCAGGTCAAAAGAAGAAGAATAACAGCAAAAGGTTGAAGATATATCTTATTACGACAGATAGCGAAGCAACATTTCATTGAAATAACTGCAAAAGGTTGAAGACTCCATTATAATAAGTTTAAGGACCTGGAAAATCTTATTATGACGGATAGTTTAAGGACCTGGCATGAAACTCCATTTCATTGAATTATAACAAGTCTATATGCATATATGTGCAACAGAACAGTGAAGAGCAATGAACCAATCACAAAAAAATGAAGTCTCACCAGGTGCTATTTATATGTAAGAATCCAACAGCAACAGACATGAATACCTGAACGTTGTATGTCCTGTAACAGAGTGATAAATACATGAACTAAATACAAGTATAACCAAGTATCATCCCTGAAGCTGTTCAATATCTTAAGTGCAAAAACACTTCTAATTGTCGATCTAAGCACATGTTGAAATTTCAAAAACCCTCACGTTCAATAAGCGCTTAAATGATTGGAATTTCATCTAAGCGCATGTTTAGTAGGCCCCAAAAGCATAGATATATCTCAAAATACATATCCGTTTTGACTATAACAGGTGAGGATATATCTCAAATATTGCCAAATTGCATCAATTTTGCAACTATTTATATTTGAGTAGAATGGGTGAGGATATATCTCAAAATACATACCCATTTGGATACATGTTCACGGTCCGTGTTCCATGAGAACGGAAGGTTGATGCCAAATATTGAAGCAACCAGCAAATAAATAGAGAGACTAGAGCTGCCCGTGCTTAAGAATAGTTCCAACTGCAGAATGTACAAATGATTGGTATATGACACCGTTGAAAATAAATAATCATAAATTTCACTAAGAAGATCTAGAAGTAACTTGCCTGAATTAGTGGATTACGACAAGTGTTCAACTGCTATGACAAAATTACATCCTAATTTAGCATATAAGTTGCTGGTAAAACATTACCATGTACATTTACTTATTTTATATGAAGATCATGGCATGGAATTTGGGTGGAGCGCTGCTATACCTGAATGTTAATATAATCATCTGTGTCAATGATGTATTCATGTAGTTGCAAACAAATTTTAATAATGAGAAAACTAGGATTTCAGCATATTAAAACTGACTCCACCACATCAAGAACGGTATGAAAAATTATTTCAATCTGTTCAAGTGATATGGATTTGTGTGAAATACGCCTGAGATATAAAAACAAACAAAAAAATAGCAATCAATTAGCAATATTTGGAAGGACTAAAACTTAACATTGAAAGATATTATATCATCATTATATAACTCAAAACCTCAAGCAACATCTCCAGCTCTTCAACATCATTCTCTTTGCCATGATATGTTACTGCACTTGCTTTAGATATCTTTGACACAATAGTTGGTGACAAAGGATATGGACTAGGACCAGAAGAACAACTAGTCAGTGATGCAGCTCTGGTCAACTTTCTTGATAAGTACAAATCTGCCATGTAGTCCTCATCATCTAATAGTTGCTCTAGTTCATCTCTTACCTAAAGGAAGAAGAGACTAAAACTTGCAAAATTTTAAAATAATAAGAGCCCTCTTGGCAACAATAAACAAATATTTTTATTTTTAGGAAATTCTTTGGTTTAAAAATGATAAAAGCTGAAACATCAATCCAGTTCACCAACTACAAGGATTCCTGAAACATGCATATTTGCTGACAGCTTATAATCGAGTTCACTAACTACAAGGTAGAACTAAGAAAATAAATAAGTTGGAAACATGTATCTTTGATGACAGAGCAGTCTATGGAGAAAAGGACATTTGCGTCTACAACTTGCTGGATTCATGAAACAAACTATCTTAAAAACAATCCTGACAAACTCATACTGATTCATACAAGCCAAAATTATACCAAACATTTCAGATATTAATTTATTTATTTTTTACCAATCCAAAGATGCTTCCATCAAACCACGAAGGGCACATGCCATTTATATGTAGCAGCAACTAACTTTCATCTGCAAAACAAATCAGCATCACAAAATGTAGAAGTTGCACTCACAACAAAGCACTTGACATGAGAAAGAGAACCAATACTTAAAAACTCTCATCAAAGGATAGGGCACTGGAAGAAGCAACATAGATTCTTGGAGGAATTTACAGGGATCGCAATAACAACAAATGTCATAAAATCATCTCGTTCATTACAAGGCAATTGCCGAGGGGACAAACACAGGCATAGTGCTTAACAAACCCAAATTAAATAATGTCCCAGAACCAAACTATCATCCGAATGCACAAAGATGCAACCATCCTAATATAACTTCATCAGTTCCTTATCATCTACATAAAAAAAACCACCAGATCGATAGAAACCATCACGCCACAAAACTCTATCAACAACCAAGAAAAAACTGGCTAAATAAAACCAAATCACCATCTCCTAACACAATTTGACACACTAACAAACAACCATCCGAAAAATTGTAATTGAATAAAATCACAGAGAAAACCAGTAGACACCAGAAAAAAACAACCCAAAGCTCAAGGGGACATCTTCATAATGACAAAAAGCCAAGCACCGAACATAAGAAATGCTCACCATGCTTGTCAAATAAACTCATACCGAAGCGAAACAAACCTCAAAAAATAAACCGAAAGCACAGATAAAGGCAAAGGGAAGGGGAAAGCTCACTTTAAGGTGGATAAACCACGACGTACTTCAGTGAGTTTGGAAAATGGCCTAGATTTAGATTGAGCAATGGCGGAGTCGCAAATGTTTGACCTAGAAATTATCGAGGAAAAGATCGGGAAGTCGAATGGAAGGGAGACAACATTTTTAGGCAATGGAAAATGGAAGGATAAGGAGGAAATTTAAGAATGTGAGGAAGGGAACATTAGATCTAGATCTGGGGAAAGAGATGGATAAGAGAAATCGTTGGACGACTCAATTTTTTATTCTTCGAATAACCCTAAAAACTGAATTTTCAATTTGGGGGAGAACGAAATGAGAAGCAAGCTCGTGAATGAAATTGTTAGTGGGAATTAGAGGAGGCACAATATATAATTGTAACGTCCCAGAAATTTCAACAACTGGAATGCGAAATAAATTGAAAATTTAATTACTAATGATCATTTATATATTGATACTGGAGTTAGAACTTCAAAAATCATATATACTGTTTGTGTATGAATTGAATTTAGAATAATTGGTGAAAATCAAATATTTATTGTTGAATATTTGAATTGAATTTGATAGAATAATTGAATTGGATTTGAATTTCGATCTAAGGATTTACAATGGTTGAATTAATAATATAAAACGATATTAACATAATTAAATTTGAAATTTTTCTTCGTCCATTGGATTGGGTACGGTATATTTTTGTACATAAAGAAAATTTAAATTAACGTTTCAAAATTTTAAATCGAACGAAGTTGTGTTGTGAATAATCATCGAACCGATAAATAATTCATAATTTAAAATATCATCGTACAAAATCAAAGTCGGATTACAATCAGATTAATTGGATTCAGTATGCAAAGACGTAGTGTTACGTATAACATTCATTGCATTCGGAGACCGTGTTTGCGGTACAAAGTAGAATGTTATATAGTAATTCACGGTAAAATATAATATTTAATTTAAAATGATTATCACCTACCTTAGAAAAACACTACGCCATCCTATACTCTACAATTCACACCACCTAAAATACCTACGGATGTTACGTTGTTTTTATCCCCGAATTCCTTTTATATAAATCATGCCCCTTTCCATTTGTTCAGCAAGATCACTTCTTTTCCCCCAATTCATCGATAATGGCTTCATGGGAAAATCCGGATCTCCAAGAAAAAATCATTCCTCCCTTTTTTTAACTTTCAATGGCCACGGGAAAACCGTTGCTCCACTTCCAAAAATCGCCATCGCTTCCTTCGATCTCGAAGCTTTCCCTTTAATAGCCTCCCCGTAAAATGGAACCACCATCGCGTCGCTAGGTTCCCTCGCTACTAGCATCTCGTCGCTTGGCCATTCTTCGTCGCCGCTGATCACCGTTTACCCACGTCTCCTGTCAACTGAGCCAACTTTTTATCGTCACTGTAGGTAAGTATTTGCTCACGGTTAAATCTAGGTTTCAAGTAGTTTAATATCAATTTTTAACTAGGGTATGATAGTTGATATTTATTGGTTGTCTTGTGATTGATTGCTTGATTTTGTGAAACCTGACTCCATTGAGACTGCTGTTAAATTTCTTGGTTACATACAGTCCATATATATGCATATTCACCTATGTACACATGTATTTAATATGCATTTCAGAACCAGTAAATTAGTTTTCCCCAGGCCTTAGCTAACATGTATGTATGTGTGTGGGTATGTGTGTGAGTGTTTGTGTGTGTGTGTGGTTATGTTGATACTATCACGTACCTGAACTGAAACACTAGGTCTTGATTGTGCCATGCCATATGTTATATACATGTTTTACACTGTCTTGACACCCATGTGCCTATTGCTGAGTATTAGGTACATTTGGATTACCTGGAGGTTATATATATATACACATACCTGAATTGAAATATATATGTGACTATTTGAACCATAGTTTTTTTAGTTGGACTCATTTACCAGATGGATTATTTGGTCAACCATTCTTGTTACCTATATGACTAAGCTTCTTAAAGTATTATTCTTTTGGGAAACTCAAATTCAAGATTTCCCTTTATTTACATGCATTAGTAATACATCCATTTTTGGTCACCTGTATTGAAATACTAAGTCATGGCTCCTTAATTCTTAGTTCCATGATTCTATCCATTGTGCTATCATCAGATGTGGTCTGACTTCTCAAATCTTGATTTTTTTAGTTGAATTATAATGGGCAACCTTTATATTCATACCCATTATTAGTATTTGTAAGTTATTGTTACATGATGCATTCATTAAAGTCAGTTACAAATGAATGTGAAACAAAACCACAAACTTGAACTGCCTTTATACATAGTTCTTGAAATTTTAAATTAACTGTATTAAATTCACTTTGTTTATTTTGAGTGTTACATACCAACAGACATGGTAGTATAGTAAAAAAATTTGATATTGAAATATTATATTTGAATTCAGGATAAAATATCATGGTTCTATTTGAGATAAAAATGTGATCATTCAAGAAACGAAACCACAAAATGGGTTTCATAAGAACATTAAATAAGGACATAAGAGCACATCAGTAAACTAAAACAACTAACAGTACACACCCACGATGTTTATTTACTTTGGTTGGTATGAAATTTGGTATGCTTGGCGTTGTATTATATATATATATATATATATACTTATCATGCACGGGATGAACTCCATTATTTTCTGACGTACGAAATCTCTAATGAACAGTCAGAAGTTAAATCTTTTGGTTTCCATTGCATTGACGAAAAAAAACTGTTGTTACTTCATGCTGGTGCATTTGATCTTGTAAATTGCTATTGCTGGGCACAAGCATTTGGGAAACATGCGTATACAGTAGTACCTTTGCTTATACTTGTATTTACATGCTTTTCTACATGTTATTTTAATCATTTTACTTTCCAAAATTGCTGTTACTCCATGTTAGGATCAATCTAATAGAGTTGGTAGATGATACAGATTTATTCACTATGTTTTCACTTTTGGGTACAAGTGTTCAATCCTATATAAATGACAACTTTGTTAAATTGTGGAAAAAGTATATATACTTTGAAGAATATAAACATAAAAACTGACGAATCAATATAGTAGTTTTCATCACATAAACTATTTATAGGAATATTAGTTAACATCTTGTTTGGCATTCTCTGCCTTATTTGCATGACTGCCTATTGATTTCCCCATGATAATCATATATATTTGGGTAAATACATTTATGTGTAGTGTAAGTGAAAATTTTATGTATGGATTTAAGTCAGTGATGGCCTCAAGTTGGAGTCAATTTGTTTTGCCAAATATTGGATATGGTGGCATTTATGTTAATCTTGTTTTGGGTACTCTATATTTTTATGTTTTCCTTCATGTTTCTTTTGGGTACAAGTCCATGCAGTAGTATATGATGTCAGTACAACACACTTGAACATGTATACCATGTCCTGTTGTGTTTAGATAGTTTACATCATATATGTTTATACTGTTGGGTCTAGCTTGTATGGTGCATTTCCATTTATCGCTTTAGACATGGTGCTACCCTTGGGTTTGTTGCTTTATTGGAAACTTGTACACATACATTCACTAGGCTGCTCATTGACCATTCTGATTCATGTATTACCTGAAGTATTAAAGCTCTCATTTCTAATTCCATGTCATATGCCCAGTAGTGTTACTTGTACTCCATTATTATAACAGATGTTACAACACTTTATTATATGATTTCTTTTGGATCACGCTCCAAACCATTGTCATATAGGATTTCTGGAAGTTGAGGCAATACAAGTGCGTGTATACGTACGCACATATGTATGTGCAAGCACCCAAAATCACACGTTGTTTATTTGTATTCGGTTCAGGGAGTTGAGGCGGTGTACACGTGTATACTATATACACGTGTACACTCGCAAATGCCTAAGACCGTTCATCCCTAAAAATAGATAGAATTGATATGAACAGATACCCCAACTGTTATTTATATATGACATCGATGCTAGGATTAACTGTTATATTCAGTTACACTGAAATTAATTTAACTGAACTATGATTCTATCCTGACTCGAGTGTTTTACGTTTTTGCATGGAACGCTCGGGTCAGACCCGAGCAATACAGATTTATATATTACAGCATGGGATTTGAAGATTGGCAAAGCTGGGGATTCTAGAAGACGGCACACTCTGAAGTTTTAAACCAGTAAATATTTTTACTGTATTCAAACTGTTTTTTTATAATTCCGCTGTGTGTGGAAAAAAAATCTTGTATTCAAAATTCTCGTTATATATATGTATATATATAAGTGATATTTTGCTGTTCAATTCTGTGTCTTTTATTTATTACGTATTTTTCTGTGTTGATTATGTTTTTAAACTCCATAAGCTAAACACGCTTTGTCGATTTGAATGTTTTAAGTTGGGTTAATTACCGACTTGAAGCGGTCAAAAAGGCGGGGCGTTATAAGTGGTATCAGAGCTTTGGTTTATTCAATGATTAGCTTATTGAGTTTAAAAAAGAATCTTGGAAATAAAAGATTTTGAAATAACAAGATTTCGAAGGTGTTTTGAAAGGAAAACTATTTTGAAAGTATTACCTTAAAATAATTTTTGAAAGATAAATTATTTTTGCAAATATCAGTATTTCGAAAACTGGTATTTTTAAACCAACACAGCGGAAACAAAATTGATAAGAGAAATCCCTAGTCTTCGGAAGTCTTCGAATCCAAAGATTGCCAGAGCTAATCTTCGATAAGTCCCCCTTAGATATGAATCCCGAACCCCTCATCTAAAGATGCTATAGGAAGATAAGTATAAAAGAATCAACGAATTAAATTTTTTAATTGTGAATTTGGCAATCAGAGATAACAAAATTTGTTGGAAATAAAAATTCAGATAGGAATTTGAATGAAAGGTGAATTTGATATCATTTGAAAAATGAAACGATGGATTTTATTTCGATATATGGAATATAAATTAACTGGAATGAAATTGGGAGGGTCATAATTAGAATACGATGACTATTTATTCAGAACTTGCAAGATAAATTATAATTGGTTTTGAACCAATAATGTATGATCGAATACATGAATTCAATAGAAAGTTATGAACTTGTTAATTAATTAACAAGAGATGGATTGTAAACAAGAGGTATAAGTGAATTAAAATATGAATGAAGAGAGACTTGAGTTGATTTAATGTGATGAATCCAGATTCTTATAAAAGAAATAATATTTATTTTTAGAAGTGGATGACGTGTGAAAGCGAAAATGTTGCGAATGAAATTGGAGATAAAAGAAAATGAATTTGACTGGGGCGGTAGGATTATTCCAAAGTTCGGAATATATTATCCAATAAGAGATTATTCGAAAGAAAGTATTCATGGGAATTGACTAATCAACCATGTACTTTCCATTTTTAAATTATAATTTAATATATTATAAATAAATTGTTTATGTATTCAGATTGATGAATAAGGTATATTTTGAAGTTAAATATTTTGAAGGCGTGAATTGTTGTTATAATCAATGATTTTAGTAAAAGAAGCAACTTCTTACATTGAATTCAGAAGCTACGAGAATGGAAGTTTGTTTGATATTTGAAGTTGTGAATTTTATCTATTTCAAAGTTAATAATGTTGTTCAGTTTAGGTCTGAGAGGTAATTATACCCCAACTTGATTAACTGCATTGTTGACTAAGAAATGGTTAAGATTCGATAGCAAGAGTTAAATAAGTGAGGTAAGTGGGAATAGCGATGTTTATTTAATATCTGTTTAATCCAAATAACGAATTTAGAAATGTTTTCATAAGAACAAAGTATATTTTCCATGGAAAATAAAGACTTGTGAATATATAAAAATGTTTTCCAATGGTAATAAGAGATTCTCTAGAACTATAGAAAATAAATATGATAATTGGAAATGTTTTTCAAAAAGATTGTTAGAGGCTAGTGGGTTTTGATAAATCAAAATGGTATGAATTGAGGAAGAAAAATCCTTAAGACGAGAACGAAGGGCGGTAGAATGTATGAGAAGTGAATTTGTAAGTTGAATCTGAGAATTTGCATAAGCAATGATTGGAAAAAAAGTGGAGTTAAGGAAATTTAAAAACTGATTGGAGATTAGTTAAATTGAATAAATTTCTGAGTGTTGATCTGATGTTGGTTTCGGCCTTCGGGGTTGATACTTAAGGAGTTGTTCGCTTGCTAAAGTTGTTCGCTTGCTAATTTACAGTCGAAATATGTGAATATGGAAGTCTAATATTGCATGAATGAGAAATTATTTTAGGAATGTGAAATTATGAAATTTTGAGAGCATAAGGATTTAAATGAAGTAATAATTGGAAATTTGGAGAAAATTCAGTTTATAACCAATAAATTTATAAGTCAGAGTTTGTGAAGATATCAAATAGCTAAATCGATTTAGGGATCAAAACTAAAATTTTGAAATTTAAATGGAAATGGAGGATATTTGATTTTAAATATTGGAGATAGAAGTTTTCAAAATTTATATGGAAAATCTATAAGACTTCAGTGAATTTGGGAACTAGTGATTTGAAAGATAATCGATTTGAGATAGAATCTTATATAACAAAATTTATATAAGAATGAGTTGTTTGGAAAGATGATTTGGAAAGAATTTTTTTTGTCAATCGACATAAATATGATTTATAAGCATATGAAATAAGTATTATATGTTTTCAAAGCAAAATATGGAAACCTTTCTTTTCCTTTGAATTTCGAGCTTAGCTAGGATATGCTGCTGGTGGTAGTAGGTTGTCCGGACATAAAACTCATGCGTTGCCATCGAGAACGCTACTAGCGTAATTCGCAGGGCTGCAGATAGCCTACGGCAATTGGATGTTTCATGAGGGAATCAGGCGTAACCATTGTGATCGCTGCGATTTAAAGTCATTGGAATTCGACCATGTAGCGAAATTCGCAAGGCTGTAGATAGCCTATGGCGGACATATGTTTCTTGGGGAAACCAAGCGTAACCATTGTGACTGCTGCGATCTACAGTCGAATTATAAGAGTGTAATCCGCAGAGTTGTGAAAGCTTACGGGTATGGATGTTTCCAAGGGGACCCAAGTGCTACCATTGTGTACATGCGGTCCACGCGGTATGTTGTCTACTGGTGAAAGAGATGTAACCACTAGAGGTACTAAAGGTAGTATGATGAACCGTGCGAGTATTTGAAATATTTTAGTGAGCTACCTGTTAATGCAGCTATTTGTCTTCATGACTTGATTGGTCCTCATGACTTGAGTTAATTTCATTTGATGATTTGATTTCATGGTCCGAACATAGAGCAACCAATGCCTCAATGACCTCATATTTTCTTTTGATTCTTAAATATATTCCGTTGATCTATCCATGACGAAATTTGCAAGGAAGTGATTTCCTATGGATACGGATGTTTTCTGGGAGATCCATACGAAACCATTGTGTATCTGGAATTCATGAACAATCAACAGATCAAAATCACATTAGTACTTTCATTATTTGTTTTCTTTTAAAAGAATTTTTGAAATATTTTCACTGGAAGTTGAAGCAATAATATTCAGTACTTAGAGATTTTAGTCGTGCGCCTGGCCAGCGTATGCCTAACATTTGTGTGAACGACAATAAATTTGTCAAACTTCTAGTTATCAATATTCTCAAATCAATAATTTTGAAATTAAAATATACATAGCTTAATAAGTTAAAGGAGAGAATTTCAGAGTATTTCAAGTTTATAGCTTTGAAGTAATATACAAATATTTTGTCTGGATTTCGTGTTATGTATAAAATGTTATAAAAGGTTTCGGATTTGAAATTTTCAAGTCGATAATTTGTGACTTGAAGAGAAAATGTTATTTACGCTCTTCAATGAGTGTTTGGAGAAAATTGAATGAATTGAATTGGTTGAACTGAGATTGTAAGGAAAAAGTGGAACAATGGATAAGTAAACTTTGATAGATCTGGGTTATACATAAATTTGGAATAAAATTGAGATGCATTGATCTAACTTAAGCAGAATTTGGAATTCAAGAAGGAATGGGTTTTGAAAGGAAAATTGGATTTCCCAAGTTAATTGGGTATGATAAATTAAGAGGGTTGATGACTTAAATATCGATATTTAAATCATCTGTGAGAGAATTTCACCCAAATTTGAAAATTTGATGTATACATTGTTATAACCCTAACAATCTTTCCTTTTCGAGGACGAAAAGTTTTAAAAGGGGGTAGATCATAACGTCCCAGAAATTTCGATAATTGGAATGTGAAATTAATTGAAAATTTAATTATTAATGATCATTTATATATTGATATTGGAGTTAGAAATTTAAAAATCAAATATATCGTTTGTGTATGAATTGAATTCAGAATGATTGGTGAAAATCAAATATTTATTGTTGAATATTTGAATTTGAATTTGGTAGAATAATTGAATTGGATTTGAATTTCGATCTAAGGATTTACAATGGTTGAATTCATAATATAAAATGATATTAACATAATTAAATTTGAAATTTTTATTCGTCCATTAGATTGGGTACGGTATATTTTTGTACATAAAGAAAATTTAAATTAACATTTCAATATTTTTAATCGAACAAAGTTGTGCTGTGAATAAACAGTGAACCAATAAATAATTCATATTTTAAAATATCATCGTACGAAATCAAAGTCGGATTACAATCAGATTAATTGGATTCGTTATGCAAAAACGTAGTGATACGTATAACTTTCGTTGCATTCAAAGACTGTGTTTGCGGTACAAAGTAGAACGTTACATAGTAATTCGCAGTAAAATACAATATTTAATTTAAAATGGTTATCACCTACCTTAGAAAAACACTACGCCATCCTATACGCTGCAATTCACGCCACCTAAAAGACCTACCGATGTTACGTTGTTTTTATCCCTACATTCCTTTTATATAAATCATGCCCCTTTCCATTTGTTCAGCAAGATCACTTCTTTTCCCCCAATTCATCGATAATGGCTTCTTGGGAAAATCCGGATCTCCAAGAAAAAATCATTCCTCCCTTTTTTTAACTTTCAATGGCCACGGGAAAACCGTTGCTCCACTTCCAAAAATCGCCATCGCTTCCTTCGATCTCGAAGCTTTCCCTTTAATAGCCTCCCCGTAAAATGGAACCACCATCGCGTCGCCAGGTTCCCTCTCTACCAGCAACTTGTGCGCTTGGCCATTCTTTGTCGCCGTTGATCACCGTGTACCCACGTCTCCTGTCAACAAGCATGCTTTTTATCGTCACTGTAGGTGAGTATTAACTCATGATTAAATCTAGGTTTCAAGTAGTTTAATATCAAATTTTAACTAGGGTATAATAGTTGATGTTTGTTGGTTGTCTTGTGATTGATTGCTTGATATTGTGGAACCTGGCTCCGTTAGGATTGTTGTTAAATTTCTTGGCTACATACAGTCCATATATATATATCCATATTCACTTATGTACACATGATTTAATATGCATTTCAGAACTAGTAAATTAGTTTTTCCCAGGCCTTAGCTAACATGTACGTATGTGTGTGGGTATGTGTGTGAGTGTGTGTGCGTGGTTGTGTTGATACTATCACGTACCTGAACTGAGACACTTGGCCTCGACTGTGCCATGCCATATGCTGTATACATTCTTTACGTTGTCTTGACACCCATGTGCCTATTGCCTAGTATTAGATACATTTGGATTACCTGTAGGTTATGTATACACATACCTAAATTCAAATATATATATATATGACTGTTTGAAGCATAATTTTTTTTAGTTGGATCATTTATCGGATGGATTATGTAACACCCCACCTCCGCCAGTGCCACTCTTGCAAGGACACTGACTTTGGAGGGGCGTTTAAACAAGGTAAACATGCATACAGATATCACAAGACAGAACATATAAGAAAAAAAAACAGAGTAAGTATAGCAGCGGATAAAAACTAGCATATCAAAACCATAAGTCAAGTTACAACACAGTACTTAATTATTTTCCATAAACAAAGTCCAGAAACATAAAACTGGTAACTGAAAAGGAAAACATGAAGTAGCTATCCCCAAGTAGAAAACCATAGCAAGCTCAAGTCCGAAGCATACATGAGCAATCCAAGAAAAGCAGCTAAGATCCAAGCTAAGTGCCGGTATTCCCACCCTGTAAACCTGAGGGGGGGGGAAACGAAAGAAAAGGGGCGAAAGAAAATGGGTCAGTCAAAAGACTGGTAAGTCCTACCTACTATTGTACAACAACTAATAAAGTTAACTGTATATTGGAACAAGGATGAGTTATAGGATGATAACTGGCAAGGTAAAAAGTCAACAAGATAGATCAAGTGTGGCACCGCATATACAAGGTTGAGGTTTGCACCAAGTGTACTAGTTCTACAAGTCATGACAAGTGTAAACAAGAAGTGATCCCCAGGCCCAAGTTTGGCCCAACATCATGAATGACCTAAATCAAGGTCCAACTAGCTCGGTCAAGTCGATCGGCTCCCTAAAGCCTAACTCGTCAAGTGTCGGTGTCTTACAGCCCAACTACGAAGTGTAGCTAAACTGTGCTAGGTCCACCCTAGGGTGTATCAAGCCCTAGGGTGTCAACCACTGACACAAACCAAGCACGCACAGTTTAAAACTACTGGTGCCCGTGCCTGCTTTTTCAACTCCGGGCCATGTGCACGACCATGGCCCGCCTGAACCTACACCGGCGCACCTACACAGCCGTCGTTTTGGTCGCTTACATGTCATCCCAGTAATCGTGCCCCACCCTAGCCTAGTCCCTAGGGTACCATGATACAACCAAGAGGGTTACTGGTGCAAAGGACCACGTAACTAGGGTTTCCTTGATGGGTTAAATGTGGTTAACCCAACTCATCCAAGTACCAAGTTGGTTAAGTGTATCCAAGGTTCATGACTTAACCCTACCAACCCATCGTGTTTAATTGGTTAAGTATTCAAGCGGTCCATGACTTAACCCTACCATGTGGCATTAATTAATTTAATGCACCCAACCTCTCACATTAGACCTTGTTGTGGTTACTAGTTAAGCCGGGCGGGTCCGGGTAGGTTTACACCACAACTTAGTCTAACCTCGGGTTTCACGTGCAACATGACCAACTACTCACATTGGGTCTTATTGCTTGTAGCCACTAGTTAAGCCGGTCGGTTCCGGGTAGGTTTATGCTACAAGCTCAACCCAACCTCGAGTTGGCCATTCTCATGTTTTCTAAGTGTCATTTCCATCATGTTTCCAAAACACATTACAAGTTTTCAAGCAATTGGGTAGACCTAACTTAATAGGTAAATTCCCAATGGGTAGACCTAACTTAATAGGTAAATTCCCCAAGCTTATGTTTTTATGTCTTTTAAGTTTACCCAAACCCAAACGCAATCCCATCGCTTACATATCGCAATATCGCATAAAGGAAAGAAAGAGGGAACTTGGCATAATCATGACATAAAGGTGTTGTAGCCACAAGTTAAACATGGTGGCATATGCGACAAAGATGTGATCATAAACTTGCATATCTTGTTATCAACTTGCAAAATATTCATAAGCATGCATAACATCATTTTAACTTGCATAGTGTTCATATGCATGCATAACATGGTTTCAACTTGCATAAGGTTCATATGCATGCATAACATCAAACTTGGCAAATAGGTGGAACATGGCCATAGATAGCATGAGATAAGGGCTAGTAACATGCATATAACATTATATGCATGTTAATACAAGGTTTATGAGAGTTTCAAAGTTGCATCATGCAACATTTCCAACAAAAGATCATATCTTTCTATGCATAAAGCCAAGGTAATGACTTTACTAATATGCATAGAGTAAGCTTATGCATAAAATCATAAGATCAAAGCACATATCATGATTAACCCCAAACTCAACTTGCAACATAACATATTAACTTCATAGTTAAAATACAAGAGTAGAAATAGGCTTACAATGCTATGAAGACTAATCAATATCAAATTAGATTAAGATGAAGCCACTTAGTGCTCTACAACCCCAAAATGCAAGAAAACTTGATCAAGACTCCTCCTTTATGATGCTAATAGAGAAACAAGACTTTTATGCAAGCTAAAGAGGATCATACAAGCCTAAATACACTTGTATGCATGGAAATCTCTTAGAAATTTGTTTAGGAAGTTGATGAAGAGAGTGGAGGCCATGAGAGGATTGATTTTGCCATAGTTTAGTTGTAGGATAGATTAATGATGATTTAGGGTAGGTTAGGGTCTTATTTATAGATTAGGCTAGTGATTTAGACCATAGGATTAAACCCTAGTTCTCATCTCAACCCTCCAAACCGAATCTGGCCCCCAAGCTCAACACAAACCCAAAATGGTGCACCAGGCAGAACTGGGCGTCTGGGCCAAGTCGACAGCCAAGTCGACAGGGCTGTCGACCTGGTCGACCCAGTCGACTCCCAAGTCGACAGGGCTGTCGACTTGGGTACTGTGGCGGGAATTTTCCCGCCTTGGCCCAACTGGCCCAATTTCCAAGTTTAGATTTGAATTTAAAAATCTGTTTTTATTTAGAAATTTTCTGAAAACTTTGTTGGGCCTTAATCGGGTCATACGGACTCCGATTTTCGAAAACTCGGACTCTATTTCGCGTATTTTTCCGAGACGAACGCAATGGCATAACCCATTTCCCTTGATTCAGATTTTTAGAATTAAATTCTGCCTCGATTTACATTATTACTGGTTATTAAAATACGGGTTATTACATTCTCCCCTCCTTAAAGGATTTCGTCCCCGAAATCTCTAAGTTAGGAAGAACGTGCCCTACCATCCATCATCCATCTACTCACCACATCATCCACGAGTAACCATTGTCCTTAACAATTTCTAAATGCTGTATGATCATATGCAAAGGTGTGTGTATATGTACTTATCTAATGCGAAAATCAGGCGGTTACTGATTCAGTACACCTCCTTAATGCAAAGTATGCTAGTGAAATGCGTCCATATGTATGCAAATTCCTAACCTAATTTTATAATTTTTACATGAGTGCACATAACATTCATCCATATGCAACATCCATGAGATAGCACAACAAGTTTCAGCCACGAATAAGTATAAGCACTCATGCATATGCAATATGAAAAAGTGTGTGAGCCGATCTTAGTGCCTAATGTGTATCATGCATCCACGAGTATCCACTTGCAAACACTTGCAACCACTTGCAACCATCAAGCATAACATGTTTCAAATACATGTTTCATCCAAGGGGTTTCTACCTAAGGTTCCTATGAAAAGGTTACCAGATAAACAGGATAAACATGGATAGCAAAAGAAAGATATGCTAAAGAGGAAAAGAGATCGAGAATGTACCCTCAAAAAGAAATGGATAAAGCCCAAGCATCTTCTCCTCTGTCTCCCAAGTTGCATCCTCTTCGGCTTCACTCCACTGAACCTTCACCAATTTGACTTCTCGATTCCTTAGCTTTCTGATCTCCGTTCCCAAGATACGAATCGGAGCTCTCCTCAAGGTTGCTTCTTTCTCTACCTCCACGTCTTCAAGAATGCTGGGTTCAACCACCTCAGCGGACTCATGTAGGCATTTTCGGAGATGCGAGACATGAAAGACATTATGCACTCCGGACAGCTTCTCGGGCAATTGTACTTTATAAGCCATCTTCCCAATTCTCTCTATGATAGGGAAGGGTCCTACGAATCTGGGTGCCAGCTTCCCAACTGCTCCGAAGCGAACCACATTACGCAAAGGCGAAACCTTCACGAAAACCATGTCTCCAACCTCGAACTCCAAATCTGTCCTTCGCTTATCAGCATAGGATTTCTGTCTATCTTGGGCCGCTTTCATCCGTCTTCTCACCAATTCAATTTTCTCAGATGTATCCCGTATCATATCGGGCCCAAGTACAAGCTTATCTGTTGTCTCCCACCAACAAGATGGTGACCTACACGGCCTCCCATATAGAGCTTCAAATGGTGCCATCCCTATGCTAGCTTGATAGCTATTGTTGTAAGCAAACTCCACAAGAGGAAGGTGGTCTTCCCAAGTACCACCAAAATCAAGAACACAAAGCCTCAGAAGGTCTTCTAGCACTCTATTCACCCTTTCGGTTTGGCCATCCATCTGGGGGTGATAGGCTGTACTTAGATTCAACTGTGTACCCATCGCTTCCTGCAAGCTATTCCAGAATTGGCTAGTGAAGATTGGGTCACGATCGCTGACAATGCTAGAAGGAACCCCATGCAATCTCACTATTTCTCGAAGATAAACAGATGCCAGCCATGATGCAGTCCTTTTGCTTTTTACTGGGATAAAGTGAGCACTCTTCGTAAGTCGATCAACTATGACCCATATGCTCGTATTACCCTTTCTTGATCTAGGCAATCCATCCACAAAGTCCATAGAGATGCTCTCCCACTTCCATTGCGGGACCTCCAATGGATGTAATAGCCCACCTGGTTTCTTCGACTCAGCTTTCACTTGTTGGCACACCATGCACTTTGAAACATACTCTGCCACATCCTTCTTCATTCCAGGCCAAAGGAAAATGCGCTTCATATCCCTATACATCTTGTCTCCACCAGGATGTATGGTCATCTTTGAGTGATGTGCTTCTTCGTGAACTTTATGCACCAAATCTCCCACTTGTGGAACGTAGAGTCTTCCATCACGCCTTAGCCAACCCTTGTCATCAACAGTATATCTAGCAAGGTGACTAGACGTCTCACCACGAATCAACCTATCCATGATCTCAACTATCTGTGGGTCTTCCTTCTGCGAAGTCCCTACTTGATCAAGAAGTGTGGGTCTAAGCTCGAGAGATGCTAACGACCCTGTCATCGACTCAACAGCTGTCGTGAAATCAAAGGTTGCTAGGAACTCTAGGCTCTTCATCTCAACAAACAAGGGACTCAAAGTCAACCTTTTTCTGCTTAGTGCATCAGCCACAACATTACCCTTGCCAGGGGTATAAGCTATCTCGAAGTCATATGATGCCAAGAATTCCATCCACCTTTGCTGCCTAAGATTCAGATCTTTCTGCGAGAAGAGATACTTGAGTGATTTGTGATCAGTGTACAACTCAAATCTTTCGCCTAAAAGATAGTGGCGCCAGGACTTGAGTGCAAAGACAATCGCCGCTAACTCCAAGTCATGAGTGGGATAGTTCTTCTCATGCACTTTAAGTTGTCTACCCCCATAACATATCACTCTTCCCACCTACATTAGAACAGCGCCTAACCCCGTGCCACATGCATCGGTATACACGGTAAACATCTTACCGGCATCGGGTAATGCCAAAACTGGAGCTGTGGTAAGGGCCCTCTTGAGCCTTTGAAAAGCAAGCTCACACTCTAAGTCCCATGCAAAGACTAAGTTCTTCTTCGTCAATCTAGTGAGAGGGGCTGAAATCTTAGCGAAGTCTCTAATGAACTTCCTATAGTAGCCTGCCAGACCGAGAAAGCTTCGCACTTCGGTTGCATTCTTAGGAGTCTTCCAGTCTTGAACTGCAACCACTTTCCCGGGATCCACAGCTATACCCTGCTTAGAAACTATATGCCCAAGAAACCGGACTTCCTTTCTCCAAAAGTGGCATTTGGAGAACTTAGCTTTTAACTGATGGGCTCTAAGCGTATCCATCACTTCCCTGAGATGTCTAGCATGCTCTTCCTCGTCTTTTGAGAAGATCAAAATATCATCCACTAAGACCACGATAAACTTGTTCAAGAACTCCCTAAACACCCTACTCATTAAGTCCACGAAATATGCGGGTGCATTAGTCAAGCCGAACGGCATGACAAGCCATTCGAAGAATCCATCTGGAGTCCTGAACGCGGTCTTGTCTATACTGTCTTCAGCTACCCTGAGCTGATGGAATCCAGTAGTAAGATCAAGCTGAGAGAAAACAGAAGCACCGACAAGCTGGTCGAAGAGGTCATCTATCCTTGGTAACGGGTGTCTGTTCTTCTTAGTCAGCTTATTCAACTCTCGATAATCAACACAAAGTCGGAGAGAACCATCTGCCTTGGTAGCAAATACCACAGGCGCTCCCCATTCAGATATACTTCGTCTAATGAAGTTCTTCTCAAGCAATTCCTTCACTTGCTTACTTAGCTCCCGCCTTTCACGCGGAGCCATGTGCCGAACGGGCAAAGAAACCGGCTTTGCATTATCCACCAGATAAATGCGGAAATCAATCTCTCGCTTAGGGGGTAACC
Organism: Allium sativum; assembly: GCA_030737875.1. Lineage (NCBI taxonomy): Eukaryota > Viridiplantae > Streptophyta > Magnoliopsida > Asparagales > Amaryllidaceae > Allium > Allium sativum. Next base: position 1,046,116,108 of record CM060916.1, on the reverse strand, counting down.
CCTTAACTTCTTCAAAGACATCAGGGTATTCTCGAACCACCCTTACAGATTGCAGATCATCGATGGACGAGTCAAGAGATTCAAGATAACATAGCATGACGGGATCTAACGGGTTGCAAGAAATCTCTAGGGTATTACCAAGGCGAGTCATGAGTCTCACCACCCTATGCTCACAATCGAGAATGGCTCCATAGCGGGACAACCAATCCATGCCGAAGATCAACCCGTATCCCGTGAACCCGAGAACATAAGCATCACACGAGAATTCTACGGTCAAGATAGAAATCCTCAAATCCATACAGATCATAGATAAATGGGCTGAACCCCCAATCGGATTTGAAACACTAACGGGATCCTCAACAAGACTAGTACTTAGGTGCAAACTTTCAACAATGTCAGAAGAAATAAAACTATGCGATGCGCCAGAATCAAATAAAGTGCGAACAAGATAACCAGAAATATAAACAAGACTTTCTACAGAAATGCTACCTCGATCCTGAACTGGAGCGGCGTTGAGAGCATGCACTTGCCCTCCAGATGAACCTGCACGCTGAGTCTGTCCATGCCCCTGCTTCTTAGGGCAATCCTTGCTAAAATGTCCCGTCTCTCCACAATGAAAGCATCCACCCAATTTCATTTTCTTCTTCCTACAGTCCTTGGCTATGTGCCCAACAATCCCACAGAAGTTGCACTTTCTTGGGTCCTTTGCCTTGTTCTTGTTGCCCTTGTTGTTCTTGTTGTTCTTGTTATTCTGATTACTCTGGTTCCCTCCCCACTTGGAGTCTGTCTTCTTAGGCTGAGTCTCATTGGGCTTGACTTCCTTCTTCCCATTCTTATCCTCTCCCTGCAGCAATGCCATGTCTACTAGGCTCTCGAAAGTGGCCCCCATGGGTATGTGCGACATGGCTAGACCTTGTAATGGCTCATTTAACCCTCGTGCAAAACGTAGAGCCTTCTTCTCGGGAGTATTGACCATGTCCAAACCGAATCGGGCAAGCTGGTTGAACTTATTCACATACTCTCTCACTGTCATGTCTCCTTGCTTCAAGGCTATGAACTTCTCTAGTTGCAAATTTGCCTCTACAGATGATAGAAACTTAAGCCCAAACCTCGCCCTAAAGTCGGCCCAGGTTTCTACGGGCCTGGTAGCACTGGTGACCTCCCACCAATAAGAAGCTTCCTCCTTTAGTAGCCAAACCGCCAACAGAACCTTTCTACGGTCCTCTATATCAAAGATGGCAAAGAGATCTTCGGTTTCACTCAACCAATTTCTTGCTTCCACGAAAGTCTCTGTCCCAATAAAACTTTTGCCACCCATGGCCTTGAAATCCTTGCAAACCTTGGCGAAATCAGCTTGTGGTTGCTGAGGAGAAGGAGGAGGGGGTGGAACCTCAGTGATAGTGGGAGTGGTTGATGGACCTGCATTGCTGGCCCTAGCTTCCAAGTATCTCCGGAACCATCCGGGAATGGTGACTCCCTCAGGAAGATTGAGATCGGCCATGCTGAAAAAGGAAAAGATAGATTTAGAACGATGAAACGAAGGATAGTGCTTATGGATCTTAGGGGATAGCTATTCAAAATAAACTAGACTTTTCTTTGGAAAATACTTAATTGGTTTTGAAAATAGCTTTTAAAAGTAACTTTAAAAACCCTTTTTGCTTCAATCTCGTAAACCTTATGCTCTGATACCAAATGTAACACCCCACCTCCGCCAGTGCCACTCTTGCAAGGACACTGACTTTGGAGGGGCGTTTAAACAAGGTAAACATGCATACAGATATCACAAGACAGAACATATAAGAAAAAAAAAACAGAGTAAGTATAGCAGCGGATAAAAACTAGCATATCAAAACCATAAGTCAAGTTACAACACAGTACTTAATTATTTTCCATAAACAAAGTCTAGAAACATAAAACTGGTAACTGAAAAGGAAAACATGAAGTAGCTATCCCCAAGTAGAAAACCATAGCAAGCTCAAGTCCGAAGCATACATGAGCTATCCAAGAAAAGCAGCTAAGATCCAAGCTAAGTGCCGGTATTCCCACCCTGTAAACCTGGGGGGGGGGGAAACGAAAGAAAAGGGGCGAAAGAAAATGGGTCAGTCAAAAGACTAGTAAGTCCTACCTACTATTGTACAACAACTAATAAAGTTAACTGTATATGTGAACAAGGATGAGTTATAGGATGATAACTGGCATGGTAAAAAGTCAACAAGATAGATCAAGTGTGGCACCGCATATACAAGGTTGAGGTTTGCACCAAGTGTACTAGTTCTACAAGTCATGACAAGTGTAAACAAGAAGTGATCCCCAGGCCCAAGTTTGGCCCAACATCATGAATGACCTAAATCAAGGTCCAACTAGCTCGGTCTAGTCGATCGGCTCCCTAAAGCCTAACTCGTCAAGTGTCGGTGTCTTACGGCCCAACTACGAAGTGTAGCTAAACTGTGCTAGGTCCACCCTAGGGTGTATCAAGCCCTAGGGTGTCAACCACTGACACAAACCAAGCACGCACAGTTTAAAACTACTGGTGCCCGTGCCTGCTTTTTCAACTCCGGGCCATGTGCACGACCATGGCCCGCCTGAACCTACACCGGCGCACCTACACAGCCGTCGTTTTGGTCGCTTACATGTCATCCCAGTAATCGTGCCCCACCCTAGCCTAGTCCTTAGGGTACCATGATACAACCAAGAGGGTTACTGGTGCAAAGGACCACGTAACTAGGGTTTCCTTGATGGGTTAAATGTGGTTAACCCAACTCATCCAAGTACCAAGTTGGTTAAGTGTATCCAAGGTTCATGACTTAACCCTACCAACCCATCGTGTTTAATTGGTTAAGTATTCAAGCGGTCCATGACTTAACCCTACCATGTGGCATTAATTAATTTAATGCACCCAACCTCTCACATTAGACCTTGTTGTGGTTACTAGTTAAGCCGGGCGGGTCCAGGTAGGTTTACACCACAACTTAGTCTAACCTCGGGTTTCACGTGCAACATGACCAACTACTCACATTGGGTCTTATTGCTTGTAGCCACTAGTTAAGCCGGTCGGTTCCGGGTAGGTTTATGCTACAAGCTCAACCCAACCTCGAGTTGGCCATTCTCATGTTTTCTAAGTGTCATGTCCATCATGTTTCCAAAACACATTACAAGTTTTCAAGCAATTGGGTAGACCTAACTTAATAGGTAAATTCCCAATGGGTAGACCTAACTTAATAGGTAAATTCCCCAAGCTTATGTTTTTATGTCTTTTAAGTTTACCCAAACCCAAACGCAATCCCATCGCTTACATATCGCAATATCGCATAAAGGATAGAAAGAGGGAACTTGGCATAATCATGACATAAAGGTGTTGTAGCCACAAGTTAAACATGGTGGCATATGCGACAAAGATGTGATCATAAACTTGCATATCTTGTTATCAACTTGCAAAATATTCATAAGCATGCATAACATCATTTTAACTTGCATAGTGTTCATATGCATGCATAACATGGTTTCAACTTGCATAAGGTTCATATGCATGCATAACATCAATCTTGGCAAATAGGTGGAACATGGCCATAGATAGCATGAGATAAGGGCTAGTAACATGCATATAACATTATATGCATGTTAATACAAGGTTTATGAGAGTTTCAAAGTTGCATCATGCAACATTTCCAACAAAAGATCATATCTTTCTATGCATAAAGCCAAGGTAATGACTTTACTAATATGCATAGAGTAAGCTTATGCATAAAATCATAAGATCAAAGCACATATCATGATTAACCCCAAACTCAACTTGCAACATAACATATTAACTTCATAGTTAAAATACAAGAGTAGAAATAGGCTTACAATGCTATGAAGACTAATCAATATCAAATTAGATTAAGATGAAGCCACTTAGTGCTCTACAACCCCAAAATGCAAGAAAACTTGATCAAGACTCCTCCTTTATGATGCCAATAGAGAAACAAGACTTTTATGCAAGCTAAAGAGGATCATACAAGCCTAAATACACTTGTATGCATGGAAATCTCTTAGAAATTTGTTTAGGAAGTTGATGAAGAGAGTGGAGGCCATGAGAGGATTGATTTTGCCATAGTTTAGTTATAGGATAGATTAATGATGATTTAGGGTAGGTTAGGGTCTTATTTATAGATTAGGCTAGTGATTTAGACCATAGGATTAAACCCTAGTTCTCATCTCAACCCTCCAAACCGAATCTGGCCCCCAAGCTCAACACAAACCCAAAATGGTGCACCAGGCAGAACTGGGCGTCTGGGCCAAGTCGACAGCCAAGTCGACAGGGCTGTCGACCTGGTCGACCCAGTCGACTCCCAAGTCGACAGGGCTGTCGACTTGGGTACTGTGGCGGGAATTTTCCCGCCTTGGCCCAACTGGCCCAATTTCCAAGTTTAGATTTGAATTTAAAAATCTGTTTTTATTTAGAAATTTTCTGAAAACTTTGTTGGGCCTTAATCAGGTCATACGGACTCCGATTTTCGAAAACTCGGACTCTATTTCGCGTATTTTTCCGAGGCGAACGCAATGGCATAACCCGTTTCCCTTGATTCAGATTTTTAGAATTAAATTCTGCCTCGATTTACATTATTATTGGTTATTAAAATACGGGTTATTACAGATTATTTGGCCAACCATTTCTATTACCAGTATAACTAAGCTGCTTAAAGTATTGTTCTTTTGGGAAACTCAAATTCAAGATTTCTCTTTATTTACATGCATTAGTAATACATCCATTTTTTGTCACCCGTATTGAAATACTAAGTCATGGCTCCTTAGTTATTAGTTCCATGATTCTATCCATTGTGCTATCATCGGATGTGGTCTGACTTCTCAAATATTGATTTGTTTTAGTTGAATTATAATGGGCAACCTTTATATTCATACCCAGTATTAGTATTTGTGAGTTATTGTTACATGATGCATTCATTAAAGTCAATTACGGATGAATGCAAAACAAAACCACAAACTTGAACTGCCTTTATACATAGTTCTTGAAATTTTAAATTAACTATATTAAATTCACTTTGTTTATTCTAAGTGTTACATACCAGTAGACATGGTAGTATAGTAAAAAATTGATATTGAAATATTATATTTGAAGTTAGGATAAAATATCATGGTTCTATTTGAGCAAAAAATGTGTTCATTCAAGAAATGAAACAACAAAATGGGTTTCAAAAGAACATTAAATAAGGACATAAGAGCACATCAGTAAACTAAAATAACTAACAGTACACACCCACGTTGTTTATTGATTTTGGTAGGTATGGAATTTGGTATGATTGGCGTTGTATTACTACACATATACTTTGTATGCAAGGGATGAACTCCATTATTTTCTGTCTTACGAAATCTCTGATGAACGGTTAGAAGTTAAATCTTTTTGTTTCCATTGCATTGATGATGAAAAATTGTTGTTACTTCATGCTAGTGCATTTGATCTTGTAAATTGCTATTGTTGGGCACATGCATTTGGGCAACATGCATTTAGGCAACATGCGTATACAGTAGTACCTTTTCTTATACTTGTAGTTTTCATGCTTTTCTACATGTTATTTTAGTCACTTGACTTTCCAAAACTACAGTTACTCCATGTTAGGATCAATCTAATAAAGTTGGTGGATGATATAGATTTATTCACTATGTTTTCACTTTTGGGTACAAGCGTGGATTCCTATATAAATGAAAACTTTGTTAAGTTACGGTAAAAGTATATATACTTTGAAGAATATAATCACAAAAACTGACGAATCAATAGAGTATTTTTCATCACATAAATTATTTACAGGAATATTAGTTAACATCTTGTTTGGCATTCTTTGCCTTATTTGCATGACTGCCTATTGATTTCCCCATGATAATCATATATATTTGGGTAAATAGATTTATGTGTAGTGACAGTGAAAAATTTATGAATGGATTTAAGTCGGTGATGGCCTTAGGTTGTACTTAATTTATTTTTCCCACTCTTTTTCGACAGTAAATAACGGATATGGTGGCATTTATGTTAATCTTTTTTTGGGCACCCTGTATTTTTACGTTTTCCTTTCTTTTTCTTTCGGGCGCAAGTCCATGTAGTAGTATATGATGTCAGTACAACACGGTTGAACATGTATGCCCTATCCTTTTGTGTTTAGACAGTTTACATCACATATATTTGTACTACTGGGTCAAGCTTGTATGTTGCATTTCCATTTATCCCTTTAGATATGGTGCTACCCTTGGGTTGTTGCTTTATTGGAAACTTGTACACATACATTCACTAGGCTGCTCATTGACCATCCTGATTCATTTATTACCTGATGTATTGAAGCTCTCATTTCTATTCCCATGTCATATGCCCAGTTGTGTTACTTGTACTCCATTATTATAACAGATGTTACAAGACTTGATTATATGATTTCTTTCGGATCACGCTCCAAACCATGTAGGATTTCTGGATGCTGAGGCAATACACGTGCATGTATACGTACATAAACACATGTATGTGCAAGATCCTAAAATCACACGTTATTGATTTGTATTCAGTTCAGGGAGTTGAGGCGGTGTACACATGTATATTATATACATGTGTGCAGTCATAAACGCCTAAGACCATTCACCCCTAAAAATAGATAGAACTGATATGAACAGATACCCCAACTGTTATTTATATATGACATCGATGTTAGGATTAACTATTATATTCAGTAACATAGAAATTAATTTACTTGAACTATGATTTAATCCTAACTCGAGTGTTTTATTTTTTTGCATGGAACGCTCGGGCCAGAACCGAGCAGTACAAATTTAAATATTACAGCATGGGATTCGAAGATTGGCAAAGTTGGGGATTCCAGAAGACGGCGCACTTTGAAGTTTTAAATTGGTAATTATTTTTACTGTATTCAAGCTGTTTTTTTTTAAATTCTGCTGTATATAGAAAAAATAAATCTAGAATTCAAAATTCTGATTTTATATATATATATATATATATAAGTGATATTTTGCTGTTCAATTCTGTGTCTTTTATTTATTACGTATTTTTCTATGTTGATTGTGTTTTTAAACTCTATGAGCTAAATACACTCCGTCGACTTGAACGTTTTAAGTTGGTTTAATTACCGATTTGAAGTGGTCAAAAAGGCGGGACGTTACAATAATGGATGGATGGTTAGGATATTGTTTTAACTTAAGGTGTGGATTGCTAAGGTGTCATTTTTATTTTACTTTATTTTAATTTGAAAATATCTATAACTACTACTACACAATTTGATATCTATGCTAACACATTGAAGTGTGCATTGCAATAGACAAAATTAGCATAGCTGTGGCAACATTTTAGCTGGAAACACCTTGGATTTTCGTTGTAGTAGGCAATATATGGCGCAGTAAAAGTATTGTCCACTTTAACATTTAAAGTGGATTTTGACTGACATCATCATTTATACCACATCCACATATTGTGACAGTGTTCAATAGATTTATATTGGGCCAAAAATGGACTGGGTATGACATAGACCACTGACATTGTAACTCTAGGTTAGTCTAAGACAACAATAATTGCATAGCAATGTGATGATCTCAAAACCCCGTACGACGGAATTAAGGATAATCATTGGAATATAACACATTAATCGTCTTTAGCATAGAACAAATAATAGCATAAACAGAAAATAGAATAATTTACATCAATATGATAGCGGAATCATAATATGTAACAACATCAGAGTAGCACAGTGTAGGATACAACGTAGTGCAAGATAGGAAATGATTAGTCTGCATCAAGATCACTGGTGCATATACATCACAGATACATAATAGAAGTAAATCTGTCTACATCGCGATAAGCGGAATCATATACATAAGGTACTAATGGCGGAATATCAAATAGCCAAAATACAGAGAAGTCAAGTCCTCGCCATACAAGCCAAAAGATGCACTCCATGCTGTAGTGTAAAAGCCAAAATATACCCTATCACCTGTCACTAGGCTGCCCGCATGAAAATAAGGGCACCCGAGTTTGTAAAGTGAAACAAACTACAAGTCAGTCATGAGACTGGTATGAGAAATCTACTTAACTGGATAAATAACAATAACAAGGCAAATCATAGGACCACGCCACTTTCACGGAACGGGTTTACTCCAGTTATTGCCAGTGCATTAAACAAGGTAAATTATTTAAACAACGCAATTCTTTTTATAAAAATGCAGCCATTATAAGACCCAAGTCCCATCATAGAATGCAACACAAGCCGGAGGATAGGGTTTTACCTTATAATGGTAAAAAATATGCTTAATACGTGTAAAGCAAAATCATTTGATATTATTACTAGTGCATATATGTTTCAAAAGAAAATTCAATCATAAATATCAATCCTAGATGGCTTAAGTGCCCCATACCACTATGTCGCCATATATAAGTTACAATCAAATCCGTGATTTCGTATTGGAAATTTGGATTTCGTCATGAGTCGAGGCAAGGGTTAAGCTCCTCACCGCTTTGAGACACTCTAGCAAATGCCCCAGGACTCCCCGCAGAGAACCCTTGGATCTTCAGGGCTGGTCCTCTCTTACGTTTGAGGATTGGTTATTCCTGAACACATGTTTCCCGGTCCTATCGGACCTATCCATCGACTCCGTAGAGACCGATATATTCAAGGCGCCTCGCATTCCAACATCCATAAAGGGTAAAATAAACAACGATGTCAAGCCTAGTAAAACGCTGACACCACCCATAGCTAGAAAGAAACGTCGTGCACTCCCTGTAGTCACGATCCCGTTTTTGACTCATACCGGTGTGTGAAGCTTGCAAATTAACGCCATACACAAATATGTGCTATATCGAAGCCGTGCTTTGATCATTAACCACAAGACTCTGCTTTTCAACAAAAGCCTTGATCATTTGCATCTTTGCATGCCACGTTGTCAATCCACACCATACCACTGATGTCTACTGATATACAACCTCTGAGCTCGTACGTCTCAGAGAAGGGCGTTAAGCTAGAGAATAAATTCTCTGCCGCCAAACAGATGTATATTTAGTAGAGATCAACGAATACAACATAGAATACACGTCAGACACACATCCATTTACAAGTCCGTTCTGTGTCTGAACGAAACCGAAGACACCTTATTCCTGCTCCCGTATGTCCAATACAGGAGAGTGGCCCTCGCATATCCGGACGATCAACAAGTACGTTCAAACTACTACCACTGTAACCTCGTCAGGGGAGCTACCCATCTCAAAGGCATCAGTAGTAATCTACACGATGTGAAGATCACCGGTCTTGCACCGTCTTCATATCTTCGATATTTATTCGTCGATCAATTATTTGAAATGAGAATTACTCGGTCTTTTCAAATAATTCACGTATATTAGAATTCAAATCTATTATGTCCATGGTTAAATTATTCGACATCCACATTTACGTTCTTTATATAATTTTAATGTCAAACACATACAACCATAAAATATCAAGCAAACCAAGTAGAATCGGTTTATTTCCATTCCATATTGCCTATAATATTTTATAACAATATATTGCTATTTTTATTTATTTAAAAATAGCGCCTTTTAAATAAACGACTTTTGAGGCCATAACATGGCCCTAGCGCTGTTTTTCTCTAAATTTTATTCACACATTTATAAAAATCTAACCATCGGATCTTAAAGAAGTTAATTCGTTGGAAAGATCTCTTCAAAGCGAACCCAATGGTTCCGATTTCGGGAAAATCCGACGGTCGAATCTCTCGATATAATCTTTTAAAGTTACGATTTCAAAATACGAACTGTAGCATCGTTATTCGTTTTATTTAATATATATATATATATATATATATTCCATTCGACGATTTCACTAATGCCTATAAATTTCAGAAAATTTCGCCATAACCTCCTTTGTACGAGGAGGGGTTTGGAAATTTATTGGGTCGTATTAAGCACCCAATAAATCCTAAAAAGCATGCACATATTTATAGTTATATATTCTGGTGTCCACAGGGTAGTGTGTATAGATCATAACTCCAAAGAATAAATTCTCGTCACCCTATAAATGGTTTTTGTGCCTTAATGACTAGAGAGACGTGTTTATTGTCATCTCCAGACCCGTGTGGGTTTTTTTATTAATCTGAAAATTTATCGTTATATTTTATATAGTACATATCAGTCTTCATTTCAACCTGAAATATAGTCATAGCCATACAAGTTTCTCGCTTGTATGGTACATCCTCCACCTCGTCACATAAGCTTCAAATGCTTATGTGGTATATGATAGGGTATGCTATCTTCAATAATTATGCCATGTATTGTAGTTCAAAATTAATTGTTACTATCCTATGGCGATGTTTATTATTTCACACAGAACAACCAACACACCGCATCCAAAGGCATTCACAGGAGTTTATATAATAATAAAATCGCGCGGCCAACCTCATTAAGGCTTACCTATTTGTCGGGCACGCAAACATATTCTTTACTCAACTGCTAATCCATATTCATTTTCAACACATAGATATATATATGCAGAACTAAACTAAAATAATGTTTTTAGCGAACAAATGTTTATTTCAACATGCGGTTATTTTTAACACTTATTACGTAGGATAAAAATGTTATTTTTGGCGAACAAAAATATGTTTCAACACATGTGTATTTTTAGCAAGTCGTATACCTGATAAAAATGATATTTTTATCATTCAAAATATTTATTCCATACATGAATGTTTTTAGCACTTCATATTCACAATAAAATGTTAATTTTATTGTTCAATCCTTTTATTCAACACATGAATCCTTTTCAACATTTGAATATTTTAATTAGTTCGTATATATAATAAAAATTATATTTTAATCGTTAAAACAATTTATTTGAAATACCAATATATTATATACTTCATACATAAGATAAAAATGATATTTTTGAAGTTAAAATTATTTATTTAAAACACTAGTATTTTATATAGTCCCTATATATGATAAAAATGTGATTTTTACTTTTCAAATAATTTATTTAACACATGAATGTCATTCAATGCATGAATATCTCAACATATGAATATCTCATACATGCATACTTCATATACTTCACACACATAATAAAAATGTGATTTTAATTATCTAAACAATTTATTCAATGCATGAATATAATTCAATATATGAAAATAATTCAAACACATAGATACTACTGAAAATTTCGGCAGCACAACGGTAGGGGGTTAAAACCGGCACCATCCCGAGTACGGCTCCTCGCACTACCTTAGGCTTCGCTGCGTTCCATAAGGGGCTTATCTAAATGATCTAAGATCAATTTCATATCATATGAATTTTCCACAGTAATTCCCATTGTTTCAATATCAAACAATTTCTTTCAACCACAAACAATTATTTTCAACCATTCACATTTCACTAATTTTCAACCATTCGCATTATCAATTAATTTCACGTCAATCACAATCAATTCATATCGTCAATGGTTTGTGGACGAGGGGAGTATATATATATATAAATATATTTCATTTCCATTTCAACACATATATGATTTTTACAACGCATGTATAATTTAAACATCACTCATATAACTTATTGTTAATCCCTAAAAAATCCATGCGCACATTGAACGAGGAATATGTTGCTAACATCATCAGGGTCGTTCACACAATAAGGCACTCGAAGTATTAGTAACAGAAAAGAACGGTCACAAGAGCAAGTGCTGAATGGCAAGCCTAGAACAAATCAGGTCGACCAGGTATAACCGGACGACACGGTGCACTGTGTGATCCTAAAACTTGGGTCCAAATCAAGATTCAGGCGCGGAGACTAAGACCGGTCGCTCATACGGAAATGAGGCTATACCAAGCTTCAGCGTGAAGCAGGTTGCTCATCCAACATGGGCTAGAACGACCACACTGAACAGCCGCCAGACAAACCATACCTTGCAGGAGCAATAAGAGGATGAGCACACTTGAACTAAAGCAACCGGTCACACATGGAACAATGGAGAGTCAATTCCAGACTTATGTCGCGCTCACAACCATTCTCCCAAAATGCTCGCCCGCATAGAAGCACCCGCTCTTGTAAACCCGCTCAACTACATAAGGCGCCCGACCCAAAAAGTCATCTATGCATAACAACCTAAGACAACTCACGATAGCTAGCAACAGCTGGCCAATGGCCCGATTATAATTAGTAGAATTAGAGATTTACAAGGCGGGAAAGGGATTTCAAACCGAGGACTCACCTATAAATATACCATAGCCACCACTGAAAAGAGGAAGCAAAAAAAGGACCACGAAGTGCTGCCAAACTCGGCCACAAACCACGGATCTGGCCATGGCATCAAGCTCAATTTCGTGATTCGGAGAGAACAAAGACATCATCAATCTCAATCATCCATTCATCCTCTTTCTCCTAAAACTCAACCATCTTCTTATATAATTTCCAAGATTATAGTATACAAACGAGGTTGTGTTAGGCGAAAATGGAAGTGTATGATACAGAGAGAATTGATGTACTTTGTAATTCATATCATGAGATTAGAAATCACCTTCATAGTGGACGTAGGCCTCATTAACGGCCGAACCACTCTAAACCTCGTCTATATTTTTACCTTTTTTCTGCATTTTCTACTTTGAATTACTGATTGAATACGACTCCACTCTATTCCCTATCAAATTGGTGAAGTACAGCTTTGTACCTGAGGTGTTTGGACCATTTTTGGTGTAAACATTTTTGGTGCCCACCGAGGGGCCGTGTTCATCTCTTCTCCCATTCTCTTTTTAAAATAAAACGCTGTGCTCGCAATCGTGAGCATGGCGAGAGAAATTGCAGCTGCCAGAATCAATGGCGTCTCGGGTACTGACTCTTTGCCCACCGTCCATTCTGGAAAAAGGGAACCGCAAAGAGTCGAGGCGGCCATAACTAGGAAGGAGTTGGAGGAAGCAGTGACAGAAATAACAAGCCAGATAACAGTTGCGAACGATGCCTTGGTAGAGAAAATCGAGTCGATGTTTGCAACCCAGACCTCTGTCATTAAAGCCACGCCAAGCATTGCAGACCTTACGTTCGCACAAACAAGTCGTGCATGCGAAATGAATTCTTCTGCTGAAGAAAAACGTTCTACTTCGAGAACTGCCTACTATGGCTATGAGCCCCATCAAAGATCCAGCATGAAGGAAAGCGTTTGTTCCATGGAACGGAAGGAAAAACAGGGATATGTCTCAAACGTGAAAAAAGGAGCCAAGAAAAGCAAAAGGAGATCGCGCTTTTTCAAGGATTATGAGTTCACTCCCCTCAATGACACCATAGAAAATATCTTCAGGGCAACCAAGGGCACTATAGCGTACCTGGTCCCGGAGCGGATGCAAGTCAAGGATGCTGCCATGAAGTCAGGAAAATTCTGTCAATTCCATGATCAACCTGGCCATAGTACCAATGAGTGTAGACACTTGAGGTCACAAGTCGAGAGACTGGTCAAGGAGAACTATCGCAACACTATATGCAAAGACATCGTCCCGCTTATATGCCAGCGTGGGAGAGCAAGCTCCCCAAAGAGGGGGCCTAAACAAGCTTGAGATCGACGCACGGCCAGAGACCAATAATTGGTACTCTGATCGAGGAATTCTTGATTGAAATTCCTGTCACACCACCCTGCTACTCTATTTCTATCCTGCCTGACCTAAGAAATAATAGCTGTTTTACTTTATTTTCCCAGTTGCAACATTCATGTTGAGCAACGAACTACTTGCATATATTATGTACAGGGAAACTATTGTATGCTCGTTTAAATACCGTAGTCATTGCTTCATGCTAAACACCAACTTTTCAAATGTAGTCCTATTAGAGGTGGCTAAGCATATCCACCCATCCCAACTGCAAAGGGAAGGTTCCTAAAGCATATCTTGAGCAAAGCGGCCTAGGAGCCACGAGCATTAAAATAACAAGCTATTCTGGGGTAGACAACGAGATGAATAACAGACAAAAAGTTGTGCACATCATCATGGAAAAGGCTGAATGCCCAGCAAGTACCCACTCAAAGGACCATCGTAGAACCCTGTTGCAAACGCATGGCTATTGCAAAATCTCTCCCCAGAATAAAATTGCGGATTCTGAGGAGACGCCCACTCAGGTGCAGGACATGAATTCCCCAGGACATGAATTCCTCAAAACCGGAGTCAAGACCAACAATAAGGAGTAACGCTTATCTCTCAGGAATCAATACTGGAGCAAAAGCAACTCAAAACAAAAAGTCCCTCGGATAAAATAGCTGAGCCCGCCAAAGAAACACCCTCTTGGGTGCAGGACACAGGTCGTTTAGCTTGGGAAGATTTCTTAATTTTCTCAATCAAACGACCAATGTCTATTTCATAGGGCAAGATGCAAAGTCGGCAAAAACCGGCTGGTTCGTGAAAACCCTTACCGAAAGGAGGTGTCCGATCATGTTCTTTGTTGTTAACCAAGTCAAACAAAGCCAGGATTGGATTACAGCAGAAATCCCAGCCGAAAGGGGGTAAACCAGAAATCCTATCCATTTGGGGGTATCCAACAAGGTCCTTCCAGTGCTAGAATAATCAGGGCTGACAAGGCCGAAATTGGGTCGAAATCGAAAAGCAAGACCTCCCATGGGGGCACCCAAAAGAAAACACTTAATAACCAAACATTGTAAAAAAATTACCATAAGTTGATCAATTGAAATCACTATGCGACTTAAAGCAATTCGTGAAATTAAAAAAAAAACCTTGGTATGGGGACGTCACCATTGTGTAAGAAATCACCAATGCCCATTCAAAACATACCATTGGCTGGTTAAAGGTTCTTCGTAAGGACTACTCGAACGATAAAACTCACGTGAACAACAAATTAAAAGTGCGATCACCTACAAAAATGAAAAATAATAAATCCATAACAGCCCCTAAACGAAGCAAGCGTAAGAACGCGAAACGAACGTCGCTAAGCGAGGGCCGGCACTCGCATAAACAACTGGTCTAATAACGCGACAGGTTGAAGGGAATAAACCAAAATTAAGCCATAGAGATTACAAATACTTTCTCTCATGCATAGCAGTGTGAATTAATTATCCAGGTACCCGCTGACCCGTTTTAGAGAACAAAAAGGTCTATAATCCTTATCAATCAGCCAACCAGCTACCATTTATGCTTCAATGTGGATACAGCCTTGGTGTTCCCGATCTCACCCTCATCATCCAGATCGGGCGCATTCGGTAAAGGAACGTCAACTGTTGAGGATGGAATGAGAGGGCTCATGCACTACAACAAAATTGTTCTTTAGCAACGCAAAAGGGTGTGTCTTTTACGACGCTTATGCGACGATATTAAAAATAGCATCGCATAAGCGTCGTAAAAGACACATCCTTTTGCATCTCTAAAGGCTAATTTTGTTGTAGTGATGCTGGTAGATACCAAAACAGAATCAGCAGCAACGGGTTGAGCAGCGGAATCACAAACAACCAAAGAAGGTGGCGAAAGCGCACCTGATGCAAATTCACAACCATCACTAAGATCGGCAGTCTCAAGTGAAGAAACGAGGAAATCCGAATTCAAAACGGAATGGTAGATATCAGCTTTACCTGAAGCTGTCGGATGCATAAAGCCAACCACCTGTTCCTTTATGCTCAAAGAAGTGTTGTCACAACTTGCACCTTGCGCAGTGATGTCTTCTTGGCTTGAGTGCTCGGTCCAGGGATGAACTCTAACAGCATCTGTAGCAAAACGATCTATGATAAGAATGCGAGAACTCGAAGCATCAATTCCAGCAGGACATGGAGGGGCGCAAACAATACCCAAACACTCTTTTCCAAGTAGTGAAGCTCGCTTGTTCGCCAGTAACTTCCTACCTTTAATCAAGGCGTTACGATCCTTTTCCTCTAAAAGCTGTCTTTGAAGGAACCCGTCGTAAAAATCCTTGGAATATGAAAGTACTTTCTCCCAGACAAGAGCCAGAGTCCGCGGGAAATCTTTATTCAGATAGCTCAAACTCCCTCGACTCATGACGCTACAAACGTAAAGATGAAACAGATTGTCGTCAGCCTCAGTCTTGGCTTTGACAAGATCTTCTTGCAATCGGGTTTTTTCTTCCTCAGACGTTTTAAGGATTTCATTTTGAGAAGCAAGGCGGCCTTCAAGTGCCATGTTCTCCTGTTCCAAAGAAATTAAAGCCTGCTTTTCTAGGGTCAAACGACGTTCAGCAAATCTTCAAGCGGACTGAGATTCTAAAATCTGCGCTCGCACACCCTCCAATTTCATTCTGAGCTCAGCATTTTCAGTCTCCAAGTCATTCATTCTAATGCTTCCATTCTTCAAGGAAGAGATTTCAGGGTCCTGGGATTCAATCAGATGCACACGACTAGCTTTGTCGCTTTCCGAAACCTTAATGTAGTTGAGATGTCGTGCGTTCAAGTACTGAAATTCAGAGCCTAACTTCGACCAATCCTCCAGGCATTTATCAACACTCTGCATGACCAGATTCAATTGTGCTTCAAGCTGACCTTTGACAACACCAAGCTGGTCAGCCACACTATTCTTCACAGCCTCCAGGCTTCTTGCAACGTCTTGCCTATCATTAGGATCTAAACCCGGGGCAGAAGACACTCCTCTTAAATCCCAGCCATGAAAGCGATCCTTAAGCACTGGACTTTCAGAAAGAACTCCGTAAGGAGGGCGATTACATATTGCTTGAACCTGAACAGGAGTCAGAACAGCAGGTCTCGCAGAAGGACCAACTGATTCAAGTCTTAGAGCCTGACCAGACTCCTCGCATCCTGAAGGATTGGACATGGGAAGCTCAATGATAGGCTGGGCTTGAGAACTGGAAGACGTCTGTTGACGTTTCATGTAATATGAAAGATGGGACCGAAGGAGGCTTCTCGGATCAATGAGATCGGCCTGTTGAGAAAAGTTGTCTGATAATGAACAATCCGCGCTTGCGCCTGGAAAAAGTAAAGCATGCAATTAGCAATCAGCTAAAAGTTGCCCAATTCACAAAGAATTTCGCCACAGATAAAACAATAATCAAAACCAGTCCCAAGGCAAGTTTCGAAAGAAACTTTCTTAGAGCATTGAACAGGGCCGTGGAAATTTCTTATATCAGACACCACAACGTCCCCCTGGCTCAGATATTTAGCAGAATCCAGGTGCCCTAGGTCTCCAACGGTCCCTGGAGAACTTTCCGCCTGTGATAAGGAGCGTGCAGAACTCTCGGTTGTAGTCCCAGAAGTCACATCAACCCTTGAGCCATGAGCGCGCTCACCAACTCCCCTGGCATTCCTCTCAATAATTAATGATGAAGACTGACCACCTACTTCAGAAATTGATCTTCTCTTCTTAACAGGTTTACCAGCATAACGTTGAAGATGAACCAAAGCCTTACCAAGGGACCGCAAGGGATCGATCAACCGGTATTCGCAAAGGTTCTCTTCTGTCAGCAGCACCTCTCCACTCCTTTCTTTCTGGTCAACAGATATTAAAGAATTCAAAAGAGACTGATCCAGAGTGAGACCCACGACCGAAGGGATCACTACAAGAATTAGAGTGAAAGTCAGATCAGAAGAAGAAAGGATGTAAAGACCCAAGAGTAAAAGAATAATTACCCCCTTCCGCCCATCGACCAAAAAATTTACTGGGGCACCTGACGAAGAAATACTGATGCGGGAACCCTTTGGCACCTTCTGTCAAACCCGTAATAATCCTATCATGCACATTATCCAAGAAGAAGAAAAGGGGACCATCAACTTCCCTTCTCTTCAAGCTATATAAAGAACAAACGTCTGCGAATGTAGGTGCCTGCTGCCGGACTTTCATAAAAAGAATGTACAAACTAAGCAGAACCTGATATCCACAAGGATGCAGTTGATATGGGGAAATTGCCAGGTGCTTCCAAACAGACTCCAGATAAGGATTAATGGGAGGAATTGCCCCACTACACAACATTTGGTAATTAACCGCTACATACCTAGAGGGCGGACAATCAACCATCTCTCCCTTTCTGGGAAACCTGACCTCGTTCTCTGAAAATTCAAAGCGGGTGTACATTTTTTGATATTGCTCAAAAGAGAGCGTCAATTTGCGGCAACCGGTCACTACCCTATCAAAGAAGCGAGGCTGAGGATAAGTACGGTCAGCCACCAAATCAAAACCGGTAGCGTTGGCACCTTCCGTCACTTGGTCAAGGCCTTCCTGTTCCCCAGACATAACGAGACGCCTGGAATTGAAATGAATAAGCGGTTAGTTGCGTGACAACATAATCACACAAAGAAAAGGCGAGAATCCAAAGGAACAAGAATATCTCTATGATATAGATGATCCTTTAAACACCCAGCTAGGGCACGATGAATTAGGGAATTCCGCCTTGATTGGCAAATGGATTGCCAGCATAAGCAAAACTAGGGCTTTTCACACAAGATAGAACCGCCGGAAGAAGACTTCCTTCCACAGAACTAAGAGAATCAGTCTCAAATCAGAAGACAAAAAGGGGAAATTTCGATAACGAGTAAAAGTTCAGCTCGAAAAGAGGGTTAGACAAGATAACCAGGGAAAGAAGTAAAAGCTGAAGAAGATTAAAGCTTCGGGAAACGACGGTAAGGTCTCCTATGGTGAAATCGCTATTAAAGTGGGTATACCAGAGAAAAATACAAAAGCGGGAAAATGAAGAGGCAGTATCTGAGAAAACTAAGAGCCCCCTTTTTTCAACGATGCGACAGCCCAATTATGATTTGGTGACCCAGTACGGCATACCCGAAAGATATCCCGCCAAAATGTCCAAAGACCGGCTGTTGTTGGAATATCTGGACTTCAAAAAAAAAGTCATAGTAATAAAAGCTATCTGGGCTTGCGTCAAACCCTCTACTGGAAAAGGTCGGCGGTAATAAAGTAATCCTAATTTCTTGCGCAAGCAACCCATCGACAAGTCAAAACAAGCCCACTTAACAATGTGCGATCGAATATGTCAAAGCCAGTAATTCCTCATTAAAACGAATCACAAGCTTCGAGGGGCAAGTGTTAATCCCTAAAAAATCCACGTGCACATTGAACGAGGAATATGTTGCTAACATCATCAGGGTCGTTCACACACTAAGGCACTCGAAGTATTAGTAACAGAAAAGAACGGTCACAAGAGCAAGTGCTGAATGTCAAGCCCAGAACAAATCAGGTCGACCAGGTATAACCGGATGACACGATGCAGTGTGCGATCCTAAAACTTGGGTCCAAATCAAGATTCAGGCGTGGAGACTAAGACCAGTTGCTCATATGGAAATGAGGCTATACCAAGCATCAACATGAAACAGGTCGCTCATCCAACATGGGCTAGAACGACCACACTAAGCCGCCGCCAGACAAACCACACCTTGCAGGAGAAATAAGAGGACGAGCACCCTTGAACTAAAGCAACCGGTCGCACATGGAACAATGGAGAGTCAATTCCAGACTTGTGTCGTGCTCACAACCATTCTCCCAAAATGGTCGCCCGCGTAGAAGCACCCGCTCTTGTAAACCCGCTCAACTACATAAGGCGCCCGACCCAAAAAGTCATCTACGCATAACAACCTAAGACAGCTCACGACAGCTAGCAACAGCTGGCCAATGGCCCGATTGTAATTAGCAGAATTAGAGATTTACAAGGCGGGAAAGGGATTTCAAACCGAGGACTCACCTATAAATATACCATAGCCACCACTGAAAATAGGAGGCAAAAAAAGGACCACGAAGTGCTGCCAAACTCGGCCACAAACCACGGATTTGGCAATGGCGTCAAGCTCAATTTCGTGATTCGGAGAGAACAAAGACATCATCAATCTCAATCATCCATTCGTCCTATTTCTCCTCAAACTCAGCCATCTTCTTATATAATTTCCTAGATTAAAGTATATAAACGAGGTTGTGTTAAGAGAAAATGGAAGTGTATGATACAGAGAGAATTGATGTACTTTGTAATTCATATCATGAGATTGGAAATCACCTTCATAGTGGACGTAGGCCTCATTAACGGCCGAACCACTCTAAACCTCGTCTCTATTTTTACCTTTTTTCTGCATCTTCTACTTTGAATTACTGATTGAATACGGCTCCACTATATTCCCTACCAAATTGGTGAAGTACAGCTTTGTACCTGAGGTGTTTGGACCATTTTTGGTGTAAACACTTATACAACGCTCATACATGTGGTGTACAACGCATATATAATTTATATTTCGCTCATACAATTTATACAATGCATTTCCATTCCATATTGAATTTAGATGTCTCACATTTATTTTAATCGTTTTGAAATTTGTAGTGAGCTCGGAACACGTTCTTGCTTCTTCCAGAATGTAGATGATGTCACTACGAGTCCGATGTTTCTTATTTCACCGAATTTCGTCAACATAGCAAAACGATATGATTTATACTTGAAAATCACGATTTGCAACACTTATAGGTGTTATAATCAATTATAAAAATCAAGGCCGTATACCTTTCAGCTGAGGTTCGAAACTAGGGTTTTGATTAACTTCCGATCCGTCGCACGATGGGGCGATCAGATTTCACCACCGTGGAGTGCTCCGAGTCGTGCATCAAAGGGGGGTGGTCCAGAGGAACTCGACGGCGGGGTTAAGCTGTGGCGGCGCATTGAACTTCCTGACTACGGGGAGGTGGTTCTCACACAACACTCAACGAAAAATCACAAACCTTATATGGATTTGAAGAGGAGATGGAGAGCTTCAAAAAGTTCCAAAGGGGCAGGGTCAAATTTGAAGCGGTTTGGCTGGAAAATGATCGGGAACGGAGGAAAGCTGTTTCACCCGTCGATCGAGGGAGATAGGGGGTTTTTCTGAATATTTTTATAATTTTAATTAATGAAAGAATAATTCCTATTGGCTGATGTATATTTATTCAAAAATTAGGTTTTTTTTCCATACGAAATAGAATTCAAACCCAACGACTGTCGCCCCTAGCTAAATACCCCCATTCCGAACACAATGGGATATGTTTTGTAAGCCAATTCGAATGTTATAGTCAGTTATTCTTCAAATTAAAATATAAAACATTCAAATTCTGGTTTGAACATACACTTTAATTTGCCGGGGCTACATACTGATTCTAAAAATTCCCGAAAAATAAATCTAGCTGTGTTGGGACGATAAGGTCCCAACAAAATTGATTTTGTCGAATTCTGATACCGTTTGAAAAATGGCCATTTTTTGGTCGATCCAATTTGACTAAAATCAACCAAACACATTTTCCTTTTCCATGCTCACGTATTAATTCCAAAAAATTATGGAATTTGAAACCTAGCAATAAATTGACATCCCTAACCCAACAAAAGGGGTTTCGTCGAAAACGGAGATCGTTTGCAAAATGTCTATTTTCAAGGGCTATATTTATTCCATAGCGACCATTCTGAATATTCAACTGGCCATAACTTTTGATTCCCGCTATGAAATTTCAATTTTTCAGATTCTTTAGAAAGATATTCATAAATAGATTTAAATATTTTTGGTTTCGCTAAAATCCATTTTATTTTGCATCCTGTACGTTCAGTCAAAGTTCGAATTCAAAATTTTAAACTGCCGCACTATTTTTAACTCGTTATTTAATTGAAATAAATTATTTCAATTACTCCAAATTCATTAAAATAACCAAATTTTAAATTGGCTTGGATTTGCTGGGTTGTTATAAGCAATCAGACACTGGAACTTGGGTTCTTTACAGAAATAAAAATTAAAATCAGGGAAATTTCCCTCTTTTGTAGTTTTTAGTAATTTAATTACAAGCGATGTGTGTATTAAAAATCAACTTATATAATTGTCTATCTTGTTATTTATCCACGTGAAGCGGCAAATTTTAAACTAATTAAGGCTTGCAAGATGCTTAATTCCAACCTAGCCATACATATACGAAGATTATCACATATACACACTTGTTAAAAAATTTAATTAACTAAGAGTATGTTATATAAAATTAATTTTTTTTTTTATGTTTTATATAAAACAGAAACAAAATTATGCTCATCCACACAAAATAACCCAAACAAGCTCTAAAGCACTAATCGATTTAACTCATATGCACATTAATTTATTATTGTACATACTATAAACTTGCAATACTTATATAGGATAATAACAATAATTAGCCTTCAATGAACTACACTACACAAACAATGAAGCAATTCAAACATTTGAACTAACGAAATAACCCTAAATTAACAAATATAGGCAATTAGGGTTTAGGCTAATTATTTGATTAGGAGGTCGTTAGGAAGATGGATATGAAGAGAAGGAAGTTGCCCGACGTTGGGGAAGCTCACAGAGGTGGCTGAACTCGACAGTGGCGAAGTGGAGATGGTAGGAGGGAGAATCTTCTTTTATTGAAGGAAGAAAGTGAGGAGGAAGAAGTAGGTTTCTGTAGGAAAATATCGATCAAATCGACATCCAGTAAAGGGTTTCTAACAATTTAAAATCAAGGATCTTTGCGAAAATTATAAATCAAAACTTACATAAAGTAGGTTTAGATTTTTAACCTTTTAACATGTATCCATGAAGAACCGGGTCGATCTCGAGGAACTGAAATTTCGAATCCAAGCAAGCTAGCGCACCCTTCCTCTATAGGTATCCACAAGAACGCATCCATTTCCGATTAAATCAAAATAGAGAAAAAAGGGTTACGGTGCTCAACCGCCATTAATTTGGGTAGAAAAAGTATACGGGTAGGGTTTTTCCCTTTGTTTTGTCTAATCTGTCTCGAAGGTTCACATGTCCATTTTAAAAAGGAACGATTCCCATTATAAAATTAAACGTGTACCATGAATTAAGGAAACCAACCAGTATACTATTTCAACGATAAATAAAATATCAACAGATTTGATATCTTATTTATTCAATTAATGTTTTCCCCTTTATTACGTTCTAAGTGTGTGACCCTATCGTTTATTACAACGTTGGCAATGATTTTAAATCATATTTAAAATCATAAACAATGATTGGCATCTAGCAATATGTCGTTGCTACCCATATTATAATAAGGTCAGTTATTCGATATAACCTTTCCGTGACCAGTGTATCAATGTAATATAATCCTTTTAACCAGTATATCCAGAATTAAACTCGAGGCATGGAACGTATCAACCTATTTAATTCATTTATCTTGATCCATGAGTAGACTGTATAAAACAAATCAATATTTGAGCATGGCTATGCATTTCACAGTCTCACTCAATCAAGAGGCATAAGGATATCACTACAAATATATCATAAGGTTAAATTCCATCTAAATCGTTCGTAATTTTCATTCATTTCGAGATGTATCCAAAAATAACTATTATTATCTAATCTGTTACAAGTAACTTTAGATGATATCAAAACACAAATATTCTCGAATAAAATATAATGATTTCAGGTTTGAGGACCATTACATTACTGTCACTATGAGAATAACTTATGATACTATTAATTATATTCCACGTAGTTTTCTCATGGTGGGTCAGCCCAACACGCTATTCTCCAATATGTATTTATGTCTTGACATTAATATCACGTATATTAAAGATCAATGAGATGTGTTCATCAGTCAATCAACATACTAGTCTCAATGATTTATTGTTGTCCTATATAAACAATAAAACTTGAATAGGAACATTTAAGAATTATAATACTCAGTATATTATATAATTTTAAGTTCAGGTCTTACTCTAACTATGTAATTCTGTATTATTATTCCAAGGACTTCTATTATGTTAATATTTATATTACGCAGTAAATATAACATAAAAAAATTCTTATTCCAAATAAAATAATAACATCAACATTGTTATTAATCACATCAAATGGATTGCCTTTAGGGCATAAACTCTAACGATCTCCCACTTACACTAGAGTCAATCATTCATGTATCATATAGTCATGAAACTAGTGTGACCATTAAACATCTGCTGCAACAGAGTTTAATTCTGTAGCTTTGCAACATTACAACTTCTATAACTTTGTAGATATGTTCATTTCTCCTGTGAAACATAAGAATTATATTTCTTAAATGTATGTTTGGATCGATAATGAGTTTAACGTTTTAGGCATGAGCAATAGCCACATTGTTATCGCAATGTGTATCATTGGATCAAGAATGAATTAAGTTCAATTATGAACTTCTTAACCCTAACATTTTCTTTCTTAGAATCAATGTCTATTTCTTGTTTTAAAACTAACATTATTCACAATAATTAATGTGTTATCAAATAACATTAGAATTATTGTGTCACTCTGACTCAATTTCTTGTCTATATAAGATTCAATGACATTTTTTTGTTTTCAGGACATTTCAAATTCTATTTCATTCCCATCGGTATCTTAGAGACTGAATTCCTTTAAATGGATACCAATTCGAGCAATAAACATTTTATTCTCAGAGGATTTATAGAAATAATATCCATTTGTTTCTTTTGGATATTCCACAAATATAGTTATCTGACTTGGGTCCGATCTTATCATAAGAAGGGCGTTTAATAAATGCCTTACATCCCAAATCTTCGCATTAGACTTACTAGGACATTTCCTAGTCCATATCTTATATGGAACCTTTAAACTCGTTTTAGTAGGATTAAATGCAATTGTTCTAATTTAATTAATTGGAAGATCTATATGACTTATCATTAATCGTACTATATCTTATAAGGTGTGATTTCTCCATTCAAACACACTACTCCAACAAGGTGTCCTAGATGGAGTGAGTGGTGGAACAATTTCAAACTCGTTTGGATAGTCATTAAATAGTTGGCTTAAATATTCTCTTTTGATTTATTCAAAAAGTATTTATTTTCTATTAAAATTGGTTTCTAACTACACTTTGAATTATTTGAACTTTTCAAAGGATTCTGATATGTGTTTCATAAGATACAAATATCTATATCTACTGATATCATCAGTAAATATAATGAAGTAATAAAACCTGCCTCTAGATTATGCATTCATTGCTTCATATACATCACTATGCACAAGACCCAATATTTATCACTCATCCATTTTGTCAAGTGAAAAGTGATTCAGTTATTTTTGCCTAATAAACAAGATTTGCATTCTTCATATGATTCGAAATCAAATGATTTCAAAATTCCATCATAATGGAGTTTTGATATGCTTTTCTTGTTTATATGGGCTAACTGAGAATGCTAAAGGTACATTGGATTTAAATTACTAATTTTAATCCATCCAGTATTTATGTCAAGTACATTATAGTTAATGATTTATGAAGATCATTAATTATTTGTGAAATTCCATTAAATATTTCATTTAAATTAAATGAATAACAATTGTTATTTTATTATAAATGAAGTTTAAACTTGTCTAAACAAGATATATTATAACATTTACTTTGAATGAAAGTTCCGTAATAATAATTATTTAATTAAGCCAGTACATGAAACAAAAGCAACTTCATTTGGATAATCCAACAACATTTGCTTCATGTCCAATCGTAAGTGTAATAACCCGAAAATCTGGGCCAGTTTAAAAATTTTATTTTGGCAATTTTAATGAATTTTGAATATTTAAAATGAATTATTTTAAATAATATCGACGAGAAAATTTGTTTTGAATATAATTCGAACGTATGTATTATACGCGTCGTCGTTAGAATATAAATATTTATATATAATTATAAATAGAATTGAAAATGGCGCGGTAGTTCGATAATTCGATTTCAAACTTCAATTGAATGTACCGGGTGCAAAACAATCCGGATTATAGTGAAACCAAAAACAATAGGATCTAATTGATAATATCTTTCTAACGAATCCGGAAAATCAAGATTTCATAGCGGGAATCAAAAGATATGTCCAGTTGAAAATTCTGAATAGTCGCTATGGAATTCAGGCCCTTAAAAATGGACATTTTGCAAATGACCTCGGATTTCGACGAAACCAGTTTTGTTGGGTCCGCAGTGTCAAATTATTGTTAGATTCCAAATTTCATAATTTTTCGAATCAATATGTGAGCGTGGCAAAGGAAAACGTGTTTTGACCATTTCAGTTGATTTTAATCGACTGGAAATTGGCCATTTTTCTAACGGTCTCAGAATTCGACGAAACTAGTTTTGTTAGGACCGTATCGTCAATACGAAGCTAGAAAATATTTTTCTGGAATTTTTCTAGTTAGTATGTGACCCCG
Organism: Allium sativum; assembly: GCA_030737875.1. Lineage (NCBI taxonomy): Eukaryota > Viridiplantae > Streptophyta > Magnoliopsida > Asparagales > Amaryllidaceae > Allium > Allium sativum. The sequence continues at coordinate 1,046,089,967 of CM060916.1, read as the reverse complement.
GTAATTTGAAATGTGCGTTTAAAATTCAATATAATGATTTAAATGTAAATTCAAAGGAAACTGGTCAAAACGATTAAATCGACCTACGATACATATCCCAGTGTGTTCGGAATGGGGGTATTACGCTAGGGACGACAGTCGGCGGGTTCAAATCTGAGTTGAAACGAAAAGTCAACATTAGGGTTTTAAAGGAAAAAATATATATATATTATATATATATATATATTTACATAACCCCCCCTCCCAATCATTATTTCGGAAAAAAAAAGAAAAGAAAAAAAACCCTAAATGTAATCGCGATCGCCCCCCCCCCCCCCCACCCCCCCCCCCCCGTTCAGACCGCCTCCGCCGACGATGAGCCCTCCGCCACCATCGCCTAGCCCCGTCGCACCACCCTCCTCCTCCCCCTTTCCGTTTGGTTTTCCCCAAACCCCTCTCCTCAGTTCGAAACCGCAACCCCAACTCCCCCAAAAACCGACGCGCTAGCCAATCTGGGCCCCCACCTCGCGCCACAGCGCCCTGCCATCGACCCCGACCGCCAGCAAGCCCGGAGCCCCTCCTCCGACGTCAACAGCAGTCGTGGCCCCTCCCTCTCCATCTTTATAAATTTCTGTAAGTTTTATACTTTATTTTTTAATTCGTTTTTTTTATATAATTAGTGTTAATTATTATGTAACTGATTTTATAAAAAAAAATCGATTTTCTTTTAGCATAGGAAAGGAAAATTCGGATATATATATATGATAGCTAATTAAAAATATGATTTTTATATTTTTAAAACATTAAAAATATGATTTTTACATTTTTAAAGTATTAAGAATATGATTTTTGTATTTTTAAAGTAGTAAAAATATAATCTTTCATATTGTAGAAAGACAAAAATATGATTTTTATATTTTTAAAGTATTAAAAATATAATCTTTACTATATATAAATATTAAAAATATAATCTTTATAGGATAGAGAATATAAAGATATCATCTTTGTGTATGTAACGAAATAAAAATCTGATTTTTATTTTATATACGTTGAGATAAAGTGGTGATTTTTATAAGGAGAAGACTATATTTTTATAAAGGCGAAAACTATATTTTTATGAGGAGAAAACTATATTTTTATAAAGGCGAAGTCTATATTTTTATAAAGGTGAAATCTTTATTTTAAAAAAAAAAAGGGAAATCTTTATATGAAGAATAACGTGATAAAAATATAATTTTTATCAATATAACAGCATAGTAAAAATTCGATTTTTATATATTGAATAGCGAAGTAAAAATTCGATTTTTATATATTGAACACCGTAGTAAAAATTCGATTTTTATATATTGAATAGCATAGTAAAAATTCGATTTTTATAAATAGAATAACGAAGTGAAAATTCTATTTTTACAAATATGAAATAGCGTTGAAAATTCTATTTTCACAATATGAAGTTAGCGATAAAAATATGATTTTTATATAATGGAGAATATAAAAATGTGATTTTTATATATACAGTGTATACGGGCAACGAAGATGACGAAGATGCGATAGCGATGGAGATTTCTATCAATGAAGTGCCGTGGAACTAGGATAGCTATATGTGAGAACTTCTCACCTTTCAATTTAATTTTGCTAGTTATATATATATATATATATATACTAGGATGCAGACGGTGTTTAGTAGCACCCGACACCCGTCATCCACAGACCATGGATGGCTTGTTTGTTAAATTGTTTGATTGCAAAAATTAATTAGATTATTTGATTGAAATTGAATGGTTTGGTGAGAATGAATGGATTGATTGATGTGTGAATGGCGTGGGCCTTCACTAGTCCGGGGATAAGGCTAGGCCTCGTCCCGTTTCTAGTATCGTGCCGTTATGCCGCCGAAATTTTCTAAAATATGTTAGAAAAATAGAAATATCATTTTATTTAAAGAATGAACTGAATAGATATTCATATGTTAAAATAAAATGTTTTATCGTTAAAAATATAATTTTTAACGTGAATATGAATATAGTGAATGCGAATAAAATAAAATATTCATTTACAAGCCAGATGGTTTGTTTATGTACACTGATTTGAATGACATTGATTGGGACGATAAATTTTACACATCGCCCAACTGCACAAATAAAATCTGTGTTTGATTGTTTGAAACCCCACACGGGTGTTGGGATGAAATATGAAGTTCACTCATCCTGATTAATTAAATATGTCGATCGATTGATTGACAGGCTGTTATGAGCATTAGATATCTACATTTGATGCTTATACAGTGTAGTGCACTTTGGTTGATGGTTGATTATCTTTCAATGCTATTATATACATGTGTTGTATGAAAATCCATATAATTAACTTTATATGGTAATTGATTGGGCCTCATTCCAATTTAGAAAAATAAAGAATATTATAAAATAAAGGTTCATGTGTTGACTGTACTCATCCGTTGAGATTAGTCATGTGTTGAACAAAATATTTTTATAATGAAATTTACATCTTTATCTTTATAAAATAAATGTTCATGTGTTGACTATACTCATCCGTTGGGATTAGTCATGTGTTGAACAAAATATTTTTACAATGAAATTTACATCTTTATATTATAAAATAAATGTTCATGTGTTGACTATACTCATCCGTTGATATTAGTCATGTGTTGAACAAAATATTTTTATAATGAAATTTACATCTTTATCTTTATAAAGTAAATGTTCATGTGTTGACTATACTCATCCGTTGGGATTAGTCATGTGTTGAACGAAATATCTTTACAAAAATAGTCACACGTGGACAGTACTCATTCGTTGAGATTAGTCGTGTGTTGACAAAAATAAATATTCATTTGTTGAATAGAATAAAGGAATATATAAAGCCGTGTTGAATAGTGATACGCCATTTTGACGCGAACGATATATATAACGATTTCGAAATGAATTGAATATATAACGATTTCGAAATGAATTGAATATATAACGATTTCGAAATGAATTGAATATATAACGATTTCGAAATGAATTGAATATATAACGATTTCGAAATGAATTGAATATATAACGATTTCGAAATGAATTGAATATATAACGATTTCGACTTGAATTGAATATAAAACGATTTCGAAATGAATGGAATAGAAAACGAAATGAATTCGATTAGAAAACCAATTTAAATCGAATCGAATAGAAAACCACTTTGAATTGAATCGAATTGAAAACGAATTCGAATTGAATTTAAAACGAATTGAATTGAATTCAAATTGAATTGAAATTGAATTGAAATTTGAATTGAATAGAAATGAATTTTTAAAACGAATTTATAAAGAAGAATTCAATTTTGATTTGAATTGATATGGAAGTTGAAATGTTTTTGAAACGAATTCAAAACTATTTATAAAATTCGTTTTAAATAGAAATCGACGAAATATATATTATATATATAATATAATGGCCTGAATAGAACGCGCCGCGCCGCTGCAGTTCGTAAATTTCGACCATTTATTTCAAACGGACATTACGGGAGATCCGACCGTCGGATTCTCCTAAAACCGGAACCGTTGGGTTCGTATCGAAAAGAGCTTTCTAACGAATATTTGAAATTCAAAATCTAACGGTTGGATTTGGAGATACGTCCAAATCAAATTCGAAAAAGGTCGCTGTAAGTGCAGTTCGATGGCCATTGTTGGAAATCGACTGTACGGGCCTTAATAAAATTATTAAAAATATTAATAATTTGTGTAAAATCATAAGAAATGATTTGGGAAAAATTGGGATGAAAAACTCCATATTTGAAAGGATAAAAATGGGTTTTTATCGAAATGAACTAGTTTTGAACTAAATTTAGAATCCAATTATTTTTAAATAAATGAATTAGATTTAAAAAGGGGTTTTAAATAATCGAATTTCTAATATATTTGATTGAATTTGAAATGGGTTTATCGTGAACAGTGTTTTAAATAACACTAGTTCTTTAATCCGATAACAAATAGAATGTGATTTGGGTTTGTCGTGAACTGTGTTTTAAATAACACCTAGTTCTTTAACCCAGTTAAAGAAGTTCTAACGAATCTGCAATTAGATTGAAGTGTGAATTTGTAATCTAAATTATCAAATTTAGAAATGAGCGAGAATGGAGTATCGCCAGTTTTGCTCCAAAGCGATAGTTAAATCTTTAATTAGATTTGAACGTGAAATGGTAATTAATTTTACCGATAACACCACGGTGTTAGATATGGAGTATTACCAGTTTTGCTTCATGGGATGAATAGGTTGGGATTGAGAAATAAAATAAATAATTACTTCGTTACGGTTCGCTAATCTCGACTAGTTGGAAAAACCATAATTTGGTTTTAAATGACATCCAAAGGAAGATTACAGGATAAATTTTAAAGAATTTATCTTGGATAAAATTAATGGGAACCTTTCCCTAAGAATGTGGAATTTAGAAACTAGCTGTAGGTTGGTTAAGAAGAATGGTTTCCTGGGTATTGATCTGATGTTGGTTTCGGCCTTCGGGGTTAATGTTTGGGAAATTGTTCTCTTGCTAATTTGCGGTTAGTGACTAATGAATTGGAATGAGGCGTATGTTGTGCTTGTGTAACATTTGTTTTAATATACGCGGGTTGTTCGGAAAGTCCGGGTTTATACCCATTCTGAATAACCGATTCGACGATGAGTCGAAGATGAAGACGGTGGTCGAAGACCGGAAGTCTTCACATCGTTTGGATAATTACTGACGATCCTGATTGGGCTGTACACCCAAGAGGATGGAAATAGTTGGTGGTCGTCCAGACGTACTTGGAGATGGATGGATATGCGAGGAAAGTGCCTCCGGTTTCGTTCAGACCCAGAACGGACTTGTAAATGGATTGTGTGTCTGACATTGGATTTTATTCTGTGTTGATTGATTTCTATTGAATATACATCTGTTTGGCGGCGGAGAATTTATTCTTTTGCTTAACGCCCTTCTCTGAGACGTACGAGCTCAGAGGTTGTATATCGATGGACATCAGTCGCATGGCATGAATTGCCTGTGTGGCACGCTAAGATGCAATGATCAAGGCTTCTGTTGAAAAGCAAAGTCTTGTGGTTGATGATCAAAGCACAGCCTACGTGGCAGCTTTGTGTATAACGTGGATTCGCGAGCCTCACACCTCGGTATGAGTTAAAAACGGGATACGGGCCGTTGGGAGAACACGACGTTTCTTTCTAGCTTTGGTGGTGTCAGTGACTTACCAGCCCTGACATTTATATACTTTTCACCTTTGTGGTTGTTGGAATGAGGCGCCTCGATATAGGTCTGTAAGGACCGGGAAACGTGTGTTCAGGAATTGCCAATCCTCTAACGTAAGTGAGGACCGGCCCAACCGATCCAAGGGTTACCCAGTGTGCGTAATCCTGAGCATTTGCTAGAGTGTCTCGAACGCGGAGAGGAGCTTGCCCCTTGCCTCGACTCATGACGGAAATCCAATTTCCAATATGTGTATTGCGGTTTCAATTGTAGAACTAGTATGGCGACATAGTAGCATGGGATGCTATGCCGTCTATGATTTATATTTATGATTGAAATTGTTTTGACACTATACACTTATTATAGTATCAAATGATTTGTTTTAAACGTACCAAGCATGTTTGGCTATTGTAAGGGAAAACCCTATCCCCCGGCTTGCGTTGCATTGTATGATAGGACCTGGGTCTTATAATAGCTTCATTTTTCGAAAAAGCATTGCGTTGTTTATTCTATGCACTGGTATTCTTGGGAGGAAACTCGTTCCGTGTTATACGGCGTGGTCCCTTGAATTACTCTCTTTTAAAGTAAAGCTTTAAATAACTGTTTTAGTTCTCACACCAGTCACATGACTGACCTGGAGTTTATTGTTTTAACCTAAACTCTGGGTGCCCCTATTTTTCGCACGGGCAGCTAGTAGTTTTGGTTTTGCAGATTTATATTCACAGGATCCTGGTTTACAGCTGGAATGATATCCGGAAAGCTCTGTATCCGTATATCACCTTCAGTTGTGCTTTGTATTATTTTCCGCTGCTTTGTAATTTATTGTAATCTCTGATATTTATCGAATGTAATTAATTCATTTATACTCTGTATATTCTTGTATTCTGATGGAATTGTTGTAATATACAATGAAATGTTCTTCTGTTTGTGTTCTGATTTGTCCTGTTCTCAACGTTCAGGGGTTTCGAACGGTCTAGATTGGTTTAACGACTGATTCGGATCGAGCGAAATTCCAGGCCGTCACAGTAAGTCCATTAGTCCTTTTATCAGATATCTACTTGTTCTGTAATTCCTACAAATTCACATACATCTATGTGATTTGTATGTAGTATCTAATACTAGAGGTGTATAAGTAGATTGTTATAACATTTATATCTTATTCCGTTGAAGTCTTTCTTCAAATTTCATTTTAGATATTCTATATTTGTTAAAACAATTACGTTTTAATTTGTTTAAGGAAAATCTTCAAATTTCAATGTTAGTTAAGAAATTTAATATAATTCAATTTATCCTTCTCAAGAATTAATTTAAATTATCGGAGTTATTTGTTATTTAATATCTACAATAGATAATAAATAGTAACTGATTCTATAATATTTATTTAATATAAATACAAATTTTGACAATCAAAATTTTTATTAACATAAACAAATATATAATTTAAACTAAAATACGCTCCCACTCAAATTAACATCCCTTTGTTTATATACATATATCAGTATATATATAATTGTGTTCCAAGATCCATATCTAGTAATGCCTTGACCTAGCTTTGGCTAATCCCCAAAGCACAACCTTTTAGGTAGACATCTTATGTCAATTATATCGTATATAATTCTTGGATCTCATGATGAACATTTTGTTCATTAAATTATTCATTTGCTCAAATGTAGATTAATACATGCTCTTTGTCTCTAAGGTCATAAAAACTATTATGTAGCCTTAGTCAAGTCAGACCAAATAACACAGTCGAAGCACTACAATTGCTCCTACCGCATATGACCAAAATAAAAGGTGCACAATGCTTTGGCGTTAGTTACATCCAATGAGATTGGCATTAATGGGTGTATTATTGGAAGACTTCACCATGACTTAATATAATAAAATTTCCTTTAAATTGATTTTATAACTCATAGTGGAAAACAATATTAGAGTTATTTACATATATCAAAATATATGTATTTTATATTCATACAATTTATTGCATTTAGATAAAATACATGAAGTATATATATATATATATATATATATTAAGTGTGCTTATTTAGTTTTGAACATTTCAAAACATAAAATACAGTTCAACTTTTGTACTGCCAAATTTTTTAACATTTCAAAATAAACACTAGTGCAATGTTTAACAATTTACAATTGTTTATATGATGTGTGGACCTTTAGTGAATTGAAACAAAATGGACCATATGAAAACCATAGGTAGGACGACCTAACAAAAACTAGACTTCATAATAGTACAGTACATAGTTTCCACCCTTTTATTTCAGATCGATTCGAAACCACTATATTATATGTAACATTTTACACATTCATGATTAATAAAATACGTCACTATGTATATAATTGAAATGAATTCTAAACATTCAAAAGTTACAGGCAAATTATCATATATATGATTTGCAAAAATTCATACACACACTACTACAAAAGTGGGCATATTCGACACTATTCTTCTGTGGCCGTAGATCAAAAAAGCGTTGCCGTAGGCCCTTTTTTCAAATAGGCAACACCAGGGGGGCGTGGCATCCGCGGCCGTTGCATTAGCCATCTAATGCAACGCTTTTGTCCATCTACGGCCACGGAAAGAAAGCGTTGCTTTAAGTAGAACTTTTGCCCTATTGCAACAGCATATCCATGTAATGCAACAACATACAGCATTGCCTTAAGTAGAAGCCAGACCCTGGCTTCCAGCTCATGATAGTGGGGTCCGCATTGACTTTCCACGTCAGCTGTCAACGTGGCACATGCCACGTCAGCTCGCCATGTCAGCTGCACATGTGTCACATGCCACGTCAGCTATCCACGTGGCGCCACGTAAGCTGTGGGGCCCACGTGCCGTACCATTGTGGAATTAATAATGTTAAACTTAATGCAACACCACAGCACAGTCTAATGCAACACCCAGCACAGTCTAACGCAACACCACAAAAATCAAATGCGACACCAGGAAAAAATCAACTGCAGCTGTAATACAACCCTGTAATTACAGATTCTGCAGTACATATATTCAATCCAAAACATTGTACCACATTCATACATATATACCAAAATATTCATACAACAATTCCTCCCAAAACATTCATCACCACAGTCAGACCAACCAATTATATATACCAACTCACAAGTATCATCACCAACACATTCCACAAGTACTGCCATCACCATAACATACCACAAGTACTGTCATCACAAACACATACCGCAAGTGCCATCATTTAAAAGAACAATCCGAATATATCACAAGTGCTAACAAATACCATCCAAATACTTCAGTCAGTTGCCGGGGTTGAAGGAGTACAATTGTCAGCATCTTCATCACTTGTTGTGGTGACACAAAGGTCTCCGACATCTAAATTTAGATCTGGATTGGCTTCACCTAGCTTTTTTAACACCCACGACACGTTCTCTTTAACTTTTCTATTCACCTTTCCTCCAAGTCCGCCTCCAGCTCTTGCCTTATTTTTTTGTCAAGTCTTGGACATAGCTGTCCAAAGAACCAGGATTTGGAGACTTTTCAGCCAATTTGCCTCGCCTTCCTACAAGCCAGTTACGCGTGTGCCTCTTCCCACCAGAAACCAGTGCATCTGCCTCAGCAATGTTTCCAGCATCCACCATTGCTTGCACCTTCGCCTACAAAATGAAAACCAGGCAAGCATATAGATAAATAGGCAGCTGGCAGGAATGAATTTATTAACAGAACTGGTTCTCTTTCAAACTAACTATATATGTGTTCGATTTAATATGCAGCTCCAACAAACGTACAATGTGCCAATTATACTGACACAAGTATTGCTATTTCAGTATCTAATTATATATGTACTCACGTATTTGGCCTTCAGTTCATCCGTGTTAGTCTTGTAACTTCGACCCGGTTCTCGTTTATAAGTTTCTAGATAAACCAAGGCAGCGGATGGGGAGGCTTTTTCTGGGTCCTTCTTTCTCTGTTAAGTATTAGGATTACCAATAATTCAATGATATAACAAATTAGAATTATCATGTGGTCAATTCAACTCAATCACAATAAAAAATAACTTAAGTTCAGAAAAACACATACTATCTTTTCTTTGGCTACTGCATGAGTTTTGGGACCCATGGTATGTGTCTCATTCAACGAATTACGATGCGCGGAATTAGAATCAGCTAGGGCCTGGAAATCCAAAAAAAAATTGCACTAAACAAGGATAATGTGAACTACTAAAGATTAGCATTAAACAAGATAATGTGAACTAATAAACATTATACAAATGTGAATATCATTAAAGCCGTACCTGAACTGCTTCATCCCCCCAGTAGTCCAAGAGCATTTTAAAATCCTCCAGGATAAAACGATTTTTTTCCTTCTTTAACATGCCGATAAAATTTCTCGGCCTCTGGATTTGGTTCTACTACAAAGTCCTTGGGATTTTGACCAAATTTGTAACCCGCACACTTGAACATCACATCTAAATTATCCTCAAAATCCATCTCCGTTGCACAATCCATATGGTCATCAACACCTATTAATTTTGTCTGTGAAACTTCACAAATCCACCCGGTATGTAATGGAGAAGGGCCATTAAAAATAAGACGATCGTATATGACATTTTTCACAATACCAATTACGTTCTGTACATTTTTTGCAGGGGCACTTCATCTCATCACCTACTTTATAAATGGGAAATGCATTTCTTAGAAAAGCTGTTACCCCTCTTACATATTCTGCGCTCGATCTCGGAAGTCCTATCCAAATGTAATACTCACTATCCATTGCCACAATCTAACCACGGCTTAGTAAGACTAAATTTGATACCCCTAAGAGTTTCAAGACACGAACAAGGGCTACCCTGTAATGTTAGACTAAATTAGAAATAAAAAAAAACAAGTTAATAATTTACAAATATACATAATCAATGTGATGATACAAGGACGATTGTTTTGATATGAATTATCACTGACTTTGGGAATTGAGTTACCAAGAGAATACGTACATAAAACAAGCAACTAAGGATACTGAACACAAATGCATAACATTACATGACTGCACCAAAACAAAACAGTACAGATACAAAGACTATACAGGTGATACATAGACAATACAGTTGTATCTAATACAAAGAACGATGCAATAATTTAATTTTGTCGTCTAATGTTTAGCCCTTGAAGCTGGTCGTTAAGTCTACTAACATCAGTTCGAAAACCAATAACATGATTTTGCAGCGTTGTAAGTTGATGTTGTATCTCATTTGCGTACTCAGCGGCTCGACTTGGAAATTGTTGGTCAATCCACTGCCAAAAGGTACACCCTGTGGGATAAACCCGACATCTAAAATAACGACGACCAATGTTGAATCCAATCGAAATAACATCTTCTGCAGCGGCATACCCACAATGACACATTATGATTGGTGAGTCAGCATGTTGTTCGTTAACCACTTGGTTGTTTTGATGCTGACGACGCAAACGACTATGCCGTCGCATCGCCCTTTCTTCACGTCGTTCTTCTTCTCGCCGTTGTCTTCGGAGTTCTTCTTGCTCTAGTTCACACTCAAGCAAATCATCGTAGTGCCTTTCTTGCATCTCTATATAAAAATCAATAGGAGTTTCTGGTGATGATGGGTTTGACAGTCCTAGATCACCCATGCGCAGGGTATCTTCGTAGTCATACGATGTAGGAAGAGATATAGGCATTATTTAACTACAAACAGAAATAGACATTTGAACATTCATATTGGATTTCTTTTATCCTCTAAATTTTGTTAACACCTTTGGAAATAGGCATTATTTACCAATACATCAATGGTTTGGCAAACATAAAAATACAGAACTTGCACAATTTCAACACATGCAAACATATAAATACAACACTTCAAGTATAAAAACCCTAATTTAAGGTAATCGGTATACCCAAATCACCCAGAGACTTTGAACGCAGATCAAAATAAGTTAGAGATGAAATCAACTAAATAAAACCTAAATGATGAAGCCCTAACTACCTGTAATTGTCCTAAACAATCCAAATTGGAGGTGTAAAGTTCGTAAAATAGGAGCAATCGAAGGTTTATAGTTTGTAACCTGAGGAAGAGTAGCAATCGGAGGCGTTCTTGGACGGATTTCGTGGAGAGAGAAATGGATAGGAGGAGGAGTACCGGAGAAATTTGTTTTGGGGGGAAGTATTTCGTGAATGGGGAAACTATCGCGCCAAATTTTCACTAAGCTGTAGCAAGGATCAGCTTGAACCGTTGGATTAATCAACATCTACGGTTATTTATTTGTTTAAACTGATAACGCGGATCGCTGACCTGGCATGTATTTATGTAATGCAACACTTTGAACTGGTGTTGCAAGGATCGGAAAGAACCGTTGGATTAATCAACATCTACGGTTATTTATTTGTTTAAACTGATAACGCGGATCGCTGACCTGGCATGTATTTATGTAATGCAACACTTTGAACTGGTGTTGCAAGTCACAGCACAAGAATTTCAACCGCAACACTGTGTTCACATCTAATGCAACAACAAATGAACGTTGTTGCAGAAGATCAAAGAATGCATAGCTTTCGCCACACTTTTCATGCAACGCACACAAATTAGTGTCGAATATGCCCACTTTTGTAGTAGTGACATAAACAACTATACGGGAATGTTTTTGACACTAAACTACATGAACTTATTTGCACTATAACATATACAAAACAAATTTCAGACTTTTTTTTCCAGATACCAAAATTAATATAGCCTGCTTCATGTACATGATTTTACACAAATACATAATTGCATCAATATAATGATTATAAACAAATCATACTTATTTTTAATTTCAGAGCATGTCAACAACGGTTGCTTCTGCCCATCCAAGAAATGATGATGTCACTATTCGACTAAAACAATTTTAGTATTGGTTGTACCCTTCCTATTTTAAATTAAAATTCAAAAAGGGTCTGCCTGTATTATTTATATGTATATATACATCAAATGTATATCATACATAAATATATTGTAACAACCTGGAATTTGTGAACCAATTAAAAAAATTTATTTTAGCTATTTTATGTATTTTGAATATTTAAAATAATTTATTTTAAATAATAATGATTTAAAATTTATTTAAATCAAAGTTAGAACGTATAAATTTAAAACATAAATAAAACGAACTAGCAATGGCGCGGTAGTTTGAAAATTCGATTTTAAATTTCAATTGAATGTATAGAATTCAAAATAAATCGGATTTCACTAAAACCAGAAACAGTTGAATCTGTTTAATTATATATTTCTAACAAATGTGAAAAATAGAGATTTCACTTTATAAATTGTAAGTTATGTCCAGTTAAAAATTTAAAATAGTCGTTATGCAATTTTTATATATTTTTAATAATATATAAGCCCTTAAAAATAGTCATTTTGCCAATGACCTCCGTTTTTGACAAAACCACTTTTGTTGGATCCGGAATGTCAAATTATTATCAGGTTTCAAATTTCATAATTTTTGAAACTAATATGTGAGCGTGGTAAATTTAATCGACTAGAAAAAGGCCATTTTTCAAACTGTCTCCAAATTCGATGAAATTAGTTTTGTTAGGACTGTATCGTCGAAACACAACTAGATTTCTTTTTCTGTAATTTTTGGAGTCAGTATGTGGCCCTAGTAAATTAAAATGTATGTTCAAATTCAACATTGACTGTTATATTAATTTATATTTTAATTTTGATGAAAAATGATCGAAACAGTCAAATTGCCTTCCAAACCATATTCCATTATGTCCGGAAGGGGTATTTGGTTAGGGACGACAGTCATTGGGTTTGATTTGGAGTTCGAAGGCAAAATCTCCTTTTTGTGAATTAAATAATAACTAAATAATATATATAAAATACCCTTACCCTAATTCTTTATCCACCGCCATCAGTTTTGAAACAAAGGCCCAAATCGCACCAGATAAATTCGCTAATCCTTCCTATTCTACTAAGAATTAGATAATCATTCCAAAGCAAAAATGAAAGAGATTTTTATGATCTTAAATCAGTATGGGTTTGCTCAATTATCACTAAGGGATTTGCGAGTTCTTTGGGTTCAAAGGACCATAGTTCGAAAGTCGATTTTATGAGAAGAGGGACCATCAAGTTTGGTGGTGTTGCAGGCGCCGATGGAGGATACGTAGGCGGCGACAGTGGGCACGTCGGATCGGCCTCCGGTGGTCCTGGTGTTGAGCGGCGGAGGTCAAAGGAAGTCGAGATTTAGTTCGGCGTTGCCCAGAAACAAACGATGGTGGAAGAGGGTGATGATGTAATTAGTGAATAATTAAATATTCAATTATTTAATTTATGTAATTGATGTATTTAATGTCATAACTATTTCATACGAGGTCGAAATCCCGTGATTTCAGTTGCATTGGATTCACAATGACAAACTTTACATTTTAGAATAGACTAGAACGGAAATGGAGCAAATTGGATTTTCAACTAAATTAAACGCATGTTTAATTTAGTTAGAAAATACAATTCAGACATAAAGACTGATGGAGTGGAAACGAAAGAGAGAACTCCTTCTAACTAAATTATATTTTATCATGTTATTGTATTCATGTATAAAAATATCTAGAATTGCCAGTGAAGATTTTTATTAGTTTTAATCTTTATAAATTGTATACGGTGCCTGTTAGCTCACCTCCCTCGTCCACAGACCATGGACGATTTGATTGACTATATTGTGTTTTGATTGTGATGTTGAAATGTTCAAAATATTAAAAATAATTTAATATTATTTTGTGGTATTTGAAATTAAAATATAAATATCTATTTATTTTTTAAACAGTGAAAATTGGCTAATTAGAAAAATAATTCAAACCGAATTAGAATTGGTTAAATTTGTTAACAAATAATTTATCTAAATAAAATGTTGTTGTTTGAAAACCCCACACGGGTCTGGGGATGACAATATATTCACATCTCCCCTGAATTAAATTATATGTCAATCGATGGATCGACAGACTGTGATAAGCATTATTTATTCATTTAATGCTTATACAGTAGTTAATTTCACTCTGGATGTGAATTGGCTGTTTAATAGTTGTTTATCACTATTTTTAAATACATGTGATGTATGAAATCCATATAAATAAAATTATATGGTAATTGATTGAGTCTGATTCCAATTCAGAAATAACGAATATTTTAAAATAACGTATTTTTTAAAATAACGAATATTTTAAAATAATATTTAGAAAATAAATAATGTTTTAGAATAATATTCAGTGAAGATTGAAACTATGGTTTTAATGTCCAATTTTGGATGGACACAAAAATATTGTAGTATATGAGGCCGAGTAAGTAGACATACGCCATTTTTAACTCGAACAGGTTTATCGATCGATTTTATTCATTTCAAATTAATATCAAAATGAACTGATTTCAAAATATGATATTTTGAAAATATTATCATTTTAATATTGTAATGATATAGAATATTCAATTTTGATTTAAAATTGAAATAGTAGTTGGAATCGTTTTAAAATGAATTTATAAACGATATAAAAAATATCTTTTAAATAAAAATCGACGAAATATATATTAAATATATATATGGTTTGAACAGAACGCGCTGCGTAGCAACCGTTCGCGAATTTCGACCATTAACTTCAAATTGATGCAACGAGAGATTCGACCATCGGATTCTCCTAAAAACGGATTCTCCTAAAAATGGAACCTTTGGGTTTGTATCGAAAACAGCTTTCCAATGAATATAAGAGATTTGAAATCTAATGTTTAGATCTGGAAATATGTCAAAACCAATTTCAGAAAAGGTCGCTATGAATGCAGTTCGGTGGCCATTACTGGAAACCTACTGTAAGGGCCTTAATAATATTATTAAAAATACTGAAAAAATGTGTAAAATCATAATAAATGATTTGGAAGGTTTTTGGATGAAAAATTCCAAGTTTGGAAAGATAAAGATATATTTTTATCGAAATGAACTAGTTATTAACTAGAATAATAATCCAATGTTTTTAAATAAATAAATTGGATTTGAAATGGTTTTGACATAACCAGAATTTTCCAACATATGAATTGAAATGGATTGGAATGTAAACAATCTTCAGAATATTTCGATATTGGATTCCATGATCATATAGATATTTTTGAGGAATTTGGAAGATATAAATATCATTATTCCCATTACGATATTTGTTGGTTTCAGAATTTGATATTGAATATAAGCCGATAAAATTTCTATTCAGAGCCTTCTATTTAATATCAAATTGGATTTTGGGTATGTCATAAATGGTGTCATCAATAACACTGTTCTTAAACCTCGTTGAGAAAGGAATAAATCTTTTAATTAAGATTTAGATAAATTTACCAATTAATTAAATTAATTGGAATTGAAATGAAAGTTGATTTTGGGTTTTATTGTGAACGATATTTTAAACGACATTTGTTGTTTAACCTATATTAGCAGTAAAGATATGATTTGGAATTTATAAATCTTTTTATTAAGATTTAATGGAAATTTTCCAAATATAAGATTTTCCAATTTAATATATTAAGTTGGAATTGAATGGAATTCGATTTGGTAATAATCGAGATGAGCTTCTGTGAATGAAGACCATTACTATACATGGAATTTAAAAGGCTTTGCCGCTATTCCATTTATATTATTAGTATGATACGGGAATTTATATCGATTATACACTGTATGATTTTCGTGTAGATTTCATTTTGATGGAAGATGATTTTGGGTTTATCGTGAACGATGTTTTAAAGGACATTCGTTCTTTAACCCAGTTAAATACGGGATTTATTTCCTAAATTCGAATAATCATTCAATAATGATTTTTGGAGATTAAAACTAAGCGGAGTTTTAATTAATCTTTAATTAGATTAAAAAGTTAACGTGGTAATTAAATTTGCCAATTTGAGAAATGATTGAGAATGGAGTAGCGCCAGTTTTACTCCATGCGATAGTTAAATCTTTAATAAGATTTAAACGTGAAATGGTAACTAAATTTACCAATAACACTGTGGGTGTTAGATATGGAGTACTACCGGTTTTTCTCCATGGGGCGTATAGGTTCGGATTGGGTTAAAATAAATAAATGTTTACTTCAGTAAGGCTCGCTAATCCCAACTATTTTGTAAACCTTAATTTGGTTTAAAATAGATAAAGGATAAAATAAAATCTTTTGAACTGATATCAAAAGGAAGATTAAAGAATAAATTTAAAGGATTTTATCTTTTATAAAATTGATGGGAACCTTTCCCTAAAAATGTGAATATTTGAATAAAAGAATATTCTGTATTGGTATGAGGCGTATGATGTGTTTTTATAGCACTTGGTTATTGATTATAAAATACGCGAGTTATTTGGAAAGATTGGGTTTAACCCATTTTGAATATTTAATACGACGACTAAAACTCGATGATGAAGATGGTGGTTGAAGACCAGATATCTTCACATCGTATGGATGACTACTGATGTCTTAATTAGGCTATACACCCAAGACAAGGTAATAAGTGGTAATCGTCCAGATGTACTTGGAGATCGAACGGATATGCGAGGACCTCTCTCCTGTATTGGACACATGGGACGAGGAATAAGGTGCCTCCGGTTTCGTTCAGGCCCAGAACGGACATGTAAAAGGATGGTATGCCTGACATTGTATGAGTCAGAAACGGGATGGGAAAGTAGGGAGTGCATGCGTTTCTTTCGCTATGAGTGATGTCATGGTATGGAGCCTAGACATTTTTACTTATGTGGATGGTGGATTGCGAGACGCCTCGAATATAGGGCTATATGCTCATAGGGTCGACGTACGGACCTGCTTAGAGGTCCGAAAGGACCAGGAAACATATTGTTCGGGAATAACTAATCCACTAAATTAAGTGTGGACCGACCCTGCAAGATCCAAGGGTTCACTGCGGGGGATCCTGGGTCATTCCGCTAGAGATGGCCCGAATCGGTGAGGAACACCCTTTGCCTCGACTCATAGACGAAAATCAAATTTCCAATACGGCACTTTTCGGTTTTAGTTGTAAACCTATAAGGCGACATAGTGGGATGGGGCGCTCATGCCGTTTATGATTGATACATTTATGTTTGAAGTTGTTTTGACACCATACACTTATAGTAATATCAAAATGATTTGCTTTAAAACGTACCAAACATGTTTGGCTATTATAAGGTGAAACTCTATCCCCCGGCTTGCGTTGCATTGTGTGATGGGACCTGAGTCTTATAATAGTTTCATTTTTCAAAAAGCATTGCGTTGTTTTATTTTAAACTGAGATTAATGTGGAGTAAAACCGTTCCGTGTTATACAGCGTGGCCCTATGATTTCCCAACTTTTAAAGTAAAGATTTAATTACTGTTTTAGTTCCCACACCAGTCCCATGACTTACTCGGAGTTTATTGTTTTAACCTAAACTTAGGGTGCCCATATTTTCCACAAGGGCAGCTAGTTGTTTTTGTTTTCACAAATACTTATGTTCACAGGATCCTGGATTTCAGTTGGAGCTATATTCGGAAAGCTTTATATCCGTGTATTTCATTCAGTTGTGCTAGTTGATGTATTTTTCCGCTGTACCTTGTATTTATACATTTAAATTTGTGTATTTTAATCTCTGATAATTTTCCACTTTGTAATATTTATTCATGCTCTGATATTTTCTTGTACTCTGATGTAAATGGTTGTAATAACAATGAAATGTTCTATTATTTGTGTTCTGATGCATCGTGTTCCCAACTCAACCCAGGCTTTCCTGATAGGGGAAGTTTGGGTCGTTTCAGTTGGTATTAGAGCTTTGGTCTACAAAGCTCTAGAGCAAGGCACATTAGAACCAAACGAAAGAATTTATCAGAGATGGATTAGTAATATCCTATGAGAATGACTCATTGGAGATAGGGTTAGTAATACCCTAGATGAGTTTGAAGAGTATTATTTATTAAAATGAATTTAGTTTTGAAAATTATATCCTATTATAAAGATTTAAATATTATATTTGATATTTATTTTGGACTGTCTAGTGTACGAAGATTTCGCATATACGCGTCATGAACGTATATTCAAAGTCTCAAATATACTGGATAGATATAGAATCACACTAGTCGCCAGGAGATGATCCTGATGATTACTATAGTATCATAAGTAATTATGTTCGAGTTTCGAAAGTGGGATGTCTATATATTTCCAATGGACTGGTGTGAGAACCGAAACTTAGTTAGAATTTATTGTTTGTGTTTTGGTCTTGAAATTAGATTTTTGAGTATATAAAAGTTATATATTTGAAAAGCCAATCAACTAATTGAATGTTGATTGTGTTGGGTGATTATTAATTTAACTAACTAAAATATTGAAATGCTCCAACCAATAAGAGAATGAAAGGTAAATTTAGCCCAATCGAATCAAATATTGAACCGAGTTGAAAATTGATTTGAATTGGATACACATGCATGTGTATATATATTGAATAGGTCATAGCATGGAAGCTAAGAAGAGGAATAAAATTGTATGCCCGACAAATAGGTACATGTTTACTATATTCATTGGGTTTTGATGATTTTATGAGCTGATTGGCAATCCGCTTGGCTTTTCTTTTTCTTTTTGGTTGATGAGGGCCGTATGAGGCAAGTTGCGGTTTTACCGATCAGCCTGTACAAAAAAGGTTATGGCAAAATTTTAGCTATTCTAATGGATTTTGAATATTTAAAATGATTTATTTTAAATAATAACAATTTAAAATTTATTTAAATCAAAGTTAGAACGTATAAATTTAAAACATAAATAAAACGAACTAGAAATAGCGCGGTAGTTTGAAAATTCGATTTTAAATTTCAACTGAATGTATAGAATTCAACAAATTGGATTTCACTAAAAGCAGTAACATTTGAATCTGTTTAATTATATCTTTTTAATGGATGTGAAAATTTGAGATTTCACTTTACAAATTGTAAGTTATGTCCAGTTTCAAATTTAAAATAGTCGCTATGGAATATCTATATTTTTTTAATACTATATAAGCCCTTAAAAATAGCCATTTTGCAAACAATCTCCGTTTTCGAAGAAACCACTTTTGTTGGATCCGAAATGTCAAATTATTGTTAGGTTTCAAATTTCATAATTTTTGGAACTAATATGTGAGTGTGGTGAATTTAAACGTGTTTTTTCAATTTAGTTTAAATTTAATCGACTAGAAAAAGGCCATTTCTCAAATGGTCTCCAAATTCAACGAAATTAGTTTTGTTAGGACCATAACATCAAAAAATAACTAGATTTATTTTTTTTGTAATTTTTGGAGTCAGTATGTGGCCCCGGTAAATTAAAATGTACGTTCAAATTCAATATTGACCGTTATATTAATTTATATTTTAATTTTGATGAAAACTGATCGAACCAGTCGAATTGGCTGGTGAACCATATTCCTGTGTCAGGAATGGGGGTATTTGGTTAGGGACGATAGTCGTTGGGTTTGATTTGGAGCTCGAATGCAAAATCTCCTTTTTGTGAACTAAACAATTTATATAAAAGCCCCCAAAATACCCTAACCCTAATTCACTATCCGCCGCCGTCAGTTTTGAAACAAAGGTCCAAATCGCACCAGAAAAATTCGCTAATCCTTCCTATTCTGCTAAGAATTAGATAATAATTCCAAATAAAAATGAAAGAGATTTTTATGATCTTCAAATCAATATGGGTCTAATCAATTATCACTGAGGGGTTTGCGAGTACTTTGAGTTCAAAGCACCATGGTTTGAATCCGATTTTAGGGGAAGAGGGACCATCGAGTTCGGTGGTGTTGCAGGCGCCGATGGAGGATGCGTAGGCTGCGACGATGGGCACGCCGGATCGGCCCTTGATGGTCCTAGTGATGAGCGACGGCGATCATAGGAAGTCGAGATTTGGTTTGGCGTTGTCCAGAAACAAACGATAGTGGAAGAGGGTGATGATGTAACTAGTGAATAGTTAAATATTTAATTATTTAATTTATGTAATTGATGTATTTAATGTCATAAATATTTCATACGAGGTCGAAATCCAGCGATTTCAGTTGCGCTGGGTTCGCAACGACGAACTCTACATTTTAGAACTGACCAGAACGGAAACGGAGCAAATTGGATTTTCAACTAAATAAAACGCGTGTTTAACTTAGTTCAAAAATACACTTTAGAAATAAAGACTGACAGAGTGGAAACCAAAGTGAGAACTCCTCACTAAATTATGTTTTATCATGTTATTATATTCGTGTATAAAAATATATAGAATTGCCAGTGTAGATTTTTATCAGTTTTAATCATTATAATTTGTATACGGTGCCTGTTAGCTCACCTCCTTCGTCCACAGAGCATGGACGATTTGATTGACTGTATTGTGTTTTGATTGTGATACTAAAATGCTTAAAATATTAGAAATAATAATATTATTTTGTGGTAATTGAAATTAAATTATAAATATCAATTTATAATTTAAATAGTGAAAATTAGCTAACTAAAAAATAATTCAAACCGAATTAGAATTAGTTAAATTTGTTAACCAATAATTTATTTAAATTAACTGTTGTGATTTGAAAATCCCACACGGGTTTGGGGATAATAATTTATTCACGTCTCCCCTGAATTTAATTATATGTCAATCGATCTATCGACAGACTGTGATGAGCGTTATTTATCTATTTAATGCTTATACAGTAGTAAATTTCACTCTGGATATGAATTGGCTGTTAAATAGTTGTTTATCACTATTTTTGAGTACATGTGATGTATGAAATCCATATAAATAAAATTATATGGTAATTGATTGAGTTTGATTCCGATTTTAAAATAACAAATATTTTAAAACAAGGAATATTTTAAAGTAATATTCAGAAAATAAATGAATATTTTAGAATAATATTCTGTGAAGATTGAAAATATGGTTTTGATGTCCGATTTTGGATGGACACAAAATATTGAAGTATATGAGGCCGAGTAAGTAGATATACGTCATTTTTAACCCGAAGGGTTTATTGATCGATTTTATTCATTTCAAAATAATACCGAAAAGAATTGACTTTAAAATCTGATATTTTGAAAATATTATCATTTTAATATTATAATGATATGGAATATTCAATTTTGATTTAAAATTGAAAAAGAAGTTGAAATTGTTTTAAAATGAATTTATAAACGATATATAAAATACGTTTTAAATAGAAATCAACGAAATATATTATATATATATATATATATATATATATATATTGAATAGAACGCGCCTCGCAACGACCATTCGCGAATTTCGACCATTAACTTCAAATTGATGTTACAGGAGATCCGACCGTCGGATTCTCCTAAAACTGGAACCTTGGGTTCATATCAAAAAGAGCTTTCCAATGAATATAAGAGATTTGTAATCTAACGGTTAGATTTGGAAATATGTCCAAATAAATTTCAGAAAAGGTCACTATGAATGCAGTTCGGTGGCCGTTATTGGAAACCAACTGTAAGGGCCTTAATAAGATGATTAAAAATATGGAAAAATTGTGTAAAATCATAATAAATGATTTGGAAGGTTTTTGGATGAAAAATCCCAAGTTTGGAAAGATAAAGATATATTTTTATCGAAATGAACTAGTTATTAACTAGAATAATAATCCAATGTTTTTAAATAAATAAATTGGATTTGAAATGGTTTTGATATAACCAGAATTTTCCAACATATGAATTGAAATGGATTGCAATGGAAATAATCTTCGGAATATTTCGATATTGGATTCCATGATCATGCGAATATTTTTAAGGAATTTGGAAGATATAAATATCGTTATTCCCAATATAATATTTGTTGGTTTCAGAATTTGATATTGAATATAAGCCGATAAAATTTCTATTCAGAGCTTTGTATTTAATATCAAATTGGATTTTGGGTATGTCGTGAATGTGTCTTCAATAACACTTTTCTTAAACCTTGTTGAGAAAGGAATAAATCTTTTAATTAATATTTAGAGAAATTTACCAATTAATTAAATTAATTGGAATTGAAATGAAAGTTGATTTTGGGGTTTATTGTGAACGATGTTTTAAATGATATTTGTTCTTTAACCCAAATAAGCAGTAAAGATATGATTTGGAATTTATAAATCTATTTATTAAGATGTAATGGAAATTTTCCAAATATAAGATTTTCCAATTTAATAAATTAAATTGGAATTGAATGGAATTCGATTTGGTAATAATCGAGATGAGCTTCTATGAATGAAGACCGTTACTATATATGGAATGTAAAAGGCTTTGCCACTATTCCATTTATATTATTAGTCTAATATGGGAATTTATGTCAATCATGCACTGTTTCGATTTCCATGTAGATTCTATTTTGATGGAAGATGATTTTAGGCTTATCGTGAACAATGTTTTAAAGGACATTCGTTCTTTAACCCAGTTAAAGACGGGATTTATTTCCTAAATTCGAATAATCATTAAATAATGATTTTTGGAGATTAAAACTAAGTGGAGTTTGAATGAATCTTTAATTAGATTGAAAAGTTAATGTGGTAATTAAATTTGCCAAATTTGAGAAATGATCGAGAATGGAGTACCGCCAGTTTTACTCCATGCGATAGTTAAATCTTTAATTAGATTTGAACATGAAATGGTAATTAAATTTACCAATAACACCATGGGTGTCAGATATGGAGTACTACCAGCTTTTCTCCATGGGTGGATAGGTTTGTATTGGGTTAAAATAAATAAATGATTACTTTAGTAAGGCTCGCTAATCCCGACTAGTTGATAAACCTTAATTTTGTTTAGAATAGATAAGGGATAAAATCAAAGCTTTTGAATTGATATCAAAAGGAAGATTAACGAATAAATTTAAAGGATTTTATCTTTGATAAAATTAATGGGAACCTTTCCCTAAAAATGTGAATATTTGAATAAAAGAATATTCTGGAGTGGGATGAGGCATATGATGTGTTTTTATAGCACTTGATTATTGATTATAAAATACACGAGTTATTTGGAAAGACCAAGTTTAGCCCATTGTAAATATATAATACGACAACTAAAAGTCGACGATGAAGATGGTGGTTAATGACCGGAGATCTTCACATCATATGGATTATTACTGATGTCTTGATTCAGTTGTACACCCAAGACAAGGTGACAAGTGGTGATCGTCCAGACGTACTTGGAGATCGACCGGATATGCGAGTAACTCTCTCCTGTATTGGACATATGGGACGAGGAATAAGGTGCCTCTTGGTTTCGTTCATACCTAGAACTAACTTGTAAATGGATGGTATGTCTGACATTGTATTCCTTTATACTGTATTCGTTGATCTCTGCTTAATATATATCTGTTTAGTGGCGGAGAATTTATTCACTTACTTAACACCCATCTCTGAGATGTACGAGCTTTCAGGTTATATATTGGTGGAAATCAGTGGTACGGTATGGATTGTCAATGTGGCATGCTGAGATGCAAATGATCAAGGCTTTTGTTGAAAAGCAAAGTCTTGTGGTTGATGATCAAAGCACGGCTTTAAATAGCATAGCTTTGTGTATAGCGTTAATTCGCGAGCTTCACACCCCGGTATGAGTCTAAAATGGGATGGGGCAGCAAGGAGTGCATGCGTTTCTTTCTAGCTGAGAGTGGTGTCAGGGTACGGAGCCTAGACAATTTTACTTATGTGGATGATGGATTGCGAGGTGCCTCAGATATAGGGCTATATGCTCATAGGGTCGACATATTGACCTGTTTAGAGGTCTGATAGGACCGAGAAACATATTGTTCCGTAATAACTAGTCCACTAAAGTAAGTGTGGACATACCCCGCAAGATCCAAGGGTTCACTACGGGGGATCCTGGGTCATTCCGCTAGAGATGGCCTGAATCGGTGAGGAACATCATTTGCCGTAACTCATAGACGGAAATCCAATTTCCAATATGAAACTTTTCGGTTTTAGTTGTAAAACTATATGGCGACATAGTGGGATAGGGCGCTCATGTCATCTATGATTGATACATTTATGTTTGAAGTTGTTTTGACACTATACACTTATAGTAATATCAAAATCATTTGTTTTATAACGTACCAAGCATGTTTGGCTATTATAAGGTAAAAACTATATCCTTTGGCTTGCGTTGCATTGTGTGATTCGACCTGACCCTTACAATAGCTTCATTTTTCAAAAAGCATTGCGTTGTTTTATTTTAAGCTGAGATTCATGTAGAGTAAACCCGTTCCGTGTTGTGCGGCATGGTCCCATGATTTCCCAACTTTTAAAGTAAAGATTTAATAACTATTTTAGTTCTCACACCGGTCTCATGACTGACTCAGATTTTACTGTTTTAACTTAAACTCTAGGTGTCCATATTTTCCACACGGGCTATGACGGCCTGCCCCGCACCAGCCGACATTTCCCCGAAATGCGTTGTGCCAATGCCCGATCAACACAGGATGGTCATCAAAGGAAAATGGTTTTGAAACTATGAATCACCAAAGAACCTGTAGAATGTCTCACAGCGCATGAAATAAAATATAATAATAACAAAACCTAACATTAAACACGCGAGATAGTGCATAAGCTGAAAACTAAACCATCATAGCAGTGGAAACCAAAACACGGCTTATGATCTAAACCATCATTATTACAACTTCAAAATACTGTCTCTAGAGCAAAGTAGAAAAGGTACACTACTAATCCCCAAAGTATTGACCAGCAACAAAACAGGGAGAATATATGTAAATAGTATGTGGAATCCTCCTACTCGTCTCCGGACAGTTGCTCGTGCATACCACCTAACCTGTCTCTAGTCTGCTCGTTTAGGAGCACCTAGAGTAATAAGAAGGGACATAAAACTCTGGGTCAGGCAAAAGTCTGGTATGAGAGATAGAAGTAAAATAAAACAATAACAGGTATAAATAATCATACCTAAACCTGGACCTGCAACCAAAGAGTTAACACATTTGGATGTACAGTACTCTAAGGTGACACTAACATATGGTGTGAAAATGGGAGTGTGTGTATCATGGTGATAGCATACACCAAACATAGCAATCATCCTCACGTCTATCACTCAGTGCCTAAAGCATACGATATCCACCTCCTTGTTCACCATAACCATTTGGGGACATAACGGAGCCCAGCTCCATCCAAACTTTACTACGACCACTTTATCCCTAGCGGTCCGTCCTGATGGAGTTCGACTCCATACAGCTTTGACCCCACCGCTCTTGTAAGGACCCGTTACTTCCCCGTGAAGGAAAGAGCGGGTACTTTGAGAACAACACACAAATGAACGCAGACGGAAGAACATTTCATTGTTATTACAACAATTCCATCAGATACAAGAATATACAGAGTATAATTGAATAAATTACATTCGATAAATATCAGAGATTACAATAAATTACATAGCAGCGGAAAATAATACAAAGCACAACTGAAGGTGATATACGGATACAGAGCTTTCCGGATATCATTCCAGCTGTAAACCAGGATCCTGTGAATATAAATCTGCAAAACCAAAACTACTAGCTGCCCGTGTCGAAAATAAGGGCACCCAGAGTTTAGGTTAAAACAATAAACTCCAGGTCAGTCATGTGACTGGTGTGAGAACTAAAACAGTTATTTAAAACTTTACTTTAAAAGAGAGTAATTCAAGGGACCACGCTGTATAACACGGAACGGGTTTCCTCCCAAGAATACTAGTGCATATAGAAAAGACAACGCAATGCTTTTTCGAAAAATGAAGCTATTATAAGACCCAGGTCCCATCACACAATGCAACGCAAGCCGGAGGATAGGGTTTTCCCTTATAATAGCCAAACATGCTTGGTACGTTTAAAACAAATCATTTGATACTATAATAAGTGTATAGTGTCAAAACAATTTCAATCATAAATATAAATCATAGACGGCATAAGTGCCCCATCCCACTATGTCGCCATACTAGGCTCTACAAATAAAGCCAAATTACACGTATTGGAAATTGGATTCCGTCATGAGTCGAGGCAAGGGGCAAGCTCCTCTCCGCGTTCGAGACACTCTAGCAAATGTCCCAGGGCTACGCACTCTGGGCAACCCCTGGATGCTTCAGGGCCGGTCCTCACTTACGTTAGAGGATTAGTATTCCTGAACACACGTTTCCCGGTCCTTACAGACCTAATATCGAGGCGCCTCGCATTCCAACAACCACAAAGGTGAAAAGTATATAAATGTCAGGGCTGGTAAGTCACTGACACCACCAAAGCTAGAAAGAAACGTCGTGCTCTCCCTGCAGTCCGTATCCCGTTTTTAACTCATACCGAGGTGTGAGGCTCGCGAATTCACGTTATACACAAAGCTGCCACATAGGCCGTGCTTTGATCATCAACCACAAGACTCTGCTTTTCAACAAAAGCCTTGATCATTGCATCTTAGCGTGCCACACAGGCAATTCATGTCATGCGACTGATGTCCATCGATATACAACCTCTGAGCTCGTACGTCTCAGAGAAGGGCGTTAAGCAAAAGAATAAATTCTCCGCCGCCAAACAGATGTATATTTAATAGAAATCAATCAACACAGAATAAAATCCAATGTCAGACACACAATCCATTTACAAGTCCGTTCTGGGTCTGAACGAAACCGGAGGCACTTTCCTCGCATATCCATCCATCTCCAGGTACGTCTGGACGACCACCAACTTTTTCCATCCTCTTGGGTGTACTGCCCAATCAGGATCGTCAGTAGTTATCCAAACGATGTGAAGACTTCCGGTCTTCAACCACCGTCTTCATCTTCAACATATCGTCGAATCGTTTATTCAGAATGGGTATAAACCCGGACTTTCCGAACAACCCGCGTATATTAAAACAAATGTTATAAGAACACAACATACGCCTCATTCCAATTCATATTCTTAGGGAAAGGTTCCCATTAATTTTATCCAAGATAAATTCTTTAAAATTTATTCTTTGATCTTCCTTTGGATGTCATTTCAAACCAAATTATGGTTTTCTGAACTAGTCGAGATTAGCGAACCACACCGAAGTAATTATTTATTTTATTTCCCAATCCCAACTTATTCATCCCATGAAGCAAAACTGGTAATACTCCATATTTAACACCACGGTGTTATCGGTAAAATTAATTATCATTTCACGTTCAAATCTAATTAAAGATTTAGCTATCGCTTTAGAGCAAAACTGGTGATACTCCATTCTCGCTTATTTTCTAAGTTGATAATTTAAATTATCAATTCACATTTCAATCTAATTGCAGATTCGTTAAAACTCCTTTTACTGGGTTAAAGAACTAGGTGTTATTTAAAACACAGTTCACGACAAACCCAAATCACATTCTATTTATTATCGGGTTAAAGAACTAGTGTTATTTAAAACACAGTTCACGATAAACCCACAAATCAATTCTAGTTCAACTCAAATCAAATATATTAGGAATTCTGATTATTTAAAACCCCTTTTTAAATCTAATTTATTTATTTAAAAATAAAAAAAATCGGGTTTTAAATTGAGTTCAAACTAGTTCAATTCGATAAAAATCTATTTTTATCTTTTCAAATATGGAGTTTTTCACCCCAATTTTTTCCAAATCATTTCTTATGATTTTGCACAAATTATTACTATTTTTAATAATTTTATCAAGGCCCGTACAGTCGATTTCCATCAACGGCCATCGAACTGCACTTACAGCGACCTTTTTCAAATTTGATTTGGACGTATCTCCAAATCCAACCGTTAGATTTCAAATTTCTAACATTCGTTAGAAAGCTCTTTTCGATACGAACCCAACGGTTCCGGTTTTAGGAGAATCCGACGGTAGGATCTCCCGTAATGTCCGTTTGAAATAAATGGTCGAAATCCACGAACTGCCGCGGCGCGGCGCGTTCTATTCAGGCCATTATATTATATATATAATATTTATAATATATATTTCGTCGAATACTATTTAAAACGAAATTTATAAATAGTTTTGGATTCGTTTCAAAAACAATTTTAACCTTTATTTCAATTCAAAGCAAAATTGAATTCTTCTTTATAAATTCGTTTTAAAATTCATTTCTATTCAATTCAAATTTCAATTCAATTTGCTTTCAATTCAATTTGAATTCGTTTTCAATTCAATTCAATTCCAAAGTCGTTTTCTATTCGATTCAATTCAAATTAGTTTTCTATTCGATTCGATTCGATTCGTTTTCTCTTCAAATCAAATTCGTTTTATATTCAATTGAAATCAAATTCGTTATATATTCAATTGAAATCAAATTCGTTATATATTCAATTGAAATCAAATTCGTTATATATTCAATTGAAATCAAATTCGTTATATATTCAATTCATTTCGAAATCGTTATATATTCAATTCATTTCGAAATCGTTATATATTCAATTCATTTCGAAATCGTTATATATTCAATTCATTTCGAAATCGTTATATATTCAATTCATTTCGAAATCGTTATATATTCAATTCATTTCGAAATCGTCGATTTCGAAATCACTTTTCAATATTCATTTTAAAATGAATAAAATCGATATAAACATCGTTCACGTCAAAATGGCGCATCTCTATCAACACGGCTTCATATAATTCTATTTTCAAATATTCTATTTCAAATATTTCTTTTTCAAATATTTCCTATTCAAATATTTCTATTTCAAATATTTCTATTTCAAATATATCGTTCAACACATGACTAATCTCAACGGATGAGTACAGTCAACACATGAACCTTTATTTTATATTGAAAAAGATGTAAATTTTATTATTAAAATATTTCGTTCAACACATGACTAATCTCAACGGATGAGTACAGTCAACACATGAACCTTTATTTTATATTGAAAAAGATGTAAATTTTATTATTAAAATATTTCGTTCAACACATGACTAATCTCAACGGATGAGTACAGTCAACACATGAACCTTTATTTTATAATATTCTTTATTTTCTAAATTGGAATGATGCCCAATCAATCACCATATAATATTAATTATATGGATTTTCATACATCACACGTATATAATAGCATTGAAAAATAATCAACCATCAACCAAAGTGCACTACACTGTATAAGCATCAAATATAGATATCTAACGCTTATAACAGCCTATCAATCAATCGATCGACATATTTAATCAATCAGGATGAGTGAACTTCAAATTTCATCCCAACACCCGTGTGGGGTTTCAAACAATCAAACACATATTTTATTTGTGCAGTTGGGCGATGTGTAAAATTTATCGACCCAATCAATGTCCTTCAAATAGGTGTACATAAACAAACCGTCCGGTTTGTAAATGAATATTTTATTTTATTCACATCACGTTAAAAATTATTTTAACGATAAAATATTTTATTTTAACATATGAATATTCTGTTCAGTTCATTCTTTAAATAAAATGGTATTTTTATTTTTCTAACTTATTTTAGAAAATTTCGGCGGCATAACGGCACGATACTAGAAACGGGACGAGGCCTAGCCTTATCCCCGGTCTAGTGAAGGCCCACGCCATTCACACATCAATCAAATCCATTCATTTCACCAAACAATTCAATTCAACTCAAATAATCTAATGTGAAAACCCGTAACTTCCCCGTGAAGGAAAGTGTCAGATAGTTCGAGAACAAGCCACAACAGGACGCATATAAAAGAACATTTCATTGTATATTACAACAATGCATCAGATTACAAGAATATACAGAGTATAAATGAATATTACACAGAAATATCAGAGATTTAAATTACATTTAAATACATAGCAGCGGAAAATAATACAATACACAACTAGAAGAGATATACGGATACAAAGCTTTCCGGATATCATTCCAGCTGTAAACCAGGATCCTGTGAATATAAATCTGCAAAACCAAAACTACTAGCTGCCCGTGTCAAAATAGGGGCACCCAGAGTTTAGGTTAAAACAATAAACTCCAGGTCAGTCATGTGACTGGTGTGAGAACTAAAACAGTTGTTATTCTTTATTTTAAAAGTTAGGTAAATCAAGGGACCACGCCGTATAACACGGAACGGGTTTCCTCCCAAGAATACCAGTGCATAAAACAAACAGCGCAATGCTAAATAAAGAAAAATGAAGCTGTTATAAGACCCAGGTCCTATCACACAATGCAAACGCAAGCCGGGGGATAGGGTTTTCCCTTATAACAGCCAAAGAATGCTTGATACGTTTAAAACAAATCGTTTGATACTATTATAAGTGCATAGTGTATAAAACAACTTCAAATCATAAGTATCAATCATAGGCGGCATGGGTACCATATATCATGTCGCCATACTAGTTCTACAATTAAAACCGCAAAGGTCGTATTGGAAGTTGGGTTATCATTTATGGTATGAACCGAGGCTAGGGGCAAGATCCTCTACCGATTTGTGACTCTCTAGCCCGAGCCACCGGACCAGCCGCAACTGCCCCTTAGATCGTCAGGGCCGGTCCACCGATGTGGATTATTATGCCTGAACACTGCGTTTCCCCGCCCTTTGGGGCGTAAGCCTGGCCCGTCAGCCGACCAGAAGCATCGGCCGAAACCGATATCACGAGGCGCCTCGCTTTTTAGCAAGTAATAATAAGTAACATCCACATGAGTCAAACTCGTCAGCCAGTTCAAGCACTGACGCCACTCCTAACTAGAAAGAAACGCATGTCCTCCCTGAGGTCCGTCTCCCGTTTTTAGTTCATACCGGATGTGATACTCGCGAATCAACGTTACACAAAGCTACGCCACAAAGGCCGTGCTTCGATCATCAACCACAAGACTTTGCTTTTCAACAGAAGCCTTGATCATTTGCATCTTAGCATGCCACACAGGCAATTCACTCCATGCGATTGATATCCATCAATATATAACCCCTGAGCTCGTACGTCTCAGAGAAGGGCGTTAAGCAAGAGAATAAATTCTCCGCCGCCAAACAGATATATATTTAATAGAGATCAATCACACGGACTAAAATCCAATGTCAGACACACAGTCCATTTACAAGTCCGTTCTGGGTCTGAACGAAACCGGAGGCACCTAGTACCCCGCATATCCATCGATCTCCAAGTACGTCTGGACGATCACTAACTGTTTCCATCTTCTTGGGTGTACAGCCCAATCAAGATCATCAGTAATTACCCAAACGACGTGAAGACCTCCGGTCTTCGACCATCGTCTTCATCTTCGACTTATCGTCGTATCAGTTATTCAGAATGGGATAAACCCGGTCTTTTCGAATAACTCGCGTATATTTTAAATAAGTATTACACAAATACAACATACGCCTCATTCCAGTTCATTAGTCACTAACCGTAAATTAATCAAGAGAATAATTCCCCAAATATTAACCCCGAAGGCCGAAACCAACATCAGATCAATATCCAGAAAACCATTCTGCTTGGCTAACCGACAGTTAGTTTCTAAATTTCACATTCATAGGGAAAGGTTCCCATTAATTTTATCGAAGATAAATTCTTTATATTTATTCTTTAATCTATCTTTGAATATCAATTCAAAACTAGTCGGGATTAGCGAACCTTACCGAAGTAATCATTTGTTTTAATTTCCCAATCCCAACCTATTCATCCCATGAAGTAAAACTGGTAGTACTTCATATCTAACACCACGGTGTTATCGGTAAATTCAATTACCATTTCACGTTCAAATCTAATTAAAGATTTAACTATCGCTTGGAGCAAAACTGGTGATACTCCATCCTCAATCATTTCAATCTAATTAAAGATTCATTAAAACTCCACTTCGTTTTAATCGTTATCTGGGTTAAAGAATCTGTGTCATTTAAAACACGGTTCACGATAAACCCAAAGTCACATTCCATTAATTATCGGGTTAAAGAACGAGTGTTATTTAAAACACTGTCCACGATAAACCAAAAAATCAATATCAATTCAATTCCAATTAAATATTATTTAATTGGTACACTTCATTAAATCTAATTAAAAAGATTTAATCTTTTCTCAACTGGGTTCAAGAACAGTGTTAGTGAAGACACCATTCACGACAAACCCAAATCACATTTGATATTAAACACAAGGCTCTGAATAGAAAATATACCGGCTTATATTCAATATCAAATTCTACGACTAACAGATATCGTATTGGAAATAACGATATATATATCTATATCTTTCAAATTTCCCTAACAACATTTGTATAATCACGAAATCCAACATCGAAATATTCCGAAGACAATTTCGATTCAAATCCATTCCAATGAAATCATTGGAAATTCTGGTTATTTTTAAAACCCTTTTCAAATTCAATTTATTTATTTAAAAATAAATAGAATTATATTTCTAGTTCAAAACTAGTTCATTCGATAAAAATCTATTTTTATCTTTTCAAATATGGAGTTTTTCATCCCAAATCTTTCTAAATCATTTCTTATGATTTTACACAAATTATTACTATTTTTAATAATTTTATCAAGGCCTGTACAGTCGATTTCCATCAACGGCCATCGAACTACACTTACAGCGACCTTTTTCAAATTTGATTTGGACATAATTCCAAATCCAACCGTTAGATTTCAAATTTCTAATATTCGTTAGAAAGCTCTTTTCGATACGAACCCAACGGTTCCGGTTTCAGGAGAATCCGACGGTTGGATCTCCCGTAATGTCCGTTTGAAATAAATGGTCGAAATTTACGAACTGCCGCGGCGCGGCGCGTTCTATTCAGGCCATTATATTATATATATAATATATATTTCGTCGATTTCTATTTAAAACGAATTATATAAATAGTTTTAAAATTCGTTTCAAAAGCAACTTCAACTTCCATTTCAATTCAAATCAAAGTTGAATTCTTCTTTATAAATTCGTTTCAAAATTCATTTCTTTTCAATTCAAATTTCAATTCAATTTGAATTCATTTCAATTCGCTTCCAATTCAATTTGAATTCGTTTTCAATTCATTTCGAAATCGTTTTCAATTCAATTCATTTCGAAATCGTTTTCAATTCAATTCATTTCGAAATCGTTTTCAATTCATTTCATTTCGAAATCGTTTTCAATTCATTTCATTTCGAAATCGTTTTCAATTCATTTCATTTCGAAATCGTTTTCAATTCATTTCATTTCGAAATCGTTTTCAATTCAATTCATTTCGAAATCGTTTTCAATTCAATTCATTTCGAAATCGTTTTCAATTCAATTCATTTCGAAATCGTTTTCAATTCAATTCATTTCGAAATCGTTTTCAATTCATTTCATTTCGAAATCGTTTTCAATTCATTTCATTTCGAAATCGTTTTATATTCAATTCTTTTCGAAATGAATAGAATCGATATAAATCGTTTACGTCAAAATGGCGTCAATCTAATCAACACGGCTTCATAAATTTCTATTTTCAAATATTCTATTTCAAATATTTCTTTTTCAAAATAGTTGTTATTATCAAAATATTTCGTTCAACACATGACCAATCTCAATGGATGAGTACTGTCAACACATGAACCTTTATTTTATATTGATAAAGATGTAAATTTTATTACTAAAATATTTCGTTCAACACATGACCAATCTCAATGGATGAGTATTGTCAACACATGAACTTTTATTTTATATTGATAAAGATGTAAATTTTATTACTAAAATATTTCGTTCAACACATGACCAATCTCAATGGATGAGTACTGTCAACACATGAACCTTTATTTTATGTTGTTCTTTATTTTCTAAATTGGAATGAGGCCCAATCAATTACCATATAAAGTTAATTATATGGATTTTCGTACAACACATGTATATAATAGCATTGAAAAATAATCAACCATCAACCAAAGTGCACTACACTGTATAAGCATCAAATATAGATATCTAACGCTTATAACAGCCTGTCAATCAATCGATCGACATATTTAATCAATCAGGATGAGTGAAGTGCATATTTCATCCTAACACCCATGTAGGGTTTCAAACAATCAAACAAATATTTTATTTGTGCAGTTGGGCGATGTGTAAAATTTATCGACCCAATCAATGTCAGTCAAATCAGTGTACATAAACAAACCGTCTGGTTTGTAAATGAATATTTTATTTATTCACATTCACGTTAAAAATTATATTTTTAACGATAAAACATTTTATTTCAACATATGAATTTCTATTCAATTCATTCTTTAAATAAAATGATATTTTATTTTTCTAACTTATTTTAGAAAATTTCGGCGGCATAACGGCACGATACTAGAAACGGGACGAGGCCTAGCCTTATCCCCGGTCTAGTGAAGGCCCACGCCATTCACACATCAATCAAATCCATTCATTTCACCAAACAATTCAATTTCAAATCAAATCATCTAACTAATCTATGCAACCAAACAAACAAGTCCATGGTCTGTGGACGATTGTGTCGGGTGCTACTAAGCACCGTCTGCATCCTAGTATATATATATAACTAGAGAAAAGAAAGTGAAAGGTGAGAAATTCTCACCGAAAGCTATCCAAACATCTTGACTCTTCTTTGATATAAATCTTCTTCGTTCTCGCCTTTTTGTTACCTTCGTTGCCCGCTTTCACTACCTATGTAAAAATCGAATTTTTACTTCGCTATTCAATATATAAAAATCATATTTTTATTTCGAAGTTCAATATATAAAAATCATATTTTTATTTCGAAGTTCAATATATAAAAATCGAATTTTTAGTATGCTTCATACTTTTTTAAAAATCGAATTTTCACTTCGCTATTATATAAAAAGATTTCGCCTTTTTAATAATAAAGATTTCGCTACTACTTTATATAGAAAAATTATATTTCTATATTGCTAAAAATCACTTCTTTCTAACATAAAAAATCATATTTTTCCTACATGAAAAATCTCATCTTTTCCTTTTGAAAAATCTAATCTTTATATGATTACCCATTTACATTTCATATGAATAAGAATATATTCTTTATACGAATAAATATCTAAACTTTATATTCAATTAAAATCGTATTTCCTTTCTAATCTAAATTTATAAAAATCAGTTTTTAAAGTAAAATAAAAAAACAGTTTTAAAGTAAAATAAAATAAAATAAACAGTTTTAAAGTAAAATAAAAAACAACAGTTTTAAAGTAAAATAAAATAAAACAGTTTTAAAGTAAAATAAAATAAAACAGTTTTAAAGTAAAATAAAATAAAATAAAAAAACAGTTTTAAAGTAAAATAAAATAAAACAGTTTTAAAGTAAAATAAAATAAAATAAAATAAAAACAGTTTTAAAGTAAAATAAAATAAAACAGTTTTAAAGTAAAATAAAATAAAAAAACAGTTTTAAAGTAAAATAAAATAAAACAGTTTTAAAGTAAAATAAAATAAAATAAAAACAGTTTTAAAGTAAAATAAAATAAAACAGTTTTAAAGTAAAATAAAATAAATAAAAAAAAATCGTTTTTAATTACAGAGGGGGGGGGCTGTCACGTCGATTGAAGAGAGGGGGGGGGGTTTCTTGCGTCAGCGCGTTTAGGGGGGGCGCAGTCCTTCCAGGCGGCGGCGAACGGGGGAGAAGGGGGGGGGGTCTGGTGGGGCTTCAGGCGTCGATCGCAGAGGGAAAACGAGGAGAAGGCACAGAGAAGGGGGAGAGAGGGTTCGGCGACCGGAGGCGCCTTCGCTGGTGGGTGCGGCGGCCATGGAAGCGGCGGTCGATGGCGCTGGGCGACGAGATTCGATCGTTTTTTTTTCTTTTTTTTCTTTGTCGATCTGAAATTATGATTTGGGGGGGGGGGGGGCGGAACGTATAGCAAGAGGGCAGGAGAGAGAAAGTTCATCTATTTTTTATTATTATTATTTTAAATGCAAAATTTTGACTTTTACATACGACCTCCCAACGAGGCCCACCGCCTGTCGTCCGTAGCGTTTTACCCCTATTCCGAACCCAATGGGATATGTATCGTAGGCTGATTCATCTGTTACAATCAGTTTCCGTTGAATTTACATTTAAATCATTATATTGGATTTTAAACGTACTTTTCAAATTACCGGGGTCACATACTAACTAGAAAAATTCCTAAAAAATATTTTCTAGCTTCGTATTGACGATACGGTCCTAACAAATCTAGTTTCGCCGAATTCTGAGGTCGTTTGAAAATTTCCATTTTTAAGGGCCTGAATTCCATAGCGACTATTCAGAATTTTCAACTGGACATATCTTTTGATTCCCGCTATGAAATTTTGATTTTTCGGATTCGTTGGAAAGATATTATCAAATAGATCCTATTATTTTTGGTTTCACTAAAATCCGGATTGTTTTGCACCCGGTACATTCAATTGAAGTTTGAAATCGAATTATCGAACTACCGCGCCATTTTCAATTCTATTT
Organism: Allium sativum; assembly: GCA_030737875.1. Taxonomy (NCBI): domain Eukaryota; kingdom Viridiplantae; phylum Streptophyta; class Magnoliopsida; order Asparagales; family Amaryllidaceae; genus Allium; species Allium sativum. Next base: position 1,046,053,465 of record CM060916.1, on the reverse strand, counting down.
ATAATTATATATAAATATTTATACACTAACGACGACGCGTATAAAATATATACGTTCGAGTGCTATTGAAAATAAATTTCTCGTCGATATTATTTAAAATAATTCATTTTAAATAATCAAAATTCGCTAAAATTGCCAAAATAAAAATTTTAAACTGGCCCAGATTTTCCGGGTTATTACAATCTCCCCCACTTAAAACTTTTCGTCCCCGAAAAGGAACAAAGTCGAAAGTGGTTTGATTAACCAACTCTACGTTCGATCTGGCTTTCATTCTCCAACTTTTCAGTTTTCTGAGAATTCTCAAATTTTCAAAAATTTGGCTAACACCCTAAATTTTCGAAAAATTTCGCCATAACCTCCCCTGCACCGGGAGCATCGGGGAATTTCAAATAGCTTCCCCGGTCCTTCAGATCTCAAAAAGAAAAAGAAAAAGCTAAGCGGCTAGCCAATAGGCTCATAAAATCATCATCACCCAAACAAAACAGGAAATTATGTAGTAAACATGTACCTATTTGTCGGGCAAACAAATTTTATTCTCTGCTCTTGCCTCCTTGCTCTGACCTGTTCAATGTAAGTATATGTATGCAAGCAAATGCAACCAATTTTCAATATAATTCAATATTCGGTTCAATTAGGCTAAATGATTCAAAATTATCAAACAATTAAACAAACAACACAAACATCAATCAATTAGTGACTTTAACGTTTCAAATTGATAATTTTACTACATATAAAGAAAATCATGTTTTTGATGCCAATTCACAACAATGTATTCTAACTATATAGGTTTTGGTTCTCACACCAGTCTAATGGAAATATATAGATATCACACCTTCGAAACACGAAAATAATTACTAATGATGACGCGTCAATCATCAGAATCAGGTCCGTGCGACTAGAGTGTGATTCTATATCTATCCAATATATTAAAATTTTAAATATACGTTTGCAAGGCGTATATGCAAATTCTTTATATACTGAATTGTCCAAATCTATATAAACTAAATAATCAAATACGAATAATTGATTTTAAATTTTCAAAACAAAATTGGTTTTCACTTTAAAAATATACTCTTCACACTCGTTCTAGGATACTACTGATCCCATCTCTAACGAGTCACCCTCATTGGATATTGCTAATCCAATATCTGATGAATTCTTTCGTACGGTTCTAATGTGCCTTGTTCTCTGCTTTGTAAACCAAAGCTCTGATACCAACTGTGAAAACCCGTAACTTCCCCGTGAAGGAAAGTGTCGGATAGTTCGAGAACAAGCCACAACAGGACGCATATAAAAGAACATTTCATTGTATATTACAACAATGCATCAGATTACAAGAATATACAGAGTATAAATGAATATTACACAGAAATATCAGAGATTTAAATTACATTTAAATACATAGCAGCGGAAAATAATACAATACACAACTAGAAGAGATATACGGATACAAAGCTTTCCGGATATCATTCCAGCTGTAAACCAGGATCCTGTGAATATAAATCTGCAAAACCAAAACTACTAGCTGCCCGTGTCAAAATAGGGGCACCCAGAGTTTAGGTTAAAACAATAAACTCCAGGTCAGTCATGTGACTGGTGTGAGAACTAAAACAGTTGTTATTCTTTATTTTAAAAGTTAGGTAAATCAAGGGACCACGCCGTATAACACGGAACGGGTTTCCTCCCAAGAATACCAGTGCATAAAACAAACAACGCAATGCTAAATAAAGAAAAATGAAGCTGTTATAAGACCCAGGGCCTATCACACAATGCAAACGCAAGCCAGGGGATAGGGTTTTCCCTTATAACAGCCAAAGAATGCTTGATACGTTTAAAACAATTCGTTTGATACTATTATAAGTGCATAGTGTATAAAACAACTTCAAATCATAAGTATCAATCATAGGCGGCATGGGTACTATATATCATGTCGCCATACTAGTTCTACAATTAAAACCGCAAAGGTCGTATTGGAAGTTGGGTTATCATTTATGGTATGAACCGAGGCTAGGGGCAAGATCCTCTACCGATTTGTGACTCTCTAGCCCGAGCCACCGGAACAGCCGCAACTGCCCCTTAGATCGTCAGGGCCGGTCCACCGATGTGGATTATTATGCCTGAACACTGCGTTTCCCCGCCCTTTGGGGCGTAAGCCTGGCCCGTCAGCCGACCAGAAGCATCGGCCGAAACCGATATCACGAGGCGCCTCGCTTTTTAGCAAGTAATAATAAGTAACATCCACATGAGTCAAACTCGTCAGCCAGTTCAAGCACTGACGCCACTCCTAACTAGAAAGAAACGCATGTCCTCCCTGAGGTCTGTCTCCCGTTTTTAGTTCATACCGGATGTGATACTCGCGAATCAACGTTACACAAAGCTACGCCACAAAGGCCGTGCTTCGATCATCAACCACAAGACTTTGCTTTTCAACAGAAGCCTTGATCATTTGCATCTTAGCATGCCACACAGGAAATTCACTCCATGCGATTGATATCCATCAATATATAACCCCTGAGCTCGTACGTCTCAGAGAAGGGCGTTAAGCAAGAGAATAAATTCTCCGCCGCCAAACAGATATATATATTTAATAGAGATCAATCACACGGACTAAAATCCAATGTCAGACACACAGTCCATTTACAAGTCCGTTCTGGGTCTGAACGAAACCGGAGGCACCTAGTACCCCGCATATCCATCGATCTCCAAGTACGTCTGGACGATCACTAACTGTTTCCATCTTCTTGGGTGTACAGCCCAATCAAGATCATCAGTAATTACCCAAACGACGTGAAGACCTCCGGTCTTCGACCATCGTCTTCATCTTCGACTTATCGTCGTATCAGTTATTCAGAATGGGATAAACCCGGTCTTTCCGAATAACTCGCGTATATTTTAAATAAGTGTTACACAAATACAACATACGCCTCATTTCAGTTCATTAGTCACTAACCGTAAATTAATCAAGAGAATAATTCCCCAAAAATTAACCCCGAAGGCCGAAACCAACATCAGATCAATATCCAGAAAACCATTCTGCTTGGCTAACCGACAGTTAGTTTCTAAATTTCACATTCATAGGGAAAGGTTCCCATTAATTTTATCAAAGATAAATTCTTTATATTTATTCTTTAATCTATCTTTGAATATCAATTCAAAACTAGTCGGGATTAGCGAACCTTACCGAAGTAATCATTTGTTTTAATTTCCCAATCCCAACCTATTCATCCCATGAAGTAAAACTGGTAGTACTTCATATCTAACACCACGGTGTTATCGGTAAATTCAATTACCATTTCACGTTCAAATCTAATTAAAGATTTAACTATCGCCTGGAGCAAAACTGGTGATACTCCATCCTCGATCATTTCAATCTAATTAAAGATTCATTAAAACTCCACTTAGTTTTAATCGTTATCTGGGTTAAAGAATCTGTGTCATTTAAAACACGGTTCACGATAAACCCAAAGTCACATTCCATTAATTATCGGGTTAAAGAACGAGTGTTATTTAAAACACTGTCCACGATAAACCCAAAAATCAATATCAATTCAATTCCAATTAAATATTATTTAATTGGTACACTTCATTAAATCTAATTAAAAAGATTTAATCTTTTCTCAACTGGGTTCAAGAACAGTGTTAGTGAAGACACCATTCACGACAAACCCAAATCACATTTGATATTAAACACAAGGCTCTGAATAGAAAATATACCGGCTTATATTCAATATCAAATTCTACGACTAACAGATATCGTATTGGAAATAACGATATATATATCTATATCTTTCAAATTTCCCTAACAACATTTGTATAATCACGAAATCCAACATCGAAATATTCCGAAGACAATTTCGATTCAAATCCATTCCAATGAAATCATTGGAAATTCTGTTTATTTTTAAAACCCTTTTCAAATTCAATTTATTTATTTAAAAATAAATAGAATTATATTTCTAGTTCAAAACTAGTTCATTCGATAAAAATCTATTTTTATCTTTTCAAATATGGAGTTTTTCATCCCAAATCTTTCTAAATCATTTCTTATGATTTTACACAAATTATTACTATTTTTAATAATTTTATCAAGGCCTGTACAGTCGATTTCCATCAACGGCCATCGAACTGCACTTACAGCGACCTTTTTCAAATTTGATTTGGACATAATTCCAAATCCAACCATTAGATTTCAAATTTCTAATATTCGTTAGAAAGCTCTTTTCGATACGAACCCAACGGTTCCGGTTTCAGGAGAATCCGATGGTCGGATCTCCCGTAATGTCCGTTTGAAATAAATGGTCGAAATTTACGAACTGCCGCGGCGCGGCGCGTTCTATTCAGGCCATTATATTATATATATAATATATATTTCGTCGATTTCTATTTAAAACGAATTATATAAATAGTTTTAAAATTCGTTTCAAAAGCAACTTCAACTTCCATTTCAATTCAAATCAAAGTTGAATTCTTCTTTATAAATTCGTTTCAAAATTCATTTCTTTTCAATTCAAATTTCAATTCAATTTGAATTCATTTCAATTCGCTTCCAATTCAATTTGAATTCGTTTTCAATTCATTTCGAAATCGTTTTCAATTCAATTCATTTCGAAATCGTTTTCAATTCAATTCATTTCGAAATCGTTTTCAATTCATTTCATTTCGAAATCGTTTTCAATTCATTTCATTTCGAAATCGTTTTCAATTCATTTCATTTCGAAATCGTTTTCAATTCAATTCATTTCGAAATCGTTTTCAATTCAATTCATTTCGAAATCATTTTCAATTCAATTCATTTCGAAATCGTTTTCAATTCAATTCATTTCGAAATCGTTTTCAATTCATTTCATTTCGAAATCGTTTTCAATTCATTTCATTTCGAAATCGTTTTATATTCAATTCTTTTCGAAATGAATAGAATCGATATAAATCATTTACGTCAAAATGGCGTCAATCTAATCAACACGGCTTCATAAATTTCTATTTTCAAATATTCTATTTCAAATATTTCTTTTTCAAAATAGCTGTTATTATCAAAATATTTCGTTCAACACATGACCAATCTCAATGGATGAGTACTGTCAACACATGAACCTTTATTTTATATTGATAAAGATGTAAATTTTATTACTAAAATATTTCGTTCAACACATGACCAATCTCAATGGATGAGTACTGTCAACACATGAACTTTTATTTTATATTGATAAAGATGTAAATTTTATTACTAAAATATTTCGTTCAACACATGACCAATCTCAATGGATGAGTACTGTCAACACATGAACCTTTATTTTATGTTGTTCTTTATTTTCTAAATTGGAATGAGGCCCAATCAATTACACTATAAAGTTAATTATATGGATTTTCATACAACACATGTATATAATAGCATTGAAAAATAATCAACCATCAACCAAAGTGCACTACACTGTATAAGCATCAAATATAGATATCTAACGCTTATAACAGCCTGTCAATCAATCGATCGACATATTTAATCAATCAGGATGAGTGAACTGCATATTTCATCCTAACACCCGTGTAGGGTTTCAAACAATCAAACAAATATTTTATTTGTGCAGTTGGGCGATGTGTAAAATTTATCGACCCAATCAATGTCAGTCAAATCAGTGTACATAAACAAACCGTCTGGTTTGTAAATGAATATTTTATTTATTCACATTCACGTTAAAAATTATATTTTTAACGATAAAACATTTTATTTCAACATATGAATTTCTATTCAGTTCATTCTTTAAATAAAATGACATTTTATTTTTCTAACTTATTTTAGAAAATTTCGGCGGCATAACGGCACGATACTAGAAACGGGACGAGGCCTAGCCTTATCCCCGGTCTAGTGAAGGCCCACGCCATTCACACATCAATCAAATCCATTCATTTCACCAAACAATTCAATTTCAAATCAAATCATCTAACTAATCTATGCAACCAAACAAACAAGTCCATGGTCTGTGGACGATTGTGTCGGGTGCTACTAAGCACCGTCTGCAACCTAGTATATATATATATAACTAGAGAAAAGAAAGTGAAAGGTGAGAAATTCTCACCGAAAGCTATCCAAACATCTTGACTCTTCTTTGATATAAATCTTCTTCGTTCTCGCCTTTTTGTTACCTTCGTTGCCCGCTTTCACTACCTATGTAAAAATCGAATTTTTACTTCGCTATTCAATATATAAAAATCATATTTTTATTTCGAAGTTCAATATATAAAAATCATATTTTTATTTCGAAGTTCAATATATAAAAATCGAATTTTTAGTATGCTTCATACTTTTTTAAAAATCGAATTTTCACTTCGCTATTATATAAAAAGATTTCGCCTTTTTAATAATAAAGATTTCGCTACTACTTTATATAGAAAAATTATATTTCTATATTGCTAAAAATCACTTCTTTCTAACATAAAAAATCATATTTTTCCTACATGAAAAATCTCATCTTTTCCTTTTGAAAAATCTAATCTTTATATGATTACCCATTTACATTTCATATGAATAAGAATATATTCTTTATACGAATAAATATATAAACTTTATATTCAATTAAAATCGTATTTCCTTTCTAATCTAAATTTATAAAAATCATTTTTTAAAGTAAAATAAAAAAACAGTTTTAAAGTAAAATAAAATAAAAAAAACAGTTTTAAAGTAAAATAAAAAACAACAGTTTTAAAGTAAAATAAAATAAAACAGTTTTAAAGTAAAATAAAATAAAACAGTTTTAAAGTAAAAAAAAAAAGTTTTAAAGTAAAATAAAATAAAACAGTTTTAAAGTAAAATAAAATAAAATAAAAACAGTTTTAAAGTAAAATAAAATAAAACAGTTTTAAAGTAAAATTAAATAAAAAAACAGTTTTAAAGTAAAATAAAATAAAACAGTTTTAAAGTAAAATAAAATAAAAAAAAACAGTTTTAAAGTAAAATAAAATAAAACAGTTTTAAAGTAAAAAAAAAAAAAAAATCGGTTTTACTTACAGTGGGGGGGGGGGGGGCTGTCACGTCGATTGAAGAGGGGGGGGGGGTTTCTTGCGTCAGCGCGTTTAGGGGGGGCGCAGTTCTTCCAGGCGGCGGCGAACGGGGGAGAAGGGGGGGTCTGGTGGGGCTTCAGGCGTCGATCGCAGAGGGAAAACGAGGAGGAGGCACGGAGAAGGGGGAGAGAGGGTTCGGCGACCGGAGGCGCCTTCGCTGGTGGGTGCGGCGGCCATGGAAGCGGCGGTCGATGGCGCTGGGCGACGAGATTCGATCGTTTTTTTTTTCTTTTTTTTTCTTTGTCGATCTGAAATTATGATTTGGGGGGGGGGGGGCAGAACGTAGAGGAAGAGGGCAGGAGAGAGAAAGTTCATCTATTTTTTTTTATTATTTTAAATGCAAAATTTTGACTTTTACATACGACCTCCCAACGAGGCCCACCGCCTGTCGTCCATAGCGTTTTACCCCTATTCCGAACCCAATGGGATATGTATCGTAGGCTGATTCGGCTGTTACAATCAGTTTCCGTTGAATTTACATTTAAATCATTATATTGAATTTTAAACGTAATTTTCAAATTACCGGGGTCACATACTAACTAGAAAAATTCCTGAAAAATATTTTCTAGCTTCGTATTGACGATACGGTCCTAACAAAACTAGTTTCGCCGAATTCTGAGGTCGTTTGCAAAATTTCCATTTTTAAGGGCCTGAATTCCATAGCGACTATTCAGAATTTTCAACTGGACATATCTTTTGATTCCCGCTATGAAATTTTGATTTTTCGGATTCGTTGGAAAGATATTATCAATTAGATCCTATTATTTTTGGTTTCACTAAAATCCGGATTGTTTTGCACCCGGTACATTCAATTGAAGTTTGAAATCGAATTATCGAACTACCACGCCATTTTCAATTCTATTTATAATTATATATAAATATTTATACTCTAACGACGACGCGTATAAAATATATACGTTCGAGTGCTATTGAAAATAAATTTCTCGTCGATATTATTTAAAATAATTCATTTTAAATAATCAAAATTCGCTAAAATTGCCAAAATAAAAATTTTAAACTGGCCCAGATTTTCCGGGTTATTACATCTAACCAATTTTTGCAATCAAACAAACAAGTCCATGGTCTATGGACGATTGTGTCGGGTGCTACTAAGCACTGTCTGCATCCTAGTATATATATATAACTTAGAAAATGAAATTGAAAGGTGAGAAATTCTCACCGATAGCTAATCAATCCTCTTGACTCTTCTTTGATAGAAATCTTCATCGTTATCGCATCTTCGTCACCTTCGTTGCCCGTATTCACTACATATATAAAAATCACACATTTTTATATTTTGATGTCTTTTAAAATAAAAATCACATTTTTATTTGTCCACTTTCAATTTGAAAATCATATTTTTATAATCGCTTCATACATTTAAAAATCGAATTTTCACTTCGCTATTCAAGATGTAAAAATCGAATTTTTACTTTGCTATTCAATATATAAAAATCGAATTTTTATTATACTATCCAATATATAAAAATCGCGCCCTTTCAACTATAAAGATTTCGCCTTTTCTAATATAAAGATTTAATTTTTCAAAGCAAAGAATTCATTTTTCTTTAACAAACAAAAATCAATTTTTTAAACAAATAAAAATCTAATCTTTCCTATGAACAAAATACATTCTTTTTCTATGAAAACACTATAAAAATCACGCCTTTCTAAGATAAAAATCACTAATTCCCCGTTTAAAAATCCGACCTATTCTTTGCTAAAATAACAAATAGAATCTGATCTACTTCAGCAATGTTATATAAAATACAATGAAAAAGAAAAAAAACTGATTTTTTTAGTTGTTTAAAACTGATTACCCTAAAGAAATAAAACAATTAAACGAAGAAAACACTTACAGTTGGATTTTTGGGGATGGGGGAGGCGTTCATAGCCGGCGCTGGCAGCATGGTGGTCGGCGGTGGCCCTGGGAGTGGCTGCGTGGAGGTTAGGGTTCGGGTTAGTGGAGGAGGACGGAGAAGAGGGGTTCGTGGGGTGGCTCGGCGAGGTGGGGGTCCAGCGCCTGAGGGGTGGTGGTCGCGGTCTTCGAAATGGGGGGTTTTGGGGCTGCGGTTGGAGGGGGAGACGAAGGGGAGGAGGCGACGCTGGGAGGTCGACCTCCAGTGGCGCCATCGACGAAGGGCGGTGGTGGAGGGGGGGATCGACGATGCGTTTCCGTCGTCGTTTTTTTTTTCTTTTTTTTCTTTTTAGATCGGTTTGATTTTGAAGAGGGGGGGCCAGCGGTTTATAAGGAGGGAGATTTAATTTATAATTTATTTAATTATTTTAATTGCGAAAAGTTGACTTTTACATACGACCTCGAAACGAGGCCCACCGCTTGTCGTCCATAGCGTTCTACCCCCATTCCGAACACAATGGGATATGTATCGTAAGCTGATTCGATCGTTCCGATTAGTTTCCGTTGAATTTACATTTAAACCACTATATTGAATTTTAAATGTACATTTCAATTTACCGGGGTCACATACTAATTAGAAAAATTCCAGAAAAATAATTTCTAGCTTCGTATTGACGATACGGTCCTAACAAAACTAGTTTCATTGAATTCTGAGGTCGTTAGAAAAATGGCCATTTTCCAGTCGATTAAAATCAACTGAAACTGGTCAAACGCGTTTACCTTTTCCACGCTCACATATTGATTCGAAAAATTATGAAATTTGGAATCTAGCAATAACTTGACACTGCGGATCCAACAAATGTGGTTTCGTCGAATTCCGAGGTCGTTTGCAAAATGTCCATTTTTAAGGGCCTGAATTCCATAGCGACTATTCATAATTTTCAACTGGACATATCTTTTGATTCCCGCTATGAAATTTCGATTTTTCGGATTCATTGGAAAGATATTATCAATTAGATCCTAATGTTTTTGGTTTCACTAAAATCCGGATTGTTTTGCACCCGGTATGTTCAATTGAAGTTTGAAATCGAATTATCGAACTACCGCGCCATTTTCAATTCTATTTATAATTATATATAAATATTTATATTCTAACGACAACGTATATAATATATACGTTCTAATTATATTCAAAATAAATTTCTCGTCGATATTATTTAAAATAATTCATTTTAAATATTCAAAATTCATTAAAATTGCCAAAATAAAAATTTTAAACTGGCTCGGATTTTCCGGGTTATTACAGCACTGGTCCATTGTCAATGCCCCTCCCATCAATAGTGAATCAAAGTTACAAATACTGATAGACCTTTGCACACGTCCCGCAGTAGAGTCCAACTCATGAAGTCAATACGTTGGTTCCCATTTGGCTCCTAAATAATAACTTCGCATTTGGACTTCCTTTGCATCTCGGGTTTTGGTCGAGTTGGAGTTGGTTTTCAGAAGAGTCGTCATGTAGGAGAGAGGCTCAAAATGGGTTCGGTTCAGTGCTCCCCAATTCGGTTCGGTACATGTTCATTGCCTTGGTTCGGTCATGAATCTCCATCATGCGGTTCGATTCGGCCTCTCACGTGCGGCTTGGTCTTGTGCTCCCTTTCCTGCCTCGGTTTGGTGCTCCTGAAGCGGTTTGGCTCGTGCTCCTTTCCTCTAAATCTGACCCGATCCCACTCCCTTGCCTTAGCCCGACCCAACCCCAACTCAACTCAAATGGCCTTCCTTCTTTCCATGCTGCTGAAGATTCCACTACTTCGGTTTGGTTCATCCCATCCGATCCGATCCCCAACCGATCCGATGCGGATCTTGTAGAATTTCCAACAAGCTATCCTTTGTCCACTCCCGCCATAAGACAGCGTTTTCAACCATTCAAACTTTATTAAACAATCATAAAACATCCCAAACAATAGTAGCAACATATAGGTTCAATTAAAAGGCTCAAAATATCAAGCATATAGGTTACATAAGATCAAACATACCCCAAAACCGTGATTTCCCCTTAAATCCCCTTAAGCATGTTTTAACAATAGGATTAGCGAACTTAATCCAAATTAACCTAAACTTTTATTAAAGGCATAAAATAATATTTTAGATTTTTTTACATATTTTTTCAGATATTTATGATACATAATTTCGCTAATTATCACTAATCACCCCTAATTAGCCGTAATTAGTGAATAAAAGTGCAAATCACTCACCTTAGCCACAAATAAATTATAGATCTGAAAACTCCACTGATTTGGGTCGAATTCTTATGTGTTCTAGTAGCTCTGTGTCTATTTTGATGCTAATCCACCTTAATTCGATGTAGATTTGCTTAACATGTGATTAGGCAGTGATTAGGGATGAATTTAGAAGGTGGAGGCCCTTATTAGGGTTAGAGGAATTTTTGTGGTGGCTAGAAAATTGAAATGAAATGTTTTCCCAAAACCTTTCAGCCCTCCCATAACCCTAATCCCGAAATGGGTTATGGGGCCTAACCACTAATCACCTAATTAACCCCGATTAAGTTGTTTTTCCATCTTCAAACCTTGTTTCAGCCATATCTCCCAAACGTTAAGTCCGTTTAATTAATGTGACCACTCTACGAAAAGGTAAACCATCATCCAAATCTAGTGGAAGTGGTTTCAAGTCAAAACTCCTGACCAATCAAAAGTTATAGTGAAACAAGATTCGCTGGAGCAAAACGGTCAATCAAAATTCAGCAAAAATCGTGAACATGGGAAATGACCCTAGTAGTCGTTCCGCAAAGTTACACAACCATACGACTTCATATGAAAATGAAATAAATATTCTACGATCCTCCATTGCGTAAAATGCGGGTCGTTACACGGGCAGCTAGTAGTTTTGGTTTTCGTAGATACTTCTATTCATAGGACCCGGAATTACAGCTGGAGCTATATTCGGAAAGCTTTGTATCCATGTATTTCATTCAGTTGTGCTAGTTGATGTATTTTCCGTTGTACCTTGTATTTATTCATTTAAATTTGTGTATGTTAAAATCTGATAATTTTCCTTTGCGTAATATTTATTCATACTCTGACATATTCTTGTACTCTGATGTAAACGGTTGTAATAACAATGAAATGTTCTATTGTTTGGGTTCTAATGCGTAGTGTTCTCCACTCAATCTGGGCTTTCCCAATAGGGGAAGTTTGGGTTGTTTCATATATGCAGTGATCAATATACATCAAATGTAAATATTACCTACTTACTGTTGTATGTATGTATATAAGACATGTTTTACAAGCATAACAATACATGAATTAATTTATGAAATCATATATGTGAATGTGTATGCATATCAAACATGTATATAACATACTTTTGTATCTCTTCTTTACATCTGAATGCATATATATATTTGTACCCATATCTAATGAGTGGTACATTAAAACATATATTTAAACCTTTTGAACATTTAAATAATTCAGATACAAAATGTAAACTACTCATATTCAAAACTCCTAAACTTTCCAGGCTTAGGCATTTAAGCTACTCTGATATTTTAAACTGTCTAGATTTAAACATTTTAAACTGTCCAGTTTTAAAATTTCATCTGCCCAGATCTAAAACATTAAAGATATATAACTTGCAGATTTATATATTTTCGCACGAACATATATATATATATATAATGTGTATTCGCAGCATTCTTTAATATCACATTAATAAAATGAAAAACTATACAGTGTGATTGTTCAGCAACAAGTATGGTAGATTAACACATCCTAATATTGTTTCATATTCTAATATAATGCTACGAATATGTCTAAGTCATGTAAACCTATATTTAACACTTCCAAAAGGATAATCCTTATGTTATATATTAACACGTCCTTATATAATGCTGTGAATATGTTTACATTGTTCAGGTGGATATGCCCATAACTTTTAACAGAAGTATAAATGCTAAATCAATAATAAAATTAATTGGTATCATTACAAAAAGAAGATATTTGTATTTAAATCTGAATAGCTACAGGTCAGCATGTAAACATTTTACATAATATAAATGGTTTTAGAATATTGAAACGACCCAAACTTCCCCTTTTGGGAAAGCCCAAATTGAGTTAAGAACACGACGCATCAGAACACACACAATAGAACATTTCATTGCTATTACAACAATTACATCAGAGTACAAGATTATTCCAGAGTATGAATAACCATTACACATTGGAAATACAGTATCAGAGATTTAAAAATTACATAGCAGTGGAAAATAATACGCAAGTATAATGCGTAGCGGAAAATAACAACTGACACAATTGGAAGAGATATACGGATACAAAGCTTTCCGAATATAGCTCCAGCTGTAACTCAGGATCCTATGAAAAGAAATATCTACGAAAACCAAAACTACTAGCTGCTCGTATGAAAAATATGGGCACCTAGAGTTTAGGTAGAAACAATAAACTCCGAGTCAGTCATGGGACATGTGTGAGAACTAAAACAGTTATTAGAACTTTACCTTAAAATAAGGTAAATCAAGGGACCACGCCGTACAACACGGAACGGGTTTACCTCCAAGAATACCAATGCCTAAAACAAATAGCGCAATGCTAATTAAAGGAAAATGAAGCTATTATAAGACTCAGGTCCCATCACACAATGCAACGCAAGCCAGAGGACAGAGATTTACCTTATAATAGCCAAATATACTTGGTACGTTTTAAGAACAAATCTTTTTGATGCTATTACAAGTGCATAGTGTATAAAATCATTTCAAATATAAATATATCAATCCTAGACGGCATGGGTACCATATATCATGTCGCCAATATAGGTTCACAAATAAAACGGCAAAGCCTGTATTGGAAAGTTGGATTTCCATCATGATGTCTCCAAATTCGAAAGATCTATCGCGTAGTGCAATTCCCCATGGCTTACGTCCCAGGCATGAGAAAAGCCGTATGCACATTCGCACTATATCAACGATATCGAGTATCTCCGCGACTTACTTCCCGTGCATGAAAAAACGCCGCTTACTCGATTCACCTGGGAATCGGGGGGCGTGCCCTATCCCTCTGAGCATGGAGCCACCACACTCAGCTCATCTCGGTCGACCGAATCCATCCTCATATCGAAAGCATACTTACCTGACCATCAGTTCACCATCATACCGATGTGTGAGGCTCGTGAAGTAACGCTACACAAAGCTATGCTAATTAAAGCTATGCTTTGATCATCATCCGCAGGGATCTGCTTTTCTACAAAAGCCTTGATCCATGCATCTCAGCATGTCACATTGTCAATCCATACCATACCATTGATTTCTACCAATATATGACCTCTAAGCTCGTACGTCTCAGAGAAGGGTGTTAAGAAAGAGAATAAATTCTCCTCCACCGAACAGATATATATATTTAGCAGAGATCAACGAATATAGCATAAAGGAATACAACTTCAGACATACCATCCACTTACAAGTCCGTTCTGGGTCTGAAAGAAACTGGACGCACCATATTCCTTGTCCCATATGTCCAATAAATGAGAGAGGCCCTCGTATATCCGAACAATAAACAAATACGTCTGGACGGCTACCACTTTAGCCTCTTCAAGGTAGCTACTCCAATCATGGGCATGAGTAGCAACCCATCCATTCGATGTGAAGATCGTTGGTCTTGCACCGTTTTCAATCTCTTCGACTGTTAGTCATCATATTCATTATTCAGAATGGATTAAACACAGTCTTTTCAAATAACTCGCGTATTTTATAATCAAGTGCTATAAAAACACATCATACACCTTATTCCAATTCAAAATATTCTTTTATTCAAATACTTACATTTTTCGTGAAAGGTTCCCATTAATTTTATCAAGGATAAATTCTTTTAAATTTATTCTTTAATCTTCCTTTGTATATAAATTTCAAAAATTTTTATTAACTAGTCAGGATTATCGAACCTTACCGCAATAACCATTTATTATTTTCCAATCCCAACCTATTCATCCCATGGAGCAAAACCGGTAGTACTCCATTATCTAACACCCACGGTGTTATCAGAAAATTTAATTACCATTTCATGTTCAGATCTAATTAAAGATTTAACTATCGCTTGGAGTAAAACTGGTGGCACTCCATCCTCGGTCATTTCATAGATTCGATAAATTTAATCCCCTCATTCAAATTTCAATCTAATTAAAGATTCATTAAAATTTTAGTTCAGTTTTAATCTCAAAAATCATTACTTAATGATTATTCGAATTTAAGAAATTAATCTTGTCTTTAACTGGGTTAAAGAACTAATGTCTTTTAAAACACAGTTCACGATAAACCCAAATATTCTTTCATTAACTATGGAATCTTCATGGAAATCATAACAGTGTATAATCGATATAAATTCCCATATCAGACTAGTAATATAAATGGAATAGCGGCAAGGCCTTTTTAAATTCCATATATAGTAACAGTCTACATTCAAAGAAGCTTATCTTGATTATTACCAAATCAAATTCCATTCAATTCCAATTTAATATATTTAATTGGAAAAACATTACTTTGGAAAAATTCCATTAAATATAAACAAAAAGATTTAAAAATTCCATATCATATCTTCACTGTTCATTGGGTTAAAGAACAAATGTTATTTAAAACATTGTTCACCATAAACCCAAAATCCAATTTCAATTCAATTCCAATTAAATATTAATTAATTGGTAAACTTCATTAATCTTAATTAAAAGATTTATTCTTTTCTCAACTGGGTTTAAGAATAGTGTTAATGAAGACACCATTCACGACAAACCAAAATCCAATTTGATATTAAATACAAGGCTCTGAATAGAAATTATATCAGCTTATATTCAATATAAAATTTTGAAACCAACGGATATCGTAGTGGGAATAACAATATCGGTATCTTCCAAATTTCCATAACAATATCCGTATAATCACGGAATCCAATATCTAAACATTCCGAAGATTATTTCCATTCCAAATCCATTCCAATTTATTCATGGGAAAATTCTGTTTATTTTAAAACTATTTTCAAAGTCCAATTCATTTTATTTAAAACCCATGGGATTATTATTCTAGTTAGTAACTAGTTCATTTCGATAAAATATATTTTTATCTTTTCGAAACTGGAATGTTTCATCCAAAATCTTTCCATATTTTTAATAATTTTATTAAGGCCCTCGCAGTCAGTTTCCGATAACGGCCACCGAATTGCATTTACAACGACCTTTTCCAAAATTGATTTGCACATATTTTAAAATCTAACCATTAGATTTTAAATCTCTTATATTCATTAGAAAGCTCTTTTCTATGTGAACACAAAGGTTCTGGTTTTAGGAGAATCCGACGGTCGGATCTCCCATTACATCAATTTGAAGTTAATGTTCGAAATTCGTGAATAGTCGCTGCGCGGCGCGTACTATTCAAGCCATTATATATATATATTTATTCTTCAATTTCCATTTAAAACGTATTTTATAAAATATTTATAAATTCGTTTTAAAAACGATTTTAACTTCTTTTTCAATTTTAAATAAAAATTGAATATTTTATATCTTTATCATATTAAAATGATAATATTTACAAAATATTAGATTTTCAAATCACTTCTTTTAGATATTCATTATAAAATGAATAAAATCAACCGATAAACCCATTCGGGTTAAAATAACATTTCTATACTTATCCGGACTTCATATTTTTATATTTTTATGTCCATCCAAAATTGGACATAAAAATCATAATTTTATTCTTCACTGAATATTATTTTAAAATATTCTTTATTTTAAAATATTCTTTAGTTTAAAAGATTCTTTATTTTAAAATGTTCTTTATTTTAAAATATTCTTTATTTTTGAATCGGGATGCGACTCATTCAATTACCATATAATTTCGGTTATATGGATTTCATCCATCGCATGTATTCACAATAATGATAAACAATCATTTAACCATCAATCATCATCCAGAGTGCATTTTACAACTGTATAAGCATTAAAATAAATAAATAATGCTCATCACTGCCTGTCAACCCATCAATTGACATACAACTAAATATTGGAATTAGTGTATGCCAAATATAAGGTGGTACCCTGCGCAACGGTAAGGTTACCCGGCTGGTAATCTGGAGCGCGCAGGTTCGAGTCCCGTCCTCTTCACATATGTGAGGGAAAGGTTGTGCGCACCAATCGACCACCCCCAGAGCCCGGAAAGCCGTGAGAATAGTACTAGGATGGGAGACTGCTTGGGAAGTCCTCTCGCGCTTGAGTATGGGAGCCTTTGGCACTGGGTATCCATCTTTAGTGTATGCCAAATATCATCCCAATACCCGTGTGGGGTTTCAATCAATCAAACACAAATTTTTTATTTGTGCAGTTAGGCGATGTGTGAAATTTATCGTTCCAATCAATGTCGATTAAATGTATGTACATAAACAAATCGTCCGATTTGTAAATGAATATTTATTTCATTTATGGAGAATTTCAAGGCGTTCATTTATACGTTAAAAATTATATTTTTAACGGTTAGATATTTATTTCAACACATGAATATTTTATATAACTCATATATAAGTTAAAAATAATATTTTTAACAAAACATTATATTTCTAACATATTTCTGAAAATTTTGGCAGCATAACGACGCGATACTAGAACCGGAATAAGGTCTAGCCTTATCCCTCGCCTAATATTGGCTCGCGCCGTATACATACCAATTCCAATCAATTCAATTAACATCCCAAATCAAATTCAACCAATTTCTTAATAGGGTTGCCAAATCCTATTAATTAACAATCAATCAAATAAGACAAACAATCAAACATCCATGGTTTCAATCAAAGGTGTCGGGTGCTACTAAGCACCGTCTGCATTCTAGTACATATTTAACTGTAAACAAAATTAGAGTGAGAATTTCTCACCTTTTGTTTCCACTCCGCCACTCTTTGATTATCAATGTTAACACTTCCCAGAAATCCAGCGTGTCTATTTTATAAATAACATACATACGTTAAATAACATATTTTTAACTAACAAACAATTTTCCTTTGTATGACCATTTTATAAATAGTATTCATAAGATAAAAATCATATTTTTATCTTTCTAAAAATATTTTCATATCATACACTAGTTAAAAATCATTTTTTAACTTACTAAAAATATTTCCTTTACACGATAAAAATCGTACTTTTACCTCACTAAAAATCGTACTTTTATATCACTAAAAATTGTATTTTTATATCACTAAAAATCATATTTTTATATCACTAAAAATCATATTTTTATATCACTAAAAATCATATTTTTACAACAAGGTCATTTAAATAAAAATCACATTTTTATTCTAATGTATTTCATATAAAAATCACATCTTTATTCTAATGTATTTCATATAAAAATCACATCTTTATTCTAATGTATTTCATATAAAAATCACATCTTTATTCTAATGTATTTCATATAAAAATCACATTTTTATAACAATGTTCATAGAATAAAATCATATTTTTATAACGATGTTCATAGAATAAAAGTCATATTTTAATTTGCCAAAAATATTTTCTTCCTATGATAAGAATCCTATCTTTAACTGACCAAGATGATATTTTTACATAATACTAAAGATCATTACTTTGTGTAATTAAAAATCACAACTTTATGTAAATAAAAATCATAACTTTTTATAAATAAAAATCATAACTTTATGCGATTAAAACCATGACTTTATGCAAAAAATCATATCTTTATGTGATTAGAAATCATATCGGTATGCAATTAAAAAAATCATATCTTTATGTTTGTTACACGAATAAAAAATCACATTTTTAATCTCATAAATGATTAAAAAATGAAAAAATAATAAGCTTACAGGTGGTGCTGAGGTGGCAGCAGAATGATATTGAGAAATATAATTAGGTTAAGGATGTGAAAAGGATATTATGTAGTGGAGGAAATTATTTTTTATTGATTTTATATTTTATTATACTCAATTTTCGCTTATTTTCATCGTTCACAAACACCGAATTTTTAAAGTCAAAATATTATTTGTTTTTCACTTTAAAAATCACTTCCGGTCACATACTGATTTTAAAAATCACGAAATTTGAAATCATGCCATTATTCCACGCTACGTATCCAATAAAAAAAAATCGTCGAATTCCGACGTCGTCTCAATAATGTTCCTTTGTAAAATTGCTCAAATTAGCTTCAAAAATGCGATTTTAGCGTACTTTTTCTTCTTGTATGCCCAAATGCTAACTTTAAAAATTATGCCCTTTTGGATTTAACCATTATTGGACGATACGAATCCAGGAAAAAAAGTAGAATCGAATTCCAAGATCGTCTCAATAATGTTTCTTTGTAAAATGACTGCCTTTTTTGAATAAATGGATTTGCTTCGCACAGCCACATATTGACTCCGTTCGACGCGTATTTTGGAACTCAACAATGATTTGTCATTATAAATCCAAAAAAATTTACCTCGTTGAATTCTAAGCGTCCTAGCAAAATCTCACTTTTTAAGGGCTATGCGTTCATTTTTAAAATTTTAAAAAATTAAGCTTATAAATCAATTTAATATTTTTACTGAGTTTATTTTAAATCAAATAAAATATAAAAACTAATTTTAAAATTGTTCTCAAAATTTATTTAGCAAAAATAACCAATTTATATTTGCATATTCATTGAAATAGCTTAAATCAAAATTTTGAATTGGTTCAGAAATTCCGGGTTGTTACAATCTCCCCCACTTAAAATCTTTTTGTCCTCGAAATAGAACGGAGCTGAAAGCTGTTTAACTAACCAACTCAACTTTCATTCTTCAACTTTTCAGTTTCTAAGAATTTTCTAATTTCTCAAAAATTTGGCTAACACGCTAAATTTTCGAAAAATTTCACCATAACTTCCTTTGTACGAGGAGACCTTTAAAACCGCAACCTGCCTCACAGGGCCCTCATAAATCCAAAAGAAAAAGAAAAAGCCAATCGGCTCATAAAATTATCAAACCCAAGAAATATGGTAAACATGTACCTATTTGTCGGACATACAATTTTATTCCTCTTCTAAGCTTCCATGCTACAACTTGTTCAATGTATATACATGTACATATATGCAATTCCAATCAATTTTCAATTCAGTTCAATATTAGATTCGATTTGGCTTAATTTACCTTTCATTTTCATATTGATTAAATTAATTATCATTCCAATATTTTTATTAGTTAAACTAATAATCAAACATCACAACCAGCAATCAATTAGTTGATTAACTTTTTAAATATATATAACTTTTACATATAGTCAAAAACCATATTTTGTGTGTCAAATCACAAACAATAAATTCTAGGTAAGTTTTGGTTCTCACACCAGTCAATTGGAAATATATAAATATCCCACCTTCGAAACTCAAACATAAACAATGATGATGCCATGGTCATCATCAATATCATCTACGGACCACTTGAGTGTAATTCTATATCCATCCGGTTTATTTGAGACTTCGTATATACGTTCATGACGCGTATACGCAAAATATTCATATACTCAATTGTCCAAATTTAATATGAATAAAATACTCAAATACGTATAATAAGATAAAATTTTCAAAACTAAATTGTTTTTTTATAAATAATACTCTTCAAACTAATTCTAGGGCATTACTAACCCTATCTCTAACGAATTATTCTTATAGGATATTACTAATCCTATCTCTGATGAATTCTTTTGTTTGGTTCTAATGTGTCTTGTTCTCTAACTCTGTAAACCAAAGCTCTGATACCATGTTGAAACGACCGAAACTTCCCCTTTCGGGAAAGCTCGGATTGAGTTGAGAACACGACGCATCAGAACACAAACAATAGGACATTTCATTGCTATTACGACAATTACATCAGAGTACAAGAATATTCCAGAGTATGAATAACTATTACACATTGGAAATACAGCATTAGAGATTTAAAAATTACATAGCAGCGGAAAATAATACATATGCATAATGCGTAGAGGAAAATAACAAATGACACAACTGGAAGAGATATACAGATATAAAGCTTTCCGAATATAGCTCCAGCTGTAATCCAGGATCCTGTGAAAAGAAATATCTACGAAAACCAAAGCTACTAGCTGCCCGTGTGGAAAATATGAGCACCCAGAGTTTAGGTCGAAACAATAAACTCTGAGTCAGTCATGAGACTGGTGTGAGAACTAAAAAGGTTATTAAAACTTTACTTTAAAATAAGTAAATCAAGGGACCATGTCGTATAACATGGAACGAGTTTACCCCCAAGAATACCAGTGCCTAAAACAAACAGCGCAATGCTAATTAAAGAAAAATGAAGCTATTATAAGACTCATGTCCCATCACACAATGCAACGCAAGCCGGAGGATATAGTTTTACCTTATAATAGCCAAATATTCTTGGTACATTTTGAAAACAAATCTTTTTGATACTATTATAAGTGTATAAAATTATTTCAAATATAAATGTATCAATCATAGATGGCATGGGTACAATATATCATGTCGCCAATATAGATTTGCAATTGAAACCGCAAAGGTCGTATTGGAAAGTTGGATTTCCATCATGATGGCTCCTGATTAGAATGATCTATAACGTAGTGCAATTCCCTACGGCTTACGTCCCAGGCATGAGAAAACACAGTAATGCACATCCGTACTATATCCAGGATATCGAGTATCTCCACGAATTACGTCCCGTGCATGAGAAAACACTGCTTACTCTATCCACCTGGGAATCGGGGGGTGTGCCCTATCCCTCTAAGCGTGGAGCGACCACACTCAGCTCATCTCGGTCGACCGAATCCATCCTCATATTGAAAGCATACTGAACTGACCATCAGTTCACCATCATACCGGTGTGTGAGGCTCGCGATGTAACACTACACAAAGCTATGCTAATTAAAGATATGCTTTGATCGTCATCCACAAGGCTCTGTTTTTCAACAAAAGCCTTGATCCATGCATTTCTGCATGTCACATCGTCATCCATACCATACCATCGATTTCTACCAATATATAACCTCTGAGCGCATACGTCTCAGAGAAGGATGTTAAGCAAGAGAATAAATTCTATGCCACCAACAAATATATATATATATATATATATATAGCAGAGATCAACGAATACATCATAGAGGAATACAACGTCAGACATACCATCCATTTACAAGTCCGTTCTGGGTCTGAACGAGACCGGAGGCACCTTATACCTTGTCCCGTATGTTCAATACAGGAGAGATGCCCTTGCATATCCCAATAATCAACAAATACGTCCAGACGGCTACCACTGTAGCCCCTTCCAGGTAGCAACTCCAATCATGGGCATCCGTAGCAACCCATCAATTCGATGTGAAGATCGTCGGTCATGCACCGTTTTCAATCTCTTCGACTGTTAGTCGTCGTATTCATTATTCAGAATGGGTTAAACCCAGTCTTTCCGAATAACTCGCATATTTTTTAATCAAGTGCTATAAAAACACATCATACGCCTTAATCCAATTCGGAATATTCTTTTATTCAAATACTTACATTTTTAGGGAAAGGCTCCCACTAATTTTATCAAGGTTAAATTCTTTTAAGTTTATTATTTATTCTTCCTTTGTATATCAATTTCTAAAGATTTTATTAACTAGTTGGGATTATCGAACGGTACCGCAATAATCATTTATTATTTTCCAATCCCAACCTATTCATCCCATGGAACAGAACTGGTAGTACTCCATATTTAACACCCACAGTGTTATCGGTAAATTTAATTACCATTTCACGTTCAAAACTAATTAAAGATTTAACTACCGCTTGGAGTAAAACTGGTGGTACTTCATCCTCGATCATTTCATAAATTTGATAAATTTAATCCCCTCGTTCACATTTCAATCTAGTTAAAGATTCGTTAAAACTCTAGTTTAGTTTTAATCTCAAAAATCATTACTTAATGATTATTTGAATTTAAGAAATTAATCTTATCTTTAACTGGGTTAAAGAACTAATGTCTTTTAAAACACCGTTCACGATAAACCCAAATCTTCTTCCATTAACTATGGAATCTTCACGGAAATCATAACAGTGCATAATCGATATAAATTCCCGTATCAGACTAATAATATAATTGGAACAGCGGCAAGGCCCTTTTAAATTCCATATATAGTAACAGTCTTCATTCACAGAAGCTCATCTCGATTACTACCAAATCGAATTCCATTCAATTCCAATTTAATAAAGAAAAACTTTACTTTGGAAAATTTCCATTAAATCTAAATAATTTTTTTTATAAATTCTAAACCATATCTTCGTTGTTAATTGGGTTAAAGAACAAATGTTATTTAAAACATTGTTCACGATAAACCCAAAATCCAATTTCAATTCCAATTAAATATTAATTAATTGGTAAGCTTCATTAATCTTATCTAAAAGATTTATTCTTTTCTCAACTGGGTTTAAGAACATTGTTAATGAAGACACCATTCACGAAAAACCGAAAATTCAATTTGATATTAAATACAAGGCTCTGAATAGAAATTATATCGACTTATATTCAATATCAAATTCTGAAACCAACGGGTATCGTATTGGGAATAACGATATCTGTATTTTCCAAATTCCCATAATAATATCTGTATAATCACGGAATCCAATATCGAAACATTTCGAAGATTATTTCCATTTCAAATCCATTCCAATTTAGTCGTGGTAAAATTCTGATTGTTTTAAAACCAATTTCAAAGTCCAGTTTATTTTATTCAAAACCCATGGGAAATTTATTCTAGTTAATAACTAGTTCATTTCGATAAAATATAATTTTATCTTTTCAAAACTGGAATGTTTCATCCAAAATCTTTCCAAATCATTCATTATGATTTTACATAATTTTTCCATACTTTTAATAATTTTATTAATCCCCTTACAGTCGGTTTCCAAAAATGACCACCGAACTGCATTTACAACGACCTTTTCTAAAATTGATTTGGACATATTTTAAAATCTAACCATTAGATTTCAAATCTCTTATATTCATTGGAAAGCTCTTTTCGATACGAACCCAACGGTTCTGGTTTTAGGAGAATTCGACGGTCGTATTCCCGTTACACCAATTTGTAGTTAATGGTCAAAATTCGCGAATGGTCGCTGCGCGGCGTGTTCTACTCAAGCAATTAAGTGTATATATATACATATATATACAATATAATATATCATCGATTTCCATTTAAAACATATTTTATAAAATATTTATAAATTCGTTTTAGAAACGATTTCAACTTCTTTTTCAATTTTAAATCAAAATTGAATATTCTATATCTTTATCATATTAACATGATAATATTTTCAAAATATTAGATTTTGAAATCACTTCTTTCCGATGTTCATTATAAAATTAATAAAATCGGCCGATAAACCTGTTCGGATTAAAATAGCATTTCTATACTTATCCCGACTTCATATTTTTATATTTTTGTGTCCATCCAAAATTGGATATCAAAATCATAATTTTATTCTTCACTGAATATTATCTTAAAATATTCATTATTTAAAAAAAAAAATACTATTTATTGTGAAATATTCTTTATTTTTGAATCGGAATGCGACTCAATCAATTGCCATATAATTTCGGTTATATGGTATCATACATCGTATGTATTCACAATAATGATAAATAATCATTTAACCATCAAACATCATCCAGAGTGCATTTAACAACTGTATAAGCATTAAAATAAATCAATAACGCTCATTACAGCCTGTCAACCCATCAATTGACATACAACTAAATATTGGGATTAGTGTATGTCAAATATCATCCCAATACCCGTGTGGGGTTTCAATCAATCAAGCACAGATTTTTTTTATTTGTGCAGTTAGGCAATGTTTTAAATTTTATCATCCCAATCAATATCAGTTAAATGTGTGTACATAAACAAATCGTCTAATTTGTAAGTGAATATTTATTTCATTTCAGGATAATTTCATGCCATTCATTTATACGTTAAAAATTATATTTTTAATGGTTAAATATTTATTTCAACACATGAATATTTTATATAAATCATATATAAGTTAAAAATAATATTTTTAACTAACCATTATATTTTTAAAATATTTTAGGAAATTTTGGCAGCATAACGGTGCGATACTAGAATCGTAATAATGTCTAGCCTTATCCCTCACCTAATACTGGTTCGCGCTATACACATACTAATTCCAATCAATTCAATTAACATCCCAAATCAAATTCAATCAATTTCTTAATAGGGTTGCCAAACCCTATTAATTAACAATCAATCAAATAAGACAAACAATCAAACATCCATGGTTTCAATCAAAGGTGTCGGGTGCTACTAAGCACCGTCTGCATCCTAGTATATATTTGACAGTAAACAAAATTAGAGTGAGAAGTTCTCACCTTTGGTTTCCACTCCACCATTCTTTGATTGTCAATGTTAACTCTTTCCAGAAATCCAGCGTGTCTATTTTATAAATAACACACACATGTTAAAAATCATATTTTTAACTAATAAACAATTTTCCTTTGTTTACCATTTTATAAATAGTATTCATAAGCTAAAAATCATATTTTTATCTTTCTAAAAATATTTTCATGTCATACACTACTTAAAAAATCATATTTTTAACTTACTAAAAAATATTTCCTTTACACGATAAAAATCATATTTTTACCTCACTAAAAATCATATTTTTATATCACTAAAAATTATATTTTTATATCACTAAAAATCATATTTTTATATCACTAAAAATTATATTTTTATAACAAGGTCAATTAAATAAAAATCACGTTTTCATTCTAATGTATTTCATATAAAATCACATCTTTATTCTAATGTATTTCATATAAAAATCACATCTTTATTCTAATGTGTTTCATATCAAAATCACATTTTATTTTAATGTATTTCATATAAAAATCACATCTTTATTCTAATATATTTCATATAAAAATCACATATTTATTCACATCTTTATTCTAATGTATTTAATATAAAAATCACATTTTTATAACGATGTTCATAGAACAAAAATCATATTTTTATAATGATTTTCATAGAATAAAAATCATATTTTTAACTTGCCAAAAATATATTCTTCCTATGATAAGATTTCTATCTTTAATTGACCAAGATGATATTTTTACATAAAACTAAAGATCATAGTTTATGTAATTAAAAATCAGAACTTTATGTTAAAAAGAACATAATTTTTTATAAATAAAAATCATAACTTTATGCGATTAAAAATCATGACTTTATGCGATTAAAAATCATATTTTTATGTGATTAAAAATCATATCTTTGTGCGATTAAAAATCATATCTTTATGTTTGTTACACCAATTAAAAATCACATTTTTAATCTCATAAATGAATAAAAAATTGAAAAATAAAAGCTTACAGGCGGTGCTGTGGTGGCGGAGAGGGGCGCAGGCGGTCAGGGAGGCTGTTGGTGGTCGGTGGTCTGCGGCGGCGATTTGGGGCCTTGGAGCTTGGGGTTTTCTTTCTTTTTTTTTACAAGAGGGAGGAGGAGAGGGTGGGAAGGGGAAACTCACATTGAAGAGAAAGGAGAGAGGCAGCGAGATATTGAGAAATAGAATTAGATTAAGGAAGTGAAAAGGATATTATATAGTGGAGGAAATTATTATTTTTAATGATTTTATATTTTATTATACTCGATTTTCACTTATTTTCATCGTTCAAAAATCCATGTGATCACCTACGGATCCAGTTTTCAATAAAAATTGACATGCAACTACTCTCTGACATTACGGACCCAACGAAACAGGTTTCGTCGAATTCCGAGTCTGTATGCACAAACAGCGAATTTTTAAAGTTAAAATATTGTCTGTTTTTCACTTTAAAAATCACTTCCGGTCACATACTGATTTTAAAAATCATGAAATTTGGAATCTTACCATTATTCTACGCTACGGATCCAATAAAAAAATTTTTGCTGAATTCTGAGGTCGTGTCAATAATGTTCCTTTGTAAAATTGCTCAAATTAGCTTCAAAAATGCGATTTTAGCGTACTTTTTCTTCTTGTACGCCCAAATGCTAACTTCAAAAATTATGTCCTTTTGGATTTAACCATTATTTGATGATACGAATCCAAAAAAAAAGTGGAATTGAATTCGAGATCGTTTCAATAATGTTCCTTTGTAAAATGATTGCCTATTTTTGAACAAATGGTTTTGCTTCGCGTGGCAACATACTGACTCCGTTCGACGTGCATTTTTGAACTTAACAATGATTTGTCATTAGAACTCAAAAAAAATTAACCTCGTTGAATTCTGAGCTTCCAAGCAAAATCTCACTTTTCAAGGGCTATGCGTTGATTTTCAAAATCTAATTTTCAGAATTTTAAAAATAAAGCTTATAAATCAATTTAATAATTTTACTAAGTTTATTTTAATTCAAATAAAATATAAAAACTAATTTTAAAATTGATCTCAAATTTTATTTAGCAAAAATAACCAATTTAAATTTGCATATTCATTGAAATAACTTAAATCAAAATTTTAAATTGGTTCAGAAATTCCGGGTTGTTACAAATATCCTATATATTAGTATAAAATTCAACAATGAAATAAATTGTTTCATATTCTGACACTGTTTACAATTCTACATTCAAACACATTTTGAATGTACTTGGAATAAACAAATTTGATCCATAGTTATATTTCCAAAATGTGTTTGAGTCAACAATCAAACCTATAGATTTCTAAAATCAATCAAAACCAGGGATGATTTTATAATTGCATTCTAATAAGAGGTTCAATTCGAAAAATATATTAACAATTCCATTTTATGATTATAATTAATCCAATTTGAAAGGATTAACGAAACAGGGATTAATTATTAAATTGATATCCAATACCAATCTATAAATGGTTTTTTGAATTTAAATAAACATGAATCTTTATTCAGAAAGAAACAAATTTTCATCAGAATTGAATAATGTTTTAAGGCCTTTTATTAATTCATAACAGTGTTCACAACACCTGCTCATTATAGCATGCAGTCTAATAAACAAATTAAGACATGCACTAATACAAAATAGGTTAGTTGCTTCGGTTGTTTAGCCCCTGTTGCTTCGGTTCAGCAACCGAAGCAACTGCAGACGACGCAACAGACCAAAATCTGTTGCTTTGCTTGTTCAACTGAAGCAAGAACTACTTTTTTTTGCTTCTTTTGGTAGCACAACATAAGCAAAAAAGCGCGCCATGAACTTAAAAAATGGCCCACTTCTTGCTTCGGTTACGGTTACAACTGAAGTTAAAAGCCCCTCTATAATCCTCCTTTCAATTCACTATAATTCACAAATATACAACAATATGAATACACATATTGAAATAAATAATCATCGCTAGCAATTATACAATCAAACTAAATAACATTATAAATTAGACTGAACGATGTACTAATATAATATCTCATTAATAGCGTATATAATCCACTGTATGGAAGCAACATATTACAAAACAATATAATTCATTAATAATGTTAAAAATCTGGTCTTAATACAACAAAATAGAACATCTAGTGGAATAGAAGTACAAAACGTGTTGTAACAACAATTTATAAAATAGAATTACATACAAGCTAAAAATTCTAACTTACAACCAAAAGCATAGGTGCAATATTTACAACGTGCATCTCCTACCATAAACATAGCACAAACTGCCTCAACATAGTCCTGTCACCTGTACATTACAATATACATGTCAGGATCACAAACATAATGCAAACGTACTAAAAACTCAAAGATTAATTAAACATAATTTGTCAGGTGATGAAAAGCAATACCAACATATACCGCATACATTTATAATGTATGGATGTTCAGTTCATGCAGAGAGAATAAACTAAGCACAAAGAGCCATGTTTAAATTTCTTTATCTTCAGATTTAATAAAAAAAATTATAATCAAATATTAAATTCTACTACATGCATCTTGAAAAACATATAAATCATCGTACGAAAGCAACCCATGTTTAAACTGGTAAGTGGCGATCTTTAAACATGCATGTGAAAGTTGCTACTGAATCAATATTATATCAAAAACAAAAATATCTTGATAGTTAATATTAAAATATATTGGTAGTTGATATAGACTTTGAAAAGAACTGTAAGATTATATTTATATTCAATGGCCATATGGTACTGAATCAGTTTTGTATCTTTGTATTCAATCTTTAAAATATAATTTAAAAATGGGAAAAGAAGAGAGAATGACTCATGGTAGGTTGAGAGAAAGAGCTAAGACGCTAGCTGCTCCCTGAAAATTCTCACATTTTCAGTATATTTGCACCTTTTTTCTTTTCTAATTTTTTGACTATTGTTTATTTAAATTTGTTTATCTGAACTGCATTGTAACAAATCGAAAAATCAGAACCAATTTAAAAATTTTATTTTAAATAATTTGGTTAGAAAATGTACCAGAATTTAAAATTTTCATTTTTAAATAATATTAAAGCTATTAAAAATAGTCATTTTTCAAACGACCTCCGTTTTCGACGAAACCACTTTTGTTGGAACCGGAATGTCAAATTATTACTAGGTTTCAATTTTCATAATTTTTCGAATTATTATGTGAGCGTGGAAAAAGAAAATGTGTTTTGTTCAATTTAGTCAAATCTAATCGACTTGAAAATAGCCTTTTTCAGACGGTCTCAGAATTCGACAAAATTAATTTTGTTAGGACCGTATCGTCGTAACAAAGCCACATATATTTTTTTGTAATTTTTAAAGGCCATATGTGACTCCGGTGAATTTAAATATACGATCGTATTAATTAAATAGATGATTTAAATATTAAATTAAAGAATTCATGCCACAGACAGCCGTTTGGGCTGACGATACCTAGCCCATTGGATCCGGAACGGGGGCTATTGGGTGGGGGCCACTCCTGTTGGACTCAAATTGGTATTGTTTAAGACTTATGGATTTTTTTGTAAAATTAACATTAAAATATTATAAATATACATCAATTTTTAATTCAAAACCCTAATTCCTTATATCAGAGCCGCAGCCATCTTATATTCATATGGCCGAAAATGCTCCTTCTTTCTCCCACTAATTTCGTGCAATCCTCTCAATAAATCTTCCTCCTCCAGTTGAGAATATTGTAGAGAACTTCACAATCTTCAATTCTATACGGTGTTGATCGAAAACCGTTGTGTATTCGAAGAGTTTCAGCACCCCAAACCGCACGTGTTTCAACTGCCGCCACCACCTCTAGGTGCAATCGCACCTGACACTGCGGGCCCCCCTACGTGCGCCTCTTGCTCTTCTTTGACGTGGCAGACCCTGATTGGCCTCTAGCTTCTCGATCCGCGAGCAAATAGGAACCCTAGAATTGAAGCTAGTGGGTTTAGTCGCGGCCCTCATCTGAGTATTGAGGAAGAAGGGTATGGAACTATATTTTAATATTTAATTAATTTAAAATGCTTCCTAACTTAATTAAATCATAGCTCGTTCTTACTGACTCAGAATAACACGATTTTAGAAGTGTTGCAATCCTGAAGCCAAATACTACGTTCTGGAACTGATTGGGACTGATTCTGAACCTTTTGAATTTTAGATCTGAATATGAAACGAGGTGAGAATTCTGATTTATTTAATAATTAAAATTTAATTATTTTTATTTTTATTTAAATCCTTGTCTGTACGATTATAAATCAGATCCATGATGCTTGTTATCTAGAGTTTATTAATTTGTTGTTATAGCACATTTTATTGTCATGATTTTCTTAGGATCTACGATGTAATTTCGTTTTGTTCAATTTCTGTTTTGCAATTAAATTTAGATCTGAAATCACATTATATTTCAGATCTATAGATGTTGTTTAAAATCCTTCTATTTTAGATCCATAATTATGGAATTATTCTCCTACCCTCTAGATCTATCGTCTGTTATTCAGATCTGCACTTTTTATTTTTTATTTCATGAACATGCACTTGTTTAAGCTTAAAGATCCCATCTTTATTTTGTTCTATGAACATGAAATTCGATCAAAGATAAAAGTACATTTTATCGTGTTTCATGGGCATGGGTTTTTATCAGATATGGGATTTGTAATAAAAATCACATTTTTCATGATTTACATGAAACATGGATTTTTATCAAGTCTAGGTTTGTAAGGTAAATCTCATTTTTATGAATCCCATGAAAAAAAAAGAAAAAAAACATTGATTTGAGAAGAACATTTTTTTACTTACAATCTAGATGTAAATAAAAACATAGATTTAAAAAAAGTACATTTTTATTTACAATCTAGATGTAAATTAAAAGATTAGATTAAAAAGTACATCATTATTTAAAATCTATATAACAACCCGAGTTTTGGTGATTACCTACTATGATTATAAATTAATACTAAGGTGGTGATTAAGTTGAATTCATCAATTTAATTAGAAAATTTAGCCCAGTCATTAAGTTGGTGTTAAAAAAAAAAGAGTTTGTCTTGGGGTCTATTGTAGTAAAATAATAATTAATCATTTTTGATGATAGATTAATTTGAGGCTTGGAGGCTACTAAACTGTAAAAATGTGGTTTTGTTGAATATTAATGCTAATGGGTGAACATTGACGAAAATTTGAGGGTTGGCTGGCTTACAAAGAAAACAATAGTAGAATTCAAGATTTTTTTCTAATACAAAGTATTAGGAATAAATCATGATCCTACAAGTTGGTTTAATAAATAATTTAACATTTTAAAGTATAAAATAAGAATTAAATAATAATGCTGAAAAAAAATGAAAATATATATATTTGGAGATTTGCAATTAAAGCAAATATACTTTTGCAAACTAATGACAAATTGTGTGTTTAATGAAATTTTGAGAATTTATATAAGGATAAAATACATATATGTAAAAATTAGTTGCAAAATATTATTAAAATATAGAAAACATAATTTTTGTGTCGATTCGGGGATTAGTGTGTTATCGTAAAGTTATTGAAATGTTAATTTTATAGTTGTACGAAAATTTACACAAATCATGTCAAAATTGTTATATTTTGTGTAAAAATATAAAAACTTGTTGTAAAGTGAAATTTTATAAGAAAGCGTTAAAATATTTTATAGGTATTGTGAAAAATTATAACGTTGTCGTTTGAGATAAAAACATGGTGTTTTTTGAAGAAACAAGGGTTCATAGACTAAGATTAGCCAAATTTTGTATTTAGTAGCCGTGGAAAATATGGAGAAGGACAAACTTTGGAATTTTTTCTGAGAAAAGTATAGGAAGTTTCAAAATTAGGGATAAGGCCAAATGATAGTCTAAATGGAAAAAGATTACTGGGCCCGCTGAATTCCACCTTTAGTGCAAATGTGTCCTTCTCCCTAATTTTGAAACTTTCCATACTTTTCACCAAAAAATTTCCAAAGTTTGTCATTTAAAAGAAAATCCTCGTAGTAGCCTATGTGTGTGTATAATTGCCTAAATAAGAGTTTAGGGGCCTAATTGCTTAAATATAATACTTAATTAAATTAATTTGGCCATTAAGGGCTTATTAGCAAAAGAAATTTCCAGAAACCCTATTGTTGTACGTTACTTTCAGCTATGTTTCTTCTTCCTCATTCGATGTTAGCTCAAAAACAAAAGAAACCCATGGGAATTTTGTAGAAACTTTACTGTAAATTAAAAAAATAGCCTCCAATCCTCTCCTAAACGATAATTTTAGTGGATAATGCAAATCCACAACAGGTAATCATCATGTAATGACCCGCATTTCTGACCGTTGAATAATTAATTTATTTAATTATTTAAATATCGTTTTGGCGATATCGATAACTGGAATTAAATAATATTGAATATTTAATTAATAATTATAATATAATAATATATTATAATGTCGAAATAGTCAAAAATAGCTGAATTCACAATACAGTGTGAATTGGATTATATATAAGGTATAATTCAGTTTGGAATTGAATTTGAATAACGATTATATTCAATCGACGACAGTTTGAACATAGAATTTTAATATAATTAAAATAGAGCTCGAAATGGCGCTGCAGTTCGCTATTTGGCGATTTGAACTTCAACTGAATGTACAGGATTCGTTTTAAGCCGGATTTCTGTGAAACAAGAAATGTTAGGAGCTGGTGAAGTATATTTTTCTAGTGAAAGAGAAAAATCGAGATTTCGTCGTATATATTGGAAGTTATGTCCAAATTAAATATTCAGAAAAACAGCGGTATATTCATCCGTGGCCATAACGGTTATTTAAGAATATTTGAATATCGGGTGTGAATTTAAACAAGGTTCTTTTGGGAAATAGTGATAATTTAATTTTTTAGAATTTTATGGTAATTTTTTATTAATTTAATGAGCAACTTTTATTTGGAGTATTT
The DNA here is from genome assembly GCA_030737875.1 of Allium sativum. NCBI lineage: Eukaryota > Viridiplantae > Streptophyta > Magnoliopsida > Asparagales > Amaryllidaceae > Allium > Allium sativum. Next base: position 1,046,020,154 of record CM060916.1, on the reverse strand, counting down.
GGCACCCTGTATCGACATTTCGGGGTTTCACAATATGAGTTCATCTACCGGTATTATTACATTTTTGGGACCAGAGCACGTCACTCATTTAAATGGTATCTTTGTTTCTGTCCATAGCAGTCCCTACGTGAACAGAATATTTCATAGTGGGGTACGCTATGTTTTTAACTTAAAACAAACTAAACTGAATGGTTAACTGGTCAAACGAACTCGAAATTCGACGAAACAAGTTTCATACGAAACCTTAGGAAGAGGTCTAGTGAAACGTCAAGGCCTCATATTTTTAGGATTTTTTCTGTAATTGTTAGGAATTATTGCTCGGTGTTTTTCATCGATATTTTCTAAAAGATTTTCGCAAACGGTGTCAGAATTCGACGAAACCTGTCCCATTGGATCCGGAATATTTTTCTATGCTAGGAATAGCTTAGTTTATCAAAAACAGAGATAATATGATATCTTTTTGAGGGTTATTTCGTGATGAAATTTCTAAAGGAATAAAATAAGATTAATGGTCCATTCTCAAAAAACACTATAAATACCCCTTCCATCTGTGTAAACCTAATTCATTTTCTCACCGAAGTCAGCAGCAAAACAAGCCGCCAGGCTTTTCTCCTTCAAACCAAAATCGTGCTTCACAAAATCCAAGAAAAAACCCTTAAATCTAAATACCCATATATTCGAAATCACTGCTTGAAACTCTTCGATCCTATGCGAGATTGGTTAGGTTTGGTGGCGTTTCTACTCGCTGGAAAACATCAGTGTGTGAGTTCTATTCTAGGGTCCCAGAAATTCGATGGTTTGAAGCATGAAATGGCGAAATGAAGCTGGCACGAGTTTTGAAGATGCATGGCTTTAGGGTGGCTGACGGATGCAATAAGATGATGATATTTAACAATGGTCTGGTGCGTTTTAGTAGATGAGGTGTTGGTGGTTGAAGTGTTTCGGTGGAGTTCTCTGAAGCTGTGGCGATGGACGAGGTAGATGCATGGATGAGGGGTGCGGACTTGAACAAGGAGTATTGGTGGAAGGGTGAAGTAGCAGCTTCGGGTAGGACGTGTTGTGGTAGCTGGGGGTCAGTATAGAAGGAAGTGAGCACGTGTTTAACTGGAGCCGCGTTTTGTGAGGGGGATGAAACGCTAAAAGGGAGGGGGTTGGTTTGGAAACCGTCGGCCATGCTTGGTGAGGAGCTATTGAAGACGTCCAGGCTGTGAGGGAGGACAGGCTTAATGGTTGAAGTGGGCGCGGGGTTTAGCAAGGGTAGGTGGGCCGAGATATTAGTGGTGAGGCCCAATTAAAGTTTTAATATAATTTAATGTTGAATTTAATAAGAATATAAATCTGTAAAGTGTATAACATCGCCATACGATATCGGTTTTCAGCAAAACAAGATCCGATGGGATCGTATGGACGGACACTACACAATGGAACTGACTGAAGGTGGAGTGGAGCTCATTACAATTTATGACGAAATAAATTGTTCGATTCAAATCAAAACAAACAGTTTATCGTTCTTTAACGATGAACTGCAAATGTGAGTAAATCTCACTAACTCTGAACAGTTTATATTTTCATGTTATATTTTTAGAACTGTTAAATATGGACTGATTGATTGTGTGTTGACTGTTTGATTGAACTGCTAGTTAGTTAGTTAAAATTTCTATATTGATTCTGTTTAGCAGAATATATCATATGGAACTGAAAGTGATGTTATCTATATTGTCTAACATCTGTGATGCAGGGAAACAGGTTGGAGGAATCCGACTGGATTCCTCAACAGTTATTTTATTGTTTTTCATATATTTTGATATATGATGTGAATTATAACCTGTTGTTGATTGTGTGTGTATGGACGATATTGAACATCGTGATTTGATATGATTGAATACCATGACATACCGGAATGTAGATAAGGGGATTTTCAAAGTGATATTGAAAAATAAGAGATATTTATGAAGTGGGATATTTATAAATAAGACATGTTTATAAATTGGAATATTTATAAATAGGAGATATTTGAAAAGGAAATAAATTCAAAACATTTCTTTTTGAATGGAAAGGCCTGTGTGGCGAGTTTGGGGATTTTCCCGATGCTCCCGATACAAAGGAGGTTATGGCGAATTTTCCTGGGAATTTAAGGAGTTAGAATATTTCAAGAATAAATTTGAAAAGGAAATATTTGTAAACCATTTACAAATAGAATTGGGAAGGAAACATTTTAAAAAGGGAAATCATTTTTAAAAGGGTAGAACCGTTATTTAAAAGTAAATCTTTTCAAATGATAAAACGTTGTTAAAAAGGAAATCTTTATAAAGTGAAGAAAGTAAATCGAATATGGTATTCGAAGAAGTTAATCGAATATGGTATTCGAAGTTAGTTAATCAAATGTAGACATTCGAAGGAGTTAATCGAATATGGTATTCGAAAGTTAGTAAATCGAATATTAGTTATTCGAGATGAGTTAGCAAGTTAAGTTATCAAGTCAAGATGATTGAGTTAAGTGATTAAGTTAAGTTATCGAGTTAAGATGATTAAGTTAAGTTATCGAGTTAAGATGATTGAGTTAAGTGATCGAGTTAAGATTAGCAAGTTAAGTTATCAAGTCAAGATGATTGAGTTAAGTGATTAAGTTAAGTTATCAAGTCAAGATGATTGAGTTAAGTGATTAAGTTAAGATAATCGAGTTAAGATAATCGAGTTAAGTTACCAAGTTAAGTTATCAAGTCAAGATGATCGAGTTAAGTAAATAAGTTAAGTTCGTCAAGTTAAATTAATCGATGTTAGTTTCATCGAAAGGAGTTATCGATGTTAGTTTCATCGAAGGGAGTTATCGATTATAGTTTAATCGAAGTGAGATTTTCAAATATGAGATATTTGAAAAAGAAGAGTTATTGAATATTAGTTATTCGAAGAGAGATTATCGAATATCGTTTATTCGAGAAGGAGTTAATCGAATATAGGTTATTCGAAGAAGAGTTAATCAAATAGAGATTTCTCGAAGAGTGTCAATCGGCAAATTCGATTATATCGAATTCGGGAAAGTACTTATACCTTCCAGTGTTTAAATAGAGATTTATTTATTTATAAATAAATAAGTGTTAGGTTAATTATTTACTAATAAGAATAGAAGTTATAATTAAAGTTAGATAATTCGAAAGTAGGGATTATAACGTTATCGTTATAACCAATGTTTTAAATATAGAAGTGGATTAGTAAAATTGAATCCGAGAAAGGCGTAAAGAAGCTGTTAAAGATTAAAAGATAAACTTTGACCATTTCGAAGTTATAACGTTGTTCAGTTAAGGTCTGAGAGGTAATTATACCCCAACTCGAGTGACTTCCTTCTTAACTAAGAAATGGTAAGGTTTGACCGTAAAGGAGTTTTGGAAATGTTTTCCAAACGAGAATCAGAAATGTTTTTTTGATAAAAGAAAAATAAGAATTTAGAATATAGGGAAACAGGAGATAAGTAAATAAACGAACTAAAGAGATTAATGTTAAATGATGTTTGTTCGATATAATTTCCATCTGGGAATAATATCGTTGTTTGCACACTTGTTTTTCTTTGATGGTTAAATCACAGACTATCGAAGTTTTGACCATTTTAACGTTGTTAATATGGAGAGACCGGTTGGATTATTATCCAAAGAACCACTCTGTATTGGCATAAGCGTCGCGAATCATATATGCCAAAGATAATTGAAGACGGAGTAAAATGCAAGGGCTATCCTGTTTACAGAATAGTGCCTTCGGTTTGTCCAGTCCCAGGACAACTTGTATGGACGAAGGTCTGACAGAGTATATCCAATGGATCGCGTAAGTTGATCTGTTCAAACGTATTCACGTTTGGTGGCGGAGGAATTCGTTTCTCTTAGCTGTATACCCGTGTTATTTTTGGATAAGTCAATTTGTGATTTGGCGGGTATGACGATGTGACATTTCTAAGTGAATGAAGATGGTTGTCTGACAGAGTATTTCCAGACGATCACGTACATTGATTTCTTCAACCGTACCAAGAGTGGAAGCGGAGAAGGAAACTTCTTTTAGCTGACACGTAATGTACTGTTGTAGACGTCAGTTAGTGATTTTCGATGGATCTGGCAATGTGGCATTCGAAGTGAATCTGATGTAATGATAAAGCGTAGCTTCTAGCCTCATCATCCGGTAAATGACAGAAATCGGGCAGGCAGCATGGCTAAGTCGGTCGCACCGAAGTAGGGTGTATAATCACCTATCTAGAGAATATTCATTTGTTTCTTAAATCTATCAATGCTGTCCCATATATATACGGGAACGATTGCTGATCCCAACCGTTGGTGATGTACATTCGATACACTCAAGCGAAATGAGTGGTCGGTCATGTGTGGCTGAGTTGCAAGATGTTCTTGTTGAACTCCAGTGTATCGTTCCTAGAGTACACTGATCGGAAGGTGGTTCCATACCTTGTCATAGTTGGAAATCCAATCATCAAATACGTGCTTGCGATTTTGATTGTATACTATATATGTAGTAACGTGAGATGCAAGCGTTTCTGCTAGATTGATATTTATTTGTACTTAGACATTATCATAATATCAGAATGATATTGCTTTGAAAAGTTATTTGGATTCTCATAAGCGAAAAACCCGTTCCGTATTCACGGCGTGGTCTTATGAGATATCATATACCTGTTTAAATGATTTGAGTTTACTCATACCAGTCCCATGACTGACCCGGAGTTTATTTTGTTGTTTTCCCTAAACTCTTGGGTGCCTAAATTTGTACGGGCAGTCAAGTAGTCGGGATTTTACAGATACACTTGGAGAGCTTGGAGCAGGAGGCTTCAGGATTCTATAGCTATTATTATTTCCGCTGTCATTGTAAGTGTTGTACTCTGATAAGTGTTATTGTATACATATACTGATGTTATTTCAAAGATATATTATGTTATATTTTATTCGTTCCGCTGTGAGATTCGTGTTTACTCTGATGATGATGTTCTTCTTCTTCTTCTATTCTATAAGTTCTACCTTATCTATTCTCACCTTCTAATTTCTTTCATTAATTACCGGGATTTTTCGATGGTTTGGTTATCGACGTCGAGCTTACGTCGATAACCAAAGTCGCCTAAAATCCGGGTCGTTACAGTTGGTATCAGAGCTTAAGTTAAGAATTACTTGGCTCTGTGGCGTGACTCGGTAGAGATAGGGTTAGTAATACCCTAGATTGAGTTTGAGTGTATATATACGAGTGCGTATTTGTTTTTGATATAAAAATGGTTTTATATTGTGGAGATTCATTTGCTGAGTTGTTTATGAGTTCTGGTCGATCAGTTTGATCCACTGTATCGGTAGGAGTAAATAAACACTTGAATACGATGGACCGACACAGTATGGATATGTGATATATTATCATATATAGGTTGTGACTATAATCGAGTAAGATTATAAAATGTGAAATGGTTATATATAACCAAACAGATTCATATAAGTAAAGTATATGAAATAAGATGAAATAAATCTGGAATTTTAAATCAGATTTGGAATTAAAATAAGGAAATTTTAAGTTCCAGGGAGATTTTGAAAACGTTTTTCAAACTGAAGGTGATACAGTATTGAACTCACTTCGATAGCTGGAAAATAGATTCTGATGATGAATCGCGACATCATCAGTGTTCATTTTCGAGTTCTAAGTGACGGACTACTACCAAAGGTTTTGTTTTTGAATTGTTTTGAGAAAACAAGTTATTTAGAAATTCAAAGGTTTTGAATTGGCATTGTAATTTCAAATTGATTTGAAATAGACCCAGGAAATTAAGTTTCGGAATTTAATTTTAACTTATGAAGTTAAACAGAATAAGATAGTAGAAATAAATTGAAATATTAACTTGAACTGAGTTAAATAAAATTGAATGGGTTAGAGATAATCTAGAATGGAACCAAATTGATAAGTCAATAATTTGGAATTTGGAATTTGATATTGGGGTTCGAATGAAATTCGATTTGGTTTTGAGGATATGAACCGATTGGAATTTGATGGAAATAACACTGGTATATGCGGAGTTGATAGCATATGGAAGTGATAGAGTTGATATTCCCGACAAAAAGGTACCAGTTTATATTATATATGGATATGAGATTTATGAGCCAAATTGGCAAGCCGCTTGGCTGTTTGATTTTCTTTTGGGTTAAAGAAGGCCCAGAGAGGCGGGTTGGAGTTTGAGATATTGACCAGTACAAAGGAGGTGCTGGCAAAATTTTTCGAAAATTAAAAGCGTTAGAAAATTTTCAAAATTTTTGAAAATTTAGTTAGTCGGAATAAATTAATATTTTAGTCGATATTAATTGGTTCAGTTGAAACCGGAGATAAGAGGTAAACAGATAAAATTTTACCCAGTAGATAGGGTCGTCCACTACCTTAGCAATTTCGAGGACGAAATTATTTTAAGGGGGAAAGATTGTAATGACCCGCATTTCTGACCGTTAAATAATTAATTTATTTAATTATCATTTTGGCGATATCGATAACTGGAATTAAATAATATTGAATATTTAATTAATAATTATAATATAATAATATATTATAATGTCGAAATAGTCAAAAATAGCTGAATTCACAATACAGTGTGAATTGGATTATATATAAGGTATAATTCAGTTTGGAATTGAATTTGAATAACGATTATATTCAATCGACGACAGTTTGAACATAGAATTTTAATATAATTAAAATAGAGCTCGAAATGGCGCTGCAGTTCGCTATTTGGCGATTTGAACTTCAACTGAATGTACAGGATTCGTTTTAAGCCGGATTTCTGTGAAACAAGAAATGTTAGGAGCTGGTGAAGTATATTTTTCTAGTGAAAGAGAAAAATCGAGATTTCGTCGTATATATTGGAAGTTATGTCCAAATTAAATATTCAGAAAAACAGCGGTATATTCATCCGTGGCCATAACGGTTATTTAAGAATATTTGAATATCGGGTGTGAATTTAAACAAGGTTCTTTTGAGAAATAGTGATAATTTAATTTTTTAGAATTTTATGGTAATTTTTAATTAATTTAATGAGCAACTTTTATTTGGAGTATTTGGCACCCTGTATCGACATTTCGGGGTTTCACAATATGAGTTCATCTACCGGTATTATTACATTTTTGGGACCAGAGCACGTCACTCATTTAAATGGTATCTTTGTTTCTGTCCATAGCAGTCCCTACGTGAACAGAATATTTCATAGTGGGGTACGCTATGTTTTTAACTTAAAACAAACTAAACTGAATGGTTAACTGGTCAAACGAACTCGAAATTCGACGAAACAAGTTTCATACGAAACCTTAGGAAGAGGTCTAGTGAAACGTCAAGGCCTCATATTTTTAGGATTTTTTCTGTAATTGTTAGGAATTATTGCTCGGTGTTTTTCATCGATGTTTTCTAAAGGATTTTCGCAAACGGTGTCGGAATTCGACGAAACCTGTCCCATTGGATCCGGAATATATTTCTATGCTAGGAATAGCTTAGTTTATCAAAAACAGAGATAATATGATATCTTTTTGAGGGTGATTTCGTGATGAAATTTCTAAAGGAATAAAATAAGATTAATGGTCCATTCTCAAAAAACACTATAAATACCCCTTCCATCTGTGTAAACCTAATTCATTTTCTCACCGAAGTCAGCAGCAAAACAAGCCGCCAGGCTTTTCTCCTTCAAACCAAAATCGTGCTTCACAAAATCCAAGAAAAAACCCTTAAATCTAAATACCCATATATTCGAAATCACTGCTTGAAACTCTTCGATCCTATGCGAGATTGGTTAGGTTTGGTTTTGTTTCTACTCGCTGGAAAACATCAGTGTGTGAGTTCTATTCTAGGGTTCCAGAAATTCGATGGTTTGAAGCATGAAATGGCGAAATGAAGCTGGCACGAGTTTTGAAGATGCATGGCTTTAGGGTGGCTGACGGATGCAATAAGATGATGATCTTTAACAATGGTCTGGTGCGTTTTAGTAGATGAGGTGTTGGTGGTTGAAGTGTTTCAGTGGAGTTCTCTGAAGCTGTGGCGATGGACGAGGTAGATGCATGGATGAGGGGTGCGGACTTGAACAAGGAGTATTGGTGGAAGGGTGAAGTAGCAGCTTCGGGTAGGACGTGTTGTGGTAGCTGGGGGTCAGTATAGAAGGAAGTGAGCACGTGTTTAACTGGAGCCGCGTTTTGTGAGGGGGATGAAACGCTAAAAGGGAGGGGGTTGGTTTGGAAACCGTCGGCCATGCTTGGTGAGGAGCTGTTGAAGACGTCCAGGCTGTGAGGGAGGACAGGCTTAATGGTTGAAGTGGGCGCGGGGTTTAGCAAGGGTAGGTGGGCCGAGATATTAGTGGTGAGGCCCAATTAAAGTTTTAATATAATTTAATGTTGAATTTAATAAGAATATAAATCTGTAAAGTGTATAACATCGCCATACGATATCGGTTTTCAGCAAAACAAGATCCGATGGGATCGTATGGACGGACACTACACAATGGAACTGATTGAAGGTGGAGTGGAGCTCATTACAATTTATGACGAAATAAATTGTTCGATTCAAATCAAAACAAATAGTTTATCGTTCTTTAACGATGAACTGCAAATGTGAGTAAATCTCACTAACTCTGAACAGTTTATATTTTCATGTTATATTTTTAGAACTGTTAAATATGGACTGATTGATTGTGTGTTGACTGTTTGATTGAACTGCTAGTCAGTTAGTTAAAATTTCTATATTGATTCTGTTTAGCAGAATATATCATATGGAACTGAAAGTGATGTTATCTATATTGTCTAACATCTGTGATGCAGGGAAACAGGTTGGAGGAATCCGACTGGATTCCTCAACAGTTATTTTATTGTTTTTCATATATTTTGATATATGATGTGAATTATAACCTGTTGTTGATTGTGTGTGTATGGACGATATTGAACATCGTGATTTGATATGATTGAATACCATGACATACCGGAATGTAGATAAGGGGATTTTCAAAGTGATATTGAAAAATAAGAGATATTTATGAAGTGGGATATTTATAAATAAGACATGTTTATAAATTGGAATATTTATAAATAGGAGATATTTGAAAAGGAAATAAATTCAAAACATTTCTTTTTGAATGGAAAGGCCTGTGTGGCGAGTTTGGGGATTTTCCCGATGCTCCCGATACAAAGGAGGTTATGGCGAATTTTCCTGGGAATTTAAGGAGTTAGAATATTTCAAGAATAAATTTGAAAAGGAAATATTTGTAAACCATTTACAAATAGAATTGGGAAGGAAACATTTTAAAAAGGGAAATCATTTTTAAAAGGGTAGAACCGTTATTTAAAAGTAAATCTTTTCAAATGATAAAACGTTGTTAAAAAGGAAATCTTTATAAAGTGAAGAAAGTAAATCGAATATGGTATTCGAAGAAGTTAATCGAATATGGTATTCGAAGTTAGTTAATCAAATGTAGACATTCGAAGGAGTTAATCGAATATGGTATTCGAAAGTTAGTAAATCGAATATTAGTTATTCGAGATGAGTTAGCAAGTTAAGTTATCAAGTCAAGATGATTGAGTTAAGTGATTAAGTTAAGTTATCGAGTTAAGATGATTAAGTTAAGTTATCGAGTTAAGATGATTGAGTTAAGTGATCGAGTTAAGATTAGCAAGTTAAGTTATCAAGTCAAGATGATTGAGTTAAGTGATTAAGTTAAGTTATCAAGTCAAGATGATTGAGTTAAGTGATTAAGTTAAGATAATCGAGTTAAGATAATCGAGTTAAGTTACCAAGTTAAGTTATCAAGTCAAGATGATCGAGTTAAGTAAATAAGTTAAGTTCGTCAAGTTAAATTAATCGATGTTAGTTTCATCGAAAGGAGTTATCGATGTTAGTTTCATCGAAGGGAGTTATCGATTATAGTTTAATCGAAGTGAGATTTTCAAATATGAGATATTTGAAAAAGAAGAGTTATTGAATATTAGTTATTCGAAGAGAGATTATCGAATATCGTTTATTCGAGAAGGAGTTAATCGAATATAGGTTATTCGAAGAAGAGTTAATCAAATAGAGATTTCTCGAAGAGAGTCAATCGGCAAATTCGATTATATCGAATTCGGGAAAGTACTTATACCTTCCAGTGTTTAAATAGAGATTTATTTATTTATAAATAAATAAGTGTTAGGTTAATTATTCACTAATAAGAATAGAAGTTATAATTAAAGTTAGATAATTCGAAAGTAGGGATTATAACGTTATCGTTATAACCAATGTTTTAAATATAGAAGTGGATTAGTAAAATTGAATCCGAGAAAGGCGTAAAGAAGCTGTTAAAGATTAAAAGATAAACTTTGACCATTTCGAAGTTATAACGTTGTTCAGTTAAGGTCTGAGAGGTAATTATACCCCAACTCGAGTGACTTCCTTCTTAACTAAGAAATGGTAAGGTTTGACCGTAAAGGAGTTTTGGAAATGTTTTCCAAACGAGAATCAGAAATGTTTTTTTGATAAAAGAAAAATAAGAATTTAGAATATAGGGAAACAGGAGATAAGTAAATAAACGAACTAAAGAGATTAATGTTAAATGATGTTTGTTCGATATAATTTCCATCTGGGAATAATATCGTTGTTTGCACACTTGTTTTTCTTTGATGGTTAAATCACAGACTATCGAAGTTTTGACCATTTTAACGTTGTTAATATGGAGAGACCGGTTGGATTATTATCCAAAGAACCACTCTGTATTGGCATAAGCGTCGCGAATCATATATGCCAAAGATAATTGAAGACGGAGTAAAATGCAAGGGCTATCCTGTTTACAAAATAGTGCCTTCGGTTTGTCCAGTCCCAGGACAACTTGTATGGACGAAGGTCTGACAGAGTATATCCAATGGATCGCGTAAGTTGATCTGTTCAAACGTATTCACGTTTGGTGGCGGAGGAATTCGTTTCTCTTAGCTGTATACCCGTGTTATTTTTGGATAAGTCAATTTGTGATTTGGCGGGTATGACGATGTGACATTTCTAAGTGAATGAAGATGGATGTCTGACAGAGTATTTCCAGACGATCACGTACATTGATTTCTTCAACCGTACCAAGAGTGGAAGCGGAGAAGGAAACTTCTTTTAGCTGACACATAATGTACTGTTGTAGACGTCAATTAGTGATTTTCGATGGATCTGACAATGTGGCATTCGAAGTGAATCTGATGTAATGATAAAGCGTAGCTTCTAGCCTCATCATCCGGTAAATGACAGAAATCGGGCAGGCAGCATGGCTAAGTCGGTCGCACCGAAGTAGGGTGTATAATCACCTATCTAGAGAATATTCATTTGTTTCTTAAATCTATCAATGCTGTCCCATATATATACGGGAACGGTTGCTGATCCCAACCGTTGGTGATGTACATTCGATACACTCAAGCGAAATGAGTGGTCGGTCATGTGTGGCTGAGTTGCAAGATGTTCTTGTTGAACTCCAGTGTATCGTTCCTAGAGTACACTGATCGGAAGGTGGTTCCATACCTTGTCATAGTTGGAAATCCAATCATCAAATACGTGCTTGCGATTTTGATTGTATACTATATATGTAGTAACGTGAGATGCAAGCGTTTCTGCTAGATTGATATTTATTTGTACTTAGACATTATCATAATATCAGAATGATATTGCTTTGAAAAGTTATTTGGATTCTCATAAGGGAAAAACCCGTTCCGTATTCACGGCGTGGTCTTATGAGATATCATATACCTGTTTAAATGATTTGAGTTTACTCATACCAGTCCCATGACTGACCCGGAGTTTATTTTGTTGTTTTCCCTAAACTCTTGGGTGCCTAAATTTGTACGGGCAGTCAAGTAGTCGGGATTTTACAGATACACTTGGAGAGCTTGGAGCAGGAGGCTTCAGGATTCTATAGCTATTATTATTTCCGCTGTCGTTGTAAGTGTTGTACTCTGATAAGTGTTATTGTATACATATACTGATGTTATTTCAAAGATATATTATGTTATATTTTATTCGTTCCGCTGTGAGATTCTTGTTTACTCTGATGATGATGTTCTTCTTCTTCTTCTATTCTATAAGTTCTACCTTATCTATTCTCACCTTCTAATTTCTTTCATTAATTACCGGGATTTTTCGATGGTTTGGTTATCGACGTCGAGCTTACGTCGATAACCAAAGTCGCCTAAAATCCGGGTCGTTACACATCACTTGGCTCAGATCGAATCTATCATTTTCTAACTTTGATAGGGAATTTATTATAAAAGCTTTGCATGTTCTTTTATAGTTGAAAAGAGAAGAAGAAAAGCTTCTTCATAGCAATTGAGCCTCTAAAAGCTTCAATCCATCCTCCATCTTATAGCAAATCAAAGGTGAGGGTTCCCTCACACAAATTCTAACTTGTTTCAGTTGTTTATTATTGCGATTTGCTATGAAATCTTAAGTTTCATTGAATTTGTCATATGTGTTTTGCTGTTTATGTTTGGCTGAAAACTATTTCGATCATAACTCTCTCGTTATTGATCGGAATTCTTATTATTATAGGTTTTTGGAATGCACAGATTGTTAGCTATAAGTTTCAGTTATTTAGTTTGCAATATTTTGTGATTAACATTGTTAAAATCGGGTTTTGTACTGTTGTCACGAGATAAAAATCGTCAGCCACGTTTTTTTGTTAAGCTGAAACCATTTCGATCATAACTCTCTCGTTATTGATCGGAATTCTTATTAATATATATTTTTGGAATGCTCAGATTGTTATCTATAAGTTTCAATTATTCAGTTTGCAATATTTCGTGATTAACATTGTTAAAATCGGGGTTTCGTGCTGCTGTCTCGAGATAAAAATCGACAGCCACGTTTTTTTTGTTAAGCTGAAACCGTTTCGATCATAACTCCCTCGTCATTGATCGGAATCCTTAATATTATATGTTTTTAGAATGCTCAGATTGTTATCTACAAGTTTCAACTGTTCAGTTTACAATATTTTATGATTAACATTGTTAAAATCGTGGTTTTGTACTGCTGTCTCGAGATAAAAATCGACAGCTATGTTTTTTTGTTAAGCTGAAACTGTATCAATCATAACTCTCTCATTATTGATCGGAATGTTTATTATTATATGTTTCTGGAATGCTTAGATTGTTAGTACAAGTTTTAGCTGTTCAGTTTACAATATTTTGTGATTAACATTGTTAAAATTGTGGTTTTGTGCTGCTGTCCCAGGAGAAAATCGGCAGCCATCTTTTGTGACTCTGTGACACATGCACCATTTTTTTATAAATCATTTTCGAAATATTTCAAGTACGAAATTATTGTTTTAAAAAAAAATATTGCCTTGATAAAGTTTTATAAATACATTAGAAATCTTATTTTTAATAAGTATTCTCAAACTTTACGGGTTTTAAGATATTTCTATGAAACTTTATTTTGCTCAAACAATTATCTTAAGTATGTTTTAATATAAGAACCTCACATACTGGTCACCTTCGAGAAGACGTGATGGTGAATGAATGGTATCGTAAACCATACGGTATGGGACGTGATGGTATACGATATATATTCATCCCAGATTCGTCCGATTGAAGTAATGAATCTCAGTGCTTCTCAGTGTTTATGTGATTTCAGTGATTTCTTGTGGCTTTTTGTGTTTTCAAATCTCAGTGCTTTCTCAGTGTTTCTATGATTTTAGTGATTTCTTGTTACTTTTTGTGTTTTCAAATGTGAAGCTGACTTACAGTTTGTGAACCGTTAAATGAGAATGTGTGGTATGGGACACACTATTCTCACTTTTCGGGTTACTATCTGAGGGTCTGTGACACATTCCTGTGTGACCGCCAGTACTAGACCTTTGGGTCAATCCTGTGTGAATTATGTGTGGACCTTCAGGTCAATCTTGTGTGGCTTTGTGGACCTTCGGGTCATTCGGGTACCCCATCTGTGTGATATAGTACTGGCTAAGGCTTTACGCCATCCTGTGTGATAGCGCGTGCAGGCGTTGCTTTGACTCGCCACACTTGGTGATGGATCCGTAATTTGTGTTTTTGTGTTTCGAATTCCTATGATTTCTTTTATGGACTTAATTCTTATGAGAGTTCAGTGGTTTTGTGGATTCGAGATTCAGTGTTGTAATGAATTGTGATTTTAAGGTTTTGTATGTTATTTTATTTAATGAACACCTATTGTTTCCTAAACAGTTTATAGGAATTCACTCCCCTATTATTTATGTCTATCTTATTCCTTTATGTCATAAGGAATACTCCTTTTAGCGGATCATTTACCTATCGTGCTTTTACCGATTAACTGTTACAAGTTAGACTGACCCGTGTGTGTATTCCTCGGGTCAGACCGAGATGTTGCAGGTTTAGTGTTGTGCTTGGGGTTTAGTTGTGTCGCTGCTGGAGTATCTCTCTTGTTGCTATTCCTTGTTATGTATCCAAGTTTTGAGTGTATTCTTTAATGTGTATCTTATTATATGAGTAATGGTTTATGTATAACCAATTGTTTGTAGCACATGTATTTGTTGTATTCTATTGTTGTAATAATATGTAAACTGTTATGTGAGCTGTAATTGTGTATGTAAATGTACGATGTTCTGAGCTGATCCATAGCCGTCGTAGAGTTGTATTACACAAGCATTAAGTATGTCGAGCCACTAGAATGAAAAAAAAACAGAGAGTACATCACCGATGTACTTAAGACTTGTTAATGCAAATCTACGAATGGTCGCTCCTATCAAGCCCTATTCTTTGCTCTAATAGGCGGCATTACTTGTTAATGCTCTTTATTTGGGTGGGTCTCGGGGTGGGGCGTTACAGTTGGTATCGGAGCAGAGGTTCAGAACAAAGTACGCTAGACACAAAACAGATCCATAATAGTACATGTGTTACAATGTAGAAGATTAAAAATTGTGCCTACATTTTCAATTCCATTGTTATCCTAATCTTGAGAATCTTATCTACAAGTCGTGAGGAAGCTTGTGGTTGAGGAATACATCTAGGAATAAGAGGTTTATTCCGTAGTATTCCATTCTTCATATCACATTTCGTAGTGAGATTTGATAAGAGAATCATTCGATCCTCTTAATCTTTCAAAGTTCGAACCTTTTGGGTGAAGCTTTAGGAAATCTTCCCTCCATATCTTTGATGTTTGATTTGATTGTTCGGTTTAGTAAGGGGGTTTGAAGATAATTGAGACTTGAATTTTCAAAAGAGGTTTTCACTCAAAACAAAAATGTTAAAGTTGAGATAAATTAAATTAGAATTGGAAAATAAAGTAAAATGGGAATTGTGCAGCGGAAGCGAGCGAGGCATTTCAGCTATGCTAAAAAAATATGGAAAGAAAAGTCCTTGTTATCCGTGATGTTGGAAAAGGGGGATTGTTAGGTGACTATACAGCCATTATAGATGACGTGGTGTGTGTATGCCATGGATAAGTGTAAGACTTTCCCATGCCGATTTCCTATCTAACGGACTGCTTGTCTTTCCATAAATTGATTCTTATTTCATGTGGTATGTTGTCAAATTTGGAGATTCTATGGGATATCTTATTCAGATTAATTGAAGTATTTTATAATTCAAGACTATGAATAAGAGTTTAAACCACCCTTACATTCTCGTTGAATTTCGTGAGCCATGGTAAAATCGTTAATCTTAATTCTTTGGAATGTTTGTGATTTCTTCCTATTTGTATCAGCTCGTGTCGTGAATCCAAGCATTCTTTCTATGTTATCGAGTCGGTATCTCTTGCATTCTTTCTTGTAGAACTAATATACTGTTTAAATTTGGTTGAATACCAATAAGTAATTAATCTTAATTAATCTGAATGCGCCGAGGAAACAAGTTGATTGTTGCGACTGAGCAAAGTAATCAATACACCTTGTGAATTATTGTGAAATATTTTCTTTTATAACTAAGATATTAAAGGCAAGATAATAAATTGGATTGATTTGAAATTAAATGGTATTATGTATTTTATAGTGATTGTTGATTTTGTCGATGTGTCTAGACGTTGTTTAAGAATTCTGGTCGAGACAAGGGATGCCTTGGGTCGATAGGGGTTTTAAAGTAACGTATAAGACATTGCTGACATGAAAAATAATCAATGTAAATTTTAAAAATTATATTAGTGGCTTTTATAATTTTTCCAACTAAGTGACATTCGGTTTGTAAAGGGTTATGTAGTATTTGATGTTGAGTAAGATTTTGAGGATTTCTAGTAATATTAAGTAGTTTCAATTTTTTTTTTTAAAGGTGAAATTGGCGAAACTTGAATTACAAAGTAATTTGAATCGTGAATTTTTGAGTTATATATATAACTATAAATTATATGATTTAGAAGGGAGATCATATAACTTTGAAAAAACGAACATTCTTTATCTTGATTCTCTTCTATATGTATTAAGTTAGTAAAAGACCTTAATTAAATAAAATCTCCATTTTTTAAAAGTTAGCCTATAGATGGTGAATTTTTAGAATGCTTGAGTTTTCTTTTGATAAGAATAATGGTTTTGTCATCCCTTATAAATGTAGAGCAGTGAATTGCTGATAATTTAAACCAAAATGTTTGATTAGACGCTAATAATAATATTAAAAATATTATTTTATACGTATCAAGTCATGTTTGATCATTATAAGGTAAAACTCTATCCTCCAGCTTGCGTTGCATTGTGTGATGGGACTTGAGTCTTATAATGATTTCATTTTTCCAAAAAGCATTACGTTGTTTTGTAATAAAATTTATTTAACTTATGCACTGGCAATTCAAGCGAGTAAACCCGTTTTGCATTAGCGGCGTGGTTCTGTGGTTAGCCACATTATTAGATTATGTAAGAAAGATTTCTCATACATGTCCCATGACTTGTTGAGTCAAGAACTTTTAATGATCGTTTTGATAAATGACGAGAAGAAGCTTCATGATCGACAAAAAAAGATACAATGGTATCATAGGTTAGAAGTTGGTTATTTAGAATATTTTATGTTAAAATCTATCCTCAAATAATCATACTTCCCATTGATTTCAAAATTATGCATGAAAACTCGTTTTTATTGTATATTGACAAAAACAGGTCAACCTGTTAAAAATAACAGGTCAACCTATTTTTAAATATAACAGGTCAACCTGTTAAAATTAACAGGTCAACAGCTTTTTGAAATAACGGTCAAAAAACTGTCAACCTATTAATTTTTCCTGTCAACCTATTTTTGAATTTCATGAAGAGTCATCTTCTTTCTTGAATAGTTGCATCCATTTCTCTTCATTTAAAATCATTTCTTTTGATTGCAACTTTTCACCAACAATTGCAACTTCTCAATTACTATAAATACATCAGTTTTCAATCAATCAAAACACCAAAATTTCTCTCCATTCTCTTATCTATATTGTATTATTCTTAGCATTCTAAAAGCACTCAAAAGCATTCAATTATCGTTTGAATCTCCAAGCATATTTAACACACTTGTGATTCAACTCGATAATCCACTTCCAAATCTTTGCAAACATCAATATATATTTGAGGATAAGATTATAGGAAGGTTGTACTCAATCATTGACTAATCAGTGTTGAAGAAAGAACACATTCAAGGTTAAACTCTTGTAATCGTCTTGTGGGTAAGCTTGTAGCCCGTGAAATCAAGTGGGTAAGCTTGTGGCCCGTGACATCAAGTGGGAAAACTTGTAGCCCGTAAATCAAGTAGTTGTGAACCTGTTCCTCCGGGTGAAGCGAGGGTGTTGTTTAGTGAAAAGCCGAAGAGGAGCTTCGAGACTGGACGTAGGACGGGAGGTCCGAACCAGTATAAAAATCTGGTGTCATTACTGTACTTTATCTACAACATTTATATTTGTTAGTGATATATTTCTTATTTGTGAATTTTTACCTGCGTAACTATTGAATAGCTTAAGTTATCACATACATTCCGCATAGCCATATTATAGATCCTGCACAAGTCATATACACCCCGACTTTTCAATTGGTATCAGAGCTTGGTCATCTCATAACCGTAACACAGTTATTTGATATATTCTAGTAATATGGCAAATAACGCTAGCACTAGTAACACCACTTATACAGAAGGTCAATCGACACAAAGACCTCCTTTCTTTAATGGCCTAAACTATAGTTATTGGGCAACACGTATGACTTTTTATATGTAATCAACTAGCTATGATGCTTGGAATGCTACTCAGAAAGAGATAATAAATCCAACTACTGAGTATGCAGAATGGACTCCTGCTGAGAAAACAGCAGCTACTGTAAATGCAAAAGCAATGAATATGTTGTTTTGTGCATTAGACCAAAATGAGTATAACCGTGTTAGTATATATACCACTGCCTATCAAATTTGGCAAACACTAAAGACCACTCATGAAGGTACTAACAAGGTTAAACAAGCAAAAATAGCTTTGTTAAAAAGCCAATTTCAAAATTTCAAAATGAGGCCAAATGAAACAATCAATGAGATGTATTCAAGGTTTCAAACTATTCATCATGCTCTTATCGGGTTAGGACAAAAATATTTTGACTTCGATGTAGTTTCAACAGTCCTACATTCACTGACTACTGAATGGGAAGGAAAAGTATTAGCCATAGAAGAAGCTAATGATCTTTCCACCATGAAGCCAGATGAATTGATAGGAAATCTTATGTCCTATGAAGCTAACTTGCAGGCTCGAAAAGAACAAAAAGAAGAAAAGAAAAATGTAGCTTTTCATGCTGATGAAGACATCTCAGATTATGAAGATGAGGATCTAGCGTTCATTGCAAAAGGATTCAAAAAATTCTTAAAGCAACGAAAAGCTAGTCGATACAACAGAAAGAAGTTTGGATCAAACAGACCGTCATCATCGAATGTAGAATGCTTTAACTGTCATAAGAAGGGACATATGCAAAATGATTGTCTAGAACAAAAGAAGAAGACAGAAAATGACAAGTTCAAACACAAAAAGGACAAGTCAAAGAAACGGGCATTCTCAGTAACTTGGGATGATTCAGATTCATCTTCATCCGAAAGTGAAAACGACTCAGATAATGAACGAGCAAATATATGCTTTATGGCTAAAGAAGATGAGGTACAAATTCCTTCTTTTGAAGAAGTTCTTGATATAAATGTTGAGTTGATATATATATTTAAAGATATGAAACGACAATGCAAACAAGCTCAAGCTGATTTAAGTAGAGTAGAATTTGAACGAGATATGTTAAAAGATGAAAAGAAAATATTAGAAGAGGAACTTGGAAAGGCTCAAGAATCATCATCAAATATTGACTCTCAACTATCTCTTTTGACTCAAGAAATTGAAGTTCAAAAAGAAAAGAATGATACTCTTACTACTGAGAATCATGAGCTTAAAGAAAATGTTAAATCTCTAGATCTTGAAAAAGCTAATTTACAAACAAAGTTAGATAATATTACTAAAAATGTTTCTAACTTTAACAAAGGTCGAGAAAATTTGACAAAAATTATTGAGAGTTCACAATCAGCTACAAATAAGCAAGGGTTGGGATATAAGAAGCAAGTTATCAAGAAACATCTTGGCAAAAGAAAAAGGAAAAATAAGGTAGTACAAGAAACTGAAGCTAAGAAAAATCTTAGTTTATTATATTCCAAACCAAAACCGATTGTAAAATTTCAAAAGAAGAATGTCAAAACTACAAAAATATGGATTCCTAAAACAAATAACAATCTGATTAGGAACAAGTATATTCAAAAAAATTTGAGTACTGTGCATCATAATCCAAATTATTTGTATAAAGGAGATATCGGACCCGTATGGGTTTGGACTCCTAAGACCTAACTCTTAGGACCCTATAAAAAGTGGGTACCATGAAATTAACTTTATTTTTTGCAGGTCCCACTTAAGAAAAGAGGAAAGTGGATACTGGACAATGGTTGTTCAAAGCATATGACTGGAGACAAGAGCCTATTAACAAATATCACGTATTCGGATGGTGGCTCAGTCACTTTTGGAGATAATTCAAAAGGCTATATCATCGGCAGAGGCGATGTTAACAATTTTGGTACATCTAACTTACCTCTTATTACAAATGTCATGTTAGTTAAGAATTTGAAACATAATTTATTAAGTATCAGTCAATTGTGCGACAAAGGTTTTACCATTTCTTTTTCGGATAATAAATGTAGTATTTTAGATAAAGATCAAAATATAGCTTTTGAAGGACATAGAGATAGAAACATCTATATTCTGAATATGAATATCAATCATAATTCAGATATGTGTCTTGTAGCAAATGATAATGATCCATGGCTAGGGCACAAACGTTTCTGTCATATAAACTTCAGAACTATTGACAAGTTAGCCAAAAATGAACTAGTAAAAGGTTTACCCAAACTTAGCTTTAAAGTTGAAAATCTTTGTGACGCATGCCAAGTAGGGAAATTGACAAAATCATCATTTAAATCTAAGAAGGTAATATCAACGTTACAACCACTTGAGTTATTGCATATGGATCTATTTGGACCTACTCAAATACAATCCATAAATCATAGTCGATATGTGTTTGTAATTGTTGATGACTATTCTCATTATACATGGGCGATTTTCTTGAAAAATAAAAGTGACACGTTTACTCAGTTCAAATCCTTCATCAAGAAAATTCAAAAGTCAAAAGGACTTAAGGTTAAGAATATAAGAAGTGATCATGGCGGAGAATTCGAAAATAAAGAATTTGAACATTTTTGTACAAAGAAAGGTATTAATCATAATTTTTCGTTTCCTCGAACTCCACAAAAAAATGGAGTTGTAGAACGGAAAAATCGGACATTACAAGAATGTGCAAGGACATTATTAAATGGAAATACTTTACCAAAACATTTTTGGGCAGAAGCTGTAGCAACTGCATGTTATGTTTTTAATCGTGTATCCATTCGACCTCTTACTAAAAATACACCTTATGAATTATTTAATGAAAGAAAGCCAAATATTTCATACTTCAAAGTTTTTGGTTCAAAGTGTTGTATTTTAAACACAAAAGATCATCTTGGTTAATTTGATTCAAAAGCTGATGAAGGAATCTTTATTGGCTATTCGAATCAAAGCAAGGCTTATCGTATATACAATAAGAGAACCAAAACTATTGAAGAATCACTTCATGTTTCTTTTGATGAATTCTTTAAACCATCTCATATAATATCAGATGACGAAGAAACCATAGTCTCTGATAATCCTATCATCACAAATAATGACTCTGACTCAGAAATAGTTGATGATAATCCTCAAACTGATGTAATACCTTCTCCACCAAGATTTAGATCTCCTCCGACAATTCTAAGAGATCATCCAGTTCAAAATATTATTGGAGAAGTAACATCACAAATTAGAACAAGGAATCAACTTAATCAAATGGGTCATGTTGCGTTTATCTCAAATATCGAACCTAAAAATCCTAAAGAAGCTGCTACTGATGAATACTGGATCATTGCCATGCAAGAAGAACTAAACCAGTTCGAGCGCAATGATGTATGGGAACTTGTTCCAAGGCCGACTGATCAATCAGTTATAGGAACTAAATGGGTATATAAAAATAAGGCCGATGAACAAGGGAACATTACTAGAAATAAAGCAAGATTGGTAGCACAAGGATATAATCAGGAAGAAGGTATCGACTATGAAGAGACCTTTGCTCCCGTAGCTCGATTAGAAGCTATTCGCATCTTACTATCCTTTGCTTGTCATCATGATTTCAAACTTTATCAAATGGATGTCAAAAGTGCTTTTTTAAATGGGTTTATCAAAGAGAATGTATATGTCGAACAACCTCCTTTGTTCATACATGAGAAATATCCGAATCATGTATATAAACTTAAGAAAGCTTTATATGGATTGAAACAAGCACCTCGTGCTTGGTATGAACGATTAAGAAGCTATCTCATAGATTCTGGATTTCAAATTGGAAAAGTTGATCAGACTTTATTCATTAAACATTCTCAAAAAGATATATTAGTTATCCAAATATATGTAGACGACATTATCTTTGGTTCAACAAACAATGAACTTTGCAAAGAATTTGCAAACATTATGACCAAAGAATTTGAAATGTCACATATGGGAGAACAATCATATTTCCTCGGTCTTCAAATCAAACAGCTTTCAAATGGTATATTTATCAATCAAGAAAAATATTGTGGAAATCTAGTTAAACGCTTCGGACTAGAAAATACCTCTGGTAAACCAACTCCTATGAGTACGACCACACATCTTGAAAAAGATGAACTTGGAAAGAATGTTGATGAGAAGTTATAACGTAGTATGATAGGTTCTCTATTATATTTAACAGTTGTCGTCCTGACATTATGATGAGTGTTTGTTTATGTGCACGTTTTCAAGCTAATCCTAAAGAATCACACTTACGAGCAGTGAAACGTATAATTCGTTATCTTAATAATACCAAAGATTTCGGTCTTTTCTATCCAAAGGAATGTACATTTGAATTAGTATCATATAGTGATGCTGATTTCGGAGGATCACGAACAGATAGAAAGAGCCCAAGTGGTACGTGCCATTTTATTGGAAAATCACTTGTCTCTTGGTTTAGTAAGAAACAAAATTGTGTCTCACTTTCGACGTGTGAAGCGGAATATATATCAGCAGCACTAGCATGTACACAAGTTATATATATGCAACAAACACTTAAAGACTTCGGTATAAACTTATCGAATTCTATTATATATTGTGATAACACGAGTGCGATAAATTTATCCAAAAACCCAGTTAACCACTCTCATACTAAACACATCAATATTCGACATCATTTTCTGAGAGATAACATTGAAAAGGGTAATATAAATCTCGAATACGTAAATACGGAAAATCAACTAGCTGATATATTTACAAAGCATCTACTGGAATCAAGTTTTGTCAACTTACGTAGAGAGCTAGGGTTGGTTTCAAGAAAAGAACTCGAAAAGTAAAAATCTTTTTAAAATATATCAAGAGTTCGTACATTATTTTCAGAAACCAATTTTTTTTACTATATTTGGAAGAGCATTTTTCTATGGTTAAACAAATACGAACCATCAGTTTTCTTTCTCCAAATAGAAAATTCCTTCCATATATATGATTATATTTTATTTTTTTGAGTGCTCTCAGACAACTTTTCTCTCAAATCTCCATTAAATAACGTATTATCATGGCTCATATCTGTGATGAATGTGCACGAAAATCGCACATCACCATAACAAGTTCCGAGTCCGAAGAACACTACTCCCATAAGACACCGGAACACCCTCCTGGCTTTCATCAGAATTCTCGTACACCTGGAAATACTCCAACATCGAAACGATGCATGAAGGCTCTTTTCTATTCCCCACGAACCAAAGAAAAGATTGACGAGATACACCACTATCAAAATCACCAAGTCGATCTCCAAAGGGAGATGTTCTACGAGCAGAGATTAACTTCTTCTCGCTTAACTTATCTCGAACAACTAGATTCACTTTTCTGTGGTTCAAACAAGAATAATGTTCATGACCCATGCAAATGCCATCATCATCAAC
Organism: Allium sativum; assembly: GCA_030737875.1. Classification (NCBI taxonomy): domain Eukaryota; kingdom Viridiplantae; phylum Streptophyta; class Magnoliopsida; order Asparagales; family Amaryllidaceae; genus Allium; species Allium sativum. The sequence goes on along the minus strand of CM060916.1, from coordinate 1,045,996,659 downwards.
AAGAACACCGAACTCAAGGGATAAAAATTTCAACAAAAATGAAGGCGCTAGTGGGAAATACTCTCCGTGGGAACCAAGGAAATAATGATTATATTGAGTCTAAGGAGATTTCTTTATATTCCGTTTAATAATGTTGTTAGTTCATTTTTTTTATGAGTTTACTTCCTTTTATTATAATAAAAATTTATTTGAGTATTGATTTTATTCAAAATATAGCCAAATGAACAGTTTTATAAGTATCATGTCGACCTAATATATAAAGCTGTCGACCTAAATAGATAAATTTCATTCCAGAGAGTTTATAGGTCGACCGGTCCAAAAATATAGGTTGACCGGTTTTGATTTTCACAATCCAGAGAGTTTTTCGGTCGACCGGTCATAAAATTCATGATGACCGGTTCTTGTTTTTCACTATATTGAAAAGAATTAGGTCGACCGGTCATAAATATTATGTCGACCGATTTTGTTTCAGGAAGATTTCGGTCGACCGATAGTAAAATTTAGGTCGACCGGTTTAACATCTTTTCAAACCCGAGACTTTTTAGGTCGACCGGTACATATTTTTTGGTCCACCGGTTTGTATTTTTTTCATTTTTTTCAACCCGAGACTTTTTCGGTCGACCGCCTTGATTTAATAGGTCGATCGGTTTCTGCTGAGACTCTTTTTTTTTTATATATAGACATGTCGACTCACAAATTTAAAACCACGTCTCTTCATTCATTATTTCTTCAAAATTTCGTAACACCTTCTCTACCAAGCCCTAATTTCTAAAAATTCCATTTTTTTCAAATCTCCAAAGGCTCCAAAGACAAAGAAATCAAAAACTACTACCTCCTCAATATCAATTCAACCCATCTATGCTCAAATCGAAAATTGGCTTATGGATCCAATAGCTGTAAGAAGATGGAACAAAATGAAAGATTATATCTTTCACCAAGGAGTGTTTATCAAATTCAACGATTTCTTTCTCTATAATGTTAGAGAAATAGCAAACAGAGCCGGAATCGAGTCTCTTCTTAGTTTTGAAGATAACAATGTTGATATTAATCATATCATGATTAAACTATTCTATGCTAATCTAAACTTGGAAAAATTCAAGCCAGAAAACTCATCTGATTGCTTGTGGTCAGTGGTCTGTGGCCAACATGTGTTTATCTCTAAAGATAGAATGGCTGAAGTACTCTAATCTCCAAATGATGGTATATCCTTTTCAAATGACTTCTGTCCTGTTCATATTAGAGATAAAGTTAGTCACTTATTCATTGAAGATCATAAGACAAGTGCAAAAGGAGTTAATTTACGACCTACGCCGAGAATTGTTCATCATAGCCTTACTCATTCAATTTTACCAAGAACCGGAAACTTTGACGCAATTTACAGAGAAAATTTTAGAGCATTGTACGCCATCTATGGAAATATCAATATAAATTGGATTGAGTTGATATTTGATGAGATTTTAACGGTAAACAGACTCTCTCGTCCTCATATTTTTTACAACGAATACATTATACGTCTTTTAATAAATTGCGGGATTCCAACTCCGGAATCCAAAATTTCAAAGCCGAAATGTATAAATAAAGCTTCAAAGAAGAGAATGAAACTTCCAGAGCCATACCTGAATATTATTCCTTATGAGCAATACATACATCAAGGTCCTCCTGAACCTTCTACATCACATGTTCCTACGTCGGGTCCTCCAGAACATTCTACATCACATGTTCCTACGTCGAGACCAGAAGATGTTAAGATTCCTTCACCCACCTCTACAACAAAGGAATCTCTTGAACAAATAGCAAGGAATCAGTTTCTTCTGGAAGCACGACTTAAGCGAACCGATAAAAAGCTTGATCGCTTAGATACCAAGATGGACAAACGATTCAACAAACTTAAGTCCTTTTTCGGCATTCTCTGGGGAGCAATTTCATGTGGAGCTTCTTCCTCAACCACACATGTTCAAAATCCAGGAAAACGACCAATGCCTCCTACTTTCACATGGTCTACTTCGGAGGAGACCACTAGCTCTGGATAAAGTACTCAGCATAGTCGTGGTCATGAAATCTCATATGTTGAACCAAGTAGGCATGAGGGAGAAGAAGAACAATTTGATGATGATAAGGAAGAAGAAGGAGAAAAAGAAGAAGCGGATAAGGAGCAGGAAGTAGCGGGAGATGAGGAAAAGGAATCCTCAGAAGAAGAAACAGATGAGGAGGAAGGATCATCAGAAGAAGAAGGAGAAGAAACCGACTCTGATATACCACCTCAGTAGTTCTATCTATCTATTGCTATGATATTATGTCTTTAAAAATAACACTATTAGCTTTTCTATGTGTTATATATGCTACGAAAAATTTGGGTTGGTCTTGTATATTTCGGTATGGTTTATACTCTGGATGTGATGTCCTATGTTATTTAATCACTCTCTTGTTTATTATACCCTTTTTGTCGATGACAAAGGGGGAGAAAGTTACTAACATCTATACTTGCAGAAACTTAGTTATATTTTTCAGGGAGATCATATACTCAGGGGGAGTTAGAGCATATATACAGGGGGAGATAGCAATGGGGATCATATTTTAAAAGCTATGTTGTCATCAATCAAAAAGGGGGAGAATGTTGAGTCAAGAACTTTTAATGATCGTTTTGATTAATGACGAGAAGAAGCTTCATGATCGACAAAAAGAAGATACAATGGTATCATAGGTTAGAAGTTGGTTATTTAGAATATTTTATGTTAAAATCTATCCTCAAATAATCATACTTCCCATTGATTTCAAAATTATGCATGAAAACTCGTTTTTATTGTATATTGACAAAAACAGGTCAACCTGTTAAAAATAACAGGTCAACCTATTTTTAAATATAACAGGTCAACCTGTTAAAATTAACAGGTCAACAGCTTTTTGAAATAACGGTCAAAAACCTGTCAACCTATTAATTTTTCCTGCCAACCTATTTTTGAATTTCATGAAGATTCATCTTCTTTCTTGAATAGTTGCATCCATTTCTCTTTATTTAAAATCATTTCTTTTGATTGAAACTTTTCACCAACAATTGCAACTTCTCAATTACTATAAATACATCAGTTTTCAATCAATCAAAACACCAAAATTTCTCTCCATTCTCTTATCTATATTGTATTATTCTTAGCATTCTAAAAGCACTCAAAAGCATTCAATTATCGTTTGAATCTCCATGCATATTTAACACACTTGTGATTCAAATCGATAATCCACTTCCAAATCTTTGCAAACATCAATATATATTTGAGGATAAGATTATAGGAAGGTTGTACTCAATCATTGATTAATCAGTGTTGAAAGAACACATTCAAGGTCAAACTCTTGTAATCGTCTTGTGGGTAAGCTTGTAGCCCATGAAATCAAGTGGGTAAGCTTGTGGCCCGTGAAATCAAGTGGGTAAACTTGTAGCCCGTAAATCAAGTAGCTGTGAACCTGTTCCTCCGGGTGAAGCGAGGGTGTTGTTTAGTGAAAAGCCGAAGAGGAGCTTCGGGACTGGACGTAGGACGGGAGGTCCGAACCAGTATAAAAATCTGGTGTCATTACTTTACTTTATCTACAGCATTTATATTTGTTAGTGATATATTTCTTGTTTGTGAATTTTTACCTGCGTAACTATTGAATAGCTTAAGTTATCACATACATTCCGCATAGCCATATTATAGATCCTGCACAAGTCATATACACCCCGACTTTTCATGACTGACTCATAGTTTGTTTCACTTTGCAAACTTGGGTGCCCTCTTTTCCACACGGGCAGCCAAGTAATAGGTTTAGGCTTGGATACATTTCTGGATTGGAGCTTGCTTTGGAAGAAGATGAAGATCTTTCCTTTTATCTTTATTTATGCTTGTGAGACATTAGACATCTCTTATTTATGATGTAATTTTATGGAGTTTTCAGACTTATTTTCTTTCCATTGAGACTTTCTATTGGCTAAGTGTATCCTGTATCTGCTTACTCTGAAGTATTGGATATTATGATGTTGATTATATTCTATTTCCGCTGTAATGATTTATGTGTTATGATATTATCTGAGATCTGTTTTTGTTATAAATATGTTATATTCCAAATGATTATCCTTTCTTTCGTTTCACGGAAGTTTGGGGTCATCACATTTGGTATCAGAGCTAAAGGTTAACCTTAGATTCAGAATATAACATATTTAGAACAATTCGTCCAGATAGAATCAGCAGTATTCTAAGGCGAGTAGCTAATTGGAGATAGGATTAGTAATGTCCTAGAATGAGCACAGCAGAATAACACATATTAATTAGTCATTACATCATCATCTTTCCACTCGTTCCTACCTTTACCTCTCCTTTAGAATTATCATTTCTGTTGGTCTGACTCTTTCCTTGATGGTACAGACTGATTTGAAATGAGCACTAGAGAAAGAATCCGAGGTGGAGCAAGAGGGCCAGTCAGAGTTGAGACACCCATTATTCAATAGCAACCCACTTCTGAGGTCGTAGCACCACCCCTCCTCCCCCATAGCCATTTGACTTAGAGAGAATGTCCAAAAAGTTCAGAAACTTAGGGGGAGTGTCCTTTATTGGGCGAGAGACGGTGGTTGAGGCACAGACATGGTTAAAGGACAGCGAGAAAATCTTTGAAGGCTTGGAATTGGAAGATCAACGCAAGCGCTTTATGGCAACATGGCTATTGAAGGACCAAGCTGAACATTGGTGGGATACAGTCAAAATTGGCAATGATGTGGCCAACATGTCTTGGGCTAGATTCAAAGAGATTTTCAACGACAAGTATATCCCTCCACAGGAAGTAGAGAGGCTTCATGATCAAATTGCAAATTTGCAACTGGGAGGAATGACTATCTCAGAATATGTGCGGAAGTTCGAGGAGCTTTCACGTTACGCTCCAGAATTGATTTAGGATCCAGTCCAGAAAAATAAAAGGTTCATTAAGGGCCTTTCTAAGAAGTACCTGGACAGAGTCACAGCTCACATCAAACTCCCATTTAATGAAGTAATCGAGATGGCCCGTCGCTATGAGGAGAATGAACAGGCTGCACAACAAGATCGGATGAAAAATCAGAATAGCAACAAAAAGGAGCAGGCGGATAAGAAACCTGAGGCGAGCAACTCTTCAGCCGCTAAGCCTCAAGGAAAGAAGAGAGACAGGTCCAAGGTGAAGTATTTCAATTGCCAGAAGATTGGACATTTTGATTATGAGTGTAGAGCTCCAAAGAGGGCCAAGAGGAATGAGTCTGGACCTAGTCAGAATCGTGACCAGAGTTCTCAGGATAAGAGAGAGTGCTATAATTGTCACCAGAAAGGGCACATCAAGCCAAACTGCCCATTGCTGAAGATTTCTCAAGTGGCACACGTCTACGAAGGAGCGGCTGCACCAACTTCGTCCGAAGGAGCAGGTAAACCCGATGTTTTAGGAGGTACACTTAAAATTAAGAACATTCCTATTACAACATTGTTTGATACTGGTGCATCATGAAGTTTTATCTCTAGTGACACAATTTAAAAGTTAAAATTCAAACCTAGAAAACTTAAAGAATTGATTAGAGCTCATAGTCTGTAGGAGGTTCCCTTATTCTCGATCAATACTGTAGAGTGCCGATCTCCTACTCTTGCTATCAGTTTCCTTTTAATTTGATCATCATGAATTTCTCTGGTTATGATATCATACTGGGAATGGATTCGCTAACAAAGTATGAGGCCGAGTTAGTATGTGCTAAAAGAATTGTCAAGGTTAAAACTAAGCTTGGAAATATTACTATACCATGCCACGGCTCAGCAACTGACTAGAAAAATAATTATGGTTTTCTCTAGAAGTCACTCCAACTTCTATTGAGGATATTCCTGTCGTCAAAGATTATGCTGATGTGTTCAACGAAGTTGATAGCTTTCCTCCGCGTAGAGAAATCAGCTTCAGAATTGACTTAGCTCCGAATGCAAGGCCCGTCGTGCATCCTATTCGAAGAATGTCACCAAAAGAAAAAGATGAGCTAAGCTATCAAACTATGCAACTTTTGGGGAAGGGTCTGATCAGGCCTAGCTTCTCAGAATGGGGTGCAGGAGTGGTATTTGTCCAAAGTCAGACGGTACCCTCCCGACTGTGTGTGGACTACCGAGACCTCAGTAAGCAAACACTAAAAAACAAATATCCACTGCTACATATTTATGACCTGTTGGACCTCTTACATGGAGCACAAGTATTCTCTAGGATGGACCTAGCTACAGGTTTACATCAACTGCGAATCGTAGAAGAGTGTGTTCCTTTGACAGCCTTCAGAGGACCAGATATATTTTATCAATGGCTAGTAATGCCCTTCGGTCTATGTAATGCTCCAGCATACTTTGTAGATCTGATGAATAGAGTATTCCGAGATATTTTAAATAAATTTGTGCTGGTGTTCATCGATGACATCCTAATTTTTTCTAAACCACTGCTGAGCACGAAAAGCGTCTGAAAGAAGTCTTGGAGATTTTACGAAGAAATGTTTTGAAAGCCAAATTCTCTAAATGCATATTTTGGCAAGAAGAGGTGAAATTCCTCGGCCATGCTGTATCAAAGGAAGGCATTTTAGTGGATCCAGAAAAGATCTCAGCCATCCAAGATTAAAAGCAGCCTAGAACTCCCACCGAAGTCAGAAGTTTCTTTGGACTAGCTGGATATTATCGGAAATTCATCGAAGATTTTTCGAGGCTATCTTGTCCATTGACGAAGCTAACTGAGAAGCATACAAAGTTTATCTAGACACCTGAATGTGAGGCAGCTTTCCAAGAGCTAAAAGGAGGTTGACCACTGTTCCTGTGTTGACCATTATTGATGGCAATCGGGATTTGAAAGTCTAGACAGATGCTTCTAGAGAAGGTTATTCTTTTTATATAAACCAACATGTTAGAGATGACATTTTTAAATGATAAATCTCATTTTAACATGTTATCCTTTTATCTGTTTATGGTATTGGTGCGGTGCTAATTTAAAGGGACCAAGTAGTTGCATATGCTAGCCGTCAGTTGAAACCGCATGAGAAGAATTATGCCACTCATAATCTTGAGCTAATGGCCATCGTATTTTCTCTAAAGATATGGAGGCACTATCTCTTGGGTGAGAAGTTCGAACTGCATACGGACCATAAATTCTTGAAGCATCTATTTACCCAAAGAGATTTGAATTTGAGGAAGCAACGTTGGGTTGAATTTCTTACAGCCTATGACCTGGATATCCTATATACTCCAGGGAAAGCTAATGTTGTAGCCGATGCGCTCAGCAGGAAAAATGGGGACAACACCAATCTTATCATCGTCAATCTCATTATTACCCCACACTGATCGATGAAATCTTTGCTCTTCAGAAGAATGATAAGTTCATTCAGATTCTTTGTGAGTGAGTTTGAAAAGGCAAGGCCTCAAGCTTCCAATTAGACAGCAGGGGGACCCTTAGACTGCAAGGGAGAATATGTGTGCCAGATAGTCCCGAGCTAAAAAGAGAAGTTATGGACGAATGTCATAAATCTAAGCTCAGTGTTCATCCAGGGGTGAGCATGATATATCATGATCTCAAGCGCACCTTTTGGTGGAAGGCGATGAAAAGAGATATTTCTATATATGTTGCTAGATATCCCACTTGTCAGCAAGTCAAAAGCGATCAACAGAAGCTAGCAGGATTGTTGCAACCACTAGGGGTTCCAAGTTGGAAGAAGGACGAAATTTCAATGGACTTCATTGAAGGCTTGCCCCGAACCATAAAAAGGTATGACAGTATATGGGTGATTGTAGACCGCTTCACAAAAACTGCCCACTTCATCCCTGTCAAATCTAATCGAACAGCTCGAAGTCTAGCGCAGCTTTATTTCAGAGAGATGGTCAGACTGCATGGAATGACCGTGATCCGATATTCGCTAGCAAGTTCTAGGAAGCTTTCCAAGAAGAGCTTGGGACCAAGTTGAATCTGAGCAGTGCCAATCACCCTCAGACAGATGGCCAGACCGAGAGGGTGAACCGCATATTAGAAGACTTTTTGCGAGCATGCATTCAAGATTTTGGCGGTTCACGGGAGGATCACTTGCACTTGGTCGAGTTCTCTTATAATAACAATTACCAAGCAAGCTTGCAGATGTCGCCATTTGAAGCATTATATGGAAGGCCATTCAGATCTCCCGCATGTTGGGTGGAACCAGGCAATCGATTAGTCTTGGGTCCCGGCATGATTCGCGAACCAGCAGAGAAAGTTGATTTTATTAAGAAGCGCCTACTGGCTGCTCAGAGCCGACAGAAGAGCTATGTAGACTCACGGAGAAGAGATTTAGAATTCTCTGTTGGCGATTATGTATACTTGAGGGTTTCCCCATTGAGAGGTGTCATTCGTTTCGAGAAGACCAGGAAGTTGGCGTCGAGATTCATTGGTCCGTTTCCTATTCTTGGAAGGATTGGAACCCTCGCTTATAGAGTGCATATGCTCGACTGGTTGCCACATGTTTATGATGTATTTCATGTGTCCCAACTCCGGAAGCATGTTCATGATTCAGGCTTAGTTGTGGAGGAAGCAGCACAACAAGATTTGGAGATTACACCGAGCTTAGCAGTAAGGAGAGAGCCAGTGAAAATTGTTGGCAAGGAGACCCGAATTCTGAGGAACAAGAGGATCCATCTAGTTAAAGTGCAGTGGAGCGGGGATCCTAGAGACTGTACATGGGAGACTGAGGATAGCATCAAACAGGCTTATCCCATGTGCAGAGTGGACATCTCCGATTCACTCTTGTGTTGAGGTACATTTACATCTTCCGTTTTGTTTCCTACTTTACTTTGTTTCCTTTTCGGGGACAAAAAGCTTTTAAGTGGGGGAGATTGTAACAACCCGGAAAATTAGAACCAATTAAAAATTTTTATTTTAAATAATTTGGTTAGAAAATGTACCAAAATTTAAAATTTTCATTTTTAAATAATATTAAAGCAATTAAAAATAGCCATTTTTCAAACGACCACCGTTTTCGACGAAACCACTTTTGTTGGAACTGAAATGCCAAATAATTGCTAGGTTTTTTTTTCATAATTTTTTGAATTAATATGTGTGTGTGGCAAAAGAAAATGTGTTTTGTTCAATTCAGTCAAATTTAATCGACTTGAAAATAGCCATTTTTCAAATGGTCTTGGAATTCCATGAAACTAATTTTAATATGACCGTATCATCAAAACAAAGCCAAATATATTTTTTCTCTAATTTTTAGAGGTCGTATGTGACTCCGGTGAATTTAAATATATGATCGTATTAATTAAATAGATGATTTAAATATTAAACTAAAGAATTCAGGCCACAGACAGTCGTTTGGGATGACGAGACCTAGTCCATTGGATCCGGAACGGGGGCTATTGGGTAGGCTCAACTTCTGTTGGACTGAAATTGGTATTGTTTAAGACTTATGGATTTTTCTGTAAAATTAACATTAAAATATTATAAATATACATCAATTTTTAATTCAAAACCCTAATTCCTTATATCAGAGCTGCCGCCATCTTATATTCCTATGGTCGAAAATGCTCCTTCTTTCTCCCACTAATTTCTTGCAATCCTCTCAATAAATCTTCCTCCTCTAGTTGAGAATATTGTAGAGAACTTCACAATCTTCGATTCTATACGGTGTTGATCGAAAACCGTTGTGTATTCGAGGAGTTTCAGCACCCCAAACCGTACGTGTTTCAACCGCCGCCACCACCGCTAGGTGCGATCGCATCTGACCCCAGTGGCCCCCCTACGTGCGCCTCTTGCTCCTCTTCGATGTGGCAGACCCTGATTGGCCTCTAGCATCTCGATCCGCGAGCAAATAGGAACCCTAGAATTGAAGCTAGTGGGTTTAGTCGCGACCCTCATCCGAGTATTGAGGAAGAAGGGTATGGAACTGTATTTTAATATTTAATTAATTTAATATGATTCCTAACTTAATTAAATCATAACTCGTTCATACTGACTCAGAATAACACGATTTTCGAAGCGTTGCAATCATGAAGCCAAATACTACGTTCTAGAACTAATTGGGACTGATTCTGAACCTTTTGAATTTTAGATCTAAATCTGAAAAGAGGTGAGAATTCTGATTTATTTAATAATTAAAGTTTAATTATTTTTATTGTTATTTAAATCCTTGTCTGTACGATTATAAGCCAGACCCATGATGCTTGTTATCTAGAATTTATTGATTTGTTGTTATGGCACATTTTATTGTCGTGATTTACTTGGGATCTATGATGTAACTTCGTTTTGTTCAATTTCTGTTTTGCAATTAAATTTAGATCTGAAATCACATTATATTTCAGATCTATAGATGTTGGTTAAAATCCTTCTGTTTAGATCCATAATTATGGAATTATTCTCCAACCCTTTAAAACTATCGTCTGTTATTCAGATCTGCGCTTTTTATTTTTTATTTCATGAACATGCAGTTGTTTAAGCTTAAAGATCCCATCTTTATTTTGTTCTATGAACATGAAATTTGATCAAAAATAAAAGTACATTTTATTGTGTTTCCTGGACGTGTGTTTTTATCAGATTTGGGATTTGTAATAAAAATCACATTTTCATGACTTACATGAAACATGGATTTTTATCAAGTCTAGATTTGTAAGGTAAATCTCATTTTCATGAATCACATGAAAAAAAAATGAAAAAAAAAACATAGATTTAAAAAGTACATTTTTTACTTACAATCTTGATGTAAATAAAAACATAGATTAAAAAAGTACATTTTTATTTACAATCTAGATGTAAATTAAAAGATTAGATTAAAAAGTACATCTTTATTCACAATCTAGATGTAAATTAAATGAATAGATTAAAAAGGATCATTTTTATAGACATTTAGTGTCATTTTCTTTTTAGTTAAAAAGAACACATTTTGTGTCATTTTCTTTTTAGATAAAAAGAACACATTTAGTGTCATTTTCTTTTCAGTTAAAAAGAACACATTTAGTGTCATTGTCTTTTCTTAGTTAAAAAGAACACGTTTAGTGTCATTTACTTTTTTAGTTAAAAAGAACACATTTAGTGTTATTTTATTTTTAGTTAAAAAGAATACATTTAGTTGCTATTTTCTTTTTAGATAAAAAGAACACATTTAGTGTCATTTTCATTTTTAGTTAAAAAGAACACATTTAGTGTCATTTTATTTTTAGTTAAAAAGAACACATTTAGTGTCATTTTCTTTTTAGTTAAAAAGAAACATTTAGCGTCATTTTCTTTTTAGTTAAAAATAATACATTTGGTTGCCATTTTCTTTTTAGATAAATAGAACACATTTAGTGTCATTTTCTTTTTTAGTTAAAAAGAACACATTTAGTGTCATTTTCTTTTTAGTTAAAAAGAACACATTTAGTGTCATTTCCTTTTTAGTTAAAAAGAAGACATTTAGTGTCATTTCCTTTTTAGTTAAAAAGAAGACATTTCGTTGCCATTTTTATTTAGATAAAAAGAACACATTTAGTGTCATTTTCTTTTTAGTTAAAAAGAACACATTTAGTGTCATTTTCTTTTTAGTTAAAATGAATACATTTAGTTGCCATTTTCTTTTTTGTTAAAAAGAACACATTTAGTTGTCATATTCTTTTTAGTTAAAAATAATACATTTAGTTGCCATTTTCTTTTTAGATTAAAAGAACACACTTTGTTGTCATTTTCTTTTTAGATAAAAGGGACATAATTTGTTGACATTTTCTTTTTAGATAAAAAGACATACTTTGTTTACATTTTCTTTTTTTGATAAAGAGGACAAATTTTTAGCGTCAAAGTTGTTCGAACAAAAAGTATAGATTTTAAAGTTATATTTTTATTGTTAAATTAGAGACAATAAAGAGAATATAAAAAAATAACATTTTTATTGTCATTCTAGGGACGATAAAAAGAATAGAATCAAAAGTTATATTTTTATTGTCTTTCTAGGGACAATAAAAAGAATGAATTTAAAGTGACATTTTTATTTACATTTTAGATGTAAATAAAAAGAATAAATTTAAAGTTACATTTTAGATGTAGATAAAAAGATTAGATTAACAGTTACATTTTAGATGCAAATAAAAAGAATAAATTTAAAGTTACATTTTAAATGTAGATAAAAAAATTAGATTAACAGTTACATTTTAGATGTAAATAAAAGAATAGATTAAAACGTTATATTTTGTTTACATTTTAGATGTAAATAAAAGCATAGAATTAAAAAGTGACTTTTTATTTACACCTTAGCTGTAATAAAAATAGTAGAAATAATACATTTTAGATGTAATAAAAAGAAGAGATATTAATGTTACATTTTTATCGTCATTTTAGATGCGATAAAAAAAATAGAAAATAATGTCATATTTTATTGTCATTTTAGAGGCAATAAAAAGGATAGGACTAAATGTTACATTTTATTATCATTTTAGATGTAATAAAAATGATAGAATTAAAAATTACATTTTTATCGTCATTTTAGATGCGACAAAAAGAATAGATTTTAAAGTTACATTTTAGATGTATTGATTGAAAGTAGTTGAAATCACCAACGTTATATAATTTATATATATATAAATATAAATTATAAATTAAACGAATCGCGCGCGGTAGTTCACGTTTCGGCAATCGTAACTTTAAATTATTATACCGTAAGATCCGACCATCGAATTTTCCCAAAACTGGAACCGTTAGGACCGCTTTATGAAGATATTTCCAACGAAATAAATTTCTTCAAAATCCAACGGTTAAATTTCAAGATATGTGTAAATTAAATTTTGGTAAAAATAGCGCCAAGGCCGCCCATCGACCCGAAGCGTCGTTTAATTATATTGAGCTATTTTAAATAAATAAAAATAGCGATAAATCGTTATTAATAAATATTAAAGATATAAAATGATTTAAATGATAATTATTTGAAAGATTATTTGAAAAAACCGAGTTCAACTCATTTCAAATAATTATACGATGATTAAATCAAAGATATAGAAGACGGTGATTGAAGACCGACTATCTCCACATCGAATGGACGGCTACTGATGCCTTTGATAGGAGTTGCTGCCTTGAAAGGGTTATAGTGGTAGCTGTCTGGACGTACTTGTTGTTTGTCTGGGTTAGCGAGCACCTCTCTTCCGTATTGGACATACGGACGAGGAATAAGGTGACTCCGCTTTAATTCAGTCCCATAACGGACTTGTAAATGGATGTGTGCCTGACGTTGGATTTTATTCCATGTAAATTGAATCGATATTTAATATATATTCGTTTGGTGGCAGAGAATTTATTCTCTTGCTTAACACCTCAGAGGGTGTATATTGGTAGTTATTGACCGCATGGCGTGAATTGTCAATGTGGTACGCCAAGATGCAGATGATCAAGGCTTTTGTTGAAAAGCAGGGCCTTGTGGTTGATGATCAAAGCATAGCCTATTTCGGCATAGCTTTGTGTATAGCGTGACTTCACGAACCTCACACCCCAGTATGAGTCAAAAACGGGAGTAGGACTGTAGGGAGTGCACACGTTTCTTTCTAGCTAAGAAGTGGTGTCAGTGACTTACTAGTCCTGACATTTTTACTTATGTGGATGATGGATTATGAGGTACCTCAGTTTTTTTTTATAGGTTGTTAGTGGCCATATTATAGGTTCAAAAGAACCGGGAAGCGTGTGTTCAGGCATAACTAATCCACTAACGTTATTCGTGGACCGGCCCTGAAGATCCAAGGGTTCACTCCGAGGAATCCTGAGGCATTTGCTAGAGTGTCTCGAATCGGAGAGGACGGTCCCTAGCCTCGATTCATGATGGAAACCGAATCTCCAATACGACATTACGGTTTTGATTGTGAACCTATATACGACGACAAAGTAGGATGGGGTACTATGCTGTCTAGGATTGATACATTTACTTTGAAATATTTTCTAAAACTTATAAACACTAATAATAATATTAAAAATATTATTTTATACGTATCAAGTCATGTTTGATCATTATAAGGTTAAACTCTATCCTCCAGTTTGCGTTGCATTGTGTGATGGGACTTGAGTCTTATAATGATTTCATTTTTCCAAAATGCATTACGTTGTTTTGTAATAAAATTTATTTAACTTATGTACTGGCAATCCAAGGGAGTAAACCCGTTCCGCGTTAGCGGCGTGGTCCTATGGTTAGCCACATTATTAGAATATGTAAGAAAGATTTCTCATACCAGTCTCATGACTGACTCGTAGTTTGTTTCACTTTGCAAACTCGGGTGCCCTCTTTTCCACATGGGCAGCCAAGTAATAGGTTTATGCTTGGATACATTTCTGGATTGGAGCTTGCTTTGGAAGAAGACGAAGATCTTTCCTTTTATCTTTATTTCTGCTTGTGAGACATTAGACATCTCTTATTTATGATGTGATTTGATGGATTTTTCAGAATTATTTTCTTTCCGTTGAGACTTTCTATTTGCTAAGTGTATCCTGTATCTGCGTACTCTGATGTATTGGATATTATGATGTTGACGATATTCTATTTCTGCTGCAATGATTTATGTGTTATGATATTATCTGGGATCTGTTTTTGCTATAAATATGTTACATTCCAAATGATTATCCTTGCTTTCATTTCACGGAAGTTTGGGGTCATCACATGCATTTTATGATATATACATAATTTGTTTCTATACGGTTATTGTTGCTTTATGGTTATTTATCTTTTTATCTATTGCTTGCTAGATAGTTAAATTAGTCTATGAAAGGTAGCAACTAACAAAGCCTTTGGGTAAAATTTGTAATCAATAAATTGATTATGTAATAATATAAAGACAAGCATAAGAAAGTGTTTGTGTTAATGTAGCATATGAAAAAACATTGCATCCAGGATTGATTAAATATAATCCACCAAAATATATAAGAAACCTTTATCTTCCTATAGCCTGGAAACCAGCTGCTATATATAACTTTAGAAAGAAATGGAAGATGGGACATATATTGATCAAAGTGAAGGTGGTAATGTTACAGGAAACATTGGCAAGCATGTTTGAAAATGGAAGAAAACATCTACAATATAGGTAGTAATTTTGGGGATGCTCAAAAAAACATGACACATTTATGACCATACAAATAAAAGAAAAAATTCAAAATTCTAAATAAAACCATGTAGAAGTTACATGAAGACGCATACAACAAGATGAATCTCATTTCCAGCACTAACTATAGCTATAGAAACATGCTTGGCACCCTGTATATACTAATAAAAAAAATCAAACCAAATATTTTTACTTTTAAAGAGTTATAAACTAAGAAACTACCCAACTTGCTCGGGATCACAGCAATTATACAAGTTATGAACAAAGCATGCATAATTCAGATGAGTACTTATCATATATGCAGTATTTACTGCATGTCATTAAAAATAAATGGTTTTGAACAATTGTCAAGTCTCCAAAAATGTGATGGCGCTATGCTGACTTGTAGTTTTAAATATCCGTGCAGTTATTCCTATGTTGTGCTTGCGCAGTTTAACTTTTCGACAAATTATTTGTACAACAAAACGTAATATGTGTGCCATGACCAATAATACAACATAGTATCGAATTTGGTGATCACGTATACATTTGAAACCGACTATTTCTTTTAATGCATGTCAAACATGTGATGGTGTATATAGCTTATTAATATTTTGTATGGTGTGTACTTGAAATAAAGTCTAAATAAAGGGTCTTTGCCGAAGTTTCAATAAAAATTCGAAAAAGCCATTGCACTTCATTTGAGAATATTCTTCTTTTATATGGTTGCCAAAAATAATAATAAGTGAAGTATTTTAAATAACTATGTTGAAATCTTGATGAAATTTAAATGTTAAAGTTGAAATAAATCATTAATATGTTGGTCATGATTAAAAAAACCTTTTAACAAATTATTTATTCACCTTGTAAGTTGTTCATAATAATACGAAAACATAACATGAGGGATAACTATGGAACTTAATGCCCTAAACATGTTGCCACTACGTGCATAAGTTATATATCATTATTTTAGTAATCAAAACACATATAAGAAAATAACTACAACACACCACTATTCCAAGCAAATTGGTTGACAAACAAAAATCGTTCCATCTAAATCAATCCTGGATGGACCATATTCTGTATGCATAGTTTCCCATCAGTGAAAAACTGGATGTTATGACTACACAAGCCATAAAACAAGAGTGTAAAAATATCAATATCAATATCAATATCAATATCATTATATCAAGACTGTCATTATAACAAGTATACTGAAGATATCAAATCATATAAGTATGGAAATAACAAAGCATTCATAGAATCTTAGATTCAATCCAAGTACCTTTATTTAACCAAGAGATTCACATTCAGCGCAGTACAACGCCCGTTGGAGAAATGTTCCACAACTTAAGAGGTGTAACCGGCCCTTGAAGAGATTGCACTGCATATGCCATACGTGCTGGAGCAGGAAAATGAAAGCTGCGTGGTGGGAAAGAAAAAAAATCTGGTTAGGATTTTAAAGATAGAAGAAAGATAAAAATTGATCATGCAAGCACTGTTTAAAATCAGATTGTAATACCAAATATTGATAACGAAAGAATAGGAATGCAAATAAATCAGCACTACATACCTAAAACATAGTAAAATTTGCATAAATGAAATTATACCTTCATAATTTCTCCTAAAACTACACATGAATTTCAATCACAAAAGAGAAACAAAAATAAAAAGCATCGCTCATGGACGAATAAATAATGATAGCCACTTTCATGTACCCACTGTAAACCCATAATTTCACACTAGTGAAGGTTTCCAAAGGAAAAAAAATTATGTATCTCCCATCGTCATTGTACTTACCCTCTTTTTTACCTCTTCGTGATAGATGCCCCTCCGCTAGTGCCATTTATTCCTCGCGGTGGGTCAGTGCAGGTGCTTTTCCCTCTCTTCCAATTTCATGGACTTATCGCTTCGATTACGGAGGTGTTGGAGTTCACGATTGAGAATAGTACGGCTAGGGCTTGAATCCAATTGAAGTCGCGACTTCGGCCAGCTAGTCTCAACCCTACGAACCAAGTGTTGATCGGAATATTATTTTTGGATCTAAAACAAGGGCAACGAGGGGAAAGGATTTTAGGAATTATTTTGAACCCCAATGATTTCAGATTGGAAGCAAAGCGATTGAGTAGTTAAATTAACGTAACGAGAATAAAGAAATAAGATGGAAGCGAGAAGACTGAGAAGGATGAAGGATTAAGAAGCGTGAGAAGTTGATGAGCTACATCAAAAGCCGCCATTATTTGATATTGCTATAAGGGTTTAAGAACTAAGTAGTTGCGATTTGAAGAAAGAGAGGCGGCTAAATTGCAAAAAAGCAACAGAAGACATTACCATCTAAATCGGGTCGGGGTTATTATGTGACCGCTTCATCCTATTTTTTTGTTCCATTATCACGTTTTAATATTGCTAATTATATTATTATTACTAATAATATAATATTATAGTATTCTTTTAATTTTAAAATTTAATTATAATTATAAAATATTAAATAATAAATGTTACTTTTCTACTACTAACATTTCTTGATAATTATTAAGAATTAATTTTTTTCCTTAATTACTGATTATTATTATTAATTATTACATTTTTAATTGTCATTTTAGTTAATAACCATTTAAAATTAATTACTTAACATTGAATATCGCTTCAAAAGTATAAAATTTTATTACTATTTATTAATTATTAAATATTAACCTTAATTGTAGATAGAAGTTATCTTCAGTTATTACGTACAACATTATAAACTGATGACAATTAGTGAATATGACCCAAATTGAAAATGACATAGACCCAAAAACAACACTGTAGTTCGACAAATACATGACATCCAAAGGCACACAACAACAAGTCGATGCCTCATAGCATGACAAGAACATTATTATTAAATATTACTTCTTAATTAATTAATATGACTTATTAATTAAATATTTTATGTTAAATATTAATTATTAAGTATTTATTAATTATTAATTTTATTTATTAACTAGGAAATACTAAGTATAATTTACTAATTATTAATAACTAGCTAAAATAAATTATTATATATATAAATTAATTATTCATTATTTATAATAATTTGTGATTATCAATCATTATCGATAATCATTAATATAATAAATTATAAGTAATGATATGTATTAGTCATCGCTTGTGATTATGAAATATTGTTGGTTATAAATGCTTTATGAGTTATTGATTATTTATTATTTATAAAAAAATTAATAGCCATCATTAATTGTTATTTAAAATTGATTCTTAAATATCACTTCCCTGTTTTGAAATTTCATTGTTAACTTATTAATAAATATATATTAACCTTTATTATTATGTGATTATTAATTATTTAATAGCAATTATTATTAATTATAAAAGTGAAATGTTAAATATTTCTTTGTAATTATTAAAGTCTGATTATTAATTAAATATTAGATGTTAAATGTTAAACATTAATTATTAAATATATATTATTAATTATTCAATATCAAAGACTAATCATAGTTATTATTTGTTAAATGTAATTAATAAATATTAACTTTAATTTGCCAACTATTAATGATTAACTAACATATATGTTAAATATAAAATCTAAACATTTTTTATGGTCATTAATTCCGATAAATTATAAATAATAACATATGGTTGCACCTTATGATTATTGTATGTGCATTTGCATCTATTACTAAAATAATTTGCAATTGCTTTAGTTTCTAAAAAAACAATGAGAATAACGTTATTTACTTCGATGCATTTGCTTCGGTTCTTAAAACACTAATGCAAATAGTGTAATTTGCTCCTGTTATATGGACAACTGAAGTGAATAACCCTATTTGCATCAGTGCATTTGCTTCTATTGCAACCACAACTAAAGCAAATAACATTATTTGCTTCAGGTATGAGCATAACCGAAGCAAATAACACTATCGACATCACCGCATTTGCTTCGATTGTCCATATAACAGAAGCAAATAACACCATTTGCTACGGTTATGTGGACAACCGAAGCAAATGAGGCGATGCAACAGACACATTTTGTAGTAGTGATGATTTCAGACCTAAATCATATATATATATATGTATATATATATACATATATGGTTTAATTGTGTAAGATACAATAATCGAATTAATATCTGATATAAATTCATATCTAAATGAAACAATTTTCATTTCAAAATAAAATTAATACAACATTTCTATTCTAGTTAAAAACAAACCAATGTTCATTGGGATATAGAAATGTACATGTCATCAGTATAGACACTTATGCCAATAAGATATACAAATATGTATATGATCTGCATATTTATTCATATTAATGAAGTGAGGAAGTTTTAATTATAGTCAAAATTCAAAACTAAATAAAACAAACCAGGTGAATATTTGTTTCTAAAACCAAGTCAGTATTATTATACTGATACGAATATATGCAGTGTCAGTTGATATATTTATTATCATAAATATTGGATTATGTCACTAAATTCTTTGTGCATCGTCCGCAGCTCTAGTGCGGGTGGTGGGGGTTCCTAGCTCCCCAGGAAGAGGGAGAGGGTTCAATTCCCACCTCATGCACTTTAGTTAAAATAAGAGGGCTTACCATGTGCATAAGCCTGATGATCCCGCGGACCGTGTTAGGTGCACTAAGGGGAATTTTACGACAGTGTCGGTTTCTCCCCTAAAAAAACTAAAAAAAAAATCCTTGTGCATCTCAACATAGCTTATCAAATAGTCAAAACGTATGAGTAATTCACTTATATAATTATATCATATATAAATGTTATACAACAAACAAATCATGATACATTTAAAGTAACATGAACATATTCCTTTCATTATCAATTCGATCTGAATGTGTAACGACTCGGCAGGAAATTCGATGCTCGAATTTCGACAATAATACATAAAACCCGTACCATTTGCCAAACTCAAGTATCGAACAACACCATATAGTTATTAGAAAGAAATTAGAGGATTAGGAAAGAAAGAAACAAATATTAGAATAGAAGATAAAGAAGAACACATCAGAATCTCACAGCGGAACAAATAAAATATGATATATCAAATCTCTTTATACAAAAGAAACTATATATACATACCAATCATCAGAGTACAACATATATCTGTCACAGCGGAAATACACTTTATATATCTAACAGTGAAGCCTAATGCTTCTACCTCCTGAACTCCGGCGAAACCTAAGCTGTAAATATACTCGGTCTGACCCGAGCACATTTGAAGCAAAGAAAAATTCATCCGGATCAGTCTGGAATACTTTCAGTGATAAATTTACAGCACAAACAATTTGTTTAACTTTGAAAAATCCTTTTTGAAATCAAAGGATAATAGTGAGACTAGCCCACACATAAACATGGACGGTTTTTACCTTACTTTAACCCAAAACAGTTTTGAAATCAATATCTTCTCCGATATTATAATAATGTCTATCAAATTACAAATAAATATCAATCTAGCAGAACGCTTGCATCCCACGCTCTACATAAATAGTATAGAATCAAAATCGCGGGCTCTTATTGGAGAATGGATTTCCTAGAAAGGTATAGGACCACCTTCCGACAATGTACCTCCCGAGCTGAATACATTGGGGTTCAACCAGAATGTCTTGCAACCCGGCTCACACATGACCGACCCCTCATTTCTCTTGAGAGTACCGAATATATCATTACCACAGTTGGGGGCCAGCCAACCGAAGCGATAGCTTACATATAAAAATAAAAAGGGACAACCGAAAGCATTTGATTTCTCCAGATCAGGTAATGATATACCCTTTTAATGGGTGCGACCCACATAGCCATGTTGCCTACCTGATTTTGTGCCATTTCCCGGTTGATGAGGCTAGAGGTTATGCTTATCATTCAGAATAGTATATCTCCATCCACTTTAAATGCCACGTTGTCGGATCCTCTAGAAATTCACTAATTAATTTCCATAAAAATACTCTAGTTGTTAATCTAAAGAAGTTTTCCTTCTATGCCACCAACATGGTACGTTTGAGGAAATCAACGTACGCGATCCCTTTGGAAATACTTTGTCAGACATTCGTCCATACAAGTCATCCGGGAACAAGAAGAACCGAAGGAACTCTCCTACCACATCCTAGGAATCACCCTGCGGAATAGTAGCGAGTAATCCTTGCAAATCCGCAAATTTTAACAATGACAGAACCACAGTATATCTCAGGTCATGAGCCAGAGATTTAAGTAGTTCTTCCATTTTATAAATATCTACGGTCTTCAATTTACTCCGTATTTATCTCCTTCATGTTAGTCGCGTCCGCACAGTTGATTCAAAGATGTTTTGGGTCTAGTTCCTATCCCGGTCTCTTCGAAACAACACATCAAAAAGGTTCAGGAGTAATATCCATTTGATAGTCGGTTATTTAACTATCAAATCATAACAATACTGTTAAGTACATTGGCAGCTTAGGTCATTTATGTTAACATATTTCATTAACAACTATTCCATTTATTCTTATGACCGGTTTCATAATTTCTATCTCGACTAAACTCTTCCAGTTCATTACTTTAAAATTATTAATCCATACATTCTTTGGAATAACGAATTTACCAAACATCACTCTTTATTTACTTTATCAGGGAACATTATTATCTTTTATAAAACATCTTGTATTACCCTTTTTATCTTGGTACATCATTTACATTCTCAAAACCCTTTCGTACTTCTTATTCTTGAAAATATCACCATAGTTTATAACCCTCATTTCATTTCCTTTATCATTGGAAATATCGTTATATTTCTATTTCAACAACGGCCTAGTTAAATTACCAAATTCCCCTTATTTCCATTTAAAACATTTCACTTAATCCAACTCTCAGGTGAACGTTATTTTAAATATCATCGTCTTGGTTAAAACTCTTTTTACAACTTTGTTTGAATTAAACTTCAAATTCTTTCCATAATCCTTTATTTTGTTTTAAATAAAAGAAACTCAAACTATCAAACACTCGCTTTAGTTATTATTCAATAAAAGTAGTATATTTTCGATTAACTGAACTAGCATAGTTAATTCTTTTTAAAGGTTATTTAAATAAATTATATATTTTATTAATCATAATTAACTCAATAATCACTTTCCTACCCATTAGAACTAATACAATCTCTCGATAAAAGTGAAGCCATTCAAGTTGGGGTATTCTAATTACCTCTAAGACCTTGACCGACGAAGCTCTTATCTTAAGATAATAGAAGTTTTCCACTTAGACATCTGTTATTCCTTTTCCACTTCCATTATTTATGGTTTAAAAACCATTTTCTTCTACTTGGGAACCTACTTCACAATTTAATTTTTTTACTTCTCTATGTGAACTTTCAAATCTTATTCACTATTCAATCCAATATGATTTTGATAAACCATATCATATATTTGTAATTCCTTATGATCTCTCCACTTATGCTACTAACCAACATCCCTTTGCACAAATCCATTTAATCTTCCTATTATAATCACCTCCCTTTATACTAAATAAACTTTTTTGCAATGCCCGCATTTAGCTTATAAATCACTTTTACAAACTTCGTTTGTAAACTCGGATTATAATCCTTGTATAAACTCCTATTAGGTTTTTATCAAACCCTATCTCCACTTAATCACTTCTCAATTTAATTCCAATTAAAAGTCATTGATTTAATTATGTTTAAAGCTTGTTTTCAATATTTACTTAGCTCGAGAGTCTTTTATAAACTTATGTTTATAAGATTCTTGAATTTACAACAGGATCCTTTTATAAAACTCGTACTAGACCTTAATCAAATCTTATCGCCACCTGATCACTTTTTAATTTGAATTTCAATTAAAAGTATTTGCTTAAATTATTATTAATTAAAATAATAAATAAATTCAATATTAACTATATAAAAATAGTTAATTTTGACATAAGCAAAAAATAGAATAATTATCATTTTAAAAAAGCATTAAAAAATAACTAACTTTATTGACACCAAACAATTCGATAATCACTTTAAAATGTAGTTAATCAAAGATTAACTAACTGTTAACACCATTCGTTAAAATTAACGAATATTTAGGAAATTCTTTATTTGATTTATTTAAATTAGATTAATCAAATTGTCAGTTATCACTTAGAACGGTTGATTTTTGCCAACCGTACATATCAGTTAATTGTCAACTGATTTCCCATTTCCCATTTCCCTCTAAATTAATTAAAAAACATGATTAATTTTTAAAACATCACTTAATTGTTTATAAAAACAATTATCCCATTATTACTAACTTGTATGTTAGTTTCAGACTTTCCATTTAGAACATGACATAAGATATGTCACATAAAACGTTTAATGATCCCTTTTTTGAAAAACACAATTAACTATAAATATATTTATAAGATCCCATTTTAATTGACTTGTTTAAAATAAATTTAAAACTTCAAATTATTTATAAAAATTAATTTGTAACTAAATATTACGTTAATGCGCCCGACGGTAGAACAACATTTAATAGTAAATTTTAGGCCCTCACTGCCAACCACTTAATCAGAACTGCCGATTGATTTAAAAACACAATAATGATTTACATCCATTCAACCATCACTATCTGAAAACGGTTTAATGTCAATTTGGGGGTTCAATCAGTTCATGAATAAACAACATAAAGATAAACAGATATTTTTAGGAATCCAATCGGATCCTTCCAACCTGTTCTTCCATGCACCACGGATTGTTATAACATTTCATGATAGTAGATAATTTTGAATAATTAAATAAATGATGATAATATAAATAACAGCAACCATTAAATCAACCAATAGCAACCAAAGCGTCCAATCAACCAATTTGTACTTTTATATGGATTTATCACATCATAGCAGTCCAGAAAAGTGTGAGTGTTAACTCACCAATTATTTCAGTTGATGGTTGTAGCGTTGTTTCGACAATTACAGACAAGCGTTTGCAACTATACAAAAATCCAACAGCTTCTGTTTTCCAACCATTTCTGCTTGACAGCATGGTGCTCATCGCCACGATCCCAACGAGTCCAATTTCGCAAATTTCTGATATTGTATGAACACGTTACGATTATTCAAAATTTGGTTGATCTTAAAACAATAGAAATTAAATAATATAACTATTAATTACCATTAAAATAAATGTACATCATTAGGCCATGAAATCCATGAATTAGTATTTCATGCATTTGCTCTCTTCTGTCTTCCTGAAACCAATTCAAGTTTTTACCCACTGATTAATTAAACCAACGAATTTAAACATTAATCTTAACCGTATAATAATTAATAAATTCTTAATTATAATATAACCTTCCCTAATTACCTTAATTGACCGCTTCAATTTCCACGTCAGCAAGGCTACAACTGTAGCTCGCGGTTTCCATTCATCCGTTCAGGAAACCCGATCATGTCTTCTTCTCAAACATGATGGATAGCCCCTTCATCAACTTCGACTCCAATTCCCCATCACTAGCGCCGTAACCGTCCGCCTGAGACCCCCACCCTGCCATGGATGGCTTCGCCCTTCCAAGCACTACCGTCGCCCATTGTCTGACCACCCAGCTCGCCTTCGATAGATCTGAAAACTTCTCCGACCAAAACACAAACAAACCCCAAGACCGCCGTCGTCCGGCTATCTGCGGCATCAAGACCACCTCCAATCGAATGACCGACCCTCTGCGCTACTTTCCCATTCACAGAGCCCAACCTGAAAAGCCTTCCACCGCTGCCTAATGCCCTAAATCCGATAGCAACCTCCCCCAAAAACTCAACTCCGATCAACTCGTCGCCGTGACCACCTCCAATCACCTTATAACCTCAGACTGGTGCCAAACGAAACCTGGAACTCCCCTCTCTAATTTCCCCCAGGTCTGGTCATCTCAAACTGATCATATCTCCCGCAATCATCTAAAGAACGGAACTGACGTGCTCTGGTTTTAGTGCCATTCCGGCCACCACAGGCCACGAAACTTCACCAAGTTTTTATTAAAGCTCGAACTCAACATTGGCTACAATTTTCCTTTTGGCCACCCCCTTTGATTCTCACTTGATTGTGAGGAATAAATTGTTTTGTGCCAGGGTCTTTTCTGGAAATATTATGAATGGTGGAAATGTTGTGAATGGGTTGGCTGAGGTTTAGATAAGTGTGAAAATTATTATTTTAACCTGATGCGACGACCGACAATTTTTATTTCATGTCTATCGCAATTCTAAACGTCGTTTATTGATTACTATGCTCACATACAAACTCCGTTCGAGACGAAAATGGATGGCATGTTATAATTTGACGTTACAGTCCTAATGAAACTTGTTTCGTCAAATTCCGAGTCAATTGGCTCAAAAGGCGCTCGTTCACGCCCAAATGGTCGTTTTATTTGCATTTAATTTTGTCATGCTCACAGAATAACCCAGATTTGCGTGAAACTTGAAATATAGCAATAATTAGCTGTTGCAGTCTCAACTAATTTGTTTCATTGAAAACAGAGGTCGTTTGAATAATGACCCTTTTTAAGGGTCCAATTTACATTAAAATAAACCAATTTAAAAATACTTTAATATAATAAAAACAAAATATTATAATTGGCCACGCTTGACCAGAGTTTCATTTACTACCAAAATAAAATACTTCGGGTTGAAATCCAAGGAAATTCGATATTAAAAATATTTAAAAACCCTTTATTTTATATAATAAATTGATATAATTTATAAAGGTATTCCATAGCGACTGATTTAAAATTTGATTTGGACATAAAACAAAATTTACACTATGAAAACTCAAATTTTCTCTTCCACTAGAAAAATATTATCCAATAGATCCAGACGTTTCTTGTTTTGAGAAAATCCGAGTTATATTGGATCCTGTGCAGCCATTTGAAGTTCAAAACGCAATATTACGAATTGCTGCGCCGCTACATCTCGTTTTATAATATAATTATAAATTAAACATTATAACGCTGTTAAATAAACGAAATCGTTATTTTAATTCAATATAAACAAATATTAAACCATTTTAAATTGTACGCTCACATTATATTGCAAATTCAACATTTTCCAAATATTATGAAAATATAATATTATTATATTATTGATATTTATAATATATTCAAAATAAAATGGTTAAACACAATTATTTAAATTCAAATCTATAATTAAATAATAAAATAATTCAAGTAGTTGGCCAAAAAATACGGGACGTTACATTCCTTCCCCCTTAAAAGAATTTCGTCCTCGAAATTGCTAGGATAGAAGAAATGCTGCAACCCATTATCTTTTCAAAAATATCTGATAAAAAATCAGTTTTATTTTCAAAATTAATCCAATCAGTTTTAAAACCAATTTATTTTGAATAACAAAATTTTCTAGAAATTTTCAAAATTAATCTAACAGCTAAAATTTTGGAAAATTTTTGGCAGAGTCTCCCCTGTACGGAGGGACATCTGCAATATTGCAGGTTCAAGAAGTATATATACATCGACCAACATGGTCGGAAAAACTCAAAATCCAAATAAAACCCAAAATTTTATATATTGCATAGGCATACCTTTTTTGCGAGGGCTATTACGCGTTAAGCGATAAATTATACTTGAGCTTGCTCAATTTTTATGCAGCTCTATTGAAACTGGATTCAATTTACTCTAGAATTTTCTTCGATGGATTTTAAAGTTGAACTAGCTCTTCTGCACCTGTTCTCAGCTCTGATGAACATCATTAATTTCCAAAACAAGGTCAATAAGATTTAAATATCCATATCATCCGTATCATTTATACCGACTGTAACAACCCGTATTTCAATAATATGATTAAGACGAGAATCAAGGAAGAATTTAATGTTAAATTCTGGATCAAGCGAAACGGGCTATGCCATTGCGTTCGTCTCGGAAAAATACGCGAAATAGAGTCCGTGTTTTCGAAAAACGGAGTCTGTATGACCCGATTAAGGCCCAACGAAGTTTTCAGAAAATTTCTAAATAAAAACAGATTTCAAATCCAAAAAAATTGGGCCAGTTGGGCCAGGCGGGAAAAGTCCCGCCACAGTACCCAAGTCGACAGCCCTGTCGACTTGGGAGTCGACTTGATTTGTACCAAGTCGACAGCCCTGTCGACTGGGCTGTCGACACGGGTGGCCGAGCCATCTTGGCTTGGTGCACCTGCACTTGTCTCTGGTCTTGTTCTGGAAGCTTCTGACGTGGTTTGATGGCTCAGATCCGATTTAGGGTTAATCTAAGGGCCTAAAACTATCCTAATCTCTATAAAAAGACCCTAAACCTAACCTAAATCCCTAAAAATCAAACCTAGCAACTAAGTGCTGCCAAAATCAATCTTGATCATGGCCTCCATCTCCAATCCCTAGAGCCTATGCATTCAAATCAAGTTCAAATCAAAAGGTGCAAGCTTGCTACACCAAATCAAGGCCAAATCAACATTGCTATGCGGGTTTCATGATGGTTCTTCATCAAAGGAGCCACCTTTCTTCGCCAAAATGATTCATGCTCCTAGTCCTCTTGCCACGCTAAGTAAGTTCTAGCTACTTTTGGATCAAAACGGTAGTTTTAATGTTGACATGGGATAAAATGCAAAGTAACATGAATATGTTAGCCTATGGGAACCTAGTTTGCCTCTTTATCATGAACATATGATTTTGGGTGATGTTGTAGCGACTAAACCATGCTATTCATGTTGCATTGGACTTAGATTGCCATGCAAGATTGGACCTTTACTTGTAGTATGATAGCATGAACACTTAGAGCCACTTTGACTTGGGAAATAGTTGCATAAATTGGACTTTGGGGCTTATGCATGTAAATAAAACCAACCCCCTTATGATATCATGTTTATGTAAGGTCAAATCCCATTATGACAACATGCAAGTTTGTGAGTAAATTTCCTATGATAAGATGCAAGTTCGTGGCCAAATCCTTTGTGACACTATGCATGTTTTTGGCCAAACCTCCTTGTGGTATTATGCATGTTTGTGGCCAATATGTTGGCATAATACCCTATTACGTGACTCGCTTCCACTTGGGTTGGAAATACGTTGGGTAGCTTAGGAAAAACGGGGGTATGACTTGGAAAACTTGACATGGGGTATAAACATGACAACATGTAACGTTAAATATGACATGTGTTTATACTTGAAAATATGACTTGAAATATAATATGGAAGTTAACATGTAAGTGTGCATAAAATCATAAGCTTGGGAATTTACCTATTAAGTTAGGTCTACCCTTTGGGAATTTACCTATTAAGTTAGGTCTACCCAAATGCTTGAAAAACTTGTTACATGTTTTGGAAACATGATGAACTTAGAGAATATAAGAGTGGCCAACTCGAGGTTGGGTTGAGTTTGTAGCATAAATCTACCCGGACCTGCCCGGCTTAACTAGTGGCTACAAACAATAGGATCCAATGTGAGAAGTTGGTCATGTCGTGCTTAAGACCCGAGGTTAGACTAGGTTGTGGTGTAAATCTACCCGGACCCGCCCGGCTTAACTAGTAACCGCAACAAGGTCTAATGTGAGAGGTTGAGAGTGCATTAATTAAATTAATGCCACTTGATATGGTTAAGTAAATTTGACTAATGACACTTAACCATGCAAGATGATTAGGGATGGGGTTAAGTAATTAAGACTTAACTAATCTAAATACGGTAATTAGATGAGGTTAAGTAATCCACACTTAACTAATCTAAACACGGTAATTCGATGGGGTTAAGTTAAACACTTAATCAATTTAAACTTGGTAAGTCAATGAGGTTAATTAACCAATACTTAACCAACTTAACGTGATAATTTAATGGGGTTAAGCAACTTATACTTAACCAATTATACATGATGACTTGATGGGATTAAGTAACCTATACTTAACCAATCTAATACACGAACCCGATAAGGTTAAGTCACAAGGCCTTTTTAGAATATACTTAACCATTGTAGTACGATTAGAGGATGAGGTTAAGCCAACCTATACTTAACCAATCCGACTCGATAATTTGATGGGATTAAGATAATCTATGCTTAATCAATCTAGCAAGATAATCCGATAGAATTAAGGTAAACTAGTACTTGACCAATTTGACTCGATAGGGTTAAGTCATGAGCCTCTGGGTACACTTAACCAACTTGTAGGGCTAAGTCTTGAACTTAAATACTTAGCCAATCTTGACGTGATTCGTGGGCGGGTTAAGTCATGGACTTGAGTGATAACACTTAACCCAATAGAACAAACCCTAGTTAGAGGAACTAGGTAGAAAATCTTGGTTAATCAAGGATAACGGGAAAGGAAGCTAAGTGGTAAACCTTAGTTAAGGGTAACTAAGTAATAATTCTTAGCTAAGGACATAGGACTAATTCACAAAGCGATGAGTAACCTGATACGGTAGGTCATCGCTTAGTATACGAGGAGGAGCAAGTTATCTGACTTGGATAAAAGCTCCAGCGCACTGGGTGCCGAAGTGGAAGCTTCGGGGGACGTGAGGATATTCTTGGGATCCCTCTGTGGGCTGCCAGGTAATTATACTAGGCCCATGAGAGGTTAAGGTCTGCGTTAGAAGGACCAAGAGTATGCCTTGGTTGCTATGCGAGCGACCTAAAGACTGGGATGGATTAGCGTGGAGTCGACGATTCTTGGTTTTCGCCCCGGGATAGCATGTCGCCGACTACCTACCATCTTTAGTCAATCGTGTACGTACGGAAAGGCAGGGAACACCCAACAGACCATATACTAGCTATCAAGTTATGGGTGAGGTTGGCTATTAGGAAATGGGCATCGATGGGCCTAGGGTTCTCATACATGATTTTTCGTGGGTTGCCTTTCAGTAGTTGAGGGAGGGGTCGCGTGGGACCATAGCCACGGGTACAAAAACAGACCTTGATATCTGCATCGACAGACGATTTAAAGCTCCCGACCGAGTTCCGTATTTCTTGATTTGCCTGGCACGGAACTCGGATGGCACATTGGGGAACATGTGCATCTAGACATGGATAACGATTCACGATATATACGTGGGATCAAGGGCGCGGTTGACGGGTGGCATAATCCCTAGTGGTTCTAGGTGGCCAAAACCCAGACCGAGACACGGAAACGTTCATTAGGTAGCATAATCCCTAGCGGTCATAGGTGGCATAAATCCTAAGTGGACGCGCGATAGTTCATGGTAAGGAAACACAACTAGATCAAGGGTGGCAGTCCAAAATAACTTCAAGGATAAAACGTTTACATGGGAAAGCTCGTACGGCCTACGGCAAAGGACTGAACTTATACATGGAAAGAAACATACGAGTGGGAAAACCTACATATGCTATATATTAGGTTGACATGGACCATTACGTGACATTGGGCAAGGGACATTCATGGTTAACACATGACGCGGGATGGGATACTAGTACGAGGGGTGCAGAGCAAATATACGTGTTAGAACTAGGAAGAATATACATAATAGATACCGTGGGATGTTAGATGGGGTGGACACCTTGGGATAATATACCTGACAGAAATCCGACGATGTGATACCTTGACTTATCCTGACACCGTAGTTTATCATGATATCTTAGTTTACCTTGCTATAGTAGTTCAACCTGTTACCCTGGTTTAGTTTATCTGTCTTGTAGTCATCCTTATGTTTACTTTCAGTTTATGCATGTCATGTTACCTTTACCTATTTTTATACTGGAAGTAGATAGGAATTACCAGTCTTTATGACTGACCCCGTTTTGTTTCGCCTCTTTTCTTCCGTTTCCCCCCAGGTTTCAGGGAGGAAATGATGTTGTTTAGTTCGGACTTCTTCTGTTGAAGGTCATCTTGTATAGCTGGATGTATAGCTTGGTCTTCTCTTGGCTATGGCTGCTTCACCGCTTTATTTTGGGGAATAATTTATGTAAAGGTTTTTATGCTTCTTTATTATTGCAAGACAGGTTTTGATGTACTCTGATGTAAAAGGCTTTAGACCTTATTTATTAATGATCTGAAAGTTAGTTTTACTTCCGCTGTTTTATATATGTTCTGTCTTGTAATATTTCTGTGCATGTTTACCAATAATACTCCTCCAAACCTAGTGCATTCCCCTGTGAGTGACCCTAGCGGAGGTGGGGTGTAACATTTGGTATCGGAGCAGAAGGTTACCAGACTGGGCAAAAGTTTTTAAAACCTTCTGAAAACTATTCGAAAAACCGTTTATAAAGAAGCATTTTTCAAGAAAAGTTTTTAAAGGCTATTCCCCAAAAGCCATTAGCACCATCCTTTGATTCCTTGATTGAATCTCGTTTCCTTTCTTTCCTCCATCCGTGGTCACAGTAGTTCTCACTGTGACTAATCTTTGTCTAGCCACGTAGGTGTTTCCCGTACGATGGAGGTGGTTCTCGAGAGACCCATTGCCGTGTTACAAGAAAGGATAATAAGAGTAAGGGTAAAGGATACCAGCTTAAGGATAAGCAACTGTTGTTAGGGCTTAGTCCATCAAGGAGGACAAGGACAAGATCAGCGGAGAGGGAAATAGTACGCTCCCGTTTCTAGGGTACCTAAAAGAAATGGTGCCGTTTCTGGTAAAAGTTTAGTCGTTCTTTTCTATCATCCCGTCCAGACTTTGTCTTGATCATCGTATCATTTAAGTCTGCTTGGATAGTTGAGTCTCTGCACCTTAGTACTAGCATAGAAGAGGATTCTATTTTGTCCCAAATCTTGTTAGAGGATCGGTCCATTTATTGATGACCTGTTTGGAATTGAGAGTGCCCATGTTTTTGGAACTATGAATGGATTCTAGGGGTAAAGTGGTTATCCAGTAAGGGGTGCCATTCTCGGTTTTGGAAAGAGGGTAGTTAGACTCTCGACTCATCTTGGTGATACCCTCGAAGCCTCGTGTAAACCTCTTTGGGTTCTGTCATGGTTAGTTACCTAGAATCCCGGGATGCAGTTGTTGGTAATTAGTTCGAATAGAATTCGCCGCTAAGGCGGATGGTTTATTTCACTTATACATGGGTTATAGAAATCACCCTAGTAAGTGCGCTTGATAACCTGGTTGGCATCTGTTTACTTTCAAGAGAAAGTTCTTCTACGTGGAATACCTTATGGAACGAGATCCAGAATTCACTAGTGGATTTTGGAGAGCTTGCATGAGTACGCAGGCATGTTCGAGCCGAGCATACTAGGGGAAGAATAAGTGAAAGTGAAACGAGAGGCGACAGTGAAAAGTGTTCCGACTCATACTTTGGAATTAGGAATCAAGGAGCTACGAAATCATGAAGTCAAAGGCGGTCAAGGCATGATGGAATTAAGCTCATGGAAATGCGGCTTGGACGCGCGCATCACGTCTCTTTTTAAGAGTATATCTTTGATCCTTGGTTCACCTGTAAAGCTTACTTGCATGCTATCGCTTGGTGGATATCCTCTCGGTCCTGTTTCTGTTATAAACCCCGTAAGGAGTTTGTCTTGTTATCTTCTCGATCTTATCTTGGGAACCTTAGGTAGAACGCTATGGATGTAAACATGTATTTGAGACATGTTATGATTGATATGGTTGCAAATGGTTGCAAGTGGTTGCTCGTGGATGCGCGAATACACGTTAGATACTAGATTGGCGCGATCACGTTTCATGTTGCATATGCACGAGCATTTATACTTCTTTATGGATGAAATTGAATGTGTTGTCATGTGGATGTTGCATATGAATGAATGTTTGTGCACGCATATAGTACTTATATGACTAGGACTATTTGCATACATGTTGGATTCATGGCACTTAACATATCTTGCGTTATAAAGATCATTCAGGCCTGATCATTAGCATTAGCTAAGGAGCATATACACACACGTTTTGCATATGTTCATACAGCATTAGAAATCATCTAAGGACAATGGTCGCTTGTGGATGATGTTTTGAGTAGATGGATGATGGATGGTAGGATATGTTCTTCCTAACTTGGAGATTTCGGGGACGAAATCCTAAAAGGTGGGGAGAATGTAACAACCCGTATTTCGACAACATGATTAAGACGAGAATCAAGGAAGAATTTAATGTTAAATTCTGGATCAAGCGAAACGGGCTATGCAATTGCGTTCGTCTCGGAAAAATACGCGAAATAGAGTCCGAGTTTTCGAAAAACGGAGTCCGTATGACCCGATTAAGGCCCAATGAAATTTTCAGAAAATTTCTAAATAAAAACAGATTTCAAATCCAAAAAAAATGGGCCAGTTGGGCCAGGCGGGAAAAGTCCCGCCACAGTACCCAAGTCGACAGCCCTGTCGACTTGGGAGTCGACTTGATTTGTACCAAGTCGACAGCCCTGTCGACTGGGCTGTCGACACGGGTGGCCGAGCCATCTTGGCTTGGTGCACCTGCACTTGTCTCTGGTCTTGTTCTGGAAGCTTCTGACGTGGTTTGATGGCTCAGATCCGATTTAGGGTTAATCTAAGGGCCTAAAACTATCCTAATCTCTATAAAAAGACCCTAAACCTAACCTAAATCCCTAAAAATCAAACCTAGCAACTAAGTGCTGCCAAAATCAATCTTGATCATGGCCTCCATCTCCAATCCCTAGAGCCTATGCATTCAAATCAAGTTCAAATCAAAAGGTGCAAGCTTGCTACACCAAATCAAGGCCAAATCAACATTGCTATGCGGGTTTCATGATGGTTCTTCATCAAAGGAGCCACCTTTCTTCGCCAAAATGATTCATGCTCCTAGTCCTCTTGCCACGCTAAGTAAGTTCTAGCTACTTTTGGATCAAAACGGTAGTTTTAATGTTGACATGGGATAAAATGCAAAGTAACATGAATATGTTAGCCTATGGGAACCTAGTTTGCCTCTTTATCATGAACATATGATTTTGGGTGATGTTGTAGCGACTAAACCATGCTATTCATGTTGCATTGGACTTAGTTTGCCATGCAAGATTGGACCTTTACTTGTAGTATGATAACATGAACACTTAGAGCCACTTTGACTTGGGAAATAGTTGCATAAATTGGACTTTGGGGCTTATGCATGTAAATAAAACCAACCCCCTTATGATATCATGTTTATGTAAGGTCAAATCCCGTTATGACAACATGCAAGTTTGTGAGTAAATTTCCTATGATAAGATGCAAGTTCGTGGCCAAATCCTTTGTGACACTATGCATGTTTTTGGCCAAACCTCCTTGTGGTATTATGCATGTTTGTGGCCAATATGTTGGCATAATACCCTATTATGTGACTCGCTTCCACTTGGGTTGGAAATACGTTGGGTAGCTTAGGAAAAACGGGGGTATGACTTGGAAAACTTGACATGGGGTATAAACATGACAACATGTAACGTTAAATATGACATGTGTTTATACTTGAAAATATGACTTGAAATATAATATGGAAGTTAACATGTAAGTGTGCATAAAATCATAAGCTTGGGAATTTACCTATTAAGTTAGGTCTACCCTTTGGAAACTTACCTATTAAGTTAGGTCTACCCAAATGCTTGAAAAACTTGTAACATGTTTTGGAAACATGATGAACTTAGAGAATATAAGAGTGGCCAACTCGAGGTTGGGTTGAGTTTGTAGCATAAATCTACCCGGACCCGCCCGGCTTAACTAGTGGCTACAAACAATAGGATCCAATGTGAGAAGTTGGTCATGTCGTGCTTAAGACCCGAGGTTAGACTAGGTTGTGGTGTAAATCTACCCGGACCCGCCCGGCTTAACTAGTAACCGCAACAAGGTCTAATGTGAGAGGTTGAGAGTGCATTAATTAAATTAATGCCACTTGATAAGGTTAAGTAAATTTGACTAATGACACTTAACCATGCAAGATGATTAGGGATGGGGTTAAGTAATTAAGACTTAACTAATCTAAACATGGTAATTAGATGAGGTTAAGTAATCCACACTTAACTAATCTAAACACGGTAATTCGATGGGGTTAAGTTAAACACTTAATCAATTTAAACTTGGTAAGTCAATGAGGTTAAGTTACCAATACTTAACCAACTTAACGTGATAATTTAATGGGGTTAAGCAACTTATACTTAACCAATTATACATGATGACTTGATGGGATTAAGTAACCTATACTTAACCAATCTAATACACGGACCCGATAAGGTTAAGTCACAAGGCCTTTTTAGAATATACTTAACCATTGTAGTACGATTAGAGGATGAGGTTAAGCCAACCTATACTTAACCAATCCGACTCGATAATTTGATGGGATTAAGATAATCTATGCTTAATCAATCTAGCAAGATAATCCGATAGAATTAAGGTAAACTAGTACTTGACCAATTTGACTCGATAGGGTTAAGTCATGAGCCTCTGGGTACACTTAACCAACTTGTAGGGCTAAGTCTTGAACTTAAATACTTAGCCAATCTTGACGTGATTCGTGGGCGGGTTAAGTCATGGACTTGAGTGATAACACTTAACCCAATAGAACAAACCCTAGTTAGAGGAACTAGGTAGAAAATCTTGGTTAATCAAGGATAACGGGAAAGGAAGCTAAGTGGTAAACCTTAGTTAAGGGTAACTAAGTAATAATTCTTAGCTGAGGACATAGGACTAATTCACAAAGCGATGAGTAACCTGATACGGTAGGTCATCGCTTAGTATACGAGGAGGAGCAAGTTATCTGACTTGGATAAAAGCTCTAGCGCACTGGGTGCCGAAGTGGAAGCTTCGGGGGACGTGAGGATATTCTTGGGATCCCTCTGTGGGCTGCCAGGTAATTATACTAGGCCCATGAGAGGTTAAGGTCTGCGTTAGAAGGACCAAGAGTATGCCTTGGTTGCTATGCGAGCGACCTAAAGACTGGGATGGATTAGCGTGGAGTCGACGATTCTTGGTTTTCGCCCCGGGATAGCATGTCGCCGACTACCTACCATCTTTAGTCAATCGTGTACGTACGGAAAGGCAGGGAACACCCAACAGACCATATACTAGCTATCAAGTTATGGGTGAGGTTGGCTATCAGGAAATGGGCATCGATGGGCCTAGGGTTCTCATACATGATTTTTCGTGGGTTGCCTTTCAGTAGTTGAGGGAGGGGTCGCGTGGGACCATAGCCACAGGTACAAAAACAGACCTTGATATCTGCATCGGCAGACGATTTAAAGCTCCCGACCGAGTTCCGTATTTCTTGATTTGCCTGGCACGGAACTCGGATGGCACATTGGGGAACATGTGCATCTAGACATGGATAACGATTCACGATACATACGTGGGATCAAGGGCGCGGTTGACGGGTGGCATAATCCCTAGTGGTTCTAGGTGGCCAAAACCCAGACCGAGACACGGAAACGTTCATTAGGTAGCATAATCCCTAGCGGTCATAGGTGGCATAAATCCTAAGTGGACGCGCGATAGTTCATGGTAAGGAAACACAACTAGATCAAGGGTGGCAGTCCAAAATAACTTCAAGGATAAAACGTTTACATGGGAAAGCCCGTACGGCCTACGGCAAAGGACTGAACTTATACATGGAAAGAAACATACGAGTGGGAAAACCTACATATGCTATATATTAGGTTGACATGGACCATTACGTGACATTGGGCAAGGGACATTCATGGTTAACACATGACGCGGGATGGGATACTAGTACGAGGGGTGCAGAGCAAATATACGTGTTAGAACTAGGAAGAATATACATAATAGATACCGTGGGATGTTAGATGGGGTGGACACCTTGGGATAATGTACCTGACAGAAATCCGACGATGTGATACCTTGACTTATCCTGACACTGTAGTTTATCATGATATCTTAGTTTACCTTGCTATAGTAGTTCAGCCTGTTACCCTGGTTTAGTTTATCTATCTTGTAGTCATCCTTATGTTTACTTTCAGTTTATGCATGTCATGTTACCTTTACCTGTTTTTATACTGGAAGTAGATAGGACTTACCAGTCTTTATGACTGACCCCGTTTTGTTTCGCCTCTTTTCTTCCGTTTCCCCCCCAGGTTTCAGGGAGGAAATGATGTTGTTTAGTTCGGACTTCTTCTGTTGAAGGTCATCTTGTATAGCTGGATGTATAGCTTGGTCTTCTCTTGGCTATGGCTGCTTCACCGCTTTATTTTGGGGAATAATTTATGTAAAGGTTTTTATGCTTCTTTATTATTGCAAGACAGGTTTTGATGTACTCTGATGTAAAAGGCTTTAGACCTTATTTATTA
This sequence comes from Allium sativum, assembly GCA_030737875.1. Classification (NCBI taxonomy): domain Eukaryota; kingdom Viridiplantae; phylum Streptophyta; class Magnoliopsida; order Asparagales; family Amaryllidaceae; genus Allium; species Allium sativum. The sequence continues at coordinate 1,045,959,506 of CM060916.1, read as the reverse complement.
ATGATCTGAAAGTTAGTTTTACTTCCGCTGTTTTATATATGTTCTGTCTTGTAATATTTCTGTGCATGTTTACCAATAATACTCCTCCAAACCTAGTGCATTCCCCTGTGAGTGACCCTAGCGGAGGTGGGGTGTAACACCGACCAGCTTGAAATGAGCATACCACTTTATCCAATTCTCATGTATTAAATGATAACCTAGTCTTGGTAACCCATTTGTTTGTTTAAATACCCATTCTGATTAAGTTATCCTGGATTAACTTATTTATTCCGATTGGTTTTCAACCAAGTTTAATCATTCCAGGTTTATATTCGAGAGATCCACCACACAATCCAATCATATCATCCATTTCATATTATTCAGTTCACATGAAATTACTTAATACCCAATCAATGTTAATTCATTCAGAGCCATTAGACTTTTATTTCAATAATCCGACTTATTCATTTCAAAATGATTTCAATCAAGTTTATACATTTTCAAGTCTATATTTATCCAACCATCCATCCAAGCAATCCAAATGTTTCATTCAAATTAATATTGGCAAATATTTCTACTCCCAACACAAGTCAAATACCTATCGACTTAAGTTAAATTTTATTTTGACATTCCAATCCAAATCTTAACTTACATAATTCATTGTAACTCAACCTAGGCTAATGTTTCATATTTTCACATTTCAAATATGAAATGTCTTCTGGTTAGTTTAATCCAACCTCATAATCAACTCATTCCACTCAACACTGGTAAATCTAATTGTCCATATTATAATAATTTATTACCTTTACTGCTTTATAAAATATATTAGGTAAAATAACTTCAAAATAATTTTATATCAAATTACAAATACGCGCTCTCATATATATACTCTCAACTCAATCTAGGGCATCACTGACCCCATCTCTATGGAGTTACGCCACAGAGCAAAGGTTATTACTAAACCAATAGCTCTGATACCACTGTAACGACCCGACAGAAAATTCGATGCTCGAATTTCGACAATAATACATAAAACCCGTATTATTTGCCAAACCCAAGTATCGAACAACGCCAGATAGTTATTAGAAAGAATTTAGAGGATGAGGAAAAAAGAAACAAATATTAGAATAGAAGATAATGAAGAACACATCAGAATCTCACAGCGGAACGAACAAAATATGATATATCAAATCTCTTTATACAAAAGAAACTGTATATACATACCAATCATCAGAGTACAACATATATCTGTCATAGCGGAAATACACTTTATATATCTAATGGTGAAACCTATTGCTTCTGGCTCCTGAACTCCAGTGAAACCTAACCTGTAAATATACTCGGTCTGACCCGAGCACATTTGAAGCAAACCAAATTCATCCGGATCAGTCTGGAATACTTTCAGTGATAAATTCACAGCACAAACAATTTGTTTAACTTTGAAAAATCCTTTTTGAGATCAAAGATAATAGTAAGACCAGCCCACACATAAACATGGACGGTTTTTACCTTACTATAACCCAAAACAGTTTTGAAATCAATATCTTCTCCGATATTATAATAATGTCTATCAAATCACAAATAAATATCAATCTAGCAGAATGCTTGCATCTCACGCTCTACATAAATAGTATACAATCAAAATCAAGATCTCTTATTGGAGAATGGATTTCCTAGAAAGGTATGGGACCACCTTTTGACAATGTACCTCCCGAGATGAATACATTGGGGTTCAACCAGAATGCCTTGCAACCCGGCTCACACATGACCGACCCCTCATTTCTCTTGAGAGTACAGAATACATCATTACCACAGCTGGGGGGGGGCCAGCCAACCGAACCGATAGCATACATATAAAAAAAAGGGACAACCGAAGGCATTTGATTTCTCCAGATCAGGTAATGATATACCCTTTTAATGGGTGCGACGCACATAGCCATGTTGCCTAACCGATTTTGTGCCATTTCCCGGTTGATGAGGCTAGAGGTTACGCTTATCATTCAGAATAGTATATCTCCATCCACTTTGAATGCCACATTGTCAGATCCTCTAGAAATTCACTAATTAATTTCCATAAAAATACTCTAGTTGTTAAGCTAAAGAAGTTTTCCTTTGATGCCACCAACCTGGTACGTTTAAAGAAATCAACGTACGCGATCCCTTTGGAAATACTTTGTCGGACATTCGTCCATACAAGTCATCCGGGAACAAGATGAACCGAAGGTACTCTCCTACCACATCCTAGGAATCACCCTGTAGAATATTAACGAGTAATCCTTGCAACTCCGCAAATTTTAACATCGACAGAACCACAATATATTTTTGGTCATGAGCCAGTGATTTAAGTATTTCTTCCATTTTATAAATATCTACGGTCTTCAATTTACTCCGTATTTATCTCCTTCATGTTAGTCGCATCTGCACAGTTGATTCGAAGATGTTTTGGGTCTAGTTCCTATCCCGGTCTCTTTGAAACAACACATAAAAAAGGTTCAGGAATAATATTCATTTGATAGTCGGTTATTTAACTATCAAATCATTACAATACTGTTAAGTACATTGGCAGCTTAGGTCATTTATGTTAACATATTTCATTAACAACTATTCCATTTATTCTTATGATCGGTTTCATAATTTCTATCTCGACCAAGCTCTTCTAGTTCATTACTTTAAAAGTATTAATCCATACATTCTTTGGAATAACGAATTTACCAAACATCACTCATTATTTACTTTGTCGGGGAACATTACTATCTTTTATAAAACATCTTGTATTACCCTTTTTATCTTAGTACATCATTTACATTCTCAAAACCCTTTCGTACTACTTGTTATTGAAAATATCACCATAGTTTATAACCCTCCTTTCATTTCCTTTATCATTGGAAATATTGTTATATTTCTATTTCAACAACGGCCTAGTTTAATTACCAAATTCCCCCTTATTTCCATTTAAAACATTTCACTTGATCCAACTCTCAGGTGAACGTTATTTTAAAAATCATCGTCTTGGTTAAAACTCTTTTTACAACTTTGTTTGAATTAAACTTCAAATCCTTTCCATAATCCTTTATTTTGTTTTAAATAAAAGAAATTCTAACTATCAAACACTCGCTTAAGTTATTATTCAATAAAAGTAGTATATTTTCGATTAACTGAACTAGCATAGTTAATTCTTTTTAAAGGTTATTTAAATAAATGATAAATTTTATTAATCATAGTTAACTCAATAATCACTTTCCTACCCATTAGAACTAATAATATCTCCTGATAAAAGTGAAGCCGTTCAAGTTGGGGTATTCTAATTACCTCTCGGACCTTGACCGACGAAGCTCTTATCTTAAGATAATAGAAGTTTTCCACTCAGACATCTGTTATTCCATTTCCATTTCCATTTCCATTATTCATGGTTTAAAAACCATTTTCTTCTACTTGAGAACAAACTTCACAAGTTAATTCTATTTTACTTCTCTATGTGAACTTTCAAATCTTATTCACCACTCAATCCCAATATTATTTTTATAAACCATATCATATATTTGTAATTCCTTATGATCTCTCCACTTACGCTACTAACCAACATCCCTTTGCACAAATCCATTTAATCTTCCTATATAATCACCTCCCTTTCTACTAAATAAACTTTTTTGCTATGCCCGCATTTAGCTTATAAATCACTTTTACAAACTTTGTTTGTAAACTTAGATTATAATCCTTGTATAAAACTCCTATTAGGTTTTTATCAAACCCTATCGCCACTTAATCACTTCTCAATTTAATTCCAATTAAAAGTCATCGGTTTAATTATGTTCAAAGCTTGTTTTCAATATTAACTTAGCTCGAGAGTCTTTTATGAACTTATGTTCATAAAATTCTAGAATTTACAACAAGATCCTTTTATAAAACTCGTACTAGACCTTAATCAAATCTTATCGCCACCTGATCACTTTTTAATTTGAATTTCAATTAAAAGTATTCGCTTTAATTATTATTACTTAAAATAATAATTAAATTTAATATTAACTATATAAAAATAGTTAACTTTGACATAAACTAAAAATAGAATAATTATCATTTTAAAAAGCATAAAATAATAAATAACTTTGTTGACACCAAACAATTCGATAATCACTTTAAAATGTTGTTAATCAAAGATTAACTAACTGTTAACACCATTCATTAAAATTAACGAATATTCAGGAAATTCTTCATTTGATTTATTTAAATCAGATTAATCAAATTGTCAGTTATCACTTAGAACGGTTGATTTTTGCCAACCGTAAATATCAGTTAACTGTCAACTAATTTCCCATTTCCCATTTCCACTACTACAAAATGTGTCTGTTTCTTCGCCTCATTTGCTTCGGTTGTCCACACAGCCAAAGTAAATGGTGTTATTTGCTTTTGTTATATGGACAATCGAAGCAAATGCAGCGAAGTAAATAGTGTTATTTGCTTCGGTTATGCTCATACCTGAAGCAAATAATGTTATTTGCTTCAGTTGTGGTTGCAATAGAAGCAAATGCACTGATGCAAATAGTTTTATTTGTTTCAGTTGTCCATACAACTGGAGCAAATTACACTATTTGCATCAGTGTTTTAAGAACCGAAGCAAATGCATCGAAGTAAATAACATTATTTTCATTGTTTTTTCAGAAACTGAAGCAATTGCAAATTATTTTAATAGATGCAAATGCACATACAATAATCGTAAGGTGCAACCACATGTTATTATTTATAATTTATCGGAATTAATGATCATAAAAAAATGTTTAGATTTTATGTTTAACATATATGTTAGTTAATCATTAAGAGTTAGCAAATTAAAGTTAATATTTATTAATTACATTTAACAAATATTATCTATGCTTAGTTATTGATACTGAATAATTAATAGTCTATATTTAATAATTAATTTTTAACATTTAACGTCTAATATTTTATTAATAATCAGACTTTAATAATTACAAAGTAATATTTAACATTTCACTTTTATAATTAATAATAATTGCTATTAAAATATTAATAATCACATAATAATAAAGGTTAATATTTATTTATTAGTAAGTTAACAATGAAATTTTAAAACAGGGAAGTGATATTTAAGAATCAAGTTTAAATAACAATTGATGATGGCTATTAATTTTTTTATAAATAATAAATAATCAATAACTCATAAAACATTTATAGCCAACAATATTTCTTAATCACAAGCGATGACTAATACATATCATTACTTATAATGTATTATAATTAATGATTATCGATAATAATTGATAATCACAAATTATTATAAATAATGAATAATTAATTTTTTTATTTAATAATTTATTTTAGTTAGTTATTAATAATTAGTAAATTATACTTTGTATTTCTTAGTTAATAAATAAAATTAATAATTAATAAATACTTAATAATTAATATTTAACATTTAATATTTAATTAATAAGTAATATTAATTAATTAAGAAGTAATATTTAATATTTAATAATAATGTTCTTGTCATGCTATGTGGCATCGACTTGCTGTTGTGTGCCTTTGGATGTCATGTTTTTGTCGAACTACGGTGCTGCGTTTGGGTCTATGTCATTTTCAATTGGGTCATATTAACTAATTGTCATCAGTTTATAATGTTGTATGTAATAGCTGTAGATAGCTTCTATCTACAATTAAGGTTAATATTTAATTATTAATAAATAGTAATAAAATTTTATACTTTTGAAGCGATATTTAATGTTAATTACTTAATTTTAACTGGTTATTAACTAAAATGACAATTAAAAATGTAATAATTAATAATAATAATTATTAATAATAATAATCAATAATTAAGGAAAAAAATTAATGCTTAATAATTATCAAGAAATATTAGTAGCAGAAAAGTAACATTTATTATTTAATATTTTATAATTATAATTAAATTTTAAAATTAAAAGAATACTATTATATTATTAGTAATAATAATATAATTAGCAATAATAAAACGTGATAATGGAACAAAAAAATAGGATGAAGTGGTCACATAATAGCTCCGACGCGATTTAGATGGTATGGTCTTTTGTCGCTTTTTTGCATTTGTAGCTGCCTCTCTTTCTTCTAATCGCAACTTCTTAGTTCTTAAACCCTCACAGCAAAATCAAATAATGGCGGCTTTTGATGTAGCTCATCATCTTCTCACACTTCTTAATCCTTCATCCTTCTCAGTCTTCTCGCTTCCATCTTATTTCTTTATTCTCGTTACGTTAATTTAACTACTCAATTGCTTTGCTTCCAATCTGAAATCATTGGGGTTCAAAATAATTCCTCAAATCCTTTCCCCTCGTTGCCCTTGTTTTAGATCCAAAAATAATATTCCGATCAACTGTAACAACCAATCTTTACTGACATGACAAATGAATGGATTAAAGAGAAGTTATGCACTAAAAATCAAGGTGGAAAGGCTCTCAGTCAAAGTTCACCAGAGGAGGAACAGGGGTCTTCGTAGAAGTTGCTGGAAGATGCCATGGAACTGTCAGAGTCTCAGGTTTATGAAGACAACACCTGAGGAGGAAGAGCGAGGAGTGTATCAGTGTGCAAGCCTGTGCACGTGCACACTGGTACATTGAGTTTCTGCAGTTAATTCTGGGAGAATCCAAGGCTGCGTAAGGTTGTGATGTAAAAATGAGTTAATGGGCCTTATAATCAATTGGTATTATGTAAATTGAAATTAATATTGGCCTGTTAAGGCTGGGAAGATATGTGTATATAATTGATTGCAAGTTGTTACCTGAAAAAAGATGATGAGAAAGCGATCAAAATTCTGAAGCAATATTTCATTTTATCTTGTTTTTGTGCCATCCTTTATCTTTCAGTTCCATTTGTTATCTTTTGCCATTCTTGTTCCTTTAATTCCTGCGCAGTTATTCATTTGCCATCTCCAGTTTTTTCTTACTTTTCTAGATAAACATTGTTAGTTAATTGCGACATTGAATGACTTAATTGATGAGATTTAGCTGATAATCTTTGATCACAAGTCGAGTTGTAATTGGGCACTTATATTGAAGAATTGTTTCATTTGTATGTATTCAATGTGTGCCTGTTAACACACATACAGTATTGCAATACAAGTTCTTGTGCATGTCATCCCTGTCATTTCCTCGAACACCGTTAAATCCAACCAATTTCCACCAATTCTTGATAATTCTTATCCAATCCACGTCATTCTTGGCTTCATCACCCATTTCTGACCTTTTTCTAGCCATAACCATCACTCCTTTGTAAACTCTGATAACCCATTCAAGTGTTCGACGTTATTTCCCCAAACCCTAGTACCATAACCAATAATCAAAACCAAGGAGATCCTGCCAAATTGGTATCAGAGCTTCATTCAGAGATTGGTTTTGCTGAAGGGGTCCACGATGAAGGCGATCACGACCACCGTCTCCAGAATGTTGATCCTGACAATGAAATATGGCAAAGACGGGATGAAATCAATCGAAATCTGGAGCAGGGCATGGAGATGATGAACAAGTAGGAGGATGTTGATCAGATTTTTGATCGGATTTCTAATATGATTGAAACCTTAACCCTAACCCAAAACAGTAACCCACCCATTCAAAATCAACCACCACCGAATGTACCTCCACCACCCATTCAAAATCAAACACCACCAAATGTGCCTCCACCACCACAAAGACAGAATGCACCACCTCTACCGTTGCAGAATGCACCGCCACAGTTACCACTTCCTCCAATACAACCACCAAGAAATGCTTTACCTCCCCCACCACCAAGAAATCCCTTACCACCTACAAACCCACCTCCTATCAACAAGGAACTGTTTCACCAGCCGCCCTTCCTTTACCCATATCAATATCCACCATTTCCCCCTAACCCTTTCCCTCACTATTCCATAAAAATTGAATTTCCTACCTTTTCTGGAGAAGAGGGTGTTGTCAATTGGCTGAGACAGGTGGAATAGTACTACAGATTCCACAGAACTGATGAAACATTGTGGGTAGAAATATGTGCATTCGCCTTAAGGGGAGAGGCATTCCAATGGTATTATTGGTATACTAGCATAGTGAAGCATGTAGTAGTATGGGCCGTGTTCAAAGAAGAAGTACTGGTTCGCTTTAACCCTGAAGAAATGGAGAGACCTTATGAGACTCTTGCCAAGCCGAAACAGATTACTATAGAGAGGGATTATCTAAATAAATTCGTGCAATTAAAGGGAGTACTTGAGACAGTGCCAGCCAAGTTCTTGTTAGACCGATTCATTGGTGGGTTGAAAGAAGAGATTAGATATGATGTTATGACTTCCCAACCACATGATTTTAAAGAAGCTGTGTCCTTAGCCAAGATGTATGAAACTAAATACCTACTTTCCAAAACATGCCAAGAACCCCTCACATCACAATCCCAATCCCAAAAACCCTAACCCACCGCAAACAAACAAACCCCATGTACCAGAGAATACTCCTCAAGAATCCAAAGAAAACTCCACCGAAGTCAAGATAAAAGAAGGGGTTTGACCCCAAGTCAGATAGTTGAAATGATAAGGCAAGGTTTGTGTTATACTTGCAAGGAAAGGTGGACGCGTGATCATAAATGTAAGGGTCCCCAAGTTTATGTATTGGAAGGAATTCTGCCCCTATATGAGGAAGATATTGATGACAGTGTGCAAGAGATAGAAGTAGCCAACACAAATACCCAAGAAACATTATCCATCAGCCTTCATTCTTTATGTGGTATACCTGCCTTGTCTATGATCAAAGTTAAAGGTCATATTCAAGGAGAACCGGTGCAAATATTGATTGACTCGGGCTCCACTCATAGTTTTATTAACGAGGGATTAGCAAGGAAGCTGGGGCTAAAGATAAATGAAACTAAAGTGTTTGAAGTCATGGTGTCCAATGGGGAAAATTTGAAGAACTCTGGCATTTGCAAGGAAGTACTTCTGAAGTGTCAAGGATGTGCTATGCCTGTAAATTTGCGGTTATTCTCCTTAGAAGGACGTCAAGTCGTATTGGGAGCACAATGGATGAAAGGTTTGGGAGAGGTAACTCTTAATCTTGATAAATTACATGTTAACTTTCAATATGGTGGCAGAGAATATATGTGGCAAGGTATTAGCAAGAGGATTTGAAGTTTGTTGACAAGTAAAGGCTGAACAAAGAGAGAAATGATGGCCAATTAACCATGATGCTATGTCTGCAAGCTATTACTGTCAATAGTCAAACAGTGATTGATACTCCTCCTATTCCACTTGAAATCACTGAAAACCTGAAACCATTTCCTTCCATTTCTGATCCCAAAACATCCCTACCACCAACCAGACTTCATGACCATAAAATATCCTTATTACCCCACTCTAAACCTATATGTTTGAAACCCTATCGACACTCATACCGTATCAAAAATGAGTTAGAAAAAATTGAAAGGAAAAACTGGAATCTGACATTATAAGACCTAGCAACAGTCCTTATTCTTCTCCTGTGGTGATGGTACGAAAGAGAGATGGTACATGGCGCATGTGTATTGATTATAGAGGCCTTAACTCTCAAAAAATCAAAGACAAATTCCCAATTCCCTTGATAGAAGATTTGTTTGATGAGTTGCATGGTTCAAAGTTTTTTTCTAAATTGGACTTGAGGTCCCGATATCATCAGATACGCATGAATGAAGATGATATCTATAAAACTTCCATCAAAACTCATGAAGGACATTATGAATTCTGAGTGATGCCCATTGGGTTAGTTAACACACCCTAAACCTTCCAGTCTCTTATGAATGAAGTATTCAAACCATATTTGAGGTAGTTCATATTGGTTTTCTTTGATGACATTTTAGTCTATAGCAAAAACTGGGAAGATCACCTCAAAATTACCTTCCAAACTCTAGACCGTAATTCCTTGAAAATCAAACTCTCAAAGTGCCACTTTGCTAAACTCTTCATCCAATATTTTGGACATATTATTTCAGGTAAAGGAATAGCTTCAGAAAATTGATGTGGTACAAAACTGGCCTACTCCTAAGAATTTGAAAGCTTTAAGGGGATTTTTGGGGTTGACTGGGTATTATAGAAGATTTATTAAAGGCTATGGGATTATTACTAAACCACTTACCAGTTTGCTAAAGAAAGATTCCTTTAAATGGTGTGAGGCAGCTACACTAGCATTTAATCAGTTAAAGCAGTGTTTATTAAATCCTCCTATATTAACACTTCCTGATTTTTCCTTACCTTTCACACTGGAATGTGATGCTTGTGGAAATCGAGTTGGGGCTGTATTAACTCAGAGAAGCAAGCCTATTGCTTACTTAAGTAAGGCATTGCGTGCTAGGAACTTGGGGTTGTCTACGTACTAGAAAGAATTGTTGGCCATCATTATTGCTACCAAGAGATGGGGACAGTACCTTATGGGCAGAAGATTTATTATAAAATCTGATCATCAAAGCCTCAAACATCTACTAACACAAAGATTAACCATTGGACTTCAAAACAAGTGGATGGCAAAGCTTCATGGATTCGATTACAGTGTGGAATACAAGAGTGGGAAGGAAAATATTGTGGCAGACTCATTGTCAAGAAGAAATGATGAGAATATAGAGGAAGAGCAGCTGTTTGACATTACAATGGTTACAACACCATGGTTTGATGAATTAAAAAAGGCTTTGAGTGATTCAAATTGGTATAAAAGACGGCTACAAAAGGTAAAAAGTGGTGAATTGTCAGAAAAATATAAGGATGTAGAAGATATGTTATATTACGAAGGAAAGCTTCTTGTTGATCACAGACTCCTCCAATTAATTCAAACCTTAATCAGTGAGCACCATTCAACACCATTGGGAGGACATGCTGTAATAAGAGCCATGTGAAGAGGTTAAAGCAGGTTTTTTATTGGCAAAAATGAAATTGCATGTATAACGGTTTGTTAAGGCTTGTGAAGAATGCCAAAGGAACAAACATGAAAATGTTATGTATCCTGGATCACTTCAGCCTTTACCAATCCCTGAAAGGATTTGGACAGATTTATCCATGGATTTTATTACTTGCTTACCTAAAAGCCAAAAGTTCACTGTCATTTATGTTGTTGTTGATCGGTTAAGCAAGTGTGCCCACTTTTTTCCCCTTTCACATCCATATACAGCCAAGGACACGGCACAAATTTTCTTCCAAGGTCTTTTTAAACACCATGGCCTACCAAAAAATATTGTCAGTGATCGGGATTCAATATTTCTGAGCAAATTCTGGCAGGAACTGTTCAAATTGCAAGGTAGTACGTTGAAGTTTAGCACAACATACCATTCACAGAGTGATGGTCAAACTGAAGTAGTAAATAAGATACTGGAATGCTACTTGAGGTGTTTCACTTGTCACAAGCCTCGTGAATGGTCTAATTGGTTGGTCATTGCAGAATAATGGTACAACACCACTTGGAAAGTATCCACAAATACCACCCCATATAAAGAAGTGTATGTTGTTGACCCTCCAACCTTGCTTTCCTATGTATCAAATACTGCCAAAGTAGAGCAAGTAGAACAACATTTGTATTCCGAAGACCTTGTTTTGCAATTCCTAAGGGACAGCTTGAAGGCTGCACAAGAAAGAATGAGTAAATTTGCAAATAGAAGGAGAACTGAAAGAGTGTTTGAAATAGGGGATTGGGTATTCCTAAAGCTCCAGCCCTACAAGCAAATAACTGCAAGGAAACAGAGAACTCACAAGCTATCTTCTAAATTCTATGGTCCTTATAAAGTGACAGAGAGAGTGGGTGAAGTTGCCTACAGGTTGAAATTGCCAGACCACGCTAAAATCCATTCTGCTTTTCACGTGTCACAACTGAAGAAAAAAATGGGAGAGAGTATATTTGTGCTATAAGATGCTCCTAGTTTTCTGTAAGAAATAGTGGAGCAACCCAAAAAAGTTATTGATAGAAGGATTGTTCCTCGATAAAATGATGCAGTGGTGCAAGTGTTAGTAAAATGGAAAGATAAACTAGAAGTGGAGGCTACTTGGGAGGACTACTGGCTGTTGATCAGAAGGTTCCCCACCCTGGACTTGGGGACAAGATCCATTCTTGAAGGGGAGAGGGATTGTAACAACCAATCTTTACTTACATGGACAAACAAATGGATTAAAGAGAAGTTATGCACTGAAAATTAAGGTGGAAAGGCTCTCAGTCAAAGTTCACCAGACGAGGAACAGGGGTCGTCGGAGAAGTTGCTGGAGGATGCCAGGGAACTGTCAGAGTATCTGGTTTATGAAGATAACACCTGAGGAGGAAGAGCGAGGAGTGTATCAGTGTGCAAGCCTGTGGACGTGCACATTAGTACATTGATTTTCTGCAGTTAATTCTGGGAGAATCCAAGGCTGCCTAAGGTTGTGATGTAAAAATGAGTTAATGGGCCTTATAATCAATTGGTATTACGTTAATTGAAATTAATATTGGCCTATTAAGGTAGGGAAGATATGTGTATATAATTGATTGCAAGTTGTTGCCTGAAAAAAGATGATGAGAAAGCGATCAAAATTCTAAAGCAATATTTCATTTTATCTTGTTTTTGTGCCATCCTTTATCTTTCAGTTCCATTTGTTATCTTTTGCCATTCTTGTTCCTTTAATTCCTGCAGAGTTATTCATTTTCCATCTCCGGTTTTTTCTTACTTTTTTATATAATCGTTGTTAGGTAATTGCGGCATTGAATGTGTTAATTGATGAGATTTAGCTGATAATCTTTGATCACAAGTCGAGTTGTAATTGGGCACTTATATTGAAGAATTGTTTCATTTGTATGTATTCAATGTGTGCCTGTTAACACGCATACAATATTGCAATACGAGTTCTTGTGCATGTCATCCCTGTCATTTCCTCAAACACCGTTCAATCCATCCAATTTCCACCAATTCTTGATAATTGCTATCCAATCCACGTCATTCCGGACTTCATCACCCATTTCTGACCTTTTTCTAGCCATAACCATCACTCCTCTGTAAACTCTGATAACCCATTCAAGTGTTCGACGTTATTTCCCCAAATCCTAACACCATGGCAAATAATCAAAACCAAGGTGATCCTGCCATCAAAACTAGGTCCATATGGTTGAGACCAGCTGGCCGAAGTCGCGACTTCAATTGGATTCAAGCCCTAGCCGTGCTACTCTCAATCGTGAACTCCAACACCTCCGTAATCGAAGCGGTAAGTCCATGAAATTGGAAGAGAGCGCAAAGCCCCTGTGCTAACCCACCACGAGGAATAAATGGCACTGGCGGAGGGGCATCTATCAGAAAGAGGTAAAAATAGAGGGTAAGTACAATGATGAGGGGAGATACATAATTTTTTTTCCTTTGGAAACCTTCACTGGTGTGAAATTATGGGTTTACAGTGGGTACACGAAAGTGGCTATCATTATTTATTCGGCCATGAGCGATTCTTTTTTTTTTGTTTCTCTTTTGTGATTGAAATTCATGTGTAGTTTTAGGAGAAATTATGACGGTATAATTTCATTTATGCCAATTTTACTATATTTTAGGTATGTAGTGCTGGTTTATTTGCGTTCCTATTCTTTCATTATCAATATTTGGTATTACAATCTGATTTTAAACAGTGCTTGCATGATCAATTTTTAGCTTTCTTCTATCTTTAAAATCCTGACCAGGTTTTTTTCTTTTCCTTCACACAACTTTTATTTTCCTGCTCCAGCACGTATGGTATATGCAGTGCAATCTCTTCAAGGGCCGGTTATCCCTCTTAAGCTGTGGAACATTTCTCCAACAGGCATTGTATTGCGCTGAATGTGAATCTCTTGGTTAAATGCAGGTACTTGGATTGAATCTGAGATTCTATGAATGCTTTGTTATTTCCATACTTATATGATTTGATATGTTCAGTATACTTGTTATAATGACAGTCTTGATATAATGATATTGACATTGATATTTTTACACTCTTGTTTTATGGCTTGTGTAATCATAACATCCAATTTTTCACTGATGGGAAACTATGTATACAGAATATGGTCCATCCAGGATTGATTTAGATGGAACGACTTTTGTTTGTCAACTAATTTGCTTGGAATTGTGGTGTGTTGTAGTTATTTTCTCATATGTATTCTGATTAATAAAATAAAGATATATAACTTATGCATGTTGTGGCAACATGTTTAGGGCATTATGTTCCATAGTTATCCCTCATGTTATGTTTTCGTATTATTATGAACAACTTACAAGGTGAATAAATAATTTGTTAAAAGGTTGTTTAATCATGAGCAACATGTTTATGATTTATTTCAACTTTAACAATTAAATTTCATCAAGATTTCAACTTAGTTATTTAAAATATTTCACTTGTTTTTTTGTCAATTATATAAAAGAAGAATAATCTCAAACAAAGTGCAATGACTTTTTCAAATTTTTATTGAAACTTCGACAAAGACCCTCTATTTAGACTTTATTTCAAGTACGCACCATACAAAAATATTAATAAGCTATATACACCATCACATGTTTGACATGCATTAAAAGAAATAGTCGGTTTCAAATGTATTCGTGATTGCGAAATTCGATACTATGTTGTATTATTGGTCATGGCACGCGTATTATGTTTTGTTGTACAAATAATTTGTGCAAAAGTTAAATTGTGCAAGCACAACATAGGAATAACTGCATGGATATTAAAACTACAAGTCAGCACAACACTATCACATTTTTGGAGTCTGGACAATTGTTCAAAATCATTTATTTTCAATGATATTCCGTAAATACTGCATATGTGATAAGTACTCATCTGAATTATGCATGCTTTGTTCATAACTTGTATATTTGCTGTGAGGCCGAGCAAGTTGGGTAGTTTCTTAGTTTATAACTCTTTAAAAGTAAAAAAAATTGGTTTGATTTTTTTTTTTAATATATACAGGGTGCGCATGTTTCTATAGCTATAGTCAGTGCTAGAAATGAGATTCATCTTGTTGTATGCGTCTTCAGGTAACTGCTACATGGTTTTATTTTGAATTTTGAATTTTTTCTTTTATTTGTATGGTCATAAATGTGTCATGTTTTTTTGAACATCCCCAAGATTGCTACTGTATTGTAGATCTTTTCTTCCATTTTCAAACATACTTGCCAATGTTTCCTGTAACATTACCACCTACACTTTGATCGATATATATCCCATCTTCCATTTCTTTCTAAAGTTATATATATCAGCTGGTTTCCAGGCTATAGGAAGATAGAGATTTCTTATATATTTTGGTGGATTATATTCAATCAATCCTGGATGAAATGTTTTTTCATATGCTACATTAACACAAATACTTTCTTATGGTTGTCTTTATATTATTACCTAGTCAATTTATCGAGTACAAATTTTACCCAAAGGCTTTGCTAGTTACTACCTTTCATAGACTAATTTAACTATCTAGTAAGCAGTAGATAAAAAGATCAATAACCATAAAGTAGCAATAACCGTATATAAACAAATTATGTATATAGCATAACATGCAGTCCAGATAAACAAATTTAAACAAACAATAGTCAAAAAATCAGAAAAGAAAAAAGGTGCAAATATACTAAAAATGTGAGAATTTTCAGGGAGCAGCTAGCGTAGTAGCTCTTTCTCTCAACCTACCATGAGTCATTCTTGCTCCTTTTTCCTTTTTTAAATTATATTTTAAAGATTGAATACAAAGATACAAAACTGATTCAGTACCATATGGCCATAGAATATAAATATAATCTTGCAGTTCTTTCAAAACCCATATCAACTGTCAATATATTTTTATATTAACTATCAAGATATTTTTGTTTTTGACATAATATTGATTTAGTAGCAGCTTTCACATGCATGTTTAAAGATCGCCACTTACCAGTTTAAACATGGGTTGCTTTCGTACGATGATTTATATGTTTTTCGAGATGCATGTATTAGAATTTAATATTTGATTATAATTTTTTTATTAAATCTGAAGATAAAGAAATTTAAACATGGCTCTTTGTGCTAGTTTATTCTCTCTGCATGAACTGAAGAGCCATACATTATAAATGTATGCGGTATATGTTTGTATTGCTTTTCATCACCTGACAAATTATGTTTAATTAATCTTTGAGTTTGTAGTACATTTGCATTATGTTTGTGATTCTAACATGTATATTGTAATGTACAAGTGACAGGACTATGTTGAGGCAGTTTGTGCTATGTTTATGGTAGGAGATGCACGTTGTAAATATTGCACCTGTGCTTTTGGTTGTAAGTTAAATTTTTTAGCTTGTATGTAATTCTATTTTATAAATTGTTGTTACAGCACGTTTTGTACTTCTATTCCACTGGATGTTCTATTTTGTTATATTAAGACCAGATTTTTAACATTATTAATGAATTATATTGTTTTATAATGTGTTGCTTCCATACAGTGGATTATATACGTTATTAATGAGATATTATATTTGTGCATCGTTCGGTCTAATTTATAATGTTATTTAGTTTGATTGTATAATTGCTAGCGACGATTATTTATTTTGATATGTGTATTCATATTGTTGTATATTTGTGAATTAGAGTGAATTGGAAGGAGGATTATACAGGGGCTTTTAGCTTCAGCTATAATCGTAACCGAAGCAAGAAGTGGGCCATTTTTTAAGTTCATGGCGTGCTTTTATGCTTCCGCCGTGCTACCAACAAGAGCAAAAAAGTAGTTCTTTCTTCATTTGAACAACCAAGCAACAGATTTTGGTCTGTTGCGTCGTCTGCAGTTGCTTCGGTTGTTGAACCGAAGCAACCGGGGCTAAACAACCGAAGCAACTGACCTGTTTTTTAGTAGTGTTCCCTCTAAATTAATTAAATAACATAATTAATTTTAAAAACATCACTTATTTGTTTATAAAAAAATAATTATCCCATTATTACTAACTTGTATGTTAGTTTTAGACTTTTCATTTAGAACATGACATAAGAATATGTCATATAAAACGTTTAATGATCCCTTTTTGAAAAACATGATTTAACTATAAATATATTTATAAGATTCCCATTTTAATAGACTTGTATAAAATAAATTTAAAACTTCAAATTAGTTATAAAAATAAATTTATAACTAAATATTACGTTAATTCGCCCAACGACAGAACAACATCTTAACAGTTTAGGCCCTCACTGCCAACCACTTAATCAGAATGGTCGATTGATTTAAAAACACAACAACGATTTACATCCATTCAACCATAACTATCTGAACAAGGTTTAATGTCAATTTGGGGGTTCAATCGGTTCATGGATAAACAACATAAAGATAAACATTATACAAAATATTTTGAGCAATCCGGTTGGATCCTTCCAACCCGTTCTTCCATGCAACACGGATTGTTATAACATTTCATGATAGTAGGTAATTTTAAATAAATAAATAAATGACGATAATATAAATAACAGCAACCATTAAATCAACCATTAACAATCAAAGCGTCCAATCAACCAATTTGTATTTTTATATGGATTTATCACATCATAGTAATCCAGAAAAGTGTGAGAGAACCAATTATTTCAGTTGATATTTGTAGCATTGTTTCGATAATTTCATAAACGCATTTGAAATTATACAAAAATCTGATAGCTTCTGTTTTCCAACAATTTCTGCTCGACGACATGGTGCTCATCGCCACGATCCCAACGAGTCCAACTTCGCAAATTTCTGATATCGTATGAACACGTTACAATTATTTGAAGTTTGGTTGAT
The DNA here is from genome assembly GCA_030737875.1 of Allium sativum. Classification (NCBI taxonomy): domain Eukaryota; kingdom Viridiplantae; phylum Streptophyta; class Magnoliopsida; order Asparagales; family Amaryllidaceae; genus Allium; species Allium sativum. The sequence goes on along the minus strand of CM060916.1, from coordinate 1,045,941,822 downwards.
CTTAAAACAATATAAATTAAATAATATAACGATTAATTACCATTAAAATAAATGTACGTCATTAGCCCATGAAATCCATGAATTAGTCTTCCATGCATTTTCTCTCTTCTGTCTTCCTGAAACCAATTCAATTTTTTACCCACAAATTAATTAAACCAACTAATTTAAACATTAATCTTAACCGTATAATAATTACTAAATTCTCAATTACAAAATAACCTTCCCTAATTACCTTAATTGATCGCTTAAGTTTCCACGTCAGCAAGGCTACAACTGTAGCACGCGGTTTCCATTCATCCCTTTAGGAAACCCGATCACGTCTTCTTCTCAAACACGACGGACAGCCCCTTCATCAACATCGACTCCAATTCCCCATCACTGAAGCCGTAATCATCCGCCTGAGGCCTCCACACTGCCATGGATGGCTTCGCCCTTCCAAGCACTGTCGTCGCCAAGCGTCTGACCACCCTGCTCGCTTCCGACAGATCTGAAAACTTCTCCGACCGAAACATAAACAAACCCCAAGACCGCCGTCATCCGGTTATCTGCGACATCGAGACCACCTCCAATCGACTGTCCGACCCTCTACGCTACTTTCCCCTTCACAGAGCCCAACCTGAAAAACCTTCCACCGCCGCCTAATGCCCTAAATTTGATAGTAACCTCCCCCAAAAAGTCAATTTCGATAAATTCGTCGCCGTGACCCCCTCTGACCACCGTATAACCTCAGACCGGTGCCAAACGAAAGATGGAACTCCCCTCTTCAATTTCCCCCAGGTCCGGTCATATCAAATTGACCCTATCTCTCGCAATCATCCAAAGAACCGAACTGACCTGCTCCGGTTTTCGTGCCATTCCGGCTACCACAGGCCACGAAACTTCACCAAGTTTTTACTGAAGCTCGACCTCAACGTTGGCTACAATTTTCCTTTTGGCCACCCCCTCTGATTCTCACTTGATTGTGAGGAATAAATTGTTTCCTGCCGGTGTCTTTTCTGCAAATATTACGAAAGGTGGAAATGTTATGAATGGGTTGGCTGAGGTTTGGATGTATATATAAGTGTAAAATTTATTATTTTAACCTGATGCGACGACCGACGATTTTTATTTCATGTCTATCACAATTCTAAACGCCGTTTATTGATTACTGTGCTCATATACAAACTCCGTTCGAGACGAAAATGGATGACATGCTATAATTTGACGTTACGGTCCTAATGAAACTTGTTTTGTCAAATTTCGAGTCCATTGGCTCAAACGGCGCTTGTCACGCCTAAATGGTCGTTTTATTTGCATTTAATTTTTCCATGTTCACAGAATAACCCCGGTTTGCGTGAAACTTGAAATATAGCAATAATTAGCTGTGGCGGTCTCAACTAAATTTGTTTCATCGAAAACGGAGGTCGTTTGATTAATGACCCTTTTTAAGGGTCCAATTTACATTAAAATAAACCAATTTAAAAATACTTCAATATAATAAAAACAAAATATCATAATTGGCCACGCTTGACCAGAATTTCATGTACAACCAAAATAAAATACTCCGGGTTGAAATCCAAGCCAATTCGATATTAAAAATATTTAAAAACCCTTTATTTTATATAATAAATAGATATAATTTATAAAGGAATTCCATAGTGAATATTTTAAATTTTGATTTGGACATAAAATAGAATCTACGCTATGAAAACTCGATTTTTCTCTTCCACCAGAAATATATTATCCAATAGATCCGGACATTTCTTGTTTTGAGAAAATCCGACTTATATTGGATCCTATACGGCCATTTGAAGTTCAAAACGCAATATTACGAACTGCCTCGCCGCTGCAGCTCGTTTTATAATATAATTATAAATTAAATGTTATAACATCGTTAAATAAACGAAATCGTTATTATAATTCAATATAAACAAATATTAAACCATTTTAAATTGTACGCTCAGATTATATTGCAAATTCAGCATTTTCCAAATACTTTGAAAATACAATATTATTATATTATTGATATTAATAATATATTCAAAATAAAATGGTTAAACTCAATTATTTAAATTCAAATCAATAATTTAAATAATAAAATAATTCAAATAATTGGCTAGAAAATATGGGAAGTTACAGAATGCAGAGCCAAAGAAAAATTATAAATTTATAAATCCTATTATAATATACAGACAACTATTAAAAAAAAAATCAAGTGTTCTGTTTCATACTTAATTGTAGGGATTAAAACAGAAAACAATGTCTTGACTAAATCAAACAAATTTGATTTTGTTTGTAAATATTAAGATCAATTCTGAAAATTGGTCTTAACAAATTTAGATTTATATGATTTCATAAAATCAAAATAATCTGAAAATTATCTTATTGATTGTAATCAGTGAAACCAATTTTTGATCATGAGATGAAGATGTATGATAAGTTAAGGTCATGCATACTTATTAATCAAAGATTTTGATAACAGATCAAATATGATGATTGAGATCAAATTCTTATAAACAGATCAATACTGTTTATTTGTCAATCAAACAAGTTTTATTTTATTTGCAGTTATTAATATCAGTTCAGAAAAATCTCTATAAAGAAATTTCCAAATAATAATTTTACAAATCAATATAAACTGAATGATACTGTTTACTTGTCTATCAAACAATTTGATGATAAAATTAATATTGTTTACACATATAAACAGATCGAAATATTTCCTATGACCAAATCGATGTTTATATTATTCAGTTGTCTAATATCCAGTCAATTGAATTAATATCTGATATTAACTCAAATTCAAATGACTAATTTTTATTTCAAAATAAAACAATTTTGTAATCCCTATTAATCATTTCGGCATGATATTTATTTATGAAATCGTAATGCATATGATAATATAAACATGAACAAACCTAAAATCAAGGTTCAATCTATAATTTCTCGCAAACACGAGGCTTTGATACCACTGTAGGAAAATATCAATTAAATCGACATCCAATAAAGTGCTTTTAACAATTTAAAATCAAGGATCTTTGCGAAAATTATAAATCAAAACTTGCATAAATTAGGTTTAGATTTTGTACCTTTCAACACGAATCCATGAAGAACCAGATCGATCTCAAGGAACTGAAATTTCGAATCTAAGCAAGATAGAGCACCATGCCTCCGTAGGAATCCACAAGAACGCATCCACCTCCAATCAAATCAAAAGAGAGGAAAAAGGGTTACGGTGCTCAACCAGCATTAATTTGGGTAGAAAAAGTATACGGGTAGGTTTTTTCCTTTTGTTTTGTCTGATCTGTCTCAATGGTTCACGTGTCCATTTTAAAAAGGAACGATTCCCATTATAAACTTAAACGTGTACCATGAATTAAGGAAACCAACGGTATACTATTTCAACGATAAACAAAATATCTACAAATTTGATATCCTATTTATTCAATTAATGTTTTTCCCTTTATTACGTTCTATGTGCGTGACCCCATAGGTTATTACAACGTTGGCAATGATTTTAAAATCATATTTTGAATCATTGTAATTAGACTCTAGCAGTATGTCGCTGCTACTCAAGTTATAATAAGATCAGTGATTCGGCATAACCTTTCCATGACAAGTGTATCGATGTAATATAATCCTTTTAACCAGTATGTCCAGAATTAAACTCGAGGCCTAGAACGTATCAACCTCTTTATAATTTAATACGTTTATCTTGATCGTTGAGTAGACTGTTTAAAACAAATTAAAATTTGAGCACGGCCATGCATTTCAAAGTCCCACTCAATTAAGAGGCCCATGGATATCAATAAAAATATACTGTAGGGTTAAATTCCATCTAGATCATTCGATTCGATATGTATCCAATAATAACAATTATCGTCTACTCTGTTACAAGTAATTTAGATGATATCAAAACACAAATATTCTTGAATAAAATTATAATGATTTCAGGTATGAGGACCATTACATCACTGTCACTATGAGAATAACTTATGATACTATTAACTATATTCCATGTAGTTTTCCCATGGTCGGTCAAACCAATACGCTATTCTCCAATACGCATTTATGTCTTGACATTAATATCACGTATATTAATTATCAAATAGATGTTATCATCAGTCAATCAACATACTAGTCTCAATGTTTTATTGTTGTCCTATATAAACAATAAAACTTGACCAGGGACATTTAAGAATTATAGTACTTAATATATTATATAATCTCAAGTTCAAGTCTTACTCGAACTATATAATTCTGTATTATTATTGTAAGGACGTCTGTTATGTATATATATATATATATATTACGCAGTAAATATAACATAATAGAATATTCTTATTCCAAATAAAATAATAGCATCAACAGTGTTATTAATCACATCATATGGATTGCCTCTAGGGCATCATCTCAGGCAGTTTCGGCCTTTTGTCTCTTGATTTTCCGATGGCTACCAACAGTCGCAAATGACAATATTCCAACGGCTAGCATCGACATCAAATGGGTTGTTATTTATTCGTAAAATAAATCCAGGATATACTACTTGTTGGTATCCGTTGGAAAACTGTCGTGGTTAGCCGTTGCTAAGCTCTGTCGGTATGTATTGTTTGTTTAATAGTGATAATTGTGGAAATTTCTTCATTTTTGGATACAATTGCATAAATATCTGCAATTTTTCGTTGGATAATTGCATAAATTTATACAATTATTAGTGTAACTCGGTTCTAGAGACCTAATTTACATACTTTTTTGACAATGATGTTTTTTCTATTTTGAAACTTAGGTACAACTGTGTGGACTGATGGACTTACCCGTCTTGATCATTACAAAGGACGATGCTACCACATTGAAGCTTTTATTAGGGAAGAAAATCAATTTATTGCTTATATAACTTATCCTTTAGACCTTTTTGAAGAAGGTTCTGTTACTAACATGTTTACTTCCATTGTGGGTAATGTATTTGGTTTCAAAGCCCTGCGAGCTCTACGTTTCGAGGACCATCGAATTCCCCCTGCTTATTCTAAAACTTTCCAAGGCCCGCCTCAAGGCATCCAAGTTGAAAGAGATAAATTGAAAAAGTGTGGACGTCCCCTATTGGGATGTACTATTAAACCAAAATTGGGATTATTCGCAAAAAACTACGGTAGAGCAGTTTACGAATGTCTACTTGGTGGGATTGATTTTATCAAGGATGATGAAAATGTGAACTCCCAGCCTTTTATGCATTGGAGAGACCATTTCATATTTTGTGCTGAAGATATTTATAAAGCACAAGCTGAAACAGGCGAAATCAAAGGGCATTACTTGAATGCAACTGCGTGTACATGTGAAGAAATGATCAAAAGGGCTGTATTTGCCAGAAAATTGGGAGTTCCTATCATAATGCATGACTACATAAACTAAAACTACCGGGAATGTTTCAAACAAAGTAGGCATACGACGTACAAAAAGCTCGCACCCTTCTTTATCTCTAAAGACAGGATGACCTAACCATCCAATAGCTATTCCATCCCCGCTATCCATTGAGCCCGCTCTGAATAATCCCCCTTTTGCTGGATTATTAACAATGTAATCATAAAAAGCTATTTTTTTTGGGAATTTTAGACTAAGTGTCCGATAAACTTAGATTTTCGGCTAGTTTGGCACCAACTCTTCAATATATCTCTTGCTGGAAGTATCACTGATCCCACTGATAACGAGTGGGACATGTCTATGGAGTTTTTAAAAATCCAAACATCTCAGAGATAGATATAGAAGTAGGAATTTACTGAGATAACTGTACTCCTTCATATACGTCAGGAGTCCATTGATGAAAAGGGGCTGGGGAAAGCTTGAATTCAATTCCTACAGTGATGGATATAAGTGCAATTGAAATTCGTGAGGAGTTATACATTTGTGTATTCATAAGACCATTCACTATTTTTGAAGCTCTATCCCCCCCAGATGAACTATATAGCCAAGAGAAACCATGAACCAGAATAGAAGAGCTCATTTTCAAATGATATCCACAGTGCTCACAAATATTCTTTTTTGATCTAATTTTTTTTCATAATTCAATTCATAACAATTTTCGCAATGAACCCACAAATTTTTGTATTTTTTATTTATATCAAAATCATTAGATCTTCCTCTTGTATTGAAATCGCGGTTGTTACCATCAGTTCGTATACTAGAATTTCTATTTTCACTATTGCTTAAGCCCTCACTACAAATGAAACTAGAAATGTAATTGTTACTGTAATTTTAGGTATCACCTAAAATGTAATATGAATACTGATTTCAAAACGAAGATAACTATCAATACAATTATTAATGTGATTACTCCAACCAGATTTAGTATCATACATGTAATGATAATAGTCGTGATTGTTACACTTTAGGGCAAAAAATGAATCGTTATCTCGATGTGATACAGCCCTTTCCATTTTCATTAGGAAAGAACAACGAAGTCCATCTGAACCGTCCAATGAAGAAATAAGAGGAGAGCAAAGCGCCAATGGAACGCGAAGCGCATGCGGAATGGGCACGGAGAACAAATTGGGTGAGGCGGGGAATTAGTCACCGCTACGCACCTTCATCTTTCTGAATGAATTGAGGCCCGGTCCGGCTCGCTTCGTTCCAACAAGAGATGGCCTCAGTATATGATCACGCGCAGTAACTGGGAGTCCTATTACACACCAACTTTCTTTCACCAAACCCAGGTTCATCTCGTGTAGTGATTGTGGACTCGTACAAGGATATGGAGTGGGTTGATGCATCAGACTCGACCCTGTCTTTCGTAGCATGCATTCCCATCCGTGTCACAACTGATTCGGTAAGCTACGTGTCTGGGCGGCCTTCGGTCCCCCAACCTTACTCATGGCAACCTTCCGGCCGCCCAAAGACCTATAACGCTAGTCACTACTCCCATTGGGGCTAGGAAGTAAGCCCCACAACCCAAAGCGGCGAAGAACAAATAAAATTTGCTGCAAAAGCCAGCTAACGGGGGTATTCCTGCGTATAAGAACATTGTAATGGAGAAGGTCATAGCCGAAATAGCATTCGTTTTGGCTAGAGCGCCCAAATCCGCTATATATTTGACACGGGGTTGCCGTAATGTTGGAACTATGGCGAATGCATCTATCGTCATTAATGCATAAATAAATATACCAATTAGTAGTGATTGAATTCCTTCTATGGCTCCATATGAGAAACCAGTACGAATATAACCTACATGTCCAATCGAGCTATGAGCTATAGCTCTTTTGACTTTCGTTTGGGCCATGGCGGCCAGTGCTCCTAAGATCATAGAAGCAATGTTGCAGAAAAAGAAGATTTGTTGCAATGTACCTCCATAGGAACCAACAATAGAAAGACATGACATATTTTCCGAAATAGAGATTTTAGGCGCAATAGAAAGGAATGTTGTCACCGGGGTGGGTGAACCCTCATAGATATCAGGTGCCCACATATATTGAGTCAAAAGAGAGGTTGAGTTCGAGGGAGAGGGGGGTTTGGGGCTCGAGAGATTGAATACATATGGCCTTGTTGATTTTGGAGAATTCTTGCTTGTAATTACTTCCATGGGTGAACAACTAGTTCCATTGGCGAACCCTTCTTATATATAAGGCTCCGTCCCTCTGTAGAATTTTACCCTGCACCCTGAGCCACTAGTGCATTTGCTAGTTAATGATATCATCTCACTCTTGCACATAGATTCGAATCTATCGCAATCGAGCAACCTCACATATTCTCCCCCATATTGGATTATATGTTGTGCTTCACACTTTGACTTGATAGTGTTACGCATAACTGATCCCCAATTAATATAGTAAAGGGAATTAATATACTAGCGAGGAGTGGACCCAATTAATATACTAAAGGGGAGTATATTCCTCACTTACGCTCGCCTCATGAAGAGGTCGCCTTCTTTTAGTGCTCACACATAGAAATAATAGGTCGCTCGCTTTAGCTTTTTTAACAAGTAGAGTCGGCCACCTTTCTTTTAGAGTCAGCCTAACTTCCGAATCATGAACTACTATGGGAATCACTTTTGCTTTCTTTTCCTCTAGCTACTAGGATGTTTTAGTTCGCCAGGTTATCCCTTGCCTACTCATGGATTCAGCAGCAGTTCGAAAGGTTGACCTATTCGGGAATCTCCTGATCTAATCTTATTTTCAACACTCCGAAGCATTTCGTCGCTTGCTACTCCCTTCCTCGTCTATGGGTGCCTAGGTATCCACCGTAAGCCTTTCCTCGTTTGAACCTTACCATTAATGTTAAGGCTATGTCATCCTAAGGTGCTGCTAAATGGAAGGATCTTATCAACGTCCATGAATGAAAAATCATTTTTCGAACTGCCGAATTGAAAAAATTGGGTGTTGTCATAGTATCAGCTAAGTGCACGGGCTGGAGATAAGTGGACTCGAACCACTGACATCCGCCACAGGGTAAACCGCCGTCTCTCATCAATTTGACTCGACGGTGCTAATAATAATAGAAGAAGCGTACTCTCCGTCTAGCGAAGGGGACTGAAGGAGACCGAAGCATGAGGCGAGCGAAGTGAGCGGGAGGCCTCCTAGGAGTTAATATCTGGGGCACCTTGTTAGGCTTAACAGTGCCTTGCGGGAACTAAGACAACCATGGAGCTCCGACAACCAACAAGGGAGCCTTAGACAAAATCAAAGGCCTTCCCCTATTTCTGCATTTCTTTCTCTATTTGGCCTGCCTCATGGAAAATGAGAGTCCTCCTGATTCGAAGTAACTACGAAAGGGTCGGTCAATAACATAACTCTTTCTTTCCTAGGTCTCCTGGCCTTCGCATTCCTAATCCAGTAGGGGGCTTTGTTTGCTCAATACTTTAGTGGATCGGCTCTATTACATAAGTTGATTCCTAACTTTATATATCATATAATGACATAAGTAAGCAGTTTTTAACTGTATCGACCCAAAAGCTCGCTAATTGATCTTTACGATGCTTTTTTTATCAATTTGATTCTTTATCCATAGAATATAGTATGTAAGCTTTATCTATTTATTTCCTTTTTTTTGTTATCGTGAGGTTTCTTTCCTTGCTACAACTGGTATGAACCCATGAATGGAGAAACGAGGTCTTTTAAACCAACGTGGACAAGTGGTAAGGAAATAAGTCTTTCATTTAAGGGATTAGAGTATAGGTATAGATGGAGCTACTAGAGAAGAGGACATCTTGTCAGGCTATGTTGTATATTTGGACGTCATGCCAGGGGGCGATCCAACCGAAGTCAATTCTCATAAGCCATGCGCTTGTCAGAAGAAAGGAGTGTAGCGGCAAAGAAAGATAAGCAAACAACCATATCATAAGTAAAAAAACTGGCCTAGTAACACTATGAGCAACGTGAGTGGATCTAAGAGATTTATCGGGAGTGGCCGAATAAAAGAATAAGTAGCCTATACTATCTATTTGTATAGATCTTTCATATGTACAGATCTTACCTATATAAACAAAATCTAAATACAAGATTAACTATGAAATTGAAGAATAAAAATTTCAAGAGTTCTTTTCCTTATTTTTGGATCCTAAACTATGGACCTTGAGGTCGGTGTAGATATTTTTTTATCCCGCAGTTTCGGGCCGCAGATCAAGCCAAGGGGGGCTCCTCCTATGAATTTTGGTGAAAGTGCCCCTTTTGAATTTGTAACTTTTCATATCAAAATCAAAATATCTAACCACTTGAAGAGTGTATGGATATTATTATCATAAGAAAAGAGAAAAAGGAAAAGTATATGCCTTTTAGCTTTTTTCCCCTATAAGCACAAGGTGTGAAAGCATATACTTGCCTTTAGTACAGCTTCACACACGAGCACAAGCAACAGTCAGAAAACATCTCTAAAAAGGTTGTAATATGAAAACTCATCAATCGTCCCTATATCATTCCAATGCAATTTTAAGTATACTTAGTGTTAACCATGTTTTTACAAAGTCGTTACGCGACTAACTATAATACATGTACTTTACAACCATTAGAGGGGATAACTAGATGAGATGGTCGAATCAATTGAAAATTGAATACGGACATAGATATAAAGCTACAAACGGCTAGATTTACTTAAATAACATTCTGGAATGAACAAGTTCGGAAAAGACCACGGTAAAGTTAGGGATCGATATACATCCGGAGCATAGAGCTTAAAGTTCAATTATCAACAAAACAACATCTATAACTCGAAAACTATAAACCAAATAGAATAATCAAGCTCATGGGACTAAAGGAGTATCGGAGATGGGCTTTCCTGAGGATTGCACCCAAATTAGGTGCAACTATAAGAGTCGATAGCAGCCACTATGAAGTAGGGCAATCCACGCCCTACTTTTAAGACTGGGTGGTTCGACTATAGTGGGTCTTCTTGCGCAATTTCATGTCAATTCGTCCTCCTTTACAACTATAAATATAGCTCCAGTTGCTCTAAAGAGGGGGAATCTTCTTCTCTCCTCCACGTGTAAGCTCTGCCGTTCCTCAGAAACAAGAATATTTTCCATCTCCTTCATTCATTCAAGCAATCAACTACACATTTAATCAATGGTATAAATAAAGATTACTATAAACGAACGTCTGTTGGAATATACTGAGCTACTATAAAATTGTGTGCTCACTTTTGATTTCATTGCTTTTTGTTATTATTCTATGGTAGAATCTGTGGTTGTGGATCATTGATTCTAATCTATGACGTGGATATACTCAATCAAGTGTTAGTATTTGTTTGACCAAAAATACATCTAACATTTTGATGCATAATGTAAGGGGTCTTTAGTATCTAAAGCTTACTCTACTACAAAAGTGGGCAAATTCAACATAAGTTTATGTGGCCTTGCATCGAAAAAGCGTTGCATTTGCCCTTTTTTCAAATATGGATGCATACATAAATTCAATCAAAGATGTTTCTAGAAATACTAGGACCTAGCACTACGACAAGGGCAATAATGAAGAAAGCAGTAATCGTGGACTGGATTTTGAGTCAAAAGAAAAAACTCAATGAAAATTATGTACTATTCCAAGAAGAAAACATATGAAGCACCAAAGATGGCATTGCTTACCAACTATTTCGATTGCTGAAGTGAGATCAGTTTGCAAAACTGAGCATACGTTCAATTTTAGTTACACAACGATGATCAAGCTAATACATGTTTAGCATCTGAAAGCAAGGGATCCAGGTGGAAGACTTTTAGTAAATAATGCTTACAACTGACTTACTTTTGACTTCATGTTTGGATTCATGATCATGCTTCCTCCCAACTGACTTACATTGAAAAGTAATTTGCAAACCCAAATATAACTATCCAAGTAAATAATTACATATGGCATAGTGGCTCCTCAAATCTTGAGAAACACACAAAATGAGCAAACACACAAAAAGCAGCGGCAATCCTAGGATATACTGCTTTAAATTATGATAGGTAAACCTCAAAAGAAATGAATTTTCTTATTCGATCCTTCCTAATATTCAACAGACAGGGGGTCCATGTTTCACGGCTCATATATACATAAATTCTTTATAGAATACAAACAAATTCATAGTAAAGAAAAGGACACAAACTTAGCTCATACTAATAAAATGACTGTACCACCATCTACTCCGACATCATTTCATATGGATTTGTATGATAAATCACAAAGGGGATAAAGGTCACAACAAGTCCACATCGATACTCTTCAAATTGGAACATTGAAATTGGTAGTTTTCTAAATCAAATGGAAAATACCTGTGCATGTAGAAGATTAGATATGGGTGAATGACTCGTCCGAATCGTGAACATATTGGAGGGAATAGATGCGATGGGGTGGATAATCGAAGGTGAAATGAATTTAGGTTTAAACTTTAGGGGCAAAAATTCGCGCAAAAATTTCACATAGCAGAAGAATACAGTGAGGTAGCTGTCACTGATTGGATGATGGAATAATGTTTTAGATAGCAGGGATTGGTTTGAATCATTGGATTAAATCATCATCTACGGTTGTTTATTTGTTTATTCTGATAATGCAGATCACTGACCTGGATTGTATTTATGTAAAGCTACGCTTTGAAGTGGTGTTGCACGTCACAACACTAGAATTCCAGCCTCAACAGTGTATTCACGTCTAATACAACAACATATGAATATTGTGGCAGAAGATCAAAGAAAGCATAGCTTTCGCCGCATTTTTCAAGCAACGTACACACATTAGTGTCGAATATGCCCACTTTTGTAGTAGTGTTAAGAATCCCTATTTGAACATGGAAAATGATAGTAATGGATAAGAAGAAATTTGGATCTCCTAAAAATGATAGTAAGAAAATTGAGCACGAACGGATATATGAGTTCTTGAAAGTAAGGTGATCAATATTATTCATATATAGCAGTGCATAGCTCCACATTCCCTGAGAGAACAATATTATTCATATATGTGAGTTCCCGAAAGTAAGGTAAGATGATCGATCAAGTCCTATGTGGTTTGAGATGAGCATTCTTGGGTACTTCATGTGTGCTCTTGCCGCATCCCCTACAGCTGCCGAAGTGTATGGGTTTGGGAATGCAACATGCGTAGGCGCAGCCTTGTCTATTCCCAATAATTGTTCCCGGATGTAATGCTCGATACTCAATTGTCCTTGCTGCACCTGTAAGTGATATGTGTCTAATTTTTGTTAAATACCATCCTATAAGGCCTAAATCAGCTATGCCTTATTTTTACTATTCTTAAATTCAAGTACTCACCGACTGTGGTCTCAGAATTGAAAAGGACAGTAGCAGCCAAAAGAAGACAATATATAACCAAAGTTTTCGCTAAAATGGCCATGATCGTATTGCTTAATATGGTGAGTGAGATGAAGAACTCTAACGAAAATGCTGCTTTGTTTATAAGCAAAAAATAAACCAGTAAGCCATCAATACGGATTGTCATGCATTTATTTTGGTGGGACATGTTGACTAATTGTAATAAACTAAGCGGGTTCAAATCCTCTGGTCCAAAATCCACCTAGTTCTCTGGATCCCTATTGCAGAAGGGTTGAAATCAAGGGGTCATATTGGTTGGGTCCAGGGAAGGCTAGGGGAACTTCGGACCAGGCGATCTGCTTCAAACTAAGCTAATTTCCTAAACATCAATTACCTAGTATATCATATTAATATGGCATCCAGTCACTTTGACTATTTAATATAGTCGGATTTGTAATTTATTTAATGGCACTTTGAAAAGATCAACATACTTCTACTTAAATTTCACTGATTATTTTTTACTGATTAACCATCGTATGCAAATAAATAATATTGGAAATGAAATTCTCAATGTTCTTTCTTCTTTTAGAAATGGTATATTACATGCTTGTATTTCATAACAACTTATATGGTTTTTGTAATTAAAATTAGTTTCAGTTTTTAAATTCCTTGTAATTTAATGCACGGTTCTAAAAGAATATAAAATATGTTGTTCATACTAACATCAAACTAAATATTGTTTACAAATGGAGAATTTCTTGTGCTTTCCTATTGAATGATCGTAATACAAGGACATTTTGGACCTCGGTCTTTTTCAAGACTGACTTTCTGCGCTATTTCCTAATTATTTAATGCCACTGACTTCCTCCTCCTGCATTGACTTAAGACTTCGTTTTTCTTAGTTCTTATTATATTTTATTATCAGAAATAAGATAATAAAATAATGTATTATAGCAGTAGTATAACTGCACAATTGCAAAAGAAGAAAAAAAGGAGAAAGAGATCCTGGATGGATAAAATTTTACCAAAAACATAGTCGGCAATTCTGATGCACTCAAAATTGAAATTTGTGACTTTCCTACTATTTTTACACATGTGTGCACCCGTGCTTCACACACGGATGTTGCAAAATAAATGTGTACCCGTACTACAAGTCTAGGACACAGATGGCGCTATAATTATTTTATTAAAGTATTTTGATCAATTTAAGATAAGAAGATGAAATTGTAACTTATTAAAATAATTCTATTAATGATGGCAGTGTAAGCACGATGGATTGGATATGATGAAAGTTAGTTTTGGAAATATGTTGCTATGCTTTTTTGTTGGATTTAACCCTTCCACAAAGTAATTCAATGAACTCTGAAATAGGTTATATTATTATTAATAATGCGCATGTGTATTAACTGTTGAACATGGTAGTGAATATCAATTCAAGACTATAGTGCAGAAGAGGTATAAGCAGATGCAATTTTCATATCTATACTACAATATTATTACTGAGTTTTGCTTCAAGGACGCACAAACCTCCTGAGAATTTTCGGAACTCAAAGGTCTCGTTTCGCATTCTTTTTCTTGTTCGTGCTTCTGTCCACTTCATTCCTTCTCAAATCATATTTACCTCTTAAACGATGGCTATCATAATCATTGCAATCCTCTTCCTCCTATTTCCTCCATAGATAATAAAATTGCAGTTTCCTTCCTCAAATTTCGTCCACCCTTGATAACAAACTCTAACCCGATTTGCGCTTGCTCCAGTTTTTTTGCCGTCGTACTTCGCTCCTTCAGCCATCAATACCTTGATCGACTTTGGACCTGTATCTTTCATTTATCTCTATGCTCCTTCCAGTTTGCCCTAATGCCTTTTGCACTGTGCTCCAATCAATAGTGTTTGGAAACTGATGTTATTCTCTAGAAAATTCTGGTAAGCCTAATCTTATTCTCTAACAAATTCAGGTAAACCTAATCTTGTTCTCTAGAAAATTAAGGTAAACCTAATCCCTTCGGTGAATATCGATGGTCTCAGCAACTAACAACTGCTGATCTCTTCCTACATACATACGAATTCTTCTCCGCCTTTTGGTTTTCACATATTTGTGTTCCTGTCACCTTGACTTTCTGGTAATTTCAATCCTTTTTGCCTATTGCTTTTAATTTTAATTTCTTGACCATTTGCAACAAAGTCGGTTCACTTGCTCAATTTTTAGAACGAACGTTTTTGATTCGTTGATTGCCTTCAAGTTCTGAATATTTACATCAGCTGCATTTCAGATATAACTTTGATTAATATCATTTCGGTCATTCTGTTTTCCTTACATTTTGGTTATCCTATTATATTGGACTTGCAAATTAATTGGTATGGTTAGAATTGATGATGATTTGGGTTGGTTTGACTTTTAGACACTTTGATTGGGTCAGTTTGATTAGTCCTTAAAATTGCTTAAAATTTTGTGATATATTCTACGATTAAACGATTTCTCAATTTTTTTCCTTTATTGGAAGACATTGAGAAAAGAGAACGAAAAGCTAAGAGTCTTCAAGTTGAGCATTCTAAAATGAAGGTTAACATTTTCTCGATCTACTAATTCTTTTAAATAACCAGCTGTTGTTAGTTTTAATTTATCTATGCATTATTTAGGTACTGTACCATGATTAGTGTGAGTTGTGTTTTGTGATTTGTTGTAATAAAAAGTAGATTATCCAGAAAATGATTATTGTTGTGTTCTATAAGTATATAAAAGAAGCACGGTGGATAACACCATCATTTTCTTAATTATCTATTTTATTATAAAATATTCGAGTTTCAAAAATATAAAATCAGCAACTTAGTTAAGATATAATCAATATTTTTCTTTAATTATTAATCTTCTTATAAAACGTGAGATGGATGTATTATTGTAGAGATGGTTTAATCCCCCCAGATAGTGAAATACAATAGAGGAGATTTGGTCTTTAGTTTGGTGTTTTTACCAGTTTCAAAGAATAGGCTTCCACTAAGTCAAAATAGTGAATTATTTGGTTGAATCATTTGAAATAAAAAAAATTGTTCATGACATTCCTTTTTAGGCTGAACTAGTGTGATCACTAGCCTTATTTTTGGATTTTCACGAATTATTCATGAGTAATGTATTTATGTTACATTTCGTCTTCTAGATTTTCGTACTCAGATATAGTTGCACTATGAAGTTCATAACGTTTGAATTTTAAACGTTGGGCATAAAGGCAAACTATTCTTTAGTATTTATGTTTTTTAATATCAGATTAGTTATAATTTATAGTTTGCTTTTAACTGAGGCATATGGTAACATTTTTAAGGAAAGGTATCGAAAATTAATGTTACCTATATTTATCTTTCACGCACATCATTTACTTATGATATTCTATTGTTAACCCTCTTTTTGGCAAAAGCCGCGATGGGCCAGATCGAATCCCAAACACGCAATCAGCCGAATCAGATAAATCATGCTTCTAGAAGCCCAGCGTAAGCTCGGCCCGGAACAGTCACATATTGGGCCAAGCCAATTTTTATCAACTGATGACTCACTCCAGAAGAATCGTTCTACCAGTCGACCGAGTATCATGCTCCCATACAAAGCGCTTCGGCTGAATATCTCAAACCAGCATGGAAATATTCAACTGAGCTATTCCCATGCTTAGCCCGACTTTCAAGGAAGTAAAGGCGGTCAACCACGTCTAGACAAAGTTCTACTTTCGATACACCTCACTGTGGATGCCACGTAAGCCATAACTTCTGAAGATACTATTTATGAATAGTGGAATCAGTCTTATAGCTGCTATTCTAACCAAGGAATGGACTCCACACATCCAAGCATTCCCGAAAAGGCCAGGCCATGTCACAACAGCTCAAGTCGCCATCTCCACCTATAAATACCTCAAAGCTCAAAGAAAAAAAGGACTTTCTCTCTAATATCTTTGGCAGCCCAAGGGCTGAAGCACTCTAAGCTTTCTCATCCAAAACTTCTCATCTCTTACATTTCTTTAAATAGAGAAAAAGCATTGTACTTGTAATCAGAAAGCAAAAGTAATACATATAAAGTGGACGTAGGCACAGTTTTTGCCGAACCACTATAAAAATTCTTTGTGTACTCCTCGTTTTCTTTATTATTTCTGCATCTTATAATCATTATTCGTGTGCTCTCCACACGATTGGGGGTTGTTCTCACTAGTGACCAACTTTGACGTCAACATTTTGGCGTGCCAGGTGGATGACACATGCGCAGTGACATCTGTTTGCCTTAATCCAATGCTAACAAGCGAAAGAAAGACACAACATCCTCTCGTCCCACGAACACCAATGCAGCTGATGCCAATGCTACGGAGGCAGCCACAAAGCTTCCTCTCATGAAAATATGTCTCGATATATTACCCGGGATGACATGGATAAAATCATGGTCGAATTCAGAGACCATATGACATCTCAGGGTAAACTCCTCGAACGACATCAGCAGTTGATGGATCACCTTCTCGGTCGAATGGAGACAGGATTGAATGCTTCAACATTAATTCCTCCACCGATCGGGACTGGGCAACAACTGATCTTCGGTCTGCATGGAATCATGCAACTGATCAAGCTACACCTTTATTTCATCCTGGCTCGGCTCTACTTCCCAACCAATCACAGCCAGGATTATCACTTTCAGCAACCAGCGCAGCCGCAGCAGCAGAACCCTAGGAGGCTCGCGATCATGATCTAGGTTGGTCGAACATTTGGCCTCCACTCTACGAAACAACTCAACCTCTCATGCCTTTCGAGCGATTACCGGGTCCATCAGAATCGATGTCATTCCCATTACAACCCGGAATCTTATCGCAGACCAGTCTAACCACTCTTCCCCTTCAACGAAGAGCTGGTGCAGCCTTCCCTTCGAACTAGGGAGAGCACCCTACCATACCGGTCCTCACCGTGGCAGAAGAAAACACTACCGTAGACCCTCCTAACCTAGCTCTTGCGGGGCATCCCCAAGCTCCGAACATCACACGCTATGTCGGATCAACCTAGACCCTCTGTCATGGGTACGGCTCGACCCAATACTCATCAGGTTCGAGAGAGGCCATTCTTCCCAGAACCGCCTACCAGAGCTCACCCTCACTCTTACCTTCACTCAACTCTCGGAGGCTGAGCCCAGCCAACGGCCGCCCTTCCGAGCATGCTTTTGCCAGATCGTCGCATCGAAGCTCTCCCAAATGCAGAGTTGAAATCATGGCAACGACTCCTCAGAGATGGAAGCCAGCTTGCAAGTATCATCCGACGTTTCACTCGGGGCACTTCCTCACAGTAGGACATAGATAATGTCAATCACAGCCCCTTCACTAGAGAAATCAGAAACTCCCGAAACCCCCCGGACTCCAAGTTCCCAGCTATTGAACCATACAATGGTCGCACTGACCCGACCATCCACATCATGCGATGCATGCGACACATGGAAGTACTTGGTGCATCGACCAACGCCATGGCAAAGTGCTTCCCACTCTTCCTCACAGATATAGCCGGCATGTGGTTTCGGCAGCTAAAAACGGAGTCGATCAGTAGCCGGAACACGCTGGTCGCCCGCTTCATCGAGCAATTCAAAGTACATATCTCTTGACCAAAGAGCATTATGTTCCTATCCACCATCAAGCAGCGATCTGGAGAGACGTTCAGATCCTTCCTCGAAAGGTTCAACGTGGCGGCAGCATCAGTCGATCGGCCCGAGCCATCGATGGTATTTATGGATGCCATTGCAGGAGTTCAGAACTGATCAGAATTCCCAATCTCTTGAACCAGAGATCCCCGCAAGGATATAGATGACTTCTATTCCGAGGCCGAGCGATTCCTCCGACAAGAAGATGCCAACATTGAGATAGATAGCCTTGAGGTCCTAGCCACCAAACAACATGGTCCATTCATCAGCAATGGCCAGAATAAAGGAAGAGGAAAGGCCCCGGAAAAGAATGAGGTTTATGTACGACCTCAAATCGAAAATAATTACGACCAGTACATCGAGCTCAATTCTTCTCTGCTCGATATCTACCTTAACATACGAGGGTCCCTTCCTACACCAAGACCGCCTCAACGAGAACCAACCTAGATGGAACTCGATTCTGGCAAACATTGTGTATTCCACAACGTAGCTGGACATAACACCGATGAATGTCGGCATCTGCGCGATCTAACAGAGGATCGAGTCAGGCGAGTGGAGCTTCCCGAGTATGTTAAGAAGCGCACCTCGTGCATGCCGTCGCGATCTCCTGCCCAAGCTTCTCAGGTCGGTCCTCGAGCTCCTAGAAACAGAAAGGACCCTGAGACTAGCACTCGCGGCATTATTATTAGTTAGATTTTTTTCTTTTAATGTATTTCTTTCAATAAAAAGGACACATATGTACACATGTATGGGGTTAGGATTTAGCTCCTAGGCATGCACTGGAATCAACCGTTGTCCTCTTAGAATTTCTTTTCTTTGTAATAATTCTTTAGTTGCTATGAATTTTCTTTTGCAAACATGGATCGTGTTTGGAAACTTTAAGCCGAGCATGACTGATGCTCTCCCCCATTCTTTAATGTGGTCCGCGCGAAAGCCCACCACTATTTCCAAAAACCTACTCCACCAGCCGAGTAAGGTAGAAATTTTAAACTGTGTATGGATTATACTCAACCTTTTATTTGCACCACAAGTGTTTACTGCTCGCTCGATATACTAATTTAACATGAGTCGAGCATAAACAACACTTGCACCAAGCCGGGTATGGTTAATGCTCGCCACTAATCCGAGTATGGATAATGTTCGCCACCTCTCTAAGACGAGTATGGTTAATGCTCGCCACTAAGCCGAGTATGGATAATGCTCGCCACCTCTCTAAGCCGAGTATGGTTAATGCTTGCCACTAAGCTGAGTATGGATGATATTTTCCACCCCTCAAAGCCAAATGAAATAAAATGCTCGACCCATAATCCTTCTCCAGATCGAGAGTGGCTTATTTTGTCTTTATAGGAACTAATTCTCATGTAGACTGTAATCATCATCTCGACCTTAATACGGTTCCCGATAGTTGTCGGTATTCTGGCCTTAATACGATCTTGTTCGGACGTCGGTTTTCTGGCCTTAATATAACATTGGGGCCGTTGGATTTTTGGCCTAAATATGGTCCGGTGCGACCATAACTGTTCAAGCCATTGTGCTTCGATTCATATTTCAGAACACACCTCCCTCTACCCAAGAATGTGCATTCTAAGGGGCAAAGTGTTAACCCTTTTGTGGCAAAAGCCACGACGGGCCTGATCAAAGCCCAAACGCGCAATCAGCCGAATTAGATAAATCATGCTTCAGGAAGCCCAGCGGAAGCTTGACCCGGAACAGTCGCATATTGGCCCAAGCCAATTCTCATCAACTGATGACTCGCTTCAGAAGAATCATTCTTCCAATCAACCGAGTATCTCGCTCTCATACAAAGCACATCTGTCGAATATCTCGAACCAGCATGGAAATATTCAACTGAGCTATTCCGATGCTTAGCCCAACTTTCAAGGAAGTAAAAGCGGTCAACCACATTCGGAAAAAGCTCTGTTTTTGATGCACCTCACTGTGGATGCCACGTAAGCCAAAACGTCTAAAGATACTATTTATGAATAGTGGAAGCAGTCTTCCAACCGCTATTCTAACCAAGGAAAGGACTCCACGTGTCCAAGCTTTCCCGAAAAGGCTAGGCCACGTCACAAAAGCCCAAGTCGCCATCTCCACCTATAATTACCTCAAAGCTCAAAGAAAAAAGGACTTTCTCTCTAATCTCTTCGGCACTCCAAGGGCTAAAGCACTCTAAGCTTTCTCCTCCAAAACTTCTCATCTCTCACATTTCTTCAAACAGAGAAAAAGCATTGTACTTGTAATTAAAAAGCAAAAGTAATACATATAAAGTGGACGTAGGCATAGTCTTTGCCGAACCACTATAAAAATTCTATGTGCGCTCCCCGTTTTCTTTATTATTTCTGCATCTTATAATCATTATTCGTGTGTTCTCCACACGATTGGGGGTTGATTGTCACTAGTGACCAACCTTTGACGTCAACATCTATACCATTGCCAAAAACACTAAATTTTGATTTATAGAATTAGTTAACAAACAAGGTAATATGGCACTGGATATTTAAATTTTTTGATTTATTGAGGTCTCAGTAATATCTTATCGGTAAGATATGTGTAATATAACCTTATTTTGTTGAACTTTTTTATCTCGATTTGCAAGTTAATTTTTTTGAATCAAAATTTCAAAATTACTCTCTTATTAAATTAGGATTTTAAATAGTTCATATGTTTAACGACATAGCCTTAATTTTAATGCTAAACTTCGTCTCACCAAGTTGATGTCGATCATGGTAGTTATACAGGAGAAAATATGACTTCTGGCCTTCACCATTTGTAATTTGATTGTTGAATATTTGTTAATTTATGGCATCAATAAAAATGGAATTCAATATCATAGGACATAACCGGCAACCATAAAGCTATATTGAAAGCATACAATTTTATTATTTGAGACCAATAATTCACTATAATGTATGTGGTTATGCTCATAGATATTTTTTGTTTTATTCAATCCGTTAATACCTAACTGTGTAGTTTCACATACTGCAATAGCTTTGTTTGGTATTAGTTTAACGATGTGAACCCTATGATTCATGTGATGTTTAAATAACTTGATTATTCCTCTTATTATTCATTATCTGAATTTTGGTTTTACCAATGTGTATTTATGCACATGATCTATTTCAATAGATTTAATAAAGTGAGTTTTTTATACTACATTTATTGATGTTTCCCACATTGCAAAGCATAATGAATAATTGGGTATTTTGGGACTAGAAAAATTAATCACCAAATATACTTGGTTCAGCATGCAGAGTGTTGAATAGTTTGGAATTGTGGACATGTCGCCTTTCTTATATAGCAATGTGTCTTTTTCAGAACAGTTCCTATGAAAATGGCACTAAATATCCTTTCATTTTCATCGAAATGTTATCTCTCTTAGCTAATTTGAAATGTCTCCTCTTTTACGTTTTCTATCCAATGTGAGTTTTTTTTGGGGTCAACTATAACGTGGTTTCAATTTGTAGTACTTAAATAATTGAATGTAATTACATACCTTCAACCTGTATCCTTTTGCTGTAAATGTCAGCTACCACATCTACTATGCATTTTCACCACTTGAGCTGTCGGTAATGGGCTTCTACAAGAACCATCTCATACCCACTATTCCTTAATTTTCTTCGGCAAAACAAAAACCCCACCGAACCTTTGCTGCAAATATATAAGCGTTGACCAAATTACCATTCACATGGAATAAGTATATCCCATGCAAATGAGTATAAATCTTCATCTTGCCTTGCATAAATGTAACTGGACTCAGGACGAGGAATGTAATGATGAGCTATATAAGCATCATGTATCTGAGGAAATGCCTTAACAATTGTTGTTCCAATGTAAAATGAGGGGTTAAGAGTAAGACGCTGCTCCTTTGATTTAAAAAAAAAGTTGAAAATAAATTGTGGAAGTAGATAATTGTCAAGTACTAAACCAGCAAAAGACATTAAATCCTTCCATTGATATTTCTTCCTAGTTTCATGGGACATAAAATGAATAGTCAATGCAATCAATAAGCTAACTGCGTATAGAGGCAAACAACATACAACAGTATTTCATTCCGTAATCCACACGGATGTCTTATTTTCATATGTTGAATGTGAAGACCGTGCAGTTTGAAGCAACCAAAATTGTAGAAAAAGCTACCATTGTATTGACTCTAACCAATACCTCAGTCACTTGCAGCCATGCAACGTTTCTTAGCAAACCATTTTGTTGATTTTTGTTTTTGAAGAACAATGCCTCAAAATGTGTTTATGTTCACGTTTATTAGTGATCGCCTCAATGCCTATTGAGATGTATTATTCTCTACGCTGTGATTACCAGTAATACATTTTTTCGTCTTGCAGGCAACTGAGTATCATTCTAGCGTACAAGTTTTTTTCCGATATAGTGGTCTGTATTTTTGTTCTACAATTCCAGCTCTAATACTCTGTGCATTAGGTCACCTAATAACGACAATTTCACGCTTTTATCTTATAAAAATCACACACGTAGTTTTATGTTTTCTACTCAGGTCCAACTTTTTATCAATTTATATGCATGTGTGAAGTTGATGTCCAAAATCATAATCTGTCTATCTTATTAGTACAGTAATTATTTAACTTGGTGTGGGGAGATATTATATTTTTGTATTTTATTTTTTTGGTAAACAAGTAATGACTATTGCTGATCATGTTCAGATTAAAGAAATCTATAAGTTGAATCAAACTTATATATAACTTGTAAAATATAAATACTATTTATTAAATTAGTTTATTTTGTACAAAATAATAGTTTTAGGGAAATTGACAAGATGTTTGATCAATATCTTATCATGCATTTGAATATTAATAATAATACATTTGAAAGCGTACACGTTCTTGAATCTATGTTTCTCGCTTTCTTCTTCATCCTAGGGAGTATTGAATATAGTTTTCTTACATTTTCTAGAAACATATATTGCTAAACAATGATAACTTGCAGGGTCATCACTGTCAGTCATTGGCACATCAGTGCTAGAAATCTTTGGATAGCGAGCTACAAGGTTCAAAAGATTATACACAGTTATGGTCTGGTCTGTTAGAGAATGATTCAAAGTTTTATTTTAGATTAGATCTAGTCTTCCTTTTTTAGTGGGTCAGTTTGAATTATTTTAGCTATTTTATTGTTTGATATTTTAGTATTATGCAAGTATAAGTAGATGTACTGCCTTTTGTATTGCTTTGAAATAATAGAAAGTTGTTTTGCATTGCTCCAATTCATTACTCTTTCTTCTATTTCCAACAAATTTGGTATCAGAGCGGATTATTCTTAGGGCTTGTGAGGTTTTAAAAAAAAATTGTGAGTGTTCTTCAAATGTCTACTACCACAAATTATTCACTTTCCGTTCCTCTATTCGAAGGAGAAAATTATCAATCATGGGCTATCAAAATGAAGTCATATCTCAAAGCTTTAAGTTTATGGGATGTCATTGAAACTGATAGTGATCCCACTCCTCTTTCACAAAATCCAACAGCCACTCAGGTCAAAATATATGAAGAAGAAATAGCAAGAAAGCCAAGGGCACTTTCGTATCTACATGGGGCCGTATCGGAAGAAATTTTCACAACTATTATGGATTGTGAATCTCCCAAAGAAGCATAGGAGAAAATTAAAGAGGAGTATGAAGGAAATCATCAAACAAAATTAATGCAAATTTTGAATCTTAAGAGGGAGTTTGAAAAAATGGGAATGAAAACCAATGAAGATGTTAAGGAGTATGGAAGTCGGCTGATATCAATTGCCAACCTAATGAAGCTACTTGGTGGAGAATTTACAAGCCAAAGGGTGGTGGACAAACTACTTGTCACTCTTCCAGAAAAGTACGAAGGTAAAATTTCTTCACTTGAAGATACTAAAGATTTGTCCAAGTTAACTTTTTCAGAATTGATCAATTCACTCCACACGGTGGATCAAAGGAGGATCATGAGAAATGAAGATGGTGAAAACATTAGTGAAAAAGCTTTTATAGTAAAGTATCAAACTCAAAAAGGGAAAGGCAAATTTCTCAAGTGCAACATTTGTCACAAAACCGGTCATGAAGAAAATGATTGTTGGTATAAGGGAAAACCTAAGTGTTTCAATTGTCAAAAATTTGGGCATATGGCAAGGAATTGTAGATTCAAAAATGAAAAGCAAGAGACCATGACAGATGAAAAACAAGAGAACATGACACAAGTGGCCGTGGAAGAAATTTTATTTTAGAATTGTTGGTGAGAAAGTGCACCATAGAGAGAAAGTGCTCCAATATTAATTTTTTTATTTTATTTTTGAAGGTGATGAGAGAGTGCATCACAAATCGAAGAGAAAGCGCTTCGTTAATGATTGAAGGTAATGAGAAAGTGCATCACAAATCGAAGAGAAAATGCTTCGATCTCAACAACTTTGAAGCAAGGGGGTGTGTTGAATGGTGCTTCAAAGTTGTCCCACATCGGGAAATACTGAACTAAGATCCTGGATATAAACTAAGATGTTCCTCATCACATTGCCAATTGGTTTTGTGATAATAAGGGGATAAATAAAAAATAATAATTCTAACATGGTATCAGAGCTCAAGATTTCAGTAGAGTTAAAGAGAAAGTGCTTCAACAATTAAAGGTGATGAGAAAGTGCATCACAAATCGAAGAGAAAGTGCTTCGATCTCAACAACTTTGAAGCAAGGGGGTGTGTTTAATGGTGCTTCAAAGTTGTCCTACATCGGGAAACACTGAACTAAGATCCTGGATATAAACTAAGATGTTCCCCATCACATTGCCAATTGGTTTTGTGATAATAAGGGGATTAATAAAAAATAAAAACTAACATGGTCTTTCAATTTATGGATATGCTGCTTCATTCTCTAAGTCCATTGGTTCTCTAGCACATTCTCTGACTGTGTTTTTTCCTTGCCCATCTGTATCCAAAAGTTAGGAGCATCAATTTTTTTTTTCTTCTTTAACCTTTTGCATGATTTTCACTTTGTTAATTTATTGCATGTATCTAGCAAAGTTAAATGATCTGCTTTACCATTTTTTTATTCAAGTTCATTTGGCATTTCCAAAACGAGGTCAATTTTGAAAATACTAAAGATTTAAGTTATGATTTTATTTTTCAGTTTCGATAGGAATAAATTAACACACAACCATTAGTTGACAAGCATTATTATAAAACCATTTATTTTGTTTCCATAAGAATAATCATACAATAAAAGTATGAATTAATTGTTAACAATGCTTTACATATAGTTCTAATTAACCATTGATGAATAACATATCACATATGCACACAAATAACAATACATTGGTTAACGACGCTTTAAATATGATTAGTTATACATAACATAGATAACTTTATTACTAAAACAAACAACCAAAGTGTATATTCATCAGTGAACAAATCAACCATTGATAAATTAAAATTCTTAAAAATGGGAAGTAAACGATGATGCAAACTGCAATTCTTTGAAAATGAGCAATTTATAAGTTGTTTTTATGTTTGCCTAAATTTATTTGACAAATCTTATTAATTAATTTGCTGTAAGTTGATTCTTTTGCCTTCCAAATATTCAAGCTTATACTTTCCTTATTAAATAACATACATTTTGTAACTCTAATATTATGTTCACGCTTTCTATTGCATAATGCTTCTAATATAAATTAATTGGTCCTATGACTTATATCAAACCATTTTTTGTGGCATGTCATTTTATAGTACAAGATAATCGCCTGAAATCTAATGATAGATAGTACTTTTAAATTAGTAAGAGAATTATGTTTTTTGCTGGAAATTAGGATCTGTGTCTTATTTTCAAGTTTGGTGCCCACTCTTGAAAGTTTCACAAAACACTTTTGTAATATTGTAGTAAAAAAATTCTATGCTAAATGCATTCTTTTCAAAATAATTATTTGTTGTTCAAACTTTAAATATTTATAGTTGATACAACAACTAATTGCACATTTTCATTGGAAATAACCGTATGAGTAAAATGTGCGTTGGAATGCACAAAGGGTGTTTCACGAAATGTTTTGTATTTTTGGTATTAATACACAAAAGTATACCTTAATTGGAGTACCAAACTGACATTGATATGAATGGTTTTACTTCTCGGGAGCTACCAGGTAGCAAATGCTAACCTAAATCAAAAAATCATGCAAGACTTTGAACTTTTGAAATGGTGGGCAGTGCATTATTTTGGATTTAAGTGCCCTTCAAAATTTGTAGCCATTTATTTTCTTTATGGCATTTCATTATCTGCTCATTCTTTTCTTGGGTTCGGCACATGTGCAGCGGTATACATTTAGCGACCACTGGCAAATGTATGCATAGAAAAGAGAAGATGTCTAAGTCTTTGCTGCTTTTTTTATCCGGATATAATATATGAAGTATGCAGCATCACCCAATTTACATAGAATGCTTATTAACGATCTTCCAACTATAAACACTTAATATTACAAATGGAATATTAGGGATGATAGGATAAAGCCTCATATGACATATTTGTTGCTTTAAGTTGTCGATTATCTGCAATTATACATGATTTTGTGTCAAAATTATAAACTGTATAATAGAACAAAATATTACCATCAACGTTGCTGATACCACAACTTAAAAGAACTCAATTTATTGATTAATAGTTGGAGCGAATGACTATTATAGTGTGATAACAAAATGAAGTTATAAACCAAGGAAGTTATACGTTTGAGTTTCTAGAAATCAAAAAACGCATCGCTAATCAAATTCCAAGAGCAACCAATATATTAACATGATTTCGCCATAGTTCATGGTTAATTAGCCAAAATGATTATTAATTCCAGAACTAATACATGATTAGTTGCATCATTCAAAAAATTGAAATCAAGCTTGAATTATATTAATAATAATTAATTACTTAGCGTTGATTGTATTCTACTCTTCATTTATTTTCGTTTCGAAATTGGAAAATAAATCTGTTTTCCATGATTTACTCACATTGCACATACTAATAACATATATTCAGTCTTGTATAGTACCCTATTTTATGTTGATTTGTACTAAAACTTTTATATTTATATGTCTCAATAATTATCTGAAAATTTAAGTGAATTTAATGATATCTATTTCACATTCTAAATTATATCTACCATATTCACCGTTTACATTTATGTGTTACTATAGCACGATTAATTTTAGTAAATTGCCATTCTAAACATCTAATTTAATTGTAATTTACATTAGATTCATGATTAATGTCAAATAATACTACTATGCAAAACGGACTAAAATGAATTAATTGCTAACAATTATATTTAGGCAATTGTTATTGTCAGTGTTGTAGTGTACTAGTGTTCCATGTCAGGAATAAGTTATGGTTGATATATATTTTTATATATATAACACCATTGAATCTAAAAACATTAGTTATGTTATGTGTCCTTTGAAATTATTTAACAATATTCATTATGTAACGTTTGTGCTTTTTGATAGAATATCACTCTACATAAATTACAATTTAAAAGCATTTTTTTCTTTCATGCAACTGAAATAACTCTGAAAAATGTAAAGTGGAACAAAATACGTGAACTGTCATATACATAGCATGTGTACACATTAGAGTAAATAGTATTCACACTACATAGTATATATACTGCTTATATAGTAATGTACATATGCTATTTCAAGTTATTAGCTCTTTATTGTTTATAATTTGTTTTGTTATTGTAAATATGCTTTTAAATTATGTTAAGCATCTTTGGTTTTAGTTTCTCTGCTCGCTATATTAACAAGTTTTGTCACATTTTCTGATTAATTCTCTGTCAAGCATTCAAAACTATAGCATCATCTTTGTCATAATTTGGGTAATACTATTGCATTTTGCCTTTGCGAGCATTTACAAAATATCTTAAGGAAGAAAACCATGTTAACCAAAACAACGAAATATGAGTATATAAATTGAAAATAATATTTTAAAATTAATACATGATAGTATAACCACAATTTTTTTATACCAAATAATAAGTAATATCTTAAGCACTACTACCTGTATGTGTTCGTCATGGTGTTTCAGTATTGAATTCATTATTATATAGGATTATAAGTTATATTTTGCTGCCAGTCCAATTTAATAAACATCTACGAGCTTAGTCATAAAGATATCATTGTATACTTCGACATCAGAAAGAGTGAACATAGGAATCTTGTGATTAATCATGTTTCTCTTATGTATTGTAATATGTTTTTAGTTTCACAACTACTATGTTAGTGCAATACAATCTTAGTATTCTTTTAAGTCGGTTTATAAGCTGATATGTTTTTTCAAATGTCTATCATCCCCTTTCATTGCTGATACTTAATTGACGCATTGTATATCAGTTTCAACTTTTTATGATCCTTTATTAGAACTTTTTTAAATTTATATTTTTCATTCGCCATAATATTGTTTGGAGTTGATTGTAAAAACACCCCATAATGAATATTTTTTACGTCTTGGTTAGTCATGTGCATATGTGTGATTTTCAACCACCACCTATTTTTAAAAAAATAGATTTCCATTCATTTTCACTAGACTATGTAATGATTAAGAGAATACTATTTTTTTTATGGTGGAAATTATTTTCATCCTGGTAGTAATTAACATTGGTTTAGTACTTCTGAAAGTGCATGTGTACAAAATCGCAATGATTTACTCGCCCATTTATAGATTCATATTTTCACACGCATTAAGTGAGTGTTTGTATTCATAAGCAATGGTTTCTACATTGTTTCCTGGCTTTGTTATACACGGTCGCACCATACCCACTGTGATTTGAAGTTTGGCTATTACACATGATTTTTGCGGTGTGTTTTCTATTGGAATGATAGAAGTTGATTACATATGTGATTTCTTATTCAGAATAGCTGGATCTTCTGCCACGTCAATGGAAAGTTACATTGAAGGAGGTGTCGCTATATATATGCTTATGTTTGCTTCCATATCCTGTTGTTTTAACATATTTACCTTTTCTAAATTTACAATGTTGCTCAAATAGTGAAGCCAACCAAATTCGCATCCAGTAAACAAATTTCTGATTTTCTGCATGACATGTGTGACCTTATGTAAGGAATGATAAATCTTGAATGAGGATAGTAAATTAAGGGGATTGTTAAAGGGACTCTACATTTGGTTAAGAGGGGAATAATTTTGAAGGGACTCAAACTTAATATATTTTTTTGTTAAGGGAGGGTCTGATTTATTTAAAAAAATAAAAAGACCTAACTACCCCTGGTTTGTCACTTATGTTAAACTCTAACTTGCTAAATTGAATGTATGTAACAAACATGTGAATTACTAAACATCTTAATTAAACAAATTCGATACAGTATACTGGATCAAAAAAATTCTTTCTGCATTTGTTTTAAATTAACCATACCAATTCCAATATGAAATTACAATTAATTTCCTAATCTCATGCCTTCATCACCCACGAAACTTTCTTGTGTCTCCATTACATTAACTATATTTATTTTTTATTTTTAAATGCAACATTAAATCGTAAGCATTAATTAAGATTTAAGTTTTATGTTTTAAATTAATGAGGATTACAAGGGGGTTAATTTTGGAATTTTAATTTATATGTTTAAGGGGAGGCTAATTTATTTTGTCCTCCCCATAACAATTATACAATAAATAAAAGTTGATCTTCTCCTTAACCAAATGTGAAGTCCCTTTAACAATCCTCCAAATTAATATACATCTAGATGATCTATTATATGAAAACTTGATTTGGATTAAATGAGGAAACTTCTTTTTGATGTACCCAGTTTCAGTTATAAACATGCCAAGCACCTATCAAAAAATTCATCATTTTTTACTTTAGCCAATCCACTGCAAATATCTATACTAAATATACAAATGTTGTCTAAATATTTCAAATATTTGTTGTAAATAGATAATTCTTACATATGGAAAACGACAATTGACATACATTATTAATGCATGCTCAGATGTTTTAATATGTTTACAATTAATGCTTTGTATTAAATAAATCTCCATTTATTTTGTTGCCTGCAATATAGTCTTATTAATGCTTTGTGTTAAAGTTGAAAATCAATTTCAACACCAAGAGTGTTATGTAAACACTACACCAATTATGTTTAGAAATTAAAAGAGACACAATCGCAAAAAAAGGGGGAAAAGTAAGTAAAAGACAAGGGGTTTTTATAGTGGTTCGATCTTAGCAAAGATATACGTCCACTTTGACAAGGATCTTCATTATTATGGACATATTTACAAAGCTTATCATCTCATACATTTCATTTTTGCTCATTCTCCCTTTCTATAGTGATTTTCCTCACTCTCCTCCCTTTTAGCTTTAGATCACACTTGAATTCGTAGAGAAATGGATAAGATCCTGCGGATTGTAAAAGTTATCTTGTAGATCTTCAATCACTTTGGTGCATAGATGCTTTTCCCTGATCCGTGACAAAGTGTATGTTAGATCTGAGCTTTTAGAGAAGATTAATAGCGGTTGGAGAGCACTAGGATTAAATTTGAGCCCATTCGAAAGAGAAAAGATGTGATTTGATCTTCATGTTGTTGGAGGAAGAAGGAGCATGCTTAGGAGGCCATCAATGGAGCTTTAATAAGCTTGAGAATGGTCGAGAAATGATTTAGGCAACCCTTCAGGGTAGAGGAATCAGTCCCTTGAAGTGTGGTGAAATGGGCTATTTATAGGTGCAGTTTGGGAGTAGAGGCAGTCTTGTAATTACGATGTTCAGAGTTTTGGTCGGCCATAAACGTGGGTCGGCCTAGAACTTATTTACAGAAATGCCACTAGTTCACTTTACAGTTGTCAACAGCTGTCATGACCCGTATTTACACTTCTGCCATCGCCTTTAGTAAACAACGACCCAAAATAACATTCCCGACCGACCAGATTTTAGTCCTCTGCCATTTATTTATACCGACCCAGACCTTATACTTCTGCCTTATTTAATGATAGCTAATCTAGCTTCCTATCTTATTTTATGCCGACCCAATCTTTATTAAACAATACTGACCCAACTTAAAAACTAATTGAAGCCGATCCATTTGCTAGTATACTGACAAACCAAGATAAATGTTTTATTACCGGACCACGTGGACGTACTGAAGCTGAACAACATGTGCTAGAGGGAACTGACTCCACTTGTATTATAAATAATACGTTATCCTCATTTGCATGAACTTAAAGAAGATGACCGAACCTGTTTTACTTAACACGAAACCAGATTTTTGATGTGTGATGCCAGATAAAAAATATAAGTACTTAACGCCCAATCCACGTGGTAAGGAACTGTTCTTCCATGCTTTATACGTGTATGACTTCATTTCATATTTTTCTTACTGTAGCCAATACCATTTAAGGTGATGTTGATCTCGTGCTATCAAATGGAACTGACGCATTACAAGTTTTTAGGACCAACCACTCTTATTTTATATTAGTGCCAACCAATACAAATTTGAGGTGCCGACCCACTCACATACTCTTCGAGGCCAACCAGATGTTTGCCATCCGTTTCCATGTTGATGCTGCCTTTTCTACTTGAGGCCGACCACCTTGCATTGGAATATGCTAACACATCTCCTTATATGTATCTTCCTCGCATCCAAGAATTAGTTCATATTTGCATGCCGGAAAGTTAGTCACGCTTGCTTCATTACTGGTCATGCACGTTATCACTTTAATGTTGCCTGGTCTTCATACATACATGCTCCTAGAATGATGTTGTTGCCACCATGACTCATGCTGGCAAAGTAAAACCAAACTATAGTTTTCTCATATGTTTAGACCACCATGTTAAGTGTATTGGTGCCATCTTTTACACAATACATGTGCCGTGCGTTCAAACTATGCCATGCTAAACTCTTTATAGTATGTGTCCTTAAGCCAGGAGCCGATTCATGCTGTGTATTGTGGCCGACCCAGTTGGTGCCGACCCAGTTAGCACCGACTCATTTTGCGTCGATCCAGTGATTTGTTACTGACTGACCCGGTCCGTTAATACTGACCGACCCGACCCGTTCTGATGGAAATGGACCGACCCGATGCTTTGTAGAATAGGCCGACCTGCTATTTTGTAAACATGACCGACCAATCATTTAAGTTCTAATTTTTAGTAGGCTAACATTTACCCCTCGAAGCTTGGATTTTTTGCTTGCGAGAAATGCGGGCTTCGAAATGAACGTTGTTGTAGATATATTTTGTGTCGAGATTCATTTATAGCTTTCTGTCTTGCTATGGCGAACAATTCTTTGAATTCATATGCTTCATGTCGCCTATTCCGAAATTAAAACAAGTGATTGCACAATTTTTATCTTATACTTCACCATCGACCATCCATATCGATAGTGGATTAGTCAATCATTAAAAATGAAATAAAGCGAATTTGATTTCGAATCGAATAGAGTGTTTGTGCTGAACTTTTTTATTCAACGGTTTAAAACTCATTGAAAATTATTTGAACAAACACGTTATTCTAATTCGAATTCGCATTTAACGATTAAAATCAGCTAATCGACTAAAGCCGACTGTGGATTTCAAACGCTATTGTTTAATGACTTATATGAACGTGGACAACATTTCATATTTTGGAAATGCACATTCACGATTTATTCCTTGCTTCCTTCTGGTGAAGGCTGGGAAATTTTACCCCTGGTTTAGGAGATCGTTATCAGCCTTCCTCTAGGGACGTACTTTGGATTTTATGCCCCTGCTTGGGCTAAAATTTACCACCTGCTGTGTTTGAGATTTTCAGACACTGCACAAGTGAAGTGGTTAAATCCGGACTCCATCTACAATCCAGCTTGGTTAATTCAGACATTGGATTGTAGTGATCAATCCAAGCGTCGGTAGATTCAAAAGAAATGCCCCTATAGAGGACTTTGGTCACAATTCCAATGTTTGTTGTTATCGCATCAGGTGCTTACTGATTCTGACGATCAATTGGGTGCCCCTGGAGAGGACTTTGATTAAAACTCCAATGTTTGTCGTTATCACATTAGGTGCTTCCTGATTCTGATGATCATTTAGGTGCCGTCGGAGAGGACTTTTGTTAGAACCCAATGTTTATCATTATAGCATCAGGTGCTTCCTGATTCTGACGATCAGTTGGGTGCTCTCGGAAAGGACTTTGGTTAAAAACCCAATGTTTGTCGTTATCGCATTAGGTGATTCCTGATTCTGAAGATAAATTGGGTGCCCCTGGGAGGACTTTGGTTTGTGCCGGTCCTTCAAGCTCGTTTGCCGGTCCTTTCGGCTTGATGTTGGTACTTCCGATCACTAGGTTTGTCGGTCCATCCGATATGGTGTTGGTCCTTCCAGCTCGTTTGTCAGTCCTTCCGTCCTGAGGTCGGTACTTCCGATCGCTAGATTTTTCGGTCCTTCCAGCTCGGGGTTGGCATCAATTCCTTTGTCGAATGCTCTACTTGGCGGGCTATCTCAGATTAAGAACTGAAGCTTGAAACCCTCGCTTAGGGAAGTTCCCCTTCGACGAGAGTTACAACACTTTGGTTTGTTTGTCGTAGCGCTTATTCGCTATTTGAATCTTTGCGACTCCTCCCATTCACTTCTCAAGGCGATGCTTTTGCAATTAGGAATGTTGATACTTACAACCTTTGGCACTTGAGTTAGTGTTGTTGGGTTCGTTATGCTTTGTCAGATTCTGAAGCAACAAGCACTCGACAGATGGCCTGCAATATGAAATCATCTTTTTAGATAAGTTTTGATTTGACACATAATTTTGCAACCTAGAAATTCATTCAAATAGATATGCTCTTAATCGTAGAGCTAACGTTCAGTGCATCACTTGCAGATTATTACAAACTGTTTACAAGAAATTTTGTATACAAAAGAAAGTAGAACATGAAGTAAAGCATGAACTAAAGTAGGAAATAGAGCATGAAGTAAAACGATAGCGATGTTGATCACTTATTCTGAGCTATTGAAACTAGAGCACAATCAACGGTTTCTAATTGATGATCTGCCTTGGCATGGTTTGAACAAGAGCTTCATCGCTTGTTGCCCCTTAGCCCTGGGGAATTGGAACAGAGTTTGAGGATTGTGGATTTTTCACATATTGTTGCAGGCGATTTTTCCTAATCAGCTCTTCGATCAGTGATTTCAGATGCCTACACTCGTTGGTGTTGTTGCCTGGATGATTATGGAATCAGCAGAACTTTACAGAGTTCGCTTGCTTGCCACTTACTCTCTGAGGTTCTGGAATCGGACAATCTTCGGTATCTTTTGTTGCTGCGAAGATGTTTTCTAGAGTATCATTTAAAGGTGTTAGCTGATGGGTTGGAAAAGAGAAACTTCTTGCTGTCTCAATTGTCTTTCCCGTCGCTTTTCTTTTTCTGACCTCTGGCACTTTTCTGATTGTACTGAGTAGTAGCATTTTGGGGAGCTTCAAGAGGTTGGTTTGAATTGGTAATCTGAAGAGACGCAGGCTTATTTTCCAATCTCATGTACTCCTCGCCCTTTTTATAAAATTTGTCAAGCGTGGCTCTTTCATTTTGATCCATTTTCCAAATTTGCTATTCTCATCTATGGTGCCGATTAGAGACGCTAAGATCATGCGAGGCTCGGGATTTCCTACTTCAGATACATCAGCATCGAATCTTTTGAGGAAAGCTTTGACAGATTCTCCCGGTTTCTGTTTCATTGATGTAAGAGAAATAACGTCCTTTGCCTTCGTTGCTTGCAGCATGAACTGCTCTTTGAATTTCAGAACCAAATCATCAAATTGGTTGATGGATTTGGGAGGTAGCCTTGTGAACCATAACGATGCAACACCTTCTAAATAGAGAGGGAAGCACAGGGATTTGATCTCGTCTTTTGCTTTAGCTCCATTCATATACCATTCGTATTTGTATAGGAAGTGATTCAGATCAGAAGTCCCGTTGTACGGAGGCAGAGTAGGATGAGTGAACTTCTTGGGAAATTCAGCCTTGCGGATCTTCTTTGTGAATGGATTTTTGCCGAGAGAGAAGTCCCACTCTGTTTCACTATCCTTGCGAGGCATGTTGTCTTTCATGATTTGCTCTACTACATCCGCGATATATTCCTTCGAGTTATGTCATTCCAGAGAGGGGACTTTGATCTCTTTTCCGGATGCTCGTCGTGGTGACCGATCACGTTTAGAGGATCTAGGTCTTTTACTTCTGCTATGGGAAGGTGCCCCTTGACGGGACTTGCAACTCGTCGATTATTTCGTTCGGAGTGGTTTATAGCATTCAACTTTGAGTCTTCAACATTAACGTCATCTTTGCCAACAAATCCTTCCATGTTGTCATTATGAGGATCGAAGGCTAATGAATTTGCATTCTCTTCAAGGTTGATATGGATTTTTGGAAAAGGAGTGGGATTTGTTTGAACGGTTAGGAGAGCGCTCACTTTATCCATCAAAGCTTGATTAACATCCATGAGTGTTTTATTAGCATCGATTAAAGCTTTGTTGGAGGCTTCCATGCGTTGACTCAAGTTAGTGACGACGACATCTAATTCATCTTTAGTCACTCCAGCTCCGGACATTGAACTTTCTCCAACTTCGAAGCGGTTGGTGAGTGGAGTGGTCTTGTTATTAGCAACATTGTCATTTTCTTCACTGGCTTTACTTGCGGTCTTCTTAGACTTAGCCATGATCTCGGACAAGGCCTTGTATTTTGATGAGAATTCATTGATTGGCCTAGGTCTTAGATTTACGGAATTTATGGTAGAAGTAGGCTTTATAACTTCAACGTGAAGGAAAGAGATGCGAACGCAGCCCCACGGTGGGCACCAAATGTTAAAACCGAAAATCGATTTCAACACCAAGCGTGTTATGTAAACACTTCACCAATTATGGTTAGAAATTTAAAGAGCCACAATCGCAAAATAAACGAGAAAAAGTAAGTAAAAGACAAGGGGATTTTATAGTGGTTCAATCTTAGCAAAGATCTACATCCACTTTGGCAAGGATCTTCATTATTATGTATAGATTTACAAAGTTTATCATCTCATACATTTCATTTTTGCTCATTCTCTCTTTCTATAGTGATTTTCCTCACTCTCCTCTCTTTTAGCTTCAGATCACACCTGAATTCGTAGAGAAATGGATTAGATCTCGCGGATTGTAAAAGTTATCTTGTAGATCTTCAATCACTTTGGCGCATAGATGCTTTTCCTTGATCACGTGATGAAGTTTATTTTAGATCCAAGCTTTTAGAGAAGATTAATAGCTGTTGGAGAGCACTAGGATTGAATTTGAGCTCATTCGGATGGAGAAAAGATGTGATTTGATCTTCATGTTGTTGGAGGAAGAAGGAGCATGCTTAGGAGGTCATTAATGGAGCTTTAAGAAGCTTTAGAATGGTCAAAGAAAGATTTGGACAGCCCTTCGGGGTAGAGGAATCGGTTTCTCGAAGTGTGGTGAAATGGGCTATTTATAGGTGTAGTTTGAGAGTAGTGGAAGTCTTGTAATTACGGCGTGCAGAGTTTGGGTCGGCCTAAAACTTATTTACAGAAATGCCACTGGTTCACTTTGCAGTTGCCAACAGTTGTCATGGCCCGTATTTACACTTCTACCATCACCTTTAGTAAACAACCGACCCAAAATAACATTCCCGACCAACCAGATTTTAGTCCTCTGCCATCTATTTAGATCAACCCAGACCTTATACTTCTGCAATATTTAATGATAGCCAATCCAGCTTCCTATCTTGTTTTATGCCGATCCAATCTTTGTTAAACAATACTGACCCAACGCAGATAATAATTGAGGCCGATCCATTTGCTAGTATACTGACCGACCCAGATAAATATTTTAGAGCGCTGCTATGAGGTCCGAAAAAGAGGATGACCAAATGTTCGGAAGTCCCGCAATTCACAGAGGAAAGTGCGATTTGAGGGGGAAGTTGTGGAGAAGATGTACAGTATCCATTAGACCTAATTTTTGCATAAAATGACTAAAACAATTTCGGGTCTTTTAGCATTAACGAATATTTTATTACTGGATACAAGTTTTTAGGACTAACCACTCTTGTTTTCTATTAGTGCCTACCCATACAAATTTGAGGTGCCGACCCACTCACGTACTCTTTGAGGCCGACCGGATGTTTGCCATCCGTTTCCATGCTGACGCTGCCTTTTCTACTTGAGGCCGACCACCTTTCATTGGAATATACTAACACATCTCCTCAAACGTATCTTCCTCGCATCCAAGAATTAGTTCATATTTGCATGCCGGAAAGTTAGTCACGCTTGCTTCATTACTGGTCATGCACGTTATCACTTTAATATTGCCTGGTTTTCATACATACATGCTCTTAAAATGATGTTGTTGCCACCTTGATTCATGCTGGCAAAGTCAAACCAAACTATAGAATTCTCATATGTTTAGACCACCATGTTAAGTGTATTGGTGCCATCTTTTACACAGTACATGTGCCATGCGTTCAAACTATTCCATGCTAAACTCTTTATAGCACGTGTCCTTTGTCTAGGAGCCGATTGATTCATGCTATGTATTGTGGCCGACCCAGTTGGTGCCAACCCAGTTAGCGCCGACCCAGTTTGCGCTGATCCAGTGCTTTTGTACGGACCGACCTAGTCTGTTAATGCTGACCGACCCGACCCGACACGTTCTTCAAGTGATCAAGACCGACCCACTCTGAATGGGCCGACCCACTCTGAAGGAAATGGACCGACCTGATGCTTTGTAGAATCGACCGCCCCGCTGTTGTGTAAACATGACCGACCCATCGTTTAAATTCTAATTTTTAGTGGGTTAACACTTTGTATTATTTATTGTAAATAATATTGCAAATATTTGATATACATGTTTAATGCTGGCTTAATATTGCAAATGTTGTCATTATCCTTTATTTGTCTTAATAATGCAAATGTCTGTAGTGAATATACAAAGTCCTCCCAGCTCATTTCAATTCCATGCTTCCCCTTTGTGCTGAAATGGTTTGGTTTGACAATAATGCCACTTAGATGGTATTTAGCAACAAAAGTTCTCTTTGATCTTTTGTGTGGAACTTGAAAGACCAAGA
Source organism: Allium sativum (assembly GCA_030737875.1). Classification (NCBI taxonomy): domain Eukaryota; kingdom Viridiplantae; phylum Streptophyta; class Magnoliopsida; order Asparagales; family Amaryllidaceae; genus Allium; species Allium sativum. The sequence goes on along the minus strand of CM060916.1, from coordinate 1,045,903,468 downwards.
ATCTGACAGTTCATTTTAATGGATATCATGAAGATATACACGTGGTGAGGGGGAAGGAAGTGCTAAGTAGAGTTTAATAAAATCATTGAAAGAAGAAGCTTAAATAATCATGCAAACTGCAAAAATGGTATGTATATGTCCTAAGCAAATCAGTTTGAGCTATGGCAGTCTGTGCTAAAAGGTGTTTTAATCAAAAAATGATCAAATACCAAATACGATGCTCTAAAGAGTGCGTCGCCCGTTCAGTGGCAAGGTGCTAAGAAAGCACGTTTCCAAATTAGGGGAGAGACACCATAAAAAGCATGTATGAAGAAATGTGAGACCGCAATTCGCAAAAACAAAGCAATAAGAGAGAGGAACACACAATTTTTAGAGTGGTTCGGTCAAACGTGACCTATGTCCACTATGCAAACATTTTCCATTATCACTTTCATGATTCCAAGTACAATGCCATACAAATCTCCCTCAATTTACAATGAATCTCTTATTTCTCCCTCTTTGATGTGAATCGCACTTGAATTAGCTAGTGGATCGGTTAGATCTCCCCAAGTATTGATTGAAATGGATGAAAAGGCTTCAATGCTTCACGTTAGAGGTAGATCTCTTCGATTCCATAGCATTTTGATAGTAGATCCAAGTTTCTAGAGAGAATTCAATGGAGACTTGTGTTGCTTAAGTGGAGCTTGAATGGATTTCCATGGATGAAGCTTGAGAATGCCTTGGAGAAATGATTTTAGCAGCCCTTCGGGGTGTTGGAATCCTCCCCCCTCAAGTGTGGAGAAAGGGGGTATTTATAGTTGGAGATAAGGGGTAGTGGCACACTTGTAATTTGAGGTGTATAGTTGGCGCTTGGTTGGCGATGGGTTGGCGCTCGGTTGGCATCAAATAGGAGTCGGAGCGGTCAACTTTTGGAGCGTCTATCATTTGGAGCGAGCAGCATTTGGACCGAGCAGTATTTGGAGCGATCAATGCGTATGAGCAGGAATGAACGACCAGAAAGTACAGGCGGCTTTATGCATATCCAAAGCTGCTCGTCCCTTTGTTGGAGGTTCTGCTCGCTCATTCCAGTTATTATGAAGCCCAACCGACAAGCAGTTGGAGCTCGACCGACCAGACGGTGCTCCTCTCGTGACCGACCAGATGAAGAGGCTGCCATGACCGACCAGTATGAAGACTCCGTGACCGACCAGTTGGAGGAAGCTTGGACCGACCAGGTGGTGCTTCTCCAAGACTGACCAGCGCCTGGAGCTCGAGTCCGACGAGGTGGACTTGTACTGTTCGACAAAATGCTTGAGTGAGTTTTTTGGTGGTTAACATTTGCCCCTCGAAGCTTGTATTTTTCGCTTGCGAGAAATGCGGGCTTCGAAATGAACGTTGCAATCATGGTCTGTGTTGGAATTCAGTCGTAGCTTATTCGTTTGCCTTAGCAAATCATAATTCAATGCTTTGACGTGTCGATTCCAAACGATCCAAGTTTGAACTTGTTGACTGGACTCATATGTTCCGTAGCACCTGTTCTGTAATGAAAACAAGCACTTGCACGGTTTTGGACTTATACGTTGTTATTGATCGTCCACATCAATAACAGGTTAGTTGATCATTAATGAACGGTGTATAATAAATTGAATGTCATATCTATGCAGAATCGTTTTACTTAACAGTTATGATTTGTTAAACATTGTTTGCATAGACATGGTATTCGATTTTGAATTCACAATAGCGTTTGAGTTCTGAGTTGCAGATTTCAAGTTACGCCTTTGCTATGAATTACGTGATCTCATATAACGGTTTACGTTTTATGAAACGTGTACCTGATCGGATCAATTCTTTGCTTTGTGCTTCTGATGCCAAGGCGATTGTGGCCGTTGGATGGATCAGAATTTTGAATTTGATCAATTAATTTGGGGACTTCTACTTGGAGAAGTCATTGTATCTTTCTGCCTTTGCTTGAAAAGGTCTTATGTAAGGTGCCCCCGCCAGGGGAGGACTTTGGGTTTGATGCCCCCGCTAGGGGAGGACTTTATGTTGGATGCCCCCGCTAGGGGAGGACTTGGGATTTGATGCCTCCGCTAGGGGAGGACTTTATGTTGGATGCCCCCGCTAGAGGAGGACTTGGGATTTGATGCCCCCGCATGGGGAGGACTTTCGTCGTTGCTCTCACGAAGAGGGGCTAGACTTTTTTATGCCCCCGCATGGGGAGGTCTTTCGCCGTTGCTCTCACGAAGAGGGGCTAGACTTTTTAATGCCCACGCATGGGGAGGTCTTTCGCCGTTGCTCTCACGAAGAGGGGCTAGACTTTTTTATGCCCCCGCATGGGGAGGTCTTTCGCCGTTGCTCTCACGAAGAGGGGCTAGACTTTTTTGTGCCCCCGCATGGGGAGGTCTTTCGTCGTTGCTCTCACGAAGAGGGGCTAGACTTTTTTATGCCCCCGCATGAGGAGGTCTTTCGCCGTTGCTCTCACGAAGAGGGGCTAGACTTTTTTGTGCCCCCGCATGGGGAGGTCTTTTGCCGTTGCTCTCACGAAGAGAGGCTAGACTTTTTTATGCCCCCGCATGGGGAGGTCTTTCGCCGTTGCTCTCACGAAGAGAGGCTAGACTTTTTTGTGCCCCCGCATGGGAGGTCTTATATTTGAATCCGTGGGACAGACGCCAGTTCCTTTACTGGATGCTTTGGCATGGCAAACGATCTCGATTTAGGAATCTGGGCCATAAGTAGTCGCTTGTTCCTTCATGGGTTGTTCAACTTAGTGAGTCACCTCGATGTATCGTGTGGTCAACGCTTGCGGGACCTTACTAAGGAAGCTGCGAATTATAAAGTCGGCTGTTCCGCTATGGGTCCTCGACCTGGTGAGCCCTCTTGATGTATCGGGTGATCCATGCTTGTGAATTGCACCACATCAGGAGACAGGGACTTAATCAAGCTGTCAGGGATCTGCCCTTTTTTGTGAAGCTTGGAACCCATGAGGTAGACTTTAACAGTCGCGTTGGATGTGCTTAGTTGTGATAAGCAATTGCAACCGGATTGAGAAGTCGTGCTCTTTTGGGATTTGCAGGGTTTGCGTCATTCCGTGGAGCGAACATTGGCCTTGTACTGGAAGCACTTGATCATGGCAAGTGTTCATGATTGAGCGCAAGTTTCCCCTTGGAACTTACAACCTGCGTCGTTGATTTTAGATATGCTTGATGACCTCTCCACCATCTCATCTTTGGCCATCCCTTCTAACCACCCTTCAAGATGGTGTTTTTATGATCGCATTTAGATGTGTTGACACTTTGTGCATCCCATGCTTGAATAAGTGTTGTGGAGTTCGCCATAGTGCATCGGGTTTCGACGAAGCGAGCATTTGTCCTATAACCTGTAATAGAGAATCGTCTTTTAGCAAGTCTTGAATTAACGAAGATTTTGTAAGTAAGAGATTCACACAAGTATGCAGGACTTTATCCATAGAGATATTGTTCAGTACAATTCTTATGCAATATTACAAGTTTTTTACAAGAAGTTTTGAATGTAACAGAAAGCAAAATGTAAAGTAAAGCAAGTAACAAAGCGGTAAGTAAAGAAATGGCGACGATGATCGCTTATTCCGAGTTGTTGAAATGAGATTTCCATCAGCCCTCAGTTGATGATTGGCCTGTTATTGGGTCAAACCAAGGGAGAGCCTTGCCCCTGAGGAGTCTGAGCAGTGTTTGAGGATTGTAGATTCTTGATGTACTGTTGTAGTTTGCCATTCTGAATCATTTCCTCAATTATGCTTTGGAGAATTCTGCATTCATTTGTATTATGACCCGGCAGCTTGTGGAGTCGACAGTACTTTCCAGAGTCCAGAGTTTTCTGTGTAACCTTGAACTTTGGTGGCTCCGGATAGTGCTCGGTATCCTTGGTGGCAAGGAAAATGTTTTCTATGGTATCATTCAGAGGAGTGAGTTCTGATGGGTTGTAGAAGCGAAACTTCTTGTTTGCCTTGCTGGTTTTCCCATCATTGGCTCGTTTCTGCCCCTGGATATCGTGCTGATTAAGCTGGATGTCAGCGCTTTTGGGAGGATCAATAGTCTGATGAAGCACAGGATGATCTCCCACTCTCATATACTCCTCGGCTTTCTTCTGGAACTTTTCCAGCGTGTTCGGCTCCTTCATTTTGATCCATTGACCGAATTCACTATCCTTGTCTATAGCGCCGATTAGAGATGCTAAGATCATGCGGGGGTCAGGATTCCCTACTTCAGCTAAAGCGGTATTGAACCTCTTGAGGAAAGCTTTAACTGACTCTCCAGGATTCTGCTTCATTGATGTGAGGGAGATGACATCCTTAGCTTTTGTGGCCTGCAACCTGAAATGCTCTTTGAACTTATGAGTCAAATCATCAAAGCGATCGATGGATTTGGGTGGGAGCCTTGTAAACCATAGCGATGCGATGCTTTCTAGATAGAGCGGGAAGCACAAGCACTTAATCTCATCCGTCGCTTTAGCCACATACATGTGCCACTCATATCTGTATAGGAAGTGATTTGGATCAGCAGTCCCATCGTATGGAGGCAAGATGGGACGTGCGAACTTCTTCGGAAGCTCAGCTTTGCGAATTCTCCTGGTGAATGGGTTTCTGCTCGGAGAAAAATCCCATTCCCTTTCGCTATCTTTGCGGGTTAGGCCATCTTTCATCATCCGCTTCACCACGTCCTCGATGTCCCCTTTTGAGTAGTGTCGTTTGGGAGAGCGGACCTCGATTTCCTTTCCGGATGCTCGATCGCGATTAGAGTGTATGGGTCCTTTTCCTTCAGCAAGGAAAGGTGCTCCCCTTTCAGGACTTGCGATTCGCCGGGCATCTCGATTGGAAACGCTTTTGGCTTTCAGCTTGGAAGCATGAATGTTGGCTCCTTTGAACCCTTCAATGTTATCATTGCAATAATGATCGGAAGTTGATGAACTTGTGTTTCCCTCAAGGTTGACATGAGCCTTTTGAGGAGGAGCGGGATTGGCTTGAGCGTTTAGGAGAGCGCTCACTTTATCCATCAAAGTTTGATTAGCATCCACAAGAGTTTTGTTAGCATCCAACAAGGCTTTACTGGAAGCTTCCATCCGTTGGTGTAGATTAGCGACAACGACATCTAGCTCGGCCCTTGTTACTCCAGCTCCGGTTATGGAATTTTGACCAACCTCGAAGCGGTTAGTAAGAGGTGTAGCTTCGTTGTTAGCAACATTGTTGACGTCGTCGTTGTTGTCGTTTTCTCCAACGGTTTTACTTGCAGTTTTCTTGGACTTTGCCATTATCTCGGACATGGATTTGACTTTGGAAGATAGCTCGTCGATTGGCCCAGATCTAAGATTTGCGAGATCTATGGTTGAAGCAAGCCTAGATCTTACGTGCAAAGTTCTTAACCTTGTCGAGGTTGGGAGAAGTGCGAATGCGGCCCCACGGTGGGCGCCTAATGTTTTAATCAAAAAATGATCAAACACCAAATACGATGCTCTAAAGAGTGCGTCGCCCGTTCAGTGGCAAGGTGCTAAGAAAGCACGTTTCCAAATTAGGGGAGAGACACCATAAAAAGCATGTATGAAGAAATGTGAGACCGCAATTCGCAAAAACAAAGCAATAAGAGAGAGGAACACACAATTTTTAGAGTGGTTCGGTCAAACGTGACCTACGTCCACTATGCAAACATTTTCCATTATCACTTTCATGATTCCAAGTACAATGCCACACAAATCTCCCTCAATTTACAATGAATCTTTCATTTCTCCCTCTTTGATGTGAATCGCACTTGAATTAGCTAGTGGATCGGTTAGATCTCCCCAAGTATTGATTGAAATGGATGAAAAGCCTTCAATGCTTCACTTTAGAGGTAGATCTCTTCGATTCCATAGCATTTTGATAGTATATCCAAGTTTCTAGAGAGAATTCAATGGAGACTTGTGTTGCTTAAGTGGAGCTTGAATGGATTTCCATGGATGAAGCTTGAGAATGCCTTGGAGAAATGATTTTAGCAGCCCTTCGGGGTGTTGGAATCCTCCCCCCTCAAGTGTGGAGAAAGGGGGTATTTATAGTTGGAGATAAGGGGTAGTGGCACACTTGTAATTTGAGGTGTATAGTTGGCGCTTGGTTGGCGATGGGTTGGCGCTCGGTTGGCATCAAATAGGAGTCGGAGCGGTCAACTTTTGGAGCGTCTATCATTTGGAGCGAGCAGCATTTGGACCGAGCAGTATTTGGAGCGATCAATGCGTATGAGCAGGCATGAACGACCAGAAAGTACAGGCGGCTTTATGCATATCCAAAGCTGCTTGTCCCTTTGTTGGAGGTTCTGCTCGCTCATTCCAGTTATTATGAAGCCCAACCGACTAGCAGCTGGAGCTCGACCGACCAGACGGTGCTCCTCTCGTGACCGACCAGATGAAGAGGCTGCCATGACCGACCAGTACGAAGACTCCGTGACCAACCAGTTGGAGGAAGCTTGGACCGACCAGGTGGTGCTTCTCCAAGACTGACCAGCGCCTGGAGCTCGAGTCCGACGAGGTGGACTTGTACTGTTCGACAAAATGTTTGAATGAGTTTTTTGGTGGTTAACAAAAGGTAATATGGAGAGTTTGTTATAATTTCATCCAAGCTTAAGCGGGGACAACTGGTTGTGGATTTCATAATAAGAAATTCTTACTGTTTGCATGATTTTAGCAACCGATTTGGAACTGATTTTATCGGACCTACACGATCATGTTGTATATTTTTGAAAGCATTGTGGGCATATTTATTTGTACGTTGGTTTGAAGAGGTATTTTGATGTAAAGTTAAATAAAAAATGCTACTATTTTTTGATACTTCAGCCATTGTTTATTATATTTGGTAGATTGTAATTTAAATATGGTGAATTTTACTTGTGAAACTAGGCATTGTAACGATCTTGAAATAATATAATTAGTACATTATGTGGTTTATTTCATTTTCCGTCGTAATACAATAAAAATTTAAATAAGATTATCTTAGGAGAAAATGAATGTTGTATTGAGTTATATATAATTCTTGGTTCTTACAGCCAGAGATGTATTAATAATGTATGTCAGCTGCTATCGACTGGGACAATGGAGAAATTTCGACAATATAACTAGGCAACAAAATAAGCGTTCTAACTCTGATGCATCGGCAAAAACGTTCAGCAACAATATTGTTTTAGTTAGTGACCTGTGTGCCCCTTTTTAATCAGTTTACCTACTATCCCGTACAGGAATAAGGCGAGGATAGGGGACAAAGTCGAAGTATGGATTTGTAGTTGGAAAAACGGTGAGCCGTAATGCGGACTACTCAACATCAATGATCTACTACACGTCGTGCTAAAGAGGATCAACCGCTGCTTTAATTCACGTTTTTATTAACGTCCATTTGTCATCCCATTTGTTACTTTCCATTTGTATAGTAAATGTCATGTATAAATTTATAATATCCAATTTTTATGTACACAAATTTGTAGTCTAACATCATTGTATATCATCTCTGCAAAGTTTACTGCATAACACTTTAATAAAGGTCCTCTAGATCAAAATAGTATAATCTCACTAACATTTTTTCTTTTGTATAAGATAAATTTTAAGTTAATATCAATATGTAGCACTTTCTTATGGTTGTACATGCATATTAGTAGTAATATATTTATTTTGCAGTACCGGTGTGCGAAGCACGGGTACGCACTTGTTTAAAACTAAAAGTTGTCAGATTTTGGAGGACCATGGAGAACACTATCAATAGAATAACCGTCTACACAGGTAACTCAACAAAGCCTATAGAAAAAAGTTTCTGTATACCGGACGTTTTTTTCCAACATATAATTTAAAAAAAGGAAGTATCAATATCATATTTATTACCATTAGCCACTAATGTTAGTATACACGCAAACACATTCCTTGTACATGTGAAATCAAATATACTGCAAGTGTATGTTATCAAATTTGAAATATGATAACATTTCAAGGAAGATTTCAGGCAGATATTTAGTGCGACATCAATTTTCTTCGGTTATGCAAATTTCAGGCATACATATACATATACATATACATATACATACACACACACACACACACACATACAAGCGTTCAGTTGCACCCCAAAAACAGAGCACCCCATTTGCCCCTTGATTTCTACCTCTCGTTTGTATTGAAGAATGTAGTGGAGGGGGATAGAGTTAGCGAAGGGAGAGAGAAAGTGATTGTATGGTGGGAAAGAGGGAGACCATCCACTGTTTGAGGTGCCATTGAACCTGCCTCATATATATACATACACACACACATACACACACACACACACACACACACACACATATATATATATATATATATATATTCATCTATTTAGAAGTATTCATGGTGTGCGAATGGAGCAAATAAATACATGATATAACAATTTTTCAGTGTTTTTGCACAAAGCAAGTCTTTTTGTATTATAAAAACCAACCAAAAAATAATTTGTCGAATGCATATTGCCCAATATTGATAAATTATGTGAAAATTAACTAGTTACTTGTATTTCTTAAAAGTAAACTGTTTGTTTTGCAGAATGCCTACTAAAATATTATTAACTCAAAGCAGTTTATTTTTCAATACAAAAAATGAACTATTTTCCGATAAATTTATTAATATCATTGATTAGTTATTCCTAAAGTAAAACATTTTATGAGATAACACCTTCAGAAATAATATCTACTCAAATCAGTCATATAACTATTAAACATTGTATTGATCAAAACATAATTCAATGTCGATAACCATATCACTATTATAATTCAAGGTATGTACTAAATCCTATGAAGCAAGGATACGGGTGCTGGGGTGCGGGTGCGTGATACGGGAATACATGAACTCGGCAAATTAAAAAATATGTGGATTCGGGTGCGGCGAGATACGACAAATATTAAAATATTAAAAGTTTGTTATACATATAAATATAATCCAACAGATGCATTTTAAATAAACAAAATAGTCAAATAAAATAGTCAAATAAATAGGTTCAACATCCTAAGTAGCCAAATACATAATTCATCATCGTTTCTAATTAAAACACACAACATTAAACATAACAATTAAAGCATTTCATTCATCTTGAATGATCACGACTTCCATCTCCGGCTTATCAAGAGAAAGACAAGCTATCTCAAGCTCCTCGGCACCTTCAAGTGGATTAAAGAGATCACCTCCAATATCCCACAATTTTGACTTACCTTTCATGTATAAGTCACTTTTCATGTATAAGTCACTTTGTAAAAGAGTTAATTAAAAAAAATTTATCAATGCCTAAAAAAAACTGCTACTTCTAAAAACTGCTGCTTCAAAAAATTATCTGCTGCCTCAAAAAAAAAAAAAAACAACAACAACAACACTGCACTGCTGCCTAATTGTTTTACATTTCGAAATAAGTTAGGGCTCGGCAAAAATAAATTAATCGATGAACACTGAACACTATAGTAACCAAACAATTAGTCCAAAAAAAAAATCGAATACAAATCGATGCCTAGTGCCTACTGTATAATTCAAATGCCCTAAAAAAACAATCGCTTCAATGTTTAAACATACCAGCAAGGCAGCGACGAGTGGGAAATCGAGATAAGGGCGAGGCGAGAGACCAGAGGGTGAGGCAAGGTGGGCGATGGTCAAGGCGCGGTGGGCGATGGTCGAGGCGACTCAGGGAGGAGCGACGAGGAGCTGCAGAATTAGGGCTTAGGGCTTCAGGGGGTTCGCTTCCTATTCAAAATCGAAAGACCCGTCGCTATTCAAATTAAACCGGTATCGAAATTTAGTCATAAAAAATATTATGTCTTTACCCTTGCTGCACCCCAATTTAAGTATCCTGCTGCACCCATTTCTGGAAATACGAGTACACGCCGCGTGGCGCATCCCGTACGTATCCCACCGCACCCTTCCCTCCCCCCTGGCCCCCGCCGTGCTCCCTTGCACCCCATACGTATCGGTGCGCAGTTCTTCGCATAACTGAAGCACCCTTGCTTTCTAGACTAAATCTAAATGAAGGTTGGAAATTGTTTTCCTTTATATTTTTACCAATATGAATTTATATTAACCATGCATTGATAAATTGTTATCTCATTTTGTAATGTTTCAAACTTGGCCATTAGCAGTATTTATCAGAAGTTAAAATCCATACAATAATTTTAAACTTCAACTCCAATCATTAGCAGCTTCTATATCATCAATTGAAAGGTCAAATTCAATCATGGTAGCATTTAAAAATTGAAATCAATAATGTACTTTTAAACTTCAAATCCATTCATTAGTAAATATGATGAAGTATTCAATAATTATTGGTAAAAAAGGTAGCAAACATTTTAAAGCAGCTTGAAAAAACTGAATTCATTTAGTATGATACTTTTGAGAACAGTAGGCCTCAATAAGCATGGTGAAATTTTTGAATATTGGAAGGTTTTCATGAGCAGTAAACAATTCCAGCTATTTTGTCAAAAATGAAACCTTTTAAAGAGATTGAATGTAACAACCCGTATCTTCGACCATTTAAGTTTTTGAATTTCATAAGATTTTGCTACGATTATGGTTAGAATTTAAAATTTTAATGATTTAACTATAAAAATGTATAATGTGAATTAAATTTAATTAATTAATAATAAATTTGAACAAATTATAATAATGATAACTTGAAATGATTGTAGTGAAACTACAATTAGTTTATGCTGATAAATATTGATTTTTTAAATTTCCAGGTCCTTGAATAAAATTGAATTATAAGTATTTACAATGAATTCTATTGGATTTGGTTGATAATCAAAGTTGGAAATTAAATTTTATTTTGATTTGAGAAAAACCTACAAGTTTTGAAATTTAATTAGAATATAATTATTTAATTGGAGGAAAAGTAGTTTAAATGGTTTGGTAATGTAATTGGAAATTTATATTGAAATTAAAAAAAAACTAATTACTTTAGAATAAAATGCTCAATTGAGATTATTGTAATTGAATTTGAGATTTGTATATACATAATTTATTCCTATAACTAATATTATCCCTATTTCAAATTTGGAATAAATTAGAACGTTGGGTATTGAATTAAGGATGAAAACGAAAAATGGATGCTTTACTGGATAATAAAACAATTGAAATTTGTTGCCTAAATACATATTTAATTTTGTTCTTACCCTAATACATCCTTTCCCTTTTTCCTGTGTCACCTAATTCTTCTATTCATTTACTGTAGCCGTAATAAAAATGGCCTCATCTTCAGAATCTAAACCAATTAAATAGAATTGATTACTTAACAAAATCAAGTGACTTTCGATTTGTTAAACTCGTGTTAACAAGATCTTCACATCTATACCCTTCTCGAGAGGTGCGACCTTGATATAGTGGTAACTCATCTTGGATCTGTGACCTTTGTTTGAACCTAGGAGGAGTTTCAGTGAGCTGTCAACAAATCGAACGTTAGATTTGTAATCATTGAGTATTTTTGCACCTGTGGCTTGAATTTGAGGGGATATGGTTTTAAAAGAGTTCAGTACCTGTAGTGGCAATGAACTTTAGGGCGTGAGGTCGGTTTCTTCTAAAGTGGTGCGCGCGTGACGTGATGGGGTCGGGCATGTCAAGTTCGAGAAGAGAAATACGTTGGCGAAGACGGTTCGTCAAACGAAGGCCCCTAGCTTCATATCAGTGTTTGAAATGCACGATGAAATGGGTTCGTGTACACTGCGTTGCATTTCAGGTGGGAGAGAAGGAGAAGAAAGGGAGGTGATGACGTGGATTTGTTTTGGGGTGACTTATTTTATTTATTTATTTTATTTTAAATTTGAAATTCCATACGTTTAAACGAGTATAGCTTTCTGCTACGAGGTTGGAATTGGACTAAATAAATTGCATTGGAATCGTATCGACGAGCTATTCACGATATCCTGATTTGGACTTATTCTGAGACCGTTGATTTTTGCGCTAAAATTCGGATTTCAATTTCATTTAGAACCAAAGTTGAGTGATTAAACCCACTCACACCTAACTAGAATATTTGATTGTTAGTTAAATTAAATTCATGTTACGATATGTTTGTATTGTCTGTTGTTTGATTGTTTAAATTTCTTATTTATGTTAAATCTACATAGACTGTATAAATTAATTTAACTGTTATATTGATTGTACTATTATAGATTAATTTCTAGTTTAAATAAAAAAGAACCTCATACCTGATGACTAGTAACTGATATACTGAATTGTTTATATGTGTTGATTTTGATGGATGCCTTGAATTTATATATATAATGTATTTATACGTAATTCATCTTGTTATCGACATTGTTTATATATGTAACACCCCGTATTTTGGTTAATACTAAAATTCACTAATTACAGGATAAATAATCTCAGATGTGGGAATTAGGGGAAACGGGCTGCGTTATTGCGTTCGTCTCGGAAAAATACGCAAAATAGAGTCCGAGTTTTCGAAAATCGGAGTCCGTATGGCCCAGTTATGGCCCGATGAAGTTTGCAGAAAATTCAAAACTAAAAACAGATTTAAAAATTTAAAATTCAGATTTTGGAATGGAAAAGCGGGGTCAGGCGGGAAGATTCCCGCCCTACCCATGTCGACAGGGCTGTCGACAGGCCTGTCGACAGGGGGGTCGACTTGCCTGTCGACTTGCCTGTCGACAGGGGTGTGGCGTCCAGAGAACCTGGGTGCACCAGGTTGCACCAGGTTGGGTTTTAGGCTGGCTTGGAGGGCTGGTTCTAGAGATTTCCGAAATCTAAGGGTCCTAATCTAACCTAGGGTTAATCTAAGGGCCTAAAACACTACTTAATCCTATAAATAAGACCCCAACCCTACCCTAATTCATTCATAATTAGATCTTATAACTAAACTATGGCAAAATGAAACTTGATCATGGCCTCCACAAATCAATGAAGAGGAAAGCAAGCTAATCAACCTCTCTAATCAACCTCTAATCCATTCTAAGCATCTTAATCTTCTTCATTTGGAGTGCAAATTGCTAGTTGTGAGTTTCTATCACTTTAACATCAATTGTTAAAGCAAGTAGATTAGGTGTAATGAGACTTATGGTCTTGAATGCGGATTAGTGAGTTTGAATCATTTGTAATGATATGCTACTCTATGTTTTCCTATATTTATGCATGATTAATAAGTTGGTTTATGCATATTCGATAAGTGGATTTATGCATGATTAATAAGTTGGTTTATGCATATTTGATAAGTGGATTTATGCATGATTAATAAGTTGGTTTATGCATATTTGATAAGTGGATTTATGCATGATTAATAAGTTGGTTTATGCATATTTGATAAGTGGATTTATGCATGATTAATAAGTTGGTTTATGCATGTTTAACAAGTGGGTTTATGCATGTTGGGTATGTAAGTTTATGCAAGTATAGTATGATGTATGTTATGTTTACATGATGCTAAATATGCAAGTTGTGGGCTATGTGATCATATGCATGTTATGCAAGTTCATGATGATATGCTATGCAAGTTACATGTATGTTAATATGCAAGATATGCTATGCAAGTTACATGTTTGTTAAAATGCAAGTTACATGTATGTTAATATGCAAGATATGCTATGCAAGTTACATGTTTGTTAAAATGCAAGTTACATGTATGTTAATATGCAAGATATGCTATGCAAGTTACATGTTTGTTAATATGCAAGTTCATGATGACACATTATGCAAGTTTATGAGTTAATATGCAAGTATGTGAATGCTTATGCAAGAATGTTAATGCTTATGCAAGTTATGTGTATGCTTAAATGCATGTTTAACATGTTATGCAAGTTTAACATGTTATGCAAGTTATGTGAATGCTTATATGCAAGTTTGGGTTAAATGTAGTTGGGTTAATATATGCTCATATATGCAAGTTGACATCCTCTTAACCCATGACAAAGTTATATGCTAAGATTTGGTTAAACCCATGATATTTGTGATGGATTTTCCCTTTATTATGTCGTGGAATGAGAACGATTTACGTGGGGAACGATGGGGTTAATAAATATGTTAATAAAAGTATGATTGGGTATGATTAAGCATACCATAAAAATAAATTAACATAAGTGGGAATTTACCTATTGAGTTAGGTCTACCCCATGGGAATTTACCTATTGAGTTAGGTCTACCCATGTTATGAGAAACTTGATATTAATTAGGGACAATTAATATGGGGGTGATTAATTAGATGTAATTAATCGACTAAGACACGAGGTTGGACTCATTTGTAGTGTAAAACTGCCCGGACCCAACCGGCTTAACCAGTTGCTACAAATGTTAGCCCAATGTGAGAGGTCTTAGGCACAAACTAAATACGTGATTAATGTAAAGACACGAGGTTAGACTCGGTTATGACATAAGGCTGCCCGGACCCAACCGGCTTAACCAGCGGTCATAAAAGATAGTCTAATGTGAGAGGTCTTTATGAGGATCACGGTCTTAATTAACTAAGAAACACTTAACCATATAAGCATGTTGTGGGGCATGAGGGTTAAGTGGGTGCCTTGGGTGGCTTGTAGTAACTAGTGGGGTGTCTTGGGTGGCATGAGGAAACTAGTGGGTTGCCTTGGGTGGCAATAGAAAATACGATTAGAATACTTAACCAAAGTGGAACATGTAATTGAACATGATTAAAGGGTTAAGTAAGTGCCTCGGGTGGCAAGTGGGAATTAAGTAAGTGCCTCCGGTGGCATGTGGAAATCTAGTGGGTGCCTTGAATGGCAATTAGAATATGATTAATGACTTAACCAAACCTTAACATGTAGGTGGGCATGATTATAAAAGGGGTTAAGTGGGATACACTAGATAAAATTACAAGCTTAGGTGGTAGCTTGTGGGGGCCCATTTCAACCAATATCCCAAACGTATCTTTGTGGGCTCGACTTAAGTCGAGTGACGGGACACGCATATTGGGCTTGACTATAAGAGGCCAAAACGGGTTAGCGGTGGCAACGCAAGTCCATCGGGTTTCATATGCGTGTGTGGGCCCGGGCTGGTAGATAAGCCGTTGTTGCATCGTGTAGATATAAAGCCGTGCACCGTTGATATTATCAGGTGGCCACTTTGGGGAATGATACACCCCATTGTGGGACCAGCACGGGTATCTACGGTAGGGAGCCGATCGCTTGGGAGTAGTGGGTACACCTAGTAAAGATAGGGGCAGACGGCACCTATGTAGGAGTACAAGAAACTACTGGGTAAAAATTACTAAGTACATTTAGTGGGATCAACCTTTAAGTAGAAATTACTCTTGGTGGGTAGAACTGGTGTGGTGCAGTGTAGGAATTACCTTTGGGTGGATAAGTCTGGGGCGGTGTAATCTAGTAATTATCCTTGGGTGGATAAATGCGTCTTTACGGTTATCTTAGTTTATCCTAAGTTTGCCAAGCTGCTTAGTGTAGCCATTCATCCCCAGGCGTTACCGTATATCAACTTATGTCTTCTCTGGTTACTTTAACGATTGTATTGTTAAAGTTATAGGACTCACTCAGACTTATGTCTGACCCCGTTGTTGTTTATCTTTTTCCCCAAACCCCAGGTTATCAGGGTGGGCCTAGTGCTAGTGGGCTTTGATCAGATTACTGTATCTATCCTTTGGAGCTTGGACCGTTGAAGTAAAGCTCAGTTCATCTTTCCTTTTATGGCTATTGTTTACTTAGTGGGATTATGTACTTATTTTTATCAAGATGGATATTTTGTACTTGACTCTTGTATGGTTTTGTGATGTAACCAAACATGTTTTACTTTCCGCTGCAATGAAATGATGATTTAAATTTTCAAGTATTACTTATATATGTCTTGTTGTAATTTTTCTGTTCTATATTCACTTAAAATACTCCACCAATGTTATGGCATTCCCTTAGTGAGTGACCGTAGCGGGTGTGGGGTGTTACACGTGGTATCAGAGCCAGGTTACCAGAACAGATAAATTTTTTAGAAAAACTATTTTCTAAGAATATTTTTGAAAGGAGTATTTTCAAAAGCATGTCTTTTAAGAGAAAAGTTTTTGAAAGAAAAGCATAATCCCCAATAGCCATATCTATATCTTTCGAATTCTCCGTTTTGAATCTCTTCCTCTCTCTCATTTTGAGTTGCCCCTCCGCGTATAGATGATCTTTCTAAGATAGATAAGGATGGAAAACCACTTCAAGGGACTTAGACGTTAATCAGATTAGAAGTTGGTTTAAGAAGGAGGAGGACTGGTAGGCACCTATAGGATAGACGATGAGAGGAAGGCTCAAATAGTTGTATGGTTAATAAAGGAAGAAAACCTCCTTGGTGGGAGGTTACGAGTGGAGAATGGGAAGAAGAAGAAGGTTAGTAGTTATCCTTTGGGGAGGAAGGGGACACCTTATTAGGATTGTCCAAAGAGGCAAGGGCAAGGTACGGAATCTCCTGGAGGGTAGTTGTATTCCCTCGCGACTAGGGTACCTGATGGGGATAGGACCGTCTAGGTTGGAATTTGGATTTCTTCATTATCCGATTCGAACTTTATTTGATACTGACGCATCAAGTTCGTTTATCTCATCATTGCTAGTTGAGTCACTGCACTTAGACACCAGTTTAGTAGATGATCCCTTAGTTGTTTCAAACCCAATTGGGCTCCATGATGTGTTTGGGTTTGAAAGTTTCTATACTTAGCGTTGAGTTTAGAAGTGATGCTTGTTGGGCTTCACGGGCTATGGGTTAGTTTTTGGCATGGACTGGTTACCCAGTAGGGGTGCCGTTCTTGATTTTGAAGGGAGAGTTGTTAGGCTTATGACCCGCTTGGGTAACACTCTCGAGATCTCTTGTAATCCCATAGAATCTGTTATGCTAAGTTATCTAGAATCGCTTGACACGACGGTCTAGAGTTTGCGATCTGTTAGAGTGGTCCGAGAATACTCGGATGTGTTTGAGAAGGTGAAGGGCTTACCTCCGGAGCGGGAGATTGACTTCCGAATATACCTGGTAGACAATGCCAAACCAGTATCTTGGCCAGTGTGCCACATGGCTCCTCGTGAGAGGAGGGAACTCCATAAGTATGTAGGCGATTTGCTTGAGAAGGGGTTCATAAGACGAAGTATATCGGAGTGGGGTGCTCCAGTAGTTTTTGCCACGAAGGCGGATGGGTCCCTCAGACTTTGTGTAGGCTAAAGAGATCTAAATAAACTCACAAAGAAGAATAGACACCCATTGTCGAGGATGGATGATCTCTTTGATCAGTTAGTGGGCGCCTCAGTATTTTCGCAGTTGGACTTAGCCACGAGGTTTCGTCAGTTGAGAGTGACTGAGGATAGTATAGAGAAGACTACCTTTAGGACTCCGGATGGTTTTTATGAGTGGCTGGAGATGCCATTTGGTTTGACGAACGCCCCCGCATGTGATGAGAAGGGTGTTCAGGGAGTACCTAAATAAGTTCGGGGTGGTCTTTGTAAATGACACCTTGGTCTTTTTCTGGGAGCGAAATAAGTTTTCATATGTGCTCAATAGGATGAGCAAAGCCAGTTATGGGAAAAACGGTGGTTTTGGAGCGAGACTGGCGAGGACATCCAAAGTTGGTCAAAGGCTTAATTATTTAGCCATTTTTACTAATATCATCTCACGAAGGTCGCCTGAACTCGAAGGAGATATTCCTTGGGTGTTTGTCTGATATTGGTCTAGGCCTTTGGGGCTTGCATTTGGGGGATATCGAGTTCGACTAGGGTGGTCTGCGTGAGAGATGGATAGTTGTGATGATTTTGGATGAGATTCTTAACATCCTATGAGTTGGAGATAGCGTATACCCATGGCAAGGGTAACATGGTAGCGGACGCCTTAAGTAGAAAAAGGTTGTCCTTGAGCCCATTGTTTGTGGAACAGCGAAGCTTGGAATTTATCTCGATGTTTGATTTCATACCTTCCATTGATTATGTACCCGGTTTGTTAGCTTCTTTGGAAGTTAGACCTACTCTTTTGGGGCGGATTGGAAAAGCACAGAGGGACGACCCACAGTTGGTTGAGTTGGTGGGGAAGCTCATAAGGGGGGAGTCGTCCAGCCATTTGAGTAGGTACACCCTAAACGATAGGGGGTGCTTGCGTAGAGACGGTAGACTTTGTGTACCGCAAGATGAGGGTTTGAGGAAGGTTATTCTTGATGATGCACACCGTTCTAGGATGACCATTCATCCCGGTGGGGACAAGATATACCAAGACATGAAGAGGGTTTTCTTCTGGGCCGGTATGAAGAAAGATGTGGCCGGGTATGTCGCTCGATGCTTGGTGTGCCAGCAAGTAAAGGCGGAGCAAAAGAAACCAGGTGGGTTGCTTCACCCATTGGAAGTTCCGCAATGGAAGTGGGATAGCGTCTCGATGGATTTTATTGACGGGTTACCCAGATCAAGAAAGGGTAATACGGGAATTTGGGTGGTGGTAGATAGACTTACTAAGAGTGCCCATCTTATACCCGTGAAGAGTAAGAGAACTGCTACATGGCGAGCTTCAGTTTACATTCGGGAGATTATTAGATTGCATGGTGTACCTTCCAGTATAGTGAGCGATCGAGATCCTATCTTCACTAGAGAGTTTTGGAAGAGTTTGCAAGAGGCGGTAGGGACTCAGTTGTGTTTGAGTACCGCATATCATCCTCAGACGGACGGCCAGACCGAGAGGGTGAATCGTATCTTAGAATATCTCTTGAGGCTTTGTACCTTGGATTTTGGAGGTACATGGGAAGAACATCTTCCTTTGGTGGAGTTCGCATATAATAACGGCTTTCAGTCCAGTATTGGTATGGCTCCTTTCGAAGCTCTCTACGGAAGGCCTTGTCGATCACCTACATGTTGGTGGGAATCTACGGATAAGATCTTGCTTGGGCCAGATATGGTTAGAGAGACTTTAGAGAAGATTGATTTGATTCGAAGAAGGATGAAGGCAGCTCAAGATAGACAGAAATCTTATGCGGATCTGAGAAGGACGGACCTTGAGTTTGAGGTTGGGGACATGGTTTTTGTCAAAGTATCTCCGTTGAGAAATGTAGTTCGCTTTGGATCTGTTGGAAAGTTAGCACCAAGATTCGTAGGGTCATTTTCCATTAAGGAAAGAATTGGACGGATGGCATATAGAGTGGAGTTGACCGACAGGCTTATTAGTGTACATGATATATTCCATGTGTCACATTTGAGGAAGTTCCTACATGAGACCGCTGAGGTGGTAGAGCCGAGCTTGCTTAAAGAAGTGGAAGTAGAGCGTGATGCGACTATTCGACGAGCTCCTACCTGCATCCTTGGGTCAGAGACTAGGAAGTTGAGGAATCGAGAGGTTCAACTAGTCAAAGTACAAAGGGGAGATGAAGAGAGCGACGCTACCTGGGAGACGGAAGCGAAGATGCGTTCGGGGTACCCTTTTCTTTCGGAGGGTATGTCCTTTTGCTTCTCCTTCATCGCATATCTTGTACTTATCTTATCTTTAGTATGTCCTCTCGTTAGTACTGTTTGACCTTTAGATAGGGTAAACCTATGGTTGAAACATGTGTTTGAGACATGTTATGGTTGATGGATGCAAGTGGATGCAAGTGTTTGCTAGTGGTTGCTCGTGGATGCATATACACACACTCTAGGCACTAGATCGGCTCAGTCACTTCATATTGCATATTGCATAAAAAAATTGTGTGTAGGAAACTATATTGATGGATGTATAATAATTGTGTTATCATATGGATGATGCATTTTGGTGAATGATTGTGCACTCATGTAGATATTGTATGTGTCGATAGGGTTCTCTTGCATACATAATGGATGCATGGCACTATCATGGTTTGCATATGTTCATACATTAGATAGGGAACATATACACACACTTTTTGCATATGCTCATACATCATTAGAAACTGTTTAAGGACAATGGATGCCCGTGGTTGATGGTTTGAGTAGATGGTTGTTTGGATGGTAGGATATGCATTCTCCTTAGCCTAGAGATTTCGGGGACGAAATCCTTTAAGGAGGGAAGAATGTAACACCCCGTATTTTGGTTAATACTAAAATTCACTAATTACAGGATAAATAATCTCAGATGTGGGAATTAGGGGAAACGGGCTGCGTTATTGCGTTCGTCTCGGAAAAATACGCAAAATAGAGTCCGAGTTTTCGAAAATCGGAGTCCGTATGGCCCAGTTATGGCCCGATGAAGTTTGCAGAAAATTCAAAACTAAAAACAGATTTAAAAATTTAAAATTCAGATTTTGGAATGGAAAAGCGGGGTCAGGCGGGAAGATTCCCGCCCTACCCATGTCGACAGGGCTGTCGACAGGCCTGTCGACAGGGGGGTCGACTTGCCTGTCGACAGGGGTGTGGCGTCCAGAGAACCTGGGTGCACCAGGTTGCACCAGGTTGCACCAGTTTGGGTTTTAGGCTGGCTTGGAGGGCTGGTTCTAGAGATTTCCGAAATCTAAGGGTCCTAATCTAACCTAGGGTTAATCTAAGGGCCTAAAACACTACTTAATCCTATAAATAAGACCCCAACCCTACCCTAATTCATTCATAATTAGATCTTATAACTAAACTATGGCAAAATGAAACTTGATCATGGCCTCCACAAATCAATGAAGAGGAAAGCAAGCTAATCAACCTCTCTAATCAACCTCTAATCCATTCTAAGCATCTTAATCTTCTTCATTTGGAGTGCAAATTGCTAGTTGTGAGTTTCTATCACTTTAACATCAATTGTTAAAGCAAGTAGATTAGGTGTAATGAGACTTATGGTCTTGAATGCGGATTAGTGAGTTTGAATCATTTGTAATGATATGCTACTCTATGTTTTCCTATATTTATGCATGATTAATAAGTTGGTTTATGCATATTCGATAAGTGGATTTATGCATGATTAATAAGTTGGTTTATGCATATTTGATAAGTGGATTTATGCATGATTAATAAGTTGGTTTATGCATATTTGATAAGTGGATTTATGCATGATTAATAAGTTGGTTTATGCATATTTGATAAGTGGATTTATGCATGATTAATAAGTTGGTTTATGCATGTTTAACAAGTGGGTTTATGCATGTTGGGTATGTAAGTTTATGCAAGTATAGTATGATGTATGTTATGTTTACATGATGCTAAATATGCAAGTTGTGGGCTATGTGATCATATGCATGTTATGCAAGTTCATGATGATATGCTATGCAAGTTACATGTATGTTAATATGCAAGATATGCTATGCAAGTTACATGTTTGTTAAAATGCAAGTTACATGTATGTTAATATGCAAGATATGCTATGCAAGTTACATGTTTGTTAAAATGCAAGTTACATGTATGTTAATATGCAAGATATGCTATGCAAGTTACATGTTTGTTAAAATGCAAGTTACATGTATGTTAATATGCAAGATATGCTATGCAAGTTACATGTTTGTTAATATGCAAGTTCATGATGACACATTATGCAAGTTTATGAGTTAATATGCAAGTATGTGAATGCTTATGCAAGAATGTGAATGCTTATGCAAGTTATGTGTATGCTTAAATGCATGTTTAACATGTTATGCAAGTTTAACATGTTATGCAAGTTATGTGAATGCTTATATGCAAGTTTGGGTTAAATGTAGTTGGGTTAATATATGCTCATATATGCAAGTTGACATCCTCTTAACCCATGACAAAGTTATATGCTAAGATTTGGTTAAACCCATGATATTTGTGATGGATTTTCCCTTTATTATGTCGTGGAATGAGAACGATTTACGTGGGGAACGATGGGGTTAATAAATATGTTAATAAAAGTATGATTGGGTATGATTAAGCATACCATAAAAATAAATTAACATAAGTGGGAATTTACCTATTGAGTTAGGTCTACCCCATGGGAATTTACCTATTGAGTTAGGTCTACCCATGTTATGAGAAACTTGATATTAATTAGGGACAATTAATATGGGGGTGATTAATTAGATGTAATTAATCGACTAAGACACGAGGTTGGACTCATTTGTAGTGTAAAACTGCCCGGACCCAACCGGCTTAACCAGTTGCTACAAATGTTAGCCCAATGTGAGAGGTCTTAGGCACAAACTAAATACGTGATTAATGTAAAGACACGAGGTTAGACTCGGTTATGACATAAGGCTGCCCGGACCCAACCGGCTTAACCAGCGGTCATAAAAGATAGTCTAATGTGAGAGGTCTTTATGAGGATCACGGTCTTAATTAACTAAGAAACACTTAACCATATAAGCATGTTGTGGGGCATGAGGGTTAAGTGGGTGCCTTGGGTGGCTTGTAGTAACTAGTGGGGTGCCTTGGGTGGCATGAGGAAACTAGTGGGTTGCCTTGGGTGGCAATAGAAAATACGATTAGAATACTTAACCAAAGTGGAACATGTAATTGAACATGATTAAAGGGTTAAGTAAGTGCCTCGGGTGGCAAGTGGGAATTAAGTAAGTGCCTCGGGTGGCATGTGGAAATCTAGTGGGTGCCTTGAATGGCAATTAGAATATGATTAATGACTTAACCAAACCTTAACATGTAGGTGGGCATGATTATAAAAGGGGTTAAGTGGGATACACTAGATAAAATTACAAGCTTAGGTGGTAGCTTGTGGGGGCCCATTTCAACCAATATCCCAAACGTATCTTTGTGGGCTCGACTTAAGTCGAGTGACGGGACACGCATATTGGGCTTGACTATAAGAGGCCAAAACGGGTTAGCGGTGGCAACGCAAGTCCATCGGGTTTCATATGCGTGTGTGGGCCCGGGCTGGTAGATAAGCCGTTGTTGCATCGTGTAGATATAAAGCCGTGCACCGTTGATATTATCAGGTGGCCACTTTGGGGAATGATACACCCCATTGTGGGACCAGCACGGGTATCTACGGTAGGGAGCCGATCGCTTGGGATTAGTGGGTACACCTAGTAAAGATAGGGGCAGACGGCACCTATGTAGGAGTACAAGAAACTACTGGGTAAAAATTACTAAGTACATTTAGTGGGATCAACCTTTAAGTAGAAATTACTCTTGGTGGGTAGAACTGGTGTGGTGCAGTGTAGGAATTACCTTTGGGTGGATAAGTCTGGGGCGGTGTAATCTAGTAATTATCCTTGGGTGGATAAATGCGTCTTTACGGTTATCTTAGTTTATCCTAAGTTTGCCAAGCTGCTTAGTGTAGCCATTCATCCCCAGGCGTTACCGTATATCAACTTATGTCTTCTCTGGTTACTTTAATGATTGTATTGTTAAAGTTATAGGACTCACTCAGACTTATGTCTGACCCCGTTGTTGTTTATCTTTTTCCCCAAACCCCAGGTTATCAGGGTGGGCCTAGTGCTAGTGGGCTTTGATCAGATTACTGTATCTATCCTTTGGAGCTTGGACCGTTGAAGTAAAGCTCAGTTCATCTTTCCTTTTATGGCTATTGTTTACTTAGTGGGATTATGTACTTATTTTTATCAAGATGGATATTTTGTACTTGACTCTTGTATGGTTTTGTGATGTAACCAAACATGTTTTACTTTCCGCTGCAATGAAATGATGATTTAAATTTTCAAGTATTACTTATATCTGTCTTGTTGTAATTTTTCTGTTCTATATTCACTTAAAATACTCCACCAATGTTATGGCATTCCCTTAGTGAGTGACCGTAGCGGGTGTGGGGTGTTACAATATATGTTACTGATTTTGTTGATTAATCCCAACCATCACCTTAGATGTTACGGGCATCGAATAAACCTGGGATTAATCATTAAAATGAATTAAGAATGTAGGTTGAAATGATAAATACCTATGACCCTGATTTGGATTGAAATGATATATATCCTTTTCCAAAATAATTAAATTAAATTTTAAGTATCACTTGGCCATAGGATAGAAAATTATATACAGACACTGGCTGGTTAAGTAAAAATTGTTTTTAACCTTGAATTTTGGAATATTGTTTTAAAGACAATATAACTATTATTATTAAATGATATTCTTTAAATTTGAACAATGAGCTTTGAAATTTAAATTTTAAGGAATTCGTAAATATGAATAACTGAAGTTGAAATTGAATTGAATTTATAATATAAATTTTTCAAAATTGAATTGTTTGTCCATCTTTGATATTTACTTTAAATTAACTTGATTTATTGTAATAATTGAACTGTGAACTCGAGATTTTTACAAATGAAAATTTGAAGTGAGAATTATAATTGAAATTCAATTATTTGAATCAAATTATTAAATCGAATTGTTTGAAATTGAACTGTTGAATTGAATTGAAATATAAATGGGAAGTCAAATCCTTTTGAATTAAGGTATCAAAATTTAGTCAATTGATTTGAAACTGTAATATGATTTCTATTATGGTTAAATTTTGACGAAATGATTCTAACTCCAACTATAGTATTTTAAACCATTTTATAAACTATTTTAATAATAATTACTTTCTTTATAAACTATTTACCTTATAACTATTTTATATTTATTAATTACTTTAAATAAACCATTTTTAATAATTAAATATTTATTTTATAAACTATTTTATATTTTAACTAGATTTTACTAAATCTGAAAATTCTATTTTAAATGCAAATTATTTATTTCAAACTATTTAAATTATATATAAACTATTTAAAAAAATATTTTTTTTTCTATTTTAATATTCAAATTATTTTAAAGTTGGAATTGTTTCAAGATTTTAAATTAGTTTAAATGTAGATTTTATGATGAATAATGTTCTCTCTTTAATATTGAAATGTTTTTATGAAAATTTGATATTTTGATATGAAGTACGAACCCCTTTGAAATGTAAAAGAACTGACCGGTGTGAAAAATGTAAACGATTGGTTGTTAAAGAGACCGGGATCAGATATTGTCATACTCTTTGTCAATACCGAAAACCACTTTAACACTGTGTATGCGGTGGAGTTCCAGAATGAAGTAGGATGGATTTGGAGGTGATTACTGGATTTGAAGAAAGAGAACGATGATGGATAGCCTTGACCTTCGGGTCATAATTAAAATGACTAAAACAGGAGCCATACCCAGGTTAATGTGAGCTAGCTCCTCTTAGCATACATGCTTCTTCGATACCATATATATTACCTTGTGATTGATTGGCGCCTTTGATTTTTGGAGTATTGTCTGGGGTGGGCGGTAGTTGTGGCTATGCGTTACCATCGGCCTTGGTCCGCAATCCAGTAGAATCACTACTGATGGGTATTTCCTCGATGACTTGTCATATTAATCTTGATTGAGCCCCCTATGATTTTGATTTAACGTTCTCGTATCACAGCGCATCCCTATTCATCGACGTGCTGGCGTGTTATATGCAAACTGTATTGTAACAGTATAAACGGTGTAAGGGTAATAACAGTAATCCCGCTTACACTATTTTAATATTTTATATTTAACCATAGACACTATTATAATAGCGTATTATATTATATAGTATCTTGTTTGATGGATCCTTAAGAGATGGGATTTCCAGTAACATCTCTTAAGTTATTGCACTCATATAATCGCATGAATTTGATTTAACTAATATGAGAATATTTTAGTTCTGATCCGAGTGTTTTGTTTTTTCATTTATGCTCGGGTCAGCCTGAGTTTTTCAGTTATTGAAGATACCATAATGTATATGAAGATAGAGCTCAACAGACATACTTATTACTATTTATTCCGCTGCAAATATTGGTATGTTTATGATAGTTAACTCTAATAGTTGTTGTAAAATAAAATCAAAGTACGTTTTAACAGCTTCATGAACTGTTATTTAGTTATTATATTTTGTCCTTCCGCTCTGAGATTTTGTGTTTGTTTTTCTTCTTCTCTTCTTTTTCTTATATAAATCCCAATAACTATCCGTATTTTTGATTTGTTTAAGTCGACATTGAGGATCATTGTCATTTTGAATGGTCAAAAATCTCGAATGTTACATTGAAGTTGGAAAACTTCCTTTACATGGTATTTATCACTATGAAAAATCAAAAAATAAAGATATATGTGAGTAGCTAATTTTTTTTAAACCCGTAGCCTTTTTAGTCACCAAGATGTGAATGGATAGCCCTTATTTAAACTTATAAAAAAATTATATCAAACATAATTGGATATGGTGAATTCACAAACAACTGATAATAAAAAATTAAACAACCTAAATAATCTCTTTTACCATCACCAAGCCAAAAAGCCTAAGTCCCCAATAAAGTAAAAAAAAAAGTTTACTAATTACCAGTTGTCAAGTTGTTATAAAGCTAGTAGCAATGTTCCAAATGAAATGGTTATGGTGGATAATTTTATTATTAAGCGAGATAAATAGACAAAAGAAAATCTAGCATTAAAAGATTATCAATTTTCTTCCGTGATTTTGGAAGAACTTGAATAAACTATGGCACACACAAACTTTAACTCGAAAGTTTTCGGTGTATTATTAAAGTAATATTTAGTTTAAAGTATAAAATTATTTATTCAACAAAAGTTTATCTTTCTTCCACATCTAAGAATACCAATCTAATCGGAGTACAAAACATTGTTTTCCAGTTCTCATAATCTTGACTTTGAAGTAATGTACGTAGATAAAAAAGGATATATTTTATAGGAAATTTTGACACATAATTTATAGCATCCATGCCACTAATTCAGAAATATGTAATTTTGTTTTAATTTGTCTATGATATGTGTCGCACTTAATAACGGATGATTTATGTATTTGATATTAGGTTAAAAATTATTTCATCAAGTTCAGTACAATTGTCAACTGATCAAGCATTACTATCACATACATAATACAACTCCAACAACATAAGTGTGCATTTCAGTGAGGCTAATTTCAATGAGAATATAACAATGGCGAATTACGCTAAGTAAAATATCACAATTAGAGATAATGCTAAGTAGCTTTCCCAGTTCGCGCTTCATGCTGCCTACATTAGAGAAACATATCAATACTATAGAACAGTATCATGCATCAAAAAAATAATGTTGATATATTCCTACAAAACCACTTAGCAAACTTAAATGCAGGGACGGAGCCAGGAATTATGATAGCCCCCGGCTATTGTAAAGTGTGTACTTTGTCAGATACAGAAACAATATAAAATCATTGAAAAATTAAAAATTAGCTAATTTCATAACTTTAGAAGGTAAATAGAAAATTGGAAAATCTATGATCAAAACATGAATATGAACATGATTAAATTGAATGTATGAATTTCAAACAAATTTAAATTCAGTCACAAGGTGAACAATGAGTGGAAAAATGAGGAAAACAGAATTAATAAATTAGGCTAATTTAAACATTTGCTCAGTTCTTCACTTCGTTTAACATATTATATATTATTTTAGTGACTACTTTATTCAGTATCAAAACTATAATTGTATATCATATCTTGATTTGTTTTCAAGTTTAACATATTAAACATTCACGTAGTTCTTCACTATCTCTTTTATCAATGGCCTCCTTCTCTAACCACTATCCTATTCTTGTTGACTGTGGTAACCTTTCCTCATCGAGATTTGCTTTTATACTCGAAAAGCTTTAGCTTGATAAGTCGAGCATTAATTTTCTAGTCTAAATGGTTTGGGACTTACTCCTCTTCCTCTACACTGCTAACTTTGTCTTAAGCTCTGATTTCTTCATCGGTCCCTCAAAACTTGGGCTATATCCATTTGGGGTTCTCTTAGATCTATAATTTCCAGTATTCAAGACTCTATTTTGGATCTCAATATTATTAGAGAATCCATACAGCTCACTGATTCTGAATGCTCAAAGCTACTAGATTTTGAATCAAAGTTAGAGAGACTTATTAAGCATGAAGAAATTGGTTGGAATCATAGATTTAAAGCCCCCCAGCTTCAATGTTCAGATTGATAACATGTTAAGCCCTAAATTAATGACCCGGGATGTAGCCCAAGGTAACAAAGACATGGATCCATCCCTACTTAAATGTATCTCAATTACAAAAGTATTCATGAAGAAAATAAGAAGATAGTTGTAATTTCACATGCAAATTAATAAACAAAAAAGCATGGAAGTAATACTTGTAGCAGCTCTTACTGTTAGAATCATTATAATTGCAATGCCTGATAGTTTTGAAAATAACAATCTCAATTAAATTTAAGACATTAAAATCTCCAAAAATATATGATGTATGGATCTCTCAACATACCTAAAAGTAAACACAACAAAAAAAAGTGTGGGTAAAATGCAATTTTCGATTATCGACAATGGAGGCCATGAAACATTCTCCTTACGACCTTCCCTCCTCTTCCCTCTCGTAATTCTCCACCTATACCCCCAGATCTAACCCCTGCTGTGGTGAATCCCTCATCGACCAAACCCTCTAAAGCAAATAAAGGATCAAAATTTCCCAGAATCCGATGCAAATCAAGGATCGAGCCTCCCAGATCCAAGATGTGATGCAAATCAAGGACCGAACCTCCCAGATCCAAGATCCGATGCAAATCACAGATTGAGTCTCCCAGATCCAAGATCTAATACAAATCAAGGATCAAACCTTCCAAGTCCAAGAAATTCTTCCTTTAGATCCACTCCTTCTAAAGTTTCCCCTCCTCTGGATAGCTGTTCCAATGTCAATTTGGTGAATGCTAATCAATCCTCATCAAATCCCTTGTATTCTGCCTTCACGAAATTGGAGTATGCTTCCCTTTTTAGTTCTCTCCATCGAAATGCTGGAGTGTTTCAACCACAACACTTCGACATCCATAGGGATGGTGTTCCGAAGAAGATTCAAGAAACGGTCAGGGCGGAAGGTATGAATTATTGGAGCAATTTTTTGGTTGGCTTTTTCTTGGATGGCACGACATTGTATCCTTCAGTGGTAAATTTCTTAAACCAGTTTTTGAAATTAGATGTTGAAGTTTGTATTCAATTAGATGGAGTTCATTTCGATTTCAAGTTTACAATTGAATCAGATCGAGAAAGAACTCTAAAATCTGATCCAATTTTTATAAGAGGTCGAGTGTTTATTATAACTAAATGGGATCCATCTATAGGAAATACACAAGCGCAGATTAAAAAAGTTCCTATATGGGTCTATTTATCGAATCCCGACTATTCTTTGGACGTTATTGGATATAAACTGGCTTGCTTGTTGTGTGAGGAGATTGATTTGTTTTGATAATAGCATTGAAAAGTTGCAGAGATTTAGATACGTAAAGGCTTTAATTGCGATCTCTTCTGAGTTTGAACTACCAGGTAAAATCGTGGTTGATGGTTTAGGTAAAGATTGCCCATTAGTTTGGTTATCCTATGATTGGAGACCCAATATCTATAACACTTGTAAGATATTTGGCCATGCAACTAATGAGTGTGAATTTAATGCAAAGGCAGATATGGATGGAGACCATGTTGAGGATCTTGGAAATAATTTTCATGATAATCCTCATGATCAAAATGGATAGAGTAATAGGACGTTCACAACAAATACTAATAAAAGTAACTGGACATCAGTTAATACAAAAGCTAAAAAGTATTGGAGAAAGAAGGGTGTTGCTAATGATAAGGCTATTGTTAATGTTGACACTGATGTGACTAATGTTAATGCAAATCCTTTTGATGCTTTAGCAAATGAGAATGATGGAAATGGTAATACTGAGGTGGTTAATGATGAGATTAATACTAACATATTGTGCAAGTTAATAGTCTACAGGTTGTTCATAATATAGGTGGTAATGCTAAAGTTGCTACTGGCTTTGTAGCACTAATCAATATTATTCAGGAGGCTGCAGCTCAAAATATAGAGCAAATCAATCAAGTTGAAGAGGCATAGGATCTGCTAGGTAATCTCTTTGATGAAAATTCTGTTAATGTTGACAAATCCCTAAAAGGAAATTCAGTCTCTTCTAAATCCTCTCCTATTTCCACAAAATCAGCACCTTTAGCTTCTACACCCTCAAAATCTTCCCCATATGGAAACTTGAAACCTCCTTCAAACTTTCAACTACCTCCTCCTAATGTAACAGGCGTAGGTTTGACATTTACCATTGTTAACAAAGCCATGCTTTCAACTGTGATGCCCACTACCTCCTTTCCATTATTTAATTCCAAGAAAAATAAACTGAAAGGAAAATTTTGGGCCGATAATGATCTAGATGAAGGTAATGATTACGGTCCAGAGGATGTGATGCCTCTCAGTAGTATGCTGAAATCTACTAAAAGGCATACGAGGAAAAATCTGCTGTATGACCTTTCTCTTACATGATGTGATAAGGTTGTGCTTCTTTTAATTAATGTAGTTGCAGTGACATTTCATTGATGTTAAGTGATATTCTGGTTTTTGGGATCTCTTATGGTTGCATGAGGCTTCGTTTTTTCAGATTTTATGTTATGCTTTTATCAGCATGTAGACCTGAGGCAAGCAAACTTATCATAAGACACTCTATAAATTGGAAGATGTTTTGAGGTCGACTAATCGGATACATCAAGCTTCAATGAGCTATGCCGCAAGTTACTGTTATTTGTTATTTTCTTTTACCACATTAGTTTTTTTGATTTGTGGGTCATGTAATTTGCTACAGTGAAATTAGTAATGTTTTGAGATTATTCATTTTGTAAGCCTTGCATATGCTTGAGTGCTTAAAATTGTAAATATTTCGTTGATTAATAAAATTAGCGCTTTACTTCCAAAAATAAAATAAGTGTCCAAAATATATGATATATGGAGAGAAATATGCGATAGGAAGTTGTTCTTAAATTAGAAATCTGCAAAAATCAATTAGTAAATATGCTGGTGGGATGTCATAGGCTTCAGAGTACAAAAAAAAGCCTAATTTTACTGAACATACAATAACTAAGACCAAACTAAATAACCAGAATAGTTCATTGGATACAAAATATGTTCACCAATATTTTCATGAAGGCAATGTCCATTTTGGAAAATATATCATGACCTAGAAATACTGCAAGACTTTAGTACATATTTATTATAAGGTATATTTACATGCATTAAAATTTTACATGCTAGAGCTTCAAGTCATGATTTTCATGCAGTCTATTTCGTAATATTAAGTGTCCTTTCTTTCATTGCAAAATACGTAAACTCTCGGCTGAAGATAGCGGAGGGGGTGGGGAGGGGAGGGGTTCCAGCATGTAGAACTGACCATAACTGAATACAAAACTATGGCGAGGTATATCGTACGTAATAAAAACTATATAGTGAATCCAAATGAAACAGTATTTATATCATTGATAACATAACAACACAAGTGCCAAGGGATATTTTTATTTAAACGTATAATCATATAGCAATATAGAAGTTGGTAATAGTAACATGGTATATATACAAAGTATATTCTAAACGAATATCAATTTGTTTATCTTATGACATTATTTAGTTCCTTTTTAAATTGAGAAAGTACTTGTTATATGACATTAAATGAAAATATTATGCTTTCCCCTAAAAATGAAAACAAAGCAAATAATTGGACCAAATTGTCAAAATGAATGAAAGCAGTATATAAATGGTCCGACTAATAACATTTTTGTCATCATACGTGTTATGATATGATTATGAGAGGGGGTATAGCAGATTAAGGAGAAGACAAAGAAGAAATCAATATGAAGGAGAAGATTGGGAAATGGAAGGGCACTCTGCAAGGAGGAAGAAATAGAATAAGAGAGACATTGGTTGCAATATTTTCTATATCCTTTTCATTAGTAAGTTGGCACATATATATAGCTATATTTTCGTAACTAGTTTTATACGTGGATACCAGGTGCTATCCTTACAACAAACTTTAGGCGGAAAAACAAATACAAAAAAAGTAAAAGTTAATTTTATGGAACCATTTGCATGATTAGTCCAAATATCGCTATGGTAACTTTACCACTCTTCTTAGACCAGAGGTAGTCTCCTATTCTTGTCCTGGTGCAGTGGTATATATGCGTATCATTACCCATGCCTTGAAATTGACCTTGTCCTCAAGGTCTTAAGTGGGCGCAAATAACATCTCAAACTTAATTTTTCCACCCGGATCCAAGATGAGCGGCTTACTTTCACATTTCGGCTTATACATTTCAGAAAACATGTTGTGTGCATTTGTCCATTCTTGCTCTTTACCAACTCTTGGTTTAAGCGCTGGTTTCACGCACAAAACCACAGGCAACATGACTCTCAGGAAGGAGGTATCGAACAGGATAAGAGAGGCGATTTCAGAAAAGTAGCGAGCACTACACCATAATGGCCATTTGGTAACACTTTTTTTTTCACAATTGCCAACACTTATTTGTGTTGCAAGGTTGTAACAATAATATGTGTTGCTATGTTAAAAAGTGTTACCAAAAATACATAATTATATTTTTCTTATTGCCAACACTTATTTGTGTTGGTAGGGCGTGTTTCTGATGGTAAAAAGGTAAACTAACATCCATAACCCTATTTCTATTTCTCGTTTCCTTTGGCCAACGCTTTCTCAAACAACGGCCGCTAAATCAGAAGCTCCCACGATTTCTAAAAAAAATTAAAATAACACCGGATTCCAAATCAGTTTCGAATTCGTTCTGACAGTAAACGATCGCGAAGGTTAAAGTATTCAAATCCGTTCCGACATCAAAGAATCAGATTTTGGGGAAGAATCGATTTGGCTTAAGGGAACATCGTTTGAACTTCGATTTGAGGTATCTAATTTCATCGATTTCGGGTTAGAATAACATCGTTTGAATCTGAACTATTATTTATTTGGTCGTATTTGAATTTCTTACTCCTGAAAATTTTGCATCAGCTATTTGTTTTGATGGATGATCTAGGTCATGGACTGTTTTGAAAATTAGGCATCCAAAAGATTTTGTAGTGAAAGCACATAGTTAAAGCACATAAATACTAGTCTTGGAGAAGTCAAGCGTCCAAATATTTAATAGAATCATAGGTATCTCGTAGTGAAAGATGGTCTGTTATTGTAGCACATGATTATTAGTCTTGGAGAAGTCAACCCACGCACTATGTAAACTAATCAATCAATTATTGTAGTATAGATGGTCTGTTGACTCATTTGTAGTAATATTATAGGTTCCACGTTTGGTGTTTATGTAACCTGGATGTCTAAAAGAACTTCTTCCAGACATAGCCCCTGACCATCCTAAAAGTCTTTAAGATGTATTTGATGGTGAGTTTACATTTAAATGCTATAATTTTATCAAGATATATACATAATAAGGCATATTTTTCTAATGTAGATATTCGAGAGAAGACAGTACCTGGCATAACACATTGGCAAAGTTCCAACTTTTTTTCATATTTTCCAGCTAATAGTAGTACAACTGGTTTTCTTGGAGAAATGTTAAGTGCCGTTTTCAATATTGTGGGATTTAGTTGGGTATGCTTTCCTGCTACTACAGAACTAGAAGTTATCGTTTTGGATTGGCTTGCAAAGATGCTTGATCTACCAAACCAATTCCTTTCTTCTAGTAAATTTTGAAGATGCATCTGAATATTTGAGATATCATCTACCACTTATTTTTTGGGGTTAATTTACTTGTTTAGTTTCATTCTACAGGTAACGGCGGTGGTGTAATGCAAGGCACAGCTAGTGAAGCTGTGCTTGATGTCATGGTAGCAGCACGTGATAAATTCTTAAGGGAGTTCGCCAAAAAATTGCTTGAAAAGCTTGTGGTTTATGTTTCAGATCAGACACATTCTTCTCTGCAAAAAGCATGCCAGGTACGTGTTCAGTAATTAACCATGGCGTATCGTTATTCTACAAAATGTCTATCATTCATTTATAAGTGTACAAGCCAAAGTATTTGGTATTAAGATATAAGCTCATTTCACAGACAACGCATGAATATAAAAAAGTAAAGAAGAAATTCAATCACCATAGAATGGATTAGATTATGCGCATATTTGATTTATCTAGGTTCTCTAAGTTTAATAGTAGAAATTTGGGTTTTAGTGAAATAATCAAGATATGTAATACTGATTCTGAAATTTGTAGATTGCAGGAATCTATCCTGAAAACCTAAGAGTGCTTAAAGCTGAACACAGTTCAGATTATGCTCTCGCCAAGTAAGTGCTCTCTGAAGCAATAGTTAAAGATTTGTCTGCAGTCATCTTTCCTGCTTTATTTACTTGTATACTTTTGGTGGAGCATAAGCATCCTTAGTTTGCATTAGCTTCATAAGTAGGCCGCAGTCATTAAAATATCAATTCATGCCAATCATATATATATATATATATATATGTATAGTGGGGTATCAGAGATCTCACAGAACAACAGTGTGCTTCTGATCTTTAGTTTCCAAATATTGTGATTGGATAAGCTTTCTAACCAACAGAGACATTTGTTATATTTATCATTTTGGATATAAGATTAATGAAACTTCAAAGCACCGTAATATAAGGTAAAAATGCATTAATGTTATGCAGGTTAGGACATTAGAAACACTTGAATTTTGCCACAGTATATTACTTGCACCTTCCAATTAAGTTATGAAATATTTGTTTGACATATTAAAACCACCTTCTTTGTTCTCCAGGTTGGAACCACTTCTTCTACTGCAGTCGATCCTTTATCAGAATTAGGGAAAATTTCCAAGGTATTCTACAAGCAGGGTTAAGACCATACAATGTATTATGATCTGTTCAACAAAATTATTATAAAATGTGATTGATAAAATTTAGCTGTTGTTACGGTCCACAACAACTAAAACAATGGTGATTTGGATTAGTATGATCATTGAAACACAGATCAAGTATACCTTTATTTCCAGAATTTATGCTTTCTACCCTCTGAACAACTGTCTCTGAATTTGAATCAATTGAATATATTTTCTAACTACTGGTCTCCTTACGGTATTTGCCTCAATCTATATTTGGTTCGTCTAAATAACCCTTGTTATGCAATGAAAAAACCTATATTATTTGTCATAATGGTAATACTTCTCGTTCTGATGTCTTTTTACTATATATGCATTTAATGTCTTTGATTATAAAACTTCTTCAAACCAAGTTCTAGTGTGTACCCTTGCAATTTAAAATGTAAGCAGTTGTATCAAATATTTGATTATAAACATATATCGTGCTGATGTTAGGAAAATAAAATATGGTTTCATGTGTTTGCTGCTTATGGTGGTTGTGCTTGTATATGTCCAGAATT
Organism: Allium sativum; assembly: GCA_030737875.1. Classification (NCBI taxonomy): domain Eukaryota; kingdom Viridiplantae; phylum Streptophyta; class Magnoliopsida; order Asparagales; family Amaryllidaceae; genus Allium; species Allium sativum. The sequence continues at coordinate 1,045,868,441 of CM060916.1, read as the reverse complement.
CCGCCATCATCTGAATGGTGTAGAAGTAGCAGATTCATTTGGCATGAATGCACACAAATGGTTTCTTACAAATTTTGATTGTTCTGTGCTCTGGGTTAAGGTACGCTACTTCTCCTCCGACAGTTGTTAATACTTGATGCACTTTTATAATTTTATTCTACTTGTTCCTCCTCCATTCTATTATATGATGAGGTTTACGGTTGACACTAAGTTGCTTATAGTTATTATGAAATATGAATAAACTTTTATGTGCATGGATTGCTGATCTTTTGTCTTCTAGGATCATTAGACTAATATCCATGTTCTTGGAAATTTATTCTGAAAAGACTTCTTATATTTCGTTATTCTAATTAAGTTCTCTAATATTTTACCTTATCCACATCAGATGCATATAATGCATACGCCAGACTTTACAAAAGAAAAGGAAAACTTTCAGATGCATTTAGATTAAAGGTCCATTTCTGTTGTTAAACAAAAATAAAATAAAATTAAATGCCATTTTAAGCGAGCAAATTATTTCATAAACAAATTTGGATATGTGAGTTACACTTAATTTTTATTTTTTTTAAAACACAATTAACTTGCATTTTTAATAAGTAACGATGTTATTTACTTGATTTTTGCATAAATGAATAAAATTAATTGACTTGCCCTTTACATTTGTAAAAGTGCAGTTAATTAGCGTCTTTAATATAATGGGGGAACATAGTGTACAATAAATCTAGAGTTTTTATGAGGAAAAAAAAGACTGAAAAGGAAATGAACTTGTATTTTAATAACAAGTTCAGTTTCTGCCATTTTGGTAGAAATTTAGTTGGTTTTGCACTCTTTTGTCTGCAAAAATGATAAGCTTTGGCTGCAAAGAAATTATCATATTAAAATTTTCAATAGAACGACAATATTTAGCCAAAATTGTTAATCGTAGGCCAAAAAAGCAAAGCAATTGCTTTAATTTTGCATTCTTTTTACATTTGGCAATTCGATACCATCTTTAAAAAAATCAGTTAAAAATTTATTATAAAATAATTGTGATAATTAATATTTCATTTATAGACAAAGTTTATTTGGATGTAAAATTTAATAAAATAACAGTATTAATCATTTAAAATGAGTGATTTGCTATTTATGTAAACACAAACCATGGCTGCTTTAATTCCATTTAGTATTTATAAAAAATGTAAAATTTACAAAAGTAAAAAATAGTGTACCTGTAACACATAACCAAAGTTTTAAAACGTGAAAGCGTACATAAGACATTTTTATGTCCGTGAGGCGACTCGTAAGCCTCAGAACGTCGAGGGTTAAGCTTTTAAAATAAAATAAAATGCAAAGCACATAAAGAAAATTTGACATTTTAACTTTACGTATGCAAAAAGTGAAAAACAATTCGTAACGCATAACACAAAATAGTGCATAACGCATAACGCATAACACAAAATAGTGCTAACTCAGTTCGTCGAACTGAGTTGCAAACTCAGTTTGCAAAACAGTTTTGCAAAAATGATTTTGCAACTCAGTTTGACGAACTGAGTGCAAACTCAGTTCGACGAACTGAGTTGCAAACTCAGTTTTGCAAAACTGAGTTGCACATACTCGGTTTGCAAAACTGAGTTTGCAACTCAGTCCACAAAACTGAGTGCAAACTCAGTTTGACAAATTGAGTGCCAACTCAGTTTTGCGAACTGAGTTTGCAAAACTGAGTTGCACATGCTCAGTTTGCAAAACTGAGTTCGCAACTCAGTTCGATCAAACCGAGTATCATGGCTAGGTGACGTAAAGAACCAATCTTAAAAGGGAAATTATAAAAGCTTGCTTAAAAGCAAGCAAACTAGCTTGCTTCAACTTGCTGCAAGCAAGCTTGCATAAGCAAGCTGCAAGCTTGAGCTTGCTTCAGCAAGCAAGCTTCTTCTTAATGCATGCAAGCAAGCTTATGCTTGCCAGTGCAGTACCTTGATGCATGCAAGCGAACTTTCTCTTAAGACCATATTTCGGTTCAACATTAAATTAGATCTTTTTGTTTGATTGAACTTATTTTCGATTGTTTTAGCTAGTGCCGTAAACTAGATTTTATTTTCTAGCTGCTTCCCCTTGTGCATTCTGCTACTTGTATAATGATCGCAAAACAGAGCCTATATGATAATTTTTAATGATTTTTGCAAAAGTGTCTTTAGGATATATGTTTCAGTCATTTCTATTGCAGTATTATCACATATGTTTGCTTTGCTCACCAGTCGCATGATGGACCAGAATTGTTTATCAACATAATGGGATCTGATTTCATGTTTGTCAATAATGCTGAAGCAGAAAAAGAGAGATGAAAGGTAAAATTTATTTTTAGATCTTCTTCTTTGTAATATTTTCATACATCCCAGATTTTTTTACAAATCATTCATCTATATTTAAGAATCGATCCGCATTGATTCTTCCATTAATCTGACTTATGATTTTCAGGGAAGCAATTTTAATCCTTTCTTTCAGGTAGCTTATTCACTTTCACTGTTTAATGTTGTTCAGTGCCACACTTATGAATACATATGTTATGTGAGGGTATAAACTGTATTAATTTATGTATTAATTATTTTGTCATGTGCTATAGGAATTTTATTATATCTCTACTACATTGCTTGAAATTATGTATTAACTACTAAGACAGAAGATTAAAGTTATGGGAAACTAATGAAGCATTTTTTCCTTTTAAATTAAATAATATTGCATTTTTACCATTTAGAGAAATATAAGTGCTGAGGCTTGCAGTGCTTGTTGTTGCAAGCTTGTGCACTCACTACTGCAAGTGCAAAGCTTGTAACAACAAGCACTCTAAGCTTGCTGCAAGTGTAGATTCAAGCTTGTGCACACGCTCTTCAAGACGTGCGTAAAAGTGAAGAGATTATTTTTGTGTGAAATTATGACTCGTAAAGACAATCTTGCACTTGTGTTTTCCACTTATTTATCTTGTTTTGCATTTTGAAGTTTTCTATTGATTGCTTATATTAATGCAGGAACTTGTAGATGGATGCTTTGAATTCTCGTACAAGACTTTGAAAAATATGCAAAACCGCTAGATTTTGGATTGGACAATTCAGATGGCTATGTTGACCTTAAATACCTTAAGTGTGTTTTAAATTGATTTTTTTGTAACTTGTGTTTTTGCAATACATGACATTATGGCATTTGAGTTATATTTAATAATTGTTTATGATAAAATATTGGTTTTCTGCAAGGCATATTAAATTTGCGTTGGATTTGTATGATGAATTATATATGGGGTCTGGAAAACATAAATATATGTTATATTCATTTGTTTTGAGAATTTTAACACACATTGTGAATAGAATAGGCAAAAATATAGTATTGCTTAGTAACACATATAAGTGTTAGTAGGATTACGATACTGACATTTAAAAGTGTTACCATATCTTCTAGTTCCAACATTTATAAGTGTTAGCAATGAATATTTTTGTAACTCTTATCCTATGGTTCCAACATTTATAAGTGTTAGCAATGAATATGTTTGTAACTCTTATAAGCGTTACCATGTCTTATGGTTCCAACATTTATAAGTGTTAGCAATGAATATGTTTGTAACACTTATAAGTGTTACCATATCTTCTAGTTCCAACATTTATAAGTGTTAGCAATGAATATGTTTGTAACACTTATAAGTGTTAGCAGTTACTCTGTTTGTAACACTTATAAGTGTTACAGGAAATTCCTCACAGGCCGTTGGTGACACTTAAAAGTGTTACAAAAATTATTTGTCACACCTATACTTGTTGAGAATCCCCTGTTTTGGTGTAGTGGAGCTTGGACTGTGGATTTTTCGAGCTCATACTCGATGCAGGTAACACCTGAGACTGTCCAAGGTGCTAATATAGGAGTGTTCATGGTTTATTTGAGAATGGCAGCTTTAGAGGGGATAAGAATAGCTGTATGGGGATCAGATCTGACGGGACTCGAAGGGAAAAGAGGAGTTATTGAATTTGTAGCAGGTGGTGGCATAGTTGAAGATGTTGAGGACTTAGGCAAGGCAGGAGCTGCTGTGGAGGTAAGAGGTAGATCTAGTGTTGTATAAATCACGACAGTGGCAGGAAGCGAAGTTATAGGAGCTGAAAATAGAGGAAGAGGTGGTTGGTTGTCTAATTTTCGGCTGAGTTCGGTCACAGATTTGCTGAGGTCTTTAAGTAGTGCTTTAATGTCAATAATGTTGGCATGCTGAGTTTCGAGCATGAAGCTGTAGCGTGTTGGATGGCTTGGATAGTGGCGAGGGCTTCTTGGTGGGTGGCCAGCTGCTGGAAAACTACATCAACTTTGGACATATTGACAGGAATGTTTTAGATTTATCGGGAGGGAGGAAGGAAGAGTTCTCAGTGAGGAGATTTGATGAAGAAGGGATTTGAGGAAAAAGTTTAGAGAGAGAGGAGGGGGAGATCAATCGGTAAAAGCACCAGTTGATATGATTATGAGAGTGGGTAGATCAGATTAAGGAGAAGACAGAGAAGAAATCAATATGAAAGAGAAGATTGGGAAGTGGAAGGGCACTCTGCAAGGAGGAAGAAATAGAATAAGAGAGACATTGGTTGCAATATTTTCTATATCCTTTTCATTAGTAAGCTGACACATATATATAGCTATATTTTCGTAACTACTTTTATACGTGGATACCAGGTGCTATCCTTATAAAAACTTTAGGCGGCAAAACAAATATAGAAAAAGTAAAAGTTAATTTTATGGAGCCATTTGCATGATTAGTCCAAATACCGCTGAGGTAACTTTATCACTCTTTTTAGACCTGTAGTAGTCTCCTATTCTTGTGCTGGTGCAGTGGTATATATGCGTATCATGTTACGTGAAGCATGCATGCCTCATATAATTTCTTGTATGGGAAAATAATCTTTATTCTTTGTTCCCTTCGAAATAGAAAATAAAAAATTGAATAATACCTATAATAGAAATAGATTTGCTAGCACTGGTTTGAAACCGAAAATATTTCTGATTGATTAAAATAGATAGCTCCAGTTGTCCACTTCTTATAAACTGCCCTTAGAGCTAATTATGTGAAAGTGTTGTCCTTAAAACTTATATAATGGAATTAAAGTTCCTTCAATCTAGTTTCAACATAAAAAATTAAAATTAAAATCGTTGTAAAGGATTGTCAAGGAATAAATTAAAAAACAAATAAAGGAACAACCAACAAAAAATTTATGTAAGAATCACCAAAATAACTGTTAAGCAGAAAAAAAGTGTATATATAAGGGAAGGCTCAATCCATGCCCGATCGCTTAAATATTGTCCAAAAATAGTTATAAAAATAAGTTAGCAGCAATTTGGAATTCGTAGTCACAAGTTTTACTTGTAAGAAGTCCATAACATGAGTATATTTCTACTTGAGGCAAGATCGATAAAAATGTATTAATATATAAAGCTAAACATATCATAAAAAACTATAAATTGCTGGTTAATATACATTCATTTATTAGCACGATTTCATGGTAAGTTTGTAGTTTGTCATGATGTTATCCATTTTAGCATGATTTTTTTATATTTTATTTTTAGGAAAATAACGACAAGGACAAAATTAAGGGTTTTTTTTATTCAAAAGGACAACCCACTAAAATTTTATCCAAAAAGACAATACATTACAATACTTTATTCGACCGCTGTTTTCTTTTCTTCCTCAATCCGCTATCGACGTCGGTCTCGTCACTGATTTTAAATGCAAATTTTTTTCCTGTTTTGTTTCGATCTCCAGCAATCATCTTCAAACAACCATACCAATCGCCTACTTTCTGAATGCAAAATCGATCTTGCGCGTGCTGATTTGGGAATTCGTTCACGAAATTAGGGTAAAAAGCATTTCCTGATCGATGCAAACGAGATCGAAATTGAAAACTGAGTAGAATTTGCAATCTGAAATTGGTAATGGACGAAATTGTATGAAACGACACGGTTGATTTTGTGCACGAGAAAAAATTGAGGAAGAAGCTAGAAACCACACGTGAAACTGAAGAAAAATGAACAAAAATGAAAATAACAAAAACTGATACCTACATTGCCATAAAAATGATACCCAAAAACTGTAAAGAAGAAAATAACAAAAACAGATGCCTACAATGGTATAAAACTGATACCCTATACCTGTAACCAATAAATAATACAGAAAACTGATACCTACAGGGTGGTAAAACTGATACCCACTGTAGGTTCAAAGATGATCATGACCAAAAAATAAGCCGCATACATAATGCTAACAATGACCATATAAACCTGAGATCCTATTATACCGCAGCACAATAATTTTAAGATTAAAAAAAAATACAAAGAATTTGTATAGAAGTAATAAACGATTCAGCACATTTCCATTTTTTTTAAACAATGCAACAGTTTTTAGGTATCAATTTTATATTTTTTGAGGTATCAGTTTTTCTGCTTTAAATGTATAATGTTTTTTTTTATGTGATTTTTTTGCTATGTTAATTTTTTAGTTGTATTGTTACTTCAACTTTGTAACTCAGTCGAAATTATTTCATTTTGATCAATTAAATTGTTATGTAAACAGTTTTTGCATTAGATTTTCTTTAAAACATTGCTACAGTTTTTAGGTATCAGTTTTATAATTTTTTTAAGTATCTGTTTTTGAGTATTAACTATGTTATGTTTTTTTTTCATGTGATTTTGGTGTTGTGTTAATTTTGTACTTGCATTTTGTGCATCAACTTTGTATTCCTCACTTGTATTACACCAAATATAATATTGAAGTAACACAAAAAATCATATGTTTTCCAACTGAATTTCACCAAAAATCTGAGACATCTATTTTGAAGAAATAAAATGATAAAAACTGATACTTACTTTGTTATAAAACTGTTATTAACAATGATACCGAACTAAAAACCAACCATTGAAATAAATAAAAAATATAAAACTGATACCTTTAAAAATATAAAAATGATACATAAAAACTGCTATGATGTAAATTCAATTAGAAAGTATAAAAATGATACCTAAAAAGATAAAAAAACTGATACCTTAAAACTGCTACAATGTTTTAAAGAAAAACTAATGCAAAAAATGTTTTTATAACATTTTGATTGTTTAAAATGAAATAGGTTCGACTGTAATACATAGATAATGCAACAATACAACTACAAAATAAATACAAAATAAAAAACCTACTAAACGAATATAAAACAGTGTTAAATAAACAAAAATGATACCTAAAAAAAATAGAAAACTGATACCTAACTGCTGAAAAGTTGAACATCAAAATTGCAGAACAACAAGAAACCATGAATCACCTCGCGAAATAAAAAACCCTAATCGGCGGAAATGAACATTAAATTATAATGATTATAGCAACAAAAAAAAATCAGTCGATGTTGATTCTTCAGATCGATTTCGTGCCCCAGATTTTGTTGTTCGATTTATGTTTGAGGATCGATTGTACGAGATGCCGCGGATTTTGATTTGATTGATATTAAAAATGATTTCGTGATAGAAAATCGTTCGAGATGATGAACTACAAGGTGATGAACGGGATAATTAGCGATGAGATGAAGAACGACGGAAAAATTTAATATCGCTTGTCCTTCTCAGTAAAATTTTAGGCGCGTGTCCTAACGAATAAATTTTTAATACCGCTTGTCCTTCTGAATGAAATCCCCTTTTATTTTTTATCTTTGCTTTAGCTATCGCAAGGGATGCCAAAATAAATGTTATAAAGTTCTCAACTAAATGTCCATTTGAATACATGAACATGCATTTATGTGCCTATCTATACATTTATTATGGCTTATATGAGATAAAGGTTGAAGAAAAATAACGTTGAAAATAGTAGTAAATTAAAAAGTTGTATTAATATGCAGTCAATTTTAATGCATGCGTAAATAGCATAGAAATCCAAAACTAGGTATGTTATTAAAATTTGAAACAATAAACAACTGATTATTTTGCTAAAGAAGGCAACTTATTATGGATAAATTTGATGGTAACAATAAAGGGTTATAGTTAGAACATTTGAAACTCCAGTGAAAGATGACTGAAGGTAGATATTCAGGTTTAAAATGGCAGAGCTCCAGAACAATCCTACATTAGTCTTAAACCCTTATTTAAAAGGCATTTTTTTAGGAGCCCCTTAAACATGGATCTAATGTTCTCATGCCTGTTTAATATGAGTTTAATAAACTCCAACATATTAGAGTTTTCTACACCTCATGGCAAGGCTTGCAAGGTTTTGACATCATACATGGAAGAAATTCCAAGGACAATAAAATGTAGAAATACGAAAGGTTGAAATCTGTAATTTAAGCTGTAGGATCGAAGTTTATCTGTGCCGATTAGTTCAAAATTTTGACTTTGTCTCATTTCAGCGCTTGACCTCGGTTTAGAAACTAGCAACCAACATCATCAAATTTGTATCACATTTATTGTATTAAAAAAGTGTACTACCAACTATGATGGCATCTTCATCTCCATTCAATGCAACAGAAATGCAATATTATAAAATATGAACACTTATGCGAATTTTTTTAATGCTATAACAGTTGGCTAAAGTTCCGCTAACAATATCTGAAAATTACAACGCAGTAGTAATTAATGACAAAAAAATGGTATTACAACCATTAAAATATAGCCAAAAAAAGCAAGTGAATATGTTTTATCTTCACCAGTGTAGTTGGTCGTAATTTATTGTCTATTTTAACTAAATATTACTGGAATATTAGAAAAATCATTAGATAATAAAGGAAAATGGTAAAACGTACAATATAACATATTCTTAATTATCACCTACTAATGCAATAATCGATTAATCTTAGGAGATATCAAACTCAGTTAATTAATGAAGGAAAATGGTAAAACGTACAATATAACATATTCTTAAATGTCACCTACTAATGAAATAATCGATTAATCATAGAAGGTATCAAACTCAATCAATTAATAAAGTGGACTATTTTACTTTAGGGCCTAGCAGCTTGCAAGAATAGTCTGATTTAGACCATGTATTCCCATAGGAAAAATCATATTGATAATGTAAAACACTTATTATTAATTCGAAATCTTATAGTTACATTTCAAAACATGGTAGTGGAATGTATTCAAATCAACACATTTCATTTTCTACTTTTGTACAAAAGTGAAACATAAAATTATATTAATTTTTGAAAGGTGTTTTTCATAAAGTAAATATGAACAATGTATTACCTCTCTTCTTTGATACCCCATGTCCATGATTGTTGCTCTTAAACTTTATACCATCTTGTGCTCCTTCATATGATCTACAGTTATTGACCAATATCGATACAACCACTGAATTTGAATAATTAGGCCAAAAAAATAATCATCAACATATGATCTTCAACAAACTGTAAAGTTTAAAATATTTACTTGAATTGCTAACTTTATTGTTTCTTTCTCAAGTATCAGCAAAATTGAAATAATACCAATCTGCAACCTTTATATTGTTCTTTGAAAATAGCATATATACTAAAAGGAGCAATGGACAGTAATTAAGGAGGACACCAAACTTACCATGGGCCCATGATATATGTGGAGAGGTGGAAATTTAAATAAATGTATTCAGAACTATTCGAGAAATCAAACACAAAGCAAAATGAAACGGCAAATGGGCTTACAAGAGAAAAATCAAAGGGGCATTTATCTATCACAATGAATAAATGTTTCAGTTGATAAGCATAATGCACAGTAACAATAATCTAAGATAGTGAAAGACTAAAAAATTAATAAAATTATATTCAGGTAAAGTATAAAAGGTACATAGTTAATTCAATATGTTTCTGTGATAAACCCAAACACCTACCATGGAAGCAAGGATAATCATTTGCTATTATTATTAGTGTCTATATGTTTCAAAAACATTTTCAATCATCGTGTATCAATCATAGACGACATAGCTACCATATACTATGTCGTCATATATAGGTTTACAATCAAATCCGTAATGTCGTATTGGAAGTTGGATTTCCATCATGAACCAAGGCAAGGGATCGTCCTTACCTAATTCGAGACAATCTAGCCCATGTCTCAGGAACAGAACGCATCGTCCCTTGAAGCAGCAGGGCCGGTCCACACTTACTTTAGTGGATTAGCAATTCCTGAACAATACGTTTTCCCTCTCTATGTGGCGTAAATGAAGAGCCACTAGGGACTCAAATCCAAGGTACCTCGCTTTCCATCATCCACATAAGTAAAAATATTGCGGTAGAGCTAAGGTACACCATTGTATTCATATAATCAATACCCCAACTTAATGCATTGCCTAGGAATTTTGTAATCGTTTAACAAATATCATTATGAAGAATATGAATGTTGCGATCATGTATAGTGTGCACACAGAAGGAATCAATGAGAACAAAAATGTTGCACATTTGTGGCACATAAATGTTGTGGATGAAGTTGGAATATGACTGGTAATGAGAGTAACAAAATCCAAACATATTAAATAGAAGCATATTTCTACATTTACTACCACTGTATCTTCAACTGCATAAATAAATAGAAGGAAACAAACCTAAAGTTCTTAAATTTAAATGCTTCTTTTAACCTCCTTAGGTGATGAATTAATTCAATGCATCAATACTTAAAGCCTTCTTGCCAAGCAGTATTGTTAAATAACTTCGAGTGAACTTCCACTATTAATTAGTACATAATTTGTAAACCACCGAATAAATAAACCAAACAGTTAAATAGAGTCGAAGAAATAATTTGGAAAATGTTAAAGCTGTAATGTATGGAATAAAATGTAGAATTAACTGGAATAGAAATATCCCTTCCAAGTTATAATTTATGCCAAACTACAATAGTCAAAGGGTTATTAAGTACCTAATGCAAGAAAACAAATTATTTCGTAAAAGATGAACAATTCTTTCATAAAAGTTTTTTTAAAAAATCCCATAACAAACTTCCATAAATAAAATGGTTCCAAATGCTTGGACTCGCATATGATGTTAAAGTCCGCAAGAACATATCAAATGTGAAGGAATTCTTAACGTATAAAGTAGTGGAGACACAACAAAATTAAGATTATACCTATCTTTTGCTGCAGCGGTGGAACCATATAACCATTTACGCTGGGAATAGATATTCAAAAATAGGAATTTTTCATATTTGATTTGCATAAAAAATAATTAGTTTTTTCATCAGTAGAAAATGAAAATTATATCAAACATCAGAAAACCTTATTGGGTATAATGAAAATATCTAACAAATTGGGTACACTTACCTTGACCATTATTTAAACCATTATCACATGAATGCTTTAAAAAATAATGCTGAATCTTGAAAAGTGTTGATTATTTTTCCTGATGAAGATCTGCAAAAAAAATAAAATAAAAAATAACATCAATAGTTGGCATCTCTAATCCACAAAGTGTTATAACAACCTATAGACCAATAATACAATCATCAAGTCCTGGGAATTTCCTGTAATATCTAACTTGATTTTTGACACTGAAATCATCATGTGTTAATCAAGAATTAGGTGGAAGGTAATAAATTTATTGGACGCAATTCACATGACAACTGTTTAATCATAATCAGAAATTGAATACAATAATAATTAATGTGAAAGAGTTCTAACTTGTTAAATTAGAACTGCAATCACTTGAAAAATAGGTCAGGTCTAAACTATGGATGAATCTAATAAAAATTTTGGTTTATCAATTTCATAGAGTTTGATTACATGATTTCAAGGTTTAACGTAATAATTATCATGATAAATTATGAGGCTTTTATTGAGAAAAACACTATTTCTCTTTGGCTTCTAGTCCATAAATATTAGCTGAATGAGCATGATGAAGGAGAAAACTTTATTTTAAGGTAGAATCAAGTGACAAACCTGCAAGAGGATACCCCAGCTAAGATGCTGACCTTACCCCGTCTAAGTTCTTTGAGCTTAGCCTATCATATGGAAGGACAAATTAAGAAAAAATGTGGACAACGTACATTACTTAGTAGGAACATCGTGATGGTAAGAAAGAATATAAAATTCTAGATTTGTAGTTTGTAAAGACTCAACACAGAAAATAAGTTGAATGTTAAGAAAAAGGTAAATATAACCTAAAAATAATTTTCATATGGAAATATCATAAGAATACCTTAACAAATCTAGGCTAATGAAGAACGAGCATATCATTCGGTTTTAGGAAAGTATCAAAAGAACTTAAAATGAGAAGGAAAAAACAATGTTTAAGATATGAAGAACCACAACTTGAAATTGCAGGAAACGAGGTTTGTTTCTACTTATTGTTGGATTAATCTAAAACACTCAGACTAATCTAATAAAAATCAAACTTGAAGATTATGAATAAAGAAGACAGCTTACCCAATATCACGGTGCATAGATTATTGAGGATGATAATTGGTTCCACATTCTGATTTTCTCTTCCCTTTTCGTATAAACGGAGAAAAATAGGAGAATAAAGGAATAATGGTGTAAAATTGCAACTCGAGTACACGCCTGGCAACGAAGGCATGCTATTAGCGTTCAAGCACAGTGTTGATCCAAGGGCCACAATAAATATACATCTGAGCGGGGGACGATGCCACTTAGGTCTGAGGGAAGGCATAGTAGAAGACCTAAGAGTGAAGAGGAGGGAAGATAAAGGTGAAAGCGGGAGGAAAAGGAAATGGAGATCGGCGTGCTGGAGGACTGAATTGAGGGAAAAAGGAATAAGCTAAGGTGGATAAACGGGTGGAGATCCGACTCGGTAAATAATACAGTATAGTATAGACTGATAGATGTGTCTGATTTCTTTTATTTATTTTTCCTTTTGAAATTAGGTACTTAGATAGTAATTCATATAAGCATTGGTGCATCACAAGTTTCAATTGGTATAAAGATACGGTATTATAAGTTTAAATAACAATAAATAAATGTTGAGTTGTGAGTATTAGACTTAGGACCTTAAAATTAAATTTATTACATGAAATTTCCTTTTTTTAAAAAGATAGTAAATTAGGTCATGAGAGAATAATTGTAGATATCTATGCAATTATATCAAAAATTTGAAAAAATGTCTGCAATTATTGTATGTATAATTGTGGAAATTTGTGTAATTTGTTAGTGAATAACTGTAGAAATTTCTGTAATATTTTCAAAAAATCAAAAAAATTTACGTAACTTTTTTGTGAAAACTTAAGGAAATTTTCGTTGATCTACAAGAACGACTGTGTTTTCAAATGGCTATGAGTCATTGGTATGTGTACCAATGTTTCGTAAAGCTTTCCAACAGAGTCCACGGTGTATTTCCAACGACAGCCAAGGACATACTGGACACGTGACATATCCTGTTGAGCAAATAGTAGTCGAAAACTGTTAGAACATGTTGGAAATTGCCGTTAATAGCCGTTGGTATTTGACAACCTATAAGTCATTGATAGTCATTACTAGCCATTGAAAATCTAGGTATAATTTTTTTTACATTCAAACCTACTTCCTTCAATCCACACAAATCAATTAATAATCATAACAGTTCCATTTCAAGCATATCTACTACCGCTTCTGGAGTAAGCATCCTCCTTATGATCGATGTCGTCATGGCCTCGAACATTGCAAAATAATCAGGCGTAACAACTGCAGTTCCCGACTGGCTATCCTCGCCTACCCCTCCAGTTGTGGTCTTATCCCTAGCAGCGTGTCTTGAAGTTCGTCGACTCGTTCTCTATCTGAAACGAGACCGATCAATCCACATTAGAGAAAGGTTGCATTGGTGTTCATGTGCTTGCTAACCTACTAATCTACATATTATAATATAGTAACCATCCATTAAAAATTACAAGTATGTCTCTCATACGCTTTTACGCTCGTGAACTTTGGGAAAAGTCGGTTAATCAAAGCTCTGATATCAAATGTGACGACTGTCCCATACCTCCTGCACCAAACTAAGATAAAGGTGCGCTCTATAACGCGCCAGACTGATATGGGACGATCGTTAAGGAAAACTAATTCGAAATAAACTTGTTGTATAGCTCAGAACGCGTGTAAATATAGAATAATAAAATATACAACATGGTACAGTAGTGAAGCATAACTGAACAGTAAAACAAATCTCCATAAAACCATAGAATCTCAAGTACAATACATCTCAATACGTGAATCTTTTGAATACAATGCCTCACTACATCCCTCAGAGTGTCATAATCAACAACAAACAGCGGAAAAAGAAAGACATCAATATAGTAGGTAGTAGTAATATACCAACCTCCTGCTCGTTGTTGTACAACATTATCGGGACCAAAACCAGCAACGTGCTTTCTTAGCCTACTCATCAACACAATTGATGAACAACCCAAGGTAATAAGAGAAAAAACATAAAACTTTGAGTCAGAAAACAATCATAGTGAGCGATAAAATAATTAACAACAGTTACACAGGGTAATATGAATAAAGGTGGATTAACCATTTGATCAGCCTAACGACCGTTAAGTTAACACGCGAAAACCATCCATGACATGCCATTTTAAAATAGGAAAAGACAACCCCCAATACCGCTTCTCTTCGACATCCTACGATGATAGCCTACCCATAGAAAATAGAGAAGAAAGCACACAATCAATCATAGAACCCAATATTCTAGCTATCACCAACTGCATCCTTGAATCCATCGATAATCGAATTTGCTTTCAATGATCAAAAGGCATTACGCCATAGATGTCTTACTACAACGAAATTACATGGTGTTGCTAGCCATAATGTAACAATAACTATGCTAATTTTTGTCTATTACAACACCCACTTCAAGGCGTTAGCATAAATATCAACATGATGTTGCAGTAACTATAAATATATTCAAATCAAAAGAATAATAAAATTGTCAATCCGCGTGAATACGATCCAACGGTCTATGTTACCAATCCGCGTCAATCTGGTTTTCCTTCGTCACCTCAACTCCTTTGCCCTAAATATTCCTTTTCCCACTAGAACATGATTCACACTATTTGTCTTTATTTCTTTTTCATTTGAGAAAAAATATAGCCGACTTCCTTTTTAATGGCCGATCAAAAGCTATGGTTTTGCCCTCTTCCACAAGTCGCGACTTCAGCTTCTTTAATTCAAGATGATCCTCTGATTGCTTCAAATTACAACTGCTTCTCTCGTCGTCGATTTGATAATAATGGATTAGATCGAAACTTGCAAACTTGTGAGTAATCTCTGATTTGATTTCTCTGAATTTGCTTTGTTGATTTTTTTGTTTTGTTTTGATGTCAATTATGCTTGTGATGATTGGTTTATATAAGGATATTGAAACCGTAAAACTCTCTGATTTCTCGTTTGGATTTAGTCTTCGATATTGTGGGCTTTTGCTATGATTTAATTCGATTTCACAGTTGAATAATTCAACTTTCCTAAAATAATATTTTTCCAAAAATATGTCATGCGTGTTGAATCATTCAACTATGCCTAAAATAAAAATTTGGATTCTTTGACTCTCAGGACATAAATACTTGCAAAAAATAAAGTCTTGCCTTTACCCCTTTACTGTCGAGATAAGGGTAGTTACAGTTCTTGAATCCTTTTTCATACTGGCAGACCAAATGCTTTGCACTCTTGTTGCCTGATGTATGTTGCTCTTCTACATCAATAGTAGCAGTAGCAATTAATTCCTTAATAA
Source organism: Allium sativum (assembly GCA_030737875.1). Taxonomy (NCBI): domain Eukaryota; kingdom Viridiplantae; phylum Streptophyta; class Magnoliopsida; order Asparagales; family Amaryllidaceae; genus Allium; species Allium sativum. The sequence continues at coordinate 1,045,852,812 of CM060916.1, read as the reverse complement.
TACACTTGCACTCTTCATTGTTGTTTGCTTGTGCACCATGTGTTGGAGAATATTTAAAAAAAAGAGAGAAGAGGTAAAGCACAAAGGGAAAAACTGATTTGTCCCATATCATGAAATATAAGTATATCTGCCAATACTTATATGGCTTTCTCATGAGCATGTTAGGGGCATGGGGCTCCATCATGTGTGCTTTGTTGAGAGGGGAGAGGTCATGCAAGACCACACGCGCACCGTCCGTCCGACCGACTGACCGAACCGAACTGGACCGGGTTTCAGGTTCGGGTCAAATAAGAAATATTTTTGGACCGGAATAAATAATAGCAGGCCAAGCCCGTTAAGGACCCGAAAACAGATAAGCCCAGAAACGAGAATTTTAACGTTTGAAACAGACGCGCACAAAAATCAAAATTCGTAATGCTTCAGAACCGTTGCAAATGAATAGACATGTATATTCATTTAAATTTGCAATGCTTCTGAACCGTTGCTGACGAAGGGATGTGACTGTATGAATTCAGACAGCCATAACCATTGGAAAACGGTTGCATCCGCTGATAGCCTATAAATAGGCTGCCCCAAAAATCATTTTAGACACTCGAAATTATTTCTTCTTTTCCTTCCTTTTATACTTTTCTCCCATTAAAATACTCCTAAAACTTTGCCAAATTCTTTAGTAAACTATATGAGCTATTGTTCTATAGGCTATAACTCCTTGATCTTGTCATTGCAGTGATCAAATCCAAGATAGTGAATCGTCGTGTCTGTGCAAACACGCCAATTAAAGATATTCGATTTCTGCTTCGTTTTATCTTCGAACTGATTTTCCATTACTCGTACACAGAATTGAGAGGGCCAATACTATTTTAGGATAGCGATCACCACATCGTGCTCTGGAGATTTGTGTTCTCAAAGATAAGAAGATCCAGCGACAAATTCGATGAACAACAATCTTAAACAGTATTTCTACAATGACTCCTCATAGTCCCAAAGAGTTTGCCGCTGATTTCGCAAAATTAGAGCGCTTTGAGGGTGTCAATTTTCTACGTTGGCAGAAGAAGGCGCATTTCTTATTGGCTGGTATGAAAGTTGTTTATGTTTTGACTACGCCAAAACCAGTGGAGACATAAGATGAAACCATTGCACAGACGCGAGATCGGAACAAATGGGAACAATATGATTACATTTGCAAAGGCCATATCTGTAATGCGATGACGGACATACTTTTTGATATGTACTATAACAAGGAAATTGCAAAGGATGTTTGGGATGCATTAGAGGCGATATATCTGATGGAAGACGCAACAATCACCAAATTTTTAACTGCAAAATGACTGATGATCGTTCAGTAGTAGAACAATTCAATAATATCTTACACATACTTAACCAATTCAACCAACATAAGTTAAATATGGATGAGGAAATTAAGGTTTCCTCGATAATAGACAAATTACCCACTTCCAGGAAAGATCCGAGGAAACTACTTAAACATAAGATGGAAGATATGTGTCTAGATAGCCTTGCTCAATATTTTCAAATTTAACAACAACTGAGGCAAAAAGATGCGGAAGATGAAAAAGTTGTTGATACATCAAAGGACCATATGGTGGAAGAAAAGCATGCAAATAATGCTTCAAATAACTCTTCTAATAAAAAGAGGAAAGGGCACAGCAACAACAATTCCCAAAATCAGCACAAGAAAGGTAAAAAATGGTGGTTGCTACTTTTGTAGTTAATCGAGACATTTCAAAAGGGATTGCCACTTCTGGAAGAAGAAGAAGAAGCAATCTGAAAAGGTAAAGTTTGCCGCAGTTATATTCGAAGTGAATATGATTGAACAAGGCAATTCTTTGTGGATCAATTCTGGCGCTACTAAGCATGTCTGCACTGACAAGAATCAATTCAAGAAACTAGAATCAGTTGAAGAAGAAGATTACCATTATATGGGAAATTCAGCAAAGGCCGTGGTCAAAGGGAAGGGGATTGTGGATTTGGAATTCACATCCGGAAAAGTTCTGACATTAAATGATGTATATTATGTACCTAAAATTTGGAAGAACCTTTTATCGGGAAGTCTTCTTAATAAGTTTGGTTTCAAACTAGTCTTTGAGTCAAACAAATATGTGTTGATCAAAGGTGGTGTATTTGTGGGAAAATGGTACATGTGCGATGGTATGTTTAAACTGAATGTTGATATTAATAAAAGTATGAATTCTGCTTATATTGTTGATTCATTTTCATTATGGCACAATATATTAGGACATGTTAATCATAAATGCATGGTTGATATGATATCTTTGAATCTAGTTCCCAAACACCAAAATTATATGCTAGATAAGTGTAGGGTATGTTCATTAACTAAGATCACTAGAAAACCATTTCCTTATAAACCCGAATGTGCAACAAAATTGTTACAACTTATTCATAGTGATGTATGTGATATACACAGTATTCCTACTAGGGGAGGAAAGAGATTTTTGTCACATTTATAGATGATTACTAAATTTTGTTATGTTTATCTTATGCATGCTAAAAGTGAAATATTAAACTCATTTCTTACTCATAAAATTGAAGTAGAAACTAGTGTGATGACAAAATAAAAACATTTAGGTCTGATAAGGGTAGTGAGTATCAATTTCCTGAATATTGTGAATTAGTAAGAATTATAAATGAAACATCTATTACTTACACTCCACAACAAAATGGAGTGGATGAAAGGAAAAATAGAACTCTTACCAAAATGGTAAATGCAATGTTGTGTAATTATGAACTTAATACTAGTTTCAGGGGATAAGCTTTACTTATCGCATGTTATATTCTAAATAGAATACCTCATAAGAAAAGTAAAGTTACTCCATTTGAACTTTGGACGAAAAGGAAACCAAATCTCGATTATTATAGAGTTTGGGGTTATAGAGCGATTTTCCGATTACCTGAACCAAAAATCAGGAAATTAGGACAAAAGGCTATCGAGTGCATATTCTTATATGCTCAATATAGCAAAGGATATGGGTTTCTATGAATAGATCCTAATAGCTCTATTGATGTAAATAAAGTAATAAAATCAAGGGACGCAGTGTTTAATGAGAACATATTTACATCTATTCGAAATAAATCGATTCATGAAACAGTGGAGGTAAATGCACCTATTGGTGAAATGGTGGAGGCTAATGGACCAACTATTGAACCTATAGAAAACACTAATGAAAATATTGATGAATATGGTGATTCTCTTGGGAGAAGTAAACGAAGAAGGATAGAGAAATCCTTTGGACCTGATTTCGTTGTATATTTGGTCGAAGGATCTAGAAATAATGTAAAGCATCAGTTAATGATATCTACAAATATAGAATCTGATCCTCTATCATACGCTGTGGTAATGAAGTCTCAAGATTCATCATTTTGGCCAGAATCCATAATGATGAAATGGATTCTATTATGGGAAATAAAACATGGAAACTAGTAGATTTACCTCCTGGTTCTTGACCCATATAATAATAAATTAATTAGGGTATGATGGCCGATATCGATAGCGGCTCCAGCCGAAGCAATTGCTGGTAGTGAGTCTCCCAAAGCAAAATAGGAATGTTGAGGATTCTTTCTAGTAGGGAATTCAATTAGAAGTCCTTTCATTGCTTGGCGAAAACCACTAGTTCTCATTTTGATTTTGATGCGCATGAATACAGCAATGGCATTATTCAAAGTAAACGGATATTTAAGAAAAAGTTAAAAGCAGATGGCAAAATCAAAAATTTTAAAGCCAGTTTAATTGCCAAAGATTCACACAAAAAGAAGGTGTTAACGATATTTTCGTCAACACAGAAGACGGGTCAACAGAGGCGGATCTAAAGGGAAAAATAGACAATTCATCTTTTACGAGTCAAATTGGATCGCCATTCCTAGGTACCAAGGTTTAGTAGGAGCATAATAGCTAAAAACTACCAGGAGGGGACTAAATTCGGGGAAAGAGATTTGGACGAGGATCTATGTCTACCTGGAAAACAAACAATAATTTGCAATAGTGATAATCAGAAATGATATGTTGAACTCACAGAGCCATATTCTACTCGTAGATTCCCTTCGTATTAATCTTTGAGTTGGAGTACTTAAATAAAGTGGAGGAAGTTTTCCAATTCGTCTCTGTCTTAGACTTTTTTTAAAAAGAACCAGAATACAAGAAAAAAAATGGAACACTAAAATAAACCCCTTCTATCCGACCATTATGGTCCTATTTATAGGGAATTTGGGCACCATTCCGCCGTTGGGCTATTGGGCCTGTAGGGGCCTTTACATGGCCCTTTGTTGGCCTCTTTTTCCTTGTTCTTGGATGCTTGTCTTCCGGCCGTCTTCTGAGTGCCAATTATAATCTTCGAAGTGGTGGTCCCGGTCAATTGGGGCTTCTTCAGGATAAATATAGGCTTGTCGATGTGGTGGCCTCCAAATGTTATTTGAATCCTTGGTAGCAGCTCCTAAGGTAGGCTTTTGGACATAGGCTTCCGGCTTTATCGTGAATACTTAGAGGAGCCTGCCCTCATGATGTACGTAGATAATTGCTAGTTCGAAACCGCTGTAGGTTTCTATACTTGGAAAATTAGTACGAGTAACTTGTTTCTCCACTGCAGCATCGGTTAGCCTTTCGGTGGATCTTTTACAATAGCCTGGTTTCTCGGAAGGTGGCTTTCAATGATGTTTCTGCTGTTTGTGAATGTAGCCTTTCGGCATCTATACGACGGGTGCTTCGGAAGTTGGTTCCGGATGATCCTCGCGTTCTCCTGGTTTGGGAACCTTTGGTGCCCTTCTCTTCAAATGTATCAATATTTAGAAGGTTAATAGTAATAATCCCTTCTGGGTTTTCAGGTGGGTAGCTCATGCCTTCTTCTTCCTTAGTTCCTGTCTTAGGTGGCTTTTCGCTATAGAATTCACTGTCGAATAGGCACTGTCAAAAGGATCCTTTTGGATGCGCTTTGCTAGCATTTTGCAGGCTTCGAGCTTCCTCCCTTCGGGAAGGTGTCATGTCCATCCTTTACTTGCAATCAAATCCTTGAACAAGATTACTGCTCCTCTAAGAAGCTGCTCAAAATTTTCCTTTTGAAGATCCAAGCCTGATTATTTGTAAGTATTCTTATTTCTTATATGAATCACAACCCTAATTACATGTCAAAATTGACCAGAAAGTTGGTTACGATTATGCTGATCATAGAATAGGTTTATGTGTCAATCTTACTGCTATCATGCTTAATGTTCAATATTAGTGGTTGCCTCTTTCATAGGCTATCATGTTTAGAAAAATGTAAGGCACCCCATAGGGTATAGGGAAATGATTACTCACAAATTAGAGTCTATGCCATTGTCAAAAAATGAAATGGTTTCAATATCATTATTGCTGATTTTCCTTCATCGATTGTGTTAGTGTATCTAGTTTTTGGGGTGATTATGTTTGGCTAAGTCGTACGTTAGCCAAAGTACAATAGGTATAATCCTCTTAAAACCCGCTGTTTGGATTTGATTTGGGTTTTCGTCTAACCGACCTTTATGTTAAATAAGACATAAAGGTATTCATTAATGTTTGATCGTGATATGTGAACTAATTGCATTATTGTGGAACGATGTTACCGGATAGAATCATGTCTCACAAAAGTCCTGCTAAGGAGAAGATCAAAGAAACCAAGGCCTCCCGTCCTCAGAAGGCATTCGTGCCCAAGCCATCCTTAATCGTATCTCAACGTTTTGTGCACGCCATATTGGATAACTTTGGTATAGCGGATACAGATGCTATGATAGCTGCCTCTCCAAAATTTCTGAAGAATCCTCCAGAAGGGTATTTTGCGTATTTGGCCATTCATATCTGGCATGGAGGCTTTCTTCCTTTTCCCCCTTTCTACACAAGCTTTTGGTTGACTTGAAAGTTGCTCCTATTCAGCTTTCACCTAATACATACACAACCCTTTTGTGCTTGGAGGCTCTGGCGCTTGCTTCGGGTCAGGACTCTTTAAGCCCTAAACTCATCTGCCACATGGTTCGATTCTTTAAGATATCGGAATCGCTGATATGGAGGGCTAACCCTGTAAAGAGGATAATTATCGATAGTATTAACAAAACTAAACTATAGGAGGAACAATACTTTCTTGTTAAATGCCCCTCCGGTATTTTAGGACAATTTACTGACGATGGTAGGCCTCTCACCTTTAGAAAGTGAATGTCTTATAATTGTGGTTTTTATTTATTTGAACCTTCCCCTTATCACAGAACCCCCCTCCAAAGATGTGATTTTAACTCTGGAAGAAGCTCTAGTGGTCGACGCAATCTTCAATGTATAGGTGAAGTATATGTGCCTGTCATTTCTCTTGACCGTCAATAGACTTCGCGAATATGGTCTGCTCTCTCCTGGACAAAAGATATTAGTGCAACCTCCCATCCAATTTTCTGGTCCTAAGGGACTATTGTTAGGTTCCGACTCGTTTAATACAGGCACTCCTATCCATCCAGGTTATTTGCATGAGATTCATTCATTTTTCTTGGCAACATCTATCGTTCTTTCTTTTGTTTTTTGGTTGTTGCATTCTCTAATTCATCCTTCTCTTTATTTAGGATCTTCATTCCCTCAAGATGCATCTGCCCATGCCGTTATAGCTGGTCCAGTGTCCAGGCCATGAAGAAGCTTGCACAATCCGCCATTGATCCTCCATCGGAGAAGTCTAAGTGTGACAAGCCAATAGGTTCTTCAGGAGATACTGTTGTTACTCCAAAAGCAAGGCAAACTTTGATCCGTCTACTACAGATGATGAACATGTGGTTGATGTTGATACCTCCCCCGAAGTCTCTCCGAAAGGTAAGTCCTCGAGCATCCCTGTCCCCTTCGAAGCTTTTGGTGAGATAGGTGGGGAAGGACTTGACCTCCTGGCACCTCATCCTCTCAGCCTGTTTCCTCTTCCATACCTCCTTCGCCAGCCTCAGATTTTGATAGACTTGTAAAATTGGCTCTTTTATCTCTCAAAGTTGATAATATTACCTCAACTCCAGCCTTTTTGGGCTTAGAAGATCTCCACAGGCAATAAATCAGGGATTACCTTTTCATATTGTACATACATATACTTTCTATTTTTTTGAGAGATTTAGCCTACTTCTCTTCTTTAGATGATGAAAACTTGGTATGTTTCCCGTGGATTAGCTTCCATCTCAGCGGCTGAGGTCAACACTCGGAGCTAGGAGAGTAGGGTATCGTTGGATAGGGTGAATGCTTTGTTGCTGGAGAAGACGGAGGGATATAATGAATGAAAGGAGTTGGAGGCCTCATTAGAGGAGGAGATGAAGGCTAAAGAGGAGTTAACGAAGCAGGTTGAGGAGCTTAAGCCAGAGAAAACGAAGCTAGAGATTGATTATGCTACGAAGGTGGATAAGACGAACACTCAGCACTCTACCGCAAAAAGAATCATTTATGAGGCCTGTTGGCTAGCTTTTTGACCAACCCACCAAGGTTCACACACAAGAAGGAAATACAAAGCTTCACTCCTTTTAGCCATTGGGATTCAGGTCGTGGTTGCACACTCCTCTTCGGATCGCTACGCCGACTTCAGATCGCCCCCACGAGACGCGATCCATCACCTGCACGAACCGATCCGATCCCCCGATGCGCAGCGAAGCCTTTGACTTGTTCAACTACGAACTAGTCTTCAGCGATCTGAAATACATGGATCCAGCGACACGTGTCCACAACTGTCACATTGACCAATTCTTCCTCTCTGCGCGATCCGATCCGACTTCCTTGGGATGCGTGCCACGTGTGACCGTGATCCGCCCGACAAAATCAGCTATAAATAGCCCAGAGATTGGCATTTTTCGGGAGCTTTTTGGCAGTTCTGAGTATTGATTCCACCATTACTGTCATACCACTATTTCTTATCAGTATTACTTCAAGATTACTGAGAGAAATCATAATTGTAAGAGTGAGTTTGAGAGAAATCATTGATTGTACCAGCATTCAAAGTATAATCGATAACATATAAAGTGGACGTAGGCTCGTTAACGCCGAACCACTGTAAATCTTGTGTGTTCTCTGCTTTTTCTTCATTAATCAGTTATAATTCTCTACGAATCAGAACAATTTGGGTGTTAGGTCCAAATTTTGATCTAACATTTTGGTGCTTTCACTGAGAAACTGAATTCTCAGCCTATCGGATTGCTATTCTACTATTTGGATTTGAAAGTCCGAAGAAGACAGTCCCAAAACTTCACTGTTCAGAATTTCGAAGATTCCAGCGGCACCTGATATTATGGCTGGAAAGAAATCAAAGGAAGTATGAGCTTCGCGGGCGAATGAAGTCGCGAACGAAGCAGTTGAAGAAAGTGTACACGAGCAAGTCGAGGTGGGTCTCGCGGATCGCGGGAATCATGAAGCGAACCGAACCGAGCAGGGCGCCACGATCTGAGCTAATGCGGGCGGCGCGAACCAGACTACTGAAGGGGTTGTCACGCGATCCCATGACAGCGCTGCGATCCCTCCTCCTAATGTCACCAAGAACCGACCCCAGGGGGGCGCAACGAGCCACCGAGATCGATCCAAAGTGATGACCAGACTACGACTCGACTTGGAAAAGAGGTTATGGCTCACACTTCCCGTCCCGGTACCTCTGTTCGACCTGGCTCAAGTTCTCTGCGCATAAGAGAAAATGTTGATGAGCAATCCGATCCTTCTGCCCTAGTCACTGAGGGGGATCTCTCTCGCTTCTCTGAAATGTGGGAGAGGCTGTTTGATGAATTGGCTGCTCAAAGGCAGGAGAGTTCCGTGCTGCGACAGAACTTGACTGCTATGGATAGAAGGCTCAATGATCTTGCAAGGCAAAGGACGCCCCCAGTTTGTCCACTCGCCCCAGAGTACTCTTCTTCGTCAGAGGAATCGCCAAGACCTCCGCGCCGACCGTATGAGAGGCCTGAAAACATAGAGCAGCTCCGATATGGAACCCTACCATCACGAGAGGAAGAGGCACTGGGTGCAGAGCCCTCAAACCGCAATTTGAATAACCGTGCCGCAGCTCCCAGAGCCCGAGTAGTGGACAATCCAGTTGAGAACAGATTACCCCAGCCCCTTCGCCGCACAAATGCTCATGGTAACAAGGGGCAACGAAGCCCTATTCGAGCTCCAGATTTCGTGGCTGCTCCTGGAAGAGAGATTAGAGAATTCCACCGAGCAAGAAGTGCTGACCCCGAGCCTCCGATGACCAGTGCAAACGTTGCAGCTATGATCCATGAAATCCTGGCAGATAGCCGTGGACAACGGAATGAAGATTGGGGAATTGACCGCAGTCACACCCCTTTCACTGATTACATTCTAGATGTAACATTTCCGAGGCGCTTCAATATGCCTCAGATGAACCGTTACGCGGGTAGATCTCATCCCATCCAACATCTAATGAGATATTCCTGGTCAATGACTGCTGCTGCAGCTTCCGATGCTGTAAAATGCAAAGCTTCCCCTATATTCCTGGAGGATGTAGCGTTATTATGGTTTACTCGCTTACCAGCAAGATCTATTCCTAGTTTTAGGGAGTTGAGTGAAAGGTTCGTGGAACAGTTCCGCATCTATGCACAGAGGACGAAGAGTGTGATTGACTTGTTCCTTTTCAAGCGACGACCAGGCGAGAGTTTGAGGGTGTATCTAGACCGCTTCAACCTAGCCGCCACTGAAGTCAAAGATCCCCATGAGCCAACTGTTGTGGCAGCCCTGATTGATGGGGTAGATAAGGACACCGAATTTGGGAGATACCTGGCCGGCAAGCCACCCCATACTAGAGAGTTGTTCTACGAGAAAGCAAACGTACGCTTACGAAAGGAGGAGGTATATGCTAACCGGAAGGCAAAGATGGCAGATAAGGAGGAAATCCAAAGCAATGTTGCCATTAAGCAGACATGAGATAGCTCGGGGAAGGTCGAAGTTAATGTCGGAAACCGAAACCAGGGTGGTCGCCAGTCAGGAAACAATGATAACAACAGTAATGGCAATAATCGAAAAAGGAACCGAGGGAACGACTCCCAGAGAAGGACTCGTCCCAGGTCTTTTGAAAATTATACGCCGATAAACGATACTTTAGAGAATATCTTTGTGGATTCGTACAACGTCCTCCAAAATAAAAGGCCTCCTCCCAGAGAGTCGACCGAAAAAGAACGTGAGACGGGGAAGTTAAGTCTCTTCCATCAGATTCACGGCCACTCTACAAATGAATGCCGTCACCTAAGGGATGTGGTCGAAAAGCTTCTCCGAGAAGGAAATTTGGATGAATACAGAGTGACACCTAGAGACAGGGGGCAAGCTGTACAGGCCCCAAATCAGAACCAGAATCAACCTGCGGTCAGGCCAACTGCCCAGCAAAAGGGAAAGGACCTTGTTATCAACACCATAATCGGTGGGCTTTATCTTGCCGGGCATGGTTCCAAGGCGTCGGACCAATATGTCAACGCAGCTAAGCAACACATCGAGGTAGGAGAGTGTAGCAACCCTGAGGATAGTGTTCCGGTAAAGAAGCAAAAGATGATGTCAGATGACGTCATTTTCCGTGATCGAGAAAGCATTGGAGTCCATGCCCCGACCGAAGATCCATTTGTAATCACAGTTCTTATTGGTCCAGCCATTGTTCATAAAGTCTTGGTGGATAACGGTAGTTCCGTCAACATTCTTTTCAAAAAGACATTCGACCAGATGAATCTCGAGATAAAAGATTTGAAGCCCTGTGAGGGATGGATCCGTGGATTTAATGGAGCTTCCACCGCTCTAATGGGATATGTGGAGTTACCGGTTACACTTGGGGAAGGAGAACGCCAGAGAGTGAGAATTCTTCCCTTCGTGGTTTTGGGTATTGAATCACCCTACAATGCCTTCTTGGGATGACCGGCCCTAGCAAAGTTCAGAGCCTGTATAGCCCCCTAGTGCTTGTTATTGAAGTTTCCTACAGAAGCTGGTGTTGGCATTGTCAGAGGAGATCAGGTTGCCGCACGAGCATGTTATATTGCAGAGCTAAAGCTACTCTGCAACGGAGGAGATATAGAAACCAAGGACGCTTCTCCCCCCGCAAGGGTGGAGACCTAATAGCAATTAAAGAGAATAACCATATGTGAGTCGCCCAGAGAGTTTCCCGAGGATATAGATCCCAGAGAGGACGAAGAACCTGGAGGCAGAATGGCGACTCCCAAGGAGACAACTGTGGATGTACCGATCGATGATAGTGACCCAGAGAAGGTCCTTAAGATTGGGTCCCAGTTAAATCCGAACTTAGCTAAAGAACTGACGGATTTCCTAAAAGATAACTTGGATGTATTTGCTTGGACCCACGCAGACATGTGTGGGATATCTCCATCAATCATGAGTCATTCATTAAGCATTAACCCTAAGCATCCTCCGGTAAAACAAAAAAGGCGAATGTTGGGCCCAGAGAGGTCCGCTGCCTTGAAAGAAGAAGTTGGAAAGCCAAGGAGTAATGGATTTATCAGAGACTCAACCTATCCAGACTGGATTTCAAATCCAGTTCTGGTAAAGAAGGCCAACAGGAAGTGGCGAACGTGTATCGATTTCTCGGATTTGAATAAAGCCTGCCCAAAAGATAGCTTTTCGTTACCCAGGATCGATCAGTTGGTGGACTCAACGGCGGGTCATGAACTTCTCTCCTTTATGGATGCTTATTCAGGATATAACCAGATTCCAATGCATGTTCCAGATCAGGAACACACTAGCTTCATTACGGATCTGGGATTATACTGCTACGTGGTAATGCCCTTTGGCTTGAAGAACGCAGGCACTACATTTCAACGGTTAGTGAACAGAATGTTCTATAACCAGATTGGGAAAACAATGAAGTATACGTCGACGACATGCTGGTTAAGTCCAGACAATCCTCCAATCACACTACACACTTGGCAGAGATGTTTGGTATTCTTCGAAAGTATGGCATGAAACTCAACCCAACAAAATGTTCATTTGGGGTCGCCTCCGGGAAATTCTTGGGATTTATCGTCAGCTCGCGTGGAATTGAGATTAATCCAGATCAGATCGCAGCAATCATAGGCATTCAGGAGCCTAGGCAAATCAAAGATGTGCAAAGCCTTGCAGGGAAAGTAGCAGCGCTAAGCAAATTCATCTCCAGAGCTACAGACAAGTGCATTCCATTCTTTGAATTGATAAAGCGAGGAAAACGTCACTTCAAATGGACACCTGATTGCATAGAAGCGTTTCAGAACCTGCTGAATTATCTGGAGAGACCTCCGATACTGTCTAAGCCCGTGGATCACGAGGACTTGTTCGTATACTCGGCAGTGTCGTCCCACGCGATCAGCTTAGCTTTAGTGAGAGAAGAAGACAAGGTACAAAGACCAGTGTACTATGTAAGCAAAAAACTGATGGCAGCAGAGCGCAATTATCCAAGGATAGAAAAGCTGGCGTACAGTTTATTGATTGCATCTAGGAAGCTCCGACATTTTTTCCAGGCTCATCCCATTACCGTGTACACTGATCATCCACTCAAGCAAGTTCTACAGAGACCAGAGGCGTCTGGAAGACTACTCAAATGGAACATTGAGTTGAGTCAATTTGATCTGAACTTTCAGCCCCGGCGGTCAATACGGGGGCAAGTGCTAGCCGATTTCATAGCAGTGTTTACTGTCCCGGAGGATGATATAGCGAACGAAGAAGCTGACTCGCCAAAGTTACTTCTCGATCCCAGTGCCTGGAGATTGTATACCGATGGCGCTAGGAATGACAAGAGATCTGGCGCTGGAATAGTGCTTGAAACTCCTGAGAAACGGCTGATATTATATGCTATCCGGATGGAGTTTCACGCCACTAACAATGACTCCGAATATGAAGCCCTGATAGCCGGGTTAAGGATCGCAAAGGAGTTGGAAATCACAAAGCTGGACATATTTTGCGACTCCAAGTTAGTTGTAAACCAGGTCATTGGAAAATTCCAGGCCAAAAGCCCAAGATTGATTCTATACTTGGAGAAAGTGAAGGAGTTGCTGAACGGCTTCGACCACTATAGCATATCTCATATTCCGCGGTCAGAAAACCAACAGGTGGATAAGTTGGCAAAGATGGCTAGTTCCGACGATCCTGAAGAGACCGGGCTAGCCCCAGTTGAAGTACTCCGGTCTCCTAGTATAGATCAGATGGAAATTGATCCGGTACTAGAAACGGAACCAGAAAGGGAGTCATGGATGACCCCTCTAAAGAATTTCTTGATGAATGGAACGCTTCCGACCAAGAAGAGCGAGAGGCGTAAAGTAATTCGTAAAGCTTCCTGATACGTTCTGCAAGGCGGAGTCCTTTACAGACAGGAATTTTCGATGCCCCTTCTCCGGTGTATAGCTCATGACGATATCAAGCGTGTACTGCAGGAGGTACATGAGGGTGAATGCGGCGATCACACTGGAGGGCAAACATTGGCAAAAAAGGTGTTGCGGCATGGCTATTTCTGGCCTACCATAAACAAAGATGCGGCAAAGTACGCACGACGGTGTGACGCATGCCAGAGATTTTCAAAGATACCTAGGGCACCTCCTAGTCAGTTAAAAACAATGACAAGCCCATGGCCCTTCTCTATGTGGGGAATTGATATCATCGGAAGTCTCCCCATAGCTAAGGGCGGAGCGATGTTCGCTATTGTAGCTGTAGACTACTTCACTAAGTGGGTCGAGGCTGAGCCGCTGACTACAATCACAACCAAACGAGTGATCAACTTCGTCGTTAGGAACATCATCTGTCGGTTTGGGATTCCAAAGATCGTTATAACTGACAATGGAACTCAGTTCGGTAGCACTGAATTCAGGGACTTCTGCCAGAAATACCACATCGAGAAACAGTACACCACTGTGGCGCATCCGCAGTCGAACGGACAGGTCGAAGCGGCGAATAAAGTGATTAAGTCCATTCTGAAAAGAAGACTGAAGCGGGCCAGAGCCATGTGGGTTGATGAATTACCCTTAGCACTATGGGCCTACAGGACAACGTATAAATCGGCAACAGGCCATACCCCCTTCTCTCTTGCTTTTGGAGCAGAAGCAGTCATCCCGGTTGAAATAAAAGTACCTTCTCACCGAGTGACTTATTACGATCCGATGACTAATAACGAATTGCTCCTTGAATCCCTGGATATGATCGAAGAGAAGAAGGACGAAGCAGACCTGCGTGCCTTGAGATGCAACCAACAGGTCGCCCGATACTACAACAAAAAGGTTCGAGCCCGAACCTTTGAACCCGGAGACTTGGTTCTGAAGTGTGTCTTTCCACCCCCAACTCATATGGGTGCGAAGTGGGAAGGACCGTACTCCATTTTGTGCAAGCTTGATAATAGAACCTTCAAGCTAGCAACCATAGATGGAAAGGAAATCCCCAGAGTGTGGAATGCCCAACATTTACGGCCGTATCTAACGTAAAGATGTCAGATCTATTCTTTTGCTTTATTAAGGACCATGTACAAGGCACGACTTGCCTAGAATAGTCCGATTTATTAAGCAAAAGATTATAAAGTGGACGTAGGTCATGATTCGACCGAACCACTATAAAAATATTGTGTGTCGTTTACCTTTATTGCACTATTATTTATCTGCCTTTCTACTTTTATGGAAATTGCTGTGAACCATACAACGATCACAGGAACATATAATTATAGGTGCCTTCCATCAGAATGGAGTGCAATCAACAATCAACACTCTGAGGGTGCGATAAAGTAAATCATATCATTGATAGTGCTCTAACTCTCCAGAGCCGAGAGAGAGCATAACGGACATGAAGGCGATGTCCATAAGTCATGGCGGTGTACCATGATCGGAACCGCCTTGACGGAACTCTAACCTCGGCAACTACCAGGAGAGTATAAAAGCGTCTCCGACTGAACGCTGAGAAAGAGCTCTTACCCCGCTGAAGGATCGGGGAGCGACTGAACTGCTGAGCTCGAACTCTAACCTTGGCAACTGCCAGGAGAGTATAAAAGCGTCTCCGACTGAGCGCTGAGAAAGAGCTCTTACCCCGCTGAAGGATCAGGGAGCGACTGAACTGCTGAGCTCGAACTCTAACCTCGGCGACTGCCAGGAGATTATAAAAGCGTCTCCGACTGAGCGCTGAGAAATGGCTCTTACCCCGCTGAAGGATCGGGGAGCGACTGAACTGCTGAGCTCGAACTCTAACCTCGGCGACTGCCAGGAGAGTATAAAAGAGTCTCCGACTGAGCGCAGAGAAAGAGCTCTTACCCCGCTGAAGGATCGGGGAGCGACTGAACTTCTGAGCTCGAACTCTAACCTCGGCGACTGCCAGGAGAGTACAAAAGCGTCTCCGATTGAGCGCTGAGAAAGAACTCTTACCTCGCTGAAGGATCTCGGAGAGACTGAACAGCTGAGTTCGAACTCTAACCTCGGCAATCGCTAGGAGAGTATACAAGCGGCTATGATTAGAAAGGTGCTGGAGACTTGGCGCCCACAGGATCTTTGACCCGCAGATGGATCGGGAGAGTATCTAAGTGCCAAAAACCCGGCACCGCAAGAACTCTAATCCCACAAAAACTTCCAAGTCCCCCATGGTCAGAAACAGGGGGCAACGTGCATATAACTCAAATCAATCTTTAACGATTGATTGGGGGCATATATATGCATACATGTATCTTGATGCAGCACAATACTGTTAAAGTCTTTCTATTTCTTGAATGATTTGTAGTTATAATCAGATGATTTATGACTAAGCATGAAAAGTTAATTAAATGCAGGTACACGATGATGCAAAAGAAATAAACTTTCATTCATAAACTGCAAGCCTACAAAGTGAAAAGCAACCTAAAACAAAAGTGAGGGCCAGTCTCACAACTACATTTCATGGCCAGTGGGAAGCCTAAAGACAAAACATAGACAAGCGACAGTATTCTATTTAAGTTTGGACTTTTTCTCCTTTTTCTGCTTTTCCAGCTCCGCCTTGTTAATATCGGATTGATCATCCTTCTTTCTTTTCCTTTTGTCTATAAGAGGAGCTGACGATTCATCAGAAGACTGGTCCTCCTCCTTCTTTCTCTTTCTTTTATCAGTAAAGGAAGCTGGGAAATCATCGGGATTCTCGAAATGAAGCTGTTTGGTGATTGATTTGGGCTGGAGCTTCAGAACCATCCCAGTTTTGGGATCAAACTTCGAGATAGGAACTACGTTCAAAGGCTCTTGCTCCTCTTTTTTCAAGGCCAGCTGTTTATCTTGCCTAGCCTTCCTTTCAGCCAAGGTTTTGTCGTCATCGCCTTTGATTTCTTCGGTAATGACGACATCCTCTTCATCATCTACATGACGCCTGTCCATGTCTTTCAAGGCATCGATGGACTCAGCATCTGTAGGAACATCAGCACTGGAAGCGAGAATGACCTTCTCCTTCATAGCATCTTCGGGTTGCTTTGGATCATCAGCGCTAGCGATTGGTGGAATGTCACTCTTCTCCGCCTCCGTCTCTTTCTCCGCATCCTTGTCGACTGGCCCGCCACCTGTATTACGAGAAACGAATGTTATTTCAGGAGAGAATGCGGTCTGTTCAGTTGATTGTTCTGCAAGACGGCGACAAGTAATGACAGCTTTGACAAATTGCGGAGAAAATATAGAGATACCTTCCGCTGATCCCCCATCCACGCCGGCAACAGAAGCTCCGACAACAAGAGGGGTCGGACCCAAAGGAATCAATGGATCATCAGGATTATATTCCTCAACTCCCGAGGCCTTGGGCTCTACAGCTGAGCTCGAGCCTTCATCAATTTTGTTTTTGCCCTTGACCAGAGCCTTCCCCTTGTCCATCTCTTCTTGGAGTAAGCGTTTACCCTCCTCCAAATCTTCGGGCTCATTATCCCTGAGAATGGTTCGCTTCATCTCATCTTCATCAATCTCTTCAACTCCTAACCTCCGCTTCTCTCCTTCGACGATGGCATCCCATATGTTGGCTAAAGTGACATGGTAGTCCGGGATCCATGAGATGTTACGGGTTTTGAGGACATGGCCAAGGAAGTCAAATATCGTTTCTCCAAATCCTTCGATCTCTTTTTCTTTCTCGAGGAGCTTGTCATTAGAAGCAGTAGCCATTTCAATGGCACTTTCTACGTTCTTTTCAGCGAGAGCCGCACGTCTTTCTGCATCTGCAACTTGATCATTCAGAATCACCTTCTCTCCTTCGGCCAAAGCTAAACTCTCTTTCAAGGTTGCCTTTTCTTTCTCCCAAGCAGCCTTTTCAGCCTCGAAATGGTATTGGGCTGTCTTTAATTCGGTATTGGTCGTTCGAAGGTCCTCTATTTTTTTCTTCAGTCTCAAGCGCTCCTCGCTATTCGAATCAAGCTCATTACGAAAGCGTTGCTTGGCCTCTTCCAGTTCTGTCTTGTATTTTTCAGCATCCCTTTGGGCCAAGGAAAGCTGGGACTGAGCATCTTCCAAGTCCGCCTCCATTTTCTTTCTGGCCCTCTCGTTGTTATCTATTCTCACTTTGGATCTGTGAGCTTCCGTTTCAAGTGTGCGGATATAGTCTGAAAGTTTCACAGCGTGTTTCTTCATCGCCTCGTATTGAGTAGCTACATGACAAACGTGTCCAATAACCTCAGTGTCCCAACCACTGGGAACCGGCTCAAGAGATGGGACGTACATCATCCTGTCGAAGAAGATGTTGGGAAAGTGTTCTCGCGGTTTCCCCAGCTTTGCCTGAAGATCAGGGCCATGGAGGTGGTCTTGTGCCCCAGGAACACTTAAACCTTCTTGACCAGAAGGGACGATGTCGGTTTTCTCCTTCTCAGAATCCTTGCTTGGATCCTTTTTCTTGTCCTTAGACTCGTGATGCTTTTTGGATAATTTGTCTTGTGACGGCGTGCTCTTTGGAGGAGTTAACTCTCTGGAAAGTTGCTTTCCCCTAGTAAGTGGTGGCTTGTAGCTGCGAGGTTTTCCAGAATCATGCCTCGACGGAGATTTTGATCTTGAAGAATGAGGCTTGTGGGGGTCCCGAAACCGATGGCTATCTCCCTCCCGGCTGCTGTCACGAGCCTGTTCGGGATCTCCACGAAGACTTGGAGTGCCCGAGCGAAGGGAACGATATGAATAAGTCTGTTTGCGAGTCATCTTTCCTGCAAATAAAACAAGCATACATTAGAGTTATGAACAGCAATAGTGTAGAAAGTGCTGTGGAGAGTGGTGCATGTGATTTGTGCATCCCAGATAACCCCCTGACGGACCAGGGCCCAGAGCTAGGCTCGTCTGTGCCACATCTTTTTCTTGGACCGAAGTGTCTGTTTCATCAATGGCAGAAAAGAATGGTTCTGCACCGAAATCTTCTTGCGAATAAACGTCATCTGGTATGAGGAGCTTGTTTAGCTCCTTAAGTGTTTTCTCATCGGTTAGCTTTTCGGTAATGACGGGATCCGCGGGTCGTGGAGTCTTTGGTGGGGACTGATCCTTAGGGACTGAAGTTTCCCTTTGCCCATCATGTTCGGTTGTTTTGGCTACCCCGGAAGTTCCTTCTCCCTCAGCCGGAGACACGTATTTATAAGGCTTGTCCTTCCCAAGTTCGAATTTAATATGCAGAAGACGGTGCCTATGAAGATTCCCGTCGGTAAGACACGGCTTTATCCTCAAGAAATCAGA
The DNA here is from genome assembly GCA_030737875.1 of Allium sativum. Lineage (NCBI taxonomy): Eukaryota > Viridiplantae > Streptophyta > Magnoliopsida > Asparagales > Amaryllidaceae > Allium > Allium sativum. The sequence continues at coordinate 1,045,834,206 of CM060916.1, read as the reverse complement.
TTTGCTTTTAAGAAGGCGAGATTGTCGATTCTTATATGTCTTGCCTTCCGTCCTTGGGATTTTACGATCTACATACAAAGGAAATGGAATGCGTCAGTGCTACGATTATGAAATCAAGTCCTGTATCTGAAAGCTTGAAATCTACCTGATTTAATCCACCTCCTTGCACACCCAGTCTGCAGCTTTATATAGAACCAATCGGCCTTGGGATCCCCTATGTAGCTGCGACTATCGGATAGAACCTTCCTGTTAACCACTGATTCGAAGAAATAAAGGTTTGGGGTCGCCGTGGATCGATGTTTAAAGAGGAAATAGAACTTTAAATCCTTGAAAGTGAGCTCTGTGTGCAAAATTTCCGCATATGCGATACAAAGTGTAACAAGGCTGCGTAAGCATTGGGATGAAGTTGCATGGGGACAATGCGTAACCGTTTCAAAGTTTCTATGACGATTGGCGGGAACGGAGGAATAGCACCGACAGAACACATCAATTTACTAATGGTCATATATCCAGGCAGGGCAAGGTGGGGAAGATCATCCTTGCCCGGAGTTTTGACGTCATCCTAAGATATTCCGTGCTTTAAGCATAGTCGCTTAAGTTTATCGTCGTCTAGTGTAGATGGCTTGCAATCGGTAAGCTTTTCGGGCCCCCTCACACCAGGAATCTCATTAGGAGCTCGTTTACCTAAATCGGACTACTCAGCAGGAGTACTCTTTGACGAATCAGACTCCGATTCTGCTTCATATTCGGATCCAGATTTTTGACCCTCCGGATTAGTTGAAGGAAACACATCAGGATCATCGTGTGTGGATGTTTCTGGTTCGGTATCTTTCTCTAGTTGTGTGGATATCTTTGGTTCAGCATCTTTCTCTGGCATCTCAGTCACTTGCTTATCAGACATAGCTGTGTTGGCAAACAGAAATTAGAATATAGTTGCCCCCCTCCCCCCGTGTGTGCAAGTGCAAGTGTGTGCCTGTGAGTGCATTAAAGAGAAAACATAAAAGTCAACAAGACCATCAAGATATTAGTCGTCATATGCAGTTAAATTATGTTGTCATCCAGTCCAGAAAGTCCAACATCAAGGCTCTAACCTAACTATCCAGATTCTTGTGATAAAAGTGCATTGTTTAAAGTTAGAAGTATGTTTGGATCGTGGGTTGAGGACTCGGTTCACAAGAGGGGTCTAATCGGATCGCGATGCACGTAGCGGATCTCCCCCATTTGGATCGCCCTCATTTGGATCGCCCTCACTCGTATCGATCTCTTTGGGATCGCGTGTATCTTTGGATCGTGAACCCGACATGAGTTCGTAGCGGGAGCACCACCTCGTGGAAAGCAACATCAGTTCAGGATACCTCTTCGGATCGCGAGTGGGGGTTCGGATCGTGGCGTATGCCTGGATTCACGAGACAAGCATGGATCAGAGACGGAGGCGCTAACTCTTGGGAGTGCTTCGGATCGGGTCGCTATAAGCTCGAAGCGATCCGCTCCCTCATCACACCACCACGATCCACTACTTGCTCTCCAACCCCGACTCCTTCGTTTTCCTCCCTCCACGATCTGCTCCCTTGCCTCTGCCACGAACCTCTATCTCTCCAATCTCCTTCTTCTTCTTCCTCCTTTTTCCTCCTCGCCCACGATCCTTGCCCAAACCTCACTCACGACCCGACCTGCTCCGCTCTTTTCCCCTCTTCTTCTTCCTCCTCCGCTCCATCTTTCTTTCACGTCGCCAAGCTCCAACAATTAAACCCATGGTGCCTCGTCCATTTCCAAAGCCCAGAACACCACTCGCGTCTAAAACCTTAAACACCACAAAAATCGCCCCTCAATCCTCTCAAACCAGCGGAAAATCAAGAAGAACGAGGATAAAGTGGCTTGAAAACATTTTCGTCGTGATTACCTTTTTAAAAATTAGAGGATGAGTAGATTTCCGGAGATTTGAAGAATTAGGGTTTCCTGGCGGCGCGATTGGAAAAGAGTAAGAAGGGGTAAAAGTGAATAGGGTCGGGTTTATATAGGAAGAACCCCGACCGTTAGTATTCCCGTTTTTGTCTCGTGCGAGCTGTGGGCTTCAGCGGGTCGTGGGGGCAAGCCCATTGGGCCCAGCGAAGAAGACAAGGCCGATCCCTGGCTCATCCCGCTATGATGGATGGCCCACCATACTTAAAGCCCGTATCGTTTCGTGAATAATCCCTGAAGGCTCACCAAGGAACGATCAGGCGCTTCGCTTCGCAGATCGTAATGATCCCATGCGATCCGAACCATCAAGCAATGTGACGAAGTGGGAATTCAGAAATTTACCTGGTGAACTCAATGATGAAGTCTCCAAAAAATTGCAGAAAGAATTGTTCAATGAATGAGAAATGATCGAAGATTATACTAGTATTTATACTTGTCAAAAGGTGCAACTTTTTCGAAGTAGCAAGACTTTTCAGACAGGCACAACCATTAAATTGCATCGCTTCACGAAAAGATATTTCTGCGACTTCGAAGTATGTTCCATCAATGAAACAATACTTCGAGGGGGCAAAATGTTGGCTAGCTTTATGACCAAGCCACCAAGGTTCACACACAAGAAGGAAATACGAAGCTTCACTCCTTTCAGCCATTGGGATTCAGGTCGTGGTTACACACTCCTCTTCAGATCGCTACACCCACTTCAGATCGCCCCCATGAGACGCAATCCGTCACCTGCACGAACCAATCCGATCCCCCGATGCGCAGCGAAGCCTTTGACTTGTTCAACCACGAACTGGTCTTCAGCGATCCGAAATACATGGATCCAGCGACACGTGTCCACAACTGTCACATTGACCAATTCTTCCACTCTGCGCGATCCGATCCAACTTTCTTGGGATGCGTGTCACGTGTGACTGCGATCCGCCTGACAAAATCAGCTATAAATAGCCCAGAATTGGCATTTTTGGGAGCTTTTTGGCAGTTCTGAGTATTGATTCCACCATTACTGTCATACCACTATTTCTTATCAGTATTACTTCAAGATTACTGAGAGAAATCATAATTATAAGAGTGAGTTTGAGAGAAATCATTGATTGTACTAGCATTCAAAGTATAATCGATAACATATAAAGTGGACGTAGGCTCGTTAACGCCGAACCACTATAAATCTTTTGTGTTCTCTGGTTTTTCTTAATTAATCAGTTATAATTCTCTACGAATCAGAACAATTTGGGTGTTAGGTCCAAATTTTGATCTAACAAGGCCGGTGATAGAATTTCAAATTTTCTGAACGTCCACCTTAACAACATAGCCACGAAGTATTACGAAATGCCCTTATCCTTACTTTCTCAGACAATTATGAAAGGCTTTCGGAATTTAACCTTTCTTCAATTGATCCCTTCGTCCGAGATAGAGTTCTAGAGAAGATCGAGCAAGTGAGACAGGAGCATAAGGTTCCTCCAATGAACAAGATAGATCCCGCATCGCTTTTGTTTATTGATGAACTTTTCGAAGATTATGAGGAAGAAGTGAAGGAGGGAAACACAACAGAAGGGGAGATGGAAGGTCACATGGGTCAGCCAGACGGGTCCGGAAAGGGTGATGGAATATACTCTCTTGTATCAAAGGAGTTGCCCTCTAAAGACAACGGTTCTTTGGATTCTGAGAAGAAAGGGACTCTTGGCCTGTCCAATGTTGATGTCACACATGTATGGCTTTCGCTTTTGAAGTGCTTTTCTTCTCCTTGAATTTCATTAATAACTAGTCTTCACATATTACAACATTTCTCTGCTTCTCCGAAGATGTGAGTTACAAGTATGCTTTTAGACTCTGCGTTTAGAAATTTAGGCGGGGAATTCTCAAAAACTTTGGTCCAACGAAAACAATTTTAACAAGGGGTTTTGAATGTTATTATATTAAGTACACATTTTCTTTTGATCTATCCATGAATTATGTTGGTTTCGCAATACTTGATGGCTTATGGTGTTGTAGTAATATGCTAGTGTGGATGTGGCGTCTATGGTGTGTAAGAATAGACAATGGTCATGTGATTGTTTTTCCCTGGGATGTATGATGTAATTAGCATATACTTGATACTAGGATTTTACGTATTATGATATTTCGTCTTGTTTGTGGCTAGGAGGACTCGTTCCAAACCCCCCCTCTTCCCAATTTAGAGACGAAAATTCGAGCGCCGTTGGTTACAAAGATATTTTTGGTTATGTATTATCTCCAAAAGATAGTGTCACAAATCTCAATGAAAAAGTATCCTATTTGGAAAAGCAACTGAAAGGGAAAGATGAAACTATTTGCAATTTGCAACGTAAGTTAGCAACCAAATCTTTTGAGAGCTAAAATGCGGTGGTAGGTAGATTACACCAACCAATAGATAGGTTAGACGATAAGCTGAAGAAAGCTAAAGAAGACTGCGCTTCTTTAGAATATGCTTTGCAAAACCCTGATTCAGAATGAAAGATTTTCCTTATATGTTTGCGATGTGAACTTTTTCAAAACGATGACTGCGTCTGTGTAATGTTTTATGTCGTGACTTCTGGTGGGGATGTAAGTGTGTTACGCGACTTACATGATGTATCGCTTTTGTCAGAAACAATGTTACTATAACCCAGGGTGTTGTATTGAGTGGAAACCTACTTGTGCTAAGTGTTTGCAAAAATTTTCTTTATGTAACGATTGTCCTTAGGAAATTCCTAATGAAAGATCGCTTAGAAAAAGGGGGATAGTCCCAGTTATTGGATGATATCGGAAATGTCTAGGATCTTTTCCCCCCACCGGTGTTATGGTATGATTTCGTTTTCAGGGTTATGCAAGCGACTAATATGCTGAAAAACAAACTAAAAAAAATGTATAGGTTATAGGCACTTCCGTGAGAGGATCATAAGCTCGTCCTTGGTAGTAAAGGAAGCGTAATTTTGAGCCCTACTCAAATTTCTGAGAGGGGCAAGCAATTCCTTCTTGTTAGGATTCTGGAATCGGACTCCACTTAAGTTCGGGGTAATCGTGATGAAACCGAAAACCCTCATCCGACTGTGTTTTACTTCAGGATCATCCCGGATTTAAGTATTGAAATATAGGACTGGGGGTTCACTTCAGAACTTTGTAAAGAAGCCAATTCAACCTAGATTCGGGTATTCATATGTAGAAGACCGGAACCCCTTCCGTCATTTGTAAAGAGTCGAATTGACCCAAATTTGGGTATTAGTATGTAGAAGACCGGAACACCCTCCGGCATTTATGAAGAGCGTAATCAACCCAGATTCGGGTATTGATATGTAGAAGACCAGAACCCCCTCCAGCATTTGTGAAGGGACGAATCAACCCAGATTCGGGTATTGATATGTAGAAGACTGGAATCCCCTCCGTCATTTGTGAAGAGCCGAATCAACCTAGGTCCGGGTATTGATATGTAGAAGACCGGAACCCCGTACGACATTTGTGAAGAGCCGAATCAACCCAAATTCGGGTATTGATATGTAGAAGACTGGAACCCCCTCCGGCATTTGTGAAGAGTCAAATCAGCCCAGATTCGAGTATTGATATGTAAAAGACCGGAACCCCCTCCGGCAATTGTAAAGTACCGAATCAACCCAGATTCGGGTATTAATACAGATCGAAGATAGCTACGACATTTATTGTTTTGGCATTCCTTTTGGATCTGACTTATAAAGCGGAGGTTGTAATTGCTTCCTAAGCCACTCCTTGGGCTTTTGATGTTAAAGCAGAGGATGTATGTACTTTGTTGGCCACTCTCTAGGCCTGTGCGTCCGGTGTGCTTCGCTAAGTTATCCACATGCAGGGCCCAAGTTCTTACACGACATCCCTCAAAGAGGATCCCTATCATGACCATCAGAGGTGATGATAAGGTCTTAGAAACTTAGGCATAGCCATTATAGGCACAAAACTAAGGTTTACTCTTTCGATGCTCTATACTGACCATCGTAGATACTGATAGAGGCTTATACGCCACCACCCTCCGAGAGGCTCCTTATCCTGACCATCGTAGGCGATTACAGGGGTTTGCGCTCCCTTCTACGGGTAACACGGAACATAAGTAGAGGTAGGATGTGCCCCTCAACGAGCAGAGGTAGGACGTTCTTAGTTCCAGCAGAGGCAGGGCGTACTATTCTACGAGTAGAGGCAGGGAATGCTAAGGTTAGATGCACAACCACGACCATTTCTGGTGTAAAATAGAGGCTTACGCTTTTGATGCTTTTACCCTACCCCCTTTGATTTGGGCATGGAGAAAGACTAAAACGTCATCCCCTTCCAGGGGATGCATCATCCTGACCAATTTGGCGATTACGAGGGATTTAATCCGTTTACGGTCTGACCCCTTTTGGGTTTCCTTTTGAATTCCGAGAAGGGGGTTTTCCATACCATTTAACATGTTTGGTATTCTTTTTCTTAAGGATTTTTACCGTATTCACTTTGATTCTTTAATAAACTCACGTAGCTGGCCTTGGCTGATGAATCTAATGATAGTTTCCCCAAGGATTCTATAATGATTAGTCTCATGCCCATTCATCATGTGGTAATGGCAGTAAGACCCTCCTGTTTTCCTTTCGTACTTGGGATTTTCTTCGTGAATGGCCAATAGTTTAGTTCGTGTCTGGTTAGGAAGTAAATATTATCCATCAAAGAGGGGAGGTAGCATTCCTTGGGTACCCTTGGCGTACGTCCTTCTTCTTGTTGCTGGAGTTTAATCCTTTATGATCTAGTTTAGCTGGGATGCCTACACTTTCGTTCTTTCCTCCCAGAACATACTGAAATTGAGACATTATCTCTTTGGACCATTTGTTGGCGAAGTGGTCGAAATCTTCCATTATTTCTCTTTCAAGTGTCGTTCCCCTAACTTTCCTGAGGTGGGTTTTCTTTAGGTGAGAGAAAATGCTAAAACCCTTAGATGTAGAGTTATTTAGAGGAGGCGGTAGGGTTTTCTCTATATGGGAATAGCTATAATACTCGATATCAGGAGCATATTGTTACTTTCCTTCATCTGCTTCATTACGTGTAAGGCTTTTACTCTTAGCCTTTGTTCTTCTATTACTCGTGGGTCCATGATTTCTAATTCAACCATTCGAGATTCTGATGGCTTTTGCCAGAGCCTCTTCGCCACAAATTTCTTCTTCAAAGCTTTAGCCCAATCCAGGACGGAACAGCTCAGGTAGATATGTGATAGGATTAATCATAAGGTTGGAGGTCCAGGCCCTCCTTCTAGTGCTAAAATGTTAACAATATTTTTCGACAACATCAGAGATGGGTCAACAGGTGCGGATCTAAAGGGAAAAATAGAATATTCAGCTTTTACGTGTCAAATTGGATCTCCATTCCTAGGTACCAAGGTTTGGTAGGAGCAGAATCGCTAAAAACGACCAGGAGGGGACTAAACTCGGGGAAAGAGATTTTGATGAGGATCTACGTCTATCGGGAAAACAAACAATAGATTGCAATAATGATGATCAGAAATGACATGTTGAACTCACAGAGCCATATTCTACTCGTTGATTCCCTTCTTAATCTTCGATTTGGAGTACATAAACAAGTGGAGGAAGTTTTCCAATTCGTCTCTATCTTAGACTTTTTTAAAAAGAACCGGAATATAAGAGAAAAAATGGAACACTAAAAAGAACCCCCTTCTATCTAGCTCTTAGAGTCCTATTTATAAGGAATTTGTGGCCCCTTCCGCTGCTGGGATATTGGGCCTATAGGGGCCTTTGCCAGCCTTTTTTCCTTGGTCTTGGACGCTTGTCTTCCGGCCATCTTTGGAGTGCCAATTATAGTCTTCAAAGTGGTGGTGCAAGTCAATTGGGGCTTCTTCAGGATAAATATGGGCTTGTCGATGTGACAGCCTTCGAATGGTATTTGAATCCTTGGTAGCAGCTCCTGAGTGTAGGCTTTCAGATGTAGGCTTCTGGGTTTATCTTGAATACTTAGAGGAGCCTGCCCTTATGATGTATTTAGACAACTCCTAGTTCGAAACCGTTGTAGGTTTCTGTACTAGGTAGATTAGTACGGGTAACCGATATCTCCGCTAGAACCCGGTTAGCCTTTCGGTGAATCTTTTGCAATAGCCTGGTTTTCTAGAAGGTGGCTTTCGATGATGTTTCTGTTGTTTGTGAATGTAGCCTTTCGGCATCTGTACGCCAGACGCTCCAGATGCTGGTTCCAGATGATCCTCGCATTGTCCGGGTTTGGGCACCTTTGATGCCTTCGTCTTCAGATGTATCGGTATTAAGAAGGTTAATACTAATAATCCCTTCCAGGTTTTCAGGTGGGGAGATCATGCCTTCTTCTTCCTTAGTTCCTGTCTTAGCTGGCTTTTCGCTACGTTATTCCCTGTCGGAAGGATCCTTTTGGATATGCTTTGTTGGCATTTTGCAGGCTTCGAGCTTCCTCCCTTCGGGAAGGCATAGGTTTGTGCTGTTTTCCAACCATTCACTCTGGCTTTCGGTTCAATCTATTGCTTGGCTTTCTATTTTCGGGAGACCTTTCTATGCATGTATTCTTCTGACACCCCTTCATTGCCAGCTAGTTTTGAAGTGAATTTTGGTAGTAACAGAAGGAATATATTATTTTGACACATATGCCCCAGTAGCTTGAATTTCAACTATTAGGAATTTAATTGCTTTAGCTTCCAATAATAATTTTGAAATTCATCAAATGGACATCAAGACTACATTTTTTAATGGTGAACTTGATGAAGAGATATATATGTCTCAACCAGAAGGTTTTGTAATGCCTGGACAAGAGCATAAAGTATGTAAACTTGTCAAATCACTTTATGGTCTTAAACACGCACCAAAGCAATGGCATTAAAAGTTTGATAAAACTATTATTTCTAATGGCTTTAGGCTTTTTAAATCTGATAAATGTGTCTATAGCAAGTTTCATTCAGGTAAAGGTGTAATTATATGCCTTTACGTGGATGATATGCTTATATTTGGAAAATATACTTCAACTATTGAAGAAACTAAAAGATATCTATCTACATGTTTGGACATGAAAGATATTAGAGTAGCTGAAATGATTCTTGGAATAAGAATCATGAAATCAAAAGATGGGTTATCAATTACCCAGTCTCATTATGTTTGGAAAATTTTGAAAAAGTTTAATCTATTCGATTGTAAACCTATGTCTACTCTGTTTGATCCAAAATATGCAGTTGTACATTAATACTGGAAGAGCTACTAGACAATTGGAATATGTTAGAGTCATTAGAAGTTTGATGGATGCAATGGTATGCACACGACCTGATATTTTCTATGTTGTTGGCAAACTAAGTAGATATGCTAGTAACCCTAGACATATCCATCAGAATGGAATACATAGAATTTTAAAGTATTTAAAGGGTACCATAAATTATGATATACATTACAACGGTTACCCAAGTATAATAGAAGGATACACAGATGCTAATTGGAACACTAGAAGTGAAGATAATAAATCAACTAGTGGATGGATATTCACTCTTGGTGAGGAATCAATATCCTGAGGCTTAAAAAAGCAAACATGTATTGCTGATTCAACCATGGCTGTTGAGTTTATAACACTAGCTTCTGGTAGTAAAGAAGAAGAACGGTTAAGGAATTTATTATTAGAAATTCCTGTGTGGCCCAAACCCATGCCACCAATATCTGTGCATTGTGACAGTCAATCAACATTATCACAGGCATAAAACCAATTTTATAATGGTAAGTCTAGCATCTTGGTCTAAGGCACAGTTTGGTTAGGCAATTGCTCACTGAAGGGGTAATTACCATAGATTTTATATGATCTAGCCAGAATTTGGCAGATCCATTTACAAAAGGACTTGCAAGGAACTTAGTGACAAAAACATCATAGGGAATACAATTTCCAATGAAGGAAACTCAACTCCACATAGTAAAGAAATTTGTTATCTTGAGTTCAAAGAGCAAACGTACTTTATATGTTTGCGGTTGGAAGCGCTATAATATTTAATCTGAAAAACTAAGTATTACCATACATTCCAAGGAAAAGTGCTTGGCACTTATAATGACTAAGAGAGGATGTTCTGCTTAGAACTTAATAGGTTTATAACAGATATACTATTGAGGTGTGTGTTATAAGGCACTTCTGATAAACCTACCTTTATGAATGCAACGAAGGTGGTGCCGCCTTCTGCGAGATTTTGGCTTGATCTCTAAGGGCATTTCATGAAAGAAGATACTAACCCAAGGCCAATCCACGGGTCGAACATATGTACTATCTGGGTGAAATGAAAATGAGTGTGTGATAATCACATCCAATAGATCATACAGGATCTATGGTTCAATGCTTAGTCAACCAATCCATCTAATATGCTTTGATTGGTTTTCACTACCTATAGATTCAGGTCTGTAAGACATTTATACTTATGCACAAATTGTCCTGCAAATAAATGACAAGAGGAATTTATTTAAAATTTGGTGGAGGATTGTTGAAGAAAATTTAAAATAAAAGGGAAGAGAGAAAGCACAAAGTGAAAAATTGATTTGTCCCATATCATGAAATATAAGTATGCTTGCCAATACTTATATGGCTTCCTCATGAGCATGTTGGGGCCTTGGGGCTCCCACATGTGTGCTTTGTTGTGAGGGGAGAGGTCATACAAGACTACACGCACGCCGTCCGTCCGACCGAACCGAAACAGGCTGGGTTTTGGGTTTGGGTCAAATGAGAAATATTTTTGGACTGGAATAAACATTAGAAGGCCAATCCCGTTAAGGACCCAAAAACAGACAAGCCCAGAAATTGATTCAAATGAGGTGGACCAATTTAAAATCAAATAGAAACGGGAATTTTAATGTTGGAAACAGGCGTGCGCAAAAATCAAAATTCGTAACGCTTCAGAACCAATGCAAATGAATAGACATGTCTATTCATTTAATTTTGTAACACTTCTAAACCGTTGTAAACAAAGGGATGTGACTGTCCGAATTCAAACAGCCATAACCATTGGAAAACGGTTGCATCCCTTGATAGCCAATAAATAGGCTGCCCCAATACTCATTTTGGACACTCAAAATCATTTCTTCTTCATCTTTCTTTTATTCTTTTCTGCCATTAAAATACTCCTGAAACTCTGCCAAATTCTTGAGTAAACTATATGAGTTATAGTTCTACAGGCTATAACTCCTTAATCTTGTCACTGCAGCGATCAAATCCAAGACAGTGAATCGCCGTGTCTGTGCAAACATGCCAATTAAAGATATTCGATATCTACTCTGTTGTATCTTCGAATAGATTTTCCATTACTCGTGCACAAAATTTAGATGGAAAATACTATTTTAGGATTGCGATTACCACATTGTGCCCCGGAGATTTGTGTTCTAAAAGATAAGAAGATCCAGAGACGAATTCGATGAACAACAATCTAAAATAGTATTTCTACAATGGTCCTCATAGTCTTAAAGAGTTCACCGGTGATTTCGCCAAATTAGAGCGCTTTGATGGTGTCAATTTCCAATGCTAGTAGAAGAAGATGCATTACTTATTGGTTGTTATAAAAGTTGTTTATGTTTTGACTACGCCAAAAAACTAGCGGAGATAGAAGATGAAACCATTGCACAGACACGAGATCGGATCAAATGGGAACAATATGATTACATTTGCAAAGGCCATATCTGTAATGCGACGATGGACACACTTTTTGATATGTACTACAAAAAGGAAACTGCAAAATATGTTTGCGATGCATTAGAGGCGAAATATCTGATGGAAGAAGCAACAAGTAAGAAATTTCTAGCAACCAAATTTTTAATTACAAAATGACTAATGCTCGCTCAGTAGTAGAACAATTCAATGATATCATACACATACTTAGCCAATTCAGTCAACATAAGTTAAATTTGGATGAGGAAATTAAGGTTTCCTTAATAAAAGAAAAATAACCCCCTTTTTGGAAAGATCTGAGGAAACTACTAAAACACAAGAAGGAGGATATGAGTCTAAATAGCCTTGCACAATATTTGCAAGTTGAACAACAATTGAGGCAAAAAGATTCCCATGATGAAAAAGTTGTTGATACATCAATGGTCCATATGGTGGACGAAAAGCATGCAAATAATGCTTTGAATAACTCTTCTAATAAAAAGAGGAAAGGGCACAACAACAACAATTCCGAAAATCAGAACAAGAAAGGCAAAAATGGCGGTTGCTACTTCTGTGGTAAACCGAAACATTTCAAAACGAATTGCTGCTTCTGGAAAAAGAAGCAGCAATCTGAAAAGGAAAAGTTTGCTATAGTCATATCAGAAGTGAATATGATTGAACAAGATAATTCTTGGTCGATCGATTCTGGCGCTACTAAGCATGTTTGCATTGATAAGAATGAATTCAAGAAACAAGAACCAATTGAAGAATAAGATTATCTTTATATGGGAAATACAGCAAAGGCAACGGTCAAAGGGAAGGGGATTGTGAATTTGGAATTCACATCCGGAAAAGTTCTGACATTAAATGATGTATATTATGTACCTGAAATTAGGATGAACCTTTTATCAGGAAGTCTTCTTAATAAGTTTGGTTTCGAACAAGTCTTTGAGTCAGACACATATGTGTTGATCAAAGGCGGTGTATTTTTGGGAAAATGGTTCATGTGTGATGGTATATTTAAACTGAATGTTGATATTAATAAAAGTATGAATTCTGCTTATATTGTTGATTCATTTTCATTATGGCACAATATATTAGGACATGTTAATGATAAATGCATTGTTGATATGATATCTTTGAATCTAGTTCCCAAACACCAAAATGAAATGCTAGATAAGTGTAGGATATGTTCATTAACAAAGATCACTAGAAAACCATTTCCTTCTAAACCAGAAAGTGCAACAAAATTGTTACAACTTATTCATAGTGATGTATGTGATATACACAGTACTCCTACAAGGGGAGGAAAGATATTTTTTATCACATTTATAGATGGTTGCTCTAAATATTGTTATGTTTATATTATGCATGCTAAAAGTGAAGCATTAAACTCATTTATTACTTATAAAACTGAAGCAGAAAACCAATGTGATGCTAAAATAAAAACACTTAGGTCTGATAGGGGTAGCGAGTATCAATTTCCTATATATTGTGAATCAGTAGGAATTATACATGAAACATCTATTGCTTACACTCCATAACAAAATCGAGTGGCTAAAATAAAAAACGGAACACTAACCGAAATGGTAAATGCAATGTTGTGTAATTCCGGACTTAATACTAGTTTATGGGGTGAAGCTTTAATTACTGCAGGTTATATTCTAAATAGAATACCTCATAAGAAAAGTAAAATTACTCCTAATTATGAACTTTGGAAGAAACGAAAACCAAATCTTGGTTACTATCGAGTCTGTAGTTATAGAGCCATTGTCCGATTACCTAAACCAAAAATCATGAAATTAGGACAAAATGTTATCGCGTGCATATTCTTAGGATATGCTCGACATAGCAAAGGATATAGGTTTCTAGTAATAGAACCTAATAGTTCTATTGATGTAAATACAGTAGTAGAATTAAGGGACGTAGTGTTTTATGAGAACAGTTTTACATCTATTCAAAATAAACCGATTCATGAAATGGTGGAGGTATACGCACCTATTGGTTAAATTGTGGAGGTTAATGAACCAACTATTTAACCTGTAGAAAACACTAATGAAAATATGGACGAAAATGGTGATTGTCTTAGAAGAAGTAAACGAAGAAGGATAAAGAAATTCTTTGGACCAGATTTCATCGTATATTTGGTTGATGGATCTAGTAATACTGTAGAGCATCAATTCATGATATCTACAAATATAGAATTTGACCCTTTAACATACGCTGAGGCAGTGAAGTCTCAAGATTCATCATTTTGGCCAGAAACCATAAATGATGAAATGGATTCTATTATGGAAAATAAAACATGGAAACTAGTACATTTACCTCCTAGTTCTAAACCTATGATTTAAATGGATATTTAAGAAAAAGTTAAAAGCAGATGGCACAATCGAAAAATTTAAAGCTAGATTAGTTCCCAAAGAATTCACACAGAAAGAAGGAATAGATTATTTTGATACATATGCCCGAGTAGCTAGAATTTCAACAATTAGGACTTTAATTTCTTTAGCTTTTATCTATAATTTTGAAATTCATCAAATGGACGTCAAGAATCCATTTTTAAAAGGTGAATTTGACGAAGAGATATATATGTCTCAACCAGAAGGTTTTATGTAATGGCGCGTTTGGTTAGCTGTCGAATAATTAATTTATTTAATGATTTATATATCGATTTGGCGATATCAATAACTTAAAGTACAACGTTCGAACTTATAATTTATAATTATAATTAAAACGAACCTGAAAAGTCGCGGCAGTTCGCAATTTGGCGATTCGAACTTCAACTGAATGTACAGGGTTCGTTTTAAATCGGATTTCTGTGAAACAAGAAACGTACGGAGCTGGTGGAGTATATCTTTCTAGTGGAAGAGAAAAATCAGGATTTCATCGTGTAGATTTTGAGATATGTCCAAATCAAATTTTAAAATAGTCGCTATAGAATCGTTTATCGACCATAACGGTTTATTCGATATAAGTAGAGATCGGGTTTGAATTTAGACAAGGTTCTTTTGGGAAGTAGTGATAATTTAATTTTTAGAATTTTACTGTAATTTTTTATTAATTTAATAAGCAACTTTTTATTTGGAGTATTTCGCACCCTGTAATCAATATTTTGAAGTTTCAAAATATGAGTCAATCTACCGGTATTATTATATTTTCGGGACCGTAGCACATTACTGAACACAACGGTATTTTTATATTTGTCGATAGGGATCTGTAAACGGATGGAATGCTATGTAACAAATACCCTTAACAAATATCTAAAGTAAGACAAAACCCCTGCCCTTCTTAAAAAAAACGTGAGAACCAAACATCAGAACGTGGACAGCTACACCATCATATCTCAACCATGAAGGAAAAACATACCATATATAATCAACCAAGTCTAGAACCACAGCCCTTACGTTCATTTAAATGAACCTCATTTTGACACGTTCTTTTCACCTTAGCTGCTAGGTAAGGATATATATACTATTAGAATATTGTATACGGTCCTTTTCATTAGCAGGTAAGTAATAATCCAACAATACATAAACATACAATGCGCCACTTATCTTGGTTTTCCACCACATAGACTTGAAACGAGCAACATATTTTAATGGCAGCAAGAGTTATAAACAAATAAGTATGTCCTCTAAAATCTCATACGCCACGTTACCAGTTCCTTAGCCTTAAACTCACCTACCCTTTTCTGTGATGTACACGAAGACAACGCACCTACCCAAAGCAAATTTACTTCGCCACCAACACTATATATACACAGGGTCCTCCGCTCAATTCTTTTTCCCTTCCGGCAAACGAAAACTAAGCTATTCGTTTACATTGAAAAATCAAAACAAAGTATAATAAAATAGGAAGGGTAGTGCGAAATGGGTGGACTTGCTGTTTTGAAATATTTACTGGAGTGGACATGAGCAGTGAAGTTAGAAGGTGATGTGAGGATTTGGATGCCGAGTTGAACGGTGATGGCGGCGATGATGTTAGTTGATCGGAGTGGTGGTGGAAGGCATTCAAAGGCACGATCAAGGGCTTCGAATGAGATATAGGCGATTTTGATTTGGAAGGGTGCGAGCCAGTGAAGGAGGGGTTGATCAGGTAGGGTCTGCGAAGGGAAAATTATTGGTGGTGGTGGCGCTTGGAAAAGATGGACGGAGGAGGTGATAAGGGAGGTCAAAGTGATGGTCAACGGTGAATTACGGGTTTCGAAATACTGAGAGGAGCGATGGAATTATCTTGTTTGGGGGAGACGAGAGGATGCAGACGGGTTTTCAATGATGGAGTGGGCCGATTGTTGTTGGGTAAAGCCCAAATCAAATGATAATTAAGTTTTGGTTTTTTTAAGTTTAAATAGTATATTAGCTGGTAAAGTTGATAACTTATTCAAACGTGGTCAGAATCAGACGAAACAAGATCCGTTGGGATCGTATGGATGGGAACAACAACATATGAAGCTGACTGGAAGTGGATTGGGGCTCGTATGAATTTACGGCGAATTAAACTGTTTGATTCAGATCAAACAACAGTTTATCGTTCTTTAACGATGAACTGCAAATGTGAGTAAATCTCACCAACTCTGAACAGTTTATAATTTCATGTTGTATCTTTAGAACTGTTCGAAATTGTCTGATTTACTGTGTGTTGATTGTTTGATTGAACTGCTAGTCAGTTAGTTAAATTTCTATATTGATTCTGTTTAACAGAATATATCATATGGAACTGAAAGTGATGTTATGTATATTGTCTAACATCTGTGATGCAGGGAAACAGGTTGGAGGAATCCGACTGGATTCCTCAACAGTTATTTTATTGTTTTCCATATATTGTTATATGATGTGATATAAAATCTGTGGGCGATTATATGTGCTTGGACGTTATTGAACATCGTGATTTGATATGATTGAATACCATAACATACCGAAATGTTGATAAGGGGATTTTCAATGTTTATATTGAAAATGAATCTTATTTATAAAATCGATAGGATTTTATAAAAGGAAAACATTTATTTAATTAGGAAATAAATAAATGAAAAAGGAAACATTTATTTAGAAAATAAATGAAATAAAATAGAAACATTTATTTAGAAAATAAATAAATTAGAATATAAAGGAATATTTATTTTAGGAAATAAATAAAGGAACATTTATGTAGATTATAAATAAATGGAATAAAGGAATATTTATTTAGGGAATAAATAAAGGAACACTTGTTCGGAAAATAAATAGAATTATACAAGGATAGATTTAAACACGTGCTTCGCACACGGTATAAACACGATATGGATTTAAATGAGATATTAAATAGGAAATCTGTTTTAAACTGATAAATTGAAGTATATTAATTTATAAATAATGTTTTATAAATTAAATAAATTATTTATCGTTGATAAATGGAATATATATAAGTCTGGACTTATATAGAGAAGTAGAAACGTTATTAAAAGGATATTTATAAAGTGAAGAACCGTTACTAAAAGTAAATCTTTATAAATGGATAAACGTTGTAAAAAGTAAATCTTTATAAATGGATAAACGTTGTAAAAAGGAAATCTTTTGAAATGAATAAACGTTATAAAAAGGAGTTAATCGAATTTAGTTATTCGAAATGAGTTATTCGAATTAGATATTTGAATAGAGTTAAACACATTAGAGTTATTAGAATTAGTTATTCGAATAGAGTTAAACAAGTAAGAGTTAATTGAATATTAGTTATTCAATTTGAGTTAATCGAATTTAGTTATTCGAGAAGAGTTAAATCGAATTTAGTTATTCGAAAGGAGTTAATCAATTTGAGTTAAGTTAATCGATTTGAATTAAGTTGAATCGAAATGGAGTAAATCGATTAGAATTAAGTTAATCGAGTTAGAGTAAATCGAATATTAGTTATTCGAAGGTAATTTATTTGAATTAGTTATTCGAATAGAGTTAAACACGTAAGAGTTAATTGAATATTAGTTATTCAATTTGAGTTAATCGAATTTAGTTATTCGAGAAGAGTTAAATCGAATTTAGTTATTCGAAAGGAGTTAATCAATTTGAGTTAAGTTAATCGATTTGAATTAAGTTGAATCGAAATGGAGTAAATCGATTAGAATTAAGTTAATCGAGTTAGAGTAAATCGAATATTAGTTATTCGAAGGTAAGTTATTTGAATTAGTTATTCGAATAGAGTTAAACACGTAAGAGTTAATTGAATATTAGTTATTCAGTTTGAGTTAATCGAATTTAGTTATTCGAGAAGAGTTAAATCGAATTTAGTTATTCGAAAGGAGTTAATCAATTTGAGTTAAGTTAATCGATTTGAATTAAGTTGAATCGAAATGGAGTAAATCGATTAGAATTAAGTTAATCGAGTTAGAGTAAATCGAATATTGGTTATTCGAAGGAGTTAATCAATTAAGTTATTCGAATGAGTTATTCGAAG
The DNA here is from genome assembly GCA_030737875.1 of Allium sativum. Lineage (NCBI taxonomy): Eukaryota > Viridiplantae > Streptophyta > Magnoliopsida > Asparagales > Amaryllidaceae > Allium > Allium sativum. Next base: position 1,045,816,215 of record CM060916.1, on the reverse strand, counting down.
GAGTAAATCAAATTAAGTTAATCGATTAGAGTTGAGTTAATCGATTTGGGTTAAGTTAAGTTATCGAGTTAAGTAATCGAGTTAAGATTTATCGAGGTAAGTAATCGAGTTAAGAAATCGAGTTGAGATAATCGAGTTAAGAAAATCAAGTTGAGTTAATCGAATAAGTTATTCGATAAGAGTAAATCCATTTAAGTTAAATCGGATGTTAGTTATTCGATAAGAATTGACACATTTAAGAAAATCGAATATTTGTTATTCGATAAGAGTTAATGAAATAGAGCCAACCAAGAAGAGTTATTCGAATATTAGTTATTCGATAGGAATTAATCGAAATAGAGTTTATCGAATATAAGTTATTAAAAAGGGAGTTAATCGAATAGAGATTACTCGAAAGAGAGTAATACGTCGAATTCAATTATATCGAATTCGGGAAAGTACTATTTACTTTCCGGGTTTTAAATCAAGGTTTAGTTATTGATTAAGAAATTAGGTGTCCGTTTAATTATTCGAGTTAGGAGATAAAGTTATAATTTAGGTTAGATATTGTAGAAGTAGGAATTATAAAGTTATAGTTAAAATCAAATGTTTTCATATAAGAAGTGGATTCATAACCTGAATCCGAGAATTTGCGTAAACAGATGATTGGAAAAAGTGAGTGTTGAGCTTCATCTATTTCACAGTAAAGGACGTTGTTCAATTAAGGTCTGAGAGGTAATAAACCCCAACTTGATTGACTTCAGAATTGACAAAGGAATAGTTGTGGTTCGATAGAAAATTTGATTTGAAATATAGTTAAGTAATAAGCGATTAATGGATTAAGCGTAACGATGTTTTATACAACGTTCATTTGAAATCCGTAAATGAGTTTTGGGAACGTTTTCCAAATATAGTCAGATATGTTTTCTAAACATAGAAAATGAAATGTTTTCATGATAAGAATTTAAGAAATAGAGTTAAGCAAATTCAGAAACTGACTGGAGAGGGTAAGTTGAACGGTTTTCTAAGTGACGATCTGATGTTGGTTTCGACCTTCAGGATTGATACTTAGAGAATTGTTCTCATACTAGTTACAGTTAGGGACTGATAGTTACGAAATAATAGTGATGTGAAAATAAGTTATGGAAATGTTTTCCAATGATTAATAACATATATTTTCTAAATATATGAAATAAGGAAATATGAACATATATATGTATATGATGATTGATCGATCGAATTTCCATTTGGAAATAAGATCGTTGTTTGTACACCGACATGTTTTCATTTGATAGTTGAATCACAGACTATCAAAGTTTTGACCATATTTACGTTGTAAATATGAAGAGACCGGTTGGATTATTATCTGAAGAACCACTCCGTATTAGCATAAGCGTTGTGAATCAAGTACGCTGAAGATAATTGAAGACGGAGTGAAGTGCAAGGGCTATTGTGAAAAGCCTAGGTAGGATGGATCCACTGAATAGTGCCTTCGGTTTATTCAGTCCCAGAACAACGTATATGGACGAGTGTCTGACAAAGTATTCTTAACGAATCATATATGTTGGTCTCTTTAAATGTATTACGTTGGTGGCGGAGAAATTCGTTTCTCTTAGCTTTTATACCCGTGATGCCTTGAGAAATCGATAATGATTTGGCGGGTATGACGATGTGGCATTCAAAGTAATTGAAGAAATAATCTGTCAAAGTGATAAACGTGACCTCAAAACCTCACAACCGGGAAATAACAGAAGTTGGGCTAGGCAGCATGGCTAGTTGGGCCATACCCAAGCAGGGTGTATTATCACCATCTAGAGAATATTCAATTGTACTTCTTTATAATCTATTTCAATGCTATCCCTTATCGGGAAGGATGGTTGCTGATCCCAACCATCGATGATAATATATTCGTCACACTCAAGCTAAATGAGTGGACGGTCATGTGTGGCCGGGTTGCAAGACGTTCTTGTTGAACCCTAGTGTATCTCCTCTAGAGTACACTGATCGGAAGGTGCTCCCATACCTTGTCTGTTGGAATCCAATCTCCAATAAGCGCTCACGGTTTTATTTGTATACTATGTATGTGGAACGTGAGATGCAAGCGTTCTGCTAGATTGATATCTATTTGTATTTAGACATTATTATAATATCAGAAAGATATCCTTTATTTAACCAAGTGTTGGAGTTTTATTCACACCAGTCCCATGACTGACCCGGAGTTTATTTTGTTTTTTTTTCCCTAAACTCTTGGGTGCCTAAATTTGTACGGGCAGTCAAGTAGTCAGGATTTTATAGATACACTTGGAGAGCTTGGAGCAGGAGACTTCAGGATTATAGCTATTATTATTCCGCTGTGTTGTTAAGTGTTGTACTTTGAAATGGTATGTATATACGAGTACTGATTTGTATTTCAAAGTTATGTTATATTTTATTCGTTCCGCTGTGAGATTCGTGTTTACTCTGATGATGTAAGTTCTTCTTCTTCTTCTATTCTATTAGTTCTATCTTTTCTTCCTCACCCTCTACTTTCTTTCACTAACGTCCTCGGGATTTTCGACTCTCGAGGAGTCGGAAATTTCGCGCCGTTACAGTTGGTATCAGAGCTTAAGTTAAGTGATTACCTTGGCTCTGTGGCATAACTCGATAGAGATGGGATTAGTAATATCCTAGATTGAGTTTGAGTGTATATATATGAGCGCGTAATTGTTATTCAATATAAAATGGTTTTATATTGTGGAGACTCATTGGTTGAGTGGCTTATGAATTCTGGTCAATCAGTTTGATCCACTGTATCGATAAGGGTTACTAAACACTCGAATACGATGAACCATCATGGTATGTTTTGAAAAGAGGGTAAATGAAATAATTTTTCCCAAAATATATTTGTTTATAGAAGAAATATATATCTTGAAATTATTATAGTATATTGATTGTGTTGGTTGTTATTATAATCGAATAAGATTATAAAAGGGTGAAATGGTTATAAATGACCAATCAGAATTCATATGAATGTAATATATGAAATAGTTTGAATTAAATCTGAATTTAAATCATATTTGGAATTAAAATAAGGAAATTTTAAGTTCCTGGTAGATTTTGAAAACGTTTTTCAAACTGAAGGTGATATAGTATTGAACTCACTTCGATAGCTGGAAAATAGATTCTGATGATGAATCGCGACATCATTAGTGTTCATTTTCGAGTTCTAAGTGACGGACTACTACCAAAGGTTTTGTTTTTGAATTGTTTTGAGAAAACAAGTTGTTTATAAATTCAAAGGTTTTGAATTGGCATTATGATTTCAAATTGATTTGAAAGATACCCAGGAACTTAAGTTCTGGAATTAAAATTTAACTAATGAAGTTAAATAAAATGAGATGGTAAAAATAAATTGAAATTCAACTTGAACCGAGTTAAATAAAATTGAATTGGATTAGAGATAATCTAGAATGGAACCAAATTGATAAGTCAATAATTTGGAATTTGATATTAGAGTTCGAATGAAATTCGATTTGGATTTGAGGATATGAACTGATTGGAGGTCAATTGGAATGGATAACATTGGTATATGTTGAAGTGGTAGCAGATGCAAGGGATAGAGTTAAATGCCCGACAAAAAGGTACAAGTTTATATCATATATGAGTTTGGATTTTATGAGCCGAATTGGCAAGCCGCTTGGCTATTTTGATTTCCTTTTGGATTGGAGGAGGCCTAGAGAGGCGAGTTGTGGTTTGACGTATTGAGCCGTACAAAGGAGGTTATGGCGAAATTTTTCGAAAATTTAAGGTGTTAGAAAATTTTCAGAATTTTTGAAAATTTTAGTTGGTCGGAAACGAATTAATAAATTAATTAAAATTAAATAGGTCCAGTCGAAACTGAAATTTAGAGGTAAACAAAAAAGGATTTTTAAATCTAGTTAGTAGAGTTAGTAGCATTTTTCTAACTTAGCAATTTCGAGGACGAAATTATTTTAAGGGGGGAAGTCTGTAATGGCGCGTTTGGTTAGCTGTCGAATAATTAATTTATTTAATGATTTATATATCGATTTGGCGATATCAATAACTTAAAGTACAACGTTCGAACTTATAATTTATAATTATAATTAAAACGAACCTGAAAAGTCGCGGCAGTTCGCAATTTGGCGATTCGAACTTCAACTGAATGTACAGGGTTCGTTTTAAATCGGATTTCTGTGAAACAAGAAACGTACGGAGCTGGTGGAGTATATCTTTCTAGTGGAAGAGAAAAATCAGGATTTCATCGTGTAGATTTTGAGATATGTCCAAATCAAATTTTAAAATAGTCGCTATAGAATCGTTTATCGACCATAACGGTTTATTCGATATAAGTAGAGATCGGGTTTGAATTTAGACAAGGTTCTTTTGGGAAGTAGTGATAATTTAATTTTTAGAATTTTACTGTAATTTTTTATTAATTTAATAAGCAACTTTTTATTTGGAGTATTTCGCACCCTGTAATCAATATTTTGAAGTTTCAAAATATGAGTCAATCTACCGGTATTATTATATTTTCGGGACCGTAGCACATTACTGAACACAACGGTATTTTTATATTTGTCGATAGGGATCTGTAAACGGATGGAATGCTATGTAACAAATACCCTTAACAAATATCTAAAGTAAGACAAAACCCCTGCCCTTCTTAAAAAAAACGTGAGAACCAAACATCAGAACGTGGACAGCTACACCATCATATCTCAACCATGAAGGAAAAACATACCATATATAATCAACCAAGTCTAGAACCACAGCCCTTACGTTCATTTAAATGAACCTCATTTTGACACGTTATTTTCACCTTAGCTGCTAGGTAAGGATATATATACTATTAGAATATTGTATACGGTCCTTTTCATTAGCAGGTAAGTAATAATCCAACAATACATAAACATACAATGCGCCACTTATCTTGGTTTTCCACCACATAGACTTGAAACGAGCAACATATTTTAATGGCAGCAAGAGTTATAAACAAATAAGTATGTCCTCTAAAATCTCATACGCCACGTTACCAGTTCCTTAGCCTTAAACTCACCTACCCTTTTCTGTGATGTACACGAAGACAACGCACCTACCCAAAGCAAATTTACTTCGCCACCAACACTATATATACACAGGGTCCTCCGCTCAATTCTTTTTCCCTTCCGGCAAACGAAAACTAAGCTATTCGTTTACATTGAAAAATCAAAACAAAGTATAATAAAATAGGAAGGGTAGTGCGAAATGGGTGGACTTGCTGTTTTGAAATATTTACTGGAGTGGACATGAGCAGTGAAGTTAGAAGGTGATGTGAGGATTTGGATGCCGAGTTGAACGGTGATGGCGGCGATGATGTTAGTTGATCGGAGTGGTGGTGGAAGGCATTCAAAGGCACGGTCAAGGGCTTCGAATGAGATATAGGCGATTTTGATTTGGAAGGGTGCGAGCCAGTGAAGGAGGGGTTGATCAGGTAGGGTCTGCGAAGGGAAAATTATTGGTGGTGGTGGCGCTTGGAAAAGATGGACGGAGGAGGTGATAAGGGAGGTCAAAGTGATGGTCAACGGTGAATTACGGGTTTCGAAATACTGAGAGGAGCGATGGAATTATCTTGTTTGGGGGAGACGAGAGGATGCAGACGGGTTTTCAATGATGGAGTGGGCCGATTGTTGTTGGGTAAAGCCCAAATCAAATGATAATTAAGTTTTGGTTTTTTTAAGTTTAAATAGTATATTAGCTGGTAAAGTTGATAACTTATTCAAACGTGGTCAGAATCAGACGAAACAAGATCCGTTGGGATCGTATGGATGGGAACAACAACATATGAAGCTGACTGGAAGTGGATTGGGGCTCGTATGAATTTACGGCGAATTAAACTGTTTGATTCAGATCAAACAACAGTTTATCGTTCTTTAACGATGAACTGCAAATGTGAGTAAATCTCACCAACTCTGAACAGTTTATAATTTCATGTTGTATCTTTAGAACTGTTCGAAATTGTCTGATTTACTGTGTGTTGATTGTTTGATTGAACTGCTAGTCAGTTAGTTAAATTTCTATATTGATTCTGTTTAACAGAATATATCATATGGAACTGAAAGTGATGTTATGTATATTGTCTAACATCTGTGATGCAGGGAAACAGGTTGGAGGAATCCGACTGGATTCCTCAACAGTTATTTTATTGTTTTCCATATATTGTTATATGATGTGATATAAAATCTGTGGGCGATTATATGTGCTTGGACGTTATTGAACATCGTGATTTGATATGATTGAATACCATAACATACCGAAATGTTGATAAGGGGATTTTCAATGTTTATATTGAAAATGAATCTTATTTATAAAATCGATAGGATTTTATAAAAGGAAAACATTTATTTAATTAGGAAATAAATAAATGAAAAAGAAACATTTATTTAGAAAATAAATGAAATAAAATAGAAACATTTATTTAGAAAATAAATAAATTAGAATATAAAGGAATATTTATTTTAGGAAATAAATAAAGGAACATTTATGTAGATTATAAATAAATGGAATAAAGGAATATTTATTTAGGGAATAAATAAAGGAACACTTGTTCGGAAAATAAATAGAATTATACAAGGATAGATTTAAACACGTGCTTCGCACACGGTATAAACACGATATGGATTTAAATGAGATATTAAATAGGAAATCTGTTTTAAACTGATAAATTGAAGTATATTAATTTATAAATAATGTTTTATAAATTAAATAAATTATTTATCGTTGATAAATGGAATATATATAAGTCTGGACTTATATAGAGAAGTAGAAACGTTATTAAAAGGATATTTATAAAGTGAAGAACCGTTACTAAAAGTAAATCTTTATAAATGGATAAACGTTGTAAAAAGTAAATCTTTATAAATGGATAAACGTTGTAAAAAGGAAATCTTTTGAAATGAATAAACGTTATAAAAAGGAGTTAATCGAATTTAGTTATTCGAAATGAGTTATTCGAATTAGATATTTGAATAGAGTTAAACACATTAGAGTTATTAGAATTAGTTATTCGAATAGAGTTAAACAAGTAAGAGTTAATTGAATATTAGTTATTCAATTTGAGTTAATCGAATTTAGTTATTCGAGAAGAGTTAAATCGAATTTAGTTATTCGAAAGGAGTTAATCAATTTGAGTTAAGTTAATCGATTTGAATTAAGTTGAATCGAAATGGAGTAAATCGATTAGAATTAAGTTAATCGAGTTAGAGTAAATCGAATATTAGTTATTCGAAGGTAATTTATTTGAATTAGTTATTCGAATAGAGTTAAACACGTAAGAGTTAATTGAATATTAGTTATTCAATTTGAGTTAATCGAATTTAGTTATTCGAGAAGAGTTAAATCGAATTTAGTTATTCGAAAGGAGTTAATCAATTTGAGTTAAGTTAATCGATTTGAATTAAGTTGAATCGAAATGGAGTAAATCGATTAGAATTAAGTTAATCGAGTTAGAGTAAATCGAATATTAGTTATTCGAAGGTAAGTTATTTGAATTAGTTATTCGAATAGAGTTAAACACGTAAGAGTTAATTGAATATTAGTTATTCAGTTTGAGTTAATCGAATTTAGTTATTCGAGAAGAGTTAAATCGAATTTAGTTATTCGAAAGGAGTTAATCAATTTGAGTTAAGTTAATCGATTTGAATTAAGTTGAATCGAAATGGAGTAAATCGATTAGAATTAAGTTAATCGAGTTAGAGTAAATCGAATATTGGTTATTCGAAGGAGTTAATCAATTAAGTTATTCGAATGAGTTATTCGAAGGAGTAAATCAAATTAAGTTAATCGATTAGAGTTGAGTTAATCGATTTGGGTTAAGTTAAGTTATCGAGTTAAGTAATCGAGTTAAGATTTATCGAGGTAAGTAATCGAGTTAAGAAATCGAGTTGAGATAATCGAGTTAAGAAAATCAAGTTGAGTTAATCGAATAAGTTATTCGATAAGAGTAAATCCATTTAAGTTAAATCGGATGTTAGTTATTCGATAAGAATTGACACATTTAAGAAAATCGAATATTTGTTATTCGATAAGAGTTAATGAAATAGAGCCAACCAAGAAGAGTTATTCGAATATTAGTTATTCGATAGGAATTAATCGAAATAGAGTTTATCGAATATAAGTTATTAAAAAGGGAGTTAATCGAATAGAGATTACTCGAAAGAGAGTAATACGTCGAATTCAATTATATCGAATTCGGGAAAGTACTATTTACTTTCCGGGTTTTAAATCAAGGTTTAGTTATTGATTAAGAAATTAGGTGTCCGTTTAATTATTCGAGTTAGGAGATAAAGTTATAATTTAGGTTAGATATTGTAGAAGTAGGAATTATAAAGTTATAGTTAAAATCAAATGTTTTCATATAAGAAGTGGATTCATAACCTGAATCCGAGAATTTGCGTAAACAGATGATTGGAAAAAGTGAGTGTTGAGCTTCATCTATTTCACAGTAAAGGACGTTGTTCAATTAAGGTCTGAGAGGTAATAAACCCCAACTTGATTGACTTCAGAATTGACAAAGGAATAGTTGTGGTTCGATAGAAAATTTGATTTGAAATATAGTTAAGTAATAAGCGATTAATGGATTAAGCGTAACGATGTTTTATACAACGTTCATTTGAAATCCGTAAATGAGTTTTGGGAACGTTTTCCAAATATAGTCAGATATGTTTTCTAAACATAGAAAATGAAATGTTTTCATGATAAGAATTTAAGAAATAGAGTTAAGCAAATTCAGAAACTGACTGGAGAGGGTAAGTTGAACGGTTTTCTAAGTGACGATCTGATGTTGGTTTCGACCTTCCGGATTGATACTTAGAGAATTGTTCTCATACTAGTTACAGTTAGGGACTGATAGTTACGAAATAATAGTGATGTGAAAATAAGCTATGGAAATGTTTTCCAATGATTAATAACATATATTTTCTAAATATATGAAATAAGGAAATATGAACATATATATGTATATGATGATTGATCGATCGAATTTCCATTTGGAAATAAGATCGTTGTTTGTACACCGACATGTTTTCATTTGATAGTTGAATCACAGACTATCAAAGTTTTGACCATATTTACGTTGTAAATATGAAGAGACCGGTTGGATTATTATCTGAAGAACCACTCCGTATTAGCATAAGCGTTGTGAATCAAGTACGCTGAAGATAATTGAAGACGGAGTGAAGTGCAAGGGCTATTGTGAAAAGCCTAGGTAGGATGGATCCACTGAATAGTGCCTTCGGTTTATTCAGTCCCAGAACAACGTATATGGACGAGTGTCTGACAAAGTATTCTTAACGAATCATATATGTTGGTCTCTTTAAATGTATTACGTTGGTGGCGGAGAAATTCGTTTCTCTTAGCTTTTATACCCGTGATGCCTTGAGAAATCGATAATGATTTGGCGGGTATGACGATGTGGCATTCAAAGTAATTGAAGAAATAATCTGTCAAAGTGATAAACGTGACCTCAAAACCTCACAACCGGGAAATAACAGAAGTTGGGCTAGGCAGCATGGCTAGTTGGGCCATACCCAAGCAGGGTGTATTATCACCATCTAGAGAATATTCAATTGTACTTCTTTATAATCTATTTCAATGCTATCCCTTATCGGGAAGGATGGTTGCTGATCCCAACCATCGGTGATAATATATTCGTCACACTCAAGCTAAATGAGTGGACGGTCATGTGTGGCCGGGTTGCAAGACGTTCTTGTTGAACCCTAGTGTATCTCCTCTAGAGTACACTGATCGGAAGGTGCTCCCATACCTTGTCTGTTGGAATCCAATCTCCAATAAGCGCTCACGGTTTTATTTGTATACTATGTATGTGGAACGTGAGATGCAAGCGTTCTGCTAGATTGATATCTATTTGTATTTAGACATTATTATAATATCAGAAAGATATCCTTTATTTAACCAAGTGTTGGAGTTTTATTCACACCAGTCCCATGACTGACCCGGAGTTTATTTTGTTTTTTTTCCCTAAACTCTTGGGTGCCTAAATTTGTACGGGCAGTCAAGTAGTCAGGATTTTACAGATACACTTGGAGAGCTTGGAGCAGGAGACTTCAGGATTATAGCTATTATTATTCCGCTGTGTTGTTAAGTGTTGTACTTTGAAATGGTATGTATATACGAGTACTGATTTGTATTTCAAAGTTATGTTATATTTTATTCGTTCCGCTGTGAGATTCGTGTTTACTCTGATGATGTAAGTTCTTCTTCTTCTTCTATTCTATTAGTACTATCTTTTCTTCCTCACCCTCTACTTTCTTTCACTAACGTCCTCGGGATTTTCGACTCTCGAGGAGTCGGAAATTTCGCGCCGTTACATTTTATAATGCCTGGACAAGAACATAACGTATGTAAACTTGTCAAATCACTTTATGGTATTAAACAAGCACAAAAGCAATGGCATGAAAAGTTTGATAAAACTATTATTTCTAATGGCTTTAGGATTTTTGAATCGGACAAATGTGTCTGTAGCAAGTTTCATTCAGGTAATGGTGTAATTATATGCCTTTACGTGGATGATATGCTTATATTTTGAACAGATACTTCGACTATTGAAGAAACTAAAAGATATCTATCTTCATGTTTTGACATGAAAGATATGGGAGTATCAGAAATGATTCTTGGAATAAGAATCATGAAAACAAAAGATGGGTTATAAATTACCCAAACTCATTACACTGAGAAAATTCAGAAAAGGTTCAATCTATTCGATTGTAAACCTGTGCCTACTTCATTTGATCCAAATATGCAGTTATATACTAATACTGGAAGAGATATGGAATAATTGGAATTTGCTAGAGTCATTGGAATTTTGATGTATGCAATGACATGCACACGACCTAATATTTCCTATGCTATTGGCAAAATGAATAGATATACTAATAACCCTAGTCATATCCATTGGAATGCAATACATAGAATTTTAAAGTATTTAAAAGGTAGCATTATTATGGTATACATTATAACGGTTATCCAAGTGTAATAGAAGGATACACAGACGCTAGTTGGAACACTGGAAGTGGAGATAATAAATCAACTAGTGGATGGATATTCACTCTTGGTGGGAAGCAATATCCTGGGCCTTAAAAAACTAATATCTATGCTGATTCAACCATGGCTGCTGAGTTAAAGTTGTACTTGTGAACCAACCCCCTAAAGCAAAATAAGCATGCGGAAAAAGCAATAAGCCGGACCAGCCTACAAAAACAAAACGGTCCCTCCGTAACCAGTCATTCATAATATCAAATAAATCATTTTCTTCTTTGGTAATTTTACCAAGAGCTATAGTCAAACACTGGCTTCTGGTAGTAAAGGAGCGGAATTGTTAGGGAATTTATTGTTAGAAATTTCTGTATGGCCAACACCCATGCCACCAATATCTATGCATTGTGATAGTCAATCTACATTTTCACATGCATACAACCAAGTTTATAATGGTAAATCTTGACATTTTGGTCTAAGGCAAAGTTTGGTTAGGTAAATGCTCACTGAAGGGGTAGTTACCAAAGATTTTGTAAGATCTAGCCAGAATTTGCAGATCCATTTACCAAAGGACTTGCAAGGAACTCAGTGATAAAAACAGCACAGGGAATGGGATTAAAGCCTATACAATACAATCGCCAATGAAGGAAACTCAACTCAGCATAATAAAGAAATTTGTTATCATGAGTTCAAAGAGCAAACGTACTTCATATGTTTGCGGTTGGAAGCACTATAATATTTAGTCTAAAAAACTAAGCGTTACCATACATTCCAAGGAAAAGTGCTTGGTATCTACAATGACTAAGAGAGGATATTCTGCTTAGAATTTAATTGGTTTATAATAGATATACTATTAAGGTGTGTGTTATAAGGCACTTCTGATAAACCTACCTATATGAATGCAATGAAGATTGTGCCACCTTCTGTGAGCTTTTTGCTTGACCTCAAAGGGTATTTCATGAAAGAAGATACTGACCCAAGGCTAATGCATGGGTCGAGCATACATACTATCTGGACAAAATGAAAATGAGTGTGTGATAATCACATCTGGTAGATCATATAGGATCAATGGTTCAATGCTTAGTCAACCAATCCATCCTGATATACTTTGATGGGTTTTCGCTACGTATAGATTCAAGTATGTAAGACATATATATTTATGCACAAATTTTCCTACAAACAAATGATAAGAGGAATTTATATAAAACTTGATGGTGGATTGTTGGAGAAAAATTAAAATAAAAGGGAAGAGGGAAATCACGAAGGGAAAAATTGATTTGTCCCATATCATGAAATATAAGTATGTTTGCCAATACTTATATGGCTTTCTCATGAGCGTATTGGGGCCTTGGGGGCTCCCACGTATGTGCTTTGTTGAGAGGGGAGAGCTCATGCAATACCACACGCACGCCGTCCGTCCGACCGAACCAGGTTGGGTTTTAGTTTTGGGTCAAATAAGAAATATTTTTGGACCAGAATAAACAAAAGCGGCCCAAGCCCATTAAGGGCCCGAAAATAGACACGCCCAGAAACAAATTCAAATAAGGCGGGCTAATTTAAAATCAAACAGTAACAGGAATTTTAACGCTGTATACAAATGCATGCAAAAACAAAAATTCATAACGCTTCAGAACCATTACAAATGAATTGATATGTCTGTTCATTTAAATTTGCAACGCTTCTGAACCATTGCAAACGAAGGGTTGTGACTGTTTGAATTCAAACAACCATAGCCGTTGGAAAACGGTTGCATCCCTTGATAGCCTATAACTAGGCTGTCCCAAAAATCATTTTAGACACTCGAAATCATTAATTCTTCTCCTTCCTTTTATACTTTTCTGCCATTAAAATAATCCTAAAACTCTGCCAAATTCTTAGGTAAACTATATGAGTTATAGTTCTGTAGGCTATAACTCCTTGATTTTGTCACTACAGCGATCAAATCTAAGAAAGTGAATCGTCGTGTTTGTGGAAACACGATGATTAAAGATATTCGATATCTACTCCATTGTATCTTCGAATAGATTTGTCGTTACTCTTACACAGAATTGAGAGGGAAAATATTGGTTTAGGGTAGCGATCACCACATCGTGCCTTGGAGATTTGCGTTCGAAATGAAAAGAAGATCCAGCGATGAATTTGACGAACAACACCATGCACGCTATGTATGGTATTGTCATGCCATGATATATGTGCTTCACTGCTTGATATTGCGTTAATACTAGAAACTGGTTGTTTGTTGCCTTGGCATTTGTTTGAAACTGTGCGTGTACTTTTCTTGTTCTGTCCATCTTTATGTATATAGAACTGATAAGCACAGATGGTTTACTATGAGTTATTGTTTCCCTCTATTATTTGTCCAGTTGACTTAAACCTGCTTGCATATAAATATTTATATATAAAATCTGATAAGAACGGTCTGCACTTGATTTTTTTTCTCCTTGCAATTGGTTTGTTCTTATGTGCACTCAGTGCTCCTTGCTTGTGCTACCATGAATTTGAATAGCTGCACCTCTACTCGGCCTTTGCACTGATTCAATTGCATACTTCTATTCTTATTCATGCTTGGTTGGTCACCATGCTCTGGCTATGTTGCTTGAGTCCAGACATGCTTCTTGTTTGTACTTTGTCATTCATGTGCATCTTGTATCACTCTTGTGTATAGCTTTGTGTACGCTCTTCTATTGCACCATGGACTGGTTTGTTTTCTTCATTGCTCTCCACTATTATATTGCAAATATATGCATATGCACACTTACGTACATATGTATACATTTATTGATTTGTACACTTATGTATATATATATATATGCATATGATCCACTGACCTGAAATGCTTTGTAAACCTTGAAATTGTGCATATATATGTTACGAGCTGAACCTATATATGGCCGGCCTAAGTTGTTTGCTGGTTTATTGATGTGTTCCACTACACTGAATTGCTGATTTGCTCACTATGAAACCTTGATTATGCACTTGATGTTGGTAGATATATATATATATATATATATATATATATATATGAATGGATCCTTTTACACACACGCACATACTCCACATACACACACACACACACACATATATGTATATATATATATATATGCATATGTGTGTGTATTCATATGTGTATATGTGTGTGAATGTGTATATTGTAATTTGATCCTTCATGATGCTTGTGCACGCACTCAACCTGTCTTCATATTAAACTATAAAATACAAATACTTATACTCGGTCCAGCTTAAGTGCATTCAAGGTTGATGTATTCAAGTATCAGGCGTTATTCCTACACTTGATTGTATACAATCTCATATAGTATTGTGCCGTACTTGAATATCTTCAGACCAAATCTAGAAAGATAATGAGAAACACACCAGAAATCTAAGACAAAATAAAATTTAAAAATAAATTCATATTTGCTCGTACATAATTTTATTTTTATTCCATTTTATTGTGTGTGTTTCTATAATTGATAGGTGTGTTAATCGACTAAGACAGTTAGGCCTATCGTGATAGCCCACGAACTGTGATTCATCCATTCTGATTCTTATTGGTGTCCCTCATTATACTCCTGCTTTGTGCCCGCTAGAAAACTTCAATTATGGACGATTCCTTGGCACTATAAAACAGTTGATCCTTCCTTTTTTGGCAATCATATCTTTAGTTCGAGAAACTTCTCAAACCGATTACATTATCATCCTCGATCAACTCCCACCCGAATAAATCTATCATCATTCTGAATCGTATATCGTATCAAGATCAGTATTGCATCAATCTTGTTCCGACCACTCCAATTTGAATTCTAAATCGAAGCACTACCCATCATTGAGTTGCACATCAACCATCTGAAGTCTATTTCCGTCCAAACTTCACTAGCAACCCCTAAGAGCCAGTACAACCCAGACTCCAAAATCTCAACCCTCCATCTTGTAGCCTAATGGATCGATATAGGACCATCACCCATGGACCAGTGTCGGTCCTCATGCTTAGCCAATCTTGGCTAAGTAACTCAACCACTTCACAATGCTTCCTAATACTCCTGCTGGTCCATAATTGCACAAGATCGATCAACCTTCAATCCATCTCAAATTAACTCCAAATGGCTTGAAAATCTGCTAGAAGCCTCGGTCTACCATTACAAGGCACAACCAAAGGTCTATCACAAATCTCGGGTTCCAAACCCAAGCGACACACAAGTTCATTAAAAATGAAAGAATGCGATGCTCTAGTATCAAAAAACACTTGAACTGAAACACCTCCAACAGAAAGCGTACCTTAAACAAAAACACTCTTCCCTTTCTCCTCTGTCGTAGGAGCTCTTGAAGAAGATGACATAGCTTCATATGCATAAGCCTTCACAATCTGCTTACCCTTCAGCGGTTCTGGACAATCCTTTTTATTATGCCCGAGCATTCCACAGTTATAGCACTTTCTTATGGCTTTCGGATTCTTGCATTCCTTGGAAAAGTGGCTTTATGCTGGCAGTTGAAGCAAGTTACCTTGCTTTTCAATTTCTTCTGGTCGTCCTTTCCTCTCTGCTGTTCTTGCTTACTCTTTCTGTTATTACTATCCTACTGTGGTTTCTGGTCCTCCTTGGTTGCAACAACAGTCTCTGCCTTGGGAGACAAGCTCTCATGTCTCAGAACATTCTCCACGATCTTCTCATAAGGTTTATCAAGATGATCAACCAACTGATTCCCAAGATATTTGTCCAAGCCCACACTAAAAGAAAATATGATATACATTACATTGTGTTATAGCCCTATATTAAACAGATATAGAAAAACAACAAAAGAAGAGAAAACCACTAATAAATTGTGTTATAAAAATAGAATAAAGGAAATAACGTATGAATTGTGCTATTTGTCAATACATTCCGCTATGTTAGTGTTGTGTACTGATAAGGCGGGAGCGAAAAGAAGCGTGGAAAAAGTGAAAACAAATGGCCGCGAAAATGAAAATTTACTCTATCACTTCGGTGAACATCTCCTCAAATCCTTAAAATTTTCAGTTCATTTCACAACTCCATGAACATCTACTTGTTAATCCCTAAAAAATACACGTGCATATTGAACGAGGAATATGTTGCTGACATCATCAGGGTTGTTCACACGCTAAGGCACTCGAAGTATTAGTAACAGAAAATAACAGTCACAAGAGCAAGTGCTAAATGTCAAGCCCAGAACAAATCGGGTCGACCAGGTATAACCGGACGGCACGATGCAGTGTGCGATCGTAAAACTTGGGTCCAAATCAAGATTCAAACGAGGAGACTAAGACCGGTCGCTCATACGTAAATGAGGCTATACCATGCATCAGTGTGAAGCAAGTCGCTCATCCAACATGAGCCAGAACGATCACATCCTACAGAAGCAATAAGAGAGCGATCACCCCTAAAACTAGAGCTATCGGTCGCGTAGGGAACAATGAAGAACCAATCCCAGACTTACGTCCCGCACCTACAAATCCTCCTAGAATGATCGCCCGCACAGAAGCGCCCGTTCTCACGGATCCGCTCAACTACATAAGGCGTCCATCCCAAAAAGTTATCTACGCATGACAGCCTAAGACAGCTAATGAAAGCTGGCGACAACTGGCCAATGGCCCGATTGTAATTAGAAGAATTAGAGATTTACAAGGCGGGAAAGGGATTTCAAACCGATGACTCACCTATAAATATACCATAGCCACCACTGAAAAAAGGGGGAAGAAAGAAAGGACCATGAAGTGCTGCCAAACTCGGCCACAAACCACGGATCTGGCCATGGCATCAAGCTCAATTTTGTGATTCGGAGAGAACAAAGACATCATCAATCTCAATCATCCATTCATCCTCTTTCTCCTCAAACTAAACCATTTTCTTATATAATTTCCTAGATTAAAGTATACAAACGCGGTTGTATTAGGGGAAAATGGAAGTGTATGATACGGAGAGAACTGATGTACTTTGTAATTCATATCATGAGATTAGAAATCACCTTCATAGTGGACGTATGCCTCATTAACGACCGAACCACTTTAAACCTCGTCTCTATTTTTACCTTTTTATGCATTTTCCACTTTGAATTACTGATTGAATACGGCTCCACTTTATTCCCTACAAAATTGGTGAAGTACAACTTTGTACCTGAGGTGTTTGGACCATTTTTGGTGTAAACATTTTTGGCGCCCGCCGTGGGGGCCATGTTCATCTCTTCTCCCATTCTCTTTTTAGAAGAAAACGCTGTGCTCGCAATCATGAGCATAGCGAGAGAAATTGCATCTACCAGAATCAATGGCGTCTCCGGTACTGACTTATCGCCTACCATCCGTTTCGGAAAAAGGGAACCGCAAAGAGTCGAGGCGACCATAACCAGGAAGGAGTTGGAGGAAGCAGTGACAGAAATAACAAGCCAAATAACTGTTGCGAACGACGCTTTGGTAGAGAAAATCGAGTCGATGTTTGCCACCCAGACCTCTGTCATTAAAGCCACGCCAAGCATTGCAGACCTTTCGTTCGCACAAACAAGTCGTGCAGGCGAAATGAATTCTTCTGCTGAGCAAAAAAGTTCTACTCCGAGAACTGCCTACTGTGGCTATGGGCCCCATCAAAGATCCGGCAGGAAGGAAAGCGTTCGTTCCATGGAACAGAAGGAAAAACAGGGATATGTCTCAGACGTGAAAAAAGGAGCCAAGAAGAGCAAAAGGAGATCGCGCTTTTTTAAGGATTCTGAGTTCACTCCCCTCAACGACACCATAGAAAATATCTTCAGGGCAACCAAGGGTACTATAGCATACCCGGTCCCGGAGCGGATGCGAGCCAAGGATGCTACCATGAAGTCAGGAAAATTTTGTCAATTCCATGATCAACCTGGCAATAGTACCAACGAGTGTAGACACTTGAGGTCAATAGTCGAGAGACTGGTCAGGGAGAACTATCTGCAACACTATATGCAAAGACATCGTCCCGCTTATATGCCAGCGTGGGAGAGCAAGCTCCCCAAAGAGAGGGACTAAACTAGTTTGAGATCGATGCGCGGCCAGAGATCAATGTTTGGCACTCTGATCGAGGAATTCTTGATTGAGATTCCTGTCATGCCGCCCCGCTACTCTATTTCTATCTTGCCTGACTTAAGAAATAACAGCTGTTTTACTTTATTTTCCCAGTTGCTACATTCATGTTGAGCAATGAACTACTTGCATATACTATGTATAGGGAAATTATTGTATGCTCATTTAAATAACGTAGTCATTGCTTCATGCTAAACACCAACTTTTCAAATGTAGGCCTGTTAGAGGTGGCTAAACATATCCACCAATTCAACTGCGAAGGGAAGGTTCCTAAAGCATATCTTGAGCAGAGCGGCCTGAAAGCCACAAGCATCAAAATAACAAACTATTCTGGGGAAGACAACGAGATGAACGGCAGATGAAAAGCTGTGCACATCATCATGGAAAAGGCTGAATGCCCAGCAAGTACCCACTCAAAGGACCATCGTAGAACCCTGTTGCAAACACAGGGCTATTGCAAAATATCCCCCAGAATAAAATCGCTGATTCTGAGGAGACGCCCATTTAGATGCAGGACATGAATTCGCCAGGACAAGAATTCCTCAAAATCGGAGTCAAGACCAGAGTAACGCTTATCTCTCAGGAATCAATACTGGAGCGAAAGCAACTCAAAACAAAAAGTCCCTCGGATAAAATAGCCGAGCCCGCCAAAGAAACACCCTCTTGGGTGTAGGACACAGGTCATTTGTCTTGGGGAGATTTCTTAATTTTCTCAATCAAACGGCCAATGTCTATTTCATAGGGCAAGATGCAAAGTCGGCAAAAACCGGCTGGTTCGTGAAAACCCTTACCGAAAGGAGGTGTCTGATCCTGTTCTTTGTTGTTAACCAAGTCAAACAAAGCCAGGATTGGATTACAGCAGAAATCCCAGCCGAAAGGGGGTAAACCAGAAATCCTATCCATATAGGGGTATCCAACAAGGTCCTTCCAGTCCTAGAATAATCAGGGCTGACAAGGCCAAAATTGGGTCGAAATCGAAAAGCAAGACCTCCCATGGGGGCACCCAAAAGAAAACACTTAATAACCACACGTTGTAAAAAAATTTACCATAAGTTGATCAATTGAAATCACTATGAGACTCAAAGCAATTCATGAAATTAAAAAAAAAACCTTGGTATGGGGACGTCACCATTGGGTAAGAAATCACCAATGCCCATTCAAAACATACCATTGGCTGGTTAAAGGTTCTTCGTAAGGACTACTCGAACGATAAAACTCACGCGAACAAGAAATTAAAAGTGCGATCACCGACAAAAATGAAAAATAATAAATCCATAACAGCCCCTAAACTAAGCAAGCGTAAGAACGCGAAACGAACGTCGCTAAGCGAGGGCCGACACTCGCATAAACAACCGGTCTAATAACGCGACAGGTTGAAAGGAATAAACCAAAATTAAGCCATAGAGATTACAAATACTTTCTCTCATGCATAGCAGTGTGAATTAATTATCCAGGTACCCGCTGATCCGTTTTAGAGAACAAAAAGGTCTATAGTCCTTATCGGTCAGCCAACCAGCTACCGCTTGCGCTTCAAAGTGGATACAGCATTGGTGTCCCAGGTCTCATCCTCATCACCCGGATCGGGCGCATTCGGTAAAGGCACGTCAACTATTGAGGATGGAATGAGAGGGCTCATGCTGGTAGATACCAAAACAGAATCAGCGGCAACAGGTTGAGCAGCGGAATCACAAACAGCCAAAGAAGGTGGCGAAAGCGCACCTGATGCAAATTCACAACCAACAATAAAATCGGCAGTCCTAAGTGAAGAAACAAGGAAATCCAAATTCAAAACGGAATGGTAGATATCTACTTTACCTGAAGCTGTCGGATGCATAAAGCCAACCACCTGTTCCTATATGCTCAAAGAAGTGTTGTCACAACTTGCACCTTGCGTAGTGATGTCTTCTTGGCTTGAGTGCTCGGTCCAGGAATGAACTCTAACAGCATCTGTAGCAAAGCGATCTGTGATAAGAATGCGAGAGCTCGAAGCATCAATTCCAGCAGAACTTGGAGGAGCGCAAACAGTACCCAAACACTCTTTCCTAAGTAGTGAAGCTCACTCGTTCGCCAGTAACTGCCTACCTTTAATCAAGGCATTACGATCCTTTTCCTCTAAAAGCTGTCTTTGAAGGAACCCGTCGTCAAAATCCTTGGAATATGAAAGCACATTCTCCCAGATAAGAGCCAGAGTCCATGGGAAATCTTTATTCAGATAGCTCAAACTCCCTCGACTCACGACGCTGCAAACGTAAAAATGAAACAGATTGTCGTCAGCCTCAGCTTTGGCTTTGACAAGATCTTCTTGCAATCGAATCTTTTCTTCCTCAGACGTTTTAAGAATTTCATTTTGAGAAGCAAGGCGGCCTTCAAGTGCCATGTTTTCCTGTTCCAAATAAATTAAAGCCTGCTTTTCTAGGGTCAAACGACATTCAGCAAATATTCGAGCGGACTGAGATTTAAATGATGCGCTCGCACACCCTCCAATTTCTTTCTGAGCTCAGCATTTTTAGCCCCCAAGTCATTCATTCTAACGCTTCCATTCTTCAAGGAAGAGATTTCAGAGTCCTAGGATTCAATCAGATGCACAAGACTAGCTTTGTCGCTCTCCAAAACCTTAATGTAGTTGATATGTCGTGCGTTCTAGTCCTGAAATTCATACCCTAACTTCGACCAATCCTCCAGGCGCCTATCAACACTCTGCATGACCAGATTCAATTGTGCTTCAAGATGACCTTTGACAACACCAAGCTAGTCAGCCACACTGTTCTTCACAGCTTCCAGGCTTCTTGCAACGTCCTGCCTATCATTAGGATCTAAACCTGAGGCAGGAGACACTCCTCTTAAATCCCATCCATGAAAGAGATCCTTAAGCACTGGACTTTCAGAAAGAACTCCATAAGGAGGGCGATTACATATTACTTGAACCTGAACAGGAGTTAGGACAGCAGGTCTCGCAGAAGGACCAACTGATTCAGGTCTCAGAGCCTGACCAGACTCCTCGCATCTTGAAGGATCGAACATGGGAAGCTCAATGATAGGCTGGGCTTGAGAACTGGAAGACGTCTGGGGACGTTTCATATAATAGGAAAGATGGGACTGAAGGAGGCATCTCGGATCAATAAGATCGGCCTGTTGAGAAAAGTTGTCTGATAATGAGCAGTCCGCGCTTGCGCCTGGAAAAAAGTAAAGCATGCAATTAGCAATCAGCTAAAAGTTGCCCAATTCACAAAGAATTTCACCACAGATAAAACAATAATCAAAACCAGTTCCAAGGAAAGTTTCGAAAGAAACTTTCTCAGAGCATTGAACAGGGCCGTGGAAATTTCTTATATCAGACACCACAACGTCCCCTGGCTCAGATATTTAGCAGAATCCAGGTCCCCTAGGTCTCCAAAGGTCCCTGGAGAACTTTCCGCCTACGATAAGGAGCGTGCAGAACTCTCGGTTGTCGTCCCAGAAGTCACATCAACCCTAGAGCTATGAGCGCGTTCACCAACTCCTCTGGCATTCCTCTCAATAATTAATGATGAAGACCGACCACCTACTTCAGAGATTGATCTTCTCTTCTTAACAGGTTTACCAACAGAACGTTGAAGATGAACCAAAGCCTTACCAAGGGACCGCGAGGGATCGATCAACCGGTATTCGCGAAGGTTCTCTTTTGTCAGCAGCACCTCTCCACTCCTTTCTTTCTGGTCCACAGATATTAAAGAATTCAAAAGAGACTGATCCAGAGTGAGACCCACGACCGAAGGGATCACAACAAGAATCAGAGGGAAAGTCAGATCAGAAGAAGAAAGGATGTAAAGATCCCAAGAGTAAAAGGATAATTACCCCCTTCCACCCATCGACCAAAGAGTTTACTGGGGAACCTGACGAAGAAATATTGATGCGGGAACCCTTTGGCACCTTCTATCAAACCCGTGTTAATCCTATCATGCACATTATCCAAGAAAAAGAAAAGGGGACCATCAACTTCCCTCCTCTTAAAGCTATATAAAGAACAAATGTCTGCGAATGTAGGTGCCTGCTGCCGGACTTTCATAAAAGGAATGTACAAACTAAGCAGAACCTGATATCCACTAGGGTGAATTTGATATGGGGCAATGGCCAGGTGCTTCAAAACAGACTCCAGATAAGGATTAAAGGGAGGAATCGCCCCACTACACAGCATTTGGTAATTAAGCGCTACATACCTAGAGGGCGGACAATCAGCCATCTCTCCCTTTCTGGGAAACTGACTTCGTTCTCTGAAAATCCAAAGCGAGTGTACATTTTTTGATATTGCTCAAAAGGGAGCGTCAATTTGCGGCAACCGGTCACTACCCTATCAAAGAAGCGAGGCTGAGGATAAGTACGGTCAGCCACTAATCAAAACCGATAGCATTGGCACCTTCCGTCATTTGGTCAAGTCCTTCCTGTTCCCCAGACATCACGAGACGCCTGGAATTGAAATGAATAAGCGGTTAGTCGCATGACAACATAATAACATCAAAGAAAAGGCGAGAATCCAAAGGAACAAGAATATCTCTATGATATTGACGATCCTTTAAACACCCAGCTAGGGCACGATGAATTAGGAAATTCCGCCTTGATTGGCAAATGGATTGCCAGCATAATCGAAACTAGGGCTTGTCTCACAAGATAGAGCCGCCGGAAGGAGACTTCCTTCCACGAAACTAAGAGAATCAGTCTCAAATCAGAAGACAAAAAGGGAAAATTTCGCTTACGAGTAAAAGTTTAGCTCGAAAAAAGGGTTAGACAAGATAACCAGGGAAAGAAGTAAAAGCTGAAGAAGATTAAAGCTTCGGGAAACGACGGTAAGGTCTCCTATGGTGAAATTGCCATTAAAGTGGGTATACAAGAGGAAAATACAAAAGTGGGAAAATGAAGAGGCAGTATCTGAGAAAACTAAGAGCCCCTCCTTTTTTTCAATGATGCGGATGACCCGGTACGGCATACCCGAAAGATATCCCGCCAAAATGTCAAAAGACCGGCAGTTGTTGGATTATCTGAACTTCAAAAAAAAGGGGGTCATAGTAATAAAGGCTATCAGGGCTTGCGTCAAACCCTCTACTGGCAAAGGTCAGCGGCAATAAAGTAATCTTAATTTCTTGCCCAAGCAACCCATCGACAAGTCAAAACAAGCCCACTCAACAATGTGCGATCGAACATGTCGAAGCCAGTAATTCCTCATTAAAAGGAATCACAAGCTTCGAGGGGCAAGTGTTAATCCCTAAAAAAATCCACGCGCACATTGAACGAGGAATATGTTGCTGACATCATCAAGGTCGTTCACACGCTAAGGAACTCGAAGTATTAGTAACAGAAAAGAACGGTCACAAGAGAAAGTGCTGAATGTCAAGCCCAGAACAAATCAGGTCGACCAGGTATAACCGGACGGCACGATGCATCGTGCGATCCTAAAACTTGGGTCCAAATCAAGATTCAGGCGAGGAGACTAAGACCGGTCGCTCATACGGAAATGAGGCTATACCAAGCATCAGCGTGAAGCAAGTCGCTCATTCAACATGAGCCAGAACGATCACATCCTGCAGAAGCAATAAGAGAGCGAGCACCCCTAAAACTAGAGCAATCGGTCGCGCAAGGAACAATGAAGAGCCAATCCCAGACTTACGTCCCGTTCCTACAAGGCCTCCTAGAATGATCGCCCGCACAGAATAGCCCGCTCTCACGGACCCGCTCAACTACATAAGGCGTCCGTCCCAAAAAGTTATCTGCATATGATAGCCTAAGACAGCTAATGACAACTGGCGACAACTGGCCAAAGGCCCGATTGTAATTAGCAGAATTAGAGATTTACAAGGCGGGAAAGGGATTTCAAACCAATGAATCACCTATAAATATACCAAAGCCACCACTGAAAAAGGGGGAAGAAAGAAAGGACCACGAAGTGCTGCCAAACTCGGCCACAAACCACGGATCTGGCCATGGCGTCAAGCTCAATTTCGTGATTCGGAGAGAACAAAGACATCATCAATCTCAATCATCCATTCATCTTCTTTCTCCTCAAACTCAACCATTTTCTTATATAATTTCCTAGATTAATGTATACAAACGAGGTTGTATTAGAAGAAAATGGAAGTGTATGATATGGAGAGAATTGATGTACTTTGTAATTCATATTATGAGATTAGAAATCACCTTCATAGTGGACGTAGGCCTCATTAACGGCCGAACAACTCTAAACCTCGGCTCTATTTTTACCTTTTTCTGCATTTTCTACTTTGAATTACTGATTGAATACGGCTCCACTTTATTCCCTACCAAATTGGTGAAGTACAGCTTTGTACCTGAGGTGTTTGGACCATTTTTGGTGTAAACACTGCTCAAATCCCTAAAATTTTCAATTAATTCACTTCTCAAATCCCTAAAATTTCTTTTTTCTTTTTCCCTTTTTGGTTGAATCAAATAAGTAGGCGACCAAGGGGGAATTAAATTACATTATTCTTGCATGAAAGCAGACTAGCCAATATTTATATAAATCGATGTTATATGTGAGTAGTTTGTGAGACTATGGAAGATATGTTCCCACAAATTTTCCTACTTTCATTTTGCTAGCAATGAAAATTGTCTACTTTAAAAAAGATTTTTTTTTTGGGCTATCACTCCTGTTATTGTATTATGAATATTTATCTTCTGCTTTGGATTTAGCTATTAAAGGTGCTATTAAATTTTGACTTTTGATGGTGGTGACTTTATTAGGTGAAGGCTCTATTCATTTCTCACTGTATCTAATTAGTAGTTTTCTGTTTTTATTTTCTTGAGATGTTTTATTTTTTATTGAAGTAAGCAACTCGTTTACATGCAGGTTGCTGTGGGGAAAACCTCTAGAAGTGCTTTATTTTCCAAAGGGTCTTATCAATTTAGAATCTGCTTCAAAGGTTCATGTATTATGTTATTGCGATTTTTAGCATTCTACTAGTAATGAGGGGTATTTAGTTTGGAATTATCGCATATTCCTACCACTACATGCTTAACTAATTAATGTCACTTAATATTGCATGCATATTGCTATTAGAAAAGAAATGTTAATATTTTTGTTTTAAAATTGTGGTGATGTGCAATGGAAAAATTGGATAATTTTTATCTTCTTATAGGCTTAATTGGCAATCATTTGGACTCAACGATCTCGGCTAGCTACTTTCAATGAATTTTTAAAGGAAAGTATTTATTCCAAGGGCGTAAGTTTATGAATAAATGCTACTGAGTTTGGAAAACAATAAAGGAATAGACTATGTAATTATTAGTGAACAATATAGCATAAACTTCTTAAGTTTGAGACTGTCCAAATACAAAATCCTCCGATCTCATAAGCATATTTGTTCTTTATTCTATGGATTTCATTTAATTATCGACTATTCAAAGATTTATTCTGTGAATAATAAATATGTCATTTAAGATTTTGATTTTAAAATAAGTGCTTGTGTTATTATTTGCTAAATATTAAACCAAGTCAACGTTATATTTTGTAACACCCTGTATTTTAACCCTAAAGAGGATAAATAAATAAAATAATTAATTTAATATTCATAACTAAGGGAAAAGGACTACGTTATTGCGTCCGTCTCGAAATTCTGTTCAAGATAGACACCTAGTTTGCGTAAAACGAATAACACATGAAGAAGTTATGAACGGTAGAAGTTTGACGATGAAAACAGGAACAACTGGCGCGCTTGACAAGTGCGCCAAGGTATTTTTACACTGGCGCACTTGTAAAGTGCGCCCATGTTAGTTTTTGGACATCCGGACCTCTTCAAGTGGGTGTCGACCTATGGGCCGACGCCAATAGGGATGACGTGGCAGGTCGAATTCTGGAGGCTGGCAGCTGTATATATATGGCTCCATTTTTCTTGTTTTCTACACTGAAAATGATGGAGGCTTAGATGCTGTCGGTGCCTAAACTGAATCAAATCTCTTTCTTCTTCTGCAATCCAATTAATCAAGTTTAGAGATTCAAGTGTTTCAAGTGTAGATCTAAGATCCAAACTTCACTTTTCTCCTCTTATTCTTTTAGATCCGATCATTGTGAGTTCAAGTTACATTTACAATTGAATAATTAAAAGTAAGACATGATATAACTGTAATTTGGGTATATGCTTAGGACTGAATCATATCAAATCTATTGTAATTTGTGAATCTATGAAATTCTGAATTAACTATGACTTGGATCTTAACCGTTATCATTTTACATCTACTTTTGATTATAGATCTAATTCTATTTAGATCATTTTATACCTATCATGTTGCAGTTGATTTGGATCTTTACCGTTATCATGTTAGATCTACTTCGGATTATAGATCTAATTCTTTTTAGATCATTTTGTACCTATCATGTTGTAGTTGATTTGGATCTTAACCGTTATCATATCAAATCTACTTTTGATTATAGATCTAATTCTTTTTAGATCATTTTATATCTATCATGTTGTGGTTATTTTGGATCTTATACTTATTTATGTCAGATTTAGTTTTGATTATAGATCTAATTCACTTTTTAGATCATTTGGTATTTATCATATTGTGGTTATTTTGGATCTGTCAATAGTTGGACATGTTTTAGATTTAGATATAAACTTTCACCTAATTATCATGACAAGTCTACCTTGGTTTCCTATTTGGATTACCTTGTTCCTACCATATTGGAGTTAAATTGGATTTATTATTAGTTTGACATCAAAATTGTTATTTAGATCTTATCATGCCAGTTATGACATCCCTATTATGTTAAGATTGAGTCTAATACCACATGTTCACTAGATCCATTCATATATCTCCATCTTATCATTATGTCGTTATATGAATATGCCACCACATGTTTATGTCAATCTTGTTAGAATAATCATTTCTTTCACCCTGTCCCTTTTATTTTAGCCTGGCTACTTTCTAGCCTAGGCATGACGTTAAATTACGCAAATACGTTAAAATGGGAACGAGGGGTAAAATGGTATAAATTGGGTATAACTTGTAAATAGAAAGTTTGGCATAACTTAATGTTTGAGAACATGAATTTGGGCATATAATTAATTATGAACATAATTAGGGGAAAAGAGGCATGGACACCTATAAAGACATAGGTATAATTAATTAATAATAGAAATTCTTAGGATTACAGTAATTAGAAACTGTAATGGCGCTTATGACATGAGTTAGAATGCACTTGCGGTGGAAGTCTGCCCGGAACCGACAGGCATATCCAGCAGCTACAAGTGGTGAATCTAATGCGAGAGGTCTAAGTGCACAAACACGAGACGTGCTATGACACAAGGTTAAGCCCGACTTGTGGAAGAAGTCTGCTCGAAATCTGTTGCCTAGCTTTTGGACCAAGCGACCAAGGTTCATATAAAAAGATAGTATGGATCTACACATTTCAAAACCATTAAAGATTTGATCGTAGTCTTCCTATCTCCCTTGGATCGTGACGCCACTACACCCCCTCGATCGCAGCTCCCTACCGCGATCCGATCCATCCACACCTGAGTCAATACCACGATCCGATCCCTGAGGCTGAGAGATGAAGGCCACGATCAAGTCATTCACGATCTGAAGATGAAGGATCTTGCGACACCTGTCCATAACTGCCATTTAGACCATTTCTTCATCAAGCTACGAACCAATCCAAGATCCTCGGGATTTGTGCCACGCGTGACCACGATCCGTCTGCAAATATCACCAATAAATTGCCCAGACTTGGCATTTTTCAGGATTTTTTTGGGCAATTCGGAGCTCTGATTTCACCATTATCATATCTCCACTATTTCTACTTAGAGTTATCTCGAATTTACTGAGTGAATCAATATTGTAAAAGTGAGGTTGAGAGATAAATCATTGGTTGTACTCGAATCTTAAGTATAATCATTGATATACAGTGGACGTAGGCTCATTAACGCCGAACCACTATAAACCTTGTGTCTTTTCTGCTTTTTCTTGCATTTTTCTGATATTAATCTCCCCCAAGTTAAAACAATTCAGGTGTTAGACTCAATTTTGGGTCTAACATTTTGGTGCGTTCACTGAGAGCCTGAGTCTCAGCATATTGGATTGTAGTTCTATTGTTTGGATAGTCAAGTCCGAAGAAAATAGTCCAAAACTCAATAGTTTCGATTTTTGAAGATTTCGTTAAAGCTCAGATATCATGGTTGGAAAGAAGTCTAAGGAAGTACGAACTTCGAAGGCGAATGAGGATGAAAACGAAGCAATTGAAGAAAGCGTGCACGAACAGGTCGAAGAAGAGCCCTCAGATCGTGGTAATGTAGGGGCGATCCGATCTAGTGATGGTGCAATGAACCAGACAGCTGAAGGAGTCACTACCGATCGCGGGACCACGCCGCGATCCCTCCTGCACCTATCACCGCAAACCGACGTCAAGAGGTGTAACAACCCGTAAAATCTGGGCCAGTTTAAAATTTTTATTTTGGCAATTATAGCGAATTTTCTATATTTAAAATAGATTATTTTAAATAAAATCGGCGAGAAAAATGTTTTGAATATAATTCGACGTATATATTATATACGCCGTCGTTAGAATATAAATAATTATATATAATTATAAATAGAATTGAATATGGCGCGGTAGTTCGATAATTCGATTTCAAACTTCAATTGAATGTACCGGGTGCAAAACAATCCGGATTTTAGTGAAACCAAAAATAATGGGATCTAATTGATAATATCTTTCCAACGAATCCGAAAGATCAAGATTTCATAGCGGGAATCAAAAGATATGTCCAGTTGAAAATTCTGAATAGTCGCTATGGAATTCAGGCCCTTAAAAAATGGACATTTTGCAAACGACCTCGGATTTCGACGAAACCAGTTTTGTTGGGTCCGTGATGTTAAGTTATTGCTAGGTTTCGAATTTCATAATTTTTCGAATCAATATGTGAGCGTGGCTAAGGAAAACGCGTTTGACCAGTTTCAGTTGATTTTAATCGACTGGAAAATGGCCATTTTTCCAACGGTCTCAGAATTCGACGAAACTAGTTTTGTTAGGACCGTATCGTCAATACGAAGCTAGAAAATATTTTCGGGAATTTTTAGAGTTCGTATGTGACCCCGGTAATTTGAAATGTACGTTTAAAATTCAATATAGTGATTTAAATGTAAATTCAAAGGAAACTTATCGAGACGATCGAATCAGCTTGCGGTACATATCCCATTGAGTTCGGAATGGGGGTGAAACGCTGTGGACGACAGGCGGTGGGCCTCGTTTCGAGGTCATATGAAAAAGTCAACTTTTAATGAATAAAATAATAAAATAAATAAAAAATTAAATTCTCTCTCCCTTTCTCCCCTTAACTACCAGGCCCCCCCCCCACGATTTATTTCAGATTCAAAAAAAAAAAAAAAAAGAGAACGAATCGCGCCCTTCCAGGCTGCGACCGCCGCCGCCACGGGTGGCCAACGCCACCGCACCTCCACCTTCGTTCGCCAGTGCCCCCCCTCTCTTCCCTCCTTCTCCCCGTCCGCTCCTAAACCCGCAGTCCCAATTCGATTTGGAAACCTAGCCGCCACCACCGTCCGCCTAAGCCTCACCGCCCCTCCGCCTCACCCACTTTTCCTCCTCCGACCAGGCACCCCCCCCCCAAGTCGACGCAGACAGCGCGAAGAACCCCCCCCCCCCCTCACGATGGTGCGGCAGTTTCCCCCCTCTGTAAGTATTTTGTTATTTTATTTTAATTATGATTTAAAAACTGATTTTTTTTATAAATGTTAAACTGATTTTTTTTATAAATGTTAAACTGATTTTTTTTTTATAAATGTTAAACTGATTTTTTTTTATAAATGTTAAAACTGAATTTTAAAAAGTATTAAAACTGGATTTTAAAAAGTATTAAAACTGGATTTTAAAAAGTATTAAAAACTGATTTTTTTAAATGATTTATAAACTAAATTATTTTAAGATTTAAAATAGAAGGAGATTAGAAATTTAAAAAGAAAGAAAAATCAGATTTTTATATATTGAAAGTCGAAAGAAAAATCAGATTTTTATATATTGAATAACATCGTAAAAATTCGATTTTTACATATGTAGTGAAAGCGGGCAACAAAGCGACAAAGGAGAGATTGGTGAAGATTTTATGCAAGGAAGTGCCGTGGAGCTAGGATAGCTATATGTGAGAATTTCTCACCTTTCAATTAAGTTTTCTAGTTATATATATACTAGGATGCAGACGGTGCTTAGTAGCACCCGACACAATCGTCCACAGACCATGGACTTGTTTGTTTGATTGCATAGACTAGTTGGATTATTTGTTTGAATTGAATTGTTTGGTGAGATGAAATTGATTTGATGATGTGTGAATGGCGTGGGCCTTCACTAGACCGGGGACAAGGCTAGGCCTCGTCCCGTTTCTAGTATCGTGCCGTTATGCCGCCGAAATTTTCTAAAATAAGTTAGAAAAATAAAATATCATTTTATTTAAAGAATGAACTGGATAGAAATTCATATGTTGAAATAAAATGTTTTATCGTTAAAAATATAATTTTTAACGTGAATGTGAATAAATAAAATATTCATTTACAAACCAGACGGTTTGTTTATGTACACTGATTTGACTGACATTGATTGGGTCGATAAATTTTACACATCGCCCAACTGCACAAATAAAATATTTGTTTGATTGTTTGAAACCCTACACGGGTGTTAGGATGAAATTTGCAGTTCACTCATCCTGATTGATTAAATATGTCGATCGATTGATTGACAGGCTGTTATAAGCGTTAGATATCTATATTTGATGCTTATACAGTGTAGTGCACTTTGGTTGATGGTTGATTATTTTTCAATGCTATTATATACATGTGTTGTATGAAAATCCATATAATTAACTTTATATGGTAATTGATTGGGCCTCATTCCAATTTGAAAAACAAAGAATAATATAAAATAAAAGTTCATGTGTTGACAGTACTCATCCTTTGAGATTGGTCATGTGTTGAACGAAATATTTTAATATTAAAATTTACATCTTTATCAATATAAAATAAAAGTTCATGTGTTGACAGTACTCATTCATTGAGATTGGTCATGTGTTGAACGAAATATTTTGATAATAACAACTATTTTGAAAAAGAAATATTTGAAATAGAATATTTGAAAATAGAAATTTATGAAGTCGTGTTGATTAGATTGACGCCATTTTGACGTGAACGATATTTATATCGATTTTATACGATTTCGAAATGAATTGAAAACGATTTCGAAATGAATTGAATATATAACGATTTCGAAATGAATTGAATATATAACGATTTCGAAATGAATTGAAAACGATTTCGAAATGAATTGAATTGAAAACGATTTCGAAATGAATTGAATTGAAAACGATTTCGAAATGAAATGAAGTGAATACGAATTCAAATTGAATTGAAAGCGAATTGAAACGAATTCAAATTGAATTGAAATTTGAATTGAATAGAAATGGATTTTAAAACGAATTTATAAAGAAGAATTCAATTTTGATTTGAATTGAAAAGGAAGTCGAAATTGCTTTTGAAACGAATTTAAAACTATTTATATAATTCGTTTTAAATAGAAATGGACGAAATATATATTATATATATTATATATATAATATAATGGCCTGAATAGAATGCGCCGCGCCGCGGCAGTTCGTAAATTTCGACCATTTATTTCAAACGGACATTACGGGAGATCCGACCGTCGGATTCTCCTGAAACCGGAACCGTTGGGTTCGTATCGAAAAGAGCTTTCTAACGAATATTAGAAATTTGAAATCTAACGGTTGGATTTGGAATTATGTCCAAATCAAATTTGAAAAAGGTCGCTGTAAGTGCAGTTCGATGGCCATTGATGGAAATCGACTGTACGGGCCTTGATAAAATTATTAAAAATAGTAATAATTTGTGTAAAATCATCAGAAATGATTTGTGAAGATTTGGGATGAAAAACTCCATATTTGAAAAGATAAAAATAGATTTTTATCGAAATGAACTAGTTTTGAACTAGAATTAGAATTCTATTTATTTTTAAATAAATAAACTGAATTTGAAATGGTTTTGAAAATAACCAAAATATCCAATGATTGCATTGGAGTGGATTTGAATCGAAATTGTCTTCGGAATATTTCGATGTTGGAATTCGTGATTATACAGGTGTTGTTATGGAAATTTGAAAGATATATTTATATCGTTATTTCCAATACGACATTTGTTGATCGTAGAATTTGATATTGAATATAGGCCGATATATTTTCTATTCAGAGCCTTATATTGAATATCAAATGTGATTTGGGTTTGTCGTGAATGGTGTCTTCACTAACACTGTTCTTGAACCCAGTTGAGAAATGATTAAATCTTTTTATTTAGATTTAATGAAGTGTACCAATTAAATAATATTTAATTGGAATTGAATTGATATTGATTTTTGGGTTTATCGTGAACAGTGTTTTTAAATAACACTCGTTCTTTAACCCGATCATTAATGAAATGGGATTTTGGGTTGTCGTGAACGGTATCTTCAATAATACAGTTCTTAGACCTAAAGGAGTTAAGAAAATCAGAAACTAACTGGAGATTAGTTAAGTTGAATAGTTTCCGAGGTATTGATCTGATGTTGGTTTCGGCCTTCGGGATTAATACTTAGGGAATTGCTCACTTGCTAATTTACAATTAGGGACTGATTGAAATGTGATGTGATTTTGGGTTTATCGTGAACCGTGTTTTAAATGACACTGATTCTTTAACCCAGTCACAGATTAAAACTAAGTGGGGTTTTAATGAATCTTTAATTAGATTGAAATAATCGAAGTGGAGTATCACCAGTTTTGCTCCAGGCGATAGTTAAATCTTTAATTAGATTTGAACGTGAAATGGTAATTGAATTTACCGATAACACTGTGGTGTTAGATATGAAGTATTACCAGTTTTACTTCATGGGATAAATAGGTTGGGATTGGGAAATTAAAACCAATGATTACTTCGGTAAGGTTCGTTAATCTCGACTAGTGGAATCGAAATTCAAAAGAAGAATAAATTCAAGAAATTTATCTTGGATAAAATGAATGGGAACCTTTCCCTATGAATGTGAAATCAGAAACTAACTGTCGGTTAGCTAGGCAGAATGGTTTTCTGGATATTGATCTGATGTTGGTTTCGGCCTTCGGGGTTAATATTTGGGAAATTATTCTCTTGATTAATTTACGGTTAGTGACTGATGAATTGGAATGAGGCGTATGTTGTGTTTGTGTAACACTTATTTAAAATATACGCGAGTTATTCGGGAAGACCGGGTTTATCCCATTCTGAATAACTGATACGACGATAAGTCGAAGATGAAGACGATGGTCGAAGACTGGAGGTCTTCACGTCGTTTGGGTGATAACTGATGATCTTGATTGGGCTGTACACCCAAGAAGATGGAAACAGTTGGTGATCGTCCAGACGTACTTGGAGATCGATGGATATGCGGGGTACTAGGTGCCTCCGGTTTCGTTCAGACCCAGAACGGACTTGTAAATGGACTGTGTGTCTGACATTGGATTTTAGTCCATGTGGTTGATCTCTATTAAATATATATCTGTTTGGCGGCAGAGAATTTATTCTCTTGCTTAACGCCCTTCTCTGAGACGTACGAGCTCAGGGGTTATATATTGATGGATATCAAACGCATGGGGTGAATTGCCTGTGTGGCATGCCTAAGGGGCAATTGATCGAGGCTTCTGTTGAAAAGCAAAGTCTTGTGGTGATGATCAAAGCACGGCCTTTGTGGCGTAGCTTTGTGTAACGTTTACCTCGCGTGTTTCACACCCGGTATGAACCAAAAACGGGAGACGGACCTCAGGGAGGACTTGCGTTTCTTTCTAGCTAGAAGTGGCGTCAGTGGTTTTACACGCCCTGACGAGTTTGACTTATGTGGTTGTTGCTGTTGCGAGGCGCCTCGGTTATATCGGTTTCAGCCGATGCATTCTGGTCGGTTGACGGACCAGACTTACACCCCATAGGGTGGGGAAACGTAGTGTTCAGGAATTTTAATCCACATCGGTGGACCGGCCCTGACGATCCAAAGGCTTGACAGAGTACTTGCCTGAGGGGCGGGCTAGAGCGTCTCGAATCGGTTGAGGACTATCTTTTGCCTCGGTTCATAGACGGAAATCCAATTTCCAAATACGGGACATTTGCGGTTTTAATTGTAATCCTATATATGGCGACATAGTGGGATGGGGCGCTTATGCCGCCTATGATTGATACTTATGATTTGAAGTTGTTTTATACACTATGCACTTATAATAGTATCAAACGATTTGTTTTAAACGTATCAAGCATTCTTTGGCTGTTATAAGGGAAAACCCTATCCCCCGGCTTGCGTTGCATTGTGTGATAGGACCTGGGTCTTATAACAGCTTCATTTTTCTTTATTTAGCATTGCGCTGTTTGTTTTATGCACTGGTACTCTTGGGAGGAAACCCGTTCCGTGTTATACGGCGTGGTCCCTTGATTTACCTAATGATTTAAAATAAAGATTAATAACTGTTTTAGTTCTCACACCAGTCACATGACTGACCTGGAGTTTATTGTTTTAACCTAAACTCTGGGTGCCCTTATTTTGACACGGGCAGCTAGTAGTTTTGGTTTTGCAGATTTATATTCACAGGATCCTGGTTTACAGCTGGAACGATATCCGGAAAGCTTTGTATCCGTATATCTCTTCTAGTTGTGTATTGTATTATTTTCCGCTGCTATGTATTTAAATGTAATTTAAATCTCTGATATTTCTGTGTAATATTTATTTATACTCTGTATATTCTTGTAATCTGATGCATTGTTGTTACATAACAGTGAAATGTTCTTTTGTGTGCGTTCTGTTGTGGTTTGTTCTCGAACTATCCGTCGCTTTCCTTTACGGGGAAGTTACGGGTTTTCACAGTTGGTATCAGAGCGAGGTTTACCAAGCTCAGAGAACAAGGCACATTAGAAACATACGAAAGAATTCATCAGATATTGGATTAGTAATATCCAATAAGAATGACTCGTTAGAGATAGGATCAGTAGTATCCTAGAACGAGTGTGAAGAGTGTTTTTGAAAATGAAAACAAATTTTGTTTTGAAAATTTAAATCAACTATTCGTATTTGATAATTTGTTTATATTGATTTTGGACAGTCCAGTATATATAGACTTTGCGTATACGTCTGATCCACGTGTATTCGAAGTTTTAATATATTGGATAGATATAGAGTCACACTCTAGTCGCCCGGAGACGATTCTGATGATAGTCTAGACATCATCAGAATTGGTATTCGAGTTTCGAAGGTGTGATTTTCTATATATTTCCATTAGACTAGTGTGAGAACCAAAAATTAGATAGGGCCTATTGTTGTGAATTGGCATTAAAAACATGATTTTTGTATATGTATTAAAATTATGAATTTGAAACTCTAATTCACTAATTGATTAATGTTTGTGTTGTTTGTCTATTTGTTTGCTAATTTTTAACCATTTATGCCTAATAGCATCAAATATTGACTGTATTGAAAATTGGTCGCATTTGCTTGCATATACCTATACTTACATTGAACAGGTCATAGCAAGGAGGCTAGAGCCAGAGAATAAAATTTGTTTGCCCGACAAATAGGTACATGTTTACTACATAATTTACTGTTTTGTTTGGGTGATGATGATTTTGTGAGCCTATTGGCTAGCCGCTTGGCTTTTTCTTTTTCTTTTTGAGATCTGAAGGACCGGGGAAGCTATTTGAAATTCCCCGATGCTCCCGGTGCAGGGGAGGTTATGGCGAAATTTTTCAAAAATTTAGGGTGTTAGCCAAATTTTTGAAATTTTGAAAATTCTCAGAAACTGAAAAGTTAGAGAAGGGAAGCCAGATCGAATGTTGAGTTGATAAATCAAACCACTTTCGACTTTGTTCCTTTTCGGGGACGAAAAGTTTTAAGTGGGGGAGATTGTAACAACCCGTAAAATCTGGGCCAGTTTAAAATTTTTATTTTGGCAATTATAGCGAATTTTCTATATTTAAAATAGATTATTTTAAATAAAATCGACGAGAAAAATGTTTTGAATATAATTCGACGTATATATTATATACGCCGTCGTTAGAATATAAATAATTATATATAATTATAAATAGAATTGAATATGGCGCGGTAGTTCGATAATTCGGTTTCAAACTTCAATTGAATGTACCGGGTGCAAAACAATCCGGATTTTAGTGAAACCAAAAATAATGGGATCTAATTGATAATATCTTTCCAACGAATCCGAAAGATCAAGATTTCATAGCGGGAATCAAAAGATATGTCCAGTTGAAAATTCTGAATAGTCGCTATGGAATTCAGGCCCTTAAAAAATGGACATTTTGCAAACGACCTCGGATTTCGACGAAACCAGTTTTGTTGGGTCCGTGATGTTAAGTTATTGCTAGGTTTCGAATTTCATAATTTTTCGAATCAATATGTGAGCGTGGCTAAGGAAAACGCGTTTGACCAGTTTCAGTTGATTTTAATCGACTGGAAAATGGCCATTTTTCCAACGGTCTCAGAATTCGACGAAACTAGTTTTGTTAGGACCGTATCGTCAATACGAAGCTAGATAATATTTTCGGGATTTTTTAGAGTTCGTATGTGACCCCAGTAATTTGAAATGTACGTTTAAAATTCAATATAGTGATTTAAATGTAAATTCAAAGGAAACTTATCGAGACGATCGAATCAGCTTGCGGTACATATCCCATTGAGTTCGGAATGGGGGTGAAACGCTGTGGACGACAGGCGGTGGGCCTCGTTTCGAGGTCATATGAAAAAGTCAACTTTTAATGAATAAAATAATTAAATAAATAAAAAATTAAATTCTCTCTCCCTTTCTCCCCTTAACTACCAGGCCCCCCCCCCCCCCACGATTTATTTCAGATTCAAAAAAAAAAAAAAAAAAAAGAGAACGAATCGCGCCCTTCCAGGCTGCGACCGCCGCCGCCACGGGTGGCCAACGCCACCGCACCTCCACCTTCGTTCGCCAGTGCCCCCCCTCTCTTCCCTCCTTCTCCCCGTCCGCTCCTAAACCCGCAGCCCTAATTCGATTTGGAAACCTAGCCGCCACCACCGTCCGCCTAAGCCTCACCGCCCCTCCGCCTCACCCACTTTTCCTCCTCCGACCAGGCACCCCCCCCCCCAAGTCGACGCAGACAGCGCGAAGAACCCCCCCCCCTCACGATGGTGCGGCAGTTTCCCCCCTCTGTAAGTATTTTGTTATTTTATTTTAATTAT
Organism: Allium sativum; assembly: GCA_030737875.1. Lineage (NCBI taxonomy): Eukaryota > Viridiplantae > Streptophyta > Magnoliopsida > Asparagales > Amaryllidaceae > Allium > Allium sativum. Next base: position 1,045,778,902 of record CM060916.1, on the reverse strand, counting down.
GATTTAAAAACTGATTTTTTTATAAATGTTAAACTGATTTTTTTTATAAATGTTAAACTGATTTTTTTTATAAATGTTAAACTGATTTTTTTTATAAATGTTAAACTGATTTTTTTTTTATAAATGTTAAACTGATTTTTTTTTATAAATGTTAAAACTGAATTTTAAAAAGTATTAAAACTGGATTTTAAAAAGTATTAAAACTGGATTTTAAAAAGTATTAAAAACTGATTTTTTTTAAATGATTTATAAACTAAATTATTTTAAGATTTAAAATAGAAGGAGATTAGAAATTTAAAAAGAAAGAAAAATCAGATTTTTATATATTGAAAGTCGAAAGAAAAATCAGATTTTTATATATTGAATAACATCGTAAAAATTCGATTTTTACATATGTAGTGAAAGCGGGCAACAAAGCGACAAAGGAGAGATTGGTGAAGATTTTATGCAAGGAAGTGCCGTGGAGCTAGGATAGCTATATGTGAGAATTTCTCACCTTTCAATTAATTTTTCTAGTTATATATATATACTAGGATGCAGACGGTGCTTAGTAGCACCCGACACAATCGTCCACAGACCATGGACTTGTTTGTTTGATTGCATAGACTAGTTGGATTATTTGTTTGAATTGAATTGTTTGGTGAGATGAAATTGATTTGATGATGTGTGAATGGCGTGGGCCTTCACTAGACCGGGGACAAGGCTAGGCCTCGTCCCGTTTCTAGTATCGTGCCGTTATGCCGCCGAAATTTTCTAAAATAAGTTAGAAAAATAAAATATCATTTTATTTAAAGAATGAACTGGATAGAAATTCATATGTTGAAATAAAATGTTTTATCGTTAAAAATATAATTTTTAACGTGAATGCGAATAAATAAAATATTCATTTACAAACCAGACAGTTTGTTTATGTACACTGATTTGACTGACATTGATTGGGTCGATAAATTTTACACATCGCCCAACTGCACAAATAAAATATTTGTTTGATTGTTTGAAACCCTACACGGGTGTTAGGATGAAATTTGCAGTTCACTCATCCTGATTGATTAAATATGTTGATCGATTGATTGACAGGCTGTTATAAGCGTTAGATATCTATATTTGATGCTTATACAGTGTAGTGCACTTTGGTTGATGGTTGATTATTTTTCAATGCTATTATATACATGTGTTGTATGAAAATCCATATAATTAACTTTATATGGTAATTGATTGGGCCTCATTCCAATTTGAAAAACAAAGAATAATATAAAATAAAAGTTCATGTGTTGACAGTACTCATCCTTTGAGATTGGTCATGTGTTGAACGAAATATTTTAATATTAAAATTTACATCTTTATCAATATAAAATAAAAGTTCATGTGTTGACAGTACTCATTCATTGAGATTGGTCATGTGTTGAACGAAATATTTTGATAATAACAACTATTTTGAAAAAGAAATATTTGAAATAGAATATTTGAAAATAGAAATTTATGAAGTCGTGTTGATTAGATTGACGCCATTTTGACGTGAACGATATTTATATCGATTTTATACGATTTCGAAATGAATTGAAAACGATTTCGAAATGAATTGAATATATAACGATTTCGAAATGAATTGAATATATAACGATTTCGAAATGAATTGAAAACGATTTCGAAATGAATTGAATTGAAAACGATTTCGAAATGAATTGAATTGAAAACGATTTCGAAATGAAATGAAGTGAAAACGAATTCAAATTGAATTGAAAGCGAATTGAAACGAATTCAAATTGAATTGAAATTTGAATTGAATAGAAATGGATTTTAAAACGAATTTATAAAGAAGAATTCAATTTTGATTTGAATTGAAAAGGAAGTCGAAATTGCTTTTGAAACGAATTTAAAACTATTTATATAATTCGTTTTAAATAGAAATCGATGAAATATATATTATATATATTATATATATAATATAATGGCCTGAATAGAACGCGCCGCGCCGCGGCAGTTCGTAAATTTCGACCATTTATTTCAAACGGACATTACGGGAGATCCGACCGTCGGATTCTCCTGAAACTGGAACCGTTGGGTTCGTATCGAAAAGAGCTTTCTAACGAATATTAGAAATTTGAAATCTAACAGTTGGATTTGGAATTATGTCCAAATCAAATTTGAAAAAGGTCGCTGTAAGTGCAGTTCGATGGCCATTGATGGAAATCGACTGTACGGGCCTTGATAAAATTATTAAAAATAGTAATAATTTGTGTAAAATCATCATAAATGATTTGTGAAGATTTGGGATGAAAAACTCCATATTTTAAAAGATAAAAATAGATTTTTATCGAAATGAACTAGTTTTGAACTAGAATTAGAATTCTATTTATTTTTAAATAAATAAACTGAATTTGAAATGGTTTTGAAAATAACCAAAATATCCAATGATTGCATTGGAGTGGATTTGAATCGAAATTGTCTTCGGAATATTTCGATGTTGGAATTCGTGATTATACAGGTGTTGTTATGGAAATTTGAAAGATATATTTATATCGTTATTTCCAATACGACATTTGTTGATCGTAGAATTTGATATTGAATATAGGCCGATATATTTTCTATTCAGAGCCTTATATTGAATATCAAATGTGATTTGGGTTTGTCGTGAATGGTGTCTTCACTAACACTGTTCTTGAACCCAGTTGAGAAATGATTAAATCTTTTTATTTAGATTTAATGAAGTGTACCAATTAAATAATATTTAATTGGAATTGAATTGATATTGATTTTTGGGTTTATCGTGAACAGTGTTTTTAAATAACACTCGTTCTTTAACCCGATCATTAATGAAATGGGATTTTGGGTTGTCGTGAACGGTATCTTCAATAATACAGTTCTTAGACCTAAAGGAGTTAAGAAAATCAGAAACTAACTGGAGATTAGTTAAGTTGAATAGTTTCCGAGGTATTGATCTGATGTTGGTTTCGGCCTTCGGGATTAATACTTAGGGAATTGCTCACTTGCTAATTTACAATTAGGGACTGATTGAAATGTGATGTGATTTTGGGTTTATCGTGAACCGTGTTTTAAATGACACTGATTCTTTAACCCAGTCACAGATTAAAACTAAGTGGGGTTTTAATGAATCTTTAATTAGATTGAAATAATCGAAGTGGAGTATCACCAGTTTTGCTCCAGGCGATAGTTAAATCTTTAATTAGATTTGAACGTGAAATGGTAATTGAATTTACCGATAACACTGTGGTGTTAGATATGAAGTATTACCAGTTTTACTTCATGGGATAAATAGGTTGGGATTGGGAAATTAAAACCAATGATTACTTCGGTAAGGTTCGTTAATCTCGACTAGTGGAATCGAAATTCAAAAGAAGAATAAATTCAAGAAATTTATCTTGGATAAAATGAATGGGAACCTTTCCCTATGAATGTGAAATCAGAAACTAACTGTCGGTTAGCTAGGCAGAATGGTTTTCTGGATATTGATCTGATGTTGGTTTCGGCCTTCGGGGTTAATATTTGGGAAATTATTCTCTTGATTAATTTACGGTTAGTGACTGATGAATTGGAATGAGGCGTATGTTGTGTTTGTGTAACACTTATTTAAAATATACGCGAGTTATTCGGGAAGACCGGGTTTATCCCATTCTGAATAACTGATACGACGATAAGTCGAAGATGAAGACGATGGTCGAAGACCGGAGGTCTTCACGTCGTTTGGGTGATAACTGATGATCTTGATTGGGCTGTACACCCAAGAAGATGGAAACAGTTGGTGATCGTCCAGACGTACTTGGAGATCGATGGATATGCGGGGTACTAGGTGCCTCCGGTTTCGTTCAGACCCAGAACGGACTTGTAAATGGACTGTGTGTCTGACATTGGATTTTAGTCCATGTGGTTGATCTCTATTAAATATATATCTGTTTGGCGGCAGAGAATTTATTCTCTTGCTTAACGCCCTTCTCTGAGACGTACGAGCTCAGGGGTTATATATTGATGGATATCAAACGCATGGGGTGAATTGCCTGTGTGGCATGCCTAAGGGGCAATTGATCGAGGCTTCTGTTGAAAAGCAAAGTCTTGTGGTGATGATCAAAGCACGGCCTTTGTGGCGTAGCTTTGTGTAACGTTTACCTCGCGTGTTTCACACCCGGTATGAACCAAAAACGGGAGACGGACCTCAGGGAGGACTTGCGTTTCTTTCTAGCTAGAAGTGGCGTCAGTGATTTTACATGCCCTGACGAGTTTGACTTATGTGGTTGTTGCTGTTGCGAGGCGCCTCGGTTATATCGGTTTCGGCCGATGCATTCTGGTCGGCTGACGGACCAGACTTACACTCCATAGGGTGGGGAAACGTAGTGTTCAGGAATTTTAATCCACATCGGTGGACCGGCCCTGACGATCCAAAGGCTTGATAGAGTACTTGCCTGAGGGGCGGGCTAGAGCGTCTCGAATCGGTTGAGGACTATCTTTTGCCTCGGTTCATAGACGGAAATCCAATTTCCAAATACGGGACATTTGCGGTTTTAATTGTAATCCTATATATGGCGACATAGTGGGATGGGGCGCTTATGCCGCCTATGATTGATACTTATGATTTGAAGTTGTTTTATACACTATGCACTTATAATAGTATCAAACGATTTGTTTTAAACGTATCAAGCATTCTTTGGCTGTTATAAGGGAAAACCCTATCCCCCGGCTTGCGTTGCATTGTGTGATAGGACCTGGGTCTTATAACAGCTTCATTTTTCTTTATTTAGCATTGCGCTGTTTGTTTTATGCACTGGTACTCTTGGGAGGAAACCCATTCCGTGTTATACGGCGTGGTCCCTTGATTTACCTAATGATTTAAAATAAAGATTAATAACTGTTTTAGTTCTCACACCAGTCACATGACTGACCTGGAGTTTATTGTTTTAACCTAAACTCTGGGTGCCCTTATTTTGACACGGGCAGCTAGTAGTTTTGGTTTTGCAGATTTATATTCACAGGATCCTGGTTTACAGCTGGAACGATATCCGGAAAGCTTTGTATCCGTATATCTCTTCTAGTTGTGTATTGTATTATTTTCCGCTGCTATGTATTTAAATGTAATTTAAATCTCTGATATTTCTGTGTAATATTTATTTATACTCTGTATATTCTTGTAATCTGATGCATTGTTGTTACATAACAGTGAAATGTTCTTTTGTATGCGTTCTGTTGTGGTTTGTTCTCGAACTATCCGTCGCTTTCCTTTACGGGGAAGTTACGGGTTTTCACAAGAGGGTACCACGAGCCACCAGTCTAGGAGGACCACAATCCGAACTGACAATCAGACTACTACACGACCTAGGAAGGAAATTATGGCTCGTTCTGCTCGTGCTGGTACTTCTGCTCAACCCGGTTCGAGTTCCTTGCGTATAAGAGAAGATGAAGACGATCAGTTTGACCCTTCTGCTCTAGTTACCGAAGGACATCTGACTCGAATACTTGAAGCATTGGACAGGCAAGATGATGAATTGGCGCTCAAAGGCAGGTGAGCTCGTTGCTGTGTCAGAATATTACTACCTTGGGCAGACGAATTGACGATATTCAAAGGCAGGTTTCGCCACCTCCAGCTTACCCTTTATCCCCGGAACATACATCCTCGTCTGAAGAACCTCAGAGAAACCGGTGATGGCCTCCATTGGAAAGGGCTGAGAATATATAAGTGCTTAATCACGAAACAAATAACTGTAATTTAAATGATCCCATCCTGCCGACTAGGAATGGAGGCGTTATAGATCTTGCTCAGAATCGATTTGTTCCTCCTGCTCGTCGTGCGATTGATCGCTGCAATAGGAGGCAAGGCAGTTCTGTCCAAGACCCAGACCTTGCAGCAGCACGTCAAAGAGATGCTGGAGGGGCTCGCCGGGCAAGAAGTGCCGATCCCGAATCCAATTTGACCCATGCGAATGTCGAAGCCATGATCAGGCAAATGATGGTGGAAAGTCGCGGACAAAGAACCGAAGATTGGGGTACAAGCCATAGTCATTTGCCTTTTACAGATGATATTTTAGAGGTTCAATTCCCTAGGAAATTTAACATGCCATCCATGAACCGTTATGCGGGAAAAGCTGGTCTAGTTCAGGAGCTGATGAGATATTCATGGTACATGAATGCAGCCGCCGCTTCCGATGCCGTGAAGTGTAAGGCTTTCCCGATATTGCTGGAGGATACGACGTTAATGTGGTTCACTCATTTGCCAGCGCGATCGATCTCCAGTTTCAGGGAATTAAGTGACCAGTTTGTTAATCAGTTCCGATTACTTACCTAGAGATCTAAGAATGTCATTGAGTTGTCCCTCATTAAACAACGTCCGGAAAAATATTTGAGGTCCCATTTAGATTGCTTCAATTTAGCGGTCACAGAGGTTAGAGATCACCATGAAAAACTGTTTTGATCACTCTGATTGATGGAGTGGATAAGGATACTGAGTTTGGAAGATACCTGGTCGGTAAACCACCATTAACCAGAGAGATATTTTATGTAAAGGCCAACATCCACATGCGTCGAGAGAAAATTTATGCCAACCGAAAGAGGAAGGCTGCTAATAAGGAGGATATCCCAAGTATTGTGGCCATTAAGAAAACAGGAGATAGCTCAGGAAAAGTTGAAGTTAATGTCGGGAACAAGAATCAACGCAATGGTTTCCAATCGGGGAATAGTAATAACAATAATCGAAAGAGAAATCGAGGAAATGACTCTCAGAGAAGATCCCGGGCCAGACCGTTTGAGAGCTTCACACCGTTAAATGATACGTTGGAAAACATCTTCCTGGATACATATAATGTCCTCTAATACAAAAGGCTTCCTCCGAGAGATTCTACAGAAAAGAAGCGTGAAACTGGGAAATTCTTGTCTTTTTCACCAGGTTCATGGTCATTCCACAAACGAATGTCGTCATTTGAGAGATGTGATTGAAGAACTGCTCTAAGAAGGAAAGCTTGATGAATATAAGGTGACTCCTAGGGACAGGGGGCAAGCCGTACAAGCCCCGAACCAAAGCCAACCTGCTGTCAAACCAACGGCTCAGCAAAATGGAAAAAATATCGTTACCAATACCATTGTTGGTGGGCTTCATCTGGCAGGGCATAGTTTCAGAGCTATGGATTAGTATGTGAATGCATCTAAACAGCATTTTGAAGTAGGGGAATGTAGCAACCCCGAGGATAACGCTCCGGTTAAGCAACAAAAGACGATGTCTGATGACATTATATTTCGCGAGCGAGAGAGTATTGCGGTTCACTCCCCAACTGAAGACCCATTAGTGATCACCGTCGCCATCGGTCCAACTATAGTTCATAAAGTTTTAGTGGATAACGGGAGTTCAATCAACATTCTGTTCAAGAAAACTTTTGACCAAATGAAACTCGAGCCAAAGGATATGAAGCGATGCGAGTGTTGGATACGCGGATTTAATGGAGCCTCGACCGCTCCAATGGGATACGTGGAATTGTCAGTAACCCTTGGGGAAGGAGAATGCTAGAGAGTGAGAATTCTCCCCTTTGTAGTCCTGGACATTGAGTCGTCGTACAATGCCTTTTTGGGTCGGCCAGCCCTAGCCAAATTTAGGGCCTGCATTGCACCCTGGTGCCTGTTGTCGAAGTTCCCGACGGATGCCGGCATAGGCATAGTCAGAGAAGATCAAGTTGTTGCACGAGCATGCTACATTGCAAAGGTAAAGTTGCTCCGCAAAGGGAAAGATGTAGAAACAAAAGGTGGTTCTTCCCCTCCGAGGGAGGAATCGTCGTAGCAACAAAAGAAAATACCTCTGGGAGGGTCGCCCAGAGAGTTGCCCGAGGACATAGATCCCAAAGAGGATGAAGAGCCTGGGGGCAGAATGGCGACTCTCGATGAAGCAACTGTGGATGTACCAATCGATGATAGTGACCCAAAGAAGGTCCTAAAGATTGGATCCTAGTTGGATCCTGTTCGAGCCAAAGAATTAACAAATTTCCTGAAACCTAACTTGGATGTATTCGCCTGGACACATGCGGAAATGTGTGGGATATCTCCCTCAATTATGAGTCATTCGTTAAGCATCAACCAGAAACATCCTCCTGTCAAACAGAAAAGGCGAATGCTTGGCCCAGAGAGGTATGCCGCCTTGAAGGAAGAAGTTGAAAAGATGAGGAGTAATGGATTTATTAAAGATTCAACATACCCTGACTGGATTTCAAACCCGGTTTTGGTAAAAAAAAAGGCCAATGGAAAGTGGCATACATGCATCGACTTCTCAGATATAAACAAAGCCTGCCCAAAGGACAGCTTTCTGTTACCTCGAATCGATCAGTTGATAGATTCAACCACGGGTCATGAACTTCTTTCTTTTGTGGATGCATACTCAGGGTACAATCAAATCCCCATGCATGTCCTAGAACAAAAGCATACCAGTTTCATTACAGATTTAGGAATATACTTCTATGTGGTGATGCCTTTCGTTTTGAAGAATGTCGGTGCTACATATCAGCGATTGGTGAATAGAATGTTCTACAACCAAATCGGGAAAACGATGGAAGTATATGTTGACGACGTATTGGTAAAGTCCAGACAATCGTCCGATCATACTACTGATTTGGAAGAGATGTTTGGGATTCTCCGGAAATATGGGATGAAACTGAATCCTTTGAAATGTTCATTTGGGGTAGCATCTGAAAAATTCCTAGGATTCATCGTTAGCTCGCGCGGAATCGAAATCAATCCAGATCAAATTACAGCAATCCAAAATATCTAAAAACCGAAGCAGATTAAGGATGTCCAAAGCCTCGCTGGAAAGGTGGCGGCGCTGAGTAGGTCCATCTCCAAAGCTACAGATAAATGCATCCCCTATTTCGAGCTGATAAAGCGAGGCAAGCGCAACTTTAAATGGACTCCTGATTGTATAGAAGCATTCCAGAATCTGTTGAACCATCTGGAAAGACCCCCGATACTGTCTAAGCCTGTGGATCACGAGGATTTATTTAGGTACTTGGTAGTGTCATCTCACGCAATCTGTTCGGGTTTGGTAAGAGAAGAGGATAAGGTACAAAGACCGGTGTACTATGTGAGTAAGAAATTAGCGGCCGGAGAACGGAATTATCCAAAAATAGAAAAGCTGGCGTATAGCTTACTAATTACGTCAAGAAAACTTCGCCACTACTTCCAGGCTCATCCCATTACTGTGTACACCGATCACCCACTAAAGCAAGTTCTGCAAAGGCCAGAAGCATCAGGAAGGTTGCTCAAATGGAACATCGAGTTGAGTAATTCGACCTGAACTTCCAACCCCGAAGGTCAATATGAGGGCAGACACTTGCAGATTTTATAGCAGAGTTCACCGTCCCAGAAGATGATGTAGTAACCGAAGATGATGTAGTAACCGAAGAGGATGATCCGCCAAAGCTACTCCTCGACCCTAATGCCTGGAAACTATACACTGATGGAGCTAAAAATGATAGACGATCAGGCGCCGGAGTGGTTCTCGAAACTCCAGAGAAACGGCTAATTTACTACGCTCTTAGACTGGAATTTTGACGCCACTAATAACGACTCCGAGTACGAAGCTCTAATTGCCGGGCTGGAACTCGCAAAGGAATTGGATATCACAAAACTAGACATCTTTTTCGACTCCAAGATAGTCGTAAAGCAAGGTCACTGGAAAGTTTCAGGCCAAGAGTCCAAGGCTGATATCATACTTGGAAAAAGTGAAGAAGTTGCTGGATGGTTTTGACCACCACAACATATCTCATATTCCCCGAACGGAGAATCAAAAGGCAGACAAATTAGCGAAAATGGCTAGTTCAGATAATCCTCAGGACACGGAACTGGTCCCAATTGAAGTACTACAGTCTCCTAGCATAGATCAGAGGGAAATTGATCCGGTAGTAGAGATTGAACCTGAGAGGGAGTCATGGATGACTCCTCCAAAGAAGTTTTTTATAAATGGAACGTTTCCAAAGAAGAAAAGCGAGAGGTGTGCAGTTATATGAAAAGCCTCCCGATATGTGTTGCAAGGCAATGTCCTATACAGACAAGGTTTCTCGACGCCCCTCCTCCGGTGCATCGCCCATGATGACATTAAGCGTGTGATGAAAGAGGTCCACGAAGCCGAATGTGGCGATCACATTGGAGGGCAAACGCTGGCGAAGAAGATATTGCGATATGGCTATTTCTAGCCTAACATAAACAAGGATGCAGCAAAGTATGCACGACGATGTGACGCTTGTCAGAAATTCTCCAAGATACCTAGGGCACCACCTAGCTAGTTGAGGACAATGACAAGCCCGTGGCCTTTTGCTATGTGGGGGATTGACATTATTGGGAGCCTTCCCATAGCAAAGGGCGGAGCAAAGTTCGCTATTGTGGCCATGGATTATTTCACTAAATGGGTAGAAGCAGAGTCTTTGACCATGATCACAACCAAGCGAGTGATCAATTTTGTTATCAAGAACATTATATGTCGGTTTGGGATTCTAAAATCATCGTAACCGATAATGGGACCCAATTCGACAGTACCGAGTTTCGAGAATTCTGTCAGAAGTATCATATCGAGAAAAGATACACCTCTGTGGCACATCTACAATCGAACGGACAAGTCGAAGAGGTAAACAAGGTGATTAAATCCATTCTAAAGAAAAGATTGAAGAGGGCCAAAGCCATGTGGGTTGATGAATTACCCTTGGCACTATGGGCCTTTAGGACAACGTACAAGTCAGCGACGGGTCACAACACCCCGTTTTCCCTTGCTTTTGGAGCTGAAGCAGTCATACCTGCCGAGTTGGAAGTAACATCTCATCGAACCACTTATTATGATCAGATGACCAACAATGAGCTGCTCCTTGAGTCTTTAGACATGGTTGAAGAAAAGAGGGATGAAGCCGATCTACGTGCCTTGAGGCACAAGCAACAAGTTGCTTGGTATTACAACAAAAAGGTCCGAGCTCGAACCTTCGAACCTGGAGACTTGGTTCTAAAGCGCGTCTTTCCACCCCCAGTACATATGGGCCCGAAATGGGAAGGACCGTACTCCATTTTACGAAGGCTTGATAATGGAACCTTCAAGCTAGCAACCGTGGATGGAGATGAAATCCCCAGAATGTGGAATGTCCAGCATTTGCGGCCTTATCTGACATGAAATTGTCAGTTTTACTCTTCTGTTTTTAGGACCATGTAAGATGGCTCGACTTGCCTAGAACAGTCTGGTTACTTGAACAAAAGACTATAAAGTGGACGTAGGTCATGATTCGACCGAACCACTATAAAAATATCGCGTGTCATTTACTTTTTCTGCGCTGTTTCCTATCTGCTCTTTTATTTTAATTAAAATAGATCATTACCATTTTGAGATTTGTTTTAAGCTAAGAAGCAATCACAATATACCGAATTCAAAACGACATCTATTCGATCGGAAGACTAACGGTAACTAAAGCTCCAAAAGGTGCGGCAAGGCAAATCACACTACTGCTTGCACTTTAACTCTCGAGATTAGGGAGAGAGCATAAAGGATGCAAAAATAACGTCCCCAAGGCGTTCAGGTGCACCGCGATAAAACCGCCTTGATAACACTCTAACCCGTTGAAGGATCGGGAGAGTACATAGGCACTAGAGACTTAGCGCCTGAAGAACTTCTGCCCCGCTAAAGGATCGGTGAGCAGACCCAGAATCGACCTCGAACTCTAACCTGCTGAAGGATCGGGAGAGTGTAAAGGTGCTAGAGACTTAGCGCCACTCGAACTCTAATCCGCTGAAGGATCGAGAGAGTATAAAGGTGCTAGAGACTTAGCGCCACTCGAACTCTAACCCGCTGACGGATCGGGAGAGTATAAAGGTGCTAGAGACTTAGCACCACTCGAACTCTAACCCGCAGAAGGATCGAGAGAGTATAAATGTTCTAGAGACTTAGCGCCACAAGAAATTTTACCCCGCTGAAGGATCGGGAGAATATAAAGGCACAGTGACATATGCCACTCAAGGGCTCCCATCCTACCACACGAGTGGGGACAAGAACGAAAAAGGGGGCCCGAACCCCTCATTTATGGGAATTGGGGGCAGCACATATATGGCTCTAATCAATCCTCAATAAGCCTGGCCAGGCACCATATTAATGATTGATTGGGGGCATGTGCATACGACACTTTGCATTCGTGAACACTACATGTATACTTAGTACACTAATTTTTTAATGATTATCATTCATGACTTCAGTATTTAGTTATGATTGTTTCGGTTACAATTATTTTTAAATTTTGTGATTCAGGATAATAAACTCTGGAAACATGGTAAACTTGCAGGTACACAATGGTGTAAAAGAAATAGATTTTCATTCACTAAAAGCAAGTTTACAAGAACAAGAAGATAAATAAAAGTGAGGGCCACTCTCACAACTGCAATTTTTGGTCAGTGGAAAGCCTAAAAGAAAAAATATGAGCCAATAAGTGCATTCTATTTACGCTTGGGAGACGACTTTCACTTATTTTCCTTCTTCTGTTTCTCCAACTCCTCTTTTCCAGCATCAGAGAGGTCACTCTTCTTCCTCTTTCTCTTATCAACAAGAGACTTCGGGGGAGAACTAGATAGCTGGGAGCCAAGCTGGGTAGTTATTGATTTGGGAGAGAATCTTATAACCAACCCAGTTTTGGGGTCGACTTCAGAGATAGGGGGCACGTATACAGGGTCCTGTTACCCCTTCTTAAGAACCGACTACTTTTCTTTCCTAGCCTGCATGTCGGCCAAGGTTTCATTATCATCATCCTTGGCCTCATCTGTGATGAAACTTCCTCTTCCTCATCTCCGTGACCACCATCTATGTCTTGCAAAGCCGCAACAACCTCAGCGTCCGCAGGAGTGCCGGTGCCGGATTCCACAGGTGCTACAGTGACTTTCTCAGTTGTTGTACCCTTGGTTTGCTTTGGAATCCCAGAAACTTCAACATCAGTACCCAAGGGGACGTCAACTTTCTCTGCCACTACCTTCTCCTCTGCATCTTTTTCGACCAGTTTGATACCTACACCATGAGAAGCAAATGTTAGCGAATCGGGAGAAGATGTGGCCATATCAGTTGTCTGTCCCGTGAGACGACGACAAGCTACGACTGCTTTGATGAACTGTGGAGAGAATATGGAGATACGTTCAGCTGACTCATCATCCAAATTTGTAATAGTGGCTCCGACAACTGGAGGAGTTGGAGCCAAGGGAATCAACGGATCATCAGGGTTATATTCCTCAACTTCGGAGGTTCTGGGCTCCACCACCGATCTCGAGCCTTCGTCAAGCTTATCCTTGCCCTTGAGCTTAATCTTCTCCCTCTCGATCTCTTCATGGATTAGGCGTCTGACTTTCTCCAGAGCCTCGGGTTCTTCACGTCTGAGAAAGGTCTGCATCAGCTGGTTTTCATCAATCTCGTCAACCATCAATCGGCGCTTCTCGCCTTCGACAATTGCAACCCATACATTGGCCAGAATAACATGATAGTCCGGAATCCAAGAGATGTCTTGAGTCCTGATGACTTGACCAAAGAAGTCGAACCACAGTTCCTCGAAACCATCTATCTCTTTCTCTTTTTCAGCGAGCTTATCAGCAGCAGCAGTGGCCGATTCAAGAGCATTATTGGCATTACTTTCAGTGAGAGCTGCACGCTCCTCAGCTTAGACAAGTTGATCATTTAAAACTCCTTTTTCTTTTTTGGCAAGAGCGAGGTCGTCTTTTAAGCTCGCCCTCTATTTCTCCCAGGCATCTTTCTCAGCAGCAAAGCGTTCCTGTGCTGCTTTCAGTTCATTGTTAATTGCCCTAAGATCTTCCACTTCCTTTCTCAGAGCCACCCGTTCCTGGCTGTTTGAATCAAGCTCACTGCGAAAACGCTCACTAGCGCTTTCCAGCTTAGACCTATAATTTTCTGCATCTTGCCGAGCTAAATCCAGTTGGGCCTGTGCATCCACTAGTTCTTTTTCCATTTTACTCCTAGCCCTAGCGTCATTCTCAATTTTCACTTGGGCTCTGGCTGCTTCCGTCTCCAAGTGGTGGATGACAGTGGAAAGTGTGGAAGCATGCTTTTTCATTAACCCACATTGTTTAGCCACATGGTATACGTACCCTATCACCTCCGTGTCCCAATTCTCGGGGTCCGGTTCAAGATCCGGGACGAACATCATCCTCTCAAAGAAAATATCAGGGAATTGCTTTCGCAAGCGCTCCAGCCTGGCCTGAATTTCAGAATTGGGAGCAATATCCTGTGCAGCGATGGTATCCAAGTCGTGCTCACTAGAGGAAACATGAGATGTCTTTCTCTTCTCCACGATCTTAACCTCATCTTTGTTTTTTCATTCTGACTCATGGTGTTTTTTAGAAGACTGAATATGAGAAGGCATACTTTTCGGAGGGTCAAATCCCTAGGAAGTTGCTTACCCCCAGCGGGTAGCGATGGACGACTGTGAGGCTTTCTAGAACATTGCTTTGATAGAGATCGAGATCGTGTAGAATAAGATTGATGAGAATCCCAGGGCCGATGACTATCTCTTCCCCGACTATCACTATGAACATGCTCGGGATTTGGAAGGAGGCTCGGTGTGCCCTCACGAAGGGAACGATAAGAATAAGACCGTTTACGAGACATTTTCCCTGCAAAAAGAAACAAGTGCATGTTAAAACCATGAATGTCAGTTGTATAACAGTTTTATGATAAATGGTGCATGTGATTTGTGCATCCTGTGAAATCCTCCTTTAACGGACCAGGGCCCAGAGTTAGGATCGTTTGTGTGACTCTTTTTTCTCCAACTGGGGCATTCGTCTCCTCAGAGATAGGAAAAATTGGTTCCCCTCCGAAGTCTTCCTGAGTATAGATATATAGATATCGTCTGGTAAAGGAATCTTATGCAATTCCCTGAGTATCTGTTCCTCCGTTAACTCATCCTGAGCGAGAGACTCAACCGGTGATCAAGTTTTTAAGGGAGACTGCCCCTCAGAGGTCGGAACCTCCTTTGGCTCGTCATCTTGCCCCTCGTCTCCTTTGTATATGTTTAAATCTTCATCATCCTGATTGATCATCGTCGACGGACTCTTGCGAAGGTTGGTTGTCTCTACTGCTTGAGATGTTCCTTCTCCCTCGGTCGAAGGCATATACCTGTAAGGTTTGGCACCCACTCCAAGTCCGAATCTTATGTCTAAAAGACGGTGTTTGTGAAGGTTCTCGTCGGTAATACAATTCTTAATCCTTAAGAAATCTGAGTTACATTTGAGAAGGGGGGCATTTGGTCTTCATATATCGATCCTTCCGTTCTCTCAAAGTTGTGATCTGTATGGAACATAATGACTCATTAGCACTGAAATTATGCATTTGAAGTAAATGCGGGAAAGTTGAAAACATACTTGCTTGTAGCCACTTCCTCGCACATCCAGCTTGATGTTTTATATAGAACCATTCAGATTTGATATCCCCTATATTACTATAACCATCTGTCACAACTTTTCTGTTGGCAATTGATTCAAAGAAAGAAAAATTGGGAGCTTCTGCGGAATGATGCTTGAAATGGTAATAGAATTTCAGATCTTTAAGGGTAAGTTCGGTCTGTAGAATCTCCGTATAAGCAATATACAGAGCATACAAGCCGCGTAGGCATTCAGATGGAGTTGAATAGGGGCAATGTGTAATTGTCTTAAGAGATTGACAACAAGTGGAGGGAAGGGAGGAATAGCTCCTACCCCGCACATGAGTCGACTAATAGTCATGTACCCCTCTGGGGGCAGAATGAGGTCTATCTCCGCTTTCTGGGGTTTTCACATCATCCTAGGGAATTCCGTGTCTTCAGCATATCTTCTTAAGTTTTATATCGTCTTACTTGGATGGTGGAGAATCGGTGAGCTTTTCTATTTCCTTAACACTCGGAATTTCGTCAGGAGCTCGATCATCCTCATTTTCAAGGGATGTGCTCTCAAAAGTCGTTGACTCTATATCGGTGTCCATCTAGTAATCAGGGTCGGATTTTTCCCCATCTGAATCTTAGGGAAGCACATCAGGGCCGTGATGTACTGATGTCTCTGATTCGGTACCTTTGTTTGGTGTCTCTGATTCGGTACCTTCGTTTGGTGTCTCAGTCACTTGTTTATCAGACATAGTTGTGTTGGCGAGTAAAAATTAGAACACAAGTTACCCGTTCCCCGTGTGTGTAAGTGCAAGTGTGTGCCTGTGCGTACATATAAGAAAAGCATGAAGTTATTTAAATGAACAGGATATTGGTCGTGATATGCCATCAAGTTAAGTCGCTCAGTCCAGAAATTTCATCTCAAAGGCTCTAACCTAACTGTCCATTGGTTTATTAGAGGTACGTTGTATGCCAGTATACGCATTGGATCGCTCATCAGACCGGATCGTGAGATGAGGTCCGGATCGTGATGCATCGCTGGTTCGAGAAGTAGGAGCAGACTCGTGGAAAAGCACCAGCTCATGGAATAACAACGGATCGTGGAAAGCTGATCCTCTTGACCTATTGTGCATTACTTGAACGGATCGCGACAGACCTCCACGATCCATCCTCATCACCACGGTCCGATCCCAGTCCAGTGACCCGATCCGTTGTCCATAACCACACTTCTATTCTTCCTTTGCTCCCTGGTCCCCCTACTTCCATGACCAGAGCCAAGACCTCAGTTACGAACCGACCTGGCCTGCTCCTTCTCCTTTCTTGCTTCTCCTCTCCGTCCACTGACCAATGCAATCGAACCCATCTCACGCCATTCATTTTTCAATTTCCAATCATAGCCGTAGCAAGATAAATCCTACACTCTAATTGAAAATAACAGTAAAATCTCTAGTTTTCTTTTACCTAATTGAACTAAGTCGAAGGTTGAAGAGAAAATCGATTTTAGAAGCTAGGGTTTCGGTTGTATAGAATGGAGGCAGCAGTGAAAACAGGAGAAGAAAGAAAGGGTAGTGGAGGAGAAGGGCCAGCTTATATAGGCAAAACAATGGCCATTCGTATTCCCTTTTTGTTTTATTTGAAGCAAATGGGCCACGAACAGGAGCCTACTTCGGCTCGTGATATGGTCCGCTCTGCTAGAAGCCTAGGGCTGAAACCAACAGGTCCGTCGCAATTCGAAAGTAAGTCCGCTATGCTACGGATCTGTGATGGATGCTGTATCCACAAACCGCACTAAGGTCCAACGACCTGAACTCAAGAAATCAAACAAAAGAAGAAAAACCCCATGGAAATCGAACTAGAATCGATACTCAAAAAGAAGAGAAGAGATACAAGCGAAATTATCATTATTATTACCTTTTTATTGAAAGAAAATCTCGATTTTTGTTGAAAGTCAAATTAGGGGTTTGAAGGTAAAAGGTAAGAAGAGTGGTGGCTGGTAAAAGAGGAAGTGAAAAATGGAAAAAGGAGAGTAAACCTGTTTATATAGACAGAGAGAAGACTCTTGATATTCCCTTCCTTGTCATATATGGTTCGCTAGGCCATCATGAGCCACGAGCAGGCAGATAGCCCACTGGGGGTCGTGCATGAGCCCTCCAGACAACGGTCCGAAGCCTATTGGATGACTCTAATTGAAGTTGTGGGATAGTCCACCACGGTCCGAGACTTGAAGTGACGAACCAAGCACTTGCATGACTAATGGATTGGAAATGACAAAGTTAAATATTTGCTGAAATACGAAAGTTATTAAATGCTACTTCTTACAGGGAGTTTTGAGACTTACTTGGCGATTTGATAGCAATATCTCCAGGAATTCAAAAGATGAAAATCTCTCGATGAACAAAGAAATGACTGATCATACAACCCAAGATTTATAACAGTCAAGGAACGCAACTTCCTGAAGCAATATGACATTTCAGATAGACACGACCACTGATTCACATCTCTTCGTGAAAAGATAGCTCAAAAATTTCGAAGCATATTCCTTCCATGATAAAACATATTCCGAGTGGGCAAAATGTTGGCTAGCTTTTGGGCCAAGCAACCAAGGTTCATATATAAAGATAATATGGATCTACACATGTCAAAACCATTAAAGATTCGATCATAGTCTTCCTATCTCCATCGGATCGTGATGCTACTACACACCCCCGATCGCAGCACCCTACCGCAATCCGATCCATCCACACCTGAGTCATTACCACGATCCGATCCCTAAAGCTGAGAGATGAAGGCCACGACCAAGTCATTCACGTTCCGAAGATGAAGGATCTTGTGACACCTGTCCATAACTGATAATTTGACCATTTCTTCATCAAGCTACAAATCAATCCGAGATTCTCGGGATTTGTGCCATGCGTGACCACGATCCGTCAGCAAATATCACCTATAAATAGCCCCAGAGTTGGCATTTTTAGGATTTTTTTTGGGCAATTCGGTGCTCTGATTCCACCATTATCATATATCCACAATTTCTACTCAGAGTTATCTTGAATTTACTGAGTGAATCAATATTGTAAAAGTGAGGTTGAGAGATAAATTATTGGTTGTACTCGAATCTTAAGTATAATCATTGATATAAAGTGGTCGTAGGCTCATTAACGCCGAACCACTATAAACCTTGTGTCTTTTCTGCTTTTTCTTGCATTTTTTCTAATATTAATCTCCCCCAAATTAAAACAATTCGGGGGTTAGACCCAATTTTGGATCTAACAGAACCGATCGACATATCCAGCGTCTACAAGTTGAAGGCCTAATATGGGAGGTCTAGCACATTTTAACCATAATTGAATATGGTAATAAATATGAAAACTTAACCTAGTTGAATCCATAAGGATTGTACGAGCCTGTTGAATCTGTGGGGTTAGGTAAATCTATTAAGTATGTGGAGTTAAGTAAGCCAGTTAAATCCGTGGGGTTAAGTAAAGCTGCTAAAAATCTGCGGGGTTGAATAAACCTGTTAAATCTGTATGGGTTATACGAAACTGTTAATTTAGAAAAATTAACCCGTTGAATATGTTGGGGTAATATTGACCTGTTAACTTGTAAAGTTTAACCCGTAAGTCTATAAGTGGTTATGTGAATACGTTAAATCTGTTAGGCATAACCTGTAAAAATCCTAGTTAGTTGGGGACACATGATTTGTAAGGGTTGGCTTGTGTCATCTATTGTGTGGGACCCATATTAGTCAGTAACCCATTCTGGTATTAAAGGGGGACCCCGCACTAGGTAGGGGTCAGGGCACTCTTACTAAAGTGATTATAAGAGGTTCATCTGAGAGGAAGTGTGTACTGGCGCATTCCAACGGACTCATATGCGTGCATGAGTACGGCCTGCATCTGCGAAAATAAGCCACTGTAGCACCAGTAAATAGGTTTGTGTCCTTCTGTAGGTTGGCACTTTAGGGAGTAATACACCCTACTGTGGCGACGACACAGGGTATTTGTGGAATAGGGGAGCCGATCGATTGGGGGGGTAGTAAATGGGGTATATCTGGTCTTGTCTATTTCTGTGGGTTACCTGTGTTTCTGTTTGGGCTAACATCCGTTATTTTTTATTATGTACCAGCTAATGTCGTTTGGGTTAAAACCCGTTACTAGAGTACACCTAAACATACCATTGTATTTCTGTTGGGATCATCCTGTTTCTGTTAAGCAATTAGGGAGTATGTAATCCTGTTAAATATCTGTTATACTAGTATTGGTGCAGAGAAATCTCTAGAAGCGCAATATATGCTATCATGTTTACCTCATCATACTTGATGTTATCTTTCTTGTCCATCTTATATGTTGTTAGCTTGTTTTGTGACCAGGCCACCCAAAACTCAAACGATCAGGGTAACATATGTTAGAGGTTAAAGCTCTTATATGTTCTAAAACCAGAGCTCAGATCAGATTGGAGGGCTCGGAACGGATCAGAGAGCCCATGTCGGATCGGATTGGAGAGCACACAACAAGGAGACTTGTCAAAACGAACATCGGTTCGGATCGAAGGAAGCCGGCCCGATCCCCTCACCTGAAGCACGTAACTGCCCTTAACCATAGACATGTTCTCTTGCCTATAATACCGAACCGATACACACTTATCACCCAGAACCAATCCTACATTTGAATATCCTGAAGTGGTTATACCCACTCAAATGAGGACCGAATTTCATGCCTAAAAGAGGGGACCGAATGCCACTTGCTTCCCACGAAATGAAGACCATTCCCCCCACTATCTCCATTACTTTCGAAGTCCTCCCTGATGCTGCCACGTGACCACTCTTCCATAACCGAATTTCTTCCTATAAACACATGAATTCGCAGCCATCTGAGGAGATTTTTGGCATTTTTGTTCCCGATGTCCTCCATGTCTGCACCCCCGTCAAGGGAGAACCTTCTTCTCCAACGAAAATACAATGAATCCAGAGAGAAGTATTCATTAAATTTGAGTGTTTGGGTGATTGTATTCGTCGTAATTGTAATTCTCTATTGAATGAAGAACTATAAAGTGGATGTAGGCTCGTTAATGCCGAACCACTATAAATCTTGTGTGTTGATTGCTTTTTCTCGGTTTTTAGATTACTATTCTTCGACATTACCTAAGAATCCTAGACAATTGAGTGTTAGTGCCATTTTTTGGTCTAACATTTTGGTGCTTTCACTGAGTAATGAAGATTCTCAGCATTTAAGGATTCTCCAATCTACTTATTAGATCGCCAAGTCCGATGAGGAAATCCTATCAATTCTATATTGACTTTGCAAGAGATCACCAGATGTGTAACCACTTCCACGCCATCTAGTAGCAATCGCCAACGATTGGAAATCAAGTCCATAAAAGTTTCTGGATAGGATCGGATGTGCTTCCAGTTTGAATGGCCTTCGGATCAGATGCAGATGAAGGGATCGGGTCGGGTGCAAATGAAATGTAACACCCTGAATTTCGGTTAATGCTAAAATTCACTAATTACAGAATATATAATCTCAGATGTGAGAATTGGGGGAAACGGGCTGCGTCATTGCGTTCGTCTCGGAAAAATACGCGAAATAGAGTCCGAGTTTTCGAAAATCGGAGTCCGTATGGCCCAGTTATGGCCCGATGAAGTTTGCAGAAAATTTGAAACTAAAAACAGATTTATAATTTAAATTCAGATTTTAAAATAGAGCAGGCGGGGCCAGGCGGGAAGATTCCCGCCCTACCCATGTCGACAGGGCTGTCGACAGGCCTGTCGACAGGGGTGTCGACTTGCCTGTCGACTTGCCTGTCGACAGGGGGGCGACGCCCAGTGAAACTGGGTGCACCAGTTTGGGTTCTTGGGCTGGCTTGGAGGGCTGGTTCTGGAAGCTTCTTGGATCTGACGGGTCTAAATTAATCTAGGGTTAATCTAAGGGTCTAAAATGCAACCTAATCCTATAAATAAGACCCTAACCCTACCCTAATTCATTCATAATTAAATCTTGTAACTAAACTATGGCAAAATGAAACTTGATCATGGCCTCCACAAATCAATGAAGAGGAAAGCAAGCTAATCAACCTCTCTAATCAACTTCTAATCCATTCTAAGCATCTTAATCTTCTTCATTTGGAGTGCAAATTGCTAGTGGTGAGTTTCTATCACTTTGATGATCAATTGTTAAAATAAGTAGATTGGGTGTAATGAGACTTATGGTCTTGAATGCGGATTAGTGAGTTTGAATCATTTGTAATGATATGCTAATCTATGTATAATATTAATCCTATGTTGAATATGTAAGTTTATGCAAGTTGAATATGTGAGTTTATGCATGTTGAATATGTAAGTTTATGCATAATGAGTAATTGATTTTATGCAAGTTAAGTATGTGGTTTTATGCATGATGAGTATGTGATTCTATGCATGCTAAGTAGGTGATATTATGCATGATGAGTATGTGATTCTATGCATGCTAAGTATATGATATTATGCAAGTTTAGTATGTGATTCTATGCATGCTAAGTATGTGATAATATGCATGATTAATAAGTTGTTTTATGCATATTTAACAAGTGGGTTTATGCATGTTTAACAAGTTCATATGCAAGTTACATGTATGATAATATATGCTATGCAAGTTACATGTTTGTTAATATGCAAGTTACATGTATGTTAATATGCAAGATATGCTATGCAAGTTACATGTATGTTAATATGCAAGATATGCTATGCAAGTTACATGGTTGTTGATATGCAAGTTCATGATGACACATTATGCAAGTTTATGGGTTAATATGCAAGTATGTGAATGCTTATGCAAGTATGTGAATGCTTATTCAAGTATATGAATGCTTATGCAAGTATGTGAATGCTTATGCAAGTATGTGAATGCTTATGCAAGTTATGTGTATGCTTAAATGCATGTTTAACAAGTTATGCAAGTTGTGAGAATGCTTATATGCAAGCTCAACATGTTATGCAAGATATGTGTATGATAATATGTAAGTTCATATGCAATATGTTATGCAAGTCATGTGTGATAATATGCAAGTTTGGGTTAAATGTAGTTGGGTTAATATATGCTCATATATGCAAGTTGACATCCTCTTAACCCATGATAAAGTTATATGCTAAGATTTGGTTAAAACCCATGATATTTGTGATGGATCTTCCCTTTTTATTATGTCGTGAAATGAGAACGATTTGCGTGGGGAACGATGGGGTTAATAAATATGTTAATTAAAGTATGGTTGGGTACGATTAAGCATACCATAAAAATAAATTAACATAAGTGGGAATTTACCTATTGAGTTAGGTCTACCCCATGGGAATTTACCTATTGAGTTAGGTCTACCCATGTTATGAGAAACTTGATATTAATTAGGGATAATTAATATAAATTATGAGGGTGATTAATTAGGCGTAGTTAATCGACTAAGACACGAGGTTGGACTCAGTTGTAGCGTAAAACTGCCCGGACCCAACCGGCTTAACCAGTTGCTAAAAATGTTAGCCCAATGTGAGAGGTCTTAGGCACAAACTAAATACGTGATTAATGTAAAGACACGAGGTTAGACTCGGTTATGACATAAGGCTGCCCGGACCCAACCGGCTTAACCAGCGGTCATAAAAGATAGTCTAATGTGAGAGGTCTTTATGAGGATCACGGTCTGAATTAATTAAGAAACACTTAACCATATAAGCATGTAGTGGGGCATGAGGGTTAAGTGGGTGCCTTGGGTGGCTTGTAGTAACTAGTAGGGTGCCTTGGGTGGCATGAGGAAACTAGTGGGTTGCCTTGGGTGGCAATAGAAAATATGATTAGAATACTTAACCAAAGTGGAACATGTAATTAAACATGGGTAAAGGGTTAAGTAAGTGCTTTGGGTGGCATGTGGAGATCTAGTGGGTGCCTTAAGAGGCAATTGAAATATGATTAATTACTTAACCAAAATATATAACATGAAAGTGGACATGGTAAAAAGGGTTAAGTGGGATACACTAGATAAAATTACAAGCTTAGGTGGTAGGTTGTGGGGGCCCATTTCAACCAATATCCCAAACGTATCTTTGTGGGCTCGACTCAAGTCGAGTGACGGGACACGCATATTGGGCTTGACTATAAGAGGCCAAAACGGATTAGCGGTGGCAACGCAAGTCCATCGGGTTTCATATGCATGTGTGGGCCCGGGCTGGTAAGTAAGACGTTGTTGCATCGTGTAGGTATAACCCGTGCACCAAAATCAGGCTTGCCACTTTGGGAAATGATACATCCCACTGTGGGGCCAGCACGGATATCTACGTTAGGGAGCCGATCGCTTGGGAGTAGTGGGTACACCTTGTAAAGATAGGGGCAGACGGCACCTATGTAGGGGTAAAAGAAACTACTGGCTAAAAATTACTAAGTACATTTAGTGGGATCAATCTTTAGATGGGAATTAATCTGGGGTAGGTAGAACTGGTGTGGTGCAGTGTAGGAATTACTCTTGGGTGGATAAGTCTGGGGCGGTGTAATCTAGTAATTATCCTTGGGTGGATAAATGCGTCTTTACGGTGATCTTAGTTTATCCTAAGTTTACCAAGCTGCTTAGTGTAGCCATTCATCCCCAGTCGTTACCGTATATCAACTTATGTCTTCTCTGGTTATCTTTAATGGTTGTATTGTTAGGGTTATAGGACTCACTCAGACTTATGTCTGACCCCGTTGTTTTTATCTTTTTCCCCAACCCCAGGTTATTAGAGTGGGCCTGGTGCTAGTGGGCCTTGATCTGATTGCTGTATCTATCCTATGGAGCTTGGACCTCTGAAGTGAAGCCGAGCTTATCTTTCCTTTTATGGCTATTAGTTATGTAGTGGGATTATGTACTTCTATTTTATCAAGATGGATATTATGTACTTGACTCTGGTTTATGGTTTTGTGATGTAACCAAACAGTCTCTGGTTACTTTCCGCTGCAATGAAATGATGATTTAAATTTTCAAGTATTACTTATATCTGTCTTGCTGTAATTTTACTGTTCTATATTCACTTAAAATACTTCACCGAAACTAAGGCATTCCCCTGGTATGAGTGACCTTAGCGGACGTAGGGTGTTACACGTGGTATCAGAGCTTAAGGTTACCAGAACAGATAAAATTTTTTAGAAAAACTATTTTTCTAAGAAAATTTTTGAAGGAGTATTTTCAAAAACATGTCTTTTAAGAGAAAAGTTTTTGAGAGAAAAGCATAATCCCCGATAGCCATATCTTTATCTTTCGAATTCTCCGTTTGAATCTCTTTCTCTCTCGGTTTGAGTTTCCCCTCCGTATGTAGATGATCTTTCTAAGATAGATAAGAATGGAAAACCGCTTCAAGGGAATTAGACGTAAATCAGATTAGAAGTTGGTTCAAGAAGGAGGAGGACTTGTAAGTACTTATTGGATGGACGATGGGAGGAAGGCTCTAATAGTTGTTTGGTTAATGAAGGACGAAACCTCATTGATGGGAGGTTACGAGTGGAGAATGGGAAGGAGAAGGCTAGTCGTTATCCTTTTGGGAGGAATAGGACACCTTATTAGGATTGACCAAAGAAGCAAGGGCAAGGTATGGAATCTTCTGGAGGGTAGTTGTATTCCCTCACAACTAGGGTGCCGGATGGGGATAAGACCGTCTAGGTTGGAATTTGGATTTCTTTGTTATTCGATCCAAACTTTATTTGATTCTGATGTATCGAGTTCGTTTATCTCATCATTGTTAGTTGAGTCACTGCACTTAGACACCAGTTTAGTAGATGATCCCTTAGTTGTTTCAAACCCAATTGGGCTCCATGATGTGTTTGGGTTTGAAAGTTTCTATACTTAGCGTTGAGTTTGGATGTGATGCTTGTTGGGCTTCACGGGCTATGGGTTAGTTTTGGGGCATGGACTGGTTATCCAGTAGGGGTGCCGTTCTTGATTCTGAAGGGAGAGTTGTTAGGCTTATGACCCGCTTGGGTAACACTCTCAAGATCTCTTGTAATCCCATAGAATCTGTTATGCTAAGTTAACTAGAATCGCTTGACACGCCGGTCGAGAGTTTGCGATCTGTTAGAGGTGGTCCGGGAATACTCGGATGTGTTTGAGAAGATGAAGGGCTTACCTCCGGAGCGGGAGATTGACTTCCGAATATATCTGGTAAACAATGCCAAACCAGTGACTTGGCCAGTGTGCCACAAGGCTCCTCGTGAGAGGAGGGAACTCCATAAGTAAGTAGGCGATTGCTTGAGAAGGGGTTCATAAGAAGAAGTATATCGGAGTGGGGCGCTCCAGTAGTTTTTGCCATGAAGGCGGATGGGTCCCTCAGACTTTGTGTAGGCTAAAGAGAACTAAATAAACTCACAAAGAAGAATAGACACCCATTGCCGAAGATTGATGATCTCTTTGATCAGTTAGTTGGCGCCTCAGTATTTTCGCAGTTGGACTAAGCCACATGGTTTCGTCAGTTGAGAGTGGCTGACGATAGTATAGAGAAGATTGCCTTTAGGACTCCGGATGGTTTTATGAGTGGCTGGTGATGCTATTTGGTTTGACGAACGCCCCCGCATACTTTGTTGATTGGAAGAGAAGGGTGTTCAGGGAGTACCTAAATAAGTTTGTGATGATCTTTGTGGATGACATCTTGGTCTTTTCTAGGAGCGAAATAAGTTTTCATATGTGCTCAATAGGTTGAGCAAAGCCAGTTATGGGATAAAACGGTGGTTTTGGAGCGAGACTGGCAAGGACATCCAAAGTAGGTCAAAGGCTTAATTGTTTAGCCATTATTATTATTATTTTTAGTATCATCTCACGTAGGTTGCCTGAACTCGAAGGAGATATCCCTTGGGTGTTTGTCTAGTATTGGTTTCGGCCTTTGGGGCTTGCATTTGGGGGATGTCGAATTCGACTAGGGTGGTCTGCGTGAGAGATGGACAGTTGTGACGATTTTGGATAGGATTCTTAGCATCTTATGAGTTTGAGATAGCGTATACCCCTAACAAGGGAAACATGGTAGCAGACGCCTTAAGAAGAAAAAGGTTGTCCGTTCAACTATAGAGTTTAGAATTTATTTCTATGTTTGACTTTAGACCTTCCATTGATTTTGTATCCGGTTTGCTAGCCTCGTTGGAGGTTAGGCCTACTCTTTTGGGGCGTATTGGCGGAGCACAGCGAGACGACCCACAATTGGTTGAGTTAGTAAAGAAGCTCATAAGGAGGGGAGTCGTCCAGCCATTTGAGTAGGTACACCCTAGATGGTAAGGGGTGGTTGCGTAGAGACGGTAGACTCCTGTGTACCGCAAGACGAGGGTTTGAGGAAGGTTATACTTGATGATATACATCAGTCGAAGATAACCATTCATCCCGGTAGGGACAAGATGTACCAAGACATAAAGCGAGTTTTCTTTTTGGCTAATCTGAAGAAAGACGCGGCCAAGTATGTCGCTAGATGCTTGGTGTGCTAACAAGTGGAAGCGGAGCAGAAGAAACCCGGAGGGTTGCTTCACCCGTTAGAAGTTCCGTAATGGGAAGTGGGATAGTGTCTCATTGGATTACCGAAATCAAGGAAGGGTAATACGGGGATTGGGCTTATGGTAGATAGACTTACTAAGTGTGCCCATTTCATACCCGTGAAGAGCAAGAGGACTATTACATGTCTAGCTTCAGTTTACCTTCGAGAGATTATTAGATTGCATGGTGTACCTTCCAGTATAGTGGGCGATCGAGATCCTATCTTCACTAGTGAGTTTTGGAGAAGTTTGCAAGAGGCGGTAGGGACTCAGTTGTGTTTGAGCACCGCACCTCATCCTCAGACGGACGGTCAGACCAAGAGGGTGAACCGTATCTAGAAAATCTTTTGAGGTTGTGTATTTTGGATTTTGGAGGTACATGGGAAGAGCATCTTCCATTGGTGGAGTTCGCATATAATAACAGCTTTCAATCCAGTATTGGTATGGCTCCTTTCGAAGCTCTTTATGGAAGGCCTTGTCGATCACCTACACGTTGGTGGGAATCTACGGATGAGATCTTACTTGGGCCAGATATGGTTAGAGAGACTTCAGAGAAGATTGGTTGGATTCAAAGAAGGATGAAAGCGGCGGAATCTTATGCGGACAAGAGGAGAACAGAGCTTGAGTTTGATATTAGGACATGCTTTTTATCAAGGTATCTCCGTTACGGAATGTGGTTCACTTTGGATCTGTTAGGAAGTGAGTACCAAGGTTTGTAGGGCCATTTCCCATTAAGGAAAGAATTGGACAGATGGCATATAGAGCGGAGTTGCCTGACAAACTTAGTGGTGTACCGGGTGTATTTCATGTGTCCCATTTGAGGAAGTACTTACATGAGACCGCTGAGGTGGTAGAGCCGAGTTTGTTTAAAGAAGTAGAGTTAGAGCGCGATGAGACGATTCGACGAGCTCCTACTCGCATCATTGGGTCAGAGACTAGGAAGTTGAGGAACAGAGAAGTTCAGCTGGTTAGAGTGCAATGGGGAGATGACGAAAGCAATGCTACTTGGGAGACGGAAGCGAAGATGCGTTCTTTGTATCCATTTCTTTTTGAGAGTATGTCTTTTAACTTCTCCTTTATCGCTTGCCTAGTACTTATCTTATCTTTAGTATGTCCTCTCGATTAGTGTTGTTTGACCTTTAGATAGGGAAAACCTATGGTTGAAACATGTGTTTGAGACATGTTATGGTTGATGGATGCAAGTGGATGCAAGTGTTTGCTAGTGGTTGCTCGTGGATGCATATATACACACTCTAGGCACTAGATCGGCTCAATCACTTCATATTGCATATTGCATAAAATTGTGTGTAGTTAGCTATATTTATGGATGTATAATGATTGTGTTATCATATGGATGATGCATTTTGGTGAATGATTGTGCACTCATATAGATACTGTATGTGTCGATAGGGTTATCTCGCATACATATTGGATGCATGGCACTATCATGGTTTGCATATGTTCGTACATTAGATAGGGAACATATACACACACTTTTCGCATATGCTCATACATCATTAGAAATTGTTTAAGGACAATGGATGCTCGTGTTTGATGGATTGAGTAGATGGTTGTTTGGATGGTAGGATTTGCATTCTCCTTAGCTTAGAGATTTCGGGGACGAAATCCTTTAAGGAGGGGAGAATGTAACACCCCGAATTTCGGTTAATGCTAAAATTCACTAATTACAGAATATATAATCTCAGATGTGAGAATTGGGGGAAACGGGCTGCGCATTGCGTTCGTCTCGGAAAAATACGCGAAATAGAGTCCGAGTTTTCGAAAATCGGAGTCCGTATGGCCCAGTTATGGCCCGATGAAGTTTGCAGAAAATTTGAAACTAAAAACAGATTTATAATTTAAATTCAGATTTTAAAATAGAGCAGGCGGGGCCAGGCGGGAAGATTCCCGCCCTACCCATGTTGACAGGGCTGTCGACAGGCCTGTCGACAGGGGTGTCGACTTGCCTGTCGACTTGCCTGTCGACAGGGGGGCGACGCCCAGTGAAACTGGGTGCACCAGTTTGGGTTCTTGGGCTGGCTTGGAGGGCTGGTTCTGGAAGCTTCTTGGATCTGACGGGTCTAAATTAATCTAGGGTTAATCTAAGGGTCTAAAATGCAACCTAATCCTATAAATAAGACCCTAACCCTACCCTAATTCATTCATAATTAAATCTTGTAACTAAACTATGGCAAAATGAAACTTGATCATGGCCTCCACAAATCAATGAAGAGGAAAGCAAGCTAATCAACCTCTCTAATCAACTTCTAATCCATTCTAAGCATCTTAATCTTCTTCATTTGGAGTGCAAATTGCTAGTGGTGAGTTTCTATCACTTTGATGATCAATTGTTAAAATAAGTAGATTGGGTGTAATGAGACTTATGGTCTTGAATGCGGATTAGTGAGTTTGAATCATTTGTAATGATATGCTAATCTATGTATAATATTAATCCTATGTTGAATATGTAAGTTTATGCAAGTTGAATATGTGAGTTTATGCATGTTGAATATGTAAGTTTATGCATAATAAGTAATTGATTTTATGCAAGTTAAGTATGTGGTTTTTTGCATGATGAGTATGTGATTCTATGCATGCTAAGTAGGTGATATTATGCATGATGAGTATGTGATTCTATGCATGCTAAGTATATGATATTATGCAAGTTTAGTATGTGATTCTATGCATGCTAAGTATGTGATAATATGCATGATTAATAAGTTGTTTTATGCATATTTAACAAGTGGGTTTATGCATGTTTAACAAGTTCATATGCAAGTTACATGTATGATAATATATGCTATGCAAGTTACATGTTTGTTAATATGCAAGTTACATGTATGTTAATATGCAAGATATGCTATGCAAGTTACATGTATGTTAATATGCAAGATATGCTACGCAAGTTACATGGTTGTTGATATGCAAGTTCATGATGACACATTATGCAAGTTTATGGGTTAATATGCAAGTATGTGAATGCTTATGCAAGTATGTGAATGCTTATTCAAGTATATGAATGCTTATGCAAGTATGTGAATGCTTATGCAAGTATGTGAATGCTTATGCAAGTTATGTGTATGCTTAAATGCATGCTTAACATGTTATGCAAGTTGTGAGAATGCTTATATGCAAGCTCAACATGTTATGCAAGATATGTGTATGATAATATGTAAGTTCATATGCAATATGTTATGCAAGTCATGTGTGATAATATGCAAGTTTGGGTTAAATGTAGTTGGGTTAATATATGCTCATATATGCAAGTTGACATCCTCTTAACCCATGACAAAGTTATATGCTAAGATTTGGTTAAAACCCATGATATTTGTGATGGATCTTCCCTTTTTATTATGTCGTGAAATGAGAACGATTTGCGTGGGGAACGATGGGGTTAATAAATATGTTAATTAAAGTATGGTTGGGTATGATTAAGCATACCATAAAAATAAATTAACATAAGTGGGAATTTACCTATTGAGTTAGGTCTACCCCATGGGAATTTACCTATTGAGTTAGGTCTACCCATGTTATGAGAAACTTGATATTAATTAGGGATAATTAATATAAATTATGAGGGTGATTAATTAGGCGTAGTTAATCGACTAAGACACGAGGTTGGACTCAGTTGTAGCGTAAAACTGCCCGGACCCAACCGGCTTAACCAGTTGCTACAAATGTTAGCCCAATGTGAGAGGTCTTAGGCACAAACTAAATACGTGATTAATGTAAAGACACGAGGTTAGACTCGGTTATGACATAAGGCTGCCCGGACCCAACCGGCTTAACCAGCGGTCATAAAAGATAGTCTAATGTGAGAGGTCTTTATGAGGATCACGGTCTGAATTAATTAAGAAACACTTAACCATATAAGCATGTAGTGGGGCATGAGGGTTAAGTGGGTGCCTTGGGTGGCTTGTAGTAACTAGTAGGGTGCCTTGGGTGGCATGAGGAAACTAGTGGGTTGCCTTGGGTGGCAATAGAAAATATGATTAGAATACTTAACCAAAGTGGAACATGTAATTAAACATGGGTAAAGGGTTAAGTAAGTGCTTTGGTTGGCATGTGGAGATCTAGTGGGTGCCTTAAGAGGCAATTGAAATATGATTAATTACAACCAAAATATATAACATGTAAGTGGACATGGTAAAAAGGGTTAAGTGGGATACACTAGATAAAATTACAAGCTTAGGTGGTAGCTTGTGGGGGCCCATTTCAACCAATATCCCAAACGTATCTTTGTGGGCTCGACTCAAGTCGAGTGACGGGACACGCATATTGGGCTTGACTATAAGAGGCCAAAACGGATTAGCGGTGGCAACGCAAGTCCATCGGGTTTCATATGCGTGTGTGGGCCCGGGCTGGTAAGTAAGACGTTGTTGCATCGTGTAGGTATAACCCGTGCACCAAAATCAGGCTTGCCACTTTGGGAAATGATACATCCCAGTGTGTGGCCAGCACGGATATCTACGTTAGGGAGCCGATCGCTTGGGAGTAGTGGGTACACCTTGTAAAGATAGGGGCAGACGGCACCTATGTAGGGGTAAAAGAAACTACTGGCTAAAAATTACTAAGTACATTTAGTGGGATCAATCTTTAGATGGGAATTAATCTGGGGTAGGTAGAACTGGTGTGGTGCAGTGTAGGAATTACTCTTGGGTGGATAAGTCTGGGGCGGTGTAATCTAGTAATTATCCTTGGGTGGATAAATGCGTCTTTACGGTGATCTTAGTTTATCCTAAGTTTACCAAGCTGCTTAGTGTAGCCATTCATCCCCAGTCGTTACCGTATATCAACTTATGTCTTCTCTGGTTATCTTTAATGGTTGTATTGTTAGGGTTATAGGACTCACTCAGACTTATGTCTGACCCCGTTGTTTTTATCTTTTTCCCCAACCCCAGGTTATTAGAGTGGGCCTGGTGCTAGTGGGCCTTGATCTGATTGCTGTATCTATCCTATGGAGCTTGGACCTCTGAAGTGAAGCCGAGCTTATCTTTCCTTTTATGGCTATTAGTTATGTAGTGGGATTATGTACTTCTATTTTATCAAGATGGATATTATGTACTTGACTCTGGTTTATGGTTTTGTGATGTAACCAAACATGTATTACTTTCCGCTGCAATGAAATGATGATTTAAATTTTCAAGTATTACTTATATCTGTCTTGCTGTAATTTTACTGTTCTATATTCACTTAAAATACTTCACCGAAACTAAGGCATTCCCCTGGTATGAGTGACCTTAGCGGACGTGGGGTGTTACATGAAGCCTCAGATCGGATAGGAAAGAATGGTGTTGGTTCGAATTAAGAAAGGATAAGCTCTGGATTGCACGGAATCGACCCGACCCGCTCGTGCAAGAGAGTTGACCCGATCCGCTCGAATAAAGTAGGACCGACCCAACCCGAAGTGACTTGCATGATCCGACCCGAGGGATCAACCCCGATCCGATGACATCTCTGAATCGCAGTTTGAAGGAAAATTCCGATCCGACCCGGTACGGCTGTTTTTGGAAAAAATACATTTTTCAGACCATTTCAGAAAAGGCTCCATCTTCCAAAATCGCCGCCGGGACTGTGGGGTCCCGGACCCCCACCGGCGTTGCGCCCGGAACCACTGACGGCCTCGCCTTCGGCTCTGAGCCCGGCTCGCCATCAGCTCGACATATATTTTGGCCAACAACAGTCATCCAAGCTTGTTAATGAATATTAGACAGATAGTCAAAGAGCATGACAATGAAATGGCAACGACTGGGATTCCCCCAGAAGCCATGACCTCTATTTATCGATGTTATTCAATGTGAGGAGTTATTAAACAAAATCTACATGCTAACTGTGGCAGTGTACGGGGAGAAAGATTATTTCCTGGTAATCTCCAATCTTAGGGTTTCGATGGTGTATAAGCTTCACCAATACCACAAATGTTGTTCCTGGATGAGTAGTAACTACCTGGTTTACATGGCTTAAACATGTCCAACCTGTGGAAGTTCTAATGACATTGATATGGGGCAGCCGGACATTATTCCGAATATGACGTAAATGATCTTAGCAGCGATGGTTCTTAATGACAAAATCCATGAAAGCGACTAAAGGTCCTAACACTATAAAGCTACATCTCACTCGTATAACGTGATGAAAGAAACATATCTCACGGTTCACTCCCTGAAGAACTTAGCAAACCATCACAATACCCATCAATTTTCAAACATACTTATGATGACTGATTTACGTTGGATAAGGGTTAGGTTAACATACTTTAGTGCCCAGAGTAAGGTACAAGTTGAACCACCACATGCCATGATTGGACCTATGGATCCTTTCCCGGATTATGGCAACTTGACAGCTCACCAATCACCAAACAACCTTGGTCAAGAGATGAGAGTTTGAGACCAACACAAGTATGAATCGACCGTTAGCCCTCCACTTCATACATCAGTTGCGACAGAAAACATGAACATTACTTAAAGCCTTGCAATCCATGCTATCATAGTCAAATTTATCTGACTAAGGTCTAGACTGACCAGCACTAGCGGTGTTTAGAGCTTACATCACATCCGGATGCCTACTGCTAAACTTTTTAATGAAAGATGGAATGGGAATGGTCCACGACAACCATGTTACTAGAAGAACCAGCTATTTAGCTAATTAGGATATGCTATGCAATGGAGATGGCATGGAATTTAAAAGTACTTCCCCTCCTCCAAAGGAGGTGTAAGGAAGCATCGAAAAAGGAGTTGCCTAATTATCTGCCCAAAGACATGGACCCCAGAGAGGATGAAGATATGGGATGCATAAGGATGACACCTAATGAAGCAACAGAAGATATTCATATTGATAATGAAGACCTGACAAAGGCCTTGAAAATCCGATCTCATTTGGACCACCTCCGGATGAGGGAACAGACAGATTTTGTACAATCCAATCTGGATGCATTTGCGTGGACCCATGTTGACATGTGTGGGATCTCGCCGTCGATCATGAGTCATGCACTGAACATAAGCCCGAAGTACCCTCCTACTAAACAAAAAAGGCATATGCTGGGCCCGGAGAGGTCGACTTCCTTGAAAAAGAAGTGGACATTGGAGATGCTACAAATCCCGACTAGATATCGAACCTTGTACTTGTTAAGGAGGTTAATGTGAAATGATGAACATGCATTGATTTTTGAGATTTTAACAAGACTTGTCCAAGAGATAGCTTCACATTACCCAAAATTGATCAATGATCAACTAGTGGATTCAAAATTTGGTAATGAACTTCTCTCTGTTATGGTGCATATTCGGGTTACAACCAGATTCCTATACACGTGCCTGATCAAGAACATACCCACACTCGGCGGGTCAAATTTTCCATGATCAAATTGGAAAATCCATGGAAGTCTACATAGATGATATGCGTGTGGAGTCCAAGAAATCAACCGACCATGCTTCAGATTTTACAGTGGTGTGCTCAATACCAACCGACACTATGTTGTGTAGGAGGTGAAATGCTCATTTAGCATTGCCTTAAGGAAGTTTCTTAGCTTCAAAGTTAGCTCACGTAGAATCGAAACACTAGAAACTCCGAACATTAATCAAATGGGAGTTGATCCAGTATTGAAGACCGAACCCAAGACGGAGTCGTGGATAACCCCCCATAAAGAACTTCCTACAATATGGAACGCTTTCGACAAGAAAAAGCGAAAGGTGTACCACCGTTCGTAAAGCCCTAAGATACGACATGGAAGGCGACATTGCTTATTTTCTTTGGAATGTCATCCCGAGATAGCCATCAATGAGTCGCATTGTTGATTCATCGCCCTGAATGATTCGACAAAGGCACTAATAAGCTTCCCACTAGATGGACGATGTACATGAATAAAACATCTGATGGATGACGTTCTTGAGTTAGAAAGTGATGGTTCACAGTTCCACCCACCTTCATTGATTATCTGATAAGTAACTCATGCCCCAGACACTAGGGGCAAATGGAGATTTGAATGTCGATTGCTCGTGATTACATCATCTAATTCAAAGCTAATACATCATAGTCTTGCATGATCGACTGCCTCATCCTTTCCCAAAAATTGCATGGGGGTATCTAGGATTTTCTACCGATCAGACTTGTAAGATCCACATATAGAGTTGTAGAACAAAACCATAATGAGCATGACTGAATTGCTCGTCTACAAAGCCACGCCCTCCGTATAAAGAAAGTTTTATGTATCAAGGTGGATTCGGGATAACCATACACTCCTTAGCTCATGTGTGGCACACCACAAGACAATTGTGCATTAATCTTTGCATTACAAAGTCAGAGTCTGACTCTACATGGACATAGTTCGACCGTCTACATGGCTCGATCCTATGCTCGACGCCACCAGACTGAACAAATCCAAATAAAGGAGGCAGCACTGCCCCTTGATATGCTTACTTTTCAATCATGCATTTTACTTTTACATGCTTCTTGAATTATTGACATGACTAACTCATGCGACATGATTGATGCAGGTACCTAAAGTTTGGTGCCAATTAATCCTCCCACAGATTGAATGGAGGAACACAAAGATTCGGCAAGTGTGGCCCGACCACTTGCCTGATAATGTACATCCGCCAGAGCAAAGTAGGAAGTAAGGATTAAAATCGTGTTCTAACGACACTCGATCCAGCAGAATCCCGCTCTTGGAATTAGAGCGCAAAAGGAAAGCTGGGGCGAATGACATGACTGTTCGCCTGATTAACTCTAACTCTCATAATTTGAGAGAGAGTATAAAGGATGGGAAGATGACACCCCCAAGGTGTGATGGTGCACCACGATTAAAAGACCGCCTTGATTCTACTCTACCCTGGGTATTCGACGGGTGAGTATAAAGGCGCCAGGGACTGAGCGCTGGAAATGAACTCCTACCCCACTGAAGGATTGGGGGGCAGAATGAAAGCTGAGTTCAAACTCTACCCTGGGCATACGACAGGAGAGTGTAATGGCATTGCGATTAAATGCCATAGAAGGGCTCCTACCCGCTGCAGGATCGCAGGCAAGAATGGAAGCTGAGCCCGAACCCCTCATTTACGGACATTGGGGGGCGATGCACGGTCGATCCGAATAAATCCCAAACAAGCCCTGGCCAGGCACTTTATTCACTATTGATTGGGGCATACACACACATCACACCCCTACGATGACTGTGATATGATATGCTATTTATTTGTAGGGATTATGATTTGAAGGGATACCGAATCGAAACCCTTACCTGATTTGTGATGCAATTTATTGCTTACTACTCAATGTAGTAATGCTCTAACTACAAATATATTTGATTGAAATATATAACAAACTTGCAAATGTATGATACTGCAGGATTACTGCTTTGTTTGCCGATTGAAGATTTACAAAGGATAATTGGTCAAGAACGCGAGGCCCGCACTCGCAACAATAGCAGGCCAATAGAAAACAAATAAAGAGCCACATCCATAAGGCTGATGTTGATGCCTGATGACAAGCATCCTATGTAACTCGAGGCGGCGAACCAAACGAGGCCTTGAGAGTGAATTATTCAATGACATGTCATGCGACTTAATACTCGTGGCTAGGAAGGACACGACGAAGCCATGTGATTCTTTGATTTCCACCCCTCCTTAATACGATCTCGAGTGATCGTCGAATTTTCGGTATTAATACGATCTAACACCGTCGTGGCATTCAGGATTATTATGGATTGAAGATTTCCCTGACTATCCCGAATAAGCCTCCCTATGTCTAAATTTGAAAAGGACAAGATCTAACCACCACCTATCTTATACCATTACCCCTGGACTGGAGGCCATTTGAGGACCACAGAATGGATGCATAGTGAACGTCCATTGGCTAGTCTCGACCGATTTTCCGATTGAAACACCTCGGATGAGGGGGCACGCTATTACTTTGACTTCTAGCTTGCAAGGAAGAGAATTGCCTGATACTTCGACTCAAGGGCTAAGAACAAGGAAGATAGAAATTTCTTCTATGCTGAGGATGTTGGTGCAGAAGGCGTTGGGAACGAAGGAAGTCAACAGATTTTTTCTTGCGGTGATCCCTCAGCATGTCAGACTAGATATGAAATGAGTGGTGCCCTTGCCGAATTAAAAACCCGGATGGATCAGCAAGATGAACTTCTCCGGAAACGGCAGAAAATGATGGATAACTTCTTTACGTAGATAGATGGAAGGCAGAACAACTATGACTTAATTGCTTGAGCGAGTACCGTGGGAATTCAAGCGACAACGAACTTGGCTCAAACACTCCCTGCTCCGTGTCCAGATCGCATGAGACCCTAGGACAAGTTGGAAACATCATCTTCAATGAAGCAAGGTGCAATCAACCTCCTTCCAGGAATTTGTAGCATGCAACTGCTGACCGTAACATTTTGGATGAAAACTACGGTAATGCAAGAGCCACTGGAAACTTAAACGGAGTCCAACCAACCTCAGCTCTAATTCAGATGAATGCTTCAAATCCAACTTAACTTCAACATGAAACTCCCCATTCCTTAATGCAGGGGGAAGGTGGAAGCATTCGAGGCAACTATAATGTGATCTTATCGCCACCCGACTCTGATCCTCAGAGCTTGGGTGGGAGACCAAAAACTAACATGAGCTGGACATGATTAAATTATTTTGTATCAAACTCTAACTCATGACTTGATGAGGAAGTACGAATTTAGAGAAGAAAAAGATTTGATGCTCATCGCATAGCAAAACCCTCTTAGATGAGGGGCATGGGATACAAGTTTCGAGTAACGTAATTCGAATACCCGCCAACTTTATGCACATTTACAATCATTGGAGTTCTAGAAGATCCCAGACTGTAAATAAAAGAATGACTTCTCAAAATTAACCCATACACATTGGAGCAGCGGATCACCATCCAGAATTAAAGGACATAACCTGATTGACTGCTATTAAATATGCAGAACTAAGAAGCCAGAGACCGGTTTCCACCCACTTCAAGGCTTCATGCTGGGGATGCCAACCCTGAATTGGAACATTAGCGACAGCTTTTCAAAGACGAAGGCCGGAATATCAACGTTAGTTGATGGTTTACGAGAGGTGGAACACCTTAAAGACGGCGTGAGCAACGTCAATCAAAACTCTTTCACACAAGACATTAGGGATTTTAGCAATTCCCTGCGCTTTAAGCTATCATTTCTGGATCTTGACTTACATTTCTGGTGGCATGCATCTGAATTGATCAACTGTTGGAACGCGTTGGTCACCCACTCCATTGAGCAATCGAAGTTCCACATATGTTGATCCAAGAATGTCATGTTACTCACTTCAATCAGACAAAGGTCCGGCAAGACCCTGCATTCATTCCTCAAAAGATTCAACGCCGCGGTAGCATATGTAGATCGACCTGGATCACCTACGGCATTGGTAGCAGTAGTATCTAGCATTCTGATAACTAAGACTTCAAAGTATATCCGCAAGGAGACCACCAAAAGGCCTTGGTGGGTTCACCTTTGGAACAAACACCACTGATGCTGGGGAACAAGAACTAACTTCGATCGTCCTCCGCTGATGCTGGGAGCATCACCCTCAACTGACAGATTGACTTTGAACATGACCCTGAGTCAATGCATGATTCTGAACATATACACTGTATCTATGGAATATGACTTGATCCATCTTGACCATCCAAGTGATCCAACTAACAGATCAAGCATGAATCCAAAGACTTGATCCGCAACTGCATCAAATGGGGAGTGTGATAAACTTCTCTGTTGCTTTACGATTGTGATGATCCTACCAACTATTGGCTTGCAAGTTTTCAACAACATCTCACACTAACATGTATGCGACCATAGAATTTTGATTTTCTGTTGACATGATCCAGAGCGATTGTAGATTCCTTTAAAATATGATATAATGCAACCATGGATGTATGGTTCTCTATTAGCGCGATCCGAAGTGATCGTGGCTTTCCAGCTTCTCATTAGTACGATCTAGTGCTATCATGGAATCATATATTAAAATCCTAATGGGGGGATAGTCGAAAGCCGAGTAAAAATGGCAGACTCATATGCCAATACGGATGCGCTTTATCCCAATGATCTAGATGTTAGCTCAAAGGCCGAAGATTCCTATACTACCCAATGATTTGGATGTCTAATTCATACATTGACTAGTGGAAAAAGAACTTGACCTCTTGACTCGACGAGATTTGAATGGGCACTTGATCATTCCGATTACTCCAGCCATAAGATTTGGTCCGATGAGCACCTACGGAAGTAGTGCGATATATGACCAACCGTCTATACAACCAAAAGTTGAAATATCATAGCCCTCCAAGAGGACACAACAATTTGGTAAAGCGTTCTCAAGGACGAAAGACTTTCCAGAAACATTCAGCTTGACATATTCAAAGCACGCCTCATCTTAGATAAGACGTACATTGTAGGGCAAAATGTTAGCCTATTTTGTGACTAGGCCACCCAAAACTTAAACAATCAGGGTTACATATGTTAGAGGTTAAAGCTCTTATATGTTCTAAAACCCGAGCTCGGATTGGATCAGATTGGAGGGCTCGGATCGGATCAGAGAGCCCATGTCGGATCAGATTGGAGAGCACACAACAAGGAGACTTGCCAAAATGAACATCAGTCTGGATCGAAGGAAGCCGACCCGATCCCCTCATCGGAAGCACGTAACTGCCCTCAACCGTAGACATGTTCTCTTGCCTATAATACCGAACAGGTACACACTTATCACCCTAAACCAATCCAACATTTGAATATCCTGAAGCGGTTATACCCAATCAAATGAGGACCAAATTTCATGCCTAAAAGAGCGGACCGAATGCCACTTGCCTCTCACAAAATGAAGACCATTTCTTCCACTATCTCCATTACTTTCGAAGTCCTCCCTGATGCTTCCACATGGCTACTCTTCCATAACCGAATTTCTGCCTATAAACACATGAATTCGCAACCATCTGAGGGGACTTTGGGCATTTTTGTTCCCATGTCTGCCATGGCCGCACCCCCTTTAAGGGAGAACCTTCTTCTCTAACGAAAATATAATGAATTCAGAGAGAAGTATTCATTAAATTCGAATGTTTGAGTGATTGTATTCGTCGTAATTCTAATTGTCTATTGAATGAAGAACTATAAAGTGGATGTAGGCTTGTTAATGCCGAACCACTATAAAGCTTATGTGTTGATTACTTTTCTCTATTTTTAGATTACTATTCTTCGACATTACCTACGAATCCTAGATAATTGGGTGTTAGTGCAATTTTTTGGTCTAATATATGTCTGTCATGATACTTTTACTTATTTACTTGCTAAAAGTAACTGGACTCGCCAGACTTTATGTCTCACCCTTTTTGTTTCCTCTTCTTTCTGTCGTTCTCCCCTCCCCTCTCCCCCTCCTGGTTGGTAGGGTGGGAATTCTCAAGCTTGGTCAGGACTCGGTTATCATCTTGCGTGGAGCAGCTTTTGAAGTACTACTCAGTTTCTATCTTTAACTACTATGGCTTTGTCTCTTTTGGGGAATTATGCTTTTATGTATTTTCTGTACTCTGATGGTACAAGACAGAAATTTTATATTATTGTAATGGGTTTTATGTAGTTTCAGACCTATGGTATTTTGGACCACGATGTTATGATTTATGTTTGAAATAAATTTTAAGTTCCACTATTGCTTTTATATCTGTCTTGTAAAATTTCTGTTTTTGTTTACCTATAACGCTTCACGAAACTTAATGCATTCCCTTAGTGAGTGACATTAATGGACGTGAGGTGTCACACTTGGTATCATAGCTAAAGGTTACCAAAGCAGATAAAAGATTTTGAAAATTATTTTCAAAAAGATTTTAAAAGAAAGCATTTTCAAAAGAAAAGTCTATTTGAAAAACATATTCCCCAAAACCATATGTAATATCTTTCGATTCTCTGTTTGAATCTGTTTTTCCTTTTCTTTTCAGCATGTCTGGGGAACCCAATATTCCTGAGGGAGTTACGATGCGAGGTTGGTTCCGTAGGTATATAGAGGCTACGGCACCTGTCGGTGGTCAAGCTGGCGTTCCTCCCCCAGCTGCACCTGTCGTTCCTCCTGCCCCTCCTCGAGCAGATAACTTCTCTAAGATCTGCAAAGATTTTCGCGCTATGGGAGGAAGGCCATTTCATGGAACTGAGATGTTCGTAAAGGTAAGGAATTTTCTCAAGGAGACAGAGGACTTGTTTGGAATCTTTGATGTGGATGATCGTATGAAAATTCAGCTAGCCGCCTGGCTGAAGGATGAAGCTTCGTTCTGGTGGGAAGTAACCCGAGCGAGGAGTCTGGTGGAAACTGGGTATGGCTTTAGATAGAGGTTTGAAATGAAGTTTCTGTCTCAAGCTGAGACAAGCATGCAAATGGAGAGGTTCTTGGTGTTCAGACAAGGAGTTATGACTGTTAAAGAATATGTGAACAAATTCAACCGGCTAGCTGTATTCGGTTTGGAACTAGTAGACACTTCGCATAAGAAGGCCTTGCGGTTTGTTAATGGACTAAATGAACCCCTTCATGGGTTAGCTATGTCACATATTCTAATGGGAGTAACTTTTGAGAGGCTCGATGATATGGCCTTAATGCATGAGGAAGATAAAGCTGAAAAGATGGAAGTTAACGTTGAGGAAACACAAAACAAGAAAGTGTGGCCCAAGAAAGAACAACAACAAGGGGGCAAAAAGCACGACAAATCTCAAGGAAAAAAGAAATGTCAAGGTTGTGGGAACGTGGGTCATTTAGTCAAAGACTGCCGAAAAAGGAAGAATGTTTGCTTCAACTGTGGTGAAGTCGGACATTATACTAGGGAGTGCCCGAAGAAGCAAGGGCAAGACCAAAGGGCAGGATCTTCTAGAGGGTATGTGCATGCTCCCATGGCTAGGGTACCGGATAGAGGTAGGAAAGTTTCTGTTGAAGGTTTGATTTTCTCTTTCCAGTCATCCTGTTAGAACTTTTTAATTCAAGCATTTCGCATTCTTTTATATCTGGTTCGTGATTAAGTCTCTGCACCTTAGTACTAGTATTGTTTTGGATCTCGTTGTCGTCTCAAACCCCATTGGGGGTACGGCTCATCTGTCAATGATTTGTCAGGGTCTGAGAATATCTGTGTTAGGCGTTGAATTTGAATACGACGCATATGTACTTGGTTTTATAGGATACTATCTTATTATAGGAATGGATTGGCTAGCCATGTATGGTGCCATTCTAGATTATTAGAGGAGGGTCATTATATTTCTGACTTGCCATAGGAAGACCCTCAAGATTTCTTGTGACCCTAATGGAGTTTGTCATGCTTAGTTTCCTAGAATCTCTTGATGCAACTATTGATGATCTGCAATCTGTACCAGTAGTTCGTGAGTATTCAGATGTTTTGAGGGGGTTCGGGGCTTACCTCCGAGGCAATTGATCGACTTTTGTATATACCTGGTGGACAATGCAAAGCCAGTTGCATTACCTTGTGCGCCATATGGCTCCAAGGGAAAGGAGGAAGCTCAGCAAACAAGCTGGGGAGATACTTGAAAAGGTGTTGGTTAGGTGAAGCATATCAGAATAGGTGCTTCAGTTGTCTTTGAAACTAAGGCGTACAACTCTCTTCGCTTATGTGTGGATATTCATGATGTTTTTCCTAATTTCTTATTTACGGAAATGTCTACACGATACAGCAGAGGTAGTTGAGCCGAGCATGCTTGAAGAAGTTGAGGTAGAATGGGAGGCGACAATTAGACGAGTTCCTTTCCATATTCTTGGATCAGAAGTTAAGAAGCTACGTAACCAAGAGGATACAACTTGGGAGATCGAAGAAAAGATTTTTCGCTTCGTACCCTTTTCTTTTCAAGGGAATGTTCTTAACCTCTCTTCCAAAAACTTTTATTCGTGCTTGCTTCTATCATTTAACTATATCCTCTCGATTGAATCTTCGACTTTAGGTAGGAGTCCCATGATTGTAAACATGTGTTTGAAACATGTTATGTTTGATGGATGCAAGTGTTTGCTCGTGGATGCATATACACACACATTAGGCACTAGATCGGCCCAATCACTCTCATACTGCATATGGATGTGTGTGCATTTTTTCTTCTTTTAATTAATGAAATTGATTGTATCATCATATGGATGTTGCATTTGGGCGGACGATTGTGCATCCATATAGAACTTACATGCTATACTATAATTGTTGCATACATGTTGGACTCATGACACAGACATACATTGCAATAAGGCGGTCAACTGAATCAGTGGACCTGCTGAACTTTTGCATTAATGTTAAGACATATACACACACCTTTGCATATGTTCATATAAGCATTAGAAAATTTTGAGGAAAACGGATGCCTGTGATTGGTGGAAGAGTAGATGGATGATGGATGGTAGGATACATTCTTCTTAACTTGGAGATTTCGGGGACGAAATCCTTTGAAGTAGGGGAGAA
This sequence comes from Allium sativum, assembly GCA_030737875.1. NCBI lineage: Eukaryota > Viridiplantae > Streptophyta > Magnoliopsida > Asparagales > Amaryllidaceae > Allium > Allium sativum. The sequence goes on along the minus strand of CM060916.1, from coordinate 1,045,735,635 downwards.
TGTAACACCCCGTATTTTAACCCTAAAGAGGATAAATGAAAAATTAATTTAATATTCAGAACAACGGGAAATGGACTACGTCATTGTGTCCATCACGAAATTCTGGTTAAGATAGACATCTGGTTTGCATAAAACGGATAACGTATGAAGAAGTTATGAACGGTAGAAGTTTGACGATGAAAGCAGGAACAACTGGCGCACTTGACAAGTGTGCCAAGGTAATTTTACACTGGCGCACCTGTAAAGTGCGCCCATGTTAGTTTTTGGGCATTTGGACCTCTTCAAGTGGGAGTCGACCAATGGACCGACCCCCCTAGGGCTGGCAGTTATATATATATGGCTCCATTTTTCTTCTTTTTCTACACTGAAAATGATGGAGGCTTAGATGCTGTCGGTGCCTAAACTGAATCAAATCTCTTTCTTCTTCTACAATCCAATTAATCAAGTTTAGAGATTCAAGTGTTTCAAGTGTAGATCTGAGATCCAAACTTCACTTTTCTCCTCCTATTCTTTTAGATCCGATCATTGTGAGTTCAAGTTACCTTTACAATTAAATAATTAAAAGTAAGACATGATATAACTGTAATTTGGGTATATGCTTAGGATTGAATCATGTCAAATCTATTGTAATTTGTGAATCTATGAAATTCTGAATTAACTATGATTTTGATCATAGCCGTTGTCATTTTAGATCTACTTTTGATTTTAGATCTAATTCTATTTAGATCATTTTGTACCTATCATGTTGCAGTTGATTTGGATCTTAACCATTATCATGTTAGATATACTTCAGATTATAGATTTAATTCTATTTAGATCATTTTGTATCTATCATGTTGTAGTTGATTTGGATCTTAACCGTTATCATGTCGAAACTACTTTTGATTATGGATCTAATTCTTTTCAGATCATTTTTTACCTATCAGGTTGTGGTTATGTCGGATCTTAACCTTATTTATGTCATATCTAGTTTTGGTTATAGAACTAATTTACTTTTTAGATCATTTGGTACTTATCATGTTGTAGCTAATTTGGATCTGTCATTAGTTGGACATGTTTTAGATTTAGATCTAAACTTTCACCTAATTGTCATGACAAGCTTACCTTGGCTTCCCTGTTTGGATTACCTAGTTCATATCATATTACGGTTAAATAGGATCTATTATTAGTTTGACATCTAAAATATTATTTAGTTCTTATCATGCCAGTTATGACATCCCTATTATGTTAAGATTGATTCTAATATCACATGTTCACTAGATCCATTCATATATGTCCATCTTATGATTATGTCGTTATATGATTATGACATCACATGTTTATGTCAATCTTGTTAGAATAATCATTTCTGTTACCCTGTCCCTTTTATTTTAGCCTGGCTACTTTCTAGCCTAGGCATGACGTTAAATTATGTGAATACGTTAAAATGAGAATGAGGGGAAAAAGGGTATAAATTGGGCATAATTTGTAAATGGAAAGTTCGACATAACTTAATGTTTATGAACATGAATTTTGGCATATAATTAATTATGAACATAATTGGGGAAAAAGAGGCATGGACACCTATAAAGACATTGGTATAATTAATTAATAATTTAAATGCTTAGGATTAAAGTAATTAGAAACTGTAGTGGCACTTATGACACGAGGTTAGATTGCACTTGCGGTGGAAGTCTACCCGGAACCGACCGGCATATCCAGCGACCGCAAGTGGTGAATCTAATGTAAGAGGTCTAAGTGCACAAAGACGAGACGTGTTATGACACGAGGTTAAGCCCGATTTGTGGAAGAAGTCTGCCTGGAACTGACTGGCATATCCAACATCCACAAGTTGTTGGCCTAATGTCTGAGGTCTAGCACATTTTAACCATAATTGAATATGGTAATAAAGATGAAAACTTAACCTAGTTGAATCCACAAGGATTGTATGAGCCTGTTGAATCTATAGGGTTAAGTAAACCTATTAAGTATGTGGGGTTAAGTAAGCCTGTTAAATTTGTGGGGTTAAGTAAACCTGTTAAATCTATGGGGTTTACTCAATCTGTTAAATCTGTAAGGGTTATACGAACCTGTTAATTTAGAAAACTTAACCTGTTGAATATGTTGGGGTTATATTGACCCGTTAATATGTAAAGTTTAACCCGCAAATCTGTAAGGGGTTATGTGAATATGTTAAATCTGTTAGGCATAACCTATCAAAATCCTAGTTATTTGGGGACACAAGATCTGTAACGGTTGGCTTATGTCATCAGTTGTGTGGGATCCATATTATTCAGCAACCCACTCTGGTATTAAAGGGGGACCCCGCACTAGGTAGGGGTCAGGGCACACTTATTGAACTGATTATAAGAGGTTAATCTGAGTGGAGGTGTGTACTGGCGCTTTCAAATGGACTTATGTGCGTGCATGAGTACGACCTGCATCTAGGAAATTAAGCCGCTGTAGCACCAGTAAATGGGTTTGTGTCCTTCTGTATGTTGTCACTTTAGGAAGTAATACTCCCTACTGTGGGGCCGATACAGGGGATTTACGAAATAGGGAGCCGATCAATTGGGGGGTAGTAAATAGGGTTCATCTGGTCCTGTCTATTTCTGTGGGGTACCTGTGTTTCTGTCTGGGCTAACACCCGTTATTTTTGATTGGTTACTGGCTAATTTGTTTGGGTTAAAACTCGTTACAAGAGTACACCTAAAACTACCATTGTATTTTTGTTGGGATCATCCTGTTTCTGTTAAGCAACTAGGGAGTATGTAATCCTATTACATATTTGTTATACTAGTATTGGTGCAGAGAAATCTCTAGAAGCGCAAATACTCTATCATATTTACCTCGTCATACTTGATGCTATCTTTCTTGTTCATCTTATATGCCTATCATGATACTTATACTTACTCATTTGCTAGAAGTAACTGCACTCGCCAGACTTTATGTCTGATCCTTTTTGTTTCCTCTTCTTTCTTCCGTCCCCCCACCCCTCGGTTCGCAGGGTGGGAATTCTCAGGCTTAGTCAAGACTCGGTTATCATCTTGCTTGGAGCAGCTTTTGAAGTACTGGTCAGTTTCTATCTTCAACTACTGTGGCTTTGTCTCTTTTGGAGAATTATGCTTTTAATGTATTTTTTGTATACTGATGGTACAATACAAAAGTTTTATATTATTATAAGGGGTTTTATGTAGTTTCAGACTTATGGTATTTTGGACCACGTTGTTATGATTTACGTTTGAAATAAAATTTTAAATTCTGTTATTGCTTTATTTGTCTTGTAATATTTCTGTTTCTGCTTACTTATAACTCTTTACGAAACTTAATATATTCCCTTAGTGAGTGACATTAACGGACGTGGGGTGTCACATATTTGTTCACATGAGTTAGGTTAAATAACATGCTTTATTCTATTCCATTAATTAATTTATCTACTTCGACTTAAAACATGACCTATTTGTTTGTCAATATTAATTCTATTTCTTCTTCTTTTGGTAGAAAGGATGTACCAACTACTAAAATAGAAAGATGTGCATAGCAAAGTAAAGTGATAAGATGATGAGAAAGTTGGCGTTGAGCATTTTCCAGAACATCGATTTGAAGTTTGGGGGCCTCACCGCTATTTGAGAATCAAGAGTGAGCAATTGGAGGAGAATGATTAAAAGCATTGGTAGATATAGCTCTAGCAACATCATGAACTATGGTTTAGGTAGTATCTGAGTCATAGGAAGCGAGGCAGCTCCAGTTTCTAGTGCCTATCAATGTTAGAGATATGAAAAACAAATTCTAGAGCATGGGTACCATGCAACAAATGCGCGTGTGAAGGCAAAGTAAGTAGGTGTACTAATCTATAAATGCTTTGACTTGGAGAAATGGTTTGTACAAGAATGAGAAACAGGAGAAGATGTATTTGAGGTATTCTTTTTTCTAATTTCTATTTTCATTCATTACCCTTAGTGTAATGACCCAGATTTTCGAATAATTTATTTGAAATATTTAATATGGTTTTAAATATTGAGTTGATAATATAAATGGATTTTTATATTGATTTAATAATCGATTTCGATTTAATATCGAATATATTAAATTATCGTAATACGAAAAATAATTAAATTCAAATCTAAAACTAAGTCAAAAACAATTCAGATAATTTATAGAAATTCAATTTGAATAGAATGGGTGATAATAATAATTTATTATTAAAGAATTAATTATTTCTGAATTTAAATTATATTATATTGATTTAATATGATTATTTTATATATGCGTTCAAATTGAATTTCAGAATATATTCCGTTGAGCTCAGAATACCGTTATTACATTTGAATGTCGGTCTATACGCTAAAATAGCGGTTCGTTACTTCAATTAATAGACCCCGAGATATTTGATTGTGGATAGGTTCGAAATCAAATCGATATCTATTTAAAAAGAATAAAAATCTTTTTAAATCAAATCACATTCAAATCGAATTAAATATGATGTACTACATTTCTTAGTGCCTAAATATGCTTCTATTATAAAAATGGCGACCCCTGTTCGTTCCCCAAGTAACCAAATCCTTCAAACAAATAGAAATGGTCGTTCCTTACTTAGTCGTGACTTCCGACCCCTCCTCTTACACAGTCAAAATCGAACAAACAAACAAGGCCATCCTCGTTTTCCTTTCCAGTATAGAAAACTGCCTCCTTTTAAGTTATATAATCCAAAATGAAATCAGTCGATTCTAAAAAAATGGAGAGAACTGCGAACTACGAGTCGCAATATGGTTCTAAGGTTCAAAGCTCAAAGCTTTGGGGTCTTCGTGAGTTGTTCTTCGAGTTACGTGACAAGGGAGAGCCGCATTATTGTGTGAGTTCGACATTTGGGTAGGACACCGCGATGTGGAGCAAATGAATCTGAGGAGGACTAAACAAAAGTTGCGATAGATTTTGGGGAGCGGTAGTTCAATTTCGGACCTGGGAAGTTGTCAACTAGGGGATGGGGAAATCAAACGGGATTCCATCCAAATGATAGTGGTACACAATTCGTACTTGTCACTGCGATCTGGAAGTTCGACAGTTGGGGGGCAGGAGCTCGGATCTGTGATATCAGTAAAAGGCCGATACTGGTGGTAAGGGGTGACATCAGTTTTTGGTTCCTTTGCATTTGGGCTATCAACGTGGAATAAGGGAAGTCCTGGCGAATGATTGTCAGGTGGTGCTCATGAATGTAGGCTGTTTGTACAGCATGCTCGCGAGTCAGAGGAGATTGAGCAGTAAGGTATAAAAATTCAATCTTTGGCAATTTAAAATTTTACATAGTAAAGAAGGAAATAAATTAGCAGTAAATGATAGTTAACTAAAAGTGTTAATTTACATATATATATATATATACATATATATATATGTGTGTGTGTGTATATGTTTTTATATATATATATATTTCAAATTGGTGAAATAATTCAACTCGCTCATAGGTTACCAGATTGGATCAAACCAAAGGTGTTAGATTCGTAGTGACTTTATCCGTGCAATAGAACTTGGATAAGAACATATTACAATAAAAAATAAAGGTGAGTAAACACTCTCTCTTGTTCTATTGTAGTTTATTATAATCGAATTTTTTTATTTAATATAAATATTTATATATTGTTTGATGGTTTATTGGTTGCATTGCTATTTATTGATAAATTGTGGTTATTACATATTAATTATTTAGGCTTTGTGTTTATTGTTACTATATATATTGGTGGTTGGATATTACCTGCAGTTTCATTAGCGGATGACCCTATACACCCCACGCTATGATAGTGGATGACCTTCTATACCGCGATATCCTGCCTTGAAGCAGGATGGGTATTATTTGTGTTGGCTAACATCTGTCGATGCAGGAAAACAAGTTAGAGGGATCCAACTAAGTTCCTCAAAAATATTATTGTTTCTTTGTATCCATATATATTATCATATATGATGTGTTTGAAAACCTGTGATTAACAATTGGGTGTTTTTGATTGGTTGAATATCACTGGGTCTAAATGTTGATTTATAAAAATATCATGAAAAGCATATTTCAGGATTTAAAATGGAAAAACTAATTTTCAAAAATAGAATTTGAATTTCGAATGGTTAAGAAATATTTACTTGTTTTGAATAACAAAAACAAGTAATGGAATTTATAAACGATGATTATAAATTAGATAATACAGGAAATTGAAGTATTAAATTTATAAACTATGTTTATAAATTAAATAATACATGAAATTGAGGTATATTTATTAATGGTATTTATGAATAAAATGGAATGATTTTCATCGAATAATCAAGGAATTGAAATGAATTTATAAACAATGTTTATAAATAAAGTGGAAAAATTATCATTTGATAATTTGAATATTTAAATTCAAATGTAAATTTAAAAGTAGAAATGGGGAATCATTTTAAACAACCAAACGATGAAATTTATTCTAATGTTCAAAATGTAAATTGAACTAAAAATAAATCTATATGGATTTAAGATTTGAATTCGATTAGATCGAATTTGTTTGAATAAAATATTTTTAGAAAAGATATTAGGATTATATTAAATAGAATTTTAAATTTAAATATGGAAATACATTCTATATTTATATAGATAAGTTATAATAAATAGAACATTCCAAAATAAGATTTTGGTTTGAAATAGATTTGGAAATGGAACTTGTTGGAATTTATAAAACAAGTAAATTTATAAATAATGTTTATAAATTAGTGAATTATTTATTTGGAGATATTCTATAATTTTAAATTCAAGTATGAATTTAAAATATATTTTGAAATCTTTTCGTAAAAGGAACGACAGTTTTATTCTAGGATTCAAAATATAAAATGAATTGGGTTTCAAATAAATAATTGAAAGGGAAGCTTGTTTTATTTTATATACAAGATAATTTATTTATAAACAAGGTTTATTAATATAGTGAAATAAATTATCATTAGATAATTTATAAGTTTAAATTCAAATATGAATTTAAAAGTGAATTGGAAATCATTTCGAAAAGAGAATGATAAATTTTATTCGGGAATTGGAAATATAATCGGAACTGACATAAATCTAAGGATTTAAAATTAGAATTCAATTATATCGAATTTTATAAATAATTTATTTATAATTGGAATTCAATGTTGAATATTTAATTGTAAATAAATTTTAACTGAATTATAAAACAATCGACAGTTAGGGAAAATCAGAAATATTAAGTTGAATTTGGAAAATTGGTTTAATAAATATTAAAATGTAATAGAATGGAGTTGAAATTTATTATGAATGAAGTTTAAATGTTTATATATAAAAATATAATTAAAACAATCTCGCCGCGGCGTGGCTGTTCGTAAATTGGCGTTTCGAACTTCAGTTGAGTATATAGAACTCAATTTAACTCGAAATTCTTGGAATCAAGAACCGTCAGGACCAATTTGATAATAGTTTTCTAATGGAAGAGAAAAATATGAATTTCGTCTTACAGATTTTGAGTTATGTCAAAATCAATTTTTCAGAAAAACAGCGCCATAACCAATATAAAACCATAATGGTTTACTTAAATAAATAAAAGGATTTTGAGTAATTAAAATCTGAATTTCCATTAGAAAAATCCAGATTTTTATATAAAATAAATATGAACTCAAGTATAGTAAATGAACTGATTTTTGAAACAAAAATCAGATTATTTTTTAATTATTAGATAGAATTAACTAATTTGAATAATAATTAGTTAACCGAAATTTAATACGAAATTGGATTTTGAATAATTGAAGATGATTTGAGAGTTTATATTCGAAATCGAAAAGGGAACATGAATTCAAAATGAAATTTAATTTGTTATAAGCAAGTTAATATTATATTTGAACATGTTATGTTAAAAAAAAGGTGAAATAGGCAAAATAGCTAATTAGAAAATAAATTAGCGAATTGGGTTAAGACGAATGGACTGAGTTGAAATAAAGTGGGAATATTTGGATATGTGTTAAGCAGGTTTGGAAAGATGGTACGAAGAGATATAAATTGAAATGCTCGATAAAAAGGTATATATTTAATTTAATATGAGATTTTATGCATCAAATCTGAAACACCCCACCTCCATTAAGGTCACTCACAAAGGGAATGCCTTAACTTTGGTGGAGCATTATAGGTAAAAGATACAGATAATTTAAAGATAGACATATAAACAGCGTAAAAACTAAATTTATTTCATAAGTACGTGGTTCAGATAAAACATTACAACAACTGTCTCAAACCAACTTCCACATTATTACAACAAAAACTCTGTCTTGAATTAAAACATAAAGAAGCATTAAAACAACAGTAAGGTAGCATAAATCATAAATAAGAGAGTATCCAAAGCCATAGCCCAAGGAAAAAGATTCCCAGCAATACATTTACTTTCTTCGAGCTGGAAATGATCCAATCTAAGCTAAATTATTCCCTCCCTACGGACCTGGGGGGAAACGGAAGAAAAGAAGACGAAAGAAAATGGGTCAGACATGAGTCTGGTAAGTCCAGTGACAATTTAGCATGTAAACAAGAAAAGGCTTATGACATGAATAAACTGAATCTAGGACAATACCCTGGAAATAAGATAATAAGGTTGAACATGCTATCGCATCAATTTTACTTCTCTGCACCCCCTTACAAGTGTTTCAACTAGCACCATGTGTTCAAGATAAATGATCCCCTTTTTATCGATCAGCTCCTACTCATATACGTTTACCACTTGTGTCATTCGTCCCCGCATGATTGTAGATACCTGTGTTGGTCCCACCATGGGGTGTATCAAGTCCTATGGTGGCAACCCGACACAATTCAAGGTGCACATAGTATAACTACTGATGCCCAGTGTCTTCTTTTTCCACTCCGGAGTATGTGCACGACCGCACTCCGTCGGAACCTACACTGACGCACCACCCGCCGTTGTTTTGACCGCTTATAATCAGCGCAGTAATCGTGCCCCACCCTGCCTACTTCGGGGTACCGTGATACATCTATATGGGTTACTGCTGAAATGGGTCCCCGTTACTAGGGTTTCCTAATCAACATGTAAAAATGGTTAAGTGTTCTCAAATTAACCTAAACTCACCCATCAGTTTAGTTAACATGTTGTATTGGTTAAGTGTTGCCTTAATAAACTTAGCCCTACCATTCCTGTCTTAGCTTTAATTCATTTATTAAAGCACCAACCACTCACATTAGATTTGTATTGATGTGGTTGTTGGATGTGCCGGTCGGTTACGGGCAGTCTTACACCGCAACTCAATCTAACCTCGGGTTCTTTTGGGCTTGATGCACTAACCTCTCACATTAGATATATGTTGTTACGGTTGCTGGATGTGTCGGGCGGTTCCGGACAGTCTTACACCGTAACTCAATCTAACCACGAGTTAGGCATATTCGTCTTTTTTTAAACTTACATATTTATCTTTCAAATTTATATGTAAATTTTCCACAATTATTGCCATTCAAGTCAGGCCCAATTTTTCCTCTAAATCATATTCAAAACTTTTTGGTATATAAATTATACCATTTTTATGCCACTCACCATTCATTTATTTATGGGCCAAATTATGCCAATAATAATATTTTTTATGGTTTTCCCAACGCTATCCCCATCATATGTTCGCAAAATTCACATAGATTGTTTGGATCGTAACTTAACCTAACTTATAGACAAAAGGGGAAAGAAGGGAGCATGTACCATTCACACAACATAAAATAATATGGATCTAACTAAACATGCGTCATGTAAATGTGGCATAATAATGAACTTGCAATTTTCGATCCAATTAACATGAGTCTAAGCATATGAAATTACCCAAATCCAACTAGGCTTGTAAATGTAATCTTGCAATTTGGATCCAAATAAATATAAATCTTAAGCACATAGAATTTCACAAGTTCAACTAGGCATGTGAATGTAAATTTGCAATTTGGGTCCAACTAAACATAAACCTTAAGCATATAGAATTACACAAGTTCAACTAGACATGTGAATGTGAACTTTTAATTTGGATCCAATAATCAAGAAACTTAAACATATGGAATTACACAAGTTTAACAAGGCATGTAAATACGAACTTTTATTTTGGATCCAACAAACATGAATCTTAAGCATAAGTTTAACAAGGCATGTGAGTGTGAACTTTAATCTTGGATCCAATTTTCATAGATCTAAATGTAAATCTAAACATAATACATGTCTTTACCTAATAACTTGCATGTAAGATAACATGAATGAATCACCAATTTTACATGATTGGTTTACATCATCATAATAACCACATAGCCTAACAACTTACACGTAACATAACATGAATAAGTCACCAAACTTTACATAATACATGATTGGTTTAACACCAACATAATAACAACAAAAATCTCATAAGCATATACGATAGAATCGTTACAAGAATAGGCATGATTCAGCATCATCATTATCTTACAACAAGCAATAACACTAGTTTTCATTTTATTACTAATCATAACTTTTAATCGTTCACATCTAAATAATAACAGGACTTACAAAGAAAAGAAAGTCTTGTTTACTGGGATCTGTTTTCTGAAATTGGAAAGCAATCCCTTGAAGAAGACTATCAATTCTCTAAGTTAGCTTTGATTTATAGGTTTAACTTGTTCTCTAATTGAAGAAGAAATGGTGGCTAGGCTAGAACAATCATGGGCAGCATGGTGGCTCCTTGGAATGAATTTGTGTGATTTAGTGTTTGAGGATTAGGGTTGCTTTTATAGAAGTTTAATCTTATGTGAGCCGTTAGATCGTTCAAGGAGCAATCACAACCGTCCAGATTAGATAAAGTTATCCAGAATTGCCACCTATGCCCTAGTGACTCAGCAATAGGCCAAAAAGGACTCAGCAACAAGCCAGAATCGTCTCAGATTTGGATCTGGGCGAGGGGAGTAGGTCGACCCCTTGGTCGACCTGTAAGGGGAGGTCGACCCCCTGGTCGACCTGTATATGGGAGGTCGATCCCCTGGTCGACCTGGCCTTGAGCGGGAGAAATCCCGCCCAGCCCGCTTCTTTTCTCTTCATTTGAATTTTGAATTTTTAACTGAACTGTTTTTTTTATAAAAATTTCTGAAACTTCTAATGGCCATAACTTCCTCATACGAAGTCCGATTTACGAAAACTTGGACTTTATTTCAAGTAGAATTCCGAGACGAACGCAATCGCGTAACCCATTTCCCTTAATTCTCACTTTTAAAATTAAGCATTCTTTAATTCGTTCTTTTAATAGACACAAAAAATTCAGGGTGTTACATTCTCCCCTCCTTAAAGGATTTCGTCCCCGAAATCTTCAAGTCAAGAAGAATGTATATCCTACCATCCAATCGTCCATCTACTCAACCATCAAACACAGGCGTCCATTGTACTTAAAAGACTTCTAATGCTTTCATGATCATATGCATACTGTGTGTACATGTCCTTATCTAATGCAAAATCAGGCGGTTTACTGATTCAGTTGACCTCCTTAATGCGAATTATGTCAGTGCCATGAGTCCATTATGCATGCAATTATTCCTAATCATACTTTCAACATGAGTGCTCAATCATTCATACAAATGCAACTTCCATTTGATAACACATCAAGTTCCAATCCAGATACAATTACATATATGCATATGCAATATGAAAGTGACTAAGTCGATCTAGTACTTAATGTGTGTGTGTATGAATCCACGAGCAACCACTCGCAATCATCAATCATAACATGTTTGAAATACATGTTTACATCCATCAGTTTCTACCTAAGGATAAAGAATAGGGCCGAGGAGATATACTTAAAAGATAGGTATAACTATGAATAAACTTATGGATAAAAGAGATCAAGGTGGTACCCTCAAAAAGAAAAGGGTAGGTTGCCCGTATTTTTCTCTCAGTTTCCCAAGTCGCGTCTTCCTCAGCGTCACTCCATTGAACCTTAACAAGCTTAACTTCTCGGTTGCATAACTTTTTGACTTCCGTGCCCAAGATACGAGTTGGAACTCTTCTCACAGTCGCTTCTCGTTCCACTTCTACTTCCTCTAGTATACTTGGCTCCACAACTTCTGCAGATTCATGTAAGCACTTTCGTAGTTGAGAAACATGAAAAACATTATGAACTCCAGCTAGTCTTTCAGGTAGCTCTACTCTATAAGCCATCGTCCCAATCCTTTCAATGATAGGAAATGGTCCTAAAAATCTTGGTGCTAGCTTTCCTACGGACCCAAAGCGAATGACATTCCTCAAAGGAGATACTTTAAGGAACACCTTATCTCCAACCTCAAACTCAAGGTCAGTCCTTATTTTGTCTGCGTAGTACTTCTGTCTATCTTGTGCAGCCTTCATCCGTCTTTTTATAAAGTCCACCTTTTCTGAGGTTTATCTAATTATGTCTGGCCCAAGTATGAGCTTGTATGTAGACTCCCACCAACAAGTTGGTGATCGGCATGGTCTTCCATATAAAGCTTCGAAGGATGCCATGCCTATAGTGGCTTGGTAGCTATTGTTGTAAGCGAATTCCACCAAAGGAAGATGATCTTCCCATGTTCCTCCAAAGTAGAGAATGCACAATCTCAAGAGGTCTTCCAATACTCTATTCACCCTTTCTGTCTGACCATCAGTTTGGGGGTGATAGGCCATGCTTAAGCATAATTTTGTGCCTACAGCTTCCTGCAAACTCTTCCAAAACTCGCTTGTAAAGATAGGATCTCGATCACTCACTATGCTGGGGGGTATCCCATGGAGTCGAACTATCTCTTTAAGATAAATGGATGTTAGGGACGAGGCAGTCCTTTTTACTCTAAATAGGCATAAAGTGATCGCTTTTAGTGAGCCTGTCCACTATTTCCCAAATACTGGTATTGCCCCTTCTTGACCTGGGCAACCCATCCACAAAGTCCATCGAAATGCTATCCCGTTTCCACTGTGGGACCTCTAGAGGATGAAGCAGGCCACCAGGCTTCTTCTTCTCCATTTTGACTTGCTGGCATATCAAACACTTAGCGACAAACTCAGCTACATCCCTATTCACGCCATTCCAAAAGAAAACCCTTTTTATGTCTTCATACATCTTGTCTCCGCCTGGGTGTATGGTCACCTTAGAGTGGTGTGCTTCTTCGAGAACCGTCTTCACCAAATCCCTTGCTTGTGTGACGCATAGTCTTCCATCCCGTCTCAACCAACCCTTATCATCGATGGAGTATCTATTGAGGTGACTAGAAGTCTCACCCCTAATTAGCTTATCCATCATATCAACTAGTTGAGGGTCTTCTCGTTGCGCGGTTCCTATTGAGTCCAAAAGAGTAGGCCGCACCTCTAGCGATGCTAAAAGACAAGGTACAATTTCAGAGGAGGGTCTAAAGTTAAAATTTACTATGTACTCCAAGCTTTGCCTTTCTGCAAAGAGAGGACTTAAGGTCGGCTTCTTTCTACTCAAGGCATTGCTACTACATTGCCCTTGCCAGGGGTATAGGAAATCTCAAAATCGTATGAGGCCAGAAATTCCATCCACCTTTGTTGTCTTAAGTTAAGATCTTTCTATGAGAAAAGGTAATTTAACGATTTATGGTCAGTAAACAATTCAAACCTTTCTCCCAGTAGATAATGACACCATGACTTAAGAGCGAAAACAATGGTAGCTAGCTCCAAATCATGAGTTGGGTAGTTCTTCTCATGTACCTTCAATTGCCTTCCCCCATAACAAACTACCATGCCTTCTTGCATCAAGACATCGCCCAATCCTGCACCGCATGTGTCTGTGTATATGGTAAACATTTTTCTCCCATCAGGCAATGTCAGAACCGGGGCTATTGTTAGAGCCGTTTTCAAACGTTGGAAAGCAATATCGCAATCCAAATCCCAAGCGAAAGTTAGGTTCTTCTTTGTCAATCTTGTGAGCAGGGCTGAGATTTTCGCAAAATCTTTAATGAACTTTCGGTAAAAACCCGCTAGTCCGAGAAAGCTTCGGACTTCGGTTGCATTCCGTGGAACCTTCCAATCTTGCACCGCAACCACTTTTGTGGGGTCCACAGCTAACCCCTCTTTGGACATCACATGTCCAAGAAACCTCACTTCTTCTCTCCAGAAATTGCATTTGGAGAATTTGGCTTTTAGTTGATGTGCACGAAGAGTATCCATGACTTCCCTTAAATGCAAAGCATGCTCTTCTTCATTCTTCGAGAAAATCAAAATGTCATCTACGAAGACCAACACAAACTTATTTAGGAACTCCCTGAACACCCTGCTCATCAAGTCAATAAAGTAAGCTGGTGCGTTTGTCAAGCCGAAAGGCATGACAAGCCATTCGAAGAAATCATCCGGGGTTCTGAACGCGGTCTTATCAATGCTGTCTTCAGCCACTCTTAGCTGATGAAACCCGGTAGCTAGATGTAGTTAGGAGAAAACCGACGCACCTACAAGCTGATCAAACAACTCATCTATTCTTGGTAGTGGGTGTCTATTCTTCTTGGTTAGATTGTTTAGCTCCCTATAATCAACGCATAGGTGAAGTGAACCATCCGCTTTGGTTGCAAATACTACAGGAGCACCCCATTCAGAAATACTCCGCCTTATAAACCCTTTTTCGAGCAGCTCTTTGACTTGCTTGCTGAGCTCTTTTCTCTCCCTTGGAGCCATGTGTCTAACGGGTAGAGCTACGGGTTTTGCATTATCAGCAAGGTATATACGGAAGTCTATCTCCTGCTTCGAAGGTAAGCCCTTCACCTCTTCGAATACATCTGAGTATTCACGGACTACTCTAACAGACTGCAAGTTTTCAATAGACGCATCAAGAGATTCTAGGTAGCTAAGCATAACAGAGTGTATGGGATTACAAGAGATTTCGAGAGTGTTACCGAGGCGAGTCATAAGTCTAACCACTCTATTTTCACAACCGAGGATGGCACCATTACGGGATAACCAATCCATGCCCAGAATCAACCCATAGCCTGTGAAACAAATCAAAGAAAAATAGGCCGAGCCCCTAATTGGATTTGAAACAACCAAGGGATCCTCTACTATACTGGTGTCTAGGCGCAGAGATTCAACTAAAGCAGTGGCTATAAAAGAGTGCGATGCGCCAGAATCAAAGAGTGTACGAACAGGATGATCAAAAAGATAAACTAAACTCTCAACAGAAATATTTCTACCTCATTCATGCGGAGGTGCCATGAGAGCATGAACCTACCCTCCGGAAGTAGGTTCAGTCCACTGCACTTTCCCTTTCTTTCTTGGGCAGTCCTTAGCCATGTGTCCTGTCTCGCCGTAGTGAAAACAACCACCCATCTTCCTCTTTTTCTTCCTGCAGTCCTAAATCAGATGTCCAGGAATGCCACAAAAATTACACTTCCTCTTGTCACAGGGTTTGTTGTTCTTCCCTCTCTTCTTTGAGTCTGTCTTCTTATTTTGGGATCCCTCCACTTTCTTATTTTTATGTACTTCCACCTTTTCCTCTTTCTTACCATCCTTGTCCTCCTCCTATAGCAGTGCCATGTCTACCAGTCTCTCATAAGTTGCACCCATAGGTTATGGGACATAGCTAGGCTGTGCAGTGGCTTATTCAACCCTTTAATAAAACAGAGAGCCTTCTTATGGGGAGTGTTCACTAACTCCAGTCTGAATCTAGCCAGTTGGTTGAATTGGTTGACGTATTCCTTGACCGACATACTTCTCTGTTTGGGAGCTAAGAATTTTTCCATCTGTAGGCTACACTCAGCTTGTGAGAGGAATTTCATTTCAAACCTCATTCTGAAATTCTCCTAAGTTTTAACTGGTCTCTCAGCATTAGTAAATTCCCACCAATAAGAGGCCTCGTCTTTTAGCAACCACACGGCCAACTGTATCTTCTTCCTATCGTCCAATTCGAAGATAACGAACAATTCCTCGGTTTCTTTGAGCCAGTTCCTTGCTTCTACAAATGACTCGGTCGCATTAAAGTTCTTTCCACCCATGGCTCGAAAATCCCTACATATCTTGGAGAAAGCATTTGCATGAGGAGGAGGAGGAGGAGGAACAGCTATGACTGGGGGAGTAGTAACGTCTGCTGGGCCTGCATCATTAGCCCTAGCCTCTAGGTACCTTCTAAACCAGCCAGGTACCGGTACACCCTCTGGAAGGTTAAGATCGCCAGACATGCGGAAACGAAAAAGAAAAGATTCAAAACAAAGGATTGGAAGATAGTGCATATGGCTTTGGGGGAAAATTATGCCTTTTAAAACAACACTTTTTCTTGAAAACGCTTCTTTAAACTTCTTTTTGAAAATTAGTTTCCAAATATTTTATCTGATCTGGCAACCATCAGCTCTAATACCAAATGAAACACCCCAACTCCATTGAGGTCACTCACAAAGGGAATGCCTTAACTTTGGTGGAGCATTATAGGTAAAAGATACAAATAATTTAAGAGACAGACATTTAAACAGCGGAAAAACTAAATATATTTCATAATTACGTGGTTCAGATAAAACATTACAACAACTGTCTCAAACCAACTTCCACATTATTACAACAAAAACTCTGTCTTGAATTTAAACATAAAGAAGCATTAAAACAACAGTTAGGTAGCATAAATCCCCAATAAAAGAGTATCCAAAGCTGTGACGACCCCATTTCCCGTACAGACGGAGACAAGGGTAATCCTTGGAATATAACATAGAAACAGATAATAGCAGAACAAAATTAAATAAATACACCAGATAATGAACAATATAATAGACTGGATAAACGTAATCATCAGAGTTACACAGTATACAGGATCATACTTAGAACAAATACAGTTCAGCTATACATAAATGTCTACAGTGAAAACAAACATAATATGTACAATAGGAGCTGAAAAACATAAAATAGATAAATGATAGAATCCATCTTCATCTCCAGCTATCCAGAAAGAGCCAGCTAAACCTGAATACAAGTTTGCCCGTGTAGAAAAAGGGGCACCCGAGTTTGAAAGTGAAACAAACTACGAGTCAGTCATGGGACTGGTATGAGAAATCTACTCAACACATTTAAATAATGGCTAATCACAGGACCACGCCACTTTCGTGGAACGGGTTTACTCCATTGGATTGCCAGTTCTTTAAAACAAATCATTCTTTTAAACATCGCTATGCTTTTTATAAAAAATGAAGCCATTATAAGACTCAGTTCCCATCACACAATGCAACGCAAACTGGAGGATAGAGTTTTACCTTATAATAGCCAAAATATGCTTGATACAAATAAAACAAAAGCATTTGAAATTATTGCTAGTGTTTATATAATTCAAAAGCCATTTCAAATCATAAGTATCAATCATAGATGGCATTAATGCTCCATACCACTATGTCGCCATATATAGGTATACAATCAAAACCGCACAGTCAGGTATTTGGAAATTGTATTTCCGTCATGAACTAAGGCAAAAGATAGTCCTTACCGACTTCGAGACTGCCTAGCCCGAGTCTTAGGATCAGGGCTCGAGTGACCCTTGGATCATCAGGGTCGGTCCACCGATGTGGATTAAAATGCCATAACAATGCGTTTCTCCGCCCTTTGGGGCGTAAGTGAGCCAACGAATGACTCCGTCGGACCCGGATCGTCCGATCTAACCGAGGCGCCTCGCAACAGCAACAACCACATAAGTCAAACTCGTTAGGGCGTGTAAAACCACTGACGCCACTTCTAGCTAGGAAGAAACGCACGTCCCCCTGGGGTCATCTCCCGTTTCTGGTTCATACCGGGGTGTGAGGCTCGCGATTTAACGTTATGCACAAAGCTACACCACACAGGCGGTGCTTTGATCATCACCACAAGACTTTGCTTTTCAACAGAAGCCCTGATCACTGCATCTTAGCATGCCACATAGGCAATTCACACCATGCAACTGATAACTATCAATCACACAGAATAAATCCCAATGTCAGACACACTGTCCATTTGCAAGTCCGTTCTGGGTCTGAACGAAACCGGAGGCACTATATACCTCGCAAACCCATCGATCACCACGTACGTCTGGACGATCACCACTCATTATCCATATTTCGGGATGCCTCCCAATCAGGACCTCGGTTACCATCCAAACGAAGTGAAGATCTCCGGTCTTCGACCACCGTCTTCATCTTCGATTTCTTATCGTCGATTCAGTTATTCAGAATAGGATAAACCCGGTCTTTCTGAGCAACTCGCGTATATAATAAACAAGTGCAACACTAACATACATATGCATCATTTCAATTCATTAGTCACCAACCGTCAATCAATAAGAGAACGATTTCCCAAATATTAACCCCGAAGGCCGAAACCAACATCAGATCAATACCCAAGAAACCATTCGACTTAGCCAACCTTCAGTTAGTTTCGAAATTTCACATCCATATCATTTATAATATTTTATAACGATTTATCACTATTTTTATTTATTTTAAAATAGCCAATTTATTCAAAACGACGCTTCGGGCCATAACGCGGTCGTGGCGCTGTTTTCCTTCAGATTTGATTTGCACATATCTGAAAATCTAACCGTTGGATCTTCACAAAATTTATATCATTAGAAAGATCTTTTCAAAACGAATCCAACGGTTCCAGTTTCGAGAAAATTCGACGGTCGTATCTCCCGGTATAATCGTTTGAAGTTTCGATTTCAAAATACGAACTACAGCGTCGTTATTCGATTAAATATAATTATATTTATATATATATATATAAATATAATCGATTTTGGCGCTGTTTTTCTTCATATTTGAATTAAACATTCCAGACAATCCAACCATTGGATTTTTACAAAGTTGGTGCCGTTGGAAAGATATTTCCAAAGCGAACCCAACGGTTGCGATTTCGGGAAAATCCGATGGTCGGATCCCCCGGTATAATCGTTTGAAATCACGGTTTCAAAATACGAACTGCAGCTTCGTTATTCGATATATTTTAATTCTATATATATATATATATATATATATATATATCGATTCTTCGATTTCAAAACTATATTCTTTTCATACATTTGATAAAAATGATGTTTTTATCTAACTGTCTTCTATTTCGACACTTCACTATTTTTAACAATTCATGTTTATAATAAAAATGTGATTTTTAATGTAAAACAATTTATTTCAAAACTCGACTATTTTATATAGTTAATATAGGTGATAAAAATAGGATTTTTATTATAAAACAATTTATTTCAAAACAATATTATTTTATACATTTCATATTGATGTTAAAAATGGGATTTTTATTATAAAACATTTTCTTTCAAAATATGAATACCATTCAACACATGAATTTCAATTCAACGAATGAATATCGATTCAACACATGAAGGTTTTCTATAATTTATATAAATTGATAAAAAGGTGATTTTTATATTTAAAACACGAATACCATTCAACACATGAATTTCAATTCAACGAATGAATATCGATTCAAAACATGAAGGTTTTCTATAGTTTATATATATAGATAAAAATGTGATTTTTATATTTAAAACACGAATACCATTCAACACATGAATTTCTATCCAACGAATGAATATCGACTCAACACATGAAGGTTTTCTATAGTTTATATATATAGATAAAAATGTGATTTTTATATTTAAAACACGAATACCATTCAACACATGAATTTCTATCCAACGAATGAATATCGACTCAACACATGAAGGTTTTCTATTCAACGAATAAATATAGTTTCAACAAATGAAAATAATTCAAACACATGAAGGTTATTCAAAATTTCGGCAGCATAACGACAGGGTAGTTAAAACCGGGACCGTCCCTAGTACGGCTCCTCGCTCTACCTTAAAACCTCGCGGTTATTGACAATGGGGAATCATGCATCTAGTTCGCACGTAGGCGGCATGTATATTTATTTCATTTCCACAAACTAATCCTATGTGGTTTCAACCAAATATTTCTCAACCACAAACGGGTATTTTTCAACCACAATCAATCAATATCAACCACAAACAATTCCAACCAACCATTCGCTATCAATCAATTTTCACACCAATCACAACCAATAAATATCGTCCATGGTTTGTGGACGAGGGGCGTATATATATATATATATATATATATAAATATATATATAGCAATTCACTTCTATTTCAACACATATATAATTTTTACAACGAATATATAACTTATACATCGAATGTACAACTTATACAACGCTTATACATGAGGTGTACAACGCTTATATAACTCATACATCGATCATATAATTTATACATCATCGTTTTCCATATCGTTTATAAATTAGAAATCTCACTTTTCACATTTCGTATATATATAGAATTCACAGTCACAACACAATCAAATAAATCGTCCATGGTCTGTGGACATATGTGAACAGTTCAGATATGCAGTTATAATATAAATAACTGTACAAGAAAATTTATAGTGAGAGAATCCTCACATTGGGTTCTTATTTCTGAATTTCTGGATTTCTGTTCGAATTTGAATTTTCTTGAAATTCCAACTTGCTCGGTTTTAGCTCTAGTCAGTTCCATGTCGAAGCCCTCGACAATGCGAGTCCAACGCATTTTGAATCGTCTCGTTCTGTGTCCGTATGAAAAAGATACGAGCATTTAAACATTGCATAATTAAAATGGAATTTAAATTAGTTAATTAACTATAATAGCGCTTTAAAAGGGTTACCGTTCCTTAATCACCCTGGTTATCCACTAAACCCCCTTCGTCTTCGTTCCAGGCCAAAACCGAACCTTCGACGCTGAAAAAAACCCACCGACGCACGCTGATTTAGAAGACCAGACCTCGATCAGGAGGTGACATGACAACCGCCTCCCCAGTCTCGACCAACGCCGGCGCCGACGATGAACTCGCCCCTACCCCAGCTTCATAAAAACTGCTGCGAACCGATTGTCTTTGAGGACGAAAATCCAGAAGGATACCTCATGAAATCCGATCTCACTCATACGAATTGAAAGAGCGTGAAAATCTCTGCAATATTTGTTTTGATTTTTCCTGAATTTACTAATTGGATTCGGAAATTTGAGGATGAAAAATCGGGCATTCTCAACCCTTGGAACAGTGCGGCGGCGGCTGCCTTTGAGAGCTAGGGTTTGGTTGGGGAACGTTATATATAAGAAATTAAATATTATTATTTAATTCATTTTATTTCAAAAATACATGTTTATCTATACGAACTCCTTTTCAAACCCAACGACTGTCGTCCCTAGCTAAATACCCTCATTCCGAACACAATGGGATATGTTTCATAGGCCCATTCGACTGTTTCAGTCAGTTTTACATTCAGATTAAAATATAAAACATTCAATATTTAATTTGAACGTACATTTCAATTTGTCGGGGCCACATACTGATTCGAAAAATTTCAGAAAAATAAATCTTGCTATGTTTTGACGATAAGGTCCCAACAAAACTAGTTTCATCGAATCCTGAGACCGTTTGTAAAAAGGCCCATTTCTGGTCGATCCAATTTAACTGTAATTGACCAAAACACGTTTTCCTTTGCCACGCTCACATACTAGCTTCAAAAATTATGAAATTTGAAACCTAGCAATAACTTCACATCCCGGATCCAACAAAAGTGGCTTCGTCGAATTCCGAGGTCGTTTGCAAAATGGCCAATTTCACGGGCTATATAAATTCTATAGCGACCTTTCTGAAAATTCATTTGGCCATAACTTTTGCTTTTCGCTATGAAACTTCGATTTTTCAGATTCGTTAGAAAGGTATTCACTAACAGATTTATATATTTTTGGTTTCACTCAAATCCGTTTTGTTTTGCACCCTGTACAGTCCGACAAAGTTTGAATTAAATTTTTGAAACTGCAGCGCCTTTTCAAGCCTTGTTTATAATTAGAATTAATTATATTCGTTTTCAAACGTCGATTCAAACTCACTTTTCATTACTATTATTTAAAATATTTATTTTAAATATTTAAAATCCACTATTTTAGCCAGTTTAAAAAATTTAAATTGGTTCAGATTTTCCGGGTCGTTACAATCTCCCCCACTTAAAACTTTTCGTCCCCGAAAAGGAACAAAGTCGAAAGTGGTTTGATTAATCAACTCTACGTTCAATCTGGCTTCAATTCTCCAACTTTTCAATTTCTGAGAATTTTCAAATTCTTCAAAAATTTGGCTAACACCCGGAATTTTCAAAAAATTTCGCCATAACCTCCTTTGTACGGGGAGAGGTTTGGAAATTTATTGGGCCGTATTAGGTACCCAATAAATCCTAATAAGCATACACATATTTATAGTGATATATTCTGGTGTTTACAGGGGAGCGTGTATAGATAATAACTCCTGAGAATAAATTCTCGTTACCCTGTCAAAGCCTGAGGGAGTGTGTATTTTAAATGCTCAAGAGGATAAATCCTCGTCACCTCGTCCCGTGTGGGAAATAAATAGTCTATGTGCCGTATCTAATAACTAGAGAGACGTGATTATTGTCAACTCCAGACCCATGTGGGGTTTTTATTAATCTGGCAATTTATTGTTACAATTTATATGGTCATATCAGTCATCTGTTCAACCTGTAAAATATAGTCCATAGCTGTCATCAGTTCAACCTGTAATATATAGTCATCGCCATACAAGCCTCTCGCTCGTATGGTAAATCTTCCACCTCGTCACACAATCTCCAAATGCTTATGTGGTATATGATGAAGTATGTCTATCTTCATAAGTATGCCATGTAGTGTAGTTTTAAATTAATTGTTACTATCCTACGACGACGTTTATTATTACACATAGAACAACCAGCACTCCGCATCCAATGTCATTCACAGGAGTTGATATAATGATAAAATTGCGCATCCAACTCATTAAGGTTTACCTATTTGTCGGGCACGCTAATAATTTCTTTACTCAACAGTTAATCCATTTACCTGTTCAAACATATATAATGCACATGGTTATATTTCTACCTATTTTTAAATCAGTTCAACGTGTGATTTAATCGAATAAATTTTACCATTCATTCTCTTATTTATTTAATTAACTTTCATTCTAATAATTTAATTAATCAAATTTACCATCACACAACACAAACAACAATCAATTTTTTTTTAACTTTTCAAATATATATCTTTTATATATGTTCAAAAATCATATTTCTAAAACCAGAATATAATCACAAATACGTTATTTATAAACATATAACTCTCGACTCGTTCTGGGGCACTTTTGACCCCATCTCTAACGAGATATTCTGATTCTGCTGCACTCATACTAGGATATTACTGATCCTATCTGTAATGAGTTATTCGTCCTAGAACACTACTGGTTCTATCTCTAACGAGTTCGCTAATGTGTTATATTCCAGAGCTAAGCTTAACCAAAGCTCTGATACCACGTTGTGACGACCCCATTTCCCGTACAGATGGAGACAAGGGTAATCCCTGGAATATTACACAGAAACAGATAATAGCAGAACATAATTAAATAAATACAAGATAATGAACAATAGAATAGACTGGATAAACGTAATCATCAGAGTTACACAGTATACAGGATCATACTTAGAACAAATACAGTTTAGCTATACATAAATGTCTACAGCAGAAAACAAACATAATATGTACAATAGGAGCTGAACAGCATAAAATAGATAAATGATTGAATCCATCTTCAGCTCCAGCTATCCAGAAAGAGCCAGCTAAACCTGAATACAAGGCTGCCCGTGTAGAAAAAGGGGCACCCGAGTTTGAAAGTGAAACAAACTACGAGTCAGTCATGGGACTGGTATGAGAAATCTACTCAACACATTTAGATAATGGCTAATCATAGGACCACGCCACTTTCGTGGAACGGGTTTACTCCATTGGATTGCCAGTTCTTTAAAACAAATCATTCTTTTAAACATCGCTATGCTTTTTATAAAAAATGAAGCCATTATAAGACTCAGTTCCCATCACACAATGCAACGCAAACCGGAGGATAGAGTTTTACCTTATAATAGCCAAAATATGCTTGATACGAATAAAACAAAAGCATTTGATATTATTGCTAGTGTTTATATACTTCAAAAGCCATTTCAAATCATAAGTATCAATCATAGACGGCATTAATGCCCCATACCACTATGTCGCCATATATAGGTATACAATCAAAACAGCACAGTTACGTATTTGGAAATTGGATTTCCGTCATGAACCAAGGCAAAAGATAGTCCTTAGCGACTTCGAGACTGCCTAGCCCGAGTCTCAGGATCAGAGCTCGAGTGACCTTTGGATTGTCAGGGCCGGTCCACCGATGTGGATTAAAATGCCTGAACAATGCGTTTCTCCGCCCTTTGGGGCGTATGTGAGCCAACGAATGACTCCATCGGACACGGATCGTCCGATCTAACCGAGGTGCCTCGCAACAGCAACAACCACATAATTCAAACTCGTCAGGGCGTGTAAAACCACTGACGCCACTTCTAGCTAGGAAGAAACGCATGTCCCCCCTGAGGTCCTCTCTCGTTTCTGGTTCATACCGGGGTGTAAGGCTCGCGATTTCACGTTATACACAAAGCTACGACACACAGGCGGTGCTTTGATCATCACCACAAGACTTTGCTTTTCAACAGAAGCCCTGATCACTGCATCTTAGCATGCCACATAGGCAATTCACACCATGCAACTGATAGCTATCAATCACACAGAATAAATCCCAATGTCAGACACACTGTCCATTTGCAAGTCCGTTCTGGGTCTGAACGAAACCGGAGGCACTATATACCTCGCAAACCCATCGATCACCACGTAAGTCTGGACGATCACCACTCATTATCCATATTTTGGGATGCCTCCCAATCAGGACCTCGGTTACCATCCAAACGAGGTGAAGGTCTCCGATCTTCGACCACCGTCTTCATCTTCGATTTCTTATCGTCGATTCAGTTATTCAGAATGGGATAAACCCGGTCTTTCTGAGCAACTAGCGTATATAATAAACAAGTGCAACACTAACATACATACGCATCATTTCAATTCATTAGTCACCAACCGTCAATCAGTAAGAGAACGATTTCCCAAATATTAACCCCGAAGGCCGAAACCAACATCAGATCAATACCCAAGAAACCATTCGACTTAGCCAACCTTCAGTTAGTTTCTAAATTTCACATCCATATCGTTTATAATATTTTATAACGATTTATCGCTATTTTTATTTTTTTTAAAATAGCCAATTTATTCAAAACGACGCTTCGGGCCATAACGCGGCCGTGGCGCTGTTTTCCTTCAGATTTGATTTACACATATCTGAAAATCTAACTGTTGGATCTTCACAAAATTTATATCATTAGAAAGATCTTTTCAAAACGAATCCAACGGTTCTATTTTCGGGAAAATCCGACGGTCGGATCTCCCGGTATAATCGTTTGAAGTTTCGATTTCAAAATACGAACTACAGCGTCGTTATTCGATTAAATATAATTATATATATATATAATCGATTCTGGCACTGTTTTTCTTCAGATTTGAATTAAACATTCCAGACAATCCAACCGTTGGATTTTTACAAAGTTGGTACTGTTGGAAAGATATTTCCAAAGCGAACCCAACGGTTGCGATTTCGGGAAAATCCGATGGTCGGATCCCCCGGTATAATCGTTTGAAATCACGGTTTCAAAATACGAACTGCAGCTTCGTTATTCGATATATTTTAATTCTGTTTATATATATATATATATCGATTCTTCGATTTCAAAACTATATTCTTTTCATACATTTGATAAAAATGATGTTTTTATCTAACTGTCTTCTATTTCGACACTTCACTATTTTTAACAATTCATGTTTATAATAAAAATGTGATTTTTAATGTAAAACAATTTATTTCAAAACTCGACTATTTTATATAGTTAATATAGGTGATAAAAATAGGATTTTTATTATAAAACAATTTATTTCAATATAAGAATATTTTATACATTTCATATTGATGTTAAAAATGGGATTTTTATTATAAAACAATTTCTTTCAAAATATGAATACCATTCAACACATGAATTTCAATTCAACGAATGAATATCGATTCAACACATGAAGGTTTTCTATAGTTTATATAAATCGATAAAAAGGTGATTTTTATATTTAAAACACGAATATCATTCAACACATGAATTTCAATTCAATGAATGAATATCGATTCAACACATGAAGGTTTTCTATAGTTTATATATATAGATAAAAATGTGATTTTTATATTTATAACATGAATACCATTCAACACATGAATTTCTATCCAACGAATGAATATCGACTCAACACATGAAGGTTTTCTATAGTTTATATATATAGATAAAAATGTGATTTTTATATTTAAAACACGAATACCATTCAACACATGAATTTCTATCCAACGAATGAATATCGACTCAACACATGAAGGTTTTCTATTCAACGAATAAATATAGTTTCAACAAATGAAAATAATTCAAACACATGAAGGTTATTCAAAATTTCGACAGCATAACGACAGGGTAGTTAAAACCGGGACCGTCCCTAGTACGGCTCCTCGCTCTACCTTAAAACCTCGTGGTTTTTGACAATGGGGAATCATGCATCTAGTTCGCACGCAGGCGGCATGTATATTTATTTCATTTCCACAAACTAATCCTATGTGGTTTCAACCAAATATTTCTCAACCACAAAAGGGTATTTTACAACCACAATCAATCAATATCAACCACAAACAATTCCAACCAACCATTCGCTATCAATCAATTTTCACCCAATCACAACCAATAAATATCGTCCATGGTTTGTGGACGAGGGGCGTATATATATATATATATATATATATATATATATATATATATATAGCAATTCACTTCTATTTCAACACATATATAATTTTTACAACGCATATATAACTTATACCTCGAACGTACAACTTATACAACGCTTATACATGAGGTGTACAACGCTTATATAACTCATACATCGATCATATAATTTATACATCGTCGTTTTCCATATCGTTTATAAATTAGAAATCTCACTTTTCACATTTCGTATATATATACAATTCACAGTCACAACACAATCAAATAAATCGTCCATGGTCTGTGGACGTATGTGAACAGTTCAGATATGCAGTTATAATATAAATAACTGTACAAGAAAATTTATAGTGAGAAAATCCTCACATTGGGTTCTTATTTCTGAATTTCTGGATTTCTGTTCGAATTTGAATTTGCTTGAGATTCCAACTTGCTCGGTTTTAGCTCTAGTCAGTTCCATGTCGAAGCCCTCGACAATGCGAGTCCAACGCATTTTGAATCGTCTCGTTCTGTGTCCGTATGAAAAAGATACGAGCATTTAAACATTGCATAATTAAAATGGAATTTAAATTAGTTAATTAACTATAATAGCGCTTTAAAAGGGTTACCGTTCCTTAATCACCCTGGTTATCTACTAAACCCCCTTCGTCTTCGTTCTAGGCTAAAACCGAACCTTCGACGCTGAAAAAAACCCACCCACGCACGCTGATTTAGAAGACCAAACCTCGATCAGGAGGTGACATGACAACCGCCTCCCTAGTCTCGACCAACGCCGGCGTTGGCGATGAACTCCCCCCCCCCAGCTCCACAAAAACTGCTGCGAACCGATTGTCTTTGAGGACGAAAATCGAGAAGGATACCTCATGAAATCCGATCTCACTCATACGAATTGAAAGAGCGTGAAAATCTCTGCAATATATGTTTTGATTTTTCCTGAATTTACTAATTGGATTCGGAAATTTGAGGATGATAAATCGGGCATTCTCAACCCTTGGAATAGTGCGGCGGCGGCTGCCTTTGAGAGCTAGGGTTTGGTTGGGGAACGTTATATATAAGAAATTTAATATTATTATTTAATTCATTTTATTTCAAAAATACATGTTTATCTATACGAACTCCTTTTCAAACCCAACGACTGTCGTCCCTAGCTAAATACCCTCATTCCGAACACAATGGGATATGTTTCATAGGCCCATTCGACTGTTTCAGTCAGTTTTTCATTCAGATTAAAATATAAAACATTCAATATTTAATTTGAACGTACATTTCAATTTGCCGGGGCCACATACTGGTTCGAAAAATTCCAGAAAAATAAATCTTGCTATGTTTTGACGATACGGTCCCAACAAAACTAGTTTCATCGAATCCTGAGACCGTTTGTAAAAAGGCCCATTTCTGGTCGATCCAATTTAACTGTAATTGACCAAAACACGTTTTCCTTTGCCACGCTCACATACTAGCTTCAAAAATTATGAAATTTGAATCCTAGCAATAACTTCACATCCCGGATACAACAAAAGTGGTTTCGTCGAATTCCGAGGTCGTTTGCAAAATGGCCAATTTCACGGGCTATATAAATTCCATAGCGACCTTTCTGAAAATTCATTTTGCCATAACTTTTGCTTTCCGCTATGAAACTTCGATTTTTCAGATTCGTTAGAAAGGTATTCACTAACAGATTTATAAATTTTTGGTTTCACTCAAATCCGTTTTGTTTTGCACCCGGTACAGTCCGACAAAGTTTGAATTCAATTTTTGAAACTGCAGCGCCTTTTCAGGCCTTGTTTATAATTAGAATTAATTATATTCGTTTTCAAACGTCGATTCAAACTCACTTTTCATTACTATTATTTAAAATATTTATTTTAAATATTTAAAATCCACTATTTTAGCCAGTTTAAAAAATTTAAATTGGTTCACATTTTCCGGATCGTTACAAAAGCCATAGCCCAAGGAAAAAAATTCCAAGCAATACATCTACTTTCTTCAAGCTGGAAATAATCCGATCTAAGATGAAGTGTTCCCTCCCTGCGGACCTGGAGGGAAACGGAAGAAACGAAGACGAAAGAAAATCGGTCAGACATGAGTCTGGTAAGTCCAATGAATATTTAGCATGTAAACAAGAAAAGGGTTATGACATGAATAAACTGAATCTAGGACAACACCCTAGAAATAAGAAAATAAGGCTGAATATGCTATCGCACCCATTTTACTTCTTTGCACCCCCTTACAAGTGTTTCAACTAGCACCATGTGTTCAAGATAAATGATCCCCTTTTTATCGATCGGCTCCTACTCATATACGTTTACCACTTGTGTCATTCGGCCCCGCATGATTGTACATACCTGTGCTGGTCCCACCATGGGGTGTATCAAGTCATATGGTGGCAACCCGACACAATTCAAGGTGCACAGAGTATAACTATTGATGCCCAGTGCTTGCTTTTTCCACTACGGAGTACGTGCACGACCGCACTCCGTCGGAACCTACACTGACGCACCACCTGCCGTTGTTTTGACCGCTTATAATCAGCACAGTAATCGTGCCCCACCCTGCCTAGTTCAGGGTACCGTGATACATTTATGTGGGTTACTGCTGAAATGGGATCCGTTACTAGGGTTTCCTAATCAACATGTTAAAATGGTTAAGTGTTCTCAAATTAACCTAACACCACCCATCAGTTTAGTTAACATGTTGTATTGGTTAAGTGTTGCCTTAACGAACTTAACCCTACCATTCCTGTCTTAGCTTTAATTCATTTATTAAAGCACCAACCACTCACATTAGATATGTATTGTTGCGGTTGTTGGATGTGCCGGTCGGTTCTGGGTAGTCTTACACCGCAACTCAATCTAACCTCGGGTTCTTTTTGGCTTGGTGCACTAATCTCTCACATTAGATATATGTTGTTACGGTTGCTAGATGTGTCGGCCGGTTCCGGGCAGTCTTACACCGTAACTCAATTTAACCTCGGGTTAGGCATATTCGTCTTTTTCGAAACTTACATATTTATCTTTCAAATTTATATGTAAATTTTCCATAATTATTGCCATTCAAGTCATGCCCAATTTTTCCTCTAAATCATATTCAAAACTTTTTGGTATATAAATTATACCATTTTTATGCCACTAACCATTCATTTATTTATGGGCCAAACTATGCCAATAATAATAATTTTTAAGGTTTTCCCAACGTTACCCCCGTCATACGTTGCATAATTCACATAGAATGTTAGGCTCGTAACTTAGCCTAACTTATATATAAAAAGGGAAAGAAGGGAGCATGTACCATTCACACAACATAAAATAATAAGGATCTAGCTAAACATGTGTCATGTAAATGTGGCATAATAATGAACTTGCATTTTTGGATCCAATTAACATGAGTGTAAGCATATGAAATAACCCAAATCCAACTGGGCTTGTAAATGTAATCTTGCAATTTGGATCCAAATAAATATAAATATTAAGCACATAGAATTTCACAAGTTCAACTAGGCATGTGAATGTAAATTTGCAATTTGGGTCCAATTAAACATAAACCTTAAGCATATAGAATTACACAAGTTCGACTAGACATGTGAATGTGAACTTTTAATTTAGATCCAATAATCATGAATCTTAAACATACGGAATTACCCAACTTTAACAAGGCATGTAAATACGAACTTTTATTTTGGATCCAACAAACATGAATCTTAAGCATAAGTTTAACAAGGCATGTGAGTGCGAACTTTAATCTTGGATGCAATTTTCGTAGATCTAAATGTAAATCTAAACATAATACATGTCTTGGCCTAATAACTTGCATGTAACATAACATGAATGAATCACCAATTTTACATGATTTGTTTACATCAACATAATAACCACATAGCCTAACAACTTGCATGTAACATAACATGAATAAGTCACCAAACTTTACAAAATACATAATTGGTTTAACACCAACATAATAACCAAAAAAATCTCAAAAGCATATACGATAGAATCGTTACAAGAATAGGCATGATTCAGCATCATCATTATCTTACAACAAGCAATAACACTAGTTTTCATTTTATTACCAATCATAACTTTTAATCGTTCACATCTAAATAATAATAGGACTTACAAAGAAAAGAAAGTCTTGTTTTCTGGGATCTGTTTTCTGAAATTGGAAAGAAATCCCTTGAAGAAGACTATCAATTCTCCAAGTTAGCTTTGATTCGTAGCTTTAACTTGTTTTCTAATTGAAGAAGAAATGGTGGCTGGGCTTGAACGATCATGGGCAGCATGGTGGCTCCTTGGAATGAATTTGTGTGATTTAGGGTTTGAGGATTAGGGTTGCTTTTATAGAAGTTTAATCTTATGTGAGCCTTTAGATCGTTCTAGGAGCAATCACAACCGTCTAGACTAGATAGAGTTATCCAGGATTGCCACCTATGCCCTAATGACTTAGCAATAGGTCAGAAAGGACTCGGCAACAAGTTAGAATCATCTCAGATTTTGATATGGGCGAGGGAGGTAGGTCGATCCCCAGGTCGACCCCCTGGTCGACCTGTATAGGGGAGGTCGACCCCCTGGTCGACTCCCTGGTCGACCTGGCCTTCGGTGGGAGAAATCCCGCCCAGCCCGCTTCTTCGCTCTTCGTTTGAATTTTTAACTGAACTGTTTTTTTTATATAAAAATTTCTGAAACTTCTGAGGGCCAAAACTTCCTCATACGAAGTTCGATTCATGAAAACTTAGACTCTATTCCAAGCAGAATTCCAAGACGAACGCAATGGCGTAACCCGTTTTCCTTATTTCTCACTTTTAAAATTAAGCATTCTTTAATTCATTTTTTTAATAGACATAGAAAATTCAGGGTGTTACAGAATCGGCAAGCCACTTAGCTTTTCGATTTTCTTTTTGAATGGAATGGGCCCAGAGGGGCATTTTGTAGTTGTACCTAGTGATCCATACAAAGGAGGTTATGGCGAAAATTTAAAGAGTTAGAATCTTTTTAAGAAAATTGGATAACTAGAAAATCAATATACCAATATATATTGAATCCGATAAGGAAAGGAATTTAAAATAGAATATTATAAACAAAAAGGAAATCAATAATATGGTAATAGAAAGAGAAACTATATACGTTTTAAAAATGAATAATTGGTTTTTATGGTGTTGATTATTAAGGAATAATGGTCTTGTCTATTTTGAATTTAAGGATGATTTCAATCAAGGTCCAAGAGGTAATTTTACCAAAACTCGATTGTTTTTATTACTAACCGACAAATAGCAAGATTCAATCTCAAAGATCAATACTTGAATAAGATTTAGTTGAAATACTGTATTTTGGGTTGTTATAATGATGTTTTATACAATATTCGTTTTCACCCAAGTAAGTGGAATTTTGAAAATATAATAGATAAATATTTCCTAAGTGTAGAAATGAACGGTCGTAGAAGAGATAAATAATTAGAATGTTTCCAATTATAAGTAGAATATATTTTCTAAGGATAGAAAATAAAAGAAGGTGATATATGGAAATGTCTTTCCAAATAGCGTAAGTGACCAAGATGATTATTGAAACTATTTGGTTAACAAGTATTGATAAGGAAATGAAGAAGTGATTTAATTAATGAAATATTAATTAAGGGGCGTAGTGATTGTTTGATGTTTTGTATGAATGTTTGTTTTTCTTCGATAGTTAAATAACCGACTATCGGAGTATTTGCCAATATCATTGTGAATATGGAGAGACCAGTTGGATTATTATCCAAGAACCACTCCATATTGGCAGTAGCATTGTGAATCATATTATATGAAGATAATCGAAGATGGAGTAAAGTGCAAGGGCTTTTTCTGTTAAGCCTAGGTAGAAATTGCCTAAAATGGATTAATGAAAATTGTTCCTTCTGTTTCGTTCAGTCCTAAAACGAACATGTACGGACGAATTTCTGACAGAGTATTTCCAATGATCGCATATGTTGGTCTGTATAAATATATATGGTGGGGGCGAATTTATTCTCTTAGCATAATATCCAGAATATATTTGTGCAAATCAATTAATGATTAACGGAACTAACAATGTGATATTCAAAGTGATTGTGCTATCAATAAAAAGTAAGTAAGCGTGGCCTCAAGCCTCAACAACCACGAAATGACAAAAATCGGGCAAGCAGCATGGCTAAGTGGGTAGCTCCCAATAGAGTGTATTATCACCTATCTGGAGAAATTCATTTCATTATTTATTCTATTCGATGTTGTCCCATTTGGGAAAACGGTTGCTGATCCCAACCGTTGGTGATATATATTCAATACACTCAAGCAAATTGAGTGGTCGGTCATGTGTGGCCGGGTTACAAAATGTTCTTGTTGAACCCATTATATTCTCCTTTAGAGATACACTATCGGAAGGTGGTTCCATACCTTGTCTTAGTTGGAAATTCATTACCCAATAAGTGCCCCTAGTTTTGATTGTATATTATGTATGTGGAGCGTGAGATGAAAGCGTTCCACTAGATTTTGTTGGGTACAACAATGTGTTGTATGATTTTTGTTTTATGATAACAAACATATAATATTATTTTTTGTAACTGTACTACTTTATATTTCATTTCATAGAAATAAATATTTATTGAATAATATACTATTGTACACAGTTCACAGTATATTCATTTAATTAAATATTTTATTTCAAAATCTGAAATAGTACATCTATTTATAACTCCACTATTTAAACAATTCACATGAATTCGTACTTGTAAATAAACTGAATACGATAGAAAATTTTGTTTGAACATAATCAAATAATATTTTATTTCATTCAAATCTGTTTATTACAAATATCAGTACAATTTTCTTTTTCTGTACATCAGCTCCTCAATACATCACTCATCACTCTATACAATTTATATATATATACATTTTCAAATTGACTTATATACAGACACTTATACATGCATTCACTGTCTTCTGTCTTCACAACTTTCATTTAATCATATCTTCATGCCTGTTATATACAGAAACACACTGTATCTAGAACAGAAATAATATTCTAAATTCTGGAGAATATAATTTTTATTTTAAAAATTTATTTGCTTTAGAATTTCGGTGTGTTTCTCATCATTTTTCATAACTTGATCTGATATGCATATACGTACTGATCAACCTTAACATACTACACTGGTTTGCTGATCAGAACCAGTTGATTCTGAACAGCCACAACATAGTGCAGCACTCTGCTGATAAATAATTCACACGTGCACGATATATGTATACACACACTATTGTGTATACATACACATATGTACAGGTGAATATAGTGATACATGCACGAGTAAATAGTGCAATAAGAAGATAGTGCACAAAGTCAATCATGGTCGAGCTGTACACAAATGCAGCATCAAGCAGCTCAACGGTGCATAAACAACGAGCTAAGCCAAAAAAATCAAGTGGTACAAATGCATGGACTACATGAAATACAACTCTATTTCAGCATGGTCAAATGAAATGGTAAGAAACAAACAAAGAATGGGACTACAATGATTAAACAGGGGGAAGTTGTAACTATATCAGGTGCAATGTTGAATGACACAACATTCAAGAAAGAGCATGGTGACAAAATACAAAAATGTATCTCATGGTACAATAGATCTAACAAGAAATAGAGCAAGTAGAACTGAATGCACAAATCAAGGGAAGCATGGAATCTGTGCATGTTAGGTGTGTAAATACAAACAAGAATAACTCAGGCATGTAATACATGCAACCAAACAGGTTTAGGCAGAAAACATTTCAAGCAGTAAGGAAACAACTACAACCAATATGCAACAATGTCGAAATTTCAGATCTTCCAGGTTCTGGACATTAAAATCTCAGACTCAACCAAGTTAGAAAAACATATGCAATGGCAATATAAAGTTATAACCACAATATGGATAAACATGCACAAGGGTATAGTACGGCACAACACATTAAGCTAGTATCATTATAAAAAACTATAGAGCAATATTAAAAGTTTAGAAAAAATCAAGAAAACCATCTATTCAACATCATCAGTGAAGAACATAGCAAAATTAAAAGAGCAGTACTTGTTTTGATCTGTTTAAAGGGAAATAGAGTGCCATGAGTTCTAATCAATTCTATTTATTTCAACGATCAAGTATTATTTTTGTTCAATGGGAAAACTCAAGAGTAGTATCAGTTCTTAACAAGATCAAGGCAGTTTCGGTTCATTTTTATTAAGCAGTCAACCAAGGTACTTGAATATTGAAAAAAATAATTGGCTAAAATCATTTTGGAAATATTAGAGGGAAAAGAAATTCGAAGTTCCAAAAATCATGCAATATATACTCAAGAACATTTCGAAGTCGTGGATTCTAAAAGGCCCCAAAATTCACGAAATTATCATGACTAAATCAGATCAAGTCATTCACGAAATCAGAGTACAAATATTGGATATTTAATCCTATATAAACACCCATTCATCACTGTCAATCAACAATCGAAATCCAACACAATTAAATTCAATAAATAGAGAACAAATTTACTTACATTTTTTTGAAGATTTTGATTGAGAGGAAGAGCAACCTCAAATGGAAGCATCAAGCCACAGAGATTCAAGCATCATAACATCAGATTTCATCAATCAACCATTTGCATTTCGATTTGGAGCAAAATTGAGAAACCATAGAATTTTTCCCAATCGCGAGAGCCGCCATTTCTAGCAAAGAAAAGTGATTGGACAAACGAAGCAAGGATGGAACCACGATTAAAGCGGCTGGCCTATCCAAGTTATTAAAAGGAGGACAAGGACTTTGTTTTTCAAATAAATTAAAACTTAGGTTTTTATATTTGTTTTTTGGTTTTCTATTGTTCGTTTCAGTTTCAATTTGTAATCAAATTTAGAGTCTTCTAGTTTGTCTCTAAAACTAGGGAGACGAATTATGGGGTTTGTAATTCAGGGAAATCTGGTTTCGGGGATAGAAACCAGTGCAGAGTTTTGAGCGTAGGGTTAAGAATGGTTGGGAGCGAGTGTCGCAAGTTTACAGGGGATTGTAAGCGAAGAAATTATTTTAACTCCTAGTAGATATCTTGGGGAATGCAGCAGTAGGAAGGGTTTTGCCGAAGCTAGGTATATTTGTGAAACGACCCGAACCTCCCCGTAAAGGAAAGAACGGATTACTTTGAGAACACGACAAATCAGAACACGAACAGAAGAACATTTCATTGCTTATTACAACAATTCCATCAGAATACAAGAATATACAGAGTATGAATAAATATTATACATCAGAAAAATAACAGAGATTTACAAATTACAATGCAGTAGAAAATAATACAAAATACAACTGAAAGAGATACACGGATACAGAGCTTTCCGGATATTATTCCAGCTGTAAACCAGGATCCTGTGAATATAAATCTACAAAACCCAACTACTAGCTGCCAGTGTGGAAAATAAGGGCACCCAGAGTTTAGGTTAAAACAATAAACTCCAGGTTAGTCATGTGACTGGTGTGAGAACAAAAACAATTATTAATCTAATTTTAAAGTTAGGTAAATCAAGGGACCACGCCGTATAACATTGAACGGGTTTCCTCCCAAGAATACCAGTGCATAAAACAAGCAACGCAATGCTAAATAAAGAAAAATGAAGCTATTATAAGACTCAAGTCCCATCACACAATGCAACGCAAGCCGGAGGATAGAGTTTAACCTTATAATAGCCAAATATGCTTGGTACGTGAAGTTTCATCTTTTACTATTACTACAAGTGTATAGTGTCAAAACAATTTCAAATATAAATGTATCAATCATAGACGGCATGAGTGCTCCATCCCACTGTGTCGCCATACT
The DNA here is from genome assembly GCA_030737875.1 of Allium sativum. NCBI lineage: Eukaryota > Viridiplantae > Streptophyta > Magnoliopsida > Asparagales > Amaryllidaceae > Allium > Allium sativum. The sequence goes on along the minus strand of CM060916.1, from coordinate 1,045,699,074 downwards.
AGGCTCTACAATCAAAACCACAAAAGGTCGTATCGGAAGTTGGATTTCCATCTGTGAACCAAGGCAAGAGATCGTCGTTACTGCTTCGAGACAGTCTGGCCCATGTCTCAGGAACAGCCGCAATTGCACCTTGGATCGTCCGGGCCAGTCCACACAGAGTGGATTAAAATGCCTGAACAATGCGTTTCCCTGCCCTATGGGGCGTAAACTTGTCATATCCCGACCAAACTATTGGCTCTGTAATGACTGATATAACCGAGGCGCCTCGCAATCCATCATCCACATAAGTAAAATGTCAGGGCTAGTAAAACGCTGACACCACTCCTAGTTAGAAGGAAACGCATGTCCTCCCTAAGGTCTTCTCCCGTTTCTTGTTCACACCGGGGTGTGAGGCTTGCGAATTAACGCTACACAAAGCTATGCTATATTAAAGCCATGTTTTGATCATCATCCACTAGAATCTGCTTTTCAACAGAAGCCTTGATCATTATCATCTGAGCATGCCACACAGGTAATTCACGCAATGCAACCGATATCTATCAATCACACAGAATGAAATCCGATGTCAGACACACATCTATTTAAAGTTCGTTCTGGGTCTAAATGAAACCAGAGGCACCTTATTCCTCGTCCCCTATGTCCAATATAGGAGAGAGGTCCTCGCATATCCGGTTGATCTCCAAGTACGTCTGGGCGATCACCACGTATTACCTTGTCTTGGGTGTACAGCCCAATCAAGACATCAGTAATCATCGAAACGATGCGAAGACCTTCGGTCTTCAACCACCATCTTCATCCTCGATATATCGTCGAATCAGTTATTCAGAATGGGATAAACCCGGTCTTTCTGAATAACTCGCGTATATAATAAACAAGTGCTATAAAAATACAACATACGCCTCATTCCAATACAGAATATTCCTTTATTCAAATATTCTTATACTTTGGGAAAAGTTCTCATTAATTTTATCAAAGAAAAATCCTTTAAATTTATTCTTTAATCTTCCTTTGGATATCAATTTAAAACAAATTATGGTTTATCAAACCTAGTCGGGATTAACGAACCTTACCGAAGTAATCATTCGTTTTAATTTCCCGATCCCAACCTATTCATCCCATGAAGTAAAACTGGTAATACTTCATATCTAACACCACAGTGTTATCAGTAAAATTAATTACCATTTTACATTTAAATCTAATTAAAAATTTAACTATCGCTTGGAGCAAAACTGGTGATACTACATTCTCGACCATTTCTTGAATTTGATAATTTTAGTTATCAAATTCACCTTTGAATCTGTTTAAAGATTCATTAAAACTCTAATTCAGTTTTAATTTCCAAAAATTATTACTTACTGATTATTCAAATCCAGGAAATAAATTCTGTCTTTAACCGGGTTAAAGAACTAATGTCATTTAAAACACAACTCACGATAAACCCAAAATCACATTCCATTAATTATGGAATCTTCACGGAAAACAGATCAATATATATAATCGATATAAACTTCCATATCCGACTAATAATATAAATGGAATAACGACAAAGCCTTTTAAATTCCATATATATTAGCAGTCTTCCTCCACAGAAATTCACTTCGATTATTACCAAATCGAATTCCATTCTAATTTTATTTTAAATTGGAAAACTTTACTTTGGAAAACCTCCTTTAAATCTTAACAAAAGATTTATAAATTCCAAATTACATTTCACTGTAAATCGGGTTAAAGATTGAATGTCGTTAAAAACACAGTTCACGATAAACCCAATTCACATCCCATTTTATTCCAATTATTAAATATAATTGGAAACTCTAACAATCTTAATTAAAAGACTTATTCTCTTCACATAGGGTTCAAGAACAGTGTTACTAAAGACATCGTTCACGAGAAACCCAAAATCCCATTTTGATATTAAATACAAGGCTCTGAATAAAAAAAATATCGGCTTATATTCAATATCAAATACTACAACCAACGAATATCGTATTGGAAATAACGATATAAATATATCTTTCAAATTCATAACAATATCTGTATAATCACGAAATCCAACATCGAAATATTCCGAAGACAATTTCGATTCAAATCCATTTCCAATTTATATATTGGAAATTCTAGTTATTTTTAAAACCATTTCGAATCTAATTTATTTATTTTAAAAATAATTGGATTATAATTCTAGTTCAAAACTAGTTCATTTCGATAAAATCTATTTTTACCTTTTCAAATATGGAATTTTTCATCCTAATTCTTTCCAAATCATTTTTTCTGATTTTACACTAATTATTGATATTTTTAATAATTTTATCAAGGCCCGTACAGTCAATTTCCATAAACGGCCATCGAACTGCACATACATTGATCTTTTCCAAATTTGATTTGGACATAATTCCAAATCCAACCGTTAGTTTTAAAATCTCTAATATTCTTATAATGCTCTTTTCGATACGAACCCAACGGTTCCGGTTTTAGGAGAATCTCCGGTAATGTCTGTTCGATGTCAATGGTCGAAATTCACGAACTACCGCGGCGCGGCGCGTTCTATTTAGGCCATTATATATATATATATATATATATATCGTCAATTCCCATTTAAAACATATTTTATAAATTGTTTTAAATTCGTTTTCAAAACGATTTCAATTTCAAATCAAAGTTGAGTATTCCATATAATTAATATATAAATGATAATATTTTCAAAACATTAGATTTTGAAATCAATTCCCTTTTGATACTCATTATAAAAATGAATAAAATCGATATAAATATTGCTCACGTCAAAATGGCGTTAATTTAATCAACACGGCTTTATATATTTAAATATATTCGTGTCCATCCCAAATCGGACATCAAAATCAAATTTTGATCTTTTACTGAATGTTATTTTAAAATACTCACTATTTTAAAATATTCGTTATCTTAAAATGTTCATTCTTTTTGAACTGGAATCAGAAGCAGTCAATTACCATATAATTTGATTATATCGATTTCATACAATACATGTATACAACAACAGTGATAAATAATCGTTCATCATCCAGAGTGCATTCTACACTGTATAAGCATTAAATATAGATATTTAATGCTTACAACAGTCTGTCAACCAATCGATTGACATACAACTAAACAGTTGGGATTAATGTACGTCCAATATCATCCCAACACCCGTGTGGGGTTTCAATCAACAAATAATGAATTTTATTTGTGCAGTTGGGCGATGTGTAAAATTTATTGTCCCAATCCATATCTTTAAAATGGGTGTATATAAAAAAATCGTCTGATTTGTAAATGAATTTTTATTTTATTCATACACACGTTAAAAATTATATTTTTAACATTAAAATATTTATTCAATTCATTTACACAATAAAAATAATATTTTTATTGTTCTAACGTATTTTAGAAAATTGGCGGCATAACGACGCGATATCAAAATCGGGTAATGTCTAGCATTACCCCTCTCCTGATATTGGCTCATGCGACACACACATAACCCTCCTAATCAATTCATTTCACCCTAACAATCAAATTCAACCAAATAATCTAATTAACCAAACCAAACAATCAAACAAGTCGTACATGGTCTGTGAACGACGAGGAACAGCTCATATATGCAGCTATAAAATAAATAACTGTATAAGAAAATTTCAGTGAGTTCTCACCTTTCGGTTCCACTCCGTCAGTCTTTCTTTCTGAACAGTTCAGATTTAGTTTTAATCCATCGCCATCTATTTCACACAGTTGATTATTAAAAATCACTTTTTTATACTTTTACTTCATACATAAAAATCATATTTTTATGTTGGTGTTTATATTATAAAAATTATATTATTATAGTTCAATTTTCCCATATTTTTATAATGCTAATTTATATATAAAAATCGCATTTTATATAAAGAGAATCCATATAAAAATTGTATTTTTACTTCGCTTTATAGATAATAAAAATCGTATTTTTATATCGATCTTAACATTATAAAAATCATATTTTATAATTTAATTTTACATACAAAAATCAAATCTATTTATATTTAAAAATCATATCTTTTCTTTTTTTTCAAAATCAAATCTTTTCTGAAGCTAAAAATCCTATTTTTACATTCTTCTTTATACAATAAAAAACACATTTTCATATGTGTTTCATATACAAAAAGATCTAACCTTTTTATTTGATAAAAATCAATCCTTTCTTCTTATAAAAATCTTTGTTTTATATAATTAAGAATCTTACTTTTTTTTATTGATGTTTGCATAATAAAAATCATATTTTTAATATGTTCAAAAATCATATCTTTTCTATGATAAAAATCATAACTTTCTATCATTAAAAATCATATTTTTCTTCAATGCTTACCATATAAAAATCACGCCTTTACTCAAGGTTTTATCTAAACTAAAAATAAAAAATTTACTGAATTAAATTACCCATAAAAGAAAACTCACTTTTTATCGATCGAAGGAAGGTTGTTGGGCGTAGGGGTAGAGGAGGGCGCCCTGGTCAGCGGTGGTCGGAGACGGACCCCACGATGGCGGCTCTTCACGATTTGGTGGTTTGGGGTATTCGGCGTTGGGGATTAAATCGAATAGGGGGTTCGATCGAGGGCTACTGGCGGAGGAAGGAGAGAGAGGGGGCGCAGCGGAGATCTGGTGAGGTGGAGGCAGCGGTCTCGCTCCAGCGCCGGTGGGCTGGTGGGAGGCGCGTTCGATTTTGTTTTTTTTTCTCCTTTTTTTCTTTTGTGTCGTGTTCTAAAGGGAGAAGAGAGAGGGAGAGGGATTTATAATTATATATATATATATAATATTTTTAAATTTCAAAAAGCAACTTTTTTTTCGAACTCGAAATCGAACCCACCGACTGTCGTTCCTGGCTAATTACCCCCATTCAGAACCCAATGGGATATGTATCGTAAGCCAGATTGGCTGTTTCGATCAGTTTTCACTAAAATCAAAATATAAATCAATATATTGAATTTGAACGCACATTTCAATTTACTGGGGCCACATACGGACCCCAAAAATTCGAGAAAAATAAATCTGGTTATGTTTAGGCGATACAGTCCTAATAAAACTAATTTCATCAAATTTGGAGACCGTTTAAAAAATGGCCATTTTCTAGTCGATCCAAATTGACTAAAACTATCAAAACACGTTTTCCTTTGCCACGCTCACATATTGGTTCCAAAAATAATGAAAAATGGAATCAAGCAATAACTTGACATCCCGGATCCAACAAAAGTGGTTACGTCGAAAATGGAGGTCTTTTGCAAAATTTCCATTTTTAAGTGCTATATTTCCATAGCCACTATTCTGAATTTTCAACTGGGCATAACTATTTATTCCCGCTATGAAATTTCAATTTTTCAGATTCTTGGAAAGATATTTTCATATAGATTCAAATATTTTTGGTTTCGCTAAAATCTGGTTTATTTTGAATCCTGTACATTCATTTGAAATTTGAAATCGAATTTTCAAACTACCGCGCCATTTCTAATTCCTTTTATAAATATAAATAAATATTTATATTCTAACGTCGATTCAAATAAATATATACATTCTAATTCTTTTCAAACTAAATTTCTTGTCGTTATTATTTAAAATACATCATTTTAAATATTCAAAATTCATTGAAATTGCCAAAATAAAAATTTTAAATTGGTTCTGATTTTCCGGGTTGTTACAATCTCCCCCACTTAAAATCTTTTCGTCCTCGAAAAGGAACGAAGGTGAAAGTTATTTAACTAATCAACTCAACTTTTATTATTTTAATTATGGCTTAAGTCCTTCAACTTTTAAATTTCTAAAAACTTTTCAAATTTTTCAAAAATTTGGCTAACACCCTAAATTTTCGAAACATTTCGCCATAACCTCCTTTGTACATGAGTACCGGGAAGATCCCCAAACTGCCACACATGCCTCTCCAATCAAAAAGAAAAAGAACAGCCAAGCGGGTAGCCAATCGGCTCATAAAATCATCAAAAACCCTAAGAAATACAATAAACATATACCTATTTGTCGGGCAAACAATTTTATTCCTCTGCTTAGCTTCCCTGCTATGACCTGTTCAGTGTATATACATGTATATGTATGCATTTTCAAACAAATTCCAATTCATTTCAACATCTGATTCAATTTGGTTATATGTATCGTTTTTTCACATAATGGTTTGAATAAACAATCACACAACACAATCCTCAATCATTTAGTTGATAATCATTTCAAATTCATAATTTTGATAAATATACAGAAAATCATGTTTTTGATGCCAATTCACAACAATAAACCCTATCTAGTTTTGGTTCTCACACTAGTCAAATGGAAATATATAGATATCCCACTTTCGAATTTCGAACACAAATTCTGATGATGTAGCTATAATCATCTCCGGGCGACTAGACGTGATTTCATATCTATCCAGTATATTAAAACTTCAAATACACGTGGATCAGACATATACGCAAAATCTTTATATACTTCATAGTTCGAATCAATTAAAAAAAATCAAATAAGAATAATTGATTTAAATTTTCAAAACAAAAATTGTTTTCATCTTTATTTGAAAAACAAAACTCTTCCGACTCATTCTAGGATACTACTGATCCCATCTCTAACGAGTCATTCTCATTGGATACTACTAATCCCATCTCTAACGAGTCATTCTCATTGGATACTACTAATCCAATCTCTAATGAATTCTTTCGTTCGGTTCTAATGTGCCTTGTTCTCGAGCTCTGTAAACCAAAGCTCTGATACCACCTGAAACGACCTGAACCTCCCCGTAAAGGAAAGGTCAGATTGCTTTGAGAACAAAAAAAATCAAAACACAAACAAAAGAAAATTTCATTGCTTATTACAACAATTCTATCAGAATACAAGAATATATAGAGTATGAATAAATATTATACATCAAAAAAATATCATAGATTTACAAACTACAATGCAGCGGAAAACAGTACAAAACACAACTGAAAGAGATACACGGATACAGAGCTTTCCGGATATCATTCCAGCTGCAAACCAGGATCATGTGAATATAAATCTGCAAAACCCAACTACTAGTTGCCCGTGTGGAAAATAAGGGCACCCAGAGTTTAGGCTAAAACAATAAACTCCAGGTCAGTCATGTGACTTGTGTGAGAACTAAAACAGTTATTAATCTTATTTTAAAGTTAGGTAAATTAAGGGACCACGCTGTATAACACGGAACGGGTTTCCTCCCAAGAATACCAGTGCATAAAACAAACAGCGCAATGCTAAATAAAGAATAATGAAGCTATTATAAGACTCAGGTCCCATCACACAGTGCAACGCAAGTTGGAGGATAGAGTTTTACCTTATAATAGCCAAATATGCTTGGTACGTGAAGTTTCATCTTTTACTATTACTATAAGTTGTATAGTGTCAAAAAAATTACAAATATAAATGTATCAATCATAGACGGCATGAGTGCCTCATCCCACTATGTCGCCTTACTGGGCTCTACAGTCAAAACCGCAAAAGGTTGTATTGGAAGTTGGATTTCCATCTGTGAACCAAGGCAAGGGATCGTCTTTACCGCTTCAAGACAATCTAGACCATGTCTCAGGAACAGCCGCATTTGCACCTTGGATCGTCTGGGCCGGTCCGCAGGAGTGGATTAAAATGCCTGAACAATGTGTTTCCCCGCCGTTTGGGGCGTAAACTGGTCATATCCCGACCAAACAATCGGCCTCGGAACGACCAATATAACCGAGGCGCCTCACAATCCATCATCCACATAAATAAAATGTCAGGGCTAGTAAAACGTTGAAACCAATCCTAGTTAGAAGGAAACGCATGTCTTCCCTGAGGTCCTCTCCCATTTTTGTTTCACACCGGGGTGTGAGGCTCGCGAATTAATGCTACACAAAGCTATGTTATATTAAAGACATGCTTTGATCATCAACCACAAGATTCTGCTTTTCAACAGAAGCCTTGATCATTTGCATCTCAGCATGCCACACAGGCAATTCAAGCGATGCAACCGATATCTATCAATCACACAGAATGAAATCCGATGTGAGATACACATCCATTTACAAGTTCGTTCTGGGTCTGAACGAAACCGAAGGCACCTTATTCCTCGTCCCGTATGTCCAATACAGGAGAGAGGTCCTCGCATATCCGGTCGATCTCCAAGTACGTCTGGACGATCACCACTTATTACCTTGTCTTGGATGTACAGCCCAATCAAGACATCAGTGATCATCCAAACGATGTGAAGACCTCCGGTCTTCAACCACCGTCTTCATCCTCGACACATCGTCGAATCAGTTATTCAGAATGGGATAAACCCGGTCTTTCTGAATAACTCGTGTATATAATAAACAAGTGCTATAAAAACACAACATACGCCTCATTCCAATCCATAATATTCCTTTATTCAAATATTCTCATACTTTGGGAAAAGTTCCCATTAATTTTATCAAAGGTAAATCCTTTAAATTTATTCTTTAATCTTCCTTTGGATATTAATTCAAACTGAATTATGGTTTATCCAAACTAGTCGGGATTAACGAACCTTACCGAAGTAATCATTTGTTTTAATTTCCCAATCCCAACCGATTCATCCCATGAAGTAAAACTGGCAATACTTCATATTTAACACCACAGTGTTATCAGTAAAATTAATTACCATTTTACATTCAAATCTAATTAAAAATTTAACTATCGCTTCGAGCAAAATTCGTGATACTCCATCCTCGACCATTTCTTGAATTTGATAATTTTAGTTATCAAATTCACCTTTCAATCTATTTAAAGATTCATTAAAACTCTAATTCTGTTTTAATTTCCAAAAAATATTACTTAATGATTATTCAAATCAAGGAAATAAATTCTTTCTTTAACTGGGTTAAAGAACCAATGTCATTTAAAACACAGCTCACGATAAACCCAAAATCACATTCCATTAAATATAGAACCTTCACGGAAAAAAGATCAATATATATAATCGATATAAACTTCCATATCCGACTAATAATATAAATGGAATAACGACAAAGCCTTTTAAATTCCATATATATTAGCGGTCAACCTCCACAGAAATTCACTTCGGTTATTACCAAATCGAATTCCATTCCATTCCGATTTATTTTATTAAATTGGAAAACTTTACCTCGGAAAATCTCCTTTAAATCTTAACAAAATATTTATAAATTCCAAATCACATTTCACTGTCAATCGGGTTAAAGAACAAATGTCTTAAAAACACAGTTCACGATAAACCCAATTCACATCCCATTTTATTCCAATTATTAAATATAATTGGAAACTCTAAAAATCTTAATTAAAAGATTTATTCTCTTCACATGGGTTCAAGTGCAGTGCTACTGAAGACACCGTTCACAACAAACCCAAAATCCCATTTTGATATTAAATACAAGGCTCTGAATAGAAAATATATCGGCTTATATTCAATATCAAATACTACAACCAACAAATATTGTGTTGGAAATAATGATATAAATATATTTTTCAAATTTCCATAAAAATATCTGTATAATCACGAAATCCAACATCGAACTATTCCGAAGACAATTTCGATTCAAATCCGTTTCCAATTTATATGTTGGAAATTCAAGTTATTTTTAAAACCATTTCAAATCCAATTTATTTATTTTAAAAATAATATGATTATAATTCTAGTTCAAAACTAGTTCATTTCGATAAAAATCTATTTTTATCTTTTCGAATATGGAATTTTTCATCCTAATTCTATCCAAATCATTTCTCATGATTTTACACTAATTATTGATATTTTTAATAATTTTATCAAGGCCCGTACAGTCGATTTCCCTAAACGGCCATCGAACTGCACTTACATCGACCTTTTTCAAATTTGATTTGGACATAATTCCATATCCAAACAATAGATTTCAAATCTCTAATATTCATTAGAAAGCTCTTTTCGATACGAACCCAACGGTTCTGGTTTTAGGAGAATCCGATGGTCGGATCTCCGGTAATGTCCATTCGAAGTCAATGGTCAAAATTTGCAAACTGTCGCGGCGCGACACGTTCTATTCAGGCCATTATATTATACATATATATAATATACTTCATTAATTTCCATATAAAACATGTTTTATAAATCGTTTTAAATTCGTTTTCAAAATGATTTCAACTTCATATTCAATTTCAAATCAAAATTGGGTACTCCATATCATTAATATATAAATGATAATATTTTCAAAACATTAGATTTTGAAATCTATTCCTTTTCGATATTCATTATAAAAATGAATAAAATCGATATAAATATGGTTCACGTCAAAATGGCGTTAATCTAATCAACACGGCTTTATATATTTAAATATATTCGTGTCTATCCCAAATCGGACATCAAAATCAGATTTTGATCCTTTACTGAATATTATTTTAAAATATTCACTATTTCAAAATATTCGTTATTTTAAAATATTCATTCTTTCTGAACTGGAATTAGACACAGTCAATTACCATATAATTTGATTATATCGATTTCATACAATACATGTATACAACAACAGTGATAAATAATCATCTATCATCCAGAGTGCATTCTACACTGTATAAGCATTAAATATAGATATTTAATGCTTACAACAGTCTGTCAACCAATCGATTGACATACAACTAAACAGTTGGGATTAGTGTATGTCCAATATCATCGCAACACCTGTGTGGGGTTTCAATCAACAAATAATGAATTTTATTTGTGTAGTTGGGCAATGTGTAAAAATTTTCGTCCTAATCCAAATTAGTAAAATGGGTGTACATAAACAAATCGTCTGATTTGTAAATGAATTTTTATTTTATTCATACACACGTTAAAAATTATATTTTTAACAATAAAATATTTATTCAATTCATTTACACAATAAAAATAATATATTTATTGTTCTAACATATTTTAGAAAATTTTGGCGGCATAACGACGTGATATCAAAATCGGGTAATGTCTAGCATTACCCCTCCCCTGATATTGGCTCGCGCCATACACACATAACCATCCTAATCAATTCATTTCACCCAAACAATCAAATTCAACCAAATAATCTAATCAACCAGACAATCAAACAAGTCGTCAGTGGTCTGTGGACGACGGGGAATAGTTCATATATGCAGTTATAAAATAAGTAACTTTATAAGAAAATTTCAGTAAGGAGTTCTCACCTTTGGGTTCCACTCTGTCAGTCTTTCTTTCGGAACGTTCGGATTTCATTTTGATCCATCGACATCTGTTTCACGCCGTTGATTATTTAAAATCACTTTTTTATACTATTACTTCATACATAAAAAATCATATTTTTATGTTGGTGTTTATATTATAAAAATTATATTTTTATAATTCAATTTTCCCATATTTTTACAATGCTAATTTATATATATAAATTGTATTTTTATATAAAGATTCATATAAAAATCGTATTTTTACTTCGCTTTCTAGATAATAAAAATTGTATTTTTATATCAATCTTAACATTATAAAAATCATATTTTATAATTTAATTTAACATACAAAAATCAAATCTGTTTATATTTAGAAATCATATCTTTTTTTTTTCGAAATCAAATCTTTTTTGAAGCTAAAAATCCTATTTTTACATACTTCTTTATACAATAAAAATCACATTTTCATACGCGTTTCATATACATAAAGATCTAACCTTTTTATTTGATAAAAATCAATCCTTTCTTGTTATAAAAATCTTTGTTTTATATAATTAAAGATCTTACTTTTTTTATCGATGTTTGCATAATAAAAATCATATTTTTAATATGATAAAAAATCATATCTTTTCTATGATAAAAATCATAACGTTCTATCATAAAAAAATCATATTTTTCTTCAATGCTTACCATATAAAAATCACGTCTTTACTCAAGGTTTTATCTATACTAAAAATCAAAAATTTATTGAATTAAATTACCCATTAAAGAAAACTCACTTTTTATCGATCGAAGGAAGGTTGCTGGAGCGGCGTGGGGGTAGAGGAGGGCGTCCTAGTCGGCGGTGGTCGGAGACAGACCCCATAGTGGTGGCTCTTCACAATTTGGGGGTTTGGGGTATTCGGCGTTGGGGATTAAATCGACTGGGGGGGTTCGATCGAGGGCTACTGGCGGAGGAAGAAGAGAGACGGGGCGCGGCGGAGATCTGGTGAGATGGAGGCAACGGTCTCGCGCCAGTGGCGGTGGGCTGGTGGGAGGCGCGTTCGATTTTGTTTTTTTCTCATTTTTTTTCTTTTGTGTCGTGTTCTAGAGGGAGAGGAGAGAGGGAGACGGATTTATATAAATATATTTTTTATTATTATTTTTAAATTTCAAAACGCAACTTTTTATTTCGAACTCGAAATCGAACCCACCGACTATCGTCCCTAGCTAATTACCCCCATTCCGAATCCAACTGGATATGAATCATAAGCCAGTTCGGATTTTTCGATCAGTTTTCGCTAAAATCAAAATATAAATTAATATATTGAATTTGAACGCACATTTCAATTTACTGGGGCCACATACGTACCCCAAAAATTCTAGAAAAATAAATCTGGCTATGTTTAGGTAATACAGTCTTAACAAAACTAATTTCGTCATATTTGGAGACCGTTTGAAAAATAGTCATTTTCTGGTCGATCCAAATTGACTGAAACTGTCAAAGCACGTTTTCCTTTTCCACGCTCACATATTGATTCCAAAAATTATGAAAATTGGAATCAAGCAATAACTTGACATCTTAGATCCAACAAAAGTTGTTTCGTTGAAAACGGAGGTCGTTTGAAAATTTTCCATTTTTAAGGGTTATATTTTCATAGTGACTATTCTGAATTTTCAACTGGGCATAACTTTTTATACCCGCTATGAAATTTCAATTTTTCAGATTTGTTGGAAAGATATTATCAAATGGATTCAAATATTTTTGGTTTCGCTAAATTCCAGTTTATTTTGAATCCTGTACATTAATTTGAAATTTGAAATCGAATTTTCAAACTACCGCACCATTTCTAATTCCTTTTATAAATAAAAATAATATTTATGTTCTAACGTCGATTCAAATAAATATATACATTCTAATTCTTTTCAAAATAAATTTCTTATCGTTATTATTTAAAATACATCGTTTTAAATATTCAAAATTCAATAAAATTGCCAAAATAAAAATTTAAAATTGGTTCTGATTTTCCGGGTTGTTACAATCTGTGTTTTATTTAATTTCCGCATTTACTCTGATTATTATCTGTGATTGGTATTATTCAATTACTCTTCAAAAATCTGCGATAGACCCTATTCATCCCCTCCCCTCTAGGGTAATTAAATCCTATAAGTGGTATCGGAGTTGGTATAAGGTGACAACATGATAGGGGGTTCTCGCTCTATGATCAAGTGGCGAAGTATTTACTCTTGCTACTACATTCCCCAATCGGATTGTCTGGTGTCGAGAGGCAGGACATAAAATCAATGTCTGAGATACGATTGTAGGTCACCAAAGTGTGATTAAAATCCTCGATAAAGGAGACTACAAGTGGTATCAGAGCAGGTGTTTTTTATTTTATTTTAACTCTTGAGTCATGAATCTGTCTAATAACGCTTTTTCTGAGGGTCAGTCCATAGCTAGGCCACCAATGTTTAATGGAATAGATTATGCCTAATGGAAAGCTAGGATGAATATTTATTTGAGTTCAGTCGATTATGATGTGTGGGATATTATCGAAACGGTTTATAAGACTCCCACTTTTATTGTTAATGGTAATGAAGTTCCAAAATCAAAAGACAAGTGGGATGTTAATGATAAAATATTATTTTCAACTAATGCCAAAGAGATGAATGCTTTAATCTGTGCTCTTGATAAAAATGAATTTAATCGAATCTCTCATTGTGAAACTGCGCAGGAAATATGACATACGTTGGATGTCACACATGAAGGAACATCTCAAGTGAAGGAATCTCGTCTCGCTCTACTCAGCAACAAATATGAAAATTCCTCTATGCAAAGAGACGAAGATATAAAAGAGATGTATGGACGCTTCTCATCACTAGTCTACAATGCAAAATCTCTTGGAAAAACTTATATCGAAGTGGAATTGATCAGAAAAATATTGAGAGTGCAACCGATGAATTTTGAAGCTATGGTGACGGCGATTCAAGAATCAAAAGATCTGAATTAAGTAAGCATGGAAGAGTTGATCAAAAATCTGATTACTTACAAGATGGAGTTAAAAGCAAGAGAAGAACGAAAGAATTCTGAATCAAAGAAAAAGACGATCGCTCTAAATAATACTGTTCAAAGTGATGATGAAGATCCCGCTGAAGAGCTAGCCATGGTTTTGAGAAAGTGGGCCAAACGAAATTACAAGCCATAAAAGAAAAATTCAAAAACTAACAAGTCCGAAAGTTTAGAAAGCTCAGACGATGAAGTGTTTTGCTACAATTACAAGAAACCGGGACATATCAAACCAGATTGCCCACGGCTTAAGATTGAAAAGAAGAAGTTCAGAAAAAAAAAGAAGGCTTTTGCTGCTACTTGGGATGATGAGGAAGGAGAAGAAGTTTCAGACAGTGATGAAGAGGAAGCTAATTTGTGTCTCATGGCACAGTCTGAATCAGAAAGTAGTGAAGAGGATTCAAGCGAGGTATCGAATTTTACTTATAAAGATTTAATTTTAATGTGTCACGATCTCACAAAAACCATCGATTCTCTTGAACTAAAGGTTAAAAAATTTAAATCTGATAGATCAAAACTAGTTCAAGAAAATAACAGTTTAGATAGAAAACTGGAATAAGTTAAGAATTCACCGTTTTTTGAATGCAAAAATTATCAATTTTTGAGTAATGATCTTTTGAAATTCAAAGCTGATTTTGAGTTACTTAAAAGTGAAACGTGAATTTGAAGAACGAAAATCGTGATTTTGAGAAGGAGATTGAAAGGCTTAGAGAATATGAAAAACTTGGTTTTGAAAAGCGAAAACAATTTGAAATTGAAATTTCTAAGTCCAATTCTAAAATCAAAGCATTTGAAAATAAAATTTTGGTTTTAAAACAAACTGATGCTGAAAAGAGGAAAATTGCTATTAATCTTTTTTCATATTTAATGAAAGAAAAAAGCGATCTTGAATTTAAAATTCAACACTTGAGTCAACTTTGGCTAAATTTTCTAAAGGAGAGAAATCATTGAATATGTTGTTAAAAAACCAATTTTTTGTTCAAAATAAAACGGGACTTGGTTTTGGATTTGATCAAGTTGAAAAACAAAATCTTAACGATTTTAAAAATCCTTTAAATAATTTTGAAAACGGTCGAATTGAAATTTTGAAATCTAATAATTTCAAAAGGTTTTTAAATCATAAATGAAATGATAACTCGTTCAAAAACAGTTCATCTAAACATGTTTAGATTCCAAAAATAACAAAATGATTTTGAGTAAGTCTAAACGAATTTGGGTTCCAAAGGGTGCTTTAATAGATAATAATGGATTGTTATATAAACGGTTTTGGGTATCAAAATGTATTAATGAAGCTAAGAGTGGTAAATTAGTCTTTGTTAGACCACTTGACACTATAAATATTTAGGTACCGAGGGAGGCTAAGGAACAACTATGCTTAAGAGAGATAAAATTCAAGGTGTTCCATATTATTGAATTATTCAAGTGTTCCTTAGCCATAGAATTCTGAGTTAGAGATTCATTGGTTTACATCGATAATGGTAAGTCAGGTATGATCTCTAAACTCGTGTTTTTATTTTATTTCTTTTTTACTTTATTTTCTTTTTGATTTTTTTATGTTGTTTCGACACTTCCACAATTTTTTGAGCATATCTTGAACACTGTAAATTTGAATTATAAAATTTATGATGTTCTTGTAAGCAAATGAAATTTCACACATTTTTTGTAGTTTTTGGGTTTCTTCTTATTCACCTTGGAAAATATTGAAAAATCAAACTCAACACAGTAGACTACTTGAAAGCCATGATTGACTACTTATGAAAATTTCATTTTTTTTACTTGGCCTGATTATATTGATTTTGAAATCATTCGTGATTGATTGTTGAATTTTTTAGATTATAAAATTTGATTTTTTTTCTCTCAAGTGATTTCAATTCTCTTTAGATTTTATCGTTGACAATTTCTTGTGCTTGTTTAAAAATTCTCTGAAAAATTCACTTTTGATTCTTGTCTTAAAAATGATCTTATGCTGCTTTGATAACGAAATTGATTTGATTCGTTTAAATAGCTTTATGATTAGAGATGGGTTGGAAAATCAGTGAACGGATTTCTTTAAATTCTGTAGGCAATTCAAATTTCATATACAAGTGTTTTAAAATTGTCTAAGAGCAATCAGCTTTAGAAATATTAGATAATTTCACATTCTGCTGATTGATTTTTGAAATTGATTTTCAACTTACATTAATATTTTCAAAAAACATAATGAAATTGATATTTTCAATTTTAAAATTATTTTTGATTATTTTTTCAAAATTTGAAATTATTGACCAATTTGAACCATTTTTGAAACTCATCAAAATTATTAATAGATTTATGAAATTGTGATGAGTTGTGACTATGGTATGATTCGTAACTAGAAGAGTTGTTATTTTAAAATCTCATGATGATTGGACAGATTTTATAATATCTTTGAATTAGAGCTTATTTCACGGCCATCTTCTATGTCTATCATATTTTTGTCGTTCGTCATGGTTTATTTAATTTGGAGAGTTCAAATTATTTTTTGAAAGAAAAATATCTTGGAAATAAATATAAAGAAAAAGGAAAATATATATAATTTATCCTTGGTATTCACTCCCATTTAAAAGTCCTCGCGGTTATGCATGGGTGAATTACCTTAATCTCTATGTGCTTCCATTCTCACTTAAAAGACCTTTGGGCTGTGCATGGATGGAACTCATTAGGGAGGATAAAGTTAAGTTACTACTTACCCCATTTAAAAGACCTTTTGGCTATGCGTGGTTGGCAAGTGCTTAACACATTTTTGAGCATATTTAAAATCTTCAAAATTCATATTCAAATATTCAATTTTTATTGAACTCCCCTCATTATATAAAATCCATCGTAAATCCATTCATTCTGAAAGTGAAATTTGTTTCTAATTTAAAGATTATTATGATATTTGTATGATTCAATGGGATTTACAACATATATATTCTCTCTCTTAATTTGAATTTATATTTATGGTCTATATTCATCATTATTTCGATTTCTATTATTCTTTTGATGATAACAAAAGGGGGAGAATGATCAAGATTTTGACTGATGAGTATTTAACTCATGAAGATTTTAAGATCGGAAATTAAATATCTAGAGGGAGAATGGTCAACTGAATTTCACTATTCATATTTCCTACATATATATGGGGAGTTCAGTTGTAGGGGGAGCAAACATATATGGGGAGTAATATATTTCGCATTTAAACACACTTAACACATTCAAGTCTTGTATATGTTTGTCATCATTAAAAGGGGGAGACTGCTGGATACAACAATGTGTTGTATGATTTTTGTTTGATGATAACAAACATATAATATTATTTAAATGTGTTTGTAACTGTACTATTTTACATATCATTTCATAGAAATTGATATTTATTGAATAATATACTATTATACACAGTTCATAGTATATTTATTTAATTAAATATTTTATTTCATAACCTGAAATAGTACAACTATTTTAACTCCACTATTTAAACACTTCACATGAATTTGTACTTGTAAATAAACTGAATACGATAGACAAATTTGTTTGAACATAATGAAATAATATTTTTTTCATTCAAATTTGTTTATTACAAATATCAATACAATTTTATTTTTTTGTGCATCAGCTCCTCACTACATCACTTATCACTCTACACAATTCATATATACATACATTTTCATATTGACTCATATACAGGCACTTATGCACTCATTCACCGTCTTCTGTCTTCACAGCTTTCATCTAATCCTATCTTCATACCTGTCATATACAGAAACACATACAATATCTAGAACAAAAATAATATTCTAAACTCTGGAGGATATAATTTTTATTTTAAATTTTTTTTTGCCTCGGAATTTCGGTGTGTTTCTCGTCATTTTTCATGACTTGATCTGATATGCATATACGCACTGATCAGCCTTAACATACTACACTAGTTTGCAGATCAAAACCAGTTGATTCTAAAAAGCCAAAACATAGTGCAGCACTCTGCTGATAAATAATTCACACGTGCACGATATATGTATACACACACTATTGTGTATACATACACATATGTACAGGTGAATATGGTGATACATGCATGAGTAAATAGTGCAACAAGAAGACAGTGCACAAAGTCAATCATGGTCAAGCTATACACAAATGCAGCATCAAGCAGCTCAATTGTGCATAAATAACGAGCTAAGCCAAAATAATCAAGTGGTACAAATGCATGGACTACATGAAATACAACTCAATTTCAGTATGGTCAAATGAAATGGCAAGAAACAAACAAAGAATGGGACAGTGAACTACAATGATTAAACAAGGGGCAGTTGCAACTATATCAGGTGCAATGTTGAATGACACAACATTCATGTAAGAGCATGGTGATAAAATACAAAAATGTATCTCATGGTACAACGGATCTAACAAGAAACAGAGCGAGTAGAACTAAATGCACAAATCAAGGGAAGCAGGGAATCTGTGCATGTTAGGTGTGTAAATACAAACAAGAATAACATAGGCGTGTAATACATGCAACCAAACAGGTCTAGGCAGAAAACACTTCAAGCAATAAAGCAACAACTACAGCCAATATGCAACAATGTCGAAGTTTCAGATCTGCCTGGTTTTGGACATTAAAGTCTCAGACTCGACCAAGTTAGAAAAACATATGCAATGGCAATATAAAGTTATAACCACAATATGGATAAACATGCACAAGGGTATAGTATGGCGAGGCACATTAAGTCAGTATCATTATAAAAAACTACAGAGCAATATTAAAAGTTCAGAAAAGATCAAGAAAAGCATATGTTCAACATCATCAGTAAAGGACACGGCAAAGTTCAAAGAGCAGTACTTGTTTTAATTTGTTTAAAGGGAAATAGAGTGGCATGAGTTATGTTCAGTTCTATTTATTTCAACGATCAAGTATTGTTTCTGTTCAATAGGAAAACTCAAGAATAGTATCAGATCTTAACAAGATCAAGGTAGTTTCGGTTCATTTTTATGAAGCAGTCAACCAAGGCAGTAGAATATTGAAAAAAAAATATAAGGCTAAAATCATTTTGAAAATATCAGAGGGAAAAGAAATTCGAATTTCTAGAAATCAAGCAATATATACTCAAGAACAATTCAAAGCCGTGGATTCTAAAAGGCCCCAAAATTCACGAAAATATCATGACTAAATCAGATCAAGTCATTCACGAAATCAAAGCACAAATATCGGATTTTTAATCCTATATAAACACCCATTCATCACTGGAAATCAACAATTGAAATCCAACACAATTAAATTCAATAAGTAGAGAATCAAATTTACTCACATTTTTCTGAAGATTTCGATCAAGAGGAAGAGCAACCTCAAATCGAGGCCTCAAGCCACAGAGATTTAAGCATCATAACATCAGATCCAATCAATCAAGCATTTGCATTTCGATTTTGAGCAAAATCGAGAAACCCTAGAATTTATCCCAATCGCTAGAGCCGCCATTTCAAGCAAAGCAAAGTGATTGGACAAACGAAGCAAGGGTGGTACCATAGTTAAAGCTGCTGGCCTTTTCCAAGTTATTAAAAGGAGGACAAGGACCTTGTTTTTTAAATAAATTAAAACTAGGGTTTTTATATTTATTTTTAGGTTTTCTATTGTTCGTTTTAGTTTCAATTTGTAATCAAATTTAGAGTCTTCTAGTTTGTCACTAAAACTAGGGAGACAAATTACAGGGTTTGTAATTCGGGGAAATCAAGTTTCGGGGATAAAAACCAGTGCAGGGTTTTGAGCGTATGGTTCAGAACAATTAGGAGCAAGTGTCGCAAGTTTACAGGGGATTGTAAGCGAAGAGATTGTTTTAACTCCTAGTAGAAACCTTTGTGAATGTTGCAGTAGTTAGGGTTTTGCCGAAGCTGGGTATATCTATGTGTTATTTAATTTTTACATTTACTCTGCTTATTAACTGTGATTGGTATTATTTAATTACTCTTCGAAAATCTACGATAAACCCTATTCACCCACTCCCCCCCTCTAAGGTTAATTTAGATCCTATTTTTTTTTATTTACTTGATTTAGAAACTATTATAATGTCAAAAGAGATTTGATATAAAAATATTATCGTTTTCTTTCCAAAATGATTTGAAAGTTAAGTCAAGTGTTTTGGATTCTCATAAGAAAAAAACCCGTTCCATGTTATACGGCGTGGTCTTATGAGATATCGGTTATTTTCTCAAACTGTTTTAAATTGTTTACTCACACCAGGATTTTACAAATTAATCTAAAGGAGCTTGGAGCAGGAGGATTAAGCGTTATTTAGTTACTGTTTTCCCTATGTTGTAAGTGTTGTATTTTGATGATGATATGTATGTACAGAATAATTTTTTGTACTCCAAAAGCTGATAGATATACTATATTTTGTTCTGCTGTGATGTGAGATTCTGTATTGTTATTTTTGTTCTTCTTCTACCTTTTATTCTTTATTAATAATGATTCGTATTTCTGTGATATTTGGGTTGCACATGTGGTGTATTTAGTCAACTCAAATAGTACGGATTTGCGGGCCGTTATAGTTGGTATTATAGCTTAGGTTAAGCAAACACCCAGGCTTTGGTGGGGGTTTACTCATTAGAGATAGGGTCAGTTGTACCCTAGAATGAGTTGAGTTATATATATGAGAGAGCGTATTTGTTAATTGATATAAATAAATGTTTTATATTTTGTTGGCTAGTCTATTGAGTGTTTTATGAATTCTGGTCGAATCGTGGTGTGCCACGATGTCGATAAGAGTTTGTAAATATTTGAACAGAAGATTAAACACGATATTGTTTTTAAATGGGTAAATGAAATAATTTTACTCAAATTTATATTTTGATATAAAAGGAATAATTTTCTTAAATTATTATAATATATGGATGTGTTGATTGGCATTATTATATTCAAATGAGATTATAAAATTTGAATGGCTATCTATTACCTAATAAAATTTGTATATAAATGAAATATACAAACGAGATGAATTAAAAATATAATTCAAACTAGAATTTGGAATTTAAATCCTAGGTATTTGGAACAATATGTTCTGAAATATATTAAGATAATACAACATTGTTTTAAAAGGGATTTTTGAATAGAAATCATTTCAGATGGATTTTGAAAGTGATAAAGCACTGACTAGAATCATTTCAGATGGATTTTATATTAAGGTTATACAACATTGTTTTAAAAGGGATTTTTAAATCCTGGGTGTTTCGAAAAGATTTGAAATGAAAACCCAGGAATTTGAATTCTGGAATTTAAATTTAACTTAAGCAAGTTAAATGGATTAAAGTAAACTGAATAGAATCAATTTGAATAGATATGAATGGAATATGAATTGGAGGTAAATATATTGGTTGTAAATCATGTAACCATATATGATGTGTAGTATGAATGAAAACCAAAAGTTTTGGTAGAACTAAAATTGTGGGAGTATGAAAAGTTGACTTTCAATGTAATTGTGTTTTTGAAAAGTTAATAGATTTATAGCATTTTCTTATCTTAGTAATTTCGGGGACGAAATTTTTTTTAAAGGGGAAAGAATGTAACGACATAGATTTTCAAACAATTTGTTTGAAATATCTAATATGGTTTTTATATTGAGTTAATAATATAAATGGATTTTTATATCGATTTAATAATCGATTTCGATTTAATATTGAATATATTAAATTATCATAATATGAAAAATAATTAAATTCAAAATTTAAAACTAAGTCAAAAACAACTCAGATAATTTATAGAAATTCAATTTTAATAGAATCGATGATAATAATAATTAATTATCAAGGAAATAATTATTTTAGAATTTAAATTTTATTATATTCATTTAATATGATTATTTTATATATGTGTTCAAATTGAATTTCAGAATATAGTCTGTTGAGGTCAGAATACTGTTATTGCATCTGAATGTCGGTCTATACGCTAAAATAGCGGTTCATTATTTCAATTAATGGATCTCGAGATATTTGATTGTGGATAGGTTCGAAATAAAATTAATATCTATTTAAAAAGAATAAAAATCTCTTTAAATCAAATCACATTCAAATCAAATTAAATATGATGTACTACATTTCTTAGTGCCTAAGTACACTTCTTTTATAAAAATTGCGACCTCTTCTCCTTCTTTCCATTTCTTTCCTCAGGAAACCAAACTATTCGAACAAATAGAAATGATCGTTCCTTATATAGTTGTGACTTCTGAACCCTCCTCTTATACAATCAAAATCGAACAAACAAATAAGGCCATCCTCTTTTCCTTTTCAGTACAGAAAACTGCCTCCTTTTAATTTATATAATCAAAAATGAAACCAGTCAATTCTAAAAAAAGGGGGAGAAGTGTGAACCGCAAGTCACAATACGGTTATAGGGTTCGAAGCTCGAAGCTTTAGGGTCTTCGCAAGTTTTTCTTTGAGTTATATGAGAAGGGAGAGCCGCGTTCCTGCGTGAGTTCGACATTTGGGTAGGACCCCGCGATGTGGAGCAAATGGATCTTAGGACGAGTGAACTAAGGTTGCGATCGATTTTGGGGAGCGGTAGTTCGATTTTGAACCTGGGAAGTTTCAAACTGGGGGATGGGGAAATCAAACGGGATTCCGACGTAATGGTGATACAAAATACATACTTGTCACAGTGATCTGGAAGTTCGATAGTTGGGGGGCAGGAGTTAGATCTGTGATATCAGTAAAAGGTCGATACTTGTGGTAAGGGGTGACATCAGTTTGGATTCCTTTGCATTTGGGCTATCAACATGGACTAAGGGAAGTCTTGGAGAATGACTGTCAGGTGGTGCTCATGAAAGTGGGCTGTTTGTATAGCATGCTCGCGAGTCGGAAGAGATTGAGCAGTAAGGTATAAAAATTCAATCTTTGGCGATTTAAAAATTTACATAGTAAAGAAGGAAATAAATTAGCAGTAAGAGATAATTAACTAAAAGTTTTAATTTATATATATATATATATAAATAAATAAATAAATATAAATATATGTTTATATATATATATATATTTCAAATTGGTGAAATAATTCAACTCGTTCATAGGTTACCAGATTGGATCAAACCAAAGGTGTTAGATTCGTAGTGACTTTATCTGGGCAATAGAACTCTGATTGGAATAGATTACAATAAAAAAATAAAGGTGAATAAACACTCTCTCTGGTTCGATTATAATTTGTTATAATTGAATTTTTTATTTAATATAAATATTTATATGTTGTTTGATGGTTGACTGGTTGCATTGCTATTTATTGATAAATTGTGGTTATTATATATTAGTTATTTATGCTTGGTGTTTGTGGTTATTATATATATTGGTGGTTTGATATTTCCCGCAGTATCATTAGCGAATGCCTGCAGTATCATTAGCGGATAACCCTATACTCTCCACACTACGATAGTGGATGACCTTCTATACCGCGATATCCTGCCTCGAAGCAGGATAGATATTATTTATGTTGGCTAATGTCTGTGGATGTAGGAAAACAGGTAAGAGGGATCCGGCAGGATTCCTAAAAAATATTAATGTTTGTTTGTTTCCATATATACTATCATATATGATGTGTATGAAAACCTGTGATTATTAATTAGGTGTTTTTGATTAGTTGAATATCACTGGGTTTAATTGTCGATTTATAAAAATATCGTGAAAAGCATATTTCGGGATTTAAAATGGAAAATCTATTTTTCAAAAATAGAATTTGAATTTCGAATGGGCTAAGAAATATTTACTTGTTTTGAATAATAAAAACAAGTAATGGAATTTATAAATGATGTTTATAAATTAAATAATATAGGAAATTGAAGTATTGAATTTATAAACGATGTTTACAAATTAAATAATACATGAAATTGAGTTAAATTTATTAACTGTATTTATTATAAAATGGAATGATTTTCATCGGATAATCAAGGAACTGAAATGAATTTATAAACAATGTTTATAAATAAAGTAGAAAATTTATCATTTGATAATTTGAATATTTAAATTCAAATGTGAATTTTAAAATAGAAATGGGGAATCATTTTAAAGAAGTAAACGATGAAATTTATTTTGGTATTCAAAATGTAAATTGAACTAAAATTAAATCTGCATGGATTTATGGTTCAAATTCGATTAGATTGAATTTGTTTAAGTAAAATATTTTTAGAAAAGATATTAGGACTGTATTAAATAGAAGTTTAAATTTAAATATGGAAATAGATTATATATTTGTATAGAAAAGTTATAGTAAATAGAATATTCCAAAAAAAGATTTTGGTTTTAAATAGATTTAAAACAAGTAAATTTATAAATAATGTTTATAAATATAGTGAATTAATTATCTGGAGATATTCTGTAATTTTAAATTTAAATATGAATTTAAAACATAATTTGAAGTCGTTTTGATAAAGGAACGATAGTTTTATTCCAGATTCAGAATATAAACTGAATTTGGTTTCAAATAGATAATTGAAAGGGATGCTTGTTTTATTTTATAAAACAAGAAAATTTATTTATAAACGAGGTTTATAATTATAGTGAAATAAATTATCATTAGATAATTTAGAAGTTTAAATTCAAATATGAATTTAAAGGTGAATTAAAAATCATTTCGAAAAGAGAACGATAAATTTTATTCGGGAAATGGAAATATAATCGGAACTGAGATAAATCTAAGGATTTAAAATTAGAATTTGATTATATCAAATTTTATAAATAATTTATTTATAATTGGAATTCAGTATAGAATATTTAATTATAAATAAATTATAACTGAATTATAAAATAATCAACGGTTAGTGGAAATCAGAAATATTAAGTTGAATTTAGAAAATTAGTTTAATATATATTAAAATGTATTAGAATGGAGTTGAAATTTATTATAAACAAAGTTTTAACGTTTATATATAAAAATGTAATTAAAACGATCTCGCCGCAGCATTGCAGTTCATAAATTGGCGTTTTGAACTTCAATTGAGTATATAAAACTCAAGTGAAGACCGAATTCTTTGAAATAAGAACCGTCAGTACCGATTTGATAATAGTTTTCTAATGAAAGAGAAAAACATGGATTTCGTCTTATAGATTTTGAGTTATGTCAAAATCAATTTTTCAGAAAAACTGCGCCATAACCATTATAAAACCATAACGGTCTATTTAAATAAATAAAAGGATTTTAAGTAATTAAAATACGAATTTCCATTAGAAAAATCCAAATTTTTACATAAAATAAATATGAACTCAAGTGGAGTAAATGAACTGATTTTTGAAACAATAATCAGATTTTTAATTATTAGATAGAATAAACTAGTTTGAATAATACTTAGTTAATCGAAATTTGATACGAACTTAGGCTTTAAATAATTGAAGTTAATTTCAGAATTTATATTCGAAATCGAAATGGGAACTTGAATTGAAAATGGAATTCAATTTGTTATAAGCAAGTTAATATTATATTTGAACATGTTATGTTCAAACAAAAAGGTGAAATAGGCAAAATAGCTAATTAGAAAATAAATTAGCGAATTGGGTTAAGACGAATGGATAGAGTTGAAATAAAGTAGGAATATTTGGATATGTGTTAAGCAGGTTTGGAATGAAATGGTACGAAGAGATATAAATTGAAATGCTTGACAAAAAGGTACATATTTAATCTAATATGAGATTTTATGCACCGAATCGGCAAGGCACTTGGCTTTTTGATTTTCTTTTTGATGGAAAGGGCCCAGAGAGGCGTTTTGTAGTTTACTGAGTTACCCGTACAAAGGAGGTTATGGCGAAATTTTCAGAAAATTTAAGGAGTTAGAATATTTTTAAGAAAATTTGATAACTAGAAAATCAATATACCAATATATATAGAATTCGATAAGGAAACGAATTTAAAATAGAATATTATAAACAAAAAGGAAATCGATAATCTGGTAATAGAAAGAGAAACTATATACATTTCAAAAATGAATAATTGGTTTTTATGGTGTTGATTATTCAAGAATAATGGTCTTGTCTGTTTTGAAGTTAAGGATGTTTTCGGTTAAGGTCTGAGAGGAAATTTTACCCCAACTCGATTGTTTCCATTACAAACTGGCAAATAGAAAGATTCAATCTCGAAGATCAAATTTGAATAAGATTTAGTTGAATACTATGTTTTAGTTTGTTATAACGATGTCTTACACAATACTCGTTTTAACCCAAGTAAGTGGAATTTTGAAAATATAATAAATAAATATTTCCTAAGTGTAGAAATAAACGGTCGTGGAAGAGATAAATAATTGGAATGTTTCCAATTATAAATAGAATATATTTTCTAAGTATAACAAATAAAAGAAGACGATGTATGGAATTTTTTTTCCAAATAGCATAAGAGACCAAGATGATTACTGAAAATATTTGGTTAACAAATATTGATAAGGAAATGGAGAAGTGATTTCATTAATGAAACATTAATTAGGGGCCCTAGTGATTGTTTGATGTTTCGTATGAATGTTTGTTTTCTTCAAAGTTAAATAACTGACTATCGGATTATTTGCCAATATCGTTGTCAATATGGAGAGACCGGCTGGATTATTATTCGAGAACCACTCTGTATTGGCAGTAGCGTTGCGAATGAGATTATATGAAGATAATCGAAGATGGAGTAAAGAGCAAGGGCTTTTTCTGTTAAGCCTAGGTAGAAATTGCCTAAGATGTGTTAATGGAAATTGTGCCTTCGGTTTCGTTTAGTCCTAGAATGAACGTGTATGGACGAGTGTCTGATAGAGTATTCCCAATGATCGCATATGTTGGTCTGTATAAACATATATGGCCTGGGAGAATTTATTCTCTTAGCATAATGTCCAGAATATATTTGTGCAAATCCATTAATGATTAACGTAATTGACAATGTTACATTAAAAGTGATTGTGCTATCAATAAAAAGTAAGTAAGCATGGCCTCAGGCCTCAACAACCGCGAAATGATAAAAAACGGGCAGTGTTGACGTGTAAAATCATCGCATGCCAACACCCAATGTGTATGTGTGAACAATTATCCAAATAAGCAGTAAAGTAAAGAAATGCGGGGAGACACAGCTTTTATAGTGGTTCGGCACTAACGCCTACGTCCACTTTATAATCCTCATTCATCGTATATTTGGTTGATTACAAAGTTGTACAAGTTCGGACAATAGCTAGGTCCAAAGAGTTACAATAGAATAACAAAATATGTGTTTATTATACACTTTGACTAAATTGCCCTTCTTCTTCTTCGTTGAAAAGCATTGACTTGGTCAATAATATCCAAGTTCAATGGTCATGTCCATGAAGTTCAAGAGTAGCATGAAGATCCTTGTTGATGGTCAAGTGTTGAAGGAAAACATGCATACCACGTTTTAATTATCCATCTCATCTTCCATGGCCATGGTGGAGGTGTTGGAAGCCATTAATGAGTGTTTGGAGCTCTTAAGGTCCAAAATTTCCAAGGGAGAAGGATCCAAATGAAGGCCAAGGCTTGTTGTACTTATAGGAGGAAGGTTAGGTGGGTGAAAGTGAGCAGCGGGGCCCATAAACAGCAAATTTGGCACCCCAAAAGTAGCCCCGAAACAGGAAATTCGAGCCCCCAGACGCGGGGCTCGAAATTTCGAACCCCCTGCAGGGGCTCGAAATTTTGTCCCCACTCAGGGGGTTCGAAATTTCATATCCCCCGAGGGGTACGAAGTTCCGAACCCCTCCGGGGGTGCGAAATTTGAGGATGATAAAGGGGCGAACTTCTTGGCGCTGAAATCTCGTTGTATTAGGGCGTCGAAGCTCCTGGATGCGAAGTGAAGGAATCCGCGGTTTTGCTTATCCGAAGTGAAAAAATCTGAGCTTCCGGCACGGGGAAAATCTGATGAATCGGGCGGTGCCCATAGTTTCGACCTAACCACTAGGTCGATCGCCGCCGGGACTATGGGGCCCCGGACCCGCTTGACAGCTCGCCTTCGTCTCGGAGCACGGCTCGCCTTCAGCTCGAAGCATGGCTCGACTAAGAGTCCATTGGTCCTTGCGTTTGCGAAGCGACTTAGACCCTGCTGCTTTATGCTTTTTGACACTTGAGCGCATCGCTCACCAGATACTTGACATGTACAGCTTTGAAAAAAAAGCATGTCAACATTTGCCCCCCAAAGCATATCCTGCTTGATACATGAAAGGTGTGTTTTGTGAGGATAATAGAAATCCAGAAACAAAAGCTAGGAGAGGTCGGAGCGAGCTTCTACGTTCATAAGACGAAAGGGCCATGACCACGGCGGGTCATATTATCTGGGAAACCAAAGCCGATGAACTAGAAATCCGTGATCTCTTCGCACCATATTAGTGTAAGATCGCGATCGCGTGGGATCATATTAAGGAGAGAAATCCGACGATCGCTTGGGATCGTATTAAGGAGAGAAATCTGATGATCCCTTGGGATCATATTAAGGGGAGAAATCTGATGATCGCTTGGGATCATATTAAGGAGAGAAATCCGACGATCGCTTGGGATCGTATTAAGGAGAAAAATCCGGCGATCGCTTGGGATCGTATTAATAGGAAGTCTGAACAGCCAATGTGTCCAAGAGATTGGAGGAGCCCAGTCACCTGCATAGAAAAGTTGTGCATATAACCATGTGTGGGTGGTCTTGTCGAGTTGCCGACACGGCTTTCATCATCGTATTCATTCGGTGGACTGCATTTAAGGTGATCTCACGTTGGTGAGGTAGACTTGGCGTGTAGCAATCAAGAGGATCTCACCTGGTGAGATGACCCTAGCTGATAGCAATCAAGGAGATCCCACATTAGTAATATCACCTTGGCATGTAGCAATCAAGGAGATCTCACATTGTTGAGATCACCCTGGCATGTAGCAATCAAGGAGATCTCACATTGGTGAGATCACCTTGGCACGTAGCAATCAAGGAGATCTCACATTGGTGAGATCACCTTGGCACGTAGCAATAAAAGAGATCTCACATTGGTGAGATCACCTTGGCATGTAGCAATCAAGGAGATCTCGCATTGGTGAGATCACCTTGGCATGTAGCAATCAAGGAGATCTCGCATTGGTGATATCACCTTGGCATGTAGCAATTAAGGAGGTCTCACATTGGTGGGATCACCTTGGCATGAAGCAATCAAGGAGTTCTCACATTGGTGAGATCACCTTGGCATGTAGGAATCAAGGAGATCCCACATTGGTGAGACCACCTTGGCAAGTAGCATTCAAGGAGATCCCACATTGGTGAGACCACCTCGGCAAGTAGAGTCGAAGCAACCTTATCGAGATAAGACAAGATGTCAAGAAAAGTAAACTTTTCATTAATACCTAAAAGGAAGGATACATCCAGAGGACTAAGGTCCTTAAATACAATGTCGTGGGCTGATGCCCAAATATTTTAGCCCAGAGAGCCAGAATGAGAAAGCCATAAGTGAGGAGCGCATTATTTGAGAGTCATAGAAAACCATAATAAAACTATAAGACCGAAAAGCCGTAAGATACTGATGCTAGGGAGGCTTGGACCCTAGACAGCAGATCCAGTGAGAGACTTAGCGGATGATGATGCCGCGGCGGGTGCTGGTCTTGGACCTGTCCTGATCCCTTTGAGGGGTCCGAACAAACCGCGCCAGCCCTCCATGCCTAACACGCTCTTCAATATCATTCTTAAGATGTTGACAGTCGTTTGTATTGTGACTATCGGTTTCGTGGAATATGCAATATCGGCCGGGATGGTGAGTTGTCGAGGGGGATCCTGAATGAAAGGCCTTTTGAAGGGAGCAATAGGTTGGACTTCACGGTAGATCTCCTCGAGAGTGTGAGTAAGCTCCGTGAAAGTCGAGTACCTTTATTTACTATTAGCGCTGTTGCGGTTATTCGCTTTGGAGGTTGCTGAGCAGAATCTTTAGCTTTTCCAGGATCGGGAGATTTCATGTCCTTAACAGTATTAACATCAACGACCTTCTTGCTATTGTTGGCCTTCTCATCTTCTTCTCGAAGGAACCTTTCGGCTTCAAAGTAGAACTCGCCAAGGTCCCTTGGCGGGTCCCGGTGTAATGAAGTCCTGAATTCAGATTTATCTAGAACACTAGATACTGCGGCCATTAAAACCATGGAAGGGTCAGGTCTGTCGACTGAGGCGACTGCAGCGTTGTACCGCTTCAAGAACTTCCGCAGAGTCTCGCCAGACTTCTACTTAATGCTATTGAGAGTCATGACGCTTTTTGGGTGAGCTATGTTGACTTTAAACTGTTCCACATATCGGGTAATCAAAGCATTCCAAGAAGTAATGGAGTCCGGCTCCAGCTGCTTGTACCACATTGCAGCTATGTCTGTTAAGAAGAGCGAGAAGCACTTGGCCATGAAATTTTCCGAAGCCGAGAGAACTTCAATATGTCGAATGTATCTCATGAGGTGAGAGGTTTGGTCCTTGCGACCGTCATAAGAATCCAAGCCAGGCAGCTCGAAGTCAAGTGGGTTCCGAGAGTTCCTGATATCCAAAGAGAGCGGGCTGCGAGTCACACAGTCCATGTCCGTAGAAGAAGCACCGCCTCGAGTGAACCGACGGAGGACATCCGCAATCTTAGGCCCATTTCCAAAAGCAAGCAACTGGTTTAAATTATCTAAAGCGGCACTGGTGCCCCCAGTGTTCAAGTTCAAGTTGGGAATCGGTTGATTGAAAAGGTAGTCTGGTTGGATTCCAACTTGGACGGGCACATTAGGTGCAATCCTGGCTCCTGGAACCGTGGGAGCGCTACCGTCCAAAGCTGCGTGTGTTGGCGCTTGAGCAACATTTCCTACTGCGGAACCCGCAACTTGTCCAAGTAAAGTAGCATCATGGGCTGGAGCGACGTTGGGATTAGGGGTGCCCCCCGAGTGTAGTGGGACTAGCGCCGTTCTGAGGGGCGGCGTCGGCCTGTTGGTTAGTACGTGGGGCTACCCCAGCGTCTCGAGTCGTAGGTGGAGGAATGTTGGTGCTAGTTCCAACAATGTCACCCCGGGCAGCCGGCCTTGAAGCGCTCCTTATTCTATCTTCAATGCGAGCGAGGAAGGTATTGAAGGCGTCTTCCTATCGCTCGAGTCGAGCGTTCAAATCTGAACCGAGATTCTTGATCATTCCATCGACATCTTCTCGAGTAATATAGTTCGATGGAACTTCATTCGAAGGAAGTTCATGACTTACTTCATCTCCAGTCGCTTCATGAGCTTCAGTGATAGCCGGAAGCTTCTTGCGTTTAACACCCATGATGTGAAGTGGGTAAGGTTGAGGTTGAGGTCGAGGTTTGAAGACAAATCCGAATAGTTAATCCAATGCAGAGGTCGAGGCTGTGCGCTCCTTCCTTGGGCACCCAAATGTTGACATGTAAAATTGTCGCACGCCAACACCCAATGTGTATGTATGAACAATTATCCAAATAAGCAGTAAAGTAAAGAAATGCGGGGAGACACAGCTTTTATAGTGGTTCGGCACTAACGCCTACGTCCACTTTATAATCATCATTCATCATATCTTTGGTTGATTACAAAGTTGTACAAGTTCGGACAATAGCTAGGTACAAAGAGTTACAATAGAATAACAAAATATGTGTTTATTCTACACTTTGACTAAATTGCCCTTCTTCTTCGTTGAAAAGCGCTGACTTGGTCAACAATATCCCAGTTCAATGGTCATGTTCATGAAGTTCAAGAGTAGCATGAAAATCCTTGTTGATTTTCAAGTGTTGAAGGAAAACATGCATGCCATGTTTTAATTATCCATCTCATCGTCCATGGCCATGTGGAGGTGTTGGAAGCCATTAATGAGTGTTTGAAGCTCTTAAGGTCCAAAATTTCCAAGAGAGAATGATCCAAATGAAGGCCAAGGATTGGTGTATTTATAGGAGGAAGGTTAGGTGGGAGTAGGTGAGCAGCGGGGCCCGCAAACAGCAAATTTCGCACCCCAAAAGTAGCCCAGAAACAGGAAATTCGAGCCCCGCAGGCACAGGGTTCGCAATTTCGAACCCCCTACAGGGGCTTGAAATTTCAACCACCTTCTGGGAGTTTGAAATTTCGAACCCCCTGGGGGGCTCGAAATTTCGACACCCCACCAGAGGATTCAAATTTTCGTACCCGCTGAGGGGTACGAAATTCCGAACCCCTCCGGGGGTGCAAAATTTGAGGAGGAGAAATGGGCGAACTTCTTGATGATGAAATCTTGTTGTTTTAGGGCGTCGAAGCTCCTGGATCGAAGTAAATGAATCCGTTGTTTTTCTGGTCTAAAGTGAAGGAATTTGAGCTTCCGGCACTGAGAAAATCGGGTGAATCAGGCGGTTCCCATAGTTTCGACCTAACCGGCTAGGTCGATCGCCGTCGGGACCGTGGGGCCCCGGACCCCCACCAGCGCTGTGCCCGGACCCTCTTGATGGCTCGCCTTCGGCTCGGAGCATGGCTCGACTAAGAGTCCATTAGTCCTTGCGTTTGTGACGCGACTTCGACCCTGCTGCTTTGTGCTTTTTGACGCTTGAGTGCATCGCTCACCAAATACTTGATGTGTGACAGCTTTGACAAAAAAAAGCGTGTCAACAGGCAGGCAACATGGCTAAGTGGGTAGCTCCCAATTAGGGTGTATTATCACTTATCTAGAGAAATTCATTTCATTATTTATTCTGTTCGATGCTGTCCCATTCGGGAAAACGGTTGCTGATCCCAACCGTTGGTGATATACATTCGGTACACTCAAGCCAAATGAGTGGCCTGTCATGTGTGGCCGGGTTACAAGATGTTCTTGTTGAACCCAGTGTATTCTCCTCTAGAGAGGCACTATCGCAAGGTGGTTCCATACCTTGTCATACTTGGAAATTCATTACCTAATAAGTTCCCGCGGTTTTGATTGTATATTATGTATGTGGAGCGTGAGATGAAAGCTTTCAACTAGATTTCTGTTTATTTGATCTAAACACTATTATAATATCAAAAGAGTTTTCATATAAAAAGATTATCGTTTTCTTTCCAAAAGGATTAGAAAGTTAAATAAAGTGTTTTGGATTCTCAGAAGGAAAAAACCCGTTCCGTGTTATACGACGTGGTCTTATGAGATATGGTCTATTTCCTCAAACTGTTTTAAATGGTTTACTCACACCAGGATTTTACAGATTTGTCTAAAGGAGCTTGGAGTAGGAGGCTTCAGCGTTATTTAGTTATTGTTTTTTGTTCTGTTATAAGTATTGTATTCTGATGATGATATGTATGTACAGAATAAGTTTTTGTACTCCAAAAGCTGATATATATATATATATATATATATATATATATATATATTGTTTCGCTGCGATGTGAGATTCTGTATTGTTATTTTTGTTCTTCTTCTATCTTTTTTTTCTTTATTAGTAATTATTTGTATTTCTGTGATATTTTGGTTGGACATGTGTTGTATTTAGTCAACTCAGATAGTATGGATTTGCAGGCCGTTACACTTAATGTCATTGCTCTTTTTTAGATTCTATTAAATTATTCTTTGTTTTGTGAATGCCTAATAATGGAATATAAATGATACGTTGAAATTTGTCATGAAATCTTTTTTATTCAAACCATAAATGTTAAAATGATAGTTTTCTTTCTGACAAACTTAAGAACCCAAAAGAGTGACGTCTTTATGCTTTAAATACCACTCCAACATAAACCAGTTATAGTGCCTTCCATAATTTATATTATTTTGATGATTGTTATATTTAGGATTTTTCTTTCATATATTTTGATAAACATAACGTTTTTCAATGCTTAATATTAAATTAATAGAATAACCATGGCATTAAGATTTGCATGGAAACATTGGAGACAAAGCATTTTGTATTTTATTATAAGTAGCTTCAACTTCATATGTGTAATATGTTAATATCCCTTTATGAATGATTGTGAAACTTTATTACACTTTTTCTGTTGGGTTTAACTTAGACCATGAAATATTGGTTAACAGAATTCCATGATCAAGTATTCGGTTATATGTCATGCATGATACAATCTTCGTGGCAAGACTAACATTATTCTTATTTTTGGGACTTGAATTACCTTATATTGGAAATGTAAGTATTATGGTAATTGCACCCATGTTCCTCTTGATAACTTCATTGTTATCTGAATCATCATCAACATATCAAAATCACATAGCTTATTTGTTACTCAGCTTCTTCATGAATTTCACTATCTACACTTGTGCACGAACATCTATTAATTGTCTTAACAGCATTGTCAACTTATCATCCTTATTTTAATTTCTCTCCATTAATGTTGGATAACCAATCTCGGAATAGAAGTTTCCTAAATTGTAGGTTACATTATTCAAAACCAAATACAACTTAAAGGTACAGCTTTGGGTTCATTATTCATTTCATACTGCATTTTAATATTTGATTCAGGTCACCCGGTTGGAAAAATTAATGTTTGGCCTAAAGATTGAGCCACATATTTTTTAATCAACTGACAGGAATAGAGAATTTTGAAGGGATAAAGGAATATGATAAAAGATTGTAATCATCCAAAAAATAAGTGATAATGAATACAATGATTACGCTGAATATATAAATGGAAAATAAAGGAATATATAGATGTATGTCTAAGGCCTTTAGCTCCTATATTAAACAGTCAAAGCGATCACATTCATTGAATTTCTGTATTCTAACATGCATAAATGGATGTCAAAATCAGTTCGAACTCATAAAAAATTGATTTTTTTACTAGGTGTAAATAAGAACAAATGGTTACCACGCAATCACTGAATTTGGCTGCTATTTACATGGTATTTCTTACTGCTTTGTACATTGGAATTCATTCTTTTAGCTCTAGAGTCACATCAATTATTTGCGTGCTTCTAATTTATTATTTTCTTTTTCAGTGTATTTTTGGTTTCACGAAGAACATGCAGCAAGAATGCAGCAAAATATGGGAGGCTTCTCATTATACAGATGTTGGCTTGAGTTTAGTCATGAGTTTTCAGATGTTGGCTTGATGACCGATGATGTCACACTTCAGCCAAATAGCATTTGGTTATGACTACAGAGGTTTTGAGAGGAATTCAGAGATAATAAAGCAGGTTGCTTGAGTTATTTTTGATGAGATCCACTACATGAAGGACCATGAAAGAGGTGTGGTATGAGAAGAAAGCATTATGTTTCTTCCCCCTGCAATTAAGATGATTTTCCTTTCAGTCACTATGTCGAATGCCACACAATTTGCGGAATGGATATGCAATTTTCATAAGCAACCTTTCCATGTTGTTTATACAGATTTTTGGCCCACTTCTTTGCAGCACTCTATTTTCCCAGTAGGCGAGAATAGTTTAAACCTTGTTGTTGATGAGAATGAGCAATTTAAGGAAGATAATTTTATGAAGCTACAGGAAGTATTCACAAATAATAAGAACATTATGGATGGAAACAAAAGTGGTCGAAAAGCAAGTGGAAGGGTTGCAAAAGGTGGTGCTGTTCAAGGTGGTTCTGAGATTTATAAAATCATCAAGGTAGATATGTTTGTAGTTTATAAGAATCCTTTCAACCATTACTCATATGTTTAAATACATTTGGAACTATATCCATCAGTTATACTGAACAATTATCTGAGCCGTACAGTTCTAGGAGAAACATTGGAGAACCGTATTAATTAGCATACCTAAGCTTATTAAGAAAAATGGGAGTAGAAATTAACTTGTAAGCAAGCTTTCAAATCTTGGATTTCATACAAATTCTCGGATTAACATCTCAGTTTATATCTCTTGATTGAGATCTTAAAATCTCGGGTGAGATAGGTGTCAAAGAGTTAAAAATCATATTTGAAATCTTGCCTCATCCAAGTTCAAAAAGTGGATCTTGGGCGAGGTTAAGGAGATTCAAAACCGTGCTTGTAAAATACAAATTTTTCCACATCTTCAAAAAGTGTACCTTAGGCGAGGTTAAGGAGATTCAAAGCTGTGCTTGTAAAATACAATTTTTAGCACATCTTGACAGATTTTTATTTGTCAAATGTGTAATCAGCGGGCGAGGTTAAGGAGACTCAAAACTGTGCTTGTAAAATACAATTTTTGGCACATCTTCAAAAAGTGGATCTTAGGCGAGGTTAAGGAGATTCCAAACTGTGCTTGTAAAATACAATTTTTGGCACATCTTGACATATTTTTGTTTGTCAAATGTGTAATCAGCAGACTCTCCTGGGGATTATATATCAGTACTGTCTTTTTTTAAAGTTAACATCAGCTCAGCTAATTGTAATACAACAACCAAATATTCCAAATGTGTTGTTGAGGTAATTCATAATTTGAACCAAATACCATATTACTAACTTTGATTATGCCATTAATTAAATATGATATAACTATAACAGCCTGCATTTTACGTATCGAAAGATCGTAAAATATTATTATTTTATTCTTTGATGGTTGGATCATTCTCATATTTTAATATGTGTCTTATTGGGATGTAGGACATGTTCATAATTTTTACCAATTTTGTTTGTGACCATTTTCCCCCGGTTAGTCTTGTATAGGGTATAACTTTTGACTCAGGACGAATTTGGTGTTCAGACCTGTGCCATTGGAAAGGAAATGGTGTTTTCTTTTTCGTAGATTGATTACATTAAAAACTTGGTTCAGCGGTTTGGGAGGAATCGTTGTTTTAAGGTTTAACAATTGGTTGTTCAGGTATGTGAAGCCATAATGGGATGATTTAGAGAGGCCAATCAGTGGGCTAGTGGAAGGGCATAAATAGAGGGTGGGAGGTATGAGAAATGGTTTAGTTTCTCTATTCTCTCATTTGGTGGCATATGCTCCTTCCTCTAACACCTTTCCACTATTAAAAAACAAAATCTAAGGAAATCGAAGATTCACACCATTGGATGCTAGATCTACAATATTTGAAGTGAAAATTCTTCGGATCAAGGGTTTTGGTTCGCATTGCTTGTTGTTCAGAATCTTAATTCATTGATTTTTTTCTTGTTTTGGAGAATTGGTGAGTAATTTGCATCTCTCACATGGATTCAATGAAGTATATGAATGTTTGATCATGTTTTTCATCAAATTCAAGTGTTTTACCATAGACCTACACCTTGGTAAGTCCATTTTCATATAAATCACTACAGGATCTAATTTAGTATGTTTAAACCGATAATTCTTATGCCATTTCATATGTTTATTTAAGTTAGATCCGCAATTTAGGTCATAAGTTCATTTATCACTATTTTGGTGAAATTGTGTAATTATGGTTATAATTGTTGTTTTCATGTTATTAGTGAATTCGTATCATGTTTGTGGTCATATTTGATGAATTGGACAAGTTGGTTTCATCGAATTGGTTATTTGGCGAAGTTTTAGTCGAATTCGGAGGTGAATGGGGTCGGTGCAGGTTTGGGTCGAGCGTACAAGCCACGGGTCGAGCGTGTAGTACAATATGAAGTACCAGGTGTAGTACAAGCAGGATCGGTCATGCATCAGCCCATTGAGGTGGTCGGTCGAGCGAGCCTAGGGTCGAGCAGGGGGTCAGTCGAGCGAGCACGGTCAGGGTCGAGCTAGCCAAGTCGTGTGTAACAGAACATGGTCAAGGTATGGATCGAGCGAGCCTTGGGTCGAACAGGGGATCGATCGAGCAACAAGGCCAAGTAGAGACGGTCAAGAATCAAGACCAAGAGTCGGTCGAGCAGTGAGTGGCTCGAGCAGGGTATGGTCAAACTTTGGTGTGGTCGAGCACAAAGGGGTCGGTCGCTATTGTTTGGTCCAGCAAGAAGGGTGGTCGGGCGTGCATAACAAGGTCATTTCTGGTAATTTTATTTTTCGAGTATGACACGGATTTGAACAAAAGAGCTTGAATTTTTTTTTTCGATAGTGATGCCCCCGAACTCGTGCCGCAACGCAGTGGTGTTGCGTCTTCGAAGTGAATTCAAGGAAGAAGTGTTGAAATGTGTTCGTTGATCGGTGTAGAACAATGAATGAGGTGACAATTATAAGGTTGTGAGTTGGTGAATAATGGTTGCTTGAGAAGGTTGCTTGAGTTATGAAAAGTCATCGGGTTGGATGAATAGAGATGTGAAGATTGAGAGATTACCATTGTCGTAAGTTCTAGCAGGCTCAAAGTAGGGGTAAGATGGGGGCACCCAAAAGACCGGGCATAGGTCGAGTACCTTGGGTATCGTTGAAAGACTTAGTTGTCAAGGATGGACATACATACGTATCGTTGAAAGGCGTATGGAGTTTATGCTAGAACTGGGGTTACCATTAGCCCTTGACATGTGGTTAAAAGAAAGCCATATACCTTGGTATAGTCACCTTGGTAACCATTCCCAAATAACCATTCAATAACACAATAAAGCGACCATCAAAAAAGCACTAACACAACTAATAATCATCAATGAACAAATGAAATTCACCAAATCATGATTAAACAATAAACGAATCGATAAATGGATCTAAACATATATAAACATAAGATTAACATATACCGATTAAGTTGCTAGATTAGATCCTATGGTGATTCGAATGAAAATATATTTACCATGATGTAGATCTAGGTGAAAATGACTTGAAATAATGAAAAGAAGATCGAACAACCCATATACTTGAATGAATCCGTGCGAGAGATGCTTATCACTCACAAAATCCACAAATTAGCTTCAAATCAATGATCTCTAATTCCAGATAGTGAAGAACGGCCTTTAAATCAATCACATTGATATGATCGACCTTTCCTCGATGTTGATCTTCAAATCTTCTAATGTAGATCTATGAATTAAACAAAGTGGATAGGTATTTGATTGGAGTAGGAGGATCACAAACCCTAACCAAATAGAGAAATGAAGAAAAGAAACAAGTCTCCTTGCCTCTACCCTCTTATTTATAGACAACAGCCCTAGCCTTAATGGGCCTCACTAATCATCCCACTAATGACTGATTAGTCTATCCAGAAATTGTGTAGCACTAAAATAGCGATTCCACCCGAACCGCTGAACCAAAATTTTAATATGACCACTCTCTAGAATTGGAAACATCATTTCATTTCCAATGAAATCAATCTCAACACATGATTCGGTCCTAGTCATAAGTTATTCCCTAAACAAAAACAATAGGGGGAAAATTGTCACAAATAAAATTGGTAAAAATCAAGGACATGTCTCATACCCCTCTGAACCACATATCAAAATATAAGAATGATCCGACCCTCGGAAAATTAAATAGAAATGTTTCGCGATCCTCCGATACGTAAATGGCAGGTCGTTACACCTAATGCAACTATATGAATGCAATGACGTATTTACAATTTTTCTAAAATTATATAATGACGGTTAGATTAATTTCAAAAAATGATTTCTCAACCAGTAAACAGACATGAGTTATCGATGCACCAAGAATTACCCTAGCAATGCAGCCGAAGGTTTAAGTACCTTTAGAGTAACAACCTCTATAATATTTACGAATCACTACAATATTTAAAAACGGTTATTTCTTTGTTGTAGTCAAGACACCGAGAAATAATTCATTGGAAATAAATCAATTTTTCAAAATAAAATAATGTCCTTAGAAAATAAAAACAAAATTGGATGAATGCAAAATAGAAAATAAACGTATATTAACAATGCAACTACGAATGATTTTTTATTTTGGATTTTTCTGTACCCTTTTTTTATGCAATGCAAATGCAAGCAATCAACAATGCAAGGAAATTAAAATGGGGTTAAGAGCACAATACAAGAGCACGCAGAATTTATTAGCAATTTTTTTTAAGTTAGCAAGCGAGCAACACTAATTTTTAGCAAGCAAGTAAAGTAGAACTATTTCTTCCTTTGATTTTCTGGAACCTGAAAACAAGTTACAAACGATTATATATATATATAAGAGAAACTGAAACCCACTACAAAAGGAAAAAAGAAGAAAAGGAAAAAAAAGTCAAAGCACTTATAAAACCACACAACAACTAGACGAAAGAAAGAAAATGCAAATTTTAGAAGAGGGAGTGGGCGAAGAAAATTTACTCTTTCTTTTTTGGAAGAAAACTAAAACCAGTTATTACAAACTAAACGAAAACAAAAACTAAACAACCCTAATTAATGCAAACCTCAGTGACCCAAAAATCAGCCTACGTAAAGTCTAAATATAACAAGTGATTCATCTAAAATTAGACACACTCTCTTTCGAAAACCACAAACAAGCTAAAGAAAATTAGAAGGAACAAGAAAAATGGCAAACGAGAGAAAGGACAAAAAAATAGATTTTGTATTCCCATGTTGATTCTCGGTCGGTATGGCTTGAACTATGTTAGAGGTAGGAATGTTATGCCTGTCGACTTTCGATTTGTGGTCGGAAACTTGTTCGACTGTTGAATTTGGGGGAAGTAAATATTTCGGTTTTGGTCATGGAGATTGTAGGTGGTTCGATTGCTCAATTTTTGTTTTCTGTAGTTTGAATTTGGGTGAATTTTAGTTGTGTGAAGTTGCGATTTGGTGATGGATTGGGAGTTTCTATGGATAGGTTGTAGTGGTAATAGAAAGTGGGGCGATTGCTGAAAGATGCGGGTGGTTGCAGGAGCTTCTGTTAGTCAGTGAGACGTGATGGAGTGTTTGTAGTGATTTGTATGGTAGGTTTGGTAGCGGTTTTTATGGAGGAGGAGGGTTGGATTTGTGGTGTTGTGAGTTGATTTATATGGTGTATGAAGTGAAGTACGTGGTAAGGCCACAGAAGCACCACAAGAAAAAGTAGAATAGACATCACAGTTTTAACATCGGTCATAAATTCAACCGATGTCAAAAAGTTTTTTAACATCACTAAATTCAAAAGTGATGTTGTTGGTTTCTTAGACATCGATTTATTTAATGACTGATGTCTTAAATGCACTTTTAAAAAATTGTACATAGGCCACATGTAAAAAATCTTGGCTATTACGTTACTTATGAAAATAGCTATTATCTATTACATCACTGTTAAATGTATTATTGTTAATGATTAATTATTAGTAAATTATAGTTAATATTTATTAATTAATTTTTTTTATTAATTATAGTTTATATTTATTAATTATAGTTAATATTTATTAATTATGTTATAATTAGTAAATTATAGTTAATATTTATTAATTATAGTTAATATTATAATCAGTAAATTATAGTTAATATTTTTAGTAATTATATTTATAGTAAAATTATATCTTACATTAATAACACTACGCCATAGATGA
The DNA here is from genome assembly GCA_030737875.1 of Allium sativum. Classification (NCBI taxonomy): domain Eukaryota; kingdom Viridiplantae; phylum Streptophyta; class Magnoliopsida; order Asparagales; family Amaryllidaceae; genus Allium; species Allium sativum. Next base: position 1,045,657,707 of record CM060916.1, on the reverse strand, counting down.
CCTACTGCAACGAAAATTCATGGTGTGCAGCTACAATGTTGCCATACCTATGCTGTATTTATCTATTGCAACTCACACATCAGTGTGTTAGCACAGATATCAACCATGTGTTGTAGAAACTGGGTGAATAAAATTATTAATCCGCATCAACACAATCCAACAGTCCAGGTTATCGATACGTGAGAAATGACGTTTAAGGCGGGAAACAAAAACAATTCGGGCAAACACTTAACATAATATTCACTCAACCCCTCAAACACTCACTCTCAAACAAAATACTCCGCCGCTCAACCTCTCAAACACTCGCTTTCAGGTTCAATTAGGGCTAAAAGTTCAAGTTTACAAGCTTAATTGGGGTTCGATTAGGGCAAGTTCGAGTTCAAGTTCAATTAGGGCTTCGGTGTTTCAATTAGGTCTTCGAATGGGGTTCATTTGGGTTTCAAATTTCAGTTAGGGCTTCGATTTAATCTGCTGCATAAGATATCACTCAATGTATATTTCAATTTTTTCTGATTTATTGTTGTGTTGCCTAATTTACGGATTTACTTGTGCGTTCAGGTGTAAACATATTCCTGATTTTATTATTGTGTTTGTTTTTGTCCTTATAGTCATGGCTAAATGATATTTGTTTATGTTATTTATTTGTCAATTAGTGATGAACGATGAGGAAAAACTATGGGTAGAGCTTCCTAAGTTCAGTGAAGAATACATCAGTGGAGTGAAACTTTTTATTCGAAATACTTTTTCTAGATTTGCGGTAGGTGATGAAATTACATGCCCTTGCAAAAAGTGTCATAATCGCAATTGGCATCGTCAAGTGGTAGTCTACGACCATATAATTTGGAGTGGTCCATCTGAATTGAACGTAAAATAGATTTATGAGGTTTTCTATTTAGATCCTGAAAGGAGCGACAACGATATGGATTGTGAATTTGGAGATAATCTTGAAGAGATGTTGCAACATACTAATGGAAATATGCAGAACAATGAATGTGGATCTTCTGATGGATCAAATGGAATAGATGTCGATGCTAGAAAATTTCATCAATGTGTTGAAGAGGGAAAGCAACCATTATGTCCCGCGTATACTAAATTTTTGCGAATAAGTTTCATTGTCAGGCTTTATTCTTTAAAATGCCTACATAGAATCACCGAGTCTGCATTCAACGATTTATTAGAGTTGATAAAAGAAGCTTTTCCACAAGCCCACATCCCTTTATCTTTCAATGCTACCAAAAATATCATTAAAGATTTAGGCCTCGATTACCAAAGAATACATGCATGTCCAAATGACTGCATGTTATATTAGGTAGAAAATGAAAAGGGAAATAACTGTAAACTTGTGGTTTTTCAATGTGGGTTATACCGGAAAAGAAAGTGGCTATTGAGAATGATCTGTAGAAGCGGATTCACAAAGTACCAGCAAAAGTGATGCATTATTTTCCACTAAGACCATGGTTGGAAAGGATGTTCATGTCCAAGGAGTACGCAGAACTTAATGTTATGGCATGCAGTGGAAAAAAATTGATTTCAAACTTCGACATCCAGTTGATGGCAAGGTTTGGAAGACGATGGATGCCAATTATCCTCATTTTCCATCCGAAAATAGAAATATCGCGTTAGGAGTAGCAACTGATGGATTAAGTCCTTTTCGTATAATGACTACACAGCACAGCACATGGCTAACCGTATTGGTAAATTATAGCCTACCACCTTGGTTTTGCATGAACATAGAAAATTTGATACTTTCAACCCTTATCCCTAGTCCAGAGTCTCCTAATAATTGCATTGATGTCTACATGCAGCCTCTTATTGTAGAATTGAAAGAATTATGGGATCTTGGCGTACAAACTTATGATGCCTTCACTGGTGATAATTTCACATTACGTGCAAGCATGTTATGGGCGATCAGCGACTTTCTGGGATATGCAATGTTATCCGACTGGAGCAGAAAGGGTTATTTAGCTTGTCCCGTATGTCATTTTGAGACTTCTTCAACTTACTTGAAACATAGTAAAAAATGTTCTGCATGAATCAAAGGAAATTTTTAGACCCGGGACACAAGTGGAGGTTTGATAAGAAAAGGTTCAACGGTGAAATTGAAATGGGAACACCTCCTGGAATTTTATCTGGGACTGACATTGAAGAATTGTTTGCTGGTTATGAAAATAATTTTTGGAAGAAAGAGGTCAATAAGCATAAAAATGAATCTCCTTTTAAAAAAAGTCAATATTTTTTAATTTACCATATTGGAGTCAAAATGTATGTCAACATAACCTTGATGTTATGCACATAGAGAAAAACATTTGTGATAACATACTTAGAACTTGACTAAATATTGATGGAAAGTCGAAAGACCATTTAAATGCTCGGTATGATTTACAAGAGATAGGCATCAGGGAGGTCCTTCGTCTGGTTCTATCAGCTGATGGGAATTACCTTGAGATGTGGGCTACCACATTTGAAATGGTAAACAAGAAGAAAGAAATATTTTTGCTTGGTGTTGGAGAATGCTAAACTGCCTTATGGTTGTGCAGCTAATATCAGCCGGTATGTAAACAAGAAAGAGAGGAAAATTGCATGGTATAAAAGCCACGATGCTCATTTTCTTCTCCACTACTTGTTGCAGTTTGCTGTGAAGAAATCTGTAAAACCTGAAGTTGCAATACCTAGGATAAGACTAGGTGCATTTCTAAGAAGTCTTTGGAGTAAAACTATCGATTTGGCTGATCTCAAGAGGCTAAATAGGAAATTGATATTCTTTGTCAATTTGAGATGATATTCCCAAATTCTTTCTTCAATACAGTGGTGCACATACTAGTTCATTTATGCAAGGAACTTGAATATGGTGGACCTGCACATGTTTGTTGTATGTTTCCTATTGAGCGTTATCTTTGTAAAATGAAATCATATGTTTATAACAAAAGTAAACTTGAGGCGTCCATTGCTGAAGGTTATCTTGTAGAAGAATGTTTGATATTTTGTTCAAGGTTCTTAGGTGGCGATGGAGTAGGAAAAATGCAATTTGAAACTTGTCCACAAAATCTGGAATATCCTAATGGCAGAGGAAAAAACAAAGATGGAAAAGCAATTCGTCTTAAAAATTCTCAATGGAAGGAATGTCACCGTTATGTTCTATTCAATTGTGGTAACGAGGAAATAGAGAGTTTACTTGAGTAAGTTTTAAGTTTTATTTTTATTTTAGTAAGTATTGAAGAATTTGAAACTTTATTTCAATCTTTTATTAACTAGGTCTTTATTCTAGGGAACATCAAGCTTTAATTGATGGTCATACATCATCAAGAAAATATAAAAGAGAGAGAGAGAACATAGTGAATAATTTTGGAAGTGGTTAAAGGAAGAGGTTGGGAAAATAAAGGACATTTCAAAAGAAGTACAACTTCTTGCAATGGGCCCTTTTCGAACAGCTGAGAGGTTTACTGGATATGTTATCAATGGATACAGATTTTATACGAGGTTCAGAGATGCCAAATGTACAACACAAAACAATGATGTATTTTTGACAGCCTTGACTATTATCTTTGCAAGTTCGAAAGATCAAAATCCATTGGTTGGTGAAGTTAATTACTTTGAATCAGTTGATGAAATATTAAAACTAGAATAATGGGGAGAATTCAGTGTGTTTTTATTTAAGAGTTGTTGGTACCAAAAAGAGAAAGATTTATAAGGGCTGACTCGTGTCAATTTTAATCGATTGTGCCAGAAATCTGATCCTTATGTTATGGCTTCACAAGTACAACAAGTGTTTTATATAGAAGATCAAATTGATAAGATGAGCCACAATGTTATCAAGAAATTGTCGAGGGACTACTGTGAAAATGAAAGAGTATATGAAAATGAAGATTAGAATGATATCCAGCCTACTTATGGAATGGGAAATCAGGATTTTGATGTTCGTCTGTGTAGAGATGATGTCCCAATAAGACGAATCCACCTTCCACCTAACAATGCTTCTTAATTTCTGTGTATCACTATCATATTTATTCGAGTAACTGTTCTACACAATTTAAGTAAGAAAATGTTATTTCTGCTTTGATTACATTTTGGTGAAGTGACAGTTTTATTTTACAAGTAACTGATGTATGATATTCGTGACTTCTTTTTGTAACTGATGTCATTCTAACATTAATTCCTCCACTTTGTGTAGGCCTGACAAAATTCCAGTTGAGGATTTCAAAGTACTCTTGATGTTTTGGGGAGATGAAAAAATTCAGGCATAATTTTATATTTTATAACATTCAAATCAGGAAGATAAGGCAGATAAACATCTTTACTTTCGTATTTTTATAGTCCAAGGCCCTTACAAATTGTGCAAATCGGAGATCTTATATAGGCACACACTGCTGGCATGTATTTTTGCTTATTTTTATGGTTTGCTAGTAATGAACTACAATAATGAACTATAGAATTCTTACAATTTCCGCTTGCTAAAGCATCATTCTAGTTCTTACATTATTTTGTTAAGTGTTTTGTTGCTTGCTATGACATAGTGTTATGACCATGGCTTCACATAAGTTTTTGAAAATGTAAAAATGTAACTAATCGTGTACAAAACCGATGCTTCAAAAATGAACCATATAATTTTTAGAATTTTATTTTCTCTTTAATCAGTAATGACCGTGTTAGTTCGTAATTGAAATAATGGTTGAGTTTGTACTTGAACGAGTCATGGCATGTCTCTTAAATCAGGCAGTTATGCAACTGAGGTATGCACGCCATAGATTGTGTTGAAATGTCTTTATGCTAAAATGCAATTCAGTTATACTGTGGCCATAGTTTGTGTTGAAATGCAACTGAGGCATGCATGCATGCCTCTCATTTTGTGTTACAATGTAAACGAGGCATTGCATCAGTTTGTAACTAAGGCATGCATGAATTTGGTTGTACTGAAATGCATTAGTTGTACTGAAGGCTTTGCTGAAATGCATGACTTTTGAAACTGCTTTATTTTGCTGGTGAAGGAGGCAATGATGAAGTTGTTCAAGGACTTATTACTGAAGGCACTAGAGGTACTGGAGGCAGCTGAGACACTGAATGCACTGGAGGCTTGCGCTATATTTTGAGATTGTTTTAGTTTGATGTGAACATGAACTAAGTACTGCCTGTGTTTGTAAGTACTTTGTAAAACTGAATTTATTGGCTATTTTTTGTTATTTTGTAGTTGACTAAGTAGTACTTGTTTTACTAGTTAATTTGAAATGAAAAGTTTTTATTATTTTCATTGTGTGATGTTAATTGATGTTATGTTGCAGTATGTTATATGATGTTGCCATAACTATGCTATAATGTTGCCATAGCAATGATATAATGTTGCAGTATATGATGTTAAATGTTGTCGTAGCTATGATAAAGTGTTGCCATTGGATGGTAAAAGTGTTGCCATAGATTAATGCATATGGACCCCACAACAGGATTCCGTGAACCTGGCTACAGATTTTAATAGCACTACTAGATTCTGTGAACTCGGAATGCAGATTCTAATGGGCCCCACATTTTTGTAACTTTAGTACCTGTGGCAACACCTATAACGATGTTGCCTTAGAGTCGCAAAGATGTTGCCTTTGACTCTAAGGCAACGCGCAAGAAATTGTTGCCATAGATAATGTTTGGCCTATAGCAACATTTTTTGGCACTTCCTGCATCACTTTTCTGGTGATGCAGTATTCAATCTATGGCGTAGTGTAAATAAATTGAAATGTGCTTTTGCATTAATTATATTTTATAGTAAATATTCTTTAGCAATTATAGTTAACATTTATTAATTACATTATAATTAGTAAATTATAGTTAATATTTTTTACTAATTATAGTTAATATTTATTAATTATAGTTAATATTATAATTAGTAAACTATAGTTAATATTTTTAGTAATTATAGTTAATATTTTTTAATTATATTTCATAGTAAAATTATGTATTGTTGTTGAGATGGATCGTACCCAAAAATTATTAAAATAGTTATTGTCTATTACGACTGACGGCTCGGACGGGATATCTTATTTCTTAGCAAAATGCAAATTAGAAAAAAATCTTACATTGATAAATAAATTGAAATGTGCTTTAACATCAGTTTTATGCATCATTTACATCTGCGTGATATTAAAGGTCTTTGTTTTCCTTGTCAATATGCACCACCCATAATTGGCTATATCCCGCCGTTGATCACTTCTCCTAATCCGCAGCCGTCCAAACCCTCCAATCAGTTTCTTCAATGTCATCAACAATTTCCCTCTTCACATTTCACACTCCCACTTCACCCTTCGGGTTTTATTTCTCAACCCAAATCTGCATCAAAAAAATTAGGTTTCCTCGAAATTAAAATTCAATCCTAAATCTGCATCAAAAAATTTCAATCCCATGTCGGGTGTCCTCCTGCGAAAATACGATTTCTTCCATCTCGGCTTTTTTGACTTCATTTTTTGAAATACGATGCTCTAATCGAGTTTGACTTTAAAATTAGGCAACAGATGTTTGTTATTTGATTAGTTATTCCAAGTATTGGTATGAATTATGCGCTGCCGATTCTATATGGGTAGACTTAATCAACAAGAGTTGGCCAAATTTGGGTTTAGCTGCGATTAGTTCTTCCCCTTCCAGGTAATCTTACGTAATATTTGGCATTCAACCTAGCGCAATCGTTTTTTTAGAATTAAATATAAGAAAAGGGTTGCGCTTGAGCTTGTGTACAAGTTTGGTTTTTGTTAGCCTGCTTTGTGACCAGGCTACCCAAAGCAAAGATCATGTTGACACACCTCTCGGTAAATGCTGTCTGATATGGAATCTCTGGATAACATCGCTCTCTGGCATTGGAAACATCGTCAGAAGACACAAGGCAGTTTGGTCAAAATCACAACATAAGTATAAACTGGCCCGAAACCCCTATCAAATGACCTCATTTGGATCTATTCACCTCATATACTCGTAGCCCTTTGAATTAGCTTCAGTTTGAGCTTTGGTTTGGCTCAATCGGACTTACGGTTTGAAAGTTACGCTCATTTCCGTGAACGAGTGTAAGCTGGCATATGACCGCGATCCGATCCGCCCTTGCCTACGCGATCCGATCCGCCCTTGCCTTCGCGATCCGATCCGCCCTTGCCTATGCGATCCGATCCGCCCTTGCCTACGCAATCCGATCCGACCCATGACCGCGATCCGATCCGCCCTTGCCTACGCGATCCGATCCGACCCATGACCGCGATCCGACCCATGACCGCGATCCGACCTTCGGACATGTTCAAACGCAGCTTGTTTTGACCTATTCTCAAGGCTACTGGCTCTCCTATTTTTCTGGATCGCCTGCCACGTACCCCATCACGAACCAGTCCTCCCAGGAGCTTTTCTACAGCTATAAATACACCTTCAGAGGGCATTTTCAGGGGACTTTTGGCATTTCCTCATCCATGGCTGCCATGGCCAACACTTCTCCATGAATAACCACTATCTTCCTCAATAAATTCAATGGATTCGGAGAGAATTATTCATTGAATTCAAGTGATTGAAAGACAATATTCATTGTAATTATAATCTATGAGTGAAATGAGAAAATATGAAGTGGACGTAGGCTCGTTAACGCCGAACCACTATAAAAATCTCGTTGTCTTATTTTTTTCTCTATTTTTCAGTTATTTCTTCATATCCTATGCTCAAAATACGACGATTTGGGTGTTAGGACCATTTTTTGGTCTAACATTTTGGTGCTTTCACTGAGAACCGAATTCTCGACCTATCGGATTGTTATTCTACTATTTGGATTTGAAAGTTCGAAGAAAACAGTCCGCGTTTCTACCATTTTTGAATATTTCGTTGATTTCAGAAAATCAGAGCTTCATGCCTTCGAAAAAAAAAAGCTAAGTGTTCACAAGCTTCACGACCAAATGAGGATAATAAAGAAAATGCACAGGAGCAGGTTAGAGCAAGTGGCCGGTTCTTGGTTCGCAGATCGCAGGGGGTATCATGAACTGGTTCGCGGTTCGCAGGGGGTATCACGAACTGGTTCGCGGTTCGCGGATCGCAGGGGGCATCACGATCCGATTCGCGGTTCGCGGAACGACCTCCACGAACGGAGCCCAAAGAGCCATCACGATCCGATTCGCGGTTCGGGGAACGACCTCCACGAACGGAGCCCAAAGAGCCATCACGATCCGATTCGTAGTTCGCGAAACGACCTCCACGACCCGGGCCCAGAGTGACCTTCACGACCCGACCTGGTGTAGGATCCGCGATCCGATCCGAAGACGTTGATTAATTGACGATCCGAGCCACGAACTAGACGACAGTAGCGAACCGCGACCCAGAAAAGTGGTGACGAACAAGGGTCGCGATCCGACCCAAAAAAGTGACATTTTTTGGAAAAAATGTAATTTTCAGATCATTTCAGAAAAGGCTCTGTCTTCCAAAATCGAAAAAATCGTGCGGTGCCCACATTTTCGACCTAACCGGCTCGATCGCCGCCGGGACTGCGGGGCCCCGGACCCCCGCCGGCGCTGCGCCCGGACCCGCTGACGGCCTCGCCTTCGGCTCGGAGCACGGCTCGCCTTCGGCTCGGAGTACATTCTGACCCACAATTATCACAACTGCTTATCGACCAAGATTCAGTAGGTATTCTGAGGATTCTTTCCAGAAGCCATGACCTCTATCTACCGATGTTATTGAATGTAAGGAGTTGTTGAAAAGATTCGACACGCTGGCTATGGTAGTATACAAAATAATGATGGTCTCATAACATCCTCCTCTTCCAGAGCTCCAATGGTGTGCATATTTCCCAAATGCAACTGATGATGCTCCTGAGCGAATAGTGATCACCTAGTTTACGTGACTTAAACCTGTCCTACAGGCGAAACCCCAGATGACATTGACATAGAGCAATCTGGATACTATTCTGAGGATGACTCAAAAGATCCCAATGACCATGATTCTCAATAATGGGATACCCGACGGCAAGTAAGGACCCTAGCACTACAAAGTTACCCTTCGCTTGAATGGCATGGTGAAAAACGTATGTCCTACGGTTCACCTATTTGCCGTCAACCGCATCGAGATAGATTGATTTCCACGTGTCCAAGGGTTAGATCGACGTACTTTGGTCCCCAGAGTTAGGAACCAGTTGAACCTCCGCAGGCCGTGATTGGATATATGGATCATTGATGGGATGATAACAACTTGACTGCTCACCAGCCACCTTATGACATTGGTCAAGAAATGAGAACTTGAGATCAACGCAAATATGAATCAACCATTAGCTCTCCACTTCATACAACAGTTGTGATAGGATATACGAACCTTACTTGAAGCCTTGCAAGCCATGCTATTGCATTCAAGCTTATCTGATCGTGGTCTCAACCAACCAGGTCTAGCGGAGTTCAGAGCTTACATAGCATATGGGTGTTAACCGTTAAATATCCCCACCAAAGACGGAGTGAGACTGGTCTATGGTGACCAAGTTATTGGAGAAGCCGACTGATTAGGAAGGATGGAATATGCTACGCAACAGAGATTGCATGAAACCCAAAGACGCTTCCCCTCCAGATGAAATGGAGTGTGAAGGAGGTGTCAATATTGCGAATGATGGGAGCATCGCAAAAGGAATTGCCAAACGACCTGCCCGAAGACATAGATTCCAGAGAGGATGGTGATTCGGGATGAAGAAGGGTGACATCTAATAACGCAACTGCACGTGTTCCGACTGGTGACGCCGACCTGACTAAGGTCTTCACATCGGATCTCCTTTAGACCTCTTCCGAACGAGAGAACTTATATGCTTTCTGTAGGCGAGCCTGGATGTGTTCGTTTGGACCAGTGCTAATATTTGCGGGATTTTATCCCAAATTATGAGTCATTTCTTGAGTATAAACCTGAAGTGTGCTCCTGTCAAGCAAATAAGACGTATGCAGTAAGTTCACTATCGCGGGATTTTATATGGAGTTGCCATTCGAAATGAAAGATGAAATCAAGCACCTGGAAGTTGTATACAGACGGTGCAAGAAATGATCGGCAATCCAACGCCGAAGTTTTGCAGATAACCCTCGAAGGACGACTCGAAAGGAATTCCAGTCGGAGAAACCACAACTCGCAGCTTACCTAGAATGGGCAGAAGAGTTATTGGATGGATTGGAACGTTACAGCATACCTCATATTTCATACACAGAAGATCTAAAGTCGAATCATCTGGTTGAATAAGAAAGTTCCGATAATCCAGAAAAGATAGAGATGATCCCCATCAAGACACTATGAAATACAACCATTGATAAAATGGAAGTTGATCCAACGTTGGAGACCAAACCCGGAAGAGAGTCATGGTTAACTCCATGATAAACTTCCTACAGCACAAAATGCATCTAACAAGGTGAAGTGAAAGGCGTGCAATCGTTCTTTATGCCTCGAGGTATGACATGCAATTCGACATTGCCTATTTCTCTTGGAAGGTTGTCCCAAAACAAACACCAACGAATGCAATTGCCAAATTCACCGCCCTAAATGATTCGACCAAATCACCAGTCAGCCACCCATTAGATGGGAGATGTACATGAATGAAACTTCTGGCCAACGGCGTTCTGAAGTTAGAAAGTGAAGACTCATACTTCCACTCTTTTCATCGATTATCTGCCAAGTGACTCACTCCCCTAAGGCTGGGGGCAACTACAGATTTGAGCATAAATTGCTCGAGATTACATCATCTAATTCGGAGCTGATACATCAAGAATTTGCCTGGCCAATTGACTTAGTCTTGATTGAAAATTAGCGAGTCGAAGATCTAGAATGCTTGCGCATGAATGCTGGTTGATTGTCGGCGCACCAACCCTTGTCCCCGATATGGGATCGAGGGTATATCAGCAAATTTATGTGATATGATTATCCCACCAGCAGTAATATCCTATTTCCTAGCATGGAAAGTGCAAAAATTTCTATAAGCATGAATCCATTGTTCTCATGCTAATTCACAACCTAACACCAATGCAAAGATGTGCTACCATTAGCAATCCAGTCATGACTTCCTGACACTCTATCCTTACCCTCAGTACGGGGGCAAAAAGGCGATTTGAAGGAGATGCGACCTCATCACTCGCTTATAGTACCTACCTAGCCGCCTTTGCCATCTCAAGACCCCGATCAAGCTCTTTATTGACAGAGATAGGGCGAAGCAAAATGGACCTGCAATGAATATGCAACGCCATTTTTCACTCAGAATGATACTCATTCCTTTAACAGGATTATTCTATAACCATGACTCTTATATTTGCATGATTTATGAGTTATTGATGTAATTAACTCAGATGAATTAATATGTGGATGGTGTAGGTATCCAGGATTTGCTACCGATCAAACTTGTAACACCCGCATATAGAGCCATAGAGCAATACTATAACGAGCTCGACTGAACTACTCGTTTACAAAGCCACGCTCTTCGTCTAAAGAATGTTGTATAGCTCAAGGTGGATCCGGGATGACCATCCAATCCTTGGCTCACACGTGGCAGACCACAAGACAATTGAACATAAATCATTGAGTTACAAAGTCATAGTCCGACTCCAGATGGACGCGGTGTGACCGCCTACATGGCTCGATCCTATGCTCGACGCCACCAAATTACATGAATTCAAATAAAGGAGGCAACACTGCCTCTTAATTTGCTTACTTTTCAATCATAAAATTTGCTTTCACATGCTTTCCGAGTTACTGACGTGACTAATTCGTGCGGTGTGAATAATGCAGGTACCCGAAGTCTGGTGCCAACCATTCCTCCCGTAGACTGTTCGGAGGAACTCAAAGCCTTGGCAAATGCTCCAACTGCTTGTCCGACTGGTTTTAATCCTCGGAGCTTGGATTAAAATGTAAACCTAGGACGAGTTTGATGAGCGTGCATGATTGATGACCGCTTGATCCGTGACTCTAACTCTCCAGAGCTGAGAGAGAGTATAAAGGACGCGAAGATGACGTCCACAAGGCATGGCGGTGTACCATGATCGGAGCCGCCTGAGCAAAAGTCTAACCTTGGCGACCGCCAGGAGAATATAAAAGCGTCCATGATTTGGCGCTGAGAAAGGACTCTTACCCCGCTGAAGGATCGGAGAGCGATGGAACAGCTGAGTCCCAACTCTAACTCTCCAGAGTCGAGAGAGAGTATAAAAGCGTCCATGATTTGGCGCTGAGAAAGGACTCTTACCCCGCTGAAAGATCAGGGAGCGATGGAACAGCTGAGTCCCAACTCTAACTCTCCAGAGTCGAGAGAGAGTATAAAAGCGTCTATGATTTAGCGCTGAGAACTTCTGCTCCGCTGAAGGATCGTTGAGCAGATCATGAACCGAGCTCGAACTCTAACCCGCTGAAGGATCGGGAGAGTATAAAAGCGCTAGAGATTCAGCGCCCCAGCAACTCTAACCCGCTGAAGGATCGGGAGAGTATAAAAGCGCTAGAGACTTAGCGCCTCGGGAAAATTCCTCCCCCGTTAAAGGATCGGGGGGGCAGGATGGAAGCTGATCCCAAATCCTCCATGTCCCGACATGGGGGCAACACAGTTATGGTCCTAATCAATTCTCAACAAGACCTGGCCAGGCACTAAGTTAATGATTGATTGGGGGCATGCCTATACATACATACTACTTTACTGCACTTTCACTTATAAGTTGCACTGATAACTTATAATGTTTCATGACTTGTTTGCTTATTTGCGTTTCAAATGTTTAAATGCATAACTAATTATGGAATGCTCGCAGGTACAGGATAATGCGAAAGGACTCTCACCCCGCTGAAGGATCGGGGAGCGACTGAACAGCTGAGTCTGAACTCTAACCTTGGCGAACGCCAGGAGAGTATAAAAGCGTCTCCGATTGAGCGCTGAGAAAGAACTCTTACCCCGCTGAAGGATCGGGGAGCGACAGAACAACTGAGTTCGAACTCTAACCTTGGCGACCGCCAGGAGAGTATAAAAGCGTCTATGATTAAGCGCTGAGAAAGGTGTTGGAGACTCAGCACCCCCCATAATTTCTGATCCGCTGAAGGATCAGGAGAGTATAAATGCATGACGACATATGCCACTCAAGGGATCCTATCCCGTCACACGACTGGGACCAAGAATGAAAATGGAGCTCGAACCACTCGTTTCCGGGAATGGGGGGCATCACACGAACACAGCAGTACAAAAAGAAATGGAATTTCATTCACTAAGTACAGGCTCACAAAACAAAGCTGGACAAAATGTGAGATCCGAACTCGTACAACAACAGCAGACCAGTAGGGAATAACTAAAGGGCCGCGTCCAGAAGGATGACGTAGGCGTATAATTCTAAGCGGCCTGTGCGACTCACGGCGACGACAGAAAGAGAAGCTTGGATAGTGAATTGTTCAGCGACATGTTATACAACTTCATACTCGCAACTGGAAGGACCTGGCGAGGCCCTGAGATTTTTTGATGTCTACCCTACCTTAGTACGATCTTGAGCGATCATTGATTCCTTGGCCTTAATACAATTCGACGTAATCGTGGAATTCTGGACATTTATGAATTACAGGCTTCTTTTACCATCCCAAACACGTCCTACTCCATGCTTGGATAGTATGATCGCTTGAATTCTGAAAGTGACTTCCTTTTCTCATGTATACATGTCTGAATTCGAAAGGGAAGTGATCTGACCGCATGTCTTTCGCACTTACCCTATAACTGGGGCCATGGCTATTGAAAATATTTACAAACGGCATAACTTAAGTGCCTGTGTTTAACTTGTGTTGTGATCCTAACAGGCCCCCTTGAGGACCAAGAAACAAATGCAAAGAGAATGTCCATCTGCTGATCCCAACTGACTTCTAGAATGGGAAGCTCATATAAGGCTGGATATATCCCATACAGCAATTGGATAAGATGTAGCTATTTCGCCTCCAACCTCTCCCTTCATGCAGAAAGCAAGTGGGAACATCCGAGATGAACACGAACCAATCAGCAGTCACACAACGTGCAGCTTCGATTCAGAACGTCGTAGATGGAAACATGGGCGATGGAACGACTACCTGCAACTTCCTAGATGAGAATGCAAGAATCACAATGAACTCAGATCATGCACAACCAGTTTTAATTCCAACTCGAATGAATACTCGAGCGACATTTCATATTCAGCTCCGAGAAAGAACGCAACAATTCGAAAAATAGGAACCCGGTCAGGTCAAATGACTCGAACCATGACCTGGGGGCAATATCGACGTGGAAACAAGAAATCAGCAAAGACCCCCTTTGTAATCTCAGATTCGATGCTGGGGGCACCAGCCAGGATCTTGATAATGTGCAACAATTCTTTGACGGTGATCTGCTCGCCAGTTTAATTCGGCACCTCTCGAGGAGCGGTACTCCTCTAGTTGATGTGGATAACGACAATCACAGCCCTCACACGTGGGACGTCAGGATCCCCTGTTATTCCCCCGGACTTTAATTTTTCTCTATAACAAGACTTTCTCAGAGATTTTGATGAATTCAACCCTGAAGTCGATAGACTTTCATGACAAAAAGGTGTTAGCATTGAGACGAATGACCTAGATGCCTTCCTGACTAAAGAATGGGGTACCTTCTAATTCCTGAAACGATAAGGACAAAGGAAAAGCCCTGGAAAACAATGACAAGAATGTGCAATTCCAAAGAGAATCTATACCACTTATCGAGCCCATGATCTTGTTTGTCAAGCACAATTGAACCGAGCATGAGAAAGAGACTCAATAAGACTATGATAACCATTTCGGACTATGCTGAAGCATAAACGGTGGGGCCCAACTAACTTCATAACGACATTTATTCACTCGCATTCAACAACCTTACTTGACTCCGCAATTGATCTGATAAGAGTTTCCGAAGTCGCTGATGCCCGATGAGGCAATCCTCACCATCTGACTAAAGAGAAGAGATGATATCAAAGAAAATGTGATTCGACCATTCGCATGTACAACTCGAACTCTTGCTGACTCAAGAAGAGCACAGGACAACTTGGGTCAACTAGAATAGCTGAACTTACAACTCAGCTACGACCTGAATCAACTGCAGAGAGTATAAGAGCTTAAAGACCGTATGCCCCAATAACTTAGCTCACCCCCACCGACGCTGGGGGCATAAGCATTAACTTCGCTTGTCCTCCAGTGGCCCTCATAGCATGAATGCCGATTCGCAAGCTGACATTGAATATGACCCTGGCCTGGCACATGACCCAAAATGTATACACTATATCTTCAGAATGTGACAGAATGCATCTTGCCCGTTCAAATGAGTCAGTTTATGGGTCAAGTGTGACTTCAAAGGTTTAAATCGCTGCTACACCGGATGGAAGGTGTGACAAATTCCTCCACTGCCTTATGATAGTGACGATCGCACGAGCACTGGTTCACATGGTATCAACTACGTCTCTTACTGACTTGCATATGATTATTGAATTGCGAAGCAACCCAGAGCGATCGCGGATTCCTTTGACCACGATCCAGAGTGATCATGGCCTTCAGATTCCCTACTGTTACGATTCAATGCGATTTTAAGATCCTGGATCAATACCAAGATATCAAGATGATCCAAACTTGAATACAAATGACAAATTCATACGTTGATTCTGATATGCTTCGTCCCAATAGTCCAGTTGTTAGCTCAGAGCCCAAAGATTCTTACATTGCCACATGATTTGGTTGGCTACTTCATACATTGGCTCATATGAAAAAGAAAGTCCAACCCTACCACGCGCTTGGCTTGCATAGAATAATGATGTTGTTTGGCAACGACTTGTGTGTGTAGAATCACGCTCGGGAGCCAACGATTTAGCATGACATCTGACGGATGAATTAGATCCTTTGATCCGACAAGGTTTAAACGATTTCTTGATCATCTCATATACTCCTTCCGTGGAACTTGGCCTGACTATCTCCCAGGGAAGCAATGCAGTAGTTGGATGAAGCCTTCTCAAGGATAAATGACGTTCCAGAGAGATTTAGCTCAACATATTCAAAGCACATCTCATCTTCGATAAGATGTACTTTGGGGGGCAAAATGTTAGCCTGCTTTGTGACCAGGCCACCCAAAGCAAAGATCATGTTGACACACCTCTCGGTAAATGCTGTCTGATATGGAATCTCTGGATAACATCGCTCTCTGGCATTGGAAACATCGTCAGAAGACACAAGGCAGTTTGGTCAAAATCACAACATAAGTATAAACTGGCCCGAAACCCCTATCAAATGACCTCATTTGGATCTATTCACCTCATATACTCGTAGCCCTTTGAATTAGCTTCAGTTTGAGCTTTGGTTTGGCTCAATCGGACTTACGGTTTGAAAGTTACGCCCATTTCCGTGAACGAGTGTAAGCTGGCATATGACCGCGATCCGATCCGCCCTTGCCTACGCGATCCGATCCGCCCTTGCCTTCGCGATCCGATCCGCCCTTGCCTATGCGATCCGATCCGCCCTTGCCTACGCAATCCGATCCGACCCATGACCGCGATCCGATCCGCCCTTGCCTACGCGATCCGATCCGACCCATGACCGCGATCCGACCCATGACCGCGATCCGACCCATGACCGCGATCCGACCTTCGGACCTGTTCAAACGCAGCTTGTTTTGACCTATTCTCAAGGCTACTGGCTCTCCTATTTTTCTGGATCGCCTGCCACGTACCCCATCACGAACCAGTCCTCCCAGGAGCTTTCCTACAGCTATAAATACACCTTCAGAGGGCATTTTCAGGGGACTTTTGGCATCTCCTCATCCATGGCTGTCATGGCCAACACTTCTCCATGAATAACCACTATCTTCCTCAGTAAATTCAATGGATTCGGAGAGAATTATTCATTGAATTCAAGTGATTGAAAGACAATATTCATTGTAATTATAATCTATGAGTGAAATGAGAAAATATGAAGTGGACGTAGGCTCGTTAACGCCGAACCACTATAAAAATCTCGTTGTCTTGCTTTTTTCTCTATTTTTCAGTTATTTCTTCATATCCTATGCTCAAAATACGACGATTTGGGTGTTAGGACCATTTTTTGGTCTAACAGTTTTTTTTGCTGTACTGTTACATATAAGTTGGATGCTGTTGATTATTGGTATTTTGACTGAAACCTGGTATATGATAATTAATTAGCTATTGTAGTCTTATACGGTATTTGTTTTGAAGCATGTTATACCGTAGTTTTAAGTAAATCTACCTTCGAAAGTTCCAGGATTGGAGGACATCTCATTGGGATACTAGATGGTTACATCTAATAGGCATATGATCGCTTAACTATATAGCTTAATAAGTTGCAACATGACTGTGATTATATTCATGTATTGTAACGGCCCGAATTTCTGTACCCTTTGAGTCGACTAATAACACCACACGTCCAACCCAAATGGCACAGAAATACGAATCATTACTAGAAAGAAGTTAGAGGATGAGAAATGGAAAGAAAGAAATATTAGAATAGAAGAAAACGAAGATTACAAACTCACAGCGAAATGAATAAAATATATTAGATAACATAAACTTTGAAATACAATTCAGTAACTTTATATACATACCATCATCAGAATACAACAGCTATTTCTCGAACAATTATAAGCACCTGTTTCCAGATACGAACATAATACACATCGGAAAAATATAATAGTCTATAGCTAACTGGTGAAGCCTCCTGCTTCAACTCCTCTAAGTGAATTTGTAAAATCCCGACTACCTGACTACTCATTCAAATATGGGCACCTAAGAGTTTAGGGAAAACAAACAAAATAAACTATGGGTCAGTCATGGGACTGGTGTGAGTAAACTCCAACCATTTGTTTAACTTTCAAATTCATTTCGAAAGAAATGATAATCGTAAGACTAATCCACACATAAATACGGATGGTTTTTATCTTACGAAAACCAAAAATATTTTTGATATCAAATCTGGTGATATTATAACAGTGTCTACAACTGAAACACCCCACCTCCATTAAGGTCACTCACAAAGGGAATGCCTTAACTTCGGGGGAGGTTTATAAGTAAAAGTCACAGATAAACATAAGACATATATAAACACATATATGTAAGCAGCGGAAAACAAACAAACTTTCATTTCATAAATACGTGTTCATACAAAACATTTCCATAATTGTCTCATAATAACTTCCAAAACATTACATCATCATTCCTGTCTTGATTATTAAATAAAGAAGCATAAAACATAAATAAAATTGCATAAATCCCCATAAAGCATGTCCAAAATCCATAGCCAAGGAAAGAGAGTCCAAACCATACATCTACTATCTTGAAGCTTGCAAAGAGTCTGAATAAGCTGGGTTGTTTCCTCCCTGTGGACCTTGGGGGCGATGGAAGAAAAGAAGACGAAAGAAAAATAGAGTTAGACATAAAGCCTGGTAAGTCTAGTGACTCTTCAGTATGAGAATAAGAAAAAGGCATGATAGATATAAACTGGAAATAGGAAAGTATCATAAACTAAGATAAAGCAGTTTGAATCGAATATACTATCGCACCCCACACTATATCTCTACACCTACTTGTATTGTCTCAATTGGCATCCCATGATCCGGGTGAAGTGATCCCCTTTCTAAAGATCGGCTCCTACTCGCAAAATCATATGTGTCATACGGCCCCAAGTGATTGTAGATACCTATGCTGGTACCACCATGGTGTGTATCAAGTCCCATGGTGGCGGCCCGACACAATCCTAGAATGCATAGGGTATACTACTGGTGCCCAGTGCCTTGTTTGTCTGCTCCGAAGTGTGTGCATGCCCGCACTCCGTTAGAACCCACACTGCTGCACCAACCGCCATCGCTTTTAACCGCTTACAATCAGCCCAGTAATCGTGCCCCACCCTGCCTAGTTTCCGGGTACCATGATACCTAATTGGGTTACTGCTGAAATGGGTCCCCGTTACTAGGGTTTTCTAGTCAAACATGTTAAGTGGTTAAGTGTCTGTATTTACCTAACCCCGCCTATCAGTTTAATTAACATGTTGAATTGGTTAAGTTTTTTAGTTAACTTAACCCAACCATCCTAACTTGTCTGTCCTTAACCTTAATTAGTTAAAGCACCGACCACTCACATTAGACAGGTATTGTTACGGTTACTGGATGTGTCGGTCGGTTCCGAGCATGTTTACACCGTAACTCAGTCTAACCTCGGGTCCTTATTGGGCTCAATGTTTAACCTCTCACATTGGATAGGTATTGTTGTGATTACTGGACAGCCGGGCGGGTCCGGGCTGGTTTACATCACAACTCAATCCAACCTCGGGTTAAGCATACTCGTATTTTCTAAATTTACATATTTGTCTCTATTACTTGTTATATGTAAACTTGTTAACAATTAAATGTTATGGCCCACTTTCCAAGATCATCAATTTTGGTATAAGAATTTATATCATTTAAGGGCCACCAATTTTTGGCATGTGACAAACACGCCAATTTCATATATTTTTCACCAATTTATTTCAAGTTTCCTATAATTACAAATTTTTCCCAACGTTACCCCATCTAAATATTAGGCTAACAATCTTAGCCTAATTTTTCGTCCGCATGATTTTTAACATATAATATTAGGCTAAAAACTTAGCCTAATCTAACGTACACAAAATTGACATAAAGAAATTTATTAACATAAACATCACATAGGTTTAAACTTGGCATTTTCGGCATAGTCAATATGAACATCATAGGTGTGAACTTGCAAAATAGTCAACATGAATATCATAGGTGTGAACTTGCAACGTAGACTAAATCAACATACATATATGTGAATTTGCAACATAGACTAAATCAACTTACGTATATGTGAATTTGCAACATAGGGTAAATCAACTTACATATATGTGAATTTGCGTTGAAATAGGGATCTAACTAAATAGGTGTCACATGAATTAGCATATGATTTAGACAACATAAGCCTAAATATGTTTAGATCTAGGCATAACCTCGAACATCACTAGCATATGATAAGAATATGACATGTCCATAGAGTATGTATAATTTTTAGCATAAGGGTGTGAACTAGATCAAATCATGTTTACTACTATAACATGAAACTTGTATTAAAATGGATCTTGGCATGGATCCAATTATGAACTTGCAACTTTTGTATAAACATATGAGCATGTAATATGAACTTAATCATTTAGGCATAGAGGTTTTAGCATAAAGTATATACATGAGATCATATATAATCACATAAACATATAGGGGTAGATTATAACATGAACTATATACTTGTATGTGAATTTGAATAGATCCAACATCAACTAGATTAATCCACTAACATTCTAATGGATCCAACATCAAGTCAATTATACCACAAACATCCCAATACCATTCACAACACAATCATTGCAACACATAGATATGAATTAACATCGTCGTTATACAATAGCACAATTCCATTTCCATTTTACATCGAATCAAATCTTAATTTTATTCCCATCGGAAAAATCACTATACTTAAAACAAACAACGAACTTGAATTCTGAATTCTGAGTTCTGAATTTGCAATGCTTTCCTATGGGAAGATAAACGTTGTTTTGATTCTTGTTTTTACTTTAGTTTTGCTCGTCTCTAATCTTTCTTCAAGTGGAGGCTACTCTTGGCTTCCTTCCAGCAGCATGACGGCTTTAGGTCTATTTTATTTGTGTGAACTTAGGTTGAGACTAAGGTTATTTATATAGAATTTCAAACTAATTAGAGCCGTCGATGAAGCTTGAGTTAATCAAGACCATCCATCTCAAGAGAAGCCAATCAGAAAGTGACAAATCAGCCCTAGTGACAAAGCCAAGCCCCAGAAATCGAGCCAGGACCAGACCAAGCAGGTCAGGTCGACCAAGCAGGTCGACCTGTAGATCGACCCCCAGGTCGACTACATAGTCGACCTAGGTACCCAGGTCGACTCCCAGGTCGACCCCCCGGTCGACCTGGGTCCTGGGCGGGAAAATTCCCGCCCAGCCCTGTTCTGGTCTAGTTTTGAATTTTGAACTTCTTTTCGGGCTGTTTGAATTTTAAATCGAATTCTGAAACTTCCGGAGGTTATAACTCCTTCATATGGAGTCCGATTTACGCAAACTCGGACTCTATCTCAAGCAGAATTCCGAGACGAACGCAATGGCATAACCCGTTTCCCTTAATTCTTTAATTTAGAATTAATTATACTTTAATTTGTTAATTATCGTTAACAGAAAATTCGGGGTGTTACATTCTCCCCTCCTTAAAGGATTTCGTCCCCGAAATCATCAAGTTTGAAAGAACGTATATCCTAACATCCAATCGTCCATCTACTCAACCATCAAACACAGGCGTCCATTGTCCTTAAAAGACTTCTAATGCTTCATGATCATATGCATAGTGTGTGTGTATATGTCCTTATCTAATGCAAAAATTAGGCGGTCCACTGATTCAGTTGACCTCCTTAATGCGAATCATGTAAGTGTCATGAATCCATTATGTATGCAAATTTTTCCCTACTCATAATTCTACATGAGTGCGCAACCATTCATACAAATGCGACATCCATATGACAACATATCAAGTTTCAACCACATACAAATATGAATACATATATGCATATGCAATATGAAGTGACTGAGCCGATCTAAAACCTAGGTTATGTGTGTATATGCATCCACGAGCAACCACTAGAAACCACTTGCAATCACTTGCAAACATCAACCATAACATGTTTCAAATACATGTTTACATCCATAGGGTTCTACCTAAGGTTCTCAAGATAGGATTGAGAAGATAAGCAAGATAACACAAAGAATCTAGGAGAAGAAGTTAAAGATGTACCCCCAGAAGGTCCTGCTTGCGGGCCTTGCCCTTGCTTCTTAGGGCAGTTCTTAGCCATGTGTCTAGTTTCGCCGCAATGGAAACAACCACCATTCATCTTCGCCTTCTTCTTTCTGCAGTCTTTTGCTATATGTCCATCAATACCACAGAAGTTGCATTTTCTTTTCTCATGTGACTTGTTGTCATCATTGTTGTTCTTGCCTCCTTTCTCGAAGTCTACCTTCTTATTTTGAGACTCATTCGCCTTGACCTCCTTCTTGCCATTCTTGTCTTCTTCATTTAAGAGTGCCATGTCCACTAAATTTTCGTAAGTAGCCCCCATAGGTATGTGGGTCATAGACAAGCTATGAAGTGGCTCATTCAATCCATTGACAAAATGGAGAGCCTTCTTATGAGGGGTATTCACTAAGTCCAGTCCAAATCGGGCCAGCTGATTGAACTGATTGACGTACTCCTTGATCGTCAAACTTCCTTGTTTAAGAGTTAGGAACTTCTCCATCTGCAGGCTTCTTTCATCTTGGGAGAGGAATTTCATCTCAAACCTCATCCTGAAATCTTCCCAAGTTTCTACTGGCCTCTCAGCATGGGTAACTTCCCACCAATAGGAAGCTTCATCTTTAAGCAACCACACTGCTAGCTGTATCTTTTGCCTGTCGTCAACTTCGAAGATGACGAACAAATCTTCGGTCTCCTTCAGCCAGTTCCTTGCTACCACAAAGGATTCAGTTCCATAAAAGTCATTTCCACCCATAGCCTTGAATTCTCTACACGTCTTAGCGAAAGTATTTCCATGAGGGGGAGGAGGAGGAGGAACCGCTGCCACTGTGGGAGGAGGAATGTCTGTTGGGCCCGCACCATTGACCTTAGCCTCTAGGTACCTTTGGAACCAGCCAGGTATCGGTACTCCTTCTGTAAGGTTAAGATCTCCAGACATGCTGGAACAAAAAGGAAAGTATTCAAGACAAAAGGATAGAGAGATAGTGCATATGGCTTTGGGGAATTATGCCTTTTAAAAACAACGCTTTTTCTTAAAATAAAATGCTTCTTTAAACTTCTTTTTTTTTTAAATAGTTTCAAAAACCTTTATCTAATCCGGTAAATCTGTGCTCTGATACCAAGTGAAACACCCCACCTCCATTTAGGTCACTCACAAAGGGAATGCCTTAACTTCGGTGGAGGTTTATAAGTAAAAGTCACAGATAAACACAAGACAGATATAAACACACATATATAGCAGCGGAAAACAAACAGACTTTCATTTCATAAATACGTGTTCATACAAAACATTTCCATAAATGTCTCATAATAACTTCCAAAACATTACATCATCGTTTATGTCTTGATTATTAAATAAAGAAGCATAAAACATAAATAAAACTACATAAATCCCCATAGAGTGTGTCCAAAAGCCATAGCCAAGGAAAGAGAGTCCAAACCATACATCTACTATCTTGAACTTTGCAAAGAGTCTGACCAAGCTGGGTTGTTTCCTCCTTATGGAGCGGGGGGGGGGGGGGGACGAAAGAAAAGAAGAAGAAAGAAAAATAGAGTCATACATAAAGCCTGGTGAGTCTAGTGACTCTTCAGTATGAGAATAAGAAAAAGGGCATGATAGGTATAAACTGGAAATAGGAAAGTATCATAAACTAAGATAAAGCAGTTTGAATCGAATATACTATCGCACCCCACACTATATCTCTACACCTACTTGTATTGTCTCAACTGGCACCCCATGATCGGGGTGAAGTGATCTCCTTTCTAAAGATCGGCTCCTACTCGCAAAATCATATGTGTCATACGGCCCCCAAGTGATTGTAGATAACTATGTTGGTCCCACTATGGGGTGTATCAAGTCCCATGATGGCGGCCCGACACAATCCTAGAATGCATAAGGTATACTACTGGTGCCCGGTGCCCTGTTTGTCTGATCCGAAGTGTGTACACACCCGCACTCCGTTATAACCCACACTGCTGCACCAATTGCCGTCGCTTTTGACCGCTTACAATCAGCCCAGTAATTGTGCCCCACCCTGCCTAGTTTCAGGGTACCATGATACCTAATTGGGTTACTGCTGAAATGGGTCTCCGTTACTAGGGTTTTCTAGTCAAACATGTTAAGTGGTTAAGTGTCTGTATTTACCTAACCCCACCCATCAGTTTAATTAACATGTTGAATTGGTTAAGTGTTTTAGTTAACTTAACCCTACATCCTGACTTGTCTGTCCTTAACCTTAATCAGTTAAAGCACCGACCACTCACATTAGACAGGCATTGTTACGGTTATTGGATGCGCTGGTCGGTTCCGGGCAGGTTTACACCGTAACTCAGTCTAACCTCGGGTCCTTATTGGGCTCAATGCTTAACCTCTCACATTGGATAGGTATTGTTGTGATTACTGGACAGCCGGGTGGGTCCGGGCTGGTTTACATCACAACTCAATCCAACCTCGGGTTAAGCATACTCGTATTTTCTAAATTTATATATTTGTCTCTATTACTTGTTATATGTAAATTTGTTAACAATTAAATGTTATGGCCAACTTTCCAAGTTCATCAATTTTGGTATAAGAATTTATACCATTTAAGGCCCCCAATTTTTGGCATGTGACAAACATGCCAATTTCATATATTTTTCACCAATTTATGTCATATTTCCTATAATTATCAATTTTTCCCAACGTTACCCCGTCTAAATATTAGGCTAACAATCTTAGCCTAATTTTTTGTCTGCATGATTTTTAACATATAATATTAGGCTAAAAACTTGGCCTAATTTAGCGTACACAAAATTGACATAAAGAAATTCATTAACATAAACATGATATAGGTGTAAACTTGGCATTTTCGGCATAGTCAATATGAACATCATAGGTGTGAACTTGCAAAATAGTCAACATGAATATCATAGGTGTGAACTTGCAACATAGACTAAATCAACATACATATATGTGAATTTGCAACATAGACTAAATCAACTTATATATATATATATATGTGTGTGAATTTGCAACATAGGCTAAATCAACTTACATATATGTGAATTTGCATTGAAATAGGGATCTAACTAAATAGGTGTCACATGAATTAGCAAATGATTTAGACAACATAAGCCTAAACATGTTTAGATCTAGGCATAACATCGAACATCACTAGCATATGACATGTCCATAGAGTATGTATAATTCTTAGCACAAGGGTGTGAACTAGATCAAATCATGTTTACTACTATAACATGAAACTTGTATTAATACGGATCTTGGCACGGATCCAATTATGAACTTGCAACATTTGTATAAACATATGAGCATGTATATGAACTTAATCATTTAGGCATAGAGGTTTTAGCATAAAGTATATACATGAGATCCTATATAATCATATAAACATATAGGGGTAGATTATAACATGAACTATATACTTGTATGTGAATTTGAATAGATCCAACATCAACTAGATTAATCCACAAACATTCTAATGGATACAACATCAAGTCAATTATACCACAAACATCCCAATACCATTCACAACACAATCATTGCAACACATAGATATGAATTAACATCGTCGTTATACAATAGCATAATTCCATTTCCATTTTACATCGAAACAAATCTTAATTTTATTCCCATCGGAAAAATCACTGTACTTACAACAAACGACGAACTTGAATTCTGAATTCTGAGTTCTGAATTTGCAATGCTTTCCTTTGGGAAGATAAACGTTGTTTTGATTCTTGTTTTTACTTTAGTTTTGCTTGTCTCTAATCTTTCTTCAAGTAGAGGCTACTCTTGGCTTCCTTCCAGCAGCTTGACGGCTTTAGGTCTATTTTATTTGTGTGAATTTAGGTTGAGACTAAGGTTGTTTATATAGAATTTCAAACTAATTAGAGCCGTCAATGAAGCTAGAGTTAATCAAGACCATCCATCTCAAGAGAAGCCAATCAGAATGTGACAGATCAGCCCTAGTGACACAGCCAAGCCCCAGAAATCGAGCCAGGACTAGACCAAGCAGGTCAGGTCGACCAAGCAGGTCGACCTGTAGGTCGACCCCCAGGTCGGGTACATAGTCGACCTGAGTACCCAGGTCGACTCCCAGGTCGACCCCCTAGTCGACCTGGGTCCTGGGCGGGAAAACTCCCACCCAGCCCAATTCTGGTCCAGTTTTGAATTTTGAACTTCTTTTCGGGCTGTTTGAATTTTAAATCGAATTCTGAAACTTCCGGAGGTCATAACTCCTTCATACAGAGTCCGATTTACGCAAACTTGGACTCTATCTCAAGCAGAATTCCGAGACGAACGCAATGACGTAACCCGTTTCGCTTAATTCTTTCATTTAGAATTAATTATACTTTAATTTTTTAGTTTTCGTTAACAGAAAATTCGGTGTGTTACAACAACAAATAAATAGAATCTAGCGGAACGCTTGCATCTCACGCTCCATATATAATATAAAATCAAAAATTGCATGGCGCTTATTGAAGATTGGATTTCCAACATGACAGGGTATGGAACCACCTTCTGATAATGTATCTCTAGCGGGGAATACATTGGGTTCAACAAGAACATCTTGCAACCCAGCCCACACATGGTTGACCACTCATTTAACTTGAGTGTATCGAGCATATTATCACCAACGGTTGTGATCAGCAACCGTTACCGAAAGCATACAACTGTGAATGGAATAAGAAGCAAATGAATTTTCTCTAGATCACGTGATAATACCCCTAATGGGAATGACCCACATGGCCATGCCGCCTGCCCGATTTCTGTCATTTCCCGGGTGATGAGGTTTGAGGTCACTTCTTCCAGAACATCTTGTCATCATTTACTTTGAATGTCACTTTGTCAGATCCGTCCATACACGTTGTACTGAGACTGGAAAAGCCGAAGGCACCATTCTATTAACCCATCATGGCTAATTTCTACCTAGAATTAATAGAACAGTCCTTGCATTTTAGCCCATCTTCAATCATCTTCGGCATAAGTTGATTCGTAACGCTTATGCCAATACGGATTGGATTTTTGATAAAAAAATCTGATCCCAGTCTCTCCGTATCGACAACAGAGGTATAAAATAAACCAAAACTTTGATAGTCGGTGATTTAACTATCAAAGGAGCATCCATACGATCAACGGTCCTGTTTCCAAATGGAAATTCTACCGATCAACCATCAAACAACACTGGCCACTTTTTAAATCAATTTCTTATTAAATTATCCTTTCCCAATTTCCTATATCTTTCCAGATATTTCTCAAAACCCGTCTAGCCTCTCACAATTTTTGGCAAAACATTTCCATATATTCAAACTATTATTTCCCATATTTCAGAAGATATACATTTTTAACATTGGAAAATATTTCCAACTCTTCACATTTCTTATTTCCTATATTTAAAAAATATACATTATCAATATTGGAAAACTTTCCAACTTCTACTTCTAACTTCTCCTCAATTAAATTATTTCAGTTTCTATACTTAGAAAATACCCCTGCTTTATATTCGGGAAACGTTTCCAAAAATCCTTTTTATTCGATTAAACCGATGTTATATAGAACATTGTTATTATAACACATTTATCATTCATTAACCCAACATATCACTAACCAATCCTCACCACCGTATCCTTAACCATTTCTCAGTCAATTATGATGTCAATCAAGTTAGGGTATAATTACCTCTCAGACCTTAACTAAACGACATTCTTAACTTCAAAATAGTCAAAGCTCACAACTTCAAACAAAACATCGCTTACGCTACTCTTACATTCAATCTAAGAATCCACTTCTTTTACTGAAAACATTAATTATAATGGTAGCTTTAAAATTGTTGTTTTCAAATATTTGATTTATAAGACATTCATTATAACGGCAACGTTAAAATCGTTGTTTAGATTTACAAAACATTTATTATAACAGTAGCGATATAATCGCTGTTTTGAATAAAGTATCGTGTGCGACGCACAAGCTTCCATTGTTTATTTTTAAAAGATAGTCAAAATGTCTGGATTTAAACAATGCAGACATGTAACATTTTGTTTATTGAAACCTCATAAGATAAAAGGTATATAAGGATAAAAGTCCTCTTTCCACCTTCTTTACAACAAGACCTCTTTACTTGGATTTTATTTCGAAAATCCATTTATCAATGTTTAACACAAAACTATCATTTGTGTTTTCATTTACATTTAAATTTTTTATTTCAATTACAGTGCTTTGCTTAATTCAATTAAAGTCATCACTTTGGTTTCAAAAACCTCATTTAAACCTTTTTGGGATCAATAACTTATACTAATCCGTTTACCATCTTTTCACCACTTAGCTTAGATTTCATTCTAAAACCGTTAACACATTTTAGTCTATAATTAACCTATTAACTATCTGCCTTAAGAGTTTCATTCCATTGAATTTTTTTTACTTAATTTAAAAATTAAGAAAAAGCCTTATTTAAGTCTCTGCATTTACCGGAAATTCCCATTTACAAATCTCATTTAAAACTTGGATTACAAATCCCTTTATGAAACACTTATCATCTCCTTGATCAAAATATAATGCCACCAAATCATTTCTTAATTGAATCTCCAATTAAATAATTTTTCTAATTATTATTAATTAAAATAACAATTAACCTTATTATTAACTATATTAAAAATAGTTGACTTTGCTATTAACTAAAAATAGTATAATTATCGCTTTTAAAAGCTTATTAAATAATAATGAACTTTATTAACACTAACCAATTCGATAATTATTTTAATTATAGTTAATCGAAGATTAACTAATATTTAACACCCTTCGTTAAATTCAAATTAATTTCAAATATTGGTTTCAAAACCCTTTTCCATTTTTCCATATAAATTAAATTTCAATTTGTTCAATGATAAATAATTCACTTCATTTATATAAAACTTCTTGTTTTCTCCATTTACATGTTTTTAGTTTCAACACTATTTGAAATTACATTTCTATTTCTGGAAATAAATTCCCTTTTTAAAACTCAAATTTCATTTTCTATACATGAAAATATTTTCTGGTATTTAAATACCAAATTCTAGGGCCAGTGATATTTAAACACAACAAGATCAATCAAAATAAATATATCAAAGCATAGGTCACAACTAATGCAAACACAATAATATAATTGTTGAGGAATCCAGTTCAATCCCTCCAACCTATTTCCCTGCATCCACAGATATTAATCAATATCAGTAATATTAATATCACATCAATATAAAATGTCAGAACTGATAATCGATCAACGATGTAATCATATCAACCATTTCAACCAATTTTATCAACTATTCAACCAATTAACCATTTCACAGTATATAATTACTATAAATAAATTTAAAACACATTTGTATAAAAATATAAATAAATCAGAGTTTAGTGAGATTACTCATATCGGTTCGTAGTTGACAATTCTGCTTTGGTTTCGTTTTAAAATCAAACAAACTCATTTGATTTTTATTTGAAATTCCAGCCACTCAGTTCCAAGTCACGTTAGTTCCATAATGTAGGTTTGGTCGTTACGGTCCATCATGATCAGTTCCGCCTGATTCTGACAACATATGAACATGTTATAGTAATTTCCATATTAACTTAAATTAAATAACCAATATTAATACTCCATTACGCTTACCATATTTTTTTTAATTAATCTAGATTAGTTCAAACTAAAACCGTTAATTCCTGATAAAAATCATGATGCTACTACTATAACAACCCGTATTTTAATAACATGTTATAACCATAAATCAAGGCAGAATTAAATTTTAAAATAAGAACCAAGGGAAACGGGTTGCGCCATTGCGTTCGTCTCGAAATTCTGCATGAAATCGAGTCCGAGTTTTCGAAAATCGGAGTTCGTATGACCAAGTTATGACCCTCAGAAGTTTCAGGAATTTGAATAAAACAGCTCGAAAATAAAGCCAGAAAATTCGAAATTCAAACCCAGAGAAGGCTGGCGGGAAAATTCCTGCTCGTATACCCAGGTCGACTGGGGAGTCGACCTCCCCCCTAACCAGGTCGACTGGGGAGTCGACTGGGGTGTCGACCTCCCCATGACCAGGTCGATTGGGGAGTCGACCTGGGGGTCGACCTGCCTCCCGAACCTATTTCCTGAACCAGATGCATTCTGATGTATTTAGACTTGTTTCGTGACCAGATTCGTCTGCCTAACCCTATATAAACAGCCCCCTATCCTCATTCTCTCTACACCATTTCATTCTGTCCTTATGCTACCTCTATGAAAATCAAAATGATAATATTAAAATTAAAAGAGACTACTTCTTCTTCGTCAAGACAACATCTAGGAATTGCAAATTGGGGGTTTTCAACTAGAACAAGACTAAACGAATAGGGATTCAACAACTACAACTGCCGTTTCTAGAATCAAATCTCTGCACTCTAATTCTCGATCCGCGCTCTGTAAGTTCTAGTTACTTTGAGATTGAAACTGGTTAAATTTAATATGGACATGGAATAAAATGAAATTGGACCTAAGCTTGATTATCTATTTAGATCTGTTCTTGTTTCTTCTTGAATCTAGGATTTTGGGTTATTCCTTATCGATTGAATCATGCCCATTCATGTTGTTGGACCTAGTTTATTATTTAAACGCTAGATTTTAATATGAATTCTTGGACCTTGACTTGATGATAAGACTTTTTCACCCTATTCTCTCTTGAATCTTGAATTTGGATTAATGCAAGTCTACCTATGTTCCTAAACCTTGGTTTTCATATTGTTGTTCTAGATCCTATTCACATGCCTATGATGTGTTAAACTATTATACACCAATTCTGTTGAACATATGATTTGGATTATAATCTCATGCCTATTCACATGCCCATCTTTGTCATGATTTCCTTGTTTATCCCTTTTTGAATTAATCTCGATACGCGCACGGTAGGAATATGATTTGGGGATATTGGTCAAAACATGAAGATTCACTTAGACATGAATTGGTAATTGACATGAATTAGCTTGAACATGAATTGGCATAACTTGAACACGAAAGCGATTGTAAACTTGATAATTGACATGAATGTGAATTGTGAACTCGGAACGTAATTAGAGAAAATAGAATCTGGTAGTCAAACCATGTTTTTAGGTAATTGTGGAACACGACAAATAGCATGAAATTGATACGATGGGAATAACTTGAATAAAAAATTGACTATGACTTGATAGTTGATATTGGACATCTAGAAGGCACGTAAACATGCTTATGAACTTGAAACGTGAATTGGTTATGAATATGAATCATGAACTTGATAATAGGCATAAGTTGAAACTTGAAAACTTAATATGAAAACTTGACATGAAACTCGCTTAGAAACTTGACACGAACTTGACATGAAACTTGAACATGGACATGACATTAGAATGAACTTGAAAATGGCCAACTCGAGGTTGGGTTGAGTTTGCAGTGTAAATCTGCCCGGAACCGCCCGGCGAATCCAGTGACTGCAAACAATAGGATCCAATGTGGGTAGATGGTCATATCGCGCTTAAGACCCAAGGTTAGACTAGGTTGTGGTGTAAATCTGCCCGGAACCGCCCGGCGAATCCAGTGACCACAACAACTAGTCTAATGTGAGAGGTTGGGGTGCATTAATGAATTAATGCCACATGATAGGGTTAAGTCATGTACCGCTTGAATATACTTAACCAATTTGACATGATGATTTGATAGGGTTAAGTCATGTACCGCTTGAATATACTTAACCAATTTGACATGATGATTTGATAGGGTTAAGTCATGTACCGCTTGAATATACTTAACCAATTTGACACGATGATTTAATAGGGTTAAGTCATGTACCGCTTGAATATACTTAACCAATTTGACATGATGATTTGATAGAGTTAAGTCATGAACCGCTTGAATATACTTAACCAATTTGACACGATGATTTGGTAGGGTTAAGTCATGAACCGCTTGAACATACTTAACCAACTTGACACATGATTCGTCGGGCTATGTCATGAACTTGAACGACAACACTTAGCCAATTTGACATGACACGTAGACGGGTTAAGTCACGAACTTGAATGACCACACTTAACCAACTTGACATGCTAGACTGATGCGGTTAAGTCTCGAATTTAAATGACAACACTTAACCTGTTGGGCGGAAACCCTAGTTACACGGTCCTTTTCAGCAGTAACTCATTAGATGTATCATGGTACCCTGGAACTAGGCAGGGTGGGGCACGATTGCTGGGCTGATTATAAGCGACCAGAACGACGGCTGAGTTGGTGCGCCATTATAGGTTCAGGCGGACTATGGTCGTGCACGTAGTCCGGAGTTGAAAAAGCAGGCATTGGGCACCAGTAGGTTTACACTGTGCATGCTTGATTCGTGTCGGTGGTTGGCACTCTAGGGCTTGATACACCCTATGGTGGACCTAGCACAGGTGAATACATTTCGTGATTGGGCCGTATGACACAGACACATGAACGAGCCAGGACTTGTAGGGAGCTGATCGATTAATAGATCGTTACATGGAAAAAGGGTGTTGTTCGTTAGGTAGCATAATCCCGAGTGGTCCTAGGTGGCATAAACCCTAATCGAATCTAGAAAACGTTCAATAGGTAGCATAATCCCTAGTGGTCCTAGGTGGCATAAATCCTAGTTGGACACGCGATAGTTCATGATAAGGAAACCTAGCCAGAACAAGGGTGGCAGTCCAAACGATTTCAAGAATGGTGGCATTACGTTGAAGTAGCATAGAAATACGTGGTGAAAGCCGTACGATATACGGCAAGGGACTGTACATATACCTGGAAAGGATGATACGGGTTGGGGTACTAGTACAGTTGGTGCAGAGAATGTTAAACAGCGATGTTATACGTAATTTATCTGGTTTGTATAGTTTATCTTGTTACCGTAGTTTATCTGGTTAGTATAGTTTATCTTGTCATCTTAGTTTAACTTGCCTATCTTGTCATCATCCTTATGTTTACATTCAGTTTATACATGTCATGTTATCTTTACTTGTTTCTATGCTGAAAGTCACTAGGACTTACTCAATCTTTATGACTAACCCATTTTGTTTCGCCTCTTTTTCTTCCGTTCTCTCCCCCTCCCCCTCCCCCCCCCCCCACCCCCGGTTCGCAGGGTGGGAATACAACTTAGTTCGGATCTTACCAAGCTTCAAGGCTCTTTCACGAACGGCTTGGATTTCTCTTGGCTATGGCTTGCTTTACTGGTTTACTTGGGGAATGATTTATGACTATGGTTTTATGCTTTTTTACTATTGCAAGACAGATTTCGATGTAATGGATTTAATGGCATTTTGATGTAAAAGGCTTTAGACCTTTCTAGATTTTAAAGAAATGAAATTTTGTTTTTCTTCCGCTGTTTTATATGTTCTGTCTTGTAATATTTCTATGTATGTTTACCTAGATAATGCTCCACCAAAGCTAGTGCATTCCCTTTGTGAGTGACCCTAGCGGAGGTGGGGTGTTACAACTACTGTTCGGAAACATACGATACCATCCTTTCCTTCCCACGTGATTAGCTAGTAAATTTCTCCCTCCATTGATATAAACTACCCCTGAGACGCCAAAACCAGTAGAATACCAACCCAATGATGACTTCATTTGGACTATCCTCCTAGTGTGATGCATACGTATTGTGATGTTATTCAACATCCAGTGTTTGGAAACCCATGAACCTGAATACTGCCTTCACCATTAAACAAATACCCTCCTCAAAACAAATATCCTCCTCCTGAAATGTTATTCAATGTACTGTGATGAAGCTCCCGCTCCTGTATCTCTATTTCCGAAAATCACTTAACTCATTCTTTCATATCCTTAATCCTTGTGATAACTGCTAATGATGCTTCTCTCCTAATCAAACCAATTCAAAACCATTTAACCTATTTTTGATCCGTGATTAACTCCTTGATATATATTTACACTTCTGCCCAGATTTAATCCTGCTCTTGCCTACTTAAACAAACCCATGTTAACCCGCTAACCATTCTCTTTCTACAGACAACATTGTGATTAACCCCTGCTAATCAAAACGCAACTCATATTTCATATATACACGCTCAAAACTTTCAGTCACTAACACGTAACTGAACCCCAACACTAACTGAAGAAAACACTCTAGTACTGTGCCTTTACCCTTCCCCTTCTACTTATCTACTCTTCCTTTTAACACGCACATCTTCTAAACTCCAACGTAACTTTCCTCGTTTCACGAGATTCATACCTAAAACCAACTTTCTTCATTCAAAAACAACCAATAGCTGATTCCGACCACGAATTGACTTCGAACCCTCCTCCACATCATTACAGAACCTTCTCCATGCTGAGTTGAAATGCGCGTTCAAGACCGCTCTACCCCGCTGACTTTACAAAATCCCCAATGTACAGAACCCTAGCTTTACTGTTGAGAACCGATTTTTTCCCAGGAGATGTTCGCGTCCAGTAGAAACAACCCCTAACGAAGCTGTTGACATTCGAAGTCAAGGATTGGATTTGATTTTTAATTCGGTTTTGTAGTTGGATATCCCCTTCGTGTTTTTCACTGGAGGAAATAATGAACGGAAATTTACAAAGGAGATTTGGGTTTCAAGGTGTAGATCGATTTGTTTTTATAAGGGAAAATAGCTTGGCTAGCATGGTGTTAACAGCTTGGCACGCACGCTGTTTTTGAGGAACATGGAGAACACGGTTCTGATGTCGTGGATAGCACGGCTTTAGTGGTTTTTTTTTCATTTGTGTGGCACACACAAAATCACACTTGGGAGTCACGCCGTTGAATGGAACAAAGTTTTATAACATTTGTTTTTATTAAATGGATTTGGTATTTTTTTATTATAATATGTTAAGAATGACCATTTAAACACTTCAGTATTCGGAATATATATGTATATATACAGTTGTATAGGTAAATAAGGGAATATAACATATATAAGTTTACACCAGTCTATCTATTTGAAAACTATTTTAGGGTCAGTTTGAACAAGATTTACGGTGTAATATTTATTTTTGAAAAGTTAAAGTTCATGCGATACCGGTTACATGGAATTCCATTTATTTCTTGACCGTTATGGACAAATATAAAAATATCGTTATACTAAGCAACACGCTATGATCATAGAAATATAATAAAATAAACTATGTAAATTATATTATAAATTATACGTTAAAACTTCGTTTATTTATAAATAAATTCCTTATAAAAATCCGTTTTGTAATTCAAATAAAATATATAAAACCAATTTAAATATTCAAAATTTAATGGCTCAAAATCCGGGTCGTTACATTCCTTCCCCCTTAAAATAATTTCGTCCTCGAAATTGTTAAGCAGTAAAAATGCTATAACTCTAACTCCTCATAATGTGCTTAGTTGAAATCTTATATTACATATCTTCATAACCCAGTTCTTACCCGACCTTCGAATTCTCATACTAATACTCGACCATTCATAATTCTTTCCAAATGATCTGTCCACCATTTTCGGACAATCCATCATCACTTTCTTGTCTTCGATCCATATGATATTCTGCATATCCACACCCATTCCAGTTGATTTTAAATCCATTAATTAATTTCATTATTCCACTTGAAATTTTGTTAACCAATTCCGGTTTTCATATTTCAATTACAATAAAAAACTCGATTTTAAATTATAAAAAAATTCTTGAAAATTTTCTAACTCTTTAAATTTTTGAAAAAATTCGCCAGCATCTCCTTTGCACGACTCAATCGGTACAAACACAACTCGCCTTTCCAGGCCTTCTCAAATCCAAAAGGAAATCAAAAAGCCAAGCGGCTTGCCCCAGAGGCTTATAAAATCATCAAACCCAAGTAATATTGTAAACATGTACCTTTTTGTCGGGCATAATTCTATCTCTTGCATTTGCTTCCATTCAATACCTGATCAACATACATATATATTTCCAATAGATTCGAAATCAATCGAACCTCTAGTTTTTAACACTCTAATCAATTTTTGATTAGTTCACTTCCATTCTATCAATTCAAATTTGATTTCTGTTCAAGTCAGTCCACATACTATACTTGAATCCAAATTCATTACAATTCAATTTCAATTAACAACATCCCATATGTATTCAACTTGCTTATTCATAAGCCGAATTCATATTAATAATTCGAATCTCAACATTTCTCTTTATTTAATTTTATTTGGAATTATTTTTAACCCAATCCAATTTTTATTTAACTTAAGTTAAATTTCAATTCATTTGATATATTTTTACCATTTCAATATATTCAACTTATACAAGTTAAATTTTAATTTCAGAATTCAAATTCTCGGGTTTATTTCAAATTAGTTTGAAATCATATATATTTACATGCATATATTTAAATCAACTCAATTCAAAACATTTGAATTTCTAAAAATACATGTCCTTTTCAAACAAATTTTTCATTCCCAAATTACTATTGTAGCAATCCGTCACTTAGAAACTTGAAAATGAATACTGATAATGTCGCAATCCATTATCAAAATTATTTTCTTGCCATTGAAGTGATTTCAGTGCTTAATCACTTTTCAAAATCCATTCAAACCATTCTTATTCAAAAATACTTTAAAGTAACGTTACATTACTTTATAATATTTAAAAAAATATTTTCTAAACACCCGGGATTTAAATTCCAATTTTTGTTTGAACTTAATCTTGGTTTATCTCATTTGTATACATTATCCATATACACATTTTATAACCATTTCAATATTTCTTAATTACATTTGATTGTAATAACAATCAACACATTCATATATAATAATTCAGAAATTATTCCTTTTATATCAAAATAATTTTTGGGCAAAAATATAGCATTTACCCATTTAAAAACAATACTGTATCGAATTGCTTTGTTCGAGAGTTTAGAAACACCTATCGATACAGTTGTACATCATATATCGACCAGAATTCATAAACCACTCAACAAACCCGTCAACACAATATAAAACAATTTTAGATCAAATCTGCAAATACGCGCTCATATATATACACTTAAACTCAACCTAGGGTATTTCTAACCCTATCTCTATTGAGTTACGCCATAGAGCCAAGGTTATCACTCAACCTTGCTCTGATACCAGCTGTAACGGCCCTAATTTCCATACCCTTTGAGTCGACTAATAACACCACACGTCCAACCCAAATGGCACAGAAATACGAACCATTATTAGAAAGAAGTTAGAGGATGAGAAATAGAAAGAAAGAAATATTAGAATAGAAGAAAACGAAGATCACAAACTCACAGCGGAACGAATAAAATATATTAGATAACATAAACTTTGAAATACGATTCAGTAACTTTATGTACATACCATCATCAGAGCACAACAGCTATTTCTGGAACAGTTATAAACACCTGTTTCGAGATACAAACATAATACACAGCAGAAAAATATGATAGACTATAGCTAACTGGTTAAGCCTCCTGCTTCTACTCCTTCAAGTGAATCTATAAAATCCCAACTACTTGACTGCCCGTACAAATATGGGCACCCAAGAGTTTTGGGAAAATAAACAAAATAAACTCTGGGTCAATCATGGGACTGGTGTGAGTAAACTCCAACCATTTGTTTAACTTTCAAATTCATTTCGAAAGAAATGATAATCGTAAGGCCAATCCACACATAAATACGGATGGTTTTTACCTTACGATAACCAAAAATATTTTTGATATCAAATCCGGTGATATTATAATAGTGTCTACAACAAATAAATAGAATCTAGCGGAACGCTTGCATCTCATGCTCCATATATAATATAAAATAAAAAACTGCATGGCGCTTATTGAAGATTGGATTTCCAACATGACAAGGTATGGAACCACCTTCTCATAGTGTATCTCTAGAGGGGAATACACTGGGTTCAACAAGAACATCTTGCAACCCGGCCCACACATGGCTGACCACTCATTTAGCTTGAGTGTATCGAGCATATTATCACTAACGATTGTGATCAGCAACCGTTACCGAAAGCATACAGCAGCGAATGGAATAAGAAGCAAACGAATTTTCTCTAGATCAGGTGATAATACCCCTAATGGGATGACCCACATGGCCATGTCGCCTGCCCGATTTCTGTCATTTCCTAGGTGATGAGGCTTGAGGTCACTTCTTTCATAACATCTTGCCATCATTTTCTTTGAATGTCACTTTGTCAGATTCGTCCATACACGTTGTCCATGGACTGGACAAACCGAAGGCACCATTCTATTAATCCATCTTGGCCAATTTCTACCTAGAATTAACAGAACAACCCTTGCATTTTGCTCCGTCTTCAATCATCTTCAGCATAAGTTGATTCGTAACGCTTATGCCGATACAGAGTGGTTTTCAGATATTAAATCTGATCCCGGTCTCTCCGTATTGACAACGGAGGTATAAAATAAACCAAGACTTTGATAGTCGGTGATTTAACTATCAAAGGAACATCCATACAATCAACGGTCCTATTTCCAAATGGAAATTCTACCGATCAACCATCAAACAACACTGGCCCCTTTTAAATCAATTTATTATTAAATTATCCTTTCCCAATTTCCTATATCTTTCCAGATATTTCTCAAAACCCATTTAGCCTCTCACAATTTCAGGAAAATATTTCCATGCATTCAAACTCTTATTTCCCATATTTCAGAAGATATACATTTTTAACATTGGAAAATATTTCCAACTCTTCACATTTCTTATTTCCTATATTTAAAAAATATACATTATTAATGTTGGAAAACTTTCCAACTTCTATTTCTAACTTCTCCTCAATTAAATCATTTCAGTTTTTATTCTTAGAAAACACCCCTGCTTTATATTCGGGAAACGTTTCCAAAAATCCTTTTTATTCGATTAAACCGATGTTATATAGAACATTTTTATTATAACACATTTATCATTCATTAACCGAACGTATCACTAACCAATCCTCACCACCGAATCCTTAACCATTTCTCAGTCAATTATGACATCAATCAAGTTGGGGTATAATTACCTCTCAGACATTAACTGAACAACATTCATAAATTCGAAATAGTCAAAGCTCACAAGTTCAAACAAAACATCGCATAAGCTACCCTCGCATTCAATCTAAGAATCCACTTCTTTTATTGAAAACATTAATTATAACGGTAGCTTTAAAATCGCAGTTTTCAAATATTCGATTCATAAGACATTTATTATAACGACAGGGTTAAAAACGTTGTTTAGATTTACAAAAAAATAATTATAACAATAGCGTTATAATCGCTGTTTTGAATAAAGTACCATGTGCGACGCACACGCTTCCGTTGTTCATTTTTGAAAGATAGTCAAAATGTTTGGATTTAAA
Organism: Allium sativum; assembly: GCA_030737875.1. NCBI lineage: Eukaryota > Viridiplantae > Streptophyta > Magnoliopsida > Asparagales > Amaryllidaceae > Allium > Allium sativum. The sequence goes on along the minus strand of CM060916.1, from coordinate 1,045,618,582 downwards.
CAATGTAGACATATACAATTCTGTTTGTCGAAACCTCATAAGATAAAGGGTATATAAGGATAAAAGTTCGCTTTCCGCCTTCTTTACAACAAGACCTCTTTACTTGAATTTTATTTCGGAAATCCATTTATCAATGTTTAGCACAAAACTATCATTTGTGTTTTCCTTTGCATTTAATTTTTTATTTCAATTACAATGCTTTTCTTAATTCAATTAAAGTCTTCACTTTAGTTTCAAAAACCTCATTTAAACCTTGTTTGGATCAATCACTTATACTAATCCGTTTACCATCTTTTCACCACTTAGCTTAGATTTCATTCTAAAACCATTAACACATTTTAGTCTATTATTAACCTATTAACCATCAGCTTAAAAGTTTCATTCCATTGAATTTTCTACACTTAATTTAAAAATTAAGAAAAAGCCTTATTTAAATCTCTGCATTTACCGGAAAATCCCATTTACAAATCTCATTTAAAACTTGGATTAAAAATCCCTTTATGAAACTCTTATCATCTCCTTGATCAATCTATAATGCCACCAAATCATTTCTTAATTGAATATCCAATTAAAATCATTGTTTTAATTATTGTTAATTTAAATAACAATTAACCTTATTATTAACTATATTAAAAATAGTTGACTTTGCTATTAACTAAAAATAGTATAATTATCACTTTTAAAAGCTTATTTAATAATAATTAACTTTATTAACACTAATCAATTCGATAATTTTTTTAATTATAGTTAATTGAAGATTAACTAATATTTAACACCCTTTGTTAAATTCAAATTAATTTCAAATATTGGTTTCAAAACCCTTTTCCGTTTCTTCATATAAATTCAAATTTGAATTTCAATTTATTCAATGATAAATAATTCACTTCGTATATACAACTTCTTGTTTTCTCCATTTACATGCTTTTAGTTTCAACTCTATTCGAATTTACATTTCTATTTTTGGAAATAAATTCCCATTTTAAAACTCAAATTTCATTTTCTATATTCGAAAATATTTTCTGGTATTTAAATACCAAATTCTAGGGCCAGTGATATTTAAACACAACAAGATCAATCACAGTTAATATATCAAAGCATAGGTCACAACTAATGCAAACACAATAATATAACTGTTGAGGAATCCAGTTGGATCCCTCCAACCGGTTTCCCTGCATCCACAGATGTTAATCAACATCAATAATATAAATTTCACATCAATATAAAATGTCAGAACTGATAATCGATCAACGATGTAATCATATCAACCAATTTTATCAACTATTCAAAAAAATAACCATTTCATAGTATAAAATTACTATAAATAAATTTAAAACTCATTTATATTAAAATATAAATAAGTCAGAGTTTAGTGAGATTACTCATATCGGTTCGTAGTTGACGATTCTGCTTTGATTTCGTTTTAAAATCAAACAAACTCATTTGATTTTTCCCTGAAATTCCAGCCGCTCGGTTCCTAGTCACGTTAGTTCAATAATGTAGCTTTGGTCGTTACGGTCCATCATGATCAGTTCTGGCTGATTCTGACAACATATGAACATGTAATAGTAATTTCCATTTTAACTTAAATTAAATAACCAATCTTAATACTCCATTACGCTTACCATATAAATTTTTTAATTAATCCAGATTAGTTAAAACTAAAGCCGTTAATTCCTGATAAAAATCATGATGCTACTACTGTTCGAAAACATACGATACCATCCTTTCCTTCCCACGTGATTAGCTAGTGAATTTCTCTCTCCATTGATATAAACTATCCCTGAGACGGCAAGACCAGTAGACTACCAACCCAATGGTGACTTCATTTGGATTGACATCCTGGTGTGATGCATATGTATTGTGATGTTATTCAACATCCAGTGTTTAGAAACCCATGAACCCGAATACTCCCTTTACCCTTAAACAAATACCCTCCTCAAAACAAATATCCTCCTCCTGAAATGCTATTCAACGTTCTGTGTTGAAACTCCCACTCCAGTATCTCCATTTCCGAAAATCCCTTAACTCATTCTTTCATATCCTTAATCCTTATGATAACTGCTAATGATGCTTCTCTCCTAATCAAAACAATTTGAAACCATTTAACCTGTTTTTGATCCGTGATTAACTCCTTGATATATTTCTTCTTTTGCCCAGATTTACTCCTGCTCTTGCCTGCTTAAACAAACCCATGTTCACCCGCTAACCATTCTCCTTCTATAGACAACATTGTGATTACCCCCTGCTAATCAAAACGCAACTCATATTTCCTAAATACACGCTCAAAACTTTCAGTACACTAACACGCAACTGAACCCCAACACCACCCAAAGAAAACGCTCCAGTATTGTGCTTTACCATTCCCCTTCTACACGTCTACTCTTCCTTTTAACTAGCACATCTTCTAAACTCCACCGCGGCTTTCCTCATTTCACGAGATTCGTGCTTAACCCAACTTTCTTCATTCAAAAACAACCAACAGTGGATTCCGACCTCGAACTGACTTCGAACCCTCCTCTACATCATTACAGAACCTCCTCCATGCTGAGTTGAAACGCGTGTCCAAGACCGCTCCACTCCGATGACTTTGCAAAATCCCCAATGTACAGAACCCTAGCTTTACTGTTGAGAACCGATTTTTTCCCAAGAGATGTTCGCATCCAGTAGAAACAACCCCTAACGAAGCTATTGACATCCGAAGTAAAGGATTGGATTTGATTTTTAATTCGGTTTTGAAGTTGGAAATCCCCTTCTTGTTTTTCACTGGAGGAAATAATGAACGGAAATTTACAAAGGAGATTTGGGATTCAGGGTGTAGATCGATTTTTTTTATAAGGGAAAATAGCTTGGCTAGCATGGTGTCAACAGCTTGGCACGCACGCTGTTTTTGAGGAACACGGAGAACACAGTTCTGATGTCGTGGATAGCACGGCTTTAGTGGATTTTTTTTCATTTGTGTGGCACACACGAAATCACGCTTGGGAGTCACGCCGTTGAATGGAACAAAGTTTTATAATATATATTTTTATTAAATGGCTTTGGTATTCTTTTTATTATAATACGTTAAGAATAACCATTTAAACACTTCAATATTCGGAATATATATGTATATATATAATTGTATAGATAAATAAGGGAATATAACTTATATAAATTTACACCAGTCTATCTATATGAAAACTATTTTAGGGTCAGTTTGAACAAGATTTACGGTGTAATATTGATTTTTGAAAAGTTAAAGTTCATGTGGTACTGGTTACATGGAATTCCATTTATTTCCTGATCGTTATGGACAAATATAAAAATATCGTTATACTGAGCAACGCGCTATGATCATAGAAATATAATAAAATAAGCGCAACTATCTAAATTGTATCATAAATTATACGTTAAAACATCGTTTATTTATAAATAAATTCCTTATAAAAATCCTTTTTGTAATTCAAATAAAATATTTAAAACCAATTTAAATATTCAAAATTTAATGGCTCAAAATCTGGGTTGTTACATGTATATCATAGGAATCAGATGAAGATCACTAAAGATATAATTCATGTGTTAATAGGTTGGCATTGTGACTAATGAGGCTGGTGGAAAAGTGGTTACATTTGCACTGGCATATGTTGCGCGTAACGCTACATCTCCCATTAGACTTCCTGCTACTGTAGCTCTTACTCCAAATGTTGGAGTAACGTATGAACAAGTTATTGCTTATTGTATATTAGGATGCAGCAGGTTACACTCAATAAAGTCAGCTGCCTTATTATTTCTGTTGTTCCTTTCCTTTTTCTTACACTTTTGGTTTGAAGAGGTTGAATTATGTCAATATTTGGGTATGAAGAGTTTAGGAGTTGGTGATGACAAAGGGATGAGTTGAAATCATGTTGTTGTTGTTTGGAAGTGCTTGGACTTCTGCCGAGGGGGTTCAGAGTTCACTAAAAAGGTGGGTATGACTTATGATTATACTGTTGGAGATTTGGAAATATGTAACGACCCGAAAAATCTGAACCAATTTAAAATTTTTAAATTGGCTATTTTTGTGGATTTTAAATATTTAAAATAAATATTTTAAATAATAACGATGAAAAGTAAGTTTGAATCGATGTTGAAAATGAAAATAATTAATTTGAATTATAAACAAGGCCTGAAATGGCGCGGTAATTTCAAAATTTGAATTCAAACTTTGACTGACTGTACTGGGTGCAAAACAAAACGGATTTGAGTGAAACCAAAAATATTTAAAACTGTTAGTGAATATCTTTCTAATGAATCTGGAAAATCGAAGTTTCATAGCGGGAATTAAAAGTTATAGCCAAATGAATTTTGAGAAAGGTCGCTATAGAGATTATATAGCCCGTGAAAATAGACATTTTGCAAACGACCTCGGAATTCGACGAAACCACTTTTGTTGGATCCGAGATGTTAAATTATTGCTAGGTTTCAAATTTCATAATTTATGAAGCTAGTTTGTGAGCGTGGCAAAGGAAAATGTGTTTTGGTCAATTACAGTTAAATTGGATCGACCAGAAAAGGGCCATTTTACAAACGGTCTCAGAATTCGACGAAACTAGTTTTGTTGGGACCGTATCGTCAAAACATAGCTAGATTTATTTTTCGGGAATTTTTAGAATCAGTATGTGGCCCCGGCAAATTGAAATGTACTTTCAAATCGAATATTGAATGTTTTATATTTTAATTTGAAGGAAAACTGACTGAAACAGTCGAATGGGCCTACGAAACATATCACATTGTGTTCGGAATGGGGGTAAAACGCTAGGGACGACAGTCGTTGGGTTCGGATTGGTGTTCGTGTGTGAAAGGGGGTATTTTCGAAATTTAAAAATATAAAAATTAAATAAAAAAATTTGATTGGGCCACACACTCTCTCTCTCCCCCCGGTAAATCATTCCAGGTGACGGCGATTAAAGCTCAAAACAACTCTCTTCGATTTCTCTTTCAATTCTCAATTAAATCACGAGCGGTTGGATCCATTTTGAAGAGCATCACGAGAGCTTTAAATCAAGACCAAGATTGGATTTTTTCGTTGAGGTTTCGTCGAGATACGACGCCGTGAAGTGGGGGACTTCAGACCGCCGCCCCGACCACCTGCCAGCGTCGAACTGGGCCCCACCACCAGCGCCGAGAAGCTCTCTCCTCCCCTTCAACGCTGCGCAACCCGATCGTCCTCTCGTGCCTCGGATCTCGCGAAAAACTAAAACCTAGTTTTGAACAGGTTTGAAAAGGTACGGCCTATTTTTAAATTAACTATATAATAGCACTTCTAAGCGCTACCGTTTATGATTTTACTGTAAAAATCATATCTTTTTCATTTCTTGTCGAAATCCAGTGAAACAAGAGACAGTGGACTCGTGTCGACGTCTTCTACATTCTAGAAGAGACCGCATATTTTTCTGAGCCTTCTGCTATTTTTGGTGGAGTGGAACCCAAAGTGAGATTTATAAATTATAAACGATATGGAAAACGATGATGTATAAATTATATAGTCGATGTATGAGTTATATAAGCGTTGTACACCTCTTCTATAAGTGTTGTATAAGTTGTACGTTCGATATATACGTTATATATGCGTTGTGAAAAATTATATATATGTGTTGAAATAGAAGTGAAATGCTTATATATAAATATATATATATACGCCCCTCGTCCACAAACCATGGACGATATTTATTGGTTGTGATTGGTGTGAAAATTGGTTGATTAGAACTGTTTGCGGTTGAAATTGATTGATTATGGTTGAAAAATACCCGTTTGTGGTTGATAAATATTTGGTTTAAACCACATAGGATTAGTTTGTGGAAATGGAAAAATATACATGCCGCCTGCGTGCGAACTAGATGCATGAATCCCCATTGTCAAAAGCTGTGAGGCTTTAAGGTAGAGCGAGGAGCCGTACTAGGGACGGCCCCGGTTTTAACTACCCTGTCGTTATGCTGCCGAAATTTTAAATATTATTCATGTGTTAGAATTATATTCATGTGTTGAAACTATATTCATGTGTTGAATAGAAATTCATGTATTGAATGGTATTCGTGTTTTGAAATAAATTGTTTTATAATAAAAATCATATTTTTATCACCTATATGAACTATATAATATAATCATGTTTTGAAATAAATTGTTTTACAATAAAAATCACATTTTTTATATATACATGAATAGTTAAAAATAGCGAAGTGTTGAAATAATTGTCGGTTGGATAAAAATATCATTTTTATCAAATGTGTGAAAAGCATATAGCTTTGAAATCGAAGAATCGATATATATATATATATATATATATATATATATATAGAATTGAAATAAATTGAATAACGAAGCTGCATTTCGAATTTTGAAATCGAAACTTTATATCGGGAGATCCGACCGTCGGATTTTCCCGAAACTGGAACCGTTGGATTCGTTTTGAAAAGATCTTTCTAATGATATAAATTTTGTGAAGATCCAACGGTTAGATTTTCAGATATGTTTAAATCAAATCTGAATAAAAACAGCGCCACGGCTGCGTTATGGTCCGAAGCGTCATTTGAATAGATTGGCTATTTTAAAATAAATAAAAATAGGGATAAATCGTTATAAAATATTATAAACGATATGGATGTGAAATTTAGAAATTAACTGAAGGTTGGCTAAGTCGAATGGTTTCCTGGGTTTTGATCTGATGTTGGTTTCGGCCTTCTGGGTTAATATTTGGGAAATCGTTCTCTTACTGATTTACGGTTAGTGACTAATGAATTGAAATGATGCGTATGTTGTGTTTGTTTAGCACTTGTTTATTATATACGTGAGTTGCTCAGAAAGACCGGGTTTATCCCATTCTGAATAACTTAATCGACGATAAGAAATCGAAGATGAAGACGGTGGTTGAAGACCGGAAATCTTCACCTTGTTTGGATGGTAACTGATGTCCTGATTGGGAGGCATCCCGAAATATGGATAATGAGTGGTGATCGTCCAGGCGTACGTGGAGGCCGATGGGTTTGCGAGGTATATAGTGCCTCCGGTTTCGTTCAGACCCAGAACGAACATGTAAATGGACTGTGTGTCTGACATTGGATTTTATTCTGTGTTGATTGATCTCTATTAAATATACATCTGTTTGGCGGCGGAGAATCTATTCTTTTGCTTAACGCCCTTCTCTGAGACGCACGAGCTCAGAGGTTATATATTGATGGACATCAGTCGCATGGCATGAATTGCTAGTGTGGCATGCCTAAGTGGCAAATGATCAAGGCTTCTGTTGAAAAGCAAAGTCTTGTGGTGATGATCAAAGCACTGCCTGTGTGGTGTAGCTTTGTGTATAATGTGAATTCGCGAGCCTCACACCCCGGTATGAACCAGAAATGGGAGAGGACCTCAAGGAGGGCATGCGTTTCTTCCTAGCTAGAGGTGGTGTCAGTGCTTAAACTGGCTGACATTTATATTATTTTCACCTTTGTGGTTGTTGTTGTTGCGAGGCGCCTCGGATATATCGGTCGATCCGGGTCCGATGGAGTCATTCATTGGCTCACTTACGCCCCAAAGGGCGGGGAAACGTAGTGTTCAAGAATTTTAATCCACATCGGTGGACCGGCCCTGATGATCCAAGGGTCACTCGAGCTCAGATTCTGAGACTCGGGCTAGGCAGTCTCGGAGTCGGTAAGGACTATCTTTTGCCTTGGTTCGTGACGGAAATCCAATTTCCAAATACGCGACTGTGCGGTTTTGATTGTATACCTATATATGGCGACATAGTGGTATAGGGCATTAATGCCGTCTATGATTGATAGTTATGACTTGAAATTGTTTTTGAAACATATAAACACTAGTAATAATGTCAAATGCTTTTGTTTTATTCGTATCAAGCATATTTTGGCCATTATAAGGTAAAACTCTATCCTCCGGTTTGCGTTGCATTGTGTGATGGGAACTGAGTCTTATAATGGCTTCATTTTATAAAAAGCATTGCGATGTTTAAAAGAATTATTTGTTTTAAAGCACTGGCAATCCAATGGAGTAAACTCGTTCCACGAAAGTGGCGTGGTCCTGTGGTTAGCCTTATTTTAAATGTGTTAAGTAGATTTCTCATACCAGTCCCATGACTGACTCGTAGTTTGTTTCACTTTCAAACTCGGGTGCCCCTTTTTCTACACGGGCAGCCTTGTATTCAGGTTATTAGCAGGCTTTTTCTGGATAGCTGGAGCTGAAGATGGATTCTATCATTTATCTCTTTTTATGTTGTTCAGCTCCTATTGTACATATTATGTTTGTTTCCGCTGTAGACATTTACGTATAGTTGAACTGTATTTGTACTAAGTATGATCCTGTATACTGTGTAACTCTGATGATTACGTTTATCCAGTATTATTTGTTCATTATCTGGTGTATTTATTTATTTCTGTTCTGCTTTTATCTGTTTATGTGTTATATTCCAAAGATAACCCTTGTCACCGTCAGTACGGGATTTGGGGTCGTCACAAAATAGGTACATGTTCTTCTGGTGTTTGCATTTCAAATACTTGTATTTCTATGCTAATCATGTGACATGTGCATTCATGCAATTAAAGAGTACTTATTTTGTTAGCCGTTTATTATGGTGGTAAACATGATGATAATTTATTTGATTTTGGTGTACTTGAAGAAAAGAAACATAACGATGTACGACTTTAATATTAGTCCCTGGAGTGATATGATAATTATTTTGAATGTTGTTGTTTTACATATCCATTAGTAATTGAGCTTTCATTTGCAACTGGGCACTGGACTGAGTATATTAATCTCCAAAAGGAATCCATCTTTGGTCACCTCATTTGCCATGTTGTCTTGTGGATATGTGTTCAGTTCTCATGCAGAGCCGGCTTGAGGGCAAGGCCCAGCAGGCGGCAGCCTAGGGCAACCCCCCGGAAGGGGGCAACAGTCGCCGGAAGTTGCCAGTGATGATGCTAAAATTATTTAAATAAGGATAATGGTAACTGGCAATTGAATAACAATTCATTAGTAGATCCATTGGTTGTATGTGTTGTTACCAACTTAGAGCACTACTACAAAAGTGGGCATATTCGACACTAATTTGTGTGCGTTGCATGAAAAGTGTGGCGAAAGCTATGATTTCTTCGAGCTTCTGCAACAGCATTCATATGTTGTTGCATTATACGTGGATGCACTGTTGCGGTGGGAATTTTAGTGTTCTGATGTGCAACACCAGTTAAAAGCGTAGCATTACGTATATATAATCCAGCTCAGCTATCCGCGTTATCAACATATAAAAACCCCAACCGTAGATGAAAGATTAATCCAACGGTTCAAACCATCTATGGATCTGATGATCTTAATGTTAGCCATCATCCAATCATTGACAGCCACGTCATTTCATTCTTTTGACGAAATTTTGGCGCGATCTTCTCCCTTCATGAAATCGTTTTCTTCTCTATCATCTAATCGTTTTTCCCCCTTTTTACTATTGACAAAAATTTAAACCTAAATTCACGTCAGTATCGATCCTCTCCTCAACAGCAAATTCTATTCCGAAAAGGATGAAGCTTTGAAACGCTTTCTAGTTTTGATTGCTCAGGGCGCTGACATCGCCAGTTTTTTCCCTCAGGTTCAGTTTGTATTACACTGTGAATTAGTTGCGCTTATTATAGATTGGATTATGAGTAATTAGTAATTAGTTCATTTGTTACATTTTGGAAAACCCATTCGCTTATGAGTAATTAGTTGCGCTTATTATTGATTTGGGATTTGGGATTATGCTGAGGTTTATTCGAAAATTATACCCAGCAATAAACCATGAGAACCGGGCTACTGGCATGAAAATGACATTGGTTTATTATAGAGGTCGAGCTAGTTAAGGAATGGGTACTGCGGTTAATTTGCACTGCTTGAGGTTCATACCTTACACTGCGGTTAATTTGTATGCTTGAGGTTAATTTGCACTGCGGTGTGTATGCACTGCGGTGACATCCGAATTTTAAGCCTCTTACCGCAGATTTTGACAAAATCTGAAGCGGGCACTCAAGCATTTTCGTTTTATTACAATACACATCATACACGCAGTGCATATATACACTCACAAGTATACACGCACAAGTATCATAAGTATACACGCACAAGTATACACGCACAAGTATCACAAGTATACAAGCTCAAGTATCATAAGTATACATCACCAGTCATCACCAGCATCCACACCAGCATCAGCACTAGCATCCATGTCAGAGTCATTGTCCATGTCAGAGTCATTGTCTATGTCAGAGTGGCTGTTAAGGATAGAGCATAGTCAGCGACCAAACCAGAATTTCTTGTTGTGGAGGGCAAAGTGATCTTTGGATGATCAAACTTCAATAGGTATGTTAATTCTATTTCTGTAAATATTTTGTGATCCACCTAATATATTATATGATCAAACTTCTATTTCTGTAAACATTTTGTGATCCACCTAATATATTATATGATTCAATTCTCAAATAATGTGATCCACCTACGAGTTTATATGCCTTAATTATCAAACAATTTGACATGTAACACACATTAATTATCAAACAATTTGACATGTAACCACATCTGAAGGAAATTCAAGCCATACAATAACAGTGTCTCAAATTCAAGCCACACAACCACATCTATGTGCAACTAACAGAGCACCAGTTTGTATTATTATTTCAGAATCTTGGGTGGGGCATTATAACCTTGTATGTATGTATGTGAGTGTGTGCATGTGTGGTTGTGTCAAACTATAAGAAACTGTGGATGGAAGTAAAATTTACCTATGATCACAAAAAAATGGTACCACCGGTTCCTCCCTATTGATCACAAACAGAATTTCAGGCCTCGTCAAAGGATGAGTATGTGTGGTGCGCTCAACCCTAATGATGTATTTCTTGTTGTCGAATCGAGCAGCAAAAACATTCTCCAAGCCAATGCCTTCATAAAATTCCATTTTCAGGTATAATGATCTATGGTCAATTCGAGACCAATGACAGTCGTCAATTTCACACACATTTCCCATTGGCGTCATTAATTCTTTTATTGCAGGAACATTTGTCTTCAGGAACTCGGGAAAGCCAACAACTCTGGCCCATGATTCTGCCTCGAACGCTGGTTCAGGCTCAAATTCTTCAGCAGACCATTGTTGCACATAAAAAGCACCTCCAATTTTTGTAAAAAGTTTCAACATTAGCGCATGATCACGCGTACTGTAAGATGGGCATGTTATTAGAAAAGAGTTTTTGGGTATAACCCGTATAGTCCACTCCTCATTAAGCTTCAGCGTATGCCTAAGCGTGAGATGCACAAATTCGTAAGTCCAATGTCCTGAAAGAACAGTGGCAGTGATGCATAGTGAAGAGTCCTCCATTGTTTTTTTTTTAACTTTTGACGATGGAGTTTTGTTTAGGAGTTGAAGATGTAGATGACGATATGCTTCTGAAGCTTGACAGGATATGAAGTGACACACTGTACGTGGCAGTAATATGGGAACTGAAAACTTTTTGCTCAGAAGACGAATGGCCATATGAAATTGCTTATTTGTTGGCTGGCATGAGTGACCAATCGCCAATGGTCAGTAAGTCAATTGTAATAATTGTGTTCATAACATTTTACTAAGAAGGCCAATGGCCATTCGATGCCACCACTTATCAAATAACTTGTTATCATTTGATCAGGTGCATATTTAATTCTGGAAGGCAGAGGGATACATTTTGCAGATCGGATTGCTGCATATATATGATTCATATATAGGAACATACTAACATACATATATATTTCCTATTGCAATCGGATTGCTGCATATATATGATTCATATATATAAATGAGTAATACATTTTGCAGGTGTGGACACATGTGTACATGTTCAGAATTCGCTAAAGAATTGGCCAGGAATGGATCAGGATAATGTCCCTTATGCCGTGCACCTATTCTTGAAGTAGTTCGAGCTTACTGTATACAATGAACAAAACGGTGTAGCTGATTTTTGAGTTTTGATATTTGGATAATTAAAACAATTGCTTTGGATGAGTTTCTTGTACAAAACCTGTATTGCAAAATATTTAATTAAAGCATTGTATTTCTATCAAATTAGTGTTGCATTTTCCTTCTTCTACTGTTGCGTTAGCTTTTATTGATATTGCATTTCATTGTAATGGTGTTGCATTACATATTGTAGTGGTGTTGCATTACATTAAATATAATTGCTTACCCGTCGCACGTGGACCCCACAGCTGACGTGGATAGCTGGTGTGGCATGTGACACGTGGAGTGCTGACATGGAGAGATGACGTGTCGTGTGACACGTAGACAGCTGACGTGGAAAGCTGACGTGGCGGCACTGGAAGCCAGGCCCTAACTAATGCTTAAGGCAACGCTGAATAGTGTTGCATTACGTGCAAATAGTGTTGCATTATGGCTATAATGCAACACTTTCTTTCCGTGGCCGTAGATGGGCAAAAGTGTTGCCTTAGGTGGCTAATGCAACGGCCGCGGATGCCACGCCCCCCTGGTGTTGCCTATTTGAAAAAATGGCCTACGGCAACGCTTTTTTGATCTACGGCCACATAAAAATAGTGTCGAATATGCCCACTTTTGTAGTAGTGGAGGTAGCAGGTTCAAGTCATGGTTGCTTCAGTTTTTTTAATTTTTTTACCCTTTGCAAGAGCAATTATTTTGGTGCCTTCAGCTTTTTGGTTTTCTTACTGGAGGGCAACGTATCCTTGTTGTGCATGCTGTTATACACATGTTGTGCGCCAGTTTTACCCTTTACAAGGGAAAATATTTTGGTGCCTTCATCTTTTTAGTTTTCATGCTGCAAAGGAAACATATTTTTGTTATGCATGCTATTATACACATGTTGTGCGCCTAGAGCAACCCAAAGCATGGAGCCGGCCCTGTTCTCATGGCATAATGAGTTGGTCCAGTTAATGCTACTTGTGGGCGCAATAGGGTTGAAGCGCTGGTTTGGACTAGGGAGGCTAGATGAAGCTATTAAGGATTATGAGGACCCACCATGGATTTGGATTATGAGGTAAAAATGGTGTTTTAATTCTTTTCTTGAATTCGTGTTCATGCACTCTCATATATATTGTGTACTTGTGCTATGCTGATTCATGGATAACTGGAGCACAAGCTAGACATTAATGAAAATCAAGATCAAATCAGCTAGAGTGATGAGTGTTGTAGCGAGGTGGCAATGTAAAGCTGATTGTGTAATGTATTGAATTATGTATGAGAAATGTGAATGTAAAATAGTTGGAGTCGGAAATTTGTGCTATTTCATATGTTGAAATAAAATATTTAATCAAATAAAAATATTGTTTGAATATTAAATTCTGTGCAATAGTATTTCATTTAATAAATAATTATTTTTGTATATTTCAAATAGTAAAGAACGGGTTAATACATCGTTTATTAATTATTTTATAATGTCTTACTACTGCTTCGACATCGTTTTTTAACTGATGTAAAAAAATTTGCACTTTGGACATCACCGACATCAACATCGCTTCCGAAAAATGGAGACATCATTTTTTAGCCGATGTCTTTGTGAAGTTTTCTTGTAGTGAAGCTTGTTTGAACTGTTGTGATGGCTGTGATGTAGTGGTTTTGAACTGTGAAGATGTGGATGTTTGTCTATGTTTGGTCGATGTAGGGGCTGAGCAGACTCTGGTTGCAGTTTTGATGAAGTGGTCGATGCAGGTTTGGTAATATGGAAGTAATCGTCTGCTGTGTGTGGCAACGGAGTATGATTAAAGTATGGTTTCAGTTGAGTATGAAAGAAGTACGAAGTATGAATGGAGTATGAATATGGTTGGCACTTGTGTGGTTTGTTGTCGGACTAAAGGGGATGGTGACAGTATGGGGATGTGGTGCTGCTTTAAAGTGGAGATGGCCAAAAATATGGTAGTTGTATAAGGCTGTGGGTAGTGATGTTTGGCAAGAGTAGTAGGCTGTTGAGTTATGGTAGTGGGGTGATGTGGGTATGTGTTTAGAGAATAGACATTGTAAATGAAAACAGATGTATGGAAATAGAAACAGTGAATATTGTAATGCAAAAAAAAAAAAAAAAAAAAAAAAAAAAATGTTGTGCAACTATGTTGCAAATCAAAACTCAAAATTCAAGTTTATAACGGCAGCTAAGCTATTTTAAATCAGAGAACACAACAAAAATAGAGAGAAAAAGGATGTTTAATGGAGAGATGTGCACACTAAAATGCACAAATCTATTTGTAATTGAAAACAAGGCAGAAGTTTTTTTGTTTATGAAGTAGAAATGCAAACAAAACAAACATTGAGAAATGAAAACAAGATAGCCCAACTTAAAATGCACAAACACAGTAAACAAATGCAGATGTTTCAATCAAACAAACATAGTTTTTGTTCTTTTCCTTTTGAACTTCAAATGTATGATAAAACTAGTGAAATGAGAAATGTAAATAAACTAAAATGGACAAAGCAAGTAAGAACTAAAACCTGAAACACAAAATGAAAATAAAGGAAAAATAAACTAAATAAAAAGCACACACAACTCTTTTTTTTTCTTAAATAAAAGAGAAAAGCTATAGTAATTGAAAACAAAAACACAAACAAAAATATACTCAAGTGAAAAAAAAATTAAAGGAAGATTAACAAACAAGAAAATTAATTCAAATAATAAAATCAAAATTAAATTCCTTCCCCGGAAACAGCGCCCTAAACTTGTTCGACGACGGATATTCTAATGATTAGAAACCCATCGTGAAGTGTATAAAACCGCAAGCGCACGACGTACACTTGTAGTACATGGAAAATACGGGTTGATCCATGGAGAAAGAAATAATTTTAAATTATACTTAATTAAATTAAACCAATGTCAAGAGATGTTAACTACAACTACAACTACAACTAAACTAACAAATTAAGGTAGATAAACATAAGAGAGTTAAATATCAACTTAGAAGCAAATCCACTTTCTAGATCATATAGTTCAACAAGTTATGAAATTATAATCTCTCAATTTTGGTCATAAGTGTGATTGGTTGATGTCTTTAACCTAAACATGACATATTTGTGCTATTAATTAGCCCAACATAAGCCATCAACCTTTAACACAACCTCCAACCTACTTGTTTAAAAATGAAAAAAGATGAGATTTAAATCTATGTTAAGCATGTCCTATTAACTATTGTTTAGAAATATAGACCGTCCAATTTCAGTTTAAACAATCACTTCTTTACCATAGTCATATTTCCATTAAGCACAAAAAGAGAACACAAAATCAAATAATGTTGAAGTTACATGAGTAGAGAGATACATTATCCCTAAGTTGAAGGGGTATAGCAACTCATTTATGTTATCATATCAACAATTATAGTTTGGAACATAAACGTACAACAACAAAAGAAAAGAGAGAACTAATTAACAAGCATAAAATAAATATAATGTACTTGCATGAAATTTGAATTTACACTACTGATATAAAGAACTAAACATGAAATAAAAGTTGCTTGAATAAAAATTGCATTAAAAATAATTACATAAGAGGGAAATTGCTAAGAAGCCATGAAATAAAAGAAAGAACTTTGAGCCTCCAAACTACACTAAATAAAAGAAAGGATATTTACATGAACATATGTGGGGTATTTATACATGCTTTAAAACCCTAACCCTAATCCATAATTGTTGGGAACTACAAACATTAGCCTCTTCATGAAGATTTCATTTTGTTTCGATCCACTAATGAATCATTAGAAGTAGGGTTGCACACAACTCATATCCAAACTGACCAAACCAACCAACCCAACCCAACTCATCCTAGTTCGGATCGGATATGGGTTACAATTTGTAACTCATACTATATACGAGTCGGGTTTGATTTTTTGTTCAACCCAACCTTATTTTAACCCAACCCAACCCTATATTAAAAACTAATTTAATATCAGCCCACTTAAAATTATAATAGTATAATCCTAGAATAATGTTTATGTATTATATAGTAAATATACAAAAAAGCATATTTCATGTCAATCCCAACAAGATAAAATTTGACAAATATATTTTTAAAAGCATTTTAATGTATTTTAAAATAAAACACTTATCATACTGAGTAGTATATTAATTTCATACGATGTGTTTTACAATGAAACTTTAATAAAATATGCCTTATAATGAATAATTATTTTTAATGCATTATGCTAACTAAAATCTGATATATTATGCTGAATATTTTAATATTATTTTGAAAATTTTCCCTTATACTCTCACTTTTATTATATTCAAGCAACCCAACCCAACTCTACTAAACCCGACCCAACTCATACTTCAATCCAACCCATATCCAACCTCATATAGGGTCGGATACGGGTTGTACTACCTTAAACCCATACCTGTGCGGGTCGGATGAAGTATTTGGTCTAATCCGACCCAAGCCATACTTTGTGCAGCCCTAATTAGAAGCGCATGAAGTCTATTTTGTCTCCATTATACAATACATTAATCTTTAATTGTCCCATTAAAGAAAGAGTGATAATTGGTAGGTGGGGTCCTCCACTAAATGGTGTGTGAATTAATTTCATCTTCATCTTCTTGTGTATCTATGTGCATGCTTATCTTCATGTGCATACTTCATATTTGCTCCTAAATTCCTACAAGATACATGAGAATGAACAAGTAAATTTTATCAAAAATAAATACATGCAAAAATGACCATTTTGCCCAATGTGAAGATGAATGCATGATAATTTGAGAATTTTAGATTTTGGTTAGAACATGTAAAAATAGCCTAATATGTTATTTATTTAACTAAAACAAGAAAAAATGTGTGGATATAAAAGTACACATTTACTTGCCCATCATGTATTAACTATTAATTAGAAATACAGATCATCAAATTCTAATTTTAACATTCACATCATTACCAACATCATATATAGAAGAAGAGGTAATTTATGCTTTGTTTGTCTAAGCATATCCTATTTGATGTCAACAACATATGATATCAAATTTAAATCCAAAATAACAAAATTTAGCCACCTCAATCATTTCCATTAGCACAAAAAGAGATTAAAAAAAACATCAAAATATTGATCGACATGGTTAAGAAAGCTTCATTATACCTAAAATGAAAGGAGTTTAGCCTCTCATATTTGTTATTATGTCAACAATTGTAGATTGTAACATAAACATAAACAAAAGGAAAAAGAGAACTAATTAACAAACATAAATTAAAACTAACTAATTGCCACTACAACAAAAAAGGTGTCTTACAATGGTGAATAAATGTCGTTAAAATATATTAACGTTTTTGTTACCGTTGTGAAATCCACTGTTACATAAATTACATATTTTTTATAACTTTTGTTCAATGTTGTATAGGGCATTGCGAATAATATATTTACAATAGTTTAATACCATGGCATAGTTCACATATATTAATTAGAAGACTTTGAAACACGATCATTAAATGTTGTGGAATGTAGTTTTTACGACGTATTACAGACATCGATGAAACTTTTCAACGTTGCTTGTGAGTCATTTTATCTTTTTGTTACAATGATCATAATTTATTGTGTTTCATTCTTACAATGTTTTCTGCGTGTTGTAAACAAAATTATGAAACAATGCCGAAATGTTGTAAAAGGTAGCTTATACAACATTTTCGGCAACTTATGTTTGGACTTTCTAAAATAAGTCTATAACATTTTTAAAATTTTCTTAGTACCATTCTTTTCAAACGTTGTATTAGCTATTTCAACCGTGTTTAACTAACGATGTAAATATATCTTTTAACAACATTTTATACATGTTGAAAAAAAATATTTACGACATTGCATGCAAGTAATCCACAAGACTAGTATACATGCTTTATGTAACGCTCACAAACATTGTCTTCAACATATATATATATATATATACATATATATATATATACATATATATATATATATATATATATATATATACATATATATGGCAAGCGTATATATATATATATATGTATATATATATACATATGTATATATATATATACATATATATATGTATATATATATACATATATATGGCAAGCGTTCCGTTGGACCTCAAAAATGAAGCACCCCAAAAACCCTCTGATTTCCACCTCTCATTTGTATTAAAGAAAGTGAGTGGAACTGGAAGAGTTAGTGAAAGAAGAGAGAATGGGAGTTAGTGGGAAACAAATGGTGGAAAAGTGGAAGGCTAAAGGTGTGCTCACTATTTGGGGTACCACTGAACCTGCCTCAACATATATATATATAGAGAGAGAGACGCACACATAATGAAAATGCCTTCTTTTATTACGCACATATAAAATACAGTACCAATTACAACGCATACACAAGAATATACCTTTTATACATTCATAACCCCTCAATGTCCATGTGACCATGCCATTACTACCCTATAAACTTAAATAATAAGAAAATTCTTAAACTAACACAAGCCTATATAAGGCAATAATACAAGTTCAGCTCTGTGACCTCAGCCACAAGCATATTTGAGAAACTATTTGCTATAGTGTAAAATGCACATATTTACTTAAATTCTATGCATATCCACCAACAGCTTCATATCCAGCGTAACTGAGGTTGTATCAATCTATATTTAAAGTGCGTCCCTCTTTTGATCAGCATACATATGTATATTGCTTCCATAGATTTATTCACACTAGCAATGACGACTGCACACCTGTTTATAAAAACTAGAAATAACAATTGTGCACCCAAGTCAACCCCCCAGATCAACATAAGTTGAGAAGGCCTTAAAAGACGAATGCATAAACAAGATAGCATGATGCATATGGGTAGATACAAACTTATACTTGTGTATCACTCGCTAATGTATGAGAAACCTAGCAAGATTAGTCATAGATGTCAAGATTAGTCATAGATGTGAAGCCTATGATGTATTAAATATCAACCCAATGGAATCATTCTGAATACTCAGTGGAATAGTTTATACGTTGGCATTACAAAAGTAAGGATAATTTAAAAAAAAAAAAACCAAACCTTTAATTTTGAAACCAATGCTCTTAGCCTGACATCAGATCCTCCTCCTCACGTTCCAGAGTATTTCTTGTACCATGATTTATCCTTTTGCCCCCTTCAAGCTCATCTTCTTTCTTCTCAATACTTCTTTCAGCCTCCCTTATTATCTCCTCTCACCCATTAATATGCCTCTACCCGTTAAGAAGCATGTTCTGACCATCTTAACGTATTTTTGCACTCCTGCAAATGCTAATAAATTTTTATGGCCTTTTTCCTATGAATTTTTTTAAAACATAATCACGAAAAAAAAGAAAAAAAAATGAACCAAATATCTAACAAATCAAAACCAAAATCAACAAACTTAGAGTTGATATAGTTCTCTTTGAACTTTATGTTTGCAATCTTCCACTTCTTTTAATTTCCTATTTCTTTCAAACCTCTTTCTACTAGCTTCAGTGAGCTTTGCATCTGAAGGAGAAAAAAAAAATCTTTTGTTATCCGATCTTTTCTCCTCCGTATTTGCTTCCGATGCAAGAGATTCTATCATCTTCTTCTCAGCGGTAAACTTAACATCAGCGATTTCAGATCGCATCCCCTGTATAATGCTTTTCAAACTGTATTATAAATAAATGAAGTTATGTACTTTTTTCATCCTACAGCGAGAAAGATTTGGGAAATAGGGTTACGTAGGTTTAAAAGTTAATGGAAAGCGCGGATGACTTGGGCGTGACACCTATCTGAATTTGAGTCTTAATCACAATTTACATTGGAGATCTCTTAATGTACGAATATATCCGCATTTCTATCCAAAAAAAATGTATATGTGTGTGTACACTTATGTACATGCTAATTACGCATTAGAAAAAAAGGAATAGTGCATTGGATCAACTTTTTGGAAAAATGACAATTCAGGCAAATTGTAGAACCCGAGGCAAACTTTATAAACAGGACGATGTCATGATCTTACATGACTTCTTTTGCCAAAGAGATTAATGAATGGGAACAATAATCTCCAAGCGATGTAAGAATAAATGGTAATCATAAGTAACATTTCAACTCAATCCATTATCAGTGAGCTTTATGACGAAGCAAAAGCAAAAATACATGGCAGGAAGACACACATGTTTCCTCCTTCATAAAGCTTTTTCACAGCATTGGCTCATAATCCTAAGAGATGACCAGTGATGGGCAATCAACCTATGAGTAGCTCAATGAATAAAAGCAGTTCTTAACTTATTAACACCTGGTCCTCACCGTCAGCAAAATAATAAATATAGTTAGTAAGAAGAGGATTCAGTTCACAGACTAGTTCATCTAAAATAGGTTTCAGACTGCATTTAAACTAATATCCAACTCCTTGTACTACTGACTTTTAGAAAGCATACATACAAAAAACTGAGATTGCCACGCTTTTATGGTTGGCATAAATTATAATTAGGATAAGGAAAATGATATTTCAACTGGAAGGTATTAATTTACACATATCTATCAAAATACACATGCAACTAAATTGATATACAACTATTTCATTGCGTTTTTTTAGCTAACATAAGATAGATTAATTCATCTGACTGTTTAGAATTAACATAATGATTTTAAAAAAATAATAAGATAAATTTGTTGGTTATAGATTTATTAAAAACAATATTATCCTATATGAATTTGAGTTTAAAATCCCATCTACATGAAGTTTGATGCATAACAGTCAAAAATAACAACATTGATTGTCTTCTTAATTGTGTATAACTTAAACTGAGAATTACTTGGATAGAACATAAAATTAAGAATTCACTATCAGTGCTTTTATCGTCTTTGTCCATCAAGAAAAAAAATTGTAGATCCTATTAGCCACAGATTTCATATGTTCAATCGACCCAACACTGCTTCAATATCACTTTGACCTTGTTATCGACTGCAGTTATCTTGCAGAGGAACACATGCAAATGACAAAAGAAATAACTACACAAATGGAATCCACAAATTATCTCTAGGGCTTTTTCTTCATTTCAATGGAAAACAATTGTCAAACCCAAGGGGCTTGCAAGACTACAGTACCTATAATAATACATGTATATGAAGTTGAATTAGGATCCTAAGTAGTGCATGGTCTTTTGACTATTAAAATAACCCTAACATTGCTAACCATTGGGTCCCCAGGGACACACTAGACCTACAATTCTCCTTTTATCTTGTAGATATGGTGTACAACATAGATCCGCATTGGCTGATGGCAGTTTTTTTTTTTTTTTTTTTTTTTTTTTTTTTTTTTTTTTTTTTTTAGTTCCAAATTTTACATCTCTATCACAATATTTCAAGCATTCCCAACTTTTAACACTAAACCCTTAACCTACCATACAGCAAATATATACCATATATACCTTATTGAAACTACAAACAAAAGCTGGTACAAAATGATGACACATTTGCAGAAACAGCTTTTGTTTACACCAAAAGTTGGTATAACAACCAAAGAGGTGTTTCTAAACACGTTACCAAATCAGAGGCGAGATGCTTGGAAAGCACGTCACCTTTTCAAAGGCGGGGCGTTAGAAAACCTTTAGAATTTGTATATGAGGCCGCGATTCACAAAAGTAAAAATACAAAGTAAAGACAAGAGAATTTTTATAGTGGTTCGATTCGAGATGAATCTGCATCCACTTTCCAAGCACTTTCATTATGATATCTCTTTCTACAACATGCATAGAATCTCTCATTACATTCATATCCCTCTTTTTGCTTGCTTTATGATTGAAAGAATGAATGCTCCTTTAGAGAATGAATGCTTCTTGAAAGAATGAATGCTCCTCCCAAGAATGAATGCTCCTCTCCTTTGAGGTAGAATTTTGTAGGAATTTAATGATGAATGAAGGATGAAGCTATGGAAGCCATGGATGAAGCTTGAGAATGCCTTGGAGAAATGATTTTAGCAGCCCTTCGGGGTGTTGGCATCCTCCCCCTTTGAGTGTAGAGAAAGGGGGTATTTATAGTTGGAGATAAGGGGTAGTGGCACACTCGTAATTTGAAATGTATAGTTGGCGCTAGGTTGGCGACGAGTTGGCACATGGTTCTACCACCGATCTCTTTTCAATGACCAACCAGCCTTCACCTTAACACCGTTCAGAATGCATGCCTTCGCCACATATATACATAACCGACCAGCTTTTTGTTGAGGAGCGACCAGGATTATTCTTCAAACCGACCCTTCAATTTATTTACATGTCCGACCCAGTAAATGATGAGAGACCGATCCTTATATGTTCATTGCAAATTTGCCACGTGCTATTGCTTTGTCTTATTCTAAAAGGAGAATAATTATTACAGGAGTGCCATCTCTTCCCTTTTTACATTTTATTTCATGAAGCTGCTCGTCCACCCAAGGTTTTCTCGCTCCTGGGGCGGAGCTGTGCTCGACCTCTACTTTGTTGTTTGCTCGACCCGGAGTGGGAGATGGTGCTCGACCGACCCCCTCTGATGTCACAGCTCGACCGCCTCTTCCTTGGAGTGCTCGATTGAGCTCATGTGAAAGTTGCTCGTCTTTGAAGAGCTCGAGCATGGAATGAGCGAACACAGACGTATGGTTCGCGCAACAGAGACGCACGACCCCTCCATTCTGTGGACGAGCGACCCCTCTATGTAATGTACGACCCGAACAGGTGGAGGCACCTCGTGACCGAGCAGCGCCAAGACCGACCAGGTGGGGGCATCTCGTAAACGAGCAGGTGGTGCTTCTCTCGACCGAGCAGGCAAAAGCTGTTCGACGAAATGCTTGAATGAGATTTTGGTTGTTAACATTTGCCCCTCGAAGCTTGTATTTTTTGCTTGCGAGAAATGCGGGCTTCGAAATGATCCTATTTTGCATTGAGATTCAGTCGTAGCATTTTGTTTGCTGTGGCAAATCCTGCTTTGACTTGCTGATTCCAGACGATCCATGTTTTGAACTTGTTGACTGGACTTATATGTTCCGTAGCACTTATTCTGTAATGAAAACAAGCACTTGCACGATTTTGGACTTATACGTTGTTATTGATCGTCCACATCAATAACAGGTTAGTTAATCATTAATGAATGATGTACAATAAATTGAATGTCATATCTACGCAGAACTGCTTTATTTAACAGTTGTGATTTGTCAAACGCTGTTTGCATAGACATGGTATTCGAGTTTGAATTCATAATGGCACTTGAGTTCTGAATTGCAGATTTCAAGTTACGCCTTTGCTATGAATTACGTGATCTCATATGCCGGTTTACGTTTTATGAGACGTGTACCTGATCGGATCAATAGTTTGCTTTGTGCTTCTGATGCCAAGGCGATTGTGGCCGTTGGATGGATCAGAATTTTGAATTTGATCGATTAATTTGGACTTCTACGTGGAGAAGTCATTGTATTTCTCTGCCTTTGCTTGAAAAGGTCTTATGTAAGGTGCCCCCGCCAGGGGAGGACTTTGGGTTTGATGCCCCCTGTTAGGGGAGGACTTTATGTTGGATGCCCCCGCTAGGGGAGGACTTGGGGTTTGATGCCTCCGCGTGGGGAGGACTTTCGTCGTTGCTCTCACGAAGAGGGGCTAGACTTTTTTATGCCCCCGCATGGGGAGGTCTTTCGCCGTTGCTCTCACGAAGAGAGGCTAGACTTTTTTATGTCCCCGCATGGGGAGGTCTTTCGCCGTTGCTCTCACGAAGAGAGGCTAGACTTTTTTATGCCCCCGCATGGGGAGGTCTTTCGTCGTTTCTCTCACGAAGAGAGGCTAGACTTTTTTATGCCCCCGCATGGGGAGGTCTTTCGCCGTTGCTCTCATGAAGAGAGGCTAGACTTTTTTATGCCCCCGCATGGGGAGGTCTTATATTTGAATCCGTGGGACAGACGCCGGTTCCTTTACTGGATGCTTTGGCATGGCAAACGATCTCGATTTAGGAATCTGGGCCATAAGTAGTCGCTTGTTCCTTCATGGGTTGTTCAACTTAGTGAGTCACCTCGATGAATCGTGTGGTCAACGCTTGCGGGACCTCGCTAAGGAAGCTGCGACTTATGAAGTCGGCTGTTCCACTATGGGTCCTCGACCTGGTGAGCCCTCTTGATGTATCGGGTGATCCATGCTTGTGAATTGCACCACATCAGGAGACAGGGACTTAATCAAGCTGTCAGGGATCTGCCCTTTTTTGTGAAGGTTAGAACCCTTGAGGTAGACTTTAACAGTCGCGTTGGATGTGCTTAGTTGTGATAAGCAATTGCAACCGGATTGAGAAGTCGTGCTCTTTTGGGATTTGCGGGTTTTGCGTCATTCCAAGGAGCGAACATTGGCCTTGTACTGGAAGCACTTGATCATGGCGAGTGTTCATGATTGAGCGCAAGTTGCCCCTTGGAACTTACAACCTGCGGCGTTGATTTTAGATATGCTTGTTGACCTCTCCATCGTCTCATCTTTGGCCATCCCTTCTAACCACCCTTCAAGATGGTGTTTTTATGATCGCACTTAGATGTATTGCCACTTTGTGCATCCCATGCTTGAATAAGTGTTGTGGAGTTCGCCATAGTGCATCGGGTTTCGAGGAAGCGAGCATTTGTCCTATAACCAGTAATAGAGAATCGTCTTTTAGCAAGTCTTGAATTAACGAAGATCTTGTAAGTATGAGATTCACACAAGTATGCAGGACTTTATCCATAGAGATATTGTTTAGTACAATCCTTATGCAATATTACAAGTTTTTTACAAGAAGTTCTGAATATAACAGAAAGCAAGATGTAAAGTAAAGCAAGTAACAAAGCAGTAAGTAAGGAAAGGCGATGATGGTCGCTTATTTCGAGTTGTTGAAATGAGATTCCCATCAGCCCTCAGTTGATGATTGGCCTGTTATTGGGTTGAACCAAGGGAGAGCCTTGCCCCTGAGGAGTCTGAGCGCCGTTTGAGGATTGTAGATTCTTGATGTACTGTTGTAGTTTGCCATTCTGAATCATTTCCTCAATTATGCTTTGGAGAATTCTGCATTCATTTGTATCATGACCCGGCAGCTTGTGGAGTCGACAGTACTTTCCAGAGTCCAGAGTTTTCTGTGTAACCTTGAACTTTGGTGGCTCCGGATAGTGCTCGGTATCCTTGGTGGCAAGGAAAATGTTTTCTATGGTATCATTCAGAGGAGTGAGTTCTGATGGGTTGTAGAAGCAAAACTTCTTGTTTGCCTTGCTGTTTTTCCCATCATTGGCTCGTTTCTGCCCCTGGATATCGTGCTGATTAAGCTGGATGCCAGCGCTTTTGGGAGGATCAACAGTCTGATGAAGCACAAGATGATCTCCCACTCTCATATACTCCTCGGCTTTCTTCTGGAACTTTTCCAGCGTGTTTGTCTCCTTCATTTTGATCCATCGACCGAATTCGCTATTCTTGTCTATAGCGCCGATTAGAGATGCTAAGATCATGCGGGGGTCAGGATTCCCTACTTCAGTTAAAGCGGTATTGAACCTCTTGAGGAAAGCTTTAACTGACTCTCCAGGATTCTGCTTCATTGATGTGAGGGAGATGACATCCTTAGCTTTTGTGGCCTGCAACCTGAAATGCTCTTTTAACTTATGAGTCAAATCATCAAAGCGATCGATGGATTTGGGCGGGAGCCTTGTAAACCATAGCGATGCGACGCTTTCTAGATAGAGCGGGAAGCACAAGCACTTAATCTCATCCGTCGCTTTAGCCACATTCATGTGCCACTCATATCTGTATAGGAAGTGATTTGGATCAGCAGTCCCATCGTATGGAGGCAGGGTGGGATGTGCGAACTTCTTCGGAAGCTCAGCTTTGCGAATTCTCCTGGTGAATGGGTTTCTGCTCAGAGAAAAATCCCATTCCCTTTCGCTATCTTTGCGGGTTAGGCCGTCTTTCATCATCCGCTTCACCACGTCCTCGATGTCCCCTTTTGAGTAGTGTCGCTTGGGAGAGCGGACCTCGATTTCCTTTCCGGATGCTTGATCGCGATTAGAGTGTATAGGTCCTTTTCTTTCAGCAAGGGAAGGTGCTCCCCTTTCAGGACTTGCGACTCGCCGGGCATCTCGATTGGAAACGCTTTTGGCTTTCAGCTTGGAAGCATGAATGTCGGCTCCGTTGAACCCTTCAATGTTATCATTGCGATAATGATTGGAAGTTGATGAATTTGTGTTTCCCTCAAGGTTGACATGAGCCTTTTGAGGAGGAGCGGGATTGGCTTGAGCGTTTAGGAGAGCGCTCACTTTATCCATCAAAGTTTGATTAGCACCCACAAGAGTTTTGTTAGCATCCAACAAGGCTTTACTGGAAGCTTCCATCCGTTGGTGTAGATTAGCGACAACGACATCTAGCTCGGCCCTTGTTACTCCAGCTCCGGTTATGGAATTTTGACCAACCTCGAAGCGGTTAGTAAGAGGTGTAGCTTCATTGTTAGCAACATTGTTGACGTCGTCGTTGTTGTCGTTTTCTCCAACGGTTTTACTTGCGGTTTTCTTGGACTTAGCCATTATCTCGTACATGGATTTGACTTTGGAAGATAGCTCGTCGATTGGCCCAGATCTGAGATTTGCGAGATCTATGGTTGAAGCAAGCCTAGATCTTACGTGCAAAGTTCTTAACCTTGTCGAGTTTGGGAGAAGTGCGAATGCGACCCCATGGTGGGCGCCTAATTGTTTACACCAAAAGTTGGTATAACAACCAAAGAGGTGTTTCTAAACACGTTACCAAATCAGAGGCGAGATGCTTAGAAAGCACGTCGCCTTTTCAAAGGCGGGGCGTTAGAAAACCTTTAGAATTTGTATATGAGGCCGCGATTCACAAAAGTAAAAATACAAAGTAAAGACAAGAGAATTTTTATAGTGGTTCGATTCGAGATGAATCTACATCCACTTTCCAAGCACTTTCATTATGATATCTCTTTCTACAACATGCATAGAATCTCTCATTACGTTCATATCCCTCTTTTTGCTTGCTTTATGATTGAAAGAATGAATGCTCCTTTAGAGAATGAATGCTTCTTGAAAGAATGAATGCTCCTCCCAAGAATGAATGCTCCTTGAAAGAATGAATGCTCCTCTCCTTTGAGGTAGAATTTTGTAGGAATTTAATGATGAATGAAGGATGAAGCTATGGAAGCCATGGATGAAGCTTGAGAATGCCTTGGAGAAATGATTTTAGCAGCCCTTCGGGGTGTTGGCATCCTCCCCCTTTGAGTGTAGAGAAAGGGGGTATTTATAGTTGGAGATAAGGGGTAGTGGCACACTCGTAATTTGAAATGTATAGTTGGCGCTAGGTTGGCGACGAGTTGGCACATGGTTCTACCACCGATCTCTTTTCAATGACCGACCAGCCTTCACCTTAACACCGTTCAGAATGCATGCCTTCGCCACATATATACATAACCGACCAGCTTTTTGTTGAGGAGCGACCAGGATTATTCTTCAAACCGACCCTTCAATTTATTTACATGTCCGACCCAGTAAATGATGAGAGACCGATCCTTATATGTTCATTGCAAATTTGCCACGTGCTATTGCTTTGTCTTATTCTAAAAGGAGAATAATTATTACAGGAGTGCCATCTCTTCCCTTTTTACATTTTATTTCATGAAGCTGCTCGTCCACCCAAGGTTTTCTCGCTCCTGGGGCGGAGATATGCTCGACCTCTACTTTGTTGTTTGCTCGACTCGGAGTGGGAGATGGTGCTCGACCGACCCCCTCTGATGTCACAGCTCGACCGCCTCTTCCTTGGAGTGCTCGATTGAGCTCATGTGAAAGTTTCTTGTCTTTGAAGAGCTCGAGCATGGAATGAGCGAACACAGACGTATGGTTCGCGCAATAGAGACGCACGACCCCTCCATTCTGTGGACGAGCGACCCCTCTATGTAATGTACGACCCGAACAGGTGGAGGCACCTCGTGACCGAGCAGCGCCAAGACCGACCAGGTGGGGGCATCTCGTAAACGAGCAGGTGGTGCTTCTCTCGACCGAGCAGGCAAAAGCTGTTCGACGAAATGCTTGAATGAGATTTTGGTTGTTAACAGCTTTAAAATAAACACCAGAGAAAAAAAAAGATTCAACTCTTCATTCATCCTTCTAAATACAAGTTTAACTAGAATGCATGAAACAAATCCGACCTACCAACCATTAAATTTCTCTCTTTCTCCTTCTGTTTCTTACGGTCCATTGAAATAGATGAAAGTTTCCGGATCTTTCTAGGCGAAAAGCTTGTTCTTTTCCCACTTACAGGATTTCTATGGGTAATGATCTCGATTGATACAGGATGGCCTACAACAGTTTTGTTGTTAAATTTGCTCATAAGAGAAACTAGCGGAACTCTTTGGCCCTGGTGATTTGACATGGAAACTATCTCAACATCAAATAAATGAGAACTATCCTCCTCTGAATCTCGATATCTGGAAGGGAGATGGATTTTTCTAGTTGGAAGTAATGCATGGGTTCCATTTTCTGCTGCACTTGTCTTTCTATCTCCATTTACATTACAAGCTTCCAAAATCAACGTGCATTTTGCATGCTGGCAGCTAATATCAGACGTAAGCGATTCATCGGAAATTCTATTTGATATTATTCTTCATGATTTTTGTTTGATAATGCTATCTGAATCAATGTTTTTGTTCACACTTGCGTATCTTATATTCTGCTTCTTTCCTTTTGTGTGCCATTCAGAGGTACCCATGTCAAATTTTTGGTTGAGGATGTTAACCTTAGTTGAAGAGCTAGTAGAGCATACCTCACCAACACCTTCACTCATTTGTGGTACTATGATATCCTTGATGCAATTGTTTGATGGCTTATCTTATGTACTTGTGTTTGTTTCATTTGATGGGAATTTCCGAATAGCAGGAGAAGCATCAGCAGCATTCACAGCAAGAACATCAGTGTATACATCAGAGTTTCCATTATAAATAGATTCCACAATGTTTGGCAATTTAGTACATTTATTTCACATTGAAGTTCATGAGTAAATAGTAGAGCTTCCTCGTTTGAAGTAACTAAAAGATATGGACTATCATCCAAAGAGTCTTTCTTATTTACATTACATTCGGTATTTGTGACATGACATCTTTAACAGGCGAATCTTCCTCAATACCACCTTATTTCGAAACTGAAGGTGTCATAACCATCTTTACACCCATCCGAACTTCAGCTAATGATTTGCTACGACATTTCTTTTTTGAACTCCCAAAAATGGTCTCTACATTGGTTTGTTTATTTTTTAAAGATGGCACAGATATTTATCTTCTACTTCTTATCTTTAATGAACACCTTTCATTCATGAACTAAAAAACAGTAACTACTATCATAATTGTCACTGTTATGCATTATTTTGACATGTGTTTAGCTAATACCTAACATGAACCGTGTGAGCCAACCAAATTTACAGCATTGAGATTTACTTGCTATAATATTCATACTTAATAGGTTGGAACGGAACCAAATTTGCAAAAATCTAAGTCAATGATGTTGTTGTATTTTTTTTATTTCTTAAACTCTAGTTATATTGACTTACTTAAGGCATGATTTAAATGACAAACCAACATTACAAATTCTACATAGATCCTCCAGAACAAAATTCGATTTCTTCTAAACAGAGGTGCCAGCCTTATGATGGGTGGGTTTAGAGGAAAATTTAACTTTAGGGATATTCGAACAAATTTAGCAGAAAGATAGAGACCTGTTATAAGTGAGAGTGAGTTTATCAAGCATCTCCCCAGTATCACTGCTAGAACCATCCATGGTTGACATTCTTGCTCCTAGTTCAACGTAAGCATTTTCTAGCACGACATTGAACATAACCTGAAGGCATACAAAATTTTACATGACATGTTTAGTATATTTATATCAAATGAGTGAATCAGAAAAAATTTAGTAATAGCAAACTCTTTAACGAAATTGTTGTTAAAAAATTTAAAATCCTAAGAAAGAACGAAAATTATCTTCCATGCTACAAGAATTTTGGAGCAATATAGTTTTTCTACTATCCAACCTAAATAAACAATTGTCTGAAGCAAGTAAACAAACGCATACACAAGAAAACTGGAACTCAGCAAAAAAAATTGAGTATTTCAGATTTCGTTTTGCCTCTTTCAAATCTAATATGCATCCAGATCACCAAGCATGCCCCAAACTCGGATTCTCTTTCAATTATCTATAAAAAGGCATCTAGAATGAGTCCTTGACTTTTAATATTGTTGAATAGATAATATAATTTTAGACTAATTATATAAAAGGTATCAGCACCTCAGGTGGTAGTATCGTTGACATTGTTGGGAAGAATTGAACAACATATTGGAACCAGTTGAAAACTACCCTCAGTGCATCGAACTCGACATTTTTTAGGATATGATCAACAAGCACCGAAATCTGTTTCTGGGAAATAAAAGTAAACACCAAGTAATAAAATTAAAGGTAAGCGCGAAACATCCCCATGCATAAAGATAATTTAATCATGTATGATGCATTCTGAATTATATTCTGAGCATGTGAGGCGCTTACTAAGTAAGCAGATAGCAAAATAAAATAATGAGTTATCAACATGATTAGTGACTACACAATCACAAGGGAAAATGTTTTGGAACAAAAGTCTGATTGCTGGAATTCAACCTTAGCAGGAGAAACATGAAAGAAAAGTACAAGTTTGATCAACAATTGCTAGCTACGTCTGAGTAAAAGAAAATTATAAACTTGAAGTTAGTGAATCCAAAATTTGAAAATTTGAAGCAAAGCAGTAAACAATCCTTAGCTAATAAAGAAAAGCATGACAAAGATGAACTAATTGAATTAAATGCCTTACTGGGCCTAATTTTAATCTCCCTAAGTGAAGTTTTAGTTAAATTGCTTGAATTCGCGAATCTTGTAAAATCATAGCATTTACTAATAACTGTGAAAAAAAGTACCAAAAAGTTCGTGAAAGAAACATTGTTGTACAAGCGTGCAAAAGAACAGATGGTCAAACCTGAGTGTAATTTAGTGGAATTTTCTGCAACTCAGTAACATTCATTGTAATGCTCTTGTGTGAATCATGCACCAACTGAATCTTTCCCTTCTCCCCAACTATGACATAGTTGTTCTCTTTCTCAGGACCTGATGCAAAAGAACAATTAAATTATTGTTTGATAAGATAAAGGAATAATAAGATAAATTTGAAGTTGCTCTGTCTATGTTAGATCAAAATTTGGACCTAACACCCAAATTGTTCTGAAGCTTATATAGTTTCGACTGAAGAATGAGGGAAAAGGAAATAACACACAGAATTTATAGTGGTTCGGCGTTAACGAGCCTACGTCCACTTTATATATTATTGATTATACTTTGCAAGCTAATACAATCAAGGATTTCTCTCAATACTCTAGTTGTCTGACAATAATGGCAGATTCAGTACTCAATATTGCCAAAAAGATCCCAAAAAATGCCAAGCTCCGGGCTATTTATAGCTGATTTTGTCAGGCGGGTCGTGGTAACACGTGGCACGAATCCCGAGAACATCGGATTGCATCGCCTCCGTTGAAGAAATGGTCAAATTTGTCGTTGTGGACAGGTGTCGTGATCCCCTTGAAAACCGGATCGTGCAGATGGGGAGAATCGGTCAGAATGACGGTTAGGGACACGTGTCGTTAGATCCGGGCGTCTCGGATCGCTGAAGACTAGCTCACGCTTGAATGGGTCAGAGGGTTCGCCATGCATCAGGGGAACGGATCGGTCTAATCTGGGCAACAATATAGGTTCGGATCGAGCCGCATAGAGGTTTCGTTCCGCTGATGGAATGGGGGCGACCCGTCGAGACGCGATCCGATGGTGGGCGAGTCGATAGTGTGTGATCCGACATCGGGCGAGTCGATAATGCGATCCATTCCTTCATGTTCTTAGAGAACGTGTTTTCATGCTTTCTTCTTATGAATGATCCTGGGTGGCTTGGTCAAAAAGCTAGCCAACATTTTGCCCCCTCGAAGTATGTTTTATCGATGATGGAACATGCTTCGAAGCTATAGAATCGTCTTTTCACAGCGAGTCGCGAATTAGTGAACAATTCTCTTTCTGGGATTTTTCAGAGTTTTCATTACTGAATTTATCGATTCGGATCGCGGGCTCGAGTCGCGGTTCTTTAGCAAGACATTCGTTTCGTTCTTTGGTGTGCATTTGGGCCTCGGAACGAAACGGGCTCCTCCTCGAGTCATGGTGGGCTTTTGGTTCGCGGCCCGCCTATTTTCGTGGATCGAATAGGACAAAGAAGGGGAGACAAACGGTCGCTCTTTTGCCTATATAAGCCGACCCCCCCTCTTCACTTTCTTCCTTCTTTTTTATGTCGAATCGTTTCGCCTGCATTGTCGAGGAACGAACCCTAGTTTTTTAAACCTTCAAAAATCCGATCACTTTCCCAATTTTTTAAAAAGGTAATTCCACCGAAAGCACCCTTATTCGTTAACGCTGTTGTTTTATGAATTTTTTCGACTGGTTTGAGGGAGAAACGATGGAATTTTGCATTTTTCTGGGGGAACAAGCGAGGCGCCATGGCTGATGGACGTAGAGATTGGAGTTCGGAAATGAGAAGGAGAGGAGGAAGACGAAGGAGGAAGGAGAAGAGGGAAGGCCGGTTCGGATCGTGGGCAAGGAGAGGAAAGGAAGAAGATGAAGGCGAGTGGCGAGACGGAGGGTCGTGGTGACGGTGGAGGCGCGTATCGTGGGGGGCTGTAACGATTCGGCAAAGACCCCGATCACTTAATTTCACGATCCGTGAAGGGGCGATCCCTTTGTCCTGCGATTCGAAGGGGGCGATCCCTCTACCCTGTTATCCGAAGGAGGGCGATCCCTTTACCCTGCGATCCGACTCATAGTTCACGATCCAAAGAAATTTCAAACTTTAAACGATGCCTTGTCACCATAAAATTCTGAACAGTTAGGCTAGAGCCTTGATGTTGGACTTTCTGGACTAAATGACCACATAATTTGACTGCATATGACGACTAATATTCAGATGATCTTGATAGCTTTCACGCTTTATTTTAAATGCACACACAAGCACACACACCGGCACTTGCACACACGGGGGACGGGTAGTATTAATCTCATTGTTCATGTTTTCTCGTCCTAGCAGTAATGTCGAATAATCAATCTTCTTCAAGATCCGCAACAGAAGCGGAATCCGAGGTTCCTGAGCAATACAACCCCGAGATTCCTCCAATTAATCCAGGAGGTGAAGATTCTGGATCTGAGTACGAGGCCACGGAATCAGATCCGTCCGAAAGTACTTCATCTAGCGAAGAGTCTGAGATAGATGGGCGAGCTCCCGACGAGATTCCTGGCGCGCTCGGGATAGATAAAATTTCTGATTTTTTAGCCTCTAAGCTCGACGATATAAAGCTTAAAAGAATCTGCTTGAGACACGGGATTCCTTGGGATGATGTCTTGACGCCCGGAAGTGAAGATAGACCCCACCTAGCTCCGGAAGGATATATGGCAATCAGTCGAACCATGTGCTTGGTAGGAGCTATTCCTCCGTTTGCTCCGATCGCCATCGAAACTTTAAGACGACTGGGTATTGCTCCGATGCAGCTTCATCCTAACGCCTACGCATCTCTATACACTCTATATGTTGCGTACGCGGAGATCCTACACGCCGAACTTAAATTCAGAGATCTGACATTCTTCTTTCTTTTCAAGCACCGTTCTTCGGCAACTCCAATTTTCTCTTTCTTTGAATCGGTGGCGAATAGGAAGGTTCTGTACGATGGATATAGCAATATAGGGGATCCTAAGTCTGATTGGTTTTATATAAGGAAACAGGCCGGATGCTCACGAATATGGCTCAAATCAAGTAAACTTTAAGCTTCTAATCGAGTATCTTGTTCAAGAAGTCTAGGCGTTAACATTCTCCCCCCTTTTTCTTTGTTTTAAACAGATCACGTCTTCCCGAAAACGAAGGGTCCGCTATACAACAATCGATTGTCCATTCTTCTACAAAGCAGATCCGACTTTTTAAGGATCAAAAAATGCATTACTGATGAAAATCTTCATAAGCATCGTCTTTTGGATAGAAGATTTGGACTTGGCACTGGCGGCAGACCTTATAAGTATGTGCCCCCAACAGAAGGAGAGGGAACTTCGCAAGCGGTAGGAACAACTAAGTTTCGCAAGAGTCCTTCTTCGATAGTCATCCAAGACGATGAGGACCTGAACATATACAGAGGGGATGAGGTCCGCGGTGACGTGTCCAAGGAAATCCCGATTTCTACTCCAATCAAAACCGCTGCTCCCGGTGATTTGACAGAAGAGCAATTATTTGACGAGCTGAATAAAATTCCTCTACCCGATGATGTATATACAGAGAAGGACTTTGAAGGGGGGCCTTTCTTCCCTGCTTCTGAAGAGACCATCGCTCCAACTAGAGGACAAGAAACTGGTCAGATGAGCCTGTCTTCAGGCCCGGGTCTGTTAGAGGGAATTATATGGGATGCACAAATCACACACACTATCTGACCCTGCACTCTTATATCGTGGGTATTCAAAGTTTTAATATGCTCTTCTCATTTTTGCAGGAAAGATGTCCCACAGGAAATCTTACTCTTATCGTTCTCTTCGCGAGGGCACACCCAGCCTTCATCCGGGTACTGAGCGCTCTCGTGGCCCTTCTCACAGGCCGACTTCCTCGCAACCTTGGTCTCCACCAAAATCTTCCTCTACCAAGCCCTCCAGTTATCCGGCAGTTCCTGCAGGGGGGAAAGAAACTTCCAAAAGAGTTAACTCCTCCAAAGAGTGCACCTTCCCACAACCGGTCATCAAAAAGGCATCACGAATCTAAAGATAAGGGCAAGGATGCATCCAAAGAGTCTGAAAAGGAGAGGAGTGACATCGTCCCATCCAGCCAGCCAGAGTTGGCTGCCCCCGGGTCACGGGATTACATGCATGGTCCCGAGATTCAAGGTAGGCTGGAAAAGCTGCGGGAACAATTCCCAGACATATTCTTTGACCGGATGACATTTGTTCCAGCCTTGGAACTGGTCCCCAAGAACTGGGATAGCGAAGTTGTCGCGCACATCCGCCATGTTGCCAGGCAATATGAGATGATGAAAAAACATGCAGCCAACCTTTCAGAAGTCATCCGATCGCTTGAAATAGAAGCACACAGATCTAAGGCGAAACTTGAAAACAACGAGAGGGCCCGGGCAAAGATGGAGAAGGACCTGGAAGATGCTCAATCCCAGCTTGCTTTAGCACGGAGGGACGCTGAAAATTATAAGATTGAATTAGAGAATGCTAAACAGCGCTTTCATTCGGAACTTGACTCCAATAGCCAAGAGAAAATGGCTTTAAAGAAGGAGGTTGAAGATCTCAAGATGGCCAACATCGAGTTCAAAACAACACAAGGCCATTTTGAAGCTGAGAGGGCTGCTTGGGAGGCAGAAAAAGCGAGTTTAAAAGAAAGTTTGGCTTCGGCTAAAGCAGAAAAGGTGATTTTAAATGATCAGGTTGCGGACGCGGAGAGACGGGCAGCTCTCGCCGAAAAGAATGTTGAAAGTGCCATTGAATTGGCCACTGCTTCTAACAACAAGCTCCTCAGAAGAGAGAAGGAGATCGAGGGGTTTGAAGAGATGATTTTCGATTTCCTTGGCCAGGTTCTCAAAACTCGCAACATCTCGTGGATCCCGGATTACCACGTTACTTTGGCCAATTTATGGGATGCCATTGTTGAGGGTGAAAAGCATAGATTGGGGGTCGAAGAAATAGATGAGGATGATTTGATGAAGAGCATCTTAAGGGATAATGAGCCTGAGGACCTAGCAGAGGGTCGTCGTCTGATTCTTGCGGAGATGGAAAAGGAGAGTTCCCTGGCTAAGGGTAAAGGCAAAGCTGACGAGGGTTCGAGTTCAGCTGTGGAGCCCAAGACCTCCGGGGTTGAGGAATACCATCCCGATGATCCATTAATCCCTTGGGTCTAACTCCCGTGGTCATTGGAGCCTCTGCAACTACTCAAGAGGGAGCATCTACTGAAGGTATTTCTCTCTTTTCCCCACAGTTTGTCAAAGCAATTGTGAATTGTCGTCGTCTGGTAGAACAACTAATTGAATTAGTAATGTGTGTTCCTCCTGATACAGGTGGCGAGCCCGTCGACAAGGGTGCTGAAAAAGAAAAGGGAGTGGAGAAGGAGGCTGTCTCGCCAGGTGTTGGTATTGATATATCAAAGCAGGCTGAGGTCACAACAACAGAAAGAAGCATCTCGGTGCCCAGTACTGACGTTCCCAAAGATGCTGAGACCATCGAAGCCTTGAAAGGCATGGATGGGCGCCATGTAGATGATGAAGAAGAAACTATTGGCGCCAAAGAGACCGGCGACGACGACGACGAAACTTTGGCCAGCCGAAAGGCTAGGCAGGGGAAAGAGGTGGCTTCGAAGATGGTGGGAGATGAGGCTTTGGACGTAGTCCCTCTTGCAGAATTCGATCCCAAAACTGGGATGATTGTGAAAATCCAGCCCAAATCCATCAGCCGACAGCTTCATTTTGCAAATCCCGATGACTTCCCGGCTTCCCTTTCTGATAGAAGGAAGAGAAAAGAGGTGGAAGAGGAATCTTTAGAAGAGTCGGATGTTCCCCTTATAGACAAAAGGAAGAGGAAGAAAGGGGATCAGTCTGAGGCCGATAAGGCGAAGCTGGAGAGACAGAAGCATGAGAAGAGGCCAAAGCGTAAATAGGATATTGTTGCTTGTTGATATTTTGTCTTTAGGTTTTCCACTGGCCAGGAAGTGTAATTGTGAGACTGGCCCTCACTTTCCTTTCTAGGTTGTTTTTCACTTTGTTGATTTGTGGTACATAAATAAAAGTTTATCTCTTTTTGCATCATCGTGTGCCTATATTCAAATAAACTTTCCATGTTTAGTCATAGGCCATCTAATTACAAATCAGTCAAACAACAGAAAGAAAGAATTTTTGTGCTGCGTTGCTGTATTAAAGTTCAGTATATGTATATGAGTGTATATGCCCTCAATCAGTTGTTATCATAGTGCCTGACTGGGGTTTACTAAGGATTGGTTAGTATTGTCGGCAGGTTACCCCCTATTTCTGAATATGGGGGACTTAGAAGATTTCATAGGACAATTGTTCTTGTGGTACCGAATTTCTGGCACCTTTCTTAGTGCTTAATCACAGACTTCTTTATACTCTCCTGACGGTTGCCAAGGTTAGAGTTTGAATTCAGTGGTTTAGTCGGTCCCCGATCCTTCAGCAGGGAAGAAGTTCATTCTCAGCGCTCAATCAGAGACGCTTTTATACTCTCTCTCTCTCTCTGGAGAGCTAGAGTTCGAGCTCAGCGATTCATTCGCTCCCCGATCCTTCAGCGGGGAAGGAGCTCTTTCTCAACGCTCAATCGGAGACGCTTTTATACTCTCTCTCTCTCTCTCTCTCTCTCTGGAGAGTTAGAGTTCGAGCTCAGCGATTCATTCGCTCCTCGATCCTTCAACGGGGAAGGAGCTTTTTCTCAGCGCTCAATCGGAGACGCTTTTATACTCTCTCTCTCTCCGGAGAGTTAGAGTTGGGACTTAGCCATTCCATCGCTCCCCGATCCTTCAGCGGAGTAAGAGTCCTTTCTCAGCGCCAAATCATGGACGCTTTTATATTCTCCTGGCGGTCGCCAAGGTTAGACTTTCGCTCAGGCGGCTCCGATCATGGTACACCGCCATGCCTTGTGGATGTCATTTTTGCAACCTTTATACTCCTTCTCAGCTCTGGAGAGTTAGAGTCACGGATCAAACGGTCTGCAACTATGCACGCTCATCCAACTCGTCCTAGGTTTACATTTTAATCCAAGCTTTGAGGATTAAAGCCAGTCGGACAATTAGTTGGAGCGTTTGCCAAAGCTTTGAATTCCTCCGAACAGTCTACGGGAGGAATGGTTGGCAGCAGACTTCGGGCACCTGCATTATCCACACCAATTTCCATAAAAATAGACAGGTAAATAAATAAAGATGCAATAAGGGTAAATGACACACAATATTTTTATAGTGGTTCGGTCGAATCATGACCTACGTCCACTTTATAATTTTTTGCTTCAAGGAATCAAACTATTCTAGGCTAGTCGTGCCTTATACATGGTTTTCAACAAAGCAAAGGAACAGATTTGAAACTTTTATGCTAAGTATGGCCGCAAATGTTGGGCATTCCACACTCTGGGGATTTCCCTTCCATCTACGGTTGCCAGCTTGAAGGTTCCATTATCAAGCTTGCTCAGAATGGAGTATGGTCCTTCCCACTTTGCTCCCATATGAGTTGGGGGTGGAAAGACACGTTTCAGAACCAAGTCTCCGGGTTCCCAGGTTCGGGCTCGAACCTTTTTGTTGTAATATCGAGCGATTTGTTGCTTGCATCTCAAGGCGCGCAGGTCCGCCTCATCCCTCTTTTCTTTGATCATATCTAGGGACTCAAGGAGCAATTCATTATTGGTCATCGGATCATAATAAGTCACCCGGTGGGAAGGTACCTTTATCTCAACCGGGATGACTGCTTCCGTTCCAAAGGCAAGGGAGAACGGGGTATGTCCTGTTGCCGATTTATATGTTGTCCTGTAGGCCCATAGTGCCAAGGGCAATTCATCAGCCCACATGGCTCTAGCCCGCTTCAGTCTTCTTTTCAGAATAGACTTAATCACTTTATTCGCTGCTTCGACTTGTCCGTTCGATTGCGGGTGCGCCACAGAGGTGTATCGATTCTCAATGTGGTATTTTTGGCAGAAATTTCTGAATTCCGCGCTATCGAACTGAGTTCCGTTATCCGTTATCACAATCTTTGGAATCCCAAATCGGCAAATGATGTTTCGAACGATAAAATTGATCACTCGTTTAGTAGTGATTATAGTTAGTGGTTCAGCCTTGACCCACTTAGTGAAATAATCCACGGCCACAATAGCGAACTTTGCTCCGCCCCTTGCTATGGGGAGGCTTCCAATGATATCAATTCCCCACATAGCGAAAGGCCATGGGCTCATCATTGTTTTAAAATGGTTAGGAGGTGCTCTTGGTATCTTAGAAAAACTCTGGCACGCATCACACCGTCGTGCGTATCTCGCTGCATCCTGGTTTATGGTAGGCCAGAAATAACCATGCCGCAACACCTTTTTTGCCAAAGTTTGCCCTCCAGTGTGGTCGCCACATTCACCTTCGTGGACCTCTTGCAGCACACGTTTGATGTCATCGTGGGCTATACACCGAAGGAGGGGCATTGAAAACCCTTGTCTGTAAAGAACTCCGCCTTGCAGAACATATCGGGCGGCGTTACGAATTACTTTACGCCTCTCGCTTTTCTTGGTCTGAAGCGTTCCATTCATCAGGAAATTCTTTAGAGGGGTCATCCAAGACTCCCTTTCTGGTTCCGTTTCTAGTATTAGGTCGATTTGCATTTGATCTATGCAAGGGGACCGAAGTACTTCAACAGGGGCTAGCCCAGTCACTTCAGGGTCGTCGGAACTAGTCATCTTCGCCAACTTATCCGCCTGCTGATTCTCTGACCGCAGAATATGAGATATGCTGTAGTGATTAAAATCGTTCAGTAACTCTTTCACTTTCTTTAAGTATAAAATCAATCTTGCACTTTTAGCTTGGAATTTTCCAGTAACTTGGTTCACAACTAACTTGGAGTCGCAAAAGATGTTCAGCTTTGTGACTTCTAATTCCTTTGCGATCCTTAATCCGGCTATCAGAGCTTCATATTCGGAATCGTTGTTAGTGGCATGAAACTCCATCCGGATAGCATAGGATATCAATCGTTTCTCTGGAGTTTCAAGCACTATTCCAGCGCCGGATCTTTCGTCATTCTTAGCGCCATCAGTATACAATCCCCAGGCATTGGGATCGAGAAGTAACTTTGAAGGATCAACTTCTTCGTTTGCTATATCTTCCTCAGGAACAGTGAACTCTGCTATGAAGTCGGCTATCACTTGCCCCCGAATTGACCGTCTTGGCTGAAAGTTCAAATCAAATTGACTTAACTCAATATTCCATTTGAGTAACCTTCCAGATGCCTCTGGTCTCTGTAGGACTTGCTTAAGTGGGTGATCGGTGTATACGGTAATGGGGTGTGCCTGAAAATAATGTCGAAGCTTTCTAGAGGCGATCAGTAAACTATACGCCAACTTTTCTATCCTGGGATAATTACGCTCTGCTGCCGTTAATTTTTTGCTCACGTAATACACAGGTCTTTGGACCTTATCCTCTTTTCTTACCAACGCTGAGCTGATCGCATGGGATGATACTGCCAAATACACGAATAAGTCCCCGTGATCCATTGGCTTAGATAATATCGGAGGTTTCTCCAGGTGCCTGAGTAAGTTCTGAAACGCTTCTACGCAGTCGGGCGTCCATTGGAAGTGGCGTTTCCTCCGCTTTATTAATTCGAAGAATGGGATGCACTTATCCGTAGCCCTGGAGATAAATCTGCTTAGTGCGGCCACTTTTCCTGCAAGGCTTTGCACATCCCTAATTTGCCTAGGTTCCTGAATGTCTCTGATTGCCGCGATCTGGTCTGGATTAATCTCAATACCACGGGAACTGACGATGAATCCCAAGAATTTTCCGGAGGCAACACCGAACGAACATTTGGTTGGGTTGAGTTTCATTCCGTACTTTCGAAGAATGCCGAACATCTCTGCCAAGTCAGTAGTGTGTTGAGAAGATTGCTTGGACTTAACCAACATATCGTCGACGTATACTTCCATTGTTTTCCCGATCTGGTTATAAAACATTCTGTTGACTAAACGTTGATATGTAGCGCCCGCATTCTTCAAGCCAAAGGGCATCACCACATAACAATATAATCCCAGATCTATGATAAAACTAGTGTGTTCTTGATCTGGGACATGCATCGGAATCTGGTTATATCCTGAATAAGCATCCATAAACGAAAGAAGCTCATGACCCGCCGTCGAGTCTACCAACTGGTCAATCCGTGGCAACGGGAAACTATCTTTTGGACAGGCTTTGTTCAAATTCGAGAAGTAGATACACGTTCGCCACTTCCCGTTGGCCTTCTTTACCAGGACTGGATTCAAAATCCAGTCTGGGTAGGTCGAGTCTCTGATAAATCCATTACTCTTTAGCTTTCCAACTTCTTCTTTCAAGGCAGCGGACCTCTCTGGGCCCAACATTCGCCTTTTTTGCTTTACCGGAGGATGTTTAGGGTCAATGCTTAAGGAATGGCTCATGATTGATGGGGATATCCCACACATGTCCGCGTGGGTCCAAGCAAATACATCCAAGTTGTTTTTTAAGAAACCCGTCAATTCTTTAGCGAGATTCGGATTTAACTGGGATCCAATCTTAAGGACCTTCTCCGGGTCACTGTCATCGATCGGTACATCCACAGTTGTCTCGTTGGGAGTTGCCATTCTGCCCCCGGGTTCTTGATCCTCTCTGGGATCTATATCCTCGGGCATCTCTCTGGGCGACTCTCCAACGACTATCCTCTTTGGTTGCTATAAGGTCTCCGCCCCCGTAGGGGGAGAAGCGCCTTTAGTTTCAATATCCCCTCCATTGGGAAGTAACTTTAGTTCGGCAACATAACATGCTCGCGCAGCAACCTGATCCCCTCTGACGATGCCAGCTTCTGTGGGGAATTTCAACAACAAGCACCAAGGGGCTATACAGGCTCTAAACTTTGCGAGGGCTGGTCGGCCCAAGAAGGCATTGTAGGGTGATTCAACATCCAAAACCACAAAGGGAAGGATTCTCACTCTCTGGCGTTCTCCTTCCCCAAGTGTAACTGGTAACTCTACATAACCCATTGGAGCGGTAGATGCTCCGTTGAATCCACGGATCCATCCTTGGCAAGGCTTCAAGTCTTTCATTTCGAGATTCATCTGGTCAAATGTCCTTTTGAAAAGAATGTTGACAGAACTCCCATTGTCCACTAAAACCTTGTGAACAGTGGCTGGTCCAATAGGTACTGTAATTACAAATGGATCTT
The DNA here is from genome assembly GCA_030737875.1 of Allium sativum. Classification (NCBI taxonomy): domain Eukaryota; kingdom Viridiplantae; phylum Streptophyta; class Magnoliopsida; order Asparagales; family Amaryllidaceae; genus Allium; species Allium sativum. The sequence goes on along the minus strand of CM060916.1, from coordinate 1,045,576,678 downwards.
CTGTCGGAGCATGGACTCCAATGCTTTCTCGTTCTCGGAAAACTACATCGTCGGTCATCATCTTTTGTTGCTTTACCTGGATATTGTACTCAGGGTTGCTACACTCCCCTACCTCGAGGTGTTGTTTGGCTGCATTGACATATTGATCTAATGCCTTGGAACTATGTCCGGCGAGATAAAGTCCTCCGATCACGGTATTGATAACAATATTCTTTCCCTTTTGCTGGGCAGTCGGCCTAGCAGCAAGGTTATTCTGGTTCTGATTCGGGGCCTGTACTGCTTGCCCCCTGTCTCTGGGTGTTACTCTGTGTTCATCTAATTTTCCTTCTCGAAGAAGCCTCTCGACCACATCTCTTAGGTGACGGCATTCATTTGTCGAATGGCCATGGATCTGATGAAAGAGACAAAACTTTCCCGTTTCACGTTCTTTTTCTGTCGACTCTCTGGGAGGTGGCCTCTTATTCTGGAGGACGTTGTAAGAATCCATGAAGATGTTTTCCAGAGTATCATTTAGTGGCGTATAACTCTCAAAGGCCCTGGGACGAGTCCTTCTCTGGGAGTCGTTCCCTCGGTTGTTGCCATTACCATTATTATCACTGTTCCCTGACTGACGACCACCCTGATTCCGATTTCCGACATTAACTTCGACCTTCCCCGAGCTGTCTCCTGTTTGCTTAATGGCGACATTGCTCTGGATTTCCTCTTTATCGGTCGTTTTTGCCTTTCGGTTAGCATATACTTCTTCCCGGCGCAAGTGTACGTTGGCTTTTTCGTAGAATAATTCTCTAGTATGGGGCGGCTTGCCTGCCAGGTATCTCCCGAATTCAGTGTCTTTATCTACTCCGTCAATCAGTGCTGCGACAACGGTCGGTTCATGGGGATCTTTAACCTCAGTACCAGCCAAATTGAAACGATCCAGGTACACCCTCAAACTCTCGCCTGGTCGCTGCTTGACAAGGAACAAGTCAATCACACTTTTTGTTTTTTGTGCATAGATACGGAATTGTTCTACGAACTTCTCACTCAACTCCCTGAAGCTAGAAATTGATCTTGCTGGCAAGCGAGTAAACCATAACAATGCTACATCCTCCAAGAATATGGGAAACGCTTTGCACTTGACAGCGTCAGAGGCTGCGGCAGCGGTCATTGACCAAGAATATCTCATCAGATGCTGGACAGGATCAGACCTACCCGCATATCGGTTCATCTGTGGCATGTTGAAACGTCTCGGGAAAGTCGCATCCAAAATATCATCAGTGAAAGGGGTGTGACTGCGGTCAATTCCCCAATCTTCGTTCCGTTGTCCACGGCTATCGGCCAGAATCTGATGGATCATGGCTGCAACATTTGCACTGGTTATCGGAGGTTCAGGTCAGTGCCTCTGGTTCGGCGGGGTTCTCTGATCTCTCTTCTGGGAGCAGTCACAAAATCCAGGGCTCGGATAGGGCTCCGTTGCCCCCTGTTACCATGAGCATGTGCGTGGTGACGGGGCTGAGGTAGTCTGTTATGCACAGGACTGTCCACATCTCGAGTCCTGGGTGCTGTGGCTTGATCGTTCACATTACGGTTTGAGGGCCCCGCCCCCAGCGCTTCTTCTTCCTGTGATGGCAGGGTTCCGAACCGAAGCTGCTCTATGTTTTCGGCTCTCTCATACGGTCGTCGCGGAGGTCTCGGCGATTCCTCAGACGAAGAAGAATATCCTGGAGTGAGTGGACGAACCGGCGGCGTTCTTTGCCTTGCAAGCTCATCAAGTCTTATATCCATAGCAGTCAAATTTTGTCGTAGGACGGAGCTTTCCTGCCTTTGGGCAGCCAATTCATCAAACAGCCTCTCCCACATTTCGGAAAAGCGAGAGAGATCCCCCTCAGTAACGGGAGCAGCAGGATCATATTGATCATCATCACTTTCTCTTATACGCAAAGAGCTTGAGCCAGGTCGAGCGGAGGGGCCAGGACGGTAGGAGCGAGCCACAGGCTCCTTTCTAGGTCGAGTTGTAGTCTGATCATCAATTCGAATCGTTGTGGTTCGAGGATGGCGGCTCGCAACGCCCCCCTGAGATCGATTCACGGTCGCGGTGCGTGGGGGATTCGAGACGTTGCCTCGGGATCGAGTAACAACCCCTTCAGCAGTCCGGATCGCCTCGTTCTCGTCGACTCGGAGCGTGGTGTCTTCATCGGATCGGTTCGCCCCCTGCGCTCCGCGATCCAGAGTCTCCTCATTGCCTAGCTCGTGCACACTTTCTTCAATCATTTCATTGGTTTGCGAAGCTCGTGCTTCCTTGGATCTTTTTCCAGCCATGATATCCGAATCGCTGGAATCTTCAAAGAACTGAATAGTGAAAATTTAGGATTGTTTTCTCAGTGAAAGCAACAAAATGTTAGATCAAAATTTGGACCTAACACCCAAATTGTTCTGAAGCTTATATAGTTTCGACTGAAGAATGAGGGAAAAGGAAATAACACACAGAATTTATAGTGGTTCGGCGTTAACGAGCCTACGTCCACTTTATATATTATTGATTATACTTTGCAAGCTAATACAATCAAGGATTTCTCTCAATACTCTAGTAGTCTGACAATAATGGCGGATTCAGTACTCAATATTACCAAAAAGATCCCAAAAAATGCCAAGCTCCGGGCTATTTATAGCTGATTTTGTCAGGTGGGTCGTGGTAACACTTGGCACGAATCCCGAGAACATCGCATCGCATCGCCTCCGTTGAAGAAATGGTCAAATTTGCCGTTGTGGACAGGTGTCGCGATCCCCTTGAAAATCGGATCGTGCAGATGGGGAGAATCGGTCAGAATGACGGTTAGGGACACGTGTCGCTAGATCCGTGCGTCTCGGATCGCTGAAGACTAGCTCACGCTTGAATGGGTCAGAGGGTTCGCCATGCATCAGGGGATCGGATCGGTCTAATCTGGGCAACAATATAGGTTCGGATCGAGCCGCATAGAGGTTTCGTTCCGCTGATGGAATGGGGGCGACCCGTCGAGACGCGATCCGGTGGTGGGCGAGTCGACAGTGTGTGATCCGACATCGGGCGAGTCGATAATGCGATCCATTCCTTCATGTTCTTAGAGAACGTGATTTCATGCTTTCTTCTTATGAATGATCCTGGGTGGATTGGTCAAAAAGCTAGCCAACAGTCTATATCATCGAATATAGCCAAGTGAGAACATAATAAAAATTATTTTACCACCAGAAAACAAAGATCTATGGTCATAATTTGTCAGACATAATGCCCAGTACTTCAATAATTCTGGAAGTTAATAACTCTATCGTGATAGGAAACATGTTAATAAAAGGGAAGGACAAAAAAAAAGTTGATTTTTATATCCTATTTACCTGAATCTATTTGTCAAACTCATAAATTGGTGCTATTGAGCTAACGGTTCTACAATTTGGCTCTACTCTTATAGAAATTAACATGGTGGATCTTGAGATAGAGTGGAAGAGACGTAATGGTTGATTGTTTTGGGAGGGAAAGAATTAGCCTTTGGCACGGTGAGCTATTGACGGTGAAGTAGCCGGTAGAGAAACTGGAGGCGAAGGGGATAGGATTTTCCGTTGTTGCCGCCATTTAGAGGGAAAATAAAAGTACTACGTTTGTGTTAATCGTTCTTCATGGTGGACTTCAAACCGACGCAAGTTTGCATCACTATTAAAATGATACTCAGACGTTTTCATGAAAAAAAAAACAGTTTGTGATGAAGTTATGACCATGTAAATTTCAATACTACTGTTATGTTTTTCCAAAACAAATTATTTTTTCTATCAATATATTTTTATGAAAATAAAATTTGGAATTTTTATCCTTTAAGCACTTTTGAATATGTCCGATATTTCGATTTTAAAAAACATTACGGCTCTTAATAAAATATTTTTGTTTTAGAACAAATAAATTTTATTATTTTACCTTATAGATATGAGCTGCAAAATATGCATGTCAATGTTGACTATCTAAATAAGATGTATAAGTTACACATTGTATGTATTTATGTGTACATATATGCATATGTATGTATGTTAGGAAAATTGTTTAAAATCATTTTTACTGATATTATGTCAAATGCGACATAAAAAATTGGTTATGAACACCTGAAATATGCGTTTTTATTTAACGCATGGAAAGTTTGTGATATGTCCTAAGAAAATTATGTAATTTGTAATATGTATCCGACTCTACGGTCAACCTTGTTCTTAATAATTTTTTTTTTCATATACTGCTTATACCAAAAGATGGCAGAATCACCTAGAAAATATAATTTAGGTATTTACTATTAAGCAGCCTTTTAATAAGGTCTTTACTCGTTGGACTTGGCCATTCAGATAGCTAAAAGATCAAGTGCGGACTCGAATAAACTCGGACTAAGCGTCAGAATCGATGTTTGATTGAAAATCAGAAAATGACTTGGTTCGGATCGATCGCCTACAGGCATCGTCCAATCACTTGGAAACTGCCTGATCGGCTCGTTGGATCACTTCATAATCACTTGATCAATCGCGTACAGGATCAGATTGATCATCATCGATCATTTCATAAAAGCATGATCGGCATGCATCGATCACCTGGAAATTAAAGATCAGATCAAACAGGTACTTTCCCGATCATTTAGTAAGTTAGATCGATACTCCCAATAAATGTTGACACTCGAAATGGACGAATTGTTACATGAAAATGATCTCAGAAATGTGGTCCGATCGCATTCAATAGCAACATAAAGTGAATTCAAAACCGACATGGGTTAACAAAACAAACTGAAAAGGCTTCTACTTCAGATGTTCCAATGCAAGAGAGAGCTACAGATGCTTCCACAGATGACGATTTGTCCTTTCTGGATCCTCAATTACTAGAAGATCTTCATCAGGATGACATTGAACACGCAGCCGAAGTAATTAACGAGGTTGTTGAACCTGAACAAAACACAAATGTGTCAAGTTTTGTTATAAAAAATCCCACTTATTTGAATTCATCAAAAGCAACTGCAAATCCTACTCCTCCTAAAGAAATCTGAGGAGTTCCTCCTCACATAAATGACATTTCTCACGTGGAATATCAGGGGAATTAGCACATTAAAAAGTATGTATGACGTGCTTACTCTCTTGACTAAATTTAAGCCAATGGTGATTGGCTTAGTAGAAACTAAATTAAGTTCTGTTAATTTAAATGTGTTTTGCAAGAAGCTTTCGTCTCAATGGTGCTATGTTACTAATGATTCTCATGAGTGCACAGGCCGTATACTTCTTCTTTGGCATTCTGCAGTGTGGTCAATTCAAGTTTCTTCCTTATCTACACAACATATTACTACATTAGCATATAATAATTCAGGTGGCCTCTCCCTTGTTTTTTACTATCATGTATGGTAGCAACAGTTTTCCTGAAAGGCAGATATTATGGAAAAACATCGTAGACCAGTCTCATCAAATCAATGAAGCTTGGCTCCTAATGGGGGACTACAACAATGCTTTATCTCCCATGGACAAGTAAGTTGGCCTTCCTATACCTTTCCAACATATTAGAGAGTTTCAAAACTTCCTAATGCATGTTGTTTTAATGGAGATAAAGCCTATTGGTTTTAATTTTACGTGGAGAATAAAGGGTCTAGCTACCCATATTGATAAAATCTTGGCAAACTCTCCTTTTGTTCAAAAAATTGTAAATTTGAAAGCTCCCGCTCTCTCTAAGTTGACAAGTGATCCCAATCAACTGATGTTAGATTTAATTCCTATTGTTAAACAGAAGGGGTATCCGTTCAAATACCGCAATGATTGGCACATGATTGAGGGTTATGACCAATGTATAACTACGGGGTTAGCAACATCAACATGGTGTTTCCCCAGTTATCAGTTTTTAAGCAAACTGACTGCATACAAACTTGAGTTAAAGAAGTGGAATAAATTTCAACAAAATCATGACAATCAACTATCACAGTTGGAGGGTATTTGCAAGGCATTAGAAGAGGCTATAGACAATGATCCAACTGATTTGTATTTATATGAATAAATGCTATGTGCCAAACATCAATTTCAAATGCAGCAAAGTCATAATTTTTGGGATTTGAAACAAAAAGCAAAGGTTTCATGGTTGCAAGAAGGTGGCACTAATTCAAAGTTTTTCTACTCCAAAATGACTTCTAGACAATTCAGAAATGATATTTGGGCTTTCATAACCGCCAATAGTCAGCTGATATATAAAGATTTAGACATTGAGCAAGAATTAATTAGCTACTATAATTCTTTATACAATGGTGCTCTGAATATGGTCTTCCCTAATTCCATTCCCAACAGGTAATGTCTCCACATCTTCAAATTATGAGATAGATAATTCCTTTCGTGCAGCTTCAGTTATCGACTCACGTAGGCTGCAACCTTATCCTTCTGCATTGAACTGCTCCAAGTCCAATACTGCATGCATCAGTGTATACCACTATCTTTTCATTCCCACTCGGAATCATCAAAACCGGAGCACTCTCAGTCTCTCTTTCAAGATTCCGAAAGCATGCACACACTTCACATCCCATGTGAACACTTGGTTCTTCTTCATCAATCATGTTAACGGTGCAACTATCTTGGAGAAATCCTTTAAAAAATGGCGATAATATCCCGCCAACCCAAGGAAACTCCGAACTTTCGTTGCATTCTTTAGTCTTTCCCAGTCCTGGATTGCTGCTACTTTAGCGGGGTCAACCGTTATTCCATTTCTAGAAACAACATGTCTAAGAACCTCACTTCGCCGTTCCAGATGTGGCACTTCGAAAACTTAGCTCTCAGCTAATGCTTTTGCAAGGTTTCCAAAACAACTCGCAAGAGCATCTTATGATCTTCCTCATTCCGGGAGAAAACCAACCCGTCTTCCCCACATCCGAGAGTGATAACCTTTACAAAAAGAAATTAGAAATAACCGTACATTCATGGCAACCAGTTATCAAACATAGACCACTCTAATCGACATTGACATCTCCCAAGCAAAAGTCCTAGATGCCTAAACCAATATCAGACAAGCACCCAAGAGATATCTCCTTTGACGTCAAATAATCTACACAAGACGATATAAGAAAAACAATCATCATTGATGTCTTTGGCTATCACCGCCAATCCTGCCTTGAAACCATCGTTAATCGTATGACCGGCCGCCTTGCCATTCGTCAAAGGCTAATGGTAAACCCTGGTTCTAGTAGTACTCCATACGCCATCGTTACTCGTATCTCTCGGCCCATCATGACTGCCCAGGGTACTCAATCAGCCACTTCTAGTCTTTGGGTTCCCCCATTGTACCCCATCAACCCATCATCCCATCATGACTGTTCATATGCTCAAGCCCCTTCTCGAACAACCATTATCCATGAACTCACCACCTTGAGGCATCTTCACATTCATTGCATTACGACGATCAACGAACACATCACATCACTTCGAATATTCCCACTTGAATTCACTTTGAAGCCACAATCATTACTGAACCAAAATAACACCATATAATGGTCCATCTTAGTTAGGTCGTCTCCCGTAGGTCGTGATCGACCTATGAACCACGACCCAACCTACTGGGTCCACTCACCAGACCATGGACCTATCGATTTTACCATCCAGGCCGACCCGACCGGACTCACCAAATGAGTTGACTAGGTCGTTCCATATCCAATGATCTAACGAGGTCGTGCCACACCATTTCTTACCTGATTCTACCAATGCTCCAGGAAACCAAAACCAATGACCTGACTAGGTCGTTCCATACCATTTCTGATCCGATACCCTACGAATGACCTAACCCTGGACCGACCCGATCCACATACGAACGACTTGAAGCTCCCCAATACTCCAACGACCCGAGCTTCATTTCTTAAGTAGCAAGCCACACGGCCTAAGCCCGCCACATCACCAACGACCTAATCAAAAACGACGACCCAGCTCTAGATCTAACCAAAATAGCTCCAATCTTGACCAAATCATCACCAAATGACAAAATCGATTCAAACAACTCATCCAAATCATCCAATTCAGCCATTAACGGTTTATGAAACCATCAACAACATAAAAACGATAATTATTCATCAATAATCATATAAAATTCACCAAATCATGATAAATTAATAAATAAACAAATACAATGAATCTAACTTGCATAAACATATGAATTAACAAAAGAATTTAATGATTTAATTTTCTATATTAGATCCTATGGTGATTCAAATAAAAATATACTTACCATGATGTAGATCTTTGTGAAAACAACTTAAAACGATGAAACTAAGATCAAACAACCCATATACTTGATTGAATCCGTGTGAGAGATACTTATCAAACACCAATCCTTCGATCTAGCTTAAAAACGATGAATCATGAATCCAAACAACGAAGAACAACCTTCAGACCTCTCAATTTGATGAAATCTCTCTTCACTTGATGTAGACCTAGCTTTGATTGATGTGGATCTTCAGTCTTCCTCCTCAGATCAAGACTCTAATCGTGTAAGGGTGTATTTGATTGAGCAAGGAGGATCACGAGCTCAGCCATATGAGATAATGCATAAAGTAAACTATTCTCCAGCATTTAACCCCCTATTTTTAGCCTTCCACCAACTCACTAATGGGCCACCGACACAAAACATGTACAGAAAATTGTGTAGCACTAAACAACGATTCCTCACAAACCGCTGAACTAAATCTTTAATATGACCACTCTACGGAATTGGCAACACCATTTCATTTCCAATAAAATTGATCTCAACACCTAATTCGATTACAGTTAAAAGTTATGCCCTGTACAAAACTAACAAGGGCAAAATGGTCATAAATAAAATTGGTAAAAATTATGGACATGTCTCACATCCCCATAAACAACATCTCAAAATATGAGAATGGTCCAACCCTCAGGGAATTAAATAAAAATATTTTACGATCCTCCGATACGTAAAATGCAGGGTGTTACAACACAGAATCTAAGTTGTTGGATCAGTTTTTCATTTTATGAAGGATGGAAATCACGGGACAATCTGATGGTGAAGATTTATTGTATCACTATTTGTATTTAAGTTGTATGTTTAAATAGACTTTCCCATTTATATTTTCTAATTTTTGTAATGTCTAATGCATTATTATAATACCAAATTTTTTAGTAAATACAACATAATTTGCAACATTAATACAGTACTTTGTGCTACAAAAATTAAAACGTTAAGTTAATGTTGTCAACAATACTATTTTTGCAATATTTGATGTCTGTTATCTTTACTAAAAATTTTGACAATACAATACAACAGTTATAAACATGCTCATGACAATGTTAATAATATATTGTTGAAATATGAGCATTAACAATACTGACTAAAGTTATTAAATATATTATGGTCAACAATGTAAAATAAATGTTGTCCTAAATATGAATCGTTTTAACATTATGTTGATGTTGTAAAATGAAAAATAAATCAAATCTACGATAGTATTTTGCTGATGTTTAATTTTCGATCTGTAATGTTTGATAAATATTATTGAAACAAATAAATTTGTAATATTAAAGAAACGTCGTTAATTTACATATTTCAATTACAAGAAAAATATATTATGGAAAAACAAACACAATACAACGTAAAATAGTCATCATTAAAAATTACTTTCTATAACAGTTTAAATAAATATTGTAAAACAAAATTATTTACAACTTTTGTACATAGAACGTCTTTTGAAACATTGTATTACAATGTTTTTCTTTACAAATGTTGTGAAAGATCTTCCTTTTTCACAACACTTTTGCAAACTATTGCAGAATCAATGTCGTAAAATAGTACTTTTGTTGTACTGTGCATGAAATTAAACTACATTAATTGCATAAAGTAAAGAATAAGAATTAAAAGAGCATGTAATTAAATTGCACAAAAATGAAAATTATGTATCAGGGAAAATGGCTAAGAAGGAATGAAAAAAAGAGAGCATTTATTTGAGATCCTACAATTAAACTAACTAAAAGAGACAATTCTATTTACACAAAGCACATGGGTATTTAAACAAGCCTAAAACCCTAATCCACTTTTTTTGGGAACTATCCAAAATACCCTCTTCATAAAGTTTCCATATTGTCTTTAGTCACTAATCATTCATTAAAAGTATATAATACTTTTCTGTCTCCTTTAGATAACGCATTAGCTCCTAATTGTAGCCTTAAGAAAAAGGGATTAGGTAGATAGGTAGGGTACTCCATGATCCATGAGATGAATTATTTCCTTTCTCCTTATAATTGTGCATCCATATCTTTATGTGTGCATCTTTTTTCATGAAAGCCTCTTCAAGTTTGCTCCTTAATTCCAAAAAAAACAAGTAAAAGACATAAGTAAATTTTAACGAAAATTAGCATATGCACAAATAACCATTTTACCCCTAAATGAAGATAAATATATGATGATTTTAAAATAATTGAAATTATGGTTTAAACATGTTTACCCTATATGTTCATTTAGTAATTATTTTTGTAAGGCAACTGGTTTTCTTAAAGCGATCCGTAACACTTTTATTATAAAAATAATATGTACATTGAAACCAGGAGATATGCAAAAAGCATATCTACTAAAAGAAAAAAAATTCCACATAGGGAAACATGGCTGATGCAAACATCAAGCATAACAAATAGTGATTATCCCTACTACAAGCCCATATTCCACAGTACAAAATTACAAAAACCAAACCATCACTTATTTGATTACTTAAGAAAAAACCCAAGAGCCATAAAAAAACTCAACAGCCAGTCACCAAACGGACAAATAGTTAACCACTGGTGTAAAGGGTTTTCAAAAGATCTTTTTTCCTTCTTTAAGTAACTAGAAGATTTAATTAATTGTTGTCTGGTTGCGAGGTTGCTGGAGGACAACAAGCAAGAGCTACGTTAACATCATCGGTGATTAGTAGTGGCACCTTACATGTAGTAGGAGGAGCTAAGTTTGCGTAAGGGTTGTATTGATTGGAATTGTACTTCTGCTTTACTGAGTCAGATGGGGTCTTACTACTTTTGGATGCAAAGTGTTGCATGGTTAATACCATATATGTTCTTAATTAGGCTTTTAAAGTTAAAAAACCTAGGCATAAATTGAAATGAAGAAGGTTGCTTTGGGTTGATAGACTTAGTGAGCAAAGGAGTAGAATTGTTAGTTTGATTTTCCTTCTCCTGCACATTTGTAGCCATATTATTTTTGAAAAGTTATTACAACTTTAGGAATTTGTTCCAACAAGTCACCTTTGCCATCATTCGAAGGTACTATTTGATTAACATTGCCAATGACATTTTTTGGTTAGTTTAGCTTGAATACAATCAGTGATTTCAAGAAGTTCATCAAATCTAGCACTTTTTTTTTTGTTTCCAACCTACTTGCTGAAAGCCTACATTAATTTCACCTTCCTTTTCTTCTTTAACATCTACTAAGTTATTGTTTTCTTCTAAATAATAATCTAGAATGTCAAAACTATTAGAGGTACCAATACCAATTTCATTAGCAACTCTATAAACTCCAAAATTATTAGGTAAAGCTTCCACAACATCTTTCCCCTAATTTTTGCCATCAACTGAGGTAACTCCCACTTTATTTTTTTTCTTAATAATTCTCCTCTAGTATTGTTTCTTGCTAAAGGTAGCAACCCCATTTAAAATAACCTTATCATCATTACATACAACATCATTTTGGTTAACATTCGTGTTTGACCCTTTGACACATCTGTTAAGAACTCTATCATCTACCTCTTTCCTGCTACTAGTTAGAACAATACAGCGACTACCTTTTCAACCGTTTCATTCTTCCTAGTGCATCTAACATTATTAGAGCACAACCAACAATGGCTTGTTCAGTTACTAAACAAGCCACGGAGCAACCAGGTATGGCTTGTTCAGTCACCCGTAGCTAGTCTGTGGCAGCTTTGGAGTGTGGTGGTGGCTGGTTCACTGAACAAGGGTTGGCAGTTATAAGGGCAAAGACTTTGCCGTTATAAACTTATAACGGCAAAGTCTTTGCCGTTATAATTTATAGTCGTTGCACCACAACGGCTAGTGCAACGACTCCCTTTCCCTCCCCTATATACCAACCTACCTCCTTCTTCTTCCACACAACCACATCACCTTCTAAACTTCATTTTCTACATCCAAAAAAAATGTCTTCTTCTGCACCCAAGTGAACTGGAAAAAAAAATTGTACCCAAGAAATCAAAGTCCCAACCGCACTCGTCATCATATGCCATGCAATGTCCAGTCCAACAGTAGCAATCGTTTCAGCCATCTCACGAATACGGATGCTCGTCGTATTCAAATTATCCATACCGACCACCTTACCAACCGCTCGCTCCTCCTATGTTTCCTCCCATCCATTCTACCGTCCCACCACAGTTTTACCAATGACGTCCCGTGGTAGACATGTACAGCGATCATTCGTCGTATAAGTCGATGATGATGCAGACCTATCAAAGTCAAGAACCTCAACTAACTCCGCAGCAGACCGAGATTCGGGACCGTGAATGTATGCAAAATCTGCAAAGACAACTTTCATACGAGTACGCCTCTCCTGCTAACGAAGATAATGTTGAAGCATCAACGGAGGAGGCGAAGGAGGAAGATGCAAACGAGAATGCGAATGTTACAAATTCTGAAGAATGTAATTAAGACGACCTTGCACATATAAGTCCCGAATTTAACCAAAAGAAGACTAAGTGAAAGTCCTTAAGCGGCATTTTCAATAAATGACACCAAACCAAAGTTGTATTGGAGGCGGATCTAGGAATAGAAGAAATCGAGGATGAACGTGCCGAAGGGGAAGGAACAACAGCAGATGGAGGAAAAAAACAATGTAAGTTTACTTCCGAGCAGTACATTTCACTTGCTAGATCCTGGATACGCATTTCACAGGACAACATTGCTGGAAATAATATGAAAGGCCAGAAACTTTGGGAAAGAGTTGCAGAGTTTTACAATTCATTGGAAGCGATGAGTAGAACATGGGGATAACTTAGAGGAGGTTATAGAGTTATGAATGCCGCATGTCAGAACTATCTGGCAATACTGACAAGTTTGCAGAACAGGCAGGAAAGCGGTGCTGCACCTTATGACATTCTAAGTACCATAGATTATTTTAAAAAATAACATACTATACTATGAGTAGTAGAAATGTCATACACTCATACAACTTCGACTTTGTGTTACATATTGAAAAGTCACAAAAGGCCTACCAACAAAAGTATAGACATCCATTTAATTTTCAAGACTGCTTCGAGCTTCAATCTAGTTTGCTGAAGTGGAAGAACCCAAGCAACTTCCTGTTTGAGTAATAGAACAAAGCTTGAAGGATGAACTACTATGATTCTAGTCCAGGAAGTGACCAGAGTTCGCAAGAAAGAAGCCTTTTATATGAAACTAGTGACGGACGACCTATTGGCAGATCCAAGCCTATTCTGATGGAGCAACTCGGTGCAGAGTTATCCAGATTACTCTCCACAATGGAGAATTCAGCTAAGGAGACAAGAGAGCATATAATTAAATTTTCAACGCAAAGACTCCGTAACGACGAAGAGTTCCAAAAGGCAATTAATGATGATCGAGAGCTCCAAAGACAAGCACAGGCGGGGAAACAAGTCATTCAATGAGAGAAGCAGGAAGAGAAGAAAACTATGCTGCGAGAGAAGAATTATATTAAAATGATTCAGACGGAGCAACTCAGTGCAGAGTTATCCAGATTTCTCTCTACAATGGAGAATTCAGCTAAGGAGACAGGAGACCATAGAGTTAAATTTTCATCGCAAAGACTTCGTAGCGACGAAGAGTTCCAAAAGGCAATTAATGATGATCGATAGCTCCGAAGACAAACACAGGTGGGGGAAATAAGTCATTCTACGAGAGAAGCAGGAGGAGAAGAAAACTACGCTGCGAGAGAAGAATTATATTAAAATGATTACACGTGATTTTAGTAAGCTTTCCCCTCTACAGCAAGAACTAATAACCGAGCATATTAGAGAGTACGGAAAGTATAAAGCAAGCGAAAGCGGAAGCGGCAGTGGTTCGTATAAGGACTAGCTTTATATGTTGGGTTGAGTTGTAATATGATTGTGAACTATTTGTAGTATTTACGCACTAGGTGTTGTTTATGTTAGGGAAACTCGAGTGGATTCAGGGTTGTTGTTTATGTACTATTTGCGCTTATAGTTAAGTAATTGTATTATTGTGGATAAGTGCCGATTAGTCTAAACAGGGACAACATACAACTACGATAAAGGATACATCATTATAACAAAATATAGGATACAACATCATTATAACATACAATGTACAGCATGCAACTATGATAAAGGATACATCATTATAACAAAATAAAGGATACAACATCATTATAACATACAACTACGATACAATACGGCGGAACGACCGAACAATCCAGATTACTAGTAGCCTTAGTTTCGCGAAGAAACGCTCCACCCATACAACATTTCTGCTTTTGTTGCCACGTTCAATATTTCCAAGCCACCGACCTCTGCTTGCATTTCCAGTGCATACTGGACACCCCTCTCAGTCGAAGGTGGATCGTACCATGAGACAAAATTACACCGTTGCAACCCTTGCCGGTTCAGTGCAGCAATGTATGCCTTGCTCCCAAAAAATCGATGACTAGCATTGGTTTGACTCTTTGAAACAACCACGTTGCATTCCACTCTATAATAGCAAAGAACATTCCGACCTGTAATGCTAGAGCTCGACCTTTCAAGGTTCTGGCAAGCAATTACTTCCATCAACCCAGCATGATGGGTTTTTTGCATTGGTCCAATTCTTGGGACAGCAACGTTTGGTTGCGTGGCACTAAAAAGTTCAGACTCCACTTCTCCAAGTTCAACTTGGACATCCTCCTGTGTTTCTGGCACAATCTCTACATCTTCGATTGGTTGCTTATTCCTTTCATATGCATTGTACAGTTGAACCATTGTTTCATCATCGTATTCCCAACTAGACATTGTATGTAGAGCAAATGTGGATAGCCGAAAATTATTGGAGAGCTAGAAATAATGAAGACAGAAAGAAGATGCAGGGTCCTATTTAATAACGCAAGTCCGCTTCTCGATATATTAAAGCATTAATTGGGGCTACTTGTCAACTCATTTGTATTTTTCCGTGGCGCGGTTTTTAAGAATGATGGACATGTAGCAGATATTCCCTGTCTCATTTCTAATGTGGATGCTGACCAGACCATGTTCCTTGATATACAACAAAGATTCCTTGTCTAGTTTGTACAGTTGACGGCGACTTGACCCTGCCACTTGGTCACTGGTAAAGACATCTTTAATCATTTATAATGTTGCTACCAACTTAATTAGCATTTCTGATAAATGATACAATTAACAATAAACATAATCCTACAGAAGATCACAAAGAAACATCAATTACTAATACATGAAGCCAAGTACGACATCAAAGCAGGAAACGTGGGAAGTAGTTTGCGAAGCGAACGTCTCATTATATTGAAACTCAAGGGCGTCTCTTTACATTCAATCATAACTGCTCATTTTTCGTTTTCTAGGCGTCTAATCTTTTTTTCTAGTTCATTTGAATAGGCTATTCCTCCTGGGTAAAGTGGGTCGTCTATCCATTCCATGTAATTGCATCCATTAGGATACGATGGACATTTCTGCATGCGGCGACCTATTTGTTTCCCTCTGCTCGAGCAACCACTTCAACCGCATACCCGCAATAGCAACAAATTGGATAAGAGTCCACTTCCTGTTCATAAGGTGGTACTCGATACACATCAACTTCTTCACGTGGTTGAGGGATCGACGGTTCGTATGCTGGTTGAACATTGCCTACTTGAGCTTCAGGTGGATGTTGAACGTTCCCCGGTCTGTAAGGTGCTTGATCCCGAAGTCTTAGTTCGTTTAGAAACTCTAATTCATCTTCCATCTCCTGAAGTCTCCTCTGTTTGTACGCCTCTTCCTCGGAGTCAGTAGCTAATGGCTACGAAGGCATGGTTGTGGGAATGAAAAGAGGAGTTGGAAACAAGGTTTTTTGAGTGAACTAAGTTGGGAGTTTTTTGAGGGAGTTATATAGCTGCCCACCGCAAAATAATGTAACCGGTCAATGCTCATGTGGACGACCCCTGTTTTTTTAACTCCTACATGTATACAAGCTTGATACGGTGACAATACAACTCACCGTAATGTTTCCAAAGCCCGCTACAGTCATTGAAATGACTTGACATAGAGACATATTTCATAATCATTATCGAAAGGAAGGAGAAGAGCTCACATCAAATATTTTACATCTTCTCATTTATATCATCCTAACACTTAGCCTCGTAATAATTTTAATTCCAGTCTTAATTCTCCTACACCATTAAGCAGCAATTGACCCATTAAATCCTTGTAGGGAATTTACCAAGTGGTGAAATTTGTCAATGACTGAGACTTTTTGATTTAATCATGACCTTGATCGTGGTCAGGATTCCTCAAGGCAAACTCCCAAGCCTTACAGCTTTCTGTGGCTTCATCAACCTCAATTTTTAAGTCGGTAATCCGTTGAAGCAATTTACTCACCTCTTCATTATAGTCAATAGATGGATTGGCCCTTATCTGACTCTTGTCTTTTTCTTTCGACCAACCTTCTAAAATAGTTGCTTGCTTATTCAAAATTTTAATGGTCAAATTTTGAATATAAAATGCCTTTCAACAAGTCACAGTTGGTGCAACTTTGGGAGCATCCCAATGCGCTGCCATTGCTAATGAATCATCATTGGTTTAGGAAGGTGATTTTTCGAATTGATTCCCTTATTTACAAATGAAACAAGACATAGTTATTCACGAGTTCTACTTTGAAACAATAATATTGATAAATTATACTTTCCATTATCAGAAAAGTTTGCTACATAAACTCTTAGATTTATCCAAATAAGCTTTGAACTGTTCTGGAATACACAAGCATTAAAGACTACAAAGCATGACCTATATTACATATCAACTCAGAATGTCTAGTTCTAAGTCTCTTTAAAAATTATTTCCTAATCATCTGTTTAAAAATCAAAGGGAAGTTGAAGGTACTTCATATAAATACGTCGAAGGTCCCCAAGGTAACGGTCCTCTCCCAACCCAAATGTTGTTTGTTAAACAATCTGCATTGAGTTTCCCCTCATTAATCTAAAATACGAGTGTAAAGCGTCTTTTGAAAATACTTCTTTGAGGAGAATGAGATTCTTCCATAACATGGAATAAATTAGAAATCATTGATGAAAGAAGTTATCATCAAAAAAAACATTCATGGTTATATAGTTTTACAAATACTCATCTTGTTCATACAATATTGACTTTTCGAATAATTCAAAGATGAATATGTTCTTGTTGTACTTGAGTTTTTCTGGGGTAAATCCTTTGGGATTGAATGAACCCTCGGTAGGTTCCAACAAGCGCCTAGGATGGAGGTAAACCCCACGATCATCTAAGCATCCTCTATGAAGACGACGAAGTAGACCACCACTATACTCTTCTAAGAAGGAAAAATCTATCGTTTCGAATAGACTATAAACCTAATAGAGGAAATCTATCAAGATGTCCCTATCTTCTATCAATGTCCAAAATAAAGTCATCAACTCCTAATTTCCTTAAGGATTCTTTCTCTCTGAAGTCGTGTTGCCTTTAGTCTTGGCCCGACATCATGTTCCTTATAAGATATAAGTTTTGAAGCACTTTCTATCAAGGTAATGATAGCATTATAATCTTTCAGCAACATGTCATGTTCTATATGGGATCATACTATTTCCTTTTTTAGAGGAAACGGATGTGCAACGTGGCACTACATAGCTAGTTAATAGGCATAAGTAATTAGCATATTTGATCAACAAGCTTGATCGGTAGGCAAAATAAGTAGTTCGAGATTAAGGTACAATCCTATGAGTTCAAGTAGCTAAATAAATAAATTAAGAAATAAGTACATAAAAAAGAGTGAACAACACAACAAAGAAGACATGCACATTGACCAGAAATTCCTTTTAGTGAGCCAAGCAACATTTGTACTTCCTAGCGATTCTTCGTGGTGAGTCTCCCCAGGGAAGGCAAGTCTGAAGGGAGCTGAGTGCGCGTACTTGAATAAGCATAAAAAAATGAGTGATGCGTCTGTAAAGGCCCGCGAAATAGCTTCTAGGTTTTCCAAAGATAACGGCATTGCGTTCTTTCCATATGTGCCAACGATAGATAGCGATGAAGATGTCAACATAAGGGTTAAGGGGGTTTTATTGCCAATGGTCGAAGAAGGATGTGATAGCGGGGATGAAACCAAGGAGATGTGAACTTGTAGCTGTGAGAACGCGATAATAGAAATCACAGTCCAAGAAAAGGTGTTGAACATACTAATTTTCAAGCAAACATAAGGCACAAGTAGAATCAGTAGGAACAATGAATATGGAGAGTATGTCCTTAATGTTGATACGTGCTCTGATGAGACACCATTAAAAGAATAAAATGCGGGGGAGGGGGTAAATTGCGTTTCCAAAGTCTGGGAAAGGAAAAAAGACGGCCACAATTGGTCAGAAACTGATGGCAAGATGACGAGAAACATTTGGTTGGTAAAGAAGCCTATAGTATGAGTTAGCAGCTTTAGTTAGATGAAGAGAGAGGATGATATTTCACACTTTGAGGATGCCAAATAGAGTGGGAAGGTCAAAGAGGGAGTTAGGGAATAAAAAGGATTGTCTGACGTTGGATGCTTGGAGGACAGTTAAGTTCGGAAGGGTGATTTGAGGAAAGATGTTAGGAAGGAAGTGAGAGAGGGGGAGGGCGTCTTGCTAAATGTCATGCCAGAAAAGTCAGTTGTTGCCATTATCCAACTTGACATGGAAGAGATATTTAAGCTTGGGAAGAGTTGATAGGATGTTGTACCATACAGGGGAAGGGGCAGAACGAGGTAGGTAGTGGAGGGCGAGGCTATAGTTGGAATTAAAATGAAGTGATAGAATCCACTCTTTCCATATAAACCTTCCGTGGGTGAGAAGCCTCCAAAGCCATTTGGATAGTAGAGCCATGTTAAAGGAGCTCAGTCCATTATACCCAAGACTCTCCGATCTCGGTGAAGACAAAAAGATTGCCAGTTGAGAAGATGTCTAAGCTTAGCTTATTGCCATTCCAAGGAAAAGAGCTCTAGATGGAATCAATACAGTTAATAACCCAGCATGGAGTTTTATGGAACGACATCTAGTATGTAGGGATAGCAGAGAGGACTAATTTTACCAGCACCAGGCGGCCTGTCGCAGAGAGAGAGTTTGCTTTCCAGGTAGATAGTCTGGTTTCACTCTTATCAATGGGAGGGCCCGATCTGATCTTTTAAGTTCGGTGAGGAGGAGGGGAATGCCAAGATAAGTGATAGGGAAATGGGATAAGTTGCAGTTGAGAAAATTGGAAATGGGATAAGTTGCAGTTGACAAAATTGGTAATGGTGGGGCCAAGATGGTCAAAGTTTCTAAGCATTATGATGGAGTTCTTATGGAAATTGATGGATAGGTCAGAGACAAGTTCGACATTGTAGAGGAGAAGCTTATGACAATGTAGGTGGAAAGGATTTGGGGAGGCGAAGAGAATGGTGTCATCAGTGAATTAAAGGTTAGAGATCGTCTAATCTGACACCGGATAATTAATGCCCACAAGATGCTGATTGTTAAT
This sequence comes from Allium sativum, assembly GCA_030737875.1. Lineage (NCBI taxonomy): Eukaryota > Viridiplantae > Streptophyta > Magnoliopsida > Asparagales > Amaryllidaceae > Allium > Allium sativum. Next base: position 1,045,557,029 of record CM060916.1, on the reverse strand, counting down.
AGCTAGCTTAACCATCTGGTTAAAGACATCAAAAATGAGCACAATGATGAGTGGGGAGAGTGGGTCCCCTTGCCTTAGGCCATGTGCAGATTTGAAAATGTTTCCCAGTTCACCGTTGACATAAACGAAGGAGCAGCTAGTATGGAGTATTCACTTAATCCAGTTTCACCATTTTGAACTCTATTGGCTATAAGATCGAGGATGAAGTTCCAATTAACCAAGTCAAATGCTTTGGAAAAATCCAATTTGAGAAGAACACCAAGAGTCAAGGTGGAGCGACAATAAGAAATGACCTCTTACGTGGCAGCAACACAATCTAAAATATTACGATCCATGATAAAGTTGATTGCTCTGTACCAACCAAAGTTGAAATAGTCGTTTGAAGTCTGTTGGCGAGTATTTTGGTGATAATTTTGTACGTAGTGTTGAGAAGGCTGATAGGACGGAAAGATGAAAGAGATATTGACCCAGTTGTTTTGGGAAGGAGCACAACATTTGTGTAATTTAATCTTGAAATGGAATTTGGGTTCTCCTAAAATTCCTTACACATAGCAATAATATCATGCTTGACAATGGGCCAGAATTTCTTGAAGAAGAATGGGCCAAAACCGTGTGGACCTGGTGCTTTATCACCGGCCATATATTTTAGGGCTGTCCAAATTTCATCTTCTGAAAATGAATGGTCTATTTGGATATGAGGAGGGTTAGGGTAGAGCCGATACCAATTGATATCTGGAGGGGAGGGGATTGTTTGCCTAAAATGTTACGGTAGTGTTCAGAGAAGAGACTAAGAATACCAGTTTGGTTGGAGAAGGTTACATCGTCTTATTAAATTTCGGAAATGAACGTAGATTAGTGTCTTCCCTTAGCTAAGCAATGTAAGTATGTTGTGTTTTTATCTCCTTCGTCAGTCCACTTAGCTTTGGAACGTTGCTTCCACCCAATTTTCGCTTGTTTAATGAGTCTGTCTAGTTCTTCCTCTAGATCTTTGAGTTTACCCATTTCATCTGTTGTAAGCGGTTGAGATTCTTCTAGGATGTTTAAATTCTAATTTCGTCTTGTGTTGTCGGCAGCCTAGCTCTAAGTGAGCCCCAGATATTCTTAGTCCATGGGCGAATAATTTTTCTTAAAGATCTGAGTTTAAGGACAAATCTCTTGGTTGTAGACTGACATCAAATGGGTTGAGACCATTCCAGTTTGATGAAGTCTTCAAAATTGGGTTCAAGGAGCCAAAGGCGCTCGAATCTAAAAGGATGCTTGAAAAAGGAAAGGGTACCAAAATCAAGGAGGAGGGGATAGTGGTCGGAGATGATTGTGGCAAGACCATTTACCAAGGATAGTGGATGGAAGTCCTCCCTGTCTGAGTTGAAAAAGAAACGATCCAGCTTGGCAAGCGAGGGCTGGTCTCCGGCTTGACCAGGTAAAAAGTCAGTTACTAATCGGAGGATCAATAAGTGAGTATGAGTTAATGAAGGAGTTGAAGGATAAGGTGTCTTGGGATAGGTGACCGTGATTTCTTTCTAAGGGGTCCTTTTGTCTTTTTTAATCTAATTTTACCTTATAAAATGAGGCAACGTGTTTTCCTTGACTGTAAGTTAAAGAGGATCAATTGCTATGAATTCAAAAAGAAAAAAAAACACTTCAAAAGTGAAAGCCATAATTAAGAAATAGGGATTTCAGGCTGAGCAAGATGTTCTTTTCCTTTCTTCCCTTGGTTGGAGAGGCCACTATCCATAGTAAGAATTCCAGCTGAACCCTAATTAGTAGGAGCATCCGAAGGATCAGGGTTGGCATCCTCGGAGCCATGAGTACCATCAGCAGAGGGAGGAGGGATGTCATCTCCTCCAACGAAGTCATCATGATGGTCTTTGCCTTTGGAACCAAGATCAACGCCATCATCATCACCATCCCTATCATTGTCAACATTCATCAGGAACATCATCAATATACAGAAACTTCTCGGGTTCCATCGTATCTCTTTCAAGGACTTGAACCCCCTGCTTGATTTGCTCATTTATGTTCATACCCATGCCCGCGATATGAGGATCAGTAGAAGGGAATTCCATTTTAGGATACTTTTGAAAATTATATGAATATGCTAAGAAAAGAGCATCTTCGAAAGTGTTCAGCATCGCCTATAGAAGATAAGACTCCAAGAATGAAGAAATTCTATCTTTAGCATAAGAAATTATCCGCTTAGCATTAAAAAGCATGTCTTGGGTTTTAGAAAGATGGTTGTCTTTCTCTTTTAGTTAGTCAACACGGTTGGTTACCATTTGTACTTTTTCGTCTTCAAGATCTTGCTTAGACGATTCAAGAGCAGTAACTTTGTCAGACAAAAGATTCTTAGCCTTTCTCTCTTCCCGGATTTCTGACTCGACCTTTTCAAGGTATGTTTTTAATTCCATACATTCTTTCTCACGCTCCTCCTTCGCCACACTTAGAACATTTACCCTGGAATCCAAGGTAGATTTCTCTTTTTTAAGTTTTGCAACCTCAGAAGAAAATGGAGTAGTCACCTCCTGGATGGAGAACCATTTTTTGGTTATCTGAAAGGAAGAAAGCAAAATCAGTGTTTATATAAGAACGAAAGACGAAAAGAACTACGAGAAACATTACTGTACCAAAAGCTGTTTCTCGATGAGAGATTGTCGCAAATTCATCAGGTCTGGAGAGGGCAGTGTAGTGTTGGTAATATTTTCAGAGGAAAGAACAAGCCTTATAATCTCTTTAAAATCTTGAGTTTGTGGAGAAGGCCCAAAGGGACTAGCATACTGGGACACGAAGTCAAATTTAGTTCACGATCTATTAGGCTAAAAGTCTTCCGAGTATCAGACAATAAAATTTGATCAACAAAACTGCTCTCTGTTGTCGTTGTTTTGGAAGAACCCACAACAAAAGTAGCATCAACAAGAGGAACAATAGGACCAGAAGCATGTTGCTCAGTAAGCGTAGCAACAATTTCCTTGCGAGGAGGGGAAGGACTAGAAGCATCACCTTTTTGCTTTTTAGAGGTTGATTCATCAACAAATCCATCTTCAAGCCTTCGCTTAGCTGCAGCCTTAGGTCAGGCTAAGGCAGCCAAAGCAAATTCCCCATCAGAAGCTTTGGTAGTTGATCAAAGGAATAACATCACAAAAACATAGTCAGATAGATTAAGTGTGAAATAAGATTTTGAAATCAGTTTAGAAGAGCAATCTTACTCGAAGTGCCTCGAAATAGAGGGGTTAACTGTGTAAATATACTGGACCCCAAAGACAAATGCTTTGCACCGGAGAAATGGAGGGGTAGTTGCCCCAAATTTTTTTGCCCTAAAGGCAGAAATTCATGATTCTGGGATTGTCCAAAGTCACCAAAACAGATCATTTTCCTTATTTCTCAAAAGCCTTGTAAATTGGTTCAATGATCCTAGTCTCCTTATCGTTCGATCTTTTCTTTGAGGGATTAGAAGTAGGAAGTAAAAAATATTAAATGAAGCTTGGAGATGACACAATAAGCCTAAAAAGAATTTGAAAGCTCACGAAGAGTAGCAAAAATGCCCGAAATACCAGGGTGGCACCTGATAGAGAAAAATTGTGTTTTCCAGTCCTTAAATTTATTGATATCATCGTCGATCACTTTCTTTGTAGGATTCACGCGAAGGATGGTTGTTTCCACTCCTTTAGCTATAGACAGCCGTAGCAAAGGATGAAGAATACGAGCATTGAGGGATGATTTCCCCGACTCAAGTGCTAGCAACTTCAGACATATAAAACAGTTGTACGTATTCAGAGTCAATTGAATTAGAGCTATCTGCAAGTGTTGCAAGAGCCTAGAAAAGAAATCTGCGAAGGGGATGAAGCCACCATGCCAAATATGGATGGCCGAGTATGCAAATTATCCTTCTAGTGGATTCTGAATAGCATCCTTTTCAGAAGGAGGGATGGCATTTACCACAGTCATGCCAAAGTTTTCAAGAATTACATACATTTCATCTTAAGTCCGGATGAGGGAATGTTGTTGAACCATCTAAGTTTTTTACTGGGGAGTAGAGGGACTCAATGGGCTTGATTCGATAGCACTTTTCTTCTTAGTCATGATTTTTCCAAGGGATGTTATACCATAAAAATGCATTAGCACAATGATTTGATAAGACTTATGAAAATAAAAACAAGTGATTTATTTGAAACCAATATAAACCATTTGCAAGCATTGGACAATAGTTGAAGCCCATCATAATCATTTAACAATCCTGATAAGATGTTGAAGTATGTCACTTAACACTAAAGTCCATATTTTAACAAAGTTCACAAAATATCATGATACAATGTTCATTTCAAATTTGGTTTAGTTTTCAGTATCGATTGCATTGGCAATGGAAAAACTAAAACTGGAGAGAGCTATAAATCTTGGTACCAGCGATGGATCTTGGTACCAGTGATGGTGAAACCAAATAATACATTATCGATACCAAAATCTCACCAGTACCAAAAAAAACTTAAAGCTAGATGCCAATGAGATCGAAACCAAGATTACCTCGGTATTAGTAATGGTCTAACTGACACCAGAACTTCAAGCTTCGCTTAAACCGAAACAAAGAAATTAAGAGTTCGATGTCAACTGAACACGTATTCAGTATCGATTAAGTCAAAACCAAAAGAAATAATGAATTCTTGTATCGGTAAATCCGAAGCCGAAAAAAGCTGGCAATGGTTAATCTTGATTTCATTGGTGTCGATGAGCATTTCATCCTCGTAGCAGAAATTAAAGTTCCTCATCTCCAACACAGCAACTTTTGCACTTAAACCTAGAAAAATATCTAATTTTGGAATATTGGGAAGGATAGATGATAAATGCTTATCATTCGCCATTAATGTCTATTTAAGCTAACTGAAGTTTACCTGATTTCATTCTAATGTGAAATCAAAGTTTGTTTTAACTTGATTAAATTCATAATCGAGTTCAGGAGATAAAATGATTTTCGGACCTTAACTTAAATTGTTCATAAAATAATTAAAAATTTGTAGAGAAATTATTGGATCTCTAGTTCTAAAAAGATTATGAGATTTCAAAGAACGATGATTTTGTTTGAGTGTAATTTCATGCATGATAAGAAATAAAGAAAGAAGAAGCAGAATCTCTGTACTAAAGCACATCTTATCCTGACCAAACAAAAATTACACGTCAACAGTCCAAATCAACCGTGGAAGGCCAAAAGGTTGGAAAATCGTGTACTTCCAAGAAAGTACAAAGAAAATGCCGAAATTACGGACTTGGAAAGTCGAAAATACCCCTTCACTAGGGGAAAATATTACTATGAGATTTCAATATCAAAATTGAATTAAGGTGAAGGGGTATCAGAGTGAAACCAACAGCATAATACAGGCTTGGAAGAACTTCGACTAACACCGGAGTATTAGGAAGGACCAATACTTGAATCTTAAGGACGAAAAGACTAAATCATCACCATACCATTGGCATATATGCTATTGGCACCAACTAAGGGGAGAAATAGTTTGGTGGCAATATCGAGAAGATAATATATTATCGATACCAACATACGCAAGCAGTTAGCTTGAGGTCAATATTGGATAATTGAGACAGGTACATAAGAGCCAGTACCGAGGAAGGAAATGCTAAAGAAAGAAGTAGATACCAGGAAACGGTGTCCCAAGCAGCGAAGTCAAAACCTAGGACAAAAGTTGAAGGTAATCAATTCAATGCCAAACATATTAGCTTATAATTCGAGACCGAGCCAAAAGCATGAAGGAAAAGCACATGACCAATATGAAAGTAATGGTATCGGTACCAATTGACTTGTTATCGATACCAATGCCAAAGGCAACACCCAAAAGCTACTAAAGCGGGTCGATGCTCATATCTTGCCACCGGCACCAAGGTTTACCACCGAAGCTGAAAATCACCAAATCCAGCCAATGTCGAAGACTTTAGGTTGAACAAATCTTTCTACTGGACCCCAAATTGCCTGTAAATAAGACCCTAGAGGTCCCATCTTGGGGGACTTTTCCTCATTATAAAATCTTATACCAAATTTCTAAGATAGAAAACCCTAATTTATAAATCAATTCGGGGATTCTACTTGTAACCATCTATGTACTCAATCAAGTGATTAGTCAAAGAGATGCTTAGCACTTGTCACCAATGCAACTTATTTCCTTGTTGCTAATTCACATCAAAATTTTCAACTTAAAAGTAATTACTGAACTAACCACTATAAGCCATCTAGCTTCCTACTTGTGTCAAGCTTGTGAAGCCCTTATCCTAAGATAAATATTGATCTCTAAGCCTCGGAAGCTTGATACTCTCCTCTTCTTCAAGGATGAGTAACTAATCTTTGGACTATGGGTCTTGATATCTAGGAAATGGTGAATTAAATCAAACTTGGACGGGCTAGATCATCCATAGGTTCCCCTAAGGTCATAACCAAACCCTATATTCCGGTGTTGATGAAAAATATCGTTAATAGCTAGCAATAATCTTACAAAATTATCTCCTTTATCACAATATGATTCTTCAACACATGTTCTTACCGTATAACCCTATAATAAAGTCTTTTAAACTTTGTTTTCTTTATATTTTTTCATGACAAACGTTAAATTTAATTTTCTTATCTTTTAATCCATGTCCATATTCTCACCGATTCAACAAAATTACACACATAATCCCCAAATCCTTCATTTTATACCACTTAGATGATAATAAGAGTTCTCCTTTTTAGACTCGTCACTATGCCATAGAATGCATACTGCAACACCAGAGAAGTGATGCAGGAAGTGCCAAAAAATGTTCCTATAGGCCAAAAAATTATCTATGGCAATACTTTCTTGGTGTTGCATTTTGCCGCGTTGCCTTAGAGTCAAAGGCAACATCTTTGCCACTCTAAGGTAACATCCGTACAAGTGTTGCCATAGGTACTAAATTTACAAAAATGTGGGCCCACTAAAATCTGCATCCCTAGTTCACAGAATCTTGTTGTGCCGCTAAAATCTGTAGCCGGGTTCACGTAATCCTGTTGTGGGGCCCACATGCATTAATCTATGGCAACACTTTTACCATCCAATGGCAACGGTATATAATAGCTACGACAACTTTTAACACCACATACTGCAACACTATATCATAGCTATGACAACATTATATAACATACTACAACATAAAAGAAATCAAAAACACCACATTGAAATTAATAAGTAACTTTTTATTTCAAATTAACTAGCAACACAAGTACTACTTAGTTAACTACAAAATAACAAAAAATAGCCAACAAATTCAGGTTTATAGAGTACTTATAAACATGGCCAATACGTAATTCATGTTTACATTAAACTAAAATAGTTTCAAAATATAGCACGAGCCTCCAGTGCGTTCAGTGCCTCTACTGCCTCCAGTGCCTCTGCTGCGTTCAGTAACAAGTTCTTCAATAACTTCATCGTTGTCTCCTTCACTTGCAAAATAAAGCAGTTTCAAAAGTGATGCATTTCAGCAAAGCCTTTAGTACAGCTAATGCATTTCAGCACAACCATATTTATGCTTGCCTCGGTTACAAACTGATGCAATGCCTCATTTACATTGCAACACAAAATGAGAGGCATGCATCCCTCAGTTGCATTTCATCACAAACTATGGCCATAGTAAGACAGAGTTGTATTTCAGCACAATCTATGGCCTACATATCTCAGTTGCATAACTGAGTTGCATTTTAGCACAAATTGCATTTCAGCACAATCTATGGCCTGAATACCTCAGTCGCAAATTGATGAAATGACTCAATTTGTTCAAAGTATGAATGATATTATGGAATGCAAGAGGCACACTGCTTCAGCGTGATACAATTTGAGGCAATGCTTCTTTTTTCTTCAGTAAAAATTTAGACATGCCCCTACTCATTCAAGTACAAACTCAACCATTGCTTCAATTACGAACTGACATGATCATTACTGATTAAAGAGAAAATAAATTTTTTAAAATTATGTGGTTCATTACTTAAGCATCAGTCTTGTACACGTTCGGTTGCATACCACATTGAACTACAGAATTCTAAGAATTAGACCAATGCTTCAGCAAGCGGAAATTGTAAGAATTATGTTGTTCATTACTAAAGCATCAGTCTTGTATACGATCGGTTGCATACCTGCCTTGAACTATAAAATTTTTGGAACCAGACTGATGCTTTAGCAAGTGGAAATTGTAAAAATTATTTTGTACATTACTGTAGTTCATTACTGAAGCATATCTGCAGCCAACCATATAAATAAGAAAAAAATACTTACTAGCAACATGTGTCTGTATACGATCTCCGATTTGCAGAATTTGTAAGGGACTTGGACTACAAAAACATGAAGTAAAGACGTTTATCTGCCTGATTTGAATGTGATAAAACTTAAAATTATACATGTATTTTTTCATCCCCCCAAAACATCAAGAGTACTTTGAAATCTTCAACTGGAATTTTGTTTGGCCTACACAAAATGGTGGAACTAATGTTAGAATGACATCAATTACAAAAAGAAGACACAAATATGGTACATCGGTTACTTGTAAAATAAAACAGTCACTTCACTAAAATGTAATCAAGGCAGAAACAACATTTTCTTACTTAAATTTGGTACATTAGTTATTTAAATAAATATGATAGTGATACACAGAAATTAAGAAGTATTGTCTTTCACTTTGCTAGTGGAAGGCGGATTCGTCTTATTTGGACATCATCTCTACACCAACGAACATCAATATCTTGATTTTCCATTCCATAAGCAGGTTGAATATCATTCAAATCTTCATTTTCATATCCTCTTTCGATTTCACACCAGTCAATTTCTTGATAACATTATGGCACGTCTTATCGATTGGATCTTCTATATAAAACACTATTGTACTTGTGAAGCCATAACATAAGGATCAGATTTCTGGCACAATCGATTAAAATTAACACGAGTCAACTCATATAAATCTTTCTTCTTGGTACCAACAACACTTAAATAAAACCACACTAAATTCTACCCAATAATCTAGTTTTAATATTTCTTCAACTCATCCATAGTAATTAACTTCACCAACCAATGAATTTTGATTTTTTGAACTTGCAAAGCTAGTAGTTAAGGCTATAAAAAATACACCACTACTTTGTGTTGTACATTTGGCATCTCTGAACCTTGTATAAAATCTGTATCCATTGATAACATACCTAGTATACCTCTTAGCTGTTGGAAGAGGGCCCATTGCAAGAAGTTGTACTTCTATTGAAATGTCCTCCTTTTTCCCAACCTCTTCCTTTAACCACTTCCATAATTATTCACTGTGTTCTCTCTCTTTCTCTCTTTTATATTTTTTTGATGATGCTTGACCATCAATTAAAGCTCGATGTTCCCTAGAATAAAGACCTAGTTAATGAAAGATAGAAACAAATTTTCTAATTCTTCAATACTTACTAAAATAAAAATAAAACTTAAAAACTTACTCACGTAAACTCTCTTTTCCTCTTTACCACAATTGAATAGAATGTAACGGTGACATTCCTTCCGTTGAGAATTTTTAAGATGAATAGTTTTCCATCTTTGTTTCTTCTTGTGCCAACAGGATATTCCAGATTCTGTTGATATGTTTCAAATTGCATTTTTCCTGCCCCATCGCCACCTAAGAACCTTGAACATAATATCAAACATTCTTCTGGAAGATAACCTTCAGCAATGGACACCTCAGGTTTACTTTTGTTGTGAACATATGATTTCAGTTTACAAAGATAACGCTTTGTAGGAAACATACAACGAACATGTGCAGGTCAACTATATTCAAGTTCCTTGCATAAATGAACTAGCAAGTGCACCATTATATCGAAGGCAGCCTTTGGGAATATCATCTCAAATTGACAAAGAATTTCCATAATTTCCTTTTTTAGCCTCTTGAGATTAGCCAAATCGATAGTGTTGACGGCAAAAATGTCATAAACAACCAAGATACTAATTACTTAGGAATTATAGTTTTGGTCGGAAAAGTAAGTGCAAAAAGGAATAAATAACACAAGAGATTCAAAGTGGTTCGACCTCGCGAGAGACCTATTTCCACTTTGGAAAAGTCATTGCAATATTATTAATGACAAAGAGTTACAAGGTTGAGACTATCTCATGACATCTCTTTACATTCATCTCTAAATTATATGAAGGCATAATGGTCATATGCAAAGTATTAGAAAAAAGACATTTTTGCTCTTCTTCTTCCTCAAAGTGAAGATGTCATTAAAGAGGCTACGTGGAGCTCTCTAGAGGTGTCAAATCACCAAATTCCAACACCACTAAAGTTTGAGGTCCAGGGTATTTATAGTGGAGTGGTTAGGTGGGAGTAGATAGAAGTAGGGGAGCACACCAGAAATTTCGTATCCCTTGTACTCGGCCACCAAAATCTTGTATCCTACAGTATGCTCACCTAGAAACTCATACCCCTCCCCAGGGTTGAATTTCATACCTCGTGGGTATGAATTTCGTACATCAAGGCGTACGAAGACTGCTTTAATGGGCTTAGGGGGTCGAGGCTAGGAATTGTGGTTTCCTGAGGTTCGAAGTATTGGTTCGACAATATTTAGAGGAGTGGTGAGGTTCCCCTTAGCATGATCACTTCTCTGCTTGCTTCCTTCACTCCTTGGCGACACTCTCAGCTTTGGCTTCACACGATGCGTTGAGTCGAGCGTGCAGTGAGTACTTTTGGGAACCTTACCAAAAGGCCAGTTAACATTTGCCCCCCAAAGTACGTCTTGTCTTGACAAGATGTGCTTTGTGTTGGTTGAAGAAGTCGTCGAGTCATCGACTTTTCCTATAAACTTAGGAAAACAAATGTTAGTTGTTGAGCTCGTTTACTATAGAGCCATAAACGAGTCGTTGTGGACGCGACTGTGCATATACGTCGCCAAGTACTTACGCGCTTGTAACGATTTGTATGCACGTCCATCGTGTATGTACACGCACATATATCGGCGTCATCATCATCATTTTTTTTCTTTTTCATACCCATCTTGGGTATAGGAGTTTCGTAACCAAACCAGAGGTACGAAATTTTGTACCTTGGTGTGTACGAAAATTTAGTATCCCAACCTAAGGTGCGAAATTTCTTATCTTGGTGGGGTACGAATTTTCGTACCCCGTTCAGGTACCACATTTCGTCCCTGGTGGGTACGTAAATTTAGTATCCCAAACTGGGGCACGAAATTTCGTACACTGGCGGGGTACAAAATTTACGAAATTTCGTACCCTATAAGGATATGAAGACCCGCTAGGTGGAATATGAGGCGGCGTCATTTTTCGTTATAAATAGGACTCCACTCCCCATTCCTTTTCTTTCTTCTACTTTATTTGATCGCCATTGAACTCGGGCTCCAAACTTTGTTGAACTCGAGACCAGAGGCAGGTCATGGCCATATGAAATTGAGCTCGACTACGGCGCCTACCGAGGGTATCAGAGCAATTTTTGATCGAGCTGAGGTCGAGATCTAGCTTTGATCTCTCCGCTGCGCCAAGCCTTGTGAGAAGGGAGAGGAGATTTGGCAATGAGAAAAGGAGGGGGTCGAGGTTTCGAGAAGACTTGCGATGAAGGAGGAGCAGCTGAAGTTGGGGACAATAGAAGAAGGAGCCATACCCTGAACTTGGGGGTACAAAATTTCGCACTCGAATGGGTATGAAATTTCGCACCCTATTTGTTTAGAGGTTAAGGACCTCTTATCCTATGTCGGGTACGAGCTTCGTAGCCCCAGGGGTACGAGTTTCGTAACCAGAGGGGTATGAATTTCATACCTCGGGGGGGTGCGAATTTCATACCATTACCGAAAGGTGTGTAGCCTTCTCTCTTCCTTTTGATGACTTACATTGTTCCCAGTATTTCGGGCTTCCTTCTCAAGACTTCAAGCTATTGACTACCTGCTTCTGGATTTGCATTGTTTGTGTTGCCTGCGCGGCTGAACCAATGCATATGTTATCAATCGTGTGGTTAATGATTCGAGCTCACACATAGGATTAGAGCATTAATTTGAACTATGACTAAACTGTCTGACTGTTTGAATTTCTTTTATACATCTTAATTCTGCATAACACTGCACACACATGTTAGTTTACACCAACACGAGGGATACAGGTTATTTCACTGCGATGTCTGACGCTAGTGTGTTAAAGTATAGCTAACAATGCATACAAGATCCATGACTGAAAAGACTTCAGAAGCCGAGAATTCCTCATCAACAACGCATACATCCGACTGTACTAGCAATGCTAGCTCGACGGGCAGCGACCTTGAGACTATTGAAAGATCCACCCCTTCTCAAATGGCTAGCTTACCTGAATCGTTCAAGAATGGAGAGCAGATTGAAAGACAACATTCTCCGATTGTATACGAAGAAGGAGAGAATGTGGACATTATCGAGGGGGACACACTGGTAGTTCTGGTGGCCCCGGATATGTTGCCAAATGAAGTGATTCTTGAAAATCCGTCAGATTCAGTGTCATCACACATGGATGCAACGTCCGTTAGGAAAATGGCATTGCAGTTCAACATTCCCGTAGATGATGTTCATGCACCAGGAGAGGGATGTAGGGCTCACGCACTGCCCGAGGCTCTTACTGCTTGGAACAGACAAGTTTGCATTTCTGGCTGCGTGCTGCCGGTCAGTAACTTCATTCGGGACATGCTATATTACTTTAGCATTGCGCCATCGCAGTTGCATCCCAATGCGTATGCTTCGCTCTTAGGCGCTTATGTCCTCTATCGGGAGTATTTGCACTTAAAACTACCGAGGTAGATATTCGGTACTTGTTCCAATTAAAGAGAAGAGCCAACATATCGCCTTCTCAGTTCTTCCTGGAAGCTTCACCTGCCACTAAATTATTTGTTGGGACGTGGGCCGAGCCGTCAGTATTCAAACTTGAATGGTTCTTCGAGCGCTGTCCTCCTAGAGTCGCAAGGATATGACTAGAAGGAAGTCAGCTTTTTTGAACTCTGCTTTTTACTAAGAATTTTGCGGATTCGATGTCGTTTTTTTTAATCATGACACGGAATCCTGAGGTGCCCACTGGCACCAAGTACCAGCCTTGAGACTTTGTGAGCAAATTCGGATGAGGCGCATTCCACTGATACAGTCACAAGTCAGCATCGCCTTCGTCGGGCAGGGTTGTTCCCTAACGACCGAGCTATAATTAGGCCTACTATCACAGGCAGTAGGCTAAAGGAGAAGATGGTGAAGGACAAAGGGTCTCCTAGACAGAAGAGAAAGATGCCCTCTACTGGGCCTAAATCGCTAAAGTCTGCTAAGCTACAAGGAGACACTGGTGGAGATGAGGCCAACGGTAATGAGATAGTTGCTTGGGACGAGGGTCCGTTGGATGCTCCTGTCCTACCTCCGACAGGAGAGGCAGGGGGAGAAGCATCGACCAGGCCACAGTCCCTTGCGAATTCTTCAAGGACCGTCGTTTCTCTAGAGGTAGAGGGTCAGTTTGATAATCTTAATAAACTCCCCATAGACTTGTCTCCTTGGCTTGGTATGACAAGTATGGAAGAGCTAGCTTTAACAGAGGAGGGGTTGACTCCTTTGAGCAGACCACAATCTGGTCTGTTGAGAGAACACTTACGGCATACACTTATAAACACTGCATAGCATAGAGATTGCTTGTACATGCCAAGTATCTGATTCCGTACTCGTTTCTTTGGAAGGTGATATGGCAAGAGGACACGGAGGATGAGGCAATAGGCACGGAAGCCGCCAATACATTAGGAATCCATTTCTCGATGGCTTTAGGAGATTAATGAGCTTATATGGTGACTCCCCATCTCCACAAGATCGCAGCAGTGAGAGTCATCACCGAGACAGGGCTCGGCGATCTCCAACTCCTCCTACTGTCCGAGTAATAGTGGGAGATTCCCGACTCGATTTAGGTGGCTTGAGGCACTTGTCATCGATAGCTCCTTCACACATAGTGCCTTTAGCTCCCGTCCAAGTTTCTAAGGGAATGAGTCATCGCTTAGTCGCTCGAGGCAAGCGGGAGCGACTACAACGAGGAAGCAAAATCTAGCGTAGACTGAGAGGAAAGAGCTTTCCGTGGATGAAAGGAAGGCGTTGCTAAAACAGAATTTCCCCCAACATTATTTTGACATGATGATATTCCTTCTTGACCTTAGTCCACCCCCCTTCTAAGGATTCCAAGGAGACATAGATGCATGTGAGCTGCATATCATCACGCCAACGAGCTTACTAGATATTCTTACCATCTATCGAAACTGATTAGGAGGAAACACATGGAGCTCATCAATCAGAGGCTGACTATTGATGGCGAGTGGACCACTGTCGCCAAACTGGAGAAGGAAATAGGTAGATCTGCTCCTTGTGTTATAAACATTTCCTTATTTTCCTTTATACTTTCAGATGTTAATTCTTAGTATTGCTACTGAAGTGGAAATGAAGCACGCCTACGAGATACTAAAGAAGAAGGTTGTGCATGCCGACTCAACTTTTAAGGACATGGTAGCCTCTATGACTACTGAAAATATGGCCTTAAAAAGAGACGAGGCTGAGCTAGAGAAGGCGTACACCGAGATGGAAAAAAATCATGAGTGGGTAATCCAGCTTCAGAATGATAACATCGCTTTGAGAGCAGAGAATGGGAGGCTGAAAGTTGAGAACACCGATGTTTTTCAGTTGAGGAGGTAACTTGAGGCGATGAAGAACGCGAAGGAGGATGCCGAGGCCAGCAATAGGGATGTGTTGAGCTCGACAGATGGATTAAAGGCCGAGCATCTGAGAGAGGTGGAGCAGCTGAGGGAGGAGCTGGAGGATACCGAATTTTGGGTGGAGGCATCCTTAGTGGAACATATCTGAAATATGTATGTTAAAATTCTGAAGTTCCACGGACTCTCGTGGGTTGAGGATTATCCCTGAGAACTAGCTCGGGCCTGGGATATATGGGTGTCGTATGAGGCATATTTTCGCCATGTGGATGTGGAAACCTTGATGAGTGCCGGTTGATGATAGACCTCCTGATTGTTGAGGAGCGTGAGAAGCTAAGGAAGTTGCTGCAGGAGGATGCTAAAAATAAGAGACTAGCGAGGATCGCCATGAAGAAAAGGAAAGTTCGTTCCTACAGAGAGTGTAGTGGTAGCGGAGACATTTACTGAGTAAGCACTTATCGGCATTGTCCCCTGAATCCGCCATACCCAGTGATCCCGCCGCCTTGGCTTGGGCCTCGGCTGAATATAATCCTGAATATCCGGGACTGGGAGAAACCGGATTCACTTTATCAACTACAACGAGCACACTTCCCTTCATTCCTCCACCGTCCCTGACCGGAGGTGAATTCCACTTACCCTGTATTCTAGAAGATGACGTGATTACCGAATTTGCGGACTAAAAGGTTGCGTTTTTACTGTGCAGCCCTTCTTGGATCTACCATGACACCGGGCTTTGCCCCAGTGATTCCACAGACGACAGGGTCTGGGCTAGGATGGCAAGGAATGCAGTTTGGAGAAGGCTAGGTTCAGCTGGACACTTTTTCAGACACCAGGCTAGGGTCTAGCATTCATGAGTGCTTTGTAGAGGAAAGAGATGTGGTAGATGGCCAAAGTGCTCGTGGGATGTGCCCAGTGGATGCTGATGCGCCTTAGATGTAGGCTATGGTGGATTCCATGAAGGTTCGGATGATGGCTAAGTGTGAAGAGCTGGAAGAGAAGAGTTGGTAGGACGAGGCTGCACAGCAAGAGGCCCTAATGAAGGCTAGGCAGGATGCTGAGGAGAGAAACGCTGCTATGGCTGAGAAAAGGAAGGCCAATGACGAGGTAGAAAAGAAGAGAGCTACAGATGAGGCCCAGAAGAAGAAGGAGGGTAACAAAGTCCAGCAGAGGGACACCGAAACCCTTAAGAAGGTCAAAGCTGATGATGACTTGAAGCTTAAGTCCCAAAATTTGGCTGAGAGAAAAGCGACCAAGGATGCCAAGAGGAAATCGAAGCAGGAGACTACGGAAATCCCTGGGAAGGGTGACGTTGTGATAGCCCTTGCCGATGGTGTTGTCCCTGAGTCATTGCATTTCACTATCCCTACCGAGATCACAAAAATTTCAAGTAGTGATGGGGAAGGCGAAAGGAGTCGCTCGTTCTCTCATGAGTTGGTGACTCCCCCAAAGTGCAGAGGAGGAAGGAGAGTATCTGGGAAGAAGAGGCCTACCACGGGTGGAGAGCCATCTAATGCGGAATCTACAGAAAAGAAGAAGCACAAGAAGAAAAGGCATGATTAGCATTAGTAACTATAGTAGATATTACAGCTATTTTGGTTATGTGGGCCGATAGTATACGCGAGCAAGGCCCTCGCTTTTGGTTTTTAAAGGCATAGTGTGGTTCTTATGTACACCCTATCATCAGAAAGGAAAAAAGTGTTAGAGACATAGTTTGTTCATTGTGTGTGTAATGAAATATGAATTAGTAGAAATCGAATTTCATGTTAAGTGTTTGGATGTTCTTCTCATGTTTTCTAGCGTCCTATACTTGCATGAGCGTACTTATTTTCACACTTCAAAGAAATGTGATTAGAGATCCTGCTCTGGGTCATTTCTTGGTCCGTGGGGATTGAGCGCTGGTTTCAGTAGGTTTCCCTCAACTCAGAAATCTCGTAGCTGGCGAAACCAAGTCAAACGCCTTTTGCCTTATACTGCTCGGAGTTAGTTCCAAGTAGAGTGAAGGCAGGGACGTCGCGATTCGTCCGTTGTTTTACTCTTCCCTCGTTCATTCGGGTTATGAGCGAAGGCTTCATTTATTCGCCTGAGTATGCCCAGATCATCAGCCCGTAGGGTCCGATCGTGGCCATGGGCGTACCCCTAAGCCTTTAGGCCTTAGGGGGAAAACGATTGAACATCGATCACGGTGCGATGCTGGGATTCGACACTTGCCCGAATCCTAACCCGAGGTGTCCGATGAAGCCGTACAGGTAGTTGGTCTCACATTAGGTTGGCTGATGGGCTGCTCCCAAGTCCTGGGACTTGAGTGCTGAACGATTTATCCTCTATCTCGGTGCTGAGCCGAGATTCAAGTTAGTGTTTATTTATACTCGGTCACAACGCGGGCCAAGGACTCGAATAGCGATGCCGGCTCCCGTGCTACGGGTGTCGATCAATTCAAGTGGTGCTTGTCCTCGATGTTGACTCGGGGTTTGGATGGCAGCATCAGCTCCTATGCTTTTGGTGCCAATGCGGCGATTCGAGGATTTGTACACACAAGTTTGTTGTGACAGTCGATCAAACATATTATGTAAGGAGCGAACAATGAGTAATCATGGAAGGGACACCGGAAACTGAACATTATTTCTACTGGTAAGTTTGGTAGTAATAACCTTTATAATGCATGGAATTGCAAGGAAACAAAACATCATTGGAAATCATAAAAACTGTACACTAAGATATGTAAAGTAGCGGTGGAGATGTTCGCTGTCCACACCCTTGGGAGTTTGGCTCCGTCCACGATTGCAAGTTTGAAAGTTCCGTCACTGAGCTTCCGTTGTATGGAGTACGGGCCATCCCAACGAGGGGCGAGACCACCTGGTGGGGAAAAGACCCATTTTAAGATAAGGTCATCGATGTTGATGTCCTTATAGGGGACTCTGGAGTTAAAGTATTGTGCAACTCATTGTCATTGGGCAGCGACCCTAAGGTATGCTTTGTTCCTCTTTTCCTCTAGTAAATCAAGTGACTCCAAAAGTAAGTCTTGTTTAGTCTTTGGATCAAAGTAGGTAACTAGATGAGACTGAAGCTTTAACTCAATAGGGATGACGGATTCAGATCCATAAGCAATGGCGAAGGGAGTGTGTCTATTGCTAATTTGTGAGTGGTTCGGTAGGCCCATAGGGACAGACGGAGTTCGTCCGCCCACATGCCTCCGGCCTTTTCCAGACGCTTCTTGATGATGGATTTAATTACTTTGTTAATGGCCTCGACCTGCCAATTGGCTTGAGGATGAGCCGCCACTGAGAATCTTTTGTTAATGTTGTGCCGCTGATAGAAGGCTTTGAATTCAGTGCTCTCAAAACTGGGTGCCTTTGTCGGAAATGATAGCTTCAGGGACACCAAAGCGGGTGATGATGTTGCGGACGACGAATTTGATCATCTTCTTGGTGATTATCATGGCGATAACTTCGGCCTCTCCCCATTTGGTGAAGTAATCAACTGTGATGACAGCATAGCGTGCCCTACCTCTAGCCATTAGAAGAGTTCCAATGATGTCGATTCCCCACATGGCGAACGACCAAGGGATGACCGTTTGCGTCAATTCGATCGGTGGGGCTCTTGGAATTTTAGAGACGTGTTGGCACTTGTCGCATTTTTGGGCATAGTCTGCGGAGTCTTGATCTAGTGTGGGCCAATAGTAGTCATGCTTGATGATCTTCCTTGCTAGGATCTACCCTCTGGTATGGTCACTGCACTTGCCGCCATTCACGTCTATGAGTACAAAATTGGCGTCATCGAGGGCTCCACACCGCAGTAATGGGACAGAGAAGCATCTGCGGTTGAGCATTCCATCCATGAGAATGTAGCGAGCTGATTGGCGAGTGAGAGCTCATCTTTCCATATAACGCCCTGGGAGGGTCCCATGTTGTAAGTAGTTCTTTATTGGGGTTACTCGGGATTCAGGTTCGGTTTTGGTTCCCATAACTACATTAGCCTTTATCTGGACAATACTAGGTGAGTCGAGCACCTCGACCGGGGTGAGCCCCATAAGCTGTGCATCTTCGGAGCTCGCCAACTTAGCCAACAAGTATGCTTTTTCATTCTGTTCTCCAGGGAAGAGTGTGATGACAAAATGGTCGAAGTTGTTGAGCAACTCCAGAACCTGGGCGAGGAATGGAGCGAGCCGTGCCCACTTGGCTTGGAACTCGCCCTGTACCTGGCGCAAGGCGAGTTGTGAGTCAGTGGAAATCTGCATGGTCTATAGATTGAGTTCGATGGCGATTCTGAGTCCGTCTATTAAGGCTTCATACTCGGTTTCATTGCTAGTGGCAGGGAAGTTTAGCTTTAAGGCATAGCATATTGAGCGATCTTCTGAGGTAATGAGCACAATCCCAACTCCGGAGCATTTACTATTGGAGGACCCATCTACAAATAGTTTCCATTGGAGATTAGGAACTTCGACATCTTCAGGAGGCGACCCCTCGAGGGCTGTGAACTCTACTATAAAATCGGCGAGGGCCTGCCCAAGGATGGCACGACGAAGGATGAATGTTGTCTCAAACTGACTTATCTTTATATTCCACTTTAATAGTCATCTGGATGCCTCTGGTCATTGCAGGACCGATCATAGTGGATGGTTAGTGAAGACTTTTATTAGGTGAGATCGAAAGTATGCTCGTAGCTTCTGAGAACAGATCAGTAGGCCAGTTTTTCGAGTTTTGGATAATTATTTTCTGCCCCTGTCAATCTTTTGCTGATGTAGTAGATGGGTCGCTGGATATGATCTTCAATGCGTACTAGTGCCGAGTTGATTTCCTGCATGGAAACAACTAAATAGACATATAAGTCCTCATGGTCCATGGGCTTGGGAAAAATAGGTGGTCGCTCTTAGTGATTCAGTAGGTACTCAAATGCGGTAACACATTCTGGGGTCCATTTGAAGTTGCTCTTCCCTTTTCGAAGTAAGTCGAAGAACGGAATGCACATGTCGGTAGCCTTGGAGATGGATCGACTAGTGGCGACCTTCCCATTTATACTTAGGACATCTTTGATGTACTGAGTGACTTGAATATCCCGAATAATTTATGTTTTGTCGACGTTATCTTTGATTCCCCGGGAGGTGATGACGAAACCCAAGAATTTCCCTGAGGTGACTCCGAAGGAGCACTTCAGAGGATTGAGCTTCATGTCGTATCGATAGAGGACATCGAACATTTCGGAGAGGTCATGGACGTGATTGCTCGATATCTTAGATTTTACCAGCATATCGTCTACGTATACCTCCATGGATTTTCCAATTTGGTTTTAAAGAGGCGATTAACCATTCGTTGATAGGTGGCTCGTGCATTCTTGAGACCGAAGGGCATGACGCGATTGTAGTAAAGTTCAAGATCAGTTATGAAAGTGGTATGATCCTGGCCGCAAAGGCACATTAGGATCTGATTGTAGCCCGAATACGCATCCATGAAAGATAATAGATCGTATCCGGCAGTCGAATCAACAAGTCGGTCGATCTTCGGAAGTGGGAAGCTGTCCTTGGGACATGCCTTATTTAAGTCGGAGAAGTCGACAAAAATCCTCCATTTACTACTTGCTTTTTGACCAGAACCGGGTTGGAGACCCATTCGGAGTAGTTGGCTTCATGAATGAATTTTTTATTGGGTAGATGGTTTACCTCTTCCTAGAGTGCTTTAGACCTTTCTAGTACCAAGTAGCAGCGTTTCTGCTTGACCGGAGGCATCATAGGATCCAAACTTGGCAAGCAATTGTGGGGTCAATGCCCCTCATGTCTGAGTGAATCCGTGCAAACACGTCTAGTTTATCCTTTAGGAAATTCACAAGATCTTGTTTTATTGCGGGGTGGAGTTGCGATCTGATTTTTAGTAGCTTTGATGGATCGTCGGGATTGATCAGAACATCCACCATAGGTTCTACTGGAGTAGCCCTTTCGTGCTCGGGCTCTTCGTCCTTCCTTGGATCGAGATCGTCGGAAAGACGGCAGTGGCGTCTGATCCAAGGTCCAAACACTATTAATTGCTATGCGGAGATGGTCTTGGCGCAAGAAGGTAGAGGCACAACCTTGCCTTTGTCCTTATTCCGCACATTCTTCCATTCTATTGCATAACATTCTCTAGCACTTTCTTAGTCACCTCTAACCGTTATGATCCCGTTTCCATCCGAAATTTCATTAGGAAGGACCATGGTCATATGTAGATTCGGAATTCTATAAAGAAGGGGCATCCAAAGAAGACATTGCAAGGGGAGACAATGTCAATAACCACGAATGTGCAGACTCGGACTGGGCTCCGATCCACGTCACCAAGTTCAACAAGTAAGTCGATCATTCCCACTGGATGACTTGAAGACCCATTGAAGCCATGAATCGTGGCGCGACATGGTTTTAAGTCTTTGTTTACCAACTTCATATAATTGTAGGCAGCTTTTAAAATGATTTTGACCGAGCTTCTTGAATCAATCAATACCCTTCGGATGGAAGCAGCACCAATCTAAGCTGTGATAATAAGAGGATCCATAGTTGGTATCTCAATTCACATAGAATCTCTTTCACACTAGATGATGTCATCCCGCATGGTTTTCTGCAGCTTGGCTCGGACAGACTCGTTTGGAGTGAAGCAGGCCTCATAGGTGGAGTGCTTTTTAGAACTCACATATTCTTCCATTTTTTGAAAGATGTCGTGCGTTTGGTAAGGCCTGCCACAAATAGTATTGACCACAATCCCCCATCTCGGGTTGGACGGACCAAGGGCCGCTTTGGCGAGTGCTGGAGATGCTAGCGCCGGAGGAACTGAGTTTGCCTTAGGAGAGAAAGGTTCTTGAACACACTACTCAAGGTGTTTACAGCGGGTAAGCTTTTCGATCGCGTCCTTCAGCTGTTGACACTTGTTGGTATTGTTTCCATACATGTCGTGGTACCGACAGTATTTGCCAGTATTCTTCTTGTGGTTAGTAGGCTCTCTGGGGTATGGTTTCTTATATGGGAACGTGTTGCAGGTTTCCATGTAAATTTTCTCCAAATTTTCATTCAGTGGGGTGTAGGTCTCGTAAGCTTAGTAGCGGCCATGCCTCTTGAGATCTGCTGGGACCTGGTTATTGTTATGGCTACCCTTCCCGTCGTTACCTGGCTTTGTCCTGTAAGGCCCTGCCCCATTGTCCTTTTCAAAAGGTCCTTCAATTAGTTTTCCTTTGGTGTTGTCGTCGATGGTATTAGCATGCGGGTTATTGGAGGAGTTGGTCCAAAATTTTGGTTGCGCCTTGCTTCTTGACGTCGGAATTGTCCAGCCTTCTCGTAGAAAGCATCGAGACTCCTAGGCTGCTTTCTATCTATCCAAGCTTTGAATTAGGAAGTTGGGAGGGCGCCCTTCCCAAGTTGGAAAAGCAGGTACGAGGCTCGGGGTCATCTACCACGGCAAGGGCGACATTAAATCGTGAGAGGTAGCTCTTAAGTGATTCGGCGGGACCCTAGTATAGATTAGACAGAGTGAGGGTGTTCTTTGGAGTCGGCACATGCATTCTGAACTGCTTAATTAATTCTATAGCGCGCTAGCCGAAGTTGTTAATAGAGTAGAGCGAAAGGCGAGAGAACCAAAGTAAGGTTGTTCCTAACCAGAAAAGTAGGAAACACTTTCACTTGACCGGCTTGTCAGCACGGGCCAGAATCCATTTGTCATTCATGGCGATTTAGGAAGGCACATTGATCGGTCGTGCCGTCATAGAGTGGCATTTGCGGCATGCTAAAGCGAAACGACCATTCAGCTTCTTGTACCATCCTTGTGAAAGGATTCCACCTGATTTGGGCTTCCCTTGAGTCATTGGCATTTCCTCGCATTTCTCTCAAGATCTTTCAGACAATGTCGGGGAGATAGGTTGGATGTAGGTCCGCTGGCGGGATCCACTGGCATTGGCAGACTTCAAAGGTTCTGTTCCACGGCCGATCTCTACGATGCACATCCGGGTCGTCTTCTTCCATATCATCAACATATATGATTGGGTTTTGGTATGAATGATGAGGCTGAGCGGGTTGGTATGCATCTTGATCTGGGAAAGCATATATAGGCCACTGGGAAGGTGGCTTCCTGATCCTAGACGGCGGCAGTCGGGCTCCATCGAGGAGAGGGTCGGTTGCTCGAACCCAGCTTGTCATTGATAATCAGTTGGATGCAGTCTCGATATTGTGCCCCCTCGCTATAAGTGACTGTAGTTCGGTCGCCATTTCCATTTCCATTTCTGTTGGCATAGTCGTTGCCATTATCGTTGCCGTTGATATGAGCGTTGGAATAGACGACAACATTGTTGATGCGACTAAACCTCCTTCTTTGATGTGAGCCCCTCGACTAGAAAGAGGAAGTTTCCAAGATAGTGCGTCGAGATCATGCGTTGTTCTGAGCGAGCTGATGCCGAGAAACGATGCTTGACTTTCTTGAAGTTGGCGCATAAGGTCGATATTATTTCTCAATGCCTAATTAAGTTCGACGGATGTGTTCTCGTATTTTTCACTAAGCGTGTGGATTTGCGCTTGCGTTGCGGGAGCTTTAGGGTCCACAGCAAGAACAATTTCAGTTGTGGTCGGGATATCCGCTAGCTGGGGTTGTCGGGAAGTTCCAACTTCGGCTGCGGCTGAAGAGCCGATCATTGTATTCTTTGGTCGGTTTACCATCGTAAGCGGACTTGGCAGCAGGTTTAGCAAAGAAACTTAGAGCTCGTCGAAGTCGAGAAGATAACGTGGGACAAAGAAACAAATCCGAGTTTTCAAAGTGAAAGCACCAAAATGTTCATGGCAAAAAAAGTCTTAAACACCCATGATTCCAATTACTTAGGAATTATATTTCTTTCGGAAAAGTAAGTGCGGAAAGCAATAAATAACACAAGAGATTTATAGTGATTCGTCCTCACGAGAGACCTACGTCCACTTTGGAAGAGTCATTAGAATATTATTAATAACAAAGAGTTACAAGATTGAGACTATCTCATGACATCTCTTTACATTCATCTCTAAATTAAAAGAAGGCATAATGGTCATATGCAAAGTATTAGGAAAAATACACTTTTTCCCATCTTCTTCCTCAAAGTGAAGATGCCACTAAAGAGGCTACTTGGAGCTCTCTAGAGGTGTCAAATCAACAAATTCCATTCGCCTTGAAGTGTGATGTCAAGGGGTTTTTATAGTAGAGTGGTTAGGTAGGAGTAAGTAGAAGTAGGGGACCACACCAGGAATTTCGTATCCCCTGTAGCCGACCACCAAAATCTCGTACCCTACAGTGCGCTCGCTATGAAACTCGTACCCCTCCCTAGGGTACGAAGAATGCTTTAATGGGCTTAGGGGGGTCAAGGCAAGGACTTGTGGCTTCCCGAGGTTTGAGGTATTGGTTTGGAAATATTTAGAGGAGCGGTGAGGTTCTCGTCGGCATGATCCCTTCTCGACTCGCTTCCTTTACTCCTTGGCGTCACTCTTGGCTTGGCTTCACGTGATGCGTTACTCTAGCGTGTCGTGGGTACTTTTAGGAACCAGAACAAAAGGCCGGTTAACAGATAGTTTTACTCCAAAGACTTCTTAGAAATGCACCTAATCTTATCATAGGTATTGCAACTTCAGGTTTTAAAGATTTCTTCACAGCAAACAACAGCAAGTATTGGAGAAGAAAATGAGCATCGTGGCTCCTATACTGTGCAATTTTCCTCTCTTTTTTGTAAACATACTAGCTGATTTTAACTGCACAAACATAAGGCAGTTTAGCATTCTCCAACACCGAGCAAAATATTTCTTTCTCCATGTTCGTCATTTCAAATATGGCAGCCTTTATCTCTAGGTAATTCCCCTCGGTTAATAGAACCGGATGAATGAACACCCTGATGCCTATCTCTTGTAAATCATACCGAGCATTTAAATAGTCTTTCGACTTCCCATCAACATTTAGTAAAGTACCAAGTATGTTATCACAAATGTTTTTCTCTATGTGAATAACATCAAGGTTATGTCGATGTACATTTTGACTCCAATACGGTAAATTAAAAAATATTGACTTTTTCTTTAAAAGAAGATTCATTTTATGCTTCTTGACCACTTTCTTCTCAAAAATATTTTCATAACTAGCCAACAATTCATTAATGTCAGCCCCAGATAAAACTCCAGGAGGTGTTCCCATTTCAGTTTCACCATTGAACCTTTTCTTATCAAACCTCCACTTGTGTCTTGGGTCTAAAAATTTCTTATGATTCATGTAGCACATTTTTTTTTACTATCTTTCAATTAAGTTTAAGAAGTCTCGAAATGGCATATGGGACAAGCTAAATAAACCTTTGTGCTATAGCCGGATGACATGGCATAGCCCGAAAAGTCGCTTATCGTCCATAATAAGCTTGCACATAATGTGAATTTCTCACCAGTGAAGGCATCATAAGTTTGTATGCCAAGATCCCATAATTCTTTCAACTCTGCGGTAAGAGGTTGCATGTAGACATTAATGTAATTGTTAGAAGACTCTGGACCAGTGATAAGGGTTGAAAGTATCAAATTTTCTGTCTTCATGCATAACCAAGGTAGAAGGTTATAATTTACCAATACGATTGGCCATGTGTTATGCTATGTAGTCATTGTACGGAAAGGATTAAATCCATCAGATGCTACTCCTAACCTGATATTTCTGTGTTTAGATGAAAAATGAGAAAAATTGACATCCATCATCTTCCAAACCTCTCCATCAGCTGGATGTCGAAGTCGGCCATCATTTGTTCGTCCTACTGCATGCCATAACATAAGTTTTGCGTACTCCTTGGACATGAACATCCTTCGCAGCCTTGGTTTTAGTGGAAGATAACGCATCACTTTTGTTGGTACTTTGTGAATTCGCTTCTCCAGATCTTAGTCAATAGCAACTTTCTTTTTCAGTATAACCCATAAGTTTTGTCGTTATTTTCCTTTTCATTTTCTTCCCAATATAGCATGCAGTCATTTGGGCATGCATGTATTCTTTGGCAATCGAGGCCTAAATCTTTAATGGTATTTTTGGTAGCATTGAAAGATAAAGGGATGTGGGTTTGTGGAAAAGCTTCTTTTATCAAGTCTAATAAATCGCTAAATGCAGACTCGGTGATTCTATGTAGGCATTTTAAAGAATAAAGCCTGACAATGAAACTCAATCACGAAAATTTAGTACACCCCGGATGTAATGGTTGCTTTCCCCTTTCAGCACGCTGATGAAATTTTCTAGCATCGACATCTATTCCATTTGATCCATCAGAAGATCCACCTTCATTTTTCTGCATATTTCGACAAGTACGTTGCAACATCTCAATGAGATTATCTCCAAAATTTATTCCAGCTTCACAATTCATATCATTGTCGCTCCTTTTGGGATCTGAACCGGAAACCTCACAAATCCATTTCACGTACAATTTAGATGGACCATTCCAAATCAGATGGTCGTAGACTACCTCTTGACAATGCCACTTGCGATTATGACACATTTTGCAATGTCATGTAATTCATCACCTACCGCGAATCTAGAAAAAGTATTTCGAACAAAAAGTTTCACTCCGCTGACATATTCTTCACTGAACTGAGGAAGTTCTACCCACAGTTTTTCCTCGCCGTTCATCACTAAATGACAAACAAATAACATAAACAAATATCATTTAACCATGACTATAAGGACAAAGACAAACACAGTAATAAAATCTGGAATATGATTACACCTAAATGCATAAGTAGATCAATAAATTAGGCAACATAACAATCAAATCAAAAAAAAATTGAAATATACATTAAGTGATACCGTAAGCAGCAGATTAAATCGAAGCCCTAACTGAAATTTGAAACCCGAACGAACCCCAATTGATGGCCACATTGAAACGCTAAAGCCCTAATTGAACATGAACTCGAACTTGCCCTAATCGAACCCCAATTAAGCTTGTAAACTTGAACTTTTAGCCCTAATTGAACCTAAGAGTGAGTGTTTTAGTGGTTGAGCGGTAGAGTATTTTGTTTGAGAGTGAGTGTTTGAGAGATTGAGTGAATATTTTGTTAAGTGTTTTGCTGCTATTTTCTATTTCCCGCCTTAAACATTATTTCTCGCGGGTCGTTAACCTAGACCGTTGGATCGTGTTGACATGAATTGATAATTTTATTCATGCGACTACTGCAACACATAGTTGATATCTATGCTAACACATTGAAGCATGCGTTGCAACAGACAAAAAGCATCATAACTATGGCAACATTGTAGCTAGCAACGCCATGGATTTTCGTTGTAGTACGCCATCTATGGCGTAGTGTATATTTCATTTTCTCTAAATTTAAATTACAAGTCTCACCAAAATCTATTTACCTAAGTGCCTATAATAGGGTTATCATAATTTTTGTTTATACTTAAAATATATTTTGGTGAATGCTGACTATTGGTTATTCCGTTATTTATAATCTATTTATAAAGTTATATTATAACATTATTTTGAATTTTTTAGGTTGCTAAAATTTGTTTGGATGACCAAAGATTACCTTCTTGAAAGGAATTTTCCTTTAGTAATGGGTATGCTTGTTCGACTAATGCAAGAAAACGAGAATTTATTTTATTTACTTATAAATATATGTATCCATGCAAACTAGGATTTGAGCACCAAGCTAGTTTAAGTTCATCATAAATAGGTCATTACTTATTAGTTGCATCTATCTACAAATTCTAGTATACAATATTCTGTCTATTTCATGGTTTAGATATACAAGGATAAATAAAGGCAATGTAAAACAAGTGAAGAAATGAATTCAATTTTCAATAATACTACAAAATATGTAAATCGTTGATGTGGCATTTCTCGAAAGTAAAATTTAACTTGGCACCTTCTTGTAGATCTTGAACTAATTATAGATAATGTGTATTTAATATACCATTCATATTTTTTTGATAGTGCATCAGTTTATTTCATAAATCTAACTATTTCATTATATTGCTCATTAATATTAACTGCTATGTTGGTTTTTATGCTAGTAAAGTTGGTAGACAACTCACACCTATAAATCTTAACCACTCAGTGAAGTAGTAATTATTATACTAGACATGTAGTAATTTGTTTTATTAATATAAGCTAATATTGATGACAAGCTAAAGAATTGCATTACTAAGCAAAGTCTTTCTATGCTTCACATAGTTTGGAGTTGAGATTCATAATAAAGAGTCATAAGATATTGAAGATATATTTTATCCCCAGTCGGTGTTACGTATTATCTTTTAGAGAATGCACTTCAAGATATAATCACTTATTTAAATATCATCTAAGTATAAAGTTGTCCTTGATCTAATGCCCTCCTTGAAATAATAAATTTTCTTTTTACTAGTGTTGTCGAAGGTCTTAAATTCGATAATCCTAAGGCGCAAATTGTTGGAGAATGGAGTTTTGATGAAAATTGTTTTGGTTTGTGATATTTATCACATGGATTTTGGAGATGGAGAAATTGAAAGTTGCGGAATTTAAGGATCTGATGCGGATTTTATGGATCTATTGAGATATTTTAGAAAATCTTTATTTTGATTAAGTTTTAAGGAGTATTTATTTCTCAGATATTATAGGACCCAATTGGGCATATATCTACTAGGGATAGATTTATTCGTAGTTGAAGTAAAGGAAAAAAAACTTGTTTTTTGGGGTTGAGATAAATTCTCAATTATTTTTTTTGGCTTTCATTGTAATAGTTTGGTGGATTAATAGAGGTTTATTTGGAGAAATTTTCTTGTTATTGTTATCTTCTTCCCTCTTTCAAAATCTAATTGTGCAATAATCTTGCGGAAACCCTAACAATTGGTATCAGAGCCTTCTACATAAATTTTTTGGAGAGGGTTTGAATATGGATAAAATAATTATTGAAAATCGTAATGGAAGAAATTGGGGATTATGGAGAGAGAAAATGGAATATTTCCTTTATCTTAATGATCTTCATCAGCCACTGGAGAATTATGGGGGAAAACCTAGAAATCTATCCAAAGCAAAATGGGAGACTTTGGATAGGAAGGCTGTTGCGTCTATTTGATGTTTTTTGGATAATTCAGTATTTCATATTGTTGCTAATGAAACATTTGCTTATGCAATATGGAAGATATTGGAAGGGGTTTATGCAAAGAACTCCGCAACAAATAAGGCTCTTCTTATTAGAAGATTGGTGAATCTAAAGCTTAATGAAGGTAGATCAATTGGAGAGCATCTTAACGATTTTCAGGAAATTATGAATCAATTGGCTTCCATGAATTTCAAGGTGCATAATGAAACACAAGCCTTAATGATGATGAGTTCATTGTCAGAAAGTTGGGAAACACTTGTGTTTGCATTGAATAACTCAAATTCGGATGGCGTTATTTCAATGGGGTCAGTGGTTAGTAGCTTGCTTAATGAGGAGATGCGGAGGACGAGCCTTATGGAAGGAAAAGACAAGGAGGAGGCAACGACGGAAACTGGAACTCCAATTGAAACAACTTTTACTGTAAGGAGGGTTAATCTACGAAACATGGAAAGGCAACCGAATAGCCCAGACATGAAAAAGGAATACATTTGTTTTTATTGTGACAAACCCGGTCATCAACTAAGATTTTGTCATAAACTTAAAAGGGATAAGGGGAAGATGAAGGCATTGGAGGAAGAGTCAGATGAACAAGAAAATAATGGTAATGAGGTGAATTTTGGTGAGGAGATTGAAGGAAATGTTTTATGTGTTAATGAAGGCGAAAGCAAAGATAGAGATGTTAGTACATATTCTAGATAGAGATGTTAGTACATATTTTACATACAATGATAATTGGAATAAGGTTGTTTTTGTTAGGGTTTCCACAAGATCACTACACAATTAGATTTTGAAAGAGGGAAGAAGATAACAATAACAAGAAAATTTCTCCAAACAAACTTTATTAATCCACCAAATTATTACAGTAAAAGCCTAAAAAAATAATTGAGAATTTATCTCAATCCCAAAAAACAAGTTTATATGTAAAAGAGTCTAGTTTACATGTAAGACTTTAAATAACACTCTAGGTTCAAATTCTGTTTTTCAAATTCTAATTTTCAAAATTCTAATTTTCAAAATTCTGATTTTCAAAATTCTAATACTAATTTCAAATAGTTTTCTACCTTACTAATGATTTCAAATATATGTTTTAAAGTTTATATAAATATATATATATATTTATATAGTTATATACTTTTATAGTTTTACATTTACATAGTTTTGAATCTTATACTTTCATAAATATGTTTATATAATATATATATTTTTTATCATATGATTTTGTACTTTAGAATACTCATTTATATCACTAAGTTTTAATTCAAGAATCTCTAGAATAGTACATATATTTAAACATTTGAAAATTTTCAATTTTCAATTTTTTTACTACATAGGTCGACATACATATATGTCTTGGCCGACATACAACTGTTAGAAATTCAATTCTCAAAGGAAGTGTCTTTTCACTATTTGTAACGTTCCAGAAACGTTGCATCCTTTTCAATCTTATATATAGGGGTTGAATTCGAATTTTTAACCATTCTTCTTCTCCATCTTCACCCCACTTCATCCCACCGTTATTCTTTACTATTTTATTTATTTCTACACTTCTACTTTGTCGATTTCTACTCTAATTATGTAAAACTTCTTCTTCTCTCACTCTCTACTCATTACTCTCTAAATTAAAGTATTATGGAAGAGTTATAGGGCTATTGTAATCATTTGGGAAGTGTTTTTGAAATGGTGTATTCCTTGTAGCCCTGAAATTAAGGAAAGGGAGCAGTGGTAATCTTGTAGCCGTGAAATCAAGAGTGGTTCGAGTAGCGGTAATCCTGTAGTCGTGAAATCAAGAGTGGTTGGAGTGGTGTAAACCTTGTAGCCATGAAATCAAGGGGATTGTACTTGGATAGTGATATTATTCAAACTCTACGCAATCTAGCATTGTATGGGACTGGACGTCGGAGTAATACGAACTAGTATAAAACCTGATGTGCTCTTTCCTTTTTCTGCATTGTATATTTTGCATGTTTCTGTGTTTGATTCTTTGGTTGTGATCATCTTTGTGGTGGTTGATTCATTTAGTAGATCATATAAGTTTTATATTTTCGTAAATTCCTTGAAAACACTATTTACACCCCCCCTCTAGTGTTAGTCTTGCCTTAAGATCCGCCTTCCGCATTCCCTAACAGTTGGTATCAAAGCATAGGTTTTTAAAAAGTTCATAATCTGATTTTTGGGATTATTAAATGACAAATTTTAAAATTACTGTTAACACTAGTATCAATTCATGCATTACATTAATGTTGAATGAGTCTGCATTCAACTGTGTTGAAAATTCAAGTGATCTACTGAAGTATTGTACAATACAGGAAAAGATGTATTATATGGCTATTGGAAATTTAAAATTTGAAAAGATGGGTGACATGGCTACTGAAAATTCAAATTCTGAAATGGTATATTACATGGCTGTTGAGAATTCAAATTCTGGTGAACAAATGGTGGAAATCAAAAAGGACAAATGGATACTAGATAGTGGATGTTTGAGACATATGTCGGGAAATCCTGATTTACTAGATAATCTGGTATATGAAGATGGTGGAATGGTTAACTTCGGAGACAACTCTAATGGATATATTGTTGGCATTGGCACTATCGGCAATTCTGAAACTCCTACCATTTCTAATGTTTTATTATTAGGAATTTAAAACATAACTTACTAAGTATAAGTGAAATTTGCGATAAGGGTTATAAAATAAACTATGAAAAAGATAAATGCTTTATAGAAGATAGGAATTAAAAGGTAATATTCGAAGGAGATAGAAAGAAAATTATCTATAGATTGAGTATAAAAATCTCGAACGATAATCTATGTCTTATGGCCAATACAAATGACCCTTGCATCTGGCATAAGAGATTCGGTCATATAAATTTCAATCACATCTCTAGGATTCCTAAATTAGATTCAATTTGGGAATTACCTAAAATGAAATTTAAAGTTAATAATTTATGCGATGCTTGTCAGTTCGGAAAATTAAAAAGAAATTCATTTAAATCAAAATAGGGAATTACAACCTCGAAACCATTAGAGTTAATTCACATGGTTTATTTGGTCCATCCCAAAACCAGTCAACAAATCACAATAGATATGTTAACGTAATAGTCGATGATTTTCTATATTTACTTGGACTCTGTTTCTTGAAAATTAAAGTGATGTTTTTGATAAATTTAAAATCTTTACTAAAATTTATTACCCTTAAAAATCAAGATAATACGTGGTGACCACAGTAGAGAATTCCAAAATGAAATTTTTGAATTTTTTTGTAATAAAAAGTGAATAACCATAATTATTCTTTCCCTATAGCCCCTCAGCAAAATGGAGTAGTTGAATGTAAAAATAGGTCGATAAAAGAGTGTGCGAGAACTATATTATCCGATGGTAATTATTTACCAAGGAATTTTTGGGCAACGGCAGTTGCAACAGGTTGTTATATTTCAAATAGAATTTCTATAAGACCCTTAAATCATAAAACACCATATGAACTTTTGTATAATAAGAAACCAAAAGTATCATATTTGGAAGTAAATGTTTTATTCTTAACAGTAAAGAAAATTAAGATAAATTTGACTCGAAATCCGATAAAGGAATATTTATTGGATATTCAGAGAGAAGTAAGACGTATAGAGTTTTCAATTCAAGAACCAATACTACAGAAGAAACATTAAATGTATCCTTTGACGAAAATTATAAAAATATAACACACACAACGAAGATGAATGTGAAAATGAAATCAATGAAACAAATAATGAAACTAGGCAACCATATAAAAGGATTAGATTACTAAGAGACCATCCTGTAAAAAATATCTTAGGGGATATTGAATCCGTCATTTGGACTTGTAACCAATTAAATAATATGAGTGATTCATTATTTATTTCTACTATCGAACCTAAGAATCCAAAGGAAGCATCATGTGATGATTCATGGATCCTTGCTATGCAAGAACAATTGAACAAACTTACCAGGAATGATATATGAGAACTTGTTACTAGACCAGTGGATAAAAATATCATAGGAACTAAATGGTTTTATAAAAATAAAACGAATGAACACGGTAAGGTCGTAAGATATAAGGCACGATTAGTAGCGCAAGATTATACTCAAGAAGAAGGAGTAGATTACATGAAATGTTTGCCCTCGTAGCAAGATTAGAAGAAATTCAGATATTATTAGCCTTTGCTAATCATAATGATTTTAAATTATATCAAATGGATGTTAAAAATGCTTTTATAAATGGATATGTTAAAGAAGACGTATATGTAAAGAACCCACCTTTTTTTAAGATAAAAAATTACCAAATTATGTATATAAACTAAAGAAGTGTTGTATGGATTAAAACAGGCTCAGAGGGCTTGGTATGATAGATTAAGAAATTACTTATTACAATCTAACTTCAAAATAGAAAAACCAGATGATACTTTGTTTATTAAAAGAAATAATAAAGATATACATTTAGTGCAAATATATGTTGACGATATAATCTTCGAATCAACAAATAATAAAATGAATAAAGAATTTCCAGATATTATGACCCAAGAATTTCAAATGAGTCCTATGGGAGAACAAACATTCTTCTTAGGCTTACAAATTCGTCAATTAAAGATTGTAACATTTATTAATCAAGAAAATTACACAAGAGATTTAATTAATAAGTATAATATAACAACAACTAATGGGAGACCAACACCAGTGGCAACTAAAATAGCCTTACGTAAAGATGATTCATCAAAAGACGTTAATCAAAAATTATATAGAGGTATGATATGATCTCTATTATATATAACCGCTAGTAGACAAGATATAATGCATAGTGTATGTCTTTGTGCAAGATATCAATCGCAACTTAAGGAAACACATTTAAAAGCCATAAAACATATACTAAGATATGTAAAATATACATCAGACATTGGATTATTTTACCCTAAAAATGATTCATTTGATTTAATTTCTTATTGTGACGTTGATTATGAGAGATGTAAATTTGATCATAAAAGCACTAGTGGAACATGTTGTTTCTTAGGACATTCACTAGTTTCACGGTTTAACAAAAAGCAAAATACGGTATCTTTGTAAAAATGTAAACAACTGAAGCAGAATATATCTCTATTGCTTTGGCTTGTTCATAAATATATATATGCAACAAACTCTAAATGATTTTGGATTAAATATAAATAAATAACCAATATACTGCGATAATACGAGCATTATAAATATATCTAAAAATCCCACTCATCATTCAAGAACTAAACATATTCATATAGGACATCATTTTCTAAGAGATAATGTAAGTAAAGAGAAAATTTCACTCGAATTTATAGAAATAGAAAAACAAATAGCATATATACTAAAAAAACCATTAGAAGAAGCAACGTTTACTAAATTTAGAAGAGAATTAGGTATTTGTTCATTAATTGAATTAGAATAATTAAATATATTAATATCTATAGGAATAACGAGAAAAATTAGAAAAATAAAATAAAAAATGCATGTATATCGGCATACATATGTGCGTATGTCGATATATAACTACCAGATTTCATAAATTAGTTCCCACCAATAGTTAGTTACAATAAACATTTAAACTTTCTACTTCGAATTTTCTTCTTCATTCCCTCATTTCATTTAATGAAAAACTCAAAACTAAAATAAGTCATAGCCAAAACTAATTCGAATGATCAAATTAACCCAGAATCATTCGTTGAACCATCCAAAGGTCCATTTCAATGCTCTACTCACACTTGAGTTATACAACTAGAAGAGAATATGGAATATTTTCTTCAAATGCTTGCTGAGAATTAAGTACTACAAATTAGAGTGAATCAAGGGCAAGTAAAGCAAGGGAAAATCATGAGAAACGTACAAAAGTTTATTATGGATAATAAAGCAAGTCCGATTATTATCGAAGATGATAATCTAGTAATAGAGGAGAAGGAAGAGGAAGAGAAAGCTATGGTAGTAGAAGAGGAACTAGAAGAAGCACAACAAGAGGGAATGGAAGAGGATGATAAAGTAGTATGCGTTGGTGAAGCTTCGTTTGATCGAGATGGGAATATAATTGAACGAAATGGGGATTGTTAGCCCCGTTATGAAAACGTGGTTCAGAAATTGATACGTCGACCATCTATTGAAGCGATCTGTCGTGCATCGTGATATCAGATCGATCGTGCGTCTTGATATTGGATCGGTCAGATACCAAAAAGATGGGTGGTCAGATGTAGCGGGTCAACACTATTAAATGTATATAAGAATCGTGAGTTATGTGGTTAGCTATGCACTCACGCGAAGTAAAACCATACAGCGAGTTTCTTTGTTAAGACACAAACATGGACTCTTAAACATGAAGTATATAATGTGTCATGAAAATAAATACATGGACAAACAGTGGACACAAAGGCTACATCGAATATTCGCAACAGCAGGACATGTTTTATATAAAATGTCAGCATATTCGGACATAATGATGGATTGACTTCAATACATATAGTGCATGGATCGACCACATCAAATATTCATGGAAAAGCATAAAAGTGTGGTCCGTCATTTACATTGTATACAAGATACATAAGGAATAACGTGGCACAATATAAATGTGTGTCATAACGATAGACCATCGTGCATCAGATAAGTTGTATATGGACCGGTCGTTCTGCATAGCAGCTCGATCGTGCATATTTACCTAAGGTCACGGTCGAGCGACATCAAGGATCGTGGTCGCGCAGTACTGTTTAAGATGGGTTGAGCTCATCCCGTTGGGTCCTTCATCTTAGCATGGTCGAGCAGTCTCTTTCTTGCATGGCTCACAAAAAAATAATATAAGTCAGATTGCACGTATAACCGCAAACTCAGGTCATTATATATTGAAGTAGCAGCTGAGTTATGTGGGCAAGTAACAACGTGAGGATTGCATATGTTCAAAGAACGGCCACGTATATATATTGCTACCAACGGATCGTGTGCCTGGATGCTAAGTATATAAATGATAAATATAGTAACGTGGCCAGCTGTACAAGTATCAGGCCAAATCGGTTAGTAGAATAAATATAATTTTCTGGTCAGTCACAAGAATTATGCTGGATCGTGCACTAAAGTGATGACATACTTGCAATTGCCTGGTCGATGCTCGTTCAGGAAATCCTGCTCGTACAAGAAAATGGATTATTTCAAGTAAGGCTTGGATACGGTTCCAGTAATTGTATACAAAACGAACACGTAGATTGATCTACAACATTTAATATTAATAATTGGAGTACACGCATCCGTTACCAGTATGTACAGGTCCGATCACATATTAAAATAGGGCTCGCTCATTTATATATGTAGTATAAAAAGGGGTCGCACACTCATGTATTAGGCTCACTCATGCGTTATATTTTAGGGACATTCGTGCATGGAAATTAAGGGTTGCCTATGCACATTAAGGGCCGGTTGTACAGCTGTACACGGCTGGCTCCATCTATCCAGCGGTAGTTCCGTAAATACACCAGCAAACGACCCCTACCCTGTACATCGTAATTATAGAATTGCCACCTGGTACCAACTTCTCCTATAAATAGCCCACTTGTCCACCATTCAAGGGACCGATCTAAGCCACCCGGAAGGGCTGCATTTCGATTTTCTACCATTCTCAAGCTCCTCAAGCTCCATTAATGGCTTCCTAAGTTCACTCTGTCTTCCTCTAACGTCAAATGGATCTCATCTTCTCCAAACACCATTAATTCTCACTCAAGTTCAATCCAAGTGATCTCCAACCTCCATTTCTCCTTTTTAAATCTTAGATCTTACACTAATTTCATGATGGAATCAAGGAAGATCATCTAAGTGCCAAAGTGATAAAAGATTCATACATCTACCTTCACAAAGAAAGAGATCCCACCAATTCCTTTGCAAATTCAACTGAAATCTAGATTATAAATAGAGAGAAAAGAGAGAGATGAAAAATATGAGTGAATTCATAAATTCACGTAAGTGGACATAGATCTATTTTAGATCGAACCATTATAAAAATTCTTGTGTTTTTACTTACTTTTTGCGATTGTGGTCCCATTTTCTTACTTCTAACCATTTAGTGAAGTGCTCTAATTGCACCTTCGGTGTTGTGACCAATTTTGGTTTCAGCATTTGGCGCCCACCATGGGTCCACCTTTGCACTTTCTTCTCTTACACTACTCTCAAGTTCGAGAGCCTTGCATTGAAGTTCTATACCCTCTCCCACAAGATTGAGACCCTTGTCCGAATTAATGGCAAAATTGAAGAAGACTACTAGCAAAACCGTTGGAGAAACCGACAATGCTGCTAATAAGGCTACACCACTTGCTAATCGCTTTGAAATTGGCCAGAGCTCGACAGGCGAAGCCAGAATAACTAGAGCCGAGTTAAACACTATTATCGCCAATGTAAACCAATGGATGAATGGTTCTACTAAGGCTTTTATGGACATGTTAGATGCGTTTCTCAATGCTCGACCCAATCCAGCCCCTTAAAAGGTCCATGTTGGTCTTGATGAAGATGACGATGTCTCCGCCACTTCTCAAACTAATAATCCAACTATTGGACAAGTTCCGAGAGATACTGTATCTCAAGAAGAGTTCGACAATGCTATTGCTGGCTTACATCTAAAAATCAATGCTTCAAATGAGTTGTTTAGAACCAACTTTATGTTCTCAAAACCATTCAAGTAGATCTTGCGAATCGCTTAACAATCATTGCTTTAGAAGGAAACACATATCCCTATGCTTCGGGTTTTCACAAAGGGAAGTGTAGTTGCCATGATCAAGAGGAGGATGAGCCCAAGCAACCTTCCTTTCCCATCTACTTGGAGGATAATCATAAGAATACTCGGGGGAAAAAACGAGCCAACGATGGAAAGAGCAACAAAGAATATAAGAAAATTCGTCTTTTAACCCGCTTGAACTAATGCCTTTGATTGACACCCCTGAAAATATCTATCTTGCAATGAAGCATTCTGAAGAATATGCGGAACCAAAACCAGTAAGGATAGGAGATAAAGCAACAATGACTAGAAGTTTTTTCCTCTATCACAATCAGCCTGGCCATGATACCAATGTTTGCAAACATCTAAAAAGATCAATTGAAATGTTGGTTAGAAGGGACAAGCTACGACAGTATGTTAATAAATCGCATGCAATAAATTCTCTTCCAACTACCCAGGGAAAAGCGTACCCACCAGTCAACTGGGCTCGGATAGAAAGGCTCCAACAGCAAATAGTTCTTGCTCAACTGATAAAAGCTGGGAGAAGATGCAAATCTACGCGAATACTCAGGAGTACAGTCCAACAGAGGCAATAACTACTGTGGAATTAAAAGCTCCCGTTCATCCAGTGATCGCTAGGCACATCCGTACCAAAGCTTAGTAAATGCGGGATGACATCTACAAAATGTTAACCCTTGACAGAATCTCAATACCAAGAATCTGGAATAATGACTGCTTATGTCAAAATTCTGCATTAAAGCACTACTCAGTGCTTATAGAAAAGCGATATAAATTTTTTTGCAAATATAAACCTCCCTTGGCTACCTGTCGAGTGCTCGTTCCATTAAAATCCGACGAAATATGGCGACCCTAGCAACGCTAGTTCAAGTGCCAAATGCTGTAAATACCAACATGAATAGATGCAAAGAAAGAAAAGCACCACCTTGAAAAGTTAATGGGAAGAGTCGCAAAGATTCAAGCAATGAGCAAGTGCTACGACAAACAAGCGAAAGGGTTGCAGCTTTTGTTGAAGGGGCACTTCCCAAAGTGAGAGGTTCACGGTCTCAGTTCCCAAACTCAGATGGCCCGTCGTGTCAAGCATCCGACAAAGGAATTGGTACCAACCCAGAGCTGGAACGGCCATCATCAGGCCGGAAGGACCGGCAAACACGCTGGTAGAACTAGCGTCGTGTTGGAGGGACCAAAAAACCTAATGTTGGAAGTACCAACATCATGCCGGAAGGAATGGAAAACGAGCTGGAAGGACCAGCACATACGGAAACCATAGACCTCTCCAGGGGCACCAAATTGATCGTCAGTATCAGGAAGTACTTTATCCGATTACGAAAAACATTGGGTTTTAACCAAAGTCCTCTCTGGAGGCATTCCTTCTAAATCTACCGACGCTTGAATTAATCAGTATAATTGAGTGACGAAAGTCTCTAATGCCTAAATTAACCAAGCTGGATTGTAGACGAAGTACGGATTTAACCATTTGTGTAGCATTTGGAATCCCCAGACGTGAAGGATGAATACCATTTGCGTAGTGTTGACGGGCAAAATTGTCGCACGCCAACACCCAATGTGTGAGTGTGAACAATTATTAGAATAAGCAGTAAAGTAAATAAATGCGGGGAGACACAGCTTTTATAGTGGTTCGGCACTAACACCTACGTCCACTTTATAATTCTCATTCATCATATCTTTGGTCGATTACAGGAGATATTACAATATTTGTGTTCAAAGTTGTATGTAGGATGAACTTTGACTAAATTATCCTTCTTCTTCCTTGAGGTGAGCTGACTTGGTCAACTATGGGCAAGGTAGGCTTTAATGTCCAAGAGGTCAAGAGGCGGTGTAGCAAGGCTTGCTAGTGTTCAATTATAGAAGGAAAACATGCATGTCATGTTTTAGGTCTTTATTCCATCTCTCATGGCCATGTTGGAGGTGTTGGAAGCCATTAATGAGTTTTTGGAGCTCTTAAGGTCCAAAAATTCCAAGGGAGAAGGATCCATTTGAAGGCCAAGGCTTGGGGTATTTATAGGAAGGAGGTTAGGTGGGAGTAGGTGAGCAGCAGGGCCCATAACATCAATTTTCGAACCCAGAACGAGCCATGTGCAGGAAATTCGCACCTCCTGTTGCGGGCTCGAAATTTCGAACCCACCAGGGGGTTCGAAATTTCGACCCCACAGGTGGGGTTCTAAATTTCAACCCCCCTGGTGGGGTGCGAAATTTCGACCCCACTGGTGAGGTGCGAAATTGATAGTGGATGAGGCGAAAATCGTGTTGTCGAGGGAGTCAAAGTTTCTGAATGTGAAGTGAAGGAATCTGTGGATCTGCTGGTCCGTAGTAAAGGAATCTGAGCTTCCGGCATGGAGAAAATCGGATGAATCGGGCGGTGCCCATAGTTTCAACCGCCGGGACTGTGGGGCCTCGGACCCCCACCGGCGCTGCGCCCGGACCCGATGGACGGCTCGCCTTCGGCTTGGGTGACGACTTGACTAAGAATCCATTGGGCCCGACAGGGGCCATCTGATAGAGGCTTCGGGTTTCCATGTGTTGCGACACGACTTTGACCCAACTGCTTTGAGCTTTTTTACGCTAAAGCATGTCGCTTACCAAATACACGACGTGTGACTGCTTTGACAAAAAAGCATGTCAACATTTGCCCCCCAAAACATATCTTGCTTGGTCCAAGGATGGTGTGTTTTGTGAGGAGAAGAGAAATCCGGAAACCAAAGCTATAAGAAGTCCGGAGCGAGCTTCTACATTCATAAGATGGAAGAGCCACAACCACGCCGGGTCGTATTATCCGGGAAACCAAAGAAGATGAGCTAGAAATCCGTGATTTCTTCGGACCATATTAGTGTAAGACCATGATCGCATGGGATCTTATTAACGAGAGAAATCTGACGATCGCTTAGGATCGTTTTGAGAGATAACCAGGATAACCATATAGCCAGAAAATCATATGAACCATCAAGTGAATATGATCCAATAACCAAGCGAGCTGGATCTGTCAACCTAAAGTCTAGGACTCGGGACTCGCCACGAGTTGTAGCAACCTTATCGAAGTAGGGCAAGAGGTCGAGGTAGTCACGAGTGGATATTCTTATCGTGTCACTGACAAGTCCAGCTGATTTAATCCAAGGTCGTTGACAAAGCGACCCACTAATCCAAACAAGAACGATCGTATGAGATCCGAAACTCGCCACAAATCCCACGAGTGGATATTCTTATCGTGTCACGGACAAGTCCACCCGTACTAAGCCAAGGTTGTTGACAAAGCGACCCACTAATCCAAACAAGAAGGATCGTATGAGATCCAAAACTCGCCACAAATCCGCGAGTGGATAACCTTGTCATGCCACTTGACAAGTCCACCCGATGTAATCCAAGGTCATGGAAAAGGCCACCCACTAATCCAAATGAGTAGGATCATGCACAATCTGACACTCGCCACCAATCCATGAGTGGATATTCTTGTCGTGTCACAGACAAATCCACCTGACGTAATCCAAGGTCGTTGACAAGGCGACCCACTAATCCAAACAAGCAGGATTGTGCACGATCCGATGCTTGCCATGAGTCAAGGCAATCTCGTCGAAGTAGGACGAGAAGCTAAAATAGACAGATGCTTATTACCCGTTATTGATTTCATACTTCGCAAGTAAGCGTCCTCACTTTGCGATGTAATTTTATTAAAGTTATAAACGTTAAGGATTTTTAGTAAAGCCAAAGGAAAACCCAACGATTCGTCATCCGCAAAGAGCATGCCTAGGGAGCTGGCCTACCCCCGTGCATGGGTAAGCGGACTTGGCCATTTTTTAATTCCAAGTTCGTTAGTTAAGGAGAGTGACTAGTTTAGTGTTTGTGAAGAGCATGCTTAGGATCTCACCGGTTCCAATTACATGGGTAAACAAACATAACCATTCACAATCCGAAGCCAGAAAAGTAAACTTTTCATTAACAACCAAGAGGAAGGATACATCCAAAGTACTAAGGTCCCTAAGGCCGAAGCCCAAATAACCAGGCCTAGAGAGCTGGAACTAGAAAGCCAAAAGTGAGGAGTGCATTATTTGTGAGCCATAGAGAACCATAATAAGACTAGAAGACCGAAAAGTCGTAAGATACCGATGCTAGGGAGACTTGCATCCAGGACATCCGAACCAATAAGGGGCTTAGTTTGGATTGGGGCCCCGAGCGCGGGGCTCGGGACTATCTTGAATAGCAATTGGGGGTTGTACCTGTCCTGGCATCCTAGCCCGAGTTCGGATGAATCGTGATAGCTCTCCATTTCTAACACGTTCTTCAATGGCATTCCTAAGATGATTACACTCATTTGTATTGTGACCGGCGATGTCATGAAACATGCAGTGTCGGCTACAATTTATTTCTTGTTGAGAGGGCTCCCGAGCGGGAGGCTTTTTGAAGGGAGCGATAGGGTGAACCTCTCTGTAGATCTCGTCGAGAGTGTGAGTAAGCTCCGAGTAGGTCGGGAACCTACATTGCCCATTAGCCTTGTTACGGAGCTTTCCTTTACTTGAGACCATGGCTCGAGTATCCGAAACTTGTTGGACTGCGCTTCTATCGGGAATGGGGGTGCCCCCGAGTGTCGAGGGAGCGACGCTGATCCGAGGATCGGCGTCGTCCTGTTGTGGGGTGTGCGAGGTTGCCCCCATGTCCCGAGTTACAAACAACGGAACATGGGCACTTGTTCCAAAGACGTCTGCTTGGTCAGTCGACATTCCAAAATCATGTAATCTACCCTCAATCCGAGCGAGGAATGTGTTCATAACTTCTGCTTGCTGATTCAGATAAGCGATCAATCCTCTAGCTAATTCCGCTAAATCCTCTGGAGTAACCAAGTCCGAGAGTTCCTCATTTGTAGGATGCTCTCGAGTTTTGTCACTACTAGTAGTCTGAGTCTCAAAGGTAGCGTCTCGTGCTGGAGCGACGTCGGGATTAGGAGTGCCCCTGCGTGTGGCGGGTCCGCCACCATTGGAAGGAGCGACGTCGAGGTTTGGGGTGCCCCCTTATGTTGCGGGACCGGCACCATTGGAAGGAGCGACGTGGAGGTTTAGGGTGCCCCCCACGTGCGGCGGGACCGGCACCATTCTGAGGGGCGGGGTTGCCCCCGTGTCTCGAGTCGCGGGTGGAGGAACATTGGTGCTAGTTCCAATAATGTCGGCCTGGGCAGTTGGCCTTGAAGCGCTCCTTATTCTATCTTCAATGCGAGCGAGGAAGGTATTGAATCCGTCTTCCTATCGCTCGAGTCGGGCGTCCAAATCAGTAGCGAGGTTCTTAATCATTCCATCGACGTCTTCTCGAGCGACATAGTTCGATGGAACTTCATTCGAAGAAAGTTCATGAATTACTTTATCTTCAACATAAGCTTCAGTGATAGGTGGGAACTTCTTACGCTTAACCATGATGTAGAGCGAGTAAAGCTGAAGTCGAAGATGAGTTTCGAAGGCGAATTCGAGTACTTAATCCGATGCAGAGGTCGAAGCTGTGGTCCCCTTCCTGACGCGCCAAAATGTTGACGGGAAAAATTGTCGCATGCCAACACCCAATGTGTGAGCGTGAACAATTATCAGAATAAGCAGTAAAGTAAATAAATGCGGGAAGACACAACTTTTTTAGTGGTTCGGCACTAA
Organism: Allium sativum; assembly: GCA_030737875.1. NCBI lineage: Eukaryota > Viridiplantae > Streptophyta > Magnoliopsida > Asparagales > Amaryllidaceae > Allium > Allium sativum. The sequence continues at coordinate 1,045,513,929 of CM060916.1, read as the reverse complement.
CACCTACGTCCGCTTTATAATTCTCATTCATCATATCTTTGGTCGATTACAGGAGATATTACAATATTTGTGTACAAAGTTGTATGTAGGATGAACTTTGACTAAATTATCCTTCTTCTTCCTTGAGGTGAGCTGACTTGGTCAACTATGGGCAAGGTAGGCTTTAATGTCCAAGAGGACAAGAGGCGGTGTAGAAAGGCTTGCTAGTGTTCAATTGTTGAAGGAAAACATGCATGTCATGTTTTAGGTCTTTATTCCATCTCCCATGGCCATGTTGGAGGTGTTGGAAGCCATTAATGAGTTTTTGGAGCTCTTAAGGTCCAAAAATTCCAAGGGAGAAGGATCCATTTGAAGGCCAAGGCTTGGGGTATAGGAAGAAGGTTAGGTGGGAGTAGGTGAGCAGCGGGGCCCATAGCAGCAATTTTCGCACCCAGAACGAGCCATGTGCAGGAAATTCACAACTCCTGCTGTGGGCTCGAAATTTCGTACCCCTGCCTGGGGGTAGAAATTTCGAACCCACCAGGGGGTTCGAAATTTCGAACCCACCAGGGGGTTCGAAATTTCGAACCCAACTGTGGGTTCGAAATTTTGACCCCACAGGTGGGGTTTGAAATTTCGACCCCACTGGTGAGGTGCGAAATTGATATTGGATGAGGCGAAAATCGTGTTGTCGAGGGAGTCAAAGTTTCTGAACGTGAAGTGAAGGAATCCGCGGTTCTGCTGGTTCGAAGTGATGGAATCTGAGCTTCCAGCATAGAGAAAATCGGATGAATCGGGCGGTGCCCATAGTTTCGACCGCCGGGACAGTGGGGCCCCGGATCCCCACCGGCACTACGCTCGGACCCACTGGATGGCTCGCCTTCGGCTCAGATGACAACTTGACTAAGAATCCATTGGGACCGACAGGGGCCATCTGATCGAGGCTTCGGGTTTCCATGTGTTTGCGACACTACTTCGACTAAACTGCTTTGTGCTTTTTGATGCTTGAGCATGTCGCTTACCAAATACTCGACGTGTGACTGCTTTGACAAAAAAGCATGTCAACACGTAGCATCTGGAATCCCTAGATGTGAAGAATGAAAACCATTTGCATTGCATCTGGAATCCCCAGATGTGAAGAATGAAAACCATTTGCGTAGCATCTGGAATCCCCAGATGTGAAGAATGAAAACCATTTGCTTAGCATCTGGAATCCCCAGATGTGAAGAATGAACACCATTTGCGTAGCTTCTGGAATCCCCGGATGTAAAGAATGTAAACAATTTGCGTAGCATCTGGAATCCCAGATGTGAAGAATGTAATATGTTTGTGTAGCATCTGAAAATCTCAGATGTGAAGAATGTCGGGCCCCTAATTAACTTGTATAGTTACTGAAAATCTCGGATGCGACAAGTGTTGGATTTTAACCAATTAACATGTGTAGTGTCTGAAAATATCAGATGCGACAAGTGTTGGATCTTAACTAATTAACTTGCTTAGTGTCTGAAAATCTTAGATGCGATAAGTATTGGGTCTTAATGAATTAACTTGTGTAGTGTCTGAAAATCTCAAATGCAACAAGTGTTGGATCTTAAACAATTAACTTGCGTAGTGTCTGAAAATCTAAGATGAGACAAGTGTTGGATCTTAACCAATTAACGTTCGTAGTGTCTAAAATTCTCAGATGCAACAATTGTTGGATCTTAACCAGTCAACTCGCGTAGTGTCTCAATATCTCAAATGCGACGAGTGTCGGACATCAACCAGTTAACTTGCGTAGAGTCTGAATACCCAAGACATGACAAGTATTATATTTTAGCCCAAGCAGGAGCATGAAATCCAAAGTACTACCCATAGAAAAAACTACTAATGACCTCCTAAATAAGGGGCATGAATATCAAAGCTTATAAAAGAGGAAGCAGCAAATTAATCACAAATAAGCATTTCCCAACTGAGAAATGCTGTGTATTATCATTTGAGTCGTTAAAGCAATGACGCTTGAAATCCACAGTCGACTTTAGTCGATTAGTTGATCTTTACCGTTAACGCGAATTCGAATTAGAATATCGTATTTGTGCATATAATATTTAACGGGTTATAAACCGTTGAGTAAAACCGTCCTATACAAACACTTTATTCAATTCAAAATAAATTTATTTTAAGTCATTTTTAATGATTAACTAATCCACTATCGATGTTGATAGTCGATGGTGAGTATAAGTCCAAAATCATGCAATTGCTTGTTTTAATTACAAAACAGGTGGCACAAAACATATGAATCCAATCAACAAGTAATGAACTTGGATCTTTTGGAATCAAGAAGTCAAAGGATCAAAGAATGATTCGCCATAGCAAACAAAAAGCTACATTTAGATCCCAACGCAAGTTGTATTAACAGTGTTCAGTTCGAAGCCCGTATTTCTCGTAAGCAAAAAATGCAAGTTTCAAGGGGCAAATGTTAACCCCATTATGAAAACCCGATTCAGAAATTGATACATCGACCGTCTAGTGAAGCGACATGTTGTGCATCATGATATCGGATCAATCGTGCATCGTGATATTGGATCAGTCGGATGCCAAAAAGATGGTTAGTCAGTTGTAGCGGGTCAGCATTATCAAATGTATATAAGAACTGTGAGTTATGTGAGTATCCATGCACACACGTGAATTGAAACCATACAGCGAGCTTCTTAGTTAAGGCACTAACATGGAATCTTAAACATGAAGTATATAATGTGTCATGAAAATAAATACATGGAAAAACAGTGGACACAAAGGCTGCATGGAATATTCGCAATAGCAGGACATGATTTATATAAAATGTCAGCATGTTCTAACATTATGATGGATTGACTTCAATACATATAGTGCATGGATCGACCTCATCTAATATTCATGGAAAAGCATAAAAGTGTGGTCCATTATTTACATTGTATACAAGATACATAAGGAATGACGTGGCATAGTATAAATGTGTGTCATAACGATGGACCAACGTTCATCAAATAAGTTGTATATGGGCCGGTCGTTCTATACAATAGCTCGCTCATGCATATTTACCTAAGGTCACGGTCGAGCGGCATCTAGGATCATGGTCGGGCAGTACTGTTTAAGATGGGTCGAGCTTATCCCATCGGGCCGTTCATCTCAGCATGGTCGAGCAGTCTCTTTCTTGCATGGCTAACTCACAAATAATATAAGTCAAATTGCACGTATAACCGCAAACTCAGGTCATTATATATTGAAGTAGCAACCGAGTATGTGGGCAAGTAATGACATGTGGATTGTATATGTTCAAAGAACAAACCGCATATATATATATATATATATTGCTGCCAACGGATCGTGTGCCTAGATGCTAAGTACATAAATGATAAATATAGTAACTTGCCCAGCGGTACAAGTATCACGCCAGTTCGGTTAGTAGAATAAATATAATTTTCTGGTCGGTCACAAGAATTATGCAGGGTCATGCACTAAAGTGATGACAGATTTGCAATTGCCTGGTCGGTGCTCAATCACGAAATCCTGCTCGTACAACAAAGTGGATTAGTTCAAGTAACGAGTGGTACGGTTCCAATAATTGTATACAAAATGAACACGTGGATTGACCTACAACATTTAATATAAATAATTAGAGTACACGCATCAGCTACCAGTATGTATAGGTCCGATCACATATTAAAATAGGGCTTGTTCATTTATATATGTAGTAAACAGAGGGGTCGCACACCCATGAAGTAGGCTCGCTCGTGCGTTATTTTTTAGGGTCGTTCGTGCATGGAAATTAAGGGTCGCTCGTGCACATTAAGGGTTGGTTGTACAATTTTACACAGCTGGCTCCAGGTGTCTAGTGGCAGTTCCGTAAATACACCAGCGAACGACCCCTACCCTGTACATCGTAATTACATAACTGCCACCTGGTACCAACTTCTCATATAAATAGCCCACTTCTCCACCATTCAAGGGACTGATCTAAGCCGCCCCGAAAGGCTGTCATTTTGGTTTTCCACCATTCTCAAGCTCCTCAAGCTCCATTAATGGCTTCCTAAGTTCACTCCATCTTCCTCCAACATCAAGTGGATCTCATCTTCTCTAAACACCATTAATTCTCACTCAAGTTCAATCCAAGTGATCTCCAACCGCCATTTCTCCTCTTTAAAGCTCGGATCTAACACTAATTTCATGATGGAATCAAGGAAGATAATCTAAGTGCCAAAGTGATTAAAGATTCATACATCCACCATCACAAAGCAAGAGATCTCACCGATTCATATGCAAATTCAAGTGAAATCTACATTATAAAAAGAGAGATTAACAATATGAGTGAATTCGTAAATTCATGTATTTTGTAAAGTAAAGAGTGATAATGAGAAGTTATTCAAAAGTGGACGTAGATCTACTTTAGATCGAACCACTATAAAAATTCTTGTGTTTTTACTTACCTTTTGTGATTATGGTCTCATGTTCTTACTTCTAACCATTTGGTGAAGTGCTCTAATAGCACCTTTGATGTTGTGACCAATTTTGGTTTCAATAGGAATTTTTGTCTCCATTACCCCAATTGTCCGATTCATAAGTCTCCTATCGTGAAGAATCAGTATACGTTAGGTTTGTTTCATTTATTCGATGTAAGACGCACATAGTATTACGTATTTTCGTGTAGTATTGAAATTTTCTTTGGAATGTATTGTTTGAATTGTAATACAATGATTAATTTGTTTACTTTTTAAAATATTTTCTTCTCTTAAATTTAGGATTTAGTATTAGAATATATTAGCATAAGGATATAATATAGGCATAAATTTAGGGGGAGTTATATATATATATTATTAATTTAATATAAAAACAAATATTTTAATCATAAGGTTATATATAGATAGATATAGGATTTAGGGGGAGTGTTTTTAGAATTTCTTTTTGATAATGACAAAGGAGGAGAAATTATAAAATATACGGATTAGTTAGACTTAGGATAAAGAAGAGTATATAGGATCCATAATGATAGGGGGAGTATTAGAAGGATCAGAATGAACAGGTTTGAATATTTTAATATTTTATAAACTAAGGTTTTCATCATCAAAAAAGAGGAGAATGGAGAATGGAATTTTGATGAAACCAGTCTTATTTCAATTATCATTGATTATTAAATATATACTAACATCTCTATCTAGAACACACACACACACACACACACACACACATATATATATATATATATATATATATATATATATGCAAGGTTTGTATACATAAATTAAAATTGAAGAATGTACAGTTTTAGAGTTTCAAAAGATTCAGAATTCAAAGGAGATTCAAGACTCATGAGTAATCAAGTTATCAAGAGTTCAAGAATTCAAGATTTCAAGACAAATATAGTAATAGAGTCTAGTTTATATGTAAGACTCTGAATAGCACTCCAGGTTCAAATTCAAATTTGTTTTTCAAATTCTAATTTTCAAATTTAAAAATCTTGATTTGCAAAAGTCTAATTCCAAATAGTTTTTTATCTTACTTTTGATTTCAAATATAAGTTTAAAAGTTTATATAAGTTTATATATATTTATACAGTTATATAATTTTATAATTTTATATTTATATAGTTTTAAATCTTATAATATATAAATATGTTTATATAATATATATTTATGTTTTCATATGATTTTGTACTTTAGAATACTCATTTATATCACTAAGTTTTAATTCAAGAATTCCCAGAATAGTATATATATCTAAACACTTGAAAATGTTCAAAATTCAAAATTTTAACTACGTATGTCGACATACAAATATGTCTATGTCGACATAAAACTTTTAGAAATTCAATTTTCAAAGGAAGTGTCTTTTCACTATTTGTAACGGTCCAGAAGCATAACAACCTTTCAAATCTTATAAATAGGGGTTGAATTCGAATTGTTTAACCATTCTTCTTCTCCATCTTCACCCCTTTTCATCCGACCATTATTCTTTACTATTTTATTGATTTCTATACTTCTACTTTGCCGATTTCTCTATAATTATATAAAACTTCTTCTTTTCTCACTCTCTACTCATTACTCTCTGAATTGAAGTGCTATTAAAGAATTACAGGGTTGTTGTAATCATTTGGGAAGTGTTCTGGAAAGGGTGTGTTCCATGTAGCCCTGAAATCAAGGAAAGGGAGCGGTGGTAATCATGTGGCCGAGAAATCAAGAGTGGTTGGAGCGGTGGTAATCTTGTAGCCATGAAATCAAGAGTGGTTGGAGCGGTGTTAACCTTGTAGCCGTGAAGTCTAAGGGGATTGTACTTGGATAGTGATACTAATAAAACTCTGCGCAATCCAAAGTTGGGTGGGACTTGAAGTAGGAGTAATCCGAACTAGTATAAAATCAGGTGTGTTATTTCCTTTTTCTGCATTTTATATTTATCTGTTTCTGTGTTTTGTTTGATTTTGTGTCTGTAATCATTTCTACGGTGTATGATTCATATAGTAGATCATATAAATTTTAGTTTTTCTTAAATTCCTTGAAAACACTATTCACTCCCCTCTAGTATTAGTCTTGCCTTAAGATCCACCTTCTGCATTCCCTAACACGAATCACCTAATTCCAAAAATAAAAGTAAAATTGTAAGTTGAAATTATTTAATAATTGTATAAAATTGATTATGTAAGATTATATAGGATAATCCATGGGTTAATATATTCCAAGCTACTATATTTTTGATGTTTTGGATGTTTTTAGTTTTATAAGTTATACAAATGGTATTTCATATAGACCATATTTAAGTAAAGAAATATATTATCATTAAATTTGTGCTATTATATTCAACCATAAAAAAATAATTATATAATTTAAGGTGCATATAGTATTTTTTTATTAATACTTTAAAAAAATTGTTACCTAAATTGTCGATTAAATCAATATGTAACATTTATATATTATTTTAATTAACTTTAAGGCCTTTAGTATATGAATAAAACCAGTAAAATTAGTATAAGATTTATTATAGATTTCTCAATTTTAACTTGTAGTATTTAAATCGATTTGATTAAGTTAAACTCTGAAGCACAATAACAAATAGTTCTCAATATTTAGAAAATTAAAAACCTCCTTTTTCAACATTTTAAGTGCAATGTTAAAGTCAAGAAAATTAAAGTCTAGAAATATATCTAAGAGCTTCAATGTACAATTGATATAACTTATATGCTATATTCTAAATTTTCATATATTTTAATTCCTGCATTATAACCAACCTTTTTTATACGATCAATATAGGTAAAGATTTATAACATATCTCTTTCGTTTCATCTCATTATACTCTTTTATGATTTTTAGTGCCTCACTATTCCATATCAACTGAACCTAGACGGTCAATCATTCTAAACTTCCATATGCTTCTCCATCAAATGCACCATATTCATCATTTGTTCTTGTCTTATAAAGTTGTATAATTTGAGATTTTTTTCCTTGATGTTTCATAATTCCCAAGTATTTGAAAGCCCAGGATTTACCAAAATTCCAGGTATATATTCAACTATTAGTAGCGAATTTCCAAAATTAGCGTTCAAGATAATATTTTTGTGTTCTATTGTTTAATAATCATGTCTTTTTCTTAATAGATTCAAAATAATTTAGAACCATATCTACAGCAGTACCTAATATTTTTCATTATTTCCCTTCGCTATACTTTTATATTCCAATGAAGATAAATATACTTTGCAAATTCATGTGAGCGAATCACTCCTAACTTTTTATTTGAAAGTTTTGTTTTAATATTTTATTGCTTTTAAATATAATCATGGTGCGACTCATTCATAGTTTTGGCTTGCTATTTGGAGGATGTCAAAATTGAACACATTAGGAGAAGAGAAAGAAATTCCACCAGCCTACTTTAGTATGAATACATGTTGCAAATCTTTCTTATAGCAATGTTGTATCATTCTATTTCAATTCCTGTGTATCTACATTGTTTTTAATAGTTAAAATTCAGACTTTTAATTTTGGTGCTACTGTCAGTGTTTTTAGTACGACTTATGAAGGTGATATTTAATTAGGGTCATGGACAATCACTTAATAACTGGAAAATATAAGCTTTGTAGAAGTTTCACTTTGATTGCTTAAGCGTGGTAATGGTGAGAGATGAGAGGTAATATCGTTGAGCCAATGGGTAGCTGAACTATGATTGTATAAAGGACGAAGAAATGAAGTTCCATGGACACAACGTTTAGAGATGTGGTACTTGGGTATAGAGTGAGGCTATATGGTAGGAGTAAGTGTTGTACATGGATTAAGAACAAGAAAGATATAGGACATTTTGTGGTTCGTTATTAATGATACATTTTGGCTGGCTATTTGTGACAAGGTTGTAAGCCACAAATGTTATTGCAAACGGTTGCTAATGAAATGTAAATGTCAAGTAACAATACAACATCGGTAATCATATCAGCTTATTTGTTAATAGCTTTGAGTATTTAATTATATGTGTAAATAATTGTTTTAATCAAGTGTTCATAATGTTTGTGAAATGTTGTATAATAGTTAAAAAAATCATTCAAAGTCAGGGTCGGCCCAAGGGGTAGGCAGGCAAGGCCATCGCCTAAGGCAGCACAGCCGAAAGCGGTGGAGGGGGCAACATTGTGGTGTACCTGCTTTTAAAATTATTGATCTACAAGCATTATAGACATTTTTTTCTCAACGTTGGGAATAACGCAGTGGTGAGATGCTTGATTTGTAGCCTAGCAACCTGGGATCAAATCTTGGCATAGACATTTGTTCGCTTTCAATATGTTTTCTGCACTGTTTCCTAACTTTGTCTAGGGCGACCAATGGTATTGGGCTGGCTCTGTTCAAAGTGTACTTAACAAATATAATAAAATAGAAAACACTGAAAAACAGATATAAAATATTTTATTAACTTTTTAGAAGACGTTTCATCCATGTTTAAACTGCATTGTTGAAATTATATTTCACAATTTCTAGAAATTATTGCGAATTTTTTTGTAAATCAATTGATGTAATGGTTTATACAACATTAAATATGCATTGTTAATAACATTTATTTTATGCAACTATGGATATAACAACGGCAGCTGAAATATTGTAAAGTGTTTAATTTAGCTATGTTTGTCCACTATTGTAAAAGTGCATTTTTCTTGCGATGGTTTCTTTTATATAATTGTGGATACTACAATCATTGCAGCTAAGCAAACAAAATGATAAAAAATTATATATAATAATCTTATTTTAATATATTGTAGAAAAACTAAATAGACATTAAACTCACAAAGGGAATAAAAAAAATCCACTTCTGTTGGTATCACTGTAACAAGATCTGATTTTGTTGGATTTAGACTGAACATGCAGATGTAGAAACATCCTCGTTATAATCGTACAAATAAAATGACAGGATATGTTGGAAATGTTTTTATAAACATTAGGTGAATTATTAAAAATGTTGGAATAAGTGTATGAATGGCTCCTATATGTGAATACTCCCACATCATAGGACTATATGGAAGAAGCAAGTATTTATACTTGTTTCTAAGAAGTCATGTTGGGGCCTTGGGCTCCCAATACATGCTTTTTTGTGAGGAGGGAGACCATGCATCATGACCACCACACACGCGCGCGATCGACCGACTATACTCGACCTGACCCGACCCGACCCAGCCCGACCCGGTCTGGTTCGGGCTCGGGTTTGGGCTTGGGCTTTGTGGTCAAACCGTTTTTTATGGAAAATATTTCTGAGTCGAACTTTACATAAAACGGTAAACTCTTGACTTGTTATTCTAGTAGATCCAATTTTTTCTCACTGCCAGTATTTTCGTTCAGCCTTAATCCTCCTCTATATATTATCTTCAGTTGTAGACGAGAATATAAATCTGAACAACGTTTTCTTACCTTCGCCATTAAAAAAAAGAGTAGTTTTTTATATTCAAAAGTGCAAATCTACACTGATTTTTGTGCAAGCAAATCAGTTATTCTTTTCAGAGGCGGTGGTGGAAGTACGAACTGGTTTGCACCACTGACTAGATCGCTGAATCTTCTTCAAGAAAGCGACCAAGTACGTGACTCATCCATTGTTTCCCAACAATTTGAAGATGATATGAAACAATGGCTTCATCGACCGCCGTTACCGATTAATAACCAAATCAGTTGTAAATTGGTTTCCTATAATTTACCCAAACATTCCGATATATGAACAAAATCACCATAACTCCTGCAAGAATATTTTTAGGGTTTCAGAATCTAACCGAATGGAGTCAGAAAGCAATGGATGATTGTTCTACCACGAGGTACAGGAGTCAAAACTGTGTGTTGTTCACTGCGTGAATACAGTACTACAAGGTCCATTCATTTTCGAGATTGACTTGGCGGCGCTTGGGTCGGATCTCGATCGAACAGAAAGACAAATGATGAATGAGCAGGGTGCTTTGAGTGGTGATTTTTTGATGGAGGATTCTCATAATGTTTCCATGGGTAGCGAAAATCAAAGCCTGTTGAAGGAGCTCAATGGACTGGAATTGTTACAACAATCACAGTAGAAATGCTGAAAGCGGATTTAACCGACTCGAAAGCCTGTTTTAGCCAGGATGCCAGATGAAATATACGTAGTTGTCGGTAACACCTACTCCATACTTAGCATTATTTATTCAAGTTATTCAGTGCAGTAATTATTGATGGTTTAGTTTTGGGTTGTACGGTTGCATGTATAACTTGATAAATTACTTATGTTAACACGTATAATTTTACCAACCAACCTTTGGAGTCTAACTGAAATCTTTTGAAGCCTTGAATGCTATTAAAAACGAGTTTTTAGTCTGACAAAGAGGCAACACTTGTATTTAACGTGTTAACTGGCAGTTAGCAACTTGAAAACTCCATGCATTTAGTAAAACTCATAACCTGCATTTACTACGGTCAGAACTTCATGACATCTAAGCACTAGGTTCACTACATTTATTTAATAGAGCAAGCATATGTTTATATGCTATCTGAACATATCATTTATAGTGATATTTGAAGACTAGTTGTTTAGGACTATGTAGAGTCTTAGATGTCAAGAACGTGGATAAATTATGCATGCTTGAATGGTATTTTGAAAGCAGCTAGAATTGCTTTGTAACTACAGTGATTGTTACATGGACTATTGTTTAGATAAGGGAGGCAATGACTTATAACATCAGAGTATAATCCATTACCAAAATCAATTTTTGGTTGGATGATTTTCAAATATATTAACATCATAAACAATAGTAAGCCTCCATAGTTGGCCACTAGAGAACAGTTTGGGAATCCACAATAAAACCATAAAGGACAGCAGCGACCAACCTAAAAGAATGATTCTGGATAATTATTTCTGTGTTACAACTGTGGAAAACTAGGTCATATAGCACGAAAGTTTCGGAATAGATCAGGCCCTGCACCGCAGGCAAAACCTGACTGATGAGCCTCTTACGGCTATGATTATTGAAATTCACCTTGTTGGTGGATTAGATGGTTGATGGGTAGACACTAGTGCTTCTCGCCATGACTGCTATGATCGTGATATGTTTACTACATACACGGCTGCTGATGATCAGAATGTGTTGTTGGGAAATTCTCACACCATTAAAGTTGCAGGGATAATTGTTTTGATTTCGCCTATGTGGAAATAAAGTCTACCTCTGTAGAGATAGTGATTCTGAAAGATGTGATGCATTTGACATGTTTAACTCATTCAAAACTGAAATTGAGAAATAAAAAAATTAAGAGAATTCGCAGTGATAGAGGAACTGAATATGAATCTAGTTCTATTTTGAATTTTTATAAATTGCATGGTATAATACATGAGGGAACTGCACCCTTTTACCTGAAATGAACGGTAAAGCTGGAAAAAATAAGACCTTTACCGAATTAGTAACTTTTATTTATTAAATAGTGGTGCAGCAAAACATTGGTGCGGGGATATTTTATTGATTGTATGCTATGTTCTGAATAGAATCCCCAAATCTAAGAATAAAATTTCACCTTATGAAATTTTAAAGAATTATAAACCCAATGTGTCCTACTTTAGAACTTGGGGTTGTTTAGCATATGTTCGCATTCCAGACCCTGAGAGAATAAAATTGGCAAGTAGAGCATATGAATATGTATTTATAGGCTATGTTATCAATAGCAAAGCATACCGATTTTATGAGCTAAATAGTCATAATATAATTGAATCAAATGATGCCGATTTTTTATGAAACAAAATTTCCTTTTAAATTAAGGAATAGTGGGGGGCACTTCAAGTATGCCTATTAGAACAGAACTTAATAAAAGTTCTGAAGCTGAACCTAGAAGACGTAAAAGAGCAAGAACCGTAAAAGATTTTGGTTCGGATTTTTGTGCTTTTATTATAGAGAAAGATCCCTTAAACCTCCAAGAGGCCTTATCTTTTTTAGATGCCGATTTTTGGCAAGAGGCTATAAATGATGAGATGGATTTTTTGGAATCCAATAAGACTTGGCATTTGGTAGATTTACCCCCTAGTTGTAAATCTATAGGCTATAAATGGGTGATTAAAAAGAAATTAAAACCTGATGGCACTATTAATAAATATAAAGCACGACTAGTAGCTAAAGGTTTTAAATAAAAAGAAAATATAGATTTCTTCGACACTTTTTCACCCGTAACTAGAATAACATCCATTCGGGTATTAATCTCACTTGCTTCCATTCATAATTTACTAATACACCAAATGGATGTTAAAACCGCCTTTTTAAACAGTGAATTAGAAGAAGAAATTTATATGGACCTGCCTGAAGGATTTGTAGTACATGGTCAAGAACATAAAGTATGCAAATTAGATAAATCATTAAATGGTTTAAAACAAGCACCTAAACAATGGCATGAAAAATTTGATAACTTAATTATTTCACATGGTTTTAAAGTTAATGAAATTGACAAATGCATTTATTACAAATCTGAGAATGACATTTGCACTATTATATGCCTTTATGTAGATGACCTACTCATCTTTGGGTCAAACATTCATGCCAAAAGCTCGGTCAAATCCTTATTAAGTGCCAATTTTGATATGAAAGATCTAGGTGAGGCGAGTGTAATCCTTGGTATTAAAATTACTAGGTTAGAAAAAGGAATTTCTTTGGGTCAATCTCCTTACATTGAGAAAATACTGAAGAAATACAATTACTTTGACTGTAAACTTGCATGTACACCATATGATCCAAGTGTAAAGTTATTTAAGAACACTGGTGAAGGTGTTAGACAGTCTGATTATGCGAACATCATTGGCAGCCTTCGGTATGCCACTGATTGTACTAGACTTAACATTGCCTATGTCATAGGATTATTGTGCAGGTTTACCAGTAGACCCAGTATAGAGCACTGGCATGCTATTGAAAGGATCATGAAATACCTTAAACAAACTATGAACCTTGGATTACATTATGAAAGGTTTCAAGTTGTACTTGAAGGATATTCTGATGCAAACTGGAATACATTATCTGATGATTCTAAAGCGACCAGTGGCTATATATTTAGCATCGCCGGAGGAGCTGTTTCTCTGAAATCCAAGAAACATAATATTTTGGTTCAGTCCACTATGGAGTTTGAGATGATAGCACTAGCCACAGCTAGTGAAGAAGCAGAGTATTTGAGAAATCTGCTAGTTGAGATTCCCTTATGGGAGAAACCGATACCAGCTGTGTTAATACATTGAGATAGTACCACGGCTATTGCAAAAGTTCAGAACCGTTATTATAACGGTAAGAGACGACAAATACGTCGTAAGTACAACACTGTTAGAGAACTACTTTCTATAGGTATAGAGTGGATTACGTACGTAGTAATGAAAATTTGGCAGATCCTTTGACGAAAGGACTATCCAGAGAAAAGTCCTTAATTCTTCTAAAAGAATGGGACTATTGTCCTTAGATTGTTGATTCACGCACAATGGTAACCCGACCTAAATGACTGGAGATCCCAAGAACTAGGTTCAATGGGTAAAAACAAGTTATGTAGTGATAGGAGTTGAACATGCTATTTAATAAACCAAGAAGCATATATTCCTGAAGTGATAAGAGGATGAGTTGATGGAAACTCTTAATGAGATCTATACTCTAATTGGAGTGGAGTACCTACCTTCAGGAGTACTCTTGATAGATTCACCTATGTGAATGTGGAAATGTGGTCGTTTCCTATGGAGTTTTGGGAAAAAATTCTAGAGTGTTCACTAAACTGGGTTAGACGTGCATGGCCATAAATGCACGGGCTTATTTGATTGCACTATAGAAAAGGTTGTGTGTGGTTTGATGTCAGGAATAGAGTTCAAGACTACGTGTCACTCTAGTAAAAACTGAACCTTATTCACTATGCAAAGGTTCAAGTTGGATGACACCTTTGTTTATGCACAATCTTATGTTTTTTTAGAAACTGCTAGAAAATATTTATAAATATTCAAGTGGGGGATTGTCGGAAGTGTTTTTATTAACATTAGGTGAATTGTTAAAAATGTTGGAATAATTGTATGAATGGCTCATACATGTGAATAGTCCCACATCATGAAACTATATGGAAGAGGCAAGTATTTATACTTGTTTCTAAGAAGTCATGTTGGGGCCTTGAGACTCCCAATACATGCTTTGTTGGGAGGAGGGAGACCATGCATCATAACCACCACACGCGCGCGCGACCGACCCGGCACGGTCCGGTTCGGTATGGGCTTGGGCCTTGATTTTGCGGTGTAGACACTTTTATTTTTGAACCATAAAACATTGTTTTTTTCGAACCGATTTTTATGGAAAAAATATTTCTACACCGATAATTTTTCTGTAACGGTAAAAAAATCATGTCTTGTAATTTCAGCAGATCCGATTTTTTCTTCCACTATTCAGTGAAACCCTAATTCCCGTTCTATATATAGTCTTCATCTATAGACGAGAATATACACCGCATTATATACTCTCTTCTTGCCTCCGCCATTAAAATTTTCTATCAGAAATTTTTGAGCAGTATTTATTTTCGAAAGTGCAAATCTGCACTGATTTGTTGTGCAAGCAAATCAGTTATTGTCTTTCAGACGCTATTCTATCCTAGAGGCGGCGACGAAAGTACGAACTGGTTTGCACCTCTGACACTACAAAAAATAATCAAAATAAAGACTGAGAATTTCAGTCTTTAATAGAAGAATTCAGTCTCTGAATACATCTTAAAGACTGCATAATAACTGAAAGTTTCAGTCTTTAAATCTCAAGTCCTAAAACAACTTAAGACTGACATTTCAGTCTTTAAACTTAATGACCAAAATACAGTCTCAATCATCACTAAAAACTGATATTGTAAAGACTGACGTACAGTCTTTAGTCAGTATCAAAAACCACATGAAAATATTTATATTATGGTTTTATTTGCCTCATATGTGTATATATAATATACAAACACACGCCGCTTACATAATTCGATAAAAAAACATAAAGAACAATATCCATAATGATAACAAATTCCACGTCTATCATGTATTGAACTTTCAAAGTAATATTCAACAACATATTACTACAAATGTTAAAATAAGTACAATATTACAGCATTGGAATTACATGTTCCTTAATAAAATAAAAATAGAACCGCTTTAAACATTGTTGAAACAAACATGTTTCATGCAACTGGCTTGGAAGCACCATATAGGCATGTGCAGTTATCCAAAATTCGGCCCTTACTACATTATCTAGTAGAGGCAACTTTATCAAAACCACCGCAGTCAAGATGGAGCCATGGATATAGATATTAGGAGCTACATGCATAGAAGGCAATATACAATAAGGTGTCCCCTGAATCAATCCAAGCTTAGAGTAAAGTAGAAATAACAATTTAGGTTATAATAGGAGACAAACAAGAAACAATTACCTCAGCTTAAAAATCAAGAAAAATCATAACCGAGGAAATGAGATGTTCAGATATAAATGAGATGTTCAAAATAGCGGTCGCATGCAAGGAAGATACTGTTGTAGAATACCACCATAACAATTGCTTGTATAGTTTCCACTGCAAAAGGGAGAAAGATAACAAAAACTTTCTATTGGTGATGGGGTTAATGGCGTTTCCATGATTCAACAGGCTGATGTTATGAATCAACATTAGCATCTAACTTAGCCATCGGTTAGCTCTGATTTTCAGTGCCTCGATTTTCAGTGCCTCAGAACACTAGAAATACCCATAATCAACTCCGTTATGAGCAGTAAAGGTGAGAGTAAATCTAGACAAGAGTAGATGGGAAAACTAAATCGACACATGAGATTAATCTTTCCAAGCCATCTTAATCCTTCGAGCTCCAATATAGAAGTAAAATTGCTTCCATGTGACTTTCAGTTTCAGGACAAAGGCAGAGAAAAGAATTCATAAGGAGAAGGAGATGTGAACAATCAACATAATTATTTATTTACATAAAACAATAATATGTAGTAGTGGGTTCGTAATTTAAGGATAGAGGGAGAAAGTGGGGTTAATAGTTACTGACTTAAAGGTACGGATAATGGGATGAATTCTTCTGTACCCAACTCCGGTGTTCCCATGTGCCGGATCAATCTTATTCATTGCACTACAACAAAAACACCATATTACAACTTTAATTTTACAACGGTGGTAAAAGCACCGTTGTAATAAATGTTTTTTACAACTTTTTTCTAGAAAAGTTGTAATAAACTTATTTTTAACAACTATGTTATTTTGATAGTTGTAATAAAAGTATATCACAACTTTTATTTTTTGACTGTTGTAATATATGACTATATTTTAATATAATTAACCACATTTCTTCCTTGCCAGTTGTAAAAAATGCATATGTTGCAATAGGTGATATTCTCCTTTTTCTATTTAAATAGTGCATTGATAATTATAATTATTAAATAACAATACTTAATAGTCAATTATTAAACAATTAATAAAATTATTAATAATTAATCATTACTATCTAATAATAATTAATTTGAAAACATGCAACAACTAATATTAATAATAAAGTAATAATTTGAAATTAAAAACGATTATTTAAAATTTTAGAATTACTTATAAGAAGTGATAACTAATAATTGCTTTCAGGTTGAGATAAATTGATATACTGAGTAAAATATGGTTTCAGCGGTGATGTTATTGTGTGTATTCTACAATAGTCATCCCGAGCAAATGTTTTCTTTTTAATTGTGGTGCTTTGTTTTCCATTCGGTGCAAGTTTGTGTAAATTCTGAAATTGAATGGAATTGATTCTCAGACCAACCAAGTGGAGAAGCAAGAAGCTTCCTCTTGTTTTGACAAGTCTGAAGAAATATTTACAGCGAGTTAGTATTGAAAGAAATTTGATATGTTTTGAAAACAAGAGGAGGAGAGTTGAAGTGCTTTAGCATCATAAAGGTACATTTTTGTATGAAATGGGCTGGTAGTTATTTTTTCTGTTGTTTTTTGTTTTGTCAGCCAAAGCTAATTGTGTTTTTTGTGTAATTTTTTTCAATAACATCTGATAGATGACTGGACACCTCGCTTGCCGTTCAAAAAAGAAAAAGCATGCTTCCAAGTTCCAAGTATGAAACTTTCTTCTATGTCAATTGATTTGAAAAAGTAAAAAAAAAAAAAAATGATTTCTGTCGGGAGTTTGGGGAACGATTTTAGCTATAACACATTAATATTATTTTTTAATACTAATTATGCTAAAATAATATAATTATTGTTTGTGGTTTTGTAATAGTTCCGATGAGGACGTTGGTAAATATATAATATAAGAATCGTATTTTCCATATGGTTTTTTTTTTTAATTATCCATATAATATATATTTTTGGTCATTTCTTCGTTTTGAGGTTTAAACTGAATACGAAGAGTGTGAAATATTGTACTAATGAACTTCGTATTCATATGCACAATCCTTTGTTTGAAATATATTTGCTAAGTTTCTTGCATATAATGGGTATTTGATATGTAGGATTGTGGAATCAAAGTTTTGAGTGTGTTGTAGCTTGTGTATAGAATACTAGTTATGTTTGATGGTATCAAGTTTGGTATTGTCAGCTTAAAAAAAACATTTTTTGTTTTTTTTCTAACAACAGACATATTTTTATGCAACAGGTTTGATCACTGCAGTGAACTTGCACCAAAAAGATAAATGGCGTAAAGATTTCGGTGTCTTCGACTAGTGTACTCCCGTAGGATATGCAATTTTTGTGGATAACCTGTGTTTGTACTAAGTTGCTTTGTAACGGTCAAGTATGTAATAATGCACAAAATGTTGTCTAAAACTTATCGTTTGTAATATTGAATATTTGAGTATTTTAATATATTAGTTTGCAAATAACTATGATATCTGATTTTCTTATGAAGTATTGCTATATTTAGTGTATTGTTCTTTTCAGTTGCAAAAGATGTTTATTTTTTTTTAAAACCCAAATGTCAATCACAACGGTGCATAACAGTTGTAGTAGATATTATTACAACGGTGCATAACTGTTGTAATAAAGTTTATTACAACAGTGGAAAAATGTTGTAAAATATTCATATTACAACGGTGTTGCAACGGTGCAAAAAAGTTGTAAAAGATTTTAGTCTATTACAACTTCTTAATACACGACGGTTAGCCCACCGTTGTAAAATGTATATTACAACGGTGTTCCACCGTTGTAATATGGTCATTTTGTTGTAGTGTTGATTTACACAAAATCTAATGGTTTTGAGTGGATTATATGACTCGTTCATTAGATTATTAATAATATGTGTGGTTGATGTGTGGTGGTGATTTGTCGGGCACACGGAAACATCGGAGTTGGGTACGGAAGAATTGGTCTCCGGATAATGACTTGGATAAGTAATTTGAACCGCTGGATTCGAAGTTTTTTGTTTGTTCAGTGCAATTCAGACCTTGGTAGTATCAGATTTCACAGACCAACTAAATATTGTTTCCGGTTACTAAATTTGGAAATCAAAGACTAAATTTTCTGAGTTTGGAACCAGTACTTAATTAAAAACCGATTTTTTTCAGTTTAAAATTTCCATTCTTTATTTCAAAGTTTTTTTGTAGTGTGACCAGATTACCGAATCATCTTCAAAAAAGCGACGAAGTACGTGACTCAGTCATTGTTTTTCAATAATAATATAAACAAATGTTACTAACTTGCGGTTACACATTAGAAGATAATGTCAATATTAACAGGGGTGGATATTAAAATAATAGACCATTTATTCATATTTGAATTAACACATGACGATAAGCAAGCAAACTGAACACGAATGAATACGAATTGCTTCAAAAGGAACAAACATATAGCAGTGCGTAGCTCCACACACCCCCAGAGAGCAATATTATTCATATATATATGAGTTGGAGAAAATAAGGTGATTGATCATCAGGGCGTATGAGGTTTGAGATGAGCATGCTGCTCAGGTACTTCATCAGGAGCCTTGCAGCATCCCCTGCAGCTACCGAAGTGTATGGGTTTAGGAATGCAACATGCATAGGCGCAGCCTTGTCTATTCCCAATAATTGGTCCTGGTCGCAATGCTCGATACCCAATCTTGTCGCACCTGTAAAATCAGTGTTATGCATCTCATTTTTGTTGCATGCCATCCTATAAGGCCTAGATCAGCTATGCCTTATTTTTACCATTCTTAAATTCAAGTGCTTACCGGCTACAGTCTCAGAATTGAAAAGGACAGTAGTAGCAGCCAAAAGAAGCCAAAATATAACCAAAGTTTTCACTGAAAAGGCCATGATCGTATTGCTTGTTTATGGTGGTGCAGTAAGAATAAGATGAAGAGAAAGTAATGAAAATGCTGCTTTATTTATTAGCACAAAAATAAACCAGTAAGCCATCAATATATAGTTGTCATGCATTTATTTTGGTGGGACATGTTGACTTGTTATAATAAGCTCAGCAAATTTCCTAAACATCAGCTTAGCCATATATGATATATGCATCCAGTCATATGACTGTTTAATGTAGTCATATTTGTAATTTATTTAATAGCATTTTGAAAAGATCAGCGTACTTCTACTTAAATCTTCCAGATTATCTTTACTGGTTAACCATCGTATGCAAATAATAATATTAGAAATGAAATTCATAGTGTTCTTTTTTTCTTTTAAAAGATGGTATATATGCTTATATTTTATGATAATTTATATAGTTTTCTAATTAAAATCAGATTTAGTTTTTAAGATCAAAACTAATTACTGTTTGCATTTAGATATATTCGAGTGCTTTCCTATTGAATAATTGTTCTTCAAGGACGTTTTGGACCTCGGTCTTTTTCAGGGCCGGCTTTCAGTGCAATTTCCTAATTAATTATTTAGTGCCACCGTCTTCCTTCTCCTGCGTTGACTTAAGACTTCATTTTTTCCTCAAGCCCTTATTATATTTTGTTATCAAAAATAAGATAACAAAGTAATGTATTACAGTACGTAGTATGCCTGCACAATTTATATATGCTTATATTTTATAACAATATATATAGTTTTCTAATTAAAATTAGATTTAGTTTTCACATTCTCTGTATAAGTTAAGTTACTGCACGATTGTAAAATAATATAAAATATGGTGTCCATATTAAGGTCAAACAAATTTCTATTTGCATTTGGAGAATTTCAAGTGCTTTCCTATTGAATAATTGTTCTAGGAGGACGTTTTGAACCTCCGTCAAGGCTGGCTTTCTGTGGAAATTTCCTAATTATTTAGTGCAGATGACTTCGTCCTCCTGCATTGAATCAAGACTTCATTTTTTCTTAGTTCTTATGATATTTTGTTATCAGAAATAAGACAAAAAAAGGTGTTGTTATTGAAACTCCGACTATTGATAAAATAATATTGTTATTGACACTCCAACTATTGTTAAAGTAATTATCATTTTTTAAAAACACTTCACTTTTTGAAAAATTGTTAAAAGGCTACACAAACATATTATTTCACATTACTCAATATTCCTACATTGCCCCTTTAAATTAGATTTTTTTTAAAAAAAAAACTTATTCAATAAGAGAAACCGAATTAAAATAAGCAGTTCGTCACCACTGCACTAAATACAACACGTAATCATTTATATATAAATTCGACGGTGTTATGTCGAAAATTAATAATCATTTCGGTGAATTGCCTCCGTAATAATAAAATTCGGCATAATTATGTCAACAACAAAAAAATAGTCCGATCATATTCCTCCGAGAGCGCTTATCCTTTAGGGTTAAAAAAAATCGATATATGCGAATAAAAAAGAATAACTATGGCTCTTGTAATATTTATTAAGGTAAATTACCTTTATTTGTTATGGTGCTAAATGGGTAATAAGGTAAAATTATATTTATTTGTTAAGGGGCTAATTTTCTTATAAGTATTCACCTTAACAATTTTTGAAAAGAAAAAAAAATTGGTTCTCTGAACAATATTTGGAGTGTCAATAACAATGCCCATAAAAAAACAATGTGTTATTGTTATTCAACTGCACAATTGTGAAAAAACCGATCATCCGTGGATAAAATTTTACCCAATCATAGTCAGCAATTTGGACGCACTGAAGATGGAAATTTGTAACTTTGATATTGTTTTTGCTTGTGTATAGGGTTCTTAATATTTTATTTTCTTTAGAAATTACTTACTTCGGTAGTAATGCATATAAGCATCACAACTTTCAATTGGTATAAAAAACAATGTTATAAGTTTAAATAACAATAAATAAATTTTTTATTGTGAATATTAGGCTTAGCTCTTTGAAATCAAACTTAATATATGAAATTTTCTTCTAAAAAAAATATAGTACATTAAGCCTCTAAAATTTAATTACTAAATCAAGAAATAATTGTAGACATCTATGCAATTTTATCAAAAAATTGAATAAATCTTTACAATTATTCTATAAATAATTGCGATTGCAATTTTTTTTGTGAATAACTGTGGAAATTTCCGTATTGTTTTGAGAAAATTTTCGTAATTTTTTGGTGAAAAATTACGGAAATTTCTGCTAATTTTCGTTGAATACACTATAAAAAAGAATCAACTAGGGACTCTTTTATTTCGTTTCTAATTTATACTTGAGACCCTCTTAAGACAAATAATAGTCTTAAAAAACAGGTCCAAAAAAAATCAAGACAACAAAATTGTCTCTGTACTAGTACAAACCCAGCTGTTGTCCACTAAGCCACGACATTAGAAACTCATTAAAGACAATTTAATGGGTCTCTTATATGGTAACAAAGACCATATTTAAGGTTTCAAATCAGAGACCAATACAACCCGTTCTTATAAAGCAATTGGAAATAGCATATACATTCATAGTGCTGTATTGTTTACCCGCAACAATGAGCTAAATAAACATGATAGCATGTACATAACAACAACATTTAGAAAGCGAACACATTTCCAGTACACGTACAGAAGTAAATAACAAATTGCCATTCACTGCACAAACAAAATACATAACATCCAAAATTTCCTCTCATGACTAAAAATTCATGCTTGCATACAGCAAAGTCAGTACCCATACTAGTCATAAAAAATTACAGAAACAAACAAACACCTATAAGAAAATTTTGGAAGACAATTCACACAGTTGTTCCCAATATTGCATGTCTTGATATTTTGAGCAGCTAACAAGCATGTAATATTCACGCATCATCTTCATTAAGGCATAGTACAAGTCCAAAAGGGTTCGATGCTTGATAATTTCCATAAGTCGATAGAATGGGCACATGCATTATTTGAGATTATGGAATCCTTGCTTGGCTTTCTTTATGCAATAAGCACTAGTAAAATTAAAGATTAGAACTATTTTTGACAAATAGGTAAAAAAACACTAGAAATCCTAACTGACTATTTCACATCTTTTATAGTCTAAAACCTGATATTTCCTAACTTACAGCATTACTCTCTAAATATTCTTTAGCTCAAGAACACTTGGGACAAACTTCTAGAAAATAGATTATACAATTACTAGGCTTGATATTTTATTTGGAATGGGCCACTTATACGCTTGTACTATCCGTAATAATAGAGTTTTGCTGCTATGACAAAAACTTTTTTTGTCAAATTGTTAGAATAGTGTATTTGAGGGGGAATTGGTGAAATTCAAGGGGTACTATGGTAATTTGATGTGTGATCCCTCCTCAATTTATGTCTCTGGTGTAGGATTTGACAAAAAAAGCTTTTGACATAGTAGCATTTTCGGTAATAATATGACAAAAAGGGTATTTTATCCAACCGTCCTAGCAAACAAATATAGCAACAAGCCATCATCATGCATAACCATCATTTTCTAAGCTAAATATAAAAGCTATCTACAACAGAAGACTGAAGCTTGATGCAACAAAAAATAGCCTGAATGGATGCGGAATAGATGGAGAACACAGTGGATGGTCATTTATTACTTACTATTATACAATGCAGACAGATTGCCGGCAAAGAATCCTACGTATTGATAGCAACTATAAACTCAGTTTTAAAACTGAGTATGAAAATAGCGTAAAACCAAGTGCTCAATTTTAACACTGAGTTTGCACTCAGTTTTAAATAAGAGAAATTAGGTGCACTTTTAAAATTGAGAAATAAACCTCAGTTCAAAACCAAGTACACTTTTAAAACTGAGTTCTTTAACTCGATTTTAATGATTTTAAATACAGTTTAAACTGAGTTAAAAACTTATTTGGACACAATTAAAAGAAACCAAAATTTTTAAGTTATCCAATAAGAACGAAATGAGCCTTGTATAAAGTTGTACATGTATTTCTGGTTAAAATAACAAAATCAGCCAAGGAGGGGGAGAAAGGTGTGATAAAAAGGGTAAATAATGAAAATGTACAACCACTGCTGCTCAAAACCATGACCTTCTAATTCTAATTCACTGCGCTAATCCATTGCACTATGCATCTTTCTTTTCTTTGTTTATTGACTGGCTTAACATGTTGGTTTCATTATAACTCATGTAACACAAAAAGGTATATGAACATTTACTCCAGAAATAAGGAGATGGATACAAATTTTCATATCCATGGAAACCAAACCAATTTTGACAAAATATCAACTAAGACTCACTCCCGACATAAAATTATTATCGTCATGCACTTTCTACCAATATTCCAAAAGCTGGTCAACTATTTAACAAACTATCGTTTTTCTAACAGCTGCTATGTAACAGAAATCTTACATTATACTAAAGCAAAGTACAGCTGAAGCCACATGTTGCTTCCATAATCACCCTGTACACATGTCGCTCTCACGTTAATCGTTTTCCCGCCAAAACATATTTAATAATAATAAAAAACCTATAATTATTACTGGGTTTAGTTTTCAAGGTTCACAAACACTTTAATAATAATAAAACACTTATAATTATTACTGGGTTTAGTTTCCAAGGCTCACAGCCATTGTTTATTATTGTATTGTAATTATTATTGGTTTCAATTCTCAAAGCACACAGGACTCCACGGGTTTTGCAAAACTCAACAGTCGCCAAATATATTTATTCTTCTGCAAATTACGCACTTCTTTCTCAATTACACAAATTAAGGCATTTCTTCTTCTTCCAACACTCTTCGGTTCGTCAACATTTATGGAGGATACCAGGTTGTTAATCGATTTACTCACTTCTCAAGGCTCTAGCTCATCCTCTCTAGTTCCTCGCTAAAACTAACTCGCTCTCAGGGCTTCTCAGGTCGTTAATCATGGAGTTCATCGCTAAAACTAACTCCTCTTTCTTCTTTCTGTTGAAAGCCCTTCCGTTCCTTTCTCTCTAGATGTTCCAGACGGTAGTTATCAGTTGAACTTTCAGGATATCATTTTCCAACTCTGTCGCTTTTCCTCTATTGTTAAGGCACTCAATTTATTACTACAAAGTTTGTGAGTTTGTGTTTATGCCACTCTTCATTCTCTGTAGATTCCATACTCTGAGCAACCCATTTTCAATCTATGGAGTTTCTCAAAGCGGCTAGGGTCAAAATCCTGATTTCTCCTCGATTTCAAGATTTCTAGGTATTTTTCAAACTTTTTTCGTTACTGCCGAGTCAGATTCTTCTGCAAAAAGCGAAGATGTTGAAGAAATTCAAGATTGTGCAAAGCATGAATCAAAATAAGTAATTTATTCAACAGTTTCAGCTGTAACTTATTCTCATATTACATCCTACTTTGACTGGCATCATGTAGTTGATGTTGTGTTCTGTTTGACAGGTGCGATTCGTGACTGGTAATAATGTAAGCCACAGTTGACAAAATCAATTATCATTGCGACTACATCAACAAAAAGATCGATTGCTCAATGTAACGCTAAGGCCTTTAATGATAAACTTCTTAAACTTATTCATAGGTTTGAAGGAAAATTTTCGAATTATTTTAACTGAACGAAACATCCTATTTTAACATGTTTGATATGCTTTTTAATGATATTTTACATAAATTTTATGTGTCAAATTTAACATGTTTTACTTTTTTGTATCATTTCTTTGGCTTAAATGATTCCATGATGGTATATCGAATCTCACTTTAAAAACATTTTGACTTAGTTAATTAGATATTACGCTTTGCTTTGCATTGAAAGTATGCGTGGTTTGTCAAAGTCTAGTGGTCCAGTGGTTTACGAATACCATGAGTTGCTGTATGTAGTTTGCAGTGGCACAGGTTCGATCCCCAGCGGCCACAATACCGAGACATAGTGCACGGCCACTATAAAACCGGCTGAACCAAAGGGCATGGTAGACATAGTCTTCGTGCCCCCAAAGTTTTCATGTGTAAATATTTTTGAATCACATCACACTAATAAAAGCCTCTACACAAAATTAAACGGTCGTTTTAATGGCAGAGCTCCCAATCTCCCCCAATTTTTAGATCTCCCCCTCAAACCCTCAAATCGACCCTCCCTCCGCCCATCTCCCTCCATTAATTCCGCCTCCTACCTCGCCGCTTCTCCCCTCGAGACAAAAACCTCCTTGCGATCCTCCACCTGTCCCTCGAGATCCATCGCCGCCATCCACAGCTCCAAACTCAATCGTCCCTCAAGACCCTCCCCTGCCTAAGGAGTCGGCCTTTCAAACCCTATCCTCCTCCATGCCAGCCAATCAGGCCCCTTAATCCCTATTTTCCCCTTATTTGCCTGCTTCAGGCTCACTGTCGGTTTCCTCCACCTTGATCCTCTGCCCCTCTGTTGTTTTACGGCCGTCCTCTAGCAACTTGGGGGATGTTCCTTCTTCTAGTTATCAAGTGAATCCAGCGCAGTTGAACCACCAAGCTATTAATCAACGCGCTTGGACTTCCTTTTCGCAGCGTCTGCCTCGCAACGGCGGGAAGTACAAGCCCGTTGATCTGAAGTCGTCTTATGAGAATGGAGCTCTAAAGCATACTGCTGCTGTTATTGAAGCGGGATATGCTGTTTGGAAAGATGCATTGGTTGGTTTCTTTCTAGACAAGCCCCTGTCGTACTCTACAGTTGATCAGAAATGCAGATCGGTATGGAAACCAAAAGGCGATCTTAAAATCAAGTCTGATGGGGTGCTCTTCTTATTTCAATTCGCTTGTGAGGAGGACAAAGATAAAGCGCTGATGGGTGAGCCGTTAATTATTCTAAGTAAATTATTCATCATCAAACCGTATGACCCCAATGTTAACAACGTATGTGGTATGATCAAATCGGTTCCCATTTGGGTTTACTTCACCAATATCCCGTTGTTCTCTTGGTCACACTACGGCATCAACTGGTTAGCGTGTAGGCTGGGTAAGCTGATCTGCATGGATGAAACTATAGAGAGATTAGAGAGATTGAACTACGCCAAATGTCTAATTGAGATTAAACCGGATAAGCCTCTTATCGAAGAATTTCTGACCACTCTTCCAGACGGTGGAACTCAGAAGGTTATAGTTAACTACTACTGGAGACCTCTCATTTGCACTCAGTGCTGCGTTTTTGGCCATAAACTAGAGGATTGTGAAGTGAACAATCAAAAGGACAAAAATCAAGGAAGTAACACTGAAGAGCAACTAGACAGGAACAAAGATCAGGTAAAGAACAAAGACACAAATAAAGGGAAGTCACATGTCAACGACACGACTGCACAAGCAGCCAGAGAGAATGGGGATCAACAAGATAAGAGAAACATAACAAGGAGGGAACCTCCATGGCAAAGAATTGAAAGGAACAAAAGAAAGATTGCATTCAAAACGAATAGAGTTAATAGCTATGCTAGACAGAACAATTATCGCAAGCTCATTTATAAAAGGAAGGAGGTTAGTTTGTCAGATTTCATGCCGGAGATGGGTGTAACTGTTTTCAGAAGTCCACAAAATAAGCAAGTTAGCATTTCTGAGAATGTACTTCTCTCAAAAAACAACTTTAGTGCACTTGCTGAAGATGTTGTTGCAGACAATAACAATGAGACCATTTGTCTGGAGTCCGCAGTTCGTAAGCAGTTAGCCCCAGCCACTATTCAAATGAATGCTCCTCTTGAATCCTTAACAAATATTAATGCACAACCTGATAATGCGATATTTATTCCTGAAGAAGACTACAATCCGAATCAGCAAAAATCCAAAGAGATTATTTTGATCAATCTCAATGGTTCGGAAGAACACCAAGACAGCAGAGGCGATGGGAATTGTGAAGGAAATGCAACTAATAACTTGCAAGAGGAATCGTGTTTCGACAGGACTGGTTTTTCTATTTTGAACTCTGACGACAGCTTTGAGCCAACATCTCTCGCTGTTATGCCACGACAGCTCACCTCTAGCGATTGCAACCCCAACAGTAGTATTGTCATCCTTTCGTCGGAAGGAGTGAATGAGAATCTCGATAGTCAAATTGAGTTGATTGTAGTTCTGGAAGCTGCCGAGAGCTCCCAATCAGGTGAGCTAACGGTGAATCCATATTCTTCCATTCAACCACCTCCTGGATTTCTCGAAGCAATCAACTGGCATTTGTTCCAAATTGATAAAGAAACATCTGATAATGATGAAGTAAGCAATTTTGAATCTCCATTAACAAGTACTATTGGAGGAGCCGAGGCAAACAAGATGAAGACTAGATCCATGACAAGGAATTCTGAAAAACATCTTGATTTTAATTAATGATACACAACATATGTACGTGGAATATAAGAGGTGCTCATAAGCAAATAAAGCTGGATAAATGCAAGTCTATGATTCTGAAATTCAATTTGTCGATGATAGCAATTCTGGAAACAAAGCTTTCTGTAGATCTAACTGTCAAAGCAGCACGGTATGTGAATCCTAATTGGAATTTATTGCATAACTTAGATCATGCTAGTTTTGGTAGAATAATGGTCATGTATGATCCCTATGTTCATCGATTAAGTAAAATTAGTTCGTCTAGCCAATTTATACACTCTGAAAACTTCCATATCCCTTCCTCCACCGTGTATTTTATTACCTTTGTTTATGCTCACAACAATATAGCTGCTAGGGGGAACCTTTTTCAAATCATGCCTACCCTAAAACAGGATCTCTTCCCATGGTTAATTAGTGGTGACTTTAATAATCCGTTGAATCTCAATGATAGGGTAGGTGGGAACTGTGTTTCTCTAAATGAAATCAGACTCTTTAATACTGCTGTTTTGAACTCTGAGCTTATAGAAATTAAATCTACTGGACCGGAATTTACTTGGAACAACTACTCTAGAAATGGTGTTCGCACCTTTTCCAGAATTGACTTTTCCTTTTGTAATAACTTTGCAATGAATTTGTGGCCTAGTCTTGTTAATGAGCTAGCTTTACCGATCCTTTCTGATCATTCTCCGCAAATATTACACTTGGATGAGAATATTATGCATAGGAAACCCTCTTTTAAAAATTTTAATATTTGGACTGAGCAAAGTGATTTTATGAACATAGTCTCTAGAGCTTGGGGTGTGAACTGTTACGGCAATCCTATGTTCAAACTTTTCAAGAAACATTTAGCAGTTAAGAATGAGCTGAAAGTCTGGTCTGCCAAGCTCTTTGGTAGTGGTAGCTTGAAGTCGCAGACGCTTGAAACACAACTTCAGCAAATCCAAGTCGAAATGTTACGTAATCCACTCAGCAAAGCTCTTCCTACTATCAAACACGACATATCCAATCAGCATCAAGATGCTCTCATTTTGGAGTCCAAGATGAGGAAACAAAAGAGCAGAATCAAATGGTTTGAAGATGGTGACAAGAACAAGGCTTACTTTCATGCAGTCCTCAAGGCAAAGCAGGGCAGGGAAATTATTCACAGTATCAATGATCAACAGGGGCAGGTACATACGTCTTTTTCTGATATACAACATGCATTTGTTAACTATTATGAACAACTTTTTGGTAATAGTGACAACTTTGTGCCTCTTATTAATGACATTAACCCTATGCTTTTACCTAGAATTAATCAAGATATGAAAAATTACTTGAGTATGTCTATCACTGAAGAGGAAATTAAGCATGCGATGTTCTCTCTTAACAAGCAATCTTATGGTGGTCCTGATGGACTAAATGCAGTTTTTTACACTTTATGTTGGGATATAGTCGAATTTGATGTTACCTTAGCTGTTAAGCAATTTTTTAGAAGGGCTAAGATGTTTCACTCGTTTAACAACACGATTTTAGCTCTATTCCTAAAACTACGCACACCAACAACGTGTCTGCATTTAGGCCTATCTCATGCTGCAATACTATTTATAAATGTATTTCTAAGATCATAGTGATTAGGCTTAAGCATGTTCTCCCGCAAATAATCTCCATGAATCAATCTGCTTTTCTTCCTAATAGAAACATACTAGATAATGTGCATTTAGCTCACGAATTACTGAAAGGCTTCAATACTCGTAATATATCCCCTAGAGCTATGATCAAACTGGATATTAGGAAAGTGTTTGACACCATTCAGTGGTCTTCAATTATAAGAATTCTTAGTTTCATGGATTTTCCTATTTGTTTCGTGGCTTGGGTTTACTCGTGTATTAGCACTGCTAACTTTTCAATCAATGTGAACGACACTCCTGTGGGATTCTTCGGTAGCAAACAAGGTATCAGGCAAGGTGATCCTATATCTTCTTATTTATTCATTACTTTAATGGAAATGTTAACAAGAATGTTGAATAACTTAGTTGATCTTGATCTTTTTGATCTACACCCTAAGTGCAAGGATCCATGTATCACCTCGCTTATGTTTGCGGAAGACCTGATTATTTTCTGTAAGCCTAATGATAAAACGTTAACCAATGTTATGTCTACGCTTCATAAGTTTTATACTTTAACTGGCCTTAAAATTAACTATGAAAAATCCAATATCATGATTGCTGGAGTTCCTCAAAATCGTATTTCTGACATCCAATGTATCACTGGCATTTCTTGTAGTGATTCAACTTTATCTTATCTTGGTCTGCCTATGTTATCCTCTAGAATCACAACACAACATTGCCTGCCTTCATTTGAGAGGATTACCAATAGATGTAACTGGTGATCGAATTATCAACTTAGTCTATGCAAGTCTACTGGTCGCGTACCTTTATTCTTCCTAATAAATTGCATAACATGATACGCACTGCATGCATGAGATTTCTATGGAAAGGAAATATGCATGCTAAGTTCATTGCGCCTATTTCGTATGCTATACTTGCTAGACCTATAAACAAAGGTGGCTTAGGAATAATCAAAACTAGTATTTGGAACAAGGCAGCATTAGCTAAAAATATTAATGATATTTTGAACATAACCCCTTGCCTTTGGGTTTACTGGTCCAATAAACACATTCTTAAAAATCATAGTTTTTGGACTCTTAAATCGCTGCAGGGGTTTAGTTGGACTTGGAAATCAATTATCAAAATGAAAAATAAAATCTTACCGCATGTTAAATATGGGTTTTCTGCTTTCGATAGAATTAATTTTTGGGAAGATCCATGGTTACAGCATGGACTTATACTAAATGACAAAATGAGTTTTCTTGATAAGCTAGGATCTAGGGTGCATGCTAATACTTGTGTTGGTGACTTGCTGATTCACGACAAGCTTCGATTGCCTCATACTACCTTTAGGCATGACCAGAGCCTATGGAACAACATTCAAGACATCAACAATAGATTTAATTAACATAGCATCACCTTGTGGAAATGGGAAGGTGAGAGCTTCAATATTAGCCAAATGTACATTGCTTTATCGGACTTTACTTATCTTCCTGTTTGCAGATGGCATAAGAAGATTTGGAAAAATGACAACAATGCTAAAGAGAACATGCTTTTCTGGAAGGTCCTTAATAAAGCAATTTTAACTATGGATAAACTCATTTGCTTTGGAATGGAGATTCAGAACACTTGCAAGCTTTGTGGGATTGAAGTTGAACACTATCAACATCTATTCTTCGATTGTCCAACGGTGAAACACCTTACTGAAGAAATGACACAACAGTTTGGAATTGGAGACTTCCCTAGCACAAGTCAAGATCAATGGAGCTTTCTCAGAGCCAAAACTGGAACTAAATTGCCAAGAAAGAGGTTACTCAACTACTGTCTCAAGAAGTTAGTGCATGCAATATGGACTGAACGAAATGCTTGCTGCTTTGAAAATGAGCACGTCTTCTCTTTTGCGCAATGGAGGCTTCAACTTTGGAGAGCTATTAGAGATGGTTTGAAATTCCTTAAATTTTCATATGATCCGGGAATTTTGGGTAACTTGCTAAGCGTTCTTGCTTTGTAATTATTTGTTTTTTGTCTCCTTTAGTTAGCGGTTGGTATGCTTGTTTCCTCCGTTTTTTGTTTTTGGTCTTTTTCTATCTTTGTTATCCTGTAATCGCCCTAGCATATCAATAAAAGTAGTAGGGGTCCACTCAACCCCGTCGGCTATGCCAAAAAAAAAAGTCTGCGTGGTTCTACTTAATATAATATCGGATGGATATTTTTAGTTATACATGTGAGCAGGGCCGACCCTGGGCATAGGCGACCTAGGCGGTCGCCTAGGGCCCCGGATCCGGCAGCAGGAGGAGTAAGGAGAAGAGGGGCCTCAGAGTTTGGGGTTTTTACGGATACTGATACTTGCGTTTGGCTTCTTGATTGTAAGGTAGTTGTGATCTGGTGGAAATGTGCATAATTCTTAACTCAGCAACTGGAGTTCAAGGCTCTTGTGTCCCCCTTTACACAATTTTTGCTGCTGCATTCCATCTTTGCCCAGGATGTTGGGCCTCGATTTTTTTTTTTTTTGCCTAGGGCCTCGACTTCTCCAGGGCCGACACTGCATGTGAGATATGTATGTTACATCGTTTAGTTAAATATACATATTCTCTATTTTATGTTCAATTTTCTATGTTTTTGTATGCATTATAATTTTTTATTAATATTTATTAATCCCCACCACGCATACATTTTTTTGCTAGGACTGTTTTCTACCTTATGTAAGTGTTCTATTCCATATGCATTTCAATTGAAGTATTTCCCTGAATTACATCGCTGGTCGCCTCAATCCCTTCGTCGCTCACATCAGTTGCTCGTTGTTTGCCTTTATTTGCCCTTAACCGCTTGCCTTCGCTTGCTGCTCACCTTCGTTGTATGTTGCTTGCCTGAAGCAGCTAAAACCAGAAAAACAGCTAAAATCGATAACTCAACTCAGAATTGCACTGCACGATATCTTAAAGCTCCTTGGTCATTGTCCATTTAGGTAGGTCTCCTTATTTGGTAAGACTAATGTTGATATCTTAAACAATTCTTTGTTATGTAGATAGGAGGAACGCGTTGTCTTGGTACTATACTTAATAGGATCACTCCTTATGTTTTGCAGGTAATAATTATTACTGCTTTTAGATATTGACACTCAGAATGTTTTAAGTTTATCTTATATGAACTTCTCCAGCAATTTCACAAAGATGCATATCAGATAACTTTGCCTGATGGGGAAATGATAATCAGTAATTACACAAATATGAAAAATAAAAAAATCGTATATGATCTGCTATTGCATGACAATTATTTGGTTATCATGCATAATTGTTGGTTATCGTGCATAATATTGGATCCAGCTAGTATAAAAGACGGATTGAG
The DNA here is from genome assembly GCA_030737875.1 of Allium sativum. Taxonomy (NCBI): domain Eukaryota; kingdom Viridiplantae; phylum Streptophyta; class Magnoliopsida; order Asparagales; family Amaryllidaceae; genus Allium; species Allium sativum. The sequence goes on along the minus strand of CM060916.1, from coordinate 1,045,480,988 downwards.
AGGAGATGTTTTGCGGTTAGAGTTGGTAGATATATTTTTATTCCTGAAATTACCAGCGTGGGCAGTTGAGCTATTACTCAAGGTAATTATATTAATTTTATGTTTTATAAAATATTTTACTTAATTCAACCTGATACCAATCCAGTTAATAAAATTATTTTCATACAGTAAACGAACAATCCATATTTTTATGCATTTTACAAGTTGCAACTGAGGGGTCAGTGCTATTGATGTGATGTGAACGCAACAACACAGTCATAGGATTGCTGGATTGGTAAGAAAGATAAGGGTTTATAATATTATTTTGATTTTAGCTTGAGGTAATCCTTTTACAAATCTCATGTATTTCATAATTCTACAACCATCAAGATCAACATTTTCTCTTTAGTTCCATGGGAAAGATGCAATACTTGAAAATTCAAATATTTTTCCCAAGCACCGGGGTCAACTAGTGTTTAATGTTTACCATAGGTACGGCATTAATGGGAAGGTGGATTGATGTAAATTGTCACTTTTATTGGAAACAAGGTTTTAAATCTTGGATATCGATTGCGTTTCGGCTCGGCGATTTTAGAGACTTGATCACGTATCGGAGGAGATCTTGGATGAGATGAGTCTAACTCGGGTGTTTGTCTCGGATTTCCATCTCGGGTCTGAAAGCTCGTATCGGAGCAATCTCGGGGTAAATGATATTATTAAAAACTGATATTCTTACACAATAATTTTCATGAATGCCATTATAAAATAGTAACTTAAATTTGGCTTGCAAAATCACCTCATCGTTCTTAATTTACAGAAGAACATTCATATTTAAAAATCATAATATGCTTAAAAGAAATAAAAAATAATGTAATACAAATAGATTAGGGCTTACAATTTAGGATCCATGAACATTAATTATTATTAGACAAAGAACATAAAAATGATCCAAAACATAAAACAATTCAACAGAAGTAGAACATAAAATACATAATTTCATAGGTAACATGCTAGTAAAAAATGATGAATATGAATATCATAAGCATTGTAGAACACCTATAAATATATGATATGCTCATTTAACATGAAAATTATAAAATAACAAGAGATTATCGTCGTTGGATTTGAGTTTTATTAATTCTTGTTTTAGTTTTGGCACAAGTTTAACATTTAACTGGAAAAACCAAGATCTCGGATGATATCTCAGTATCTCGTCTCGATCGATATATCATTTGATATTGCAATATCTCGGGCGATATATTCAAAACGAGATTCACAGTGTGATTTGTTGTTTCGTTTCGGGGTAAGCCTAAAACGAGATATGGGAGGAGATCTCAGGCGATATTTTCGAGATTTGAAACAGTGATTGGTAAGCATCTGGATAAATCACATGTGCATTGCATGTAAAGTCACATATTTGTTAAAAGTAAATCAATATGAACTCTGTTATTTATGTTCTCCTTCACCGGTGACATTAGCTAATATTATTTTCTAAGTACATTTTTTTGAGTAGAACGGATGTGTAGCGTGATACTACACAGCCAATTAATAATATTATATAAATATAAGTATTATCCAGTTGACAAGCCCAACTGGTGGTTAAAAGTTCGATAATTTTCTAAGTACATTTTATTATTTGTTCACCCTATTTCCCATCGAATTCACATTACACAAATCCAAGTAACAAAAATGCACTCTCAAAACATTCATGATAATAACTATATTAATAAATAGTAAATAATTTCCATATAAATTTTATTCCTTATTTATTAAACACACAATTATTTAGAAGAATATATGATCTGAGAAAACAGCGCTTTGCAACTAAAGAATGTTGTCTTCAACATTTATGCTTACTATTTTAATGTTGCTATAATATAATGAAGAAAATTCACATGTCAACCTCTATGCTATTATGCTTATGAAACCTTGCAGTTCAGTTCCTATCTTTCTTTCTTTTTTGCATGTTCAGCTTATCATATATGGGCTTTTCCTAAGTTAAATTGGTATGTGTTGTCGATATCCATAATCATTGACAGCAAGAGGAAGCCAAGAGTATAACAACTAATATTACAATATGCCTACATTTTTATGCAATGATAGGTAAATTAGTTTTACCAGTTGCTACGACATAGAAATTTGAAGGAAGGATTTAAGTGCTAAGTTGCTGCGGTGGATATGACAGCATCGCCTGCCTTTTTTTAACACTGGTGGGATGGACGAAAGGTATATATGTCGTCTGTAGTACATAAACAAAATTACCATTTTTCTTATAATAATTAATATGCGTTTAGTTTGACAATATGGACTTCAAGAATGAAGAAAGCAATGAAGAATGACCAGATCAGGTAAGATTTTTATCAAATTATATCTAATTTACATCTTTGGTACCACAACATTAGTAGGTTTAAAGATTAAAAGGTTTACATTGAAGGAAGAACAACCTTTTCTATTTATTTTTACTGGAAACCAGGATGGTTTGTGTTGGCATTTTATTGTTCAGAGAGCTACATAGTTTGTTCACAAAACCAATTGGTTGATATGAACTGTAGCTTCTTTTAGTATATATCCAAGATTTTACTTGAACATTTCCCGATGTGGGACTTATATTTTCATCACTCCCCCTTCACGTGTGGCGTATTTGAGCCATCTACGTGATCATGCTATTTTGGATGGAGTGGCGCACGTATGGCGGTTAAGCACATACGTATTAGTTGAACTAGTTGAATTAGTTGACCTGGGCTCTGATACCACTGTTGGCATTTTATTGTTTAGAGAGCTACATAGTTTGTTCACAAAACCAATTGGTTGATGTGAACTGTAGCTTCTTTTAGTATATATCCAGGATTTTACTTGAACATTTCCCGATGTGGGACTTATATTTTCATCAGTTTGGTCCTCTTGACTTTATATCATATGATAAATTTTTACAGTTACCAATTTCTCTAGGTTTAGAGGAAGTACATTGTACACATCAAAATTACTATATTTACTGCTAGACCTGAACTGCTTTCTTAACCTAGGGAGAATCACGTCATTTGATTTTTTTGTCAGGTTTTCTACTTTATTTTTCTTAGCTGGGCCGTAAAATTTTGGGTTTAGGTTTTCATGTAAGAAAGCTATAAATGCATTTATTTCTTTAGAGCTTTGAATATCGTTAGAACAAGCGTACGTAGCATAGGATAAAGCTAGTAGTTACCTAAGTACCGATGCTAAAACTGATTGAATATACGACACATCACCTTCTTGTTGTTGTTGTTGTACTATTTTACTACTAAAAAGAAGTGATTTTATCATTCACTTCAAAATATGGTTGAGTGCTAATATTGACTGGATATGTAAGGCATTAAGCTTCTGCAACACAAGTGTTAATTTTATTTAATTATTTGTTAACCTTAGTAAACTACCTTGTTATATAAAATGGTGTGTTATCCATTGTTTAATTAGTGTATTAGATTTGTTGTGAAGGTTGATAAAATTAGTGTATTAGATTTGACTTCAGTCAAACTCAATCTTAACAATTTAAATGTTGATCTGACAATGAATATCTACTATTTTGTGTCAGGCTTACTATTTGAAATCGATTCATCTGGATGATTTTCTATGACAGTTGACTTTTCAACTCAAATAGGTTGAAAAAAGTGTTATAGAATAATGTGCAAGTCAGATTATTTCTACTGTGCTCCAACCACAGAGAATACTTGGTAATATAGATTATAGGTATTCTATGTTCTGTTTACTGTTATTTACATAAACTTGGGTAAATTTTTTCTATATATTGATTTTTCCATACGGAATTAATTGTATAGCGAGTTCTGTGCTAAGTTTTTCTAATTGGCCTTTATTTCATACTGTCAAGGATTTGTTGTAACATTACATGCATATTATATGGTAAAGTTGCTCTCTGGTTTAACTTAAGCCTTCATCATTGTTCCTACTGTTGTTTTTTTAGTCCTTAGGTAGTACCACTGTGTGTATCCAAGCAATTCTAATTTAATGAGTATGTTACAAAATTGGTCTATGCCTTGAGTAATCAGACTGCTATTGTAGTTATATTGCCTATTTTATGTGATATTTAATTATAAATTTACATAACTAAATAAATTAATACTTTCATTTCCATATGTTGGTTTGCATTAGTTTACTTCTGTCTTTAGTTGACGAACTTTATATTTTGGCAATTACCTTAACTAAGTTTGGCGATTATTTCATTATGCTAAAACCAGTAGGGTAAGAGAAGAGAGCAAAATTTTGAATCATAGGTACAAGAATCCATAACTGGTGCAAGAATATGTTGTTCTAGGTTTGCATGTTTGATAATAATAAAAAATAATTTCCAATAGTTTTATTACCGTTTAATTTTGGATCAGATGGTAACTAAATTCTTATCTCACATGATTCTAACGAGTGGGGATTTTTCCCATAAAAACAAACTCACCCAAAAACTTGCCCAAAAGGACAAGAGCCCAAAAACTTGTCCAAAAGGACAAGTTTTAGTGCAAATGGTGGAATTTAGGGGGGTTCCATGTTTTTCCACTTTGCACTAAAACTTGTCCTTTTGAGCAAGTTTTTTACCCCTTGTCCTTTTGGGTAATTTTTTTGGTTTTTTTGTCCTTCACAATTTTTTCCTGTAGTGGGTGTTAATAGCTATTGCATAAAAATATTTATTACCTAAATTATTTTGGACTTTGTTGACGAATGCCACTGTTATGCAATTCTAATTTAAACCTTCTTCTACTGAATAGCGTACACATAGCATACGAATTTTAACAAATCGTTTTATCAATTTTAAAATATGGACTTTTTAAAATATGCACCTACAATTATTCATATCAATATTTCTAAAAGTATTAATACAAATTATATGTTTTTACAACTGTGTATATCCACCCGTGCTAAGTACTAATACAAATTATATTTGAGGTACTAACCTAGTTATTTAATAATATTGTACCCACCCGTGCTAAGTACCAAAATCAATATACTCGTGCTTCATAAGAAAGCTGTATCGAAGAAATAAAACAATATAAATATCCTAAATCAACAAGTGACCAGATTCACATACGACAAATGTATGTTAAAAAATACAAGATACATTATTGAAAAACAATGCAAAATGAACCAAAACTTTGGTCCCGTTCCCAACATTTTCAAATCAAACTTACTAAAAAGCAGCCACCAAAACTAAATCCCAAAATAATGCTTGGCTGAGAAACGCTGTTGCAACACGAATACAATATAGAGTTTTAAGGTTGTAGAATTGCTATACTACATCTGATTTATAATGTCCGCAAGCACTAAAGCTAGAGTTTTGTGCTACCAATATTAAGAAAACATAGCTTGTACAGCTATATTAAGGCCAATGATGAACAAGAGAACTTAATTAGGCTTATACTAAAACAAACACAAGGTTAACTAAATTTAAAATAAAATTACTCACACGGACTTCTCGCAAAGTGTCAACAAATTTGAAGGTTGATAGAGAATCGCGCTTTGCTTTCCCCGTTTCCTTTTCATTTTTTCTTCTAGCATAACAAGACATGAAACTTTCTTGGATACTCATTGAGTTACTTATCTCAGGTCAGTAGACCAATACAAATATAACTAGAGAAAGAAACTAGAATTTAAAACTTCATTAAACCAATAACAAAACATTTATTCCAATAATTGCCATTGTTATATGAAACAGTCAGTATGATAATAGTGTTATAAATTAGTTAGGCAAATTTCACCCAATTTACAAACATATAAGCCAATATATGGTTTATTACTTTGTTCTTTTTTTCTTTCTCTCACTTTTTTTTTGCATAGCGTTAGTTGTCAATGTAGTCATGTTATATCTCATGGCCAAATGCATCAAAACAAAACTTCTTATAAATGCGACTAGACTATGTTAAATTTGGTGATACAAAATCACAAATTTGATTGGAAAAAATTTGCAAAGAATGAAAAATAAATATTTTATAATGGGAATGCATTGATTGCATTTGATGAGGTGGTAGAGAAATAAATGAAGGGATTAATTTCTTCCATCTATGCTAAAGAAACGGATTGATTTACTTCCTATGTTTGCACATTTGTTGTTATGGTAATTTGCCTTCATTGTATTATTACCATATGTTGGTAATTTAATTGATGACTCACATAGATTTGCACTGGCTATATATTGAGGGGTAGACTTTAGTGTAAACTCATTCTGGCCTAGAGCCAGTGATCCCCAATGGTGTCTCTTCTTGTTAAACCTGATTGACGTTTGGATATGCAAACTCTTATTTTGTAATCTCTTGTAATTCTCTCATGTGGAATAAAATCTCTCTCTGTTGGACTGGACGTACACTATCTCGAGGATAGTGGAACCAGTATAGTGTCTCTTTGTTTCTCTGCTATAGTTATTTACTATTTTGTTGATGTAATAGAATAATTTCTATCAGATTAGATTGGTGTTCAATTGGCAAATCTTGATCTTATTTATTGCGCTTCCGCATATGTTCAATTTTCATAACAGATTGGTATCGGAGCTAGTCGATTTGTTTTAAATTGTGCATCAATTATTTCTACAAATGTTGGTAGATTCAGCGGTGATTATGCTATTACTATTTTGGGGGAATAAAGAAGACTTTGGTGGAGGAGATTATGTTGAGAGTGAAGAGCGTTCCAATCTGGGAACTTTGACGTGATATGGAGTTTACTGTGTTGAAGGGACTATTGGATTTGAGAAGTTTTGATCATGTTTCTGACAGGGGTCTTCATGTTGATGATGCTCGAGGGATCCAAGATGATCAGGAAAGGAGCTCAGATCAAGTGATAGACGGGTGTCGAGACAGAGATCATTGTGCTTTAGACAGGGGTCTTCACGTTGATGATGCTTGAGGGATCCAGAGTGATCGAGGAAGGAGCTCAGATCAAGTGGTAGACGGGTGTCGATGTGTATTGCAAACACTTCTAGACCGTTGGTTTATGCGTGGTGCAGCTCATGGTGGTAGATGCGTCTTTTGCAGGCGGTGGGTGAAGCTTGTAATGGTTTTGATTAAGCGGCAGGAGAGAGATTTTTTGGCGATTGAGAGAATTATTTTTTGGTCTTGGCAGTGTTGAGATTACTTTGGTGTCTACCTTCTTTGTTATTTTGGATATTTGCAACATTTGTTGGCGGGCGGGGACGTAGTCTGAGCTCGTTAACAATTGTGTGATGGGGGGTAGCTTTGCTGGAACCCATTTGCTAAATATTCATTTTTTGGTGTATCTCGTTGTGAGATTTTGATCGGATGTGGGGTTCTGTTGAAGAGTTTTATGTTGTGAAGAGAATTTGATTGGAGATGGGGTGTTGCAGACATGTGATTTTGCATCAAGGTGAAGTGTTAAATTTGGTGATAAAAAATCACAAATTTGATTGGAACAAATTTGCAAAGAATAGAAAATAAATATTTTATAATGGGAATGCATTGATTGCATTTGATGAGGTGGTAGAGAAATAAATGAAGCGATTAATTTCTTCCATCTATGCTAAAGAAACGGATTGATTTACTTCCTATGTTTGCACATTTGTTGTTATGGTAATTTGCCTCTATTATATTATTACCATATGTTGGTAATTTAATTGATGACTCACATAGATTTGCACTGGCTATATATTGAGGGGTAGACTTTAGTGTAAACCCATCCTGGCCTAGAGCCAGTGATCCCCAATGGTGTCTCTTCTTGTTAAACCTGATTGAGGTTTGGATATGTAAACTCTTATTTTGTAATCTCCTGTAATTCTCTCATGTGGAATTAAATCTCTCTCTGTTGGACTGGACGTACACTATCTCGAGGATAGTGGAACTAGTATAAATATTGTGTCTCTTTGTTTCTCTGCTATAGTTATTTACTATTTTTGTTGATGCAATAGAATAATTTCTATCAGATTAGATTGGAGTTTAATTGGCAAATCTTGATCTTATTTATTGCGCTTTCGCATATGTTCAATTTTCATAACATACTACCCTAAACAATCGACTTTTTAATATATAACATCTAGGAGGAAATAATGGTGCTTGGATATTTCAAACACCAAACATAAGTATTAGCACAAAATTATATTCATTGTCTTACTTTTAAGGATTGTGACTACGTGTGCTACGACAACGAACCACTAAGAAGAAATTTGCTATTAAAATATACACCCAAGATATACTATGTATGCCAAGCACGACACATGCTAGAATTTACAATAGGGCTTAAATGAACAAATTAACAAATTTCCCTACATACTTTGATGTTATCAGCCCAACTAGCTATAATCCTTCCACCCCCTTACTACTATAAATGTTGCATACAAAGTGTTCATTGTCCCTAATTGAATTAGTCAATATGAACATCTAAATGTAAAAGAACTTTCTTACTGGTCCAGCAGATCATTATTCAAGATCATAAATATGTTAAAATGATGAATGACTAAATGGAAATTCTTCCATCACTGTCACCTTTTTTGATGTGACAACTTGTTGCAATATTGAGTACTTGATTCCCTTGTATCATATTTGCTTAGTTTTGATCAATGCCATTCATGCTCGCCAAACTGATGCTATGCTAGATTCTTATTATGAATCTACTTTCCCTACGCATCCTTATTGATGTGCAGTACCTATAGTTCCTGAATCCAATCTGGTAAATTTTTATGCATTACACGCACTTCGGGTTTCTACGCAGCAGTTCTCATCGGACTGATTGGGAGCCCCATTTTGTTCTGCCCAATTGAGATTGAGTAAACATTGACCATAACCTTGGAAGAAGCTACAAATAATCTTTTTTTTCCTTTCATGGCGGCTGGGTAGTAGATTTATGGTTTTGTCCCAAATCTTCTTCGCCTTTCTCTCGTGTTTGTTTAGTTCTCGTCAATGAGCCTCCCTCATTGCTCTGGCACTTCGTGGAGAATGGCGAAAGGCAAGCTCCGTATTCGATTTCGTCCAGTGTCAGATCCGGATTCCTTCTTCCGGTCTGCTGCCAAAGCAGAGCACAGTTTAGTTCCTCCTTCTGCCGTGGTTTCTCCGTCGGTTGCTTGTTCTAAAGTGGGCGCTGCTCCAGTTTTGGGTTATGCCACTACATCTTTGCCTCTTGCTTCCAGTTGGAGATCTGCTCTTCTGGGAGGCTCTGCGTCGAGCGCTTCCAGCTTCTCCCCTAGGTTCATTGCTCTGCACTCCATCAATAATGAGCGGCGAGCATTCGTGTCCGAGGTTATGAGTAAATGGTCAGTCGATCGATGGGGACATTCTATTGTACTGTCAGTTCTTGGTGCTAGACCGTACTTTGTTCACCTGTCCGCCTTCATTAAGAAGATCTGGAAGCCAGCGGGTAAGTTCGATGTCTTTTCTAGGCCTAACGGCCACTTTCTTGTTAGACTGAATGATTGTGAGGATTGCGACCGGATATGGAAGGGTGGTCCGTACTTTTTTGATAAGCGATTGATTATGCTTAAGAAATGGTCGCTCGGACTTAGTTATGCCAAAGATGTGTTCGCTACCTTGCCGATTTGGGTCAAGTTTAACATTTCGGAAGACATGTGGGACCATGAGGTTATTTGTGCGGTGGCTAGCGTGTTGGGCATCCCGCGGAGGTTGGATGGTATCACGGACAATGTGTCTAAAATTGGTTTTGCTCGGGTTTTGATTGAGATCGCTGCACCCTTCTCCTACCCGTCGGTTGTGAACGTCGACTTCTTCAATGGGAAATCTTTAGCTATCGCGGTTTATTACGAGTTTAAAACTCCCAGTTGTGAGAAGTGTTGTGCTTTCGGTCACCTCCCGGAGTCTTGTTCCGGCTTTATTGCCCAGTTGAGTGCAGCAGCCAGTCTTTCAAATGCCTCTGTCCCCCGTCCGTGTACCAGTCCAGTTCAGGTATGTACTGCAGTTGAGGGTAACTTTGAACGATGCAGTCCGACTGCCTTGCCCAGTCGCGATGTGTCGGACCCTGATGAGGTGAGGGTGCAAGCTATAAGTCAGCCTGCTTCCTTAGTGGTTGTGCAAGAAAATGTATGCGATCCTGGTGGACTAACAAATGAGTGTCCTGTCGAAGCACTTGCCGTATCATGTTGCTCGGATCAAGATAAAACAACGGTGATACCTGCTGAAAATGCGGATGATGGTTTTAATGAGGAAGCCTTGGAACAGTCCACTTTTATGGCTGCTCTTAATATAGCTCAAGGCACCATTGTAGTTAGTTCTGTTGCTGGTGTTCCAATAGCTCAGTCAATTGCTCCAGAGCCTAAATTAAGCAAAGGCAAGGGTTTTTCTGCTCTGAAAAGTGGTTTTCTGAATTCGAAACCTGCTTTGTGCTCTAAGAAGAATAAGCCCTCGGTGGTTGACATTCGTGATGAGGGTTCTCCACTGGTTTGGTGCTCAATTTCTGAGACTTGGTCTCATCCTCAAAGCGGCTTATGCTACCACCCGCGTGGGAAGATATTCTCTAAATGGATCTCAAAAGTTGAATCGGATGAAAGGGAAATTTTCTATAGGCTAGTTGATGACAAGTTGGTCATCTGCGATGAAGGAGAATTTGGTGCAAGAAATGAAGCGATTCTGGCGGCGAAGGACTGGGATAGGAGGTTCATCTATACTAGTCGCTCTCCCGGTCACCGGCCTGACCTTTTTAGCTGGTTTCGTCGCTATGCTGGTATCTGATTGTGTCTTTTTGTTGTTTCATTTTGCATATGCTGTGTATTCGGTAGTTTGACCGCCTTTATGTCGACTTCGGTCTTTGGGGTCTCTCTGTGGCTAGCGGTTAGGCATTGTTGACCATCCTTTTTATAATTTATGATATGCAGGTTTTCCCCAAAAAAAAAAAAAAAAAAAAAAAAAAAAAAAAAAAGAGTAAACACTGACCTTAATATTCTGCAACTGCAAGCAGATCAGTCTTCTACACTACTCACCGTGTAGAATTCTATTTGCCACTAGGCAGCTCATTCATGCAGACTGCCAAATTCCTCATTTCAGAATCTACAACATATTCTAATTCACATAAAGCCAACCATCAGCCCTGCTGATTTATCTGTTGCATCCTCACGGCCAAGCTCAGCTCTACCATTTAAGCGTGCGTGATTCTTCAATGAAAGAAAAGACGTTTGCTTAATTTATTTTTGATCTCTTCAAACGCTGCTTATATAACTCATTATTATCATGAATTCGTAATAATTTGTTTTTGATTTGATCTTTTTTGGGGATCATTAATGCATATTAACCATGGCTCGAGATTCCGTCCGGTACACTGGAATCTCTTCCATTCCGACCCGGTTCCGGTGTCACCTGGACCGAAATTTAGCCCAAAACCCGTTTCCGGTGATAGACAAGAAAAAAAAACTGCCGGCAACAAGAGAATAGTGCACCGGCCTTTTAGGCTCTGTTGATTTAGGGTTACGTCAAGCATGAAATCTAACATCTTACAGATTTCAACATTGAGCAACAGGTCGAAGCGGGAATTATTGAGCAGATGTACGAGATCGAGCAAGAAAACCAATTAAAAAGGAGATAAAAGAATATATAGATCATGAACTGATTAAGCAGGATTGCAGGGTTGGAGAGGATGTATTTTGGTTTACTGTGGAGTTCAAATTATAATTGGGCCTAGTTGTTGGGTTTTGATTTTTTTTTTTCTTGAAAAGGATTTTTGCTTTTAAATTAAAAGGGAGTATAACAAATAGGAAAAGTTAAACTGTAAAACTCGATTAGTAATGCGTATCTACAACAAAATGCACCGGAATTATCAAATCGTAATTTTCGGAACGGAACCGAAATTTTAAATTTCCTAGGTGATCGGAACGGAACTGGAAACCGGGATTTCAAACCTTGGTATTAACTACTTATATATGATTACCCATTAGACTTGTTGGCGCCATTAGGATTAATATTTAATAAATGACAAATGCTTTCCTCGCTATCGAGATCACTCTTTTATTAAATAAAAAAGAATTTCTTTTGTTGTTTTTCTTTTCACAGACCATCTTATTATCAAATTTAAAGATTTTCTTCCTCGTGTTGAGTTTACCCAGCTAGAAATTTCATTTTATTCTCATTTGTAGTCTCTTACTGTCCTTTTAACACAAATCAATACCCGGCCTTGTTATATCTTTTTAATTTAAGATTTTCGTTTAAAATCCATTTCGGATGCAATTGTTTATTGGTGTATTCATGACATGCTGAACTTAAAGTATATGGAAAATCTGAGGTGTAAACACAGTTACTTATTGTATATTCTGAACCAAACTTTCCATAGTATAAAGATATAATTTATAGCAAATTGACGATAGACATTGCATCGATTTATTAGGATTGATTATTAAGTTTTCCTTCATAAAAATACAATTAATTGTCATTTTCAAACTACAAAAGGCTTTACTTTTAAACATCGATCATGACAATGAAATTAGAATTACATGTTAGACCATCGATAATCAGATCCAAGCTTTGTCATCATTAGCATAAATTTAATGTTTATATTATTGGATATGTCATAAAATTTGTTTAAGTAATTCACCCATCGTCATACTGAAGGTAATATACAAGAATTCTCAACAATTATTGGAGTCTTTGCGCTCTCTCTCTCTCTCCTTATTTCTTTTCTTTTCTTTTTTTTTCTTTTTTTTTTTTTTTTTTTTTTTTTTTTTGCAGCATTACTTATATCATGTGCATGTCTAGCTTTAGGCCTTTGTGCATATTGTTGGGTGTCATCGCTTTTTATTTATTATAAGTTCAAATTCATGTTGAGTTTAAAAGTTAATTTCAACGAAAGTTGTGTTCTTCATTATTTAAGTTACACCTTATTCACTGATCATTGGATTCAACTTCAACAACCTTTTATTTATTTCTACCTAAAACAAATGTTATTTTTTCCTAATATATAGTTCTGAAACTTCTAATATGCAGACAAAACAAAATATAGTATATAAAAAATTGCAAATAACGCTAAATTTTCATCTTTATGTCATTAAATAACAAATCCAATAAAATAAGATTATTAATGCATACTGTTATTATTTTGATATTTTAAAAATACAATAAACATAAAAGAACATAAGAAAAAAAACAAAAATTGACAACAAATAAGAAATCTTTGACACTGATTTATAGGAGTTACATATGCAGGTACCAAGTATAGAACATCAGCCATTGGAAGATAGTGATAATGAAATAATATTGAGTCTCCATCATGAAGCGGTGAATTTAATTCACCTAACAATTTAATTATTATTCTATATTAGGCTGACAAGTTGTAATTAGTTACAAGGAATGATGACAAACAAACTAACTTAAATTCAAATTTCTTGTGAATAAAATTCTTATCCAATTTGCCAATTTACTAAACATTGTACTTCGATATTGCAATAGATTTGAAAGCCTAAGGTACCATATTGTAAGTTTGTTTTCTTTTTCTTTCATAACAAAGCATTGTACGTGTAGTATCAAAGATAATCAATCAAATATATTTAGTTCGTACATCGTTAAAGGTAATGGACTAATTGAAAGCATGCTGGATTGGAATTAACCTAAGCAAATTTTATCATTATTTCACCGCTTCGGCAAGACAGTTTCTAGCAGTGTATTAATTAGAAGAATATTAGTATTTCCTACATGTTATACATATTTCCAACTTAAGTTCTACTATTAATGATTATATCTTCTCCTTCATGTTTCTCCAGAACCATTTTTCATTCTAGATTTTTTTTTTTTTTTCAAACAAGATGTTTCAATTTACAAAAAAACATAAAAGAGATCAAAATATATCAACGGTCACTGGACCCCACTAGACTTTTTACCCTTCACCTTTTTACGGTGCTTTTTTATCAAAACATGCGTTTTATCTTTCTTTTGCATCAACAACTCATCATCCCGCGAATAATTTTTACCGCTGAAATCGAGAAACCCTAGTTTCGTGCGTAGCCTCGTCAGTCACTGCCTTCGGAACCACCACCGTTGCCATTTTCACTTCGCAGTTGCCTCCCAAGCTAATAAACCTCCGCAAGGACCGCAACGACTCTGTGGTGACTGACGCTCAAGCTCATATGTACAATTATATAATTTGGAGCTCTTTGCTTTTCCTGGTATTTTATTTTTGTATTAGGTGAAATTGTTGAAACAAGCTGCAGCAAGCTTCCTTTTGATTCTAAGAACAAAATAGAGGTTCCATATGTTCAATTTTGAGCAGGTAATTAGAAGATTTTATAATCTGCTATTGCACTAGGAAATTGGAATTTTTTTATTGATTCAAGCTCTTGTTTCAAAATGTTATTATGCTATGGTTTTTCGTTTTAATATATAAATAGTGGTAAATCCTGTCGGTAGCTTGAACTTCAACTATAAGCAAAATGTCCTTGTTCAAATTGCTGCTAAGATTAGATAAGTTGTTTGTTTTTATGTTCCACTAAATTATTTTCTTGCTGACTGAATATACCATAGTCAAATTGATCCACTTGCATCAGGAAAAGCTTGTACATGCCTGTAGAAATGATTTGATTTCTTTGTTATGATGCAAGTTAATATCATACATAGTGTATTATTTACAGAAGTATAAATTGTAATAATAATAAAAAAAAAAAAAAAAAAACACACACACAAACAATATCTGTTTTGACGGTCCGACCGGTTCAACTTTGAGACACCATGGTTCGATTTGCGGTACGGTTTTCATAACATTGATTATTATGTTGGTGTATTTTTGGCTCCCACTAGCGTGGAAGCCTGGCTCCGCCACTGTTTCTTTGTTATGATGCAAGTTAATATCATACATAGTGTATTATTTACAGAAGTATAAATTGTAAAAAAAAAAAAAACAATATCTGTTTTGACGGTCCGACCGGTTCAACTTTGAGACACCATGGTTCGATTTGCGGTTCGGTTTTCATAACATTGATTATTATGTTGGTGTATTTTTGGCCCCCACTAGCGTGGAAGCCTGGCTCCGCCATTGTGTGTGGGTGATGCCATGATGGAGCATTTCACGCAATGTTATGATAACCGAACCTGTAGTCAAACCGTAAAAACCGTGCACTTTTATTTTTTTAAACAAATTTGTAGATTTAAAATGTAAATTATTGCGGGAGTTGATAAACATGCAATGTTTGTTTGTAATATATAAAAAATAATTGGAGCAAACACAAAAGAAAGCAAGAAATAGGGCTGAAGCGTAAAACTGATACAATGCCACGTTTTGTACTCTTCGTTTCTCCTTCTTCTGCAGGAAACTCATTCCCCAATTCAAAATCAAAGTCAACGCAGTTCAAACTCTCGAATTAATTAGGAATTAAAATTAGAACCGACAGTTCTCTCGAAAATGAAGTGGTTCTTGCGGTTTGACCTCGATTTAGAGCATTCTAACAGTTTTGGAGACCTCCGGGCCGTGGTGGCCAACGGTTGGCGGTTCTGACGATCCGATCGTCGGCCCGGTCCGATCTTCATAACACTGCTTTCACGTAAGAAAAACACGGGTTAACGGCTGAATACATTTGGTGTGCTACTAATAGCAACTCCAACAAACTTAGAGCATCCCCAACACAACGTGTTGGGGAGGATCGCATCGAACAAAAAATGAAAGCAACTCGCACCAACGCGGTGAGTTGCTTTCATTGCTTAAGCCGGCTTTTTTAAAGCCGGCTAAAGCAATCACACGAAAAGCCGGCTAAAGCAATCACACAGATCGCAATCATGGATCGTTGGATTGCTATCCGTGGTGTGGTGTGGAATTCGGATTGCTTTGTGACGACATCTTCGTTTTTCCCTTGATATCTTTGCTGCTCATATTCTTCGACATTGCAATTCGATGATGTATATTATAGTAGTTTGAAGGTTGAGTAAAACAGGAGAAATTTGTGTGTATTGAAATTGAAAAACAAGTTGTATATATAGAAGAAAGGGGGTAAGAAAGACTGGAGCGGGAAGGGAGCAACGGCTCTTAAAATAGCCGTTGCTCAGCCGGCTAAGGTGGGGAAGGAAATAATTTCAGCACCCTTATCCGGTTTTAAATAAGCCGATTAAGGTGGAAACTTTTTCCACCTTAACCGGCTTATTTAAAGTCGGCTACCCTTAGCCGGCTTGACATATGTCAGCTAAGGTTTCTTTACCAAAGCAACCAACCAGGTTGCCAAAGCAAACCGGAAGGGACATGGTGACCCCCGTTGGGGTTCGGTTGCTCTATGACCCACCTCGCGTTGGGGATGATCTTACGGGTCATAATATTACGACCCGTAAGATTCAGGGTTGGTTGGGCAGGTTTGCCCAACATGGGCGAGCTGATTTTATCGGCACGTGCCGATAAAATCGGCTCGTCAGCTCACGAACCGATAAAATTGGCTCGTGGGTGTTAATATTTTGAAAAATACGTGTATGGTTAATTAGTGTTCAAGGTTAGTATACAACATTTGAAAACACTATAAATGATACAACGAACGATTAGACCGAAGTAATTATAGAAGATATAAACTATAAGTACTTATTTTATTCCTTCTACGGTTATTTAGTGTTTGGAAACACTATAAATGATACAACGAACGATTAGACCGGAGTAAAACAGGAAAATAAATACGTAAGCAAACTAAATGTTACGTTCAACCCTAGAAGATTCAACTACAATTGGTAATACCCAGAAACAAGTGGTCATGATCAACATGATACAACTAATACTTCACATAATGACAAAACTAACAATAGGCATACAGATACAACAGGTCATAAAGATACAACAACTAATGGTAGTAGTTGGCAACTATAACATCAAAGCAAACGTAGGAAATAATTACTTAAGCCAACTACATGTTACGTTCAAGCTCAAGGGAGTCTCATTATGTTCAATTGCAACTGTTCAATATCATTTTGGAGACGTCTAATGTCTCGTTCGAGTTCGTTTGCATATGCTATTCCCTTTGGGCATAAAGGTTTGTCTGTCCATTCCATGTAATTGCATCCGTTTGGATAGGATAGACATTTCTGCATGTGCTGACCTATATTGTTGCCTTCTACTCGAACCACAACTTCAACCGCATAACCGCAATAGCAACAAACCGGATAAGAATTAACCTCATGTTCATATCGTGGTACTCGATACACCTCTACTCCTTGTTGTGGTTGAGCGACCGCTTGTTCATACGATAGTTGAACATGTGGTACTTAAGCTTCATGTGGAAGATGTATGTTACCTTGTTCATGCGATGGTTCATCCTGAGGTCTTATTTTGTTTAGAAACTGGAATTCATCCTCGAGCTCCTGTAGTCTCATCTATTCATATCGTACGTCTGTTCATCGGATTTTGTAGTTGAAGGCCAAGAAGGCGTTTTGAATGAGTGATAAAAGGAGGAGGTAGTACAAGAATGGGAACAAAATTGTTTGAGTGAGGTAAGTTGTGAGTAATTTAATAGAAATATATAATTGCGTAGTGTAAATCAATAAAATAATAATGATGTTACTGGTCATTGTTACGACTGTGCTTTATGTGTTGTCCGACATCGTTTCGCCTGACATAATACTGTAGGGAATCTGCTTTTCGTACTGCCATGACGTGAATGGTCACTGGTTCCACTTTGCTTTAAGTGATGCGATTTCCAAAGCATTTGTCAAGAATAATGCTCAAGTGGATGAGTACGACCCTATTTTTTAACTCTTTTGTGTATTGAAATGTTTAATTTAAATGAGGACGACTCTAGTTTTTAACTCATTTGCATTCATAAATATAGATAATACAATTTAACTTGCGTACAAACTTCCTTCAATATAGCAAAATACAAGATATATGATACAGTGAATGTTCGACCCAACATACAACTACGATAAAGTTCGACATAACGTAGAACACAATACAGGGAAATAAGACATAGTACCATACAACTAAGACCCTAGTTTCGGGATGCACCGTAGAACCCATACAACATTTCAGCCCTTGCTGCAACACTCAACCGTTCCAAGCGACTTACCTCTGCTTGCATCTCTAGAGCGTACGTGACACCCCTCTCCGTCAGTGGTGGATCGATCCATGAGAAAAAATTACAACGTTCCAACCTCTGTCGGTTAAGTGCAGTAATGTACGCTTTGCAACCATAAAAGCGACGACCTGTGTTGCTTTGGCATTTAGAAACAACCACATTACATTCCACTCTGCAGTAGCAAAGTACTGAACGACCCGTCTTGCTGGAGCTTGACCTATCTGGGTTCTCCCGAGCAATTACTTCCCTTAACCGAGCATTGTGGGTTTTTTGAAGAGGTCCAATATGTAGGACGACAACGTTCGGTTGCGTGGCACTGAAGAGCTCAGACTTAGGCAATCATAATTTTTTTTCCAAAACATAGTGGCTGATTGGTCGTTCCCCTCTGCCGAATCTTGTGAGAAATGACAATAGATGGTGCATAGATCGATGTCCTCCTGGTCTGTCCACGGCATGGTTCCTTGTTTGCTTGATTGATTTCCCAAAAAAATGCTCGTGTTGCCTTACGAAAACTGGCTTCCGTCCATCGTTGGATGTGAAAATTTTCCAAATGGTGACGACATTATAGAGTAAGAGTTTTTTTAGATTAAAGAGATAGAAGAGAATTGTGAATATGTTGTGATGTAAAATGGTAGAATGGAACCAATTTATAAGTGAAAATATAGCCATTAGAAAATTTTTGACTGTTTTATAGCCTTTGGGGAAATAAGACCGTTTTCTTGTTCTTTAGTCAGTGGGAAACGATCATCGGGCATTGGAGATGACGAGCAGATTTTATCGACGTCTCACGTGGTGAGCCGATTTTTTCGGCGCGCGCGGGGCCAACTCCGAATTCAAAATTGGCCTCGTAATTTTCCCTTGAGCATTCAGTGGAAGGACGGCTGTTGGGAGGGGCTTTGGGCTCCATTCATGATTCAAGGTATGAATTGAACCTCTATTGGAGTTGCTCTAAGGGACTTGTTTTCCTCTTCCTAATATTATTACTGAAAAGACTATTTTCATTACCACTCCAATACTTGCCTTCCAACCCCCCCCCCCCCCCCCCCCGGCCGATTATTTTTCTTTTTTAATCGTAGATCAAATGACCTAAGAAAACGTGGTAGTAAAGAAGAAAAGTGGGGTGGGGTGGTTTAATTTTAACGAATGGGGTGTGTAAGGAGGATATCGGTTATACCTTACATACCAAATGTATTCAGCTGTTAACCCGTGCTTTTCTAATATCAAACTTTTTAAGGGGCTGCCAAGCACATTATTTTTTTTACACCTTAACTTATAATGGTACGTTTGTGGAAAAGGGTTATGCTTGCGAGGGAATGTTTAAACTTAGTGATGAATCTAATAAGATGACCAGTTCTGCTTACATGTTATGTGATTTTAATATTTGACACTCTAGATTATGTCATGTTAATAAAAGTATAATTCATAACATGAGCACCTTAGATATGATTCCTAAAATGTCAGAAACTGATTTTGATAATTGTGAATTCTGTACTCAAGCTAATATTACAAAAAAAACACATAAATCTATTGATAGAGTATCTGAACCCTTAGGTTTTATTCATTCTGACATATATGAGCTTGATGGCACATTGACTAGACATGGACACTGCAATTTTTTCACTTTTATTGATGATTGTTCTGATTTCACTTATGTATATCTTATGTGAAATAAAAGTGATGCATTTGACATGTTTAAAACATTCAAAACTAAAATTGAAAATCAATCCAATAGGAAAATTAAGAGACTTCTTAGCAATAGAAAACTACACCTTATTCACCTGAAATTAACGGTAGATATAAAAGATAAAATAAGACCTTTACCGAATTGGTTGTAGCCATTTTTTAAATTCGGGTGCAAAAAAACATTGGTAGGGGATATATTATTAACCATATATCATGTGTTGAATAGAATCCATAAATCAAAAAGTAAAATTTCACCTTTTGAAATTTTGAAGAATTACAAACCCAATGTGTCTTATTTTAGAACTTGTGGATGTTTGGATATATTCGTATTACAAACTCTAAGAGAATAAAATTGGCAAGTAGAGCATATGAATATGTATTTATTAGTTATGCTATTAATAGCAAAGCATATAAATTTTATGATCTAAATACACATAATATAATTGAATAAAATGATGCTGACTTTTATGAATCAAAGTTTCTTATTAAATTAAGGAATAGTTGGGGCACATCAAGTAATCATATGCCTATTAGAACAAAACTTAATGAATATTAGGAAAATGAACCTAGAAGAAGTAAAAGAGTCAGAACCGCAAAAAAATTTGGTTTAGATTTTTGTGATTATACTATAAAGGATGATCCCTTAAACCTCTAAGAGGCATTATCTTCTTTAGATGCCGATTTTTAGCAACAGACTATAAACGATCAGATGGATTCTTTGGAATCCAATAAGACTCGGCACTTAATAGATTTACCACCGGCTGTAAATTTATAGACTGTAAATCGATACTTGAAAGAAAATTAAAACTTGAAGGCACAGTTGATAAATATAAAGCACGTTTAGTAGCTAAAGGTTTTTAACAAAGAGAAAATATAGACTTTATTTATTTATTTTTTAACCTATAACCAGAATTACATCCATTCGAGTATTAATTTCACTTGCAACTATTCATAATTTAATAATAAATCAAATATATGTTAAAACTTCTTTTTTGAATGGTGGACTAGAAGAGGAAATCTATATGGACTAACCAGAAGGATTTGTAGTTCCTGGTCAAGGACATAAAGTTTGCAAATTAGATAAATCATTATACGTTTTATACAAGCCCCTAAGCAATGGCATACAAATTTTGATAACTTGATAATCGCACATGTTTTTAAAGTTAATGAAAGTAGAAAATGCATTTATTATAAATATGAGAATGACATTCGTACTATCATATATTTATATGCGGATGACCTACTTATTTTTGGGTCAAATATTCATGACATAAACACTGTTAAATCTTTCTTAAGTGCCAATTTTGACATGAAAGATCTAGGTGAAGTGAGTGTAATCCTTGGTATTAAGATTATTAGGTACGAAAAAGTACTTTCTTTAGATCAATCTCATTATATTAAGAAAACTATAAAGAAATACAATTACTTTGACTGCAAACCTGCATACACCATATGATCCCAGTGTAAAGCTAGTTAAAAACATTGGTGAAGGTGTAAGACAGTCTGAATATGTGAGCATCATTGGTAGCCTTCGGTATGCCATTGATTGTACTAGAACCGACATTGCCTATGTTGTAGGATTATTGTGCAGGTTTACTAGTAGACCTAGTGTAACACCCCACGCCCGCTAAGGTCACTCACTAAGGGAATGCCTTAAATTCGGTGGAGTATTTTAAGTGAATATAGAACAGAAAAATTACAACAAGACGGATATAAATAATACTTGAAAACTAAAACATCATTTCATTGCAGCAGAAGGTAAACATGTTTGGTTACAATATCTAAACCATAAAACAAGAGTCAAGTACTAAATATCCATCCTGATAAAATAAAAGTACATAATCCCACTACATAAACTGATAGCCATAGATAAAAGATAAGTTGAGCTTTACTTCAGCGGTCCAAGCCCCAAAAGAGAGAAAATAAGCAGTCTGATCAAAGCCCACTAGTGCTAGGCCCAACCTGAGGACCTGAGGGGGGGGAAGATAAAAACAACGGGGTCAGACATAAGTCTGAGCGAGTCCTATATCTTTAACAATACAATCATTAAAGTAACTAGGGTAAGATATAAGCTTGATATACGGTAACGACTGGGGATAAATGGCTACACTAAGCAGCCAACTAGACATAGGATGAACGAAGATAACGGTAAAGACGCATCTATCCACCCAAGAATAATTACTAAACTGCACCACACCAGTCATTCCTAACTTAAAGGTTGATCCCACCCAAGGACTTAGAAATTTAACTAGTAGTTTCGTGTACCCCTAGCTGACCACATAGGTGCCGTCTGCCCCTATCTCCACTAGGTGTACCCACTACTCCCCAAGCGATCGGCTCCCTAACGTAGATACCCGTGCTGGCCCCACAGTGGGGTTTATCACTCCCCAAAGTGGCAACCCGATACAACTTAAGAGTGCACGGCTTATACCTACACGATGCAACAACGTCTTACCTACCAGCCCGGGCCCACACACGCATATGAAACCCGTTGGACTTGCGTTGCCACCGCTACCCCGTTTTGGCCTCTTATAGTCAAACCCAGTACGCGTGTCCCGTCCTCGACATGGGTCGAGCCCACAAAGATACATATGGGTTACTGGTTGAAATGGGCCCCCACAAGCTACCCACCTAAGCTTGTCCCTTTTCTAGTGTATCCCACTTAACCCTTTAATCATGTTTAATTACATGTTTCCACTTTGGTTAAGTATTCTAATCGTATTTTCTATTGCCACCCAAGGCAACCCCCTAGAATTCCACATGCCACCCAAGGCACCCACTTAACCCCTCATGCCCCACTACATGCTTATCTGGTTAAGTGTTTCTTAATTGATTAAGACCGTAACCTTGTAAGGACCTCTCACATTAGACTGTCTTTTATGGCAGCTGGATTTGCCGGTCGGGTCCGGGCAGCCTTACGCCATAACAGAGTCTAACCTCGTGTCTTTACACTTGTCACGTATATAGTTTATGCCTAAGACCTCTCACATTGGACCGACATTTGTAGCCGCTGGATTTGCCGGGCGGGTCCGGGCAGTCTTATGCTACAAAAGGGTCCAACCTCGTGTCTTAGTCGATTAATTACACCTAATTAATCACCCTCATATTTTGAATTAATTTTCCCTAATTAATTCCAAATTAAACGATGTACATAATTGACTCAATTATGTCCATCCATTTATGGTATGTAATATCATACCAATCTCACCACAATTTTGTTATCATGAATATTAACCCCATCGTTCCCCACGTAATACGCTAAAATGGCATACATAAAAGGGAAGATTCATCACAAATACAATGGGTTTAACTTGGCATAACATTAGCATTAACATGGGTTTAAAAGGTGTCAACTTGCATATATGATCATGGTATTAAACCCAACTAGCATAAATAATCAACCCAAACTTGCATGAATCACATATGTCATAAAGAGGGTAACTTGCATAAGTATTCATGTCATAGATCTACCATAAAGAGATAAACTTGCAAACATGTCATAGATCATCATAAAGGGATAAACTTGCACATGTTACTTACGTCATACAAAGGGGTAAACTTGCATATGTATGCATGACATACAAAGGGGTAAACTTGCATATGTATGTATGTCATACAAAGGGGTAAACTTGCATATGTTATTCATGACATAAAAGAAGCAAACTTGCATATGTTATGCATATCATAAATCCAAACAACTTGCATATATTATGCATATTATAGATCCAAACAACTTGCATATATTATGCATATTATAGATTCAAACTCATAGGTTAAACTTGCATATGTTATGCATATCATAAATCCAAACAACTTGCATATATTATGCATATTATAGATCCAAACAACTTGCATATATTATGCATATTATAGATCCAAACTCATAGGTTAAACTTGCATAATCATGTCACATGTAATTCTAGCATAAAATCGAACACTTAGCTTGCATAAACATAGTGTCATAATAGATCAATGTTAACATAGTGATTAACAACTAACATCACAAACATATGACATAATATCCACTGATCCGCAAGTGATCTCATTATATCTTATCTAATTAGTTTAGCAGTTGGGTTATTAAAGGTATAGAAACTCACAAACTCCAAGATTAGCTCCTTAGAAGTAGATTAGAAGTTGATTAGAGGTGGATTAGGAGGAGTTGATTAGCAATCTTCTTCCTTGAGTGGTGGCGGCTCCCTCTAGTTGCAATTTGACGGCATGACGACGTTGTCTCCAATTTTAATGAGTTTTAGGGTAGGATTAGGTTGTATTTATAAGAGTTGTTAGGTGTTTTAGGCCATTAGATTAACCCTTAATCAGATTAGAGCCGTCAAATTTCGTCACTAGCCGCCAAAACACAGCCCAGATCCCAAATCAGTGCACCCAGGTCACCTGGGCTCGAACAGGGAGGTCGACCCTAGGGTCGACACCCATGTCGACCTGGTTGGGGCAGGTCGACCCCCAGGTCGACCCCCAGTCTGGGCGGGAATTTTTCCCGCCCTGCCTGTTCGGGCTGAATTTTCGAAATTTGAATTTTCTGAATCTGTTTTGAATTTTCTGAAACTTCGGATGGCCATAACTTCTTCATACGAAGTCCAAATCACGCAAACTCGGACTCTGTCTCAACCAGAATTCCGAGACGAACATAATGGCGCACCCCGTTTCCCTTAATTCTCACGTCTGAGATTAATTATTCTTTAATTACTGAACATTAATATTAAGTGAACTTCGGGGTGTTACATTCTCCCCTACTTAAAGGATTTCGTCCCCGAAATCTCTAAGTCAAGAAGAACGTATCCTACCAACCAAACAACCATCTACTAAACCATCAAACACTGGCATCCATTGTCCTTAAAGTTTCTAATGTTGTATGAACATATGCAAGAAGTGTGTGTATATGTTCCCTATCTAATGCAAAATCAGGCGGTCTACTGATTCAGTTGACCTCCTTAATGCAAACCATGATAGTGCCATGCATCCAATATGTATGCGAAAGAACCCTGTCGACACATACTATTTCTACATATCTGCACAACCATACACCAAAATGCATCATCCATATGATAACACAACCATTATACATCCATCAATTTAGCTACCTACACACAGTTATATGCAATATGCAACATGAAGTGACTGAGCCGATCTAGTGTCTATAGTGTGTGTATATGCATCCACGAGCAACCACTAGCAAACACTTGCATCCATATGCATCCATCAATCATAACATGTCTCAATCACATGTTTCAACCATAGGTTTACCCTATCTAAAGGTCAAAGGTACTAACGAGAGGACGTACTAAAGATAAGATAAGGTAAGATAAGTACTAGATAAGTGATAAAGGAGAAGTTAAAAGACATACCCTCAAAAAGGAAAGGGTACAATGAACGCATCTTCGCTTCCGTCTGCCAAGTAGCGTTGCTCTCGTCATCTCCCCATTGTACTTTGACTAGTCGGACCTCTCGGTTCCTCAACTTCTTGATCTCTGACCCAAGAATGCGAGTAGGAGCTCGTCGAATCGTCGCATCACGCTCTACCTCCACTTCTCTAAGCAAGCTCGGCTCTACCACCTCCGCGGTCTCATGTAGGCACTTCCTCAAATGTGACACATGGAATACGTCATGTACACCACTAAGTCTCTCGGGCAACTCCACTTTATATGACATCTGTCCAATCCTTTCCTTAATAGGAAACGGCCCTACAAACCTTGGTGCTAACTTCCCAACGGACCCAAAGCGAACAACATTCCGTAATGGAGATACTTTGACAAAGACCATGTCCCCAACTTTAAACTCAAGATCCGTCCTCCTCTTATCCGCGTAGGATTTCTGTCTGTCTTGCGCCGCTTTCATCCTTCTTCTAATCAAATCAATCTTTTCCGAAGTCTCTCTAACCATATCAGGCCCAAGAAAGATCTTATCCGTAGATTCCCACCAACATGTAGGTGACCGACAAGGCCTTCCACAAAGAGCTTCGAAAGGAGCCATGCCAATACTAGACTGAAAACTATTATTATATGCGAACTCCACCAATGGAAGATGCTCTTCCCATGTACCTCCAAAATCTAAGATACATAGCCTCAAAAGGTCTTCTAGAATACGATTCACCCTCTCGGTCTGGCCGTCCGTCTGAGGATGATATGCGGTGCTCAAACACAACTGAGTCCCTACCGCCTCTTGCAAACTCTTCCAAAACTCGCTAGTGAAGATAGGATCTCGATCGCTCACTATGCTAGAAGGAACACCATGCAATCGAACTATCTCTCGAATGTAGACTGAAGCTAGCCATGGAGCAGTCCTCTTACTCTTCACGGGTATGAATTGGGCACTCTTAGTAAGTCTGTCTACCATAACCCAAATTCCCGTATTACCCTTCCTCGATCTCGGTAACCCATCGACAAAGTCCATCGAGACGCTATCCCACTTCCATTGCGGAACCTCCAATGGGTGAAGCAGCCCACCGGGTTTCTTTTGCTCCGCTTTCACTTGTTGGCACACCAAGCATCTAGCGACATACTCAGCCACATCCTTCTTCATACTGGCCCAAAAGAAAACTCGCTTCATGTCTTGGTACATCTTGTCCCCACCGGGATGAATGGTCATCTTCGAACGATGTGCATCATCAAGTATAGCCTTCCTCAAACCCTCGTCTTGCGGTACACAAAGTCGACCGTCTCTACGCAACCACCCCTTATCATCTGGGGTGTACCTACTCAAATGGCTGGACGACTCCCCTCTTATGAGCTTCTCTACTAACTCAACCAACTGTGGGTCGTCCCGCTGTGCCTCACCAATCCGTCCCAAAAGAGTAGGTCTGACCTCTAAGGATGCTAGCAAACCGGGTACAAAGTCAACGGAAGGTCTGAAGTCAAACATCGAGATAAATTCCAAGCTTCGTCGTTCAACGAACAATGGACTCAAGGACAACCTTTTCTGCTTAAGGCGTCTGCCACCACGTTACCCTTGCCAGGGGTATACGCTATCTCAAAATCATAGGATGCTAAGAACTTCATCCACCTTTGTTGCCTTAAGTTCAAATCCTTTTGAGAAAACAAGTACTTCAATGATTTGTGGTTAGTGAACAATTCGAACCTCTTGCCAAGAAGATAATGGAGCCAAGACTTAAGCGCAAAAACAATAGCGGCCAACTCTAGATCATGCGTAGGGTAATTTTTCTCATGCACTCTCAACTGCCTTCCCCCATAGGCTATTACCCTTCCCTCTTGCATTAAGACTGCGCCTAGTCCTGTCCCACAAGCATCGGTATAAACGACAAATGGCTTACTCCCATCTGGCAACACTAAGACTGGAGTTGTGGTTAAAGCTCTCTTTAACCGTTGGAACGCATCATCACAATCTACGTCCCATGTGAAAACTAGATTCTTCTTCGTCAAGCGGGTTAATGGGGCTGATATCTTCGCGGAGTCCTTGATAAACTTCCTATAGTAGCCGGCCAACCCCAAGAAACTTCTCACCTCGGTAGCATTCTTAGAAACCTTCCAATCTTGGATGGACACTACCTTTGCGGGATCCACAGCTATCCCTTCCTTGGAGACCACGTGCCCTAAGAATCGCACTTACTTCCTCCAAAAGTGACATTTAGAGAATTTAGCCTTAAGGCTATGCGCTCGAAGAGTCTCCAACACTTCCCTAAGATGTAGGGCATGCTCTTCTTCGCTCTTAGTAAAGACCAAGATGTCATCCACAAAGACCACCACGAACTTATTAAGGTACTCCCTGAACACCCTACTGATCAGATCAACAAAGTATGCGGGGGCGTTCGTCAAACCAAAGGGCATCACAAGCCACTCATAGAAACCATCCGGAGTCCTAAAGGCAGTCTTATCTATGCTATCCTCGGCCACTATCAACTGATGAAACCCCGTGGCCAAGTCCAACTGCGAAAACACTGAGGCGCCAACCAACTGATCAAAGAGATCATCAATCCTCGGCAATGGGTGTCTATTCTTCTTTGTAAGCTTATTGAGTTCTCTATAGTCCACACAAAGTCTGAGGGACCCATCCGCCTTCGTGGCAAAAACTACTAGAGCACCCCACTCCGATATACTTCGTCTTATGAACCCCTTCTCAAGCAACTCCCCTAGTTGCTTATTGAGTTCCCTCCTCTCACGAGGAGCCATGTGGCGCACTGGCAAAGATACTGGTTTGGCATTGTCTACCAGATATATTCGGAAGTCTATCTCCCGCTTCGGAGGTAAGCCCTTCACCTCCTCAAACACATCCGAGTATTCCCGGACCACTCTAACAGATCGCAAACTCTCGACCGAAGCGTCAAGCGATTCAAGATAACTTAGCATAACAGAATCCATGGGATTACAAGAGATGTCGAGAGTGTTACCCAAGCAGGTCATGAGTCTAACAACTCTCCTTTCGCAATCAAGAACGACACCATTACTGGATAACCAGTCCATGCCCAGAATTAACCCATAGCCCGTGAAGCCCAAGACAAAAGCATCACATCTAAACTCAATGCTAAGTAT
This sequence comes from Allium sativum, assembly GCA_030737875.1. Taxonomy (NCBI): domain Eukaryota; kingdom Viridiplantae; phylum Streptophyta; class Magnoliopsida; order Asparagales; family Amaryllidaceae; genus Allium; species Allium sativum. The sequence goes on along the minus strand of CM060916.1, from coordinate 1,045,452,890 downwards.
GGAAATCTTCAAACCCAAACACATCATGGACAAATAAGTGGAGCCCCCAATTGGGTTTGAAACAACCAAGGGATCATCTACTAGACTGGTGTCTAAGTGCAGTGACTCAACTAATGAAGATGAGATAAACGAATGCGATGCGCCAGAGTCGAATAAAGTACGGACAGGATGATCAAACAGAAAAACTAGACTTTCAACGGAAATAGTTCTACCTCTTTCCTGAATCAGTGGAACTGCGAGAGTCTGAACTTGCCCCCTTGCCTGACCTGGTGCCATAAGAGCTTGCACCTGTCCTCCAGAGGTAGATCCCGTCCTCTGCCCCTTCTTTGGGCAGTCCTTCACTAGATGCCCTGCTTCGTCACAGTGGAAGCAGCCAGTCTTCTTCTTCTTCTGACAATCTTTGCTTAGGTGGCCTGGTGTCCCACAGTTGAAGCACTTCTTCTTTCCCTTGCCACCGTTGCCTTTCCCACCCTTGTTTTGCTGTTGCTGTTGAGGTCTCTTCTGATCTCCTTTCTTCTCGGGTGCCTTATTAGCATTGGGGCCCTTCTCTTCCTTATGCATGAGTGCCATGTCTACTAGCTTCTCAAAGGTGGCCCCCATAGGGATGTGGGTCATAGCCAATCCATGCATCGGTTCATTCAAGCCTTTAACGAACCTCAGAGCCTTCTTCTCTGGCGTATTCACCATGTCTATGCCAAAACTTGCTAACTGATTAAATTTGTTGACATATTCTTTCACTGATAAGTTTCCTTGCTTTAATGTCAAGAACCTTTCCATATACATATTTTCTTCCGCACGTGAGAGAAACTTTGCCACAAACCTTTGCCTGAAAACCGCCCAAGAGTCAACAGGGCGTTCTCCATTAGTGACCTCCCACCAGAACGAGGCCTCTCCCTTCATTAACCAAGCAGCTAACTTGACTTTCTTTCCTTCTTCCATCTCAAAGATATCTATCAATTCTTCCACATCCTTAAGCCAATCCCTTGCTTCCACGAAAGTTTCTGATCCTTGAAAAGGCTTCCCTCCCATAGCCTTAAATTCCTTGCAAGTCTTAGCAAAAGTATATATCCGCTCGAGGAGGGGGAGGAGGAGGAGGAGGAACGGGTGCATCTGGTGGAGGAACATTTGCTGGACCCGCAGCGGCGGCCCTAGCCTCCATCAACCTCCTATACCATACTGGTATCGCTACACCCTCCGGAAAGTTAAGATCTTCAGCCATACTGAAACGAAAAAGGAAAGATTCAAAATGGAGAATTCGAAAGATAAAGATATGGCTATTGGGGATTATGCTTTTTTTTTCCAAAAACCTTTCTCTTAAAAGACATGTTTTTGAAAATACTCCTTCAAAAATGTTCTTAGAAAAATAGTTTTTCTAAAAGTTTTATCTGTTCTGGTAACCTTTAGCTCTAATACCACGAGTAACACCCCACGCCCGCTAAGGTCACTCACTAAGGGAATGCCTTAACTTCGGTGGAGTATTTTAAGTGTATATAGAACAGAAAAATTACAACAAGACAGATATAAATAATACTTGAAAACTAAAACATCATTTCATTGCAGCAGAAGGTAAACATGTTTGGTTACAATATCTAAACCATAAAACAAGAGTCAAGTACTAAATATCCATCCTGATAAAATAAAAGTACATAATCCCACTACATAAACTGATAGCGATAGATAAAAGATAAGCTGAGCTTTACTTCAGCGGTCCAAGCTCCAAAAGAGAGAAAATAAGCAGTCTGATCAAAGCCCACTAGTGCTAGGCCCAACCTGAGGACCTGAGGGGGGGGGAAGATAAAAACAACGGGGTCAGACATAAGTCTGAGCGAGTCCTATATCTTTAACAATACAATCATTAAAGTAACTAGGTTAAGATATAAGCTTGATATACGGTAACGACTGGAGATAAATGGCTACACTAAGCAGCCAATTAGACATAGGATGAACGAAGATAACGATAAAGACGCATCTACCCACCCAAGGATAATTACTAAACTGCACCTCACCAGTCATTCCTAACTTAAAGGTTGATCCCACCCAAGGACTTAGAAATTTAACTAGTAGTTTCGTGTACCCCTAGCTGACCACATAGGTGTCGTCTGCCCCTATCTCCACTAGGTGTACCCACTACTCCCCAAGCGATCGGCTCCCTAACGTAGATACCCGTGCTGGCCCCACAGTGGGGTGTATCACTCCCCAAAGTGGCAACCCGATACAACTTAAGAGTGCACGGCTTATACCTACACGATGCAACAACGTCTTACCTACCAGCCCGGGCCCACACACGCATATCAAACCCGTTGGACTTGCGTTGCCACCGCTACCCCGTTTTGGCCTCTTATAGTCAAACCTAGTACGCGTGTCCCGTCCTCGACATGGGTCGAGCCCACAAAGATACATATGGGTTACTGGTTGAAATGGGCCCCCACAAGCTACCCACCTAAGCTTGTCCCTTTTCTAGTGTATCCCACTTAACCCTTTAATCATGTTTAATTACATGTTTCCACTTTGGTTAAGTATTCTAATCGTATTTTCTATTACCACCCAAGGCAACCCACTAGATTTCCACATGCCACCCAAGGCACTTACTTGATTTCCACATGCCACCCAAGGAACCCACTTAACCCCTCATGCCCCCCTACATGCTTATCTGGTTAAGTGTTTCTTAATTGATTAAGACCGTAACCTTGTAAAGACCTCTCACATTAGACTGTCTTTTATAGCAGCTGGATTTGCCGGTAGGGTCCGGGCAGCCTTACGCCATAACAGAGTCTAACCTCGTGTCTTTACACTTGTCACGTATTTAGTTTATGCCTAAGACCTCTCACATTGGACCGACATTTGTAGCCGCTGGATTTGCCGGGCGGGTCCGGGCAGTCTTATGCTAAAAAAGGATCCAACCTCGTGTCTTAGTCGATTAATTACACCTAATTAATCACCCCCATATTTTGAATTAATTTTCCCTAATTAATTCCAAATTAAACAATGTACATAATTGACTCAATTATGTCCATCCATTTATGGTATGTAATATCATACCAATCTCACCACAATTTTATTATCATGAATATTAACCCCATCGTTCCCCACGTTATACGCTACCATGACATACATAAAAGGGAAGATTCATCACAAATACAATGGGTTTAACTTGGCATAACATTAGCATTAACATGGGTTTAAAAGGTGTCAACTTGCATATATGATCATGGTATTAAACCCAACTAGCATAAATAATCAACCCAAACTTGCATGAATCACATATGTCATAAAGAGGGTAACTTGCATAAGTATTCATGTCATAAATCTACCATAAAGAGATAAACTTGCATACATGTCATAGATCATCATAAAGGGATAAACTTGCACATGTTACTTATGTCATACAAAGGGGTAAACTTGCATATGTATGCATGACATACAAAGGGGTAAACTTGCATATGTATGTATGTCATACAAAGGGGTAAACGTGCATATGTTATTCATGACATAAAAGAAGCAAACTTGCATATGTTATGCATATCATAAATCCAAACAACTTGCATATATTATGCATATTATAGATCCAAACAACTTGCATATATTATGCATATTATAGATCCAAACTCATAGGTTAAACTTGCATAATCATGTCACATGTAATTCTAGCATAAAATCGAACACTTAGCTTGCATAAACATAGTGTCATAATAGATCAATGTTAACATAGTGATTAACAACTAACATCACAAACATATGACATAATATCCACTGATCCGCAAGTGATCTCATTATATCTTATCTAATTAGTTTAGCAGTTGGGTTATTAAAGGTATAGAAACTCACAAACTCCAAGATTAGCTCCTTAGAAGTAGATTAGAAGTTGATTAGAGGTGGATTAGGAGGAGTTGATTAGCAATCTTCTTCCTTGATTGGTGGCGGCTCCCTCTAGTTGCAATTTGACGGCATGACGACGTTGTCTACCATTTTAATGAGTTTTAGGGTAGGATTAGGTTGTATTTATAAGAGTAGTTAGGTGTTTTAGGCAATTAGATTAGAGCCGTCATATTTCGTCACTAGCCACCAAAACACAGCCCAGATCCCAAATCAGTGCACCCAGGTCACCTGGGCTCGACCAGGGAGGTCGACCCCCAGGTCGACCCTAGGGTCGACACCCATGTCGACCTGGTTGGAGCAGGTCGAACCCCAGTCTGGGCGGGAATTTTTCCCGCCTAGCCTGTTCGGGCTGAATTTTCGAAATTTGAATTTTCTGAATCTGTTTCGAATTTTCTGAAACTTCGGATGGCCATAACTTCTTCATACGAAGTCCAAATCACGCAGACTCGGACTCTATCTCAACCAGAATTTCGAGACAAACATAATGGAGCAACCCGTTTCCCTTAATTCTCACGTCTGAGATTAATTATTCTTTAATTACTGAACATTAATATTAAGTGAACTTCGGGGTGTTACACCTAGTATAGGGCATTGGCTTGCTATTGAGAGGTTCATGAGATACCTTAAACAAGCTATGAACCTTAGGTTACATTATGAAAAGTTTCTAGCTGTTCTTAGAGCTTATTCCAATGTGGACTGGAATACTTTATCTGATGATTCAAACGCGACCAGTAGCTATATATTTAGTATTGCTCAAGGAGCTGTTTCTTGTAAATCCAGGAAACAGACTATTTGGCTCAGTCTACTGTGGAGTCTGCGATGATAGCACTAGCTATAGCTAGTGAAGAAGCAGAGCACTTGAGAAATCTGCTAGCTGAGATTCTCTTATGGAAAAACTGATACCAGCCGTGTTGATCCATTGTGATAGTACCGCGGCTATTGCAAAAGTATAGAACCATTATTATAATGGTGAGAGATGAAAAATACGTCGTAAGCACGGTGCTTTCGAGAGCTACTCTCTTCAGGTACTATTAGAGTGGATCAAATACGCAATGATGAAAATTTGGTAGATCCTTTGATGAAAGGACTGTTTAGAGAGAAAATCCTTAATACTTCTAAAAGAATGGAACTATTGTCCTTAGATTGTAGAGTCACTCACAATGGTAACCCGAACTAATAACTGGAGATCCCTGGAATTTGGTTCAATGGGTAAAAACAAGTTGTGTAGTGATAATGGTTGAACATGCAATTTTTATTTACTAAGAAGCATGTATTCAGGAAGTGATTAAAGGATGAGTTTATAAAAACTCTTAATGGGATCTATACTCTATTTGGAGTGGATTACCTACCTTTAGAAGTACTCTTGATAGACTCACCTATGTGAATATGGAAATATGGTCGTTTCCTATAGAGTTTAGGGAAAAACTTCAAGAGCATTCACTAAACTAGGATAGACGTGCATGTCCATAAATGCACGGGCTTATTTGATTGCACTAAAGAAAGGTTGTGTGTGGTCTGATGTCAGTAATAGAGTTCAAGACCACATGTCACTCTAGTAAAAACTGAATCTTATCCACTCTGCAAAGGTTCAAGTTGGAAGACACCTTTATTTATGCACAATCTTATGTTTTTGGAACTGCTCGAAAAATGTTTAAAAAAAATTCAAATGGAGGATTGTCGGAAATGTTTAGTATATGCAGTGAATTTATTAAAAAAATACAGTTACTAAAAATTTGTTATTGAGCCATTATCACAATTGAGTCATTTGAAAGTTATAACGGTAATATATATATATATATATATATATATATATATATAATTGGTTCACTTTTATTATCTAATTAAAAACAGTACAAAGAAAGGTTAGCATACTAACCACTACAAACTAAAACAAGTAAATGCGAAAAAGTAAAATAGGAAATACAAGTATACGTAATGCTAAAAACATAAATCACGCCTATGATGAGGCCTATATCCCTCTTAGTGCAACCCGCTACACCACACTCGAGCCACTTGCTCCACTTGTGCGCACCCATAAAAGGAACCAAAATACAAATGATTTATCTTTTAAAGGGATGTGTGAGAAATAAGGCGAAGTTATTCCCACGTCTTTCTTCATACTATAATCTGTATATTTCAACTTGGTGTATTTTGATGGAAAAACATGAAATACCGAACTCCTAACCGAAAATATAACAGGAACTTCCAGATGATTAACCTACTTCGAATTATTGATGAGAGATTTGTGAAATACCAAGATAAAATTGCAGATGTATTGCACTTAAAATTCCAACTTCACCCATTTATGCTATAATTTCCAGACTACACCAATAATCTTCTCTGAAATAATTCCATATACAAAGTATCAGACTCATTAAAATGGGTATGAATCTAAAACACTATTAGGAAATCATCTGATATGATACCGTGATTTTCTGCTGTAGTCTGACTCGTTGTCAGCATAACCATATAGTATTCCAATTGAGTAAGCAGTTGATATCCCAATCCTCTTATATGAATTAATCCCAAATAAACTACCAATTTAGTAAGCCATAGGAGTACAAAATAGAATAGATTATTTAATAATGATATTGGAAAATGTATATGCGTTTTGCTGATAATGTAAACCCATGATTAATTGGGACTCCATAAAAACCAAACTGGAAATCTTACCATCGCCCCAAAAGAAAACAAAATTAAAACCTTAAAAAAAATCCAAAATAGTAATGTTACTTGTCCATTCTGTACACACCAATCGATCACGAAGTATGCATCCAAACCAAATTGCTAAACTAATAGCCTAGAGTGACCATATTTCAAAGTCGGACCTGAAAATACTCCTAATTGTAACACCCATAAGCAGATTAATGCTCAATTCCAAATGCAAACTATGATTGGTAAAGCAACAATCCGAAAATGTCATCCCTTCGAATGCTGGAATCAGTTGCAGGGACTGATACAATAAATTGCTTAACCAACTCAGTCAAAACCTGAAATCTGGGTGAACTCCAAACAAAATATTAATACAGCATAGAAATCAATTCCAGTAAAGAAAAAATGCCACGGTGCTTCATGTTGGGTATACACTATCACTTCTCCAAATAAACCCACGATTAGATTGAGATGCTATTGGGTAATTATGAGCATATGGTTGCAACTGATCAAATAAGGAGATCCCAAAATGAAAAAGTCAGCTTCAATTTATAGGTAGTTATCCCGAAGGGTTAATGGCCAAATCCTGCTGCTGAAAAATTTTAACCCAAAGGAATTGTCATTGTGCTCAAACCATTATCTATTTGACTCTGAATATTGGGACCACTCAGAACAAAGGATACAAAAATTCATGAGGGAATAAGGCTTTCTAGCAGTAATACTAGATCAAGAGCTTTAAATCCCAAACCGAACGAAAATAGTCCGTTAAAACTGAACCGCAGATTCAACCCAAACAGTATTTGTAAATTCCTTACCAAATCACATAGAGACAGTAATCAAATCTTGTAGACAGAAACTAGCAAATCGGTTAGAGAAGTTGGAAGTGAGAACTTCATTTTTGCTGGCGGTGCCTGATCCCAACTACCCGGGTGGCTTGATCTCAGGTTTTTGATCATAATTAGCCTAGTATCTACTACGATAGGATGGATCTGTCGTCCATTCGGTCCATAAGATCGGATTTAATTCAATCAACGATTTAGGATATTCAGATCTGGTAATGGAAAAATGATTGGAAACTTCCCAGATCTGATTTTAATTGTTGAAAGATGATGAAAATCAGAAGGCTTATCAACGAGAGGGAATCTTGTTGAAATTTGTGTTTAGAAATAGTTGTAAAACCACAAAGTGTTTGCTTATGTTGGGGAAAACTCACGCACGATGAAAATAGGCACCATTACCAAGTTTTCCCCATCATATATACATTTTTTTAATATATATATATGAGTCATTATTGTGATTGAGCGGTTAATCTAGCACAACGATCATATATTTATGTGACTTTTTATCAAGCTGTTGCAAAAAAAAATAGTAATAAAATATTTCTATAAGTGATAACAAATTAAAACTTATTAACATTCATCACTTTTGAAACATATACAATTTACATGTTATAAATTATAGTTTTTATTACCGTTTATTTTATTTATAGTGGTATTAATTGTGATCCAACATTCCTCCCACAAACTTAGCGAGCGTTACATTTTTGCATTCTATATACATAAGAAATGGAATAGACAAAGCAATATACATAACAATTTTTTCATCTTCCTCTCTCTTTAAAAATAAACCTCCTTATCTTCATTGAAAAAAATTCATTACAAGAAGAAAAAAGCAGTACAATTTTTTTAATTTAAGTGCAAATCAGGCTCAATTCTTTTGTGTAAGCAAATTGATATTGAAGAAGAGTGATTTTATCCTAGAGGCAAGGACAAAAGATACAAACTGCTTTGCACCATTGAGCATATCGTCGAAACGCCATCATGAGAGCGACTTTGTATGTGACTCAGGCATTGTTTTCCAATATTTTTCATAACCTTCTCTTATGTCCACTATTGAAATCAAAAAATGATTTCAACACCAAAGGTATTTTTAGAATACTTCACCAAAAGGTATGGAATAGAAAAATGGAGCCACTAAATGTAAAAACAAGTAAAAACAGAAGAATTTTAGACTGATTTGGTCAATTTAGACCTACATCCACTATATGAAGAGCTTTCATTATCATTTTGGAATTAACAAAGTACATAAATTCACTCAAATCACTCATTTTTCTCTCTCGTAATGATCTTCTATTTTTTCTCTCTTTTTACCTTTTGATTTCACTGGAATTCACGAAGAAAATAGTGAGATCTCTTGATTTGTTATGATAGTTGTGTAGATCTTCAATCACTTGATCAATTAGGCAATCTTCGTTAGTTCCATGGAATTTATGTCGGATCTAAGCTTTAGAGGGAATTAATGGAGATTCGAGATTGCTTCAGTTGAGTTTGAGAGATTTCTAATGGAGTTTGGAGAAGATTTGGTCATTTTGTTGTTGGAGGAAGATAGATTGAGTTGGAGAATCCATTAATGGAGCTTGGAGTCTTTGAGAGTGGTGGAGAAATGATTTGGACAGCCCTTCGGGGTCTAAAAATCTGTCCCTTAAATGGTAGAGAAGTGGGCTATTTATAGGTGTGGTTTGGGGGTAGTGGTAGAGTTGTAATTATGGTGTGCAGGGTTTGGGTTGGCCTCAAACTTATTTACAAAAATGCCAGTGGGTTACTTTACAGCCGTACACAGCTATCACATTTTAATATCGACCGACAAGGAATTTTTAGTGCCGACCCAATCCTTTGGTTTGCTACCGACCACTTTATTCATTACAGGACCGACCCCTTATATTTCAATGTGTCGTCCCATTATTTACCATTTTGCCACTGTATTGCAAACAACCCACATCCCCTTTTCTAAAGCCAATCCCACATGCATACTTACAGGCCGGCCCTTATATACTTTGCTGCCGTACTTATTCTTGTGGCCGACCCATTTTTTTTATGGCCCCCTTTTTACTTATGACCAACCCTTTTTTATATCTTGCTACGGGTGCATTCTTTAGGTTTCGAGCAGTAAGAATACATGAAGCTGGTCCATATAATTATATTGTTATGCCAGCATGTTAGAGTCATGCCCATGTTCTCATTGAACAATACTTATACAATTGTCATCACATGGGCTAACGTTGTTGTTATAGCTACTGAACCATGGTAGGATTATATCCGATCCATCATCCGTAGTGTGACCAACCTATGCTAGTGAAAGTGCTGATCCACCAAATTTAATGAACTGCCACCGTGTTCATGTTTTGTTCTTCAAGTCGCATTTACGTATATGAGTAACATATCAGCCCATTAGAATGAACATGCCAATCCATGCATAGTAGTGCACTGCTTACGTAAACGTGGCAAACTAAGATGAACATGCTGATCCATAACGTGTCACATACAATTCCTCTTTTGCAAGGGGCCGACATGTCTTCTTGTAGTTGTTGACATATATGTGTCAACCGTGCATTTGCAATTGGCATCGTGTTCAAGTCCAAACAAAAAAGCATGATCTCCTCTTTAATTTGTGCCATGCAACGTATTTATACACGTCTGACCCATGTACATGTGAAAGAGCCACGTGTACATCATTGAGTTATACACTACTCGTATGCTGCATGTTTTATTTATTCAGTCCGCAAACAATATTTGTTATGAATTTATGTTGATCCATACATCATTATCAGTAGATCGACCACTGCTTTATCATGTGAAGCCGATCCATTGCTGTAACCGACCCATATTATACTTCATGACCGGTCCATTGAGATGCAATATGACCGAATCATTGTTTTTTGGTGACTGATCCATCATTTCTGTCAAGAACAGTTAAGGTTTGAACAATATGATTCATCGTTCCGAAACTGCATTTTAATGGCGAAATCGCATTTTAATGGAGTTAACATTTGCCCCTCAAAGCTTATATCATTTGCTGAAAAATGTAAGCTTCGAATCTTTCGACGGTGGCGTTGCTTTTTAATGGATCTTTCATGCACCATTATTTTGTATATATAGGCCATGGATCAGTTTGTGCAAATATCAGTTGATCTTAGGCATATCTCCTACTGAACCAGCAAACAAAATTTACATTGGATCGTAGCTTTATGCTATCGTATCTTTGCATTGGTTGGCAATCAATGATTTGTCTTTGTAATAGATATCCCAAGCATGTTTTTTCAGTGCTATGCCTTGTTCTGTGATAACAGAAAAAACGCATATTTTTGGGCTACATTTTGCTACCGACTACCCATATCGATAGCAGGTTAGTTAATCATTTAAAAATTTAACTATGGCGAATTTTATGATTTGAACTGAATGACGTATCTACACAGAATCATTTTGTTTAATCAACTTATCGATTATTACCTATGTAGATACAATATTCTAGTCTGAATTCGCAGCAACACTTGAAACCGACTAATCGATACATACCGCTATGGATTTCAAGCATCGTCTTTTAATGTCTGACATAATCTTGTACGGCGGTTCGTATTTTATGAAACGTGTACCTGTTTAGATTGGAACATTGATTTAAGTTTCTGAGGCTAGGGCGACCACAACTTTTGGATTGTAAACGAATCAGTCTTTGGTTTGCTGATTGTCTATTTTTAGATCGGTTGTAGTAGCTTAGTTGGATTCAAAATTTTGAATTTGAATTCAGTGCCTCCACTCGGGGAGGTCTTGGAATTTTGTGCCCCCGCTAGGGGAGGTCTCTTGATTTTGTGCCCCTGCTCGAGGACGTCTTTGGATTTAGTGCCTTTGCTCGGAGAGGTCTTTGGATTTAGTGCCCCCGCTCGGGGAGGTCTTTATATTTTATGCCCCCGCCAGGGGAGGACTTTGGATTTAGTGCCCCCACTCTAGGAGGTCTTTATATTTTATGCCCCAGGCACTTTGGACTTAGTGCCCCCGCTCAGAGAGGTCTTTATATTTTGTGCCCCTTCTAGGGGAGGACTTTGGATTTAACCCCCACTTGGGGAGGTCTTTTCGCTTCGCTCGGGAAGCGTTCGCTTTATTATGGAGGGTTTTTTCTTGTTGCATCATTTCATGGGGTCAGTGTCGGTTCCTTTATCGAACACTTGACTTGGAAGGCTATCTCAATTAAGGAACTGGGGCCTTGGACCTCTCATTCAGAAAAATGCCCTTTTGACAAAAGTTACAACTCTTCTTTTTGTTTGTCGTAGCGCTTGCTTGCCATTTGAATCTTTGTGACTCTTCCCGTTCACTTTTAAAGATGGTGCTTTTCTATTTTTGCATTTGTGCATGTTGATATTTGCAGTATTTGACGCTTGAACTAGTGTTGCTGGGGTCGCCATGTTTTGCCAGATTTTCAAGGAACAAGCGCTTGACAGATGACCTGCAATATAAAATCATCTTTGAGCAAATTTTGATTTGACAAATTTTTTTGCAAGTAAATGATTTATTCAAGCAGATATGTTTTTAGTCATAGAGCTAATGTTAAGTACAGTGTTTATAAAATGTTACAGACTGTTATATGAGGTTCAAATACAACATGAAGTAAAACATGAAGTAAAGCATGAAGTAAAGCACGAAATAAAGTTATGGCGTTGATGATCACTTATTGCGAGCCATTAAAGTTGGAGCACCACCATTGGTTATTAGTTTATAACCGGCCTTGCATTAACCCGTGCTGGAGTTTCGTTGTTCAGACCGGATTGAACATTTGATGTATCTTGCCCCTGGGGAGTTGCAGAAGGATTTGTAGCTTGTGAATTTTTCATATATTGATGTAGCCTTTTTTCCTGATCAGCTCCTCGATGAGGATCCTCATGTGTCGACATTTATTAATGTCATGCCCAGGTTGATTGTGAAAGCAACAGAATCTTCCAAAATTCGCAGCCCTCTTAGATATATTAAGCGATGGTGGTTCTGGATAATGTTCTGGTTCTTTGGTAGCGAGGTAAATGTTCTTCGTAGTATTATTTAGAGGGGTGAACTCAGCGGCTGCAAAGAAGCAAGTTTTCTTACCATCTCGATTATCTTTCCCATCATTTCCTCTCTTTTGACCTCCGGGATTCTTCTGATTGTATTGAGTAGCAACATCTTTGGGAGCTTCGAGAAGTAGGTTACGATCAATAATCTGAAGAGGCCCGGGATTATTTTCTACCCTCATGTACTCCTCTTCTTTTTTATAAAATTTCTCAAGCGTGTTTGGTTCTTTCATTTTAATCCATCTACCAAATTCGGTCTTCTCATCTATGACAGTGATTAGAGACACTATGATCATGCGGGGCTCGGGATTCCCCACTTCGGACAAAGCAATGTTGAATCTCTTGAGGAAAACTTTAATAGACTCTCCTGGATTCTGCTTCATTGATGTCAGAGAGATAACATCTTTAGCCTTAGTAGCTTGCAGCCTGAATTACTCCTTCAGAGTCAAATCATCGAATCGGTCGACGGATTTGGGCGGCAGCCTCGTGAGCCATAATGATGCGATGCCTTCTAAATAGAGAGGGAAACAAAAACATTTGATCTCGTCTGTCGCTTTGGTTGCATTCATGTGTCATTCATATCTGTACAGGTTGAGATTCGGATCAGAAGTCCCGTTGTATGAAGGTAAAGTGGGATAAGTGAACTTTTTAGGGAACTCAGCTTTGCGGATCCTCTTTGTGAATGGATTTTTTCTAGGGGAGAAGTCATGTTCTCTTTCACTGTGATTGTGAGCCATGCTATCTTTCATGATTTTCTTTACCATATTTGCGATATATTCCTTCGAGTTGTGGCGTTCTGCAATGCAGACTTCGATCTCTTCGCCAGATACCCGTCATGGCGAGCGATCGCGACGAGAGGATCTAGGTCTTTTACCTCCACTACGGGGAGGTGCCCCTTGGTGGGACTAGCATCTCTTCGGGTATTTCGATCGAAAGGGTTCTTAGATTTCAGCTTTGAATCCTGCACTTCAACTTCGTTCTTATTGCTTTCCCATCCATCGAGGCCTTCCATATTATCGTTATGATTATGATCAGGAGCTACCGAATTCGAATTCTCTTCAATGTTGATATGTACCTTTTGAGGAGGAGCGGAATTCGCTTGAGCGTTTAGAAGAGCATTCATCATATCCATCAAAGCATCATTAGCATCAATCAGAGCTTTATTTGAAGTTTCCATACGTTGGTTTAAATCGGCGACATCGGCATCCAGTTCGGCTCTAGTTACCCCAGTTCCACCTATTGAGTTTTCTCCAACTTCAAAGCGGTTGGTAAGTGGCATAGCTTCATTAGAAATATCGTTGAGTGCTCCAACAGTTTTACTTACAGTCTTCTTTGACTGAGCCATTATCTCGGACAAGGATTTGAACTTGGAAGAGAATTTGTCAATTGGCATGAATCTTAACTTTAGAGAATTTATAATAGAAGTAGGCTTGGACTCTTAAATTTGATAGAAGTGTGAACATGGCCCCACTGTGGGCGCCAAATGTTGAAATCAAAAAATGACTTCATTACCAAAGGTATTTTAGAATACTTCACCAAAAGGTATGAAATCGAAAAATGGAGCCACGAAATGTAAAAACAAGAAAAAACACGAGAATTTTAGAGTGGTTCGGTCAATTTAGACCTACGTCAACTATATGAAGAGCTTTCATTATCATTATGGAATTTACTAAGTACATGATTCACTCAAATCACTCATTTTTCTCTCTTACAATGATCTTGTATTTTTTTTTCCTTTCTTTTTAGCTTTTGATTTCACTTGAATTCAGAGAGAAAACGATGAGATCTCTTGATTTGTGATGATAATTGTGTAGATTTTCAATCTTTTGATCAATTAGGCAATCTTCGTTAGTTCCATGGTGAATTTGTGTCGGATCTAAGGTTTAGAGAGAATTAACGAAGATTTGGGATCAGTTGAGTTGATTTTGAGAGATTTCTAATGGAGTTAGGGGAAGATTTGGTCACTTTGTTGCTAGAGGAAGATAGATTGAGTTGGAGAAGCCATTAATGTAGCTTGGAGTGTTTGAGAGTGGTGGAGAAATGATTTGGACAACCCTTCGGGATTGAAAAATTGGTCCCTTGAATGATGGAGAAGTGGGCTATTTATAGGTGTGGTTTGGGGGTAGTGGCTGAGTTGTAATTATGGTGTGCAGGATTTGAGTTGGCCTCAAACTTATTTACGAAAATGCCGCTGGGTTACTTTACAACCGTACACAGCTATCACATTTTAATACCGACCGACCAGGAATTTTTAGTGCCGACCCAATCCTTTGGTTTGCTGCCGACCACTCTATTCACTACAGGGCCGACCCCTTATATTTCAATGTGTCATCCTATTATTTACCACTTTGCAACCGTATTGCAAACAGTCTGCATCCCCTTTTTTAAAGCCAGTGCCACGTGCATATTTACAAGCCGACCCTTATATACTTTGTTGACGTACTTATTCTTGTGGCCGACCCATTTTTTGACTGTCCCCTTTTTACTTATGACCAACCCATTTTTATATCTTGCCACATGTTCATTCTATAGGTTTCAAGCAGTAAGAATATGCGAAGCCGGTTCATATAATTATACTGTTATGCCAGCATGCTAGAGTTATGCCCATGTTCTCGTTGAATAATACTTGCACAATCACTATAAGAAAAATACCCTATTGCAACTAGCTATTTGCAACAGGCGACAAATGCCAGTTGTAATAAATAATATTTAGCAACAGACCTAATATAGCAGTTGTAATAGGTGAGATTTAGCAACATGCCTTTTTTTACTGTTGCGAAAAACATATTTTTAGCAACTGCGTTTCTCTTCCTGTTGCAAAAACATACTTTTAGCAACTGGGCTTCCATAACAGTTGCAACAAACATATTATTTGCAACTGGTTTTCAAGCTCGTTGCAAAAAATATATCTTTAGCAACTGTTTTCACCACTTGCAATAACTGTATTTTTTTACAGCTGGTAAAGCTAGTTGCGAAAAACGTGCTTTAAAAAATTATAGTAAATAAAGAGTTATATTTTAATATTAGTTATTTAGTAGTAAAAATAATAATTAATATTAATTAATATTTAGGAATAATATTTTATAGTATAATTAAGTAATTAATTTGTTATTTAATAAAAAGTAACATTTAATAATTATAGTTGATATTTATAGTTGATATTTAAGATATAATAATTAATAAATTGTAATGGCTACTTAATAAATTAAAAGATTAGTAATTAGTAATTAAAAAATTAGTAAATAATAATTATAATTTAGTTAAAATTACTTGTAATAAATTTTATAATTAGTAGATAAATAATTATTTAATAACTAACAATTGCTAAAAAATATTTAATAATTTATTATAGTAACTACTAATAGTAAGTAAATTGTAGTAAGTATTTATTAATTAAATTTAATGATCAATGATTATAATTAATAATTGGAAATATAATTAATATTATATTATTAATTATATATTATATAGTAATTACTATTATTATTTAATGTTAAATAACTACTACATATATAGCACCCAATTTAATAGTTAATAATTATGAAACATTAATAATTAGAGTTCTAAATTAACTTAGTTCAAAAATTATTAATAGTTTTACTTAATTGAAGTTAAATTAATAGTTAGTAAATAATATTTATAAAATTCGAAAAATAAAAAGATACACATCTTAAAGTAATCTTAAATTCTATGTAAAATATAAATTCCATAAAATCTAAAAATATAAAATTAAGAAACTTGTGTAGACACAAATTATTGCAATATGCACTACACGAATTGTTATCATTGTACGGATTTCAAAATTTTGCTGTGTTATACTTTTCTTTATACTTTTCTTCGCAGGTTTCTATTCTCATCCGAAAAATTGGCTCCAACCCCAGATATTTTTGGCTCCATCGTGAAAATTTTGAACATTAAATTGAAAGAGACGATGTTTCCAGAATGTTAATAATGTTCTCCACTTCCAGCCTGGTAATCCAATTTCCCAAATCGCTAAATACCCTAAATCGGTTGAAATTAAGATTTCGGAACCAGTTAATGGGGATTGTTCTCCTTCCACCGCTTTCATCTCTTCAGATCTAAAAAACTCTTCAGATCTAAAAACCAGTTAATCGGTTTCACTCCCATCTTCCGCCTGGCTTCGTCCCTTCTCTTCTCTCCTCTACCTCACGTTCAGTTCGTCGTCTTCTCCTATCAGTTCTCCTAAGCCAAGTTTTTTCGCTCTCTGCTATCCAAGTGAGCGACCGTGGTTTGTTTGGCTTGGGCAAAAAGGATTAAGCCAAGAATGAAGATGAAGTTTTGGTTACCAGAGTAGAAAATCAGAAGGTTGAGGAATCTCCCATGGAGAAGAAAGAGGAAGAAAAGGAGGAGAGTCTGATCAGTCCTTGCACCCATCCCTGTAGCACTAGTGAATCTCGTTGAAGACGAAAAGGAGGAAACTGCCCTTGCATCCAAACCCTGTGGCAGCAGCACCAGTGCATCTTGGCGCAACAGATTGAAGATCGGTTTATGGCGCCGTAGATTGAAGTCTGTTTCACTGCTACTATGCTACTGATTTGATGAATTTAAGCAATCGTTAACAAATGGCCAGAAATTATGGAGAAAAATGAGAGAATTTTCTGAAGATGAATCCTTAAATACCGTAGGTAATTTGATTCTTCAGTGTTTTTAATACCAATATTGCATGTACTTATTTATTTATTTATTTTTATTTTACTGAAATGCTTAAGAAACATCTTCATGAATGTATATTTGAAGAATTACAAACAGTAACCAGTATGTATCCAGGTCCTTCTTATGTGAAGTATTTGTTATTGTTATGAAAGATGGTCTAAAAAATGAAAATATGGTCTGTGAGTCCGTTTCACTGCTAATGTGTTATTGGTTTGATGAATTTAAGCAGATATGTAGCTGTGGGGAACGAGCCCTTCGTCCAAGCCTACAACGGCACATTCGTCAACATCACCTTCCTAGCATTACAAAACATTCAAAACGCCCTTAACGAAGTCGGCCTTGGAAACAAAATAAAAGCAACTGTACCACTCAACGCAGACGTGTACAACTCACCTCCATCCAACTCTGTCCCTTCCTTCGGAACATTCCGCGCAGACATATCCGACCTCATGACGCAACTCGTTCGGTTCCTTGACAAAAACAACGCTCCATTCACTGTAAATATCTACCCCTTCTTAAGCCTTTATGTGAACCCCGACTTCCCTTTCGACTATGCCTTCTTTGACGGTAATGTTACTACCTTATAAAGAAATATTCTTTATTATGTACGAGTAACTTACAATACAGTAACTACCAGGTGATTCTCAGCCTATACAAGACAAGCACATTCAATACACAAACGTCTTTGACGCGAACTTTGATACTTTAGTCTCCTCTTTAAAAGCAGTTGGCGTCGGAGACTTGCCTATCATAGTTGGTGAAGTGGGTTGGCCGACTGATGGCGATATTAATGCAAATACCACCCTTGAACAACGATTTTACACACCTCTTCTGAAAAGGCTTGCTTCCAAACAAGGTACCCAACCCCTATGGGCACTCTTATCTGATGAAAAACATGATATACTCATATGTTTATACTCTGTTATCCGGACTTATTTTGTAGTTCATGAATGCAAAAATGCAGTGTACCTATACCATTCAGGTTTCAAGTAGTTTAAGTAAATATACTAGTTGCTTGTGGTACCAACTTGCAAGGACTTGGCAAATCACATATACACCAAATAATTGCTTATGACTTATTTTATATTTTACCACTACTATTTTAAATATATATATGTGTGTATATATATTTGTCATTCATTCCAATGTATATATGTATATGTGTATGTGCGTGTGTGTATATATATATATATATATATATTTGTCTTTCATGCCAATGCTTTTACTTCTTACAAATTCAATCGTGTTGATTGCAGTCAAAGTTCGACTTATCATGTCAGGGTGTAGTGCTTCCAAAATCAACTTGGATGAGCTAAGTGTGTTTTCTTTCAGTTGAGATTTGTTTTGATTGAACTGACTATGCATATTGAATTTATTTTGATTGCATTTTTTTCTTTGGCAGGGAATAGATTGTGTTAGGAGAGCTTATAAAACCCAAATGGAACAAATATGACTGTTTCTAGGTTTGTATGTTGCAGATTTTCAGAGTGTGGCAGGGAATTGCGTTTTATAAACAGGTTTTCGTTATTTTTCTCTTCACGTTTTCCCTTCTTATATCATGCATTTTATACACAGGTTTGAATGCTTGGGCTCGTCATTCCTGCTTCGTTTCATTTGAAGGTGTTAGGGTCGGAGTTGAGTTGGCTTGTTGCGTCCTTTGATGTCGGTCTTGTTATCATTGGCCTTGTGCTTGCTATTTCTGGGACCTGGACTTCCTTGCAGGAGATTTTTTTTTCATCGAGGATGTGAGGTTTTAGATATGCAGAGCAAAGGCCTCCTTTTTTATATCTGGGAAGAGCCTGTCAAAAGACTGCTGCGACCAAAGATTTTACAAACCCGATGATGCAGATAGAAAGCATGTATTTGTATGATTATGTTGATAATGTAATAATAATAATGTAACATTTGATGCGTTGTAAGGTATATATGTAAAAAAGTTGGAATTTTGTTGTAATTGTTTATACTATTAAAACTTTGTTAAAATAAAATTTTTATTTGTTTATTTTATTTTGTGATATACACTATTTACTAAAACGAATACATTTAATATGCAATATCTATAAGCTGTAATTTTTTAATTTTTTTTATAGATTTATGGTTCTGTTGCAACAGACACATACTGTTGCAAAATGATCTGTTACAACAACAAAAGCCTGTTGCAAAAAAGTATACTGCAATACCTTATTGCAACATGCTGAAAATGTTGCGGACTTTTATTAACTTCGGCTATATCAACAGGCTTAAGCCTGCTGCAATAGGTCTACTGCAACAGGTATCGCTTGTTGCGAAAAGTGTTTTTTGTTGTAGTGAATTGTCATCGCGTGGGCTAACGTTGTTGTTATAGCTACTGACCCATGGTAGGATTATATCTGATCCATCATCTGTAGTGTGACCAACCTATGCTAGTGAAAGTGCTGATCCACCGAATTTAATGAACTACCACCGTGTTCAAGTTTTGTTCTTCAAGTCGCATTTACGTATATGAGTAACATATCAGCCCAATAGAATAAACATGCCAATCCATGTATAATATTGCACTACTTATGTAAACGTGGCAAACTATAATGAACATGCTGATCCATAATGTGTCACGTACGATTCCTCTTTTGCAAGGAGACGGCATGTCTTCATGTAGTTGTTGACATATATGTGTCAACCGTGCTTTTGCAGTTGGCATCATGTTCAAGTCCAAACAAAAGAGCATGATCTCCTCTTTAATTTGTGCCATGCAACGTATTTATATAGGTCCGGCCCATGTACATGTGAAAGAGCCACGTGTACATCATTGAGTTATACACTACTCGTATGCTGCATGTTTTATTTATTCAGTCCGCAAACAATATTTGCTATGAACTTATGTTGATCCATGCAACGTTATCTGTGACCGACCATGCGTGAAGCCGATCCATAAGCTGTAACCGACCCATATTATACTTCGTGACCGGTCCATTGAGATGCAATATGACCGACCCATTGTTTTTTGGTGATCAATCCATCAATTCTGCCATGAACACTTAAGGTTTGAACAATGTGATTCATTGTCCTCAAACCACATTTTAATGGGGTTAACATCCATTGTATTTATTCCTTTTCTCAGCTTTAAGAATGTGACATGACTGCTGTAGATTTTCTGGCAAAACGTTCGCGTTAATACTGCTATTGATTGCACTTGTTAACCTCAGTTTCCAAAATTTTCACTCTTTTTCATAAATTTTGTAAGGATATGTTATGTTTGTTCTTTGAATAATCAGTGTTGTCTTCCATTTGTGATTTCCTATGAATCGATTTTTGTTCCACTTCAGCATTGTTTTTTAGTGTTGCATTGCCATATCCATTGCTGTAGATCAACAAAGTATTTACAATGTTACTGGAGCAAAAATTCATGCATACAACAATCGAAAGATTCGAAACAATACCACAGTTGATGCATGGAACATAACGTTCACACTCATGATGCCCATCACTGCTAAACTTTGGAAAACTGTGCCCTTCATGATGCCTGCATTTTTTTTATTCTGAATCAGCTACCAACTCACCCAACTGATGTGTTGATTCAGCAGAAACAGATATGTCCAAATAACAATAAAAAAATATATAAAGCATGACGTAAAAACACATGCATGCAACAGTAGTTAGTTTTTGGAGACTCGGAATACTTAAGTTGTGGGATGACCTAGTTCCAACGAACTAACCATTTAGTATGCATTCTTGAAAAAGTTAATAAAAATTTTCATCTTATTTTTAGTTAATCCCATACCAAGAATATGCCTAACAATTTTTTTTTAGACATCCGTCCAAACTATTTTTTTGTTATAGGCCTCTTTTATCAAAATTTTATATAGCAAAGAAGTAGAACGTTGTGAATTCACGTACATAAGTACAAACATACATAATCCACGCATTAAAATTCAATATTTCTTTTGATGATGGCTGTAAATATAAAGCTATATATGAAATCCGTGTTAGATTATTTCAAATCTTTAACACGCTTAACTTTGCCATTTCTTTCCATTTCATATATACACTTACAAATATCATAGAGCCAACCAATACTTGATCACCAAGTAGAAATAGGATGTTTAGACAAGGGAACACAATTACAGTTAAAAGGATGTATCATTGTCTCTAAAACTGCACCATCAAAGAAAGAATCATACAGAAGGTCTAAGTTATTATAAGAGACACCGCCGCTCTCCGTCCCTGGGCACTGCCTCTCTCTCCCTTCCACCTGGGCGCCGTGAAACAGACACCGCCACTCGAAATGTTTTTCCATTCGAAATGTTTTTTTTTTTAACTTAGATTGAATGTTTTTTTTTTTGACTACTTATGTGAACCCCTTAGATGAATTTGGCCCCGTCCGACAAGTGTTGTATATGATCGTTATATGGATATTCGTTTTTACATAAAACGGAAATCTTTATTTATCTGTACAATATTCGTTGGATTTGTCCTAATATTGGACAAGTTAGAAATATAATAACATAAGCATATTTTATAAATCATTTCAGTTTAAACGGTTAATAAAATTTCGATGGCACTTCCTTTTTGTTCCCTGTGTACACACATTTGTGTACGATACAGGGACCAAAGGGAAGTGCTGCCGAAATTTTGTTGAACCGTTTAATTTGAAATGATTTATAAAATATGCTTATGTTATTATATTTGTAATGGGAAGTAGGTAGACCGGCCGTCAAAGTAAAAAGAAATAAACAAAAAAAAATGAAAACATGTAATAGTTTACAAGTATAATAACGTAGGCATACATCTAATTTGCATAAATGGAAGAATTTAAACATTTAAAAGAATAAGATTTTTTAAGTTAAAATAGCATACATCTAATATTGTATTTGTATGTGTACGAATTTGAAATTATATCCATCTAAATAAAATAATACAATAATTAGGTAAGTATTAAAATAATGAAATTACTATAGTTCTATATAATAATAATATAAATACTCATCTTATAATATAACATGTCTTAATTATGCAGTATAAGATGGAACAATTGAAAGTTCGTTGTGCTTGGATGTACAAAAATGTTGGGCATAGACGAACAATTCCATTTCAATTTTTAAGAGATTTAAATGAGTTCATGCTAGTGGCATCTTTCAATGGAACAAATATGACGGAAATCCGTTGTCCTTGTAAGAAATGCAAAGCTACAAAACATCATCGTCATGAAAATGTTCAAAAACATTTGACTAAAAACGGTTTTATGGATGATTACTATGTGTGGATACATCGCGGTGAAGATGCGGTGAACGTTATTATAACGTCGGTTGATGTTGAGGATGATAACGTAAATTTTGATGTTGATTTTGATGAATCTAGTGCTACAGAAAATAGAATGACTGAAATGGTTATTGATGCCGCTGGTCCGAGCATGTTTTCTAATTCATTGGATGTAGAGGAAGATCCAAATCCAAAAGCTAAATCTTTTTTTGATTTTTTAGAAGCATCAAAAAAACCGCTTTTTGATGGATGTCCTATGACAGAGTTGGCAGCGACTGCTAGGCTAGTTGCAATAAAATCCACAAACAACGGTACCCAAAAATTAATGAATGATGTTCTTAGTTTAATTCGAGATGTGGTCCCATCCGGTTTGCAAACTAGATTGGCTGAAAATTGGTATCAACTAAAAAAACAAGTGTCTGCATTCGGATTGCCGTATGAAAAGATAGATACATGTCGTAGTGGCTGTATGCTATATTGGAAAGAAGACATAGACCGTTCACAATGTAAATTTTGTGGCTTAGGAAGATACGAAAAGAAAAAAAGCAACGGTAAAGGTATGCCTGTTACTCGTTTTACATTATCTTCTGATTATTCCTAGATTGCAAAGATTGTATTCGTCTTATGCCACTGCGGAGCATATGAGATGGCATAGTGAGCGGGTTCGAGAGGAAGAAGTTTTAAGTCATCCTGCAGATGGAGAAGCATGGAAACATTTCGATGACAAATATCCTGATTTTGCCAATGAATCACGAAATATTAGGCTCGGTTTATGCATTGACGGTTTCCAACCTTTCAGCCAGTATGGTAAAAAATACTCCACTTGGTAAGTTATTTTGACACCTTACAATTTACCTCCTTGGATGTGTACGCAAAATCCATACATGTTTTTAACCCTAATTGTCTCTGGACCCAAAAATCCGAAAAACGGAATAGATGTTTATTTGCAACCTTTAATCGAGGACTTGAAGAAAATGTGGGTAGAGGGTGTTGACACATACGACGTATCAAAAAGGAAAAATTTCAAACTATTTGCTTGTTTGTTATGGACGATATGCGATTTTCCCGCGTACGGGATGCTTTCGGGCTGGAGTACGGGAGGTAAATTATCTTGTCCTGTGTGCATGGATTCAACAAAAGCATTTACACTGAAGCATGGTGGTAAACAGTGTTGGTGGGATTGCCACCGTCGATTTTTACATACAAATGACACATTTAGACGTGATAAGAAAAACTTTGAAAGAAATAAAACTGTAAATTTGCAACCACCAACTTTTTTGAATGGAGAAGAGATATTTGATATTGTACAAGATTATGCAAAATTACATGAGACAGGAAACAAAGAGCCCAAAATTCCTGGTAAAGGTGATTATCACAATTGGTGCAAACAGAGTATATTTTGGGAATTGCCATATTGGAAGGATCTAAAAATTCGACACAATTTAGATGTGATGCATATTGAAAAAAATGTATTTAAGAATTTCTTTCATACAATCATGAATGCGAAAGGAAAAACCAAAGATGATTTGAGATCAAGAAAAGATGTCGAATACTATTGCAATCGTCCAGAGCTTAAGATTAATCCTATTCGTCCAAACTTTAAAGTTCTTGCTTGTTATGAGCTGGATAGGACTCATTGTATAAAATTACTAGAGTGGGTTGATTCTTTGAGATTTCCCGATGGGATTGCTTCTAATATGAAACGATGCGTTGATATGAAGGATCTTATTCTGTCAGGTATGAAGGGTCACGATTGCCATGTATTTTTAGAGACTCTATTTCCGATAGTATTTAAAGAGCTTTTACCACAAAAGGTTTGGATGCCTATAACAGAGCTCAGTTTATTCTTTAAAGATATATGCTCGACAACTCTATCTAAAAGCCATTTGCAGAAGCTTGAAAGAGATATACCTAAATTAATATGTAAATTGGAGAAAATATTTCCTCTTGGAGTTTTTAACTGCATGGAACATTTGCCAGTACATTTACAAACTGAAGCATTACTACGGGGACCAGTGAAGTATGGATGGATGTATCCTTTTGAAAGGTATTTAATAATTATATTTATTTACGTAATGTTTAAATATAGAACATGTCATAGTTAATTTCACACGTTTTCCTATTAAGGTATCTGAGCCATCTAAAGAAAAAGGTGAAGCAGAAAGCACGTGTTGAAGGTTCTATTTGTCAAGCGTACATTATTGAAGAAGCATCCATATTTTTTAGTCATTATTTCGATGATCATGTGAATTTAAATTTTAATCGTGGTCATCGCAATGAAAATGATATTGTGGATGATTCAGTCGATAACATTCTCTCGGTATTCAAAAAACAAGGGCGTCCATCTGGTAAATGGAAGAATGTTAAAGGCTTCACTACAACAAAGGATTACAATCTTGCCAATGCAACTGTGCTTCTTAATTGCAATGAATTGGCTGATCTTATAAGGTAATAATTTGATTATTCATTAACTAAATTAATGTCAATCTCTTTAAGCTACACACTATACTACTTAGATATTAACAGGTGTATTTCGTTTAAACAGCAAGTTCGAAAGTGAATATCCCAATGCTGAACTCTATAAAGAATTCGAGGGATGGTTTAAACAATATGTAAGTATGATAAGTCATGTTTTTTTTAACCTTGCAAGACCATTATATATTAACTTGTGTATTTAATTCAAATTGATAGTTTGATACGAACAACATCACCGACATTTGCTATAGGAAACTTGCGTTTGGTCCGCATACTAGTTATAGAATATGTCCAATAATGTTTATAAATGGATTTAAGTTCCACACAGAAGAATATGGAAAGAAAAAGACAACTGTTAATAGTGGAGTTTGTATCAAAGGTGGGAACAACGATGATGACATAACAGATTATTATGGTGTACTGGAGGAAATAATCGAGTTAACTTACTCGGTGGTGCCGGAGTTAAAAACGTTTCTATTCAAATGTCGATGGTTTGATAGTAGACCGAATATTGGAGTAAAACGCATACATAAGGACTACCCTCTTATTGAAGTAAACCACAAAAAAAATATTTAGGGTATGATCCATTTGTGTTTGCGGCACAAGCTACACAAGTTTATTTCACACCGTATCCTACTATCGACAACAGTCGTTCAGATTGGTGGGATGTTATTAAAACAAAACCGAGATGGTCATTTCACTCAAACACGATCATAACCGATAATATGGCATATCAAAATGATCCAGAACATAATGAGCTACTAGATATTGTACAACATGTAGAAGATATAGGATCTCTTATTAATGACGTCAATGATGGGGTCAAATTAGATGGAGATGACGATGAGCAAATTGAAGTAGAGGAAGATGAGTGTGAGCTTGAAGACGAGAGTGTTAACATTGAGAGTGACGATGATAATGAAGATTGGTAGCATGTATATTTAATTATGATTGTTTGCATGGGTTTTTAGTTGCTCGGTTGCTTTTATGTTTATGAAGTTGTTTATGTTTATTTAGCAGTAAAATTTTCAATTGTTGATTTACATTCTATGCTCTTTGATGAATCTTTTCAAACCTTGTCTTAAATAAAGTTCAATACTTTCATGAAATGTTAGATTATCTTATGTATATAGTTGCAAATGTCATATTCATGTAATAGATATGAGTTCTCGTGGTCGCGGTGGCCGTAGTAGCGGTGGTGGTCGTGGTGGTCATAGTGGTAGTGGTGGTCGTAATGGTAGTGGATGTGGTGGTCATAGTGGTAGTGGTCGTAGTGGTAGTGGACGTGGTCTGGGTTTGATCGAACCAGCACCACCCTCTATCGATCAACAATCCACCCCTTCGGATGAATGTGATCATGACGAAGACACCGCTGGGCTATCTGGACAAGTGTCACAAACTGGCTCGACTTCTTCAGTCGGTACCATGTACATCTATTGTAGGAATAGTGGCGAGTAAGTAAAAATTTTAAATTTTTGAATTATTGTGTATTTCAATAATGCATTACATAATTTACTCTAATTTCTGCATTAACAGGTGGGAATTCGCGAATAGTGACTCGACATCTCGTACTTTAGCTAATATGCTTAAGGCCCGTTTGACATCATTTTGGCCTTGTTTCGGTATGATTCCTGCTAATATTAAGGATCATTGGTTTGACGAGTTTAAGGTAGAATAATTTTGAAATTCAGGTTCTTGCAATATTTAGTTCATTCATGATTAAGTTTTCCAGTTTATTTGATCCTAAAATCTTGTGTAGGCATTGTACACTTGGGATACCAATACTTCTTTTGCTGATGTCAGACTGTTATGGAATCAAAAGTGTTCTTTGAAGTATAGATGGATTGTTGGAGACATGAAAAGAAATAAAAAGAAAAATGCTTGTATAACAGATGAGGTATGGCAACAATTTTTAGCCTATTGGGAGAGGGAGGATGTGAAGGAGCTTTCTAAAAAAAACTCAACCGCTCGCAAAAAAAATCCAAGGCCACATAGATGTGGTTCTAAGTCAATGGCACAATGGATGAACGATATGGTAATTGTTTAAATTATTAACTAATAATAGTATACAATCCAAGTAAAGATATGATAAATTGTTTTTATTTTTTAGGAGAAAGAACAAGGCCGAACACCAACATTCATGCAGGTTTATATTCGAACACATTATGTTGAGAAACCGGACGGTTCTATAAATGGAGGATGGGTTGATGAGTACTCGGAACAGTTTGTTGTATGTAATCAACAAAAGTTTTAAATTATAGTTTACATTTTTCTAATTCTGTTAAACAATACAATATCTAATTTTTATGTAAATTACAGGCCAAATACAATGAGCGGGTTGCTCAAATGACCGAGAGTCAGGGTGGTGAGCTCTCTCACGACGAGCTAAACTATCTATACATGCAGCTTATTAGAGAAGGTGAGACGTGTGCTTCTTCAAGAAGCAAACGAAGACCTGGTACCGGCAATATTCCTGGGGTATTGACTGAAAACTTAATTTATTTATTTTCTAGTTATGCTCATGCTCTATACTGTAGACTTTTGGTTGATAATGCTTCTACGTAATATAAATTGTGTTGAATCAATACCACATAGTTATTCTCAATGTATGTTAGCGAACTCCATGTCAAAATAGATGGACGCTCTCTTATGTAATGATATTCCTGCTATTTCTCTAAGGTAAATTTGCTACATGTAAAATTAACTTATGCGTTTATATAGTCAATTAACTATTTTTTTTGAATCATTGCTTACTTGATGGAAGAAAGAATTTATCTGAACCACGAACTTTAATATCACAAAATGTATGTACCTTTAACTTCCTTTTAGTGGCCGGAATTATTATACGAAAGCTAACACGTGTCCAGGGATTTTTTTTTTTTTTTTTTGCGCTATGCAGTGCAAATTCCACTGCCCTGTGCAGTGCAAATTGCACTGCTTGAAGGCAGTGCAAATTTGCACTTCACAGGGCAGTGCAAATTTGCACTGCTACCTGAGGCAGTGCAATATTGCACTGCACAGGGCAGTGCAAATTTGCACTGCCTCAGGTAGCAGTGCAAATTTGCACTGCCTTCAGGCAGTGCAATTTGCACTGCACAGGGCAGTGCAATTTGCACTGCACAGGGCAGTGCAATTTGCACTGCACAGGGAAGTGCAAATTTGCACTGCTACCTGAGGCAGTGCAATATTGCACTGCACAGGGCAGTGCAAATTTGCACTGCCTTCAGGCAGTGCAATTTGCACTGCACAGGGCAGTGCAATTTGCACTGCACAGAGCAGTGCAAATTTGCACTGCCTCAGGTAGTAGTGCAATATTGTTGCTGCGCGCGCAGCAACCACGGTTGCTGTGCGCAGCAACCATGGTTGCTGCGCGCAGCAAACATGGTTGTTGCGCGCGCAGCAACCATGATGTGTGCGCAGCAAGTGCTCGGTTGCTGTGCGCGCAGCAACCATAGTTGTTGTGCACAGCAACTTTCAGTTGTTGTGCAGTTCAAGTTGCTGTGCACAGCAACCATGGTTGCTGTGCAACAGCAACTGAGCAACTCAAGTTGCTGTGCAACAGCAACCTCAGTTGCTGTGAAACAACAACTCAAGTTGCTGTTTCACATGAATTCTCTCTTTACGAATTTATTGTACTAATTGGATTAAAATTTTTGTGAACATTTTACTTGATTGTAATATGAAATGTATTTATTGTACTAATTGGGTTATAATTTTTATGTGTAGATATACAAAGACAACACATACACCGTTAGATTTGGAGGTACAGATCATACAGAAAAGCTTGAGAAGGAAGTAGAAGAGTTAAGAGATAAAAATCAAGAATTGAGTGTCACTGTTAGCAAACTAGAAGAACAAATGAGTTTTGTACAAGAGTTTTTACAAGAGTTACGGCGAGAGCAAGAACAACAAATATGACGTACTTTATGAATTAATCTTGTTTTGATAGTGAGTTTGATGTTCTATTTGTGTAAGGTATATTACACGATGTTTGAATTAGATGAAACGATCATGTTTGAGTTATGTAGCAACTTTATTTTATTGTTTGTTGAACATGATTTGTAGCAAGTTTATGATAATTCGACCATGAAATTCATTTTACATCAATGTTTTTATTGATATATAATGTATATGTTCGGTTTTGTTATGATTTGTGGTAGACGAAGATAAATATAAAACTACCATATTGATTTTTGGTGTACGGATGCGTAGGGATGGCGTAGGGAAGGGGTAAGGAGGCATATGAAACTTCGCGTAGGGGTGATGTAGGGACGGCGTAGAGAATTTGGCGTAGGGATAGCGTATGGAACTTGGCGTAGGTATGACGTAGGGAACTTGGTGTAGGTATGACGTAGGTATGGCGTAGGGAAGTTGGCGTAGGGAACTTGGCGTAGGTATGGCGTAGGGAATTTGGCGTAGGTATGGCGTAGGGAATTTGGCGTAGGGATGGCGTAGGCAAATATTTGCGACGAGCTGTTTTCCAACTTCCTTTTTGGCGCAGGGATGGCGTAGGGAAATTCGATTCCCTAAGCCATACCTACGCCAAATTGGCGTATGTAATTCGGAATTCTTTTGTAGTGTTAACACCGACGCCTGCTGTCAGTGAAGGGTTATCAGACCGCAACCAACACGAAAGAATGATCCGAAAGCATGAAGCTGACATCAGGTTAAAGCCGGAGCATAAAAGAGGTGATTTGGTCAGTAAACTACCGACACAAACATAAAAGAGAAAAGCCCGGTACGGATACGAAAGGGGATAGTGACAAAGCAATACCGACACAAAGGACGATCAACATGACTCAGTTCCTAAAGCATAGCGCAAGGAGTTTGAGACAAGCAAAGATGAACAAAAACCGGAAGCCAATGACCCGAGGCCTGAAACAAAGAAGGGACTCCATATTATCCGAAACATGAGTAGAGTGAGACGAAGGGCTATTGGCACTGATTAACTTAGTGTCGATACAAAGGAAATAAAGACATCAAAGTCAAGAATAAAGACATCAAAGTCGAATACCGAGACACAACATCTAAAGTCATTTATAGATGTACCGAAAGCATGCTTCGGTAAGACCGAAACAAATTTCCAGGACTCATCGAAAGTAAACCAAAGCTTATAATAAGAATAGTTATCTACACTAATTTCCTTAGTATCGATACCGAAGGGGGTGGCGGTTCCAAGGTCATAAGAAAGCGGAGCATGAAAGCAAACCCGATGAAGACTTAGAGACGGAATTGGAGCCTATTGCCGAGAGCCACTCCCGAAGCTATCCATACCAACTGGCTTGGTATCGATATGGAAGGTAGAAGCAACATCAAAGAGAAGCTTCACGGCCAGCACACTAAAGACCAAGTTATATCCGATAACAATGTTAGAGAGGCGACCGAAACCAAGGCAACCAGAACTGGAAAGTGAAAAGCGGCAGCCACCAAGATGCCGCATCTGAAAGGGGCTTTTGCTGTGCCGATGGCAAAAGAGGACTTGATTTGTCTATAAAGAATGCATCAAGGGTTACATTTTAAGGGACTTTTCTCATTCCTTGATCTTGTATTCATTTCTTATAGTGTATGTTAAGGATTGCAGAATGGATCGTTAAGGCAAAACTAACACTAGAGGGGCGTGAATAGTGTTTTTGAGAAATTTAGCAAAATCTAAAATTTATACGATCTACTATATGAATCACACGCCACAGAGATGATCACAGACACCGAATCAAACACAACACAAAGATAAACAAAAATAAAATGCAAAAAAGGAAAGAACACACCGGATTTCATACTGGTTCGGATTACTCCTATATCTAGTCTCACGCAACGTTGGATTACGCAGAGTTTCATTACTGTATAAATATTCGAGTACAACACCCTTGATTTCACGGCCACAAGGTTACCTCCAATTCCAAACACCCCTGATCTAGTATATTCCCTTGATTTCCCTGGCTACAAGGTTAACACCCGCTCTGTTTCCTTGATTTCAAGGCTACAAGGAACACACCTTTTCCCAAACACTTCCCAAACCATTACAACAGCCCTATAACGCTTCAATAACACTTCAATTCAGAGAGTAATGAGTAGAGAGTTAGAAGGGAAGAAGTTTTATATAAATAGAATTGAATTCAGTAGAGTATAAGTGTAGAAATCATAAAAAAATATGAAATATTAATGGTGTAAAGAAAGGGGATGAAGATGGAGAAGAAGAACGATGAAAAAATTCGAAATATTCCCTTATTTATAAGATTTGAAAGGTTGCAACGCTTCTGGAATGTTACAAATAGTGAAAAGACACTTCCTTTCAAAATAAAAAACATGACAGTTATATGTCGACATGCCCAATAATATATGTCGACATATCATAGTATAAAATTTAAATTTGACCATTTTTCAAATGTATTGATATATATATATATAATTCTGGAAATTCTTAATTTAAGACATATTGTTATAAATAAATATTATAAAGTATAAAATCATATGAAAACATAAATATAAAATATATAAATATATTTATAAAATTATAAAGTTTAAAACTATATAAATGTAAAGTATATTACTATATAAATATACATAAACTTACAAACTTGAGTTTAAAATCAAAAGTAAAATAGAGAAACTTAATTTAGAATTGAAAATAGAATTTGAAATTTGAAAATCATAAATTGAAAAACAGAATTTGAATTTGAACTTGAACCTGAAGTGTTATTCAGAGTCTTACATAAACTAAACTCTATTATTATATTTATCTTGAAATCTTGATTACTCGTGAGTCTTGAATCATCTCTGAATTTTGAATCTCTAGAAGCTTTTAAACTGTACAGTCTTCGGTATTAATTCCTGTATAAAAATCCTGCATGTGAGTGTGTGTGTGTGTAAATATATATATACTAGATAAAGGTGTTAGTATATATTTTATAATCAATTAATATTGAAATAAGGTTGTTGTCATCAAAACTCCATTCTCCAACATTCTCCCTTTTTTTGATGATGACAACCTTAGTTTATAAAATATCATACCTGTACATACCTACTGATGATGATCCTTCTAATATTCCCCGTGTTTATGTGAATCCTATAAACTAATTCGATATTTTATAATTTCTCCCCCCTTGGCATTATCAAAAAGAAATTCTAAAAATACTTCCCCTAAATTCTACATCTATTTGAATAGTTTCTATACTAAAGTACCCCCTAAATTTGATATCTATCTAAACTATATTATTCTACACTAAGACCTATAAGTGTATAACATATTATAATACTTAATGTATATGACTCCCCTTAATTTCTTGCTTATATAACAAAGTAATATTATGATAAACAAAACAAGAATTATATTATACTTAGTTTTTACAAGCGGTATTACATGAAATACTATAAATGAAATACATCGAATGTATGTAAATGAATGAAGATAAAAGAAAAGCCTAAATTCTAATTATGTTTTATGATGGGAGACTTGCGGATTGGATAATTTGGGCAATGGAGACAAAAATCCCCATTTCGTTCAATGACATTTCCATTTTGATTGAACAAGACCTCTCCCACACATACGCTTGATCTTCTTCTTTCGTAACTTCTTGTTGAATCTCCTCAGGTTCCTCTTTCTCCATCATTTCTTCCTCCTCCTCTTCTGTTTTCTCCTCTTCTTCCATGGCTTGATTATCATCTTTGATGATAATTGGATTCGCCTGATTATCCATTACAAATTTAAGAAGACTCCTTATCACTTTTCCTTGTCTATTTGCTCTTGGCCCATCCGATTTTGGAGTACTTGTATTTCAGCAAGCATTTGAAGAGTATATTCCATCTTCTCTTCAAGTTTGATGACACGTGATAGGGTAAAACGTTGAAAAGGACCTTCGAGTGGTCCAACGGATGATTCGGGATTAATTTGGGTGTTAAGATTGGTGGAGGCCATTGTTTGTTTTAGTTTAGAATTTTTACAGAAGTGAAATGAGAGAATGAAGAAGAAAATTCGAAATCGAGAGTTTAAATGGTTATTATAACTAACTTTTGGTGGGAGTTTTTGAAATCTAGCAGTTATATGTTGACATATTCAAGTATGTATGTTGACATACTTATAGTTTTTTATTTTATTTTTCTAATTTTTAATGTTGTTCTTATATATATTAATATATTAAATTAGTTTAGTTCACTCAATCAACAAATACCTGATTCTCTTGTAAATTTAGTAAATGTTGCTTCGTTTAATGGTTTTGTTAATAAATCTACTATTTGTTTATCTGACTCTATAAATTCGAGTGAAATTTTCTCTTTGTTTATGTTATCTCTTAGAGAATGATGTCGTCTATCGATATGTTTGTTTCTTGAATGATAAGTTGGATTTCTAGATATATTTATAGCACTCGTATTGTCACAGTATATTAGTGATTTGTTTAAATTTAATCCAAAATCATTTAGAGCTTGTTGCATATATATTACTTGTGAGCAAGCCAAAGCAGCAGAGACACATTCTGCTTCAGTTATTGTAAAAGATACGGTATTTTGCTTTTCAGTAAATCACGAGACTAGCGAGTGTCCTAACAAATGACATGCTCCACTAGTACTTTTACGATCAGATTTACATCCCGCATAAACAGCGTCACAATAAGAAACTAAGTCGAACGAATCATACTTAGGATAAA
Organism: Allium sativum; assembly: GCA_030737875.1. Taxonomy (NCBI): domain Eukaryota; kingdom Viridiplantae; phylum Streptophyta; class Magnoliopsida; order Asparagales; family Amaryllidaceae; genus Allium; species Allium sativum. The sequence continues at coordinate 1,045,419,470 of CM060916.1, read as the reverse complement.
ATAATCCAAAGTCTGATGTATGCTTTACATACCTTAGAATACATTTTGTAGCTTTTAAATGTGTTAGGTTGCGATTGATATCTTGCACAGAGACATAAACTATGCATTACATCTGGCCTACAAGCGGTTATATATAATAGTGATCCTATCATTCCTTTATATAATTTTTGATCAACGTCTTTAGATGTATCGTCTTTACTTAATGCTATATTAGTCGCCATCGGCATTGGTCTCCCATTAGTTGTTGTTAAATTATATTTATTAATTATATCTCTTGCGTATTTTTCTTGATTAATAAATATTCCATTCTTTAATTGACGAATTTGTAAGCCTAAAAAGAACGTTAGTTATCCTATATGACTCATCTCAAATTCTTGGGTCATACTATCTGAAAATTCTTTATTCATCTTATCATTTGTTGAGCAGAAAATTATATCGTCAACATATATTTATACTAATTGTATATCCTTATTATTCTTTTTGATAAACAAAGTATTATCTAATTTTCCTATTTCAAAGTTGGATTGTAATAAATAATTTCTTAATCTATCACACCAAGCCTTAGGAGCCTGTTTTAATCCATATAATGCTTTCTTTAACTTATATACGTGATTTGGTAATTTTTCATCTTTAAATAGAGGTGGTTGCTCTACGTATACGTCCTCTTTAACAAATTCATTTTAAAAAGCACTTTTAACATCCATATGATATAATTTGAAATTATTATGGTTTGCAAAGGCTAGTAAAATTCTAATAGCTTCTAATCTTGCTATGGGGACAAAATTTAATCATAATCTATTCCTTCTTTTGAGTATAACCTTGTGCTAATAGTCGTGCCTTATTTCTTACGACCTCACCCCGTTCATTCATTTTAGTTTTATAAACCCATTTAGTTCCTATTATAGTCTTATCCTCTGGTCTCAGAACCACTTCCCATACATCATTCCTAGTAAACTGATTCAGTTCTTCTTGCATGGCAAGTATCCATGAACCATCGTAAGATGCTTCCTTTGGATTCTTAGGTTCAATAGTTGAAATAAATACAGTGTTACTCATATTATTTAATTGATTATGGGTTCTAACGACGGATTCAATATCTCCTAAGATATTTTCTACACAATGGTCTCTAATTAATCTAATTCGTTTATTTGGTTGACTATCTTCATGATTTGTTTCATTAATTTCATTTTCACATTCATCTTTACTGTTTTATGTTATACTATTATAATTTTTGTCAAATGACATGTTTAAGGTTTCTTCTATAGAATTGGTTCTAGTTTTGAAAACTCTATATGCCTTACTTCTTTCTGAATACCCAATAAATATTCCTTTATCGGATTTCAAGTCAAATTTGTCTAAATTTGTTTACTATTAAGTTTAAAACATTTACTTCCAAATATTTTAAAATATGATACTTTTGGTCTCTTATTATACAAAAGTTCATACGGAGTTTTATGAGTTAAGGGTCTACTCGAAATTCTATTTAAAATATAATAAGATGTTGCAACTGCCTCATCCAAAAAATTACTTGGTAAATTACTATCAAATAACATAGTTCTCACACACTCTTTCATCATCTTATTTTTATGTTCAACTACTCCATTTGTTGAGGGTTCTAGGAATACAAAAATTATGGGTTATTCCCTTTTTATTACAAAAATTTTCAAAATTTTCGTTTTCGAATTCTCTGCTATGTGCACTACGTATTGTTTTGATTTTTAGTGATAATAAGTTTTGAATTCTTTTATAAATAGTTTTACATTGATCAAAAGCATCACTTTTATTTTTAAGAAACAAAGTCTAAGTAAATCTAGAAAAATCGTCGACTATTACGTAAACATATCCATTATAATTTATCGATTGGGTTTGAGATGGACCAAATAAATCCAAGTGAATTATCTCTAATGGCTTCGAGGTTGCAGTTTCCTCTTTTGATTTAAATGAACTTCTTTTTAATTTTCCAAATTGACAAGCGTCACATTAATTATTAACTTTAAATTTCATCTTGGGTAATCCTCTAATTGAATCTAATTTAGAAATCCTAGAGATGTGTTTGAAACTTATATGACCAAATCTCTTATACCATATCCAGGGTTCACTCATATTGGCCATAAGACATAGATTATCATTGGAGATTTTCATACTCAATATGTAGATTTTTTTTTCTATCTCCTTCGAATATTACTTTTGAATTCCTATCTTCTATAAAACATTTATCTTTTTCAAAGTTTATATTATAACCCTTATCGCAAAGTTGACTTATACTTAGTAGGTTATGTTTTAGATTCCTAACTAATAAAACATCAGAAATAGTAGGAGTTTCAGAATTACCGATCCTAATAATGTATCCTTTAAAGTTATCTCCGAAGTTCACAATTCCACTATCTTCATATATCAGATTATTTAGTAATTTAGGATTTCCCGTCATATGTCTTAAACGGCTACTATCCAGTATCCTTTTGTCCTTTTTGATTTCCACTAATTGCTTTCCAGAATTTGAATTCTCAACAGCCATGTAACACATCGGTTCGGAATTTGAATTCTCAACAGTCACCATTTCAGAATTTGAATTTTTAGTAGCCACCATTTCAGAATTTGAATTACCAACAGCCACATTACCCATCTTTTCAACTTTTGAACTTTCAAAAGCCATATAACACATCTTTTCTTGTATTGAACAATATTTCAGTAGATCAGTTTACTTTTCAACACGATTATATGTAGACTCTTTCAACATTGGTACAATGCATGAATTGACACTACTGTTAACAATTATTTCAAAATTTGCCATTTAAAAATTTTCAAAAAAAATCAGATTATGAACTTTTTGAAAGACCTTGCTATGATACCAATTATTAAGGATTGCGGATTGGATCGCTAAGGCAAAACAAACACTAGAGGGGGTGAATAGTGTTTATGAGAAATTTAGCAAAATCTAGAACTTATAAGATCTACTACATGAATCACACACCACAGAGATAATCACAGACACTGAATCAAACACAAACACAAAGATAAACAAAAATAAAATGCAGAAAAGGAAAGAACACACCGGATTTTATACTTGTTCGGATTACTCCTGCGTCCAGTCTCATGCAACGTTGGATTGCATAGAGTTTTATTACTACATCAATATCCAATTACAACCCTTGATTTCACGGCCACAAGGTTACCGCTGATTTCAAACACCCTTGATCAAGTATATTCCCTTTGATTTCTTTGGCTACAAGGTTAACATCGCTCCATTTTGAAACGATTTGGATTTTTCTCAGACCTAATCGATCGTTAAATCAACTAAGACCGTTCAAAACCCGAATACGCTAACTCTGGGTAGACAACACATCAGAAGAAATAACAACAGACTTTTATAAACATCATAATAATGTAACATTAGAGTACAGAATATCAAAGTACATCGAATAAAAGTACCACAACGGAAGATTAAATTACAATAATTGTAATACAATGTAGCAGCAATGAATAACTAACACAGCGGAAGGCTATCAGTGCTCTGGACTCAGCTTTAAGCTTCGATCCAGAATCCTGCTCAATATATCTGCAAAATAAGCTACTTGACTGCCCGTGTCGAAAATATGGACACCCGAGTTTGCAAGTGAAACAAATTACGGGTTAGTCACGGGACTGGTATGAGAAATCTTACTTAACCTATTTAATAATAAGGTCAATCACAGGACCAAGCCGCTAACGCGGAACGGGTTACTCCATTGGATTGCCAGTGCATAAACATCAACCATAAATAAACATATGGATCTACAATGCATCAATCAACATGCAATTCCTTAATCTACCCATTTAGGCTTAATCTCCAAACTTAGATTTCAAAATCCAATTCACTTTACAAAAATTATTTCTTTGGACTTTATTTCCCGATTTCTTTTATTTCAAATCATTTGAAATACATATCTAGCTTTTATAATAAAGTAGATTTCACTTCGGGATTTCAAAACAAAACATTTGGAAATATGAATTCCAAAACATTACAAAACATACAAACAAGTATGAAACCAAATATCGATCATGCTCCCTCAGGACCGGGCAGTACGCACCCTAACCGAACCAATATATATATATACATATATATGCACCTAACGGCTACACTGACAATGCACCATCCCACCAATTGGGGGAAACATGCACGCCCTCACACTGTTAGTCAATTTCGGGTCACCCGCATCTTCAACCACATACTTGCTAAATCATTTTATATCCCGAAGTAGGGAAAATCATTTCACAACATAATCACAAGTATAATCCAATCTATACAGATTTCTACTTACAAATTATTTCGAAATCATTGGGTATAGCCCTCGATATCCTTTCAGTTTTATAAAACATTTTTATAAAACATTCCCTGTCCAAAATCAGGAATAACATTTCTTTTTACTTAAGAAAACTCATTTCAAAATCATTTATTAAATTTTGAAATAAACAACATTGCTAAACACATTATAGTCAAATTGTGAAGTATTTCACAAGGTGCTAACACATAGACATTTTTACCTAACCCCATGCTAAATGTAAAAACATATTTTGCTCATAAACTGGTCGAGCACAATCCATATCAATAACCAAGTATATTTGGTTCAATCACATTTCACGTTACAATAAAAGAGTATTTTATTGTCTACACATTTTCTACATTTCCTATGTATACAATAAAAAGATATTTTATTTTCTATACAATTTCTACATTTTATATGCATATAGTAAAAGAATATTTTATTATTTGCACATTTTTACATTAACAAATGTAATTTCTTTTGTTAACATATTTTATCAAACGATACATCTTTTTAATGATTCATTTTACATTAACAAATGTAATTTCTTATGTTAACATATTTTATCAACAGGAAACTACTTACAAGGACAAACGGTATTAATATTTTATCCATACGGACACACGCTTAAAATTTTATCCAAAAGGACATAACCCTAAAAATTTCCGTCGCCCCTTTCTTCTTTGATTTCTTCTTCCGCTCCTTTCTCTCTTCTCAGATTTCTTTTCCCACGAAATCAGCAAATCAAAATTAACGAAATCATCTCAACTGGAAATCGAGTCAAATCAAATTTGCCTACTATCTTACAATCGATCCTCAAACATAAATCGAACAGCAAAATCTAAGGCACGAAATCGATATGAAGAATCAACCTCGATTGAATTTTTTTGTTGCTATAATCATTATAATTTAATGTTCATTTCTACCGATTAGGTTTTTTTATTTTGCAAGGTGATTCATGTTTTTTTTTTGTTCTTCAATTTTAATGTTCAACTTTTCAGCAGTTGGGTATCATTTTTATATTTTTCTAGGTATCATTTTTGTTTATTTACCACTGTTTTATATTCGTTTGATGTGTTTTTAATGTTGTATTAATTTTGTAGTTGTATTGTTTCATTATCCATGTATTACAATCGAATCTATTTCATTTTAAAAAATAAAATTGTGATGAAAACATTTTTTGCATTAATTTTTCTTTAAAACGTTGCAGCAGTTTTAAGGTATCATTTATATTTTTTTTTTAAGGTGTCAGTATTATTGTATTAATAGTGTTATGTTGTTCTGTTTATAGTTTTGGTGCTATTTTACTTTTGTTCTTGTATTGATGCATCAGTTTTGCTACTCAAACGAATTTATTTCATTTTAAACAATCAAATTGTGATTCGAACATTTTCTGTATTACTTTTTTTGTTAAAATATTAAAGCAGTTTTAAGGTATCATTTTTATATTTTTTAAGGTATCAGTTTTATATTTTCTAGTTGAATTTACATTGTAGCGTTTTTAGGTGCCATTTTTATATTTTTTTAGTTATCAATTTTATATTTTCTAGTTTAATTTACATCATAGCAGCTTTTAGGTAGATTTGTGTTGTTTGCTTTGGCAACTGACTTTTTTTATACACAACATTAATTTAACTGATAACCACAGATAAAAAAATTAACACCCACCTACTCAATTCAAATCTCATAAAAATAATATTTATTCGCAATAACACCTACTGATTAAAAAAAAATAGCAATCAATTCAATTCAATTATCATAAAAATGAGATTATTCTCAGTTATACACAATAATACCCACTTGTATCATATGATACCTACAATGATACATAACTGATTTAATATGATACATTTTTTTCCTACACAATCTAAGTACATAGAACACGGCTCCCCATTCCAAGCATGCATTCATGCATTTACTTTTACTTGTATGCAATCCAGTCTTGAATTCAAGTAATCTCGAGCAACATGCAGTATCTGCAAGTATTTCATACACAATCAAAATTTATGCCAACATAATATTGGAAATTCAACTAGAAAATATAAAACTGATACCTGAAAAAATATAAAAATGATACCTAAAAACTGCTATGATGTAAATTCATTTTGAAAATATTAAACTAAAACCATAAAAAAATATAAAAATGATACCTAAAAACTGCTATGATGTAAATTCATGTTGAAAATATAAAACTGATACCTAAAAAAATATAAAAATGAAACTGCTTTGATATTTTAAAGCAAAACTAATGAATAAAAATGTTTACATCCCACTTTGATTGATTAAAATGACATAATTTCGATTGAGTTGCAAAGTTAATGCAACAGTACGAGTACAAAACTAATATATCACGAAAATAAATTAACACAGAAGCATAACACTGTAATAACAAGAAAACTGATACCTTACAAAATGGGAAAATTATACCTACGAACTGCTACTACATTCACCATCCAAAAAAGTAACTTCCGTCGTTCATCTCTGTCGTTCGTCTCTCTCGTTCGATTTTCTACGACAAATTTACAAAATTAAAATCACGAAATCATCTTCAATTCCTATCGAATCAAAATCAAAATCCGCAGCACTTCAGATAGATGTCGAGATCAGATCTGGTCGAGAGATCAATACGCTCGAGAGTGTTTTTTCAATTTGAATCAGAAGAAAAAAAACGCGCTGGAGAAGAAAAAAACACGCTGGATAAGAGAATTAGAGATCGAGAGGAAGAAACTGCGTTCGAGGAAAATAGAATGAGAAACTCGCGAGATAGGAGCGTCGAAGATGAAACAGGCACGTGATTTAGGGAATTAAACTATAATTAGTGTATTGTCCTTTTGAGTAAAATTTGAGTGGGTTGTCCTTATGAATAAAAAAGCTCTTAATTTTATCCTTGTCGTTAATTGTCCCTTTTATCAAACGATACATCTTTTTAATGATTCATTTTACATTAGCAAATGCAATTTCTTACGTTAACATATTTTATCAAACGATACATCTTTTTAATGAATCATTCTTTACATTCAATAAAAATGTAAATTTTCAATGTTGAACTTTTCTATTTCAAATAATGATCATTTCTCATTACTTCTTGCATACAATAAAAATGTAAATTTTTATTGTTAAACTTTTCTATGTATTCTAGTGACAAATAAAAGAATAGTTTATTTGTACACATTTTTCTATGTATTCTAATGACAAATAAAAGAATAATTTATTTGCGTACATTTTTCTATGTAGTCTAATGACAAATAAAAGAATAATTTATTTGTACACATTTTTCTATGTACTCTAATGACAAATAAAAAAATAATTTATTTATACACATTTTTCTATGTATTCTAATGAGAATTAAAAGAATAATTTATTTATACACATTTTTCTATGTATTCTAATGACAAATAAAAGAATAATTTATTTGCATAACAATTTCTATGTTAACACAATTTTATCAAACAAACATCTTTTATCACTTTTGAACCTTTTTAATGATTCACTATTACATAAAAATGTAATCTTTTATGTTAAACATTTTATCAGTTTTGAATCTTTTTAATGATTCACTGTTACATAAAAATGTAATCTTTTGTGTTAAAACATTTTTATCACTTTTGAATCTTTTTAATGATTCACTGTTACATAAAAAATGTAATCTTTTATGTTAAAACATTTTTAACAAGTTATGAACATTTTTAATGAATCATTATTACATAAAAATGTAAATTTTTATGTTACGTCATTTTAAACAAGCTATGAATCATTTTAATGAATCATTATTACATAAAAATGTAAAATTTTATGTTACATCATTTTTAAACAAGCTATGAATCATTTTAATGAATCATTATTACATAAAAATGTATATTTTTATGTTACATACAAATTTCCTACAATGTATCTTTTAAAATGATCCATACGTACATTAAAATGTAAATTTTAATGTAAACAAAACTTTGTTAACTTTTCTATTCAAACAAATGTTCATTTTTCATATTTTCTCCTTTACAATAAAAATGTAAACTTTTTATTGTTTAACTTTTTAATTCAATAAATGAATCGTTTTCCATATTTTCTCATTTACAATAAAAATATAAACTTTTTATTGTTTAACTTTTTAATTCAACAAATGAATTTTCATATCTTCTCGTTTGCAATAAAAATGTAAACTTTTTATTGTTTAACTTTTTAATTCAACAAATGAATCATTTTTTCATATTTTCTCATTTACAATAAAAATGTAAACTTTTTATTGTTTTACTTTTTAATTCAACAAATGAATCATTTTTTCATATCTTCTCGTTTGCAATAAAAATGTAAACTTTTTATTGTTTAACTTTTTAATTCAATAAATGAACAGTTTTTCATATTTTATCATTTACAATAATAATGCAAATTCCTATTTCATCCAACGAATCACTACAAACAAAATAAATCAATTCAAAACTCATACCACATACAACTGGATTTTTAACGGCGTATACATAAATAAATTTATCAACGCAGTAATAATTAATTTTAATTTTAAAAAGAAATCTCACATAGATTTTACTCCTTCTGAATTTGTAACTAGCTCCGTTTTTGTTCCAGTCAGTTCCATGTTGTAGATCTCTTTTCGGCGATTCCAACGGATTCGAAATCGTTCGATTCCGTTTCCATATGAACAAGATATCGTTAATTAAACATTTTGATTACATAATTTATTAATTAATTTTAATTAATCAAAATTAATTACATGATTAAGGCTTAACCCTTTCTCTCGATCGTTCTTTTTACTGTAACCATCGAACCCAAAAGCTCCGTCCATCTCTCCAAATCACACATCACCAGAACCTCTCGGTACCCGATCTGAATACACCACATCGAAGGCCTTCTTCTTCTCCATCTTCACCATGAATAGCTTTGAATTTGAGCTCCCCCATGGCCATAAATTTGCAGCCAAACCACAACCCTTGAGGCCTGAGATTCGCGAAAAATACTACCCAAAACATAATCTTAACCGTATAAATTTGTAGAGCATGTGAATCTCTACAACTTTCATGCAGAAATCATCTTCTAATTCTTGATGGGTTGAGAGAAAAGAGGGAAAGAAATTCGAATTATTTCAGCCATGAAATGAAACCGACAACTAGGGTTTTGATAATGACGGTTTGGGCTGAACATGAGCTATTTATACCCTATTTTATATTATTATTTAATTCCATTATCTCCAAAAGGTGAAATTTTGCGTCCGAACTCCAAACGAACTCCAACGACTGTCGTTTCTAACCAAATACCCCTATTCCAGACACAATGAGATATGTATCAGAAGCCAATTCTACTGTTCTGACCATTTTTATCAAAATTAAAATATAAAATTGTAATAACCCGGAAATCTAGGCTAATTTAAAAAAAAATTATTTTGGTAATTTTAATGAATTTTGAACATTTAAAATGAATTATTTTAAATAATATCGATGAGAAATTTATTTTGAATAGAATTCGAACGTATATATTATATAGATCGTCGTTAGAATATAAATATTTAATTTAAATTATAAAAGGAATTGAAAATGGCGCGGTAGTTCGATAATTCGATTTCAAAATTCAAATGAATGTACCGGGTGCAAAATAATCCGGATTTTAGTGAAACCAAGAATATTTGAATCTAATTGAGAATATCTCTCCAACGAATCCGAAAAATCAAAATTTCATAGCGAGGATAAAAAGATACGTCCAGTTGAAAATTCTGAATAGTCGCTATGGAATTCTGGCCCTTAAAAATGGAAATTTTGCAAACGACCTCGGATTTCTACGAAACCACTTTTGTTGGATCCGTGATGTCAAGTTATTTCTAGATTCCAATTTTCATAATTTTTTGAATCAATATGAGAGCGTGGTAAAGGAAAACGTGTTTGACCAGTTTCAGATGAATTTAATCGACTGGAAATTGGTCATTTTTCAAACGGTCTTAGAATTCGACGAAACTAGTTTTGTTAGGACCGTATCGTCAGTATGAAGCTAGAAAATATTTTTCGGGAATTTTTCTAGTTAGTATGTGGCCCCGGTAATTTGAAATGTACGTTCAAAATTCAATATATAGAGTTATATTTTGAGTTTGAAGAAAACTGATGGAAACAATCGAATCAGTCTATGATAGATATCCCATTGTGTTCGGAATGGGGGTAATTAGCTATGGACGATAGGCGGTGGGCTTGATTTCGAGTTCGAAATATGAAGTTGCTTTTTGAAATAATAAATAATAATAATAATAATAAATATTTATTTTTACATATACCCCCCCTCTTTTATCTCCTTCCTCCCTCGTTCATTCTCAGATAAAAAAAAGGGAGATGACGAATTGACGCCCCCCCAGGCGATCGCTCGCACCTCCATCTTCCCCCCGGACGTTGAGGCGACCATGCCCCTTCCTCCTCTCGAAACCCTAACACCCCTCAACCCCCTCCTCAGTTCGAACCACCCAGTGCCCAAAACCCGTGAGCCACCTTCACTTCCCAACTGCCGACGCTGCAACCTCTCCTAGCGCCACCTGGCCCTCCGACGTGGACCCCTCCGATGCAAGAATTAATTTTCACCAGTAATGGTGAGTTTTTTTCTTACTGTATTTTTAAAAACTGAGTTTAGTTAAGTTAAAAATTGATTTTATCTAGTTATAAAAGCAAAGATTTTTTTAAAAAATGAGAGTTAAGATTTTTGTTTATATATAAAGATGTGATTTTTCTTTATAAAAAGATTGGATTTTTTTTTAAAATATACAACGAAATGATTTTTCTTAGTTTAAAAATATGAATATACTTTGATTGGAAATATAAAGAAGTGATTTTTATTTTAGAAGTAGCGGTCTAAAAATATGGTTTTTATATTTTTAAAATAATAAAGATATGATTTTTACAAAGTAGAAAAGTTAAAAATTCGATTTTTATATATTGAATAACGAAGTAAAAATTCGATTTTTATATATTGAATAGCGAAGTAAAAAATTGATTTTTATATATTGAATAGGGAAGTAAAAAATTCGATTTTTATATATTGAATAGCAAAGTAAAAATTCGATTTTTATATATCGAAAGCAAAGTAAAAATACGATTTTTATATATTGAACAGCGAAGTAAAAATTCGATTTTTATATATTGAATAGCGAAGTAAAAATTCGATTTTTATATATTGAATAGCGAAGTAAAAAATTTGATTTTTATATATTGAATAGCGAAGTAAAAATTCGATTTTTATATATTGAATAGCGAAGAAAAAATTCGATTTTTATATATTGAATAGCGAAGTAAAAATATGATTTTTATATATGTAGTGGCTACGGGCAACGAAAGTGACAAAATGCGAGCACGAAGAAGATGTTCTACATATGAAGAGTCGAGGCGTTGGGATTAGCTTTTTGTGAGAACTTATCACCTTCAATTTAATTATCTAGTTAAAATATATACTAGGATGCAGACGGTGTTTAGTAGCACCCGACACCCGTCGTCCACAGACCATGGACGGCTTGTATGCTTGTTTGTTTGATTTTGATGTGTAGTTGATTGTGTGATGTGATGCGAATTGAAATAAAATATTTATATAGTTAAAAATATTTTATAGTTAAAAATAGAATTTTTAACGTATATATGAAAGGAAATAAAAATAAACAAATTGGGCGATTTGTTTATATACACACATTTGACTGATATTGATTGGGACGATAAATTTTACACATCGTCCAACTGCACAAATTAAATCTGTGTTTGATTTTATGAAACCCCACACGGGTATTGGGATGATATTTGACGTACACTAATCCCGATTGTTTTGTTGTATGTCGATCGATTGATTGACAGACTGTTATAAGCGTTGAATATTTATATTTGATGCTTATACAGTGTAGAATGCACTTTGCATGATGGTTGATTATTCATCGTTGTTATTGTATACATGTGTTGTAGAAAATCCATATAATTAACATTATATGGTAATTGATTGGGCCTCATTCCATATTTGAAAAAGAAATATTTGAAAAAGAAATATTTGAAATAGAAATATTTGAAATAGAAATATTTGAAATAGAATATTTGGAAGTAGAAATATATGAAGCCGTGTTGACTAGATTTACACCATTTTGACGTAAACGATATTTATATCGATTTTATTCATTTTATAATGAACATCGAAAGTGATTTCAAAATCTGATATTTTGAATAGAAATAAATTCGAATTAAATTGAAATGAATCGAAATTCAAATTAAATTGAAATTAAATTGAAATCGATTTGAAATGAATTAAAACGAATTTATATTGGAATATTCAATTTTGATTTGAAATTGAATATGAAGATGAAACCGTTTTGAAAATGAATTTATAACGATTTATTAAGAACGTTTTGAATTGAAATCGACGAAGTATATATTATATATATTATGTATATATATAATAAAATGGCCTGAATAGAACGCGCCGCGCCGCGGCAGTTCGCGAATTTCGACCATTGACTTCGAACGAATATTACGGGAGATCCGACCGTCAGATTCTTCTAAAACCGAAACCTTGGGTTCGTATCGAAAAGAGCTTTCTAACGAATATTAGAAATTAGAAATCTAACGGTTGGATTTGGAATTATGTCCAAATCTGTAACACCCCACCTCCGTTAAGGTCACTCACAAAGGGAATGCCTTAACTTTGGTGGAGCATTTTAGTAAACAGAACAGAATATTACAAGACAGATAAACAGCACTTGAAAAATTTATAACTTTATTTCAACGGAAACCGAAATAAGCTTGGTTACATCCTTTCAAAACACAATATCAGAATTCAAGTACAAAATATCAGTCTTGTACAAAAGCCTTCAGAATGCATAGTTTAATATCATAATCCCCACAGAAGAAGACAAGCCATACTTTAAGCACTTCAAGCAGAAAAAATCTGGATCAAGCTAGAGTATTCCCTTCTACAAAACCTGGGGGAAAACAAAAGAAATGGGGCGAAAACAAGCAAGGTCAGACATAAAGTCTGGCAAGTCCAGTGACTTTCAGTATATGAACAGATAATAATAATAATGACATGAAAGCAAACTGGATAAGAGATGGTAGTAACAAGAGCAGCATATATACTTAGGTTAAACAGTGGAAACAGAATGATGTAGACTAAGCCATGCTTCTTATTTATCTTATTTCTCTGCACTAATACTAGTATAATAGAATTAGGTGTCACGCTAATGTCTAAACTGAAACAGAAACGGGTACAGAATAATTTTCCCCATAAGAGAATGCTAGTAATGGCCCTTTACCACCCCCAACAGAAACAGACAGAAACAGAATGCTAATAATGGGCCTTTACCACCCGAACAGAAACAGATAGAAACAGAAACAGATTAATCCCTACGGAAACAGAATGTAGAATCAGGTGTACACTAGTAAATGGGCCTTTACCACCCGAACAGACGGTACCATGCAGAAACAGACAGGTGTTACCACCCAACAGAAACAGACGGTACCAACAGAAACAGACAGAACTAAGTGTACCCTAAAACCCTACCCCAAGCGATCGGCTCCCTAATACATAAATACCCTGTGTCGGCCCCACAATAGGGTGTATCACTCCCTAAAGTGACAACCAATTGGCACAGACCTATTTACAGATGTCACGGCGTCTTACATCCTCAGAGGCAGACCGGGATCCATGCACGCACATGACCTGGTTGGAACGCACCATCAACACTCCTCGCCATTATCGGAATGAACCGCTTATAATTAGTTCAGTAAGCGTGCCCGAACCCTACCTACTGTTGGGTCAAAGTTTTGAAACCAGAAAGGGTTACTGACTAATATGGGTCCCAAACAATAGATGACACAAGTAATTCCCCTCCTAACCTTGTGTCCCGAGACTAACAGATTTCAGATTAACTTGTTTACAAGTTCAAACATAGAGAATTCAGAACAACCAGTTCACAGACAAGTTTTCAGACTAACGGATCAGATATACAGATTTAACAGACTTACCGATTAACCAGTTACAGATTAACAGACTTACAGATTTGTCTAACTTTGTAATTGGTCCTACAGATTCACGGAACAGATTTATTAAATTCATCAGTCTAGTGGGTTTAATCCTATCTGCCCAACACGTTTTAGACATCATATTTATCTCAGATTTTCATTAATTAAATATTAATGCCCAGACCTCTCACATTAGACTGACAGTTTGAGGCTACTGGTTAGGCCGGTTGGTTCCGGGTAGATTTCTGCCGCAAACTGAGTTTAACCTCGGGTTTTGTAACAACCCGTAAAATCTGGGCCAGTTTAAAATTTTTATTTTTGCAATTTTGGCGAATTTTGAATATTTAAAGCAGATTATTTTAAATAATATCGACGAGAAATTTATTTTGAATATAAATCGAACGTATATATTATATACGTCGTCGTTAGAATATAAATAATTATATATAATTATAAAAGGAATTGAAAATGACGCGGTAGTTCGATAATTCGATTTCAAACTTCAATTGAATGTACCGGGTGCAAAACAATCCGGATTTTAGTGAAACCAAAAATAATGGAATCTAATAGTGAATATCTTTCCAACGAATCCGGGAAATCAAGATTTCATAGCGGGAATCAAAAGATATGTCCAGTTGAAAATTCTGAATAGTCGCTATGGAATTCAGGCCCTTAAAAATGGACATTTTGCAAACGACCTCGGATTTCGACGAAACCAGTTTGGTTGGGTCCGGGATGTGAAGTTATTGCTAGGTTTCAAATTTCATAATTTTTCGAATCAATATGTGAGCGTGGCAAAGGAAAACGCGTTTGACCAGTTTTAGTTGATTTTAATCGACTGGAAATTGGCCATTTTTCTAACGGTCTCGGAATTCGACGAAACTAGTTTTGTTAGGACCGTATCGTCAATACGAAGCTAGAAAATATTTTTCTGGAATTTTTCTAGTTAGTATGTGACCCCGGAATTTGAAATGTACGTTTAAAATTCAATATAGTGATTTAAATGTAAATTTAACGAAAACTGATCAAAACGTTCGAATCAACTTGCGATACATATCCCATTGTGTTCGGAGTGGGGGTAAAACGCTGCGGACGACAGGCGGTGGGCCTCGTTTAGAGGTCGTAGGTTAAAGTCAACTTTTTGCAGAATAAAAACTAAAAAAAAAATAATAAAAAAAAAGAATCTTCTCCCCTTTTAACTCTGTCCCCCCCCCCCCCCCCCCCCGCTTCTTTAAAATCAGAAAAATTAAAAAAAAAAAAGGAAAGGCGATCGCTCCACCAGGGAGGCCGCCGCCCAGCCTCCTGGCGCCGCCGCGCCGGGCGCAGTTCTCTTCCCCTCCCCCCAACGGCGCTCCCTCCCCCTCGCGAAGCCCTCCCTCCTTCTTCCTCCTCGCCGAACCCGCATCGGACCCTAATGCCCAAATCGAGCAAAACCCATCGCAGCCCCAACCGCCGCCGCCTCCATCTTCTTCTCCCCGACGCCGCCAAAAGCAGAGCATGCCCCCCCTTTTTCCGCGGATCAAGGTTATTTTATTTTAGGTTGTTTTATTTTTAATTTTATTCTGCAAAACTGTTTTTTTTTTTTATAAGTATTAAAACTGATTTTTTTTAGGAGATAAAACTGATATTTTTAAAGCGATTTAAAAACTGGTTTTTATTATTGTTGTAAAGTTATAAAATGTAATCTTTTATATTTGAAAAGATAAAAATATGATTTTTATATTTTTAAAGTATTAAAAATATAGTCTTTACTATATAGATGATGTCAAAATATGATTTTTGTTTATGAAGAGAGTTAAAAATATAATTTTTATAGTGATGAAATGAAAATAAAATCTATATTTTCATAAAGGCGAAATCTTTATTTATAAAAGGGCGAAATCTTTATTTATAAAAAGGCGAAATCTTTATTTATAAAAGGGCGAAATCTATATTTTCATAAAAAGGCGAAATCTTTATATGGAAAATAGCGAAATAAAAATGTGATTTTTATATATTGAACTTCGATAGAAAAATAGGATTTTTATATATTGAACTTCGATAGAAAATTAGGATTTTTTATATATTGAACTTCGATAGAAAAATAGGATTTTTATATATTGAACTTCGATAGAAAAATAGGATTTTTATATATTGAACTTCGATAGAAAAATAGGATTTTTATATATTGAACTTCGATAGAAAAATAGGATTTTTATATATTGAACTTCGATAGAAAAATAGGATTTTTATATATTGAACTTCGATAGAAAAATAGGATTTTTATATATTGAACTTCGATAGAAAAATATGATTTTTATGTATCGAATAACGAAGTAAAAATTCGATTTTTACATATGTAGTGGCTACGGGCAACGAAGACGACGAGGATGCGATAGCGATGAAGATTTCTATCAATGAAGAGCCGTGGAGCTAGGATAGCTATAAGTGAGAATTTCTCACCTTTCAATTTCATTTCTATTTATATATATATACTAGGATGCAGACGGTGCTTAGTAGCACCCGACACAATCGTCCACAGACCATGGACTTGTTTGATTGGTTGCATAGCTTAGTATATGATTTGATTTGAATTTGGTTGTTTGGTGATTTTGATTGATGTGTGAATGGCGTGGGCCTTCACTAGACTGGGGATAAGGCTAGGCCTTGTCCCGTTTCTAGTATCGTGCCGTTATGCCGCCGAAATTTTCTAAAATAAGTTAGAAAAATAAAAATATCATTTTATTTAAAGAATGAACTGAATAGATATTCATGTGTTGAAATAAAATGTTTTATCGTTAAAAATATAATTTTTAACGTGAAGTGAATAAAATAAAATATTCATTTACAAACCAGACGGTTTGTTTATATACACCTATTTGAAGGACATTGATTGGGTCGATAAATTTTACACATCGCCCAACTGCACGAATAAGATATTGGTTTGATTGTTTGAAACCCCACACGGGTGTTGGGAGGAAATATGAAGTTCACTTATCCTGATTGATTAAATATGTCGATCGATTGATTGACAGGCTGTTATAAGCGTTGAATATCTATATTTGATGCTTATACAGTGTAGTGCACTTTGGTTGATGGTTGATTATTTTCAATGCTATTATATACATGTGTTGTATAATTAATTTTATATGGTGATTGATTGGGCCTCATTCCAATTTGAAAAGCAAAGAATAATATAAAATAAAAGTTCATGTGTTGACAGTACTCATTCATTGAGATTGGTCATGTGTTGAACGAAATATTTTAGTAATAAAATTTACACCTTTATCGATATAAAATAAAAGTTCATGTGTTGACAGTACTCATTCATTGAGATTGGTCATGTGTTGAACGAAATATTTTGATAATAACAGCTATTTTGAAAAAGAAATATTTGAAATAGAATATTTGAAAATAGAAATGTATGAAGCCGTGTTGATTAGATTGACGCCATTTTGACGTGAACGATATTTATATCGATTTGAAAACGATTTCGAAATGAATTGAATTGAAAACGATTTCGAAATGAATTGAATTGAAAACGATTTCGAAATGAATTGAATTGAAAACGATTTCGAAATGAATTGAATTGAAAACGATTTCGAAATGAATTGAATTGAAAACGAATTCAAAATGAATTGAATTGAAAACGAATTCAAAATGAATTGAATTGAAAACGAATTCAAAATGAATTGAATTGAAAACGAATTCAAAATGAATTGAATTGAAAACGAATTCAAAATGAATTGAATTGAAAACGAATTCAAAATGAATTGAATTGAAAACGAATTCAAAATGAATTGAATTGAAAACGAATTCGAAATGAGTTGAATTGAAAACGATTTCGAAATGAGTTGAATTGAAAACAATTTCGAAATGAATTGAATTGAAAACGATTTCGAAATGAATTGAATTGAAAACGATTTCGAAATGAATTGAATTGAAAACGATTTCGAAATGAAATGGATTGAAAACGAATTCGAATTGAATTGAAATTTGAATTGAAATTTGAATTGAATAGAAGTGAATTTTAAAACGAATTTATAAAGAAGAATTCAATTTTGATTTGAATTGAAACGGAAGTTGAAATTGCTTTTGAAACGAATTTAAAACTATTTATATAATTCGTTTTAAATAGAAATCGACGAAATATATTATATATATTATATATATAATATAATGGCCTGAATAGAACGCGCCGCGCCGCGGCAGTTCGTGAATTTCGACCATTTATTTCAAACGGACATTGCGGGAGATCCGACCGTCGGATTCTCCTAAAACCGGAACCGTTGGGTTCGCATCGAAAAGAGCTTTCTAGCGAATGTTATAAATTTGAAATCTAACGGTTGGATTTGGAATTATGTCCAAATCAAATTTGAAAAAGGTCGCTGTAAGTGCAGTTCGATGGCCATTAATGGAAATCGACTGTACGGGCCTTGATAAAATTATTAAAAATAGTAATAATTTGTGTAAAATCATAAGAAATGATTTGTGAAGATTTGGGATGAAAAACTTCATGTTTGAAAAGATAAAAATAGATTTTTATCGAAATGAGCTAGTTTTGAACTAGAATGATAATTCTATTTATTTTTAAGTAAATAAATTGAATTTGAAAAGGGTTTTAAAAATAACCAAAATTTCCAATGATTGCATTGGAGTGGAATTGAATCGAAATTGTCTTCGGAATACTTCGAGGTTGGAATTCGTGATTATACAGATGTTGTTATGGAAATTTGAAAGATATATATTTATATCGTTATTTCCAATACGACATTTGTTAGTCGTAGAATTCGATATTGAATATAAGCCGATATATTTTCTATTCAAAGCCTTGTATTGAATATCGAATGTGATTTGGGTTTGTCGTGAATGGTGTCTTCATTAACACTGTTCTTGAGCCCAGTTGAGAAAAGATTAAATCTTTTTATTTAGATTTAATGAAGTGTACCAATTAAACGATATTTAATTGGAATTGAATTGGTATTGATTTTTGGGTTTATCGTGAACAATGTTTTAAACAACACTTGTTCTTTAACCCGATAATTAATGAATGTGATTTTGGGTTTATCGTGAACTGTGTTTTAAATGACACTGATTCTTTAACCCAGTTAACGATTAAAACTAAGTGGAGTTTTAATGAATCTTTAATTAGATTGAAAAGATCGAGAATGGAGTATCACCAGTTTTACTCCAGGCGATAGTTAAATCTTTAATTAGATTTGAACGTGAAATGGTAATTGAATTTACCAATAACACCGTGGTGTTAGATATGAAGTATAACCAGTTTTACTTCATGGGATGAATAGGTTGGGATTGGGAAATAAAATAAATGATTACTTCGGTGTGGTTCGCTAATCCCGACTAGTTTGAATTGATATTCAAAGGAGATTAAAGAATAAATTTAAAGAATTTATCTTGGATAAAATTAATGGGAACATTTCCCCATGAATGTGAAATTTAGAAACTAACTGTCGGTTGGCCAAGCAGAATGGTTTTCTGGGTATTGATCTGATGTTGGTTTCGGCCTTCGGGGTTAATATTTGGGAAATTATTCTCTTGATTAATTTGCGGTTAGTGACTGATGAATTGGAATGAGGCGTATGTTGTGTTTGTGTAACACTTTTATAATATATACGCGAGTTATTCGGAAAGACCGGGTTTAGCCCATTCTGAATAACTGATACGACGATTAGTCGAAGATGAAGACGGTGGTCGAAGACTAGAAGTCTTCACGTCGTTTGGGTAATTACTGATGATCTTGATTGGGCTGTACACCCAAGAAGATGGAAACAGTTAGTGATCGTCCAGACGTACTTGGAGATCGATGGATATGCGGGGTACTAGGTGCCTCCGGTTTCGTTCAGACCCAGAACGGACTTGTAAATGGACTGTGTGTCTGACATTGGATTTTAGTCCGTGTGATTGATTTCTATTAAATATATATCTGTTTGGCGGCGGAGAATTTATTCTCTTGCTTAACGCCCTTCTCTGAGACGTACGAGCTCAGGGGTTATATATTGATGGATATCAAACGCATGGAGTGAATTGCCTGTGTGGCATGCCTAAGTGGCAATTGATCGAGACTTCTGTTGAAAAGCAAAGTCTTGTGGTGATGATCAAAGCACGGCCTTTGTGGCGTAGCTTTGTGTAACGTTTACCTCGCGTGTTTCACACCCGGTATGAACCAAAAACGGGAGACGGACCTCAGGGAGGACTTGCGTTTCTTTCTAGTTAGAAGTGGCGTCAGTGGTTTTACACGCCCTGACGAGTTTGACTTATGTGGTTGTTGCTGTTGCGAGGCGCCTCGGATTGATCGGTCGTTCTCGAACCGATGGAGTCATTTAGTGGCTCATTTACGCCCCAAAGGGCGGGAAAACGTAGTGTTCAGGCATTTTTAATCCACATCGGTGGACCGGCCCTGTCGCTCCAAGGGTCGATGCGCTCTGACCCTGTGGCTCGGGCTAGAGAGTCACGAAAACGGTTAAGGACTATCTTTTGCCTCGGTTCATAGACGGAAATCCAATTTCCAAATACGTGACATTTGCGGTTTTATTTGTAAACCTATATATGGCGACATGATATATGGTACCCATGCCGCCTATGATTGATACTTATGATTTGAAGTTGTTTTATACACTATGCACTTATGATAGTATCAAATGATTTGTTTTAAACGTATCAAGCATTCTTTGGCTGTTATAAGGGAAAACCCTATCCCCCGGCTTGCGTTGCATTGTGTGATAGGACCTGGGTCTTATAACAGCTTCATTTTTCTTTATTTAGCATTGCGCTGTTTGTTTTATGCACTGGTATTCTTGGGAGGAAACCCGTTCCGTGTTATACGGCGTGGTCCCTTGGTTTACCGAACTTTAAAATAAAGATTTTTAACTGTTTTAGTTCTCACACCAGTCACATGACTGACCTGGAGTTTATTGTTTTAACCTAAACTCTGGGTGCCCCTATTTTGACACGGGCAGCTAGTAGTTTTGGTTTTGCAGATTTATATTCACAGGATCCTGGTTTACAGCTGGAACGATATCCGGAAAGCTTTGTATCCGTATATCTACTTCTAGTTGTGTATTGTATTATTTTCCGCTGCTATGTATTTAAATGTAATTTAAATCTCTGATATTTCTGTGTAATATTCATTTATACTCTGTATATTCTTGTAATCTGATGCATTGTTGTAATATACAATGAAACGTTCTTCTGTATGTGTTCTGTTGTGGTTTGTTCTCGAACTATCCGACGCTTTCCTTTACGGGGAAGTTGCGGGTCTTTACACGTGGTATCAGAGCTTTGGTTTACAAAGCTCAGAGAACAAGGCACAGTGGAACCATGCGAAAGAATTCATCAAATATTGGGTTAGTAATATCCAATTAGAATGACTCGTTAGAGATAGGATCAGTAGTATCCTAGAACGAGTGTGAAGAGTATATTTTTGAAAATGAAAACAATTTTGTTTTGAAAATTTAAATCAATTATTCGTATTTGATTATTTATTTATATGGATGTGGACAGTCCAGTATATAAAGATTTTGCGTATACGTCTGATCCGCGTGTATTCGAAGTTTTAATATATTGGATAGATATAGAATCATACTCTAGTGGCCCGAAGATGATTCTGATGGTTGAGTACTCATCGTCAGAATTTATATTCGTGTGACGAAGGTGTGATTTCTATATATTTCCATTTGACTGTTGTGAGAACCAAAATTAGATAGGGCCTATTGTTGTGATTTGGCATCAAAAACATGATTTTTGTATATGTATCAAAATTATGCATTTGAAAAGCTAATCAACTAATTGATTGATGTTTGTGTTGTTTGTTTATTTGGTTGATAATTTTGAACCATTTAGCCTAATTGAATTAAATATTGAATTGTATTGAAAATTGGTCGCATCTGCTTGCATATACATATATATCTTTGAACAGGTCATAGCAAGGAGGCTAGAGCAGAGAATAAAATTTGTTTGCCCGACAAATAGGTACATGTTTACTACATAATTTCCTGTTTTGTTTGGGTGATGATGATTTTGTGAGCCTATTGGCTAGCCGCTTGGCTTTTTCTTTTTCTTTTTGAGATCTGAAGGACCGGGGAAGCTATTTGAAATTCCCCGATGCTCCCATTGCAGGGGAGGTTATGGCGAAATTTTTCGAAAATTTAGGGTGTTAGCCAAATTTTTGAAAATTTGAAAATTCTCAGAAACTAAAGAGTTGGAGAATGAAAGCCAGATCGAACGTGGAGTTAATTAATCAAACCACTTTCGAGTTTGTTCCTTTTCGGGGACGAAAAGTTTTAAGTGGGGGAGATTGTAACAACCCGTAAAATCTGGGCCAGTTTAAAATTTTTATTTTTGCAATTTTGGCGAATTTTGAATATTTAAAGCAGATTATTTTAAATAATATCGACGAGAAATTTATTTTGAATATAAATCGAACGTATATATTATATACGTCGTCGTTAGAATATAAATAATTATATATAATTATAAAAGGAATTGAAAATGGCGCGGTAGTTCGATAATTCGATTTCAAACTTCAATTGAATGTACCGGGTGCAAAACAATCCGGATTTTAGTGAAACCAAAAATAATGGAATCTAATAGTGAATATCTTTCCAACGAATCCGGGAAATCAAGATTTCATAGCGGGAATCAAAAGATATGTCCAGTTGAAAATTCTGAATAGTCGCTATGGAATTCAGGCCCTTAAAAATGGACATTTTGCAAACGACCTCGGATTTCGACGAAACCAGTTTGGTTGGGTCCGGGATGTGAAGTTATTGCTAGGTTTCAAATTTCATAATTTTTCGAATCAATATGTGAGCGTGGCAAAGGAAAACGCGTTTGACCAGTTTTAGTTGATTTTAATCGACTGGAAATTGGCCATTTTTCTAACGGTCTCGGAATTCGACGAAACTAGTTTTGTTAGGACCGTATCGTCAATACGAAGCTAGAAAATATTTTTCTGGAATTTTTCTAGTTAGTATGTGACCCCGGAATTTGAAATGTACGTTTAAAATTCAATATAGTGATTTAAATGTAAATTTAACGAAAACTGATCAAAACGTTCGAATCAACTTGCGATACATATCCCATTGTGTTCGGAATGGGGGTAAAACGCTGCGGACGACAGGCGGTGGGCCTCGTTTAGAGGTCGTAGGTTAAAGTCAACTTTTTGCAGAATAAAAACTAAAAAAAAAAATAATCTTCTCCCCTTTTAACTCTGCCCCCCCCCCCCGCTTCTTTAAAATCAGAAAAATTAAAAAAAAAAAAAGGAAAGGCGATCGCTCCACCAGGGAGGCCGCCGCCCAGCCTCCTGGCGCCGCCGCGCCGGGCGCAGTTCTCTTCCCCTCCCCCCAACGGCGCTCCCTCCCCCTCGCGAAGCCCTCCCTCCTTCTTCCTCCTCGCCGAACCCGCATCGGACCCTAATGCCCAAATCGAGCAAAACCCATCGCAGCCCCAACCGCCGCCGCCTCCATCTTCTTCTCCCCGACGCCGCCAAAAGCAGAGCAGGCTCCCCCTTTTTCCGCGGATCAAGGTTATTTTATTTTAGGTTGTTTTATTTTTAATTTTATTCTGCAAAACTGTTTTTTTTATAAGTATTAAAACTGATTTTTTTTAGGAGATAAAACTGATATTTTTAAAGCGATTTAAAAACTGGTTTTTATTATTGTTGTAAAGTTATAAAATGTAATCTTTTATATTTGAAAAGATAAAAATATGATTTTTATATTTTTAAAGTATTAAAAATATAGTCTTTACTATATAGATGATGTCAAAATATGATTTTTGTTTATGAAGAGAGTTAAAAATATAATTTTTATAGTGATGAAATGAAAATAAAATCTATATTTTCATAAAGGCGAAATCTTTATTTATAAAAGGGCGAAATCTTTATTTATAAAAAGGCGAAATCTTTATTTATAAAAGGGCGAAATCTATATTTTCATAAAAAGGCGAAATCTTTATATGGAAAATAGCGAAATAAAAATGTGATTTTTATATATTGAACTTCGATAGAAAAATAGGATTTTTATATATTGAACTTCGATAGAAAAATAGGATTTTTTATATATTGAACTTCGATAGAAAAATAGGATTTTTATATATTGAACTTCGATAGAAAAATAGGATTTTTATATATTGAACTTCGATAGAAAAATAGGATTTTTATATATTGAACTTCGATAGAAAAATAGGATTTTTATATATTGAACTTCGATAGAAAAATAGGATTTTTATATATTGAACTTCGATAGAAAAATAGGATTTTTATATATTGAACTTCGATAGAAAAATAGGATTTTTATATATTGAACTTCGATAGAAAAATATGATTTTTATGTATCGAATAACGAAGTAAAAATTCGATTTTTACATATGTAGTGGCTACGGGCAACGAAGACGACGAGGATGCGATAGCGATGAAGATTTCTATCAATGAAGAGCCGTGGAGCTAGGATAGCTATAAGTGAGAATTTCTCACCTTTCAATTTCATTTCTATTTATATATATATACTAGGATGCAGACGGTGCTTAGTAGCACCCGACACAATCGTCCACAGACCATGGACTTGTTTGATTGGTTGCATAGCTTAGTATATGATTTGATTTGAATTTGGTTGTTTGGTGATTTTGATTGATGTGTGAATGGCGTGGGCCTTCACTAGACTGGGGATAAGGCTAGGCCTTGTCCCGTTTCTAGTATCGTGCCGTTATGCCGCCGAAATTTTCTAAAATAAGTTAGAAAAATAAAAATATCATTTTATTTAAAGAATGAACTGAATAGATATTCATGTGTTGAAATAAAATGTTTTATCGTTAAAAATATAATTTTTAACGTGAAGTGAATAAAATAAAATATTCATTTACAAACCAGACGGTTTGTTTATATACACCTATTTGAAGGACATTGATTGGGTCGATAAATTTTACACATCGCCCAACTGCACGAATAAGATATTGGTTTGATTGTTTGAAACCCCACACGGGTGTTGGGAGGAAATATGAAGTTCACTTATCCTGATTGATTAAATATGTCGATCGATTGATTGACAGGCTGTTATAAGCGTTGAATATCTATATTTGATGCTTATACAGTGTAGTGCACTTTGGTTGATGGTTGATTATTTTCAATGCTATTATATACATGTGTTGTATAATTAATTTTATATGGTGATTGATTGGGCCTCATTCCAATTTGAAAAGCAAAGAATAATATAAAATAAAAGTTCATGTGTTGACAGTACTCATTCATTGAGATTGGTCATGTGTTGAACGAAATATTTTAGTAATAAAATTTACACCTTTATCGATATAAAATAAAAGTTCATGTGTTGACAGTACTCATTCATTGAGATTGGTCATGTGTTGAACGAAATATTTTGATAATAACAGCTATTTTGAAAAAGAAATATTTGAAATAGAATATTTGAAAATAGAAATGTATGAAGCCGTGTTGATTAGATTGACGCCATTTTGACGTGAACGATATTTATATCGATTTGAAAACGATTTCGAAATGAATTGAATTGAAAACGATTTCGAAATGAATTGAATTGAAAACGATTTCGAAATGAATTGAATTGAAAACGATTTCGAAATGAATTGAATTGAAAACGATTTCGAAATGAATTGAATTGAAAACGAATTCAAAATGAATTGAATTGAAAACGAATTCAAAATGAATTGAATTGAAAACGAATTCAAAATGAATTGAATTGAAAACGAATTCAAAATGAATTGAATTGAAAACGAATTCAAAATGAATTGAATTGAAAACGAATTCGAAATGAGTTGAATTGAAAACGAATTCGAAATGAGTTGAATTGAAAACGATTTCGAAATGAATTGAATTGAAAACGATTTCGAAATGAATTGAATTGAAAACGATTTCGAAATGAATTGAATTGAAAACGATTTCGAAATGAAATGGATTGAAAACGAATTCGAATTGAATTGAAATTTGAATTGAAATTTGAATTGAATAGAAGTGAATTTTAAAACGAATTTATAAAGAAGAATTCAATTTTGATTTGAATTGAAACGGAAGTTGAAATTGCTTTTGAAACGAATTTAAAACTATTTATATAATTCGTTTTAAATAGAAATCGACGAAATATATTATATATATTATATATATAATATAATGGCCTGAATAGAACGCGCCGCGCCGCGGCAGTTCGTGAATTTCGACCATTTATTTCAAACGGACATTGCGGGAGATCCGACCGTCGGATTCTCCTAAAACCGGAACCGTTGGGTTCGCATCGAAAAGAGCTTTCTAGCGAATGTTAGAAATTTGAAATCTAACGGTTGGATTTGGAATTATGTCCAAATCAAATTTGAAAAAGGTCGCTGTAAGTGCAGTTCGATGGCCATTAATGGAAATCGACTGTACGGGCCTTGATAAAATTATTAAAAATAGTAATAATTTGTGTAAAATCATAAGAAATGATTTTTGAAGATTTGGGATGAAAAACTTCATGTTTGAAAAGATAAAAATAGATTTTTATCGAAATGAGCTAGTTTTGAACTAGAATGATAATTCTACTTATTTTTAAGTAAATAAATTGAATTTGAAAAGGGTTTTAAAAATAACCAAAATTTCCAATGATTGCATTGGAGTGGAATTGAATCGAAATTGTCTTCGGAATACTTCGAGGTTGGAATTCGTGATTATACAGATGTTGTTATGGAAATTTGAAAGATATATATTTATATCGTTATTTCCAATACGACATTTGTTAGTCGTAGAATTCGATATTGAATATAAGCCGATATATTTTCTATTCAAAGCCTTGTATTGAATATCGAATGTGATTTGGGTTTGTCGTGAATGGTGTCTTCATTAACACTGTTCTTGAGCCCAGTTGAGAAAAGATTAAATCTTTTTATTTAGATTTAATGAAGTGTACCAATTAAACGATATTTAATTGGAATTGAATTGGTATTGATTTTTGGGTTTATCGTGAACAATGTTTTAAACAACACTCGTTCTTTAACTCGATAATTAATGAATGTGATTTTGGGTTTATCGTGAACTGTGTTTTAAATGACACTGATTCTTTAACCCAGTTAACGATTAAAACTAAGTGGAGTTTTAATGAATCTTTAATTAGATTGAAAAGATCGAGAATGGAGTATCACCAGTTTTACTCCAGGCGATAGTTAAATCTTTAATTAGATTTGAACGTGAAATGGTAATTGAATTTACCAATAACACCGTGGTGTTAGATATGAAGTATAACCAGTTTTACTTCATGGGATGAATAGGTTGGGATTGGGAAATAAAATAAATGATTACTTCGGTGTGGTTCGCTAATCCCGACTAGTTTGAATTGATATTCAAAGCAGATTAAAGAATAAATTTAAAGAATTTATCTTGGATAAAATTAATGGGAACATTTCCCCATGAATGTGAAATTTAGAAACTAACTGTCGGTTGGCCAAGCAGAATGGTTTTCTGGGTATTGATCTGATGTTGGTTTCGGCCTTCGGGGTTAATATTTGGGAAATTATTCTCTTGATTAATTTGCGGTTAGTGACTGATGAATTGGAATGAGGCGTATGTTGTGTTTGTGTAACACTTTTATAATATATACGCGAGTTATTCGGAAAGACCGGGTTTAGCCCATTCTGAATAACTGATACGACGATTATTCGAAGATGAAGACGGTGGTCGAAGACCAGAAGTCTTCACGTCGTTTGGGTAATTACTGATGATCTTGATTGGGCTGTACACCCAAGAAGATGGAAACAGTTAGTGATCGTCCAGACGTACTTGGAGATCGATGGATATGCGGGGTACTAGGTGCCTCCGGTTTCGTTCAGACCCAGAACGGACTTGTAAATGGACTGTGTGTCTGACATTGGATTTTAGTCCGTGTGATTGATTTCTATTAAATATATATCTGTTTGGCGGCGGAGAATTTATTCTCTTGCTTAACGCCCTTCTCTGAGACGTACGAGCTCAGGGGTTATATATTGATGGATATCAAACGCATGGAGTGAATTGCCTGTGTGGCATGCCTAAGTGGCAATTGATCGAGACTTCTGTTGAAAAGCAAAGTCTTGTGGTGATGATCAAAGCACGGCCTTTGTGGCGTAGCTTTGTGTAACGTTTACCTCGCGTGTTTCACACCCGGTATGAACCAAAAACGGGAGACGGACCTCAGGGAGGACTTGCGTTTCTTTCTAGTTAGAAGTGGCGTCAGTGGTTTTACACGCCCTGACGAGTTTGACTTATGTGGTTGTTGCTGTTGCGAGGCGCCTCGGATTGATCGGTCGTTCTCGAACCGATGGAGTCATTTAGTGGCTCATTTACGCCCCAAAGGGCGGGGAAACGTAGTGTTCAGGCATTTTTAATCCACATCGGTGGACCGGCCCTGTCGCTCCAAGGGTCGATGCGCTCTGACCCTGTGGCTCGGGCTAGAGAGTCACGAAAATGGTTGAGGACTATCTTTTGCCTCGGTTCATAGACGGAAATCCAATTTCCAAATACGTGACATTTGCGGTTTTATTTGTAAACCTATATATGGCGACATGATATATGGTACCCATGCCGCCTATGATTGATACTTATGATTTGAAGTTGTTTTATACACTATGCACTTATGATAGTATCAAATGATTTGTTTTAAACGTATCAAGCATTCTTTGGCTGTTATAAGGGAAAACCCTATCCCCCGGCTTGCGTTGCATTGTGTGATAGGACCTGGGTCTTATAACAGCTTCATTTTTCTTTATTTAGCATTGCGCTGTTTGTTTTATGCACTGGTATTCTTGGGAGGAAACCCGTTCCGTGTTATACGGCGTGGTCCCTTGGTTTACCGAACTTTAAAATAAAGATTTTTAACTGTTTTAGTTCTCACACCAGTCACATGACTGACCTGGAGTTTATTGTTTTAACCTAAACTCTGGGTGCCCCTATTTTGACACGGGCAGCTAGTAGTTTTGGTTTTGCAGATTTATATTCACAGGATCCTGGTTTACAGCTGGAACGATATCCGGAAAGCTTTGTATCCGTATATCTACTTCTAGTTGTGTATTGTATTATTTTCCGCTGCTATGTATTTAAATGTAATTTAAATCTCTGATATTTCTGTGTAATATTCGTTTATACTCTGTATATTCTTGTAATCTGATGCATTGTTGTAATATACAATGAAACGTTCTTCTGTATGTGTTCTGTTGTGGTTTGTTCTCGAACTATCCGACGCTTTCCTTTACGGGGAAGTTGCGGGTCTTTACAGGTTTCAAGCACGTTATGACTAACTTCTCACATTAGAGCCTATTGTTTGCGGCCACTGGATGTGCCGGGTGGTTCCGGGCAGAATTACGCCGCAAACTCATTCTAACCTCGAGTTAGCCATGTTTATCTTTGCGGCCAATTAATTAATAATTTACCATTTATGCCCACGCCTAATATACATGTCAATTATTCATAGCTAATTCAGATTATGTCAATAACAGATTGAATATATCAACTTAACAGACATAGCAGAAAACAGATTTAGGCGACTTAACGGATTCAGCAGATTAAGCAAACAAGCAGATTTAGCAGATAACAGATTAGGCATCTCAATAGGATTAGTTTAGCAGATTTGGCATTTTCAACAGACTTAGCAGATGACAGATTTGGCAGATGAACAGATCTAGCAGACTAGGCAGTAGAGCAGAACTAGCAGATTAAGTAATATAACAGAACTAGCAGATTGGCAATATAACAGAACTAGCAGATTAGACAAATATAGCAGAACTAGCAAATTAGGCAAATATAACATATTTAATCATTCCTTAAAGTTTCACAAACATATCTTGCCTAATTATAAATCTTGCCTAAGTTCACATGCATAAATAATAGTCATGATTCACAATATGATCATATACCCCATGTTTACATTAAATTTACATAGCACAGATTATGGTCATAATTTACCATATATCATATGTTTCAATTTTTATTAAACTTGCATAGTACAGAAGATCCATATATAAATTATACCAAATATAGTCATCGATTACTATGCATATCATATATCCCAAAGATCCCTTACTTAGGTGTTTATTTACATTAATAGATATCCTACTTTCATGTAAATCTTTATACCTAAGACATATTCTCTTTATCTCAAATCATATGTTCAATACAGTCTATATTTATGTCCAATTATGTGTCCTCAAATCATATGTTCAATACCCCTTTATGTTATAAATATAACATGTCCAGTCATATGTCTCAGATTTATGTTCTAGCTATAGTCCATGTTCTTTCCTCAAATCAGTCACCTACTGGTCATGCCCAATTTATGCATTATTCGTTTTACTGTCTTAAACATTTTAGCGTATGTTAATCTCTTATGAGATTGGCTCAGGCTCGTGGTAGCCCGACTATAGAATAGAAAGCAGAAAAAAATACAAAATAAGGTAGATCTAAACAGAACAGAACAGATATAATCTTAGATTCAGATTTACAATTCATGTCATAATCAGAATTATCGTTTATATCGCAAAATAACTGGACTTGCCTTGGTAGGATTAATGAAAGAACTTTAGTTGTTGTAGAATCGTTGCAGAAGCTTTAATCTCTAATTTGAATTGAGTTGCTTAGGTTGATGTTGATTAGCTTCTAGTTTTGATTCCAGCAGAGTAGCGACGCCATTTTTATTTTTATTAGAACAGAGGTAGAGTAGAAGCAGAATAGAATTGTGTGTAGAGAAGGCTAGGTTTGGGGCTGTTTAAATAGGGTCAAGTCAACGAGTCTAGACAGAAATCGGACCAGATACATAAGAATGCACCCAGGCTCAAAACCAGGTTCGGGGACCAGGTCGACACCCAGGTCGACCTGGTCTGGGGGGGTCGACTGCCCAGTAGACTCCCCAGTCGACCTGGGTCTGGGCGGGAAATTTCCCGCCCAGTCTGTTCTGCGTTTGAAATTCGAATTTTGAATTCGAATTCGAGCTGTTTTGAACTCTGAATATTTCTGAAACTTTGGAGGGCCATAACTTGGTCATACGGACTCCGATTCTCACAAACTCGGACTCGTTTTCAAGCAGAATTCCGAGACGAACGCAATTGCCCAACCCGTTTCCCTTGATTCTTATTTTAAAAATTAATTCTCCTCTGATTTGTTACTTATACGTTCACAGAAAATACGGGATGTTACATTCTCCCCTCCTTAAAGGATTTCGTCCCCGAAATCTTCAAGTTAAGAAGAATGTGTCCTACCATCCAACATCCATCCACTCAATCATCAATCACTGGCGTCCATTGTCCTTAGAAACTTCTAATGTTGTATGAGCATATGCAAAAGTGTGTGTATAT
Source organism: Allium sativum (assembly GCA_030737875.1). NCBI lineage: Eukaryota > Viridiplantae > Streptophyta > Magnoliopsida > Asparagales > Amaryllidaceae > Allium > Allium sativum. The sequence goes on along the minus strand of CM060916.1, from coordinate 1,045,387,888 downwards.
GTTCCTTATCTAATGCAAAGATCAGGCGGTCCACTGATTCAGTTGACCTCCTTTATGTAAATTATGCCAGTGCCATGAGTCCAACATGTATGCAATTTTCCTACTCGATACATATCATTTCTATATGAGTGCACATCCATTCAGTCATATGCAACATCCATGTGCTGAGTCAATCATTTTGCATCCACAAAAATTGAAAATGCTCACACATCCATATGCAGTATGAGAGTGTTTTCGAGCCGATCTAGTGCCTAGTGTGTGTATATGCATCCACGAGCAACCACTTGCATCCACTTGCAACCATCTAACATAACATGTCTCAAACACCTGTTTACACCCATTAGTTTCTACCTAAAGTTCGAAGATTCGGTCGATAGGATACAGTCGAATGATGGAAGCGAGTACAGATAAAACAAAAACTTGGATCCCATTAGACATGGGTCCTAAGTATCGGCCCCGAAGACCGAAACCAACATCAAATTGACACCCAGAGGATTACCCTCTTTAGATAATGTCAAAACTGGAAATCTTAACCTTATCGGAAGTATTCAGATATTTACAGATTACTGGTACAGATCAGGTTACTGAACTAAGCATGATAAAACCCAGAATGTATGCGTCCTACTTGACACCTAACACAGATATCTCTCAAACCCCAATCTCTCACAAACAGATGAGTCATAACCCTTATGGGTTTGAGTCTACAGCGGAATCAGAAACAATACTAGTATTAAAGTGCAGAGTATCGATTACAGAATCAAAATGCCAGAATCAGAAAGAGTTTTAACTCAACAATCAAATAAGAAAATTTAAACCTTCTACTTGAATTTTCTTATTTCTACCCTATCTACCAGTCCCTTGAGCACTCTCCTGTCCTCCAGAAGTGGGTTCTACCCTCTGCCCTTGCCCTCGTTTCTGCGGGCAGTCCCTAGTAAAGTGTCCCATCTCACCATAGTTGAAGCAAGTGCCCTTCCTTTTTCTGCAATCCTTGTTCAGATGAGTCGAGCTTCCACAAGTAAAGCACTTTTTCCCCTTCTTATATTCAGACTTCTCATCCTTCTTTTGTGTTTCCTTTTTGGGCCCTGCTTTCTTATTCTGTGGTTCTTCCTTCTTTGTCTCTTTCTGGCCCTTGTCTTCCTCGTGCAGTAGTGCCATGTCCACCAATTTCTCGTAAGTTGCTCCCATGGGTACATGGGTCATGGCTAGGCTGTGTAGTGGCTCGTTCAATCCTTTAACAAAGCGGAGAGCCTTTTTATGCTGAGTGTTGACTAAATCCAATCTGAACCTAGCCAGTTGGTTGAACTGGTTGACGTATTCCTTTACCGTCATACTTCCTTGCTTAAGAGATAAGAATTTTCCAGTTGCAGACTCCGTTCAGCTTGCGAGAGGAATTTTGTCTCAAACCTTGTTCTGAAATCCATCCATGTTTCAATTGGCCTCTCAGCGTTAGTGACTTCCCACCAATAGGAAGCTTCGTCCTTGAGCAGCCATACCTCCAACTGTACCTTCTGCCTATCGTCCACCTCGAAGATAACGAATAGATCCTCAGTTTCTTTGAGCCAGTTCCTCGCTTCTACGAATGATTCAGTTCCCTTGAAATCCTTCCCACCCATGGCCCTAAAATCTCTATAGATCTTCGAGAAAGCAATTGCACGAGGAGGGGACGGAGGAGGGGGATCATTTGCTGGACCTGCGGCGGCAGTCCTAGCCTCAAGATATTGACGACACAAACCGGGTACATGAACACCCTCTGGTATCTCAGATGCTTCAGACATGCTGAAACGAAAAAGGAAAGATTCAATTACAAAAAGGGTTGAAGGTAAGATATATGGCTCTTGGGGATTATGTTCTTGAAAATAAGCTTTATTTTTTAAAATACTTCCTTTCAAAACCTTTTTTTTTTAAAATAGTTTTCAAAAACTTTACCCAATCTGGTAACCTTCAGCTCTGATACCAAGTGTAACACCCCACCTCCGTTAAGGTCACTCACAAAGGGAATGCCTTAACTTTGGTGGAGCATTTTAGTAAACAGAATAGAATATTACAAGACAGATAAACAGTACTTGAAAATTTTATAACTTTATTTCAACGGAAACCGAAATAAGCTTGGTTACATCCTTTCAAAACACAATATCAGAATTCAAGTACAAAATATCAGTCTTGTACAAAAGCCTTCAGAATGCATAGTTTAAAATCATAATCCCCACAGAAGAAGACAAGCCATACTTTAAGCACTTCAAGAAGAAGAAATCTGGATCAAGCTAGAGTATTCCCTTCTACAAAACCTGGGGGGGGGATGGAAGAAAAGGGGCGAAAATAAGCAAGGTCAGACATAAAGTCTGGCAAGTCCAGTGACTTTCAGTATATGAACAGATAATAATAATAATGACATGAAAGCAAACTAGATAAGAGATGGTAGTAACATGAGCAGCAAATATACTTAGGTTAAACAGCGGAAACAGAATGATGTAGACTAAGCCATGCTTCTTATTTATCTTATTTCTCTGCACTAATACTAGTATAACAGAATTAGGTGTCACCCTAATGTCTAAACTGAAACAGAAACGGGTACAAAATAATTTTCCCCTGAAGAGAATGCTAGTAATGGGCCTTTACCACCCCAACAGAAACAGACAGAAACAGAATGCTAATAATGGGCCTTTACCACCCGAACAGAAACAGACAGAAACAGATTAATCCCTATGGAAACAGAATGTAGAATTAGGTGTACACTAGTAAATGGGCATTTACTACCCGAACAGACGGTACCACGCAGAAACAGACAGGTGTTACCACCCAACAGAAACAGACAGAACTAAGTGTACCCTAAAACCCTACCCCAAGCGATTGGCTCCCTAATACATAAATACCCTGTGTCGGCCCCACATTAGGGTGTATCACTCCCTAAAGTGACAACCAATTGGTATAGACCTATTTACAGATGTCACGACGTCTTACATCCTCAGAGGCAGACCGGGATCCATGCACGCACATGACCCGGTTGGAACGCACCATCAACACCCCTCGCCATTATCAGAATGAACCGCTTATAATTAGTTCAGTAAGCGTGCCCGGACCCTACCTACTGTTGGGTCAAAGTTTTGATACCAGAAAGGGTTACTGGCTAATATGGGTCCCAAACAACAGATGACACAAGTAATTCCCCTCCTAACCTTGTGCCCCGAGACTAACAGATTTCAGATTAACTTGTTTACAAGTTCAGACATACAGAATTCAGATCAACTAGTTCACAGACTAGTTTTCAGACTAACGGATTAGATATACAGATTTAACAGACTAACCGATTAACCAGTTACAGATTAACAGACTTACAGATTTGTCTAACTTTGTAATTGGTCCTACAGATTCACGGAACAGATTTATTAAATTCATCAGTCTAGTGGGTTTAATCCTATCCACCCAACACGTTTTAGACATCATATTTATCTTAGATTTTCATTAATTAAATATTAATGCCCAGACCTCTCACATTAGACTGACAGTTTGTGGCTACTGGTTAGGCCGGTTGGTTCCGGGCAGATTTCTGCTGCAAACTGAGTCTAACCTCGGGTTTCAAGCACGTTATGACTAACTTCTCACATTAGAGCCTATTGTTTGCGGCCACTGGATGTGCCGGGCGGTTCCGGGCAGAATTACGACGCAAACTCATTCTAACCTCGAGTTAGCCATGTTTATCTTTGCGGCCAATTAATTAATAATTTACCATTTATGCCCACGCCTAATATACATGTCAATTATTCATAGCTAATTCAGATTATGTCAATAACAGACTGAATATATCAACTTAACAGACATAGCAGATAACAGATTTAGGCGACTTAACGGATTCAGCAGATTAAGCAAACTAGCAGATTTAGTAGATAACAGATTAGGCATCTCAATAGGTTTAGTTTAGTAGATTTGGCATTTTCAACAGACTTAGCAGATGACATATATGGCAGATGAACAGATCTAGCAGACTAGGCAGTAGAGAAGAACTAGCAGATTAAGCAATATAACAGAACTAGCAGATTGACAATATAACAGAACTAGCAGATTAGACAAATATAGCAGAACTAGAAAATTAGGCAAATATAACAGATTTAATCATTCCTTCAAGTTTCGCAAACATATCTTGCCTAATTATAAATCTTGCCTAAGTTCACATGCATAAATAATAGTCATGATTCACAATATGATCATATACCCCATGTTTGCATTAAATTTACATAGCACAGATTATGGTCATAATTTACCATATATCATATGTTTCAATTTTTATTAAACTTGCATAGTACAGAAGATCCATATATAAATTATACCAAATATAGTCATCGATTACTATGCATGTCATATATCCCAAAGATCCCTTACTTAGGTGTTTATTTACATTAATAGATATCCTACTTTCATGTAAATCTTTATACCTAAGACATATTCTCTTTATCTCAAATCATATGTTCAATACAGTCTATATTTATGTCCAATTATGTGTCCTCAAATCATATGTTCAATACCCCTTTATATTATAAATATAACATGTCCAGTCATATGTCTCAGATTTATGTTCTAGCTACAGTCCATGTTCTTTCCTCAAATCAGTCACCTACTGGTCATGCCCAATTTATGCATTATTCGTTTTACTGTCCCAAACATTTTAGCGTATGTTAATCTCTTATGAGATTGGCTCAGGCTCGTGGTAGCCCGACTATAGAATAGAAAGCAGAAAAAAATACAAAATAAGGTAGATCTAAACAGAACAGAACAGATATAATCTCAGATTCAGATTTACAATTCATGTCATAATCAGAATTAACGTTTATATCGCAAAATAACTGGACTTGCCTTGGTAGGATTAATGAAAGAACTTTAGTTGTTGTAGAATCGTTGCAAGAGCTTTAATCTCTAATTTGAATTGAGTTGCTTAGGTTGATGTTGATTAGCTTCTAGTTTTGATTCCAGCAGAGTAGCGACGCCATTTTTATTTTTATTAGAACAGAGGTAGAGTAGAAGCAGAATAGAATTGTGTGTAGAGAAGGCTAGGTTTGGGGTTGTTTAAATAGGGTCAAGTGAACGAATCTAGACAGAAATCGGACCAGATACATAAGAATGCACCCAGGCTCAAAACCAGGTTCGGGGACCAGGTCGACACCTAGGTCGACTGCCCAGTCGACCTGGTCTGGGGGGTTCGACTGCCCAGTCGACTCCCCAGTCGACCTGGTTCTGGGCGGGAAATTTTCCGCCCAGTCTGTTCTGCGTTTGAAATTCGAATTTTGAATTCGAATTCGAGCTGTTTTGAACTCTGAATATTTCCGAAACTTTGGAGGGCCATAACTTGGTCCTACTGACTCTGATTCTCACAAACTCGGACTCATTTTCAAGCAGAATTCCGAGACGAACGCAATGGCGCAACCCGTTTCCCTTTATTTTTATTTTAAAAATTAATTATCCTCTAATTTGTTACTTATACGTTCACAGAAAATACGGGGTGTTACAAAATCAAATTTGGAAAAGGTCGCTGTAAGTGCAGTTCGATGGCCATTTATGGAAATCGACTGTACGAGCCTTGATAAAATTATTAAAAATAGTAATAATTTGTGTAAAATCATAAGAAATGATTTGGGAAGAATCAGGATGAAAAACTCCATATTTGAAAAGATAAAAATAGATTTTTATCGAAATGAACTAGTTTTGAACTAGAATTATAATTCTATTTATTTTTAAATAAATAAATTTGATTTGAAAAGGTTTTGAAAACAACCAGGATTTCCAATAATTATATTGGAATGGATTTGAATCGAAATTGTCTTCGGAATATTTCGATGTTGGATTTCGTGATGATACAGATATTGTTATGGGAATTTGAAAGATATATATATATATATCGTTATTTCAAATATGATATTTGTAGGTCGTAGAATTTGATATTGAATATAAGCCGGTATATTTTCTATTCAGAGCCTTGTGTTTAATATCAAATGTGATTTGGGTTTGTCGTGAATGGTGTCTTCATTAACACTGTTCTTGAACCCAGTTGAGAAAAGATTAAATCTTTTTATTTAGATTTAATGGAGAGTACCAATTAAATGATATTTAATTGGAATTGAATTGGTATTGATTTTTGGGTTTATCGTGAACAGTGTTTTAAATAACACTTGTTCTTTAACCCGATAATTAATGAAATGTGATTTTGGGTTGTCGAGAATGGTATCTTCAATAATACTATTCTTAGATCCAAAGGAGTCAAGAAAATTCAGAAACTAACTGGAGATTAGTTGAGTTGAATGGTTTCTGGGGTATTGATCTGATGTTGGTTTCGGCCTTCGGGGTTAATACTTAGGGAACTTCTCACTTGCTAATTTACGGTTAGGGACCGATTGAAATGTGATGTGATTTTGGGTTTATCGAGAACCGTGTTTTAAATGACACTGATTCTTTAACCCAGTCACAGATTAAAACTAAGTGGAGTTTTAATGAATCTTTAATTAGATTGAAATGATCGAGAATGGAGTATCACCAGTTTTGCTCCAGGCGATAGTTAAATCTTTAATTAGATTTGAACGTGAAATGGTAATTGAATTTACCGATAACACCGTGGTGTTAGATATGAAGTATTACCAATTTTACTTCATGGGATGAATAGGTTGGGATTGGGAAATTAAAACAAATGATTACTTCGGTAAGGTTCGTTAATCCCGACTAGTTGAATCGAAATTCAAAAGAAGATTAAAGAATAAATTCAAGGAATTTATCTTTGATAAAATTAATGGGAATCTTTCCCTATGAATGTGAAATTTAGAAACTAACTGTCGGTTAGCTAAGCAGAATGGTTTTCTGGATATTGATCTGATGTTGGTTTCGGCCTTCGGGATTAATATTTGGGGAATTATTCTCTTGATAATTTACGGTTAGTGACTGAAGAATTGGAATGAGGCGTATGTTGTGTTTGTGTAACACTTATTTAAAATATACGCGAGTTATTCGGAAAGACCGGGTTTATCCCATTCCGAATAACTGATACGACGATAAGTCGAAGACGAAGACAGTGGTCGAAGACAGGAGGTCTTCACGTCGTTTGGGTGATTACTGATGATCTTGATTGGGATGTACACCCAAGAAGATGGAAACAGTTGGTGGTCGTCCAGACGTACTTGGAGATCGATGGATATGCGGGGTACTAGGTGCCTCCGGTTTCGTTCAGACCCAGAACGGACTTGTAAATGGACTGTGTGTCTGACATTGGATTTCAGTCTGTGTGATTGATTTCTATTAAATATATATCTGTTTGGCGGCGGAGAATTTATTCTTTTGCTTAACGCCCTTCACTGAGACGTACGAGCTCAGAGGTTATATACTGATGGATATCAAACGCATAGAGTGAATTGCATGTGTGGCATGCCTAAGTGGAGAATGATCAAGGCTTCTGTGGAAAAGCAAAGTCTTGTGGTTGATGATCGAAGCACGGCCTTTGTGGCGTAGCTTTGTGTAACGTTTACTTCACGAGTTTCACACCCTGTATAAACAAAAACGGGAGAGGACATCAGGGAGGACATGCGTTTCTTTCTAGCTAGAAGTGGCGTCAGTGGTTTTACATGCCCTGACGAGTTTGACTTATGTGGTTGTTTCTGTTGCGAGGCGCCTCGGTTTGATCGGACGATCCGGGTCCGATGGAGTTATTTGTTGGCTCATTTACGCCCCATAGGGCGGAGAGACGTATGGTTCAGGCATAATAATCCACTCCATGTGGACCGGCCCTGACGATCTAAGGGGAAGTTGCGGCTGTTCCGGAGACATGGGCTAGATTGTCTTGAATCGGTTGAGTACGATCCCTTACCTCGGTTCATAGAAGGAAATCCAATTTCCAAATACGTGACATTTGCGGTTTTGATTATAGAGCCTAGTATGGCGACATGATATATGGTACCCATGCCGTGTAGGATTGATACTTATGATTTGAAATTGTTTTGACACTATACACTTATAATAGTATCAAATGATTTGTTTTTAACGTACCAAGCATGTTTGGCTATTATAAGGGAAAACCCTATCCCTTGGCTTGCGTTGCATTGTGTGATAGGACCTGGGTCTTATAATAGCTTCATTCTTCTTTATTTAGCATTGCGCTGTTGTTTTATGCACTGGTATTCTTGGGAGGAAACCCGTTCCGTGTTATACGGTGTGGTCCCTTGATTTACCGAACTTTAAAATAAAGATTAATAACTGTTTTAGTTCTCACACCAGTCCCATGACTGACCTGGAGTTTATTGTTTTAACCTAAACTCTGGTTGCCCTTATTTTGACACGGGCAGCTAGTAGTTTTGGTTTTGCAGATTTATATTCATAGGATCTTGGTTTATAGCTGGAACGATAATCGGAAAGCTTTGTATCCGCGTATTACTTCTAGTTGTGTATTGTATTAATTTTCCACTGCGATGTATTTAAATGTAATTTAAATCTCTGATATTTCTGTGTAATATTCATTTATACTCTGTATATTCTTGTATTCTGATGGTATTGTTGTAATATACAATGAAATGTTCTCCTGTCTGCGTTCTATTTTGTCGTGTTCCCAAAACAATCAGGCGTTTCGAACGGTGTAGATCGGTTTAGCGACTGATTCGGATCGAGCGAGATTCCTTGTTGTCACATTTGGTATCAGAGCTTTGGTTTACAAAGCTCAGAGAACAAGACACATTAGAACCATACGAAAGAATTCATCAGAAACTGGATTAGTAATATCCAACGGGAATGACTCGTTAGAGATGGGATCAGTAGTGTCCTAGAACGAGTGTGAAGAGTATATTTTTGAAAATGAAAACAAATTTTGTTTTGAAATTTAAATCAACTATTCGTATTTGATTATTTATTTTATATTGTATTGATTTGGACTATCCAGTATATACAGATTTTGCGTATACGTCTGATCCGCGTGTATTCGAAATTTTAATATATTGGATAGATATAGAATCACACTCTAGTCGCTCGGAGATGATTCTGATGATGAGGCCTCATCATCAGTGTTTATATTCAAGTGACGAAAGTGAGATTTCTATATATTTCCTATTGACTGGTGTGAGAACCAAAATTAGATAGGGCTTATTGTTGTGATTTTGCATCAAAAATCTGATTTTTAGAATATATATCAAAGTTATAAATTTGAAATGATAATCAACTAATCGATTACTGATTGTGTTGTTTGATTATTAGTTGATTAATTAAAATGTTGAACCGATAGCCAAATTGAACCAAATATTGATTGTATTGAAAATTTATCGCATTTGCTTGCATATACTTGTACTTACATTGAACCGGTCATAGCAAGGAGGCTAGAGAAGAGAATAAAATTTGTTTGCCCGACAAATAGGTACATGTTTACCATAATTTACTGTTTTGTTTGGGTGATGATGATTGTATGAGCCGATTGGCTAGCCGCTTGGCTTTTTCTTTTTCTTTTTGAGATCAGAAGGCCTGTATGGCAATTTCGGGATTTTCCCGGCGCTCCCGGTGCAGGGGAGGTTATGGTGAAATTTTTCGAAAATTTAGGGTGTTAGCCAAATTTTTGAAAAATTTGAAAAGTTCATAGAAACTGAAAAGTTGAAGAACTTAAGCCGTAATGAAAATAGAGAAAGTTGAGTTGATTAATTAAACAACTTTCGGCTTGTTCCTTTTCGGGGGCGAAAAGTTTTAAGTGGGGGAGATTGTAATAACTCGGAAATCTGGGCCAATTTAATTATTTTTTATTTTGGCAATTTTAATGAATTTTGAACATTTAAAATGAATTGTTTTAAATAATATCGATGATAAATTTATTTTGAATAGAATTCGAACGTATATATTATATAGATCGTCGTTAGAATATAAATATTTATTTTAAATTATAAAAGGAATTGAAAATGGCGCGGTAGTTCGATAATTCGATTTAAAAATTCAAATGAATGTACCGGGTGCAAAATAATCCGGATTTTAGTGAAACCAAAAATATTTGAATCTAATTGAGAATATCTCTCCAACGAATCCGAAAAATCAAAATTTCATAGCGAGGATAAAAAGATACGTCCAGTTGAAAATTCTGAATAGTTGCTATGGAATTCTGGCCCTTAAAAATGGAAATTTTGCAAACGACCTCGGATTTCGACGAAACCACTTTTGTTGGATCCGTGATGTCAAGTTATTGCTAGATTTCAATTTTCGTAATTTTTCGAATTAATATGAGAGCGTGGCAAAGGAAAAGGCGTTTGACCAGTTTCAGATGAATTTAATCGACTGGAAATTGGCCATTTTTCAAACGGTCTCAGAATTCGACGAAACTAGTTTTGTTAGGACCGTATCGTCAATATGAAACTAGAATTTTTTTTTTGGGAATTTTTCTAGTTAGTATGTGGCCTAGGTAATTTGAAATGTACGTTTAAAATTCAATATATAGAGTTATATTTTGACTTTGAATAAAACTGATGGAAACGATCGAATCAGTCTATGATACATATCCCATTGTGTTCGGAATGGGGGTAATTAGCTATGGACGATAGGCGGTGGGCTTGATTTCGAGTTTGAAATATGAAGTTGCTTTTTGAATTAATAAATAATAATAATAATAATAAATAAATATTTTTACATATACCCCCCCTCTTTTATCCCCTTCCTCCCTCGTTCATTCTCAGATCAAAAAAAAGGGAGATGACGAATTGACGCCCCCCCCCCCACAGGCGATCGCTCGCGCCTCCATCTCCCCCCTCCCCCCCGACGTTGACGCGGCCATGCCCCTTCCTCCTCTCGAAACCCTAACGCCCCTCAACCCCCTCCTCAGTTCGAACCACCCAGCGCCCAAAACCCGTGAGCCACCTTCACTTCCCAACTGCCGACGCTGCAACCTCCCCTGGCGCCACCTGGCCCTCCGACGTGGACCCCTCCGACGCAAGAATTGATTTTCTCCAATAAAGGTGAGTTTTTTTCTTATTGTATTTTTAAAAACTGAGTTTAGTTAAGTTAAAAACTGATTTTATCTAGTTATAAAAGCATAGATTTTTTAAAAAAATGAGAGTTAAGATTTTTGTTTATATAAAAAGATGTGATTTTTCTTTATAAAAAGATTGGATTTTTTTTAAAATATACAACGAAATGATTTTTCTTAGTTTAAAAATATGAATATACTTTGATTGGAAAATATAAAGAAGTGATTTTTATTTTAGAAGTAGCGGTATAAAAATATGGTTTTTATATTTCTAAAATAATAAAGATATGATTTTTACAAAGTAGAAAAGTTAAAAATTCGATTTTTATATATTGAATAGCGAAGTAAAAATTCGATTTTTATATATTGAATAGCGAAGTAAAAATTCGATTTTTATATATTGAATAGCGAAGTAAAAAATTCGATTATTATATATTGAATAGCGAAGTAAAATTTCGATTTTTATATATTGAATAGCAAGAAAAAATTCGATTTTTATATATTGAATAGCGAAGTAAAAATATGATTTTTATATATGCAGTGGCTACGGGCAACGAAAGTGACAAAATGCGAGCACGAAGAAGATGTTCTACATATGAAGAGTCGAGGTGTTGGGATTAGCTTTTTGTGAGAACTTCTCACCTTCAATTTAATTTTCTAGTTAAAATATATACTAGGATGCAGACGGTGTTTAGTAGCACCCGACACCCGTCGTCCACAGACCATGGACGGCTTGTATGCTTGTTTGTTTGATTTTGATGTGTAGTTGATTGTGTGATGTGATGCGAATTGAAATAAAATATTTATATAGTTAAAAATATGTTATAGTTAAAAATAGAATTTTTAACATATATATGAAAGGAAATAAAAATAAACAAATCGGACGATTTGTTTATATACACACATTTGACTGATATTGATTGGGACGATAAATTTTACACATCGCCCAACTGCACAAATAAAATCTGTTTTGATTGTTTGAAACCCCACACGGGTATTGGGATGATATTTGACGTACACTAATCCCGATTTTTTAGTTGTATGTCGATCGATTGATTGACAGACTGTTATAAGCGTTGAATATTTATATTTGATGCTTATACAGTGTAGAATGCACTTTGGATGATGGTTGATTATTCATCGTTGTAATTGTATACATGTGTTGTAGAAAATCCATATAATTAACATTTTATGGTAATTGATTGGGCCTCATTCCATATTTGAAAAAGAAATATTTGAAAAAGAAATATTTGGAATAGAAATATTTGAAATAGAAATATTTGAAATAGAATATTTGAAAGTAGAAATATATGAAGCCGTGTTGACTAGATTTACGCCATTTTGACGTGAATGATATTTATATCGATTTTATTCATTTTATAATGAACATCGAAAGTGATTTCAAAATCTGATATTTCGAATAGAAATAAATTTGAATTAAATTGAAATGAATCGAAATTCGAATTAAATTGAAATTGAATTGAAATCGATTTGAAATGAATTTAAAACGAATTTATATTGGAATATTCAATTTTGATTTGAAATTGAATATGAAGATGAAACCGTTTTGAAAATGAATTTATAACGATTTATAAAGAACGTTTTGAATTGAAATCGACGAAGTATATATTATATATATTATATATATAATAAAATGGCCTGAATAGAACGCGCCGCGCCGCGGTAGTTCGCGAATTTCGACCATTGACTTCGAACGGATATTACGGGAGATCCGACCGTCGGATTCTCCTAAAACCAGAACTGTTGGGTTCGTATCGAAAAGAGCTTTCTAACGAATATTAGAAATTAGAAATCTAACGGTTGGATTTGGAATTATGTCCAAATCAAATTTGGAAAAGGTCGTTGTAAGTGCAGTTCGATGGCCATTGATGGAAATCGACTGTACGGGCCTTGATAAAATTATTTAAAATAGTAATAATTTGTGTAAGAAATGATTTGGGAAGAATCGGGATGAAAAACTCCATATTTGAAAAGATAAAAATAGATTTTTATCGAAATGAACTAGTTTTGAACTAGAATTATAATTCTATTTATTTTTAAATAAATAAATTGGATTTGAAAAGGTTTTGAAAACAACCAGGATTTCCAATAATTATATTGGAATGGATTTGAATCGAAATTGTCTTCGGAATATTTCGATGTTGGATTTCGTGATGATACATATATTGTTATGGGAATTTGAGATATATATATATATATATCGTTATTTCCAATACGATATTTGTAGGTCGTAGAATTTGATATTGAATATAAGCCGGTATATTTTCTATTTAGAGCCTTGTGTTTAATATCAAATGTGATTTGGGTTTGTCGTGAATGGTGTCTTCATTAACACTGTTCTTGAACCCAGTTGAGAAAAGATTAAATCTTTTTATTTATATTTAATGAAGAGTACCAGTTAAATGATATTTAATTGGAATTAAATTTATATTGATTTTTGGGTTTATCGTGAACAGTGTTTTAAATAACACTTGTTCTTTAACCCGACAATTAATGAAATGTGATTTTAGGTTGTCATGAATGGTATCTTCAATAATACTGTTCTTAGATCCAAAGGAGTTAAGAAAATTCAGAAACTAACTGGAGATTAGTTGAGTTGAATGGTTTCTGGGGTATTGATCTGATGTTGGTTTCGGCCTTCGAGATTAATACTTAGGGAACTGCGCACTTGCTAATTTACGGTTAGGGACTGATTGAAATGTGATGCGATTTTGGGTTTATCGAGAACCGTGTTTTAAATGACACTGATTCTTTAACCCCATTCACAAATTAAAACTAAGTGGAGTTTTAATGAATCTTTAATTAGATTGAAATGATCGAGAATGGAGTATCACCAGTTTTGCTCCAGGCGATAGTTAAATCTTTAATTAGATTTGAACGTGCAATGGTAATTGAATTTACCGATAACACCGTGGTGTTAGATATGAAGTATTACCAGTTTTACTTCATGGGATGAATAGGTTGGGATTGGGAAATTAAAACAAATGATTACTTCGGTAAGGTTCGTTAATCCCGACTAGTTGAATCGAAATTCAAAAGAAGATTAAAGAATAAATTCAAGGAATTTATCTTTGATAAAATTAATGGGAACCATTCCCTATGAATGTGAAATTTAGAAACTAACCGTCGGTTAGCTAAGCATAATGGTTTTCTGGATATTGATCTGATGTTGGTTTCGGCCTTCGAGGTTAATATTTGGGGAATTATTCTCTTGATTAATTTACGGTTAGTGACTGAAGAATTGGAATGAGGCGTATGTTGTGTTTGTGTAACACTTATTTAAAATATACGCGAGTTATTCGGAAAGACTGGGTTTATCCCATTCTGAATAACTGATATGACGATAAGTCGAAGATGAAGACGGTGGTCGAAGACCGGAGGTCTTCACGTCGTTTGGGTGATTACTGATGATCTTGATTGGGATGTACACCCAATAAGATGGAAACAGTTGGTGGTCGTCCAGACGTACTTGGAGATCGATGGATATGCGGGGTACTAGGTGCCTCCGGTTTCGTTCAGACCCAGAACGGACTTGTAAATGGACTGTGTGTCTGACATTGGATTTCAATCTTTGTGATTGATTTCTATTAAATATATATCTGTTTGGCGGTGGAGAATTTATTCTCTTGCTTAACGCCCTTCTTTGAGACGTACGAGCTCAGGGGTTATATACTGATGGATATCAAACGCATAGAGTGAATTGCTTGTGTGGCATGCTTAAGTGGTGAATGATCAAGGCTTCTGTTGAAAAGCAAAGTCTTGTGGTTGATGAACGAAGCACGGCATTTGTGGCGTAGCTTTGTGTAACGTTTACTTCGCGAGTTTCACACCCGGTATGAACCAAAAACGGTAGAGGACATCAGGGAGGACATGCGTTTCTTTCTAACTAGAAGTGGCGTCAGTGGTTTTAAACGCCCTGACGAGTTTGACTTATGTGGTTGTTGCTGTTGCGAGGCGCCTCGGTTTGATCGGACGATCCGGGTCCGATGGAGTTATTTGTTGGCTCATTTACACCCTATAGGGCGGAGAGACGTATGGTTTAGGCATAATAATCCACTTCGTGTGGACCGGCCCTAACGATCCAAGGGGCAGTTGCGGCTGTTCCGGAGACCTGGGCTAGATTGTCTTGAATCGGTTGAGGACGATCCCTTGCCTCGGTTCATAGAAGGAAATCCAATTTCCAAATACGTGACATTTGCGGTTTTGATTGTAGAGCCTAGTATGGCGACATGATATATGGTACCCATGCCGTCTAGGATTGATACTTATGATTTGAAATTGTTTTGACACTATACACTTATAGTAGTATCAAATGATTTGTTTTTAAACGTACCAAGCATGTTTGGCTATTATAAGGGAAAACCCTATCCCCCGGCTTGCGTTGCATTGTGTGATAGGACCTGGGTCTTATAATAGCTTCATTCTTCTTTATTTAGCATTGCGTTGTTGTTTTATGCACTGGTATTCTTGGGAGGAAACCCGTTCCGTGTTATACGGCGTGGCCCCTTGATTTACTGAACTTTAAAATAAAAATTAATAACTGTTTTAGTTTTCACACCAGTCCCATGACTGACCTGGAGTTTATTGTTTTAACCTAAAATCTGGGTGCCCTTATTTTGACATGGGCAGCTAGTAGTTTTGGTTTTGCAGATTTATATTCACAGGATCCTGGTTTATAGCTGGAAAGATACTCGGAAAACTTTGTATCCGCGTATTACTTCTAGTTGTGTATTGTATTAATTTTCCGCTGCGATGTATTTAAATGTAATTTAAATCTCTGATATTTCTGTGTAATATTCATTTATACTCTGTATATTCTTGTATTCTGATGGTATTGTTGTAATATACAATGAAATGTTCACCTGTCTGCGTTCTATTTTGTCGTGTTCTCAAAACAATCAGGCGTTTCGAACGGTTTAGATCGGTTTAGCGACTGATTCGGATCGAGCGAGATTCCTTGTTGTCACAAAATTAATATAACGGTCACATGCTGACTCCAAAAATTCCCGAAAAATAAATCTAACTATGTTTTGATTATACGGTCCTAACAAAGTTAATTTCGTCGAATTTGGAGACTGTTTGAAAAATGGCCATTTTCTGGTCAATCCAATTTGACTGAAATTAACAAAACACATTTTAATTTACCACGCTCACATATTAATTCCAAAAATTATGAAAATTGGAATGAAACAATAATTTGACATTTCGGATCTAACCAAAGGGGTTTCATCGAAAACGGAGGTCGCTTGTAAAATGGCTATTTTTTAGGGCATTGTTATAATTTAAAAATCAAAATTTTAAATTCTGACTCAATTTCTATCAAAATTTCTAAAATTAAAATTTTTAAATTGGTTCTGATTTTCCGGGTTGTTACAATCTCCCCCACTTAAAAAACTTTTCGTCCTCGAAAAGGAACGGAGCTGAAAGTTGTTTAACTAACCAACTCAACTTTCATTCTTTTATTAGTTTCAATAATTTTATTAGTTTAACTAATAATCACACAACACAATCATTAATCAATTAGTTGATTATCTTTTCAAATATATATAACTTTTATATATTCAAAAATCATATTTTCTAAGACTGGATTATATGTATAATCACAAATACGTTAATTATAAACTTGTCACTCTCAACTCATTCTAGGGCATTTTTAACCCCATCTCTAATGAGTTTTCTCATTCTAGGATACTACTAATCCTACCTCTAATGAGTATTCTTTTATAGGACATTACTAATCCTACATCTGATGAGTCTTTTGTTTAGTACTAACGAGTTGTACCCCAAAGATTTGAGTTAACCAAAGATCTGATACCAACTGTAACGATTTGGATTTTGCTCGAATCTAATCGATCGTTAAATCGACTAAGACCGTTCAAAACCCAAATACGCTAACCCTGGGTATACAACACATCAGAACAAATAACAGCAGACTTTTATAAATATCATAATAATGTTACATCAAAGCACAGTATATCAGAGTACATCGAATATAAATACCACAGCGGAAGATTAAATTATAATTATTGTAATACAATGTAGCAGCAACGAAAAACTAACACATCAGAAGGCTGTCAGTGCTCTGGAGATAGCTTTAAGCTTCGATCCAGAATCCTGCTCAATATATCTGCAAAATAAGCTACTCGACCGCCCGTGTTCGAAAATATGGACACCCGAGTTTGAAAGTGAAACAAACTACAGGTCAGTCACGGGACTGGTATGAGAAATCTTAATTAACCTATTTAATAATAAGGACAATCACAGGACCACGCCGCTAACATGAAACGAGTTTACTCCATTGGATTGCTATTGCATAAACTTCAACCATAAATAAACATATGGATCTACAATGCATCAATCAACATGCAATTCCTTAATCTACCTATTTAGGCTTAATCCCTAAACTTGGATTTCAAAATCCAATTCACTTTACAGAAATTATTTCTTTGGACTTTATTTCCCGATTTCTTTTATTTCAAATCATTTGAAATACATATCTAGCTTTTATAATAAAGTAGATTTCACTTTGGGATTTCAAAACAAAACATTTGGAAATATGAATTCCAAAACGTAACAAAACATACAAACAAGTATGAAACCAAATATCGGTCATGTTCCCTCAGGACCGGGCAGTACGCACCCTAACCGAACCAATATATATATATATATATATATATGTACCTAATGGCTACACTGACAATACACCTTCCCACCAATTGGGGAAGCCATGCACGCCCTCACACTATTAGTCAATTTCGGGTCACCCGCATCTTCAGTCACATACTTGCTAGATCATCTTATATCCCGAAGTAGGGAAAATCATTTCACAACATAATCACAAGTATAATCAAATCTATATAGATTTCTACTTACAAATTATTTCGAAATCATCGGGTATAGCCCTCGAAATCCTTTCTGTTTTATAAAACATTTTAACAAATCATCGGGTATAGCCCTCGAAATCCTGGTTTGGACTAAGCTTTGAAGAAGCAAAACTATGGACATAGGATCCCAACAAGAGTCTTCTGGATCTTAAATGGCTACGTCAGAAATTACCGACCCGAGAGTAAAGGAAGAACAATAGTTAAGAATGGAACCCTTGAGGATCATCAATTGGAAAAGGAAATGGAACAACACGATCCAGATTTTTGTAACAACAATACATTCTACGTAGAACAAATCTCAACCTTTGCTCTAAGTGGTTCTACATCAAAGGAGTATAACCTATTTTCTTACATAAGGGAAACCATCTACGAACAAACTAAGGGCACGATCTTCGAGCAAGGAATGATGAGAGACTTCAACCATTTTACTTCCAAATGGACCAAACAGACAACGCTTCAGTCTCAAAACACTTTGAAAAGAAGGATCGAAGACATGAATGAAGTATTTTGGCTAGATAACAAAAGGACTAAGTTCCGACGACAAAGAGAAAGCTTTATGTCAAAACTACCCAAAGGGTGCCACCTAACCACTTCAATGGAAAATATCTACTTCCTAACTAAACATGAGCTTAATTTCTAGCCATCTGCAAAGAAGAAGCCTAAATACGAATGGAAATTAGAAAGGCCTTACTGCCATTATCATATGATGAATGGGCATGAAACAAACCACTGCAGAGTGCTTGAAGGGATGATTATCAAGGTCAACTGCGAGACTTTTTAAAAGGATTAGATTAAGTCTAAGCAAGACCTTCTCGAGAAAATGCTTGCATAGCTAAGGGTATGAAAACCCTCTCAAATTTTTTGGAATAACCCACAATGAGTCAAATGAATAAATGGATAAAAACCCTTATCACCGCCAAGATGGCCAGGGCAAGGCACCCCTCGAAGGGGGAGGGGTTGATGTATATGCCTTTCTTCGATCCCAAATCAGAAAAGGCCACATTAAAGCTCAATAGCGTAAGCCTACGATCCACGCTAGAAATGGTCGAGACGGAGTATCTTATTAGCATGCCCTGCCTCTGCTCGTAGAAGAGTACATCCTGCCTCTGCTACAAACCAAGCACTTCCGACCTTCATTACCCGCAGAAGGGAATGAAAACCCTTATTCGAGCCTACGATGGCCAGGTTAAGGCACCCCTTAGAGGGGTGGAGTGTAAGCCTATATCACCTCCTACGATGGCCAGGGTAGAGCATCAAAAGAGCAGGCCTTAAAACTGCCTCTACGATGGCTCGATGTAAGCATCTAAGCCCTTACCACTGCTTGCGATGGCCAGAGTAAGGGACCTCCGGGAGGGGGGTCGGGTAAGTCCTTGGGCCCTGCTTGAGAATAATTTAGCTAAGTGCGCTAGACGTACGAGCCCAGAGAGTGGCCAACAAAGCACGTACATCCACTTTTTTTATGAACGAAAGCCCAGAGAGTGGATAAGTAAGCACGTACATCCTCTGCTTACATAAAATCCCGAGAAAAGGGAAGAAAAACCCTGGAGGAGCATTCTAAGCACGCAGCCGCCTCTGCTTACAAAATCCTGTGGGAAGGGAATGAAGGCTCAAAGATAGAGCTCGCAAAGCACATACAACCTCTACTTTAGGAAATAAGCCTGGAGTTGGCACAAACAATATTAAATACCAGCTATGGATATCTAGTCTTCAATCAAATACTCAAATCTGGGTTAGTTCGGAACTTCTGTTAATACCAAAGGAGAATTTCTGGTCTTTATCAAATACCCGAATCTGGATTGGTTTGGGGCTACTATTATTGCCAAAAGTGAATTTCAAAGCTCTTCTATCAAATACCCGAATCTGGGTTTGTTCGGGACTTCTATCATTACGAGAAGAGGATTTCTGGTCATATATTAAATATTCGACTCTGGGTTGGTTTGGGATTTCTAATTATTATCAGAATAGAATTTCTATCTGCTATCGAATGCTCGAATCTATGTTAATTTAGGACTTAAATTGATACTAGATGCGGGTATCTAGTCTTCCATCAAATACCCAAATCTGGGGTCTGAATCGAGATTTATAACGATTGCCAGAAGTGGTATTTGGGACTTTCCTTACTAATACACTCATCTGGCTCACAAGATTCAATTCTTATTCTTGAAAAGGAGTCTGTTGACAACACTCGAGACGATGACTCGAGTCTGCTACCTTAAAGCCTTCAAATGAAGATAATGATCTTCCATATTGCTCAGGGAGATTTTCTTAACCCATATGTACGATTTTCTTGCGCATTATTCAAATAAAATACGTCATACAAATAATCATGCTACTTCATTACAATTAAAGTACAATATGGATTATGTCTTTTTAACACTTCGCTCGATACCATTCTAAGAAGAATTTCTATTAGGCAAGGTAGTTGTTCCCAAAACATAAAATACGAGTAAACACATTTCTCTACCATACATTTGCTCATTATGAGAATATAATGCGCATGCTATTTCATATCATAGGGTAGTTATCATACATACCCTACAAGGCTAAACGCTAAACGATGTATGATAAATTTGCACAGAGTAGTGCAATAAGACTCCAGGGAGGAAGTATTCTCATTAAGCGTAGACAACTAGATGTCAAGTGACATCCACATAACATTATTAACAAAGTTACCTAGCGAGTCGCCACATGCAAATGTCACCACGTCAATTTTTTTTACATTTATGAATCATTCTACCACCATATTACGACTGCAACATAAAAGGGTTCGTAATGACCAGGCCCCTTAATCCGAGTCAGGATTCTTTAAAGTGTATTCTAATGATGCATAGCCTACTTTTTTCTCTAATTCAACTTCCAAATAATTAATTTGACGAAGTAATTTGCTTATTTCTTCATCCGAATTGATAGAAGGATTAACCCTTGATTGTCTTTGCAGCTCGAGGATAGTTTTATCTCTCTCTCTTTAAGTTGACTCTCTAAAATGGACACTTGTTCGTTCAAATTCCTGTTAGCAATATTTTGGAGATAGTAGGTCCTTTCCCTCCTCGAAGTAGGAGCTTCCTTGAAAATGTCCTTTTGTTATACAATTACTAGTGATTCATCCCTAAATTGAGAGGGGGGAGTCTGGAATTGATTACTCACAAACAAAATAAAATACAATGGTGTGCAAAATATAACTATCGAAAACAAACACTAATAGCATCGTGATATTTAAAGAAAGATTACTGCATGAGTTTTACCCATACAAATCTTGAAATGTTCTAGTAATACACATCTCCACAAATTACAAAAGTACAAGCTTACTCATCAATACACCTGTCACTTGTATTATACATTAGTACAACATGGATGATCATAAGTCTTATCAAAATTATGTCATAAGTGTCACCCGAAAGGTTAGAATAAAATCAAAAGTATTTCATACAAGTACATCTAAGATTTCCTACAAAGTTATACTCCCCGGGTTTATGAGACGAACTCGTTGAGAGTCCTCCTTTTCGTCTAAAAACAATGAGCGAGAAGCATTTCTTTAAATTACATCTTCATGGAAGAAAGGTTCTGGCACAACATAAGGAAATTAATCATTGATGTGATCTAAAGAAGGAAGAAAGCACTTCAAAAGTGAAAGCCGTATCTTTGAGGCAGGAATGTCAGATTGAACGGGAAGACCCTTCTCTTTCGGCTTAGAAGAACCATCCTTCCTGGTAGGAGACTTGGCCGGGTACTGACCAGATGGGGTGCCTAAAGGATCAAAGTTGGCTCCCTCAAAATTATGCGTTCCACCAGAAGCGGAGAGTGGGTTACCGCCATCTTTATCAGACTCATCTCGTTGACCTCCATCATCGCCTACATCATCATCAACATCATCAGTAACTAAGTATTTATCTTCATCATTAGAATCATCAGGCAAATCCTCAATGTGTAAAAGGCCTTCAAGCTTAGGCTTATCTTTCTTTAGCACTTTAGATCCCCATTTATCCGATTCAATCCTTTCTATGATTTTACTCTGAACCGAAGGAAGGACAAAAGTAAACTCAATCCTTGGAAACCTTTTGAAATTATCCGAGAATGCAAGGAAAAAGCATCTTCATAATAGTCCATGACAATCCTCGGGAGATGATCTTTCAAAAATTCAAATATCCTACTCCTAGCCTCATGAATTATTCACCTCACATTAGAAAGCTTGTCATCCATTTTCTTTAACTCATCAGCATTAGTGGCTGACATGTCCACCTGCTTATTTTGAAGAACTGAAACTTGGTCGGATAAACTATCTTTAGCCTGCCTTCCCTTCTCAAGAGAGGCCTTCAGTCTCTCACACTCACCATCTCTCTTTGCCTTCGCTTGGGACAAGGAATCAGCTTTAGTTTTCAAGGCAGTGTTTTCCTCCCAAAGTGAGATAATCTCAGTAGAAGATGAAGGAGCCATTCCCCTAGACAATAGCTAGCTTTTGGTCACCTTAAAAAGAATAAAAAGGGACATATTAACCTTCATGCGGAAGTTACAGAATGAAAGTGGAACCAAGAAATATAAATTCATACCAAAAGTTGTTCCTTGACTAGTTATCGATAGAAATTCTCCAAGTCCAAAGGCATGGAGGGTAATGAAATGCTAAAAACTTCGGTAGAGGAGAGAGCAAGATTCACAAAAATATCAAAATCCAAAGTCGACGAAGGCAGACTGGGAAAACTAACGCGTTGAGAGGATGAAGATAGAAGTAAACTATGTTTCCTCGCATCAAATGCACTTTGGAAGTTCGGGTGTCAAAGAATCACTTATGAGTTTTGTTTCTAGGAGACGCTTCAGGTGAAGAGCTGATATCAAGAACAACCCCAGTACCAAAAACAGTGGGACCAAGGGTTGTCTGCACTTCAATTGTAATAATAACATCATAGGAAGAATGAGCAGAAGTGCCATACTTTTGCCTTTTAGGTGATGGCTAAGTAGTAAGTCCCGTAAGTCTTTTTATAGCGACAGCATCAGACTGAACAAAAGCATCCAAAGCAGAAATATTTTAAGAAGCAGGAGTTTTTGGTTAGAAGTATCCATATCAGGAATACAAGAATAAGAAATCTAAGACATAAAATGTAAAACCACGCTGGAAAAGGAGAACGGTGCTACACTAAGTATCGTGGAATATGGGAGATAATGCACTGAACGTGTCGGAACCTAGGGATAAGCTCTTAGCCCTAGAAAAGTGAGTGGGTGGTGGTCCCAAAATATTCTGCCCTAGAGGAAGAAGGCCATAATGGTGAAGCCTATTCATGGTAAGCAAGGATGTTCGGTGTCCCAACCTCTCAGATGTCTTGAAAATGGTTTCAACAGCTTGAGCCTCCTCGTTCGACAAAGTTATGTTCTTGGAAGAAGTATCTAAGCAGAAACAAAGGTCAAACAAAAGCATGTAAATGACATAATCATCTTTTGAGGACAAGAAACTCACCAAGATCAGAAAAGTTTCCCAATATACCTGAAGGACACCTGATGTAAAAGAACTGGTCTTTCCAGGACTTAGACTTATTGATACTGTCACTTATTAGCTTCCTCATGGGGTTCGCACGCAAGATAGGTGACTCCACACTTTCGGAGTGTAACAAGTGACGAATGGGATTAGGGCTAAGGGAAGCCTGAACTGACCCCGACGCCATAATTTCAAGACATAAGAATAAAGTATAAGTGTTCGGTGAGAGCTGGATAAGAGCATCCCTAGATCATATAAGAGTCTGAATATGAAAGTGGGAAAAGAAAGAAGCCCCCGTGCCAAATATGAATTGCGGAGCATGTAAAGTATCCCTCTGAGGGTTTCTGGATGGTGTTTTGGGTAGTAGCTAAAATGGCATCTACACCAGATATCCTAAAGCTGTCAAGGATGGTTTTCACTTACTCTTGAGGAGAGATAAGAGACCGCTTCAGAGTAAACTCCCTCTTCGCTCGTGGGGTACCAGAACCCTTGGACTTTGACTTATCAGTGCTCTTTTTGACAGACGTAATACCGCCAGGTGATATCATTTCATAACATACATATTAACACTACAATCTTTTAAATAAACATGCACATAGCATCTGTAAATGGGTAAACAATATAAAAACTTGTTAACCTTAGAATTTTAAATTATGAAATACTGCACTAATCATAAGAATTGAATATAACAAGGTAAGTACATATAAACGCAAGTTACATACACTTGGGAACAATTAAGTCTTCGGTGATGACCAAACTAACAACCCCGTAACAAAAATAAAAGAGTGAAAGGTAGATGTCGGGGAAATCAGAATATCGATAGTGCTTAGTGTCGGTTTAACCATAACCAAATGATTAAGTGTTATCAGCGAAGGCCTAACTGGTCTCGAGATCCGATACGGGTGAAACAAGGTCAAAATGCTTCGATATTGAACTCCTAATTTTTCCGACACTAAAACCGAAAGAGAAACATAACTTTCGAAAACACTTTTAAACTAAACTGACACCTACTGCGTCGAAAGCCAAGTAAATACAAATATTAGTGTCTACAAAATCGAAGCTAAAATGAGTCTATAACAATGGATGTTGAGTTCACTCGTACTGCAAGCATAACATCCTTCTTTGTAATAGAAACTTTTAGCATGTCAATTTTGCATTTTAAACCCTAAAGGTGTATTAGGAGAATTGAGGACCTAAGTTATTCGGTAGTAATCATCATTTAAGTTGTCATCATCGTTTTAACTCATGCTTATTACACGAAACCCCGATCAGATTGGAAGCACAATTTCGATTTCTATTTTTATCAAAATAGAAATATTACATAGATTTGAACTTGAAATTCTGAAAGAAAAGTTGGTAGAAAACATAAGGAACAGTGATCTTGTTTGAGAAATGTAATTTGTAGGCGAAAATCAAAGGGGGGAGAAGAAAGAATATTTATGCTGCAGTATATCCTAAATCACAACCACACAAGCATAATCCAACCAACGAACCAAATTGAAGGATACCAAGAGGCGGGAGATTGAATTGCAGCACAGTAGTCGAAGTTTGGCTTGAAAAATCGAAATTACCCCTTCACAAGAGGGGAAAATGTTACTACCAAATTCAATGCTGATGCATGCTGTCGGTAAAGGGGTATCAGACTGCAACCAACAAAAAAGTTTGATATGAAAGCATGAAGCTGACATCAAGTTGAAGCCGGAAGCATAAAAGAGGTGATTTGGTTAGTAAACTACTGGCACCAACATAAAAGAGAAAAGCCCGGTACCGATATGAAAGGGGAAAGTGACAACACAATACGGAAACAGAGGGCGATCAACATGACTCAGTTCCGAAAGCATAGCGCAAGTAGTTGGAGACAAGAAAAGATGAACAAAAACCGGAATCCAATGACCTGAGACCCAAAGCAAAGAAGGGACTTTATATTATCCGAAACATGAGCAGAATGAGATGAAGGGCTATCAGCACTAATTAACTTAGTGCCGATACAAAAGGAAAATAAAGACATCAAATTCTTGGATAGCACTCTGAAAGCTAACTGTCGGAGTCATGGCTTGTTGAGGGCTATCAGCACTAATTAACTTAGTGCTGATACAAAGGAAAATAAAGACATCAAAGTCTTGGATAACACTCTGAAAGCTAACTGTCGGAGTCAAGGCTTGTCGAATACCGAGACACAACATGTAACACCCCGTATGTTGAATAACTTGCTATAATATAAAACAGGGCAGAATTAAATTTTATAATCTGAATCAGGGGAAACGGGCTATGCCATTGCGTTCGTCTCGGAAAAATACGCGAAATAGAGTCCGAGTTTTCGAAAATCGGAGTCCGTATGACCCAGTTAAGGCCCGAAGAAGTTTTCAGAAATTCAAAACAGATTAAAAATATTCAAATTTCTCAGTTCAGAAGAGGCGGGAAAATTCCCGCCAGGCAGAGGGCGTCGACCCAGGGGTCGACATGGGTGTCGACCCCCCCTAGGGGTCGACCCAGGGGTCGACCCCCCTTGTCGGTCTGTGTGACCTGGGTGCACTGATTTGGGATTTGGGCTATGGTTGGTGGCTAGTGACGAGATCTGACGGCTCTAATCTGATTTAGGGTTAATCTAATGGCCTAAAACACTTAACTAATCTATAAATACACCCTACGACTACCCTAATTCATACTAAAATTGGAGACAACGTCGCTATCCCGTCAAAATGCAACTAGGAGGAGCCACCAACAAATTAAAGAGGAAGATGGCTTCTCAAATCAACTTCTAATCAACTCTAGCAACTTAATCCTCTTCATATGAGTGCTAATCAACAAGTTGTGAGTACTATAGCCTTAATGACCAATTGTTGAAATGATTATGATAGGATATAATGAGGTTATGGCTATGAATGTGGATCAATGCAAGTTATGTTATCATATGCTATGTGTTCATGATGTTATGCAAGTTATGCAAGTCATATGCTATGTGTTATGCAAGTTATGCAAGTCATATGCTATATGTTCATGATGTTATGCAAGTTATGCAAGTCATATGCTATGTGTTATGCAAGTTATGCAAGTCATATGCTATGTGTTCATGATGTTATGCAAGTTATGCAAGTTAAATGCTACATGATCATGATGTTATGCAAGTTATGCAAGTTGTAGGCTATGTGTTCATGATGCTAGTTATGCAAATCGCTATGATAAACATTGATCCATTATGACACCATGTTATGCAAGTTTGGTGTATGATTATATGCAAGTTCATATATGATATGTTATGCAAGTTTGGTGTTTGATTATATGCAAGATCATATATGACATGTTATGCAAGTTTGGTGTTTGATTTTATGCAAGTAACATGTGCAAGTTTACACCTTTGTATGATATGCATACATATGCAAGTTAACCCCTTTGTATGTCATACATACATATGCAAGTTTACCCCTTTGTATGACATAAGTAACTTATGCAAGTTAGCCTCTTTATGACATATGTGATTCATGCAAGTTTGGGTTGATTATTTATGCTAGTTGGGTTTGATGCCATGGTCATATATGCAAGTTGACACCTTTGAAACCCATGTTGATGCTAATGTTATGCAAGTTGAACCCATTGTATTTGTGATGAATCTTCCCATTTAAATATGTCATGTTAGCGAATTACGTGGGGAACGATGGGGTTAATATTCATGTTAATGAAATGGTGTGAAGTTGGTATGATTATGCATACCATAAAGTGGATGGACGTAATTGAGTCAATTATGTACATCGTTAAATTTGTAATTAATTAGGGATAATTAATACAAATTATGGGGGTGATTAATTAGGTGTAATTAATCGACTAAGACACGGGTTGGACCCTTTTGTAGCATAAGACTGCCCGGAACCGACCGGCAAATCCAGCGGCTACAAATGATTGGCCCAATGTGAGAGGTCTTAGGCATAAACTAAATACGTGACAAGTGTAAAGAAACGAGGTTAGACTCGGTTATGGTGTAAGGCTGCCCGGACCCGACCGGCAAATCCAGCTGCCATAAAAGATAGTCTAATGTGAGAGGTCTTTACAAAGGTTACGGTCTTAATAAATTAAGAAACACTTAACCATATTAGCATGTAGAGGGACATGAGGGGTTAAGCGGGTGCCTTGGGTGGCATGTGGAAAAATCTAGTGGTTGCCTTGGGTGGCAATAGAAAATACGATTAGAATACTTAACCAAAGTGGAACATGTAATTAAACATGATTAAAGGGTTAAGTAAGTGCCTTGGGTGGCATGTGGAAAAATCTAGTGGTTGCCTTGGGTGGCAATAGAAAATACGATTAGAATACTTAACCAAAGTGGAACATGTAATTAAACATGATTAAAGGGTTAAGTAAGTGCCTTGGGTGGCATGTGGAAATTAAGTAAGTGCCTTGGGTGGCATGTGGAAATTAAGTAAGTGCCTTGGGTGGCATGTGGAAATCAAGTAAGTGTCTTGGGTGGCATGTGGAAATCTAGTGGGTGCCTTGAGTGGCAATTGAAATATGATTAGATGACTTAACCAAACTTTAAACATGTAAGTGGACATGATTATTAAAAGGGTTAAGTGGGATACACTAGAAGGGACAAGCTTAGCTGGGTAGCTTGTGGGGGCCCATTTCAACCAGTAACCCATATGTATCTTATTGGGCTCGACCCATGTCGAGGACGGGACACGCGTACTGGGCTTGACTATAAGAGGCCAAAAACGGGTTAGCGGTGGCAACGCAAGTCCAACGGGTTTCATATGCGTGTGTGGACCCGGGCTGGTAGGTAAGACGTTGTTGCATCGTGTAGGTATAAGTCGTGCACCATTAGTCGTATCGGGTTGCCACTTTGGGGAGTGATACACCCCACTGTGGGGCCAGCACGGGTATCTACGTTAGGGAGCCGATCGAATGGGAGTAGTGGGTGCACCTAGTGGAGATAGGGGCAGACGGCACCTATGTAGTCAGCTAGGGGTACACGAGACTACTATTAAGATTACTAAGTACACTTAGTGGGATCAATCTTTAAGTTAGGAATTACCCTTGGGTGGGTAGATCTGGTGTGGTGCAGTGTAGTATTTATCCTTGGGTGGATAGGCGCGTCTTTACCGTTATCTTAGTTCATCCTAAGTCTATTTGGCCGCTTAGTGTAGTCATTTATCCCCAGTTGTACCGTACCAGGTTTATATCATACCCTAATTACTTTAATGATTGTGTTGTTAAAGTTATAGGGCTCACTCAGACTTATGTCTGACCCCGTTGTTTTTATCTTTTTTTCCTAACCCTCAGGTTCTCAGAGTGGGCCTAGCACTAGTGGGCTTTGATCATATTGCTTTATCTATCTTTTGGAGCTTGGACCGTGATGTAAAGCCCAGCTTATCTTTTCTATTATGGCTATTAGTTATTAGTGGGATTATGTACTTTTGTTTTATCAAGACAGATATTATGTACTTGACTCTTGTTTACGGTTTTGTGATGTAACCAAACATGTTTTACTTTCCGCTGCAATGAAATGATGTTTTAAATTCTCAAGTATTACTTATATCTGTCTTGTTGTAATTTTTCTGTTCTATATTCACTTAAGATACTCCACCGAAGTTAAGGCATTCCCATAGTGAGTGACCTTAACGGGTGTGGAATGTTACACGTGG
Source organism: Allium sativum (assembly GCA_030737875.1). Classification (NCBI taxonomy): domain Eukaryota; kingdom Viridiplantae; phylum Streptophyta; class Magnoliopsida; order Asparagales; family Amaryllidaceae; genus Allium; species Allium sativum. The sequence goes on along the minus strand of CM060916.1, from coordinate 1,045,358,941 downwards.
TATCAGAGCTGAAGGTTACCAGAACAGATAAAATTTTTAGAAAACTATTTTTCTAAAAACATTTTTGGAAGAAGTATTTTCAAAAACATGTCTTTTAAGAGAAAAGTTTTTGAAAGAAAAGAACATAATCCCCAAGAGCCATATATCCTTCCTTCGATTCTCCGTTTTGAATCTCTTCCTCTTTCTCTTTTTGAATTTCCCCTCCGCGTATAGATGTCTTTTTAAGATAAATAAGGACTTCCGTATGAAGGACGGAAGAACCACTTCAAGGGACTAAGACGTTTGTTGGGCTAAGAAGTTAGTCCAAGGAGTTGGAGGGCTTGTGGGTACCTTTAAGATGGACGAGGGAGGAAGGTTCAAATAGCTATTAGGTAAATAAAGGACGAAACCTCATCGTGGTGGGAGGTCACGAAAGGAGAATGTGAAGGAAAAGGCTAGTTGTTTTGGAGAAATAGGACACCTTATTAGGATTGTCCAAAGAGGTAAGGACAAAGTACATGATCTTCTGGAGGGTAGATGTATTCCCTCACGGCTGGTATACCTGATGGGGGTAGGACCGTCTAGGTTGAAATTTAGTTCTCTCGATCATCCTGTTCGAACTTTATTCGACTCTGGCGCATCGCATTCGTTTATCTCATCATCGTTAGTTGAGTCACTGCACCTAGACACCAGTCTAGTAGATGATCCCTTGGTTGTTTCAAACCCAATTAGGGGCTCCACTTATTTGTCCATGATATGTTTGGGTTTGAAGATTTCCATACTTAGCGTTGAGTTTAGATGTGATGATTTTTTTTGGGCTTCACGGGCTATGGGTTGATTTTGGGCATGGACTGGTTATCCAGTAATGGTGTTGTTCTTGATTGCGAAAGGAGAGTTGTTAGGCTCATGACCTGCTTGGGGAACACTCTCGAGATCTCTTGTAATCCCATGGATTCTGTTATGCTAAGTTATCTTGAATCGCTTGACGCTTCGGTCGAGAGTTTGCGATCTGTTAGAGTAGTCCGGGAATACTCGGATGTGTTTGAGGAGGTGAAGGGCTTACCTCCGAAGCGGGAGATAAACTTCCGAATATATCTGGTGGACAATGCTAAACCAGTATCTTTGCCAGTGCGCCACATGGCTCCTCGTGAGAGGAGGGAACTCCATAAGCAAGTAGGGGTGCTGCTTGAGAAGGGGTTCATAAGACGAAGTATATCGGAGTGGGGTGCTCCAGTAGTTTTTGCCATGAAGGCGGATGGGTCCCTCAGACTTTGTGTAGACTATAGAGAACTCAACAAGCTCACAAAGAAGAATAGACACCCATTGCCGAGGATTGATGATCTCTTTGATCAGTTGGTTGGCGCCTCAATGTTTTCGCAGTTGGACTTGGCCGCGGAGTTTCATCAGTTGGGAGTGGCTGAGGATAGTATAGAGAAGACTGCCTTTAGGACTCTGGATGGTTTCTATGAGTGGCTTGTGATGCCATTTGGTTTGACGAATGCCCCCGCATACTTTGTTGATTTGTTGAGTAGGGTGTTCAGGGAGTACCTATATAACTTCGTAGTGGTCTTTGTGGATGACATCTTGGTCTTTTCTAATAGCGAAATAAGTTTTCGTATGTGCTTAATAGGTTAAGCAAAGCCAGTTATTTGATCAACGGTGGTTTTGGAGCAAGACTGGCAAGGACATCCAGAGTTGGACAAGTGCTTAATTATTTAGCCGTTTTTAATAGTATCATCTCACGTAGGTCGTCTGAATTCGAAGGAGGTATCCCTTGGGTGTTTGTCTGATATTGGTTTAGGCCTTTGGGGCTTGCACTTAGGGGATGTCGAGTTCGACTAGGATGGTCTGCGTGAGAAATGGATAGTTGTGACGATTTTGCATGGGAGAATGTCCTGGTTTTCTCTAGAAGTGGAGAAAAGCATGCCCTACATTTTAGGGAAGTGTTGGAGACTCTTCGAGCGCATAGTCTTAAGACAACAAAGGTGGATGGAATTCTTAGCATCCTATGATTTCGAGATAGCGTATACCCCTGGCAAGAGTAACGTGGTGGCAGACGCCTTAAGCAGAAAAAGGTTGTCCTTGAGTCCGTTGTTCGTTGAACAACGAAACTTGGAATTTATCTCGATGTTTGACTTCAGACCTTCCGTTGACTTTGTACCCGGTTTGCTAGCATCCTTAGAGGTCAGACCTACTCTTTTGGGACGGATTGGCAAGGCACAGCGGGACGACCCACAGTTGGTTGAGTTGGTAGAGAGGCTCATAAGGGGGGAGTCGTCCAGCCATTTGAGTAGGTACACCCTAGATGATAGGGGTTGTTTGCGTAGAGACGGTAGACTTTGTGTACCGCAAGACGAGGGTTTGAGGAAGGCTATTCTTGATGATGCGCATCGTTCAAAGATGACCATTCATCCCGGTGGGGACAAGATGTACCAAGACATGAAGCGAGTTTTCTTTTGGGCCGGTATGAAGAAAGATGTGGCCGAGTATGTCGCTAGATGCTTGGTGTGCCAACAAGTGAAAGCGGAGCAAAAGAAACCTGGTGGGTTGCTTCACCCATTGGAAGTTCCGCAATGGAAGTGGGATAGCGTCTCGATGGATTTTATTGATGGGTTACCGAGATCGAGGAAGGGTAATACGGGAATTTGGGTTGTGGTAGACAGACTTACTAAGAGCGCCCATTTCATACCCGTGAAGAGTAAGAGGACTGCTCCATGGCTAGCTTCAGTTTACCTTCGAGAGATAGTTCGGTTGCATGGTGTACCTTCTAGCATAGTGAGCGATCGAGATCCTATCTTCACTAGCGAGTTTTGGAAGAGTTTGCAAGAGGCGGTGGGGACTTAGTTGTGTTTGAGCACCGCATATCATCCTCAGACGGACGACCAGACCGAGAGGGTGAATCGTGTTCTGGAAGACCTTTTGAGGCTTTGTATCTTAGATTTTGGAGGTACATGGGAAGAGCATCTTCCATTGGTGGAGTTCGCGTATAATAACAACTTTCAGTCCAGTATTGGTATGGCTCCTTTCGAAGCTCTTTATGGAAGGCCTTGTCGATCACCTACATGTTGGTGGGAATCTACGGATAAGATCTTGCTTGGGCCGATATGGTTAGAGAGACTTCGGAAAAGATTGATTTGATTCGAAGAAGGATGAAAGCAGCGCAAGATAGGCAGAAATCTTACGCGGATAAGAGGAGGACGGATCTTGAGTTTGATGTTGGGGACATGGTCTTTGTTAAAGTATCTCCATTACGGAATGTTGTTCGCTTTGGGTCCGTTGGGAAGTTAGCACCAAGGTTTGTAGGACCGTTTCCTATTAAGGAAAGGATTGGACGGATGGCATATAGAGTGGATTTACCCGAGAGACTTAGTGGGGTACATGACATATTCCATGTGTCACATTTGAGGAAGTGCCTACATGAGACCGCAGAGGTGGTAGAGCCGAGCTTGCTTAGAGAAGTGGAGGTAGAGCGTGATGCGACTATTCGACAAGCTTCTACCCGCATCCTTGGGTCAGAGATTAGGAAGTTGAGAAACAGAGAGGTTCGACTAGTCAAAGTGCAATGGGGAGAGGATGAGAGCAATGCTACTTGGGAGACAGAAGCGAAGATGCGTTCATTGTACCCATTCCTTTTTGAGGGTATGTCTTTTAACTTCTCCTTTATCGTTTGTCTAGTACTTATCTTATCTTTAGTATGTCCTCTCATTAGTACCTTTGACCTTTAGATAGGGTAAACCTATGGTTGAAACATGTGTTTGAGACATGTTATGATTGATGGATGCGTGTGGATGCAAGTGTTTGCTAGTGGTTGCTTGTGGATGCATATACACATACTTTAGACACTAGATCGGCTCAGTCACTTCATATTGCATATTGCATATACTTGTGTGTAGGTAGCTATATTAATGGATGTATAATGGTTGTGTTGTCATATGGATGATGCATTTTGGTGTATGGTTGTGCACACATGTAGAAATAGTATGTGTCAATAGGGTTCTTTCGCATACATATTGGATGCATGGCACTATCATGGTTTGCATTAAGGAGGTCAACTGAATCAGAAGACCGCCTGATTTTGCATTAGATAGGGAACATATACACACACTCTTTGCATATGCTCATACAGCATTAGAAACTTTAAGGACAATGGATGTCAGTGTTTGATGGTTTAAGTAGATGGTTATTTGGTTGGTAGGATACGTTCTTCTTGACTTAGAGATTTCGGGGACGAAATCCTTTAAGTAGGGGAGAATGTAACACCCCGTATGTTGAATAACTTGCTATAATATAAAACAGGGCAGAATTAAATTTTATAATCTGAATCAGGGGAAACGGGCTATGCCATTGCGTTCGTCTCGGAAAAATACGCGAAATAGAGTCCGAGTTTTCGAAAATCGGAGTCCGTATGACCCAGTTAAGGCCCGAAGAAGTTTTCAGAAATTCAAAACAGATTAAAAATATTCAAATTTCTCAGTTCAGAAGAGGCGGGAAAATTCCCGCCAGGCAGAGGGCGTCGACCCAGGGGTCGACATGGGTGTCGACCCCCCCTAGGGGTCGACCCAGGGGTCGACCCCCCCTGTCGGTCTGTGTGACCTGGGTGCACTGATTTGGGATTTGGGCTATGGTTGGTGGCTAGTGACGAGATCTGACGGCTCTAATCTGATTTAGGGTTAATCTAATGGCCTAAAACACTTAACTAATCTATAAATACACCCTACGACTACCCTAATTCATACTAAAATTGGAGACAACGTCGCTATCCCGTCAAAATGCAACTAGGAGGAGCCACCAACAAATTAAAGAGGAAGATGGCTTCTCAAATCAACTTCTAATCAACTCTAGCAACTTAATCCTCTTCATATGAGTGCTAATCAACAAGTTGTGAGTACTATAGCCTTAATGACCAATTGTTGAAATGATTATGATAGGATATAATGAGGTTATGGCTATGAATGTGGATCAATGCAAGTTATGTTATCATATGCTATGTGTTCATGATGTTATGCAAGTTATGCAAGTCATATGCTATGTGTTATGCAAGTTATGCAAGTCATATGCTATATGTTCATGATGTTATGCAAGTTATGCAAGTCATATGTTATGTGTTATGCAAGTTATGCAAGTCATATGCTATGTGTTCATGATGTTATGCAAGTTATGCAAGTTATATGCTACATGATCATGATGTTATGCAAGTTATGCAAGTTGTAGGCTATGTGTTCATGATGCTAGTTATGCAAATCGCTATGATAAACATTGATCCATTATGACACCATGTTATGCAAGTTTGGTATATGATTATATGCAAGTTCATATATGATATGTTATGCAAGTTTGGTGTTTGATTATATGCAAGATCATATATGACATGTTATGCAAGTTTGGTGTTTGATTTTATGCAAGTAACATGTGCAAGTTTACACCTTTATATGATATGCATACATATGCAAGTTAACCCCTTTGTATGTCATACATACATATGCAAGTTTACCCCTTTGTATGACATAAGTAACTTATGCAAGTTAGCCTCTTTATGACATATGTGATTCATGCAAGTTTGGGTTGATTATTTATGCTAGTTGGGTTTGATGCCATGGTCATATATGCAAGTTGACACCTTTGAAACCCATGTTGATGCTAATGTTATGCAAGTTGAACCCATTGTATTTGTGATGAATCTTCCCTTTTAAATATGTCATGTTAGCGAATTACGTGGGGAACGATGGGGTTAATATTCATGTTAATGAAATGGTGTGAAGTTGGTATGATTATGCATACCATAAAGTGGATGGACATAATTGAGTCAATTATGTACATCGTTAAATTTGTAATTAATTAGGGATAATTAATACAAATTATGGGGGTGATTAATTAGGTGTAATTAATCGACTAAGACACGAGGTTGGACCCTTTTGTAGCATAAGACTGCCCGGAACCGACCGGCTAATCCAGCGGCTATAAATGATTGGCCCAATGTGAGAGGTCTTAGGCATAAACTAAATACGAGACAAGTGTAAAGACACGAGGTTAGACTCGGTTATGGCGTAAGGCTGCCCGGACCCGACCGGCAAATCCAGCTGCCATAAAAGATAGTCTAATGTGAGAGGTCTTTACAAAGGTTACGGTCTTAATAAATTAAGAAACACTTAACCATATTAGCATGTAGAGGGACATGAGGGGTTAAGTGGGTGCCTTGGGTGGCATGTGGAAAAATCTAGTGGTTGCCTTGGGTGGCAATAGAAAATACGATTAGAATACTTAACCAAAGTGGAACATGTAATTAAACATGATTAAAGGGTTAAGTAAGTGCCTTGGGTGGCATGTGGAAAAATCTAGTGGTTGCCTTGGGTGGCAATAGAAAATACGATTAGAATACTTAACCAAAGTGGAACATGTAATTAAACATGATTAAAGGGTTAAGTAAGTGCCTTGGGTGGCATATAGAAATTAAGTAAGTGCCTTGGGTGGCATGTGGAAATTAAGTAAGTGCCTTGGGTGGCATGTGGAAATCAAGTAAGTGCCTTGGGTGGCATGTGGAAATCTAGTGGGTGCCTTGAGTGGCAATTGAAATATGATTAGATGACTTAACCAAACTTTAAACATGTAAGTGGACATGATTATTAAAAGGGTTAAGTGGGATACACTAGAAGGGACAAGCTTAGGTGGGTAGCTTGTGGGGGCCCATTTCAACCATTAACCCATATGTATCTTATTGGGCTCGACCCATGTCGAGGATGGGACACGCGTACTGGGCTTGACTATAAGAGGCCAAAAATGGGTTAGCGGTCGCAACGCAAGTCCAACGGGTTTCATATGCGTGTGTGGACCCGGGCTGGTAGGTAAGACGTTGTTGCATCGTGTAGGTATAAGCCGTGCACCATTAGTTGTATCGGGTTGCCACTTTGGGGAGTGATACACCCCACTGTGGGGCCAGCACGGGTATCTACGTTAGGGAGCCGATCGAATGGGAGTAGTGGGTACACCTAGTGGAGATAGGGGCAGACGGCACCTATGTAGTCAGCTAGGGGTACACGAGACTACTATTAAGATTACTAAGTACACTTAGTGGGATCAATCTTTAAGTTAGGAATTACCCTTGGGTGGGTAGATCTGGTGTGGTGCAGTGTAGTATTTATCCTTGGGTGGATAGGCGCGTCTTTACCGTTATCTTAGTTCATCCTAAGTCTAGTTGGCCGCTTAGTGTAGTCATTTATCGCCAGTTGTACCGTACCAGGTTTATATCATACCCTAATTACTTTATTGATTGTGTTGTCAAAGTTATAGGGCTCACTCAGACTTATGTCTGACCTCGTTGTTTTTATCTTTTTTTTTTCAACCCTCAGGTTCTCAGAGTGGGACTAGCACTAGTGGGCTTTGATCAGATTGCTTTATCTATCTTTTGGAGCTTGGACCGTGATGTAAAGCCCAGCTTATCTTTTCTATTATGGCTATTAGTTATTAGTGGGATTATGTACTTTTGTTTTATCAAGACGGATATTATGTACTTGACTCTTGTTTATGTTTTTGTGATGTAACCAAACATGTTTTACTTTCCGCTGCAATGAAATGATGTTTTAAATTCTCAAGTATTACTTATATCTGTCTTGTTGTAATTTTTCTGTTCTATATTCACTTAAGATACTCCACCGAAGTTAAGGCATTCCCATAGTGAGTGACCTTAACGGGTGTGGGGTGTTACACAACATCTAAAGCCATTTGTAGATATACCCAAAGCAAGCTTCCGCAAGACCGAAACCTATTACCAGGACTCATCGAAAGCAAACCCAAGCTTATAAAAAGAAGAGCTATCCACGCTAATTTTCTTACTGTCAATACCAAAAGGGGTGACTGTTCCAAGGTCATAAGAAAGCATAGCACGAAAGAAACACTATGAATACATGGAGGCGGAACCGGAGCCTATTGCCGAAAGCCACTCCCAAAGCTATCCATACCAACTGGCTTGGTATCAATACGGAAGGTGGAAGTAGCATCAAAGAGAAGCTCCTAAGACTAGAACCAATTCTCCGGAAGCCAAGACTGACACACCAAAGACCAAGTTATATCTGATAACAATGTTAGAGAGGTGGCCAAAACGAAGGCCACCGGATTTGGAAGGTGAGAAGCGGCCGACACCAAATTGCTGGATCCGAAAGGGGCTTCTGCTGAGCCGATGGCAAAAGGGGACCTGATTTGTCAATAAATAAGACCCCAAGGGTCACATTTTAGGGTACTGTTCTCATTCCCCAATCTTGTACTCATTTCTTATAGAGTAAACCCTAATTTATAAATCAATTTGAGGATTTCCTTTGTAGACCCTAATGTACTCATATCAATGAGCAATAAAGAGTGAATCGATACTTAGCATATTTTCTATAATATACCTTATTACTTCTTTCGCCTATTTCCTTATGCCTTCTCTGCAACAAATGCCTCATACGCAAGCCTTAGTCTTTCTCCAAGATTAATAAAATACCCTTCTACAAGTTGTTTAGCTTTTTAACTTGTGTTGCTCTTAGGGAACCCTTATCTTAAGGTAATTGTTGGTTTTTGAGTATCGTAAGCGTGGTACTCACCACTTGAGGGAAGAGTAACTAATCTTCGGGTTCTAAACTTCCATATCTAGGAAACGATAAACTAACTCAGCTTGTGGGAACTAAATATTCTATCCTTAGGTCCACTTCCTTAGACCTATCTTTGGCGTTGACGAAAAATATCGTTAACAATTGTTATTTTCAGTTTATTTTCTTTGCAATAGTTTCTTCATAATCTAAGGTATAATAATAATGCGAAAATTTTAAAGAAAACAGGTAAACATATACTGAAACCACATATTACTTATCTATTTAGCCATAGTTGAACATTAACATGTAGAGTTGTAATGAACTAAAATTAAAAAGATTATAATCAATATATATGGTTAGGTCACTAATTCGTTTGACTTAACAATAAGATATGAGATGATTAAGTAGAATTCAACTAACGAAAATGGTGCCACACAAGGGCACCAACTGTAAGACGATGGCCACAAACGTCAAGAGTTTATTATCCACAAAAATGCACAGAATAGAGTTATAACGAAACTTGCAAGGTATATAGTAGTTGCATTAATTCACGTAGAATCAAGCATGCAAAGTTTTAGTTACCTTTATCAACATTAGCATGCACAACATAAATATATGACATGCCACATTTTTTCCTCCTTTATATTCTCTTCTCTTACTTTGTCAGCTTACATATTTTTGTTACACACACAACTTCCCACAGATATAGTGTTTCCTTTCGAATCCTTGTTATAATCGACTTCAATACTTTATATAGCTACATCACCAACTTCTACACTAAAATTTATTTAATCACTTTACATTCTTCTGCTAAATACCATATTAATTTACTCTCCTTTGTCTAATGGATGAAATACAAAGACAAAGATGGAGAGAAAGTCAATGATCTAGACGTAATCATGTAAGACATCAAACCATTTCAAATAGAAGGTCTTCAACAAACGTGAGCTCTCATTCTACTAAACAAGGTACTCATCTTATGTACATTAAGTAAAAATTATCTATTTTTCATTTCTAAAAATTATATTTATTCCTTTTACTTTTTAGAGTTTGAAATATGTTGGAAATGCATTTAGTTTAAATTGTTACAACATAAATTTTATTAAGAGAACAATATGCTTAAAAGACCTTAATATGTAAGGAATTTGATGAATGCATTATGTATTTTCTCATGGTTTTAGTATTTTTCCTATATACTCAAAGAATAAAATGGCATGTGCTTTATAAACATATCCTGAAGTGGATGATTATTTTGTATCCAACTACAAAATTAGTTCTACAAACTTTTGTATTTTAGAAATGCATATTTGGTCATCAACTAAAATAAATAGCTATAAAATTATCGGGCATGGCTCGCATTATATGAGAGTTGGGTGATAAAGATTTTAGTGTGTTGAAGGGACCATTGGATTTAGAATGTTGCTAATTTTTGGTAACAAAATTGATGCCATTGAGGCATATTGACTGGTGATGCCGACTTGGAAAATTCAGTTTATAGAACCGATTTCTGGCGGATCTGGTGCAATTGCGGTACACAGTCGATTTTGTGATGCTGTCTTAAAGTAGTGGTGCTACATGTAGGTATGTGAGGGAGAGAGATTTTTCTTTCATACAGATATTTGGATTTTGGCTTTGCATTTGAATTGGTGATTGAGAGAATTTTTTTTGGCCTTGGTGGTGTTGGGATTACTTTGGAATCTGTCTTCTTTGATTTTGGTTATTTGAAACAATCGTTGGCAAGCAGGGACATTGTCTGAGCTCGTTAACAAGGTGTGATGGGGGGTAGCTTTGCTAGTACCCATTAGGTAAATACTCATTTTTTGTTTTTATCTCACTATGAGATTTTGTTTTAAGGTGGAGTCCTTTTAAAGAGTATTATGTTGAAAAGAGAATTTGACTCGAGGTGGGGGTGTTAGAGATACGTTATTTTGCATCGAGGTGGAGTGTTAAATTTTGTTGATATAAAATCACAAATAGGTGGAAACAAATATGCAAAATGAGAAGTAAATATTTTAATACAAAAATGCATAATTTATTGATTACATTTGCATGAGATAACAAAGAAATAAATGCAGCGATTATTTTCTTCCATCTTTGCTAATGAAAGTAATTAGCGATTTACTTACTATGTTTGCGCCATTTTTTACCTCAACAACTTGCCTCCATTATTTATTACCATATCATGGTAATTTGATTGATGAGTCGCATAGATTTCACTGGCTATATATTAAGTGTAGACTTCATTATAAACCCATCCTTGCATGGATCCAATGATCCCCAAATAGAGCATCTCTTCTTGTAAAGCCTAATTTGAGGATTGGATATGTATACTTTTATTTCATAATCTCTTGGGATTCCCTCATGTGGAATAAGACCCTCTTCTTTGAGCTGGACGTACACTATCTCAATGGCAGTGGAACTAGTATAAATATTGCGTGTATCTTAATTTCTTTGTTACAGTTATTTACTATTTGTTTGAAGTAATAGAATAATTGTTATCTGATTGGATTGATGTTCAATTGGCAAATATAGATCATATATATTGATCTATACCTTGGCAATCGTTTCTCAACTGAACTCGAAGTTATGCAAAGTCCTCAAACACTTGGAAAGATCGCTAACACCTCTAGTAGTTCGTCTTGGGTCGCTACCACCTCTAAGTAGTTTCGCCAAACTGTTTTCTACAAAGAGTCTCTTTTCTACGATTGGTCAAGCTGCATTCTGACATATAACTCCACTTAATGAGAATCCGGAGCTTAAGCTACATCAAAGTTCCAAGTATGGAACACTCTTCTCTCTCATCTTAATCTTCTCCATCAAAGTCTTCTTTTCAGCCAAAATAGTAATAGCATAATCACCACTGAGTCTTCCAACCTTTGTAGAAATAATTGATGCACAATTTATAACAAATCATCATGCTCTAATACAAAACTTTTGTGCGAATAATTACAAAAATTGCTCCAATACCAATCTGTTGTACAAAATATAGATTTTATATGCACACTCCAAAACTGCACAGTGGAATACAAAAGGCGCGGGAGCAATATAAAAAGAGGATCTAACTTGTCGATTAATTATCAACTGCCAACTCAATGAAAAATAATCACTAAAAAACAAAATAGAAGAAAAGAAGACAATACAAATATTTAACATGGTTTGGCTATGCCTACGTCCACGGACCCAACAATTATTCTTTATTTGACCAAAGAGAGTACAAAAGAGAACACAAGAGAGAAATTAGAAAATTATAGGTTGTATATGGAGAGACTAACCTATAATTACAAATTGAATAACTAATTTCCATAAAGACTTGTATGCACTCAATACCCCCTAATTGATTGACAATAGAAATTAAGGTAAATAAAGAAGAGGATAATGGTGGATGCTTTCTCATATTCACGCTCCACAAATATAAAGATTTAAATAGGTTTCAGGATGAAAGGTTGCTTGGAGATGAAGAGAATTAATTTCCTAATTGTCTTGAAAACTTTCCAAATTCCCATGATTTGATTTCATTGTAAATAAAAAGTGAAGCGTTATAGGTAAACAAAATAGAAACATTACAAGACAGATATAAAATAGAAGCGGAATTAAAAACTTTTATTAATCATAAAGCATGGTTACACTATATGTCTGAAAATGCATAAACTCAGTACATCATTAAAACTTATGTCTTGTACTTTAAATATCAGAGTACAATAATAAAGAAAGCGTAATCCCCAAATTATAAGCCATAGTAGTAGAGATAGGAACTTGAGCCATACTTCGAAAGCAGCTCCTAGCAAGACGATAGCAGAATCCTAACTAAGCTTGAGAATTCCCTCCTTTGAGAACCTGGGAGGAGGGAAAACGGAAGAAGGAAGAGGAAACAAAAAGGGTTAGACATAAATTCTAGCGAGTCTAGTGACTTTTAGCAAGAAAATAAATAAAAGTAGCATGACACGCATATAAAGGGGATAAGAGAGAGATAGCTACATAAAAGGTAGGTGTGACAAGGTAGACATGATAAAGTGTATACGCTTCTCTAATGATTCCTCTGCACTATTACTAGTATAACTAGAATGAAATGATCCCTTCCACTATAAGATGGTAGACTTAGGAATACGTCCAATTGTATCCTAACTTCTACCCTAATCGATCGGCTCCCTACTCCGTAGATACCCTATGCAGGCCCCACAGTAGGAGGTATCACTTCCTAAAGTGGCAACCCTTCATTTCCCAAGATGTGCACAACTATATCTACTGGTGTCACGGTCGCCTTATCCGCTTCTGCCTGGCTCATACACGCACATGGCCCGGTCGGTTTGCGCCGCCCATACCGTCCTCCACGTTTGGATCTCTTACATTCAGTCAGTAAGCGTGCCCCTTCTCCGCCTAGTATGGAGTACTTTATTTGATACCTACACCAGGTTACTGACTAAAATGGGTCCCACACAATATAATACAAGCTCTCCCCTTTGTCTTGTATCCCCCACTAGGTTTTCCACATGTTATATTTACCCTAAAAGGTGTCTTTAATTATATAACCCCAATCTTTTTACCTGTTATGCTTACCTATAGGTGTCTTTAATACATAACCTCAATCTTTCTACCGGTTATGCTTACTTATAGGTGGCTTTAATACATAACCCTATCATTTCTACAAGTTATGCTTACCCTAAAAGGTGTCTTTAATTACATAACTTTTATACTTTCCACCAGTTATGTTTACCACTAGGTGTCTTTAATTACATAACCCTATTAGGTTAAGCTCGTGGGTCTATATGTAAATATTACCCACACCGTTAAATCTACTTAACCCACCCACTGATTCAAGCATGTTTATTTAACGTTAAGTTTGTGGACCTATATATACTAATATTACCCACCTACCGAAGATTTACTTGACCCTCCCACTGACTCAAACATGTTTATTTAACGGTTAAGTTTGTGGGCTTATATATACTAATATTACCCACCTACCGAAGATTTACTTAACCCTCCCACTGACTCAAGCATGTTTATTTTCCGGTTAAGTTTGTGGGCTTATATATATACTAATATTACCCACCTACCCAAGATTTACTTAACCCTCCCACTGACTCAAGCAATTTTACTTAACCCTAACTTTAGTTCATATTCATATAATCCCTTTTGGATTATATTAGGTTAAGTAGTCCAATTTATTATCATGTCCATTTATGGTTTATAATGGGCTAGACCTCCCACATTAGGCCTACAACTTATGGATGCTGGATATTTCGGTCGGGTCCGGGCAGTCTTATTCCACAAGTTGGGCTTAACCTCGTGTCTTAGCCTGATTCGTATTTGCGCACTTAGACTTCTCACATTAGGTTCCACATTAGTGGTTGCTGGATACGCCGGTCGGGTCCGGGCAGACTTCCACCACTAATGCAACCTAACCTCGTGTCATAAGTGCAATTACAATTTTTAATTGTAAATATTAAACATTCCATTTTTATCAAATTCTTACCTATGTCTTTATAGGTAATTATGTCCCCACTTTCCCTCTTTTGAATTACATGTCCAATTAATTATACCTACGCCTTATTAGGTATTTATGCCCATTTACCCAATAATTTGAATTATATGTCCAAAGATGTTCATATTCAAATTATGCCATTATTAACACTTTTTCCCCCGTTCCTTAACTAGCGCCCTCACAAAATTGGCAGCAAGCCTAGGCTAGACAACAACCTTGTCATAAACGATAATAGGGAAAATAATGGGAATATAACCAAAGTGATCATCTTGGCATAAACATAAACTAGCATGATAATAAGGTGAACATACATACTGGCATGGACATGCAATTGTCATCATAAAAAGGTGGACATAAAACTGATGAACGGTTGGAAGTCAATTGATTCTAACATAACTATGATGTTACAATAAGTAAAGTAAGATCTAAATTAGAAATTTAGATGTTTAATCGGTTTAGATCCAACATGATGACACAAGGTGATAAATTAGATCACATAATTTAGATCTAAAGGTTAAAATAGATCTAACATGATAACACAAGGTGATAAATTAGATCACATAATTCAGATCTATAGATAAAAGTAGATCTATTATGAATAGGGATACGATCTTCATCATAGAATGTCAGCATAATTCAGATCTATAGACAAAATTAGATCTAACACAAATAAAGATTTAGATCTACATAGAATGTCTACATGATTCAGATCTAATAGATAAAATTAGATCTAACACAAATAAAAAAATTTAGATCTACATAGAAGGTCCGCATGATTCAGATCTAATAGATAAAATTAGATCTAACACAAATAAAGATTTAGATATACATAGAATGTCCGCTATTCAGATCTAATAGATCAAATTAGATCTAACACAAATAAAGATTTAGATCTACATAGAATGTCCGCATGATTTAGATCTAATAGATCAAATTAGATCTAACACAAATAAAGATTTAGATCTACATAGAATGCCTACATGATTCAGATCTAATAGATCAAATTAGGTCTAACACAAATAAAGATTTAGATCTACATAGAATGTTCACATGATCTGATATAGTAGATAAAATTAGATCTAACACAAACAAAGATTTAGATCTACATCATAGCATGTCATAGAAGTTATAATAGATCTGATAAGATAAAAAGAAATCTAGATCCAAATCCTAATCAATACAGAAAGTCATATTTCATAATTTACAAAGGATCTGATATAATTTAGGCATATGAACATATCCAAATTATAGTCATGACATGTTTACTTTTAAATATTCAAATCGAAAAGAAACTAGGAACTCACAGAGTTTAGATTAGAAGATAGAAAGAGAATGGATCTTGAATCTCTATTTTCTTTGATAGTTGTAGAAGACAGGAGATCCTAGTTCAGTTCAGACACCGGCAGAGTTTGGCCGCCACTGATTCTTTGTGAAGAAAACAAGAGAATTGATGTATATTTATAGCTGCTAATGTCCAGAATTTGAATGGCATCTCAGCCCTAGAGTGAATCAAGTCACAGGTAGCCACGCACTTGAAAAAGAAAGGTTTGGAAGTCCAAAAACATATATGGGCGCACTTGGCAGGTGCGCAAATGTAAAATTGCCTTGGCGCACTTGACAAGTGCGCCAGTTATCCCTGTTTTCATCGTCAAACTTCTACCGTTCATAACTTCTTAATACGTTATCCGATTTACACAAACTAGGGGTCAATCTTGACTAGAATTTCGAGATGAACGCAATGACGTAATTCGTTTCCCTTAATTCTTAATATTAAATTATTTATTATTTAATTTATCCATTTTATTGTTGTTGAAATTTCGGGGTGTTACATTCTCCCCTACTCAAAGGATTTCTTCCCCGAAATCTTCAAGTTAAGAAGAATGTATCCTACCATCCATCATCCATCTACTCATCCTCCAATCACAGGCATCCATTATTCTTAAATTTTCTAATGCTTATATGAACATATGCAAAGGTGTATGTATATGTCCCAATACTAATGCGAAGATCAGGCGGTCTACTGATTCAGTTGACCTCCTTAATGCAATATCAGTTAGTGCCATGAATCCAATATGTATGCAAATAGTCCTATTATAACATGTAAGTTCTATATGTGTGCACACTAATTCGCCCAAATGCAACATCCATATACTAGTACATCCATTTCCATCCGTGAAAGAAAAGAAAATGTACACACATCCTTATGCAGTATGAGAGTGATTGAGACGATCTAGTGCCTAATGTGTGTGTATATGCATCCACAGGCAGCCACGAGCAAACACTTGCATCCACTTGCATCCATCAAACATAACATGTCTCGAACACATGTTTACAATCATGGGATTTCGTACCTAAAGGTCGACGATTCGGTCGATAGGATATACTCAGATGATAGAAGTAAGCACGAATAAAAGCTTAGGAAAAGGAGTTCAGAACATACCCTCGAAAAGAAAAGGGTACGAAGCACGAATCTTGTCTTCGGTCTCCCAAGTCGCATCCTCTGGGTTATCACCCCATTGAACCTTTAGCAACTTGATCTCTTTATTGCGTAGCTTCTTTACTTCTGACCCCAGAATACGGGTAGGGACTCGCCTGACTGTCGCCTCCCATTCCACTTCGACTTCTTCCAACATACTCGGCTCAACGATTACTGTGGTGTCATGCAGGCACTTCTGCAGATGAGAAACGTGGAAAACACGATGAACGTCGGATAGATTGTCTGGGAGTTTTACTCTATAGGCCATTTGGCCAATCCTCTTGGTTATGGGAAATGGTCCCACAAACCTAGGTGCCAACTTCCCTACTGGTCCGAAGCGAACCATATTCTTCAGAGGTGACACTTTGATTAAAACCAAGTCTCCTATTCCGAATTCGAGGTCAGTCCTTTTCTTGTCTGCATAGGATTTCAGCCTATCTTGAGCTATCTTCATCCACCGTCAAATAAGGTCAATCTTTTTGAGACGTTTCCCTAACCATATCTGATCCAAGTAATAATCTTTCTGTAGACTCCCACCAACAAGTTGGTGATCTACAGGCCGTCCGTACAATGCTTCGAAGGGTTCCATGCCGATGCTAGCTTGATAACTGTTATTATAGGCAAACTCTACTGAAGGAAGGTGCTCTTCCCAAGTCCCTCCAAGGTCTAAGATACACAGCCTCAAAAGATTTCTATTCACCCTCTCCGTCTTCCCATCGGTCTGAGGATGACAAGCGGTGCTCAAACACAACTGTGTACCTAATGCTTCTTGCAAGCTCCTCCAAAAATTCATTGGTGAAAATGGAATCTCGATCACTTGCGATACTAGAAGGTACTACACAAAGACGAACTATCCCATGAACATAAAGTGATGCCAACCATGTTGCCATCCTCTTGCTCTTAATGTGAATGAAATGAGTGTTCTTAGTAAGCCTATCTACTACCACTCAAATGTTGGTGTTGCCCCTCCTTGATCTAGGAAAACCATTGATGAAATCCATGGAGACGCTCTTCTACTTCCACTACGGTACTTCTAAAGGATGAAGTAAACCACCGGGCTCCCTTTGCTCAGCTTTGACTTGTTGGAAAATCATACATTGAGAAACAACGCTGCTACCTCTTTCTTCATTCCATCCCAAAGAAAATGCTTTCTCAAGTAGTTCCCCTACTTGCTTACTCAGCTCCCTCCTTTCCCTTGGAGCCATACGGTGCACTAGTAATGCAACTGGCTTTGCATTGTCCACCAAATATATAAGAAAATCGATCTCCGCCTCGGAGATAAGCCCCTACCTCATCAAAAACGTCAGAATAATCTCGGACTACTGGAACAGATTGCCGATCATTAATAGATGCATCAAGAGCTCTAGGAAAACCAAGCATAACCGACCCTTATGGGTCACAAGAAATCTCAAGGGCCCTCCCATGACAAGTCAGAAGCCTAACGACCCTCCTCTCACAATCTAGAGTGGCACCATATGTGGTAAGCCAGTCTATTCCTAGAATCAACCAATAGCCCATAAACCCGAGAACATATGCGTTGCACTCAAACTTGAGGCCTAACATTGATATTCTCAAACCCCAACAAATCATAAATAAATGAGCCGAACCACCAATAGGGTTTGAGACAACAATGGGATCCACTACCATACTAGTATTTAAGTGCAGAGATTCAACTACAGAACTAGATATAAACGAGTATGAAGCGTTAGAATTAAAAGGGTTCTTTAGGGTGACTGGAAAGAGAAATCAAACCTTCCACGGAAATTTCCTACCTCTATCTGGTGCACTAGCCACGAGAGCATTCGCTTGCCCTCCAGAGGTTCCTGCACTTCGACCTTGCCCTTGCTTCCTTTGGCACTCCCTAGAATAGTGTCCAACCTTTCCACAAACGAAGCAAACATTCTCCCTTTTCCTGCACTCCTTGGCCAAGTGACCCTCTCACCCACAACTATGGCACTTCCTCTTACCCTTAGCCTTGTCATTCTTTCCGCCCTTCTTATGCTTTTGTTGTTGTCCTTTCTTGGGCCATACCTTTTTATTTTGTGTTTCCACAACCATAACTTCTTCCTTTTCACCTTTGTTTGAACTTTATCTATGTTCCCTTCCCGGGCCATCATTTTTCTCATCCATGGGCTTTACTCCTTAGCCCTAACTACCTTATTCTCCTTTTTACCATATTTGTGTAACAAGCTAATAAGTCTCTCGAAAATTGCCTTCAATGCACGGAAATCCTTACGAAGCCCGAGAAAATTAGCCGTATGTGATACTACTGGTGCTACAGATGGAGGTTAGGCACTTCATTCCCCTTCGATATATGCCACAGTTTAAACATACCTATGGAATCATGCCGGAATGGGGACACCTTTTGGGAAGAATCTGTCCCCCAGTCAAAAGGAAAAAGGAATCAAGCGGAGAATCGAGAGATATTCCTATGGCTTTGGGGAATATGTTTTTCAAAACAGACTTTTCTTTTGAAAATGCTTTATTATAAAACCTTTTTGAAAATAGTTTCAAAACCTTTTATCCAATATGGTAACCTCCAGCTCTGATACCAAGTGTCACACCCCACGTCCGTTAATGTCACTCACTAAGGGAATGCATTAAGTTTCGTGAAGTGTTATAGGTAAACAGAATAGAAATATTACAAGACAGATATAAAATAGCAATGGAATTTAAAACTTTTATTAATCATAAAGCATGGTTACACTATATGTCTGAAAATACATAAACTTAGTACATCAATAAAACTTCTGTCTTGTACTTTAAATATCAGAGTACAATAAAAAAGAAAGCATAATCCCCAGATCATAAGCCATAGTAGTAGAGATAAGAACTTGATCCATACTTCGAAAGCAGCTCCAAGCAAGGCGATAGCAGAATCCTGACTAAGCCTGAGAATTCCCTCCCTTAAGAACATAGGGGGAACGGAAGAAGGAAGAGGAAACAAAAAGGGTCAGACATAATGTCTGGCGAGTCTAGTGACTTTTAGCAAGTAAATAAATAAAAGTAGCATGACAGGCATAAAAGCGGATAAGAGAGAGATAGCTACATAAAAGGTAGGTGTGACAAGGTAGACAGGATAAGGTGTATACGCTTCTCCAATGATTCCTCTGCACTATTACAAGTATAACGAGAATGAAATGATCCCTTCCACTATAAGATGGTAGAATTAAGCATACGTCCAATTGTATCCTAACTTCCACCCTAATCGATCGGCTCCCTACTCTATAGATACCCGATGCTAGCCCCACAGTAGGAGGTATCACTTCCTAAAGTGGAAACCCTTCATTTCCCAAGATGTGCACAACCATATGTACTGTTGTCACGGTGGTATTATCCCTCTCTGCCCGGCTCATGCACGCACATGGCTTGGTCGGTTTGCGCCGCCCACACCGTCCTCCACGTTTGGATCTCTTACAGTCAGACAATAGGCGTGCCCCTTCTCCACCTAGTACGAAGTACTTTATTTGATACCTACACGGGGTTACTGACAGAAACGGGTCCCACACAATATGATACAAGCTCTCCCCATTGTCTTGTATCCCCCACTAGGTTTTCCACATGTTATATTTACCCTAAAAGGTGTCTTTAATTGTATAACCCCAATCTTTCTACCGGTTATGCTTACCTATAGATGTCTTTAATACATAACCCTCAATCTTTCTTCCAGTTATCTTACCTATAGGTGTCTTTAATATATAACCCTATCATTTCTATAAGTATGCTTACCCTAAAAGGTGTCTTTAATTACATAACTTTTATACTTTCCAACGATTATATATACCACTAGGTGTCTTTAATTACATAATCTTATTAGGCTAAGTTCGTGGGTCTATATGTAAATATTACCCACCCCCTAAAATCTACTTAACTCACCCACTGATTCAAGAATGTTTATTTAACGGTTAAGTTTGTGGGCCTATATATACTAATATTACCCACCTACCCAAGATTTACTTAACCCTCCCACTGACTCATGCATGTTTATTTAACGGTTAAGTTTGTGGGCTTATATATACTAATATTACCCACCTACCTAAGATTTACTTAACCCTCCCACTGACTCAAGCATGTTTATTTAATGGTTAAGTTTGTGGGGTAATATATACTAATATTACCCACTTACCCAAGATTTACTTAACCCTCCCACCTACTCAAGCAATTTTACTTAACCCTAACTTTAGTTCATATTCATACAATCCCTTTTGAATTAGATTAGGTTAAGTAGTCCAATTTATTACCATGTCCATTTATGGTTTATAATAGGCTAGACCCCCCATATTAGGCCTTCAACTTGTGGATGCTGGATATGTCGGTCGGGTCCGGGCAGTCTTATTCCACAAGTTGGGCCTAACCTCGTGTCTAAGCCCGATTCGTATTTGCGCACTTAGACCGCTCACATTAGGTTCAACATTAGTGGCTGTTGGATATGCCTGTCGGGTCCGGGCAGACTTCCACCACTAATGCAACCTAACCTCGTGTCATTAGTGCAATTACAATTTTTAATTGTAATTATTAAACATTCCATTTTTATCAAATTCTTACCTATGTCTTTATAGGTTATTGTATCCCCACTTTCCCCCTTTTGAATTACATGTCCAATTAATTATACCTATGCCTTATTAGGTATTTATGCCCATTTACCCAATAATTTGAATTATATGTCCAAAGATGTTCATATTCAAATTATGCCATTATTAACCCTTTTTCCCCCGTTCCTTAACTAGCGCCCTCACAAAATTGGCAACATGCCTAGGCTAGAAAACAGCCTAGTCATAAACGTAATAGGGAAAATAATAGGAATATAACCAAAGTGATCATCTATGCATAAACATAAACCAGCATGATAATAAGGGGAACATACGTACTAGCATGGACATGAAATTGTCATCATAACAAGGTGGACATAAAACTGACGAACGGTTGACAGTCAATTGATTCTAACATAACTATGATGTCACAATATGTACAATAAGATCTAAAATTAGTAATTTAGATGTCCAATCGGTTTAGATCCAACATGATGACACAAGGTGATAAATTAGATCACATAATTCAGATCTAAAGGTTAAAATAGATCTAACATGATAACACAAGGTGATAAATTAGATCACTTAATTCAGATCTATAGATAAAAGTAGATCTATTACGAATAGGGATACGATCTTCGTCATAGAATGTCCAAATAATTCAGATCTATACATAAAATTAGATCTAACACAAATAAAGATTTAGATCTACATAGTTAGTCCGCATGATTCAAATCTAATAGATAAAATTAGATTTAACACCAATAAATATTTAGATCTACATAGAATGTATGTATGATTCACGTCTAACAGATAAAATTAGATCTAACACAAATAAAGATCTAGATCTACATAGATGGTCTGCATGATTCAGATCTAATAGATAAAATTAGATCTGACACAAATAAAGATTTTGATCTACATAGAATGTCTGCATGATTCAGATCTAATAGATCAAATTAGATCTAACACAATTAAAGATTTAGATCTACATAGAATGTCTGCATGATTCAGATCTAATAGATCAAATTAGATCTAACACAAATAAAGATTTAGATCTCATAGAATGTCTGCATGATTCAGATCTAATAGATCAAATTAGATCTAACACAAATAAAGATTTAGATCTACATAGAATGTCCGCATGATTCAGATCTAATAGATCAAATTAGATATAACACAAATAAAGATTTAGATCTACGTAGAATGTCCGCATGATTCAAATCTAATAGATAAAATTAGATCTAACACAAATAAAGATTTAGATCTACATCATAACATGTCATAGAAGTTATAATAGATCTGATAAGATAAAAAGAAATCTAGATCCAAATCCTAATCAATACAGAAAGTCGTAAATTCATAATTTAAAAAGGATTTGATATAATTTAGGCATATGAACATAACCAAATCATAGTCGTGACATGTTTACTTTTAAATATTCAAATCTAAAAGCAACTAGGAACTCATAGAGTTTAGATTAGAATATAGAAAGAGAATGGATCTTGAATCTCTATTTGCTTTGATAGTTGTAGAAGAC
Organism: Allium sativum; assembly: GCA_030737875.1. Lineage (NCBI taxonomy): Eukaryota > Viridiplantae > Streptophyta > Magnoliopsida > Asparagales > Amaryllidaceae > Allium > Allium sativum. The sequence continues at coordinate 1,045,336,374 of CM060916.1, read as the reverse complement.
AGGAGATCCTAGTTCAGTTTAGACACCGGCAGAGTTTGGCCGCCACTGATTATTTGTGAAGAAAACAAGAGAACTGAGGTATATTTATAGCTGCTAATGTCCAGAATTCGAATGTCACCTCAGCCCTAGAGTGAATCAGGTCATGGGTCGCCACATACTTGAAAAAGAAAGGTTAGGAAGCCCAAAAACATACATTGGCGCACTTGGCAGGTGCGCTAATGTAAAATTGCCTTTACGCACTTGACAAGTGCGCCAGTTATCCCTGTTTTGATCATCAAACTTCTACCGTTCATAACTTCTTCGTACGTTATCCGATTTACGCAAACCAGAGGTCAATATTGACTAAAATTTCGAGATGAACGCAATGTTTTCGTTAATTCTTAATATTAAATTAATTACTACTTAATTTATCCATTTTAATGTTGTTGAAATTTCGGGGTGTTACAATGATTATCCAAGTCTAATCATTTATTTCTTCATATAGCGAAATCAATGAATTTATAAATATACATCTATCCTCATTTATAAATCCATTGATTAATTTAATTGATTATGTAATCAATTTGTTCCCTTCCAAAATATCCTCTCAAATATTTCCACATATAGCTTAATCTATTAATTGAATTGATTAATTAATTGATTAATTTCACCCTTAAATAAATATTTGAATCGCATAAATTCAACGCTCCATCTTGATTCAAATATAACAATCTCTCCTTATCATCAAATCTCAACAAATTGTTGGGTTTACACCATCAAGCTCAATGTGAACTACTTTGGGCAATATTGCTCAAACAGAGCTTTCAAATCTTTCCCAAGCATAAGAAAGATAGTTTGCATATAAAAAAAGGAACATACTAGAAATACCAAAAATTCTTCAAAAATATAATGCAGGAGACAAACATATAGATATAGAAATCTGAGAGACTGAGGGAGACTTCATAGCACGCTTCACCGTCTCTATTCTATATTGAACAAGGACATACTTAATATCATCTACTTCAACCTCCTTCTCAAGAGATTGACTTGACTTCACCAAGTCAACCTCATCAAACTCGAAACAAAGCTCTGTACAAGATATAGCATAAGAAGTCAAATTATCATCTCTACTATGCTCACAAACAATACCAACAGAAGCAAAAGTCCTTAACTGCGACTGAGCTCCAATGAGAGTCGAATATCTGAAATCTTCTCATCAAACACGGTATCATCTAAAATACCACTTTCTCTATGAATGTGGAAACAATCTGATGTCTCCAAGTGTGTTTGGAAATTTTGTGTCCTCCTAACATCATCACTTGATAGAGGCTCCACCTTCAATAAAGACTTCTCATCAAATATCGCATTCCTGTTAGTCACAATTCTCTTAGTTGTTTTGCACCATAATCTATACTTCTTCATTCCTACTCCATCGCCTAACAAAATGTACTTGCTTCCTCTAGGCTTCAGCTTATCATGTCCCTCATCTTGTAAATAAGTTGAACAACAAAACACTTTAAGGAATGAATAGTCAACATGCTCTCTTTTCCATACTTCTTCTAGGATCTTCATTTCTATGGTAATAGAAGGTGTATGGTTGATGAGAAATACTGTGACGACTGCCCATAACCTTACACTATATAGAAGAATAATGCGCCAAAAAGTGTGCCAGGCAGATATGAATGATCATCAAGGTATGATAACACAATCAGAACCTGTCGTAGAACTCACGGTTTAAGGATAAAATATAATAGAACATATACAACAGGTATTATTAGTGAAGCAGAAAAACACTAGACTTTCATAACGACTATAAAGTAATATCCATACATTTTGATTACAACAACAGTGTTTATACAAATTTCCTCACTATAGCACTCAGAGAATAACAAACAACGGAAATCAAAATACTATATAGTAGAAAGATAGTACACTAGCCTCCTGCTCGCCTCCAAACTGCCACATTGTCTTCACTAAGCTATCACCTATCACCTGCCACCTAGTCTGCCCATGCACAACTGGATGAACATCCCAAGGTAATAAGAGGGAAACATGAAACCTTGAGTCAGAAAACAGTCTTAGTGAGCGATAAAACAACTAACTAACATCATTAATAAAGCATAGGAGATTGGTTAAATAAACGAACTAATCTAACCACAACACCAGAGAAGAACTCAACCTTATCTTCCCTACATGGGACAGTGATAGCCTTTACAATAACATTTCAACCATACATCCATGGAAACCAGAAGACCCATTCAATGATGGCTAAGCACTTATGACATCCAAATTATATATATCTCATGTAAATCACCCTAATCGAACTCAACATCCCTCAGAAACAAATCCCAGAGGCCTAAACCAATATCAGACAAGCACCCAAGGAACATCTCCTTCGACGTTGGACAATATACATGAGACGGTACAAACAGAGCTACCAATCATCCATGACTAACTCTGGCTATCACCGCCAATCCTGCTTTGAAACCATCGTTAATTGTATGACAGCCAACCTTGCTACATCATATGCCTTTCAACGATATGTATGTTTGTCCAACCTTGACAATTAGGCCTTTTAACGATACTCAGGGTACCTGACCTACAACCGGTCTTTGTACCCCTGCTTCAAACCTGCTAGAACTTATGACAACAATAATCTCTTGGCCTTCACATCTCCAGTCATCCAACCCGACGAACTTTCATAGCTCAAGCAACCATTATCCACTAACTCACGACCTTTGAGTTGTCACCTCATTCGCTATTCTTCACTGATCAACGAACTCCTTTCAACACTTCGATCCTTCCTACTTGAATTTACTTTGAAGTCACACCCTCACTGAGCCAAATTACATCACTGTGCTGCGGCTAGGGTTCGGGGGATTTCCCCTAAAAAAAATTCCATGCATTTTTGTTCAAATTTGGGTCATACTCGAATTTTTTATTTTTTTTACAAAACGACCCTGTGGACCGACTAGTCCCACGCCCTGCTCGACCGACCACATCGCCATCTGGCCAACCCAAACTTGCTCGACCGACCCCACCTTATGACCCAACCCCAGTGTGCGACCGACCTTGGTGACCAAGTACAATGTGCAGGACTGACCCGCCATAGTGCGACCGACCCTGTTCACCCATGCTGCTGACTGACCCGGCTTTTCTTGACCCGAACCACTCGTGCATGACCGACCAGACCTCACGCTCGATGCATCCGAACATGGTGCGACCGACCCCTCTCCTTTACTACGTTGTACTGCATGCTCGACCCATGGAGGGCATGCACGGCCAAAAACCTGCACAGGTCCAATCCAAGCCCAATTTCGACCAAAACTTCGCCAAACAACTATCTCGACGAAATCTATTCATCCAATTCAACTACAAACAAGATATGTAATCACTAATAACTTGAAAACGACGATTTTCATCACAAATTATATAAAATTCCCCAAATCATGATAAATGAACATATGAACATAATTATGGATCTAACTTGCATAAACATATGAAATAGCATAGGAATTACCAGTTTTACGTTGCTAAATTAGATACTATGGCGATTCATATGAAAATAGACTTACTGTGATGTAGATTTAAGAGAAAACACTTGAATTTGATGAAAAGCAAGATCAAACACTCATATACTTGATTGAATCCATGTGAGAGATGCATATCACTACCAATTCTCCAAATCAAAGCAAAAACGGTGAAAATAGATTCTAGACAGCGAAGAACATGATCCAAATCCTGCGATTCAATGAATTGTCACTTCATGATGTAGATCTAGCTTCAATTGGTGTAGATCTTGGATTCCCTTCCTTAGATCTCGATTTTAATAGTGGAAAAGCGTTAGAGGAAGGAGGAACACAAGGCCACCAAATGAGAGAATGAAGAAAGTAAACTATTCTGCATACCTCTCACCCCCTATTTATAGCTTCAATCAGCCCACTTATGGGCCTCCCCAAATCAGCCCATTATGGCTTACAAAACCTGAACAGCCAACTGAAAAATCTTAAAACAACGATTCCTCCCAAACCGCTGAGCCAAATCTTTAATGTGACTACTCAGCGGAAAGGGAAACATCATTTCATATCCAATAGCATGGGTCTCAACACCTAATTTGACCCGAGTCAAAAGTTATGCGATGTACAAGACTGAAAGGGGTAAAATGATCACAAACAAAATTGGTAAAAATTATGGACATGTCTCACATCCCCATAAGCAACATATAAAAATATGAGAATGATCCAACCCTCAGAGAATAAAATAAAAATATTTTACGGTCTTCCAATATGTAAAATGGGGGCTAGTACAAATACTGCCATAGATATCGCTTCTACCCAAAATCTCTCTTCTTAATTAGCAGTCAGTCTCAAGCTCGTAGATCTTTCCTATAATATCCGACACATGCTCTCCCCGCTCTAAAAGAATGCGACCTAGTAGAAAAATCTCTAAATACATGCTCAGGCATACAATAGTTAGTGAATTCTTGTGATGAAAATTCACTACTATTGCCAACTCTAAGAACTCTCAACTGCTTTCCCGATTTTTTTTCAACTAAGGTCTTCCACTTCCGAAATTGGGCAAATATTACAGATCTAGCCTTCATGAAATGGACCCGGACCTTCCATGAGAAATCATCAACAAATAAGTCGAATAAACTGGTTCCTACACAAAAGAATGAATGTACTCTAGAAAGTCTATAGAATTAGGTCTTCCAACATCAAATGTGACATGATTTTTCTTTCCAAAAGAACAATCTCCACAAGAGCTAGCCTGTGGTTGAGAATCACCTGCAATTAACCTACACTTATTTAATACTTCAAGGCTCTCCTTGTCAACATGATATAAATGAAAGTGCCATAACTAAGTAGAATCTGGAACGCTAAAATAAGTAGAAACTACTGAAACTTCCAAGACTGTCTCTCCATGAAGCATAGAAGTATCATCGACTCGCACACCTTTCATCTCTACCCTTCTCCACTCTTAAATTTTCTCCATCTATAATTATCCTCATACCAAGTCTACTTAAAGCTCCACCCGACAAAAAACTCTTTTGTAGCATCAGAACATGTTTAACACCCATGATAGTTCTAATAACACCATTATGCATCTTAAACCTCACACTTTCAATGCCCATAACATGACAAGATTTTCCATTCTCCAAACAAACTGCTCCGCCATCAATCTTCTCATAAATGACAAAACAATTCCTATCTGGCATCATATAACAAGAGGCTTCAGGATCAATTACCCAACTTGTATTCTCAAAAGGTGAAATACTAGCTAAAAATAGTGATGTATCACTATCACATCTATCTACATATGATCTAACTGCTTCCAAAATTGAATCTTTCTTCTCTCTCTCTCTCTCTCTTATTTCTAAGAGATGAACAATTTCGTATGAAATGTATTGCCTTCTTACAATAATAGCAAGCATCACTTATAGAACCCATGAAGTGGGACATATGCATATCTCCTCCAAGGTGCTTCTGCATCTTATCTCTTCCTTTAAGTGAATGAAGTTGTTGCTGAAGAACACCGTCATTACTCTTCACTTTGATCTTCCATGTCACAAAAACTTATCTTCTAATAAATTTGGTGATGCCATGATTTTTCATACCACTACTAAAAGAATTACCCAACAGTAACTAATCCAAAACAAGACAACTAGCTCTGATATCAATCTGTTGTGAAAAAGTTGCATAAATGCGGTAGAACAATAAACAGGATCTAGAATTTCCAAATGAACATCAATCTAATCAGATAACAATTATTCTATTACTTCAAACAAATAGTAAATAATTATAACGAAGAAACAAAGAGATTTTCCAAAGGAGAGAGATTTTATTCCACATGAGAGAATTACAAGAGATTACAAAATAAGAGTTTATATATCCAAACTTCAAATTAGGCTTAACAAGAAAAGATGCTCCATTTGGGGATCACTGGCTCCATGCCAGGATGGGTTTACAATGAAGTTTACCCTCAATATATAGCCCATGAAATCTATATGAGTCATCAATCAAATTACCAAGATATGGTAATAAATAATGGAGGCAAATTCTTGTGGTAATAGATCACACAAAAAAGTGCGTAAATCGCCAATTCCCTTCATTAGAAAAGATGGAAGAAATTGATCCCTGCATTTACTTCTTTGCAACCTCATGCAAATGCAATCAATAATTTATGCATTTTCACATTTAAAATATTTACATTCCATTTTGCATATTTATTTCTACATTTGTGATTTTGTATCACCAAAATTTAACAAAAACGAGACTCTACAATTGATTTAGGATTAAAATAAAATCTATCTTTTCAATGACAGTTGTTGTCCAAAAAATGGAGTAATTAGTAATAAACTAAAATGCAGCATAGCTATGGTTGTATATTCGCATTTATAACCTTTTTATTGTGTTTTTTCTACATGTCAAATTGTAGTGTATGTGATTAAGTGGATGATCTTCATTAGTTTACATATCAGTGTATTTAATACTATGATCTTAATCAATTTTGAAGCTTTTTATAAAGGAAAATTACATATATTAGCTTTTAGTTTCATATTGTGTAAGTTATATCACCAAAAGTTTTTAACTTCTATCCAGTAATCTATGTTATAATGCAAAACTTTTAAATGATGTTTCTTATTACAAAATGAAGCTACTGAAATTTCAACAATACTGATATGGATAATCTTGAACATGTGGATTAATACTAAAAAATTGATTTGCCTATTGGTTGGAGTACGCCTCAAAAAAAGGTGTGTTGGACCTTGGCTATTTTGCTTGATCATATAAGATATAGTGACGGTAGTTGCGGAGTAGCAAGTTCAAAAGGGTTTGTAGAATTTTATCTAAAGCCAGGTAGTAAAAATTGGAAATATAAATCAGATTAATTTTACATGAAACCTTTGGATTATGGACAAGATTTTGTAGAACTTATGATCCATTTGCTGCTAACCTACACTTACGGTCATTTCTTCAGCATGTAAGGTAATATTTAATTTCATTTTTAAAGGGTCAAAATAGTGAATGGTAAGCTTATGAGACCTCGACATGGAGCAGCTGTATGTGCACGATTGCATGTGGGTGCATGCTTCAATATGAGAGTAGGTTCGTTTTATTTCATTTGTTGTAAGATTCATTTAGCAAAAAATATGAAACATTATGGCATCCACATGCTTTTGCATTAAGGCCCTACTATTTATTTTAATTCGAGACAAATATCTCGGCTTACAATTTTGATGGGTTAAGAAATAGAATAGGTCCACAGCATATACATAAAACAATTTAATGAAGATTGTTTATGTTGTAAATTAAAGTTAAAAATATGGTTGGGTACATAGTTTATTCAGACAATTAGGCGAACGTAGAGTTAAACATCATCTACTCCACTAATTTTATCCTTATAGTTATTCCAGTTACTTACTATGTTATTATCCTTCTAACAATTTCAATATTTATGATTATTTAGGATCATCTGACAATGAAGACCGGACGATAATTAAATCTCCAATCATCACAAATCATAATTGCGATCGAAATTTCATTGCTTCGCAATATTTTTGCAGGCTCATGCTAGCTAATCCCACCTATTGTCAGTTCTGCAGCGCAAAAATTTTATTCTGCGAGGCATTAGACATTTGTTGTTATAACAGTAAAATTGCAATCCAACTACCAATTGCACCTCAACAACTACTAGATTTGTATATTGATCAAACCAAAGTCGGTACGCATTTCAAGGGAACATAAGATCTTACAATAATGCTTTTGCTTTTACATCACTGGGTGAAAATATTGATCATAGCTTGGAAAATACAACCGATGGAGTTTATTCTTATCGTGCACACAGGCTCGATATACCATAGTACAGGAAGTATTATTTTTGCCTATGAATGACATGAGACCAAGATATTTACAGTTATATATTTATGATACGGACCATGATATGGAGAATAGATAATATTATAATTCAGCAATGACGCCAGACTTACTTCTTACATTAAAAGAAATTTTGGATGCCCACAATCCATATGTACAAGTAGTTAGACACTTGAGCCTGCGAGATTACATGCATAATTGTACACTAAAAATAAAAGAGCTTACTACAAACAGACATATTCTTGATCTACCAACTGCATCACAAGTAGCAAGTATCATTTTTGGAGATGAAGGAGATACCGATTTGAGTAACAAATATGTTGTAGTTTAGACAAAAAAATGGCAATTTACAAAGGGTTCATGATACTGCAGGATATTATTGTCCGTTACAATATCCACTTTTATTACCATTTGGTGAACATGGATAGGACATGTACATCCACGATAATGGAGATACAATAATAAGTTGCGAAGCATATTATTCTCATCATTTACAAGTAAGTATAATTGCTATTTACCTTATGGTACAATTATATTTTAATAGTAATTCTAATTCTTCTACGTGATTAGATACGACCATGGGGGATGTCACTATTTTTGCTTGGCGGTTGCCTGTTGCAGCAATATATTAAAATTGAAACTATGCAACTGATATATCTCCGTAATAATCAGGATATGATTATCAAGGTTTAGAAGATGCTCTATCTTCAAGGGAGACAATTGCCGGTTACTTCTTTTTCTGTATACGTAATTACTGCTTTACTATCATTCAACATGAATCTTATATTTAATAAATCTAACTCAATTTACTATAATTATAAGGAAATGTTGTTGTGCAAAAAATCCTTCCATCATTTCACACCGGTAGTCCTCGAGATATGCATAGTCGATATCAGGATGTAATGGCAATAGTGCGAAGGTATGGAAAACCCGATTTATTGATTATTATCACATGCAATGTTAATTAGGTGGAAATTACACACGAACTTTTACATGGTCAAAAAGCAAAAGAAAGACCCGATTTAACAACAAGGGTATTCCATGCAAAATTAAAACAACCAAAACATGATTATATGACAAGGGTGCTTTAGGTAGAGTCATTGCGCATGTACGTGTCATAGAGTTTCATAAAAGAAGTCTACCCCATTCACATATGTTAATTATCCTTCATGAAAATGAAAAAAATTAACAATCTTGAAAATTATGACAAATTATTAAGGGTTGAAATTCTGGATAAAGAGATAGAGCCAGAATTACATGCCGCGGCTATAAAATTGGTAACGAACCGAAATGAGTTATATAGAGCATATATTTAAGAAATCTTATGTATCAATGATCCAGGATTACTGAAAGACATTCAGGGATTAGCGCTCCTTAGCTAAATCTACCTTTATTTATGTATCAAAATATCAGTTTTGATTATTAGTTATTCTTTCCTCAAGGGGTGAATATCATGCTTGTAGTGTTATGGAGTTATAAAGCAAGGTTTACTTAGTTTGGCACAACTGAGGTCTTACGCAATCAGTTATTCTCTAGATCATGAATAAGATGATATACATTGTGATAAGAAGAAAAGTGGCTAATGCTTCCCAATATTCGGTAGGTTAGGTTACTGCAATGCTTATAGACTCAAATGATCATTCCGCATCGAGCCATCCCGAATGATTTCAGTTGTGTCGGTGATCAATCCATAAGCTTGCGGTCAACCTCTTTTCTAGGATTTAAAGGCTCATTATGAGAGGGTTGACTCACATTTCCATCCCTTGAGGCAAAAAAGAGGGGAAGGCTTCGGGTTCCCACGAAGCCCTTCCTCCTTTACGAAGGTGTCATGAACAACTCTTTCATACGAAATGTTAGCGTTAACTCCTTGTTTCATCATAAATGACACAACATGATTATCAAATCATAGAAAACTTAAGTCTCAGACTTCTCCATTTATAAATCGTAGATGTATTACAAGAGTTAAAGAAATCCCCAATCCGATTTGGAAATTAGAGTTTGCTTCTTAGAGAAGAAGAAACAAGACTGAGAAATGAAGATTTCGTCCCCAAAATGTGACCCTTGGGGTCTTATTTATAGATAATTCGGGGCACCTTCCGCTGTTGGGCCGTTGGGTCTTCAAGAGCCTTTGTCGGCTACTTTCTCCTTGGTCTCGGTTGTTTTAGATTTCGGCCGCTTTGTAGTGTTGATTATATCTTTCAGAATGAGGGTCCCAGTCAGTTGAAGCTTCTTTGAGATTGACATGGGCTTGTCGATGTAAATGGATTTCAAAAGGCATTTGTGCTCCTAGTAATAGCTTTCGGGTGTAGGCTTCCGGTTTTCTTATGAATACTTTGAGCAGCTTGCCCTTGTGATGTATGTAGGTAGTTGTCGGTTCAGAACCCCTGTCGGTATCGGCACTTGGCAGATTAATATGGATAACCTGTATCCCCTCTAGAGTTTTGGTTTGCCTCCCAGGGGAGTTTTCGGGTGGAGCCTAACCTTCCGGAGGGTGGCTTCCGGTGTTTCACTCAATGTCTAATATAATGACCTCCCGATGCTTGAATATTTTGGGGCTAGCCCCGGATAACCCCTGGTCACTTTAAGCTTGGTATCTTTAATGCCTTTATCTCCTGATGTATCGATGTTTAAGCAGGTTAGTACCGATAGCCCTTCCAGCTTTCTTGGTTTCGTTTAGCGGAACTCTTGACTCCCTATTTCTTAGCTTCTAACTTGGATGACCTTTTGTTATAAAACCACCTTGGTAGATACATCCTGCCAGATAGACCTTGTCGGCATTCTATAGCTTTTGAGTTTTCTCTAGCGTTTGGCTTTTTCCTTCCGGAGGATTCTTCTGTGCATGTGCTCATCCAATACCCCTTCACTTGTCAGTCTGTTTAGGGGTTAATTTTAGTAGTAACATTTGCCCCCCTAGTGAAGGGGTGTTTTTGACTTTCCAAGTAAAACTTTTCCTTTTGGATTCTTTTTCATTCTATTTGTGAGTGGTTTTAGATGTTGGATTTCGTAATGAAACCTCCAAGGTACTGTTCTTGCGCTAGTTCTTACTTGACCATTAAAGGTTGGAAGCCGGTGACCGATTTCTTTTTTTGATGGTAGCTTTAAACTAACCCTTACTCGGGTAACTTAAAGATTGAAGGCCGGAAACCCACTTTTGATATTGATAGAAGTCCTGAACCAACCATTGTTCAGGTAACTTAAAGACTGAAGACCAGAAATCCCCTTCCGGTATCAATAAAAGTCCCAAACCAACCCTTGTTTGGGTAATTAAAGATTGAAGACCAGAAATCCCCTTCCGGTATTAATAGAAGTCCCAAACTAAGCCTTGTTTGGGTAATTAAAGATTGAAGACCAGAAATCCCCTTTTGGTATTAATAGAAATCCCAAACTAGGCCTTGTTTGGGTAATTAAAGGCTGAAGACTGGAAAACCCCTTCCAGTATTAATAGAAGTCCCAAACCAACCCTCGTTTGGGTAATTAAAGATTGAAGACCAGAAATCCCCTTTCGGTATTAATAGAAGTCCCAAACCAAGGGTAATTAAAGTAGGAGACCGAAATTCTGCTTCCGGTATTTGTGAAGAACTGAACCAACCTAGATTTGTGTATTGATATAGAAGACCTGAACCATCCCTTGTTCAGGCAATTAGAGATTGAGTACCAGAAATCCACTTTTGGTATTAATGTTTTGGTATCCACCTTCGATTTTATTTATGAAGAAGAGGTTATACGTGCTTCCTGAGCCACTCTCTGGGCTTTTGATGTCAAAGCAGAGGATGTACGTGCTTTGTTGGCCACTCTCTGGGCCTGTGCGTCCGGTGCGCTTGGCTAGCTTATCCACAAGCAGGGCCCAAGGACTTACCCGACCTCCCTCCAGGAGGATCCTTATCCTGACCATCGTAGGCAATGATAAGGTCTTAGAGACTTAAACTGGGTCATCGTAGATACGGAATTAAGATTTACTCTTTTGATGCTCTATACTGACCATCGTTGTAATGACCTGCATTCTACGCATCGGAGGATCATAGAATATTTATTTCTTTTTCGTAAGGAGTCGTATGGTCGTGTGACAATGAGGGACGACTATTGGGGTTATTTCCCATGTTCACGATTTTTGCCGATTTTTGAATGGCCGTTTTTCCCCAAGCTGATCTTGTTTTGGCCATAACTTTTGATTGGTAAGGAATTTTGACTTGAAACCACTTCCATTAGATCCATATGATGGTTTACCTTTCCGTAGGGTGGTCATATGTGAAAAACGGACTTACCGTTTGGGAGATATGCACGAAATAAGGTTTAGAAGGTGAAAAACTTCTTAACCGGGCCAAATGAGGTGATTAGTGAATGGGCCCATAACCCATTTCGGTATTAGGGTTATGGGGAGGCTGAAATGAGTTAGGTTTTCATTCTGTTTCGGTTTTCTAGCCGCCATTTACCTCTTAGAAACACTAACAATGGCCTCCACCTTCTAATTTCATCCCAAATCGCTCTCTAATCAAGGATTAAGCTTAGCAACATCAAATCAAGGAGAAACAGCACCATTTCAGAGTTACAGCTGCTGTTAGACATTGGTATTCGCCCAAATTAGAGGAGTTTCAGTTCTGAAAGTTTTAATTGCGGCAAAGGTGAGTGATTAGCCTTGTTTTTACACTAATTAAGGTTAATTAAGGGTAATTAGTGATAATTAGTGAATTTATACATGATTAAATTCTGGAAAAATATTTATAAATTTCGAAATATTGTTTTAGGCCTCTTTTAGAAATTTGGGTTGATTTGGTTAAGTTTTGCTAATCCTAACATTAGTTATTGTTAAACATGATTAAGGGGAAAACATGGGTTTTGGGTATGTTTGATCCGTTTAACCTTGTCATATTGTTATTTTGATGTTTGTGGGTGGTTACATATGTTGCTATGACTATATGGTATGCTTTGTGATTGATTAGAAAAGTTAGAATGGTCGAAAACACCGTCGTATGGCGTAAAATAGTCGCTGGAAGAGTTGTAGGAAATTGTGCAGAAACCGGATCGGATCGCCCCCTCTCCAAACTGACCCGATCGTGATATCCACTACAACTCAACCCTCTCGTGTTGCAGGAACCCATCTCCGAACCCGACCCGTTCGTGACTCTCAACCACGAACCGCTCCAGAAGGCCACGAATCGACCCGCCTCTCCAAGTAAGTCACGACCCGAACCCAATGGGTGCTCATGAACCGACTTGAGGGAGTTGCCATGCATGAATTGACTGGAATGGATGAGCCGACCTGGATGATCTTCCACGAACCGAACCGCTCAAGTGAGCCACGATCCGACCAGGGGCACCACGAGTCGCCGCCTCCAGAGCTCCACGAACCGCCAGGGATGGTCACGACCGATTCGAACCAAGGTTCATGGACTGGAGACGCGAACCACAAACCGAACTGGAAGTATAACCTGAAGTAAAGAGAAACGAAGAAGAAGAAGACTGATCCAGAGAGGAAGAGACGAAAACCTGAGATGCAAAGGTAGTCCAAATAGGAAGTTTGTACTCAGGATCCAGTTGGGAACCAACGAGTTAACTTCATGGTTGGACTTTGCTGCGGGATGTGTGCTAAGGAGTTATCGACGTACATAACTTTGATTCACCACCGAAAGACGAATGTTAGGCTACGGATCAGTGCAGTAGGGGTAGTTATTACTTTATAGGGCAGAGTGATCGTAGCATGGCTATGAGCCAGTGTAGTGGAGTTATCATGACTCCATGGAGTAGAGTGGACATAGCAAAGTATTAGTGGTTACGAATCAGTGCAGTGGAGCCGTCACGACTCCATGGGGAAGAGTGATCGTAACAAAATATTGGATCATCAAAGCGGTAGATATCGTATGCTTTACTCACTTAGTGAGAGATGTGAGGATGGTTGCTATGCTTGATTGTTTTCCATCACTATGACATGCACACCCCCACCCCCGTATCCTTTACACCATATGTTAGTGGCACCTTAGAGTATTGTACGGTATGTTGTGCTAACTCTTTAGTTGCAGGTCCAGGTTCAGGTATGGTTTAGTATACCTGTTATTATTCTGTTTTGCTGCTTATCGCTCATACCAGACTTTTGTCTGACACAAAGTTTTATGTCTCTTATTATTACACTGGATGCTCTTAAACGGGAAGACTAGAGACAGGTTAGCTGGTTGTGCACGAGTAGCTGTCCGGAGACAAGCAGGAGGCTTACACGTACTATTCTCTATATATATTCTCCCTGTGTCACTGCTGGTTATTACTTTGGGCATTAGTAGTGTACCTTTCTTATTTTTCTTTAGAGACAGTTTTAGAAGTTGTAATAAAGATGATGTGGAACATAAGCTGTAATTTTGGATTTTCCGCTGCTTCGATGGTTTAAGTTTTCAGCTTATGCACTGTCTCGCCTATTTTATGTCAAGTTATGTTATTATTATATTTTATTCCATGCGTTGTGAGATATACTACAGGTTCCTTATTATTTTAAATTCCTTTCTTTTCCTTTCTTTGGCGACCGTCCTGTGCTAGTCGGGCATTAGCACAGCGCACTTTCATTGGAAATGTCGACTGGTGCGAGGCGGGTCGTCACACTTGGTATCAGAGAGAGTTTGCGTAGTTAACCTAGGGAAGACACCAGAGAGAGATAGTACGTATATGAGAGCGCGTATTTGTGATATTTTGGTTTTCTAAAGCTATATATATACTATTAGTATATTTAAGGATGAAGTCGCATTGCACTGCACCACTGAAGAGATGGTTAATCGTTTTCTCCTTACAGATTGAACGATGAGCCGATATACGAGGGGTACTGGTAGAGGAGCTAATAATGGAAATGCTCCTGATATGAGGATGATGTTCACTGAACTCATAAGAGAGATGTTTAGGGATGTTCAGAGGGCAGCTCCTAGTGTTGCAAATGGTGGTGGTGCAGCGGTGCAGGCGCCTAGGGCCGATTTCGCCAAGCTATGCAAGGATTACACTAGTCTTGGTGGAAAGCCTTTCCACGGAACGGATTCAGCTACAGAAGTTCAGGATTGGTTGGATAGCTATGAACGTATCTTCGAAGACTTGGGTATTGAGGATGCGATGAAGAGAAAGCTAGCATCCCGTCAACTGCAAGGACCAAGCTAAGGATGGTCAGAAAAATAGCACGAAAGATGTTGAGTGCTTTAGCTGTTGCAAGATGGGCCATTATGCTAAAGAATGTCGAGCAAAGCTAGTGGATAGGAAGTGCTTCAACTGTGGTCAAGTAGGACATCACAAGGATAAGTGACCGCAACCCCCTAAAGAAAAGCAGATTGTGAAAGCATGTTCTATCAATGTTGTTCCTTCTTCGATGAAATCCCCGACTGCGGCGGAGAGGGGAAAGAATGTCATCATTCAAGGTATGCTTTCTGTTTATGATATTCCTGTTCGAGTATTGTTTGATACCGGAGCTTCCTGTTCCTTCATATCTAGTGACCTGGTAGACAGGTTGGGATTGGAACCCGAGATAGTCGATAGACCATTAGCGGTGACGAACCCGATTGGTGGTTCAACTAGCCTTAGCATTATTTGTGTAATGTGATCTTATCGAGTCATGGATGTATGTTTTCTTGTGATTGCTTTGTTTTGGGCTTTACTAGGTGTGGCATTATTTTTGGACTCGATTGGCTCCAAAGATACGGGGTGGTGGTAGACTGTGAGGGCTTTTTGGTGACAGTTAGAGCAGATGATGGGCGGAGGGCAGTCTTTAGTGGTCTACCTAGTGCTGGGGTAATGGCTAGTTTTCTAAATTCCTTCGACATCCCGCATGATGAGTTGTTAGATGTGCCCGTGGCTGGCCAGTATCCGGACATCTTCGAGGAAGTGACCGGATTTCCACCACACCGAGAGATTGAGTTTCGTATTGATTTAGTGGAAGATTCCAGGCCTATAGTGATGCCACTTCTTCGTATGGCACCAAGGGAGCAGCGAGATCTCAGGGTGCAAGTAAGCGATCTTTTGAAGAAGGGATTTATCCAAAGAAGTGTTTCTGAGTGGGGAGCACCAGTTGTGTTTGCTACCAAGGCAGATGGTTCCCTTCAATTGTGTGTGGGCTACCGCTAATTGAATAAGTTGACGAGGAAGAATAAGTATCCTCTACCGCGGATAGATGATTTGTTTGATCAGCTAAGTGGTGCGAGGGTGTTCTCCCAATTGGATCTCGCTACAGGTTTTCATCAGCTTAGAGTGGAAGCTGAGAGTATAGCTAAAACGGCCTTTCGGAGGCCATTTGGATTCTATGATTGGTTGGTCATGCCATTCGGGTTGACCAATGCACCAGCATATTTTGTGGATCTTATGAATAGGGTATTCAGGGATCAACTGAATAAGTTGTTCTTGTGTTCGTAAATGATATCTTGGTTTATTCGAGGGTAGAGGAAGAACACAAGGAACACTTGAGGATAGTGATGGAGGTGTTGAGAAAACACTAATTGAAAGCAAAGTTTTCTAACTGTCACTTCTGAAGGAGGGAAGTGAGATTCTTGGGCCATGTTGTTTCAGAGAATGGTATTGCCGTGGACCCTGCAAAGGTGGCTACGGTACAGGATTGGTCTATGCCCAAGAATGCAGCAGACGTAAGAAGTTTCTTGGGATTGGCTGGATATTACCGTAAGTTTATCCAGGATTTATCCAAGATAGCGGCACCATTGACTCAGTTGACAAAGAAAAATCAATCTTTCGTCTGGGACGAAAAGTGCGAGAATGCATTCAAGAGTCTAAAGTAAAAGTTGACATGTGCACCAGTGTTAGTCATTCCTAAAGGGAATGAAGAGATGACGGTATACACAGATGCCTATGGTACCGGACTAGGTGCTGTATTGATGCAAGGAAGTAAGGTTGTAGCTTATGCTAGTCGGCAACTGAAACTGCATGAGAAAAGATATCCTACCCATGATTTGGAATTGGCAGCGATCGTGTTCGCATTGAAGATGTGGAGACATTATCTCTTGGGGGAAAGATTCGAGTTGTTCACCGATCATAAATCATTAAAGTATTTTTTCTGTCAGAAGGATCTAAATCTCCGACAGCAAAGATGGTTAGAATTCTCGGCTTCCTATGATTTCGATATCGCATAAACACCAGGAAAGGGCTATGCAGTAGCTAATGCATTGACTAGAAGACATTCTAGTTTAGGGGCTATGTTTCTAGAATGGAAGCAACTGGAGTGCATCGTTGGGTATGATTTCAGACCAAAGTGCGAATTGGATCCAGAAATGTTAGCAAGTTTGACGATCAGACCCACTTTGATTGAGCGGATTGGTTCCAGTCAGAGGGACGATCCTAACCTATTGGAAATCATCTCAAAGTTAGAGATGGGAATCGACGAAGAGATAAACAAGTATGGGCTTGATCGAGATGGATGGCTTAGAAAGAATGGAAGACTAGTTGTGCCCAATGTCAAGGGATTGAGAGATGAAGTGCTTAGAGAATATCATCACTCAAAACTGACTATACATCCTGGTGGTAACAAAATTTGAGACATGAAGCAGACCTACTACTGGGAAGGGATGAAAAGAGACGTTGGGAAGTTTATATCTGAATGCATGAACTGCCAGCTAGTTAAAGCTGAGCAAAAGAAGCCTAGTGGTTTGTTACGGCCATTGGAAATTCCCGAATGGAAATAGGAACAAGTCTCAATTGATTTCATTGATGGGTTACCAAGAACTAGATCGGGCCGTGATAGCATTTGGGTGATTGTGGACCGATTGACTAAGAGGCTCTAGGGTCAGAACTACATCTCAGTACCGCGTATCATCCTCAAACCGACGGTCAGACAGAGAGGGTGAATCGTATATTAGAAGACCTCTTAAGAGCTTGTATATTGGATTTTGGTGGATCATGGGATGACCATTTACATCTAGTGGAGTTCGCGTATAATAACAGTTATCAATCCAGTATTGGTATGGCTCTATTTGAAGCTTTGTACGGAAGACCGTGCAACTCACGTCATGTTGGTTAGAAACCGGTGAGAAATTTGTGCTTGGGCCAAATGTGATAAGTTAAACCTCAGATAAGATCAAAGTTATCCGACAACGAATGAAGGTTGCCCAAGATAGGCAAAAGAGTTATGCTGATAAGAGGAGGAGAGACTTAAAATTCTCGATTGGTGACTTGGTTTTTGTCAAGATTTCTCCATTAAAGAGTGTGATACGATTTGGTAGGAGAGGAAAGTTAATACCAAGATTTGTTGGTCCATTCCTAGTTCTCGAGCAAGTTGGGAATTTGGCATATAAAGCTGAATTACCAGAGAAGATGGCAGGAGTTCATAACGTATTCCATGTTTCCCAGTTAAGGAAATTCGTGCACGACCCTAGTGTGACTATTTCACCGGATCAGCTGGACGATATCGAGGTTGAACCCGAGGCTGTTGGGAACCGCAGGCCTATGCGTATTGTTGGGAACGATACGAAGCAGCTTCGAAGGAAGGCAGTGAAACTAGTCAAAGTTCAGTGGGTGATGATGAGGAAGACTGTACTTGGGAAATAGAGGAGAACATAAGGAGGAAGTATCCAGAACTCTTTGCCTGGTAAGGTTTTTATCTCGGTATAGTACTCCCTTATTAGTAAACCACATGCTAGGATAGGCTTGTTGAGTTGTTTTGTATGCTTTATTGTTTTGTTAATGATTGGTAGGCATGCGGGATCCTTTATATGTTTTGGGTTAAGGAATTTCGGGGATGAAATTTCTTAAGGGGGGAGAATGTAACGCCCGCATTCTACGCATCGGAAGATCGTAGAATATTTATTTCTTTCTCATAAGGAGTCGTATGGTCGTGTGACATTGGGGGACGACTATTGGGGTCATTTCCCATGTTCACGATTTTTGTCGATTTTTGAATGACCGTTTTGCCCCTAGCTGATCTTATTTTGGCCATAACTTTTGATTGGTAAGGAATTTTGACCTGAAACCACTTCCATTAGATCTGGATGATGGTTTTCCTTTCTGTAGAGTGGGCATACATGAAAAACGGACTTACCGTTTGGGAGATATGGACGAAATAAGGTTTAGAAGGTGAAAACTTCTTAACCGGGCCAAATGAGGTGATTAGTGAATGGGCCCATAACCCATTTCAGGATTAGGGTTATGGAGAGGCTAAAATGAGTTAAGTTTCCATTCTATTTGAGTTTTCTATCCGCCAGTTACCTCTTAGAAACCCTAACAATGGCCTCCACCTTCTAATTTCATCCCAAATCGCTCTCTAGTCAAGGATTAAGCTTAACAACATCAAATCAAGGAGAAATAGCACCATTTCAGAGTTAGAGTTGTTGTTAGACATTGGTATTCGCCCAAATCATAGTAGCTTAAGTTCTGAAAGTTTTAATTGTGGCAAAGATGAGTGATTAGCCTTGTTTTTACACTAATTAAGGTTAATTAAGGGTAATTAGTGATAGTTAGTGAATTTATACATGATTAAATTCTGGAATTTTTTTATATATTTCGAAATATTGTTTTAGGCCTCTGTTAGAAATTTGGATTGATTTGGTTAAGTTTTGCTTATCCTAACATTAGTTATTGTTAAACATGATTAAGGGGAAAACATGGGTCTTGGGTATGTTTGATCTGTTTAACCTTGTCATATTGTTGTTTTGATGTTTGTGAGTGGTTACATATATTGCTATGACTGTATGGTATGCTTTGTGATTGATTATAAAAGATAGAATCGTTGAAAACACCGTCATATGGCGTAAAACAGTCGCTGGAAGAGTTGCAGGAAATTGTGCAGAAACCGGATCGAATCGTCTCCTCTCCATACCGACCCGATCATGATATCCACTGCAACTCAACCCGCTCGTGATCCAGGAACCCATCTCCGAACCCGACCCGTTCGTGACTCTCAACCACGGACCGCTCCAGAAGGCCACGAATCGATCTGCCTCTCCAAGCAAGTCACGACCCGAACCCAATGGGTGCTCACGAACTGACTTGAGGGAGTTACCATGCATGAATTGACTGGAATGGATGAGCTGACCTGGATGATCTTCCATGAACCAAACCGCTCAAGTCAGCCATGATCCGACCAGGGGCACCACGAGCCGCCGCCGCCAGAGCTCCACGAACCGCCAGGGATGGTCACGACCGATCCGAACCAATGTGCATGGACTGGAGATGTGAACCACAAACCGAACTGGAAGTATAATCTGAAGTAAAGAGAAGTGGAGAAGAAGAAGACCGAACCAGAGAGGAAGAGACCAAAACTCGAGATGCAAAGGTAGTCCAAATGGGAAGTTTGTACTCAGGATCCAGTTGGGAACCAATGAGTTAACTTCATGGTTGGACTTTGCTGCGGGACGTGTGCTGAGGAGTTATCGACGTACATAACTTTGATTCACCACCGAAAGACGAATGTTAGGCTACAGATCAGTGGAGTGGGGTAGTTATTACTTCATGGGGCATAGTGATCGTAGCATGGCTATGAGCCAGTGTAGTGGAGTTACCATGACTCCATGGGGCAAAGTGGACATAACAATGTATTAGTGGTTACGGATCAGTGCAGTGGAGCCGTCATGACTCATGGGGGCAGAGTGATCGTAACAAAGTATCGGGTGATCAAAGCAGTGGATATCCTATGATTTACGCACTGAGTGAGAGATGTGACGATGGTTGCTATGCTTGATTGTTTGCCATCACCATGACATGCACACCCCCACCCCCGTATCCTTTACACCATATGTTAGTGGCACCTTAGAGTGTTGTACGGTATGTTGTGCTAACTCTTTGGTTGCAAGTCCAGGTTCAGGTATGGTTTAGTATACCTGTTATTGTTCTGTTTTGCTACTTATCGGTTATACCAGACTTTTGTCTGACCCAGAGTTTTATGTCTCTTCTTATTACTCTAGATGCTCTTAAACGGGCAGACTAGAGACATGTTAGCTGGTTGTGCACGAATAGCTGTCCGGAGACGAGCAAGAGGCTTACAGGTACTATTCTCTATATATATTCTCCCTGTGTTGCTGCTGGTCACTACTTTGGGCATTAGTAGTGTACCTTTCTTATTTTGCTTTAGAGATAGTTTTAGAATTTGTAATAAAGATGATGTGGAACATAAGCTGTAATTTTGGATTTTCCGCTACTACGATGGTTTAAGTTTTCAGCTTATGCACTGTCTCGCCTGTTTTATGTCAAGTCATGTTATTATTATATTTTATTCCATGTGCTGTGAGATATACTACAGGTTCCTTGTTAGTTCGAATTCCTTTCTTTTCCTTTTTTTGGCAATCGTCCTGTACTAGTCGGGCATTAGCACAACGCACTTTCATTGGAAATGTCGGCTGGTGCGGGGCGGGTACTGATAGAGGTTTACATGCCACCCCCTCCAAGGGGTGCCCTATCTTGACCATCGTAGGCAATGATAAGGTTTTGTGTTCCCTTCTGCGGGTAACATGGAACATAAGCAGCGGTAGGACATGATTAGTTCATAGCAGAGGCAGGGCGTACTCTTCTGCGAGTAGAGGCAGGGCATGCTAATTCTAGATGCACCGCCACGACCATTTCTGGTGTGAAACGGTGGCTTATGCTTTTGATGCTTTAACCTAGCCCCCTCTGATTTGGGCATAGAGAAAGACTAAAACACCACCCCCCTCCGGAGGATGCCTTGCCTTGACCACTTTTTCTAATGACAAGTGTTTTGATCCTTTTGTGATTTGACCCATTTTGGGTTTCTTTAAGCTTTGAAAGGGTTTCCGTGCCCTTGGTTATGTAATCATCTTTCGAGGAAAGCCATTTTTCCTTTTTCTTTTATCATTGAGAAGTATGGTCTTAAATGTTCTATGTCCCATGTTCTTGGAACAAGATCACCATTGGGTCTTCATAATCAATACGTCCCGGGCATAACTTCTTGATGGATGATCAGGGTCCTTCCCAATTTGGGCCATCCGCTGGCTTCTTTGTGTTAACCATTACTCTTCATAAAACTAGTTCTCCTTTTGTGAAGGTTCTAGTCTTGACCTTTGTGTTGTAGTATTTTGTGATTCTCCTTTGATATTCAGCATTTCTGATTGCAGCCTCATCTCTCAATCCTTGCATTAGGTCCAAGGATTCCTTTTTCAATTCCTGATTAGGATTAAAACAGAAGCTATCCTTCTATATGATAGTATTTCAATTCAACCGGAAGCATGGCTTCACATCCATATGTTAAGGAAAAAAGGTTGTGCCCCGTTGAAGTTCTATATGCCCAAAGCACTAAGGGTAACTCTTCGGTCCAATTTCCTTTGGCTTAGTTTAGGCACTTTTTAAGAATTTTCTTTATGGTTTTGTTGGCAGCTTCAATAGCTCCATTAGCCTTTAAATGGGCTGCAGAGGAAAAGCTTTTGATAATTTCATTTTTCTCACAAAAACGAGCGAATTCTTCGCTCTCAAATTGTGTTCCATTATCCGATATGATCTTGCGAGGGATTCCAAAGAGGGTAACAATATTCTTTATTACGAATCTCAACACCTTTTTAGATGTGATTGTTGGAAGGGGTTCTGTCTCCACCCATTTAGTGAAGTAATCGATGGCTACTATGGCATACTTAGCTCTACCTTTGGAGATTGGCAAGGGTCCGATTAGATCTATTTCCCACACATCAAATGGCCAGGGGATTGAGATAGTGGTTAGCTCGCTAGGGGGAAGTCGGGGTACCTTAGAGTACCTTTGACATTTTTCACACCTTTTGACATATTCAGTTGCTTGATTAACCATTTGTGGCCAATAATAGCCTTATCGCATGACCCTTTTGGCCAGCTTAATTCCATTGGAATGGTCTCCACACAATCCTTCATGAGCCTCTTTTAACAGGTTAAGCCCTTCTTCGGAGCTTACACATCTTAAGTAAGGAAGTGAATGTCCATTTTTATAGAGTATATTGTCCATAATCATAAATGTAGGAGCTTGGTGTTTTATCCTTCTTGCATCTTGCTTTCTAGGTGGTAAAGTTCCGTTTAGGAGGCAATCTACCATGGGAGTCATCTAGTTATTTTCATGATGGCAATTTGTCTCCGTTAAAGGAGGTCCCACACTAGATATTTCCTCTTTGTTCCATTCATCCCCCCTTTTCAAGGCTTGGGATCTAGTTAGGATTAATAATTCTTTTCCCGTTTCCGATTATTCAAGCTCGATGCTAGGTCTTTCTTGATAACCCACGGAAATTACTCGAGTTTCGGGGGACCCTCGAGAATTGGCTAATTTGGATAGTGAATCCGCTTGATTATTCTCTCCTTTGGGTATTTGATGAATTGAAAAGTCCTCAAATCGGGAAAGCATCTTCAATATCCTTTTCACATATAGGTTTAACCATGCATCCTTGGCTTGATAGGTTTGCTTTATTTGATTCACCACTAGTTGCGAATCACTAAAGATTTCTATTTGAGGTATCTTCAACTATAGTGCCAAATTCAAACCGGCCATCATTGACTCATATTCAGCTACGTTATTTGTTGCTGGGAATCCTAACTTCATGGCGTAGTGCAAGCGGTGTCCGTCAGGGGTAACTATAATACAAGCTTCCCCTGCTCCCTGTTCGTTTGAGGCTCCATCTACAAAAAGTCGCCACTTGGCCTTTAAGTCATTCTCTTTAACCGATTGTTCTGTAATGAAGCTTGTGCACTCATTTACAAAGTCTGTGAGAGCTTGTCCTTTGCTTGCCGCTTGAGGATGAAACTCAATCTCGTATTGACTAAGTTCAGCTCCCCATTTGACTAACCTTCCTGAGGTTTCTGGCTTACTGAACACCTGTTTAAGCGGAAAGCTAGTTAAAACCTTAACGGGGCGTGCTTGGAAGTACCCTCTGAGTTTTCGTCCGGTAAGTACTAGGAAATACGCTAGTTTTTTCATTACTGGGTATCGGGTTTCTGCATCCTTTATCCTTCTACTAACGTAGTAATGAGTTCCATTACTTTCTCTTATAAGGACCGAGCTTACCGCATATTCTGGGATGGCCATATATAGGTATAGATCTTCTCCTTTCTTTGGACTAGATATAATTAGAGGAGTTCTCATATAAACTTTTAATTCTTGGAAGGCCTTTCGACATTCTTCGTTCCATTTGACGTTCTTCTTTTTCTTTATAACATCAAAGAAATGAACACATTTGTCAGTGGCTTTGGAAATGAACCTACTAAGGGCTGCTACTTTTCCATTCAAGCACATGACTTCTTTGCTCCTTCTAGGTTCTTCCATGTCTCTTATGGCCTGGATTTGGTCAGGGCTAGCTTCAATTCCTTGCTCACTTACCACATATCCTAGGAACTTTCCAGATTGAACTCCAAAAGAACACTTTTGTGGGTTTAACTTCATTTGAAAACTTCTCAGGACATTGAACATTTCTTCCAAGTCTTTCAAATGGTTTTCTGCTTTAATGTACTTTACTAGCATGTCATCCACATATACTTCCATGTTGCGCTCTATCTGTTCTTGAAACATTCTATTTACTAGCCTTTGGTATGTTGCTCCTGCATTTTTCAATCCAAAGGGCATTACTTTATAGCAAAATGTTCCCTAATCAGTGATAAAGCTTATATGCTCTTCGTCGGGCTTATGCATTGGAGTTTGGTTATACCTCGAGTAAGCATCAATAAGGGATAGTATCTTGTGACCACTTATTGCATCGACCTACTGGTCTATCTGCGGAAGGGGATAACAATCCTTTGGGCAAGCCTTATTTAAATTCGTGTAGTCAACACATGTTCTCCACTTCCCATTGGACTTCTTTACTAGCACAGGATTGGCTAACCATTTTGGGTAAAGAACTTCTCAAGAAAACCCGTTTGTTTCTAACCTTTTGACTTCCTCCTTTAAGGCATCTGATTTGTCTCTATTATATTGTTTATTCTTTTGTCGAACCGGGATTACTGAAGGATCAATGTTTAAGGCATGACTCATAATAAAAGGGTTGATCCCGACCATGTACGAATGGATCCAAGCAAAGACATCTTTTTTGAGTTGCAGGAACCGAATTAAGTCGCTTTTAAGGGGATATTCAGCCTTTTCCCTACGTTGACAACTTTTTCCTTATCCTTTGAATCAACATTTACCTCTTCCACATCTTCTATTGGTTTCATTCTTTCAATATCCCCTCTAGAATCCAAATCCGTGACAATGTCTTCTTTTCTAGTCGAGTTTACATCATCAGCTCTTCCTTTTTCTTTTCAAAGAAGTGTACCTACCATTTGCAAGCTTGTTATCTTTATTAATTTTTTACCTTAGCTTCGAATGTGGGATGCAAGAATCTGTTATCTGAGGGTATAAAAACAGTAGAAGAATCAAAGTATGAAGAACACTCCCTTTTTTATTTGTCAGTTGTTGCGAAATACAATTCACGGGAACTGAATTATTCTCCTCTGATGGTACCTCATCCCTACTTGGTTAAGAACTTTAACATAAGGTATTTGGAAGAGACAAAAGCGTCCATCTCCTCCAAAATCAGTCGCCCAAAGAAGGCATTATAATAGGATGGTTGGTCGATCACAACAAAGAGAGTTTCGAAGGTCCTATGGAGCGGAGACAGCCCAACTTGTACCAGAAGGTTGATCTGACCCACCGGAATTGATCCCTTGTTATTGAAGCCGAAGATCGGTTCGTTGCTTGGCTCTAGATTCTTCTCAGAAATTCCCATTTGATCGAAAGCATGCTTGAATATGACATTGACGACACTCCCAGTGTCCATAAGGATCTTGGAAACGAAAGAGAGTCGGATATGCGCTATTATCATAAGGGGATCGTTATGTGGGTGGAGGAGGACCCCTTTCTTCATCTCTTCCGGAGAAACCACTTGGTTACGAATTTTGAGAGCATAATGTGTATTTTTCAACGATGGTTCTTCTCGAATGGAGAATATTCCCTCCATAGCTTCCTTCATGTATTGACTCCTGGCTCTTGGACAGTCTCCGGCAGGGTGTGGCCTAGGGCTGGCAATTAGACCCGACCCGACCCGACCCGACCCGACCCGTCGGGTCTCGGGTAAGCAGCGGTTCGGGTCCAACGGGTATGCGGTTTATTCGGGTCGGGTAAGTACGGGTATGAAAGATGAATTGCAACATTTTATAACCGACCCGACCCGTGGTTATTGCGGGTCAATCGGGCCTCGGTTCGGTTCGGGTACGGTTTGTACCCGATGATGAAAACAAAAAAGGGACCTGCAGCCTACAGGTGAATCACTCGTCGTTTATATTTTTATCCAACTTTCTTCCTCTCTGAGTAACCAGTAACCACAACCCTAATAAACCCTAGTTTACTGAATCCAATCTCAAATTAATTTGTGAAGGCTGCGCAAGAATGGAGAACCCTATCAAAATCGCATCTCAAGGTTCGCCTTGGCTTCGAGCCTCGACGAGAAAGCACGGGAGAGATTCCAGTACTTCGTCGCCTTCTTCATCCGCCAGAAAAATCAAAGGAGACTTTTCAAACGGGCCAAATCAGCTTCAGGTTTACTTTTTATTTTTTAAGATTGTTATACGTTTATTTTATATTGTAAATTTTACTTGATTGATGCTGCTGAATGACAGAATGAGCTTTTTTTTCACCTTAGGATGCAAGTTGAGGTCAGTAAGCAGACAGAAGGGGCAAAAGATACAATTGTCTGCCCAAATGGATTACCAGAATCTTTGATTAAATATGATGGTACCATATGAATCTTTACTGATGTGTTTTACCAGTTTCATTAGCAGCATGATCTATTGCTACTTGACAGTAATTGGGATCTAGGATATAACAATGCTCATGTCCTACCATGATGAAAACATGTTCTGCCAAATCATGGAATAATAGTGTGCCAGAATCATGTTCCTGTTTATCATATATGAAAGCTCTTAATTTTACAAAATGGACTTTACTAGGAAAGTTGAAGAAAACCTCCCCATATTGTTGATTAAATAGCAGCAAGTATACTCAAACCAGCACTAGGTGATCCTTGCACCAACTGTTCGAAGACCGAATATTTCATTATGTTCGGGGAGTCATTTCGTAAACTTCAGTACCGGGGGAAATACACCTTGAAATAAATTGTCAATACAAAGCATAAGGCAAGTCGTAAAGTAATTATTACCTTCTTTGATTTGTCGTACACACATATATATACTTATGTAAATACATACGTACATACATACATGTGTGTGTGATGTACTGCTGCTACAATTTTGTATTCTGGTGATAAGGAGCTCCATTTTTATTCCTCTAAACTATTCAAGAAAAATACTTATATTGTTTACGATGATTGTCACGAACTGAAAGAAATTTGCAGCTAGACAAAAAGATAAGGCCAGAAGTTCACTATCAGAGCTTGTATTAGCTGTAAAGTGGCCCCGTGCATTTTCAGAATCCACAAATCGACCGTTCCGAAGAAGATCCGAAGGCAGTGTAGAGAGGCTGAGCTCTGATTCTCATCCATGATCCAAGGAGAAACTCAGAAAATGCCTCACCTGTTCCATCTTTCGCAACTCAGATTTACCAAATTACTTCCTTTCACTTCGAGGTTGGCAGGTAAGAGGTTAATACCCTTTTAGATCAGTGTTTGTATTTTATTTGCATTCTAGATGTTTCTATTATATGCATGAACATTGATCGAAAAGAATCATAATATCATTAGCATGATAAACTTCCACTTGCGTACAGAAAATCATGAAAATAAAAAACTGAGTTTGTGTACCCAATAACAAACTGAGTTTGTGTACCCAATAACAAACTGAGTTTGTGTACAGAAAAGCCGAGTTTGTGTACGCAGACATGCATATGTTGCATACCCAAAAAACTGAGTTTGTGTACAGAAAATCATAAAAGCATGATAAACTTCCACTTGGGTACACAAACATGCATATATTGATTCATTGACTAAGCTGTTTAACTGAAAAACTGAGTTTTTAATAGGATAAACTTCCACTTACATAATAAGAATCGCATAAAGCATGCAAATGAATCAAATATGATGGCGCTATTCATTTATGGTTAGGTCTTCAACTTCATCTTCACATGTCTTCAATATTGCTTCATCTTCTTTTACTCTTTGCCTTATTATTTCATCTTGTGTCCTCTCTTGAGCTTTCAACCAATCCTCATTGCACATAGACGCTTCAATAATGTCATTTCTAAGGCAAGATCGATAGTTTGAAATTAAACGCCCACTTGTGCTAAAAGCTCTTTCGGATGCGGTTGTTGATGCTTGTACACTTAGAAAATCACGAGCCATGTTTGCTAAGCATTTTGATACGTTAGACTCTCTCTTCCACCATTCTAGTATATCAATACTATCATCGCCTCTTTCCTCTGCCCTTTGAAGATAAAGCTCCAACTCTGAATCTACATTTGGATCTATCGTTCTTTGTCTCTTGAAAAATTCCCAAATTGAATCTCCATTGAAAGAAGTTTCCCTTTGAATAGATGGACTAGTTGATGTTTCACCAGCCTGCACATTATAACCTGCAAAAACAGCTCTTGTTGCTGAAATAATATAGTCATGTTTTTTTTTCCCCTCATATGGACCGTATATGAAGTGTAGCATTTTTTCTAACCCTCTAGATTTAAATCGCGGATCTAAAACAGTAGCTATTCCAAAAACTGCAGGAAATTCACCCCAATACTTGAAAATTTTAGTCTTCATCGCTGTCATTGCGAACTTATACTTTTGGTCATAGTCAATAGCCGACTCATAGGCACTAAATATCATTGCCACTTTGGTTAGTTGCGCAAGTACTAAATTTGCAGTAGGAGTATAAACATTTGAAAGAACAAGGGTGGCATCATCAAACACTTTCAGAAAATCCTTATAGATCATGCAATTTATCCAATCATTTTCATTTGGTTTTTCTTCGTAATCTCTTTCACAACGAGCTAAGTAATATGCCACAACATCTTTATACTCGTGTGCTCTTTCCAACATGTGATAACAAGAATTCCATCTAGTTGCAACTTCTGGAATAAGCATCAAGGGCTTTTTGCCTTTTTCGACGCATGCATTTTTCCAATTTTTCACTCTTCTTGTGGAGCTTTTAACATATGTAACAAATGATCTAATTTTAACGACGGAGTGAGAAATAACATCTAAACCTTCTTTAACTATTAAGTTTATAATGTGAGCACAACAACGCACGTGAAACAACTTAGACGTAATTGAATCACTTCGAATATCTAAGTCGAACATCATATGCTCAATGGCGTTTGTATAATAACTAGCATTATCCAAAGAAATAGAACAAATCTTTTTGTCCAAATGAAATTCTTTCAAGATATGTAGGAATTCTGTAGCAACAACTAGTCCATTATGGGGTATTTCAGCAAGTCTAAATGCAATAATTCTTTTTTGCAAAATCCAATCCGAATCCACAAAGTGTGCAGTGAAACATACGTAGTCGAGCTTTTGGTTTGAGCTCCAAAAATCAGAAGTTAGAGATATTTTTCCATTAAACTTCTGAAAAAAATCAATTAATTCAATTTTGCCTTTGTTGTAAGATTTAATTATGTCGCTTCTACAAGTATTTCTTGATATGCCTTCATAACTTGGTTGGAAAGCTCTTCTAACCATGCTAACAAAATGAGGATTTTCAGCAAATCCTAAAGGTTGTTGTGTCTTTTGAATATATGCTACTATTTCTTTTCGTGCAACCGCGGCACTAAATCGAAAATTAACTACATGACCACTTCTAGCATCTTGGATCAAAGAAGTTTGTGTGGTGTCTAAAGCACGTTTATGTTTTTCCTCATGTTTGCGTAAATGAGAGGTACCATTCCATGCATTACCCGCTAACCTTTCTTGACATATTTTACACTCTGCTTTAATGATTTCTTTATTTTTTGTAGGATGTATCTCACCTGTGTAAACTTTTTCAAATGTTTCCCATACCGTGGATGTTTTTTTTCCAGTTTTAGGTTGATTTAAAGATCCTTCAGTTTCAACATCCGGGAGATTAGAACCACAATGAGTCGGCAAAGGTAAATTAGCATTTTCTTCATTTTCCATTTTGATTCTTATGCTCTAAATGATTCAGGAAATGATAATATGATGAAATAAGCACTAATGTTTAGGAATACAACCCAGAATACTTCAGACTGCAAGTTCCATGCTTTAGTCCAGTATGCCGGTCTTTACTTTTTAAGCTGACAACCCATTTCGAAACCTACATTTTTGAAACATGAACCAATATGAGATAATACTATAATAGTCAAATTTGTTGTGTATAATCTGTAGTATGTTGTATGCTAGGTGATTGCATATAAGCTAATTTCATTGTCATGCATTATTTATATGTTATACAGTTAGAAACAACAAATAAGTAGAAGTATACTTCATATTTTCATGCATGGCCATGCTTTTATCATGTTGAAGTACTGTATGTTATTGTTATCACTGTTACATAAGTTTTAAAAAAAACCTGACTTCTTTAAATCCAGGTACAAAGCTTCTTTTGCTGAGGTATGATCCAAATCTTGCAGCCAACCAACAAGAGATCTTGGGATGCTTAGGCTATATTGTTGAATTAATTGATCAATTTGATCTAGAACTAGAATGGAAACTTGTACGGGAGAAAATAAGAGAACTAGTTATATGTTAATCATTTGCTGTTGTGTTGTTGTATTATATATAAAGTTGTGTATGGGAAGATGTAACCAGTCAGCTTGATGTAATTATTTCATCCTTTATGTTTATATAATTATTGTTCATTACCAAAGCAATGCTGTGCAATGCGCATGTATGTTAATTTTTGATCTTCATGCATGCTACATGCAGATGCAGTTTATTGTTGATATTATTATTCTCATATTCATAGAATGTAGCGCTGACTGTTGCAATTCCTGATAATATATTATTGGTGTTGATATTCATAGCATTGAAACATGTGGAAGAGGCTGCTGTTCCTTTTCCAAGTGACGCACATAATACTGCAATAAAGTATCAAGTATGTTTCAAATTCAAATGCTTATTCGGTTCGGGTATGTTATACGGGTCTATGGTTCGGGTACGGTCAACGGGTTCGGGTCGGGTTTAACGGGTATTTTGTGACACCCATACCCGACCCAAGACCCGGCGGGTCGGGTCGGGTCTCGGTTTGAATCGGGTAACGGTTCGGGTCGGTTCTTAATTTTTCGGTTCGGGTCGGTTCGGGTGAGCGGGCCTCGGTTCTAATTGCCAGCCCTAGTGTGGCCTTCCATGTATCACATTGATTCGATTTATGGGTGGAGCCAAGCCAGGTTGCCCTGTTCCATAGTAGCTTCTATTGCATTTGCTGAAACCTTTTATTGTCCATTTGTATGCTGAGCTGATGCTGTCTTGTTTAAAACAAATTCTTTCAGATGTCCCTCTCGGATTAGCTTCTGAATAATCCCATCCAATACCTTGCACTCATCAGTTTTATGCCCGTTGGTCTTGTGAAATTCGCAATACTTACCACCAGAATAAGGTCCAGGGAAATTCTTGGCTTTGAACGAGATGGGGAAGATATTAACCCTTTCTTTCGCAACAGCATACATGAAGGAGATGGGCTTGCTTAAAGAAACTGAGTTGGTATTAGAATCTTCCCATCTTGATCTCTTTCGATTTCTATCAGGGGGATTTCGTCCGAAGTTCAACCTTCCACCTTTCCCTCGAGGTCCGAACTTTCTCTTTGTGAAGTATAATTCGTCAATGAGAATAACCTTGTCAGCTTGGAAGTGAAAGTCTTGTAAGTATTTACAGTCGTGAATGTATAATTCTTTCCAAAAGGGGGTATTTTCAATTAGCCCTGAATGCACTGCTATCAACTTGGCATAGTTCTTCATATCCTTGGCCTTTAACGCCTCGATGTTGAACCTTTTTAGGTAATCTCCTAGAGACTCTCCTTGCCTTTGTTTGATGTTAGCAACGACTGTGTAGTCAACTGTCAGATCTCTACAGATGCAGAACTGCTTGGAAAATTCGTAAGAGAACTGTTTCCACGAATAAATGGTTTTTTCTCTTTACTGACGACCATTTTGTCGCCGCTCCATGAAAGGTCACTGGGAAAAGGCGATATATGACAGCTCCTAAAGCATTATGGAGATCCATGTAGCTGTCCAAAGCCATTAGAAGATCATCAGGGTCAGTTGTTCCAAGATATTTTATGGTTGGAACTTTCACCCTAGATGGTATTATGGTGCTCATAATTTCATCGATAAAAGAAGCCACTTTTTCATTGTCATTCACTCTGTCATCCTGGGTCCTCTTCCTCTTGCTCCCCAACAAGTCTTTAATAGTCTTCTGAGCAATGTCTTTAAGATAAGCCTCTGTGTTGGCGTAGTTTTCTCTTTTAGGGTCATAACCTTTGGAAGTGGAACTCCTGGATTGCTCTTGCTCACATTGATTTCCTTGATGATCTATTCCCATCAAAAGGGACTTTTTCTTCTTAGAGGAAGTCGCTTTGAACTTCTCTTTTACTTCAGAATATTGAATGGGAGCTTTTCTTTTCAGAGGCTCATTCGTTTCTCTTTGACTGGACTTAGTAAGTCTTGAAGACTTCTGCGCTTGAGCAGCATTCATTTGAGCTTGCATCTCTTGGAGTTGCTTCTCCAAGGCCATAAATCTCGCGACATTATCTTCCATGGCATTTAGATTTGGTTGTTGTATTGGTCTGGATGGGGCTCCTCTTTCATTATTGCTCAGATTAAGCGTTAGATCCGCGTTTCCTTCGCGGGTTGCATTAGGAGCCAGTTCATTATTTCGCCTTTCCGATCTTTTTAATTTCATTTTTCCTGCTATTGAGCATTAAGTTTACCAAATTAATTTTTGATAGATTAACCACAAGGTTGGAGGTTCAAGTCCTCCTTCTAGCGCCAAAATGTTAACGATATTTTCCATCAACACCCGAAATGATTTATATAGAACATGTATTTAAGAAATCTGATGTAACCATGATCCGGGATTACTGAAAGGCATTCAAGGCTCAGCGCTCCTTAGCTAAATCTACCTTTTTGTGGGTTTCAAAATCTCCATCTTGTAGATTAGTTATTCTTCCCTCAAGGGTTGAATATCACGCTTGCAGTATTATGGAGTCCTGAGGTACCCTGAAGAATGTTTTCTTAGTTTGTCACACCGGAGGTCTTACGCAATCAGTTACTCTCTAGAGCATGAATAAGATGATATACATTGCGATATGAAGAAAACAGGCTAATGCTTCCCGATATTCGTTAGGTATGGGTACTGCAATGCTTATTGACTCAAATGATCCTTCCGCATCGAGCCAGCCTGAAGGGCTTTGGTTGCGTCAGTGATCAAGCCATAAGCTTGCAGTCAGCCTCTTTTCCGGCCTTGAGTAGTATTAGGTTCATTATGAGAGGGTTGATTAAAATTTCCATCCCCTGAGGTAAAAAAGGGGGGACGGCTTCGGGTTTCCACAAAGCCCTTCCTCCTTTACGAATTTGTCGTGAACAACTCTTTCATATGAAAGGTTAGTATTAACTCCATGTTTCATCATAAATGGCACAACATGATTATCAAATCACAGAATAATTAAGTCTCGGACTTCTCCATTTATAAATTGTAGATGTATTTCAAGAGTCGAAGAAATCCCCAATCCGATTTGGAAATTAGGGTTTGCTTCTTAGAGAAGAAGAAACAAGATCGAGAAATGAAGTATTCGTCCCCAAAATGTGACCCCTGGGGTCTTATTTATAGAGAATTCGGGGCCCCTTCTGCTATTGGGCCGTTGGGTCTGCAGGAGCCTCTGTCGGCCGCTTTTCCCTTGATCTCGGATGTTTTAACTTTCGACTGCTTTGTAGTGCTGATTATAGCTTTCAGAATGAGGGTCCCGGTCCGTATAAGCTTCTTCGAGATTGATATGGGCTTGTCGATGTAAATGGCTTATGGAAGGCAATTGTGCTCCCGGTAATAGATTTCGGGTGTAGGCTTCCAATTTTTTTATCGATACTTTGAGCAGATTGCCCTTGTGATGTATGTAGGTAGTTGCTGGTTCGGAACCCCTATCGGTGTCGGCACTAGGCTGATTTGTATAAATAGCCAGTGTCCCCTCTAAGGTTTTGGTTTGCCTTCCGGTGGAGCTTTCAGATGGAGCCTAACCTTCCGGAGGGTGGCTTCCAGTGTTTCACACATTGTCTAATATAATGACCGCCCATTGTTTGAATATATCGGGGCTAGTTCCGGATAACCCCTGGTCACTTTAAACTTGGTATCTTTAATGCCTTTATCTCCCTATGTATCGGTGTTTAAGCAGGCTAGTACTGATAGCCCTTCCATCTTTCTTGGTTTTGATTAGAGGAACTCTTGACTCCCTCTTTCTTAGCTTCTAACTTGAAAGACCTTTTGTTATAAAACCACCCTGCCGAATAGACCCTGCCGGGTAAACCCTACCGGCATTTTGTAGCTTTTGAGTTTTCTCTGGTGTTGGGCTTTTTCCTTCTGGAGGATTCTTCTGTGTCTGTGCTCATCCAATACCCCTTCACTTATTAGCCTATTTAGGGGTTAATTTTGGTTGTAACAAAAATAAATGGTCTGTACTCCCATGTGGTCATTACAATCCAAACACCGCGTGTATGAAAAATAATCAATGTAAGAAAGGTTTCCCACAAAAATTTGCACCTATAACTTTACAAGGAAGTGATTCTTATCTAATTTATAGAAGATGTGACAATGGAATAAACATAGAACGGTATAAGCAATTCCTTATAATCCTTATTTACTACTAAAATACCATTGTCACATAACTTTTGAAAAATTTTCAAGAATAATATCTGTGAAATATTTATATAAATATGTTTTAGAAGGATTAGATTGTGTGTCCATAAATAAACCTTCGAACACAAATGATAATGATTAAATTTCATATTTTTTTAATGCTAGATTGATTTGTGCACCTAAGTCAGTATGGATAATATTTAAGTTTCTACTAAGCAGTTTTCACCTTCTGTTGTAGGATTGCAAATGCATCTTCCAAATAGACAACAACTAAAATTTATTATAGATGAAAATATACATTCTATCTTAAGTGATGAAAACAGATCTAGAACTATGCTTACTGAATTTTTCACTTAGAATATTTATGATGTAGACGCACGTCAATATCTGTACTATGAATTTCCTGAAAAATATTGGTGGAATCATAAACAAAGAATGGATACGTAGACTAAATAATCATAAGGTCATCGGATTACAATATCTCTTATAGAAGGTGATCGATTTTATTTATGATTACTATTAAATCATGTTAGAGGGCCTACTTCTTTCACAAACTTACTTACCAATAATAAGGCTCACTTCAATGCCTTCAAAGAAGCCACAAAACATAGAAGTTTGTTTGAAAATGATAGTAGTATAAAGTATTGCTTACGACATGCATTAAACTCCCATATGCCTTTGGCTTTATGAAGATTATTTGTCACTATTTTAGTGTATTGTGAGCCATACAGAATTCATGAATTGTGGATTGAGTTCTTCCCATATTTAGTAGAAGATTATCCTTCTATGTCTATTAATCAATGTAATACATATTCAATAAACTGATGCCTTATCGATTTTAATAACGTTCTAAAGCAATATAATAAACTATTTTTTACTATGATATCCCACATAGCAACTTACAATTTTTCCATGAGTCAAATACATCAACCGCTACTTTAGAAGAATAGTTTAAAGACATACAACAAACTGATATCGATTATGTGAATAACTTAAACACCGAACAAAAGGAGGCAATTTAAATGATCATGTGGTCAGTAAAGAAAAAAATAACTCAGTATTTTTCATAGATGGTCTTGGAGTACCCAAAAAGCATATCTTTACAAAGCAATTTTAGCTCATATACTAACCCAAGGTAAAATTGCTATTACAGTTGCTATTTTTGGAATTGCCTCTTTTGCTTAACCTAGAGGTCGAACTGCTCTCTCTAGGTTTAAAATTCCCATCAATTTGGATTATTTTTCAACATGTAACGTTCCTAAACAATATGATAATGCAAAACTAATCCGCACATCCGCTGTTATATTATGGGATGAAACAACAATGGCTCATCATTATGCATTTGAAGCCCTTAAACAGAACGTTAGAAGACTTAATGAGTATAAGTGCTACATTCGGTGGGAAAATAATTATATTAGGAGGTGATTTTCGACAAGTACTACTAATTGTCGTGAAAGGTGCTAGAGCTTAAATAGTTGATTCATGTATTATACAATCATATTTATGGACAAATGTTCATGTGATTCATTTAATAAAAAAAAAATGCATGTCAATCATATGCCGAGCTACTTTTACGTACTGGAAACGGAACCGAACCAACTATACAAGAAGACTATATTAAACTCCTAGATGTTATTGTCATGTCTAATAACAATGTATATTCTTTACATGATTTGATTAAGAAAGTCTTTCCCTTACTCGATGAAAAATTAGGTGACATGGATTATGTAATGAACAGAGCAATATTAGCACCAAGGAATGAAATGACATATGAGATAAATGATTCACCCATAAATATGTTTCCAAGAGACTAATATATATATATATATATATATATTATTCTTTTGATAAAGTGGAAGATGATACTGCTAATTTATACCAACCAGAATTCTTGAACTCAGTTGTCCTTGGTGGCTTACCACCACATAAACTCACACTCAGAGTAGGAGCCCTAATAATGTTGCTTATAAATATCGATCCCAAAATTGGATTATGTAACGGAACTAGACTAATATGTCATTTCTTCCATAGTAATCTCATTGATGCTGAAATTACAGTTGGTCATTTTCGAGGAATAAGAGTATTTATTCCACGTATACTGCTCAAACCTTCTGAAAGTATAAATATGCCTTTTAATCTTATTCATAAACAATTCCCAGTTAAACTATCATTTTCTTTAATGATTAATAATTCACAAGAAAGAACTATTACTCATGTTGATATTTATCTTCCAAAGCATGTTTTAAGTCATTGTCAAATATACATATCATTATTTAGAGGAGTTGCATGAGAATCAACGAATATTTTAGTAAAAGATGGAAAAATTCCGCGAATAACTGGAACTAACACAAAATGTAGTGTACAAAGATGTCTTGTTTTCGTGTAATCAAAATCTAAACTAATTGTAATTCATTGTCCTTTTTGAACCCATTTAACTGCAATTTCCATCAAATTCCACATTTATTTTATTATCATGACAACGTACAAGTTCTTATCCTATTTAGCTCAGAAAATTATTATTTATAAACACTCAGTAACTTCAAATATTTGAATAAAAATAATTGGACATTACCCATATAAAATCGAGCATGCTCATATTCCACTTTATGCAAACTCATACTGTAACAACCCGCATTCTACGCATCGAAGGATCGTAGAATATTTATTTCTTTCTCATATGAAGTTGTATGGTCATGTAACTTTGGGAAACAACCATTAGAGTCATTTCCCATGTTCATGATTTTTGTCGATTTTTAAATGACCGTTTTACCCCTAGTTGGTACTATTTTGGCCATAACTTTTGACTGGAAAAGAGTTTTGACCTGAAACCACTTCCATTAGATTCGAATGATGGTTTCTCTTTCCGTAGAGTGGTTGCATTAGCCAAACGGACTTACCGTTTGGGAGATATGGCTGAAACAAGGTTTAGAAGGTGAAAAACAGCTAATTGGGCTTAACCGGGTGATTAGCAACTAGGCCCAATGGGGGATTTCGGGATTTGGGGTATTTAAGGGCTGCTAGGGTTAGGATTTCGGTTTTAGACTCATTTTTCCAGCCGCCACTTACCTCATTCAAGCTCTAGCAATGGCCTCCACCTTCTAATTTCATCCCAAATCGTCTCTAATCACTTTCTAATCGAAAATTAAGCAAAACTACATCAAATCAAGGGAGGGTAGCACCAAATCAGAGAGAGAGAGCTGCTGGAACACTTAGGGATTGGATCAAAATCAGATATTATTTCAGATCTAAAGTTTGTTTGTGGCTAAGGTGAGTGATTTGCATTGTTTTTCACTAATTACGGCTAATTATGGTAATTAGCGAAGATTAGCGAAATTATGGCTCAGAAAAATCTAGAAAAATTCCTAAAATTCTAAAACATCATTTTATGCCTCTGATATGAATTTGGGTTAATTTCGACAAATTTTGCAAATCCCGGAATTTGGGGGATTAAGGGGTGATTAGTGGAAATTAGCGAATTTATGCATGTTAAAAATCTGAAAAAATATTCATAAATTCTGAAATATTGTTTTAGACCTCTGATGTGAATTTGGGATAATTTGGTTAAGGTTTGCTAATCATATCATAAGTTTCACCCAAACATGCTTAAGGGAAAATATGGGGTTTTGGCTATGTTTGATTCATTTTAACCTATCATATTGTTGTTTTGGTGTTTGTGGTTGATTATACATGTTGCTATGACTGTATGTTATGCTTTGTGATTGATTAGAATAGTTGGAACGGTCAAAAACGTCGTCGAATGGCGTAAAATGTTTGCTGGAAAAGTTACAGAAAAACAGTGCAGGCTTACGGATCGGATCGGGTGGATGGGCTCGGACCGGAGCGGACTGAGCAAAGTATCACCGAACCGAACCGAAGCTTGACACAGGAGAGAGTGGCAAAAAGGAAGGCCACCATTATATGAACCAGATCGGATCGGCTATAGAGACCACGACCTGATGGTGGAAGGAGCTCGAACCCAAACCGCGCCACGTACTGGAGAACCCGATCCGCTTGCACGATCCGAACCGTGGAGCATGGAGCACGATCCGAAGATGGTCCACGACTCCGCCAGCAGCTCCGACCCGAACCCATGGATGGAGATGGACTTGGAGACCCCGACCCGACCCGTTGAGGTGTTGATGATCCGAACTGCCACCAGGTGGATACCACGAGTTGGAGCATGGAGCACGACCCGACCCGATCTGGTGCATCATGGAGGGACTTGAGGAACTCAATCCGATCCGAGGTGATGAAGCAATCCGAACCGAACCGATGGCAAGGAGGAATCCGAACCGATCCAGTATTGACCAAAAACCCGAGATGCAAAGGTAGTCCAAATGGAAGTTAGAGCTCAGGATCCAGATGGGAACCAATGAGTTCACTTCATGGTTGGGCTTTGCTGCGGGACGTGTGCAAAGGGGTTGTCGGCATTCATAACTTTGGTTCACCACTGAGAGATGGATGGTGGGCTTGTAGTGATAGTTACACGGGATTGGATTCCGTCATGGCCCAAAGTATTAGGTGACCAAAGTAGTGGATATCGTATGCTTTACGCACTGAGTGAGGGAAGTGAGGATGATTGCTATGCTTGATTGTTTGACATCACTATGACATGCACACCCCCACCCCCGTTATCTTTACACCATTTGAAAGGGCACCTTAGAGTGTTGTACAGTATGTAGTGCTAACTCTTTGGTTGCAGGTCCAGGTTCAGGTATGATTGGATTATACCTGTTATTGTTCTTTTTTGTTGCTTATCGCTCATACCGGGCTTTATGTCTGACCCAGAGTTTTATGTCTCCTCTTATTACTCTGGGTGCTCACATGAGCAGACTAGAGACAGGTTAGCTGGTGATGCGCGAGTAGCTGATTCAGAGACGAGCAGGAGGCTTCCACGTATGATATCTACATATATTCTCCCTGTGTCGCTGGTGGTCACTACTTGGGCATTAGTAGTGTACCTTCTTTATCTTGCTTTTGCTTTAGAGACAGTATTTTAAAAGTTGTAATAAGCTGTATTTTGGATTTCCGCTGCTATGATGTTAGTTGTTTCAGCTTATGCACTGTCTCACCTGTTTTATGTCAAGTATGTTATTATTATATTTTGTTCTATGCGCTGTGAGACATTCTACAGGTTCCTTGTTAGTTCATTTCCTTCTTCCCTTTTTCTTCTGACGACCGTCCCGTGCTAACTGGACATGTGTACAGCGCACTTTTGAAGGAAATGTCGGTTGGTGCGGGGCGGGCCGTCACACATACTACGATGCTGCTTTAGGATAAATAGGCTTAGTTCGTATATTGGAATTGTGGAAGATGAGTATCAAGGAGACGGTTTCTTCTATTCATTTGGCATGACCCATAAATAAGACATGGGTTCCCAATTTCAGCCATATTTGAGAGGACTATGCTTTCAAAGGTAATATTTACATATATTTGCATATTACTTCACTACTTTGTTTTAGTGGAATAATATTTGTTTGTGTTGATTTAATACATGTTGGTTACCTACTTCTGCAATTACGGCTATTTCGTTTTTACAAATTTGGAATAATTAGACTCAGAAGATACAACTGGATGAACTAGATGCATAAAAGGATAGAACCATACGGTCTAAAAATGGTACATCATCTTTCTGCTTAAATTTTCAAATTTCATTTCTAAATTTTTGTATGCAAAATGGGTGCATTCTTGAAACATATATATCTAAACACTAAAACCATGCAAGTCTTTGACAACACGTAAAATTCTTTGCATTAAAATTGTGCCTGAAACTATTTATAAATGTAAAGTATAATTGTTTGTTAAAAATACCAAAATCATTTTATTTGAAGTTATACTATCTGCTATTGCCACGGGTTATAAAGTTCTTACACTGTTGTGTTTCAAGCATGCATATATTGCAACAAATGTTTAAACTACACTTGAAAATTATGACATGGTATGTTTGGCCTTTTAGATGAAACAAATGACTACTATACTTACCTTTTAACTATTTTGTAACGATTTAACTCAAATATACCACTAGAGAAGAATTTCTTTATATGTAGTTAGATAAATTTTTGCATGAAGCTTCCATTATTTTTACACAAAAAATATGATAGATATACAGTAAAAGGATAACTTTATTGATACACGTCTAAACAAAAAAACTAGAAGGCAATAAAGTAAAACATGCTTTACTCAATGTTTTTATTGTCTTTAATAGTCTTGAAATACAAAACTAAAGGGTAAGGCTATATACCTTTTCAGAAAACTGAGCATATGAACATTTGACATATATGAAGCTTACATCACAAGGTAAGTTTCTCAATCTACCTAAAGCTCATGTTTCTCTCAATGACTCAGGTCACCACCTCATTAGTCATTGGTTAGTTCAACTATTGTTGTTATTAATCTTTCTACTTAAAATATGTTTATATGATTATATGACTAGAGTATTTCTTCAAATTAAAGTTCAAGTTATTAAAAGCTCATTTTTTTGTGGTCTCCATAGGTTACATACACATGCTATGTTTCTTATTCCCTTGTTGGCAGTTTTAATGTTGGTTCAGAATCTAATATTGTTGGGTGTTATGGTTTCAGAGATTGGTTTGCGAATAATGTCTCTTCTTCCCCTGTTGGTCGTTCTGCGGTTATCCTGTTTTTTGGATGAAATTGGCTATTTGGTATTTGGTATTTGTGGTAATTCGATGCATGTTTTTAACCACTTATATGCACTACATGGAAAAAATCTCTTCTAACATTTATATTTGGTTGGCTCATTCGGTAGAAAGGCTTTTGGTTTGATGGAAGCTATTTTATCTGTTGTTCCTTCTGAATTTGTATTTCAGGTGGTATGCTTTTGAATATTATGGAGATCAGTGTGAATTTATTGGGAGAAGGTATTCATTTGATGTTTCATTGCACTCAAAGCTCGGTTTTTGAAAATGGTGATAATAATTTTTATGCGAAAGTTATTCTTCTGATGGAACCTGAAAATGCTGATAATAAGTTTTAGGAAAATTAATAGGATTAGGTCTGTTTACAGAAAGTATAACATATTTAGCCATGTTTTGGTAATATTTACAAATATAGACCTGTTTTATTCAAGGAGATAACTGGGCGAATTTTCAAAACTCGCCTTTATGCGAATTCTCAAAGTTCGCCTGTGTATTTTTTTGTGGCACATTTCCAAACTCTATATATACCTTCTTACTCTCTCGTAATTCTGATTCATACTGAACTATATCTTCTCAACTCTATTTCTCTTCAAAATGCCTTCATGGACATCATTTGTGGACTCTGATTTTCCATTCAGGTCTCTTCCAACCTCTAGTGATCACACTGATATTGATTGAAATATAAACTATCAGGAACAACATTACGAGGAGCTTGATCGTGAATACCCGGATCTTGACCGACTCACACTTCAACCGAGACCGAATGAACCTGTGTATGTCCCACGAGTGGATGAAGATGTACAAGTAATGTTTTCTGCTGTTAAGAAATTGATTGATTTTTTTGTTGGAAAAATGGAAAAAGAAATCATGGAAGAAGTCATGGAAGAAATCATCACACCTCCTATCGTGAGAAACGGTTTAGGGTATGTCATAGAAATGTTGTAAGCTCATGATCCTTCACTCATCTTTAGTTTTCCTATGTACACCAATTCGTATTTTCATCCGAATGTGGATGACAACATTAGTAACAACAACAAACTATTTGACCAAATGTTCATGATCAACAATAACAAACTTTTCAGTCAGAAGACGATGGACAACAATTACAACATGATGTATTTCTTTCTCAGTCAGAACTATATGATATGAGCCAAAGGTATGTGTTGCACATTACTTTAATTTGCTAACTACTCATCGAAATGTAAGATGTGACTGAAATGCATTTATTAACAGATTGACTGAAGAACCTAAATTAGACCGGGGTGCAGGTCCTTTATAACATACAAATGCTCGAAATGAAGACATAAGTATCGAAGTAAATGACCATATTGATATCATGGTGGTTGCCACGACAAATGTTGATGATACATGCTGGATGGAAGTCAACAATAAACCAATGGACTATGTCATTCCAAACGCGGAAGATACCGAAGATGATGGTGCTGAGGTTCAAATGGAAGTACCAACGGACGATGATCCCTGCATGTCTCAAATGATGGCTAGATCTGTAGTGGCTAATATAGACTTTTCTAGTGAAAAATTCTCGACTACTTGCGTACAAAATGTTTTTGCTCTTGGGATGGTATTCCAAAGTAAAAAAAAATATTCCACCAACTTACAAAGTGGTCTATTCTGCACAGTGTTTCGTACAATCCAATCAAGTCGAACTAAACAATATATATTGTTGTATGTAATGTTGATGCTACAAGTTGTAACACCCCGTAATTTTAAAGAACACTAAAATGATAAACTAAAGAATACTTAATTAAATATTGTGAATTAAGTGAAATGGACTGTGACATTGCGTTCGTCTCAGAATTCTAGTTAAGATAGACCCCAAGTTTGCGTAAAACGGACATCATATAAAGATGCAATAAAGGTAAAGTTTGTATACGTATAAGCAATATATATATATATATATAAAATAAAGTCGAGAAAATCAAAAATCAAAGAGCGAGACAGGCAGCGAAATCGGCCCGTTAGGGGTCAACCCCACGCCCCATGGGTCGACCCCTACGCGGAGGTGTCGTTTTCAGGGTCGACATCACCCAAATCGGGGGCAGAACCATTTTGTGAACTGAGACGCGTTTCTGAGCAAGATTCGTTGACCGTAGGCTATAAATAGGACCTCATTTCTATTGTTTTATTCACCAAAAACAATGGAGACAACGAGGTGCTGCCTCAACTCAGATTGAACTAGCTATTCTTCTGTAACAACAATTTATACGTATTCAAGAATCTCTGCTACAACATCTATAGTCATTTCTCTGTTCTTTAGATCCAGGCCCTATGAGTTTATGTTGCTTTTAGATGTAAAAATTTAATAAGTAATCTCGACATGTTTATAAGATCTAAGCCTATGCCTGTTAGTAACCTGAATAATAACTAAACAGATCTGCCACTAGTTGTACACCTAATTTACTGTTTAATTCCCATACGCCTATTCTGTTAGTTTGCCTAATCATGTCACCATATGCCTATTCTGTTAGTTTGCCTAATCATGCCACCATATGCCTATTTTGTTAGTATGCCTATTTCTATCATCATATACCTGTCTCGTTATTATGCCTATTCATGTTCTCTTCTCTCCCTCTTTCCATTTTTTATTTCTATAGCGTAGGCTACCTTCGAGCCTAGGCCTATCGCTGAAATATGCAAGCATACAAAATTGGGAATGATTGGGAATGATAAATTAAGGCATAACTTATGTTGTAAAATATGATTGGGATTTGGGGGCATAATCTATACCTTGATCTAAAACTTTGATTTGGGGCATAACTTGTATCATGAATCAGATTGGGATTTGGGGCATATCCTTGGATAAACATGAAAATTGTTTAATAACGAGCATGCCTAAATTTAAGTAAATAGAAACTGTAACTGTACTTAGATATGAGGTTAAGTTACACTTGTGGCAGAAGTTTGCTCGGAACCGCCCGACAAATCCTACATCCATAAGTGGTAAATATAATGTGAGGGGTCTATTTCACACATAAAGATGTTAAGACACGAGGTTAAGTCCGACTTTTGGTAGAAGTCTACCCATAACCATCCGGCATATCCAGCATCCACAAGTAGTAGGCTTAATGTGAGAGGTCTAGTGCATTAATAGCCATAAATGGATGAATGATTATAACTTGTTAACCTATAATACTTAACATGTTTAAATCTGTGGGGGTTACATGAACCTGTCAAATTGAGTTGGGGTTAAGTAAGCTTTCTTGAATTAGTGGGGGTTAAATAAATCTTGTTAAATATGTGGGGGCGGGTTATATAAATAAACCCGACAAACTTAACATA
Organism: Allium sativum; assembly: GCA_030737875.1. NCBI lineage: Eukaryota > Viridiplantae > Streptophyta > Magnoliopsida > Asparagales > Amaryllidaceae > Allium > Allium sativum. The sequence goes on along the minus strand of CM060916.1, from coordinate 1,045,291,935 downwards.
TTTTATATGTTGGGGTTATGCAACCTTGTTAACCTGTTAGGCATAACCTGTCAAATTCCTAGTAGTGAGGATGCAAGTCTGGGGGAACTTGTATCATCTGTTGTATGAAACCCGTATCAGTTAGTAACCCATCTTGGTATGAAATGGGGAACCCCGAACTAGGTCGGGGTCAGGGCACGCTTACTGAGTTGATTGTAAGAGGTTTAGTGGGGATGTTGACGGTGCACTCCGTTGGATTCATGTGCTTGCATGAATCTGCTTGCGTTAGGATAATAATACGCCGTGACATCAGTAGATAGCAGTGCCTCTCGAAATAAAGGGTTGACACTTTAGGAAGTGATACATCCTACTATGGGGCTAAGTGAATCTATTGGATAGGGAGCCGATTGATTAGGGTAGTATGAGGGTACATCAAGTATTGTTTGTTTAGGAGCCTGTTATTATCGTTGGGGGTAACAACTGTCATTTCTGTTGAGCTTCCTGTTATTATTGTAAACCCTTCACTAGAAGTACACCTAAGTCTACCATTCTGTTTCTATTGGGATCATCTTGTTTCTGTTATACTAGCATTGGTGCAGAGAAAAGTACTTGAGAAGCGCAATATATTCTGTTCTGATTATCCAGTTTATCCAGCTCAGTCTGTTATATCTGCCTTACGATATTATTGTCTCTCTTATCCAGTATATATATCTGTTATGATGCTTTTACTTATTTATAAGCTAAAGTTAACTGGACTCGCCAGACTTTATGTCTGATCCATTTTGTTTCCTTTTCTCACTCTACCTCTCACCTCAGGTTCTCAGGGTGGGAACACAAAGGCTTGATTAGGATCCTCTCTTTTGTTTCTACTTGGAGCTGCTTAGATGTACTGCTTTGATTTAATGTTTTCTCTAATATGGCGATTTTTGGGGACTATGCTTTTATATTACTGTATTCTGATGATTTTAGTACAACACAAAAAGTTTAATTTGATGTAATGGGTTTTCTATGGGTTTTGGACCATGATGTTTTCTGTTTAAATAAAGTTTTAAATTCCGCTATTATTTTATATCTTCCTTGTGATGTTTCTGTTTTTGTTTACCTATAATGCTTCATGAAACTTAATGCATTTTGATAAAGAGTGACATTAATGGACATGGGGTGTCACATTTGGCATCAGAGCCGAAGGTTTCTAAATGGGATAAAAGGTTTCGAAAATTGTTTTCAAAAAGGTTTTAAAAGAAAGCATTTTCAAAAGAAAAGTCTGTTTTAAAAACATATTCCCCAAGGCCATATAAAATTTCTTTCAATTCTCTGTTTGAATCCCTTTTCCTTTTCTTTTCAGCATGTCTGGGGAATCGAATATTCCTTAGTGCGTACAAATACCGGCTTGGTTCAGTAGGTATTTTGAGGCTACGACACCTGCCGAAGGCCAAACAGACACCCCTCCCCCAGCTGTGCCCATTGTTCCTCCTCCCCCTCCTCCGCGAGTGGATAATTTCTCCAAGATATGCAAGGACTTCCGTGATATGGGACGGAAGCCATTCCGAGGAACTGAGACTTTTGTAGAAGCAAAGAATTTGCTTAAAGCGACGGAGGATCTATTTGGGATTTTTGAGGTTGACGACCATGGTAAGATTCAATTGGCCCTTGGCAGTTGAAAGACGAGGCTTCATTCCGGTGGGAAGTGACGCAAGCAGGGCGTCCAGTTGAGACTTGGGATGATTTCCGACAGAGATTCAAAATGAAGTTTCTTTCTCAAGCCGTGCAAAGTATGCAAATGGAAAGGTTTTTGGCACTTAAGCGAGGACGCATGTCTGTCAAAGAGTATGTTAATAAGTTCAACCAATTGGAGAGATTTGGTTTGGATCTAGTGAGTACCTCACATAAGAAAGCTTTGAGGTTTGCTAGAGGATTGAATGAACCTCTTTATGGGTTGGCTATGTCTCATATTTCGATAAAAGCAACTTTTGAGAAACTCGTTGATATGGCATTGATGCACGAAGAAGATAAAGATGAAAAGAAAGTGGCTAAGATTAACGAAACACAAAACAAGAAAGTGTGGCCCAAGAAAGACCAATAGCAATAGAAAAAGAAGTGCGGAAAGAACGACAAAGCCCGAGAAAAGAGGAAATGTCACAACTGTGGATGCGTGGGTCATTTGAGCAAAGGCTGCAGAAAAAGGAAGAATGCATGTTTCCAATGTGGAGAGGTTGGACATCTTATTAAGGATTGCACGAAGAAGCAAGGACAGGGTCAAAGAGCAGGATCTTCTAGAGGGCAGGTGCATGCTCTCATAGCCAGTGAACCTGATAGAGGTAGGAAAGTTTATGTTGAAGGTTTGATTTCTCTTTCCAATCATCCTGTTAGAACTCTTTTTGATTCTGGCACTTCGCATTCTTTTATATCTGATTCTGTGGTTGAGTCTCTGCACCTTAGTACTAGTATGGTTTTGGATCCCTTTGTTGTCTCAAAACCCATTGGAGGTGCGGCTCATTTGTCTATGATTTGTTGGTGTTTGAGAATATCTATGTTGGGCGTCGAGTTTGAGTGCGACACATATATGCTTGATTTCATGGGCTATGGTTTAATTCTAGGGATAGATTGGCTAGCCATGTATGGTGCCATTCTAGACTATGAGAGGAGAGTCGTTAGACTTTTGACTTTCCATGAAGGACCCTCGAGATTTCTTGTGACTATAAGGGGTCTGTCATGCTTAGTTTCCTAGATCCGCTTGATGCATCTATCGATAATTTGTGATCTGTACCAGTAGTCTAAGAGTATTACGTTTTTTTAAGAGGTTCGGGGCTTACCTCTGAGGCGCGAGATTGATATTTGTATATACTTGGTGGACATTGCAAAGCCAGTTGCATTGCCTGTGCGCCATATGGTTTCGAGAGAAAGGAGGGAGCTCAGCAAGCAAGTATGGGAGCTACTTAAGAAAGGGTTTATTAGGTGAAGCATATCTGAATAGGGTGCTCCAGTAGTATTCACCACTAAGGCGGATAGTTTGCTTCACTTATGCGTGGATTTCAGGGAGTTAAATAAGCTCAATAAGAAAAATAGGCACCACTTTCGAGGATAAATGATCTGTTTGACCAGCTTGTTGGTGTATCTGTTTTCTCCCAGTTAGACTTGGCACGGGGTTTCATCAGTTGAGGGTGGTGGAGGACAGTATAGACAAGACTTCCTTTAGAACTCAAGATGGTTTCTTCGAGTGGCTCGTCATGCCTTTTGGGTTAACGAATGCACCAGCCTATTTTGTAGATCTGATGAGTAGGGTGTTTCGAGAGTTTCTAAATAAGTTTGTTGTGTTCTTTGTTGATGACATCTTGATTTTCTCAAAGAGAAAGGAAGAGCACGCCTGACATTTAAGTGAGGTTTTGGAAACTCTCCGTGCGTACCAGCTTAAGGCGAAATTCTCCAAATGTCATTTTTGGAGAAAGGTTGTGAGATTTCTAGGGCATTTGGTCTCTAAGGATAGGATATCAGCGGATCCCGCAAAAGTAGTTGTAGTTCAAGATTGGCATATCCCAAATAATGCAACGGAGGTGAGGAGTTTTCTTGGTTTAGTGGGATATTATAGGAAGTTCATTAAGAACTTCGCAAAGATATCAGCCCCACTCACTAGACTGACGAAGAGCAATCTGATATTTTCTTCGGGTATAGACTGTAAGGATGCTTTTTAGCGATTGAAGAGGGCTCTGACAATATCCCCAGTCTTGACTTTTCCTGATGGGAGCAAAGCGTTCACAGTATACACTGATGCATGTGGTATAGGGCTTGGTGCGGTTCTGATGCAAGAGGGAAGGGTAGTATATTATGGAGGTAGAAAGTTAAAAGTTCATGAGAAGAACTACCCTACCCATGACTTAGAGTTACCTACCATAGTGTTCGCGCTTAAGACTTGGTGTCATTATCTACTTGGAGAGAAGTTCGAGTTGTACACCAATCATAAATCGCTCATGCACTTGTTCTTGCAGAAGGATCTCAATTTGAGGCAACAATGATGGATGGAGTTCCTAGCATCCTATGACTTTGAGATTGCTTATACCCCTAGCAAGGATAATGTGTTGGCGGATGCACTAAGTAGGCAGAGGATGACTTTGAGTCCATTATTTGTAGAGACACAGAGCCTTGAGTATATATATCGACCTTTGATTTTTGGCCCTCTACCGAGTTTACACCTGGTTTATTGGCATCATTAGAGGTGCGACCTAATCTTTTGGATTAGATACGAACTTTCAAGCTTGAGGACCCACAGATAGCATACATCTTGGATAGGCTCTGTATAGGGGAGACTTCCAATCACCTCAGTAGATATTCCGCGGATGATAGAGGATTGTTGCTACGAGATGGAAGGCTTTGTGTTCCCCGAGTAGGGAGTTTGTTGAAAATGGTCCTTGAGGAAGCCCATCATTCTGGGATAACTATTCATCCAGGCGGTGATAAGAAGTATAGAGATATGAAGAGGGTTTTCTTTTGTGCTGGGATGAAGAAAGATGTAGCAGAGTTTGTTTCTCGAGGTTTGATTTGCCAGCAAGTCAATGTTGAGCAAAGGAAACCCGGTGGTTTACTTCATCCTTTGGAGGTCCCACAATGGAAGTGGGAGAGCGTCTCTATGGATTTCATTGAGGGCTTTCCTAAATTGAGGAAAGGAAACACTGGTATTTGGGTTATAGTTGACAGACTTACTAAGAGCGCTCATTTCATTCCTGTTAAGAGTTAGAGGACGACATCATGGTTGTGAGTAGTTTATCTTTGGGAGATAGTCCATCTACATGGAGTACCGTCCAGTATAGTGAGCGATCGTGGCCCCATATTCACTAGTGGGTTTTGGAGGAGCTTGCATGTGGCATTAGATACACAATTTTGTTTGAGCACCGCTTATCACCCACAAACCGATGGACAGACGGAAATGGTGAATAGAGTTCTTGAGGATCTTTTAAGACCGTGTATCCTAGACTTCGGAGGGACTTGGGAAGTGCATCTTCCATTGGTAGAATTCGCCTACAACAACAGTTATCAGGCAAGTATTGGCATGGAACCCTTCGAGGCCATGTACGAACGACCCCATAGATCACCAACTAGTTGGTGGGAGCCTACAGAAAGGCATCTAGTTGGACCTGGGATGATTAGGGAAAATTCAGAGAAGATTGATCTTATTCGCAGGCGCATGAAGATAGCTCAGGATAGGCAGAAGTCCTACGTAGATAAGAGAAAAATGATATTAAGTTTGAAGTAGGAGACATGGTTTTCATCAAAGTTTCACCTCTGAGGAATGTGGTTCGTTTTGGATCTATAGGGAAATTGGTGCCAAGATTTGTAGGGCGATTTCCCATAATAGAAAGGATTGGTCAAATGGCTTATAGGGTGAAGTTACCAGAGAGACTGGCTGATGTTCATGATGTTTTCCATGTTTCTCATTTACGGAAGTGCCTACATGATACTTCAGAAGTAATTGAGTCGAGTGTGCTTGAGGAAGTAGAAGTGGAACAGGAGGTGACAATTAGACGAGTCCTACCCATATTCTTGGATCAGAGTTTAAGAAGCTACGCAAGAGAGAGGTAAAGTTGATGAAAGTTCAATGGGGAGAAGACCCCGAGGATGAAACCTGGGAGACTGAAGATAAGATTCGCGCTTCGTACCCTTTTCTTTTCAAGGGTATGTTCTTAACTTCTTCTTCCAAAGCTTTTATTCGTGCTTGCTTCTGTCATTAAGTATATCCTATCGATCAAATCTTCGACTTTTAGGTAGGGAACCCATGGATCTAAAAATGTGTTTGAGACATGTTATGTTTGATAGATGCAAGTGGATGCAAGTGTTTGCTAGTGGTTGCTCGTGGATGCATATACACACACACTAGGCACAAGATTGGCTCAATCACTCTCATACTGATATGGATGCATGTGCATTTTCTTCTTCTTTTATGGATGAAAATGGGTGTATATACATAACTTGGAGATTTCGAGGACGAAATCCTTTAAGTAGGGGAGAATGTAACACCCCGTAATTTTAAAGAACACTAAAATGATAAACTAAAGAATACTTAACTAAATATTGGGAATCAAGTAAAATGTACTGTGTCATTGCGTTCGTCTCGAAATTCTGCTTAAGATAGACACCAAGTTTGCGTAAAACGGACATCGTATGAAAAAATTATTAAGGTTTAAAATTTGTATAATATAAGCGATATATATATATATAATCAAGTCCGGAAAATAAAAAATCAAAGAGTGGGAGAGGGAGGGAAATCGACCTGTTAGGGGTCAACCCCATGCCTCATGAGTGTCGACCCATGGGTCGGCCCCTATGCGGGAGTGTCGACCCCAGGGTCGAACCCACCCAGATCTGGGGCAGGTCCATTCTATGAACCGAGACGCGTTTCTGAGCAAGATTCGTTGACCGTAGGCTATAAATAGGACCTCATTTCTATTATTTTATTCACCAAAAACAATGGAGACAACGAGGTGCTGCCCCAACTCAGATTGAACTAGCATATTCTTCTGCAACAACGATTTATACGTATTCAAGAATCTCTACTACAACATCTACAGTTATTTCTTTGTTCTTTAGATCTAGTCCCTATGAGTTTATGTTGCTTTTAGATGTAAAAATTTAATAAGTAACCTTGACATGTTTATAAGTTTGGATCTAAGCCTATGCTTGTTATTAATCTGAATTATAACTAAACAGATCTGCCACTACTTGTACACATAATTCACTATTTAGTTCCCATATGCCTATTCTGTTAGTTTGCCTAATCATGTCACCATATGCTTATTCTGTTAGTTTTCCTAATCATGTCACCATATGTGTATTCTGCTAGTATGCCTATTTCTGTCATCATATACCTGTCTTGTTATTATGCCTATTTCTGTTCTCTTTTCTCCCTCTTTCCCTTTTTATTTTTATAGGCTAGGCCTATCGCTGAAATATGCGAGCGCACAAAATTGGGAATGGTTAGGATGATAAATTGGGGTATAACTTATGTTGTAAAACATGACTACGATTTGGGGGCACAGTTTATACCTTAATCTAAAACTTTAGTTTGGGGCATAACCTGTATCGTGAATCAGACTGGGATTTGGGGCATAATCTTTGATAAACATGAAAAATTATTTAATAATGAACATGCCTAAATTTACAGTAAATAGAAATTGTAACCGCACTTAGACATTAGGTTAGGTTACACTTGTGGTAGAAGTCTTCCCGGAATCGCCCAGCAAATCCTGCATCCACAAGTGGTGAATCTAATGTGAGGGGTCTAGTACACATGTAACAGTAATAAAACACGAGGTTAATTCCGACTTGTTGTAGACGTCTGCCCTGGAACCACTCGGCATATCCAGCATCCACAAGTGGTAGGCTGAATGTGAGAGGTCTAGTGCATTGACAACCATAAATGGATGAACAATGTTAACTTATTAACCTGTAATAATTAACCTGTTTAAATCTGTGGGGGTTACATGAACCTGTTAAATTGAGTAGGGGTTAAGTAAACTTGCTTGAATCAGTGGGGGTTAAGTAAATCTTGTTAAATATGTTGGACCGGGTTATATATATAAACCCGACAAAATTAACCTATTTTATATGTTGGGGTTATGCAACCTTGTTAAACTGTTAGGTATAACCTGTCAAAATCCTAGTAGTGGGGATGCAAGTCTGTGGGGTAACTTGTATCATCGGTTGCATGGGACATGTATCGGTCAGTAACCCGTCTTGGTATCAAACGGGGAACCCCAAACTAGGTCGGGGTCTGGGCACGCTTACTGAGTTGATTGTAAGAGGTTCACTTAAGTGGGGATGCTGACGGTGCACTCCGCCGGATTCAATTTCTTGCATGAATCTACCTGCGTTGGGATAATAAGATGTTGTGACATCAGCAGATAGCAGTGCCTCTTGAAATAAAGGGTTGACACTTTAGGAAGTGATACATCCTACTATGGGCTAGCACAGGGTATCGATGGGATAGGGAGTCGATTGATTGGGGTAGTAATGAGGGGTATCAAGTCTTGCTTGTTTAGGAGCCCGTTATTATTGTTGGGGGTAACACCTATCATTTCTGTTGAGCTACCTGTTATTATTGTACGGGGTAAAACCCCTCACTAGAAGTACACCTAAGTCTACCATTCTGTTTCTGTTGGGATCAACTTGTTTCTGGTATACTAGAATTGGTGTAGAGAAAAGTACTTGAGAGGCGCAATATATTCTGTTCTGATTATTCAATTTATCCTGCTCAGTCTGTTATATTTTCCTTATGATATTATTGTCTTTCTCATTCAGTATATATATATATATATATATATATATATATATATATATATATATATCTGTCATGATGCTTTTACTTATTTATATGCTAAAGAAACTGGACTCGTCAGACTTTATGTCTGACCTGTTTTGTTTCCTTTTCTCTCTCTTCCTCTTCCCTCCCCCTCCCCCAGGTTCTTAGGGTGGGAATACTCAGGGTTGATTAGGACCCTCTCTTATGTTTCTACTTGGAGCTGCTTAGATGTACCACTTTGATTTCCTGTCTTCTCCGATATGGTTATATTTGGGGACTATGCTTTTATATTATTGTACTCTAATGATTTTAATATAAGACATATAGTTTAATTTGATATAATGGGTTTTCTGTATTTCAGACTTATGATATAACTGGGTTTTGAACCATGATGTTTTCTATTTAAATAAAGTTTTATATTCCGTTGTTAGTTTATATCTGTCTTGTGATGTTTCTATTTCTGTTTACCTATAACGCTTCATGAAACTTAATGCATTCTAATAAAGAGTGGCATTAACAAACGTATGTTGTTACATATGTCCATGGTGAATACATGCTATAGTGTCGAAGAAATCTCAAACTAGATGGTGGGAAATTAGAAAGTTGCCTCATTAACATAACTGTGTCAACCCTACGATTAATTCCAACCACAAGCAAGCCACTTCTGGATTTCTTGTGTCAACAATTATGTCTTTTGTGAAGGCCGATTTGGATATCTCAACTGGTACGGTGCGGGTGCTTATCGACGACCAACTCTTCATCAAAATCAGTTACATGAAAGCGTGGCAAATGCTGAATAAAGCCTTGGAAAAAGTTTATGGTAACTGGGCCGAATCGTATACGTATATGCCTCAAAATTTTGAGGAAATAAAAAGAAGCAATTTAGGTTCAGTAGGACATATATTACATGATGATGTTGGGGTATTTGTGTGTGCTTTTTGGGCATTTGGCCCTTCCATTGCAGGTTTTGTACACTGCCTTCCATTTCTATATATTGACGGGACACACTTGCAAGGTAAGTACAAGGGAACACTACTTGTTGCTACTGTTGTAGATGCCGATGACTGCCTTTTCCCATTAACTTATGGAGTTGTCGTATCTGAATCATATGATAGTTGGGCTTGGTTCTTTTCATGCATGCATGAGTTCATTTATAGTGTACGAAATCGACGCATTACTTTTATATCTGACAGAATGAAAGGGATCCCAAACGCTTTGCAGGATAGATGGAAGGAACCGTACAAACATAGGTACTATGCAAGACATCTTAAAGCCAATTTTCAAGTTGCAAGTCATCGAGAGAAGCGACTAACAGGCTTGTTTTACACTACTGCATGTGCTTCTGAAGTAGTTGAGTACACTAAAATCAGAGAAGAAATCAAGGCAATTAATCCGCGGGCATATGACTTGATTGAACGAAGCCTAGTAATTCAAAAGAAAACTGGGAACTTTGCAGAGATGACAGTATCTGCTTCCATGATATGACAACCAACGCATCTGAACGTTTTAATGGTGCCCTAAAAGGCATCAGATCGTTGCCTATAAAGGCGTTGGTTGCAAGGACGTTCTTTCGATTAGTTGGATATTTCTATAAGAGGCGGTAAAAAGACGAGGCTATGAAGACAAAATTTACTCCAAAAAGGGAAGCTAAAATTGAAGCTCGTGCTATTGAAGCACAACGTTATAGGCTTGTTCGGTCGATCTAAATGGCAATTGATTCGTTATTACAAAGATGAATATGATGTTGAGATCGAAGGTCTCATTACTCCTGGACACACAACATCCCACTTCTGCAGAAGATACCGTCTGCTTATGTGATAATGGCTTGTTCAGCACAGAATTTTGGTATAAATATAGCACATCATGATTTTTCTTCTGAGTGGTACTCCGTCCAAAGAAAACTTCCTATAAGCCAGAGTTTCATCCTATACGTGATAAGAAATACTGGGCACCGTATAATGGTCCACGTATATTGGCTCCGCCTGTACGAAGACAACCCAAACGACCTAAATCTACGAGAATCAAAAATGTTATGGACGAGCATCGAACGCCTAAAACAAACAGGTGCACAAATGTGGATTGCAGGGGCATAACAGAAAGCGGTGTACTTCAGTATCTTAAAATGGATATGTATGATGAGATGTCGTTGTGTTCAATTTTGTGTATCTGTAATTTTGATGTTTCGAACTTATCTATCATGTATCAGACTTTGTATCTGTCTATTTTTTGGACATTTGAATTTGTTATTTGGTTTATGTTGTTTGGTTGGGCTATGCATGCTATTTGGATGTATAATTTAAATATAATTAGAAACAAGCTCGTACCGTCATGGTAGTTCGTAGTTTTGTGTTTTCAACTTCACTTGAATATATATGATTCGTTGTAAATTGGATTTCGTTAAAACAAAAAATGTTTGAATTTATTGAACTATAGTTTTATAATGGAACATAAAAATGGAGATTTCATATTATATATTTAGAGTTATGTCCAAATCAAATTTTCAAAAAGTCATTATGGAAGTTAGTAAGATAATGCGGTGGCGAATTTTGAAAACTCATCTGTTGGAGAATTCCGAAACTTCTCCTTCGTATTCCCAAAACAAGTATATACTTGCAATTATTTCCAAAAATAGCCTAAATTTGTTATTAAACTTACAAACTAGCCCAACCACGAAAATTTTCCTAAATTTTATGGGACACTTATTAGTTTCTAACTAAGTATAACCAAAAGGTTGTTAAGTGGATCATTTTTTGTTTTGTGGACTCTATGTAAATTTTTGTTACGGATTATTTTTATTGTAATAGAAAATTTTGATAGATATGCTATGCCAAAAAAAATTGATAGATACGAAGCAAAAAACAAGCAGTTGGCATACATTCACATTTTCTACAGTTTGCCACCAAATTGGTGATTCAGATAGTTTGTGGTATAAATCTAGCACGTATTATATAATTGTGACAACTTGTATTTATTCAGATAACCAAAGTTTGTAATAAGCACACTTTATTTTAGTTTTCTTTACTTACCCAAATGATGCGCCTAAAGTATTATTTTACAGCAAAATAATATGTACTTATACATATCAAATAAAATTTGCCAACAATCATTTTTGTACAAATACATAACATTGTTTTTGGTTTCTTCACACACGTCCAACGAACGTGCCAAACATACCGATTTGACAATTTCGGTGCTTTACATGATGGATTTTGTAGAGTTAACACGAGAACTAAAAAAACATGTTTTGAATGGTTAATCATGTTTTGGTTGCATATTAATCAATATTCAAAATTCTGGTTTTTTGTTCTATTTCTAAAATTTTAGTAAATTAGTTTTCAAAAATTCTAGCAATCCCGTTATTTTTTCGATTTTGGATTTTGTTAACCTTTTCAAGTAATAACTTGAATAACCATAGAAAATTTTTGATTAGGACCAAAAACTTTTTATATTTGTATTATATTTTCTATTTCATTGACATTTCTTACTAAGCTAAACATTTAAGTAAAAAACTATATTTAAAAAGTTACCTTAGACCATAAGTACAATTAATGCAAATTTGCTATAGAGATATGACTTAATATCCGTAGACCATACCACCCTAATTTTCTCCGGAATCTTATGTGCATGATTCACTAAACAAAGAATTAGCTCAGAATCCGCTTCCTCCATAAAGCCTGTCCAAACCCTAAAAACATGTTGGACAGAGCTAGCTATCTCCCCTTACAAGCCACCGCAAATTTTGGTACCATCTACAAAATCAAATTTTTGTATTTATTTCTCGAACTTGCACCTTCTCTCAATTTGGTTTTCTTTTTTAAATAACCTCAAATTGGATTCCAATCCAGTCGTCGTTGAAACCGGACTGGATCAGATAGAAATCCAGCATGTCAGATGGACCTTGGAACCATGATAGAAGGTTTATTTTAAAACAAAAAATAAACAATGAATATTCACTGTGAAATTGCATCTCTCTCACACACACACATATATATATAATTTCAATATATATACGCACACACATATTAATATATACACACACACACACTCACACATACATACATACACACACGATATATCGTTCGAGATGCTCTGATTTGTGGCTTAGATTTTCCAAGCAGGTTAATAGTTATTCAAAATATTTCTTTCATAATAGGTCAAGCGAAATACATTAATTTAGAGGTGTAGCTTTCTTTCCTATCCCAACACCTTGATAGGCGATCAAGATTGTTGCTAATATCATAGTTTTCAATCTTATTAATTAGTCTCAAAATTAACCATGCACACTCTTATTAGATTTTGGTTAAAATGATATTTACTACCCAATGGTTGATTGTAGTCCTATTTTGTATAAGTAATATGAGTTGGATATATGTTTCTAGTTAGAGATAAGTTTCTAGAAGGAAAAAGATTTTCTTTCATGCAATCGTTTAATGTTTTTTGATCCTTTTGTAGTCTTTTAAATTTTCTTTTCAAGTTGCAGTTTCTAATAAGTGTTAATCATGTATTGTAATATTTTATATGTGATTACTATTGTGTTCGGATGGAATTAATGCTAATAAGCCCATTTCCGCACGTTATAAATACTTTGTATCAATCATGTACAGATTATTAATTTGAGAATAAAACATGTTATCTTTTTGTTTTCTCTCGTTTCAAATATATAGTGCTCAAAATTAATTATCAGAGCATTTATTGTTTAGTAGAAAAATTAATGATCTCATCAATAATGATTTCATCGTTTGAGCTACTCTTCATTAGGTAATTCAATCTCTTCGTTTGAGGTAAGATTTGTCAAGTGCTATATGTCCTCGACACAAGAAGTAGACTACAATTTTCAATGTCATGCCAGATTTCAATTTTTTTGTTTGCAAAACAGCATTCTCAATAAATCGTATGAAATTTATTCAGAAAGAATTAAAAAAAACCAAGAAATCAAGAAAATACTCAAAAACTGCTATTGTAATGACCTGTATTTTCACGATCGAATAATTAATTTATTTAATTATTTAAAATATGGTTTGGTAATTTAAAATGGTTTAAATTAAATAACTTTGAATATTTAATTAAATAATAATTAAATTAAATATTTAATTCTGAAATAATCAAAATTTGTGAAATTCACAATATAATGTGAACTGGACAATTTAAATTATATAATTCAGTTTAGAGTTGAATTATATTAACGAATATATTATATAAGCGACAGTTGAATGTATAATTATATTATAATTATAATCGAGCTCGAAATGGTGCTGTAGTTTGTAATTTGGCGATTCGAACTTTAAACGAATATACAGATACCGTTTTAAGTCGGATTTCTGTGAAACAAGAAACGTTCAGAGTTGGTAAAGTATATTTTTCTAATGGAAGAGAAAAATCGGGATTTCGTCGTGTAGATTTTGATTTATGTCCAAATCAAATTTTAGAAAAGTCGCTGTGGAATTCCTTTATAATTTATATCGATTTATTTATATTTAAAAGGGTTTTTATATATAAATTGAATATCGATATAACTGGGAAATTTGAAGTATTGAGTTATAAATCCAATGGGAGCTTTATGGTATTCCACTGTGAATATATACGATAATATTTATTTTTAAATATTAAATTTAATTGTTTTTAAATATATTTATATATTTAAAAGGGTTATTTAGGACTTTAAAAATAGCCAGTTTTTGCAAACGACTTCAGAATTCGAAAAAACCAATTTTGTTGGAATCGTAATATGAAATTAGTGTTATATTTCAATTTTCGTGATTTTTGAAGTCAGTATGTGGACTTACCGATTTTTAATGTGAGAAACAGTCAGTATTTTAACGGTTAAAAACAAGCTATGTGAGCAAACGAAGTCCGAATTCGACGAAACCAGTTTCGTTGGGACCGTAATGTCGAACTATAGCTGCATGTCCAGTTTCGTGATTTTTGGGTGTCGTGTGTGATCACACGGATTTTTAGAATGCAGAAACAAATGTAAATGAATATAAAAAAATATAAAATATTATAAGTGATTTGTGAACATAAACAAAGCCACCCACTCATCGTTTCTACCGCACAAAAATCTCATCTCCCTCTACAAAATCAAATTCTCCAAGCCGCCACACAGAAAAACTAAAACGTGGAAAAACAAACTTCAAAAATCCAAAACAAATCCATGGAAATTCTATAAATTCTTAAATACATATATTCGCACTAGGGAAGCAATCTTCTTCAACCTGATATGTGTTTTGTGGAGTTCGAATGCTAAGGGGTTCGCTGCTTGTACACTACTGTCGGCTAGGGTTAAGAAAATTGAAGAGTTGAAGCTTTATTGTGAGGAATGGAGGTCGGATTTGGATTCACTAAGGGAAACCGTACCTCTGAGCAAAAATTCGAGGAGTTCAACGACAAAAAGATTCGCCCTTGCCTGCACCTGACAGTTCGACACGGCGGGTTGGAGGTGATCGAGTGTACAAGGAGGTGGTTGGTAGAGGAGCTCGCGGAAAGAGAAGGAGCATAGTGGTATTGATTTTTTTTTTTTCATTGAGAAAAAGGGGGTAATGGAAGCAGTAAATGATCGGTATTGGGATGATGGAGTACTGGAGACAGATTTTAAATTTCAGAAGGAAGAAGGAGTGAAGCGGTCTGGGTTTGAACGGTTGCAGTTGGGCTTGATTTGAATAGTAAAGCCCATTTACCTTTTTAATTTAATTATATAGAAGTTCAATTCACGCTATAACTTGTAAATGTAATAACTTTATCATACGGTATCGGAATTGGACAAAACAGGATCCGTTGGGATTGTATGGACGACGGCTACACGCTGGAACTGATTGGAAGTGGATTAGAGTTAATCGAAAAGAGTTAATCAAAATGAGTTAATCGAATATTAGTTATTCGATTAGAGTTAATCGAATAGAGTAAATTAATTAGAGTTAATCAGTTAGAGTTAACCAGTTAGAGTTAACCAATCAGAGATAACCAGTTAGAGTTAACCAGTTAGAGCTAGAGTTCACTAGTTAGAGTTAATCAGTTAGAGTTAACCAGTCAGAGTTAATCAGTAGAGTTATTCGATTAGAGTTAGATTTAATCGATTAGAGTTAGATTTAATCGAATTAGAGTTAATCGATTAGAGTTAGAGTTAACCAGTCAAAGATAACCAACTAGAGTTAACCTGTTAGAGTTAATCAGTTAAAGTTAACCAGTTAGAGTTAATCAGTAGAGTTAATCGATTAGAGTTAGATTTAATTGAATTAGAGTTAATCGATTAGAGTTAGAGTTAACCAGTTAGAGTTAAACAGTCAGAGATAACCAGTTAGAGTTAATCAGTTAGAGTTAACCAGTTAGAGTTAATCGAATACAAGTTAATCGATTGGAGTTAAATCGAATTAGATTTATTCAAATGGAGTTAATCGAGTTAGAGTTAGTCGAGTATTAGTAAATTGAATAGAGTTAGTCGAATATTAGTAATCAAATACTGTTATTCGAAGAAAGGAGTTAATCCAATAGAGTTAAATAGAGTTATTCGAATAGAATTATCGAATATAAGTTATTCGAAGTAAGATAATCGAATATAAGTTATTCAAAGAGAGATAATCGAGTATAAGTTATTCAAAGTAAGATAATCGAATATAAGTTATTCGAAGTGCGATAAATCGAATATAAGTTATTCGAAGGGAGTTAATAGAATATAAGTTATTCGAAGGGAGTTAATCGAATATTAGTTATTCAAAGGAGTTAATCGAATAGAGATTACTTGGAAGAGAGTTATGCGTCGAATTCGATTATATCGAATCCGGGAATGTATTATTTAATTTCCGGTTTTTAAATCAAGATTTATTTATTTATAAATAAATTAGAGTAGTTTAATTGTTCAAAGTAAGAAATAAAAAGTTAGATGTTAAGTTAGATATTTCATAAGTACGGTTTATAACATTAGCGTTATAATCAATGTTTGCAATAAAGAAGTGGATTAGTAAATAGAATCCGAGAGTTACGTAAGGAAGTTTGTTAAAGATTTAAAAGATAAACTTTGACTATTTCGAAGTTAAAACGTTGTTCAATTAAGGTCTGAGATGTAATTATACCCCAACTTCATTGACTTCCTTCTTAACTAAGGAATGGTAAGGTTTGATAGTGAAGGATGGTTAAGAGAATTTAGTTAATGAGTGAAATGGTTTGAGTTGGCATGGAGATGTTTGATTTAAACATCGGTTTAAACCAAGTGAAGGAGTTTTGGAAATGTTTTCCAAATGAGAATCAGAAATGTTTTCTAATAATAGAAAACAAGAATTTAGATTATATGGAAACAGGAGATAAATAAATTAATAAACTAAGAGATAAATGTTAAATGATGATTGATCGATATAATTTCCATCTGGAAATAATAACGTTGTTTGCACACCAGTTTTCTTTGATAGTTAACTCACCAACTATCGAAGTTTTTAACCATTTTAACGTTGTTAATATGGAGAGACCAGTTGGATTATTATCCGAAGAACCACTCCGTATTGGCAAAATCATTGCGAATCATATATGCCAAAGACACTGAAGACGGAGTAAAGTGCAAGGGCTGTTGCATAAATCTTAGGTAAAGATTGCCTAAAATGGTTGTACTGAATAGTGCCTTCGGTTTGTCCAGTCCCAGGATGACCTATATGGAAGAATGTCTGACAGAGTATATTTAATAGATCGCGTAAGTTGATCTCTTCAAACGTACGTACGTTTGGTGGCAGAGGAATTCGTTTCTCTTAGCTGTATACCCGTTGTATTTTTGGGGAAATCAATTTGTGATTTGGCGGGTATGACGATGTGACATTCAAAGTGAATCATTGTGTGATCTGTCAGAGATAAGCGTGGCCTCTAGCCTCACAACTGGGAAATGACAAAAATCGGGCAGGCAGCATGGCTATGTAGGTCGCACCTATTAGGGTGTATAATCACCTGATCTAGAGTTTCATTTACTTCTAAAAATCTATTATCGATGTTGTCCCATTCGGGAAACGGTTGCTGATCCCAACCGTTGGTGATATACATTAGATACACTCAAGCGAAATGAGTGGTCGGTCATGTGTGGCCGGGTTGCAATATGTTCTTGTTGAACCCAGTGTATTCCTCTCTAGAAGTACACTAGCGAAAGGTGGTTCCATACCTTGTCATAGTTGGAAATCCATTACCCAATACGTGCTTGCGGTTTTGATTGTATATGTTAGCCTATTTTGTGAACAGGCTACCCAAAGCTAGGGACTTGAGTATGAACTTACATTGATTGGCGATCACTTCAATGGAGTGATAAAAGGTTGGAAAACTTGAATTGTACATGCAAATGTCACCGGATCGGATTACCCCTTTCGGATCGGATCAGATCCTTCCTTTCGGATCGGATCGGACTTGACCTGATCCCCTTATACTGAAATGGCCTAAAGCTGGAACTTTGAGCATCCAGTTCGGATCGGAATGGGAGGACCCGTCTTGCTTGGAATGATGAATTCTGGACAATTGAAGGCCATTATCCCATGTTCTCCACTACTTCCGAAATCCCCTCTGATGCCGCCACGTGGCATAACCGACCCACCATTTACCCACAGCTATAAATACATGAGAATACAGCGAATAAAAGGGACCTTTTGGCACTTTATTTCTCCACGTATGCCATGGCCGAATTCCTCCACAAATAACTACCTTCTTCTTCAATAAAAATCAATGAATTCAGAAAGAATTATTAATTGAATTCGAGTGTTTGAGGGAAATATTCATTGTAATTGTAATCTATGAATGAAATGAGAAAATATGAAGTGGATGTAGGCTCGTTAATGCTGAATCACTATAAATATCGTGTCTTTGCTTCATTTTCTATGTTTTAGATTATTATTCTTCACAAATCCTATACAATTGGGTGTTAGTGCCATTTTTTGGTCTAACATTTTGGTGCTTTCACTGAGAATGGACTGATTCTCAACCATAAATCTCCTCATCTACTAATGGATGTCATAATTCGTTGATGGGAGATCCGTTTTCAATTCTGAAAGAGTCGCTTGCTGCTTAGATGGGCTGAAGGAGTTGGAGATGTGATGAACCAACAGCGTTTTGATTGGAAGTCAAAGTTGGATATACCGAAGTAGATTTGAAAAAAGCTGCACGGGCCTTGCGGATCGGAGGTCAGATCGGATGGAAATTGGTGTGGACACAATAGATAAACAGACCACCGGCTCGGATCGATGTAAACGGCTCGGATCGAAGTAACTGGGATCGGAGTAACCGGTTCGGATAAGGCAGATGAGCATACCACCGACCCGAGGGTGACACCACGATCCGACCTAGAAGAGTGAACCCGAACCGAACTGTGGGAGGGGCACCTGAACCGATCAGCTGACGATGCTTCAATCCGGATCGGAGGAATTGGTCCAATCTGACCCAACGTGAAGACATCTCCGAACCGCCACTTGAAGACATGATCCGATCCGAACCGAAACAGTTGTTTTTGGGGAAAAAATGCATTTTTCTGATCATTCATAAAAGGCTCCACCTTCCAAAATCGAAAAAGTCGTGCGGTGCCTACATTTTCGACCTAACCGGCTAGGTCGATTGCCGCCGGGACTGTGGGGCCCCGGACTCCCACCGGCGCTGCGCCCGGACTCGCTGACGGCCTCGCATTCGCCTCGGAGCACGGCTCGCCTTCAGTTCGACATATATTTTGGCCAACAGTAGTCATCAAAGCTTGTCAATGAAGATTAGATGGATAGTCTAAGAATATCACAGAAAAATGACAACGATTGGGATTTTTCCCAGAGCCATGACATCTACTTACATTAGTAAGCCAGTGTGAGGAGCTATCGATTAGATTCAGCTTTTTATCATCGACAGTATACGGGACAATGATTGTCTCATAGCAACCTCCTCTTCCATAGCTCGGATGGTTTATAGATTCCACCGATGAAACTGATGTTGTTCCCTAACGAGTAGCGACCACCTTATTTATGTGACTTAAACTTATTCAATCGGCGGAGCAACGAATGACGGTTACATGGAACAGTCCGAGCACTACTCCGAAGATGATTTATATGATCTTAGTGACCATAATTGTCAATGTTGGGATACCAGAAAGAAGCTATGGATCCCAACATCCCAAAGCTACACTTCAATATTATGATGTGATAAATAAAATATGTCTTGCGGTTCACCTCCCAAGGAACTTGGCTAACCTTTGCAATGGCTATTTTCTATCAACCGCATCGAGGAAGACTGATTTCCATCGAATAAGGGTCTCACAAGTTATGCTATTGTATTCAAGATTATTTGATACGGGTCTAGACCGATCAGCTCCGACAAAATTCATAACTTACATTGCACCCTAGTGTCTACTGCTCAGTCCCAACGGAAGTTGGAGCAGGAATGGTCCGTGATGATCAAGTCACTGGAAGAGCCTCCTATTTGGCTGGATGGAATATGCTATGCAACAGAAATGACGTGGAAACCAAAAACACTTCAACTCCCGAGGATATGTAGTGTGAAGGATGCATAGGCTTAGCAAGCAAGGGAGACATCGCAGAAAGAGTTGCTTGATGATCCGCCCGAAGACATAGATCCCAGAGAGGATGAAGATTCGGGATGCATGATCGACGACCTCAGCCTTGCTCGAAAATTGGCGATTTCAAAGTTTAGAACAGTTAGGCCTGGATGCTGATTGATTATCTGTGCATTTGATCTTATTCATGACGTGGGATTGAAGGCATATTTGCAGACGGACGAGATATGACTATCCCCCTAGCAACCATATTTTATTTCCTAGCATGGAAAGCACAAAAGTTTCTATAAGCATGGATCCATTATTCTCCTGCGAATTACTGTCCTAGAACCAATATGATGGCAATCTACTGTTAGCAATACATACGTGACCCCCCGACACTCAATCCTTGCCCTTAGCATGGGGGCAAGAAGGCGATTCAAAGGAGATGCGACCCCGTCATTCGCTTACAATATTTACCTAATTTCCTTTGTCACTCCAAGACCACAATCAAGGTCTGTTCATTCTTGGGACCTCCATCCCACGATGGTTTGAAAAGACATTCACCACTAGCTAAAGGTTTTGGCAGCCATCCCCTGGCAGAGATTAAGCGAGGCAGAATGGACCGGCAAAGAGCATGCAATGCCATTTTCACACAGAATGATATTTATTCCTTTAACAGGATTACTCTTTAACCGTGACTCTTATATTTCCTTGCTTTACGAGTTACGGATGTAATTAACTTAGGTGAATTAATATGTGGATGATGTAGGTATCCAGGATTTGCTATCAATCAGACTTGTAACATCCACATATAGAGTTATGGAACAAAACCATAACAAGCTCGACTGAATTGCTCGTCCACAAAGCCACGCCCTCCGTCTAAAGAAAGTTTTACGTCTCAAGGTGGATTCGAGATGACCATACACTCCTTGGCTCAAACGTGGCAGACCACAAGACAATTGTGCATTAATCTTTTGCATTTCAAAGTCGGAATCTGATTCTAAATGGACATATACCCGAAGTTCGGTGCCAATCACTCCTCCCATAGATTGATCGGAGGAACACAAAGCCTTAGAAAACATCATCTGATTGTTTGCCTGACTAACTCTAGTCCTTGGAGATTGGATAGAAGTATGAATCTAGGAAGAATGTGATGGGCACGCCAAGATTAAATACCACTCGGTCCATGACTCTAACTCTCGTGATTCGAGAGAGAGTATAAAGGACGGGAAGACGACGTCCACCACTCTAACTCTCATGATCCGAGAGAGAGTATAAAGGACATGAAAAAGGCATCCTCAAGGCGTGAAGGTGCACCACGATTAAAAGACCGCCTTGATTCCACTCTACCCTTGGTATTCGACGGGAGAGTATAAAGGCGCCAGAGACTGCGCCATAAATGAACTCCTACCCTACTGAAGGATTAGGGGGCAAATTGAAAGCTGATTTCGAACTCCATCATGGGCATACGACAGGAGAGTATAGAGGCATTGAAATTAAATGCCACAAAAGGGATCCTACCTCGCTGCAGGATCGGGGGCAAGAATGAAAGCTGAGCCCGAACCCCTCATTTTCAGATATGTGGGCAATACAATGCCGATCCTAATCAATCCCGAACAAGTCCAGACTAGGCACTTTATTCATGATTAAATGGGGGCATACACACACATCACCCCCCTTAGGTGAATTTTATATGATTTTCTAGATATTATTTGATTTCAGGGATTCTGAATTGGAACCCTTACTTGATTGTGATGTGCTTTATTACCTATTACTTAGAGATTCGCTTTGTTTACAAAATGCAGGCTCGTACAAGATAACAAGACAAGAATGCAATGGCCGCACTCGCGACAACCGCAGCAGGTCGGTGGAAAACAAACAAAGGGCCATGTCCAGAAGGCTGACACTGATGCCTAATGCTAAACTTCTCAGGAGACTCAAGGCGATGACCGAAAAGAGGCCTTGAGAGTGAATTGTTCAATGATGTGTCACACGATTTAAGGCAACGACCGAAAGGAGGCCCTAAGAATGGTATATTAAATCAACATACACACCCATGTGTGAATGACCATAGCCCAAGTGTAACGACGAGTGCCACCTCGTAAATACACTGAATGGAAAATGCTATAGCTCGAGCACTTGGATAACTCAATCACTTAAGATTTGAAAGCAATGTCTCTTTTCCATGCATCCATGTCTAAATTTGAATGGGATGTAATACAACTACCGATCTTTTGCCATTACACCTGGACTGGGGGCACACAATTGAAAATATTTACAAATGACATAACTTGTATGTTTGTGTCTAACTTATACCTCGATCTTTATAGGCTACTTGAGGACCACATAATGAATGTAGAGTGAACGTCCATTTGCTAGTCCTGACCGACTTTCTGGTTGAAAGACCCCAGATAAGGGGGACACCATTACTTTGACTTCCATCTTGTAAGGAAGCGAACTGCCTGACAATCTGACTCAAGGGCCAAAAAGAAGGAAGATAGAAATTTCTTCCATGCTGAGGATGTTGGTGCAAAAGGCGCTAGGAGCGAAGGAAGTCAGCAGATTTCTTCTTACGGTAATCCCTCAGCATGTCAGACTAGATATGAAACGGATGGTGCCATTACTGAATTAAGAACCCAGATGGTATGATAAAATGAACTTCTCCGGAAGCGTTAGAAAATGATGGATGACTTCTTTACTCGGATGGATGGATGGCCGAGTAGCTACGACTTAATCCTTGGAGCGAGCAATATGGGAATTCAATCGACAACGGACTTGGCTTAATCACTCCCTGTTCCGCTGGTTAGATCGCATGAGACCCAAGGACGAGTTGGTAACGTCGTCTTGAGTGAAACAAAGGGCAATCAACCTCCTCCCAGACATTTGTAGCATGCAACTTCTGACCATAACATCTTGGATGAAAACGATGGCAATGCAAGAGCCACTAGAAACTAAAACGGAGTTCGACCAAACTTTGCTCCAATTCAGATGAATGCTTCACATCCAACTCAACTTCAACATGAAGTTCCTCATTCCTTAATACAGGGGGCAAATGGAAGCGTACGAGGTGACTATAATTTGACTTTATCGCCACCCGACTCTAATCCGCAGAGATTGGATGGGAGACCAAAGATTAACATAAGCTGGACACATACAAATCATTTTGTATCAAACTTTAACTCATGACTTGATGAGGAAGTATGATTTCAAAGAAGAAATGGATTTGATGCTCACCCGATAGCAAAACCACCGTAGATGAGGGGCATGCATGGGATACAAGTTTCGAGTAACGTAATTAAACTATCCGCCAGCTTTATGCACATTGCTATCATCATAGTCCCGCAAGGTCTCAGACTGTAACCAAAAGAATGTCTCGTCAAGACTGACCCGCATACATCTGAGAAGTAAATCACCATCCAAAATTAAAGGACGAAAGCCTAATTGACAGCTATTGCATATGCGGATCTAAGAAGCTAGAGACCAACTTCCACCCACTTCAAGACTTCATGCTGGGGGCACCAGCGCTAAATTGGACAATTGGCAATGTGTCCTTGAAAACAAAGGCCAGATTGCCAATGTTAATTGAGGCTTCACCAGAGGCGGCACACCTCAAAGGCAATGTAAGCAATGTCAGTCAAAACTTTTTCACATGGGACATCAGGGATTTCAGCAACTCCCTGTTCTTCAAGCTACCATTTCCGGATCTTGGATCACATAGTGATTGTACGATTTTTCGTTGCATACATCCGATTTGATCAACCACTGGAACGCGTTGGTCACCCACTTCGTTGAGCGATCAAAGGTCCATGTCTGTCG
The DNA here is from genome assembly GCA_030737875.1 of Allium sativum. Classification (NCBI taxonomy): domain Eukaryota; kingdom Viridiplantae; phylum Streptophyta; class Magnoliopsida; order Asparagales; family Amaryllidaceae; genus Allium; species Allium sativum. The sequence goes on along the minus strand of CM060916.1, from coordinate 1,045,268,371 downwards.
ATCCAAGAATGTAATGTTACCCACTTCAATCAAACAAAGGTCCGGCGAGACCCTACATTCATTCCACAAAAGGTTCAACGCCGCAGCAACATCTACAGATCGACCTAAACCATCTATGGTGTTTTTAGCAGCAATATCCGGTATTCTAGATAAATCAGACTTCAAAGTCTCTCCATGTCGAGACCCACCAAAAGGCCTTAGCGGATTCACCTTTAAAAAAACCTCAATATCTTTATACCATGAGATTTTCCTTGAAACATTGGTGAATTCTATCTTGAAACAGACAGATTCCTGCAATAAGAGGATACCTATATTGAGATGGATGATCATAGTGTTTTCATGACAAAGAATGGAGTATCATCTAACTCCTTAAATGTTAAAGACAAAAGAGAAGCCTCAGAAAAGATAATAAGAATGTACAAATCCGAAAAGGACCAAATTCATTGATTGAGCCCGCGATCTTGATTGCCAAGCTCAAGGGAACCAAGCATGAGAGATAGATTCAACAATACTATGATGGCTATTCTGGATTATGCCAAAGCATGAAAGAAGGAGCTCGAATAACTCCCTAATGATGTTCGCTCGCTTACATAATTGACGAGCTTACTCAACTCCGTAGCTGATGCGAGGTGAGTATCTAAGTACGCTGACACTCGATAAGGCGATCCCCGCTTTCTGACTAAACAGATAGGATGATACTGACACAAATGTGATTCGACCATTCACGTATACAACTCCAACCCTTGGCGACTTGAGAAAGATCACATAACGACACGGGTTGGCTAAGATTGCTGAACATGCAGCTCCAACCCAATGCGATGAAAAAAAGAATAAAAGATAGAAGACTGGATGTCCAATTGACTTGGCCCAACCCCCACTAATGCTAGGGGAATAAGCACTGACTTCGATCGTCCTCCACTAATTCTGGGAGCATCATCTTCAACTAACAGATTGACTTTGAACATGACCCTGACTCAGTGCACGATTCAGAACATATACACTATATCTCTGGAGTAAGACATAATTCATCTTGACCATCCAAGTGAGTCAACTAACGGATCAAGCATTGAGACCAAAGACTTGATCCGTAACTGCATCAAATGGAAATTGTGATAAACTCCTCAGATGCCTTACGATTGTCATGATCCTACCAGCTATTGGCTTGCATGTTTTCAACAACATCTCGTATTGACTCGTATGTGATCACTGGAATATAAAACGATCTGAAATGATCATGACTTTCAGATACCTTATTATTATGATTCGATACAATCGTGGAGTCCTAGATTAATATCTGATATCAAGATAGTCTAATTCCAAGCACAAATGACAGATTCATATGCCATTTCTGATACACTCTATCCCAATGGTCTAGATGCAAGCTCAAAGCCCAAAGATTCTGATACTACCCTATGACTTGGATGACTATTTCATACATTGACTTATACATAAAAGAAAGCATTACTCAGTAACACACTTGACTAGCAGAGGAAGATGACGTCATTTGGCACTAACTTGTGCATGTACGATCTCACATGGGAGCCGACGATCCTACATGACTTATGATGAAAAAATTCACCCATTTGATTCAATGAGGACTAAACGATTGGTCGATCATCATGACCACTCTAGCCATGGAATTCGGTCCGATAAGCATCAATAGAAGTAGTGTGATATATGACAAGCCATTTATAAAGGAAAAGATCCATATGCCGGAACTACTCAATAGGACACAAAAATCTGATAAAGCCTCCTAAAGGGTGGAAGACGTTCCAAAAATATTCATCTTGACTTATCCAAAGCACATCTCATCTGCCATAAGATGTACTTTGGGGGGGAATGTTAGCCTATTTTGTGACCGGGCTACCCCAAGCTAGGGACTTGAGTATGAACTTATATTGATTGGCGATCACTTCAATGGAGTGATTGATGGTTGGAAAACTTGAATTGTACATGCAAATGTCACCGGATCGGATTACCCCTTTCGAATCGGATCAGATCCTTCCTTTCAGATCAGATTACCCCTTTCGGATCGGATCAGATCCTTCCTTTCGGATCGGATCGGACTTGACCGGATCCCCTTATACTGAAATGGCCTGAAGCTGGAACTTTGAACATCCGGTTCGGATCGGAATGGGAGGACCCGTCTTGCTTGGAATGATGAATTCTGGACAGTTGAAGACCATTATCCCACGTTCTCCACTACTTCGGAAATCCCCTCTGATGCCGCCACGTGGCATAACCGACCCATCATTTACCCGCAGCTATAAATACATGAGAATACAGCAAATGAAAGGGACCTTTTGGCACTTTATTTCTCCACGTATGCAATGGCTGAATTCCTCCACAAATAACTACCTTCTTCTTCAACAAAAATCAATGAATTCAGAAAGAATTATCAATTGAATTCGAGTGTTTGAGGGAAATATTCATTGTAATTGTAATCTATGAATGAAATGAGAAAATATGAAGTAGATGTAGGCTCGTTAATGCTGAACCACTATAAATCTCGTGTCTTTGCTTGATTTTCTATGTTTTAGATTATTATTCTTCACAAATCCTATTCAATTGGGTGTTAGTGCCATTTTTTGGTCTAACAGTATACTATATATGTAGAACGTGAGATGAAAGCATTTCTGCTAGATGATTATTATATTGTGGTTGATAGACATTATTATAATATCAAAAGACTTTGATATAAAGATATTTTGGATTATCATAAGGGAAAAACCCGTTCCATTATACGGTGTGGTCTTATGAGATATCGTTTACTTGTTCAAACTGTTTTACTCACACCAGTCCCGTGACTGACCCGGAGTTTATTTCGTTTTGTTTTCCCTAAACTCTTGGGTGCCCAATTTTGTATGGGCAGTCAAGTAGTCGGGATTTACTAATACTTGAAGAGCTGGAGCAGGAGGCTTCAGAATTATATAGCTATGGTTGTTCCGCTGTGTTGTAAGTGTTGCACTTTGGAAATGATATGTATATTCAAGTACAGATTTATATTTCAAAGTTATGTTATGAAATATATTTATTCGTTCCGCTGTGAGATTCGTGTTTACTCTGATGTTATATGTTCTTCTTCTTCTATTCTAAGTTTCTATCTTATCTATTCTTACCCTCTAATTTCTTTCATGGACTATCCGACATTTTCGATGTTTGAATACTCGACATGGTGTTGTATGTCGAATTTTCTAAGTCGAAAATTTTCAGTACGTTACAGTGGTATCAGAACAAAGGTTAAGTAATTACCTTGGCTCTGTGGCGTGACTCGATAGAGATAGGGTTAGTAATACCCTAGATTGAGTTTGAGTATATATATATACAAGTGAACGTATTTGTTATTTGACATAAAATGATTTTATATGGTGTAGATTTATTGGTTGAGTTGTTTATGGGTTCTGATCGATCAGTTTGATCCACTGTATCGGTAGGAGTTTCTAAACACTCGAATACGATGGATCGACACGATATGTTTTGAAAAGGGGGTAATGAAATAATTTACCCAAATATATTTGGATACAAAGAATATATGTATATATATTGGAAATAGTATATATTGGATGTGTTGGTTGTAATCATAATCAGATAAGATTATGAAATGTGAAATGGTTAACCAATCAGAATTCAGATAAGTGTAATATATGAATTGAAATGAATTAAATCTGAATTCAAATCATAATTTAAATTAAAAACCCTGGAAATTTGAAAAGTGTTTGTAAATGGATTTGAACTGAATATATGAGAATTTTAAAATCCTGGGAGATTTTAAATTGTTTTACAAACAGTGTGAATGGTATTTTGAAATGAATCTCAAAATGGAAGTGTTTAGATATGGTTTTGAAAGTGACATAGTATTGAACTCACTTCGATAGCTGGAAATAGATTCCAATGATGATCAAGACATCATCGGTGTTCATTTTCGAGTTCTAAGTGACGGATTACTACCAAAGTTATTATTTTGAATTGATTTGAGAAAAGCAAGTTGTTTTGAATCTTGAAAAGGAAAGTTTGATTTTCGATATGGTAAACTGTTTAAAACTCCCAAGGAAAGATTGTTTGGATTAAAACCAAATTTGAACTGAATTTGAATGATATCGAGACAAATTGTATTTGGGAGATTCGAATTTGAAGTGTAATTTGATAACCAAGTTAAGAGTTGGGAATCGAGAATGAAACTCGTGTTTGAAATGATATTTGGCTTGGATATAAGCGAATGGTTGTGTTGGAGATAAAAGTGATTGGAGTTTGATTAGGACGACATTGGTATATGCTGAAAGCAGCAGATGTAAAGGATATAATAATATGCCCGACAAAAAAGTACCAGTTTCTATTATATATGGGTTTGAGATTTTGATGAGAGCCGAATTGGCAAGCTGCTTGGCTGTTTGATTTTCTTTTGGGTTGAAGAAGGCCCAGAGAGGCGAGTTGGAGTTTGAGCTATTGACCAGTACAAAGGAGGTGCTGGCGAAATTTTTCGAAAGGTTAAGGTGTTAGAAAATTTCCAGGATTTTTGAAAATTTTCGTTAATAAGAATGAATTAATATTTAATTGAAACTAAATTGGTTTAGTTGAAACTGAAGTTAAGAAGTGAACATATAAGTTCTAATCGGTCAATAGGGTTTGTTTTCTACCTTAGCAATTTCGAGGACGAAATTATTTTAAGGGGGGAAGAATGTAATGACCTGTAATTTCACGGTCGAATAATTAATTTATTTAATTATTTAAAATATGATTTGGTAATTTAAAATGGTTTAAATTAAATAACTTTGAATATTTAAGTAAAATAATAATTAAATAAAATATTTAATTCTGAAATAATCAAAATTTGTGAAATTCACAATATAATGTGAACTAGACAATTTAAATTATATAATTCAGTTTAGAGTTAAATTATATTAATGAATATATTATATAAGCGACAGTTGAACGTATAATTATATTATAATTAAAATCGGGCTCGAAATGGCGTGGCAGTTCATAATTTGGTAATTTGAACTTTAAACGAATATACAGATACCGTTTTAAGTCGGATTTCTGTGAAACAAGAAATGTTCAGAGCTGGTAAAGTATATTTTTCTAGTGGAAGAGAAAAATCGGGATTTCATCATGTAGATTTTGATTTGTGTCCAAAACAAATTTTAGAAAAGTCGTTGTGGAATTCCTTTATAATTTATATCGATTTATTTATATTTAAAAGGGTTTTTATATATAAATCGAATATCGATATAACTGGGAATTTTGAAGTATCGAGTTATAAATCCAATGTGAGCTGTATGGTATTCCACTGTGAATATATACGATAATATTTATTTTTAAATATTAAATTTATTTTCTTTAAATATATTTATATATTTAAAAGGGTTATTTAGGACTTTAAAAATAGCCAGTTTTTGCAAATGACCTCAGAATTCGACGAAACCAATTTTGTTGGATTCATAATATGAAATTAGTGTTATATTTCAATTTTCGTGATTTTTGAAGTCAGTATGTGGCCATAACGATTTTAATGTGAGAAACAGTCAGTATTTTGACCGTTAAAAACACGTTGTGTGAGCAAACGGAGTCGGATTTCGACGAAACCAGTTTCGTTGGGACCGTAATGTCGAACTGTAGCTGCATGTCCAGTTTCGTGATTTTTGGGTGTCGTGTGTGATCACACGGATTTTTAGAATGCAGAAACAAATATAAATGAATATAAAAAAACTAAAAATATCATAACTGATTTTTGAACATAAACAAAGCCACCCACTCATCATTTCAACCGCAAAAAAATCTCATCTCCCTCTGTAAAATCAAATTCTCCAAGCCGCCACACAGAAAAACTAAAACGTGGAAAAACAAACTTCAAAAATCCAAAACAAATCCATGGAAATTCTATAAATTCTTAAATACATATATTTGCACTCGGGAAGCAATCTTCTTCAACCTGATATGTGTTTTGTGGAGTTCGAATGCTAGGGGGCTCGCTGCCTGAACAATATCGTCAGCTAGGGTTAAGAAAATTGAAGAGTTGAAGCTTTATTGTGAGGAATGGAGGTCAGATTTGGATTCACTAAGGGAAACCGTACCTGTGCAAAAATTCGAGGAGTTCAATGACAAAAAGATTCGACTTTGACTACATATGACAGTTCGACGCGGCGGGTTGGAGGTGATCGAGTGTACAAGGAGTTGGTTGGCAGAGGAGCTCGCGGAAAGAGAAGGAGCATGGTGGTATTGATTTTTTTTGTTTTCGTTGAGAAAAATGGGGTAATGGAAGCAGGAAATGATCGGTATTGGGATAATGGAGTATTGGAGATGGATTTTCAATTTTAGGAGGAAGAAGGAGTGAAGCGGTCTGGGTTTGAACGGTTGCAGTTGGGCCTGATTTGAATAGTAAAGCCCATTTACCTTTTCAATTTAATTAAATAGAAGTTCAATTCACGCTATAACCTGTAAATGTAATAACTTATCATACGGTATCGAAATTGGACAAAACAGGATCCGTTGGGATCGTATGGACGACGGCTACACGCTGGAACTGACTGGGAGTGGATTGGGGCTCGTTACAATTTATGGTGAAATAAATTGTCGGTCTGAATCAAGCGATGGTTATCGTTATTAACGATGATCGTCCAATGTGAGTAAAACTCACCAACTCTGAACCGTTATATTTTTATAACGTATTCTTAGAACTGATAATTATCTGTTGTTTAATGTGTGTTAACTGTTTGGTTGAATTGCTTATGTATTGGTTGAAAGTATAGATAACGATATATATATATATATATATATCATTAATCGAGTATAGATTCTGTTTATCAGAATATTTTATATTCGTGTTGTTTAACATCTGTGATGTAGGAAAAAAGGTTGGAGGGGTCCAACAGGATTCCTCAATATTTATAATACTGTTTGTTTTCATATATTGTGTTATATGATGTGATTTATAATCTGTGATTGATTATAATGACACTGGCCCTGTTATTTGGTACTGTTGAATACCAAAAGAAATATTGGAATAGAAAAGGGAAATTTCAAACTGTGTATTGAAATAGATTATTTATAAAATCAAGGGATTTTATAAAAAGGAATTTAAATTAGAAAATATTGATAAAATCAAAGAATTTTATAAAAAGGATAATTTACTTAGAAAGTAAATAAAGGTATAAAAATGATTATTTACTTAGAAAGTAAATAGAATTATAAAAGGAATATCTATTTAGAAAATAAATAGAATAATTTTCAATGTTATATTGAAAAGGAAATATTTATAAAATTAAAGGATTTTATAAAAAGAAATATTTATTTGTTAAATAAATAGAATTGGAAAAGAAATATTTATTTGTTAAATAAATAGAAAAAATAAAATAAATATTTATTTGTAAAATAAATAGAAAAGATAAAAGAAATACTTATTTGTTAAATAAATAGAATTGAAAAGGGAATAGTTATTTGTTAAGTAAACAAATAGAAAAGGAATTAATCAAGGAGATAATTCAAAGGAATTAATCAAAGGGGTTAATTCAAAGGAGTTAATTCAAAGGAATTAATCAAAGGAGATAATTCAAAGGAATAAATCAAAGGAGTTAATCCGAAAGAGTTAATCGAATATTAGTTATTCGATTAGAGTTAATCGAATAGAGTAAATTAATTAGAGTTAATCAGTTAGAGTTAACCAGTTAGAGTTAACCAGTCAGAGATAACAAGTTAGAGTTAACCTGTTAGAGCTAGAGTTAACCAGTTAGAGTTAATCAGTTAGAGTTAACCAGTTAGAGTTAATCAGTAGAGTTAATTGATTAGAGTTAGATTTAATCGAATTAGAGTTAATCGATTAGAGTTAGAGTTAACCAGTCAGAGATAACCAGCTAGAGTTAACCAGTTAGAGTTAATCAGTTAGAGTTAACCTGTTAGAGTTAATCAGTAGAGTAAATCGATTAGAGTTAGATTTAATCGAATTAGAGTTAATCGATTAGAGTTAGAGCTAACAAGTTAGAGTTAACCAGTCAGAGATAACCAGTTAGAGTTAACCAGTTAGAGTTAATCAGTTAGAGTTAACCAGTTAGAGTTAATCGAATACAAGTTAATCGATTGGAGTTAAATCGAATTAGAGTTATTCAAATGGAGTTAATCGAGTTAGAGTTAGTCGAGTATTAGTAAACTGAATAAAGTTAGTCGAATATTAGTAATTGAATACAGTTATTCAAAGAAAGGAGTTAATCCAATAGAGTTAAATAGAGTTATTCGAATAGAATTATCGAATATAAGTTATTCGAAATAAGATAATCGAATATAAGTTATTCGAAGAGAGATAATTGAATATAAGTTATTCAAAGTAAGATAATCGAATATAAGTTATTCGAAGTGCGATAAATCGAATATTAGTTTTTAGAAGGGAGTTAATCGAATATAAGTTATTCGAAGGGAGTTCATCGAATATTAGTTATTCGAAGGAGTTAATCGAATAGAGGTTACTCGAAAGAGAGTTATGCGTCGAATTCGATTATATCGAATTTGGGAAAGTATTATTTAATTTCCGGTTTTTAAATCAAGATTTATTTATTTATAAATAAATTAGAGTAGGTTAATTATTCAAAGTAAGAAATAAAAAGTTAGATGTTAAGTTAGATATTTCAGAGGTAGGGTTTATAACGTTAGCGTTATAATCAATGTTTTCAATAAAGAAGTGGATTCATAAATAGAATCCGAGAGTAACGTAAGGAAGTTTGTTAAAGATTTAAAAGATAAACTTTGACTATTTCGAAGTTAAAACGTTGTTCAGTTAAGGTCTGAGAGGTAATTGTGCCCCAACTTGATTGACTTCCTTCTTAACTAAGGAATGGTAAGGTTTGATAGTGAAGGATGGTTAAGAGAATTTAGTTAATGAGTGAAATGGTTTGAGTTGGCATGGCGATGTTTAATTTAAACATCGGTTTAAACCAAGTGAAGGAGTTTTGGAAATGTTTTCCAAATGAGAATCAGAAATGTTTTCTAATAATAGAAAATAAGAATTTAGAATATATGGAAGCAGGAGATAAATAATTTAGCGAACTAAAGAGATAAATGTTAAATGATGATTGATCGATATAATTTCCATCTGGAAATAATAACGTTGTTTGCACACCAGTTTTCTTTGATAGTTAACTCACCGACTATCGAAGTTTTTAACCATTTTAACGTTGTTAATATGGAGAGACCAGTTGGATTATTATCCGAAGAACCACTCCGTATTGGCAAAATCATTGCGAATCATATATGCCAAAGACACTGAAGACGGAGTAAAGTGCAAGGGCTGTTGCATAAATCTTAGGTAAAGATTGCCTAAAATGGTTGTACTGAATAGTGCCTTCGGTTTGTCCAGTCCCAGGATGACCTATATGGAAGAATGTCTGACAGAGTATATTTAATAGATCGCGTAAGTTGATCTCTTCAAACGTACGTACGTTTGGTGGCAGAGGAATTCGTTTCTCTTAGCTGTATACCCGTTGTATTTTTGGGGAAATCAATTTGTGATTTGGCGGGTATGACGATGTGACATTCAAAGTGAATCATTTTGTGATATGTCAGAGATAAGCGTGGCCTCTAGCCTCACAACAGGGAAATGACAAAAATCGGGCAGGCGGCATGGCTATGTAGGTTGCATCTATTAGGGTGTATAATCACCTGATCTAGAGTTTCATTTACTTCTAAAAATCTATTGTCCATGCTGTCCCATTCCGGAAATGGTTGTCGATCCCAACTGTTGGTGATATACATTCGATACACTCAAGCGAAATGAGTGGTCGGTCATGTGTGCCCGGGTTGCAAGATTTTCTTGTTGAACCCAATGTATTCCTCTCTAGAGGTACACTAGCGAAAGGTGGTTCCATACCTTGTCATAGTTAGAAATCCATTACCTAATACGTGCTTGCGGTTTTGATTGTATACTATATATGTAGAACGTGAGATGAAAGCGTTTCTGCTAGATGATTATTATATTGTGGTTGATAGACATTATTATAATATCAAAAGGTTTTTGATATAAAGATATTTTGGATTATCATAAGCGAAAAACCCGTTTCGTTATACGGCGTGGTCTTATGAGATATCGTTTACTTGTTCAAACTGTTTTAAACTGTCTTACTCACACCAGTCCCATGACTGACCCGGAGTTTATTTTGTTTTGTTTTCCTTAAACTCTTGGGTGCCCATTTTTGTATGGGCAGTCAAGTAGTCGGGATTTCAGATGATTGAAGAGCTGGAGCAGGAGGCTTCAGAATTAAATAGCTATGGTTGTTCCGTTGTGTTGTAAGTGCTGTACTTTGGAAATGATATGTATATTCAAGTAAAGATTTATATTTCAAAGTTACGTTGTGAAATATATTTATTCGTTCTGCTGTGAGATTCGTGTTTACTTTGATGTCATATGTTCTTCTTCTTCTATTCTAAGTTTCTATCTTATCTATTCTCCCCCTCTAATTTCTTTCATGGACTATCCGACGTTTTCGATGTTTGAATACTCGACATGGTTTTGTATGTCGAATTTTCTAAGTCGAAAATTTTCGGTACGTTACTGATATCCAAGAAATTTTCAGCAAATCATCATCAAAATTTTAATTTATCTAATTTTTTACTGTAGATTTCTCAATTCTGAACCATTTTTCTAATATGAAATTTGATCAAACTTCATCTTCCTATTAATTGTGTCTAGCATTAAATTCATCAGGTCCAGTCAATCTGAAACTGCTTCTTCTGACAATTCTTTCGATTCTTAACATGTTGATGGAGCAACACATACTCATTAAGACAATCACAAGCTCACAGAATCAATTTTTATGAGCATTCCCAACACAGGGGTTGCTCGCAGTTGATTCACAAATAATCAACCGAGAGCAACCCCCAATAGGGGGTCGGTTAAGGAATTGCTTAGCTAGCTGAAGCAATTCCCACCGATCGTAATCCAAACCCGTCGGATTGCGATCCGTGTTGTGGTGTGGAAGTAAATCCACACCACAGACATAACCGGCTTAAAATAATTCGGCTAAGAATTTCCTATATATAGTCGGCTTCCGTGAAACCGGTTACACCCAAACCCCATCTACCAAACTCTAATTTGTCGCCTCCCCTTCTCTTCCTCTGTTTCAGCACCCTTTCTCCCATTAAAAAAATTATAAAATTAAAAATGAGACGCGTATGGAGAGCAATGCAAGGTAGCGGAATTCGTAGTGGAAATATTGATCCGTCCGAGGAGCACGTACCTGTAGAAGAGAATGTACTGACTGGGGATACAGGAGGTCGACATACAACGATGGTTAGGAGAAGACATGTTGCTAGACGCAGTGATCAGAAAGTTTTGGATTCTCAGAAGGACCAGAATTTGTGACCTAAGAAACAGTTGACCAATTTGGGTGAATTTGCCGAAAATGAAAAGCACGTCAGCACTTTAATTGACGCATCTGTAAGTTTTATTTATATAATTTTTACAAGTTAAATGTCGTACAAAAAATAAATATGTCTCATACTTAATATTAGGCTCGATGCGAGCGTACACGTGGCTCTTGGGTTAGTATAGTTCGTGAATACAGACTAATTCGTGAGTACGACACAGAGGCTATTATTCATGGGTTTCTCCGTGATATTGGGTTTGACGACTTTTTGAGTACGTTTTTTAAACATGTCTACATACAAATTTGCGTATTCATTTTATTCACTATTAATTATTTATAATTGGTTAAATAGGTATCCAAAACCTTTTAAATAACAATGTTCAGTAATGTGGCGCATTGGCTACTTGTTGGTGGAAAACAACTCATGCATTCCACTTTAGTTTTGGGGAGTTGAGAGTCACCCCACTAGACATTTCTATTCTTACTCGTATAGTCGTAGGTCAGGGGAAACTTTACCATATGATGAGCGGTTCCAGGACTATTACCTTCTGGCTAGTTTACTTCAACATCTTGACTTACAGAGGGGTATCACTACTTGTTTCCATATTAGATGCTCATACATTAGACAAGCAATCCAGGCATTAGTAAATATGCATCCCACGGTTCACCATTTGAAAATGCTATGAAATGCAGTATCGACCAAATGATGCATATTTTTAGGTCGATGATGGTCGTGGCTTCGATGCAAATTCAAGTAGGAATGTTCGAAGTGTTCATTGATCGATGAAATGTAGCGAATATGCAGATGACTCAAGTGTGTTTTGAGTTCATCAATAATGGCTACTCAAGTGTGTTTAGAGATCATAGATAGTCGCCAGTGATGGCGACTAAAGTTATGAAGAACGAGGAATTATCATTATCATAGGTTCTAGTGGACTCAAAGCAAGGATATAATAGGAACGTCTAAAAGACCGGTTGAATGGTCGAGTACCCTGGGTAGTCATGATGGGCCTAGAGATACGAGTCACGATAGCGTATGAAGTTTTTGCTAGAACAGAGTATACCATTAGCTCTTGACGGACGACAAATGTTGAGTCAGTCATACAATTAACGATGGTTTCAAAGCAAGATTGGCGGTGATAGCCAGCGTTGTGGATAATGATTGTTTCGCTTGTATCGTCTTGTGTTGATTATTTGACGTCGAAAGATACATCTCTTGGATGCTTGTCTGATGTTGGTTTAGGCCTTCGGGGGTTGTTGTTGGAGGATGTAGATATCATTTAGGATGGCCTACGCTTGATAACTAATCGTCATGAATGTACTATTTGTTTCTACTTGATTATTGTAAAGGCTATCACTATCCGATGTGGGGAAAACGGTTTAGGTTCTTCTTTGTTGATGTTGGTAGATTAATTGATTAATCTGCCTATTCTCATATACTTTATTGATGATGTTAGATATCTGTTTTATCGCTCATTAAGACTGTTGTCTGACTCAAGGTTTTATGTTTCCTCCTATTAACTACGGTTGTTCATCCATGTGTTGGATAGGTAGACTGAGTAGCAGGTGACAGATAGTTGATCTTGATGAGGACGATGTTACTGAGGGATGACGAGCTGGAGGCTTACGTATTAGTTTCATGTTACCTACTATTTGTTGTTTTTTTGCTGCTATGTTGATGTATTCTTTGAGTGACTTGTAGTGAGGCACTTTGTACAGACTCTTATAATGTAATCCAATGTTGTATGGAAATTTTCATGGTGACAAGAAATTTTTTAAGATTTTGCTTCACTATTATTGCTTCTTGTATATGTTCTATTATACTTTATCCTTGTCTTGTGATTTATACGACAGGTTTTGCTTGTGTTATCCTGCCTTGATGATCGTCCATAACTGCCTAGCACACCTTTCAATGCATTATTTCCCTAGTTAAGTGCAGGAGTTATGGACGATCGTCATAGTTCACGTATGCATAGGGATTAGTGTGACACCCCACATCCGTTAATGTCACTCTTTATCAGAATGCATTAAGTTTCGTGAAGCATTGTAGGTAAACAAAGATAGAAATATCACAAGATAGATATAAAATAACAGCGGAATTAAAACTTTATTTAATAGAAAAGCTTCATGGTTCAAACCCAATGACATAATAAGTCTGGAATATTGAAAACATAAAACTTCTGCCTTGAACAAAATCATCATCAGAGTATAATAATACATAGAAAGAATATAATCCCCAAAATATAGCCATAGTAGAGAAGATACGAAATCAAGCAGTACATCTAAGCAGCTCCAAGCATAAAAGAAGAATCCTGATTAAGCTTGAGTATTCCCACCCTGAGAACCTTGGGGGGAACGGAAGAGAAAGAAAAGGAAACAAAATGGGTCAGACATAAGTCTGGCGAGTCCAGTTACTTTTAGCATATAAATAAGTAAAAGCATCATGATAGGCATATAAGTTGGAGAGAGAGATAACAGTGTCATAAGGCAAGTATAACAAGGTAAACAAGATAAACAGAATATGCTTTGCGCTTCTTAATACTTTTCTCACTCTGCACCATTACTAGTACAACCGGAACAAGATGATCCCAACAAGTACAAGATAGTAGACTTAGGTGTACTCTAGTAAGAGGTTTTACCCCATACAATAACAGGTATCCCAACATAACTGACGGTTGTTACCCCTAACGATAATAACGGGCTAAAAAATGGCAAGGCTAGATGTACCCTAATTACTACCCTAATCGATCGGCTCCCTAATCTGTAGATACACATGTTGGCCCCATAGTAGGATGTATCACTTCCTAAAGTTGAAACCCCGTTACATCCAAGATGCACAACTATATCTATTGATGTCATAGCGTCTTATTTTCCCGAGCAGGCGGACCCATGAACGCACATGACCCCAATGGAACGCGCCGTCAGGCACCTTTCTCCCAAGTGACCTCTTATAACCAGCTCAATAGGCGTGCCCTGCCCCCGACCTAGTTCAGGGTTCTCTGTTTGATATCGATATAGGTTACTGACTAATACGGGTCCTACACACCAGATGATACAAGCTTTCCCCTCAGGCTTGCATCCCCACTACTAGGATTTCAACAGTTTATGCCTACTAGTTTAACAAGATTGTATAACCCCAACAGGTTAAATTTGTGGGCCTATATATATATAAATATTGCCCACCGCCCAAAGATTTACTTAACCCTCCCACTGATTCAAGCAAGTTTACTTAACCCCTACTCAAGTTAACTGGTTCATGTAATCCTTATGGATTCAAACAGGCTAAATATCACATTTTTATCACCATTCATTCATTTATGGTTATTAATGCGCTAGACCTCCCACATTAAGCCTACAACTTGTGAATGTTGGATATGCCGGTTGGGTCTGGGCTGACTTCTTCCACAAGTCGGACTTAACTCGTGTCTTAACATGTTACGTGTTTATGCACTTAGACCCCTCACATTAGATTCAACATTTGTAGTCGTTGGATATGTCGGGCGGTTCCGGGCAGACTTCTACCACAAATGTAATCTAACCTCATGTCTAAGCGCAGTTACGGTTTCTAATTACTGTAAATCTAGGCATTTTCATTACTAACCAATTTTCATGTTTATTATGCCCCAAATACCTGTCCATTCTATGATACAAGCTATGACCAAATTAAGATTTAGATCAAGATATAGATTATACCTCCAAATCCCTAGTTTTCATTCAAGGTACAAATTATGCCGAAAATTCCCAATCATGTTTACAATATGAATTATGGCCCAAATTAATCATTCCCAATTTCGTGTGTTCGCATATTTCAGTGGTGCCTAGGCTCGAAGGTAGCCTGGCTATAAAAACAAAAAGGGAAAAAGCGGAAGAAGATAACAAGAATAGGCATAGTAAATAAAATGGCATAAGGTGACAAAATTGGTCATTCTACAGAATAGGCATAGTGACATGATTAGGCAAACTAACATAATTGGCATACGGTGGCATGATTAGGCAAACTAACATAGTAGGGATATCATAAACATGCATGATGAGATCTAAACAGTGGATTAGATATACAAATAATGGCAGATCTGTAATGATTTCAGATTACTAATAGGCATAGGCTTAGATCCTAACTTATAAACATGTCAAGATTACATTTTAGGTGTTTAAATCTAAAAATAACATAGACTCGCTGTGATTGGATCTAAAGAATAGGGAATTGACTGAAGCACAGATCTATGAATATGAATAACTTATTGCTGAAGAAGAACAGGCTAGATCAAACTTAGTTGGGGCATCACCTCGTTGTCACCATTCATCTAGATGAATAAAAACATTAGGATTAAGGTCCTTTATATACCCTAAGGTTCATGAATCTGGTCAGAAAACAAGTCCACATACGCAGGAATGAATCTGGTTCGGATCTGGGGGTGTTGACATGGGTGTCGACACCCATGTGTGGGTGTCGACCCATGGGTCGACACCCCTTGGCTGGGGCGACCCCCAACGGGTCTGATTCTGCGTTGGTTCCCGCCTTCGAATTTCAAACTGATTTGAATTCTGGATTTTATTTTATTTATATATAAGTGGCTTACATATTTATAAACTTCAAACCTTAATATGTTCTTCATACGATATCAGTTTTACACAAACTCGAAGTCTATCTTAAGCAGAATTCCAAGATAAACGTAACGGCGTAGTCCGTTTTACTAAATTCTCAATGTTTAATTCATCATTAAATTTTCTTTAAAATTACAGGGTGTTACATTCCCCCCTACTTGAAGGATTTCGTCCTTGAAATCTCTAAGTTAAGAAGAATGTATATCCTAACATCTGTCGTTCATCTACTCATCCACCAATCACATGCATCCATAATCCTTAAAAGATTTCTAATGCTTATATGAACATATGCAAAGATGTGTGTATATGTCCTTATACTAATGCGAAAGACCAAGTGGTCTACTGATTCAGTTGACCTCCTTAATGCAAGGTATGTTAGTGCCATGAATCCAACATGTATGCAAATGATCCTATTATAACATGTAAGTTCTATATGCGTGAGCAAACATTCATCCAAATGTAACATTAATATGATGATACACCCATTTTCATCCATAAAAGAAGAAAAATTCACACATATCCATATGCAGCATGAGAGTAATTGAGTCGATCTAGTGCCTATGTGTGTATATGCATTCACAAGCAACTACTGGAAACCACTTGCATCCATCAAACATAACATGTCTCAAACACATGTTTACATCCATGGGATTTCCACCTAAAGGCGAAGATTCGATTGATAGGATATACTTAAATGACAGAAACAAGCATGAATAAAAGCTTTGGAAAAATAAGTTAAGAACATACCCCTGATAAACAAAAGGTATGAAGCGCGAGTCTTGTCTTCAGTCTCCCAAGTTGCATTCTCTTGGTTATCTCTCCACTGAACTTTCATCAATTTGACCTCTCGGTTTCATAGCTTCTTAACTTCTGATCGAAGAATACAGGCAGGAACTCATCTAATTGTCGCCTCTCATTCCACTTCTACTTCCTCAAGCATACTCGGCTCAACTACTTCTTCGATATCATGCAAATATTTCCTTAAATGGGAAACGTCGAAAATATCATCAACGCCGGACAGTCTCTTCGGTAACTTTACTCTATAGGCCATTTGGCCAATCCTTACTATTATGGGATACGGCCCTATAAACCTTGGTTCCAATTTCCCTACAGATCCAAAATGAACTACATTCCTCAACGGTGATACCTAGATGAAAACCATGTCTCCTACCTCAAACTCAATGTCAGTCCTTCTCCTGTCTGCATAGGACTTCAGCCTGTCCTGAGTTGTCTTCAGGCGCCTATGGATAAGATCAATTTTTTTCTGAAGTTTCCCTAATCATCTCAGGTCCAAGTAGAAGTCTTTCTGTAGACTCCCACTAACAAGTTAGTGATCTACAAGGTCGCCCATACAATGCTTCGAAGGGTGTCATGCCAATACTAACCTGATAATTGTTATTGTAGGCGAACTCTACCAAAGGAAAATGCTCTTCCCAAGTCCCTCCGAAGTCTAGGATACACAGTCTTAAAAGATCCTCAAGAACTCTATTTACCTTCTCCGTTTGTCGATTAGTCTGAGGGTGATAAGTGGTACTCAAACATAACTGTGTACCTAATGATTCTTGCAAGCTCCTCCAAATTCATTGGTGAAAATGGGGTTACGATCACTTATGATACTGGAAGGTACTCCATGTTGACGGACAATCTCGTGAAGATAAACTGCTGCCAACCATGCTGCCGTTCTCTTGCTCTTAACATGAATGAAATGAGCGCTCTTAGTAAGTATGTCCACTATAACCCAAATACCGGCGATGCCTTTCAACGATCTAGGCAAACCATCAATGAAATCCATCAAGACGCTCTTCCACTTCCACTGTGAGACCTCTAATGGATGAAGTAAACCATCGGGCTTCTTTTGCTCAGTTTTGACTTGCTGGCAAATCAAACATTGAGAAACAAATTCTGCCACATCTTTCTTTATCCCAGCCTAAAAGAAAACCCTCTTTATACCTCTATACATCTTATCACCGCCTGGATGAATAGCCATCTTAGAATGATGGGCTTCCTCAAGGACTGTCTTCAACAAACTCCCAACTCGGGGAAAACAAAGCCTTTCATCTCGTCGCAACCACCCTCTACCGTCCATGGAATATCTACTGAGGTGACTAGAAGTCTCCCCTATACTGAGCCTATCCAATATGTCTGGTAGTTGTGGGTCCTCTCATTGTGAAGTACTTATCTGGTCCAACAGAGTAGGTCGCACCTCTAACGATGCCAATAAACTAGGTGTAAACTCGGTGGAGGGTCTAAAATCAAAAGTCAATATAAATTCCAAGATTTTCCTCTCCACAAACAGAGGAATCAAAGTCATCCTCTGCCTACTCAATGCGTATGCCACCACACTACCCTTGCCAGGGGTATACGCAATCTCGAAATCATATTAAAAACTCCATCCATCTTTGTTGCCTTAAATTAAGACCCTTCCGCGAAAACAAGTACTTGAGAGATTTATGATCAGTGTACAACTCGAACTTCTCTCCTAGTAGATAATGGTGCCAAGTCTTGAGCGCAAATATTATGGCAACTAACTCCAAGTCATGGGTAAGGTAGTTCTTCTCATGGACTATTATTTATCTACCTCCATAACATATTACCCTTCCCTCTTGCATCAGAACCACACCAAGCCCTGTACCACATGCATCAGTGTATACTGTGAACACCTTGTTCCCATCAGGCAAGGTCAAGACTGCGGGCGTTGACAGAGCCCTCTTCAATCGCTGGAAAGCATCATCACAATCTATATCCCATGAAAATGTCAGATTCTTCTTCATCAGTCTGGTGAGTGGGGTTGATATCTTTGTGAAGTCCTTAAGGAACTTCCTATAATAGCCCGCTAATCCAAGAAAACTCCTCATCTCCGTTGCATTCTATGGGATCTGCCAATCTTGATCTGCAACTACCTTCATGGGATCCACTGCTATCCCATCTTTAGAGACCACATGCCCTAGAAATCTCACTTCTTTTCTCCAGAAATGACATTTGGAGAACCTCTCCTTAAGCTGGTGTGCACGAAGAGTTTTCAAAACCTCCTTTAAATGTCGGACATGCTTCTCCTTGCTCTTCGAGAAAATAAAGATGTCATTAACAAAGACCACAACGAACTTATTTAGAAACTCCCGAAACACCCTACTCATCAGATCAACAAAATAGGCGGGTACATTTGTCAACCCAAAAGGCATGACGAGCCACTCAAAGAAACCATCTAGAGTTCTAAAAGCGTCTTGTCTATACTGTCCTCGGCCACCCTCAACTGATGAAACCCCGTGGCCAGGTCTAACTGAGAAAAAGCAGATGCACCAATAAGCTGGTCAAACAGATCATCTATCCTTGGGAAGTGGGTGTCTATTTTTCTTAGTGAGCTTATTCAACTCTCTATAATCCACACATAAGCGAAGTGAACCATCCGCCTTAGTGGTGAATACAACCAGAGCACCCCATTTAGATATGCTTCGCCCAATAAACCCTTTCTCAAGCATCTACCCTACTTGCTTACTAAGATCCTTCCTTTCTCTTGGAGCCATGTGGCGCACAGGCAATGCAACTGGTTTTGCATTATCCACCAAGTAAATACGAAAATCGATCTCGTGCCTCAGAGGTAAGCCAACCTCCTCAAAAACATTCGGAAACTCACAGACTACCGATATAGATCGCAGATCATCGATAGATGCATCAAGTGACTCTTGGAAACTAAACATGATAGACCCTTTAGGGTCACAAGAAATCTCGACGGTCCTCCCATGGCAAGTCAAAAGTTCAACGACCCTCCTCTCACAATCCAGAGTGGCACCATACATGGCTAGCCAATCCATCCCTAGAACTAAACCATAGCCCATGAAACCGAGCATATATGTGTCGCATTCGAACTCAACGCCCAACACAGATATTCTCAAACCTCGACAAATCATAGACAAATAAGCTATACCCCCAAATGGGGTTTGAAACAACAACGGGATCCAAAACCATACTAGTACTAAGGTGCAGAGACTTAACCACAGAATCAGATATAAAAGAATGCGGAACGACCGAATCAAAAAGAGTTCTAACAGAATGATTGGAAAAGGAAATCAAAACTTCAATGGAAACTTTCCTACCACTGTCTAGCGCATTAGCCACAAGTGCATGCACCTGCCCTCCCGAAGATCCTGCCCTTTGACCTTGTTCTTGCTTCTTCGGGCGCTCCTTAGAAAAGTGTCCAACCTCTCCACAATTGAAACAAGCATTTTTCCTCCTTTTGCATTCTTTGACCAAATGACCATAGCGTCCACAATTATGACATTTCCTCTTATCTTTAGCCTTGTCGTTCTTTTCGCCCTTCTTTTGTTGTTGTTGTCCTTTCTTTGGCCACACTTTCCTATTTTGTGTTTTCTCAACTTTAGCCACTTTCTTTTCACCTTTATCTTCCTCGTGCATTAATGCTATATCAATGAGCTTCTTGAAAGTTTCCCCCATTGGAATATGAGACATAGCCAACCCACGAAGGGGTTCATTCAATCCTCTAGCAAACCTTAAAGCTTTCTTGAGCGCGGTATTCACTAGATCCAAGCCAAAACCTTGCCAATTAGTTGAATTTATTAACATATTCTTTCACAGACATGCTTCCTTACTTAAGTGCCAAAAACCTTTCCAATTGCATACTTTGATCGGCTTGAGAAAGAAACTTCATTTCGAATCTCTGAGGGAAATCATCCCAAATCTCCACTGGACACCCTGCTTGCGTCACTTCCCACTTGAACGAGGCCTCATCTTTCAGCTACCAAACGACCAACTAAATTTTCCCACGATCGTCAACCTAAAAAATCCCAAATAAGTCCTCCATCTCCTTGAGCCAATTCCTTGCTTCTATAGGAGTCTCTGTCCCTCAGAATGGCTTTTCGCCCATAGCACAGAAATCCTTAAATATCTTGGAGAAATTATCTGCTTACAGAGGGGGAGGAGGAGGAACTGCGGCTGCAAGTGGGGAAGGGGCATCTGCTTGGCCTTCGGCAGGTGTCGTGGCCTCAAGATACCTACGGAACCAAGCCGGTATCTGAATGCGCTCAGAAATATTAGGTTCCCCGGACATGCTGAAAAGAAAAGGAAAATGGATTCAAATAGAGAATCGAAAGATATTTCATATGACTTTGGGGAATGTGTTTTTCAAAATAAACTTTTCTTTTTAAAAATGTTTTCCTTTTAAAACCTCTTTGAAAACAATTTTCTAAATCTTTTATCCGTTCTGGTAACCTTCAGCTCTAATACCAAATGTGACACCCCACGTCCGTTAATGTCACTCTTTATCAGAATGCATTAAGTTTCGTGAAGCGTTATAGGCAAACAGAAACAGAAACATCACAAGACAGATATAAAATAATAGCGGAATTAAAACTTTATTTAATAGAAAAGCTTCGTGGTTCAAACCCAATTACATAATAAGTCTAGAATACTGAAAACGTTAAACTTCTGCCTGGTACGAAATCATCATCAGAGTACAATAATACATAGAAAGAACATAACCCCCAAAGTATAGCCATAGTAGAGGAGATACGAAATCAAGCAGCACATCTAAGCAGCTCCAAGCATAAAAGAAGAATCCTGATCAAGCTTGAGTATTCCCATCTTGAGAACCTGGGGAGGAGGGGACGGAAGAGAAAGAAAAGGAAACAAAATGATTTAGACATAAGTTTGGCGAGTCCAGTTACTTTTAGCATATAAATAAGTAAAAGCATCATGACAGGCATATAAGTTGGAAAGAGAGGTAATAGTGTCATACGGCAAGTACAACAAGGTAAACAGGATAAACAGAACATGCTTTGCGCTTCTTAATACTTTTCTCCCTCTGCACCAATACTAGTATAATCGGAACAAGATGATCCCAATAAGTACAAGGTAGTAGACTTAGGTGTACTCTAGTGAGAGGTTTTACCCCATACAATAACAGGTAGCCTAACAGAACAGACGAAATTTACCTCCAATAATGATAACGGGCTCTTAAACAGGCGAGACTAGATGTACCCTGATTACTACCCTAATCGATCGGCTCCTTAACCCATAGATACCCATGCTGGCCCCATAGTAGGATGTATCACTTCCTAAAGTGGAAATCCCATTACTTCCAAGATGCACAGCTATATCTACAGATGTCACATCATCTTATTTTTCCAAGCAGGCGGACCCATGCACGGTCATGACCGCGACGGAACGCGCCGTCAGACACCTTTCTCCCAAGTGACCTCTTATAACCAGCTCAGTTAGTGTGCCCTGACCCCGACCTAGTTCGGGGTTCTCCGTTTGATACCGATATAGGTTACTGAATGATACGGGTCCCACACACCAGACGATACAAGCTTCCCCCTAGGCTTTCATCCCCACTACCAGGATTTCAACCGGTTATGCATACTAGTTTAACAAGATTTCATAACCCCAACAGGTTAAGTTTATGGTCCTCTATATATATATATATATATATATATATATATATATATATTGCCCACCGCCCCAAGATTTACTTAACCCGCCCACTGATTCAAGCAAGTTTACTTAACCCCTACTCAAGTTAACTGGTTCATGTAATCCTTATGGATTCAAATAGGTTAAGTATCACAAGTTTATCACCATTTATTCAATTATGGTTATTAGTGCGCTAGAACTCCCACATTAGGCCTACAACTTTTGGATGCTGGATATGCCGGTTGGGTCCGGGCAGGCTTCTTCCACAAGTCGGACTTAACCTCATGTCTTAGCGTGTTACGTGTTTATGCACTTAGACCCCTCATATTAGATTCACCACTTGTGGTCGCTTGATATGCCGGGCGGTTCCGGGCAGACTTCTACCACAAGTGTAATCTAACCTCGTGTCTAAGCGCGGTTACAGTTTTTAATTACTGTAAATCTAGGCATTTTCATTACTAACCAATTTTCATGTTTATTATGCCCCAAATCCCTTTCCATTCTATAATACAAGTTATGCCCAAATTAAGATTTAGATCAAGATATAGATTATACCTCCAAATCCTTAGTTTTGGTTCAAGGTACAAATTATGCCCAAAATTCCCAATCGTGTTTACAATATGAATTATGCCCCAAATTAATCATTCCCAATCGTTCCCAATTTCATGCGTTCGCATATTCCAGCGGTATATCTAGGCTCAAAGGTAGCCTGGCTATAAAAACAAAAAGGGAAAAAGAGGAAGAAGAGAACAAGAATAAGAATAGTAAATAAAATGGCATAAGGTGACAGAATTGGTCATTCTATAGAATAGGCATAGTGACATGATTAGGCAAACTAACATAATAGGCATACGGTGACATGATTAGGCAAACTAACATAATACGCATATGGTGACATGATTAGGCAAACTAACATAGTAGGGATATCATAAACAGGCATGATGAGATCTAAATAGTGGATTAAATATACAAATAATGGCAGATCTATGATGATTTCAGATTACTAATAGGCATAGGCTTAGATCCAAACTTATAAACATGTCAAGATTACATTTTAGGTGTTTATATCTAAAAATAACATAGACTCACTGTGATTGGATCTAAAGAACAGGGAATTGACTGAAGCACAGATCTCTGAATATGAATAATTTGTTGTTGAAGAAGAATGGGCTAGATCAAACTAAGTTGGAGCAGCTCCTCGTTGTCGCGATTGATTTAGATGAATAAAAACAATGGGATTAAGGTCCTTTATATAGCCTAGGGTTCACGAATCTAATCAGAAAACAAGTCCACATACGCAAGGATGAATCTGGTTCGGATTCGGGGGTGTCGACACCCTGTGTGGGTGTCGACCTATGGGTCGACACCCCTTAGCTAGGGTAAACCCCCAACTGGTCTGATTCCTGCGTTGGTTCCCACCTTCGAATTTTGAACTGATTTGAATTGTAGATTTTATTTTATTCATATATAAGTGGCTTATATGTTTATAAACTTCAAACCTTAATATCTTCTTCATACGATGTTCATTTTATGCAAACTCGGAGTCTATCTTAAGCAGAATTCCGAGACGAAGGCAATGGCATGGTGCGTTTTACTAAATTCTCAATTTTTAATTAAGTATTCTTTAATTCATCATTATAGTGTCATTTAAAATTACAAGGTGTTATAATTAGGCTTTAATCCTCGGACGTACTATGTTCCTGACAATAAAATCCTCCGACGAATAAATGGCTAAGTTGAAGTACACACGTACAGAATTAGCATTTAATCCTAAGGCATGCTCTAGATTTAATCATAAACCAATCAGGATTTGTTTTGGTTCTGTGATAATTTCTGGAATTAATAAAACCTATCTTCAAGCATGGATTACGTTTGACGAATATATGTATCTTGTCAGAATTTGGTAAGGTTCTCAATCACAACCAGAGTATGTCTTACACTCATCTCAGAGCCTTAGGTATGGTTTATGCGTGGGAATAAACTTTATTTGTTAGGATGTGACAAACATAATTCTATCTTGATATGAGTATGGATTATATTCAAATCGGATTCCTAAGTATGGCTAATGCTTAGTTTTGATTTCCAGGTATGGTTTATGCCAGAAGAGTTGGCTTACCTAGTCAGGATTTGGCAAGACAATTCAGTCATTACTCATGTATGGTTTATGCTTTAAATAGATGTCCAAGCATGGTTTATGCTTGAAAAGATTAAGCAGCATTATCAAGATTTGACGTGTCTGTATCATTAATCTATGTGCAGGTATGGATTAGAATTGCAATCAAACGGGTCCGTCGAAGCCTTGATTCTTCTGGATTTCACTCATAATACAATCCATTGTGATTGTTGGCTTTCTGGTCTTCTTATAATATGATTCGGCGCGGTCATGGCTTCCTTGATTTCTATATTGAATTTCTATGGATTATTAATCTTTGGAATATCCACAACACACCATTCTTTCTCAAGAAAGATATGTTCTAGGGGTAAAGTTTTAACCCGCCTTTGGTAAGGCCGTCACAACTTGGATTTTTATCAAGACAAGCTCTCAGAACTATGGGATTAATATGCATCTACCTCCCGGCTTGACTCCTGTTCGGATCGATTAAATTTGGTTCGACCCAAACCAATTGTGCTTTAAATGAAAGCACCCTCTTTCTAGCTTGGATCAAAATTCATGGATCAGATAAATCGATCGAACAAGTCAACCCCAAAAATATCGATCTAAACCTTGCAACACACAGTGAAGCCTAGTTCTCAAGGCTACTTTGTTTGCAACTCTGACCTACTTTATCTCCTTAATTCCTAGATCGAGATACATGTGTGCCACGAAAATCAAGAAGAACTATTCCTTGTGTGAAGACCAGGTCCCGCCACCTACAACCAATTTCCTGGATCGGACGACATGTGGCCGACACGACCCAGGATGGCCGCCACATGTCTCGCTGACCCTTACTAGATTTTTGCCTATAAATACCTCATTCCAGAAATGGAAAAGGGGATTCTCTTTTTGGAAAGTTCATGGATCGATTTCCTTAAATAGTTGGCCCTATAAACCGATCAAACAGAGTTGTAATACAAGGTTTTTGTGTATAAATCGCTTTTTTCTCTACTTTATTACAATCAAACAACTATAACTTGTAATCGACAATATAAACAAAGATTATAAAGTGGACGTAGACTTGGATTAAGTTGAACCACTATAAAAATGTTGTGTATTCCTTGTTACTGCTTTCATTTCTATGTGATTTGTTGTGATTTGTGTGTGGATTATGCATGCACTTTAGGGGTTGATTGTCATAAGACCAACTTTTGACATCAACAGATCCATCCTTATAGTGCATTGATGTGGTGAAAACCTTTGTTTCTGGATCCATACATGTGTCTCGTTGATTCTTAGCCTTTGGTCTATTAGGTGCTATTTCATGTAGTGCAACTTTGTTGCTTTAAGACCAGTTGTTAGGTGTATCAAGTGGTATTATCATTGCTTTGAATCCATTTATGTTGTTCTGTTAAACCTTAGCCTTTTCTTGGCTATTTATTGTTATTCCATGAAGTATTCACTCCTGGTGGATCAACTCTCATGCGAGTATAAGTCGTTAATCGATGATGATGATTTGTGTTATTTCCTCGTTTTTGTTATATTTCAGAGATATTACTCTTGAATTTCTTGTAATCATAAACTTGTGTGAATCTTTAGTCGTCATGACATGGGGTGTTCGCGTCGTATTACCCTTTAGAGAATATCACTTGTCTGTGTTTATTATTTATCATCTGGTGCTATAATATCTCAACTAGACTGACCTATGTATGTTAATGCTTGAGTCGCAACAAGTTCTTGGAGGTAATTTATGGAAGTTCTTCTTTACTTCATAGTTTGCCCTTTTTGATGGACTACTTTACTTTATACTTTTCGGACTAGTTTTGGTGTACTCAAACTCGTGATTGACACCTTTTGATTTATATATTCTTTTGTTGGCATGTAACAGTGTATATTGTTTTGTACTATACCTGATGTTGTATATGAAGATGTAATTGAGACTGTGTTACTGTTATGTAATCTTTGTAATGTCATTGATTTTTTTGGAAAGCTTTGATCATGTACCACAAGTTTCATATTTTGAGTTTTTTGAAATTTTGATATTATCTTGCTCAAAAATTGATTTTTTTATCGTTATCCCGAGAGCAAAACTTATATGGCTGTATGGTTGAAACTGAATGAGAATAAGCATATTGAAAGCTTTTCATCATCGTTCAGACTGCAAAAGTGAGTCTTGAGCCTCTCAACAAAGTTGGGGAAGATTGAATTATTGTTTCTTCCTACTATGAATTGTTATTTCATTCGGTTGTGACGAAGTTAGGTCGAATGATGTATCAGATCGACTATTTTCTAAAAATCTACCTTAATTCCACTCGGCTGCAAGCAGAATTATAGATATCGGGCATAATCTCACTTGATCTGGAAGTTATTCGAAGTCTATTAGCAATGCCAGTCTCGAGTTTGATGATATTTATGGGATGAGAAGTAAATTTAATGAATGTCATTCGTAATTGGAAGAGAAAAGAGAGGAGCGAAGCTAAATGAAAATTTTAAGAATGGATGGAAGATTGTATGTTTTCTTCCACCCTTTTTAAGTTTTTGGAGCTTTTAGGATTTGTTGTGTCTTGAGTTACGGCGTTGGTTTTTGATATGGAGTACCCCTAGACATTAGGGTATGTTATGGTAGGATGTTATAGGTTATTTACTATTTACGTGTATGTATTTTCATATAACATAGCCTTTCCCTATTTTATCTAATTTAAAAAAAAAAAAAAAAAAAAAAAAACATGCACACTCAAAGTATTTTGTAAGTATTATCATGTAACATGGTATTTTCTTACACGCACTCACACACATATATACATACATACATACATACATATATATATATATGTGTGTGTGTGTGTGTGTACATATATATATATATATATATATTTGAAAATGGGTTCCCTTTTATTCCATTTAAAACGTCATATACAAGTATTGAAATAACTCTCGACATCAAGCAAAATAACAAAAATCAGAAACATACACTGATTACACAACTCAAAACTACATCTAACAAAACCCACATCAACCTGTATCCAGCAAATCGACTCCCCACCTCTGCAAAAACTCTTCATTAGCAAATGATCGAACTGTTTTGCTACCATTATCTCTCACCAGAAAGTTAATCTCTCTCTCAATTAGAAGAAGTTTAACTTCCTTTGAAATGGACTGATTACTAAACTGTCTGGAGTTTATCTCAAGCCGAATATGGTAAATAACATTTGTGAAAGCTGCACATGCAACATCCTTTACCTGATCCTTCACCTTAAAAACTGCTGCTAGCTGATTTGCTTCCATTTCAATAGATCCAATACTGTATGGGTTTAAGCCAAGTTTTCTCTTCAAATGAGAGCAAATGAACTTTGAATATGAACATTCAAAAAATAGACGATTAATATTCTCCTCCATCAAATTACATAAGGAGCACAGATTCTCCTCAATAACCCCATGCCTGATTAGTCTGTCTTTCGTACTCAATCTATTCTTTACTGCCAAGAAAGAGATGAAAGACATTTTCTTCGAATTCTTAGTATACCATACAGTTTTTGACCACTGCAGTATGGAAGATCTATGTCTAACTCTGTCCCATGCTTTATCAAAGAGAAATCTCTCCCATCGTTCCATGCATAAAAATCATTCAATATGTTGGTCTTCAATTCAACATTGTCAACATCTGCTGCACCTCTCTTTTAGCTGAGTGGACCTGACTACAAATTCTACCATCCCTAGTGATCATTTCAACCTTATCATTTTGATGGCCCATAGCCTGGAATCTAGAAAAACCAAGAATATCAACCAAACACCTAACATTTATCCATGGATCAAACCACATGGAGGTAGATGAACCATTAGCAATAATTTTCCAAAAATATTGCTCACTAGATGTACTTAATCTCATAATGGATTTCCACGTACATGATGCATTATTGTCCACGCTCATACTCCAAAACATCTTATTATGACAATATTTCACATCCATCCATCTACTCCATAATGATTCATCATTAAGAAATTTCCATATTAATTTCAGACAAATTGCCTTTTTTAAATATTTGAAAGACTTAAGACCCACACCACCTTCCTTTTTAGGAGCACAAAGCATCTCCCATTTCATTTTATGCTTCGAATTACCTCAGAAAAAATCCGCACAAAGCATATTTAACTTCTCTGTAGTATA
The DNA here is from genome assembly GCA_030737875.1 of Allium sativum. Taxonomy (NCBI): domain Eukaryota; kingdom Viridiplantae; phylum Streptophyta; class Magnoliopsida; order Asparagales; family Amaryllidaceae; genus Allium; species Allium sativum. Next base: position 1,045,239,735 of record CM060916.1, on the reverse strand, counting down.
CTCAGGTAACTGATAGACCATCAACAAATATAGAACTGTAGGACTAATGGCTGATTGAATCATTTCAGCCCTTCCTGCAAAGCTCAAAAACTTTGAATCCCAAAACTGTAATTTTTGTTGAATTCTATGTAATAATTCTTGGCAATCTTGATAGTAAATATAATTGGAAGATAATGGCACCACCAAATACTTTATTGGCAAAGAACCAACATTAAACCCAAGAATAGCCACCATATCATGAGTTAGAGAAGCAAAATCACTGAAATAGATCTTAGTTTTCATGAGACTCACAGATAAACCACTGAAATGTTCCAATTTATCAAACAAAGACTTAAGAGCATTAGCACCTTCAATTGAACATTTCCCAAAAACCATTAAATCATCAGCATAAATCAAGTGTGAAATAATAGGATCAAACTTATGAACTGGTGTAAATAATCTCTGCATCACCACCTCTTGCATACGGAAGGAAAAATATTTCATTGCAATCGTAAAAAGGTAAGGTGAAAGAGGATCACCTTGCCTTAAACCCCTATTTGATTCTATAAATCCTATAGGAATTCCTTGTATCATAATCGAATAGGTAGGTGTTGAAATACAGGCAAAAATAACATTGATGAAGCGAATTGGAAAACTCATCATTTTCATAATATGACATATAAATCTACGATTGATTCTATCAATTGCCTTCTGTAAATCCACTTTCACACATAATTTATTGACACCGGGCTTTTTAAAGTCTCTAATCAACTCATGGGCTAATAGAATATTGTCACCAATATTTCGATTTGGAATGAAAGCACACTGATTAGAAGATATCAAATGGGGAAGCAACCATTTAATTCTTTTGCATAATATTTTACTAAAAATCTTGTAAAATAAATTGCAACATGCAATATAACGGTATTGAGCTATTTCAGATGGCCTATCAACTTTAGGAATAAGAGTAATGAGTGTATGATTGCAACCTTTGGAATAATTGCAGAATTAAACATGTCTTGAACAACTGCAATTAAAACTTCTTTGAGCAATTCCCAGTGTAACTTGTAAAATTTTCAGTTGAAACCCTCAGGGCCTGGACTACTGTCTTCATGAATAGAAAATGCAGCTTTCTTAACTTCTTCCATGGAAATAGGCTGGAGAAGATCCAGTTGACCTTGCTGATTTATGATGTATTTAGATTGAAAGAAAGGAAATTCTTCTTTGTTGTCACCATTGAACATTTCTGAAAAATACTCTATTGCTGCTATAGAGATTTCCTCCTGCTTATACAATAATTCACCTGCAGAATTTATCAATGCTTTCAGATTATTACAATGTTTTCTAATGGACATTTTAGAATGAAAAAATTTGGAGTTTGTATCTCCCTCTTGCAGCCATGATACTTTAGCTTTTTGCTTGAAATTACAAAATTTGACTTGCTTTTGTATCATATATTGATGCTTAGCCTCCAGCATTTCTTCATACAATTCTATATTCTCGGGTTCTAAGTCAACTGCAACCTCTAAATTATTAAATTTCTCTTCAGCTTGTTTTAAAAGAGAATCATCTTTAAGTCTAACTTTGTTCCATAATTTCAATTCCCTTTTACAAGCTTTAAGTTTCTGCATAAATCTGAAACTCCGATATCCCTCGACATGTTCCAGCAAACCCTTTTCAATACATTCCAAATATCCTGGTTTGAAGCACCAATCATTACAATATCTGGATGGTAGGCCTTTAGACTTAACAGTTGGAATAAGCTCAACAAGTAACGGGCTGTGGTCACTAGACATTTGATTTAAGGACAAAGCTTTCATATCATTGTATTTTTGCATGCAAGAAAGATTAACAAAAATCTTGTCTATATGATTAGCTACACCCCTTGTCCTCCATGTATAATTGAACCCCACCGACTTCACTTCTATAAAACCAGCTTGAGCCAAAAAATTATTGAAAGCTCTAAGTTGCTGAAATAGGATAGGTAAACCCCTCTTTTATCTAGTGGAGAAGTCGAGTTATTAAAATCTCCAAGCAGCACCCAGTCTCCACATAATGCTCCAGCTTCAGAAAAAATATGTTGCCATAGCTCCTGTCTTTCATGATAACTATTGCTTGCATAAACTATTGTATAGAAGATACACATACCTCCTGTGTTTTTAGCTTCAACCGTAACATGTTGTTTAAAAGAAGAAAAGATGTTCATCGACCAAATTTCAGAATTCCAAATCAATACAATTCTTCCAGAATAAGCTTCTACTTCTTATTGCAAAAAATCCCAATGAGAAGGCAGAAATCTTTTAAAACACTTCAACTTAGCTGCACTAATTTTAGTCTCTACCAAACCAACAAAAGTTGGCCTGAACTTCGTCAGAAGTGATGAAATTTCTCCCATACGAAATGGAGAATTCATCCCTCTGACTTTCCAGCACAATATTGTCATTTATCAGGAGCAGAGCTCCTGGTATGCCTTCTAAAAGGAGCTATGTAAGTTGAGTTAATACTTGCTTTTCCTTTTATGTGAGCCATGTAATCACCATTTTTACTAACATTTTGTGAAGCATCCCGATCTTCTTCCTCAATTATATCCTCGTCAAGCTTTTCAACAATATGACTTATATCATCTGGTAAGATATTATTTGGCAAGTCTTCATCTAGAAAATCCAAATCTCCCTTCTCATTAGCCGTATTAAACGTAGAAGCTTCATTTTGACAACCATTTTGCATATCTGAATCATTCCCTCCCACATTAGATTCCACTGTTTTCTTATGAACCCATGATGGATCTTTATCAAGCTCATGCACCATCGTATAATGACCAAAAGCTTTACAAACATCACATCGAGGAGGGATAAATTTGTATTCAACTCTAATATCTCTCTCTATACCATTATGAAGTTGAACAGGAATATGATCATGTAATTCATCTGCTATACCAATCGAAACTAGAACTCTGACAAATCTTGTAATTCTTTTAAGCATGGTATTATCATCTATACATAAAGGTTCACCTATATAACTAGCAATCATCGAAAGTGCATTATTAGACCAGAGTTCCATATCAACATTAAAAAGCTTGAGACAGATCTGGACCTTATCAAAATTAAAATTGTTAAACACATATCCAGGATGCCACTCATCAGTCAACAGCAGATTTCCAAAATAGAAGTAGATGATTGAATAAATCCAATGATTCCTCAAACTGAATTGTAAAATGGAAACCATCCACTATATGAACTATGAAATTACGTTTAGGCCTCCAGACTTTACGAATATAATCCTTCAACTTTACAACAGATAATCGAAATTCAATTTGATGCAAAGCTATTGTATCATGCCAAACTTCCTTCAATTCATTGAAAACCTCCTCCGAAATGATAATACGACTTGCCGACGGTTTAACATATTTTAGAGACTTCGGATCTACTCCCTGATTAATTGTAGCTGAAGAATCAGCTGGATTAGCATCCGATTTGGATTGAACAAAAGCACAATTAGGATTTGATGTGAGATAAGGTTTTGGCGGGACTGGATCCCGTTTGTCCGCCATTTCTATTTGAAAAACATGTGAAAAAAGTAAACTTATATATATATACACACACACACACACACACACACACACACACACACACACATATACACACACATATTTATATATATGGAGTACCCGTAGCCCGGTCCGCAGTAGTAGCCCGATGGTTAAGGACTTTACACTATGGTGACAGTGGCGCAGGTTCGAAACCCGAAATGACATGCTAAGAGTTTACCATGTACATCAGCTACTTATGTGATGCTCGCAGACCGAACTAGGTGCACTAGGGAAAGTTTTACGATTTCGGTTAGTTTCCCTCTTAGACAAATTAAAACAAACAAAAAAAAAAAAGTTAATCACTTAATTAATTATACCACTATATAGCAAAGTATACTGCATATATCAGAAACTATATTTTTTTTTCATAAACAAGATTTGTTATTGAGGTAGATACATATAACAAATCATCGTAATTACCCTAAATATTACCTCGAACTCCACGAGACATGAGTCATAATCTTATAGTCTATCTACGTGAAATTCAAATCTTTTTAAGTGACCTTTAAGCAACAATATATTATGCACGTTTCGGCATGGTGACTTATGCATCTATGGTTTTTTCAGGGCAATAGCTAAACTAGATTTGCAACAATATATTATGCACGTTTCGGCACGGTGACTTCACGCATCTATGGTGACTTATACATCCATCCGCTGCTGGGAACTATTTTTATTTTTATTTTGCGTTTACATGATCACCAATACATAAAACACATACCATGTTAAAGTAGAATTTTACGTTTGTCTTTACATTCATTAATTGTACCGAACATTAGTCACATCCTAAGTCAATTTACCATTCGCAGATATCCAAATACCAGACATTGAGAAAGTTTACACTGATACCAAATAGGGAGTGTGAATTTGAGTACAGATTTACACTCATATTTTTATGCACCGAACTAACGTGCAATCGAAATAGAATTACAAACATAAGAAATGACAACATAACACCGCGCATCAAAAATGGGTAGCACATCATTCTAAAGGTCAAATCCAGATAGAATTGTAACGATCCATAAAGTAGAAACAGCATGCCTACTGAGCAAAGCTAGAACTGTGAATATGAAACAATTTAGACAATAATTTTACAATGACAACAAAATTAAGGCGTCATGGTGCTAAAAAATTCAACAATATACATCAAAACAGACCTATCAAACATAAAACATTTTTCTCTATTGCCCTTGCTGCTCATATATTTGCATGTAAGTTTCAGACAGCGCAACCATTTGAGGAAGAGTTTCTGTTACATGAAGATCCTGCATCTCATACCTGTCGTTAAAAACTAGACTTATTTGACAATTACAGTAAAATAAAGGAACAAGCGAACAAAATCATTTACGTGGAAAGTAAAATCTACCCCATATTTTCAAATTTACCACGCAAAAAAGCCCTTCTCATAAAAGGATTCACAAAGCATTCTGAAATTATATACAGCAAGAATGTACACATTTTTGAGTAAAATATTTCTACCAGTCCGCCAAATATTTGCACCAAAACCAGTAAGTACTTGCACATTTTAGTTCAAATATTCATTTTCCAAAAGTTGACGTTCTCCCTGCAAATATTTTTCAAAAATTTGCAGTTTTCCTGCAGTGTTTTTTTCTCCCTCAATTTGCAGTGTTTTCTACTACTATTTGCAGTAAAAGTCGAAAATACTTGCACTAAAAACTGCAAAAAATCGCTAAAAATAATCAAGTGTACCATGAAACATGTTCTAAGGAATGTAAATGTAAGTCTACTTTGAAACTTAAAAGGGCATTCGACAATCTCATTCTTTATTCCTTACCACAACTCTTCGGATTTCCGCTGCACAAAGGCCCGATAATATCCCTCTCCTGGCTTCCCATCATGAACGATGTTTGCGATAAGATCATATTTAGACTTCAACTTCTGATTATCTTTTGCAGCTGGTAACGGTATATAGTCTTTTAACTCGAGATTTTTCACAGGGAAATTAACTGATTGAATAAAGTGAAAATCAGTTAGATATTATAGAAAAAAATAGTAACTAAAACATCGTTAAGCTTGTACCCAGAGTAGGATTCTTCTCAACGAAGAAGTTGTTCTTTGTAAACCGGCGCATGTGAAGTATTAAATATTTTGGTAGTCTAGTCACGCGATATCTCATCCGTGCAATGTTTGGCCTGACCACTTCTGTCACGGTTTCACCGTCAAATTTCTTCAATATGTTGAAAAGGGGGACCTGATCAGAAACAACAGGGCACAAAATTATGTATATTCATGTCTAAAGTAACAAAAACCTTATCACTCAAATTGTAAATATACGAAATCATAAATATTTCGTCAGCAACATTGTTTCTAAAACAGCTCAACGTGAATGTCCCTACAAACTTCAAGAAACACGACTCTATAGAAGAAAAAAAAAATTATAACTTGTGTTAAACGAAAAGAAGAGGGAAAAGAAACGAACGCTACAATGGCAACAGATGCCGGCTAAATGAATGACTACAACAACAACAACAAAGTCATATATCCCAAACAAGTTGGGGGTGTCTAGATATGGAACCCAAAATTAAAATAAAATAAATAATGATGATAATATATATATATATATATAAAGGGTTTGAAATAACCAAACAGATAAAAAATCGTTCGATAAAGGGTTTTTTTAAATAATAATAAGTAAAAAAGTTCAATAAAAGTGAAATGAAATCTAAAATAGTAATAAAAAGTAAAAAGGTTCAATAACCGTGAAATAAAGTCTAAAATAATTAAACAGATTAATTAAAAAAAAACCCGAAGGTTCTGCTACATGGATTGCCAACTTCCATGCACTCCTATCAACTACCAGCTCTTCAGATAAACTCCAATTACTTAAATCTCTCGTTATTATCTCCTCCCATGTCTTTTTAGGTCGATCTCTACCTCTCTTTGGGCCTTCAGCGCGGCCTATAATTCCAACGCGCATAGGTGCATCGTATGGTCTACGTTGGATATGTCCAAACCATCTCAAGCGGTGTTGGACTAACTTCCCTTCAATAGGTGCAACTCCCAAGTTTTTCCCGAATATCCTCATTTCTAACCCGGTCTGGCTAAAAAGAATGACTATTAAATGTTTTTTTGGGCCTACCTCTGAATTTTGACAAATTAATTACAGTTCCAAAACATTTATTCCTCAGATGCCAACGGCTCTTAGACCCGATATTTTCGACATCTGACGTCTAATTGTATCATACGTGCTGTTTGCCGCTTAGACACACGATATCAACAGGAGTGACATTTGTAAAGGGAAAATTGTTGGTGTGTGTATGAACATAAAGACACATTTTAATTTTAAACAACAATTTGATGTGTACATCAGATAATATACGGATCGATGATACCTGAGGTATGATATTTTTCTCCATGGCATCTTTAAAGAGTGGAGGAGCAGGTAGGTCAAGGCCAAGCATCAAAAACGGTACTTTTGATGTTTCCCTAACTACATCGTCAAGTGTTATCACGCCTTCTTTATTCAGTCCCTCGCTGTTTTCCGATTTCTCAAGAAAAATCCTTTTCGGTGTCTCTTTCACAACTTCCAGTTCACCCTGCAACCAAATACTGATTGAATACCAAGACAAGATTAAAACCAGCTAGCTGGAAAAGAGAAAAATGATCCCAGTAGCAGTAAGTCTCTCTACCTGAAAACAATCGTGAATGATGCTTCGGTTTTTTTTCTTGAGTTTGGCATGTAATGTGTTAAATAACCATGACATAAATTCTACTGGATCTGATTGTACACCGATTTGAAAGTGTTTGCTGCTCTCTTTCATAACAGCTTGCAGGAATTCATGAGGGCTAACCTACAAATTAAACAGTCTCAGACAATTCACTCGAAGACCATCTAAGAAGAAAAATAACACTGTTATATGTGATTTGCTAATTGAAGGTCTACCTGTCCTTTGAAGTTACGTGAATGCCAAATTTTCCGAGTGAGTTCTCCAAATCGATGTACAAGTGGAGATTTGCTATTTTCGTAATTTTCAGGTATAAGAAAGAAATTTCTCAGCGGCGTAACTCGCATCAGTGACTGAATCGTGACATTTACGAAATCAGTTTCTTTGATGTTGTTGAGCCCTACCTAGAAAAAAGGATGTCCATGAATTATCACTTCCAAAATATACAAACATAGAAAACATATAATATAGGTCGGTAACACCTAATGCGGCATTTATATGATATCATATCCCACTTGTAGAGATAAGCTACCTCTATTTTAGAAACATTCGATGAAATGGAAATATGGATGAAACAAAAGTAGTTTCCCCATCAATGACTAATAAATGGAGAATAAGGAAGGGTAAGTTAGCAGATTCGGTATGTGTGCATGTGTATTTTTGTAGTAAGTCGTGAAGCTACTAAATACCCAAGCAAGATGAAACTAAGTGTTTAGCCCCCAAAAATACGATTTTGTGCATCCTTCAAGGATCATAACACAAAAATTGAACTAATAACATGACTAGTCATATTTAGGGGTGAGCGTTTGGTTGGTTTGGTTAATCCAACTACGAAAATTGTCAAACCAAACTAAAACCAAAAAATGAAAACCAAACCAAACCAGCCAAATTAAGATTGGTTGGTTCGGTTGGTTGTCCGATTTAACCAAACTAAAAAAAAATAGACTTTATGTTCATAATATTAACTATAATTTGAAATAAATTATAAATATATGATTAAAATATTATTATTTATGAATCTTATGCTCTCCAAAAGTAATTTTGTTACATTTGTGATGATTTTTACTTAAATAACTAAATTAACGTAAAATATTTACTATAATATTGATAATTTTGAAAATATAATAAAAGTTCGGTTAATTTGGTTAAACCGATAACCAAACCAGATATTTTTCCAAACCGATTACAAACCAATCTAATTTCAAAACCAAACCAAACCAACCAAAATAAATTGGTTTGGTTGGTTTATTTGGTTTAACCAAATAATGCTCACCCCTAGTCGTATTTCAAATATACCAGCAACAATATAAAATAATCAGATTAGATTGTTTATTCAAAGGAACGATGGTAAACTTAAAATCATATCAACATATGTTAGGCATTTAATGTGAAAATAAAGATAATAAATTACCATTCCAGGGAGATAGTTGGACCCGTCAAGAGCTCTTGACCATTGCCTGTTTTCATCAAGATGCTCAACTTGTTCCTTAGTGAACCTGTGCATCAATTTTTCTAGTTTATTTCAGAACTTCGCTAAGCATTATGGGATGCAAAAATCCAGACAGAAACTAGACTACCATTTTAGAGAGTATCAAGTTCATAACAGAAAGCATAAGACGAAGGAACTAGATATGAAATTAGTTTCGCAAGAAAAGCATTTCTTAACTACTGAGAGAAGCGAATACCCCAATCTCTGCTTCACACTAACACAGACACAACAAACGCATGAATCAAAGTGTCGTAGCGAGAAAAAAGTTGTAACGGAGGTAATGGTCACACGATTAACAGATAATATTCGCATTTTGAGAGCATCAAACCCAATGGCAATCAAAATACACTTGAAGCAGCTGCACCTCCCCCATTGAAAAAAAAAAGCTTCCTTCAGGTGCCTGGTCAATCTAATTCAGAGATGGATTGTGAACATGGGAGGGGAGGCAGCTTATGAGGAGAGCGAAGTGAGCGGGGACAACTGGGACGACTACTGGGACATCTGAATACCTGGTCAGAGCTTACAAGGAACGAACGAATGGACATGAGCACGCTTAAACAGATCTGTCTTTGGTTGCTGAATTCTTTGATTTAGTTGAATCAGTAAATCCCACGAAGAATCATAAAAGACAGTCTATACAGATATACAAATGGATGTTTTCATAAGCCATCAAAGGATTTCCACAAATTGATATTTGGCCGTACAAGGATTGAATTGTATCTTAGGAACAAGGGGGATACAAAAAAGAGAGCCAGACTAAATATTTCCATGATCCACATACAAAAAATGGGAAGAGGGGGAAAACTTAACAAAATAACTAGTTGGAAAACTGAATGCTATTTAACTGCTTTCATCATGTGGCATGCAAGGTATACTGACGGTCTTGTGGAAATTGGGTTTGACGAGGTCTGCTGAGTGAAGACTGGACCAACTAATCAATCTAGTACTCAACAACAGCAGATAGAATTGTTTTTCGTTTTTGTTCTTCGTATGTTTGGAGCAATTTAAAATGGAAAGCGGGGATCACATTGGGCACCGTTGTCAAACGATCTCCAGGGTTAAGTATAATAGAACAGTTGCTGCGAAATGAATGCATTTCTATTACTAAATTTATCTCATGTAGATGGAAGCAGCTACCAATCTAACTGGTGAGATCCCAACTAATGAGCTAGTAGCAAATCCACGTTTAAATTGACAGGCAACATAAATTCTAAAAATAAATTCATCTGAGTTTTTAGTTAATCCTGGAAGCCAGAACCTGATATAAGCTAATGGATCGTAGTTAAACATGCAGACCCACACTTCAATGGTTTGTAGGAAAATCCCTACAAAGTAGATTAACACAATTATGAAAACGAAGTCTTGCCTCAACGCTGAGGTACATCCCCAGAGAATGGTGTAGCTTATATCTAGAACTGAGACTATAGAACTAATCTACTGAATGAATTTACAAACATCAAATTAATTCTGAGAATTTTCAACGCTCCCCATAATTCTCTCCCAGTGATTTAAATTCATATCGATAATTTGTCATGTTTATAAGTATTCGCATAGTTCTCTTAATTCAATTCCACTACTTTACATTCAAGCGTCTACAGTTTTAAATTTCTATAACTATTTGAAGGAATCATCATAACCTACTCCTACCATTCTACATAACTAAATAAATTGATTAGATAATCCCAAATTTTAAATTAATGATATCAATAACATATATCAATTCATCAAACAACCTTTCAATCATAAAAATAACAATTCCTATTTACATTACGTTCGTATTAACAAGAAAATGCATAACTAAAATACAAAATCATAAGAATTGACGATCTCAATACACATGCAACGTCCACATCAACAAAATATAAATCAAATGACCGAAAGTATGTATTTCGACAGGAATAACAAATTTATTATATGTTTGCATAAAAGAAACTTTTAACAAAATGCTTAAAATACAAAATTATTATACAACGTTACCGTGTGTCATGCATGAATTACACTGTAGTTGTACAAACTATGATGCTATAAAAATTTAAACAATTTTATTTTGATTTTGAAGTACAAGAATGCCAGCCTTGTAGCAAGAGTAACAACCATAGAATAAACAAAATTAACAGCATCAACTTCAACTTTAGGCTTTTCTTAACAGGTTACTAGTATTTTCCATTTCATATTCATGTTCCCACTTTATGTCCCCGTGCCCCCGATAGCTTTAAGGTTGTAACATAAGAAGCCACACAAAATTCTTGGTAGAACATAAAATGTACACCGACACCAAAATCCGTGTACATCTCTAAGAAGGACCATAAAAAATGACAAAGTTGGTCAGAACAAATGAGAAAGGCTAGGGAAATAGGAGATAGGTTCCAAGAAAGTGTGTCTAATTTATTGGAGCATGCTCGCACTATTTTCCATACTACCACCCTGTTTTTTTTTCCACATCCAGGTACCAACTGAAACTAAAGGGAAAATAATTTCAAGAGTGGCAAACTGTTTGGTTCAGCAAATGGAAATTGGTGTGAACCACAACTACTAGGGGACAATAGTAAATTTATCAAAAAGCAAAATCGGTGGCAATTTCTAAATATTCCCTATGTGAACTGGTTGCTATTAGAGTGATTAGCGTTAACAAACCAGAGAAGCTAACAAACTCATATTGATCGTTGTTAACAGAACATGGTGAATCGAAGGATAATGCATTTCCTGCCCTTCTACAAAAGAACATATTACCAAAAATGTGCTTTGAAATAGTCCGAAGAGAAATTATCTTTAAAATACAAAATGTGCATACGGAAAAACATTTTGGAGTGCGAAAACAAACCTTGGATTCAAGACGTGCCTAATATCATCTAATGAGGGATCATTTACTTCATATCCATCAGGAAGGCAATAAACCTTTTCAGTCTGGAGATTGATGTAGACATGATGTCCAGCCTCAAGACTGTGGGTATATGCATGAGAATTAATACCCCTTCCTTGAAAATACTTCCCACAAACTAAGCATGCATAAACATTCAGATTTGACAATGATATGGAACAAAATTTCTCAAAATCAAAGTCCAATACCTGCATAAATACAATGGTCAACACTTAGCAACAAATTAAGTCAGCAGTTTTGACAGTTCCTGCCACAACTTAAAAAAGAAATTTCAACTAGTGATATTTACATAGTATGGAGTTTTCTGCATGAGTCATCATTATCCTACCTTTGGACACTCATTGACTTCATGTTTCAAGGACCCACATAACAAACATTGTCCAAAATATCTTCTATAATGTTGGAATATGAAAGTTTTTGTGTTCCATTAATCACATTCACTATTGGCTAAATTACTTGAAATGATATTAACTCATAGACAACAAAGAGGGAAGCCACCTTTCATTTTTAGAAATTAAAGCCTATTTGGCTTGAAATCAGAGTTTGGTTTTTTCAATATGCATATCATAAGTGTACAACGGGGAAGAAATAAAATTCATTACAACAATGAAGGGAGGGGGGGGGGGCATAGTTTTTGATATTTGAAGAAGGGAAAAAAATGTTTTCAGTTCTAATATGTTAAAACCAATTCCAAATTGACTGCCTTTTATCTTCTCCACCACTCTATGCCTCATCTGAAACACGTATTGAAAGAGCAAAACATAACCAAATGGGCCCTTAACATTTAATTGACTAAAAGAGAAAGATCTAAAGTAGATTTTATTATAAATTATCAACATTACCAAATTAATCATTTTTTTCTCTTTCCAATTTAAATCATTTATTTCAAAGTAATGACAAACGGTGATGTGTAAATTAAGAATATATATATATATATATATAATAGGTTTGACTGTGGTTTAGTGGGGTTTTTTTTGGTTGGTTTAAGGGGGGGGGGGGGGGGGGTAATGAAGGTAAGATCGACAAGATCATTTTGAAATACTAGGCACGGAGAACAAATTCAACAAATGGATGATTCTATATACATAGCCAACCTCATTTAGTAGGATAAAAGGCAAGACTGAGATGACGATTATTTCCCATGTTAAGTTCTATTTTACCATCATCACCTAAAAATACAAAAGCATGTTTATGGACTTCTTATGAAACGTCAACATACATTATTTCTCCTAAATTTCAGCCGGAAGAGTATAAATTGTTGTTGAACATGTGTAAATGCAATAATTTGTTTGTTCCCAACAATGGAATACAATCACTGAGGCACCTTATGCATATGATTCAATTTTTAAGCAATACCTGACAAAGTAACATATCAAGTCCTGGTGTTCCAACAAATATTCAAGTGACTACTATCGTATAAGAAACAAATGAAGCCCTGGTATATTAGTAAACCAGATGGAAACAAGATGAACTCATATTACAATATTTAACTGTTCTTTCTTAACGAGTTAATCTGAAGGGAAACTGAATAATAGAACCAACCACATGCTCAAAGATTTTAGCAACAAACTACTTTAAATGTATTGCTTACTTTGCAAGAGCTATATACAAGATTGTAAGGATTCTAGCAATTAAACGCATACCAATTTTGTTCTCGATTTACTCAATTTCCTTCGAAATTCATCTACTCAAATTTGGACACTACCAGCAAGCATACCATCCATTATGCACCAGTCTTAAGTTGGTCATTGATGATTAATCTTCCAATGCCAGAGTATATTTGTATATGTCTGTGTATTAATTAAATAGCCATATCCAAATAATCAGCATGTAACTATAACTCTAATATCTAACAAAATTTATTAATTAAATAGCCATATCCAAATAATCAGCATGTAACTATAACTCTAATATCTAACAAAATTGATAAAATACAAATTCACTTTTTTCAAAATTGCATTCCAAATTACACTTTTTTATAGTACCTTCCCCAAGTAAGATAATTCAATAAAATGAAGAATATAAATCCAAATGCTACCAACAAGCACGTTACCTGCATTGCATCAGGTTTTAGGTTATTATTGATGATAATAAGTCTCTCAATATCTGTTACTTAAAACAAAAGGCAGGAAATTAGTTCTGCAAATGTGGCATCGTTTGTTTCCTCCATTTCAAAATGGTACATACCCGTTCCTTCATCTTTTATTTTTTTACGCTGAATAACTGCCTCTGTCATACTATCTGCCTCATTTTTTCAGAAAACTGGTTTTATTCTCCACCTCCTCCATCATGGTTCAATTATATTTCATCCCCTTTGAGAAATTTTTTACTATGAAATATATTCATGCTGGATTGTTGTTCCATTCTCCCTTGAGGACTTAACTTCTTCCATTTACAAATCTCTACATTCGGCTGAACAAACGTTACTCAGGACAATCATCATTCAATCGGAATTCGTCCCTTCAAACAATTTTCTATAATGAAATTATAGTGTTCTCATGCTGGGTTGATGTTCAATTCTCGATCACCAACTTAATTCTTCCATCCACAAATAATGAACAATTGCTGCTAAGGTATGGATTTTTTTTTAATCTATTTACTAATTAATTTAATCAAAATTTACAGGAACAATGGCTTTATAATTTACGTTCCTGATGACTGTTCACTTTTGTGCACACTACGAAGTTCTATGACCATTTTCCAATGTTTACTCTTTACATCAAGCATGTCTACTTTGTCAGGCGAGTTTTAAATATCATAATGGTAATAAAGTTTATTTTGCTGCAACTGTTTTCGATGGATTTCCTACAAAACAGTACACAACTCTAAACTTTATCAAATCCGATTTATTTCAAAACTTTGTTTTATTCCATATAAACTTATGTTTGAGAAGTTAATAGTCTTGGTGAATTTCTGCAATAAGGAGAATATTTGGTACCTGTATTAGTTTTAATAATCCTTTTAAAACCAAAATTTTCTAGTTATGGGAATCTCATCGCAAAAAGAAGACTTATTCCAGGTGGAAAACCACTCTGTACTGCCATGCTAATTTTAATATTATATCTATGTCATTTCTGCAGCATGTACCATTTGCATCACTTGCCACGCCTTTTCATGTGTGCCGTGCCACAAGAAAGGCACAAACGCCACACCGCCATGTGGACGCCCTTTCATAACTACGTAGGAGCATAGTAGTCAAGGCCCTAAGGCGCAAGCATAGAGCCTGGAGTTTTTTTGAGTCTTGGGCTTTTTGTGTACCTTTTATATGAGTTTGATCTGCTATTTTACTAATTACAAATTAATTTTTAAACCATATTTTATAATTCATTCAATTATCTACATATTTTATAAATAAGATTTAAATTTTAAACCATATTTAATAATTTATTGAACAATTAAATTTTTTATTTAACTATTTATAAACAAAATTTTGAATTTAGCCAAAAAAACCGCCTCGAACTGCAAAAAGGCGCACTCAAACTGCAAAAAGGCGCAAACTTTGAGCCTTGGGCTTTTCTGCGCTTAGGCACGCCTAAGCGCACGCCTTGATAACTATACGTAGGAGTTTTGGATAACTCACAACCATTGAACTGTTTGATAACCGACAACTTAAAATTTGATATTGTTTCTTGATAATACCATAAATTCGATACTTTTCATAGCCTTTACCCGAGAAATCTATTTTCTTTCCCTCAAGGGAGTAAATATCGCACATCCTAACATAGCTTTAACTACATACTTTTATTTCTCCTATTTACATTTTTGTTTAAATACTTTATGTACATCGTACATACTCTTTTTTTATTGCTTATCCTTCGTATGTGGAGGGTTTGCTGTCCAAAATTAGATTGTTTTGCTTTAAGCCTATTTACAATAATGTTCTGGTAATACTTTTTATTGCTGAAATCAAATTTTTTTTTTTTTTTTTAATGGCAGAAAAGATGTTTCTTATGCAGCATACTTGCCTTTATTTTGTCTTGCAAGAGATGACATAGGACCAACAGTAAAATAATTAAATTTCATATACATTTGAGTCTATACTCTCTTTTTTTTAATCAACATGTTATGATTCAAATCAGCTAAATTCGTTTAATCGATTACATTACATAGTTTAGCCAGAAATATAGTTCAAGAGTAATACATCTGTGTATGGAATGTCGAAATTGAATTTTTCACGTTTTAATCAATGTCAAATCAATATACCATGCAACATTTAATAACAAAATAAACTCAATTTCAATGGAGTTTTATTTCACTGTGGAAAAGATAGGGAGGATAGTAATTAAGATTTTTTTAATTGATTTCTCTCTGCCTATGGAGAAAAGATGGGTAGGATAATGATCGCTGGATCGCAAGAAGAGACTTGTAAGAATTGGGTTGGTATTAATTAGTATACATGAGCTGTAAAGTATAATTAGACTATTGTAAACAGTAGTACCTCTACTGTTGTGAGTTACTATTCAGCTTCATACAAAGTGTTGTATGGTCGCTAAATAAACTTGACCGTGCTAGCGAGTTTGTCGACGAAAAATATTGTAATGCAAACATGTTGTCGTTATATTCGCTTGATTTTATATATATATATATATATATATATATATATATATATATATAAAGAATCATTGGGTTAATGATGGCTTAGAGATAGAAAATCGAAAGGCACCAACAAGAATGATTTCGGTGATAAGCACACTGATCTGCAGCTTTCTCCTCTTACGGACAAGTTTCCATAGGCATATTATAAAAATGTTACTGTAAGAAGCAATAATTGTGAAATTTCAATGTTTAGTATTTTGTTTCAAATAAATTATTTACGCAAGCTGAAGAAATATTGTTACTACAAGTCTACAATCCATACAAAAACGCAGATACACTTGAATGGATAATGCAAGTGCAAATATCCTATAGCGTATGTTTGCATACGAAAGATGTGCCTAAATTACTATATCCCTTTACATTAATTATAAGCAAAATACAGCGTATATACATACGCACGACCTTTTACAACCCCTACAAATTCCGCCTTGTCCTACCACCAAAAATACACATCCAAATCCTAATTACAACCTCCAACAACTGCCTGTGCGCGAAGCATGAGTTACATCCTAATACATACGTATATGCATACATGTATGTACGTATGTATACATACATAAATATAAGAACAGCTTATAATATAGCCATATCCAATAAGCCAAACAATCAGCATGCAGCTCTAAGCCTAATATTTCAACTAAATTGATAAAATGTAAAATTTTCTTTCTTCAAAATCACATTTCATGTTACAATGTGTGCAATTCATTAATGCTCTAGTACTAACAAGTAATGATGAATCAATGTTGATAACAAGAGTATTCAATCACTATTTATTATATGAATACATTAAGCTTTTAGCACAACTCTAAACTCATACATAATCAAACTAAAATTACATAGCTGTTACAAACTGTTGTCAAGGTTTTAAATCTCGGAAATCAGTCGTATTTCGTCTCAGGGATTTTAGAGACTTGATATGTTATTGGAGAAGATCTCGCGGATGAGATGAGTCTAACTCGGGGTTTATTTCGGATTTCCATCTCGAGTCTGAAAGCTCATTTGGAACCATCTCGGGGTATTAAAAACTGATATTCTTACACAATGATTTTTACAAATGCTATTATAAAAATAGTAACTTGAATTGCAAAATCACTTCATTGTTCTTAATTTACGGAAAAACATCCATATCCATAAATCATAATATGCTTAAAATAAAAATAAAAAAACACAATATGTATAGATTATTGTTTACAGCTTATGATCCACAAACGTGAATTATCCTTAGACAAAGAACATAAAGAAAATCCAAAACATTAAACAGCTCAGCACAAATAAAACATAAAATACATAATTTCACAAGCAACATACATGTTATAAAATGATGAATGTGAGAATCATAAACATTGTAGAATAGATATGAATATTTGATATGATCATTCAACATGCAAAATATAAAATAACAGGAGATTATGGTGGCTAGATTTATGTTTTTTTAATTATTGTTTTGGTTTAGACACGGGTTTTAATTTTAATTAGAAAAACCAGCTAATATTTCAATATCTCGTCTTAATGGATATATCATTTGATATTGCAATATCTCGGACGATATATCCGAAATGAGATTTGATGTGTCGTTTCGGAAAGGACCCAAAACGAGATCTCATGCGATATTTTCAAGATCTGAGATAGTGATTGTTATCAGGTCAAACATAGATCGATCAATAAAATAACAATAAAACCAATAAACTCACTTGACGGTTAACAGTGTCAAGATAGGGACAATCTTTTCGAAGCTCAATCATCCTCTGCCTCTTCACATGTGGCACATGTGATTTCCACCCTTCTTCATCTTCATCTTCATCTTCATCCACCTTGTCGTTCTTTCCATTCTCGGATCTCGGTCTTTTCCCATTCACTGCTTCTTCTCTTTCCATTTCGTCGTCCGTGTATTCAGCAAGTGATTCCAAAGGATCTCTTTGCATAAGCTCTTCCCTGTTTGCTTCTTTTTCTGCTGCTTCCTCTTTATTATTACTGTTAGTCGACTGATTTTCCATTTGCAAATTCTATCTAAAAAACATTAATAAAAAAAATACATTACACAGCTATTGACAAAATTACCTTTCTACTTAATGATATTACAAATTTTAAAGTGATTACAAAAATTGTAGGATCGTATGTTCCGAAAAGGCGAACTGGAACGAATTGCAACCTTACCGAACCAAAAGTATATAATTGGACCACAGTCCAAACGGAGACATCGAAACGCAATACGATTTTAATTACACGTTCAGTTCAACATCGCGACCTTGGTTGAGCGATCAAAAAGGGAAATTAGAATAGGGATAAGAAGCAACAGCGCAGCATACCTGAATTGAAGTACCTAGGATGCAAGTTCGATTAATTTTTCTCTTCTGTTGCTGAAGGCTTTCCCTCTTCTGAATCCCCTGAGTTTTTCTTTACTACTACAAACCTAAACCCTAAAAGATTTACCCAGCGATATCGGACAGCAGTCTTCAATGACCTAGCGTTGCCTCCTTATTTTAACAAGCGAATTTTATATGTACACAGTACACGCATAAGAGATAGAATTCTCGTGTTATTGCTGTGCAGCGTGGACGGTATTCGGTCGTTTTTCTCTTGTTGGCATCAGGAGTACTGATCTGTTTGGTTGATGGTCTTTATCTGCTGGGTAGTTCTGTTAGTTTGTTTTTATGATGTATCCTTGTTGACGGTTTATATTTTGTTGGGACGAGCTGGTTTTTCTAGTCTTTTTGTATATTATTTGTTCTATCATTTGTTCTCATTTTGTAGCCAGCTTGTCCCATCATTTGTATTCTGGTTAATGTAATATAAAAACCCTTTATTTTTCAAAAAAAAAAAAAAAAAAAAAAAAAATCGAAATCTAACCAATTAATCGTTATGCTTTTTCATTTTTGAATTCTTTTTTCTTTCAGTTTTCATATCTGAAATTTAGTTTTTAATTCATATTTGAGTGAGGTTGCAAAACAATATGAGTATTGACTAATATGCAAATGTAATAATTTACATATCTAAATCTACACAGCTGTACATTTAAATTTTGAAGTTGTATGTATATTTTTGGATTTTAAATGTTTTGGTATGTCTTATCTTGTTGTTTACAGAAGAGGATGAATCATAATTTCAGTTTTACCAATTTTCGCACAACTCTAGTATACTTTTGTTATAAGTTTCGCAAAATTACGATCACGAAAATTGTTTTTTTCCAATCATTTTTCTATTAAGGTACAAAAGCGTTTACAATGTTGTTGAGATAATTCTGTCAAAACATTATTTTATTTATCATTATCGGTTAAATTAACTTGTTCAAATAACTAAGAATAATAATAGAAAAAACCACAGATTCATTACCACTTTCATGATTTTAATATTTTATTAAAATTGTTGATCGAGTTTAGGAATTATTTCAACCTTCTAAGTTTGAGCGGTTGGGCTCTGCTAGGGGCACCATGATGCGAGGCAGTGGAAGGGAAGAACACGGTAATTTTCAAGCAACGATGGCAAGAGGCGGTAGAGCTGGTGACCTCGTGGTTCGGTGGGGAACTGAGAATGAAGCAATGATCAGAATGTAATTATAATTTCTTTACCAAAATTTTGATGCCTCCCTTCCATGTTGTTGCCTTAGTCCTTTGTCTGACTCGACTATGCTTTGGTCCAGGTGTCCAATTCAATTTTTGTAGATGTAGAGTGATTGTTTACTACTACTAAAACGTAGTACTAGTATAGAGCGTATACATCACTTTCCATAACTTTCGACTCTACGTGAGCCAAAAGCTATAACTTATAGGACTGTAAATTGGTAGGACCAGGCCGGATGGAGATGTGTTCATTTTTTGTTTTAAATAAATTCAAATCGAACACGGATCGAACGAGATTTTTGTTCGTACAAATTTTGTTGTCTTAATTCATGTTCTAAACAAAATCAGACGAACACGGATGGAAATTTTTCGGTCACAGATTCAAATGGATATGAATGGCATTACTATTTACATTAAAAAAATTTAATGATAATTCTAATAATCACATTATTTTTATCATTATTTAAAGTGTGAGCATTTGACTAGTCTTTACTCAACCAAATAGTTGGCGTAAGCAATTTATAGAACACAACGGATATACTGAATTATAGGAAGTTCGGGTGAATTCGAACGAACACGGATCAGACAAGATTTTTTTTCTCGTACAAATTATGTTGTCCTAAATGAAAATCAAACAGACACGGACGAATGTTTTTTGGCTACATACACGGACAAACAACAGACACTCGTACAAAATGTATAGCCCTAATGACTTGCACCCAATTATCATCCTCGGCGCCTCACTCTATCATTTTGTTTTAATTTTCTTTTTTTTTCGTTTTATTCTTCTTTTACGCTTTTTATTATACCCCTTTATTTTTCTTACCTCATTTCATTTATGATCTCGTAAAAACATTTTTTTTATCCCTTTTTTCCACTCGGTTCGATTCAAGTAAAACGAAGTGAAATGTTGTAATATTAGAGGCATGGACTCATTGAATCTAAGACTTGCCATGTTTAGTACGAATTGTTATATCCTTCATTTTCCCCTTCATCAATGACTCGTTTCAATTAAAATTGACTGTAGTGATCTCCTATGAGGAAGCACTTAGAGTGAACGAACTAATCTGAAGAGGAAGTTGTAACGTCCCTCATTTTTAATTAAATAATAAAATAAAAATTTGTATAATTTTCAGAATTTGGTCATGGAATGTAACAACCCGTATTTTTAGCCAATTTAAAATATGGATTTAAATAGATTTAAAAGAATTTTTAAATGGATAATTCTGACTAAATTACAAATTTTGATAAATATTGAATCTAGACATGATAAATTATTGAAAATGAATTCTGACTTGTTTTATATCTTACTGAAATTAAAATAAGATTAATGAACTTTTAAAATTGTTTTAAAAATAAATATATTGAAATTTGATATTTTAATATCATTTTGAAAGCCTAAAAATAGACATTTTGCAAACGAACTCAAATTCCGACAAAACCAGTTCCATCGGATCTAGAACATTAAAATAATGTAAGATTCCAAATTTCATTTTAATCGGAGTTAATATGTGAGCGTGCGTAATATAAACGTGTGTTGAAATTTAATAATAACATAAAAAAGACCATTTTGCAAACGGTCTCCAAATTCAATGAGACCAGTTTCATTGGAACGTATCTATGAAATATAGTAGGTTTTCTAATTTCGTATTGATTAAACTTACGGTTTGGTCGTACGAGTTGAAAAAGTATAACTGTTGTTTAATTAAACGTTGAATTAAAATAATCAACCCGTTAATATGTGTACTTTCTCCAAATGCTCTCCACTTGACACCTCGTTGGAAACACAATTATGATGTCTCGTAGGAATAAACATATAGGATTTAGCACTTAAAATAAGAAGAGAATCATGATTACATTCCTATAAATACCACCTTCCATCTCACTTCTCTTCCTTTCATTTTCCTCCTGCTCAATCTCAAACTCCTCTCCCCCTTGCTCCACCATTGTCCTACAGCCCATCTCCACCACAACCAGCCCCAACGTAGCCACCCTACCCCTACATGCCCCCGTTTTCTCTAAGCACCCTCATTTCCACCTTAACCACTTAAAAATCCTATCTTTAACCACTACACCACCCATACACCCTCTCTACCACCACCCTCCACTACCCCCACACTCGTGCATAGCTGGCCCCACTAGCATCCCCTCCATAAGTCATGGGCCCACCCCTCCTAAACCCCTTTTAACCCGTTAAAAATTCCACCTTTCTCCTCTTAAACCCAAGTTGAATTGTGTATGTAAGTATAGTTTGTATTAGAGGTGCATATAAAGTAGAAAATACTCAATCTTGGTTGTGTAGCGACGTTGGAAGTTGCGAAGAAGTTAGAGAGTCCTACATTAAAGTTTGACGGAGTGGATAAGCTAAGGTGAGCAAATCTTGTTCACGTTTGGTTAATTAGTTTAGTTAGTGAACACACTTAGTTCACGTTTGAAATTAATTGCTATGAATAGTAATTACTATATTGTGTATAGCAACTTTGGGTTAATATTGTTATTAAAGTTAGTAAGTTAATTACTTGACAGTTTGGTAATTGATATGAACACCTTAATGATTATGAAGTTAAATGGGAGATAAATAATCTGTTAATTTGGTTGATAATGTGATTATTATGTTATGGATGAATAATAACATCAATAAATTTTGATGCGACATTAATTGACAACTTGATGTAATGTACATTGACATTAATCGAACATGTTTGGATTTGCTAATTATAGAAAATAAATTATTATCGATGATTAATAATTTTGTTAAAGTGATTTAAAATAGTAATCAAATGTTAATGACCTTAATGCTTATGTTAATGATGCAATTAAATGGTAATTGAAATTTAATTACTGTTAACAATCATTAATGATTGTAAATGATGTGTTGAACCCATATTAGTTGAATTATATGGTAATTGATTGAGTTTTATTCCAAAATGGGATTTAACTGAATATTTTAATAATAAAATATTAAGTGAAAAATAAAAGTTTGAATTCAAAATCCGAACTGATTTGGAAAGATGGTTTAAACAATTACGAATAGTTTTCGTCAAGATGAAAATTTATTTGAAGAAGTTTTTAAATAGTTAAGGCATGTTTTGAATTTGAATTTAAAAGTGAATAATAATTTTGAAAAGTGAAGTTCGGTTTGGATATCCCGAAAAGGTTCTAATTCGATTTTATAATAAAAATCATCTTGTTTGTTTTTATAACGGACTTCAAGAAAGTTTGGTTGTCAAAAGATAAAGTTTGAAAAATAATATTATAATATTCAAATAGTAGAATATTTGAATATGAAGTTAAATATTGGAAGTACAGTTTTCAGATGTCATTATATACTTAATAAACTATTTTGAAAGTAATTTGATTCGATTTTAATTATAATCGAAGTTTGGTTTGAATAGAACTAGTCGCATAGCAGCAGTTCGCGAATTTCGACCATTGACTTAAGATTGAAGTACTAAGAGATCCGACCGTCGGATTTTCCCAAATTGAAAAACATTTGATTCGAAATGAAAGATCTTTCAAATGAAATGCAAAATTTTATAATCCAACAGTTAGATTTTGAAATAAGTTCAAATCAAATTTGAATAAAAACAGCGCCAGTGCCGTTAATGATCCAAAACTGGATTTTTAACAGAACGAGCTATTTTTTAATTATTAAAAATGGAAATAAATTATGATGAATCATAATAAATGATTTGAAAAAGATTTGGATTGAATATACCAAGTTTGGAAGGTTAAAAGGCTATTTTCTGAAAATGAGTTGTTCTCTGCAATGCTATTTGTGACGATTTTTGAAATGGTTTGGAATTAAAATGTTTTGGGATAACCAATGTTATCCAATGGTTTTCCAAACATATCAAAAGGATCAAAATAAAGATTTTAGATATATTTGGGATTTGAAAAGTTTAAAAACAAACTCAAGTTTTCAAAATTGAATTGAAGTTGAATAGGAATCGATTTAGTTCTAGTTTGGATAAGTCTCTATAGATGAAGACCTTTACTATTTGAGGAATTTAAAAGGCTTTATCGTTATTCTGTTTATAGTATTAGTCAAATATGAGAATTTATATCAATTGTGAGTTGATATGATTTCCGTGAAGATTTCATTGAAAATGAAAGTATGATCTTGGGTTTATCGTGAACGATGTCTTAAATAACATTTATTATGTAACCTACTTAAAGGAAAGATAATTTTCCAAGATAAGTTGAAGAGTAATAATGATTCTATTTGACTATAAAGATTTAATGAAAGAGTTTTTCCCCTAACTAACGATAATGGGAATAGAGTTTAAAGATCAGTTAAAAAGATAAGCGAGTTTCCCTTAACAAAAGATTGATAAATCATAAGTACGATTTTGGGATAGAGATATGGTCAAAGAAAGATAAAGTAATAGGCCCTAATTAATTGTCAATGAATGGGTTGGGTTTGGGTAAATATGTTTTTCCAAAAAGATAAGACTGGATAATCGTTAAGGATTGTTTGGAAGATTTAGCCCTTGATTCAAGTTAAGCAATTATTTGAGAATGACTTTTGAATATTAAAACTATGTTAGAGTTTTAATAAATCTTTGACTGTTTGAATTTAAAGAATGGTATCAATGAAGGTAATTAAACTTACCAAAATATAAGGGAAATTAGATAAGGAGTATTGCCACTTTTTCTACATGGGATGAATAGGATGGGAATGGGATAAGGATTTAAGAAATTACCTTTTTTCGATAATTCCGATAAAGCGTAGAAACCTTGATTTGGGTTAAATTTATGAAATGAGATTTTATAATCAATTGAAATGATTTCCAAGGAAATATTTAAATAAGAGTTTAAAGTATGTAAATCTTTGATAAGATTTAAGGGAGTAATTCCCAATATAAAGAATGATTTGAGTAAAAGAATACTCTAGAATAGAATAAGACTCATGATATTTTGTATATCTTTATTGATTTTAAAGAAGCGCTAGTTATTCGGAATGACCGGGTTTTAACCCATTGTCGATAACTATACGATGTGATAAGAACAAATAAAAACGGCGATGATTGTGATTGAAGACTGGAGACCTTCACATCGGAAGGATTACTCGTTGATGCCTCGGGTAGGCCACCTATTTATGGGGTTATATTGTGACGAAAATCTGACCGTACTTGAAGCGATTCAGTTTGCAACGGCTTTTGCACCCAGGCAGGGTCGTGTAATAAAGTGCCTTCGGTTTCATTCACAACACAAAACAGACTTGTATGGATGCATGTCTGACATTGTATTTTGTAGTGTGTGATGGATTTTTGCTAAATGTAATCAGTTGGTGGTAGAGAATTAATTATCTTAGCTTAACACCCTTCTTTAAGACGTCCGACCTCAAAGTTTATACGGTTAGCGATTATCGATTATATGTTATGAGATGACAATGTGGCATGCTAAGTGATGAGCTATTGATGATCAAAGCTTTTTGTTGAAAAGTAGTGCTTTGTGTAAAACATGACTTTAGGACCTCACAAGTAGTAATGAGCCGAAACAGGATGAAGTACAGCAGAGTAAAGGACTAATGTTTCCTTCTAGTTAAAAAATGATGCCATGGTATGGAGCCCGAGCAATTTACTTAATGGATGATGGAATGAGGCACCTCAAATAAAGGTCCACAATGACCGGAGAATGTTATGTTCAGAAGAAACACGAACAACACCTGGTATATGTGGGCCAACTTTTCCGATACAGAAGGAGCAACGTGTTGATCTTGGGACATCCCGCTAGAGGTGTTCTGAATCGCGGTATGGAAGATCCTTTGCCTTGGTCACTGATGGAACCCAACTACCAGTACGAAGCCTTACGGTTTTATTTGTACTCTATGTATGTAGACGTAATATATGGGTCGTAATATATGGGTACCTACATCTGCTAGGATTGATACATTTACTTTGAAATGGTTTTCAAAGATAGACACTAATGATAATATCAACTGATTTTTGCGTATTAAGCATATTTGGTTATCATAAGGCAAGACCTTCTCCTAATGGCTTGTGTTTGCGTTGTGTGAAGGGATGCGGGTCTTATGGTAATTTCATTTTCCAGAAAGCATGCACTAAGTTTTGAAACCCTTTTCTAATGATGGTTTGAGATTTATATGATTTGTTATCTAGTTCTCAAGCTGGTTAATTCAAGCCTGACTCGAGTGTCTGACACTTGGGTCATATCTAAGTGTATTTCAGGTTTAGACATGATTCGAGGACTTCCCAGACGATTCCAGAGAAGATGGTGTTCTTCATCAGAAGACAGGGCGTATTTTACTATCTATACTTGGATGTCGTGGATGTATTATATGAGGATGGTGTATATCACTATCAATGGTATGTTATTTCGATTTAAAAGTTCCGTTGTGAAGTTATATTGGAATATTATATTTATTCTATTCCGTTGAGAGATTATGTTCTTCTCTTTTGTTTCTGTTCCGCTGCGTTTGCTTTGATAAAACCCTGGGTGAATTGAGTTTGCAATATTTGGTTTTGTCGCACATGAACACCGGGATGTGTTAAGTATCGATTATCGAAGATAAAAAATTCAGTTTAACCATGATTCTAAGGATGCTTACTTTTTGGACTGGACTTGTGTGGTTTATGGTCGGTTCAAAGGGTGAGTTTTTGGGTCATCACAACATGGTATCAGAGCCTTGGTTTAGGGATAAACCTTGGCTTTGTGGAATAAAGATTCATTAGAGATAGAATCACTAGTATCCTAGGACGAATAAATCATTAGAGATAGGATCGGTAGTATCCTAGGGTGAGTAGCTCATTAGATATTGGGTTAGTTACTCCCTAGAATGAGTTGAGAGTATTATATATGAGCAACGTATTTGTGACTTTCATATATAAGTGGTTTTAATTTCTAAAGAAGAATAAATATTTTATATATACAAAAGGATTTTGTTTTAATAACGTGAAAGTTATATTTGAAAATTTAATCAACTAATTGATTTCTGGATGTAAAGTTTGGTAATTAGTCTAACTAATCAAGAATCGGTATAAGTATATAACTAAATAAGTCCAGATAAGAGGTATAAGAAAGTTAAAATGTTCAATTATACATTTAAGATTAGAAAAGGAAAAAAAGGTGTTAGAAAATGTATAGGTTTAAAAGATTAGTTTAAACTTGTTTTCTGATTAGAAACTCTTTTTAAATTGTAGAGGAGTAAGAAGCTTGCAATTTCACAGTAATTGGCACACTTCAGAGAGCCTTCTATATCCAGTGGTTCTTCGGACAGCTCGAATGACAGTTCGTCATACTTTCAAGACAGGGATCGCATGGATAGCTTCTCAGATGATAATAACAACGATGAGTGTATGTCAGATGACACCTCAGCTTTTGTACCTACTAAGCTTTTGATCTAGAGCTATAGCATGATCAGATAAAGTCAGATTCTATGAGGTCTGAGGATTCAAATGCTTGGAAATTGGAGATCAGTGATGGACTTAAGTATGATTTAGTTGGCCACTTCATTATACCTGATCTAGTTCCAACAGCACTACTTGCACCAGATATACTACAACCGCAGATGATAGAGCTTGTTCCTGACCTAGTTCTGGAGATTGTTGCAGAGCCTATTCTTAAGCAGCCTGGGTAGGTATAGCCTGTGTAACACCCCGTATTTTATATAAATAAAAAATAAAAAATATCAATAAATTATGATATCAGAATTTAGCATCGAAACTTATATATACCATTGTCTTTGTGGCAATTTTCTGATTCACTTTGATATTTGACATGTTCAAAACGGAGCTTGTATGGGAAAGTTATTAACAAGTGAATAATTAAAAGGTTGTATGCATATATATGCACGCAAATCCGAAATTTAAATTTAAAGAGGTGTTATAACTAGAAAATAATTATTCAGATAAGTTATATTAAGTAATAAATAAAACGTTATTATATAATTTTAGCCAGAATTTAAGCGAGGCAGAAAATACACGTTCAGACCCAGGATGGGTCGACCTAGGCCTCACATGAGTCGAGCCATGCATCGACCTATGGGTCGACCCACCTCTAAGGTAGGTCGACAAAGGGGTCGACCCACCCATGGTCAGATCTGCTCCAGCATGACATGTTTTTTTGATTTTAAACAGTTCAGATTTTATATTATCCACTGGACCAGAAATTCTTGCACGCCTATAAATAGACTAGCAGGGCCTAGCCTTCAACTCATATTTTCTTAGACGACGCCAAGGCTCTACCATTTTCTTTTCTCTCCAAATCTTCCAGAAATTATAAAATTAGCTTTTAAGGTTTCTGATTCAAGATTTGAAGGTAAAGAATGAAAATCTACAACATAGGCATTCATATTTCTGATCAACATGAGGTAAGTTCTTGAATCTGATTTATTTTGTTTTCCCTCTTTCTTTCCCCCTTCTTTTAGCATCAGATTTGTGAATTCGTGGTTGATTTAATAATAGATTCAGTTAGGAAGGCCACAGAATAACAGATCTGGATCAGATTCAAGGATAAGAAAGCTGTCAGGTCAGTGGATTTAGAATTGTGCCTCTTGGTTAATGGTATATTTACCATTTACGTTCCCCATTATTCTTAACATGTAAATTAACTATAAATTGTGGTAATTGCGATATAATTTATTTTCAGTTATGTTAAGAATATTACTGTTGTATAGATCTATTCAATGAATCTATTAATTGGATTAAAATCACTGTAATACTAAAAATTGTGGAATTTACAATAAAAGTGAATATGTTACTGAAAATGTTGTTAATGACAAACTGGATATTGTAAATCAAATTACATTGAAATTGGGAATAAAGGAAAAAAGAATAGATATGCCTAATTTGTATGGAAAATTTAAAGTGATTTGGAAATGGTAAATAATACCTAACTCAGAAAATAAAAAGGGGGAAATTAGTAGTGGTCTGGGTTAGATGTATTTGGGAAAAATGATACATTTCCACAACGATAAAATTACTAAGAATGTAGTTGCAAGAAAAGAAAGGAAAAGAAGGAATAGTGTGAAATAGGATTCTTTTACCGTATTGCACACTAATCAAATAAAAAGATAAATGTATGTCCACATCGAAGATAAAAAGGAATGGCTTGCAATTACATCGAAGATATAAATCTTTATATCTTTCATCAAATTAATCTAGTGAGGTGTGCGAAATGTTTTCCTGAAATAGTGAGAATATACA
The DNA here is from genome assembly GCA_030737875.1 of Allium sativum. Lineage (NCBI taxonomy): Eukaryota > Viridiplantae > Streptophyta > Magnoliopsida > Asparagales > Amaryllidaceae > Allium > Allium sativum. Next base: position 1,045,210,791 of record CM060916.1, on the reverse strand, counting down.
AGATGGTAATTAAACGAATGTTACAACAGTAAAAGTTTGGTTAATGTTAAGGAATCAAGGAAAAATATGTTGAACAGGGAATATAACCTATTATAATTAATTATATGAATGAGAAGGTAATATAATAGGTAGGTCTGTCCTAGGGACAAGCGGAATTATAACATGGGTTATAATAAATGAAAAAGAGAACTTATTAATAAACCTTAGTTAAGATAACTAAGTTAATAAGTAAACAACAACAGGTCATGATGACAGTGTAAGACAAGGTAATGATTAAGTAAGACAGACTTATAAAATGAAATAAGTTCTACTTAATTATATATATATATATATATATATATATATATTAAGCATACATGTCATAAGAAAACATGAGGATTGGGAAAGGATACACTTAATTATTAATTAAGTAGAACATGTTGTTGAACTTGTAAACATGTAATTGGATAGTAAATGACATGGTAATAATGTAAAAAGATTGTAGATTACTTTGATTAATTACAATCTAGGGGACAACATGTTAAGGGATTATTAATGAACTTAAAACATGATTACGTTAAACCTATACAGTTAATAAGAGAGTAGGTCCATTCCTTAGGGACATAAGGGGATCGAGAAAGCCTTGTAACTGGAATAAAAAAGGGATATTTGGGTAATCTATTTAATTAGTAATATGACAGTATAAACCAAGCGCTTGATAGTAAGATTAGACACACGTTGGTGTGATGCGCTTGGACCAGTCCGCACGTACGAAGGTGAAGAACCCAACATGGTAGATCATCGTGGTGTCTTGAGGCACGAGAGGAGCATGTCCATCTGATTTTTCTACTTGATTTTTCGGTGTGACTAGAGGGAAGCACGCGGCTTCCGAGAGATGTGGTAGGGTACTCTGTGGTGGTCCTTCGTTGCTTTACATGCTCATGTTGTACACGCAAAGGTGGGATCTGTGCGATACCACCCAATGAGTATACGTTGACTGCAACGATAGTTTGGTAAGGCTATAGCGGATGGCGTTGGGTAATTCAGCGATTGGCCCCGGGAGAGGTTTGTCAGGGCCAAATGAAAGATAGTAATCATCGTGTACTTGTCATCGGCAGTCAGTGGGATGCGGAAAGACTAAAGCTAAACCAAGAAACCATCGGTCTTTCACAATCGAGACGCTGGTTGAGGGACACGCCAAATTGGATGGTAGATTGTTTGCTAGGGGCATGTCACTTAGCTCTTGATGTAGTCTTTCACTAGTTTAGGGAGGGGATTAGGTGGGGCCATAGACTCCATGAAACAACAGTCAATACTAGGATATATGTACTATAGGTCCTTTGAGCAGACCTATACAGATATGGAAAGCTCCCGACCGAGTTACGTGCATTGGAAATAGCCTTATTACGGGACTCGGGGTACAGTAGACAGTATATACATGTGAGGGTCTAGATACACGCACTGGGTGGTGTATCATGGATGAGAGCGCATTACTCTGTGTTGAGGCTTGATTTGACCGAGGAGTTTGGATATGACGATCCGTACGCTTGCATGGCATAGTGGTATTGGTTCTGTGTGGTAACATGCCGTAATGATTTGGATTTCCATACAATGTTTGGCGTAGGATACGCTTCCGTGACATGACGGTGGAGACCGTGCAAGGAGAGTACTATGGGGAGTACCTCGATATGTTGGGGGTAGCTATAAATATACTATATTAGGTTAATTTACTCGGGAGTAGATGGGTACGACGTGAGTATAAAGCCTTGAGTGATGTGAACCCAAGTAACCTAATAAATAAGAAAACATAAATGAACAGTATATATAGGGTTATTCCAGAATGTGTAATTTGTCCAATCACCAGAACTTTGTGTTCTGACCCGCTCCTCATAACACACTCGCAGGTTAGGTTTATGGTAGAGATATGATAGCTTTGGATACTGGTTAGGTGGTATTATTACCTTGGTAAAGGCTATACTTGATTATATTTTATTTTATCCATTCCGTTGTGAGATATTTACTGAGCTCTGATATGTTTATTATCTCTATCTTTTCTTCATTGTAACGTTTCGGATTCTTAGCTGTTTTATTTTGAACATTTAAAATTTATTTTAAATATTGAATTAGAATTATAAGTGGATTTTTATTGAATTTATCGACTTAATAATTTATATACAATTTTAAATTGAATATATTGACTATAATTGAATGCTAAGTTAAAACTGTATATAAACGATTCGGTCGATGAATATGATTTCTATATTGAATTAGAACAATAATAATTATTTATTATCGATGAACTTAATTGTTTGAAATCGATTTATATTTTTAAATCGAATTTTATTTAAATTGTTAATTTAAATTGTAATCTCTTTTGTACAGTTAAATTTAATTTCAGAAACCGTTCCATTGAATTCAGAATAATCAATAATGTTAGGAACATCAGTCGTTACGGTTGAATAGCGGTTCGGGGTTTCGAGTTAGGGGCAACGAGATATTTTGATTATAAAATTTATAAAAATCAAATCAAAAGTAAAAACAATTTTCCATCAGCCACCCTATACTGCCGACCTCTTCTTCCTATATGCAGACCTAAACCATTACAACGCAATGTTATTTTCTCCTCGAGCCGAATACTTTGTTTCCTTTCTTCCCTTCAAAGCGATCAGGAAGTTTAATGGGTTTGTACGAGTTGTTTCCCAATCCCCTTCTACATAACCACCGCACCTCCATTTTTCTTTTCTCATTTCATTTTCGTTCTCAGTAGAAAATGTTGAAGCCGCCGTTTCCAAAATCCAATCGAGAATTCTTAGGAAATCAAATACGCCAGAAAATCGACTACTTGCTGAAACCGTTTGGACTCGAGCTCCATTGTTTTAGCTTCAGATTTGGGTGCAATTAATTTCTGAGCTTTCATGGCAATGTCAGTGGGATAGACAAGGGGTCAACGCGGGCTAGGGATTGATGTAGGGTTGGGATGTGCGAGCTGAAGGGTTTTAGTAAAGAGCCCAAAGTCGCGATGTGGCAGATTGATGTGGCTCTAAAGGCATGCATGTGGAAGATGTGGTTGAACTGAGTAATGCGCAAGGCCAAAGGGGGGTCACGAGGTCAGTGGTTGGATTAGCGGCGAAGTCTAGTAGTTGAGTGATGTTATTGGGAGTTGTTTTGGGAAGTCAGTGAAGGATTCCACTACGGTGATTTGTAGCAGTTGCTACTGGTGAGTAAACTCACTCCTTTGCTCGATTATAATTTATTATAATCGAATTTTTATTTAATACAAATATTTATATATTGTTGTTGGTTGATTGGTTGCATTACTGTTATTTATAAATTATGGTTATTATATATCAATTATTTGGGCTCGGCGATTGTGGCTAATATATATATATATATATATATATATATATATATATGTTGGTGGTTGGATATTTCCCGCAGTACCATTACGGATGCCCGCAGTATCATTAGCAGATGACCTTATCACCCCACGATATATGAGTGGATGACCTTCTATACCGCAATATCCTGCCTTGAAGCAGAATTGGTATTACTTATGTTGTCTGACATTTGTAGATGCAGGAAAACAGGTTGGATGGATCCAACTGGATTCCTCAAAATTTATAATTTGTTTGTTTCCATATATATTATCATCATATATGATGTGTTTGAAACTTGTGATTGGAAATTGTGTGATTTGGATGTTTGAATATCACTGGCCCTAGATATTGATATTTAAAAATATTATACAAAAGAGATTTTAAGATTTAAAAAGAAAAAAATTAATTTCTGAAATAGAAATGGAATTTCAAATATGTTAGGAAATATTTACTTGTTTTAATAATAAAAACAAGTAATGAAATTTATAAACGATGTTTATAAATGGAAAGAATATTATCATTTGATAATATTAAATTTTAATTTTAAGAATGAATTAAAAAAAGGATTTATAATTTGGAATCGTTTCAAAAAAGAAGCGATGAAAATTATTCCGATGTTCAGAATGTAAATAAAATTTGAATAAATCCACATGGATCTATGATTTGAATTCGACCATATCGATTTATAAAATAAACAAATTATTTCCAGATAAGATATGGGGTTTATATTAAATAGAAACTGAAATTTAAAATTTGAATATGAAGATAAATTCCATGTATATATGATTTGAACGACTTCACTATTATCAAGAGATGATATTAGTTTGTAATGGTAAAGGATGTTAAATAAATTGATTTTTCCATAAAGAAAATTTATAATTGGAATTCGATTATATCGAATTTTATAAATAATTTAGTTCCAGGTGGATTGGGATTAAATATATAATTCGGGTTTTGAATAAATTTATAACCCAGTTATGGATGTGGAATAAAATAAATCAACAAGTTGAACAATTAGGATTGTTAATTGCTGCTTGAATTATTTTAAAATATTGAAAACGGAGTAGGAATTTATTTATAAACAAAGTTTCAAAATGTTATATTAATTTAATTAAAACGAACTCGTCGCAGCGCGATAGTTCGTAAATCGACGATTCGAACTTCAATTGAGTATACAGAACTCAATATAAGTCGGAATTCGATGAAGCAAGAAACGTTAGGACCGATTAATTAATAGCTCTCTAATGGAAGAGAAAATTATGGATTTCGTTTTATAGATTTTGAGTTATGTCAAAATCAAATTTCAGAAAAGTCGCTGTAAAATCGTTTAAAAACCATAATGATTTAATTAATTAATTAAAGGAACTTTTAGTGAATAAAAATCCGAATTTACATTAGAAAAATCCAGATTTGAGTTATAAAATAAATACGAACTCTAGTGGAGTAGATGAATTGGTTTTAAATAAAAATCAGATTTTTTATTACCAAATGAAGTTAACTAATTTTAAAAGATATTAGTTAATAGTGTTTAAATAAAACATAACTTGGTTTGGTGGAATGTAAATTGTTAATTGAAATTGGAAAATCGAATATCAAACTCGAGTTTGAAATGGAATTCGATTTGTGTATTAGCGAATTAAAATATATTCGACTATGATATGTTCAAATCAAAAGTGCATTAGGCAAAAGAGCGAATTAAAGAAGCGGTTAGCGGATTTTGTTAAAAACGGGAATGGATTGATTGAAATGAGTTGGAATTGTGTGTGTGTGTATATATATATATGCAGACAGGTATGGGATGAAGAGTATGAAGAGAGCATGAAGATCATAATTTAAGTGTCCGACAAAAAGTTACATGTTTAAATTTCCGTATGAGATTTTATGAGCCTATTGGGCAAGCCGCTTGGCTTTTTTATTTGCTTTTTGAATGGAAAGGGCCTAGAGAGGCGAATTAGGGTTTGACCTATTGACCGGTACAAAGGAGGTGCTGGCGAAATTTTCCAAAAATTTAAGGAGTTAGAATATTTTTAAGAAGTTTTGATAACCAGAAATCAACATATCGATATATAGAATTTGATAAGAAAACTTAAAACAGAATATTAATCAAAAAGGGGCTAGTGATTGTTTGATGGATGTTTGTTTTTCTTTTATAGTTAAATCACCGTCTATCAAAGATTTTTGACCATCATTGTCAATATGGAGGGACCGGTTGGATTTAATATCCGAAAACCACTCCGTATAGGAATAGGCATTGGGAATTAGATTATTTGGAGATAAAATCGAAGACGGAGTAAAAGGCAAAGGTTGTTCTGTTTGTCCAGACCCAGGATAACTTGTATGGAAAAATGTCAGACAGAGTATTTCTAACTGATCACGTAAGACGATCATTTCAGGGTATTACGTTTGGTAGCAGAAGAATTCATTTCTCTTAGCTTTTTATAACCGTAATATTTTTGGGTAGATCAACTAGTGATTTGACGGGTTTGACGATGTGACATTCAAAGCGTATGGTGGCCAGAAGTTTTGAAAAGGTATACGTTGCCTCAAGCCTCACAACCGGGAAATGACAAAAATCGGGCAGGTAACATAGCTTGTTGGGTCATACCCAAGTAGGGTATATTTGTCGCCGATGTAAAGCAAATTCAATTATTTGTTCTTATTTTTGATTCTGTATCTTACGGTTTATGGTTGGATGGCTGACAACCGTGAGTGACAATATATTCGCTACACTCAAGCTAAATGAGTGAGCGGTCATGTGTGGTCGGGTTGCAAGTTATTCTTGCTGAACCCCAGTGTATCCCCTGTAGAGTACACTGATCGGGAGGTGGTCCCATACCTTGTCATAGTTGGAATCCAATCTCCAATAAGCGTCCCGCGGTTTTTGATTTTATACTATGTATGTTGAGCGTGAGATGCAAGCATTCTACTATTTGGTTATTTATTTGATTAGACATTATCATAATATCACTCGATTTTGGTATCAAAAATATTTTGGGCTATAGTAAGGTAAAAACCATCCATGTTTATGTGTGGGCTGGTCTTACTATTATCCTTTTTTTTCAAAAGGATTTTCAAAGTTAAACAATATGGTTGGAGTTTTACTCACACCGGTCCAATGAATGACCCAAAGTTTATTTTGTTTGTTTTTCCTCAACTCTTGGGCGCCCAAATTTGTACGGGCAGTCAAGTGTTTCAGGCTTTTACAGATACACTTGGAGGAACTTGAAGCAGGTGGCTTCAACGTTAGCTATTTTAGAGTTATTTTCCGCTGTATCAAATGTTGTATTATACTCTGATGGTATGTATATATGACACAAGATTTTGTATTTCAAAGTTTATGTTATATAATATATTTTATTCCTTCCGCTGTGAGATTCTATGTTGTTTTTTGTTCTTCTTCTAACTTTTCTTCTTTAACCCATAATGACTCGTAATTCCGTGTTATTTGAGTTGGACATGTTTTGTATTTAGTTAACTCAAGTAGTACGGATTTGCTGGCCATCACAATTTGTATTAGGGTTTAGGTTGAGTGAACACCTAGGCTTCGGTGGGGGTTTTATTCATTAGAGATAGGTTCAATAGTACCATAGAATGAGTTGAGTGTATATATGAGAAAGCATATTTGTAAGTTGATATAAAAATTGTTTTATATTATGTTAGTTGGTTTGTCGAGTGGTTTATGAAGTCTGGTCGATACAGTATGATCAACTGTATCGAAGGGTGTTTACAAACACTTAAATAGAGTAATTCAACATAATATTGTTTTAAAATGGGTAAATGAAATAATTTTACCCAAAAATATATTTTGATATAAATGAAATAATGAGTTGGTTGGTTAAGATTATAATCAAATAAATTAAAATGGTTATATATATAACCAAATAGAACTTGTATATGAATAATATATATAGATAAGATGAAACTGAGTTGGATTAAAACAAGAATTGGAATTTAAATACCGGATGTTTGGAAAATATATTTTTAAATATATTAAAGCAATATAGTGCTGTTTCAGAACGATTTCTGAATAAAAATCATTTTGAATGAATTTTGGAAGTAATAAAGCACTAAACTCACTTCAGTCGCTGGAAAACAATTCCGATGATGATCCGGACATCGTCGATATTAATTTTCAAGTTTCTAAGTGGGGGATTGCTGCCATATTAAATTGCTGAAGGAAATTTGTTTGAAAGAAAACAAGTTGTTGGGAAAATTCAAATGGTTTTGAATTTTTGATGGTTATAAATATATCTACGTATATATTTATATGGTTTTAAAGGAATTTGAAATAAATACCGGGTATTTAAATTCTGGAATTTGAAATTTAACTTATGCAAGTTAAATAAGTTATTTAAATTGGTGAACGTGAATTGAAATGGATAAATAAATTTGGAATCAATTTAAAATTTGGTCAGAAATATAAGTGGTTATTGTATTAGTCCAATAACACCAAAGATGAGTAGAAAAATCTTCGTTTTTTGTAAACGAAATGAATGAAATTGATTGAATCAACTTGAATGAATATGAATGCATATGTGTCAATATGAATTGAATGTGAATATATTAATCGACATCATTCGAATAAAGTAAATGTGAGTAATATGGTGTGTAATCTGAATAAAATGAGGTATATACTTAATAACATGACTTGTATTAGCATATACGTGTTAAATATACGTGATATAACAAGTTAGTGTTGAATCCAAATATTTAATTAATTAAATGGAAGAAAGTTATTGAAACCTTAAGGTTATGAGGCTAATGAATTTAAATTGAGTAAGTACAGGTACATGGAGCTACCTGACTTGATTTTGGAGATACAGATTGCTTATATGCTATGCATGCACGCTTAATTAACGCTGATATAAGGTAAGTGTTACGACCTGAACTTCCCCGTGAAGGAAAACGCGGATTGAGTTGAGGACAAGACACATCGGAACACAAACAGAAGAACATTTCATTGCTTATTACAACAATTCCATTAGAATACAAGAATATTACAGAGTATGAATGAATAAAATACATTTGATAAATATCAGAGATTTCAATACATTCCATAGCAGCGGAAAATAATACAATACACAACTGGAAGTAATACACGGATATAGAGCTTTCCGAATATCGCTTCAGCTGTAAATCAGGATCCTGTGAATATAAATCTACAAAACCAAAACTACTAGCTGCTCGTGCGGAAAATAGAGGCACCTAGAGTTTAGGTTAAAACAATAAACTCCAGGTCAGTCATGTGATTGGTGTGAGAACTAAAATAGTTATTAATATGATTTTAAAGTTAGGTAAATCAAGGGACCACGCCGTATAACACGAAACGGGTTTCCTCCCAAGAATAACAGTGCATAAAACAACAGCGCAATGCTAAATAAAGAACAATGAAGCTATTATAAGACCCAGGTCCCATCACATAATGCAACACAAGCCAGAGGATAGGGTTTTTACCTTATAATAGCCAAGAATGCTTGGTACGTGAAATTTCATATTTTATCACTACTATAAGTGTATAGTGTCAAAACAATTTCAATCATAAGTATCAATCATAGACGGCATAATTGCCCTATACCAGTATGTCGCCATATATGGGTTCTATAATCAAATCCGCAAAGTCACGTATTGGAAGTTGGATTTCCATCTGTGAAGCGAAGCCAGGGATCGTCCTCACCGCTTCAAGACAATCTAGCCTACCATGTCTCAGGAACAGCCGCAACTGCACATTGGATCGTCAGGGCCGGTCCACTCGATGTGGATTAAACTTAAACCCTGAGTAATACGTTTCCCCACCCTATGGGGCGTAAATGAGCCAAATGACTCCATCGGTCCCGGATCGACCGATATATCCGAGGCGCCTCGCAATCCAACAACCACACAGGTAAAAATAATATAAATGTCAGGGCTGGTAGGTCACTGACACCACCCTAGCTAGAAAGAAACGCATGCCCTTCCTGAGGTCCTCTCCCGTTTCTGGTTCACAACTGGGGTGTGAGGCTCGCGAATTAACGCTACACAAAGCTATGCCACACAGACGGTGCTTTGATCATCAACCACAAGACTTTGCTTTTCAACAAAAGCCTTGATCATTTGCATCTTAGCATGCCACACAGGCAAACCACTCCATGCAACCGATATCCATCAATCACACAGAATGATATCCAATGTCGGACACACGGTTCATTTACAAGTCCGTTCTGAGTCTGAACAAAACCGGAGGCACCTTGTACCTCGCATATCCATCGATCTCCAAGTACGTCTGGATGATCACCAACTGATTCCCTCCTCTTGGGTGTACAGCCCAATCAAGATCATCAGTACTTATCCAAACGATGTGAAGACCTCCGGTCTTCGACCACAGTCTTCATCCTCGACACATCGTCGAATCAGTTATTCAGAATGGGATAAACCCGGTCTTTCTGAATAACTCGCGTATATAATCAACAAGTGTTACACAAACACAGCATACGCCTCATTCCAATTCAGAATATTCTTTTATTCAAATACTCTTATACTTTGGGAAAGGTTCCCATTAATTTTATCAAAGATAAATTCTTTAAATTTATTCTTTAATCTTCTTTTGAATATCAATTCAAACCAAATTATGGTTTATCTAAACTAGTCGGGATTAGCGAACCTTACCGAAGTAATCACTTGTTAAATTTCCCAATCCCAACCTATTCATCCCATGAAGTAAAACTAGTCACACTTCATATCTAACACCACAGTGTTATCGGTAAATTCAATTACCATTTCACGTTCAAATCTGGTGATACTCCATTCTCGATTTTCTTAACTCTGTTGGGTCTAAGAACAATATTATTAAAGATACCGTTCACGACAACCCAAAATCATATTCCATTTACAATGGAATCTTCGTGGAAAACAAATCGATATATATATAATCGATATAAACTTCCATATCCGACTAATAATATAAATGGAATAACGGCAAAGCCTTTTAAATTCTAGATATATTAGTTGTCTTCCTCCACAGAAATTCACTTCGATTATTACCAAATCGAATTCCATTCCATTCCAATTTATTTTATTAAATTGGAAAACTTTACTTTGGAAAATCTCCTTTAAATCTTAACAAAAGATTTATAAATTCCAAATCACATTTCACTGTAAATCGGGTTAAAGAACGAATGTCGTTAAAACACAGTTCACGATAAACCCAATTCACATTCCATTAATTATCGGGTTAAAGAATAAGTGTTATTTAAAACACCATTCACGATAAACCCAAAAGTCAATTCAAATTCAATTCCAATTAAATACCATTTAATTGGTATACTTCATTAAATCTAAATAAAAAGATTTAATCTTTTTCTCAACTGGGTTTAAGAAAAGTGTTAATGAAGACACCATTCACGACAAACCCAAATCCCATTTGATATTAAATACAAGGCTCTGAATAGAAAATATATCGGCTTATATTCAATATCAAATTCTACGACCAACAAATATCGTATTGGAAATAACGATATAAATATATCTTTCAAATTTCCATAACAATATATGTATAATCACGAAATCCAACATCAAATTGATTCAAATCCCTTCCAATTCAATTATTGGAAATTCAGGTTACTTTTAAAACCCTTTCAAATCCAATTTATTTATCTAAAAAATAAATGGATTATAATTCTAGTTCAAAACTAGTTCATTTCGATATAAATATATTTTTATCTTTTCAAATATGAAGTTTTTCATCCCAATTCTTTCCAAATCATTTATTATGATTTTACACAAATTATTACTATTTTTAATAATTTTATCAAGGCTCGTACAGACGATTTCCATAAACGGCCATCGAACTGCACTTACACGACCTTTTCTAAATTTGATTTGGACATAATTCCAAATCCAACCGTTAGATTTCAAATCTCTAATATTCGTTAGAAAGCTCTTTTCGATACGAACCCAGCGGTTCTGGTTTTAGGAGAATCCGACGGTCGGATATCCCGTAATATCCGTTCGAAGTCAATGGTCGAAATTCGCGAGCTACCGCAGCGCGGCGCGTTCTATTCAGGCTATTGTATATATATATACACATATTTCATCGATTTCCTTTTAAAACATATTTTATAAATCGTTTTAAAATTCGTTTTCAAAAACGATTTCAACTTCATATTCAATTTCAAATCAAAATTGAATATTCCATATCATCGATATATAAATGATAGTATTTTCAAAATATTATATTTTGAAATCAATTCCTTTTCGATATACATTATAAAAATGAATAAAATCGATATAGATATCGTTCACGTCAAAATGGCGCATATTTAATCAACACGGCCTGATATATTTCAATCACTTCGTTATTCTATTCAACAAATGAATATTTTCTTCAACACATGAATTTTCTTTTATTCAACACATGAATATATATTTTATTTAACGCATGAATTTATATTTTATTCAACACATGAATTTTATTTTATTCAACACATGAATATTCTTTTATTCAACACATGAATATATATTTTATTCAACACATGAATATTCTTTTATTCAACACATGAATATATGTTTTATTCAACACATGAATTTTCTTTTATTCAACACATGAATATATATTTTATTCAACACATGAATTTTCTTTTATTCAACACATGAATATATATTTTATTCAACACATGAATATTCTTTTTTTTTCAAATTGGAATGAGGCCCAATCAATTACCATATAATATTAATTATATGGATTCCCTACAACACATGTATATAATAGCAATGATAAATAATCAACCATCATCCAGAGTGCACCATACAACGACATAAGCATTAAATATAAATAATTAACGCTTACACAGTCTGTCAACCAATCGGTCGACATACAATTAAATAATTGGGATTAGTGTACGCCAAATATCATCCCAACACCCGTGTGGGGTTTCAAATCAACAAACACAAATTTTTATTTGTGCAGTTGGGCGATGTGTAAAATTTATCGTCCCAATTAATATCAGTCAAATGGGTGTACATAAACAAACCGTCTGATTTATTTATAATTATTTATTTTATATACACGTTAAAAATTATATTTTTAACTATAAAATATTTTCAACTATAAAATATTTTATTCCATTCCACTTCACACAATCAACTTTCACAACACATCAATTAAACAAACAAGTCATCCATGGTCTGTGGACGACGAGTGTCGGGTGCTGCTAAGCACCATCTGCATCCTAATATATATGTCAACTAGAAAACAAATTAAAAGTGAGGAGTTCTCACCTTTGGGTTCCACTCCGCCAGTTCTTTATTTCTAAACGGTTCGGATTTTGTTTTGATTTCAGTCTGTTCCATCGCACTCCTTTTCACGCTGTTCATAGTAAAAATCATATTTTTAATATGATGTTCATATATTAAAAATCATATTTTTATTCTTTCTATAATATAAAAATCATATTTTTATTCTTTCTATAATATAAAAATCATATTTTTATTCTTTCTATAATATAAAAATCATTTTTTTCTTCAAAGATCATAAGTTAAAAATCCGAACTTTGTATCAATAAAAATCCAAACTTTTTAATTATGAAAAATCTATTCATTATATACTGAAAATCAAAATCAAAAGAGAGGAAAAAAAACTAACTGCGCTAGGTTCAATCAACGGAGACGTCGGAAGCAGGGGGGCTGCTGCACCGCGACTCGAGGTGGCGCCGGGGGAGGCCACGGTGGCTCTAGGGTTTCGTGGTTCTCTGGTGGTGCGACTTTAGGGCTCCGCGATTGTAATAACCCGGAAATCTGAGCCAATTTAAAATTTTTATTTTGACAATTTTAATGAATTTTGATTATTTAAAATGAATTATTTTAAATAATAACGACGAGAAATTTATTCTAAATAGAATTAGAATGAATATATTTATTTGAATCGTCGTTAGAATATAAATATTTTATTTTAATTATAAAAGGAATTGAAAATGGTGCAGTAGTTTGAAAATTCGATTTCAAATTTCAAATGAATGCACAAGATTCAAAATAAACCGGATTTTGGAGAAACCAAAAATATTTGAATCGATTTGAGAATATCTTTCCAACGAATCCGAAAAATCGAAATTTCATAGCGGGATTCAAAAGTTACGTCCAGTTGAAAATTCAGAATAGTCGCTATGGAATTCTGGCCCTTAAAAATGGAAATTTTGCAAACCACCTCGGTTTTCGATGAAACCACTATTGTTGGATCCGTGATGTCAAGTTATTGCTAGGTTTCAAAATTCGTAATTTTTCGAATCAATATGTGAGCGAGGGAAAGCGTGTTTTGATAGTTTTAGTTTATTTTAATCGACTGGAAAATGGTCATTTTTCAAACAGTCTCAGAATTTAACGAAATTAGTTTTGTTAGGACCGTATTGCCAATACGAAGCTAGAAAATATTTTTGGGAATTTTTAGAGTCTGTATGTGGTCCCGGTAAATTGAAATGTGCGTTCAAATTCAATATATGGATTTATATTTTGATTTTGACGAAAACTAATCGAAACGATCGAATCAGCTTACAATTCATAGCCCATTGTGTTCGGAATGGGGGTAATTAGCTATGGACGACAGTCAGTGGGTTCGATTTCGAGGTCGAATTTAAAAGTTGCTTTATGGAATTAATTAATTAATATATATTATTAAAAACCCCTTATACCTCCTTTTCCCTCCCCGTCGACTCAGATCGAGATTCAGAATAAAAGAAAGAAAAAAATGGCAGACGTTCGATCCTGTCGCCCTCCACCATCACCGCGCGCTGCCTCCGACCGCCCTCCCCACCGCCTGTTCCAGCCAACCACCACCCCCTCGATCTCCCCCGCCTTCTCCAGCCACTCCTCCACCAGCGCGAGACCTGCGAACCCATATACCTCCGCGAACAATGCCGCAACCCCCACGCCCTGGACCACCGTAGACCGCCGCTGCCGCACTGCCTCAACTGCCTCCGTTGGTCAGCTCCGGCCTTCTTCAACGCTTCTGCAAATGGCAGCGCACCCCTCTGCAAATAAAAAAGGGTAATTCACATAGATTTTTATTTTTAGTTTGTTTATATACAATACCAGTGTTTAAATCTGATTTTTATATAGCAACCATACCATAAAAATTTGATTTTTCTTATATGAACCATACCATAAAAATTTGATTTTTCTTATATGAACTATAGCATAAAGTTTTGATTTTTATTAAGTATAAAGCTTTGATTTTTATAATGTAAAGCTATGATTTTTATCATCATAAAGATGTGATTTTTATCATCATAAAGATGAGATTTTTATGAAACTTAAGATGTGATTTTTATCCATACAAAGGTTTGGTTTTTATACACTTAGAGATTTGATTTTTTAAATATATAGAAAGAAGAAAAAATATGATTTTTATATACTAGATAATATAAAAATGTGATTTTTATATATGTAGTGGATGCGGACAACGAAAGTGACGAAGGGCGAGCACGGCGAGATGTTCTACATATGAAGAGTCGTGGTGTTTGGTTTAGCTTATCGGTGAGAACTCCTCACTTTTAATTTATTTTCTAGTTGAAATATATACTAGGATGCAGACGGTGCTTAGCAGCACCTGACACCCGTCGTCCACAAACCATGGATGACTTGGTTGTTTGATTGATGTGTTGTGAAAAATTGATTGTGTGATGTGAGATGGGATGAATAAATATTTTATAGTTAAAAATATAATTTTTAATGTGTATATAAAATAAAGAGTAATAAACAAAACGGACAATTTGTTTATATACACTGATTTGACTGATATTGATTGGGACGATAAATTTTACACATCGCTTAACTGCACAAATAAAAATTTGTGTTCGTTGATTTGAAACCCCACACGTGTGTTGGGATGATATTGACGTACACTAATCCCAATTGTTTAATAGTATGTCGACCGATTGGTT
Organism: Allium sativum; assembly: GCA_030737875.1. Taxonomy (NCBI): domain Eukaryota; kingdom Viridiplantae; phylum Streptophyta; class Magnoliopsida; order Asparagales; family Amaryllidaceae; genus Allium; species Allium sativum. Next base: position 1,045,195,529 of record CM060916.1, on the reverse strand, counting down.
GACAGACTGTGTTAGCGTTAATTATTTATATTTAATACTTATGCAGTTGTGTGGTGCACTTTGGATGATGGTTGATTATTTATCATTGGTATTATATACATGTGTTGTATAGAATCCATTTAAATAATATTATATGGTAATTGAGTGGGTCTCATTCCAATTTAGAGAATAATAGAATAAATTCATGTGTTGAATAAAATAAATATTCATGTGTTGAATAAAAAATAAATTCCTGTGTTGAATAGAATAAATATTCATGTGTTGAATAAAATACAAATTCATGTGTTGAATAGAATAAATTCATGTGTTGAATAGAGCAAATTCATGTGTTGAATAGAATAAATTCATGTGTTGAATAGAATAAATATTCATGTGTTAAATAATAGAAAATTCATGTGTTGAATAGAATAAATATTCATGTGTTGAATAGAAGAAAAATTCATGTGTTGAATAAAATATATATTCATGTGTTGAATAAAAGAAAATTCACGTGTCGAATAGAAAATATTCATTTGTTGAATAGAATAACGAAGTTATTGAAATATATAAAGCCATGTTGGTTAGATATGCGCCATTTTGACGTGAACGATATTTATATCGATTATATTCATTTTTATAATGAATATAGAAAAGGAAGTGATTTCAAAATATAACATTTTGAAAATATTATCATTTATATATCGATGATATGGAATATTCAATTTTGATTTGAAATTGAATATGAAGTTGAAATGGTTTAAAAACGAATTTAAAACGATTTATAAAATACGTTTTAAATGGAAATCGACGACATATAATATATATATATATATATGTTATATATATAATGGCCTGAATAGAACGCGCCGCGCTGCAGCAGTTCGCTAATTTCGACCATTGACTTCGAATGGACATTACGGGAGATCCGACCGTCGGATTCTCCTAAAACCGGAACTGTTGGGTTTGTATCGAAAAGTGCTTTCTAATGAATATTAGAGATATGAAATCTAACGGTTGGATTTGGAATTATGTCCAAATCAAATTTGGAAAAGGTCGTTGTAAGTGCAGTTCGATGGCCGTTGATGGAAATCGACTGTACGGACCTTGATAAAATTATTATTAATAATAATAATTTGTGTAAAATCATAAGAAATGATTTGGAAAGAATTGGGATGAAAAACTCCATATTTGAAAAGATAAAAATAGATTTTTATCGAAAGGAACTAGTTTTGATCTAGAATTAGAATCCATTTATTTTTACAATAAATAAAGTGGATTTGAAATGGTTTTGAAAATAACCAGAATTTCCAATAATTGAATTGGAATGGATTTGAATCGAAATTGTCTTTGGAATATTTCGATGTTGGATTTCGTGATTATATAGATATTGTTATGGAAATTTGAAAGATATATTTATATCGTTATTTCTAATACGATATTTGTTGGTCGTAGAATTTGATATTTAATATAAGCCGATATGTTTTCTATTCCGAGCCTTGTATTTAATATCAAATGGGATTTGGGTTTGTCATGAATGGTGTCTTCATTTACACTGTTCTTAAACCCAGTTGAGAAAAAGATTAAATCTTTTTATTTAGATTTAATGAAGTGTACCAATTAAATGGTATTTAATTGGAATTAAATTTGAATTGATTTTTGGGTTTATCATGAACGGTGTTTTAAATAACACTTGTTCTTTAACCCGATAATTAATGGAATGTGATTTTGGGTTTATAGTGAACCGTGTTTTAAATGACATTGGTTCTTTAACCCAGTTAAAGACAGGATATGATTTCCCAAGGTAAACAATCATTGACATGATTTTTGGGATGATTAAAGCCAAGTGGAGTTTTAATGAATCTTTAATTAGATTGAAATGATCGGGAACAGAGTATCACCAGTTTTGCTCCAAGCGATAATTAAATCTTTAATTAGATTTGAACGTGAAATGGTAATTGAATTTACCGATAACACCGTGGTGTTAGATATGAAGTATGACCAGTTTTACTTCATGGGATAAATAGGTTGGGATTGGGAAATAAAATAAATGATTACTTTAGTGTGTTTCGCTAATCCCGACTAGTTTGAATTGATATTCAAAAGAAGATTAAAGAACTAATTTAAAAAAAATTATCTTTGATAAAATTATTGGGAACCTTTCCCAAAGTATAAGAATATTTGAATAAAAGAATATTCTGAATTGGAATGAGGCGTATGTTGTGTTTGTGTAACACTTGTTTATTATATATGCGAGTTATTCAGAAAGACCGGTTTATCCCATTCTGAATAACTGATTCGAGGATGTGTCGAGGACGAAGACCGGAGGTCTTCACATCGTTTGGGTGATTACTGATGATCTTGATTGGGTTGTACACCCAAGAGGAGGGAATCAGTTGGTGATCGTCCAGACGTACTTGGAGATCGATGGATATGCGAGGTACAAGGTGCCTCCGGTTTCGTTCAGACCCAGAACGAACTTGTAAATGGACTGTGTGTTTGACATTGGATTTTATTTTGTGTGATTGATTTCTATTAAATATATATCTGTTTGGCGGCGGAGAATTTATTCTCTTGCTTAACGCCCTTCTCTGAGACGTACGAGCTCAGGGGTTATATATTGATGGATATCAATCGCATGGAGTGGATTGCCGGTGTGGCATGCCTAAGTGGCAAATGATCAAGGCTTTTGTTGAAAAGCAGAGTCCTGTGGTTGATGATCAAAGCACGGCCTGTGTGGCATAGCTTTGTGTAGCGTTGATTCGCGAGCCTCACACCCCGGTTGTGAACCAGAAACGGGAGAAGGACCTCAGGGAGGGCATGCGTTTCCTTCTAGCTAAGGTGGTGTCAGTGACCTACCAGCCCTGACATTTATATTATTTTCACCTGTGTGGTTGTTACTATTGCGAGGCGCCTCGGATATATCGGTGACTATGTGGAGCCGATGGAGCCATAGGACTCATTTACGCCCCCAAAGGGCGGGGAAACGCAGTGTTCATGTAATGACCCGCATTGGCAGAGGTATTATAATTAATTTATTTAATTATTTATATAGTGATTTAGAGAATAAAATGGTCGCGGAATTAAATAATGATGAATATTTAATTAAAAATAATAAATTAAATAATATATTTAATTCTGAAATAATCAGAATTGGCTGAAATGACGATATAGTGTGAACTGGATCATCTGTGATATTTAATTCAGCTTGGAATTGAATTTGAATAACGAATATATTATATAAACGACAGTTTGAACGTAGAGTTATAATATAATTAGAATCGAGCTTGAAATGGCGCGGCAGTTCGTTATTTGGCGATTTGAACTTCAACTGAATGTACATGATTCGTTTTAAGCCGGATTTCTGTGAAACAAGAAACGTGTGGAGCTGGTGGGGTATATCTTTCTAGTGGAAGAGAAAAATCGGGATTTCGTCGTGTAGATTTTGATGTATGTCCAAATCAAATTTTAGAAAAGTCGCTGTGGAATTCCTTTATAATTTATAAAGGAATTATATATATTTTAAAAAGGAATTTCAATATAAATCGAATATCGGGATGACCCAGATTTCAAATATCAAGTTAGAAATCCATAGGAGTATTGTGGAGTTGTATGGTATTCCACTGTGAATATATACGATAATATAAATTTATTTATATTTAATTTAATTATATTTAAATATATTTATATATTTAAATGGGTCATTCAGAGCTGTAAAAATTAGCCACTTTTGCAAACGAAGTCGGAATTTGACGAAACTAATTTTGTTGGATCCGCAATGTCAAATTATTGTTAGATTCCAAGTTCCGTGATTTTTAGAGTCACCGTGTGGCCATAGGAATTTTTAGAGTGAAAAACTGTCGATAAATTGACCTTTAAAAATACGCTGTGTGATCATACGGAGTCAGAATTCGACGAAACCAGTTTCGTTGGGACCGTAATGTCGAACTGTAGCTGCATGCCAATTTTCATGATTTTTGGGTGTCGTATGTAATCACGAGAATTTTTAGAAAGCAAATTGATTATAGAAATAAAAATATACCGAGAATATTCCATTCCACAAAATATCTAAAACGCCTAAACATCCTTATAAATACCCCTCCCTTAACCTCCTTAAGACCTAATTGAAATTCATTCATCTGGAAACAAGAAAAAAGAGGCCGCCACCAATCAAATGCATTCAAACTATTTTAAAAATCACATACTCAATGAAATCAAACAACGTTAAATCCGTTGAACTCGTATGCTCATAAGCGTCATTTTGGTGGCATTCGTTTTGGGTTCGGTTAATTTTTCTATCACTGGAAATTTGCTTCGTGAGGCTAGGGTTGGGCTTCAAGACCGATTTGATGCGTGAAGGACAAAATCGAGGGTGAAAGGATGTTAGTGGGGTAGAGGCGCACCCATCGCCGGATTTTGGTGGTCTTCGGTCACCAAAAGCGTCGCTCGTGTCTAGGAGGTGTTCGCGGATGTCTGGCGTCGCAACCTGGTGAGGATGACCGAGTTTAATGTGATGGAGAGGAAGGTGTAGAGGAGTTTGAGAGGAGAATTTTGGTATTGTTTGTTTGATTTTAAAGCGAAGTATGGACGGAGGGTTATTCCATGAAGAATCGGCTAAGGGTGTAAGAGGAGCAATAGGTATCGCGAGGCTGATTTGGGGAAAATAATGAGCGGGTATGGGCTGAACGCGAGTGGGCCGACGCATGGAAGAGGTTAAGGCCCAAATTAATATGTGAGTTTTAAGTTTTAATTTAATTCAGAAAGTGTACAAACGTATATAATTCATAACTTGCTCGTACGATACCAGAATCAGACGAAACAAGATCCGATAGGATCGTATGAATGGTGGCTACGCCATGGGACTGACTGGAAGTCCATTGGAGCTCGTTTCAATTTATGGCAAAATAAATTGTTTTATTCAAATCAAATAACAGCTTATCGTTCTTTAACGATGAACTGCGATGTGAGTAAATCTCACTAACTCTGAACAGTTTATAATTTCATGTTGTATTTTTAGAACTGTTAAATATTGGCTGATTGACTGTGTATTGACTGTTTGATTGAACTGCTAGTCAGTTAGTTGAGTTTCTATATTTGATCCTGTTAAACAGAATATATCATATGGAACTGAAAGTGATGTTATCTATATTGTTTAACATCTGTGATGCAGGGAAACAGGTTGGAGGAATCCAATTGGATTCCTCAACATTTATTTTATTGTGATTCATATATTGTGATATATGATGTGATATATAATCTGTTGTTGATTATATGTGTTTGGACGATTTTTATCGTTGTTATATGGTATGTTAAAAACCATAAGAAATACTAGAAAGATAAAAGGAGATTTTCAAAGTATATTTCGAAAATCATTTATTTATATAAAATCACTGGATTTTATATATGAAAGGAAAAAGGATTTTTATATAAGGAAGTAATTATAAAATCAATAGAGTTAAAGGAAAATATTTGTGAATCAAATAAAAAGGGGTTATATTTGTCAAACAAATATAAAGGAAAATATTTGCAAAACAAATAGATTAGAAAAAGGGGATATTTGTAAACCATTAACAAATAGGATTTAAAAGGGAATATTTATCTTGTGATATATATATATATATAAGTCAGAACTTATATATGGAGAAAAAACAGATAAATGGAATAGATAAATTTATAAATGATATTTATAAATTTAGTAATTATTTATCATTCGATAAATGGAATATATAAGTCTGAACTTATATAGATAAGAGATATTGGTTTTAACACCGATAGTTTTAAATGGAATGGGTACAACACACTTGTATAAGTGAAGTAACGTTATTAAAGAGAACATTTATAAAGTGAAGAACCGTTACCAAAAGTAAATCTTTATAAATGAATAAACGTTATCAAATAGGAGTTATTCGAATAAGAGAAATCGATTAGAGTTAGAAATGATCGATTAGAGTTAATCAGTGAGGGTTGACCAGTTAGAGTTAGAGTTAACTAATTAGAGTTAATCAAATAGGAGTTAATCGAGTAGAGTTATCGAATATTACTTATTCGAAGTAGAGTTATCGAATCTAGTGTATTCGAGAGGGGAATAATCGAATATTGGTTATTCGAGGTGAGTTAATCGAATCTAGTTATTCGAACAGAGTTATCGAATCTAGTTATTCGAGAGGAGTTATCAAATCTAGTTATTTGAAAGTAGTTATCGAATAGTTTATTCGAATAGAGTTAGAGTAGTTATCGAATAGTTTATTCGAATAGAGTTAGAGGAGTTATCGAATCTAGTTTATTCGACATGAGTTAAGTGAATAGAGTAAATTAAATAGAGTTAAGCAAATAGAGTTAATCCAAGAGGGTCAGTCCAATAGAGTTAATTGATAAGAGTTAAGTGAAAAGAATTAATCGAATATAGTTATTCGAAAGAAAGGTTAAGTAAGGAAGTTAGTTAGAGAAATTTAAAGTGAACTTTACCTATTTCAAGGTTAGAAATGTTGTTCAGTTAAGGTCTAAGAGGTAATTATACCCCAACTTGATTGGTTTCGTTTTTAACTAAGGAATGGTTAAGGTTCGGCAGAAAAGGATGGTAAAGTGAATTTAGTAATTAAAGGAAATGGTTGAGTTGGCATAGCGATGTTTTATCTAAACATCTAGTTAATCCAAACGTAGGAGTTTTGGAAATGTTTTCCAAACAAGAATCAGAAATGTTTTCTAAATACAGAAAACAAGGAATGGAAATGTTTCCAGTGTTAGTAACGTATATTTTCTAAATATAGAAAATAGCAAATGTTGAATATAGGGAAACAGGAGATGTAAAATGAACTAAGGAGACTAATATTAAATGATGTTTGTTCGATATAATTTCCATCTGGAAATAATATCGTTGTTTGCACACTTGTTTTTCTTTGATAGTTAACTCACAGACTATCGAAGTTTTGACCATTTTAACGTTGTTAATATGGACAGACCGGTTGGATTATTATCCAAAGAACCACTCTGTATTGGCATAAGCGTTGCGAATCATTTATGCCAAAGATAATTGAAGACGGAGTAAAGTGCAAGGGCTGTTGTATAAATCTTAGATAACAGTGCCTAAGATGGATATACTGAATAGTGCCTTTGGTTCATCCTGTTCCTGGATGACTTGTATGGACGGATGTCTGACAGAGTACTTCCAGACGATCACGTATATTGATTTCTCCAACCGTACCAAGAGTGGAAGCGGAGAAGGAAACTTCTTTTAGCTGACACATAATGTATTGTTAAGGACGTCAATCGATGATTTGATGGATTTGACGATGTGGCATTCAAAGTGAATCTGGTGTGATGATAAAGCGTAGCTTCTATCCTCACATCTGGTAAATGACAGAAATCGGGCAGGCAACATGGCTAAGTCGGTCGCACCGAAGTAGGGTGTATAATCACCTGATCTAGAGTTTCATTTATTTCCAAAAATCTATTGTTGATGCTGTCCCATTCGGGAAACGGTTGTTGATCCCAATCGTTGGTGATATACATTCGATACACTCAAGCGAAATGAGTGGTCGGTCATATGTGGCCGGGTTGTGAGATGTTCTTATTGAACCCAGTGTATTCCTCTCTAGAGGTACACTAACGAAAGGTGGTTCCATACCTTGTCATAGTTGGAAATCCATTACCCAATACGTGCTTGCGGTTTTGATTGTATACTATATATGTAGAACGTGTGATGAAAGCGTTTCTGCTAGATGATTATTATAGTTATGGTTGATAGACATTATTATAATATCAAAATGTTTTTGATATAAAGCTAATTTGGATTCTCATAAGGGAAAAACCCGTTCCGTTATACGGCGTGGTCTTTTGAGATATCATTTACTTGTTCAAACTATTTTAAACTGTTTTACTGATACCAGTCTCATGACTGACCCGGAGTTTGTTTGTTTGTTTCCCTAAACTCTTGGGTGCCTAATTTTGTATGGGCAGTCAAGTAGTCGGGATTTACAGATATACTGGAAGAGCTTGGAGCAGGAGGCTTCAGGATTATATAGCTATTGTTATTTCCACTGTGTTGTAAGTGTTGTACTTTGATAAATGATATGTATATTCAAGTACAGATTGTATTTCAAAGTTATGAAATATATTTATTCGTTCCGCTGTGAGATTTGTGTTACTCTGATATTGTGTTCTTCTTCTTCTTCTATTCTAAGTTTCTATCTTATCTTTCCTCATCCTCTAATTTCTTTCATTAATGATCGGTATTTTTCGATGTTTGGTTAGTCGTCATCGTGTTTATGTCGATAACCAAAGTCGATAAAATCCCGAGTCATTACAGTTGGTATCAGAGCTTAAGTAAAGTGAATTACCTTGGCTCTGTGGCGTGACTCGGTAGAGATAGGGTTAGTAATACCCTAGATTGAGTTGAGTGTATATATACGAGTGAACGTATTTGTTATTTGATATAAAAATTTGTTTTATATTGTGGAGATTCATTGGTTGAGTCGTTTATGAGTTCTGGTCGATCAATTTGATCCACTGTATCGGTAGGAGTTACTAAACACTCGAATACGATGGGTCGACACGATATGTTTTGAAAAGAGGGTAAATTAAAATAAGTTTACCCAAGGTATATCCTGATATAGAGAAGATATATATATATCAAAATTATAATATAGTGGATATATTGGTTGTTATTATAATCGGGTAAGATTATAAATTAAATGGTTATGTAAATAACCAATCAGAATTCATATAAGTGAAATACGTGAAATCAGATGAGTTGAATCTGAAATTTTAAACTAGAAATTGAGTTAAAACTCTGGAGAATTGGATAAGTGTTTGTAAATGGATTTGGATTAAAAATAAGGAAAATTTAAGATCCTGGGAGATTTTAAATTGTTTTACAAGCCGTCTGAATTATATTTTGAAATGAATTTCAAAGTGGAAATGTTTAGATATGGTTTTATAGTATTGAACTCGCTTCGATCGCTGGAAAATAGATTCTGATGATGACAGCTGCATCATCAGTATTCATTTTCAAGTTGTAAGTGACGAATTACTACCAGAGATACTGTTTTGAATTTGTTTTGGGAAAGACAAGTTGTGTTGAATTTCTAAATGGGATTTATAATAAAGAATGAATAAAGAAAGTTTGAAATAGAAATTGAATATAGAAATTCAAAGGGAGTTTGAATATATGAAATTCAATGGAATTGAAAAAGAAATTGAACATAGAAATTCAAAGGGAGTTTGAATATATGAAATTCAATGGAAGTGATATAGAATTTGAATATAGAAATTCAAATGGAATTCAAATATAGAATTTGAATATATCGAATTTGAATATAGAATTCAAAAGGGATTCAAATATAGAATTTGAATATATGGAATTTGAATATAGAATTCAAAAGGGATTCAAATATAGAATTTGAATATATGGAATTTGAATATAGAAATTCAAATGGGATTTATAACATAGAAGTGAAATAGAATTTGATATATAGATTTGAATAATAGAAGTGATATAAAATTTGAATAGAAATTGAATAGAATTAACTAAGTCGAAGAGGAATTAGTTAATCGAGTTTTGAATTTGAAGTTGAACTTTGAAAGGTGAATTGGAGTTGTAAATGGATATTCGAAATCGAATATAGAACTTAAATTTGAAATTTGGATTCAAATTAGAATAAGCAAGTTAAAATATATTTGAACATGTCATGTTCAAATATAAAAGTGAAATAGACTAAAGAGTTAATTAACAAATTAATTAACGAATTGAGTTAAAACGATCAGGTATAGTTAAAATAGATTGGGCAGGTATAAATATACATGAGATAGGTATGGATAAGGTATGAAGGTATATAAATAGAATGCTCGACGAAAAGGTATGTATTTAATTCATGTATGAGATTTTATGCGCCGTATCGGCTAGCCGCTTGGCTTTTCTTTTTCTTTTGGATTGGTGAGGGCCATGGGAGGCTATTTGAAATATCCCGATGCTCCTAGTACAAAGGAGGTTATGGCAAATTTTTCCGGGAATTTAAGGAGTTAGAATATTTTTAAGATAATTTGATAGTTAGAAATCAACGTATCGATATATATATAGAAGTCGATAAGGAAACGAACTTAGAAATAGAATAGTAAAATAAAAAAGGAAGACTAAGAATAAAATCTAGTAAGAATAGAAAGAGGAAGCGTATATGTGTTTAAAAGTGAATAAGTAGTTGTATGGTATTGACTATTCGAGTAAGTAGTCATATCTGTTTTGACGTTATAAATGTTATTCAGTCAAGGTCTGAGAGGTAGTTATACCCCAACTTGATTGATTTCATTATTAACAAATAAATAGTAAGATTTCAGGCTCGAAGATCAATGTTGAATAAGAGTTAGTTGAATATAGTATTTGGGTTGTCGTAATGATGTTTTACACAACATCCGTTTTAACCCAAATAAGTGTAAGCTTGGAAATATAATAAAGAATATTTCCTAAGTATAGAAATAAACGGGATCGGAAAAGAGATAAGTAATTGGAATATTTTCCAATTATAAATAGCATATATTTTCTAAAGTTTAGAAAATAAAGGAAGGCGATATTCGGAAATGTTTTCCAAATAACATAAAAGGCCAATATGGTTATTGAAAATATTTGGTTAACAAATATTGGTAAAGAAATAGAGAAGTGATTTAACTAATGGAATATTAATTAAGGGCTCAGTGACATGTTCAAAAGGAAAATTTGATTTTTGAAAAGAGTAAACTGTTTAAAAACTCCTAGGGAAAGACTGTTCGAATTAAAAGAAAATTTAACATTAAATTTGTGAAAGCAAAATTGAATTAAAGTAAAGCCAGTAAAGTGGTAACTGAGATTGAATTAGAATGATATCAAGACAAATTGGATTGTGAGATTCAAATTTGAAGTGTAATGGGATAATCAAGTTAAGAGTTGGGAATCAAGAAGAAACTCGAGTTGAAATGATATTTGGCTCGGATATAAGCGAATGGTTGTGTTGTGGATAAGCAGATTGGAATTTGATTGGGATGACCCTTGTATCCGCTGAATTGATAACAGGTGGAAAGGATATAATGATGGCCGACAAAAAGGTACAAGTTTATATTTCATATGGCATGAGATTTTGATGAGCCGAATTGGCAAGCCGCTTGGCTGTTTGATTTTCTTTTGGGATGGAGATGGCCCAGAGAGGCGAGTTGGAGTTTGACCGATTGACCAGTACAAAGGAGATGCTGGCAAAAAATTTCGAAAAATTAAGGCATTAGAAAATTTTCAGGGTTTTTGAAAATTTTCGTTGACAAGAATTAATTAATATTTAATTGAAATTAAATTGGTTCAGTTGAAACTGAAGTTAAGAAGTGAAAAAATAAGTTCTAACCAGTAGATAGGGTCGACTTCTAGCTTTAGCAATTTTGAGGACGAAATTATTTTAAGTGGGGAAGATTGTAATGACCCGCATTGGCAGAGGTATTATAATTAATTAATTTAATTATTTATATAGTGATTTAGAGAATAAAATGGTCGTGGAATTAAATAATGATGAATATTTAATTAAAAATATTAAATTAAATAATATATTTAATTCTGAAATAATCTGAATTGGCTGAAATGACGATATAGTGTGAACTGGATCATCTGTGATATTTAATTCAGCTTGGAATTGAATTTGAATAACGAATATATTATATAAACGACAGTTTGAACGTAGAGTTATAATATAATTAAAATCGAGCTTGAAATGGCGCGGCAGTTCGTTATTTGGCGATTTGAACTTCAACTGAATGTATAGGATTCGTTTTAAGCCGGATTTCTGTGAAACAAGAAACGTGTGGAGCTGGCGGAGTATATCTTTCTAGTGGAAGAAAAAAATGGGATTTCGTTGTGTAGATTTTGATGTATGTCCAAATCAAATTTTAGAAAAGTCGCTGTGGAATTCCTTTATAATTTATAAAGGAATTATTTATATTTTAAAAAGGAATTTCAATATAAATCGAATATCGGGATGACCCAGATTTCAAATATCGAGTTAGAAATCCATAGGAGTATTGTGGAGCTGTATGGTATTCCACTGTGAATATATAAGATAATATAAATTTATTTATATTTAATTTAATTATATTTAAATATATTTATATATTTAAATGGGTCATCCAGAGCTGTAAAAATAAGCCACTTTTGCAAACGAAGTCGGAATTCGACGAAACTAATTTTGTTGGATCCGCAATGTCAAATTATTGTTAGATTCCAAGTTCCGTGATTTTTAGAGTCACCGTGTGGCCGTAGGGATTTTTAGAGTGAAAAACTGTCAATAAATTGACCTTTAAAAATACGCTGTGTGATCATAAGGAGTCAGAATTCGACGAAACCAGTTTCGTTGGGACCGTAATGTCGAACTGTAGCTGCATGCCAATTTTCATGATTTTTGGGTGTCATATGTAATCACGAGAATTTTTAGAAAGCAAATTGAATATAGAAATAAGAATATACCGAGAATATTCCATTCTACAAAATATCTAAAATACCTAAACATCCTTATAAATACCCCTCCCTTAACCTCCTTAAGACCTAATTGAAATTCATTCATCTGGAAACAAGAAAAAAGAGGCCGCCACCTCTCAAATGCATTCAAACTATTTTTAAAAATCACATACTCAATGAAATCGAACAACGTTAAATCCATTGAACTCGTATGCTCATGAGCGTCATTTTGGTGGCATTCGTGTTGGGTTCGGTTAATTTTTCTGTCGCTGCAAATTTGCTCCATGAGGCTAGGGTTGGGCTTCAAGACCGATTTGATGCGTGAAGGACAAAATCGAGGGTGAAAGGATGTTAGTGGGGTAGCGGCACACCCATCGCCGGATTTTGGTGGTCTTCGGTCACCAAAAGCGTCGCTCGTATCTAGGAGGGGTTCGCGGATGTCTGGCGTCGCAACCTGGTAAGGATGACCGAGTTTAATGTGATGGAGAGGAAGGTGTAGAGGAGTTTGCGAGGAGAATTTTGGTATTGTTTGTTTGATTTTAAAGTGAAGTATGGACGGAGGGTTATTCCATGAAGAATCGACTAAGGGTGTAAGAGGAGCAGCAGGTATCACGAGGCTGATTTGGGGAAAACAATGAGCGGGTATGGGTTGAACGCGAGTGGGCCGACGCATGGAAGAGGTTAAGGCCCAAATTAATATGTGAGTTTTTAGTTTTAATTTAATTCAGAAAGTGTACAAACGTATATAATTCATAACTTGCTCGTACGATACCAGAATCAAACGAAACAAGATCCGATGGGATCGTATGAATGGTGGCTACGCCATGGGACTGACTAGAAGTCCATTGGAGCTCGTTTCAATTTATGGCGAAATAAATTGTTTGATTCAAATCAAATAACAGCTTATCGTTCTTTAACGATGAACTGCGATGTGAGTAAATCTCACTAACTCTGAACAGTTTATAATTTCATGTTGTATTTTTAGAACTGTTAAATATTGGCTAATTGACTGTGTATTGACTGTTTGATTGAACTGCTAGTCAGTTAGTTGAATTTCTATATTTGATCCTGTTAAACAGAATATATCATATGGAACTGAAAGTGACGTTATCTATATTGCTTAACATCTGTGATGCAGGGAAACAGGTTGGAGGAATCCAACTAGATTCCTCATCATTTATTTTATAGTGATTCATATATTGTGATATATGATGTGATATATAATCTGTTGTTGATTATATGTGTTTGGACGATTTTTATCGTTGTTATATGGTATGTTAAAAACCATAAGAAATACTAGAAAGATAAAAGGAGATTTTCAAAGTATATTTTGAAAATAATTTATTTATATAAAATCACTGGATTTTATATATGAAAGGAAAAAGGATTTTTATATAAGGAAGTAATTATAAAATCAATAGAGTTAAAGGAAAATATTTGTGAATCAAATAAAAAGGGGTTATATTTGTCAAACAAATATAAAGGAAAATATTCGAAAAACAAATAGATTACAAAAAGGGGATATTTGTAAACCATTAACAAATAGGATTTAAAAGGGAATATTTATCTTGTGATAAATAGATATATATATATAAGTCAGAACTTATATATGGAGAAAAAACAGATAAATGGAATAGATAAATTTATAAATGATATTTATAAATTTAGTAATTATTTATCATTCGATAAATGGAATATATAAGTCTGAACTTATATAGATAAGAGATATTGGTTTTAACACCGATAGTTTTAAATGGAATGGGTACAACACACTTGTATAAGTGAAGTAATGTTATTAAAGAGAACATTTATAAAGTGAAGAACCATTGCCAAAAGTAAATCTTTATAAATGAATAAACATTATCAAATAGGAGTTATTCGAATAAGAGAAATCGATTAGAGTTAGAAATGATCGATTAGAGTTAATCAGTGAGGGTTGACCAGTTAGAGTTAGAGTTAACTAATTAGAGTTAATCAAATAGGAGTTAATCGAGTAGAGTTATCGAATATCACTTATTCGAAGTAGAGTTATCGAATGTAGTGTATTCGAGAGGGGAATAACCGAATATTGGTTATTCGAGGTGAGTTAATCGAATCTAGTTATTCGAACGGAGTTATCGAATCTAGTTATTCGAGAGGAGTTATCAAATCTAGTTATTTGAAAGTAGTTATCGAATAGTTTATTCAAATAGAGTTAGAGTAGTTATCGAATAGTTTATTTGAATAGAGTTAGAGGAGTTATCGAATCTAGTTTATTCGACAAGAGTTAAGTGAATAGAGTTAAGCAAATAGAGTTAATCCAATAGGGTCAGTCCAATAGAGTTAATTGATAAGAGTTAAGTGAAAAGAATTAATCGAATATAGTTATTCGAAAGAAAGGTTAAGTAAGGAAGTTAGTTAGAGAAATTTAAAGTGAACTTTACCTATTTCAAGGTTTGAAATGTTGTTCAGTTAAGGTCTGAGAGGTAATTATACCCCAACTTGATTGGTTTCGTTTTTAACTAAGGAATGGTTAAGGTTCGGCAGAAAAGGATGGTAAAATGAATTTAGTAATTAAAGGAAATGGTTGAGTTGGCATAGCGATGTTTTATCTAAACATCTGGTTAATCCAAACGTAGGAGTTTTGGAAATGTTTTCCAAACAAGAATCAGAAATGTTTTCTAAATACAGAAAACAAGGAATGGAAATGTTTCCAGTGTTAATAACGTATATTTTCTAAATATAGAAAATAACAAATGTTGAATATAGGGAAACATGAGATGTAAAATGAACTAAAGAGACTAATGTTAAATGATGTTTGTTCGATATAATTTCCATCTGGAAATAATATCGTCGTTTGCACACTTGTTTTTCTTTGATAGTTAACTCACAGACTATCGAAGTTTTGAACATTTTAACGTTGTTAATATGGAGAGACTGGTTGGATTATTATCCAAAGAACCACTCTGTATTGGCATAAGCGTTGCAAATCATTTATGCCAAAGATAATTGAAGATGGAGTAAAGTGCAAGGGCTGTTGTATAAATCTTAGATAACAGTGCCTAAGATGGATATACTGAATAGTGCTTTCGGTTCATCCTGTTCGTGGATGACTTGTATGGATGGATGTCTGACAGAGTATTTCCAGACGATCACGTATATTGATTTCTCCAACCGTACCAAGAGTGGAAGCGGAGAAGGAAACTTCTTTTAGCTAACACATAATGTATTGTTGAGGACGTCAATCGGTGATTTGATGGATTTGACGATGTGGTATTCAAAGTGAATCTGGTGTGATGATAAAGCGTAGCTTCTAGCCTCACATCCGGTAAATGACAGAAATCGGGCAGGCAGCATGGCTAAGTCGGTCGCACCGAAGTAGGGTGTATAATCACCTGATCTAGAGTTTCATTTATTTCCAAAAATCTATTGTTGATGATGTCCCATTCGGGAAACGGATGCTGATCCCAACCGTTGGTGATATACATTCGATACACTCAAGCGAAATGAGTGGTCGGTCATGTGTGGCCGGGTTGCAAGATGTTCTTGTTGAACCCAATGTTTTCCTCTGTAGAGGTACACTAGCGAAAGGTGGTTCCATACCTTGTCATAGTTGGAAATCCATTACCCAATACGTGCTTGCGGTTTTGATTGTATACTATATATGTAGAACGTGAGATGAAAGCGTTTCTGCTAGATGATTATTATAGTTTTGGTTGATAGACATTATTATAATATCAAATGGTTTTAGATATAAAGCTAATTTGGATTCTCATAAGGGAAAAACCCGTTCCGTTATACGGTGTGGTCTTATGAGATATCGTTTACTTGTTCAAACTGTTTTAAACTGTTTTACTCATACCAGTCCCATGACTGACCCGGAGTTTATTTGTTTGTTTCCCTAAACTCTTGGGTGCCTAATTTTGTACGGGCAGTCAAGTAGTCGGGATTTACAGATATACTGGAAGAGCATGGAGCAGGAGGCTTCAGGATTATATAGCTATAGTTATTTCTGCTGTGTTGTAAGTGTTGTACTTTGATAAATGATATGTATATTCAAGTACAGATTGTATTTCAAAGTTATGTTATGAAATATATTTATTCGTTCCGCTGTGAGATTCGTGTTACTCTGATATTGTGTTCTTCTTCTTCTTCTATTCTAAGTTTCTATCTTATCTTTCCTCATCCTCTAATTTCTTTCATTAATGATCGGTATTTTTCGATGTTTGGTTAGTCGTCATCGTGTTTGTCTCGATAACCAAAGTCGACAAAATCCCAGGTCATTATAGTTCAGGCATTTTAATCCACATCGGTGGACCGGCCCTGACGATCCAAAGGCTTGACTGAGTACTTGCCTGAGACATGGGCTAGATTGTCTCGAAATAAGTAGAGGACTATCTTTTGCCTCGGTTCACAGATGGAAATCCAACTTCCAATACATGACTTTGCGGTTTTGATTGTAGAGCCTAGTATTGGCGACATGATATATGGTGCCCATGCCGTCTATGATTACTACTTATGATTCGAAATTGTTTTGACACTATGCACTTATTATAGTATCAAAGGATTTGTTTTTAACGTACCAAGCATGTTTGGCTATTATAAGGGAAAACCCTATCCCCCAGCTTGCGTTGCATTGTGTGATAGGACCTGGGTCTTATAATAGCTTCATTTTTCCAAAAAGCTTTGCGCTGTTTTGTTATATGCACTGGTATTCTTCGGAGGAAACCCGTTCCGTGTTATACGGCGTGGTCCCTCGATTTACCTAACTTTAAAATAAAGATTAATAACTGTTTTTAGTTCTCACACCAGTCACATGACTGACCTGGAGTTTATTATTTTAACCTAAACTCTGGGTGCCCTCATTTTCCGCACGGGCAGCTAGTAGTTTCGGTTTTGCGGATTTATATTCATAGGATCCTGATTTACAACTGGAACGATATCCGGAAAGCTCTGTATCCGTATATTCTTTTCAGTTGTGTTTTGTATTATTTTCCGCTGCTATGTAATGTATTGTAATATCTGGTATTTCTCAAATGTATATTATTTGTTAATACTCTGTATATTCTTGTATTCTGATGGAATTGTTGTAATATACAATGAAATGTTCTTCTGTTTGCGTTCCGATGTGGCTTGTCCTCAAAGTATCCGCGCTTTCCTTACCGGGGAAGTCACGGGTCCTTACATTTGGTATCAGAGCTTTGGTTTACATAGCTCAGAGAACAAGACACATTAGAACCATACGAAAGAATTCATCAGAGATTGGATTAGTAATATCCAATAGGAATGACTCGTTAGAGATGGAATCAGCAGTATCCTAGAGCGCGTGTGAAGAGTGATGTTTTTGACATAAAAAGTGAAAACAAGTTTTGTTTTGAAAATTTAATTCAATTATTCGTATTTGAATATTTATTTGTATTGATTTGGACAATCCAATATATAAAGATTTTGCGTATACGTCTGATCCGCGTGTATTTGAAGTTTTAATACACTGGATAGATATAGAATCACACTCTTGTCACCTGGGGTTAATCCTGATGATGGTGCATCATCATCAGCATTTATATTCGAGTGTCGAAGTTGGGATATCTATATGATTCCAATTGACTAGTGTGAGAACCAAAACTAGATAGGGATTATTGTTGTGACTTGGCATCAAAAACATGAGTTTTTGTATATATCTCAAAATTATGAATTTGAAACGTTAATCAACTAATTGATTGCTGATTGTGTTGTTGGATTATTGTTGTGATTAATTAGAATTTGAACCATATAGCCAAATTATATCAAATGTTGGACTGAATTGAAAATTGTTTGAAATTGCATGCATATACATGTACTTACATTGAACAGGTCATAGCAAGGAGGCTAGAGCAGAAGAATAAAATTGTTTGCCCGACAAATAGGTACATGTTTACGAATTTATTGGGCTTTGATGATTTTATGAGCCGATTGGCTAGCCGCTTGGCTGTTTCTTTTTCTTTTTGGATTGGTAAGGGCCATGGGAGGCTATTTGAAATATCCCGAAGTCCCCGGTGCAGGGGAGGTTATGGCGAAATTTTTCAAAAATTTAGGGTGTTAGCCAAATTTTTGAAAAAAATGAAAAGTTCTTAGAAACTGAAAAGTTGAAGAACTTTAGCCATAATTAAAATACTGAAAGTTGAGTTGATTTGTGAAACAACTTTCGGCTTCGTTCCTTTTCGGGGACGAAAAGTTTTAAGTGGGGGAGATTGTAATAACCCGGATATCTGAGCCAATTTAAAAATTTTATTTTGACAATTTTAATGAATTTTGATTATTTAAAATGAATTATTTTAAATAATAACGACAAGAAATTTATTTTGAATAGAATTAGAATTAATATATTTATTTGAATCGTCGTTAGAATATAAATATTTTATTTTAATTATAAAAGAAATTGAAAATGGCGCGGTAGTTTGAAAATTCGATTTCAAATTTCAAATGAATGCACATAATTCAAAATAAATAGGATTTTGGCGAAACCAAAAATATTTGAATCTATTTGAGAATATCTTTCCAACGAATCCGAAAAATTGAAATTTCATAGCGGGATTCAAAAGTTACGTCCAGTTGAAAATTCAGAATAGTCGCTATGGAATTCTGGCCCTTAAAAATGGAAATTTTGCAAACGAACTCGGTTTTCGACGAAACCACTTTTGTTGGATCCGTGATGTCAAGTTATTGCTAGGTTTCAAAATTTGTAATTTTTCGAATCAATATGTGAGCGTTGCGAGGGAAAGCGTGTTTTGACAGTTTTAGTTAATTTTAATCGACTGGAAATTGGCCATTTTTCAAACGGTCTCAGAATTTAACGAAATTTGTTTTGTTAGAACCATATTGCCAATACGAAGCTAGAAAATATTTTTTGGGAATTTTTAGAGTCTGTATGTGGCCCCGGTAAATTGAAATATGCGTTCAAATTCAATATATGGATTTATATTTTGATTTTGACAAAAACTGCTCGAAACGATCGAATCAGCTTACGATATATATCCCATTGTGTTCGGAATGGGGTTAATTAGCTGTGGACGATAGTCGGTGGGTTCGATTTCGAGGTCGAATTTAAAAGTTGCTTTATGGAATTAATTAATTAATTAATTAATATATATATATTATTAAAACCCCCTTATACCTCCTTTTCCCTCCCCGTTGACTCAGATCGAGATTCATAATAAAAGAAAGAAAAAAATGGCAGACGTTCGATCCCGTCGCCCTCCACCTTCACCGCGCGCTGCCTCCGACCGCCCTCCCCACCGCCTGCTCCAGCCAACCGCCACCCCCTCGATCTCCCCCGCCTTCTCCAACTACTTCTCCACCAACGCGAGACCCGCGAACCTATATACCTCCACGGACAGTGCCGCAACCCCCACGCCCTGGACTACCGTAGACCGCCGCTGCAGCACTGCCTCCACCGCCTCCGCTGGTCAGCTCCGGCCTTCTTCAACACTGCTGCAAATGGCAGCACACTCCTCTGCAAATAAGAAAAGGGTAATCCACATAGATTTTTATTTTCAGTTTGTTTATATACAATAGCAGTGTTTAAATCTGATTTTTATATAGCAGCCATACAATAAAAATTTGATTTTTCTTATATGAGCCGTACCATAAAAATTTGTTTTTTCTTATATAAACCATAGCATAAAGTTTTGATTTTTATTAAGTATAAAGCTTTGATTTTTATAACGTAAAGCTACGATTTTTATCATCATAAAGATGTGATTTTTATCATCATAATGATGAGATTTTTATGAAACTTAAGATGTGATTTTTATCTATACAAAGATTTGGTTTTTATACACTTAGAGATTTGATTTTTTTAAATATATAGAAAGAAGAAAAAAAAATATGATTTTTATATAGTAGAGAATATAAAAATGTGATTTTTATATATGTAGTGGATGCGGACAACGAAAGTGACGAAGGGCGAGCACGGCGAGATGTTCTACATATAAAGAGTCGTGGTGTTTGCTTTAGCTTATCGGTGAGAACTCCTCACTTTTAATTTATTTTCTAGTTGAAATATATACTAGGATGTAGACGGTGCTTAGCAGCACCTGACACCCGTCGTCCACAGACCATGGATGACTTGGTTGTTTAATTGATGTGTTGCGAAAAATTGATTGTGTGATGTGAGATGGGATGAATAAATATTTTATAGTTAAAAATATAATTTTTAACGTGTATATAAAATAAATAGTAGTAAACAAATCGGACGAATTGTTTATATACACTGATTTGACTGATAATGATTGGGACGATAAATTTTACACATCGCCCAACTGCACAAATGAAAATCTGTGTTTGTTGATTTGAAACCCCATACGGGTGTTGGGATGATATTGACGTACACTAATCCCAATTGTTTAATAGTATGTCGACCGATTGGTTGACAGACTGTGTAAGCGTTAATTATTTATATTTAATGCTTATGCAGTTGTGTGGTGCACTTTGGATGATGGTTGATTATTAATCATTGCTATTATATACATGTGTTGTATAGAATCCATATAAATAATTGAGTGGGTCTCATTCCAATTTAGAGAATAATAGAATAAATTCATGTGTTGAATAGAACAAATATTCATGTGTTGAATAAAATATAAATTCATGTGTTGAATAGAATAAATATTCATGTGTTGAATAAAACACAAATTCATGTGTTGAATAGAATAAATTCATGTGTTGAATAGAACAAATTCATGTGTTGAATAGAATAAATTCATGTGTTGAATAGAACAAATATTCATGTGTTGAATAATAGAAAATTCATGTGTTGAATAGAATAAATATTCATGTGTTGAATAGAAGAAAAATTCATGTGTTGAATAAAATATATATTCATGTGTTGAATAAAAGAAAATTCATGTGTTAATAGAAAATATTCATTTGTTGAATAGAATAACGAAGTTATTGAAATATATAAAGCCGTGTTGGTTAGATATGCGCCATTTTGACGTGAACGATATTTATATCGATTATATTCGTTTTTATAATGAATATAGAAAAGGAAGTGATTTCAAAATATAACATTTTGAAAATACTATCATTTAAATATCGATGATATGGAATATTCAATTTTGATTTGAAATTGAATATGAAGTTGAAATCGTTTTAAAAACGAATTTAAAACGATTTATAAAATACGTTTTAAAAGGAAATCGACGATATATATATATATATATATATATATATATATATATATATATATATATATATATATATATATATATATATAATGGCCTGAATAGAACGCGCCGCGCTGCGGTAGTTCGCGAATTTCGACCATTGACTTCGAATGGACATTACGGGAGATCCGACCGTCGGATTCTCCTAAAACTGGTACTGTTGGGTTCGTATCAAAAAGAGCTTTATAAAGAATATTAGAGATTTGAAATCTAACGGTTGGATTTGGAATTATGTCCAAATCAAATTTGGAAAATGTCGCTGTAAGTGCAGTTCGATGGCCGTTGATGGAAATCGACTGTACGGGCCTTGATAAAAATATTAAAAATAGTAATAATTTGTGTAAAATCATAAGAAATGATTTGGAAAGAATTGGGATGAAAAACTCCATATTTGAAAAGATAAAAATAGATTTTTATCGAAAGGAACTAGTTTTGAACTAGAATTAGAATCCATTTATTTTTACAATAAATAAAATGGATTTGAAATGGTTTTGAAAATAACCAGAATTTCCAATAATTGAATTGGAATGAATTTGAATCGAAATTGTCTTTGGAATATTTCGATGTTGGATTTCGTGATTATACAGATATTGTTTTGGAAATTTGAAAGATATATTTACATCGTCATTTCCAATACAATATTTGTTGGTCGTAGAATTTGATATTGAATATAAGCCGATATATTTTCTATTCCGAGCCTTGTATTTAATATCAAATGGGATTTGGGTTTGTCGTGAATGGTGTCTTCATTTACACTGTTCTTAAAACCAGTTGAGAAAAAGATTAAATCTTTTTATTTAGATTTAATGAAGTGTACCAATTAAATGGTATTTAATTGGAATTGAATTTGAATTGATTTTTAGGTTTATCGTGAACGGTGTTTTAAATAACACTTGTTCTTTAACCCGATAATTAACAGAATGCGATTTTGGGTTTATAGTGAACCGTGTTTTAAATGACATTGGTTCTTTAACCTAGTTAAAGACAGGATATGATTTCCCAAGTTAAACAATCATTGACATGATTTTTGGGAAGATTAAAACTAAATGGAGTTTTAATGAATCTTTAATTAGATTGAAATGATCAGGAATGGAGTATCACCAGTTTTGCTCCAGGCGATAGTTAAATCTTTAATTAGATTTGAACGTGAAATGGTAATTGAATTTACCGATAACACCATGGTGTTAGATATGAAGTATGACCAGTTTTACTTCATGGGATGAATAGGTTGGGATTGGGAAATAAAATATATGATTACTTCGGTGTGGTTCGCTAATCCCGACTGGTTTGAATTGATATTCAAAAGAAGATTAAAGAATAAATTTAAAAAAATTTATCTTTGATAAAATTAATGGGAACCTTTCCCAAAGTATAAGAATATTTGAATAAAAGAATATTCTGAATTGGAATAAGGCGTATGTTGTGTTTGTGTAACACTTGTTTATTATATACGCGAGTTATTGAGAAAGACCGGGTTTATCCCATTCTGAATAACTGATTCGACGATGTGTCGAGGATGAAGACGGTGGTCGAAGACCGGAGGTCTTCACATCGTTTGGGTGATTACTGATGATCTTGATTGGACTGTACACCCAAGAGGAGGGAATCAGTTGGTGATCGTCCAGACGTACTTGGAGATCGATAGATATGTGAGGTACAAGGTGCCTCCGGTTTCGTTAAGACCCAGAACGAACTTGTAAATGGACTGTGTGTCTGACATTGGATTTTATTCTGTGTGATTAATTTGTATTAAATATATATCTGTTTGGCGGCGGAGAATTTTTTCTCTTGCTTAACGCCCTTCTCTGAGACGTACGAGCTCAGGGGTTATATATTGATGGATATCAATCGCATGGAGTGAATTGCCTAAGTGGAAAATGATCAAGGCTTTTGTTGAAAAGCAGAGTCTTGTGGTTGATGGTCAAAGCACGAACTGTGAGGCATAGCTATGTGTAGCGTTGATTCACGAGCCTCACACCCCGGTTGTGAACCAGAAATGGGAGAAGGACCTCAGAGAGGGCATGCGTTTCCTTCTAGCTAGGGTGGTGTCAGTGTCCTACCAGTCCTGACATTTATATTATTTTCACCTGTGTGGTTGTTGTTGTTGCGAGGCGCCTCGGATATATCAGTGACTATGTGGGGCCGATGGAGTCATAGGACCAATTTACGCCCCAAAGGGCGGGGAAACGTAGTGTTCGGGCATTTTAATCCACATCGGTGGACCGGCCCTGACGATCCAAAGGCTTGACTGAGTACTTGCCTGAGTCATGGGCTAGATTGTCTCGAAATAAGCAGAGGACTATCTTTTGCCTCGGTTCATAGATGGAAATCCAACTTCCAATACGTGACTTTGCGATTTTGATTGTAGAGCCTAGTATTGGCGACATGATATATGGTACCCATGCCGTCTATGATTGCTACTTATGATTCGAAATTATTTTGACACTATGCACTTATTATAGTATCAAATGATTTTTTTTAACGTACCAAGCATGTTTGGCTATTATAAGGGAAAACCAAATCCCCCGGCTTGCGTTGCATTGTGTGATAGGACCTGGGTCTTATAATAGCTTCATTTTTTCAAAAAGCATTGCGCTGTTTTGTTATATGCACTGGTATTCTTGGGAGGAAACCCGTTCCGTGTATACGGCGTGGTCCCTCGATTTACCTGACTTTAAAATAAAGATTAATAACTATTTTTAGTTCTCACACCAGTCACATGACTGACCTGGAGTTTATTGTTTTAAGCTAAACTCTGGGTGCCCTCATTTTCCGCACGGGCAGCTAGTGGTTTCGGTTTTGCAGATTTATATTCACAGGATCCTGATTTACAGCTGGAACGATATCCGAAAAGCTCTGTATCCGTTTATTCTTTTTAGTTGTGTTTTGCATTATTTTCCGCTGCTATGTAATGTATTGTAATCTCTGGTATTTCTCAAATGCATATTATTTGTTAATACTCTGTATATTCCTGTATTCTGATGGAATTGTTGTAATATACAATGAAATGTTCTTCTGTTTGCGTTCCGATGTGGCTTGTCCTCAAAGTATCCGCGCTATCCTTACCGAGGAAGTCACGGGTCCTTACAGCGATTTTTGGGCGCGGTTCTTCACGTCGAGGGGGCATCGGAGGAAGGGAAAAGGAAGGGGGCGGCGCCAGCATGGGGAGGGGGCTCCGGTGGTCGCACGACGGGGTGGATGATCGCCTGGAGCGGCTCCGTTCTTCTTCTTTTTTTTCCTGAAATTGGTTTTCGATCTGTAAAGGAAACGGAGAGAGTGGAGTAAAGGGGGTGTTGACTAGTTTAATTATATATATATTTAATTAATTTAAATTTCAAAAAGTAACCTTTTATTTTGAACACGAAATCGAACCCAACGACCGTCGTTCCTAGCTAATTACCGCCATTCCGAACATAATGGGATATGTATCGTGAGCCAGTTCGGCTGTTTCGATCAGTTTTCATCAAAATCAAAATATAAATCTATATATTGAATTTGAACGCACATTTCACTTTAATGGGGCCACATACGGACTCTAAAAATTTCCGAGAAATATTTTCTAGCTTCGTATTGACGATACGGTCCTAACAAAACTAATTTCGTCAAATTCTAAGACCGTTTTAAAAAATGGTCATTTTCCAGTCGATTATAATCAACTGAAATTGGTCAAACGCGTTTAACTTCGCCATGCTCACATATTGATTCAGAAAATTATGAATTTTGGAATCTAGCAATGACTTGACATCCCGGATCCAAAAAAAGTGGTTTCGTCGAAAACGAAGGTTGTTTGCAAAATTTCCATTTTTAAGGGCCAGAATTCCATAACGACTATTCTTAATTTTCAACTGGGCGTAACTTTTGATTCCCGCTATGAAATTTTGATTTTTCGGATTCGTTGGAAAGATATTCTCAATTAGATTCTAATATTTTTTGTTTCGCTAAAATCCGATTTGTTTTGAATCCTTTGCATTCATTTGAATTTGAAATCGAATTTTCAAACTACTGCACCATTTTCAATTCCTTTTAAAATTAAAATAAAATATTTATATTCGACGACGATTCAAATAAATATATACATTCTATTTCTATTCAAAATAAATTTCTCATTGTTATTATTTAAAATAATTCATTTTAAATATTCAAAATTTACTAAAATTGCCAAAATAAATATTTTGAATTGGCTCGGATTTCCGGTTATTACAATCTCCCCCACTTAAAACTTTTCGCCCTCGAAAAGGAACGGAGCTGAAAGTAGTTTTACTAATCAACACAACTTTCATTATTTTCATTACGGTTTAAGTTCTTCAACTTTTCAAATTCTTCAAAAATTTGGCTAACTCCCTAAATTTTCGAAAAATTTCGCCATAACCTCCCCTGCACGGGAGCACCGGGAAAATCCCGAAATAGCCATACAGGCCTCTCCAATCCAAAAAGAAAAAGAAATAGCCAAGTGGCTCATAAAATCATCCAAAACCCAAGAAATTAGTAAACTTGTACCTATTTGTCGGGAAAACAATTTTATTCTTCTCCTCTAGCCTCTTTGCAATGACCAGTTCAATGGATACACATATATATGTACATGCATGCATGCAATTCCAAACAATTTCCAATTCAGTTTAATATTTGATCAATTTGGTTATATGGTTCAAATTTTAATTAATCAACCAATAATCAAACAACACAATCAGCAATCAATTAGTTGATTATCATTTCAAATTCATAGTTTTAATATATAGTCCAAAAACCACATTTTTGGTGTCAAATCACAACAATAGGCCTATCTAGTTTTGGTTCTCACACCAGTCTATTGGAAATATATCGACATCACACCTTTGAAACTCGAACACAAATGCTGATGATGATGCATCATCATCAGGATTATCCCCAGGCGACTAGAGTGTGATTCTATATATATCCAGTATATTAAAACTTCGAATACACGTGGATCAGACGTATATGCAAAATCTTTATATATTTGATTGTCCAAATCAATATAAAAATAATATTCAAATACGAATAATTTATTTAAATTTTCAAAACAAAAATTGTTTTCATTATAAAAATATACTTTTCCGACTCATTCTAGGATACTACCGATCCCATCTCTTACGAGTCATTCCTATTGGATATTACTAATCCAATCTCTGATGAATTCCTTCGTTTGGTTCTAACGTGTCTTGTTCTCCGAGCTCTGTAAACCAAAGCTCTGATACCACAATGAGACAGCCAGACGAAATCCGGTAGGCTTTGCAACCATCCCTTCATACCCCAAAGCAGCATGTAAAACCCACCATGGCATCCAACTGATCCCCCAGTACACTTGTTTTACGGCGACCCTCTCGAGCCTCCCGGCCACTGCTTAACCAACCCTCAAGAGGGACCTGTGGGGGTAAGAGTCTCCCGTCCGCCACAAAACCGCGAAGCGAGAACCCCCCATCATGAGTGCAACAAGAACTGGTGATACTCCATTCTCGATTTTCTTAACTCCGTTGGGTCTAAGAAAAGTATTATTAAAGATACCGTTCACGACAACCCAAAATCACATTCCATTTACAATGGAATCTTCATGGAAAACAAATCGATATATATATAATCGATATAAACTTCCATATCCGACTAATAATATAAATGGAATAATGGCAAAGCCTTTTAAATTCCAGATATATTAGTTGTCTTCCTCCACAGAAATTCACTTCGATTATTACCAAATCGAATTCCATTCCATTCCAATTTATTTTATTAAATTGGAAAACTTTACTTTGAAAAATCTCCTTTAAATCGTAATAAAAGATTTATAAATTCCAAATCACATTTCACTGTAAATCGGGTTAAACAACGAATGTCGTTAAAAACACAGTTCACGATAAACCCAATTCACATTCCATAAATTATCGGGTTAAAGAACAAGTGTTATTTAAAACACCGTTCACGATAAACCCAAAAATCAATTCAAATTCAATTCCAATTAAATACCATTTAATTGGTATACTTCATTAAATTTAAATAAAAAGAATTAATCTTTTTCTCAACTAGGTTTAAGAACAGTGTTAACGAAGACACCATTCATGACAAACCCAAATCCTATTTGATATTAAATACAAGGCTCTGAATAGAAAATATATCGGCTTATATTCAATATCAAATTCTACGACCAACAAATATCGTATTGGAAATAACGATATAAATATATCTTTCAAATTTCCATAACAATATCTGTATAATCAAGAAATCCAACATCGAAATATTCCAAAGACAATTTCGATTCAAATCCCTTCCAATTCAATTATTGGAAATTCTGGTTACTTTTAAAACCCTTTCAAATCCAATTTATATATCTAAAAAATAAATGGATTATAATTCTAGTTTAAAACTAGTTCATTTCGATAAAAATCTATTTTTATCTTTTCAAATATGGAGTTTTTCATCCCAATTCTTTCCAAATCATTTCTTATGATTTCACACAAATTATAACTATTTTTAATAATTTTATCAAGGCTCGTACAGTCGATTTCCATAAACGGCCATCGAACTGCACTTACAACGACCTTTTCCAAATTTGCTTTGGACATAATTCCAAATCCAACTGTTAGATTTCAAATCTCTAATATTCATTAGAAAGCTCTTTTCGATACGAACCCAACGGTTCTGGTTTTAGGAGAATCCGACGGTCGGATCTCCCATAATATCCGTTCGAAGTCAATGGTCGAAATTCGCGAACTACCATAGCGCGATGCGTTCTATTCAGGCCATTATATATATAATGTATATATATTATATATATATATCGTCGATTTCCTTTTAAAATGTATTTTATAAATCGTTTTAAAATTCGTTTTCAAAAATGATTTCAACTTCATATTTGTAAGAACCCGTAACTTCCCCGTTAAGGAAAGAGCGGATACTTTGAGAACAATACACAAAATAGAACGCATACAGAAGAACATTTCATTGCTATTACAACAATTCCATCAGATACAAGAATATACAGAGTATAAATGAATAAATTACATTCGACAAATATCAGAGATTTAAATTACATTTAAATACATCGCAGCGGAAAATAATACATAAACACAACTAGAAGTAATGCACAGATACAGAGCTTTCCGAGCATCGTTCCAGCTGTAAATCAGGACCCTGTGAATATAAATCTGCAAAACCGAAACTACTAGCTGCCCGTGTGGAAAATAGGGGCACCCAGAGTTTAGGTTAAAACAATAAACTCCAGGTCAGTCATGTGACTGGTGTGAGAACTAAAACAGTTATTAATATTGGTTTTAAAGTTAGGTAAATCAAGGGACCACGCCGTGTAATACAGAACGGGTTTCCTCCCAAGAATACCAGTGCATAAAACAAACAGCGCAATGCTAAATAAAGAAAAATGAAGCTGTTATAAGACCCAGGTCCCATCACACAATGCAACGCAAGCCGGAGGATAGGGTTTTTACCTTATAACAGCCAAAGCATGCTTGATACGTTTAAAACACATTATTTGATACTATAATAAGTGTATAGTGTCAAAACAATTTCAATCATAAATATCAATCATAGGCGGCATGGGTACCATCTATCAGGTCGCCATACTAGTTCTACAATTAAAACCGCAATATCACGTATTGGAAATTGGATTCCGTCATGAGTCGAGGCAAGGGGCAAGCTCCTCTCCGCGTTCGAGACACTCTAGCAAATGCCTCAGGACCCCACTATGATCCTTTGGAACCTCCAAGGCCGGTCCTCTCTTACTTTTGAGGATTGGCAATTCCTGAACACACGTTTCCCGGTCCTTACAGACCTATATCCGAGGCGCCTCGTATCCAACAACCACACAGGTGAAAAGTATATAAATGTCAGGGCTGGTAGGTCACTGACACCACCCTAGCTAGAAAGAAACGTCGTGCACTCCTTGGGTCCGTATCCCGTTTTTGACTCATACCGAGGTGTGAGGCTCGCGAATTCACGTTATACACAAAGCTACGCCACACAGGCCGTGCTTTGATCATCAACCACAAGACTTTGCTTTTCAACAGAAGCCTTGATCAATTGCCACTTACGCATGCCACACTGGCAATTCACTCCATGCGACTGATGTCCATCGATATACAACCTCTGAGCTCGTACGTCTCAGAGAAGGGCGTTAAGCAAGAGAATAAATTCTCTGCCGCCAAACAGATGTATATTTAATAAAGATCAATCAACACAGAATAAAATCCAATGTCAGACACACAATCCATTTACAAGTTCGTTCTGGGTCTGAACGAAACCGGAGGCACTTTCCTCGCATATCCATCTATCTCCAAGTACGTCTGGACGATCACCAACTGTTTCCCTCATCCTGGGTGTACAGCCCAATCAAGATCATCAGTAATCACCCAAACGATGTGAAGACTTCCGGTCTTCAACCACCGTCTTCATCTTCGACATCTCGTCGAATCGGTTATTCAAAATGGGTATAAACCCGGCCTTTCTGAATAACCCACGTATATAATAAACGAATGTTACACAAACACAACAAACGCCTCATTCCAATTCAGAATATTCTTTTATTCAGAAAATCACATTCTTAGGGAAATGTTCCCATTAATTTTATCCAAGATAAATTCTTCTAAATTTATCCTATAATCTTCCTTTGGATATCATTTCAAACCATTTTATGGTTTTCCAAACTAGTCAGGATTAGCGAACCACACCGAAGTAATTATTTATTTTATTTCCCAATCCCAACCTATATATCCCATGGAGCAAAACTAGTAATACTCCATATCTAACACCACGGTGTTATCGGTAAAATTAATTACCGTTTCACGTTCAAATCTAATTAAAGATTTAACTATCGCTTTGGAGCAAAACTGGTGGTACTCCATTCTCGATCACCTTTCAGATTTGATAATTTAAATTATCAATTCACATTTTAATCTAATTAAAGATTCATTAAAACTCCACTTAGTTTTAATCTTTTTAACAATCAACATCTTGCCTTTAACTGGGTTAAAGAACCAATGTCATCTAAAACACGATTCAAGACAAACCCAAATCACATTTGATATTCAATACAAGGCTCTGAATAGAAAATATATCGGCTTATATTCAATATCAAATTCTGAAACCAACATATATCGTATTGGAAATAGCGATATAAAATATATCTTTCAAATTCCCATAACAATATCTGTATAGTCACGAAATCCAACATCGAAATATCCCGAAGATAATTTCGATTCAACTCCCGTCCCATCCACGTATTGGGAATATTGATTATTTTCAAAATCACCTTCAAATTCAGTTTATTTATTTCAAAAATAAATTGATTTTAATTCTAGTTCAAAACTAGTTTATTTCGATAAAAATCTATTTTTATCCTTTCAAATGTGGAATTCTCCAGCTCAATTCTTTCCAATCCATATATTATGATTTTACACAAATTATAGATATTTTTAATAATTTTATCCAGGCCCGTACAGTCGATTTCCATCTACGGCCCTCGAACTGCACTTACAACGACCCTTTGCTGAAATTGATTTGGACATAATTCCAAATCCAACCGTTAGATTTCAAATTTCTAATATTCATTGGAAAGCTCTTTTCGATACGAACCCAACGGTTCCGGTTTTAGGAGAATCCGACGGTCGGATCTCCCGCAACGTCAATTCGAAGTCAATGGTCGAAATTCACGAACTGCCGTGGAGCGGCGCGTACTATTCAGGCCATCTTATATATAATATATATATATATATATTATATATATTTCGTCAATTTCCTTTTTAAAACGT
This sequence comes from Allium sativum, assembly GCA_030737875.1. Classification (NCBI taxonomy): domain Eukaryota; kingdom Viridiplantae; phylum Streptophyta; class Magnoliopsida; order Asparagales; family Amaryllidaceae; genus Allium; species Allium sativum. The sequence goes on along the minus strand of CM060916.1, from coordinate 1,045,164,144 downwards.
GTTTTATAAATCGTTTTAAACTTCGTTTCAAAACCATTTCAACACTATTTCAATTTCTAATTAAAACTGAATATTTTATATCATTACTATATAAATGATAATATTTTCAAAATGTTATATTTTGAAATCACTTCTTTTCTATATTCATTATAAAAACGAATATAATCGATATAAATATCGTTCACGTCAAAATGGCGCAACTCTAATCAACACGGCTTTGTATATTTCAATAAATCCGTTATTCTATTCAACAAATGAATATTTATTCCATTCAACACATGAATCTATATTTCTTCCAACACCTGACTAATCTCAACACATGAGTACTGTCTACACATCACTATTTTTGTTATGTAAAATATTTTATAAAACTATGGTATCTATCGTTTGATTTTTAATTAGACTTCTACTGGGAAGTAGTTCTAATTTTAAATATGATAAAGATGTAAATTTCATTGTATAAAATATTTCACTCAACACATGAACATCGTCAACACATGACTATTTTTATATTCAACACATGAATTTTCTTTTATAACATTCATTATTGTCCCAATTGGAATGAGGCCCAATCAATCACCATATAACGTTAATTATATGGATTCCATACAACACATGTATATAATAGCAATAATAAACAATCAACCATCATCCAAAGTGCACTACACTGTATAAGCATCAAATATAGATATCTAACGCTTATAACAGCCTGTCAATCAATCGATCGACATATTTAATCAATCAGGATGAGTGAACTTCAAATTTCATCCCAACACCCGTGTGGGGTTTCAAACAATCAAACACAGATTTTATTTGTGCAGTTGGGCGATGTGTAAAATTTATCGTCCCAATCAATGTCCTTCAAATAGGTGTACATAAACAAACCGTCCGGTTTGTAAATGAATATTTTATTTTTATTCACTTCCACGTTAAAAATTATATTTTTAACGATAAAATATTATATTTCAACACATGAATTTCTATTCAGTTCATTTACACAATAAAAATGATATTTTTATTTTTCTAACATATTTTGGGAAATTTCGGCGGCATAACGTCACGATACTAGAAACGGGACGAGGCCTAGCCTTATCCCCGGTCTAGTGAAGGCCCACGCCATTCACACATCAATCAAATCCATTTCATTTCACCAAACAATTCAATTCCAACCAAATAAACTAACCAACTACTCAACCAAACAATTTATCAAGCAAGCCATCCATGGTCTGTGGATGACGGGTGTCGGGTGCTACTAAGCACCGTCTGCATCCTAGTATATATATATATATAACTAGAAAAAAAAAGAATTTAGAGTGAGAAGTTCTCACCAATAGCTATCCAACTTCACGACACTTGATTTATAGAAATCTTCTTCATCCTCGCCTTTTTATCATCTTCGTTTGCCCGTAGTCACTACATATATAAAAAATCACATTTTTATATTGTTGCCATGTATATAAAAATCACATTTTTATATTGTTGCTATGTATATAAAAATCGCATTTTTATACTACTACTATATAGATAAAAATTCTATTTTTACAACGGTGTTCATATAATAAAGATTATATTTTTATATCGCCACTTATATAAAAATCACATCTTTGCTCCTTTTACATAATAAAGATCAAATCTTTAATACTTCTATAATGTAAAAATCATATTTTTAATCTTCTACTAATATAAAAATCATATTTTTATTATCTCCATAACATAAAAATCATATATTTATTAACTTCATATGTCAAAAATCATAGAAGCTTTAAAGCGGAGAAAACTCACTTTTTTTCTAACGCCTTTTCTGAACTGCTGAATTGTTGTTCGAGCTCCAGACTTCGTATACAAACTCAAATCTTCAATCCATCTTTGTTTCTAGCACAAGCACGCCATTCTGAACAACTTTTGCCTAGTGGTCTTCTTGCCGAAAATGTGCCATTTCGCCGGAAATCGCGAAAAGACAGCATTTTGACAGTGTTTGAACATCAGACTTCGGACGCGTTTTCTCGACAACTCCGCAATACAAAATAGGACTTATCATATACCAAATCGAAGAGAATTTCGTGCTCTACAACTTTGGTATTGAGGAACTTTGGCTAGAAACGCACCGTTTGGGAGTTATTCGCGAAATACGGTTAGGGACTTATTTGCAAAACGGGTAATTTTGGTGAAAATGGGTTTTTGGGTGTAGCGGGGCCCACGGCCGGAATTGAGGGGGCTGGAGGGGGGCGCAGGCCTGATGGACGTGGGGGAGGGTGGCGGTGGTGGGGCCCGTGGTGGCCGCGGTGGTGGTGTTGGGTGATTTGGGGCTTAGGGTTTGCAAATGGAGAGAGGAGGAGCAGGAGGAGGGGAGGAGGAGGGGGTGCGGCGGCCGGCGGTGGGCGGTGGAGGCCGGTGGTGGAGTTGGGCAGCGGGTTTGGGGAGGAGGAGCCATTTTTGAGTTTTTTGGAGGAAAAGAGGAAAGTGAAATTATGAAGAGAAAAAGGAAGTAAAAGTGATTATATGCTAGTTTCCCGCGTATCGCCTGAACACTAACGATCTCCAATCGCCGCGGATTTCGGACACGACATAGTAGACGTGAAGACGAGTCCAACGAAACAAGTTTCGTCGAATTCCGAGTTCGTTTGACCATTCAACAAAAATCACAAAAATGCTCAGATAAGCTCTAAAAATGCGATTTTGGCGCACCTTTTCTTCTCGCACGCTCACATGCTAACTCAAAAAATCAAGCCCTCTTGGATTTAACCATTATTAGACGATACGAATCCATAAAAAAAAGTAGAATCGAATTCCGAGGTCGTATCAATAATGTTCCTTTGTAAAATGACTACCCGCTTTACCCTGAACTGTTTCAGCTCGCACGGCCACATACTAACTCCGTTCGACGCGCCCTTTGGAACATAACAATAATTTGTCATTATGAATCCATAAAAATTTATTTCGTCGAATTCTGAGCTCGTATGCAAAATTTCACTTTTTAAGGGCTATGTATTGTTAACCGAACAACTCCAGGCCATAGCCACTATTCCGGATATCGGAATATATCGAAGCTTATACTTTTCGAAGTTCTAAACGGCATTTTAAACTCAATGGAAGTAGTTTCGAGTCCAAATTCATCCGTATGCAAAATTTGACTTTTTGGCGCCGCATATAATTTACATAGCGACTATTCTGAATTTTCAACTGGGCATAACTTTTGATTCCCGCTATGAAATTTCGATTTGTCGGATTCGTTGGAAAGATATTCTCAACTAGATTCTAATATTTTTAGTTTCACTAAAATTCGGATTGTTTTGCACCGGTACATTCAATTGAAGTTTGAAATCGAATTATCGAACTACCGCACTATTTTCAATTCTATTTATAATTATAAATAAATATTTATATTCTAACGACGACGTATATAATATATACGTTCTAATTATATTCAAAATAAATTTTTCGTTGTTATTATTTAAAATAATCTATTTTAAATATTCAAAATTCGCTAAAATTGCCAAAAATAAAAATTTAAACTGGCTCAGATTTTTGGGTTGTTACAATATTCAATTTCAAATCAAAATTGAATATTCCATATCATCGATATATAAATGATAGTATTTTCAAAATATTATATTTTGAAATCAATTCCTTTTCGATATTCATTATAAAAATGAATAAAATCGATATAAATACCGTTCACGTCAAAATGGCGCATATCTAATCAACACGGCTTGATATATTTCAATAACTTCATTATTCTATTCAACAAATGAATATTTTCTTCAACACATGAATTTTCTTTTATTCAACACATGGATATATATTTTATTCAACACATGAATTTATATTTTATTCAACACATGAATTTTCTTTTAATCAACACATGAATATTCTTTTATTCACCACATGAATATATATTTTATTCAATACATGAATTTTCTTTTATTCAACACATGAATATATATTTTATTCAACACAAGAATTTTCTTTTATTCAACACATGAATATATATTTTATTCAACACATGAATTTTCTTTTATTCAACACATGAATATTCTTTTATTCAACACATGAATATATATTTTATTCAACACATGAATATTTTTTTTCCCAAATTGGAATGAGGCCCAATCAATTACCATATAATGTTAATTATATGGATTCCCTACAACACATGTATATAATAGCAACGATAAATAATCAACCATCATCCAGAGTGCACCACACAACGGCATAAGCATTAAATATAAATAATTAACACTTACACAGTCTGTCAACCAATCGGTAGACATACAATTAAATAATTGGGATTAGTGTACGCCAAATATCATCCCAACACCCGTGTGGGGTTTCAAATCAACAAACACATATTTTTATTTGTGCAGTTGGGCGATGTGTAAAATTTATCGTCCCAATCAATATCAGTCAAATGGGTGTACATAGACAAACCGTCCGATTTGTTTATAATTATTTATTTTATATACATGTTAAAAATTATATTTTTAACTATAAAATATTTTCAACTATAAAATATTTTATTCCATTCCACTTGTAATGGCCCAGATTTTTCGAACAATTAATAAGGTTTTAAATAGTGAATTGATAATATAAATGAATTATTATTTTAAGTTATCGATTTAAAAATCGATTTCTATTTAATATTGAATATATTAAATTATCGTAATACGAGAATCTAAGATAATTGAATTCAAAAATTTAAAACTGAATCGAAGGGATTTAGGTGACCAGTTTAGATTTTATTTGAATATAGAAACGATAATAATAATTATTTATTATCAAAGAATTTATTTGTTTTTAATTTATCGATTTAAATTAATATCTCCTCCATATGATTAAATGGAGCTTCGAATTCTGTTCCAGTGTGTTCAGAATAGCGGTTTTACCCTAGGAAGGTCGGTCGTTATGTTCAAAAAGGAGTTCGCGATCACGGGATATTTTAAAATTGAATAAACACCGTACCAGTTAATACCTGCCCGTAATAAACTCTATACCTATTAAAACCTTTCCCTGATAAAACCTTACCCAGTTAAACACTTCATTTCCTTAACCATGAAGTATGCTTCTCGTCTATAAAACACGATGAACCCCCTTTGTAATCCCTTCATTTTATTTCCTCCAGAAAATAAATTGAAACCATAAGCTTGGAAATCAAACCGAACCCACTCCATCCTATAATCAATTCGAAGCCGTGCCTTACTTTTTATATCCCTCAAACTGAAATCGAATTGTCTGACCTAAAATCCCCAATTTCCATTTTTCATTTCCGTTCAATGTTCCAAAGGATTTCAAAACCTAATCTATTTCATCTGAAATAAAATGGGGAAACCGAACTCGAGCACGCTGAAGTGGGGTTAAGGGATGTTGACGACGCGAGGGGCAGAGGTTAACGGAGAGGCGGCATTGGGTTTCTGGCGCTAGAGTGCAGTGTTCGTGGAAGCCTGAGTTTTAACTCAATGGTAGAAGTTTGTGCGCTCGCGAATTAGGGCACTAGGGTTGAGTTGGAATTCGCGTTCTGTCTCGCGAGGGAAGAGTTCAATCTCAATGAAACAACCGTTGATTTGGGGAAAGTCAAAGTCTGAATGGTTTCTGTTGCGTTCGAATGGAATCACGATAGCAGTTTGGAGAGGGGAGCAATGTTTCCTACTCTCTGTAAGGGTCGAGTTCGTACAGGAATTGTTAAGAGCGGCGATGACGTTGGGAACATGGATCCGTAAATCCTGGGTATGAAATGGTGCTGTCATGATTTCGAGACGGTGAACGAAAGGAGAAGGACTGGGAATGCTACAGGTCATAACAGTATTCATAAGGAAGAGGGATTGAAAAGCAATTAAGGTATAGAAATTTATTTATTTTTAATTAGCTAAAATTTCTAAATTTCTGTTAAGAGAAAGGAAATGGCCTTAAATGTTATCTAGCATATGAAAACCGAAAACAAAGAGATTTATTTAGTAAATCATTATAAATATTGTAAATTAAAATAGACGAGTGGAAAACTTGAACTTGAAATCATTAGATGTTCGAAACCAGGGAATTAGAAAAATTAAATGATATTATTGTTAACATAAAACCCTATCAAGAAATGTCATTTGCTTATTTCTGAAAATTCGAATTTTTCTTAGGCGAACCTAAATCAAATAAAATTTATTCAAGAAGTTTCAAGTTGACCTGTAGTCGCGAGGATTCGGCATCTAATCAGATGTTCAAAAAATAAACAATCATGGTGAGTAAATATCACTCACCTTTTATTTAGAATTATTTTTATCAGTTAAAAATAATTGTTTGTTGCTTGTGTGGTTGCATTTAATATTTTGTGCATCTTAAATATATTAGTTATTTAGGCTTGGTGGTTGCTATTATATATATATTGGTGGTTGGTTTCCTGCAGTCTCATTAGCGGATGCCCGCGGTACCATTAGCGGATGATTACCCTATACGCCCCACGCTATGATAGTGGATGACCTTCTATACCGTGATATCCTGCCTCGAAGCAGGATGTGTATTATTTTTGTTGACTAACGTCTGTGGATGCAGGAAAACAGGTTGGAGGGATCCAACTGGATTCCTCAAAATATATTGTCTGTTTGTTTGTTTGTTTGGTTTCATATGTATATTCATATATGATGTGTTAAAAAAATCAAACGATTGAAATTGGTTGATTTGATTGTTTAAAATATCCCTGGGCTTGAATATTTTTTTTTTTTAAATATCAAAAAGGGTATTTGAGATTTAAAAAGGGAATTCTATTTTTATAAATAGAATTTGAATTTTTATGAATTATAGAAAATATTAACTTGTTTGAATATATATAAAACTAGAATTGAATTTATAAACTTGGTTTATAAATTTATAAATTTTGAATTTGAATTGAATTTATAAACTCTGTTTATAAATTTAAAATGTTGAATTTGAATTGAATTTTTATAAACTTTGTTTATAAATATATAATGTGGGATTTTAAGTGAAGTTATAAACATTGTTTATAAATTTAACGTAGAAAATTCAAATGGAGTTCTAATAGAATTCAAATAGAATTTGAACAAGAGAATTCAAATAGAATTTGAATAAGAGAATTCAAATAGAATTTGAACAAGAGAATTCAAATAGAATTTGAATAAGAGAATTGAAATAGACTTTGAATATAGAATTCAAAGGAATTGAAATAGAATTTGAATTCAAAGGGATTGAAATAGAATTTGAATTCAAAGGAATTCAAATGGATTTGAATAAAGAAAAGTCAAATAAAGATTTGAATGAAGTTTAACTATAGAATTTGAAATAAGATTCAAATGGAGTTTGAATATAGAAATTCAAATGTAATTCAAATATAGAATTTGAATATAGAAAATATAAAGGAAATTCAAATATAGAATTTGAATATATGGAATATTAACAAAGAAATTTTAAAAATAGAATTTCAAAATAGAATTTCAAAATAGAATTTCAACATAGAGTATCAAAATAGAATTTGAAATAGAATTTGAATATAGGATTCAAATAGAGTTCAAATGGAATTTGAATATAAAATTCAAATAGATTTGAACATAGAAACCAAATGAAGTTTGAAGATAAATTGAAATTCAAATGGAGATTGAAAATGGAATTTGAATGTAGGAAATTCAATTTGAAATAGGATTTGAATATAGAAGATCGAAGTATAAATTTATTTCTGAGCTAGGGAAAATCGACAATTTTAGAAAATAAAAAATATTACGTTGAATTGGAAAACTGATTTGATATATATTAAAAATATATCAGAATGTAGTTGAATTTATTATAAACGAAGTTCAAACGTTTATATATATATATAATTAAAACGAAGTCGCCGCAGTGCTGCAGTTCGTAAATTGGCGATTCGAACTTCAATTGAGTATACAGAACTCAATTGAAGTCGGAATTCTTTGAAACAAGAACCGTCAGGACCGGTTGAATAATAGTTTTCTAATGAAGGAGAAAAATCTGGATTTCGTCGAATAGATTTTGAGTTATGTCAAAATCAAATTTTCAGAAAAACAGCGCCAGAACCATTATAAAACCATAACGGTTTATTTAATTAAATTAAAGGATTTTAAGCAAATAAAATTCAAATTTCTATTTAGAAAAATCCAGATTCGAGTCATAAAATATATCGGAACTCAAGTGGAGTAATGAATTGATTATTGAAACAAAAATCAGATTTTTAATTATTGAATAGAATTAACTAATTTGAATAGTAATTAGTTAATGAGATTTTGAAATGATATTGGGCTTTGAATAACTGAATTCGATTTGAAAATTTATATTCGAAATCGAAAAGGAAACTAGAATTGAAATTGAAATTCAATTTGGTTATGAGCAAGTTAAATATTCTGTTTGAACACGTTATGTTCAAACAAAGAAGTGAAATAGGCAAAATAGCTAATTAAGGAATAAATGAGCAAAACTGAATTCAAACGATTCGAAACTGAATTCAAACAATTCGAAACTGAATTCAAACGATTGGATTGAGTTGAATTGAAAACAGGTGAGCATGTGTTAGACAGGTATGGGATGAAGTATATGGAGATTTCAATTTATGTGCCCGACAAAAAGGTACATGTTTAAATTCATATATGAGATTTTATGCGCCGTATCGGCAAGCCGCTTGGCTTTTTCTTTTTCTTTTGGATTGGTGAGGGCCATGAGAGGCTATTCGAAATATCCCGAAGCTCCCGGTACAAAGGAGGTTATGGCAAAATTTTCCGGAAATTTAAGGAGTTAGAATATTTTTAAGATAATTTGATAGTTAGAAATCAATGTATCGATATATATAGAATTCGATAGAGAAACGAAATTTAAAAAAATATAGAATATTGTAAACAAAAAGGGAAATCTATAAATTAGAAATAGAAAGAAAACCATATACATGTTTTAAAAATGAATAATTGGGTTTTATAGTGTATTTATTCGAGTTTAGTGGTTTTGCCATTTTGAAGTTGAGGGTGTTTTCAGTCAAGGTCTGAGAGGTAATTTTACCCCAACTTGATTGATTTCATTTTTAATCGATAAATAGCAAGATCTAGTCTCGAGGAGAAGTGTTGAATAAGAGTTAGTTGAATAAAATATTTTGGGTCATCGTAACGATGTTTTACACAGCATTCTTTTAACCCAAGTGGTGGAATTTTGAAAATATAACATTAAATATTTCCTGAGGCTAATTAAAATAGTCGGGAAAGAAATAAGTGATTGAAATTGTTTTCAATTTCAAATAGAATATATTTTCTAACTATAGAAAATAATAGAAGGTGATATATGGAAATGTTTTCCAAATAGCGAAAAGGTCAAGATGATTACTGAAAATATTTGGTTAACAAATATTGACAAGGAAGTGGAGAAGCATTTAATTAATGAAATATTAATTAAAAGGCTCAGTGATTGTTTGATGGATGTTATGGATGAATGGATGTTTGTTTATTTTTCTTCAGTAGTTAAATAACCGACTATCGAAGTTTTTGCCAATAGCGTTGTAAATATGGAGAGACCGGTTGGATTATTATCCGTGAACCACTCTGTATCGGCAGTAGCGTTGCGAATCAGATTATATGAAGATAATCGAAGACGAAGAAAAGTGCAAGGGCTTTTTCTATTAATAGAAATTGTGCTTTCGGTTTCGTTCAATCCCAGAACGAACGTAAATGGACGAATGTCTGACAAAGTATTTCCAATGATCGCATGAGTTGGTCTATATAAATATATATGGTGGCAACGGATTTATTCCCTTAGCATAACATCCAGAATATATTTGTGCGAATCAATTAGTGATTAACGGATCTGACAATGTGGCATTCAAAGTTATTGCGCTATCAATGAATGATAAATAATCGTAGCCTCAGGCCTCAACAACCGGGAGATGACAAAAATCGGGCAGGCAACATGGCTAAGTGGGTCGCTCCCATTAGGGTGTATAATCATCTATCTAGAGATTCATTTAATTTCTTATTCTATTCGATGCCGTCCCTTATCGGGAAATGGTTGCTGATCCCAACCGTTGGTGATATACATTCGATACACTCAAGCGAAATGAGTGGTCGGTCATGTGTGGGCCGGGTTGCAAGATGTTCTTGTTGAACCCAGTGTATTCCTCTCTAGAGATACACTAGCGGAAGGTGGTTCCAAACCTTGTCATGTTGGAAATCCAATCTCCAATAAGCGCCATGCTGTTTTTGATTTTATATTATATATGGAGTGTGAGATGCAAGCGTTCTGCTATTTGGTTATTTATTTGATTTAGACACTATTATAATATCACTGGATTTTCATATCAAAGTGTTTTGGGTTATAGTAAGGTAAAAACCATCCATGTTTATGTGTGGGTTGGTCTTACTATTATATTTTCTTTCGAAAGGATTTTGAAAGTAAATAAATGGTTGGAGTTTACTCACACCAGTCCCATGACTGACCCGGAGTTTATTTTGTTTTATTTTCCCTAAACTCTTGGGTGCCCAAATTTGTACGGGAAGTCAAGTAGTCGGGATTTTTCATATTCAATTGGAAGAGCTGGAAGCAGGAGGCTTCACCAGTTAGCTATAGACTATCATATATTCCGCTGTGAACCATGTTTGTGTCTGGAAACAGGTGTTTATAACTGTTCCAGGAATAACTATTGTAATAACCCGGAAATTCTGAACCAGCTTAAAATTTTTATTTTGGCAATTTTGGCGAATTTTGAATATTTAAAATAGATTATTTTAAATAATATCGACGAAAATTTATTTTGAATATAATTAGAACGTATATACTATATACGTCGTCGTCAGAATATAAATAATTATAATAGAATTGAAAATGGCGCGGTAGTTCGATAATTCGATTTCAAACTCCAATTGAATGTACCGGGTGCAAAACAATCCGGATTTTAGTGAAACCAAAAACATTAGGATCTAATTGAGAATATCTTTCCAACGAATCCGAAAAATCAAAATTTCATAGCGGGAATCAAAAGATATGTCCAGTTGAAAATTCTGAATAGTCGCTATGGAATTCAGGCCCTTAAAAATAGACATTTTGCAAATGACCTCGGATTTCGACGAAACCACTTTTGTTGGGTCCGTGATGTCAAATTATTACTAGATTCCAAATTTCATAATTTTTCGAATCAATATGTGAGCGTGGCAAAGGAAAACGCGTTTGACCAGTTTCAGTTGATTTTAATCGACTGGAAATTGGCCATTTTTCAAACGGTCTCAGAATTCGATGAAACTAGTTTTGTTAGGACCGTATCTTCAATACGAAGCTAGAAAATATTTTTCTGGAATTTTTCTAGTCAGTATGTGACCCCAGTAAATTGAAATGCGCGTTCAAATTCAATATATAGAGTTATATGTTGACTTTGACGGAAACTGATTGAAACGATCGAATCAGCCTACGATACATATCCCATTGTGTTCGGAATGGGGGTAAAACGCTATGGACGACAGGCGGTGGGCCTCGTTTTGAGGTCGTATGTAAAAGTCAACTCTTTGCATTTAAAATAATAATAAAAATAAAAAAATATAATCTTCCCTCCTCACCCCTTTAATCACTCTGCCCCCCCTTTTCTTATTTCAGAACGAATCAGAATCTAAACAAAAAAAAGAAGAAGAAAGCCGCAGCGCCGAGCCCGTCGATCGAGCGCCACCGCCCTCCATCCCCGAGCTCCCTCTGGCGCCGCCTTGCCTGTTCCTCCCCCTCGTCCCTCCAGTAAATCGAAACCCCCCCAACCAAGTCGAAGTCGCGACGCCGCCAGGTGGGGCCCCCAACCACCGCTGCCCCCATCTTCTTCTCCCCCGACCTCCTCCTCTCCTCCTTCAGTCGCCCTGCCCTCCTACAGGAGCTCCAACGCGCAACTACCCCCCCACCTCTGTAAGTTTCACTGATTTTTATTTATTTTAAAAACTGATTGTTAGATTATGTAAAAACTGATTTTATTAGGAATCAAAACTGATTTTCCTTTTTATACATAGGATTATGAAATAAAAGTTCAATTTTTATGTATATGATTTTTAAAATAGAAAAGATTTGATTTTTAAAATAGAAAAGATTTGATTTTTAAAATAGAAAAGATTTGATTTTTAAAATAGAAAAGATTTGATTTTTAAAATAGAAAAGATTTGATTTTTAAAATATAAAAAATAAGATTTTTACAATAGAAAAAAAATAAGATTTTTACAATAGAAAAAAAATAAGATTTTTACAATAGAAAAAAAATAAGATTTTTACAATAGAAAAAAATAAGATTTTTACAATAGAAAAAATAGGATTTTTACAATATAAAAGAATTAAATCTATATTTTTGAAAAGGCGAAATCTATATTTTTGAAAAGGTGAAATCTATATTATTGAAAAAGGCGAAATCTTTATATGGTGAAGAGCGAAGAGAAAATATTATATTGAATAGCATAATAAAAATTCGATTTTTATATATTGAATAGCGAAGTAAAAATTCGATTTTTATATATTGAATAGCGAAGTAAAAATTCGATTTTTATATATTGAATAGTGAAGTAAAAATCCGATTTTTATATATTGAATAACAAGGTAAAAATTCGATTTTTACATATTGAATAACAAAGTAAAAATTCGATTTTTATATATTGAATAACAAAGTAAAAATTCGATTTTTATATATTGAATAACAAGGTAAAAATTCGATTTTTATATATTGAATAGTATAATAAAAATTCGATTTTTATATATTGAATAGCGAAGTAAAAATTCGATTTTTACATATGTAGTGAAAGCGGACAACGAAAGCGACAAAATGCGAGAATGGCGAAGATTTCTATCAAAGAAGAGTCAAGATGATTGGATAGCTATCGGTGAGAATTTCTCACCTTTCAATTTCTTTTTCTAAGTTATATATATATACTAGGATGCAGACGGTGTTTAGTAGCACCTGACACAATCGTCCACAGACCATGGACTTGTTTGTTTGATTGCAAAAATTAGTTAGATTATTTGATTGAAATTGAATTGTTTGGTGAAATGAATGGATTTGATTGATGCGTGAATGGCGTGGGCCTTCACTAGACCGGGGATAAGGCTAGGCCTCGTCCCATTTCTAGTATCGTGCCGTTATGCCGCCGAAATTTTCTAAAATATGTTAGAAAAATAAAAATATCATTTTTATTGTGTAAATGAACTGAATAGAAATTCATGTGTTAAAATAAAATGTTTTATCGTTAAAAATATAATTTTTAACGTGAATGTGAATAAAATAAAATATTCATTTACAAACCGGACGGTTTGTTTATGTACACTGATTTGACTGACATTGATTGGGTCGATAAATTTTACACATCGCCCAACTGCACAAATAAAATATGCGTTTGATTGTTTGAAACCCCACACGGGTGTTGGGATGAAATATGAAGTTCACTCATCCTGATTGATTAAATATGTCGATCGATTGATTGACAGGCTGTTATAAGCGTTAGATATCTATGTTTGATGCTTATACAGTGTAGTGCACTTTGGTTGATGGTTGATTGTTTTTCAATGCTATTATATACATGTGTTGTATGAAAATCCATATAATTAATATTATATGGTGATTGATTGGGCCTCATTCCAATCGGGAAAATAAAGAATATTATAAAATAAAGGTTCATGTGTTGACTGTACTCATCCGTTGAGATTAGTCATGTGTTGAACGAAATATTTTAACTATAAAATTTACATCTTTACCATATATAGAATTAGAAATCAACTGGAAAATAGATGAGATGAGTGGTCTCCCGGATATTAATCTAATGTTGGTTTCGGCCTTCGGGGTTAATATTCAGGAAATCGTTCTCTCACTAAATTACGGTTGGAGTCTGATTCAATATCAAACGATAGATACCTTAATTTTTATAAAATATATTAAATAACAAAAATAGTCACACGTGGACAGTACTCATTCGTTGAGATTAGTCGTGTGTTGACAAAAATAAATATTCATTTGTTGAAATAGAAATATTTGAAAAAGAAATATTTGAAATAGAATATTTGAAAAAGAAATATTTGAAATAGAATATTTGAAATAGAAATATTTGAAATAGAATATTTGAAATAGAAATATTTGAAAAAAGAAATATTTGAAATAGAATATTTGAAATAGAAATATATGAAGCCGTGTTGATTAGATTGACGCCATTTTGACGTGAACGATGTTTATATCAATTTTACTCATTTTGAAATGAATATTGAAAAGTGATTTCGTAATAAACGAATTCGAAATGAATTTAATATAAAACGAATTCGAAATGAATTAAATGTAAAAAGAATTCGAAATGAATTTAATATAAAACGAATTCGAAACGAATTGAATATAAAACGAATTCGAAATGAATTGAATATAAAATGATTTCGAAATGAATTGAATATAAAATAATTTCGAAATGAATTGAATATAAAGCGATTCCGAAATGAATTGAATATAAAGCGATTTCGAATTGAATTGAATAGAAAACAAATTTGATTTCAATTGAATATATAACGAATTTGATTTCAAATTGAACGGAAAACGAATTGAATTCAAATTGAATAGAAAACGAATTGAATTTAAATTGAATAGAAAACGAAATGAATTCAAATCGAATTATAATCGATTTGAATTGAAGTCAAATAGAAATGAAAGTAAAAAGGATTTATAATAGGAAAATTCAATTTTGATTTGAATTGAAATGGAAGTTGAAATGTTTTTGAAACGAATTCAAAACCTATTTATAAAATTCGTTTTAAATAGAAATCGACGAAATATATATTATATATATTATATATATAATATAATGGCCTGAATAGAACGCGCCGCGCCGCGGCAGTTCGTGAATTTCGACCATTTATTTCAAACGGACATTACGGGAGATCCGACCGTCGGATTCTCCTTAAACCGGAACCGTTGGGTTCGTATCGAAAAGAGCTTTCTAACGAATATTAGAAATTCAAAATTTAACGGTTGGATTTGGAGGTACGTCCAAATCAAATTTGGAAAAGGTCGCTGTAAGTGCAGTTCGATGGCCGTTGATGGAAATCGACTGTACGGGCCTTGATAAAATTATTAAAAATAGTAATAATTCGTGTAAAATCATAAGAAATGATTTGGGAAAAGTTGGGATGAAAAACTCCATATTTGAAAAGATAAAAATAGATTTTTATCGAAATGAACTAGATTGAACTAAATTTGAAACCCGGGTTTTTTTATTTTTAAATAAATAAATTAGATTTAAAAAGGGGTTTTAAATAATCGGAATTCCTAATATATTTGATTTGAATTGAACTAGAATTGATTTGTGGGTTTATCGTGAACTGTGTTTTTAACAACACTAGTTCTATAACCCGATGATAAATAGAATGTGATTTGGGTTTGTCGTGAACTGTGTTTTAAATAACACTAGTTCTTTAACCCAGTAAAAGGAGTTTTAACGAATCTGCAATTAGATTGAAATGTAAATCTATAATCTAAATTATCAAATTTAGAAATGAGCTAGAATGGGGTATCGCCAGTTTTGCTCCAAAGCGATAGTTAAATTTTTAATTAGATTTGAACGTGAAATGGTAATTAATCTTACCGATAACACCATAGTATTAGATATGGAGTATTACCAGTTTTGCTTCATGGGATGAATAGGTTGGGATTGGGAAATGAAATAAATAATTACTTCGGTGTGGTTCGCTAATCTCGACTAGTTTAGAAAACCATAATCTGGTTTGAAATGACATCCAAAGGAAGATTAAAGGATAAATTTTAAAGAATTTATCTTGGATAAAATTAATGGGAACCTTTCCCTAAAAATGTGATTTTGTGAATAAAAGAATATTCTGAATTGGAATGAGGCGTATGTTGTGTTTGTGTAACATTTGTTTTAATATACGCGGGTTGTTCGGAAAGGCCGGGTTTATACCCATTCTGAATAACCGATTCGACGATAAGTCGAAGATGAAGACGGTGGTCGAAGACCGGAAGTCTCCACATCGTTTGGATAATTACTGACGATCCTGATTGGGCTGTACACCCAAGAGGATGGAAATAGTTGGTGGTCGTCCAGACGTACTTGGAGATGGATGGATATGCGAGGAAAGTGCCTCCGGTTTCGTTCAGACCCAGAACGAACTTGTAAATGGATTGTGTGTCTGACATTGGATTTTATTCTATGTTGATTGATTTCTGTTAAATATATATCTGTTTGGCGGCGGAGAATTTATTCTCTTGCTTAACGCCCTTCTCTGAGACGTACGAGCTTAGAGGTTATATATCGATAGATATCAATCGCATGGCATGAATTGCCCGTGTGGCACGCTAAGATGCAATGATCAAGGCTTCTGTTGAAAAGCAAAGTCTTGTGGTTGATGATCAAAGCACGGCCTATGTGGCAGCTTTGTGTATAACGTGAATTCGCGAGCCTCACACCTCGGTATGAGTTAAAAACGGGATACGGACTGCAGGGAGAGCACGACGTTTCTTTCTAGCTTTGGTGGTGTCAGTGACTTACCAGCCCTGACATTTATATATTTTCACCTATGTGGTTGTTGGAATGCGAGGCGCCTCGATTATAGGTCTGTAAGGACCAGGAAACGTGTGTTCAGGAATTGCCAATCCTCTAACGTAAGTGAGGACCGGCCCTGAAGCATCCAAGGGTTGCCCAGAGTGCATAGCCCTGAGGCATTTGCTAGAGTGTCTCGAACGCGGAGAGGAGCTTGCCCCTTGCCTCGACTCATGATGGAAATCCAATTTCCAATACGAGATATTTCGGCTTTATTTGTAGAGCCTAGTATGGCGACATAGTAGCATGGGATGCTATGCCGTCTATGATTGATATTTATGATCAAAATTGTTTTGACACTATACACTTATTATAGTATCAAATGATTTGTTTTAAACGTACCAAGCATGTTTGGCTATTATAAGGGAAAACCCTATCATCCGGCTTGCGTTGCATTGTGTGATGGGACCTGGGTCTTATAATAGCTTCATTTTTCGAAAAAGCATTGCGTTGTTTATTCTATGCACTGGTATTCTTGGGAGGAAACCCGTTCCATGTTATACGGCGTGGTCCCTTGAATTACTCTCTTTTAAAGTAAAGTTTTAAATAACTGTTTTAGTTCTCACACCAGTCACATGACTGACCTGGAGTTTATTGTTTTAACCTAAACTCTGGGTGCCCCTATTTTCCGCACGGGCAGCTAGTAGTTTTGGTTTTGCAGATTTATATTCACAGGATCCTGGTTTGCAGCTGGAATGATATCCGGAAAGCTCTGTATCCGTATATCAGCTTCAGTTGTGCTTTGTATTATTTTCCGCTGCTATGTAATTTATTGTAATCTCTGATATTTATCGAATGAAATTTATTCAATTATACTCTGTATATTCTTTTATCTGATGCATTGTTGTAATAACAATGAAATGTTCTTCCGTCTGCGTTCTCTTGTGTGTTGTTCTCAAAGTATCCGCTCTTTCCTTAACGGGGAAGAAACAGGTTCTCACAACTATTCTGCTCTGATAATGGTATGTACATCCAGTACTGATTTGTATTTTCAAAAGTTATGTTACATAATATATTTTATTTTATTCGTTCCGCTGTGAGATTTGTCTTCTTTGTTTTCTTCTATTCTAATATTTCTTTCTTTCTATTTCTCATCCCCTAACTTCTTTCTAATAATGAGTCGTATTTCTGTGCAATTTGGGTTGGACGTGTGGTGTTATTAGTCAACTCAGATAGTACGGATTTGCGGGCCTTTACAGTTGGTATCAGAGCTTAGGTTGAGCAAATACCTAGGCTGTGGTGAAATTGTGCTCATTAGAGATAGGGTCAGTAGTACCCTAGAATGAGTTGAGTGTATATATGAGAGCATGTATTTGTAAGTTGATATAAAAAACTATTTTGTATTGTGTTGGCTAGTCTGTTGAGCTGTTTATGAATTCTGATCGAATTGTGGGACGCCACGACGTCGATAAGAGTTTGTAAATAATTGAACAGAAGATTGAACACGATATTGTTTTAAAGTGGGTGAATGAAATTATTTTACCCAAAATTCTATTTTGATATAGAAAGAATAATTTTTGAAATTATTATAATATATGGATGTATTGGTTGTTATTATTATAATTAAATAAGATTATAAGAAATGAAACGGTTATATATAACCAAAATAGAATTTGTATATGAATTAAATATACAAATGAGATGAATAAAAATTGAATTCAAAACAGAATTCAGAATTTTAATCCTGGGAAGTTGGGAAATATTTTCTGAAGTATATTAAAATAATATAGCTTTGTTTTGAAAGGGATTTTTGAATAAAAATCATTTTTGAATGGATTCTAAAAGTGTTAAAGCACTAAACTCACTTCAGTGGCTAGGAAATAATTTTGATGATGACTGTAGCATCATCAGTGTTCATTTTCGAGTTTCTAAGTGATGGAATGCTACCTTAGAAAGGTTTTGATGGAAATTTGTTTTGAAAGAAAACAAGTGGTTCGAAAATTCAAATGTTTGAATTTGAAATGAAAATAAATATATATGTATATATTTATGTGATTTCAGAAGGATTCGAAAGGAAAACCCAGGAATTTGAATTCTGAAGTTTAATTTTAACTGAAGCAAGTTAAATGGATCGAGGTAAATAAATTAATGAAATTCAAATTGAATAAGATTGAATAGAATTTGAATTGGGTGAAGATCATTTAGATTAAATGAAGGAAAACCAAAAGTTTTGGTGGAACTAAAATTGTTGAAATACAAAGTATAGAGTTTCAACATAAAGGAGTTTTGTAACACCCCACCTCCGTTAAGGTCACTCACAAAGGGAATGCCTTAACTTTGGTGGAGCATTTTAGTAAACAGAACAGAAACTTACAAGACAGATGAAACAGTACTTGAAATTTTTTAACTTTATTTCAACAGAAACAGAAATAAACTTGATTACATCCTTTCAAATTACATTATCAGAATTCAAGTACAAAATATCAGTCTTGTACAAAAGCCTTCAGAATGCATAGTTTAAAATCATAATCCCCATAGAACGGAAGCTATACAGAGCCAAGCCATACTTTAAGCACTTCAAGCAGAGAGAAATCCGGAACAAGCTAAAGTATTCCCTCCTTGGATAACCTGGGGGGGGGGGGGGAACGGAAGAAAGGAGGCGAAACAACAAGGGTCAGACAAAAAGTCTGGCAAGTCCAGTAATTTTCAGTTATGAACAGATAATAATAACATGACATGAACATAAAACTGGATGAGAGATAGCTGTAACAGGTGTAGCAGATATAACAGAAGAACAGAATGACATAAACTATTGCTTTACACTTCTCTGCACTAATACTAGTATAACAGAATTAGGTGTCACCCTAATGTCTAAACTGAAGGAGGAACGGGTACAGAATAATTTAACAGAAACAGAATGCTAATAATGGGCCTTTACTACCCGATCAGAAACAGACAAAAGCAGAAACAGATTAATCCCTACGGAAACAGAATGTAGAATTAGGTGTACACTAGTAATGGGTCTTTACCACCCGAACAGACGGTACCACACAGAAACAGACAGGTGTTACCACCTAACAGAAACAGACGGTACCAACAGAAACAGACAGAACTAAGTGTACCCTAAAACCCTACCCCAAGAGATCGGCTCCCTAATACATAAATATCCTGTGTCGGCCCCACAGTAGGGTGTATCACTCCCTAAAGCTACAACCAATTGGCACAGACCTATTTACAGATGTCACGACATCTTACATCCTCAGAGGCAGACCGGGATCCATGCACGCACATGACCCGGTTGGAACGCACCATCAACACCCCTCGCCATTATCAGAATGAACCGCTTATAATTAGTTCAGTAAGCGTGCCCGGACCCTACTTACTGTTGGGTCAAAGTTTTGATACCAGAAAGGGTTACTGACTAATATGGGTCCCAAACAACAGATGACACAAGTAATTCCCCTTCTAACCTTGTGTCCCCAGACTAACAGATTTCAGCTTAACTTGTCTACAAGTTTCAGACATACAAAATTTAGGTTAACTAGTTCACAGATCAGACAATCAAGTTAACAGGTTTTCAGACTAACGGATCAGATGTTCGGATTAACAGGCTTACAGATTAACTGGTTCCAGATTATCTAACTTTGTATTGGGCCTACGGATTCACGAAACGGGTTCATCAGATTCATTGGTCCAATTGGTTTAACCTTACCCAACACGTTTTAGACATCATAATTATCTCAGATTTCCATTAATTAAATATTAATGCCCAAACCTCTCACATTAGACTGACAGTTTGCGGCTACTGGTTAGGCCGGTTGGTTCCGGGCAGGTTTCTGTCGCAAACTGAGTCTAACCTCGGGTTTCAAGCACGTTATGAATAACTTCTCACATTAGAACCTATTGTTTGCGACCACTGGAATATGCCGGGAGGTTCCGGGCAGAATTACGCCTCAAACTCATTCTAACCTCGAGTTAGCCATGCTTATCTTTGCGGCCAATTAATTAATGATTTACCATTTATACCCACGCCTAATATACATGTCAATTATTCATAACTATAGCCAATTCAGATTATGTCAATAGCGGACTAATTATACCAACTCAACAGATATAGCAGATAACAGATTTCACAGGTTAGGCGACTTAGCAGATTAAGCAAACTAGCAGATTTAGTATTTTCAACAGACTTAGCAAATGACAGATTTGGCAGATGAACAAATCTAGCAGACGAGGCAGTAGAGCAGAACTAGCAGATTAAGCAATATAACAGAACTAGCAGATTAGGCAATGTAACACAACTAGCAAATTAGGCAAATATAACAAATTTACTCATTTCTTAAAGTTTCATACCTTGCCTAATTATAAATCTTGCCTAAGTTCACGTGCTTAAATAATAGTCTTGATTCACAATATTATCATATACCCTATGTTTGTATTAAATATACATAGCACAGATTATGGTCATAACTTTACCATATATCATATGTTCCAAATTTTTATTAAACTTGTATAGTACAGAAGATCCATATAATTTATACCAAATATAGCCATAGATTACTATGCATGTCAAATATCCCAAAGGTCCCTTACTTAGGTGTTTATTTACATTATTAGATATCCTACTTTCATGTAAATCTTTATACCTAGGCCATATTCTCTTTATCCTAAATCATGTGTTCAATACAGTCTATATTTATGTTCAATTATATACCTTTTTACGTCATGTCCACAAATCATATGTTCAATACCTTTTTATGTTATAAATATAACATGTCCAATCATATGTCTCAGATTCATGTTCTAGCTACAGTCCATGTTCTTTCCTCAAATTAGTCACCTATTGGTCATGCCCAATTTATGCATCATTTATTTTACTGTCCCAAACATTTTAGCGCATGTTAATCTCTTATGAGATTGGCTCAGGCTCGTAGTAGCCTGGCTATAGAACAAAAAGAGGAAAGAGGTACAGAATAAGATAAATCAAATCAGAACATAACAGATATAATCTCAGATTCAGATTCACAATTCATGTCAAAATCAGAATTAACGTTTATAGCGGAAAATAACTGTACTTGCCTTAATTGGATTAAAGAAAGAACTCTAGTTGTTGTAGAACCGTTGCAGAAGCTCTAATCTCTAATTGAATTTAGGTTGATGTTGATTGTCTTCTAGTTTTGATTCCAGCAGAGTAGCAACGCCATTTTTATTTTTAATTTAGAACAGAGGTAGAGTAGAAGCAGAATAGAATTGTGTGCAGAGAAGGCTGGGTTTGAGGCTGTTTAAATAGGTTTAGGTAGACGAATCTAGACAGAAAACGAGACCAGATACATCAGAACACACCCAGGCAGAAAAGCAGATTCGGGAGGCAGGTCGACCCCCAGGTCGACACTAGGGTCAACTCTAGGGTCGACCCCCTGGGGGCAGGTCGACTCTAGGGTCGACTCTAGGGTCGACCCCCTCGGGGCAGGTCGACTCTAGGGTCGACTCCCCAGTTGACCTGGTCTGTGCTGTTTAATTTTTTTTGAACTTTGGAAGGCCATAACTTGGTCATATGGACTCCGATTTACGAAATTTCGGACTCTATTTCGCGTATTTTTCCGAGACGAACGCAATGGCACAGCCCGTTTCCCTTGATTCTGATTTTATATTTTAATTATACTCAGATTTGTAATTCTTAAGTTCACAGAAAATACGGGGTGTTACATTCTCCCCTCCTTAAAGGATTTCGTCCCCGAAATCTTCAAGTTAAGAAGAATGTGTCCTACCATCCAATCACTCATCTACTCAGTCATCATCCACAAGCATCCATTGTCCTTAGAAATTTCTAGTGTTGTATGAACATTTGCAAAAGTGTGTGTATATGTTCCTTATCTAATGCAAAGATCAGGCGGTCTACTGATTGAGTTGACCTCCTTAATGCAAATTATGTCAGTGCCATGAGTCCAATATGTATGCAATTTTCCTATTTGATACATATCATTTCTATATGAGTGCACAACCATCCACTCATATGCAACATCCATGTGCTGATTCAACCATTTTGCATCCATAAAAATTTAAAATGCTCACACATCCATATGCAGTATGAGAGTGTTTTCGAGCCGATCTAGTGCCTAGTGTGTGTATATGCGTCCACGAGCAACCACTAGCAACCACTTGCATCCACTTGCAATCATCAAACATAACATGTCTCAAACACATGTTTACACCCATTAGGATTCCTATCTATAAGTTGAACACTCGATCGATAGGATACAGTCGAGTGATGGAAGCGAGTACAGATAAAACAAAAACTTGATTCCTATCAGACATTGGTTGAGAAAATAATTCCCCTAAGGGTCAACCCCGAAGACCGAAATCAACATCAGATTGACAACCAGAGGGTTACCCTCTTTAGACAATGTCAAAACTGAAAATCTTATCAGAAGTATTCAGATATTTACAGACTACTGGTACAGATCAGGTTCCCTAATGATTCTTCGGAAGCTAAGCAAGATAAAATCATATCCCACAAAAACTCAGAATATATGCGTCATATTTGACGCCTAACACAGATATCCCTCAAACCCCAATCTCAAACAGATGAGCCATAATCCTTATGGGTCTGAGTCTACAGCGGAATTCAGAAATAATACTAGTATTAAAGTGCAGAGTATCGATTACAAAATCAAAATACCAGAATCAGAAAAAGTCTTAACTCCATAATCAGATAAAGAAATTTTCCTATTTCTATCCTAGCCACTAGCCTCAAGAGTGTTCGCCTGCCTTCCTTGTCCTCGTTTCTTCGGGCAGTCCCTAGTGAAGTGTCCCATCTCCCCACAGTTGAAGCAAGCGCCCTTCCTTTTTCTGCAATCCTTGTTCAGATGAGTCGAGCTTTCACAAGTAAAGCACTTTTTCCCTTTCTTATCTTCAGACTTCTCATCCTTCCTCTATGTTTCCTTTTTGGGCCCTACTTTCTTATTCTGTGGTTCCTCCTTCTTTGTCTCTTTCGGGCCCTTGTCTTCCTCGTGCAGTAGTGCCATATCCACCAATTTCTCGTAAGTTGCTCCCATGGGTACATGGGTCATGGCTAGGCTGTGCAGTGGCTCGTTCAATCCTTTAACAAAGCAGAGAGCCTTTTTATGCTGAGTGTTGACTAAATCCAATCCGAACCTAGCTAGTTGGTTGAACTGGTTGATGTATTCCTTGACCGTCATACTTCCTTGCTTAAGAGATAAGAACTTTTCCAGTTGTAAACTCCGTTCAGCTTGCGAGAGAAATTTTGTCTCAAACCTTGTTCTGAAATCCATCCATGTCTCAACCAACCTCTCGGCGTTAGTGACTTCCCACCAGTAGGAAGCTTCGTCTTTGAGCAGCCATACCGCCAACTGTACCTTCTGCCTATCGTCCACCTCAAAGATAACGAATAGATCCTCAGTTTCTTTGAGCCAATTCCTCGCTTCTACGAATGATTCAGTTCCTTTGAAATCCTTCCCACCCATGGCCCTAAAATCTCTACAGATCTTTGAGAAAGCAATTGCACGAGGAGGGGGTGGGGGAGGGGGATCATTTGTTGGACCTGTAGCGGCGGTCCTAGCCTCAAGATATTGACGAAACCAACTGGGTACATGAACACCCTCTGGTATCTCAGATGCTTCAGACATGCTGAAACTAAAAAGGAAAGGTTCAATACAAAAAGGACTGAAATAAAGATATATGGCTCTTGGGGATTATGTTTTTCAAAATAAGCTTTATTTTTGAAAATACTTCCTTTCAAAACCTTTTTGAAAATAGTTTTCAAAACTTTTTATAAAATCTGGTAACCTTCAGCTCTGATACCAAGTGTAACGCCCCAGCTCCGTTAAGGTCACTCACAAAGGGAATGCCTTAACTTTGGTGGAGCATTTTAGTAAACAGAACAGAAACTTACAAGACAGATGAAACAGTACTTGAAATTTTTTAACTTTATTTCAACACAAACCGAAATAAACTTGGTTACATCCTTTCAAATTACATTATCAGAATTCAAGTACAAAATATCAGTCTTGTACAAAAGCCTTCAGAATGCATAGTTTAAAATCATAATCTCCATAGAACGGAAGCTATACAGAGCCAAGCCATACTTTAAGCACTTCAAGCAGAGAGAAATCCGGATGAAGCTAAAGTATTCCCTCCTTGGATAACCTGGGGGGGGGAACGGAAGAAAGGAGGCGAAACAACAAGGGTCAGACAAAAAGTCTGGCAAGTCCAGTGATTTTCAGTTATGAACAGATAATAATAACATGACATGAACATAAAACTGGATGAGAGATAGCTGTAACAGGTGTAGCAGATATAACAGAAGAACAGAATGACATAAACTATTGCTTTACACTTCTCTGCACTAATACTAGTATAACAGAATTAGGTGTCACCCTAATGTCTAAACTGAAGCAGGAACGGGTACAGAATAATTTAACAGAAACAGAATGCTAATAATGGGCCTTTACTACCCGATCAGAAACAGACAGAAGCAGAAACAGATTAATCCCTATGGAAACAGAATGTAGAATTAGGTGTACACTAGTAATGGGCCTTTACCACCCGAACAGACGGTACCACACAAAAACAGACAGGTGTTACCACCCAACAGAAACAGACGGTACCAACAGAAACAGACAGAACTAAGTGTACCCTAAAACCCTACCCCAAGCGATCGGCTCCCTAATACATAAATATCCTGTGTCGGCCCCACAGTAGGGTGTATCACTCCCTAAAGCGACAACCAATTGGAACAGACCTATTTACAGATGTCACGGCGTCTTACATCCTCAGAGGCAGACCGGGATCCATGCACGCACATGACCTGGTTGGAACGCACCATCAACACCCCTCGCCATTATCAGAATGAACCGCTTATAATTAGTTCAGTAAGCGTGCCCGGACCCTACTTACTGTTGGGTCAAAGTTTTGATACCAGAAAGGGTTACTGACTAATATGGGTCCCAAACAACAGATGACACAAGTAATTCCCCTCCTAACCTTGTGTCCCCAGACTAACAGATTTCAGCTTAACTTGTCTACAAGTTTCAGACATACAAAATTTAGGTTAACTAGTTCACAGATCAGACAATCAAGTTAACAGGTTTTCAGACTAACGGATCAGATGTTCGGATTAACAGGCTTACAGATTAACTGGTTCCAGATTATCTAACTTTGTATTGGGCCTACGGATTCACGAAACGGGTTCATCAGATTCATTGGTCCAATTGGTTTAACCTTACCCAACACGTTTTAGACATCATAATTATCTCAGATTTCCATTAATTAAATATTAATGCCCAAACCTCTCACATTAGACTGACAGTTTGCGGCTACTGGTTAGGCCGGTTGGTTCCGGGCAGGTTTCTGTCGCAAACTGAGTCTAACCTCGGGTTTCAAGCACGTTATGACTAACTTCTCACATTAGAACCTATTGTTTGCGACCACTGGAATATGCCGGGAGGTTCCGGGCAGAATTACGCCTCAAACTCATTCAAACCTCGAGTTAGCCATGTTTATCTTTGCGGCCAATTAATTAATGATTTACCATTTATACCCACGCCTAATATACATGTCAATTATTCATAACTATAGCCAATTCAGATTATGTCAATAGCGGACTAATTATACCAACTCAACCGATATAGCAGATAACAGATTTCTCAGGTTAGGCGACTTAGCAGATTAAGCAAACTAGCAGATTTAGTATTTTCAACAGACTTAGCAAATGACAGATTTGGCAGATGAACAAATCTAGCAGACTAGGCAGTAGAGCAGAACTAGCAGATTAAGCAATATAACAGAACTAGCAGATTAGGCAATGTAACACAACTAGCAAATTAGGAAAATATAACAAATTTACTCATTTCTTAAAGTTTCATACCTTGCCTAATTATAAATCTTGCCTAAGTTCACGTGCATAAATAATAGTCTTGATTCACAATATTATCATATACCCTATGTTTGTATTAAATTTACATAGCACAGATTATGGTCATAACTTTACCATATATCATATGTTCCAAATTTTTATTAAACTTGTATAGTACATAAGATCCATATAATTTATACCAAGTATAACCATAGATTACTATGCATGTCAAATATCCCAAAGGTCCCTTACTTAGGTGTTTATTTACATTATTAGATATCATACTTTCATGTAAATCTTTATACCTAGGCCATATTCTCTTTATCCTAAATCATGTGTTCAATACAGTCTATATTTATGTTCAATTATATACCTTTTTACGTCATGTCCACAAATCATATGTTCAATACCTTTTTATGTTATAAATATAACATGTCCAATCATATGTCTCAGATTCATGTTCTAGCTACAGTCCATGTTCTTTCCTCAAATTAGTCACCTATTGGTCATGCCCAATTTATGCATCATTTATTTTACTGTCCCAAACATTTTAGCGCATGTTAATCTCTTATGAGATTGGCTCAGGCTCGTAGTAGCCTGGCTATAGAACAGAAAGAGGAAAGAGGTACAGAATAAGATAAATCAAATCAGAACAGAACAGATATAATCTCAGATTCAGATTCACAATTCATGTCAAAATCAGAATTAACGTTTATAACGGAAAATAACTGTACTTGCCTTAATTGGATTAAAGAAAGAACTCTAGTTGTTGTAGAACCGTTGCAGAAGCTCTAATCTCTAATTGAATTTAGGTTGATGTTGATTGTCTTCTAGTTTTGATTCCAGCAGAGTAGCAACGCCATTTTTATTTTTAATTTAGAACAGAGGCATAGTAGAAGCAGAATAGAATTGTGTGCAGAGAAGGCTGGGTTTGGGGCTGTTTAAATAGGTTTAGGAAGACGAATCTAGACAGAAAACGAGACCAGATACATCAGAATGCACCCAGGCAGAAAAGCAGATTCGGGAGGTAGGTCGACCCCCAGGTCGACACTAGGGTCGACTCTAGGGTCGACCCCCTGGGGGCAGGTCGACTCTAGGGTCGACCCCCTGGGGGCAGGTCGACTCTAGGGTCGACTCCCCAGTCGACCTGGTCTGTGCTGTTTAATTTTTTTCTGAACTTTGGAAGGCCATAACTTGGTCATATGGACTCCGATTTACGAAATTTCGGACTCTATTTCGCGTATTTTTCCGAGACGAACGCAATGGCACAGCCTGTTTCCCTTGATTTTGATTTTATATTTTAATTATACTCAGATTTGTAATTCTTAAGTTCACAGAAAATATGGGGTGTTACAAGTTTTGAAAAGTTAATGAGTTTATAGTATTTTTCCTACCAAAGCAATTTCGGGGACGAAATTATTTTAAGGGGGGAAGAATGTAATGACCCAGATTTTTCGAACAATTAATAAGGTTTTAAATAGTGAATTGATAATATAAATGAATTATTATTTTAAGTTATCGATTTAAAAATCGATTTCTATTTAATATTGAATATATTAAATTATTGTAATACGAGAATCTAAGATAATTGAATTCAAAAATTTAAAACTGAATCGAAGGGATTTAGGTGACTAGTATAGATTTTATTTGAATATAGAAACGATAATAATAATTATTTATTTTCAAAGAATTTATTTGTTTTTAATTTATCGATTTAAATTAATATCTCCTCCATACGATTAAACAGAGCTTCAAATTCTGTTCCAGTGTGTTCAGAATAGCGGTTTTACCCTAGGAAGGTCGGTCGTTGTGTTCAAAAAGGAGTCTGCGATCACGTGATATTTTAAAATTGAATAAACACCGTACCAGTTAATACCTGCCTGTAATAAACTCTATACCTATTAAAACCTTTCCCTGATAAAACCATACCCAGTTAAACACTTCATTTCCTTAACCATGAAGTATGCTTCTCGTCTATAAAACACGATGAACCTCCTTTGTAATCCCTTCATTTTATTTCCTCCAGAAAATAAATTGAAACCATAAGCTTGGAAATCGAACAGAACCCACTCCTTCCTATAATCAATTCGAAGTCGTGCCTTACTTTTTATATCCCTCAAACTGAAATCGAATTGTCTGACCTAAAATCCCCAATTTCCATTTTTCATTTCCGTTCAATGTTCCAAAGGATTTCAAAACCAAACCTATTTCATTTGAAATAAAATAGGGAAACCGAACTCGAGCACGCTGAAGTGGGGTTAAGGGATGTTGACGACGCGAGGGGCAGAGGTTAACGGAGAGGCGGCATTGGGTTTCTAGCGCCAGAGTGCAGTGTTCGTGGAAGCCTGAGTTTCAACTCGATGGTAGAAGTTTGTGCGCTCGAGAATTAGGGCACTAGGGTTGAGTTGGATTTCGCGTTCTGTCTTGCGAGGGAGGAGTTCAATCTCAATGAAACAACACGTTGATTTGGGGAAAGTCGATGTCTGAATGGTTTCTGTTGGGTTCGAATGGAATCGCGATAGCAGTTTGGAGAGGGGAGCGATGTTTCCTACTGTCTGTAAGGGTCGAGTTCGTACAGGAATTGTTAATGGCGGCGATGACGTTGGGAAAATGGATCCGTAAATTCTGGGTATGAAATGGTGCTGTCACGATTTGGAGACAGTGAACGATAGGAGAAGGACTGGGAATGCTACAGGTCACAACAATATTCATAAGGAAGAGGGATTGAAAAGCAATTAAGGTATAGAAATTTATTTATTTTTAATTTGCTAAAATTTCTGAATTTCTGTTAAGAGAAAGGAAATGGCATTAAATGTTATCTAGCATATGAAAACCGAAAACAAAGAGATTTATTTAGTAAATCGTTATAAAGATTGTAAATTAAAATAGATGAGTGGAAAACATGAACTTGAAATCGTTAGATGTTCGAAACCAGGGAATTAGAAAAATTAAATGATATTATTGTTAACATAAAACCTTATCAAGAAATGTCATTTGCTTATTTCTGAAAATTCGGATTTTTCATAAGCGAAGCTAAATCAAATAAAATTTATTCGAGAAGTTTCAAGTTGACCTGTAGCCGCGAGGATTCGACATCTAATCAGATGTTCAGAAAATAAATAATCACGGTGAGTAAATCTCACTCACCTTTTATTTAGAATTATTTTTATCAGTTAAAAATAATTGTTTGTTGCTTGTGTGGTTGCATTTAATATTTTGTGCATCTTAAATATATTAGTTATTTAGGCTTGGTGGTTGCTATTATATATATATTGGTGGTTTGTTTCCCGCAGTCTCATTAGCGGATGCCTGCGGTACCATTAGCGGATGATTACCCTATACGCCCCACGCTATGATAATGGATGACCTTCTATACCGCGATATCCTGCCTCGAAGCAGGATAGGTATTATTTTTGTTGACTAACGTCTGTGGATGCAGGAAAACAGGTTGGAGGGATCCAACTGGATTCGTCAAAATATATTATCTATTTGTTTGTTTGTTTGTTTGGTTTCATATGTATATTCATATATGATGTGTTAAAAAAATCAAACGATTGAAATGGGTTGATTTGACTGTTTAAAATATCCCTAGGCTTGAATATATTTTTAAAAAAATATATCAAAAAGGGTATTTGAGATTTAAAAAGGGAATTCTATTTTTATAAATTGAATTTGAATTTTTATGAATTATAGAAAATATTAACTTGTTTGAATATATATAAAACAAGAATTGAATTTATAAACTTGGTTTATAAATTTATAAATTTTGAACTTGAATTGAATTTATAAACTTTGTTTATAAATTTAAAATGTTGAATTTGAATTGAATTTTTATAAACTTTGTTTATAAATATATAATGTGGGATTTTAAGTGAAGTTATAAACGTTGTTTATAAATTTAATGCAGAAAATTCAAATGGAATTCAAATAGAATTTGAACAAGAGAATTCAAATAGAATTTGAACAAGAGAATTCAAATAGAATTTGAGTAAGAGAATTGAAATAGACTTTGGATATAGAATTCAAAGTAATTGAAATAGAATTTGAATTCAAAGGGATTTAAATGGATTTGAATAAAGAAAAGTCAAATAGAGATTTGAATGAAGTTTAAATATAGAATTTGAAATAAGATTCAAATGGAGTTTGAATATAGAAATTCAAATGTAACTCAAATATAGAATTTGAATATAGAAAATATAAAGGAAATTCAAATATAGAATTTGAATATATGGAATTTGAACAAAGAAATTTTAAAAATAGAATTTCAAAATAGACTTTCAACATAGAATTTCAAAATAGAATTTGAAATAGAATTTGAATATAGGATTCACATAGAGTTAAAATGGAATTTGAATATAAAATTCAAATAGATTTGATCATAGAAATCTAAATGAAGTTTGAAGATAAATTGAAATTCAAATGGAGATTGAAAATGGAATTTGAATATAGGAAATTCAATTTGAAATAGGATCTGAATATAGAAGATTGAAGTATAAATTTATTTCTGAGCTAGGGAAAATCGACTATTTTAGATAATCGAAAATATTACGTTGAATTGGAAAACTGATTTGATATATATTAAAAATATATCAGAATGGAGTTGAATTTATTATAAACGAAGTTCAAACATATATATATATAAATATAATTAAAACGAACTCGCCGCAGCGCTGTAGTTCGTAAATTGGCGATTCGAACTTCAATTGAGTATACATAACTCAATCGAAGTCAGAATTCTTTGAAACAAGAACCGTCAGGACCGGTTGAATAATAGTTTTCTAATGAAGGAGAAAAATCTGGATTTCGTCGAATAGATTTTGGGTTATGTCAAAATCAAATTTTCAGAAAAATAACGCCAGAACCATTATAAAACCATAATGGTTTATTTAATTAAATTAAAGGATTTTAAGCAAATAAAATCCAAATTTCTATTTAGAAAAATCCAGATTCGAGTAATAAAATTTATCGGAACTCAAGTGGAGTAATGAATTGATTATTGAAACAAAAATCAGATTTTTAATTATTGAATAGAATTAACTAATTTGAATAGTAATTAGTTAATGAGATTTTGAAATGATATTGGGCTTTGAATAAGTGAATTCGATTTGAAAATTTATATTCGAAATCGAAAAGGAAACTTGAATTGAAATTGAAATTCAATTTGGTTATGAGCAAGTTAAATATTCTGTTTGAATACGTTATGTTCAAATAAAGAAGTGAAATAAGCAAAATAGCTAATTAAGGAATAAATGAGCGAAACTGAATTCAAACGATTCAAAACTGAATTCAAACGATTCAAAACTGAATTCAAACGATTGGATTGAGTTGAATTGAATTGGAAACAGGTGAGCATGTGTTAGACAGGTATGGGATGAAGTATATGGAGATTTCAATTTATGTGCCCGACAAAAAGGTACATGTTTAAATTCATATATGAGATTTTGTGCGCCGTATCGGCAAACCGCTTGGCTTTTTCTTTTTCTTTTGGATTGGTGAGGGCCATGGGAGGCTATTCGGAATATCCCGAAGCTCCCGGTACAAAGGAGGTTATGGCGAAATTTTCCGAAAATTTAAGGAGTTAGAATATTTTTAAGACAATTTGATAGTTAGAAATCAATGTATCGATATATATAGAATTCGATAAGGAAACGAAATACAAAAAAATATAGAATATTGTAAACAAAAAGGGAAATCTATAAATTTGAAATAGAAAGCGAACCATATACATGTTTTAAAATTGAATAATTGGGTTTTATAGTGTGTTTATTCGAGGTTAGTGGTTTTGCCGTTTTGAAGTTGAGGGTGCTTTCAGTCAAGGTCTGAGAGGTAATTTTACCCCAACTTAATTGATTTCATTTTTAATCGATAAATAGCAAGATCTAGTCTCGAAGAGAAGTGTTGAATGAGTGTCAGTTGAATAAAATATTTTGGGTTATCGTAACGATGTTTACACAACATTCTTTTAACCCAAGTGGTGGAATTTTGAAAATATAACAATAAATATTTCCTGAGTATAATTAAAATAGACGGGAAAGAGATAAGTGATTGAAATTGTTTTCCTTTTCAAATAAAATATATTTTCTAACTATAGAAAATAATAGAAGGTGATATATGGAAATGTTTTCCAAATAGCGAAAAGGTCAAGATGATTACTGAAAATATTTGGTTAACAAATATTGACAAGGAAGTGGAGAAGCGTTTAATTAATGAAATATTAATTAAAAGGCCCAGTGATTGTTTGATGGATGCTATGGATGAATGGATGTTTGTTTATTTTTCTTCGATAGTTAAATAACCGACTATCGAAGTTTTTGCCAATAGCGTTGTCAATATGGAGAGACCGGTTGGATTATTATCCGTGAACCACTCTGTATCGGCAGTAGCGTTGCGAATCAGATTATATGAAGATAATCGAAGACGGAGTAAAGTGCAAGGGCTTTTTCTATTAATAGAAATTGTGCTTTCGGTTTCGTTCAATCCCAGAACGAACGTAAATGGACGAAAGTCTGACAAAGTATTTCCAATGATCGCATGAGTTGGTATGTATAAATATATATGGTGGCAACGGATTTATTCCCTTAGCATAACATCCAGAATATATTTGTGCAAATAAATTAGTGATTAACGGATCTGACAATGTGGCATTCAAAGTGATTGTGCTATCAATGAATGATAAGTAATTGTAGCCTCAGGCCTCAACAACTGGGAGATGACAAAAATCGGGCAGGCAACATGGCTAAGTGGGTCGCTCCCATCATGGTGTATAATCACCTATCTAGAGATTCGTTTAATTTCTTATTCTATTCGATGTTGTCCCTTATCAGGAAACGTTTGCTGATCCCAACCGTTGGTGACATACATTCGATACACTCAAGCAAAATGAGTGGTCGGTCATGTGTGGGCCGGGTTGCAAGATGTTCTTGTTGAACCCAGTGTATTCCTCTCTAGAGATACACTAGCGGAAGGTGGTTCCATACCTTATCATGTTGGAAATCCAATCTCCAATAAGCGCCATGCGGTTTTTGATTTTATATTATATATGGAGCGTGAGATGCGAGCGTTCTGCTATTTGGTTATTTATTTGATTTAGACACTATTATAATATCACTGGATTTTCATATCAAAGTGTTTTGGGTTATAGTAAGGTAAAAACCATCCATGTTTATGTGTGGGCTGGTCTTACTATTATCTTTTCTTTCGAAAGGATTTTGAAAGTAAATAAATGGTTGGAGTTTACTCACACTAGTCCCATGACTGACCCGGAGTTTATTTTGTTTTGTTTTCCCTAAACTCTTGGGTGCCCAAATTTGTACGGGCAGTCAAGTAGTCGGGATTTTTCATATTCACTTGGAAGAGCTGGAAGCAAGAGGCTACACCAATTAGCTATAGACTATCGTATATTCCGCTATGAACCATGTTTGTATTTGGAAACAGGTGTTTATAACTGTTTCAGGAATAACTGTTGTGCTCTGATAATGGTATGTATATCCAGTACTGATTTGTATTTTCAAAAGTTATGTTACATAATATATTTTATTCGTTCCGCTGTGAGATTTGTCTTCTTTTTTTTCTTTTATTCTAATATTTCTTTCTTTCTATTTCTCATCCTCTAACTTCTTTCTAATAATGAGTCGTATTTCTGTGCAATTTAGGTTGGACGTATGGTGTTATTAGTCAACTCAGATAGTACGGATTTGCGAGCCTTTACACTACTTCACACAATCAACTTTCACAACACATCAATTAAACAAACAAGTCATCCATGGTCTGTGGATGAGGGATGTCGGGTGCTGCTAAGCACCATCTGCATCCTAGTATATATTTCAACTAGAAAACAAATTAAAAGTGAGGAGTTCTCACCTTTGGGTTCCACTCCGCCAGTTCTTTATTTCTAAATGGTTCGGATTTTGTTTTGATTTCAGTCATTCCATCGCACTCCTTTTCACGCTGTTCATAGTAAAAATCATATTTTTAATATGATGCTCATATATTAAAAATCATATTTTTATTCTTTCTATAATATAAAAATCATATTTTTATTCTTTCTATAATATAAAAATCATATTTTTATTCTTTCTATAATATAAAAATCATATTTTTTTCTTTAAAGCTCATAAGTTAAAAATCCGAACTTTGTATCAATAAAAATCCAAACTTTTTAATTATGAAAAATCTATTCTTTATATACTGAAAATCAAAATCAAAAGAGAGGAAAAAAACTCACTGCGCTAGGTTCAATCAACGGAGACGTCGGAAGCAGGGGGGCTGCTGCACCGCGACTCGAGGTGGCGCCGGGGGAGGCCACGGTGGCTCTAGGGTTTCGCGGTTCTCTGGTGGTCCGACTTTAGGGCTCCGCGATTTTTGGGTGCAGTTCTTCACGTCGAGGGAGCATCGGAGGAGGGGAAAAGGAAGGGGGCAGCGCCAGCATGGGGAGGGGGCTCCGGTTGTCGCGCGTCGAGGTGGATGATCGCCTGGAGTGGCTCCGTTCTTCTTTTTTTCTTTCCAGAAATTGGTTTTCGATCTGTAAAGGAAAGGGAGAGAGTGGAGTAAAGGGGGTGTTGACTAGTTTAATTATATATATATTTAATTAATTTAATTTTCAAAAGGTAACCTTTTATTTCAAACTCGAAATCGAACCCACTGACTGTCGTCCCCAGCTAATTACCTCCATTTCGAACACAATGGGATATGTATCGTGAGCTAGTCCGGCTGTTTCAATCAGTTTTCGTCAAAATCAAAATATAAATCTATATATTGAATTTGAACGCACATTTCACTTTAAAAGGGCCACATACGGACTCTAAAAATTCCCGAGAAATATTTTTCTAGCTTCGTATTGAGGATGCGGTCCTAACAAAACAAATTTCGTCGAATTCTGAGACCGTTTGAAAAATGGTCATTTTCCAGTCGATTAAAATCAACTTAAACTGGTCAAACGCGTTTAACTTCGTCACGCTCACATATTGATTCAGAAAATTATGAATTTTGGAATCTAGCAATAACTTGACATCTCGGATCTAACAAAAGTGGTTTCGTCGAAAACGAAGGTTGTTTGCAAAATTTCCATTTTTAAGGGCCAGAATTCCATAGCGACTTTTCTGAATTTTCAACTGGGCGTAACTTTTGATCCCCGCTATGAATTTTTGATTTTTCGGATTCGTTGGAAAGATATTCTCAATTAAATTCTAATATTTTTGGTTTCGCTAAAATCCGATTTGTTTTGAATCCTGTGCATTCATTTGAATTTTGAAATCGAATTTTCAAACTACCGCGCCATTTTCAATTCCTTTTAAAATTAAAATCAAATATTTATATTCGACGACGATTCAAATAAATATATACGTTATATTTCTTTTCAAAATAAATTTCTCATTGTTATTATTTAAAATAATTCATTTTAAATATTCAAAATTTACTAAAATTGCCAAAATAAATATTTTAAATTGGCTCGGATTTCCGGGTTATTACAGTAAGCCTACGAAAAATATCAAATTAGGATATATGAACTATTTTCCGACCATATGGGTCGATGTATACTTTTTCATCTCTTTTGGTATATTGCAAAAGCTCCCCCTACAAGGGAGACTTTGCCAAAAAAATTCCAAAATTTAGGGAGTTAGGAATTTTTTCAAAAGTTTTGAAAATTTCTGTAAAGATAAAAGAGATTATTTTCAAATTGAATTAAAATCGAAGTTTTTGAATGGGAAATGGAAAATTAAATATTTCCATGAAAACTTAAAGTTGTATGGACTTAGGATATAGAATACTAAATACTAAGCTATAACAAAGTGGGCTTTTGAAAAGTTAACGGGTCTATAACATTTCTTCAACCGTAGTAATTTCGGGGACAAAATTACTTTAAGGGGGAGGGAATGTAACGTTTCAGATTCTTAGCTGTTTTATTTTGAGCATTTAAAATTTATTTTAAATATTGAATTAGAATTATAAGTGGATTTTTATTGAATTTATCGATTTAATAATTTATATACAATTTAATATCGAATATATCAACGATAATTGAATGCCAAGTTAAAACTGGATCTAAACAATTTGGTCGATGAATATGAATTTTATATTGAATTAGAATAATAATTATTATTTATTATCGATGAACTTAATTGTTTGAAATCGATTTATTTTTTTAAATCGAATTCAATTTAAATTGTAATCTCTTATGTAAGTTAAATTTAATTTCAGAAACCGTTCCACTGAATTCGGAATAGTGAATAACGTTAGGAATATCAGTCCTTATGGTTGAATAGTGGTTCAGGGTTTCGAGTTAGGGGCAACGAGATATTTTGATTATAAAATTTATAAAAATCAAATCAAAAGTAAATACAATTTTCCATCAACCACCCTATATTGCCGACCTCTTCTTCCTATACATAGACCTAAACCATTACATTGCATATGTTATTTTCTCCTCGAGCCGAATACTTTGTTTCCTTTCTTCCCTTCAAAGCGATCACAGAGTTTTATGGGTTTGTACGAGTTGTTTCCCCACTCCCCTTTTATATAACCAGCACACCTCCTTTTTCTTTTCTCATTTCATTTTCTTTCTCATCAGAAAATGTTGAAGCCACCGCTTCCAAAATCCAATTGAAAATTCTTAGGAAATCAAATACGCTAGAACATCGAGTAATTTACTGCTCGCCGAAACCGTTTGAACTCGTGCTCCATTGTTTTGGCTTTAGATTTGGGTGCGATTAATTTCTGAGCTTTCACGGCAATGTCAGTGGGATGGACAAGGGGTCGACGCAGGCTAGGGATTGATGTAGGGTTGGGATGCGTGAGTTCTAGGGTTTTAGTAAGGATTCTGAAGTCACAATGTGGCAGATTGATGTGGTTATAAAGGCACGCATGTGGAAGATGTGGTTGAACTGAGTAACGCGCGAGGCTTGTGGGGGGTCACGAGGTCAGTGGTTGGATTAGTGGCGAAGTCTGGTAGTTGAGTGACGTTATTGGGAGTGGTTTTGGGAAGTCAGTGAAGGATTCCAGTATGGTGATTTATAGCAGTTGCTACTGGTGATGATTGTTGCGAGTTCCAGGCATGTTTGAGTAGCTTAAAATGGTTTCATTTGTCATGAGTTTTAGAAGGAGATTTAACAGTGGATGTGGGATTTCGAACTGATGCTAAACTAGGTAGTGTTCATTAGGTGTGGTGTGGAGACATTCGAGTATTTGAGGAAAATAAGTCTACGATGTTGAAGGATGTAGTTCATCAAGAAGGTGTTCGATGGATTGTCGAAGTGGGATTACAGTTTTGGAACTGTTCGAGAATAGGCTTCATAGTAGATCGATTTTGCAAGACCGTAAGGTATAACTTTTTAAATAAATTTAAATTACATAAAATAATTATTTTATTTATTTTATAGTTAGTTTAAATAAATAGTCATATAATCGTTGAGAATAAATAAATCATCGTAGGCAGGAAATGAATTCAGTTGAAACAAGCCGAGACGATTTGGAAATTAAACAAGATTTTAACAAAATAAAAAACAAGGTGAGTAAACTCACTCTTTCCTCGATTATAATTATTATAATCGAATTTTTATTTAATACAAATATTTATATGCTGTTGTTGGTTTATTGGTTGCCTTGCTGTTATTTATAAATTGTGGTTATTATATATATTGGTTGTTTAGGCTTGGTGGTTGTGACTATTATATATATATATATATATTGGTGGTTGGATATTTCCCGCAGTACCATTAGCGGATGCCCGCAGTATCATTAGCGGATGACCTTATTACCCCACGATGTATGAGTGGATGACCTTCTATACCGCGATATCCTGCCTTGAAGTAGGATTGGTATTACTTATTATGTCTGACATTTGTGGATGTAAGAAAATAGGTTGGAGGGATCTAACTGGATTCCTCAAAATTTATAATTTGTTTGTTTCCATATATATTATCATATATGATGTGTTTGAAAACCTGTGACTGGAAATTGTGTGATTTGGATGTTTGAATATCACTGGCCCTAGATATTGATATTTATAAATATTATACAAAGTGGATTTTAGGATTTAAGAAGAAAATTTTAATTTTCGAAATAGAAAATGGAATTTCAAAATGGGTTGTAAATATTTATTTGTTTTAATAATAAAAACAAGTAATGAAATTTATTAACGATGTTTATAAATGGAAAGAATATTATCATTTGATAATATTAAACTTTAATTTTAAGTATGAATTCAAAAAAAGGATTTATAATTTGGAATCGTTTCAAAAAAGAAACGATGAAATTTATTCTATTATTCGGAATGTAAATAAAATTTGAATAAATCCACATGGATCTATGATTTGATTTCGACCCTATCGAATTTATAAAATAAATAAATTATTTCCAGATAAGATATGGAGTTTATATTAAATAGAAACTGAAATTTGAATATGAAAATAAATTCCATGTATATATATATAAGTAAAAAAAATATATTCCAAAACGGGAATGGAGTATCAAATAGATTATTAAAATATAAGTTGTTTAAATAAGGAAATTAATATATGTGATGAAGTAATTTTCATCGAGTAATTTGGAAATAAATTTCCAAATGTAAGAAATGAATTAGAAGTTGAGGTTTTAATCGAGTTTTGGGTATTACAAGCTTTTATCCATCTCAAGGTAAGAATGTTGTCGGTCAAGGTCTGGGAGGTAAATAAAATACCCCAACTTGAACGACTTCACTATTATCAAGGGATGATATTAGTTTGTAATGGTAAAGGATGTTAAATAAATTGATTTTTCCACAAAGGAAATTTATAATTGGAATTCGATTATGTCGAATTTTATAAATAATTTAATTCCAGGTGGATTGGGATTAAATATATAATTCGAGTTTTGAATAACCCAGTTATGGATATGGAATAAAATAAATCGACAAGTTGAACAATCAGGATTGTTAAGTCAGGGATTGCATTATTTTAAAATATTGAAAATGGAGTTGGAATTGATTTACAAAAAAAGTTTTAAAACTTTATAATAATTTAATTAAAACGAACTCGCCGCGACGTGGTATTTCTTAAATTGACGAGTTGAACTTCAATTGAGTATACATAACTCAATATAAGTCGTAATTCGATGAAACAAGAAACGCTAGGACTGATCAAATAATAGCTTTCTAATGGAAGAGAAAAATATGGATTTCATTTTATAGATTTTTGGTTATGTCAAAATCAAATTTCAGAAAAGTCGCTGTAACATCATTTAAAAACCATAACGATTTAATTAATTAATTAAAGAAATTTTTGGTGAATAAAAATCCGAAGTTCCATTAGAAAAATCTAAATTTGAGTTATAAAATAAATACGAACTCAAGTGGAGTAGGTGAATTGGTTTTCCAAATAAAAATTAGATTTTTATTACCAAATGAAGTTAACTAATTTCAAAAGAAATTAGTTAATAGTGTTTGAATC
This sequence comes from Allium sativum, assembly GCA_030737875.1. NCBI lineage: Eukaryota > Viridiplantae > Streptophyta > Magnoliopsida > Asparagales > Amaryllidaceae > Allium > Allium sativum. Next base: position 1,045,124,392 of record CM060916.1, on the reverse strand, counting down.
AAACTTAACTTGGTTTGGGCGAATGTAAATTTTTACTGAAATTGGAAAATCGAATATGAAACTCGAGTTAGAAATGGAATTCGATTTGTGTATTAACGAATTAAAATATATCCGAATATGATATGTTCAAATCGAAAGTGCATTAGGAAAAAGAGCGAATTAAAGAAGTGGTTAGCGGATTTTGTTAAAAAGGGAATAGACTGATTAAAATGAGTTGGAAATGGATATATATGTATATATATATATCTATATATATGCAAATAGGTATGGGATAAAGAGTATGAAGATTATAGTTTAAGTGCCCGAAAAAAGGTTCATGTTTAAATTTCCATATAAGAATTTATTAGCCTACTGGGCAAACCGCTTGGCTTTTTGATTTTCTTTTTGAATGGAAAGGGCCAGGAGAGGCAAGTTGGGGTTTGAGCTATTGACCGGTACAAATGTGGTGCTGGCGAAATTTTCTAAAAATTTAAGGAGTTAGAATATTTTTAAGAAGTTTGGATAACTAGATATCGATATATGGATACATAGAATTCGATAACAAAACTTAAAATAGAATATTAATCAAAAAGGGGCCAGTGATTGTTTGATGGATGTTTGTTTTCCTTTGATAGCTAAATCACTGGCTATTAAAAAAATTTGACCATCGTTATCGATATGAAGAGACCAGTTGGATTTAATATTTGAAAACCACTCCATATAGGTATAGGCGTTGTGAATTAGATTATTTGGAGATAAAACCAAAGATGGAGTAAAATACAAGGGTTGTTCTGTTTGTCCAGACCTAGGACAACTTGTATGGACGAATATCTGACAGAGTATTCCTAACCGATCACATAAGATGGTCTTTTTAGGGTATTACGTTTGGTGGTAGAGTAATTCGTTTCTCTTATCTTTTTATACCAGTAATATTTTTAGGAAGATATACTAGTGATTTGATGGGTTTGAGGATGTGACATTCAAAGCGTGTGGTGGCCAGAAGTTCTGAAAAGGTATGCGTAGCCTCAAGCCTCACAACCGGGAAATGACAAAAGTCGGACATGCAACATTACTAGTTGGGTCATACCCAAGCTGGGTATATTTGTCACCGATCTAGAGAAAATTCATTTATTTGTTCTTCTTTTTTATTATATATCTTACGAATTACGGTTGGACAGCCGACAACCGTGGGTGACAATATATTCGCTACACTCAAGCTAAATGAGTGAGCGGTCATGTGTGGCCGGGTTGCAAGATGTTCTTGCTGAACCCCAGTGTATCCCTTCTAGAGTACACTGGTCGGGAGGTGGTCCCATACCTTGTCATAGTTGGAATCTAATCTCCAATAAGCATCCTGCGATTTTTTATTTTATACTATGTATGTAGATCGTAAGATGCAAGTGTTCTACTATTTGGTTATTTGTTTGATTAGACGTTATCATAATATCACTGGATTTCGATATCAAAAATATTTTGGGTTATAATAATGTAAAAACCGTCCATGTTTATATGTGGGCTGGTCTTACTATTATCCTTTTTTTTCAAAAGGATTTTCAAAGTTAAACAATTTGGTTGGAGTTTTACTCACACCAGTCCCTCAAATGACTGACCCAGGGTTTATTTTGTTTGTTTTTCCTAAACTCTTGGGTCCCCAAATTTGTATGGGCAGTCAAGTGATTTTGGCTTTTACATATACACTTGGAGGAACTTAAAGCAGGAGGCTTCACCATTAGCTATTTTAGAGTTATTTTTCGCTGTATCAAATGTTGTATTGTGCTCTGATGATGATATGCATATATTGGCCAACTTTTTGGCCAAAGCTGTCGCAGTTCAACGGATCGAAGCCCAATGTCAGAAAGTTCATTCTCAATATCGGTCGATCGACCGATAGAACGACTTCCACTCCGGGAAGCCCAGGCAAGGTTCAGTTCGGGCCAACCTTCTTCAGAAATGGCCCGAGCCTAGGCCGACCCGAGTTGTTCTCCTTTAAATAAATAACTCATCAAGCCCGGAAGAATCGCTCATCTCAACTGACCAAGTTCATCATTCCCATCAAAGCAGATCGACCAAATATCTCGGAATTCCTTTAGAAATATCAAGCTAAGTCATTCAATACTCGGCCCGACTTTCAAGGCAATAAAGGCGGTCAACCACTCCCGGACAAAGCTCTACTTTTGATACACCTCACTACGAGTGCCACGTAAGCCTCTATTTTCGAGGATATTATTAATCAGTAGTGGACCGGGTCCCACCACCGTAACTACAACCAATAATCGAGCTCCATGTGTCCAAGCTTCGAAAAAGAGGAAAGCCACGTGGCGGCCCGCTCAGCCCACTACTCCACCTATAAATCCCTCCAAACTCTAAATGGAAAGGAGCTTCTTTCCGAACTTCTTCTCAACTTTTGCTTCCAGACTTCTTTCGGCTACTTCACTTCTTAGCTGAACTTCTCTTCTACGGCTAAGTCCAAAAATAGCCAATTCTTCTTCTTTTTTCTAAACAGGAAAAAGCATTGTACTTGTAACCAATCAAAAGTAAATATATATATAAAGTGGACGTAGGCACCATCTTTTCCGGACCACTATAAAAGTCTTGTGTGTTCCTTATCTTCCTTACTTATTTACGCTTTAAGATCAACATTCGTGTGTTCTCCGCACGATTAGGGGTTGACTGTCACTAGTGACCAACTTTTGATGTCAATGGTATATATGACACAAGATTTTGTATTTCAAAGTTTATGTTATATAATATATTTTATTCGTTCCGCTGTGAGATTCTGTGTTGTTGTTTTATGTTCTTCTTCTAATTTTTCTTCATTAACCCATAATGACTCGTAATTCTGTGTTATTTAAGCTGGACATATGTGGTATTTTATCAACTCAGTTAGTACGGATTTACGGGCCATCACATGCAGGATACCAAACAAGCCGACTCGAGTTTCGATAGATTGAGATTTTTGGAAAGAAAACCCGGTCTGTAGAAATTCAGGTTGTTACAACCCGAGTTATCTCACTTTTCTTCCTTTCATTTTCCTCCTTCTCCCTCTCAAGCTCTTGTCCCCCTTGCTCCACCTTCGGCCTACAACCCACTCTCATCACCAGCAGCCCCTGCGCAGCCTCCCCTACCCCCACGTGGCTCTTATTTGCACCAAGCACCCTCCTTTCCACCTTAACCACTTTAAAATCCTACTTTTAACCACCACTTAAACCACTCGCCCCTACACCATACCCACGTGCAGCAGGCTTCACCAATACTCCCTCCATAAGACATGGACCCCACCCTTCCTAAACCCCCATTAACCCGTTAAATTCCCACCTTTCTCCTCTTAAAACTAAGTTGAAATTTGTATATAAGTACAGTTTATATTTGCAGTACATTTAAAGTAGAAAAGACATGATCTTGGTTATGTAGCGATGTTGGAAGTTATGGAGAAGTTAGAGAATCCTACGTTGAAGTTTGGCGGACTGGATAAGCTATGGTGAGAAAATCTTGTTCACATTTGGTTAATTAGTTTAGTTAGTGAACACATTTAGTTCGCGTTTGAAATTAATTACATAAGAATAGTAATTGCTATGTCGTGAATAGTAACTTTGGGTTAATATTGTTAATAAAAGTTAGTAAGTTAATTACTTGACAGCTTGGTAACTAATATGGACGCCCTAATGATTGTGAAGTTAAACTGGAGATAAATAATCGGTTAATTTGGTTGAAAACGTGATTGTTATGTTATGTATAAATAGTAACATTAATAAATTTTGATGCAACATTGATTGACAACTTGTTGTGATGTACATTGACATTTATCAAACATGTCTGGATTTGCTAATTGTAACAAATAAATTATTAATGTTGGTTAATAATTTAGTTAAAGTGAATTGAAATAGCAATCAAGTGTTAATGACCTTAACACTTATGTAATGATGCAATTAAACGGTAATTAGAAGTTAATTATTGTTAACAGTCATTAATGATTGTTAATGATATGTTGAACCCATATAAGTTGAATTATACGCTAATTGATTGAGTTTTATTCCAAACTGGGATTTAATTGAATATTTTAATAATAAAATATTAAGTGGAAAATAAAAGTTTGAATTCTAAATCCGAACTAATTTAGAAAGATAGTTGAAACAAGTACGAATAATTTTTGTAAAGACAAATTTATTTGATGAAGTTTTCAAACGGTTATGTCATGTTTTGAATTTGAATTTAAAAGTGATTAATAACTTTGAAAAGTGAAGTTCGGTTTGGATATCCCGAAAAGGTTTTAATTCGATTTTATGATCAAAATCATCTTGTTTATTTGTATAATGGACTTCGGAAAAGTTTGATTTACAAAAGATAAAGTTTGAAAAATAATATAATTTTAATAATATTATAATATTCAAAAGAGCTTTCAAATTAAATGTAAAGTTTTATAATCCAATGGTTAGATTCTAAAATAAGTTCATATCAATTTGAATAAAAACAACGCAAGTGTTGTTAGTGACCCGAAACTGGATATTAATTAAATGGGCTATTTTTAAATTATTAAAAATAGAAAATTATGATAAATCATAATAAATGAGTTGAAAGAGATTTGGATTGAATATACCAAGTTTGGAAAGTTAAAAAGCTAATTTTTGAAAATGAGTTGTTCTGAGCAACACTATTCGTGATGATTTTTGGAACGGTTTGGAAATAAAAGGTTTTAGGATAACCAATGTTATCCAATTGTATTGCAAACATATCCAAAGGATTATAATGAAGAATTTAAGATATATTTGAGGTTTAAAAAATTTAAATTCAAACTTAAGTTTTCCAAATTGAATTGAAGTTGAATAGGAATCTATTTGGTTCTAGTTGAGATAAGTCTCTATAGGTGAAGACCTTTAATATTTGGGGAACTTAAAAGGCTTTGTCGTTATTTCGTTTATCGTATTAGTCAGATATGAGAATTTATATCGATTGTGAGTTGATATGATTTCCGTGAAGATTTCATTGAAAATGAAAGTCTTATTTTGGGTTTATCGCAAACGATGTCTTAAATAACTTTTGTTCTATAACCCACTTAAAGGAAAGATAATTTTCCAAGATAAGTTGAAGAGTAATCATGATTCTATTTGAATATTAAGATTTAATGAAAGAGTTTTTCCTCTAGCTAACGATAATGGGAACAAAGTTTAATGATCATTTAAAGAGATAAGTGAGTTTCCCTTAACATTAAGATTGATAAATCATAAGTACAATTTTGGGCTAGAGATATGATCAAAGAAAGATAAAGTAATCTACCCTAATCAATGATCAATGAATGGGTTGGGTTTATGTAATTATGTTTTCCCGAAAAGTCAAGAATGAATAATCGGTAAGGATTATTCGGAAGATGTAACCGTTGGTTCAAGTTAAGCAATCACTGAAGAATGATTTTCAAAGATTAAAACTAGGTTAGAGTTTTAATAAATCTTTAAGTAAATATTTGAATTTAAAGAATGGTATCAAAGAAGGTATTAAACTTACCAAAATATGACGGCAATTAGATATGGAATAGCACCGGTTTTTCTCCATGTGATGAATAGGATGGGAATGGGATAACGATTTGAGAAATTACTTTTTTTTCAATTATTCCAATAAAGCATAGAAACCTTGATTTGGGTTAAATTTATGAAATGAGATTTTATAATCAATTGAAATGATTTCCAAGTAAAGATGTAAACAAGAGTTTAAAGTATGTAAATCTGTGACAAGATTTAAGGGAGTAATACCCAATATAAAGAATGATTTGAGTAAAAGAATATTCCAGAATGGAATAAGACTTTCATGATATTTGGGCATACAACACATCAGAACAAATAACATAAGACTTTTATAAATGCCATAATAATGTTGCGTCAGAGTACAAAATATATCAGAGTACATCGATAAATAATAATACAGCGGAAGATTTATTTACAATGCAGTGGAACCAATAAACCACAACAGAAGCCTATCAATGTTCCGGACACAGCTTTAAGCTTTGATCCAGAATCCTGTTCACTAAATAAATATCTGCAAAACAAGCCACTCGACTGCCCATGTAAAAATATGGGCATCCGAGTTTGCAAGTGAAACAAATTACGAGTCAGTCATGGAACTGGTATGAGAAATCTTAACTTACCTAATAACGAGGCTAATCACAGGACCACGCCGCTAACGCGGAACGGGTTTACTCCATTGGATTGCCAGTGCATAAAATAAAGTAAATATTTTAAAACAACGCAATGCTTTTTAGAAAAATGAAATCATTATAAGAATCAAGTCCCATCACACAATCCAATGCAAACCGGAGGATAGAGTTTTACCTTATAATGAGCAAACATGCTTTGTACGTATAAAGCAATAATTATTGATATTATTATTAGTGTCTAGTCATTTTAAAACACTTTCAAAATAAATGTATCAATCCTAGACGGCATAGTACCTCATCCTACTATGTCGCTATATATAGGTTTACAATCAAATCTGTAATGTTGTATTGGAAATTGGGTTTCCATTATGAGTCAAGGGTAGGGATGGTCTCCTTACCGATTCGAGACACTCTATCAAATGTCTCAGGATCACACCTACGGGCAACCCTTGGATCCTGCAGGGCCAGTCCACAAATATTTTAGTGGATTAGTTATGCCTGAACACACGTTTCCTGATCCTATTGAACCTATCACTTGGTCAGTAGCGACCAATATATCGAGGCCTCGAAATCTATCATTCACATAAGTAAAAATGTCTGGGCTCCATACCATGACACCACATCTAGCTAGAAAGAAATGCGTGCACTCCCTGCGTTCCCTTATCCCGTTTCTGACTCTTACCGGGGTGTTAGGCTCGCGAAGTAACGCCATACACAAAGCTTTGCCTAAAAAAGTTGTGCTTTGATCATCAACCACAAGGCTCTGCTTTTCAGCGAAAGCCTTGATCATTTGCATCTTGGCATGCCACATTGACAATCCACGCCATGCGATTGATAACTATTAATATATAACCTCTAAGTTCTTACGTCTCAGAGAAGGGTGTTAAGCAAGAGAATAAATCCTCCGCCACCAAACAGATATATATTAAACAGAAATCAATTCACACAGAATGAAATTCAATGTTAGGCATACATCCATTTACAAGTCCGTTCTGGGTCTGAACGAAATCGGAGACACCTTATTCCTCGTCCCGTATGTCCAATACGGAAGAGAGGTTCTCGCATATCTGGACAATCAACAAGTACGTTTGGACAACTACCACTGTAACCCTTTATTGGGAGCCACCCAACGCCGGGCATCAGTAGTCATCCATTCGATGTGAAGATCGTCGGCCTTCAATCACCGTCTTCAATGTCTTCGATTTAAATCGTCGTATAATTATTTTAAATGAGATTTAATTCGGTCTTTTCAAATAATTCTTGAATATATATAATTTAAATAATTTCATATCGTTAATATTATTTTATAACGATTTATCGCTATTTTTATTTATATAAAAATAGCCCAATTAAATTTATCGACGCTTCAAGTCAATATGCGGTCCTGACGCTGTTTTTATCAAAATTTATTTTACCCATTTCTCGAAATCTAACCATTGGATTTTAACAAACTTAATATCGTTGGAAAGATCTTCCCAAAGCGAACCTAGCAGTTTTAGTTTTAGGAAAATCCGACGGTCGGATCTTTCAGTATAATCGTTTAAAGTTACGATTCTGAAACGAGAACTACCGCGCGCGATTTGTTAAATTTATATATATATATATATATATGTATCATTCGACGATTCCACTAACATGTTTAACACGCCAAATAAAAGAATGTTTTATTTTGCATAACGATTTAAATGTTTCTAATGAAAAATAAAAGAGATATTTTATTTGCATATAAATTCCTATATTTTCTAATAACAAATAAAAAGAAGAATTTTTGTTTGCATACATTTCCAATGTTTTCTAATAACAAAATAAAAAGAGATTTTGTTTGCATACATTTCCAATGTTTTCTAATAACAAATAAAAAAAAGAATTTATTTGCATAACGTTTTCTACATGTCTCTAATGTCAAATAAAAGAAGAATTTACTCGCATAACTTTTCTACAAGTTTCAAATGTCAAAAAAGGAGTTTTATTTGTATAACTTTTCGATATGCTTAATGATAAATAAAAGAAGAATTTCGTCTACATAACATGTTCTATAATTCTAGTGACAAAATAAAAAGGTAATTTTGTATGTCTGACATGTTTTATAATTCTAATGACAAAATAAAACGATAATTTTGTTTACATGACATGTTTTATAATTCTAATAACAAAATAAAAAGATGATTTTGTTTGCATGACATGTTTTACATTTCTAATGTCAAATAAAAAGAAGAATTTATTTGCATACATATTTCCAATGTTTTCTAATGACAAATAAAAAGAGATTTTCTTTGAATGACATGTTTTACATTTCTAATGTCAAATAAAATAGGGTTGTCAATGGATACTCGAAAAATCCAAAATCCGTCCACATCCGTATCCGAAAAGCGGATAAATATCCAATATTCGGAAAAGCGGATGCGAATACAGATATAGGCATATCCGCATCCGAAAATTATCCGTCCGCTTTTTCTCCCGATTATAGCTTAAATTATGTGTATTATAACACAATTAAATATACTAATTTATTAATTTGCAAAATTAAAAGTCTAACTAAATGCTTGTTAATTGCTCAAAATTATATATTATCATCATATTTATTTATTTTTAACACTTTAGTAATCAATTTGGTTGAAAAAGCTTAATATTAAGCTAAAAAAATTTATTTATGTTCATCGATTTATCGATCGTTGGCGGAGCTGATAATTATCCGATATCCGTCCGTATCCGCGGATGCGGATATCCGATATCCGAAAATGGTTTCAGATGCGGATACGGATATGGCACTATCCGTATCCGAAAGTATCCGTTGACAGCCCTAAAATAAAAAGAAGAATTTATTTGCATACATGTTTCCAATATTTTCTAATGACAAATAAAAAGAGATTTTCTTTGAATGACTTGTTTTACATTTCTAATGTCAAATAAAAAGAAGAATTTATTTGCATACATGTTCTACATTTCTAATGACAAATAAAAAGAAGTATTTATTTGTCTACATGTTTTACATTTCTAATGAAAAATAAAAGAAATATTTATTTGTGTACATGTTTTACATTACCTATGTATATAAAAAGAATTTTTGTTCGTATAACAACTTCTATATTTGGCATGACAAATAAAAAGGAATATTTTTATTTGCATACAATTTCAAACTTCAGCATGACAAATAAAGGGAACTATTTTTATTTACACACAATTTATAATTTCAACACGACAAATAAAAAGAAATATTTTTATTTGTATACAATTCTATGTTAAACATGACAAATAAAAAGGATATTTTTATTTGTATACAATTCCTATATTAAACATGACAAATAAAAATGAACATTTATATTGGTAAACAAATTCCTATCTTTAACATGACAAATAAAAGTGAACATTTATTTATACACAAATTTCTACCTTTAACATGACAAATAAAAATGAACATTTATTTATAAACAAATTTCTATCTTTAACATGACAAATAAAAATGTGAATTTTTATTTGTACACAAATTTCTACCTTTAACATGACAAATAAAAATGAACATTTATTTGTACACAAATTTCTACCTTTAATATGACAAATAAAAAAATGTGAATTTTCATTTGTACATAAATTTCAATATTTAACATGACAAATAAAAATGAATATTTTTATTCATATACAATTCAATATTTAACATGACAAATAAAAATGATATTTTTATTTGTATACAATTTCAATATATGACAAATAAAAATGAATATTTTTATTTGCATACAAATTCTATTTTTTTAACACGACAAATAAAAATGATATTTTTATTTGTATACAAATTCTATTTGAACATGACAAATAAAAATGATATTTTTATTTGTATACAAATTCTATTTTAACATGACAAATAAAAATGATATTTTTATTTGTATACAAGTTTCAACAATTCCATTAAATTCAATTAAATCAAACAGATCACCATCAACAACATTAACCAATTCAAATCAATCGCGTACAACAACAAACTGAATTTAACAGCGTATATGTAAGAATTTCTAAACACGATAATAATTAATTAATTTTAATTATTTAAAAAGAAATCTCACACATAGGATAAAAAATAATATCCGTAGTGAACAAATATTCGTGATGATTAAATACAGATGAAAATCATGGCATTTATAATAAATAACTATATAAGAAAATTTAGTGAGAGAGTTCTCACCTTGATCGGTTTCAGGAATTGTTTATATAATGACTGTTTTTAATTGAATTATACCGCGTGTTTTTAATTCAATCAAAATTTCCAACTGCCCATGTTTCGATTCTAGTCAGTTCTGAAATGTAGATCGTGCTGAGACGATTCCAACGCAACGAAAATCGTTCGATTTCGTTCCTGTATGACATAGTTATAGCAGTTTATATGTTAATTACTTTTAAAACTAATTAAAAAATATTTTATTTTCCAAATTCTTCTTCCACCATAATACACAGTTTCAGGCAGTTCCAGGCTTCAACGTCGTCCTCCCTAGGGCTTGAAATTGCGTCCCCCACGAAGCTCGAGGCCTTAATCGTTTATGCCCACATCGTAGCCCGCTCTTCCATGCCCAGTCGGCGTCCACCTCCCCGTCCTTTAGGCGCCTCAAACCCATCTCGAACGGCACAGGTTCGAGTAAGAAATCCGCACCCAATTCAGCACCATTTCATATCATCATCGTATCAGATGGAAGATATTAAAGAGATCTACAATATTTGATTTAGGAGTAGGATCTAATTCAAAGTGGATTAGAAGAGATTAACGTTTTAATTTCGGTTGAATTCGGCCATTAAACTGAAACTGGCAGCGACATGAGAAGTGAAAATTAGGGTTCTATATAACATGTATTTATATTATTATTTTAATTCTATTTTTTCGTTTTAATGAAATTTCATGCACCGAACTCCAAATAAATCCCAATAAATGTTGCTTCTAGCCAAATACCCCTATTCCGAACATAATGGGCTAGGCCTCATCAACCCATTCGATTGTTTCAGTCCATTTTTATTTAATTTAAAATATAAAACATTTAATTATTTAATTTGATCGTACATTTTAATTTGCCAGGGCCATATACTGATTCCGAAAATTCCCGAAAAATAAACCTAGTTATGTTTTGATGATACGGTCCTAACAAAATTAATTTCATTGAATTTCGAGACCATTTGAATAATGGTCTTTTTCTGGTCGATCCAATTTGACTAAAATTGAACAAACACGTTTTAATTTGCCACGCTCACATATTAATTCCAAAAATTATGAAAATTGGAATCTAGCAATAATTTGACATTCCGGATCCAACAAAAGTGGTCTCGTCGAAAATGGAGGTCGTTTGCAAAATGGCTATATATTATATTAAAAAATATATATAAATTCGATAGCGATTATTTCAAATTTTAAACTAGACATAACTTTTTATTCCCGCTATGAAATTTCAATTTTTCACATTCGTTAGAAAGATATTATTAAACAGATTTTAATATTTCTGGTTTTACTGAAATCCAATTTATTTTGAATCCAGTACATTCAATTGAAATTTGAAATCGAATTTTCAAACTACCGCGCCATTTTAAACTCATTTTATAATTAAATTAAATTAATTCATTCTAACTTCAATTTATATAAATTTTTAGTCGTTATTATTTAAAATAAATTATTTTAAATGTTAAAATTCATTAAATTATCTAAAATAAAAATTTTAAATTGGTTCAGAATTTCCGGGTTGTTACAATCTCCCCCACTTAAAAATCTTTTCCTCCTCGAAAAGGAACAGAGTTGAAAGTTGTTTAACTAACCAACTCAACTTTCTTTCTTTTATGGGTTCCAATAATTTTATTAGTTGAACTAATAATCACACGACACATTAATCAATCAATTAGTTGATTAACTTTTCAAACATACATAACTTTTATATATTTAAAAATCATATTTTCTAAAATCGAATTATATATACAATCACAAATACGTTAATTATGAACTTGCCACTCTCAACTCATTCTAGGGCATTTCTAACCCCATCTCTAACAAGTTTTCTCATTCTAGGAACTACTGATCCTGTCTCTAATGAGTATTATTTTATAGGATATTTCTAATCCTACCTCTGATGAGTCTTTTGTTCAGTTCTAACGAGTTGTACCCCAAAGATTTGAGTTAACCAAAGCCCTGATACCACGTGTAACGACACGGATTTCGCCCGGACCTAATCGATCGCTAAATCGACCAAGACCGTTCGAATCTCGCATACGCCAACTCTAGGCATACAACACATCAGAACAATTAACACAAAACTTTTATAAACATCATAATAATATTACATCAAAGTACAGAATATATCAGAGTACATCGATAAATAATAATACAGCGGAAGATTTATTTACAATGCAGCGGAACCAATAAACCACAACGAAAGCCTATCAATGCTCTGGACACAGCTTTAAGCTTCTATCCGGAATCCTACTCACTAAATAAATATCTGCAAAACAAGCCATTCGACTGCCCGTGTAAAAATATAGGCACCCGAGTTTGCAAGTGAAATAAACTATGAATCAGTCATTGGACTGGTATGAGAAATCTTACTTAACTTACCTAATAATAAGGCTAATCATAGGACCACGCTGCTAACGCGAAACGGGTTTACTTCACTGGATTGCCAGCGCATAAAATAAAGTAAATCTTTTAAAACAACGCAATGCTTTTTAGAAAAATGAAATCATTATAAGACTCAAGTCCCATCACACAATGCAACACAAACCGGAGGATAGAGTTTTACCTTGTAATGATCAACCATGCTTTATACATATAAAACAATAATTATTGATATTATTATTAGTGTCTAATCACTTTAAAATACCTTCAAAATAAACGTATCAATCTTAGACGGCATAGTACCCCATCCTACTATGTCGCCATATATAGGTTTACAATCAAATCCGTAATGTCGTATTGGAAATTGGGTTTCCATCATGAGTTAAGCTAAGGATGGTCTCCTTACTGATTCGAGACACTCTAGCAAATGTCTCAGGATCACACCTATGGGCAACTTTTGGATCCTGCAGGACCGGTGCACAAATACTTTAGTGGATTAATTATGGCTGAACACGCCTTTCTCGGTCCTATTGAACCTATCACTTGGTCAGTAGCGACCTATATATCGAGGCCTCTAAATCTATCATCCACATAAGTAAAAATGTTTAGGCTCCATACCATGACACCACTTCTAGCTAGAAAGAAACGTGTGCACTCCCTGCGTTCCCTTATCCCATTTCTGACTCTTACCGGGGTGTGACGCTTGCAAAGTAATGCCATACACAAAGCTATGCCTAAACAAGCTGTGCTTTGATCATCAACCGCAAGGCTCTGCTTTTCAACAAAAGCCTTGATCATTTGCACCTTGACATGCTACATTGACAATCCACGCCATGCGATTGATAACTATTAATATATGACCTCTAGGCTCGTACGTCTCAGAGAAGGATGTTAAGCAAGAGAATAAATCCTCCGCCACCAAACATATATATATTAAATAGAAATCAATTCACACAGAACAAAATCCAATGTCAGACATCCATCCATTTACAAGTCCGTTCTAGGTCTGAACGAAACCCGAGATACCTTATTCCTCGTCTCGTATGACCAATACGGAAGAGAGGTTCTCGCGTATCCGGACAATCAACAAGTACGTCTGGACAACTACCACTGTAACCCTTTATTGGGAGCTACCCAATGCCTGGCATCAGTAGTCGTCCATTCGATGTGAAGATCACCGGTCTTCAATCACTGTCTTCAATGTCTTCGATTTAAATCATCGTATAATTATTTGAAATGTGATTTAACTCAGTCTTTTCAAATAATTCTCGAATATATATAATTTAAATCATTTCATATCGTTAATATTATTTTATAATGATTTATCGCTATTTTTATTTATATAAAATAACCCAATTTAATTTAACGACGCTTCAGGTCAATATGCGGCCCTAGCGTTGTTTTTACCCAAATTTGATTTACACATTTCTCGAAATCTAACCATTGGATTTTAACAAACTTAATATCGTTGGAAATATCTTCCCATAGCGAACCTAACGGTTTCAGTTTGGGAAAATCCGACGGTCGGATCTTTCGGTATAATCGTTTAAAGTTACGATTCCGAAACGCGAACTACCGCGCGCAATTCGTTAAATTTTAATTTACATATATATATATATATAAATATATATATATATAAATCGTTCGACGATTCCACTAACATTTTTGACATACCAAATAAAAGAATGTTTTATTTTGCATAACAATTTAAATGTTTCTAATGACAAATAAAAAAGATATTTTATTTGCATATAAATTCCTACATTTTCTAATAACAAATGAAAAAAAAGAATTTTTGTTTGCATACATTTTCAATGTTTTCTAATAACAAAATAAAAAGAGATTTTGTTTGCATACATTTCCAATGTTTTCTAATAACAAATAAAATAAATAAATTATTTGCATAACATTTTCTACATGTCTCTAATGTCAAATAAAAGAAGAATTTACTCACATATCTTTTTTACATGTTTCTAATGTCAAAAAAGGAGTTTTATTTGTATAACTTTTCTACATGCTTAGTGACAAATAAAAGAAGAATTTCGTCTACATAACATGTTCTATAATTCTAGTGACAAAATGAAAAGTTAATTTTGTTTGCATGACATGTTTTATAATTATAATGACAAAATAAAAAGATAATTTTGTTTACATGACATGTTTTAAAATTCTAACGACCAAATAAGAAGATGATTTTGTTTGCATGACATGTTTTACATTTATAATATCAAATGAAAAGAAGAATTTATTTGCATACATATTTCCAATGTTTTCTAATGATAAATAAAAAGAGATTTTATTTGAATGACATGTTTTAGATTTCTAATGTCAAATAAAAAGAAGAATTTATTTGCATACGTGTTTCCAATGTTTTCTAATGACAAATAAAACGAGATTTTTCTTTGAATGACGTATTTTGCATTTCTAATGTCAAATAAAAAGAAGAATTTATTTGCATAAATGTTCTACATTTCTAATGACAAATAAAAAGAAGTGTTTATTTGTCTACATGTTTTACATTTCTAATGACAAATAAAAGAAATATTTGTTTGTCTACATGTTTTACATTACCTATGTATAAATAAAAAGAATTTTTGTTCGTATAACAAATTCAATATTTAGCATGACAAATAAAAAGGAATATTTTTATTTGCATACAATTTCAAACTTCAACATGACAAATAAAAGGAACTATTTTTATTTGCATGCAATTTCTAATTTCAACCTGACAAATAAAAAGAAATATTTTTATTTGTATACAATTCTATTTTAAACATGACAAATAAAAAGGATATTTTTATTTGTATACAATTCCTACATTAAACATGACAAATAAAAATGAACATTTATATTGATAAACAAATTCCTATCTTTAACATGACAAATAAAGGTGAACATTTATTTGTACACAAATTTCTACCTTTAACATGACAAATAAAAATGAACATTTATTTGTAAACAAATTTCGGTCCTTGACATGACAAATAAAAATGTGAATTTTCATTTGTACACAAATTTCTACCTTTAACATGACAAATAAAAATGAACATTTATTTGTACACAAATTTCTACCCTTAACATGACAAATAAAATGAACAATTATTTGTACACAAATTTCTACCTTTAACATGACAAATAAAAAAATATGAATTTTTATTTGTACACAAATTTCAATATTTAACATGACAAATAAAAATGAATATGTTTATTTGTATACAATTTCAATATTTAACATGACAAATAAAAATAATATTTTTATTTGTATACAATTTCAATATATAACAAATAAAAATGAATATTTTTATTTGCATACAAATTATATTTTTTAAACATGACAAATAAAAATGATATTTTTATTTGTATACAAATTCTATTTTAACATGATAAATAAAAATGATATTTTATTTGTATACAAATTCTATTTTAACATGACAAATAAAAATGATATTTTTATTTGTATACAAATTTCACCAATTCCATTAAATTCAATTAAATCAAACAGATCACCATCAACAGCATCAACCAATTCAAATCAAATGGCGTACAACAACAAACTGAATTTAACAACGTATATGTAAGAATTTCTAAACACGATAATAATTAATTAATTTTAATTATTTAAAAAGAAATCTCACACATAAGCTAAAAAATAATTTCCTTAATGAACAAATATTCGTGATGATTAAATATAGATGAAAATCATAGCAGTTTATAATAAATAACTGTAAAAGAAAATTTAGTGAGAGAGTTCTCACCATGTTTGGTTTCAGGAATTGTTTATATAACGACTATTTTTAATTGAATTAAACCGCGTGTTTTTAATTCTATCAAAATTTCCAACTGCCCCCGTTTTGATTCTAGTCAGTTCTGAAATGTAGATCGTGCTGAGACGATTCCAACGCAAAGAAAATCGTTCGATTTCGTTCTTGTATGACAAAGTTATAACAGTTTATATGTTGATTACTTTTAAAACTAATTAAAATATATTTTATTTTCCTAATTCTTTTTCCACCTTAATATACAGTTTCAGACAGTTCCAGGCTTCAACGTCGTCCTCCCTAGGGCTTGAAATTGCGTCCTCCACGAAGCTCGAGGCCTTGATTGGTTATGGCCACGTCGTAGCCCGCTCCTCCATGCCCCCACGCCCCAGTCGGCGTCCAACTCGTCGTCCCTCAGGCGCCTCAAACCCATCTCGAATGGCACAGGTTTGAGTAAGAAATCCGCACCCAATTCAGCACCATTTCATATCATCACCATATCAGATGGAAGATATTAAAGAGATCTACAATATTTGATTTAGGAGCAGGATCTAATTTGAAGCGGATTAGAAGAGATTAACGTTTTAATTTCGGTTGAATCCGGCCATTAAACTGAAACCGGCGGCGGCTTGAGAAGTGAAAATTAGGGTTCTATATAACGTGTATTTATATCATTTTTATATTATTATTTTTTTGAAGGAAAATTTTATATTATTATTTTAATTCTATTATTTCGTTTTAATGAAATTTCATGCACCGAACTCCAAATAAATCCCAACAAATGTTGCTCCAAGCCAAATACCCCTATTCCGGACACAATGGGATAGGCCTCATCAACCCATTCGATCATTTCAGTCCATTTTTATTTAATCTAAAATATATAACATTTAATTATTTAATTTGATCGTATATTTTAATATACCGGGGCCACATACTGACTCCCAAAATTCCTGAAAAATAAATCTAGCTATGTTTTGATGATACGGTCCTCACAAAATTAATTTCGTCGAATTTGGAGCCCGTTTGAAAAATGGCCTTTTTCTGGTCGCACGCTCACATATTAATTCCAAAAATTATGAAAATTGGAATCTAGCAATAATTTGACATTTCGGATCCAACAAAAGTGTTCTCGTCGAAAACGGAGGTCGTTTGCAAAATGGCTATATATTATATTAAAATATGTATATAAATTCCATAGCGACTATTTCAAATTTTAAACTGGACATAACTTTTTATTCCCGCTATGAAATTTCAAATTTTCACATTCTTTAGAAAGATATTATTAAACAGATTTTAATATTTCTGATTTTACTGAAATCTGATTTATTTTGAATCCTGTACATTCAATTGAAATTTGAAATCGAATTTTCAAACTACCACGCCATTTTAAACTCATTTTATAATTAAATTAAATTTATTCGTTCTAACTTCGATTTAAATAATATTTTAGTCGTTATTATTTAAAATAGGTTATTTTAAATATTAAAATCCATTAAAATATCTAAAATAAAAATTTTAAATTGGTTCAGAATTTCGAGTTGTTACATGTACGGATGCGTATCTGGCATTGTATTTTGTAGTGTGTGAAGAATTTTTGCTAAACATATTTCAATTGGCGATAGATAATTTATTCTCTTAGCTTAACACCCTTCTTTGAGATGTACGAGCTCAAAGGTGATATTGTTAGTGATTAATAATTATATGTTATGAGATGATGACGTGGCATGCTAAGTGATGAGCTATTGATGATCGAAGCTTTTTGTTGAAAAATAGTGCTATGTGTAAAATCATATCCCTCCTCAAAATCCATAACAAGGTAGAACATAAGTCAAAGCAATACATAGAGTCAAAAGAAATCCAAGTCCAAGATTAGTATCATGATCATAGCTACTGTCAGCCGCCACTCTGAGAACCAGAGAGGGGAGGAAAGGAAGAGGGATAAGGGAAAACAAAAATAGGTCAAACATAAGGCCAGGCGAGTTCTAGTGATTTTCAGGAGTAGAATAAGATAGCAAGTATCAAGACAGATAAATAATGCTGAACAAGAAACTACAATAAAAAAAAAGCAAGCACGAAGCAAACGAGATAACATGATAACGAGGTAATAAGATGACAAGTCAAGGTAAAGATCATTTACGCTTCTCATTCATATCCTAAGAACAAGTTTTCTGAACCACTTACTAGAATATCAAGATTAGGTGTTACCCTAGTTACTACCCATGCGATCAGCTCCCTACTACGCAAATATCATGTGCTAGCTACGACAGTAAGGGGTAGCAATCCCTAACCCGTCAACTTATAAGACACAGACCTATTCGCTGGTGTTACAATGTCCTAGTTTCACCCTATCGGACCAATGCACGCTCATAACTCCGCCGGAACGCTCCCGTACCCACCTTCCACCTTTGAACCTCTTATATTCCAGATCAGTAAAGAGTGCCTTGACCCCTACCTAGTGTGAGGCCCCTCCCTATGATACTAACAAGGATACTGACTGATACGGGTTCTACACTGCAAGATTAACACAAGTTACCCCCTAAGCTGATGCCCCTAAACAAGGATTTTAAGAGTCCCAAAACTGGATACAAACAGCAAGACATGGGACCTCTTAGCTTATTAATTAATAAGTCTAACTTGCAGGATTAAGTTCATTAATAAGCATGGTTGTAAATGACATTTTCTTTAAACGTTATTCGGTGTACAACCCCTTTTCCGCAAACAAGCACATGCTCAGATGTATATATATTCAGATTAAATTTTATGTTCACTAAATTACATCTGATCCTCCCAACATGTTCTACTTAATCTTAAATTAAGTTTATCCTATTTATGTTAACATGTTTTGCATATTATCCCAATTATAAAGTCATCAGATTCCATGTTTCAATATGCCTAAATCTCCTTTTTTTTACTACTATGACAAGTTATTCCAATTTTAACCCAATTTACACAATTTTAATGAAATGGTCTAGGCTCTCGATGGCCTAGGATCAGCGTAAAAATAAAAAGGAGAAAAGATAGATCCAACTTAGAAATACGTAAACTGAATAAATAGGCATAAGACTGTAAATAAATCTACAACAGAAAAGGGGATAATAGGAATATACATGTAACAAGTAATAACTGAGAACTGGATAGGGAATTGACAGTAAAATAACAACATACAAACATATAAATACCATATGATTTTAGATTCGAATTATTTACTATCAGGATTATTTTTTAATTATCAAATCTGAAAATAATTAGAACTCATAGTGCTTAGGTTTAGATCTAGAAAATACCTCTTCAGAATTTTTGTTGTTGAAGAAAACCCTCTTTAAATTTGTTCGTGTAGAAAAGCTAGATTTATCCTCTTTAATCTATGTTTTAGCAGCACCTTAGTATCTTCATATTTTTATTTAGAAATAGTTTGGAGGAAGAAAAACGAAGAATATTTGTGTGTAGAAAAAAATGAGGCTATAGCCTATTTATAGATTAGCTAGGATCATCCTTAAATATTAGACTTTAGGTTTATTAATCCAACCCTCCTCCTCATGCTGAGTCAGCATATGCATCTAGAAAAGAAAACGGTCCATATATAGAAGTAGGAAGGCTGTCTGCATGCAGGTCGATACCAATGGGTTTGGCTTCCTAAGACTTAACCTCTTGGGTTTGACTTCCTAAGACTTAACCCTTAGGACCCTAACGGAGGAAGTAGGTACCAATGGAATTATTTTAAATTATCTTTTGTAGGTCCCACTCAATAAAAACAGAGGAGAATAGATACTAGACAGTGGTTGCTCAAAACGCATGACATGAGACAAGGAGATGCTAACAAATATCATTTACTCAAAAGGAGGAACTGTCACATTTGGAGATAATTCTAAAGGATATATCATTGGCAAAGGCAATGTGAGAAATTACTATATATTTAATTCACCTTTTATTTCGGATGTTTTATTGGTTAAGAACTTAAAACAAAATTTATTAAGTATTAGTCAGTTATGTGATAAAGGTTTTAAAATACCATTTTCTAAAAATAAATGTAGTATATTTGATTCAAATCAAAATCTTATTTTTGAAGGAAATCGAGATAAAAATATTTATATTTTAAATATGGCAGTTAATAATAATCCAAGTATGTGTTTATTAGCCAAAGACAATGATCCTTCGTTATGGCACAAATGATTTTGCCAAATTAATTTTAAAACAATAAACAAGATATCTAAAAATGATCTTGTAAGAGATTACTCAAAATAAAATTCAAAACTGAAAATTTATGCGATGCTTGTCAACTTGGAAAGTTAACCAAATCCGCTTTTAGATCTAAAAAGGTCATATCAACTTTACAACCACTTGAGTTACTACACATGGATTTATTCTGACCAACTCAAGTTCAGTCCATAAATCATAGCAGTTATGTGTTTGTAATTGTTGATGATTTTTAAAGATACACTTGGACTAGGTTTTTAAAGAATAAAAGCTATACTTTTGAAAATTTTAAGAATTTTGTCAAACAAATTCAAAATTTAACTGATTTAAAAATAAAAAACATATGAAGTGATCATGGAGGAGAATTCAAAAATGAGAAATCTGGTTTATTTTGTCAAAAGAAAGGAATTTTTCATAATTTCTCTTTTCCTAGAACTCCACAACAAAATGGAGTTGTAGAACGTAAAAATAGAACTTTAAAAGAATGTGCAAGAACATTATTAAATCGAAGTACACTGCCAAAACATTTTTGGGTTGAAGCAGTTGCAACACCTTGTTATATTTTGAATCGTGTTTCCATCCGACCTCTTACTAAAAACACTCCATTCGAGCTTTTTACTGGTAGAAAACTAAATATATCCTACTTCAAAGTTTTTGGTTCAAAATGCTTTGTTTTTAATACAAAAGATCAGCTTGGAAAATTTGATTCAAAATCTGACGAAGGAATATTCTTAGGATATTCTGAGCGTAGCAAGGCTTATCGTATTTTCAATAAGAGAACCGGTAAAATCGAAGAATCACTTCATGTGTCATTTGACGAAAATATTATTCAAAATTCATTTAATTCATATCGAAAGCTATATTGAAGCATGATTGCTTCACTTTTGTATTTAACTGCAAGTAGACCGGATATTATGATGAGTGTCTGCTTATGTGCTTGTTTTCAAGCTAATCCAAAAGAATCACATTTGAGAGCAGTTAAATGTATATTACGTTATCTTAGTAGAACTAAATATTTTGGGCTTTTCTATCCGGAAGACTGTTCCTTTGAATTAGTTCCATATAGTGATGCTGATTTTGTAGGATCACGGACGGGTCGTAAGAGTACAAGCGGAACATGTCACTTTATCGGTAAATCACTTATATCTTGGTTCAACAAGTAACAAAATTTTGTTTCACTGTCAAAATGCGAAGCTGAATACATATCTGCTGCACTAGCATGTGCTCAGGTAATATATATGCAGCAAACACTAAAAGATTTTAACGTAAATTTGTCTAATTCCATAATTTTGTTGTGATAATACTAGCGCAATAAATTTATCTAAGAATCCGGTAAACCATTCCAGAACTAAACACATTGATATAGGACATCATTTCTTAAGAGACAATATTGAAAAACAAACAATTAATTTAGAGTTTGTAAACTCAGAAAATCAAATTGCGGATATCTTTACTAAACCCCTTTTAGAGAACTCTTTCATAAGACTTCAGCGAGAACTAGGAATTGTATCTTTCAAAGATCTCTAAAATGTTATTCGATTACTTTGTGCTTATGATGTCTTAATTTCTTTTTTATTGATGACAAAGGGGGATAAAAATATCTCTCTTATGATTTGATTCCATGCTATATGTGCTATAACATTTTATGATCCCATGCTACTTAAATATACATGCTAACAATTTTTGTTGCAGGAATCAAATGGTAAGTTTATAAATTTATGAAATAACAAATATATTGCAGAATTCAGGGGGAGCTAAACATTCAGGGGGAGAAAATCAGAAGTGTTGTCATCAATCGAAAAGGGGGAGAATGTTGATACCAAGCTTTTGATTAATGCCAACAAAAGAAGTTGCAATGTAATTCATGTCATAGAGATAAGATTATATATATATATACACACACACACACACACGTTGAGTCGTGTTAGAATTATGTTAAAATTTATCCTCAAGTATAACACGAATATACAAAACAAAGAATATATATATATATATATATATATATGTATATATATGTATATATAAGGCTTTAAAAAGCTAGAAATATACAAAACAGCCCTACCAGTCGACTGGTAAATAAATGACTAGTCGACTGGTCAGAGAATTTTTGTATATAACGACTAGTTTTGAAGAGTTTTTATCCAAACGATTTAAAGTCTAAATTCAACCAGTCAACTGATGATTTTTAACCAGTCGATTGATTCGACCTAGAAACCTTTTTTATGAAGAGTCACCTTCTTTCATGAAGAGATTTCTCTTCATGATCAAGGGAAATGGACACAACTTTTTACATAAACTCTTCGTAAAGAATTTCTACCTTTCTATCATTATATATACACTTCATTTATGATTTCCAAGTCACCAAATCATTCTATTTCTTATCTAATTTCTGAATTGCATTTCTACACTCTTGCAATATAAAATCTTTCCCAAATTCAAATACTTCCTTGAATTGATTTAATATCACTTGATTCATCAAGCAATTTTCTTCCTTCAATCTTTGCATTCAAATCATATACTGGAGGATAAGATTATAGGAAGGGTGTACTTAAACTGTTGACTATCTGTTTTGATTCAAGAACACAAAGCAGAAACCAAGACACTTGTAATTGTTGAAGTCATGTATAGTTGCTTAGGCGAGAGGCATCCTTGTTGGGGTCGGGTGTACTGACCTATTCCTCTGGGTTAAGAAAGGGCATGATAGTAAATTCCGAAGAGGAGCTTCGGGACAAGACGTAGGGCAGGAAGTCCGAACCAGTATAAAATTCCTGGTGTCGTTTCTTATCGCATTTACTTTTGATATATTTTTATAGCTTAGCTTTTTACCTGCGTAACTATTGTATATTAGCTAGTTTATATATCATATACATTTCCGCTATATCCATACAGATCCTGCTTAAGTCGTACACATCGACTTTTCATGTATATGCATCCACTGGCAAACACATGCATCTACTTGCAAACACCAAACATAACATATCTCAAACACATGTTTTCAAACATAGGTATCTACCCTAAGGTTCAAATTCAAACGATAGGGATAAACAAATTCAAACTAAAATCTTAGAAAGGAAATTAAAAAGTACTCTTAAAGAGAAAAAAGTAAGAAGCGCGAATCTTGTCATCGGGTTCCCATATCGTGTCATCTCGATCTTCTCCTCACCGCACCTTCACTAACTTGATCTCCTTATTGTGTAGTCTCTTAACTTACGATCCAAGAATGTGGGTAGGAACTTTCCTCATTGACGCCTCCTTCTCAACTTCTACATCCTTAAGTGTACTTGGCTATACTATTTCCGCTGAATCATGTAGACTTTTTCTCAAATGGGAAACATGGAATACATCGTGAATTCCTACCAGACTTTCTGGTAGTCTAACTCTGTAGACCATTTTGTCGATCCTCTCAACCATAGGAAATGTTCCTATGATTCCTTGTGCCAATTTCCCTACTAAGCCAAAGCGGACAACATTTCTTAGGGTGATTCTTTGATACACACAATATCTTCTACCTCGAATTCCAAGCCAGTCCTCCTCTTATCAAAATATGACTTCTTCCTATCTTGAGCTGCTTTCATCCTTCTTCGAATGAGGTCTATCTTCTCAGAAGTCTTTCTAATTATATCGGGTCCAAGTAGAAGTCTGTCCGTACATTCCCACCAATACATTGGCGATCTGCATGGTCATCCATAAAGTACCTCGAAGGGCGCAATCCCTATGCTCGACTGATAACTATTATTGTAGGCAAGCTCAATTAATGGGAGATGCTCCTCCCAATCCCCTCTGAAGTCTAGGATACACAGTCTCAATAAATCCTCACGAACACTATTAACCTTCACAGTCTATCCATTGGTCTGAGAGTGATAAGTTGTGCTAAGTCTTAATTGTATATCTAGGGCCTCTTGCAAGCTCCTCCAAGATTCACTTGTGAAGATGTGGTCACGACACTTACCCCATGAAGTCGGACTATCTCTCTAAGGTATATCGATGCTAGCCAAGCTACCGTCTTCTTGCTCTTGACTGGAATAAAGTGAGCACTCTTAGTAAGTCCGTTTACTATCACCCATATACTCAGGTTTCCCTTCCTCGATCTGGGTAGTCCATTAATAAAGTCCATAGAGACGCTCTTCCATTTCCATTGTGGGATATCCAAGGGCTGAAGTAATCCGTTGGATTTCCCTTGTTAAACCTTAACTCGCAGGCAAGTCAAACATCGGGCTACAAATTCCACAACATCCTTCTTCATGCCAGTCCTATAACACCCCGGATTTTTGAATTATCGAATTAACTAAATTAAAGAATAATTAATCTCAGACGTGAGAATTAAGGGAAATGGGTTACGCCATTGTGTTCGTCTCGGAATTCTGGTCGGGATAGAATCCGAGTTTGCGTAAAACAGATATCAGATGAGAAGATATGGACAAACAAAGTCAGAAGGAAAAATAGAAAAAAAAGAGGAAGATTACACTGGCGCACTTGGGAAGTGCACCAGTACAAATTTGCATTGGCGCACTTCCCAAGTGCGCCTAAGTCGAGAGAAAACCTGCACAGCTTTCTGGTTCAGTCTGACCCATGTTGTGACTCATTACTGAGTCCTTTCTGACTCCTTGCTGAGTCATTAGGGCTGAGGTGTCACCCTATCCCGACTGAAGGGTTTTGATTAACCCTAAGATCATCCCTGGTTTTAATTAAATTAAAATTCTATATAAACATGGGTAGACTCAAACCCTAAATCAAAATAAAAACTAAAACTATGGTCGTCATGCTGTCATCTTGTAACCTAGAGTAGCCGCCACCAATTAGAGAGGAAGAACAACAAATCAAATCAGTTCTATTTAACTTTAACAACGAATCTTCTTTAATGGAAAGCTAATACAAGTTCACAACTCAGAATTCAGAACTCAAGACCTTCTTTAAGTTGTGAGTTCGATTTCTTTAATAAAATAATTAGTAATTTAATTGGATTAAGTTATAATGAGGATTATTTGGATATGATGTGAATTATTGACCGCATGTTATAGTTATGTGGTAAAATTGTGATGTTATCATATATGTTATAAATTCTATGATGTTATGTTGAGATGTTATCATCCATGTTGTAAAGTTATGTTGCTATCATCTATGTTGTAATTTTATATATAATCAAATCATCATGTTTCATATGCTAGTTTGGTTATATTGATTCATATGATAAATCATACGTATGTATGCAAGTTTAGGTGTTGATTTAGATGTGGATCATATGCAAGTTAGTAAAAACTATGTATAACTTTACATGTTTCATAACATCTATTTTAGATCTAAAGTTAGGCTATGACATGTGTGATTTATATGTTAAATTCTACATGCTAGTTTACATGTTTAGATGTAAGTTTAGACAATTGTTATGTTTCATAAATCACATATGCAAGTTTATATAAATATATGAGTTTGGAATATGAATCATGTTTGTGGTTACTGCCTATGTAAGTTTACACCTTTAGATGTAGATCTATGACATACATGATTTACGCAAGTTGTGACCATTTCCTAAACAAGTTTACACCTTTAGATTTGGATCTACGACATATGTAGTTTTATGCAAGTTGTTACTCTGGCCGATGCAAGTTTTAGATGTAGAACATCATTCACACATGCAAGTTCACCCCTATGTTTAGATCTAGTTTTATTATATGTATGTTGTGATGTTTTCTCTTTATTCCATGAGTTAGACTATTCGAGTCTAACATATATTTTGCGTTAAACGAACGAACGTACAATGTGGGGTAAAGGGGATAATATAAAAGATTTAATTGGCATAAATGCCTTAAATGGAATAAAATTAATTTGTGATGAAAATTGGTATGATTTTACATACCATAAATAGATGGACATAATTGAGTCAATTATGGCCATAGTTAAATTTGGAATTGATTGATAATTTGAATATGGAAAGAAATTCAAATTGGGGGATGATTAATTAGGTGTAATTAATCGTCTAAGACACGAGATTATGCTCTTTTGTGGTGTAAGACTTTCCGGACCCACCCGGCAAATCCAGCTGCCACAAATGCCAGTCTAATGTGGGAGGTCTTTGGCATAAATTAAATACGTAACAATTGTTAAGACACGAGGTTAGGCTCTTTTGTGGTGTAAGACTGCCCGGACCCGCCCGGCAAATCCAGCTTCCACAAATGCCAGTCTAATATGAGAGGTCTTTATGAGGTTACGGTCTTAATGAATTAAGAAACACTTGACCAGATAAACATGTAGTGGGACATGAGTGGGTTAAGTGAGTGCCTTGGGTGGCATTGGAAATACGATTAGAAACACTTAACCAAAATTGAAACATGTAAGTGAACATGAATAAGAAGTGGGTTAAGTGGGATGTACTAGAGGGAACTAAGCTTAGGTGGATAGCTTGTGTCAAGTAATGGGGGCCCTTTTCAGCCAGTAACCCATACGTATCTTTGTGGGCTCGACCCAAGTCCAGGACGGGACACACATACTGGGCTTGACTGTAAGAGGCCAAAACGGGTTAGCGGTGGCAACGCAAGTCCAACGGTTTCATATGCGTGTGTGGGCCCGTGCTGGTAGGTAAGATGTTCTTGCATCGTGTAGGTATAAGCCGTGCAATGTTGGTTGTATCAGTTTGCCACTTTGGGGAGTGATACACCCCACTGTGGGGCCAGCACGGGTATCTACGAGTTAGGGAGCCGATCGCATGGGGGTAGTGGGTACACCTTAGTGGAGATAGGGGTAGGCGGCACCTATGAAGGTAGTTAGGGGTGCACGAAACTACCATTATCATTATTAAGTTTTGTAGGCGGGATCAACCTTAGGGTGACTAATGGTAGTGCAGTACAGTATAGTAGTGGTGGTGCAGTATAGTAATTATCTTATAGTGGGTTAGGTGCGCTTTAACGTTATCTTAGTTCATCTTGTTTCCTTGTTTACTCTGTCATACTCGATTGTTCACAGTCATTTCCTTATTTTCCAACTTATGCCTTAACCTTGTTATTTTGGTAATTATATTGTTAAAGTTATCGCACTCGCCAGACTTTATGTCTGACCCCCTTTGTTTCCTCCTCTTTTCTTCCTTCCCCCCCAAGGTGCTCAGGTTGGAACTAGCATCAGTGGATCTTGATTTTGGACAGCTGTATTTCTTGCCTTTAGAAGATTGCATGGATCGCTGAAGTAAAGTTCAGCCTCTCTTATTTATGGCTAATTAGTATTGGGGATTATGTCTTTCAATTTATGTACTTTGATTTAGTCAAGATGGATATTATGTACTTTGACTCTGGTTTTTGATGATGTAATCAAACATATGTGTTTTCCGCTGCAATGAAATAAAGTTTTAAAGTTTTAGTACTGTTTATATCTGTCTTGTTGTTTAGTTTTTGTTCTATACTTACTTAAAACGCTCCATAGAAGTTAATGCATTCCCTTTGTGAGTGACATTAATGGAAGTGGGGTGTTACACGTGGTATCAGAGCTGAAGGTTACCAGAACAGATATGAGTTTTGAAAAACTATTTTTCAAAACAACTTTTATAAAGAAGTACTTTCAAACGTATGTTTTAAGGAAAGTATTTTAAAAAAAAAGCTTATTTTAGAAAGCATAACCCCAAGAGCCATATATCTTTCCTTCGATTCTTTTGTATTGAATCTTTCCTTTTTCGTTTCAGCATGTCTGGAATCCCGAGATACCCTAGGGAATAACAATACCAGGATGGTTTAGGAGGTATTTGGAGACTAGGGCCACCACTACAGGTCCAACAAATCCTCCTCCTCCCCCTCCTCCTCCTCGTGTCGATACTTTCGCAAAGAAATGTAAGGACTTTCAAGCAATGGGTGGAAAACCTTTTCACGGGACGGAGACGTTTGTTGAAGCTCATAATTGGCTAAAGGAGGTAGAAGAATTGTTTGGGATCTTTGAAGTGGATGATGGAAGAAAGGTCCAGTTAGCTGCCTGACTAATGAAGGATGAGGCCTCGTTTTGGTGGGAGGTCACTATTGGAGAACGTCCAGTCGAAACTTGGCCAGATTTTAAGCGGAGGTTTGAGGCGAAGTTTCTCTCACGGGCTGAAGAGAATCTGTACATGGAAAGATTTTGGCGTTGAAACAAGGAAATCTATCGGTGAAAGAATACGACAACAAGTTCAATTAGTTGGCGAGATTTGGCTTGGACTTAGTGAATACACCAGAAAACAAGGCCCTGGGGTTTGTTAAGGGTTTGAACGAGCCGCTTCACGGGTTAGCTATGACCCACATCCCCATGGGAGCTACCTTTGAGAGACTAGTTGACATGGCGCTTATGCATGAAGAGGAGGAGGGCGCCAATGCTATTAAGGCACCCGAGAAGAAAGGGGATCAAAAGAAGCCGCAACAGCAACAACAAAACAAGAAAGGTGGCAAAGGTAACAATGCTAAGGGGAAGAAGAGATATTTTAACTGTGGAACACCAGGCCATCTAAGCAAAGATTGTAGGAAGAAAAAGAAGACTGGTTGTTTCCACTGTGGCGAAGCGGGACATCTTATTAAGGACTGCCCAAAGAAAGGGCAGAGGGCAGGGTCTACCTCGGGAGGACAGGTGCAGGCTCTTATGGCACCAAGGCAGGCAAGAGGACAAGTTCAGGCTCTCATGGTCCCACCGCTGCAAGAACGAGGTAGAGAAATTTCCATTGAAAGTTTAGTTTTTCTGTTTGATCATCCTGACCGTACTTTATTCGATTTATCGCATCACATTCATTTATCTCTACATCATTAGTTGAAACACTACACCTAGATACTAGTCTTGTTACTGATCCCTTAGTAATCTCAAATCCTATTGGTGGTTTGGCTCATCTTTCTATGATCTGTTGGGATTTGAGAGTATTTATCTTGGGTGTTGAGTTTGAATGCAATGCCTTTGTTCTTGGCTTCATGGGCTACGACTTGATTCTAGGTATGGATTGGCTCACTAGATATGGGGCCATCCTAGATTGTGAAAGAAGGGTAGTTAGATTGTTGACTCATTGTGGAAAGACCCTTGATATTTATTGTGACCCTAGAGGTCCAGTAATGCTTAGCTACCTAGAATCCCTGGACGCATCCGATGATGACTTACATTCTATTCCCATAGTCCGTGAATATGTTGATGTATTCGATGAGGTGAGGGGTTTACCCCGAAAACGTGAGATAGACTTTCGAATATATCCAGTAGATAATGCAAAGCCAGTATCATTGCCAGTGCGCCACATGGTTCCAATAGAGAGAAGAGAACTCAGTAAGCAAGTGAAGGAATTGCTTGAAAAAGGGTTCATCAGACGTAGTATATCGGAGTGGGGTGCTCCAGTAGTATTTGCCACGAAGGCAGATGGGTCCCTTAGACTTTGTGTGGACTATAGGGAGCTTAATAAACTTACTAAGAAGAATAGACACCCACTGCCAAGGATTGACGATCTCTTCGATCAGTTAGTTGGCGCCTCAGTGTTTTTGCAGTTGGACTTAGCCACGGGTTTCCATCAGTTGAGAGTGGCTGAGGATAGCATAAACAAAACTGCCTTTAGGACTCCAGACAGTTTCTTCGAGTGGCTTGTGATGCCCTTTGGTTTGACAAACGCCCCCACATACTTTGTTGATTTGATGAGTAGGGTGTTTAGGGAGTACCTTAATAAATTCATGGTAGTCTTTGTGGACGACATCTTGATCTTTTCTAAGAGCGAGGAAGAGCATGCCCTACATCTTAGGGAAGTGTTGGAGACTCTTTGAGCGCATAGCCTTAAAGCTAAATTTTCTAAATGTCACTTTTGGAGGAAGGAAGTGCGATTCTTAGGGCACGTGGTTTCCAAAGAAGGGATAGCTGTAGATCTCGCGAAGGTAGTGGCCATCCAAGATTGGAAGGTCCCTAAAAATGCTATCGAGGTGAGGAGTTTCTTAGGGTTGGCTGGCTACTATAGGAAGTTTATCAAAGACTTTGCAAAAATATCAGCCCCATTAACACGCTTGACGAAGAAGAACCTAGTTTTTACGTGGGACGTAGATTGTGATGATACGTTCCAACGTTTAAAGAGAGCTTTGACCACAACCCCAGTCTTAGTGTTGCCAGATGGGAGTAAGTCATTTACGGTTTATACCGATGCTTGTGGGATAGGACTAAGCACAGTCTTAATGCAAGAGGGAAGGGTAATAGCCTATGGTGGAAGGCAGCTGAGAGTGCATGAAAGAAATTACCCTACACATGACCTAGAGTTGGCCGCTATTGTCTTCGCGCTTAAGTCTTGGCATCATTATCTTCTTGGCGAGAAATTTGAATTGTTCACTGACCATAAATCGCTAAAATTCTTGTTCTCTAAGAAGGACTTGAACTTAAGGCAGCAAAGGTGGATGGAATTCTTAGCGTCCTATGATTTCGAGATAGCATATACCCCTGGCAAGGGTAACGTGGTGGTAGACACCTTAAGTAGAAAAAGGTTGTCCTTGAGTCCGTTGTTTGTTGAGCGGCAAAGCTTAGAGTTCATCTCTATGTTTGACTTTAGACCTTCCATTGACTTCGTACCCGGTTTGCTAGCATCCTTAGAGGCCAAAACTACGCTTTTAGGATGGATTGGTGAGGCACAGCGAGATGACCCACAGTTGGTTGAGTTAGTAGAAAAGCTCAAAAGAGGGGAGTCATCGAGCCATCTCCGTAGATATACCCTAGATGATAAGGGTTGGTTACGTAGGGACGGTAGACTTTGTGTACCATAGGACGAGAATTTGAGGAAGACCATTCTTGATGATGCACATCGTTCGAAGATGACCATCCATCCCGGCGGGGACAAGATGTACATGGACATGAGATGAGTTTACTTTTGGGCCGGCATGAAGAGGGATGTGGCCGAGTTTGTTGCTAGATGCTTGGTGTGCCAACAAGTAAAAGCAGAGCAAAAGAAGCCCGGTGGGTTGCTTCACCCATTGGAGGTCCCACAATGGAAGTGGGAAAGTGTCTCGATGGATTTTATTGACGGGTTACCAAGATCGAGGAAGGGTAATACGGGGATTTGGGTCGTGGTAGAAAGACTTACTAAGAGTGCCCATTTCATTCCCGTGAAGAGTAAGAGGACTGCTCCATGGTTAGCCTCCGTATACATTTGAGAGATAGTTCATTTGCACGGTGTTCCTTCTAGCATAGTGAGCGACCGCGATCCTATCTTCACTAGCGGATTTTGGAAGAGCTTGCAAGAGGCGGTAGGGACTCAGTTATGTTTGAGCACCGCATATCATCCTCAGACGGACGGTCAGACCGAGAAGGTGAATTTTATTCTAGAGGACCTATTGAGGTTATGCGTCTTAGACTTTGGAGGTACATGGGAGGAACATCTTCCGTTGGTGGAGTTTGCATATAATAATAGCTTTCAGTCTAGCATTGGCATGGCACCGTTCGAGGCTCTATATGGACGGCCGTGTCGTTCGCCTACAAGTTGGTGGGAGTCTACAGATAAGATCTTGCTTGGGCCCGATATGGTTAGAGAGACTTTGGAAAAGATCGATTTAATTCGAAGGAGGATGAAGACGGCGTAAGATAGGCATAAATCTTATGCGAACAAGAGGAGGTTAGATCTTGAGTTTGATATTGGGGACATGGTCTTTGTCAAGGTGTTTCCATTACGGAACATCGTTCACTTTGGGTCCGTTGGGAAGTTAGCACCAAGGTTCGTAGGGCCGTTTCCTCTTAAGGGGAGGATTGGGGAGATGGCGTATAGAGTGGAGTTGCTCGAGAGACTTAGTGGTGTAAACGATGTATTCCATGTATCACATTTGAGGAAGTGCTTGCACAAGACCACGGAAGTGGTAGAGCCGAGCTTGCTTAGAGAGGTGGAGATAGAGCGTGATGCGACGATTCGACGAGCTCCTACGTGCATTCTTGGATCGGAGATTAAGAAGTTGAGGAATCGAGAGGACAAGCTAGTCAAAGTGCAATGGGGAGATGATGAAAACAACGCTACTTGGGAGATGGAAGAGAAGATGCGTTCATTGTACCCTTTTCTTTTCGAGGGTATGTCTTTTAATTTCTCCTTTATCGCTTAGCTTGTACTTATCTTATCTTTAGTGTGTCCTCTCGCTAGTATCTTTGACCTTTAGATAGGGTCGTCCTATGGTTGAAACATGTGTTTGAGACATGTTATGTATGATGGATGCATGTGGATGCAAGTGTTTGCTAGTGGTAGCTCGTGGATGCATATACACACACTTTAGGCACTAGATCGGCTCAGTCACTTCATATTGCATATTGCATATAAATGTGTGTGCATCTTTAAGTAATGGTTGTGTAATGGTTGTACCATCATATGGATGTTGCATTTTGGTGAATGGTTGTGCACACATGTAGAAATAATATGTATCGATAGGGTTCTTTCGCATACATAATGGACGCATGGCACTATCATGGTTTGCATTAAGGAGGTCAACTGAATCAGTAGACCACCTGATTTTGCGTTAGATAAGGAACATATACACACACTTCTTGCATATGTTCATACAACATTAGGAATTTATAAGGACAATGGATGCCTGTGTTTGATGGTTGAGTAGATGGTTGTTTGGATGTTAGGATATGCATTCTCCTTAACTGGGAGATTTCGGGCGCGAAATCCTTTAAGGAGGGGAGAATGTAACACCCCGGATTTTTGAATAATCGAATTAACTACATTAAAGAATAATTAATCTCAGACATGAGAATTAAGGGAAATGGGTTGCGCCATTGTGTTCGTCTCGGAATTCTGGTCGGGATAGAATCCGAGTTTGCATAAAACGGATAGAAGATGAAGAAGATATGGACGAACATAGTCAGAAGGGAAAATAGAAAAAAAAGAGGAAGATTGCACTGGCGCACTTAGGAAGTGCGCCAGTACAAATTTGCATTGGCGCACTTCCCAAGTGCGCCCAGGCCGAGAGAAAACCTGCACAGCTTTCTGGTTCAGTCTGACCCATGTTGTGACTCATTGCTGAGTCCTTTCTGACTCCTTGCTGAGTCATTAGGGCTGAGGTGTCACCCTATCCCGACTGAATGGTTTTGATTAACCCTAAGATCATCCAATGGTTCTAATTAAATTAAAATTCTATATAAACATGGGTAGACTCAAACCCTAAATCAAAATAAAAACTGAAACTATGGTCGTCATGCTGTCATCTTGTAACCTAGAGTAGCCGCCACCAATTAGAGAGGAAGAACAGCAAATCAAATTAGTTCTATTTAACTTTAACAACGAATCTTCTTCAAAGGAAAGCTAATAAAACTTCAGAACTCATAATTTAGAACTCAAGACCTTCTTTGAGTTGTGAGTTCGATTTCTTTAATAAAACAATTAGTAATTTAACTGGATTAAGTTATGATGACGATTATTTGGATATGATGTGAATTATTGACCGCATGTTATAGTTATATTGTAAAATTGTGATGCTATCATATATGTTATAAATTCTATGATGTTATGTTGAGATGTTATCATCTATGTTGTAAAGTTATGTTGTTATCATCTATGTTGTAATTTTATATATAATCAAATCATCATGTTTCATATGCTAGTTTGGTTATGTTGATTCATATGATAAATCATACGTATGTATGCAAGTTTAGGTGTTGATTTAGATGTGGATCATATGCAAGTTAGTAAAAACTATGTATAACCTTACATGTTTCATAACATCTATTTTAGATCTAAAGTTAGGCTATGACATGTGTGAGTTATATGTTAAATTCTACATGCCAGTTTACATGTTTAGATGTAAGTTTAGACCATTGTTATGTTGCATAAATCACATATGCAAGTTTACATAAATATATGTGTTTGGAATATGAATCACGTTTGTGGTTATTGCCTATGCAAGTTTACACCTTTAGATGTAGATCTATGACATACATGATTTATGCAAGTTGTGACCATTACCTAAACAAATTTACACCTTTAGATTTGGATCTATGACATATGTAGTTTTATGCAAGTTATAACTTTGGCCTATGCAAGTTTTAGATGTAGAACATCATTCACACATGCAAGTTCACCCCTATGTTTAGATCTAATTTTATTATATGTATGTTGTGATGTTTTCTCTTTATTCCATGAGTTAGACTATTCGAGTCTAATGTATATTTTGCATTAAACGAACGAACGTACAACGTGGGGTAAAGGTGATAATATAAAAGATTTAATTGGCATAAATGCCTTAAATGGCATAAAATTAATTTGTGATGAAAATTGGTATGATTTTACATACCATAAATAGATGGACATAATTGAGTCAATTATGGCCATAGTTAAATTTGGAATTGATTGATAATTTGAATAGGGAAAGAAATTCAAATTGGGGGATGATTAATTAGGTGTAATTAATCGTCTAAGACACGAGGTTAGGCTCTTTTGTGGTGTAAGACTGCCCGGACCCGCCCGACAAATCCAGCTGCCACAAATGCCAGTCTAATGTGGGAGGTCTTAGGCACAAAGTAAATACGTAACAATTGTAAAGACACGAGGTTATGCTCTTTTGTAGTGTAATACTGCCCGGACCCGCCCGACAAATCCAGCTTCCACAAATGCCAGTCTAATGTGAGAGGTCTTTATGAGGTTACGGTCTTAATGAATTAAGAAACACTTAACCCGATAAACATGTAGTGGGACATGAGGGGGTTAAGTGGGTGCCTTGGGTGGCATGTGGAATCTAGTGGGTGCCTTGTGTGGCATTGGAAATATGATTAGAAACACTTAACCAAAATTGAAACATGTAAGTGAACATGAATAAGAAGTGGGTTAAGTGGGATGTACTACATGGGACCAAGCTTAGGTGGATAGCTTGTGTCAAGTAATGGGGGCCCGTTTCAACCAGTAACTCATACGTATCTTTGTGGGCTCGACCCAAGTCGAGGACGGGACACGCATACTAGGCTTGACTGTAAGAGGCCAAAACGGGTTAGCGGTGGCAACGCAAGTCATTTCCTTATAGTGGGTTAGGTGCACTTTAACGTTATCTTAGTTCATCTTGTTTCCTTGTTTACTCTGTCATACTCGATTGTTCACAGTCATTTCCTTATTTTCCAACTTATGCCTTAGCCTTGTTATTTTGGTAATTATATTGTTAAAGTTATCGCACTCGCCAGACTTTATGTCTAACCCCCTTTGTTTCCTCCTCTTTTCTTCCTCCCTCCCCCCCCAGGTGCTCAGGTTGGAACTAGCACTAGTGGAGCTTGATTTTGGACAGCTGTATTTCTTTCTTTTAGAAGATTGCTTGGATCGCTGAATTAAAGTTCAGCCTCTCTTATTTATGGCTAATTAGTATTGGGGATTATGTCTTTCAATTTATGTACTTTGGTTTAGTCAAGATGGATATTATGTACTTTGACTCTGGTTTTTGATGATGTAATCAAACATATGTGTTTTCCGCTGCAATGAAATAAAGTTTTAAAGTTTTAGTATTGTTTATATCTGTCTTGTTGTTAAGTTTTTGTTCTATACTTACTTAAAACGCTCCATAGAAGTTAATGCATTCCCTTTGTGAGTGACAATAAAGTAAGTGGGGTGTTACAAGTCCAATGGAAAACACTATTCATATCTCGGTACATCTAGCCACTGCCCAGATGGATAGTCAACCGAGAGCGATGAGCCTCCTCAAGGACTGTCTTCAACAAGTCTCTAACTCTAGGAACGCAAAGCCTTCCATCTCGACCTAGCCACCCTTTCTCGTCCACAAAATATCTTGCCAGGTGACTAGAGGTCTCTCCTCCACTAAATCTATTATGATGTTCACCAACTGCTGGTCCTCTCACTGTGTGGATCCAATGCGCTCCATAAGAGTAGGTCACACCTCTAATGATGCCAACAAACCAGGCGTAAATTCCGTAGATGGCCTAAAATCAAAGGTCGAGATAAAGTCCAAGCTTTACCTCTCTAAGAATAAAGGACTCAAAATCGTCCTATGCCTACACAATGCGTCCGCAACCACATTACCCTTGGTAGGGGTATAAGCTATCTCAAAATCGTAGGACGCAAGGAACTCCATCCATCGTTGCTACTTTAAATTGAGATCCTTCAGTGAGAATACATAATTGAGCGACTTATGATCCGTGTAGAGCTCAAAACTCTGTCCAAGAAAGTACTTAAGTGCAAACATTATAGCCGCCAACTCCAAATCGTGGGTAGGGTAGTTTTTCTCATGAACCCTTAATTGCCTATTCCCATTGCATACCACCCTACCTTCTTGCGTCAATACGTCACCTAACCCTGTGCCACAAGTATCCATGTAGACCGTAAACACTTTGCTACCATCGGGAAGAGTCAGAACAGGGGCTGAGGTCAAAGCCCTCTTTAACCTCTGGAAAGCATCCTCACAATCAATGCTCCAAGCAAAATCCAAGTTCTTCTTTGTCAGACGGGTGAGCAGAGCTGATATTCTCGCAAAGTCCTTGATGAAATTTCTATAATTACCCACCAATCCAAGGAAACTCCTAACCTCTATCGCATTCTTAGGGGCTTTCCAATCTTGAACTACGACAACTTTAGCTAGGTCCACTATTATTCCATCCTTGGAGACTACATGCCCTAGGAACCTTACTTCCTTTATCCAGAAATGATACTTAGAAAATTTAGCCTTAACCTGATTCAATTTAAGAGTACTAAGAACCACCTCTAAGTGTCTGGCATGCTCTTCCTCGCTCCTCGTGAAAACCATAACGTTATCCACAAAAACCACCACGAACTTGTTCAGATACTCCCTAAACACCCGACTCATTAAATCCACGAAGTATGCGGTTGCATTGGTCATCCTAAAAGGAATGATCAGCCACTCAAACAAACCGTCCGGAGTTCTAAAAGTTGTCTTGTCAATGCTATCATCTGCTACCCTCAACTGATGAAATTCCATAGCTAGATCCAACTATGGGAAAACCGATGTGTCTACTAGTTAGTCAAACAAGTCATCAATCCTCGGAAGTGGGTGTCTATTCTTCTTAGCGAGTTTACTTAACTCTCTATAGTCCACGCATAGACGAAGAGAGCCTTCTGCCTTAGTTGCAAAGATGACTGGATCTCCCCATATAGAAATGCTCCATCTAATGAATCCTTTCTCCAATAACTCACTTACTTGTTTGCTAAGCTCCCTCCTCTCTTTAAGATCCATGCGGCGCACTGGTAAAGCGACTGGCTTCGCATTCTCCATGAAGAAAATCTGGAAATCTATCTCTCTCCTTGAAGGTAATCTCCTAACCTCATCAAACACGTCTGGATATCCACTAACTATGGGTACTAATCGAAGATCGTCAAAGGAAGCATCAAGAGAATCTAGGAAACTTAGCATAACTAACCCCTGTGGGTCACAATAAATCTCGAGAGTTCTACCATGGCACATTTGAAGTCTAACCACCCTCCTCTCATAATTAAGGATGGCACCATACATGGCTAGTCAATCCATTCCTAGAATAAATCTATAACCTATAAAGCCAAGAACATATATGTTGCATTCAAATTCGATACCCAAAACAAAAATTCTCAAACCCCTACATTCCATAGATAAATGAGTTGTACCTCCTATGGGATTTGAGACTACAACAGGATCATAAACAATACTAGTGTCTAGGTGCATACTATCTATGGCAGAGTTGGATATGACTTAATGAGAAGCACCAGAATCAAAGAGGGTCCTAATAGGATAGTCAAAAAGAGAAATTAAACCTTTAACTGTTACTTTCCTACCACGATCTGGTCTACTAGCCTTGAGCGCATGCACTTGGCCTCCAGATGAGCTAGCCCTCTGACCTTTCTTGTAAGGGCACTGCTTAGTAAAATTTCCAACTTGACCACAACTGAAATAAGTGTTCTTCGTTTTCTTGCAATCCCTCATAAAGTGACCCAAATTTCCACAACCATAGCATTTAACTTATGTCTTGATCTGAGCCTTGTCAGGCTTTCCTCCTTTCTTTGCCCCCTTCTTGGGTTACCATTTCTTTTTCTCAGGCTTTGGTTTTTCTTCCTCAGTCTTAACTTCTTTCTTCACCTCTCTACCATTCTCATGTAGCAAAGTCATGTTAACTAGCCTCTCAAAAGTCGCTCCCATCAGGATATTGGTCATTCTTAATCCTTGTAGCGGTTGGTTCAATCCTTACGCAAACCTTAAAGCCTTATTATGCAGAGTGTTCACAAAATCCAAACCGAATCTTGCTAGCTGATTGAAACTATTAACCTGACATATCACCTTGTTTCAAATTCAAGAACCTTTCCATTTACATTCCTTCCTTAGCTTGCGATAAGAATTTCATCTCAAATCTATGCTTGAACTCATCCCAAGTGGCTACTGCCTGCCCCGCCTAAGTTATCTCCAACCAGCATGAAGCTTCATTTTTCAGTTGCCAAGTGGCCAACTGAATTTTTCTTCTATCATCGAGCTCCAACAAGTCAAATACATTCTCCGTTTCTCTAAGCCAATTGCGTGCCTCCACAATACTCTCAGTACCTCGAAACAGCTTGCCTCCCATCGCACAGAAGTCCTTACAAATCTTAGAAAAGTTGACTACAGGAGGAGGTGGAGCTACTGCAGCTGCAACTGGGGGTGGGCATTACCTTGCACTTCGGTAGGTGTCGTAGCCTCTAAGTTTCTACGGAACCATGTCGAAAGTGGGATGCCCTCGGGAAGATTAGGAGCGCCAGACATGATGAAAAAGAGACGAAACAAGGATTCAAAAAGAGATTGAGGGAGTATTGTATATGACTAGAGGGGTATATTTATAAAAAATTGGCTTTTTTTTTGAAAATCTTTACTTTGAAAAATATTTTTTCAAAAACTTTTCCTCTGATCTTGTAACCTTAGGCTCTGATACCAAATGTGACCCCTACGTTGCTTAATGTCACCCATACGAGGATGCATTAAGTTTTGTGAAACGCAATAGGTAAGCAGTATAACTAAAGTTTCCAAGACAAAATGTAAATATGCAAGCGGAAAAACTTTTATTATTTTAAAATCACTATTACATCGTTACAAATTCAAATACCAAAAACATAAGTAATAACCATCTGTCTCATAACATAAATCATTAGAGTACAAAACTGTAAAATCATATCCCTCCACAAAAGCCATAACAAGATAGAACAAAAATCAAAGCAATATATAGAGAAGTAATTCAACTCCAAGAATAGTATCACGATTATAGCTATTGTCTGCCACCACTCCGAGAACCTGACGGGGGAAGGAAGAGGGAGAGGGAAAAAAACAAAAATAGGCCAGACATGAAGTCTGGCGAGTTCTAGTGATTTTCAGCAATAGGATAAGATAGAAAGTATCAAGATAGATAAATAATGATAAACATGAAACTATAGTAAAAGTAAGCAAGCTCGAAGTAAACGAGATAACATGATAACGAGATAACAAGATGACAAGTCAAGGTAAAGATCGTGTACGCTTCTCATTCATATCCCAAGAACAAGTTTTCTGCAACACTTACTAGAATATCAAGATTACGTGTTACCCTAACTACTACCCGTGCGATCAGCTCCCTACCACATAAATATCCTGTTCTAACTACGGTGGTAGGGGGCATCAATCCCTAACCCGTCAACTAATAAGACACAAACTTATTCGCTAGTGTTACAGCGTCTTAGTTTCCTCCATCGGACCCATGCACGCTCATGACTCCATCGGAACACGCCCGTACCCGACTTCCAACCCTGGACCCTACCTAGTGTGTGTCCCCTCCTTATGATACTAACAGGGATACTAACTGATATGGGTTCCGCACAGCAAGATTGACACAAGCTACCCCTAAGATTATGCCCTCAAACTAGGATTTTAAGAATCCCAAAAACCGGATACAAACAACAAGACCGGGGACCTCTTTGCTTATTAATTAATAAATCTAACTTGCAGGTTTAAGTTCATTAATAAGCATGGTTGTAAATGACATTTCCTTTAAACAGTATTCAGTGTACAACCCCTTTTCCCGAAACAAGCACCTGCTCAGATGTGTGTGTGTGTGTATATATATTTAGATTAAGTTTCATGTTCATTTAATTACATATGATCCTCCTAACATGTTCTACTTAATCTTAAATTATGTTTATCGTAGGAACATTAACATGTTTTTCATATTATCCCAATTATACAGTCATCAGGTTCCATGTTTCAATATGCCTAATTCTCCTTTTTTTTTTACTTTTATGACAAGTTATTCCAATTTTAACCCAATTTACGCAATTCTAATGAAATGTCCTAGGGTCCCGATGGCCTAGGCTCAGCGTAAAAATAAAAAGGAGAAAAGATAGATCCAACTTAGAAATACATAAACTGAATAAATAGGCATAAGAGTATAAATAAATCTAAAACAAAAAAGGGGATAATAGGAATATACATGTAACAAGTAATAACCGAGAGCTGAATAGGGAATTGGCAGTAAAATAACAAATATAAACATATAAATACTGTATGATTTCAAATTCAAGTCATTTACTGTTAGGATTACTTTTTAATTATCAAATATGAAATTAACTAGAAATCACAGTGCTTAGGTTCAAATCCAGAAAATATCTCTTTAGAACTGTTGTTGTTGAAGAAAGTACTCTTTAGATTTGTTGTTGTAGGAAAGCTAGATTTATCCTCTTTAATCTATGTTTTAGCAACACCTCACTAGCTTCGTATTTTTATTCAGAAATATTTTGAAGGAAGAAGAAAGAAGAATATTTGTATATAGAAAACAATGAGGTTGCTAGCCTATTTATAGATTATTAGGATTATCCTTAACCGTTAGATTTTAGGTTTATAAATCCAACCGTCCACCTCATGTTGAGTCAGTATATGCATCAAGAAAAGAAAAAAGTCCACATACAGAAGAAGGAACACTGCCTGCATGCAGGTGGGTCGACCCACCTTTGCCTGTGTCGACCCTATGGTAGACCTACCTTAGACATGGGTTGACCGAGGGGTCGACCCAGTTATGGGTGAGTAGCCTACTTACTGTTTCTTCTTCTACGTTGTGTTATTTTTATTTTATTTATACTCTATATATGCTTTTGTTCAATCTTCTTAAGCTCATAATTTCTTCATATTGAATCCAATTTACGAGAACTAAAAGTCTATTTGAACCATAATTTTGTAACAGACGCAATGGTAAAGTCTGTTTTACCTAAGTCTGAATATTTAATTAACTTATATTCATTTTATCATCTTCTTAATGCAATTACTGTGTATTAAAATATGGGGTGTTACGTGAGGCGCCTCAGATAAAGGTCGACAACAATCGGGGGACGTTATGTTCAGGAGAAACTCGAACTACACCTTGTATAGGTGGGCTTGCTTTGCCGATACAGAAGGAACAATGTATTGATCCTAGGACATTCTGATAGAGGTGTTCCAAAACACGGTAAATAAGATCCTTTGCCTTGGTCATTGATGGAACTCAACTTCCAATACGAAGCCTTACGATTTTACTTGTACTCTATGTATGCAGACGTAATATATGGGTACCTACGTCTGCTAAGATTGATACATTTACTTTGGAAAGGTTTTCAAAGATATGCACTAATGATGATATAAAATGATTTATGCATATCAAGTATATTTAGTTATCATAAGGCAAAACCTGCTCCTAATGGCTTGCGATTGCATTGTGTGATGGGATGTGGGTCTTATAGTAATTTCATTTCCAAAAAGCATGCACTTAGTTTTGAAACCCCTTTCTTATGATGGTTTTAGATTTATATGACTTGTTATCTAGTTCTCAAGCTAGTTAATTCGAGCCTGACTCGAGTGTCAGCCTGACTCGAGTGTTTGACACTTGGGTCAGATCCGAGTGTATTTCATTTTTTGATAGGATTCGAGGGATTCCCAGATAATTCTAGAGAAGCCTGTGTTCTTAGCCAAAAGGCAGGATGTATACTAGTATCTATACTTTGATGTCATGGATGTATTATATGAGGATGGTGTTAACGATTTTTTTAGTCAACACCAAAGATAGGTCTAAGGAAGTGGACCTAAGGGGAAAATAGTATCATTCAGCTCCTACAAGCTTGAGTTAGTTTAACATTTGTTAGGTATCAAGGTCTCAAGCCTAAAGATTAGCTGCTTTTCCCTCAAGGGGTGAGTATCACGCTTAAGAAACTTAAGTATCACTAGTTACACTGGGATAAGGGT
Organism: Allium sativum; assembly: GCA_030737875.1. Lineage (NCBI taxonomy): Eukaryota > Viridiplantae > Streptophyta > Magnoliopsida > Asparagales > Amaryllidaceae > Allium > Allium sativum. The sequence goes on along the minus strand of CM060916.1, from coordinate 1,045,081,648 downwards.
TTCATAAGCTCGTTATAAGTTAGGAAGTTAAACAACTTACGGAAGGGTGCTTTACGATTTAAGGTTAAAGGTAAGGTTTGTGCAGAAAGTTTTTTATCGAGAGAAAGGCATAAGGTAGTGAAGTAACTGCTGAAAGGGCTAGGTTGTAAAGCATTGCATAATACTAGGGATGGCAATGGGGCGGGGCGGGTGCGGGTAGTACCTCCCCATCACCCACCCCGTTTGGTGATTTTTTCCCCATGCCCGCCCCATACCCGCACGGGTACCCATTAATTGGGTTTTAAACAGGTAGCAGGTAATGGCGGGTATTCGTGGGTATCCATTATATTTATTCAATTTACTTTTTAACCGTTTATTGAAATTATTCAAAAGTACATTTGGTTAAAAAAAACAAATTAGACCAATTCTCAAATGCTAACCACAAAATACCAATACATATCTAAACCAACATCCAGAAAAGAAAAGACAACAACAGAAGTATCCATCAATATATCAACAGCCAGTTATAAATTATTGAGTAAAAAAATGCACACAAATACCGAACAGCCAACAACAATGTTTTTTGTATTGACTATTGGTAATAAATCACATTCAATATAGGCATGGGTACCCACAGACATGGATATCTTACAATCCGTACCCGCCCCATTAATTAACGGATATTAAAAATACCCAATTATTTTATCCACGGATACCCATTTAACCATCCGTTTCATATCCATGATGGATTTTATCCGCGGATAACCACGGGTACAGATTTTTTTGCCATCCCTACATAATACATACAAAAGCATAGTAGAATATAATAAAATAAGCGAAAACAGTAAGAACACACAATTTATAGTGGTTTGGTTCGGATTAAATCTACATCCACTTTAAGGGCTTTGATGATTTTATTATTAGAGGAGGTTACATAGGAATTCCACAAATAGATTTAAAAATTAGGTTTTGCTCTCTAGAAAATGAGAGCAGAATGAGAAAAGTCCCCCAATTGAGACTCCTAGGGTCTTATTTAAAGACAAATCGGCCCCCTTTTGCCATCAACTCAAGAGAAGACTCTTTCGGTTGTAGAAAAGGGGGTTTCAGCCGCTTTGCACCCTTCAGCTCTTGTCATTATGGTTTCAACCGCCTTCCTGATTTTTGTAACTGATTCACTCCTACCTTCGGGACCCCGGTCTCAGACTTCCGGCGGTATGATTTCGATGCATCTTCTGTTGACTCCTTAAGTTGTCTCCCGGTGGTCGAGTGTTTAACTTTGATAGCTATCTTTTGGAATGTTTTTCTTATGTTTTTGGTTTCAAGTTCTTTTCATGTCTTTACCTCCTTTGTATCGGCATTAAGTAAATTAATGTTGATAGCCCTTCCGTCTCCTTTTTCTTGGACTGGTTCTTCCTATCATGCCTTTGGTTTCGGGTTATAAGCTTTCACCCTTTCTTTCTCATATGATTCCAACTTTAAGGTGATTGGCTTTCGGATTTGAGATTTTCCCTTTATGTCGGCACTACCCTGTCAGTATCCTTTTTTCATATTGATTCCAAGCTTACTTTTCCTATGTTGGTTCCGGTTGCTTGTGGTTTCAATTGCCACTTTTATGCTGGTGACGGCTAGATACCCCTTCACCGTCAGCTTGGCTCAGTGTCGAATTTTGTGATAACAGTTGCAAACTGAATTCCTTTTCTGTCGGTATTAGCTTTCGGTCCTTGCTTTCGATAATGCCCTAGCTTTATACAAGGCACTTTTCTCCATGGCTTAGGTTTTATTACCCGAAACCCTTCGCTCTTCCCACTCTGGACCTTTTTTTTTTATATATTTGGTCAGTGCGAATTTTTGTGTTAACACTTATCCCCCCGGTATAAAGAAGCCTTTGTTCTTTAGGCAAAAATCCTATGCTTCCTGCATGGCCATTTTGCAACTCAAGAATCATTAGAATAGTTTCGGCATTAATCTATTATAACTCAAAATAGTGATGCCAAGGGGAACAAGCTTCCTTATTTAAACATTTAGTTGATTTTTCTTGGGAAGTGTGAGATGGTAAGTTGGTATCCTCATACTCAGATGTTTGTAATAGAAAATCATACGGTCACTTTTGATAAGCATATCGGTTAACATATTTTGCAAACAACATGTCAGATATTGTATTAAACGGTCCACGTAACTATGAGGTTAGGAGTAAGCATTATGTAAGTTTAGAAAAACTCCCTGTATGAGGTAAGAAATCGTGGTCTTCATCTGAAGTCTTTTGAAATAGTAGACTTCTGCTACCATTCTGGGTATTGACAGCTGATCCTTTTTCCAAGGATAACGATTAAAGTTTTCTTGACGCAAATTAGGGTATTTAGTTGGAAATCCTGAACCCCTTTTCTGAAGGCGTGAAGGGAATTGTTGAAAACCATATTTGGGGTATCCATAAGATAGGATTAGAAGTCTATATATAGTGGTAACGGCTAGTATCCTTGAAACCAAAATTCAGGTATTATTGAAAGATGCCTATAAATTTGTCTTTGGTATCAGCTAGGTGTTTCGAACCATAATCTCGTTTCAAGCACTCAATATAAGACCAGATATCCAGACTTGTCGATAATAGAAGTCCCGAACCTAATCCAGATTGAGGTATTTGCTTAAAGACCAAAAATCCTTTTTCGGAAATTTTAAGCAGAAATCCCGAACTATGCCTAGATTTGAGTATTTGAATGAAGACCCGAAATCCACTTCTGGAATGTAATAGGAGTCTCAAACCAAATCTAGATTTGAGTATTTGAATGAAGACCAGAAATCCACTTCTGAAATGTAATAGGAGTCTCGAACCAAATCCAGATTCGAGTATTTGAATGAAGACCAAAAATTCACTTGTGGAACGTAATAGGTGTCTCGAATCAAACCCAAATTCGAGTATACGAATGAAGACTAGAAACTCACTTCTGGAATGTAATAGAAGTCTCGACTGAACCCAGATTCGATTATTTTAAGGGAAGACTAGAAATCCACTTCTAGTAATTTATGGGAGTTCTGAATCAAACTAATATTTGGGTATATATATATATATCTTTGATTTGTATTGTCGTTTCAGTTTGGTGAACCCCCTTTTGGCCCTCGTTTCTGATTTGTAGGATGACTTTTTTAAATTCTAATTTGATTTGGTGAGACACTTCTTTGGGCTTTAATGTGGCCGTTTCGGCTTTGTTCTTTAAGCAGAGGTTGTATATGCTTTTTGGCATTCCCATCGAGCTTTTCGTTCACTTCTGTGGGATAAGATTTTGAGTAGAGGATGTACATGCTCCAAGTTCTCCCTTCAAGCTTTTTGTTCTCTTCTACAGAATGAGATTTGAGCAGAGGATGTACGTGCTCCAAGTGCTCCCTTCGAACATTTTTTCCCTTCCTGCAGGATATGACACAAGCAGAGGTAGGGCATACTCACACAGAGCAGGGGTAGGATGTACTCTGTCGAAGCAGAGCAGAGTCAGAGCGTGCTTTTTGATTTTAGCTTAAGCACACAACTTAGGTGAGCACACAGCTTGTGCAACAATGAGCACACAACTTGTTTCGTTATGAGCACACAACTCGCGTAGTTGTGTGTAGTCTAAATACTTGGAGTGGAACCGCGGTTCCGCAGATGGTCAAACTATCAATGACCATAAAAAATGATATAGAAAGTGTATCCACTTGAAGCTAGTAAAAAAACGAAATTAACCAAATGTCGCATAATTGCTTAGCTTGAAAATTCATGTATGAAATTCAGAATTTATTGTCAGACATAGAACAAAGTTATTGTGTCAGAATCTACAACATCGAGGCATTTTAGAAAAACCCTTCGGCGCTGTGGTATCTCAGGCTTAAGTCAAGGTTCATAGCATATTTTAAAAGAAAAACAACACAATCATTCATACGATCGTCGATGACACTGGGCGGAAGACCTCTTATCCACCGTAAACTCGTAGAACTAGCTTTTCCACATACTATTCTTAAATCCTTTTGTTAAAGGAGAAGACTGGGTCCAAAGGCTATCTAGGCTCAATCCTTATACTAGTCTTAATATTGCAGTAGCCTCAAGTAGGCACATAATTCCTAGTACAACTATCTAGATACAAACCGCACAAATCACTCACAAGCAAGCATAAGGTGTATACAGAACTTAGCAATCGACAGAGTGAAAGCTACTTGATTCAGAAGAATTTTCACAAGGAGCTTACTCAGCACCTAGTCACCTTTCCGAAATGCGGGACACGAAAGTGTTACATATCCCGGGGCTTGGCAAATGCGATAATACATGGCTAAGGACATTTACGAGAGTAATGGTCCTTGATCCGCAATTATAATAATTCCCATGAGAAGAGTTGGAAATTCTAGATCCAGAGGTTTCCTGCCTACCTCCAGGTCTAGTACCATTACAATAAAAGCTGGAAAACCTGAATTTAGGAGGAACAGACATGGAAGTGGTTCCTTCTATGAAGGCATCTGTCTTGGAATCAAGTGGTTGTTGAGTAGTACCTAGTTTATCTTCGATGAACTCTTCTAGATGTCTTTCCCGGATGAGCCGTTGTGTTAGACCTTCCAGCACTTTACATTCGTCAGTTTTGTGCGTATTTGTCTAATGATACTTGAAGTACACTCCTCGTTCAATGGGTTCTGGGTAATTCTTGGCTATGAAAGGAACAAGGAAGCTGAATCTTTCTTTCATTACACCATATGTGTGAGAAATGGGCTTGCTCAGGGTTATGTGGATTGCATTAGGACCTTCTTCCTTTGGCTTCTTTTGGTCTTCATGAAATCTAGGGCTCACATTCTGAAGATTCTGATGAGCGTGAGATTTTCCGTCTTTCTTGTAATAACCGAGCCTCCTTTTCGAATGATGCAACTCTTCTATGCAAATGAATGTATTTGCCCGATGGTAAAATTTTGGCAAGTCTTTGCATCCACATATGTACAGCTCTTCCCAAAAAGGGATTTTCTCAACCAGCCCTGAATGGATGGTGACAAGCTTATCATGGTTACTCATACCCTCTGCTCTCAAAGCTTCAACATTAAATCGTTTCAAGTAATTGGCTAGAGATTCCTCTTGCCCTTGTTTTATGCTAATAACGGTAGGGTAGTCCAACACTGAATTCTTACGGAAACAAAATTGTGTAGAGAAATCATAAGAGAATTGTTCCAAGAATGGATGTCTTTCCATTAATATCAGCGATACCATTTAGCAGCTGCTTCTCGTAGTATTAGCGGAAACATTCAGCATTGCATAGTTATAGAAGCATTATGTAAATCCATATAACTTTCAAAGGCAGCAACGTGTTCTTCGGGGTCTGTTGTCCCGTCATATATGAGGTGTGGCATCTTTATACAAGGCAAAGCTTCAGCCACTCTTCCCTTCCTATTTTCTGGTGGTAACAGGTTTTTGTTCTCCTTTGAACTAGTAGCTTCTCCTGACATTCTGTTGTCCCTTTGTAGAACTGGACTGCTTTTTAATTCGATAAGGGTTCAAACCGGCTATCGAACGCATGAGATGCCATTACTATTGATTCTACTTCATAAGGTGCTATCTCTAAGGACCTTCGGGTCAAATCGACTTCGATAAATCTTCTAGTAGTATCAATTTGTGTGTCCAAGCATAATATTTCCACTTTGTCGCTTGCTTTTCTTATTTAGTTTGAGGATTCCTTGTTTTTTTGTTTCGCTAGATTGGTAATTCCATGGTGCCCTATGGGATCATTCACATATGATGGTATTACTGTTTTCATTGATTCGTCGGTGGAAGATGCCATTCCTTCATCATTACTAAGGTCTTATCTAAGGCTCCTTCCTCCTTGCTTTCAAATGGATTCATAATAGTCTTCTATGTTGTGTCTCTAAAGTAGGTTTCATGGTTTCTACGGTTTGAGCTCTCAGAACTGGATTCTCCAGTGTTTGAGCTCCTAGGTTGTCCTTTACCTTTATTGCCTTGGCTTTCTTTGTAATTAATATTTGATGAAATAGGTTTTCTTGAAGTTTCCTGTGATTGAGCTTCCTCTCATAAAGTTTTCATCTCAAGCAACTATTGCTCTAGGTCCTTGGTCCTTTCGGCATTTCCATCTTTGGAACCCAAGTTTAGAGGTTGTGTTAGAATTGGTGGTCTTCCCACTACTTCATCACTTGGTTCGAGCAATGGGAGCATATCTTTTTCTGCATCGGTTGTCTCTTTTGATGTTTTAACGTCTTTTTATGGAACAAAACTGGTTTGTGGCAAGGATCTAGCTTTGCCATTGAATTCGGAAGATGCCTTCGCCTTTAATTCTGTCTGATAGGATTATATTTCAAAAGTTATCTGGGATGAATTCTCTTCAAAAGACCTCCTAATAGCGTCAACCTGTAAAGTCAAGTATAATGCTTCCAATTCGTTATTTCTTCCTTTTGTTAAAATTATAGGCCTTTCAGCTCCTCGGTTTGTAGAGTTGGCACTTGATAGTATGTTAGTTCCTATAACGGAGAATGCATTGGAACCTTGACCCCAACTCTCTTGCAGTGTAACCATTTTGAGGGATTTGGAGAGTATCCACTTTCTGAGATCCTTTCTCCTTGGTTTTACTTCTTCAAAACTTAGTCCACTCCAGGATGGAACAACCAGTGATGTGGAAAGGTTATTCAAAGGTTGCGGAGGTTCAAACCCTCCTTCTAGCGCCAAAATGTTAACGATTTTTTTCGTTAACACCGAAGATATGTCTAAGGAAGTGGACCTAAGGGTAAAATGGAATATTCAGCTCCTACAAGCTTAAGTTAGTTCATCGTTTCCTAGGTATCAAGGTCTCAAGCCCAAAGATTAGTTACTCCTCCCTCAAAGGGTGAGTATCACGCTTACGAGACTTAGGGATCACTTGTTACCTAAGGATAGGGGTTTCATAAGCTCGTTACAAGTTAGGAAGCTAAACAGCTTGCGGAAGGGTGCTTAACAATTTAAGGTTAATGGTAAGGTTTGTGTGGAAAGGTTTTTATCGAGGGAAAGGCATAAGGTAGTTAAGTACCTGCTGAAAGGGCTAGGTTGTGAAGCATTCCATAATACATACAGAAGCATAATAGAACATAATATAATAAGCGGAAATAGTAAGAATGCATAATTTATAGTGGTTCAGTTCGAATAGAACCTACATCCACTTTAAGGGCTTTGATAATTTTATTCATAAAGGAGGTTACATAGGAAATCCCCAAATTGATTTACAAATTAGGGTTCGCTCTCTAGGAGATGAGAGCAAGATTTCGAAATGGAAAAAGTCCCCCAAATGAGATCCCTAGGGCCTTATTATAGACAATCGACCCCTTTTGCCATCAACTCAGGAAAAGCCTCTTTCGGTTGTAGAAAAAGGGGGTTTCGCTGCTTTGCACCGTTTGGCTCTTGTCACTATAGCTTCGGCCGCCTTTCTGATCTTTGTTACTGATTCACTCTTGCCTTTGGCACCCCGGTCTCAGGCTTCCAGCAGTATGCTTCCGATGCATCTTCTGTTGAATCCTTAAGTTGTCTCTTAGTGGTCGACTGTTTAACACTGATAACTATCTATTGGAATGTTTTTCTTATGCTTTTGGTTTCAGGTTCTTTTCATGTCTTTACCTCCTTTCGTATCGACATTAAGTAAATTAATGTCGACATCCCTTCCGTCTCCTTTTTTCTTGGCATGGTGCTTCCTATAATGCCTTTGGTTTCAGGTTATAAGCTTTCACACTTTCTTTCTCATCTGATTCTAATTTTAGGTGATTGGCTTTCGAAATTGAGCTTTGACCTTTACGTTGACACTACCCTGTCGGTATCCTTTTTTCATATTGATTCCAAGCTTACTTATCCTATGATGGTGTCGGTTGCTTGTGGTTTCAATTGCCTCTTTTATGCTGGTGACGACTTGATACCCCTTCACTGTTAGCTTGTCTCGATGTCGAATTTGGTGATAACAGTTGCAAATTGAATTTCTTTGTTGTCAGTATTAGCTCTCGGTCCTTGCTTTCGGTAACGCCCTATCTTTATTCAAGGTACTTTTCTCCATGGCTTAGGTTTTACTGCCAAAACCCTTCACTCTTCCCGTTTTAGACCTTTTGCTTTTTTATATTTGGTCGGTGCGAATTTTTGTGTTAACAGATGGTATTTCACTATCCATGGTATGTTATTTCGATTTAAAAGTTTCCACTATAAAGTTATATTGAAATATTATATTTTTTCTGAGAGATTCTTTTCTTCTCTTTTGTTTTTGCTCTGCTGTGTTTGCTCTGATAAAACCCCGGATGAATTGAGTTTGCGATATTTGGTTTTACGTACGTGAAGATCGTGGATGTGTTAAGTATCAATTATAGAAGATCGAAAATTTAGTTTACCCCATGATTCCAAGGATGCTTACTTTTCAGACTAGACTTGTATGGTTTATAGTCAGTTCAATGAGTGAGGGTTTTGGGTCGTCACACGGAACTAGCGTCATTGAGTCCATGGTGATTTTCTGATCAATTTAGACCTATGGTTGGTAGAAAACAGATTTGGAATGAAAAAGATATCTTTTAATGAAGTATTAGAGAAAACGTGAAAAAGAAGATATAAGAGGAACACAAATAAGAACAATAACTTCCAATGTTTTTAGTCTTGTGAACAAAAGCTAAGTTAGGTGAGTTGGTAAGACATGCACTTCCCAAGATGGTGGTCAGGAGTTCATGTCCCCTCAATGTCATGTTTTTAATTTTAGAGGGACCGCTAAAAAAATGCGTGTTCTAAGAGAAAATATACATAAAAAAATTATACATATATAGGTGAGTATAAATATACACATATATAAATATACATGTATTTGTGTATATATGTGTATGTGTGTGTAATATATATATATATATATATATATATATATATATATATGAATATGAAATCCATAAGTAACCTGCAATCAATCAAAATGAGTAAGAAATAAATGTCGTCACAACACCATTTGAATTTTGAAAAGAAATGAATTTGTGCGTAAGTATATAGGCATAAATTCAAAATTTAAATTAAAGTCTAATTTAAGGGAAGAAAGTAACCGAATGAATGAAAATAGGCAAGAGAATAGCTGTGCTTGAAATTTAAATATATAAATTAAAAGGAAGGAAGCAATGAATTGATAGTGTTATTAATTACATTTACAACGCAACTATTAATAGACAAGGATTTGAAGAGTTATACGCATATATGTGCGCATAAGTTTGAAATAAAATATTAAGTATGTTATAAATGGAAGAAAATAATATACATAGAAATATTTAGCAAGAAAAGAAACTTTACAAGCAATGTTAAAACTAAATTAAAATTCGAAAAAAATTAACGTTATATTTTCGATCTTTACGGTTTGGATTTTATTTTATTTAATCGGATGGACCAAAATCTCCTATACATCTAGAAATAGACTAGCAAAGCCAGCCTCCAACTCATATTTTCTGAGACAACGCCAAGGCTCTGCCATTTTCTTTCTTCTAAATCTTTCAGAAATAATAATATTAGTTTTCAGGATTTCTGATTCAAGATTTGAAGACAAAGATTATAGATATACAATATAGGTGTTCAGATTTCTTGTCTATGTGAGGTAAATTCAAATCTAAATTATTAAGGTTTCTTTCTTTCTTTTAGCATCAGACTTGTAAATCCGTGGTTATCCCAATATTATATTTAGTTAGAAAGACCACGAAGTAGCAAATCCGAGTCGAATTCAAGGATTGTCAAGCAGTCAGGTGAGTGGATTTAAATTATATCTTTTGATAACGATATATTTAACATTTACATTCCCGTAATTCTTAACATGATAAATAATTGAAATTTGTGGTATAATTTGTTCTCTATGTGTACATTAAGAATATTACTATTGTACAAATCTATTTTATTAATTTTCTATTTGGGTTGAGAATTACTGTAATACTGAAATGGTGAATTTAACAATAACTAAGAATATATTCTTAAGATTGATATTCTATAATAAATTGGACATGTTGTAAAGATAATTATAGTGAATTGTTGAAATAATGGTAAAAGAATTGATATGCCTAATTTTATATGGAAATTTACAGTAAATGGGAAATGGTATATGAAAAACTAGAATTAATATCTAACTCAAAAAATAAAAAGGGGGAAATTAGTAGTAGGCTGAGTTGGATTTGGGAAAAATGTACATATTTCCATAATGGCGAAATTACTGAGAACGTTGTTGCAATAAAAAGAAAGGGAAAAAATAGTGTGAAATAGGGGCTCCTTTACGGTATTGCACACTAATCAAATAATATATATATATATATATATATATATATATATATATATGTATGTCCACAGTGAAAATAAAAGAAATAGCTTGCAACCACGGATCTTAATTAATGTACATTATGGAAATAGATCTTTATATCTTTCCACTAACCATGGTAATGTAGTGTGCGAAATATTTTCCTGAAATAATAAGAATGTACAAGACGATAAATAAAGATGGCACAACAGTATATGTTTGGCTGAATAATAAGCAATATAAGGAAAATGTGATGAACGGGGAATGTAACATATTATAATTAATTATATGAGTGGGAATGAAATATAATAGGTAGGCTTGTCCTAGGGACAAGTGGACTTATAACATAAGTTATAATTAATGGTGGATAAAAGAACTTATTAATAAATCTTAGTTAAGGGAACTAAGTTAACAAGCAAACCAGCAGCAGCGGTTGTGGTAACGGTGTAAGTTAGTATATAATCAAATGAGAAAGAATAAAGTAAGCTTATTATTAGTAGACTTATAAAGAAAAATATTAAGTCTAATAAATGTAATAAATGTTAAGCAGAAGTCCGCTCTGGCGGCATAGGGATGATTAAAGAAGGTAAACAACTAAATGTGAGCTAATGAACCATGTAACTTGAATAAGAAGTAAATATGCGGATAATCAAGTTAATCAATAACGTGATGAGATAAAGCAAGCACATGATTAAAAGATTAAACGTAGAATCTAATGACGCGATGGCGTGATACACTAGAAACAGTCTGTATGTATGGAGATGGACCCAATGGGTAGATAATCGCGGTGTTTGGACATATGAGAGGAGCATGTCCAACTGGTTATTCTACGGGACTGGAAGGAAGTATGAGTCTTCTACGGGACGTGGGAGGATACTCTAAGATGGTCCTCTGGGGAAACCGGATGAAGCCGTACGCCTAAAGGCAGGTCTGTAGTTCCATCTAAGAGTATACCTTTGCTGCAATTATGATATTGCAGCCAGAAAGCTGGGCGGATGACCTTAGGACGATTCGGCGGTTGCCTTGCTCGGGTAGGAGGCTGGTTAGGAAAAAATAAGGATAGTAATCGTCGGATACTTATCATTGATAGTCAGTGGGATGCGGAAAGACTAAGAGCTAAACCAACAGACAACGTTCTTTCACTATCGAGGCATTGGTGAGGGACACGCCAAATTGGATGATAGATTGGTTGGTACGGGTACGTCATTAGCTCTTGATGTAGTCTTTCATTAATTGAAGGAATGGCCATGGTGGGGTCGTATCCACCATGAAAAGAGACATACCATATGTGAATATCTATGTTGTAGGTCTAATAAACCTTTCCTTCACACATATTGAAAGCTCCCGACCGAGTTCTATGCATTGGATGTAGCCCTATGATGGGGCTCACGTTATAGTAGGCAGTATGTTCGTGCGAGGGGTCTAGATACATGCATTGGGCGGTGTATTGTAGACACTAGGGCATTACTTTATGTTGAGACGTGATTCGACCGAGGAGTTCGGATATGGAGATATGTATGCTTATGTGGCATATCGATGTTAGTTCTGTGCGATTACGTGGCATAACGATATAGATTTTCGTACGTGCTTTAGCATAGGATGGAGGTTGTATACGCTTGCATGGTGTTATGGCAGAGACCGTACGAGGAGGGTACTATGGAGAGTACCTTGAGATGTTGGGTATAGCTACATATGTACTATATCAAGTTTAATCTACTGGGGAGTAGATGGGTACGACGTGAGTGCAGAGCCTTAAGTGTTGTTAACCTAAATAACCTAATAATTATGAAAACATAGACGAACGGTATATGTAGGGTTATTTCATAAAATTTGTCGTCTCACCAGAACTTTGTATTCTGACCCCCTCCTCATAACACACTCGCAGATTAGATTTATGGAAGAAATATAGTAGCCTTTGGATACTTGTTAGATAGTAGTATTACTTCAGCAAGACTATATTTGATTATTATGTTTTATCCAATTCGTTGTGAGATGTTTTATCGAGCTCGGATATATTTATTATGTCTATCTTTTTTGCAGGATACTAGACAAGCCAAATCGAGCATCAATAGATTGGGATTTTTGAGAAAAATTCGGTCTGTCGAAATTCGGGTTGTTACAGAAGCTATTCTGGATTACAACAATGAATTCACTACATATGATGTGGATATATCAGTTTTACCCTTTTCTTAAATCGTCAATGTAAGATGTTCATGTTTATATTACTAATTGTAGATATTCCTAAATTATGATTCATTATTATTATAATTGAATTAAAATTTAGCATAAAATGTTTTAAACTGAATGGTTTCCTCCCCTATAGGGAGAAGAAAAGGGCAATTTCCTAATCCATTCAAATCTGATGCATTACTTAATCATCAATTTTGCGCTAATTCCTATGATCTCTCAACAAATCATCTCTCAGATTACCAACCCAAGTTCTTTCGGCTGAAAATCGAATTCGTTGTATCTACAAATCGGAATGGAAGACCTTTCAATTTCAACAAGATCAGACCATTAAAGAAGCAGATTTTCTAGTAAAAAGCTATCTCGGATTGTCACATCTTATGATGCTTGTCTGCATTCTTTCAACCGGTCATGTTCGACTGGATTTAGTGCCGCTCCTCAAATCAATTAAGGAAAAAAGGTTAGAATTTGACTCAACGTTCTTGTCCTGGTCGTAATTTATAAAGGCTATATGAGTTGTCATGATTTCGACTGCAAAATCCATGGCATTTCTTGTACTGATTATTGGATTGGATAATATGTAAAACAAAAATGATTTCTTCTACATATTGCCCATGGAGGAAATCAAGTCATTTTCGATGGTGAATTTTTTTTACCAGTGTTAAAGCTCTGCTGACATATGAAGATATAGCATATTGGCAAGGTACTTATACGCAATTCATACATTAATTTTAAATTGGGGTGGTTTGAACTAACCCCTAAACTACATATCTCATTGGAAGATAAAGCGATTAATGGTATATTTGGATCCAAGTTTTCTGATTTTTGGACTGAATGTTTTTCGGTTTTAGTATCTTTGCTATTTCTTTTGGGGATATGGCAATTATACTTCATGTAACTCTTCAACAAAAACTAGATTTACAAACCATATAGATGCAAATCATATTCATGTGAACCCATTTAATGGATATGATAGAAAGATTTGGGTTTGGTTTTGACGGTTACTATTTTCCTTTCTACATGAAGCAATTGCTGCTATTTATGAAAGAGCTATTCATGTGTATGACAGGGAAGCATTGAGTTTTGGATAATGGAACAACCTGATTTATGAGCAATGGTGCAGAACTGGTTTGCACTAATGCGTGTGGGAAAGCAGCCTCATTATAGGTACAACCTTTTAAATTTATGGTTTCTTTTGTGCCGTTTGAAATTTCTATGTTTTATTAAATTTATTTCAGTTGTATTCAGGTTAGTACGCTTTACTTACTACGTATTTTTCTAATAGTTAATGAAGGCGTACCAATTTTCCAAGAAAAAAACTTGAATTTATTGGTATGAAGAAATGCGATGTCCATTTTGAATTAAGGATCATATAACTTACAGTTTAGATGAATGAAAGGTGGTAATTATCAGAAAGTTTGTAATCATTATGCTAAGAAAAACAGCGAATGAAATTCTTTTATCAGAAGATCGACAAAGGAATTTTTTTTTTTTTTTTTTTTTTTTTTGCAAAAATACATCTAAAAAAGGTAAAAGCAAAGTCAATTATGTATACATTAAAAAAGCGATCTAAACAATCATAGAACTACGATGACATTTCACAACGTTCTTTATCAACAAGAGGAAATCAAACGTGCTGGAGATTCACAAATCCGATATATGTTAAGAAAGACTATAGTGTGTAATTATTTTGACTAGCATATAATCTAGATAATGAAATAGATGTAACCACAACTATTTTCTGTGCTCATTCTATTAGTTTTGATACTCTTCGTACATTAAATTTTATTCTTGTAATGGGTGTTGTGTATAAAACTATAGACATAGAATGTCATTTTAGATATTGCTTACGTCGCGTCCACAGATCACATATTTGCATAGCAGTCGCCTATAATTTTTTTCTAAGCAGTAGAAGAACTATGTGTGAACTTCACAGAGGTTGAAGTCTATTACAAATGCTTTCAAAAATAGAATTGTCATATACCATTGTAATGTACGGAGAGCTTTCTTTTATTAATACAATTGACAAAGTTTTTACTAATTTGGCTCATTTTCTTCACATCAAGAAACACATTAATGTATCTAGAATAATGTGAGAACATATGGCCAACATGGTGAAGAAGCAGTTTACAAATGATTGGAATACATTGTTATATTCTTAAAGAAAGGAAGTTTTTTCAGGATAATTTAAAAGAGTTGTGTTAGCACCAAAATAATCAAGGAAACTACGGTGAATGATGTCATAAGCAGTAAGCTTCGGACCCAAACGAAGATGCTCCACCAACATTTGCTTCCTTACATAAAGTTAAAGGCCAAAGAACATCATTGAATAGGGAAAATCCCCTCTCAGAAGAAACTGAAAGGAAATATTCTCCAGAATAACCATTTTCAAGCAAAAGAAAACAAAGAGCGAATGCACCCTTCAGTTATGTCTAAAGATATGTTTCTATAGCTTAATCCTTCACAAGATATTCATTGCATGAAGAGACATTTCTTCCAAATAAAGAGAACCATTAGTAGTATCGAAAGACAAGTGCATGTGGAACCTAATTTCTCCTGCAAATATCCAAGTTTACATCATCCAAAACATTCTCTTTGGAGAAATGAATACTAGAACAACTGGTGATTATCCATCAGAAAATGTTTGAAAAATGCTCTCTAGGTTGTATCAAGAGTACGAGCTGTTTATCGTGGAAGCATCCTTATTAGACCTCCGGTTCTGCCTCCGCAAAGACATCTAAATGAAGACATAAAGGTGGGAAGAGTGTCAACCTTCACCTATAATTACGACCTTAAGGGTACATAATTTCGAATGAATTCTTCATTTTCTCATACTATCTAAAATTCTGAGTTGTAAACCCTGATTCCTAAATTAGTTTTGGGAGTGAGATCACTAAGTTTTTGTACTCATTCTAATCATGGAAAAAGAAGTTCATTTATGATTTATCAAGGTAATGCATGGATAGTATTTTAGTTATTATATTATAGTTATCTCTTAACTTTACAGGTTCTGTACCCAAAATAATGAAAGGTATCACTTTATGAAAAAAGCTTTCGACGTCTACAAAAGGACATAAGGAATGAAACAAGATACATGGACATATAAAATTAATTCAAAGGATTGAGATTCCAATTATGAAGGTTTTCTAAGAAATCCAAGACCCATAGGGTTAACCAATACCATAAATTTCTACCGAAAGAAATTTATAGATGGAATAGATCTTCTTGACTCATTTTCAAAATTTTACAAGTGTAGTCAACCTACATGGATCTTGGTTCTAGTTAATGTTCACAATGAAAGTTCAGAATAAAAGCTGAGGGGACATGCTTTACATATGATAGAACCCTCAACGTTAAGGAAATTTCAAGATTAAAGTCTGTAGCATCTAATTTATATATTTCATTTAAATAGGATCATACTTCTAAGGAACGAAGACACTTTCGACAGGATTTAAAAGAAACGTAACATAAAGAAAGAGAGATCAAATGAAAATAACAATTGACTTGATTAGCTCTATGATTGTGTAAACAAAGTAAAATCACTTAAACTAAAGATTCTATAATTTTCTTAGTAGGTAGGATAGAAAATTGGCCCGTAATTGAAGAATTAACAAAAAGCGACGAACTTACTATTGAAAAAACAAGTGGTTAGCTGAGGCGGAAGGGTAGAAGGACTATCCATCAGTTGCTTTTCCTTTTGACTCTTGAAGGAAGGGTCACCAAGCCTGATCTTTTTGGAAGCATCGCTCTGCTTTAAAGGATGGGAATCCTCATTGCCATTCCCTTCCAAACGACAGGTGGCTTGGCCCTTAAAACTACCACCAACATTTAAGTTCCTGGAAATGCTATCATCCTTAGCCTCCTCTTTATAATTCCCTTTCATAGGAGGAACCTCAAAGGATAAAGGTTGCTTACATCAATTTTTTCTTTATAGGAAAAAAAATTTAGCGCGATAGATTTCTTCCATTTTAACCAGAATCCTTTCAATCAAGATTACGAAATAGAAGAAAAATCCAACGTCAAATATTTTTTGAGGTTATCGGAATAAAGAATCATGAGGCATTTATGAAGAAATCCTCGATAATTTTCCAAAAGAATCAGCAAAAAAATCATCAGTCTTCCTTTTCGCATCAAGGAAAGCACGGGAAACGTTCGAAAGGCTCTTGTCCTTCTTGACCAAAGACTTCTCCAGAGATAGAAATTACCAAGAGATGCATTCCTATTGACCACCCTTGTTTTCTCATTCTTTGAATCTTGAAGTTCCATTCACAAAACAAGGTTTGATCAACATGGGACTGGGGAGATTCTTCTAATGTGGTCGCATTTTTCTCATCCTTAACCCTAGCAACAACCAATTAAGCATTTTCACATTTCAAATCCTAAATCTCATTTCCTAACATTAATGTCTTAGCTTTTCACCAGAAGGAGTATGCTAGGAGGAGTTCTTTAGGAGCTGAAGATCAGAAAAGCAGGACATGAACCAAGTCTTAAAAAAGGGAAGGAATGCCTTGGGATATTGTTTTGTTACATATTGATCAAACGAAGAGGATGCAAGAAAAGTTTTGAAAGAATAAAGAGAACAAGAGTCTATTAATGTCTTCACTAATTGAGGAAAGTCAACTCAATGGGTCATAGGAGGATGGCTTGGAAGTCCAGAAGAAGAGGAAAGAAGAGGAGGATAAAATTCCTCAAGTCATATATTTGAAAAGAATGGAAAATCAGAAGTCTCGAACATTTTAAAATTACCACCATTAGATACAAATTTGATAGAATCATATCTTTAGAGAGAACTAAGGCATCGCCAGTTGAACCTGCTGAAGTCTTGAAGGATGTGTAAGTGATTACCTTTTCACCTTCCTCATTTGAAATTATCACTGGAAGTTTGGACAATTTTGCCTTCTTCACACCATGCTCTTCAGTAGGAGATTTGAGAAGCTTCCTACCAACACTATTCCCAAGTTGAAGAATGGTTGATGCTATAGGAGCAATCCTTAACTCTAAAGGAAAATAGTAAGCTTGTTATAAACCAGAGGAGCATAATCAGGACCTTGAAGAGGTACTGAATTAAGCCAGCAAAATAAAATAAGAAAGGAAATCATTATTGTTCACTGGATAACATGGTCAAAACTTACCCCACAATCGAGGATGATGGGAGAAATGACAGTTGGGAGAAAAACCCGAGCAAGATAGAGAAAGCTTTTAGTTGAAGATTGAATCATATGAGGGCCCCTAAGAATCCTTTGTCCCGAAGGGATAAGGTTGGGTTTCGATAAAATGGTATATGTCAAAGTGGACGATATTTTTCCCATTTTTCTAATTAATAGCCTCCTTTATTCGTTTAATTGTCAAGACTTTTTGGGAGAGCCTCTACCAAGAAAACATTTAAAAGTATTAAGTAACAAAATGACTAAAAATAGATGAAATATGAGTTTATAACCAATATAGAGTTTGGAGAACCTCTCGTTGATGCCGGAAGGACATCTAATGAAAAAGTACTAGTTCTCCCAACCATTCGATTTTTCAATAATATCAATAATTAATTTTTGAAAAGGCTTCGCTCGAAAGAGAAGAGGGTTCATGCTACTTACTTTAGCTAAATGCACCAAATGAAGAAGAATTGAAGGATCTAAGAATGGACCACCAGATTCTAGAGAAATAATTTCTAAATACAACAAATAGGTGTGTGTATTGGGGGGAGCTGAATTGGTGCGAGTTGAGTATGCTGTAAGAAGCGAAAAGGAAAATTAGGAAATGGAAAGAAGCCTCCATGCCAGATTTGGATGGCAGAATAGGAAAAATATCCCTTCATAGGATTGTCAATAGCGGCGCTAGCTGGTGGAAGGATGACATCAAATCAGGACATCAAGAAGTCTTATAGAATATCATTTATCTCTTCCTGGGTAGTTATTAACAAACTCTTAGAGGTAGTAACAATTTTCTCGGATATCTTCTATCGGGTTGTGGAGGAAGATCCACCAACTTCGGGAGTTACTTAAGACTTGCTTTCTTAATAAACTTCTTCTCGCCTAGGTTGCCACGTGATTTTGTTTCATTATTATGTTAGGGAATGCAGATTAAGGATCTTAAGGAAAAATTAACACTAAAGGTGGGGTGAATAGTGTTTTAAAGAAATTACGGAAAATTTAAACAATCTTGAATTGCTATATGAATCACACAATGATTATCATACCAAAAATGATCACAAACACAGAAACAATCGTAGACACAAATATAAGTAAATATAAAATGCAGAAAAGGAAAGAACACACTGGATTTTATACTGGTTCGGATTACTCCTACGTCCAGTCCTATGCAACGCTGGATTGCACAGAGTTTTATTAATACTAGTATCAATCTTACAACGTCCTTGATTTCACGGCTACAAGGTTAACACCGATTCCTCCACCCTTGATTTCACGGCTACAAGGTTCACACCGTTCCCTTTCCTTGATTTTCAGGCTACAAGGAAAACATAATTCCTAAATGATTGCAACAACCTTAGAACTCTTGAATATCACTTCGAATTAGAGAGTATTTGATAGAGATTGAGAAAAGAAGAAGTTCGGTATAATTTGAGTAGAAATCGGCAGAGTATAAGTGCAGAAATCAAGAAATTAAAGTATAATAATGGTGGTTATAGATAGGATGAAAATGGAGAAGAAGTGATAACAAATTCGAATTTAACCCCTATTTATAGAGTTTGAATGGTTGCTACATTTCTGAAGCGTTTCAAATAATGAAAAGACACTTCCTTTGAAATTTGAAAAAATGACAGTTATATGTCGGCATGTTGAATTATGTATGTCGACATATGCTTATTATTTTTATTTTTAAAATCATTTTTAAAATGTTTAAATCAATATACATATATATATATATTTTTTTTGGAAATTCTTGAATCAAAACTAATGTTTCAGAATGAATTTTCTAAAGTGTAAAAAAATGGTAATATATAATATAAACATATTTATGAAATTATATGATATAAAACTATAAAACATATAATTTAAACATATATATTATAAAATTTTATAAACTATAAACATATTTACATACATATTTGAAATCATAAGTAAAATCTTAATAATTTGAAATCATTTTAGAAAAGGATATTGAAACAAAATTGAAAAGGAATTTGAAAACATAATTTGAAAGTGCTTACCAGAGTTTTACATATAAACTAAACTCTATTAGTTTGATAATCTGGAGCTCTTGAAGCCTTGATTATCTTGATACTCAGGAGTCTTAAATTCCTCGATTTCTTGAATCTCTAAAAACTATGCAGTCTTCAATATTTATATCCCGCATATACATATATATATATATATTTATATATGTTGGACAAACGACACATTTATATATTTTATAACCAATAATGTATAATTGAAACAAGGTTCTTGTCATCAAAATTCCATTCTCCAACAATCTCCCCTTTTTTGATGATGACAACCTTGGTTTATAAAATATTATTACCTGTTATTACCTATTGATTTGATTACTTGAATACTCCCCATTTCACCATGAATTCCATTCTGACTCCTCCTTAAATTGTGCCTATCTTAACTATATCCCATTTTATAATTTCTTCCCCTTTGTCATTATCAAAAAACTAAACTAATGATTATACTACTTTAGATTATACTAAACTAAACTAACCTAACCTATTTTATACTATACTAAACTAAACTATACTAAACTACACTAAACTACACTCCCCTTAAATTTATGCTATAAATAATTCTAAATATCTATATCTAAATAACTCTCCCTAAATCTGTGCTACATCTGATCCTAATGATTTATTCTATAATACCAAATCTATACCATTAAATAGGAAAATAATGAACATAAATATTAAACAAAGTATGCAATTCAAATAATTTTTAAAAAACGAGTTAAACATATAAAAGTCATTCAATTAAAATTTTCACGAGAACACGTATTTTCAACGGATATACGTTTTACAACACATGTACGAGTAATACAAAAATATAAACATTTAATGCTTCTTGACGATTGGGGATTTATGAATTGGGCAATGAGGATAATGAATACAAAATTCCCCACATTGCTCAACTGTATTCCCTTCTGTCAAAGCATACTTTCCCTACGCATGTCACTTGGTCATCTTCTTCCATGCCCTCGATATGTGCTTCTTCTTCCTCTTCTAATACAATTTCTTCTTTCTCTTCCTCTATTTGGTTATCATCCTCGATAATAATTGGATTAGTGTGGTTATCCATGGCAAATCATTTGCAAATTTCTCATTATCTTCCCATGTTTCTCATTCTTTTAATACATTCTTACTCATAGGACTTCGATTTCAGTAAGCATTTGCAAAACATCTTTTACTGATTCCTCTATTTTCATGACTCTAGCGAGCGTAGATCGTTGAAATGGACCTTTGGATGGTCCAGGAAATGAAATGGGGGTGGTTTGGTTGTTATTATTATTGGAGACCATTATTTTATTTGATTTAGAATTTCTCTAGAGAGAAAATAAAGAGATGAAGAAGGAATTTCGAAACAAGAAGTTTAAATAGAGGTTTAACTAACTTTTGGTGGGAATTAATTTTGAAAATCTAGCAGTTATATGCCGACATACCATAATCAACATGTCGACTTATATTTATTTTATATTTTTACTTTTCTTATTTTTTTATCTATTTTATTATATTATATATTAATATATTTAATTACTCTATTTCACTTAAAGAACAAATGCCTAATTCTCTTCTAAATTTAGTAAATGTTGCTTCATTTAAAGTTTATGTTAATATATCTGCTATTTGTTTTTCTGTTTCTATGAATTCGAGTGAAATTTTCTCTTTACTTACGTTATCTCTTAAGAAATGATGTTTTATATCTACATGTTTTGTTCTCGAATGATGAGTTGGATATTTAGTTATATATTTATGGCACTCGTATTATCGCAATAGATTGGTGATTTATTTATATTTAAACCAAAATCATTTAGAGTTTATTGCATATATATTACTTATGAACAAGCCAAAGCAGCAGATATATATTCTGCTTCAGTTGCTGACAAAGATACTGTATTTTTCTTTTTACTAAACCAAAAAACTAGTGAATGTCCTAAGAAGTGACATGTCCACTAGTACTTTTACGATCAGATTTACATCCCGCATAGTCAACATCACAATAAGAGATTAATTCAAACAAGACGTATTTAGAATAAAATAATCCAAAATATAATGTATGTTTTACATATCTTAGAATATATTTTATGGCTTTTAAATGAGTTTTCTTAGGTTGCGATTGATATCTTGCACATAGACATACACTATGCATTATATCTAGTCTACTAGCGATTATATATAATAATGATCCTATCATTCCTATATATAGTTTTTGATTGATGTCTTTTGATGTATCGTCTTTACTTAGGGCTATATTAGATGCCATAGGTGCGGGTCTTCCATTAGTTGTATTTAAATTATATTTAGTAATTAAACATCTAGTGTATTTTTCTTGATTAATAAATATTTCATTCTTTAGTTGTCACATTTGTAAACCTAAGAAAAATGTGAGTTCACCCATGTGACTTATCTCGAATTCTTGGGTCATAATATCTGAGAATTCGTTATTCATTTGATTATTCGTTGATCCAAATATTATATCATTAACATATATTTGTACTAATTGAATATCCTTTTTATTTCTCTTAATAAACAATGTATTATCTACTTTACCAATCTCGAAGTTTGATTATTATAAATACGTTGGTAACCGAGCATAGCATGCTCTAGGAGCTTGTTTTAATCCATATAATGCTTTCTTTAATTTGTATACGTGGTTTGGAAATTTTTTGTCTTCAAAAAGAGGAGGCTGCTCTACCTATACGTCTTCTTTAACATATCCATTTAGAAAAGCACTTTTAATATCCATTTGAAATAATTTGAAATTATTATGACTAGCGAAGGCTAATAAAATTCTAATCGCTTCTTATCTTCCTAAAGGGGAAAAGGTTTCATCACAATCTATGCCCACTTTTTGACTATATCCTTGTGCTACTAATTGAGCTTTATTTTTTACGACCTCACCGAGTTCATTCATTTTATTTTTATAAACCCATTTAGTTCCAACTACAGTTTTATCCTCTGTTCTAGGAATAAGTTCCCATACATCATTCCGAGTAAACTGATTCAATTCCTCTTGCATAGCAAGGATCCATGAATCGTCGGATGATGCTTCCTTTGGATTCTTAGGTTTGACGGTAGAAATAAATGCTGAATTACTCATATTATTTAATTGGTTTTTAGTTCTAACAACAAATTCAATATCGCCTAAGATATTTTCTATAGGGTAGTCTCTTAGGAGTCTAATTCTCTTATTGGGTTGATAATTCATTAGTTACTTCATCGACCTCATCTTCGCATTCATCTTCATTATTTTGTGTTATATTCTTATAATTTTTGTCAAAGGATACATTCAAGGTTTCTTCTGTAGTCTTAGTTATTAAATTGAAAACTCTATATGCCTTACTTCTTTCCGAATATCCAATAAATATTCCTTTATCAGATTTAAAGTCAGATTTGTCTAAATTTTCTTTGGTGTTAAGAATAAAACATTTACTTCCAAATATTTTAAAATACAATACTTTTGGTTTCTTATTATACAAAAGTTCGTATGGTGTTTTATGAGTTAAAGGTCTTATCAAAATTCTATTTTGTATATAACAAGCTGTTGCAACTGCCTCAGCCTAAAAATTTCTTGGTAAGTTACTATCAGATAACATGGTTCTTGCACACTCTTAAATTGATTTATTTTTATGTTCAACTACTCCATTTTGTTGAGGAATTCCAGAAAAATTATGGGTTATCCCCTTTTTGTTACAAATTTTTATCAAAATTTTAATTTTTGAATTCTCCACCATGATCACTACATTTTATTTTTATTTTTAATGATCATAAGTTTTGAATTCTTTTAGCTGAAGTTTTAAATAGGTCAAAAGCATCACTTTTATTTTTAAGAAACAAATTCTAAGTAAATCTAGAAAAGTCGTCGATTATTACGTAAACATATCTATTGTGATTTATTGATTGAGTTTGGGATGGACCGAATAGACCTATGTGAATTAACTCTAATGGTTTCGAGGTTGTAATTTCCTCTTTTGATTTAAATGAACTACTTTTATATTTTCTGAACTGACAGGCATTGCATAAATTACTATGCTTTAAATTTCATTTTAGGTAACCCTCTAATTAATTCTAATTTTGAAATCCTAGAAATGTGTTTGAAATTTTTATGACCGAATCTCTTATGCCAAATCCAAGGGTCACTTGTCTTGGCCATGAGACATAAATTATCGTCAGAAATTTTCATACTTATTATATAGATATTTTTCTTTCTATCTCCTTCGAATATTATTTTTTAATTCTTATCTTCAATAAAGCATTTTTCTTTTTTAGAATTGATTTTATAGCCTTTATCGCAAAGTTGAATTATACTTAGTAGGTTATGTTTTTAAATTCCTAACTAATAAAACATCAGAAATTGTAGGAGTTTCATAATTACCGACATTGCCAATGCCAACTATATATCCTTTAGAGTTATCTTTGAGTTTGACCATTCCACCATCTTCATACACTAAATTACTCAGTAATCTTGGATTTCCCATCATATATCTTGAACAGCCACTATCCAAATATCCATTTGTCCTTTTTGATATCCACCATTTGACCATCAGATTTTGAATTTTCAACCGCCATGCAACACACTTTTTCCTGTTTTAAACAACAATTCAGTAGATCACTTGATTATTCAACATAATTGAATGCAGACTCTTCTAACATTGATGCAATGCATGAATTAAGACTAGTGTTATAAATCATTTCAAAATTTGCCATTTAATATTTCCAAAATATGGATGATTAACTTTTGAAAACCTATGCTCTGATACCAATTGTTAGGGAATGCAGATCAAGGATATTAAGGCGAAACTAAGACTAGTGTGGCCAGGGGGGAGGGGGGTGTATAGTGGTTTAAAGAGATTATGGAAAATTCGAACAATCTGGAATTGCTATATGATTCACACAATAATTATCACACCAGAAATGATCACAAACATAAAAACAATCACTGTAACACCCCGTAATTCTAGCAACACTATTAAATCTAAAGAATACTTAATTAAATATTTGGAACTAAGTAAAATAGACTGCGCCATTGCGTTCGTCTTGGAATTCCGCTTAAAATAGGCACTAAGTTTGCATAAAATGAACCTTGTATGAAGAAGTTATTAAGGTTAGAAGTTTGTATACGCATAAGAGAATCATATATATGCAAAACCATTCAAAATATTTCGAAATCAGAGGCGGGAAGATTAAAGGGGAAATCGGCCCGTTAGGGGTCACCCCACCCTAGGGTTGTCGACCCATGGATTGACACCATAACAGGGGTGTCGACACCCATGTCGACCCCCTCCCCCCGAGATCTGGGAAGAATTCAGTTCCTGAACGTAGACTCGTTTCTTGACTAGATTCGTTGACCCTTGGCTATAAATAAGACGTTATTCTCATTGTTTTGTTCATCTAAATCAATGGCGACAACGAGGTGCTGCCCCGACTCAGAGTAAAATAGCCTATTCACCTTCAACAACAAGTCATACATATTCATAGATCTATGCTACAATATCTGCAATCAAATTCTCTATTCTTTAGATTCAATCACAGTGAGTGTATGTTATTTTTAGATATAAACACCTAAATGTAATCTTGACATGTTTATAAGTTTGGTTCTCAGCCTATGCCTGTTAGAAATCAAAATCACAATAGATCTGCCATTTCTTGTATATTTACTACTTAGATCTCATATGCCTATTCATGATGTCCCTATTCTGTTAGCTGCCTAATCATGTCACCTTATGCCTATTATGTTAGTTTGCCTAATTATGTCATCTTATGCCAGTTTTATTTACTATGCCTATTCTTGTTTTCTTCTCTCCCTTTCTTCTCCTTTTGTTTTTATAGCCAGGCTACCTTCGAGCCTAGGACTACCGCTAAAATATGTGAACACACGAGTTTGGGAATGATTAATTTGAGGCATAATTCACATTGTAAACATGATTGGGAAATTTGTGCATAATTTGTATCTTTAGCCAAAACTTAGGGATTTGGGGGCATAATCTATACCTTGATCTAAAACCATAATCTGAGGCATAACTTGTATCATAGATCGGACGAGGATTTAGGGCATAATAAACATGATAATTTATTAGTAATGAAACTGCCTAGATTTACAGTAATTAGAAACTGTAACCGCGCTTAGACATGAGGTGAGATTACACTTGTGGTAGAAGTCTGCCCGGAACCGCCCAACGAATCCAGCAACCATAAGTGGTGAATCAAATGTAAGGGGTGTAACACCCCGGAATTTTAATGACACTAAAGATGATGAATTAAAGAATAATTAGTGTGAAATACGCTATTAACAACGAATTAAGGAAAACTTCATTAAATATTTAGAATTAAGTAAAACGAACAGCGCCATTGCGTCCGTCTTGGAATTCTGGTTAAGATAGAGACCTGGTTTGCGTAAATCAGACAACGTATGAAGAAGCTATTAAGGTTTGAAATTTGTATGCGTATAGGAAAGATATATACACATATAAAATTCAAAAATCAGCAAAACCAGAAATCCGGTGCGCAAATCGAGGAAGGGCCGACATTTTTAAGTCGAGCTGAGACCTTGTTAGGTTGACCTAGGGGTCAACTCAGGCTCATGGGGGTCGACCCCAGGGTCGACCTAGGGGTCAACACCCATGAAGGGAGGTCGACCTAGGGGTCGACCCACCTGAATGGGGGTCGACCCACCCGTGTCTCTGGAAAATTCTTTTCTGAATCTAGATGATTTTGGAGCTAAATTCATGAGCCCTAGGCTATATAAAGGACCCCAGACCTAGGTTTTCTTCATCTAAAAATAATGGTGACGGCGAAGCTCCGCTGCAACGAAGATTGAATAGCCTAATCTACTCTAAATCTAAATCAGCAAACATTATACAAATTCAACGATTTCTACAACAAATTCAGCGATGGCTACAATAACTTATTCAACATGTTCTTCGCAGTAGTTTGGATCCGTTTCCTTAGATCTATTCACTGTGAGTTCATGTTATTTTTAGATCTAAATATTTAAATAGTAATCTTGATATGTATGTAAAAATTGGATCTTGAATCGGTGCCTAATCAGTTCTATTATGACATAACTATTAGATCTGCTTTTATATGTCCATACCGCCGCTATATTAAATGTTGTCATAGTATGCCTATTCAGTCAATGCCTATTTCTATGAATTTATTATTGCTTTGTTATTACGCCTATTCTCGATTCTCTTCTCTCCCTCTTTTCTTTTTTTTAATTTTATATAGCCAGGCTACCTTCGAGCCTAGGCCTAACGCTGAAAAATTCGAACGTGTGAAATTGGGAATAATGGGGAAAGACATAATTTGGGGGCATATGTCTTGTTGGATAATAGGCATACGTTGGAAAATATTATTTGAGCATAAATTAGGACATGTGTAAGTACTGATTTGGGACATAAATTGGAACGTATGTGAATATGAATTTTAGGCATACATTGGAAAATATGCGAATATGGGTTTGGGTATAACTTGTATCGAAATGGGTGAATATGGACTAGGGACATAAATTGGAAAATATGTAGATTTGGGTTTGTGTATAACATATATATATATATATATATATTTATATATATATATATATATGTATATGCCACGACTTATAACCTGGGAAAAAGAGCAAATGGTGCATAATTAAAAGGTGAATTAAAAAGGGGTGTAAAAATTTATGATTTGAATAATGAATTGGGCATATAATTAAATGTGGGGAAAAAAGAGAAATAATCACCTATAATGACATAGGTAGCTTTGGATAAAAATGGAATATCTAGTAATTACAATTAGGAATTGTAATTGCACTTATGACACGAGGTTAGGTTGCGTTAGTGATGGAAGTCTGCCCGGACCCGACCAGCATATCCAGCAGCCACTTATGTTGAACCTAATGTGCGAGTTCTGAGCGTGCAAATAAGAATCAGGCTAAGATACGAGGTTAGACCCAACTGTGGAATAAGACTGCCCGGACCCGACCGACATATCCAGCATCCATACGTTGCAGGCCTAATGTGGGAGGTCTAGCCCATTATAACCATAATTGGACATGGTAATGAATTGGACTACTTTAACTAATTTAATCCATAAGGATTGTATGATTGTGAGCTTATGTTATGATTAATAAAATTGGATGGGTAGTGGGTGGGTTAAGTAAAATAGAGGGGGTGTGTAATATTTACATATAGGCCCACGAACTTAACCCAATAAGGTTATGTAATTAAAGATACCTGGTGATATGCATAACCGGTGGAAAATATAATAAAGTTAAATAATTAAAGACACCTTTGTAGGGTAAGCATAACTTGTAGAAATGATAGAATTAGATATGTGTAATAATCTGCTAAATAAACAATGATAAGTCGTAGTGACAGTGTAAATTGAATTTATGATTAAATGAGAAAGAATGAGGAAAACTTGTAAAATAAACAAATTATATTTAAATGATAAGGGATTAGTAAACATGTGAATTGAGATATACTTAATAACGTATTAAGGAGAACATGTCATTGTAATGATGTAACCAAGCACGAATATAAAATAGATTGTGGATTACAAACCTTGGGCCACAATCTAGAGAATAACATGTTGTGGGCTTATTAGTAAACTTAAATAAACTTAAATGGATTAAGTTATATGATTGAAATTAATAAGCAAGAGAAACTTGGTAAATTGGAATAAGAATTCAATATGAACAGGAATAACCAAGTTAAATGGGAATCGGGTGAGGTAAGGCAAGCGCGTAAAAGAATGTTTAGACATAGGGTCTAACAACATATGAAAGAAAGGCGCTTGGACCAGTCCGTACGTTTGAGGATGAATAACCCAACAGGGTAGATCATCGAGGTGTTATAAGACACGAGGGGAGCACACATTGTTAATCCCTTGAAAAATCCATACGCACATTGAGCAAAGGATGCAGAACGGGCACCATCAGAGTTAGTCGTGCATAATGTTATCTAAGGCGCTTATACGACTCACAACAGAACATGATGCAACCGCACAGAGCAAGACCCAAATGTCAAACCCAGGGCAAGTCAAGTCAATTAGTACGACCAAAGATAATGACACGATATGCTATGAGAAGTGTGGCCCGATAAAGATCAAGGTCGTATATCCTGTAAGCCGCTCAAAAGCAAAAGCAAAGCAAATCGCCCGTTCAATATAGGCGGGAGCGACCGTATGGCGCAACCGTAGGGACAAACAGCGCCATACAAAGGCAGCAAAAAGGTCGAGCACCCTGGAGCCAAGAAGGTCGGTCGCGCAAGGAACGAAGAAGAATTGATTCCAGTCCCACGTTCCGCTCATATAAAATGTCTCAATGCAATCATTCTCACATGGACGCTTGCTCCTATGGATTCGCACAACTAATCAAGATGCTCGCTCCATTGAGTCGCTCACACGCGGTAACTAAATACAGCCACGTACAGCTGGTTACAACTAGCCAATGGCATGGTTGTAATTAATAAAGTGAGTGATCCGTAGCTGGCATAAACAAACTTCAGGTCATTTCGCAAGGGAAGCTCACCTATAAATACCCCATGGCTATCAACAAAAAGGGGATCCGATCTTTGAGACCACGAAGTGCTGCCAAATTCTATCTTCAACCACTGATTCGGCTATGGCATCAAGAACGATCTTATAATCATGGAAGACGGAAGCATCCTCTTTCTCAATCATTCATCCATCCTCCTTATCCTCAAATTTTACCATTCTCTTGTGCAATTCCAGGATCTGAAATAAATAAACGAGGATGTACTATGTGAGTATAGGGATGTGTGAAAAGCGAGAATTGATGTATTTTGTAATCCCCGTTATAAGATTGAAATCATCTCCACAGTGGATGTAGGCCTAAATAACGGCTGAACCACTATAAATCTCGTGTCTAATTTCCTTTTCTCACATTTTTCGTTTTTAACTGCTGATTGAATACGGTTCCATTTATTTCTTACCAAATTGGTGAAGTACGGCTTAGTACCTTGGGTGTTTAGACCATTTTTAGTGTGAAAATTTTGGCGCCTACCGTGGGGCCATGTTCGTAATTCCCTTTCGTAGTTCAGCAGTCCAAAAAAAAAATCCCAAATAAACGCTTTCTCTTTTGAAACCATGGTTGGATCGAAGAAAGGCGACAAATCTATGAAAGTTACTACGATCAGTGAGGGTGATAATGCTGACGAAGCTGCACCTCAAATCTTGAATCAAGGGGCAGGGGGTACCCCTAGGCCATCTATAATGAGAGATGAATTGAAAGTGGTTGTAACCGGCCTGAACGAAAAAATGGATAATACAACGAAGATGATAATGGAAAGGTTTGATGTCCTAACCAATGTTCAACCCGATTTGTTGCCACCAAACACTATGGTTAATACTGGTGAAAAAGATGACTCATCATCCTCAGACCCTGGACGACCTCGCAGCCCAGTGGGAGACAGGGGAGAGGCCGACGTTGAGGATCCTAAGGCCAGATCTCCACAGTGCAGAGAAGAACATGCAGCTCGGGCTGTCGCAAGTCCCACTAACGTAACATCCTTCAAAAAGGATGCAAGGAGTCGAAGCTCAAACTGGGGTCGCACCGATAAAAACGTCAGTGCCGATCCTAATGAGCAGGCAGGTGACGAGAGGCGCATCACAGACATGATTCAGCGAATAATAAAGGAAAAGGCAACCCCGGAAGATGAAGAGAAAGAATGGGAGTTTTCCCCCAGCAAAAATCCATTCACGGAGGAAATCCGTCAAGCGATATTCTCAAAGAAATTTGTACCCCCAATAATAGCACCTTATAGCAGAGTTGGAGATCCAACCATTTTTCTGTTCAAGTACGACCAGCACATGAATGGAGCTAGGGCCACTGATGAAACCAAGTGCCTATACTTTCCCGTGTGCCTAGAAGGTGTGGCCTCATTATGGTTCACCAGACTTCCACCTAAATGTATTGACCAATTTGCTGACCTGGCAAGGAGATTTCAAGATCAGTTCCGACTGCAAACCACCATGGCAAGGGATGTAATGTCATTAGGCGAAATGGAACAGAAGCATGGGGAAACCATCAGAGCCTTCCTTACACGCTTCCATGCTATAGCAGCGGAGGTTATAGAACCAGAGCCTTGGTACTTATTGGCAGCCCTGAAAGGAGCTATCGATAAGAAGTCAGAATTTGGAAAGTGACTCAAGATGAAGAAACCAAAAACTTTGAAGAAATTTTACAAAAAAGCTGAGGAATACATGAGTGTGGAAGATGAAGTCCCAAGTGTCCAGAAGAATATAGAAAGTAACGCCGCCAAAGAAGGAAAAAGCAATGAGTCCAGGGTTGAGATGAAGAGTGATGTAGGACAAAAATGGGGAAACGACGAGAGGAATAGCAATGCTTATAAGAAGACGTGATTGTACAAAACATCCGAGCTAACCCTCCTAAATGAAACCCCGGAAAGAATTTACTAAGCCACAAAGGACTCGGGCATTTTCCCTCAAATGAAGTCGCAGAAGGTAACTGAACAACAGGCAAATTGCGGAAATTCTGCCGGTTTCATGGCCAACCGGGACACAGCACCAACAAATGCCGACACTTGAGGAGTTTAATTGAAGAACTCATCAGGAAGAACTGACTCCAGCAGTACATGAAAAATCCTCAAAGTACTCCAGCTGTGCAAGGACATTACAATGCTGCTAGCCAGCCCAACCCGAGCGCGGAAGCCCGAATGCCAGTCGACTCGAGGCCGGTAATCAATGTGATATTTGGAGGTCCCCACCCAACCGGGAGCAGCTGGGTAGAGATGGAAAGATACGCTAACGAATTGAAGCGTGTCATGAAAGAGGAAGGATGCATGATCTTGAACAACGAGCTTCCGATGAAGATGCTCAAAACCTCGACCGAGGAGGTAATATTCAAAGATAAAGATGCAGAAGGCATAGTTACACCAACTGTCGATGCCATGGTGATCACAATTGGTCTCGGATCTACGGTGGTAAAAAGGGTCCTAGTTGACACAGGCGCATCAGTCAATGTGATTTTTATAAATACTTTCCAAAAGATGAATCTCCTTATGGCAAAGGTGCACGCATACCCAAATAAGATCCACGGTTTTATAGGTCAACCTACGCAACCTATCGGAACGATAGATTTACCTGTGGAATTGGCAAATGGGGAAAGTAGGGTTTCCATGGTACATACCTTTGTCCTAATAGATGAGTTTTCATCTTACAACGCATTCCTTGGGAGGCCGACTCTTTCAGGTTTCAAGGTTGCATTACCTCTATGGTGCTTGACCATGAAGTTTCCAACTGAGATGGGAATTGGTATAATTAAGGGCGACCAAATCGCTGCAAGGGACTGTTATGTGACAAAACTGAGAGAGGCTAAGAAGAAAGACCCAGGAAAGGATGCGGAGGCTCTTCCCCACATCCAAAAACCTCCTTTATAGCAACTAAAGAAGGGTCCGTACACTGGCGAACATAGTGGAGATCAAAAAGAGATCGATCCCAGAGAAGCCAGTGCAGAGGACGAAAGGGCGACCTCGGTCGAAGACACAATTCATGCAGTTGTAAATCCGAAGGACCCAAAACATGTGTTGAATATAGGATCTCGGTTAAGCCCCGAATTGAAAAACCAATTGATTGCCTTTTTGAGAGCTAACTTAGATGTGTTCGCATGGAATCATTCTGACATGTGCGGCATATCTCCGGACATTACGGTCCACAAGCTAAACATTGACCCGCACATTCCTGCTGTCAAACAAAAAAGGAGAACCCAGGGACCGGAGAGGTCACGCGCCTTAAAAGAAGAAGTTGACAGATTAATGGAGAATGGTTTCATTAGAGAATCTACCTATCCGAAATGGGTGTCCAACCCAGTTCTCGTGAAGAAGTTAAACGGTAAATGGCGGGTTTACGTAGATTATTCACACCTGAATAAAGCTTGTCCGAAAGATAGTTTCCCTCTTCCCTGAATCGACCAATTGGTGGATTCTACTGCCGGTCATGAATTGCTATCTTTCATTGATGCATATTCCGGCTACAATCAAATCATGATGTACGATCCAGACCAGGAAGACGCAAGTTTCATTACTGATTTCGGTCAATACTGCTATAAGGTGATGCCATTTGTCCTAAAAAACGCAGGGGCAACTTATCAGCGACTGGTAAACGCTATGTTTAAAAAGTAAATCGGTAGGACAATGGAAGTCTATCTCGATGACATGTTGGTTAGGTCAAAGACAACAATAGACCATTTGGAAGACTTAGCCTGAATGTTCGATATCTTACGCCAATATGGCATGAAGTTGATTCCCTTGAAATGTTCTTTTGGAGTCGGTTCGGGCAAGTTCCTTGGGTACATGGTCAACGCTAGAGGTATTGAAGCTAATCCAGTTAAAATATCGGCTTTAAGAGAAATGCGTGCCCCAAGAACCAAGAAGGAACTTCAGTGTTTGAATGGGAAGATCACAGCCTTAAATCGCTTCATATCTTGGGTGACGGACATATGTCTTTCGTTCTTCGATGCCCTTAGAAAAGGAAAGAAAGAGATACAGTGGACCCCTGAATGTCAGAAAGCCTTCAAGGAATTGATCCAACACCTGGCAACACCACCTATGCTATCGAAGCCTAGTGATGGGGAAGACTTGGTTTTTATACCTGGCAGTTTCTGCACATGCCCTAAGCGCAACATTGATTAGAGAAGACTTGAAGGTACAAAAACCAGTCTACTACATCAACAAGAGGCTAACTGGAGCAGAGCTTTATTATCCAAAACTTGAAAAACTTGCTTATTGTTTGCTCATTGCATCAAAGAAGCTTCGGCCCTACTTTTAGGCTCATCCCATCCGGGTTCTCACAGACCAGCCTCTAAAGCAAGTTCTATCCCGACCAAAAACCTCTGGAAGATTAATTAAATGGAACATAGAGCTCAGCCAATACGACATTACGTTTCATCCTCGGAAAGTAATCAACGGACAAGCGCTTGCTGATTTTATTGCAGAATTTAGCAACCAAGGGGGGGGCAAAGGAAAAAGATGATATTGAGACTAGTATCCGATGGAAATTATTTGTAGACAAGGCATCAAACGATCGCTATTCTGGGGCAGGAATAGTTCTCGAGACCGCTGAGGGAAGATCCTTATGCTATGCATTATGGCTAGAATTTCCGTCAACCAATAACGAAGCTGAGTATGAAGCCCTTATCGCGGGAGTAAAACTAGCAAAAGAGTTGCAAATAACAACTATACAGATCTTCAGCGACTCTCAGCTCGTAGTATGCCAGATTCTGGAGAATTCCAAGCCAAAATGGGTAACCTGCCATATTATCTTACCAAAGCCTTGGAATTGTTGGAGATTTTCGAGCATTACACCATATCTCATATTCCTAGAGAGGAAAATACCAAAGCTGATACATTAACCAAATACGCAAGCACAAGAGATGCACAACTAATGGGGTTAGTTCCAGTGGAAGTCCTTTCCAGTCCGAGCACAAAGACGACTGAAATGGATTGGACCATGGAAACAACTGATGAGTCAAAGTCATGGATGTCACCAATTAAAGAATACCTCGCAACTAGGGCACTCCCGGCTGAAGCCAAACTCCGAAGAAGGATTTTGCGAAAAGCTCCCTTCTACCTTATTCAGGACGGACGGCTGTACAGGCGGTGATTTTCTACACCTTTACTTCATTGTGTTACAGAGGAGGAGTCCAAGGTAATCATGGAGGAATTACACAAAGAGGAATGCGGAGGACATACCGGTAGACAAACTTTGGCCAAGAAAATCTTACGATATGGCTACTTCTGGCCAGATATCAATAAAGATTCCACGGCCTACACTAAAAAATGTGACAGGGGCCAAAGGTTTGCCAAGATCCCAAGGATGCCATCCACAACCATAACTCACATGGTCAGCCCATGGCCATTTTCTATCTGGGGCATTGACCTCATAGGAGCTCTCCCCACTGCAAAATCCAGTTTTAAATATGCGATTGTTGCCGTTGATTACTTTACAAAATGGCCTGAAGCAGAACCATTGGCCACCATAACTTCAAAGAAAGTTATAAACTTTGTCTTGAAAAATATCATATGCAGGTTTGTGATACCATAAAAGATAATCACAGACAACGGGACCCAATTCGAAAGCGAAGAGTTCCAAAGCTTTTGTGCTAAATACAAAATCCAGAAAAGCTTTTCAGCAGTTGCTCATCCACAAGCGAACGGGCAGGTGGAAGCAGTAAATAAAATTACCAAGACTACCATTAAGATGCGACTAGAGAAGGCTAAAGGCGGATGGGTAGACGAACTCCCGCTGGCATTATGGGCATATCGCACCACGCACAAAACTGCGATAGGGCATACTCCCTTTTCTTTATCCTATGGCTCTGAAGCCATGATACTAGTGGAGTTGGAAGTCCCTACCCATAGAAGGATACACTTCAACCCCAAAGAAAACAAGAAGCTATAGCTTGAAGCCCTCGGCCAACTTGAAGAAAGAAGAAAAGAAGCGGAACTCAGAGTATCCGCACACCAAAGAAGGGTGGCTAGGCACTTCAATTCAAAAGTCATGCGTAGAACTTTTGAAATTGGAGACCCTGTTCTGAAAAAGATAATGACCGGTACTAGAGTCTTCGGACCCAATTGGGAAGGGCCTTATGTTATAAGTCAGAAACTCCAGGACGGTACTTTCAAATTGGCCACCACAGATGGGAATCAGATTCCATGAGCATGGAACAACGAGCATATTCGTCGTTATTTCTTATAGCATGTTATTCAAATGCATAGAAAATGCTGTAAAGATTTATGAAAATTTTCGCATTCTGAATGATGTACATAAAGTGACTAAATATGGAGTTCTAATTACATGTATAGCTCACTTATTCACAGGCTCCTACTAAAGGTTGACTTCCTTGTGTAGGCAAACGAGCGTTCGGGAGGCACCAACTCAAGGAGTTCCAACTTTCATCAGGAAACACTGGATCTCTCAACACAGGACCAACAAAAGCTTGGTACCCGATTAAAGGAGTCAATGCTGAAGTAAAAGCAACTCAAAAAGTCCCACGGTTAAAGTCCAACGGATAAAATCGCTGAGCCCACCAAAGAAACACCTTCTTAGGTGCTGGACACGGGATCTCCAACTTGAGATTTTTTTTTCCAATGAGGCGAACCGGTGTCTATTTCCTAGGGCAAGGCACAAAGTCGAAAAAACCGACATGTCCCGAATCGAAAAAATTGCCAATCACGAGGGGCACCTTGTTAGGTGAAGGGCACGAAATTTATCCCTTCCGAGTCAAGGCTCGATGAGATAAATTAGTGTCCACTCCTCGGGAGGAAGCATAAAAATGGGGAAGGATTAAACATACTGGAAAGACCAGCGCAAAAACAGAAATCCTAGCCGAAAGGGGGTATCTATTCTTGTTCTTTGTTGTTAACCAAGTCAAATAAAGCCAAGATTGGATTACAAAAGCAGAAATCCTAGCTGTATGGGGGTGTCCATTCTTGTTCTTTGTTGTTAACCAAGTCAAACAAAGCCAAGATTGGATTACAACATTGGAGCCCAAGTCCACCCATGGGGGCACACATAAAAATGCATCACGAAAATACCCGAAACAAATAAATAGGATATTTAACAAAAAATTAAAATGGCTAAAATTGCAAAAGTTAAAACAATGAAAATCTTACCAAGCCAAATACTAAAAATTGGATGATCCCAGCTTAATAAGAATCTCGTAAGACTAACCGTTATTCGATATTAACGAACGTGCGAACGCTCCGTAATACGATATTAACGTGCGAGTGAACGTCCTGTAATACGATATTAACGCACGATCGCCGTGATTTTTTTTAAATGTGTGTGTATTGTTAAGTAGGGAAAAGAGACATGGCATGACAAATACATGAAGAGCATCGTAAAACCAACCAGACAACCATTCATCAGGATCGCAGAAGTGTTACAAATCAAACAACAAGTCACAACCAGCATAATGTCGTGAGCTAGGACTAACACCCGCTTACACAACCGGTCTTAAAGTTCAAAAAGAAAAATAACCAAGGAGAAGGAAATTATAGATCTCTAACCTTCTTTGGCCTACCTACCTTCCTTTTAGTCGGAGCAGAACAAGATGGAGGCCCATCAGCATGTGCAGAAACCGCGGACTCAACATCCCCAGGGGGGAAAGAAGCAACCAAGCTGTCTCTGGACCTAAGAGCCTGGATTAACTTCGACTTATCATTTTCCAGAACATAGATGCGTTCAAGATTGTCCTTGTGAAGTCTTTGGAGGTCGCAGGCCAAAGTATGGCCGTTCATCCGCTTCGTAGAATGATTCTTCAGCAAATCCATCTGTTTCTCAAATTGACGAACAACAGTCTCGAGGCAGGCCAACATTTGACCTTTTGCCGTAGTCATGTCATAAGAGAAAGACTAAGAATCAGATGGATATATATCCACATTTGAAGCTACTCCCTATAAACTCCACCCCCGAAACCGCTTAGCTAGCCTAGGATTGCAAGGCCTAGAAGCATGGCGTGGTCTGTTAATAATAGCTTGAAGTTCTGCATAAGAGGGACTGGAGGGAGAGTTTACAGACGGTTGATCGATTGATAGAATCTTGTCCTTTAGGATGTCCAAATCAAAGAAGGTTTCCCATCGACGCCGCTCTGGAGATGGAACCATTCTGCAAACAGATCAGGAAATAACCATAAGATTCAAATGAAGAATGAACATGAGAAAGAATCAACAAACCTGAGTAGCAGTAGAGAGAAGTACGGAATTTTTTATTCCTAATTTTAGAAACTCTATTGAAGGTAAATGAGAGCAGAACTGAACTGGAAATAAGAAAATGAAGGGGAAGATTAAAGGACACACATCAAAAAGCACTCCTCGCCACGTCAGCCTAATACTCGAGTACTAAAACGGGTGTCTCATCAGAAGGTCAGTTGGCATGTTCACTTCCCCATAATTTAGTCGTTTACAATAATGCCAAAACAGTCCAAGCGCCTAGTCTAAAAGGTAAAGACGCCAATCAGCTACAATAAAGCAGTCTTAGTCCTTGCACGAATGACTCTTCAACAACTCGGGACAAGCCTGCAAAACAATGTGCAACCAAATACGTCTAAGCCAGTGATTCCTTACAAAAAGAAATCACAAACTTCGAGGAGCAAGTGCTAATCCCTCAAAAAATCCATATGCACATTGAGAAAAGGATGTAGAACGGGCACCATCAGCGTCAGTTGTGCATAATGTTATCTGAGGTGCTTAAACGACTCACAATAGAACAGGATGCAACTGCACAGAGCAAGACCCAAATATCAAACCTAAGGCAAGGCAAGTCAATTAGTACGACCAAAGATAATGGCACGATATGCTATGAGAAGTGCGTCCCGATAAAGATCAAAGTAGTATACCCTGTGAGCCGCTCAAACACAAAAGCAAAGAAATTCTCCCATTCAATATAGGCGGGAGCGACCGTATGGCGCAACCGTAGGGACAAACAGCGCCATACAAAGGCAACAAAAAGGTCGAGCGCCCTAGAACCAAGAAGGTCGGTCACGCAAGGAACGAAGAAAAATTGATTCCAGTCCCAGATTCCGCTCATATAAAATTTCTCAAAGCAATCATTCTCACATAGACGCCCGCTCCTATGGATTCGCACAACTACTCAAGACGCTCGCTCCATTGAGTTGCTCGCACGCGGTAACTAATACAACCACGGACAGCTAGCTACAGCTAGCCAATGGCATGGTTGTAATTAATAAAGTGAGCGATCCGTAGCTGGCATAAATAGATTTTAGGTCATTTCCCAAGGGAAGCTCTCATATAAATACACTATGGGTATCAACAAAAAGGGGATCCGATCTTTGAGACCACGAAGTGCTGCCAAATTCTATCTTCAAACACTGATTCGGCCATGGCGTCAAGAGCAATCTTATGATCATGGAAGACGGAAGCATCCTCTTTCTCAATCATTCATCTGTCCTCCTTCTCCTCAAATTTTACCATTCTCTTGTACAATTCCAGGATCTAAAGTAAATAAATGAGGATGTACTGTGTGAGTATAGGGATGTGTGAAAAGTGAGAATTGATGTATTTTGTAATCCCCATTATAAGATTGAAATCAACTCGATAGTGGATGTAGGCCTAAATAACGGCTGAACCATTATAAATCTCGTGTCTAATTTCCTTTTCTCGCATTTTTCGTTTTTAACTGCTGATTGAATACGGTTCCATTTATTTCTTACCAAATTAGTGAAGCACGGCTTAGAACCTTGGGTGTTTAGACTATTTTTGGTGTAAACACACATTCTTCTGATTGTTATGACGGCTCCAAAGGACTGGAAGGGAAAGCACGTAAGGTGCTCCTAGTAGTCCTCTGTGCGGTGACAGATCTTTTAGGATGTATTCGCAGAGGTTGGGTCTGCGCGTAACTACTAGGTGGGTGGGCCTTGACTGCAGATGTAGCTATGCAGTCAGAATGCTGTGGCGAGGTGACAATGGGGTGATTCGACGGTTGCCTCACGAGGAGGTAGAGAGGGTCACAACCAACAAGGATACTAGACCGTCGGATATCCACCATCGACAGCTAGCGGGATGCAGAAGACTAGAGCTAAACCCAAGATATCATTTCACCTTTCACTATCGAGGTACAGGGCTGAGGGTAGACGCCACGTGGATGTTTAGATTGATTGTATTAGGGGCGGTCGCTTAGCTCTTGTAGTCTTTACTAGTTGAGGGAGGGGCTGAGATGGGGCCATAGCTACCATGGAAAACAGACCCGAGGAATATCTGTATTTGAAGGCACTTAAAGGTGGCCTGTACAGGTATGGAAAAGCTCCCGACCGAGTTCCGCGTTTCTTGTTTAGCCCTACCATGGAACTCGGTGCACATTAGAGGACGTGCGATTGGGGCATCGGGCTACAATTGCAGTACATACGTGGGACAGTCTGGATACATGCATATCTTCTCTGGATGGGGTGATGTGTACTAGAGGGCATTATTCCGATATGGAATCTGGTTCCATCGATGGTGGCAGTCCGTATGCTAACGTAGCATAGTAATGATAGATATATCTGAAACATAAACACTGTTATATAGAGATCTGTACATCACTCCGGCGTAGGGTGAGGGACTGCATTCATTTCGATGGAGAACATGTTAGTGGGTTACTATGGGGTGTATCTCAATATTAAGAGATAGCTGCATATATTGTATTAAATGAATCCACGGGAAAGTAAATGGGTATGATGCGTGTATAAGTCTTGAGTGCTATTAACCCAAGTAACCTAATAATCAAGAAAATGTAATGGAACGATATTAGTAGGGATCATTCTATTTCTGATATACTAGTATCTGGGCGGTGCAGAGAAATGTATTTAAGAAGTGCAATATATCCTGTTCATCTTACCTTGCTCAGTTCACACTTGTTATTGTTATCTTGTTCTACCAGTTTTATATACCTACCATGATACTTTTATTTATATTTAAAAGTAACTGGACTCGCCAGACTTTATATCTGACCCTTTTTGTTTCCTCTTCTCACTCTTCCTCCTGCCCCGGTTCTCAGGGTGGAAGTGCTTAGAGTTGATTTGAATTCTTTCAGCTTACCTTGGATTTTGGATATAGATGTATCGCTTTGACTTCTGGTCAACTCTCTTATGGCTTCACAGGGAAATATGGTTTTATGCTTTTTTACTCTGATGTTTTTGGCAAGACAGATTATTAATGTAATTAGTTACTTTTGATGAAAACTCAGTATTTAGGACCATGATGTTTTGATTTAAATAAAGTTTTTAATTCCACTGCTATTTTACATGTCTATCTTGTGCTACTATGTTCTTATTTACCTATAACGTTTCACGGAACTTAATGCATTCCCTTAGTGAGTGACATTAATATACATGGGGTGTTACATTTGGTATCAGAGCATATGGTTATAGGATCAAATAAAGTATTTTGAAAATTGTTTCCAAAAGGTCCCAAAAACAAAGTATTTTAAAATAAAAAGTCTGTTTTTGAAAAGCACATTTCCCAAAGCCATAAATATCTTCTCGATTCTCCGCTTGATTTCTTTTCCTTTTTAATCGGGGAATCGTTTCCTCTCGAAAGGGTATCCCTATTTCGACATGGTTCCGTAGGCATGTTAAAACTACGGTACGTGTCAAAGGGCAAAGAAGTGCCCAACCTCCATCTTTAGCCGCAGTGGTTTCACCTACGTCTTATTTTCTCTCAATCCTCGTTAGGATTTCCATGCAATGGAGGCAGCTTTCAACAGACTTGTTAGCATGTTGCAAAAAGGAGAATAAGCGAGTTGTTGCTAAGAAGCCCACCCAAAGAAGAAAAGAGGAAATACCATAATTTCAGAGCAGTGGGTCATCTGAAAAAGGATTGTAGAAAGAGGAAAGGTGTTGTTACCACTTTGGTAAGGCATGACACCTTATTAAGGAGTGCCCAAAGAGACAAGGACAAGGCCAGAAGGCATGAACTTCTAGGGGGCAAGCTAATGTTCTCATAGCTGGTGGACGGGATAAGGGTAGGAATGTTTCCATCTAAGGATTGATTTCTATTTTTGATCATCCTGTTAGGATTCTTTTTTTGGCGCTTCACATTCTTTTATATCTAATCCTTTAGTTGAGTCTCTACACCTAGATACTAGTACGGTTTTGGATCCCGTTATTGCCTCAAACACCATTGGAGGTACGACTCATTTATCGATGATTTGTCGAGGTTTGAGAATCTTTGTGTTAGGCGTCGAGTTTGGTTATAACACATATGTTCTTGATTTCATAAGATACAGTTTCACTCAAGGGACAGATTGGTTAACTACATATATGGACCCATTCTAGATTGTGAGAGGAGGGTCATTAGATTTCTGACTTGCCATAGAAAGACTCTCGAAATTTCTTATGACCCCAAAGGGGTCTGTCATGCTTAGTCTCCAAGAATTTCTTGATATATCTACCGATGATTTGCGACATGTAACTCCTAAAAGAAAAGAGGGAACTTGATAAGCAAGTAGGGGAGCTACTTGAGAAGAGGTTTGATAGGTGAGTCATATCGGGATGGGAAACCAATTGAAGACATTCCTTGAGGAAGCCCATCATTCAAAGATGACTATTCATCCAAGCGGTGAAAAAATGAATAGAGTTCGAGGTAGTGAAGCCAAACTTGTGAGAGGAAGCGGAAGTATAGAAGAAAGCAATGATAGGATGAGTTTCGACTTGCATACTTGGATTAGAGGTTAAGAAATTGTGCAACAAAGAAGTGAAGCAAGTAAGAGTGCAATGGGGAAAGGGCCGCGAGAATATGTCCTTAACTTCTTTTCCAAGCTTCGAATTAATACATGTATCTATCGTTTGAATATCTCCTATCGATCAGGTCTTTAGGTAGAAAACTAATGAATGTAAACATGTGTTTGAGACATGTTATGTTTGACGGATGCAAGTGGTTGTTAGTGATTGCTCGTGGATGCATATACACACACAATAGGCACTAGATCGGCTCAATCACTTACATATTGCATATTGATGTGTGTACATTTTAATTTTTTATGGATTATCGTTACA
Organism: Allium sativum; assembly: GCA_030737875.1. Taxonomy (NCBI): domain Eukaryota; kingdom Viridiplantae; phylum Streptophyta; class Magnoliopsida; order Asparagales; family Amaryllidaceae; genus Allium; species Allium sativum. The sequence continues at coordinate 1,045,039,551 of CM060916.1, read as the reverse complement.
TTGATGTTGCATTTGGATGGATGATTGTACTCACATATAGAAATTACATGGATTAGGATGATTTACATACATTTTGGTTGCATGTCACAAACATACATTGCATTAAGGAGATCAACTGAATCTGTAGACCGCCTGATCTTTCGCATTAGTTTACAGACATATACACACACTATTATGTATGTTCATAGAAGCATTAGAAATTCCTTAAGGACAATAGATGCCTGTGATTGCTAGATGGATGTATGATTGTTGGATGTTAGGATATACATTCTTCTTAACTTAGAGATTTCGGGGACGAAATCCTTTGAGTAGAGGAGAATGTAACACCCCGGAATTTTAATGACACTAAAGATGATGAATTAAAGAATAAGTAGTGTGAAATACACTATTAATAATGAATTGAGGTAAACTTAATTAAATATTCAGAATTAAGTAAAACGGACCATGCCATCGCGTCCGTCTCGGAATTGTGGTCAAGGTAGACACCTGGTTTGCGTAAATTGGACATCATATGAAGAAGTTATTAAGGTTTGAAGTTTGTATGCACATAGGAAAGATATATACACATATAAAATTCAAAAATATTCAAAAATCAACAAAACCAGAAATCCGTCGTGTAAATCGAGGAAGGGCCAACATTTTGAAGTCGACCCGAGTCCCTGCTGGGTCGACCTAGGGGTCGACTAAGGCTCATGGGGGTCAACCCCGGGGTCGACCTAGGGGCCGACACCCATGAATGGGGGTCGACCCACCTGAAGGGGGGTCGACCCACCCGTGGCTCTAGAAACTTCTTTTCTGAACCTGGACGCTTTTGGATCTAGATTCATGAACCCTAGGCTATATAAAGGACCCTAGACCTAGGTTTTATTCGTCTAAAAAAAATGGTGACGGCAAAGCTCCGCTGTAACAAAGATTGAATGGCCTAATCTACTCCAAATCTAATTCAACAAACATTATACAAATTCAATGATTGCTATAACAAATTCAGCGATGGCTACAACAACTTATTCAACATGTTCTTCACAGTAGTTTGGATCCATTTCCTTAGATCTATTCACTTTGAGTTCATGTTATTTTTAGATCTAAATATTTAAATAGTAATCTTGATATGTATGTAAAAATTGGATCTTGAATCGGTGCCTAATCAGTTCTATTATGACATAACTATCAGATCTGCTTTTATATGTTCATACCGCCGCCATATTAAATCTTGTCATAATATGCCTATTCAGTTTATGCCTATTTCTATCAGTTTATTATTGATTCGTTATTATGCCCGTTATCGATTTTCTTCTCACCCTCTTTTCCCTTTTTATTTTTATATAGCTAGGCTACCTTCGAGCCTAGGCCTAACGCTGAAAAATGCGAACGTGTGAAATTGAGAATAATGGGGAAAGACATAATTTGGGGGTATATGTCTTGTTGGATAATATGAATTCAGGCATACGTTGAAAAATATAATTTAAGCATAAATTGGGACATGTGTAAGTACTGATTTGGGATATAAATTGGAACGTATGTGAATATGAATTTTAGGCATACATTGGAAAATATGCGAATATGTGTTTGGGTATAACTTGTATTGAAATGGGTGAATATGGATTAGGGACATAAATTGGAAAATATGTAGATTTGGGTTTGTGCATAACACACACACACTCACAAATATATATATATATATATATATATTTATGCCTTGACTTATAACTTGGGAAAAAGAGCATATGGTGCATAATTAAAAGGTGAATTAAAAAGGGGTGTAAGAGTTTATGATTTGAATAATGAATTGGGCATATAATTAAATATGGGGGAAAAAGAGAAATAATCACCTATAATGACATAGGTAGATTTGGATAAAAATGGAATGTCTAGTAATTACAATTAGGAATTGTAATTGCACTTATGACATGAGGTTAGGTTGCATTAGTGGTGGAATTCTGCCTGGACCCGGCCGACATATCCAGCAGCCACTAATGTTGAACCCAATGTGAGAGGTCTAAGTGTGCAAATATGAATCGGGATAAGACACGAGGTTAGACCCAACTGCGGAATAAGACTTCCCGGACCCGACCGGCATATCCAGCATCCACACGTTGTAGGCCTAATGTGGGAGGTCTAGCCCATTATAACCATTATTGGACATGGTAATGAATTGGACTACTTAACCTAATTTAATCCATAAGGATTGTATGATTGTGACCTTAAGTTATGGTTAAATAAAATTGGATGGGTAGTAGGTGGGTTAAGCAAAATAGAGGGGGGTGGGTAATATTTACATATAGGCCAACGAACTTAACCCATTAAGGTTAAGTAATTAAAGACACCTGGTGATATACATAACCGGTGGAAAATATAATAAAGTTATATAATTAAAGACACCCTTGTAGGGTAAGCATAACTTGCAGAAATGTTAGAATTAGATATGCATAGTAATTTGCTAAGTAAACAACGATAAGTAGTAGTGACGGTGTAAATTGAATTTATGATTAAATGAGAAAGAATGAGGAAAACTTGTAAAATAAACAAGTTATATTTAAATGGTAAGTGATTAGGAAACATGTGAATTGAGATATACTTAATAACGTATTAAGGAGAACATGTTGTTGTAATGTTGTAACCAAGCAAGAATATAAAATAGATTGTGGATTACAGACCTTGGGCCACAATCTAGAGAATAACATGTTGTGGGCTTATTAATAAACTTAAATGGATTAAGTTATATGATTGAAATTAATAAGCAAGAGAAACTTGGTAAATTGGAATAAGAATTAAATATGAACAGGAATAACCAAGTTAAATGGGAACCGGGTGAGGTAAGGCAAGCGCGTAAAAGAATGTTTAGACATAGGGTCTAACAACATATTAAAGAAAGACGTTTGGACCAGTCCATACGTTTGAGGGTGAATAACCCAATGGGGTAGATCATCGAGGTGTTATAAGACACGAGGGGAGCGCACACTCATCTCATTGTTATGACGGCTCCAAAGGACTAGAAGGGGAAGCACGCGGCTTCGTGAGGTACGCAAGGTGCTCCTAGTAGTCCTCTGTGTTGTGACAGATGTCTTAGGCTATACTCGCAAAGGTTGGGTCTGCGCGTAACTATTAGGTGGGTGGGCCTTGACTGCAGATGTAGCTATGCAGTCAGAATGTTGTGACGAGATGACACCAGGGTGATTCGACGGTTGCCTCACGAGGAGGTAGAGAGGGTCACGACCAACAAGGATTGTAGACCCTCAGATATCCGTCATCGACAACCAGTGGGATGCGAAAGATTAGAGCTAAATCCAAGATATCATTTCACCTTTCACTATCGAGGTACGGGGTTGAGGGTAGACACCACATGGGTGTTTAGATTGGTTGTATTAAGGGTTGCACTTAGCTCTTGTAGTCTTTACTAGTTGAAGAAGGGGCCGAGGTGGGGCCATAGCCACTATGGAAAACAGACCCGAGGAATATCTGTATTTGAAGGCACTTAAAGGCGGCCTGTATAGGGTACGGAAAAGCTTCTGGCTGAGTTCCGTGTTTCTTTTTATCCCTGCCACGGAACTCGGTGCACATCAAAGGACAAGCGATTAAGGCATCGAGCTATAATTACAGTACATATGTGGGACAGTCTAGATACATGCATATATGCTCTGGATGGTGTATCGTAGACTAGAGGGCATTGTTCCAATATGGAATCTGATTCGATCGATGGTGGCAGTCCGTACGCTTATGTAGCATAGTAATGACAGATATATGCGGAATGTAAACACTGTTATATAGAGATCCGACCGATGTAGGAAGAGAGACTGCGTTCATTTCGGTGGAGACCATGCGAGTGGGTTCGTAACACCCCGAATTTGTGTCGACACTAAAAGAGGATAAATTAAATAATAATTAATTTAATATTCATAATTAGAGGAAACAGACTACACCGTTGCGTCCGTCTCGAAATTTTGGTCAAGATAGACATTTTGGCTTGCGCAAAAGGGACACCGTATGAGGAAGTTATGAGGGTTTTAAGTTTGTATACGCATAGAAAAAATTATATACATATGTATGAGTCAGAGATGAGTCTGAGCCGAGTCAAAATTTTATCCAGAAAGATTCAAACTCGAAAAATTCCTCAGAGCGCCAAAATTCCCGCTCTAGGGGGTCGACCTCCTAGAGGGGTGTCGACCTAGGGGTCGACCCAACCACAGGGGTGTCGACACCCCTAGGGCTTAGGTGGCAGTTGGTTTCGGGGGCTCTGCAGCTATAAATATGTGGCTATTTCTCATATTTTCTTCATTAGAAGTCATGGAGGCCATATGTTATTGGAGTGCAAACTGAACCATTTTTCTACAACAACATACTTTGCAAATCAAATCCATAATTCTAGATCCGTTCTTTCTCAATTCTCTAAACCTAACGCGGTGAGTTTCTAGGCTACTTTTAGGTTTAGATAAATGAAAGTAAATTGTGAAAGACTATGACTTGGATATGTTGTAAAGTATGATTCTATGCAAGTGTTAAATCATATGCTATGTTATGATAGATCTACTTCTCTAGATCCAATTCAATTGTGATTGTTCTATTGTGGATCTTGGTTTGTAACTACATTATGGTTAGTATAGATCTGCTAATATGGGCAGTTATATCATTGGATGGGTCTAATCACTTGTGTAAATCATGAACATATGTCACCTTGAATTGGTTAGAATTGGATCTAAACCTTTATCTTAATTGTAACTTTTATGACATGATATGATGTGTAGGTATGTAGATCTATTCCTAAATTAGTAGATCTAAATTATGTGGACATTGAAACTGTTAGACAGATCTAGATTATCACCTTATATTATCATGTTAGATCTATTTTATGTGATCTAAATTGTCACCTTATGTTATCATGTTAGATCTATTTTATGTGATCTAAATTATCACCTTGTTATGATGACAATTTTCATGTCCATGCTAGTATGTATGTTCACCTTATTATCATAAAAGTTTATGTTGATGCCAAGATGATCATTTTAGTTGTTTCCCTATTATCGTTTATGACTAGGCTATTGTCTAGCCTAGGCATGTTGCCAATTTTGTGAGGGCGCTAATTAAGGAATGGGGGAAAAAGAGTTAAAAATGGAATAATTTGAATATGAACATTTATGGACTGTAATTCAAATTATTGGGTAAAATAGGTATTGACACCTATAAAAGGAAAGGATTAATTAATTAATTAATTAATTAATTAATTAATAATGGAGTGTTTAGTAATTACAATTAGGAATTGTAATTGTACTTATGACACGACGTTAAGTTGTATTAGTGGCGGAAGTCTGCCCAATCCGACCGGCATATCTAGCAGCCACTAATACCGAACCTAATGTGGGAGGTCTAAGTACGTAAATATGAATCGGGCTATGACACAAGGTTTGGCCTAACTATGGAATAAGTCTGCCCGGACCTGACCGACCCTGACTGTCATATCCAACATCCACACGTTGTAGGCCTAATGCGGGAGGTCTAGCCCATTATGACCGTAATTGGACGTGGTATTGAATTGGGCTACTTAACCTAATTTAAAGATTTTATGATTATGAACATAAGTTAGGGTTAAGTAAAATTGGATGGGCAGTGGGTGGGTTAAGTAAATTAGAGGGGGTGGGTAATATTTATATATATGCCCATGAACTTAACCCAATAAGGTTATGTAATTAAAGACACCTAGTGGTATACATAACCGGTAGATAATGTAATGAAGTTATGTAATTAAAGATAACCTTTAGGGTAGGCATAACTAGTATAGGGCTATGTAATTAAAGACAACTAAGGGTATACATAGTCAGTGGAAAACCTAGTGGGCATACAAGACAAGGGGAGAGCTTGTATCATATTGTGTGGGACCCATTTCAGTCAGTAACCCGGAGTTGGTATCAAGTAAAGAACTCCGTACTAGGCGGAGAAGGTGCACGCTTACTGATTGATTGTAAGAGATCCAAACGAGACGGACGGTGTGGGCGGCGCAAATCGACCGGGGACATGTGCGTGCATGGGCCGGGCAGAGGGGGCTAAGACGACCGTGACACCAGCAGATATGGTTGTGCACATCTTGGTTGCCACTTTAGGAAGTAATACCTCCTACTGTTGGGCCAACACAGGATATATACGGAGTAGGGAGCCGATCGATTAGGGTAGGGGTTAGGGTATACTTGGACGTATGACCTAAGCCTACCAACTTGTAGTGGAAGGGATCATCTCATTTCAGTTGTACTAGTAGTAGTGCAGAGTAATCATTAGTGAGGCACATATACCTTATCTTGCTTACCTTGTCACACCTGCCATTTATGTAATAATCTCTCTCTTTTCCACTTTATATGTCTATCATGTTGCTTTTATTTATCTACTGGCTAAAAGTCACTAAACTCGCCAGACTTTATGTCTGACCCTGTTGTTTCTCCTTCTTTCTTCCGTTTTCCCCCAGGTTCTCAGGGAGGAAACACTCAGACTTAATCATGACTCAGATATCATCTTGCTAGGAGCGACTTCTGAAGTATGGCTCAAGTTCTTGTATCTACTATGGATTAACTCTTTTAATTTGGGGAAAATTATGTTTTTCATATTCTTATGTACTCTGATGATGTAAGACGGAAGTTATTTTATTGTAATGGTTTTTGTGACTTATGAAACTGTGGACCACGGTAATATGCTTTATGGTTGAAATAAAAATTTAAATTTTCCACTGCTGCCTTATTTATATCTGTCTTGTAATTATTCTGCGTCTGCTTACCTATAGCACTTCACAAAACTTAATGCATTTCCTTAGTGAGTGACATTAATGGACGTGGGGTGTTACACTTAGTATCAGAGCTGAAGGTTACCAGATTAGATAAAAGTTTTTGTAAATTATTTTCAAAAAGATTTTAAAGGAAAGTATTTTCAAAAGAGAAGTCTATTTTGAAAAACATTCCCCAAAAAGCCATATGTAGTATCCTTCAGTCCTTTATCTAAATTTCTTCCTTTTCCCTTTTTTTAGCATGTCAGGGGAATAAAAATCCCTAATATCCCAGAGGGCGTCACAATAACCGGATGGTTCCGTTGGTATTTGGAGGCCACGGAGCCGGCCGAAGGCCAAAGGGGCGTTCCTCCCCCAGCTGCACCGGTCATTCCTCCTCCCCCTCCAAAAGCTGACAACTTTGCTAAGATCTGCGAAGACTTCCAGGCTATGGGAGGTAGGCCATTCCATGGAAACGAGACGTTTATAGAAGCTCGGAATTGGCTTAAGGAGATCGAGGACTTATTCGAAATCTTTGAAGTGGAGGACCGAATAAGGATTCAGTTAGATGCTTGGCTGTTAAAGGACGAAGCCTCATTTTGGTGGGAAATCACCCAAGCTGGACATCCGGCGGAAACTTGGGAAGATTTTAGATAGAGGTTCGAAATGAAATTTCTTTCCCAAGCTGAGAGAAGCATACAGATGGAGAGGTTCTTAACACTCAAACAAGGAAATTTGACGGTAAAAGAGTATGTGAACAAATTCAACCAGCTGGCAAGGTTCGGGCTAGAGTTGGTGGATACACCACACAAAAAGGCTTTACGGTTTGCTAAAGGAATGAATGAGCCTCTGCATGGTTTAGCTATGCTCCATATTCCAACGGGGGACACCTTTGAAAAACTTGTTGATATGGCCCTAATGCATGAGGAGGACAGGGGAGAAAAGAAGGAAACAAAAGCTGAGGGGACATCGCAGAATAAGAAGGTGTGGCCCAAGAAGGGGCAGCAACAACAGCAGAACAAAGGAGGGAAAGATGATAAAGGAAAGTATAAAAGAAAATGTCACAATTGTGGAAAAGAGGGTCACTTGATCAAAGATTGCAAGAGAAGGAAGGCAAATTACTTTAATTGCAGAGAGGTCGGACACTTCTCTAAAGAGTGCCCAAAGAAACAGGGACCGCACGGACAAGGTCAGAGAGCTAGGACTTCTGAAGGGCAGTTGCATGCTCTCGCGATCAGTCCTCCTGAAAGAGATAGAAAAATTTCTGTTGAAAGTTTAGTTTCTCTTTCAAATAATCCAGTTAGAACACTTTTTGATTCTGGTGCTTCACACTCGTTTATATCAAGTTCTATAGTTGGATCTCTACACTTAGTTGCTAGTATGTTAGTAGATACCGTAGTTGTTTCAAACCCCATTGGTGGTTCGGCTCATTTATCGATGATTTGTCGGGGTTTGAAAATATATGTGTTAGGTGTTGAGTTTGAATGCGACGCGTATGTGCTCGGGTTTATGGGTTATGGGTTGATTCTAGGAATGGATTGGCTTACCACATATGGGGCCATTATGGATTGTGTGAGGAGGGTCGTTAGACTCCTGACTTGTCATGGGATGACCCTCGAAGTTTTTTGTGACTCCCAAGGGTCTGTTATGCTTAGCTTCCTAGAGTCTCTAGATGTATCCATAGATGATTTGCAATCTATTCCAGTGGTTCGTGATTATTCTGATGTTTTTGATAAGGTACGAGGTTTACCTCCAAGGCACGAAATTAACTTCCGCATATATCTGGTGGACAATGCAAAGCCAGTTTCATTACCAGTGTGCCACATGGCTCCAAGGGAGAGGAGGGAGCTGAGTAAGCAAGTAGGGAGCTACTTGAGAAAGGGTTTATCAAACGAAGCATATCAGAATGGAATGCTCCAGCAGTATGTGCAACTAAAGCAGATGGTTCACTTCGTCTGTGGGTTGACTAAAGAGAATTGAATAAGCTCACCAAGAAGAATAGGCACCCACTTTCGAGGATTGATGATTTATTTGATCAGCTTGTTGGTGCCTTGGTATTTTCTCAGTTGGACCTGGCTACGGGGTTCCATCAGTTGAGGGTGGCTGAGGATAACATAGATAAGACTTCTTTTAGAACTCCGGACGGTTTCTTTGAATGGCTAGTTATGCCTTTTGGGTTGACAAATGCACCCGCCTATTTTGTTGATTTGATGAGTACGGTATTTCGGGAGTTCCTAAACAAATTCGTCGTAGTCTTCGTTGATGATATTTTGATCTTCTCCAAGAGTAAGGAAGAGCATGCCCAACATTTGAGAGAAGTTTTGAAAACTCTCTGTGACCATCAGCTTAAGGCAAAGTTCTCCAAATGCCATTTTTGGAGAAGAGAGGTGAGATTTTTAAGGCAAGTAGTCTCCAAAGAAGGGATAGTTGTAGATCGCGCCAAGGTGATTGCAGTGCAAGATTGGCAGATTCCTAAAAATGCAACCGAGGTGAGAAGCTTTCTTGGGTTGGTAGGTTATTATAGGAAGTACACTAAGGACTTCACGAAGATATCGGCCCTTCTCACCAGGCTAACAAAGAAGAATTTGGCACTTTCATGGGACATAGACTATGACGTTGCTTCCCAACGACTGAAGAGGGCTCTGACAACAGCCCCAGTCTTGGCTTTGCCTGATGGAAGTGAAGCATTTACTATTTACACTGATGCATGCGGTACAGGGCTTGGTGCGGTTCTGATGTAAGAAGGGAAAGTAATATGTTATGGGGGTAGACAGTTAAGAGTTCATGAGAAGAATTACCCCACCCATGATCTAGAGCTAGCTGCCATAGTACTCGTGTTAAAGACGTGGCGTCATTATTTACTTGGAGAAAAGTTCGAGTTATACACTGATCATAAATCTCTCAAGTATCTATTCTCAAGAAGGATCTAAACTTAAGGTAACAACGGTGGATGGAGTTCTTAGCTTCATATGATTTTGAGATTGCTTATACCATTGGCAAGGGTAATGTGGTGGCAGACGCACTAAGTAGGCAGAGGCAGCCCTGAGTCCTCTGTTTGTGGAGAGAAAGAACTTGGAGTTCATACCAGCTTTTGATTTTAGACCCTCCATCGAGGTTTTGCCTGATTTGTTTGCATCCTTGGAGTTATGACTGACCCTTATGGATCAGATAGGAGCTTCGCAAGAAGGTGACCCACAGATCCTAGCATCATGGATAAGCTTAGAAGAGGGGAGACTTCTAGTCACCACAGTCGATATGCCATAGATGAAAAGGGGTGGTTGCGACGAGATGGAAGGCATTGTGTTCCTCAAACTAGAAGCTTTTTAAAGGCAGTCCTAGAAGAAGCCCACCATTCTAAGATGACTATTCATCCAGGTGGTGACAAGATGTATCGAGACATGAAGAGGGTTTTCTTTTGGGCTGGGATGAAGAAAGATATGGCCAAATTTGTTTCTCAATGTTTAGTTTGCCAGCAAGTCAAAGCTGAGCAAAAGAAACCTGGTGAATTACTTGATCCATTTGAGGTTCCGCAGTGGAAATGGGAGAGCGTCTCTATGGATTTCATAGATGGGTTTCCTAGATCGAAGAAAGGTAACACCAGTATTTGGGTGGTAGTGGATAGACTCACTAAGAGCGCTCACTTTATTCCAGTTAAGAGTAAAAGGACGGCGTCATGTTGGCAGCAATTTATGTTTGCGAGATATTTCGTCTTCATGGAGTACCTTCCAGCATCGTGAGCGATTGTGACCCCATCTTTACAAGCGAATTTTGGAGGAGCTTGCAAGAAACATTTGGTACACAGTTGTGTTTGAGCACCGCTTATCATCCTTAGACCGACTGACAGACATAGAGGGTGAACAGGATTCTTGAAGACCTTATAAGGCTGTGTATCCTAGACTTCGGAGGGACTTGGGAAGAGTATCTTCCTTTTGTAGAGTTTGCCTATAAAAACAGCTATCAGGCTAGCATCGGAATGGCACCCTTCGAAGCATTGTACGGGCGACCCTATAGATCGCCAACTTGTTGGTGGGAATCAACAAAAAGATTATTACTTGGACTAGATATGGTTTGGGAAACGTCCGAAAAGATTGACCTTATTCGACGGCGGATGAAGACAGTTCAAGGTAGGAAGAAGTCCTATGCAGACAAGAGAAGGACTGACATCGAATTTGAAGTGGGAGACTTGGTTGTTATCAAAGTATCGCCTTTAAGGAATGTGGTTCGCTTCGGATCAGTAGGGAAGTAGGCACCTAGGTCTGTGGGACCATTTCCCATAACTGAGGGGACTGGCCAAATGGCCTACCGAGTAAAGCTCCCAGAAAATCTATCCGGCATTCATGACGTTTTCCATGTCTCTCATCCACGAAAGTGCCTGCATGGCACCGCGGAAGTTGTTGAGCCGAGTATGTTGGAAGAAGTCGAAGTGGAATAGGAGGCGACAGTCAGACGATTCCCTACTCGTATTCTTGGGTCAGAAGTTGAGAAGCTGCGCAATAAGGAGATCAAGTTGCTAAAGGTTCAATGGGGAGATAGCCCAGAAGATGCGACTTGGGAGAGCGAAGACAAGATTCGTGCTTCATACCTTTTTCTTTTCGAGGGTATGTTCTTAACTTCTTTTCCTAAGTTTTATCAGTGCTTGTTTCTCTCAATAGAATATATCTTATCCATCGTATTTTCGACCTTTAGATAGAAATCCTATGGATGTAAACATGTGTTTGAAACATGTTATATTTGATAGATGCAAGTGCTTGCTAGTGGTTGCATGTGGACACATATACACACACATTAGGCACTAAGATCAGCTCAATCACTCTCATACTGCATATGGATGTGTGTGCATTTTCTTTTCTTTTATGAATGGAAATGTATGAGTTAGCATATGGATGTTGCATTTGGACGAATGAATGTGCACACATATAGAATTTATATGGTATGATAGGTTTATTTGCATACATATTGGATTCATGCCATTAACATACATTGCATTAAGGAGGTCAGCTGAATCAGTAGACCGCCTGATCTTCGCATTAGTGTTGGGACATATGCACACATCTCCACATATATTCATATAAGCATTAGAAATCTTTAAGGACAATGGATACCAGTGATTGGTGGAGGAGTAGATGGATGATTTATGGTAGGATACGCATTCTTCTCAACTTAGAGATTTCGGGACGAAATCCATTGAGTAGGGGAGAATGTAACACCCCGAATTTGTGCTGACACTAAAAGAGGATAAATTAAATAATAATTAATTTAATATTCATAATTAGAGGAAACAGAGTGCACCATTGCGTCCATCTTGAAATTTTGGTTAAGATAGACATTTGGTTTGCGTAAAACGGACAACGTATGATGAAGTTATCAGGGTTTTAAGTTTGTAAATGCGCAGAAATTATATACATATATATGAGCCAGAGATGAGTCAGAGCCGAGTCGGAATTTTATCCAGAAAGATTCAAATTCGAAAAATTCCTCAAAGCGCCAAAATCCCCGCGCTAGGGGGTCGATCCCCCTAGAGGGGTGTCGACCCCCCTGAAAGGGTGTCAACCTAGGGGTCAACCTACTTACAGGGGTGTCGACACCCCTAGGGCTTAGGTGGCAGTCGGTTTTAAGGGGCTCTACAGCTATAAATATGTGGCTATTTCTCATATTTTCTTCATTAGAAATCATGGAGGCCATATGCTGCTGGAATGCAAACTAAACCATTTTTCTACAACAACATACTTCGCAAATCAAATTCAGAATTCTAGATCCATTCTTTCTCAATTCTCTAACCTAACGCTGTGAGTTTCTAGAATACTTTTAGGTTTAGATAAATGAAAGTAAATTGTGAAAGACTATGACTTGGATATGTTGTAAAGTATGATTCTATGCAAGTGTTAAATCATATGCTATATTATGATAGATCTATTTCTCTAGATCCAATTCAATTGTGATTGTTCTATTGTGGATCTTGGTTTGTAACTATATTATGGTTAATATAGATCTGTTAATTTGGTCAGTTATATCATTGGATGGATCTATGGAGTAGGGAGCCGATCGATTAGGGTAGGTGTTAGGGTATACTTGGACGTATGACCTAAGCCTACCAACTTATAGTGGAAGGGATCATCTCATTTCAGTTATACTAGTAGTAGTGCAGAGTAATCATTAGTGAGGCACATACACCTTATCTTGCTTACCTTGTCACACATTCCATTTATGTAGTAATCTCCCTCTTATCCACTTTATATGCCTATCATTTTGTTTTTATTTATCTACTGGCTAAAAGTAAATAAACTCGCCATACTTTATGTCTGACCCTATTGTTTCTCCTTCTTTCTTCCGTTTCCCCCTAGGTTCTCAGGGAGGAAACACTCAGACTTAATCTGGACTCAAATATCCTCTTACCAGGAGCTACTTCTGAAGTATGGCTCAAGTTCTTGTCTCTACTATGGCTTAACTCTTTTAATTTGGGGAAATTATGTTTTTCATATTCTTTTGTACTCTGATGATGCAAGACAGAAGTTATTTTATTGTAATGGTTTTTGTGACTTATGAAATTGTGGACCACGGTAATATGCTTTATTATTCTAATAAAAATTTAAATTTTCCGCTGCTGCCTTATTTATATCTGTCCTATAATTATTCTATGTCTGTTTACCTATAGCGCTTCACGAAACTTAATGCATTCCCTTAATGAGTGACGTTAACGGACGTGGGGTATCACAGGTTTACCATGGGGTGTATCTCAATATTGAGAGATAGCTACTTATATTGTATTAGGTGAATCCAAGGTAAAGTAAATGGATACGATGCACGTATAAGTCTTGAGTGCTATTAACCCAAGTAACCTAATAATCAAGAAAATGTAATGGAATGGTATCAGTACGGATCATTCTACTTCTGATATACTAGTGTTTGCGTTGTGCAGAGAAATGTATTTAAGAAGCGCAATATATCCTTTTCATCTTACCTTGATCAGTTCACACTTGTTATTGTTACTGTTATCTTGTTCTTCCAGTTTTATATACCTGCCATGAAACTTTTATTTATTTATATTTAAAAGTAACTGGACTCGCCAGACTTTAGTTCTGACCCTTTTTGTTTCCTCTTCTCTCTTCCGTTCCCCCTACCCCCCCCCACAAGGTTCTCAGGGTGGAAGTGCTTAGAGTTGATTTAGTTCTTTCAGCTTAGCTTGGATTTTGGATACAGATGTATCGCTTTAACTTTTGGTCAACTCTCTTATGGCTTCACAGGGAAATATTGTTTTATGCTTTTGTACTTTGATGTTTTGGCAAGACAGATTATTAATGTAATTAGTTACTTTTGATGTAACTTTGTTTTTAGGACCATGATGTTTTGATTTAAATAAAGTTTTTAATTCCGCTGTTATTTTACATGTCTATCTTGTGCTATTATGTTCTTATTTACCTATAACGCTTCACGGAACTTAATGCATTCCCTTATTGAGTGACATTAACGGATGTGGAGTGTTACAAGGGGTCTAAGTGCATAAATCCACAAGTGACGATGCTAAGACATGAGGGGGGTGTTACAAGGGGTCTAAGTGCATAAATGCACAAGTGACGATGCTAAGACATGAGGTTAAGTACGACTTGTGGAAGAAGTTTGCCTGGACCCAACCGGCATATTCAGCATCCACAAGTGGCAGACTTAATGTGGAAGGTCTGGCGCAAGTAATAACCATAAATGAATGAATGGTGATGAACTTGTAATAGTTAACCTGTTTGAATCCATAAGGATTACATGAACCTGTTAACTTGAGTAAGGGTTAAGTAAACTTACTTGAATCAGTTGGAGGGTTAAGTAATTCTTGAGGTTGTTGGTAATATTTATATATATAGGCCCACAAACTTAACTTGTAGGTTTATGTAATCTTGTTAAACTAGTAGGCATAACCTGTTGAATTCCTAGTAGTGGGGATGCAAGCCTAGGGGGAAGCTTGTATCATCTGGTGTGGGACCCATTTCAGTCAATAACCCATCTTGGTATCAAACGGGGAACCCCGAATTAGGTCGGGGTCTGGGCACGCTTACTGAGCTGATTATAAGAAGTCACTTGAGGGACGGTGTGGGCGGTGCATTCCGACAGGATCATGTGCGTGCATGGGTCCGGCCCAGGGAGGTCAAGACGCCGTGACACCTATAGATATGGTTTGTGAACATCTTGTAAACAAAGTGTTGCCACTTTTGGAAGTGATACATCTTACTATGGGGCCAGCATAAGGTATCTACGAGTTAGGGAGCCGATCGATTGGGGGTAGCAATTAAGGTGCATCTAGTCTTGCTTGTTTAGGATCCCATTCTTGTCGTTGGGGGTTAACACTTGTCAGTTCTGTTGGGCTACCTGTTATTGTATGGGATAAAACCTCTCATTAGAAGTACACCTAAGTCTACCATCTTGTACTTGTTGGGATCATCTTGTTCTTTTTATACTAGTATTGGTGTAGAGAGAAAAGTATTATAGAAGCGCAACGCATGTTCTTTTCTGTTTATTCTGTTTACCTTGTTATACCTGCCTTATGACACTGTTATCTCTCTCTCCAACTTATGTGCCTGTCATGATGCTTTTACTTATTTATATGTTAAAAGTAACTAGACTCGCCATACTTTATGTCTAACCCATTTTGTTTCATCTTCTTTCTCTTCCATCCCCCCCCCCCAAGGTTCTCAGGGTGGGAATACTCAAGCTTGATCAGGATTCTTCTTTCCTTCTACTTGGAGCTGCTTAGATGTACTGATTTCGTATCTTCTCTACTATGACTATATTTTGGGGATTATGCTCTTTTTGCGTATTATTGTACTTTGATGATGATTTATGTACAAGGCAGAAGTTTTATGTTTTTCAATATTCCAGACTTATTATGTGATTGGGTTTGAACCACGAAGCTTTTCTACTAAATAAAGTTTTATTTCCGCTGTTATTTTATATCTGTCTTGCAATGTTTCTATTTCTGTTTACTAACAACGCTTCACAAAACTTAATGCATTATGATAAAGAGTGATATTAATGGACGTGGGGTGTCACATTTGGTATCAGAGTCGAAGGTTACTAGATCGTATAAAAAATTCTGAAAATTGTTTTCAAAAAGGTTTTAAAAGAAAGCATTTTCAAAAGAAAAGTCTGTTTTGAAAAAATATATTCCCCAAAGCTATATGAAATATCTTTCGATTCACTATTTGAATCCCTTTTTCCTTTTCTTTTTAGCATGTCTGGGGAACCTAATATTCCTAAGGGCGTTACGATACCTGGTTGGTTTCGTAGGTATCTTGAGGCTACGACGCCTGTCGGAAGCCAAGCAGACGTCCCTTCTCTAGTTGCAGCCGTCGTTCCCCCTACTCTGCGTATTGATAATTTCTCTAAGATATGCAAATATTTATGTGCTATGGGTGGATAGCCATTCCAAGGGATTGAGACTTATGTAGAAGCTAGGAATTGGCTTAAAGAGACAGAGGATTTGTTTAGAATTTTTGAAGTTGACGACCGTAGGAAGATTTAGTTGGCCATTTGGCAGCTGAAAGACGAGGCTTCGTTCTTGTGGGAACTGACGCAAGCAGGGAGTCCAGTGGAGACTTGGGATGACTTCCAACAAAGATTCGAAATGAAGTTTCTTTCTCAAGCCGAGCAAAGCTTGCAAATGGAAATGTTTTTGGCACATAAGCAAGGAGCCATGTCTGGGAAAGAGTATGTTAATAAGTTTAACCAATTGGCAAGGTTTGGTTTGGAGCTAGTGAATACCTCGCACAAGAAAGCTTTTAGGTTTGCTAGAGGATTGAATGAACCCCTTCATGGGTTGGTTATGTCTCATATTCCGATGGGAGCAACTTTTGAGAAACTTGTTGATATGGCATTAATGCATGAGGAAGATAAGGGCTGAAATAAAGAGACTAAGGTTGAGGAACCACAAAACAAGAATGTGTGTCCCAAGAAAGAATAACAGCAACAAAAGAAGGGCAATAAGAATGAAAAAGCTCAAGATAAGTGGAAATGCCATCATTGCAGACATGAGGGTCATGTGATCAAGGATTGCAAGAAAAGAAAGAAGGCTTGTTTCCATTGTGGAGAGGTCGGACATCTTGTTAAGGATTGCCCAAAGAGGAAAGGACAGGGCTAAAGGGAAGGATCTTCTAGAGGGGAGGTGCATGCTCTCATGGTTGGTGTACCAGATAGAGGTAGGAAACATTTCGTTGAAGGTTTCATTTCTCTTTCCAATTATCCAGTGAGAACTCTTTTTGATTCTAGCGCTTCACATTCTTTCATATCTGATTCTGTGGTTGAGTCTCTTTACCTTAGTACTGGTATGGTTTTGGATCCCGTTGTTGTCTCAAACCCCATTGGTGGTATGTCTCATTTGTCTATGATTTGTCGGGGTTTGAAAATATCTATGTTAGGCATTGAGTTTGAGTGCGTTGCATATATGCTTGGTTTCATGGGCTATGGTTTGATTCTAGGGATGGATTGGCTGGCCATGTGTGGTGCCATTTTGGATTGTGAGAGGAGGGTCGTTAGACTTTTGACTTGCCGTTGGAGGATCCTTGATATTTCTTGTGACCATAAAAGGTCATTCATGCTTAGTTTCCCAGAGTTGCTTGATGCATCTATTGATGATCTACGATCTGTACCTGTAGTCTATGAGTATCCTGATGTTTTTGAGGAGGTTCGAGGCTTACCTCCGAGGCGCGAGATTGATTTCCGGATATACTTGGTGGACAATGCAAAGCCAGTTGCATTGCATGTGCGCTATACGGCTCCAAGAGAAAGGAGGGAGCTCAGGAAGCAACTAGGGGAGCTACTTGAGAAAAGGTTTATTAGGCGAAACATATCTGAATGTGGTGCTCCAGTAGTATTCTCCACTAAGGCGGATGGTTAGCTTTGCTTATGTGTGGATTATAGAGAGTTGAATAAGCTCACTAAGAAGAATAGGCACCCACTTCCGAGGATATATGACATGTTTGACCAGATCGTTGGTGCATCTGTTTTCCCCCATTTAAACTTGGCCATAGGGTTTCATCAGTTGAGGGTGGCCGAGGACAATATAGATAAGACCACTTTTAAAACTCCAGATGGTTTCTTAGAGTGGCTTGTCATGCCTTTAGTGTTGACGAATGCACCCTCCTATTTTGTTGATCTGGTAAGTAGGGCGTTTCTGGAGTTTCTAAATAAGTTCGTTATCGTCTTTGTCGATGACATCTTGATTTTCTCGAAGAACGAGGAAGAGCATTCCCTACACTTGAGGGAGGTTGTAACACCCCATACTTTCTATTAACGTTATAATAATGAATTCTATAATACTTAATTTAAAATGTGAGAGTTAAGGGAAACGGGTTACTTCATTGTGTTCGTCTCGGAATTCTGGTTGAGATAGAGTCCGAGTTTGCGTGAATTGGACTTCGTATGAAGAAGTTATGGCTGCCGGAAGTTTCCAGAGATTTCAAATAAATTCAAAACAGTTCGAAAACCAGTTCAAAATTAATACAGAAGCCAGAAGCGGGCTGGGCGGGAAAATTCCCGCCCAGGCAGGTCGACCAGGGGGTCGACCCTAGTGTCGACCTCCCCCCTTGAGGTCGACCTGGGGGTCGACTTGGCCCCCGGCCATATCTGAAATTTGAACGTTTGCTGACTCGCTGCTGGGTCACTAGGGTTTCTGGATGGACCTGATCAGGTCTGAGTGGCTGTGATTAACCCTAGGTTCCTCTGACGGCTATAATCAAAATGAAATTCTATATAAACAACTCAATGCCTAACCTAAAAACACACAGAAAAATAAACCTACAACTGAAATGCCGTCGGTAGGAGACTTGGAGTAGCCGTCACAATCTCCAATTCAAAGACAAGTTGAAAGTTTACATCTAAAATCAAATTAAAGCGAGTCTAATTCAAAGATCTTCTTCAAAGGCGCGCATCTCAAATTTCAGAATTTATATTTCAGAACGCAAGAATTTCTTTTAGTTTGTAAGTTAGTTGTTACGCAGATTTAAACATTCCTTTCGATTGAATCATGACATGTTGTAATTGGAATATAGTACGATGCTTATGTATGTGATTTGATTCTCGTTTATCTTAAAATATCGTTGAAATTAATCTTGACTATATGTTTGTGGTGATGAACATGTTGTATATTTCATGTCTATATGCTTATGGCGATGAACATGTTGTACATTCCATGTCTATATGCTTGGGTGATGTACAACATCGTATGTTATTACGATTGAGTAAAGAACTTATTATGCCAACAAAATGGTAAAACATGTCATGTTGTAATTTGATGGTTATTTTCAAGTTTAGGATCTAAATTACATGTTTACATGTTATATTTACATTTATGAATATTTAGAACTATGTCAAGTTGAATCTATTTATGTTGTAAAAGTGGAATTGTAGTCCTCTTATGTTGTTAACATCATGCTAAATTGTGATAAGAAAATGGTTATGATAGCTTTCTTATGTTTTGACATACATAAGATTATATGCCAAGTTGTGGGTTGAAACTATGATTATATGTTAAACTTTCATGCTAGACCTTTGTCATGTTTACATGACCATTAGATTCAACTTAGTCATGAGTTCACCTTTACCCAAGTGATTAAAGTTAAGTGACATACATCTATGCCAAGTTACATGTGAAAAGTTAAATCTATGCTATTGAATGATCATTTCATGTTCTTTTTTTATTACCCCTTTTTGTTTATGGGTTTAGGCTAATTTTTCTAGCCCAACATTTTATGTGATTCACGCATACGTTCCACGGGGTTAACGATGGGAAATATGAAAAATCATGGCATAGATTTGTTCATTTAATGGTATATTTGATATACCATTTATGTTGGGCATAATCAAAGGATAATTATACTGTGATTAAAATTAAATGTAATTTACATAAAGAAATTTGACATATATAGAAAAATATGAATTTAGAAAAGACGAATATGCCTAACCCGAGATTAGTCTGAGTTGTGGTGTAAATCTGCCCGGAACCGACCGGCATATCCAGTGACCACAAAAAGACCTGTCTAATATGGGTGGTTAGTGCATCAAGCCCAAAAAGAACCCGAGGTTAGACTGAGTTGTGGTGTGAGTCTACCCGGAACCGACCGGCATATCCAGTGACCACAACAAGACCTGTCTAATGTGAGTGGTTGGTGCTTTAATAAATTAAAGCTAAGTCAGGACTGGTAGGGTTAAGTAAATTAGGAAAACACTTAACTGATTCAACATGTTAACTAAAACGAATGGGCTGGGTTAGGTAAACTTGGACACTTAACCAAATAAACATGTTGATTAGAAAACCCTAGTAATGGGGACCCATTTCAGCAGTAACCCACATAGTTGTATCATGGTACCCTGAACTAGGCAGGATGGGGCACGATTACTGGGCTGAACTATAAGCGGTCAAAACGTCGGCGGTTGGTGGGCCAGTGTAGGTTCCGATGGAGTATGGGCGTGCACGTACTCCGGAGTGGAAAAATCAGGCACTGGGCATCAGTAGTGTACACTGTGCATCTTGAATCGTGTTGGATTGCCACCAGAGGGACTGATACACCCCATGGTGGGACCAGCACAGGTGACTACAATCAAGCGGGGCCGAAGGACACGGGACTTGAATACATGCGAGTAGGAGCCGATCACTAAGGGGATCGTTTGTTGTAAACACGTGGGCTGGTTGAACCAATGGTTAAGTAGGTGCAGAGACTATAGTAATGGGTGCGATCACATGCCCCTCTTATCTTGTATTAGGGCATTGTCCTATGTTCTGTTATCACTGTCATGATCCCTTTCCTTGTTTAAATACTAGTAACCACTGAACCTACCAGACTTATTGTCTGACCCGTTTTCTTTCATCTTCTTTTCTTCCGTCCCCCCCCCTTAGGTCCACAGGGAGGAAATACTCCAGCTTAATCAGACTCTTTACAAACTTCAAGAAAGTAGATGTATGACTTGGACTCTCTTGCAATTGGCTATGGCTTTGTATATGATCCTTGGGGATTTATGCTTTTTTACTTTTTGGTTTATGCTTATTTATTGAATAATCAAGACAGAAATTATAGTGTAATGTTTTGAAGTTGTTTGAGACAATTTGATGTAATACTTTTGCATTGAACCACGTATGAAATAAATATTTAAAATTTCGCTGCTTAAATTTATCTATCTTGCAAAAAATTTTGTGTCATGTACCAATAACCCTCCACCAAAGTTAAGGCATTCCCTTTGCGGGTGACCATAATGGAGGTGGGGTGTTTCACTTGGTATCAGAGCGAGGTTTACCAGATCAGACAAGAGTTTTTGAAAACTATTTTCAAAAAAATACAAAGAAGCATTTTTTTTAAAGTGTTGTTTTAAATTTAAAAAGGCATAATCCCCAAAAGCCATATGCACTGTCTTTCTATCCTTCGTTTTGAATCTTTTCTTTATCATTTCAGCATGTCTGGGAATCTTAACCTTCCAAAAGGTGTGCCAATACCTATATGGCTCAGGAGGTACTTAGAGGCTAGGGCCAACGATGCAGGCCCAGCAGATATTCCTCCTCCAGCTGCAGCGGTTCCTCCTCCTCCTCCTCGTGCAAATGCTTTCTCAAAGATCTATAGAGATTTTAGGGCCATGGGTGGAAAGGATTTCAAGGGAACTGAATCATTCGTAGAAGCGAGAAACTGGCTCAAAGAAACTGAGGATCTGTTCGTTATCTTCGAGGTGGACGATAGGCAGAAGGTACAGTTGGCAGTATGGTTGCTCAAAGACGAAGCTTCCTATTGGTGGGAAGTCACTAACGCTGAAAGACCTATTGACACATGGAGGGATTTCAGGATAAGGTTTGAGATGAAATTCCTCTCACAAGCTGAACGAAGTCTACAACTGGAAAAGTTCTTATCTCTTAAGCAAGGAAATATGACTGTCAAGGAGTACGTCAATCAATTCAATCAGCTAGCCCGATTTGGACTGGACTTAGTGAATAGTCCTCATAAGAAGGCTCTTCGTTTTGTCAAGGGATTGAATGAGCCACTTCATAGCTTAGCTATGACCCATATACCTATAGGGGCTACTTACGAGAGGTTGGTGGACATGGCACTCTTACATGAGGAAGACAAGAGCAAAAATGAGGCAAAAGCAGAAGTGCCTCAAGATAAAAGGGGGAAGGGTCGCAGAACAAGAAGGCTGATTCAAAGAAAGGCGGGAAGAACAACAAACCCCGTGAAAAGAGAAAGTGTAATTTCTGTGGCATTCCCGGGCATCTGATCAAAGACTGCAAGAAGAATAAAAGGAAGATGGGCGGTTGTTTCCACTGTGGTGAGACAGGACACATGGCTAGAGCATGCCCAAAGAAGCAAGGGCAGGGAGCTGGACCTTCATCTGGAGGACAAATTCACGCTCTCACGGCACCTCCGCAAGAACGAGGTAGAAATATTTCTGTCGAAAGTTTAGTCTATCTTTTTGATCATCCTATTCGTACACTATTTGATTCTGGCGCATCACAATCCTTTATATCTACTGCTTTAGTGGAATCTCTGCACCTAGACACCACTATAGTAGAGGATCCCTTGGTTGTTTCAAATCCAATAGGGGGCTCAGCTTATTTGTCAATGGTTTGTTTGGATTTGAAAATATATGTACTAAGCGTTGAGTTTGGATGTAATGCCTCTGTTTTGGGCTTCACGGGCTATGGGTTGATTCTAGGTATGGACTGGCTATCCAGTAATGGTGTCGTCCTTGATTGTGAAAAGAGAGTGGTTAGACTCATGACTCGCCTTGGTAACACTTTCGAATTTCTTGTAATCCCATAAACTCCGTCATGCTTAGTTATCTAGAATCACTTGATGCATATGTTGAGAACTTACAGTCTGTGAAAATAGTCCGTGAATACTCGGATGTGTTTGAAGAGGTATAGGGCTTACCTCCGAAGCGGGAGATAGACTTCCGCATATACCTTATTGATAATGCAAAGCCCGTTGCTTTACCCGTTAGGCACATGGCCCCAAAGGAGAGAAAGGAGCTCAGTAAGCAAATCAAAGAGCTGCTTGAAAAGGGGTTCATAAGGCGGAGTATTTCTGAATGGAGTGCTCTGGTAGTGTTCGCAACCAAAGTTGATGGTTCACTTCGCCTGTGTGTTGACTATAGGGAGCTAAACAAGCTGGCCAAGAAGAATAGACACCCACTCCCAAGAATAGATGATTTGTTCGATCAGCTTGTAGGTGCATCAGTTTTCTCCCAATTAGACTTAGCTACCGGGTTTCATCAGCTAAGAGTGGCTGAAGACAGCATTTATAAGACCGCGTTCAGAACTCCCGATGGTTTCTTCCAATGGCTTGTCATGCCTTTTGGCTTGACAAACGCACCCGCTTACTTCGTTGATTTAATGAGCAGGGTGTTCCGAGAATTCCCCAATAAGTTTGTGGTGGTCTTCATAGACGATATTTTGATCTTCTCAAAGAATGAGGAAGAGCATGCTCAGCATCTAAAAGAGGTCATGGATACTCTCCGTGCACATCAGTTGAAGGGGAAATTCTCCAAATGCCATTTCTGGAGAGAAGAAGTTAGGTTCCTTGGACACGTGGTGTCCAAAGAGGGGATAGCTGTGGACCCCGCAAAAGTGGTTGCTGTGCAAGATTGGAAAATTCCTCAAAACGCAACCGAAGTCCGAAGCTTTCTCGGGCTAGCAGGATTTTATCAGAAGTTCATCAAAGATTTTGCAAAAATCTCAGCTCCACTAACAAGACTGACAAAGAAGAACCTATCTTTCAATTGGGATTTGGATTGCGATATTGCTTTCCAATGTTTGAAAAGGGCTCTAACAACAGCCCCAGTTCTGACACTGCCTGATGGAAGCAAGATGTTTACAGTATACACCGATGCATGCGGAACGGGACTAGGCGATGTTCTGATGCAAGAAGGGAAGGTAGTGGCTTATGGGGGAAGGAAATTGAAAGTACATGAGAAAAACTACCCAACCCACGACCTAGAGTTGGCAGCCATCGTTTTTGCGCTTAAGTCTTGGGGCCATTATCTCCTAGGTGAGAAATTTGAACTGTATACTGACCATAAATCGTTGAAATACCTATTCTCGCAGAAGGATCTCAATTTGAGGCAGTAAAGATGAATGGAGTTTCTTGCCTCATACGATTTTGAGATTTCCTACACTCCTGGCAAGGGCAATGCAGTAGCTGACACCTTGAGTAGAAAGAAACTGACCTTAAGCCCTCTCTTTGTGGAAAGGCAAAGCTTGGAGTTCATAGCAAGCTTTAACTTCAGACCATCCACTGACTTTGTGCCCGGCTTGCTAGCAACATTAGAAGTGTGACCAACTCTATTAGACTCAGTCGGAGCCGTGCAAAGAGAAGACCCTCAGCTAGCCAAAGTGATGGACAAATTAATTAGGGGTGAGACTTCCAGTCACCTCAATAGATACTCCTTTGATGCCAAGGGATGGTTGAGACGAGATGGAAGACTATGTGTCCCACAAGCAAGGGGCTTGGTAAAGGAGATTCTGGAAGAAGCACACCGTTCCAAGTTGACCATACACCCAGGCGGAGACAAAATGTACAAAGACATCAAAAGAGTTTTCTTTTGGAATGGCATGAAGAAAGACGTAGCTGAATTTGTTTCTAAGTGTTTAATATGCCAACAGGTTAAGGCGGAGCAGAAGAAGCCTGGTTGTCTGCTCCATCCTCTAGAGGTCCGACAGTGGAAATGGGATAGCATCTCGATGGACTTTATAGATGGAATGCCTAGGTCAAGAAAGGGCAATACTAGCATCTGGGTAATAGTGGACAGACTCACAAAAAGCGCCCACTTTATACCCGTCAAAAGTAGAAGGACTGCCTCATCTCTAGCATCCATATATCTTAAGGAGATAGTTCGAATCCATGGGATACCCTTCAACATAGTGAGTGATCGGGACCCTATCTTCACAAGCGAGTTTTGGAAGAGTTTACAAGAGGCTGTAGGCACAGAGTTATGCTTAAGCACGGCCTATCACCCTCAAACCGATGGCCAAACGGAAAGAGTCAACAGAGTATTAGTAGACCTCTTGAGGTTATGCATTATTGACTTCGGAGGAACTTGGGAGGATCATCTACCTTTGGTGGAATTCGCTTACAACAGTAGCTACCAAGCCACCATAGGCATGGCACCTTTCGAAGCTTTATATGGAAGACCGTGCAAGTCACCAACTTGCTGGTGGGAGTCCACAGACAAGCTCATACTTGGACCAGACATGATTAGGGAGACTTCAGAGAAAGTAGACTTGATACGAAGAAGAATGAAGACTGCCCAAGATAGACAGAAGTCCTACGCAGACAAAAGAAGAACTAACCATGAGTTCGAAGTTGGAGACAAGGTGTTCCTTAAAGTATCTCCTTTGAGGAACTTCGTTCGCTTTGGATCCCACTACTACAAAACTGGTTTGTTGCTTCTGTTGTTTACCCCATGTTGCTTCGGTTGTGCAACAGAAGCAACTGCAGACGACGCAATAAGCCGAAATGTGTTGCTTCAGTTGAAAACTGAAGCAAAAAACACTTTTTTGCTTCGGTTTCAACCCCTGTTGCTTCGGTTCAACATCTGAAGCAAATGAAGAAGACGCAAATAGACCAAAATTTGTTGCTTCTGATACACAACTGAAGCAACTAAATCATCTTTTTTTGCTTCCATTCCCGACTGTGGAAGCAAAAAGGGGGTTGCAGGATTCAAAAAGACCCTACTTGTTGCTTCTAGTGTGCTTACAACAGAAGCAAAAAACTTGCTTAGACCAAAAAATACCCCTTTGCAAATCGCTATAATTAAACAAGCATTAGATAAATATCACAAATAATTATTGTTTTCAATTATATAACCAGACAATATAACAATATAAATTGGACAATTCAACATTGAATGTAATAAATTCATTGATAGCGTTATAATCCATACATTTGAGAGCAACATAACAGAAAATAAAATAATTCAGTAATAGTATTAATAATCTAATCCTAATACAAGAAAGTACCAAGTACAAACTAAAAACTACAACTTGCTAATTACAAAATCACGGCTTTATGGAGTGCGGAATATACAAAATGCAGCTCTAACTAAAAAGAAAGCTTTCAAAAACAAACCAAGTCTTAGTGAAAATAATTTCTCATGTGTTTCTTTTAAACATGTTGTTGTCTGATTGTTGGTTATAATCTGACATAGCGAAGTACCTGGATAGCAAAGAAAAATGGACATTTTAGTGAGTATCATGCAATGATGTTGCTAACAGCAGATGATTTATTAGCAGCTAACAACAGGTAAACAATGGATAGTTTGGGAAATTTTTATCTACATAGACATTTAAAAAATAGCAACATTACAAATGTTAGCTCATTGCTGCAAACTGAGTTTGCAAACTCAGTTGCAACAAGCTGAGTTTGATATGAGAAGTTGTTTACAGGTTACCTCATATGGTGTTAATTGTAGTTGCCAAGTTATATCATTTTAAACATATTTATGGGAAAAGGAAAAAAAAACAGCAATGGCAAGACACATGCTAAGAGCAGCACAAAATAAATTACCAGTTAATGAAACTAAAACTGCCCTATTTCTTTTTACTGAAGAACTGATAACCCATTGCAATATAGAGCAATCCGTGAAAACAGATACATACAACTAACGTTCAACTTGACAAACACACAGTTCCTGTGCCAGTATAATAGTGCAATCCATAACACATAATATATATTCCTCTCCACAAAAAACATTGCAAGGAATAGTCAAACTAAACTTGGCTGGTACTGAATGAAGTTGTAAAATGCTAAATTACCCAAAACCATGCAATCAGAACTGACGTAGTCTAAATATGTATAAATTTGACATATAGTCTGCC
Source organism: Allium sativum (assembly GCA_030737875.1). Lineage (NCBI taxonomy): Eukaryota > Viridiplantae > Streptophyta > Magnoliopsida > Asparagales > Amaryllidaceae > Allium > Allium sativum. Next base: position 1,045,012,981 of record CM060916.1, on the reverse strand, counting down.
GCGTATCTACCCTTAATCCAGTAACTAAATATATATAAATCACTCCACGGAACCAATAAAACTCTGCTTTTTTCCATTGACTATATTACATCGCATTCTCCATAATTTGGAAGGAATAGGAAATCATACGCTCTCAAGTAAAATTTGTACTAAAGTTAATTTTCTTTTGTTAGTGTCATACCGTATTATGCGCAACTCACATGATACATCTTAAATATAGTCAACGGAATTTGTTTTCCCATTATAAATACTGTGTAATTTTTTCACTATGTAATTTTTGAATATATACATGATCACTATGTAATTTGTTCATTTTCGAAGATACATCTTTATGAATAAAGAAACATGCAGGTTCTTTAAATTATATACAAAAGAACTCTCTTGCTGTACACCCAACAAACAATAGTATTCTATTTTGGAATAAAGATATGAAATTACCTTTAAGCAACTTAGAAGTTCCACCGATCTAGCTGCTTTTTAGCTTCACCCATATCCTTTCGAGCTTTTTTCCTTATACAGAATATAGGACAATCTCGACTGCAAAAAACACAGAAGTTTGTTTAACGTGATATGGCAGATTAAATAATAAGTGACAAATTATCCAACTAAAATTAAGTAATGTAATACGAGTAAAACCTCGTGCACAACACGTCTTGGTGACGAGACCCTTGACATTCTTGACACTGTGTCCATAGTTTCCCGAAGAGCATCTCTATTTCACAGACTGTAGAAAAACAAGTGCACAAAAGACTGTTAAATAAGAATTCAGAGAAATATTAATGCAATAAAATTTATTAAATAGTATCTTACCATTTGTCACTGTTTTCAAAAATAATTCATCGCAATGCAGGCAAAGCGTTTGATCAGCTGCAATTTTTACTGAGCATAAACAACATAAAAAGTTATTTATTTATTTATTTAACATAATTGTAGTTTATCAAAAACGTTCGGGACATTAGTTGAGCATAAAAAAGCATTAGCTCATTGTGATGTACCTGATTACTGCTTTGCATCCAAGACAGGTATTGGATTTCTTAGTAAATTTCATTATCGCACCACTTGAAGGAGTGGAAATAGATACAGATCTGGTGTGACTTCCTTGTAGAAGTTCTTTGCTCGTGTTTTTCAGAATTGGCTTAAATATTCTCAATAAAGGTTGCCTATGAAAGAGAAAAATCTGGATCTCATCTAATAGATTTTGAGTTATGTCAAAATAAAATTTCCAGAAAAAGGTGCTATAAACGTTTATAAATCATAATGGTTTATTTAATAAAATAAAAGGATACTGAGTGTATAAAACTCGATCTTCCGTTAGAAAAATCCAAACTTGATTTATAAAATAAATATGAACTCAAGAGAAGTAAATGGGTTGATTTTTTTAAAGAAAAAAACAAAAATCAGATTTTTAATAATTGCATGAAGTTAACTAATTAGAAATTAATTAGTTAAAGGAGTTTTCAGATTGAACTTAAATTTGGATAAGTAAATTGGATTTGTAGGTTTAAATTTGAAGTTGAATATGAAACTCGAGTTGGACATGAAATTCGACTTGTTTACAAGCGAATTAAAGTGTATTTGAACATTATTGATCCAAACTAAGTGAATAAAGCAAATGAACTAATTAAACAATTAATTAGTGGAATTGAAGGTAATTAAATCAAAATGGTTGTGTTGATTCAAAATAAGTGAAAAAACAGGCATGTATATGTTAACAGATATGGGATGGAGTGAATGAAGAATATATTTTGAATGCTCAATAAAAAGGTATGTATTTAATTTAATATGAGTTTTTATGAGCCTATTTGGCATGCTGCTTGGCTTTTTGATTTTCTTTTTGAATGTAAAGGGCCTAGAGAGACAATTTGTAGTTGTACTGATTGAGCCATACAAATTAGAAGCTGGCGAAATTTTCCGAAAATTTATGGAGATAGAATAATATAAGGAATTTGATAACTAAAACAAATTTATCGATTATATATAGAATGTTGGAACCAAAATAGTTAATAAAATCTAAAGTGTTGTAATAGACGTATTTCATTAAAGAAATAGAAATGCACGAACTATAACATTTTTGTTACAGCAAATGATTTCCGAGAGGGAAACGATTAAGATTTAATACGAGATTTAAATATGTTAGTTAAATGCAGTATTTTGGGTTGTTGTAACGATGTTCTATGCAACATTCTTTTTAACCGTAGTATATGTGATTTGGAAATGTTTTCCAAATAAAAAGATGATTTTTTCTTAAGTATAGAATGAATGGTTTCGAGGAAAGGGAAAATTATGAATAGAAAATATTTTCTAAGTGTAGAAAATAAAAGAGTGTGGAATATTGAAGTGTTTTACTCAAATATCATAAGAGGCCAAACGATTTAAAAAATATTGAGTAATAGATGCTCAAGAAAAATAGGGAATGGTTTAATAAATGAAATATTGATTTAAAAAGGGCTTAGTGGTTGTTTATTGCTGACCAACAGTATTTCCTTCTGGAAATAAGGATTTGGATGAATGTTTGTCTATTCAATACTTAAATAACCAACAATTGAAGTATTAGCCAATTTAATACCATCGTTGTCAATATGGAGATACCAATTGGATTTATTATCCGAAAACCACTCCGTATTGGCATAAGCATTGTGAATTAAATTATTTGAATATAATTGAATACGGAGTGAAGTGGAAGGGCTATTATGTTAATCCTAGGTAGAAATTACCCAAGATGGATTGATAGAATGGTGCCTTCGATCTGTCCAGACCCAGGACAACTTATATGGACAAATATCTAACAGAGTATTTCTAGATGTTCATGTACATTGATTTCTTCAAACGTACCAAGTTTGGTGGTGGAGAAGGAAACTTCTCTTAGGTTGACACCCAGTGTATTTTTGAGGATGTCAATTAGTGATTTTGGCAGATCTAACGATGTGGCATTCAAAGTGAATGGTGGCAAGATGTTCTAAAATATAATCGTGACCTCAAGCCTCATCAATCAGGAAATGACAAAAATCTGGCAGGCAGCATGGCTACGTGAGTCATACCCATTAGTATGTATTACCAACTAATCCAGAGCAAATTAAATTGATTCTTATTCTTTTGCTATTGCATGTTTTCGGTAAAGGTTGCTTATCACAACCGTTGGTGATATGCATTCGGTACACTCAAACGAAATGAGTGGCCAAAGTTATGTGTGGCCGGGTTACAAGAAGTTTTTGTTGAACCCAATGTATTCCTCTCTTGAGATACACTATCGGAAGGTGGTCCCATACATTGTCATAGTTGGAAATCCATTCTCCAGTAAGCGCCCTGTAATTTTTTATTATATACTACATATGTGGAGCGTGAGATGCAAGTGTTCCACTAGATTGTTATTTATTTGATTTATACACTATTATAATATCAGGATAGTTTTTTTTGCAAGGAAATATCAGAATAGTTTTGATACAAAGAATATTTTGGGTTATCATAAGGTAAAAACCATTTGTGTTTATGTGTGGATTGGTCTTATGATTATCTTTTCTTTCGAAAGGATTTTAAAGTTAAATCAAATGGTTGGAGTTTACTTACACCAGTCCTATGACTGACTCAGAGTTTATATTGTTTATTTATACCCTGAACTCTTGGGTGCCCAAATTTGTATGGGCAGTCAAGTAGTTCAGGTATTTACATATATCATTGGAGGAGCTTGGAGCAGGAAGCTTCACCGTTAGTTATTAGAGTTATTTCTGTTGTGTTTGATTTATGAGATGTACTCTGATGATATATATATATATATATATATATATATGTAAGTACAAATACAGTTTTATATTCTAAAATTTATTATACATATAATATTTTATTCTGTTGCGATTGTCAGATTCTATGTGTTGTTATTCCTGCTCTTCTTCTATCTTTTCCTGTTTTACCCATTATGATTCGTACTTTTGTGCAATTTGGGTAGGACATGTGGTGTATTTAGTCAACTCAAATAGTATGGAAATTCAGGCCATTACAGCTAGGGTAGTATAAAGAATAAAAGACTACCCTACAGAAGTTATATAGTAATTCAGAATTTATTTATGACCATTAAATTAAATTTGAAAGACCTCTCGTTGTGAAAACAAAAGAGTAATGAATAATTATGGTCATTAAGGACTTTCGAAATTCATTTATATATATAAATATATATATATATATATATATATATATATATGAGAGCTTTAAGTTTAGTGCTAAAATGAATGCAGTCTAATGTTTCAAAGCATATTTGAAAGTAAAAGAATAAACTAAAATTATAGATATGAATAGAAGAATTAATTGCTAATTAATTCAATTCTAAGAAATAAAAGTGAACATTCCTTTCAAAACAATTGTCATTTTGAAAGTCACTGAAGACTGACATTCAGTGTATGAATAAAAGATGAGTGTTTAAATAAGGAAAGATATTTTACTCTTAAATTAAGAAATTTTGGGCATGTAGTAAATATTTGTAAAACGTTAAAATTGATATATTCATTTGGATCGTTTTATTAAAAATAAAGATATCATTTAGCTTTATTGAGTAACATGAAGTAATAATGTATTTTGAAAATATAATAGTGAATGTCAATTAGACATTTTTTCAGGAAACTTAATTGTTGCCTAATTAAATTTTGACCTCCAAATAAGATTTTATTTTTAGTAGAAGTAGTTTTTTTTTTCATGCAAGACCTTAGAACGTTTATGATTCATGTAAAGTGTGAATGACAAGATATTCAACATACCAATAAATACAGGAGTAGAAAAGGAAATTCAGGTTTGCTCTTATTCTGAGACATTTAATGAGTGTTTGCAAAACTTGAAAAAGGGACAATAAATTTCTTATTGCAACATTTTTGGGATCTTTGAAAAATGCTTTGTTAAAACTAGGCATGCATTATTTTTTTCTTTCTATAAGCAATATAATGTGGAAAGTTGTCCTACTCTTAAAAAAATCAGACATCTATGAAAGTCTAGACAATGTTTTAAAACATTGCAAATCTAAAAAGAGATATTAGTTGGACATTGTATTTTAAGAAAGAACAGGTTTGTATTTTAATGTGGAAATTCAATTTTTTAATGCGTCAGCATTTAAAAAGGCATTGAATGCGAACTTTTGGAATTCAGAAAACCTTAATAAATTGTTGTCATAATGGGATACATATATATACACACACGCATATGAGTTGACGGTAGCATAGAAGTGAATTTATTTAATGCCTTTGTTGTGACTTATACTGTAACAAAAGAAATAGATTTAGTTGTAGTAAATTAGGCACATTAGAATTAGGATAAATAACTTAAACAACTAAATCTGGAAATTTTCAATGATAGTCCCAAAAAGGATTATATTTAAAAAAATGGTAAGTTCTATAGATTCCCAGAAATAAGTTTTGGTTGTAAACTAATTTGCCCATGATAGTTTAGTTAGGAGTTAATACGTTAATAACTGTATCGAACGATTAACAATATATATATATATATATATATATATATATAAGCAAAGATATTGGTAAAATGTAGGCAACTTAACTTGTGATTTTCAAAAATAGACTTCATGGCTATAAATTGCAAATTAAGTAGGCAATGAATTTGTGATTAATAAAATCAAAAGGAAATTTTCGCGACTGATTAAAAAGACAAATTAGTTTGAAGAAAATTTATATATTTCAAGGATCTTGAGGGAATTAAATAAGTATTCAAGGATTGGCCTAGCGATATATATATATATATATATATACTTGAATGGACCACATTTATAAAGAGGACAAAGGTGGAAGATTTAGAGATATGGACTGGGCATCTTAAGGGTTTGGATTAAACATATTAAGAACTCGGCGCTATTTAGACCATTTAATTGTAACGAAAAACCACAAAAATAATTTTTAGGCTGTGATCGTTAGAGGTTCCCTCGTACTGATTGGATATGGGTATAAATGCGATATAAGTAATAAATCCCTATTATGCGTAAGATGTCAGGATTTAAAACCCTTATTTATTTCTCAAGATAAATGTGTAAGTAGAGGAAGAACCTTATGGGGATATTCAACCTAGCGACTTACTATATATGAAAAAGGGAATTTATAATGGAATTGGATTTATAGCCTACATAGGGGAAGTGTATGGTCCTGTGATTTTTGAAAATTTGGCCTTATGGAATGCCACTCTCAAGAATAAGAACATAAAGTATAAGATTAAGGGAAGACTTAGTTAAATAGGTATGTATTGGCCTTTTAAGTTTGAATATAACCATGTTTTGGTTTGCTTAAGGATATTTGTTTAATTTTTATAGTTATCCCTTTTGTCGTTATTTCAAAAAAAAGAACTATATTTAAAAGGACAAATTTTCTTTTAAAGCTTATTTTAAAAACTATTTCGCGTTTAAGGCTGATTTGCAAACTTATTACCAAACAGGGCTGGTTTGTGCACAGTCAGCAGTACAGTCAGCAAAAGTGTAACCTCTTCGTCTGGGCGCAACTCATAGTTGTGCCATCCTGACTAGCGCAAGTATGAGCTGTGCAGCGGTTTTTGTGCATTCAATTTTACAATGTCCAGGTGTTAGTACATGTTCACATGTAAAATAATTTCTGCGCATTTAGTACTTGCGCAAGTGTTCGGGTCTTTTTCCTTATGCAAATAAAAGTGCCCATCTTCACCGCGCATGTAGTAATTGCGCGGATAAAAAAATTCCGCCCACATTAAATTTCAGTACACAAAACGTTGCGCAACTTATACTTGTGCGATGTCAGGAATTTTTTTTTTGGGCGCAACTATGAGTTGCGTCCAGAAAAAACAGTTACATTTTTGCTGACTGTACTGCTGATGTGCATAAACCATCCCTGTTTGGTAATAAGTTTGCAAACCAGCCTTAAACGCGAAATAGTTTTAAAACAAGCTTTAAAAGAAAATTTGTCCTATTTAAAATTATGAGGAATATTTATACCCATTCCTTGTAATTTTAAATATGTCAATATTATCGTTTGGGGAAATTTATGAAAATTATAACAAAAGACCTTATTGGGATTTAATTTCCAACAAATTGGAGCATAGGAAAATATTCTAGTCATTAGTATAGATTAGACATAAACTGGTTAGATCTAGAAATTTGATTTAGAAATTCTTTTTGGGTCAAACTTCACTTGAAGACTAGAAAACAAAATGAAGACAGCCAAAGCTTTGGGGATAAGAGGAAGAATCTGAAGTATTGACTTCTTAGACAATAAGAATAATAGTAATATTTATAGGAGTAGCATAATTATCTTTTTAGTAATTAGTAGGCGCCCTTGAAGAACTTCAAGGAGGCCACTCAGAATACCAAAGTGTTGATTGGATGACCATTGACAAATTTATATTCGAACCAAGTTTATGGTTAGACTTTAGGAAAAAAGTCTAATTTGATTTGGTAGACTGTGAAGGGTGATGAGTCGATAGTATATTTTAGGCTTTCCCTAAGTTAGGGAAATATATGATATTATGAACAGGAACCCATACAATTTTTATGTTGGATAAGATACCTTCATTGTACAACGAATATTTTATAGGGCCTAATCAAGAAATGGGGGCAAAGACGAGATCTTGGGAGTTTCGTGCCATCATAGAAATTTTGGAGTACGGGACTTCAAGAATTCGCAATATTTATTTAGATTGGTTCGAATACATAAGGAAGAAAGATTCGAGGAAAAGCATGAAAATATTAAATTTTATAGCCCTCCTCGAAAATTTAAAATTCTTGGTTGCATTGTGGTTGCTAGATTGGATGATAGGAGATGGTTGCAACACAAATGCACCGAGCACTCATATAGAAATTATATGCATGTTAAAGTGCTTTGCATACATACAACATCACTTGTTCAACATACACGCTAGGATTGAGCTCACTTTAGTGAGTCTGCAATTCATAATCACTATGAGTCATGGATGTTTATGGATGTGTTTATGGATGAATTAAAAATAACATGGGTGTACAACACGGATGTTCAGAGCGAGTTGTGTTTTTTGCCCCATTAGATATGTTTTGGGAAGAAATCTATTTTAAAGGGTGGAGATAAAACCCCATAAAAATACAGTTAAAACAAATTAATAATAATAAATTTTGAAAATTAACAATAAATTAATAATATATTAATGGGCTAAAAATGGGATTTTGCAGCATTAGGAATTTGGCCATGAAAATATCGTAGTTATATTCATGATGAAATTCTGATCAATTTTCAAATATAATATGTCAAAATCTGAGCCCATATAAAAGAATTACACTTAAAAGAAGTTGTACGTTAAATATATATATAACAATATAATGTTTGAAATTCAAATTGTAATATAAATATATGTAACTAATATGTAACTAATAAATGAGTGATTGGGATATTCTATCCAATTTGAATTTGTGTGTATATATAAATATACAAAAGGGGACAAAATTGACGTTTAAAAGGAGAGAAATAAATGGAATTAATAAATGTTATATAAATTATCTCCCAGCCAAAAACACAGGCCACTGGCCTATTTTACGTCTGGGAGGTTGACTGCCCCCTAGACGGGGTGTTGATCGCCGATCACCTACCCTTCTAGGGGAGCGGTCGACCGCCTGGCGTAGCCAGTGCCCAATTAGGCCTGGTGTTGGTGTTAGTTTATAAATTTAAACAACTAGGATTTAATCTAAATAATCCTATGGCTATTTTTAGCAAAGCCGGTCGGTTTTTATAGTGTTCCGTAACACTCTTTTATTTATTACAAAATAAAAAATACATCTGAGTTCAGGTGCTATGCTTTGTACATATCAACTATTATCGGTTTTTAAGGTGGACCGTTCTCCGCCATCGGAGATTATAATGTTCCGTCCACTTTTTTCTCCACACAGGGAGTCACATGTTATGTTGCATACTACATACACAAACAAAATTACATACAAGTGCCTAAAAATTACAGGAAAAGCTGCAACTTCACCCATAATGCATGACATCCATGGAAAGGGCTCTAAGACATTTGAAACGGCAGGATAGGGAGCCCTACTTACAAAACAATCTGACATCCATCAATTACATGATTCCAAGCATGGCCACCAGACAGGCGCCTAGTAATCCCATCCATAATCCATGGCTTTCCAAAGCTTTGTTCACCAAAAAATGAAGGTAAGACCGAACAGAGTAACTCCACGCAAATAGGAAAGCAAAGTTCAGTGCGCAATGCATCTCGTGTATTGCTTATTGTTCGAACAGAGTTCCTCGCCAGACAGTACCAAAAATAAATGAACCAAAGAATTGAACAAATTACATAGTACAGTGAGCCCATCGACAGATCCGAGCAACCTAACATAACATTAGTTCCCATACCCCTCACACAAAGACCAGAACTAACTACCAAGCACCAGATCAAGTACCAAATCACACCCAAATAACACAGGTTACGACAAAGAGCTACCCACAAGACGTAACTCATTTAAACATTGAAGACCCTAACTGTAATATTGTACCATCACGAACAACATGAACGAAACGCAAAACAGAACGACAACAAGGGAGTTGCTGCTCTACTGAGAACTCCACATCGGTGTCTAACCCCAAACTAGCACTAAAAACCAGTTGAATGACTCACACGGAGTAGTTACCTGAAACAATAGCGTAGTTTGACGTTGAAATCAACAGGGGCAAGTGGGATAGGTTGAAGCCGATCTGATGAGGAAGAAACGTTATAGGGCCATCATAAGAAGAAACGAGAACGGAATCGTGCTCAGATCTGAAATCAAGAAAAAAAATTAGATTTATAAATGAAGAAAGGAGCATTAGAGTTTTCCCATGCGTGGCGAAAACTAGGTCAAGAGAAGGATTGAGATCAGTGAAAACAAAAGAGGATTAGGGGGAAATCTGGGGAAAGAAAGAAGACGTTGAAGAGTGGAATATCGGATGACCTATCACACACACGCACCTATAAATAACACCCTACACCTCAGACCTAAATCTATCCTCCTTCTCCTTCCCTACCTCCACTCTTCCATTGATTCTAGAGAAATATATCGTAGGTTTTCTTCTTTATCTCTTAAAATCTATTTTTATTTTATAATTTCTTTTCTTATAGATTTGAATAGGATCTGAATCTGGAATCATAAGATTTATATATATAGGAATTCTAATTGTTTAATTCTTATATATATTTCTAAGGGATTGGAGTTTGCATTCGTGTTCGTTCTTGAAGATTTTCATATCTAACAAGCAAACATCGTCATTTCATACAATCAAATCACTATGAGTGGAAATAATTATTATTTAGGCGTACTCTGTAACGACCCAAGGATTTTCGACCTAGAAAATCAACAAAAAACACAATGTTGGCTATTCAAGCATCGGAAATACCAGATCATTAATAGAAAGAAGTTAGAGGGTGAGAAATAGAAAGAAAGAAAGTTAGAATAGAAGAAGAAGAAGATAACAATAGAACAAAATCAAAGTAGCACGAATCTCACATCGGAACAGATGAAATATATTATATAACATAACTTTGAAATACAAAACCTTATTTATACTTACATATATCATCAGTGTACATCATATATATATATATATATATCACAGCGGAAATAAAGTCTATATATAGTTAAAATTGAAGCCCCTTGCTCCAAGCTCCTCCAAGTATATCTAAAAAAACCCGACTACTTGACTGCCTATACAAATTTGGGCACCAAAGACTTTAGGGTAAAACAAAACAAAAATAGAATCTAGGTCAGTCATGGGACTGGTGTGAGTAAACTCCAACCATTCCGTTTAACTTTTCATAATCTTTTCAGAGAAAGGATAATTGTAAGACCGATCCTGTAACGACACGGATTTCGCCCGGACCTAATCGATCGCTAAATCAACCAAGACCGTTCGAATCCCGCATACGCTAACTCTAGGTATACAGCACATCGGAACAAATAACATAAGACTTTTATAAACATAATAATAATGTTACATCAGAGTACAGAATATCAGAGTATATCGAAAATAATACACAGCGGAAGATAAATTTACATAAATGTAATACAATGCACAACGGAAATATAAACTACACAGCGGAAGACTGTAAATGCCTGGACACGGCTTAAAGCGTCAATCCAGAATCCTTCTCAATACATCTGCAAAATAAAACTACTCGACTTCCCGTGTGGAAAATAGGGCACCCGAGTTTGCAAGGGAAAAGCAAACTACAGGTCAGTCATGGGACTGGTGTGAGAAACTCTACAGTTAAAGTTAACTTAATTAATCATAAGACAAATCACAGGAACATGCCGCTAACGCGGAACGGGTTTACTCCTATGATTGCCAGTGTATAAACAATAATCAATAGAGATATATGGATCTACTATGCATCAATCAACATGTAATATCCCAATCTACCCATTTAGATTAATCACCACACTTAGATTTTCCAAATCAATTCAATTCACAGAAATTATTCCTTTGGATTTTATTCCCGATTTCTTATTTCAAATCATTTGAAATACATATCTAACTTTCTATATCAAAGTAGATTTCACTTCGGGATCTCAAATCAAATCATTCGGAAATATGAATTCCAAAACATAACAATGCATACAGACAAGTATGCAACTAAATATCGTGCTCCCCATCGACAAGTCAAAGGGTATGCACCTCGCAACTCGATATATATGAATGTGCACCTACCCCACATAGGAGCAGGCTACACCGACAATGCACCTCCCACACATGGAGAGCATACACCGCCCTCTCACCCATACTTTTAGTCTCAGGGTAACCCGAATCTTTAGCCACATACTAAATCATTTCATATCCCGAAGTAGGGAAAATCATTTCACAACATAATAATCACAAGTACTTTCAAAACATAGTACTTCACATCAGCAATTCACACATATGATCGGTCACTATTAATCACATAACCTTTGAGCTCGTACGTCTCAAAGAAGGGTGTTAAGCAAGAGAATAAATTCTCCGCCACCAAACAGATACATCATTAATAGCAACTAATCGAATATGTGATGAACTACAATGTAAAACCATAATACATTTCTAAATCATTTTAGAAATCATCGGGTTTTAGGCCTCGAAATCCTTTTTGTTTTATAAAACATTCCCTATCCAAAATCGGGAATATATTTCGTTTCACTTAAGAAAAATTTCATTTCCAAATCATTCAATAAATTTGAAATGAACACAACATCGCTAAACGCCTTATCGTCAAATCGTGAAGTGTTTTCACAAGGTGTTAGCACACAGATATCTTTACCCAACCCAATGCTAAATGTAAAAGCATATTCTGCTCATAAACTGGTCGAGCACCATCCAAACAATCAATCAACCACAATCAATATCAACGACTAAGTAAATTTTGGTTAATAACATCATGTGTTTTGGTAAATTTAATCACCATTCATTCATTCATATCTAATTAAAGATTTATTCAAACCCCAATTGGTTTTATCTCTAAAATCATTTCATATATTGATTGTTCTACTTTTTGGAAATTGATCCTGCTTTTACGCGGGTTAAAGAACTAATGTCATTTAAACACAGTTAACGACAAACCCCAAATTCAATTTATTTATTTGTATAAATAAATAATTAATTATTCTAGTTAATAACTAGTTCATTTAGATAAAAATATATTTTTATCTTTACAAATGTGGAATTTTTCATCTCAGTTCTTTCCAAATCATTTCTAATGATTTTACACAAATTATTGATATTTTTAATAATTTTATCAAGGCCCGTACAGTCGATTTCCATCAACGGCCATCGAACTGCACTTACAGCGACCTTTTCCAAATTTTATTTGTACATAATTCCAAATCCAACCATTAGATTTCAAATTTCTAATATTCATTGGAAAGCTCTTTTCGATACGAACCCAACGGTTCCGGTTTTAGGTGAATCCGACGGTCGGATCTCCCGTAACGTCAATTCGAAGCCAATAGTCGAAATTCACGAACTACCGTGGCGCGACGCATTCTATTCAGGACATTATATTATATATATAATATATACTTCGTCGATTTCCTTTTAAAAACGTATTTTATAAATCGTTTTAAATTCGTTTTCAAAGCGATTTCCACTTCTTATTCGATTTCAAATCAAAATTGAATTTTCCTTTATAAATTCTTTTTACATTCACTTCTATTTGATTTCAATTCAATTTCAATTTCAATTCAATTTAAATTCATTTTCTATTCAATTCAATTCGAATTCATTTTCTATTAAATTCAATTCAATTTCAATTTTATATCAATATCGAATATTTCATATACATGAAAATTTTATACAGTGTATATATATATGTTAAAAATTATATTTTTAACAATCAAATCATTTTCACATTTCATATATATATATATATATCATTTTCATTTTTCATATGCATATCGTTTTCACGTTTCATATATATCGTTTTCATTTCATATATATATCGTTTTCACTCTTCGTATATATATTGTTTTCACTCTTCATATATATATTGTTTTCACTCTTCATATATATTTCGTTCTCATATCATATATATATATATATATATATTTCGTTTTCATGTCATATATATTTCGTTTTCATATCATATATATATATATTGTTTTCACTCTTCATATATATATGGTTTTCATTTCATACATATATCGTTTTCATTTCATATATATATATATATATATTATTTCCACCTTTCATATATATAATATTTTCACTTTTCAATATATACGATGTTTTCACTTTTCAATATATACAATATTTTCACTTTCAATATATACGATATTTTCACTTTCAATATATACAATATTTTCACTTTTCAATATATACGATATTTTCACTTTTCAATATATACGATATTTTCACTTTTCAATATATACAATATTTTCACTTTTCAATATATATATATATATTTCATTTCACATCACGATCAATTTTCACACAAAATACAATCAAACAAGTCGTCTATGGTCTGTGGACGACGGGGAGCAGTTCATATATGCAGTTACAAAATAAATAACTGTACGGAAAATTTAAAGCGAGAAAATTCTCACCTTGATCGGATAGAAAATCGTTTAAATAATGATTTATTTTAATTCAATTAAACTGAGAATTTAATCAAATCAAAATTTACAGATAGCTCAATTTCTGTTCTAGTCTTTTCCATGGCGTAGAGTTTTCTGATACGAGTCCAATGCATTTTAAATCATCAGATTCCGTTTCTATTTGGAAGAGATACAGACATTTGAATCTTTAATTAAATGAATATATTTTGTTAACCAAATAAATTAACTAATTAAGTTAATTAATTATTTTTAACCTTCTCCTTCTTTACGTTCTTCTTCCTTTAATCTTTCTGCCCCGTCGAAATACTGAACCCATCTTCGAAATCTTTGACCGCTCTTTGCTCCACCATCGTCAGACCGGAGTCCGATCGCCACACCCCCTTGAACCTCCTCGAGCTCCTCTCCCTCCACCGTGGCTCGCGCCAAACTCGAAGACCCCATCTCACCTGAAATCACCTGCGAACGGCGGACTCCAGAGGCTCGATTTCTTGTGATCCACGAAGTAAAAACAAATCTCCACCATTGATTCGATAGATCGTAACTCCCTCTTCGATTTCCATTTTAGCGTTTTTGAAATCGTTCACCAGATTAGGAGATCGAAGGGGATTAGTTTCAGATGTTTTTGGCCATCCAAGAAATGCGACGGCGGTTCTGTAGTGTTGAATGAAAATAGGGTTTTATTTTTACCTTTACACCCCTTTTTATAATTTTTTTAATTCTATTATTTGTGAAAATTGAAGTTTAACCATTCGAACTCCAAATGAACCCCAACGACTATCGCCCTTAGCTAAATACCCTCATTCCGAACACAATGGCATATGTCCCGCAAGCTGATTCGATCGTTTCGATCAGTTTTTGTCAAAATCAATGTATAACTCTATATATTGAATTTGAACGCACATTTCAATTTACCGGGGCCACATACTAACTCGAAAAATTCTCGAAAAATATTTTCTAGCTTCGTATTGATGATACGGTCCTAATAAAACTAATTTCATCGAATTCCGAGACCGTTTGAAAAATGGCCATTTTCCAGTCGATTAAAATCAACTGAAATTGGTCAAACGCGTTTTGCTTTGCCAAGCTCACATATTGATTCGAAAAATTATGAATTTTGAAACCTAGCAATAACTTGACATCACAGATCCAACAAAAGTGGTTTCGTCGAAAACCGAGGTCGTTTGCAAAATTCCCATTTTTAAGGGCCAGAATTCCATAGCGACTATTCTGAAATTTCAACTGGACATATCTTTTGATTCCCGCGATGAAATTTCAATTTCTTGGATTCGTTGGAAAGATATTAACAAATAGATTCTAATATTTTTGGTTTCGTTAAAATCCGGTTTATTTTGCACCTGGTACATTCATTTGAACTTTGAAATCGAATTATCGAATTACCGCGTCATTTTAGGCTCGTTATATAATTAAAATAAAATTATTCGTTTTAACTTCGCCGAAAATAAATTTTCCGTCGTTATTATTTAAAATAAATTATTTTAAATATCAAAATTCTCTAAAATTGCCAAAATAAAAATTTTAAATTGGCCCAGATTTCCGGGTTATTACAATCTCCCCCACTTAAAACTTTTCGTCCCCGAAAAGGAACGAAGCCGAAAGTTGTTTAACTAATCAACTCAACTTTTATTATTTTCCTTAGGGCTTAAGTTCTTCAACTTTTCAGTTTCTAAGAACTTTTCAAATTTTTCAAAAATTTGGCTAACACCCTAAATTTCCGAAAAATTCCGCCATAACCTCCCCTGCACCGGGGACTTCGGGATATTTCATATAGCCTCCCATGGCCTTCTTCAATCCAAAAGAAAAAGAAAAAGCCAAACGGCTAGCCAATCGACTCATAAAATCATCATCACCCAAACAAAATAGTAAATTATGGTAAACATGTACCTATTTGTCGGGCAAACAATTTTATTCTTCTGCTCTAGCCTCCTTGCTATGACCTGTTCAATGTATACACATGTATATGCATGCAATTCTAAAAAAATTTCAGTATAGTTCAATATTTTGATTCGATTTGGCCAATTCATCTTACATTCTCTTATTGGAGTTATCAACTCAATATTTTTATTAATCAAATTAATAATCAAACAACACAACCAGCAATAAATTCGTAAATTAACTTTTCAATCATATAATTTTATATAATCAAAAATCAAATTTTCTATGATCGGATTATATATATAATCACAAATACGTTATATATAATCATATTACTCTGAACTCATTCTAGGGCATTTCTAACCCCATCTCTAACGAGTCACTCATTCTAGAATGTTACTGATTCTATCTCTAATGAGGATTCTTCTATAGAATATTACTAATCCTACCTCTGATGAGTCTTTTGTTCAGTTCTAACGAGTTGTACCCCAAAGATTTCAGTTAACCAAAGCTCTGATACCAGCTGTAATGACACGGATTTCGCCTGGACCTAATCGATCGCTAAATCGACAAAGACCATTCGAATCCCACATACGCTAACTCTGGGTATACAACACATCGGAACAAATAACAGAAGACTTTTATAAACATCATAATAATGTTACATCATAGTACAAAATATCAGAGTATATCGAAAATAATACACAGCGGAAGATAAATTTACATAAATGTAATACAATGCACAGCGAAAATATAAACTACACAGCGGAAGACTGTAAATGCCTGGAGACGGCTTAAAGCGTCAATCCAGAATCCTCCTCAATACATCTGTAAAATAAAACTATTCGACTGCCCGTGTGGAAAATAGGGCACCCGAGTTTGCAAGGGAAAAGCAAACTACAGGTCAGTCATGGAACTGGTGTGAGAAACTCTACAGTTAAAGTTAACTTATTTAATCATAAGACAAATCACAGGACCACGCCGCTAACGCGGAACGGGTTTATTCCCATGAATGCCAGTGTATAAACAATAATCAATAAAGATATATGGATCTACTATGCATCAATCAACATGTAATATCCCAATCTACCCATTTAGATTAATCACCACACTTAGATTTTCCAAATCAATTCAATTCACAGAAATTATTCCTTTGGATTTTATTCCCGATTTCTTATTTCAAATCATTTGAAATACATATCTGACTTTCTATATCAAAATAGATTTCACTTCGGGATCTCAAATCAAATCGTTTGGAAATATGAATTCCAAAACATAACAATGCATACAGACAAGTATGCAACTAAATATCGTGCTCCCCATCGACAAGGCAAAGGGTACGCACCTCGCAACTCGATATATATAAATGTGCACCTACCCCACATAGGAGCAGGCTACACCAACAATGCACCTCCCACACATGGAGAACATACACCGCCCTCTCACCCATACTTTTAGTCTCAGGGTTACCCGAATCTTTAGCCACATACTAAATCATTTCATATCCCGAAGTAGGGAAAATCATTTCACAACATAATAATCACAAGTACTTTCAAAACATAGTACTTCACATCAGCAATTCACACATATGATCAGTCACTATTAATCACATAACCTTTGAGCTCGTACGTCTCAAAGAAGGGTGTTAAGCAAGAGAATAAATTCTCCGCCACAAAACAGATACATCATTAATAGCAACTAATTGAATATGTGATGAACTACAATGTAAAACCATAATACATTTCTAAATCATTTTAGAAATCATCGGGTTGTAGGCCTCGAAATCCTTTCTGTTTTATAAAACATTTTTATAAAACATTCCCTATCCAAAATCGGGAATATATTTCTTTTCACTTAAGAAAAATATCATTTCCAAATCATTTATTAAATTTGAAATGAACACAACATCGCTAAACACCTTATCGTCAAATCGTGAAGTGTTTCATAAGGTGTTAGCACACAGATATCTTTACCCAACCCAATGCTAAATGTAAAAGCATATTCTTCTCATAAACTGGTCGAGCACCATCCAAACAATCAATCAACCACAATCAATATAAACGACTAAGTAAATTTTGGTTAATAACATCATGTGTTTTGGTAAATTTAATCACCATTCATTCATTCATATCTAATTAAAGATTTATTCAAACCACAATAGGTTTTATCTCTAAAATCATTTCATATATTGATCGTTCTACTTTTTGGAAATTGATCCTGCTTTTACGCGGGTTAAAGAACTAATGTCATTTAAACACAGTTCACGACAAACCCCAAATTCAATTTATTTATTTGTATAAATAAATAAATAATTATTCTAGTTAATAACTAGTTCATTTCGATAAAAATATATTTTTATCTTTACAAATGTGGATATTTTCATCTCAGTTCTTTCCAAATCATTTCTAATGATTTTACACAAATTATTGATATTTTTAATAATTTTATCAAGGCCTGTACAGTCGATTTCCATCAACGGCCATCGAACTGCACTTACAGCGACCTTTTACAAATTTGATTTGGACATAATTCCAAATCCAACCATTAGATTTCAAATTTCTAATATTCATTAGAAAGCTCTTTTCGATACGAACCCAACGGTACCGGTTTTAGGAGAATCCGATGGACGGATCTCCCGTAACGCCAATTCGAAGCCAATAGTCGAAATTCACGAACTACCGCGACGCGGCGCGTTCTATTCAGGCCATTATATTATATATATAATATATATAATATATACTTCGTCGATTTCCTTTTAAAAACGTATTTTATAAATCGTTTTAAATTCGTTTTCAAAGCGATTTCCACTTCTTATTTGATTTCAAATCAAAATTGAATTTTCCTTTATAAATTCTTTTTACATTCACTTCTATTTGACTTCAATTCAATTTCAATTTCAATTCAATTTAAATTCATTTTCTATTCAATTCAATTCGAATTTATTTTCTATTCAATTCAATTCGAATTCGAATTCAATTTCAATTTTATATCAATATCGAATATTTCATATACATGAAAATTTTATACAGTGTATATATATATATGTTAAAAATTATATTTTTAACAATCAAATCATTTTCACATTTCATATATATATATATCGTTTTCATTTTTCATATGTATATTGTTTTCACATTTCATATATATATCGTTTTCATTTCATATATATATCGTTTTCACTCTTCGTATATATATATTGTTTTCACTCTTCATATATATATTGTTTTCACTCTTCATATATATTTCGTTCTCATATCATATATATATTTCGTTTTTATGTCATATATATTTCGTTTTCATATCATATATATATTGTTTTCACTCTTCATATATATATGGTTTTCATTTCATACATATATCATTTTCACATTTCATACATATATCTTTTTCATTTCATATATATATATATATATATTATTTCCACCTTTCATATATATAATATTTTCACTTTTCAATATATACGATATTTTCACTTTTCAATATATACAATATTTTCACTTTCAATATATACGATATTTTCACTTTCAATATATACGATATTTTCACTTTTCAATATAGATGATATTTTCGCTTTTCAATATATACGATATTTTCACTTTTCAATATATATATATTTATTTATTTCATTTCAAATCACGATCAATTTTCACACAAAATACAATCAAACAAGTCGTCCATGGTCTGTGGACGACGGGGAGCAGTTCATATATGCAGTTACAAAATAAATAACTGTACATAAAATTTAAAGTGAGAGAATTCTCACCTTGATCGGGTAGAAAATCGTTTAAATAACGATTTATTTTAATTCAATTAAACTAAGCATTTAATCAAATCAAAATTTCCAGATAGCTCAATTTCTGTTCTAGTCTTTTCCATGGCGTAGAGTTTTCTGATACGAGTCCAATGCATTTTAAATCATAAAATTCCGTTTCTGTTTGGAAGAGATACAGACATTTGAATCTTTAATTAAATGAATATATTTTGTTAACCAAATAAATTAACTAACTAAGTTAATTAATTATTTTTAACCTTCTCCTTCTTTACGTTCTTCTTCCTTTAATCTTTCTACCCCATCGAAATACTGAACCCATCTTCGAAATCTTTGACCGCTTGTTGCTCCACCATCGTCAGACTGGAGCCCGATCGCCACACCCTCCTTGAACCTCCTCGAGCTCCTCTCCCTCCACCGTGGCTCGCGCCAAACTCGAAGACCCCATCTCGCCTGAAATCACCTGCGAACGGCGGACTCTAGAGGCTCGATTTCTTGTGATCCACGAAGTAAAAACAAATCTCCACCATTGATTCGATAGATCGTAGCTCCCTCTTCGATTTCCATTTTAGCGTTTTTGAAATCGTTCACCAGATTAGGAGATCGAAGTGGATTAGTTTCAGATGTTTTTGGCCATCCAAGAAATGCGACGGCGGGTCTGTAGTGTTGAATGAAGAATAGGGTTTTAATTTTAGCTTTATACCCCTTTTTTATAAAAAAATTAATACTATTATTTGTGAAAATTGAAGTTTAACCATTCGAACTCCAAATGAACCCCAACGACTGTCACCCTTAGCTAAATACCCCCATTCCGAACACAATGGCATATGTCCCGCAAGCTGATTTGATCGTTTCGATCAGTTTTCGTAAAAATCAAAGTATAACTCTATATATTGAATTTGAACGCACATTTCAATTTACCAGGGCCACATACTAACTCGAAAAATTCTCGAAAAATATTTTCTAGCTTCGTATTGACGATACGGTCCTAATAAAACTAATTTCATCGAATTCCGAGACCGTTTGAAAATGGCCATTTTCCAGTCGATTAAAATCCACTGAAACTGGTCAAACATGTTTTCCGTTGCCAAACTCATATATTGATTCAAAAAATTACGAATTTTGAAACCTAGCAATAACTTGACATCACAGATCCAACAAAAGTGGTTTCGTCGAAAACCGAGGTCGTTTGCAAAATTCCCATTTTTAAGGGCCAAAATTCTATAGCGACTATTCTGAAATTTCAACTGGACATATCTTTTGATTCCCGCTATGAAATTTCAATTTCTCGGATTCGTTGGAAAGATATTCACAAATAGATTCTAATATTTTTGGTTTCGTTAAAATCCGGTTTATTTTGCACCCGGTACATTCATTTGAACTTTGAAATCGAATTATCGAACTACCGCGTCATTTTAGGCTCGTTATATAATTAAAATAAAATTATTCGTCTTAACTTCGCCGAAAATAAATTTTCCGTCGTTATTATTTAAAATAAATTATTTTAAATATCAAAATTCGCTAAAATTGCCAAAATAAAAATTTTTAATTGGCCCAGATTTCCGGGTTATTACAGATCCACACATAAATACAGATGTTTTTACCTTACGATAACCCAAAACATTTTTTTAAAACAATATTATTCTGATATTATAATAGTGCATAATACAAGTAAACAACAATCTAGCAGAACGCTTGCATCTTACACTCTACGTAAATAGTACACAATCAAAACCGCGGGCTTTTATTGGAGATTGGATTCTAACTATGACAAGGTATGGAACAACCTTCCGATCAGTGTACTCTAGAGGGGATACACTAGAGTTCAACAAGAAAATCTTGCAACTGAGCCACATATGATCGACCATTCATTTCTCTTGAATGTTCCAAATATATTGTCACCTTACGAATGGTATACCAACATATCTGTTCCCGGAAGATACAGAAGCGAAAGAAGAGCAAAAATAAATATTCTCTAGATGGTGAAAATATACACAAACTAGGAGTGGCCCACTTAGCCATGCCGCCTTCCTGATTTTTGTCATTTCTCGGTTGACGAGGCTTGAGGTCATAATGTATCTTTTGAAAGATCACACTTTCATTTTCCTTGAATTCTACATCGTCATACCTTCCAAATCGCAAATTGATTTCCCCTAAAATACCACGGGAATAAAGCTAAGAGAAATAATTTCCTCCGCCACCAACATAAATATGTTTAAAGAGATCAACTTACGCGATCTATTAGGTATAATCTGTCATACATTCGTCCATACAAGTTGTCCTGCGACTTGACAAACCGAAACCACTATTCTGTAAATCAATCTTAGGCAATTTCTACCTATGATCGCCAGAACAGTCCTTGCATAAAATCCATCTTCAATTTTCTTCATCATATATGATTCGTAATGCTATTACCCAAATGGAGTGGTTTTCAAATAATAAACCTGATCTCGGTCTCTCCGTATTGACAACGGAAAAACGATCAAATTCTTAGATTGTTGTTGATTTAACTATCAAAGGAAAACACCCATACAAACAACGATCATATTTCCAAATGGAAATTATATCGATCAATCATCAAACAACATTGAGCCCTTTTAAATCAATTTACTAATAATTTATTCATTTTCCCCATTTTTCTTCAATGTCTTTACCCAATAATTTCTCCAACTCGTTTAGTATCTCACGATTTCTTGGATAATATTTCCATCTATTTAAGCTATTTATTCTCTATATTCCAGAAAATATTTCTTACTAATATCAGAAAAACATCTCCATTTCTTATTCACACATCATTACTCTTCTATATCCATTAGTCCCTAACCGTAAACTAGTAAGAGAACAACTCCCTAAGTATCAACCCCGAAGGCCGAAACCAAGATTAGATCGATACTTAGAAGATCATTCAACTTGACTAATCTCTAGCCAGTTTCTAATTTCCTTAACTCCATTTCTTAATTTCTTATCATATCAGTGCTTACACAAATTCTCTAATTCAGTTTACGAATCCACTCCTTTAACGAAAATCATTAATTTTAGCTATAACGTTATAACCACTGCTTCGGACATATTTACCTAAAATATAATTTTTATTCATTCATTTGAATAATTAATTAATTAAAAATAAATCTTGATTAAAACCGGAAAGTAAATAATACTTTCCTGAATTCGATATAATTGAATTCTAACGTATAACTCTCTTTCGAATAATCTATACTCGAATAACGTTCCAAACTTCAGAATAAGCTCACCATTTCAGGTCAACCCAATTTCTGAGTTCACTTTTGAATTTATCAGTTCCAATGTTTACCAATTTCCTTTTATCACCATTCGAATTTAAAAAACATTTGCTTTTCAAACCATTATTCATTTTAAATTTGAATATTATTTCTTTACAGAAAATTGGACTCGATTTGTCAATCAAATCTTGATTTCAATTAATGAATACCATCACAAGTTCAAATCCTATCTATCGAGTTATTTTAAAATTCATATTAAAATACAAGTCAACCTCTTGTTAATTATATATCCAATTTATAACAAAATCTCGATTACATATTCGATCATAAATTATTGGTTTTAAACCAATTATTAATTATCTTGACAAATTCTGAATTATATAATACATAATTTCCACTATAAGAAAAACCGTATATAGCAGCAGCAGTATCCGCTTCTAATCCATCGCTATATTGGCCTTAGCGACAGATTTCCTACATGACACTATGGTCGGTAAAAACCATGACGGCAGTTGGGTCAGATTTTTGCGACGGAATTTAGCATGAGTTTTCCAACAATTTTCCGTCATTTTACTAATTATATAATAAACATAAAATTTTATTTATTAATTTAATTTTAATATATAAACCGACTGTTTACCAATGGATAATTAATTTATAATAATTTATCATTTATAAAAAACATCGGCAAAGACTTGCTAATTAGAAAGGGATTAGCGACAAAATATTTTTTAGTTAAAACATTTTTGATAGATAATCCCTCGCTATTCCCTTTCTGTTCTGCCAATAAACATTCTTCCATGTCTCCTGCTTTCGGCTTTACCAACTATTATCGTTCAACCATCAACAGTAAAATAAATAGCATAACCAAAAAAATAAAGAATGCAGTTATGAGTACAATACACAAATTTGTTACTATTTAACACAAAATAGTACAATACAATATAATACACACGTTTTTGGAATTTGGTGACATTGTACACAACCAAACACAGTTCTCTTTATAGCCCAAATTGCTAGGATAAGCATATAACTTATTCTCTTAGCTCAAAATTCAATATATGAATTACTCATTTTCTACCTAGCATTGCTGCAAACCACTCTTTCCAGTCTGAGATCTTCTCTTTTCCATTTGTCACCTGTAATGTTAAGAAAATATCAACAAAAAAAGGAGTTTCAAATTTTAGCTAGATTTATTACTAATTCTATAAATAGAAGCAATGATTCATAGTTCTAGATGTTGCTCTTCATTTATTCCACATATACAGTTTCCAAACAACAATTCTTATCGTTTTTTATTAGCAGGTGTTACATTTTCAATCAAGTACAAACCAAGATATCCAAATTTGTTCAATACGTTATACCAACTGCATATTAAAACTGTATATTAAAACTGGGGTTTCCTCTGTCTTTGGATAGATGAAGTTAATCAAAATTGTAATACAGATAGAGTAATTGATGGTCGGTAAGATTTTGATCCAGTGTTTAGTTTATCTGCATATGATATAACTTATATCAGGAACTAGAATTTATTGGTTGTTTATATATTTAGGTGTGAATTTGTTTAATTAGTATCAAATAAAATTTAGTTGTATACCATCTAAAAAACCAACGAAGATCTTGGTTTCCTTCCACATAAAAAATATTGATGTGTCTGGAGCTTATTTGTGAATCACGATCATCTTTTGAATTTAGGTTTAAACATCTAGAATCCTATAAATTACCTAGATTAATGCAATCTAAAAAACCTTGATATTTACACATTTATATGATTCCACCCACCACAAATCAAATACCATTTTCTTCAATATGTGTGTGTGTGTGCGCATGCAAGTGCACATACCTCTAGTTAAAAAAATTTGATGTGGAAACAATAGCAATGATAGATTCAAGGGAGTGACATGTATAATTTAGTACTACTA
Source organism: Allium sativum (assembly GCA_030737875.1). Taxonomy (NCBI): domain Eukaryota; kingdom Viridiplantae; phylum Streptophyta; class Magnoliopsida; order Asparagales; family Amaryllidaceae; genus Allium; species Allium sativum. Next base: position 1,044,988,126 of record CM060916.1, on the reverse strand, counting down.
AGTACTAGAAACAAAGAAAAGCAAAACTTACATGACTCACAATCAAGAACCACAAAAGATAATACGTCACTCCTACCCAAGCGGTTTTGGCAAAAATACCAGTTATTCGTTTCATCTCTGCCATTATTGGACAAATATGAAAAATATAGGAATGTACTGGATCAAGATAAGAAAAAGCAATGCATTTTTTGTAACTTGAACATCGTATCCTTTCAAACTCTTAAGGTACTTCCAAATTATAATCTGTAAGTAATGATGGATATATCAAGAGTCAACATAAAGAGATAAATGAGAACATTATAAATAACAAGACTATGCAAATTGAATAATCTACAAGTTGCACAATAAATTCCAATTTTTTTTTGAAGGCAAGCCTTTTAGATATATACGCAACTAATACTTATGCAAGGGATAATTTGATGCTATCAATTATCAAGACATTACTTTAGTTGAAGGTTGTCGAATGTTTAAACTAGTGGCAAAGCTTAAGGCTATCAGGAATAAGCTTGAGGCTTAGAACAATACAAGAAGCAAAGAATTTGGTGAAGTATCACAGCTTCAAAACAAACTTTATAACATATAGGACCGTTACTGTAATATAACTACTAATATAACATTGCAAAACCGTCTAGCTAATAATTAATCTCCGCTTCAATAACCTACTAAGTAACAATTAAATATTGGACTGTGTAAATATTAAACACATATGCTTACCAGTGGAACAAGCCATCTGGTGATACATGGCCTATAGTCAAGTCATATTTCAACCATCAAGAATAAATAAAGACAAACCATCTACCATGTCAATTTATTCATTGAGATGTATTTTTAAATTACCTGCATTGCTACAGGTGGACCGCTTTTTTATTATTCTTCCAAAAGCCGTTACTTCCAAGTTTTAAGTTTTTACTGAAAAGAAGGAAGATAATGTCAATATGTATATGCGACTTGGTTTTCACTGCTTTCATAAACATAATAAGTCCAGATAAATTGCACACATGATCAGTTGGACCTGCATCTCTACAAGTTGCACGATATTGTGTATTGGAGCTCAATGATTATTTTAACTGAAACAGCCAAATAAAGATTCCATTACTTATATGACCGTCATATAAATCGTATCCACAATCATTTGTCAAACATATTTCTTACGAAATTAATAACAAGCACCTGTATGCATCCAACCTTACTGCAAGTTTTCATACAAGACATAATCGGCCTTCAAAAAACAGGATGAAGACTATGGTGGATGAACTGAAGATATAATATCAAACAAGAACTACAAAACAAATGCAATACCCAGGCTATAGAGAGATTACGAGTTCAAACCTGAGGAAGAGGTAAAACAAAACGAAAGTCCACGATAAAATATTGCTTCAAATATCTCTTAGTGATCATTGCTGGATCAATTACAAGTTCAACTCTACCAAAAACTCGAGATGACAGAACAAAATAGGCGGTATGAAACTAAAGATAAAACCTTGTTATGTAGAAAATATCGAACAATGTTCTTCCTGTAGTTGAAGTTACTGCAAGCTTTTTCTCTATTGTTAGATAACTTGAATCTTTATCAACAACTGGAAGATAGAAAAACAATGGATCTACTGACACAGCATGTAGACATGATATATCAACAAGCCTGTTAATAAACAGAAGCAATTTGTCCTGAGGATCAAATATCTTCTTTTTTGAAACTTTAAGATCTTCTGGGAAAACTTCTTTTGAGACACCAAGGTGAAAATTTCGACCTAGAGTCTTGTGCCTTTCGCCTCCTTTTAGAACTTCTCTCCTAAATGATTTCGATGGCTTATTGGACCCACAATTGAAACCTTCTACACCGAATCTACATCTGTTCATTCCACATATGTCAGAAGCATATGACAACCTTGGGGATTCTTCTAGCCTGAGCATTAAGTAATTTATGGGTCAACGGTTGTCGAAGGCACATGCATTAAGCAATTGCATTAGTGTTTAAACGTTGTGGGTAACAAGAACAACCAACAAAGCTGTTAAATACTGTTTGAGTCCAGTAACCCTGCATAACCCCAGAAACTAAGAAGGATAACAAAGACCGAGAATATTAAAAGAAATGGTCATCAATTTAACAAAATCATCAAGCTCTTCATATGTAAATAGTAATCTAAGTTTCATCATTAAACTAACATGTTTATGTTTCACCAAATCGAGAAGTTAATCTTCTCCTCCTGTATCGAAATCAGAACCGTAACTTCGATTGACCAGCAGGGAACTTTGCTTTTGGTGCGATAGAGGGCACTACTAGTAGCTATTTCAGGTTAGAGGAGGACTCTAAGATCGGTACATGAGCATGAAGTTTAATTACTTCAAGCTATCGTCCCAGCATGATAAGTAGAGACATCGAATGGAAGACGATGGCATGGAGAGGAACAGGTTGGTTTCGGTTAGATGTAGAGGGAAACGGAGACTGTTGATTTTTGATTTGGGATCTAGGGGTGGTGGAGATTTTGGTACGAATGGTGGTGAATGATTTTTTGATTTAGGGTTCCTTTCAGGGAAAAATAAATATTTCGGTAGATTGAACAAAAATTGGGAGCAAATTGAGGCGGGCTTCGAAAATTCAGTAGGCGGCACTTTTAGTGACCGACGTAAATCACTAATCGCAAATACATAACTATTCAAAATATTAGTGAAAATTAGGGTCACATCCCTAAAAGCAAACTTAATTAACCCCACATCCCTCCTAAGTTTAAAATACAAACCCGCCCCCTGTTTTTAAGTTGCCGCCTCCTTCTTTTGGTCCTTCCTCCTCCTGTCTTGCAAGTTCCGCCTTTTTTAATTTCTTACTAAAAATTTTGGTGCTACAACTTAAAAAAGAAAAAAAAATCTAAAATCTATAAATATTATCAAAAGTCCACAGAAATTAAAAACAAATAGTTGCATATATGTATGCAACTATTGCAAATAGTTTCATACATATGTGCAAATATTTGAATACACATGCACATATTTACGCACGCCTCTTGAATAACTATGTACATATATGCAGTTTTTCTGTATAACTGCGTACATATGTGCATATATGTCAAAAAATATGCAAAAGTGAATAAATTGCACGCATGTATGCAGTTGTTAAATAAATGCATGAAAAGTTTATGTATTTACAATATATGCATACATGTATGTGTTTATATTGCAGTTATGATGTAGAATTGAAATAGATGCATACATGTATGCAACTAATTAAATTATATGCATCTTTTGATGCATTTCGTTATTTTTTTGATTTTGACGTTGCTTTTGATATTTTTTCGACCTGATTTTTTTCACGATTAAGTGTTTTAATTAATTACGAATTTACGTGATTTTTATATATTTTATTTTCATTTTTTTGTTGATTTTTTGAAAAATAGGGACTAAATTTACAATAAGTTTATAGCCGGATGTGAGCCTAATTTAAAAAGTTAATAGGGACCTGTAAAAAAATGCACCCTAGAAATTATCCACTATTAAAAAAAATTATTACTTATAGCTATTTATAAATCACTATAATGAAAATAAATCACTATACCTCTTATTTACATTTTATGGTAGTTAATAATTAATCATTACTAACTATTGAATATTATTTACTTTTAACTGTAATTATTTATTATTAATATTTTATTAACATTAATTATTTAAAATTTATATTTACTTATTAATTACTAAGTAAAAACACAATGTAAAACATTTTATAAATAATAAATATAAAATTCCTTTTCAAATCACTTGAAAAACTGCTGCAAAAATAGCTTCAAAATTCTGACGACGGTAAACAGCATCTATCTACAATGGAATTTAGCGTTAAATTTTTGATGATGGTAAAGCGCTGTAATGTCCATTGATTTAGCGATAGAAAATAAAATTCGACGGTAATAATTTAAAATAAGTTGACATATAAAATCCAAAATATTATCTCTGACAAAATCCACGAAAATCCGTCGCTAATTTGCAATGGAATTTTACGCTGCTAAAAATCTGCCGCTATATATAGCTTTTCTTATTTCTAAAAATAATTATTTTAATAACATTCGACATCGTCGAATTATAACTATAATTATAAATCCTTGTGGATTTATTCAATTTTATTCATATTTCGAACATTGAAATAATTTTATCGTTTCCTTAAATTATTTAATAATAATTGTCTTATCTCATTTATAAACATCGTTTATAAATTAACCCACTTGTTTTTTATAATTAAACAAGTTATTATATTCTAGCCCAATCGAAATTCAATTTTCATTTAAAATTAGATTTTCCCTTTTTAAACTCGAATTTTATTCCATATATTTTTACGGTATTTAAATACCAATTATTTCAGTTCAATGTTGTTTAAACATACCAACCACACAATAATCAACCAAAGATTATTCATCACATCATATATTGCAATATATGAAAAACAACAATATAATTGTTGAGGAATCCAGTTGGATCCCTCCAACTTGTTTCCCTGCATCCACTGATGTTAATTAATATAAGTAAGACTAATTTCATATCAATATGAAACATTAAAATGAATAGAACCAGTATTTAATCAACGGTTCCATATATATAACTATATATATTATTTCAACTAATTTATTTGCTAATCATCCAAACAACCATCACATAACATTCAATCATTACTTATCAATATCTAATCACGTTTGTAATATTATAAAGCTTGACAAAGTTAGTGAGGTTATTCACCTTGGTCGCAAATCGTTAAATAACGGTTAACGTTCGATTGATCCAATTGAGTGTTTTATTTTGCTTAAAATTCACACAAACTCCAAATGGCTCTAAATCGGTTTCATTGTTAAGCCTATGCCTATACGATCCCAGTGGATCAGACTGTTCGTAATTCTGACCTCATAGGTATAAGATATGAGTTTTATAAGTATATATATACTAATTTAAATTAGAATAAACTCTAAATTTATAAACGGGCCTCACCCAATATCTTCTTAGCCCTATAGCCTTCTTCCCCAATCTGCCATCTAATTTTCCCTTCTTTCCCACTTACGAATTTCGTTTTCACTTCTTACGTAAAACGCATATATATATATTTCTGTCGGGCCTCGCATAATTAAGTCAGCCCATAGAAATCATATATTTATTTTCTCCATCGGCCCATACTCATTCCCTACAGATTCTTCTTCCCCGCGTGAAGCAAACAGGCTGCTCCATCATTTCCCATGGCTACTTTTGAAAAGTCCATATCACCATCCCACCTCTATCCTTCACGAAGAACAAAACTAAAACCTCCGACGACCCCCCCCTTCCCGACCTCCTTCATTATACCACAACGAATTCGAGTTCGAGCCCACCCTATACATTGCGTGCCTGGATCAAACGCACGTTGTACCAGAAAACTTGCGTCAATTTTTTAAAAATTCTAGATAAACAACATGAGTATAAAAACGTACCACAAATTCAAAGATAATATCCCAAACATGAATTCAAGCTTCAAATTCTCGAAAAACCTAAATCCTATAGTTCGCTGTATATAAAAGTTGCGACAAATATTGCTTCCGAACCCAATGAAATGGGTTTGAATGCGAGCGCGTGCTCCCAGGATTGCAACGATACGGGTGTTGTGATTTTTAGAGGCTAGTAACTTTTATTTTAGATTTTTGAAGCCATTTAAAAATGATGGCTTGAATTCATGAAACTGGAAGGATGAGGTCCCTTAGTTCGTATATATATATATATATATATATATATATATATATATATATACTGAAGAGAACCTGGATAAGATCAATGTTGCTTCCAATACATAGGGTAGGCACTGCATTAGTTTTTATGGTAAGTAGGTTCTTGATTTAGAGTAGTGGTGATTCATAAATTCATGGTAGCTTTCCTTTGGCGTGAAGTTTCAGAGGGGAAAACATAGAACTGTAGAGGACGCGGGTAGCATGGGTGAAAGGAATGGGTACCTTTAGGCATGCATAGTGTTTTTCTTAAGTCTATATATTACAACTTAGGCATGTGCTGAAGTACCTTGTAGATTATCATAGGGTTGCACGCTTAAACTTAGGCATGAAGCTTGCAGCTGAAGCACACGGCAGAGATAACTGCTAGTGATAGGGTGATTGTGTTTTAGATTTGATCCCATTTTATTTAATATTTTAATTTATTGCTAATTTACATTGAACGTTCTTTATTCATATGGTTACAAACGACATCCAATCGCGATAAAAATAAAAATCCCGTAATAACTAAATATTTCAGACATGATGGAACTGGTTTCGTCGAATTTCGAGTCTGTTTTTAAAAACTCCTTTTTAATTGCAAACGGTTAAAAAATACATGTTTGAATAGCGTACGCTCACAAGATAAATCTAATTGACCCCAAACTGGAAATCTTATAATAATTAATCACTGTGGATATAATAAAATTAGTTTCATCGAAAACGGGGTCGTTTGAAAATTCGTAATTCTTATATTCCATATTTAATCAATATAATATAAACTGATTGAAATAATCCAATTTAATAATAATAAAAATATTATTATCGTATATATATATATCTGAACAGAATATGTATATATATAGCTTTAGAAATAAACAAAATACAGATTTATACTTGACGTTTCAAATTTAAGTTAAAACGACGTTCAATTTATATAAAAAAATCCTTTTTATTTATAAAATAAATCATTATACTTTATAAATGATTCCATAGCGATTTCTAAAAATTTGATTTAAATATAACTTAAAATCTGTAAGACGAAATCTCAAATTTTCACTTCCATTAGAAAATATAATTCATAGATTCCAATGTTTTTTCCAAAGAAATCCGACTCATAAAGAATTCCGTATACTTAATTGAAGTTCAAAACGTGAAATTACGAACAACCGCGACATTACGCGCTTGATTATAATTATATTATAATGAATACGTTCAAACGTCGTTTATTAAATAAATTCGTCATTATAACCCGAATTTAAACTGTAACGACCCGTGTTTTTGGTCGTCAAATATATATTTTAATTTGTTTATTTTAAATATTATATTGGGAATATTAATAGAATTTAATATTTAATTCGTTATTTAAAACGAAGTTCGAACGTTATATATTTATATAATTATAAATCAAGCTTGAAAATGGCGTGCAGTTCGTAAATTGGAGTTTTGAACTTCGACAGAGAATACAGGTTTCGATATAAGTCGGATTTCTGTGAAACAAGAAACGCTGGGAGCTTGTTGATGATAATTTTCATATGAAAGAAAAAAAAATCTAGATTTCGTGTTATATATTTCGAGTTATGGCTAAATCAAATTTTGGAAAAAACGCTATGGAAATCGTTATCGGCCGTTAAAATAGCCGTTTTGCAAACGGACTCTGTTTTCAATGAAATTAGTTTCATTGGGACCGTATCGCTAAATTATTGTCAGAAACTCAAACGGCGTGGCAAACAGACGTCGTATGTGACCACAGCAACCGTAAACGCCCGTTCAAATTCTATAGCGCGCATTCAAATAAATATAAGGAGTATTTGGGCGTAACTTGAGCAGACGATCGAATTAGGCCGCGGAACTAGTTTCGTTGAGTTCGTATCGTCGATTAGAGTCAGGATAGGTATATAGTTTGTTATTTTTAGAGATCAAGAAATTTGGCATTAAAAAGGGTAGGGCGGTTCGGGGTAAAAACAGCCTATCGAGCAAACAGTCTCAGAATGCGACGAAACTAGTGTCGTTGGGTTCGTATCGAAAAGTTATTGCAAGATATCAAGGTTTCAAGTTGATTTGATTTAGCTGGTGATCGTGGAAAAATTAAACGCGTGTTTATTTCTGGTTTTATAAAGGAATTTTTTTCAAACGAAGTCGGATTTCGACGAAACTTGTCCCATTGGATTCGGAATATCTTTTTACATCGAGATTAACTTTTTCATCAGAAAACAGGGATCGATTGTGATTAGTTTTATGTTATACTTCACCGTTAAGCTTCATGAGAATAAAATAATATATAAAATACATTCAGGTCTGCCTATCCAAGTTGTTCTTACCCCGAGTATTGCCGCTGCCTTGCCTTCTTATCAGCAAATCCCTACTTTGATCGGGAAACCCATTGTGTTGTCATCACGCACATGCAAAAGTAACACAGCGTACATTTTCACAAGCAACCATCCATCAAACTTAATACCTCTGCAATCCTACGCACATGCCTTCCTAAATAGAACTGCAGACCAATATTTTTGAACAGACCTACCTAACATGCATTGCACGGTCAGCACATGCATTGCCACCTAACCCATTTAAACCTTGCAAGCCACGCTACTTAATTTCTTGGCAACCAAAACTTCTGATCCGTGCTCCCCAAGTAACCTTGGCCACCACGGTATTCTCTCTATAAAAACAGTTCACTTCCCATTTTCTTCTCTGTCCCAGTATTCACTAAAATAAAGTAAATAAAAGAGAAAAGTGAGAGTGGCGAAACAGAGAGGAATGTAAAACGATGCGGATGGTTTAAAGTGAAAAAAAGGGAGGTCACGTTGGAAACTGGTAAAGTGTAGTAAACTTATGTGAGCATTTTGGTGAGAAGGTGGAAGGGAGAAAGGACAGACCTGGATGGAGGAAGGCTTAGGGTGCCATGCGGTTCGAATTAATCTGGGCTTTGGGCCGATTAACGTGAAAAGAAGAGGAAAAAAAACGTTAGAAGGGGGGAGCGTGTGTAGCTATTGTAAAAGCGTGGTGTTGATGTGGAGTAGAAGTTTGGAGTAGCAGAAGGAAGTGGGACAGTGGTGCATATGGCAGGTGAATGAACGGAGAAAGGAGATGTGGTGATAAAGCAAGGTACGGTGCTGTTGTATTCGGATGGAAATATAAAACTATGCAGGTAGAAGAAAATTGTTTAAATACTCCCAACCCTGTTCAATTATGCCTAACTTAGATTTATATTATGTAGTTTAGGTGGACGTAAGTAATTTCATAGTTAGTTATATATATATATATATATAGTCATTTATACCATGAAACGTGACCAGGGTTTATTATAGTAACGTGATTTATAGTAACAGTAAAGGTTTGAGGTGCCCACCCACATGTATCCTGACTCGTCTTAATTAAACAATACTAGAGTAAATGTAATGTGGCCGTTACACCTTGTTAAGTTTTTGTAGATATAATGGTCAGACTTGAGTTTTAGTTTTAACATGTACCGTGTAATATGATGGCCTAATTTATATAAGTATATTATACGTAACTAACGTAAGTAGCATATAACATGCCTATTCCTTTTACAAAAATCGAATCAGAGCAAACTATTCCTAATTCTATATGTAATCAACGTGCCCATAAATGCCAAGTTATAAATATATATATATATATTAAGTAGCCGATTGTTAAGGTAACCTAATTGATGTTAAATAAAAATTAATAATTTAATTTAAACCGCGACCGTTTAAATTTTTATAACGTATGATCGTGTTATCAGAATGGAACGAACCAGTGACGTCAGAACCATATCAACAAAGCGCAGCGGTGTAGTGCTGATTTAAACAGACTTGGAAGCAGCTGCGAATTTCAATGAATTATTGCAGCGACGGATGGAATCAAGGTGAGTTAAACTCACTCAGTTACCCTTTTTATATTTTATATAAATTGGGTATTTTTATTTTGTGTGCTCTGCTTGCCAATGGTTGACTGCTTTGCTAGTTATCTATTTAACTATTGATTTAACCGATGAAATTAAACTGTGTTTAATTTCAGTGGAATACCAAATCGTTATTTTAACGATTGGACCCAACGGAGGTAACTCACCCTGTTGGTTACGTTTATTTATAAGCATGCTTAGTTGTTTGAATTGTTCGGTTATTTGATTGGTGTTTAATGGTTGTTATTTATCATCAGTTAAATGTGATTGATTTGATTGTTGTTTATTGACTGAATATTCAACGTCTGTTTGGGTTGAACCAATGGGCGGTGTTGGTTAAGTGTTTGGCAGAATATGGCCTTTAAAATCAATTGGGTTATAGATATTGATTCACCGTCAGGTGCATCGATAGAGTTGAGGTTATAAAAATTTATTTTATAACCAGAATTAGATTTTTAATTATATTATTTTGGATAAAAGTTATTTAAGAGAAATAAATAAATATTTTATTTATTTAAGACTTTAATTGGTTATTTATTTATTTTGCAAAGTAAATGCTGATGTTAATCAGATTTACGAGTGGGAAAATAAGAAATAAATTAAATGGTTAAACTTTGATACTTGTTTTGTAAAGAAAACAATTAAATAGAATTTATTTAAATTAATTATATTTAATTAATTTAAAGTGAGGATTAATTGGAATCGGTTAGTGGGATAACCGCGTTTGAGTTGATTTAAATCGACCGTTTTGAATTGGATTTGATTATCAAATAAATATGCTTTGAATAAAATAGTTCCATGAATATTATTTAATTTGATTATGGTTTTAAAGGGCTTTACTGCTTATCCTAGAAAATAAAAGAATTTAACTACGAATGTAGTTAATGTTGGGATAAATTATTATTTTAATTAATAATAATTTAGGAAATTACTTTTGAATGGAAATTACTTTTCAAAGGTAATCAAAGTGAAATAAATGCCCATAGTGGGGAATGATCGAACAGATGTGAAAGGAGATTGGTAAAAGTGATCGGAGATGAACTTGGGTAAAGAAGTGAGTCATAGGGTTGTAAAACCAAACCCAATTTATAATGGGATTTGTTTTGAGACTGGAGTGGAATTTTGGGTGTTTGGGTACAACTGATATTTATCTGAGGATAAGAACGTTGTTTGATCAAGGTCTGAGAGGTAATTAGAATACCCCAACTTGAACAAATATTGGGATTATCTGAAGATAGTATTAGTTGGTAATCGTAAGAGAGATTATCGATAATTGATTATTTCCATTTGCGAAATAACAATGCAACGGTTAGTGGAAATTTGGAGAATATATATGTATACATATACATATATAACGAGAGATTTGAAGTAAAGAAAAATAAAGTTAGTTTTATTTTATACTAATGACTATAAGTTATTGTTCAAGAATGGAATAAGCAGTATTACGTAACACTGTTTATGATTAATAGATATAATATGTTTGAAAATCTAAACAGCGATTTTTGCGCTGTTGCTATAGTAAATGTTTTGTAAACCTAAACAGCGATTATAGCGCTGTTGTTTTGTAAATATAAATAGTAAGTATAACGCTATTGTTATAACATACGTGCTATAAATCCAAACAGCGTTATAACATAGGTGCTATAAATCTAAACAGCGTTATAACATATGTGCTATATATTCCCTTATTAAAACTAATGGATTTCCCGATTTAAATAATAGAGAATGGTGTAACAAATATGTGTGAAGGAAGAATTAAGTTGGGAATTGAATATGGTTATAAGTTATTTTATTAAGTATATAAAGAATTGGTTTTGAGGACATTAGTGTATTATATAAAAATATAGTTACTCAAGCCAGAGAAAGTCAAACATAGTTATTCAAGATGAATTGCCATTTCGTACGACTGCTAGCGTAATTCGCAGGGCTGCAGATAGCCTACGGCGGTCGGATGTTTCCTGAGGGAATCATGCGTAACCATTGTGATCGCTGCGATCTAGAGTCAAGCGAATGGAGTTAAGTCGAATATTAGTTAAATAAGTCGAGTTAGTCAGTTAGAATAAACCAATTAGTGTTAATCAATTAGAGTTAATCGATAAGAGTTAAATCGAATTAGAAGTATTCAAATATCGTATTTTGGAATATTTAAAGGAGTTAGAAGTTTTAATTTAACAAAAGTAAATCAGTTTGTAAAGGCCAAGTGATGCTGAATACTGAACTAGTGAACTCATTGAAGTGTCATGATTGAAACACTGATTATTTTGATAGTTAAAACACCGACTATCAAATCTGTCCAATACGATTGTTGGTACGGAAAGCCCGGGATCGAATTTATATTCGAAAACCATTCCGACCAACAAATACGTGAAGATATCAAAAGATGATCGAGATGGAGCATTGAAGACCGTGGATTTTCATACACGGAAGAACCACTAATATTCTCTGCCTGGCAAGTAGAGATAAGCTGTGATTCTGTCGTGGTTGGAATCCACGGGTTGCAAGGACTTCTCGCTACCGATCCGTGGGGTGATTCTTATATGGATGCGGTAGGAGAGTGCCTTCGGTTCATCCTGTTCCTGGATGACTTGTATGGACGGATGTCTGACAGAGTATTTCCAAAGGATCACGTACGTTGATTTCTTCAAACGTGCTATAGTTGTTGGCGGAGAATTGCCGCTCTCTTAGCTTCCAGCTAGAGTATTTTTGGGATCGTCAATTAGTGATATCTGACGGATCTGATGATGTGGCATCCAAAGTGAATGACGACCAGATGTTCAGAAGTTATTCTGACCTCAAGCCTTATCAACCGGGAAATGACAAAAATCGGGCAGGCAGCATGGCTATGTGGGTCGCTCCCATTAGGATGTATAATCACCTATCTAGAGAAATTCCTATTTGTTCTTAAATCTATGTTTCGATGCTGTCCCTTGTCGGGAGACGGTTGCTGATCCCAACCGTCGGTGATATACATTCGATACACTCAAGCGAAATGAGTGGTCGGTCATGTGAGAGCCGGGTTGCAAGACGTTCTTGTTGAACCCAGTGTATTCATCTCTAGAGATACACGAGCGGCAGGTGGTCCCATACCTTGTCACAGTTGGAATCCAATCTCCAATAAGCGCCCGCGGTTTTGTTTGTATACTATATATGTGGAGCGTGAGATGCAAGCGTTCCACTAGATTGATATTTACTTGTATTTAGACATTATTATAATATCAGACAAGATATTGATTTCAAAACTGTTTTGGGTTATCGTAAGGTAAAAACCGTCCGTGTTTATGTGTGGATTTGGTCTTACGATTATCCTTTTCTTTTGAAAAGATTTTGAACTTTAAAATCATGATTGGATGATTTACCCTTAATACTGTGAGAGTTTTTCTCACTCTGGTTCACCAGACTGACCCGGTGTTTTGTAAATGCTTGGGTTAGGCCGGGTTGTACAGGTTCAGGTTATCGACTACTGTGAAGAGACGAGCTGGAAGAGTCCAGACGTATGATATTACTACTATTCCGCTGTGTGTTGTATATGGGAACAGGCTATTATAACTGTCCCATGGTATGATGTACTCGGATAATATAAGTATTTTAAAGCTTTCAATAAAGATTTATTTCTGTATTATATTTTGTTCCGCTGCGATGTGAGACTCTGTGTTGTGTTGTTTCCTCTTCTTCTTCTATTATAATATTTCTTTCTTTCTTATCTCACCCTCTAATTTCTTTCTAATAACTATCCAGTGTTTTCGGTGCTTGGAGGGTCGGCATGAGTTACATTAAAGGTATTTATGTCGATTTTCAGGGCCGGAAATCCCTGGGTCGTTACAGTGGTATCAGAGCTGAAGGTTAAGTAATTACCTTGGCTCTGTGGTGTAACTCAGTAGAGATGGGGTTAGTAATACCCTAGACTGAGTTTGAGTGTATATATATGAGCGCGTATTTGTAAATTGTTATAAAAACTGTCTTATATTGTGTTGATTGGTTTGTTGAGTAGTTTATGAATTCTGGTCGATACAGTAATGCAAACTGTGTCGATAAGTGTTTCTAAACTCTTGAGCAGAATAATTCGACACAGTATGTTTTTGAAAGAGGGTAAATGGAAATTTTTACCCGAAATATATTTTGATATAAACAAGGTATATATATTAAAATTATTATAATGTATATATTGGTTGTGTTAATTTGTTAATATAATTGAATCAGATTATAATCAAGATGGTTATAAATAACTAGTCAGGATTAGTGGAAATGTAATAAATCAGTCAGATGAATTAAATCTCAATTTAAATCAGAATTTAGATTGATATTGTGAAAACTTAGAAAAGTGTGAAAAAGAATTTTTGGATTAAATATATGAAAATTTTAAGATCTTGGGAGATTTTAAATTGTTTACAAGTATCGTGAATGATATTTTGAAAAGGATTTCAAAATGAAAGTGTTTAAATATGATTTTGAAAGGTTATATAGTATTGAACTCACTTTGATAGCTAGAAAGTAACTCTGGTGATGCTGGCCACATCATCAGTGTATATTTTCGAGTTCTAAGTGACGGATTACTACCAAAAATCTTATTTTGAATTGCTTTGATAAAAACGAGTTGTTTTAAATCCTGAAAAGGGATATTTGATTTTCGAAGGAGCTGAATTGTTTAAAAACTCCCAGGGAAATTGTTTGAACAAGTGCAAAATTAAATAGAGATTGGGAAAGCAAATATGAATTGAATTAAAACCAATTGGCTGGAATTTTGAATCGGGATATAATATATCGAGTATGATCAGATTTTGAATTGTGAGACTCTGAAATGGTATTGGACAGATAAGTTAAGAGTTGGAATTAATCATGGATGGAAATTGAGTTAAGAATGGGATCTGGCTTGGACGCGTGAAGGATTTGGTTTTGACGATAAAATTGGAATTTTGTTTGGAAATACATTTGTATATGCTGACAGGATAGTAAATGGAAAGGATATAATGATATGGCCGACAAAAAGGTACACGTTTATTTTTATATGGGTTTGGTGATTTATGAGCCTATTTGGCAAGCCGCTTGGCTGTTTTATTTTCTTTTGGATTGGAGAAGGCCTAGAAAGGCGAGTTGGTGTTGTGCCGATTGAGCCGTACAAAGGAGGTGCTGACGAAATTTTTCGAAAATTTAAGGTGTTAGGAAATTTTCAATATTTTTGAAAATATGTATTTACAGTATTGAATTAATTTTGATTTTAAATAAATTAGATTTGAAAATTTATGGGTTTGTAACGTCCTTTCTTACCATAGCAATTTCGAGGACGAAATTATTTTAAGGGGGGAAGAATGTAACGACCCGTGTTTTTGGCCGTCAAATATATATTTTAATTTGTTTATTTTAAATATTATATTGGGAATATTAATAGAATTTAATATTTAATTCGTTATTTAAAACGAAGTTCGAACGTTATATATTTATATAATTATAAATCAAGCATGAAAATGGCGTGCAGTTCGTAAATTGGAGTTTTGAACTTCGACAGAGAATACAGGTTTCGATATAAGTCGGATTTCTGTGAAACAAGAAACGCTGGGAGCTTGTTGATGATAATTTTCATATGAAAGAAAAAAAATCCAGATTTCGTGTTATATATTTCGATTTATGGCTAAATCAAATTTTGGAAAAAACGCTGTGGAAATCGTTATCGGTCGTTAAAATAGCCGTTTTGCAAACGGACTCTGTTTTCAATGAAATTAGTTTCATTGGGACCGTATTGCTAAATTATTGTCAGAAACTCAAACGGCGTGGCAAACAGATGTCGTATGTGACCACAGCAACCGCAAATGCCCGTTCAAATTCTATAGCACGCATTCAAATAAATATAAGGAGTATTTGGGCGTAACTTGAGCAGACGATCGAATTAGGCCGTGGAACCAGTTCCGTTGAGTTCGTATCGTCGATTAGAGTCAGGATAGGTATATAGTTTGTTATTTTTAGAGATCAAGAAATTTGGCATTAAAAAGGGTAGGGCGGTTCGGGGTAAAAACAGCCTATCGGGCAAACAGTCTCAGAATGCGACGAAACTAGTGCCGTTGGGTTCGTATCGAAAAGTTATTGCAAGATATCAAGGTTTCAAGTTGATTTGATTTAGCTGGTGATCGTGGAAAAATTAAATGCGTGTTTATTTCTGGTTTTATAAAGGATTTTTTTTCAAACGAAGTCGGATTTCGACGAAACTTGTCCCATTGGATTCAGAATATCTTTTTACATCGAGATTAGCTTTTTCATCAAAAAACAGGGATCGATTGTGATTAGTTTTATGTTATACTTCACCGTTAAGCTTCATGAGAATAAAAATAATATATAAAATACATTCAGGTCTGCCTATCCAAGTTGTTCTTACCCCGAGTATTGCCGCTGCCTTGCCTTCTTATCAGCAAATCCCTACTTTGATCTGGAAACCCATTGTGTTGTCATCACGCACATGCAAAAGTAACACAGCGTACATTTTCACATGCAACCATCCATCAAACTTAATACCTCTGCAATCCTACGCACATGCCTTCCTAAGTAGAACTGCAGACCAATATTTTTGAACAGACCTACCTAACATGCATTGCACGGTCAGCACATGCATTGCCACCTAACCCATTTAAACCTTGCAAGCCACGCTGCTTAATTTCTTGGCAACCAAAACTTCTGATCCGTGCTCCCCAAGTAACCTTGGCCACCACGGTATTCTCTCTATAAAAACAGTTCGCTTCCCATTTTCTTCTCTGTCCCGGTATTCACTAAAATAAAGTAAATAAAAGAGAAAAGTGAGAGTGGCGAAACAGAGAGGAATGTAAAACGATGCGGATGGTTTAAAGTGAAAAAAAAGGGAGGTCACGTTGGAAACTGGTAAAGTGTAGTAAACTTATGTGAGCATTTTGGTGAGAAGGTGGAAGGGAGAAAGGACAGACCTGGATGGAGGAAGGCTTAGGGTGCCATGCGGTTCGAATTAATCTGGGCTTTGGGCCGATTAACGTGAAAAGAAGAGGAAAAAAAACGTTAGAAGGGGGAGCGTGTGTAGCTACTGTAAAAGCGTGGTGTTGATGTGGAGTAGAAGTTTGGAGTAGCAGAAGGAAGTGGGACAGTGGTGCATATGGCAGGTGAATGAACGGAGAAAGGAGATGTGGTGATAAAGCAAGGTACGGTGCTGTTGTATTCGGATGGAAATATAAAACTATGCAGGTAAAAGAAAATTGTTTAAATACTCCCAACCCTGTTCAATTATGCCTAACTTAGATTTATATTATGTAGTTTAGGTGGACGTAAGTAATTTCATAGTTAGTTATATATATATATATATATATATATATATATAGTCATTTATACCATGAAACGTGACCAGGGTTTATTATAGTAACGTGATTTATAGTAACAGTAAAGGTTTGAGGTGCCCACCCACATGTATCCTGACTCGTCTTAATTAAACAATACTAGAGTAAATGTAATGTGGCCGTTACACCTTGTTAAGTTTTCGTAGATATAATGGTCAGACTTGAGTTTTAGTTTTAACATGTACCGTGTAATATGATGGCCTAATTTATATAAGTATATTATACGTAACTAATGTAAGTAGCATATAACATGCCTATTCCTTTTACAAAAATCGAATCAGAGAAAACTATTCCTAATTCTATATGTAATCAACGTGCCCATAAATGCCAAGTTATAAATATATATCTATATATTAAGTAGCCGATTGTTAAGGTAACCTAATTGGTGTTAAATAAAAATTAATAATTTAATTTAAACCGCGACCGTTTAAATTTTTATAACGTATGATCGTGTTATCAGAATGGAACGAACCAGTGACGTCAGAACCATATCAACAAAGCGCAGCGGTGTAGTGCTGATTTAAACAGACTTGGAAGCAGTTGCGAATTTCAATGAATTATTGCAGCGACGGATGGAATCAAGGTGAGTTAAACTCACTCAGTTACCCTTTTTATATTTTATATAAATTGGGTATTTTTATTTTGTGTGCTCTGCTTGCCAATGGTTGACTGCTTTGCTAGTTATCTATTTAACTATTGATTTAACCGATGAAATTAAACTGTGTTTAATTTCAGTGGAATACCAAATCGTTATTTTAACGATTGGACCCAACGGAGGTAACTCACCCTGTTGGTTACGTTTATTTATAAGCGTGCTTAGTTGTTTGAATTGTTCGGTTATTTGATTGGTGTTAAATGGTTGT
Source organism: Allium sativum (assembly GCA_030737875.1). Classification (NCBI taxonomy): domain Eukaryota; kingdom Viridiplantae; phylum Streptophyta; class Magnoliopsida; order Asparagales; family Amaryllidaceae; genus Allium; species Allium sativum. The sequence goes on along the minus strand of CM060916.1, from coordinate 1,044,970,317 downwards.
TATTTATCATCAGTTAAATGTGATTGATTTGATTGTTGTTTATTGACTGAATATTCAACGTCTATTTGGGTTGAACCAATGGGCGGTGTTGGTTAAGTGTTTGGCAGAATATGGCCTTTAAAATCAATTGGGTTATAAATATTGATTCACCGTCAGGTGCATCGATAGAGTTGAGGTTATAAAAATTTATTTTATAACCAGAATTAGATTTTTAATTATATTATTTTGGATAAAAGTTATTTAAGAGAAATAAATAAATATTTTATTTATTTAAGACTTTAATTGGTTATTTATTTATTTTGCAAAGTAAATGCTGATGTTAATCAGATTTACGAGTGGGAAAATAAGAAATAAATTAAATGGTTAAACTTTGATACTTGTTTTGTAAAGAAAACAATTAAATAGAATTTATTTAAATTAATTATATTTAATTAATTTAAAGTGAGGATTAATTGGAATCGGTTAGTGGGATAACCGCGTTTGAGTTGATTTAAATCGACCGTTTTGAATTGGATTTGATTATCAAATAAATATGCTTTGAATAAAATAGTTCCATGAATATTGTTTAATTTGATTACGGTTTTAAAGGGCTTTACTGCTTATCCTAGAAAATAAAAGAATTTAACTACGAATGTAGTTAATGTTGGGATAAATTATTATTTTAATTAATAATAATTTAGGAAATTACTTTTGAATGGAAATTACTTTTCAAAGGTAATCAATGTGAAATAAATGCCCATAGTGGGGAATGATCGAACAGATGTGAAAGGAGATTGGTAAAAGTGATCGGAGATGAACTTGGGTAAAGAAGTGAGTCATAGGGTTGTAAAACCAAACCCAATTTATAATGGGATTTGTTTTGAGACTGGAGTGGAATTTTGGGTGTTTGGGTACAACTGATATTTATCTGAGGATAAGAACGTTGTTTGATCAAGGTCTGATAGGTAATTAGAATACCCCAACTTGAACAAATATTGGGATTATCTGAAGATAGTATTAGTTGGTAATCGTAAGAGAGATTATCGATAATTGATTATTTCCATTTGCGAAATAACAATGCAACGGTTAGTGGAAATTTGGAGAATATATATGTATACATATACATATATAACGAGAGATTTGAAGTAAAGAAAAATAAAGTTAATTTTATTTTATACTAATGACTATAAGTTATTGTTCAAGAATGAAATAAGCAGTATTACGTAACACTGTTTATGATTAATAGATATAATATGTTTGAAAATCTAAACAGCGATTTTTGCGCTGTTGCTATAGTAAATGTTTTGTAAACCTAAACAGCGATTATAGCGCTGTTGTTTTGTAAATATAAATAGTAAGTATAACGCTATTGTTATAACATACGTGTTATAAATCCAAACAGCGTTATAACATAGGTGCTATAAATCTAAACAGCGTTATAACATATGTGCTATAAATTCCCTTATTAAAACTAATGGATTTCCCGATTTAAATAATAGAGAATGGTGTAACAAATATGTGTGAAGGAAGAATTAAGTGGGGAATTGAATATGGTTATAAGTTATTTTACTAAGTATATAAAGAATTGGTTTTGAGGACATTAGTGTATTATATAAAAGTATAGTTACTCAAGCCAGAGAAAGTCAAACATAGTTATTCAAGATGAGTTGCCATTTCGTACGACTGCTAGCGTAATTCGCAGGGCTGCAGATAGCCTACGGCGGTCGGATGTTTCCTGAGGGAATCATGCATAACCATTGTGATCGCTGCGATCTAGAGTCAAGCGAATGGAGTTAAGTCGAATATTAGTTAAATAAGTCGAGTTAGTCAGTTAGAATAAACCAATTAGTGTTAATCAATTAGAGTTAATCGATTAGAGTTAAATCGAATTAGAATTATTCAAATATCGTATTTTGGAATATTTAAAGGAGTTAGAAGTTTTAATTTAACAAAAGTAAATCAGTTTGTAAAGGCCAAGTGATGCTGAATACTGAACTAGTGAACTCATTGAAGTGTCATGATTGAAACACTGATTATTTTGATAGTTAAAACACCGACTATCAAATCTGTCCATTACGATTGTTGGTACAGAAAGCCCGGGATCGAATTTATATTCGAAAACCATTCCGACCAACAAATACTTGAAGATATCAAAAGATGATCGAGATGGAGCATTGGAGACCGTGGATTTTCATACACGGAAGAACCACTAATATTCTCTGCCTGGCAAGTAGAGATAAGCTGTGATTCTGTCGTGGTTGGAATCCACGGGTTGCAAGGACTTCTCGCTACCGATCCGTGGGGTGATTCCTATATGGATGCGGTAGGAGAGTGCCTTCGGTTCATCCTGTTCCTGGATGACTTGTATGGACGGATGTCTGACAGAGTATTTCCAAAGGATCACGTACGTTGATTTCTTCAAACGTGCTATAGTTGTTAGCGGAGAATTGCCGCTCTCTTAGCTTCCAGCTAGAGTATTTTTGGGATCGTCAATTAGTGATATCTGACGGATCTGATGATGTGGCATCCAAAGTGAATGACGACCAGATGTTCAGAAGTTATTCTGACCTCAAGCCTCATCAACCGGGAAATGACAAAAATCGGGCAGGCAGCATGGCTATGTGGGTCGCTCCCATTAGGATGTATAATCACCTATCTAGAGAAATTCCTATTTGTTCTTAAATCTATGTTCCGATGCTGTCCCTTGTCGGGAGACGGTTGTTGATCCCAACCGTCGGTGATATACATTCGATACACTCAAGCGAAATGAGTGGTCAGTCATGTGAGGGCCGGGTTGCAAGACGTTCTTGTTGAACCCAGTGTATTCATTTCTAGAGATACACGAGTGGCAGGTGGTCCCATACCTTGTCACGGTTGGAATCCAATCTCCAATAAGCGCCCGCGGTTTTGTTTGTATACTATATATGTGGAGCGTGAGATGCAAGCGTTCCACTAGATTGATATTTACTTGTATTTAGACATTATTATAATATCAGACAAGATATTGATTTCAAAACTGTTTTTGGTTATCGTAAGGTAAAAACCGTCCGTGTTTATGTGTGGATTTTGTCTTACGATTATCCTTTTCTTTTGAAAAGATTTTGAACTTTAAAATCATGATTGGATGATTTACCCTTAATACTGTGCGAGTTTTTCTCACTCTGGTTCACCAGACTGACCCGGTGTTTTGTAAATTCTCGGGTTAGGCCGGGTTGTACAGGTTCAGGTTATCGACTATTGTGAAGAGACGAGCTGGAAGAGTCCAGACGTATGATATTACTACTATTCCGATGTGTGTTGTATATGGGAACAGGCTATTATAACTGTCCCATGGTATGATGTACTCGGATACTGTAAGTATTTTAAAGCTTTCAATAAAGATTTATTTCTGTATTATATTTTGTTCCGCTGCGATGTGAGACTCTGTGTTGTGTTGTTTCCTCTTCTTCTTCTATTCTAATATTTCTTTCTTTCTTATCTCATCCTCTAATTTCTTTCTAATAACTATCCAGTGTTTTCGGTGCTTGGAGGGTCGGCATGAGTTACATTAAAGGTATTTATGTCGATTTTCAGGGCCGGAAATCCCTGGGTCGTTACATAAACTCAATTAAAAATCTTATATTATCCAATTTACACAATATTGCCAATTCAACTATTTCAGAAATTTAAATTTATTATTCCACTATTATTATATTATATAAATAATCAAAATTATTTAAATCAAACCATTTAAATTACCAAACCACTATTCAAATAATTAAATAAATTAATTATTAAATTGCTAAAAATCTGGGACGTTACATATTCTATATTTTGTAGATTCTTACATGAATTAGTATGTCTAGGGAGATTTTGATTAACGATAATATCAAACTGCAAAACCCCCCAAATCTCCTATTTCCGTATGTTTCATAAGAATAGTTAATGAATGTTGGGTTTGTAAATTTGTTTGGGCAATGGATGAAGAACATTTTAGGTGATTTACTTTTGTTTGATTTTATTCATCCTTTTTTTTAAAAGTATTTGTGATGTAAAAAGGTTCAAAATTGATTTATTTTTATTATTTGGATAGGTTTGGATTTCCATTCTAAATGGATAATTTGAATGTATTCAAATTTGAAACAAATCAAATATCAATGTTTTTATGTACAACATAAGAAAGGATAAATTAGATTTAATAAAGGTCTATGTATATATATATATATATATATATATATGATGTAGCAAATTAACACCTTGTTCTTGATTCATTACTTGAATTATTCTACCAAGCAGTGGATGCAGGTTTTGATTGTTACGTTGTATTTTTCCCATTACTACATATTAATTATGCCATGTATTTAGCGGTCTGGTGTGGGAATTAACTTGTATTCCTTGAATGTAGACGAAATTGACAATTTACACCATAAAAACATTTCCTCATTCATATGAAAATTAGAGTTTATTATACATATTAAATATTCTACTTATATAGTGTAATTAACGTATTCAGTGTAGTAATGATGTAATAAATACGATTAGAATCAGGTTAGAATTTGAAATGTCCCCATATAAATTGTTGTTTGTGTGCGTATATAAAATGGCTTATTTATACAATAAATAATGACACTCGGACACAAGGTTAGTCGTCCTTTGCAGTAGAAGTCTGCGCAGAATCGACCGACAAATCTATTGTATATGACATAGTTGTATTCATAATTATATAATTTTTGTTTGATGATAACAACCAAATAAATATTATTTTAAATGTATTTGTTACTGTATTGTTCTATATATACATCACAGACAGGAATATAATATTTATATTTAAATAGAATACGACTGTACAGACATTCATATATTCATACAGTATTTTATTTAAATTAAATATTATATTTCAAACATTTAAACAGTACAACTATTTGTAACTCCACTATTTATTCAATTCACAGGAATTTGTACTTGTATACAAACAGAATACAATCAACAAATTTGTTTAAACACAATAAAATATTATTTTATTTCAGTTAAATCTGTTTATTACATATAATCAGCACAATTCTCTCACAGCTCCTCACTGCAGTTCATTCATCACTTATACAATCACTTTTATACAATGACACTATCACTCAGTTGACATTTCAATTACAGACACACACTAACATTGTTCTTGTCTTCATCTTCAATCTTCTACCTTCACATCTTTCAGTCAGTCCTGTCTTCATACTTGTCACAAATAGAAAAACACACAAAGTAGACTGCAACAAAAATAAAATTAAATACAAGCAAATAAAAATTTATTTTTAAATTTTATTTGCCTCAGAATTACGGTGTGTTTCTCATCATTTTTCTGATTCAGTCTGATATACAAAGACAGGAAGATCATTCTGATGGCTGCATATACACACGTGTATAAATATACACGTGTGCACTACCTCGCCAATCAAAATACAGCAGTGTGCAACTGAGGAGTAGCCACGTGGACCTTCTCGACTCAGTGCATATGGTCGAGCCAAAAGTGCAAATAAAAAAATAAATTCAGATCAGCTCAAAGTCAGATGGCAGAGTACAAATGTCCATTGTTATATGACAAAGCATGACAGTGGAGAAATTTAGTGTATACATGAAGCATAAGTGACCAAAACCCAAACATGAACATGACAGTATGATACTCGACATGGAAGTACTAATGTACAAATGCAGGTTAAAAGTATTCATGCAGCAATTCGAGTATAAGTGCAACAATGATGCAACTGCTACAAACAGATTCACACAGCATAGTTTATGGGTGCTGTAATTTACATAACATGTACATGAAAGGAGAATGGTACTAAAGCAGTGAACACAACATAACATGTCGAGCCAAGCAGCAATATTCATGGAGCAAGCAGGCACAAGTAAGAGGGACAACATCACAACTGGTGGTACATTGAAAGTCAGCAAATATATGCATACACAAAATTGGTTCAGTAAGTATTTTCATGGATTAAGCAACACAAATACAAGTATGGAAGATAAACATGGCGATACTTAAGTCAAGTCAGCATAATTTAAAGATGCAGAGCAGCAGATTATGGCAAAACAGAGTGATATATATATATATATATCATGTACATAGTGATGTACACATGTGTACATATGTCCATACATAACAAGTTAAAGGTGCAGTATTTTTCATATCTATATACAGTGTACATGTATGTGACCAAGCATACAAGAAAGAAAGTTAAAGTATGCAGTCATAGTCTCAAGCAAATGGAGTTTCAACTACGACATAAGGGACAACTTCATTTTTAAGGCATGGTGTTAAACTCAGTACAACTTGGCTATGGTAAGGTAGATGATTCAACATGAACACAACTATAAGCAAGGTCAAATTGGCACTAAGGAATCAGGGTGAAAAGTATTAAAGAGTAAATGGGCAGAACTATTTGACAAGGTCGACAAAATGCCAAAGTGCCAAGGTTCTTGAACTAACCAAGCAAGGATCAACTGTAATACCAGTCCTTATCAATGAAACATACAAACAAATGAAAGAGTTTAACATCAATAAAATCAAGATTACAAATGCAGTTACAAAGGTGCGCATGTCAATGAATACATAGGAGAAGCACAAGGCAAAATTCAAAGTGCAGTGTGGGTTAAAAATCTGTTCAATGGGAAATGATCAATCTACTTTAGCAACGGTTTAAAAGTCAAGTGTGAAATGGCAAGTTGAGTAGTACAATAACTGTTCTTATCAGTTCAAAGACTAATATGGTAAGATCAAGTATATTGTCTGATAAATAACAACAAGATACTCAAGTATGCATCTATTCCTATTATTTCTATTCAAAGGAAATTCAAGTTCAGTTCTTAAGCATAGAACTATAATCAAGTATAATATTTGTTCTTATCAAGAAATCCAGAGCAATATTGGTTCAGTTTTTATTTGGAAGCATTAAAAAGTTTCAGAAATCGTCAGCACAAATATTTTCCAGAAATATTTATGAGTAGAGCAAAAATAGGAAAGAGGCATGCGAATTCAAAATCAAGGAAGAAACAAATTCTAGAACTTACGGCAGTAAACATTCAAGACCAAATCAAAGCCGATAAAATCAAGCTCCAAATATTTTTGTATATATAATGACCAAATCCATACGAAATCAGGGCAAAATTTTAGGATTTTTAATCCTATAAATACACCAATCATCACAGGCTTTAACTCATGCAATTCAAGCACAATCAAAGAGAATTTCGAATCAAAAATCATACCAGAGAACAAGCAAGTAACTTGGATGCAAATCGAAGCATCTGAAAGCAACATCAAAGTCGACCATCAGAAAATCGCACTCCATCACTCAAGCACAGAGATTTGGGGCAAAATTGAAAGCCCTAGTTGTGTAGCCGCCGCCTTTTTTATTTCAGAGAAAAGAGATCGGGCTAAAGTGAAGTGGTGAATCAACTTTGAAAAAGGAGCCGGCCAACTTTGTTTTTAAAAGGGATAACCCATCTAATTTAAGCTCCTAAGGGTTTTTTGAAATTTGTTTTATAAGGGTTTTTATTTCTTATTCGTTTTTCAATTTCAATTTGTAATCGAATATGTAGTTTTCTAGTTTGTCTCTAAAACTAGGGAGACGAATTACGGGATTTGTAATTCAGGGAAACATGGTTTCGGGGATAGAAACCGGTCAGGGTTTTGAGCGTAGGGTTAAGAACAGTTGGGAGCGAGTGTCGCGAGTTTATAGGGGATTGTAAGACTAGAGGTTGTTTTAACTCCAAGTAGAAACCTTGGGGAATGCAGCAGTAGGCAGGGTTTTGCCGAAGCTGGGTATATTTGTGTGTTATTTATTTTCCGCATTTATTCTGATTATGATCTGTGCTGTTATTATTTAATTACTCTGTGAAGATCTACGATAAACCCTATTCACCCCCCCCTCTAGGGTTAATTTAGATCCTACAAATGATATCAGAGGAGGTCTTTTTATTTTTAAATAACTCTTGAATCATGGATTTCCCTAAAAGTGAGTTTTCTAGTTGTCAATCCAGCGAGAATTTTTCCAGTATAACCCCGACTATTTTTAATGGAACAGATTTTATAAATTGGAAATTAAAAATGGAATTTTATTTAAAATCTGTTAATACTAGATGTTTGGATATTATTAAAAATGGGTATGATATGGTAGATTAGAATGATATTATAATAAACTCTCGTGCTACTCACATTTTATATTCTTAAATTAACGATGATCAGTATAACCATATCTCTCATTGTTTAACTACACAGGAAATCTGGAAAACTCTCGACACGTTGTATGGAAGAAAAGACAACAATAGCTCAAAACACCCGATTGCCAACTCAGTTTCAGAAATATGCTTGATAGGATTTACAGAAGATGGATCAGATGATGACAACTAAAACTGTTGAGAATCTCAAATTGACAAATAAAAATTTAAAATCTGAAAATGTTGAGTTGAGCAATAAAAATTATGATTTGGAATTAAAACTTGAAAACGTTAAAAAGATTGAAAACTCGAACTGCAAAAAATGTTTAGATTTGGAAAAAGATTTAGTTCATCTTAATGAAAAATTTCAAAAGCTTGAAAAAGGAATTGTGTTTCTAAAAATAAACGAGATTGAACTTAAAAAAAATGATTTTTTGCAAAAAGAGTTGGATAAGTTTAAGAAGGCTAAAAATTCCAAATATGAAATTTTAGAGAAAGAGAGTTTATTGAAAACTGAATCGATTTTGAATGAGCTTGAAATTGAAACCGAGAAAATCAAAAATCTCAAGTGCAATAATTGTTCGACTTTCAAAAAGAATTATTTCAAATAAAAGAAAATTTCAATGCCCTAGAAAAAGAAAATGTGATTTTGAAAAATAACGAATTTGAAATTACTCGTATAAATCACGATTTTGAAAAAGAAATTGAAAAATTCAAGGATTTTGAAAAACTTGAAATTGGAAAGCGTAAAAAATTTGAAAGAGAGATTTTTGAGTCTAATACAAAAATTAAAATGCTTGAAAATCAAAATATGGTTTGGAAACAAAATGATTCTGAAAAGAGAAAAATCGCTGTAAATCGTTGTTCGAATATAATAAAAGAAAATAACGATCTTAAATCTAAAATTCAACGACTTGAGTCAATATTGGTTAAATTTTCTAAAGGAGAAAAATTGTTGAATTTGTTGTTAAAAACCCTATTTTTTGTTAAGAATAAGAAGGGACTCGGCTTTGATAAATTTGATCAAATTGAAAAATGTGATTTTAAAAATCCTTCAAACCGCTTTGGGAAAATCGATCAAGTTGAAAAACGAAATTCTAATGATTTTAAAAATCCCTTAAACGGTTTTGAAAAAGGTCGATTTGAAATTTCAAACTCTAATAATTTCAATGGGTTTTTAAATCAAAAACGATATGAAAACTCGTTTAGAAACAATTCAATTAAACGAATATGGTTCCAAAAAATAACAAAATGAAACTGAATAAGTTTAAACGAATTTGGGTTCCAAAGGGTACGTTAGTGGATAATAATGGATTGTTATATAAACGGGTTTGGGTACCAAAACTTGTAAATGAAGATAAGAGTGGTAAAACATTTTTTGTTAGACCACTCGATCCTATAAACATTTAGGTATCGGGGATAGGCTTAGGAACAATTGTGTTTAAAAGATAAAAATTCAAATTGTTCCATTTTATTGAATTTCTTGAAGTTCCTTATCCATAGATTCAGAGATTGGAGATTTATTGAATCACATCGATTATGGTAAGTCAGGTATGATCTCTAAACTCGTATTTTTATTTCAATTCCTTTTAAGTTTATTTTCCTTTTTTAGTTTTTATTTCTTTTATTTTCTTTATTTTTTACTTGGCTGATTTTGAAATCATTCGTTATTGATTGTTGAAATTCTTAGATTATAAAAATTTCATTTTTTTTAGTGATTTCAAATAATTATCTTCAGATTTGATCGTTGAATGTTTCTTGTGCTTGTCTAAAAATTCTCTGAGAATGTCACTTGTGATTCTTGCTTTGAAAATGATCTTGTGCTGCTCTGATAAGGAAATTGATTTGATTTGGTGATTGGACGATGAATTGAAAAATCAGTAATTAAATATCTTTAAATTCCATAGATAATTTGAATTAAATATATAAGTTGTTTTAAAATTGTCTAGGAACAATCAGCATTAGAAATATTAGATAATTTAATATACTACTGATTGATTTTTGAAACTGATTTTCAAACTTGCATTGATATTTTCAAAAACTCCTCTTGACATTGATATTTTCAATTTTACAATTTTTTTTTATTTATTCAAAAATTGAAATTATTGATTAATTTGAACCGTTTTGTGACTCATCAAAATTATTAATAGATTTATGAAATTGTGATGAGTTGTGACTATGATATAATTCATAACTAGAGGAGATGTTATTTTAAATCTCATGATGATTGGACAGATTTTATAATATCTTCGATTTAGAGCTTATTTCACGACCATCTTCTATATCTACCATATTTCTGTCATTCATCATGGTTTTATTTAATTTGGGGAGTCCTAATTATTCTTGGAATTAAAAATAAAATAAAAACAAATAAATAATTTATCCTTGGTATTCACTCCCATTTAAAAGTACTCACGGTTATGCATGGGTGAATTACCTTAATTTCTATGTGCTTCCATTCTCACTTAAAAGACCTTTGGGCAATGCATCGATGGAACTCATTAGAGAGGCTAAAGTTAAGTTACTACTAACCCCATTTAAAAGACCTTTGGGCTATGCGTGGTTAAGAAGTTCTTAACACATTTTTGAGCATATTTAAAATCTTTAAAATTCATATTCAAATATTCAAATTTTATTGAACTCTCCTCATTCTATAAAATCCATCATAAATCCATTCATTCTGAAAGTGAAATTTTCTTCTGATTTAAAGATTATTATGATTTTGTTTGATTAAATGGGATTTGCGATATATATTCTCTCTCTAAATTTGAATTTATATTTATGGTCTAAATTCGTCATTATTTCAATCTCTATTATCCTTTTGATGATAACAAAAGGAGGAGAATGGTCAAGATTTTGATTGATGAGTATTTAATTCAAAAATATTTTAAGATTAGAAATTAAATATCTAGAGGGAGAATGGTCAATTGGATTTCATCCTTCATATTTTCGAATTGGATCTCATCATTCATATTTTACACATATATAGGGGGAGTTCAATTGTAGGGGGAGCTAATAAATAGGGGGAGTTCAATATTCACTGTCAAACACATTTATTATGCTCAAAATCATTTATTTGTTTGTCATCATCAAAAGGGGGAGATTGTTGTATATGACGTAGTTGTATACACAATTATATAATTTTTGTTTGATGATAACAACCAAATAAATATTATTTTAAATGCGTTCGTTACTGTACTGTTCCATTTATACATCATAGACAGGAATATAATATATATATTTAAATAGAATACGACTGTACAAACATTCATATATTTATATAGTATTTTATTTAAATTAAATATTATATTTCAATCATTCAAACGGTACAACTATTTGTAACTCCACTATTTATTCAATTCACAGGAATTTGTACTTGTATATAAACTGAATACGATAGACAAATTTGTTTAAACACAATAAAATATTATTTTATTTCAACCAAATCTGTTTATTACATATAATTAGTACAATTCTCTCACAGCTCCTCACTACAGTTCATTCATCACTTATACAATCACTTTTATACACTGACACTATCACTCAGTTGACATTTCAAATACAGACACACACTAACACTGTTCTTGTCTTCATCTTCAATCTTCTGTCTTCACAGCTTTCAGTCAGTCCTGTCTTCATACCTGTCACAAATAGAAAAACACACACAGTAGACTACAACAAAAATAAAATTAAATACAAGCAAATAAAAATTTATTTTTAAATTTTATTTGCCTCAGAATTACGATGTGTTTCTCATCATTTTTCTGATTCAGTCTGATATACAAAGACAGGAAGATCATTCTGATGGCTGCATATACACACGTGTATAAATATACACGTGTGCACTGCCTCGCCAATCAAAATATAGCAGTGTGCAACTGAGGAGTAGCCACGTGGACCTTCTCGACTCAGTGCAAATCAGTGTGCAAATGGTTGAGCCAAAAGTGCAAATAAAAAAAAAAATCAAATCAGCTCAAAGTCAGGTGGCAGAGTACCAATGTCCATTGTTATTTGACAAAGCATGACAGTGGAGAAATTCAGTGTATACATGAAGCATAAGCGACCAAAACCCAAATATGAACATGACAGTATGATACTCGACATGGAAGTACTAATGTACAAATGCAGGTTAAAAGTATTCATGTAGCAACTCGAGTACAAGTGCAACAATGATGCAACTGCTACAAACAGATTCACACAGCATAGTTTATGGGTATTGTAATTTACATGACATGTACATGAAAGGAGAATGGTACTAAAGCAGCGAACACAACAAAGAATGTCGAGCCAAGCAGCAATATTCATGGAGCAAGCAGGCACACGAAAGAGGGGCAACAACACAACTGGTGGTGCATTGCAAGTCAGCAAATACACACATATACAAGATTGGTTCAGTAAATATTTTCATGGATAAAGCAACACAAATACAAGTATGGAAGCTAAACATGGTGATACTTAAGTCGGGTCAGCATAGTTAAAGATGCAGAGCAACAGATTATGGAAAAATAGAGTGACATATATATACATACATATATACACACACACACACACATACATATATATATATATATATCATGTACATGGTGATGTACACATGTGTACATATGTCCATACATAACAAGTTAAAGGTGCAGTATTGTTTATATCTATATACAGTGTACATGTATGTTACCAAGCATACAAGAAAGCAAGTTAATGTATGCAGTCACAGTCTCAAGCAAATGGAGTTTCAACTACGACACAAGGGACAACTTCAGTTTTAAGGCATGGTGTTAAACTCAGTTCAACTTGGCTATGGTAAGGCAGATGATTCAGCATGAACACAACTATAAGCAAGGTCAAATTGGCACTAAGGAATCAGGGTGAAAAGTATTAAAGAGTAAAAGGGCAGTACTATTTGACAAGGTCGACAAAATGCCAAAGTGCCAAGGTTCATGAACTAACCAAGCAAAGATCAACTGTAATACCAGTCCTTATCAATGAAACACACAGACAAATGAAAGTGTTTAACATCAATACAATCAAGATAACAAATGCAGTTACAACAGGTGCGCATGTCAATGAATACATAGGAGAAGCACAAGGCAAAATTCAAAGTGCAGTGTGTGTTAAAAATCTGTTCATTGGGAAATGATCAATCTACTTTAGCAACAGTTTAAAAGGCGAGTGTGAAATGGCAAGTCGAGCAGTACAATAACTGTTCTTATCGGTTCAAAGACCGATATGGCAAGATCAAGTATATTGTCTGATAAGTCGTGAAAAATATAACAACAGATTACTCAAGTATGCATATATTCCTATTGGTTCTATTCAAAGGAAATTCAAGTTCAGTTCTTAAGCAAAGAACTATAATCAAGCATAATATTTGTTCTTATCAAGAAATCAAGAGTAATATTGGTTCGGTTTTTTTTTGAAGTAATAAAAAGTTTCAGAAATCGTCAACACAAATATTTTCTAGAAATATTTATGAGCAATGCGAATTCAAAATCAAGGAAGAAACAAATTCTAGAATTCACGGGAATAACCATTTAAGACCAAATCAAAGCTGATAAAATCAAGCTCCAATTATTTTCGTATATATAATGACCAAATCCATACGAAATCAGAGAAAAATTTTAGGATTTTTAATCCTGTAAATACATCAATCATCCAGGCTTTAATTCATCCAAGTTCAAGCACAATTGTAACACCCCACACCCGTTAAGGTCACTCACTATGGGAATGCCTTAACTTCGGTGGAGTATCTTAAGTGAATATAGAACAGAAAAATTACAACAAGACAGATATAAGCAATACTTGAGAATTTAAAAACATCATTTCATTTCAGCGGAAAGTAAAACATGTTTGGTTACATCACTAAACCATAAATAAGAGTCAAGTACATAATATCTATCTTGATAAAACAAAAGTACATAATCCCACTAATTACTAATAGCCATAATAGAAAAGATAAGCTGGGATTTACATCACGGTCCAAGCTCCAAAAGATAGATAAAGCAATCTGATCAAAGCCCACTAGTGCCAGGCCCACTCTGAGAACCTGAGGGTTGGGGAAAAAGATAAAAAAACAACGGGGTCAGACATAAGTCTGAGTGAGCCCTATAACTTTAATAATACAATCATTAAAGTAATTAGGGTATGATATAAACCTGGTACGACTGGGGATAAATGACTACACTAAGCAGATAATTAGACTTAGGATGAACTAAGATAACGGTAAAGACGCGCCTATCCACCCAAGGATAAATACTACTCTGCACCACACCAAACCTACCCACCAAGGGTAATTCCTACACTGCACCACACAAGATCTGCCCACCCAAGGGTAATTCCTACTTAAGGGCTGATCCCACTAAGTGTACTTAGTAATTTTTAATAGTAGTTTCATGTACCCCTAGCTGACTTCATAGGTGCCGTCTGCCCCTATCTCCACTAGGTGTACCCACAACTTAGTAGTTTTAATAGTAGTCTCATGTACCCCTAGCTGACTACATAGGTGCTGTCTGCCCCTATCTCCACTAGGTGTACCCACTACTCCCATTCGATCGGCTCCCTAACGTAGATACCCGTGCTGGGCCCACAGTGGGGTGTATCACTCCCCAAAGTGGCAACCTGATACGATCAACGGTGCACGGCTTATACCTACACGATGCAACAACGTCTTACCTACCAGCCCGGGTTCACACACGCATATGAAACCCGTTGGACTTGCGTTGCCACCGCTAACCCGTTTTGGGCTCTTATAGTCAAGCCCAGTACGCGTGTCCCGTCCTCGACATGGGTCGAGCCCAATAAGATACATATGGGTTACTGGTTGAAATGGGCCCCCACAAGCTACCCACCTAAGCTTGTCCTTTTTTTTTCTAGTGCATCCCACTTAACCCTTTTTAATAATCATGTCCACTTACATGTTTAAAGTTTGGTTAAGTCGTCTAATCATATTTCAATTGCCACTTAAGGCACCCACTAGATTTCCCCATGCCACCCAAGGCACTTACTTGATTTCCACATGCCACCCAAGGCACTTACTTAACCCTTTAATCATGTTTAATTACATGTTCCACTTTGGTTAAGTATTCTAATCTTATCTTCTATTGCCACCCAAGCCAACCACTAGATTTTCCCCATGCCACCCAAGGCACTTACTTAACTCTTTAATCATGTTTAATTACATGTTCCACTTTGGTTAAGTATTCTAATCGTATTTTCTATTGCCACCCAAGGCAACCACTAGATTTTTCCACATGCCACCCAAGGCACCCACTTAACCCCTCATGCCCCACTACATGCTTATCTGGTTAAGTGTTTCTTAATTGATTAAGAACGTAACCGTTGTAAAGACCTCTCACATTAGACTATCTTTTATGGCAGCTGGATTTGCCGGTCGGGTCCGGGCAACCTTACGCCATAACCGAGTCTAACATCGTGTCTTTACACTTGTCACGTATTAAGTTTGTGCCTAAGACCTCTCACATTGGGCCAATCATTTGTAGCCGCTGGATTTGTCGGTCGGTTCCGGGCAGTCTTATGCTACAAAAGGGTCCAACCTCGTGTCTTAGTCGATTAATTACACCTAATTAATCACCCCCATAATTTGTATTAATTATCCCTAATTAATTACAAATTTAACGATGTACATAATTGACTCAATTATGTCAATCCACTTTATGGTATGCATAATCATACCAACTTCACACCATTTCATGTATATTAACCCCATCGTTCCCCACGTAATTCGCCAACATGACATAAAAGGGAAGATTCATCACAAATACAATGGGTTCAACTTGCATAACATTAGCATCAACATGGGTTTCAAGTTGTCAACATGCATATAGCATCAAACCCAACTAGCATAAATAATCAACCCAAACTTGCATGAATCACATATGTCATAAAGAGGTTAACTTGCATAAGTTTCTTATGTCATACAAAGGGTTAAACTTGCATATGTATGTATGACATACAAAAGGGTTAACTTGCATATGTATGCATATCATTCAAAGGTGTAAACTTGCACATGTTACTTGCATATAATCAAACACCAAACTTGCATAACATGTCATATATGAACTTGCATATAATCATACACCAAACTTGCATAACATATCATGTATGAACTTGCATATAATCATACACCAAACTTGCATATCATATCATATATGAACTTGCATATAATCAAACACCAAACTTGCATAATCATGGTGTCATAATGGATCAATGTTTATCATAGCAATTTGCATAACTAGCATCATGAACACATAGCCTAACACTTGCATAACTTGCATAACATCATGATCATATAGCATATAACTAACTTGCATAGCATCATGAACATGTAGCATATGACTTGCATAACTTGCATAACATCATGAACATGTAGCATATAACTTGCATAACTTGCATAACATCATGATCACATAGCATATGGCTTGCATAACTTGCATAACATCATGAACACATAGCACATAACTTGCATAACTTGCATAACATCACAAACACATAGCATATGATAACATAGTCTTGCATTGATCCACATTCATAGCCATAACCTCATTATATCCTATCATAATCATTTCAACAATTGGTCATTAAGGCTATAGAAACTCACCACTTGTTGATTAGCACTCTTATGAAGAAGATTAAGTTGCTAGAGTTGATTAGAAGTTGATTTGAGGAGCTTTCTTCCTCTTTAATTTGTTGGTGGCTCCTCCTAGTTGCATTTTGACGGCATAACGACGTTGTCTCCAATTTTAGTATGAATTAGGGTAGTCTTAGGGTGTATTTATAGAGTTGTTAAGTGTTTTAGGCCATTAGATTAACCCTAAATCAGATTAGAGCCGTCAGATTTCGTCCTAGCCACCAAAACACAGCCCAAAAGCCAAACTGGTGCACCCAGGTCACCTGGGCTCGACCAGGGGGGGTCGACCCCCAGGTCGACACTAGGGTCGACACCCTAGTCGACCTGGTGGGCAGGTCGACACCCCTGTCGACCCCCAGGTCGACTCCCTGAGTCTGGCGGGAATTTTCCCGCCACTTCTGAATTTTGAAATTTTAATATTTAAAATCTGTTTTAAATTTTCTGAAACTTCTCCGGGCCTTAACTGGGTCATACGGACTCCGATTTTCGAAAACTCGGACTCTATTTCGCGTATTTTTCTGAGACGAACGCAATGGCATAGCCCGTTTCCCCTGATTCAGATTTTAAAATTTAATTCTGCCCTGTTTTATATTATAGCAAGTTATTCAACATACGGGGTGTTACATTCTCCCCTACTTAAAGGATTTCGTCCCCGAAATCTCTAAGTCAAGAAGAACGTATCCTACCAACCAAACAACCATCTACTCAAACCATCAAACACTGGCATCCATTGTCCTTAAAGTTTCTAATGCTGTATGAACATATGCAAAAAGTGTGTGTATATGTTCCCTGTCTAATGCAAAATCAGGCGGTCTACTGATTCGGTTGACCTCCCTAATGCAAACCATGATAGTGCCATGCATCCAATATGTATGCGAAAGAACCCTATCGACACATACTATTTCTACATGAGTGCACAATCATTCACCAAAATGCATCATCCATATGATAACACAACCATTATACATCCATTAATATAGCTACCTACACACAATTTTATGCAATATGCAATATGAAGTGACTGAGCCGATCTAGTGCCTAGAGTGTGTGTATATGCATCCACGAGCAACCACTAGCAACCACTTGCATCCACACGCATCCATCAAACATAACATGTCTCAAACACATGTTTCAACCATAGGTTTACCCTATCTAAAGGTCAAAGATACTAATGAGAGGACATACTAAAGGTAAGATAAGTACTAGACAAACGATAAAGGAGAAGTTAAAAGACATACCCTCAAAAAGGAATGGGTACAATAAACGCATCTTCGCTTCTGTCTCCCAAGTGGCATTGCTCTCATCTTCTCCCCTTTTTCACTTTGACTAGTCGAACCTCTCTGTTCCTCAACTTCCTAATCTCTGACCCAAGGATGCGGGTATGAGCTCGTCGAATAGTCGCATCACGCTCCACCTCCACTTCTCTAAGCAAGCTCGGCTCTACCACCTCTGCGGTCTCATGTAGGCATTTCCTCAAATGTGACACATGGAATACGTCATGTACCCCACTAAGTCTCTCGGGCAAATCCACTCTATATGCCATCCGTCCAATCCTTTCCTTACTAGGAAACGGTCCTACAAATCTTGGAGCTAACTTCCCAACGGACCCAAAGCAAACAACATTCCGTAGATTCCCACCAACATGTAGGTGATCGACAAGGCCATCCATAAAGAGCTTCGAAAGGAGCCATACCAACACCGGACTAAAAGCTGTTATTATACGTGAACTCCACCAATGGAAGATGCTCTTCCCATGTACCTCCAAAATCTAAGATACAAAGCCTCAAGAGGTCTTCTAGAACACGATTCACCCTCTCGGTCTGACCGTCCGTCTGAGGATGATATGCGGTGCTCAGACATAACTGAGTCCCCACTGCTTCTTGCAAACTCTTCCAAAACTTGCTAGTGAAGATAGGATCTCGATCACTCACTATGCTAGAAGGTACCCCATGCAATCGAACTATCTCTCGAAGATAAACTGAAGCTAGCCATGGAGCAGTCCTCTTGCTCTTCCCGGGTATGAAACGGGCGCTCTTAGTAAGTTTGTCTACCACAACCCAAATTCCCGTATTACCCTTCCTCGATCTAGGTAACCCATCAATAAAATCCATCGAGACGCCATCCCTCTTCCATTGCGGAACTTCCAATGGGTGAAGCATCCCCCTATCGTCTAGGGTGTACCTACTCAAATGGCTGGACGACTCCCCCCCCCCCTTATGAGCCTCTCTACCAACTCAACTAACTGTGGGTCGTCCCGCGGTGCCTCGCCAATCCATCCCAAAAGAGTAGGTCTGACCTCCAAGGATGCTAGCAAACCAGGTATAAAGTTAACGGAAGGTCTGAAATCAAACATCGAGATAAATTCCAAGCTTCGTCGTTCCACGAACCATGGACTCAAGGATAACCTTTTTCTGCACAAGGCGTCCGCCACCATGTTACCTTCGCTGGGGTATACGCTATCTCGAAACCATAGGATGCTGAGAACTCCATCCACCTTTGCTATCATAAGATTATGCGCTCGAAGATTCTCCAACACTTCCCTAAGATGTAGGGCATGCTTTTCTCCACTTCTAGAGAAAACCAGGATATTCTCCCATGCAAAATCGTCACAACTATCCATCTCTCACGCAGACCATCCTAGTCGAACTCGACATCCCCCAAGGGCAAGCCCCAAAGGCCTAAACCAATATCAGACAAACACCCAAGGGATACCTCCTTCGAACTCAGACGACCTACGTGAGATGATACTAGTAAAAACGGCTAAATAATTAAGCCCTTGTCCAACTCTGGATGTCCTTGCCAGTCTCGCTCCAAAACCACCGTTGATCAAATAACTGGCTTTGCTTAACCTTTTAAGCACATACAAAAACTTATTTCGCTCTTAGAAAAGACCAAGATGTCATCCACAAAGACCACTACGAAGTTATTTAGGTACTCCCTGAACACCCTACTCATCAAATTAACAAAGTATGCGGGGGCGTTCGTCAAACCAAATGGCATCCCAAGCCACTCATAGAAACCATCCGGAGTCCTAAAGGCAGTCTTCTCTATACTATCCTCAGCCACTCCCAACTGATGAGACCCCGTGGCCAAGTCCAGCTGCGAAAACACTGAGGCGCCAACCAACTGATCAAAGAGATCATCAATCCTCGGCAATGGGTGTCTATTCTTCTTTGAGTTCTCTATAGTCTACACAAAGTCTGAGGGACCCATCCGCCTTCATGGCAAAAACTACTGGTGCACCCTACTCCGATATACTTCGTCTTATAAACCCCTTCTCAAGCAACTCCCCTACTTGCTTATGGAGTTCCCTCCTCTCACGAGGAGCCATGTGGCGCACTGGCAAAGATACTGGCTTAGCATTGTCGACCAGATATATTCGGAAGTCTATCTCCAGCTTCGGAGGTAAGCCCTTCACCTCCTCAAACACATCCGAGTATTCCCGGACTACTCTAACAGATCGCAAACTCTCGACCGAAGCGTCAAGCGATTCAAAATAACTTAGCATAACAGAATCTATGGGATTACAAGAGATCTCGAGAGTGTTACCTAAGAGGGTCATGAGCCTAACAACTCTCCTTTCGCAATCAAGAACGACACCATTACTGGATAACCAGTCCATGCCCAAAATCAACCCATAGCCCGTGAAGCCCAAAACAAAGGCATCACACCTAAACTCAACGCTAAGTATGAAGATCTTCAAACCCAAACATATCATGGACAAATAAGTGGAGCCCCCAATTGGGTTTGAAACAACCAAGGGATCATTTACTAAACTGGTGTCTAGGTGCAGTGACTCAACTAATGATGATGAGATAAACGAATGTGATGCGCCAGAGTCGAATAAAGTTCGAACAGGATGATCGAGAGAACCAAATTTCAACTTAGACGGTCCTACCCCCATCAGGTATACTCGTCGTGAGGGAATACATCTACCCTCCAGCAGATCCTGTACTTCGTCCTTACCTCTTTGGACAACCCTAATAAGGTGTCCTATTTCTCCAAGACAACTAGCCTTCCCCTTCACATTCTCCTTTCGTGGCCTTCTTACCACGATAAGGTTTCGTCCTTTATTTACCTAACAGCTATTTGAACCTTCCTCTCTCGTCCATCTTAAAGGTACCCATAAGCCCTCCACCTCCTTGGGCTAACTTCTTAGCCCGACAAACGTCTTAGTCACTTGAAGTGGTTCTTCCGTCCTTCATACGGAAGTCCTTATTTTTCTTAAAAAGACATCTATACGTGGAGGAGAAATTCAAAAAGAGTAAGAGGAAGAGATTCAAAACGGAGAATCGAAGGAAGGATATATGGCTCTTGGGGATTATGTTCTTTTCATTCAAAAACTTTTCTCTTAAAAACATGTTTTTGAAAATACTTCTTCCAAAAATGTTTTTAGAAAAATAATTTTTCTAAAAGTTTTATCTGTTCTGGTAGCCTTAAGCTCTGATACCACGTGTAACACCCCACACCCGTTAAGGTCACTCACTATGGGAATGCCTTAACTTTGGTGGAGTATCTTAAGTGAATATAGAACAGAAAAATTACAACAAGACAGATATAAGCAATACTTGAGAATTTAAAAACATCATTTCATTTCAGCGGAAAGTAAAACATGTTTGGTTACATCACTAAACCATAAACAAGAGTCAAGTACATAATATCTATCTTGATAAAACAAAAGTACATAATCCCACTAATTACTAATAGCCATAATAGAAAAGATAAGCTAGGCTTTACATCACGGTCCAAGCTCCAAAAGATAGATAAAGCAATCTGATCAAAGCCCATTAGTGCCAGGCCCACTCTGAGAACCTGAGGGTTGGGGAAAAAGATAAAAACAACGGGGTCAGACATAAGTCTGAGTGAGCCCTATAACTTTAATAATACAATCATTAAAGTAATTAGGGTATGATATAAACCTGGTACGGTACGACTGGGGATAAATGACTACACTAAGCAGCCAATTAGACTTAGGATGAACTAAGATAACGGTAAAGACGCGCCTATCCACCCAAGGATAAATACTACTCTGCACCACACCAGACCTACCCACCAAGGGTAATTCCTACACTGCACCACACCAGATCTACCCACCCAAGGGTAATTCCTACTTAAAGGTTGATCCCACTAAGTGTACTTAGTAATTTTTAATAGTAGTTTCGTGTACCCCTAGTTGACTACATAGGTGCCGTCTGCCCCTATCTCCACTAGGTGTACCCACAACTTAGTAGTTTTAATAGTAGTCTCATGTACCCCTAGCTGACTACATAGGTGCCGTCTGCCCCTATCTCCACTAGGTGTACCCACTACTCCCATTCGATCGGCTCCCTAACGTAGATACCCGTGCTGGCCCCACAGTGGGGTGTATCACTCCCCAAAGTGGCAACCTGATATGATCAACGGTGCACGGCTTATACCTACACGATGCAACAACGTATTACCTACCAGCCCGGGTCCACACACACATATGAAACCCGTTGGACTTGCGTTGCCACCGCTACCCCGTTTTGGCCTCTTATAGTCAAGCCCAGTATGCGTGTCCCGTCCTCGACATGGGTCGAGCCCAATAAGATACATATGGGTTACTGGTTGAAATGGGCCCCCACAAGCTACCCACCTAAGCTTGTCCTTTTTTTTTCTAGTGCATCCCACTTAACCCTTTTTAATAATCATGTCCACTTACATGTTTAAAGTTTGGTTAAGTCATCTAATCATATTTCAATTGCCACTCAAGGCACCCACTAGATTTCCCCATGCCACCCAAGGCACTTACTTGATTTCCACATGCCACCCAAGGCACTTACTTAACCCTTTAATCATGTTTAATTACATGTTCCACTTTGGTTAAGTATTCTAATCTTATCTTCTATTGCCACCCAAGGCAACCACTAGATTTTCCCCATGCCACGCAAGGCACTTACTTAACCCTTTAATCATGTTTAATTACATGTTCCACTTTGGTTAAGTATTCTAATCGTATTTTCTATTGCCACCCAAGGCAACCACTAGATTTTTCCACATGCTACCCAAGGCACCCACTTAACCCCTCATGCCCCACTACATGCTTATCTGGTTAAGTGTTTCTTAATTGATTAAGAACGTAACCGTTGTAAAGACCTCTCACATTAGACTATCTTTTATGGCAGCTGGATTTGCCGGTCGGGTCCGGGCAACCTTACGCCATAACCGAGTCTAACCTTGTGTCTTTACACTTGTCACGTATTAAGTTTGTGCCTAAGACCTCTCACATTGGGCCAATCATTTGTAGCCGCTGGATTTGCCGGTCGGTTCCGGGCAGTCTTATGCTACAAAAGGGTCCAACCTCGTGTCTTAGTCGATTAATTACACCTAATTAATCACCCCCATAATTTGTATTAATTATCCCTAATTAATTACAAATTTAACGATGTACATAATTGACTCAATTATGTCCATCCACTTTATGGTATGCATAATTATACCAACTTCACACCATTTCATGTATATTAACCCCATCGTTCCCCACGTAATTCGCTAACATGACATAAAAGGGAAGATTCATCACAAATACAATGGGTTCAACTTGCATAACATTAGCATCAACATGGGTTTCAAGGTGTCAACATGCATATAGCATCAAACCCAACTAGCATAAATAATCAACCCAAACTTGCATGAATCACATATGTCATAAAGAGGTTAACTTGCATAAGTTTCTTATGTCATACAAAGGGTTAAACTTGCATATGTATGTATGACATACAAAAGGGTTAACTTGCATATGTATGCATATCATTCAAAGGTGTAAACTTGCACATGTTACTTGCATATAATCAAACACCAAACTTGCATAACATGTCATATATGAACTTGCATATAATCATACACCAAACTTGCATAACATATCATGTATGAACTTGCATATAATCATACACCAAACTTGCATATCATATCATATATGAACTTGCATATAATCAAACACCAAACTTGCATAATCATGGTGTCATAATGGATCAATGTTTATCATAGCAATTTGCATAACTAGCATCATGAACACATAGCCTAACACTTGCATAACTTGCATAACATCATGATCATATAGCATATAACTAACTTGCATAGCATCATGAACATGTAGCATATGACTTGCATAACTTGCATAACATCATGAACATGTAGCATATAACTTGCATAACTTGCATAACATCATGATCACATAGCATATGGCTTGCATAACTTGCAAAACATCATGAACACATAGCACATAACTTGCATAACTTGCATAACATCACAAACACATAGCATATGATAACATAGTCTTGCATTGATCCACATTCATAGCCATAACCTCATTATATCCTATCATAATCATTTCAACAATTGGTCATTAAGGCTATAGAAACTCACCACTTGTTGATTAGCACTCCTATGAAGAAGATTAAGTTGCTAGAGTTGATTAGAAGTTGATTTGAGGAGCTTTCTTCCTCTTTAATTTGTTGGTGGCTCCTCCTAGTTGCATTTTGACGGCATAACGACGTTGTCTCCAATTTTAGTATGAATTAGGGTAGTCTTAGGGTGTATTTATATAGTAGTTAAGTGTTTTAGGCCATTAGATTAACCCTAAATCAGATTAGAGCTGTCAGATTTCGTCCTAGCCACCAAAACACAGCCCAAAAGCCAAACTGGTGCACCCAGGTCACCTGGGCTCGACCAGGGGGGGTCGACCCCCAGGTCGACACTAGGGTCGACACCCTAGTCGACCTGGTGGGCAGGTCGACACCCCTGTCGACCCCCAGGTCGACTCCCTGAGTCTGGCGGGAATTTTCCCGCCACTTCTGAAATTTGAAATTTTAATATTTAAAATCTGTTTTAAATTTTCTGAAACTTCTCCGGGCCTTAACTGGGTCATACGGACTCCGATTTTCGAAAACTCGGACTCTATTTCGCGTATTTTTCCGAGACGAACGCAGTGGCATAGCCCGTTTCCCCTGATTCAGATTTTAAAATTTAATTCTGCCCTGTTTTATATTATAGCAAGTTATTCAACATACGGGGTGTTACAACAATCAAAGAGAATTTCGAATCAAAAATCATACCAGAGAACAAGCAAGTAACTTGGATCCAAATCGAAGCATCTGAAAGAAACATCGAAGTCGACCATCAGAAAATCGCACTCCATCACTCAAGCGTAGAGATTTAT
This sequence comes from Allium sativum, assembly GCA_030737875.1. Taxonomy (NCBI): domain Eukaryota; kingdom Viridiplantae; phylum Streptophyta; class Magnoliopsida; order Asparagales; family Amaryllidaceae; genus Allium; species Allium sativum. The sequence continues at coordinate 1,044,945,334 of CM060916.1, read as the reverse complement.
GGTAAAATTGAAAACCCTAGTTGTGTAGTCGCCGCCATTTTTATTTCAGAGAAAAGAGATTGGGCTAAAGTGAAGTGGTGAATCAACTTGAAAAGGAACCGGCCAACTTTGTTTTTAAAAGGGATAACCCATCTAATTTAAACTCCTAAGGGTTTTTTAAAATTTTTTATAAGGGTTTTTATTTCTTATTCGTTTTTCAATTCCAATTTGTAATCGAATCTGTAGTTTTCTAGTTTGTCTCTAAAATTAGGGAGACGAATTACGGGATTTGTAATTCGGGGAAATATGGTTTCGGGTATAGAAACCAGTGCAGGGTTTTGAGCGTAGGGTTAAGAACAGTTGGGAGCGAGTGTCGCGAGTTTATAGGGAATTGTTAGGATAGAGGTTGTTTTAACTCCTAGTAGAAACCTTGGGGAATGCAGTAGTAGGCAGGGTTTTGCCGTAGCTGGGTATATCTGTGTGTTATTTATTTTCCGCATTTATTCTGATTATTATCTGTGCTGTTATTATTTAATTACTTGTGAAAATCTGCGATAAACCATATTCATCCCCCCCTCTAGGGTTAATTTAGATCCTACAAAATCCAGTGACCACAAGTGAACCTTGATAATATGAGAGGTTTGGGTGCCATGGGCCATTTGAATTAGTACACTATGACATTAGGTTAAGCCTACCTGTAGTGAATTCTGCTCGGAACCGTCCAACATACCTTGCATCTACATGTAGATGGTTTAATGAGAGAGGTCTAATATGTGTATATATATACATATTATGTGTGTAAATAAGCAGGTTTACTATAGCTTGAGATGGTATTAAGTATCTGACTTCCTTCTTATCTAGTTTGGGTCTTAAATGGTTAGGACGAGGACCATTCTGAAGATTTATTCCTTGGATATGGACCAAAGTCATGGGACCCTCCCTTATCTGATTCGAAGTTGGTCTATAGGTCCTCCTTCTATAAAGTGGTTTAATCATGGAAATGACAGAGTAGGGTAGTTTACTGGAGTGTCCACTTCCTCTAGGAGATTTGTGAGGGCCAACCTAGGGACAGATTTGGTATACGTGGGACATAGCATGCTATCTATTTCACCAACTTTCTAAGGGATGTCTTGAGAGGCATAGGTGTTCTACCATAATATCAGTTAAGTAGTAACATAAGGCGTCCACCAGAGGGGTCTTAAAAGGCTTTATGTGGGTCTACCCTAAATTGGTACTGAGCGACGAGATACTACTTATCATATTACTTGTGAGAGTATATGATTAAGAACATTGACGTGCTTGGATAGGATCTTAAGCGGCTAGGGTCCGCCTTAAGGTCATAAGAGATCATAAGAATCCACCCTTAATAAACATGCTAGAATGGGCCTTAAGTGATTAAGAATGTTCAGCTCATTGGGTCTTCACCCAAAATGCATCAATGAAGGTCTTAAATGACTGATTTGGATATCTACCTCATTGGTTAAATATTTCTTTGTAAATGTGTGCACTTATGTGCTTCATAGACATACCTTGACATATCTATATTACCTCTCAAATCTAGGGTATAGTCTTTAAGAAAATATTGATTTTGGCCACACAGGACTTTATGTTCTGGTCCCTCTCCTTAACATATCCAACATTATGTGGGGTAGCGAATCAATGGACGAAACGATGATACTTTGGAGATGGAGCCTAATGATGGAGAACCCATAGCCATTAGGTATTATGATAGTATTATTATGTTGGGATAATTGATGCTTGTGTACCTATTATTAATGACACTCGTTATTATTAATATTCATGATGGTTTTGAACTAAAGGTACATCTATTTTAAGTTATTATATTTTATCCCTTCCGTTGTGTGAGATTTTGATTTCTCTTTAGTATGTTAGGTTATATCTGTTACACCATTTCCGTATATGAGTTTACATGCTGTTTTGTTGGTGTTTTGATGTTATCTTTGATGTTTTACTTTTGTGCTTAGCGTGAAGCATTGCACCTTTTTGATGGAGATAAATCCTTCTTGGTGATTATTGGGTTGTTCTTGAGATTAGTAGGATGCTTTATCCTTTGATTTCTCATAACTTAATTTGTGTCTTAGGCTTATATAATTCCTTTTATGTCGAAAGGAATTCCTATCTTATGACTTCATTTTCACCTTTCGTAATATGATTGATATGTAAACTAGACTAACCCGTGTGTGTTAATGCTTAGCTTAGACCGAGTTGTTTCAGGTTCTAGCTTGTTGTTGATTCGAGGTTAGCTGATTCCTCTTGGACTTTATCCTTTGGAGCCATTTCCTAGTTGTATTCAAGTATTATATTTGTTGTATATTCATTTATTTGGAGATGATGTATTTTTGTATGGCTTAGGTTTAACCATTCGGATTTGTAGCACATGTATATGTTGTATTCTGTGGTTGCATCTGTATGTATATGTTCTATAATCTTTTAACTATGTGGAGTTGTGTATTGTTTTGAATACAATCCTTGTCCATCGAAATTTTATTTTAGATGTATTAAGCATGCCGATCCACTTGAAATAAGGAAAGAAAACATTATACACCCAATCGACGTATTCAGTACTCGTATGATACAAAATTACTGATGGTTACCCCTAACCAACCCTATTCTCTGCTCTAATAGACAACATTACTTATTTATTCTCTTTGTTAGGGTTGGTCTCGGAGTGGAGTATCACATTTGGTATCAGTGTAGAGGTTAGAACAAAATATAGTAAAAATGGAATAGAACCAGAATAGTGCATGTGTTACAACGCGGAAGGATAACGCGTGTCTACTTATTCACTTTCCATGTATTCATTTTCTCGCAATCCTTATTAGTGTGAATAAATTCAACCTTTTGGAATTCTTCTAGGAATATAATTCATTCCGCAGTATTCCTTGTGTGGCGTCATATCATTTGTAGTTAATCTTAATGGAAAATTTCCATCCTTTGATCCTTTCGGTGCTTAATCCTTAGATTTAGAATTTTTGGGGGAAAATTAAACCCTATCCATCCTTTTTTATGTTTAGGTTGATTGTTGAGTTTAATAGATTATTTGGGATGGGTAAATGAATTAAATCCAAGATAATTAATATATGTCTGTGTTTGTGTGTGGTTCATATTGGGATAAAGGTGTGCTATTCTAATAATAAATTAGAGTTGCGCAGCGAAAACAAGTAAATTGTTTTGGCTTTGCAAAATTTAGAATAAATTTATAAATGGGATTAAAGGATGGTAATTAATGTTCATGATTAAATGGTTGTTTATATATTAATTGTCTCGAAATATGAATAAAGTAAACAATTGGTAGAACATGGTGTTGGGTTGTTTTTATTTGAAGTATTGGTGATGATTAATAAATAAAAGAAACAACCATATTTGAACTAGAAAATTTGATGATTAGCTTCCGTGTTGAGTTGTCCATAGAGTACTTTAAGTGATTTTGATCGACAGGTCTAATCAATGATATAGATAAGAATTTCTTAAGCACTTATACAAGATGATTGAACATACTGTTTTATGGATTACATAATGAATGTTTTGATATAATAATAAAAATATATTCACGAGAATGGTATTAAACCACCACATTAGTTGGGAGATAATAAATTTGGACGGCGAGACGATAACGATTTTGTGTCGACATCGCAGCCAAAAGGTATAATAAGTTATGATGAATAGGTAGTTTAATATTATTCAAAACGAAATAAAGATGAATAAATATTGGTGTTTCATAAACCAATAGTGTTATGAAATCCAAAGCAATCTTGATCATAAGCGGTATTTTATAATACCCACTCTTATAATCAAGTTAAAAATTTGTTGCATCCGTCAAGTTAGAAGTATAAAGTGATAAATGGCAAGGCTATTTGATATTATTATCAAGTTAGCAGCCATTATCAGGAGGAATTAATATAAAATCGACGGCGTGGCAAGATTATTATTGTCTTTAAATTGGATGGTGGTGGGTGTGTATTCTAAATAAGCTACTATGTGAAAGATATGCTATGAATTTTGAATTGTTGTATTATGATATTTGAGATAAGAATTTGAATTTGAACTTGGGTAAGCCATATATATAAAATTTTCAAACTTTGATGAGTTTAGTAGTTGTTAAGAGAAAGAGTTTGAAAATTATGTGGCTTGTAATATAGGTTAAAGCTTTTCGAAGTAAATAAAATTTGGGATGAGTTATTAAAGATGAAAAATTATATTGGTGTTATCTTACACAAATTGTGCGGACACAATTTATTTAAGGGGGAGGGGAATCTGTAACAACTCGTGTTTTGGGTAGTTGGGCTAAACAGATCATAGTGTGTTTTGTTATTTTAAAATCTAATGAAGAATAAAATATGAGTCAGGAGCCCACTCGTATAATAATTGAAAGTATGAAAATACAGAATTGTGGTTTCAAAATTTGTGTATTTTGGAATAAATAAAATATCTCTGATATAATAAGGAACTTATTCCAAACCGTGGATGTTGCATATTATAATTTGATGATTTAAGTAAATATTAAAAGATTTAAAATATTCATTTGCAATCAATATTTAAGTGGTAAAATATATTTTCAATATAAGTGTTAAAGTTGTTTTAAAAGGATAATCAATAAAATGTAGATTTGTGTTTCCAAAAACAAGTTATACTTCTTAAGAAAGTAAAACAGGGATTGTGTTTTAAACATTGGAAGTGGTTAGTAATTTTATAATAATTGTATAATGTTAATTTGTGTTAAGATGAAATAAATTTCTTGATTTGTTGTTAAAAGTGGATTTTTTTTGTAATAACGACAATAGTTGTGGAATTTTGATGTTGTGAATTAATGTGAAAAGACAAACAATGGTTTAGAACACTATTATGTGTCAAAAACTAGTTTAGTGTGATTATACAAATATTTTTATATTAAAACAATATGTGTCAAAAACTATTTTAATCCGCATTCCCTTTTCGCCTCTGATGATTTATTCCCTTTCCGCGATTCTCTATGAAAATTTATACAGTTGTTTTCTCTTTGCTTGTCGAGTTAGTGCTTTTGCTTTCATCCCCCAATCTGCGATGACTCGCGGGACAAAGAAATCGCCACCCAGATCTGTCCTTTCTTCGACTTCGAAAATAAGATTCGGACGCTGCTTTGCGGCGCCGCCTCCATTGTCTAATGCGTCTGGCGATTCCAATTTAGATGGATAGTTTGTTCCACCGCCGCCTTTTAGGTCAGAAGACGATCTTCACGGGGGCTCAAGCCCACTGACCATGCTACTTAAAGGTATTGAAAACTCTAAAAATGTAGCGATAAGATGTAGTCCAATATCTCAGTCTGGCAATGTAAGTTCTCAAACCTCACGTGACCCTGTGTCCAAATTATTTGATGTTGCAAAATCTGACACACACTGGGCAAACACTAAGGTTCTTTCCTTTTAATCAGAAGAGATCGAGGTTGATGCAACTTCCCCTAATAATATGTTAAGTAAGGTGATTGTTGTAGACAAATATGTTTGTGATGGTTTAGACAGTGCACATGAAGCTGGAAAATTTGTGGAAAATGTTTTGATGCATGTTAAGGCAGTCATGCCTAACACTACTGCAAAGTCTAAGCCCAATTGGGTATTCCTTTTTGACTCCTACCCCAAGAATAAAGGCATATATGAACCCCATGATTTTTTTTACGATGAAAAGGATGGTGAGGATGTAATCCCGTCAGAAGTGATAGAGGCTGGAAAGGAATTTTGGTCTGGCTGCTTGGTGGGTTTCTTCTTAGGCCCCCCACCTCCTTATTCAGTTGTAAAGGAACAATGTGGTTAAAAGTGATAAATAAGAGGTAGTCTTAAGGTTTTTTTAGATCGAACCATGTTTTTTCTGAAATTCTCGATCCCAGAGGAAAGGCTACGTATCCTTAGCCTTGAACCAACCATAATTGAAGATAAACCTTTCATGATTACGCCTTGGAATCCCAAAGTTGATAGAGCTAGGGAGCATGTACTATTTGTACCTTCCTGGACCTATTTCTCACATATCCCTTCTGTGCCCCAATTCCTTATTGGGCTAAATTGGCTTACCAATAAGATTGGTAAGCTTACGTGCTTTGATGCTAGTACTATAGCAAGGGAGAAGTTTTTTTATGCAAAGGCGCTCAATGAGATTGCTCCTGATAAACTCCTTCCCGAGACACTCAAAGTCACACTAGATTCAGATTATATTGCTGAAGTTCGTGTCAGATATGGTTGGAAGCCAGATATTTGAACTACTTGTCACACTTTTGGTCATCTACCGGATACATGTACTTAGGTCCCCTCGTCTGTTGTACCTTTCCCTATTCCTCTAGCTGAGTGTGTCCCACTTTCACGTACATCAATGAAGAAGGTGCGCAAGGATCCCATTTTTCCTTCTCCTTAAACGGTAAGCACTCATGTTATTGTTTCGGTTAAATCTGTTGATAATGTATCTTCAAATGTTAGATCTAAAGATGATGAAACGATTAATATACAGAACCTGGTATATACATTGGTTACTCCATGTGAGGAAGATAAGTTGGAAGATAGCAATAGTTCATAAGAAGAGGATGATGGTATCTATTGGATATATATTGACTGTTTGTGGGCACATTCCAATTTTAGAATGAGATATGATCCCAAGGAAAACATGTATTACATATACATTAACGATATAGAAGATGACAATGGAAGACTATTTTATAAAGTTGTAGGAGAATATTTTGAGCTCATCGTGGATGGTGATCTAGGTGAGTGGAATAGATCTTTGTTTTATGATACTTCATGAGATTGGGAACGTAAGTTTCGTAGTCCTCACCCTTGTTATGTTCCTAACCTTGCTATACTCTTTTTGGAGTATGTCAACATTATAGGATCTAGTGATAGCTCCAGTTGTTCCACCGCTGAGGATTAATTTTGACTTTTATTTAGCAGTGGTAGTATCTTACTAATTTCCTATTTTGTAATGAATAGTGTTCTGACACTTCAGACCAGATGGAGTTTCTATGCTTGTGCAGAACTCTTTTTTCTTTATTCTCTTCTAATAAACAGCGGCACAGACCACTATTAAAATCGGCTTGCCTTGCAAAAAAAAAACAATATCGGTTGTTCAAATTTAAAATAGAAATGTTTGTTTTGTAGAATAGTATATTTTTGTAGAAAACATTGATTTTAAGTGTGTAAAAGTATCTAAAAAAGGTTTTAAACATATTTGATAATAATTGTAAGTTAAGATAATGTTGATATTTAAGCAAATTGGGTAGTAAGTGTTAATTTAAGGTTAGATTAAATAATTTAGAAATAATTTTGAAGTATGTCAAATTAAAATAAGGAAATTAAGCGTGCTAGGCTAAATTTTGGGTTAACTAATTTGTTTGAGACATTAATGAAGCATTTCTCAAATTTAAAAAAAAGGGAGAAATCTGGAGAACTCTATTTTTCCTCATGCACATTCTTTTTGCTAAGTGGTTTTTCTTCTTTAAAGAGCTTCAGTTGAAAATCCATGGCTCCTCACCTCCTAAATTCTAAAATTGAATTCCTCTTTGCAAATTGGGAACATTTTAGTGAAGAGAGAAGCTACTTTATCAACAATCCAACTCATGAAAGCTCTCTCTTCAAGTAGATTTGGGAATTAGAGAAGAATATAAGCTGTAAATCTTTTGCATAGGCTCCTAAGGGTGTAAATCATGGTTGGAAAGCCTAAATGCTAGAATCCAGTCAATAATCTAGTCTCAAATGAGTGGAATCTCACACTTTCTAATTTACAGTGATAAATTTCATGTTTTGGTTTAATATGTGCTTGAATCGCTCAAACCTGTATGAATTCAGTGCAAATTTCATTTCTATTGAACAAAGCAGCCAAAGTGCCACTTTGAACTTCTACACCTTTATCATTTTTTGATGAAACCAGGGCCAGCTCTTTAGCAAAGCAGCTAAAGCAACTACTTAGGGCCGCCTAAATTTTAGGGCACCATCTACTCTCTTCCACCGTTATACCAACGCATCCCAAAAATTAAAAAAAAAGGCGACCTGTAGAAGGAATCTAATAAATTGTGAATTTGGATCTTCGATCACAACTCAACAACACAAATACTGGCTACTATCTACTGATGACTACACCGGGAAGACAAAGCGACGATGATTTCGTATCCAAATCGATCGATGGCGACTCCTTCTCTAAAGACCCCAATCGATGGGAAAGCAATACTCAAGACCCTAAACCACTAGGGCATAGAACAATCATAGGTTGTTGAAAAGGTACAACTTAATTTTGGACTTTTCAGTTTTGTATATTATGATTTCCAGTTATTCGTACTTCTTTTAATTTATAAATTATTATTATTTTCGTAACTATGTTCTAATTACAATTGGAATTTGATTCGTATGCTCTAAATTTAGGTAAGTTGATTGTATATGAAGGATTTATTTGTATAACAATTGAAAGACCTAATCTGAATTGAAATGTATAAATTGTTGTTTGATTTGTATATTTGAATATGGAAAAGAGCCTTGAACATGATTTGGGTTTTTATTTACATCGTTAATGTTTGATTAACATGTGCTGCTGCTGCTGAATTGTTATAGTTTATTTTGATGGACACTTTATTTTCTAGAGAAAAGAAAAGTTGAGTAGGTAGATCAGGGAGAAATACCTGGGAAGAATTCCTATAAACTATCAATTATTAATCAAATGATTCATACTGTAATTTTTTTTATAGTTATATAATATAGTGATAACCAGCAGAAGTTAATGATTTTTTAACTGATTATTTTTATTTTGATTTGAGGCAACTCGGAAGCATAATAATTACTCAGCAATTGTAAACTCATTTTTGTGATTAAAATAACAGCTATATGTGTTTTTTATATGTTTATGGCTATATTGTTTGATAAGCAATTAATATTCGTTTTGTTGCATAACTTGAATTATTGTTATAAATAAAGTTATTAACTTTTTTCCTCTTCTCATTTTTTTTATAAACAACGTAAATTATTTTGATGATGTAACTAATGATAATATCATTACTTTTGTATAAGGCCTTTATTTTTCAATTGGCTTTGGGTACCAAACAGGTAGGACCAGCCCTAGATGAAGCTGTATCACTCTAGTTGTAATTCAATGTTGAGTATGTTGTTTATGAATCTGCAAAATTTTAGGCCAATCCAATCACTTTAGCTACGTCAAAACAATCGTCAAAATTGAATATGGACCTTATTTTCACCTGTAGAAAGTCGTGTGGGATAGGTCGACCTAAGGGTTGACCCAGCCTTTAAAGTGTCAATGCTAGAGTCGAAAAGCTACAAGTGTGGGTCGACATAGGGATTGACCCACCTAGTGTAATTTACGCAGGATGATTTTCCTGCTTGTTGTATGAATTCCTAAAGCTTTTGCTTAGAAAATTTACTTATCCTATTGAATTTCCTAAGGTAGTATTACCATGGCTTGCTGCAATCTTACCTAACAAAGTGAATTTATCATGGTTAATCCGTATCCGGGATTTATATAAATTTCGAAGGTTCATTTATTTAGTTTTCATGATGAATTTTGATGGTGTTTCATATGCATGCACGATTTTAAATTAGTTTTCATACTTAGCTATATATCGTTTTCCCTATGGCTATGAGGCAAAATGATTGCATTGCTTTGGTTTCCAATATGAATGCATGGTCTTAAAGCAATATTATAATTATAATTTAAAAATATAAGTGGTTTTAAAACATAATCAATTATTTTTAGAAAATCACTTTATAATCCCGTTTTGGAAAACCAAGTATTTTCTATATATTAAGATCACACGTTTCTGTACCCTTCGAGAAGGCGTGTTTAGGATTAAACGATATAATAAATCTCGTAGTATGGAAAATGAACATATACTTTATCGGTTAATTATAGACTCATCTAATTGAAGCTGATGATTTGATGTTTCCGATGATTTCCATTATGGAGCTGACTAGTGAACCAATAGTGAGAACATGTGGTATGAGACACACAATTACCACTACTTGGGTTACCAACGATGAGTCTGTGACATATATTTTTGTTTGTTGTTGTTGCCGATATTTGGACTGTTGGATCCTAAATATACTATTATATATATAAGGCTAGTAGGCCATGCATTGGACCGGTGGGTCCTAAATTATATCCGATGGGCAAACCTAGATTGTTAGTTCTTAAACGAGACTGGTGAGCTCTCATATATAGTACCTGGCAGACCGGAACTGGTAGGCCATATATAGGACTGGTGGGTCCTAACAAATTTGTTGGTAGGCGAATGGGACATCCTAATATTATCGCTGGTGGGCGACTTCAATTAGTGGGTCCATGATTTTATGGTATTGCTAGTTTTTAGATTTCGTGGTGTTGATTTCTAGTGTTTTAATGATTTTATGTTCTCATCTTGTTGATAATATTTACCATTTACATAGTCGGTGGGCTATTTATGTTAAGTTGTTTTGGTGATTTCATTCTTCCTATTTATATTGGTTTTTTAAAGCTAAAACCAATTATAGCTTTAGAGCTAATTGGTATTTATTTTAGTACAATGATCATTCTGGGTTGACTAAACCTAAGAGTTTACATGTTATTTTGTTGGAGTTTTGATGTTATCTATTGATGTTTTACTTTTGTTTTTAGCGTGAAGCTTAACACCTTTTCAATGGAGATAAATCCTTCGTGATAATTATTGGGTTGTCCTTGAGATTTGTAGGCTGCTTTAGCCTTTGATTTTCCATAACTTAATTTTTATCTTGGCTTATATGATTCCTTTTATGTCAAAAGGAATTCTTATCTTGTGACTTCATATTCAGCTTTCATGTTATGACTGATATGTAAATTAGAATGACGATTTGTTTAATGCTCGGAGTAGACCCGGTTGTTTCAGGTTGTAGCTTGTTGTTGATACGAGGTTTGCTAATTCATCTTGGACTTTATCCTTTGGAGCCATTTCTTATTTGTATTTGAGTACTCGAGCGATTGTATATTCTCTTATTTGGAGATGTTTTATTTTCTACACGGTTCATGTTTAACCATTCAGATTTGTAGCACATGTATATGTTGTATTTTGTGATTGTATCCATATGTATATATTCTATGATCTGTTAACTATGAAGAGTTGTAAATTGTTTTGAATATGATCCTAATCCATTGTAATTTTGTATTATATGTATTGAGTATGTTGATCCAGTTGAAATAAGGAAAGAAATATTTATGAATCCAATTGATGTATTCAATACTTGTAACAACCCGTATTTTCAATAACCTGTTATAACATAAATCGAGGCAGAATTTAATTTATCAATCTGAATCAAGGGAAACGGGCTATGCCATTGCGTTCGTCTCGGAAAAATACGCGAAATAGAGTCCGAGTTTTCGAAAATCGGAGTCCGTATGACCCGATTAAGGCCCAACGAAGTTTTCAGAAAATTCCAAAGCAAAAACAGATTTCAAATTCAAGTTTGAAATTGAAAATTTGGGCCAGTTTGGGCCAGGCGGGAGAATTCCCGCCAGAGTACCCAAGTCGACAGCCCTGTCGACTTGGGAGTCGACTTGGTTGGACCCAAGTCGACAGCCCTGTCGACTTGGCTGTCGACTTGGTCCAGCCGGGCTGTTTAGCCTGGTGCACCATTTAGAGATTGTGTTGAGCTTGGGGGCCAGATTCGATTTTAAGGGCTGAGATTGCAACTAGGGTTTAATCCTATGGCCTAAAACACTTGCCTGAACTATAAATAAGGCCCTAACCTAGCCCTAAATCATCATTAATCTATCCTACAACTAAACTATGGCAAAATCAATCCTCTCATGGCCTCCACTCTCTTCATAAAATTCCTAAATAAATTTCTAAGTGATTTTCCATGCATACAAGTGTTTTCAAACTTGTATGAGCATCATTAGCTTGCATTCAAGCCAAATTTCTATATTTGCATCATAAAGAAAGAGTTTTGATCATTTTGGCTCAAGGGTTTTTATGTTAGAGCTTGCATTTTGGGTTTGATTGATTTCATAAGGGCTTTGTCATATTTTTGTGACTTCTTAAGCATTGTAAGCCCTATTCTACTTTCATACTTAAACTCTAAAGTTAAATGTATGATATGCAAGTTTATATGCAAGTTTACTATGCTATGATATGCAAGTTTATCATGTTGTAATATGCAAGTTTATATGCAAGTATGCCATGCTATGATATGCAAGTTCATCATGTCATGTTATGCAAGTTTACCATGTTATGCTATGCGAGTATGCCATGTTATGATATGCAAGTATGTTTTGCAAGTTTGGGATGATCATCTTGTTCATGTTATCATGTTATGCAAGCTTATCTTGAGCATGTGAACATAAAGCTTCAAGCTTTATGCTAAAGGTTGCATTTTGGCAACATGTAAGTTATCATATCTCTTATGATAACTTGCATGTGAGGCTAAATGCGAACTTATGGCCATTTCTACATGTCATTTATCACCATGTATCACCAATATGCTAAGTTTGGTTTTATGCATGCTTTTGAGGCCTAAAAATGTAATATGCAAGTGTATGAACATATGAACATTTCATATGCCACCATGTTAAACTTGTGGCTTCAACACCTTTATGTCATGATTATGCCAAGTTCCCTCTTTCTATCCTTTATGCGCTAGTGCGATATGTAAGCGATGGGATTGCGTTTGGGGTTGGGTAAACTTAAAAGACATAAAAACATAAGCTTGGGAATTTACCTATTAAGTTAGGTCTACCCATTGGGAATTTACCTATTAAGTTAGGTCTACCCAATTGCTTGAAAATTTGTAACATGTTTTGGAAACATGATGGACATGACACTTAGAAAAGATAAGTGTGACCAACTCGAGGTTGGGTTGAGTTTGTAGCGTAAACCTACCGGGAACCGACCGGCTTAACTAGTTGCTACAAACAATAGGACCCAATGTGAGAAGTTGGCCATGTTGTACCTTGAACCCGAGGTTAGACCAAGTTGTGGTGTAAAGCTACCCGGAACCGACCGGCTTAACTAGTAACCGCAACAAAGTCTAATGTGAGAGGTTAAGGCACATTAATTAATTAATGTCTCATGATTAGGGTTAAGTCATGGTCCACTTAATACTTAACCAATTTGGGCTTGGTAGATTAATCGGGGTTAAGTCGTGAACTCATTGTTACACTTAACCAAGTTAATCCATGATTAGCAAGAGGGTTAAACAGTACTTAACCCACTAGAAAATCTTACCAATGGGGGCCCACTCCAGCAGTAATCCCAAGTTTGTATCATTAAGACCCTAGGGACTAGGCTAGGGAGGGGGCACGATTACTGGGCTGGAGGTAAGCGACCAATAAACGACGGCAGGGTGGTACGCCGGTGTAGTTCCGGGCGGGCTCTGGTCGTGCACATAGTCCGTAGCCGGAGAAAACATGCACGGGTACCAGTAGATCCGGACTGTGCACTCATGTTCATGGTGTCCAGGGGTTGACACCCTAGGGCTTGATACACTCGAAGGGTGGACCCGGCACAGTTCGACTACAATTATGTTTGGGCCGTATTGACACCAACACGTGACGGGTTAGGCTTATAGGGAGCCGATCGACTAGACCGTTTGGTTGGACCTTGTATTAGGGTCATTTCATGTTATTGGGCCAAAGCTTGGGCCAAGGGATCAATACTTGTTTATTCAAGTCATGTTAGTTTGCTAGTACACCTGTGGTGCAAACCCTTAATCCTGATTATGCGATGACACTTTTATCTACCTGGTTAGTTAATCATCATGCTTGTATGTAGTTATCCTTATGTTCATCTCAGCTTTCATCATGCCCGTTAACTTTATCAGTTTGCATTGATTGTAGTAGGGCTTACTCAGTCTTTTTGACTGACCTGTTTTCTTTCGCCTCTTTTCTTCCGTTCCCCCCCCCCCCCAGGTTCTCAGGGAGGGAATATTGGAGCTTAGCTTGGATTTCTGACCGCTTGCTTGAGGGATTTAGCTCATGTACGGTTTGACATGAAGCTAGCTATGGCTATCACTTCTTTTGGGGATTAGTACTTATGTATTTCAGTTTCTTAGTAATGTTGTTTTATCTAGACTTGTGTATTTGGAAAATTGACATTATGTTGTACCAGACTTGTTTTGAAATGGTTTGAAATCTTCCGCTGTTTTATCTATGTTATTTACTCTATTTACACATATATACATATGTTCTTGTTCTGCCTTGATATATCATTATGCATGTTTACCTGATTCATACGCCACTCCAAAGTCAGAGTGCTTGCAAGAGACCCTGGCAGAGGCGGGGTGTTACATTTGGTATCAGAGCATATGGTTTACGAGAAGGAACAAAAAGGTTTTTAGAAAACTTTTGGAAAACTATTTTCAAAACCAATTATAAAGTATTTTCCAAAGGAAAGTCTAGTTTATTTTAAAGGCTATTCCCCAAAAAGCCATTAGCAAAATTCCTTCGTTTTTCTCCATTCTGAATCTGTCTTTTTCTTCATTTTCAGTATGGCCGATAACTTTGCTATTCCGGAGGGAGTGCACGTACCTGTTTGGTATAGGAGACTTTTGGAGGCTAGGGCGACCGAAGCCGGCCCCGCAGATGTCCCTCCTCCTCCTCCCCCAGTAGTTAATGTTCCTCCTCCTCCTCCTCCTCCGGTAGTTAATGTTCCTCCTCCTCCTGTCGCTGAGGTTCCTCTTCCTCCTCCCCCTCAGCATCCTCAAGCTGACTTCGCAAAGACTTGCAAAGATTTCAAAGCAATGGGTGGCAAGAACTTTCAAGGCACTGAGACTTTTGTAGAGGCCAGAAATTAGTTGAAAGAGACCGAGGATTTATTTGCTATCTTTGGGATAGACAATCAAAGGAAGATCTTGTTGGCGGTTTGGCTTATGAAGGATGAAGCCGCTTATTGGTGGGAAGTCACCAATGGTACTAGGCCTGTTGAGACTTGGGCCGATTTCAGGGCAAGGTTCATGCTTAAGTTTCTATCTTCTGCTGAGGAGAATCTGCAAATGGAGAGGTTCATAACTTTGAAACAAGGAGATATGTCTGTCAAAGAATATGTGAACAAGTTCAATCAGTTAGCTCGTTTTGGCTTGGATATGGTGAATACTCCTTAGAAGAAGGCTCTTCGTTTTGCTAGAGGATTGAATGAGCCGTTGCAGGGATTGGCTATGTCACATATTCCCCATGGGGCCACGTTTGAGAGTTTGGTTGATATGGCGTTACTTCAGGGAGATGTCAAGAAAGAGGTCAAGATGAATGATACTCAAGCCAAGAAGACTGATTCCCAGTGGAAAGGAAATCAGGGAAATCCAAGTGGTCAGAGCAGTCAAGGCAATCAGAACAAGAACAAGAGTCAAGGTAACAAGGGGAACAACAACAAGGGCAATAACAACAAGGGCAAGAACAACAAGGGGAAGTGCCATTTTTGCGGTTCAGTTGGGCATCTTATTAAGGATTGTAAGAAGAGGAAAAGGAAGAATGGTGAATGCTTTTTCTGCGGTGAGACTGGACATTTTAGTAAGGATTGCCCGAGGAAGCAAGGGCAAGGCCAGGGTCAGACTCAGCGTGCTGGACCTTCAGGAGGGCAAGTTCATGCTCTCAATACCGCTCCAGTTCCCGATCGAGGTAGTATTTCTGTTGAGAGCCTTGTATATATTTCTGATTTTCCAGTTCGTACCTTGTTTGATTCTGGTGCATCGCATAGCTTTATCTCATCTGATCTTGTTGATAGTTTGCACCTTAGTACTAGCTTGGTAGATGATCCCGTCTGTGTCTCAAATCCTATTGGGGGTTCCGCCCATCTGTCTATGATATGTGGGGATTTGAGGATCTCTATACTGAGTGTAGAGTTCTCGTGTAGTGCTTATGTTCTTGGTTTCAGGGGATACGGATTGATATTGGGCATGGATTGGCTGTCCAGATATGGAGCCATTCTTGATTGTGAGCATAGGGTTGTGAGGCTCGTGACTCGCCTCGGAAACACCCTAGAGATTTCTTGTGATCCGAGAGGTCCCGTCATGTTGTGCTATCTTGAATCACTCGACTCGTCAATGGAAACTCTTCAGTCTGTGAGAGTGGTTAGAGAGTATCCGGATGTTTTTGATGAAGTTAGGGGGTTGCCCCCTAAGCGAGAGATTGATTTCCGCATTTATCTGGTGGATAATGCAAAGCCGGTTTCTTTGCCCGTTCGGCACATGGCTCCGCGTGAAAGGCGGGAGCTAAGTAAGTAAGTGAAAGAGTTGCTTGAGAAGAACTTCATTAGACGAAGTATATCTGAATGGGGAGCGCCTGTGGTATTTGCTACCAAGGCAGATGGTTCTCTCCGACTATGTGTTGACTATCGAGAGTTAAATAAGCTGACTAAGAAGAACAGACACCCGTTACCGAGGATTGATGATCTCTTTGACCAGCTTGTCGGTGCTTCTGTTTTCTCCCAGCTTGATCTTGCTACGGGATTCCATCAGCTCAGGGTAGCTGAAGATAGTATAGACAAGACTGCGTTCAGAACTCCAGATGGATTCTTCGAATGGCTTGTCATGTCGTTCGGCTTGACTAATGCACCCGCATATTTCGTGGACTTGATGAGTAGGGTGTTCAGGGAGTTCTTGAACAAGTTTGTCGTGGTCTTCGTAGATGATATTCTGATCTTCTCTAAGGATGAGGAAGAGAACGCAAGGCATCTCGTGGAAGTGATGGATACGCTTAGAGCGCATCAGTTGAAGGCCAAGTTCTCCAAGTGTCACTTTTGGAGAAGGGAGGTTAGATTCCTTGGACATATAGTATCTAAGCAAGGCTTAGCGGTGGATCCCGCTAAGGTAGTTGCAGTTCAGGATTGGAAGACTCCAAGGAATGCAACCGAAGTGAGAAGTTTTCTAGGTCTTGCGGGTTTTTACCGGAAGTTCATCAAGGACTTCGCGAAGATTTCCACTCCTCTCACTAAATTGACGAAGAAGAATTTAGTTTTTGCTTGGAGCATAGAATGCGAGCTTGTTTTTCAGAAGCTCAAGAGAGCTCTCACATCAGCACCTGTTCTAGCTTTGCCCGATGGAGGGAAGTTATTTACAGTATACACCGATGCATGTGGCACGGGGTTAGGAGTTGTTCTGATGCAAGAAGGAAGAGTGATATGCTTTGGCGGTAGACAACTCAAAGTGCATGAGAAGAATTATCCCACTCATGACTTAGAGTTGGCAGCAATAGTATATGCACTCAAGGCTTGGCGCCATTATCTTCTGGGAGAAAGATTTGAGCTTTATACCGATCACAAGTCATTAAAGTATCTCTTTTCTCAGAAGGATCTGAATCTGAGGCAACAACGATGGATGGAATTCTTGGCATCCTATGATTTTGAGATAGCCTATACCCCTGGCAAGGGGAATGTGGTAGCAGATGCATTGAGTAGAAGAAGGTTGACCCTAAGTCCTTTATTCGTTGAGATGAAGAATTTAGAGTATGTGGCGACCTTTGATTTCTCTTTGGCAGTTGAGTCGATGACCGGTTCTTTGGCATCTCTGGAACTCAGACCTACCCTTCTTGATCAAGTTGGGGCTTCGCAGAGAGAAGACCCTCAGATAGTTGAGATTATGGATAAGCTAATTCGAGGAGAAACGTCTAGTCATCTCGCTCGATATTCTATTGATGACAAGGGTTGGCTGAGGAGAGACGGAAGGTTATGTGTTCCAATGGTAGAAGATTTGGTAAGAAAAGTTCTTGAGGAAGCGCATCGCTCTAAGTTGACTAAACATCCGGGCAGAGATAAGATGTATAAAGATATGAAGCGCATTTTCTTTTGGCCTGGGATGAAGAAGGATGTGGCAGAGTTTGTCTCTAGATGTATCATTTGCCAGCAAGTTAAGGCCGAGTCAAAGAAGCCCGGTGGGCTATTACATCCTCTAGACGTTCCACTTTGGAAGTGGGAGAGTATTTCCATGGATTTTATCGATGGGCTACCAAGGTCACAGAAAGGGAATACGAGCATTTGGGTTATTGTGGATAGACTTACGAAGAGTGCTCATTTCATTCCGGTGAAGAGCAAGAGGACCGCATCTTGGCTAGCGTCTGTATATCTTCGTGAGATTGTGAGACTACATGGATTCCCTTCTAGTATAGTCAGTGACCGTGACCCAATCTTTACAAGTCAATTCTGGAATAGCTTGCAAGAAGCTATGGGCATGAGGTTGAATCTAAGTACGGCTTATCACCCACAGACGGACGGTCAAACCGAAAGGGTGAATAGGGTACTCGAGGATCTGTTGAGGCTTTGTATTCTGGATTTTGGTGGTACTTGGGAAGACCATCTTCCTCTTGTTGAGTTTGCATATAATAACAGTTATCAGGCAATCATAGGGATGGCACCATTCGAAGCTTTATATGGGAGGCCGTGCAAGTCGCCTACATGTTGGTGGGAGACTACAGATAAGCTTATACTTGGGCCTGATATGATCAGAGATACATCCGAGAAGGTCGAGTTGATTCGGAGACGGATGAAAGCGGCCCAAGACCGACAGAAATCCTATGCTGATAAGCGAAGAACTGATTTGGAGTTTGATGTTGGGGATATGGTTTTCGTGAAGGTTTCTCCTTTGCGGAATGTGGTCCGATTTGGAGCCGTTGGGAAGTTAGCACCAAGGTTTGTTGGACCATTCCCTATTATAGAGAGGATCGGGCAGATGGCTTATAGAGTGAAGTTGCCCGAGAAGCTTGCCGGAGTACACGATGTTTTTCATGTCTCGCATCTCCGGAAGTGTTTACATGAAACAACAGAGGTTGTTGAGCCGAGTGTTCTGAAAGATGTGGAAGTGGAGAAAGAAGCTACCTTGAGGAGAGCTCCGATTCGTATCTTGGGGACGGAGACCAAGAAGCTAAGGAATCGAGAGGTCAAGTTGGTGAAGGTTCAATGGGGTGAAGCCGAAGAAGACGCAACTTGGGAAACCGAGGAGAAGATGTGTGGGCTTTATCCATTCCTTTTTGAGGGTACACTCTCAATCTCTTTTCTTTGTTAGCATATCTTTCTCTTTGCTATCCATGTTTATCTAGTTTATCGTGTTAATCTTGTCATTAGAACCTTAGGTAGAAACCCTTTGGATGAAACATGTGTTTGAAACATGTTATGCTTGATGGTTGCAAGTGGTTGCAAGTGTTTGCAAGTGGTTACTCGTGGATGCATTATACACGTTAGGCACTAGATCGGCTCACACACTCCTCATATAGCATATGCATGAGTGTTTATGCTTATTCATGGATGAAAATTTTTGTGTTATCACATGGATGTTGCATATGGATGTATGTTATGTGCACACATATAGATGTTACACATTATGTTAGGAATTGCATACATATGGATTCATTTCACTAACATAATTTGCATTGATGATATTTGCATTAAATAAGGACATATACACACACCTTTGCATATGCTCATACAACATTTAGAATCTTGTAAGGACAATGATTGCTCGTGGATGATGTTTTGAGTAGATGGATGTTGGATGGTAGGATACGTTCTTCCTAACTTGAAGATTTCGGGGACGAAATCCTTTAAGGAGGGGAGAATGTAACAACCCGTATTTTCAATAACCTGTTATAACATAAATCGAGGCAGAATTTAATTTATAAATCTGAATCAAGGGAAACGGGCTATGCCATTGCGTTCGTCTTGGAAAAATACGCGAAATAGAGTCCGAGTTTTCGAAAATCGGAGTCTGTATGACCCGATTAAGGCCCAACGAAGTTTTCAGAAAATTCCAAAGCAAAAACAGATTTCAAATTCAAGTTTGAAATTGAAAATTTGGGCCAGTTTGGGCCAGGCGGGAGAATTCCCGCCAGAGTACCCAAGTCGACAGCCCTGTCGACTTGGGAGTCGACTTGGTTGGACCCAAGTCGACAGCCCTGTCGACTTGGTCCAGCCGGGCTGTTTAGCCTGGTGCACCATTTAGAGATTATGTTGAGCTTGGGGGCCAGATTCGATTTTAAGGGCTGAGATTGCAACTAGGGTTTAATCCTATGGCCTAAAACACTTGCCTAAACTATAAATAAGGCCCTAACCTAGCCCTAAATCATCATTAATCTATCCTACAACTAAACTATGGCAAAATCAATCCTCTCATGGCCTCCACTCTCTTCATAAAATTCCTAAATAAATTTCTAAGTGATTTTCCATGCATACAAGTGTTTTCAAACTTGTATGAGCATCATTAGCTTGCATTCAAGCCAAATTTCTATATTTGCATCATAAAGAAAGAGTTTTGATCATTTTGGCTCAAGGGTTTTTATGTTAGAGCTTGCATTTTGGGTTTGATTGATTTCATAAGGGCTTTGTCATATTTTTGTGACTTCTTAAGCATTGTAAGCCCTATTCTACTTTCATACTTAAACTCTAAAGTTAAATGTATGATATGCAAGTTTATATGCAAGTTTACTATGCTATGATATGCAAGTTTATCATGTTGTAATATGCAAGTTTATATGCAAGTATGCCATGCTATGATATGCAAGTTCATCATGTCATGTTATGCAAGTTTACCATGTTATGCTATGCGAGTATGCCATGTTATGATATGCAAGTATGTTTTGCAAGTTTGGGATGATCATCTTGTTCATGTTATCATGTTATGCAAGCTTATCCTGAGCATGTGAACATAAAGCTTCAAGCTTTATGCTAAAGGTTGCATTTTGGCAACATGTAAGTTATCATATCTCTTATGATAACTTGCATGTGAGGCTAAATGCGAACTTATGGCCATTTCTACATGTCATTTATCACCATGTATCACCAATATGCTAAGTTTGGTTTTATGCATGCTTTTGAGGCCTAAAAATGTAATATGCAAGTGTATGAACATATGAACATTTCATATGCCACCATGTTAAACTTGTGGCTTCAACACCTTTATGTCATGATTATGCCAAGTTCCCTCTTTCTATCCTTTATGCGCTAGTGCGATATGTAAGCGATGGGATTGCATTTGGGGTTGGGTAAACTTAAAAGACATAAAAACATAAGCTTGGGAATTTACCTATTAAGTTAGGTCTACCCATTGGGAATTTACCTATTAAGTTAGGTCTACCCAATTGCTTGAAAATTTGTAACATGTTTTGGAAACATGATGGACATGACACTTAGAAAAGATAAGTGTGACCAACTCGAGGTTGGGTTGAGTTTGTAGCGTAAACCTACCCGAAACCGACCGGCTTAACTAGTTGCTACAAACAATAGGACCCAATGTGAGAAGTTGGCCATGTTGTACCTTGAACCCGAGGTTAGACCAAGTTGTGGTGTAAAGCTACCCGGAACCGACCGGCTTAACTAGTAACCGCAACAAAGTCTAATGTGAGAGGTTAAGGCACATTAATTAATTAATGTCTCATGATTAGGGTTAAGTCATGGTCCACTTAATACTTAACCAATTTGGGCTTGGTAGATTAATCGGGGTTAAGTCGTGAACTCATTGTTACACTTAACCAAGTTAATCCATGATTAGCAAGAGGGTTAAACAGTACTTAACCCACTAGAAAATCCTAGCAATGGGGGCCCACTCCAGCAGTAATCCCAAGTTTGTATCATTAAGACCCTAGGGACTAGGCTAGGGAGGGGGCACGATTACTGGGCTGGAGGTAAGCGACCAATAAACGACGGCAGGGTGGTACGCCGGTGTAGTTCCGGGCGGGCTCTGGTCGTGCACATAGTCCGTAGCCGGAGAAAACATGCACGGGTACCAGTAGATCTGGACTGTGCACTCATGTTCATGGTGTCCAGGGGTTGACACCCTAGGGCTTGATACACTCGAAGGGTGGACCCGGCATAGTTCGACTACAATTATGTTTGGGCCGTATTGACACCAACACGTGACGGGTTAGGCTTATAGGGAGTCGATCGACTAGACCGTTTGGTTGGACCTTGTATTAGGGTCATTTCATGTTATTGGGCCAAAGCTTGGGCCAAGGGATCAATACTTGTTTATTCAAGTCATGTTAGTTTGCTAGTACACCTGTGGTGCAAACCCTTAATTCTGATTATGCGATGACACCTTTATCTACCTGGTTAGTTAATCATCATGCTAGTATGTAGTTATCCTTATGTTCATCTCAGCTTTCATCATGCCAGTTAACTTTATCAGTTTACATTGATTGTAGTAAGGCTTACTCAGTCTTTTTGACTGACCTGTTTTCTTTCGCCTCTTTTCTTCCGTTTCCCCCCCCCCCAGGTTCTCAGGGAGGGAATATTGGAGCTTAGCTTGGATTTCTGACCGCTTGCTTGAGGGATTTAGCTCATGTACGGTTTGACATGAAGCTAGCTATGGCTATCACTTCTTTTGGGGATTAGTACTTATGTATTTCAGTTTCTTAGTAATGTTGTTTTATCTAGACTTGTGTATTTGGAAAATTGACATTATGTTGTACCAGACTTGTTTTGAAATGGTTTGAAATCTTCCGTTGTTTTATCTATGTTATTTACTCTATTTACACATATATACATATGTTCTTGTTCTGCCTTGATATATCATTATGCATGTTTACCTGATTCATATGCCCCTCCAAAGTCAGAGTGCTTGCAAGAGACACCCTGGCGGAGGCGGGGTGTTACAATACTCGTCTGATACAAATTTATAGATGGTTTCCCCCTAACCGACCCAATTCTCTACTCTAGTAGATGGATTTACTTGTTAATGCTCTTTATTAGGGTGAATCTCAGGGTGGGGTGTTACAACCAAGTACCAACCTGATTGCATATATCCAGACTCCCTTTAGATTGCTCCAAAGGCGTCTTATGAAGTGTCGCCATGGCCTCGCCTTTTTATTATATCATATGTCTAATCTTTTCTTACGCATTTAATTTATTCATTCCATTATTTTATTATGATATTTAATTCTCTTTTATGTTCCTAACCATTATACGATAGTCTAAGTCCAAAGACTGTATCTAACTATTTTAAATCATTTATCATAATAATGACTTTCATATATTTTATCATCTGTGTTTCCAAGGCATATCTTGACCATTTTCCTTATTTATTCTTATTTTCTTTAACATATCAAGTGTTCAACTTGATTATTTTCTCATTTCCTTTTATCTCGGTAAACCATTAAATCTTTAGGTTCGTTTTTTACAGGTCCTTGTTAAGTTTTAAAATTAGGCTCACATCCGATCATAGTTTTCAATACACTTCCGCCCCCTACTTTTGAATGTGCGCCTCCTACTTTCTTGGATCCACTTCCTACTTTCATGTAACGCCTATTGCATTTTTACTTTCGCTCCTTCGTTTTTTTTTTAAAAGAAGTGCGGCCCTGATTAAATTTTTTTTTTATGAAATCTGGAAATAATCCCAGAAGTCCACGCCAAGAAAAAAAAACTTGCATATACGTATGCAAGTATTGCCAATAATTGCATACGTGTATGCAATTATTGCATAAAGGAAATTATGCTATAGTTTTGCCTGCATACATGTTGCACACATATGTGCATATTCCGGATTTACTTGCACACTTGAATGCAAATAAAAATGAACTGAGTTGCACTGCTGTGAAATTTTGCATATTTTTATGCAAGAACGATGCAATACTTACACATAAATATGCATAAAATTCAACAGCGGATGCAACACTGGAATACTTGCATATATATATATATATATATATATATATATATACGTAGGAAATTGAAATTCTTGCGTAACATTATGCATTTAACTGCATTTTTCGCTGTTTTTTTGCTGTTTTGTTTTATTTTTTTCATGTTTTTTGATTTTTTTGAGAGAATTTATGGTCGAATGCATAATTTATTTAAATAATAATTTTTGTATTTATTTATTTCGCAGCTTTTGAAAAATAGGGACCTAATTTATAATAAGTTTATCACTGGATATGAGCCTAATTAAGTTTGCTTTTAGGGACTTGAGCCTTATTTTCACTATATCTTTTACTTTCCTACTTCTTTTACTTTTCTATTGTAAGTTTTATCCTTATGGAAATAATAGCATTCCATTTGGTTGGTCATTGAGGCTTTACTTAAAATCTACTTCTGTATTTACTACAAAATAATTCCATGCATAGACAAAATGCAACAATATCCCTATTCTGCACTAATCTCGCTTCTTTTTGCGTTTATTCTTGTTGTTACATTCACTTCTCCTTTGTAAATTAAGAATATGGAAATATATTCTTTTCTAAACCACCGACTACAATATTATTGATTTCCTAACTCAGGATCCAAACACACACATCCCATTTTTATTTCATTTTACATGTTTAACATTATTACTACAAATTTTCCCCATTCCAGGCTTAGGCATTTCCTTTTTCTTTTTAGTCCAAAGTTTATACATATTCTATCATATTAGAATACCTTTTGCACATAAGTCCAATATCTTTAAGGTTTATAGTTTAAAAAAGGTAACTTGAATAAACTAATTTATATAATTAATCAAATCAATAATAGACCTCACATGCTCTCTTCTCAAAATGGCGTCTTTCTTGCCCCCCTTTCCTTTCAGCGTGCCCTAACCTCTCCTCCCGCCTCTCTCCATCGCAGATTAACCTCCACCTAGCACCGCACCTACAAACCAGACCCCCTCCTCTCGCCCTCCTCCACTAGATCCGCCTCCGTTACCAAACCCACCCACCTCTTGCTATACCTCTAACCCTAGTTCAGCCGCACCTATTCCTCCCCATCCTCCTCCACCGGAGCCGCCCCCGTTACCAAATACGCACATCCTTTGCTCTACCGCTAACCCTAGTTCAACCGCAAGCTCCTCGAAGATGAAATGGTCTTCCCTCTTTGAATCCAAGCTAAGAAATGCCGGAACGTATTCTCCTCCTATGAAGCTAGTCTTCAAAGGCAAAGCCTTGCAACCATCAGCAAATCTTTTCGAAGCTGCTGATCTGTAGTGGAATGGGTATTTGGTAGGCCATTTTCTTGACTGTCCTTTTCCGTATTTTGTGGTCTCCATGCACCTGAAGAAGAAATGGAACCCATCTGGTGGTATTAAAATAAGATCTGCAAGGAGTGCGTACTTTTTCTATATTGATAGACTTGAGGAGAGGGAACATATTTTGCAAGCGGATCCCCTATTGATTCAAAACAAACTGTTTATAGTTCGGCCATGGTCATCTAGATTAGGAGATTTGAATAAGCCTATTACTTGAGTCCTTGTGTGGATCAATGTCACGAATTTGTCGTTATACTGTTTGTCTAAACAAGGAATTTCATGGTTGGCAATGAGAGTAGGGAAATTTTTATGCATGGATCTCTCTACCGAGAGGCTTGATCATCTTGAATATGCCAAATGTATGTCGAAGTTACCCCCATTTGATGAGTTGCCTTGTGAGTTCCCTGCTTTGCTTCTGGACGGCAGCAAACAAACAGTGTATGTTACATATTTATGGAGGTCAGAGATTTGCATGAATTGTGACTGCTTTGGTCACACTACTCGTAGCTGTGAAAAGTTCAGAGAGGTATCAAACAAAGGTAACACTAGCAAATAAAAGGAGATTATGTCTGATAGGAAAAATGGTGAAAATAGACAGGTTAGAGGTAACATTAGTGCTGGTACAAATCACAGATCCATTTCCACTTGGCAAATGGTAGGTGGTAAAATTATAACTATTACTGGTACTAAACCATGCACTAGTATGGCTAAGGGAAAAGAGAAATTGTATGTTGGTGTCTTAGAAAAGAATATATATTCGGCACTTAACAGTATGCAGGAAGAAGGAATGGATGATGAGGTAGCGGAAGACTGTGAGGAAGGGGAGATTTGGCAAGTCAGTGAACTTTTATCTCGTGCTTTGCCTTCCCATGCAGGTATGAAAGTTAATGCAACTACCCTGGTAAATGCGTGTTCAAGCAAGCCTAATGATAGTGAAGAGGGTTCTCATGTAAAAGGCACCTCTGTTTATGAGGTTTTGTCTACTACTCAGGAAGTTATAAATGTGGTTGCTGTGTCGTGCAAGGATGCCGCTATGATGTGCAAGGATGCTGCTGTTAGCACAGTTGGGGACAACCTCAGCTTTGGCAAAGATGGCAGATCTACTGCTCAAGCTGACAAAACTCGGCTTGATTCCTTCCTGCAAGGAAACTTTGATTGTATTGAGAATGACAAGATGAAGAAGATGACCCCTAAAACAAAAGCCAGAGCCTCTATAGGAAACAATAAGAAAGGAGTCTGCGAAACTATTGAGAGCCTTTGAACATAAATTAATGAGGGTAAGCTGGATGCTTTTGTATGCAGCAAAAAAAAGAAACCAATGGATATTATGATTAATAATTACACCTCGATGGAGTTGTACGCAGCTAAAAGAAATAAAATGGGGCTAATGCCGTATAGAGAGAGCTCTTCCAAGCTGTCACCTTCTTCCCTTAAACCTGGCTTCCTAAACTCTATCAGCAATAAAGCTTCTAGCAGTTCTGGAAGTCCAAATGAAAGTATCAAAGAAATGCCACCATTCACAGGAAAAGCTTCCCCTGTCACAAACAACAAAGACAAAGAGAAAGCTCAAAGTAAAGCAAACCCATACAGACATATTCCGCCTCCTCCAGGCTATAAAGCACCACCTGATCCTATCATTAATATGCCTATAGAGGTCTCGACTTCTGGACATAAGCTGAGTTGTGCGCTTATAACGAGGAGTAAGAAAATCGAGCTATTAAAGGGGCTCGATGACGATAAGGGTTGAAGGGATGGTGCTTTTTTTCCTTCTTGTGTTCACATCAAAATCATGAGCTGCTATATATAATACAAAAATAATGCAGTTTATGTCATACGGTAGGCTTTGTGGTTGTGTTCTCTACTTCCTAGTATGGAAGGTAGAATAGTTGATATGTACAATGCATATCACCTGATCTTTCATGCACTTTTTATTTTGGAATAAATAAAAGAGTGTTATGGATCACTATAAAAACCGGTCGGCCATGCCAAAACAATTTATATAATTAGTATAAACATAACAACATCCATTACAATTATTATAATATGAATCTAAAATTTTCATATATCATTATCCTAGTTTAAATCTACTCATCTGGAAAAAGCACTCTACGTTTCAAAACTGATTCAAATCCAGTTTTAAAATTCATAATCTTTCACTTTTGTAGCTCCTGTTTGGATCCACAAACTAGAATTTACACGGATTTATAAATTTGGACTTAAATAAATAAAATTAGTTAAATAGGGAAATCAGATCTAAAAACTTACCCCATACGAACGATTCATTTTGAATAATCCACTTTCTAGATCTACAATTTCTTCCTCTAATTTGTGGTTTTGAAGGCCTAATTGTTTTTTTAAAGAATTGGAGAAGAAAGAAAAGTGACATGGCTTCCGCACTATTCAGAAAAAATGAGTGTGGAGGTTAGCCTTGTATTTTTATTTATAGCAATTCAAAATCCCATCATACGTTGGCTTTAAACAAATAAAATATGTAGGTTCATATGGCCACGTTCGTGCGCTTTGTGCGTTTGGGTCAACTAGCTCCTCACATTGGTTGTCCTATAAGTCGACCCGATCATGGCATATGTCGACCCCCATGGGTCTTTATGCGTGTGCAACACGTTCTATTGATTTGTGCATTTAAATTCTTATTTATTAGGTTGCGACATTATATTATTTAACGTTGTCATTTCATTAATTTCAATCCGATCCTGATTTATATCCGTTTATATTGCATGTTAGTTTCCAAATTCAAACATGCATTTATTTTTGTAATTTACACGAATATTTATAATATAAATGTATACATGCACATTTACACCTATAATTATTTTCCAACATTGAACTTCGAATGTCAATAATTTTTCTGTACGCACTTCGTTCAAAGCAAATTAAGAGCAAATTTTTCCGTACGCACTTCGTTTGGAGAAAATTATACGTATAAATATCAAATTGGTATAAGGTTTGAGTTCAGATTTTGATAATTCCAAAAATGTATATTTTCTCTATTCGTAATTTAATTATATTAATTACTTACTCTAAGAAATGCGGGGTGTTACATGCATGTACAGTCTTTTAAGCTCGTAATAAGGTATTAAGCATCCTTTGTTCCAAACAAGGAGATGCCTGCTTCAAGTCACATGGATGTGGCGAGCTCAGCTGGTTGCATAGTCGAAACGCTCAATGAATTCAGTGCAATGAAGGTGCAAAAAATCGTAGTGGAGATATAATGAGGATATAGAAGGGATATAGCAAATGACTCTAAAATGACATATAAAACTAGAATATAATATTTTTACAAATATATAAACGATCAATAAATAAAAAATTAACATTCAATTTAAATCTGATTAACACATGTTTCATTCTAATAAGAACATGCGTAAATATATTGTATATAGAGGTAAACTGTTGATGACAAAATATGTCGTAAACACCCAAAATTCTTATTAGTTAAGAATTATAGTTTCGCACGGAAAAGTAAGTGCGGAAAGAAGTAAATGACACAAGAGATTTATAGTGGTGCGGTCTCGCGAGAGGCCTACGTCCACTTTGGAAGAGTCACTGGAATATTATTAATAGTGAAGAGTTACAAGGTTGAGAACATATCATGACATCCCTTTACATACATCTCTAAGTTATATGATGTCATAATTATCATATATTAATACATTAGGAAAAAAACACTTTTCCCCATCTTCTTCCTCAAAGTATAGATGCTATTAAAGAGGTTACGTGGAGCTCTCAAGAGATGTCTAATCACTAAACTCCAACCCCTTTGAAGTGTGAGGTCAAGGGGTATTTATAGTGGAGTTGTTAGGTAGGAGTAGGTAGAAATAGGAGACCACACCAGGAATCTCGCATCCCTTAGTGCCAACCTCCAGAATCTCGGACCCCTTCCTGCTCGTGCCTAGAACCCGTACCCCCCGGGGTACGAAATTCGTACCCCGAGGGGTACGAAGAATATATGAAGGTGGGCAGGACGAGTCGAAATTTCCACAATATGGGCATGATTCTTAGCAAGAATTATTGCAGTAGGATTATATTCCCCAACTTCATATTTTGATAGGCAAAAGAATGGAAGAGAAAGGAGCAATGCCCTTACACAGTGGTACCGTGCCAGACTAATATAGTGGACTTCTTCTGATAGGCCTTTGTTGACGCTTGTGGCTTTCCGGGGTTTGAGGTAATAGTTAGGCAATATTTAGAGGAGCGGTGAGGTTCTTGTCAGCGTGATCCCTTTTCGGCTCACTTTCTTTGCTCCTTGGAGACACTCTCGGCCTTGGCTTCACGCGATACGTTGAGTCGAGCGTGCCTTGCGTACTTTTGGGAAACGAACCAAAAGGCCGGTTAATATTTTCCCCCAAAGTACGTCTTGTCTTGACATGATGTGCTTTGTGTTGATTGAAGTAGTTGTCGAATCGTCGACTTTTCCTGTAAACTTATAAAAATAGTTGTTAGTTGTTGAGCTCGTTTACTGTAGAGTCGTAAACGAGTCATGGTGGATGCGACGGTGTGTCTACATTGCTAAGTACTAGCATTACACCACGCTTGCGCGTTCATGGCTACTCGTATATACGTGTATTGTACACGCATATGTACCATCATCATCATTTTTTTGTCGTACCCTAGTTTGGGTACGAATTTTGGTACACTGGTGGGTACGAAACTTCGTACCCTAGTGGGGTAAGAAGTTTCGTGCCCTGGTGGGGTACGAAGTTTTGTACCCTGATGGGGTACGAATTCTCATACCCCGGTGGGTAAGAAATTGCCTACCCCATTGGGGTACGAATTTTCGTACCCTGTCGGGATACGAAGAGACACATTAGGTGAACACGAAGAGACATCTACTCTTGTTATAAATAGGTCCCCTCCCCATTTCTTTTCTCTCTTCTTCTTTTTTCTTTGACCTCCATTGTTGTAAGCTTCGAATTTTTGTACTTGGAAAAAATTGAAAAGGTAGGAATCAACGGTTTTGGAGGCGTATGCCCTCCCCTCTAGAGCTTCGGCCACTGCGCCTTGGGGGAGATGTCGAGATTCCTCTCGAGTTTATCACGGTCGCAGCCATGGAGTTAAAGGGAGGAAGGCGCACACAAGGGGAGAGTCGAGCATTTGAAGGTGGCGATGGAGAAGAGGGATGCTCACGGGGGAGAGAAAAAGGGTTCGTGCTCCAGAACTCGAGGTGCGAAACTTCATACCCGCTGAGGGTACGAAGTTTCTTACCCCGCTGGTCCAGAGGTATGAATTATTGTACCCCTATCAGGGTATGAAACTCATACCTGGTGGGGTATGAGATTCGTACCAATAGGGGTACGAATTCTCGTACCCTTGAGGGGTATAAGATTCGTATCCATTGGGGTATGAATTTTCGTACCCTTGAGGGGTACGAGTTTTCATACCTCTTGGAAGGGAACGAACTCTTTTGAGTTTACCAAGAGCTTCACCCTCCATCGCGTATCCCTTACGGAATCCTGAGTTCTCGACTGCCCGCATCTAGACCTGTACTCCTCCTACGTCGCTTGCATGACCGGACTAAATGTGTTGACGGCCGTGCGATTTACGATTCGAACTTGGAAATATGACTAGAGCATAAACCTGAACTGTGATTGAACTATTTGTTAACCAATTTTTTGATCTGGTTCCCAAAACTATGCAAGGCGCGCTCGACTCAACATATCGCATGATACTATAGCCCAAAAGTATTGCCAACAACATCAGGGGTCTAACACCAGAAGACTCGAGCCATGCTCCGAGCTGTCAAGCGGGTCCGAGCGCAGCGCCGGTGGGGTCCGGGGCCCTACAGTCCCGACGGCGATCGACCTAGCCTGTTAGGTCGAACCAGTGTGTTCATCAGAAGTTCCGTGAATGTCTCCGCTCCTCCAAACATTGCCAAACTAAGACCTCAGACAACAAGGAGTCGTGAGTCCAAGTCTCGAACCCCTTGCCCGTGTTGAGATATGATCTTCGTGACCCTAAGGCGTACGAAATTTGTACCTCTCGAGATTTTAAATTCGAACCCCTTGCTCGTGCTGAGATATGATCTTTGTGCCCCAAAGGGGTACGAAGTCTATTCGAGAGCATGTTATGGTGGGTCGAAACTCCAGAGACCGGCATAGTAGGCTCGAAATTCATGGTGCAAACCCCACTCCTTTTTATCCCTTTTCGCACTCCCTTTTATCCCTTATCACTTCTCACCTACTCCCACTACCCTCACCTAATCTCTCCACTATAAATACCACCTCACTTCCTTCATTCAAGAGGTTGGTCTAAGCTCTCTCTCTCAAGCTTTATTGGCTTCCATCTTCTTCCCCAAAGCCTCCTAGGCACCTTCCTTCATCATCAAGGAAGAACGCACATGTGCTTGGACCCATGAGCATACTCATGAGTGTTTAACCATGCTTTTGGACATTTCACAACCTTTGGATATTTCCAAACCGCTCGGACATGGGGGACCAAGTCAACCCCTCTTCCACTCAAGGAAGAAGAAGAAAGCCTTGGCCTACTCACCTTGGATCTCAAACCTCGGATCCCGAGCATCGGACCCCTAGTCTCAACTCCGCCTCACTCGGCCTCGACTCGTCCTCACTCGGTCTCGACTCCGCCTCAATCGGCCTCGACTCCGCCTCGCTCGGCTATGCTACAACATGGGCAAATCCTCGACTACTCTCGCTCAACAAGGAAGATCGATAACAAGGAATAAGAGGATATTGTTAATCATTATAGCTTCTTGTAATAGTCTTGTTGTACCTTATCATGATGGAATAAAATTAGTATAGCCTTCAAAGTGGATGTAGTCCCCGACGGGCTGAACCACTATAAATAACTGTGTCCTTTACTTCCCCGCACAATATTACTGTATTTGTTATAATTCTCCGCTCTGGGCAAAAAGTTTCAAAATTTTGCAATTCTCTGGTGTTGACGACAATTTTAGGCGTCAATATTTGGTGCGCCAGGAAGGGGGGAGCAAAGCGCGCACCTACGGTCGACTTTCTGTCACTTCCTTCGAGGAATCGAAACCCCGTCGTTCCTTCTACTCAACCACCAAGACTTTGAATTCTTCTCAGGTTTTCCCAGACTTACCGACCAAAGAGATAGGCAATGGTGAACAAAGGAAAGAACCCCATGGTCGGATATTCCATTGTCAATTCTGATTCAGAATTTTCCCCTCGTCCTTGACTCCCTAAAGCTCTGACTAACCTTAATGCGACCAACCTCGACGCATCAGTCGATCAAGCCTAGTTTAACGAAACATCAAGAAGTTGAGAGAGACTCGACAATGCCTTGTCAACAAAATCCACCATAGCATCAGATTAACACAACGGCTTCTACCATATAATCAACGAGATATTCTCCGCCTTCAGGCAGACTTGGGCGCTCAGCCTCCATCAAACAATGCCTTCGCTCAAATTCAACGAAACCGATTTTTCCCACCAATTCTTGACCACAAATTTGTTTAAGCTACTCGGATTTCATCTTGTTCACCGAGCAGATTTCTCGATAATGGCAAGAAAGGGGAAATCCATCCTTAGTAGACCATCCAAAAATAATCAAGGCACTCTAGTCTATCAACAACCTCTTCCCGACACCTTAACCACTGCTGATGTGGCACTACCACCGGCCCTCGAGGTCTTAATAGCTCAAGAATGGCTTCTTGCGCTTACCCAAAGGTTATAAGAAATCGACCGATGGCTCGAAGTCCAATTCAGGCAAAACAGGGAGTTAGTTCAGTGACATGCTCAATGAGGCATCGCCTGTCTCATAATAAGGAGAAGCGCATCATGGAGAGAACTCGGATTTGTTTCTTTGTCGCAAATTCCGATCTCGACTTCGATGCACTTTAGGTCCCTTCTATAAACTTGCGGTCGATTCCGCTCACGATGGCTAAGCAACAAAGAATCGAATAACAGAATGTTATAGATAAGTTCCTCTGATCCATCTTCGGATTTCGTCTTCAGTTCTCGACTATGACTCAACTACTCGCTTCTGATCGTGGTGTTTAAGCATAGGAAGCTTGACGCTATAATCAAAGCTCAAGGTGTAGAAGGGGGAGGAAGTCAACAAATCTCCTTGACCGAACCTCCATCGAACTACGTCACTCAGGAAGGCGTCGATAGAATAATCAAGAATCCTGCCATAGATTTGAAAGCTCGACTTGAGCGATAGGAAGAAGCTTTCGATACCTTCCCTGCCAGAATTAAAGACAAGATAAGAAGTACTTTAGGGCCGACTGGCCAGGCACACATTATTGAGGCAAGTACCAATGCTCCTCCACCCACGACCTGGGACTTCGGGGAAACCCCGCAAACTAACCGGTTGGCCGACGCCGCTCCTCGGAATGGTGTCGGTCCCGCTACACTCGGGGGCACCCCTAATCCCGATGTCGCTCCAGCCCATGACACTTTGGTTGGTCAGGTTGCGGGCTTCGCGGTTGGAAATGCTGCTCAAGCACTAACGCGTGCAGCTTTGGATGGTACTGCTCCCATGGTTCCATGGGTCAGAATTACGCCCGATGTGGCCCCTCAAGTTGGAATCCAACCAGATTTCCTTTTCAATCAACTGATTCTCAACTTGGACTTAAACACTGGGGGCACCAGTACCGCCTCGCGGATGTCATCCGTCAGCGCACTTGAGACGGTGCTTCTCTTAAAGGCATGGATTTTGTGACTTGTCGCTTTCTTTCCTCAGATTACAGGAATTCTCGTGACCCACCAGATTTCAAGCTACTAGTCATGAATCCTTATGACGGTCGCAAGGACCCAATTGCTCACCTCGCGAGGTGCATTCGACATATGGAAGTTCTCTCAACTTCGGAAAATGTCATGTCCAAGTACTTCTGGACTAGGGTGCACACCAGCCCGCTCAACCTCGCCAGTCTTACCAAAACCAGACCATCGATGTCGATAACATAGAAAAGGGGAAGCCAAATGTGTATTACAAAAGACGTCCATGGAATAGAACTCCCAAAGTTTGCCAAGACTAATGGGTTCAACTAGAATATCCTCATCCTGCACATCTCCCCGACATGGGCCGAATAGTCATAAAAGATATGCGAAGGAACGCCGGTAACTCGCGGAAAACCCAGTTGAGACATAATCCCTTCACCAGGATCACACATGAAGAAGAGCTCCCCGACGCTTCAACATGCCATAAGCGACATTCGATGAAGGAACAACTGACCTCTAATATCTGCAATGTCGGAATATCCATCAGAAATGGAACGCGCCATCCCGGCTGTTCCCTCCTTGCACCTAATCTCGACTAAGGGAATAACGCTCGAGCCCCCACTAGGCGAACTCAAGATGCTATGAGTCCAGACTTGTCGTCTATGATTCTTGCATCCGACTGGACCTGAGTTCACCTCAGCCAACCTCCACGAAGTATAATCAAGATGGAAGACTCACGGAATGGAAAAGACCTTCCTTCGAAAAGAAGCGCTAGGCTCCAAAATCCTCAACTGGATCACGACCGCCATAAGGCGGTAGGAACCCAGCCTCCAGTTATTGCCAACATGATCCATAGGATCGGAGAGAATCATGGGGGCATGCCAACGACATCTGGGAAACCAACCTGAGGCTAACCCATTTAGTCCAGCTATCCTTAATACCGAACGGTGCAACACTTCAACATGCCAACACTCATTCCTAACTCGAGGAACCCAAGATATTCGAAGCTTCATTAACCGCCACAAATGGCACATGGGTTCATTACGCGCCACCAGCGCCAAAAAGCGCAAGTGTTCCCCTGCCCTTATCCAAGACGGCTCTATTATGGTTCTCTCGACTTCCACCTTAAACTATCTCAACTCTCGACTAACTCGCCAAAAGATTGGTCGCGCAATCCAGGATGCACGTCATGATACCCACAGACATCCTCTCAGTCTCGAACATTTACCGAGGCACTCGTGAAACTCTCAAAGGCTATTTTGCAAGATCCAACACCGCCTTGGACGAAGTCGAGAAACCTACTCCATGAATCACACTCGTCCAGGTTATGAAGGGCATATCACCTGATTCCGAACTTAGAGCATGGACCGATTAACAACCATCAAAAGTTCAAGAAACCTTCTGCATGAATGCCGACTACTTCCCTTGCCGAAATCTAGCACAAAGGAATCAAGCTCCTACCCTCAACATCCTACCTCGTGATGAAGCCCAGAACTCCAACGACTCTAACCCCATCGCTCTACGCAATCTTGCTCGCTCCGGCAAAGGTAGTCGCAACAATAAAAGGAAGCGTCTTCGACTTCCTTCTCACCGCAGCTATACTGCTCTCAGGGTCATCTCCAGGAAATCCATCTTGCAACCTGCAATTCCCAACCATGCAAAAGGTCAAGGCCTGAAAGTCCATCGAGCGCACCAAGCTGGGACTCTACAGGATATTGTCGGTTCTACAGCATCCGCGAACACAACACGAACATGTTTCGCCACTTGCAGAACAACATCGAGGAACTCATCCGCATGGGAACTCCGAGTCACTCAATGCTCATCAATGATTTCCACTTCATAGGATCTCCGAACCACTTGACGCTCATCGAAGACTATCACTACGTGGGACCTTCGAGCCACTCAATGCTCATCGGAGATTTGCACTACATGGGATCTCCGAGACACTCGACGCTCATCAAAGATTCCCACTAAACAAAACCTTGACCGACGATTAATCCCTCAAGATCGTCCCCTGGCTCGTTAGGATCGTGGCAACAACGAGCACCCATGCCTCACAACTCGCCTCATGTGGGTTGCCTTTTGCACCGATCTAGTTGTTATCTAGCCTCTAGTGTTGTAAGCCTTCCAAATGGCTTCGGTCTGACCTATAATCACCTTTACAGCTAATTCGCATACACTAGCGTGTTACACTAGATCAACATCTCAGACCCGGGAGTCGGTCGCCTGGATCAAGCCTTAAATCGACAACAAGTACCCCGATACTTCAACTCCAAAGTCCGTCGTAAGGACCTCAATATCGGCGACCTCATCTTAAATAGGTCTTTCCTCAACCATCCGGCCTCGCTCCTCGTTAGGAAGGCCCATACTCCATACACCGCAAGCTCAGCGATGGAACTTTCAGACTTTCAACCGTGGACGGAGCCGAACTCCCAAGGTCATGGAGCGAACATCTCCGTCGCTACTTTACATAACTTAGTGTACAGTTGTTTATGCATTCCAGCGATGTCTTGTTTTCTTACAATTCAAGGCATTATAAAGGCTATTACTGCCAAAGTTATCAGTAGAAATAACATTCAGTTCCATATCGCCCTTCCATGTTTACTCCATGCACTACATGTCTGATCAATCCTGACAACCAGCTTGCGTGCAAACTGTCGATCGCCGCCTCGGCACCCCAAGCACGGGAGACGGTGCCGCCATCTGAACCTCGAACCAACATTGAGGCCAACCACCACTAGCTACGACTAGCACCCCGAGCATGGGAGCGGGCAACAGTATTCGAGTCGCCGGCCCGCAGCGCGACCGAGTATAAATAATCACTAACTCGAACCTCGGCCCTGCGTCGAGACCAAGGGTTAATCATTCCACGCCTAAGTCCCAAGCAACTTGGGGCCACCCAATAGCCAACCAAGAGTGATGCAGATTTCTCCACTGGCTACGGGTGCCGGCCGAATCTCTGCGCAGCACCGAGACCGACCTTAAATCGTTTCTTCCCCGAAGCTCTCAAGGCTTAGGGGTAGCCCATGGCCACGATCGTACCCTACGGGCTGATGACCCGTACTTCTCTTTTCGGCGAATAAACGATACCTACCGCTCGCAACAACCCGAACGAACGACAAGAGAGCCTCCCACCGGACTACTCAATGTCCTATGCCTTCGCTCTACCTAGGACATACCCCAGGCAGCCCAAAACAGCAGGCAACGAGCCTGGTTTTGCAAACTACAGGTTTCCTGAGCTGAGGGAAACTTACTGAAACTAGAGCTCTATCTCACCCCTAAGGAATAATCAACCCAAAGCATGGTCCCTAATCACTTTTTTGTTAAGTGTAACGACAAGTACGCTCATGCAAGTACAGGACACTGGAAAACATGAAAAGAACATCCGAACACTTGACATAAATCGCGATCTTTACTAATTCATATTTCATTTCACATACACACATTTACACCCCAAATAGACTACATGTCTAACATCTCTTCTCTCTGGTGACAGGTGTACATGAATACCACACTATGTATTTAATTACCAAAAGCGAGGACCGCACTTGCATATACTATCGGTCTATCTACCCTAAAGTATCTATAATTCCTTTAACAATTACTGATGCTACTCATCCTTCTCTTTTCTCTTTTCTGTACAGGTTCGGCAGTTGGCAGGTCACCACTTGTGATGGGCCCTTCCTTCCAGAACCGCTTCATTCTCCTATACTCTTCACAGGAGTAACAGATTCATGAGACATCGACGTGCGCCTCCAACCATCATCCTCGCCGTTTGCAATCATCGTAACCTACCCGAGGGAAATACATGGCAACGGCTTAGGGACGATGTAAGAAGCAAGGACCAATGCAGCCTGGGTTTTTCCCTAAGCCTTCTTGGTGCCCAGCTCTGTTCTCTTCTCGGCATCTTCGACGACCTTCTGATCGGTTAGCTACCAGGCCTGGAGTCACATAACTCCATCCACTTCAAGTTTGCTAAGGGTCCCCTCGCCCTCTTTTGGTAGGCATCATCGACGGCTTTCCTTTTTCCTAGCCTACTTAGAGGCCCTCTCCTTTTCGGCCTCAACATCGGCTTACTTCTTCGCCACCACATCGGCAGATCTCTCCTCGATATCCCGCCTAGCCTTTGCCCATGCATCTTGTATGGCAGCCTCATCCTGTCCCTCTTCCCTTCCGGCTCCTCAGACTTTGCCACCAGCCAGGCTTCCTGATCTTCCACCATAGCTTGCATTGTTTGCACACATACATCCGCTACGCCCATCGCATGAGCGCTTCGGCTAACCACAACATCTCCTCCTCCAAAGATACTCCTATAAATGTGGGATCCCGAAGCCATGGGTTCTCCTACTTCCCCAAATTGTTCCCTTTATAACTCCCACCGGGATTCGGATGCTTAAGGAAGCACGGGACAAAGATTAGTATCGCCTCCGCTCCAAGAGGGGATGCCCAGCAAAAGAGGCAACTGTTTGGCATCCGAGGGTTCATCGATTGCATCATCTTCAGTTGGCAAGTACTCAAGCTTGGGAGCAGTCCTCCACCTATCCTTGCACTAACTTGACCATTATCGCAGGCTTCAAAACAACTATTTCTAAATAGCAACACCCACCTCGCGTCGAGGGTAACTTAGACCCAAAAGCACAGTCCTCCACCTATCCTTGCACCAGCTTGATCATCGTCGCAGGCTTCAAAGCAACCATTTCTAAATAGCAACGCCCACCTCGCGTCGAGGGTAACTCAGACCCAAAAGCTCGGGCCTTGGAAGCTTCTGACCTTCTACCAATATTTGGCAGGCCTGGCATGGAGGCACAGACCGAAGGATAGAGGGAGCAACACAATCGCTAGCCCCCGAGGAATAGGGAAATTTGGACAAGTTCACAGTATGAGAAATACAAAATTCATATCTTAATGAGCCTTTCCTAAGTTCTCAAGTTCCCACGGCCTGTTCATTGGGCTCCCAAAGTCTCAACACCCTTCCAGCAAACTAATATTGAAACGCAACGTGAAGCTGACCCACACCTCTCGACGCAAAAGCTTTCTACTCACAAGAGGATTGGAATGCGGTGACGACAACTAGTTTTAATAACTGAAACCATGATTAGCGGTAACCATCAACACCATTTTCGAATCGGATAATGTTCATGAGGTAATTGGGTTGGAGACTAATGACTCGACTGCATGTTCGCATCTAACGCGCATATCCGAGCGGTCAGTCCGCATAAGTCCATTTCCAGAATCATTCGCCAATCAGTTATGTTACATTCAACTTCAATTACAGACCAGACATGGAACATTAAGCAACAATCCGAACTTGCTAGCTCATCCCTGACGTCGAGCAGAATCTAATAGATACCAGGGCTTGGGGGCAACCCTCTATGGATTATCGCACCGTCCAGGCAACCACATGACCCGATCAGATCCATTTCAGTCCCTGCATTGGCGTCACCCTCATGGCATCCCTTGGAGCACCCTCTTGAGAGCACCTTCACCTTGCAACGAGGGCAATCCAGAGCCATAGTCCAGGCCCTGGAGGTTTTTTGGCTTTCCATCAGTGCCCAGACTCCACAAAAGAAGACACTCCGAAACATGATGGCAACCTTTAGCCTCAACAACTAACGCCATGGCCATCACCAACCGCCAGCGCAATGCCTGAGTCAAGATGTAGCTGCGTCACGGTTGGGTTATTAATCAGATCCCGAGACTAACAGCTCAACTATCTGTCGACATCCTACACACGCATTCGAGTCGCCAGTCCAAGCAAGCCCATTCCTTGAGAACTGTGTCGCAAGACCGCAACTCACTAATCATTGTCCGCTTTCGGCACCATGCAAAGGTTCAAGTTTACTAACTCAAGATCAAAGTCAGGGCTCAACAAAATCATTGGAGTGCGAAGTTTTGCTTTGCGCTCCCGTGCACTGGCTTAGTGTTCATCTTTTCAAACAAGCTTCGAACTCCTAGAGAGCCTGAAAGATTTAATAAGTGTTTAGGATACGAAGTCCAATCCCGTATCTGCAAATACTTGTCCTCGAATTCCTACTTTCGCTTCCTAGAATCTACCACTCCATGTTCTTGAGTGACAATCTCGGGAATCCTCTGGTTGTCCATATATCTCTTCCCTTCTCCAGAAACCTAAGGACAACTTGACGTCTGAAGTCCAGAAGCAGTATTTTGCATCCTCCCCACCTCAAGCTGATTTTCCGTCCGGGGAAGAGAAGAAAGGAAGCAACTACAATTAAGGGATCGGCATGCTCCAAGCGAACGTTCCAGAATCATAATTTGGGATCGTACACCAAGCTACGGTTAAATCCACTTATCTTCGAAGCCCCAACTACCAAATCAACCATGGCTCAATGACCACTCATGTACTCACCAAGCTCCCAATCTTCAAAGTGCACGCACTTAGCGTTTGGGTCCGACCTCGCCTCAAAGAAAAAATCTACACAAATACATGCCACGACATATGCCAAGTATTTTCCTAATAGTAACATTCGCATATGCGAGTTGCCGAAACTTGGATCGTTAGGACTAGCTTGGATCGTTGAACAATTTTGGGCTCACAAATCCAAGTGATTCAGCGAATACTCCAAAAATCAAGCTCCATCTCAATCACGTTTCGACAATCACATTAGGCGATCGCGCGCCCGAGCCACAGCGATGGCTACACATGCACGCTTTCGAAGTCTCAATCGAGCAGATCGACTCGATTCGTTAGCTAAATACGTGCTCACAAGCCTTAATGGTCTACACACCGGAAAGATCAACTCTCGATCATCAAACACTTCGAAAAGCTAAATTGCATGATCACAAGCCCATGGCGTACAATTTACCTCCATGTTACCTATTCCAACTCTGATCGCGTTGCACGGAACCACATGCAAATATGAGATTGCATACGCAATTATGACCCGATAACGAACCATTTGCACTTCAATGCAATCGGGAGTCAACGACTAACACTTAGTGTCTTTAATGTACAAAATTAGATGCCTTGGGAAGGTTCCAACCCAATTGGCAAGATTCAAGCGAGTCAAAGCCCTTGGCAATGCCAGAATCCTAAACCCATACCAACACATTTTGATAAGGCGTCTCAACCACTCCAATGCGATTCATTCCCAGGGCACATCTCAAAAGAAAGGTTATGACCAATCACAAATTGTGGCATGGATATCTTTCTGCCCATTGTCGGACTTATCTTCAAAGCACGCCCTGTTAACACGAGACATACTTTGAGGGGAAAATGTTAACCGGCTTTTTGGTCCGGTTCCCAAAAGTACACAAGACGCGCTCGGCTCAACATATCGCGTGATACTACAGCCCAAAAGTGTTGCCAATAACATCAGGGGTCTAGCACCAGAAGACTCGAGCCATGTTCCGAGCCGTCAAGCGGGTCCGGGCGCAGCGCCGGTAGGGGTCTGGGGCCCCACAGTCCCGACGGCGATCGACCTAGCCAGTTAGGTCGAACCAGTATGTTCATTAGAAGTCCCGTGAACCTCGCCACTCCTCCAAACATTGCCAAACTAAGACCTCGGACACTAAGGAGTCGCGAGTCCAAGTCTCGAACCCCTAGTCCGCGTTGAGATATGATCTTCGTACCCCTCGAGGTACAGAATTCGTACACCCTTGGGGCTCGAATTTTGTACCCTAAAGGGGTACGAAATCTGTTAGAGAGCATGCTATGGGGTGCAGAAATTCCAGAGGCCGGCACAGACGGTTCGAAATTCGTGGTGCAAACCCCAATCCTTTGTATCCCTTTTCCCACTCCTATTTATCCCTTCTCACTTCTCACCTCTCCCACCTACCCTCACCTAACCTCTACAATATAAATACCCCCTCACTTCCTTCATTCAAGAGGTTGGTTTAAGCTCTCTCCCCCAAGCTTTAATGGCTTCCATCTTCTTCCCCAAAGCCTCCTAGGCATCTTCCTTCATCATGTAAGAAAGAAGACACATGTGCTTGGACCATGAGCATACTCATGAGTGTTTAACCATGCTTCTGGACATTTCACAACCTTTGGATATTTCCGGACCTCACGGCCATGGGGGACCAAGTCAACCCCTCTTCCACTCAAGGAAGAAGAAGAAGGCCTCGGCCCACTCGCCTTAGATCCCGAACCTCAG
The DNA here is from genome assembly GCA_030737875.1 of Allium sativum. NCBI lineage: Eukaryota > Viridiplantae > Streptophyta > Magnoliopsida > Asparagales > Amaryllidaceae > Allium > Allium sativum. Next base: position 1,044,903,688 of record CM060916.1, on the reverse strand, counting down.
ATCCCGAGCGTCGGACCACGAGCCTCGACTCCGTCTCACTCGACCTCGACTCCGCCTCACTCGGCCTCGACTCCGCCTTACTCGGCCTCGACTCCGCCTTACTCGGCCTCGACTCCGCCTCACTCGGCCTCGACTCCGCTTCACTCGGCCTCGACTCCACACTCGACCTCGACTCTGCCTCACTCGGCCTCAACTCCACCTCGCTCGGCTACGCTACAACATCGACAGCTCCTCGACTACTCTCGCTTAACAAGGAAGTTCGATAACAAGGAATAAAAGGATATTGTTAATCAGTATAGCTTCTTGTAATAGTCTTGTTGTACCTTGTTGTGATGGAATAAAATTAGTATAGCCTTCAAAGTGGATGTTAGCCCCGATGGGCCGAACCACTATAAATAACTGTGTCCTTTACTTCCCCGCACATTATTACTACATTTTTTATAATTCTCCGCTCTAGACAAAAAGTTTTAAATTTTTGGAACCCTCTGGTGTTGACGACAATTTTAGACGTCAACATTGTTTAAAATTTTGAGCCTCTTTTGTGTACCTTGATTTAGCATAACATTGCATGCACATGTTAGTTTGCACCAACACAAGGGGTACATGTTATTCAACTGCGATGTATAATGCTAGTGTGTTAAAATATTGCTAGCGATGCATACAAGATCCATGACTGGGAAGAATTTAAAAGCCGAGACTTCCTTGCCGTTATCGCAAACATCGGATTCCACTAGTAATGACAACTCGATGGGCAGCGAGCTTGAGACTACTGAAAGATCCACCCTTTCCAAATGGAGAATTTACCCGATGCGTCTGAGCATGAAGGGAAAACTGAAAGACAACATTCTTCGGTTGTATACGAAGAAGGAGAGAATGTGGACATCATTGAGGGGGACACACCGGTGGTTCCAATGGCCCCGGATATGTTGCTCGATGCAGGTTTTTTGAAAATCTGCCGGATTCGGTGCCATTGCACATGGATGCAACGGCAGTTAGGAAAATGAAGCTGCGATTTAACATTCCTATAGATTATGTCCATGCACTAAGAGAGGGTGGTAGGGCTCACGCATCGCCCGAGGGTCTTACTGCTTGGAACAGACAAGTTTGCATTACTGGGTGTGTGCCTCAAGCTAACTATTTCATTCGGGACATGCTGTATTACTTACGAATTGCGCCGTCTCAGCTGCACCCAAATGCATATGCCTCGCTCTTAGGCACCTATGTTCTCTACCGGAAGTATTTGCATTCTAAACCTACCGGAGAGGATATTCGGTATTTGTTTCACCTAAAGAGAAGAGACAACATACCACCGTCTCAGTATTTTCTCAAAGCTTCGCCCAACACTAAGTTCTTTGCCGGGACATGGCCCAAACCGATTGTATACAATTATTAATGGTTCTTCGTGCGTTGTCCTCCTGGATTCACAAGGAGATAGCTGGAAGGAAGTAAGCATTCTTGAACTTAGCTTGTTACCATAAAGTTTGCGGATTCAGTGTCTTAAATTCGACTTTGTTTTAACATGGCAGGAAATCCTGAGGCACCTACTAGCATCGAGTCTTAACGATGCCTTGAGGCTCTTCGAATGATTCCGGCTACGTTACATTCTACCGATACAATCATAAGTCAGGAAAGTCTTTCCATGCAGGGATGCTCCCTGGAAATCAGGCTATAATCAGGCCTGCTGTCATAGGCAGTGGTCCGAAAGAGAAGGCAACGAAGGACAAAGAAGCTCCTAGTCGGAAGGGAAAGATGCCCTCTGTCGGGCCCAAACCGTAAAAGGCTGTTAAGTCCTAAGGGGACACCGGTGGAGATGAAGCTGGTGGTGAGGAGATAGTTGCCCGGACGAGGGTCTGTTGGATGCTCCTGACCTGCCTCCATCAGGGGAGGTGGGGGGAGAAGCATCGGTCAGGCCATTGTCCCCTATGACTCCTTTAGAGATCGCCGCTTCACTCGGGAAAGAGGGCCAATTTGATGGTCTTAATAAACTTGCTATAGACTTGTCTCCCTGGCCAAGTATGACAAGTATGGAAGAGCTAACTCTAGTTACGAAGGGGTTCACTCCTTCGGGCGGACCATCATCTGGTTTGTTGAGAGAACACTTAGGACATACACTCATAAGCACTGCATAACATAGAGATTGTCCATGTGTGCGAAGTGTCTGACTTTGTACTCATTTCTTTTACAGGTGATATGGCAAGAGGACGCAGAGGACGAGGTTATGGGTACGAAGGACGTCGATACCACCAGAAACATTCTTGAAGGCTGTACGAGAGGATCTAGCTTATATGGTGACTCCTTACCTCCACAAGATTGCGGCAATGAGAGCTGTTACCGAGATAGGCCTCGGCGATCTCTGACTCCTCCTGCTCCAGTCCGAGTATCTGTGGGAGATTCTCGACTTGACTTAGGTAGCTCGAGGCACTTTTCATCGACATCTCCTTCACACATAGCGCCTTTGGCCCCCATTCAAGTGACTAAGGGAAAGGAATAATCGCTTAGCCATTCATGGCCGAAGGGAACGACTACAACGAGGAAGCAAGATCTAACAGCACTTGAGAGGCAAGAGCTTTCTATAGATGAAAGGAAGGCGTTGCTGAAGCAGAATTTCCCTTAACATTATTTCATATATATAAAACCTTAAATATTCTTAATTTTATATTTTTCTTATTTTTTCATATATTTAAAAAAATTGAAAAAGTTATAAATTGTTGCTAAAATGCTTTGTCCAAATAGCTCGATTATAGTAATTTTTGTGTTATTAATTTTTTAACTAAAATATTATTCATTTTTGAAGTAAAAAAATATTTCTCTGATCTCAATCCACCTCCTGCTAAGGACTCTAGTGAAATATGGATGCATGTGAGGGTCGTGTATCACCAGGCTAACGAGCTTACTAGTTATTCCTTCCATCCCTTGGAATTGATTAGGAAGAAGAACTTGGAGCTCATCAACCAGGGGTTGACTATCGATGGCGAGGAACCACCATTGTTAACCTGGAGAAGGAAATAAGCCAGTCTAAACATTTCTTCGTTCACCTTTATACTTTCGAGTGTTAACTTTTAGTGTTGTTGCAGCGGAGATGAAGCATGCGTACGAGTTGGAGAAGGACCATGATTGGGTGACCCAGCTTTAGATTGACAATAATGCTTTGAAAGCAGAGAATGAGAGGCTAAGGGCATAGAACGCGGAGGTTGTTGAGCTCAGGAGGCAACTAGAGGCAATGAGGAAGTCAACGGAGGATGTCGAGGCTAACAATAGAGATGTGTTGAGCTCGGCCGAGGGATTAAAGGCTGAGCACCTGAGGGAGGTGTAATGGTTGAGGGAGGAGCTCGAGGACACGAATTTCGGGTGGAGGCCTCCTTGGCGGAATACATTCGGGACATGTTTGTTAGAGTTCTCAAGTTCCACGGACTCTCGTGGGTTGAGGATTACTCTCGAGAGTTGGCTCAAACATGGGAGAGACTGTTGCCGTATGAGGATATTTACGTCATGTGGATATGGGGACCTTGGATGAGCGTCAATTAATGATTGACCTCTTGAATGGTGAGGAGCGTGAGAAGCTGGAGGAAGGGAGGAAGTTGGTTTAGGAGGACGCTGAGAATGAGATGTTGGCGAGGATTGTCGCAGAAAAAGGGAAGTCTGTTCCTACCAAGATTGTGGTGGTAGTGGAGACATTTACAGAGGCAAGCTCTTATCGGCCACTGGCCCCTAAACTTGCCACAACCAGTGGTCCCGCAGCTTTGGCTCGGGCCTCGGCTGTGTATGGTCCTAAATATCTGGGACTGGGAGAAACTAGATTCACTTTATCTGCTACGACGAGCAAGCTTCCCATAGTTACTGCACCATCCCTAACCGGAGGTTGATTCCCATTACCGTGTATTCCCGAAGATGATGTTATTACCGAATTTGTGGACTAAAAGGTTGTGTTTTTACTATGCATCCCTTTCTGGTCCTACTATGACACCAAGCTTTGCCCCCATGCTTCCTAAAAGAACATAATCCAGGTTAAAACTCTAAGGGATGCATTTCAGAGAAGGAGGTGGTCAGTTGGACACCTTTACGGATATCAGGCTAGGTCCAGCATTTATGAGGGCCACGTAGAGGAAGGAGAGGTTGTTGATGGCCAAAGCGCTCGAGTGATGGTCCCAGTGGATGCCGATATGCCTTCAATGCAGGCTATGGTGGATTCCTTAAAGACCTGGATGGTGGCTAAGTGTGAGGAGATGGAGGAGAAGCGCAGGCATGACGAGGCTGCTAGGCAGGAGGCCCATGCGAAGGCCAGACAGGGTGCCGAGGATAGGGCCACTGCTATAGTTGAGAAGAAGAAAGGCGATGATTAGGCAGAGAAGAAGAGGACCATCGATGAGGCCCAAAAAAAGATTTTGACGACGCCAAGAAAGAGAGGGTGGTCGTTAGGGCTAGGAGGAAGGAAGATGAGGATGCAACGCAGAGAGCCGCAAACACTTTTGGGAAGCTCAAGGCTGATGATGCCGTGAAGCATAAATCCAAGAAGCTGGCTAAGCGAAGGGCTGCCAAAGAGATGAAGGAGAAAGCGGAGCGAGAAGCTAAGGATGTCCTAGGGAAAGGCAATGCTGTGCTAGCCCTTTTTGCTGATGCTGCCCCTAAGCCATTGCATCACTTTATTAATATTGAAATCACGAAGATTTCAGGTGGTGATGGTAAAGGCGAAAGGCGTCTCTCGATCTCTCATGAGTCAGTAACCCTTCCAAAGAGTTGAGGAGGAAGGAGCGAGTCTGGGAAGAAGAGGCTTACCGCGGGTGGAGAGCCGTCTAGTGCGGAATCTGCAAAGAAGAAGCAAAAGAAGATGATGCATGATTAGCATTAGTGATTGTAGTGGATGTTACTGCTCTTTTAGTTATGTAGGCCTGTAGTATACGAGAGTATGACCCTCGCTTTCGGTTTTGAAAGGCATGGTGTGGTTCTCATGTACACCAAGTCATTAGAAAGGAAAAATGTTAGACACATTGTTTGTTCAGTGTGTGTGTGAAATGAAATATGAATTAGTAAAAATCGCATTACGTGTTAACTGTTTGAATGTTCGTCTCATGTTTTCCAGCGTCTTGTACTTTCACAAGCGTACTTATTGTTACACTAATAGCAATACGATTGGAAATCTCGCTCTGGGGCATTTCCAGTTGTGGAGATCGAGCGCTGGTTTCAGGAGGATTCCATCAGCTCAAGAATCCCGTTGGTTGTGGAAACCAGGTTAGGCACCTTCTACCTTGGACTGCCCAGAGAGGTCCAAGTAGGTTAAAGATGTGGATGTCACGATTCGTCCGATAGGAGGCTCTCCCATCGTTCATTCGGGGTATGAGCGGAGGCATCGTTTATTCCCCTGAGGGTTCCCGGATCATCAGCCCGTAAGGTCCGATCGTAGCCATAGGTTACCTTTAATCCCTGGGGCTTAGGAGCGGGAACGATTTAAGGTCGGTCTCTGTGTTGCACCGAGATTCGAAAGATGACTGGAGCCATGTGAGAGGTTGGTATCACATTTGGTTAGCTGGTAGGCTGCCCCCAAGTCCGGAGACTTGAGAGAAGAACGATTTATACTCGGTCTCGGTGATGGGCCGAAGTTCGAGTTGGAGATTATTTATACTTGGTCGCCTCACGGGCCGGGACTCGAGTAGCGAGGCAGGCTCCCATGCTTGGGGTGCCAAACGGTGCCAGTAGTGGTTGTCCTCGATGTTGGCTAGAGGTTGGGATAGTGGCATCTGCTCCCGTGCTCGGGGTGTCGATGCGACGATCGAGAGTTTATGCATACAAGTCAGCCATGATAGTCAATCAAACATATTGTGCAAGGAGTAAATATGGAAGGGAGACAGAAACTGAATATCATTTCTACTGATAACTTTGGAAGTAATAGCCTTTACAATGTCTTGAATTGCAAGAAAACAAAAAAACATCGTTGGAAATCATAGACAACTGTACACTAAGTTATGGGAAGTAGTGCCAGAGATGTTTGTTGTTCCATGCCCTTGGGAGCTCGGCTTCATCCACGGTTGCAAGTTTGAAAGTTGCATTCATGATCTTACGTTGTATGGTGTACATGCCCTCCCAGCGAGGACCGAGTCTGGTCGGTGGGGGAAAGGCCCGCTTTAGGAGGAGGTCGTCGATAATGAGGTCCTTAGGATGGAATCTGGAGTTGAAGAATCAGGCCACTCGTTGTCGCTGGGCGGCAGCTCTGAGTTCAGCTTCGTTTCTCTTTTCTTCGAGTAAATCGAGTGAATCCATGAGCAAATCTTGATTGGTTTCTGGATCTTAGTAGGTGACTCGGTGAGATTGAAGCTTGAGCTCAATGGGGATGGCGGCTTCAGATCTGTAGGCAAGGACGAACGGAGTGTGTCCGATAGTAAACTTGTGGGTGGTCCGGTAGGCCCATAGGGCCAGAGGAGTTCGTCTGTCCACATGCCTCCACCCGTTTCTAGACGCTTTTTGATTATGGATTTAATTACTTTGTTAACAACCTCGACTTGCCCATTGGCTTGAGGGTGAGCTACCGCTAAGAATATTTTTTCGATGTTGTGCCACTGACAGAAGGTCTTGAACTCTACGCTCTCAAATTGGGTTCCATTGTCGGAGATGATGGCCTAGGAGACCCCATAGCGGGTGATGATGTTGCAGACGACAAAGTTGATTACCTTCTTGGTGGTGATCGTGGCGACAACTTCGGCTTCAGCCCATTTGGTAAAGTAATCAACTGCGACGATAGCATAAATGCCTCGCCTATAGCCATTGGAAGAGTCCCGATGATGTCTATTCCCCATAGAGAAAACGGCCATGAACTAACCACATTAGTATAGAACTTATGTTTTGCAGCTCTTCATTTGCATCTGTTGTATAAACAACAGATGCAAATAGTACAATTTGCATCAGTTCCTAGCTGAAACCAGACGCAAATAAGGAGAAGTAAATATTATTCCAAACTTTGCATCAGTTATTGTAGGGTAGTAAAAAAAAATAAGTATACATATATATTTGTGTCTGCTCATGCTATAATTGGACGCAAATAGGTCGTCGAATAAATTATTTACGTCTAATGTCTTATAAGCGAACGCAAACCGCTCAATTGAAATTACGGAGGGAGGAAAATACAAAAAAGCCTATCAACTGCCCTTGTGTCTATATCTTCAGCCAAGTTTTCCCCATTTTCAGTTTAACTCTCTAATTTTTCTCCTCCGCTTCTCCATACATGTTTCCACCTTCCTATTCCCCTTAGCGCTGCACGTGGATGGAGAGTTCGAAACCCTAATTTGCCGAAGTCTGACTCAAGTTGCTATTTTCATCCACGAACAATCCTTCGTAACTAGATGAAAAAGGCATGGATGATAAGGTACCATATTTCCAATTTTCTTCTACCCATGTAATTTAATTTCTAATAGTATGACTATCAGTTTTCATACTCTATGTACCTTCTCGGTTTGGTGACGAAGTAAGCTTTCTGTCAAATAATGATTACACTTTCTGCTCTTCGTGTATTCCTCACGTCAGTACTACGTACTTTGTCCCTTCATACTAGCGGTGCATCCTTTCAACCCAACCTATCCCATACTCAACTTGCAATGCCATTACAGTAGTACAACATGTTGTTATTGCTTTAACCAAAATTTCATAATTTCTACCCATAATATCAATTACAAACAATGGCTACGGAGCTATCCTATTCAAACCGTTAAAAACCTATATGTCCAAAATTTTGAACTGGTACATTATCCTACGTAAATAAATTTTGGTCATACAATGAACTGCCCTTGCTACATGTATGATTCAACCTGATTAAACATGACTTACGTTTACTTCACTTAACAGAGGTTGGATTAACTTTCTATTTGGTCCAGCAATTTTAATATAAGTTTGTGTAAAATGCATACAACACGCCTGTACGAATGTTGAGATCCGAACTAATTGCGAGTTTTACTTCTACTTCTACATATTGCAACCAGTTAATATCCATCATCATAGTTGGACCATTTGTGCTTGATTTGCAATTAGACAATTAGTATTCGCTGACCCACGACGTTAATTTACACTTGGTTACTTAAACTTACGTTTGTAAAAACCTAGAAAACAAATACTAATTTATTTATTTATTGTTTTGTAAAACTAGGTGCTCTCAGTTATGCAAAATGTACTCGGTGTTGGTATACAAGTGGTCCTTACTTCGCTTTGTAGCACTGAGTTTTATTTGCAAAATTGAGTTTTATTCATCTCTGCGTAACTATGGATCAGTGCATCAACATTGATTTTTTTGGATAAAATGGTGGTATGGCATACTGGTGAGTTATCTTTGTCATATGTTTACTAACATATTGCTTAATATTCTTTTTTTTCACATGCTTACTTAGTACAAAACTACTAGCTTGTTGGTTTTAAAATGAAAGGTGTTCCCATTATACGATGAAGATACTTATTTTAGTAGAGAACTACTCGCTTGCTTGCTGTTATTTCACAAACTTATTTCCTCATTTGTTTTTTTCTCTTCACATTACAAAAATGCTTTCTCGAATTCAAACTCCAAATCGATGGTGGGAATCTCACATTCGTCAGCTCCATCCACAATATTTGGTGGCTTTTTATTCAGTTTTCATTTATTTTTAATTACACTTTATTTGGCTGGTTATCTACAATTTGGCATTTTTAATCTTTTGAATTGGCGGTGCATTATTCCATTGAGCCAAGGAAAAATAATCAAATATTCAAAACTAAGTATGATAAATTGGTTAATGTTTATTCCTAGCAAGGATTGTCTTGCGAATTTGAAAAGCTTTGATCTATTTTCGCTTCAGGTATCATAATATGAATTTCAAAGTAATTTTATTGCAAACTATTTCAATAAAAGTAGCTGATTTTTAACATATGAATATGCGGTTTAATTGTTTGAACATATCAATAAAACATGAATTGGCTATAAATGGTAAAGGTTTTCTCAGTGCTATACCTTGACTTTCCTTTAACTGAGCAAAAGCATAATCAATATAACGACATTATTATGGCATGCGTTTCTCCTCACCAGTATGTATGGACATTGTTATGTTAACTGGAGTATGTATGAAAGTAATCAATTATTCATTGCAAACCTATTGTCATGTTCATTGAATATTTTTTGAATAATACCAGAATTTTTGGACAAATGTGATCCAAATTCAAAATAGTTGCATTTCTTGAATAGTCGATGAGCATCACTCATTTTCTTCAAGATGTATAACCTGTACATCAAGAATTAATCATGCATGATTGCACATAATAACGTATCATTCATGCTCTTGAACTCAGACGTGATCAAAGAAAAAATCCAGTCTTATTGTCCAAACAGAATTACAGAACTACATTGATTTTTGTCTAATTGGTGCAATTGAGGAATCTTGGGCCACTTAATTTGTTTGTGCTCCCTTGTTCAAGTTCCTTCTATCTCAGTTCATTATATGGTGGTTGGAAGAAACTATTCATCCAGTATTTTTGTTTATTATATACATATTTTTTTCTTTTCTTTTTGTGCATATATTGATTAGTCGATTTCAGCAAAATTAGCCGTTAATTAGTTGATTTTTGCTTGTGCATACATTGATTGCTTCATCTGCATGTTTGTTTTGTTTTTGGCCTTGATTATCTATGAGTTGGCTGTTTTGAGTTCTGTTTTACTACCTGATATTTTTACATGAAAAAAACCAAGAGCACTGGTCCCCTTAAGGGATCCAATCAGTTTTAGTTTTTTGAATGTTTTCAGCGGCTTCCAAGTGTAAAGTTGATTGAATTTTAGTTAACTATATCCCTAAGCCTGTATTAGCTCATGGTCATTGGTGTTGGGCGATACTTGCAAATACATGGTTTTATTTCTTTTCCTGGTTGCTTTACATTGATTTCTGATAGTAGTTTTATCATATCCCGGTTTTTAGTGCTACCTTTGGTATTGTTAAGCTTAGTAATGAAGCTGACCAAGACTACCAATGGCTCTTATGTTAATACTACTCTGTATTTAAGCTTTTTTAGGCTAGCTTTGGTGTTACGCCTCTTGGTATTTTCAGGTATTGTTGTCCATAAAAGGTCTGATTCTGCTAACACTAAATTCAAGAAAGAAATTGATTGGACTGGTGAGTGATCATTTGAAGTGTAATTTAGTCAACGAAAAAGCACTTACCCATGTACTACTACTGCTGCTACAGCAGCATTCACCACTTATTAAAATTCTTTAAATCCCACCGTAATGGAAAATTGGTGTGGAAGCACTTGTTGAGATCCTGTAAACCCTGCATATTGTGTATGAAATGTATTTCCTTATAAAAGAGGTAGGTTGAGTTTACTTAGGGACGCTTTTTTTGTGGTTTGCTTTTTTTATAATCTTTGGTTACTTGTGTTTTTGTGAATGCTGCTACTTATCCCTTTAATAACAATTATGAGATTTAAAATATTATATTTAACTGGTAAATATGAATTTTAGAGAAGCTTTGAAGGATGTTTAGCAAGGTCATTGTGTTGGAAAAATTGCCAAGGTATGTGGCCAGCGTGTAAATATAAAAAGTAATTTTGCTATCGTAAACAAGCTTTAACAATGCCATCAGTTAAAGAAATAAAATTTAAAGCATACAGTCTTAAATGGCATGTAAATAATTCTTAAGCGCTGCACTGTTTTTACACAGAATGATGTTTTTTTATCGTTGCTTGATACCAGGTCTCATAGCTTCATTACGTACAGTCAACATTTACCCTGATTTCTTTTTATTTCAGCATTTATTGCCATGGCTTTGGTGCAGGTAGCCTCCTCTTCCCTTTTTCAGTTTGCCGTTTTTTCGAAAATTTGTCCTATATGGGATAGTCTTGAGCAATGTATTATTTCCTATTATTTTTACACTTGTATTAATGTCATTTAGAAACATATACGTCTTAGTTATTAATACACCAGTACTGTATTAATAACTCTACCTGGATATATTTTTCTCAGAAAAAAGAGATAATGATAAAGAAAGAAAAAAGGTTTTAGGAGGAACTACGTTCAGTCCAATAACTTCGGTTTGGTGTCCAAAGTTTATACAAGTGCAAGGATCATTCTGTATCAGTATATTCATCGTTTGATACATGTTTTAATATGTTTGAGAGAAGTTCTGACCTTTGTAATAACATTACATGAATAGTTTTCTCTGTTACTTCTATGTGTAAATTGTATATTTCTTCATTCCCTTATTGAACATAGTGCTGCATCTGCTTATGCAATAATTTTAGTAAGCAATTGTATTTTTTAACACATTATGTTTGTGCAATACTTTTGGTAATGTTTGATAGAGAAAATTACCTTGTGACAATAAATTTTATTATACCTGATGTGTACTTAGTTCTTGTTTCTTTTCTGATTCATAATTGTTTTATGTTAAGTGTTTTTACTGCATAGATTACTGAATTTCTTGTCTTGCTTGTCTGCATGTGAAGGGACTTCACATATTACAATTAGGACTGCAATAAATCAATGTTAAATGCTAACGAAAGAGGAATCAATGTCAAAGATATGCAAGTATTTCATATATTTAAGGACTCCAATTATCATATGGAAACCATTGGTAATGATAATTGCTTTCTTATTAAAACTTCTGAATTCGTTGCATATGTTCATGTGCTTAATTACCTATGTTCTATTTAATGTAAATTTATATTTGCTTTCATAGTTGTCAAATAAGTGTTAATAAAGATTTGGGCCTAAATGAACATTTTTTTCCAGGATTACCATCTTTAGAAAAAATTGATTGAGTTGTGAATGAGTATAAAAATGCCACAATTTGGATGCTCCGACTCAGGTAGGTGCAAACACAGGTAACTTTTATCTGTGCTTCATTTATTCACTTCTTTTCCTATCTGATTTGTATATTCTATTCATGGTTTAAATTTGAAATGATGCTTTATTTTTGAATATTCAAATCCTTGCATATTTTCAGTAACACTTTACAATAATATACCTTTCGGTATTCGCTCTATATTAGAATTTGACGGAGTTTTCCTCTAATAATTGACTAATATTTCATCAATTTGAGAAGTTATAATAGGCTTATGCAATTCTTGATCGTCAGGTGGTTGTTCTGGCTGAAGAAGGCTGTTAACATGTTATTAAACTTTAACATTATAAAATGAATGTTTAGTTAATTTTAAGCTTCAAATTATGATTTTTCAAATATGTGGCTGCTCGTTGTGTGGAACAGAAATTCCTTTCCCTATTTGTTCCTTCCATTTAGATCCTTTTTATCATATTTATTCCTGCTGGTTGTGAAACATTGTATCTGTGTAAGACTTTATGATATTTTCCAGCATTCAACTTTGAGATAATTAGAAAGCAGGTTGCTTGCCCAAAATTCAGATTTAAATGGATTTCTATAATTATGACCTGCATGCTTTATTGTTTAAAAAAACTTTAGATTTTGAGATAATTAGAAAGCAGATTGGAAGCCCAAGTTTCAGATTTTAATGGATTTCTAAATTTATGACTTGCATGTGTTTTGCCTACAAGCTTTCTTGTATCGATTGTGGAATGATGTTTAATCAGGATAGCGTTCAGAGTCATTATCAGTGCATGACTGAAGCGGTTATCTTAAACTAATGTTGATTTTAGTTCCTTTAATTAACATTGCATTATGGTTCTAAGTGACGATGTTTAATATCATTTGTTTGGACTTCATTTGGTTTTTCGAATACAAATTGGATATTATTAATATTTACTAGGATAGTCTCCATTTATACATAACAATATATATATATATATATATATATATATATATATATATATATATATATATATATATAGCGTTCAATGGCACCTCAAATAGTGAGCACCCCAAATGCCCCCCAACAGAAACCAAGTATTTATAGTAGTTTAAGCTAGTGGGAGGTGAGAGAATGAGTGGAGGGAGAGAGAAACGGGATATGTGGTGGAAATCAGAGGGCATTTAGGGGTGCTGCACTGTTTCGGGTGCCACTGAACGCTCGTCTACACACACACACACACATATATATATATATATATATATATATATATATATATATATATATGAGTGGTTATTTAATAAATAATTTTGTAGATGACCAAGCAAAACAAGTAAATGTTTTGATTATCACCTTTATAGCTATTTTTGACATTTTATGTTTTACTTTTATCTATGCATACAATTTACTCCTGAACAGACATATAAAATAATATGGATTAGCCAGACAACTGATGAAATAAGGTTAGAATACTTAATTGAAATACTAGTGGAGTTTTATGGTATTACTAATTATCATTATCATAGTCTAAGTTTCTACTTTGATTACTTCTACTAGGCAGCATAAATGAAAGTGGGAGGGAATAATGTTTCACATAAGAAATGTACTTTGACTTGTTTCTAGATTATACCATTAAAACCATTCTTGTATTAAAACGCATATTGCTTACAAGTCACAATCCCAGTGGCCTCTTTGGACTTAATCTAAAAGCATATTTTATTATTTCAACCGGGCCATACTTGTACTAAGCTCTATCAATAGATAACTAATGGTAAATTCTCTTGAAACCTAAGAATAATATAGTCTCAAATCACATAGCTCAGTACAAAAAAAAGTATATGCATACCAATTTATTATTTAGAGTAATATTGAGCTTACATTTTGATACATTCAACGTGACAGGTGATAAAGTTAGATACAATATATGTGTTTTCGATAATGCAAGTTGTTACATATGATATTGAAGCATATTCTCTATTTGAATTGTGTAACGACCCGGGGGAATTCGACTCTCGAATTCCAACAATAATATATAAAGCAATATTACTTGCCAGAACTCAAGTATCAGAAACACCAGATAGTTAATGAAAGAAAATAGAGGGTGAGATAAGAAAGAAAGAAATATTATAATAGAAGAAGAAGAAGAAGAACACAACACATCAGAGTCTCACATCGCAGCGGGATAAAATATAATAGAAACAAAACTTTATTTAGAGCTTTGAAATAAAACTTACAATCATCAGAATACATCTGGACATTTAATTTAACTCTATCCTCATATACAACACACAACGGAAAAATTACTAGGTATCACACGTCTGAACACCTTTAGCTCGTCTCAGGACTTCACAGCATCTGATAACCTGAACCTGTACAACCCGGTCTAACCCGAGCATTTACAAAACGCCAGATCAGTCTGGTGAACCAGAGTGAGAAAGCTCACTAAGTTTAAAAACATCACCATACTTGATTTTAAAGTCAAACCATTTCATTTTGAAATCATAGCTTATTCTGATATTATAATAGTGTCTAAACACAATTAGATAACAATCTAGCAGAACGCTTGCATCTAATGTTACACACATATAGTATAAAATCAAAACCGCGGGCTCTTATTGGAGATTGGATTTCCGACTATGACAAGGTATGGAACAACCTTCCGATAGTGTATCTCTAGAGGCGAATACACTGGGTACAACAAGAACATCTTGCAACCCGGCCACACACGACCGATCACTCATTTCGCTTGAATGTATCGAATGTATATCACCAACGGTTGGGAGCTACCCTACCATTTCCCGAAAAGGGATAGCATCGAATAGATTAAAAAGGAAATGAATTCTCTAGATAGGCGATTATACACCCTACTTGGGAGCGACCCACTTAGCCATGCTACCTGCCCGATTTTTGTCATTTCCCAGTTGAAGAGGCTTGAAGTTTAACACTACCTTTAGCATACCACATCACCATTCACATTGAATGTCACATTGTCAGATACTCCAAATCACTAATTGACGTTCCCAAAAATACTCTGGTCGTTAAGCTAAGAGAACAGCCGTTCTCTGCCACTAACAGAAATATATCTGTAAAAATCAACATACGTGATTCTTAAGAAATATTCTGTCAAACACTCGTCATACAAGTCATCTAGGTACAAGATGAACTGAAGGCACCCTCCTACCACATCCTAGGTGTCGCCCTATAGATTAGTAGCGAGTAGTCCTTGGAATCCGTAGATTCCAATCACGATAGAATCACTGTCGAAATATCTCTGGCCGCTAAATCAGAGAAATTCGACAAGTGGCTCCTCCGTTCCTGAAGATCAACGGTCTTCAACTTCTCCATCTTCAATAATCATATTTTATGTATTCGCTGGTTCGGAATGGTTTTCTAATATAATTTTGATTCCGATCTTTTCGTACCAACAATCGTATAGGTCAAATTTGATAGTCGGATATTTAACTATCAAATAAAACAGCCATTCACTCACAAAATGAAAATATATTTATTAGTATAGTGCTCAGCATCACTCGGCTTCTTTAATTAAATAACTAAAGAAATGGTTAATTTAGAACTTAAAAACCTTTTCAATATTTCAACATAACATTTCAGTTCTTATTTAAATATAAGATTATCCTCAAAACTATTCAATTATAATACTTGGGAAAGTATTCTATACTCATATCAAATTCCCTATTCCATTATCCTTTTCAAACATTTGCCATTTTTTTTTTGTTATCCAGTATCTGAAAATCGCTTCAACTAACCACTCATAAAACAACGTTAGGAAATCTTCTTTATTTCATTATTTGAAAACCTTGATAAACTCTTATTCTTATAAAAACTATTTCAAAACCAAACTTCTCATTTCGTTTTTCTTTGGAAAATATTGTTATATTTTCATGCAATCTCCCTTTGTTTCCGTTACTTTGGAAATCATATTATATATATTCTCAAGTCCTTTATTCTTGTTACTTTGGAAATTCTAATATATATATTCTCAAATCTTTTTACTCCATAGCTGAAACATTTTTATCACTTCTTCACGCAATTCTATACTTCTACATTCATTAGTCCCTAACCGTGAATTGGTACGCGAGTAATTCCCTAAGTATCAACCCCGAAAACCGAAATCAACATCAGATTAATATTCAGAAAATCACTCAACTCAACCAATCTCCAGATAGGTTCCAATTCTTATCTTAACTCGTTATTAACCCATACTATTCCATTTCTAATTCATTAGACCATTTTCCCCTTTGAAAATCTTGTTTCATTCCATCTCTTTCACTCAATTTCATTATTAAGTATCGCCAATTAAAAATCAACACCACGACTTCACATCTCTTTTATAAATCTTATTTACAAACTCGGGTTTGATATAAATCCCTTTCATATCTCGATTTCTTTTACTTAAATTCAAATGTTAAGTAAATATTTATTTTAAGCTATCGTGTTTGCTTAAAATTTCTTTTATAACTTTATTAGAGAAAAGTGGAGTTTTAATATAAAACCCGTTCATAATCTCTTTCCAAAATCCAACTAGTTTTCATTTTCAAATGTTCGATTTCCTTACTTCGATGAAATTCAATTACAAGGTAATTACTTAAATCATTTACTTCATCATTAACTATTATAAAAATAGTTAATTGTTTATTAACTAAAATAAACAATTAAGACCCCTTTAAAACTCTTATTAATATTAAATAAATATTAATTAAACTTTTTCAATATATTACTTGACAATAAACCAAATCAACTTAATAATCAAACCCTAGTTGAAATGGTCGACTCGGTTAATTCAACACATGATTATTTCTTTAACCGATTCATATTAAGTCCACCTTTATATAAATTAATAATATAGTAAATTTAAATAACTTCATTAAATTGTTTCTTAGAACAATTAATCTAACTCTTAACTGTTCGGTTAATTTCTACTCATTTATTTATAAATCATATCTACATAAAAATGTGCATTATAAAATCACTATATAATTATTTATAAACTTAAATAATTAATAATTAATATTTATTTCCTTTTAAATAAATTTCCATTTAAATAAATAGATTTTGAAAATCTATCTTCTGTTATAAAAATAAATTTTATAACTTCATTCCTGTCGATTTACTTGACGGTAAATCCATATTTATACAACAATTGATTTTTAAGCCATCTGATGCCATTTACTCAACCAATATCACCTATTAGTTAAAAACAAACAACCGTTGAATTTCAGTTCAACACTCACAACCAAATCAATAGTCCAATCCATATTGGTGAAACAGTTCATATAATCGTAACATGAAAATAACAGTAATTTTGAGGCATCCAGTTGGATCCCTCCAACCTGTTTCACCCCGCATTCAAATACGTTACCACAAATAATATTATTCAATTCAATAACAGATGTCATATTCAACAATAAATAAACCACAACAATCCAATAATCCTTATTTTAATTTAATACGTTTATATTATTATAAACGTAACCAACGAGGTAAGCTACCTCATTTGGAAATAATCATTAAAAATAACGATTAGTTCAAATTAAATTAAACGAACGTTAAATTTAATCAATTCAGTCCAACACATATAAATATATAAATGGCATCCATCAAACAATAAACAAACATAGCACACAAACAATAAACCCGACTTATATAAATATAGTGGGTAAACTAGTGAGTTAAACTCACTTTGGTTCCATCCGTTGAAGCGGTTCGGTTACAGTTAAACTAAACAGTTGTTTAATTTAACTATAAATCCCAGTTGTGTCTACACTGCCCAGATCAGTTCCAAACTGTTGCGTTTGTCGCCATAATTCTGGTGTAACTTGTCACGTCCAATTCTGTTTATACCATAAAAGTTTGGATAATGCTAGATTGACCGGCCTCAAATCCGGTTGAAATGCGCGGTGCAGGCAAAACATAAATAATAGCAGGGACATGCAGGTAATTTCACACCTTAAATCATGGGTGTGCTGTAAAAATGTGCGGCTCATGTTGTTTCCGCAATTAACACGTAAGAAAACGCCGGTTGAACTAGTATTATCGTAAAAGTTTATCTGAGTTCTGACGTACATGATTTTAACTAAATTAATAAATATAAATATTACTTTGCTTAATTAATATAAAATAACATTAATTACTTTTTCCTTGTTGGGATATCAAGGCCGACTTTTGTTTCACCGAGGCAAGATAATACTGCTTCTTCGTCCATCCCATAAACTTGCTCACTATTCCTTGTGTCCTGCTACTCTTGTTTCAGTACACGTTAACAAAATTGCCTGAACTCTATTTTCTTGGATCATTCAAAACTCCATCTTTCTGTTCATTTATTTGCAACAGCCGACTCCCTTTTCAATATTTTCCCCATCTAAACATAATCACTTCGTACCCACTTTCTTGTTTATAACTGCAGTAACCTCACTTAGTACATAAGCCCATTCTTCCCAAATGAAAATTCTTATCCTTGTTCTGAGACCCAACTTGTTTTCAACTGTCCTCAGTCATGTTCGTTCTTCATGCAAACACGATAAACTTGGCCTTCACGTTGCAAACAAATTGTGCCATTTTGATTCTTCTCAGGTCTTCTCTCCCGTAAGTTTAGCTACTCACTTCCATTATTTAAAATGCTTCTACCACGTACTACTGCTTCCTCACAAACTAACGTATATAGTAGTATCTTTTTCTTCACGTCCCAGCTGATCCCCACTCCATTTCCTTCAACACTTCCACTCACGCATTCTTCTTCAAGAATACTTAAGTTATCCAGTGCGTCATTTGCTTAAAACAGTTCCCTAGTGTTACGTTTCTTCACGCTTCACTTTGGTCTTTGTTTGAATACAAGCTCCACCATGCTGCCTCGTTTTCTTCACTCATGTTCTTTATGTTGATTTAAAAACTCCTCCCAGGTTCTTTGCTGTTACTTTATTTGTCTCGTACTACTACTGTGTCTTGAAAATAACACACTATTCATGTCTTCATTCCAGTACCTCATACAAAACTTGCACCAACATGTCAACAGACTTCCCCTTCGTTCTAATATGCCCCTTCCTGATCCTCACTTTAAACCCATCTTTATTCTTTCCAACAGTAACCGCCCCACATGGCACACACCCCTTCAACTGTTAAACTTCTTCACGCACCCTTTATTTAAACCGTTCTTCACAGTATACTAGTCCAGCCCTTCCTCCTTCGTTAACCGCTCCCTCATGTATTTCCTTCTTCACGCACGTTTGAATTTGAGGGGATGTACGGAGTTTAAAAATGGCGTGGCATTAGCCCTTTTTTTTTTACTTTCTGAAATGGAAAAAAGAAAGACTCGTTCGCGTGAATATTTATAATCGAAATTACCTGGTGGTTATGTTTTGTTTATATTAATATATAAATAGTCTGTACATTGGGGCATGGGTTGAAATAGGGGTGCAATATGTTTTCAAATCAGGGTAGTTGTTGATGTTTATTTTGCGTAGGCTTGTGCGGTTTTGGGGATAGGTCTGCTTGTAGTATCTCCTCAAATCCTAGGCCAGAGTGTGTTGTACATAGAGTACAGTAAAGAAATTAAACATAGAGGTCTGTAGCTTATTTCCTTAGCATAGCTTTTAGGGTAGCCTACGGGTATTTCTTCACTTTTAAATTGCATATGCGTCAAGGCTTCCAAAGGAAGGTTTAATTTGCTTAGACAATAAGCAATTCATATTATTATTCTAATACGGTTAAGTTTTGCTTTACCATTCATACGTTGCACGCTCTATATTCGCACAAACATTTACAGACTCCAAACAAATTGGAAATCAACGCTCTGCTACGTTTCGACATTCCGTTCTCAATAAAATCAATTTCATTGAAAACCAACTATGTTTGTACAACGACGATATTTTAATTTCAATTTATTTATCGATTCACCTTTAAATTGCACGCGCCGATAAAACAACTCATGTTGGCTCCAAACTAGAAATCTAGCAATAATTAGCTATATATATTCCAATAAAATTCGTTGTGTTGAAAACGGAAGTCATTCGAAAAATAAATCATTTCTTAGGCCTATATAATAACGATAAAATATATTTAAATCGAAAACAGTTCAATTTGAATAATAATAAATTATTATAATCATATATCTCCAAATAAAATGTTATACAGTTTCAAGGTAAACATATATTAAATTTAAACACAATATCTGCAAATTCCGGGTCAAACGATACCCAAAATATATAAATATCTTGTTTAATATGTATAATAAACGTTATCGTTTATTAAAGAATTTCATAGCGACTATTCGAAAATTTGAACTGGTCTTAACTAACAAACTATAACAGAAAATTTCCAATTTTCTCTTTCATTAAAAAATATAATCAAATTGATTCAGATGGTTCTTGTTTCACTTAATTCCTACTTATATCAGATCCGGTATATTCAATTGAAGTTCAAATCGTAAATTATGAACTACCGCGATATTTACGAGCTCGATTTTTAATTAATATAAATTAAACGTTTAAACTTCGTTATATAAACAAATACATATATTTTTAACCCATTTGAAATTCCAAATCAATATTTAATATAATAAAATAAATTGAATATTTGACCAATGAAAATACGGGACATTACATTCTTCCCCCCTTAAAAGAATTTCGTCCCCGAAATTACTAAGATAGAAAAATGTTACAACCCATTAACTTTTCAAAACTCCAATTGGTTTCAAATCGAAAACCAATTTTCTATTGTAAATAATCAAAAATACTGAAAATTTTCTAACACTTTAAATTTTTGGAAAAATTTGGCAAATTTCCCCTGTACGGAGTGACTTCTACGATATTGCAGGATCAACTAATATATATACGTTGACCCGCATGGTCGGAAAATAACATTCAAAACCCAAAAAATATATTTCTGCGTAAGCGTACCTTATGCGAGTGCTACTGAGCATACTTGCTCGAGTTATTGCGATATACTCAACCAACATTAACCTCAAAGCCTTCTGGTGCCTGTACTTAACTCCATTCAACTTGTAAGTAATAATTACATGTAATACATTGATAAGATTTCATTGGTTAACAAATATAACCATACGGATTTTCAAAATCAAACATATAACATCACTCAGATGTAAATACCGGGTTTAATCATCAATTCCAAATCATATTCAATTTATTCAAATATTATACTGGAATTTAGTTTCAATTCATAAGTGGTTCCACTCCGATTTATTATACTGGAATCCGTTTTCTTAGCTTCTAATTCATTCATCTTCTTATCAAACCATTGATGAATATATCCGACCAATCTAACACACAATCAACAACCAACTCGACCAAATCAATTGAATTCACATTCAATATTAATACTTACTTAGTTATTTTCACTTTGATTATCAATCAATTGATATCCATAATTATTATTCACTCTTAACTTCATTTAACCAAGTTAATCCCAATTCATATTTAATTGACTAATTTATTTTTCAAAATTAGTTTACTCCCATTTCAAATTCAAAATTTTGTTTTTTATTCCAAAAATCATATATTCCTCTTCACAATTTTATTTAACTTATTTTTAAGTTAAATTCTGATTCATTTTAATTCCAAATTAAATTTCTTATTCACAATTCCATATGTGAAATCTCTTCGGTTTATATTAAACCATTCAAATTTTAATCCAATTTGAATTCCATTCAAATCAAACAAAAAATTCAATATCTAAATAATTTGATAAAATTATCTATTTTCTATACAAAAATATATTTCCGGTAAAATTATTTCATTTACCCTCTTTACAAAACAATATCGTGTCAGTTGCTAGTCCAAAATCGAACCAATCAAATAACACAATGCAAAACATTTATATATAAAATATACAAATACGCGCTCTCATATATATACACTCCAACTCAATCTAGAGTATTACTAACCCCATCTCCATCAAGTTACGCCACAGAGCCAAGGGTATTACTAAACCAATAGCTCTGATACCACTGTAACGACCCAAGGGAATTCGACTCCCGAATTCCAACAATAATACATAAAGCAATATTACTTGCCAGAACTCAAGTATCAGAAACACCAGATAGTTAATGAAAGAAAATAGAGTGTGAGATAACAAAGAAAGAAATATTAGAATAGAAGAAGAAGAAGAAGAAGAAGAAGAAGAACACAACACATCAGAGTCTCACATCGCAGTGGGATAAAATATAATAGAAACAAAACATTATTTGGAGCTTTGAAATAAAACGTACAATCATCGGAGTACATCAATACATTTGGATATTTAATTTAACTCTGTCCTCATATACAACATGCAACAGAAAAATTACTATATATCACACGTCTGAACACCTTTAGCTCGACTCAGGACTTCACAACATCCGATAATGTGAACCTGCATAACTCGGTCTAACCTGAGCATTTACAAAACGCCGGATCAGTCTGGTGAACCAGAGTGAGAAAACTCGCTAATTTTAAAAACATCACCATGCTTGATTTTAAAGTCAAACCATTTCATTTTGAAATCATAGCTTATTCTGATATTATAATAGTGTCTAAACACAATTAGATAACAATCTAGTGGAACGCTTGCATCTAACTTTCCACACATATAGTATAAAATCAAAACTGCGGGCTCTTATTGGAGGTTGGATTTCCAACTATGACAAGGTATGGAACCACCTTCCGATAGTGTATCTCTAGAGGCGAACACACTTGATTCAACAAGAACATCTTGCAACACGGCCACACATGACCGACCACTCCTTTCGCTTGAGTGTATCGAATGTATATCACCAACGGTTGGGAGCTACCCTACTGTTTCCCGAAAAGGGACAACATCAAATAGATTAAGAAGGAATTGAATTCTCTAGATAGGTGATTATACACTCTACTTAGGAGCGACCCACTTAGCCATGCTACCTGCCCGATTTTTGTCATTTCCCAGATGAAGAGGCTTGAGGTTTAACACTACCTTTAGCATATCACAACACCATTCACTTTGAATGTCACATTGTCAGATCCACTAAATCACTAATTGACGTTCCCAAAAATACTCTGGTCGTTAAGCTAAGAGAATGGCCATTCTTCGCCACTAACAGAAATATATTTGTAAAGATCAATGTACGTGATTCTTAAGAAATATTCAGTCAGACACTCGTCCATACAAGTCATCCAGGTATAGGATGAACCGAAGGCACCCTCCTACCATATCGTAGGTGTCACGCTATAGATTAGTAGCGATTAGCCCTTGGAATCTGTAGATTTCGGTCGTGACAGAATCACAGTCGAAATATCTCTGGCCGCTAAACCAGAGAAATTCGACAAGTGGCTCTTCCGCTCTTGAAGATCAACGGTCTTCAATTTCTCCATCTTCAATAATCATATTTTACGTATTCGCTGGTTCGGAATGGTTTTCAAATATAAATTCGATTCCGGTCTTTCCGTACCAACAATCGTATAAGTCAGATTTGATAGTCGGTTATTTAACTATCAAATAAAACAGCCATTCAATCACAAAATGAAAATAGATTTACTGGTTTTAGTGCTCAGCATCACTTGGCTTCTTTAATTAAATAACTAAAGAAATGGTTAATTTAGAACTTAAAAACCTTTTCGATATTTCAACATGACATTTCAGTTCTTATTTAAATATAAGATTATCCTCAAAACTATTCAATTATAATACTTGAGAAAGTATTCTATACTCATATCAAATTCCCTATTCCATTATCCTTTTCAAACATTTGCCATATTTTTTTCGTTATCCAGTATTGGGAAATCGCTTCAACTTACCACTCATAAAAAAAAGTTATGAAATCTTCTTTGTTTCATTGTTTGAAAACCCTGATAAACTATTATTCTTATAA
Organism: Allium sativum; assembly: GCA_030737875.1. NCBI lineage: Eukaryota > Viridiplantae > Streptophyta > Magnoliopsida > Asparagales > Amaryllidaceae > Allium > Allium sativum. Next base: position 1,044,880,077 of record CM060916.1, on the reverse strand, counting down.
AAACCTATTTCAAAACCCAACTTCTCATTTCCTTTTTCTCTGGAAAATATTGTTATATTTTCACGCATTCTCCCTTTGATTTCGTTACTTTGGAAATCATATTATATATATTCTTAGGTCCTTTATTCTTGTTACTTTGGCAATTCTAATATATATATATATATTCTCAAATCTTTTTACCCCATAGCTGGAACATTTTTATCACTTCTTCACGCACTTCTATACTTCTACATTAATTAGCCCCTCACCGTAAATTCGTAAGCGAATAATTCCCTAAGTATCATCCCCGAAGACCGAAATCAACATCAGATTAATATTCAGAAAATCACTTAACCCAACTAATCTACTGTTAGGTTCCAATTCTTATCTTAACTCGTTATTAACCCATACTATTCCATTTCTAATTCATTCGACCATTTTCTCCTTTCAAAATCTCGTTTCTTTCCATCTCTTTCACTTAATTTCATTATTAAGTATTGCCAATTCAAAATCAACATCTCGACTTCACATCTCTTTTATAAATCTTATTTACAAACTCGGGTTTGATATAAATCCCTTTCATATCTCGATTTCTTTTACTTAAATTCAAATGTTAAGTAAATATTTATTTTAAGTTATCGTGTTTGCTTAAAATTTCTTTTAAACTTTATTAGAGAAAAATGGGGTTTTACTATAAAACCCATTCATAATCTCTTTCCAAAATCAAACTAGTTTTCATTTTCAAATCTTCGATTTCCTTACTTTGATGAATTTCAATTACAAGGTAATTACTTAAATCATTTTTAAAAATAATCATTTACTTCATCATTGACTATTATAAAATTAGTTAATTGTTTATTAACTAAAATAAACAATTAAGTCCTCTTTAAAACTCTTATTAATATTAAATAAATATTAATTAAACTATTTCAATATATTACTTGACAATAAACCAATTCAACTTAATAATCAAACCCTAGTTGAATTGGTCGACTCGGTTAACTCAACACACGATTATTTCTTTAACTGACTCAGATTAATTCCACCTTTATATAAATTAATAATATAATTAATTTAAATAACTTCATTAAATTGTTCTTAGAATAATTAATCTAAATCTTAACCATTCGGTTAATTTCTGATCATTTATTCATAAATCATTTCCGCATAAGAATTTGCATTATAAAATCACTATATAATTATTTATAAACTTAAATAATTAATAATAAATATTTATTTCCTTTTAAATAAATTTCCATTTAAATAAATAGATTTTTAAAATCTATCTTTTGTTATAAAAATAAATTTTATAACTTCAATCCTATCGATTTACCTGACGGTAAATCCATATTTATAAAACAATTGATTTTTAAGCCATATGATGCCATTTACTCAACCAGTATCACCCATTGGTTAAAAACAAACAACCGTTGAATTTCAGTTCAACAGTCACAACCAAATCAATAGTCCAATCCATATTGGTGAAACAGTTCATATAATCGTAACATGAAAATAACAATAAATTTAAGGCATCTAGTTGGATCCCTTCAACCTGTTTCTCCCAGCATTCAAATACGTTACCACAAATAGTATCATTCAATTCAATTACAGATGTCATATTCAACAATAGATAAACCACAACAATCCAATAATCCCTATTTTAATTTAATACGTTTATATTATTATAAATGTGGCCAACGAGGTAAGTTACCTCATTTGGAAATAATCGTTAAAAATAACGATTAGTTCAAACTAAATTAAACGAATGTTTAATTTAATCAATTCAGTTCAACACATATAAATATATAAATGGCATCCATCAAACAATTAACAAACATAGCACACAAATAATAAGCCCGACTTATATAAATATAAGTGGGTAAACTGAGTGAGCAAAACTCACTTTGATTCCTTTCGTTGAAGCGGTTTGGTTATAGTTAAACTAAACAGTTGTATAATTTAACTATAAATCCCAGTTGTCTCCTACACTATCCAGATCAGTTACAGACTGTTGCGTTCTTCGCCATGATTCTGGTGTAACTTGTCTCATCTAATTCTGTTTATACCATAAAAGTTTATCCGAGTTCTAACGTATAATATTTTAATTAAATTAATAAATATAAATATTACTTTACTTAATTAATATAAAATAATGTTAATTACTTTTTCCTTGTTGGGATATCAAGGCCGACTTTTGTTTCACCCAGGCAAGATAATACTGCTTCTTCGTCCATCGCATAAACTTGTTCACCATTCCTTGTGTCCTGCTACTCTTGTTTCAGTACACGTTAACAAAATTGCCTGAACTCTATTTTCTTGGTTCATTCAAAACTCCATCTTCCTGTTCATTTATTTACAATAGCCGACTCCCTTTTCAATATTTTCCCCATCTAAGCATAATCACTTCGTACCCACTTTCTTGTTTATAACTGTTTCGAATAGTTCCACACTTAGTACACAAGCCCGTTCTTCCCAATTGACAATTCTTATCCTTGTTCTGAGACCCAACTTGTTTTCAACTGTCCTCACTCGTGTTCATTCTTCATGCAAACACGATAAACTTTACCTTCACGTTGCAAATAAATTGTGCCATTTTGATTCTTCCCACGTCTTCTCTCCCGTAAGTTCAGCTACTCACACTATAAGAAAAATACTCTATTGCAACTAGGTATTTGCAACGGGCATTAAATGACAGTTGCAGTAAATGATATTTAGCAACAGACCTTTTGTAGCTGTTGCAAAAGATAAGATTTAACAGCAGATTTTTTCTTCCTGTTGCGAAAAGCATATTTTTCTAAATAGTGTTTTCATGCCTATTGCAAAAACATACTTTTAGCAACTGCTCTTTCATTCTTGTTGCAGTAGAAAATTTATTTGTAACTATACTTTCAAGCTAGTTGCAAAAAATATATATTTAGCAACTGTTTTCACCACTTGCTATAACTGTAATTTTTTTACAACTGGTAAAACCACTTGCGAAAAACATACTTTTTCGAAAAAAAAATTCCTTGGGTAATATTCGGTTATAATATAAGAAGTATAAGCATAATTGTAACATCCCATATTTTCTGTATATTTTATTTTCAATTTTAAATAAATAAAATAGAATAATATTAGAAAAAAAAAAATCAAATTTCGTTGATTATAATGGCGATGATTATTAGAATGGAGTATAAATAGATTTTTAAAAATTAGTTTATGCTAAGAATTGGTGAAATTTGGAAATCCATATTTTATTTATTTAAATAAATTTGAGTCGTTTAGTTTAAATTGAAAATTCAAATTTAATTGGTAAATGGAGAATTTTAAGTTGAGAAATAATAACTAAAATTTAAATCAAAGATTTAAATAATCAAATTTAGATTTAAAATATGTGAAATTTATTTATAGAATTTATTTAAGTTATAATTTGATTTAAATTTGGATTTATTAATATTTAAATTTGAATTAAAACAGTTAAATGAATATTTGGATATTTTATTTATTAATTAACTGTGAAATTTAACTGTTTTGGCGACTGTCTCGGAATTCGACGAAACTGGCGCCATCAGAACCGTAACGGTGAATTATTATAGGATTTCAATTTTCGTTACAATCCGACTTACCGTTTGATCGTACGAGAGAAAATGTGAACGAGAGCAGTGTAAATGGATAATTGGGTATTTCTCATATTTGGGCCTTATAATTATATATAAAATTAAAACCCACTTACCACATCTCAGCCATTTTCAACATACGTATATTTTCCTCCACCGACTCTTTCTTTAATGGTAGGAAATTTTTAAAACCCTAGATCAAAATAAAAACAACTTCAAAAATAAAATTTCTCCAAACCCTATCAAATTGTATATCAAATTGAAGCTCTCGATGAGTAGAAGCCGCTGGTACGATTTATTCTGACATGCAGTGATCAGACGCCGGAAATCCATGGTCAAAGGCTGAAATCGCGAAACCCTAAGGTGTATATTAGGGGTTTTCGATTTAGAGGTTAATTGGAAAATCGGGCTTATGGGTATTGGAGAGATCGTCAAAACGAGTTGAACGAGGGTGGTTGGAGGTGCTATCGTGAAGTAGAGCTCTGGGAATTTGCGTTTTAGGGTTCGGAGGGGGTCCCGTTCAATGCTTCGGCGACGGCGAAGGGCTCCACCGAAGGTGGTGATGCCGGTGTCTGTGGATGCGGCCGAGGGAGCTGGTTCTTTTGCGAGTGGTCGGAGATCTTCAAACAGACGGTGGACGGAGAGATTTGCGGTCAAAGTAGGCGCCTGGAATGGGTTTCGTGTGTACCTATAGTTGAAGAACGATGGAGTGGGAAGACCACTTCGGGTGCTGACGTGTCGGTAAGGGATAGGGTGAGCCAAATTGTTTTAATTAATTTATATATTTATATTTCAATTAGAAAAACAGTGATAACTTTCTCGTACGGACTCGGATTTGGACGCGGTTTGTTGCGTTGGGATCGTGGCAGAATTGCAAACGTTTTGACACTAATCTGGCTGCGTTTAGAGACTGTCAAATTTTGGGCTTCTTTTGGACGTCCGATCCACTAAGGATCCAAAGGTGAGTGATTTTGTCGCTCACGATGAACTGAATTATTCCCATATTTATTGAATTAAATTATGAAATAAGTTTGGTTGCATGGTTGTGTTGTATTGTTGATGTGTTGTTAAATTTGACATGCAAGTGTGTGGATATTCAAATTTAGTCAATAATTAGTTATTTAATTTAATTTAAATTCTAGTTGAAATTCGAACCCTTGCCAAACCCTGAAACAGTTAATGCTGATCAGTTGAATGAAATGGTTGCGATGGATGTTGGGTGAAATTTATTACTGAATTGGTATTGACGTTGCTAATGCTCTTTATTCCAGTATATTTTATTGCATGTTGATTTTAGCGATAAATCCCATTTACCCTTGATGTTACGGGCATCGAATGAACCCGGGATTTATCGATAAAATAAATTAAGAACATGGAGTGAAATGATAAATCTCTGTGACCCTGATTTGGATTGAAATGATAGATCCATCCCAGAAATATCGAGAAATTAAATTTTAAATCACTTGGCCATTGGATAGATAATTATATACAGACATCGGTTGGTTAAATGATTATAAATATTTGAAAGTTTATTTGATAGAATTTCATTTAAAAGAATGTGCCGATACTCGATAATTCAATTCTTTAAAGATTCTGAATTGGGATGTTGATTAAAAAGGGTTAAAAGAATTTTTCCAAACAAAGTGGAAATATTTAAATTGGGATTTGAATATGATTTAAAATCTTTTCAAATTAAGAGTTTGGATTTGAAGGAAATAAATTCTTATGGAATCTAAGTTTTGGAAAATTGGAAATTGAGGGTATTTGAGTTGTTTAACTCAGTTTGAATATATATTTGAACTCTTGAAATCAAATGTTGTTTTGAACGGGGTTGAAACGAGATATGGGATTAAATGAACCCCAATGAGATCGGAGGATAGATTCAAGTATTTGAAATTTGGAAGGAAGGAAAGATTTTGATTAGAGAAATTTATTATAAATATATTTATGCATTTGATTCCAAATAATTATTCTTTCTTTAAATTTATTATTTGCCTTTACTTATAACTATTGTATTTTAAATAATTTTTCCTTATAATTCATTTTTCAAAATTTTCTAGTAAACCTATATTTTTAAGTATATATATATATAATATTTAAATTACTGATTTATTTTAATTATTATATCCTATATATATCTATATATTTATTTATATGAAATTTATTTTATTATTATTATTATTATATGTAAACATTTAGTTTACAAGTATTTTTTTGGAATTATAAATTTCTTCCGAATGGAAATGCTTGAGTTTGAACCGCTGGTTCAAATGGAGTTGAGATAAGAATCCGTGACAATTTGAAATCTTTGAGATAAATTATATTCTATTTGAATATAAGTCGTTTTTGAAATATTATATGATTATAATATAATGATATGAAATATATTCTAGTTTTAGAATATAATCGGTTTGGGTATGATTATGATATGTCGATATGAAAATTTTATTCGTTTGAATATAAATTGGGTTCAAAACGGAAGATGATATTTTGATATGAAAGCGAACCTTTATCAAATATAAAAGAACCGACCGATGTGAAAGATGTAAGCGTTGGTTGTTAAAGAGACCGGAGTCGACATAAGGCATACTCTCTGTCAGTGTCGATACCACTTTGACAACTGTGAACGTTATGACGTATCCAGATTGAGTATGATGACTTGGAGGCAATGGTTGGATTGAAGAAGATGAACGATAACGAATATAGCCCTGACCTTCGGGTCAGAATTAAAATGACTAAAACAGGAGCTATACCGTGACTAATTGAGGTAGAACCTTTGATCGGACACACTTCTTGGATACTATCTCTATGACTATGATGACGATTATGATGATTTGGGCCCGTTTATGACTTTGGAGTGTGTTCCGAGGTGGGCGGTAGTGGCAGCTATGCGTTACCACCGGTCCGGGAGTGCAATTGCTCGAATCCTATCCTGGGCATTTCCTCGAGTGCCTTGTCATATTATCCTTATCGAACCCCATACGGTTTTGATTTGTATCGTACCTATGGAGTGCCCTCTGATGCCATCGTTTACGGTGGGTTTACGGTACTGTATAGACTACGGTATTATAAACGGTGTAAGGGTAAAAATGTAATCCCGCTTACGCTATTTTCAGTATTTATACTTTACTGAGTAGACACTATCATAATAGCGTATTATCTATGTATGTATTAGTTTAACGGATCCTCAAGAGATAGAAAAATCCCGTAATATCTCCTGAGTTACTACACCCATGATATTGATGTTATTTCGTATTTTGATTTGACTAATATGAGATGATTTAGTGCTGATCCGAGTGTTTGTTGTGTTTTCTTTTTATGCAATATGCTCGGGTCAGCAGATGTTGCAGTTAGCGAAGATTCCCTTGCCTTGGAGATGAAGACGAAGTTTGGCGTATATATCTATTATGAGTATGGTTTAACCACTGCATTTATTTCCGCTGCTTATTATGTACATCCGTATGTATATGTAACTCTGATAATCATTGAATGTTATAACCACAGTATACTTTTCAACTGCTTTTTAACTGCTATTTGTTTATTATATGTTGTTCTTCCGCTGTGAGATTCTGTTATTGTTTTTCTCTTCTTTCTTTCTTTTTCTTCTTTTCCCAATAACTACCTGCATTTGCGATTTGTTTGGGTTGACATGTGTGGCTTATTGTCGATTTTCAACGGTCGAAAATGTGGGTCGTTACATTTGGTATCAGAGCGATGGTTAGCGATAACCTTGGCTCTGTTGGGAATTAACTCGTTAGAGATAGGGTTAGTAGTGCCCTAGAACGAGTTTGAGTGATATGAGAGAGCGTACTTGTAACTTTTGATATAAATTGGTTTATGTTGTGTTGACTTGTTCTGTTGAATATTTATGGATTCTGGTCGATATATGGGACGCCATAGGATCGATAGGAATTTATAAGCAATCAAACAGAATGATCAACATGATATGGTTTTCGGTTATATTTGAAAATATATAAAAATGTATTATTGGTTCGAGTATATATGTATTCGTTCTAGTAGGTGGTAGTATTAAGTTAATACCTATTATGGTTGATTAGATAATAAATCTAATAAGGAAAATTTAATGAATTTAGAATATATTTGAAATGAAATGATACCTTTAAGTATAATTGGGTGAAAAGTTTGAGATTGAAATAGGAACGAACTTAAAACTTGATCCGGGGTGTTGAAAATAGATTTGCCAATTTTTTTTTTATAATATCATAGTATGAGTAATGGTTTTAGAAATGGTTTTAAAGATTCTACAGAGTGGGTATAATCCCTTCTTGGACCTTAGAAACGATGTAGGTAATGAGTGCACGCATTATCGATGTTTATTCTGAAGAGTTTAAGTGGGGGAGACCACTCTGTACTTTCGTAACTGGTTGGTAAAAGTTTTGGATTTAAGATTCCATAAGGTATAAAGTATATTAAATATTTATGTACGTTATTTAAAGTGAATTTAAATAAAACCTGAATTGAAATTTCTAGGTTCTTTGTTAATTCAAGGATTTGGAGTTAAAATTTCCTTGTATGGTATGATTTTCTATAAATGGTATAAAACCCGAAATCAAGCATTTAAGTCCATCTTAATTAATGATATTGATTAAGTACTAAATTAACTCTATTATTAGAATTTTGATTTGAAACTAAGAAATGGACTTGAGTGTTAAGAGAAGGAACCCATCATCTAAACTCATAAGTGTGGACGATGATTAAGTTTAAACAAATCCTAAGTTTGGTCGAGATAAGTGTTAGAGAATTGGATTAACTACGAAATAAAACTCAACTAAGTCAACCAAAATGAAATGGAAGATTTAGTTGTGTAAATAAGAAAGGAAACAACTTATGACTTAGCTAATTAATAAGTATGTGAAGTTAGTCGAGAAGGAATTGAAAAGGAATTTATGGTAATAAAGTGTGAATGGTCGATAAATTAAAATAGGGAATTAGATGGTGAATTAGTGTACAGGTGAAATTAAGGCGTATAAGTCTAAATGGGGTAAAACCTCATTAGCACATTTCGTTGAATGGAAATCTAAGTAAATAGTGAAATAAATGTAGTGTAAATCCTATTATCAAACGGAATAGGAGTTAAGTTGAGTAAAGAAATTGAATTAAATAAAGTATACTTAGAAAATCAAATAGGAATTGATTGAGAACTGAGTATAAATTTGAGTTATGAACCATCCTTATTTTGAATCATTATTTGAGAGTCAAATAAATAAGTTGAGTGAATGGAATATCGTTTAATTTAAAATGAAAATGGGAAAGAGTGAATAAGAAATGGTTAAGTAAAAGAATCAACTTAAGGGAATTAAATGGGTTGATTTAGAATTCATATGGATAATTGGATTGACTAAGTATAATAGGATTCATACAAACAACTAACGGGTAAACTATGGCATTAATAAGTGATAACCAAATCTAGTGGTCGAGGTTTGCTAAGGCTTGGAAATTCGAAGGTTTGAAACTCCAACTCAAATGAATCAACATTTAAGGGAAATTTGGTTGAACTAAATAGACATGAAGGTAAATTTTAAAATCTCTTTCGGAAATGATACCATTGGTAATGGAACTTTGATGTAAATGAATTTGGCTAAATTGATCCATGGTAATGAATTAAAGGATCAACGTAATCAAGTTCGTTGAAAATTTTAAAATGAATTAATGGTTCAATACAATCAAGTTAGTTCGGAAAGTAAAACGATATCAAGTTTTAACTAAATTTAATGCTTGAAAAGAAACGAGTAATGTATTGAAAATATATTGGAGTGAAATAAGCAATTGGATATGAATTCATTTTTTTCGGATAATTAAGTAAATGCAAAGGATTTAATGGATGATAAATGGAACATAAGTAAGTGAAATAAAACTTACCTAATACAAATAAAACGAATGTGACGGTATTTAAGAAGTAAAAGGGATACCACACTATGAACATAAGGGATCGATAACCCATTCTAGATGGTTAAGCCTGGTTAAACTTTTCGAAATCCAAAGTTTGAAAACTCCAAATAAATGAATCGGCGTTTATGCGAAAATCTAAAATACTTGTTAAGCTGAAACTAAAATGGCCATAACTATTGATGGGCTGGTCGGAATGCGACAATCCCGGACTTTTGGAAACCTCAGAAACTGAGCCAAAACTTTTGTTAATAGTGCCTTGCCTAATTTTCAAGTTAATTATGTTGAAAACCAAGAACTAGTCGTAGTTGTATGCACAGAAAATAAAAATCTGAACTGAATACCCATGTTGTTTTGACCATAACTTCCAAACGAAACATCGGATTTTAACGTGCGAGTACAATTCGGAAAGGCCAAAATCTGAACTAAAACTTTTCCTAAATATGCTGGGTGAAATTTTGAGATTTAAAGGGGTAAAAACTGGGTTGAACAATTCAGATCTGCAATTTTATTTGCCAAGGCTGAAGCGTTTGCCTTCGCTAAAACTGCCATAACTTTTGAACAAGTTATCCGAATTCGACGAATCCAGACAATTCGGAAAGCCTGAAACAAAAGCTACAACTTTTTCCCAGTGTGTCTTAGTCCAATTCCATCATCTAAGGGGTGTAAAACTCCAATTTGTTCGCTGGCCTGTTATGAATATCTTGGTTTTGGAATTGAAATGGTCGATATATGTTGTGTAAGTTGTATACAATTGCTATATATTGTATATATGATTGATTCTCATATGTATCCGAGTTGTAACAGGTGTAAGGAAGTGGTATTGCGCTACGGAGCTCGCTTGCACTAAACGCTAAATGCTAAGGTAATATAAATGCAAATAAACGCTAAAGAAAGGTACGTAATTGGGTTACAAAGTTTTGGTGGTTTATATTTTGTTTTCCCCTCTTTGGGATGCCTCATTGAGCGATGAGATGAATATTTGGATTTATATATGTATTTTGATTTTTCCGGACCTCTCCGTACAAAGGAGATGCTGCCGAAATTTTTCGTGATTTCGGGAGTTAGAAAATTTTATGATATTTTACAACTATACAACTTATTTTATAAATGTTATTTTGAGGTATGGATTTGAAAGTATGATTTTACTCAACACCTATTTCGTTCTCTTTTCGAGGACGGAAAGATTTTAAGTGGGGGAGAATGTAACATCCCATATTTTCTGTATATTTTATTTTCAATTTTAAATAAATAAAATAGAATAATATTAGAAAAAAAAAATCAATTTTCGTTGATTATAATGGCGATGATTATTTGAATGGAGTATAAATAGATTTTTAAAATTTAGTTTATGCTAAGAATTGGTGAAATTTGGAAATCCATATTTTATTTATTTAAATAAATTTGAGTCGTTTAGTTTAAATTGAAAATTCAAATTTAATTGGTAAATGGAAAATTTTAAGTTGAGAAATAATAACTGAAATTTAAATCAAAGATTTAAATAATAAAATTAAATTTAAAATATGTGAAATTTATTTATAGAATTAAGTTATAATTTGATTTAAATTTGGATTTATTAATATTTAAATTTGAATTAAAACAATTGAATGAATATTTGGATATTTTATTTATTAATTAACTGTGAAATTTAACTGTTTTGGCGACTGTCTCGGAATTCGACGAAACTGGCGCCATCAGAACTGTAACGGTGAATTATTATAGGATTTCAATTTTCGTTACAATCCGACTTACCGTTTGATCGTACGAGAGAAAATGTGAACGAGAGCAGTGTAAATGGATAATTGGGTATTTCTCATATTTGGGCCTTATAATTATATATAAAAATAAAACCCACTTACCACATCTCAGCCATTTTCAACATACGTATATTTTCCTCCACCGACTCTTTCTTTAATGGTAGGAAATTTTTAAAACCCTAGATCAAAATAAAAACAACTTCAAAAATAAAATTTCTCCAAACCCTATCAAATTATATATCAAATTGAAGCTCTCGATGAGTAGAAGCCGCTGGTACGATTTATTCTGACATGCAGTGATCAGACGCCGGAAATCCATGGTCAAAGGCTGAAATCGCGAAACCCTAAGGTGTAAATTAGGTGTTTTCGATTAAGAGATTAATTGGAAAATCGGGCTTATGGGTATTGGAGAGATCGTCAAAACGAGTTGAACGAGGGTGGTTGGAGGTGCTATCGTGAAGTAGAGCTCTGGGAATTTGCGTTTTAGGGTTCGGAGGGGGTCCCGTTCAATGCTTCGGCGACGGCGAAGGGCACCCCCGGAGGTGGTGATGCCGGTGTCTGTGGATGCGGCTGAGGGAGCTGGTTCTTTTGCGAGTGGTCGGAGATCTTCAAACAGACGGTGGACGGAGAGATTTGCGGTCAAAGTAGGCGCCTGGAATGGGTTTCGTGTGTACCTGTAGTTGAAGAACGATGGAGCAGGAAGACCACTTCGGGTGCTGACGTGTCGGTAAGGGATAGGGTGAGCCAAATTGTTTTAATTAATTTATATATTTATATTTCAATTAGAAAAACAGTGATAACTTTCTCGTACGGACTCGGATTTGGACGCGGTTTGTTGCATTGGGATCGTGGCAGAATTGCGGATGTTTTGACACTAATCTGGCTGCGTTTAGAGACTGTCAAATTTTGGGCTTCTTTTGGACGTCCGATCCACTAAGGATCCAAAGGTGAGTGATTTTATCGCTCACGATGAACTGAATTATTCCCATATTTATTGAATTAAATTATGAAATAAGTTTGGTTGCATGGATGTTGGATTGTTGATGTATTGTTAAATTTGACATGCAAGTGTGTGGATATTCAAATTTAGTCAATAATTAGTTATTTAATTTAATTTAAATTCTAGTTGAAATTCGAACCCTTGCCAAACCCTGAAACAGTTAATGCTGATCAGTTGAATGAAATGGTTGCGATGAATGTTGGGTGAAATTTATTACTGAATTGGTATTGACGTTGCTAATGCTCTTTATTCCAGTATATTTTATTGCATGTTGATTTTAGCGATAAATCCCATTTACCCTTGATGTTACGGGCATCGAATGAACCCGGGATTTATCGATAAAATAAATTAAGAACATGGAGTGAAGTGATAAATCTCTGTGACCCTGATTTGGATTGTAATGATAGATCCATCCCTGAAATATCGAGAAATTAAATTTAAAATCACTTGGTTATTGGATAGATAATTATATACAGACATCGGTTGGTTAAATGATTATAAATATTTGAAATTTTATTTGATAGAATTTCATTTAAAAGAATGTGCCGATACTCGATAATTCAATTCTTTAAAGATTCTGAACTGGGATGTTGATTAAAAAGGGTTAAAAGAATTTTTCCAAACAAAGTGGAAATATTTAAATTGGGATTTGAATATGATTTAAAATCTTTTCAAATTAAGAGTTTGGATTTGAAGGAAATAAATTCTTATGGAATCTAATTTTTGGAAAATTGGAAATTGAGGGTATCTGAGTTGTTTAACTCAGTTTGAATATATATTTGAACTCTTGAAATCAAATGTTGTTTTGAACGGGGTTGAAACGAGATATGGGATTAAATGAACCCCAATGAGATCGGAGGATAGATTCAAGTATTTAAAATTTGGAAGGAAGGAAAGATTTTGATTAGAGAAATTTATTATAAATATATTTATGCATTTGATTCCAAATAATTATTCTTTCTTTAAATTTATTATTTGCCTTTACTTATAACTATTGTATTTTAAATAATTTTTCCTTATAATTCATTTTTCAAAATTTTCTAGTAAACCTATATTTTTAAGTATATATATATATATAATATTTAAATTACTGATTTATTTTAATTATTATATCCTATATATATCTATATATTTATTTATATAAAATTTATTTTATTATTATTATTATATGTAAACATTTAGTTTACAAGTATTTTTTTTGGAATTATAAATTTCTTCCGAATGGAAATGCTTGAGTTTGAACCGCTGGTTCAAATGGAGTTGAGATAAGAATCCGTGACAATTTGAAATCTTTGAGATAAATTATATTCTATTTGAATATAAGTCGTTTTTGAAATATTATATGATTATAATATAATGATATGAAATATATTCTAGTTTTAGAATATAATCGGTTTGGGTATGATTATGATATGTCGATATGAAAATTTTATTCGTTTGAATATAAATTGGGTTCAAAACGGAAGATGATATTTTGATATGAAAGCAAACCTTTATCAAATATAAAAGAACCGACCGATGTGAAAGATGTAAGCGTTGGTTGTTAAAGAGACCGGAGTCGACATAAGGCATACTCTCTGTCAGTGTCGATACCACTTTGACAACTATGAACATTATGACGTATCCAGATTGAGTATGATGACTTGGAGGCAATGGTTGGATTGAAGAAGATGAACGATAACGAATATAGCCCTGACCTTCGGGTCAGAATTAAAATGACTAAAACAGGAGCTATACCGTGACTAATTGAGGTAGCACCTTTGATCAGACACACTTCTTCGATACTATCTCTATGACTATGATGATGATTATGATGATTTGGGCCCATTTATGACTTTGGAGTGTGTTCTGAGGTGGGCGGTAGTGGCTGCTATGCATTACCACCGATCCGGGAGTGCAATTGGTCGAATCCTACCCTGGGCATTTCCTCGAGTGCCTTGTCATATTATCCTTATCGAACCCCATACGATTTTGATTTGTATCGTACCTATGGAGTGCCCTCTGATGCCATCGTTTATGGTGGGTTTACGGTACTGTATAGACTACGGTATTATAAACGGTGTAAGGGTAAAACTGTAATCCCGCTTACGCTATTTTCAGTATTTATACTTTACTGAGTAGACACTATCATAATAGCATATTATCTATGTATGTATTAGTTTAACGGATCCTCAAAAGATAGAAAAATCCCGTAATATCTCCTGAGTTACTGCACCCATGATACTGATGTTGTTTCGTATTTTGATTTGACTAATATGAGATGATTTAGTGCTGATCCGAGTGTTTGTTGTGTTTTCTTTTTATGCAATACGCTCGGGTCAGCAGATGTTGCAGTTAGCGAAGATTCCCTTGCCTTGGAGACGAAGACGAAGTTTGGCGTATATATCTATTATGAGTATGGTTTAACCACTGCATTTATTTCCGCTGCTTATTATGTACATCCGTATGTATATGTAACTCTGATAATTATTGAATGTTATAACCACAGTATACATTTCAACTGCTTTTTAACTGCTATTTGTTTATTATATGTTGTCCTTCCGCTGTGAGATTCTGTTATTGTTTTTCTCTTCTTTCTTTCTTTTTCTTCTTTTCCCAATAACTACCTGCATTTGCGATTTGTTTGGGTCGACATGTGTGGCTTATTGTCGATTTTAAACGGTCGAAAATATGGGTCGTTACAATAATAGTTAATATATATACATAGACATATTTGTATATATATATATATACGTGTGTGTGTGTATACATGCACTGATTAACATTCGGTTATAGTCATGAAATAACAAGCAATCAATTATTAGTAAATAATGAGTTATATTTTAATAAGTAATTAGTATAATATAATAAATAATTATTATTTGATACATAACTATATAATAATGTGGGCTAATTATCACAACAAGAATTCCCTATCAATTACAACAGATGATATTTTACAACTGACATTTTCAACCTTTTGCAAAAGATGAGATCTAACAACTTACGTATCACGTCACTTCCTTTATTTAAAATGCTTCTACCACGTACTACTGCTTCCTCACGAACTAATGTATACAGTAATATCTTTTTCTTCACGTCCCATTCTGATCCCCACTCCACTTCCTTCAACACTTTCACTCACGGATTCTTCTTCAAGAATACTCAAGTTCTCCAGTCCGTCATTTGCTTAAAACAGTGCCCTAGTGTTATTTTTCTTCATGCCTCACCCTGGTCTTCGTTTGAATACATGCTCCACCACGCTGCCTCGTTTTATTCACTCATGTTCTTTCTTTCGATTTAAAAACTCCTCCCAGGTTCTTTGCTGTTACTTTATTTGTCTCATACTACTACTATGTCTTGAAAATAACACACTATTCACGTCTTCATTCCAGTACCCCATACAAAACTTGCATCAACATGTTAGCAGACTTCCCCTTCGTTCTAATATGCCCCTTCCTGATCCTCCCTTTAAACCCCTTCCACTGTTAAACTTATTCACGCACCCTTTATTTAAACTGTTCTTCACAGTACACTAGTCCAGCCGTTCCTCCTTCGTTAACCGCTCCTTCATGTATTTCTTTCTTCACGCATGTTTGAATTTGAGGATGTACGGAGTTTAAAAATGCCATGGCATTGACCTTTTTTACTTTCTGAAATGGAAAAAAAGAAAGACTCGTTCGCGTGAATATTTATAACCGAAATTACTTGGTGGTTAAGTTTTGTTTATGTTAATATATAAATAGTCTGTACATTAGGGCATGCGTTGAAATAGGGGTGCAGTGTGTTTTCAAATCAGGGTAGCTGTTGATGTTTATATTGCGTAGGCTTGTGCGATTTTGCTGTGACGACAAGGAATCTCGCTCGGTCCGAACCAGTCGCTAAACCGGCCCAGACCGTTCGAAACGCCCTATCGTTTTGAGAACAGGACAAAACAGAACGCATACAGAAGAACATTTCACTATATATAACAACAGTGCATCAGATTACAAGAATATACAGAGTATAAATGAATATTACACAGAAATATCAGAGATTTAAATTACATTTAAATACATAGCAGCGGAAAAATAATACAATACACAACTAGAAGAGATATACGAATACAAAGCTTTCCGGATATCGTTCCAGCTGTAAACTAGGATCCTGTGAATATAAATCTGCAAAACCAAAACTACTAGCTGCCCGTGTCGAAAATAAGGGCACCCAGAGTTTAGGTTAAAACAATAAACTCCAGGTCAGTCATGTGACTGGTGTGAGAACTAAAACAGTTATTAATCTTTATTTTAAATCATTAGGTAAATCAAGGGACCACGCCGTATAACACGGAACGGGTTTCCTCCCAAGAATACCAGTGCATAAAACAAACAGCGCAATGCTAAATAAAGAAAAATGAAGCTGTTATAAGACCCAGGTCCCATCACACAATGCAACGCAGTCGAGGATAGGGTTTTCCCTTATAACAGCCAAAGAATGCTTGATACATTTAAAACAAATCATTTGATACTATTATAAGTGCATAGTGTATAAAACACTTCAAATCATAAGTATCAATCATAGGCGGCATGAATGCCCCATACCACTATGTCGCCATATATAGGTTTACAAATAAAACCGCAAAGTCACGTATTTGGAAATTGGATTTCCATCTATGAACCGAGGCAAAAGATAGTCCTCAACCGATTCGAGACGCTCTAGCCCGCCCCTCAGGCAAGCGCGCAGGCAAGCCTTGGATCGTCAGGGCCGGTCCACCGATGTGGATTATTATGCCTGAACACTACGTCTCCCCACCCTATGGGGTGTAAGTCTGGTCCGTCAGCCGACCAGAATGCATTCGGCCGAAACCGATATAACCGAGGCGCCTCGCAACAGCAACAACCACATAAGTCAAACTCGTCAGGGCGTGTAAAACCACTGACGCCACTTCTAGCTAGAAAGAAACGCAAGTCCTCCCTGAGGTCCGTCTCCCGTTTTTGGTTCATACCGGGTGTGAAACACGCGAGGTAAACGTTACACAAAGCTACGCCACAAAGGCCGTGCTTTGATCATCACCACAAGACTTTGCTTTTCAACAGAAGCCTCGATCAATTGCCACTTAGGCATGCCACACAGGCAATTCACCCCATGCGTTTGATATCCATCAATATATAACCCCTGAGCTCGTACGTCTCAGAGAAGGGCGTTAAGCAAGAAAATAAATTCTCTGCCGCCAAACAGATATATATTTAATAGAGATCAACCACATGGACTAAAATCCAATGTCAGACACACAGTCCATTTACAAGTCCGTTCTGGGTCTGAACGAAACCGGAGGCACCTAGTACCCCGCATATCCATCGATCTCCAAGTACGTCTGGACGATCACCAACTGTTTCCATCTTCTTGGGTGTACAGCCCAATCAAGATCATCAGTTATCACCCAAACGACGTGAAGACCTCCGGTCTTCGACCATCGTCTTCATCTTCGACTTATCGTCGTATCAGTTATTCAGAATGGGACAAGCCCGGTCTTTCCGAATAACTCGCGTATATTTAAATAAGTGTTACACAAACACAACATACGCCTCATTCCAATTCATTAGTCACTGACCGTAAATTAATCAAGAGAATAATTCCCCAAATATTAACCCCGAAGGCCGAAACCAACATCAGATCAATATCCAGAAAACCATTCTGCTTGGCTAACCGACAGTTAGTTTCTAAATTTCACGTTCAAATCTAATTAAAGATTTACTATCGCCTGGAGCAAAACTGGTGATACTCCATTCTCGATCTTTTCAATCTAATTAAAGATTCATTAAAACTCCACTTAGTTTTAATCTGTGACTGGGTTAAAGAATCCGTGTCATTTAAAACACGGTTCACGATAAAACCAAAGTCACATCCCATTAATTATCGGGTTAAAGAACAAGTGTTATTTAAAACACTGTTCACGATAAACCCAAAAATCAATATCCATTCAATTCCAATTAAATATTATTTAATTGGTACACTTCATTAAATCTAAATAAAAAGATTTAATCTTTTCTCAACTGGGTTCAAGAACAGTGTTAGTGAAGACACCATTCACGACAAACCCAAATCACATTCATTAATTATCGGGTTAAAGAACAAGTGTTATTTAAAACACTGTTCACGATAAACCCAAAAATCAATATCAATTCAATTCCAATTAAATATTATTTAATTGGTACACTTCATTAAATCTAGATAAAAAGATTTAATCTTTTCTCAACTGGGTTCAAGAACAGTGTTAGTGAAGACACCATTCACGACAAACCCAAATCACATTCATTAATTATCGGGTTAAAGAACAAGTGTTATTTAAAACACTGTTCACGATAAACCCAAAAATCAATATCAATTCAATTCCAATTAAATATTATTTAATTGGTACACTTCATTAAATCTAAATAAAAAGATTTAATCTTTTCTCAACTGGGTTCAAGAACAGTGTTAGTGAAGACACCATTCACGACAAACCCAAATCACATTTGATATTAAATACAAGGCTCTGAATAGAAAATATCCTGGCTTATATTCAATATCAAATTCTATGATTAACAAATGTCGTATTGGAAATAACGATATAAATATATATCTTTCAAATTTCCATAACAACATCTGTATAATCACGAATTCCAACATCGAAATATTCCGAAGACAATTTCGATTCAAATCCACTCCAATGCAATCATTGGAAATTTTGGTTATCTTTAAAACCCTTTTCAAATTCAATTTATTTATTTAAAAATAAATAGAATTATAATTTTAGTTCAAAACTAGTACATTTCGATAAAAATCTATTTTTATCTTTTCAAATATGGAGTTTTTCATCCCAAATCTTCACAAATCATTTCTTATGATTTTACACAAATTATTACTATTTTTAATAATTTTATCAAGGCCCGTACAGTCGATTTCCACCAATGGCCATCGAACTGCACTTACAGCGACCTTTTTCAAATTTGATTTGGACATAATTCCAAATCCAACCGTTAGATTTCTAATTTATCGCATTCGTTAGAAAGCTCCTTTCGATACGAACCCAACGGTTCCGGTTTTAGGAGAATCCGACGGTCGGATCTCCCGTAATGTCCGTTTGAAATAAATGGTCGAAATTCACGAACTGCCGCGGCGCGGCGCGTTCTATTCAGGCCATTATATTATATATATAATATATATAATATATACTTCGTCGATTTCTATTTAAAACGAATTATATAAATAGTTTTAAATTCGTTTCAAAAGCAATTTCAACTTCCTTTTCAATTCAAATCAAAATTGAATTCTTCTTTATAAATTCGTTTCAAAATTCATTTCTATTCGATTCAAATTTCAATTCAATTTGAATTCATTTCAATTCGTTTTCAATTCAATTTGAATTCGTTTTCAATTCAATTCGAAATCGTTTTCAATTAAATTTGAATTCGTTTTCAATTCATTTCATTTCGAAATCGTTTTCAATTCAATTCATTTCGAAATCGTTTTCAATTCAATTTGAATTCGTTTTCAATTCATTTCATTTCGAAATCGTTTTCAATTAAATTTGAATTCGTTTTCAATTCATTTCATTTCGAAATCGTTTTCAATTCAATTCATTTCGAAATCGTTTTCAATTCAATTTGAATTCGTTTTCAATTCATTTCATTTCGAAATCGTTTTCAATTCAATTCATTTCGAAATCGTTTTCAATTCAATTCATTTCGAAATCGTTTAAAATTGATATAAATATCGTTCACGTCAAAATGGCGTCAATCTAATCAACACGGCTTCATAAATTTCTATTTTCAAATATTCTATTTCAAATATTTCCTATTATCAAAATATTTGTTATTATCAAAATATTCTTTATTTTCACGATTGGAATGAGGCCCAATCAATTACCATATAAAATTAATTATATGGATTTTCATACAACACATGTATATAATAACATTGAAAATAATCAACCATCAACCAAAGTGCACTACACTGTATAAGCATCAACTATAGATATTCAACGCTTATAACAGCCTGTCAATCAATCGATCGACATATTTAATCAATCAGGATGAGTGAAATTCATATTTCATCCCAACACCCGTGTGGGGTTTCAAACAATCAAACACAGATTTTAGTTGTGCAGTTGGGCGATGTGTAAAATTTATCGTCCCAATCAATGTCATTCAAATAAGTGTACATAAACAAACCGTCTGGTTTGTAAATGAATATTTATTTATTCACATTCACGTTAAAAATTATATTTTTAACGATAAAACATTTTATTCCAACATATGAATTTCTATTATTCATTTACACAATAAAATGATATTTTTATTTTTCTAACATATTTTAGAAAATTTCGGCGGCATAACGGCACGATACTAGAAACGGGACAAGGCCTAGCCTTATCCCCGGTCTAGTGAAGGCCCACGCCATTCACTCATCAATCAAATCAATTTCATTTTGCAAACCACAAAATTTGGAGTAAGGGTCTAACCTAGCCTTACTCCTACGCCTTATAACGGCGCACGTCTAATCCTAACCAATTTATCGATTCGATTTTTCACACCACAAACCACATTCAAACCAATATCGCAATCAATCACCAAACAGTCAAACAAACAAGTCCATGGTCTGTGGACGATTGTGTCGGGTGCTACTAAGCACCGTCTGCATCCTAGTATAAATATATAACTAGAAAAGAAATAGAAAGGTGAGAAATTCTCACAGAAAGCTATCCAAGCTCCACGGCACTTCATTTGCAGAAGTCTTCGTCGGTTCGCCTTTTTGTCACCTTCGTTGCTGCTTTCACTACATACGTAAAAATCACATTTTTACTTTGCTATTCAATATATAAAAATCAAATTTTTACTTCGATGTTAAATATATAAAAATCACATTTTTCTATCGAAGTTCAATATATAAAAATTCTATTTTTCTATCGAAGTTCAATATATAAAAATTCTAATTTTCTATCGAAGTTCAATATATAAAAATTCTATTTTTCTATCGAAGTTCAATATATAAAAATTCTATTTTTCTATCGAAGTTCAATATATAAAAATTCTATTTTTCTATCGAAGTTCAATATATAAAAATTCTATTTTTCTATCGAAGTTCAATATATAAAAATTCTATTTTTCTATCGAAGTTCAATATAGAAAAATCAAATTTTCTATCGAAGTTCAATATATAAAAATTCTATTTTTCTATCGAAGTTCAATATATAAAAATTCTATTTTTCTATCGAAGTTCAATATATAAAAATTCTATTTTTCTATCGAAGTTCAATATATAAAAATTCTATTTTTCTATCGAAGTTCAATATATAAAAATTCTATTTTTCTATCGAAGTTCAATATATAAAAATCAAATTTTTCCTCTTTATAAGAACATCGTCTTCCTCTATATAAAAATTCAAACTTTATCCTTTTTAAAAATCATAGCTTCCTATATTATAAAAATCCGTTCTTTTCATAATTAAAAATCCTAATAAAATCAAATCTTGTAGTTGTTATTCATATGATAAAAACCATATCTTTATTTCGATGTAAACAATATAAAAATCGTATTTTTATCATATCCAAAAATCTAATCTTTATTTTAAATCTACCTACAAAAATTCGAAATTTACTCGATGCAAAAACAGAAAAGAAAAATGTATATATATAAAAAAAAAAAGAAAAATAAATAAATAAATACATAAAGAAACTTACTGTATTTGAAATGAGGAAGGGGGAGGGGTGCTTACAGGTGCGGATCGAGGAGGGTGGTCTGCGTGGCCAGGTGGAAGGCGGCAACGGGTAGCAGCGGCATCCGGGGGGGCTCGCGACTGGGTTGGGGGTTAGGGCTCGAGGGGGATGGCGCCGACGTGGAGGAGGATCGGAGGGACAGAGGAGAGCAAGAAGAGGAGGAACGGGAAGAAGGGGGAAGGCGCCTGATCGGAGGTGGAGGAGATGGGCGGCGGGATCGAGGGCGAGGGTACTTCGATTTTTTTTCCTTTTTTTTTTTTTTTTTAATTTCTGACTTTCATTTTGAACGAGGGGGGGGGCCAGAATGTATAGGGGAGGGAATAAAATATTTTTTTTTTATTATTTATTATTTAATTATTCAAAAAGTTGACTTTTACATACGACCACTAAACGAGGCCCACCGCCTGCCGTCCATAGCGTTTTACCCCTATTCCGAACCCAATGGGATATGTATCGCAAGCTGATTTGATCGTTACAATCAGTTTCCTTTGAATTTACATTTAAATCACTAAATTGAATTTTAAACGTACATTTCAAATTACCGGGGTCGCATACGAACTCGAAAAATTACAGAAAAATATTTTCTAGCTTCGTATTGACGATACGGTCCTAATAAAACTAGTTTCGTCGAATTCTGAGACCGTTTGAAAAATGACCAATTTCCAGTCGATTAAAATCAACTGAAACCGGTCAAACGCGTTTTCCTTTGCCACGCTCACATATTGATTCGAAAAATTATGAAATTTGAAACCTAGCAATAACTCGACACTGCGGATCCAACAAAACTGGTTTCGTCGAATTCCGAGGTCGTTTGCAAAATGTCCATTTTTAAGGGCCTGAATTCCATAGCGACTATTCAGAATTTTCAACTGGACATATCTTTTGATTCCCGATATGAAATCTCGATTTGTCGGATTCGTTGGAAAGATATTACCAATTAGATCCTAATGTTTTTGGTTTCATTAAAATCCGGATTGTTTTGCACCCGGTACATTCAATTGAAGTTTGAAATCGAATTATCGAACTACCGCGCCATTTTCAATTCTATTTATAATTATATATAAATATTTATATTCTAACGACGACGCGTATAATATATACGTTCGAATTATATTCAAAATAAATTTCTCGTCGATATTATTTAAAATAATTCATTTTAAATAATCAAAATACGCTAAAATCGCCAAAATAAAAATTTTAAACTGGCCCAGATTTTCGGGTTGTTACAATCTCCCCCACTTAAAACTTTTCGTCCCCGAAAAGGAACAAAGTCGAAAGTGGTTTGATTAATCAACTCTACGCTCGACCTGGCTTCTATTCTCCAACTTTTCAGTTTCTGAGAATTTCTAAAATTTCAAAAATTTGGCTAACACCCTAAATTTTTGAAAAATTTCGCCATAACCTCCCCTGCACCGGGAGCATCGGGGAATTTCAAATAGCTTCCCCGGTCCTTCAGATCTCAAAAAGAAAAAGAAAAAGCCAAGCGGCTAGCCAATAGGCTCATAAAATCATCATCACCCAAACAAAACAGTAAATTATGTAGTAAACATGTACCTATTTGTCGGGCAAACAAATTTTATTCTCTGCTCTAGCCTCCTTGCTATGACCTGTTCAATGTAAGTATATGCATATGCAAACAAATGCGACCAATTTTCAATACAATTCAATATTTGTTTCAATTAGGCTAAATGGCTAAAAATTAGCAAACAAATAAACAAACAACACAAGCATCAATCAATTAGTGAATTAGAGTTTCAAATTCATAATTTTGATACATATACAAAAATCATGTTTTTGATGCCAAATCACAACAATAGGCCCTATCTAATTTTGGTTCTCACACCAGCCTAATGGAAATATATAGAAATCACACCTTCGTCACTCGAAAATAAATGCTGATGATGTTTCGAACCACCATCAGAACATTGTCGGGCTACTAGAGTGCGGTTCTATATCTACCCGGTATATTAAAACTTCGAATATACGTGGATCAGACGTATACGCAAAATCTATATATACTGGATTGTCCACATCAATATAAATAGATAATCAAATACGAATAATTGATTTAAATTTTCAAAACAAAATTTTGTTTTCACTTTAAAAATTTACTCTTCACACTCGTTCTAGGATACTACTGGTCCCATCTCTAACGAGTCATTCTCATTGGATATTACTAATCCAATATCTGATGAATTCTTTCGTATGGTTCTAATGTGTCTTGTTCTCTGAGCTTTGTAAACCAAAGCTCTGATACCAACTGTGACGACAAGGAATCTCGCTCGGTCCGAACCAGTCGCTAAACCGGCCCAGACCGTTCGAAACGCCCTATCGTTTTGAGAACAGGACAAAACAGAACGCATACAGAAGAACATTTCACTATATATAACAACAGTGCATCAGATTACAAGAATATACAGAGTATAAATGAATATTACACAGAAATATCAGAGATTTAAATTACATTTAAATACATAGCAGCGGAAAAATAATACAATACACAACTAGAAGAGATATACGGATACAAAGCTTTCCGGATATCGTTCCAGCCGTAAACCAGGATCCTGTGAATATAAATCTGCAAAACCAAAACTACTAGCTGCCCGTGTCAAAATAGGGGCACCCAGAGTTTAGGTTAAAACAATAAACTCCAGGTCAGTCATGTGACTGGTGTGAGAACTAAAACAGTTATTAATCTTTATTTTGAATCATTAGGTAAATCAAGGGACCACGCCGTATAACACGGAACGGGTTTCCTCCCAAGAATACCAGTGCATAAAACAAACAGCGCAATGCTAAATAAAGAAAAATGAAGCTGTTATAAGACCTAGGTCCCATCACACAATGCAACGCAGTCGAGGATAGGGTTTTCCCTTATAACAGCCAAAGAATGCTTGATACATTTAAAACAAATCATTTGATACTATTATAAGTGCATAGTGTATAAAACACTTCAAATCATAAGTATCAATCATAGGCGGCATGAATGCCCCATACCACTATGTCGCCATATATAGGTTTACAAATAAAACCGCAAAGTCACGTATTTGGAAATTGGATTTCCATCTATGAACCGAGGCAAAAGATAGTCCTCAACCGATTCGAGACGCTCTAGCCCGCCCCTCAGGCAAGCGCGCAGGCAAGCCTTGGATCGTCAGGGCCGGTCCACCGATGTGGATTATTATGCCTGAACACTACGTCTCCCCACCCTATGGGGTGTAAGTCTGGTCCGTCAGCCGACCAGAATGCATTCGGCCGAAACCGATATAACCGAGGCGCCTCGCAACAGCAACAACCACATAAGTCAAACTCGTCAGGGCGTGTAAAACCACTGACGCCACTTCTAGCTAGAAAGAAACGCAAGTCCTCCCTGAGGTCCGTCTCCCGTTTTTGGTTCATACCGGGTGTGAAACACGCGAGGTAAACGTTACACAAAGCTACGCCACAAAGGCCGTGCTTTGATCATCACCACAAGACTTTGCTTTTCAACAGAAGCCTCGATCAATTGCCACTTAGGCATGCCACACAGGCAATTCACCCCATGCGTTTGATATCCATCAATATATAACCCCTGAGCTCGTACGTCTCAGAGAAGGGCGTTAAGCAAGAAAATAAATTCTCTGCCGCCAAACAGATATATATTTAATAGAGATCAACCACATGGACTAAAATCCAATGTCAGACACACAGTCCATTTACAAGTCCGTTCTGGGTCTGAACGAAACCGGAGGCACCTAGTACCCCGCATATCCATCGATCTCCAAGTACGTCTGGACGATCACCAACTGTTTCCATCTTCTTGGGTGTACAGCCCAATCAAGATCATCAGTTATCACCCAAACGACGTGAAGACCTCCGGATCTTCGACCATCGTCTTCATCTTCGACTTATCATCGTATCAGTTATTCAGAATGGGACAAGCCCGGTCTTTCCGAATAACTCGCGTATATTTAAATAAGTGTTACACAAACACAACATACGCCTCATTCCAATTCATTAGTCACTGACCGTAAATTAATCAAGAGAATAATTCCCCAAATATTAACCCCGAAGGCCGAAACCAACATCAGATCAATATCCAGAAAACCATTCTGCTTGGCTAACCGACAGTTAGTTTCTAAATTTCACGTTCAAATCTAATTAAAGATTTACTATCGCCTGGAGCAAAACTGGTGATACTCCATTCTCGATCTTTTCAATCTAATTAAAGATTCATTAAAACTCCACTTAGTTTTAATCTGTGACTGGGTTAAAGAATCCGTGTCATTTAAAACACGGTTCACGATAAAACCAAAGTCACATCCCATTAATTATCGGGTTAAAGAACAAGTGTTATTTAAAACACTGTTCACGATAAACCCAAAAATCAATATCCATTCAATTCCAATTAAATATTATTTAATTGGTACACTTCATTAAATCTAAATAAAAATATTTAATCTTTTCTCAACTGGGTTCAAGAACAGTGTTAGTGAAGACACCATTCACGACAAACCCAAATCACATTCATTAATTATCGGGTTAAAGAACAAGTGTTATTTAAAACACTGTTCACGATAAACCCAAAAATCAATATCAATTCAATTCCAATTAAATATTATTTAATTGGTACACTTCATTAAATCTAGATAAAAAGATTTAATCTTTTCTCAACTGGGTTCAAGAACAGTGTTAGTGAAGACACCATTCACGACAAACCCAAATCACATTCATTAATTATCGGGTTAAAGAACAAGTGTTATTTAAAACACTGTTCACGATAAACCCAAAAATCAATATCAATTCAATTCCAATTAAATATTATTTAATTGGTACACTTCATTAAATCTAAATAAAAAGATTTAATCTTTTCTCAACTGGGTTCAAGAACAGTGTTAGTGAAGACACCATTCACGACAAACCCAAATCACATTTGATATTAAATACAAGGCTCTGAATAGAAAATATCCTGGCTTATATTCAATATCAAATTCTATGATTAACAAATGTCGTATTGGAAATAACGATATAAATATATATCTTTCAAATTTCCATAACAACATCTGTATAATCACGAATTCCAACATCGAAATATTCCGAAGACAATTTCGATTCAAATCCACTCCAATGCAATCATTGGAAATTTTGGTTATCTTTAAAACCCTTTTCAAATTCAATTTATTTATTTAAAAATAAATAGAATTATAATTTTAGTTCAAAACTAGTACATTTCGATAAAAATCTATTTTTATCTTTTCAAATATGGAGTTTTTCATCCCAAATCTTCACAAATCATTTCTTATGATTTTACACAAATTATTACTATTTTTAATAATTTTATCAAGGCCCGTACAGTCGATTTCCACCAATGGCCATCGAACTGCACTTACAGCGACCTTTTTCAAATTTGATTTGGACATAATTCCAAATCCAACCGTTAGATTTCTAATTTATCGCATTCGTTAGAAAGCTCCTTTCGATACGAACCCAACGGTTCCGGTTTTAGGAGAATCCGACGGTCGGATCTCCCGTAATGTCCGTTTGAAATAAATGGTCGAAATTCACGAACTGCCGCGGCGCGGCGCGTTCTATTCAGGCCATTATATTATATATATAATATATATAATATATACTTCGACGATTTCTATTTAAAACGAATTATATAAATAGTTTTAAATTCGTTTCAAAAGCAATTTCAACTTCCTTTTCAATTCAAATCAAAATTGAATTCTTCTTTATAAATTCGTTTCAAAATTCATTTCTATTCGATTCAAATTTCAATTCAATTTGAATTCATTTCAATTCGTTTTCAATTCAATTTGAATTCGTTTTCAATTCAATTCGAAATCGTTTTCAATTAAATTTGAATTCGTTTTCAATTCATTTCATTTCGAAATCGTTTTCAATTCAATTCATTTCGAAATCGTTTTCAATTCAATTTGAATTCGTTTTCAATTCATTTCATTTCGAAATCGTTTTCAATTAAATTTGAATTCGTTTTCAATTCATTTCATTTCGAAATCGTTTTCAATTCAATTCATTTCGAAATCGTTTTCAATTCAATTTGAATTCGTTTTCAATTCATTTCATTTCGAAATCGTTTTCAATTCAATTCATTTCGAAATCGTTTTCAATTCAATTCATTTCGAAATCGTTTAAAATTGATATAAATATCGTTCACGTCAAAATGGCGTCAATCTAATCAACACGGCTTCATAAATTTCTATTTTCAAATATTCTATTTCAAATATTTCCTATTATCAAAATATTTGTTATTATCAAAATATTCTTTATTTTCACGATTGGAATGAGGCCCAATCAATTACCATATAAAATTAATTATATGGATTTTCATACAACACATGTATATAATAACATTGAAAATAATCAACCATCAACCAAAGTGCACTACACTGTATAAGCATCAACTATAGATATTCAACGCTTATAACAGCCTGTCAATCAATCGATCGACATATTTAATCAATCAGGATGAGTGAAATTCATATTTCATCCCAACACCCGTGTGGGGTTTCAAACAATCAAACACAGATTTTAGTTGTGCAGTTGGGCGATGTGTAAAATTTATCGTCCCAATCAATGTCATTCAAATAAGTGTACATAAACAAACCGTCTGGTTTGTAAATGAATATTTATTTATTCACATTCACGTTAAAAATTATATTTTTAACGATAAAACATTTTATTCCAACATATGAATTTCTATTATTCATTTACACAATAAAATGATATTTTTATTTTTCTAACATATTTTAGAAAATTTCGGCGGCATAACGGCACGATACTAGAAACGGGACAAGGCCTAGCCTTATCCCCGGTCTAGTGAAGGCCCACGCCATTCACTCATCAATCAAATCAATTTCATTTTGCAAACCACAAAATTTGGAGTAAGGGTCTAACCTAGCCTTACTCCTACGCCTTATAACGGCGCACGTCTAATCCTAACCAATTTATCGATTCGATTTTTCACACCACAAACCACATTCAAACCAATATCGCAATCAATCACCAAACAGTCAAACAAACAAGTCCATGGTCTGTGGACGATTGTGTCGGGTGCTACTAAGCACCGTCTGCATCCTAGTATAAATATATAACTAGAAAAGAAATAGAAAGGTGAGAAATTCTCACAGAAAGCTATCCAAGCTCCACGGCACTTCATTTGCAGAAGTCTTCGTCGGTTCGCCTTTTTGTCACCTTCGTTGCTGCTTTCACTACATACGTAAAAATCACATTTTTACTTTGCTATTCAATATATAAAAATCAAATTTTTACTTCGATGTTAAATATATAAAAATCACATTTTTCTATCGAAGTTCAATATATAAAAATTCTATTTTTCTATCGAAGTTCAATATATAAAAATTCTAATTTTCTATCGAAGTTCAATATATAAAAATTCTATTTTTCTATCGAAGTTCAATATATAAAAATTCTATTTTTCTATCGAAGTTCAATATATAAAAATTCTATTTTTCTATCGAAGTTCAATATATAAAAATTCTATTTTTCTATCGAAGTTCAATATATAAAAATTCTATTTTTCTATCGAAGTTCAATATATAAAAATCAAATTTTCTATCGAAGTTCAATATATAAAAATTCTATTTTTCTATCGAAGTTCAATATATAAAAATTCTATTTTTCTATCGAAGTTCAATATATAAAAATTCTATTTTTCTATCGAAGTTCAATATATAAAAATTCTATTTTTCTATCGAAGTTCAATATATAAAAATTCTATTTTTCTATCGAAGTTCAATATATAAAAATCAAATTTTTCCTCTTTATAAGAACATCGTCTTCCTCTATATAAAAATTCAAACTTTATCCTTTTTAAAAATCATAGCTTCCTATATTATAAAAATCCGTTCTTTTCATAATTAAAAATCCTAATAAAATCAAATCTTGTAGTTGTTATTCATATGATAAAAACCATATCTTTATTTCGATGTAAACAATATAAAAATCGTATTTTTATCATATCCAAAAATCTAATCTTTATTTTAAATCTACCTACAAAAATTCGAAATTTACTCGATGCAAAAACAGAAAAGAAAAATGTATATATATAAAAAAAATAAAAAAGAAAAATAAATAAATAAATACATAAAGAAACTTACTGTATTTGAAATGAGGAAGGGGGAGGGGTGCTTACAGGTGCGGATCGAGGAGGGTGGTCTGCGTGGCCAGGTGGAAGGCGGCAACGGGTAGCAGCGGCATCCGGGGGGGCTCGCGACTGGGTTGGGGGTTAGGGCTCGAGGGGGATGGCGCCGA
This sequence comes from Allium sativum, assembly GCA_030737875.1. Lineage (NCBI taxonomy): Eukaryota > Viridiplantae > Streptophyta > Magnoliopsida > Asparagales > Amaryllidaceae > Allium > Allium sativum. The sequence goes on along the minus strand of CM060916.1, from coordinate 1,044,849,845 downwards.
TGTGGAGGAGGATCGGAGGGACAGAGGAGAGCAAGAAGAGGAGGAACGGGAAGAAGGGGGAAGGCGCCTGATCGGAGGTGGAGGAGATGGGCGGCGGGATCGAGGGCGAGGGTACTTCGATTTTTTTTCCTTTTTTTTTTTTTTTTTTTAATTTCTGACTTTCATTTTGAACGAGGGGAGGGGGGCCAGAATGTATAGGGGAGGGAATATTTTTTTTTTTTTTTATTATTTATTATTTAATTATTCAAAAAGTTGACTTTTACATACGACCACTAAACGAGGCCCACCGCCTGCCGTCCATAGCGTTTTACCCCTATTCCGAACCCAATGGGATATATATCGCAAGCTGATTTGATCGTTACAATCAGTTTCCTTTGAATTTACATTTAAATCACTAAATTGAATTTTAAACGTACATTTCAAATTACCGGGGTCGCATACGAACTCGAAAAATTACAGAAAAATATTTTCTAGCTTCGTATTGACGATACGGTCCTAATAAAACTAGTTTCGTCGAATTCTGAGACCGTTTGAAAAATGACCAATTTCCAGTCGATTAAAATCAACTGAAACCGGTCAAACGCGTTTTCCTTTGCCACGCTCACATATTGATTCGAAAAATTATGAAATTTGAAACCTAGCAATAACTCGACACTGCGGATCCAACAAAACTGGTTTCGTCGAATTCCGTGGTCGTTTGCAAAATGTCCATTTTTAAGGGCCTGAATTCCATAGCGACTATTCAGAATTTTCAACTGGACATATCTTTTGATTCCCGATATGAAATCTCGATTTGTCGGATTCGTTGGAAAGATATTACCAATTAGATCCTAATGTTTTTGGTTTCATTAAAATCCGGATTGTTTTGCACCCGGTACATTCAATTGAAGTTTGAAATCGAATTATCGAACTACCGCGCCATTTTCAATTCTATTTATAATTATATATAAATATTTATATTCTAACGACGACGCGTATAATATATACGTTCGAATTATATTCAAAATAAATTTCTCGTCGATATTATTTAAAATAATTCATTTTAAATAATCAAAATACGCTAAAATCGCCAAAATAAAAATTTTAAACTGGCCCAGATTTTCGGGTTGTTACATTTGGGATAGGTCTGCTTGTAGTATCACCTCAAATCTTAGGCCAGAGTGTGTTGTACACAGAGTACAGTAAAGAAATTAAACATAGAGATCTGTAGCTTATTTCCTTAGCATAGTTTTTAGGGTAGCCTACGGGTATTTCTTCACTTTTAAATTGCATGTGCATCAAGGCTTCCAAGGGAAGGTTTAATTTACTTAGACAAGAAGCAATTCATATTATTATTCTGATACGGTTAAATTTTGCTTTACCATTCAGACGTTACACGCTCTATATTTGCACAAACATTTATTGACTCCAAACAAATTGGAAATCAACGCTCTGCTACGTTTCGACATTCCGTTCTCAATGAAATCAATTTCTTTGAAAACCAACTATGTTTGTACAACGACGATATTATAATTTCAATTTATTTATCTGTTCACCTTTAAATTGCATGCACCGATAAAACAACTCCTGCTGGCTCCAAATTGGAAATCTAGCAATAATTAGCTATATATATTCCAATAAAATTCGTTGTGTTGAAAACGAATGCTATTTGAAAAATAAATCATTTCTTAGGCCTATATAATAACGATAAAATATATTTAAATCGAAAACAATTCAATTTGAATAATAATAAATTATTATAATTGTATATCTCCAAATAAAATGTTATACAGTTTCAAGATAAACAAATATTAAATTTAAACACAATATCTACAAATTCCGGGTTAAAAGATACTCAAAATATATAAATATCCCATTTAATATATATAATAAACATTATCGTTTATTAAAGAATTCCATAGCGACTATTCGAAAATTTGAACTGGACATAACTAACAAACTATAACACGAAATTTCCATTTTTCTCTTTCACTAGAAAAATATAATCAAATCGATTCAGATGGTTCTTGTTTCACTGAATTCCTACTAATATCATATCCGGTATATTCAGTTGAAGTTCAAATCGTAAATTACGAACTACCGCGATATTTACGAACTCGATTTATAATTAATATAAATTAAATGTTTAAACTTCGTTATATAAACGAATATATATATTTTGAATCTGTTTAAAATTCCAAATAAATATATAATATAATAAAATAAATTAAAAATCTGACCAATGAAAATACGGGACATTACATTCTTCCCCCCCTTAAAAGAATTTCGCCCCCGAAATTACTAAGATAGAAAAATGTTACAACCCAATAACTTTTCAAAACTCCAATTGGTTACAAATCGAAAACCAATTTACTGGTGTAAATAAAACTTTTCAAAAATATTGAAAATTTTCTAACACTTTAAATTTCTGGAAAATTTCGACAAAGTTTCCCATGTATGGAGTGAATTCTGCGATATTGCAGGATTAAATAATATATATACATCGCCCCACACGGCCGGAAAATAAAATTCAAAACCCAAAAATTATATTTTCGCATAAACGTACCTTATGCGAGCGCTACTGAGCATATTTGCTCAAGTTATTGCGATATACTCAACCAACATTAACCTCAAAGCCTTCTGGTGCCTGTACTTAACTCCATTCAACATGTAAGTAATAATTACATGTAATTCATTGATAATATTTCATTGGTTAACAAATATAACCATACAGGTTTTCAAAATCAAACATATAAAATCATTCAGGTGTAAATATAGGGTTTAATCATCAGTTCCAAATCATACTCGATTTATTCAAACATTATACTGGAATTTAGTTTCAGTTCATAGGTGGTTCCATTCCAATTTATTATACTGGAATCCGTTTCTTAGCTTCTAATTCATTCATCTTCTTATCAAACCAATTATGAATATGTTCGACCAATCTGACACACAATCAACAGCCAACTTGACCAAATCAATTGAATTCACATTCAATATTAATACTTACTTGGTTATCTTCACTTTGATTATCAATCAGTTGGTATCCATAATTATTATTCACTCTTAACTTCATTTAACCAAGTTAATCACAATTCAAATTTAATTGACTAATTTATTCTTCAAAATAAGTTTACTCACATTTCAAATTCAAAATTCTGATTTTTTTTCAAAAATCATCTAATTCCTCTTCACAATTTTATTTAACTTATTTTTAAGTTAAATTCCGATTCATTTTAAATCCAAATTAAAATTCTTATTCACAATTCCATATGTGAAATCTCTTCGGTTTATATTAAACCGTTCAAATTTAAATCCAATTTGAATTCCATTCAAATCAAACAAACAAATCAATATCTAAATAATTTGATAAAATAATTTATTTTCTATACAAAAATATATTTCTGGTAAAATTATTTCATTTACCCTCTTTACAAAACAATATCGTGTCAATTGCGAGTTCATAATCGAACCAATCAAATAACACAATGCAAAACATTTAAATATAAAATATATAAATACACGCTCTCATATATATACACTCCAACTCAGTCTAGGGTATTACTAAACCCATCTCTATCGAGTTACGCCACAGAGCCAAGGTTATTACTAAACTAGTAGCTCTGATGACACTGTAACGACCTGGGGGAATTCGACTCTCGAATTCCAACAATAATACATAAAGTAATATTACTTGCCTGAACTCAAGTATCAGAAACACCAGCTAGTTAATGAAAGAAAATAGAGGGTGAGATAAGAAAGAAAGAAATATTAGAATAGAAGAATAAGAAGAACACAACACATCAGAGTCTCACATCGCTACGGGATAAAATATAATAGTATCAAAACTTTATTTAGTGCTTTGAAATAAAACTTACAATCATCAAAGTACATCAATACATATGGACATTTAATTTAACCCTGTCTTCATATACAACACACAATGGAAAAAATTACTAGATATCACACGTCTGAACACCTTTAGCTCGTCTCCAGACTTCACAGCATCCGATAACCTGAACCTGCACAACTCGGTCTAACCCGAGCATTGACAAAACACCGGATCAGACTGGTGAACCAGAGTGAGAAAACTCTCAAAGCTTAAAAACATCACCATACTTGATTTTAAAGTCAAAACATTTCGTTTTGAAATCGTAGCTTATTCTGATATTATAATAGTGTCTAAACACAATTAGATAACAATCTAGCGGAATGCTTGCATCTAACGTTCCATACATATAGTATAGAATCAAAACCGCGGGCTCTAATTGGAGATTGGATTCCCAACTACGATAAGGTATGGAACCACCTTCCGATAGTGTATCTCTAGAGGCGAACACACCGGGTTCAACAAGAACATCTTGCAACCCGGCCACACATGGCTGACCACTCATTTCGCTTGACTGTATCGAATGTATATCACCAACGGTTGGGAGCTACCCCACCGTTTCCCAAAAACGGATAGTATCAAATAGATTAAGAAGGAAATGAATTCTCTAGATAGGTGATTATACACCCTACTTAGGAGCGACCCACTTAGCAATGCTACCTGCCTGATTTTTTCATTTCCCAGTTGAAGAGGCTTGAGTTTAACACTACCTTTAGCATATCACATCACCATTCACTTTGAATGTCACATTGTCAGATCCTCCAAATCACTAATTGACGTTCCCAAAAATACTCTGGTCGTTAAGTCAAGAGAACGATCGTTCTCCGTCACTAACAGAAATATATTTGCAAATATCAACGTACATGATTCTTAAGAAATATTCTGTCAAACACTCGTCCATACAAGTCATCCAAGTACAGGATGAACCGAAGGCAATCTCCTACCACATCCTAGGTGTCACTCTATAGATTAGTAGCGAGTAGTATTTGGATTCCGTAGATTCCAATCACGACAGAATAACTATCGAAATATCTCTGACCGCTAAACTAGAGAAATTCGACAAGTGGCTCTTCCGCTCTTGAAGATCAACGGTCTTCAATTTCTCCTTCTTCAATAATCATATTTTACGTATTCGCTGGTTCGGAATGGTTTTCGAATATAATTTCGATTCCGGTCTTTCCGTACCAACAATCGTATAGGTCATATTTGATAGTCCGTTATTTAACTATCAAATAAAACAGCCATTCAATCACAAAATGAAAATAGATTTACTGGTTTAGTGCTTAGCATCACTTGGCTTCTTTAATTAAATAACTAAAGAAATGGTTAATTTAGAACTAAAAAACCTTTTCGATATTTCAACATAACATTTCAGTTCTTATTTAAATATAAGATTATCCTCAAAACTATTCAATTATAATACTTGGGAAAGTGTTCTACACTCATATCAAATTCCCTATTCCATTATCCTTTTCAAACATTTGCCATAATTTTTTCGTTATCCAGTATCGGGAAATCGCTTCAACTTACCACTCATAAAACAATGTTATGAAATCTTCTTTATTTCATTATTTGAAAACCCTGATTAATTCTTATTCTTATAAAAACCTATTTCAAAACCCAACTTCTCATTTCCTTTTTCTCTGGAAAATATTGTTATATTTTCACGTAATCTCCCTTTGTTTCCGTTACTTTGGAAATCATACTATATATATTCTCAAGTCCTTTATTCTTGTTACTTTGGAAATTCTAATATATATATTCTCAAATCTTTTTACTCCATAGCCGAAACATTTTTATCACTTCTTCACGCACTTCTATACTTCTGCATTCATTGATCCATGACCGTAAATTGGTAAGCGAATAACTAAGTGTCAGCCCTGATGACAGAAATCAGCATCAGATTAATATTCAGAAAACCACTGAACTCAACTAATCTCCAGTTAGGTTCCAATTCTTATCTTAATTCGTTATTAACCCATATTATTCCATTTCTGATTCATTCGACCATTTTCCCCTTTGAAAATCTCATTTCATTCCATCTCTTTCACTCAATTTCATTATTAAGTATCGCTAATTCAAAATCAACACCTCGAATTCACGTCTCTTTTATAAATCTTATTTACAAACTCGGGTTTGATATAAATCACTTTCATATCTCGATTTCTTTTACTTAAACTCAAATGTTAAGTAAATATTTATTTTAGCTATCGTGTTTACTTAAAATTTCTTTTATAACTTTATTAGAGCAAAGTGGGGTTTTAATATTAAACCCGTTCATGATATCTTTCGAAAATCCAACGAGTTTTCATTTTCAAATCTTCGATTTCCTTACTTCGATGAATTTCAATTACAAGGTATTTACTTATATCATTTTTAAAAATAATCATTTACTTCATCATTAACTATTATAAAATTAGTTAATTGTTTAGTAATTAAAATAAACAATTAAGTCCCCTTTAAAACTCTTATTAATATTAAACAAATATTAATTAAACTATTTCAATATATTACTTGATAATAAACCAATTTAACTTAATAATCAAACCTAGTTGAAATTGTCGACTCGGTTAACTCAACACACGATTATTTCTTTAACCGATTCAGATTAATTCCTCTTTTATGTAAATTAATAATATAATTAATTTAAATAAATTCATTAAATTGTTTCTTAGAACAATTAATCTAACACTTAACCATTCAGTTACTGCTCATTTATTTATAAATGATATCTGCCTAAGAATTTGCATTATAAAATCACAATATAATTATTTATAAACTTAAATAATTAATAATAAATATTTATTTCCTTTTAAATAAACTTCCATTTAAATAAATAGATATTGAAAATCTATCTTCAGTTATAAAAATAAATTTTATAATTTCATTCCTGTTGATTTACCTGACAGTAAATCCATATTTATAAAACAATTGATTTTTAAGCCATCTGATGCCATTTACTCAACCAATATCACCCATTGGTTAAAAACAAACAACCATTGAATTTCAGTTCAACAGTCACATCCAAATCAATAGTCCAATCCATATTGGTGAAACATTCATATAATCGTAACACGAAAATAAAAATAAATTTGAGGTATCCTGTTGGATCCCTCCAACCTGTTTCTCCCTGCATTCAAATACATTACCACAAATAATATTATTCAATTCAATAACAGATGTCATATTCAACAATAAATAAATCACAACAATCCAATAATCCCTATTTTATTGTAATATGTTTATATTATTATAAACGTAACCAACGAGGTAAGTTACCTCATTTGGAAATAATCGTTAAAAATAACGATTAGTTTAAATTAAATTAAACGAACGTTAATTTAATCAATTCAATTCAACACATATAAATATATAAATGGCATCCATCAAACAATTAACAAACATAGCACACAAATAATAAACCCGAATTATATAAATATAAGTTGGTAAACTGAGTGAGTTAAACTCACTCTGATTCCATCCATCGAAGCGGTTTAATTAAAGTTAAACTAAACAGTTGTTTAATTTAACTATAAATCCCAGTTGTCTCCTGCACTTTTCAGATCAGTTCTAAACTGTTGCGTTCGTCGCCATGATTCTAGTGTAATTTGTCTCGTCCCATTCTGTTTATACCATAAAAGTTTATCCGAGTTCTAACGTACATGATTTTAATTAAATTAATAAATATAAATATTACTTGACTTAATTAATATAAAATAACGTTAATTACTTTTTCCTTATTGGGATATCAAGACCGACTTTTGTTTCACCCAGGCAAGATAATACTGCTTCTTCATCCATCCCATAAACTTGCTCTCCATTCCTTGTATCCTGCTACTCTTGTTTCAGTATACGTTAACAAAATTGCCTGAACTCTCTTTTCTTGGATCATTCAAAACTCCATCTTCCTGTTCATTTATTTGCAACAACTGACTCCTTTTTCAATGTTTTCCTCATCTAAACATAATCACTTCGAACCCACTTTCTTGTTTATAACTGTTTCGAATAGTAACCACACTTAGTAAACAAGTCGATTCTTCCCAATTGAAAATTCTTATCCTTGTTATGAGACCCAACTTGTTTTCAACTGTGCTCACTCATGTTCATTCTTCATGCAAACACGATAAACTTGGCCGTCATGTTGCAAACAAATTGTGCCATTTGGATTCTTCCCAGGTCTTCTCTCCCGTAAGTTCAGCTACTCACTTCCTTTATTTAAAATGCTTCTACCACGTACTACTGCTTCCTCACGAACTAACGTGTACAATAATATCCTTTTCTTCATGTCCCAGCTAATCCCCACTCCACTTCCCTTCAACACTTTCACCCATGCATTCTTCTTCAAGTATACTCAAGTTCTCCAGTGCACCATTTGCTTAAAAAAGTGTCCTAGTGTTACGTTTCTTCACGCCTCACTCTGTTCTTCGTTTGAATACATGCTCCACCACGCTGCCTCGTTTTCTTCACTCATGTTCTTTTTGTCGATTTAAAAACTCCTCCCAGGTTCTTTGCTGTTAATTTATTTGTCTCGTACTACTACTGTGTCTTGAAAATAACACACTATTCACGTCTTCATTCCAGTACCTCGTACAAAACTTGCACCCACATGTCAGTAGACTTCCCCTTCGTTCTAATATGCCCCTTCATGATCCTCCCTTTAAACTCGTCTTAATTTTTTCCAACAGTAACCATCCCACATAGCACACACCCCTTCAACTATTAAACTTCTTCACGCACCCTTTATTTAAACCGTTCTTCACAGTATACTAGTCCAGCCCTTCCTCCTTCGTTAACCGCTCCTTCATGTATTTCCTTCTTAACGCATGTTTTAATTTGAAGATATGTACAGAGTGTAAAAATGGCATGGCATTGGCCCTTTTTTTTAACTTTCTGAAATGGAAAAAAAGAAAGACTCGTTCGCGTGAATATTTATAACCGAAATTACTTAGTGGTTAAGTTTTGTTTATATTAATATACAAATAGTCTGTACATTGGGGCATGGATTGAAATATGGGTGCAGTGTGTTTTCAAATCAGGGTTGCTATTGATGTTTATTTTGCGTAGGCTTGTGCGGTATTGGGGTAGATCTGCTTATAGTATCACCTCAAATCTTAGGACAGAGTGTGCTGTACACAGAGTACAGTAAAGAAATTAAACATAGAGGTATGTAGCTTATTTCCTTAGCATAGCTTTTAGGGTAGCCTATGGGTATTTATTCACTTTTAAATTGCATGTGCGTCAAGGTTTCCAAGGGAAGGTTTAATTTACTTAGACAAGAAGCAATACATATTATTATTCTAATACGGTTAAATTTTGCTTTGCCGTTCATACGTTGCACGCTCTATATTCGCACAGACATTTACAGACTCCAAACAAATTGGAAATCAACGCTCTGCTACGTTTCGACATTCCGTTCTCAATGAAATCAATTTCATTGAAAACCAATTATGTTTGTACAATGGCGATATTTTAATTTCAATTTATTTATCAGTTCACATTTAAATTGCACACGCCGATAAAACAGCTCTTGTTGGCTCCAAACTAGAAATCTAGCAATAATTAGCTATATGTATTCCAATAAAATTCGTTGTGTTGAAAATGAATGTCGTTTGAAAAATAAATGGCCTATATAATAACGATAAAATATATTTAAATCGAAAATAGTTCAATTTGAATAATAATAAACTATTATAATCATATGTCTCCAAATAAAATGTTATACAGTTTCAAGATAAACAAATATTAAATTTAAACACAATATCTACAAATTCCGGGTCAAACGGTACTCAAAATATATAAATATCCTATTTAATATATATAATAAACGTTATCGTTTATTAAAGAATTCCATAGCGACTATTAGAAAATTTGAGTTAGACTTAACTAACGAACTATAACACAATATCTCCATTTTTCTCTTTCATTAGAAAAATATAATCAAATCGATTTAGATGGTTCTTGTTTCACTGAATTCCTACTTATATCAGATCCGGTATATTCAATTGAAGTTCAAATCGTAAATTACGAACTACCGCGATATTTACGAGCTCGATTTATAATTAATATAAGTTAAACGTTTAAACTTCGTTATATAAACGAATATATATATTTTAAATCCATTTAAAATTCCAAATCAGTATTTAATACAATAAAATAAAATAAATATCTGACCAACGAAAATACGGGATATTACAAATTGTGTGTTGTAACATGTCGGTAGAGTGAGAGTATTATGTCAAAATCCATTTTAAGTTTATGCAAACCTTAAATATGGATTTTTGGATTTGAATCCTAGTTCGATTTAAAAATTGATCATAATGTTCATCTGAAAACCCTCTTGTGAAGTTGAGACTTGAGAATCATGCGACTTATAACTAGTCTATAAATGTTTATCACTTTTATTTGTTATAAGGAAATGAAATCAGTTTGCATGTGATTCAAAAATGGTTAATGATTTGTTATGAAGTAATTATTCTGTAATGACCCGTATTCTACACATCATAGGATCGTAGAATATTTATTTCTTTCCCATGTGAACTCGTATGGTCATGTAACTTTGGGAAACATCTATTAGAGTCATTTCCCATGCTTATGATTTTTGTCGATTTTTAAATGACCATTTTGCCCCTAGTTGGTACTGTTTTGGCCATAGCTTTTGATTGGAAAGGAATTTTGACCTAAAACCACTTCCATTAGATTCGTTTGATGGTTTACCTTTCCATAGAGTGGTCATAATAGCCAAACGGACTTACCGTTTGGGAGATATGGCCGAAATAAGGTTTGGAGGGTGAAAAACTGCTTAACCGGGCCAAATCGGGTGATTAGTGAGTAGGCCCATAACCCATTTCGGGATTAGGGTTATGGGAAGGCTGAAATGAGATGGAGAATCATTCCATTTCAGTTTTCTAGCCTCCACTTATCACCAAGGAACCCTAAAAATGGCCTCTAACATCTAAATCACCTCCAAATCACCTTTTGGTCAAGGATTTGGCTTAGCAACCCCTAATCAAGGAAGGTCTACACCAAATCAACATTGGAGCTGATGTTTAGCATAGATATTCACATCAAATCAGAGCTTTATTTCAGATCTTAGTTTATTTTGTGGCTAAGGTGAGTGATTTGCATAGTTTTGCACTAATTATGGTTAATTATGGGTGATTAGTGTTAATTAGCGAATTTAAGCATGATAAAATTCTAGAAAAATGTTTATAAAATTCGGAATGATGTTTTAGACCTCTGATATGAATTTGGGCTAATTTGTTTAAGTTTTGCTAATTATATCATAAGTTTCACCTAAATATGCTTAGGGGAAAATAGGGGTTTTGGCTATGTTTGATCCATTTTAACCTATCATATTGTTGTTTTGATGTTTGTGGTTGATTATACATGTTTCTATGACTGTATGGTATGCTTTGTGATTGATTAGAATAGTTGGAATGGTCGAAAACGCCGTCGAGGGGCGTAAACAGCTCGCTGGACAAGGTGCAGGGATTCTGATCGGATAGGGGATTGAGGGTCGATCGGATCGCCCTATGGGATCGTGGGACATTACCACGAGTCGAGTCATCTCCTCCGAACCGAACCATCTGCGCAAGGCCCACGAGCACCAGTCACGAACTGCTACCCGATCCGATCCACTCGTGCTTCATATCACGTTGCGAACAGAGGAAAGCAGCATCCACGATCCGATGCACAACGAGACGCCGATCCGAACCAGGGGAGCCACGAGCTAGAGGACCGTGATCCGATCCGTATGGGGTATTCCGATCCGAACCGAGGAGAGGAGCACGATCCGAAGCAAAGAGAAAGAGGACCGCGATGACGATCCGAACCATGGCAAGCTGGAGACCCCGACCCGATTCGCCAAGGGTGATGACGACCCGAACCGATCCAGTGAAGAAGGAGCTTCTGATCCGACCCGACCCAGTATTGACCAGTAACCCGAGATGCAAAGGTAGTCCAATATGGGAAGTTAGAGCTCAGGATCCAGTTGGGAACCAATGAGTTCACTTCATGGTTGGACTTTACTGCGGGACGTGTGCTAAGGAGTTGTCGACGTTCATAACTTCGATTCACCACTAAAAATGAATGATGGGCTACTAATCAGTGCAGTAGGGTCATTATGACTTGAGGGGCAAGGTGATGGTAGCAAGACTACGTTATCAGTGCAGTAGGGTCATTATGACCTGAGGGGCAAGGTGATGCGTAATAAGACTATGAGCCAGCGCAGATGGGGTGAACAACTCCATGGGGCAAGTGGACATAGTAAGGATTGGTAAGGCTATGAGCCAGCGCAGATGGGGTGAATAACTCCATGGGGCAAGTGGACATAGCGAGGAATTAGTGGCTACGTTATCAGTGCAGTGAAGCCATTCATGACTTCATGGGGCAGAGTGATCGTAGCAAGGTATGTTGGGTGATCGAAGTGGTGAACATCGTATGCTTTACGCACTGAGTGAGAGATGTGAGGATGGATGCTATGCTTGATTATTTGCCATCATTATGACATGCACACCTCCCCCACCTCCGTATCTTTACACTGTTTGATATGGTACCTTAGAGTGTTGTACAGTATGTAGTGCTAACTCTTTGGTTGCAGGTCCAGGTTCAGGTATGTTTTTAGTCTACCTGTTATTGTTCACTTTAGATGCTTATCGCTCATACCAGGCTTTATGTCTGACCCAGAGTTTTATGTCTCCTCTTATTACTCTGGGTGCTCACACGAGCAGACTAGAGACAGGTTAGCTGGTGATTCGCGAGTAGCTGATTCGAAGGCGGGCAGGAGGCTTCCACGTATTATATATATATTCTTCCTGTTTCGTTGGTGGTCGCTGCTTGGGCATTAGTAGTGTACCTCTTTTATCTTGCTTTTGCTTTGAGACAGTTTAAAAAGTTGTAATAAGCTGTATTTTGGGATTTCCGCTGCTATGATGTTTAGTTCTGATTTTCAGCTTATGCACTGTCTCTCCTGTTTTATGTCAAGTATGTTATTATTATATTTTATTCTATGCGCTGTGAGACATTCTACAGGTTCTTTGTATGTTCACCTCCTTCTTCCTTTTCCTTCTGGCGACCCGTTCCGTGCTAACTGGACATGTGTACAGCGCACCTTTGGAGAGTAAATGTCGGTTGGTGCGGGGCGGGCCGTCACACTTGGTATCAGAGCTCTAGGTTGCGTAGTTAACCTAGGGAAAGACACCAGGGAGAGATAGTACGTATATGAGAGCGCGTATTTGTGATTACTTTGGTTTTCAAAAGCTATATATTTATATATATTATTGGTAGTATAAAGTTGAAGTCGCACTGCACTAGCACCACTATGGAGTCGTTAATCGTTTCCCTTTTTCAGATTGACGATGAGCCGAGACACGAGGGGTGCTGGTAGAGGGACCAACCAAGGGAATGCCGCTGACATGAGGGCAATGTTCACTAACCTCATGAGAGATATGCTTAGAGAAGTGCAAGGGGCGGTTCCCAATCCCGGAGTTGGTGTTGGCCCAGTAGTGCAGGCGCCTAGGATCGATTTCGCCAAGTTGTGCAAAGATTACACTAATCTTGGTGGAAAGTCGTTCCGCGGAACGGAGTCGGCCACGGATGTTCAGGACTGGATGGATAGCTGTGACCGTATCTTCGATGACTTGGGTCTCGAGGATGCGATGAAGAGAAGGCTAGCGTCTCGTCAGCTGCAAGGGCGAGTGATGAATTGGTGGAATGCCATTAGAACAGCTACTCCAGAAGATCAGGTTACTTGGGATCAGTTCAAGGCTCGCTTTAGCGAGAAGTTCATTCCCGCTACCCAGAAGTCAGTGTTGTATAAGAGGTTCTTGGAACTCAAGCAGAACGGAAGGGCAGTTTCTGATTATATTGCTGAGTTCGACACTTTGTCGAAGTATGGACTATCTCTTATTGATACTCCTGAAAAGAAGAATGAGAAGTTCATTACTGGTTTGGATGGGTACTTGGGGGAAAGGCTTATCAACCACATCGATGAGACTTTTGAATCGATTGTGGGGAAAGCTTTGAGATCAGAGAGTCTTTACCCTAAGTCAAAGACTGAGGCTGCATCTGCAGAAGGGCCAAAGCCGCAAGCAGGCGGTGGAGGCAAGAATAATTCTCAGAATAAGAGGAAGCAGGACCAATCAAAAGGTGGTCAGAAAAAGAGCAAGAAGGACGTTGAGTGCTTCAGCTGTGGTAAGAAGGGCCATTATGCTAAAGATTGTCGGGCCAAGCCAGCGGATAAGAAGTGCTTCAACTGTGGTCAAGTGGGACATTTCAAGGATAAGTGTCCGCAACCTCTTAAGGAGAAGCAGATTGTGAAAGCATATGCTATTGATGTTGTTCCTTCTTCGTCGAATGCCCCAACTGCGGCGGAGAAAGGAAAGAATGTTGTTATTCAAGGTATGCTTTCTATTTATGATGTACCAGTTCGAGTTTTGTTTGATACTGGGGCTTCCCGTTCCTTCATATCTAGTGACCTGGTAGATAGGTTGGGACTGGAACCCGAGATAGTCGATAGACCATTGGTTGTGACGAACCCGATTGGTGGTTCGACTAGCCTTAGTATGATTTACAGGAATTTGGTCTTATCGAGTCATGGATGTATGTTTGTTTGTGATTACTTTGTTTTGGGCTTTACTGGGTATGGCATTATTTTGGAAGTCGATTGGCTCCAAAGATACGGAGTGGTGGTAGACTGTGAGGGCTTTTTGGTGACAGTAAGGGCGGATGATGGGCGGAGGGTAGTGTTTGGTAGCCTACCTAGTGATGGGGTTATGGCTAGTTTTGTAAATTCCCTCGACATCCCGCAGGATGAGTTGTCAGATGTGCCCGTGGTTGGCCAGTATCCGGACGTCTTCGAGGAGGTGACCGGGCTTCCACCACACCGAGAGATTGAGTTCCATATTGATTTAGTGAAAGATGCCAGACCTATAGTGATGCCACTTCGTCGTATGGCACCAAGGGAGCAGCGAGAGCTCGGGGTGCAAGTCAGCAATCTTTTGAAGAAGGGGTTTATTAGAAGGAGTGTCTCCGAGTGGGGAGCACCAGTTGTGTTTGCCACTAAGGCAGATGGTTCCCTTCGTTTGTATGTGGACTATCACGAGTTGAATAAGGTGACGAGGAAGAATAAGTATCCTCTACCACGGATTGATGATTTGTTTGATCAACTGGAAGGAGCTAGAGTGTTCTCCCAGTTGGACCTCGCGACAGGATTTCATCAGCTACGAGTAGCGGATGAGAGTGTTCCGAAAACGGCATTTAGGACGCCGTCAGGATTCTATGAGTGGTTGGTCATGCCGTTTGGATTGACCAATGCACCAGCCTATTTTGTGGATCTTATGAATCGAGTATTCAGAGATCAGTTGAATAAGTTTGTTCTTGTGTTCGTGGATGATATCCTTGTTTACTCAAGGACAGAGGAGGAACACAAGGGACACTTGAGGATAGTGATGGAGGTGTTGAGGAAACACCAATTGAAAGCGAAATTCTCTAAGTGTCATTTTTGGAGAAGGGAAGTAAGATTCTTGGGTCATGTTGTTTCAGAAAATGGTATTGCCGTGGACCCTGCGAAGGTGGCTACGGTACAGGATTGGCCTACGCCCAAGAATGCAACGGATGTAAGAAGTTTCTTGGGATTAGCTGGATATTATCGTAAGTTTATCCAGGACTTCTCCAAGATAGCAGCACCGTTGACTCAGTTGACTAAGAAGAATCAGTCCTTCGTCTGGGACGGAGTGTGTGAGGATGCCTTCAAGAGTCTAAAGGAGAGGTTGACGCGTGCGCCAGTGTTAGTCATTCCTAAAGGGAATGAAGAGATGACGGTATACACGGATGCTTGTGGTACCGGACTAGGTGCTGTATTGATGCAAGGAGGTAGGGTTGTAGTTTATGCTAGTCGACAGCTAAAGCCGCATGAGAAGAAGTATCCTACCCATGATTTGGAATTAGCAGCGATTGTGTTTGCGTTGAAGATGTGGAGACACTATCTCTTGGGAGAAAGATTCGAGTTGTTTACCGATCATAAATCGTTAAAGTATCTCTTCTCCCAGAAAGATCCGAATCTCCGTCAGTAGAGATGGTTAGAGTTCTTGGCTTCGTATGATTTTGATATCGCATACACGCCTGGGAAAGGTAATGCGGTAGCCGATGCCTTGAGTAGGAGACATGTCAGCTTAGGGGCAATGTTTCTTGAATGGAAGCAACTGGAGTATATCGCGGGGTTTGATTTCAGACCAAAGTGCGAATTGGATCCAGTTATGCTAGCTAGTTTGGCGATCAGACCCATTTTGATAGAGCGGATTGGTTCCAGCCAGAGGGACGATCACAACCTATTGGAAATCATCTCCAAGTTAGAGATGGGTATCGATGAGGAGATGAGTGTGTATGGGCTTGATCGATATGGATGGCTTCGAAAGAATGGAAGACTAGTTGTGCCCAACGTAAACGGTTTGAGAGATGAAGTGCTTAGAGAATGTCATCACTCAAAACTGACTAATACATCCCGGTGGTAATAAGATGTATCGAATATGAGACAGACTTACTACTGGGAAGGGATGAAAAAGACGTTGGGAAGTTTATATCCAAATGCATGAATTGCCAGCTAGTTAAAGCTGAGCAAAAGAAGCCTAGTGGGTTGTTGCAACCATTAGAAATTCCCGAATGGAAATGGGAACAAGTCTCGATGGATTTCATCGATGGCTTACCAAGGACTAGATCGGGATATGATAGCATTTGGGTATTTGTGGATCGATTGACTAAAAGTGCAAGATTTATACCAGTCAAATCGACCAGAACAGCAGCCAAGTTGGCAGAATTGTATATGAAGTGGGTAGTGAGATTTCATGGAGTACCCAAAAGCATTGTGAGTGACCGGGACCCGTTGTTCACTAGTGGGTTTTGGAAGAGCTTACAAGAGGCTCTAGGGTCAGGATTACATCTCAGTACCGCATATCATCCTCAGACCGACGGTCAGACGGAGAGGGTGAATCGTATATTGGAAGATCTCTTGAGAGCGTGTATATTGGATTTTGGTGGATCATGGGATGACCATTTGCATCTAGTAGAGTTTGCATATAATAATAGCTACCAATCCAGTATCGGTATGGCTCCATATGAAGCTTTGTACGGAAGACCGTGCAATTCACCATCATGTTGGATAGAGACTGGCGAGAAGTTTGTGCTTGGACCAGATGTGGTGAGGGAAACTTCCGATAAGATTAAGATCATTCAGCAACGAATGAAGGCTGCCCAAGACAGGCAGAAAAGTTATGCTGATAAGAGGAGAAGAGACTTGAAATTCTCCGTTGGTGACTTGGTGTTCGTCAAGATCTCTCCGTTAAAAAGCGTGATACGATTTGGCAGGAGAGGCAAGTTGGCACCAAGATTTGTTGGCCCATTCCTTGTTCTTGAACTAGTCGGGAATTTGGCGTATAGAGTTGGCTTACCAGAGAAGATTGCAGGAGTTCACAATGTATTTCATGTTTCCCAACTAAGGAAGTTCGTTCACGACTCAGATATGACTATCTCACCTGATCAGTTAGAGGACTTCGAAGTAGAACCCGAGGCGGTTGGGAACCGTAAGCCGATTCGTATTGTGGGGCACGATACGAAACAATTTCGAAGGAAGGCGGTGAAGCTAGTCAAGGTTCAGTGGGGCGAGGACGAGAATGATTGTACTTGGGAGACAGAGGAGGGTATTAGGAAGGCATATCCAGAACTCTTTACCTGGTAAGATTTACTTTACGATTTAGTTATTCCGCATGCTAGGATAGACTTATTTTGCTTGTTTGCATGTTTGATTGTTGTTGATAGGCATGCGGGACCTTTGTGTATGTTTTGATTAGGGAATTTTGGGGGCGAAATTTCTTAAGGGGGGAGAGAGTGTAATGACCCGTATTCTACACATCATAGGATCGTAGAATATTTATTTCTTTCCCATGTGAACTCGTATGGTCATGTAACTTTGGGAAACATCCATTAGAGTCATTTCCCATGCTTATGATTTTTGTCGATTTTTAAATGACCATTTTGCCCCTAGTTGGTATTGTTTTGGCCATAACTTTTGATTGTAAAGGAATTTTGACCTGAAACCACTTCCATTAGATTCGTTTGATGGTTTACCTTTTCGTAGAGTGGTCATAATAGCCAAACGGACTTACCGTTTGGGAGATATGGCCGAAATAAGGTTTGGAGGGTGAAAAACTGCTTAACCGGGCCAAATCGGGTGATTAGTGAGTAGGCCCATAACCCATTTCGGGATTAGGGTTATGGGAAGGCTGAAATGAGATGGAGAATCATTCCATTTCAGTTTTCTAGCCTCCACTTATCACCAAGGAACCCTAAAAATGGCCTCTAACCTCTAAATTACCTCCAAATCACATTTTGGTCAAGGATTTGGCTTAGCAACCCCTAATCAAGGAAGGTCTACACCAAATCAACATTGGAGCTGCTATTTAGCATAGAGATTCACATCAAATCAGAGCTTTATTTCAGATCTTAGTTTATTTTGTGGCTAAGGTGAGTGATTTGCATAGTTTTGCACTAATTATGGTTAATTATGGGTGATTAGTGTTAATTAGCGAATTTAAGCATGATAAAATTCTGGAAAAATGTTTATAAAATTCGGAATGATGTTTTAGACCTTTGATATGAATTTGGGCTAATTTGGTTAAGTTTTGCTAATTATATCATAAGTTTCACCTAAACATGCTTAGGGGAAAATAAGGGGTTTTGGCTATGTTTGATCCATTTTAACCTATCATATTGTTGTTTTGATATTTGTGGTTGATTATACATGTTTCTATGACTGTATGGTATGCTTTGTGATTGATTAGAATAGTTGGAATGGTCGAAAACGCCGTCGAGGGGCGTAAATAGCTCGCTGGACAAGGTGCAGGGATTCAGATCGGATAAGGGATTGAGGGTCGATCGGATCGCCCTATGGGATCGTGGGACATTACCACGAGTCGAGTCATCTCCTCCGAACCGAACCATCTGCGCAAGGCCCACGAGCACCAGTCACGAACTGCTACCCGATCTGATCCACTCGTGCTTCATATCACGTTGCGAACAGAGGAAAGCAGCATCCACGATCCGATGCACAACGAGACGCCGATCCGAACCAGGGGGAACCACGAGCTGGAGGAGCGCGATCCGATCCGTATTGGGTATTCCGATCCGAACCGAGGAGAGGAGCACGATCCGAACCAAAGAGAAAGAGGACCGCGATGACGATCCGAACCATGGCAAGCTGGAGACCCCGATCCGATTCGCCAGGGGTGATGGCGACCCGAACCGATCCAGTGAAGAAGGAGCTTCTGATCCGACCCGACCCAGTATTGACCAGTAACCCGAGATGCAAAGGTAGTCCAATATGGGAAGTTAGAGCTCAGGATCCAGTTGGGAACCAATGAGTTCACTTCATGGTTGGACTTTGCTGCGGGACGTGTGCTAAGGAGTTGTCGACGTTCATAACTTCGATTCACCACTAAAAATGAATGATGGGCTACTTATCAGTGCAATAGGGTCATTATGACCTGAGGGGCAAGGTGATGGTAGCAAGACTACGTTATCAGTGCAGTAGGGTCATTATGACCTGAGGGGCAAGGTGATGCGTAGTAAGACTATGAGCCAGCGCAGATGGGGTGAACAACTCCATGGGGCAAGTGGACATAGTAAGGATTGGTAAGGCTATGAGCCAGCGCAGATGGGGTGAATAACTCCATGGGCAAGTGGACATAGCGAGGAATTAGTGGCTACGTTATCAGTGCAGTGAAGCCATTCATGACTTCATGGGGCAGAGTGATCGTAGCAAGGTATGTTGGGTGATCGAAGTGGTGAACATCGTATGCTTTACGCACTGAGTGAGAGATGTGAGGATGGATGCTATGCTTGATTGTTTGCCATCATTATGACATGCACACCTCCCCCACCTCCGTATCTTTACACTGTTTGATATGGTACCTTAGAGTGTTGTACAGTATGTAGTGCTAACTCTTTGGTTGCAGGTACAGGTTCAGGTATGTTTTTAGTCTACCTGTTATTGTTCACTTTAGATGCTTATCGCTCATACCAGGCTTTATGTCTGACCCAGAGTTTTATGTCTCCTCTTATTACTCTGGGTGCTCACATGAGCAGACTAGAGACAGGTTAGCTGGTGATTCGCGAGTAGCTGATTCGGAGGCGGGCAGGAGGCTTCCACGTATTATATATATATTCTCCCTGTGTCGTTGGTGGTCGCTACTTGGGCATTAGTAGTGTACCTCTTTTATCTTGCTTTTGCTTTGAAACAGTTTAAAAAGTTGTAATAGGCTGTATTTTGGGATTTCCGCTGCTATGATGTTTAGTTCTGATTTTCATCTTACGCACTGTCTCTCCTGTTTTATGTCAATTATGTTATTATTATATTTTATTCTATGCGCTGTGAGACATTCTACAGGTTCTTTGTATGTTCACCTCCTTCTTCCTTTTCCTTCTGGCGACCCGTTCCGTGCTAACTGGACATGTGTACAGCGCACCTTTGGAGAGTAAATGTCGGTTGGTGCGGGGCGGGCCGTCATATATTCGGTGTTTTTTCTTCCAAAATGGTACTTCATTGTCTATAATATCGTTTAACTTTAATGGCACTTAGTGAGATGCTTCAAGGTTGAAGTGTAACACCCCACTTCCGTTAAGGTCACTCACAAAGGGAATGCCTTAACTTCAATGGAGCATTATGGGTACTGGAACAGAAATATTACAAGACAAACATATATAAAACAGCGGATAGTAAAGTAGAAGTACTTCAAATCATTTATTAAATATAATTGTTTACAATAAAAGCCCATCAACTTCCAATACCCAATTACATTGCCAAAATATCTGTCTTGCTCAAAAACAAAGAAGCATATAAATTAATTGTAGTATTCCCTAATAAAGTAAAGCAAGCCATAGCCAAGAGAGATCCAAGCCGCATATGAAAGAGCCTTGGAGCTTGGTAAGATCCGAACTAAGCTGTATTGCCACCCTGCGAATCTGGGGGGGGAACGGAAGAAAAAGGGGCGAAACAAACTGGGTCAGTCATAAAGACTGAGTAAGTCCTAGTGGCTTTTAGCATAAAAATAGGTGAAGAAAATACGCCATGAATAAACTGAAAGTAAACATAAGCATAAGGACAAGGTAAGATACAGGCACGATGAATCAAGTATAACATCCCATGCTTCCTATCAAGAGTATCATCACAAGGTTCCTACCAAGTATCACATTGCAAGGTTTCTATTAAGTATAACATCGCAGGATTTCTAAGCTTCACCATTTCACTATTTTCTTTGATTTCCTATATTCTCTGCACCACCTAACTAGCGTTCCAATTAGTTTACTTAGTTATAATTACAAGATAAGTGATCACCCCATAACCCACATGATAGTTTTATAGGTACTTATCCCACGATGAGGGTCCCACCTCATATTGATAGTTTCGTGTCCCCACCGTATCTATTTGATCGGCTCTTACTTACAATGTTTCACATGTGTTATATACTAAGGTTATCCCAACCCCGTAGTTGTGGTAGCCTTCAGGACTACATTTAATATGAGGGTTTTACCTCAACCAACCCAATTCCATGAATGTGTTAGATGTCTCCTTACTACCCTAATCGATCGGCTCCTACTCGACCTAGTTCTTGAGGCCCCCTACTTGTAGATACATGTGCTGGTCCCACCCTAGGGTGTATCAATCCCTAGGATGGCAACCCCGACACCCTTTTTGATGCACAACTTTATATATACTGATGCCCAATGGCTAAATTTTCCACTCCGGAATACGTGCACGCCCGTAATCCGTCGGAACCTGCACTGCTGCATCCCCTGCCGTCGTTTTGACCGCTTACAATCAGCCCAGTAATCGTGCCCCACCCTACCTAGCTCAGGGTACCGTTGATACCTAATGTGGGTTACTGTTGAAACGGGTCCCGCTACTAGGGTTTTCCTAGGGTCTACTCATATACCCTACAGGTTGGTTAAGTGTTATCCTTTCAAGTTAACTTAACCCACCCCCCCCATCATGTTACCTTGGTTAAGTGTTCTCTCTTGTGTTACTTAACCCTACCGCATGTCTTGTTATATCGGTTAAGCGTTCTCCCCTGTGTTAACTTAACCCTTACCACACCTCGCTTTAGATTGGTTAAGTGTATGTTAACTCAACCCCATCCACTAGCCATATTATAATGGTTAAGTGTTACCCTCGTGTATTTACTTAACCCTACCACACATCAGATTATAACGGTTGGGTATTATCAACCCATTCAAGTTAAACCAACCCATTTAACTTAACCCTCCCATTCGTCAGATTGCATTGGTTAAGGATTTCAAATAATTCATGGCTTAACCCACCCATGTATCATGTCAAGTTGGTTAAGTGTTGTCTAGTGATTCATAACTTAACCTCGTTATCTTAGCATATCAAATTGGTTAAGTATTTTCAAGTAGTTCATGACTTAACCCGCCCACGTATCATGCTAAGTTGGTTAAGTATTATCTATATGTTCCAGTTGACTTAACCCTGCCACATGTCATATTATATTGGTTAAGTGTCATTAGTCTAGTCATATTACTTAACCCGCCCATTGGTCTGATTAACAGTTATGTTGGTTAAGCCTACATTTATAAGTTTTACATGTTCTTAACTCATACCGGTTAGGTCCACATTTACATGTCAAATTTCCATGTCATCCCACCAAGCCCTCTAACCATACCCACGTCTTATTATGGTTAGTATTCCTTAATTCATTCATTATGACGAACGAATCATGACCTCTCACATTAGACCGTGCATTTTGTGGCCACTGGATTTGCCGGGCAGTTCCGGGCAGATTTACACCACAAACTGGGTCTAACCTCGTGTCATAAACCGTTATGCCTACAATTTGGCCTTCGACCTCTCACATTAGACTGACACTTTGTGGCTACTGGATTTGCCGGGCGGTTCCGGGTAGATTTACACCACAAACTGAGTCTAACCTCGTGTTAAAGGTTCATTAATTGTCGTATTCCACCCAAAACCCCAATATCAGTTCATGTGTTTAACATATAGAAATGTTCATGTTCGTGTTCAAGTTAATTATCCAATACACAGTCATTTTCATGTTTCAAATTCCCAACTTTACATATTAATAAACATATGCCCAAGTTCCAAATTACATGCCAATTTATATATATACCCAATTCTAGTCAGTTTACATATGTCCAATTCTTGCCTATTTACATGTATGTCAAGTTTATGCCATTTTACCCATATCAAGTTCTAGCCAAGATTACATGTATCAAGTTTCATGTCCAAATAAACCCAAATCATGACTCATGATGTAGTTATCCCAAACTATAATCTTTTTATTACAACACACGCCAACTACCCAAGTTCATAATACATATTTATGCCAATTATCAAGTTTACAATTGCTTTTAGGTTCAAAGTCCCAATTCTACTTATGCCCAATCATAAACCTAATCTTTTGATTTAATTTACATAGGCCCGAACTCGTGATTTGATTTACATGCTAATTCATTATGCCCACTTCATGCCAATTTAATTATGCCAATGGCCAAACTTGCAATTTCAATTATATTGACAATGCCCTAAATTTCCAATTTCATGTTATGCCATCAGTTTTATCAAACATATATATCTAATATAGACAACATTCCCATATTTCCTCATATTCAATCGTACGCAAATCGCGGTTTAGGCCTAGGTCCGAAATTGACCTAGGTTCATCGAAAGAAAATAAATAGGGGAAGGTAGAATTTGTATAACAATCAGTATAGAGAGAGGAAAACTGGCATAAAAGATAGATCTTGATAATAATATCAATATGAATCAAGAAAAACTGATTTACAACAGGCTGAATAGATCATAAGCTTGACATGAGAACGAACATAGAAAAGTCCCAAAACTCAAGATTCAAGAAGCAACAGAAATAGATCTGAATCAATAAACATACTTAAATCCAATTCCACTTTATTCCATGGCCATATTATAATTAAATGTTTAAATCTAAAAACAACTAGAACTTACAGAGCATGGATAATGAATTAAGAACTGAACTTGTTGTAAAAATGTCGCGGCGTTGTTGATTTATTGTCTTGAATCATTGTAGAAGCCTTGTTCTTTGAATTGATTTGAGTTTGAATGTTTGTACTTTGATTTGGAGACGGCAGCCATGGTTCAAGAGGTATTTTAGCAGCATAATGGTGTAAGAATGATTTGATATGAATTAGGTTAGGTTTAAGGGTGTTTTTATATGTGTAGCAACTAGTTTAGGCCCTTAGATTAACCCTAGAATCAATCCGGACCATCAAAACACGTCTCAGGCTTCAAAAATGAGTTCTGGGTCAAAACAGGCCGACCAGTTCGACCTGTAAGGGGGGGAGGTCGACCACATGGTCGACCTGGGGGTAGGTCGACCTGCCTGGTCCTGTGCTGCCTAAAATTTGCTGAATTTTCTACAGGCCATAACTTCTTCATCCGGACTCCGGTTTTCGAAAACTCGGACTCTATTTCATGTAAAATTTCGAGACGAACGCAATGGCGTAACCAGTTTCCCTTGATTCTTATTTTAAAAATTAATTATACCCTGATTTCTAGTTTCAACATGCTATTAAAATTCGGGTTGTTACATGAAGAGTGTTGATAATTTGATATCTGTCAGCGAAACATCTCAATGACCATGTATGAATAGATAAATCTTGCTATAAAAAACTAAAATTCGGGTTGTTACATGTTTCCACTTGGTTAAGTCATCTAATCGTATTTTCTATTGCCACCCAAGGCAACCCACTAGATTTCCTCATGCCACCCAAGGCACTTACTTGATTTCCACATGCCACACAAGGCACCCACTTAACCCCTCATGCCCACTACATGCTTATCTGGTTAAGTGTTTCTTAATTGATTAAAAACGTAACCGTTGTAAAGACCTCTCACATTAGACTATCTTTTATGGCAGCTGGATTTGCCGGTTGGGTCTGGGCAGCCTTACGCCATAACCGAGTCTAACCTCGTGTCTTTACACTTGTCACGTATATAGTTTGTGCCTAAGACCTCTCACATTGGGCCAATCATTTGTAGCAGCTGGATTTGCCGGTCGGTTCCGGGCAGTCTTATGCTACAAAAGGGTCCAACCTCGTGTCTTAGTCGATTAATTACACCTAATTAATCACCCCCGAATTAATTTTCCCTAATTAATTCCAATTTTAATGATGTACATAATTGACTCAATTATGTCCATCCACTTTATGGTATGCATAATCATACCAACTTCACACCATTTCATTAACATGTATATTACCCCATCGTTCCCCACGTAATTCGCTAACATGACATAAAAGGGAAGATTCATCACAAATATAACGGGTTCAACTTGCATAACATTAGCATCAACATGGGTTTAAAGGTGTCAACATGCATATAGCATCAAACCCAACTAGCATAAATAATCAACCCAAACTTGCATGAATCACATATGTCATAAGAAGGTTAACTTGCATAAGTTATTTATGTCATACAAAGGGGTAAACTTGCATATATATGTATGACATACAAAGGGGTTAACTTGCATATGTATGCATATCATACTAAGGTGTAAACTTGCACATGTTACTTGCATATCATCAAACACCAAACTTGCATAACATGTCATATAGGGATTTGCATATAATCATACACCAAACTTGCATAACATATCATATATGAACTTGCATATAATCATACACCAAACTTGCATAACATATCATATATGAACTTGCATATCATCATACACCAAACTTGCATAACATCATGATGTCATAGTGGATCAATGTTTATCATAGCAACTAGCATCATGAACACTTGCATAACTTGCATAACATCATGATCATATAGTATATAGCTTGCATAACTTGCATAACATCATGAACATGTAACATATGACTTGCATAACTTGCATAACATCATGAACATGTAGCATATGACTTGCATAACTTGCATAACATCATGAACATGTAGCATATGGCTTGCATAACTTGCATAACATCACAAACACATAGCATATAACTTGCATAACATGCATAACATCATTAACACATAGCATATAACTTGCATAACTTGCATTGATCCACATTCATAGCCATAACCTCATTATATCCTATCATAATCATTTCAATAATTGGTCATTAAGGCTATAGAAAACTTACAACTTGTTGATTAGCACTCCTAAGAAGAAGATTAAGTTGCTAGAGTTGATTAGTAGTTGATTTGAGAGACTATCTCCTTCTACAATTTGATGGAGGCTCCTTCAAGTTGCATTTTGACGGCATGACGGCATTGTTTCTATTTTTAGTATGAATTAGGGTAGTCTTAGGGTGTATTTATAGAGTAGTTAGGTGTTTTAGGCCATTAGATTAACCCTAAATTAGATTAGAGCCGTCAGATCTCGTCCTAGCCACCAAAACACAGCCCAAAAGCCAAGCTGATGCACCCAGGTCACCTGGGCTCGACCAGGGAGGTCGACCCCCAGGTCGACCCTAGGGTCGACTCCCCAGTCGACCTGGTGGGCAGGTCGACTCCCCAGTCGACCCCCTGGGTCTGGCGGGAATTTTGCCGCCACTTCTGAATTTTGAAATTTCTGTTTTTAAATCTGTTTTTAAATTTTCTGAAACTTCTTCGGGCCATATCTGGGTCATACGGACTCTAATTTTCGAAAACTCGGACTCTATTTCGCGTATTTTTCCGAGACGAACGCAATGGCATAGCCCGTTTCCCCTGGTTCAGATTTTAAAATTTAATTCTGCCCTGTTTTATATTATAGCAAGTTATTCAACATACGGGGTGTTACAACTAAGCCTTTCAACGATACCCAGGGTACTCGACCTACAACCGTTCTTTTGGGTGCCACCGTCCTACCCCTGCTTTGAGCCTACTAGAACTTACAACAATGATAATCTCTCGGCCTTTACCTCTCTAGTCCTCCAACCCGACGGCTTTTCATTGCTTAAGCAACCTTCTCAAGCAACCATTATCCACATACTCACGACCTTTGATTTGTCACCTCATTCGTTGTTCTACACTGATCAACAAACACATTCAACACTTCGAACCTTCCTACTTGTATTCACTTCGAAGTCATACCATCGCCGATCCAATTACATCACTGCGCTGCGGCTAGGGTTCGGGGGGTTTGCCACCAAAAAATATTTTTTTCAGACCTTTTTGTTCAAATCCGAGTCGTACCCAAAAAATAAAATTTTCAAAAATAACCCTATGCGATCAACCCATCTTCATGAAGCACTGATCGACCGAACCTTCCCCAGAACACCGATCGGTCAGCCCCTACCTGGAGCACCATATAGTACTGATCGGCACCCCCGGGAATACCCATCGATCGTCCCTCCTGGAACACTCCCACCGATCGGTCCATCCTAGAATACACCCACCGATCGGCCCTCTTGGAACACTCCCACCGATCGGTCCATTCTGGAACATACCAACTGATCGGTCCATCCTGGAACACACCCACCGATCGGGTAATATGGAACAACCACCGATCGGTTAACATGTAACTTCTACCTGAGCACCACACACTGATCGCACACATCCATCGGTCCTTCCTAGCACGTACACCAATCGGTCCTTCCGAGCAGACATACCGATCGGTGCTTCTTAGCACGTACACCGAACGGTCCTCCCGTGGCTTATTCTCCAAGCCACTCCTCCTCCTTGACCGATCGGTCCTCTATACAACTCCATTCCAACTCCAATTTTGACCAAAACTTCACCAAACAACAAATTCGACGAAACCAACTCATCCAATAAAATCATAAACATGACCACTAACATCATAAAAATGACAATTACCATCAAATTATGAAATTTCACCAAATATCATGATAAATGAACATATGACCTAAATTGCGAATCTAACTTGCATAAACATGTAAAATGGCATAAGAATTACTAGTTTAAACATGCTAACTTAGATCATAGGGTGATTCATATGAAAATGAACTTAATATATAATAGGTCTATGATAAAACACTTAAATATGACAAAAAACATGACCAAACATTCATGTACTTCATTGCATCCATGTGAGAGATGTAAATCACCCATCGATTTGCCAGAACAAGCTAAAATGGTAGAAATAAGGATCCGGACATCAAGCACCTCGCACCAAATCCCTTGATCCGATGAATCCTTGCTTTGATTGATGTAGATCTAGCCTCCAATGGTATAGATCTTCAATTTCCCTCCTTGGATTATGATTTCCAATGGTGGAAAAGTGCCAGAGGAAGGAGGAACATAGGCCACCTTATGAGAGAATAGAGAAACTCAACCATTTCCCATATCTCTCACCCCCTATTTATACCCTTCCACTAGCCCACTAATGGTCCTTCCCAAATCAGCCCATTGTGGCTCTCCAAACCTGAACAACCAACTGAAAAACCATAAAACAGTGATTACTCCCAAACCACTGAACCAAATCTTTAACATAACCACTCTACAGAAAGACAATCATCAATTCCTTTCCAAAGGCACAGGTCTCACCCCTTGATTCGACCTAAGTCAAAAGTTATGCCATGTACAAGACTGATAGGGGCAAAATGGTCACAATCAAAATTGGTAAAAATTATGGACATGTCTCACATCCCCATAAGCAATATATCAAAAGATGAGAATGATCCAACCCCCAGGGAATGAAATAAAAATATTTTACGATCCTCTGATACGTAAAATGCGGGCTGTTACAGCTTCGGGGTCCACAGCAGGAAGGGTTTCAATTGTGGTTGGGAAGTTCCAGCCTCGGCTGCGGCAGTAGAACTGATCATTGTATTCTTTGGTCATTTTACCGTCGTAAGCGGACTCGGCTACAGGTTTAGCAAAGGAACCTAAAGCTCGTCGAAGTCGAGACGATAATGTGCGGTAAAGAAACAAATCCTGAGTTCAATTCTCAGTGAAAGCACCAAAATGTTGACGGCAAAATACGTCGTAAGCACCCAAGATTCTTATTACTTAAGAATCATAGTTTCACACGGAAAAGTAAGTGCAGAAAGTAGTTAATGACACAATAGATTTATAGCGGTTCGGTCTCGGAGAGGCCTACATCCTCTTTAGAAGAGTCGTTGGAATATTATTAATAGTGAAGAGATACAACGTTGAGAACATCTCATGAAATCCCTTCACATACATCTCAAAGTTATATGATGTCATAATTATCATATATTAATATATTAGGAAAAAGACACTTTTTCCTTTCTTCTTCCTCAAAGCATAGATGTCATTAAAGAGGCTACTTGGAGCTCTCAAGAGATGTCTAATCACCAGATTCCAACCTCTTTGAAGTGTGAGGTCAAGGGGTGTTTATAATGGAGTGGTTAGGTATGAGTAGGTAGAAATAGAGGGACCACACCAGGAATCTCGTACCCCTTCCTACTCGTGCCCAGAAACTCGTACCCCTCCCTGGGATACGAATTTCGTACTCCATTGAGTACAAAATTCATACCCCAAGGGGTACGAAGAATATATGAAGGCGGGCAAGGGGAGTCGAGGTTGACACTTGTGTCTTTCTGGGGTTTGAGGTATTGGTTTGGAAATATTTAGAGGAGCGGTGAGGTTCTTATCGGCGTGATCCCTTCTCGGCTCACTTTTTTTGCTATTTGACGACACTCTCGGCCATGGCTTCACATGATACGTTGAGTCGAGTGTGCCTTGCATACTTTTGGAAATAAAATATTATTTAAATTAATTAAAGATTTAATAGAAAATCAGAATATTTTCGTTCTTGAAAATATGTTAAGAAATTGAACTTAAAAAATTATTTTTATGGTTATTTTTTTGGCATGCCCGACCATTTTTATAGTAGACCATCCATTTTATTATTACAACAAATAATATATAAAGTAAGAAATAGGAGATATGCAGATTGCCTATCTACAAAATACAGCTTTTAGAATGGACTAACCATTTAGTAGTAAATTACCTAGCTAAAGTATAGGAGTTAGACAATACATCTAAACTACTAACGCTTAAGACACTCCATAGTCCATGCGGGGAGCCACTCATTATAATAGCTACCAAAAGGTAAACCATCTTCACAATGACCAAAACTGTTGCCAAAGGCAAACACATTACAAACTGACATTCACCACACTGGGTAAGTAATAACCATAAACTATATCACATAGCAGAAGATAAATACAAATCAACAACACCTTACAAACAACAAAATACCATAATAGCTCCATAATGACACGATCAACTATCTTAAGCTACAAGCCAGCAACTCACAACCGAACTGTTAGAAAATCACATGAGCAAATTACTAAATGTAGAAACTCCAAAGCAAGGCAATGCCACCAATAAGATGACTATAGCATAACCAACATAACGAACATATCCTAGGGAAACACAAGTAAACGAAGGGCCGTAGCCAAATTCCAAACAAATCACAAATTGAAGAAATGGCATGAACGAAGCATCAGTACAATTACAACATTACATGCTTCAAACAAATGCAGACGACGTTATAGCATAACCATCCAAAATTGACTAGGCATGGGGATGACAATGCAGTCGCATGGCAACAATGCACAAAACACTAACTATCAACCGTAGCATAGCTATCATCAAGGATAACTGTGACACCTTACGTCCGCTAATGTCACTCATTAAGAGAATGCATTAAGTTTCGTAAAGCGTTATAGGTAAACAGAAACATAAACATTACAAGACAGATATAAAATAGCAATGAAATTTAAAATTTTACTAAGCAGAAAACATCGTGGTTCAAAACATAGTTACATCATAAGTCTGAAATACATAAAACCCAGTACATCAACTTAAAATTTTTGTCTTGTACTAAAATCATCAGAGTACAATAAACATGAAAAGAGCATAATCCCCAAAAACATAGCCATAGTAGAAAAGGTACGAAATCAAACAGTACTCTAAGCAGCTCCAAGCAGAAGGAAAGAAGAATCCTGATCAAGCTTGAGTATTCCCACCCTAAGAACCTTTTGGGGGGGAACAGAAGAGAAAGAAGAGGAAAAAAAATAGTTCAGTAATATAGTCTGGCGAGTCCAGTTACTTTTAGCATATAAATAAGTAAAAGCATCATGATAGGCATATAAACTGGATAAGAGGTATAAAGCATGCAAGGCAGGTATGACAAGGTAAACATGATAAATAGGATGGAATAAATAGCACTTCCCTAACAATTTTCTTTCTTTGCACCAATACTAGTATCACTAGAACAAGATGATCCCCAACAAGTACAAGAATGTAGATTTAGGCGTACTATTAGTGAGATGTTTAACCCCATACAATTAATAGGCAGCCCAACTGAACATACCAGTGTTACCCCTAAGGATAATAACGGGATCCTAAACATACTATAGTCTAGATGTACCCTAATTACCACCCCAATCGATCGGCTAGATACCCTGTGTTGGCCCCATAATAGGATGTATCACTTCCTAAAGTGGCAACCCTTTGTTTTCAGGATGTGCACAACCATATCTACTGATGTCACAGCGTCTTAGCCTCCTCTTATCCGGACCCATGCATGCACATGACCCCATCGGAATGCCCCCCCCCCCCCGTCCCCTCTTTTGGATCCCTTACAATCAGCCTAGTAAGCGTGCCCCGACTCCGACCTGGTTCAGAGTACTCGCTTGATACCTATATATGGGTTACTGACTGAAATGGGTCCCACACACAAATGATACAAGCCTCCCCCCACGCTTGCATCCCCGCTACTAGGATTTCCACAGGTTATTCCATACCAGTGTAAATAGATTGCATAACCCCACAGGTTAAGTTTGTGGGCCTATATATAAATATTACCCACCACCACTAGATTTACTTAACCCACCCACTGTTTCAAACAAGTTTACTTAACCCTACTCAAGTTAACATGTCCATGTAATCCCTATGAATTCAAACAGGTTAAATATTAAAATTAATTACATATATTCGTTTATGGTTATAATGCACTAGAACTCCCACATTAAGCCTACAACTTCTGGATGCTGGATATGCCAAGCGGGTCCGGGCAGAATTCTTCCATAAGTCGGACTTAACCTCGTGTCTTAGCACATTACATGTTTATGCACTTAGACCCCTCATATTAGATTCACCACTTGTGATTGCTGGATATGTCGGTCGGGTCTGGGCAGACTTCTACCACAAGTGTAATCTAACCTCGTGTCTAAGCGCGGTTACAGTTTCTAATTACTGTAAATTTAGGCATTTTCACTATTTAACAATTATCCCTATTTCATTATAGGTTTTCATGCCCCATTTCCAAGTCATATTCATCATGTACCATATGCCCCAAATTAAGATCTAAATCACAATTTGATTTATGCCCCAAATCCATATTCATGTATTTAATTTAAGTTATGCCCAAATTTTCCAATATAAGTTATGTCCATATTTTAACGTTTTCCCCTCTTTCCCAATTCCACACGTCCGCATATTTCAGTGGTATGCCTAGGTTGGAAGGTAGCCTGGATATAAAATAAAAAGGGAAAAGAAGAAGGGAAGAGAACAGAAATAAACATAATAACAAGATTGACATATGATGGAAGGAATAGGCATAGCAACTAATAAATATATTGACAAAATTGGGCGTAATGACAAAGATAGGCATATAGGAACAGATCTGATGAACATATGATAATAGTATTGAGTAGGCATAGTGTCATGATCATAAACAGGCATGATGAGATCTAATCAGTGAATTATATATACAAATAATGGCAAATCTGACAAGATAAATAGGCATAGGTTTAGATCCAATTCATAGTCATGTCAAAATAACTTAAATACACAGGTTATGGTAGATCTGATATGATTCAATTAGTCATAGGCTTAGATCCAATTCACGGACATGTCAAAAATAACTTTTAAGTGTTTATATCTAAAAATAACATAGACTCATAGAGATGAATCTAAGAAACAGAAGAATAATTGCAGATGTTGAAGCATTGATCTTTGAATTTGCCTAACTCTTGTTGTAGAAGAAGAATAGGCTATTTTAGTCTAGGCAGAGGCAACATCTAGTTCTCCATTGTTTTTGAATGAATAAAACAATGGGTATAGGGTCTTATTTATAGCCTAGGGTCAACGAATATAACAAAGAATTCAGTCCACATATGCAGAAAAGATTTTCGCCCGGATCTGTATGAGGGTCGACCCCCTTTGGTGTGTCGACCCAGGGGTCGACACAAGGGTCGACACCCCCTTGATAGGGTCGACCCATGGGTTGACAACCATGGGAGGTAATTTTCCCGCTCCCTCCTGCTGCTTCGTTTTGAAATATTTTGAATTTCTGGGAAGTTCTATTTATATATAATTAGCTTATATATGTGTAAACTTCAAACCTTAATATCTTCTTCATACAGTGTCTGTTTTACACAAACTCGGAGTCTATCTTAAGAAGAATTCCAAGACGAACGCAATGGCGCAGTCCATTTTATTTCATTCCCAATATTTACTTAAGTATTCCTTAGTTTATCATCTTAATGTGTTGTAGAATTACGGGGTGTTACATTCTCCCCTACTCAAAAGATTTCGTCACCGAAATCTCCAAGTTAAGAAGAATGTATATCCTAACATCCATCATCCATCTGCTCATCCACCAATCACAGGCATCCATTGTCCTTAAAAGATTTCTGATGCTTATATGAACATATGTAAATGTGTGTGTTCATGTCCCGATACTAATGCAAAAGATCAGTCCGTCTACTGATTCAGTTGACCTCCTTAATGCAACATATGTTAGTGTCATAAATCCAACATGTATGCAAATAATCCAACTATAACATGTAAGTTCTATATGTGTGCGCAATCATTCATTCAAATGCAACATCCACATGATGATAAACCCACTTTCATCCATTAAAAGAAGAAAAATGCACACACATCCATATGCAATATGAGAGTGATTGAGCCAATATAGTGCCTAATGTGTGTGTATATGCATCCACGAGCAACCACTAGCAAATTGTAACAACCCGTAATTTTAAAACATGACATAAGGGATAACAAAATAATACTTAATTTTATAAGAAAAATTAAGGGAAACGGGTAATGCCATTGCGTTTGTCTCGGAATTCTGC
This sequence comes from Allium sativum, assembly GCA_030737875.1. Classification (NCBI taxonomy): domain Eukaryota; kingdom Viridiplantae; phylum Streptophyta; class Magnoliopsida; order Asparagales; family Amaryllidaceae; genus Allium; species Allium sativum. The sequence goes on along the minus strand of CM060916.1, from coordinate 1,044,815,848 downwards.
TTGGGATAGAGCCCGAGTTTGCGTAAAATGGATATAGTATGAAGAACTTATGAAGCTTAGAAGAATTCAAGAATTAACAGAATTTATTTAAATAATAATTAACAAATCAAAAACGAATTCAAAAATCAAAATCAGCCAATTTTGGGAGCGCGGGAAATTTCCCGCTCTAGGGTGTCGACCCCCGTAGGGGAGTCGACATAGGTTTTGACCCCCCTATAAGGGTGTCGACAGGGGTGTCGACCCCCATCTGCCCAGATCTGACAGACGTGTTTTGGAGGTCTAGGGCCGATGTGTCCTTTTGGGATTGGTTGGATGACGTGTCTTTCTGTTCTGGATGGTTCAGATGGATCCTAATCTAATCTAAAGGTCCTAATACACCTAGTACTCCTATAAATAGACACCTAGACCTAACCCTAATTTCATTACACTAATCCATGGCGCCTCCATGCTGCTCAAATCTAAATTAGACTAGCCTTTCTTCTCCACCAAAGCAAATCAGAATAGAAGTATTCAAGTTAGAAGATAAGAATCAAATTCTGCAACAACGGTTTAGCTAATCAAATTCAGAATTCAAAATTTAGATATATTCTCTCTTCTAAAGTCTGTCGCTGTGAGTCTATGTTACTTTCACATATAATTAAAAAGTAATTGTGATAGGATTGTAAGTTGGATTTAACGACCATGCCTGTAAGTAAGATGAATCATATCAAGTTTTGTAGATTTCTTTTCTTTCAGACATATACCCAAATTACTGTTATCATATGCCTATTGGATCTGTACGATTGTTCTATGCCAGTTCATGTTTCATATGCCTATTTTATGCCAATTTTGATGTCAAAATTCTCTTCCCTTCTTCTTTTCCTTTTTCTTTATGAGATTAGGCTAACTTCGAGCCTAACATATTTTGTTGAGATTTTCGTACAAATAACGTTGGAACGATTGGGTAAATTTAGGAAAATATTGAATAATATGTAATTGGGCATAAATTGATTTGGTGCATAAATTGGTACAATTTATATACATGGAATTATAGGCATGACTTGGATTGGAATTATAAACGTAACTTGAATTGAAAATTGTGGGCAATTGGAATATATGTTATACTTTGGAACTTGAATTTGGATTTGAATAAAAGAAGAGATAATGAACGCCTAAGACACGAGGTTAGACTTGGTTTGCGGTAGAAGTCTGCCCGGAACCGCTCGGCATATCCAGCAACCGCAAACGGTAGTCTAATGTGAGAGGTCAAAGGCAGAAATTAAAAGCGTAATAATGCAAAGACACGAGGTTAGATTCGGATTGTGGTATAAGCCTGGCCGGAACCGCCTGACAAATCCAGCAACCGCAAAATGGTAATCTAATGTGGGAGGTCTTGCAAGATTACGGTTATAATGAATTAATGAACACTTAACCAAGATAAGACATGTGATTAGACATGGGGATGATAAAGGGTTAAGTGGGTGGCATGTGAAACATAATTAAAACACTTAACCAAGATGAGACATGTGATTAGACATGGGGATAAAGAGGGGTTAAGTGGAAATTCCTAGTGGGGACCAAGCTTAGGAGGGAAGCTTGTGTCAAGTGGGTGGACCCTTTTCAATCAGTAACCCATTTTGGTATCTATATGAGCTCGAACTAGGTCGAGGAAAGGGACACGCTTACTGGGTTGATTGTAAGAGGTCAATAAAGAGTTAGCTATGGCAGTGCAAGTCCAACGGAGTCATGTGCATGCGTGGGTCCGGGTTGGTAGGTAAGACGTTGTTGCATCGTGTAGGTATAAGCCATGCATTTTAGTTGTATTGGGTTGCCACTTTAGGGAGTGATACACCCTACTGTGGGATCAGCACGGGTATATACGAGTCAGGGAGCCAATCGAATGAGGAGGGTAGTGGGTACAATTGGTGGAGATAGGAGCAGGCGGCACCTATGACAGCAGCTAGGAGTACACGAAACTACCATCATTATTATTACTGTTATTATGTTTAGTAAGAGGGATCAACATTAAGTATGGAACTAGCATTTGTGCGGTGTAGTAATTATCTTATAGTGATTAGAAGCACAATCAAAGTTATATTTTGTTCATTTTGTTTACCTTGTCAAATATGCTTATGTTCCAGTCGCCTCTTATATCCAGTTTATGTTCTTATCCTATTACTTTACTGATTATATTGTTAAAGTCACTAGACTCGCCAGACGTATGTCTGACCCCTTTTTGTTTCGCCTCTTGTCTTCCCCCCCCCCCCCCCCAAAGTTCTCAGGGTGGGAATAGTGAAGCTTGACTTGGATTCCTTTTCTTCTTGAAGTGCTTGGAAGTATTGAAAGTAATGCTCAGCTTTATTCTTTTTCATTATGGCTATTTGGAGTAGGACTATGGTTGTACATTTATGTACTCTGATAATAATTTTGTACAAGATGGATATTTGTGTACTTGGCTTTAACATGTGGTTTTGATGTTGTAACCAAACATGTTTTGCTTTTCCGCTGCAATGAATAAATTTTGAATTTTCTTAAGTACCATTTTATATATCTGTCTTGTGATATTATGTTCTATACTCTTATATTACTCCATGAAAGTTAATGCATTCCCTTAGTGAGTGACATTAATGGATGTGGGGTGTTACACGTGGTATTAGAGCTGAAGGTTACCTGAACAGATAAAAGATTTTGAAAACCGTTTTCAAAAGCATTTTTAGAAAGAAGTATTTTCAAAAACATGTTTCAAAGAGGGTACTTTCAAGAGAAAAGTTTATTATGAAAAATATAATCCCCAAAAGCCATATATCTATATTTCGATTTTTTGTTTTGAATCTCTTCCTTTTTCCTTTCAGCATGTCTGCGGAACCCGTTATACCCGAGGGCGTACAGATGCCTGGTTGGTTCAGAAGGTATCTGGAGGATAGGGCTACTACCGCAGGCCCAGCAGACGTTCCTCCTCCCCCAGCTGCAGCCGCCCCTCCTCCTCCTTCCCGTGTAGACGCTTTTTCTAAGATATGCAAAGACTTCTGTGTGATGGGCGGAAAGCCGTTTTATGGAACTGAGACGTTTGTTGAGGCTCAGAATTAGCTCAAGGAAGTGGAGGATTTGTTTGGTATCTTTGAGATAGACGAGGGAAGGAAAGTTCATCTAGCTGCTTGGTTAATGAAGGATGAAACTTCCTTTTGGTGGGAAGTAACTAATGGAGGACATGCAGTGGAGACGTGGATAGATTTTAGACGAAGGTTCGAGTTGAAATTTCCTTCACAAGCAGAGGAGAGTTTATACATAGAGAGGTTCTTGGCTCTGAAACAAGGGAGTTTGTCTGTGAAGGAGTACATTAACAAGTTTAACCAGTTAGCAAGATTTGGTATGAAATTAGTTAATACACCACATAAGAAGGCCTTGAGATTTGCCAAGGGTCAGAATGAACCATTACACGGGTTGGCTATGTCCCACATTCCTATGGGGGCTACTTTCAAGAAACTTGTTGACATGGCGTTGATGCATGAAGAGGAGATAGGTGCTAATGTAGATAAGGCACAGGATAAGAAAGGGGATCCAAAGAAGGCACAACAACAAGAAAAGAAGGGCAGCAAGGATAACAAGGGCCAAGGGAAGAAAAGGTGTTTTAATTATGGAACACCGAGCCACTTAAGCAAGGAATGTAGGAAGAAGAAGAAAATGGGTTGCTTCCAATGTGGTGAGGCATGACATATGATTAAAGACTTCCCGAGGAGGCAAGGACAAGGGCAAGGGCAAGGGCAGAGGACAGGACTACTTCTAGAGGGCAGGTTCATGCTCTCATGGCACATAGACAAGAGAGAGGTAGAAACATTTCTGTTGAAAGTTTGATTTTCATTTTTGATCATCTTGTTCGAACTTTGTTTGATTCTGGCATTTCACATTCGCTTATATCTGCTTCGTTAGTTGAAACACTGCACCTAAATGCTAGTCTAGTTATGGATTCCATTGCTGTCTCAAATCTTATTGGGGGTACGGCTCATCTTTCTATGTTATGTCGGGATTTGAGAATATATGTGTATGACGTTGAGTTCGAATGCAACGCTTATGTGCTTGGTTTCATGGGCTATGGGTTGATTCTAGGAATGGATTGACTAGCCAGGTATGGTTCCATTATCGACTGTGAGAAGAGGGTAGTTAGACTATTGACTAGTTTGGGTAATACTCTCGATATTTCTTGTGACCCTAAGGGTTCTGTTATGCTTAGCTACCTAGAATCTCTTGACACATCTATTGATGATTTGCAATTTGTTTGAGTAGTCCGTGAGTATGCAGATGTCTTTGAGGAGGTTAGGGGCTTACCTCCAAAACGCAAGATAGATTTCCGTATATATTTGGTGGACAATGCAAAGCTAGTTGCATTGCCTTTGCGCCACATGGCTCCTAGAGAAAGGAGGGAGCTTAGTAAACAAGTGAAAGAGTTGCTTGAGAAAGGGTTCATAAGAAGAAGTATCTCGGAGTGGGGTGCTCCTGTTGTTTTTGCTACAAAGGCTGATGGTTCGCTTGGATTGCACGTGGATTATAGGGAGCTGAATAAGCTCATGAAGAAGAACAGATACCCGTTGCCGAGGATAGATGATTTGTTCGATCAGTTGGTTGGTGCTTCAGTTTTCTCGCAGTTGGACTTAGCTACAGGATTTTATCAGCTGAGGGTAGCTGAGGATAGTATAGATAAGACTGCCTTAAGGACTCCCGACGGTTTCTTCAAATGGCTCGTCATGCCTTTTGGTTTGACGAATGCACCCGCATATTTCGTAGACTTGATGAGTAAGGTGTTTAGGGAGTTTCTAAACAAGTTCATGGTAGTTTTTGTGGATGATATTTTGATATTCTCTAGAAGCGAGGAAGAGCATGCCCTACATCTTAGGGAAGTCTTAGAGACTCTTCGAGCACATCAACTCAAAGATAAGTTCTCCAAATGTCATTTTTGGAGAAAGGAAGTGGGGTTCTTAGGACACTTGGTCTCTGAGAAAGGGATAGCAATGGATCCCGCGAAGGTGATAGCAATCCAAGATTGGAAGATTCCAAGGAACACAACGGAATTAAGAAGTTTTCCTGGTTTGGCGGGCTATTACAGAAAGTTCATTAAGGACTTTGCTAAGATATCAGCCCCACTTACACGGTTGATGAAAAAGAATTTGACCTTTTTGTGGGATGTTGATTATGACGATGCTTTCCATCGTTTGAAGAGGGCATTGACAACAACTCCAGTTTTAGTTTTGTCAGATGGGAGTAAACCATTCACAGTGTATACCGATGCTTGCGGGATAGGGCTTGGCGCAGTTTTGATGCAAGAGGGAAGGGTGATATGTTATGGTGAAAGGCAATTTAAGGTCCACGAGAAGAGTTACCCTACCCACGACTTAGAGTTAGCTGCCGTAGTTTTTGCACTTAATTCTTGGCGTCACTATTTGCTTGGTGAGAGGTTTGAGTTGTATACAGACCATAAGTCACTAAAGTATTTGTTCTCCCAAAAAGATTTAAACTTAAGGCAACAAAGGTGGACGGAGTTCGTAGCATCCTACAATTTTGAGATTGCGTATGCCCCAGGCAAGGATAACGTTGTAGCTGATGCCTTGAGTAGAAAGAAGTTGACTTTGAGTCCTTTGTTTGTCGAGCGGTAGAGTTTAGAGTATATCTCTACTTTTGACTTTAGACCCTCTATCGATTATGTACCCAGTTTGTTGGCATTATTAGAGGTGCGACCTACGCTTTTGGGACAGATAGGTGCGGCATAGTGAGATGACCCACAGTTGATAGAGATAGTAGACAAGCTCATAAGAGGGGAGTCTTCGAGCCATCTTAGTAGGTATACTATTGATGACAAAGGTTGGTTGCGTAGGGATGGGAGACTTTGCGTATCTCGAGACGAGAGTTTGAGAAAGACAATCCTTAAAGAAGCACATCGTTCTAAGTTGACCATGCATCCCGGTGGAGACAAGATGTACAGGGACATGAAGCAATTTTTCTTTTGGGCTGGAATGAAGAAGAATGTGGCTGAGTTCGTTTCTAGATGCTAGTGTACCAGCAAGTCAAGGCTGAGCAAAAGAAGCCTGGTGGTTTGCTTCACCCTTTAGAGGTTCCACAGTGGAAATGGGAAAGTGTTTCCATGGATTTCGTCGACGGGTTGTCGAGGTCAAGGAAGGGTAATACAGGGATTTGGGTAGTAGTAGATAGACTTACCAAGAGCACCCATTTCATTTCCATTAAGAGTAAAAGAATAACGGCATGGTTAGCATCTGTTTATCTCCGAGAGATAGTTTGTCTACACGGCATACCTTCTAGTATTGTAAGCGACCGAGATCCCATTTTCACTAGTGAGTTTTGGAAGAGCTTGCAAGAGACGGTAGGAACGCAATTGTGTTTGAGCATCGCTTATCACCCTCAGACGGACGACCAAACAGAAATAGTGAATCGGATTCTAGAAGATCTTTTGAGGTTATGTATCTTGCACTTTGGAGGGACATGGGAGGAACATCTTCCATTAGTAGAGTTCGCCTACAACAACAGCTATCAGACTAGTATTGGCATGGCACCTTTTGAGGCTCTATATGGATGGCCTTGCCGATTATCGACTTGTTGGTGGGAGTCTACGAATATGATTTTGCTCGTGCTCGAGATGATTAGGGAAACTTCAGAGAAGATAGACTTGATTCGAAGACGCATGAAGACGGCACAGGACCGGCAAAAGTCATATGCTGATAAGAGAAGGACCGATCTTGGGATTAGTTTTAGAGATATGGTTTTTATTAAAGTACCACCGTTGAGGATTGTAGTTCGTTTTGGGTCTGTAGGGAAATTGGCACCAAGGTTTGTAGGGTCATTCCCCATTAAAGAAACAATTGGACAGATGGCCTACAGAGTGAAGCTGCCTGAAAAGCTTAGTGGTGTTCATGACGTATTTCACGTGTCGCATTTGAGGAAGTGTTTACATGATACCGCGAAAGTAGTTGATCTAAGTATGCTTAGTGAAGTGGAAGTAGAGCGAGATGCCACGGTTAGACGAGTTCCTACATGCATCCTTGGATCATAAGTCAAGAAATTACGCAACCGAGAGGTCAAGTTGGTTAAAGTCCAATGGGGAGATGATCAAGGAGACGCGACTTGGGAGACTGAAGACAAGCTACACGCGTCGTACCCTTTCCTTTTTGAGGGTATGTTCTTAACTACTCCTTTTTCAACCGCTTTGTTTATACTTGCTCTATCGTTTAGTATGTCCTCTCGATTATATCTTCGACCTTTAGGTAGAAAATTCTGTGGTTGCAAACATGTGTTTGAGACATGTTATGTTTGGTGGATGCAAGTGGATATAAGTGTTTGCTAGTGGTTGCTCGTGGATGCATTTACACAAACATTAGGCACTAGATTGGCTCAATCACTTTCATATTGCATATGAATGAGTGTGCATATTTAAAATTAATGGATGTATATTGAATGTGTTATCATATGGATGCTGCATTTGAATGAATGGTTGTGCACCCATATAGAAATGATATGTATCATTAAGATTCTTTTGCATGCATAATGGACGCATGGCACTATCATGTTTTGCATTAAGGAGGTCAACTGAATCGGTAGACCGCCTGATCTTTGCATTAGATAGGGGACATACACACACACACTTTTGCATATGTTCATATAGCATTAGAAATATTTTAAGGACAATGGATGCTTGTGGATGATGGATGAGTAGATGGATGATTGGATGGTAGGATACATTCTTCTTAACTTGAAGATTTTGGGGACGAAATCCTTTAAGGAGGGGAGAATGTAACAATCCGTAATTTTAAAACATCACATAAGGGATAATTAAAGAATACTTAACTTTTATAAGAAGAATTAAGGGAAACGGGTTGCGCCATTGCGTTCGTCTCAGAATTCTGCTTGGGATAGAGTCCGAGTTTACGTAAAACGGATATAGTATGAAGAAGTTATGAAGCTTAGAAGAATTCAAGAATTAACAGAATTTATTTAAATAATAATTAACAAATCAAAAATGAATTCAAAAATCAAAATCAGCCAAATCTGGGAGAGTGGGAAATCTTCCGCTCTAGGGTCTCGACCCCCCTAGGGGAGTCGACATAGGTGTCGACCCCCCTATAGGAGTGTCGACCCCCATCTTCCTAGATCTGGCAGATGTGTTTTGGAGGTCTAGGGCTGATGTGTCCTTCTGGGATTGGCTGGATGACGTGTCTTTCTGGTCTGGATGGTTCAGATGGATCCTAATCTAATCTAAACGTCCTAATACACCTACTACTCCTATAAATAGACACCTAGACCTAACCCTAATTTCATTACACTAATCCATGGCGCCTCCATGCTGCTCAAAATTAAATTAGCACAGCCTTTCTTCTCCACCAAAGCAAATCAGAATAGGAGTATTCAAATTGGAAGATAAGAATCAAATTCTACAACAACGGTTTAGCTAATCAAATTCAGAATTCAGATCAATTCTCTCTTCTAAAGCCTATCGTTGTGAGTCTATGTTACTTTCACATATAATTAAAAAGTAATTGTGATAGGATTGTAAGTTGGATTTAACGATCATGCCTGTAAGTAAGACAAATAATATCAAGTTTTGTAAAATTCTTATCTTTCAGACACATACCCAAATTATTGTTATCATATGCCTATTGGATCTATATGATTGTTCTATGCCAGTTCATGTTTCATATGCCTATTTTATGCCAATTTTGATGTCACAATTCTCTTCCCTTCTTCTTTTCCTTTTTCTTTATGAGATTAGGCTAACTTCGAGCCTAACATATTTCATTGAGATTTGCGTACGAATAACGTTGAAATGATTGGGAAAAGTTTGGGAAAGTATTGAATAATATGTAATTGGGCATAAATTGATTTGTAATCATGTAATTGATTTGGGGCATAAATTGGTTCAATTTATATACATGGAATTATAGGCATGACTTGGATTGGAATAATAAACGTAACTTGAATTGGAAATTATGGGCAATTGGAATATATGTTATAATTTGGAACTTGAAATTGGGTTTGAATAAAAGAAGAGATAATGAACGCCTAAGACACGAGGTTAGACTTGGTTTGCGGTAGAAGTCTGCCTGGAAACGCCTGGCATATCCAGCAATCGCTAACGGTAGTCTAATGTGAGAGGTCAAAGGCAGAAATTAAAAGCGTAATAATGCAAAGACACGACGTTAGATTTGGATTGCGGTATAAGCCTGCCCGGAACCACTTGACAAATCCAGCAACCGCAAAATGGTAATCTAATGTGGGAGGTATTGCAAGATTACGGTTATAATGAATTAATGAACACTTAACCAAGATAAGACATGTGATTAGACATGGGGATGATAAATGGTTAAGTGGGTAACATGGGTAGCATGTGAAACATAATTAAAACACGTAACCAAGATGAGACATGTGATTAGACATGGGGATAAAGAGGGGTTAAGTGGGAATTCCTAGTGGGGACCAAGCTTAGGAGGGAAGCCTGTGTCAAGTGGGTGGACCCTTTTCAACCAGTAACCTATTAGGTATCTATATGAGCTCAAACTGGGTCGAGGACAGGGACACGCTTACTAGGGTTGATTGTAAGAGGTCAATAAAGAATTAGCGATGGCAGTGCAAGTCCAATGGAGTCATGTTCGTGCGTGGGTCCGGTCTGGTTGGTAGGACGTTGTTGCATCGTGTAGGTATAAGCCGTGCATTTTAGTAGTATCGGGTTGCCACTTTAGGGAGTGATACACCCTATTGTGGGACCAGCACGGGTATCTACGAGTTAGGGAGCCAATCGAATGGGGAGGGTAGTGGGTACAACTGGTGGAGATAGGAGCAGGTGGCACCTATGACTGCAGCTAGGATTACACAAACTACCATTAATATTAATATGTTTAGTAAGAGGGATCGACTTTCAGTATGCAACTAGCATTGGTACGGTGTAGGAATTATCTTTTAGTGACTAGAAGCGCAATCAACGTTATATCTTGTTCATCATGTTTACCTTGTCATATATGCTTATGTTAAAGTCATCTCTTATATCCATTTTATGTTCTTATCCTATTACTTTACTGATTATATTGTTGAAGTCACTAGACTCGACAGACGTATGTTTGACCCCATTTTGTTTCGCCTCTTTTCTCCCCTCCCCCACCCCCCCTCAGATCCTCAAGGTGGGAATAATGAAGCTTGACTTGGATTCCTTTTCTTCTTGAAGTGCTTGGAAGTGTTGAAAGTAATGCTCAGCTTTATCTCTTTTTCATTATGGCTATTTGGAGTGGGATTATGGTTTTACTTTTATGTACTTTGATAATAATTTTGTACAAGATGGATATTTGTGTACATGGCTTTAGCATGTGGTTTTGATGTTATAACGAAACGTGCTTTGCTTTTCCGCTGCAATGAATAAATTTTGAATTTTCTTAAGCATCATTTTATATATCTGTCTTGTGATATTTTGTTCTATACTCTTATAATACTCCATGAAAGTTAATGCATTCCCATAGTGAGCGACATTAATGGACGTGGGGTGTTACACAAACACTTGCATCCACATGTATCCATCAACCATAACATGTCTCAAACACCTGTATATATTCACTACACCAAAAAGTCTATTTTGTAACATTTTTTCTGGTCTTATTAGTAACAGTTATTTTTGTTACTAATTTGTCATGTTTATTACCATTATAACTGGTTATAATTGTTATTACCGTTACAACAGCCGGGAATTCTATACGCACTGGATGAGATGGTAATTTTTCATGCCCCTCGTTTCTAACCCTTCTTTTCTTTTTCGTTATTGCTGCTCAACACTTATGCTCCCTCAATCATTCAAAGCCACCGCCTAGGGTTACTGGACATCGCTTCTCATACCACCAACGTCGTATCTTCGATCGCCTTTGCTATGTTCTTCCAGCCTCCTCATCCATTCAATTGCTCTAGTAATTTTATTTTTACTTTACTCATTACCTTTCTAATTGTTTTTTGAATTTGTGTCGTTTCCTTTTTTGGAATTGTTTGACTGCCCAGTGTAGTTAAATCTAGGGTTGGAGTTAAATGAGTCGGCTTTGTCCATAACCTAGGTGATCGAAGGAAGTTTGCTCAAGAATTTATGAAAGTAATCTTGTAAATTCAAGGTCTTTTGTATAATTTCTTACAGATTTGAGACATTTCTATGATGTTTTCGTGGTTCCATTATTATAGAAACTAAGAATTGTTGTTTATTAAAAAATAAAACAAGGAATTGATATAAATTATGTTTAATATATTGTGTATGCAGATGTAATTCTAAACTTTATGTAAATCCCTGTATTATGTGTTAAAATTGACAGGGCTAAAATCGTATGTATTGTTAAATGCATACATCATATTATTGTGTATTGTGTATTTGACAGTATATCAATATTTATATTATTGTTAAACATAAATATCTATATTATTGTTAAATATAAATATTTAATCATATATCAATTAATCATAAGTTAATATGGTTAAAACTTGGAAGGAGGTAGGTTGGTAAAAGGGTGACTGGGTTTCGATTAAATTTGTTTGTCTTCGTCTGAGTTCGAGAGTAATTTGCATGATGGACATGAGTTATCTAGCTTCATTAATCACACGCAAAGAGCTCTGGGTTTGCTTATCTAAAATAGGTCGTTGATAACCTCAATAGGCACTGGTAAGTTGTCTTAGGGGACCAAAAAATGCAGGGTGTAGAATGGGTTTTGGATTTCATGGATTGCATGGGATTGATAAATGTTGAGTTGGAGATAAAAGTTGGGGGGATGGGAGGGATAGGTTGGAATGATTTGCTGAGTTATCAAGGAAAGGCGACTAGGTTTAAATTTGTTGAGTTGTCATGGTTGTTATTTGGATACACGCGACCGTTTTGTCTGGCTGCATACACTGGTTTCTTTACTTGGAATGATTTGCTGCTTTGACTTAGTATCTTTCTGCATTTTGGTTAACCATGAACATTTTCTCTGTGCTTTCTTAATCTTGTTTTAATATAAGGTTGCTCTAGTTGAGCTTGTTGCTCTTCTCTTATTTTTCAGCGAAAACTGGAAACATAAAAGTCAAAATTCAAAACTAAACCAAATTGGCCCCTGGTTCAATCTTCTGCCCACCCACAAATCGTATGGTTCATATTCATTTTCTAGAACTCAATACATGTTTTTTTTATTTAAACGTGTTAGTTATTTCCTATGCATATATCTAGATAAAAAATTAACCTATTCATTGGTTGGTTACATGACTTTTTTTGAATGCCTATACTCAAGAAAGATTATATGCTTGAAGGCAGTGGTAAGATTAACATGACTTCTTTTGAATGCCTATACTCAAGAAAGAGTGTATGCTTGAAGGCAGTGGTAAGATTAAATGATGTGTGTGGTATCTTAGAAGATCAGTATAAGAGACCCATCGATTTTACTTTGCTATTCCCAAAACACAAGAATAAAAAGGGTAGAGAAGTAAGGTAGAAAAGCTCTTATTCTTATACATCAAGTTTTGGATGAAGATAAGTTTAAAAAGTAGCTAGTGTGCGTCACTAGTAAGGAAGCTTTTGAGATTTTTTTCTTATTTATAAGCATATGAAGTAACCGATAAAATAACGAAAATAGTAATACCAACACAAATTATGCAAGGTGAGTTGAATATATATATATATATATATATATATATATATGAATCATCAAATCTTATTGGCTATTTTTTCATGAATTTTAGCTTTAGTGGTAAAAAAGATGATGCTCGTGTTATTGAGAAATGTTTTATAATTTCAAATTCGGAATGTAGTCAATGTTTGAGAGTACAGATCTAAAGATCATGATCACTGATCAACTCATGAGGTCATTCAAGTCCATAAAAACACTTAAGAAAAGACTTGGAAAATTGCCATGATAACGAGCTCTTCAAGTTGAACTCATCATTTAGATATGAAAGAAGTCACAATCAATGTTAAAATTGATTCATGTCACAGCCAATGGAAAATGTTTGACTATTACGATGTAGGTATTCTTACAAACTGCTACTTTATAATCCTAATTTTTCTATATAGGAATGAAATTTTTGTTTTATTAGTTTTTCATTATCAATCACAATCTCTTGTAGGTAGTGGATGGTAAACTATCACAAACATGCTATCTCATGGCACTTGATTCACCATACAATCATTTTTGCAGCAAGTAAGTCACAGACGTACTTGGTACGTTATTGTTTGTAACATTAGTTCCATTGACTTTTTGATCTTGAATATAATCAATCAGGCACGAGAAATTCGAGGGAAAATAGTTTCAATCTCTGATGCAGATTATTTTGTATTTCACTCTCTATACAACAAGGTTTATCTGCAATTCAATGACTCTACCCAAATGCATAATGTATGCTTAAGTGCACAATTTTACAATGATCTAATGTGGAAGTTGTTGTCTATTGTCCAATAGCTTGTGCAGAAGAGTTTTGCTCGATTGCACTTCGACGATTTCATTCATAATTCAAATTTCACTTGTCGCTACTATTCTCTTAACCCAAAATCCCAAATGATATGCCTCTCCTTTCCAATTCCAAAATAAATCAGCATAACATGTATAATCCATAGAAAGCTCCTTCTCCCTACCCCAGTGAAATATATTTAAAATCGTTCTCATTAGCCTCGTCCTTTCCGTAAGTGAAAGTAGAGTTGGCTTGTAACTTTGGATCTATAATGGGTGTCGATCTTTGTATCATGCCCTAAAGCTTTAGTGCTTTCTCGTAATGCGGAAATTTCTTGGTTTTCTTGCATGGATGGACTAAACCATATTAGAGATGGGCTTCCCTGGTTTGTTGATATTGGCTTTGTTTTCAATATAGAAGAGGAAGGGGTATTTTCAGATAAGATTGGTTATGGGGTCAATGTAGATGTTATATTTCAGATGTCAAAGGAGGCTCCTTTTTATGTGAACTGGGTATCTTGTATATGTTAGCTTGTATTCTCTGATGTGAATGCCAATTCGTGTGGCATTGTAACTAACATTAATATTCAGTTAGATGTTATTAATTTTACTGTGAAGGAGGATTCAATATGCAATCAGGTATGAATATTGTAACATAGATCATGGTATGTTCATATTTTATTGCAAGATAGGCATCTCACGTCAAGAAGTTTGACTAGTTGCAACCACCTCTGCAATATTTAGGTACATATCAACATGCTTTAGGCTTACAAATTATCAAACTACTATTTGTTTTGTTGTTTAATAATTAGCGCTTCAAAAAATATTAGTTTTTTAGAATTAAGTGTACTATTCGGTACCTATTTTTAGCTAGCATCTAATACCATTTTTTTAGTCAAAACTCTGTTACGGGCACAATGAGGCTACTAAAATACTGTAACACATGGCGAATAAGTTCTACTGGAATTTAGTTGAGCATGGCCCAAAAGACAACGATCTGAATAAAGTTCGCTAAATCTGAAATTGTGCGCAGTTTTAGCGTTACTAGAAGGAATTTACAAGTCAGTAAACTGTGCACCTCCGCTTCATACAACTGGATGGACTTTGAAAGTTTTTCCATTGGTGTGTTGAACAAGATTTATTATGAGCATGTTTTGTCTCTTCAGAGATGGATTGGGGCTTCGGTATTTTGTTGCAGTTTGCTTATGAGACAACTGGAATGACGTGTACTGCGGTTCGTGCTCTGTTTTACAGTTAGAAGCTTTCCATTGTTAATAAGCTCAAAAACATAAGAAATGATTAGCATGATGGCATGAATAGTTCAATTGCGCAATCTGAAGATTCCAAACTTTGAAGCAAAGTATTAGTTTGGGGCTCACTTATTCTTTATCTTGAGATTATCATATCTGTGTCATACAGTCCTGGTTTACGACATTTTACACTGCACACATATGTTTACAAGAAATCACGGCTACCTTGTATTGTCAAACCTAAAAAAATGTTTAAAAGACTTCTGTTTCTTGGCTTCCAGCCCACCAAAAGCCACGAAATGGGTAAGTGGGTTTGCTAAGCTATAATGTTTTGCGAAGTGTTTACCCCATCTGATGACATCATCTAAGACACAATCTTCTGAATTCCATCCAACAGTTCCTCTGCATGATGAACCAATAAAATACAAAAGCCCACCAGGAGTTCTTGTAATATTGAATCCTCGATCGGTCCATGGTCGTTCTAGCAAAGTTTTTTATGGAAAATTGGAATCAATATTTATGCTTGCTGGTTTTGGAATGGAGGTAGTCAAAACTACATGTGCAGGTCATGCAAAGAAACTTGCTTCTACTATTAACTACAGTTCTTGTCCTGATGCTATCATATGTATTTGTGGAGATGGAATTGTAAATGAGGTTCTTAATGGTTTACTTATCAGAGATAACCAGAAAGAGCCCTTTTCGATCCCAATTGGCATTATTCCTGCTGGCTCTGAAAATTCTCTGATCCGGACTATTTTGGGGGTGACGGATCTAGTTTCAGCTGTAATGATTATGGTGAAGGGTTGTTTCACTTCTAAAGATGTTTCTACTGTAGAATGGATCCATAATGGGATTATTCATTATGGTACAATAGTTTCATACTACAGTTTCCTTGGTGATGTCTAGGAACTTTCTAAAAAATATCAAAAACGCTTTGGCCCTCTCCGATGTTTTGTTGCTGGATTTCTCAAATTCCTATGCTTGCTACAATTTAGTCTTGATTTGGAATATCTTCTTGCATCAACAAACCTATCAAATAACGTAAAGCTGGAAAATAAAAGTAAGACTGATGTGTCTGATCTCTTCACCGAAGCGATGAGAAGATCTGGTCAAGAAGGGCTTCCTAGAGCCTAGTTTGTCTACTATGGACTCAATTATGACACACCTAGTGGAATGTCAGGAGATGTCCATACAACCGCTAGTACACTTCCAAGTGACGAAACATCAGAATTCGTTCGCTGCCTTGATCCCAAATCAAAACAATTATCTTCTGCCAGAAGTAATTTAATTCAAGAGCCAAAAGAAGTTGTACGATCCCAAATGTTTTTATCATATACCCCAAACTATCCAAGAACGAAGTCAAAATCAGGAGGGGACAAAGTTTTGACTGGCTTGAGTACAAACACAGCATCAAATTCACGCTTATCATGGGCTAATGATAAAGAAGAAATTTCCTCAACTATTCCCGATCCGGGTCCAATATGGGAATGCGAACCAAAATGGGATCATGAAGCTCATTGGAATGAGAGTGAGAATCCCATCGAATTTCAAGATCTCTATATGATATAGAACATGGCTCTATCAATGAATTTGTTCCTAGTCTAGATGAAAATTGGGTTTTTAAGAAGGGAATATTTCTTGGTGTTTTGGTATGTAATCATTCATTCAAGACTGTTCAAAGTCTAAGCTCAAAGTTGTTGCTATAACACCCCGGATATTTCTATAAATATTTGATTATTTGTATACGTAAATACATGCATGGTCATTGATAAATTTTTTTTTAAAAAGAAACATTAATGAATTAATGGCATGCATAAAAATGATTAATAAAGAGGGTATCATAATCAGTGCATATATATATATATATATATATATATATATATATTAAAATGCAAAAGGAAGAAAGAGGTGAATTAATAACATGCAATTAATTATGTGCATGAGAATATATTCATAAGTTAATATATTGAAAGTTATATTGTTAATGCATAGAATAATAAAAAGAATTAAGTGCATAAAAGTAGAGTGCATTAATTACAATGAATTAATAAATAAATAAATGCATTAAAGGTAAATTGATTGATTGTAAAATAAGGATGTGCAATCAAAATAAAAAGAAAGTTAAATGCATGAAGGAAAATTAATTGGTTGGAGAAAGAATGATATATGCAATGCAGTGTGAAAGCAGTTAAAAAGATGGTTTAATTAAAAAGATGGTGTGAAAAGGGGTTATGTAAAGAGGAGGTTAAAAAGAGGAAAAAAAATATAAATATATATAATAATAATAGCACATGCCCCTGCGCATGGTCTATGGGTGCAACGCACCCTGGTTGTGTTGGCTGGGTTCTGGAATGTTCTTTTCTAGGGTGAGGTGGACAGTTTAGATGATTTTTTTTATTTAACCCACCTATAAATAAAACCTTAAACCCGCTGATTTATTCATCTAATTCTATGGCGACGCCATGTCCTTCTCCTTCTTCTTTTTCCCCAAGAAATTCTTAAATCTAATCTCTTTTCTTCTCTTCAAATGTCTTAATAAAATAAAAGATTAGATTTAGAATTTCTTCTATTTCAAAATAAAGAGAAAAGGGATTTTGATCTACAATCTACGCCGCAAGAAAGGGAAGAACTTTGGATGCTAATCTAAATCAGATCTAGGAAAGCAAAAATCACTGTGAGTGGATTTAAATTACCCTTGTTGAATAATAGTAGATGTATCGTTTAGCAATTCCCCAAGTTAATTTGTTTAATTCAATTGAAATAATTCATATTTTATTTTATGCGTATTCTATTCTTCTTCTTCCCCTTTCCTTTTTATTTTTAAGATTAGGCTAACTTCGAGCCTAATCCAAATCTCGCTGAAAAGCATGTGTAGGAACAAAGATTAGAATAGTGAAAATGATGTTTGGGAATTTGGGAATAATTTGTAAATGAGGAATTGTGGAATAACATATAACATAACATGAGATTGGAAAATTAGGGGAAATTGGCATATATATTAACCTAGAAAAAAAAAAGAAAATATGTGGGATTAAAATTGAGAATGATTAGATATGCTTGGGTATGTTGAATTGAGAATTTATGCATGAACCATATGTACATAAGAAAAGTTAGAATTGAAGATTTAGACATATGGAATTATAAGTTGAATTAGGATTTGTGCAATAAGAATGAGGGTTGACATGAATTAATTGTTCTAAACAATAAGAATGAGGGTTGACATGAATTATTGATAACTTTAAAGAACAATTAATTTGGGGTGTAATTAGGTATAACATATGTACATGAAAAGTTGGGCATAACATATAATAAGGATTATTGGCTAACTATGTACGAGATTATGTAATCAAGGTAGAATTTATGTATCCAAATCAAATTGGAACCATAAACATGAAATTAGGTTTAGAAGCGTGAACATGAATTATTGGATTGGGATAAATAGGTATATAAAACCTAGATTGAAATTGTCAGTTAAAAAATGAACATGCCTAACCTGAGGTTATATTGAGTTGCGGTGTAAGTCTGCCCGGAACTGCCCGACACATCCAGCAACTGCAACAACAGGTCTAATGTGAGAGGTTAGCACATTGAGCCCAAAACCCGAGGTTAGAACGAGTTTGCGGTAGAAGTTTGCCCGGAACCGCCCGGCATATCCAGCAACCGCAAGCAACAAGTCTAATGTGAGAGGTTGAGTGCATTAATAAAAAGATTAATGCTTTGAAACAAACATGTCAAGTGTGCTAAGGTTAAGTAAACAGAGGTGTATAGAAAAACTTAACCAACGCAATAATGGGGAATGGTAGCAAACCTTAGTTAAGAAAACTAAGTAAATAACGATGGATTATGGCAATATCAACAGATACGAGTATAACTGAATGGGAAGATAATAGGTAAGCTTGTTACAAGACAAGTAAGAATTATAACATTGGTTATAATGATCGATACAAAGACGAAATAACATATGAAAGAATACAAGTCGTACTTAATTGAAGATTAAGTAATCCGTGGGAACGGGAAAACATAAGTTATATGAGTTAGGGGAAAACTTATTAGTAAAACTTAGTTAAGATGACTAAGTTAATGAGTAAACGATAAAGGGGATTTTTTAGTAAACCTTAGTTAAGAGAACTAAGTAAACAATTATGGAAAGTCATGTCGGTAAACCTTAGTTAAGAGGACTAAGTAAACAGTTACCGAAAGTCGTGTTTGAGCTTGTTAATAAATCTTAGTTAAGAGAACTAAGTAAATAATTGAAAGATCGCGGCTACATAAGAAATAGGGAAAGACTTATGAAAAAGAAACTTCATAATTTAAAAACTAATATGGATGAGATAACGAAGTTAAAAAGAAAACCTAACGAGATAGAGCAAGCGAAAAATTAGAAGATTAGACTTTAAGGTCTAATAACACGAAAGGGTAAGGCGTTTGGACGAGTCCATACGATAGGGGATGAATAACCAAACACGGTAGATCATCACGATGTCGTAGGGCGCAAGTGGGAGCGAACGTCCATCTGATCATGCAGAAGGCTTCAAGGGACTGGGTTACGAAGTACGCGGCTTCTGGCGACGTGAGGGTACTCTTGGTATCCCTCTGTGAGTGGCAGATTATACGTCTGTGCTCACAGAGGTTAGGTCTACGTGGGAAGAACCAATGAATATGCCTTGGTTGCAAAACAAGAGGCAATCAAAAGACTAAGATGGACCAGCGTGATTCGGTGAGACCAGTTAGTGCCCTGTGATAGCGACTCATCGTCTACCTGCCATCTTCGGTCTGTACGTGATGCGGAAAGGCGGAGAACTCCAAAAGACCATATACTTTGCTATCTAGTTATGGGTAAGGTTGGCCAATAGGATTGAAGGGAATAGGGGGTCGGGGTTGCAGTTCTCATTCTTGATATTCTTGGGTGCCTTTCATTAGTTGAGGGAGGGGTCTAGTGGGACCATAGCCACTTTAAAAGCAGACCTTAGCATCTACATCGGCAGATATCTGAAAGCTCTCGACCGAGTTCCGTGTTTCTTGATTAGTTCTGCCATGGGACTTGGGCGCACATATAGAGAACATATGCAAATAGACATCGAGTATGATTGACGATACGTGCATGGAAAAAGTCTAGGTACACTCATGTCGCTCTGGGTGGTGTACCATCGACTAGAGGGCATTATTCGATGACAGAATCTAGTAGGATCTAGAATGGCAGTCCAAACGCTTACGTAACACAGTGATGATAATTTTATGCAAATGTAGCGTTGATATACATACGACATGCGACATTGGATAAGGGACTTCGTACATACGGTGGAGACCATGCGAGTAGAGTATACCTTAATTGGGGGTAGCTGCATATACACTATATTAGGTTAATCTACTAGAGAGTAGACGGGTGCGATGTGTGTGTAAGCCTTGAGTGCTAATAACACAAATAACCTAATAAATAAGAAAATATAATTGAATGGTATTTGTAGGATTATCCAAGAAGTGTAGTTTAAATTCATTCACACAGAACTATGTTCTGACCCCCTCCTCATTACATTCGCAGGTTAGGTTCATGACAGAGACTGTATAGCTTTGGATACTAGTTTAGTAGTAGTACTATTAAGGTAAAGCTATGTTTCAACTACATTATATTTATTCGTTCCGCTGTGAGATATTTTCCGAACTCTGACATGTTTTATGTCTCTGTCTTTCCTGCAGGACACCGGAGCAAACCAACTTGGGTTCGATGGATTAGGTTTTTGAAAAAAAATCGGTCCGTCAGAATCCAGGTTGTTACATCTGGTATCAGAGCTTCATTTTAGTATTCCTAGGGAAATAATGAGTGAGCGTACTTGTATTTTCAAAAATATAAATATAATATATATATATATATAAAAAAAAAACCTAAGTCCATAAAAGTGCCCACTAGGTAGAAGGAGTAAAACATGGAATGAGTTGGGATATTGGTTTGTACACTAAAGGAATGAATATAGAAATTTTAAGACTCTTAGGTGGTTTGGTTGGAAAGTGTACAATAAGATTTGGTATTGGAGAAAGAAAGTATCCCATAGGATGGAAACTGAAATGTTAGTATTTCAGAATAATGGTTTAGAAGTGAAACCTTATAAATTAGAAAAAAAGTTAGAATGTGGAAAATGAATTAGGAATATATATATAGTTGGGAACTGTCTAGGAAAGCCGAGTTGAGTTAACGACCCACGTTGAGTCTAACCCAATGATTAACTTTTAAGAACTTGAATTTGTAAAAGTTTTTGCAAAAGAGTTTGTGGTGTTTTCAAGTTTTAATCTTAAAAGTATTTTTGACGTTTGAGGAAAATATGTAAAGAATATATTTAGTGCATGTCGGGTTTTAAAGTAAAGGGGGGTATATATTTTGTAAAACAATGATTACTTGTTTTAGAAAGAACTCTCTCATGAAAAAGTTGCATTTTGAAAAGGAAGTTTTGAAATCTCTATTCTGTTAGCAATAAATTTTGATTATTGATCTATAAAGAAATTTGTTGGGAGGACAAAATAAGTTGTAGAGAGCAAGAATAAAGTAGATTTTAGCACCTTGTAGAAAGCAGCCAAAATTAACATAGGTAGAAACAATGTGAATCCGATAAAGAAGTAGCTGACCTTACCTACTCCAGTTTTGTGATTTGAAAAAAAAAATGTGTTTTGCAATTTTATTTTGTGACATGTTTTTATGGTTTGGCAAAAGCAAGTTTTGGAGAAGAAAATAGAGTTTTAACACTTTTAGTTTTTGGAAGAAAAATGTAACAAAAAGAAAGGAAGTCAAACCATGTTTTCGTTTAAAAAAAATGTAGTAGGTAAGGATTAGTGCCTAGAAAGAACGAGAGAAATAAAAAGATCATTTTGGAATGGTAAAAAATTCCCGTAGAATGCATAAGCATTAAGAAACTTAGGTTTGTTGCTTGAGAAAAAGAAAAGTATAGGCTAGTAATACACAACATGGACTAGTAGTAATTACTAGGTAATGAAGGGCAAGTGTGTAGATCTCGTTGTTTGGACTTGTGACCTAATCCTAAGATTCTTGGCCCGTAATAGTAGCTGTGTAGAAAAATGGGAAGGCTTATTTGAAAAATAATAAACTTAAGTAATTGGACTAAGTCAAATAAGCTAAGGAAGAGAATAGCCTATCTAAAAAGAAAACAACAAATTCAGTAAAGCAACAAACGTGATGGGAAAAGAAAATGAAAATCTTAAGAAAAAGATGAATAAAAATGAAATTTTTCCAAGATAAGTTGAAAAAGAGAAGAATTTTTTTCTTATGTGGTTGTACTTGGATAGAAAAAATAGGAAATCTTTATAGAATAGTTATATAAAAATCCAAGTACAATTAGAAAAGGTACATAAAAAAAAGGAAGATGTGAATTTTTCCGTTTTATACCTTCTGGTAACATAAGAAATCGAATTTAGAAAATTAAATTTTTTTTAAATTTAAAAATTTAATGATGGCTGGTAGGGTTTTCGATGCAATAATTGGATGAACTATGCTCTTACTCTTTAAGATGTGGGGAAATTTGGGTGAAAAATGTTTTGATTTTTCAAAAATATTGCATACATATAGAACTGCAAGTATATTTAGGATGTAAGCATCATGTTTTTAAAATATTTAAAAGTTTGCATACATACATGTGGAACCAATTAGGCATACATTCTTTATTATGATATGTTTCACTTTGCACATGCGCACAATGGTTGCAAAAATTGTATGCACACATGATGGTTGAATATTATGCGAGGGATTATCTATTTTACCCCTATCGAATTTCGGGGACGAAATTCCTTAAGGGTGGGAGAATGTAACACCCTGGATATTTCTATAAATATTTGATTGTGCGTATATGTAAATATATGCATGGTCATTGATAATTAAAAAAAAAACATTAATTAATTGATGGCATGCATAAAAATGGTTAATAAAGAGGGTATCATAATCAGTGCATATTTATATATATATATATATATATATATATATATATTAAAATGCAAACGGAAGAAAGAGGTGAATTAATAACATGCAATTAATTATGTGCATGTGAACATATGCATAAGTTAATATATTGAAAGTTATATTGTTAATGCATAGAATAATAAAAAGAAATGAGCGCATAAAAGTAGAGTGCATTAATTACAACGAATTAATAAATAAATAAATGCATTAAAGGTAAATTGATTGATTGTAGAATAAGGATGTGCAATCAAAATAAAAAGAAAGTTAAATGCATGAAGGAAAATTAATTGATTAGAGAAAGAATGAGATATGCAATGTAGTGTGAAAGCGGTTAAAAAGATGGTTTAATAAAAAAGATGGTGTGAAAAGAGGTTATGTAGAGAGGAGGTTAAAAAGAGGAAAAAAATATATAAATATAGATAATAATAACAGCACATGCCCTTGCGCATGGTCTATGGGTGCAACGTACCCTAGCGGGGTAGGTTGGGTTCTGGAATGTTCTTTTCTAGGGTGAGGTGGACGGTTTAGATGAGTTTTTTTATTTAATCCTAATGGCCTAGTTCTTCTAACCCACATATAAATAAAACCTTAAACCCACTGATTTATTCATCTAATTCTATGGCAAAGCCATGGCCTCCTTCTTCTTCTTCTTCCTCAAGAAATTCTTAAATCTAATCTCTTTTCTTCTCTTCAAATCTCTTAATAAAATAAAAGGTTAGATTTAGAATTTCTTCTATTTCAAAATAAAGAGAAAATGGATTTTGATCTACAATCTACGCCGCAAGAAAGGGAAGAACTTTGGATGCTAATCTAAATCAGACCTAGGAAAGCAAAAATCACTGTGAGTGGATTTAATGTAATAACCCGGAAATGCGAGCCAGTTTAAAATTTTTATTTTGGCAATTTTATAGAATTTTGAATATTTAAAATAGATAATTTTAAATAATATCGATGATAAATTTATTTTGAATATAATTCGAACGTATATATTATACGCGTCGTCGTTAGAATATAAATAATTATATATAATATTAAATGGAATTGAAAATGGCGCGGTAGTTCGATAATTCGATTTCAAACTTCAATTGAATGTACCGGGTGCAAAACAATCCGGATTTTAGCGAAACCAAAAACATTAGGATCTAATTGGTAATATATTTCCAATGAATCCGAAAAATCAAAATTTCATAGCGGGAATCAAAAGATATGTCCAGTTGAAAATTCTGAATAGTCGCTATGGAATTCAGGCCCTTAAAAATAGACATTTTGCAAACGACCTCGGATTTCGACGAAACCACTTTTGTTGGATCCGCAGTGTCAAATTATTGCTAGGTTTCAAATTTCATAATTTTTCGAATCAATATGTGAGCGTGGCAAAGGAAAACGCGTTTGACCAGTTTTAGTTGATTTTAATCGACTGGAAAATGGCCATTTTTCCAACGGTCTCAGAATTCGACGAAACTAGTTTTGTTAGGACTGTATCGTCAATACGAAGCTAGAAAATATTTTTCGGGAATTTTTCGAGTTAGTATGTGACCCCGGTAAATTAAAATGTGCGTTCAAATTGAATATATACTGATTCATATTTTAATTTAAATCGAAACTGATCGAAACGTTCGAACCAGCGTACGATACATATCCCATTGTGTTCGGAAAGGGGGTAATTAGCTATGGACGACAGGCGGTGGGCCTTGTTTAGGGGTCGAATAAAAAAGTCAACTTTTTGAAATTAAAAATAATAAATATTTATATAAATCCTTTACTCTCTCTCTCCTCACTTTCTTTCTACCGTTCGGAAAAAAAAAACCTAAGCCCTAAATCGAGATCGACGGAACCCCTCACGACGTCGCACCCCCCCAGTCGCCTCCGCCGTCACCCCCCCCCCCCCCCCCCCACTTCTGCTCCTCCTCCTCCACGTGACAGCACCCCCCCTCGTTCGATCGAAGACCTTGCCCTTTTTTTTCCCAAACCGTCGCCTAACCACCTCCACCCCCTGAAGCAGCCGTCGCGCCTCCGACTGATGGGGCCCCTCCTCTCGCTCCTCTCTCCTCTTCCAACTGAAAGTAGCCCGACGCCAAGATTCCAGCCCCCACTTCGACTGTAAGCCTTTAATTTGTTCAGTTTGGTTAGTTATTTATTTTTACTTATTTAAAATAACTAGTTTTAAATAAAAACCAGTTTTGTTAAAGGAATTCGCATTTTAAAACAGAAAAGATTCGATTTTATTTAAAAACAAGAAAGGTTTGGTTTTTAATTATAAAAGGAACGACTTTTAAATACTTAAAGAAACGATTTTTATATAAGTATGATGATTAAAAATATAATTTTTATACGTGTAGTGGGGTAAAAATATGACTTTTATACATTAGATTAGATAAAAATATGATCTTTCTTGTGGGATGAACCATATAAAAATATTATCTTTATTGTGAAATGAACAAGTAAAAATGTGATTTTTATATATTGAACATCGAAGTAAAAATGTGATTTTTATATATTGAACATCGAAGTAAAAATGTGATTTTTATATATTGAACATCGAAGTAAAAATGTAATTTTTATATATTGAACATCGAAGTAAAAATGTGATTTTTATATATTGAACATCGAAGTAAAAATGTGATTTTTATATATTGAACATCGAAGTAAAAATGTGATTTTTATATATTGAACATCGAAGTAAAAATGTGATTTTTATATATTGAACATCGAAGTAAAAATTCGTTTTTTTATATATTGAATAGCATAGTAAAAATTCGATTTTTATATATTGAATAGCAAAGTAAAAAAATTCGATTTTTACATATGTAGTGGCTACGGGCAACGAAGGTGATAAAAAGGCGAGAACGATGAAGATTTCTCCATATGAAGTGTCGTGGTATTGGATAGCTATCGGTGAGAACTCCTCACTCTAAATTTCTTTTTCTAGTTATACATATGCTAGGATGCAGACGGTGTTTAGTAGCACCCGACACCCGTCATCCACAGACCATGGATGGCTTGTTTGTTTGATTGATGTGATGTGAAAATTGTTTGTGATGTTGATATTGAAAGTGATAATAATATATATATTGAAAGTGAAAATATTGTATATATTGAAAGTGAAAATATTGTACATATTGAAAAGTGAAAATAATATATATATTGAAAGTGATAATAATATATATATTGAAAGTGAAAATATTGTATATATTGAAAGTGAAAATATTGTACATATTGAAAAGTGAAAATAATATATATATTGAAAGTGAAAATAATATATATAGTGAAAGTGAAAATATCGTATATATTGAAAATGGAAACGATATATATATATATATGAAATGAAAACGATGTATATGAAATATTCGAATTGAAAACGATGTATATGAAATGTTCGAATTGAACTGAATAGAAAATGAATTCGAATTGAATTAAACTGAATAGAAAATGAATTCGAATTGAATTAAACTGAATAGAAAATGAATTCGAATTGAATTAAACTGAATAGAAAATGAATTCGAATCGAATTGAACTGAATAGAAAATGAATTCGAATTGAATTAAACTGAATAGAAAATGAATTCGAATCGAATTGAACTGAATAGAAAACGAATTCGAATTGAATTGAATATAAAATGAATTCGAATTGAATTAAACTGAATAGAAAACGAATTCGAATTGAATTGAATTCAATTGAAAACGAACTGAAATAGAATTGAAATCGACTTGAATTGAAATCGATTTGAATTGAAATCAAATAGAAATAAATGTAAAAAGGAATTTATAAGGAAGAATTCAATTTTGATTTGAATTGAAATGGAAGTTGAAATTGTTTTTGAAACAAATTTAAAACGATTTATAAAATTCGTTTTAAATAGGAATCGACGAAATATATATTATATATTATATATATATAATATAATGGCCTGAAAAGAACGCGCCGGGCTGCGGCAGTTCGCGAATTTCGACCATTGACTTCGAATGGACATTACGGGAGATCCGACCGTCGGATTCTCCTGAAATCAGAACCGTTGGGTTCGTATCGAAAAGAGCTTTCTAATGAATATGAGAAATTTGAAATCTAACGGTTGGATTTGGAGATACGTCCAAATCAAATTTGGAAAAGGTCGCTGTAAGTGCAGTTCGATGGCTATTGGTGGAAATCGACTGTACGGGCCTTGATAAAATTATTAAAAATATCGATAATTTGTGTAAAATCATAAGAAATGATTTGTGAAGAATTAGGATGAAAAAATCCACATTTGAAAAGATAAAAATATATTTTTATCGAAACGAAGTAGTTATTAACTAGAAAAATAATCCAATGGTTATAAGTAAATAAATTGGATTAGATTTGAATTGAAATTATCTTTGGATATTTTCGATATTGGATTCCGTGATTATACAGATATTGTGATGGGAATTTGGAAGATATCGATATCATTATTCCCGATATGATATCTGTTGGTTTCAGGATTTGATGTTGAATATAAGTCAATACTATCTCTATTCAAAACCTTATATTTAATGTCAAATTTGATTGATTGATTGTATGGATTGTGCTCGACCAGTTTATGAGCAGAGTATGCTTTTACATTTAGCATTGGGTTGGGTTGAAAATATCTATGTGCTAACTCCTTGTGAAACACTTCACGATTTGACGATAAGGTGTTTAGCGATGTTAAATTCATTTCAAATTTAATGAATGATTGTGAAATGATATTTTTCTTAAGTGAAAACAAATGTATTCCCGATTTTGGACAGGGAATGTTTTATAAAAATGTTTTATAAAACAGAAAGGATTTCGAGGCCCAAAACCCGATGATTTCTAAAATGATTTAGAAATGTATTATATGTTACATTGTGGTTCATCACATATTCGATTAGTTGCTATTGATGATGTATCTGTTTGGTGGCGGAGAATTTATTCTCTTGCTTAACACCCTTCTTTGAGACGTACGAGCTCAAAGGTTATGTGATTAATAGTGACCGATCATATGCATGAATTACTGATGTGAAGTACTATATTTTGAAAGTACTTGTGATTATTACGTTGTGAAATGATTTTCCCTACTTCGGGATATGAAATGATTTAGTATGTGGCTAAAGAATCGGGTAAACCTGAGACTAAAAGTATGGGTGAGAGGGCGGTGTATGCTCTCCATGTGTGGGAGGTGCATCGTCGGTGTAGCCTACTCCTATGTGGGGTAGGTGCACATTTATATATCGAGTTGCGAGGTGCGTACCCTTTGCCTTGTCGATGGGGAGCACGATATTTGGTTGCATACTTATTTGTATGCATTGTTATGTTTTGGAATTCACATTTCCAAACGATTTGATTTGAGATCCCGAAGTGAAATCTACTTTGATATAGAAAGTTAGATATGTATTTCAAATGATTTGAAATAAGAAATCGGGAATAAAATCCAAAGGAATAATTTCTGTAAATTGAATTGGATTTAGAAAATCTAAGTGTAGTGATTAATCTAAGTGGGTAGATTGGGATATTGCATGTTGATTGATGCATAGTAGATCCATATATCTATATTGATGGTTGTTTATACACTGGTATTCATGGGGGTAAACCCGTTCCGCGTTAGCGGCGTGGTCCCGTGATATACCATATTATCAAATAAGTTAATTATAACTGTTAGAGTTTCTCACACCAGTCTCATGACTGACCTGTAGTTTGCTTTTCCCTTGCGAACTCGGGTGCCCCTATTTTCCACACGGGCAGTCGAGTAGTTTTCTTTTGCAGATGTATTGAGCAGGATTCTGGATTGAAGCTTTAAGTTGTGTCCAGGCATTTACAGTCTTCCGCTGTGTAGTTTATATTTCCGCTGTGCACTGTTTTACATTTATGTAAATTTATCTTCCGCTGTGTATTATTTTCGATATACTCTGATATTATGTACTCTGATGTAACATTATTATGATGTTTATTGAAGTCTTCTGTTATTTGTTCTGATATGTTGTATACCCAAAGTTAGCGTATGCGGGATTCGAACGGTCTTGGTCGGTTTAGCGATCGATCAGGTCCGGGCGAAATCCGTGTCGTTACACGTGGTATCAGAGCTTTGGTTAAACTCAAATCTTTGGGGTACAACTCGTTAGAACTGAACAAAAGACTCATCAGAGGTAGGATTAGTAATGTCCTATAAAAGAATCCTCATTAGAGATAGAATCAGTAGCATTCTAGAATGAGTGACTCATTAGAGATGGGGTTAGAAATGCCCCAGAATGAGTCGAGAGTTATTTGTTTATAAATAACGTATTTGTGATTATATATATAATCTGGTTTTAGAAAATATGATTTTAAATATATAAAATTATATATTTGAAAATATAATCAATTAATTGATTGATGTTTGTGTTGTTGGTTTATTCGTTTGATAATTTTGAACCATTATGCCTAATGGAATCAAATATTGAATTATATTGAAAATTAGTCGCATTTGCTTGCATATACATATACTTACATTGAACAGGTCATAGCAAGGAGGCTAGAGCCGAAGAATAAAATTTGTTTGCCCGACAAATAGGTACATGTTTACTACATAATTTACTGTTTTGTTTGGGTGATGATGATTTTATGAGCCTATTGGCTAGCCGCTTGGCTTTTTCTTTTTCTTTTTGAGATCAGAAGGCCTATATGGCAATTTCGGGATTTTCCCGTGGCTCCCGGTGCAGGGGAGGTTATGGCGAAATTTTTCGAAAACTTAGGGTGTTAGCCAAATTTTTGAATTTTTTTTTGAAAATTCTCAGAAACTGAAAAGTTGGAGAATGGAAGCCAGATCGAGCGTAGAGTTAAATAATCAAACCACTTTCGACTTTGTTCCTTTTCGGGGACGAAAAGTTTTAAGTGGGGGAGATTGTAATAACCCGGAAATGCGAGCCAGTTTAAAATTTTTATTTTGGCAATTTTATCGAATTTTGAATATTTAAAATAGATTATTTTAATTAATATCGACGATAAATTTATTTTGAATATAATTCGAACGTATATATTATACGCGTCGTCGTTAGAATATAAATAATTATATATAATATTAAATGGAATTGAAAATGGCGCGGTAGTTCGATAATTCGATTTCAAACTTCAATTGAATGTACCGAGTGCAAAACAATCCGGATTTTAGCGAAACCAAAAACATTATGATCTAATTGGTAATATCTTTCCAACAAATCCGAAAAATCAAAATTTCATAGCGGGAATCAAAAGATATGTCCAGTTGAAAATTCTGAATAGTCGCTATGGAATTCAGGCCCTTAAAAATAGACATTTTGCAAACGACCTCGGATTTCGACGAAACCACTTTTGTTGGATCCGCAGTGTCAAATTATTGCTAGGTTTCAAATTTCATAATTTTTCGAATCAATATGTGAGCGTGGCAAAGGAAAACGTGTTTGACCAGTTTTAGTTGATTTTAATCGACTGGAAAATGGCCATTTTTCCAACGGTCTCAGAATTCGACGAAACTAGTTTTGTTAGGACCGTATCGTCAATACGAAGCTAGAAAATATTTTTCGGGAATTTTTCGAGTTAGTATGTGACCCCGGTAAATTAAAATGTGCGTTCAAATTGAATATATACTGATTCATATTTTAATTTAAATCGAAAATGATCGAAACGTTCGAACCAGCTTACGATACATATCCCATTGTGTTCGGAAAGGGGGTAATTACCTATGGACGACAGGCGGTGGGCCTCGTTTAGGGGTCGAATAAAAAAGTCAACTTTTTGAAATTAAAAATAATAAATATTTATGTAAATCCTTTACTCTCTCTCTCTCCTCACTTTCTTTCTACCGTTCGAAAAAAAAAACTAAGCCCTAAATCGAGATCGACGGAACCTCTCACGACGTCGCACCCCCCCAGTCGCCTCCGCCGTCACCCCCCCCCCCCCCACTTCTGCTCCTCCTCCTCCACGTGACAGCACCCCCCCTCGTTCGATCGAAGACCTTGCCCTTTTTTTTTCAAACCGTCGCCTAACCACCTCCACCCCCTGAAGCAACCGTCGCGCCTCCGACTGATGGGCCCCCTCCTCTCGCTCCTCTTCCAACTGAAAGCAGCCCGAGGCCAAGATTCCAGCCCCCACTTCGACTGTAAGCCTTTAATTTGTTCAGTTTGGTTAGTTATTTATTTTTACTTATTTAAAATAACTAGTTTTAAATAAAAACCAGTTTTGTTAAAGGAATTCGCATTTTAAAACAGAAAAGATTCGATTTTTTTTTAAAATAAGAAAGGTTTTGTGACGGCTCGCCCCGCACCAACCGACATTTACTCCAAAAGTGCGCTGTACACATGTCCAGTTAGCACGGAACGGGTCGCCAGAAGGAAAAAGGGAAGAAGGAAATGAACTAACAAGGAACCTGTAGAATGTCTCACAGCGCATAGAACAAAATATAATAATAACATACTTGACATAAAACAGGAGAGACAGTGCATAAGCTAAAAACCAGAACTGAGCATCATAGCAGCGGAAATCCAAAATATAGCTTATTACAACTTTTCAAACTGTCTCAAAGTAAAAGCAAGATAAAGGAGGTACACTACTAATGCCCAAGTAGCGACCACCAACGACACAGGGAGAATATCTATATATCATACGTGGAAGCCTCCTGCTCGCCTCCGAATCAGCTACTCGCGCATCACCAGCTAACCATAACCTGTCTCTAGTCTGCTCGTGTGAGCACCCAGAGTAATAAGAGGAGACATAAAACTCTGGGTCAGACATAAAGCCTGGTATGAGCGATAAGCATCTAAACAAAATAATAACAGGTATAATCCAATCATACCTGAACCTGGACCTGCAACCAAAGAGTTAGCACTACATACTGTACAACACTCTAAGGTGCCACTAACATACTGTGTAAGAGATATGGGGGCGGGGGTGTGCATGTCATAGTGATGTCAAACAATCAAGCATAGCAACCATCCTCACGTCTCTCACTCAGTGCGTAAAGCATACGATACCCACTACTTTGGTCACCTAATACTTTGGGCCATGATGGAATCCAATCCCGTGTAACTATCACTACAAGCCCACTATCCATCTCTCAGTGGTGGACCAAAGTTATGAATACCGACAACCCCTTTGCACACGTCCCGCAGCAAAGCCCAACCATGAAGTGACCTCATTGGTTCCCAACTGGTTCTGGGATCCTGAGCTCTAACTTCCATTTGGACTACCTTTGCATCTCGGGTTTTAATCATCATCCTCCGGATCGGTCTTCATTCAGTTCACTTCGCTTCAGGTCGTGGTCTTCCTTCAGGTTCGGATCGTGCTCCGCCCTCCAACGGTTCGGGTCGCACCACCCTGGTTCGGTTCGCAGTCACTAGCTCGTGGTCACCCTCTGTTTCGGATCGTGCCTTCCCCTCCAGATCGATTCGTGACAAGCTCCTTCAGCTCAGATCATGGTCATCTGCATACGGTTCGGATCGTGGTATGATCTCCAGGTCGGATCGTGACCAGCTTCGGATCGCGACTCGTGGATCGTGGGTGCATCGGATCGGGTTCCATCTCCACGCGGATCGGGTCGTAGTGCTCATT
Source organism: Allium sativum (assembly GCA_030737875.1). Lineage (NCBI taxonomy): Eukaryota > Viridiplantae > Streptophyta > Magnoliopsida > Asparagales > Amaryllidaceae > Allium > Allium sativum. The sequence goes on along the minus strand of CM060916.1, from coordinate 1,044,783,701 downwards.
TGCGATCCGGATCGAAGTACTTCAGTTTGGGCACGGCGCTGCATCGATTCGTCTCGTGGGTCTAACCACGATCGGGTCGGGTCGTAGGAGGAATAAGCGATCCGATCCGGGTCAACTTCCAGCAACGGTTTACACGCCTCTCGACGGCGTTTTCGACCATTCTAACTATCGAAATCAGTCACAAAGCACATCATACAGTCATAGCAACATGTATAAACATCCACAAATAGCAAAACAACAATATGATATGTCAAAACGGATCAAACCTACCCAAAAATCCATATTTCCCTCTTAAGCATGTTTAAGCAAATCTAACGATAGGATTAGCAAAACTTATCCAAATTAGCCAAATTTTCTAACAGAGGCCTAAAACAATATTTCATAATTTCTGAATATTTTTCCAGATTTTTAACATGCACAAATTCGCTAATTATCACTAATTACCCCTTAATCCCCCAAATTCCGGGATTTGCAAAATTAGTCGAAATCAACCCAAATTCATATCAGAGGCATAAAATGATGTTTTAGAATTTTGGGAATTTTTCTAGATTTTTCTGAGCCATAATTTCGCTAATCTTCGCTAATTACCATAATTAGCCCTAATTAGTGAGGAACTATGCAAATCACTCACCTTTGCCACAAAGTAAACTATAGATCTGAAATGATTCTCTGTTTGGGATGAATTCCAATGCTTAGCAGCAGCTCCTATCTTGATTTGATGCTAATCCGCCTTGATTTGATGTAGATTAGGCCAAAACTTGATTAGAAAGTGATTAGAAGGTGATTTGGGATGAAATTAGAAGGTGGAGGCCATTACTAGGGTTTCAAGGAGGAAAGTGGCGGCTGAAAAAATGAGTCTAAAACCGAAATCCTAACCTAGCAGCCCTTAAATACCCCAAATCCCCAAATCTCCCATTGGGCCTAGTTGCTAATCACCCGGTTAAGCCCAATTAGCTGAAAATAACCCTTTAAACCTTAATTCAGCCATATCTCCCAAACGATAAGTCCGTTTGGCTGATGTGACCACTCTACGGAAAGAGAAACCATCATTCGAATCCAATGGAAGTGGTTTCAGGTCAAAATTCCTTTCTAGTCAAAAGTTATGGCCAAAACAGTACCAACTAGGGGCAAAACAGTCATTTAAAAATCGACAAAAATCATGAATATGGAAATGACCCCAATAATCGTCTCCCAAAGTTACATGACCATACGACTTCATATGTGAAAGAAAGAAATATTCCACGATCTTATGATGCGTAGAATGCGGGTCGTTACAGGTTTGGTTTTTAATTATAAAAGGAACGACTTTTAAATCCTTAAAGAAACGATTTTTATATAAGTATGATGATTAAAAATATAATTTTTATACGTGTAGTGGGGTAAAAATATGACTTTTATACATTAGATTATATAAAAATATGATCTTTCTTGTGGGATGAACCATATAAAAATATTATCTTTATTGTGAAATGAACAAGTAAAAATGTGATTTTTATATATTGAACATCGAAGTAAAAATGTGATTTTTATATATTGAACATCGAAGTAAAAATGTGATTTTTATATATTGAACATCGAAGTAAAAAATGTGATTTTTATATATTGAACATCGACGTAAAAATGTGATTTTTATATATTGAACATCGAAGTAAAAATGTGATTTTTATATATTGAACATCGAAGTAAAAATGTGATTTTTATATATTGAACATCGAAGTAAAAATTCGTTTTTTTATATATTGAATAGCATAGTAAAAATTCGATTTTTATATATTGAATAGCAAAGTAAAAAAATTCGATTTTTACATATGTAGTGGCTACGGGCAACGAAGGTGATAAAAAGGCGAGAACGATGAAGATTTCTCCATATGAAGTGTTGTGGTATTGGATAGCTATCGGTGAGAACTCCTCACTCTAAATTTCTTTTTCTAGTTATACATATGCTAGGATGCAGACGGTGTTTAGTAGCACCCGACACCCGTCATCCACAGACCATGGATGGCTTGTTTGTTTGATTGATGTGATGTGAAAATTGTTTGTGATGTTGATATTGAAAGTGATAATAATATATATATTGAAAGTGAAAATATTGTATATATTGAAAGTGAAAATATTGTACATATTGAAAAGTGAAAATAATATATATATTGAAAGTGATAATAATATATATATTGAAAGTGAAAATATTGTATATATTGAAAGTGAAAATATTGTACATATTGAAAAGTGAAAATAATATATATATTGAAAGTGAAAATAATATATATAGTGAAAGTGAAAATATCGTATATATTGAAAATGGAAACGATATATATATATATATGAAATGAAAACGATGTATATGAAATATTCGAATTGAAAACGATGTATATGAAATGTTCGAATTGAACTGAATAGAAAATGAATTCGAATTGAATTAAACTGAATAGAAAATGAATTCGAATTGAATTAAACTGAATAGAAAATGAATTCGAATTGAATTAAACTGAATAGAAAATGAATTCGAATCGAATTGAACTGAATAGAAAATGAATTCGAATTGAATTAAACTGAATAGAAAATGAATTCGAATCGAATTGAACTGAATAGAAAACGAATTCGAATTGAATTGAATATAAAATGAATTCGAATTGAATTAAACTGAATAGAAAACGAATTCGAATTGAATTGAATTCAATTGAAAACGAACTGAAATAGAATTGAAATCGACTTGAATTGAAATTGATTTGAATTGAAATCAAATAGAAATAAATGTAAAAAGGAATTTATAAGGAAGAATTCAATTTTGATTTGAATTGAAATGGAAGTTGAAATTGTTTTTGAAACAAATTTAAAACTATTTATAAAATTCGTTTTAAATAGGAATCGACGAAATATATATTATATTATATATATATATATATATAATATATAATGGCCTGAAAAGAACGCGCCGCGCTGCGGCAGTTCGCGAATTTCGATCATTGACTTCGAATGGACATTACGGGAGATCCGACCATCGGATTCTCCTGAAATCAGAACCGTTGGGTTCGTATCGAAAAGAGCTTTCTAATGAATATGAGAAATTTGAAATCTAACGGTTGGATTTGGAGATACGTCCAAATCAAATTTGGAAAAGGTCGCTGTACGTGCAGTTCGATGGCCATTGGTGGAAATCGACTGTACGGGCCTTGATAAAATTATTAAAAATATCGATAATTTGTGTAAAATCATAAGAAATGATTTGTGAAGAATTAGGATGAAAAATTCCACATTTGAAAAGATAAAAATATATTTTTATCGAAACGAACTAGTTATTAACTAGAAAAATAATCCAATGGTTATAAATAAATAAATTGGATTAGATTTGAATTGAAATTATCTTTGGATATTTTCGATATTGGATTCCGTTATTATACAGATATTGCGATGGGAATTTGGAAGATATCGATATCGTTATTCCCGATATGATATCTGTTGGTTTCAGGATTTGATGTTGAATATAAGTCAATACTATCTCTATTCAAAACCTTATATTTAATGTCAAATTTGATTGATTGATTGTATGGATTGTGCTCGACCAGTTTATGAGCAGAGTATGCTTTTACATTTAGCATTGGGTTGGGTTGAAAATATCTATGTGCTAACTCCTTGTGAAACACTTCACGATTTGACGATAAGGTGTTTAGCGATGTTAAATTCATTTCAAATTTAATGAATGATTGTGAAATGATATTTTTCTTAAGTGAAAACAAATGTATTCCCGATTTTGGACAGGGAATGTTTTATAAAAATGTTTTATAAAACAGAAAGGATTTCGAGGCCCAAAACCCGATGATTTCTAAAATGATTTAGAAATGTATTATATGTTACATTGTGGTTCATCACATATTCGATTAGTTGCTATTGATGATGTATCTGTTTGGTGGCGGAGAATTTATTCTCTTGCTTAACACCCTTCTTTGAGACGTACGAGCTCAAAGGTTATGTGATTAATAGTGACCGATCATATGCATGAATTACTGATGTGAAGTACTATATTTTGAAAGTACTTGTGATTATTACGTTGTGAAATGATTTTCCCTACTTCGGGATATGAAATGATTTAGTATGTGGCTAAAGAATCGGGTAAACCTGAGACTAAAAGTATGGGTGAGAGGGTGGTGTATGCTCTCCATGTGTGGGAGGTGCATCGTCGGTGTAGCCTACTCCTATGTGGGGTAGGTGCACATTTATATATCGAGTTGCGAGGTGCGTACCCTTTGCCTTGTCGATGGGGAGCACGATATTTGGTTGCATACTTGTTTGTATGCATTGTTATGTTTTGGAATTCACATTTCCAAACGATTTGATTTGAGATCCCAAAGTGAAATCTACTTTGATATAGAAAGTTAGATATGTATTTCAAATGATTTGAAATAAGAAATCGGGAATAAAATCCAAAGGAATAATTTCTGTAAATTGAATTGGATTTAGAAAATCTAAGTGTAGTGATTAATCTAAGTGGGTAGATTGAGATATTGCATGTTGATTGATGCATAGTAGATCCATATATCTATATTGATGGTTGTTTATACACTGGTATTCATGGGGGTAAACCCGTTCCGCGTTAGCGGCGTGGTCCCGTGATATACCATATTATCAAATAAGTTAATTATAACTGTTAGAGTTTCTCACACCAGTCCCATGACTGACCTGTAGTTTGCTTTTCCCTTGCGAACTCGGGTGCCCCTATTTTCCACATGGGCAGTCGAGTAGTTTTATTTTGCAGATGTATTGAGCAGGATTCTGGATTGAAGCTTTAAGCTGTGTCCAGGCATTTACAGTCTTCCGCTGTGTAGTTTATATTTCCGCTGTGCACTATTTTACATTTATGTAAATTTATCTTCCGCTGTGTATTATTTTCGATATACTATGATATTCTGTACTCTGATGTAACATTATTATGATGTTTATTGAAGTCTTCTGTTATTTGTTCTGATGTGTTGTATACCCAAAGTTAGCGTATGCGGGATTCGAACGGTCTTGGTCGGTTTAGCGATCGATCAGGTCCGAGCGAAATCTGTGTCATTACATTTAAATTACCCTTATTGAATAATAGTAGATGTATCGTTTAGCAATTCCACAAGTTAATATGTTTAATTCAATTGAAATAATTCATATTTTATTTTATGCATATTATGTTCTTCTTCTTCCCCTTTCCTTTTTAATTTTAAGATTAGGCTAACTTCAAGCCTAATCCAAATCTCGCTGAAAAGAATGCGTACAAACAAAGATTGAAACAGTGAAAATGATGTTTGGGAATTTGGAAATAATTTGTAATTGGGGAATTGTGGAATAACTTATAACATAACCTGAGATTGGAAAATTAAGGGAAATTGGCACATATATTAACCTAGAACATAAAAGAAAATATGTACGATTAAAACTGAGAATGATTACATACGCTTGGGTATGTTGAATCAAGAATTTTTGCATGCACCATATGTACATAAGAAAAGCTAGAATTGAAGATTTAGACATATGGGATTATAAGTTGAGTTGGGATTTATGCAATAAGAATGAGGGTTGGCATGAATTAATTGTTCTAAGCAATAAGAATGAGGGTTGACATGAATTATTGATAATTTTAAAGAATAATTAATTTGGGATATAATTAGGTATAACTTATATACATGAAAAGTAGGGCATAACATATAATAAGGATTATTGGCAAAACTGTGTACGAGATTATGTAATCATGGTAGAATTTCTGTATCCAAATCAAATTGGAACCATAAACATGAAATTGGGTTTAGAAGCATGAACATGAATTATTGGATTGGGATAAATAAGCATATAAAACCTAGATTGAAATTTTCAGTTAAAAAATGAACATGCCTAACCCGAGGTTAGAGAGTTGCGGTGTAAGTCTGCCCGGAACCGCCCGGCACATCTAGCAACCACAACAACAGGTCTAATGTGAGAGGTTAGCATATTAAGCCAAAAACCCGAGGTTAGAGCGAGTTTGCGGTAGAAGTCTGCCCGGAACCGCCCGACATATCTAGCGACCGCAAGCAACATGTCTAATGTAAGAGGTTGAGTGCATTAATAAAAAGATTAATGCTATGAAACAAACATATTAAGCGTACTAAGGTTAAGTAAGTGGAGGCGTATCGACAAACTTAACCAACGTAATAATGGGGAATGGTAGAAAACCTTAGTTAAGAAAACTAAGTAAATAACGATGGATTATGGCAACATCAACAGATACGAGTATAACTGAATGGGAAGATAATAGGTAAGCTTGGTACAAGACAAGTAAGAATTATAACATAGGTTATAATGATCGATACAAAGATGAAATAACTTATGAAAGAATGCAAGCCATACTTAATTGAAGATTAACTAATCCGTAGGAACGGGAAAACGTAAGTTATATGAGTAAGGGGAAAACTTATTAGTAATACTTAGTTAAGATGACTAAGTTAATGAGTAAACGATAAAGAGAATTTGTTAGTAAACCTTAGTTACGAGAACTAAGTAAACAATCATGGAAAGTCATTTCGGTAAACCTTAGTTAAGAGGACTAAATAAACAGTTACAGAAAGTCGTGTTTGAGCTTGTTAATAAACCTTAGTTAAGAGAACTAAGTAAATAATTAAAAGATCGCGGCTACATGAAAGACTTATGAAAAAGAAACTTGGTATATAAAAACTAATATGGATGAGATAACCAAGTTAAAAAGAAAACCCAATAAGATAGAGCAAGTGCAAAATTAGAAGATTAGACTTAAGATCTAATAACATGAAAGAGCAAGGCGCTTGGACGAGTCCATACGATAGGGGATGAATAACCAAACACGGTAGATCATCACGATGTCGTGGGGCTCAAGGGGAGCGAACGTCCATCGGATCACGCAGAAGGCTCCAAGGGACTGGGTTACGAAGCATGCAGCTTTTGGGGATGTGAGGGTACTCTTGGTATCTCTCTGTGAGTGGCAGATGATACGCCTGTGCTCACAGAGGTTAGGTCTGCATGGGATGAACCAATGAGTATGCCTTGATTGCAAAACAAGAGGCAATCAAAAGACTAAGATGGACCAGCGTGATTCGGTGAGACCAGTTAGTGCCCTGTGATAACAACTTGTCGTCTACCTACCATCTTCAGTCAGCACGTGAAGCGGAAAGGCGGAGAACTCCAAAAGGCCATATACTTTGCTATCTAGTTATGGGTGAGGTTGGCCAATAGGATTGAAGGGCATAGGGGGTCGGGGTTACAGTTCTCATTCTTGATATTCTTGGGTGCCTTTCATTAGTTGAGGGAAGGGTCTAGTGGGACCATAGCCACTATAAAAGCAGACCTTAGCATCTGCATCGGAAGATATCTGAAAGCTCCTGACTGAGTTCCGTGTTTCTTGATTAGCCCTGCCACGGGACTCGGGCACACATATAGAGAACATGTGCAAATAGACATCGAGTACGTTTGACGATACGTACGTGGGAAAAGTCTAGGTACACTCATGTCGCTTTGGGTGGTGTACCATAGACTAGAGGGCATTATTCGATGACAGAATCTAGTAGGATCTAGAATGGCAGTCCAAACGCTTACGTAACATAGTGATGATAATTTTATGCAAACATAGCGTTGATATACATACAACATGCGACATTGGATAAGGGATTGCGTATATACAGTGGAGACCATGCGAGTAGAGTATACCTTAATTACAGGTAGCTACATATACACTATATTAGGTTAATCTACTAGAGAGTAGATGGGTGCGATATGTGTGTAAGCCTTGAGTGCTAATAACACAAATAACCTAATAAATAAGAAAATATAATTAAACGGTATATGTAGGATTATCCAAGAAGTGTAGTTTAAATTCATTCACACAGAACTTATGTTCTGACCCCCTCCTCATAAAATTCGTAGGTTAGGTTCATGACAGAGACTGTATAGCTTTGGATACTGGTTTAGCAGTATTATTATTAAGGTAAAGCTATGTTTCAACTACATTATATTTATTCGTTCCGCTGTGAGATATTTTCTGAACTCTGACATGTTTTATATCCCTGTCTTTCCTGCAGGATACGAGAGCAAACCAACTCGGGTTCAATGGATTGGGTTTTTGAAAAAAATTCGGTCCGTCGGAATCCGATTTGTTACAGTTGCTCCGAAAGTTGTTCACGATGATGATAACACTTTAGACTTGCTGATGGTTAAAGGAAGTCGGAGGTTTCGGCTTTTGACATACTTCTGCAACTTGGACGGCATCTTTCACTAACTTAAGTTGAATATACTAAGGTGATGTCAGTTTTTTTAATATAAATATAAATATATTTTTTTGAAAATTATATATATAGGAACAAAATGTCCTTAAAATTGCCAACATGCCTAGCAGGTAACCAACAAAGTGACTCTACTCGTAGAAAGACTATTTGTATGTGTAAATAGATAGATTGATGAGCTCTGGCAAAGCCACCGCCCATCGTACTTCAAATTCGGGTTCCGGCAAGGCCGCCACCCGAAATTGAAGCAAATCTATTTCTACTCAGTACAATAGTCCCTCCAGAAAATATAAAGTACAACATGTACAAAAAAAAAAAAGAACAAACCATCTGGAAGAAAGAAAATACTCTAAAGATCCGTAGTACAAGAAAGCACCGCTGGACATATAAACTGCCTATACAGACAAAGACGAGGAATGACATCTAGCGAAGAAGGCATCCTCTCCAGCAAGTCCACCGAAGAAACTGAGAGACTTTGATAAACCAAACCCCCAATAGACTGGAGGAAGGAAGCTAAAACTCCTGACTCCACAGTCCCAAAGACCGACGATCAAGTAAACCTAATAGCCTTCTGCAATCCAATGAAACCATAGCCGACAATCCAGTAAACCTATAAAGCCAGACCCTGGAGCAATAACAAACCAAATGGGGGAGGGGGAGGTGAAGGAGATGCTAGGATAGTGGGATGTGTCCCTCAAATCCTTACAGTATAAAGATCAGTCGATCCCCTATCGAGTGGTAGTTGGAATTGATATAACATCAAACACTCCATCCAATCTTTTCAAGGGAACCAACAAAACCTCTAAAAGGTCTGACACAAAACACAAAGAACACGTCATTCTTAACCTTTCGATTGATCAAAAAAGGGTCCATGGACACCTCTTCATACCTTATTCCGCGAGCACTAGATATGCCAGCAAATAAGGCAAGGGATTAACCTAAAAAGGATAGATCGATCAGATTTACCTGAGTTTCCGTCCCACCAAAATCTCAGAAAGTCCACTCGAGAAGGCGCATTACCTCGAATACCAACCAGGTTTCTAAATTAATTCCACACCGCTCTGGCGCATAAGCTAGAGAAAAACAAATCAGTTATGGATTCTGAATCACCAGACCCATAACACCTGCACCGGGACACAAAAGGAATGCTAATCCTTTGGAGGTTCACGTCTATCGGAAGGCCACCATGAAGGGTCCTCCACATGAACAGAGATACCTTCGGTGGAATATAGACATCCTAGATGAAAGAGAAGAGTAGAAGATGTGGAGTCGGCTCCCTCGCCGAGCTCCACGCCGCCCTAATCGAAAAGGGGAAGTCGTCCCAACTAGATCCACCACCATGTGAATCTGAGAAGACCTTCACAGACTGCATCCGTTTCCACGTCTCACTAGCATAGGACGGGGCACCGACGTTGTTTAAAGCCTGAAGTCTACGATACTTAGCATGGAGGAATGTAGCCCATAATGAGTCGTTCGCGTCAAACCTTGCCCAAAGGTTTAAAGCGAACGTAGTACAAACGTCATATGGGTTTTTAAGGCCCAAACCTCCTTCACCTTTGGGATGACGGATGATGTCCCAAGAAATCCAATGATGACGACCAACGTTGTCCTTTTTCCCACTGAAAAAGGATGAAGCCAAAGACCGGTAAGTCCGAAAGAAAGAAGCGGTGGGCTTCATAGCAGCAAAGACATGCGATCCAATAGAGTCTAGCACAAACTTTATGAAGTCAGTTAAGCTGAAGGCAACAATGAGTAACCAGAATGGGTGTGGAATAGATGGAGAACTCATTAAAAACAATTGCCAGGTCAGAATCCCATGTTGTTCTCATTATATTTACTTATATTTGATTATTTGTCTTCATATTAAAAGGGGACAAGCCATGTTGATCATTGAGTAGAACACAACAGACGATCTATAAGCACCACTTTTCTCCATTTTGCCTTGGTGCAACCGATGTGTGGCAGATTGGTTGTTATGTTTGGAGTCCATTGGTATGTTGTACCTTGCAAAATGATAGCAAGCTAGATAAATGTGTTACATGCGGTGAATAAAGGTATTCATGTGGCCCGTCTACTCAACTCTTACACCCAATTATGAAATGTAAACTTTATTTCATTAACTTAACATATAGACAAGTTAGTACCTATCTTAATAATTTCTATGTTTTTTTATCATTTAATATTTTACAATTTTTGTTTATCAATCAAAACATTAAGGCCTAGTTAGAGTCAAAATATTCTTTTACTGAAATATGTATGATGCAATGTTATTTTATCATAAATATATTAGTCGGTAAAGTTGATTTGTATGTTAAAAAAATATATTATTCTATACAAAATTCATGCATTGTACATTATTTGCATGCAGTTTGGTCCGGAAGGATGGTAGTGAAATGCTAGAGCCATTTTCAACTTTGTCTAGGGAAAAAGGCTATCAGAACCATGACCTTGAAAAGGTATATAGCATATTAGAATTAGATGGACAAATCTATGAATATTGTATTTCCTTGTGATCTGTATGATACAGTGTGTGTACTATATTTAGGTATGACAACAAGTCGCCAAGGACTTATACAATGAGAAGGTTGAACCAGCTACATCGGTACAAAACAAGTAGAAAATATGTACACTTCTTCCCTTTATGCAGCCTTTGTATCTGTTCTTCACAACAAAAACAGCAGTCTGGTTGTTCAACGTTTAGTGATATTCTCATATGGAAGTGGATTGTCTTCTAAAATGTTCCCATTTAGGAAGGTCAACATCCCTTCAGCCTATCAAATATTGTTAGCACGATAAATGTTGCAAAAAACTCAAGTCTGGATATGTGGTATGTCTTCATTTTTATTTTATTTTCTAAATCTGGACTAAATGTTTGGATTTTAAAGATAATATTTTGTTTGTTTGTACTGCCCTTACTCAAGCATGTGGAACAATGGGAAAGCTTCATAGTTGTGTGTTGATAGCGGGTACATGCACCATTGCATATATGTGACAATGTATGTTAAATTATGATACTTAGGTGTTATTTGATATTTGTTTTGGATGATGAATGGTTGTATGTTAAATTGTGATAGTTTGATGTTTGTCGAAATGGAATTACTTTAGGATACAACTTGTGATGTGTTGTTGTCTTTGCTTTAAGATATTGTTATATATCATATGTTGTATATTCTTATTGGTATATGCTTTATGAAATTAATTGGAACATATGATGATTGTTACTTCTTTAAAGGAATCACCTACTATATGTCTAGTATAATATTTATGTTTGTAACAGTTTTAACTCTTATTAAATTTATTGTATGAAGTAGTCGGTTTTATATACTAACAATAGTAACTGTTACATATTTGATATTTGTAACAATAATTACTGTTATAAAAATAGATTTTACAACGTTTATAAGTGTTATAAATTTTTCAGTACCAACGGTTATAAGCGTGACAGAATCACAATTTTGTAACAGTAATAACCGTTACAGTATACACACTTTATAACGGTTATAACCGCTACAATATTCATGACAACAGTTTGTCACATATGTTGTAGCAACGGTTATAACCGTTACAAAATTAATTAGTAACAGTAATAACTAATAGAAAACCCCTTTTCTGGTGTTTTGATTCATTGGATTCCTATCTAAGGGTCGAAGATTCAATCAATAGGATATACTTAAATGATAGAAACAAGCATAAATAAAAGATTTGGAAAAAGAAGTTAAGAACATACCCTTGAAAAGAAAAGGGTGCAAAGCGCAAATCTTGTCTTTGGTCCCCTAAGTTGCATCCTCTAGGTTATCTCCCCATTGAACTTTCATCAACTTGACTTCTTTGTTTTGTAGTTTCTTAACCTCTGACCCAAGAATACGGGTAGGAACTTGTCTAACTGTCGCCTCCCATTCTACCTCTACTTCCTCAAGCATACTCGGCTCAACTACTTCTACGGTATTATGCAAGCACTTCTATAAATGAGAAACGTGGAAAACATCATGAACGCCAGACAGTCTCTCTGGTAGCTTTGCTCTATAGGCCATTTGGCCAATCCTTTCTATTATTGAAAGTGGCCCTTCAAATCTTGGTGCCAATTTTCCTACAGATCCAAAGAGAACCACATTCCTCAAAGGTGATACCTTAATAAAAATCATGTCTCCCACCTCAAACTCAGTGTCATTCCTTCTCTTGTCTGCGTAGGACTTCTACCTGTCCTGAACTGACTTCATGCATCTGCAGATAAGGTCAACCTTCTCTGAAGTTTCTCTTAGCATATCCGGTCCAAGTAGAAGTCTTTCTGTAGATTCCCACCAACAAGTCGGTGATCTACAGGATCGTCAGTACAATGCTTCGATGGGTTCCATACTAATATTAGCTTGATAACTATTGTTATAGGCAAACTCTACTAAAGAAAGGATGCTTTTCCCAAGTCCCACCGAAGTCTAGCATACACAGCCTTAAAAGATCCCCAAGGACTCTATTCACCCTGTCCGTCTGTCCATCGGTCTGAGGGTGATAAACGGTGCTCAAACACAACTGTGTACCTAATGCTTCTTGCAAGCTTCTCCAAAACTCACTGGTGAAAATGGGACCATAGCCACTTATGATACTGGAAGGTACTCCATGAAGGTGGACTATCTCACAAACGTAGACTGCTGCCAATCATGTTGTCGTCCTTTTATTCTTAACCGGAATGAAATGAGCGCTCTTAGTAAGTCTGTCTACTATAAACCAAATACTGGTATTGCCTTTCTTAAATCTAGGCAAACCATCAATGAAATCCATTGAGACGCTCTCCGACTTCCACTGTGGGACCTCCAAAGGATGAAGTAAACCATCGGGCTTCTTTTTCTCAGCCTTGACTTGCTGGCAAATCAAACATTGAGAAACAAACTCCGCCACATCTTTCTTCATCCCGGCCCAAAAGAAAGCCCTCTTCATATCTTTATACATCTTATCACCGCCTGGATGAATAGTCATCTTAGAATGATGGGCTTCCTTAAGGACTGTCTTCAACAAACTCCCAACTCGGGGAACACAAAGCCTTCCATCTCGTCACAACCACCCTCTATCGTCTGTGGAATATCTATCGAGGTGACTAGAAGTCTCTCCTCTACTGAGCCTATCCAAAATGTTTGAAATATGTGGATCCTCTTTCTTCGAAGCTCCTATCTGATCCATAAGAGTAGGTTGCACCTCTAGTGATGCCAATAAACCAGGTAAAAACTCGGTGGAGGGTCTAAATCAAAAGTCGATATGAACTCCAAGTTTTTCCTCTCCACAAACAGAGGACTTAAGGCCATCCTCTGCCTACTCAGTGTGTCTGCCACCACATTACCCTTGCCAAGGGTATAAGCAATCTCAAAGTAATAGGATGCTAGGAACTCCATTCACCTTTGTTGCCTTAAATTAAGATCCTTCTGTGAGAACAAGTACTTGAGAGATTTATAATCGGTGTACAACTCAAACTTCTCTCCAAGTAGATTATGGCGCCACGTCTTAAGCGCAAAAACTATGGCAGCTAGCTCTAAGTCATGGGTAGGATAGTTCTTTTCAGGAACCCTTAGTTGTCTACCTCCATAACATACCACTCTTCCCTCTTGCATCACAACAGCACCAAGCCCTGTACCACATGCATCAGTGTATACTATGAACATTTTATTCCTATCCGGCAAGGTCAAGACTGAGGCTATTGTAAAGCATCATCACAATATACATCCCATGAAAATGTCAGATTCTTCTTCTTCAGCCTGGTGAGTGGGGCTGATATTTTTGCGAAATCCTTAATGAACTTCCTATAATTGCATGTTAACACCAGAAAACTTCTCACCTCTGTTGCATTCTTTGGGATTTGCCAATCTTGAACTGTAACTACCTTTACGGGATCTACTGCTATCCCATCTTTAGAAACCACATGCCCTAGAAATCTCACTTCTTTTCTCCAAAAATGATATTTGGAGAACTTCGCCTTAAGCTGATGCGCACGAAGAGTTTTCAAAATCTCCCTAAAATGTAAGGCATGTTCTTCCTCGCTCTTCGAGAAAATCAAGATATCATCAATAAAGGCCACAACGAACTTATTTAGAAACTCCCGAAACACCCTACTCATCAGATCAACAAAATAGGCAAGTGCATTCGTCAACCCAAAAGGCATGACGAGCCACTCAAAGAAACCATCTGGAGTTCTAAAAGTGGTCTTGTCTATACTGTTTTCGGCCACCCTCAACTGATGAAACCCCATGGCAGAGTCCAACTGAGAGAAAATAGATGCACCAACAAGCTGGTTAAACAGATCATCTATCCTCGGGAGTGGGTGGCTGTTCTTTTTAGTGAGTTTATTTAACTATATATAATCCACAGATAAGCGAAGCGAACCATCCGCCTTAGTTGCGAATACCACCGGAGCACCCCATTCAGATATACTTCGCCTAATAAACCCTTTCTCAAGTAGCTCCCTTACTTGCTTGCTAAGCTCCCTCCTTTCTCTTGGAGCCATATGGCGCGCACGCAATGCAACAGGGTTTGCATTTTCCACCAAGTATATACGGAAGTTGATCTCGTGCCTCGGAGGTAATCCCTGAACCTCATCAAAAACATTAGGATACTCACGGATTTCTGGTACCGATCGCATATCATCGATAGATGCATCAAGTTACTCTTGGAAACTAAGCATGACAGACCCTTTTGGGTCACAAGAAATCTCGAGGGTCCTCCCATGGGAAGTTAAAATTCAAACGACTCTCCTCTCATAATCCAGAATGGAACCATATATGGCTAGCTAATCCATCCCTAGAGTCAAACCATATCCCATAAAACCAAGCATATATGTGTCGCACTCAAACTCGACGCCCAACACAGATATTCTCAAACCCCAATAAATCATAGACAGATGAGCCATACCACCAATGGGGTTTAAGACAACAATGGGATCCAAAACCATACTAGTACTAAGGAGTAGAGACTCAACCACAGAATCATATATAAAAGAATGCGAAGCGCCAAAAAAAAGAGTTATAACTGGATGATTTGAAAGAGAAATCAAACCTTCAACGGAAACTTTCGTACCTCTATCACGAGCACTTGTCACGAGAGCATGCACTTGCCCTCTAGAAGATCCTGCCGTTTGACCTTGTCCTTGCTTCTTCGGGCACTCCTTAGAAAAGTGTCCGACCTCTCCACAGTTGAAACAAGCATTCTTCCTTCTTTTGCAGTCCTCGATTAAGTGACCCTCGCGTCCGCAACTATGACACTTCCTCTTATCTTTATCCTTGTCGTTCTTTCCGCCCTTCTTTTGTTGTTGTTGTTGTTGTCCTTTCTTGGGCCACGCTTTCTTGTTTTGTGTTTCCTCAACCTTAGCTTCTTTCTTTTCACCTTTATCTTCCTCATGCATCAATGCCATATCAACGAGCTTCTCAAAAGTTGCCCCCATCGGAATATGAGACATAGCCAGCCCATGAAGGGGTTCATTCAATCCTTTAGCAGACCGCAAAGCTTTCTTATGCGGGGTATCTACTAGCCCCAAACCTCGCCAGTGGGTTAAACTTGTTAACATACTCTTTGACAGTCATGTCTCCTTGCTTGAGTGCCAGAAAGCTTTCCATTTGCATAATTTTCTCAGCTTCAGGAAGAAACTTCATTTCAAATCTCTGCTGAAAATCATCCCACGTCTCCACTGGATGCCCTGCTTGCGTCACTTCTCACCAGAATGCTTTTAGCAGCCAAGCGGCCAACTGAATCTTCCTATGATCGTCAACTTCGAAAATTCAAAACAAATCCTCCATCTCTTTAAGCCAATTCCTTGCTTCTGCGATAGTATCGCACTACTACAAAACATGTCAGTTGCTTCGGTTGTTTACCCCATGTTGCTTCGGTTCAACAACCAAAGCAAATGCAGAAGACGCAGTAGGTAAAAATCTATTGCTTCAGTTCTTCAATCAGAGAACATATATGTTTTCTGCTTCCATTGTGATAGCAACCGAGGCAAAAAAAACACATTTTTGGCTTTCAAATGTTGCTCCTTTTGCTTCCATTTCGATCACAACCGAAGCAACATGATAACTTAGAGAAAAATAGCCAAACAAATCAACGTAATATCCAGATTTTCAGCAAATATAAATACTTACAAAAACAAACAATTATCATTGACGATATTATAATTAAATACAGGTTGGACAATATAATAGCAAAAAAAATTAAATTCATTAGTAATGTTAATAATTCGTACAAAAGAGCAATAACAAAACACAAATTGATATTTGCAGTAACAATACAATGAATCATGTAAAATACATAAAATAGCAATAGTGGCCCAGCCTTAATATCGCACAAGACCTTGTGCATTTAAGTCATAAATGTATTACATGGAATAATATAAGCATCTCTCTCAGGTCAGATTTCTCTCTAGTAGGCAAGTGATTTGTTGTCTGAATTACTATATCGACATCCAGTCTAATTCATACACAAGCTTTATATGGATCCAGCGTACAAGCAAATGGATTATGAACAGAACCTACATTAATAATTTTGTAGTTTGTTGAATGAATTCAAGTGATTAAAGGCACTGGAAAACAAGTTAAATTTCATGGGCATGAAAAGATTATTTGGACTCAATTAAAGATGAAAAATTAAGACATAAAACAAACCTGTCAAAATAACCCACTAGTTTTGACGTATAGATAGAATACCTAACTGGACACAGAAGAGATAGAGTAACAATTCATTAATTTTCTCTGTAAACTAATATATTATTGTTCATAAATATTAATCACTATGCATTCATAACAAAATTGAATCAGAAGTGGCACTAGTAGCCAATACTAGAATTAATGTAAGAGAAAAAACAGCAAAGAACATCATTATTGGAGCAACGGACAATGGTTCACAGACCATATATGCAATTACAAATTCCGGTTTATAAATTATTGGAAATATGATCGAGAATACCAAAAAATAGTGGAAAATATAATAGGAATGCCTTTGAACTAGTTTAATAAAGTACAATCTAATGAAAATGCAGAAGAATATCAAAGTTTTTTTAAAACTTTGTACAATCTAATGAAAATGCTGAAGAATATCAAACTTGTCCCAAAACATTATAGGGGGAAAAACCTACCAAACAAACTGAAATAATCCAAGGAGAAATTTTGTTGCTAAAATATAACTACTCACTTTTCCAAAAATGGCGTTGAATACTTAAATGCACACAAAAAATGGAAGTACCTCTGTTAGATCAAAATTTGGACCTAACACCCAAATTATTCTGAATCTTATAGAGTTTCAACTGAAGAATGAGGAAAAAGAAAATAACACGCAGAATTTATAGTGGTTCGGCGTTAACGAGCCTACGTCCACTTTATATATTGTTGATTATACTTTGAAAGCTAATACAATCAATGGTTTCTCTTAATACTCTAGTAGTTTGACAATAATGGCGGATTCAGTACTCAATATTGCCAAAAAGCTCCTAAAAATGCCAAGCTCCGGGCTATTTATAGCTGATTTTGTCAGGCGGGTCGTGATAACACGTGGCACGAATCCCGAGAACATCGGATCACATCGCTGCCGTTGAAGAAATAGTCAAATTAGCCGTGGCAGACAGGTGTCGCGATCCCCTGGAAAATCGGATCGTGCAGATGGGGAGAATTGGTCAAAATGACGGTTAGGGACACGTGTCGCTAGATCCGTGCGTCTCGGACCGCTGAAGACTAGCTCGTGTTTGAACGGGTCAGAGGCTCCGCCATGCATCAGGGGGATCGGATCGGTCAATACTGGGCAATAACACATGCATGGATCGAGTCGCATAGAGGTGTCATTTCGCTGATGATATGGGGGCGATCCGATAAGGTGCGATCCGATATGGGGGCGATCCGACGAGGGGCGAGTCAATAGCGCGATCCGTTCCTTCATGTACTCAGAGAATGTGGTTTCATGCTTTCTTCTTATGAATGGACCTGGGTGGCTTGGTCAAAAAGGTAGCCAACATTTTGCCCCCTCGAAGTATGTTTTATCGATGATGGAACATGCTTCGAAGCTATAGAATCGTCTTTTCACAGCGAGTCGCGAATCAGTGAACAATTCCTTTTCTGGGATTTTTCAGAGTCTTCATTACTGAATTTATCGATTCGGATCGCGTGCTCGAGTCGCGGTCCGTTAGCAAGCCATTCGTTTCGTTCTTTGGTGTGCACTTGGGCCTCTTCATGGAACGGAACGAGACGGGCTCCTCTTCGAGACGTGGTGGGCTTTTGGTTCGCGGCCCGCCTATTTTCGTGGATCGAATAGGACAAAGAAGGGGAGACAAACGGTCGCCCTTTTGCCTATATAAGTCGACCCCCCCCCTCTCCACTTTCTTCCTTCTTCTTTCTTCCGTATCGTTTCGCCTGCATCGTTGAGGAAAGAACCCTAGTTTTTCAAACCTTCAAAAATCAGAGTACTTTCCCAATTTTTAGAAAGGTAACTCCACCGAAAGAACCCTTACTCGTAATCGCTGTTGTTCATGAATTTTTTCGACTAGCTTGAGGGAAGAAACGATGGAATATCGTGATTTTTGGGGGAACCCTCGAGGCGCCATGGCTGATGGGTTCAGGGGTTGGAGTTCGGAGATGAGAAGGAGAGGAGAAAAACGGAGGCGGAAGAAGAAGAGAGAAGGCCAGTTCGGATCGGGGGCAAGGAGAGGAGAGGAAGAAGATGAAGGCGAGTGGCGAGACGGAGGGTCGTGGTGACGGCAGAGGCATGTACCGTGGGGGGGCTGCAACGATTCGGCAAAGACCCCGATCACTTAATTTCACGATCTGTGAGGGGGCGATCCCCCTGCCCTACGATCCGAAGGAGGGTGATCCCTCTACCCTGCGATCCGAAGGAGGGCGATCCCTCTACCTTGCGATCCGACTTGTAGTTCACGATACAAACGAATTTCGAACTTTAAACAATGCCTTGTCACCATAAAATTCTGAACAGTTAGGCTAGGGCCTTGATGTCGGACTTTCTGGACTAAATGACCACATAATTTGACTGCATATGATGACTGATATTTTGATGATCTTGATAGCTTTCATGCTTTATCTTTAATGCACACACAAGCACACACACCGGCACTTGCACACACGGGGGACGGGTAGTTTTAATCTCATTGTTCATGTTTTCTCGTCCTAGCAGTAATGTCGAATAATCAATCTCCTTCAAGATCTACAACAGAAGCGGAATCCGAGGTTCCTGAGCAATACAACCCCGAGATTCCTCCAATTAATCCAGGAGGTGAAGATTCTGGATCTGAATACGAGGCAACGGAATCAGATCCGTCCGAAGGTACTTCATCTAGCGAAGAGTCTGAGATAGATGGGCGAGCTCCCGACGAGATTCCTGGCGCGCTCGGAATAGATAAATTTTCTGATTCTTTAGCATCTAAGCTCGATGATATAAAGCTTAAAAGAATCTGCTTGAGACACGGGATTCCTTGGGATGATGTCTTGACACCCGGTAGCGAAGATAGACCCCACTTAGCTCCGGAAGGATATATGGCAATCAGTCGAACCATGTGCTTGGTAGGAGCTATTCCTCCGTTTCCTCCGATCGCCATCGAGACTTTAAAACGACTGGGTATTGCTCCGATGCAGCTTCATCCTAACGCCTACGCATCTCTATACACCCTATATGTTGCATACGCGGAGATCCTACACGCCGAACTTAAATTCAGAGATTTGACATTCTTCTTTCTTTTCAAGCACCGTTCTTCGGAAACTCCAAATTTCTCTTTCTTTGAATCGGTGGCGAATAGGAAGGTTCTGTACGATGGATATAGCAATATAGGGGATCCTAAATCTGATTGGTTTTATATAAAGAAACAGACCGGATGCTCAAGAAGATGGCTCAAATCAAGTAAACTTTAAGCTTTTAATCGAATATCTTGTTCAAGAAGTCTAGGCGTTAACATTCTCCCCCCTTTTTCTTTGTCTTAAACAGATCACGTCTTCCCGAAAACGGTGGGTCCACTATACAACAATCGATTGTCCATTCTTCTACAAAGCAGATCCGACTTTCTAAGGATCAAAAAATGCATTACTGATGAAAATCTTCATAAGCATCATCTTCTGGATAGAAGATTTGGACTTGGCACTGGCGGCAGACCTTATAAGTACGTGCCCCCAACGGAGGGAGAGGGAACTTCGCAAGCGGTAGAAACAACTAAGTTTCGCAAGAGTCCTTCTCCGATAGTCATCCAAGACGATGAGGACCTGAACATATATAGAGGGGATGAGGTTCGCGGTGACATGTCCAAGGAAATCCCAATTTCTACTCCAATCGAAACCGCTGCTCCCGATGATTTGACAGAAGAGCAGTTATTTGACGAGCTGAACAAAATTCCTCTACCCGATGATGTATATACAGAGAAGGACT
This sequence comes from Allium sativum, assembly GCA_030737875.1. Taxonomy (NCBI): domain Eukaryota; kingdom Viridiplantae; phylum Streptophyta; class Magnoliopsida; order Asparagales; family Amaryllidaceae; genus Allium; species Allium sativum. The sequence goes on along the minus strand of CM060916.1, from coordinate 1,044,763,071 downwards.
TTGAAGGGGGGCCTTTCTTCCCTGCTTCTGAAGAGACCATCGCTCCAACTAGAGAACAAGAAACTGGTCAGATGAGCATGTCTTCAGGCCCGGGTCTGTTAGGGGGGATTATATGGGATGCACAAATCACACACACTATCTGACCCTGCACTCTTATATCGTGAGTATTCAAAGTTTTAATATGCTCTTCTCTTTTTTTGCAGGAACGATGTCCCGCAGGAAATCTTACTCTTATCGTTCTCTTCGTGAGGGCACACCCAGCCTTCATCCGGGTACTGAGCGCTCTCGTGGCCCTTCTCACAAGTTGACTTCCTCGCAACCCCGGTCTCCACCAAAATCGACTTCTGTCAAGCTTCCCAGTCATCCGGCGGTTCCTACAGGGGGAAAGAAACTTCCTAAAGAATTAACTCCTCCAAAAAGTGCACCCTCTCATAGCAAGTCGTCAAAAAGGCATCACGAATCTAAAGAAAAAGGCAAGGATCCAATCAGAGAATCTGAAAAAGAGAGGAGTGACATTGTCCCTTCCAGCCAGACAGAGTTGGCTCCCCCCGGGTCACGGGATTACATGCATGGTCCCGAGATTCAAGGTAGACTGGAAAAGCTGCGAGAACAATTCCCAGACATATTCTTTGACAGGATGACATTTGTTCCAGCCTTGGAACCGGTCCCCAGGAACTGGGATAGCGAAGTTGTCGGGCACATCCGCCATGTAGCCAGGCAATATGAAATGATGAAGAAACATGCAGTTAACCTTTCGGAAGTCATCCGAACACTTGAAATAGAAGCACATAGATCTAAGGCGAAACTTGAAAACAACGAAAGGGCCAGGACCAAGATGGAGAAGGACCTGGAAGATGCTCAATCCCAACTCGCCTTAGCGCAGAGAGATGCCGAAAATTATAAGACCGAGTTGGAGAACGCTAAGAAACGCTTCCATTCGTAACTTGACTCCAATAGCCAAGAGTAAATGGCCTTAAAGAAGGAGGTTGAAGATCTCAAAATGGCCAACATCGAGTTGAAAACAGCACAAGGCCATTTTGAAGCTGAGAGAGCTGCTTGGGAGGCAGAAAAAGCAAGTTTAAAAGAAAGTTTGGCTTTGGCTAAAGCAGAAAAGGTGATTTTAAATGATCAGGTCGCGGACGCGGAGAGACGGGCAGCTCTCGCCGAAAAGAATGTTGAAAGTGCCATCGAATTGGCCACTGCTTCTAACAACAAGCTCCTCGAAAGAGAGAAGGATATCGAGGGGTTTGAAGAGATGATTTTCGACTTCCTTGGCCAAGTTCTCAAAACTCGCAACATCTCGTGGATCCAGGATTACCACGTTACTTTAGCCAATTTATGGGATGCCATTGTTGAGGGTGAAAAGCAGAGATTGGGGGTCGAAGAAATTGATGAGGATGAGTTGATGAAGAGCATCTTGAGGGATAATGAGCCTGAGGACCTAGCAGAGGGTCGTCGTCTGATTCTAGCGGAGATGGAAAAGGAGAGGGCCCTGGCTAAGGGTAAAGGCAAAGCTGACGAGGGTTCGAGTTCAGCCGTGGAGCCCAAGACCTCCGGGGTTGAGGAATACCATCCCGATGATCCATTAATCCCTTTGGGTCTAACTCCCGTGGTCATTGGAGCCTCTGCAACTACTCAAGAGGGAGCATCTGCGGAAGGTATCTCTCTCTTTTCCCCACAATTTGTCAAAGCAATTGTGAATTGTCGTCGTCTGGTAGAACAACCAATTGAATTAGTAATGTGTGTTCCTCGTGATACAGGTGGCGAGCCCGTCGACAAGGGTGCTGAAAAAGAAAAAGAAGTGGAGAAGGAGGCTGTCTCGCCAGGTGCCGGTATTGATATATCAAAGCAGGCTGAGGTCACAACAGCAGAAAGAAGCATCCCGGTACCTAGTACTGATGTTCCCAAGGATGCTGAGACCATCGAGGCCTTGAAAGACATGGATGGGCGCCATGTAGAGGATGAGGAAGACATTATCGGCGCCAAAAAAGCCGACGATGATGACGATGAAACCTTGGCCAGCCGAAAGGCTAGGCAGGAGAAAGAGATGGCTTCGAAGAAGGTGGCAGATGAGGCTTTGGACGTAGTCCCTCTTGCAGAATTTGATCCCAAAACTGGGATGATTGTGAAAATCTAGCCCAAATCCATCAGCCGACGGCTTCATTTTGCAAATCCCGATGACTTCCCGGCTTCCCTTTCTGAGAGAAGGAAGAGAAAAGAGGTGGAAGAGGAATCTTCGGAAGAGTCGGATGTTCCTCTCATAGACAAAAGGAAGAGGAAGAAAGGGGATCAGTCCGATGCTGACAAGGCGAAGCTGGAGAGACAGAAGCAGGAGAAGAGGCCAAAGCGTAAATAGGATATTGTTGCTTGTTGATATTTTGTCTTTAGGTTTTCCACTGGCCAGGGAGTGTAATTGTGAGACTGGCCCTCACTTTCCTTTCTAGGTTGTTTTTCACTTTGTTGGGTCGCAGTATATAAATGAAAGTTTATCTCTTTTTGCATCATTGTGTACCTGTATTCAAATAAACTTTCCATGTTTAGTCATAGGCCATCTAATAATAATTACAAATCAGTCAAACAACAGAAAGAAAAATTTTCGTGTTGCGTTGCTGTATTAAAGTTCAGTATATGTATATGAGTATATGTGCCCCCAATCAGTTGTTATCATAGCGCCTGACTGGGGTTTACTAAGAATTGGTTAGTATTGTCGGCAGGTTGCCCCCTATTTCTGAATATGGGGGACTTAGAAGATTTCATAGGATAATTGTTCTTGTGGTACCGAATTTCTGGCACCTTTCTAAGTGCTTAATCACAGACTTCTTTATACTCTCCTGACGGTTGCCAAGGTTAGAGTTTGAATTCAGTAATTCAGTCGGTCCCCGATCCTTTAGCAGGGAAGAAGTTCTTTCTCAGCGCTCAATCGGAGACGCTTTTATACTCTCTCTCTCTCTCTGGAGAGTTAGAGTTTGAGCTCAGCAATTCATTTGCTCCCCGATCCTTCAGCGGGGAAGGAGCTCTTTCTCAGCGCTCAATCGGATACGCTTTTATACTCTCTCTCGCTCTCTCCGGAGAGTTAGAGTTCGAGCTCAGCGATTCATTTGCTCCCCGATCCTTCAGCGGGGAAGGAGCTCTTTCTCAGCGCTCAATCGGAGACGCTTTTATACTCTCTCTCTCTCTCTGGAGAGTTAGAGTGCTATCAACGATATAATTTACTTTATTGTATCCTCAGAATCTTGACTTGTGATTTCATTCCATTCTGATGGAAGGCATTTATGATTATATGCTTCTGGGATCGTTGGATTATTCACAACGATTTTTATAACAAATAAACAGGAATCTAAATAAAGGTACAATAAAGGTAAATGACACACAATATTTTTATAGTGGTTCGGTCGAATCATGACCTACGTCCACTTTATAATTTTTTGCTTTAAGGAATCAGAATATTCTAGGCAAGTCGTGCCTTGTACATGGTTTTCAACAAAGCAAAAGAATAGATTTGAAACTTTTATGTTAAGTATGGCCGTAAATGTTGGGCATTCCACACTCTGGGGATTTCCTTTCCATCTACGGTTGCCAGCTTGAAGGTTCCATTATCAAGCTTGCTCAGAATGGAGTATGGTCCTTCCTACTTCGCTCCCATATGAGTTGGGGGTGGAAAGACACGTTTCAGAACCAAGTCTCCGGGTTGCCAGGTTTGGGCTCGAACCTTTTTGTTGTAATATCGAGCGACCTGTTGTTTGCATCTCAAGGCACGCAGGTCTGCTTCATCCCTCTTTTCTTCGATCATATCTAGGGACTCAAGGAGCAATTCATTATTGGTCATTGGATCATAATAAGTCACCCGGTGAGAAGGTACCTTTATCTCAACCGGGATGACTGCTTCCGTTCCAAAAGCAAGGGAGAACGGGGAATGTCCTGTTGCCGATTTATATGTTGTCCTGTAGGCCCATAGTGCCAAGGGCAATTCATCAGCCCACATGGCTCTAGCCCGCTTCAGTCTTCTTTTCAGAATGGACTTAATCACTTTATTCGCCGCTTCGACTTGTCCGTTCGATTGCGGGTGCGCCACAGAGGTGTACCGATTCTCAATGTGGTATTTTTGGCAGAAATTTCTGAATTCAGCACTATCGAACTGAGTTCCGTTATCCGTTATCACAATCTTTGGAATCCCAAATCGGCAAATGATGTTTCGAACGATAAAATTGATCACTCGTTTGGTAGTGATTGTAGTTAGTGGTTCAGCCTCGACCCACTTAGTGAAATAATCCACGGCCACAATAGCGAACTTTGCTCCGCCCCTTGCTATGGGGAGGCTTCCAATGATATAAATTCCCCACATAGCGAAAGGCCATGGGCTCATCATTGTTTTTAACTGGTTAGGAGGTGCTCTTGGTATCTTCGAAAATCTCTGGCACGCATCACACCGTCGTGCGTATCTTGCTGCATCCTTGTTTATGGTAGGCCAGAAATAACCATGCCGCAACACCTTTTTTGCCAAAGTTTGCCCTCCAGTGTGGTCGCCACATTCGCCTTCGTGGACCTCTTGCAACACACGTTTGATGTCATCGTGGGCTATACACCGAAGGAGGGGCATTGAAAACCCTTGTCTGTAAAGAACTCCGCCTTGCAGAATGTATCGGGCGGCTTTACGAATTATTTACGCCTCTCGCTTTTCTTGGTCGGAAGCGTTCCATTCATCAGGAAATTCTTTAGAGGGGTCATCCAGGACTCCCTTTCTGGTTCCGTCTCTAGTATTAGGTCGATTTCCATTTGATCTATGCTAGGGGACCGAAGTACTTCAACGGGGGCTAGCCCAGTCACTTCAGGATCGTCGGAACTAGCCATCTTTGCCAACTTATCCGCCTGCTGATTCTCTGACCGCGGAATATGAGATATGTTGTAGTGATCAAAATCGTTCAGCAACTCTTTCACTTTCTTTAAGTATAAAATCAATCTTGCACTTTTAGCTTGGAATTTTCCAGTAACTTGGTTCACAACTAACTTGGAGTCGCAGAAGATGTTCAGCTTTGTGACTTCTAATTCCTTTGCAATCCTTAATCCGGCTATCAGGGCTTCGTATTCGGAATCGTTGTTAGTGGCGTGAAACTCCATCCGGATAGCATAGGATATCAATCGTTTCTCTGGAGTTTCAAGCACTATTCCAGCGCCGGATCTTTCGTCATTCCTAGCGCCATCAGTATACAATCCCCAGGCATTGGGATCGAGAAGTAACTTTGAAGGATCAACTTCTTCATTTGCTATATCTTCCTCAGGGACAGTGAACTTTGCTATGAAGTCGGCTATCACTTGCCCCGAATTGACCGTCTAGGCTGAAAGTTCAAATCAAATTGACTTAACTCAATATTTCATTTGAGTAACCTTCCAGATGCCTCTGGTTTCTGTAGGACTTGCTTGAGCGGGTGATCGGTGTATACGGTAATAGGATGCGCCTGAAAATAATGTCGAAGCTTTCTAGAGGCGATCAGTAAACTATACGCCAACTTTTCTATCCTTGGGTAATTACGCTCTGCTGCTGTTAATTTTTTGCTCACGTAATACACAGGTCTTTGGACCTTATCCTCTTCTCTTACCAACGCTGAGCTGATCGCATGGGATGACACTGCCAGATACACGAATAAGTCCTCGTGATCCATTGGCTTAGATAATATCGGAGGTTTCTCCAGGTGCCTGAGTAAATTCTGAAACGCTTATACGCAGTCGGGCGTCCATCTGAAGTGGCGTTTCCCCCGCTTTATTAATTCGAAGAATGGGATGCACTTATCCGTAGCCCTGAAGATAAATCTGCTTAGTGCGGCCACTTTTCCTGCAAGGCTTTGCACATCCCTAATTTGCTTAGGTTCCTGAATGTCTCTGATTGCCGCGATCTGGTCTGGATTAATCTCAATCCCACGGGAACTGACGATGAATCCCAAGAATTTTCCGGAGGCAACACCGAATGAACATTTGGTTGGGTTGAGTTTCATTCCGTACTTTCGAAGAATGTCGAACATCTCTGCCAAGTCAGTAGTGTGTTGAGAAGATTGCTTGGACTTAACCGACATATCGTCGATGTATACTTCCATTGTTTTCCCGATCTAGTTATAAAACATTCTGTTGACTAAACGTTGATATGTAGCGCCCGCATTCTTCAAGCCAAAGGGCATCACCACATAACAATATAATCCCAGATCCGTGATAAAACTAGTGTGTTCTTGATCTGGAACATGCATCGGAATCTGGTTATATCCTGAATAAGCATCCATAAATGAGAGAAGCTCATGACCCGCCGTCGAGTCTACCAACTAGTCAATCCGGGGTAACGGGAAACTATCTTTTGGACATGCTTTGTTCAAATCCGAGAAGTCGATACACGTTCGCCACTTCCCGTTGGCCTTCTTTACCAGGACTGGATTCAAAATCCAGTCTGGGTAGGTTGAGTCTCTGATAAATCCATTACTCTTTAGCTTTCCAACTTCTTCTTTCAAGGCAGCGGACCTCTCTGGGCCCAACATTCGCCTTTTTTGCTTTACCGGAGGATGTTTAGGGTCAATGCTTAATGAATGGCTCATGATTGATGGGGATATCCCACACATGTCCGCGTGGGTCCAAGCAAATACATCCAAGTTGTTTTTTAAGAAATTTGTCAATTCTTTAGCGAGATTCGGGTTTAACTGGGATCCAATCTTAAGGACCTTCTCCGGGTCACTGTCATTGATCGGTACATCCACAGTTGTCTCGTTGGGAGTCGCCATTCTGCCCCCGGGTTCTTGATCCTCTCTGGGATCTATATCCTCGGGCATCTCTCTGGGCGACTCTCCAACGACTATCCTCTTTAGTTGTTATAAGGTCTCCGCCCCCGTAGGGGGAGAAGCGCCTTTAGTTTCAATATCCCCTCCATTGTGAAGTAACTTTAGTTCGGCAACATAACATGCTCGAGCAGCAACCTGATCCCCTCTGACGATACCAATGCCAGCTTCTGTGGGGAATTTCAATAACAAGCACCAGGGGCTATACAGGCACTAAACTTTGCGAGGTCCGGTCGGCCCAAGAAGGCATTGTAGGGCGATTCAACGTCCAAAACCACGAAGGGAAGGATTCTCACTCTCTGGCGTTCTCCTTCCCCAAGCGTAACCGGTAACTCTACATAACCCATTGGAGCGGTAGATGCTCCGTTGAATCCACGGATCCATCCTTGACAGGGCTTCAAGTCTTTTATTTCGAGGTTCATCTGGTCAAATGTCCTTTTGAAAAGAATGTTGACGGAACTCCCGTTGTCCACTAAAACCTTATGAACAGTGGCTGGTCCAATAGGTACTGTAATTACAAACGGATCTTCAGTCGGAGCATGAACTCCAATGCTTTCTCGTTCTCGGAAAACGACATCGTCGGTCATCATCTTTTGTTGCTTTACCGGGATATTGTACTCAGAGTTGCTACACTCCCCTACCTCGAGGTGTTGTTTGGCTGCATTGACATATTGATCTAATGCCTTGGAACTATGCCCGGCAAGATAAAGTCCCCCGATTACGGTATTGATAACAATGTTCTTTCCCTTTTGTTGGGCAGTCGGCCTAGCAGCAAGTTGATTCTGGTTCTGATTTGGGGCCTGTACTGCTTGCCCCCTGTCTCTGGGCGTTACTCTGTATTCATCTAATTTTCCTTCTCGAAGAAGCCTCTCGACTACATCTCTTAGGTGACGGCATTCATTTGTCGAATGGCCATGAATCTAATGAAAGAGACAAAACTTCCCCGTTTCACGTTCTTTTTCTGTCGACTCTCTGGGAGGTGGCCTCTTATTCTGGAGGACGTTGTAAGAATCCATGAAGATGTTTTCCAGAGTATCATTTAGTGGCGTATAACTCTCAAAGGCCCTGGGACGAGTCCTTCTCTGGGAGTCGTTCCCTCGGTTCCTCTTCCGGTTGTTGCCATTACTATTATTATCATTGTTCCCTGACTGACGACCACCCTGATTCCGATTTCCAACATTAACTTCGACCTTCCCCGAGTTGTCTCCTGTCTGCTTAATGGCGACATTGCTCTGGATTTCCTCTTTATCGGCCGTTTTTTCCCTTCGGTTAGCATATACTTCTTCCCGGCGCAAGTGTACGTTTGCTTTTTCGTAGAATAATTCTCTAGTATGGGGCGGCTTGCCTGCCAGGTATCTCCCGAATTCAGTGTCTTTATCTACTCCGTCAATCAGTGCTGCGAAAACGATTGGTTCATGGGGGTCTTTAACTTCAGTAGCGGCCAAATTGAAACGATCTAGGTACGCCTTCAAACTCTCGCCTGGTCGCTGCTTGACAAGGAACAAATCAATCACACTTTTTGTCTTTTGTGCGTAGATACAGAATTGTTCTACGAACTTCTCACTCAACTCCCTGAAGCTAGAAATCGATCTTGCTGGCAAGCGAGTAAACCATAACAATGCTACATCCTCCAAGAATATGGGAAATGCTTTGCACTTGACAGCATCAGAAGCTGCGGCAGCGGTCATTGACCAATAATATCTCATTAGATGCTGGACGGGATCAGACCTGCCCACATATCGATTCATCTGTGGCATGTTGAAACGCCTTGGGAAAGTCGCATCCAAAATATCATCAGTGAAAGGGGTGTGACTGCGATCGATTCCCCAATCTTCGTTCCGTTGTCCACGGTTATCTGCCAGAATCTGATGGATCATGGCTGCAACATTTGCACTGCTCAGCGGAGGTTCAGGGTCAGTGCCTCTGGCTCGGCGGGGTTCTCTAATCTCTCTTCCGGGAGCAGTCACACAATCCGGTGCTCGGATAGGGCTTCGTTGCCCCCTGTTACCATGAGCATGTGCGCGGCGACGGGGCTGAGGTAGTCTGTTATGTACAGGACTGTCCACATCTCGAGTCCTGGGAGTTGCGGCTTGATCGTTCACATTACTGTTTGAGGGCCCCGCCTCCAGTGCTTCTTCTTCCCGTGATGGCAGGGTTCCGAACCGAAGCTGCTCTATGTTTTTGGCTCTCTCATACGGTCGCCGTGGAGGTCTCGGCGATTCCTCAGACGAAGAAGAATATCCTAGAGTGAGTGGACGAACCGGCGGCGTCCTTTGCCTTGCGAGCTCATCAAGCCTTCTATCCATAGCAGTCAAATTTTGTCGCAGGACGGAGCTTTCCTGCCTTTGGGCAGCCAATTCATCAAACAGTCTCTCCCACATTTCGGAAAAGCGAGAGAGATCCCCCTCAGTAACGGGAGCAGCAGGATCATATTGGTCATCATCACTTTCTCTTATGCGCAAAGAGCTTGAGCCAGGTCGAGCGAAGGGGCCAGGACGGTAGGAGCGAGCCATAGGCTCCTTCCTAGGTCGAGTTGTAGTCTGATCATCAATTCGAATCGTTGTGGTTCGAGGATGGCGGCTCGCGACGTCCCCCTGAGATCGATTCGCGGTCGCGGTGCGCGGAGGATTCGAGACGTTGCCTCGGGATCGAGTAACAACCCCTTCAGCAGTCCGGATCGCCTCGTTCTCGTCGACTCGGAGCGTGGCGTCTTCATCGGATCGGTTCGCCCCTTGCGCTCCGCGATCCAAAGTCTCCTCATTGCCTAGCTCGTGCACACTTTCTTCAATTGTTTCATTGGTTTGCGAAGCTCGTGCTTCCTTAAATCTTTTTCCAGCCATGATATCTGAATCGCTGGAATCTTCAAAGAACTGAATAGTGAAACTTTAGGATTGTTTTCTCAGTGAAAGCACCAAAATGTTAGATCAAAATTTGGACCTAACACCCAAATTATTCTGAATCTTATAGAGTTTCAACTGAAGAATGAGGAAAAAGAAAATAACACGCAGAATTTATAGTGGTTCGGCATTAACGAGCCTACGTCCACTTTATATATTGTTGATTATACTTTGAAAGCTAATACAATCAATGATTTCTCTTAATACTCTAGTAGTTTGACAATAATGGCGGATTCAGTACTCAATATTGCCAAAAAGCTCCTAAAAAATGCCAAGCTCCGGGCTATTTATAGCTGATTTTGTCAGGCGGGTCGTGATAACGCGTGGCACGAATCCCGAGAACATCGGATCGCATCGCTGCCGTTGAAGAAATAGTCAAATTAGCCGTGGCAGACAGGTGTCACGATCCCCTGGAAAATCGGATCGTGCAGATGGGGAGAATTGGTCAAAATGACGGTTAGGGACACGTGTCGCTAGATCCGTGCGTCTCGGATCGCTGAAGACTAGCTCGTGTTTGAACGGGTCAGAGGCTCCGCCATGCATCAGGGGGGTCGGATCGGTCAATACTGGGCAATAACACATGCATGGATCGAGTCGCATAGAGGTGTCGTTTCGCTGATGATATGGGGGTGATCCGATAAGGTGCGATCCGATATGGGGGCGATCCGACGAGGGGTGTAACACCCCACTCCCGCTATGATCACTCACTAAGGGAATGCCATAGCATCGGTGGAGTATTTTAGTGAATATAGAACAGAAAAATTACAACAAGACAGATATAAATAGTACTTGAAATTTAAAACATCATCTCATAACAGCGGAAGTAAAACATGTCTGGTTACATCATAAAACCACAATAAAAGTCAAGTACAATATCCATCAAAATAAAGAAGTACATAATCCCACTCTCATACAATAGCCATTACAAAAGAAAAGATAACTGGGTAACTGGAGCTTTACATCTATCCAAGCTCCTAAAGACTGGAACAGCAATCCGATCAAGCTCCACTACTGCTAGGATCCACCGTAGGACCTGAGGGTTGGGAAAAAGATAAAAACAACGGGGTCAGACATAAGTCTGAGCGAGTCCTATAACTTTAACAATACAATCGTTAAAGTAACCAGAGAAGACATAAACTGATATACGGTAACTAATGGGGATGAATGGCTACACTAAGCAGTCAACTAAACTAAGATAAAAGATAAAGACACATCTACCCTTCCAAAGGTAAATTACTAAACTGCACCACACCAGTCATTCCTAACTTAAAAGTTGATCCTACCCATGGACTTATAAAATTAACTTAATAGTTCTCGCGTACCCCTAGGTGACTAAGTAGACGCCACGGGGCCCTACAATCCACTAGGTGTACACCCTACTCCCCATTCGATCGGCTCCCTAACGTAGATACCCGTGCTGGCCCCACCGTGGGGTGTACCATTCCCCAACGTGGCAACCTGATAAAATTAATGGTGCACGGCTTATATCTACACGATGCAACAACGTCTTATTTACCAGCCCGGGTCTACACACGCATATGAAACCCGTTGGTCATGCGTTGCCACCGCTAACCCATTTTGGCCTCTTATAGTCAAGCCCAGTATGCGTGTCCCGTCCTCGACATGGGTCGAGCCCACTAAGATACGTATGGGTTACTGGTTGAAATGGGCCCCCAGCACAAGCCATCCCCCTAAGCTTGGCCCACACACTAGTGTTTCCCACTTAACCCTTTAATCATGTTTAATTACATGTTTCATCTTGGTTAAGTATTTAATCATATTTTCTATTGGCAACCACTAGCAATTTCCACATACCACCCAAGGTACCCACTTAACCCCCATGCCCCACTACATGCTTATCTGGTTAAGTGTTTCTTAATTGATTAACACCGTAACCGTGTAAAGGACCCCTCACATCGGACCGTCATTTGTAGATGCCTGGTTAAGCCGGTAGGTTCCGGGCAGTCTTACACTACAAACGGGTCCAACCTCGTGTCATTTACCCTTGTTACGTATTTAATTTATGATTAAGACCCCTCACATTGGACCGTCATTTGTAGATGCCTGGTTAAGCCGGTAAACTCCGGGCAGTCTTACACTACAAACGGGTCCAACCTCGTGTCTTAATCGATTAATTACTCCTAATTAATTACCCCCATAATTTGTATTAATTATCCCTAATTAATTAATCATGTTTTCCAGAATATGGGTAGACCTAACTCAATAGGTAAATTCCCAACTCCGTAGTGTGGGTACACCTAACTTAATAGGCAAATTCCCAACACATAGTATGGGTACACCTAACTTAATAGGCAAATTCCCATACTATGTTCATTTATTTTATGTTATGCATAATTATATTAATTTCACACAATCTTATTAACATATGCATTTAATTAACCCATCGTTCCCACGTAATTTCGTTCTCATGACATAACACATATAAAAGGTGTCAACTTGCATATGTATGAACATGTTTCAAAGGTGCCATCTTGCATATTAACAAACACATAACTTGCATATGAACTTGCATAACATGTCACATAACTTGCATATAATCTTGTATAACATGTCATATAATTTGCATATTAACTTGTATAACATGTCACATAACTTGCATATTAACTTGCATAACATGTCACATAACTTGCATATTAACTTGCATAACATGTTACATAAACTTACATATTAACAAATACATGACTTGCATATGAACTTGCATAACATGTTACATACTTGCATATGAACTCATAAACTTGCATATGAAGAAACATACAACTTGCATAGTTATCATACATGTAACTTGCATATTAACATACATGTAACTTGCATATTAACATATGATCTCAAAGCCCAAAACTTGCTTTATGCATGTCATAAAAAGAGACAAACTTGCATGTCATAATGTATGCATAAAACCAAACACTTAGCATGCATAAAATCAAATACTTAGCATGCATAAAATCAAATACTTAGCATGCATAAAATCAAATACTTAGCATGCATAAAACCCATCACTTAACTTGCATAAACCCACATACTTAGCTTGCATAAACATAGGGTTAACATTAAACATAGATTAGCAAACTAACATCATATCATATAACTTAAAACCCATTAATCCACATATAAAACCATATGATCTCATCATATCTCATCTACTTAGTTTAGCAATTGATCATTAAAGTGATAGAAACTCACAACTAGCAAATTTGCACTCCAAATGAAGAAGATTAAGATGCTTAGAATGGATTAGAGGTTGATTAGAGAGTGATTAGCTTGCAACCCTCTTCATAAATTAGTGGAGGCTCCTTCTAAGATTTAATTTGGCGGCATGTAGCCCTCAATTCTATTTTTAGTATGGATTAGGGTAGGTTTAGGGTGTATTTATAGATTAGGTGAGTGTTTTAGGCCCTTAGATTAACCCTAGATTAGATTAGGACCCTTAGATTTCGGAACTCTCCAGAAACCAGCCCTAAGACCAGGCCCAAACCCCAAACTGGTGCACCCAACCACAGAACTCTCTAGAAACTGTGCAGGTTTTCTGTCCCGACATGGGCGCACTTTCCAAGTGCGCCAGTGTAATTTTGTACTGGCGCACTTCACAAGTGCGCCAGTGCATTTCTGGCCTGTTTCGGGTTTTTCTGCCTAACTTCGTTCGTCCATATCTCTTTCATACGGTACCCGTTTTACGCAAACTCGGACTCTATTTCGCGTATTTTTCCGAGACGAACGCAATGACGCAGCCCGTTTCCCCTGATTCTTATATCTGAGATTAATTATACTTTAATTACTAACCATTAGTGTTAATTGAAATTCGGGGTGTTACATTCTCCCCTACTTAAAAGATTTCGTCCTCGAAATCTCTAAGTCAAGAAGAACGTATCCTACCAACCAAACAACCATCTACTAAACCATCAACCACAAGCAACCATTATCCTTAGAAACTTCTAATGATGTATGAACATATGCAGAAAGTGTGTGTATATGTCCGTATACTAATGCAAAATCAGGCGGTCTACTGATTCAGTCGACCTCCTTAATGCAAACCATGATAGTGCCATGCATCCAATATGTATGCGAAACCCTATTGACACATACAATTTCTATATGCGTGCACAACCATACACAAAAATGCATCATCCACATGATAACACAGCCATGATACATCCATCAATCTAACTACCACATCCATTTATGCGATATGCAACATGAAGTGACTGAGCCGATCTAGTGCCTAATGTGTGTGTATATGCATCCACGAGCAACCACTAGCAAACAATTGCATCCACATGCATCCATCAACCATAACATGTTTCAAACACATGTTTCAACCATAGGCTTTACCCTATCTAAAGGTCATAGGTACTAGCGAGAGGATATACTAAAGATAAGATAAGTACTAGACAAGCGATAAAGGAGAAGTTAAAAGACATACTCTCAAAAAGAAATGGATACAAAGAACGCATCTTCGCTTCCGTCTCCCAAGTAGCATTGCTTTCGTCATCTCCCCATTGCACTTTAACTAGCTGAACGTCTCTGTTCCTCAACTTCCTAGTTTCTGACCCAAGGATGCGAGTAGGAGCTCGTCGAATCGTCGCATCACGCTCTACCTCTACATCTCTAAGCAAGCTCGGCTCTACCACCTCTGCGGTCTCATGTAAGCACTTCCTCAAATGTGATACATGGAATACATCATGAACACCACTAAGTCTGTCGGGCAACTCCACCCTATATGCCATCCGTCCAATCCTTTCCTTAATAGGAAACGGCCCAACAAACCTCGGTGCTAACTTCCCAACGGACCCAAAGCGAACAACATTTCTCAACGGAGATACTTTGACAAAAACCATGTCCCCAACCTCAAACTCAAGATCCGTCCTTCTCCGATCCGCATAAGATTTCTGTCTATCTTGCGTTGCCTTCATCCTTCTCCGAATCAAATCAATCTTCTCTGAAGTCTCTCTAACCATATCTGGCCCAAGCAAGATCTTATCCGTAGATTCCCACCAACATGTAGGAGATCGACAAGGCCTTCCATAAAGAGCTTCGAAAGGTGCCATGCCAATACTAGACTGAAAGCTGTTATTGTATGCGAACTCCACCAAAGGAAGATGTTCTTCCCATGTACCTCCAAAATCCAAGATACAAAGCCTCAAAAGATCTTCTAAGATACGGTTCACCCTCTCGGTCTGACCGTCCGTCTGAGGATGATATGCGGTGCTCAAACACAACTGAGTCCCTACCGCCTCTTGCAAACTTCTTCAAAACTCACTAGTAAAGATAGGATCTCGATCACTCACAATGCTGGATGGTACGCCATGCAATCTAACAATCTCTCTAACATAGACTGAAGCAAGCCATGGAGCGGTCCTCTTACTCTTCACGGGTATAAAATGGGCACTCTTGGTAAGTCTGTCTACCACAACCCAAATTCCCGTATTGCCCTTCCTCGATCTCGGTAACCCATCGATGAAATCCATCGAGACACTATCCCACTTCCATTGCGGAACTTCCAATGGGTGTAGCAACCCACCGGGTTTCCTTTTCTCCGCTTTAACTTGTTGGCACACTAAGCATCTAGCCACATACTCGGCCACATCTTTCTTCATACCGGCCCAAAAGAAAACTCTCTTCATATCTTGGTACATTTTGTCTCCACCGGGATGAATAGTCATTCTTGAACGATGTGCTTCATCCAAAATAGCCTTTTTCAAACCCTCATCTTGCGGTACACAAAGTCTACCGTCTCTATGCAACCATCCCCTATCATCTATGGTGTATCTACCCAAATGGCTGGACGACTCCCCCCTTATAAGCTTCTCTACCAACTCAACCAACTGTGGGTCGTCTCACTGAGCCTCGCCAATCCGTCCCAAAAGAGTAGGTCTAACCTCCAAGGATGCCAACAAACCAGGTACAAGGTCAACAGAAGGTCTGAAGTCGAACAAAGAAAGAAACTCCAAGCTTCGCCGTTCCACGAACAATGGACTCAAAGATAGCCTTTTTCTACTCAAGGCGTCCGCCACCACGTTACCCTTGCCAGGGGTATACGCTATCTCGAAATCATAGGATGCTAAGAACTCAATCCAGCTTTGCTGTCTTAAGTTTAAATCCTTCTGAGAGAATAAGTACTTCAATGATTTATGGTCAGTGAACAACTCGAATCTCTCACCAAGAAGATAATGGCGCCAAGACTTAAGTGCGAAAACAATCGCGGCCAACTCTAGATCATGGGTAGGGTAATTCTTCTCATGCACTCTCAATTGTCTCCCTCCATAGGCTATTACCCTTCCCTCCTGCATCAAGACTGCGCCTAATCCTGTCCCACAAGCATCGGTATAAACAACAAACGGCTTACTCCCATCTGGAAGCACTAAAACTGGAGCGGTGGTCAAAGCTCTCTTTAACCGTCGGAAAGCATCATCACAATCTACGTCCCATGAGAAAACCAGATTCTTTTTCGTCAAGCGGGTTAATGGGGCTGATATCTTCGCGAAGTCTTTGATGAACTTCCTATAATATCCTGCCAACCCCAAGAAACTTCTTACTTCGGTAGCATTTCTAGGAACTTTCCAATCCTGGATAGATACTATCTTTGCGGGATCCACAGCTATCCCTTCCTTAGAGACCACATGCCCTAAGAATCGCACTTCTCTTCTCCAAAAATGACATTTAGAGAATTTAGCTTTAAGACTATGTGCTCGAAGAGTCTCCAACACTTCTCTGAGATGTAAGGCATGCTCTTCTTCACTCTTGGAAAAGACCAAGATGTCATCCACAAAGACTACTACAAACTTATTCAGATACTCTCTGAACACTCTACTCATCAGATCAACAAAGTATGCAGGGGCGTTTGTTAACCCAAATGGCATCACAAGCCACTCATAAAAACCATCCGGAGTCCGGAAAGCAGTCTTCTCTATACTGTCCTCCGCCACTCTCAACTGATGAAACCCTGTAACTAAGTCCATCTGCGAAAACACTGAGGCGCCAACCAACTGATCAAAGAGATCATCTATCCTCGGTAATGGGTGTCTATTTTTCTTCGTGAGCTTATTAAGTTCTCTATAATCCACACAAAGTCTGAGGGACCCATCCGCCTTCGTGGCAAACACTACTGGAGCTCCCCACTCTGATATACTTCGCCTTATGAACCCCTTCTCAAGCAACTCCCCTACTTGCTTATGAAGTTCTCTTCTCTCACGAGGAGCCATGTGGCGCACTGGCAAAGACACTGGTTTGGCATTATCCACCAAATAAATTCGGAAATCTATTTCCCACTTCGGAGGCAAACCCTTCACTTCTTCAAACACATCCGGATATTCCCGGACCACTCTGACAGAACGCGAACTCTCGACCGAAGCATCGAGAGATTCAAGATAACTTAGCAAAACAGATTCCATGGGATTACAAGAGATCTCGAGAGTATTACCCAAGCAGGTCATAAGCCTGACAACTCTCCTTTCACAATCAAGAACGGCACCATTACTGGATAACCAGTCCATGCCCAAAATCAACCCATAGCCCGTGAAGCCCAATACAAAAGCATCACATCCAAACTCAACGCTAAGTATAGAAATCTTCAAACCCAAACATATCATAGACAGATATATGGAGCCCCCAATTGGGTTTGAAACAACCAAGGGATCATCAACTAGACTGGTGTCTAAGTGCAGTGACTCAACTAACGATGATGAGATAAAAGAATGCGATGCGCCAGAGTCAAACAAAGTACGAACTGGATGATCAAACAGAAAAACCAGACTTTCAACGGAAATGGTTCTACCTCTCTGCTGAATCGGTGGAACTGAGAGAGCCTGAACTTGCCCCCCTGCCTGAGCTGGTGCCATAAGAGCTTGCACCTAACCTCCTGAGGTAGACCTCGTCTTCTGCCCCTTCTTTGGGCAGTCCTTCACAAGATGTCCTGCTTCACCACAATGAAAGCAACCGGTCTTCTTCTTTTTGCGACAATCCTTGCTGAGGTGGCCTGGGGTCCCACAATTGAAGCACTTCTTCTTCTTCTTCTTCCCCTTGTCACCATTGCCTTTTCCACCCTTGCCTTGTTGTTGTTGTTGTGGTTTCTTCTGATCCCCCTTCTTCTCTGGTGCCTTAGAACTCTTATCATCCTCATGCATAAGTGCCATGTAGACAAGCTTCTCAAAGGTGGCCCCCATTGGAATGTGAGTCATAGATATTCCTTGCAATGGTTCGTTCAAGCCTCTAACGAACCTCAAAGCCTTCTTCTCCGGTGTATTCACCAACTCTATGCCAAACCTTGCTAATTGATTGAATTTGTTGACATATTCTTTCACCGTGAGATTCCCTTGCTTCAAATTCAAGAACTTCTCCATAAACAGATTCTCTTCCGCCCTTGAGAGAAACTTAGCCCCAAACCTTTGCTTGAAATCTGCCTAAGAGTCAACAGGGCGTTCTCCATTAGTGACCTCCCACCAGAATGAGGCCTCTCCCTTCATTAACCAAGCCGCCAACTTGACTTTCTTTCCCTCTTCCACTTCAAAGATATCTAGCAACTCTTCCACTTCCTTAAGCCAATCTCTAGCCTCTACGAAAGTCTCTGAACCTAGAAAAGGTTTTCCTCCTATAGCCTTGAACTCCTTGCAAATCTTAGCAAAATTATCCACTCTAGGCTGAGGAGGAGGAGCGGTTGCCTCCGGTGTAGTAGCATTGGCTGGACCCGCAGCCGCGGCCCTAGCCTCTTGTAACCTCCTATACCATAATGGTATAACTAAGCCCTCCGGGATGTTAAGATCTTCAGCCATGATGAAACGAAAGAGGAAAGATTCAAAAAGGAGATTCCGAAAGATAAAGATATGGCTATGGGGGATTATGCTTTTCTTTTTCAAAAACTTTTCTCTTAAAAGACATGTTTTTGAAAATACTTTTTCCGAAAATAATACCTTTACTATTTTCTAAAAAAAATGTATTTTTCTCAAAAATTTATCTATTCCGGTAACCTTAAGCTCTGATACCACGTGTAACACCCCACTCCCGCTATGATCACTCACTAAGGGAATGCCATAGCATCGGTGGAGTATTTTAGTGAATATAGAACAGAAAAATTACAACAAGACAGATATAAATAGTACTTGAAATTTAAAACATCATCTCATAACAGCGGAAGTAAAACATGTCTGGTTACATCATAAAACCACAATAAAAGTCAAGTACAATATCCATCAAAATAAAGAAGTACATAATCCCACTCTCATACAATAGCCATTACAAAAGAAAAGATAACCGGGTAACTGGAGCTTTACATCTATCCAAGCTCCTAAAGACTGGAACAGCAATCCGATCAAGCTCCACTACTGCTAGGATCCACCGTAGGACCTGAGGGTTGGGAAAAAGATAAAAACAACGGGGTCAGACATAAGTCTGAGCGAGTCCTATAACTTTAACAATACAATCGTTAAAGTAACCATAGAAGACATAAACTGATATACGGTAACTAATGGGGATGAATGGCTACACTAAGCAGTCAACTAAACTAAGATAAAAGATAAAGACGCATCTACCCTTCCAAAGGTAAATTACTAAACTGCACCACACCAGTCATTCCTAACTTAAAGGTTGATCCTACCCATGGACTTATAAAATTAACTTAATAGTTCTCACGTACCCCTAGGTGACTAAGTAGAAGCCACGAGGCCCTACAATCCACTAGGTGTACACCCTACTCCCCATTCGATCGGCTCCCTAACGTAGATACCCGTGCTGGCCCCACCGTGGGGTGTACCATTCCCCAACGTGGCAACCTGATAAAATTAACGGTGCACGGCTTATATCTACACGATGCAACAACGTCTTATTTACCAGCCCGGGTCCACACACGCATATGAAACCCGTTGGTCATGCGTTGCCACCGCTAACCCATTTTGGCCTCTTATAGTCAAGCCCAGTATGCGTGTCCCGTCCTCGACATGGGTCGAGCCCACTAAGATACGTATGGGTTACTGGTTGAAATGGGCCCCCAGCACAAGCCATCCCCCTAAGCTTGGCCCACACACTAGTGTTTCCCACTTAACCCTTTAATCATGTTTAATTACATGTTTCATCTTGGTTAAGTATTTAATCATATTTTCTATTGGCAACCACTAGCAATTTCCACATACCACCCAAGGTACCCACTTAACCCCCATGCCCCACTACATGCTTATCTGGTTAAGTGTTTCTTAATTGATTAACACCGTAACCGTGTAAAGGACCCCTCACATCGGACCGTCATTTGTAGATGCCTGGTTAAGCCGGTAGGTTCCGGGCAGTCTTACACTACAAACGGGTCCAACCTCGTGTCATTTACCCTTGTTACGTATTTAATTTATGATTAAGACCCCTCACATTGGACCGTCATTTGTAGATGCCTGGTTAAGCCGGTAAACTCCGGGCAGTCTTACACTACAAACGGGTCCAACCTCGTGTCTTAATCGATTAATTACTCCTAATTAATTACCCCCATAATTTGTATTAATTATCCCTAATTAATTAATCATGTTTTCCAGAATATGGGTAGACCTAACTCAATAGGTAAATTCCCAACTCCGTAGTGTGGGTACACCTAACTTAATAGGCAAATTCCCAACACATAGTATGGGTACACCTAACTTAATAGGCAAATTCCCATACTATGTTCATTTATTTTATGTTATGCATAATTATATTAATTTCACACAATCTTATTAACATATGCATTTAATTAACCCATCGTTCCCACGTAATTTCGTTCTCATGACATAACACATATAAAAGGTGTCAACTTGCATATGTATGAACATGTTTCAAAGGTGCCATCTTGCATATTAACAAACACATAACTTGCATATGAACTTGCATAACATGTCACATAACTTGCATATAATCTTGTATAACATGTCACATAATTTGCATATTAACTTGTATAACATGTCACATAACTTGCATATTAACTTGCATAACATGTCACATAACTTGCATATTAACTTGCATAACATGTTACATAAACTTACATATTAACAAATACATGACTTGCATATGAACTTGCATAACATGTTACATACTTGCATATGAACTCATAAACTTGCATATGAAGAAACATACAACTTGCATAGTTATCATACATGTAACTTGCATATTAACATACATGTAACTTGCATATTAACATATGATCTCAAAGCCCAAAACTTGCTTTATGCATGTCATAAAAAGAGACAAACTTGCATGTCATAATGTATGCATAAAACCAAACACTTAGCATGCATAAAATCAAATACTTAGCATGCATAAAATCAAATACTTAGCATGCATAAAACCCATCACTTAACTTGCATAAACCCACATACTTAGCTTGCATAAACATAGGGTTAACATTAAACATAGATTAGCAAACTAACATCATATCATATAACTTAAAACCCATTAATCCACATATAAAACCATATGATCTCATCATATCTCATCTACTTAGTTTAGCAATTGATCATTAAAGTGATAGAAACTCACAACTAGCAAATTTGCACTCCAAATGAAGAAGATTAAGATGCTTAGAATGGATTAGAGGTTGATTAGAGAGTGATTAGCTTGCAACCCTCTTCATAAATTAGTGGAGGCTCCTTCTAAGATTTAATTTGGCGGCATGTAGCCCTCAATTCTATTTTTAGTATGGATTAGGGTAGGTTTAGGGTGTATTTATAGATTAGGTGAGTGTTTTAGGCCCTTAGATTAACCCTAGATTAGATTAGGACCCTTAGATTTCGGAACTCTCCAGAAACCAGCCCTAAGACCAGGCCCAAACCCCAAACTGGTGCACCCAACCACAGAACTCTCTAGAAACTGTGCAGGTTTTCTGTCCCGACATGGGCGCACTTCCCAAGTGCGCCAGTGTAATTTTGTACTGGCGCACTTCACAAGTGCGCTAGTGCATTTCTGGCCTGTTTCGGGTTTTTCTGCCTAACTTCGTTCGTCCATATCTCTTTCATACGGTACCCGTTTTACGCAAACTCGGACTCTATTTCGCGTATTTTTCCGAGACGAACGTAATGACGCAGCCCGTTTCCCCTGATTCTTATATCTGAGATTAATTATACTTTAATTACTAACCATTAGTGTTAATTGAAATTCGGGGTGTTACAAGGGGCGAGTCAATAGCGCGATCCGTTCCTTCATGTACTCAGAGAATGTGGTTTCATGCTTTCTTCTTATGAATGGACCTGGGTGGCTTGGTCAAAAAGCTAGCCAACAACCTCTGAGACAAGTAATTGATATTTAAAAGAAAACAAGCTACTGATATTTGAAAGAAAACAAAATATCTTCTAATGAAAAGTGGAATCCATGTATAATTCACCAAACACGATATCTTTCAATGACATAGCAAGTAAAACAACAATGAAAGAAACTGTTGAAGTTGTGCAATATTTTTTAGAACTTTATAAAAAGGAGAATCAAGAAGAAAATACCTACACATAAGACTCAAATATTATATTTCAGAAGGAGGGAAAATTAACTCAATAAAAGAATTATAGCAATTCGACATTTCAAAAAGCATCCACGGTAAAAAGGCCTAACAGACCCAACTATTTAATCTGTAAATAAGAAGTTCAACACTCACTCATCTTCTTTAATGATAAAGAAATAAATTTGAGGATTACAAAGTAAAGTCTGCTGGAAGGAAAAAAACTTATCTTTTCCAATATTTGCAACCACCACTTTTTCAGCTTCATACTTCTTCTTCATTTCATTGGCTGCCTGCAATTGCCTTGAAAATAAGTTAAGCAACTGTAATAAAACAAATCTGAGCCTTTCTTTTTTGATATTTGCAACCTCCACTTTCTTGTATTCATGCTTCATCTTGTTCACGTTGGTTGCCTGCAGTTGCCATGAAAACAAGTCATGTGGCTAAACATAATAAGGTACATGTTAAAAATATTTATATTGTGTGTTCTATAACAACCTAAAATATTTTATTTCAATAAGTACATCTGGTTATTCTTTGGAGGCATTAACTTGAAATAGTAAATTATCCGCTGAAATGTCTCTTGCACTATTAGTTCAAAGAATAAGGATGACATTTGGATTTTAATAAGAAGTAAAGTGTTTATATTTGTTTCAACACAATGCTATTGTCCAGATAGGTAGGAGCCTCACATTGAAGGTAGTTGCATAACTTGTTAGAAATGAAGTTACAGTACCCAACTTCGTACGGTTCAGCCAAGACGCATGTTAGCATGACAAATCATAAAATATTTAGTGGCAGTACATGCTTCATACAAGACCTTGATATTGTTACTCAAGGAAATTACTAATTTTTCTAGTTTATTATTATTTGAAATATGCATTTCATCTTCAAACTCTAACATCCTATAGTTATCTTCAATTAAGTGGCATTCTTATCTAGCTGCACCATAATGACCTCCTAAGATTTTCGAAGCTCGAATATCTTATAGTTGTTTTCATCAGTTTATGGATACAATTTACTATTATCTTTACTAATAATCAGAATAGGTTTGGTGTCATACTTTTTTGGTGTACACCTAAACTGACGAAAATGCCTTTTACCGTAAGAATACATGTCATACCTTTTGAGCGCCCTAATCATTTTCAATTAAATCATAAATCATGCGGCGAGAATTATAATACATGTAAATGCGTTCAATTTTAAACATTTTTGGTTATTAATTAATAGAATTATGGTAGGATTTATTCTCAGTTGGTATATAATAAATGGATTATTTTATACATGATAATTTTAAATTGGTAAAATTGTAAATGGATTCTCATATGGTAGACATAATTAAGTTGTGAACCTTTGATACTATATTTGAAATTCAAAAATAATATGAAATGCCAATTCAAATATATCTTTCTTTACAAATAATCGGAATAGGTTTGGTGTCACACTTTTTTGGTGTACACCTAAACTGACGAAAATGCCCTTTACTGTAAGAATGCATGTCATACCTTTTGAGCGCCCTAATCATTTTCAATTAAATCATAAATCATGTGGCGAGAATTATGGTACATGTAAATGCATTCAATTTTAAACATTTTTGGCTATTAATTAATAGAATTATGGTAGGATTTATTCTCAATTGGTATATAATAAATGGATTATATTATACATAATAATTTTAAATTGGTAGGAATGTAAATGGATTCTCATATGGCCGACATAATTGAGTTGTGAACCTTTGATACTATATTCGAAATTCAAAAATAATATGAAATACCAATTTGAATATAGAATAAATGGATTGTTTCGTAATTGGTAGAATTAAATCAGTAACACAAATTCTACCAAATATAGTATTATTACAATATAAGACTACATTATGGTACATATTTGGTAATACAAATTCTATCATATTTGGTACCATAATCCAAATATGCAATTCAAATATTGAGTTGTGCACATATTTAATCAAACTAAACTGAGTTGTAGGTTATTACAGACTTTCAATATTGTGGTAGAATTATGGTGGGATTTATGTATATCAATTTGTTAGACCAAAAAATGGTCTTAACACCCAAATCATCGTATTTCGAGCATAGGATATAAAGGAATAACTGAAAAATAAGAGAAAAGGCAAGACAACAGGATTTTTATAGTGGTTCGGCGTTAACAAGCCTACGTCCACTTCGTATTTTCTCATTTCATTCCCAGATTACAATTACAATAAAGATTGTCTCTCAATCATTCGAATTCAATGAATAATTCTCTGTGAATTCATTGATTTTATTGAGGAAGATGGTGGTTATAAATGAGGAAGTGTTAGCCATGGCATCCATGGATGTTGAGATGCAAAAAGTCCCTTGAAAATGCTCTCTGGAGGTGTATTTATAGTTGTAGGAAAGCTCATATGGTGATCAGGTCGTGGTAGGACACGTGGCACCCGATTCGGGAAACTAGGAGCGGTCATAGCCTCAAGAATAGGTCAACATTCACTACACCAAAACAGGTGATTCCCAACGAGTATAACCGTCGCAAACAATTTCAGCAACGCTTATTAGTGTTGCTATGGAGGGGTGGCAAATTAGTACCAACGCTTATAAGCGTTGGTAGATTTTCTGTCCCAACGCTTATAAGCGTTGGTATATTTTCAGTCGCAACGCTTATAAGCGTTGGTAGATTTTCTTTAGCAACGCTTATAAGCGTTGGTAGATTTTCTTTACCAACGCTTATAATCGTTGTAAGATTTTTGTTTGCAACGCTTATACATGTTGCAATACATTTGTTTGTAACGCCTATACATGTTACAAAATTTTAATTCACAATAAATATAAATTTTAATAATAACAGAAATATGTATTAACAACTCGCATATTCTAACATTAATATTCAATTAATAACCAACATGATGATAATATAGACGATATTTAATATGAATCAAAAACTAATATTAAACTCAATGCATACTAATAGATAACATTCATAACATAACGACATAGAATATCAGTTAACAATAAACAAACACAATACATAATTAAGATGTCAAATTCAATAATACATAATTAGTTTGCTAAATTCAATACATAAATAAGATTCTACAAATAACGAATACGAAACTCTGGCCATATAACGAAGTCTCCATCTGAAAATTCACATAACTTGTACATTCCATTTTGAGGACCATCATAAATTGGTGCATCCGGTTCAAGAACTTCAACAACCCAAATTACTTTCTCTATATTCGGTACCACTTTCCTAAAATGACAAACTGTTTGTGTTCCAAGATAACCTTTTGCTACCTCCTTCTCTAGATCATTTGACAATAGCATTACGTATTTCTTTTTCATTGTAGATGAATGAAGATCATTAAGTGACACATTTGGAGTAACGGTTACATTATTACTTATAGGAGAATCCCTTAAATTAGAAGCACCTTCTGTACGAGGAGTGGAAGGACTTGCAACAAGTTTTTCTTGCAAATTAGGTATAAATTTCATAAAAGTTGAAGTAATTGAATTGATGGCGTTATTAACTTGAGTAGCTACTTGCCTTTCTATCTCCAATTTCCAAACGGACAAATCCACGGCTTGTTTTTTATCAGCTACAGCTTTTACAGCTCGAGCCACCTTTACTTGTTTTATAGAAGAAGTAGAACTAATTGCTCGACAATAATTTTTCTTCATGTCGAAACCAAAAACTTCTGCAATTGGATCGTTATCAAGATCATCTACTGCGCCACTAGAACTACCATCCAATTTTCTCTTTTCTTCCGCTGCCTCTAGAAGTGCCTGCATTCATTGAATATCACATTAAATTGAAAATTTCAATTTCTTGTTAAAAACAGAAAAACATCTCGCACAAAATACCGAATTCACAAAAGTCAAAACTCAGCAAATGCTGAACCTTACGACTCGGCTCAGCATTAGGTAATTTCTTGCAAATTAGGTAAGGCTCGGCTCAGCAGTTGCTGATCCAAAAGGCTCAGCATTTGCTGAGTTTTGGCTCAGCAAATGCTGAGCCAAAACTCAGCAAACGCTGAGCCATAGCTGAGCAGCATTTGCTGAGCCTCAGGCTCAGCATTTGCTGAGCCAAAACTCAGCAAATGGTGAGCTTGTGGCTCAGCAAAGCTGAGCGGTAAGGCTCAGCAGTTGCTGAGCCAAAACTCAGCAGTTGCTGAGCCAAAGCTCAGCAAATGCTGAGCCACGGCTCAGCCTGTGGGTCAGCTTTGATGAGCCGTGGGCTCAGCATTTGCTGAGACGTGGGCTCAGCATTTGCTGAGCCAAAACTCAGCAAATGCTGAGCCTGTGGCTCAGCAAAGCTGAGCGGTAAGGCTCAGCAGTTGCTGAGCCAAAACTCAGCAAATGCTGAGCCTTAGGCTCAGCATTTGCTGAGCCGTGGGCTCAGCGTTTGCTGAGCCAAAACTCAGCAAATGCTGAGCCTATGGCTCAGCAAAGCTGAGCGGTAAGGCTCAGCAGTTGCTGAGCCAAAGCTCAGCAAATGCTGAGCCACGGCTCAGCCTGTGGGTCAGCTTTGATGAGCCGTGGGCTCAGCGTTTGCTGAGCCAAAACTCAGCAAATGCCGAGCCTTACGGCTCAGCTTTACTGAGCGGCAAGGCTCAGCAAAGCTGTATATGTTTTCGGTATTTGTAGAAACCCAACTTTATGTACTCAACATTGTTCAGGCAAAACATCATGATTTCAGGCAAATAATGATCAATTAAAATAATTTACTGAGCTTAACAACATATATGCAAACCTACATATGTTTCTACGGCACATGGTAGTACTTCTCCCGATTTTCTTTTATGTCCAACCTTCCAAATCGTCGTTCGTGAAATATTTGCTTCTGGATTGGATAAGACCTACAAGAAATATCAAAGTTGACAACACATAATTAATATAACATTCTACAAACAACCATTTACAAAAGATAATTTTATTACCATTTCATGGTGCACTCTATAATTTTATTACCATTTCAAGTACAATACATAATTATGTTGCTAAATTCAATAAATAAATGAAATTCTACAAATACCGAATATGAAACCCCGGCCATATAACGAATTATCCATCTGAAAATTCACATAACTTTTACATTCCACTCTGATGACCATTTTAAATTGGTGTATCTGGTTCAAGATCTTCTACTGCACCATTGGAACTACCATCCAATTTATTCTTTTCTTTCGTTGCCTTTAGAAGCGTCTGCATTCATTTAATATCATATTAAATTGAAAATACCGTATTACTGAAAGAGTTACGCTTTTAAGTTTCTATGTTATTTTACTAAAATACTAGTTTACTAACTAAGTTATAGGCTGGCACCAAAGGGTGAAAAAAATTATTCTACAATTATGCAATATTACCAAAACCATGGGATAGAACCTGTGGAAGAGCCTTCACGCAGCTACGATATATATATGGGAAAGGATGTCAGACTAAGCTAGAAAGAGAAATGAATTGTATTCAAGAATGCATACAACATCAGGAAACTGACAGTTTGTAGCTAAGTTGCCAAACTGACGGTTTGCAACTAAGTTGCCAAACTGACAGTTTGCAACTACTTAGCGTGCACAACTGAGTTAAGTTGCGCTAACTGAGTTTGCGCAACACAGTTTGCGCAAACTGAGTTTGCGCAACTCAGTTTGCACAAACTAAGTTCGCCAAACTGAGTTGCGTAAAGTTGCGCAAACTCAGTTTGTGCAACAAAACAAGTGCAAAGCATTAGAATGGTACTTGATAGAGCATCCTGAAGCTAATCTAATCAGCTTACCTTCCCTTAAACAAAACCAAAATACATGCCTACCGCATCAAACCCCAAAACATACCCACTGAACTCGTGCTAACCTTCATAACAAATTCAAAGCCACATGCTTGCCACGTCAAAAAACTTGAAAAGATAACAAAAAACATAAATCACTATTCCTACGAGACAATCCAGCTTTCACCAGTTCCTCCATTTAAAACCACACATATATGAAATTCCTTAATTCAAACGATCTTCAATCTAAGAGAATAAAATCAAGAGGTATCATTTAAATTGGAAAATAATGAAGTTGTATCTAAAGATAGTGTAGGGTGCATTATAAATAAAAGAATAAAATGGGTTGAACTGAAAGCAGTAGTCAACCATATCGCAATTGCAAGTCAATTCATCACCATTAAGTCCATCTTCCTCCTTATCCAAGTTTCAGAAACCACTACCATATCCGTTGCCTTGAACTGACCTTCTGTACATCTAGCAACATACCTTAAGTTTAGGAGCAGAAATTAAGGTCTGTTGAAAGACCAGTAGCATTAGTGTGAAAGTAAATTAGGCAAATAAAATATTTCATTACCAAAAAGCATTGGAGAGTCATAGCTTAAGTTTAGGAGCAAAAATTAGGACGAAACCAAATGAACGAAACAATAGTAAGCAACAGGTTATGCAATAGGGGTTTTAAGTGCAGAGAAAAATATACATTATAAAAACACAGGTAGTTAAATTAGAAGATAAATAACTTTATTAATATTTGTGCAATTTTAAAGAAAATAGGAAAGGTCGGTATAATTTGTGAACAATGTTTGGACAATTATAACATTTTGAGATCTATGGGCGATTACTTGGCAACATATATCTTCTATTCTAAATTAAATATAAATATTGAACAGATGCTCAAATAAAAATTCAATGTAAAGCAAAAGGCCTGGACACATAGTTACATTAGCATGGGAAGACATAAACATGTAGCTAGCATGCCCTACACATCAAAACAGAGATGATTAGTCCAATAGAAAAAGATAATACATAAGAAATTAACATGAAGTTGGTCCCATAATTGTTTACCTAATTGCAAATTCAGATCAATTCTGTTCAGTGCATTTACACCCAAATTGCTTCGCCTATCCTACTTGAAAGAGGCTTTATTGCTGTTAATTCTGATTATGTCATGGACTAATGGTTTAGGAAACAATTGAACCTGTATTATAAAAAAAACAATATTTATAAAGCAATAAAAATAATGAAATTCAAGGTTTACACTTAAAAATCATGGACTTGCTTATCTCCTTTAAATTGAGGTAGTCATAAAAAAGAACTTGTACATTTGAAGCTACATTGAACAGATCTTCACTTCTATTGAGTTTTATACATTGGATAAATCAAAGTTTGGAAGTTAAAAAACATAATATGCTAACTTATGGAGGAAACTATAAAAAAAACTTAGCATACTTAAATATAATATAAGCGGTACAAACTAATGTGGACCTATTTTTTAGCTGCATAATTTAAATTCTAATAGTTACGTCGTATACTTTTTATTTTTTTAACAAACAATTTTTCATATGAAAATTTAAAAATTTAGAACTCATCCAATAACATCACGGATAGCCAAACAGTAAAGCAAAATGCAAGCACTACAATGTTTTGACAAAATCCAATTGCAATGATTAGCACGATCATATTCACATCATTCATGCACTTTAAACTTTGATTAACTAAAAAGATTCACAATAATGATTAGGTTAGTGCTTAAGGTGGAAAACAAATCTAGTAAGACATTGCAACTTGTTCGAATCTAATTTTTTCTCCATAACAGTAGTTTGTTTTTGCACTATAAGCATGTCTGAAGACCGATCAAAACTCCATCCAATACATTGTAGTGCATAATTCACGGCATCATCTTCTTTCATTTTCAAGAAAGTGAGTAGTGTTGGCACCATGAATTGTCAAATATTCAATATACTCATTTTTTTAAATATTCAATATACTCAATATATATATTAAAAACAGGAAAAGGATTACAGTTACCTTGGTGTTCTTGTCCAAGTAAGTTGCATACCTCAAAGCATTAGAAGGACAAAGATCAGTTTTATACCATGGTGCACGTAAGTTTCACTTCTCCAACCAGCTCCTGAAACACATAATCTCTTTGATGACGTTATTATCTTAATGGCAAAAGGAAAAATTGTATACCACGGTGAACATACAGAGATTCTAGGTTTCTTTGAAGAATGTGGGTTCAAAATCCCTTAAAGAAAAGGAGAAGCTGAATTCCTGCAGGAGGTAACCATAATTGTTACATTGTATGTCTCAGGCATTTACATTCACATTCTAGATAGATTGGTTATGTATAATGTAAAAAAAATGAACTTCTTACTACATGCAGGTTTTGTCTTTTTTTTTCTTGTCCCAAGACCTGCCTTCATCATGAATCGGGTGAATGTGAAATTAAAGAAGGCAGCTCAGTGCCTACAACATGCAGCATGCCATGAAAACCAAAACCTCCCCACAGCATACCAAAAAGAAAATCATATAACAGCCTCAAAAAGAGGGAGCAAAATTTTCCATACACAACATAGCCTAAACCCAAACTACTCGATATTACTGATCTCGTCAGAAAGAAGATGACCGGAGACTTAAGAGGCTAGTTGGTCCCTCAAGCAAACCATTACCAAAAGCTAATTCCAAAACCATCCGAACCAAGGTTATGCAAAAAAGAAAAAGAAAAAAAAGATAAGCAACAAAAGTTGTAAACCAAGCTCGTCCAACTATGCTTAATACAAAGGCTAAACCTCAAACTCGAAAGGATTCCGCACTGCAGGTTGAAATAAGGAGTGATTTGACTCAGCTTTAGGAGATCAGACTAGGTGGCGAGTCAAACTAGGAATAAGCATGGGAGGAAAGGGGGGAAGGGCTATGGTAATAGGTAGAGAAGAGGCAAAGAACCTCATGTGAACAATTCCACCAATTTCTGCTACTTTTTCGTTAATGATAATTAATACATTTGCCTAACCTGATTTATTATTATCCTGATTTCTGCTACTTTTTCTTCTGCATCAAATGGCGATATCACAGTGTTGGTTTGTTGCATCATATTTCCAAACTGTAGTCGCTTCGACTGCTGCTGGTAGCTCATTAGTATTGATGCTCCTGTTATTTGGTGGCTTCATCATTCCACTTCGTAAGTTTTAATCAGTCGGAAAATAAATGATTACCTGCAAGCACCGGCAACGACAACTTGATTTAAATGCATGCATTAACATCTAATATACCTGGTTGGTTAAGTGGGGATTTTGGCTTTCTACAATTATATATGCAGAGATTGGTTTTGCAGTCAATGAATTCCTTGCACCATGATAGCAATAGGTTAGCAACTCTTACAGATAGTATGATTTCCTATACTAATAACATCGATCAAACATAATAAGCAAGATACTGTTTAACTTTTCATTGCTTTACTCAATAATATGTTCTCGGTTTTGGCCGCCACTTGCTGTTTATTTCGAATATTACAGATTCAATTAGGAAATACATATATAGGGAATATTACCAAATCACCTGAAGCCGCTTAAATCGCGAAAATCACCTGTAGCCAAAATTGATTCCTTGAACTCGTAATCGAATTTTCTTCGAATCTAACGTCGAAATCGAGGAACAAGTTGAAGTTTATTGTGATTTCCCAAAATCGCGAAGTCTTCAAATTGATTAGAAACGGATTCCATAATTTTTTTATAAGCGGCCTACAACTAGTAAAAGCGTTGACAGATGGATCTTGAAAGCGAATATAGGGTTAAGTGAGAAACGAGCAAGGTGTTTACCATTTTGCCCTCGGAAACTCGGCTTACCAACGCAAATAAGGGTTGGCAATAAAAAAAATACAAATTTGTATTTTTAGTAACACATTTTTAATATAGTAACACATATTTTTGTGACTACCTTATAACGCATATAAGTATTGCTAATTGAAAAAAATAAGAGTTACTAAATGGCCATTATGGTGTAGTGATTCATGGATAGAGCAGGTTCGGTCCAGGTGGTTCGTGACCATGTTGTGCACTACGGATCAGGTCGTGGTCATGAGGGGCTCCACGAGTCGGATCATGGATCATGGGTTTGTCACGAACGGATCATGATGAGGGCGAGCCAAGGGGGGCGATCCGATGAGGGGCGAGCCGGTCCAGGAGGTGATGCTTCGTCACTTCATCCAAATGATTGCCAGGTTATACCCATTCATGGAAACGGGCGTAACTTTCAAACCGTAAGGCCGATTGGGCCAAACGAAAGCTCTACTTGAAGATAATTCAGAGGGCTACAAGTATCTAATGTGTTTAGATCCAAATGAGATAGTTTGATAGGAATTTCGGGCTAGTTTATAATGGTGTTACGATTTTGACCAAACTGCCCTGTGTCTTCTAATGATGCGTTCAATGCTAGAGAGTGATGCTATTCCACCATTTCAACCGAGCAATTGCTAATCAATTCATGTTCATATTCAAATCCTTTGCTTTGGGTAGCCTGGTCACAAAGCAAGGCTAAAATTTTGCCCCCAAAGTACATCTTATCGAAGGTGAGATGTGATTTGAATATGTTGAGCTAAATCTCTCTGGAACGTCATTTATCCTTGAGAAGGCTTTATCCAACTGTTGCATTGCTTCCCTGGGAGCTAGTCAGGCCAAGTTCCATAGAAGGAGTATTCGAGATGACTAAGAAATTGTTTAAACCTTGTCGAATCAAAAGATCTAATTCATCCATCAGAAGTCATGCTAAATCGTCGGCTCCCAAGCGTGATTCTACATGCATAGGTCGTTGCCAAACAACATCATCAATCTATGCAAGCCAAGCGCGCGGTAGGGTTGGACTTTCTTTTTCATATGAGCCAATGTATGAAGTAGCCACCCAAATCATGGGGGCAATGTAAGAATCTTTGGGCTCTGAGCTAACAACCGGACTGTTGGGATGAAGCATATCAGAATCAACGTATGAATTTGTCATTTGTACTCAAGTTTGGATTATCTTGATATCTTGGTATTGATCCAGGATCTTAAAATCGCATTGAACCGTAATAGTAAGGAATCCGGGAGCCATGATCACTCTGGAACGTAGTCGACGGAATCCACAATTATTATGGATCATTTCTTAATCCCATATTCACATATGAAGTATTTAGTAAGGGACGTTCTTAAAATCATGTGGACCAGTGCCTATAGGATCGTCACCATCGCAAGGTAGTAGATAGGTTTATCACACCTTCCATCCGGTGTAGTTTGACTCTTTAAGTTCACATTTGATCCGCAATTTAGCTCGCTTGGTCTGGGAAGATGAATCAGGTCATACTCTGGAGGCATAACGTACATGTTTTGAATCTCATTCCATGCCAGGATTGTCTTTAGAGTTAGTCTACGAATCGACACTTGTGCTCTCAGTGCCATCGGAGGACAAGCAAAGTCAAGGCTTATGCCCCCAGCATCGATGGGGGTTAAAGTAAGTCAATCAGGCATCCAATCTTCACGGTCTTATACTTCTAGTCATTGCATCGGGTAAGAGCTACAGGTTCAGCAATCTTAGTCGATCCAAGACATTATATGCTCTCTCTCGATTCAGCAAGAGTTGGTGTTGTATACGCAAATTTTCAAATTATATTTTCTTTGATATCGTCTCTACTCTTTAGTCGGATAGTAAGGATTGCCTCATCGGACGTCAGCGAATTTGATTACTCCCATTGGATCAGTTGTGAAGTTAAGTAAGCTTGCAAAATGTGAGTGGATAAATATCGTTATGAAGTTAGTTGGGCCCCTCCGTTTATGCTTCAGCATAGTCTGAAGTGGTCGTCACAGTCTTATTGAGTCTCTTTCGCATGCTCGGTTCAATTGAGCTTGACAAACAAGATCATGAGCTCGATTAGTGGTATAGATTCTCTTTGGAATTGCAAATTCCAGTCATTGTTTTCTAGGGCTTCTCCTTTGTCCTTATCATTTCAGGAATTGGAAGGTGCTCCATTCTTCAATTGAAAAAGCATCTTGATCATTCTTCTCGATGTTAACACCTTTTTGTCATGAAAGTCTATCCACCACAAGGTTGAATTCATCAAAGTCTCTAAGAAAGTCTCGTTGTGGTAAAAAATCGAAATCTATGGGAATACCATGATATTCTGATGTCCTGTGTGAAAAGACTATGATGGTCGTTACCCACATCATCATGAGAAGTACCGCTTCTTATGAGGTGCCGAATCAAACTGGCGAGCAGGTTGCCGTCAAAGAATTGATGCACATTGTTAAGATCATGGCTGGTGCCCTCAGCATCAAATCCAAGATTACAAATGGGGGTCTTTGTTGATTTCTTGTTTCCGTGTCGACATTGCCCCCGAGTCGTGGTTCGAGTCATCCAACCCGATCGGGTTCCTGTTCTTCGAATTGTTGCGTCCTTGCTTGGAGCTGAGTGTGTAATGTCTCTCGAGTATCCATTCAGGTTGGAGCTAAAGCTGGTCATGCATGACCTGAGTTTGTTACCATTTTTGCATTTTCATCTAGGATGTTGCAGATAGCTGTTCCATTGTCCATGTTTCCATCCACGACGTTCTGAATCGAAGTCACATGCTGCATGGCTGTTGATTAGTTCGTGTTCAATCGGAGCTAAAGGTTACTATCTGACCGAGCCAAGTTAGTCACTGCTTGAACTTCGATTTTATCATTTCCAACGAATTGATGATTGTTGCTCAACCTTCTGATTCAGCGCTAGTGCCCCCAGCGTGAAGTACTGAAATGGGTGAAGGTCAACCTCGGGCTTCTTGGTTCCACATGAGCAGTAGCCTCCAATCAGGCTTCTATCATTCAATTCTGAATATAGGCATTGGGTGGTTGAGCTATGTTGCTTGAGGCTCGTATTCCGTGCCCTCATCCTCGGGGGTTTGTTCTAGGTAGTAAACTTCGAATCCATATCTTTCATACTCCCTCTTCGCATCATGAGTCAGGGTTAGGTGAAAATCGATTTGTTGGTACGCAGCCCCTGCTAATCTCTTGTCTCATATCCAGGTTCCGAGGATCGGCATCAGACGAAAAAAGGTCAGACTTTAATCGTCTGGAGTGTTACCGCTTGCCCCCTGCATCAAGGGAAAGGTCTGAGATAGGTTGGCTGTTTCACACCTAATTATTGCATGGGGTATTTCCGGCCTCATCTGAGCTTTCGAGTCTGGAAGTAGGTTAGGACCACCAAATGAACGTTCACTTTACATTTGTTTCCTGGTCCTTAAGGGGCCTGTCAAAATCACAGCACAAGTTAAACACATGCACATAAGCTATGTCATTTGTAAATATTTTCAATAGTTATGGCCCCAGTCCATAGGTAATGGCATAAGGCAGGTGGTTGGATTACTTCCCTTTCAAATTCAGACACGTGTGCATGAAAAGGAGTCGTTGCTTTCAGGACCTAATTGATACTATTTTTCAAATATGAGGGAAAACATTTTTCGGACAATTCAAGAAATTCATAGTCCATAGGAATCCAGAATGTCATGATCGCATTGGATCGTATTAAGGTCAGGTAGAAATCCAAGGATTCTAGGACTTCGCCGGGTCCTTCCATCTACGAGTATTGAGTCGCGTGACATGTTAGTGAACAATCCACTCCTAAGGTCTCCTCGCTGTTGCCGCCTTGAGTCTCACATGCAGTTTAGAGTCATGCACCCACGTCATCCTTTTGGACATGGCCCTTTGTTTTTTTTCCACTGGCATGTTGTTGTTGTTGTTGCGAGAATGTCCCTCACTTTCGTTTAGCTTTGTCTTGTGAACCTGCACTTGGTAAATGAAATTCTGTTTCTTTTGCATCATTGCGTACCCGCAAGTTTATCATTCTTAGTCACGAACATTTGAATCATAACTAAGTTAGAACGTTGTGCGATGAAAATTAAAATTTTCTGCATCATGCATAAATGTGTATATAAGCATGCCCCCAATCAATTATTAATATGATGCCTGGCCAGGGCTTATTGAGGATTGATTAGAGTCAAATATGTGATGCCCCCCATTCCTGGGAATGAGGGGTTCGGGCTCCACTTTTCATTCCTGTTTTCAGTCGTGTGACGGGATAGAAGCCCTTTTGGCGGCATACGTCACTGTGCCTCTATATTCTCCCGATCCTTCAGCGGGGTAAGAGTTCTTGTGGCACTAAGTCTCTAGCGCCTTTATACTCTCCCGATCATTCAGCGGGTTAGAGTTCAAGCTCGGTTCTTAATCTGCTCACCGATCCTTCGGCGGGGCAGGAATTCTGGGGGCGCTAAGTCTCTAGCGCCTTTATACTCTCCCGATCCTTCAGCGGAATGGAGTGTTGTCAAGGCGGTTTTTATCAAGGTGCACCTTCATGCCTTGCGGACGTCATCTTCGCGTCCTTTATACTCTCTCTCGCATCTGGAGAGTTAGAGTGGTGGATGTCATTTCTCGTCCTTTATACTCTCTCTCGCATCTGGAGAGTTAGAGTGGTTCAGGCGAATGGTCATACTGCTTGCCCCGGCATTCCTTTTGCACTCTAATTCAAAGAGCGGGATTCAACCGTCTCGAGTGTCGTTCTCGAACTCGGTTCTAGTCCATAATCCATGCTTCACTTTAGCGCATGGAGCTTTTCGGGAAAGCGGACGGATTACACTCGCCGAGGCGCTACCTCATAATCTCTAATTCTTGAGTAGAGGTGGCTGTTTGCAATAATCAAGTCTCTCTCGTCCTGTCGACTCGGGGGATGGAGTTTGATCGGACGTCGTGATATCATCCTTTTATACTTTTCTATCAAGTCATGAGAGTTGGAGTCACAGATCAAGTGGTTTTTAATCATGGTGAACCCATCACACTCGTCCTAGATTTATGCTTCTATCCAAGCTCTGAGGATTAGAGTCAGTCAGGTAAATAGTCGAAAGACGTCTGCCAAAGCTTTGAGGTTTTGGTCCGAAAGATTGGCACCGAACTTCGGGTACCTGCATCATTCATATCGCACGAATTAGTCTTGTCAATAAATCAAGAAGCATGTAAAAAACAAATTTCATGATTAGAAAGTAAGGATATCGATGTGCATTGCCGCCCCCTATCGGGGTTCATGTAATCTAGTGGCATCGAGAATAGGATCGAGCCATATAGACGGTCACACCGCGTCCAACTAAAGTAGAACCCCGGCCTTGCAATTCAATGATTTATGTACAATGGTCTTGTAGTATGCCACGTGTGATCCAAGAATTGGGTGGTCATCTCAGATCCACCTTGAGCTATACAACTTTCTTTAAATGGGGGCGTGGCTTTGTAGGCGAGCAGTTCAGTCGAGTTCATAATGGTTATGTTCCATAACTCCATATGCAGATGTTAGAAATCTGATCGATATCAAATCTGGGGTACCTATACCATCCGTATATTAATTCGTCTGAGTTAATTACATAAATAACTCATAAGGCATGCAAATATAATAGTCATGGTTAAAGAGTAATCCTATTAAAGGAATGAATATCATTCGGAGCGAAAATGGCATTGCTGGTTCTTTGCAGGTCCATTTTGCATCATCATGTCCCTCCCAGGGGATGGCTGCCAAGATCTCAAGCTGATGATGAATGCCTTTTCAAACTATCGTAAAGCGGCAGTCCCAAGAATGAATAGATCTAGACCGGGGTCTTGTGATGGCAAAGGTGATTAGGTAAGTATCATAAGCGAGTGATGAGGTCGCATCTCCTTTAAATCGCCTTTTTGCCCCTATGCTATGGGTAAGGATAGAGTGCTGGGGAATCATGTTTGTACCGCTAATAATAGCACACCATCACATTGCTGCTAGGATGGTAATTGGCATGAGAACAGTGGATTCATGCTTACAGAAACTTTTGCACTTTCTATGCTAGGAAATAGTAATGTCTCATAAATTTGCTGATGCGCCTTCGATCCCTTATCGAGGACAAGGGTTGGTGTGCAAACAATCAATCAGCATTCAGGCATAAGTGTTCTAAACCTTCAACTCGCTAACCTTCAGGCGAGACTAAGGCAATCGGCCATGCAAACTCTTGATGTATCAACTTTGAATTAGACGATGTAATCTTGAGCGATTCATGCTCAAATCTCCAGTTGCCCCCAGCGTCTGGGGAATAAGTCACTTGGCAGATAATTGACGAAAGGAGTTGAAGTGTGAATCTTCACTTTCTGATTCCAAAACATCGCTCATTAGAGGTTTCATTCATATATATCTACCTCCAAGCGGGAAGTTAATTAGTGATTTTGTCGAATCACTCAGGGTGGCGAATTCAACAATGAGGCTTGTTGGTGTCTGTCTTGGGACAACCTTCGAGGGAAAATAAGCAGTATTGACTTGCATGTCATATCTCGAGGCATAAAGAATGATGACACACCTTTCACTTCACCATGCTAGATGCATTCCATGCTGCAAGAAGCTTATCATGGAATTATCCACGACTTTCTCCTACGTTCAGTCTCCAACGCTGGATCAACTTCCATCTGATCAATGGTCGGATTTTATAGTGTCTCGATAGGGATCATCTCCATCTTTTCTGGATTGTCGAAACCTTCGAACTTGGTCAGATTATCAACCTTCTGATCTTCTGTGTGCGGAATATGAGGCATTTTGTAACATTCCAATCCATCCAACAGCTCTTCTACTGGTTCTAGTAAGCTGCGAGTTATGGTTTCTTCGACTGGAATTCCTTTCGACCCGTCCTTAAGGGGTTATCTGCAAAACTCCTGTGTTGGATCGCCGATCATTTCTTGCACCGTCTGTATACAGTTTCCAGG
This sequence comes from Allium sativum, assembly GCA_030737875.1. Classification (NCBI taxonomy): domain Eukaryota; kingdom Viridiplantae; phylum Streptophyta; class Magnoliopsida; order Asparagales; family Amaryllidaceae; genus Allium; species Allium sativum. Next base: position 1,044,724,400 of record CM060916.1, on the reverse strand, counting down.
TGCTTGATTTCATCTTTCATTTCGAGGCGCCATTTTCTATTAGTGTTCTTTGACGAGGATGGGATTTGATACCCAAGCGGGATGTGTGGCATATCATATAAAACCATTGCCTCTCAGCCTTCCGACTTCTTCTTTCAAGGAAGATGGTCTCCCTGGATCGAGCATACGTCTTGCTTTCTTGGCAAGAGCACAATTCAGGTTTATACTTGACAAATGACTCATAATTTATGGTAGAATCCCGCGAATATTAGCAAGGGTCCAAACGAACACATCCAGGCTCGCCTGTAGAAAGCATGTTAGTTCCCTTGTTCGGAAGAGGTCTAAATGAGACTCGATTTCAAGACCTTAGTCAGGTCGGTGTCACCAATCGGAACATGTGCAGGTGCGTTACTAGATGTCACCCTGCTGCATCCCGAATCACCATCCTCTCTGGGAACTATGTCTTCGGGCATATCATCAGGCAATTCCTTTTGTGATGCTCCATTTATTTGCAATATTGACACCTCCTTCACACTCCATTTCATCTGGAGGGGAAGCATCTTTGGGTTTCATGCCATCTCTGTTGCATAGCATAGTCCATCCGACCAAATAGTCGCCTTCTCCAATAACTTGGTCACCATAGACCATTTCCACTCCATATTCGGTTGGGATATTTAGCAATAGGCACTATGGTCAAATGCAGGCTCTAAATTCTGTTGGAGCTGGTCTATCTGGACCTTGATCAGATAAGTTGCTTTGATTCCAAGCTCTCGTCACTTGACCAACGTCATATGGCGGCTGGTGAGCAGTCAAGGTTGCTATCGTCCGGGCAAGGATCCCTAGGTCCAATCATGGCTTGCAGTGGTTCAACTGGTATCTGACTTGGGGTACCAAAGTATGTTGATCTAACCCTTATTCGATGGCAATCAATCTCTCTTGATACGGTTGAAATCAAATAGGCACTACAAAGGTTAGCTGAGCTATTCAGGGAGCAAACCACGGGACATATGTTTTTCACCATGCCATTCAAGCGAAGGGTAACTTTGTAGTGCTAGGATTCTTACTTGTTGTTGGGTATCCCATTATTGAGAATCATTGTCACTGGGTTCTTCTGAGTCATCTTCAGAATAGTGTCTGGATTGTTCTATGTCAATGCCATCTGGGATTCCGCCTGTTGGACAAATTTAAGTCACGTAAACTAGGTGATCACTACTCATTCGGGAGCATCATCAGTTGCATTGGGGAAATCTGTACACCATCGGAGCTCTGGAAGAGGAGGTTGCCAAGAGGTAATCATTATCTCGTATACTATTATAGCCGGAATGCGCAATCTTCTCAATAGCTCCTCGTATTGGATAACATCAATAAATAGGTGTTATGGCTCTAGGGAGAATTCCCGTCATTGCCAATTTGCTGCCGAATTCCTCGGACTATCTACTGAATCTCGATTGATAAGACTTAATGATTATTGCAGGACAAAACGTACTCCAAGCCGAAGGCGAGCCGTGCTCCGAGCCGAAGGCGAGCTGTGCTCTGAGCCGAAGGCGAGGCTGTCAGCGGGTCCGGGCACAGCGCCGGTGGGGGTCCGGGACCCCACAGTCCCGGCGGCGATCGACCTAGCCAGTTAGGTCGAAAATGTGGGCATCGCATAATTTTTTCGATTTCGGAAGATGAAGCCTTTTCTGAAATGATCTGAAAATCGCATTTTTCTCAAAAACTGCCACTTTTTCGGGTCGGGTCGTGATCCTTGTTCGTCGTCACTTTTTCGAGTCACGGTTCGCCATTGTCCTCCGGTTCGCGGTTCGCTGAACTTCATCGGGTCGTGGTCCAGCTTGGCGATTGGGATCCTCCAACCTTCCAGCTCCAGATCGGTTCGTGATCCTCACTGAGGGGTCGGGTCGGATATGCCTCCACGAGCCAGTTGAATATGCCCTCACGAGAAGATTGAGTGGACTTTTCACGAGCTTATTACATGTGTTTGTACGTTCCACGAGCCATCATCACAAGCCATCATCACGATCCACAAGCCGCAGATTGAATGGACTTTTCACGAGCTGGTTACAAGTGTTTGCACGTTCCGCGAGTCATCATCATGAACCAATTCCATGGCCCTTCATCACGAGCCTTGTTCACAAACCCTTCGACCTGCTCCTACAAACCATCTGTTCGCTCCTCATTCGCTCGGGAAGATTGCGATTTTTGACTTCTTTTACGAGCTGTGAACTTCTGATTTTACCAAAATCACTAAAATCTTCCAAAATGGTAGAAATGCGGACTGTTTTCTTCGGACTTTCGAGTCCAAATAGTAGAATAGCAATCTGATAGGCGGAGAATTCAATTCTCAGTGAAAGCACCAGAATGTTAGACCAAAAATGGTCCTAACACCCAAATCATCATATTTCAAGCATAGGATATGAAGGAATAACTGAAAAATAAGAGAAAAAGCAAGACAACAGGATTTTTATAGTGGTCCGGCGTTAACGAGCCTACGTCCACTTCATATTTTCTCATTTCATTCACAGATTACAATTACAATAAAGATTGTCTCTCAATCATTCGAATTCAATGAATAATTCTCTTTGAATTCATCGATTTTATTGAGGAAGACGGTGGTTATTCATGAGGAAGTGTTAGCCATGGCATCCATGGATGTTGAGATGCAAAAAGTCCCTAGAAAATGCTCCCTGGAGGTGTATTTATAGCTATAGGAAAGCCCATATGGTGATTAGGTCGTGGTAGGACACGTGGCACCCGATCCGGGAAAGTAGGAGCGGTCATAGCCTCAAGAATAGGTCAGCATTCATGCATAGAAGTAGGTTCGGTCCAGGCGGTTCGTGACCATGTTGTGCACCACGGATCGAGTCGTGGTCACGAGGGGCTCCACGAGTCGGATCATGGGTGTGTCACGAACGGATCGTGATGAGGGCGAGCCGGGGGGGATCCGATGAGGGGCGAGCCGGTCCAGGAGGTGATGCTTCGTAACTTCATCCAAACGATTGCCAAATTACACCCATTCACAGAAACGGGCGTAATTTTCAAACCATAAGGCCGATTGGGCCAAACGAAAGCTCTACTTGAAGCTAATTCAGAGGGCTACAAGTATTTGATGTGTTTTAGATACAAATGAGGTAGTTTGATAGGAGTTTCTGGCCAGTTTATACTGATGTTGCGATTTTGACCAAACTGCCCTATGTCTTCTAATGATGCGTTCAATGCCGGAGAGTGATGCTATTCCACTATTTCAACCGAGCGATTGCTAATCAATTCATGTTCATATTAAATCCTTTGCTTTGGTTAGCCTGGTCACAAAGCAAGCTAACACAATTCTACCAATCATGATTATTTCATACTATATTTACATGTAAATGCATTCTCACATCCAAAATTGAGTTGTGAACATATAACTACATTTCCAGTATACAGATTGAAAATATATTGCTAATTTAATTTGTAAAATGTTGCATTCCTCCTTTTTTTAACTCTAATTGCATTTGATTATATAATTACTTTATATGCCCTATGTCATTCAAATATAATTGATAGTGTATATAACATTAAAATTAGGGGATTGTTATTGACACTCCAAGTATTGTTAAAGGAGGTCAATTTAAAAAGAAAATAGAATTTGCTAAGGGAAGTATAAATGCAGGGAGCACCCCCTAACAAATAAATTTTACTTTACCATATTAGCCTTCTTAACAATAATCCTTTTTTTAGTTGTTAATTAAAAAAATTATACGGTATATTAGTCGAACTACATCAGATTTTTATACCAAATTTTCAATAATCTCATTTGTCGATATGCATTTGATCAGATGAAAATATATTATTCATAGGAAATTAATATATATATAAGAAATAATTTTTTTATACGGTATGCCACCGCCGAATTTGTCTATACACCTCATCTCCTCAAACGATTGATCGTTTATTTTTTTATTTTTGCAAAAAAATTAAGGATTTAGTTTTTTTGCATTTGAAATTGATTGGGATTTAGGATGTTAACTAATGTTATTACCAGGGTAAAAAGGGACCATAAAAAATTAGGTACGTGACCCATCTAACATTCTTTTTATGATTGGAGCGTTTTTAAAATTTGACCCTTCCTTAAAAATATTTGGAGTGTCAATAACAGTACCTCAAAATTATCACATATAAAATAATACAATTTAGATTTTTTTACTTTAATTCGACAATTAATAGTGCACATATTTTATCGCATTCCTAAAATGCACTATCTTATCTTGCTGATATGTACACTTTCTTAGTTATAAATATGACACTGTATCTTTCTTCCGCACCTCACAAAATCAATTACCCTCTTCATTCTTCCCTTTTCCTCTACATTCATTTAAACTTTTTACTTCTCTCAGTGTAACGACCCGGGGTTTTCGCGATCCTGAATAATCGACATAAACTCAGTGTCGACTATCTAAGCATCGGAAACACCAGATAGTACATGAAAGAAATTAGAGGGTGAGAATAGATAAGATAGAAACTTAGAATAGAAGAAGAAGAAGAACATACATCATCATTAGAGTAACACGAAACTCACAGAAGAACGAACAATATATAATAGATACATAACTTTGAAATAAAATTAGTATATGTATACAGTAACATTATTAGAGTACAACACTTACAATATAGCGGAAATAACAATAGATATATAATCCTGTAGCCTCTTGCTCCAAGCTCCCAGTATCTGTAAAATTCTGACTACTTGACTGCCCGTACAAAATTGGGCATCCAAGAGTTTAGGGAAAACAAAACAAAATAAACTCTGGGTCAGTCATGTGACTGGTGTGAGTAAACTCCAACCATTTGTTTAACTTTTAAAATCCTTTTAAAAGAAAGAATAATCATAAGACCAATCCACACATAAACACGGATGGTTTTTGCTGTATGATAACCCAGACCATTCTTTTAGAAACCATACTCTTCTGATATTATAATAATGTCTAAATCAGGTAAATAACAATCTAGCAGAACGCTTTCATCTCACGCTCTACATATATAATATACAATCAAAAATCGCAGACTCTTATTGGGTAATGGAATTCCAACTATGACGAGGTATGGAACCACCTTCCGATCAGTGTACTCTAGAAGCGATACACTGGAGTTCAACAAGAATATCTTGTAACTCGGCCACATGTGACCAGCCATTCATTTCGCTTGAATGTTCCGAATATATTGTCACCTTACGGTTGGTATACCAACATAACCATTCCCGGGAGATACAGAATTGAAAGAAGTAACAAGTATGGATATTCTCTAGATGCTGACAATATACCCTACTTGGGTGTGACCCACTTAGCCATGCTGCCTACCCGATTTCTGTCATTTCCCAATTGATGAGGCTTGAGGTTATAACGTATCTTTTAACATATCACCCCTTCATTTACTTTGAATGCAACATCGTCATACACGTCAAATCACAAATTGATTTCCCCAAAAATACCATGGGTATAAGCTAAGAGAAACGAATTCTTCCACCACCAACGTAAATACGTTTGAAACGATCAACTTACGCGATCTACTAGATATACTCTATCAGACATTCGTCCATTCAAGTTGTCCTAGGACTGGACAATCCGAAGAAATTATTCTGTAAATCCATCTTAGGAAATTTCTACCTAGGATTTACTGAACAACCCTTGCATAACTTCGTCTTCAATTATCTTCATCATATTTGATTCGCAACGCTAATGCCATACGGAGTGGTTTTCAGATAATATATCTGATCCCGTTCTCTCCGTATTGACAATGGAAATGGTCAAAATCTTCGGTAGTCGGTGATTTAACTATCAAAGGAAAACATGTGTGCAAACAATGATATTATTTCCAAATGGAAATTCTATCGATCAATCATCAATCAACATTTATTCATTTCCCCATTTCTCATTTCCATATATTCATCAAATCCTTATTTTCTAAATTTAGAAAATATACGTTATTAACTTTTGAAAACGTTTCCACTTCTGATTCATGCATCAATATCTTCCCACCTCTATTAGTCCTTAACTGTAAACTAGTAGGAGAACAATCCCCCACGTATTAACCCCGAAGGCCGAAACCAACATCAGATCGATACCTAGAAAGTCATTCAATTCAACTAATTTCCAATCAGTTTCTAATTTCGGTACTTCCATTTTAAGTTCCTATTTCAAACCCCACATTCTTTTATAATATTTTATTTGCAAAATATTTACTTTAATCTAATTTTTCACATAGAATGTGAATAATATTTCTTTATATAATCAAAACATTTTGATTTCGTATTTAAAACCAAATATCCAAATCCATTATATTTTTATTTGCAGAATTATTCATACAAACCTCCTTTTATACATTTTATATAAATCCTTTTATATAATTCTATTCATTTTATATAAATCCTTTTATATAATTCAATTCATTTTATATAAATCCTTTTATAAATTATATTCATTTTATATAAATCCTTTTATATAATTCTATTCATTTCATATAAATCCTTTTATATAATTCCATTCATTTTATATCAATCCTTTTATATAACTCTACTCATTTTATATATTAATATGTCATTTTCAATATTCACTTTGAAAATTTCCTTTTTACATTCCAGTATCTCATATGGTATTTAAAATACCAAATAACATGACCAGTATCATCATAATCAATTACAGATTATATATCACATCATATATCACAATATATGGAAACAAACAGTATTATAAATATTGAGGAATCCAGTTGGATCCCTCCAACCTGTTTCCCTGCGTTCACATATGTTAAACAATATAAATAACATCGATTTCATTTCAATATGAAAATTCTGATAAACAGAACCAATATTTGACTAACGGTTTAAATATATATCGTTATCTACAATTTCAACCAATAAATCAGCAATTCAACCAAACAATCAACACACAACAATCAATCATCATTTATCAATACTAGATTATATTTATAAAAATATAAACTGTACAGAGTTAGTGAGATTTACTCACAGTATTTGCAGTTGACGATTCTGTGTTGTTTTGTTTAAAATCAAATGACATTTGATTTTCACAAAATCCCAATAACTCCGTTCTCCACCATATTAGTTTTACAACGTAGATCTCCTTGCTACGATTCCACTGGATCCGGTTGCGTTCTATTCTGATCATGTATGAACGAATTATAAGTTTTTTGATTAAATTAAAATACTTTTTTATATAAATTTCTATTTAATTATACCTTCAATTTATTACCCCAAATATCTTTCTTCCTTCCTAGGTAGCTCACTGTTCGAACCCATTACTTAGCTCATTGTTCAAACCCATCACCTGCTCCATAGGACGTACCAACGTGTTCCCCTTTCATCAAATGGGAACGCAATCTTTCAGCAAATATCCACAATTGGAATGCAAGCTTACAACCTCCTTCTCCCTCTTATTACTTCACGCCTTGCTTTATAACGCAAAAATTATGTACGTTAATTATTTCTTCCTAAATGCTCCTATTCCCTTTCAACTTACCACCGACATTACCACCCTCCTTCACGACGCAATTACATCCTCCTTCCTTCCTCGAAACTACCCAATACACAGTACCCGCACTTACACATTAATAAGTGCAAACTCCATTTACAGTACCTAAAACTCCTTCTCTAAACAACACATCCTGCTTCCAGTTCAAACAAATGTTGCCCGCGCCATCATTTGATCACCTAATTCACCCTACACGCCACTAACTCCAAACTTGAAACTAAAAACCGTTACTGACACACTCCCCTAGCTCGCGACATGGAAATGAACTGTGTCTTCCAGCCTTTCCCCACCTCGTACAGGTGATCACCGAATAACCTATAAGAAGCTAAACTCCCCCGAAATACTGAATTCAAATTCCAGACTCCACGCTGATTCTTAGAAACCCCAAATTGAAGAACTCGACTTCTTCCTTCACCCACCCAGAGTTCGACAACTACCTGCTTCCCTATTGAAACGCACGACATGGTTCAGTGTAATATCCCTTCAAAAATCTCCACAAGATGTAATCGCCAATCCTAAACTTAAAAACCAACATCGTTTCACAAACAGATGCCCAAAATCTTGGAGTATCAAAACCCTAGCAAACGCCTGCAACCGACGTTGAATGTAAATGGGTATCGAACCCTTAAAAAGGCATACCATGTTGAAGAGAATTAGCATACGAATCTATCCATGTATATTTTGCGACTTATAGGAATATATTCGAATTGTTTGGATTTTAGAAACTCACGATTTGTTGATCTAAGAGAAAGCAACGGCTCTGAAGAGTAATGACCAGAGAAAACAGATGACTTAGGGTTAGGTAAAAGTATGGGTATTTATAGGACAATTATATATTTTTATATTTGAATTCTTTATTAATTTATATCCAACCTTTATTTATATTCGTCAATAAAAATCCGTATGATCACATACAACATCCAAAAATCAAGAAAATGAACATACAACTAGAGTCTGACATTACGGACCCAACGAAACTTGTTTCGTCGAATTCCGACATTGTTTACTCACACAGTATATTTTTAAAGTCAAATTATCGACTGTTTTTCACATTAAAATTCTGCACGGCCACATACTGACTCCAAAAATCATGAAAATTGAAATCTAACAATAATTCAATATTCTGGATTTAGTTTCGTTGAAAACGGAGCTCGTTTGTAAAACTGGCTATTTTTAAAGCTCTAAATAAACCCATTTAAATATTAATGTATTTAAAAAAATTAAATAAAATATTTATAAATAAATATTATTGTTTATATTCACATAGAATATTATGCAGCTCCAAAATAAATATATCTGAATTTATAATTCGACATTTCAAATCCAGATTAAATTAGTATTCAATTTATATTGAAAATCCTTTTATAATATAAATAAATCGTTATAAATTATAAAGGAATTCCATAGCGACTTTTCAAAAATTTGATTTGGACATAAATCAAAATCTACTCGACGAAATCCCGATTTTTCTCTTCCATTAGAAAAATATACTTCACCAGCTCCGAACGTTTCTTGTTTCACAAAAATCCGGCTTAAAACGGATTATGTATATTCGTTTGAAGTTCAAATCGCCAAGTTATGAACTGCCACGCTATTTCGAGCTGTATTATAATTATAATATGATTATACGTTCAAATTGTCATTTATTTAATATATTTGTTATTATAATTAAATTTTAAACTGAGTTATATATTATAAATGATCCAATTCAAACAATATTGTGAATTCAGCTATTTTCAACTATTTCGGAATTATAATATATTATTATATTATAAATATTAATTAAATATTCAATATTATTTAATTCTGGCCATTTTAAATAAGCAAACCATCATTTAAATAATTAAATAAATTATTTAAAATACCGTTAAAATACGGGTCGTTACATTCTTCCTCCCTTAAAATAAATTCGTCCTTGAAATTGCTAAGGTAGAAAACAAACCCTATTAACTAGGTTAAAAATTATTAGTTCACTTCTTAACTTCAGTTTCAACTGAACCAATTTATTTTCAATTAAATATTTATTTATTCATACTAACGAAAATTTTATAGCACCTTAACTTTTCGAAAAATTTCGCCAGAACCTCCTTCGTACTGGTCAATAGCTCAAACTCCAACTCACCTCTTTGGGCCTTCTTCAACCCGAAAGAAAATCAAACAGCCAAGTGGCTTGCCAATTCGGCTCATCAAAATCTCAAACCCATATATAATATAAACTGGTACCTTTTTGTCAGGCATATCATTATATCCTTTCCATCTGTTACCAATTCTGCATATACCAATGTCATCTCGATCATCCGGTTATACACAAGCCGAATTCTGTTCTTAACTCAGATTCCATTTTTAATTTCAACTCTTAGCTTACCATTCAAATTCCATTTCGGATTATCTCTAATCCAATCTAATTCGATATTTTCTATTTCAATTCATTTTCCACTTAACTGGTTTCAATTCAATTTCTATTTATATTTGCTTTTACAAATTCTAGTTTAATTTGTTTTAATTCAAACAATCTTCCCTAGGGAATTTTAAACATTTTAGCTTTTCTAAAACCAGATATCCCCTTTCAGGATTCAAAACAACTTGCTTTTCACAAAACAATTCAAAAACAAAATATTTGGTAGTAATCCATCACTTAGCAACTCAAAAATGAACACTAACGATGTCGCGATTCATCATCAGGGTTATTTCCCAGCTATCGAAGTGAGTTCAATACTATATCACTTTTCAAACTCATATTTAAACAATTTTATTTTGAAATCAGTTCAAAATACCAATCACACTGCTTGTAAAACAATTTAAAATCTCCCAGGATTTTAAAATTCTCATATATTTAATCCAAATCCATTTACAAACACTTTTTCACATTTCCAGAGTTTAAATTCCAATTCTGAATTTAAATTCAGATTTAATTCATTTGATTTCATATATTACACTTATATGAATCCTGATTGGCTATTTACATACCCATTTTACTTTTATAATCTCATTTGATTATAATAACAACCAACACATCCTATATATGATAATAATTCCAAGAATACATTTCTTTTATATCAAAATATAAATTTGGGTAAAATTATTTCATTTACCCATTTTTCAAAACATAGAGTGTCGGTTCATCGTATTCGAGTGTTTATAAACCCCTACCGATACAGTGGATCAAACTGATCGACCAGAACTCATAAACAACTCAACCAATAAATCTCCACAATATAAAACCATTTTTTATAAAATCTACAAATATGTTCTCTCATATATATACACTCAAACTCAATCTAGGGTATTACTAGCCCCATCTTTACTGAGTCACGCCACAGAGCCAAGGTAATAACTTAAGCTTATGCTCTGATACCACTTTAACGACCCGGGGTTTTAGCGATCCTGAGTAATCGACATAAACTCAATGTCGACTATCCAAGCATCGGAAACACTGAATAGTCCATGAAAGAAATTAGAGGGTGAGAATAGATAATATAGAAACTTAGAATAGAAGAAGAAGAACATACACCATCATCAGAGTAACACAAAACTCACAGGTACATAACTTTGAAATAAAACAAGTATATGCATACAGTAACATTATCAGAGTACAACATTTACAGCACAACGGAAATAACAATAGCTATATAATCCTGAAGCCTCCTGCTCCAAGCTCTCAGTATCTGTAAAATCTTGACTACTTGACTGCCCGTACAAAATTGGGCACCCAAGAGTTTAGGGAAAACAAAACAAAATAAACTATGGGTCAGTCATGTGACTGGTGTGAGTAAACTCCAACCATTTGTTTAACTTTTAAAATCCTTTTAAAAGAAAGAATAATCATAAGACCAATCCACACATAAACACGGATGGTTTTTACCTTATGATAATCCAAACCATTTTTTTTAAAAAACCATACTCTTCTGATATTATAATAATGTCTAAATTAGGTAAATAACAATCTAGCAGAACGCTTTCATCTCACGCTCTACATATATAATATACAATCAAAAACCGCAGACTCTTATTGGGTAATGGAATTCCAAGTATGACAAGGTATGGAACCACCTTCCGATCAGTGTACTCTAGAAGCGATACACTGGAGTTCAACAAGAACGTCTTGTAACTCGGCCACACATGACCGGACATTCATTTCGCTTGAATGTTCCGAATATATAGTCACTTTACGGTTGGTATACCAACATAACCATTCCCGGGAGATACAGAATTGAAAGAAGTAATAAGTATGAATATTCTCTAGATGGTGATAATATACCCTGCTTGGGTGCGACCCACTTAGCCATGCTGCCTGCCCGATTTATGTCATTTCCCAGTTGATGAGGCTTGAGGTCATAACATATCTTTTAACAGATCACTCCTTCATTTACTTTGAATGCCACATCGTCATACCTGTCAAATCACAAATTGATTCCCCCAAAAATACCATGGGTATAAGCTAAGAGAAACGAATTCCACCGCCACCAACATAAATATGTTTGAAACGATCAACTTACGCGATCTACCGGATATACTCTATCAGACATTCGTCCATTCAAGTTGTCCTAGGACTGGACAATCTGAAGGAATTATTTTGTAAATCCATCTTAGGAAATATCTACCTAGGATTTACTGAACCACCCTTGCATAACTTCGTCTTCAATTATCCTCATCATATTTGACTCACAACGCTAATGCCATACGGAGTGGTTTTCAGATAATATATCTTATCCCGGTCTCTCCGTATTGACAATGGAAATGGTCAAATCTTTGATAATCGGTGATCTAACTATCAAAGGAAAACATGTGTGCAAACAACGATATTATTTCCAGATGGAAATTCTATCGATCAATCATCAATCAACATTTATTCATTTCCCCATTTCTTGTTTCCATATATTCATCAAATCCTTATTTTCTAATTTTAGAAAATATACGCTATTAACTTTGGAAAATGTTTCCATTTCCGATTCACGCATCAATATCTTCCCACCTCTAACTGTAAACTAGCAAAAGAACAACCCCCTACGTATTAACCCCAAAGGCCTAAACCAACATCAGATCGATACCCAGAAAGTCATTCAATTCAACTAATTTCCAATCAGTTTCTAATTTCAGTACTTCCATTTTAAATTCCTATTTTAAACCCCAAATTCCTTTATAATATTTTATTTGCAAAATATTTACTTTAATCTAATTTTTCACATAGAATGTGAATAATATTTCTTTATATGACCAAAACAGTTTGATTTTGTATTTAAAACCAAATATCCAAATCTATTTATATTTTTATTTGCAGAATTATTCATACAAATCTACTTTTATGTAATTCTATTCATTTTATATAAATCCTTTTACATAATTCTATTCATTTTATATAAGTCCTTTTATATAATTATATTCATTTTATATAAATACTTTTATAAATTCTATTCATTTTATATAAATTCTTTTATATAATTCTATTCATTTTATATAAATCCTTTTATATAATTCTATTAATTTTATATAAATCCTTTTATATACTTCTATTCATTTTATATATAAATATGTCGTTTTCATTATTCACTTTGAAAATTTCTTTTTACATTCCAGTATCTCATATGGTATTTAAAATACCAAATAACATGACCAGTGTCATCATAATCAATTACATATTATATATCACATCATATATCACAATATATGGAAACAAACAGTATTATAAATATTGAGGAATCCAGTTGGATCCCTCCAACCTATTTCCCTGCATTCACAAATGTTAAACAATATAAATAACATTGATTTCATTTCAACATGAAATATTCTGATAAACAGAATCAATATTTGACTAACGATTTATATATATATCGTTATCTACAATTCCAACCAATAAATCAGCAATTCAACCAAACAATCAACACATAATAATGAATCATCATTTATCAACACTATATTATATTTATAAAAATATAAACTGTACAGAGTTAGTGAGATTTACTCATAGTATTTGCAGTTGACGATTCTGCGTTGTTTTGTTAAAATAAAACGACATTTGATTTTCACAAAATCCCAATAACTCTGTTCTCCACCATATTAGTTTTACAACGTAGATCTCCTTGCTACAATTCCGCTGGATCCGGTTGCGTTCTATTCTGATCATGTATGAACGAATTATAAGTGTTATAAGTTTTTGATTAAATTAAAACACTTTTTTTATATAAATTACTATTTAATTATACCTTCAATTTACTACCCCAAATATCTTTCTTCCTTCCCAGGTAGCTCACTGTTTAGACCCATTACTTAGCTCCCTGTTCGAACCCATTACCTGCTCCATAGGACGTACCAACGTGCTCCCCTTTCATCAAATGGGAACGCAAGCTTTCAACAAATATCCACAGTTGGAACGCAAGCTTACAACCTCCTTCTCCCTCTTATTACTTCACGCCTTGCTTTATAACGCAAAAATTATATACGTCAATTATTTCTTCCTAAATGCTATGCAATTACATCCTCCTTCTTTCCTCGAAACTGCACAGTACACAGTACATGCACTTACACATTAATAAGTGCTAACTCCATTCACAAGTACCCGAAACTCCTTCTCCAAACAACACATCCTGCTTCTAGTTCAAACAATGATGCCCGCGCCATCATTTGATCACCTCATTCAACCTAACACGCCGCTAACTCCAAACCTGAAACCAAAAACCGTTACTGACACACTCCCCTAGCCCGTGACATGGAAATGAACCGTGTCTTCCAGCCTTGCCCCACCTCGTACAGGTGATCATCGAATAACCTATAAGAAGCTAAACTCCCCTAAATACTGAATTCAAATTCCAGACTCCGCGCTGATTCTCAGAAACCCCAAATTGAAGAACTCGACTTCTTCCTTCACCAACCCAGAGTTTGACAACTACCTGCTTCCCCATTGAAACGCGCGACATGGTTCAGTGTCATATCCCTTCAAAAATCACCACAAGATGTAATTGCCAATCCTAAACCCAAAAACCAACATCATTTCGCAAATAGATGCCCAAAATCTAGGAGCATCGAAACCTAGCAAATGCCTGCAACCGACGTTGAATGTAAATGGGTATCGAACCCTTAAAGAGGCATACATTTTTGAAGAGAATTAGCATACGAATCTATCCATGTATATTTTGCGATTTATAGGAATATATTCGAATCATTTGGATTTTAGAAACTCACGATTTGTTGCTTTGAGAGAAAGCAACAACTACGAAGAGTATTGACCAGAGAAAACAGATGACTTAGGGTTAGGTAAAAGTATGGGTATTTATAGGATAATTATATATTTTTATATTCAAATTCTTTATTAATTTATGTCCAATTGCTATTTATATTCGTCAATAAAAATCCGTATGATCACATACAACATCCAAAAATCAAGAAAATGGGCATACAACTAGAGTCTGACATTTCGGACCCAACAAAACTTGTTTCGTCGAATTCCGACATCGTTTGCTCACACAACGTATTTTTAAAGTCAAATTATCGATTGTTTTTCACATTAATATTCCGCACGGCCACATACTGACTCCAAAAATCACGAAAATTGCAATCTAACAATAATTCAATATTTTGGATCCAACGGAATTAGTTTCGTTGAAAACGGAGGTCGTTTGCAAAACTGGCTATTTTTAAAGCTCTAAATAAACCCATTTAAATATTAATATATTTAAAAAATTAAATTAAATATTTATAAATAAATATTGTCGTTTATATTCACATAGAATATTACGTAGCTCCAAAATAAATATATCTGAATTTATAACTCGACATTTCAAATCCGGATTAAATCAGTATTCAATTTATATTGAAAATCCTTTTATAATATAAATAAATCATTATAAATTATAAAGGAATTCCATAATGACTTTTCGAAAATTTGATTTGGACATAAATCAAAATCTACTTGACGAAATCACGATTTTTCTTTTCCATTAGAAAAATATACTTCACCAGCTCTGAACGTTTCTTGTTTCATAGAAATCCGGCTTAAAACGGATTCTGTATATTCGTTTGATGTTCGAATCTCCAAATTACGAACTGCCGCGCCATTTCGAGCTCTATTATAATTATAATATAATTATACGTTCAAATTGTCATTTATTTAATATATTCGTAATTATAATTAAATTTTAAACTGAATTATATATTATAAATGATCCAATTCACACAATATTGTGAATTCAGCTATTTTCAACTATTTTGGAATTATAATGTATTATTATATTATAAATATTAATCAAATATTCAATATTATTTAATTCTGACCATTTTAAATAACCAAACCATCATTTAAATAATTAAATAAATTATTTATAATACCGTTAAAAATACGGGTCGTTACACTCAGGATCTCCAACTTTTGATTGTAGTGGGAAAGTGCTTCTAATTTCAAGATAGGTACTGTATATTATTCTGTGCATTTATCTGCTTTGGTTTGCATCAGTATTCAGTTGTGTCTTTTCGGATTTATCTGCTTGGTTTGCATCAGCATTTGGTTTTCAATAGTTTGCATCGAACCTATATAATACTTTAAATGCTCATGCGATCTGCAGCACCCTGCAACTGCGCAGCAATCAAAAGATCCGATTAGTAGATGAGTACAGTTGAGATGCAAGTTTCACATCTAAGTTGGTAAGCTGCATACAATTATTTAATTTATAAAATAAAAAATATCCATTATTTAATTGTATTATCTAATCATGTTTTTTTTCCTTTACAGGTAAAGCATATGGAAGAAATTGGATGGTGACAGTGAAGATAATCAAGATGAAATATTTTATTAATAAATAAATTTTATCATTTTTAGTCTGGTAATTGTATATTTTTAGTATTATCATAATATATGCTTTATGGATAGATTTTTTTTATTTACATTTTCATTTATTAATGATTGATATCGCATTTGAATTTATTTATATTGTATACTATTTTATTTTTTGGAGTGGTAATTTATTAATCATGCAACATCACGTGCGAAGTGCATGCCATTATCACGCGCAAAGCGCGTGTCACGACCACGCACGAAGCGCGTGCCATGACCACGTGCGAAGCGCGTGCCGTTATCACGTGCGAAGCACATGCCATGACGCTCGTTAGATATTAACAGTTTATACTCTTTTAGCAGCTTACCGTAATTATTTTGAACATTCCTCTGTTTTACTGCATCTATGATTATACCTAACACAGTAAAACTTCATCAAACTCCAACAACAAAGTGAAGCAACCAAAATCCGTTAAACTAAAACCAAAATTAATCAAACAAACAACAACAATTTCAAAAAAAAACCTCGTAGACCATCGTAAACGAATAGAACATGGATTGACACCAGATTAACTTGAAAAAGATAACAACAAACAAAACGTACCCAAATTCATCAAACAAACAACACAATCTCAAAAACTAAATCCTCGTAGACCATCGTAAACGAATCGAACATGGATTGGCACCAGATTAACTTGAAAAAGACAACAACAAAGAAATGTTAGAAATTGGATTGATTTACCTGTAGACATCGATCTAAGAGTGCAGACACCTGCCGATGTTTCTAGAACTAGAGCTAGAGTTGGTAGATAGGAGAGGAATCTCCACTTTTATGAAGTTCACTGTTTATGATTTGGTCAGCCCATCACTAAGAAGCAAGGCAACGAACTGATGATCTCCAAAAGTAGAGGGCATAAGCAGCATAAAATAGGGTCAGTGGAAGGGAGAGAGGCAAAAGAAAGTTTCAATCTACCATGATTTTCGAGAGAGAGACTTTTTGTTTCGTGTTGTGTATCAACATGAAGTAATGATATGGTAGCTAATCTAGGTCTTATAGAAGACGGTTCGGGTTTCAATTTCACATTTCAACGAAGGGCTGGCCCTGTTGTAAAACGCTGAATACTTAGACTTATACAATTCTTCACGTTTCTATATCTCATACCATATAACAATGCGTTACATGTTATGTGTTGTATGATTTATCACTTTAAAGTTTTTTCAAAACACTATGCAAATTTTCATAATATTTCTTTTCCGAACCAATTTAATGGTAAACAAAATCGTGTCTTTTGACCTTAAACTATTTTAAATTAATTATTTATTCTCAAAATAATTATCAAGATTACAATTGTTATTTTATTTTAACATTTAAGAATATTTTTAGTTTTAGCATAGAAGTTAGAAAAATTGATAACTGTATATATCTGTTGAACATTTCTATTTTACATAAAGCTCACATTTCCAACCAGAGTTCTAGTGAATATTATTAATTATTAATTATTAATCATTAAATCATTAATTACTTTTCTTTGGATGTTAATGTTATTTATCAAGTACTAACAAATAAATAAAAATTATTACTTATTTTTTTCAAGTTAGTATTAAATAATAATGATATTTATAATAAATTAAAATCTAAAAATTTAAAGTAATTATTATTTATTACTTCTTTAAATACTAAATATTAAATAAAATTTCTATTATAATTGTCAAACAATATAAAAAAGTAAATGGATATGAAAAGTCAATTGGTAAAAATCATTTATTACAAGTTTCATTTTATGAACGTTAAAAATACTTAGTTGTAACATGATCATTTTCATATAGCAGTTAATTATAAATTAATTATGGATTAATTATTAATTTAAGTAGTAATTAATAATTATTAATTATTTAAAATCAGTGATTAAATATTAAATATCACTTTATAAGTACTAAATATTACTATTAACTACTAATTATTAATTATTAATCTTAATTATAATACGATTATCTATATTTGATAGAAAATTGTTAATAGTTAAATATTATTTTTTAATTGTTAAATATTACTTATCAATAAAATGTTAAATATTGATCGTTAGATGTTATTAATTAATAAATAGTATCAATAATTTACTAATTATTAATGAATAACAATTATTAATAAGTAACAATAATAAATTATTAAATATAAAGAATAATAATTGATTATTTATAATACTATATTGTGAAAAACATTAATTATAACGAATTATAAATAGTGACATATGTAAGTCGTCGTTTATGTTATCAATAACATATTTTCTCCAATTAAAGTTATTTCCAATTCTTCCATCCTTAAGTAATTTGCATAAGTTATAGTATTTACTTCGGTGCATTTGCTTCGGTCCTTAAAGAATTGATGCAAATAATACTATTTGCTCCGGTTGTAGTGACAACCGAAGCTAATAATACTATTTGCTTCGGTTGTAAACATAACCGAAGCAAACGATATCATTTGCTTCTGTTGTGAGTACAACTGAAGCAAAAACAATATATGCTTCAGTGTATTTGCTTCCGCTGCGTTTACAATTGAAGCAAATGACACTATTTGCTTTGGTTGTGAGCACAACGGAAGCAAATGAGTCAAGGCAACATGCATATTTTGTACTAGTGTCGGTTCCTCGAAATGGCTTTCCTCCTATAGCGCAGAAATCTTTGCAGATCTTAGAAAAATTATTTGCTCACGGAGGAGAAGGAACAACGGGTGCAGCTGGGGAAGGAACGTCTGCTTGACCATCGGCAGGCGTCATGGCCTCTAGATACCTACAGAACCAGCCCTGGTATCGTAACGCCCTTAGGAATAGTAGGTTCCCCAGACATGCTAAAAAAAAGGGAAAAGGGATTCAAATAGAGAGTCGAAAGATATTACATATGGCTTTGGGGAATATGTTTTACAAAACAGATTTTTCTTATTTAAAATGCTTTCTTTAACACCTTTTTGAAAACAATTTTCATAATCTTTTATCTGATCTGGTAACCTTCAGGTCTAATACCAAGTGTGACACCCCATGTCCGTTAATGTCACTCATTAAGAGAATGCATTAAGTTTCGTGAAGCGTTATAGGTAAGTAGAAACAAAAACATTACAAGAAAGATATAAAATAGCAGCGGAATTTAAAATTTTATTAAGCAGAAAACATCGTGGTTCAAAACATAGTTAAATCATAAGTCTGAAATACATAAAACCTAGTACATCAACTTAAAAATTTCTGTCTTGTACTAAAACATCAGAGTACAATAAACATGACAAAAGCATAATCCCCAAAAACATAACCATAGTAGAAAAGGTACGAAATCGAGCAGTACATCTAAGCAGCTCCAAGCAGAAGGAAAGAAGAATCCTGGTCAAGCTTGAGTATCCCACCCTAAGAACCTGCGGTGGAGGCGGGGGAGGGGGGGGGAGGAAAAGAAAGAAGAGGAAACAAAATAGGTCAGACATAAAGTCTGGCGAGTCCAGTTACTTTTAGCATATAAATAAGTAAAAGCATCATGATAGGCATATAAACTAGATAAGAGGTATAAATCATGCAAGGCAGGTATGACAAGGTAAATAGGATAAATAGGATGGAAAAAATAGCGCTTCCCTAACACTTTTCTTTCTCTGCACCAATACAGTATCACTTAAACAAGATGATCCCCAACAAGTACAAGAAGGTAGACTTAGGCATACTTCTAGTGAAAGGTTTAATCCCATACAATTAACAAGCAGCCTAACTGAACATACCAGAGTTACTCCTAAGGATAATAACGGGCTCCTAAACGTACCGTAGTTTAGATGCACCCTAGTTACTACCCCAATCGATCGACTCCCTACTCCGTAGATACCCTGTGCTGGCCCCATAGTAGGATGTATCACTTCCTAAAGTGCCAACCCTTCGTTTTCAGGATGCGCACAACCATATCTACCGATGTCACGATGTCTCAGCCTCCTCTTGTCCAGACCCATGCATGCACATGACCCCGTCGGAATGCGCCGCCCATACCGTCCCCTCTTTTGGATCTCTTACAATCAGCCCAATAAGCGTGCCCCAACTCTGACCTAGTTAGGAGTGTTTGTTTGATACCTATATATGGGTTACCGAATGAAACGGGTCCCACACACAAGATGATACAATCTTCCCCCTACGCTTGCATCCCCACGACTAGGATTTCCACAGGTTATGTAACACTAGTGTAAAATGATTGCATAACCCCACAGGTTAAGTTTGTGGGCCTATATATAAATATTGCCCACCACCCCAAGATTTACTTAATGCACCCACTGTTTCAAACAAGTTTACTTAACCCCTACTCAAGTTAACATGTCCATATAATTCCTATGGATTCAAACATGTTAAGTATTCAAATTCATTACCATATATCATTTATGGTTATAATGTGCTAGGCCTCCCACATTAAGTCTACAACTTGTGGATGCTGGATATGACGATCGGGTTCAGGTAGACTTCTTCCACAAGTCGGACTTAACCTCGTGTCTCAGCACGTTACGTGTTTATGCACTCAGACCCCTCACATTAGATTCACCACTTGTGATTGCTGGATATGCCAGTTGGGTCCAGGCAGACTTCTACCATAATTGTAATCTAACCTCGTGTCTAAGCGCGATTACAGTTTCTAATTACTATAAATCTAGGGATTTTCACTATTTAACAATTATCCCTATTTCATTACAGGTTTTCATGCCCTTTTTCCAAGTCATATTCATCATGTACCATATGCCCCAAATTAAGATCTAAATCACAATTTGATTTATGCCCCAAATCCATATTCATGTATTTAATTCAAGTTATGCCCAAATTTTCCAATACAAGTTATTCTCCAATTTTAACATTTTCCCCTCGTTTCTAATTCCATGCATTCGCATATTTCAGCGGTATGCCTAGGATTGAAGGTAGTCTGGCTATAAAATAAAAAGGGAAAAGAAGAAGGGAAAAGAACAGAAATAAACATAATAACAAGATTGACATATGATGGCAGGAATAGTCATAGCAACTAATAAACATATAGTGACAAAATTGGGCATAGTGAGAAGATAGGCATATTGGAACAAATCTGATGAACATGTGATAATATAATTGATTAGGCATAGTGTCATGATCATAAACAGGCATGATGAGATCTAATCAGTGAATTAGATATACAAACAATGGAAGATCTAACATGATAAATAGGCATAGGTTTAAATCCAATTCACAGTCATGTGAAAATAACTTAGATACACAGTTTATGGCATATCTGA
Source organism: Allium sativum (assembly GCA_030737875.1). Taxonomy (NCBI): domain Eukaryota; kingdom Viridiplantae; phylum Streptophyta; class Magnoliopsida; order Asparagales; family Amaryllidaceae; genus Allium; species Allium sativum. The sequence goes on along the minus strand of CM060916.1, from coordinate 1,044,702,874 downwards.
TATGATTTAATTAGTCACATGCTTAGATACAATTCACAGACATGTCAAAAGTAACTTTTAAGTGTTTATATCTAAAAACAACGTAGACTCACAAAGAATGGATCTAAGAAACAGAAGAATAGTTGCAGATCTTGAAGCACAGATCTCTGAATTTGTCTAACTCTTGTTGTAGAAGAAGAATAGGCTATTTTAGTCTAGGCAGAGGCAACATCTAGTTCTCCATTGTTTTTGAATGAATAAAACAATGAGTATAGGTTCTTATTTATAGTATAAGGTCAACGAATATAGCCAAGAATTCAGTCCACATACGCAGAAAAGAATTTCGCCCGGATCTGTATCGGGGTCGACCCCCCTTGGTGTGTCGACCTAGGGGTTGACATAGGGGTCGACACCCCCTTGATGGGGTCGACCCATGGGCAGGAATTTTCCCGCTCCCTCCTGCTGTTTCATTTTGAAATATTTTGAATTTCTGGGAAGTTTTATTTATATATAATTAGCTTATATATGCGTAAATTTCAAACCTTAATATCTTCTTCATACGGTGTTCGTTTTATGCAAACTCAGAGTCTATCTTAAGAAGAATTCCGAGACGAACGCAATGGTGTAGTCCGTTTTACTTAATTTCCAATATTTAATTAAGTATTCCTTAGTTCATCTTAATGTGTTGTAGAATTACGGGGTGTTACAATAGCGGTAGGCAGGGAGGTGCGCTACCTTGAAACCGGCCCAGAAACCCACAATTCATAACACGATAATATCCCATAATCAACGCAGTATACCCAAAAGAAAATATATAAATCGTCTCACTATACACGGGCAAAGACCAACAAGTATCGAACTAACAAGCTAAAGGAACATTTCAACGAGAAAAAGGCCCCTCGAAAACCATAAATAAAAGTCTTCACTTCAATGGTAGATAATCTTGAAAGTTGCGAACTTTATTGGTTGAGAAGACAGGCCAAGTAACGAAAAGGCGGATCCAGAACCACTAGCAAGTTGCGATAGAGATTAAAGCATCAAACCAGTTAAAATGAGCAAGAAAGAAAATAGATTTGAAAAAATTAGTGTGAAGGTTTGACTGTGGAGCAAGCAAAATAGGACACAATAATAGGGAAAACTAGGTAGAGGGAGATGAGAGCGATAAGGAAAGGGCGGAGGAGGAAATCGACGAGGGAAAAAAGAGGCGGTGACGAAGAAAATAACCTACTCCCCATTAGTATAAACATTGCAAGCTTTTATCAAATATTTCATGGTTTTAATAATATATAAATATCAATTGTCAATTTATTTCTTTTTAGAACGAAATTGCGAAAATAGTAGAATATAGCGAGAATGACAGAGTATATGGAAAATAGAAGGATTTAAAGTCGAAATGATATTTTTGAGGCTATCAGAGAAAACTATCATGGTAGAAATCATCCTGCAATATAGTGGGGCATTAATTGCATAAACGATGTTTTCCTTTTTATATGATTATTATTTCAGATGTTTTCAACATATTTCATATAGAATCTGAAAACCCGATCCCGTCCTAGCAACGAATAAGGCATAAAATCTGAATTTAAAATGGTTTAGCATGAAGAAAAAGAATGAAAACCCTTGAAAATGAAGTTTTACATCAGTTAGATTTGTTTTACTCTTCCACAGCCAAATGAAGCTCCTTCCCCACCCTCACACCCCACCTGCCAACCCAAAATAATTGGGCATTGTTATTGACACTCCAAATACTGTTAAGGAGGACCAATTTTTTATTTTTTTCAAAAATGGTTAAGGGGAGTACCAAGGAGGAAAGTAGTCCCTTAACAAATAAAAGTAATTTTACCTCAATACCCATTTATCCCCTTAACAAATATTGCAAGAGCCATAGTAAAAAATAAAAATAAAAAATCAATTCGCATATATCGATTTTTTAAAACCGAATAAGTGTTTTCGGAGGAATATGATTGAACTAATTTTTTTTGGTCAACATAAATATGCCGAATTTTATAATTACGAAGGCAATGCACCGAAATTATTATTAATTTTTGAAATATCACTATCGAATACATACATAATTGATTACGTGCTGCATTCGGTGCAGTGGTGACGAACTGCTTATTTTAATTCGGCTTCCCTTGTCGAATAAGTTTTTTTTAATCTAATTTGAAGGGGCAATCTGAGAATATTGAGTAATGTGAAATAATAGGTTTGTGTAGCCCCTTATCAACTTTTCAAAGAGTGAAGTGATTTTAAAAGGGGATTGTTAAATGGACTCCACTTTTGGTTAAGGAGAGGACAAAATTTAAGTTATTGTTCAATTGTTAAGGGGAGAATCAAAAAAATTAGCCCTCCCTTAAACACTTAATTAAAAATTCCAATATTAACCCCATAATCTTATTTAATGTAAAATTTAAAAGCTAAACCCTAAATAATGAGCACAATTTAATGAAATAAAAAAAGGGATATAGTTAACATAATGGAGACATAAGAAAGTTGTGTGGGTGGTCAAAAGATATCAGATCAGGTAAGTTAATGAATATCATTTTGAAATTCGATGGTTCAATTTAAAATACTTAAATATCTATGAACAAATCTGATCAAATATGTATAATTGGAACATTAATTGAGATGCAAATGTTTTTGCGCCGTGGAAATGATAAGAAATTGTATTCGTGCGTATGCAAATCAGCGCGAAATATAAAAAGAACAATAGTGAATTGTATGTTGTGACAAGGGGTAGTTTAGTACATGTTTTTTCTAAAATAAAAAAAAACCAAACCCTCCCTTAATATTTTTTTTAAGTGGAGTTCCCTTAAAATTGTCCTCCCCTTAACCAAAAGTGAAGTCCCTTTAACAATCCCCTTTTAAAAAATGACTCGCTTAACAATAGTTGGAGTGTCAATAACAACACCCAAATAAATCCACATCTTGTAAATGGTTTTGCATGAATGCTTGTTTTACAAATCTAAGTCAATTAGTGCATCAGGCACCCCAAGGGGGTTAAGTATTTGCTTCATACACACCGAAGGGTTTTAATTTATTAACTCGCACCTCGATCGAACAATGTGGCTACATGTATTTTATAGGGGTCTGCACAACAATTTGTCGATTTCCACGCGATATCCCCAGATAATTCGGTCCATTCCGACACGCTCCCATAAACCCCTGCAACCAGAAATGAATTCATCGCCGTCGTGGTCAATCGATCCCGACTTGGACACGCTCGACCTCTCCACTCTCACCTTCCACGATTCCAAACCCCTAAAGAAGGTCCCACACGGCGACATATTTTCCGCCGCACGTGCCGGTGACCTGGACCGCCTGCGTCACCACCTCTCCAACCCGTTGATCAACGTCAATGCACGTGACAAGTGGGACTCGGTTGCCCTTTACTACGCTTGCCTCGCCGGACACTTGGATGCGGCCAGGATGCTCCTTGAAGCTGGGGCGATTTGTTCGGAGAGGACTTTTGATGGTGACAGGTGTCACTATGCTGCGCTTAATTTAAATATCAGGAATCTTTTGAAGATTTTCGAGGCACGGCCGCCGAGGTTAGGGCCGCTTGAGGGGGCTTTGCGGGATGTGTTTTTGGGGTGTCCCGCTAATAAATTTAAGGTTGAAGAAGATGGCGAAGAGAAGAAAGATTTTGCGAACGATAATGGTAAAAAAATAAAATCTTTTCTACATGATTACCAAGTACGATTGCTACGGTTTTAATATGTTAGCAGTAAGCTTTTGATTTGAACTTCCTTGCAATATATTTTGACGTAAATCGATTATTGACTGCAGAATATTCTACAATTCAAGATGGAGCGCAAATGTTAAGGATGATTTCATCTTGTTACATTATCAATTGAATTTAAGTAAAAATTGGGTCCTAGGGTTGAATGTGGGCTATATTATTAGTGGATGCAGATTTTGGCATATTCCAAACCAATTTTTTAGCCATCTGTGAAATTGAATGTAGAACAACCTGGATGGCAAAGTTATCATATTATGAAGTACAAACTTTATTTTTCCTTCTAATACGTTGGTTAGTATAGCTGTATAAATTTTGCAGGGCTGATATTGGGGTTGTTGCACCTTGTAACTGGCTAGATGAGTGGTGTAAATGTTCATTATTTTAGACTTGGCCATGAGTTTAGAATATGGGTCATATTTTATTATTTTTCTACTGAAAACTGGCACAAGAATGATTTCATGATTCATAATTTAGCACTAACAAACTGCAAATTTATTATCAATCTAAATCTCTAGTCATTGCAGTATAGCTGGTTATCTTATGTTCTATCATTTTGATCAACATCTCACTGAGATAACTTAGGGAACCTTCACAATCTTGTTTAGCTTGCACTACAATTTTCTTCTTCTTGTAGTCACGATTAATCAGTTGTTTTTTTTTTTTTTTTTTTTTTTTTTTCGGAGCTTGAGCTTAACAGGATTAGGAAGCAATATCTCTTAAGCTGCAGCTTGCAACTTAGGAGATGATTTATGTAAATGCTTAATACTTTTCCTTTTAGATTTTATCATGAGTTTATAATATAGATTATATGCTTATATTTCATTATTTTGCTACTGAAAACTGACACATGAATGATTTCATGAATCACAGTTTAGCACTAACAAGTTGCAAGTTTATCATCAATTTAAACCTACAACCAGTCCACTATAACCAGCTATCTAATGTCCTATCATCTTGCCAACATTTCATTTCTTTTTCTTGTAGATGTGGTTAACTAGTCTGTTTTGGAGTGGTAATTAATATTTTGGGTTTCAGAATTTTGTACCGTAGAATTCAAAGGCCTTCCACTTTGACTATCTGATGTACAAATGTAGAGTTCTTTTTGTTGATGTTAGTGTTATTATAGTTATCGCTTATGAGCTAAGGGACCCAGTGGCCGGTTTTGCTGTACTAGCTGCAATTAATACAGGAATTGACAACTTTACACCACCAGACCCCTTTGAATTCCCAGTAAACCCTGTTAGTCCATCGGCATATCTGTCCATAACAAAGGCAACATAATGAATTCATCCACAACAAGTGCAGATTCATGTAGTCTATTTTTATTATCATTATTTTCAATAATTTGATATGTAAAAAAAATAAAACCAACCTCAAAATTGTTATCATGTTTCGTATTTTCTGTTTTCAAAAAAGCAGGATTTACTTCACTAAGTGGATCAAGTTCAAATTTGTTCCCTCCGGACATCACATTCTATGTTGGTGGAAGGCCCATCGAAGCTCACCGGGTCATTTTAAGTGCCAGATCCCCATTCTTTAAAACGAAATTTGAGAATGAATGGAAAGGCAGAAAAGAAGTGAGATTCTCAGGCCAAAAGTTATCTTATATAGCATTATACAGCCTTATCCATTTTTTTTACTCTGATAGACTAGATATAGCAGTTGTTGACATGGATGACCTTATACGCACATGCAAAGCTTGCAAATGCGAGAAGCTACAAAAAATCTTGCAGAATGAGTTAATCTATCAAACTTTTGTTGAGTATAAGTCTTTGAGGGAGGTAGATAATTCTCAGAAAAGATTTGTATTACAAGGTTCGTCTCTGCCTGAAGAAGATAGGCTTCCTGCTGCTTTACATAGGATTATACAGGCTTCACTTTCAAATCTAAATGGCGTGAAAAAAAGTTTGGATGATAAAGATCTTGCTGATGTATGTATCAAAGTAGGAAATAGGACATTTCGGTGCCATCAAGTGGTCATTGCATCAAGATCAGAGTATTTTAAAGCTAGGCTGTCCAGAATGACAGGTTTTCTTGAAGGAAATGAAGGAATTGAAGGCCAGTCTCTTCCATTTATTGAAGAGCATGACTTGAGCACAGAAGCATTTGAGAAGATTATAGAATACATGTAAGATTTTTTATTAGTGCATTATAGCTTTCATTGGGGAATATAGATCATAACTTCCCTTAGTTTGGTATCAATGTCACTTTCTCACACTCAGTTTCATTTAATGTTGCATATGTGCAAATATGCAAATTACATTGTGAATGGTGATAATTACTCTTAAATCTTAACATCAAACAAGTTGTAGCTTTTTGTGTAACCCTTGGTTACCTAGAGTTAAGATACAAGATCTACATCTGATGCATGTGGTAACAGGTATACAGATGGCTTGAAGGATATAGATCCTGAGCAGGTATATTGTGAAACAGGAGAAGTATATATATTGAAGTTTGAATCTTTTATAGGAAGTAACATAATATTTTGCTTCATTCATCAGGCAGAGGAAATGTTTGATGCTGCTTCGAGATATTTGCTGTTTCCCCTTAAAAGAGCAGTTGCAGATGTTCTGCTTCCACACTTAGAAATGGTCTCACCTGCAGAATTGTGCCACTGGTTAATACTATCCGACATGTAAGTTGGTATTCTTCTGCTCATCTAATGTTTTCCTTTTCTGTCAAAATTTTCAACAATATAAGGTTGGGCTTCAAAATCGGTGAGCATTGCAGTAACAAGAATCAAATGTATACTATTTATACCAGAGCAGACTAAAATCAAATGCTTACAACTTATGGAGAATTCTGCAAGTAATTTTGACCAAACAAATGAGTAAAATAACAATTTTAGTTCAAACAATTTGCATCGATATATATACACACACACATGTGTATATATGTACGTATATATATAAGGTGGGTTATATGCACGCACCCCTTTTGCACCCGAGCCGCAGCAACTGGTTTATATTTGAGTAAAGATTTAGTGAAAGAGAGAAAATGGATTATGTTGTGGAAATCAGAAGACATTTAGGGATGCTACACTGTTTGGGGTGTCACTGAACGCATATGTGTGTGTGTATATATATATATATATGTGTGTGTGTGTGTGTGTATATATATATATATGTGTGTGTGTGTGTGTGTGTGTGTGTGTGTAATATGCATATGCATATACATACATACACTACCCACTAATGGTGGACATTGCGACAAACGAGGAGATGGTTACATAATAGGATCTCCTCCCAAAACCGTCAGATCTGGGGCCTCCACTACCTCGGCCTACGTCAACGTGGAGCAAACCATGGGAGGATGCGGTTACGGGCATGAGTGGGGAAGAAACTGCTGATGTGGCTTTGAATTTCTTCCCCTCTATCCTTGCTAGCAAAGCAGTATTCATGATTCCTGAATCAAACCGTGCTATCAGCATGAACAGGTGGAAGAACTCCATTGTAGCTTACGTGATTGGCTGCAGGCAATTGTTTACTCAATTTCAGAAATTCATTCAGAATGTGCTCAAGCTTGTGGGTAATTTCGAGTTATTCTATAAGCAACGTAGTTTTATTGTTATGCGTTTTGCTCTTGAAGCGACTGTGTTCGAATTCTTACCACTGTACAGTTTACGTTCAATACACGAATAGTTATTATGAAACTGTGGAAACTGGGCATGTTATTAACTCATGATTATTTTACTACAATTCCTATTTGGGTGCGCTTAAATGATCTCAGTTTGGATTTCTGGAATCTTGACGCTATTGGCAGAATAGCTAGTACTCTAGGGAAATTAGTTCGTCTGGATAATAATATGGCGACTGAACGCCAATTGCATTTGGCCTGTGTCTTAGTTGAAGTACAACTTCCATATGAGTACAAGCCAATTCCATGTGCAAATTGTCAAGTGTAAGACCATAGTACTAAAAGTTGTAATATCCAATATTACAAAAAACTTGGCAGAAGTAAACGATGGATAACCAAGCTACACAAACTGCAAACTCGTTGCACAAGTGATCTAACTATCCATACAAATACAAATACAAATACCGAAAATAATGTGCCTGCTAACACACGTACTAATTCTCAAACGTTGAACAAAGGAAAACGGACTGTACTAACTTCTAACCCATTCAAATGCCTATCTTCCGGTTCAGAACCATACAATTGCCTCCCCTGCAAAATTACATGTAGAATCATTTCAAAAACAACCTTCAGAAGAAATAAATAAGAGATTGGATGACTTATCTGAATCTTTAGTGGATGAACTAGACATTTTTGTACACGAGGCTGCTCAGCAAGTCACTGAAGTGGGAAGTAAGGAACAAAGTGGTAAATATGTATCCCATTATGTGGAGACAAATGAGAAGTACAAAAAGAAGCATGAGAATTTAAAGACTCCTACTGTTCCTCCTAAAAGAACAAGTGGGTCGCAAAAACCCAAATGGCGACAATTTTGTGTAATGTTAGGAGTTCAAATACTGATAGCAAAATGCTATCAGTATCTAAGTTCCTATTGTCTCAAAAACTATCGCTAATAACTTTGTATGAGACTAAATTAAATGACGCGAGTATAGATAGATTTATGAGTAATTCCCACCCAACTGGTCAGCTACTTACAATAATATGTCGGAAAAAGGGTAGAGATCTGTTGTTTTGAGACAGTACAGTTTGGTCTACTAATGTCTTGGACATAACTGACCAACTTTCAACTGTTGTTTTGACAAATATAAATGGATTTGTGTGCACTATGGCATTTGTTTATGACAATAATTCCTACGCCGAACGAGAGAAGCTAAGGAGTCAATTAACTCTCAATGCAATTTTCGTTCAAATGCCTTGGATCACATGTAAGGACTTTAGTAATGCTTTTAACCTAAAAGATAAGAAAAGAGGTTTAATGATTCCATTTTCTTATCTTCTAAATTTTAACAACTATATTATGCAATGCGAATTAGCCCAAAATTCAATGTAGAGATGCAAATATACTTGGAGAAAGAGACATATGACAACCAATATCAATAAGTTCTTATCAATCAAGGGTTTATTAGCAAATTTCCGGATGTAGCCGCTATTTCTTTGTCTACTATTCTAAGTGACCATACCCCAATTCTCATTAATTTCAAAACAACGAGTTTACTTGTTAAAAATCCCCCATTTCGATATTTAAATAACTGGTATTCAATTAACGACTATTATGACTGTACTACCGATGGGCTAAAAGCTGAAACATGGGATGATTATACACAAAATTTTGGCCAAACTTAAGTGGATCAAAAGCAACGTGAAATTTTGGTTTAAAAATATGAAAAAGGGGAACATAGTTAGCAAATTGAAAGATGAATATGATCATATATTTTCACACTTAGATGTTGAACCTGGCAATCTATTTTTGAATGACAAAATGCTTGAATGCAACTTAGAATCGAAGAAGCAGATGGAATTACAACAAATGAAACTAATCCAGCAGAATAAAATATTATGACTACATGATGGTGATATTAATTGAAAGTTCTTTTTGCTAAAATGTCAATGAGGGAAAACTGTTATAAGATTCAAGCTTTAATTAATGCACATGGTCAATAAGTATATAATCCAGATGTAATAACCATAGTTATCAAGGTGCGTGCGTAGGCGCTCCTAAGCGCAAAAAAACCAAGGCTTGCGCGTTTTTGCAGTTTGAGGCGCTTTTTGCCTAAATTCAAAATTTTGTTTATAAATAGTTAAAAAATTTAATTGTTCAATAAATTATAAAATATGGTTTAAAATTTAAAATTTATTAATAAAATATGTAGATAATTGAATGAATTAGAAAATATGGTTTAATAATTAATTTGTAGCTAGTAAAATAGTAGTTCAAACTCATGTAAAAAGGCACACAAAAAAGCCCAAGGCTCAAAAAAGCCCCAGACTCAATGCTTGCGCCTTTTGGCGCCTTAGCGCCTTGACTACTGTGGTAATAACTTAGAAATTTCCGAATTACTACACCCATCTGTATAATGGTGATTCTACATATGTATTACCTGAGATTGAGCCAAGGACGATTATTAACATTCAAGGAAAATTTTACCTCTCATTTCTAGTAGAACTTACAGAAATGAAAGATGCCTTGTTCTCAATTCACGATGCAAAAAGTTCGAGACCAACCTCACAAGGATCTGTTTGAAGTAATTACTGAGATTTCCAGCAGGGAGATTGGCCAAAGGCTTAAACCGTACATTTTTCACTATCATACCTAAAAAAATAAGCCTTAAAATTTGTCAGATCATAGTCCAATTGCATGTGCTAATGTTATCTACAAGCTAGTTGCCAAAACTATTTGTAATAGAATAAAAAGCTTTTTACCTTTTCTAACTGCAGAAAATCAATCGGCGTTCATTCTTGGTAGAAGCATTGGTGAAAACCAAGGTATGAGGTTTCGGCCGAAACCCCGAGATTTCGATCATCCCGGTTTGGTTCCGACCGGGGAAGAGACGAGATTAGGACAGAATCTCGTCTCACTTAGATGCAGTAATTAAAACTTATTTCATTGAATTTACGTGTAAAGAAAGTATTAAAAGCAACGAAAGAACAAAAACAACAAATCAAACAAAAAAAGCAATTGATACAGAAAAAGTCAGAAGATCAATTAACTTGAAGTTGAGCGGCTGAAACTGATTCGAAAAATTGGAAAAGAAAGTATTTTCTTTTAAGGGGAAAAGTTGATTTATTTTCAGTGCAGGTTGGCTCCTTGAGAAACTGGAAGACGAGCGGCTTTGCTCGTGAGAAAAAATCGACGAAGGTGGTATTTTAGAATGAGATTTATGGTTTTAAGGAAGAAAAATAATTGGGCCTAGGAAATTAATATTAAATTTCATAATTGGTCCCGCTGTATGATATAACGTTCATTCTAGTTAATTGGGTATGTTTAGTCCAATTGTAATGCTTTCCAGTATTTTGTTTGATTTTGATGTTTTATATCTAATTTTAGGTGCATGATGGCGGGTCAAACTAAATTGTGTTAAGTGAGACCGAAACCGAAACTAAAAACGAAACGTCCGAAATCAACCGAAACAATGAAAATTTTCAACGACCGAAACCGAGTTTCGAACTTTGGTGAAAACATTTTATTAGCACATAAGCTTATTAGAGATTTCAAGAAAAGAGGTAAACCCAAGATGTGTATTAAAGTGGATATGCAAATAACATATGATATGATTAACAGACAGTCTACATGCTATATGCTTTACGTAATGAGTTTTCCTACCTCGTTAAGTGACCTCATCTACGAATGTATAAGCACGTCAACTTTCCTTATATTAATTGATGGTTGCCCTCATGGATTTTTTTATTCTAATCGTAGTTTACGACAAGGCGACCTTCTCTTATCGTATTTATTTTGTATCGCATGGAAATATTTTTCATTACTTATGAAGGAGGGGGTGTCTAGTGGTCACAACTAAAACCACTATCCAAAGTACTACTGATGATATCACGCTTGCTTTACGTTGATGATGTTATGATATTTTTGGAAGCTATCCCAGAAAATGCAGCTGCCACGAATTAAATCTTTGTAAACCTCGAACATACAACTGGTCTACGCATCAACCAACAGAAGTTGAAAGCGTATTTTAGTTCTACAGTGCTTCATAAACATTTGATTCTTCAAAGCCTGCAGATGCAAGAAGATAACTTGCCAGTAAAGTATTTAGAGATCCTACTGTCCATTGACTATGTTAACGCAGCTAAATGCCAACCATTGCTACAGCGAATAACTCAAAGATTACACAATTGGGACAGTCTGTTACTTTCGGTGGCTGGACGTGCCTAACTTATTGTGATTGTTCCTATGGTGCTTTATTGGTTACTTATACATCATCTTCCTACCTCTATTACAAGAAAAACTGAGAGCTTGTGTTCTACTTTTTTACAGGGAGGGAAATCTCATAAAATAACATAGGAAACATTGTGCAAACCGAAGAATGAATGGGGAATCGGTCTACGAAGACTTACTGATTTGTGAACTATGACTAGTATTATACTCAATAGGAATTTGGTAACCAAGCAAAGCCTATGGTCTGAATGGATGAAAAAGAGATACTCTATTAGCAATTATTGGGTCATGACAATAGACAGTAACTACTCAGCTATGATGAAACATATGATGTGGAATAGACAAATAACTGTTGATACATTTGACAAAGTTTCCCTAATAGAGTTAATACCTTTTTATGGTTCGACCCGTGGATCAACTATGAAACACTGGTTGACTTGGTTGGAACAGAGCAACTATGCTCTCTACTGATAAACATGTTGCTAGTATTGTTGAAAATGACAAACTAAACTCGGATTTATTGCTTGGAACTAGAGAAGTAAAGCGTCTTATTCAAGACACTTTGCTATGTAATTATAATTCGATAGATTCATGGCAAATATATAGCTAACTTGAGTTCAGTTTCAGCATAGTGTGGAATTCTATTTGTCATAACACAGATGTGAATGAACGTATACAATCGTATAGCATAACAGAAATGCGAAGATAGCATCTAAATGTGCTTGTAAAGCTATAAACTATAAATTTTCTACAACGAACATATTATCAAACTGGGGGATCCAGCTTGATGATCTATGCGCGTTGTGTCGGCTATCATCGGAGTCACATGACCATCCCTTTTTTTGCTTTCCCTATAGTAGCTACTTGTTTGCCTACTTTCGCCTTAAATTGGGTGTAGTCGGTTCTCTTCGACTGGTTTATTCAACGGGCTTCAGAGTTTTGAATCGACCTTCTGATCCAACTCTATTATGTCATCTTTGGCTTCCACCGCTATGGTATTTTGATCTACTTTATCTGGAAGGAGCGCAACCGAAGACGCATTGAGAAGAAATGTTCCGATTTCAGCGAGCCAAGCTAATTGGAAAGGAAACATCTTGTAGTGTATTCGTGAAAGGAATAGAGACGGGTACAATGAAGTGGAAATGTTTTTTTTGGGATCGGTGGGGGGTAGAACTTCGAGACGAAGGGTGGCAACTCTCATTTTTTTGTTCTCCATGTTTTTGGGCTAGACAAGTGGTGTTTGTAATGCGGTGTTGTTTGTTTTAGTTTGTGTTTTGTGTTTTTTGAGAGGTTGTATTCCTATGCACTGCTATATGTTACATTATTTTTCCTTACTACTCTGGTAGGGTTTTTTAAGAAGGCAAAAGGAGCAGTATTCTTTATACGTCAATAAAGATTTTTCTTTCAAAATTATATATATATATATATATATATATATATATATATGTGTGTGTGTGTGTGTGTGTGTATGTGTATAAAGAGGGGCTCGTTAATGGCGACAAGAGAACTTTTCTCTTGATTTTGCCATGCGTGAGTTTCCTCGATATTTAACTTTAGTTTCTCCTCTACTCATTTTCTTTCTGTTAACCTTCAACGTGATTACAATTCGTAATCCTTTGATAAGACATTTGTTTTCTATTATTACAAACTTAAATTTGGTTCTCGAGTTTTTTCGGTTCTGATCTGTTTCAGATCTGGTTTCCCTTCAAGTGATTTTAAGGCCTATTTTTATTTCTAGACATCGCGAAGTAGATCCAAGGTTCTTTTGATCAAGAAATTCAATTTGCTGAACATCAGATTTATACTACTATTTCAACTGCGAAGCTGTATTCGTTGCCAAATTTATTCGAGATCTATGTGCGTTTCTCTCTTCCCAGTTCTTTTGGATCTAATTTGTTCGATTGTGGACTGTCAAGCCATTGTGAAATAGGGTTCTGGCATTGCTGGCGCAACTGTAACTCAGTTCCTATTTCTCCAACCGATTTTCCATCTTGTTGAACTTGTTCGATCTCAAATTGTATTGGGTAAGTTTAATATGGATTTGGTCTTGAGTTATTGGTTATTGGGTATTCAGTTTGTGGTTGTTTTACGTGGTGACGAAGGTCGTTCACTGGATTCTGATGAAAAGATTAAAGGTTTTCTTTATGTGCCAAACTCTGTTTTCAGGTCTTGGTTTTTTTGTTGACTCCTTCATGAATATATCCTCAGTTAATATAAGATATTCCCATTAACTTTACTGGTTAATCTGTTGAAGAAGTAAGGTTTGGGGTTAGAGAGTATCACTTCATAGATGTCATGGATTTCATTACATTGAAAGATAGGATTCTCTCCTCAAATTGTTAACGTCAGCCAATATGATTAGGTTTTGTTTAATATTCATTCAGGTACCCAACGACCAATTCAGCTCTTATATGCTTATTTAGATTTTCGGCACTTGGATTCTCTGATATTGTTTGATTCGGGTACTAAGATTGATTCACATTTATTTGCCGATAGTGAATCATCAACCAGATTTAGTATTACGAGTTGAGTTTTTATTGGAGTTTAGGTGCCATATAACTTTTGTGTTAAGGGTTGGTATGGTCTTGTAAACTTGGTAGATTTGGATTCGCCTAGTGGGTTTTAATATTGTCAGAGGTGGATTTCCCCTATATACTGTTTCACGAAGTTTTTAATTTTGGATGGGGAAGATTTATCAGTTCACATATCAGGTTTACAAGTGGGGACATGTTTTGTTATATGTTGTTTGGGTATTAGTTTGAATATGTGCTTCATGAAGTTTTCAACCTGCATAATACTAATCTGCTATACCAGTGAGTTGGACCGATTGGTTTGTAGATTCAAATACTGTTTCAGATATCCAAATATTTGTCGAGCAGAAATGGTGTACATGAGAGTTTGGGTACTGAATGTAATGTTAGTTGTTGGAAGATATATGGTGCCTTGCATGTTGGTTATGATCATTATTATAGGTGGGGAGATGGATTTTTCATGATCAGAAGAGTGGTGGGATGTTGCTTATTGATGATTAATGATGTGTTATTTCTTCATCTTGCTGCTATATGGTATGTGTACCATTTTGATGCTATGTAGTAGCAAATAGTAGGAATGGCATTATGGTTGGTTTGTTCCTTATATGATCTCATCACTGTTCAGTCAAGCTTGCAATTCCAGATCTTTGTGTAATGTATCCAGACAGATCCTATGTGGCTGTATCAAAGGGATTTACTGCTTGTGATAAGCAGTGTAGAGTGAGTGAAGAGCATTTGGCTCTGGCAATGAGTCATAATTGGGAAGTAACCTCATCACGGGTCGATTCTATGTTATTTAGCTTTTGTTTTACTTTGTTCTTTTGTTTCTTTTTTTACGCTTTATTTCAGTTGTAATGGTTAATATGCTAACCTGTATTTTGTACCGTTTTTCTCTTAGTTAATAAAAGTGAACCAATTTTCAATATATATATATATATATATATATATATATATATATATATATGGGAAAATCTATTTTGACACAAACCGGTGACACAAAATTTTGTACACAAATTGTGGACCACTAGATCTTCCCCTAAATTCCACCTTCCACGTAAAGACAAATAAATCTTGTGGTCCACAATTTGTGTATCTTAATTTGTGTCACCAGTTTGTGTCAATATAAAAGCCCCCTATATAGATATGTATATATGTATATATAACGTTGCACTCCAGACAGTGTAACATTCAGATAGTCTCCCTAATTTCTGGCACACATTCTCATTTCTTTCTTTTTCTACTAACTCTCTCTTCCCACCGATTGATTTTGATATAAATGAGTGATTATAAATCGGTGCATTTGGTGTGCTTCGAAATAGGGATGCCGTAGAGAGTGTCTCTCTCTTTCTTTATATATGTATGACTAATTATGCTGATTTATGCACAAATCATATTAAACAAACACCAAAATTAACTTAAATCAAATTTCATTCACACACTTCTATCCAAAAGTTATCGTTCGTACTTGCTTATTACAAGTTATTATTCAAAATCCTTTATGAGATTAAAATAAGTTGTTGCCAAACGAGCTTTTAAGAGCAGAACATAACATTTGAAGTGGCTAGTGGTTGGGTCAGGGTCAGAATTGTATCCATTAGCATATCAACTATTAGATAAGCTAGGCTTTAAAATATAGGCTACGAACCAACAAATAATTGATTTAGAGCTAGTTATTTGACAAAAAAACATTTTATGAGGCGTTTATTTCTAATGCTATTCATTAACTAATTTGAACAACTTATCCAGATCTAGTATTATATCCTTGTCGAGATTTTAAATCTCGTGTATTGATCGCGTTACGACTTGGGAATTTTGTAGACTTGATCTTGTATTGGAGTCTCGGATGAGATAAGTTTAGCTCTAAGGGGTTTGTCTCAGATTTCCGTCTCGAGTCTGAAAGCTTACATCGGAACAACCTCGAGGTATATGATATGTTAAAAACTGGTAATTTTACACGATATTTGTTATGAATAATATTATAAAAACAGTAATTTAAACTTAATTGCAAGTCACTTCATTATTCTTGATTTATGAAAGAACATTCATATTCATATTCATAAATCATAATATGCTCTCAAATAAAAAAATAACGCAACACAAATAGATTAATGCTTACAACTTATGATCCATGAACATAGATTAATGCTAGACATAGAACATAATGTTCCAAAATATTGAACATTTCAACATAAGTAGCATAAGTAGAACATAAAGTACATAATTTCATAGTTAACATGCATGTAGAAAAATGGCGAATATAAAAATCATAAGCATTATAGAATATATACAAATATACGGTATGGTCATAATGTAAAATATTATATGATTGGAGATTATCGTGGCTAGATATGAGTTTTTAATTATTGTTCTGGTTCAGGCATGAGTTTAAATCATAACCAAAAAACCAAGATCTTTGCCGATATTTCAATATCTCATGTTGGATGATATATCGTTTGATATTGCAATATCTCGGATGATACATTCAAAACGAGATTTATAGTGAAATTTGTTTTTTCGAGGAGCTCAAAACGAGATCTCAGACAAGATTTTCGAGATTTGAAACGATGATCTTTGCCGATAAGTTGTTCAGCCATCGACCGAATGTTTCTATCATTGTTTTAATTATAATTATGTGTTGCTTTGTTTGAATTTAATCCTTGGCTAGTGCCTACTCTAACACACCTCATTTATATGTATCTTTTTGAATGCTAATGCTAGCCGCGTATTCCATACACATGCTCCTTTTTGCTTAACATGGTCAAATGTGCATTCATCGTTAATGTTGTACTTAAAATTAGCTTCTACAAGGATTGTTTACAATTTGTTAATTAAAAGGAGACCTACCTAGCCTAGTAACTGTTTTATTCCAGAAATAACTAAAGCAACCAGGCTTCTGTAGGCAAGTACAATGCATGTCCAAGTTATATTGCCATACAGAAAAAATGAAATATATCTGACTTCAAAGTTTAAAACTGCATCTAACTAAATAATTAAATATGCGTCTTATTGTTATTATTATTTAAAAAAAAAGCTTAGTGGAGTTTAAGATAATATAACTAAAATATGCTACAAAACACTAATTTTTATATGCTATAAAGTGTAAATGATAAGAAAGATAATGTTCGATACGGGGTATAAGTGGGGACTTGGGCAAATGTAACATAAGTTTGTGCACCAATTCTCTCATTTTTCAGTCCAACATTCAAGCATCTAACAGTGTTTTAAGGTTTTGTCTCAGCATTTCTAGTTAGATATCATGCTGAGTTAAAAAGAGGAAAAGCAAGAATGGTAATAAATTACAGAAAACTTAATAATCATACCAAATTTGATGTGTATTTTATTCCATCCGCTGAACAATTAAATAAGCAAATTCGAGGAGCTAAATAGTACAGTAAATTTGACGCTAAATCTGGATTTTGGCAATTAAAACTTTTTGATAAACAATCTATTGAATTAACAGCGTTCAGTTGCCTCCAAGGACATTTTAAATGACTTGTTATGCCTTTTGGATTAAAAAATACACCTCAAGTATTTAAAAAATGGATGAATTCTATGTTTGGACATTTACTTTTTATGCTTGTATATATAAATGACATTTTAGTTTTTTCGAATAGTGCTGAAGAACATAAAGAACACCTTTTGGCAGTAGTCCAAATCCTATTACGAAATGATGTAATTCTTAATCCTAAAAAAGTAGAATTGTTTAAAAACGAAATTGATTTTCTTGGGAAAAAAAATTAAAAATAGACAAATTGAACTTCAACAACATATCTATACTAAAATAAAAGATTTTCCTAATATTTTTAAAACACTGAAAGAACTTCAAAGTTTCTTAGAATTATTAAATTATGGTAGAAAATTTATATCTGATCTATCAGCTAAAACGCAAAATTTACAAAAAAAGCTTACCGAAGAACAAGCTAAATATAAACAAAGTGGAGAACAACCAAGAAGATGGAATACAGATAAAATTAGTATCTCATTACACCCAAAAGAAGAAGAGGAAATAAATAAAATAAAAGATCTAATTAAAGATAAAAAAATCCTTTATTTTCCTTCAGAAGAAGAACTTCTTACACTTCAAATTGATGCTTCTGACAATCATTGGGCAGGAGTATTAATTGCAAAACAGAAAGAAGAGGTTGTAGCATATTCTTCTGGAAAATTTAACAGAACTCAACTCAAATATGTTACTTATGATAAAGACTTATTAGTTATCAATATAGCAATCAAAAGTTTAAAGACTTACCTTTTGCATAGACAATTTATAATTGAAACTGATAAAAAGTCTATTGCTCAGTTTTTGAAAAGAAAAGCCGTTAACTATCCTGAAGAAAATCTTCGAAGAATAAGATTAGCAATGTATTTAGAAATATATAATTATGATGTTAAATATATTTCTGGCTATACTAATTTTGTAGCCGATCTTCTTACGAGGTTATGAGATGGATGAAGAAGACCTTAAGGGTAAAAGAACTGTTAGAAAAAAATGAAAAGACAAGAAAATTTCCAGCAAATCAAATCTTCTAAAAAAGCCAAATCAGATGAGGATTCTTCTTCTCAGACAATTTCTCCCACAGGAGAAGATAATGAAAAAGTCCAACAGACTAAGCCAATGACAACAGATAAATCCAAAACTACCGGAATCAATGTTTAAATCTCGGATATCGGCCGCGTTTCGTCTTGGGGATTTTAGAGACTTGATCTTATTTCGGAGGAGATCTCGGACGAGATGAGTTTAATTCGGGGTTTCGTTTCAGATTTTCATCTCGGATCTAAAAGTTCATATCGGAAAAATCTCGGGGTACATGATATATTAAAAAATTGATATTCTTACAAATGATTTCTATGAATGTTTTTTAAAAACATAGTAACTTAACCTTGAATTGCAAAATCACTTTATTATTCTTAATTTACGTAAGATCATTCATACTCTAAATCGTAATATGCTTAAAACAAAAATATAACACAATGCAAATAGATTAGTGCTTAAAAAAAATCCACGAAAATGAATTATTGTTAGACATAAGACATTAAAAGATCCAGAACTTTAAAAAATAGTATAAGTAGACCATAAAATACATAATTTAATAGGTAACATGTATGTAAAAAAGACGAATATAAAAATCATAAGCATTGTAGAACATATGTGAACATATAATATAGTCACTTAACATGAAAAATGTAAAATAGCAGGAGATTATCATGGCTAGATTAGAGTTTTTTAATTATTGTTCTAGTTCATGCACAAATTTAAGTCTTAAACAAAAAAACAAAGATCTCAGACGATATTCCAGTATTTCGTATCGGTTAATATATTGTTCGATATTGCAATATCTCGAGCGATATATTCGAAAGGAGATCTACAGTGATATTTGTTGTTTCGCTTCGGAAAGAGCCCAAAACGAGATCTCAGAGGAGATCTTGGGCGATATTTTCGAGATTTGAAACAGTGACTGTAATTCAGAAATTTGTTCCAGTGAACAAAGGGAAAGTCATTGCTCCCACATGAGTACCAAAACCGTATACCTCTACAGTCATAAAAGACTGGTATAACCAAAAAAGGGAGAATCTAATCCAAGTATGTATGAAAACTTTAATGGTTGTTTTAAAGCAATACAGTCATCTGACCATAGAGCCGCAAATTACTGGTTAACACAACTAGAGAAAAATATTTGGGATTAAAAATTATATCTCAAAAGGATAAAAAAATTCAAGACACGCAAAAGATAGTACAAAGACTATCTTTATACTCTAGTACTTCCAGGTCGGAGACGCTAAATTTAAAAGAAGCAGAGTTGTTCACGGACAATACAGCTGCTCAAAGTGAGATAAAAACTATATTTGCATAAATGCAAACTTCAGATCTTGCAAATTTGAGAATTCAAGATTTTCTTGAGTTACTTGAACTCTACGGGATTGAAAGTACAAAAACTAAAGAACTTGAGGCAGAAATGACAGTACAAGACATGATATCCTTGTACCAGCAAAATCTAATTAAAGAAAGCCAATTTCTTCTGTTCTTCAAACAACTGGAAGATAATGAACTAATAGCTCTTTTAGAAAGAAGAGTTAATATACTTAACAACAACAGAAGACCAAGATTGCTTGCATGCTTTTCTGATATTCAAAGATACTAAAAGCATATTAGAAAGGGATTGGTTCATGAAATCTATGCTAATACAAGTCATCCTAAAGATTATGCAGATTGTATTCTAGATATATGCAAAGAAAAACTTGGTAAGTATTCTAGCAGGTTTTTTACTATGTTCATGTTTCGAATATGGAGCATTTGGAAAGAAATGCATTATATTCGTCTATTCCCTTCCATTCAATTATGAGAAATCCATAGGGTTACAGATAACCCACAACACGATTCTATCAAATTCTGCAGAAAGGATTTTAATGAAAATGAAGAAAGAATCAAAGCACCTGAAGAATTCTTCACTAAAAACAATTAACAAAGGAGAAATTGGAGCACACTCAGTCGCAGAAGGAAAGACAGTTCTAGTATTTGACTATTTGTCTGAGTTTGAACTGTCTTCAGACAGAATCATCAGAGTACAAAGGTTTCTAGACAGTCTCAATGTTGGACCAATAGGAACAATGACTCAAGAACTATATTTCGAAGAGCAAGTCGAAAAAGAAAGAAGCAGGCAAAGATTCTAAAATGAGAGATACGATGGGCACGAGCCCATTTGATGACGAAGCAATGACCAATCTTGACCTTCAAGACTAATCAGAAGCATGGTGGACCTCAAACAACTTTTTCTCAATCAATTACCCAACCTTACCGACACATTAGGTTCGTTACCGGCACATTATATCCCAAACCGACACAATACCCTACTATATCAGATTTAGACGCATATCCAAAAGTTTTATCATACTATTCCCAGATTCAGACACATAGCAAAAGGACATACATAATTGAGGATATCTCCTCTTCTAGTAATGGACAGATGCATCCTGAAAAAGAAGATGCGTTAAACCTATGATGGGATAGAAGTTGAAAACGCAAGTATGAAAAGAGCAGAATAAATCAGTTGAAGGCATCGGAAAAATATTCACTAGTTCTCTTAAATAATTATATTGTAATAGTCTGAGTGCTTTGTAATATTAAATTGTATTATATGAGTTTGTATTAATATTAAGTTGAAGTTTGGTTTCTTATCTTGCTGCATCAATCTGAAGTTGAACTAACATCTGACATTCTAAGAGGAATAAATAATCTATGAGTTTTAGACAATCTGATCAAATGGAAGGAAAACCATACGGGTACTTGATAAGCAAAAAGAGCAAGAACCTAACCTAATGGTGATAAAGGTTCCCTCTGAAAACATAAAACATTATGATTAGACATCTTGATTTAAAAAAGAAAGCTCAATTACATATATATCTTCCATTAGCAATATGTATTCCTGATTATCAGGAATTCACAATACATGTTTTATTAGATTCTGGTGCAGAAGTCAGTCTATTACAAGAGATACTTATTCCCCAACAATTTTGGGTACCTTTAGACAAAAAAAGAATGCTAAATGATTTTATGGGAAGACAAGTTCCTGTAAATCACAAAGTCAAAAAACTTAAGGTACAAATACCTAATATACATGGAAACAACAAAATTTACAATTTTGCTTTTGCTTTATTAATTTGGTGTTGATTGTATTCTTGAATGGGCAATCTTCGTCGTTTTCCTCCATTTGATAAACACTACTTTGAATTTGATGAAGCTTTAATTCCAAGAGTCCCTCTACCTGCAGCAATTGCAGCCCATTATTCACCGGCAACACAACGTGGCGATAACCCTATAGCTCTAATACCAGATTGATGCAACAAGGTAAGAAACCAAACTTCAACTTAATATTAATACGAACTTGTAGAATACAACTTAATATTATAAAGATTTCAGATTATTACAAGATAATTATTTAAGAGAACTAGTGAATATTTTCGGATACCTTCAACTGATTTATTCTGCTCCTTTTATACTTGCGTTTTCAGCCCATTTTCCATCATATGTTTAACACGTCTTCTATTTTGGGATGCATCTGTCCATTACCAGAAGATGAGGTGTCCTCAATTATGTATGTCCTTTTGTTATGTGTCCGAATCTGGGAATAGTATGATAAAACTTCTGGATATGCGTCCAAATCTGAAATAGTAGGGAATAGTAGGGTATTGTGTCGGTTTGAAATATAATGTGTTGGTAATGAACGTAATGTGTCGGTAAGGTTGGGTAATTGATTGAGAAAAAGTTGTTTGAGGTCCACCATGCTTCTGATTAGTCTTGAAGGTCAAGATTGACCATTGCTTCGTCATCAAATGGGTCCATGCCCATCGTATCTCTCATTATAGAATCTTGTCTGCTTCTTTCTTTTTCGACTTGCTCTTCGAAATATAATTCTTTTCCTATTGGTCTAACATTGAGACTGTCTAGAAATCTTTGTACTTTGATAATTCTTCAGCCCCTTTCCCATCATATGTTTAACACTTCTTTTTTGGGATGCATCTGTCCATTACCAGAAGATGAGGTGTCCTCAAATATGTATGTCCTTTTGTTATGTGTCCGAATCTGGGAATAGTATGATAAAACTTCTGGATATGCGTCCAAATCTGAAATAGTAGGGTATTGTGTCGGTTTGAGATATAATGTGTTGGTAATGAACCTAATGTGTCAGTAATGTTGGGTAATTGATTGAGAAAAAGTTGTTTGAGGTCCACCATGCTTCTGATTAGTCTTGAAGGTCAAGATTGACCATTGCTTCGTCATCAAATGGGTCCATGCCCATCGTATCTCTCATTATAGAATCTTGTCTGCTTCTTTCTTTCTCGACTTGCTCTTCGAAATATAATTCTTGAGCTATTGTTCCTATTGGTCTAACATTGAGACTGTCTAGAAACCTTTGTACTTTGATGATTCTGTCTGAAGACGGTTCAATCTTAGACAAATAGTCAAATACTAGAACTGTTTTTCCTTCTGCGACTGAGTGTGCTACAATTTCTCCTTTGTTAATTGCTTCAGTGAAGAATTCTTCAGCTGCTTTGATTCTTTCATCATTTTCATTAAAATTCTTTCTGCACAATTTGATAGAATCGTGTTGTGGGTTATCTGTAACCCTATGGATTTCCGATAATTGAATGGAAGGGAATAGACGAATATAATGCCTTTCTTTCCAAATGCTCCATATTCGGAACATGAACATAGTAAAAACCCTGCTAGAATACTTATCAAGCTTTTCTTTGCATATATCTGGAATACAATCTGCATAATCTTCAGGATGGCTTGTATTAACATAGATTTCATGAACCAATCCGTTTCTAATATGTTTTTTGTATCTTTAAATATCAGAAAAGCATGCAAGCAATCTTGGTCTTCTGTTGTTAAGTATTAACTCTTTTTTCTAAAAGAGTTATTAGTTCATTATCTTCCAATTGTTTGAAGAACAGAAGAAATTGGCTTTCTTCAATTAGATTTTGCTGGTACAAGGATATCATGTCCTGTACTGTCATTTCTGCCTCAAGTTATTTAGTTTTTGTATTGTCAATCCGGTAGAGTTTAAGTAACTCAAGGAAATTTTGATTTCTCAGATTCGCAAGATCTGAAGTTTGCATTTGTGCAAATATAGTTTTTAATTCACTTTGAGCAACTGTATTGTCCGTGAACAAATCTGTTTCTTTTAAATTTAACGTCTCCGACCTGGATGTACTAGAGTATAAAATAGTCTTTGTACTATCTTTTGTGTGTCTTGAATTTTTTTTATCCATTTGGGATGTAGTACTTTTTAATCCCAAATATTTTTTCTCTAGTTGTGTTAACCAGTAATTTACGGCTCTATGGTCAGATGACTGTATTGCTTTAAAACAACCATTACAGTTTTCATATAGACCTGGATTAGATTATCTCATTTCTTGATTATACCAGTCCTTTATGACTGCAGAGGTATAATGTTTTGGTACTCTTGTGGGAGCAGTGACTTTTCCTTTGTTTATTGGAACAAATTTCTGAATTCCAGTAGTTTTGGATTTATCTGTTGGACTTTTTCATTATCTTCTCCCGTAGGAGAAATTGCCTGAGAAGATGAAGCCTCGTCTAATTTGGCTTTTTTAGAAGATTTGATTTCCTGGAAATTTTCTTGTCTTTTCATTTTTTTCTAACAATTTTTTTTATCCTTCTAAGGTCTTCTTCGTCCATCTCATAACCTGATAAGAAGATCGGCTGCAAAATTAGTATAGCCAGGAATATATTTAACATCATAATTATATATTTTTAAATACATTGCTAATCTTATTCTTCGAAGATTTTCTCCTGTATTGTTAATGGTTTTTCTTTTCAAAAACTGAGCAACAGACTTGTTATCAGTTTCAATTATAAATTGTCTATGCAAAAGGTAAAATCTTTAGACTTTTGATTGCTATCTTGTCTTGATAGCTAATAATTCTTTATCATAAGTAGCATATTTGAGTTGAGTTATGTACCGACTTCTAATCCATTTAAATGCCTATCTACCAGTTCAGAGATTGAAGGCGCTTGAACTCCAAACATTACTTGATCTTCCGGTTCAGAACCAGCAACAATTGCCTCCCCTGCAAAATTACATGTAGAATCATATTCAAAAACAACCTGCAGAAGAAATAAATAAGACATTGGATGACTTATCTGAATTTTTAGTGGATGAACCAAGACGTTTTTGTACACGAGGTTGCTCAGCAAGTCAATGAAGTGGGAAGTAAGGAACAAAGTGGTACATATGTATCCCATTATGTGGAGACAAATGAGTAGTACAAAATGAAGCATGAGAATTTAAGGACTCCTACTGTTCCTCCTAAAAGAACAACAAGGGGTCGCAAAAACCCAAATGACGACAATTTCATGGAATGTTAGGAGTTCAAATACCGATAGCAAAATGCTATCAGTATCTAAATTCCTATTGTCTCAAAAGCTATCGCTAATAGCTTTGTATACGACTAAATTAAATGGCGCGGGTATAGATAGATTTATGAGTAATTCCCACCCAACTTGTCAGCTACTTACAATAATATGTCGTAAAAAGGGTAGAGATCTGTTGTTGTGAGACAGTACAGTTTGGTCTACAAATGTCTTGGACATAACTGACCAACTTTCAACTGTTGTTCTGAAAAATATAAGTGGATTTGTGTGCACTATGACATTTGTTTACGACAGTAATTCCTACACCGAACGGGAGAAGCTAAGGAGTCAATTAACTCTCGATGCAATTTTCGTTCAAATGCCTTGGATCTCATGTGAGGACTTTAGTACTGCTTTTAACCTAAAAGATAAGAGAGGAGGTTTAACGATTCCATTTTCTTATCTTCTAAATTTTAACAACTATATTATGCAATGCGATTTAGCACCAAATACAATGCAAGGAGGCAAATATACTTGGAGAAAGAGAGATATGACAACCAATATCAATAAAGTTCTTATCAGTCAAGGGTTTATTAGCAAATTTCCGGATGTAGCTGCTATTTCTTTGTCTACTTTTCTAACTGACCATACCCCAATCCTCATTAATTTCAAAACAACGAGTTTACTTGTTAAAAATCCCCTGTTTCGATATTTGAATAACCGGTATTCAATTGACGACTATTATGATTGTACTACCGATGGGCTAAAAGCTGAAACATGGGATGATTATACACAAAATTTTGGCCAAACTTAAGTGAATCAAAAGCAACGTGAAATTTTTGTTTAAAAATCTGAAAAAGGAGAACATAGTTAGCAAATTGAAAGATGAATTTGATCATATATTTTCACACTTAGATGTTGAACCTGACCATCTATCTTTGAATAACAAAATGCTTGAATGCTACTTAGAACTGAAGAAGCAGATGGAATTGCAACATATGAAACTAATCCAGCAGAGTAAAATATTATGACTACATGATGGTTGACATTAATTCAAAGTTCTTTTTTGCCTAAATGTCAGTGAGGGAAAACCGTTATAAAATTCAAGCTTTAATTAATGCACATGGTCAATACGTATATAATCCAGATATAATAGCTTAGAAATTTCTGAATTACTATACCCATCTGTATAATGGTGATTTTACGTATGTATTACCTGAGATTGAGCCAAGGACGATTATTAACATTCAAGGAAAATTTTACCTCTCATTTCTAGTATAACTTATGAAAGATACCTTGTTCTCAATTCACGATGCAAAAAAGTTCGGGACCTGATGGCCACACTTCGAAGTTCTTCAAACTGCATTGAGACCAACCTCACGAGGATCTGTTTGAAGTAATTACTGAGATTTTTAGCAGGGAGATTGGCCAAAGGCTTAAACCATACGTTTCTCACCATCATACCTAAAAAAATAAGCCTCAAAATTTGTCAGATCGTAGTCCAGTTGCATGTGCTAATGTTATCTACAAGCTAGTTGCCAAAACTATTTGTAATAAAATAAAATGCTTTTTACCTTTTCTAACTACAGAAAATGAATCGACGTTCATTCTTGGTAGAAGCATTGGTGAAAACCAAGGTACGAGGTTTCGGTCGAAACCCCTAGATTTCGACCATCCCGGTTTGGTTTCAACCGGAGGAGAGACGAGATTAGGGCAGAATCTCTCTCACTTAGATGCAGTAATTAAAACTTATTTCATTGAATTTACGTGTAGAGAAAGAATTGAAAGCAACGAAAGAACAAAAGCAACAAATCAAACAAAAAAACAATTGAAACAAAAAAAGTCAGAAGGTCAATTACCTCGAAGTTAAGCGGCTGAAGCTGATTCGAAAAACTGGAAGAGAAAGTATTTTCTTTTAAGGGGAAAATTGATTTATTTTCAATGCAGGTCAGCTCCTTAAGAAACTGGAAGACGAGCGGCTTTGCTCGTGAGAAAAAAAGTCGACGGTGGTATTTTAGAACTAGATTTGTGGTTTTAGGGAACAAAAATAATTGGGCCTCGGAAATAAATATTAAATTTCATAATTGGTCCTGCTACATGATATAACGTTCATTCTAGTTAGTTGGGTATGTTTAGTCCAACTGTAATGCTTTCAGTATTTTGTTTGATTTTAATGTTTTATATCTAATTTTAAATGCATGATGGCGGGTCAAACTAAATTGTGTTGAGTGAGACCGAAACTAAAAACGAAACGTCTGATATTTTTGGAAGCTGCCCTAGAAAATGCAGCTGCCACAATTAAATCTTTGTAAACCTCAAACATACAACTGGTCTGCGCATCAACCAGTAGAAGTCGAAAGTGTATTTTAGTTCTACAATGCTTCATAAACATTTGATTCTTCAAAGCCTGCAGATGCAGGAAGATAATTTGCCAGTAAAGAATTTAGAGGTCCTACTGTCCATTAACTATGTTAACGCAGCTAAATGCCAACCATTACGAATAACTCAAAAGATTACACAACTGGGGCAGTCAGTTACTTTCAACGGTTGGACTTGCCTAACTTATTGTGATTGTTCCTATGGTGCTTTATTGGTTACTTATATATATATATATATATATATATATATATATATATCATTTTCCTGCCTCTATTATTCGAAAAATTGAGAGCTTGTGTTCTAATTTTTTCCAGGGAGGGAAATCTCATAAAATAACATACGAAACATTATGCAAACCGAAGAGTGAATGGGGAATCGGTCTACGAAGACTTACTGATTTGTGAACTATGACTATTATTATACTCAATAGGAATCTGGTAACCAAGCAAAGCCTATGTTCTGAATGGATGAAAAAGAGATACTCTATTAGCAATTATTGGGTCATGACAATCGATAGTAACTACTCAGCTATGATGAAACATGTGATGTGGAATAGATAAATAACTGCTGATAAATTTGACAAAGTTTCCCTAATAGAGTCAATACCTTTTTATGGTTCGACCCGTGGATCAACCATGAAACACTGGTTGACTTGGTTGGAACAGAGCAGCTATGCTCTCTACTGATAAACAGGTTGTTAATATTGTTGAAAATGACAAACTAAACTCGGATTTATTACTTGGAACTAGAGAAGTAAAGCTTCTTATTCAAAACACTTTGCTATGTAATTATAATTTGATAGATTCATGGCAAATATATAGCTAACTTGAGTTCAGTTTCAGCATAGTGTGGAATTCTATTCATCATAACACATATGCCAATGAACGGTATACAATTATATAGCATAACAGAAATGCGAAGATAACATCTATATGTGCCTGTAAAGCTATAAACTATAAATTGTCTACAACGAACATATTATCAAACTGGGGGATCTAGCTTGATAATCTATGTGCGTTGTGTCAGCTATCATCAGAGTCGCATGACCATCTCTTTTTCGCTTTCCCTATAGTAGCTACTTGTTTGCCTACTTTCGCCTTGAATTGGGTATAATCGGTTCTTCTTCCACTGGTTTATTCAACGGGCTTTAAAGTTTTGAATCGGCCTTCAAATCCAACTCTATTATGTCACCTATGGCTTCCATCACTATAGTATCTTTGATCTACTTTATCTGGAAGGAGAGCAACCGAAGACACATTGAGAAGAAATGTTCTGATTTCAACGAGCCAAGCTAACTGGAAAGGAAACATCCTGTGGTGTATTCGTGAAAGGAATAGAGACGGGTATAATGAAGTGGAAATGTTTTTTGGATCGGTGGGGGGTAGAACTTCGAGACAAAGGGTGACAACTCTCATTTTTTTGTTCTCCATGTTTTTGGATTGGACAAGTGGCGTTTGTAATGTGGTGCTGTTTGTTTTAGTTTGTGTTTTGTGTTTTTTGAGAGGTTGTATTCCTATGTACTGCTATATGTTGCATTGTTTTTCCCTACTACTCTGGTAGGGTTTTTTAAGAAGGCAAAACGAGCAATATTCTTTATACGTCAATAAATGTTTTTCTTTCAAAATTATATATATATATATATATTTGTGTGTGTGTGTGTGTGTGTATATATATATATATATTACGTTGCACTCCAGACAGTGTAACATTCATAGTCTCCCTAATTTCTGGCACACATTCTCATTTCTTTCTTTTTCTACTAACTCTCTCTTCCCACCAATTGATTTTGATATAAATGAGTGATTATAAATCGGTGCATTTGGTGTGCTTCGAAATAGGGATGCCGTAGAGAGTGTCTCTCTCTTTCTTTATATATGTATGACTAATTGTGCTGATTTATGCACAAATCATATTAAACAAACAACAAAATTAACTTAAATCAAATTTCATTCACACACTTCTATCCAAAAGTTATCGTTCGTACTTGCTTATTACAAGTTATTATTCAAAATCCTTTATGAGATTAAAATAAGTTGTTGCCAAACGAGCTTTTAAGAGCAGAACATAACATTTAAAGTGGCTAGTGGTTGGGTCAGGGTCAGAATTGTATCCATTAGCATATCAACTATTAGATAAGCTAGGCTTTAAAATATAGGCTACGAGCCAACAAATAATTGATTTGGAGCTAGTTATTTGACAAAAAAACATTTTATGAGGCGTTTATTTGTAATGCTATTCATTAACTAATTTGAACAACTTATCCAGATCCAATATTATATCCTTGTCAAGATTTTAAATCTCGTGTATTGATCGCGTTTCGACTTGGGAATTTTGTAGACTTGATCTTGTATCAGAGTCTCGAATGAGATAAGTCTATCTTTAAGGGGTTTATCTCGGATTTCCTTCTCGAGTCTGAAAGCTTACATCGGAACGACCTCGAGGTGTATGATATGTTAAAGACCGATAATTTTACACGATATTTTTTATGAATAATATTATAAAAATAGTAATTTAAACTTAATTGCAAGATCACTTCATTATTCTTGATTTATGAAAGAACATTCATATTCATAAATCATAATATGCTCAAATAAAAAAATAACGCAACACAAATAGATTAATGCTTACAACTTATGATCCATGAACATAGATTATTGCTAAACATAGAACATAAAAATGATCCAAAATATTGAACAGTTCAACATAAGTGGCATAAGTAGAACGTAAAATATATGATTTCATAGTTAACATGCATGTAGAAAAATGACGAATATAAAAATCATAAGCATTATATAATATATAGGAATATACGGTATGGTCATAATGTAAAATATAATACAGTTGGAGATTATCGTGGCTAGATATGAGTTTTTAATTATTGTTCTGGTTCAGGCACGGGTTTAAATCATAACCAGAAAAACCAAGTTTTTTGCCGATGTTTCAATATCTTGTGTCGAATGATATATCGTTCGATATTGCAATATCTCGGATGATACATTCAAAACGAGATTTATAGTGAAATTTGTTGTTTCGAGGAGCTCAAAACGAGATCTCAGACAAGATTTTCGAGATTTGAAACAGTTATCCTTGCCGATAAGTTGTTCAGCCATTGACCGATTGTTTCTACCATTGTTTTAATTGTAATTCTGTGTTGCTTTGTTCGAATTTAATCCTTGGCTGGTGCCTACTCTAACACACCTCATTTGTATGCATCTTTTTGAATGTTAATGCTAGCCGCATATTCCATACAATGTTTTAAAACGCAAAAGGCGTAGGCGAGGCGTTTTCGGGTCCGTGAGGCGAGGCGTAAGCCTTTCAGGCCAAAAAAAAAAAAGCGCAACACATATGATCACAAAATGTGTTGAATACATGCTAAATGTTGTTTAAAACGAGCAATCCCTCCGGTGCATTTATGATCACAAAATGCACAAAGAAAATATTTTAAATTGGTAGAATTTGGTATATCTTTGACCCATTTTTCATAGTTTACACAGACACACAACAGTCATTAAAAAAAAAAATCCATTTTTAACTAGTCCAGACACAACAGTTATAAAAAAAGAGGTTTGCTGATTTTTTAACTAGCCTGGACATTAACCCATTATTAACATAGCTCAAGACTGCACAACAACTTAAAAAAAAAGACAGACCAAAAAAAAGACAACATAAACAAAACAACAGCCCAAAAAAAAGACAAAAATAAAATAAAAAAAATAAAGCCTCTTTCGAAATCGAGCTCGATTCCTTCTCAGGAATCAAACTCGATTCCTGTAAAGGAATCGAGCTCGATTCCTCAACTGGAATCGAGCTCGATTCCATAAGAGGAATCGAGTTCGACTCCTCTTCGATTTGGATATATAATTTTTTTTTACCTCTTTTCGAGAAACGCACGCCTCAGATAGTTGAGGCTATGAGGCGTGCGTTTTTGGCGATTTCCACGCCTCAAACCATTGAGGCGTAAGCCTCAGAGGCAAAACGTTTTTTGAAGCACGCCTCCAGGCGTTTCAGCCAACGCCTTGCCTCGAGGCGCGCCTCAGGCGCATTTTTAGTACATTGATTCCATACACACACTACTTTTTGCTTAGCATGGTCAAATGTGCATTCACCGTTAATGTTGTACTTAAAAATTAGCTTCTACAAGGATTGTTTACAGTTTGTTAATTAAAAGGAGACCTACCTAAAATATGTTATTCCGGAAATAACTAAAGCAACAAGGCTTCTGTAGGCAAGTACAATGCGTGTCCAAGTTATATATCCATAACAGATAAAATGAAATGTATCTGATTTCAAAGTTTAAAACTGCATCTAACTAAATAATTGGACATGCGTTTTTTTTTTTTTTTTTTTTTATTATTATTATTATTAAAAAAAGCTTAGTGGAGTTTAAGATAATATAACTAAAATATGTTACAAAACACTAATTTTTATATGCTATAAAGTGTAAATGATAAGGAGGATAATGTTCGATACGGGGTATAAGTGGGGACTTGGGCAATCTCTTTTAGAATGTAGCACAAGTTTGTGCACCAATTCTCCCATTTTTCAATCCAGCATTCAAACATCAAACAGTGTTTTAATATTTTGCTTCAGCTTCATTAATGTTGCTTATTGATTGGGTTCTGCACTTTTAGGAACTTTACACCTTGTAGGAACTTCGGTGCTTAGCTTCGCTCCTCCTTTAACAGCATAGCTAATATAGATCGGTATTTGCTTTATCTGGGTAAATGAGTCTGCACTGCAGTGTGGTCCACAAGCACTTCATGTGAAATTTTGGTGATACTGGTTACAAGCGTATCGGAAGAATTGCCTGTTTGTACACGTCTCAAGCAAGGTTCGAAGACTCGGTTTCGGTTTTGGATCATTTGAAATTTGTTAGTTTCGAACGAGTTTGGAATTTTCAGTTTTGGTTTTCCATGGTTTGTCAATGAAGATATAATAATTATCTTTATAAATAAAATATAAATTCTTGTCTATATTTTACACACACACATACTTTATATATATATATATATATATATATATATATATATATATATATATATATATATATATATATATATATATATATATATAGCTGTAAACCACTTTGGAGCTGGACGTTAAACATCCGTGTGCGATGACTAAACAAAGTGGGGTAGACACACGACGTAGGTTTACTTAAGTGAGTATCATTGTATTGTATGATCTTAAGGTTCCTCATGTTACTCAAAAAATAATAATAATAGAATTTCAAATCAAATTTTAGTTAACACCATATTCAATGTTACAAAAGTTACACAACACCATATTAAACCAAATTGAATATAATATCAGCCCAAAAGCCCAGTTAGCCATCTTAACAACGCTTCATATCACTAGCTAACAACAGCTGCACAGATGTCTCCAAGCCAAGGCAAAGAAAAATGGCTGAAGAAAAAAAAAACACTTTGCTGTCGATCATCAATCTTTAATGCTGAAGTTGAAATCGATTTTACTCAGTTAATTTGGTATTTTGATTTTGATTGTATGTACAAAAATTAGTTTCAGTGCAAAATCAGTTTTCTAACAAATGCTGCTGATTTGAAATGCTATTCAATTGATTTTTCTTTCATGTTTCCTGATTTTGCTGGAGTTTCAATCTATAATGTTATTTCATGCTTCTTTGTAATATTATTTTATCCACATTTGAGATAAAGGGTAGTTAAGGAAACTAGAAAGTAACCCTCCTAAACCAAAAACTAAAATTTGTAAAATTTAAAACATGTTGCTTTAGTAAATAATTGCAAAATTAATAAATCCATAAGCTGGAAAACCTTTTTTTTCTAGAAAGTAGGAATAAAATTTGTCTCATTTATAAAGTCAGACGTTTTAAGTAGAAAAGAATGAGCTGTATGAGTTCAAAAACAACAAAATCATTTTTGGCTGTATATTATCTATCTTATAATTATGGAACATTCATTTTAAACACAAAGCTTGAATTGTTGTTTAACTAGTTACATGGACAAATTTGATTTCTATTTTCTATAAAAAAGGATTTTCACCTAACATGTCTATTGCTTTTGCATTTGCTTTCTAAAATTACCTTTTTTCGGAATAAAACAAATTCAGACTTTCGGTTTACTACTTTTACTTAACTACCCTTCATCACATACGTTGATCGAATAACAATCCAAGTTTTTCAATTTAAAAAAAAATCTTGAAAAATGATTTGAGCAATATTCTTGAATCTTACTGTTCCACTCTCCAGCGTTGCCTTCTACTTATCACCAAGATCTCTTATTTTCTCATAATAAATTAGAATTACTTGTTAAATTCATATTTCCATTTCAAAAAACAGGGGCCCTTTTTGTTTCATTTTGCGTTTCAACGTTAATTACAAAATGCAAGAAGACTGGATGAGCAATGGAAGGAAGATAAAGTGGATGGTGAAGGAGATGGAAATATGGATTGTTTCTCGTGCTTGTGTTATTTTTGGAAACACCCCCCCCCCCCCCCCACCCCAAAAAAAAAGAGTTTTCTGTTTTTTTAATGCTAATTAGGTTTTCATGATCGTTTACAACATAGATGCTTCATGCACATTTTTCTTTGTATGAAAATCCAAATAAAAAAACAATGACCAACCGCGGCTTTAAATTTTCAAATTCATATTTTCACTTTTGAATTTCAAATTCATAATTTTAAATTTCAGTTTTAATTATTTTTTCCTTTTTTAACATACAAGTCAAAAGTTTGTCATTTAAACCTTTTGATTTAATAAAAGCTTTCAAAATAAACATTAGTACTTTTGCTTTTGGGTGCCTAGAGAAACATATACCTTTTCATCACTAATACTTATGAAGCTAATAGATATCATGATAAAAATAGCTTTGAGCTTGTAATACTCATTCATATACATGTAATATATCGTGTTGGTTCTAAATTGGTACCGTGGGTTGTTGGAGAGCTAGGTGAAGATAAGGATGTGATCTTACAAGATGCCTTTTGGGATAGGAATCTTATTTTCTCAGCCTACTCGTCGGACTATGTCGAGGGGCTTGCTGACTTTTTGTTGTTCATGTCTGCTTTATGGCGCCTTTTACGGTTGTACTAGGTGCTAGTTCCCGTCTTGACTCTTGAGGTGGAACTTTAGGTCACTTGGTAGGTAAGTGAAGTAGTTAAGGTATATCAGTCTCACTCCTGTTTTTCTGTCGTAGGTGACTGGCTCCTTATTCTAGTTTCATAGTTGCTGAAGCGTTCCGCTTCTCTCATGTTTTGTTACTGTACAGTGTTTCTGGCACTTCAACCAGTTCAACATGTTTTGTGCCTATGTAGAGTACCTTTTTCTTTTTCCCTACTCTCTCTCTCTCTCTCTATATATATATATGTATGTATGTATGTATGTATGTATGTATAGGAGCATTAAATGCATGGTTATCACGACGGTAAGTCGAGTCGAGTCGATAAAGGTCTAATTAGTCGACTAGTGGACTAGTCGTAGACTAATCGTAGACTAGTCGGTCTAGTCGATAAATAAATATATACATATATAATTTGAAATTTCTAACTAATACATATGGACAAAATTCAAATATGTACTGACATATGGTAAATCATATTTAACATGCTAATCCTGGTTTCTCAACTTTTGTTTTTCCACTTGTAGTTGGCTACATATGATCATATTTAACATGTCGACATGGGTATGTAGTTTGACAGCTGATAAAAAGAGACAAACATGGTCCACATGACAGTCTGGCCTACAAATAAAAATGCCTTACCCACTCCAAATGAGATAAAAATGTCCTAGCCTACGTTTGGGTCTTTATCAGCAGCTGCTTTTGTCTGCTTTGTGCACTAGGGCAAAAATAAATAAAACTCAAGACACTGGATCGGCAACATCCTCTTTTATCTGCGGCTTTGCCTCGTGTTTTCATCTGCCCCCAATTCGAAGCTAGAGCACTTAGTTGATCTGCAATAACGGATGATGAGAGTGAAACGATTTCCAGTACTCAAATGCGACATCGACTTCCAAATCGACTTCGAGTTCATCATTTTAGGGTTCCAAATCCGACATCGAGACTTCGATTTAAGGTTCCGGTGTGTTCGATTTCTAGGGTTTCAGTTTTCAGTCGACGTTTGGCAAGTCGACGTTTCATGTCGAGGCTTGAACCTCGACTAGCCGACTAGTCGACGACTAGTCGCGACTAGTCGAGCGCCGTAATAACAGTGATTAAATGGCACCCCAAATAGTGTAGCACCCCTTTAGCCTCCATGATTCCCACCACATTTTTGTTTCTCTCTCCTTCGACTAATTCTCTCTCCCTCCACTAACTTATGCAATTAGAAATACTTGGCCACAAATGAGGTGCAAAAGGGAGGCCAAAAAAGGGTGTCATATAACCCTCATTATATATATATATATATATATATATATGTATGTATGAGGAAGTTTACCTAAATATGGAAATTTGCCACAAACTGAATGATACAAAATCTCAGGTATTGGATTGCCTTCTGATTTCCACATATCATATAAGAACAAATAGATACAATTGTTGAGATTTTTTTCCTTAAATTTAAGTCAAAATTGTGTTTTAAACAGGTTCTGCCTCTTTATGTGTGTGTATAACAGTTAAGGTCTTTGCGCCATGGTAACAGTGACGTGGGTTCGAAACCCAGAATGACATGCTGAGAGCTTGTCATGTGCATACGCCAAGATCAACCACTTATGTGGTGCTCGCGGACCAGGCTTGGTGCACTAAGGAGAGTTTTATTATCCCAGTCGATTTCCCTCCTGAATAAATTTAAAAAAAATAAACATATATACACACGTACGCGTGCGCGCGCACACACACACATATATATATGGCGAGCGTTCAATGACACCTTATTCTGCACCCCTTATTAGCCTCCCTGTTTTCCATCTCTCGTTTATATTATTTTAAGGTGAGTGGAAGGTGAGAGAGTTAGTGGAAGGAGAAAGGGAGGAAATGTGGTGGAAAACTGGTAGGCTAAAGGGGTGCTCACTATTTGGGGTGCCATTGAACCTGCCTATATATATATATATATATATATATATATATATATATATATATATATATATATATGTGCGTGTGTGTGTGTGCGCGCGCACGCGCGTGCGTGTGTGTGTATGCAGGAATGGGTAGTTAGACATAAATTCATATACTACAATACTCAGATTATTTTGACATGTGTTTTCAGGTACGGAGTGCTGAAAATAAGAGAGTACTGTTTGGATGCAATTGCATGCAACTTCGAAACATTCGCGGACACACCTGAATTCAGAGCAATGCTGTTGACGCTGCCTCCGCCGTCTGGAGACTCTTCCCTGCGCACGACCAGACCGAGCGCTCCGGGCGCCGCAGGCAACTCGGAGAGCAATCTTCTGGATGACCTGCGAGAGAAATGGCTCGAGGCCGAAGCGGCTGAGCTGGACAAGAGGGATGAAAGTGCAGCCCTTTTCGATAAGAGGCTCGAGATGCTCATGCTTGTAGCCCAAAAAGAAACTGATGTTGATCAAATATAATTAATATCTTGAAAGATGGTAGAGTTTGTGCTGACTTGTATATTACTTTACTAAAGATGATTTTAAGTTCATTTTTTTTATTAATCTTTACTGCAGTGATTTGCCACAATGTTTTTGTTAAACTTTCTATACGAACAAGGATGACAAGAGTTACAAACCTAGCTTTTGTTGTGTTTGGTTTCACCTTGCTATTTATGTGATTGAATGTTCAAATCGAGAATCTTTGAGTACTAGTTTTCTTCATCAGGGAAGTGGCTTGTCTCCAACAGTTGGGCTGTCCAGCTTTTGGTAGGTTGGGCTATTGTAGATTTTTAATATCACGAGACCTAGAGATCCAGCCTATGGTATCTGAGTTTTCTCAGTTTCTTTGGAAAGTTCACCGAATGTTCAAAGCCAATGTGTGTATTTGGTAAAATTACAGACCTAATTCTTTTTACCCATCGCAGGAGTGTGTGTAGTGGAGCAAAGAATGCACATCTCTGGAAGCTAATACGCTTTTTAGATGTTATGGTACAAAGCAGCAAACAATGCAAAGGGTGAGCACATCAAAATTGAATCGAGTTGAATTAATTTTGATTAATTAACTGGATAAACAGTTTAACCAATCTAAAAGGGCAAGTAAAAGATACTGTCGAATTTTTTTCTTGTGTTATTATTCTAATAATTGATTAATGTTAACTTCAAAAATCAAATTAGCTTCGAGCTAATGTAAAAGCATCAACCTTAGAAGTAGCATAGACAATATTAAACGCAAAGCTCAAAGAAACATCAAGTATAATGCAAGTGGATACAATGAATGCATTCACACACACTATGCACTATTGGGGATCCGCTAATAGGGCACTTACATATATGGATGTGTGTGCATTTTATTTTATTTTCATGATTGTAATAAATGATGTTATCGGGTTGTTACATATGAATGAAGTGACCCACAAAATTTTTCCACTTAAAAATGTATTAATCATATAATTTTTTCATGTCAATGTTCTTGGGTTGCCTACTCAATAGGAATGACCCTATTTTAACTCCTAAGACCCTTACTAAACCAATATAAAAAAAATTAGTATATTCAGAACTTCACAATCCATATATATGATGATATATAGATATATTTTGCCATTGCGGAATTATTAGCAAAATGAAGTTAACAAGATAATTTGATTTCAAGTAATATCTTGTACAAAAACATGACTGTTTGATTTTATACAAAATTAACATATATGAAACCTGCATAGCTTTAACCTCATAAAAACTGGGTATTTTAAACATTTAATTCTATACACCATGATCTGGTTTCCAAATATAAAATTGTGTATTTCTATATACTTCATCATGTCTTATTATGAGTTAAATCCATAGAATCATTATGAGGAATAAATAGGACTTGGAGTTGATTTTATTTGCTAAATGAACATGCACAGTGAAAAGGCCTATGCACGTGCACATTCGTTTTGCTCACCACCCGAAGTTACTATTTTCCTCAACACAATTTACTGATGTAGTTTATTAATGAAAACAACTCAAATTCATATTTACTACTAAATTTTCCCATGCCCTGTTTTGTATTTATATGTGCATGTACTAGGATTACACACAACTTATATCCTATGGTTTTATGCCTGTATGTTTTTTAACATCTTGAGTAAACCAGAGAACAAGTGCACATATCAGATTATATGCCATGCTCTCTTTAGCCATTTTATATACAAATAGCCACATTACTTCAGTTAACTATTAATGTACACAGAAATATATGTACCTTACTTTGTGCTTAAGCACTTGCACATATATTCACATATTTTGGTCCAAATATGATGAGCTATTCTGGAACGCAAACACGCTCATTTATCATATAAATGGCATGACTGTTTTCTTCAATTCAAATATGCATATAAACACAGAGTTTACAAACCATATCAAAGGTACCAATTAGTTGTTCTATTCATACTTAACTCCAAATTACTTTAAACACCAACCCAAGTTATTAAAGATAACTAAAAAGCATACATCATACATATCATCAAAACATAAACGACTTAGATCTATTCATTTATAAAAAATTTCATAAAGGAGAAAATGTAAGTAAAATCAATAATCCTATATTGGTATAATATAGAAATTGAAAAATAATTGTTTAATATTATTTAATATTTTTTTGATACTTAAATAATCATGTTTAAATTACTTAAATAGGTCAAGAAATTTTGTTTACACATGTAAATAGTTTGACTAAAAGCTAAAAATATGACCAAAATGTTGATTTTGGAAAATCAACGGTTTAACCAATGTAGGTTATACAACATTGTTGACCATATGTGACGCACAAATATGCACATAAACACACATACACACATATGTCCTAAGATAAGATATTAATAATTAGTAAGTGTTAACCGGCCTTTTGGTCCGGTTTCCAAAAGTGCACCAGGTACGTTCGACTAACATATCACGTGATGTTAAAGCCCGAAGTGTCGCCAAAGAGCCAGAGACGCGAGCTCAGAAGAAGTCAGGGAAACAAGAGCCTCACAACTCCTCAAAACCGTGCATCAATCACATTTCAGTTCCCTCATATATTAGAGCTTCGAACCCCTATGTTTCGAAACCCTCAATGCTTAAACACCTCGTATCCCCACCGTCGGATCTCCCTGCCTCTTGAACCTCCTCTCCAATACCTTCAAACCCCTCAGAATCCCTCCATTTTGTACCTGAAGCTCTCGAGTCCCGAACCCTGTGTGACCAAGCGTCAAACCCCGTAACTAAATATGATCAACGTATCCCATGGGATACAAGTTCGTATCCCATAGGGGTACGGAATGACCACACCCCCTAGGGGATACATCATTTCGTATCCCTAAAGCGGGGTACGATTTTCATTTGTCTGGACATCATAAGGGGGATCCGAGATTCTGGATGCATGCCTTCTGGGATACGAAATGTATTGTTGTTGTCCCCAAATCCTACCTACTCCCACCTAACCACTCCACTATAAATGCCCCAAGCTCACGCTT
The DNA here is from genome assembly GCA_030737875.1 of Allium sativum. Taxonomy (NCBI): domain Eukaryota; kingdom Viridiplantae; phylum Streptophyta; class Magnoliopsida; order Asparagales; family Amaryllidaceae; genus Allium; species Allium sativum. The sequence goes on along the minus strand of CM060916.1, from coordinate 1,044,663,050 downwards.
CAAAGGGGCGGGAAATTGGCTGATTTGACACCTCCTGAGAGCTCCAAGTAACATCTTTAAAGGCATCCTTCCATTGAGGAAGGAAGTAGAAAAATATTCCAACATTCATATATGATAATTATGACACTGAGATTCTCGGAAATGCTTGTAAATGGATGTTATAACATCGAAATAAGCTTGTAACTCATTATTGCCAATAAATTATCAGCGAAGTCTTCCAAAGTGGACGTAGGCCCCTCACGAGACCGAACCACTATAAATTTACTGTGTTATATACTGCTTTCTGCACTTATTTTTCCCATGCGAAACATAATTCTCTAAGCAACGGAGAATCCTTGGGTGTTACGACATTTTTTGTCGTCAACATTCTGGTGCTTTCATTGAGAGCCTGCGACTCGCGTCTTTGTCGCACATTTCCATCTCGACTTCGACGCGCTTTAGGTTTCTTCCATAACCTGTCGCTGAGTCCGCCTACGATGGTTGAGCGAACAAAGAATCAGATGCTTGGGTCCTTTGTCGCAGCTAGCGCGCCGGTACTTCTCAGCAACCTCAATAGGTAGAAGATCCGGTTGAAACAGAACTTCTTTCTCCTATGGACCCCAAAGCCCCTACGACTCTAGCGCAGATATATGCACTGAAAAAGAAATACGAAAATATAGCTCTTGAACTCAACCAAGTGTTGAAGAATAACATCGACCTTACGCATCAACTTCAAGACAGTCAGCGCATCGTCGCTTAGCTTAAGCTTGCTCAGAACAACGCCCGATCGTGGTGCAATGTATCAGAAACCTCTTCTTCAAGTCAAGGGGTCCACATCAAAGAAGGAGGTTCAGCCTCAATAATAATGTCGCCGTCTGCTCTAATACTCATACTAACGGCAGCAACAACGGAAATGGAAACGATGATAAAACCACCGTCACGTATAGCCGGGGAACACAGTATCGTGATCCTGGTTGGTTATCAACGAAGAACCGAGTCCGAGTAACCGACCTCCTCCTCGACAAAACCCAACTGTCGCCGCTCAGAACTTGGGGCCCACGCTCCCGGCTACCCAGCAGGCCCAAGTCCCTCCGAATCAGAATGCACACCAGCCCGCTCAACCTCACCATCCATACCAAGACCAGGCCATTGATATCAACGACATGGAAAACGATGAGCCCGATGTGCATCACAGAAGGCGTCCACTGAACAGAACCCCTAAAGTTCCCTAAAACCAATGGATCTCACCAAAGGATGTACAACCGACATATCTCCCTGACATGGTCCGAAGGATCATGAGAGATATGTGATGAAACACCAACGACTCATGAGAAACCCACTTGAGGCGTAACCCCTTCAGTAGGATCGTACACAAAGCCGAGTGTCCCCGGCACTTCAACATGCCCCAGATGGAATTCTATGATGGCACTACCGATCCTTGTGCTTTCTTAAACCGCTATAAGTGGAAAATGGACTCCATTCGAGCCACCGATGCGGTCAAATGCAAGTGTTTCCCAGTTTTCTTGTCAGGAACAACTCTACTTTGGTTCTCCCGCCTTCCACTCCGATCTGTCAACAACTTCGGCCAACTGGCCACGGAATTGGTTAAGCAGTCCAGAATGCATGTTTCGACTCCAAAGAACGCCCTCATCCTATCCAAACTTTACCAAGGGCTTGTAGAATCCCTCAAGAGTTACCTCGCACGATTCTATATCGCTTTCGCCGAGGTTGACCACCTGTAGCCTCGCACCATACTCTTCTAGCTTTCAAAAGGGGTCCTTCCCACCTTCGAGTTTGGACCCCGTACCGACAGAAAGCAGACTAAGACCCTAGAGCCTTTCTACGAAAAGGCTGGAAAATTCCAGTTGTTAGACTCTATGGATATAAGACTTAAAAACGGATAGTGGGGTCAAGAACCAACGACATAAATTACAACTGCATGTCCCATTGTTGTTTAGCCTTACGGATCTTATCATAAGACATTTTGGAACATTTCATATTACTAAACTCTTTAGATAAAATTTAAGTGTAATAATAAAAGGAACACGATTACCTAAGATGACATCCTTTCACACACGACCGAAGAAGGCCAATGACCATCTTGTTGTTGATCAGTACTAGAAGGAGGAAATTTCAACCCGAGAACAGAGAAGGACGATGGAGCTGCAATGGGTGAACAGTTGTTCCACCTTACAATCTTTCTGCTTTCATCCTACAAATAAGAATCCTTTAGCTAATCAGATGACTTGCAACCAACTGCTGTGGAAGTAGGAATCAGCTTCTTTTTAGTACGTGGAACAATGTCCGGTAATTGCGTAGGTGGGTTGGCACGAGTAGAATTTCACGCCCTTCGAGAGAGCATCAGTTGAAAGCCTTCATCGTCGATTCAAAACTGAGGGCTTGGGATGGAAGAAGAGGGTTGGAGTGTCAGAGGAAGTATTCTTTGTTGGCAGCAGAGCAGGAAGAGGGGAAGGAGACAGTTGGTAGGGGAGACGACCTTAGGTCTTTATCCCATAGGTAGGCCGGTTTGGTTGCCATTTTTAATCGAAAAGTTTCGGTTTTAGAAATGTTTATAAACGCTTATAAGTTTTCATATAAGATTTGAAAAGAATATGAAATTTGAGCAAATTTTGGTGCGTCACGTAATTGCAATTCGTGATTATGCACCTTGAAAAGTTAAAACTCTTCATACGATAAAATATAAATTAAAATTCTTTGAAATAATAATATTTTCGAACTCTTATAACCATTTCTTTTCCAATGAATTGATTAAATGGATATTAAAATGTGAGAAAAACAAATTTTGAAAATCACAGTGGTTTTACAGTTGGATATATTGAAATGCACCTCTTTAAAATTGAGATTTTTAACCTTTTAAATATATGAAATAAATCTTATGAATCATTTAATATGTTTTAAAAGTGGTTGGAATTGTATAAACAAATTTTCCGATGATAGAAATGTCGTTTTGATCAATTAAGCTAAAATAGCACTTTCTACAACACGTTTCAATTACAGTTGAAGTGTGAGTTTAAACTTAACAATTCTTCTCCAAACCTCTTAGGAATGTTTTCAAGTGATTAATCAAGTATATCTAAGATCATTCAAATGTTCTACAACTCATTTAAAGTGTTTTAATAATTGATTTGAACCAAAAGCTATTAGAAGCAACTTTTTTAATCTTGGCTTTAATAGGTCTCCATGTAAACCTGAGTTTTCTATCCGTGAGATCCAACGGGTGTTTAAGTAAGGATAAGTTTGGAGCTACCAGTGCCCTGACTCACTTGGCTCGTTTGCTGGATGAGGGATAGATAAGGTTGAAATGTTGGAATTGTGTTAAATGTAAAAGATCAAGATTTCTTAAGTTAAATGAATCATTTTACTTAGAGAAGACCTTGCTATATTTAATATCAAATTCCAAGTAGGAAATCCTTACTATCTGTAAGAATTTAAAAGTTGTTTTCATGATTATTCGATGAATAGTAGAGATTGAGCATTAAATTGATATCAAGTAAAATGAATATGATTTCTTTGGATTTATCTTACTAACTTGGATTTACCAAAGGTGACATATTAATGAACATGTTTCAACGATTCCATACATACCCAAAGAATATTTGGAAGATACACGCCCTTAAGAGATGTTTTGTCAAGTAATGAACTATGCAATGAGAAACACTTAAAACTAGTTAAACAGAATATTCTCGACAATGAATTCAAAGAAACTGGGATCGGATCTGAACAATTCCTTTTTGTAAATCATTTCGAATCAATTTAATTTTCGAAAGAAAATGAAATGGAAGATCAAGATTTGGAAGATTGAATGAAAGGATGCTATCACTAACCTTCGGGAGAACTCTCCCATATTACAAAACGATAATAGTTCTTCATGTGAACCTTCGATGCAGGCGCACCTCGCTGCTAATCATATGATGCCGTGTGAGAAGTGTCGTTGGTTACGTTTATCCAAAACGATGATGGCTTGTATAGACGAATGTCTGACATTGCAATTTTAATGCACGTATATTGATCTCCACGAATGTACATCTATTTGGTGTTGCGGGAAGTAACTCTCCTCCATTATATACACCCTTCTCTAAAATGTAAAAGCTTAGAGGTTGTACATTAGCATAAATCATGCATGTGATGCATGGAGATATGACATTAAAAGTGAATGATGTGTTTGGTATAAGGTAATCGCTGACCTAAATCTTCATCACTCAGTAATTGGCAGAAACTGGGCATACCTTGGGACTATGTAGGTCACATCCGTTAGGATATGATCATGACCCTTCTAAATTACTCATTATATGTCAAGTATGTGGTATATGCTAAAAACGTCTCAGATAGGTCGGTTACAACCGGGGTCCGGGGTGGTGTCATATTCGACCACTATTCCACCTTTGGGTCTGTGTAGCTGGTCTGGTCTTCACCTACTAGTGGAGGGTAGTTGGTCCTCGATACATTCATCTAGAGGTGTACTGCAGGAAGGTAGTTCCTTGCTTTACCCTTGTATGGAAATTTATCCTCCTTAAAAGCCTGCGATTTTATTTGTATTGCCGAACATAAGCGGGATTTGATAATGGTTACAATTTTACAATTCGATTTGGTTTATTTTTTGAGTATTGTCTTGCAAATCATTGAAAATAATATTAGATAATTTATGTAGAAAAATTTGGTTAAGGAAAACCCCGCTATATGTTTATGCGTGGTTGTGGTCTTATGGAATAGTATTTTGTTTCAGAAACAATGGAATAGCATTTCTCATGCTAATCTCATGATTGACCTGCAGTTTATTTTTCTTTTTCCTTAAAACTCTAGGTGCCTTATTTTCTCCGAACAGTCTATTAGCTCAGGTTTTACTTAGAGCAATTGGGTGGAGCTTGAAGCTGAAGAATTTGTAGGTAGTTATCGATTGCTATTTCAATATATCGTTACTTAAATTTATTCAACATTTGTGAGCAGGGACGGAGGGACATTATGGTTTGTGAGGTCACGTGACCTCACCATAAAAAGTAACACAACTGGAAAAAAAACAAGACTTAGTAACGCACACGGCAAGAGCAAAAAACAGATAGATAGGAAAAAGTAAAACCGAAGAAAGGAAAAGATGGAAGAAAAAATAAAGAAAAAATCGATGGTTCCTTGTTTCTCTTCAGATCGTGCAGCTTCCATAGTTCCAATCTGCATCACCACTTTTGCATTGTTTCTCAGAATCTTTGGTGATGGGTAATCAATTAACCCTAATTTTAATTTTTTGCTGCTTCGAATTTTATTTGTTAGGGTTTTGAATCCATTATGCAGTCAATTGGGGCTACTACTGATTTGAACTTGGCTAGTGATTTTTATCTGATTCGAATGAGTTGAATTGAGTTGAATTTCTACCGATTTGGAGATTTGCTGAAACATATTTTACCGAGTTGATTTTCTATTGATTCAACCTACTAGTTATAATAAATCTGAAAATATCATGAATTTGGCAGTAACAAAAAAAAACATTTTCTAATTATAGTAAATTTCTGTTTTTCAGATTTGCGAATTTTTTCCAAAAGATTATTTGAGAACATCTCAAATGGAGTGGGTTCTTCTACAATTTCTACTCCAATGGATAATGTCCCTAAAAATATTAGTCAAAACAGTGTTCTTCCAAGCTTAGTAACTCGAAGTCATCTTGAAGTTGATTTATCAGATCTTCCTTCCGATCCTAGTTTACGACCGGGTGATACACGTTGGGGATCACATTATGGTACGTTACTTAATTTGATTTTTATGTTTCCTTCGATTATTGTTGTCCTTATGGATCTATTAGAAGATATGTCCGTTGATAAAAAGTAAAACCTTTGAATTTGATAAAAGTTCTACAATCTTATGATTTCGTATTTATTTTTGCATTTGATGGAGAATGTACTTGCCATTACTAATGATCTTTCCAAAGCACTACAACGAAATGATCAAGATATTGTAAATGCTTTGATGTTGGTAAAATTATCCAAAAAACGCTTGCCCAAAATGAGAGACGATGGATGGGATATTCTTTTGGATGAGGTTGTATCTTTTTGTACGAAATAGAATATTCCCATTTCAAGTATGGATGAAAATTACCTTCTTTTAGGTAGATCAAGAAGAGGTCCGATTATTAAAAGCTTACATCATTATCGAGTTGATTTGTTCTACCTATGTTTAGATAAGCAAATCATTGAACTTAATAATCATTTCGATCAATTGACTTCTGAGCTTCTTCTTTGTATGTCAGCACTTAGTGTGGTTGATTCATATGCTGCTTTTGATAAAGTAAAGTTGGCTCGTTTATCCAAAATTTTATTTAGATGATTTTTCTGAAGCAGAACACATGGATCTTTCTAATCAGATAGAAATTTATGAGAATGATATGAAATCCAATGATAGATTTAAAGATGAAAAATGCATTAGTGATTTTGCTAAGATGACGGTATTAACAAGAAAAATGTTGTATACAAGCTCATAACTTTATCACTTATTCTACAAGTTTCTACCGCAAGTGTGAAGAGAGCATTTTCTGCAATGTATATAGTGAAAAACGATCTGCGTAATCTAGTAGGAGATGAATGGTTAAACGATAGTTGTGTTGCATACATCGAGAAAGATATATTTAATCAAGTTAGTAATTGATGCAATTATCAATCGTTTTCAAAACATGAGAACTCAACGTGGACAACTTTAAATTATTAATGTATTTTATATAGTTGTTTAGTTTGAAAAGAACAATAGTTGTCGTTTTTGTAATAGAATATTATTATATCAATATCAAATATTATTTATAGCTTGTAGTACATTTGTTGTGAACTTCAGTTTGATCCAAGTTCATTGTAATGTTCATATCATGGCATTTTGATTCAGGATCATAAACTAAGTGGTAAGTGCTTTCTTATTAGGTGTTTTTTCCCTGTTAGGCACAAATACCTTCATTTATTATTAGCTTTTCATTTAGAAAATTATGCTCTATTTTATTTTGTTTTTCAGGTTTTTGAAAAGAAAGCTACAGTATTGTGTACATCAGAAGAAGAAATGTAAGCAACTCACTTTTTCCATCTGTAACCTCACCAACATTGATTTCCGGCTACGTCACTGTTTGTGAGAACATGTTTATAACTATCCATGCTAATATTAGTTACATTATGATACTTAAGGTAAAATTTTCATTTTAATGATTTTGTATATATATATATACACACACACACTTACACACACATATCTACTATGCAAGATTATTTTAATTTTACCTTCTTTTCGTCTTCTTTCTTACCACAAATGATCTGCTTCTCCAGCACTTGGATTTGTGATACGTGAATACTGTGGATGTATTAGCTATTTTCAAGGGCCAAGGAAGTGGGTCATTTCATGTGTGACTAGTTAAATGTTTAGAGAAAATTAAAACTTGGTGTTGTCCTGGAGTACATATAAATTGATGTGTGTATTATGTAGTTGTTATTAATAAATTATTATTTCTATGATAATATTATGACTAATTTAAGGATTAAAAAAACCATGTATTTGAATTCAAGTCTTTTTTGATATAGGATACAGATATAAGTAGAATTGAGTAAACATAAGTAAATATTTTGGAAAAGAACCGAATGATATATGTATATAACACAAAATAAATATTATGTTAAATTGCCTGTTTTACCCGTTTAGTGCTTTAAAGATTCTAATCGATATGCTTGATCAACTTTATCGACAGGAATTTTCTAAATACTAGCACTACAAGAATACACGGCTATTCCAATAGCTCAAAGCCGTTGGCGGCAATTTGAAGCCGTTGGAATAGAGTTAACGCCATCCAATGGCTTTCAATGGAGCCAACAGACACTTGCCAATGGATTATCCAACGGCGTCAAACGGTTGTATGCCGTTGGGAACCGTTAAAAACAAGGACCAATATGACGTTGGAAGCTGTTGGTTGTCATTGGAAAAACCGGGTTAATTTTTTTATAACAACAAGCAAATAATCTTCCAGCCACCCCCATTTCAGCATATATACCATTTCCAATCCAATTCCAATCAATTCCACATATAAACAACATGTATATACCAATAACAATATAACAACCAAATTAATCAAAGAAAGATCAATATATACAAACCAAACCATCCAAACATCTAGGAAACCGACACATACATGTCCATAAACCAAATACATCCAAGTTACATGTCCATAAATCATCAAAACATATCAAAAGTGTCATTCTCTCCTACTCTGTGCCAATATATACAACATTCAAATGAAATGTCACCATATCCAAGTCATAGAAAACACATACCTCAAGCTTCGCCTTCAGAACCACTAGACGACGAAGGAAAAGTACCATGATTGTGCACATACTCCGCAAGCTTCTGATTTGGCTGCTCCATCTGCATAGCCCGAAGACGATTCTTCTCCTGTAGCTGCTCAATCATGGTTTTAAGCTCTTTAATTTCTTCTTTGTCTTGGGCCTTCTTAGTTTGTCGAGTATGCAAATAGAATGAATAGAAAAAAGGTTATGTTAGCATATAAAATATTATAACACTATATATTTAAACATTAATTTATTGTATGTATGCAAAATGATTTATTACTGTTAGGTTATCGAAGCCATAACATCTGCTCTACTGCGACGGATCCATAACAACGTCAAATATGCTGTCTTCCTCCCCTGGTATCAACTCATCACGACCAGACTCCTCAGGCGAATGAGCCCGTGCCTCCTAAAACCTTGCCTATAATGCAAAAAACAATTTCAGTTGAAAAATAACAGAATGTTGTTTATATTAGTAATTAATAAACTTTTCGACGTGAGTAATAGAATTTAAAATACGCATACATATGCAGTTGTCGTCCTATTCTAATCACCCCACTGATATGTGATGTTTCCAGCCTCGTCTGCATGCCTGGATGCATGAGTGTGAGTAAATATGTCCATATAGGACACAGGATGTCCACGAGCTCGTTCCTACAACTGATAATTTGGATAATTCAATTCCACGTAGTTAATTACTGAACTGATCAACATACATATGTAATAATTGATAAGTTTACGAAGTCCTCGCGGTGACGCTGGAAAGACTTGGATCCTCCACGATGAGTTACTAGATTCATGTTTCTGTTTGCGGAGTTCCTTGTTGACTCTGCCTACAAATGAATATTGACTAATTATTTAATAATTGGCAAAAAATAAATGAGATTCGTTATGAATTCACCTTGAACTCATCTGTGTCTCACCAATCAACCATCTTATTAAATACTTCATCGCTCATCCACCTAGGTTTTTTCCCCACTGATTTAATCTCATTCATTTTTTCCCTGTAATTCTTAGCAACCTTCAAGTTCCAGTGTAGCTTAACCAACTAGAGGTCGGCGTCCTGCACGTCTACTACCCCTTGTACAATGAGAGAAAAATATTACTGATTATTTATTTGTATTTAATCTATTTGTAAATCAGTATAAACTTACCAGAAAATCTTGCCAGATGGTCTCTTTGACATCCTCGGGTATCCTGCTCCACTTAGGCCAGAAATCGCATATTCTAGCCATGTAAGCATCCCTAGAAATATACAGCATCGTTTGAGATGGCTCCAACTCAAAACCCCTGCGATAAATATAAATTAGAACTTTATGTGTTTATAGATATATCATGTACAAATAATTAAATTGTTATGCTAAATTAATTGATACTTACGTATGGTCAGCCTTAAGCTGCAAGTACACAACTGGACGAGCTAGTGGTGCGCCACTACTCTCACTTCCACGTCGTTGGGAGCTAGAGCCAGACATAATGTACCTGTCACATATATACATATACAATCCATAATAATTATGATATGATGAACTGTTAAAAAATTAATACATGCTACACATTTGTCATGTTGTGTATGTGTTGGTGTATGTGTTATGTGTGTGATGTTAACGATATTTTTCGTCAACACCGGAGATAGGTCTACGGAAGTGGATTTAAGGGGAAAATAGGTTTATTTAGCTTTCACGATTTTGAGTCTGTTCACCGTTTCCTAGATATCATGGTTTTAAGCCCGAAAGATTAGTTAATCTTCCCTCCAAGGGGTGAGCATCACGCTTAAGTAACTCAAAGACCAACAATTATCTTGGGATAAGGGTTCCCTATGCACAACCCGTAACGACCCACAATTTCGAACCATTCAAGTCGACAATAAACCACTTATGTCGGATCTGAATCGCTCAAAACCGTGAATTGTTATTTTAACTATTGAGGTAAGTGTGGATCAGAACACAAAATCATAGACACAAAACAAAGTAACTAGCAGCGGAACAAAGTAGTACATAGGTTCATACACCATACATGATACATATAAGTACATAATGAGTCATAAGCTCATATAAAATAGAGTACATATAGATAACTAGTAGTAACCTGGATAACTTAGATAACTAGAAGCTGATAACTGCAGATGGTCCAAAAGATGCAAATCTACCAAATGCATCACGAACAACTAAGGTGCTCAAGCTGACCCAAGCATAAAGTCAAGAAACAATACACTCGAGTCAGGACTAATAGTCTTATGTAAGTGAATCAACACAAATAACATGTTCATAAAAATGTACAGTAACTTAAAGGATGATGGGATTTCCATCCCTTAAGGATCCGTGAAACTAATACATATAATAGTACGCTATTATGATAATGTCTATCCAGTAAAGTATAAGTAATGAAAATAGCGTAAGCGGGATTACCATATTACCCTTACGCCGTTTATAGGCATCACAGTTTATACAGTACCGTAAATTCACCGTACTGGTGTTATCAGTGGGCACTCCATAGAAAGCAATACTAAATCGAAATCGTATGGGGCTCGCTTAGGATAGATGACAAGGCACTCGAGGAAATACCAGGGTAGGATTCAGCCAATTGCACTCCCGGACCGGTGGTAACGCATAGCAACCACTACGGCCTACCTCGGAACACACTCCAAATCAAAAGGGGTACCCCAAATCATAACATAGTCATAGAAATGGTATCGAAGAAACGTGTCCGATCAAAGGTGCTACCTCAATTAGTCACGGTATAGCTCCTGTTTTAGTCATTTAATTATGACCCGAAGGTCAAGGCCATATCGTTATCGTTCACCATCTTCAATCCAGAAATCGCCCAAGTCATCATGCTTCGTTCTAGATACGTCACCACATATACAGTTGTTAAAATGGTATCGGCACAGGCAGAGAGTATGCCACTTACCGACTCTGGTCTCTTTAACAACCAACGTTTACCATTTTCACACCGTGGCCATCAGTTTAAAATCATATTCAAGTATTGCCAAACACTTTATTCAAGTATCTCCCAAAACCCGTTTACTCAAATAAATTCCCATTTGTTCAATTAAGATTTTCAAAAATCCGTATTCACAAATTTATCGATCATTTGGGTTCAAAGTTATAAGGAAAGATTTACAAAACCAAGTAAGGCGAAAAAAAGAAAAAGAAAAAAAAATAGTCTTTATGAAATTCTAGTTTTATTCAATAATATTAGTCCAATTCCAATCTCAAATCCATGTCCCGTCACTCTTCCCATATTTAAAACAAATTTCTTTTATTTGATTCAATTAAATATTCTCATTGACAAAACGATTTCCCCAAAACCATTTAACATGCATTTAACATATCCTTCTACAGTGATAAATTTCCAAACAACTTCATCGTTAGTTGAAAATAAAATGATGAATTGTTAAATCCCAACTGGTTATTGAACTCATAGGATCATTCTCAAACTTATTTATGCGTAAATTGAATCCTATAAAACACAAGTTGAAATTTGAAACAAATTTTCTTTAAATATTCTTACGCTGTATGAAAAATTACATTAAAAAAAATCCTTATACCCAAAAATCGACATAATGTTTTAAATACTTTACTGACCATGGTGTCCATATATTATTTTCTAACCTATGGCCAAGTGGTACAGATATTTATCATTTCAATCCATTCTAAAAAAATATTCGAATCACGGGTGTGTATCATTTCAACCCATATCACAAACCGATTCGAATATGCAGGGTTTCGGGTATTTATCATTTCAAACCGTGATGTTTTTTTTCTAAACTAGGGACTTGCATGGTGAGAATAATAACATAACATAACATACAAACATTCATAGTGTCATGTAAGAACGGTGCGCGTATAGCATGTGCACAACCATAAAACAAACAAATCCAGAGCACCCTAACATTTCGATTAACATCTCAGATTTCTAATTCACTTAATAATAAACTAGTCGTGCGTGAGAAACTCACCTTCCGTAGCAAAAGCGAGAACGTACGGCGAGCGAACACAGATTATGCTAACGATGGTCAACGGAAGATGTCAACAACCTAGAACCAAACGGTGAAATTTTGATCGCTAGTTCGGATTTCTTTTTCCTCTATAACTCAGTTTTGACAAACTCCATATCTCGGTTCGGTTGGAAGATCTGACTTTTTATATTTATCGAAACTCGATTAATCATTCACAATCGACCGTTCAAACTGTATATCCAAATCAATGTTGAATATCATTTCCCAATCCTTATCAAATATCTAAATAACACATGAACGGTCTAAATTATGTTAAAAACCATTTCGTTCCATTCAAATAGATTTTTAGTCAATTCAATTCTAAATAGTTTTAAAATTTATTTTAAAACTACATTCTCATTTCAAAAAAAATTATTATTTTTTATTTATAATGGAAAGGAGATTTAAATTAATTACACATGCGGTTCCACCACTACAGTGTATGTGATTTTCTCAATCAAATTTAGCTAACAAATCTGATCACGTCGACAGTCATGAATCCATTCATCACAATGATTTACACAAACAAATAACGGTGCGCTTGTCAATTTTTACGTTCGTAAGCTGACATGTGGTCGATACCAGGTTTTAACGACAGAAGTGGAAAGCAATGCAGGTGAGAATTCAAATTTAAATATATTTAAATTAGACATTTCGGTTAGTTATAATTAGTGTTAATTATAATGTGTTAAAAATCATGAATCATTATGAATGATTGTCACTGGTTGTTCGATGAATATTTATGCAGTTAAAACACCGTAAACACGAAGCGTTACAGACGGTAACGCTCTACGCATAGTGAATTAATTATTTAATTGTTGTGGTTGTTGATGGATGTTTATGCAGTATAACACTTTATACACCAAGCGTTACTGAAAGGCTAAATGGCCTGTTGGAAGGGGCTCTGCACTGATTTTGCGGAAGGGTTTTAGTCTTGGGAAAGAATTTGTAAGCTTGTAGAAAGCACAAAATATACAACATCGACAATAACTAACAAATCATATGGGAGACTCATAAGAAAATGTTTTAAGTATTGATCCACTCTTTATTGATCTTTGATTCAGAATATACAGGTCATTACAACCGAAATCCCCAATTTGATTTAGGAATTAGGGTTTACCCTAGAGAAAAGAGTACAACAATAAGAATGGGAAAATCGCCCCGAAAATGAGACCCCAGGGGTCTTATTTATAGACAAATCAGGGCCCCTTTTGTTGTTGGGCCAGCAGTACCCCCTGTTGGCCGCTTTTCCTTTTGGGTCCAGAAGTTCTAGTTCTCGGTCGCCTTTTCTTTAGGTTATGAAGTCTTTGCTAATGGATTTTTGAGGTGTCGTCTATAGCTCTCAGGGGAATGGTCTCGGTCTTCGGAGCTTTTGGCTAATATTATGTCTACCTTCTTTGTACTGCTGATGAGCCTGACGGTGTGAATAGATTTCAGAAGGCCTCTGCTTCCGGACGTAGGCTTCGGTCATGTGTTCTCGGTTTTGCCACTGACTTTTTGCGGAGCTTGCCGTTGTGACTCAGGTGAAAGGTTGTCAGGTCCGCTACCGCTGCCAGTATCGACACTAAGCAGATTAGTGTGGATAGCTTGTCTTTCTTCAAGGTTTCCGGTTTGCCTGTCGGTAGATTTCCGGATTGTACCCCTGCCTTTTCGGAAGATTGTTTCCGGTGCTTTATTGGTTGCTTATTAGAGTGGCCTTCCGGTAATCATCTAATCGGCGTCTCGGTAAAAGGCTCTCGGATGATTCCCTTGTACTTTTGACGATATTGCTTCTTGATGTATCAGTATTAAGCGAGTTAATATCGATAGCCTCTCGCATCCTTCTAGGTCCCGGCTGGTAGAAATCTTAGTCTCCCTCTCTGCTGGCCTTCGATCTTGGATGACCTTCTACCGATCATGCCGGCATTACCCTACTGGTATTCCCTTTTGTATAGATTTTGAGCTTTTTCACTTCGATGATGGTGTCGGTTGCATCTCTCCCAGAATATTTTCTCATGTTGTCGGCTTTTTATTGCGTCGGACTTTGTTGACGGAAGACACCTTTCTGCTTGTGGTGATCTACTACCGCTTCACCGCCAACTTGTACCAGATACTTTATTTTGGTAGCAACGTTTGCCTCCCCACTTATGAAGAGATATTTTCTACTTTCCAAGTCAAGCCTTTTTGAATGGGCCAATCACTTCTTCCTTCTCGTGTGGGTATGTGTGTATACATATATATATATATATATATATTCCCTTCTTGTCTTGCGTTATTAGCTCTGCTTCTTCTTCATAGTTTCTTGAAAAATTTATCTTGAGAAAGCATCGACAATCTTGAAATAAGTCTCTTGATAAGTCATTCATATTTTGTTTTGAAATAAAAAATGTGATCAGCTAATTTCGAGCTGCGGTGACTATCGGCATCACTTGTCGCGAACTGATCTTAGTCTCCTAATCATCAGTTCTCGGCAATTGACTCCGAACTTATTTGACGGCTCTTAACTAGCATTTTTTCTTTGACTTCATTTTAGTGATGGTGTCGGATGTATAGTCTTTTACCATCATTGAAGTCTTTTCTGGAACAAATAGATTTCTACTCTTTCGTGCATCGTTCTTACCTTGTTGCATAAAATTAAGCGGGTTATACCTGACATTATGGGAAAGAAGCATATTGCCTTTAAACCTAATAGGAACTACCTTTGCCGAATGATCATTCCTCTTCTAGGAAGGTTGGTGTTGTCGAGAAGCATTCCTTAATTTTATCTTAAGAACCAGTCAATGCTATACTTCAGGATTTTGGGATTTTCGGTGTTGAAGCCATTCCTCCTCGTGGAACAGATACCATCTCGTCTCCTCCAGAAGGCTATTTTGCTTATTCTATGATCCACATTTGGAATGGGGGTTTCATCCCCTTTCCCGACTTCCTCTATTGGTATCTATAATATTTGGGAATTGCTCCCATCCAACTTTCTCCCAATATTTATACATACTTGCTAGGCCTAGAACTGTTATCCTTGGAATCGGGTAATGGTTCTTTAAGCCCTCCTATGCTTGATTACTTGGTTCATCCTTCCAAGCTTAGTGACACGAACCCTCGATCTTCCATGTAAACCCTACAAAGAAATTGTTATCCGAGGGAACATCGAAATTAAAGGACTCGGTAACCCAATTTTTCTTTGTTCGCCGCCTTCCCGGTTTTCCGGCAGCTTCAGTACTCCGAGTATGTCCGAAAGCACTTTTCCTCTCCTTCTCTTTTTTTAACCTTTCGTATGTGCTTTTATAGATTCTACACCAAATTGCCGAGCTTTGCTGTTAAGGAGGTCATTGATCTCCTTGGCTTTACTTCTGGACTATTTGGTAATAGGTCCTCACTACTTACTTCTTCTACCCTTCGGAGGCAATCCCTATTGCCGGCCGGTCAATCTATTATTGGGCAACCACCCAGGATCTTGTTTAGTAAAGGGACCTTTTCATTGTCATTGGGAAGAAATGCCTCTTTCTCTCCTAACGCTTCTTTATTTCATAATGCTCCCAGTACACCCTTTATGCGATATTTTTTACATGGGTCTGTTGTATATAACAGTGTTGTATACACAATTATATGATTTTTGTTTGATGATAACAACCAAATATATATTATTATAAATGTGATTATAAATGTGTTTGTTGCTGTACTGTTTCATATATACATCACAGACAAGAATATAATATTTATATTTAAATAAAATACGACTATGCAGAAATTCTATTATTTACAGTATTTTATTTTAATAGAATATTTTATTTTAAACACTCAGTACAACTTTTTATAAGCTCCACTATTTTTACACTTCACTGATATTCATTACTGTACAATCAGTTTCATTATATACAAAGCTCCTCACTACAGATTCACTCTGTCACTCAGTTTATACACTTTCATATTTACATTCTTTTCATTGTTACTGTCTTCTGTCTTCACTGGTACAGTTTCATTCCAGTTAACATCTTCATACCTATCACAAACAAAAACACATAGTACTCTGCAACAGAAATAAATCTGAAATACATGCAAATATAAATTTAATTTTAAAATTTGCCTCAGAATTTTTGTGTGTTTCTCATTATTTTTCATGACTCGATCTGATATGGGCTGACATATATATACTGCATACACATGATACATGTATACACATACATATTACAGTGCAGGGACAAAAAATCTATTCCGGATGGCTACATATACACACGTGTAAATATATACACGTGTGCACTGCCTTGCCAATCCAGTGTGCAACTAAGGAGCAGCCACGTGGACCAACTCGACTCAATGCAAAGTGGTATAGTGCAAAGACGAGGACATGATCAACATATATTAATATACATGCACAAAGAAAATGGCCGAGCATATGTATATGGATGCATATAATCAAAGCATGATGCAGTCTAATAAATGAACAATTCAGTTTCAAGAATGCATCAATAAAATGACAAAGCAAATTGCAGCAAACATTGATGAAGCAAAGGGTCAAACAAGAATGAACAAGTCAAGCCATGTCAAAACAGTGAAGCAGCATATACATGAAGGTGAACAAGTGCAAGCATAACTCTATTGGTCGAGTTCATGCTAATGTATACACAAAACGGTGAGGCAAGCTTTATCATAGCAGCTATTTCGAATAAGGTTCAGAAATCACAAATCTTTGGTTCCAGAAATGTTTAGAAAATCATACACATGTATGGAGATTCAATGGTGCAACAATAGTGGTGAGGGTGTAATATCACAACAAACAAACATGGAAAATGCAAATTGTCACAATATCAAAACAGCTAGCGGCCAGATTAGTTTGGAGCATATGCATGGCAAGTGAATATTTGACATGCATGGTGCAAGGATAACATGAACAGCAAGACATGTTGACACAAATAGATGCAAAGCTCAAATTTTGGCAAGTTACAAATTAGCACAAGACAAGTTTATCAACCAGCAAGATGCAGGAATAAAATTCAAATGTTTCCAATTTTACTTTGCTAAGAATGAGATTAAAATTAACTTCCAAGAATCAGGATCCTTATATTTGGCAAGATTACAATTCAAGTTTAAATGTTCCCAGAATTAGCAATGTCAAATTCAACAATGTTTTGTGTGTTTCCAGAAAACAGTGACAGCTATGGGGCATTTAAGTATCTCCAGATTCTTTTGGGCATATATGTGTATTGATGAACATTTGCAGCATGTGTATAAGCAAGAGGCTCAGCTGATCCAGTTCAAGACAGAGGAGTAATGCATGAACACAACAGGGTGGTTGAAAACATTTACGCTTAAAACAGGGTTTGTCAAACATTTAAAGAAACCATGCAAAAGAACAGAAAGTTTGTGGAGTCACGTGAATGTGCAGAATTAATCATGGGGAAAAAATCAGCAAGCATGTTATGGCAAGAATTTCAAGTGCATTTCAAGGCAGTTTTTATTTCGAAGCAATTGTTTGGCAAATATTCATTCGTGGCATACAAGAAGTTTTATTCCAGAAATCTTGCTGTTTATTTTCTCAGGAACTATATTTGGCAAGTGTTAAACTTTGGAATTTTTTTCAAAGACTTTCAATTTATGTTTTCTATTTTTTTTTTCGTGAGCAAAAATGGCAACAATTTTATCTTGGGAAATCAGTTTTTCAAGACCTTTAAATGGATCCGAGAAATTCCAATTTTATGCAAGAAATCTGCACATTTGTTTCCAAAGCTTTTTCATAGAATGGAGCAACATATATGGCATGTTTCTAGAAAATCAGAGAGAACAAATTCCTGTTTTCGGCAAGAAATATTGGTTTCCAGAAATGAATTACATGGGGCCGAATTAATTTTAATTATAAGGCAACAAAATTCAAATTCAATCGAGGCCAGCAAAAAGGGAAAAACCGCAATTAGATCAAATCATAATCGACGAAATCCGAGCATTAGTAAGATTAAATAATCCTGTATAATATCACCAAATCATCACTGACAAACGGGTATCGAAACCATAAGCACAACAATTTCAAGGAAAGATTTAATTTAGAATACTCACATTTGGGTTTCGATCAAACAGCAAATCCAAATCAATCGAAGAAGAGGAGCATCAACACAGTCGAGTCTACTGAGAAATTCGAAAGCACAATTTCACAATCACGATTTGATTTGGAGCATCAGAGAAACCCTTTTTCAATTTTTCAGATCACCGCCGCCATTATTTTTTTCCAAAGCAAAGTAAACAGATCAATTGAAAAGTGGGTGCACCGAGATGAAAATGGTCGGCCTATTTCTATTGAAGGGAGCTTAAGTTTAATTTAAAAACTAGGGTTTCTATTTAGTTTAGTTTTCATTGTTTTGTATAGCAATTTGTGTTGTAAATCAATCTGGAGAGTTTCTAGAGTCTGTAAAATTATAGGGGATCCAGTTAGGGGATTAACTGGCAGTTTCTAGCGTCTATAAAATCTAGGTTGTTTCCTAGTTTCGTCTGTAAAACTAGGCAGTTTACTAAAGTCTATAAAACTAGTGGAAATCTGATCCAGGGGATTAGATCAGTCTCGAGTTTTGAGCATAGGGTTAGGACAAGAGCGAGGAGTTCGCGAGTTTACAGGGTTTGTAAGCGGGATCTATGTTTAACACCTAGTAGAAACCTTAGGAATTCAACAGTAGGAAGGATTTTTCCGAAGCTAGGTATATCTTGTGTCATTTACTTTCTGCACTTCTTTTTCTGCTATTTTCTGTGATCTGTGAATATATTAATATCTCGTGATTTTTTTTAATAAACCCTATTCACCCCCCTCTAGGGTTTATCTAGATCCAACAAGTAGTATCAAAGAAGGTAATTTTTAACTCTAGAATCATAGGTCATCCTAGTTGTTAGTCTTCTGAGAGTCAGTCCAGTGATATTCCAATTATTTTCAATGGAACAGATTTTTTAATATGGAAATCAAAATTCGAATTATATTTAAAATCTGTTAATTTTGAATATTAGAATATTATTGAAAATTTGAGAGATATGTTAGATAAGAAGAATAAGGTTTTGAATGCTCGTGTTATGCATATTACTTATTCCCATCTTGATAATGATCAATTAAAATTTTTCTCTCATTGTTTAAGTGCGCAGGATACCTGGAGAACTCTCAACGTGCTGTATGGAAAATCTGACGACTGCTCAAAACCCCAGAATGGCAACTCAGATTCAGATCTATGCTTAACAAGTCATATGGATGACATTTCGGTTAGATCAGATGACGGAGATTCAATAGACGAAGAGACAGGAAATTTTGCTTATGAAGATTTAGTTTATATGTGTGTTGATTTAACTAAATCTGTTGATAAATCCAACTGAAAATTAAAACTTTGAAATCTGAAAATTTTGAGTTGCGATGCAAAAGTAATGATTTGGAATTGAAATTTGAAAGTAGAAAATTTTCTAATTCTATGTGCAAAAATTGTTTGAATTTGGAAAATAACCTTGCTCATCTTAATGAAAATCTTGAACAGCTTGAAAACCAAATTTTGATTTTAAAAAACAATGAGGATGAGCTAACTCATAGAAACAGTTTTTTTTGCTAAAGGAATCAGATAATTTCAAGACATGTGAAAATTCCAATTTTGAATATTTTGAAAAAGATAAGTTGTTGAAAACTGAATCTGCTTTGAAAGAGCTTGAAAATGAAATTGAAAGATTCGAAATTTTTGAAAAACAACAATTTGAAAAGAAAATTCAGTTTGAATTTCATATTCTTGAATCCAAGACCAAAATCAAGTTGCTTGAAAACGAAAATTTGATTTTGAAACAGAATGATACTGAAAGGAGAAAGATCAGCATTAATCGTTGTTCGAATCTGATGAAAGAGAATTCTGACCTTAAATCTAAAATTCAACTACTTGAGTCAACTCTAATCAAATTTTCTAATGGAGAAAAATCTTTAAATATGTTGTTGAAAAATCAACTCTTTTCAGGAAATAAAAGTGGTTTTGGTTTTGGGAAAAGAAATGATTTTGATAATTTGAAATCTTGTGATTTTAAAAATCCTTCAAACTGCTTCAAGAAGGGCAATTCTGAAAATCTGATTTTTGAAAATTCCAAAAGATTTTTGAATCACAAACGAGATGAGGATTGGTTTGATAAAAATTCATCTAATTCATTTTGGATCCCAAAAGAAAATAAAGTAAATTCGTTTAAACTCAAATAAGTTTGGGTCTCAAAGGGTGCAAAGGTAAATTCGGATGGATTGTTATACAAACAGGTTTGGGTACCAAAACGTACAAATACAACTATGAGTGGTTTTACTATTTTTGTTAGAGCTGTAACACCCCGTGAATTCTATAACATTAAGCTTAACAAATTAAAGCGTAATTAATTCTAAAAGAAATAATTAAGGGAAATGGGTTACGCCATTGCGTTCGTCTCGGAATTCTGCTTGAGATAGAGTCCGAATTTGCGTGAATCGGACTCCGTATGAAGGAGTTATGACCTTCGGAAGTTTCAGAATAAAAGTTAAAATTCAAACAGCTCGGTTTCAAGTTCAAAATTCGAAAAATAAGCTCAAACTAGGCTGGGCGGGAAAATTCCCGCCCAGGGACCAGGTCGACCATAGGGTTGACCATGGTGTCGACCTGGTCACCCCAGGTCGACCATAGTGTCAACCTAGGTATCGACCTGCCAGTCGACCTGGCTGGTTGGGTCTGGCTCTGGCTCGAATTTCTGTGGCTCAGTGTGTCATTAGGGCTGACATGTCACCTCTTGATTGGCTCTTTGGACTTTGTATGGTCTAGATTCCTCCTGTCTTCATCTGACGGCTCAAAACAATCTAAAAATCTATATATACACACCCTAAGTCTCAACTAAAATTCACACAAAAAATAAGATTGGAGTCGTCATGCTGCTAGGAAGGAATTGAGCGTAGCCATCAAGAGAGAGGAGCTTAGAGACGAATCAAATTAAGAAGAGAACTAAAACTTAATCAAATTAATCAACACAACGTTAGTCTACCGAAATGAAAGCATTTCAAATCCAGAATCCAAGTTCGTCGTTCGTTGTAAGTATAGTGATTTTTCCGATGAGAATAAAACTAAGAATTGATTCGATGTAAATTGGATGTGGAATTGTGTTATTATATAATAATGATATAAATTCTGTGTATTGTAATGATTCTGTCATGACTTGTGTATTGATATTTGTGGCCTAAATTGATTGATGCAAGCCTATTGGACAATTGTATATGAAAATAACAGCACTTGCAAGTTTGTGGCAAATACTAGAATTTGATCCCTTTATGTTTATGTCTATGGCATAGACTATATACATCCTCTAAGTCTAAATTGAGGCTTATGTAAACATGTTCTAGATTTGAGACCTTTTATGCCTACATGACTCAAAATCTAGGAACACATTCTTATGTTTATTTGCAAGTATAATTGGATCTATGTTAAGTACCGTTTGGGTTACATAAACTATGCAAGTTTCATGTTGAAATAGGCTATATGATTAGATGTTAAAATTGGACATTTTGGTGAATATACAACATGTTAGCTTTGTGGTTGACATTATGCCAAGTTAAACATGTTTAAACCCAAGTTTGTATAAGTCTAAATATGCCATTTTATGTGACACCTATTTGGTTAGACCCTTATTTCAATGTAAATTCACATATATGTAAAATTGATTTAGGATATGTTGCAAATTCACATATATGTATATTGACTATTTTGCAAGATCACATCTATGACATTCATGTTGGCTATTTTGCAAGTTCACACCTATGATGTTCATATTGATTATGCCAAATATACCAAGTTTACACCTATGTTATGTTTATGTTTATGAATTCCCTTATGCCTATTTGTGTGCGCTAAATTAGGCTAAGTTTTTAGCCTAATATCATATGTTAAAAACTATGCGAACGAAAATTAGGCTATGATTGTTAGCCTAATGTTTAAACGGGGTAACGTTGGGAATATTAGAAAACTTGTCTTAAAAATATTTGAAATTGGCATGTTTGTCACATGCCAAAATTGGTGGCATTTAAACGGTATAAATTCTTTATACCAAAAAGGTTAAACTTGGAAAGTGGGCCACATCATTTAATTTTTGACAAATTTACATATATTAAGTGATAAAGACAAATATGTAAATTTAGAAAATCCGAATATGCTTAACACGAGGTTGGATTGAGTTGTGATGTAAATCTGCCCAGACCCGCCCGGTTGTCCAGTAGTCACAACAATACCTATCCAATGTGGGTGGTTAAGCATTGAGCCCAATAAGGACCCGAGGTTAGACTGAGTTACGGTGTAAATCTGCCCGGAACCGACCGGCACATCAAGTAACCGTAACAATATCTGTCTAATGTGAGTGGTTGGTGCTTTAAAGGGCTAAGGACAGATGGTAGGGTTAAGTTAACTAAAACACTTAACCAGTTCAACATGTTAATGAAATTGATGGGTGGGGTTAGGTAAATACAGACACTTAACCACTTAGCATGTTTGACTAGAAAACCCTAGTAACGAGGAACCAATTCAGCAGTAACCCAATTAGGTATCATGGTACCCTTAAACTAGGCAGGGTGGGGCACGATTACTGGGCTGATTGTAAGCGGTCAAAGCGACGGCGGTGGGTGCAACAGTGTGGGTTCTAACGAAGTGCGGGCGTGCACGCACTTCGGAGCAGACAAACATGGCACCGGGGGCACCAGTAGTATAACCTATGCATTCTAATGTCTGTGTCGGGGTTGCCACCATGGGACTTGATACACCCTATGGTGGGGCCAGCATATGTATCTACAATTTTCTGGGGACCGTAAGACACAGATGATTATGCGAGTTGGAGCATATCTTTAAATTAACTGGATCACATTACCCTTAGCATAGGGTGCATCTTTAGAAACAAGATCACTTTACCCTCAGCATAGGGTGCATCTATAGAAACGGAATCACTTTACCCTCAACATAGGGTGCATCTTTAGAAACGGGATCACTTCACCCTCGGCATGGGGTGACAGTTAAGATAATACAAGTAGGTGCAGAGATAGTGTGGGGTGCGATAGTATATTCGTTTTAGAACTACCTTATCTAGTTTATGACACTTTCCTGTTCCAGTTTATACCTATCATGCCCTTATTCTTATTTTCATACTGAAGAGTCACTAGACTTACCAGGCTTTATGTCTAACCCTATTTTCTTTTGTCTTCTTTTCTTCCGTTTCCCCCCCAAGGTCCATAGGGAGGAAATAGCTCAGCTTAGTCAGATTCTCTAAAAGCTTCAAGATAGTTGATGTACGGTTTGGAGTCTCTTTCCTTGGCTATGGCTGTTGGTCACACTCTATGGGGATTTATGCAGTTTTTATCATGTTTTATGCTTCTTTATTAAAATCCAAGACATAAATGATGTTGTAATGTTTTTGGAAGTTGTTATGAGACAATTATGGAAATGTGTTGTATGAACAAGTATTTTATGAAATAAAAGTCTGATGTTTTCCGTTGCTTATATATATATATATGTGTTTATATCTGTCTTGTGTTTTATCTGTGACTTTTACTTACAAACCTCCACCAAAGTTAAGGCAGTCCCTTGTGAGTGACCTTAATAGAGGGTGGGGTGTTTCACTTGGTATCAGAGCATAGGTTTTACCAGACTAGATAAAAGGTTTTGAAACTATTTTCAAAAAGAAGTTTAAAGAAGCATTTTTCAAGAAAAAATGTTATATTTTTTTTAAAAGGCATAATCCCCCAAAGCCATGTGCACTGTCTCTCTCTCTATCCTTCGTTTTGAATCTTTCCTTTCTGTTTCAGCATGTCTGGGGACCCTACTCCCCAGCTACAGATGCTTTTACTCCTCCTCCTCCTCTACGTGAAACAGCAAGCAGAAGAATCGCAGAACAAGAAGACGGATAATAGTCAAGGAGGAAAGGACCACAACAATAATAACAAGACACGTGAGAAAAGGAAATGTTATTTCTGTGGCATTTTTGGGCATATAGTCCAGGATTTTAGAAAGAAGAAGATGAAGATGGGAGCATGCTTTCAGTGTGGTGATATTGGACATATCAGCAAGAACTGCCCTAAGAAGCAAGGGCAAGGCCCGCAAGCAGGACCTTCTGGGGGTACACCTTTTACTTCTTCCACTAGATGCTTTGTTTTATCTTACTTATCTTCTCAATTCTATCTTGAGAACATTTGGTAGAAATATTTCTGTAGAAAGCTTAGTTTATCTGTATGATCATCCAGTTCGCACTCTCTTTGATTCTGGTGCATCACACTCCTTTATTCCATCTGCTTTAGTAGAATCTCTGCACGTAGACACTAGTATGGTAGAAGATCCCTTGGTTGTTTCAAATCCAATTGGGGGCTCGGCTTATTTGTTGATGGTTTGCTTGGATTTGAAAATCTCTATTCTAAGTGTTGAATTTAGATGTAGTGCCTTTGTTTTGGGCTTCTCAGGGTATGGACTGATCTTAGGCATGGACTGGTTAGTAATGGTGCCATTATTGATTGTGAGAAAAGAGTGGTTAGGCTCTTGACTCGGCTCGGTAACACTCTAGAAATTTCTTGTAATCCCTTGAATGTTGTTATGCTTAGTTATCTAGAGTCGCTTGATGCTTCTGTTGAGAATTTGCAGTCGGTTAGAGTAGTCCAGGAATATCCGGATGTCTTTGAAGAGGTGAAAGGCTTACCTCCGAAGTGGGAAATAGACTTCCGCATATATCTTGTGGATAATGCAAAGCCCGTAGCATTGCCTGTTAGACACATGGCTCCAAAGGAGAGAAAGGAGCTCAGTAAGCAAGTTAGGGAGCTTCTCGAGAAGGGGTTTATAAGAAGGAGTATCTCGGAATGGGGTGCTCCAGTGGTGTTCGCCACCAAAGCAGATGGTTCACTACGTCTTTGTGTGGACTATAGGGAGCTGAACAAGCTGACTAAGAAGAATAGACATCCGCTTCCCCGTATAGACGATTTGTTTGATCAGCTTGTAGGTGCGTCGGTCTTCTCCCAACTTGATTTAGCTACTGGGTTCCATCAGCTTAGGGTAGCTGAAGATAGCATTGATAAAACTATGTTCAGAACCCCAGACGGTTTCTTCGAGTGGCTTGTCATGCCTTTCGGTTTGACGAACGCACCCGCTTATTTCGTAGACCTGATGAGCAGGGTGTTCAGAGAATTCCTCAATAAGTTCGTGGTGGTCTTCGTAGACGATATTTTGATCTTCTCAAGGAATGAGGAAGAACATGCTCAGCATCTGAAAGAGATCATGGATACTCTCCGTGCACATCAGCTAAGAGCCAAATTCTCCAAGTGCCACTTTTGGAGAAAGGAAGTAAGATTTCTGGGGCATATATTGTCCAAAGAGGGGTTGGCTGTGGACCCCGCGAAAGTGGTGGCAGTGCAAGATTGGAAGACACCAAGAAATGCAGCCGAAGTTCGAAGCTTTTTTGGGCTAGCCGGTTTTTACCGAAAGTTCATTAGGGATTTTGCAAAAATCTCAGCTCTACTCACAAGGCTAACAGAGAAGAATCTAGCGTTCGCTTGGGACTGCACAACGTGAAGGCCCTCAGCTAGTTGAAGTGGTTGATAAGCTAATTAGGGGTGAGACTTCTAGTCACCTCAATAGGTACTATATCGATGATAAAGGCTGGCTGAGATGCGATGCAAGACTATGCGTCCCACAAGCAAGGGAGTTGGTAAAGAAGGTTCTTGAGGAAGCACATCATTCCAAGATGACAATACACCCAGGCGGAGACAAAATGTACAAGGACATAAAGAGAGTTTTCTTTTGGAGCGGCATGAAGAAGGACGTGGCAGATTTCATTTCTAAGTGTATGATATGCCAACAGGTCAAGGCAGAACAAAAGAAGCCCGGAGGACTGCTTCATCCTCTAGAAGTCCCGCAATGGAAGTGGGATAGCATTTCAATGGACTTCATTGACGGGTTGCCTAGGTCAAGAAGAGGCAATACTAGCATTTGGGTAATAGTGGACATGCTTACTAAAAGCGCCCACTTTATACCTATCAAGAGTAGAAGAATTGCTTCGTTACTAGCTTCTCTTTATCTCAAGGAAATAGTTCGACTCCATGGAATACCCTCCAGCATAGTGAGTGACAGAGACCCCATCTTCACGAGCGAATTTTGGCGGCGTCTGCAAGAAGCTGTCGGCACACAGTTATGTTTGAGCACGGCCTATCACCCCCAAACCAATGGTCAGACAGAAAGGGTGAATAGAGTACTAGAAGATCTTCTAAGACCGTGCGTTTTTGACTTCGGAGGGACTTGGTAGGATCACCTTCCTTTAGTGGAATTCGCCTATAACAACAGTTACCAAGCCACCATCGGTATGGCGCCCTTCGAAGCTTTATATGGAAGACCTTGCCGATCACCAACTTGTTTGTGGGAGTCCAATGACAAGATTATACTTGGGCCAGACTCGATTAGAGAACCTTTAGAAAAAGTGGACTTGATACGAAGGAGGATGAAGACTGCCCAAGACAGACAGAAATCCTACGCCGACAAAAGAAGGACCGACCTTGAGTTTGAGGTTGGGGACAGGGTTTTCCTTAAGGTATCCCCTTTAAGGAATGTCGTTCGCTTTTGATCCGCAGGAAAGCTAGCACCAAGATTTGTAGGACTGTTCCCTATCATCAAGATGATTGGGAAAATGGCTTATAGAGTAGATCTGCTTGAAAGATTGGCTGGAATTCACAACGTCTTTCACGTTTCTCATCTCCGGAAATGTCTACATGAATCAGCGGAAGTGGCGGAGCCAAGCATTCTAGAAGAAGCCGAAGTGGAACGCGAAGCAACTGTGAGGAGAGTTCCAACTAGAATCGTAGGAACTGAAGTGAAAAAGCTACGCAACCGCGAAGTGAAGATCGTTAAGGTTCAGTGGAGCGACGCCGAGGAAGACGCGACTTGGGAAACCGAGGACAGAATACGCGCTGCCTACCCTTTTCTTTTTGAGGGTACATCTTTGATCTCTCTTTTTCCTTAAGTTATGCTTTATCTATCTTTTTAGGTATATCTCCTCGGTCCTTTTCCTAACTCCTTAGGTAGAAAACAAATGGATGCAAACATGTATTTGAAAACATGTTATGGATGATGGCTGCAAATGGTTGCTAGTGATTGCTAGTGGTTGCTCGTGGAAGCATACACACACACCCTAGGTTTTATATCGGCTCAGTCACTTCATATTGCATATATGTATTCTCATTTGTGTATGATTGAAACATGATATGTTGTCATATGGTTGTCGCATTTGTATGAATAAGTTGTGCACTCATGTAGAATTATGAGTAGGGAAAAATTTGCATACATAATGGATTCATGACACTTACATGATTCGCATTAAGGAGGTCAACTGAATCAGTAGACCGCCTGATTTCTGCATTAGATAAGGACATGTACACACACTATGCATATAATCATAAAGCATTAGAAGTCTTTTAAGGATAGTGGACGCCTGTGTTTATTGGTTGAGTAGATGGACGACTGGATGGTAGGATATACATTCTTCCTAACTTGAAGATTTCGGGGACGAAATCCTTTTAAGAGGGGGAGAATGTAACACCTCATGAATTCTATAACATTAAGATTCACAAATTAAAGTGTAATTAATTATAAAAGAAAGAATTAAGGAAAACGGGTTATGCCATTGCGTTCGTCTCGGAATTCTGCTTGAGATAGAGTCCGAGTTTGCGTGAATCGGACTCCGTATGAAGGAGTTATGACATTTGGAAGTTTCTGAATAAAATTTAAAATTCAAACAGCTCGGTTTCAAGTTCAAAATTCGAAAAATAAGCTCAAACTGGGCTGGGCGGGAAAATTCCCGCCCAAGGACCAGGTCGACCATAGGGTCGACCATGGTGTCGACCTGGTCACCCCAGGTCGACCATAGTGTCGACCTGGGTGTCGACCTGCCAGTCAACCTACCTGGTCGATCTGGCTGGCTGGGTCTGACTCTGGCTCGAATTTCTGTGGCTCGGTGTGTCATTAGGGCTGACATGTCACCTCTTGATTGGCTATTTGGACTTTGTATGGTATAGATTCCTCCTGTCTTCATCTGACGGCTCAAAACAGTCTAAAAATCTATATATACACCTTAAGTCTCAACTAAAATTCACACAAAAAAATAAGATTGGAGTCGTCATGTTGCTAGGAAGGAATTGAGCGTGGCTGTCAAGAGAGAGGAGCTTAGAGACGAATCAAATTAATAAGAGAACTAAAGCTTAATCAAATTAATCAATGCAACGTTAGTCTACCCAAAGGAAAGCATTTCATATCCAAAATTCAGAATCCAGAATCCAAGTTCGTCGTTCGTTGTAAGTATAGTGATTTTTCCGATGAATAAAACTAAGAATTGATTCGATGTAAATTGGATGTGGAATTGTGTTATTGTATAATAATGATATAAATTCTGTGTATTGTAATGAATCTGTCATGACTTGTGTATTGATATTTGTGGCCTAAATTGATTGATGCAAGCCTATTGGACAATTGTATATGAAAATAATAGCACTTGCAAGTTTGTGGCGAAAACTAGAATTTGATCCCTTTATGTTTATGTCTATGGCATGGACTATATACATCCTCTAAGTCTAAATTGAGGCTTATGTAAACATTTTCTAAATTTGAGACCTTTTATGCCTACATGACTAAAAATCTTGGAACACATTCTTATGTTTATTTGCAAGTATAATTGGATCTATGTTAAGTACCGTTTGGGTTACATAAACTATGCAAGTTTCATGTTGAAATAGGCTATATGATTAGATGTTAAAATTGGACATTTTGGTGAATATACAACATGTTAGTTTTGTGGTTGACATTATGCCAAGTTAAACATGTTTAAACCCAAGTTTGTATAAGTCTAAATATGCCATTTTATGTGACACCTATTTGGTTAGACCCTTATTTCAATGTAAATTCACATATATGTAAAATTGATTTAGGCTATGTTGCAAATTCACATATATGTATATTGACTATTTTGCAAGATCACATCTATGACATTCATGTTGGCTATTTTGCAAGTTCACACCTATGATGTTCATATTGATTATGCCAAAGATACCAAGTTTACACCTATGTTATGTTTATGTTTATGAATTCCCTTATGCCTATTTGTGTGCGCTAAATTAGGCTAAGTTTTTAGCCTAATATCATATGTTAAAAACTATGCGAATGAAAATTAGGCTAAGATTGTTAGCCTAATGTTTAAACGGGGTAACGTTAGGAATATTAGAAAACTTGTCTTAAAAATATATGAAATTGGCATGTTTGTCACATGCCAAAATTGGTGGCATTTAAACGGTATAAATTCATTATACCAAAAAGGTTAAACTTGGAAAGTGGGCCACAACATTTAATTTTTGACAAATTTACATATATTAAGTGATAAAGACAAATATGTAAATTTAGAAAATACGAATATGCTTAATCTGCCCGGACCCGCCCGACTGTCCAGTAGTCACAACAATACCTATCCAATGTGAGTGGTTAAGCATTGAGTCCAATAAGGACCTGAGGTTAGACTGAGTTACGGTGTAAATCTGCCCGGAACCGACCGACACATCCAGTAACCGTAACAATATCTGTCTAATGTGAGTGGTCGGTGCTTTAAAAGGCTAAGGACAGATCGTAGGGTTAAGTTAACTAAAACACTTAACCAATTCAACATGTTAATGAAATTGATGGGTGGGGTTAGGTAACTACAGACACTTAACCACTTAGCATGTTTAACTAGAAAACCCTAGTAACGGGGACCCATTTCAGCAGTAACCCAATTAGGTATCATAGTACCCTGAAACTAGGCAGGGTGGTGCACGATTACTGGGCTGATTGTAAGCGGTCAAAGCGACGGCTGTGGGTGCAACAATGTGGGTTCTAACAGAGTGCGGGCGTGCACACACTTCGGAGCAGACAAACATGACATTGGGGGCACTAGTAGTATAACCTATGCATTCTAAGGTCTGTGTCGGGGTTGCCACCATGGGACTTGATACACCCCATGGTGGGGCCAGCATAGGTATCTACAATTTTCTAGGGGCCATAAGACACAGATGATTATGCGAGTAGGAGCCGATCTTTTAATTAACTGGATCACTTTACCCTCAGCATAGGGTCCATCTTTAGAAACGAGATCACTTTACCCTCAGCATAGGGTGCATCTTTAGAAACAGGATCACTTTACCCTCAGCATAGGGTGCATCTTTAGAAACGGGATCACTTTACCCTCAGCATAGGGTGCATCTTTAGAAACGGGATCACTTCACCCTCAGCATGGGGTGACAGTTAAGATAATACAAGTAGGTGCAGAGATAGTGTGGGGTGCGATAGTATATTCGTTTCAGAACTACCTTATCTAGTTTATGACACTTTCCTGTTCCAGTTTATACCTATCATGCCCTTATTCTTATTTTCATACTGAAGTGTCACTAGACTTACCAGGCTTTATGTCTGATCCTATTTTCTTTCGTCTTCTTTTCTTCCGTTTCCCCCCAGGTCCACAGGGAGGAAATAGCTCAGCTTAGTCATATTCTCTAAAAGCTTCAAGATAGTTGATGTACAGTTTGGAGTCTCTTTCCTTGGCTATGGCTGTTGGTCACACTCTATGGGGATTTATGCAGTTTTTATCACATTTTATGCTTCTTTA
The DNA here is from genome assembly GCA_030737875.1 of Allium sativum. Taxonomy (NCBI): domain Eukaryota; kingdom Viridiplantae; phylum Streptophyta; class Magnoliopsida; order Asparagales; family Amaryllidaceae; genus Allium; species Allium sativum. Next base: position 1,044,632,147 of record CM060916.1, on the reverse strand, counting down.
TTTAAAAACCAAGACATAAATGATGTTGTAATGTTTTTGGAAGTTGTTATGAGACAATTATGGAAATGTGTTATATGAACAAGTATTTTATGAAATAAAAGTCTTATGTTTTCCGCTGCTTACATATATATGTGTTTATATCTGTCTTGTGTTTTATCTGTGACTTTTACTTACAAACCTCTACCAAAGTTAAGGCAGTCCCTTGTGAGTGACCTTAATGGAGGGTGGGGTGTTTCAAGAGAACTCAATCCTTTATACAGTTAGGTACCAGAGGAGGCTGAGGAAATACTATGCAAAAAGAGATTTGAAATCAAGCTGGTATATCTTTCTATATCTTTCACAGTTCCTTAGCCAAGATTTGTCGAGTTAGAGATTCATTTACTCACGTCGATTTCAGGTATAATCTCTAAACTCATCTTTGTAAACATTCTCAATTATTTTCCTCCTCCTACCCCTTTTGTTTATTTTCATTTTCCCTACTGTTTTGGTTTGTCACTATCATATCATTGTAAATTCTTTTGGGCTTCGCTAACTTCAAATTGCAGAATTCATATTTTTCTAGAAATTCACTTCATTTAAATAGAACTCTGATGTTTTAATCTCTTTCAGATCTTGAATTTAAATTTGTAAATATTTGCAATTGTTTTTGAAGTTTATTTTCTGATTTCAGAATTCATAACAGTGTTGATATATTCTTGTCATATCTTGAACACAGTTAATTTGAATTCTAAATTTTTGAAGATCTGAAAGTTTAATGGAATTTCACACACTATTGCTATTTTGAGTTTTCGCTAATTCATTTTAGAAAAATTTGAAATAATGTACTCGTTACAGCACACCAATATTTATCAGTTGTGACAATTTCATTATTTTTCAGATTGGCTTGGATATTTTGAATTATCTTGAATCAGTGATACTTCTTGAAATTCATCTTTATTCATGATAAATTTGTTTGTTTGAAATCATCTGATATCTTGATATTTTGAATATCACACACCTCTTAAATTTGAAAATATCAATCTTATGTGATTGATTCATTATATCTCAAAACTTGACGTTGATTCAAGCGATTTCAAATAAATAATTTTTTATTTTTTAGATCATGAATATTTCTCAAGCCTGATGTAAATGATCTGAAATTACTCTTGTACTTGTCAGAGATACTTGTGAAAAAATTCTTTGAAGACCTGGTCTTAAAACTCACACAATATGTAAATGATTTGAATATTTATTTGTTTAAAATCATTTGAAATTATTGATTTATTGAATCTCATACATATCCTAAATCTGAAATTTATAATCTGGTGTGATTGATTCATTGAATCTTGAGATTTTCATATTTCCTTAAATGATTTCAAATAAACGGTATTTTTAATCTTGGATCATGAATCATATTTTGTGACCATCAGAAACATCTTCTGACTAGTCTGCTGTGCTATTGATTTCTGTGTTGCTCGGATACTACTTTTGAAAATAATCTTAGATAACTGCTTGCTTTGATTAATTTTTGTTTGCCACTCTGATAAATATGCTTGATTGGTTAATCTTGTTTGCTTGGACTTTGCGTATAAAAATTCTGTTGTTTGAGATATCCTTGTTCGTCTCCAATGTCATATTAAAATCCTTGTTTGCAGAGACAACAAGTGGTATCAGATTATGAAATGCTGAAATTTATTTTATTGATCTTATTCTCATCCTGTATATATTTTTTGTCTTGTATACATCTCTCTAAATTCCTCTTGTAATTGATTTTCAATTTTAAAATTATTTATTGATTATTCATTCAGAAATTGAAATCAATAACCAAACCGAACTGTATTTATAATTCATCAAAATTATTATCAGATTTTGAAATTGTGATGAATTGTGACTGCAGTATATTTCACAACAAGAGGAGATTTTATTTGGATTTTCATGATGGTTGAACAGTTATTATAATATCTTTGAATTGGTAATTATTTCACGACCATCTTCTTTTATCCACCATTATTCTACCATTCATCATGTTTTTTATGTTAACGTGGAGAGTTTAATATTTAAAAAAATATCTTGAATAAACAGTGGAAACACTTGTGATAGAAATTGGACTTTGTTATTATTTAGAATTAGTGAAAATTGAAAAGTTTTCAACGATCTCGGTACAGTTGATCATATTTCATAATATAATTAATTTAGAAATTTATTTCGCAGTCCATTTCTGTACCTACCACATTTCTATCATTCATATTGGTTTTATATACCGAGGAGTTTTTCTTTTGAAGCTGAAAACGATAAATATATAATTAATACATAAGTGTGTCTCTAACCTCATTTAAAAATCCAAGCTCTGGTCATGCATGGTTATGAGACAACTTATAATTTAAGCTGCGACTGACCTCATTTAAAAATCCAAGCTCTGGTTATGCATGGTCAATGTGCTCTTAAATTAAAAGAAAAAGAAAGGAAAATAATTTGAATAAATAAAAATTTATATGAAATTCTCCTTGGTGCGTAAAAACCAGCCTATCAATCCATTTTCTAATTTGTGAAATATGTTAATATTTTATGATGTGTTGATTGACAGTTATTGGGATTTGAGATTATATGATTGCGTCACTTAAATTGAACTAATAATTATAGTCCAAATCCATCACTATTTTTGAGCTTCAATTTTATAAAATTCTTTTGGAAATAATTGGAAAATATTCATATTTTTTAATTCTCTCTATTTTTAAAAATTCATCATAAATCATTCATTCTCTAAAATGTGAAATATGCCACCTGTTCTCAGAATATTATGATTTTTGTTTGACTGATTGAGATTTATGATGACCGTTCTTCCTCTTAAGATGAAATTATAATTTTTTAGTCATTTTTCATCTATATTTTAAATTCTATATCCTTTTGATGATAACAAAAGGGGGAGAATGAGTTGAGATTTTGATTTATGAGTGAATATTTATAAAATATTCTTAATTTTGAAAATTTATTATTATTCACTCATGCACAATTATAGGGGGAGTTGTCTGTTGTAGGGGGAGCTTTCAAATAGGAGGAGTTCAGTTTTTCACTGTCAAAACACATTTACTATATTCAAAATCTTAATATTTGTTTGTCATCATCAAAAGGGGGAGACTGTTGTAGATAACAGTGTTGTATACACAATTATATGATTTTTGTTTGATGATAACAACCAAATATATATTATTATAAATGTGTTTGTTACTGTACTGTTTCATATATACATCACAGACAGGAATATAATATTTATATTTAAATAAAATACGACTGTACAAAAAATCTATTATTCACAATATTTTATTTAAATAGAATATTTTATTTTAAACATTCAAACAGTATAACTTTTAATAAGCTCCACTATTTGTACACTTCACTAATATTCATTACTGTACAATCAGTTTCATTATATACAAAGCTCCTCACTACAGATTCCCTATGTCACTCAGTTTATACACTTTCATATATACATTCTTTTCACAGTTACTGTCTTATGTCTTCACTGGTACAGTCAGTCCTGTCAACATCTTCTTACCTGTCACAAACAGAAACACATAGTCCTCTGCAACAGAAATACTTCTGAAATACATGCAAATATATATTTTATTTTAAAATTTCCCTCAGAATTTTCATGTGTTTCTCATCATTTTTCATGACTCGATCTGATATGGGCTGACATATATATATATATATATATATATATATATATATGTGTGTGTGTGTGTGTGTGTGTATATATTGCATACACACGATACATGTATACACATACATATTACAGTGCATGGACAGAAAATCTATTCTAGATGGCTGCATATACACACACACACACACACACACATATATATATATATATATATACATGTGTGCATTGCCTCACCAATCCAGAGTGCAACTGAGGAGCAGCCACGTGGACTACCTCGACTCAATGCAAAGTGGTATAGTGCAAAGATGTGGACATGATCAACATATATTAATATACATGCACAAAGAAAATGGCCGAGCATATGTATATGGATGCATATAATCAAAGCATGATGCAGTCCAAAAAATGAACAATTCAGTTTCAAGAATGCATCGATAAAATGACCACGCAAATTGCAGCAAACATTGGTGAAGCAAAGGGTCAAACCAGAATGAACAAGTCAAGCCATGTCAAAACAGTGAAGCAGCATATACATGAAGGTGAACAACTGCAAGCATAACTCTATTGGTCGAGTTCAAGCTAACATATACACAAAACAATGAGGCAAGCTTTATCATAGCAGCTGTTTCAAATAAGGTTCAGAAATCACAAATCTTTGGTTCTAGAAATGTTTAGAAAATCATACACATGTATGGAGATTCAATGGTGCAACAACAGTCGTGAGGGTGCAATATCACAACAAACAACAATGGAAAATGAAAATTGTCACAATATCAGAATAGCTAGCGGCCAAATCAGTTTGGAGCATATGCATGGCAAGTGAATATCTGACATGCATGGTGCAAGGATATCATGAACAACAAGAGATGTTGGCCCAAATAGATGCAAAGCTCAAATTTTGGCAAGTTACAAATTAGCACAAGACAAGTTTATCAACCAGCAAGATGCAAGAATAAAATTCAAATGTTTCCAGTTTTACTTTGCCAAAAATGAGATTACAAATTAACTTCGAAGAATCAAGATCCTTATATTTGGCAAGATTACAATTCAAGTTTAAATGTTCCCAGAATTAGCAATGTCAAATTCAACAATGTTTTGTGTGTTTCCAGAAAACAGTGATAGCTATGGGGCATTTAAGTATCTCCAGATTCTTTTTGGCATATATGTGTGTTAATGAACATTTGCAGCATGTGTACAAGCAAGATGCTCAACTGATCCAGTTCAAGATAGAGGAGTAATGCATGAACACAAAAGGGTGGTTGAAAACATTTACACATGCAACAGGGTTTGTCAAACATTTAAAGAAACCATGCAAAAGAATGGAAAGTTTGTGGAGTCATGTGAATGTGCAGAATTAATCATGGGGAAAAAAATCAACAAGCATGTTATGGCAAGAATTTCAAGTGCATTTCAAGGAAGTTTTTATTTCGAAGAAATTGTTTGGCAAATATTCATTCGTGGCATACAAGAAGATTTATTCTAGAAATCTTGCTGTTTATTTTCTCAAGAACTATAGTTGGCAAGGGTTAAACTTTGGAAATGTTTTCAAATTGAAAGACTTTCAATTTATGTTTCGTATTTTTTTTTCATGAGCAAAAATGGAGAAAGTTTCGTCTCAGGAAATCATTTTTTCAAGACTTTTAAATAGATTCGAGAAATTTCAATTTTATGCAAGAAATCTGCACATTTGTTTCCAAAACATTTCCATAGAATGGAGCAACATATATGGCATGTTTCCAGAAAATCAGAGAGAACAAATTCCTGTTTTCGGCAAGAAATATTGGTTTTCGGAAATGAATTACATGGGGCTGAATTAATTTCAATTATAAAGCAACAAAATTCAAATTCAATCGAGGCCAGCAAAAAGGGAAAACCAGCAATCAGATCAAATCATAATCGATGAAATCGGAGCATTAATAGGATTATATAATCCTATATAATATCACCCAATCATCACTGGCAAACGGGTATCGAAACCGTCAGCATCACAATTTGAAGCAAAGATTTAATTCAGAAAACACATTTGGGTTTCGATCAAGTAGCAAATCCAAATCAATTGAAGAAGAGGAGCATCAACACAGTCTAGTCTATAGAGAAATTCGAGAGCACAATTTCACAATCACGATTGGATTTGGAGCATTAGAGAAATCCTAGTTCAATTTTTCAGATCGTTGCCGCCATTATTTTTTTCCAAAGCAAGGTAAACTGATCAATTGAAAAGTGGGTGCACCAAGATGAAAATGACCGGTCTATTTCTATTGAAGGGAGCATAAGTTTAATTTAAAAACTAGGGTTTCTATTCAGTTTGGTTTTCATTGTTTTGTATTTTAATTTATGCTGTAAATCAATCTGAACCGTCTCTAGAGTCTGTACTATTCTAGGGGATCCAGTTAGGGGATTAACTGGCAGTTTCTAGAGTGTGTAAAATATAGGTGGTTTCCTAGTTTCGTCTGTAAAACTAGGCAGTTTACTAGAGTCTGTAAAACTAGGAGAAATCTGATCTAGGGGATTAGATAAGTCTAGGGTTTTGAGCATAGGGTTAGGTCAGGAGTGAGGAGTTCGCGAGTTTACAGGGTTTGTAAACCGGATCTGTGTTTAACACTTATTAGAAACCTTGGGAATGCAGCAGTAGGCAGGATTTTGCCGAAGCTGGGTATATCTTGTGTCATTTACTTTCTGCATTTCTATTTCTGCTATTTGCTGTGATCTGTGAATATATTAAATATCTCGCGATTTTTTTTAATAAACCCTATTAACCCCCCTCTAGGGTTAATCTAGACCCAACAGTGTCTTAATTGGGATTTCACTCGGTTTTCTTTTGTTGTGTGTTAGGAGTCGTACGTACAGAATCCGGTAAGATCGGCTCCGTTTCCTTGGTTTCAAAGGCTGGAGTTTCTTCTCTTAAGGATGCATTTTTAAGGTCTAGGGAGAATAAAAAGGAAGCTTATGAAAAAGAGTTCAGAAGATCCTTCTCCAAAAAAGTCAAAGAATTCGGCAGGTTCGTCTCTTTGCTCTGACACGGTTTCTGACACCCCAGAGGTAACTTCTCCGAAGAAGCCCCTATGTTCGAATACTCGTCTTGTTGGATCTTTCGAGGTTTCTAATGAAATGCACATCGCTATGAGATTTTCTTCTTCTTCCGAGGTCATAGCCCCCCCTCCCGCTTCTATCAATCCTCCTACCAGTGATGGCTTTAATGAACTGATCGAGCAGATTATTTCCACCTCTACATTTTCTAATGTTGATCTTCCACCTGACTTCCCCTGTGTTGGTCAAGCTCTGGTCGAACAGCTTCTGCTAGTATGAATCTTTACCTATCGTGTTCACCTAACTTTCCTTTTGATTGTCTCATGTAGGCCAATTGTGCTTTTTATAGGTCATTAAGCGGTGGTTTTTGACACAAGATAAGCCCTCTGAGTCTTTTTTGGAGTTGTTGCAGTTCAAATAAGAAAACACGTCTTTAAGAAGGAAAAATGATGCTTTCACTCTTGCCAAAGAATCTTTGGCGGCAGAGCGGAGTGGGTTGGAATTGATTTTAGCGGAAACAAAGAACTCAAATATCGTGGAAAAGGAATCCCGCTTAGCCATGGCTGAGGAAGTCAGGGCTTTCGGGAAGCTTTGGAAAAGACCGAAGAAAATGTTTCATCGCTTGACTCTCGTTGTTCTTCTTTATAGAGGCAACATTCTTTTTAAAAAAAATGAAAATGACTTTCCCAAGGATGAGCATGGCAGGGAGGATGCCTTATTCGCCAACTATGCTAGAGTGTTGAATGATACTAAACAGAGGATTTCTTATTTATGCAGACAATATGGATGGATGTTTGGAACTAAAATTTTCCTCTCTTGATCCGTCTTTAGTAGAAAGATTTATGTGCAAGATATCTTATGTGAGGAGAAAAGAAGAAGTTCCCGCAAAAGAGGAGACCAATGCAGCCGAACTTTTATTTATTGAAGATATCTCCTTTGAGGAACCACATGCGGATAATGGGAGATCTCTTATTGAGGTGCCAAAGATTGCCGGTCCTAAAGGTGACAATCCCCCGTTTGTATATCTTGTCGGGGACGGGGGAGAGTATAGTGGAGACCCTGCTGGCGGTGGTTGTTCCTTCCCGACCCCCGACGGTCGAGATGAGGCATGCTGCGAGGGTGTTGAAACTCCCGAAGTTGACCCTGTTTCGGTTGAATCCCCCACTCTTTCTGGAGTGCGGAAAATGGGGAAAGATTCGGGTTTCGAGGGCATCTTGTCTAATAAAATACCATCTCCTTGATAAGGGTGCTACCAAACTAATTTTTAAACAAAAGGAAGCTGCCCATAAGTTAAGAACCACTCGATTATGATGTGAGAGGCATCTGAAAGAAAATGTCGAGCTAATGAATTTGTTCTTAATGCTAACCAAAGACAAGGATATATTAGTAGGCTTTTTGTATCAAATTTGCAGTAGATATGAAGAAGTGGATTTTTCCTTTTTAGGTGATTATAGCAGGGGATTGCTTAGACGTCTTCATAGAAGGTGCCTGATGAGCGTGGTGTGGACCTTCATCCGAGTGAATGATAGAACCTTCCCCGAGTTACCTCTATCCCTAAAGAATTACCTTTGGATAAATTTAAGTTTAATAAATATCGATCGGTATCCCAGACCTTTAAAAGATCTGTCTTGTATGAGCAAGAGGATTATCTGTAATAAATATACTAGTTTGGCTAATGATGTAACGAATTGTTCTTTCTTCTAATTTTTGTGATATTTCCTTCAGAGTTTGTCTTCTGCTTCAAGTTTGCTTTCTAGAGATTTCTTAGGGGACTATGTTAAATTGAAAAGAGAGTACCAGGAGAAGTATCTTCTTATTAAGTCTTCTTCATTGGCGCGGTATTGCTTCTTGAGGGACCTTGAGAACATTTATACTCAATATCCTTGAATCCGTTTTGACTTTTTAGGTCGTGAAATGGATCAGCTTTTAAGAGAAACTCGCACATACCAACTGAAGCTGACTCGGGGTTACGACAATCCTCCTCCCGGAGAGTGGGATTATTGCGAGTGTCCTCTAGTTTATACACCTGATGGATTTGGGAGTTCATTTGAGACCTCACTCGACCTTTCAGCTGACACCTTGGATAAAGTGAGGGAGGTCATTTTTCATTCCGAAATTCCCATTAAGCACCTGTAATAGTGTATTTGGGAACTAAAACATGCTTTCCTAAGTTTCAATATCAGAATAAGGATGTTTTTCTTTTTGAAGATGCGCTTATTTTGAAATCCTTCTGTAAATAATTATGCGGAATGTGCGGTATTTGGTGTACTATATTTCATATATTGGTCTATAGTGATAGTGCCTATGAACGGAGTTATGACTCATACAGGTGTTACTTAGCATGTGATCCTTGCCTATGAAGGTAATGTTCTCTTCTCATAATTTCTTCGTAGCAATGTGCGTATGCTTAATTAAAGCTTGAGTTAAAAAGATGTTTATGGAGCATCACTGCTCTTATTGAAATTTACGACATCATGATACTAATGGTATGAAATAATCAAATGAGTTTATGTATACTCCATGTGCTAGTAAAAGTTTTCTTGCGTAATAAATGTTTCTAGTTGTTCTCTCTCCACCTAAGAAAAGAAAATCTTATCCATGAGGTTTTGTCGAAGGGAATTTCAGACATCCGCTTGAGCTTCCGCCCGAATATGTATTCTAATGTTGTATGACGATGTGCATTGAATATATATTTAGCATAGTAAGTAATGAATTGGACGAATGCATGGGCTAAGGAATCTTTCGTGAGCAATATAGTAAGTTCCTGCTTCCACTTGGAGACCTTTAAGGTAATCGGGCTTTAGCCGTTAGATCGATTATATATCCTCTTCCCAAGGGTTAGAGCTTCATGACCCAGACTAGGGTATCAAGATTAGGTCTCCAGAAATCATCTTTTAACTGTGATAGGATTTTGATTCACTTCCCGGATTAGGGTGCAAGATTAGGAATCTGTTTATGATAGTAACGGAAATCCGGTTCCCAACCAGATTAAAATTATTAGAAAAAACAAATATCTCCTTTCGACTACGGATAAGCTTTCGACCTGATCCAAAATCGGCTATTTAAGATAAGGCCGGAGATCCCTTTCCAGCCTTGATTGGGGCCTGAATCACCCCAATTTTGGGTATTTAAAGATCAAAGACCAGAATCCTTCTTCTAGTATTAATAGACGTCCTGAACCAACCCTTATTCGGACATTTAGAGATAGAAGACCTGAATTTCACTTTTTGTATTATTGATGCCCTGAACCAACCCTTATTCAAGCATTTAGAGATTGAAGACCATAATTCCACTTTTGGTATTAATAGAAGTCCCAAACCTACCCTTATTCAGGCATTTAGATATAAAAGACCAGAATTGCACTTTTGGCATTAATATTTCGCTACCCCCTTTGAATTTGGTTTATGAAGCAGAGGTTATACGTGCTTCTTGAGCCAATTTCTGGGATTTTATTGTCAAACCATAGGATGTACATGCTTTTTTGGCCACTCTTTCGGCCTGTGTCCGGTGCCCTTGGTTAGCTTATCCACAAGCAGGGCCCAAGGACTTACCCAACCTCCCTCCAGTACGCGCCTTATCCTGACCATTGTAGGTGATGTTAAGGTCTTATATGCTTAAAAAGGGTCATCGTAGATGCGTAATTAAGTCTTACTATTTCGATGCTCTACCTTGGTCATCCTAGGTGGTGATAGAGGCCTACACGCCTCCCTCCTCCGAGGGTTGCTCTATCCTGACCATCGTAGGCGATGATACCTGTTTGTGTTCCCTTCTACGTGTAATGCGGAACATAAGCAGAGGTCAGACGTGCTCTTCTGTGAGCAGAGGTAAGACGTGCTAATTTCACAGCAGAGGCATGGGGTGATCTTCTGCGAGCAGAGGCAGGGAATGCTAATTTGATGCTCCATCACGACCGTTTACGGTGTGGGTCGGAGGCTTACGCTTTTGATGCTTTAACTTAGCCCTTTCTAATTTGGGTGCGGAGAAAGGCTTACACACCACCCCCTCTGGGGAGTGCCTTGCCCTGGCCAACTCGGTGGTAACAAGGATTTTTTATCCCTTTGTAGATTAACCCATCTTTGGTTACCTCGATTTTTGAGAGGGTTTCTATACCCTTAGCTATGTAGGATATCCTTTTCCTAAGGATTTTATTGGACTTAGTTTGATCCCTTTACAAAATCTCGTAGTTGGCCCTGATTGATGAACTTAATGATCATCCCTTTAAGAACCCTACATGAGTTAGTCTCATGTCCATTCTTCATGTGATAGTGACAATAAGGACCTCCCAATTTTCTTTCGTATTCGGGCTTCTTTTTTGTAGATGGCTAATAATTGAGCTCGTGTTGGGTTGGGAAATAGATATTTTCATTGAAGTATTAAAGCAGTATCCTTTAGGTAGCCTTGGTGTAAACTTCCTTTCTTGTGTCAGAGACTTAGCTCCTTCGTTACCGAACCTTATTGCTCCATTCATACTCTTGCCTTCTCTTTCCCGGATAGGCTGGGGTTAGAGATTTACCCTTTCAGACCATTTGGAAGCGAAGTGGTTAAAATCATCTATTATTTCTTCCTTGAACACCATTCCTTCGATTTGTTTGTGGAGAGCCTTCCTTATGGGAAAGAAGATGTTATAATCCTTTGAATTGTTACAGGAAAGGTTAGGGTTTGTTTCAAATAGGAAGGGCTACTGCTCCAATAACTAGAATCATATTACTTTACTTCCCTTTTATGCTTAATCACTCACAGAGCTTCCATTTTTAACCTTTGTTCTTCTGCCACTCTTGGGTCAGTAGTACTTGACTTATCCATTTGAGATCCAAAAGATTCTCGTTGGGACCTCTTGCCTATGGTTTTGCTTCTTCAAAGCCTAGTCCAACCTCGGACGGAACAACACAGTTAGATATGAGAGAAGGTTAACCACAGGTCAGAGGTTCCATTCTCTGACATTACGAATTTATCTGTAACAAAATTTAGCTTTGAAGCCATGCTTGCTAAGCAGCGATCCTGAAATCTGGTTCTTGTGGATTTCTGGAACGTGAAGAACATCACTCAATGTAAGCTTCTTCCCAGAAGTCAATTTCAGTACAACCTTTCCCTTGCCTTCAACCTTTGATGCCGATGAATTGCTCATGAATAGTTTTCCAATATCAGTACCAGTCTTGTAAGTTGTAAACATCCACTTTTTTTTGCATATATATGATGAGTGGCTCCTCGGTCTACAAACCACTCCTTGTTGTTGCCAACAAGGTTGCATTCTGAAACAACCGCACACAAATCCATTTCGAAAACACAATCTGAAATATCTTCCACATTCGCTTCTGGTATCTTCTTTTTGGGTAGTCTGCGATATTTTACTTCTTTGTGGCCCTTCTTTCCGCAGTTATGGCATAAACCCTGAAACTTCTTCGACTTCTTCTTTGGTTGAGTGTCAGGTTTCCTTCTGTTGGACTTGTCTGTCTCGATAATGTTTTCTTGGGAAACAATCAGATTAGAAACATTTTTCTCAAAATTCCTATTATCTTCCTCTATTCTCAGTCGAACTACAAGTTCCTCCATTGTCATTTCCTTACGTTTGTACTTTAGGTAGTTCTTGAAGTCCTTCTAACATGGAGGAATTTCTCAATGGCAGCTGCAACCTGGAAAGATTCGCCAAGAGTTATCCGTACATCTTCTAGTTGACGGATGATAAGTCATAGTCCTATAATCTGGTTGATCACAATCTTTGAATCCACTATTTTGAAGTCGAGAAATTTGTCAATGATGAATTTCTTTATGGCTGCATCTTCAGTTTTGTACTTATTTTCCAAAGCCGACCATAGTTCCTTGGATGTTGCAGCAGTATAGTAGACATTGCAGAGGTCATTGTGACATCCAACGTCCCTTAATGTCACATATATGAGGATGCATTAAGTTCTGTGAATCGTAATAATAATACAGAGACCAATTTCACAAGACAGAATATAAAATGCAGTGGAAAAACTTTTATTATTATTAAAAGCAGCATCACATTATTACATTTTCAAATACCACAAATCATTGTCATAACCATCAAACTCACGAAAACATAAATCATCAGTGTACAAACCATAATATCATATCCCTCCTCAAAATCCATAACAAGATAGAAAAAAGTCAAAACAATACATCGAGTCAGAAGAAATCCAAGTCCAAGATGAATAGAATCATGATCACTGCTACCGTCCTCCACTACTTTGAGAACCAGAGGGGGAAAGGAAGAGAGAGAAAAAAAGGTCAGACAAAAAGTTTGATGAGTTGCACTGATTTTCAGCATAAGCATAAGATAAGAAGTACCAAGATAGATAAATGGTACTGGATTTGAAAATATAGTAAAATATACAAGTATGAAGTAAACGAGATAACAGGGCAAGGTAAAGATCAAGTAAGCTTCTCATTCATATCCCAAGAACAAGTTTCTGCACCACTACTAGTATATAAGAATTATGTGTTGCCCTAATTACTACCCACGCGATGGGCTCCCTACTACACAAATATCCTGTGTCAGCTACGGTGGTAGGCGATATCAGTCCATAACTCGTCAACTTATAAGACATGGACCTATTTGCTGGTGTTACATTGTCTTAGTTTCCACCATCTGACCCATGCACGCTCATGACTCCCCCGGAATGCACGTGTACCTACCTTCCAACCTCTAAACCTCTTACATTCCAGATCAGTAAAGGATGCCCTGGCCCCTACCTAGTGTGAGGCCCCGCTATGATACCAACAGAGATACTGACTGATACAGGTTCCACACAACAAGACTGACACAAGATACCCTCTAGGCTTGTGCCCATAAGTAACTAGGATTTTAAAAGTCCTAAACTGGATATAAACAGCAAGACGTGGGATCTCTTTGCTTATTAATTAACAGGTTTAACTTAGTAGGTTTAAGTTCATTAATAAGCATGGTTGTAGATGGCATTTCCTATAAATGTTATTATATGTACAAACCCTTCCTCAAAATAGACAAGCGCCTGCTCAGATGTATACATATTATAGTAACTTGTTTTACTAAATTGTAGTTGATCCACATATGTAATATGTTCTACTTAATCTTAAATTAAGTTCAACCTTCAAATTAACTTGTTTTCATATTCTTCCCTTTTGTAATTAACCTAAATTAATAGTCAAAGTTCTCAAGTTATAATATGCCCAATTCTCCTTATTGTCATTACAGGTTATTCCAATTTATTCCAATTATACGCAATTCTAACGAAATGGCCTTGGCTCGGCATAAAATAAAATGGAAAAGGTGAAAACAAATCCAAACTCAATCGAATAAATAGGCATAGAAAAAACTGTAAATAAATAAAAGACAGAAAGGGGATAAGGAAGAAAGATGTATATATGAACAATATTATAACTGTAAACTGAATAGATGATTGATAGTAAAACAATAACATATAAACATTATTACTTTTCAGATCCTAATTATTTACTGTCAAAATACTGTTTAAAATAGCAGTTCCAAAAATAATTAGGACTCATAAAATGTTTCTTTAACTTGTTGTTGTATAAAAACTATAACTGTCCCTCTAATCTACGTTTTGGCAGCACCTCGACATCTTCTTATTTTTATTTTAGAAATAGCCCGGAGGATGAAAAATGAAGAATGTTTATGTGTAAGAAAAATGATGAGGCTTCTAGCCTATTTATAGTTTAGCTAGGATAATTCTAAACCATTAGATATTAGATTTATAAATCCAACCGTACACCTCAAGTTGAGTCAGCGTATGTATATAGAAAACAAAACTGTCCAGATTCAGAAGAAGGAATCTTTCCTACATGTAGGTAGGTCGACCCACCTATCACCAGGGTCTACATATGGGTCGACCCGCCTTAGCCCTGGATCGACCCCTGCGTCGAGCCAGACAAGGCACTGGGTCGCCCACTTACCATTGCTTTTCTGAGCTGATTATTTATTTAATTATCTAGATTATGTTCAAACTTCTTTAGCTCATAACTTCTTCATAATTAACCCGATTTAGGAAAACCAAGAGTCTATATGAACCAAAATTTTGTAACGAAGCAGCAGTAAAGTTCGTTTTACTCAATTCTGAATATGTAATTAATTAATATTCATTATATTATCTTCATTGTATATTTATGGTGTATTAAATGTGGGGTGTCACATTCTCCTATCCTTAAAGGATTTCATCCCCGAAATATCCAAGTTAAGAAGAATGTCATTATTTAGCAACCACCTACAGTCATCTGCTCATCCATCAACCACCAGCGTCCATTGTCCTTAAAATTCATAATGCATTGTATAAATATATGCATAGGTGTTGTGTGTATATGCCCTTACCCTAATGCAAAAAATTAGGCGGTCGACTGATTAGTTGACCTCCTTAATGCAATGTATGTATGTTCTATGAATCCAAAAAAAACCCTAATAATACTTATAAGTTCTATATGTATGCACAACCATTCACCAAAATGCAACATCCATGTTATGATTAAACCATTTTCATCCATTGAAAATTGTAATCCACACAAATCCATATGCAATATGTAAGTGTTTGAGCCGATCTAGTGCCTAATGTGTGTGTATGTGTCCGCTGGCAACCACTAGCAAACAATTGCATCCAATTGCAACCATTAAACATAACATGTCTCAAGCACATGTTTTCAACCATAGGCTTCTACCTAAGGATTGTGATTCGAGCAATAGGATAAACATGCTTGAATGATATAAACAACAAATTCAAATTCAAGAGCTTAGAAAGGAAATTAAGAATATACTCCCAAAGAGAAAAGGGTAAGAAGCGTGAATCTTGTTTATGGGTTCCCATGTCGCATCCTCTTGATCATATCCCTATTGCATCTTCACTAACTTGATCTCCTTGTTGCGTATTCTCTTAAAATCCAATCCTAGAATATGGATGGGAACTTTTCTAACTGACACCTCCTTCTCAACTTCAACATCCTCAAGCGTACTTGGCTTTACTGCCTCTGCTGAATCATATAGATATTTCCTCAAATGGGAAACATGGAACACATCGTGAACTCCGCCGGCATATTGGGTAATCTAACTTTGTAGGCCATCTGACCTATCCTCTCAACTATGGGGAATGAACCTACAAACCTCGGCGCCAACTTCCCTACTGAGCCAAAGTGAACAACGTTTCTTACATGCAATACCTTGATAAAGATCATATCTCCTACCTCAAATTCCAAGTCAGTCCTCTTCCTATCGGCATATAACTTATGCATGTCTTAAGATGCTTCCATTCGTCTGCGAATAAAGTCTATCTTCTCAGAAGTCTCTCTCACCATCTCAGGACCAAGTAGAAGTTTGTCCGTAGAATCCCACCAACATATCGGCGATCTACATGGTCATCCATAAAGTGCCTTGAAAGGCAACATCCCTATGCTTAACTGATAACTATTATTTTAGGCAAACTCAACCAATGGGAGATGGTCCTCCCAAGTCCCTCCGAAGTCTAGGATATACGTTCTTAGTAAATCCTCAAGAACTCTATTGACCTTCTCAGTCCGTCCATCGGTCCGAGGGTGGTATGTTGTGCTCAGTTGTAACTGTGTACGTAGTGCCTCTTACAAGTTCATCCAAAAATCACTCGTGAAGATGGGGTCACGGTCACTTACTATATTGGAAGATACCCCATGAAATCGGACTATCTCTCTAAGGTATACCGATGCTAGTCAAGCTGCTGTCCTTTTACTCTTGGCGGGGATAAAGTGAGCACTCTTAATAAGTCTGTCAACTATCGCCCATATACTCGCGATACCCTTCCTCGATTTGGGAAGTCCCTCAATAAAGTCCTTAGAGACGCTCTCCCATTTCCATTGTGGGATATCCAAGGGTTGAAGCAATCCGTCGGGCTTCCTATGTTCAGCCTTAACTCACTAGCAGGTCAAACATCGAGACACAAATTCCGAAACATTTTTCTTTATGCCAGTCCAATGGAAAATTCTCTTCATATCTCGGTACATCTTATCACCGCCCGGATGGATAGTCATCCAAGAGTGATGGGATTCCTCAAGAACTGACCTCAGCAAGTCTCTAACTCTGGTATACAAAGCCTTCCATCTCAACGTAGCCACCCCTTCTTGTCCACAGAATATCTAGCTAGGCGACTAGAAGTCCCTGCTCCACTTAGTCTGTTCAAGATGTCCGCTAACTGTTGATCCTCTCGCTGTGTAGATCCAAGCGCTCTATAAGAGTAGGTCGCACTTACAACGATGTCAATAAACCGGGCATAAAATCCGTAGATGACCTAAAATCAAAGGTCAAGATAAACTCCAAGCTCTGCCTCTCTACGAACAAAGGACTCAAGGTCATCCTTTGTCTACTCAATGCGTCCGAAACCACGTTACCCTTGCCTGGGGTATAAGCTATCTCAAAATCGTAGGATGCAAGGAAATCCATCCATTGTTGCTGCTTTAAATTGATATCCTTCTGCGAGAACAAACATTTGAGTGACTTGTGATCCATGTATAGCTCAAATCTCTCTCTAAGTAGATAGTGTCGCCAAGATTTAAGTGTGAACACTATTACGGCCAACTACAAATCGTTGGTAAGGTTGTTCTTCTCATGAACTCTTAATTGCCTACTATCATAGCAGACCCCCCTACCTTCTTACATCAACAAGGCACCTAATCCTGTGCCACAAGCATCCATGTAGACTGTAAACACCTTGATACCATCGGGAAGAGTCTGAACAATGGCTGATGTCAGAGTCCTCTTTAACCTCTGGAAAGCATCCTCGCAAACTATGCTCCAAGCAAATGCCAAGTTATTCTTCGTCATATGGGCGAGCAGAGCTGATATCCTCACAAAGTCCTTAATGAACTTTCTGTAATAATCCGCTAACCCCAAGATACTCCTTATCCCTATCACATGCTTAGGGGCACTCCAATCTTGTACAGCGACAACTTTAGCGGGATCCATCTCTATTCCATCCTTGGAGACTACATGCCTTAGGAACCTTACTTCCTTTCTTCAGAAATGACACTTAAAAAATTTAACCTTAAGCTAATGCGATCTGATGGTGCGTAAAACCTCTCCTAAGTGTTCGACATGTTCTTCCTCGCTCCTCGATAAATCCAAAATGTCATCCACGAAAACTACCACAAACTTGTTCAGATACTCCCTAGACACCCGACGCATTAAATCCACGAAGTATGCGGGTTCGTTAGAGAGCCCAAAAGGCATGACCAACCACTCAAAGAAACCGTCTGGAGGTCTAAAACAGTCTTATTGCTACTATCATCTTCTAACCCCAGTTGATGAAATCCCATGGCAACATTCAACTATGAGAAAACCGAGGCGCCTACTAGCTTGTCAAACAAGTCATGAATCCTTGAAGGTGGGTGCCTATTCTTCTTAGCGAGTTTATTTAACTCCCTATAATCCATCCATTGATGGAAAGAGCCATCTACCTTGGTCGCAAAGACGAAAAGTGCTCCCCACTCAAATATGCTTCATCTAATGAATTGCTTCTCGAATAACTCACCAACTTGCTTATTAAGATCCTTCCTCTCTCTATGAGCCATATAGCGCACCAGTAAAGCAACTGGCTTTGCATTCTCTATCAAGTAAATCCATAAATCTTTCTCTCACCTTAGAGGTAATCCCCTAACCTCATCAAACACGTCCAGATAATCTCTGACTATGAGTACTGATCAACGGCAACTGAAGCATCAAGCGAATCATGGAAACTGATCATAACTGACCCCGTGGGTCACAAGAAATCTTGAGTGTTCTCCTATGGAACGTCATAAGCCTAAAAAATCTCCTCTCATAATCTAGAATGGAACCATACATGGCTAGCCAATCCATTCCTAGAAATAATCCATAACCCATAAAGCCAAGAACATATGCATCACATTCAAACTCGACGCCCATAACAGAAATTCTAAAACCCCTACATATCATAGATAAGTGAGTCGTACCTCCTATGGGGTTTGAGACTACAATATGATCTGAAACAATACTAATGTCTAGGTGCAGGTTATCTACCACAGAATTGGATATGGATGAGCGAGAAGTATCGGAATAAAAAAGAATCATAATAGGATAGTCAGAAAGAGAAATAAAAACTTCGACTGTGACTTTCCTACCTCGACCTGGTCCACCAGCCTCTAGAGCATGAACTTGTTCTCTAGGCGATTCAGCCGTCTGTTCTTGCTTATTGGGGCATTGCCTAGTGAAATGTCCAACTTGACCACAACTGAAACAAACATTCTTCATCTTCTTACAATCTCTCACAAATTGTCCTAAATTCCCATAACCATGGCATTTAACATCGTTGTTGATCTGAGCCTTGTCAAACTTTCCTCCCTTCTTTGTCGCCCTCTTCTTGGTCCACCATTTCTTTTTCTCAGCCTCGGGTTTTTCCTGCTTAGTTTTAACTTCTTTCTTCTCCTCTTTACCGTCCTCATGCATCAAAGTCATGTCAACCAGTCTCTCGAAAGTCGCTTCCGTCAGGATGTGAGTCAATGCTAGTCCTTGCAGAGGTTGATTAAACCCTTTCACGAATCTTAAAGCCTTCTTGTGAGGAGTATTTACCAAATCCAATCCGATCCTTGCTAGCTGATTGAAACCATTGACATATTCCATTACTGTCATATCTCCTTATTTCAAATTCAAAAACTTCTCCATTTGCATTCCTTCCTCCGCCTGTAACAAGAACTTCATCTCAAATATGCGTCTAAACTCCTCCTAAGTAACTATCGCCATCCCTGCCCGAGTCACCTCCCACCAGTATGAAGCTTCCTGTTTCAGTTGCCAAGCGGCCAACTGAATCTTTCTCCTATCACCGAGCTCCAATAAATCGAACATATTCTCCGTTTCTTTAAGCTAATTGCGCACCCCCATGAAACTCTCAGTACCTCGGTACGGCTTGCCTCCCATCGTGCATAAATCCTTACAAAGCTTAGAAAAGTTGACAATAGGAAGAGGTGGAGCTAATGTGGCTATAGCTGGTAGTGGGCATTACCTTGTACTCGTCCAGGTGTCGTAGCCTCAACGTACCTACGGAACCATGTCGGAATGGGTATGCCCACTGGGAAGTTAGGAGCCCTAAACATGCTGAAAAAGAGAAGAAATAACTGTACAAAACAAGCTTGTTACTTTGCCTTAGTTGCATCAGTTGTGCTAACAACTGATGCCAATATATTCAGCCGCATCAGTTCCCAGTTTTCTATAGAAGCAATTGGTATAGATAAAGCGGTAGAGGGGCGTAAAACGTAATTAGTGTCGATTTTATTTAGTTTTTGAAGCAAATAAAAAGAAGAAAATGGTACAGCATGCTTCACTAACTTTTGTAACCAGTGCAACTATTTTTGTTGCATCGAATTCGTTCTCGTTGAAGCAACTAAGGTGAAGCAAATGAGTTAACCACTAACCGGGTCTTAGTTTTGACTTATTGGGTTTCAGTTTCGGCCCAAACCCAGTTTAATTTTACAGAACCCAAGTTCTATTTTCCCTAAATTTTCACTGTCGTGCTCGTTTTATTTCATTCGCGCCATTCATATAAGAGAAAAAGGGTAAAAACAAACAAATCCAAACTTCCGATTTGCTTCGCTCCTGCCTTCAATTTACATATTACGATTGCTGCATTGTAGGTATTGGTTTTGATTGCGTATTTCCTTAACCAATTTCTTTTGCCTATTTTGATTTCATGGCAGATAATTTTTTGGTATTAAGTCAATTCTGTATCCATTATCATCTGTTATGTTAACTCAGTTATTAACTCAATTTTTATGATGTGAGACATTTATTTTCCAATGACAAATGGTATGCTTTTCGCTGTTATTAATTCAATTTTTATTATGTGAAACAAATATATTTTTTCCTTTGATCTGTTTATGTTTTACCATTTTCATATTTTATAAAGATATACATGATTGTTTCTATAGTTATAAAGATAGTGCCAAAATTTATACGTATGCATGAAGCAGGAAGAAATTACCTACTGAGTCCTACAGTTAATTTTAGATAATTTGATAAAATCTTTTTCATAAATTTTAATTTATGACATTACTCTCCATCATACTCTGTTTGGGTAAGGACTTAAAAAATACTGCGATGGAATCAAAAATTGGGCTTCTTCACATGTTTTAGGCTGCATGTTGCAGCTTGTACTCACATGCACTTTGTGTAGTGTCTACGAGCTATCCTACTAGGACTATATTTACCAGTACTTGGTCTGTCTTCCCCAACTATTTTTTCCTAATTTACCATCTTATGGCATATCCTAATAGGACTATGTTTACCGGTACTTGGTCTGATTTCCCTAAATTATTAGTATATATTATGTAAATACATACCTTTATTTACCAGTACTTGGTCTATCTTCCCTTACTATATTTTTCCTAATTTACCATTTTATACCACATCCTACTACTACTACTACTACTACTACTACTACTACTACTATATTTACCAGTACTTGATCTGATTTTCCCAAATTATTAGTCTACAGTATGTAAATATAGACCTTAAGTCAAGTGTCGTCAATACTTTTGCCTATAGTCTGAAGCTAAGTAGGTAAATTTGAACAGGTTCAGGCAAAAAATCAATAGAGCCAATCATCTGATAGATATTATTTATTATCAGCTAATAGATTATGTTCAGGCAAAAATTCTGGCCACTATTTCGGGCCTCCTGCCTTTGTTGAGTTTGTAAGTGTTCGATTTGTTCGCTTACAAATAGTGTTTATCCCGTCCAGTTGGTGAAAATTGAGGAACTTCTAATTTTGGGATGTTAATAGTAAGCATATAATTTTTTATGGAAGATTAAGGTAGTGCCTCGGGATAAGGACCACACGATACAAGTTTACACGATTGCATTTATTGTTAGTGTTGCATATATAAAAAAGGATAGCATGTATTCATACCGCCATCTAAGCCGATCTTGTTGGTTAATCTGCTACCAGTGATAGTAACGCTAATGGTAACTCTAAGATATCTCCCACCTACAACCTTGTAGTGCATAATTTTTAATTCTAGATATTTTATGTGCAGTAATACCCTTAACTTTCAACAAGACTTTACATTTGTCAAGCAAAATTGTTCTTTGCAAAGAGTTTGATCAAATCCGTTGTTATATACTATCATAAAATTCTCGAGATGTGACTGAAATACTAGATTTAGAACCTTTCCTACTACTGTTTATAAGGCAATCTGAATCCTATATATTGAGTGTGTGTATATATATATAGACACACAATAAGTACTGAGGTAAGGTCTTTGTTTTTTGCTCTCGTTTTCCTTTTTTATCAATGTTCTTGAGACGACCTGAACTTCCCCATGAAGGAAAGCCCGAATTGAATTGGGAACACGACAAATCAGAACACAAAGAGAAGAACATTTCATTGTTTATCACAACAATTCCATCAGAATACAAAAATATAACAGAGTATAAATAAACATGATACATTCGATATATATCAGAGATTTACAAATTACAATGCAGCGGAAAATAATACAAAACACAACTAAAAGGAGTATACGGATACAGAGCTTTCCGAATATCATTCCGGCTGTAAACCAGGATCCTGCGAATATAAATCTGCAAAACCAAAACTACTAGCTGCCCGTGTGGAAAATAGGGGCATCCAGAGTTTAGGTTAAAACAATAAACTCCAGGTCAGTCATGTGACTGGTGTGGGAACTAAAATAGTTATTTAAAACTTTCCTTTAAATCAGATATATCAAGGGACCACGCCGTATAACACAGAATGGGTTTCCTCCCAAGAATACAAGTGCATATAACAAAACAGCGCAATGCTTTTTGAAAAAATGAGGCTATTATAAGACCCAGGTCCCATCACACATGCAACGCAAGCCGGAGGATAGGGTTTTCCCTTATAATAGCCAAACATGCTTGGTGTGTTTTGATACTATTATAAGTGCATAGTGTATAAAACAAATTCAAATTTAAATGTATCAATCCTAGACGGCATGGATACCATATATAATGTTGCCAATACTAGGCTCTACAATTAAAACAACAATGTCATGTATTGGAAGTTGGAATTCCGTCTGTGAACCAAGGCAAGGGATCGTCCTTACCGCTTCGAGACAATCTAGCCCATGTATCAGGCAAGCGCGCAGATAAGCCTTGGATCGTCAGAGCCGGTCCACACGAAGTGGATTAAAATGCCTGAGCACTGTGTTTCACCGCCCTATGGGGAGTAAATTTGGTCTGTATAAAGACCATCCATTGGCTCCACAGAGACCGAAATAAATGAGGCACCTTGCTATCCATCATCCACATAAGTAAAACGTCAGGGCTTGCAAAACGCTAACACCACTCCTAGCTAGAAGGAAACGCATGCCCTCCCGGATGTCCTCTCCCGTTTCTGGTTCACACCGGGGTGTGAGGCTCGCGAATTAACGCTACACAAAGCTATGCTATATTAAAGTCGTGCTTTGATCATCAACCACAAGACTCTGCTTTTCAAAAGAACCCTTGATCATTTGCATCTCAGCATGCCACACAGGCAATTAACGCTATGCAACCGATGTCTATCAATCACACAGAATGAAATCCGATGTCAGACACACATCCATTTACAAGTTCGTTCCGCGTCTAAACGAAACCGGAGGCACCTTATTCCTTGTCCCGTATGTACAATACAGGAGAGAGGTCCTCGCATATCCAGTCGATCTCCAAGTACGTCTGGAAGATCACCACTTATTACCTTGTCTTAGGTGTACAGCCCAATCAAGACATCGGTAATCATCCAAATGATGCGAAGACCTCTGGTCTTCAACCACCGTCTCCATCCTCGACATATCGTCGAATCAGTTATTCAGAATGGGATAAACTCAGTCTTTCTGAATAACTCGCGTATATAATAAACAAGTGCTTTAAAAACACAACATACGCCTCATTTCAATCCAGACTATTCCTTTATTCAAATATTCTTATACTTTGGGAAGGCTTCCATTAATTTTATCAAAGATAAATCCTTTAAATTTATTCTTTAATCTTCTTTTGGATTTCAATTCAAACCAAATTTTGGTTTATCCAAACCAGTCGGGATTAGCGAACCTTACCGAAGTAATCAGTTGTTTTAATTTCCCAATCTCAAACTATTCAACCCATGAAGTAAAACTGTTAATACTTTATATCTAACACCACGGTGTTATCGGTAATTTCAATTACCATTTCACGTTCAAATTTAATTAAAGATTTATTTATCGCCTGGAGTAAAAATGGTAGTACTCCATTCCCGATCATTTTTCGAATTTGATAATTTTAGTTATCAGATTCACCGTTCAATCTATTTAAAGATTCATTAAAACTCTATTTCAGTTTTAATTTCCAAAAATCATTACTTAATGATTATTCAAAGTTAAGAAATAAATCTTATCTTTAACTGGGTTAAAGAACTAATGTCATTTAAAACACAGCTCATGATAAACCCAAAATCACATTCCATTAACAATGAAATCTTCACGGAAAATAGATCAATAGATATATATAACTGATATGAACTTCCACATCCAACCGATAATATAAATGGAATAACGGCAAAGCCTTTTAAATTCCATATATAGTAACAGTTTTCCTCCATAGAAGTTCACTTAGATTATTACCAAATCGAATTCCATTCAATTCCAATTTAATATGTTAAATTGTAAAACTTTACTTTGGAAAATTTCCTTTAAATCTTAACAAAAGATTTATAAATTCCAAATCACATTTCACTATAAATCGGGTTAAAGAACGAATGTCGCTAAAAACACAGTTCACGATAAACCCAATTCACATTCCATTTTATTCTAATTATTAAATATAATTGGAAACTCTAACAATCTTAGTTAAAAGATTTATTCTCTTCACATGGGGTTCAAGAACAGTGTTACTGAAGACATCATTCACGATAAACCCAAAATCCCATTTGAGATTAAATACAAGACTCTAAATAGAAAATATATCGGCTTATATTCAATATCAAATACTACAACTAAAAAATATCGTATTGGAAATAACGATATAAATATATCTTTCAAATTTCCATAACAATATCTGTGTAATCACGAAATCCGACATCGAAATATTCCGAAGACAATTTCGATTCAAATCCATTCCAATTCATATATTGGAAATTCTAGTTACTTTTATAACCATTCCAAATCCAATTTATTTATTTAAAAATATTGGATTTTAATTCTAGTTAATAACTAGTTCATTTCGATAAAAAACTATTTTTATCTTTTCAAATATGGAATTTTTCATCCCAATTCTTTCCAAATCATTTCTTATATTTTTACACTAATTATTGATATTTTTAATAATTTTATCAAGGCCCGTACAGTCGATTTCCATAATGGTCATCGAACTGCACTTACAACGACCTTTTCCATATTTGATTTTTACAAAATTCCAAATCCAATCGTTAGATTTCAAATCTCTAATATTCTTTAGAAAGCACTTTTCAATACGAACCCAACAGTTTAGGTTTCGGGAGAATCCGACGGTCGGATCTCCCGTAATGTCCATTCAAAGTCAATGGTCGAAATTAGCGAACTGCCGCAACGCGTTCTATCCAGGCCATTATATTATATATATAATATATATTTCGTCGATTTCCATTTAAAACGTATTTTATAAATCGTTTTAAATTCGTTTTCAAGATGATTTCAACTTCATATTCAATTTCAAATCAAAACTGAATATTCCATATTACCAATATACAAATGATAATATTTTTAAAACATTAGATTTTGAAATCTCCATTTCGATATTCATTATAAAAATAAATAAAATCGATATAAATATCGTTCACGTCAAAATGACGTTAATCTAATTAACACGGCTTTATATATTTAAATATATTCGTGTCCATCCCAAGTCGGACATCAAAATCAAATTTTGTTCTTTTACTGATTGTTTTTAAAATATTCATTATTTTAAAATAATCGTTATTTTAAAATATTCCTTCTTTCTGAACTGGAATCAGATACAGTTAATTACCATATAGTGTTATTATATGGATTTCATACAGCACATGTATATAACAACAATCAAACACAGTCAACCATCATCCAGAGTGCACTCTACACTTCATAAGCATTAAATATAAATATTCAACGCTTACATAGCTTGTCAATCAGTCGATTGACATACAACTAAATATTAAGATTAGTGTATGTCCAATATCATCCCAATACCCGTGTAGGGTTTCAATCAACAAACACTGAATATTATTTGTGCAGTTGGGCGATGTGTAAAATATACCATCCCAATCCATATCAGTAAAATGGGTGTTCATAAACAAATCGTCTGATTTGTAAATGAATATTTTTTTAATTCATATACACATTAAAAATTATATTTTTAACTATAAAATATATTTTTAACTATAAAATATTTTATTCCTTTCCATATCACACAATCAACTTTCACAACCCAATCAAACAAACAAATAAGTCGTCCATGGTCCATGGACGACGGGTGTCGGGTGCTGCTAAGCACCGTGTGCATCCTAGTATATATTTTAACTAGAAAATAAATTAAAGTGAGAAGTTCTCACCTAGAAGCTAAACCAAACGTCGTGACTCTTCATATGTAGAAAATCTTCGCCGTGTTTCCAACGAGATCTGTTACACGCGGTATATGTTAAAAAACATGTTTTTAACTTCACTATACACATAATTAGAAATCAGACTTTTATTCTTATATCATTCGTATAAAAATCATGTCTTTATTCTGCTACTTCCCATATAAAAATTATATTTTTATATCTCTACTTTCTATATAAAGCCTATATTTTTGTAACTCTACTTCAAAGATAAAAATCTTATTTTTATAATGTTGTTCATACCGTATAAATCATATTTTTATATCGTGATTCATATTTTAAATACCATATTTTTATACCGCTACTTCAAAAATAAAAATCACATTTTTATTGCATTAAAAGTTGTATCTTTATGTGTATAAAAATCATACCTTTATATGAATAAAAATCTCACCTTTATACGTATAAAAATATAATCTTCTCCTTCTTAAAAATCTAATTTTTACTTACTATGAAAATCTAATTTTTCATTACCATAGAAGTCAAATTACTTAAAGGAAAATTAAAATAGAAATAAATAAGGAAACTTACAGTTAACAGAGGGAGAAAAGGGTTTTCGGTGGAGGGGGAGGGTGCTGCTGGCGTTGCGCTCGAGGTGGCGGGCCTGATCTACGGTGGCGCGCAGGGCTGAAGGTTTCAGGGGAGGTCACGGTGGAGGGTTAAGGATATACTCGTTTTAGAGGGTAAGAGCGGAGGAGCTTGCGTGAGGAGGGAGGATAGGTGGGGTTTGTCGATGGGGGGGGGCATCGGAAGTGGGCGACGCAGTGGATGGAGAGGAGGCGGCGACGGCCGACCTGCGGGGTGGGGGGGGTGATCGCGATTTGTTATTTTATTTCTTCTGGCGTTGACTAATAGTGAGTGGGAGAGAGGGATTGCATAATATATTCATTTAATAATGTAACAACCCGTATTTTCAATAATCTATTATAACATAAATTGAGGCAGAATTTCATTATAAAATGTGAATCAAGGGAAACGGGCTATACCATTGCGTTCGTCTCGGAAAAATACGCGAAATAGAGTCCGAGTTTTCGAAAATCGGAGTCCGTATGACCAAGATATGGCCTCGCGAAGTTTCACGAAAAATTCCCAAATTAAAGTATACTTAATTAAGTGAAATGGGTTGCGCAGAGAAATATATATATATATATTGATATATATATATATATATATAATTGAAAATTTAATAAATAAATATGCAAAAATGTTCAAAACAGCGAATTGGGAGAGGGGAATAACCGAACCGGCCGATTTTTGAAGTCGACCCAAGCCCGCTGGGTCGACTAGGGGTTAATCCAGGGTGTTTGGCTGTCAACCCGTGGGCCGATTCGCTCAAGTGCAGATTTTGCATTTGAATGGTTCTCATGGTCCATCTTTAATCTAAAGGCCCTAGATGGTTCCTACACTTGACTTCTTCCCCAAGACATGCTTTGATGGCTTGGATTGAATCTAGGGTTAATCCTATGGCCTAAAACACTTGCCTAATCTATAAATAAGACCTTAACCTACCCTAAATCATCATTATTCATTCATACAACTAAACTATGGCAAAATCAATCCTCTCATGGCCTCCACCCTCTTCATAAATCATTCCTATGAAGATTATGATGTTCATACAAGCATTTCTAAGTTGTATGAATGATCATTAGCTTGCATACATCATCAAGTTGCAAGTTTTATTTGCTAAGCTAGAGTTTTTGGGATTTTTGTTAAGGGTGTTTCTTATTGGAGCTTTGTTTTGGGTATTTATGCTTGCATAAAGGGCTTCTCAATCTTTACTTGTAGATTTGTGTCTTCATAATATTTGTAAGCCCTCTTACCTTCATTTTAGAAACTCTAAAGTTAATATGTGATGAAAATTGGGATTTATGCTAATTTATTGAGTTATGCATGTTTATGCAAGTTTGCTAAGCCATGATTTGCAAGTTTATTGAGTTATGCATGTTTATGCAAGTTTGCTAAGCCATGATTTGTATGTTTATTGAGTTATGCATGTTTGATAAGTTATGCATGTTTATGCAAGTGTACTAAGCCATGATTTGCAAGTTAATTGAGTTATGCATGTATACTAAGCCATGATTTGCAAGTTTAACAAGTTATGCATGTTTATGCAAGTTTGCTAAGCCATGATTTGCAAGTTTAACAAGTTATGCATATTTATGCAAGTTTAAAATGACAAGTTGTGCATGTTTGACAAGTTGTGCATGTTTGACAAGTTATGCATGTTTATGCAAGTTCACTATGCCACGTTATACATGTTTAATAAGTTATGCATGCTTATGCAAGTTTAAAATGACAAGTTGTGCATGTTTGACAAGTTATGCATGTCTATGCAAGTTCCCTATGCCATGTTAGGCAAGTTTAACATGTTATGCATGGAAATATGCAAGTTCACTATGCTAAGTTATGCAAGTTTAACATGTTATGCATGTTTATGGTAATATGCAAGTTCATTATGCTAAGTTATGCAAGTTTAACATGTTATGCATGTTTATGGTAATATGCAAGTTCATTATGCTAAGTTATGCAAGTTTAACATGTTATGCATGTTTATGGTAATATGCAAGTTCACTATGCTAAGTTATGCAAGTTTAACATGTTATGCATGTTTATGGTAACATGCAAGTTCATTATGCTAAGTTATGCAAGTTTAACATGTTATGCATGGTTGTTGTGATAAACAAGTTCATCATGTATGTTGTGCCAAGTTCCCTCTTCCTATCCTTTATGCGTTATTACAAATATGTAAGCGATAGAATGACGTTGGGGGTTTGGGTAAACTTAAAATACATGAAAATATAAGAATTGGGAATTTACCTATTAAGTTAGGTCTACCCCTTGGGAATTTACCTATTAAGTTAGGTCTACCCAAGTATTTGTTGACTTGTAATTATGTTTTGAAATAAAGCGGACATGACACTTAGGAAACATAAGTGTGGCCAACTCGAGGTTGGGTTGAGTTTGTAGCGTAATTCTACCCGGAACCGACCGGCTTAACTAGTGGCTACAAACAACAGGACCCAATGTGAGAAGTTGGTCATGTGGTGCCAAGACCCGAGGTTAGACCTAGTTGTGGTGTAATTCTACCCGGAACCGACCGGCCTAACTAGTGACCGCAACAAAGTCTAATGTGAGAGGTTAAGGTGCATTAAATTAATTAATGCCTCGTGATTAGGGTTAAGTCAGGGTCCACTAATACTTAACCAATTTGGAAATTCGAGGGATGGAAATGGGGTTAAGTAACACCTAACCAATTCAATCCATTTGGGAATACAAGGGATTAGAATGGGGTTAAATTGTGAACTGTCGGTTACACTTAACCAATTTAATCCGTGATTAGTGAGGGGTTAAACCACACTTAACCCTCTTAGAAAACCCTAGCAACGTGGTCTGTTCTAACAGTAATCCCAGTTTGGTATCACTCACAACCCTAGAAGCTAGGCTAGGGCAGGGCACGATTACTGGACATATGTAAGCGACCAAAGCGACGGCTGAGTGGTACAGCCGTGCGGGTCCAGGCGGGCTACGGACGTGCACGTAGTCCGGTATTGGACAAACTCGAGGCACGGGTACCAGTAGGTTTGAGCTGTGCACTATTGCTTAAGTGTCCGGGGTTGACACCCGAGGGCTTGATACACCCGAAGGTGGACCCAGCACAGTCAGACTACATCCATATGTGGGCCGTATGGACACCAACACTTGACGTGTTAGGTTTATAGGGAGCCGATCGACTAGACCGTTGGGCTGGACCTTGTATTAAGGTCACCTCATGTTATTGGGTCAAAGCTTGGGCCAAGGGATCAATACCTGTTATGTTGGTTTGCTAGTACACCGTGGTGCAAAAACTTGACTTTGTTTGTGCGATGACACCTCTATCTATCTTGTAGTTACCTTATCATGCCAGTATGTTGTTATCTATGATCATCTCAGTTTCCATCATGATGTTAGCTTTATTAGTTTATAGACTGATCGTAGCAGGGCTTACTCAGTCTTTTTGACTGACCTGTTTTCTTTCGCCTCTTTTCTTCCGTTTCCCCCCCCCCAGGTTCTCAGGGAGGGAATACAGGAGCATAGCTTGGATTACTTGCTTGAGGGATTTCAGTTCATGTATGCTTTCTACATGAAGCTAGCTATGGTTCTCACGTATTTTGGGGATAGCACTTATGTATTTCTGTTTTCAGATGATGTTGTTTTACCTAGACTTGTTTATTTGGAAAATTGATATTATGTTGTACCAGACTTGTGTTTTGAAATGGTTTAAAAATCTTCCGCTGTTTTTATCTGCTTACTCTGTTTATTTACATATATATATGTCATGTCCTGCCTTGCTATATCATCATGCATGTTTACCTTATTTTAAAACGCCCCACCAAAGTCAGAGTCGCTTGCAAGAGCCACCCTGGCGGAGGTGGGGTGTTACAAATAATTTTAAATTATTTTATCTCCCCAAAAAGTAGCTTTTTAATACAAACTTGAAATCAAACCCACCGACTGTTGTCAGTAGCGTAATACCCCTTTCCGGACACAACATAATATGTTCAGTAAGCCAATTTGACTGTTACGATCAATTTCTACTAAACTACAATATAAATCAATTTATATTTAATTTAAACTTACATTTCAATTTACCGGGGCCACATACGGACCCCAAAAAATCCCAGAAAAATAAATATGGCTATGTTTTGATGATACGGTCCTAACAAATATAATTTCATCAAATTTGGAGATCGTTTGAAAAATGGCCATTTTCTGGTCGATCCAAATTGACTAAAAATGTCCGAACACGTTTTCTTTTGCCACGCTCACATATTGATTGAAAAATTCTGAATTTTGGAATCTAGCAATAATTTGACATCCTAGATCCAACAAAAGTGGTTTCGTCAAAAATGGAGGTCGTTTGCAAAATTTTCATTTTTAAGGGCTATATTTCCATAGCGACTATTGTGAATTTTCAATTGGGCATAACTTTTTATTCCCGGTATGAAATTTCAATTTTTCGGATTCGTTGGAAAGATATTCTCAAATAGATTCTAATATTTTTTGTTTTGCTAAAATCCGGTTTATTTTGAATCATGTACATTCATTTGAATTTTGAAATTGAATTTTCAAACTACCGTGCCATTTCTAATTCCTTTTTATAATTAAAATAAATATTTATATTCTAACTTCGATTCATATATATATACATTCTAATTCTATTCAAAATAAATTTCTTGTCGTTATTATTTAAAATAAATCATTTTAAATATTCAAAATTCATTAAAATATTTTTTTTTAAATTGGTTCTGGTTTTTCGGGTTGTTACAATCTCCCACACCTAAAATCTTTTCGTCCTCGAAAAGGAATGGAGCTGAAAGTTGTTTAACTAATCAACTTAACTTTCATTCTTCAACCTTTCAGTTTCTAAGAATTTCTAATTTTTCAAAAATTTGGCTAAAACCCTAAATTTTCGAAAAATTTCGCCATAACCTCCTTTGTATGGGAGCACTGGGAAAATCCCCAAACCGTCGCACAGGCCCTCTCATCTCAAAAAGAAAAAGAAAAAGCCAAGCGGCTAGCCAATCGGCTCATAAAATCATCAAACCCAATAAAATAATAAACATGTACCTATTTGTCGGGCATACAATTTTACTCCTCTTCTCTAGCCTCCTTGCAATGACCTGTTCAATGT
Source organism: Allium sativum (assembly GCA_030737875.1). Classification (NCBI taxonomy): domain Eukaryota; kingdom Viridiplantae; phylum Streptophyta; class Magnoliopsida; order Asparagales; family Amaryllidaceae; genus Allium; species Allium sativum. Next base: position 1,044,600,229 of record CM060916.1, on the reverse strand, counting down.
ATATACATTTATATGCATGCAATTCCAAACAATTTTCAATTCAGTTCAGCATTTGACACAATTTGGCTACATTAACATCCTTTCACATATGGGTTTTATTGGTTAACAAATAATCATTCAAAACAACCATCAATCAATTAGTGGATTAACGTTTCAAACACATAACTTTAATACATATTCAAAAATCATGTTTTGATGCCAAATCACAACAATCAATCCTATCTAGTTTTGGTTCTCACACCAGTCAATTGGAAATATATAGATATCCCACTTTCGAAACTTGAACACAAACTGTTGATGCTACGTAGTCATCAACAAAATCATCTCCGGGCGACTAGAGTGTGATTCTATATCTATCCAGTATATTAAAACTTTGAATATACGTTCATGATGCGTACATGCAAAATCTCCATATACTCGATTATCCAAATTCAATATAAAATAAATATTCAAATACGTATAAAATAGTTTAAATTTTCAAAACAAAGTTTGTTTTTATTTTTATTTTAAAAATATACTCTTCATCCTCGTTCTAAGATACTACTGATCCTATCTCTAGCGAGTAATTCTCATTGGATATTGCTAATCCTATCTCTGATGAATTATTTCGTTTGGTTCTAATGTGTCTTGTTCTCGAGCTCTGTAAACCAAAGCTCTGATACCAAAATGAGACGACCCGAACTTCCTCGTGAAGGGATACCCGGATTGAATTGAGAACACGACAAATCAGAACACAAACAGATGAACATTTCATTGCTTATACAATAACTCCACCAGAATACAAAAATATAACAGAGTATAAATAAATATTATACATTCGATATATATCAAAGAATTACAAATTACAATGCAGCGGAAAATAATACAAAACACAACTAAAAGGAATATACGGATACAGAGCTTTCCAAATATTATTCCAGCTATAAACCAGGATCCTGTGAATATAAATCTGCAAAACCAAAACTACTAGCTGTCCGTGTGGAAAATAGGGGCACCCAGAGTTTAGGTTAAAACAATAAAATCTAGGTCAGTCATGTGACTGGTATGAGAACTAAAACAGTTATTTAAAACTTTCCTTTAAATCAGATATATCAAGGGACCACGCCGTATAACACGGAATTTCCTCCCAAGAATACCAGTACATATAACAAAACAGCGCAATGCTGGATAAATGAGGCTATTATAACCCAGGTTCCATCACACAATGCAACGCAAGCCAGAAGATAGAGTTTTCCCTTATAATAGCCAAACATGCTTGGTACGTTAAAATAAATCATTTGCTACTATTATAAGTGCATAGTGTATAAAACAACTTGAAATATAAATGTATCAATCCTAGACGGCATGGGTACCATATATCATGTCGCAAAAACTAGGCTCTACAATCAAAACCGCAATGTCACGTATTGGAAGTTGGATTTCCTTCTGTGAACCAAGGCAAGGGATCGTCCTTACCGCTTCGAGACAATCTAGCCCATGTCTCAGGCAAAGCGCGCAGACAAACCTTGGATCGTCAAGGCCGGTCCACACGGAGTGGATTAAAATGCCGGAGCACTGCGTTTCCCCACCCTATGGGGCGTAAATCTGGTCTGTATAAGGACCATCCATTGCCTCCGCAGAGACTGAAATAACCGAGGCACCTCGCTATCCATCATCCACATAAGTAAAACGTCAGGGCTTGCAAAACGCTGGCACCACTCCTAGCTAGAAGGAAACGCATGCCCTTCCTGTTGTCCTCTCCCGTTTCTGGTTTACACTGGGGTGTGAGGCTCACGAATTAAGTCTACACAAAGCTATGCTATATTAAAGCTGTGCTTTTACCATCAACCACAAGACTCTGCTTTTCAACAGAAGCCTTGATCATTTGCATCTCAGCATGCCACACAGGAAATTCACGCTATGCAACCGATGTCTATCAATCACATAGAATGAAATCCGATGTCAGACACACATCCATTTACATGTTCGTTCTGGGTCTGTACAAAACTGGAGGCACTTTATTCCTTGTCCCATATGTCCAATACAGGAGAGAGGTCCTCGCATATCTGGTCGATCTCATAGTACATCTGGACGATCACCACTTATTACCCTGTCTTGGGTGTACAACCCAATCAAGACATCATTAATCATCCAAACGATGAGAAGACCTCCGGTCTTCAACCACCGTCTTCATCCTCGATATATCGTTGAATCAGTTATTCAGAATGGGATAAACCCGGTCTTTCTAAATAACTCGCGTATATAATAAAAAAGTGCTATAAAAACACAACATACGCCTCATTCCAATCCAGACTATTCCTTTATTCAAATATTCTTATACTTTGGGAAGGGGTCCCATTAATTTTATCAAAGATAAATCCTTTAAATTTATTCTTTAATCTTCTTTTGGATTTCAATTCAAACCAAATTTTGGTTTATCCAAACTAGTCGGGATTAGTGAACCTTACCGAAGTAATCATTTGTTTTAATTTCCCAACCCCAAATTATTCAACCCATTAAGTAAAACTGGTAATACTTCATATCTAACACCACAGTGTTATCGGTAATTTCAATTACCATTTCATGTTCAAATTTAATTAAAGATTTAACTATCGCCTGGAGTAATACCGGTAGTACTCCATTCCCCATCATTTTTCGAATTTGATAATTTTAGCTATAAGATTCACCTTTCAATGTATTTAAAGATTCATTAAAACTCTATTTCAGTTTTAATTTCCAAAAATGATTACTTAATGATTATTCAAAGTTAAGAAATAAATCATTTAACTGGGTTAAAGAAGAACTAATGTCATTTAAAACACAGCTCATGATAAACCCAAAATCACATTCCATTAACAATGGAATCTTCACGGAAAACAGATCAATATATATAATCGTTATGAACTTCCATATCCAATCGATAATATAAATGGAATAATGGCAAAGGCTTTTAAATTCCATGTATAGTAACAGTCTTCCTCCATAGAAGTTCACTTCGATTTTACCAAAATCGAATTCCATTCAATTCCAATTTAATATGTTAAATTGGAAAACTTTACTTTGGAAAATCTCCTTTAAATCTTAACAAAAGATTTATAAATTCCAAATCACATTTCACTGTAAATCGGGTTAAAGAACGAATGTCGCTAAAAACACAGTTCATGATAAACCCAATTCACATTCCATTTTATTCCAATTATTAAATATAATTGGAAACTCTAACAATCTTAGTTAAAAGATTTATTCTCTTCACATGGGGTTCAAGAACAGTGTTACTGAAGATACCGTTCATGACAAACCCAAAATCCCATTTGAGATTAAATATAAGACTCTGAATAGAAAATATATCGGCTTATATTCAATATCAAATACTACAACTAACAAATATCGTATTGGAAATATCGATATAAATTTATCTTTCAAATTTCCATTACAATATCTGTACAATCATGAAATCCGACATCGAAATATTCCAAAGACAATTTCGAATCAAATCCATTCCAATTCATATATTGGAAATTCTGGTTATTTTTAAAACCATTCCAAATCCAATTTATTTATTTAAAAATATTGGATTTTAATTCTAGTTAATAACTAGTTCATTTCGATAAAAATCTATTTTTATCTTTTCAAATATTGATTTTTTCATCCCAATTCTTTTCAAATCATTTCTTATGATTTTACACTAATTATTGAGATTTTTAATAATTTTATCAAGGCCCGTACAGTCGATTTCCATAACGGCCATCGAAATGCACTTATAGTGACCTTTTACAAATTTGATTTGGACATAATTCCAAATCCAACCGTTAGATTCCAAATCTCTAATATTCGTTAGAAAGCTTTTTTCGATACGAACCCAAGATTCCGGTTTCAGGAGAATTCGACGGTCGGATCTCCCGTAATGTCCATTCGAAGTCAATGGTCGAAATTAGCGAACTTCCGCAGCGCGGCGTGTTCTATTCAGGCCATTATATTATATATATAATATATATTTCGTCGATTTCCATTTAAAACGTATTTTATAAATCGTTTTAAATTCGTTTTCAAAACGATTTCAATTTCATATTCAATTTCAAATCAAAATTGAATATTCCATATCATTAATATATAAATGATAATATTTCCAAAACATTAGATTTTGAAATCAATTCCTTTTTGATATTCATTATAAAAATGAATAAAATCGATATAAATATCGTTCACATCAAAATATCGTTAATCTAATCAACACGGCTTTATATATTTAAATATATTCGTGTCGATCCCAAATCGGACATCAAAATCAAATTTTGATCTTTTACTGAATATTGATATTCATTATTTTAAAATAATCGTTATTTTAAAATATTCCTTCTTTCGGAACTGAAATCAGACACAGTCAATTACCATATAATGTTATTATATGGATTTCATACAACACATGTATATAACAACAATCAAACACAGTCAACCATCATCCAGAGTGCATTCTACACTTCATAAGTATTAAATATAAATATTCAACGCTTACATAGCTTATCAACCAATTGATTGACATACAACTAGATATTGGGATTAGTGTATGTCTAATATCATCCCAATACCCATGTGGGGTTTCAATCAACAAACACTGAATAGTATTTGTGCAGTTGGGCGATGTGGAAAATATATCATCCCAATCCATATCAGTAAAATGGGTGTTCATAAACAAATCGTCTGATTTGTAAATGAATATTTATTTTATTCATATACACATTAAAAATTATATTTTTAACTATAAAATATATTTTTAATTATAAAATATTTTATTCCATTCCATATCACGCAATCAACTTTCACAACCCAATCAAACAAACAAACAAGTTGTCCATGGTCTGTGAATGACGGGTGTCGGGTGCTGCTAAGCACCGTCTACATCCTAGTATTTATTTTAACTAGAAAATAAATTAAAGTGAGAAGTTCTCACCTAGAAGCTAAACCAAACGCCGCGAATCTTCATAGTTCATATGTAGAAAATCTTTGCCGTGTTTCCAATGAGATCTATTTCATGCGGTATGTGTTAAAAATCATGTTTTTAACTTCGCTATATATGTAATTGGAAATCAAACTTTTATTCTTATATCATTTGTATAAAAATCATGTCTTTATTCCGTTACTTCCCATATAAAAATTATATTTTTGTATCTCTACTTTTTATATAAAACTATATTTTTATAACTCTACTTCATAGATAAAAATCTTATTTTTATAATGTTGTTCATACCATAAAAATCATATTTTTATATTGTGATTCATATTTTAAAAACCATATTTTTATACCGCTACTTCAAAAATAAAAATCACATTTTTATTGCATTAAAAATCGTATCTTTATGTGTATAAAAATCATACCTTTGTATTTATAAAAATATCACCTTTATACGTATAAAAATGTAATCTTCTCCTTCTTAAAAATCTAATTTTTACCATATTAAAAATCTAATTTTTACTATATTAAAAATCTAATTTTTACTTACTATGAAAATCAAATTTTTCATTACCATAGAAGTCAAATTACTTAAAGGAAGATTAAAATAGAAATAATAAGGAGACTTACAGTTTACAGAGGGGGAAAAGGGTTTTCGGTGGGGGGGGGAGGGGTGTGCTGCTAGCGTCGCGCTCGAGGTGGCGGGGCCGATCTACGGTGGCGTGCAGGGCTGAGGGGTTCAGGGGAGGTCGCGGTGGAGGGTTAAGGGGATACTCCGTTTAGAGGGGGAAGAGCGGAGGAGCTCGCGTGAGGAGGGAGGATCGGTGAGGGTTGTCGCGGGGGGGGGGGGGGGCATCGAAAGTGGGCGGTGCAGTGGATGGAGGGGAGGCGGCGATGACCAACCTGCAGGGAGGGGAGATCGTGATTTGTTATTTTTTCTTTTATTTCTTCTGGAGTTGACCAATAGTGAGTGGGAGAGAGGGATTGTATAATGTATTTATTAAATAATTTTAAATTATTTTATCTTCCCAAAATGTTTCCTTTTAATATGAACTCGAAATCAAACCAATCGACTGTCGTCCATAGCTTAATACCCCCATTTCGGACACAACGGAATATGTTCGGTAAGCCAATTCAACTTTTATGATTAGTTTTCACTAAATTACAATATAAATCAATTTATATTTAATTTAAACGTGCATTTCAATTTGTCGGGGCTACATACGGACCCCAAAAATCCCAAAAAAATAAATCTGGCTATGTTTTTACGATACAGTCCTAACAAAACTAATTTCGTCAAATTTGGAGACCGTTTGAGAAATGACCATTTTCTGGTCGATCCAAATTGACTAAAACTATCCGAACACATTTTCTTTTGCCACGCTCACATATTGATTCGAAAAATTCTGAATTTTGGAATCTAGCAATAATTTGACATCTTGGATCCAACAAAAGTGGTTTCGTCAAAAACAGAGGTCGTTTGCAAAATTTCCATTTTTAAGGGCTATATTTCCATAGCGACTATTCTGAATTTTCAATTGGGCATAACTATTTATTCCCGCTTTGCGTAGTGTCTACAAGCTCGATTAGCTTCTATTAGCTGTTGAGGGCCCTACCTCACATTTGAATTCCATTTGTAAAAGTGGTATGAGCACTATAAACAAGATTGTGAATGTAAAGTAATAATACATTTATTTTAGCTGCAAAATAAGTGATTATATATATATCAACATGATAAGCGTGGAGGTGGTGCTCTCTATTTCGTTGATTGCTCAAGTTGGGTGTGTTGATAAAGCATTAAGATGGTAATCACAATGGAATTTTGACCTTAATATTGAGTCTTCTTCAAGATACAAATCTCCGAACCCATGATATAATGTTGCTCAGTTTGAAGAAAAGAAATGAAAGCCATAATGTAACACCCCACCTCCGTTAAGGTCACTCACAGAGGGAATGCCTTAACTTTGATGGAGCGATTTAGTAGACAGAACAAAATGTTACAAGACAGATATAAAATAGTACTTGAAAAACTTTATAACTTTATTGCAGCGGAAAAAAAAACAGAAATCAGTTTGGTTACAACTTTACCAAAAACTCAAGTACATATATATAAACCTAACCATCAAAGTACAAAACTTTAAAATCATAATCCCCACAGAACAGAATCTATAAAGAGCCAAGCCATACTTTAAGCACTTCAAGCACTTCAAGCAGAAGGAATCCGGATCAAGCTAGAGTATTCCCTCCTTGGAAACCTGGGAAGGAACGGAAGAAAAGAGGCGAAACAACAAGGGTCAGACATAAAAGTTTGGCAAGTCCAGTGACTTTCACTATATGAACAGATAATAATAATCTTAACATGAAAATAAAGATGGATAAGAGATGACAGCAACAAGAGTAACAAATATACTTAAACTAAACAGAAGAAACAGGATGATATAAGCTATTATTTTTCACTTCACTGCACTAATACTAGTATAACGGGATTAGGGGTCACCCCAATGTCTAAACTGAAACAGAAACAGGAACAGAATAATTTCCACAGAAGAGAATGCTAGTAATTGGCCTTTACCACCCCAACAGAAAGTACAGAAACAGAATGCTAATAATAGGCCTTAACCACCCGAACAGAAGGTACAGAAACAGAAACAGATTAATCCCTACGGAAACAGAATGTAGAATTAGGTGTACACCAGTAAATAGGCCTTTACCACCCCAACAGACGATACCACGCAGAAACAGACAGTTATTACCACTCAACAGAAAATAGATGGTACCCCTCAGAAATAGACAGAGCTGAGTGTACCCTAAGTCCTATCCCCTGCGATCGACTCCCTAATACATAAATACCCTGTGCCGGCCCCACAGAAGGGTGTATCACTCCCTAAAGTGGCAACCTTTGAATGACACAGACCTATTTACAGATGTCACGGTGTCTTACATCCTCAGAGGCAGGCTGGGATCAATGCACGCACATGACCCGATTGGAACGCACCATCAACACCCCTCGCCATTATCAGAATGAACCGGTTATAATTAGTTCAGTAAGCGTGCCCGGACCCTACCTACTATTGGGTCATAGTTTTTGATACCAGAAAGGGTTACGGACTAACATGGGTCCCAAAAAACAGATGACACAAGTAATTTCCCTCCTAGCCTTATGTCCCCAGACTAACAGATTTCAGGTTAACTTGTTTACAAGTTCAGACATACAGAGTTCAGATCAACTAGTTCACAGATCAGACAACTAAGTTAACAAGTTTTCAGACTAACGGATCAGATATACGGATTTAACAGATTTATAGATTTGTCTAACTTTGTATTGGGCCTACAGATGCACGAAACGGGTTTGTTAAATTCATTAGTCCAGTTGGTTTAATCCTATCCACCCAACACGTTTTAGACATCATATTTATCTTAGATTTGCATTGATTAATTATTAATGCGTAGACCTCTCACATTAGGTCGCTAGCTTGTGGCCGCTGGATGGGCTGAGTGGTTCCGGCCAGACTTCTGCCACAAGCCAGACCTAACCTCGTGTCTAAGCATATTTTAGTTATGCCTACGACCTCTCACATTAGACTGACAGTTTGCGGTTGCTGGTTAAGCCGGTTGGTTCCGGGCAGGCTTCCACCGCAAACGGAGTCTAACCTCGTGTCATAGCCACTTTGTTCCCTTACAGAAAATATCAGACTAATTATGTTCATTTAACAAATTTAACTTCTTCTCAAGTCACAGCAGATTAATCAAATTAACATGTTTTACTCAATCTTAGGTTGCCTACAAATTACAATTATTCATCTTTTCAACAGATTTAACAGATTAGGCGACACAACAGATTTAGAAGATTAGGCAGTTTAACATAATTAGCAGATTTGGCGTTTCAACATATTTAGCAGTTTAGGCAATTCAACAGATTAAACAGATAACAGATTAAGCAGATTAGGCAATTCAATAGATTAAACAGATTTAGCATATCTAAAATATTCCTTAAGGTTTCATTGACAATTCTTGCCTAATTATAAATTAGGCCTAAATTCACATGCCTAAATCATGGTCATGATTCATAATATGACATATACCCAAATTTTAGTTAAATTTGCATAGTACAGAATATGCTCAAAAATCCCAATCGTGATTCACACATAAATTATTTAAAATATAACCATTAATTACAATGCATGCCACATATCCAAAAATCCCCATTTAGGTGTATTCACACTTAATAGTTATCAAATCTTAATATAGATTTTTACACCTAAGTCATATGAAAATTAATTCTCTTTTTTTTTTCAAATTACAGAGTATAATATGTATAGTATGTCCAAATCTAGATCTTGAATTACAATTTGTACTATGCATCCAAATCAGTTACATGTTCACAGTTAAATTTTACGCCCCAAATCCCATGTCATATGTCCAATATTCTTTATACCTCAAAACTATGTTCAATTATATGCCTCAGATTTATGTTTCTAAGTTGCAACCTATTTTATGTTTTAAGTTACAATAATCCTCTTCTTCCAAGTCATAGGTCATCTTATGCAATATGCCTCAAATTTATGTCCAGAATTACAACATGTGTTGTGTCCTCAAATTAGTTACAAATCAATTATGCCTAAATATGCCTCATTCAATATTCTTCCCAAAATTTAGCGTTTATACGTTCATCTCTTATGAGATTTGGCTCAGGCTCGTGGTAGCCTGGCTATCAAACATAAAGAAAGAAAGAAGGAAGAAATACATAACAAACAGAATAATAACAATAAAGCAGAAGAATAGATCTGATAAACAGAAAAAGACATAACCTCAGATTCAAATTCATTATCATGCTAGGATCATACTTAAATTTCATATCGGAAAATAACTGTACTTGCCTTGGTTGGATTCTAAAAGAAAAAGGTGTTGTAGTTGTTCTCTTTTAATCCTAATCAGAATTGGAGGAACAAGAAGCACAAGTCCTAGGTTAGGTTTCAGCAGAGTAGAGACGCCATTGATTTATTTTTTAGAGAAGATGGAGGCTAGAAAATTGTGTAAGAGATTTAGGTTTAGGTTAGGGATGTATATATAGGTGTAGCAAGTTATTTAGGACCATTAGATTAACCCTAAACCATGAGAACCAATCAGATGCAAAATCTGCATTTCAGCGAATCGTCCCACAGGTTGATAGCCAAACACCCTGGATTAACCCCTAGTCGACCCAGCAGGGCTCGGGTCGACCTCAAAAATGGGCCGGTTCAGTTATTCCCCCTCCCAATTCGCTATTTTGAACTTTTTTGCATATTTATTTATTTATTTTATATATATATATATATATATATATATATATATTTCTCTCATATGCATACAAACTTCAAGGCTTAATAACTTCTTCATAATTAACCATTTTCACACTAAACCACTTTTTTGAACTGCGTCCACACTAAGCCACTTTTTAGCCATTCCCCTAAAACAAAAATATGGCGCTGGCGGGGATCGAACTCTTTACCTCTTGTATGCAAGTCACATGTTCTAACCAAATGAGCTACTAAGTCTTTTGCTTACAAATCTTAGAACAATGCTAAACATTATTCTTTTCTAATTTCTTTTTTTCAAATTAATTATTCTTTAATTTGTTATTTTAATATTCTCAGAAAATACGGGGTGTTACATTCTCCCCTCCTTAAAGGATTTCGTCCCCGAAATCTTCAAGTTAAGAAGAATGTATCCTAACATCCAACATCTATCTACTCAGCCATTCAATCACAGACATCCATTGTCCTTAAAAGGTTTCTAATGCCGTATGAACATATGCAAAGTGTGTGCATATGTTTCTTATCTAATGCAAAATCAGGTGGTCTACTGATCCAGTTGACCTCCTTAATGCGAATCATGTTAGTGCCATGAGTCCAAATATGTATGCAAGAAATCCTATTTGATACACATCATTTCTATATGAGTGCATAACCATTCATCCAAATGCAACATCCATGTGAGGAGTCAATCATTCTGCATCCGCAAAAATTGAAAAACGCACACACATCCATATGCAGTATGAGAGTGTTTTTGAGCCGATCTAGTGCCTAGTGTGTGTATATGCATCCACGAGCAACCACTAGTAACCACTTGCATCCACTTGCAACCATCAAACATAACATGTCTCAAACACATGTTTACATCCATAGGATTCCTATCTATAGGTTGAATACTCGATCAATAGGATATAGTCGAGTGATGGAAGCGAGTACAGATAAAACAAAAACTTGGTTCCCATCAGACATTGGTTGAGAGAATAATTCCCTTAAGTATCTACCCCGAAGACCGAGATCAACATCAGGTTGACACCCAGAGGATTACCTTCTTTAGACAATGTCAAAACTGGAAATCTTAACCTTTTCAGAAATATCAAGATGCTTACAGACTACTAGTACAGATCAGATTATCGAATGATTCTTAGAAAACTAAGCATGGGAAAATCCCACCATATCCCTCAAAAACCCAGAATGTATGCATTACAATCGACTTGACGCCTAACACAGATACCCTCAAACCCCAACCTATCACCAACAGATGAGTCGTAACCCCTATGGGGTTTGAGACTATAACCAGATCAGAAACAAGACTAGTATTAAAGTGCAGAGATTCGATTACAGAATTAGAATGCCATAATCGGAAAGAGTTCTAACTCAATAATCAGATAAGGAAACTAAACTCTCTACGGAAATTTTCCTACTTCTATCCTATCCACCAACTATGAGAGCATTCGCCTGCCTTCCCGAAGTAAGTCATGTCCTCTGTCCTTGCCCCCGTTTCTTCGGGCAGTCCCTAGTGAAGTGTCCCATCACACCATAGTTGAAGTGAGTGTCCTTCCTCTTTCGGCAATCCTTGTTTAGATGAGTCAAGCTTTCATAAGTAAAGCACTTTTCTCCTCCTTTATCTCCAGACTTTTCTTCCTTCTTTTGTGAACCAAGTCCATATCCATGAGTTTCTCATCCTTGGGTTGTGCTCCTTAGCCAAACTCCCTCATTCTCATCTTTACTATCCGTGTGTAACACGTTGACAAGTCCCTCGAAAGCGGCCTCCATCGCACGGAAAATCCTACAAAGCTCGAAAGAAAATTAGCCGTAGGTGAGACTACTGCGGCCACAGATGGAAGTCGGGCACTTATTTGCCCTTTGACCGGTGTCGTAGTCTTATCAAGCCTACAGAACCATGCCACGATGAGGTTACCTCCCAGAAAGCCGGGAACCCCGGAGAAAGAAGGAAACAAAGATTCAAACAAAGGATCAAAAGATAGATATATGGCTTTTGGGGATTATGTTTTTCAAAAATAAGCTTTACTTTTGAAAATACTTCCTTTTTAAAACCTTTTTGAAAATTGTTTTCAAAACTTTTTATCAAATCTGGTAACCATCAGCTCTGATACCAAGTGTAACACCCCACCTCCGTTAAGGTCACTCACAAAGGGAATGCCTTAACTTTGATGGAGCGTTTTAGTAGACAGAACAAAATGTTACAAGACAGATATAAAATAGTACTTGAAAAACTTTATAACTTTATTGCAGTGGAAAAAAAACAGAAATCAGTTTGGTTACAACTTTACCAAAAACTCAAGTACATATATATCAGCCTTGTTCAAAACCATCAGAGTACAAAACTTTAAAATCATAATCCCCACAGAACAGAAGCTATAAAGAGCCAAGCCATACTTTAAGCACTTCAAGCAGAAGGAATCCGTATCAAGCTAGAGTATTCCCTCCTTGGAAACCTAGGGGGAACGAAAGAAAAGAGGCGAAACAATAAGGGTCAGACATAAAAGTCTGGCAAGTCCAGTGACTTTCAGCATATGAACAGATAATAATAATCATAACCTGAAAATAAAGCTGGATAAGAGATGACAACAACAAGAGTAACAGATATACTTAAACTAAACAGAAGAAACAGGATGATATAAGCTATTACTTTTCACTTCACTGCACTAATACTAGTATAACGGGATTAGGTGTCACCCCAATGTCTAAATTGAAACAGAAACGGGAACAGAATAATTTCCACAGAAGAGAATGCTAGTAATGGGCCTTTACCACCCGAACAGAAAGTACAGAAACAGAATGCTAATAATGGGACTTAACCACCCAACAGAAGGTACAGAAACAGATTAATCCCAACGGAAACAGAATGTAGAATTAGGTGTACACTAGTAAATGGGCATTTACCACCCCAACAGACGGTACCACGCAGAAACAGACAGGTATTACCACCCAACAGAAAACATACGGTACCCCACAGAAACAGACAGAGCTAAGTGTACCCTAAGTCCTATCCCCTGCGATCGGCTCCCTAATACATAAATACCCTGTGCCAGCCCCATAGAAGGGTGTATCACTCCCTAAAGTGGCAACCTTTGAATGACACAGACCTATTTACAGATGTCACGGTGTCTTACATCCTCAGAGGCAGACCGGGATCCATGCACGCACATGACCCGGTTGGAACGCACCATCAACACCCCTCACCATTATCAGAATGAACCGCTTATAATTAGTTCAGTAAGCGTGCCCGGACCCTACCTACTGTTCGGTCATAGTTTTTGATACCAGAAAGGGTTACTGACTAATATGGGTCCCAAACAATAGATGACACAAGTAATTTCCCTCCTAACCTTGTGTCCCCAGACTAACAGATTTCAGGTTAACTTGTTTACAAGTTCAGACATACAGAGTTCAGATCAACTATTTCACAGATCAGACAACTAAGTTAACAAGTTTTCAGACTAATGATCAGATATACGGATTTAACAGATTTACAGATTTGTCTAACTTTGTATTGGGCCTACAGATGCACGAAACGGGTTTGTTAAATTCATTAGTCCAGTTGGTTTAATCCTATCCACCCAACACGTTTTAGACATCATATTTATCTTAGATTTGCATTAATTAATTATTAATGCGCAGACCTCTCACATTAGGTCGCTAGCTTGTGGCCGTTGGATGTGCCGAGCGGTTCCGGGCAGACTTCTGCCACAAACAAGACCTAACCTCGTGTCTAAGCATATTTTCGTTATGCCTACGACCTCTCACATTAGACTGACAGTTTGCAGTTGCTGGTTAAGCCGGTTGGTTCCGGGCAGGCTCCCACCGCAAACGGAGTCTAACCTCGTGTCATAGCCACTTTGTTCCCTTACAGAAAATATCAGACTAAATATGTTCATTTAACAAATTTAACTTCTTCTCAAGTCGCAGCAGATTAATCAAATTAACATGTTTTACTCAATCTTAGGTTGCCTACAAATTACAATTATTCAGCTTTTCAACAGATTTAACAGATTAGGCGACACAACAGATTTAGCAGATTAAGCAGTTTAACATAATTAGTAGATTTGGCATTTCAAAATATTTAGCAGTTTAGGCAATTCAACAGATTAAACAGATAACAGATTTAGCAGTATAAGCAATTCAATAGATTAAACAGATTTAGCAGATCTAAAACATTCCTTAAGGTTTCATTGACAATTCTTGCCTAATTATAAATTAGGCCTAAATTCACATGCCTAAATCATGGTCATGACTCATAATATGACATATACCCAAATTTTAGTTATATTTGCATAGTACAGAATATGCTCAAAAATCCCAATCGTGATTCACACATAAATTATCCCAAATATAACCATTAATTACAATGCATGCCACATATCCAAAAATCCCCATTTAGGTGTATTCACACTTAATAGTTAACAAATCTTAATATAGATTTTTACACCTAAGTCATATGCAAATTAATTCTCTTTTTTTTAAATTACAGACTATAATATGTATAGTATGTCCAGATCTGGATCTTGAATTACAACCTGTACTATGCATCCAAATCAATTACATGTTCACAGTTAAATTTTACGCCCCAAAACCCATGTCATATGTCATATATTCTTTATACCTCAAAACTATGTTCAATTATATGCCTCAGATTTATGTTTCTAAGTTGCAACCTATTTGATGTTTTAAGTCACAATAATCCTCTTCTTCCAAGTCATAGGTCATCTTATGCAATATGCCTCAAATTTATGCCCAGAATTACAACATGCGTCGTGTCCTCAAATTAGTTACAAATCAATTATGCCCAAATATGCCTCATTCAATATTCTTCCCAAAATTTAGCGTTTATACATTCATCTCTTATGAGATTTGGCTCAGGCTCGTGGTATCCTGGCTATCAAACAAAAAGAAAGAAAGAAGGAAGAAATGCATAACAAACAGAATAATAACAATAAAGCAGAAGAACAGATCTGATAAACAGAAAAAACATAACCTCAGATTCAGATTCATTATCATGCTAGGATCATAATTAAATTTCATATCGGAAAATAACTGTACTTGCCTTAGTTGGATTCTAAAAGAAAAAGGTGTTGTAGTTGTTCTCTTTTAATCCTAATCAGAATTGGAGGAAGAAGAAGCACAAGTCATAGCTTAGGTTTCAGCAGAGTAGATACACCGTTGATTTATTTTTTTAGAGAAGAAGAGAGCAATGGAGGCTAGAGAATTGTGTAAGAGATTTAGGTTTAGGTTAGGGATGTATATATATGTGTAGGAAGTTATTCAGGATCATAAGATTAACCCTGAACCATGAGAACCAATCAGATGCAAAATCTGCATTTGAGCGAATCGGCCCACAGGTTGACAGCCAAACACCATGGATTAACCCCTAGTCGACCCAGCGGTGCTCGGGTCGACCTCAAAAATAGGCCGGTTCGGTTATTCCCCCTCCCAATTCGCTGTTTTGAATTTTTTTGCATATTTATTTATTTAATTATATATATATATTTATTTCTCTCATATGCATACAAACTTCAAGGCTTAATAATGTAACAACCCGAATTTTTAAATAACGTGTTAAGACAAGAATCAAGGCAGAATTAAATTTTAAAATAAGAATCAAGAGAAACGGGCGCCGTTGCGTTCGTCTTGGAATTCTGGTTGGAAACGAGTCCGAAATTTCGTAAATCGGAGTCCGTATGACCGAGATATAGCCTCTAGAAGTTTCACGAAAAATCAAAAAACGAAAACAGACTTTCAAAATTCGAATTTAGCCCCAAACGGACTGGGCGGGAAAATTTCCCGCCCAGCCCCAGGTCGACTGGGGAGTCGGCTGGGGAGTCGACCCCCCAGGGACCAGGTCGACTGCCCAGTCGACCTGGGTGTCGACCTGGGAGTCGACTTCCCTGGTCGGACCAGGTCGGCCTGGGTGCACCTGCAGGGTCTTGTGGTCTGGTTTGTTGGCCTGTGACGATTTTTGATGGCTCAGATCTAAACTAGGGTTAATCTAAGAGCCTAAACTAGTCCTAACTTCTATAAAAACACCCTAAGACTTAGCCTAATTCACTAAAAACCATCCTAACAACTAAGTGCTGCCCAAATGTCTCTTGATCATGGCTTCCATCTTCAACTTCAAGGGCTTAAGCATACAAACTTGATTCAAGACAAAGGAGCAAGCTTTCTACATCAAATCAAGGAAGTAGAGCATCATCTCAACACCGTTCTACGACAAATACTTGCTCATAATTCTCTAGCCACGCTTTGTAAGTTCTAGCTACTTTTAGATCTAAACGGTAGTTCTAATGTTGACATGGAATAAAATGAGATGAAACCTAAGTATGCCAGTCTATGTGAATCTAGTCTTGCCTCTCTCTTGAACCTATGACTTTGGGCTATTTCTTAGTGATTAAATCATGCCACTCATGTTGTGTTTGACTTAGTTTATCATGCAAGATTTAATCTTGACTTGTGGAAATGTTGGCATGAATCCTTAGAACAATTTGGCTTGTGTAATATTCATATGAACTTGACTTGGGGCTTATGCATGTAAAAGAACCTAAACCCCTCGTGACCATTTACATGCCTATGATGATGAACCTAGTGTTATGCTATCATATATGCTTGAGGTCAATCCTTTTATGTTATCATACATGCTTGAGGCCAATCCTTTTATTTTATCATACATGTTTGAGGCCAATCCCTTTAAGCTATCATACATGATTTGAGGCCAATATGTTGTCATATTATTCCTACTATGTTGACTCGCTTTCACTTGCGTTGGGAATACGCCTTGGGTAGTTTAGGAAAACGTGAGATGGGCTATGAAATTTAACATGAATTAAGTAATGGGACAATGGGCACTAGTGTAAAACGTGGACTTTGTCGTAGCCTAAATTTGACATGAACATGATAAGTAGGAAAACATGAAAGTGGCCAACTCGAGGTTGGGTTGAGTTTGTAGCATAAATCTGCCTGGAACCACCCGGCAAATCCAGTAGCTACAGACAATAGGACCCAATGTGAGAAGTTGGTCATATCGCGCTCAAAACCCGAGGTTAGACTAGGTTGTGGTGTAAAGCTGCCCGGACCCGCCCGGCATAACCAGTAACCACAACAAAGTCTAATGTGAGAGGTTAGGCTGCATTAATTTACTTAATGCCACATGATAAGGTTAAGTTAGTTTGACTAATGGCACTTAACCGATATGACATGAATGGGTATGTTAAGTAAGACCGGACTTGATTACTTAAAGACACTTAACCATATAACATGATTAACGGATGGGTTAGTTTAACCTAAATAGGTTGATAACACCCGATTGGGATAACGCGATGCGTGGTAGAGTTAAGTAAACCCGCAAGAATGATACTTAACCAATTATAAATACGATTAGTGGACGGGGTTAAGTTAACCTACACTTAACCAATCCGATTCGGTAATTTAATGGGGTTAAGTTAACTTACACTTAACCAATCTGACTTGATGATTTGATAGGGTTAAGTCACGAACCTCTTAAATATACTTAACCAATCCGACTCGATAATTTAATGGGGTTAAGTTAACCTACACTTAACCAATTTTACTCAGTAGTTTGATGAGGTTAAGACAACCTATACTTAACCAATCTGACATGGTAAATTTGATAGGGTTAAGTTAACCTATACTTAACCAATCTGACACGGTAAATTTGATAGGGTTAAGTTAATCCATACTTCACCAATCTGACACGATAATCTAGGGTTAAGTCATGAACGTCTTGATATACTTAACCAACTTGATACATGGTTTGTAGGGCTAAGCCTTGAACTTGAATACTTATCCAATTTTGACATGATTCGTAGGCAGGATAAGTCATGAACTCGAATGACAACACTTAACTCATTAGACAAAACCCTAGTTCAGGGGACTAAGTGGAAAATCGTAGTTAATAAGCATAACGGGAAGGGAAACTAAGTGATAAACCTTAGTTAAGGATAACTAAGTAATAATTCTTAGTCAAGAGAATTGGACCAGTTCACAAATAGATGAGTAACCTGATACGGTAGGTCATCGTTTAAAACGAACACACGAGGAGGAGCGAATGTTTATCTGACTTAGATAAAGGCTCCAGCATACTGGGTGACGAAGCGGTAGCTTCAGGGGACATGAGGGTACTCTTGGTATCCCTCTGTGAGGTTGCAGATGATCCTCCTGGGCTCACAGAGGTTAAGGTCTGCGGTAGAAGAACCAAGGGTATGCCTTGGTTGCTGTGCGAGCAACCTAAAGACTGGGGTGGATTTAGCGTGGAGTCGGCGATACCTGGTTTAGCCCTGTTATAGCACGTTGTCGACTACCTACCATCTTTAGTCAATCGTGTACATATGCGGAAAGGCAGAGAACTCCCAACTGACCATATACTTGCTATCTAGTTATGGGTAAGGTTGGCCAAAAGGAAAGTGGGGCATAGGTGGTCGGAGTATAGTTCTCGTGCATGATCTTCTTGGATTGCCTTTCAGTAGTT
Organism: Allium sativum; assembly: GCA_030737875.1. Lineage (NCBI taxonomy): Eukaryota > Viridiplantae > Streptophyta > Magnoliopsida > Asparagales > Amaryllidaceae > Allium > Allium sativum. The sequence continues at coordinate 1,044,581,511 of CM060916.1, read as the reverse complement.
GAGGGAGGGGTCACGTGGGACCATAACCACCGGTAGAAAAACAGACCTTAATATTTGCATCGGCAGATAACCTAAAGCTCCCGACCGAGTCCTGTATTTCTTGATTAGCCCTGGCACGGGACTCGGATGGCACATTGAGATACATGTGCATCTAGACATGGAAAAATGATTAACGATACATTCGTGGGAAAAAGGGCGTGGTTGACAGGTAGCGTAATCCCTAGCAGTCCTAGGTGGCTTAAACCCAAACCGAGTTACGAAAACGTTTAGTAGGTAGCGTAATCCCTAGTGGTCCTAGGTGGCATAAATCCTAGCCGAACATTCGAGAATTCATGGTAAGAAAATACAGCTAGATCAAGGGTGACAGTCCAAAACGATTTCAAGGATAATGGAACTACGTGAGGAAGCCCGTAGGATTTACGGCAAAGGACTAAACATATACATGAAAAGAAACATACGAGTTGGGAAAACCTACATTAGGTTGACATGGACCATTTCATGACATTGGGCAAGGGACATTTTGAAGCTAACACATGACACGGGTTGGGATACTAGTACGGAAGGTGCAGGGCAAATATACTTGAAAGAACCTTGGGACGTTATACTCGATAGAACCTTGGGATGTTATACTCGATAGAACCTTAGTATGTTATACTTGATTCATAGTGACCGTAGTTTATCTTGATACAATAGTTCATCCTGCAACCTTGGATTAGCTTGTCTATCTTATCGTCATCCATATGTTTACTCTCAGTTTATGCATGTCATGTTACCCTTACCTGTTTTTATGCTGGAAGTAGATAGGACTTACCCGTCTTTATGACTGACCCCGTTTTGTTTCGCCTCTTTTTCTTCCGTTCCCCCCCCAGGTTTACAGGGAGGGAATGTTGCTACTTAGTGCGGATTTTCTGCTTCAAGATCATCATCTATGGCTTGGACTTTTCTTGGCTATGGCAATTTTACTGTTTTACTGGGGGAATAATTTATGACTGTGGTTTTATGCTTCTTTATTTATTGCAAGACAGGTTTCGATGTAAATAATTTAATGGCACTTTGATGCAAAAGGTTTTAGACCTTACTACTTTTATAAAGTAATAAAATCATGTTTTCTTCCGCTGTTTTTTATGTTATGTCTTGTAATATTTCTGTGCATGTTTACCTAGATAATACTCCACCAAAGCTAGTGCATTCCCTTTGTGAGTGACCCTGGCGGAGGTGGGGTGTTACAAATAACTTCTTCATAATTAACCATTTTCACACTAAACCACTTTTTTGAACTGCGTTCACACTAAGCCACTTTTTAGCCATTCCCCTAAAACAAAAATATGACGCTGGCGGGGATCAAACTCTTTACCTCTTGTATGCAAGTCACATGTTCTAACCAAATGAGCTACTAAGTCTTTTGCTTACAAACCTTAGAACAATGCTAAACATTATTCTTTTCTCATTCCTTTTTTTCAAATTAATTATTCTTTAATTTTTTATTTTAATATTTTCAGAAAATACAGGGTGTTACACATAATGTCCCCTCTTCTGGTATGTGAAGTAAGAGTAGGCTTTTGACAACATCATAGTATAGCCTTATAATAAGTATAGGCTTAGAGAAAATTAGATTTTAAGCTGTCCACATGGTTGATGATTAATTAGTAGCACCCTATATTTTACGACGATGTTGTCCTAATGCGTAGTAGGTGTGTTTTAGTCATAGAGGGAATGACATGCATAATTCATCTTGACTTGATACTCCAGATTATGGATATTACTACAAGTGGGCCTTGAACTACATTTGTATTCATATATTTTAACCTATGGCTTCTACAACCACAAAGTTCACAACATTTATCTAATTATATATATTTTTCTCGGATGAGTTCTTTGTCCGTATTTTTTTTTTACTTTCAGCATGATGATTAAGAACGGTTTATAGTTTTGTAGCAAGTTTTAGTGTTAAAGTAAATTTAACATAATGTCTGTTTTTTCAAATGAATTAATTTTCTATATAAAAATATTTATTTTCAGCTTAATTACTAAGAACAGTTTATAGTTCTATAACAAGTTTTTGGTGTTAACATAAATATGTTATAATGCCCTATGCTAGAAGGTAAAGAGGTCGTGTGTTTAAATCTCGTGTCTGATAAAAATGTTCCATTTTTATTTTTTATGAGATTTCAATTTCACATCTTGCTTCTTTATTTAAACACTGGTTTTGAGTCACTACTTTGCAAGAGTTATTTTTTCATCTTCCATATCTTTCAGTTTACTTGTTTTATATTTTTAATGTCATGTGATTTTCCTAAAATATATATTTTGTGCAAATCTTATAGTGCATTACAGTTTACTTTTAGCTTCGCAATACCAAGGGTTTGAACATTTCAGTTTTAGCAACTAGTTTACAAATTTTCAATCGATTTAATTTTCTATAAATCTTATAATGCGGGAAACATTGTCTATTGCTTGTTTTTCATGTAGAAATGAATGAGAATTATGTTTTTGATCCCCATGCCGTAAGCAAACGTAAAGTGGACATTAGGCCATAAGTGAACACGTAAGTTGTATCTATTTGCTCTTTTATATAATAACAATGAATTAATATTTACATTTTTTTGCATTTGTAGGGCCTTTAAAATTTACAAGGCATTGGGTGGTAGGTCACGAGGACTGTTAGATTTGGTGATACAATATCACAAATTGATTGGAACAAATTTGCAAAGAATGGAAAGTAAATATTTTTACAATAGGAATGCATTGATTGCATTTGATGGGGTGGTAGAGAAATAAATGAAGGGATTAATTTCTTCCATCTATGCTAAAGAAACGAATTGATTTACTTCCTATGTTTGCACATTTGTTGTTATGGTAATTTGCCTCCATTATATTATTACCATATGTTGGTAATATAATTGATAATTCACATAGATTTGCACTGGCTATATATTGAGGGGCAGACTTTAATGTAAACCCATCCTGGCCTGGAGCCAGTGATCCCGATGGTGTCTCTTCTTGTTAAACCTGATTGAGGTTTGGATATGTAAACTCTTATTTTGTAATCTCTTGTAATTCTCTCATATGGAATAAAATCTCTCTCTATTGGACTGGGCGTACACTATCTCGAGGATAATGGAACCAGTATAAACATTGTGTCTCTTTATTTCTCTGCTATAGTTATTTACTATTTTGTTGATGTAATAGAATAATTGCTATCAGATTAGATTGTTGTTCAATTGGCAAATCTAGATCCTATTTATTGCGCTTCCGCATATGCTCAATTTTCATAACAGATTGGTATCGGAGCAAGGCGATTTGTTTTAAATTGTGCATCAATTATTTCTACAAAGGTTGGTAAATTCAGTGGTGATTATGCTATTACTATTTTGGGGAAAAGGAGACTTTGGTGGAGGAGATTATGTCGAGAGTGAAGGGCATTCCAATCTAGGAACTTTGACATGATATGGAGTTTATTGTGAAGAAGCCCTCTGATATGGATGAAGGAAGATGGAACAAGACGAAGAAGAAGGCGGGTGACGGTTGAAGAACCTAGTCCACAGCAAGGTGGAGAGGTTAATGTGGTCACTGCTTATGGTCCTAAGGTGGAGGATCATGGTATCGACAAGGGTCTAGATGTTGATGATGCTCGAGGGATCCCGGAGATGAAGAGATCATGTTAAACGGAAGACGGATGTCGAGTTTTGAAATCCACAAAGGCGATGGAGATCTTGTGGTATTGCAAGCATTTTTTTAGACCATTGGTTGATGCACGATGCAGCTCAGGTGGTAGATGCATCTTTTGCATGTGGTGGGTTGTGTTTGCAATTGAGGTGTGGTCGTAGTCCTTTCAAATCGACTGGGTGTATCTCGTTGCCCTGAAATCGAGGTTGGTTTTAATTGAGAGAATAATTTTTTCGTCTTGGCGGTGTAGAGATTACTTTGGAATCTGCTTTTTTTTAAATTTTGGATATTTGCAACATTTTGTTGGCGAGAGGGGAAGTAGTCTGAGCTCGTTAACAATTGTGTGATGAAGGGTGGCTTTGCTGGAACCCATTTGGTAAATATTCATTTTTTGGTATATCTCGTTGTGAGATTTTGATTGAAGGTGGAGTTCCGTTGAAGAGTTTTATGATGAGAAGAGAATTTGACTCATGGTGGGGTGCTGGAGATATGTGATTTTGCATCAAGATGAAGTGTTAAATTTGATGATACAAAATCACAAATTGATTGGAACAAATTTGCAAAGAATGAAAAGTAAATATTTTTATAATGGGAATTCATTGATTACATTTGATGAGGTGGTAGAGAAATAAATGAAGGGATTAATTTCTTCCATCTATGCTAAAGAAACGGATTGATTTACTTCCTATGTTTGCACATTTGTTGTTATGGTAATTTGCCTCCATTATATTATTACCATATGTTGGTAATTTAATTGATGACTCACATAGATTTGCACTGGCTATATATTAAGGGGTAGACTTTAGTGTGAACCCATCCTGGCCTGGAGCCAGTGATCCCCAATGGTGTCTCTTCTTGCTAAACCTGATTGAGGTTTGGATATGTAAACTCTTATTTTGTAATCTCTTGTAATTCTCTCATGTGGAATAAAATCTCTCTCTGTTGGACTGGACGTACACTATCTCGAGGATAGTGGAACCAGTATAAATATTGTGTCTCTTTGTTTCTCTGCTATAGTTATTTACTATTTTGTTGATGTAATAGAATAATTGCTATCATATTAGATTGTTGTTCAATTGGCAAATCTAGATCCTATTTATTGCGCTTCCGCATATGCTCAATTTTTGCATAACAAGGACCTTCCTTTCAGTGAAAGCATGTTAAAGTGATTTGATTTTCACTATAAATTTATATATAATATAAATAAATTATATAAGCACATTGGCTGATTTTCTACCCTTTTTTTTGGAAACCGTTGTCATACTTTCCCTGCAGTTTTGGTTATAGGGATTTTACTTTGGTAGTATTTATAATAATGGAGTGTGTGATAATGAAGCGTGTTGTGGATTTTGTATAGGTAGTTTCCGGTTTGGAGTAGGATAATATTAACGAATTAAAGTGCTAGCAAGTAATCAATCATCACATGTTTTACTTTTATCGTGTACGAGTTGATTTAGAAAATTACGTTGTTATATCATCGGTAAATATCAAACTAGGACCAAGCAGAAACTTGGAGTTTTATTTATGTTGAAAAAGGAGCCTATTTATGGAAATTTTAAGGGTTTCATTGACATAAAATTTGGAATCCAAGCGGTATGTATGACCCGTGTTATAAACAGAAGGATTTTAGCTTTGTAGAATTTTGTAATCCATTTGACCGTGCAATGACTATTAAGTCTAGAGATAAAATTCAGAACTGATATCGTTTTGTAGTAAGAAAGTGAATGTAGAATTGTATTTTTTTCATAATTTGTTTGTACAAAGTTTGACCTATATATAACGCTTCAGCTAATTAATGTAAATGGGCTAGGCCCAGATATTATTACAATGTAAAATAAAGTAGATAGCTTATCCCTTATATATTATCTTTATTCTATGCTGAGTCTTCTACCGATACTTTTATCTGCCTCCCTCAATTTAGGTTTAGGGCTTCTTCTGGAAAACCCTAAATTCCTTCAATCGGTGAAAAGAGCTTGCTAAATCGAGACTTATATAGTAAATCTGGAAGGTTATCGGTTACGGCAGCCTTCTACATGGGATTTTTTGGCGCTCTGGCAACTGTTGATATGGTAGAAGGAGTTGCTCCTTGCTGTATTGATGCTTCAAGTTTTCAATAGACTCTCTGGCGACTGTTAACGAAGATTTACCGTATCCATGTATATTTGTTGACGCGTCCTCTATAGTGAAGCTACAAGTCTTCGGGCTTGAACCAGGTTGTTTCAATCCTTTATCTTTAAGTATTCTCTGAGTCTAATGAAGTTTTAAGCTGATAGAGATTTAGTAAAAATGTCGGCTTTTTGATAGAAAGATGGTATGTGATTGACTTGTAGATTTCCTTTTTGAACTTGTTCACGAACAAAGTAGATGTCAATCTCTATGTATTTCGTCCTTGCATGTTGTATAGGGTTAGCGGTCATATAAATTGTACTCTGGTTGTCACACCATATTACTGGCTTTATATTAATGTCGATTTTCAGCTCCTATAAAATAGACTGTAACCATAAAATGTCTGATGTTTCTGCGGCTACACTTTTGTACTCAGCCTCAGCACTAGATCTGGATATTGTTTGTTGTTTCTTTGAACACCAGGAAATTAAATTGTCTCCTACATATATACAGTAGCTTATTACAGACCTTCTGTCATCCATATCTGTATCCCAATCTGAGTCTGTATATGTTGTTATGTTTAATTGCTTGCTTGCTTTTAGTGTGAGGTCGTAGTTGATAGTCCCCTTTAGATATTGTAGGATTCTCTTTACAGCCTTCCAGTGCTCGTCAAGAGGATACTGCATGAATTGAGACACTTTGTTAACACTAAAAGCTATATTTGGTCGTATTATATTTGTGTATTGCAATGCTCCTATAACACTCCTATATTGGTTGATATTATTTATGGCTTCTCCCCTGTTTTTAAATAGATGCTGATTTGATATCATTGGTGTAGGTTGAGCTTTAGCTTCATGCATCTTTGACTTGATCAACAATTCTGAAATATACTTTCTTTGACTAAGGTGTATTTCAGAATCTGATATTTTCTTTACTTCAATTCCTAGAAAGTATGAAATATCACCAAGATTTTTGATTGAGAACTGTTTGTCCAGTTTTTCAATTAATTGCCTGATCTCATACTCATTAGTACCTGCAATAATAAGGTCATCAACATAAATTAGTATGTATATTGTTGATGATTTGTTAATTTTAATGAATAAAGATGAGTCAGATTTAGTTGGGCTGAATCCCATTAATGATAAAACAGTCTTCAATCTCTCAAACCAAACATGCGACGACTGCTTTAATCCATAAATTGCCTTGTTTAGCTTGCATACTAGAGACGAGTCTTGTACAAACCCCGGTGGTTGTTGTATATATATTTCTTCCTCTAGAACTCCATTAAGAAATGCATTATTGACGTCCAAATGTTTAATTTTCGATCCATTATTTAATGCAATGGTAAATATGAGTCTGATTGTGGATTGCTTTACTACGGGTGAGAAAGTTTCGTTAAAATCGAAACCATATTGCTGAGTGAACCCCTTTGCCACTAATCTGGCCTTATACCTGTTAATGGTGTCATCAGAGTTCTTTTTAATTTTGTATGTCCATCTGCAGCCAATTGCATTTTTGTTGTTAGGAGGATAGGTTAATTCCCAAGTATTATTCCTTATGAGAGCATTGTATTCATCAGTCATAGCATCTATCCATTTTAAATCTTTTGCAGCTTCATTGTAGCTTTCTGGCTCATCCATGTTTACTGTAGCAGTATAAGTCTTTGGTTTAAAAATTCCTCTCTTACTTCTAGTAATCATATGATGACCAGTCTGACTGTGTGGTTGATTTGATGGTAAATTCTCTTGAATTGGTTCAGAATTGTCATTATTTGACGCTGTTTGATCACTGTTGTTATTTGATTTACTGCTGCTTTCTGATGTTGCATTATTATCATGGACTATTTCAGGTTGCTGCATGGCGTGGCTGTTTGTTTCATCATGATCAGAATGTTGTTGACTCGCTGCATTCTGGTTATTTGCTTGAACATCAGCAGCCTTAGCTTCATCTTTGTTACCCGCATTGGTTACAATTGGAAGCTCAGTTATATTCGTTCTCTGACTGTAGACTTTCTTCGATGTTTTAATGTTGTTTTGTTTATATGGGAATATAGTTTCATCAAAAATGACATGTCTACGAATGAATATTCAACCATGACTGTCAATACATTGGTAACCTTTACAATATCCTGGGAAAGTACATGGTCTAGATCTATAATATAGCTTATTTGAGTTATATGGCCTTAAATAAGGAAAGCAAAGTCATCCAAAAGTTTTTAATTCAGCATAATTTGGTTTGACGTTATATAATTTTTCAATTGGACTGACATCATTCAAAATTTTAGTTGGCATTCTATTTAACAAACAAACAGCTGAATTGAAAGATTCAGGCCAGAATTTTAGTGGTAGAGATGCTTGTGCCAATAATGTCAAACCTGGCTCTACAATATGTCTATGTTTCCTTTCTACTATGTCATTCTGTTCTGAGGTGTAAGGACATGTGATTCGATGAATTATTCCTTTATTTTCAAAGAATTTGTGTAGAGGTTTAAATTCTGAGCCACCATCACTTTGAGAAATTTTGATAGTACTATTGAACTGATTTTCGATCATTTTTGTGAAATTGATAATTACATTATGAGTTTCAGACTTAGACTTCAATAAATATAACCATGTATATCTGGTGTGTGCTTCAACTAGAGACACATAGTATTTGTACCCAAAATCAGTATTTATTGGTGCTGAACCCCAAAGGTCAGCGACACTAAGGTCAAAAGGTTTATCATAATGAGTAATAGAGTTGGCAAATGGTAGTTTATGGCTTTTTCCCATTTGACAGTATATACATATGTATGGCAGTTTAACGTCATCAAAGGGCACTTTATTGTCATGCAGTATTTTTCTAACAATTCTAGCACTGGGGTGTCCCAGTTTATAGTGCCACAAATCAAAAGTAGATTTTCTATCATTTATACTGCACAAATCAGAATCATTACTAGTGTTATTATCACAATTTGCACTATTATCAAATAAATTGCAACATGGTTTTGTCTTAGCAGAATTATTGCAATTGCCTAGGTTAAACTTGTATAACCCCTTCACTGCATCACCCTGCAAAAGTATTTCACTAGTTAGAATGTCTCTAACCAAACAATATTTAGGATAAAATTCGAAATAAACACCATTATCACTAGCAAACTGAGACACACTAATAAGATTTTTCTTGATTTTGGGTACCCATAATAAATTATGTAAAAATAATTATCTCTTACCTTTGATGCTGCCATTACCAATATGTGAGATGTTAATACATTTACCATTTCCCATGCAAATTGTCTTTTTACCTTTGTATTCTCTATTTCCAAGATTTAGATTATCCAAATTATTTGTGATGTGGTTTGTAGCTCCTGAGTCAGGGTACCAGCCGTCGTCTTGAATATGATCTAATCTAGTAGTCTCGTTCAGGTTTCCTGAATTATCAGATTGGCTATTAGCATCAGTTTGAACTTGTGCAACATTTGCACTGGCATTTTGACCTCACTGATTGGTATTGCTTTGATTGCTGGTATAATTTGGATTAAATCTAAAGTAACATTTTATTGCATTGTGGCCAATTCTTTCGCATATCTGACATTTTGGCTTGTTGTTGTTATTACTCCATCTTCCTCTGCCTCTGCCTCGAGTTGAAGTACCACCCCTTTGGAAGGTCTGATCTGGTCTGGTATTGAAATTCTAACTTTTTTTTTATTAGCAGCATAATTGATACTCAGTTCATTTTCTTGAGACTTTTTACTATCGATTCTTGCCTCATGTGATAGTAAAAGGGGGTGTACATCATCCATAGATGAAAATTGTTTCTGAGTTGATATACTTGCTTCAACTACTTCGTATTCTTCACTCAAACCATTAAGTATAATCAAGATTTGTTCAGACTCAAGTACTTTATTACCAGCGGCATCTAATAGATCATATAAGGATTTTATCTTACTCAAGTAGTCCCTCATTGAAATTCCTTATTTTCTAACTCTCTGTAACTGCCTCTTTTAGTGCATCACTTTGGCGTACGATTGATTATTAAAACCTTTTTCCAAAGTTTGCCAAATTTCATTAGATGATTTACACCCTATTACTTGTGGTAAATTTCTTTGGCTTATAGATGAAAGAATCCATGAACTGATCAGCCTGTCTTGCCTATGATACTTTATGAATTCCTCATTGCTTACAACCCTATTCTCTTTATCAGTTACATATTTAGATGGTATGTCAATTGTGCCAAGAATAAAGCTTTCTAAGTCGTATCCTTGTATTGTAGTCTCTATTTGTAACTTCCAAAGCAAATAGTTATTATCATCTAATTGGGCATAAATGAGTTGTGATTGAGGACTTACTACTGTTTTGATTAACTTTTCAACAGGTGTGGCTTCTCCTTGAGTTGCAGAATCATTTACAGATGCTGATGAGTTGTTGTCGTTGGCCATGATAGATGAACAGAATTACACTGAGGGAATCAAGTGGATTGATCAAGTAATCAGGAAATGATTTTGAGAATTCACTATAGCAACTAGGTAACCAATGTGATGAGAGTTTCTGATTGCGTTTAATGGTATGGCTCGGTGATTTCTTGACTTTTCATGATTTCTTGATAAAATCGGAAGTCATAAACTAGTATTGACTGTTGAAGTCACTTTCTTGTGCACAACTGATCGAAAATCGATTTGTACCTGTGTATAAGATTGTTGGCGAGGCACAGTGTAATCGTTTATGGCTTCTTCTTCTCCGATGATGATATTACTCCGAGGAGAAGAAAATCACTCAATCCAAATGGTGAAAAGTACTCAGATAGATTTGCGGAAGCTATGATCTTTATGCTGTTAAGCTAAAATGTGCTCTGATACCAAGATAAAATTCAGAACTGATATCGTTTTGTAGCAAGAAAGTGAATGTAGAATTGTATTTTTTTTAATAATTTGTTTGCACAGAGTTTGACCTGTATATAACGCTTCAGCTAATTAACGTAAATGGGCAAGGCCCAGATATTATTACAATGTAAAATAAAGCAGATAGCCTATCCCTTATATATTATCTTTATTCTATGCTGAGTCTTCTACCGATACTTTTATCTTCTGGTCCATGCACAATCAGATTTAGAGGTTTGGTTACTAAGAAATAGAAATCAGGCATGACTGCTACTGAGGAGTTATTCTACATGGCTCCTATATGAGTCAAATTAATAGAAAACTTGAGCACTGGAGTACTGTGGGCATTAGTAGAATTTCAAGTGTTTTTGGACATCCTATACATATGGATTCTGCTAATGCGCTAGAAACTGGATTGAATTATGCTCATTTTTTAGTTGAAGTAGATGTTTGTTTTTATATGCTACTTCATGAGGTCGTTGAGACAAGTTTGGACACATACTGTGTTATGTGTGCGTAGTTGAGAAAAGATGACATAAGTGTAAATATGGGCTATGTGTAAACTGAGTGATCAAATTCGTGATAAAACTGAGTGAAAATGTGGCAACGAATATAATTAGTCTGTGTGAAATGCTTTTGAAGAGGTCAGGAAAGGATGATAAAACTGATTTTTGTTGAAGTGGTGCAGACGGTATTGATTGGAGAAATGGTGTCGTGTCGGTTCAGCTTGATGGTTTGGGTTGGCTAACGATTGTGAGGAACTGTAGTTGTAGCAGAGGTTGCTTTCACATGCTAGCAGTGGTTTCAAAGGAATTGTGGAAGTGGGTCGATAGGTCGTGTTGTGTTGAAATTGATGATTCAAATATTTGTAGAGAAGGAAAGATTAATTGTCAATCATGTAATTGGCTCCTATATGGAATAACTTGGGTGCCAAGTTTACTTGGAGGTCAAGAAAACTTGGGTGCCAAGTTTACTTGGAAGTCAAGGAAACTTGGGTGTCAAGTTTACTTGGAGGTCAAGAAATCCCTCTATATAAATAGAGGTCATGTTATTGTATGAAGAAGGCAATCCACCATTAATCTTCTCTCTATTGTAATCTTCCTCCTCTCTTATGTACTCATTTCTTCATTGAAAAATAAAAGTTGTTGGGTCTCCGTGGACGTAGGATATTCATATCCGAACCACGTTAAATCTTCTGTGTCCTTTTTTGTTCTTTGTTTTTCGTGAGATTTCATAATTATTTTTGTTATACTCCATTGGTATCTAAATAAACAATACTAGATCCACATCAAAATTCCGCATAAAACACTACAGTTTGGTATCAGAGCTGGTGTTATTGTTTCTATTTGGATATTAATGGCTACTTCCAGTAAGTCTGTTGGAAGATCTGGCATCAATTATGGAGTAACACGTTTTGACGGAAAAGGAGATTTTGGTACTTGGAAGATAAAGATGGAGGCCGTATTGAAAAAGGAGAAGACTTTAAAGTTGTTTCTGCGCCTGAGAAATTGAAAGATGTTGATGTAGCTGAATTGGAGGAAATGGAAGACGAAGCTCTCACAACAATTCAGTTGAGTCTTTCAGATGAAGTCCTTAGAGAATTTTCTCAAAAGAAGACGGCGAAGGAAATATGGGATGCATTATCAGATGCATATCAAGACAAGTCTCTCACAAATCGGATTATTCTACAACAACAACTTTATTCGTTTAAGATGAAGCCTGGAGCCGATCTTATGGAGCATGTAGATGCCTTGACCACTTTAGTTATGAATCTGAAGGCAGCAGATGTTGATATTACTGACGAGGCTCAAGCTGTGATTCTCCTTTGTTCCTTGCCTAAAGAATATACTGCTTTTGTCAATTCTATGATTTATGGCCGCAGTAAAATTAGCCTTTTTGATGTAAAGGCTGGCCTTCATAATGAAGTGTAAAGAGGTAGATTGGCGAGCACTAGCATTGATAGTGATATCGAAGGCTTATCTGTTCAGAGAGGTAGAAGTCAAAGCAAGTCAAAGAAAGGTGAAGAACGGAATTCTTCGAGGTCCCAGTCTAGGGGGCCTAAGAAATTGACTTGCCATTATTGTAAGAAGCCCGGGCACTTTATTGCACAATGTCCCAAGCTTGAAGGAAAAAGAAAAGACCCAAAGCAAGCTTCAGCCTCTACAGTGGAGAAATCAGATACAGAGAGTGACACTGATGTGTTTACAGCTTCTAGTTCTTCTGGGAAGAGCACCCTATGGTTGATTGATTCTGGCGCATCCTATCATATGACACCTGATAGAAACTCTTTTTCCACTTACCGTGAGATTGATGGAGGAGAAGTTCTGATGGGAAATGATGCTTCTTGTCGTATGGTTGGTGTTGGTAGTGTAAAGATCAGGATGTTTGACGGTGTTATTCGAACCATTACTGATGTTAGGCATGTACCTGATTTAAGGAGGAGCTTGATTTCTGTTGGTGCGTTGAGTAGACTTGGACTAAAGATTGTAGTTGAAGAAGAGAAGATGAAAATATCTAAGGGTTCCATGATCGTTATGAAAGGAGTGAGGGTAGGAAATCTCTATTTACTAAAGGGCACTACTGTAGTTGGTGAATCAGCTTCAGTTACTTCAGCTGATTCAGATTCTTCCAGATTATGGCACTTGCGGATGGGCCACATTGGCGAGCGCAGCATGGATGAGCTAAGAAAGCGAGGTTTGATTGACGGAGTTCGGCATTCAAAGCTTGGTTTTTGTGAAGAGTGTGTTCTTGGTAAGCAGACGAAGATTTCTTTTGGTATTGGTGAGCATAAGGCAAAAGCTGTTTTGGATTATGTTCACACTGATGTTTGGGGACCTTCCCCTTGCCCATCCTTAGGTGGAGCCAGTTATTTTGTTTCATTTATAGACGATTTCTCTCGTAAAGTATGGGTATACTTTCTGAAGTCCAAAAGTGAAACCTTTACTAGATTTCGTAAATGGAAATCCATGGTTGAGAAGCAGTCAAGGAAGAAGTTGAAAGTTCTCCATTCAGATAATGGTGGTGAATTCATATCACCGGAATTCATCGATTATTGTGAGTCCGAAGGCATTAAGAGGCATTACACCACACCAGGCAACCCCCAGTCCAATGGAGTTGCAGAAAGGATGAATCGGACATTGTTGGAGAGAACTAGGTGCCTCAGATTGACTGCTAAGTTAAAGAAGGGATTTTGGGCCGAAGCTTTATCTATGGCGGCTTTCCTCATCAACCGCACACCTTCTACTGCCATAGATATGAAGATCCCTGAAGAAGTATGGAAAGGAGAGCCTGTTAGCTATTCATTCCTCAAGGTGTTTGGTTGTCCAGCTTATGTACATGAGAGTCGAGGAAAGCTGGAACCTAGAGCTCGCAAGGTTTATCTTTCTAGGTTATAGAAGAGGAGTAAAAGGATATAGGTTGTGGTGTCCTATTAGCAAGAAACTTATTATAAGCAGGCATGTAACTTTTGATGAGAAGGCTATGTTGAAGGTGGAGCCCTCCTCATCGGATGATGATGAGAGGACATGTGAAGAATACCAAACACAAAGCAAATCATCTGTTAATTCTTTCCATAGACATTCAAATGGCGTTTCCGATGACGCCGTGGTTGATGAGGATAGTATGGATACTGGCACAGAAGATCAAACTCAAGGTGGAGCTCATACAGAGACCAGACCTGTTAGAGAAAGAAGAAAGCCCATATGGCTTGATGAGTTTGTTGGTTTGAGCATCAAAGACATTGACTTTGATGATATGGCAACATATGCATTAAATGTTGTCCATGATGAGCCCAAAGATTATAGAAACGCTATTGCATCAGTTGACAGTTCCAGTTGGTTAGTAGCAACGGAAGAGGAGATCGAATCTTTACGGAAAAATCACACTTGGGATTTGGTGCCACTTCATGTCGACAAGAGAGCTATTGGATGTAAGTGGATCTATAGAGTAAAAGACAGCGGCAGTGGAGATTTTAGATATAAAGCAAGACTAGTAGCAAAGGGGTATGTTCAGAAGAAAGGGGTAGAGTATCATGACATCTTTGCTCCAGTTGTTAGACATACTTCCATTCGTATTCTTTTGGCATTAGTTGCTCATTATGACATGGAGTTAGAGCAACTAGATGTCAAAACTGCTTTCTTGCATGGTGATCTGGATGAAGAGATTTATTTGCGGAAGTCGGAAGGGTTCACTGATAGCAGCAGGCCAGACTATGTTTGTAAACTTAACAAATCTCTTTATGGACTGAAGCAGTCTCCTAGACTATGGTACAAGAGATTTGATAAGTTTATGCTTTCACAGGGATACTCCAGAAGCTTCAAAGACCATTGTGTTTATTTTAGGAGATGTGATGATGACATGATTTATTTGTTGTTATATGTTGATGATATGTTGATTGCATCCCAGAGTATGGTCAAAATTAAGGAGTTGAAAGCGGAGCTCAGTAGAGAGTTTGATATGAAAGATTTGGGAAAGGCACAAAGAATATTGGGTATGGAGATAAGCAGGGATAGGAAGCAGAGAGAGTTAAGGCTCACTCAGGCACAGTACATCGAGAAAGTCCTCGCTCGATTTGGGATGGAGAAAGCCAAACCGGTAGGCACTCCTTTAGGCTCTCATTTTAAGTTGTCGAAAGACCATTCTCCTACATCGGAAGAAGATAAAAGGTATATGGCTAATATACCTTATTCTAGTGTTTTTGGTAGTCTCATGTATGCGATGGTGTGCACGAGACCAGATTTGGCCCATGCAGTTGGTGTTGTCAGTCGATATATGTCTAACCCAGGCAAAAAACATTGGCAAGCAGTGAAGTGGATTCTTAGATATCTTCGAGGCACTTCTTCAGTGGGTTTGCTATATGGTGGAGTAGATGGTGACATCCTTCTTAGAGGATACTGTGATTCTGATTATGCTGGGGATAGAGATGCTAGAAGGTCAGCGTTGGGCTATGTTTTTACACTTGGCATAGGCTCGATTTCATGGAGATCAAAGCTGCAATATATCGTAGCTTTGTCGACTACCGAAGCAGAGTTGATATCGATTGTGGAAGCAACAAAGGAAGGATTGTACTTACTTCAGTTATTGGATGATCTTTCAATGGTGCAGCGGACAGTGGAGCTATTTTCAGACAGTCAGAGTGCTATTCATCTTGTTGAGAATCAAGCCTATAGTTCGCGGACAAAGCACATTGATGTTAGATGTTTCTTTCTTATGCTTGAGGAAGAACAGAGCAAGATCAAATTATTGAAGGTAGGTACTTCGGATAATCCTTCAGATATGATGGCCAAGTCACTTCCAAAGGACAAGTTTGAGCATTGCTCAAACTTGATCAGTTTGCTTCCTGTTACTTGAGCGCCATGGGGCGTTGGGCCCAACGACTTCTATGTTGATTGTTGAAGATGAGATGATGAAGAAAGACTGTCATATTTGAATCAAGGTGGAGTGTTGAAATTGATGATTCAGATATTTGTAGAGAAGGAAAGATTAATTGTCAATCATGTAATTGGCTCCTATATGGAATAACTTGGGTGCTAAGTTTACTTGGAGGTCAAGAAAACTTGGGTGCCAAGTTTACTTGGAAGTCAAGAAAACTTGGGTGTCAAGTTTACTTGGAGGTCAAGAAATCCCTCTATATAAATAGAGGTCATGTTATTGTATGAAGAAGACAATCCACCATTAATCTTCTCTCTATTGTAATTTTCCTCCTCTCTTATGTACTCATTTCTTCATTGAGAAATAAAAGTTGTTGGGTCTCCGTGGACGTAGGATATTCATATCCGAACCACGTTAAATCTTCTGTGTCTTTTTTTGTTCTTTGTTTTTCGTGAGATTTCATAATTATTTTTGTTATACTCCATTGGTATCTAAATAAACAATACTAGATCCTCATCAAAATTCCACATAAAACACTACATGTTGAACGTTGATTGCTTCAATGGCAGCTTTTTTTTTGTTGTAAAGTGGTACAAGTTATTACTCCTAACGTCGAACACTTATCGTGTTTAGTCGATTTGTTAGGGCAAGCAGGATGGTTCGAAGAAGCGAAAAATTACATAAAAAGGTCTGGATATGAGAATGATGTAGTTATAGGGGGAGCTTGCTTTCATCAAGTAAAATACATAACCATGTTTCAATCGGGCAGCGAGTTACAGCTAAGTTATTAGCGCTTGAAGCGAACACAAGTTTGCCTTATATTCTAATGTCAAACTTGTATGCTTTAGAGATGAAGTGTGAAGAAGCTTCAAAAGTGAGGATGTTGCTGAAAGGAGATGGAGTGAAGAAGAAACCAGTTCATAGTGTGATTACTATCGACAATGTTGCTGAATATTTAACTGTTGTGGGGTTTTTTCTCATGCTAGAAATTTGAGACTAGAGAGGCATTGACGGGTTTGAATTTTATAGGAGGAACCGAGTTTATTTCATCTCTTGAGATTGCGTATAATTAAGGGTGGGTTTCCCAACTTTTTTACTTTATTGGAGGCTGAGGAGTTCTGAAATGGACCATATATATATATATACACACACACACACACACACACACACACACACACACACACACGTACATGCACCTTGCTCCAACAAACACAATATCAGCATCACAAACTTCAGTTCAATTCACCTCTTCAGAAAAATGCCATCCACAATGGCTCTCTCTTTGCCAGCCTTAGCCAGAACCGGAGTAAAACTGTCCCAAACCATGAGAAAGACCATGAAAAAAGCCTCGTATCATCGTCAGGCAGCCCATGGTATGGTGTGGACCAGGCCAAATACCTTGGCCCATTCGCCGGGGAGGCCCCATCCTAAATAACTAGAGACTTCCCTGGAGACTATAGGTGGGACACCGCAGGCCACCCGAGTGTTGTTGATGGGTGCGACGAAAGGGTACAGAGTGGTTGATGGTAAGAGTCATTGGGTCTTGCGGATGATCCGGAAGCGTTTGGGGAGCAAGGTGTATGTTTGAGGGCAGAGTCATTTGTCAGATTGTGATGAATTATGTTATGAGAGTTTGGTTTTTGGGTTTTGTTTAAGTACCCCATTTCTAGAAAAATATTTCATATTAATTTTGGTTAGTGAGTGGATGATCATGCCAGCTCCTTATCCTTGGTTATAAACCAGTGAATGGATAGCCAGTTGGCCTCGGACTGTGTGTGACAAGGCTCATTTTTAACTGCTAGCTTAAGTGAAATTTAAATATATGTTAATTTCCTAATCTTTCACCAATTATAATTTGGGTCCGTTTGGCACAAGTCCCTATTAAGTTTTAAAATTAGGCTCACATCCGGTCATAAACTTATTGTAAATTTAGTCTCTATTTTTCGAAAATTCACTAAAACAATTAAAAAAACGTAAATTCATATTTAAATTAGTGGGAAATGGTTTGAAGGACATATTTTTATAAAATTTTAGAACAAAGGACAGACCACTTTCGTAATGGGCCAGGAGGACATATTATTTTCGTTGTTCAGTTTTGGGCCAACAATTACGTTTTAAGGACATTTACACTGTTTGTCTTTCTTCTTCTCTTTTTGATTTAGGTTTACCTTTTCAAATATTATCGATCAATCAATATTCTTCGAGGTTCATAGATTCATATTTTGGCGATTAAACACTATCGATTCAGCAATTTCGATTTGTGGTAAATTATGTTCTCTACGTTTTTTCTATTCTCGATTTAGGTTTATCGTTTCAATTAATGTCGATTAACAAATATTCATAATTTCAGGTTCTGAATCTTGATAGAACAGTATCGATTAACGAATATTCATAATTTTAAGTTTTTCTATTCTCGATTGAACAGTATCGATTCATCAATATCGGTTTGTGGTAAATTCTTTTTTCTATATGTTTTTAAATTTTCTTGTTCGATTGTGTAATTATTTTAATTATTTTATTTAATCTTTGTAGGCTTATGTTTTAATGGCGGATAGGATTGCTTGTAATTCGAATTCTTCAGACTGGTAATTCGATATCTTTAATTTCTTATTTTAATTCTGTCTGTTATTTTAATTCCGCATGTTAATTTTATTTTTGCTATGTTGAATTAGCTTTTATTTTATACAATTTGTTATTATTTTGTTTTTTAATCTGTTGCAATCATAGCATTAATTTTATTTTTTGTTGGTTGCTTTATTTAGAAATTTTTCTGTTTTTGTTTTGTTTTGCAACAGTGGCACAAATTCGATTTTAGCTGTTTTCATGTATGATGATAACAGTTATAATTGCCGTGTTGGTTTGAATGCTTCTCTTCTTCTTCTTAAGAATGAGTTATGTGAATATTGGTCGTCATTAACTCCGTTGAGTATTGAATTATCGTACATGCTTGAAGGACGTTGTAGAGTTGTTGATACTGATTCAGATTTACAGAGTATCGTATGTTTTTCATTGTTTAAGAAGAATGAATATGTGGTATTTAAGATATGTTTGAAATTAGTTCTGGTCGAATATGAGAGTGTTAATGTTAGTGAGTCTGCTACTGGAAACTCTTCGATATCTGATTCTTCTAGTACAAATATTCGGTTTGATTTTAAGGAAATTTTGAAGAAGGGAAATAATATTTCAGTTTTGGATTTTGTTGGATATCAGTTTGATGGAGCTTTGGAATTCAGAAATTTTTTAATAGCCTATCAAATTAAAAATGGTTATAAGTTGAAGAATATTAAGAATTTTTTAATAGCCTATCATTTGTCTTGCTGTTTTTCCTTTTTCTTTTCGGTTTCTCATATGTAAAATCCAAATCTTTTTTTTTTGCTCTTTTTCCTTTCATTTTGATTCTTTGAATCATTGAAGATTGTTTCACTATTACTTTGTCTGCATTTGCAATGTTGATTTTTTCATTTCGTTGGTTTTGATCTTCCTTTTTATTTGTAGTTGGTGTTTCTGACTCCTCTGTTTTGGTGTCTTCTTGAGTGCTAATCAACTTGAATGTTGGTGGTGTAACATTCATGAGTTTGTCGCCGTATAGCGGTAATTGTTTTGTGTTGTCATTGCTATTGGCACTTTCTGGAGTATTAAGTTTTTTTTTCTAAAATTTGATTTTCTTTCAGCAGCTTCATAATCTCCAAGTCTTTTTTCTTTCTTAATTCAATTTCATCAGATAACTGTTTTTGCATATCCTTTAGCTTTGATTCCAGTTGCTGAATTTGATATTGCATCATATTTTGCTGTCCCAAACTATTTGTTTGTAATTTCAATTTTTGGCTGTCTTCTGAACTTCTTGTTTCATCGCTGTCTTCTACTTCTTCAAGCAGTCTTTTCTCATAATCAATGACATTTAGCACCTGCTTGTTGAGCTGTACATAAAAATTCAGGATTATATATTGCATATTGTGTGACTACTGTTTTACTGGCATATACTGGAAAACCGTATGCGTGTATATAAATGAAATGATATCCTGACATATACTGGAAAACAGTATGCATGTATATACTGGAAAACAGTATGCATGTATATACTGGCATATGCAACTATTTGTTTTTCAACATTATTTATTCAAACAAAGTAGGTTAAATTAGCAATAAAAGTTTTAAAAAAAATTGTAGGCAGAAAGCCATCTGCTATTTGGCAGCTTCACAGTGTACACTTCACAGTGTACAACTTAGTGTATGATAAAATGGGACTGATTTATTATTAGGTAGACAGCACATTTAAAATATGATTGATTTTGTGTCATTTCCATTTTATAAAAGAGGAAGTTACTTGAATTTAAGAAAATAAATTCTAATTGATCAAAAAATTGTTAGCGAACAGTTTATGAAATTTGTATAAGAATGTAGAATTTTAGAAGTTATATATAAAGTACAGTATGATATAGGAAACAATAGTACTTTTTAATAGATCGCATACAAAAAAAAGATGTCATTTTTTATAATAAAAACAGTAAAGCTTGTGATCATTTTGAACCAATAATTAAAACTGGAAGTATTAATAGAGAACTGAATAGTTTAAAGTACCTTTTATTTTGGCAAGTATTTCAGACTATCATATGATATTCTGTGTCTCAATATGCTAAGATTCCATTTAGCTGCTCTTGGTAATGTGGAGTCGGTAATTTTTTTTCGGAATAACGATTTTGACATGCTTACATAACCAATACTGTTATAATGGAGAAACAAAGTTAGTATGTAATAATTTTGTTTAAAATTAAATTTACTTGTACATACCAATGTAAGCATTACACAACCAGAAATGTTCCTTGGTGATTTTTTGAAGTGAGCTAAACTTTTAGTGATGCTTTCCTTCAATGATGATGGCCATGAGATGGATTTCATCTTTCTCAAATTAAGGATATATGGAACAAATGCCCATCGTAGTAGCCTTTGGTTGTTTGGAAAAAAGAATGTTACTAGAAAATGCATTATTATGAGAAGCAGGAGAACTTTTTCATCTTTGTAATCTTTGATTTCCAATAGTAGGTTGATTCTTTTTTAAATAATATCTCTTGATATAAACCCACATTCTCCAAAGTTCCTTGTAATGAATTGTTGTTCATTCTCATCTAAATTAGTAAAGCCTATTGGTCCTAAAGGGAATAAGTTTTTTTCCAAGTTTTGACATTCCAAAAATCAAACTTATATGATCTATTGTCACTTCCATAAATTCTACTCCAAATTCAAATATTCCTTTGTCAATTGAATAGCATGTAATTAATGCATCTAAATTCCTTGCACATTTACCAAAATCCAATGTATTATATGACCTTCGTAAAACATTCTAATGAAGTTGTTAAATGGTGTTTTCCTTAGAAACTCTAACTGATTTTCTATAAAATAACCTTTTGATTTGATAAGTCGTATCATCTTAAAAATACCTCGCAAATTGCACCTATAAGTATTGTTGATGATTTCCACTTGAACATCTTCAACATTGTCATATTCTGTTGCGAAAATGGATTGTGGTTCTATCTCTCTTTTTTTCTTCTTTAGTTTTTTTGTTTGTTGTTTTTTTGAATTCTTCGCTTCAGGTTGTTTTTCAGCATTTGCTTCAAGTTGGTTATCAACATTCACTTTAGGTTGGTTTTCAACATTCATTTCAGGTTGGTTTTCATCATTCAGCTCAGTTTGATTTTCTTTTTGCCCTTTTACTTGTCTCTTTATTTGTTTCTGTTTTTTTTTTCCTGAGATGATTCAAAATCTGATATGTCATCACCAATCTGAACCTATAAAATAAAAATAGTGTTAACAATTATAAAGTATGAATGTATAGGTCATAATAAATTGAATGCACTAATTACCTGTACAATAAGATAAATCCATAGATTGAAATAACAATTATGCAGAATTTATCTTTATTATAATAGTAACTAGCTGTATAAAATTGTGAATGTATAGGTCATAATAATTTGAATGGTTGAATTTAACTTTAAATTTGATGACAGACTGCAGTATAAAAGGGATAAATCAAACAACTATTGAAATTTAACTTCATACTATATGCAAGAAAATATAGATTTATATAACCTTGAAATTAGCTTTTTATTAGAGTAAGTAGCAGTTCAAAAATGATAAATATGCAGGCCAATACAAATAGATTTGTGAAATGTTCAATTTTATCTTTATTGTATATAATAAGTACCAATTGAAAAGGATAGATCTATATATCACTGAACTTATCATTTTATTATAATAATTTGCAGTTCAAATTGATAAATGTACAAATCTAAATTAATTTTTTTTATGGAATTTAGCTTTAGATTACATAATAATAGAAGTCAGAAATGATTAATCTACATGTCATAATTTGTTCAACTGTTGCATGCAGCTAAAGTTGATAAATATACAAATTAAAATTTATTTGACTATGGAAAATTTATTAATTACCCGCACAATAAGATAAGTCCATAGATTGAAATAACAGTTATACTGAATTTATCTTTAATATAATAGTAACTAGCTGTATAAAAGTGTGAATGTATAGGTCACAATAATTTGAATGGTTGAAAACTTTTTATTAGAGTAAGTAGCGGTTCAAAAATGATAAATATGCATGCCAATATAAATAGATTTGTGAAATGTTCAGTTTTATCTTTATTGTATATAATAAGTACCAATTGAAAAGGATCAATCTATATATCACTGAACTTATCATTTTATTATAATAATTTGCAGTTGAAATTGATAAGTGTATAAATCTAAATTAATTATTTTATAGAATTTAGCTTTATATTACATAATAATAGAAGTCAAAAATGATTAATCTACAAGTCATAATTTGTTCAACTGTTGCATGTAGCTAAAGTTGATAAATATACAAATTAAAATTTATTTGACTATGGAAAATTGATTAATTACCTGCACAATAAGATAAATCCATAGATTGAAATAACAGTTATACTGAATTTATCTTTAATATAATAGTAACTAGTTGTATAAAAGTGTGAATGTAAAATTTGAATGGTTGAATACTTTTTATTAGAGTAAGTAGCAGTTCAAAAATGATAAATATGCAGGTCAATATAAATAGATTTGTGAAATGTTCAATTTTATCTTTATTGTATATAATAAGTACCAATTGAAAAGGATTAATCTATATATCACTGAACTTATCATTTTATTATAATAATTTGCAGTTGAAATTAATAAGTGTACAAATCTAAATTAATTATTTTATGGAATTTAGTTTTATATTACATAATAATAGAAGTAAAAAATGATTAATCTACAAGTCATAATTTGTTCAACTGTTGTATGCAGCTGAAGTTAATAAATATACAAATCAAAATTTATTTGACTATGGAAAATTGATTAATTACCTGTACAATAAGATAAATGCATAGATTGAAATAACAGTTATACTGAATTTATCTTTAATATAATAGTAACTAGCTGTATAAAAGTGTGAATGTACAGGTCATAATAATTTGAATGGTTGAATTTAGCTTTAAATTTGATGATAGACTGCAGTATAAAAGGGATAAATCAAACAACTATTGAAATTTAACTTCATACTATATGTAGAAAAATATAGATTTATATAACCTTGAAATTAGCTTTTTATTAGAGTAAGTGGCAGTTCAAAAATTATAAATATGCAGGCCAAAATAAATAGATTTGTGAAATGTTTAATTTTATCTTTATTGTATATAATAAGTACCAATTGAAAAGATTAATCTATATATCATTGAACTTATCATTTTATTATAATAATTTGCAGTTGAAATTGATAAATGTACAAATCTAAATTAATTCTTTTATGGAATTTAGCTTTATATTATATAATAATAGAAGTCAAAAATGATTAATCTACAAGTCATAATTTGTTCAACTGTTGCATGCAGCTGAAGTTGATAAATATACCAATCAAAATTTATTTGACTATGGAAAATTGATAAATGTACTACACAAAATCTGTTGAACTGTTGCATGCAGTAGAAATTGATAAATCTTCTACAAAAAAGGATTTATCCTATCCGAACTAATCCCATATTACAAATTACATCATTTGCCTGATCATTGTTTCAGTATTCTACCACAACATTCTCATCATTAAAGCCAGTTTCTGTATTAGCAAACTGATCAACCATTACCTCTAAATGTCCTTCAACAACCAAACCCAAAAAACTAGCTGAACATGACTCATTTCCAACATCATCGACCATCACCTTTTTAGAGTATACATCTTTTACCACTCAACAATTAAACCAGCCTCAACAATTAAACCAGTCTCAACAACTAAACTAGTCATGAACTATATAGAATTTAGCTTTTAATTACTTAACAAGCTCTAATCCTACAAATCAAAATTTAATTACTTACAAGTCATGCAGTCTAATCCTCTAATCGTATGCATGTGAATATTGGTTAACTTTAAATTACCTTTTTGTTCAATTGTTTGGTAGATCTAGTTATCGTCATCGACAAGCTCCAAAACCCTAGCTTGCAAAACCAACGATGGAGAGTAACCAGTGATGGAGAGAGTAAGCAGCTGATGGAGTAGGCAAAACCCTAGCTCAAAATCTAAAACAAAGTTAGTAAGCTACGCAAAACCTAGCTCGCTGTAAAAGGAGTCGCCATTTTTAATTGAGAAGGTAAAGTAGAGAGTAACGGGGAGGATTTTTTTTGTTGACGGAGGGGATTTGTTTTCGTGGAACGGAGAGGATTTGTTTTGTGGAACGGAGAGGATTTGTTTTCGTGTCCTTGTTTTAATTATTAAAGTAGGTTGTTCCGTGTTATAATTTTTTTCCCAAACGTCTTTAATTTATAATACCCCTTTAAATTAAACTTGCAGTCGACAAAAAATTCAGATCAAAAAACCATCAAACAAGGCATCAAAAACGAAAAAAAAGCAAACAGCGAAATTGCAGTTAAATGCATAATAGTATGCATATATTTGAATTTTCCATCATACATCTGTGCAAGTATTTCAGTCATGCGTCTGTGTTTGTTTTGTTGCATACATATGTGCAAGTATGTCATAATTCTTGCATAAAAGTGTGCAATAATTCGTAGTCATGCAAATCAGTTCACATTTATTTGCATTCAAGCGTGCACTAAAACAGAAAAGTAGCACACATGTGTGCAACAATCCACAAGCTAAGTTTCACTTAAGTTTTCTTCATGCAAAACATGCATACATGTGTGCAAGTATTTTAAATAATTGCACACATGTATGCAAGTTTCGGTCCAGATTTTCAAGCCAAACAGCTTATGCAATAGTTGCACACATGTATGTAACTATTGGTAATAGTTGCATACATGTATGCAACTTTTTTTTAATTGTGTGGACTTCCGAGAATATTTCCAGAATTTAGAACTTTTTTTTTTTAAAATACAGTTGCGCATGTTTTTCTGGCCAAAACATGTAAAACACGGAAGTATGAAAAACAGGGAGCGGGTTTGCATTTAAAACATGGGAGGGACGTGAGCCTAATTAAGTTTGAAAATAGGGATGTGTGTCTAATATTCACTTACAATTTTCACTCAATTATGAAGTTGTCCCATACAGATTGAACATTGAGTTGACTGTCAGAATTGGGGAACCACCACTGAAAGTCCTCTTTAACATTCTGATTTATGTTGATCTCCTCAATTTGTTTACATATGTTATGTCAAAATTTGAATATTGTGAGGCTTACACGTGAATCCATAATAAGAGAAGATTACTTGGGGTATTGTGATCATTTGTTATGCGATATTAATGTAGAGTGAGCGTTTGATAGGAGGTGCAGTGATTTACAGATTAAGCGTTGATGATGGACAGTGATATGGCTAGTAGGAGATTAATGTACGTGGAGGAGATTAATGGAAAGTGATATGGTTGTAGGGGATGACTATTGATGGTGAACGTATGGACAGAATTGTGTGACCAATGCTTGTGAAGTCTGTGATGATGCAAACAGCTGGATTTTGGCTTCGGAGTATATGTATAGTGCAAAAAGGAAATGACCAAAGTTGGTTGTTCATATATGACCATGTTTAATATCGAAGACAGAGTTGCTAACAACTTAATTAACCAGGAGAAATAATATCTCACCGCATCAAATTTACCTGTTACTGTTTGTGGTTTAATTCAGAGAACCAAAATATAAAAAGATAGTAGTAAATATAAATAAGAGCGGAGGTTCAATGGGGAAATTCATTAAAATTCACTTGTGAATTTTCTAGAGTTCAGGGTAAACAATTCTTGTGGTGTAGATAGGTATGGAATCATCGTTATGCGCCAAAAAGGTCACTCTTACTACATACTTGGCAGTTCAGAATCAACTTCCTAACAAATACAAATTACAACAGTGGTTCACCATTGACAATCTTAGCTGTTGTTTATGTAACACAGAAGTTAAATCTAACCAACATTTGCTTTTAAAATGCACCTACCCGAACTTCGTTTGTTTAGACTAAACTCCAGATTACACCTGCAACCCGACAGATTAGTTCAGGCCTTCTTTGCCTAATTGATAATTACGCCCATACTAATCAAGTGAGAAACTTTTATAATGACTCAAGGACATGGTAATAACTTCAATTGCATGGTAATGACTCAAGTGAGAAAATAAGCTCTGTCTCCAATATTAAAGTTTGTGAAGGCAGGATATAGTTTTCACTGGAACTGGGTCACGTCGGTATGCACCATTTTTGGCATTTGATATCCCACTTATTTTGCAGTCATGTTACTTTTTGTTTGTGATTTCCAGCTTTCACTTTGGGATTACGTTATTGATTTGCAGTTTTCAGTTTTTGTACTTCCATTTCACTTTTTAGCTTCTGAACTTCACTTTGTAAAGAAATTAGCATATTTTTACTTGCACTATCACCCATTTTCTAGAAATGCCATTTCCTTTTAAACGTTCTGTATTAACGTAAACTACGAATCAGAATGTCAATAGCTTGTTCGATTTTTTTTTCTAAGTTCAAACTGTGTTTTTTTTCTATTCATTTTAAACTAACTATTACAATATCTTGTAATATTACCAGTGTCTGCAGCTATCTGAAGAAACAGATTGCTTACATTATGTGATGAGGTGTATGCACGACATAGTAAAATACCACAATCAAAGCATCGATTTATAAAAGGTACTACTTTAATTTGTTTCATTCCTAACTATTATATGTTAACTATGTACGTTTTAAAATAATATTCTCTTATAAATTGCAGGACTTCGCACAACATGGTTCTTATAACCAAACAAGAGATAGACAAGGTTTGGTATAGTTTAGCCAGTTATATCATGCATAATTGGATGTAGTCGGTCTTTTGTTATGCTGTATGTTAGTCTTTTTGTTATATATGGTGGTTTTTGTTATGTAACAGTGTGTATTTATGCTTTTTTTAGTTTGTACACATGAACTACGTTGTTTGATAATACAATTATATTGTTTTCTTGATCAGATTCGTGGTAATAATGCATATACGGAATTTTAGATTTCATTTGATTTGTTTGTTTGATTAGATTCGTGGTTATAATACGCAGTAAACATTATAAATGTTGTTTTTTGCATCTGTTCATTAGCGTCGGTTGTTAAAAACGCTGGTGAAATATATCTAGCTTTAGAAAGCAAATGCAACAATTTGCATTTCCTCTATGACATCGGTTATATAGAAGAACTAATGCAATTTATGAACATTTGCATCTGCTAATTAGCGTCAGTTGTTAAAAAAACCGATGCAATACTCCCAACCTACAATGGAAAATGCTACCATTTGCATCTGCTGTATGACATCAGTTGTATATAAGAACTGATGCAACTGATGATCATTTGCATCAGTTGTTTAACTGACGCAACAGAAATTGGTCTATTGCATCATCTTCATTTGCATTAGTTGAACAACTGACGCAATAGGGGTTTAACAACCGATGTAAATGACCTGTTTTGTAGTAGTGAAACAGGGATTCCAAAAGAAATCGAAGGAATATTGTAAATGACTTAAAGAGATATATTTTTCCAAAATTTGGTTTTATCTGAAAATCTTTATTTTGAAAATACTTTTTCAAAAAAAATTCCTCTAATCTTGTAACCTTAGGCTTTGTTACCAAATGTGACACCTCACGTCCTTTAATGTCACCCATATGAGGATGCATTAAGTTCTGTGAAGTGCAATAATATTACAGAGACCAATTTCATAAGACAGAATATAGAATGCAACGGAAAAACTTTTATTATTATTAAAAGCAGTATCACTTTACTACATTTTCAAATACCACAAATCATAGTCATAACCATCTGTATCATGAAAACATAAATCATCAGTGTACAAAACCATAAAATCATATCTCCTCAAAAGGCATAACAAGATAGAACAAAAGTCAAAACAGTACATTGAGTCAGAAGAAATCCAAGTCCAAGATGAATAGAATCGCGGTCACTGCTACAATTCGCCACCACTCTGAGAACCCGAGGGGGAGGGAAAAGAAGAGAGAGAGAAGGACAAAAAAGGTCATACAAAAAGTCTAGCGAGTTCCACTGATTTTCAGCATAAGCATAAGACAAGAAGTATCAAGACATATAAATGGTACTGGATATGAAAATACAGTAAAATATACAAGTACGACGTAAACGAGATAACAAGGCAAGGTAAAGATCAAGTAAACTTCTCATTCATATCCAAAGAACTAGTTTCTGCACCACTACTAGCATATCAAGATTAGATGTTACCTTAATTACTACCCATGTGATCGACTCCCCACTACGCAAATATCATATTCTAGCTATGGCAGTAGGGGAAATCTGTCCCTAACCCGTCAACTTATAAGACACAAACCTATTCGTTGGTGTTACATCGTCTTAGTTTCCCCCATCAGACTCGTGCATGCTCATGACTCCACCAGAACGCACCCGTACCCACCTTCCAACCTTTGAACCACTTACAATTCAGATCGGTAAAGCATGCTCTGGCCCCTACCTAGTGCGAGACCCTTCATAATATCAATAGAGATACTGACTGATACGGTTCCATACAATAAGATTGACACATGCCACCCCTATGCTTGTGTGCTCTAAAGTAACTAGGATTTTAAGAGTCCCAAACCGGATATAAATAGCAAGACGTGGGACCTCTTAGCTTATTAATTAACAGGTTTAACTTAGCAGGTTTAAGTTCATTAACGAGCATGGTTGTAAATGACATTTCCTATAAATGTTATTCTGTGTACAACCCCTTACCCAAAACAGACAAGTACCTGCTCAGATGTATACAGATTATAGTAACTTGTTTTACTTAATTACATCTGATCCACATATATAACATGTTATACTTAATCTTAAATTAAGTTCAACTAATTCAGATTAACATTTTTGCATATTCTTCCTTTTTTTAATTACCCCAAATTTACAGCCTAAGGTTCTCAAGTTATAATATGCCCAATTCTCTTTATTGTCATTACAAGTTATTCCAAGTTATCCCAGTTAAACGCAATTCTAACTAAAATGGCCAAGGCTCTCCATGGCCTAGGCTAAGCGTAAAATAAAAAGGAAAAGGAGAAAGCAAATCCAAACTTAACTGAATAAATATGCATATACAAGAATGTAAATAAAAAAAAGAGAAAGCGGATAATGAAGAAAGATGTATATATGAACAATATAATAACTGTAAATTGAATAGATAATTGATAATAAAACATTAACGTATAAACATTGTTACTTTTCAGATCCAAATCATTTACTGTCAAAATACTATTTAAAATAACATATCCAAAAATAACTAGAACTCATAGTGATTTGATTTGGAAAATGTCTCTTTAACTTGTTGTTATAGAAAAACTAGAATTGTCCCTCTAATCTACGTTTTGGCAGCAACTCAACATCTTCTTATTTTTTATTTTAGAAATAGCTTGGAGGAAGAAGAATGAAGAATGTTTGTGTGTAAGAAAAATGATGAGGGTGCTAGCCTATTTATAGATTAGTTAGGATAATTCTAAACCATTAGATATTAGGTTTATAAATCCAACCGTACATCTCGGGACGAGTCAACGTATGTATATAACAAACAAAACTGTCCAGATTCAGTAGTAAGAATCTATCCTGCATAGAGATGGGTCAACCCACCTACCACCTGGGTCGAACACATGGGTCGACCCGCCTTAGACTGGGTCGACCCCTATGTCGACCCAGATAAAGCGCTGGGTCACCCACTTACCGTTGCTTTTCTGAGTTGATTATTTATTTAATTATCTAAATTATGTTCAAACTTTTTTAGCTCATAACTTCTTCATACTCAATCCGATTTACGAAAACCAAGAGTCTATCTGAACTAAAATTTCGTAACGATCGCAAAAGTAAAGTCCGGTTTATTCAATTTTGAATATTTAATTAATTAATATTCATTTTGTTATCTTCATTACATATTTAAGGTGTATTAAAATATGGGGTGTTACAACTATTATCCAGACTAGCCAGAATATAGTTTTTGCACATAAAGTCTGAATTTTTCCAAACATTCAGTGTCGTACTTTGGTTGTATCAGGCGCATGTTCGCCAGCTTCAAGAGCATCTTTGGTCAGAAATTTGGCGAGTCCTAATGTTGCCAGATAGACCAACGTCTTATGTTGCCAACACTAGAAATCCACCCCTGTGAGCTTAGGTCTTTCTCCATGCGTCAGTGGCACCATTGAGACCATGAGGCCAGTCTAATTATTGGCCAAAATCCGAGTTGTAGTAGGAACGTTGTTGTTATTGCTCTGTTGAGACATCGTCGTCTGCAAAGGCATGCAATAGTCAATATAGTTTCAAGACTGTTAATTAATTTGTTATGGTAACATCAGAAAATAATTGCAAAACTTTTGCAAATTTGTCACAGTAAGCTGGAACACCTTAAAGCGTTACTAATACTGTTGCAATTCTGTTGTTAATTACAGTAATAACAAACCGTCGTAGAATTGTTGTAGAGTTGTTACACATTACTGTGTGCAGTTCACCAAATATAATTTAATTACGAGACCCCTTCTCTTTGGTATTGTAATATTAATATGAATGTCTTCATGTCTATATTGTCTATTTCTTTCTAGTCTTCATTCCCTTTTGATATAACATGTTGGGTTATTGTATATATAAAGAAGTTGACACATGTATTCTAATATGGGACTGTTTTCGCTACCTTTCCACTATCTTCAACAATATCCAAGACATTTATCGCCTCACTTTTTTCATAAACTAATCATTCATTTCTAACATCGTTGTTGTCCCCGTATGGTGGATTGTTCAATTCGAAGGATTGATAGGTCTTGCCCTTGGGCCGAGCCTAAGACCATAGCACATCCAGTACCTAATAGCGGTGACCAATAAAACATATGCAGTACCATAATTATGTTTTATCTTTACTAAAACAGAGATAATTTAACTACTTGAAGTTCCTAGAGAATTCACAACTCAAAGTGCTAGGCTGGTTCAAGTCAAAACTGGTAGAACATATATTTTAGCGTCCGTACAAACAAATTTAATCCACATGAAGTATTGGTGAACCCCTCATGGAATGGTGATCCTTGGTCCCTGCTTATATATTGTCAACCACTTCCATTCATAATAATCCAAATAAAAATAAGTGGCGTTCCATCAGAAACATCCAGTTAAAGGTGTAAATCAGTCAGAATGGACCGAATGAGGGCTGTATTCCGTTTCCAACCTAAGTAAAATCGGATCAAACACGGACCGAACAATTTTTTTTTCTCAAAATTTGATGTTTTAGCTGGTGTCCTAAATGAAATTGATTGGACATGAACATGAACGGACCCGATCGGACATGACTATATGCCGAATTATGAGTAATTCAGACGAATTTGAACGAATACGGACCGTACGAATTTCTTTATTTTAATTCATGTCCTAAATGAAAATCGAACGAACGTATTTTAGTCATGTACACTAACTGACATTCGTTAATTTTTCGTTTGTCGACGTGT
This sequence comes from Allium sativum, assembly GCA_030737875.1. NCBI lineage: Eukaryota > Viridiplantae > Streptophyta > Magnoliopsida > Asparagales > Amaryllidaceae > Allium > Allium sativum. The sequence goes on along the minus strand of CM060916.1, from coordinate 1,044,549,561 downwards.
ACAATTTGGACTAGGAATCCTAACCATTTGCTATAACATGCAGTTTGATGAACTTACTGTATGAGAGTTGCAGTGAAAATACACTTGCAGGTTTGATTGGGCAATTAATCGCGGGGGGGGGGGGGGGGGGGGGTGCACGTTACTTGTTACTAAAAAGTGAATCAGCCAAACCAAGCATGAGTAACGCACACATAACCTCAGCTGTTGGTAGAATTCTTCGTTAGGTTATGTGCACTTCTCACACGGTCTACATGCTCGTATATACATCATCACTTTTGTCATAATTATTTGTAATCTTGTTGCCTTTTTTATGGAATATCATGGAGCTTTATTATGTCTTAACATGAGGAAATCCTGTTTGATTATATGCAACGCTAGGTTGTTGGTTATCGAATGTGATATTTGTTATGCTTTAGTTATATCGTACATGCATTGGAACATAGCTTAACAAAAGTGGAAAAGCTCAAAAGAATAAATGCGATGCTTGTTATACTATTAATTGTTATATCGCACACACATATGTGTGTTTGTGTGTATATATATGTACTATATACATTTGTGTATGTGTATTTTCTATGTTTGTGTTTGAGTGCATTCACATGCACATATCATTTACAACATTTTGCTGTTTGTTCTGTTTTAATAATGCAAACAAAAGTTTGACAAATATCCTTTTTTTTTAATGCCCACAAATACTCTTAGGGTGTGTTCTTTGCAAGCGGAAGCGGAGAATTTAAACAGAGAATTTAAGCGGAGAATTATAGCGGAGAATGAAAGTTAGCGGACCATGCGTTTGGCGGTTTAAGCGGAGTATTTTATTTATATTTTGTAATTTAACTAATTACCGATTAAACATAACATTATAATTATTGCAGAATAACACAGTTAACAAAACATAACGGTCCATTACATAAAAACAGTACAGAAAGTGATAAATTGCAGAAATAATAGTATGATTCCTAAGCGTTGCTTGGTCCGTTCTTGATCAGAAAATACTTGTAGTCAGCAGAAAGTTGATTGCGCTTTGTCTCAAATGCCATCCATGTTATTGCATCGTCATCGTTTAAGAGGTTGAATATATCAGCCTTATTGGGATCTGCAACTATGTGTAATGCTTCTGCTAAATTAAAATTTGCTCCTTCACTCAAACGTTTAACGCGTCCTATCATATCAGCTGGACTTAAAGAATTTCTTGTTGACCGTATACTGTCTGTTGTCCAATTGTTCAGGGTCGGACTTTCCGTAGTCGTAGATTTTTGCACTTTTCGGGCATGGAGGTAATCAACGAGATCAGCAAACTTATTGTCCATGTCACCACGCCCTTTTTTGAAACCTCTCTTTATACCAGAGGTTGAACCAACATGTCGAGTTCGCTGCTGAATGGGAGTTTCGGGCACGTTTGTTTGAGTGGCCGGTTCAGGAACCCAAGAATGATGCGTTGGTGAATTCAAATTGGGAATAGTATTTTGCCCATGGTCTTCCGTTTCATTGAGCTGACTGTGGAATTGATCAAATGCCCATGTATTAGCATAATTCCCAGGCAAAGATGGAGTAAACTGTGGTATTTGTTCAGGTTGAGTAACAGTAGACGTATATGCTGTCGTATACGCCGTCTGTCCAGTTGCATGTGTGCCTTGAAACAGTTGTTGTTGTAGCTCCAAATGCTCTAGCGGTGACTTTTTAAATTTCAGAATGGATGGTCCAAATTCCTATTTTAACAACATTAATTAATAACGGATCTATTAAAAACAAAGCAGAAGTTTACCGCGAATACCTTTAAACGATCATTCCCACCATTCATCAGAGTCTGAAACAGTTTGACGATTAGGATCCCAACCAGCTCCAGTTTTGTTGTTCAAGCTTTCCTATTTAACCCATTCCCTTCGAAGACCATCATACTTGTGCCGAACTTTGTTTTCGTCGATCAAATCCTGAGTTTCATCTGTTCTTGTAACGTTGATTTCGACCGTTGCAGCATTAAATTTTTCAGCTATCGCTTTGGTAACCCCTTTCTTGTTATTACCACATTTTCCATACGCCGCAACGGCGCATTTAAGCAATAGTCGTGTTGCTTCACTGCTCCAATGGTGTTTAGGTTGTCGATTTGCCATTTTTAAGTGAAGATAGAGGAGTGTTTAGAGAAGTAGAAGATGAATTTGGGGTAGATGGAGCAATGGAGGAGGGTGGAATTTTATAAAAGAGATGAGGTTGAGGCCCAACGGCTCAAATTGGAGCCGTTGGGCAAGCGGTCCGTTAAGGACCAAAGAACGCACCCTTAAACGTGAATAAGTGCAAAAAAAGAAAACATATTTCCTGAAGATTATATATTTGAACGGTAGATTTTTCCTGTTTTTCCATCGTTGTACAATTATACAAGTTAGTTGAAAATTCTAGAATTTGTCTGGGTCTATATTCAAAAATGCACATATCATCCCATATTCGAGAAGAGATGCAATAATCAACCTAGCCAAATCCAAAAAATATATTTGTCCAATCCGAAGTTAGGTATGTTTTCTAAAATTCTACTATCATTTGAAATGGACACTATAATGTAAAAAAAAAGTCATCAGTTCCAACATTATTTCCAAAGTTGTTTTACATTTCATCATAGGATCTCATATGAAACTACGTTAAAACTTCTAATACCCTTGACATTTAAACATCATACTTACCAATAGGAATGACAATGAGACGAGATGGGGAGGGTTTCTCGTGCTCCAGACCCGACGCGGTCTTTTTAAATCCCACTCCAGACCCGTCCCGTAGACTCATTGCGGGTGTGAAATTTCGCTTCATACCCGAAATCAGTACGGGTCAGTGTAGATCCGACCCACTCCACGATCTGGTGATATTGTGTTCTAATGTACACGAATTTATATCCTTATATTTTTTATCATTAAATGTTAAATTACACACATATTATAATGTGTTCAAAATGATAAGAGAATGTAATAAAATGAATTCTAAGATAATAGTTCAAAATGTATGCATTTGTTGTTGTATGATTATCATTGATATAACTTAATACTATGAAAATTTTATACTTTGTTGATTGAAAAAAATTTAATATTCAAGTTATAACCATGTATATCTAAGAAGATTAACAAGTAATCATTATTATAATTATAAAGTGTTTTAATGATGTTTCATTGATGCAGGTCGGGTTGGGGTAGTTTAGCCATGCCCTAGACCCGACCCTAGACCCGGACCTCCAAAAGCAGATCGCAGGTCTAACCTTTCCAAAAACCCTATGAGACAAGTCTAAATAAGTCAAAACAGGGGCGAGTCAAGCAGGTTTAAACCCTAGACCCGCCCCATTGCCATCATTATTCAATTGTCTGCAATTTCACTTTCATTAGATTTCCTCAACCACACACAAGATTGTAAAAATTTGCCAGCCAAACGGTAGACGGTAAGTATGAATTAACCGAGGATTAATAAAAGCTATGAGTTTTCGATAACTCTTGTATGCCGATGTCTGTTCGCAGCACTGAACATTTTAATAATAATGCATAAACAGTGCCTATATACACGTTTAGATTTTACATGACATGAGGCAAAAAGCCTTGTTTAGGCGAATGGCTAAGCAGTAAGTCTAACGTAACGAAGGCGTAGAAGAATTTTTTACAACACTTGCTTCACTCAAACCGTACATTGATGTGATCCAAAAACTTATGGATTTACTAAGTCGTACGTTGATTTTTATTTTTGATATGCTTGTTCAAATTATAACATTGAATGAACTACAAATCAACTCATTCTATATTTTGCTGATTTTTTTTAACTCAAACTGAAGTGCTGTATTTTATTGGTTTTTACGTTCAAACTGTTACTTGAACACATCATAAATTCTGATGTTTTTGTTTTCACAATTTCAATATAAAACCTGAATTTAGCTTTTGAATATAGATTTTTAATATATTTTGGAATATCCACAAGTAACTGATATTTTCAAATGTTTAGAAAAACCGGAGATATGTTTAGGAGTGTTAATTCTAAGATATCCACGGCCATTGGATGTAGAATTTATTCTTCGAATGCGCATTCAGCGATATTTGCATTCATTTACAGCCCAAGCAACAATTGATCATAAACGAAACACTAAACATTTATCTAAAACGCACAACCTATGAAAAAATGTCTAACTTCGCTTAACCCTCGTCCGAAATTTTTGATTTACCATTAAAATAAGACAGGACAAAACAGCAACACAATAACTCCAAAAAGAGAATTGAATATTAACTTTTAAGTAGTCTTAACTTATAATAATTTTTAGGTGGAATTGTGTGGATATAATTTGAATTTTATGTTCTCAAACAATGTTATTTTTTGAAACGTTTTCCAAATTCCTACTTATTAGTTACTTTTGCAACCTACTTATATGTTCTCAAACAATGTTTTTTCTGAAATAAGCTAATAAGTAGTTTTGACTAACTTTAAGCTGTGTTAATAAGGCAAGGAGAGTTTCATTCCATCCACAAAGAATAGAAAGATATGAGAGAATGGACTTTTCAGGGAGGACTGGTTAATTTGAAAAGAACTTTCTAAACAGACCGCCTATGCTTATATCTGGCTATGGTGAACACAGCGTTTACACCAAGTTAAGAAGGTATATCAGGCAACCAAATCAAGCTTATACCTGATTAAGGCAAGTTTAAATACAACTGAGGAACATAAATATCAAGCAGTGAATTCATTCCCCAAATTTTAATTTGCATTTCAAATCTTCTTATTCTGTTCTAGAACCTCGCTAATCAAAATCTACGTGCACCTGTTAACAAAAGAAATCAAGAATAGAAAAACATATAATCATACAGCTAATCTAATAAGTAACAACAAAAATAATGACAAACACCATTCTCCAAATGATTAATCCGTTTCGACATGATGTGAGATGTTACTGGTTCGAGTCCACAAAGATGATGTCAATAAATCCTTTTCTAGTTAAGCTAAGTCAAGAAAGCAAATAAAAACAAATATATGACTGTATAACCACAATCATTCAATGCAAAATTGCAAATCAACATACAAAAACAAAATGAAGATAATAAAATTTGTTCATGATAATGCAGGCCACACATCAACGCTGCAGAAAATAAAGGACTTGCCAGTGCGCGCTTTTTTAACTTCAAAATGTAGTGAAAGCGCGTACAGCGACGAGGCAGGCCCCAGCATCAGAGATGCTGCCCTCGCGCCTCCACACTAAATGCAAATTGTCGACAATGAGCACGTTTTACGCTCAAACATGGCCTGAAGTGTACAGCCATGTAGAATGCATGGTGGAAGCGAACCTGAACTATTGTTTCCAGTGCATTAGCAATCCGATGGCTGCTGCAGAGTGTTCCATGTGATAAACAAAGTGCGTGTAAGGTGGAAGACCAAGAGTATAATCCAGAGTACAGGATTCATAAGTCGAAAAGGGGCATGGCAGGGAAGCATTACTAATGTAATTTTGAATAATGGTCGTTACCCTCTTTAATAAAGGGATCTGAAGAAATTCAAGCAGTGGCCCTGTTAATGGGTATTCCTATCTGCACGCCCTACTCTTATTATTCTCAACTGCTTTTTCATTCATCCACCAATATACTCCCTCACACACATCCACACGCTCACTTTTTCTTTCTTTAAAAAAAAAAAAACGGAAAAAAAAAAAAAAAAACCTTTCTACGCATCCTCCTCCAAACACCATTGTCTTTCATCTCCTCTTTACAAAGCCATTTGATTCTACTGATTCCCCAAATTATTATTTCGGTTGTTGTCAGTAAGCTCTTAAAGACTGAAATTTCATTTTGCCTGAAGCTGGCATTGTACAATGGTTACGTCGAAAACGAAGGAAGTTGGTGCCAAAAGGGAAGCTTAACATTGCAGTAAGTTCAAAACCATGTCTTTCGTCTCCTCTTTACAAAACCATTTGTTGCTACTGATTCCCCAAATTATTCTTCTGAGCAATCACATTTCGTTTAATTAAGCATGCGATGTTGGAGTTTAATACTGTTGGTTGTTGTCAGTAAGCTCTTAAACACTGAAATTTCATTTTGCTTGAAGCTGGCATTGTACAATGGTTAAGTCGAAGACGAAGAAAGCTGGTGCCAAAAGGGAAGCTTAACATAGTTCAAAATTAATGTTAAATTTCATTAATTTGTGGATGAAATTAAATTCGAGAATTGTATTTATAAATTTTGTTTCTAATTAACTTGAAAACTGTTTATCTAGGATTGAAAAAAAAAAAAAAAATAGTGTGAAATTTAATTCAATTAGTTTTACTTAATATGCACGATAAGTTGGTTAAACATGTTCTGAAAGCATGTGTACAAAGATTTATTAAACTATGCTTGTGTATATATAATAACGGAGAATGCCTTTGATGGTAACGAGTTATTACTGTAAATTGTATAGACGTTACGAATTTGTGCTTTGATGGTAGTATGAATATTTTTCTTAATATATTATTGTAAAACTGATTTGAAATAAAGAAGAAAAATAAATCCAAAATTTCAACATTTCACGTTGTACATAAAAATGTTCTACAACAAGAAAGAATGATGGTTCACTCACAATCGATATAATATGTAAATCAAATGTGAAACTGATCATTGCCTAAACCTATTTTTTGAATAAAAAAAATAAACCCTCGTATTTGATTCGATTTCAACAAAAATTAAATTGTATGACTTATTATCGTAGAAAACATCAATATAGATTACAGCAGATTCATCCTTGAACTGAATGAGACTAAATAATATATATAAAAACCAAGGTTCAAAAACTCGATTTTGGGTTTCGGTTTCAGTGATTTGAAAATTTCGTAGTTTCTGTTAGTCTTGCAAATTTCGGAAGTTCCGGTTTTGGTCATGATATCAGATTTTTGTCAATTAATGAAAAAGTAATGATAAAAATCACAGTTAGAATAATATTATATACAACACTGTCAAATAAACATAGATGAACATTTAATTTTGACTAAATAACCCTAAAATAAAGACAAGTTAACCCTTATACAAATTAATTAACACATTGTCAATTCTCATTTTCTTTTAAACATAAAACATAATGCCCTAAATTGAAACCCTAGACCCAGCCCATTATTATTCAGCTCATTTTAAATGTTTTCTAGTCCTAACCCTACTTCAATCGACCGAAGAGAAATATTGAGAAGAAGAAAATGAAACGAAAGGAAGGAAGAAGTCAAAGTCGAAGGTTAGAGGCGATCTTCTCATCTTTGGTAGTTGTAGTCGAAGCCTGGAAAGATGCTCGAATGATCACAATCGAAGTAGACGTCGATTCTAAGGTCAGTTTATAGTTTAAATTTGATTCTTATACCTTTGTTTTTCGATTGTGGATTTCGCGTGCGTAATTTTCGTCGACTGTTCTATCCTTCTTCTTCCGATTTCGTAATTTAGGTTTTCTTTTTCTTGACTGTTTGAATGAGATGAGATTTTGCTCTAATCTCGTCCCGATTATTGCGGGAACCGATACGAGATCATCATAATTTCGTGGTTCAGGCTGGAACCCCAAATAACAATAAAAACCTTGCATATTTTGATTTGTAGTAAAAAAAATTATCAATCAAACAATGAATTACTCAAAATAGCCAAAAGAAGACTGACTTACATTATTTACTTCCGACGACAATGTCATTAGTCGTTGGCACTGAAAGTTACTATAGTGCTTTAAAATTGGGTTTTGTTTTTATATATTTGCTTCGCTCGGTTATGCAAAGCCTGATGACTCACTCAGTTATGCATAACCGACCGAAGTGGGGTTTTTGAGGTGTGTTTTACTAGCGGTAGCGAAAATATTGGTAGTAATTTTTAAATTATAATCTTTTGCGTTCTTATCCTTACATGACTTACTATCATGGTAATCAGGCTCAGATATGTTTATATTATCACTAAATTACATATTTTAGTTTCATTTTTTAACCCCAAATCGAAGTAAATTACCGTCAATTTTTTACAAACCTACCATATGTTATTAGAAGAAAAATATTAATATAATTTAACACATTTCAATAGGTCATGTAGTTTCTAATGAGCAAGAGAAACATCCCAGATCATCTGAGATGAGTAGCAGTTAGCCCATAGGAAATAAGAAAAAACTAATACCCAGCCGAAAGCTTGCATCTCAAGCTGTTTTGGTTCCAGTAACAAATAAAATCTAACTCTACTGCTGATAAAAACCATTGATGCATTTGTGCTTAAACTTACTTGAAATATGAATTAACAAATCAGCATGTAACTGATTCAAATTAAACAATATATGGATAAGCAATTATTCGTATGTTTGGGTAAGTCTGGTACCGTGGTTTATATCAGATTCGAGTCAAACAATATTGATTTATATATATAGTTTACTACCCAAATATCAATTTTGAACATATATACGAAATGTACATGAAGTCGCTGACTTGTGTGAAAATTGGTAACAAGTCTCGCGAGTAAATAATATTTATGTATCATTTATCTGACTTCCATAATGGTAGTTGTAATCAGCATATACTTCCATTGTGATTTCCAATTACCTCAAAAAGAACATTAAAAAGTAACCAAGATTTAATATTGAATTGTAAGTTGATACAGATAAAAACCTTTTCGATGAGAAGAACCTTTTCAAATTTAAATCAAGTATATTAGAAGGCGCAAAAAAGCTAAAATATCTAATCAAATTAAAGCAAAATGAACATATATCAATATGTGTAACAAACAATGTTCGAATATATCTAAATGCAACAATTCAATGTAAGTGAACATAATCTTTATTAATAGTTGGTTCGGAACGACAAACTTTTGGTCCAAATGCGAAATTCCAAAAAGTACCCTTACATATTTTTACTTTTATATATCACTAAAAATATAATTTAACAATTAAATCTATATACGAATTCAAATTGCATTTCTAACATATTAACAAATTTCGACATCACTTAAAAGTAGGATCTAATAAACAAACAAACAAATTTTACAACACTGTTCTTTGTTAATTAACAACAGAAACGAAAGTTAAAACTAACAAAAAATATTAGATATTGCAACTTAGCAATAAAAAACCAAACCAATAACACATGATTTCAACGTCAAAATATAATTAAATATTCGTGCAAATCGTTTTTTCATGAATGTGTTAAAACATATACAGCTTCTAAAAACATAATTCATAAGCAAAGCATGTGTCATTATCAAACGTAAAACGCATGCTGTAACTCTCGTAAACTATAATAAATTTTACAAAAATGGAGGAATAAAAATTAAGCCGCACATTGTATTGCTTACTACATTAACAGCATTTGAAAGAAATGAGTTGGTGGTCGTGCTTACATTACAGAATGTGGTCTGGATCATACAGTTAAATTGCGTATGCCAATGTCAGGTCAGACACACGTCCTTCTTACTGTACTAAACCTCAGGCCACAAGCTTCTACTATGACCGTGTTTTACACTAGATCATCCGAAAGGGGTACTGTGGGAAGACCATACCTTAAATATGAGTTAATTTCACAAAAAAATTGTTATCATGTTTTAACCCTACCTAAAATAATTATGAAGTTACATATCTATGATAACTATTTATGAAAATTCAATCAACTTGATATATATAATAGGTTTTTTTTTTTTTTTTTTTTTTGTAAGAAAAAAACAGATTCCAAAAATACAGTAGATGGCAACCCTTCGTGATTATCCATCAAACGGAATCTAACAATTAGTCTTCAGCCTCAACCATCACATTGGGCAATCCATTAACGGAACTTCACAATTAATTTGCATCCAACACAACCACGTCACCAACAAGACTGTTTGAAATAAATGTTTTATGACTAAAAGCTTCTGAACTTATACCACACATCCCCTATTTAATTTTATTAGATAAAATGTAAATACATTTAGTTATTAGATGCACTATGTGTAATTTATACTAGTAAGATTTCAACTGTGCTTACTAAGTTATTTAACCTTCTATTTTTTTCTCATTCAGTTTGCGATTGTAAGTGCCAACGTCATTTACTACAACGTAACACAAGTACATAAACATCATTATCCCCAGGACACTAATTTGGTTTCTGAAACAAACAACAAAAACATACTACATATACTGACTGAAGAGATATACTGATTGTTTTTATTGAGTTATAACAGCATACATGCTTCGGGAAAGGTAGGCGAAGATGACAAAATTGAACTATATAAAAAACTTCAAACAAAGACACCACTGTCATCATGATCACCGCAATTATTGTTAAGAATATTACGTTATCAAATCTACCATGATTCAAATAATAATGACATTATAAGGTCCTCACAACATCATGCAGAATCCCAAATTTCACCATAATAGGAAATGCTCAAATAGCTAAAATCCTAGCAAATACAGAAATGTAAATAAATAAAATAAAATTTAAAAAAAAACAAAAGCAAAATGTTACCTTTTTCCAGGCAACCACTTAGAGAAGCACCAGCCCAAGTTCAGATGGTTGCAAAACACTCCTAACCCGATAATTATACAAATAATAATGCAGCTGTCCATCTCCAGGCCCAAACTTAAGCTCCTTCAAAAATTCCTCATTATGCATCACATCAAGTGCATTAAACACATCGAAATCCTTCTTCTTTGCAGCAATAAGCGCATCATTCATAAGCTCAAGCAAAGGAGTTTTTGTACTCACGTTATAATATGAATAGGCCGCCTTCAGCACCTTATAATTACTGTTATTCAAAATGGTAGAGGGTAAGGTATAAAAGCTACAAAAATCAGTTATCTCCCTTGTCTCCAAATTTTCCACCACGTAGCTATCAACCACATTCTCCAATGGCAAAAGCCAATGTTCCACATCATCCTCATCAAAATCAGGTGCAACCACAAATTGTTTCAGATACCCCCTCAACAACTTTGTAACTTCCTTCAAGTCCCTCATCTCCATCTTCCTAAACCCAGGTGTGATTGGCTTATCAGGCAGCTTGAAAAGCTTAATGGTTCGGCTCATTGTCATTCTTGGTCCTAATCTTGAAAACCCAACATCAATCAACTTCTTTGGATTCAATGACCGATGCCAATACCTGCAGCTAGTAATTGGAGTAGGTAAAATCACCCCAGCTGTATATGCCGCTTGCCAAATATCCTCCAAATGTACCCTTCTGGTCACTTCCTTGATCATAACTGGGGCAAGTCTTTTCTGCCTCAGCTTCTTATGAACGCACAAGAAATTGATCTCCGCCATCTTTATAACTTGATCCCTCACCCTAATCCTAGCTGGCACACCCGTGATAAAGGCGACTAATTTCTTGTTGGTTTTAACCCTAACACCGATGTGCCAGCTTTTGAAGTAACCGGGAGGACGAAGCGCCCAGTTGAGAAACTCTTTTGAGTAGTTGAACCGAAACATGTTCTCATCATCTTCGACGTAGTTGTTGGTTAGTAGATTGTACACCTCGAGGCAGGTGGCGTCGTCCAGCATGTCGCAAGTGGTCCACTCGTAGCTTGAAGGGAGGTTGTATGGATCCGGTTTGACATCGGAGAGCGGAGTTGGGGCTTCGATTTCTCCTTCGGGGAGGTCAGGGTTTTGGAGGTCTTTGAATTGGTTGATGGGTTGGGTTTCCCAGAACTTGTGCTGGATGGGTTGGATTTGGGACTGGCCGGTTAGAGCTAGAGTTTCTTGGATCTGTTGAGCCAGGGATTCGATTGATTCGGATTCGTTTTGGGATGAGGAGGCGGAGGCGGAGGCGGAGGTGGAGGATGAGTTCAGATCCATTTTTTGAGGTCTGTTCAAAGGGATGAGGACGGAAATTAAGGCTTTTGAATCTGCAAGGAAGCGGCGGAGAAATTAAAGCAGAAGCATATTTTCATTTTGTTAAGACCATTATATGATTGATGTGAAAATGAGATTAGTTTGCTTTTTCAACGTCTACGGCGGAACATAGACAAGACATAAAATCCAAATTTTAACCCTCAAGCTCAAGGATTTGAAAAATAGCATTCGTGTCCGAGTATTGACACCAACTGTCATTTCAGTTCCCAACTTAACCCCTCATCTCTCCTCTCCTTCTAACTCACAAATGCATAGCTCCTTCTAACTCACAAATGTATAGCTCCGATTGAACAAGGAAAAGTTAGAGACAAACACGATAGCCTAAAACGAAAGTAGGTGAAATGGAAGTCTATGCACAGCAACACTAGAGCTGGTTGAGATGTTGCGTGAAAGACTATTTCAAGTTCCAATAGAATTTGATAAATTTACATGAATTTGGTTCGAGTACTCTAAAATACAAGCTAAATGTCACATAGAATCTGGAGTCGGTGCAACCATTATTTCATGGTACAAATGCAATAGAAAGTAATGCGTATACGCCAAGTGGTACATAGACTCAAGAGAACTTCACACAGTAAGTATCTTCACCGATTTCACTTGCATTTCGTTTCGAATCCTTTTCTCTTGGACAAGAGGATGATTCATTCGAAACAATTCCAAATTTAAATTCTGAATATAATCCTCAATTTCAACAAACACCGCCATTTCGTTCACTGACTCATATTGGTACATCTCCGGATACTAATAAAGTCCAAAAACGTGCACGTAGACGAAATCATGGTGAAATCGATGAGAAATTTGAGGATATAATAGAAATGATGCATGAACGACATTTGAAAAAAATCTCGTACAAGTTTAGAAAACCCAAATACAGGAAACAAGACAAAAAGCGTAGATATTACATAAATATATGTAAATTATGAAAATTTGATTGCTCGTCTTCAACGGCTTTCAACTTGAAATATTGACTTCGACGAAGCATTGACTGTTGTAACGCAGGCTGAGAAAACCCAATTTTTGACCTTCTAACTGATGATTTGGTAACAAGCCGGTTGATGTCAGAGATTGCTAACAAATGACACGCGAGACAATATCAGTCGTTTCTGATCAATAAGGATAATGGCTCCACACACAAGTTGTTTGAAGTAAATACATAGGTTGATTGTATTTCGAACTTATTTTATCGATCTTTTTTAGCATTAATCAGATTGTATTTTGCATTTATTTTATTTATGTATTTTATCTATATATTTTATCAATAAGAATTTGCAATTACAATTATTATATATATATATATTCCATCATAGCGGCAAATACGGATAACAATTAACAACGCATTCCAAATCGGAAACCGCTTGAGCCTCCTCCATATCGCGACCCGAACACCTCGAGCGGCCTAAACCGAACAAGAAGACGTATTGCTTTGAGAACACGATGCATCAGAACACAAACAGGAGAACATTTCATTGCTATTACAAAAATTTACGTCAGAGTACAAGATATCAGAGTACAAATAAATAATATACAGCGGAAAAAATATATCAGAGATTTAAATTATGAAACAACAGAAATAAAATACATAAATAATGTGTAGTGGAAAACATCAGCTACCGCAGTTGAAGAAAATATATAGACACAAAGCATTCCATAATATAGTTTCAGCCATAATCCAGGATCCTGTAAAAGAAATATCTACAAACCAAAACTACTACCTGCCCATGTGGAAAATACAGCACCCAGAGTTTAGGTGAGAAACAATAAACTTTGAATCAGTCATGGGACTGGTGTGAGAACTAAAATAGTTATTAAATTTATTTTAATGTTGGGTAAATCAAGGGACCAATGCCGTATGACACAGAACGGGTTTTCTCCCAAGAATACCAAAAAACAAACAACGCAATGCTAGAAGGAAAAATGAAGCTATTATAAGACTCAGGTCCTATCACACAATGCAACGCAAGTCGGAGGATAGAATTTTACCTTATAATAGCCAAACATGCTTGATACGCGGAATTTATCTTTTATTATTATTATAAGTGTTGAAATCAATTTCGAATATAAACGTATCAGTCATAGATGGCGTAGGTACCATATATTATGTCGTCATATAGTTTACAACTAAAACCGTAAAATCGCGTATTAGAAATTGGGTTTCCATCTACGAACCAAGGCAAGGGATATTCCTTTTCGATTTGAGACACTCTAGCACATGCCTCAGGATCACACCTTCGGGCAACCCTTGGATCTTCAGAGTCGGTTAGCCGTCGCTAATTGGTTATACCATAAATAACACGTTAGCCGGTCTTATTGGATCGGTCACCGGTTAGTACGTCGACCAATCTTGGTTAACATGTCAACTATCAAAGGCCTTCGGTGGCCAAATCAAATCCGAGGTACCTCGCTTTCCATCATCATCCAACATCCACACAAGTAAAATGTATAGGCTCCATACCATGACATCACTCGTAGCTATAAACCAACGTATGTCCATTTCTCTACAGTCCCTAATCCCTTTTTTGGTTCATATCTAGGAGTGAAGCTCGCGAATTAATGCTACAAAGAGCTATGCTATATTAAAGCGGTGCTTTGATCATCAACCACAAGGCTCTGCTTTTCAACAAAAGTCTTGATCTATGCATCTCAGCATGCCACATTGTCAATCCATACCATGCCATTGATTTCCACTAATGTATAACCTCTAAGCTCCTATGTCTCAAAGAAGGGTGTTGTAACACCCTGAAATTTTGTTAACATTAAAGAAGATAAATTAAATAATAAATAATTTAATATTAAGAATTAAGGGAAACTGATTACGTCATTACGTCTGTCTCGAAATCTTGGTCAGGATAGACACCTAGTTTGCGTAAAACGGATAACATATGAAGAAGTTACGGACGATAGAAAGTTGAAAATCAGATCCAGATATAACTGGCGCACTTGCCAAGCGTGCCAAGGCAATTTTGCACTGGCGCACCTGTAAAGTGCACCCAGAACAGTTTCTGGGTATTCGGGCCTTTTCCGAGTGAGTGACGACCCATGACTTGACCCAATTCCATTAGGGCTGAGGTGGCATCCGAATTCTGTAGCCTAACAGTATAAATATATCTCATATGCTTTGTTTTCTTCACAAAGAAACAATGGTGGCCGTACTCTGCCGGATTCTGAACTAAGCCAGAGCCTTTCATCTTCTTCTAAAGCATATCAAATTCTGAGATCCAAGCACAGACTCTACACCTTTTCTATCATCTTAGCAATCCAATCACAGTGAGTTATAGTTTCTTTTAGATTTAGATAAATAATAGTGAATTATGAAAGATTGTGATGTGGATACGTTGCAAACCTTGATATATGTTATTGTTAGATCTTATGCTATATCATGGTAGATCTATTTCTTTGGATCCAATTCAATTGTTTTACTATGTTATTATTATGGATCTTGGTTTGTAACTTTTATGATATGCTATGATGCGGATGTATGTAGATCTATTCTATGTGATCTAAAATTGTCACCTTATGATTCATATTAGATCTATTTTATGTGATCTAAAATTGTCACCTTATGATTCATGTTAGATCTATTCTATATGATCTAAAATTGTCACCCTATGATTCACGTTAAATCTATTCTATGTGATCTAAAATTGTCACCTTATAATTCATGTTAGATCTATCCTATGTGATCTAAGATTGTCACCCTATGATTCATGTTAGATTTATTCTATGTGATCTAAAATTGTCACCTTATGATGCATGTTAGATCTATTGTATGTGATCTAAATTATCACCTTATGATTTATGTTATACCTTTATGTGATCTAAATTGTCACCTTATGTTATCATGTTAGATCTAAACCGACTGGACATCTAAATTGCTTGACATCATAGTTCATCAATTTTATGTCCACCTTGTTACGATGACAATTTCATGTCCATGCTAGTATGTATGCACCTTATTATCATACAAGTTTATGTTTATGCCAAGATGATCATTTTAGTTATATTCCCATTATTTTCCCTATTATCGTTTATGACTAGGCTATTGTCTAGCCTAAGCATGTTGTCAATTTTGTGAGGGCGCTAGTTAAGGAACGAGGGAAAAATGGTCAAAATGGCATAATTTGAATATGAACATTTATGGACATGTAATTCAAATTATTGGGTAAAATAGGTATTGACACCTATAAAAGGAAAGGATTAATTAATTGATTAATTAATTAAAAATGGAATGTCTAGTAGTTACAATTAGGAATTGTAATTATGCTTATGACACGAGGTTAGGTTGCATTAGTGGTGGAAGTCTGCCCGGACCCGACGGGCATATCCAGTAGCCACTAATGGTGAACCTAATGTGGGAGGTCTAAGTACGTAAATATGAATCGGGGTATGACACGAGGTTAGGCCCAACTGTGGAATAAGCCTGCCCGGACCTGACCAGCATATCCAGCATCCATATGTTGTAGGCCTAATATGGGAGGTCTGGACCATTATAAAACCATAAATGGACATGGTAAAGAATTGGACTACTTAACCTAAGTTAATCCATAGGGGTTGTATGAACTTAAATTTAAGTTGGGGGTTAAGTAAACATGGTTGAGGGGTAGGTTAAGTAAATCTGAAGAGGGGATGGGTACTATTCACATATAGGGCCACAAACTTAACCCGTTAACGTTATGTTATTAAAGACATGTAGTGGCATACATAATCGGTGGAAATAATAAGGTTACGTAATTAAAGACACCTAGTGGTATACATAATCATTGGAAATAATAAAGTTATGTAATTAAAGACACCTTTTAGAGTAAACATAACTTGTAGAAGTGATAGGGTTATGTAATTAAAGATACCTATAGGTAAGCATAACCGGTTGGAAGATTAGGGGTTATGTATTAAAGACACCTGTAGGTAAGCATAACCGGTAGACATAAACAAGGCTATGTGATTAAAGACACCTAGTCGTATACATAGTCAGTGAAAACCTAGTGGGGGATATAAGACAAAGGGAGAGCTTGTATCATATTGCGTGGACTCATTTCAGTCAGTAACCCGGAGTAGGTATCAAATAAAGTACTCCGTACAAGGCGGAGAAGGGGCATGCTTGCTGACGGATTATAAGAGATCCAAACGCGGAGGACGGTGTGAGCGGCACAAACCGACCGGGCCATGTGCGTGCATGAGCCGGGCAGAAGAGGATAAGACGACCGTGACACCTGTAGATATGGTTTCGCACATTGTTACGACGAGGGGTTGCTCCTTTAGGAATTGATACCTCCTACTGTGGGGCCAACACAAGGTATCTATGAGGGTCAGGGAGCTGATCGATCAGGGTAGTAGTTAGGATACATTTGGATGTATACCTAAGTCTACCACCTTATAGTTGAAGGGCTTTTTCTGGATATACTAGTAACAGTGCAGAGTAATCACTAGTGAGGCATGTACACCTTATCTTGCTTACCTTGTCACACCTACCATTTATGTAGTGATCTCTCTCTTATCCACTTTATATGCCTATCATGTTACTTTTATTTATCTACTTGCTAAAAGTAACTCGACTCGCCAGACTTTATGTCTGACCCTTTTTGTTTCTCCTTCTTTCTTCCGTTCTCCCCTAGGTTCTCAGGCAGGAAACACCTAGGTTTAGTCATGATTCAGATATCACCTTGCTAGAAGCTACTTCTGAAGTATGGCTCAAATTCTTGTCTCTGCTATGGCTTAACTCTTTCAATTAGGGAATTATGTTTTTATATTATGTACTCTGATGATGCAAGACAGAAGTTATTTTATTGTAATGGTTTTTGTGACTTATGGTATTGTGGACCACGGTATTTTAAATTATGTTGAAATAAAAATTTAAATTTCCGCTGCTATCTTATTTATATCTGTCTTGTAATTATTCTGTGTCTGATTACTTATAACGCTTCACGGAACTTAATGCATTCCCTTGGTGAGTGACTATAACGGACGTGGGGTGTCACACTTGGTACTAGAGCTGAAGGTTACCAGATTAGATAAAAGTTTTTAAAAATTATTTTCAAAAACAAGTACGAACCCGTGCTTCGCACATGGGGTTGACCAAAATAGGTGGGCATATTTAAATAAGTATAATTAGTGTATGATACCATTGCAAACATGATTTTAGGCTCAACTTTCTTTTATTTGTTTAGCACAAATCCTTGGGGCACTATTTTATATAAAGAAGTAAGGAGAATAAATATATAAGAAGCATTGTGATATTGAATTGATATCTTCCTCAAAGGTTGTAGTATATGGGTTACATATTATCATTGATATAAAGCATGTAGAGTAAACAATATTAAATCATGGTCAGACAGTGGAATAATTGCAAAAGAAAATGATGGAATAATTTGCAAAATAACAGCACAACAGTAGTATAGTAGACTATTTATGAACCAATATATCTAATAGTCTATAAGACTGAACAGTGAAATTTAAATATCTGAAACTTTAACATACACACAAAAGATGCTAAACAACACTTTATTAAATAGAAATCACACGTACAGCAGAATAATATAGATGCAAAATGCGGCTACATAGGTTATTTTTATCAATGAAATACCGGACAGAGTTAAATAATAGGTGAAATAATTGCAATGCAATTGCATAAAAAGCTCGTGAACTCTTGGTAGTACCTTTGTTCCATGCATCTTGGTAACATCTTCCCAAAATAGCAACAACAACCTGGAAAACTGATAAAATTGCATTTTAATAAATTCTTTGCCATGCTTACATAGTTCAAGTAATTAAGGCAGGTTGATTTTTTTTGGTATAATTTGGTTTACCATACACATAGTTTTAAAGGTAAGGTTGAAATAATTTGGTGTATACCTTCGTAGCATTAACGGATCAACTGAAAGAAATGACAGTAAGCAAATTTAATTAACTTCCAGAACCTCATGGTTGAGGTTATTGTGCATATCAAAGGTAACAGAAAGTGAGGAACAATGAATTCTTGAAGAATTGTTTGAAAATACATAGCATGTAGCCATTTTCCTAATGGTGACAGGCACCACTCAAAGTTAAACAGCGGAATACATTCTAAAAACCATGTAAAAAACTTTACAAATAGATATTGCACACAAATACTAGTGAAATATGATTCGATGTATTAAAATATAGTATATAGTTTATAGAGGAAACATTTAACATTACAGGTGGTGTAGGTCGAAAAAATAAAGGACATAAAATCTAATATCTTTTCTCCACCCAATGTATGAAATATCCAGAGGAACAGTTCGGTTGATTTAAATAAGAAAATGTGTCTGATTTAAAAATTAAATCGAATCGATACACATTTAACACCCGCTTTAAAGAAGACATCATGAATTGTATTTGTCTTTTATTACAGAGAGGAAATATGAGTTGATCTTAAAAGGTTCAGGGAATGAAATTTTAAAGATGGAAATAGCTTGAATTGTAGCCTTAAATATAAGTGACCAAAACATTATAGTATACAATCAGATACGTTTAAATCAAACGTCCAAGAAATTTATTCAGTAGTTGAATTTGCATTAAAGCTTTCTTTAGATGTGCTTAATCTAATTTAAATGTAAGCTGTATTGAAGCGTGTTTCACTATTTTATTGGCTATGAATTCAGTCTTTGCAATCAGGGTAAGATTTAATTTTAAGAGCATGGTTTTCGAGGTAGGTCTCTATATTGTGGTTTAGGTGGCAGTAAAGTAATTTGACATATAAATTTCGAAGCAGTTAATTTCGATTTAACATTTAAATTTGATGAAACAAATAACTATTAGAAAATTTTGCTTGGAAATAACTAAAAGATATAAGAATAGTCAATAAGTAATTATAAATACCACCTAATTCTCAAAAACAAATTTAAATGATCCCAAAAAAGACTGTATGGCCATTATGTAGTTGTACTCACTTCCCATGTATTAAATACATACCAAAATACAAATTTTGAAAGCTCAGATTTTGGTTGATTTTATATTTCAAGTGTTTCCACACAACTATAATTAAGATTAAACATAAGAAATTCACAGTTATGGGCAACATTTTTGTTAGGTGAACAAAAAAAATTCCATTCTATGTTTACTGTCATATAACACCAAATCAGTGCAAATAAACTATTCCATTCAGCAAATTTAACTTATCACTCCCCATGATTCCGTTGGATCCTCACAAAGAAAAATGAATGAATAATTATAAATTTCCATTGTTAGGAAGGAATTAAAAAAATAAAAACCTTTAACTCTTTCATTGGCCATTTATAAACAAACCAACGATCAAAATTGATTGTTGTACAGCCGTGAAACACTTTCAAAAGTTTGAGCTTGTTATCAACCATAAGATTTAAGATAAAAATAATATCCTTTTTTTTACAGTTATCTAAAGTTTTAGCTAGACTATTTGTATAAAAACCAATCTATTTATCTAGTTTCTTCAACATACCAAATCGGGAATACGATTCGGTTAATAAAATATTAACAGTTGTATATGTATTTTAAGCTTACGTTAAAGATAAAAGCAAATGAAAAATCATGGATTGAAAAGGTTCTAATGAGTCATGTTAAAATAAGTTAGGAATGCAAAATGGTAGCAACAGATTTTAATCAAATTATTTGTTTGACAACTAAAATAAACTAACGTGAAAATTGATCTTTAAAAGCGTTTAAAATCTTGCATAATCGTGTATGAATTGATAGATAAAAGGTGTTAAATATTTTAAGACAATTTTGTCCTTTCACCTTTAATCAAGCCTTAAGTGTCAACCTCAAAAGGGGAAAAAATTAGGATATTTTTGTGTTATATGCATGTTTTAAAACCACACCTATAATATCTACTTAATTCCTGTAAATAGATAATAATAAATTTGTAGTCACATGTAGCACATGGTTGAATTTACAAATGGTAGAATAAACTTTTGAAAATTGCTATATTTATATTAGGGAATTATATTACAAACTAAGATAAACAAATTGAATAAGTGCATTTAATGCTTAGGACTTTAATTTGTTTAGTAGATTTGTTTTTACTTATGTTCTACTCATAAAAATTAGTTTTTCTTCAAAAAAATAGTCTATTAAGCGGTTTCTTCTTACAAAATATGAGGTTGACATGTGTAAATTCACGGTATCACATTACTTAATTGTAGTTAAAACGACAGCTTATTTATGTTCGAAATGAAGCAACCGCATGCATTTCTATAGCAAAGAAAAAAAATTGTTTTGTTTTTTCATATTTCTATGGGTGGAAAAAACCACATGATTTGAAATTAGTATGAATGAAAAAAATAAGATGGCTGAAACAAAGATGTAATATTTAAACTATCAAATAGACATGAATAATAAATTGTAGAAAATACCATTTTATTGTTTGAGTGGAAGCAAAAGTTTTGTTTGATTTCATTTTCAATATAAGACATAAATGGAAAATATATGCATCATGATATGTATCGTATCCGACGTGCTTTTCTTCTTTTAAGCCAGAATGCATTGATAGGACCAGCTGATGTTACGCAAACGGCTTATCGCTATCGTTGTTAGACATAGGGAAAATCTTTCAATCTGAACTCACTGTTTATTTAAGTAAAAATGTCAGATTTGTTCACAATAGCTGAAAATTTGAAGGAATGGTAAAAATTAACAAAAATTCAAGTGTAAGATATAACCAACGAATACTCTCATGTCGTAATATTTTAGTTTAAAGAGCATGTTCGATTAATATAAAAGGAAAATAAGGATGAAAGTTTGTTAGAAAAGCTAATATGAAAGTGCCTTTTAAAAAATGGGGCAGTTACCCTATGGTTAGTGCATTGCACATGATCTGAAGCAGTAGTATAAAAAAATAGTTTAATTATTCGTTGATTTAGAAATATATATATTAGTTTCGCTTCCTCATTAAATAAGACCAAAAAAATCAAGATAACAATGATAAGAGATGAACATATAGGTGCCACATATACATATTTAACATTCAATCTGGGTTATTACAGAGTTATTCTTATGTTAAATATAACTTAAACATGGCATAGACACTACACCATAAAAGGCATTTTGCAACGGCTTTGAGCCATTGCAAATGAAGTGAGCAACGACTTTAAGCCGTTGCGAAATAGGGGGTTGCAAAAATTTCACAACGGACATGAGCCGTTGCGAAATATTATTTTGCAACGGCTAAAGTCCGTTGCAAATATTTGTTTCGCAACGGCTAAAATCCGTTGCAAATTGGAAAAAAAATTAAAAAAAAAATACTGATTTTTACATAACAATAAACATTGTAATACTAACACAAATTTACTATCCCTAGGCAGTATGTAATTGTAAACCCATCAAGTTAACACAAATTTATTATGATTCAACAATTGAAAGAATAGCATAGACAAGTCGGACGCTTGAAACCCCTAAAAAAATACAGGAAGTTTTCACATTCCAGTGAAGAATACTATCGCCTGGATAATTATATTCATAGTACAAGACACGTTAGTTCATGCTGCCTCGTTGAAGTGCTTGTACATGTGCTTTATCTGGCCAAAATAGTTAGCAAAATGTCCGACGTTGATATTGTCCAGTCTTTATTTGTTGATTTCTTCTTAGGCTTCTTTAGCTTCTCATGCAGCTCATCCTACTTTTTGATATTCTTCTCCCATTCTTTTTGATATTTCATATAGATGAGCATTGAAGCTCGTGCATCTTGGACCTGAATGAATGCAAACAACATATAAAGATAAATTATTCCATCCATCCATCCATATAAAGTGATAATAAATTTTCATGTGCGGCAGTAGCCATATGTAAAATTTCCTCCAATCAATCAAAACCAAGACGACAAATTATTATGGTAATTTTATGATTTCAGCCAGTTCATATTATCAAACAAAAGGGTCTCTTACAACTATGATTTGAGGTTAATAAGGAACATTTGCATAGATCGTCATGTATTACAACACTTTTATTCTTATTATTTCAAACTATCAAATTTAATAAAAAAGAGTTATTAAATAAAATAAAAAACTAAAAACAATAAATGAATAAAGATTACTTACAGTGCAATATTGATGCTATTGAAATTTTGCACCGAGTATTTCATCCGCAAGATGCTTTAGATCCCATCCTTCCTAGAACTAGTGTAAACATTACAGAAAATCATTCCTGAGAAAAATTATTGATATAGCACAAAATTACATATCTAAGAAATGGAGGATAAGTTGAAGTGTCCCTTATATCTTTCTTTGGATGACGGAGCAGTAACACCTGATAAGAAGGCAGCAGAAAGAGTAATATGTTAATACACTACAACATTAATATTAGTAGTAGTAGTAATAGTGCTGCTTTTGGTTTTGCAGTTATTTTGAAAGATATGCATGTTTCATCCACTTATATAAGCATATAGAAAAAAGAAACATTTTTTTTCCTTTTTCAAACACTGTTTCTCTAATGATTGGATCTTTGTTATCAAAGTTGTTTCTATTAAAATCAAATTTGGAATGTGTTTACTTATGTGTACTTCCATGGAGTTTCCTAAATATGAAAGCCAAAATGTGGTTCTATGAAAAAAGTATTAGCCTTCCATTCCATCTTAAGGGCGAGCAAATTGAGATTCAAGCTTGTGTTTCCCCACTCCAAAATACACAAAAATTAACACAAACACTTCGTTTGTTTGGGAAATCACCTGGTCATCATTTATAGTGATTGATATATTCATCTTCATATCCTCTTCTCTCCATAAGCTGGAAAAAGGACAAGTGAGAACTACACGTATAACAGGAAAATAAAATCAATTAAAGAAATGAAGACATAGGATATTGTAACTATTCCGTAGAAATGAAATACTAGTAAGTAAAAGCATACAATAGTCCAATTTAGTACCTTTTATGTAGGCTTTGGAGAATACTTACTCGTGAAAATATTTTTAAGCAACATAAACATTAATGTGGGTTTTAACTTAGGGTGCATCTATATATATACACAAATTAATACACAGTAAATTACACAGCCCGGCATCTGTTCGACTGGTTCAATCCAGAACCTCAATTTTTTCCACTTCTTATCCTTATTTCACATGTCATCTTCTTCTCCATATAAATCTGTCATTCACTCAGATTTCACACAGCAAACAACAGAAGTAAACTTCTTGCGATTTCACAACATAACACATGCCGATTCAAGCTAATAAACTCAATAGAAACTTCAGCCTCGAGATTGATAGAAAGCACAAAAGAAATCCCTCTCAGTCAGGTTCTGCCGTTGTTCACGTGTTCTGCCTCCACTGCAGATTTCCAGACGTTGATAAATAGACCGCCTCCGTCCATTGCTGCCATCACGGTCACCCTTCACTGCAACACAGCGCCTTCCACAAATTGGTATTTGGAGTTCTGGTCAGATTTGGTAAAATTGCCCAAAGGTTGGAACAAGCCTTAATTCCTTCTTTTATCCTGGAAATGGCGACGTCTTCATGTTCAGACCAACCAGAAATCACTACTGATTCAACATTTGAAGATTGATATTCGTATGAATCTCAAGCTCAAGTGCGTGGAGTAAAAACAAAGCTCAAGTGCTATGAATGAACAAGATGAAAAAATGATTTTTGAATTGAAGCAACAATCTTGTTATGCCAACGTATTATGGATAGGTGAATCATGATAAATGCATCTTTATGCTGAGTATGATTAAATTTCTACTTGCTTATGTAAACATTTGATATATGTATGTAAGCATGAAATGATGACTTGTATTACATAATTTTTTCCAACCTTAACTTTATTTCCCATATTTGTGCACTGCTGCATGTGTGCTAATCTTATGTTTTCTCATGTTCAAAGAGTTTTTGTCAACAAATATTTGCATATAAATGTTATTTCAATGCAGTAAGAAGCCGTTGCATAAATATCATTAAAATTATGACAAATGAACTGGGTATGAAATGACCAGCAAAATGTAAATGAGAAATTATATTAATATATACAAGTTATAGCAAAATTGTTTGGATAGGAATAACTGGGTCACAACTGGTTTTGTGCCATCCCACGTTATATTTATGCTTACTTCGTGTAATTTGAAACTTGGAAATGTGAAACTGATGTGAAATCACTGTGCAGTATGATGCAAAATATCCTACGCCTTCTTTGGTTGACTTAACAGCTGAAATGTGGTACATGAGCATGCAATTTTTGCATATAATAATGAATATAAGCATATGAATATTTTGATGATGTCTATGGCTAGGCGTGCATATTTATATTGTATATTATCAACAGAAGTCATCCCATATGTAAGCTTAATACAACGTCAACTGCGAATATTTTCATAAAGATGTAGCTTTAATTTATGATATGCTAAATAATAAATAATTGGTTGGCTTTTTTTGTATGATGTGTGAAAATCTGATGTACCTGCTGAGATACATGAGATCACAAGAAACGAGAATTAACCTGTAATGTGGGTTTTCAGGCCATAAATCAAGTCATTGAATATGATGTGCAAACCAAACGCTGAACATCGTCAACCCGTCACCTGTTCATCATCAATCCACCATCTGCTAACTGGTCTTGTCCTTGTTTGAATCTTGTGTTGTGACGATCGGGAATTTCGCTCGGTCCGAACCAGTCGCTAAACCGACCCAGACCGTTAGAAAAGCCCTATCGTTTGAGAACAGGACAAAATAGAACGCATACAAAAGAACATTTCACTGTATATCACAACAATGCATCAGATTACAAGAATATACAGAGTGTAAACAAATAAGTATTACACAGAAATATCAGAGATTTAAATTACATTTAAATACATCGCAGCGGAAAATAATACAATACACAACTAGAAGTAGATATACGGATACAAAGCTTTCCGGATATCGTTCCAGCTGTAAACCAGGATCCTGTGAATATAAATCTGCAAAACCAAAACTACTAGCTGCCCGTGTCAAAATAGGGGCACCCAGAGTTTAGGTTAAAACAATAAACTCCAGGTCAGTCATGTGACTAGTGTGAGAACTCAAACAGTTAATCTTTATTTTAAATCTACATACAAAAATTCGAAATTTACTCTATGTAAAAACAGAAAAGAAAAAAAAATATATATAAAAAAAAATAGAAAAGAAAAATAAATAAATAAATAAATAAATAAAGAAACTTACTGTTTTTTTTCGGTGTTTGGGGTGCGGAGGACTGCTCGTCGCGGGAATCGAGGAGGGGGGCTGCTCGCCGTCGCAGATGGTGGAGCAAGGGGGGGGGGGGGCAGCGCCTTCGGGTTCGGTGGGCCATCGGGCGATGGGTGTTAGGGTTTCAGAATGGAGAAGGAGGCTTGGCTGGAGCGCCGGCTGCTAGGGGAGAAGACTGCGCCGGAGGAGGTGGTGGCCGTGGGGAAGGGCGGCGTCGTCGCTCGCGGTGGCGGGGCATGGGGAATCGCGGTGGCGCGATTTGGATTGGGAGCGGGTTTTTTTTCTGCTCGAAATGAAATCGGGGGGGGGGCATATGTAAATATAATTATTTATATTTTATTTTAATTCCTCTTTAAAAAAAAAGTAACTTTTTATTTCGAAGCCGAAGTCAAACCCACCGCCTGTCGTCCATAGCGTTTTACCCCCATTCCGAACACAATGGGATATGTATCGCAAGCTGATTTGATCGTTTCTATCAGTTTCCGTTAAATTTACATTTAAATCATTATATTGAATTTTAAATGTATATTTCAAATTACCGGGGTCACATACTAGCTCTAAAAATTCTCGAAAAATATTTTCTAGCTTTGTATTGACGATACGGTCCTAACAAAACTAGTTTCGTCGAATTCTGAGACCGTTAGAAAAATGGCTATTTTCCAGTCGATTAAAATCAACTGAAACTGGTCAAACGCGTTTTTCTTTGCCACGCTCACATATTGAATCGAAAAATTATGAAATTTGGAATCTAGTAATAATTTGACACTGCGAACCCAACAAAACTGGTTTCGTCGAAATCCAAGTTCGTTTGCAAAAATTCCATTTTTAAGGGCCTGAATTCCATAGCGACTATTCAGAATTTTCAACTGGACATATCTTTTGATTCCTGCTATGAAATCTCGATTTTTCGGATTCGTTGGAAAGACATTCTCAATTAAATCCTATTATTTTTGGTTTCACTAAAATCCGGATTGTTTTGCACCCGGTACATTCAATTGAAGTTTGAAATCGAATTATCGAACTACCACGCCATTTTCAATTCCTATTTATAATTATATATAAATATTTATATTCTAACGACGATGTATATAATATATACGTTCGAATTCTATTCAAAATAAATTTATCGTCGATTTTATTTAAAATAATCTATTTTAAATATTCAAAATTCGTTAAAATAGCCAAAATAAAAAATTTAAACTGGCCCAGATTTTCGGGTTATTACAATCTCCCCCACTTAAAACTTTTCGTCCCCGAAAAGGAACAAAGTCGATAGTGGTTTGATTAATCAACTCTACGCTCGATCTGGCTTCCATTCTCCAACTCTTTAGTTTCTGAGAATTTTCAAAATTTCAAAAATTTGGCTAACAACCTAAAATTTTGAAAAATTTCGCCATAACCTCCCCTGCAATGGGAGCATCGGGAAATCTCAAATAGCTTCCCCGGTCCTTCAGATCTCAAAAAGAAAAAGAAAAAGCCAAGCGGCTAGCCAATAGGCTCATAAAATCATCATCACCCAAACAAAACAGTAAATTATGTATTAAACATGTACCTATTTGTCGGGCAAGCAAATTTTATTCTCTGCTCTAGCCTCCTTGCTATGACCTGTTCAATGAAAGTACATGTATATGCAAGCAAATGCGACCAATTTTCAATATAATTCAATATTTGATTAAATTAGGCTAAATGGCTAAGAATTAGCAAACAAATAAACAAACAACACAAACATCAATCAATTAGTGAATTAGAGTTTCAAATTCATAATTTTGATATATAGTCAAAAATCATGTTTTTGATACCAAATCACAACAATAAGCCCTATCTAATTTTGGTTCTCACACCAGTCAATTGGAAATTTATAGAAATCTCACTTTCGTTACTCGAAGATACATACTGGCGACGGTGCCCCGTTACCAGAATTATCCCCAGGCACTAGAGTATGATTCTATAACTATCCAGTATATTAAAACTTCGAATACACGTTTGCAAGACATATATGCAAAATCTTTATATATCGGATTGTCCAAATCTATATAGATAAATAATCAAATACGAATAGTTGATTTAAATTTTCAAAACAAAAATTTGTTTTCATTTAAAAATATACTCTTCACACTCGTCCTAGGATACTACTGATCCCATCTCTAACGAGTCATTCTAATTGGATATTACTAATCCAATATCTGATGAATTCTTTCGTATGGTTCTAATGTGTCTTGTTCTCTGCTTTGTAAACCAAAGCTCTGATACCACGTGTGATGATCGGGAATTTCGCTCGGTCCGAACCAGTCGCTAAACCGACCCAGACCGTTCGAAACGCCCTATCGTTTGAGAACAGGACAAAATAGAACGCATACAAAAGAACATTTCACTGTATATCACAACAATGCATCAGATTACAAGAATATACAAAGTGTAAACAAATAAGTATTACACAGAAATATCAGAGATTTAAATTACATTTAAATACATCGCAGCGGAAAATAATACAATACACAACTAGAAGTAGATATACGGATACAAAGCTTTCCGGATATCGTTCCAGCTGTAAACCAGGATCCTGTGAATATAAATCTGCAAAACCAAAACTACTAGCTGCCCGTGTCAAAATAGGGGCACCCAGAGTTTAGGTTAAAACAATAAACTCCAGGTCAGTCATGTGACTGGTGTGAGAACTAAAACAGTTAATCTTTATTTTAAATCTACATACAAAAATTCGAAATTTACTCTATGTAAAAACAGAAAAATATATATATATATATATAAAAAATAGAAAAGAAAAATAAATAAATAAATAAATAAAGAAACTTACTGTTTTTTTTCGGTGTTTGGGGTGCGGAGGACTGCTCGTCGCGGGAATCGAGGAAGGGGGGCTGCTCGCCGTCGCAGATGGTGGAGCAAGGGCGGGGGGGCAGCGCCTTCGGGTTCGGTGGGCCATCGGGCGATGGGTGTTAGGGTTTCAGAACGGAGAAGGAGGCTTGGCTGGAGCGCCGGCTGCTAGGGGAGAAGACTGCGCCGGAGGAGGTGGTGGCCGTGGGGAAGGGCGGCGTCGTCGCTCGCGGTGGCGGGGCATGGGGAATCGCGGTGGCGCGATTTGGATTGGGAGCGGGTTTTTTTTCTGCTCGAAATGAAATCGGGGGGGGGGGGGTGTATATGTAAATATAATTATTTATATTTTATTTTAATTCCTCTTTAAAAAAAAGTAACTTTTTATTTCGAAGCCGAAGTCAAACCCACCGCCTGTCGTCCATAGCGTTTTACCCCCATTCCGAACACAATGGGATATGTATCGCAAGCTGATTTGATCGTTTCTATCAGTTTCCGTTAAATTTACATTTAAATCATTATATTGAATTTTAAACGTACATTTCAAATTACCGGGGTCACATACTAGCTCTAAAAATTCTCGAAAAATATTTTCTAGCTTCGTATTGACGATACGGTCCTTACAAAACTAGTTTCGTTGAATTCTGAGACCGTTAGAAAAATGGCCATTTTCCAGACGATTAAAATCAACTGAAACTGGTCAAACGCGTTTTCCTTTGCCACGCTCACATATTGAATCGAAAAATTATGAAATTTGGAATCTAGAAATAATTTGACACTGCGGACCCAACAAAACTAGTTTCGTCGAAATCCGAGGTCGTTTGCAAAAATTCCATTTTTAAGGGCCTGAATTCCATAGCGACTATTCAGAATTTTCAACTGGACATATCTTTTGATTCCTTCTATGAAATCTCGATTTTTCGGATTCGTTGGAAAGACATTCTCAATTAAATCCTATTATTTTTTGTTTCACTAAAATCCGGATTGTTTTGCACCCGGTACATTCAATTGAAGTTTGAAATCGAATTATCGAACTACCGCGCCATTTTCAATTCCTATTTATAATTATATATAAATATTTATATTCTAACGACGACGTATATAATATATACGTTCGAATTCTATTCAAAATAAATTTATCGTCGATTTTATTTAAAATAATCTATTTTAAATATTCAAAATTCGTTAAAATAGCCAAAATAAAAAATTTAAACTGGCCCAGATTTTCGGGTTATTACATGTGTTGACATTAAATAAGATGTTTTGTCCTTGTTTGAATGAAAGTGTTTTGTAATATGTTTGATAAAATAAGATGTCAGATCCTCTTCATATCTCTTCTCTTACTCAATTAGCATCTGTTCAATAGTTAATTTGTCACTGTGTAATCATGTAACCACTTCATTAAAGCAAAACTGGTCTTGAAAGCAAATGGAAGTAGTATAACATAAAATATTGTACTGGTGGTTAAATCAGGAACTTAAAATGTTGCCATAAATATGATTTTATTCACATTAAATTTTTCCTCTATAAAAAATCAAGATTCAAGGCATGCTAATGTTAAATTTAAGAGGTTTTTGATATCTACATGGGAATTACGCAAGGAACGATCCATGAAAATATTTTATTTCGAAATTAAATACAAGTGTTATTATATATGCAATGACAAAAATATCTAAAAGAACATTCTTCTATTCAAAAGAAATTCAGATTTCATTGATCCCCTACATTCAAAGCATATCAGACTACTTGATGTCTGATAGAATATAAACAAAGACCTACTACTAAAGTGTGAAATAAGGATAAATACCTGTGTTCTGGCTATGAAGTCCTGATTGATATATTCCACAAACAATGAAAAATTGCCTACACTGAAGTGAGAAGACGAACGTAGGAGGATTTGAGAGTTTAGAGAAAAGAGCGTCAGATTTTTGAGGGATTGAAGATGACTATGTCAATGTAAAAAAAACTGGACCATGTCAGTATATTACATGGTTTCGTCATATGAGATCTCAGATTTGCGTTAACTACTACCTTTATTTGCTGTTAATTCTCCAACTTTAAAGTACCGTTTGCATACATCTCCTTTACCGATCAGTTCTGTTTCACGTCCGTTTATACATTTACTTCCAGTTGTTTTTACAATTCCTTCACCTGCTGTTACTGTTAATTATTAAATAATTGCTTCCAGTTATAAAAGATGCCTGTTGGCTTCACTTCCGTTTTATCACCAGCTTCCGTTCAATCGGGTGTGATCGATTTGGTGCGCGTGAATATATTTGTCTGGAGTTTTTTTCTTCTGCCTGAGCGAATTAGTGCACGTGAATAATTTTCAGAGCAGATTATTTTTTTATTCTAGGTTTGAAGCAAGTGACGAAGAAGAAGGGCGTGCGAGAAAATTATGGGAACAAATGATGTGGCGTTTGGTATACTGTGTATTTCCGAAAAAATTGTGGGCCTGGATTGAACCAATCGAACAGATGCTGGGCTGTGTAATTTATTATGTATTAATTTGTGTATATATAGACGCACCCTTTAACTTATTATAATATGCTTCATGGCCTGGGAATTAACTTTACCACTAAAAAGCTTCAGAGATCATTATGATACTAGAATTGAATTTAAGAACTTTTAATCAACAAAAGCAAATTAAGCCTGAAATACATACCTTAAACAGATTAGCTTCCAAGTCAGATTGCTAGCTGCAGATCATACAAATATGTTACATGGTAAGTCATTGCCTTGAAATGTTGTGCACATGCATATAATATTTGTTATATTACCCTTTTTAACCAAATTTCAGTAACGATGTTTATTTATAGAGATGCTCAACATTGTCATGATTTATATGGAAATTATTATTTACTAAAAAACAAACAAGTTGCTAAATTAGGATTTTTACCTATTTTGTTAAGGAAGAATGCATGTGTGCCTTCATCTAATGAATTTGGCATACATGATCAATTACAATTATCAAGAATTTGTTTCATGCATATGTATTCTCTTAATTGTGATGTCTATAGATATTACATCTTGATCAGATTTGCTTCCAAGATAGAGTGCGAGCTACATATTATGACTATCTTCTCGGAGATTCCAGTTAGAATAAGACATACGGGCCTGATTTGTATGATATTCATGATGACCTATATTTAGGTAGGATTTAAGGTATATTTTGTTTCCAAATTATACTCCCAAGTAAATATAATAAAAAACATCACATGTTACATTTCATTGTTTGTTCAAGGATTTTCAGGCATAAATATACATATGGTATTAGCACCATTGTGTCAACATCTACTGTCTTTACTGACCCAATTCAATATACCATTAACCTAGCAAGCACCATTAACATAGATAATTACTAGTTTGTGCTTGTCCCATTTACATGCATGCTACATGTGATAATTAACTCAAATAGGCCAATTTAAAACAAATGACATTTCAACTTCATTAAAAGTAAATGATTTTTTTCCATGCATATTAATGTGAGCAACACACCTTCGGAAGAACACAGTAATACTCATGCACACATCAAATCAATGGTGTGGCTTCCCACCAATCAATTCTAATATCAGAATATAGATAGAGATGTACCAAAAAAATCGATATATTTTAACAACAATTAAATTTATATTCTACTGTCATGATTGAAACACCCTAGTCTACCCGTACATAAATAATTTAAACGCTAAACATGATATATAAACAATAATCCTACCTTCCGATCAACACAAATGTTTAACTAGGAAAATAAAATCACTTGTTGAATAAAGGTGAATATAGTTTGGGATAATTTTTTTGTGTGTGAGCGTGTGTGTTTTGAGGAATACAGGGAACTAGAATTATACTTCAAAAGGTAGATATAGTAGGAAAAGCACTGAATTTGGACATCAAAATGTACTAGTTTTGATAACATACACATCAAGAAGACTGTTGTCTACGAGTAACTTCTTCGGTTCAAGGGTAATTTTAATAGCAAGATGATTTGGAATCTGCAGAAGAACCAATAAAAATATCAATAACTACAACATTTCCAAACTTGTTCACCTGCATTCATACCATTTTGAAATTACATTGCGAAAATAAATAATCGTGTTATACTGAAAAGCAAAATGTGATCCATATGAAATTGCAGTAAATGCATTATATTATATGTGTATATGTGTGTGGGTGTGGATGTGGGTGTACACACAGCTATACTTTGAGTGTGCCTTTGGTTAGACGATTGAAAACGAAATCAAACTTCAGGGATATGTTTTTATAAAGTAAATACCATGTTCAAAAAATGTTTTTATGTGAATGTTCTAACTTTGACCAAACACGCTAGCCTTGATCACATAACATCAACTCCCATCCTGAACATTGCCAACGGTCTCAAACTCTCCTTGGTGTGTTATTCAACTTGCAATCTAATTCGGTGCATGTGCACAAACATGGTTTTGAATAACATTGATCTTGTTCATTCGGTGTATCCCACTCACTCGACCTCATCCAATCTGTCCCTGGCATTCTTCCCTCTAAACCCTACTCTAGTGACATATGAACACTCTAATAGATAATGCAACTTAACAATCTTAAACGTCCTCTAACAAACCCAAAGCAAGCTCGAGCCTGCATGTTACCCCAACCAAGAAAATTATGCTAGCCTTATCCCCATGGGTAACGAGAAGTAAATCAAAGGATAGAGACCAAGGCATCAGTTTTCAGATAATTATTATCAATAACTAATTTGTATATGTGTGATAAACCAACTCCCTCACCTAGGAATTTCTTAAATATATAACCTAACTTAAAATGGAGCGTGTAATTACTAGACGGAGAAAAAAAACTTACATAGTTAAACAGAATGAAATGCTTGAAGCAAGTGTTAAGATGTGCCTCTTCCTTGAGACTCACAATATTTTAGAAATGTGAATGTTATATTTGTGCATATACACGAAACAGTCTCTTAAAAATGGTCTTTACGACCTCCTTGAAATTCGGAGGAAATGGTGTTCCTGCAAATACAGATTAGGTAATCCGTTTGAAAATTTTCAGACTCTAAACATGGAAATTTGGAAGTGAAGGGTACCAAGTTTCCGTGGGAATATGGATTCATCATCAAGCTGAACTTCAATCTAGTCCATTAAGTACTCAACATATTTTGGAGCTGAAACTTCCACTGGTTTCTTTATTTGTACACCATCTACCCATCTGTACTCATACCTGCAAGATTTTGAATTTCAAATTAATAAATTGTGTTATTTGAATAAAAAACTGGCAATGTTACTACAAAAGGTCAGAAGCCAATTACAGATGTCCTTTTCGATTATGGGTTTTTTAATTATGATGATTGAAACGCCATATTAAAAAAATACATTAGCATCAATATCATATGATCCGTTGAACTAACTATTACCCCTAATAATAATCACCTACCTTGAGCTAACTATTAACCATATTATCTACCCGCAACATAGAATGGTATCATTTCATTTTAGCAGAAGAATACTTAGCAGCAGGCACATATATATGATGAACTTGGTTCTTCATAATAACAATAGAAGAGACGTAATTTGTAGGAATTAGGAAGGCAGAATCATATTATTTCTCGTTCACCATTTGGAATAGTGCACACACAGAATGAAGGGTTAACAAACACAAGATCATAAACATATTACTTGATGAAATATAAGTTTGAAGTCTTGAAGCATGCATAGGGATACTCAATTTTATAACAATATATCTCAGAAACACGATTGAATAAAAATAATTTTGTGGATTACTAAAACATGAACAAATTTGCAGTTGCATATTCAATATGGTAGTTTATGAATCTTTGGGTAATTTAAATTTGCCAGCATTCAGGACAGTAAGAAATAAAAGATCAATCTTTAGGACTGTAGAGGCAGACTGCTAACCACAAAGGAAATTAATTATCAAACCCCTATTTTTCTGCTTGATGCTTTTGAATTCCATTATATAATAATTGATTTTATAAGAAAAATAGAATAATATAATAGCATGCATACTTTGTCCCTGCAGTCATTGTAGGATAACTCTCATCAGTGCAGAATTCAGCAAGTCTGCCATATAGCAGATTCACCTGATTGAAGAAATCCACGGCTGTAAAAATAAAAAATAAACCATTTTAATGATTTGGACATATTTCTACAGACATCATCCAAATGAAATAAGCCTACGTTTGTATAGGCATTATATCTATGACTTGACATGAACCAAACAAATTTAAAGATCTTAAGATATGATAAATCTACTCGAATATCAGAAATTGCCTGTGGCATTGAACCCTAAGCCGTTGCCGCCTTTTCAAACCCCAATATCCTTCCTATGACTCAGTCGCCATCGCTAGCTGCTACGATTTCATCTCCTGCGGACCAATTTCCTCCTCTCTCGATATCTAATCCCTCAGTTGATTCGGATGGGATTCGAATGGTTGTTTCATGCAAGGGTCAGAGGTTGCGAAATCCTTCTAGTCCTACGAGTTCCATGCCAGCACCTGAACCGATTACGTTATGGAATTTAGGGGGAGATGAACAGGAGAGATTAAGTTTTCAAGATAAGATCTAGGGCAAGCGCCCTTTTTTCTTCTGCGTGAATGAATTTGAGTTATACGATGGGAACTGGGAACTGAGGTGTATCGGTGGGTGTATTTAATTTTAAAACGGCTGTAAAATTTAGAACGGACACGGACCGTGCTTATGAGTATGCAACAATCTTAGGCCGTTGCTATTTCGCAACGGCTTTAAGCCATTGCGAATTTTCCGCACTTGGGAGTTGCGAATTTTATCAAAGTGCCACCTATGAGGAATGTGGTTCGCTTCGGATCGGTAGGGAAGTTGGCACCCAGGTTTGTGGGACCATCTCCCATGACCGTGAGGATTGGCCAAATGGCCTATAGAGTAAAGCTTCCTGGAAATCTATCTGGTATTCATGATGTTTTCTATGTTTCTCATATGTGAAAGTGCTTGCATGACACCGCGAAAGTTGTTGAGCCGAGTATATTGGAAGAGGTAGAAGTGGAACGGGATGCAACAGTCAGGCGAGTTCCTTCCCGTATTCTAGGATCAGAAGTCAAGAAGCTACGCAATAAAGAGATCTAGTTGCTAAAGGTTCAATTGGGGTGGTAGGGGGGGGTAACCTAGAGGATGCAACTTGGGAGACCGAAGATAAGATTTGTGCGTCGTACCCTTTTCTCTTCGAGGTTATGTTCCTAACTCCTTTTTCCAAAGCTTTAACAGTGCTTGTTTCTATCATTTGAGTATGTTCTATCCATAGAATTTTCGACCTTTAGATAGGAATCCTATGGATGTAAACATCTGTTTGAAACATGTTATGTTTGATGGATGCAAGTGTTTGCTAGTGGTTGCCTATGGACGCATATATACACACATTAGGCACTAAGATCGACTCAATCACTCTCATACTGCATATGGATGTGTGTGCATTTTCTTTTCTTGTATGGATGGAAATGGATGAACTACCATATGGATGTTGCATTTGGATGAATGAGTGTGCACACATATAGAGCTTATATGTTATAATAGGTTTATTTGCATACATATTGGATTCAAGGCACTAACATACATTGCATTAAAGAGGTTAACTAAATCAGTAGACCGCCTAATCATCGCATTATCTTTGGGACATATACACACACTTTTGCATATATTTATGAAAGCATTAGAAATCCTTAAAGACAATGGATGCCAGTGATTGATGGATGATGGATGGTAGGATATGCATTCTTCTCAACTTGGAGATTTCGGGGACGAAATCCTTTAAGTGGGGGGGATGTAACACCCCAAAATTTTGTTAACATTAAAGAAGATAAATTAAAGAAAAAATAATTTAATATTAAGAATTAAGGGAAATTGATTACATCATTACATCCATCTCGAAATTCTGGTCATCATAGACACCTAGTTTGCGTAAAACGAATAATATATGAAGAAGTTACGGACGATAGAAAGTTGAAAATCAGAACCGGATATAACTGGCGCACTTGCCAAGTACGCCAAGGCAATTATGCACTGGCGCACCTGTAACATGCGCCCAGAATAGTTTCTGGGTATTCGGGCCTTTTTTGAGTGAGTGACGACCCGTGACCTGACCCAATTCCATTAGGGCTGAGGTGGCTTCCGAATTCTGTAACCCAGCAGCTATAAATGTATCTCATATCCTTTGTTTTCTTCACAAAGAAACAATGGTGGCCGGACTCTGCTGGATTCTAAACTAAATTATAGTCTCTCATCTTCTTCTAAAGCATATCAAATTCTAAGATCCAAGCATAGACTTAGCACCTTTTCTATCATCTTAGCAATCCAATCACAGTGAGTTCTAGTTGCTTTTAGGTTTAGATAAATAATAGAGAATTATGAAAGACTGTGATTTGGATACGTTGCAAACCTTGAATCTATGTTATTGTTAGATCTTATGCTATGTCATGATAGATCTATTTCTTTGGATCCAATTTAATTGTTCTACTATGTTATTATTTTGGATCTTGGTTAGTAACTTTTATGATATGCTATGATGCGGATGTATGTAGATCTATTCTCTGTGATCTAAAATTTTCACCTTATGATTCATGTTAGATGTTTTCTATGTGATCTAAAATGGTTACCTTATGATTCATGTTAGATCTATTCTATGTGATCTAAAATTGTCACCTTATGATGCATGTTAGATCTATTCTAAGTGATCTAAAATTGTTACCTTATGATTCATGTTAGATCTACTTTATGTGATCTAAATTGTCACCTTATGATTCATGTTAGATCTATTTTATGTGATCTGAGTTGTCACCTTATGTTATCATGGTAGATCTAAACCGACTAGATATATAAATTACTAATTTAGATATTGTGACATCATAGTTCATCAGTTTTATGTCCACCTTGTTATGATGACAATTTCATGTCCATGCTAGTATATATGTTCACCTTATTATCATACAAGTTTATGTTTATGCAAAGATGATCATTTTAGTTATATTCCCATTATTTTCCCTATTATCATTTATGACTAGGCAATTGTCTAGCCTAGGCATTTTGCCAATTTTGTGAGGGCGCTAGTTAAGGAACGAGGGGAAAATGGTCAAAATGGCATAATTTGAATATGAACATTTATGGACATGTAATTCAAATTATTGGGTAAAATAGTTATTGAGACCTATAAAAGGAAAGGATTAATTAATTAATTAAAAATAAAATGTCTAGTAATTACAATTAGGAATTGTAATTGTACTTATGACACGAGGTTAGGTTGCATTAGTGGTGGAAGTCTGCCCGGACCCGACCGACATATCTAGCAACCACTAATGGTGAACCTAATGTGGGAGGTCTAAGTACGTAAATACAATTCAGGCTATGACATGAGGTTTCGTCCAACTATGGAATGAGCCTAGCCGGACCTGACCGGCATATCCAGCATCCACATGTTGTAGGCCTAATGTTGGAGGTCTGGCCCATTATAAAACCATAAATGGACATGGTAAAGAATTGGACTACTTAACCTAAGTTAATCCATAGGGATTGTATGAACTTAAATTTAAGTTGGGGGTTAAGTAAACATGGTTGAGGGGTTGGTTAATTAAATCTGAATAGGGGTTGGATAATATTCACATATAGGCCCACAAACTTAACCCGTTAAGGTTTTGTAATTAAGGACACCTTTTAGGGTAAGCATAACTTGTAGAAGTGATAGGGTTATGTAATTAAAGACACCTGTAGGTAAGCATAACCGGTTGGTAGATTAAGGGTTATGTATTAAAGACACCTATACGTAAGCATAAACGGTAGACATAAATAAGGCTATGTAATTAAAGACACCTAGTGGTATACATAGTCGGTGAAAACCTTGTGGGGTATACAAGACAAAGGGAGAGCTTGTATCATATTGCCTGGGACCCATTTCAGTTAGTAACCCGGAGTAGGTATCAAATAAAGTACTCCGTACTAGGCGGAGAGGGGGCACGCTTACTGACTGATTGTAAGAGATCCAAACGCGGAGGACGGTGTAGGCGGCGCAAACCGACCGGGCCATGTGCGTGCATGAGCCGGGCAGAAGGGGATAAGACGACCGTGACACCTGTAGATATGGTTGTGCACATTGTTACGATGAGGTGTTGCCACTTTAGGAAGTGATACCTCCTACTGTGGGGCCAACACAAGGTATCTATAAGGGTCAGGGATCCGATCGATCAGGGTAGTAGTTAGGATACATTTGGATGTATACCTAAGTCTACCACCTTATAGTTGAAGGGATCATCTCTTTCTGGATATACTAGTAACAGTGCAGAGTAATCACTAGTGAGGCGTGTACACCTTATCTTGCTTACCTTGTCACACCTACCATTTATGTAGTGATCTCTCTCTTATCCACGTTATATGCCTATCATGTTACTTTTATTTATCTACTGTCTAAAAGTAACTATACTCGCCAGACTTTATGTCTGACCCTTTTATTTCTCCTTCTTTCTTCCGTTCCCCCTAGGTTCATAGGGAGGAAACACCTAGGTTTAGTCAGGATTTAGATATCACCTTGCTAGAAGCTACTTCTGAAGTATGGCTCAAGTTCTTGACTCTACTATGGCTTAACTCTTTCAATTGCGGAATTATGTTTTTATATTATGTACTCTGATGATGCAAGATAGAAGTTATTTTATTGTAATGGTTTTTATGACTTATGGTATTGTGGTCCACGGTATTTTAATTTATGTTGAAATAAAAATTTAATTTTCCGCTGCTATCTTATTTATATCTGTCTTGTAATTATTCTGTGTCTGATTACCTATAACGCTTCACGAAGTTAATGCATTCCCTTAGTGAGTGACATTAACGGATGTGGGATGTCACATGTGTTAAGCAAGAGAAGAAATTCTCCACCACCAAATAGATATATATTTATCAGAGATTAACAAATACAATGCGAAATATAATGTCAGACATACAATCCATTAGCAAGTTAGTTCTGGGTCAGAATGAAACTGGAGGCACCTTATTCCTCTTCTCATATGTCCAACATAAGAGAGAGGTGTTGGCATATTCGGTCGACTTCCAAGTACATTTGGATGACCACCATATATAACCTCTTCTTGGGTGTACTTTCCAAGTGAGACATCAGCAATAGCCCAAAAGATGTGAAGATCTCTGTTCATCAACCACCATCTTCATTCTTCGACTTTTAATCATCGTAACAATTATTCAGAATGGGTTAAACCCGGTCTTTCCAAATAACTAACGTATATTTATAATCATGTGAAATATAAACACATCATAAGCCTCATTCCAATCCCGAATATTCTATTATTCATATATTCTAGATTTTATAATATCTTTCCACTACTTAAAACAAATTAAGGTTTATCAACTAGTCGGAATTAACGAGCCTTACCAAAATAATCATTCATTTTATTATCCCAATCCTAACCTATTCATTCCATGGAGCAAAACTAGTAGTGCTCCGTATCTAACACTCATTGTGTTACCGGTAAATTCATTTATCATTTAACATTTTAAATCTAATTAAATATTTAACTAACACATGAAGTAAAACTGGTGGTACTCCATTCTCAATCATTTCTTGAATTCGGTAAATCTGATTACCACATTCACATTTCAATATAATTAAAGATTCATTAAAATTTCATCTTATTTTTAATCTTCAAAAATCATTATTTAATGATTTATTCAACTTTAAGAAATTAATCTTGCCTTTACTTAGGTTAAAGAACGAATGTCGTTTAAAACATTGTTCGCGATAAACCTTAAACCATCTCTCATTAATGTGGAATTTTCACGAAAATCCGATCAGTACATAATCAATATAAATTTCCATATTAGACAAATACTATAATTGGAATAATGACAAAACCTATTAAAATTCCATAAATAGCAACGGTCTTCCTTTACAGAATCTCATCTTAATTATTACTAAATCGAATTCCATTCAATTCCAATTTAATATATTGAATTGTAAAACTTTACTTTGAAAAAATTCCATTAAATCTTAATTAAAAATTTATAAATTCCAAATCATAACTTCACTGTTAATTGGGTTAAAGAACACATGTTATTTAAAACATTGTTTATGATAAACCCAAAATCCAATTTCAATTCAGTTCCAATTAAATTAATTAGTTGGTAAACTTCTCTAAATCTTAACTAAAAGATTAATTCTATTCTCAACTTGGTTTAAGAACAAGGTTATTGAAGACACCATTCATGGCAAACCTAAAATCCAATTTGATATTAAGTACAAGGCTCTGAATAGAAATCATATCGGCTTATATTCAATATCAAATCCTGAAACCAGCAAATATCATATTGGGAATAACGATATCTATATCTTCTGAATTCCTCAATGATATTCGTATAATCACGGAATCCAATACCATAATATCCAAAGATAATTTCCATTCAAATCCAATCCAATTTTATATTGGTAATTCTTGTTATATTAAAATCATTCGTAATCCAATTTGTTAATTTTAAAAACATTGAATTCTTACACTAGTGGTTAACTAGTTTATTCAGATAAAAATATCATCTTCTTTTCAAAATTGGAATATTTCATTCAAAAATCTTTTCAAATCATTTATTATGATTTAGCATAATTTATTCATACTTTTAATTATTTTATTAAGGACCTTACAGTCGGTTTCCAATATCGGCCACCGAACTGCAACCATAGAGACCTTTTCAAAATTGATTTGGAATTATTTTAAAATCTAAACGTTGGATTTTAAATCTCTTATATTCATTTGAAAGATGTTTTCGATATGAACCCAATGGTTCCAATTTTAGGGGAATCGGGCCGTCGGAACTCCCGTTACTTCAATTCGAAGTCAATGGTTGAAATTCGCGAATGGTCGCTGCATGACTCGTTCTACTTAGACCATTTAAATATATATAATATATTTTGTCGATTTCCATTCAAAACGTACTTTAAAGACATTTATAAATTCATTTTGAAAACGATTTCTACTTACATTTCATTTTTAAGTTAAAATTGAACAATCCATATATTATTATAATATCAAAATATCAGATTTTGAAATCTAATCTTTTCGATATTCATTATAAAAATGAATAAAATCGATAGAAAAATCCATTCGAGTTAAAATGACATTTATTTACTTAACTCAGCTTCATATCCATTTCAGTTATGAACATTTCAATATTTTTGTGTCCATCCAAATTGGACATCAAAATCATATTTAGATTCTTCACTGAATATTATATTTAAAATATTTGTTATTCCTGAATTGGAATGAGACTCAATCAATTACCATATAATTTTAGTTATATGGATTTCATACATTACATGTATTCAATAATAATTTTAAACAATTATTAAACATTCAATCCACATCCAAAGTGCAATTAACAACTGTATAAGAATTAAATAATTAAATAACACTAATAACGGTCTATCAATCAATCAATTAACGTACAACTAAATCCGAGGGAGATGTGTGAATTAATTATCATCCCCAGACCCGTATGGGGTTTTCAACCAATATTTATTTATTTATTTATTCCAATCGATATTATGGAGAACATATCGGTTGACCTGTAAATGGATATTTAATCCAATTTCAACTACCCCAAATAATTTAACATCGTTTTTAACATGTTAATTATTTTTAATTCACATTCACAACAAAACATAAATAATCATCCAATGTCATTTAAGGAGCCACAAAGTGTTCACCCACATTGTTTGAAATACGAGTGTCGTATATTCAAACAACGCTTCTAATAACAAATAAACTTGGTAAATAGTTCATGTGTTGAACTCAAAGGATATCTCATGTAATAGATAAAAATCCACATAGATAAATAATATGTTTCCACTTATGAAAACAAGTAACTGTATAAAATATTTGAGTGAGAGAGTTCTCACATTGATCGGTTTCGAAATCGTTATTTAAATGATTGTTTTAATAAAATTAAATAGGTGTTTAATTTTATCAAAATTTCTAATTACTTTTGAATCTGTTCTGGTCTGTTCCATGGTGTAGTTTTTGACCACGTGATTCCAACGGACGTGAGTTTGTTGAATTTTTCACTAATCATCTTCCATCATTCTCTCCTGTAAACTTTTGAACCTGACATGGAACAAAGCTCCTACCCTAAGGCTTCCAGTTCACACAACAACCAAGGCGCCGAAAGTAGATTTGAAATCGCCACCTTAAAGAGTTTCACCTCGCCTTCATCTGCCTTGAATCATGTGCAACTCGCACGCTGGTGGCACCTCGAAAACTACTCCAAACATGGCGACTTTGAGACCAGTTTCCTCTCGATCCACAGCATGAAACCCCATCGTGACTGTTGAGAAGATAGAGCTCTCCTAGCTCTCTAATTTTTGTGTTGAAAGTTTTTCGAATTAAGGATTCGATTGGGAGAAAATTGGAGAAGAACACAATAAAGAATCGACCATCGACTTCGCTACTGACTGCGTGTTTCGAAGTTGACCACAAAAGTTTTCTTTGACCTAGGGTTTTACCGTTATGTATATATATTAATATTTGAAAAAAAATTAAATTCCAACGTACTTTTTTAACGCTACAAACTCCAAACGAACCCTAATGACCTACACCCCTAGCCAAATACCCCATTCTGGACACAATTTGATATGTTTCGTAAGCTCATTAGATTGTTTTAATTAGTTTTTTATCAAAATGAAAATATAACTCAATATATTGAATTTGAAAATACATTTTTAATTTGCCATGGCCACATAATAACTCCAAAAATTATGAAATTTGAAATCTCGCTATGTTTTACAAATACAGTTATAACAAAATTAATTTCATCGAATTTGGTAACCATTTGAAAAATTGCCTTATTCTTAGCTTATTTAATTTACAACTAAAATTGAACACGCGTTTAAATTTACCACGCTTACATATTACTTCCAATTGACTTGAAACTAAAAAAATTAAAATAATTTTACGTTCCAGATCTAACCAAATTGGTTTCGCCGAAAACGGAGGTCGTTTGCAAAATGGCCATTATTAATTGCTTAAATAATATTAAAATATTAATAAATTTCATAGCAACTATTTTAAATTTTTATCTTGACATAACTTACAATTTATAATATGAAATCTCAAAATTTCACATCCATTAGAAAGATATAATTGAATAGATTCTAATATTTTTTGTTTTACTGAAATACAATTTGTTTTGTATTATGTATAATCAATCAAAGTTTAAAACGAAAATTTCAAACTATCGCGATGTTACGAACTCGTTTAAATTAAATTTTAAATTTATATGTTCAAAATTTATTTTAAATAATTTTTAAGTCGTTAATGAACAAAATAATCATTTAAATATTTAAAACCCATCAAAATCAATTAAAAATAAAAATAAAATTTGGTTCAAAAAATCAGGGTTGTTACACTCCAATTCCAATCGCTCCTTCTACCTCCTCGGGCATAATTACCACATCCAAGTCCTTCGTTGATGCAGTCTGTTTATCTCCTTCCATAACATCAACTGATCGGAATCTGGCATTGGTGCAACCACATGAAGCGCATGTCTTCTTGCTTGGAAACATCATCCAAAATCTGAATAAGGTTAGATTAATATTATTGTTATACATCCTATTGGCTTCATAATTTCATTTGTGAAACTAAAAGATTGCATTTCTCATGTCTGGAAATCCACAGGCAGTTTCCACATTCATTTAGCACCAATTTGCAGTTAATGATGATTTTAATAAAGTAATGGCCAGTACTACCTATTCTTATTTTGGTAAGTTGCCGATTGTATATGCTTGGTGTTGGCCCAATTTTTGGCGAAGCAGTCACACGTCTAGTTTATGGTTAGCGATGCGCTTGGACTCGAGCACGTTCTCCCAGAAGCATAAAGCTATTTGGCCGAAGTCGCAAAGTGTTCGGAAAAAGCTGGAAATATCGTCGATTCTCGGATTGGCAAAGTGATTCAAGACTTCGAATACGAAATTATATTTCGTACTTGGTAAAATCTTGAATCAAGTGTGATCACTCAAAAAAAGGTCATCATGTCGAGTGGATCACCAAAAAAAATGAAGGATCACATCAGCGCATAGAAAATACTTTGGATTTGACAAATCTGGACTTCCAGCACTCAAAAGTGCTTGTAAAACTCGGTATAATCACATAAAATCACATGCGCAAACTAGGAGTCCATATCTGTA
Source organism: Allium sativum (assembly GCA_030737875.1). Classification (NCBI taxonomy): domain Eukaryota; kingdom Viridiplantae; phylum Streptophyta; class Magnoliopsida; order Asparagales; family Amaryllidaceae; genus Allium; species Allium sativum. The sequence goes on along the minus strand of CM060916.1, from coordinate 1,044,504,607 downwards.
TTCACATAGGTTCGGCTGGATTGGTACAATCCAAAACACAAAGCGAACGCCTGGAATCGCTTGATCATTACATGTGTGTAACACCCCATATTTTCGGGAAAGACGTTGAATAACAAATTAAAGAATAATTAATTTGAAAAAGAAGAAATAGGTGAAACGGGTTGCGCCATTGCGTTCATCTTGGAATTCTGTTTGAGATAGAATTCGAGTTTGCGTAAATCGGACTCCGTATGAAGAAGATATCTTTAAATTAAATAATGCAGCAAAACATGAAAAAAAAATAGAATGAGAAAAGAATAATGTTTAGCATTGTTCTAAGATTTGTAAGCAAAAGACTCAGTAGCTCATTTGGTTAGAACATGTGACTTGCATACAAGAGGTACAGAGTTTGATCCCTGCCAGCGCCATATATTTTTGTTTTAGGGGAGTGACTAAAAAGTAGCCTAGTGTGAACGCAGTTCAATATATATATATATATATATATGTGTATATATATATAACATAACGTGTGGTAGGGTTAAGTTAATACAAGAGGACAACACTTAACCATGATAACATGACAAGTAGATGGGTTAAGTTAACTTGAATTGATTGATGACACTTAACCAATATAACATGGTAAACGAGTGGGGTTAACACTTAACCAACATAACATGGTGAATGAACAGGGTTAAGTTAATAAATCACACTTAACCAATCCAACATGATAAGTGAGAAAGGTTAAGTTAGTAAGAAACACTTAACCAACATGACATGACAAGTAGGAGGGTTAAGTACATATCAAGTTGGTTGGTAATATCAGTAAATATATACCCACACACTTAACCATTAATACGCATGCTTTGAATCCGTGGGAAGGTTAAGTACACGTCGGGTTGGTGGGTAATATTAGTAAATATAGGCCCACAAAACTTAACCATTAAATACACATGCTTCAATCGGTAGGAGGTTTAAGTAAACGTCAGGGTTAGTGGGTAATATCAGCAAATATAGGCCCACAAACTTAACCATAAGGAAACCCTAGTAACGGGGACCCATTTCAGTAGTAACCCACATAGGTGTATCATGGTACGCTGAAACTAGCAGGGTGGGGCACGATTACTGGGCTGATTATAAGCGGTCAAAACGACGGCGGTTGGTGCAGCAGTGTAGGTTCTAACAGAGTGTGGGCATGCACGCACTCCGGAGCAGAAAAAGAAGGCACTGGGCATCAGTAGTATACACTGTGCACTCTGGAATTGTGTCGGGTCGCCACTATAGGATTTGATACACCCTATGGTGGGTCCAGCACAGGTATCTACAATCTAGCGGGGGTCGTACGACACACGCAGGTAGCATAATCCCTAGTTGGACCTAGGTCGCATAAACCCTGAACCTGAGAAGTATTCAATATGTAGCATAAACCCTAGTTGGACATAGGTCGCGTAAACTCTGGTTGAATCTAGGATGCGCTCGATAGAAAACCCTAGATTAGATCTAGGTAATAAATGGAATTTCCATAATAGATGTACACCTGAAGGTAACCACAATTACGAGGATTGGGACCACGTTGTAATTATTATCATTGTATACGGATTACTAGTTGGGACACTAGTTAGCCGGTGCAGGGACGTGGAAATCAGAATAACAGGGTAGTAGCGAAGCATAGAAATAGAAATGAGTTTTGTTGTATATCTTGCCTTGGCTTGTCTTTTGATATCTTTACACTATAGCATTGTCATACTTTGGATTATTCATGTCATGATCTTTGCTCCCTGTTTAAATGCTAGTAATAACTGGACTTACCAGACTTATTATCTGACCCACTTTCTTTCGTCCTCTTTTCTTCCGTTTCCCCCCAGGTAGTCAGTGAGGGAATAACTCAGCTTAGTTTGGACCATATCTCCTTCCAAGCTTGATGATTAGTCGAAGTTTTTCTTGGATTCCCTTTTCGATTGCTATGGCTGGCTCATGCTACATTGGGGAATATAATTGTTAATTTATGCTTCTTTATTTTGTTATGTAAGACAGATACCCTGGTATTGGAAAACAATTGTTGTACAAACTATTTTATAAATGAAGTGAAGTTTCATTTTCCGCTATTTAAATTTGTCTGTCTTGTAATTTATCTGCACCTTTTACCTAAAGCGCTCCACCGAAGTTAAGGTATTCCCTTTGTGAGTGAACTTAACGAAGGTGGGGTGTTTCACTTGGTATCAGAGCTAAAGGTTACCGGATCAGATAAAAAGATTTGAATTTTTTTTTCAAAATAGTTTTAAAGAAGCATTTTCAAAAGAAAAGTTTTGTTTTAAAGGCATTTTCCCCAAAGCCATATGCACTATCTTTTGATCCTCTATTTGAATCCATGTTTCCTTCTTTCCTGAGTCTCTGGGGCTCCTGGCTTTCTAGGACGTAACATCATCGCGGCATGGTTCTGTAGGCTTGACGAGACTACGACACCTGTCAAAGGACAAAGAAATGTCCGAATTCCATCTATAGCCGCAGTAGTTTCACCTGCGATTAATTTTTTTTTGAGCTTTGTAGGATTTTCCATGCGATGGAGGCAGCTTTCGAGAGACTTGTCAACATGATTACACAAGGATGGTAAAGATGAGAATGAGGGAGTTTGGCAATGGGGCACAACCCAAGGATGAGAAATTAATGGATATGGACTTGGCCCACGAAGGAGGAAAGAATAATAAAACACTAAGACAAGAGGAGGTATCTTTATGGTATAACGACAAGGGCAAGTGCATGATCTCACCGCCAATGTACCAGAGAAAGGGGTAGTAAAGTTTCTGTTGAGAGTTTAGCTTTTCTTTTTGATCTACCTGTTACCACCATTTTTATTTTAGCACTTCATATTCGTTTATACCCACTATCACAGTTGAGTTTCTGCACCTTAGTACTTGTATAGTAGAAGATCCCATTTTAGTCTCAAATCCAATTGGTGGTTCGACCCATTTATCTTTAGTTTGTAAGGATTTGAGAGTAGCTATAATTAAGTATTTGGTTTAAGCGTAATGCTTATGTTTTTGGGTTTCATGGGCTATGTGTTGATTCTAAGCATGGGTTGGTTAGCTAGTAATTGTGAAGGGAGGGTAGTCAGACTTTTGATTCGCCTCAGAAATACCCACGAGATTTCGTGCGATCCTAAAGGATTAGTCAGGCCTAGCTACCTAGAATCACTTGATACATCTATCGACGGTTTGCGATCCGTTAGAGTAGTCCATAAGCACGTAGATGCTTTTGTTTAGGTTGGGGGTTTGTCCCCTAAAACACGAGATAGACTTTCGCATATATCCAGTTAACAATGCCAAGCTAGTTATCCGATCAACGATAGTTTTGGAAGTGGAGATCAAGAAGCTTCGCAATCGTGAAGGTTAATTAGTTAAGGTACAGTGGAGTGAAGCTCAAGAAGACACGACGTGGGAAACTAAAGATAAGACACGCGTATCATGCCCTTTTTTCTTAAGGATATATCCTTGATCTTTTTGTAGGAATTTTATGCATACTTGTTTCTATCTTTTTAGGTATATCCTCTAGGTCATATCTTCGATCCTTGGGTAGGTATAAACCTATGGTTGAAACATGTGTTTGAGACATGTTATGTTTGGTGGATGCAAGTGTTTGCTAGTGGATGTATTTACACACATTAGGCACTAGATCGGCTCAGTCACCTTTTCATATTGCATATGTATCCAAGTGCATATGTTTGTATAAGGATTGAAACTTGATGTGTTATCATATGGACGTTGCATTTGTATGAATGATTGTGCACTCATGTAGAAAACTTGAGTAGAATGGATTCATGGCACAGACATAATTCGCATTAAGGAGGTCAACTGAATCAGTAGACCGCCTGATTTTGCATTAGATAAGGACATTTGCACACACTATGCATATCATCATGAAGCATTAGAAATCTTTTTAAGGACAAGGAATGCCTGTGATTGAATGACTGAGTAGATGGACAATTGAATGGTAGGATATACATTCTTCCAGACTTGGAGATTTCGGGGACGAAATCCTTTAAGGAGGGGAGAATGTAACACCCTGTATTTTCGGGAAAGACGTTAAATAACAAATTAAAGAATAATTAATTTGAAAAATAAGAAATAGGTGAAACGGGTTGCGCCATTGCATTCATCTCGGAATTCTGCTTGAGCTAGAGTCCGAGTTTGCATAAATCGGACTCCGTATGAAGAAGATATCTTTAAATTAAATAATGCAGCAAAACATGAAAAAAATAGAATGAGAAAAGAATAATGTTTAGCATTGTTCTAAGATTTGTAAGCAAAAGACTCAATAGCTCATTTGGTTAGAGCATGTGACTTGCATATAGGAGGTACAGAGTTTGATCCCCGCCAGCGCCATATATTTTTGTTTTAGGGGAGTGGCTAAAAAGTAACCTAGTGTGAACGCAGTTCAAAAAAAATTTTATGGCACAATTAAATTGGGAATAATTTACATATAAGCGGGCCATAACAATAATTGTTGATAATGTACATTAAAAGAGTAATTATGGCACAATTAAATTGGGAATAATTTACATATAGAATTTGTCCTAAATGAGAAATATGTAAATTGTAGAAAATATGAATATGCCTAACCCGAGGTTAGATTGAGTTGTGGTGTAAAGCTGCCCGGACCCGCCCGGCTGTCCAGTAACCACAACAGTACCTATTAATGTGAGAGGTTAAGGCATTGAGCCCAATAAGAACCCGAGGTAAGACTGAGTTGCGGTGTAAAGCTGCCCGGAACCGACCGGCACATCCAGTGACCGCAACAATACCTGTCTAATGTGAGTGCTTGGTGCTTTAATAAATGAATTAAAGCTAATACAAGATTTGGTAGGGTTAAGTTAACTTTAGAACACTTAACCAATTTAACATGTTAATTAGACAAATGGGTAAGGTTAAGTAACTTTAGAACACTTAACCAATTTAACATGTAAATTAGACAAGTGGGTAAGGTCAAGTAAATTTAGAACGCTTAACCGTTTTAACATGTTAATTGAACAGATGGTAGAGTTAAAGTTAACAAAGGTATCACTTAACCAATATATATATATATATATATATATATATATAAATAACATGACGTGTGGTAGGGTTAAGTTAATACAAGAGGACAACACTTAACCATGATAACATGACAAGTAGATGGGTTAAGTTAACTTGAATTGATTGATGACACTTAACCAATATAACATGGTAAACGAGTGGGGTTAACACTTAACCAACATAACATGGTGAATGAACAGGGGTAAGTTAATAAATCACACTTAACCAATCCAACATGATAAGTGAGAAAGGTTAAGTTAGTAAGAAACACTTAACCAACATGACATGCCAAGTAGGAGGGTTAAGTACATATCAGGTTGGTGGGTAATATCAGTAAATATATACCCACACACTTAACCATTAATATGCATGCTTGAATCCGTGGGAAGGTTAAGTACACGTCGGGTTGGTGGGTAATATTAGTAAATATAGGCCCACAAAACTTAACCATTAAATACACATGCTTCAATCGGTAGGAGGTTTAAGTACACGTCAGGGTTGGTGGGTAATATCAACAAATATAGGCCCACAAACTTAACCATAAGGAAACCCTAGTAACGGGGACCCATTTCAGCAGTAATCCACATAGGTGTATCATGGTACCCTGAAACTAGCAGGGTGGGGCACGATTACTGGGCTGATTATAAGCGGTCAAAACGACGGCGGTTGGTGCAGCAGTGTAGGTTCTAATAGAGTGTGGGCATGCACGCACTCCGGAGCAAAAAAAGCAGGCACTGGGCATCAGTAGTATACACTGTGCACTCTAGAATTGTGTTGGGTCTCCACCATAGGACTTGATACACCCTATGGTGGGGCCAGCACAGGTATTTACAATCTAGCGAGGGCCGTATGACACACGCAGGTAGCATAATCCCTAGTTGGACCTAGGTCGCATAAAACCTAGACCTGAGAAGCATTCAATAGGTAGCATAACCCTAGTTGGACCTAGGTCACGTAAACCCTGGTTGAATCCAGGAAGCGCTTGATAGAAAACCCTAGATTAGATCTAGGTAATAAATGGAATTTCCATAATAGATGTACACCTGAAGGTAACCACAATTACAGGGATTGGGATCACGTTGTAATTATTATTGTTGTATACGGATTACTAGTTGGGACACTAGTTAGCCGATGCAGGGACGTTGAAATCAGAATAACAGGTTAGTAGCGAAGCAGAGAAATAGAAATGAGTGTTGTTGTATATCTTACCTTGGCCTGTCTTTTGGTATCTTGACATTATAGCATTGTCCTACTTTCGATTATTCATGTCATGATCTTTGCTCTCTGTTTAAATGCTATTAATAACTGGACTTAGTCTGACCCACTTTCTTTCGTCCTCTTTTCTTTCGTTTCCCCCCAGGTAGTCAGTGAGGGAATAACTCAGCTTAGTTTGGACGATATCTCCTTCCAAGCTTGAAGATTAGTGGAAGTTTTTCTTGGATTCCCTTTTCCATTGCTATGGCTCGCTCATGCTACATTGGGGAATATAAATGTTATTTTATGCTTCTTTATTTTGTTATGTAAGAAGGATACTCTGATATTGGAAAACAATTGTTATACTGTAATGGCGCGTTTTGTTAGCTGTCGAATCATTAACTTATTTAATTATTAAATATCGATTGGGCGATATCGATAACTTGAATTAAATAATATTGAATATTTAATTAAAATAAATAATATAATAATATATTATAATGTCGAAATAATCGGAAATCACCGAATTCACAATACTGTGTGAATTGGATCAGCTAAAATATTTAATTCAGTTTAGAATTGAATTTGAATAACGAATCGATTTAATAATCGACGTTAAAACGTATTAATTATATTATAATTAGAATAGAGCGCGTAACGACGCGGTAGTTCGCTATTTGGCAATTTAGACTTCAACTGAGTATACAGGGTTCGTTTTAAATCGGATTGCTATGAAACAAGAAACGTGTGGAGCTGGTGGAGTATATCTTTCTAGTGGAAGAGAGAGATCGGGATTTCGTCGTGTAGATTTTGAGTTACGTCCAAATCAAATTCTCAAAGATGCAGCGCCCTGACCATAACGATTTAATTATATTTAAATAGGGATTTAAATAGAAATCGACCATCGATGTAACGCTGACGATGTAATATCGAGTTGTAAATACATAAAGGAATAGTCTAGAGCTGTTCGGCATTACACTGTGAATACAGACAATAATAACTAATTTTAAACAATTAATTTAATAATATTTAAATATAATTTTATATTTAAATAGGCTATTTAGAGCGTTAAAAATAGCCACTTTTGCATACGAAGTCGGAATTCGACGAAACCAGTTTTGTTTGATCCGCAATGTCAAATAGTTGTTAGATTCCAAGTTTCGTGATTTTTAGAGTCAGTGTGTGACCGCAGGGATTTTTAGAGTGAAAAATAGTCAGTATTTCGACGGTTAAAAATACGCTGTGTGAGCATACGGAGTCGGAATTCGACGAAACCAGTTTCGTTGGGATCGTAATGTCGAACTCTAGCTACATGTCCAGTTTGGTGATTTTTAGGCGTCGTATATGACCGCAGGGATTTTTAAGGACATGAGATAAAGGGAAAAATCAAATAAATAAAATAGAAAATCAATTAAAAATATATCCCACTATTTTTCTTGAAAAATAGGAGGCCACGCAGACACCTCTCTCAACCACAAAACCTACCTACCACCGCAGCTTATATAACCCGTATAATCAGAACACTGCCAAGAAAATCCCAATACAAGAAAATCAAAAGCAAATCAAATAAATTCCTTTAAAATCTAAAACAATGATCGATAGATTTCTCATCAGTTTATCTACACAATGGTATGACTCTGGTGTGGTGCGATCGCAGCTTCAGACATTCGATAGTTTACAGTTCGAACTAGGTTTGATCTGTTCGATCAGTGGAGGCAGTGAGGATGGATGTCGAGGCCGGTTTTGGGTTTAGGGTGAGAATCTGCGTCTGGTGTGGGAACATTGGGTGGTTCAGTGGTCAAAGGCGTCGCTGCCTTCGTGGAGCCGCCGCAGGAAAAGTCGACGTCGAGTAGCTCCTTGTGGGTCTAGGCGGACGGAGGAGTGGACGAGGAGTCAGATGGCGGTGGTCTTGAGGAGTTCGGTGGAGTGAGGATCGAGAATAGGGCGGCCGACGTTGTGAAAATGGGGGTGGTGTTTTTACTGGAGGCATCGAAGTGTTTGGGAAAGAAGATAAGGCGGACGGGTTATAAGGGAAGCAGGGTTGGATTTGGTGGGTGGGCTGTTGGGCTCAAGGTAATGGTTAAGGCCCAATAGGATATTAAAGTTTTAGTTTTAGTTTTAATTTAATTTAAAATTTGTGTTAATTTGTGAATGTGATATCTCATCCATACGAAGTCAGATTGACGAACCGTAAGTTGCGTTGGGATCGTATGGACGAGCACTCCACAATGGAACTGACCGCGAGTCAATTGGAGTCCGTCACAATTTATAGCAAAATAAATGGTCTGAATCAAGCGATGGTTATTGTCATTGACGATGATCGTCCAATGTGAGTAAATCTCACAAACTCTAAACTGTTTTATTTTCACGTTGTATTCTTAGAACTGTTAAAATATTATCTGTTTGACTGTGTGTTGACTGTTTGATTGAACTGCTAGTCAGTTAGTATATATTATATATATATGTATATATATATAAAAACCGTCAAATAGTTATGTGTTGATTCTGTTTATCAGAATATTATATTGGTGTTGTCTAACATCTGTGGTGCAGGGAAACAGGTTGGAGGAATCCAACTGGATTCCTCAACAGTTATTTTTACTGTGATTTATATATTGTGACATATAATGTGATGTATATAATCCGTTGTGATTATGCGTGTTTGGACAAATATTCATCGTTGTTAGATGACGTGTTAAAAACCATAAGTTAAACAAAGTAATTGGTTAGGTTAACCAAAGCGAGTTAGTCGAGGTAAACAAAGTAATTGGTTAAGTAAATCAAAGCAAGTTAGTTAAGTTAAACTAAGTGATTAATCGATGTGAATTAGTTAAGTTAAACTAAGTGATTTATCAAAGTGAATTAGTTAAGTTAAACTAAGTGATTAATCGATGTGAATTAGTTAAGTCAAACTAAGTGATTTATCAAAGTGAATTAGTTAAGTTAAACTAAGTGATTAATCAATGTGAATTAGTTAAGTTAAACTAAGTGGTTAATCGAAGTGAATTAGTTAAGTTAACTAAGTGGTTAATCGAAGTGAATTAGTTGAGTTAAACTAAGTGAATCGGTAAGAGTTAATCAACGTGAATTAGCTAAGTTAAACTAAGTGGATTTGTTCAGTTAATCAGTTAGAGTTAACCAGTTAGGTTAAACCAATTGAGTTAACCAGTTAGAGTTGATCAGTTAGAGCTATCCAAGTAGAGTTAATCAAGTAGAGTTGTCGAATATCACTTATCCGAAGTAGAGTTATCGAATATAGTGTATTCGAGAGAAGAGTAATCGAATATAGTTTATTCGAGTGGAGAAATCAAATGTTATTCATTTGAGAAGAGTTATCGAATATTATTTATTCGAAGAGTAGTTATCGAAAGGAGTTATTCGAAGTTAGTTAATCCGAAGGAGTTAATCGAAGAGTTAATCCAAAGGAGTTATTCGAAGTTAGTTAATCAAAGAGTTAATCCGAAGGAGTTATTCGAAGTTAGTTAATCCAAAGGAGTTATTCGAAGTTAGATAATCCGAAGGAGTTATTCGAAGTTAGTTAATCCAAAGGAGTTATTCGAAGTTAGATAATCCGAAGGAGTTAGTCGAAGAGTTAATCCAAAGGAGTTATTCGAAGTTAGATAATCCAAAGGAGTTAGTCGAAGAGTTAATCCGAAGGAGTTAGTCGAAGAGTTAATCCAAAGGAGTTATTCGAAGTTAGTAAATCCAAAGGAGTTATTCGAAGTTAGTTAATCCAAAGGAGTTATTCGAAGTTAGATAATCCGAAGGAGTTAGTCGAAGAGTTAATCCAAAGGAGTTATTCGAAGTTAGATAATCCAAAGGAGTTAGCCGAAGAGTTAATCCGAAGGAGTTAGTCAAAGAGTTAATCCGAAGGAGTTATTCGAAGTTAGTTAATCCAAAGGAGTTATTCGAAGTTAGATAATCCGAAGGAGTTATTCGAAGTTAGTTAATCCAAAGGAGTTATTCGAAGTTAGATAATCCGAAGGAGTTAGTCGAAGAGTTAATCCAAAGGAGTTATTCGAAGTTAGATAATCCAAAGGAGTTAGTCGAAGAGTTAATCCGAAGGAGTTAGTCGAAGAGTTAATCCAATGGAGTTATTCGAAGTTAGTAAATCCAAAGGAGTTATTCGAAGTTAGTTAATCCAAAGGAGTTATTCGAAGTTAGATAATCCGAAGGAGTTAGTCGAAGAGTTAATCCAAAGGAGTTATTCGAAGTTAGATAATCCAAAGGAGTTAGTCGAAGAGTTAATCCGAAGGAGTTAGTCGAAGTTAGTTAATCCAAAGGAGTTATTCGAAGTTAGTTAATCCGAAGGAGTTAATCGAAGAGTTAATCCGAAGGAGTTAATCGAAGAGTTAATCCGAAGGAGTTAGTCGAAGAGTTAATCCAAAGGAGTTATTCGAAGTTAGTTAATCCAAAGGAGTTATTCGAAGTTAGTTAATCCGAAGGAGTTAATCGAAGAGTTAATCCGAAGGAGTTAGTCGAAGAGTTAATCCAAAGGAGTTATTCGAAGTCAGTTAATCGAGGAGTTAATCCGAAGGAGTTAGTCGAAGAGTTAATCCAAAGGAGTTATTCGAAGTTAGTTAATCCAAAGGAGTTATTCGAAGTTAGTTAATCCGAAGGAGTTAATCGAAGAGTTAATCCGAAGGAGTTAGTCGAAGAGTTAATCCAAAGGAGTTATTCGAAGTTAGTTAATCGAGGAGTTAATCCGAAGGAGTTAGTCGAAGAGTTAATCCCAAGGAGTTATTCGAAGTTAGTTAATCCAAAGGAGTTATTCGAAGTTAGTTAATCCGAAGGAGTTAGTCGAAGAGTTAATCCGAAGGAGTTAGTCGAAGAGTTAATCCAAAGGAGTTAGACGAAGAGTTAATCGAATATAGTTATTCGGAAGAAAGTGTTTATCGAATATAGTTTATTCGAGTAAAGTTAAAAGAGTTAATCGGATATAATTTATTCGAGTAGAGTTAGAGAAGTAAATCGAATATAGTTATTCGAATAGTGTTGGAGGAGATATCGAATATAGTTTATTCGATAGGAGTTAAGTGAAATGTGTAATTTAGGGAAATGGTTTAAGTTGGTATAGCGATGTTTTATCTAAACATCTGCTTAATCCAAATGTAGGAGTTTTGGAAATGTTTTCCAAAGAAGAATAAGGATTTGTTTTCTAATATAGAAAACAAGGAATGGAAATGTTTTCCAGTGTTAATAAATATATTTTCTAAATCTAGAAAATAGCAAAACGTTGAATATAGGGAAACCGGAGATGTAAAATGAACCAAAGAGATAAATGTTAAATGATGTTTGTTCGATATAATTTCCATCTGGAAATAATATCGTTGTTTGCACACTTATTTTTCTTTGATAGTTAACTCACAGACTATCGAAGTTTTGACCATTTTACGTTGTTAATATGGAGAGACCAGTTGGATTATTATCCAAAGAACCACTCTGTATTGGCATAAGCGTTGTGAATCATTTATGCCAAAGATAATTGAAGACGGAGTAAAGTGCAAGGGCTGTTGTATAAGTCTTAGATAACAAGTGACTAAGATGGATATACTGAATAGTGCCTTCGGTTTGTCCAGTCGCAGGACAACGTATATGGAAGAAGGTCTGACAGAGTATATCCAATGGATCGCGTAAGTTGATCTGCTCAAACGTATTCACGTTTGGTGGCGGAGGAATTCGTTTCTCTTAGCTGTATACCCGTGTTATTTTTGGACAAGTCAATTTGTGATTTGGCGGGTATGACGATGTGACATTCTAAGTAAATGAAGATGGATGTCTGGCAGAGTATTTCCAGAAAAGTCACGTACCTTGATTTCTTCGACCGTACCAAGAGTGGAAGCGGAGAAGGAAACTTCTCTTAGCTAACACATAATGTATGGTTGTAGACGTCAAATTAGTGATCTCGATGGATCTGACAATGTGGCATTTGAAGTGAATCTGATGTGATGATAAAGCGTAGCTTCTAGCCTCACACCAGGAAGTAACAAAAGTTGGGCTAGGCAGCATGGCTAGTTGGGTCATTCCCAAGCAGGGCGTATTGTCACCAATCTAGAGAATATTCATATTTATACTTCTTTTTGATTCTGTATCTTCGGATGACGGTTTGATGGCCTATAACCGTGGTGGCAATATATTCGCGACACTCAAGCTAAATGAGTGAGCGGTCATGTGTGGCCGGGTTGCAAGACGTTCTTGTTGAACCCTGAGTGTATCACCTCTAGAGTACACTATTCAGAAGGTGCTCCCATACCTTGTCTGTTGGAATCCATTCTCCGATAAGCGCCCTGCGGTTTATGAATTTATACTATGTATGTAGAACGTGAGATGCAAGCGTTTCTGCTAGATTGATACCTATTTGTACTTAGACATTATTATAATATCACAATGATATTGTTTGTCAAAGTTGTTTAGATACTCATAAGGAAAAACCCGTTCCGTATTCACGGCGTGGTCTTATGAGATATCATATACCTGTTCAATTGTTTTAAACTGTTTTACTCATACCAGTCCCATGACTGACCCGGAGTTTACTTTGTTGTTTTCCCTAAACTCTTGGGTGCCTAAATTTGTACGGGCAGTCAAGTAGTCTGGATTTACAGATATACTTGGAGAGCTTGGAGCAGGAGGCTGCAAGATTTGATAGCTATAGTTATTTCCGCTGTGTTGTAAGTGTTGTACTCTGATAAGTGCTATTGTATATATATAACTGTGTACTTCAAAGTTATGTTATATATTATATGTTATTCGTTCCGCTGTGAGATTCGTGTTACTCTGATGATTCTGATGTTCTTCTTCTTCTATTCTATTAGTTCTATCTTTTCTTTCTCACCTTCTAAATTCTTTCACTAACGTCGCGGAATTTTCGACTCTCGAGGAGTCGAAAATTTCCAGCCGTTACATATACAAACTGTTTTATAAATGAAGTAAAGTTTTATTTTTCGCTATTTAAATTTGTCCGTCTTGTAATTTATCTGCACCTTTTACCTAAAGCGCTCCACCGAAGTTAAGGCATTCCCTTTGTGAGTGACCTTAACGAAGGTGGGGTGTTTCAATGTGTATCAGGCAGAATTAAAGGCGCGCTTCAGGTAGTATTGGTAAAACTCGGATCTTCGAGATCGGGGCACTTTACTTTGTATCCCAAAAGTTGGGATAGGCACATATAGATCATAGAAAATCACATGCGCAAGCAAGTATCGGGACCGGTATTCTTGGATTTGATTGGGATCGGCATTTGGTTTGGAGCAACCCAGGATACATGCGGATCCCTGGTTTCTGGTGGAGCAACACGGTTTTGGCACGAGAAATACCGGGATAATATTGGTAAATTGTTTGGGGATCGGTAATGTCTCGTGATATGGCACACTCCAAAAGATGTGAGCATCATGGCCGGGTTACTCGTTTTCGTCTATGCGCATCAGGGATTTTTGGACATGGATTTGGCATGTAACACTTCGGGTATGAAGTGAGAAATTGGACTTGGAAACTAGGTTTTGTGATCGTAATGGAGTGATAGCTATTTTCAGATGATCAACATGGTGTAGCATTTGGATTTCTAGGTTGGAATTGATTTTTAGAATTCAACTCTGGAATTTTGCTAAGTCCTGGGATAGGTACCGATCTAGGGACAAGTACCGATCCTAGGTTCGGTATCGAGTCTTGGGATACGAATTTTGACTGACAGGTGGCATTTTCAACCTATAACTTGCCCAACACTTGGCTGTTTTAGAGGATCCTTTTCTACTTCATTCCAGCATGCGGGCGCTCTCTTCTTGATGCTTTTTGATGGCTTCTATTAGGGTGGGCACGGTTCGATCTGCTGCAGTTTGGAGCCCAAACCGCATCCCATCAAATGGTTGATCAAAAATACAAACCATGATACTAACCGTTCAAATGGTTTGTTTACGGTTCAGTTTTATTGTAATATGGTCCAGTTTGGGTTTGGTTCGGTTTGAACCCGTATTAAATATCAAATAAGAGAATTACTTACATCAACTTATAATCGTATGACATTGTCACTCAAAGGTTAAAACACATAGTGTAATCCTGAATTGAAATATTGGTTTCTATTTGTATGAATACTTCAATTTTACGTTAATGAAAAACATTAACCAAGCATCAACGTTAATTAATGCATAAACATTAAATACAATAACCTAAATAATATTATAACTAATATTACCCAAATAAATTATATAGAACCTATTATACTGAAACTATAAATTTTTCTTTTGTGATTACGATTATTATTAATATAACAACATACGTTGAAAATAGAATATGCATTATTAAACTAAAAAATAGATAGGAATTTGTTATATTTTTGTCATAAGATTATCTGTTAACTAGCCTTTTGGTCCAGTTCCCAAAAGTACACAAGACACGCTTGACTTAACATATCGCGTGATGTTAATGCTGGGAGTGTCGCCAAGGAGTTAAGGAAACGAATCAAGAAAAGGTCGCGTAGATGGGAACCTTACCACTCCTCAAAACACCGCAAACCGATGTCCTGAACTCCAGAAAGCCTTGGGTCTCACTAACCTTGATTCATTCCAGGAACCCTCTTACCCCTCGAGGGACGAATTTCGTACCCCACAGAGCACGAAATTCATACCCTCCCACAGGGTACGAATTTCGTACCCCACCGGGTATGAGTGTCGTACCCCACCGAGGGGTACGAGTTTCTAGGGGGAAGCTAGGGTTCTGAGTTTTTGGTGGCCTGCACTACGGGATCCGAGATTTCTGATGTGGTCCCTTATTCCTACCTACTCCTACTTAACCACTCCACTATAAGTACCCCCAAAGCTCACACTTCAAAGGGGTTGGAATTTACTTGATTTGACATCTCTTGAGATCTCCGAGTGACCTCTTTAATGGCATCCATGCTTTGAGGAAGAAGAAGGGCAAAAGTGTCTTTTTCCTAATATTTGTATATGACAATTATGATCTCATATTACTTAGAAATGTATGTCAAAGGATGTCGTGTGATAGTCTCAAGCTTGTAACTCTTTGTTATCAGTAATATTCTAGCGGCTCTTCCAAAATGGACGTAGGCCCCTTACGGAATCGAACCACTATAAATCATTTTTGTTATTTACTGCTTTCCGCACTTAAATTTCCATGTGAAACTATAATTCTTAAGTAATTAAGTATCTTGGGCGTTTACGACATATTTTGCCATCAACATTCTGGTGCTTTCACTACGAAAAATTGGATTAGCTTCTTTCTTGCACATCGTCATCTCGACTCCGACGTGCTTTAGGTTCCTTCTCAAACCCACTGCAACTACGCTTATGATGGCAAAGCGACTACAGAATGCAATGATCGTCTCTCCTGTTGCAGCCGAAGCTAGAACGTCTCATGAACCTCAACCGGTGGATATCCCTGCCGTAATCGATACCCTTTCTCCTATGGACCTTGAAGCTCCCACAACTCAAGCGCAGATCCAAGCGCTTAATGAGAAATATGAGACACAGCTCTCGAGCTCAATCAGGAAATAGAAATAATATCGACCTTGTTCGCCAACTCCAAGAAAGTCAACGCATGTCGTTTGATTTTAGCTGGCTCAGAACCCCGACCACGGCGTACTATCTCGGAAATCTCCTCTTCCAAGTCAAGGGGCCCACATGAAAGAAGGAGGTTTAGCCTCATCAACAATGTCTTCGTCCACTTAGATGCTCATACCAACAGCCACCACAATGGCAATGGAAACAGGAATGGCAACCGAACTACTGTTACTTATAGAAAGGGGGTACAATATCGTGACCATTCCCGATTGATTATCAATGACGAACCGGGACCGAACAATTGACCCCTCCTCGGTAGAACCCAACCATCGTCGTTTGGAATCAGGGACCTACTCTCCCAGCAGCCAAGCGGGCTCAAGTTCTTCCGGATCAAAATGCACACCAACCTGTTCAACCTCATAACCCATACCAAAACCAAACTATTGACAATGATGAAATGGAAGAGGATGACCCGGATGTGCATCATAGAAGGCGACCGTGAAACAGAACTCCCGAAGCTCTTCGAAACTAATGGATTCCACCGGAAGACCCGCATCCAACCTATCTCCCCGACATGGTCCGAATGATCATGAGAGAAATGCAAGGGAATGCCAATGACTCATGGGAAGCCCATATAAGACGTAATCCCTTCACTAGGATTGTGCACGAAGCTGAATGGCCGTTTCGCTTCAACATGCCACAGATGGCACTCTGTGACGGCTGTGCCTTTCTAAACAGCTATGAATGGAAAATGATTCTAGTCGGGCCACCGACCTTGTCAAATGTAAGTGCTTCCCCGTCTTCTTGTCAGGCACAGCTTTACTCTAGTTCTCTCGCCTACGGCTCCACTCTGTCAACAACTTCAGCTAACTGGCCACAAAACTGGTTAAGCAATTCAGGGTGCACGTCCCAACTCTAAAGAATGCCCTCACTCTGTCCAATCTTTATCAAGGACCTGTCGAGTCACTCAAGAGCTATTTTTCATGGTTTAACCCAGTCCTTGTCGAGGTCGATGACTTGGAGCATCTTACCATGCTTTTCCAACTGGCAAAAAGCGTTCTCCAAACTTACAAATTCGGGGCTTGGATTGACAAAAAGCAACCTAAAGTCTCCATGCTTTCTACGAAAAGGCCGGACAGTTCCTATGTCAGGAAAAAGCGATGCGTAACCGAGTTTCCCAGACCAACCATTCCGACAACCCGCATGCCGATATCATCGATGACAACATCAAAAGGAAACGGGTTGGAGAACCCTTTGGTAAGGATAAGGGGGCAGGTTCCTACCCAAATAATGGTAGGCAGGGAGACCGCAACAACAACCAGGTTCCAACGAATTCTAAGAGGCCTGGCCGCTACCAAGCTTACGAGACCTAAACTCCGCTGAACGAAGTCTTAGAGACAATATACCTAGAAATGTGTAACACGCTCCAGTATAAGAACCCAAATTCTAAGGAGTCCACTGACCATGAAAAGAACACCGACAAATACTGTCGATATCATGACATGCATGGGCTCAATACCAACGAGTGACGCTAACTCAAGGATGCGACCAAAAAACTTATCCGCGAGAAGCTCCTTGAGCAGTACGTTCAAGACCCTTTCCCTCTCGAAGCATCCTCGGGTCATCTTGCCCCCGCGCCTCCAGCACTTGCCAAAGCAGCTCCTGGTCCATCTAGACAGGGAGGGGCATTGTGATCAACACTATCTGTGGTGGGCCTTACCCCACGCATGAATGCTTCCGAAAAATGGAGGAGTACGTGAGCTCTATAAAGCGCGCCACCTATGAAGATTACTCCAATATGGACGAATCCATCCCCGCCAAACTCCAGAAAACAATGCAAACCGCGAAAGAGAGTCTACGGGAATTGAGATCCCAACCACGGACTCTCCCATGATCAAAGCTCAAATCGGTTCTGCTTCCGTCCGAAGGGTATTGATTGACTCGGGGAGTCCAGTCAACATCATCTTCAAAGTCTCTTACGATCATATGTGATTGGAAACCAAGAACTTGAAAGCCTACCATGTCATGATCTATAGCTTCAATGGATCTTCCAATCACCCAGTGGGCATGATCGGCCTATCTGAGTGATGGAAATCGTAGCCAGGTCTGAGTCCTCACTTTCATGGTTATCAACATTATCTCTCCAAAAAATATCTTCTTTGGACGTCCCTTCCTAATGGAATTCCGAGTCTGCATGTCACCATGGTCCCTCCTAATGAAGTTCCCAACAGAAAACGAGATCGATACGGTTAAAGGTGACAAGCAACTGCTAGAGATTGTTATGCAATAGAATGGAAGAACGCGCACAGTAAAGATAAAGGCAAGACGGTGCCTTTGCCTTCCGGCGCCAAGACCGTCTCTGCATAGCAATCAAAGGCTTCTGATCATCCTTTTTGAACCTACAGTGGACGTTCCGATCATCCCCGACGACCCATCAAAGGTCTTGAAAATCAGATCGCAACTTTACCCCACAATAAAAGAAGATCTTGTGGGCTTATTGAGGGCCAACTTAGACGTGTTCGCTTGGATCCACTCGAACATGCGGGCATCGACCCTGCAATTGCTTGCCACCAGTTAATTCATGATCCAACACTACCTCCAGTCAAACAGAAACGCCGCTTCTTGGGACCCGAAAGATCCAACGCGCTGAAGGAAGAGGTAGACAGACTCCTCAACAACAACTTCATCTGCGAAGCCGAATACCCCGCATGGGGTATCAAACTTGGTTCTGGTCAGAAATTTGAACGTCAAATGGCGAACGTGCGTTGATGTAAAACCCCAAATTCTGACAAACATATTTTTTTTCAAAATTCTAATCCGTCGAAACTCGTGTTGGTTTGTCTGGTATCCTGTAGAAAAGACAGAGATAAAAACTATTAGAGCTCAGAAAACATCTCACAGCAGAATGGATAAAATATAATATAATCAAAATATAGCCTTACCCAGATACAATATCCAAAGCTATCATATCTCTACCACAAATCAAACCTACGAGTATGTTATGAGGAGGGAGTCAGAACACAAGTTCTGGTGACTGGATCTAAACTACACATTTTGGATAATCCTACACATACCATTTAGTTACATTTTCTTGTTTACTAGGTTACTTGGGTTAACAACACTCAAGGCTTACACACGTCGTACCCATCTACTTTCTAGTGGATTAACCTAATAAAGTATATACGCAGATTCCCCCAAATTAAGGTACACCCCATGGTATCCGACTCGTACGATATCCATCGTAACACCACAGAAATACACGTAGAGCCTCATCCTACACCGGAGTGTTGTACGAATCTCTATACAACAATGCTACGTTCCACATAGATCCGTCATCGCCATGTTATGTAAGCGTATGGACTGCCACTTTCGATCGGGTCAGATCACATTACAAAGTAGTGCCCTAGAGTCTACGATACACCACCCAAAGCAGACACGCATGTATCTAGACGTTCCGATGTACAAATCGTCAATCGTACTTGATGCTTAACCGCATATGTCCTCTACTGTACACCTAGTCCCGCGCCAGGGCTGTATAAGAAACACGGAACTCGGTCAGGAGCTTTTCAGATATCTGCATACACAAATGCTATGGTCTGCATTTTCAATGGCTATGGTCCCACCTTAGCCATCCCTCAACTAATGAAAGACGAACAAGGTTGAGAACTAGTGACCTAGCCCAAGAGCAAACAACAAACAACAAATCCTAATTGGCCTATCCCTCATCCATAGCCTTGATTGCAAAGAGTCTATGGTCTTTTGGTTTAGCTCTGCGTCTTTCTGCATCGCGCATCACGTATTAAGTTGACTGTCGATGGTAGGTACCCGACGAGTTGCTATCAACAAGATGGTTAGACCTATCAGTACTCAAGAGTGGTCGTAACCCAGCCTAGTCAAGGAAACATGAGCGTCGAATCACTTAATCCACCCTACAATCTTTTGATTGCCCACTATTATGGAAATCAAGGCGTAGTCACCTGGTAGAAATGCACAGACCTACCCTCTGTGACCACGGTAGAACGCTGTCACAGCATAGTGGACTATCAGGAGTACCCTCCACGTCTTAGGAAGTCGTGTGCTTCCCCTTCCAGTCCTTCAGAGCAAGCAGAATATTAGCAGAATAATGAGATGGACGTGCGCTCCCCTCATGTCCAATGACACCATGATGATCTACCCATTGGGTTATTCACCTTGAGACGTACAGACTTGTCCAAACACCTCAGGTTAACGTGATATTATACCTTATGTCTAATCATTTAATTATGCTCTTTCTCTTCCCTTTCATATTTCCTTTCAACTTGGTTATCCCGAGTCATATTGACTTCTTATTCAACTTACCAAGTTCCTTTTTCTTGTTAATTTCAATTATAACTTAATCCATTAAAGTTTATTAATAAGCACATAACATGTTATTCTCTAGATTGTAATCCAAGGTCTGTAATCTACAATCTCTTTATATTAGTCATTGTACGATTCCATAGTTACAATAACATGTTCTACTTAATATGTAATTAAGTATATGTCACTTCACATGTTTTCTATTTAACATGTCACTTGTTATTTATGATTAAATATAACTTATTTCATCTTATATATTCATCTCGTTCTTTATTATTTAATCATAATTCTATCTTACATTGTTACTATAATTGTAGTTGTTTACTTATTAACTTAGTTCTCTTAACTAAGGTTTACTAATAAGTGTCCTTTTTCATTTATTATAACTTGTGTTATAATTTCCACTTGTTCCTAGGACGAGCCTTTAACATATTATTCTTATCAGTAGATTTCAAATTCTTAAGTTTATAGATTACTTAATTTAAAATTATTGCATTTCATAAGTTATCACATTCCCCCAATTATTTAGTATAACCTAAGTTCCACTTGTCCCTAGGACAACCCTACCTATTATCTTTCCATTTCCCCTTCAGGTTTATTCATAATAGGTTACTATCATTCCCCATTCATTACACGTCTTGTACTGTTGTAACTTTCATTCATTTCCATTAATCACAATTAGTTCCATTTATTTCTATCCTTTTATATACATACATACATACATATATGTTTATGCACTAGACCTCTCATATTAAGCCGACCACTTGTGGATGTTGGATTTGCCGGGCGGTTCCTGGCATACTTCTACCACAAGTTGGGCTTAATCTCGTGTCTTAGCACCAATACATGTATATTTATTCACTAGATCCCTCACATTAAATTAACAACTTATAGATGTTAGATTTGCCGGGCAGTTCCGGGCAGACTTCTGCCACAAGTTGAATTTAACCTTGTGTCTAAGTGCGGTTACAGTTTTCTATTTACTGTAAATTTTCCATATAATTTGGGTGTTTCCATTCTTTCAAATTTTTACTATAATTCTATTTTTTCAAGTCACACTTAATATCATGTTAATTCCATTTTAACTTATAATCATGTCACATGTTCTTCCTAACATGTAATTAACTCCATTTTTAAATAATGGCATATAACTATCAATCATGTAATTATTCTAATCTAACCATATAACATGTAATTATCCCAATTTCTACAGTTAAGGGTTCAAGTACATAATATGTCACAGGCTAACATATAATTATCCCAATTCTTACAATTAATTGTTCAAGTACATAATATGTCACAGATTAACATGTAATTAGAACATGCATACATACAACAGTAATTGTTTCCACATATTTAACAGGTTTATACATTTTAAAATATTTACATTTCAACCTATTAATATTTCAACATATTAATATTTAAACATATCAATCATTCTAGTAGATTTACGTTGCATAATAACGGGGAATGTTAAATGATAAATATACCAATATCAAAAAGGTATATTTTAAATCCACTTACCTAATTGCTTTCCATATCATGAATCTGGTCTAGATCTAGCATTCCACGGTTCTCCTAATTGAATTTAGAACCCAAACAACCATGGATCCATAATTCTCAGCTAAAAGAAAACGGGAAGAAAGAGGAGAAAATTAAATTGACTAGATCCAAGAATTTACCCTACTTCGAATAGAATTCCGAACACCTTCTTTATAAATATGCATCATTTTCCTTTAGATCTTAAATCAGAATTTTCCTAAACTAATTATTCTATTTTCCTAAAGAGATTTGAGGAGGAAGAAGAATGGTTGACTTTAAGCGGCTTCTCAGAAAAAGTGAGATTTAGGCTAGGCTCTGCTAGCCTATTTATAGGTGTTTAAGATCTTATCATACACGCTGTGCTGAGTCAACAATGAACATGGTTAAGAAAACAATCCAGATTCATTGATGAATCTAGCCAAATATGGGGTGGGGTCGACCCCGGGGTAGACCCCCATGTTTATGTGTCGACCCTAGGGTCGACACCGGGGTCGTCCCCCATGTTTATGTGTCGACCCTAGGGTCGACCCTCCTATGTTGGTGTCGACCCTCTGGGTCCCGCTAGTCTTTTCTGGGTAGATGTTCACCGTTTTGACATTTTTGATTTTAAACGTTTGATTAACATCCCGTTATACTCTCTTTGATTTATTTAAATATTATAGTTACATATAATTTTCTTATATGTATACAAAACTTCAAATGTCCATTTTGTACGCTATGCACAACTTTTATATTGTTTTCAAAATTCAAATGGTGTTATGTCGTTTATTAATTCTTACTATATTTCTTTGATTACAGCCTTGTTTTGAACTTTTCTCTTGTGTATATATAATTTCTACATATATATATATGCATGTATTTTCATATACATATATTCTTCTATACTTTCTTATATGTATACTTTTCCTTATATGTGCGTTTATACATATTTTCACTTTAGAGCATGCATTGTCTTAGTCGTTCCCTTAAAACAAAAATATGGTGCCGACGTGGATCGAACTCTGCACCTTTCACTTGAAAGCCCCATGTTCTAACCAACTGGACTACTTAGGATTTTGTTAACAAGGCTTCGAACAATGGTGGTCATTGTTATTTTCTTATTTCTCCTTTTCATGTTTGTTACAATGTTTCATTTAAACCATTGCATCTACCCTTATCAATTTGACATGCGAAGCCATTTTTAGATCTAAACATGTTGCAATGTCACCTTAATTATGCTAGATCTAAATAGTTGGACAAGATCTCATTATGTTGCTTTTACATCGTAGTTGCCATAAGTTCATCAATTTTATGTCCACCTTGTTATGAAGAAAATTACATGTCCACTCACTTTGTTATCATGTTAAGTTTATGTGTATGCCAAGACATATTGAAAACTATCATCCTTTGTCATATTCCCTTTATCATTGTTGTGGCTAGGGTACTTCATAGCCTAGATGCCACCAAAATACATGTGAATACATTAGTTAAGAAACAGGGAAAAAGGGGTTTATAATTGGCATAATTTGTGTAATATTGGACGTACAATTCAAATAGGGAAACATAGAAATAGTCACATATAATGACATAGGTAGATTTGAATAAAAATGGAATGCTTAGTAATTACAATTAGGAAATGTAATTGTACCTATGACACGAGGTTGCATTAGTGGCGGAAGTCTGCCCGGACCCTACCGGCATATCCAACAGCTACTAATGCTGAACCTAATGTGGGAGGTCTAAGTACGTAAATACGAATCGGGCTATGACACGAGGTTAGGCCCAACTGTGGAATAAGTCTACCCAGACTCGACTAGCATATCCAGCATCCACATGTTGTAGGCTTAATGTGGGAGGTCTAGCCCATTATAAAACCATAAACGGACATGATACAGTATTGGACTACTTAACCTAACTTAATCCATAAAGATTGTATGATTATGAACTTAACTTAGCTTTAAGTAAAATTGGATGGGTAATGGGTGGGTTAAGTAAATTAGAGGGGGTGGGTAATATTTATATATAGGCCCACGAACTTAACCCAATAAGGTTATGTAATTAAAGACACCTAGTGGTATACATAACCGGTGGAAAAATATAATAAAGTTATGTAATTAAAGACACCCTTTAGGGTAAGCATAACTGACATATGGATATGTAATTAAAGATAACTAAGGATATACATAGTCAGTGAAAAACCTAGTAGGGATACAAGACAAAGGGGAGAGCTTGTATCATATTGTGTGGGACCAATTACAAGTCAGTAACCTGAAGTAGGTTTCAAATAAAGAACTCTGTACTAGGTGGAGAAGGGACACGCTTACTGATTGAATATAAGAGATCCAAACGAAATGGACAGTGTGGGCTGCGCAAACCGACCGGGCCATGTGCGTGCATGAGCCGAGCAAAGGGGATAAGACGACCGTGACACTAGTAGATATGGTTGTGCACATCTCGAAAAATAAGGGTTGCCACTTTAGGGATTGATACCTCCTACTGTGGGGCCAGCACATGATATCTATGGGGTAGGGAGCCGATCGATTAGGGTAGTGGTTAGGGTACACTCAGATGTATTCCCTAAGTCTACCAACTTATAGTGGAAGGGATCATCTCATTTTAGTAACAGTGCAGAGTAATCATTAGTGCGGCACATACACCTTATCTTGCTTACCTTGTCACACCTGCCATTTATGAAGTGATATCTCTCTTATCCACTTTATATGCCTATCGTGTTGCTTTTATTTATCTACTGGTAACTAGACTCTCTAGACTTTATGTCTGACCCTGTTGTTTCTCCTTCTTTCTTCTGTTTCCCCCAGGTTCTCAAGGAGAAAATACTCAGATTTAATCATGACTCAGATATCATCTTGATAGGAGCTACTTCTGAAGTATGGCTCAAGTTCTTGTCTCTACTATGACTTAACTCTTTAAACTGGGGAAAATTATGCTTTTTATTTACTTATGTACTCTGATTGTGCAGGACTGAAGTTATTTTATTGTAATGGTTTTTGTGACTTATGAAATTGTGACATGAAGTTCCATATCCCCTTGGGGATACGAAATGTCTTATCCCACTAAGGATATAGAGTTTCGTGTTCTCCAGTGATACAAATCTTCGTGTCTTCCGAAGGGACGAATTTTTGTATTCTATACAAAGGGGAATACGAGACTGCCTCTGCCTCAGGATTCGAGTTCTGGACTCCCATCCTTCTTCTTTCCACTGAACTCTCCCTTTTTCGTCTTGCATTCTCCCATCTTGAGTTCCAGTATACTCGATCGGCTCAAGCTAGAAACTCGAAGATAAGTCTCGACCGCAAGTTGAGGGTCGAACTTGAGCTCCTCAGAGCTCCGTTTCGGAGTCAAAGAGCATGACCGATCTAAACTCTCCCCAAGACCCACGCAAGTGCCATGGATGAACTTGCCAATGGAGATAATAATTAAGGACTATATCTGGACCCTCCCTTCTATGTTAAGCTCGAGTTTTTGCTTTCTTTTTCGGTTTCGAACTTCAGGTCCAAATCACAAATAAAAAACAAAAGGAGAAGAAGAGAGAGTGGGGAAGAGGAATCCGTATTTATAGAGGGGAGGAGAAGAATGGGGCCAAACCCCGACCCTTTGTGTTCCCAAGTGAAGCACGAAAATTCTCTTACTTCGGTAGGGTACGAAATTTCGTACCACACTGGGTACGAGGTCCTCGTACCCAAACGGGATACCAAAAAAAAAAGAATGATGATGATGAATGTGTACAAACATGTGCTTTTGCGCACGTACGTATGCATATATAACTACATATGCACAAACTCAATATAACATGTGTATGTAACGACTTAAACACAATGTCATACCGATGACTCCTTTGCAATTGCAACGTACACATGCTCAACGACTAACATCTATTTTCGTGAGTTTATAGGGAAATCGAGGAACCAACAGATACTTCCACTAACTCAAAGCATATCATGTCAAGACAAGATGTACTTTTGGGGGGCATATGTTAACCGACCTATTTGTTTGGTTCCCAAAAGTATGCAAGACACACTGGACTCAACATATCACGTGATGTTAAAGTCGGGAGTGTCGCCAAGGAGTTAAGGAAATGAGCCGAGAAAGGGTCGCAAAGACAGAAACTCACCACTCCTTAAAACACCACCAAACTGATGCCCCAAACTCCGGAAAGCCTTGGGTACCTTGATTCATTCTACGAACCCTCGTACCCTTCGAGGGACGAATTTCGTACCCCACCTTGTATGAGTTTCGTACCCCACCAGGTACGAGTTTCGTACCCTCGGGGTACGAAAGTCGTACCCCACTAAGTGTAAGAGTTTTTAGGGGAAATCTAGGGGTCCGAGTTTTTTGTTGCCTCAACTACGGGATACGAGAATTCTGATGCGGTCCCCTATTCCTACCTACTCCCACCTAACACTCCACTATAAATACCCCAAGTTCGCACTTCAAAGGGGTTGGAATTTAGTTGATTTGACATCTCTTGAGAGCTCCAAGTGACCTCTTTAATGGCATCTATGCTTTGAGGAAGAAGAAGGGAAAAAGTGTCTTTTTCCTAATATTTGTATATGACAACTATTACCTTATATTCGTTAGAAATGAATGTCAGAGGATGTCATGTGATAGTCTTAAGTTTGTAACTCTTTGTTATCAATAATATTCCAGCGATTCATCCAAAGTAGACGTAGGCCCCTCACAGGACCAAACCATAATAAATCTCTTGTGTTATTTATTGCTTTCCGCACTTACATTTCCACGCGAAACTATAATTCTTAACTGACTAAGAATCTTGGGTGTTTACGACATATTTTGCCGTCAACATTATTAGTGCAAATATTCGATTCGGTTTGGTTTAATATGGTTTGGTCAACCGTTCAAACCGCAATCGAACCGTATCACTATGGTTCGGTTTGGGTTATTTGCTTTAGAGAGTGAATTCAGCATGCTTTTCCATACCTTTTTGCAGTTCAGTCTGGGCAGTTTCCATATTGTGGGGCGGTTTATGCCCACCCTAGCTTCCATGGTGGTTTTCATGGCTTTAGAAGTTCTTTTTGACCTATAAACTTCGCATAGAGGTTCTCCTTCAACTTTATGGCATTTTCTTAGACTTTTGGCTTGATTTTGACATTTTTGGCATATTTGGAGCTTTTTGGATTCCGAAAAAGGATTAACGGCTTCTTGGTCTTGTAGGAAGTTGGCAAGGATTTTGTCATTTCCCATTTCTAACTTTGCACAAGGTTTTGAACTTGGACCTTGGAGCTCTCTTAGACTACTTGAATATTCCTACAGACATTGGCCTCAGGAGGAAGAAGAAGAAGATCATCTTTGGCAGTGTTGAGAATTAATAAGGACTTTGTTATTCTCGAATATAACTTTGTAAATTCAAAATGTTCGGTACTAAGATTAACATTGTAATTGAAAAAATGATGATGAATGATTATATGAAGTGGACGTAGGCGTTACTGCCAAGCCATTATAAAAAGTTGTCTTTCCCTTTACATTTCTCATATTTGGTTATCTAAATTGTTCTCAACCCACTCTTGTGTGTTGGTATGCGTGAGTGACCAACTCCTCGCGTCAACATTTTGGCATGCCGGGTTAGGGCATGATAGAGCCAACTCTCGACTTTGGCTTTGGTTTTAGATTCAGATTTCAGATTCGGCTTGGTATAAGGGAACAATTTTCGCCCGCTTTTCACTATGGTTAAATAGAAGAAGCTCGACACTATTGCGAGGATCAAGGTACTAGTAGATAAGGAAGTCAAGAACTTTCTTTGATTAGAAATCCCTCAAATTTTATTACTCGTGAGGAAGTGAATGGAATGATTAAAGATTTGGCTTTAGACTTGAATGCTCGCTTGGAGAGACAAGAGGAAATAGTGAATATTTTTCTCGGCCGGATCGAGGTTAGGTTTGGAAGTATTGTAAAGCTGACAAGCCAGGCAGATATCATTAGGACAAGTACTAGTTTTTCGCAGGTCGCGACTCGGGATTTACGGGAAATCCCTCTGCTAACGATATTTTTCGTCAACACCCGAAATAGATCTAAGGGGGTGATCCAAACGGGAGGAAAAAAGGATTATTCGACTCTTCCCAACTTGAGCTAACTCATCACTTCTTTGATAGAAGGATTTCCTCATCAGAAAGCATTAGGTTGCCAAGCACTTGACAACTTGCGCGAGGATTTTTGGAGACCCTGACAACACAACAAAATTCTTACAGGAATAAGTTGAAAAGAAGAATAATACAAAGAAGGAAAAAGAACACACGATTTTATAGTGGTTCAGTTCAGCTTGAACCTACATCCACTTGAAGGGTTTTTATTGTTTCATTCATATAGAGATTACATAATCGATTCCCCAAATTGATTTACAAATTAGGGTTTTTTCTCTAGAATCTCAGAGGGAAGAGAATGAGGTCCTCTTTTTGATCCCCCCAGAAAGAAGAATTAGAAAAGAGAGAAGTCCTTCATCACTATGACCCCAGGGGTCTTATTTATAGTGGGCTCGGGGCCTCTACCATTGTTAGGCCATTGGGCCTGCGAGAGCCTCTGCCATACGCTTTCCCCTTGGTTTTGGATGTTTGTCTTCGGACCACTTTTGTGATGCTGGTTATGGCCTCCGAAGTGAAGGTCCCGATTAATTAGGGCTTTCCTGAGATTGAGACGAATTTTATGATGCAATGTCTTTCGGAAGGCATTTGGACTTCTAATAGTGTCTCTCGGGTGCAGGCTTTTGAATGCCAGCTTCCGGGTTTTCTGTTAATATAGAAGCTTGTCCTCCCGCTATATGTAAATGGCTACCAGTTCGAGATCGCTGTTGGTGTTTGTATTAAGTAGCTTAACATGGATAGCTTGTATCTCCGTCAGGGTTCCGGTTGGCTTTCTGACAGAGCTCTAGGGATGATCTGGTCCTTCAGAAGATAGTTCTTGATGGTGCGTCCACTGTCTTGGGCATAATATTCTTAATGTATTCTTGTTTTGGTGTGTTGGTATTAAATGGGTTAATACCGACAACCTTTCCGCCTTTCCAGGCTCCAGTTAGTGGAACTCACGATTCCTTCTTTCCTATCTCTAGATTCAGCTGTCCTTTCGTCATAGAGCCCTCTACTAGGCATGCCCTGCTGGATAGACTGTGTCGGTGCTCATGTGGACTTTGAGTTTCTTTTCCTTTTCACCATTAGCCGATTTCGAGGTTAAGTCTCGGTTAATGTCTCTTCCAGAACATTTTCTCCCTATTTTTGACTTCTCTTAGTGTTTGGCCTTGCTCTTTGAAGGATTTTTGTGTGCTTACGGTTGCCCGATATCTCTTCGCTATCAGCCTATTTCACTGTCAATTTTTAGTAGTAACCTTTCCCCTTAGTAAAGGGATATTTTCGACTTTTCAGGTCAAACTCTTTGTTCTTTTTCAAAGTGTTATCTCTGTGTCTTTCGGTCTCCCTTAATCAAGGCATTGATTAGCCTTGCTGTATGGTTCAGATTAATTTTGAATTTTGAATGCAAGATTATATATATATATATATATGTATATTTTGGAGCCAAAAGGTAGTGAGATATATGCATACTTAAACATATGCCAATTCTCAACAAAGATTCGTGCCATATTTGAATACACACAACATTCAACACAGAGAGTCATATTTGATACAATCCAAAATTGAACACATACAGACATTGCCCACATAGGAGCCAAATTCCTCTCGTGCAAATTGAAGAAAACATTTAAAGCGATTCAAACCACATCATCCACTAACTTTTCGTGCGGCCACCAAAGCCATCATCCAACAAACTGGTGTACTCTTGACGATTGACCCTCTCCATAGTATGATCAAGGTCAAAATTACTCATTGCACTGCATCTCGAATGTACCATACCAGAAAAACCAGCTATTTCTCTGTCCTTACTGGACTTCCCAGACGTCTCGGCAGAGCCAATCACTCCTCGATGTCCAATCGTCGACCCTCCTCGTTTCCTTTCGAGTACCCCAAGTACTCAATGCATCCTTCCAAACACCATCACTACTATCTATGTTTTCAAGCGTCATATCAAGGGCCTCAACTTTATCCTCTCCACCTTCAGAATTGTACATTTCCTCTTCGCTTTGGTTTGATAGTTCTCTTGCTTCCTTATTGAGATCTGTAAGAGTTGCAAATTGGTTTGAAGAAAATGCCCTACTAACACTAAAATTTCTAGTAACCTTCACCTTTCTATTTGGTTTCCTAACCTTAATAAAACCATCCCTATCTTTCCTAAACACCCAATTCTTAAAATCTGCTGGTTCAGAAGGATCATTTGGATTTCTTGAGAACTTATTAATTTCAATTTCGTGATAAGAAGCCCTGGTGAAAAGCCTTATCAGTGATGGAATATGTAATGGAGATGGAGCTTCTATCTCCATGCTAAGATAAGAAAAATCAGCTCTTTTCCATGTGTCTTTTTGCATTCTTAAAACCCTTCCCACTTTTGATAATATATTTTCACCATTTTGAAGTTACGAAACACATTGGGGAGATTTTTTAAGGTGATCCAAAGAGAAACCACCTGCTTCGGACTTGAAGAACCAAAGTTGAGATTCCATGGCCGAATATGCAGGGTGCCCCTGTCATTTGAGAAAGAGGAAAAATCTCCTGTGAAGAAGTTTTTTGGAAACTTGACAATAAAGACATTCTCGAACTTCTTGACATTCCACTCCCAAGAATATAGATAACTGAACTCATTCTTCAAAGGTCGCTCGATGCCATTGATTGAGAACTGGCTCGAGAAAATGGAGACAATCGCCTAGTAATTGAAGCGCTGTAAATCTTCGTCAGAAACAAATGGTGATATATTGGCCTCATTTCCAGTTGCCATGTTTCTGTTATTCAGAGAGGAAGGGTTGGAGTATTGGAATTCTTCATGTCCTTTTTATACCTGAAACAAACGACCAAGTTCCTACAATCCTTAATCCAATGGTCAGAATTCTCGTATCGGAAGTGTCATTTTATATGATTTGATCTTGTTCAGAGCTTCAGAATACGAAGAGGTCTTAAGAGTAGACAATGATGATTTCTTTACCTCGATTTTAGGTACAGGATTCTTTAGTGAAATTTCTTCTAATGGGGACAGGTGAGGGCTATCTATGGTTTTATTTGCACGTGAAAGTTCTAGATCAGACAAATTCTCCAATGCTGGTGCAAATATGCCTCCAAGCCAAGCCGGAGACTCCCTTTTGGTATTAAATAGATGGGTGACCGGAACCACCTCCGGTATTTTTGCATTTAAAGACCGAAATCCTATTTTCGAAAAGTAATAGAAACCCCGAACTGAACCTAAATTCGGGTATTTGATATATATTAGACCGGCACCTCCTCCGGGGTAAGCAGAAGTCCCGAACCGAACCCAGATTCATGTATTTAACATTTTTTTTGAGTTACCATTTCGGCCTTTCGAGCCCCTCCTCAGACTTTAGTTTTAGCTTGCAAGCTGCTTCCTAGAGCTTTGGTTGGCTGTTTTAGCTTTGTTCTTTTGAGTTCAGGTTTCGTGTGCTTTAGAATGCTCCCTTCGAGTTTCTTATTTCCTTCTGCGAGACAGAAATTGGGCAGAGGATGTACGTGCTCTAAGCGCTCCATTTGAGCTTTTGTTCCCTTCTGTAGGATGGTGATTTGAGCAGAGGATGTACGTGCTCCAAACGCTCTCTTCGAGCTTTTGCTCCCTTCTGCGGGATGGTGATTTAAGCAGAGGATGTACATGCTCCAAGTGCCCTATGCGATCTTTTTCTCCCTTCTGCGGGATGGTGATTTGAGCAGAGGATGTGTGTACTCCAAGCACTCCCTTCGAGCTTTTTCTTCCTTTCGTGGAATGGTGATTTGAGTAGAGGATGTATGTGCTCCAAGCGCTCCCTTCGAGCTTTTGCTCCCTTTTGTGGGGTGGTGATTTGAGTGGAGGATGTACGTGCTCCAAGCGCTCCCTTTGAACTTTTTCTCCCTTCTACGAGATGATGTTATAGAAACATATTCCTTTTTGGAGCATTGGTTGGATGTACTCATGTAGAGCATTGGTCAGGACGTAGTCATATAGAGCATTGGTTAGGACGTACTCATATAGAGCATTGGTCAGAACGTACTCATGTAGAGAATTGGTCAGGACGTACTCATGTGGAGCATTGGTCAGGTGAGCACACATCTCGTGTAGCGAAGACCACACAGGTCACGTCGTAATGAGCATACAGCTCGCGTAGTGAGAAGACATAAAAAACTTGGGGGTGGAAATGTTGTCCCGTAGATGGCTAAATTACTAATGCCCATCGAAGGTGATGTGAAAAAGTGTATTCACATAAAGTTTCCTAGGTAAGAAAAATTGTCTCAACGTCACATAGCCTCTTAACTTGGGAACTTGTAGATTAAATGCAAAGCTCTCCACTAATTCATAGAACAAAGCGGTTGCGTCCGAATCTACAACGTCAAGGTATTTTAGAAAAATCCTTCGGCATCGTGATATCTTTGACCTAAATAAAGGTTAACAATATAATTTAAAAGTAAAACAACATAATCATTCATGCACTTGTCCATGACACTTGGCAGGAGATCTCTTATCCACCTTAAACTCACAGAGATGGCTATTCTAAGTACTATTCTTAGCTCCGTCTGCTAAGGGAAAAGCTATGTACAAAGTCTATATAGACTGAGACCTTATGCTAATCTTAATACTGCATAAGCCTTAAGTAGGCATCTAACTCCTATTGCAACTATCGAGGCACAAATCACGTAAAACATTCACAAGCAAGTGCAAGGTGCATACAAAACTTAGCAATTGGTAGAGTGACAACTACTCAATTCAAAGGAAGTGTCACAAGGGGATTAATCAACACCTAGTCACCTTTTCAAAATGCGGGGCATGAAAATTTGAATGTCCCGAAGTATGGCAAATGCGACAAGTACGGGTCCTTGGACACTTCCTAAAGTAATGGTCCTTTGATCCGTATTTGTAACTATTCCCATGAGTAGAGTTGAAAGTTCCAAGTCCGGATAGTTCCCCCTTACTTCCAGGATTAGGACCTTTACATAAGCATTAGAAAACCTTGGTTTAGGAGGCAGGGGCACAGAAGCGGTCCCGACTGCTAGGTCATTTGGCTTGAGGTTTAGTGGCGGTTGAGTCGATTCCATCTTATCTTTCACGAACTCCCCTGGCGCCCTTCTCGAATGAGTTTTTTTGTTACATCTTCCAGCACCTTGCATTTGTCAGTTTGGTGTCCATTCCTTTTGTGATATTCACAATACTTCCCTCAATTTTATGGTTCTGGATGATTCTTAGATTTGAAAGGCACTGAGAAGTTGACTCTCTCCTTCATCACTGCATATATGTGTGAGATGGGCTCGCTTAAGGTTATGGTATAGGCATTTGGTCCTTTATCCTTTGGGTTCTTTTAGTCCTCATGAAATTTGGTCTTCCCATCCCAAGGATTCTGATGAGCATGAGGTTCCCTGTCTTCCCTGCTGCAACCGAGCCTCCTTTTCGTATGATACAACTCTTGCTTGCTAATGAATGTACTTGCCCGATGGTAGAATTCTGGCAAGTTTTTGCATCCACGTATGTATAGTTCTTCCCAAAAAGGTGTTTCATCCATCAGTCCTGAATGGATGGCAAGAAGCTTATCGCGGTTGCTCATACCCTTTGCCCTCGAAGCTTCAACATTGAATCATTTTATGTAATCAACTAGATATTTGCCTTTCCCCTGTTTTATGCTCATAACAGTGGGGCAGTCCACTACTGGATTCTTACGCCTACAAAATTGTGTAGAAAAATCGTAAAAGAGTTTCTCCCAAGAATGGATGTTTTTCCCTCGATACCGGCCATACCATTTAGCAGCTGCTTCTTGTAAGGCCAGAGGAAACATCCGACATCGCATAGTTCCGAAAGCATTATGGATATCCATATAAATTTCAATGGCAGCAAGGTGTTCTACGGCGTCTGTAGTTCCATCATATATGAGGTGTGGCATTTTTATACGAGGCGGAGCTTCAGTCACTTCTTCCTTTCTATCTTTTAGTGTTACCAGATTTCTGCTCTCCTCTAAACCGGTAGCTTCCCCTAACATTCTGTTGTTCCTTTGTAAAGTTGGACTGCTTTTGGAGTTGATACCGGTTTAAACTGGATGTTGGGTACTTGAAGTGCAATTTCTCTTGATTTTGCTCCATAAGGAGCTATCCCGAAGGACCATTGGCTAGATCTACTTCAATATACCTTCTAGCATTATCAATTTGTGATGCCAATAGTAATATTTCTTCTTCATTTCCCACTTTTGGCGTTCGGCCGTCCTTTTGTGAAATAAGGCTGGTTTGCGACAAGGATATAGCTTTGCCGCTAAATTCGGGAGGTACCTTCATTTTTAGTTCCGTCTGATGGGAACCCATTCCAAAAGCTCTTTGGGCAGAGTTCTCTTCAGCAAACCTCCTAGTAGCGTCAACTCATAAATTTAAGTTTAAGACTTCCAATTCTTCATCCTTCCTTTTCGCTAGAATCGGAGGCTCCTCGGCTCTCAGCTTTGTAGAATTGGAACTTGATTGGATGCTGGTTCCTATGATGGAGGAAGTATCGTACCCTTGCCCCCAATTCTCTTGCGACTTAACCATTTTAACGGATTCAGGAAGTGTCTTGTTATGATAGGTTATAGAGTAAGGATGGTATGAGGAATAAGGAGGAAGGTGAGAGGCAAGGTTAGCGGTTTAAGGTTAAACAACCCCTTGATCAGTGATATTCTGAGTAGCAAGTCAGAGTTTGGAAACCCCTTGTCAAGACCCTATCTATCATCTTTCTTCTCCAAAGCTTAGTCCAACTCGGGACGGAGTAGCACGGTTAGAAATGTGGTAAGCTATCCGAAAGGTCAAGGGTAGGAATAGGAACGGAGGTTCAGGCTCTCCTTCTAGCACCAAAACATTAACGATACTTTTCATCAACACCCGAGATGGATCTGAGGGGGTGATCCATAGGGGAGGAAAAAGGATTATTCGACACTTCCCAGCTTAAGCTAACTCGTCGCTTCTTCGATAGAAGGATTTCCTCATCAGAAAAGCGTCAGGTTGCCAAGCACCTGACAACTTGAGCGAGGATCTTTGGAGAACCTGACAGCACAACATAATACTTACAAGAATAAGTTGAAAAGCAGAATAATACACAGAAGGAATAAGAACACATGATTTTGTAGTGGTTCATTTCGGCTTGAACTTACGTCCACTTGAAGGGTTTTTATGATTTCATTCATAGAGGAGATTACATAAATGATTCCCCAAAGTGATTTACAAATTAGGGTTTTTTCTCTAGAATCTCAGAGGGAGGAGAATGAGGACCTCTTTTTGATCCCCCAGAAAGAAGAATTGGAAAAGAGAGAAGTCCTTCATCACTGTGACCCCATGGGTCTTATAGTGGGCTCGGGGTATCCACCATTGTTGGGCCATTGGGCATGCGACAGCCATTGTCATATGCTTTCCCCTTGGTTTTGGATGTTTGGCTTCCGACCACTTTGTGATGCTGGTTATGGCCTCCGAAGTGAAGGTCTCGGTCAATTGGGGCTCTCCCGAGATTGAAACAAATTTGATGATGTGACGTCTTTCAGAAGGCATCTTGACTTCTAGTAGTGGGTCTAAGGTGCAGGCTTTCGGATGCTTGCTTCCGGCTTTTCTGTGAATAGAGAAGCTTGTCCTCCCGCTGTATGTAAATGGCTGCCAGTTCGAAATCGCCGTCGGTGTTTGCATTAAGTAGCTTAGCATGGATAGCTTGTATCTCCGTTAGGGTTCCGATTGGCCTTCTGGCGGAGCTCTAGGGATGATCTAGTCCTTATGAAGATAGTTCTTGATGGTGTGTCTGGTGTCTTGGGCCTAATATTCTTAATGTCTTTTCTTTCTATTGTGTTGGTATAAAATGGGTTAATACCGACAACCCTTCCGCCTTACCAGGCTCCATTTAGTGGAACCCTTGATTCCTTCTTTCTTAGCTCCAGATTTAGATGTCCTTCCATCATAGAGCCCTCTAACAGGCATGCCCTGCTGGTTAGACTGTGCCGGTGCTCTTGTGGACTTTGAGTTTCTTTTCCTTATCACCGTTAGTCGGTTTTGGGGTTGTGTCTCGGTTAAATTCGCTTCCGGAACATTTTCTCCCTATTTTTGACTTCTCTGAGTGTTTGGCCTTGCACTTTAAAGTATTTCTGTGTGCTTACGGTTGCCCGATACCCCTATGTTGTCAACTTATTTCATTGTCAATTTTTGATAGTAACACCCTCTAACTCAATAGCGGGGCGATGCCAATCTTCGGACCGGTATCGTTCTCGCTGCACTCGAGGGCAATACCCTTAACCTCGACCTCGCTCAAGCGTATGGCAATTTGGTTTGTCAAGTCGCAGGTTTTATCATAGGTAATGTGGCCCAAGTGGCTTTGTACGAAGGTTTGGATGGTAGCACTCCCACAATTCTGGGAGTAAGGGTTGCTCCAATTGCAGCTCCTCAGGTCGGGATTCAACTGGAAGTTCTTATTGCAAATCAACCTATTGCTAATGTGGAATTAAACACTAGGGGCACCAGTGTCGGCTTGGACAACCAAATCACTTGCTTGTTATTAGAAATGGATCATAAACCGTGGATGCTATTCTTCGATTTACTCGAGGCAGTGCCACTTCTTTGGCTTTGGATTGTGTTACTTGTAGTCCATTCTCTTTGGAAAATAGAAATTCTCTGAATCCATCGGTCTTCAAATTGTCGGTTTTGGGAGTTTATGATGGTCAGAAGGATCCGATTGCTCACTTAATGTGCTATGTGCGACATATGTAAGTTCTTTGGGCATCGAATAATGTCATAGAAAAGTGTTTTCCGCTTTACTTGAAACATTGATGTTATATGGTTTTGGTGGTTAGAAATTGATTCGGTTCATTCTTGGAATGTTTTGGTTGGTATGTTCATCGAGCAGTTCAGAGTTCACATCGCTCGTCCAAAAGGCGTCATGACTCTAATGACGATCAAGCAGAAGTCCACTGAGACTTTATGCAAATTATTGAAGAGGTTTAACACGGCAGTGGCATCAGTCGAAAGACCCGATCCATCTACGGTTTTGACGGTTGTAGTTTCTGGTTTCTTAGATAATACAAATTCTAAGATCTCACTACAATGGGACCCACCAAGGGATCTAGGTGAGTTCTACTTTGAAGCAAAACAGTTTCTGTGGGAAGAGGATGCGAGTAATGATAAAAGGGTTCTCGAGGCTAATTCGGTTAGTGGAGGAGGACTGTCCGACTCTAGTAAAGAAGAGGATTCTATCAAGAGTAAATCTTCTTCAGGGAATGATCAAAACATGGCTTGGAGGGAAACTAAGTTCTCGTCTGACCCAGAACTTACTCATACCATAGAAGAGATTTATTTGGATGTTCAACCCACGTCACCTTTTGGAAAGCCTCCCAAGCAGAAGCCATCTCAGAAAGAAAGGGATTCTAATCGGCATTGCTTTTTTCATGATCTCGATGGTCATAATTTTGAACGATTATCGACATATTTGGGATATGGTTGAAGAGTATGTCAGATGCGGTGATATGCCATGATTTTTCAGACTCGAGTTGTGGTGCTAGAACAAGCACAACCCCATACTGCTACTAGGATAGGCACGATCCCAGTACTCGTGGCATTGTTGTCAATTTATCTTGGACTTTTGTGGCTTCTGGTGTCTTGGATTCAAGGCTCCCAGGAATCAGTATCTCTTGGCTTGTGTTTTCTAATCTTTTAGATATTTTGGCTCTTTGGTTACTCGGCTTTTGGTTTCCTTCGGCTCTTGGGCTTTTGGTATTTTGGCTTTCTCCAGCTCTTGGTTTTCTCTTGTTTTTGGTCTTCTTGGTTTTCTTTAGCTTATGGTTTGGCTCTGATTTCTTCTGGACTTTGGTTATTTGGGCTCCAGCCCGTGGTCTGGGCTCCGACCTATTATTCTGGATTATGGGCTCTGAAAAGTCAGTGTGTGACTTAAATTAGATCTTTATATGGATATAGCGGAAATGTATATGATAAGCTACCTTGTAATCTACAATAATTATCCAAATAAAACTACTAAGTATAGATATATCACAAATAAGAAAATGCAGTAAGTAAAAACACGAGAAATTTTATATTGGTTCGGACTTCCCGTCCTTCGTCCAGTCCCAAAGCTCCTCTTCGGAATTCACTATCATACCCTCTCCTAACCCGAAGGAATAGGTCATAATACACCCAAACACCAACAAGGATGTCCGTGCCTAAGCACCCACACAGGACTTCGCAAACTACAAGGTTTTTGACTTCTTAATATGTTCTCAAATCAACACTGAATAGTCATGATGAAGTACACTGTTCCTATAATCTTATCCTCAAGTATTTGATGCGTATGTGAAGATTGAAAGAAGTATGTTGCTTGTTGAATCAAGAGATTTGAAATAAATTCAAAGATTCAGCAAGTAACTTGAATTTAAGAGAGCTTTTAGAATGCAGTGAGTATAGAAATGCAAATCAGAAATTAGAGTAGAATAAATGAGAATCGATAAGAATTGGTAATTTGGAAAACATATTTGTGTTGTATATAACGGTGTTGTATACACAATTATATGATTTTTGTTTGATGATAACAACCAAATATATTTTATAAATGTGTTTGTTACTGTACTGTTCTATATTTACATCACAGACAGAAATGTAATATTTATACTTAAATAAAATACATCTATACAGAAATTCAAGCATTTATTGTATTTTATTTAAAATATAAATATTATTTCTAATATTCAAACAGTACATCTTTTCTCCACTATTTAATCACTTCACATATTTGTACTTATAAATAAACAGAATAGAATAGACAAGTCTGTTTGACAACAATGAAATAAAATTTTATTTCAAACAGATTTTGTTTATTACAAATAATTGGTGCAATCACTTTTTCATATACATTAGCTCCTCGCTATATTACCGTATCACTCATACATTCACTCAGTTACACAATGACACATACAGACTTATCTACACTCACAAACACTGACACCCTGTTCTTCTGTTTTTCCATCTTCAATCTTCTAACTTCAGTCTTCAGTCTTCACAGCATCTCCTCAATCAGTCCAGTCATCACCTGTTTACCTGTCACATGAAACACACACACAGTACACTGCAATAGAAATAAAAACTGAATACATGCAGATTTGAATTTTATTTTTTGAAATTTTATTTGCCTCAGTTTTCTGGTGTATTTCTCATCATTTTTCATGACTTGATCTGATTCATCTGCGTCTAGGCAGACAGTTTGTATATGTGCAGGGACAGGAAAACTTGACTGATGGCTGCATATACACACGTGTATAGATATACACGTGTGCACTGCCTCGCCAATCAGTGTCGCGACTGAGGAGTAGCCACTTGGACCATCTCGACTCAGCGCAACATACTCATGAACATGAACAAAGTCAAAAGCAAATGGCCGAGGACAAAGTCTAAGTGAAATGGTCGACAAGTCAACATAAAAGGGTCATATAGCAAATGGTGCAGCTCGAAGTCAAAAGGCATGTACACAAGTGTACAACAACTCAATGGAAACAAGCATTTTGACATGAAACCCAAAATGGAGCAAGACAACAAATTTACAAAGCCAAGTGGAGCACATGTGAGCTCAAGTACTTATTTTCAACATAGCACAATGCATGATGGCAAGATGGTGTAACAGATGGTGATCAAGTCGCATATATACTTGTACATGATCAAACAACAATGTTCAGCAATAAACAGTGAACATATCTCAAAATGGCATGGTGATACAAGCATTGAAGCAAGGTTACACAAAGTGGTCGGTATGCTGGCATGGTGTTAATGCAACAGCAAAGTCAGCTTGGTCGAGCAACAAGTACACAAGATATTGCAGTGCATCAAAACATGTCAGGTTCATGTCAAGTCAGCACAACCAGAAGTGGTGTATTGACAATACAGCATTTTCAGACCAGCTCAAAAGTGTGTAAACTCATGTATGGTGATACAACAGTATATGTGCATGAAAACATGGTCGAGACTAGTGACAACACCATTACAGATGCAACAAACACAAACATGAAACATGTTCAAGCAGTAGAAATATTGGTGCAGCTATTTAAATTCAAATGATCAAGTTCAAACATGATGGGAGCAAAATCAACAAGTTCAGGTTTAAGCTACATGAGTAACACAGCATCAACAAGTATATATGAACAATGCACATATCCTCAAAACAGCCACAAACATATACACAATGGAGCAAAGCATTGGTCAGCATGTTCATGCATGGAAATGTGTCGAGACAGATTGGCAAGTGAGCAATCAAACGTTCAGAAATTTCAGAAAAATAATTTTTGGCAAGTTTTTCAAATCAATCAGAAAACGGACAGAGTATTTTTTAGGCAAGTAATCACTTTGTTTTTTTTTACAAAACAGTGAAATGTGTTTTTGGCAAGGCATTCAATTTTTCATTCATGGGCGACAAAATTAATGACTCCAGAAATCAGAAAATCTCTTTTGGGTAAGAAGAACAATTTAAATTTGTTTCTACAAATACCAGAATTGTATATATGGAAAATTTTCAAATAACATGGGAGAGTTTTCTGGAACACTATTTGCACAAATATTCATTCACGCAAGGGAATGCAAGGGGCCACATTTTCCATTATTCTTTGCCAAATTTACTCGATATCATTCAATCAAAGCTTTCACACAAGTTTTTATTTTCTACAAATTTGATGACGTGATTCTGGAAATAAGTCTTTCTGTTTTCAAAAGTTTCCAGAAATGCAAATGTCTTTCTTAAAGACTAGAAGATCAAACAGAAAGTTCATTGCCGAAATTCAAGGCCAGGACCATTTCAATCAAAGCCAAAGTTTTTCAATTTAATCAAGGCAAACCAAAAGAGGAAAGGAACTAAAATCAGCCACGCAAATCAGACAAGCCACATAAACGAAATCAGAGCAATAATAGGATTTTCTAATCCTATTTTAAACACCATTTCATCACTGGCGAATACATCAAAAAAAAACCCACAAAATAATTTCAAGGAAATCAAAGAAAAATCTAGAAAACTCACATCAGTTTTCAATCGCAGAACCAAAACCTCAAATTGGTGACAAGAGAGAGAACCAACCATCATTCGATTCGAACTTCAGAGATCAATTCCAGAGACAACCGATTGATTTTGGGGATAAAGGAAACCCTAGAGTTTCTCACAGCCGCCATTTTTAATTTCCAGAACAAAAGAGAGAAAGGGATCGGAAAAAACAAACGAGAGTGCACCGATTATACAAAGGGGCCGGCCAACACAAATATAAAAGGGGATGACCCCTTTTTATCTTAACTCCAAAAGGGTTTTTATTGAGTTTGGTTTTAAAATTTGTATTGTTTAATTTGCTTTGAAAAATAATAATCATCTGAACAGTTTTCTAGTGTCTGTATAAACTAGAGTGAAACAGTCAGGGTATTGACTGTCAGCTTCAAAGTCAGTAAAATCTGGGTTACGAGTTACAGAGTTTTGTAATTTGGGAAATCTGGTCGAAGGGATATCGTCTAGTCTAGGGTTTTGAGCGTAGGGTTAGGATAGGAGCGAGAGTCGCAAGTGTACATGGCCTTGTACGCGGGATCTGTTCTATCATCTAGTAGAAACCTTAGGAATGCAGCAGTAGGCAGGGTTTTGCCGAAGCTGGGTATCTCTGTGTGTTATTTCCTTTCTGCACTTTTATTTCTGCTACGTTCTGTGATTTGATTATTATTTAATATCCTGTAATTATTAAACTCTGCGATAATTTGTGATAAACCCTATTCACCCCCCCTCTAGGGTTAATCTAGATCCAACAATTTGTAGTGCTTACATAATTGTAGAATAGTAGCATTCTTTCATGAAAATTTTTAGCAAAGAGTTGCATCTATTTTTATTCATAATTGAAGAGGAATATTTTCATGAAAGAATGTTACTTTTCATAAAATTTACTGTTTATCCCTGATCAGTCGAATGGTATGAAAAGCACTAGTCAACTAGTTACGAATGAAAATCGTATACATATATATTTAAATATGCTCAACAACTAGCCGTTACTGGACTTCTGGTCCATGACCTATCGAATGGTCCTTTTGATACCAGTCGACTGGTTACAAAACCAATCTAGTTTCAACTGGTTTTTTGAGCATATATTCATATCTATAAAATCTTTAAAATTCATGCATTCATATTATATTTTGAGGATAGATCTTAAAATATTTCAAAAATGACTCAATACTCATATATGTGAACTTAGCCATTTGATGGGATCTTCATTGCATTCCATTTCTTATTGTCATGAATCAAAAATATCACGAATCAACATTTTCTCCTTTTTTGGACTGATGACAATATCTCGCATTTTGTTGAAATATTTAATTGCTCCCCCTGAATGTATCCATGTATATACATATTTAGCTCCCCCTAAATGTATGCTTGTATATATATTTAGCTCCCCTTGAAACTTTGCAACATTTTGTTAGTTCATAGTATGTGTATATATATATACACTTACTGTGTGACTTCCTGTAACAAAATTTTAGCATACAAATTTGATATATTTAATCATAAAAATAGTATATTGATACACTGATTCTTCTCCCCCATTGTCATCGATAAAAAATACTAAAATCTATGAGAAACAAAAGTAATCGATTATATAAATAATTAAAGTACCTTTAGGAGACATGTGCATTTCGATA
Source organism: Allium sativum (assembly GCA_030737875.1). Classification (NCBI taxonomy): domain Eukaryota; kingdom Viridiplantae; phylum Streptophyta; class Magnoliopsida; order Asparagales; family Amaryllidaceae; genus Allium; species Allium sativum. The sequence goes on along the minus strand of CM060916.1, from coordinate 1,044,462,289 downwards.
AATTGAATTTTGTTTTCACAGGTATTTATAGATACCAAAAATAGCTTTGTTGTGGTGTGCCTACAAAAAATATGATATATACACACACACACTCTTTAGTAGCCACTTGCTTGATTTGGTCCAGGGGTTAGACGGAAGGTAACCATACCCAAGAGGGTTTAATGGAACCTTTAAAGATAAAATAATATATTTTTCTCTATTTCTCCAATTTACAGGAACCCAAATACTTAAGTAATCTGTATTGATATTTCTTTTTGTGCTTCTAGATTTATTATAAACATCTCTAGTCATAGAAGTATTTGAATTTCTATAATAATTGGATCTTAGATGTGCATTAGTACTAGCAGTGATATTCTTATTGTACATATCTAGTACTATTACTATGATTGGTTTTATTATACCCTAAACCGCTTTTGTCATGTAAAAGTCGAGATCCAGATAAAATCCTATTTAAATCATTTTGATCTTTATTGAATTTTGCGAACTTACTTGTACATATATCAAATTTTATTCCAAAGTCGTGATTGACATTTTCAAAGAAATTGTATTATCAATTTCTTTATTTAATTCAGAATTTTTTCTTTTAAAAGTACCATTCTGAGTTCTGAGACCAAAAATTTGAGATTCTGAATTATCTAAAGAAGATTGTGATTTTTCAAAATTATTGTTCACCTCTAAAAGCTCATATTCTTTATATAATCCAAAATTCTTTTCAATTAAAGCACTATTCCCTTTTTCAAGAGACGAAATTAAAGAATTAGAATTATTTAAAGAATCTTCTAATGATTTATTATTATTTTGTAAAAGATCGATTTCCTTTAAAAGACCATTGTTTTTATCTTCTAGTTTCTTATTTTCTTTTTGATGGAAATCTTTTTGAGAAACAGGCTCTTCTAAGGTATTTTCAAAACATTTGGCTTGTTTCACTAAAAAATTGTTTTCATCTTTTAATTTGGAATTTTCTTGCTCACAATTTTTTGACTTAGCTAAAATGGCTGTATTGAGTTTAACCAAAGTTTTAAAATCTTTCAATAATTTTTCAAGGTCTAACAAATGATCTTTATATAATGAATCTATACATACCGATTGTGAATAGCCATGAGATATTTGCTTCCATGTTCTCCTGATTCTGCTTTGTTACTTTTCCTTTTTCTAATCCCTTGACAAGATTTCTTTATTGCCATTTTTTCTAGGATTTTGTTACGATCTCTAGAACGCCAGGCTTTGATACCAGTTGAAAAGTCGGTGTATGACTTAAATAGGATTTTATATGGATATAGCGGAAATGTATATGATAAGCTAACTAGTAAGCTACAGTAATTATGCAAATAAAACTAAAAAGTATAGATATATCACAAATAAGAAAATGCAGTAAGTAAAGACACCAGGAATTTTATTCTGGTTTAGACTTCCCGTCCTACGTCCTGTTCCGAAGCTCCTCTTCGGAATTCACTATCACGCCTCTCTTAACCCGAAGGAATAGATCACAATACACCGAAGCACCAACAAGGATGTCCACGCCTGAGCATCCACATGGGACTTCACAAATTACAAGATTTTTGACTTCTGAATGTGTTCTTAAATGAACACTGAATAGCCCAGATGAAGTACACCCTTCCTATAATCTTATCCTCAAGTATTTGATGTGCATGTGAAGATTGAAGGAAGTATGTTGCTTGTTAAATCAAGAGATTCGAAATAAATTCAAAGATTCAAAAAGTAACTTAAATTTAAGAGAGCTTTTAGTGTAGCGAGTATAGCAATACAAATTAGAAATTGGAGTAGAATAAGTGAGAATCGGTAAGAATTGGTGATTTGGAAAACATATTTGTAGTGCTTATATAACTGTAGAATAGTAGCATTCTTTCATGAGAAGTTTTAGCAAAGAGTTGCATCCATTTCTGTTCATAATTGAAGAGGAATCTCCTCATGAAAGAAGGTTACTTTTCAAAAAAATTACTGTTTATCTCTGATCAATCGACTGGTATGAAAAGAACGAGTCAACTAGTTAAGAATGAAAACCGTAAATTTGCAAATATACTTAGAAACTATACATTATTGGACTTCTGGTCTGTGACCAGTCGACTGGTCCTTTTTATACCAGTCGACTGTGTATAGAACCAGTCCAGTTTCAACTGGTTTTTTGAGCATATATATATATATATATATATATTAAAATTCGTGCATTCATGTTATACTTTGAGGATAGATTTTAACATATTTCTAACACGAACTAATACTCATACATATGAACTTAACTACTTCATGCAATCATCATTATTTTCCATTTCTGGTTGTCATGAATCAAAAATATCACAAATCAACAGGTTTCAGACCTATGGATGTATCCTTTTGGCTATTCTAGTTGTAGATGGTTGAGTCAACATATTCACTATCCGACAACACACCATCACCCCCTTGGTTATTAATAAAATTTAACTTTTATGGCATTGGATTTTGATTTGTTAAGTTTGCTTACCCATGTAATAGGAACTGGCAAGATCCTAGGTGTTTGGATCAAAAATGACACAAACACCAAAGGTGTGAGACCACACTTCACCAATTATGGTTAAAAATTGAAAGAGCCATAATCGCAAAGTAAACGGATAAAAAGAAAATAAGAGACACGGGATTTTTATAGTAGTTCGACTCAAAATGAATCTATGTCCACTTTTGAAGTATTTATCATCATCATGGAGAGAATTACATGGTTTATCATCTCATACAATTCATTTATTATACTCGATCACTTTCGCGATAATTCTCTACTTTTTGCTCTCTTTCCGCTTTAGATCTCACTTGAATTCGAACAGAAATGGATTGGATTATGTAATTGTATACACTTCCTTGGTTCCACCATGAAAATGGTGATAAATCCACGCTTTGAAGAGGAGTAATGGCGATTGGAGATTACTTGGAGTGGATCAGATTGTGATTTAATGGTGCTTGGAGAAGATGAGATCCATTTCATGTAGGAGGAACAAGGAGAGAATTTTTGTGGCCATTAATGGAGTTTTTAGAAGCTTTGAAAGGGTTGAGGAATGATTTTGGCAGCCCTTTAGGGTAATGGAATCGGTCCCTTGAAGTATGGAAAAAGGGGCAATTTATAGAAGAAGTTTGAAGGCAATGGCAATCTTGTAATTATCAAGTGTAGAATTTGGGTCGGCCATAAACATGGATCAGCCTAAAAATTTATACAGAAATGCCACTAGTTCACTTTGCAGTTTTCAACGGCTGTTATGGCCCATATATTACAATTTTCCACCGCTTTTGATTATAGCTGACCCAAATAATTGGTACAGGACCGACCTACTCCAGTTTTAATCATGCCGACCAGGATCGTCCGCCTCTCTTATTTAGGAATGACCTAAAATCATATTAATACGCCACTGTCATTTGTGTCTATACAGGCCGATCCATGTGTCTATTTTTATGGTACTGACCCAAATGAATGTTACTACAGCCACTTATCTACATTAGAACCGACCCATGTGCATTTAAACGTACCGACCCGCTTCTTTTATTTGCTGAGGTGTTGACCACGTACTATTTGCATGTACAAGTGAATGGAGCTAACCAGGATTATTACAAAATTTCCATCTCGTGTAACCAACTCTTACATTTTTGCATTATTCCCCTTGTTCTTTCGTAACTAATGCATGTCACGGTTTTACATCGAGCGGCTGTCTTTAGCAATATGTTTGCTTACGCAGGTACAGATTCATATCCCATACATTTGAATATATAATATGTGACTCATGAATATGTGTGGATGGCAAATGCTAAGTCATTCTATGAATATCAGTCCATGTATGTATTGTGTACAGGTGTGTGCATGTACATTGATGCACTCCCATCCTTTACATTTACACACGAATGGATCCATGTTCAACACATTGGTGATTAACTCATGTTATTGTAACCGATCGCTGGAATCCAATGCACCGATCAAGATTTGAACCATGCACTTGTCCGTTTCGCTGTGTAACAATGCCATGTGTCATTAATCCTGCAACCGCCTCTTTGTTTGTAGGTAATTCATCCTGCTTATTTTATACTGTATATATGAAACCACATACTGATTCATATATTTAGCTATGTACTGACCCATTTGAAAACTTTAAGATACTTCCACCTTTATATGTTAGCATTACTTGTTATCTTATGTGCAAGTTCTACTAATCCACAAGTGAAGCATCAAATTTGATCCATATATTATCGTGGCCTCTTGCCATTACATAAGCAAATATAAGATGTGAGACACATTTGTATATTGTGGCATGCCTTCGTCTTTGCATGCATGGGACTGAATGCATTGATCTAACTAGTATTAAATTCACTTCATAATCATGCCCAAAATGTCTTAGCCCGTATTTTACATGTTGTGCAAGTAATGGCCGACCAGGTTGTTCTGACCGACCGACCCGGTGCTTTAGAACTGACCGACCCGGTCCATTGAGACTAGGCCATTTCGATACTTCTGGACTAGGCCGATCCGATACTTAGTTGACCCATTGCTATCTGAATGGACTGATCGAATGCTTTATAGAACAGACCGACCCGCTATTGTGCTAACACGACCGATCCGCTTTGTTGACACCAATCCATATTTGCGACCGACCCGGTGCTTTGAACAGTGTTTTAATAGGGTTAACATTTCCCCCTCGGAGCTTGTATTTTTTTCTTGCGAGAAACGCGGGCTTTGAAATGAACGTTGCTGTTGATATATTCTGCATTGAGTCCAGTTATAGCCTTTTGTTTTGCTATGGTGAACCATGATTTGAACTCATATGCTTCGTGTTACCAGTTCTCTAACTAATTAAAACAAGTGATTGCGCAATTTTGGACTTATACTCACCATAGACTATCCATACCGATGGTGGATTAGTCAATCATTAAAAATGACTTATAGAGAATTGAATTGAATAAAGCATCTGCACAGAATTGTTTTTTCAACGGTTTATAAATCATCAAGTATTATCTACACAAATATGATATTCTAATTCAAATTCGCATTAGCACTTAAAATCAACCAATCGATTAAGCCGATTGTGAATTTCAAACATTATTGTTTTAATGGCTTATATGACGACATACGATATTTCTCATTTGAGAAATACGTATTTGGGATTATTCTCTGCTTCTATTTGGAGAAGTCTTTGATCATTTGTGCCCCGACTTTGGAGGTCATTGTAAGTCTTTATTATGGGAAGAATTTTTAATGCTCAATACTTGTCTGCTTTACTTATCAGTTTTGATGTTGGAGACTCCGTTGGATGCCCCTTGTTTTGGAGAGGTCATTTTAATCCAATGTTTTGTCTTCTCTTGTTGACTGAGTCCACACGATGGAGTTTATTGAGCGCTGTTGATTTTTCCTATGGAGAAATTGCTTTCTCTATGGAAATCCTTTTTGGTTGTCGTATCATTTCGCAGTGCGAATTCCAACGATCTTTGTGGTGAGGGTTGCACCGCTTCGCGCTACGAACTCCCACGCTTCATTTCACTTATAGCGAACTCCAGCGCTTTGTTTCACGCAACGAATTCCAGTGAACCTTTGGTTGGGTTGCATCGTCACGCTTACGAACTCCCACGCTTCGTCTCATGTATAGTGAACTCCCACACTTCGTTTCGCTCTTACCGATACTAGCAAACCTTTGGTGGGCTTGCTTCTGCTATGGGAGGACTTTATTTTACCCTTGCTATGGAGGGACATGCCTCTGCTATGGCAGGACAAGATATTTATTTTGCCTCTGCTATAGGAAGACTTTATTATACCCTTGCTATGGAGGGACTTTCTCTGCTATGGGAGGACAAGATTTTTATTTTGCCTCTGTTATAGGAGGACTTTATTTTACCTTTTCTATGGAGGGACTTGCCTCTGCTATGGGAGGACAAGATTTTTATTTTTCCTCTGCTTTGGGAGGACTTTATTTTACCCTTTCTATGGAGGGACTTGCCTCTGCTATGGGAGGACAAGATTTTTATTTCGCCTCTACTATGGGAGGACTTTATTTTACCCTTGCTATGGAGGGACTTGCCTCTGCTATGGGAGGGAAAGATTTTTATTTTGCCTCTGCTATGGGAGGACTTTATTTTTGGCATTGTTCCGGAAAGTGAAAATCAGTCTTCGTGTTGGATACGTTTAACTATTGTAAGCAATCGCAGCCGGACTAAGAGGTTGTGACCCCTTGGAACTCGCGATTTATGGCATTGATTTTGGATATGCATGCTGAACTCTCCACAGTATAACTCTTGGCAACTCCTCCCGCTCACTCTTTAAGGTGGTGCTTTCCATCTTTGCATTATGCATATCGATGGATAGAGCACTTGACATCTGAACTGGTGTTTTTCGGAATTGCCTCACTTCTTCGGGCCTTGAGAGAGGAGATGTTCATCAGATAGCCTGTAATGGAAAATCATCTGTTTGCAAATTTTTGTGTAAATTTGGCAAGTCAGGGATTTATACAGGCAGGTAATACTTCATTCGTAGTGCTATTGTTCAGTACAACGCATGTAAATCGTTACAGACCATTTACAAGAAAGTAGAACATAGCGAAGAGTAAAGCAAGAAGTAAAGTAAAGGCGATAGTGATTGTTTATTCTGAGTTTCAGATATTAGATCATCATCAACGGTCATCAGTTGATTATCAGCCTTGGAATAGCTTGAGCAGAAGCTACGTTGCTTCGGCTGGATTGGTCATTTGATGCCTCTTGACCCTGGAGAGTTGCAGAAGGATTTGCATCTTGGGAATTCTTCACATATTGTTGTAGACGATTATTCCTGATCAGTTCTTCGATCAATGAGCTCAGGTGCCTGCACTCATTGTTGTTAGGGCCTGGCTGATTATGGGACCGACAGAACTTTCCGGATTTGGTCATATAGTCATTCATTCTTATTGGCCGAGGCTCCAAATAATCTTCTACATCCTGTGGCAAGGAAAATGTTCTCAGGAGTTTCATTCAGAGGTGCTTGCTTAGACGATTCAAGAGGACGAAACTTTTTATTAGCTTTGTTGTCGTTTCTGTTGTTGGCTCGCTTCTGCCCCTGAGTATTCTTCTGATTGGATTGAATATTTACACTTTTGGGAGCTTCAAGGAGTTGGTTACCACCAATGATCTGAAGAGGTATAGGATTATCATACACTCTCATGTAATCCTCTGCTTTCTTGTAGAACTTATCAAGCATAGTCGGTTTCTTCATTTTTATCCATCTTCTGAATTCGCTCGTTTTGTCTATAGCGTCGAGTAGGGCCATAAGGACTATGCGTGGTTCCGGATTCCCCACTTCATACAAGGAAATATTGAATCGATTGCAGAAGGCTTTGACCGTTCCTCCTGGTTTCTGCTTCATTGTTGAGAGCGTAATAGCATCCTTGGCTTTGGTAGCATATAAGCGGAACTGCTCCTTGAACATTTCGGGTAGGTCAGAGAATCGATCTATGGATTTGGGTGGCAGCTTTGTGAACCATAATGATGCAGGACCCTCTAAGTAGAGAGGAAGATATGTGCATCTCATCTCATCAGTCTCCTTAGACGCACTCATATTCCACTCATATTTGGATAGGAAGTAGTTAGGATCAACAAGGCCGTTGTACGGAAGCAAAGTCAGAGGATTAAATTTCTTTAGACATTCTGCTGCAAGGATTCTTTCAGTGAACGGAGTCCTATCGAGGGAGAAGTCCCATTCTCTTTCATCGTATTTGTTAGCTTGATTCCTTTTCATGACTCATTCTATCATATCCGAGATGTATTCTTCAGTTTTATAGCGATCTGTGAAGCTGAGCTCTTTACCAAATGTTCATCTAGGCAACCGATCTCGATTAGAGAGTTTTGTCCCTTTGCCTTCTTGACGAGGAGGTGCCCTCGTGACAGGATTAGTGACCTTTTGAGCATTCACTTCGGAATGGTTGTTTGCTTTTGATTTCTATTCTTCGATGTTAGCTTTGTCCTGGTCACTTGCCCAATCATAATCGTCTTCCATGTTGTTGTTGTCGCGGTTATGATCTGAAGTGGGCGATTTGTCATTATTTTCGAGATCAACATGGACTTTCGAAGGGGCTGGATTTGATCGAGCATTAAGGATGGCGTCAACTTTCTCCATCATCACTTTAGTAGAGGCATCCATTCGGTTGTTTACATTGGCAATAACGACATTTAATTCATTTCTAGTCACACCGGCTCCACTTACCGAGTTTTCACCAACATTGAAATGGTTTGTAAGTGGCGTAGTCTCATTAGCGGCATTATCGGCTTCTACCATGGTTTTACTAGTAGCTTTCATAGATTTTGCCATAACTACGGAGAAGGATGCGGTTTAGAACTTCAATGGCAAGGCGTTTAACCTTGTGAGAGTGTATGAAGGAAGGAGATGCGAACATGGTCCCATGGTGGGCGCCAAATGTTTGGATCAAAAATAACACAAACACCAAAGGTGTGAGATCACGCTTCACCAATTATGGTTAGAAATTGAAAGAGCCACAATTACAAAATAAATGGATAAAAAGCAGATTAGAGACACAGGATTTTTATAGTGGTTCGATTCAAAATGAATCTATGTCCACTTTTGAAGTATTTATCATCATCGTGAAGAGAATTACTTGGTTTATCATCTCATACCACTACTATAAAAGTGAGGATATTCAACACTATTTTTCTGTGCCCGTAGATCAAAAAAGCATTGCTGTAGGCCATTTTTTCAAATAGGTAATACCAGGGGGGCGTGGCATCCGTGACCGTTGCATTAGCCATCTAATGCAACGCTTTGCCCATCGAGGGCAACAGAAAGAATTTTTTTGCATTATAAACCTATTGCAACAGTATATGCATGTAATGCAACAACATACAACGTTGCCTTAAGTAGAAGCCAGAGCCCGGCTTCCAGGTCATGGTAGTGGGGTCCACAAGGACTTTCCACGCCAGCTGCTGACGTGTCACACGCCACGTCATCTCTCCACATCAGCTGCATATGTGTCTCATGCTACGTTAGCTATCCACATGGCGCCACGTAAGCTTTGGGCCCTGCGTGCCATACCATTGTGGAATTAATAATATTACACTTAATGCAACACTACAGCACAGTCTAATGCAACACCACATCAATCTAATGCCACACCACAGTGCCATCTAATGCGACTCCACAATACTGTACTGCAACACCAGAAAAAATCAACTACAATGGTAAAAAAAATCAAATGCAGCTGTAATACAAACCTATAATTACAAATTCTACACTACATATATTCAATCCAAAACATCATACCACATTTATACATATATACGAAAATATACATACAATAAATCCTCCCAAAACATTCATAACCACAGTCAGACCAACCAATTATATATACCAACTCAAAAGTGTCATCACCAACACATACCACAAGTGCCATCATCCAAACATACCACAAGTGCCATCACCAACACATACCACAGGTGCCATAATTTAATAGAACATAATATATCATAAATGCTAACACATACCATCCAAATACTTCAGTTAGTTGCCAAGGTTACAGGGTAACAATGTCATCTTCATCACTTGTTGTGGTGACACAAAAGTCTCCGACGTCTAAGTTATGATCTGGATTGGCTTCACCTAGCTTTTATAACACCCATGACATGTTCTCTTTCACTTTTCTGTTCACCTTTTCTTCCAAATCCTCCTCAAGCTCTTGCCTGATTTTTTGGGTTAGCTCTTGCACATAACTGTTCGAAGAACCAGGAGTTGTTCGAGACTTTCCAGCCATTTTACCTGGCCCTCCTACAAGCCAGTTCCGCGTATGGCTCTTCCCACCAATAACAAGTGCATCTGCCTCAGCACTATTTCCTGCACCCACCATTGTTTGAACCTTCGCCTACAAAATGAAAACTAGGCAAGCATATATATAAATAGGCAGCTGGCAGGAATGAATTTATTAACAGAATTGGTTTTCCTTCAAACTAACTATGTGTTCGATTTAATAAGCAGCTCCAACAAACATACAATGTGCCAATTATACGGACACAAGTGCTGCTATTTCAGTATATAATTATATATGCACTCACATATTTGGCCTTTAGTTCATCCGTGTTAGTCTTGTAACTTCTACCTGGTTCTCGTTTATATGTTTCCAAATAAACCAAGGCAAGGAGGCTTTTTATGGGTCCTTCTTTCTCTATCAAGTATTAGGATTACCAAAAATTAAACATAATTTGGAACATTCAATATTAAAAATTTGCAGATCTAGCTACTGCCTATGAACATTATGACAATGATATATAAAATATAATTCAATGATATAACAAATTAGATTTATCATGTGGCCAATTCAACCCAATAAAAAAAATAACTTAAGTTCAAAAAACACATACTATCTTTTCTTTGGCTATTGCGTGAGTTTTGGGACCCATGGTATGTGTCTCATTTAATTAATTACGATGCGTGGAATTGGTATCAGCTAGGGCATGTAAATCCAAAAAAAAAAGCACTAAACAAGGATAATGCGAACTACTAAAGAAAAGATTAGCACTAAATAAGCAAATGTGAACTACTAAACATTATGCAAATGTGAATATCATTAAAGTCGTACCTGAACTACTTCATCCCCCCATTATTCCAAGAGCATTTTAAAGACCTCCAAAGGAATTGTACTGTGTCTATTTGCAAGCCGTTCCTCATTAGTTGAATATTTTTTATAATACCTTGCTTTAATGCGAGACTTGTACTGCCTCCAAGAGCCATTAAGCGCGTTCAGGACTCACTTATGTCTTTCTTCAGGAATCACATACCTAGCCTATAATATATCAATCAAAAAATTCAAGAAACAAACTAATTAATTAAAGCCAAACGTTTAGGAAGTCAATTAAACTATATATGGTTAAGGAAATTAAATTGCACCAGAGCATATTCCAACATTTATCGCTTCAATTGATCAGGAACAACATGTCAATTGATGTAAGTAAGAGACACATTATCCTTTGCTAGTGTCCCAAGATAATTTCTTAACTCTGTAATATTATTAGATACTGGATGACCATCCTCATTCAACTCAATGACTACTTTATCATCAGGGGTTCTAGCATGCACCTTAGTCATTTTTGACTTTCCTCTAGTTTTTTCTGGACCTTATAGTTTATCTACCAAGTTCAAAAAAATGAATAGAAAATAGGCACACTCAACAGTGCAGTGTAGTGCACAAATAAAGAAACATTATATTGTACCTGTACCTGCTTCATCTTCCTGTGCAGTCCATTTCTGCTCTAATCGATCAGTAAGATTTTCCATTGTTGGAGGCGCTTCAACATTCTGCTTTTGACGTTTCCGCATCGCTAAATAAGCAACAACTGAACCAGCAGCTTCACATGAATTGGTTGATTGTTTGAACAATTTGCTACATGTAAGTTTTAAGACGGATGGTTGAGACGTTGTAGGTTTAAAGCTCCTAAAAAAGACGGTGTAGGTTTCGTCAATTTCTTTAATGTTTCTATAAATTTCTCCCTGTTACTGAGTTCTTTAGAGTGGGAGTGTGTATCATGATCAAATCCTTGTTGGAGCCAGCTTTCTTTGTAGTGGGGTGCAGGTCATCGCTTCCTTTTCAATTTCACTGGCTGCATTGGTTCGCGAATGAGTTCTCAGTCCAGGTAAAGGATCCTTTGACTTAACAATTTTGATTCTCTACAATTAAGTCAAAGTTCAAAATTTTTTACGTTCCTAAAGGCAAAGACAATAAGTAATAAACAAATAACTTCTTTATACCTCCGAATCTAATGAATCATCAATGACGTCTTCACCAGCATTTTCTGGGATGTATTCATCACACCCAGCAACATCTTTAGCTTTATCTTTCTTATTTCGTGTAGTAGCCTCTTGCATACAACTAACCAATGAAGGCACCCCAAGTGATCTACTAACTGCATCGTTTTCTTGCATTCACACGATTTGCTCTTGTTCATACTTCATCAAAACTGATGGTTGTGAGAACTACAAGCATATTAGCACTGTTACTCACCTTCGATGATAAATTTAAGCTAGTTAACCAAATAGAGTCGATGTATAAATAGTTCTTTCTATTTTGATAGAATGCGTGCACAAGAATTTTAATAAAAAATAGTTTGAAATACAAGATTTCATCCGAATTAATAAAACTGAAATGAAAACTAAAAAAATACCTGAACATCAGCTTCATTCTCTCGGGTATCATCAACATTATCTATTTCATTTTCTACATTTAATTTCCTCCTGGTTCCTTTGTCCATCACGGTAACATCTTCTTCATCATTATTCATATCAGGCTCCAGCGATAGTTTCTTCTGACCCATTTGAGTTGGATTATTTTTATCACATTTTGTGTTGCTAGCGAAGTCTATATGCAGCAGTATACTTGTGCTTTTCAACCGGCTTTTTAGCAGAACCTGGAACAATAAAAATAATAACTATGGCCTCCTTCATAGTTCTTTACACACACACACAGATATATATATATATAAGAATGGATCTATATTACCTATACATATATACCCTGAATTATGTTTTTCCTTGGTCGTACGATTACATGTGGCTGCCATTGAATCAACGACTCACTGTCTTTGTTAATGGTGTCGTCGATGTAAAAAACCACTTCTCCTTGTTTTTTGTAGCCCTGTACGTACTTGGTTATGTCCTTATCATTCAATATTAGCTGGCAGCCACCCCTCGTTCCTTTGCTGATGATATAAACTCCTCCTATTTCAATGTAATGGAGAGCATCTTTAATAAAGTCCATAAGCACACTGTAAGAAAAGTGGTCGACATCATATTTTGTTACTGTGAAGGATTCTCCACCGACGTAACATGTCCTTTGTAACTATCCGCCATGTTGCAGTCAGATATTAATAAGTTCATCCATCCTGTACAGAACGAATACATTAGAACAAGGTACATGCATGTTAAAGTGGACAAAAACCAACAACTATAACATTTTGGTCTATAACCAATTTAGATGACAGTAATGAAAGACATTAAATCATAAAACATGTGAACAGTGTAGATTGCATTATGAGAAAAGAGTGCCAAATACATTCATCAAAGATAATAATTTCCATCTAAAACAAAAAGTGCCAAATACATCATAAATTATACCAAATTAAAGAAATAAGAAAAAGGAATTTTTCGTCCTAACGAGATGGAACAAGATCAGGAACTTCTACTTCTAGTTCTGTTTCAAGTTGTATTACGGGGACATTATCCCTAATCCAACCCCCATCAACAACTTTTGGTTCTAGTTCACCACCTATACACATATCAAGTGAATGAGTATTGCACATGTCTTTGTCCATTGCATTCTGATTTTCGGTATCACACTAATCTCTCGGCGATTTTTTAGTAACGTAATGGCTGTTCTTTTCAACTGCATCTTCCATATAAAATACCTGCCGCACTTGCGAAGACAGGACATAAGGATCAGTTCTATGGTACTTGCTAAAATTTACTCGAGTAAGACCATATGAATCTTTTTCTTCTTGGTACTAGCAACACTTAAAAAGGACCACTATGAAAGCTCCCTAATAATCAAGCTCAAAAATTTCTTCGATTGATGCGTAGTAATTAACATCACCCACTATTGGTTTTTGGTCTTTCGAACTTGCAAAGCTGATGGTTTTGGCAGTCAAAAATACACCACTATTTTGTGTGGTACATCGAGAATCTCTATATTTTGTGTGGAATCTATATCCATTTACTATATAACGGTAAACTTTCTAGCTACTCGATTAGGACCTAATGCAAATACCTCTAAATCCATTGAAATATTGTCCTTTTTCAGAACCTCTGCTTTAAGCCAATTCCAAAACTCTTTGAAATGTTCTCGTTCCCTCTTGTATCTTCTGGGATTTGCAAGACCATCCATAAAAGCTCAATGAACCCTAAATATTAATTAAGGTAGAAAAACTAAGAAATGCAGATGTTAACTTATAGTTAAGGAAAATGATATAGGAACTTAAAAAATTACTCGATCAAACTCTCGATTTCTTTATTACTAGAACTGAACAGAATATAGCGATGCGTTGCCTTCCAATCTGCATCTTTCAAATTGAACATCTTCCCATCTTTATTATTCTTTGTTCCAATATGATATTCCAAATTTGTTGGACATCTTCCAAAATCAATCGATGTGTTTTCTATTTCTCCATCAACGCTTAAAAATCTTGAACAGAAGATGACACACTCTTCTGCCAAGTAACCTTCTGCAATTGAACCTTCCAGTCTGTTTCTATTTTGCACATAAGATTTCAACATTCCTAGATATCGCTCAATTGGATACATGCATCTAAGATGTTCAGGCCCGCCATATTCGATTTCTCTGCATAAATGAACAGGCAAGTGTACCATTATATCGAAAAAAGACTGTGGAAAAATCATATAAAAATGACAAAGTATCTCGACAATTTCTTTTTGCAGCCTTTTGATATCATCCACTTCGATAACCTTGTTCCATAGTCCATTAAGGAATGCACTAGATCAGATCATTGATAATGCAACCTCAGGTTTTGACGCTTCCTGTAACACCCCACATTTTTAATATAATTAAAAATGTGTATATATATATATGCATAGATAGGTAAATATGGTGATGTACAATGGAAATTAATTAATACATGAAAGAAAAAGGAAAGATTATATCAATACCAGTGCGTGCAACGGAAAAGACAGTAAAATAAGGATATTTTATTTAAATATCAGAAATTAAGTAAAACGGACACCACCATTGCGTTTGTCACAGAATTCTACATGGAATAGAGTCCAAGTTTTCTAAAACCGGATTCTGTATGAAGGGGTTATGACCTTCCAAAGTTTCAAGCTCAAACAGAAAAAAAAAACATACGTACCCAGGTCGACCAAGAGGTCGACCTCCCACGGGGGGGTCAACCATGGTGTTGACCTACGCCTTTTGGAGGTCGATCTATCTTGACCTGGGACGAGAATATTGGTCCAGAAGCGGGCCGAGTTCATTTTTGAGCACCTGGACGCGATTTCTGGCCACTTACGTTGATCTAAACCTATATAAACAACCCCTAGGCCTCATATTTTCTCTGCATAACTCTCTGATGCTTCTATGCTATTCCTTTCTTTATCTTCTCCCCTAGATCTTAGATCTATCTTCTCTCCGCTCTCTCTCTATAAATCTATTCCGAAATTAAAAATAATTAGATTTAGGAATTCAACTACCGCGAATAAAACAAAGGAGAGATTCAGATCCAAAGTACTGCGCAAGAACAGAAAAGAGATTCAGATCTGTAATTCAAGCTACACAACAAAAAGGGGGAAAATCAATCAAAGATTAATCTAATCCATGAATTGAAGAAGAAAATCAAAGATCTATGAATTGGAGCGCAAAAACAGTATGAGTGGGATTATAATACACTTCATGCATAATAGTATTATTATCGTTCGTCATTCCTCTGTTAAAATTCATGTTGCAATTTAAAATAATCTTTGTATGCTTAATCTATTCCTCTTCCCTATTCTTCCTTTTTATTTTTGAAACTTTGGCTACCTTCAAGCCAAGGTCGATAGCGTGTAAATTATAGTTAACTGGGAAGATCTTGAGATTTAATCAATGAATTAGGAAATTTGGGTAAAAAGATTATTTCACGAATGCTTGTATAAGAAAAGTAGAAATGGGTTAAGTAGCACTTGACATATGAATAAACTTAACCAACATATGAGGAATGATAGTAACCTGTTAGGAACATATCTATGGAAAAATTGGAATAATAGGTATAGCCTATTATTGAGATTATAAGCATGAACATAAATTGGGGTTTTTGGGTAAAGCTTGAATTTTAGACTTGGAAATTGGATATGCCGTTAAGATCCTAGAAACATAATAAAAAATGGAATATGTTGGACAAACCATGTTTTTATGTAATTATGGAACTCGACACATGACATGAAATTGACATTATTGGCATAACTTGAACACGAACATGATTTGGAATTGATAATTGACATATGACATCTAGAATAAACACGAACATGCTTGTGAATTGATAATTGACATATGACATCTAGAATGGACATGAATTACACATGAAACATGGCTTACTCGAGGTTAGAATGAGTTTGCGGTGCAATCCTGCCCGGAACCGCCCGACATATCCAGTGACTGCAAAAAATAGGTTCTAATGTGAGAAGTTAATCATAACATGGTTGAAACCTGAGGTTAGATTGAGTTGTGGTGTAATCTTGCCCGGAACCAACCAGCACATCCAGTGACCGCAATAATAGGTCTAATGTGAGAGGTTGGGAATTAATTAATGCTAATGACACATGCTAGTATGGTAAAGTTAAGTCAACATGAAATACTAGACAACACTTAACCAATTTGACATGATATATGGGTGGGTTAAGTCAACGTGAACCGCTAGATAACACTTAACCAATTTGACATGATATATAGGCAGGTTAAGTCAACACAAACTGATAGATAACACTTAACCAATTTGATATGATATATGGGTGGGTTAAGTCAATGTGAACTGCTAGATAACACTTAACCAATATGACTCGATATATGGGTGGGTTAAGTCAACGTGAACTGCTGGATAACACTTAACCAATTTGACGTGACGCGTGGGTTGAATTGAATACGTGATTGGGGGTTAAGTAAACTTGGACACATGGGCAAACTTAACCAATATAACAGTATCAAAGCAAGGAAATGTGGGGAATGATAAGATTAAATAATAGATAAACTTATCCTAGGGATAAGAAATGAATATGACTTAAGATGTAATACAAGACTCGAAGGTTGGGACGACTTATACCATGAAATAAGTTAATCTAAGCTGGAAATGTGGGAGAACACCCGTACGCTATCACTTGATAAAGAAAACTTAAGTCATGCTTGAATTCCCAGGTAAACCTTAGTTAAAAGGAACTAAGTAATAAACCTGAGTTAAAGAGAAATAAGTAACATAAACTAAGTATCAAACCTTGGTTAAGAGAACCAAGTAATAAACCATAGTTAAGAGAACTAAGTAAATAACGAGAAAAAGAACTAAGTAGTAAACCTTAGTTAAGAGGACTAAGTTGTAAACCTTAGTTAAGAAACCGAACGATTAAGAGAAACCAAGTAGTAAACATTAGTTAAGAGGACTAAGTAGTAAACATTAGTTAAGAAAACGAACGATTCAGGAAAATAAGTAGTAAACCTTAGTTAAGAGAACTAAGCAGTAAACCTTAGTCAAGAAAACAAAGTAGAACATGAGGAGGAGCGAACATCCATCTGATCATGAAGAAGGCTGCAATGGTCTGGGTTACGAAGCACGCGGCTTCGAGGGGACGTGAGGGTACTCTTAGTATCCCTCTGTGAGGTTGCAGATGATCCTCCTGGGCTCACAGAGGTTAAGGTCTGCATTAGAAGAACCAAGAGTATGTCTTGGTTGCGATATAAGCAACCTAAAGACTAGGATGAACCAACGTGAGGCAGCGATATCTTGTTTAGCCCTGTGATAATACGTCGTCGTCTACCTACCATATTGAGTCAATCGAGTACGTCAAGCGGAAAGGTAGAGAACTCCAACAGACCATATACTTGCTATCCAGTTATGGGTGACGTTTGGCCAACAGGTTTGTGGGGGCTTAGGGGGCCTGCGTATAGTTCTCATTCTTGATTTTCTTGGGTGCCTTTCATTAGTTGAGGGGGGGGGGGTCAAGTGGGACCATAGCCGTACATAGATAAAAACAGACCTTAGCATCTGCGTCGGCATATAACTTAAAGCTCCCGACCGAGTTCCGTGTTTCTTGATTAGCCCTGCCATGGGACTAGGGCCGCACATATAGAGGACATGTGCAACTAGACATCGATAACGATTCACGACATGCACGTGGGGAAAGTCTAGGAACATATATCGCTCTGGGTAGTGTATCCTTGACTAGGGGGCATAATTGGATAGGTAGCATAGTCCCTAGTTGGACCTAGGTCGCGTAAACCCTGAATCCGAGAAGCGTTCAATAGGTAGCATAAACCCCAGTGGCCCTGGGTAGCGTAAACCTTGGTTGAATCTAGGAAGCGCTCGATAGTAAACCTTAGATTAGATCTAGATGATACACAGAATCTAGCAAGATCAAGAGTGGCAGTCCAAACGATTCCGAGAATGGTGGCACTACACTAAAGTAGTATAGATTTACATGATGAAGCCCGTATGACATACGACAAGGGAATGTATATATACATGGAAAGGATTAGACGAGTTGGGGGTATCTACATAAACGTTGTATTAGGTTAACCTACCAGTGGGACATGAGTATAGCCTAGAGAACTAATATCGCGAATAACCTAAAAGGCAAAAAATATAACTGAACGATATACGTAGGATTATACAGAAGTTTATTCTAAGTCCAGTCACCAGAACTTATGTTTTGACCCCCTCCTCATTACATACTTCCAGATTAGGTTCATGACAGAGATGGTATAGCTTTGGATACTAGTTAGACAGTATGATATATAAGGTAAAGCTATTTTTCAATATATTATATTTTAATTCCTTCTACTGTGAGATGCTTTATGAGTTCTGACATATTTCTTTATCTCTGTCTTTTTCTGCAGGATACCAGAGCACCCAACTCGGGTCTCGATGGATAGAATTTGAAAAATTCGGTCTGTCGGAATCGGCTTGTCACATCTGGTAATAGAGATTTGGTTTAGTGATCTTAGGGCGATAATGAGCAAACGTATTTGTATTTTTTTAAAATATAAATATATATTATATAAACCTGGATCCATATAGTAGCCCACTAGACATGAAAAGAGTTGGGATATCTAGTTTGTACACTAAAGGAATGAACATAGGAATTTTGAGACCCCTAAGAGGATTGGTTGGAAAGTGTACAATATGACTTGATGTTAGAGAAAGAAAATATCCCATAGGATGGAAACTGAAATGTTAGTATTTCAGAGTAGTGGGTTTAGAAGTGTAACCTTAAAAACTAGAAAAGGTTGAAAAATGAAAAATGGATTAGGAATATATATAGTCGAGTGAATTGAATTGGCGAAAGTGCCTAGGAAAGCCTAGTGAGTTGAAGGCCCGCTTTGAGTCTAACCCAATGATAAGCTTTTAAGAACTTGAATCTGTAAAAGAGTTTGTGGTATTTTTCCTAGATTTAATCTTAAAAGTATTTGATAAATGCATGATGGGTTTTAAAGTAAAGTGGGGTATATTGTGTAAAAAAATGTTATATTGTTTTAAAAGAATTCTCTCATGAAAAGGTGCATATTATAGAGCATGTATAGCTCGCTAGTTTGAAAGGATTGAAAAGAAGTTTTGAAATCTCTATTCTGTTAACAATAAATTTTGATTATTGTTTTAAAAATAAATTTTTTTGGGTGAACAAAATAAGTGGTAGAGTGTAAGAATAGAGTAGATGCTTGCACCTTAGCAGCCAAAGTTAACATTGTAAATAGGAACAATGTAACCTCGATTGTTGTCCTTGTCTACTCCAGTTTCGCGATTTGAAGAAAATGTTTTGCATTTTATTTTGTGACATGTTTTTTTATGGTTTGGCAGAAGAAAGTTTTTGAGAAAAGAATAAAAGTTTTACCATTTTTAGTTTTTGGAAGAAGAATGTAATAAAAAGAAAGAAGGCCTGGAGTAGTTAAGGATTAAGGACTAGAAAGAACGAGATAAAGTTAAAGCTATTAGAACCAACTGGTGATTGGTTGAGTTGAGTAATCCTCTTGAGTGTCAATCTGATGTTGATTTCGGTCTTCGGGGTTGATACTTAGGGAGTTATTTTCTTGCCAATTTATAGTCAGGGATTAGATAATATTAAACTAGTGGAAAATTTCCCGTAGAATGCATAAGCCGTATGAGTCTAGGATTGTTGCTTGAAAGAGAAGTATAGCCTAGTAATACACAACATGGACTAGTAGTAACCACTATGTAGTGAGGGGCGAGCAAGTGTATAGATCCTGTTGTGTGGACTCGCGATTGTCAGAGATAACAAAGTCCTAAGATTCTTAGCCCATAGTTGTCGCTGTGTAAGATACTGTTGAGAACAGAAGAGCTTGTTTGAAATAATAAACTTAAGAAGAAGACTAGCCTAACTAGCAAGAAAACAATAGAATCAATCAAACAACAAAACGAGACGGGAAAAGAAAATGAAAATCTTAAGTAAAAAATGTACAAAGATGAAAATTTTCCAAGATAAGTTGAAAAAAAAGAAAAGTTTTCTTATGTGATTATGCTTGGACAGGAAAATAGGAAATCTTTATAGAATAGTTGTGTAAAATCCAAGTACAATTTGAAAAGAAAAATGGAGGATGTGAATTTTTCCGCTTTCGTAACATAAAGAAATCGAATTTGGAAAAGTAGTTTTTTCTAAATTCAAATTTAATTATGGTTGATAGGATTTTGGATGCGACAATTGGATGAACTATGCTCTTACTCTGTAAGAGTATGGGAAAATTTCGATGAAAAACGTTTTGATTTTTCAAAAATATTGCATTCATATAGAACTGCAAGTATATTTAGAATGTGAGCATCATGTTTTGAAAAAAAAAGTTTTTTAAAGTTTGCATGCATATAGGTGGATCCAAATTAGGCATACATGATTTGCTATGATGTAATTCACTTTGCACATGTGCACAATGTCGCAACAATTGGATGAACACTAATTGGATGTTGTAAGGGATTATCCGTTTTACTCTTATCGAATTTCGGGGACGAAATTCTTTAAGGGTGGGAGAATGTAACACCCCACATTTTTAATATAATTAAACATGTATATACATATATGCATAGATAGGTAAATATGGTGATGTACAATGGAAATTAATTAATACATGAAAGAAAAAGGAAAGATTAATTCAATACCAGTGTGTGTAACGAGAAGACAATAAAAAAAGGATACTTAATTTAAATATCAGGAATTAAGCAAAAGGGATATCAGCATTGCGTTCGTCTTGGAATTCTACATGGAATAGAGTCCAAGTTTTCGAAAATCGGATTCTGTATGAAGGAGTTATGACCTTCTGAAGTTTCAAGCTCAAACAGGAAAAAAACATACGTACCCAGTTCGATCAAAAGGTCAACCTCCCTGGGGGGAGGTCGAGCATGGTGTCGCCCTACCCCTTTGAGAGGTCGACCTATCTCGACCTGGGATGAGAATTTCAGCCAAGAAGCGGGCCGAGTTCATTTTTTAGCACCTGGACGCGATTTCTGGCCACATATGTTGATCTAAACCTATATAAACAACCCCTAGGCCTCATATTTTCTCCGCACTACTCTCTGATGCTTCTATGCTGCTCCTTTTTTCTTCTTCTCCCCTAGATCTTAGATCTATCTTCTCTCCACTCTCTCTATAAATCTATTCCTAAATTAAAAATAATTAGACTTAGGAATTCAACTACCGCGAAACAACAAAGGAGAGTTTCAGATCTAAAGTACTACGCAAGAACAGAAAAGAGATTCAGATCTGTAATTCAAGCTACGCAACAAAAAGGGGGAAAATCAATCAAAGATTAATCTAATCCATGAATTGAAGAAGAAAATCAAAGATCTATGAATTGGAGCGCAAAAACACTATGGGTGGGATTATAATACACTTCATGCATAATAGTATTATTATCGTTCGTCATTCCTCTGTTAAAATTCATGTTGCAATTTAAAATAATCGTTGTATTCTTAATCTATTCCTCTTCCCTATTCTTCCTTTTTATTTTTGAAACTTTGGCAACCTTCGAGCCTAGGTCGACAACGTGTAAATGGGTTTTAATTGGGAAGATCTTGAGATTTAATCAATGAATTAGGAAATTTGGGTAAAAAGATTATTTCACGAATGGTTGTATAGGCAAAGTAGAAATGGGTTAAGTAGCACTTGACATTTGAATAAACTTAACCAACATATGAGGAATGATAGTAACCTGTTAGGAATTGATGTATGGAAAAATTGGAATAATAGATATAGCCTATTAATGGGATTATAAGCATGAACATAAATTGGAGTTTTTGGGTAAAGCTTGAATTTGAGACTTGGAAATTGGATATGCCATTAAGATCCTAGAAACATAATTAAAAATGGAATATGTTGGACAAGACCATGTTTTTATGTAATTACGGAACTCGACACATGACATGAATTGACACTATTGGCATAACTTGAACACGAACATGATTTGGAATTGATAATTGACATATGACATCTAGAATAAACACGAACACGCTTGTGAATTGATAATTGACATTTGACATCTAGAATGGACATAAACTAAACATGAAACATGGCTAACTCGAGGTTAGAATGAGTTTGCGGTGTAATCCTGCACGGAACCGCCCGACACATCCAGTGACCGCAAACAATAGGTTCTAATGTGAGAAGTTAGTCATAACGTGCTTGAAACCAGAGGTTAGATCGAATTGTGGTGTAATCCTGCCCGGAACCAACTAACACATCTAGTGACTACAACAATAGGTCTAATGTGAGAGGTTGGGCATTAATAATTAATTAATGTAAATGACACATGCTAGTATGGTAAGGTTAAGTCAACATGAAATACTTGACAACACTTAACCAATTTGACATGATATATGGGTGGATTAAGTCAATGTGAACCGCTAGATAACACTTAACCAATTTGACAAGATATACAGGTAGGTTAAGTCAACACGAACTGATAGATAACACTTAACCAATTTGACATGATATATCGGTGGGTTAAGTCAACATGAACCGCTAGATAACACATAACCAATTTGACTCGATATATGGGTGAGTTAAGTCAACGTGAACTGCTGATAAAACTTAACCAATTTGACATGATGCGTGGGTTGAATTGAATACGTGGCGGGCGGTTATGTCAACTTGGACACATGGGCAAACTTAACCAATATAACAGTATGAAAGCAAGGAAAAGTGGGGAATGATAAGATTAAATAATAGATAAACTTATCCTAGGGATAAGAAACGAATATGACTTAATATGTAATACAAGATTCGAAGGGTGGGACGACTTATACCATGTTAATCTATGCTGGAAATGTAGGAGATCACCCGTACGCTATCATTTGATAAAGAGAACTTATGTAATGCTTAAATTCATAGGTAAACCTTAGTTAAAAGGAACTAAGCAACAAACCTTAGTTAAAGAGAACTAAGTAACAGAAACTAAGTATCAAACCTTGGTTAAGAGAACCAAGTAATAGACCTTAGTTAAGAGAACTAAGTAAATAACGAGAAAGAGAACTAATTGGTAAACCATAGTTAAGAGGACTAAGTTGTAAATCTTAGTTAAGAAACCGAATGATTAAGAGAAACTAAGTAGTAAACCTTAGTTAAGAGGACTAAGTAGTAAACCTTAGTTAAGAAAACGAATGATTAAGAGAAACTAAGTAGTAAACCTTAGTTAAGAGGACTAAGTAGTAAACCTTAGTTAAGAAAACGAACGATTCAGGAAACTAAGTAGTAAACCTTATTTAAGAGAACTAAGTAGTAAACTTTAGTCAAGAAAACTAAGTAGAACACGAGGAGGAGCGAACATCCATCTGATCATGAATAAGGCTCCAACGGTCTGGGTTTGAAGCACGCGGCTTTGAGGGGACGTGAGGGTACTCTTAGTATCCCTCTGTGAGGTTGTGGATGATCCTCCTGGGCTCACAGAGGTTAAGGTCTGTGTTAGAAGAACCAAGAGTACGCCTTGATTGCGATATAAGCAACCTAAAGACTAGGATGGACCAGCGTGAGGCAACGATATCTTGTTTAGCCCTGCGATAGCACATCGTCATCTACCTACCATCTTGAGTCAATCTAGTATGTGAAGCGGAAAGGCGGAGAACTCCAACAAACCATATACTTGCTATCTAGTTATGGGTGTTGTTTGGCCAATAGGTTTGTGGGGGCATAGGGTGCCAGCGTATAGTTCTCATTCTTGATTTTCTTGGGTGCCTTTCATTAGTTGAGGAGGGGTCAAGTGGGACCATAGCCACATACAAATTAAAACAGACCTTAGCATCTGCGTCGGCAGATAACTTAAATGCTCCCGACCGAGTTCCATGTTTCTTGATTAGCCCTGCCACGGACTCAGGCCGCACATATAGAGGACTTGTGCAACTAGACATCGATAACGATTCACGACACGTACGTGGGGAAAGTCTAGGAAAATATATCGCTCTGGGTAGTGTGTCCTAGACTAGGGGGCATCGTTCGATAGGTAGCATAATCCCTATTTGGACCTAGGTCGCGTAAACCATGAATCCGAGAAGCGTTCAATAGGTAGCATAAACCCCAGTGGCCTTGGGTAGCGTAAACCCTGGTTGAATCTAGGAAGCGTTCGATAGTAAACCTTAGATTAGATCTAGATGATACACGGAATCTAGCAAGATCGAGAGTGGCAGTCCAAACGATTTCGAGAATGGTGGCACTACACTAAAGTAGTATAGATTTACATAAAGAAGCCCGTACGACATACGATAAGGGACTGTATATATACATGGAAAGGATTAGACGAGTTGGGGGTATCTACATATACGTTGTATTGGGTTAACCTACTAGTGTGACATGAGTATAGCCTAGAGAGCTAATATCGCGAGTAACCTAATAAGCAAGAAAATATAACTGAACGGTATATGTAGGATTATACATAAGTTTATTCTAAGTCCAATCACCAGAACTTATGTTTGGACCCCCTCCTCATTACATACTTCCAGGTTAGGTTGATGACAGAGATGGTATAGCTTTGGATACTGGTTAGACAGTATGATATATAAGGTAAAGCTATTTTTGAATATATTATATTTTAATTCCTTCCGCCGTGAGATGCTTTACGAGTTCTGACATGTTTCTTTATCCCTGTCTTTTTTTGCAGGATACCAGAGCACCTAACTCAGGTCTCGATGGATAGAATTTGAAAAATTCGGCCTTTCGGAATTCAAGTTGTCACATTTCCTTCACGGAAAATTGTAGCAAATAGTGGAGTATGAAATGAGCATCATGACTCTTATATCCCACACCGTTCTATCTTTTATGTGCACGTACCGACTAACATTCGAGGCACAACCGAAGGGCAATTTGGCGTTTTTCAATACAGAGCAAAAGATTTCTTTTTCCTTATTTGTCATATCAAATATTGTAGCTCTACTTTTAACATTCTTTCCGTCACCACATTCAACAGGATGAAGGGCCTTCCTTATGCCCAATTCCTGTAAATCCAAACCAGCATTTAGGTGATCCTTCGACATGCGACCTATATTAAGTAAAGTATCTAATATTTTGTCGCAAATGTTCTTCTTTATGTGCATGGAATCTAGGTTATATCGAAGGGGATTATGACACCAATATAGCAAGTCAAACTGTATTGACCTTTTTTAAAAGGGCCATCACTTTTACCAGGTTTATTCGTCTTACCTCCAAACCGATTTTTGAACCCCCGCAATAACTCTTTAATATCAGTTCCTAATAATATTTCTTGAATGCTCCCCATTTCAGTTTCACCATTAAATCTTCTCTTATCCGGCCTCCACTTATGTGTCGGACCAAGAAACTTTCTATGGTGCATGTAACACATTTTTTGCTATACTTCAAGTAATTTGAAGAAATTTCCGCTAGTTTCCCCTTCGTGCTCCAACCTGAAAAAATGGCACATCCCAGAAAATCACTAATGGTCCATAAGACGCTTGCACATAAATTAAAATTCCAAATAGTCAAGGAATCATATGTTTCGATGCCAACATTGCATAACACTTTCAATTCCATAATTAAAGGCTACATATATACGTCAATACTATTCTTTGGAGAATCTGGACTAGATATTAATGTTGAAAGAATCAAATTCTCTTGTTTCATACTTAACTAAGGGCGGAAGATTGTAGTTTACCAACACAATTGGCCATGTACTATAACTTGAGTCCATTGAACAATAGGGATTAAATCCATCAGATGCTAGACCCAATCTAACATTACGATTTCCTAATGAAAAATCAGGGTAGCGAGCATCCATCATCTTCCATGCCACATCATCAGTGGGATGTCTTATTTTTCCATCTTTTTTTCATTGCAATTGGTGTCATCTCATAAGTCTGGAAAATTATTTGCATATAAACATCCTTTGTAACCTTGGCCTTAGAGGAAAGTACCTCATAACATTTGCCGGCTCTTTCGGAATCGACTTTGGTGGATCATTATTATCAACGATGTCTTCTTTTTCTTTTACAGCCCACATCGAAAACCACAAATGTCACAAGCATCTTTATCTTTATTTTCTGCCCAATATAAAATGCAATGATTTGGGCAGGCATGTATTTTATGGTAATCAAGACCTAAATCCTTAATGACATTCTTTGCAGCGTAGGAAGACAATGGCAGTTGGGCATCAGGAAAGGATTCTTTTATAAGCTTTAGTAATTCCCCAAATGCAGACTCGTTAATTCCATAAGCGCACTTTAAATGATAAAGCCTGATCAAGAAACCTAGTCAAGAAAATTTAGTGCAGCCAGGATATAACGGTTTTTTTCCTTCTTTAACATGCCAATAAAATTTCTCGGCCTCTGGAGGTCGTTCAACTACAAAGTCCCTGGGATTTTGATCAAATTTGTAATCCATACTTTTGAACATCACATCTAAATTATCCTCAAAATCCATCTCCATTGCACAATCCATATGGTCATCAACACCTATTAAATTTGTCGGTGAGCTTCATAAATCCACCCGGTATGTAATGTAGAAAGGCCATTAAAAATTAGATGACGCATATGACATTTTCACAATACCAATTACGTTATTACATTTTTGGTAGGGGCACTTCATCTCGTCACCTACTTTATAAATGGAAAATGCATTTCTTAGAAAAGCTGTTACCCCTCTTACATTTTCTACACTCGATCACGGAAGTCCCATCCATATGTAATATTCTCTATCCATTGCCACAACCTAACCACGACCTAGTAAGACCAAATTTGACACCACTAATAGTTTCAAGACATGAACAAGGGCTACTCTTTAAGGCTTGACTAAATTAATAATAAAAACAAAACAATTTAATAATTTACAAATATACATAATCAGTGTGATGATATAAAGATGATTGTTTTGATATGAATTATCACTAACTCTTGGAACTGAATTATCAGGAGAATACATAAAACAAGCAACTAAGGATACTAAACACAAATTCATAACATTACATGACTGCCCCAAAACACAACAGTACAGATACAAAGACTAAATAGGTGAGACAAAGATGATGCAGTTGTACCTAATACAGCGAATGATGCAATAATTTAATTTTGTCTTCTAATGTTTATCCCTTGAAGCTGGTCATTAAGTCTACTAACGTCAGTTCAAAAACCAATAACTCAATTTTGAAGCATTTTAAGTTGATGTTGTAATTCATTTTCGTACTCAGCGGCTCGACTTGGAAACTGTTGGTCAATCCACTGCCAAAAGGTACACGTTGCGGGATAAAAACGACATCTAAAATAATGACGACCAATGTTGAATCCAATCGAAATAACATCTTCTACAACGGCATACCCACAATCATACATTATGATTGGTCAGCCAGCTTGCTGTTCCTTAACCACTTGGTTGTTTTGATGCTAATGACGCAAGGCAGCACGACTATGTCGTCGCATCATCCTTTCTTCACGTCGTTCTTCTTCTCGCCATTGTCTTCGGAGTTCTTCTTACTCCAATTCATGCTCAAGCAAATCATCATAGTGCCTTTCTTGCATCTCTATATAAAAATCAATAGGAGTTTCTGGTGATGATGGGTTTAACAGTCGTAGATCACCCATGCCCAGAGTATCTTCGTAGTCATACAATGTAGGAAGAGAAATAGGCATTATTTAACTACAAACTAAAATAGACATTTAAATTGGATTTCTTTTGTCCTCTAAATTTTGTTTCCACTTATCGAAATACGCATTATTTACCAAAACATCAATGGTTTGGCAAACATAAAAATACAGAACTTGCACACATGCAAACATATAAATACAACACTTCATGTATGAAAAACCCTAATTTATGGCAATCGGTATACCCCAACTACCCACAGACTATGAATGTTAGACCAAAATAAGTTAGATATGAAATCATCTAAATAAAACCGAAATGATGAAGCCCAAACTACTTGTAATTATCCTAAATGATCCAAATCGGAGGTGTAAAGTTTGTAAAATAGGAGCAATCAGAGGTTTATAGTTTGTACCGACGGTAGATTAGCAAACGGAGGTCTTCGTGGATGGATTTCGTGCAAAGAGAAACAGATAGAAGGAGAAGTATGGGAGAAATTTGTTTCGGGGGGAAGTATTTCGTGAATGGGGAAAAGATCGCGCCAAATTTTCACTAAACTGAAGCAGGGATACGTTTGAACCATTGGATTAATCAAAGTTCTACGTTATTTATTTATTTATTTTAAACTGATAACACAGATCGCTGACCTGGCATGTATTTATGTAAAGCAGCACTTTGAATTGGTATCGCAAGTCACAGCACAAGAATTCCAATTGCAACACTGCATTCGTATCTAATGCAACTACGTATGAATGTTATCGCAGAAGATCAAAGAAAGCATAGCTTTCGCCATACTTTTCACACAACACACACAAATTAGTGTCGAAAATGCCCACTTTTGTAGTAATGTACATTCCGTTTATTACACTCGATCACTTTCGTGATAATTCTCCACTTTTTGGTCTCTTTCCACTTTAGATCTCACCTGAATTCGAAGAGAAATGGATTCGATTATGTAATTTTATACACTTCGTTGGTTCCATCATGAAAATAGTGTTAAATCCGTGCTTTGAAGAGGAGTAATGGCGATTGGAGATCATTTGGAGTGGATCGGAGTGTGATTTAATGGTGCTCGGAGAAGATGGGATCCATTTCATGTAGGAGGAAGAAGGAGAGAATTTTGGTGGCCATTAATGGAGTTTTTAGAAGCTTTATAAGGGTTGAAGAATGATTTTGGCAGCCCTTCGGGGTAGTGGAATCGGTCCCTCGAAGTGTGGAGAAAGGGGCTATCTATAGAAGAAGTTTGAAGGCAATGACAGTTTGGTAATTATGGAGTGCAGAATTTGGGTCGGCCTAAAAATATTTATAGAAATGACACTGGTTCACTTTGCAGTTGTCAACAACTGTCATGACCCATATATCACAATTTTGCTACTGCTTTTGATTATAGCCGACCCAAATAATTAGTACAGGACTGACCCATTCCACTTTTTATCATGCCGACCAGGTTCGTCCACCTCTCTTATTTGGGACCGACCCAAAATCATATTTATACGCAACTGTCACATGTGTCTATACAGGCCGATCCACATGTCCATTTCTATGGGACCGACCTAAATGAGTGTTACTACAACCGCTTATCTACATTAGAACCGACCCATGTGCATTTAAATATACTGACCCGCTTCTTTTATTTATTGAGGTGTTGTCCACATACTATTTGCATGTACAAGTGAATGGAGCTGACCAGGATTATTACAAAATTGCAATCTCGTGTAACTAGCTCTTACATTTTTGCATCAATCCACTTGTTCTTTCAAAACCAATGCATGTCACGGTTTTACATCAACGACCGTCTTTAGCAATATATTTGCTTACTCAAATACTGATTCACATCCCATACATTCGAATGCATAATATATGACTCATGAATATGTGTGGATGGCATATCGGAAGTCATCTATGAATATCAGTCCATATATGTAATGTCAACACACTGATGATTGACTCATACACTACTACAAAACAGGTCATTTGCTTCGGTTGTTTACCCCCTGTTGCTTCTGTTCAACAACCGAAGCAAATGAAGACGACGCAACATATCAAAACTTGTTGCTTCGGTTATTGAACAGAAGCAACATATTTTTTTTGCTTCGGCCATTCATCCCGTATTGCTTCAGTTCAACAACCGAAGCAAATGTCAATATTTATATTTAAAAAAAATCGATACCATTTTGGGTTTTTTAAACCCAAAATGGTAATAATTAAAAAAACATCACATTTGCAATGAATTTAATATAAATACACATAAATAGATATTCCAAATACATTTATATTCACAACAAGATGCACCATTCTATGAGATTCACTACAAATGTCAATTAATTGTGCAGCTCCTTGGTCTGCATCCTAAATACAATTATAAGCAGTCACTCATACAAGCAAGGTAGTAACTTATTATATCAACTCTCTTTTTGACTAGCGGACTCAAATGATATCTTATATTCATATAATGGAGCAAGTGCATGCTGTGCACATCTATGCTTACTGCATACCTTTTCTGGAAATTCAAATCGACTGTCATGTCCAGCTTCTACTCATATTGTCACCAGCCTGCTCCAGCTTACTGCACTAGTAGTAGCGACCTGCTGCATCTATAATGTACTAGGGATGACCTTTTTTCCCCACATAAATCAGTCTCCTTACCATTGCACTTATCAAGACACATTCTTACCTGTAGGAGATAAAACAATTAAATTATGATAGTAGAAATGAATACCTGCATATTTTTATACATTTACTAACATGAACGCATGAAAAACTATTTTTCTATATTCAAATGCATGCATGCATGCAAAAAGCCTACTAAAGATTCCATCTTGGTCAACCATAAAAATATGATAAGTGCGTTTTGAATCGACTTTATACTGCATAACAGATTGTCCATCAAATTTCTGACTAATTACATTCATTTTTTTTACAATTTGAAATATGAAAAAAGGTTATTTTCTAGTAAGTAGCCTGATATTGGTAGAGTTGACAAAACACAGCTCTATTTGACATTTTTAAAGAACTTCCACTAACTAGGTGGTAGCAATGATAGAAATTATCTTGTAATTATAGCCTGATGTAAGAATAATCAACACATATCAATGTGAAAACGTCCAAAAAAAATGAGAAAATCCAAAGAGAGAATGAGAACACACCAGGAAACATCTGAAAACAGCTCGATATTCAATGCAGCATCTTCATTTGGAATTCCAAAGCATTTACTCGAATTTGTGTGACAAATTCAAATACTCCTTAATATTTTCACAATCAATCCCATGAACGATAGGAAGGGAATTATGTGGTGTAGAATGTTCCACTGATATGCTTCAAAATCTTTATAGCTAACATATCCCCATTCTTCCTTTTCCTCGCTCTTGTTTTCTACATGTCAAAATTTACAACAAATAAACTTTTAGGTCATTGATGTTTACATCAAATTTAAGACCCAAAACGCCATATTAAATTTACTATGTGCTGATTAAAACAAGGATGTTGTGAATAGACCTGCTCGTATAGTCAGCACTTGCAATCTTTAATAGCTGAAGCATTCATTGGTTCCACTTGTTTCAGCAACTCAATCCCTGCAACTGTATGATCACAACTACAAAAATAATTTAGCAATAGATAGTCAGTAATATTATTCATAGTCCATGCAAAGTGGTTTCTTAACATTTATAATCAACTTACACAAGAATGTTAAAAAAACAAACTGAATCACCGATAACAAATGTTCAGAATTGCCCATGGTCTGAATTGATACACAACCAGATGAACATGAGAATATAATGCATCCATTCGATAAAAAATAAATGGTAAAATAAAACCTGGAAATTTGAGTTCTGATTCGACAGCAAGACAAAATAGCATTGAAAATGCATGCAAAGTGGACCTCCAAAGTTAACGCACAAGCCACTTCGAGTGCCAAACCCAAGAAACCTTCAACTAGTAAATCTGTTAATAAATACAGTGAAAATTAAACTGTAAATATAAGTGATGATGGAATCATAGTAGGTGTCTAAAATAAAAATAAAAAGAAGTTAAAGAAATACACTGAAACTCCAGGTAGCAGCGCATAATGGAATAATGGACAATCCTAAGTAATTAGATTTTGTTACCCAAATATCCATTAAAGTATAATATATAGAAATGGACAGTTGACTCCCACTATATATGGTAGTAATACAATTAACATTTAACATATATGCAAGCATAAGCCTTCTAGTATGTGCTAATGTGTGTCCTTATTCTCATAAAGTTATGAATCACCAAATATGTTGTTTTCATTATGTTAAGGAAAGGAATTTATAGCAGAGCCAATCCCACCTTGTCCTCTTGATGTCTGCTCAATGATGTATATAAGTGGAACATGCGGGGGCAACTAAAAGTGTCATACTGACACATGAATGTCATGCAATTTCTGTTCATGGAGTTGACTTGTATATGGGACAATTTGAAGATAAGGTACACAAAAAATAAACCAATGAATAAAAAATGTATGCTTTCTAATTTGAATACAGAGTTTATTTCCATTACACTATTGTTGACAGTTGATGATGTTTACCTCTCATTCCTGCCTCTTGCTAACAAAATTGATCGGAGATTGAAGAATATTTTTTCCACAAGGGAGCTTATGTTGGATTTTACCAAAGGGGTCAGTATATAATGAACCATTATTTATTTATCTCTATGATAATGGTTGTTGCTGACTGCATTTTACAAATTATAAAGAATATTAATGTTCTGAGAGATGATATCAATGAACTTACACCAACGATCCTTGCAGGAGTTCCTCAAGTTTTAGAGAGAATTCATGAAGGTACGTTACATAATTATTGATGTTTATATCTATAACTTCATGCTTGCTCGCTAATTTCATTTATTACTTCTACTTATTTAAAACAATCGGTAATAGATCCATTGGCTTACACAATACATGTATGGCTTGTTGTGAAACATAAGTTCCTATATAATTATATTTTGAATTATGTCCTAGCTACATCTGTTTGGGTTCCCTTTTATGAAATGGTTGTTCAGGTATACTCAAGGGACTGTGAGAGCTGCTACCACACAAAACTAAAGTACTAGTTAACAAGATGAAACCAATATTACGTAAGAAAGCAAGACACTGTCCAGTTTGTTAAAAACTGACACAAGATTAATTGCAATAGTTTGTATAAGTCATATCATTCAATACGGAACGTATTCCCTCTCTCACACACAGTACAATGAATACACCAGTACCCATAGAAAGCAAGTTAACCTTTTCGGTAGCAAATTAAACAATCTAGATGAAATGAGAAGGAATTTTCAAAAACATATGAAAATTAACTTACAAGAAGAAGAGCTTATCATCCTTGCGCCTACTTCAAGCGGGTTGGTGTGGGATGATAGTGGGATGGTCCATCCTTATGCAGTCTCGCCTTCAGTCTTCACAGAACACCACTACCCAACTGAACCTCCCTGTTAACCTACTCAAATCAAACCCGCCACTTCAAACAGCATCACCCTAACCTATAACCGCTACTGCGAACCCTGCCTGACTCAATTTCCTGTGCCAACCCATACCCCAACACCTCATCGCCTCTGCCTTGGCCATGGCGTCCACAACATGGTAGATCCGGTACCCAGATTTGACGTATCAAAGTTGATGGGTTTGGAATCGGTCGCAAAGCGAAAGGCAAGTCTAAAGGAAGAATTTCCTTGGAGAAGAGAGAGGAGACTGATATACTTAGGCGGCCATGGTTTCTTCATACTGTTAGGGTTATGAGATAGAAGATAAGTCTTGCGGCTGGAAAGGTTGTCTTAGTCGTTCGGGCCGGGTTGCTCGGATATGTTCGATGTGGGCTGGTTGATTTATACCTATTTTGCTTTTTGCTTGCTTTTGCTCAGCATTTCCACGACCCATTATATTATTCTAATCATTAATGGAAGTAAACAACCTACAGAACCATCTCTAAAAGGAAATTATGCTACATTTTTAGTTTTTTATATATGTTTGGACTAGACCATAGATAACTCAGATTTTTGTTAGTTGCTAAATGTAAATTATTGTCCATTGTCATTTTGATCACAAGCCGTTATATCATACAAATTAATTTTTTACAAGGCTGTAATACAAATTAATTTAAAACTAGTTATCATTATTACCAAATTAATATCAATAAGAAATTAAGCGCAAACTTTCAATATTGAGTACATATTATAGTTTATACATTATTTTCTAGAAATTACTTGTATAATATATTTAAAATTTACTTTTTAGAAATTATCTAATATTACTTTAAGAAATTTGAACATTTTATTAACTTTTAAATTTATACAAAATTTTAGCTTTTCACTTTTGAGTTTTATGACGATTGTAAAATTTTGTTTTCCAATTTTATGAATATTTTTAAATTTAGTTTGAATTACATAATGACAAATACATATCAATTAAGCTATATATTAAATATTATTTTTAAATTTTATAAATTATAATATTTTATTATGTACTAAATTCAAAAAAATTACTTTTGAATATTATGGCAATTATAAAATTTTATATTTAAAATTTATGAATATTTTAATTTTATTATGGGTCACATAATAAATAATATATATCAATTAAAATTCTGTATTAAATTATAAATACTAATTATTATTACTGTATAATTACTAATAGTCAATTCTTTAGTAGTAACTATTTAAAATTAATTATTAAAAGTTATTCATTAAAAATTGATACTTATTTATTGACGATTAATTATAAGTAGTGGTTTATGACTTCTTAATTAAAATCCGCTATTTATTAATAATAGTATGTTTTTAATAGTATGATTATTTGTACATGCATTACCTTCGATTAAAATAATTTGTATATGCTTCATTTCCAAAGGAACATACGCAAATAATACCATTTGCTTTGATGCATTTGCTTCGGTTGCAAAGAAACAGAAGCAAATAACAGTAGTTGCTTCGGTTTCTAAGAAACAGAAGCAAATGACAGTAGCTGCTTCGATGCATTTGCTTCGGTTGTATGGACAACGGAAGCAAATAATACTATTTGCTTCTGTTGCAAGCATAACAGAAGCAAATACACTATCTGCTTCTATGCATTTGCTTTGGTTGCAAGGAAAACAGAAGCAAATAACACTATTTGTTTCTGTTATAAGGACAACCGAAGCAAATGAAGCGAAGCAAATGACCTGTTTTGTAGTAGTGATATTATTGTAGCCGATCCGCTGGAATCAATGCACTGATCCAGATTTGAACCATGCACTGATCGGTTTTGCTGTGTAACAATGTCACGTGTCATTAATCCTGCAACCGCCTCTTTATTTGTAGATAATTCACCCTGCTTATTTTATATTGTATATATGAAACCACATACTGATTCATATATTTAGCTATGTACCGACTCGTTTGACAACTTTAAGCTACTTCCACCTTTATATGTTAGCATTACTTGTTATCTTTTGTGCAAGTTCTACTAATCCACACGTGAAGCATCAAACTTGATCCATGTATTATCGTGGCCTCTTGCCATTAACATGGCTAATTATAAGATGGGAGACAAATTTGTATATTGTGGTATGCCTTCATCTTTGCTTGCATGGGACTAAACGCATTGATTTACCTAGTATTAAATTCACTTCATACTCATGCCCAAAATGTCTCAGTCCATATTGTACATGTTGCGCAAGTAATGGCCGGCCCGGTTGTACTGCCCGACCGACCCGGTCCATTAATACTGACAGACCCAGATTGTTGAGGCCGACCCACATTTGCAACCGACCCGCTGGTTTAGAACTGACCGACCCGGTCCATTGAGACTAGGCAGATCCAATACTTCTGAACTAGGCCGATCCGATACTTGGCCGACCTGTTGCTATCTAAATGGACCGATCCAATGCTTTAAAGAATAGACCAATCCGCTATTGTGTTAACACGAGCGATCCGCTTTGTTGAGGCCGATCCATATTTGCGACCGACCCGGTGCTTTGAACTGTGCTTTAACAGGATTAACACTAGGCATGCTCTTTGCGCACGATAAACCATTCAATCTCCTTCAAGAATAAACTTAAAATCGAAAACGGCCAAGTTTGCTTACCCATGTATAGGAACATGCGAGTCCCTAGGCATGCTCCTTACGGATGATAAATCATTAAGTTTTCTTTTTGGTTTTGCTAAGATCCCCTTAGCATTTGTAACTTTATTAGGATTACATAGCTCTTTGCGGAGTATGAAATATGAAACTGGATTCGAACTCCAAGGACTTCGGTCCACGACTTTTGGACTCCGGTCCGCAGCTTTTAGACTTGGTTCGCCAAGTACACCCTTTGGTTATTCTTAGTTGTCTTGCCCTGGTAGGTCCTCCTTGATTTGGATATCCTGGTCATCTTGTCTTCCCCTGGCAATGCCACTTTGATTTGTGGTAGGTAAGGTCTTTATCCATTTGGCTTTGGGTTGTTCTGTCGGTTCACGGCAGGAAAATCACCTGGTTAAGCTTGAGTGTTCTTGTCGGTGACACGACAAGATCGCTCACTGTTGTTTCTGGGTCGTTTTGTCTACTTACGGTAAAGCGATACACTCAATTACTCGGTTACCAAGTTATTTGGCTATAGGCCGCTTTGAATTTATGGATTTCGGGTTTCCCCAATTTCATGGCTATGGTCACTTCAGTATTACGGTTTTCTAGATTTCAAGTCTCCCAGATTTCCTGGTAGGGTTACTCTGGTATTCTGGCTCTCGGGCCCCTGCGACCCCTCAGTTATCCTGGCTACCTTCGTTATTTTGGTTATCCCGGTTATTTTGGTTTTCTCCCAAGAAACGATCCGCCTCGATCACCGGGTTTCATTGGATTCAGCCTTTGGTTTTCCAGTTAATACGATCTGGTGCAATCGTGGTTTTTTTCGTTAATGCAATCCGACAAGATTGCGGCTTTTTGGTTTTCTGGCTCTATGGTTAATACGATCTGGTGCGGTCATGGCTCTTCATCTTTCTGGTTATTAGAAATCTTTTCGGACATCTCTTGCCTTTTGGTTTGTGGGTTCTTAGATTTCTAGATTTCTCACAAAACACATCTCCCTTTTGCCAAGGAAGTAATGTTTTGGAGGGAAAAGTGTCGAGCCACTATTTGGTGAAGTAGTCACACCTCAGTTTATGGTTAACTATGCGCTCGAACTCGAGCACATCCTCTAGAAATCATAAAGTGATTTGGTTAAAGCCGCAAAGTGTTCGAAGAACATGTTGGAAATATCCTCGATTCCCGGATCAACCTTCTTGGATTAGCTAAGTTGTCCAAGACGTCGGATACGAAATTATATTTCGTACTTGGTAAAATTTACGTCAAGTGTGATCACTCAAAAACAGGTGAACATGTTGAGCGGATCACCAAAAGACGAAGGATCGCATCAGTGCATGTAAAATACTTCGGATTTTGCAAATTTTAACTTTGGGCATTCAAAATTTCTTATGTAAGTCAGTATGATCATCAAAAATCATTTTCACAAACCAGGAGCCAGATTGGTATTCACACAGGTTCGGCTGGGTCGATACTACCCGAAATACAAAGCGATCACCTAGAATTGCTTGATCATTACGTGCAGATCAAACACAATTAAAGGCATGCTACAGGTAGTATTAGCAAAACTTTGATCCTCGGGATCAGGGTTCTTTGCTTCATATTCCAAAATTTGGGACCGGCACATACAGATCACAGAAAATCATGTGTGCAAGCATGGTACCGAGATCAGCATTCTTGGATTTGGTTGGGATAGGTATTATATTTGGCGAAATCCAGGAGACGTGTGAATCCCTAATTTCTAGTTGACCAGTTGGTTTTGGCAAAAGAAATACCGGGATAGGTATTGGTAAATTGGGTAGGGAAAGGTAACGTTCATCAAATCTGGCATACTCCAAAAGACGTGATCAGCATGGTCGGATTGCTCGTTTTCGCATGTGTGCATCAGGGATTTCTGGACATGAACTTGGCACGTTACACTTCAGGTAAGGAATGAGTACTTAGACTTGGAGACTTGGTTTTGTGATTGGCATGGAGTGATCAGCTATGTTCAGATGATCAACAAGGGGAGGCACTTTGATTTCTCGCTTGGAGTTGGTTTCTGGAATTCAACTCTGGAATTTATCTAAGTCCAGGGATATGTAACGTTCCTGGGATCGATGCCGAGTCCATGGATAAATTTTTTTACTCCCAGGTAGTATTTATCGTATATATATATATATAGCCCATCACTTGGCTGTATTATAGGACCTTTTTCTACTTGATTCCAATGTGCGGAAGCTCTCTTCTTAAAGTTTGTTAATGGCTTACATTATAGTTTTCACGGCTTTGGAAGATCTTTTTGACCTATAAACTTCACATGGAAGTTCTCCTTTAACATTTTGGCATTTTCCTGGACTTCTGGACATTTTGGCATATTTGGAGCATTTCGAATATTGGAAGAGGATTAATGGCTACTTTGGTCTTATAAGAAGTTAGCAAGGACTTTGTCACCTCCCATTTCTAACTTTACACAACTCCAAGTGTTGGAACTTGGACCTTAGAGCTCTCTTGGACATACTTAGATACTCCTACACACTTTGGCCTTCAGAAGAATAAGGGTATTTTTGGCAAATTTTAGAATTCACAAGGACTTTGTTATTTACTAATATAACTTTATATATTCAAAATGTTTGGTTCTTGGATTAACATTGTAATTGTAACAATGATGATGAATGATTACTTTGAACTGGACATAGGCGATAGTACTGACCCCATATAAAAAGTTGTGTGTCCCTTTACATTTCTCATATTTGGTTATCTGGATTGTTCTCAACCCACTCTTGGGTGTTGGCGTGCGTGAGTGACCAACTCCCTGGGTCAACACTTGGGTTCTTGGATATGATTTTTCAAAGCTAACCTCAACTGATGTCTAGATCTGGGTTCATTTGAATAATCTCAAAATGGAATTATCACAAGTTTCGTAGGAATTTCCCTTTGCATAGATGATAATATAGATTTACATGGTATGCAAGGGTGTAGATATCTATCAATGTCAATACAAAACTGAAGACTAATACTCCTATTCTTCTACATAATGGCACTAAACGTGAAGTGACTTTCAGGTATGAATACATGCCTTTTGAATGTGATCAGTGTCTAGTCACAACAATTCCATTCGTGAAGTTAGTAGAAATCCAAAATGGACTCAAAGATCCATAGATATTCCACCTAGAACCTCTAAGAACGTTGCGCAGGCACGGAAGCCAGCCAAGGATCCAAAAGTTGCAGTAGACCTATCATTCTTGGGTTCTACCATGCCAACTGATCTTCATCCGGATGGATTGCAGGATGTTGCAGAGACACTATCAGAAGAAGTTGTGCATGAGGACCAAATAAATGTACCAGTTTTGGTATCCAAAAACACTTCATATTTAAGCTAAGCAAAAAACCAACACCCACTTCACCTCCTCCAATCATAAATTTGAGGAGTGCCTCCTCAAATAAATGACTTTTCTCGCATGGAACGTCAGGGGAATGGATACACCCACTTGAATGAGTGATGTATTCAAACTCCTGACACAGTTTAAACCAACAATTGTTGGTTTAGTAGCAAATGAGCTAAATAATGCAAATGTGAACTTATTCACAAATAAATTGCCTTCATAATGAAATTTTATAACTAACGATTCAGCTTAGTGTATTGGGTGCATTTTATTATTGTGGGACACTTTCGATTTCGTCACTTCAAATACTCTCCCGACAACATATTGCCACTTCAACTCAAAACATAGGGGCCTCTCTCTTGTTTTTACATCTATTTATGCCTTCATTTTTTTGGGATGGACAACAACTTTGACATCATTTAGTTACTTAATCATAAAGCATTACTAATGCTTGGTTACTAACAGGTGATTATAACAATGTTATATCCTGTTTAGATGAAATATAGGTGGTATTCCCTTACCCTTCCAACATATTAGGAAGTTTCAAAATTGTTTGATGCAAAGTGGACTTCTGGAAATTAAACCTCTAGGTTTTCAGTACACATGGAGAAGGAAATGAGTATCCACATATATTGACAAGATTCTGGCAATTTTTTTTTAAATTGGTACGCTTTATAAACTTCAGAGAAAAGTACATAGCAAGGTTAGCACTCTAACCTAAATTACATGTATAAAACATTCATAAATTCAAAATACAACACAAAAGGATAATAAAAAGAAGCAAATGAAGAAAGACCCATGAAGAGGTCATGAAATCTCACTCCAGTAAGTGCTTAACCTGCAATGCAACTCACGTGCTCCATATTCTTTTCACAGTCACAACCCACTCAGTAGTAGCTCATCGTATCATATAGAAATGGTCTTGTAAATTGCTTGAATAAGTCAGGACCATTGCCACTATTTTCAAGCAGTTAAACCCATGTTCACAATTGAGTACATGATTTTAAGTACTCTGGTTTACCCATAGCAGCACACATAGACGAACTACCAAATTCTGATCAAAACTTTTAGATATTTGCAATAGAAATCCAACTGCAGTATCCCATGATAAACCATAAAAAAAAAGATTAACCTACATAACCTTCTATAATAATCTAGCTTTAGCTTTAACCTAACACCTATAATTCTATTATGAAAACCAAATGGTCCATCGTCATCCATTCTTGCTTCTCATATTCTTCAATCTGAATGTGGACAAACTGCCTTTGCCGTGTCAAGAAGTAGGACTCCTTTAAGAACCCTACACTGCGTTATGTGCTCCTTGGAAGCAAAAAATGCCATATTAGCATTCATCTATATCCTCACAAACAAAATTCAAGTATCCACATTTTGAAACCAATACGCAACATCACAAAACAATAGATATGAATTTTTTCGAGGATAATATAAAATAATTTTTCTTTCCTTTTTTGGCAAAGCTGTCCGATTTTTAAAGTGACCACATACACCTTTTTTATAACCAATAATAAAAAACACATTATAGTACAAGTGATTGTAGTTAACAATATGCTAATTCGGTTTTTAAGGCTATCTGTCCACTACCTATATAATTTATAGTGTTCTGTCCACTCTACCCTACGGCTTACAGCACTGGAGCTAGCCCAAATTAACTAGACTACAAATTTGCTCCACGTAGGGAGTCACATGGTCTGTAACATTTTACATTTCACAATTAATATAGATAATACTTGAATCCTACATACAAATAAGAGCCTAAAAAGTACAAGTAACATGCTGAAAAGACAGCTCTCCAATACACCGCTCAACTTGCGCAGCACCCATGGCACAGGGCTCCAAGATATTGGAAATTGGAAACACATGGGAAGCCCCTCCTTTACTATAGTTTCTGACATATAGCTTTGACAAGAAAACATAGCATAGTGGCAGGTCTTACAAGCATAGGCTCATAGCCAACCTACCCCAAAGACCAAAAGCCACCAAATCTGACATAGTAAAATTCCAGTAAGCCGAGCATGATCCAATTTGGAGAGGAAGGAAAAATGGCGGACGATCAGCAATGTTGTGAGCAAAAAGCTTCCTTATGTTGGTAATAAGGCCACACAAGAGACCACAACACCATCATCATACCAGACATGCCATAACATACCAAAAGATAATCATACAGCGACCAAGTTACACATATTAAGACTTACTCAACAAGGCAGAAAACACCATCGGACAGAGGGGCAAATATAAGAGCCTAGGCTTCACATGGATTACCCATTGTCGACGATGAAACCAAACCAAGCAAAGACTAACCAATAGCATCTTAAGCACCATAAACTCAGTAGAAAAACAACATATCATACAGAGGACCAAGCACAAACAGCCGGAAAAAGACAACCAAATGACTGAACTAACAAAACTCATTGCTTCATAAAACACGTAACCAACGTCCCAGTACTACCAACATGACAAAAATACGAATAGACGTTGAAGACCCAAAAGGTAAGAAAGTACCATCACAGACATGCACTGAAACTACGTCGAAATGCGAGACAATCCAATTCAAAATAGTTGCTATTGTCCATTAACCTTCACATTGGTGACAAAATCTAATCTGCGTTGTATGACCAGTTGAATAACTTGCGAAAGTAGTTGCCTGAAGTCAAACAACATGGAGGTGGAAGCGGAGTCCATACGAACAAAGCATAGTCCACACGAGCAAAGCAATTTTATTAAATTTTTTGAAAAGTTCTAAGTTTTTAATTGCATAGAATATAATATAAAATTTTCTCAAATTTGGTTATCAAGCATATTATCAAAAAAATTGTAATAATGCAAATGATGGATTCAATTTCTTTGAACCTAATTTTAACATTGTTTCAATTTATTTCATTTTTGTAGGTTTAGAATACTATTTTAAAACTAAATTATATATGTTTTCATCTTTATGTGTTAAACATAGGGTAAAATTATACTGACTCATGTCGCTTACATTTCCAAATTAACAAGTGTGTATGCTTAGGTAATGTAACATCTATAAAATTGGAAACAATTGATTTTTGATGTTATTGGTCGTTGTGTAAAACTATTCAGATCAAAACATACATTTCCTATTCATATGAATTTAGATTATTCAAGCAAATCGAAACGACCCAGACTTCCCCTTTCGAGAAAGCTCGGATTGAGTTGAGAACACGGCACATCAGAACATAAACAATAGAACATTTCATTGCTTATTACAACAATTTACATCATAGTACAAGAATATTCCAGAGTATGATTAATTATGCAACAAAAAATAAGATCAGAGATTTAAAATTACATAGCAGCAGAAAATAATACATAAGTATAATGCGTAGCGGAAAATAACAACTGACACAACTGAAAGAGAAATATGGATACAAAGCTTTCCAAATTTAGCTCCAGCTGTAATCCAGGATCCTGTTAAATAGAAATCTGCAAAACCAAAACTACTGACTGCCCATGTGGAAAATAGGGGCACCCAGAGTTTAGGAAGGAACAATAAACTCCAGGTCAGTCACGGGACTGGTATGAGAACTAAAACAGTTATTAATTTGATTTTAAAGTTAGGTAAATCAAGGGAACACGCCGTATAACTTGGAACAGGTTTACCCCTAAGAATACCAGTGCATAAATAAACAACGCAATCCTAATTAAAGAAAAATGAAGCTATTATAAGAGCCAGGTCCCATCACACAATGCAACGCAAGCCGGAGGATAGAGTTTTACCTTATAATAGCCAAACATGCTTGGTATGCAAAATTTCTCTTTTATTATTACTACAAGTGCATAGTTTAGGAATCAATTTCGAAAATAAATGTATTAATCAGAGACGGCATGAGTGTCCTATCCCACTATGTCGCCATATATAGGTTTACAACTAAAACTGCAAAGCTCGTATTGGAAAGTTGGATTTCCATTATGATGGGTCTTGATTCAAAAGATCTATCGCGTACTGCAATTCTCCACGACTTACGTCCCATGCATGAGAAAATGCCATAATGCACATTCGCACTATATCTAGTATATCGAGTATCTCCGTGACTTACGTCCCGGGCATGAGAAAACGCCGCTCACTCTATCTGTCTGGGAGTCGGGGGGTATGCCCTATCCCTCTGAGCATGGAGCGACCACACTCATCTCGGTTGACCGAATCCATCTTCATATCGAAGGCATACTAATCTGGCCATCAATTCATCATCATAACGAGGTGTGAGGCTCGCAAAGGAACGCTACGCAAAGCTATGCTAATTAAAGCTATGCTTTGATCAACATCCACAAGGCTTTGCTTTTCAACAAAAGCCTTGGTCCATGCATCTAAGCATGTCACATTGTCAATCCATAAAATACCATTGATTTCTGCCAATATATAACCTCTGAGCTCATACATCTCAGAGAAGGGTGTTAAGCAAGAGAATAAATTCTCCACCACCAAACTGATATATATTTAGCAGAGATCAACGAATACAATATAAAGGAATACAACGTCAGACATACCATCCATTTACAAGCCCGTTCTGGGTCAGAACGAAATCGGAGGCACCTTATTCCTCGTCCTATATGTCCAATAGAGGAGAGATGCCCTCGTATATCCGAACAATCAACAAGTACGTCCGGACGGCTACCACTGTAGCCCCTTCAAGGTAGCTACTCCAATCTTGGGCATCAGTAGCAACTCATCCATTCGATATGAAGATCGTCAGTCTTGCACCGTCTTCAATCACTTCGACTGTGGTCGTCATATTCATTATCAAGTGCCATG
Organism: Allium sativum; assembly: GCA_030737875.1. Lineage (NCBI taxonomy): Eukaryota > Viridiplantae > Streptophyta > Magnoliopsida > Asparagales > Amaryllidaceae > Allium > Allium sativum. The sequence goes on along the minus strand of CM060916.1, from coordinate 1,044,418,337 downwards.
AAAACACATCCTACGCCTCATTCCAATCCAGAATATTCTTTTATTCAAATATTCACATCTTTAGGGAAAGGTTCCCATTAATGTTGTCAAAGATAAATTCTTTTAAATTTTCTTTTTAATCTCAAAAATCATTACTTAATGATTATTCAAATTTAAGGAATTAATCTTATCTTTAACTGAGTTAAAGAACTAATGTCTTTTAAAACACAGTTCATGATAAACACAGATCTTCTTCCATCAAAATGGAATCTACACGGAAATCAAAAAAGTATGTAATCGATATAAATTCCTATATCAGACCAGCAATATAAATGGAATAGTGGTAAGGCCTTTTAAATTCCATATATAGTAATAGCCTTTATTCGCAGAAGCTCATCTCGATTATTATTGAATCGAATTCCATTTAATTCTAATTTAATATATTAAATTGGAAAACTTTATTTTGGAAAATTTCCATTTAAATCTTAATAAAAGATTTATAAATCCCAAATTAAATGTTCACTGTTAGTTGGGCTAAAGAAAAAATGTTATATAAAACATTATTCACGATAAATCCAAAAAATCCAATTCTTTTATCCAATTCCAATTAAATATTAATTAATTGTTAAACTTCATTAATCTTAATTAAAAGATTTATTCTTTTCTAAACTGGGTTTGAGAACAGTGTTTATAAAGACACCGTCCACGACAAACCCAAAATCCCATTTGATATTAAATATAAGGTTTTGAATAGAAATTATATCGACTTTTATTCAATATTAAATTCTGAAACTAAGAAATAGCGTATTGGGAATAACGATATATATATATCTATTTATATCATCCAAATTCCAATGACAGTATCCATATAATCACAGAATCCAATATCAAAATATTCCAAAGATTATTTCCATTCTGAATCCATTCCAATTTATTCTTTGGAAAATTCTAGTTATTTAAAAACCATTTCCAAATCCAATTTATTTATTTCTAAAAATAATCAAATTATTATTCTAGTTGGTAACTAGTTCATTTCGATAAAAATATATTTTTATCTTTTCAAAACTAGAATTTTTCATCAAAAATCTTTCCAAATCATTTATTATGATTTTACATAATTTTTCCATATTTTTAATAATTTTATTGTTGCCCTTACGGTCGGTTTCCAATAACGGCCACTGGACTGCATCCATAGCGACCTTTTGTGAAATCGATTTGGACATGTCTCCAAATCTGACCATTAGATTTCAAATCTCTTACATTTATTGGAAAGATTTTTGATACGAACCCAACGGTTCCGGTTTTAGGAGAATCTGAAGGTCCAATCTCCCGTTACGTCAATTTGAAGTAAATGGTCAAAATTCGCGAATGGTCGCTGCGCGGCGCATTCTATTCAGGCCATTATATATATATATATATATATATATATATATATATATATTATATCTTGTCGATTTCCATTTAAAACATATTTTATAAATTATTTATTTATTCATTATAAAACGATTTCAACTTCATTTCCAATTTTATATCAAAATTGAATATTCTTATCCAAGCATTGAATATTTTGATGAATCATGCTTACATTAAAAATGTAATTTTAAACGTTACAACATTTTTATTCAAACAATGAATATTTTAATGAATCATACTTACATTTTTTATACTGAAATATTTTTATTCAAACTTGAATCTTTTTCACCATTTCTTGTATACAACGGAAATGTAAATTTTTATTGTTAAACCTTTTTATTTCAATTAATGAATATTTTTCATTATTTCTACATTTAATGAAAATGTGAATTTTTATTGTTTAACTTTTCTATTATAATCAATGAATATTTTTCATTATTCCTACATGTACAATAAAAAATGTAAATTTTATCGTTAACATATTTTTAATTTCAAACAAATGATCATTTCCATATTTTATATATATAAAAATAAAAATGAAAATTTTTCATTGTTTAACATATTATATTTCAAAACATGAACATTTTACACATTTTACAAATACAATAAAAATGTGATTTTTATTGTTCAATTTTTTTTATTTCATAACATGAATATTTTACATATTTTATAAATACAATAAAAATGTGTATTTCATTACATGTAAATTTTGTTCCCTTCATATACATGTTAAAAATAATATTTTTATCTAACAAACATATAATTCAACATATGATTATTTTTATTACTTCATTGAATATTATTTTAAAATATGTGTTATTTTAAAACGTTCTTTATTTTTTAAAGATTCTTTATTTTAAAATATTCTTTATTTCTGAATCGGAATGTGACTCAATCAATTACCATATAATTTCAGTTATATGGATTTCGTACATCGCATATGTACAACAATAATGATAAACAATCATTGAAAATTCATATAACATCCAAAGTGCATTCTACAACTGTGTGAGCATTAAAATAAATAAATAACGCTCATCACAGGCTGTCAACCCATTGATTGACATACAACTAAATATTGGGACTAGTGTATGTCAAATATCATCCCAATACCCGTGTGGGGCTTTAAAACAACAACAGTTTATTTATTTTTTGCAATTGGGCGATGTGTAAAATTTAACGTCCCAATCCATGTCAGATAAATGGGTGTACATAAACAAATTGTCCGATTTGTAAATGAATATTTATTTATTTTCAAGATAATTTTATGTCGTTAATATATATAAGTTAAAAATTATTTTTTTAATGATAAAATATTTTAATTCAACATGTGAATAATTTATTTTCCATTTCACACCACAATCACATCACAATACAGTCCAAACAAACAATCGTGCTTTCAATCAAAGGTGTCGGGTGCTACTAAGCACCGTCTGCATCTTAATATATATTTAGCTGTAAAATAAATAGAGTGAGAAGGAGTTATCACCTTTGGGATCCACTCCGCCAGTTTTATTTTTGAATTTCTGAACAGTTTGGATTTTCCCGAAATTCCAACGGAATATTTTTCAAGCTGTTCATAGTAAAAATCATATTTTTAACATGATGTTTATATATTAAAAATCGCATTTTTAAACATCGATATTTATAAATAAAAATCACATTTTTATTACGATGCTATTTATATAAAAAATCTCATTTTCATGACAAACTAAACAAATAAAAATCACATATTTATATCGCTACCATATATAATAAAGATCATACTTTTATAACACAACATATATAAAAATCATATTATTATAATCTAAAAATCATATCTTTTATATAATTAAAAGTTATTTCCTACATACGATAAAAATCGCGTTTTATTTTTCTATACAATGAAAAATCATATTTCTCTATACAGTGAAAAATCATATTTTTGTATATAGTGAAAAATCATATTTATATACATACAGTGAAAAATCATATTTTTATATTCATTGAAAAATCATATTTTTATATTCCAATGCAATATACAAAAATTAGATTTTTTACTTCAATGTTACATATAAAAATTAGATTTTTACTTCAATGTTATTTATAATGAAATTCATATTTTTAAATTTTTAAAACCATGCTATTTTTATACTTTTTATTATTATTTTAAAACAATGTAAATTTATATTTTTACAACAAAGGATTTAAAGAAAAACTAAAAAAGAAATAAAAATGCTCAATGTAAAATTGTCATTCTTCTGTTTCAATTTTGGTCTGCTTCACGATGTAGTGTTCATTTAGAGGATTTTAACGCAACTGAAATCATCTGATTTTGATTCTGTATAAGGGAGATATAGTCGTTTAAACTTTAATTACATTAATGAATAATCAAATTTTAATTGATTTAATAATTAAACACTTATCCTTTTCATTATCCCCTTCGTTATACTCTTTCCTGGAACCTCATTCGTTCCTTTAACCCATCACCGAAAGGAACTCGCACATCCATCCTTGAAAATTGCTCCACTAACGAGCCTTATGACAATGATCAGAACATACCACTTCATCAAGCACATCGCCTTCCACCAACGCCTAAACTCACGTCCATCTCGGCCCCCTCCGACGGCCAAAAACCCCTCCGATCGATAGCCCTTCGTATGCTGAAATCGAGGAAATTACAATGTTAATCCCAATCATGACCGTTGGATTAACAAATCATGATCTTCTCTACGATGTTCATGTAGAATGTTTGGATTAATTCCATTTAGATTAGGAGGAATCAAAGGGCGATTTTTTGAAGAATTTGGCCATTCATCTGTAAATGGAGGCGCTGGAACGAATGAAAGGGGACTAGGGTTTTGGGCTCCAATATATGTATATATATATATATTATTAATTAATTCGCTTTAAAAGTCAAAATCGTCACGAACTCCAAATCGAACCGAACGACTATCGTTTCTATCCAAATAGCCCCATTTCGGACATAATGGAATATGTTTCGTAAGCCAATTCAACTGTTTCGTTCAGTTTTTATCAAAATTAAAATATAAACCAATTTATATTGAATTTAAACGTACATTTTAATTCACCGGGGCCACATACTGACTCCAAAAATTCCAGAAAAATAAATCTAGCTATGTTTTGACGATACGGTCCTAACAAATCATCGAATTTGGAGACCGTTTGAAAAACGGTCAATTTCTGGTCAATCCAATTCAAATTTAAATTACCAAACACATTAAAATTTACTGCGCTCACATATTAATTTCGAAAATTATGAAAATTGGAATCTAGCAATAATTTGATGTTCCGGATCCAACAAAAGTGGTTTCATAAAAAACGGAGGTCGTTTGCAAAATGGATTTATAATATTAATATATATATATTCCATAGCGACTATTCTGAATTTTAAACTGGGCATAAGTTTCAATTCCTGTTATGAAATTTGGATTTTTCACATTCGTTAGAAAGATATAATTAAACATATTCTAATATTTCTTGTTTCGTCCAATTCTGATTTAAAATGATTCTGTATATTCAATAGAAATTTAAAATGAAAATTTCAAACTGTCGCGTCATTTCAGCCTTGTTTTATAATTGAAATAAATTTATCCATTCTAACTTTGATTAAAATAAATTTTTACTTCTTATTATTTAAAATAAATAATTTTAATCTTCAACATCTATTAAAATTGCTAAAATAAAAATTTTAAATTTGTTCTGAATATCCGAGTTGTTACAATCTCCCCCACTTAAAATCTTTTCGCCCTCGAAAAGGAACGAAGCATAAAGTTGTTTAACTAACCAACTCAACTTTCATTCTTTAACCATTCAGTTTCTAAGAATTTTCTAATTCTTCAAAAAGTTGGCTAACACCCTAAATTTTCAAAAAATTTCGCCATAACCTCCTTTGTACGGGTAGATATTTAAAATCGCAACTTACCTCACATGACCCTCATCAATCCCAAAAGAAAAAGAAAAAGCCAAGCGGCTAGCCAATCGGCTCATAAAATCAACAAACCCAAGAAATATAGTAAATAAGTACCTATCTGTCGGACATATAATTTTATTCCTCTTCTCTAGCTAAATTTACCATTCATTCAAATATTAGTTAAATTAATTAACATTCCAATATTTTAATAGTTAAACTAATTATCAAACATCACAACCAACAATCAATTAGTTGATTAAATTTACAAACAAATATCTTATATATGTATATATATATAATTATATATATATATATATATTTGAAAATCATATTTTTGATGCCAAATCACAACAATAACGCTATCTAGTTTTGGTTCTCACTCCAGTCGATCGGAAACATATTGATATACCACTTTCAAAATTTGGACATAAGCACTAATGATGATGCCTCATCATCAGAATCATCTCCGAGCGACTAGAGTGTGATTCTATATCTATCTAGTATCTGAGGCTTCGAATACACGTTCATGACGCATATATGCAAAATCTTCAAATACTCGATTGTCCAAATTAAAATATAATAATATACTCAAATACGATTTTAAGATGAAATTTTCAAAACAAAATTCGGTTTCATTTTTATTTAAAAAAATAACACTCTTCACACTCGTTCTAGGATACTGCTGATCCTATCACTAACGAGTCATTCTTATTGGATATTACTAATCCAATCTTTGATGAATTCTTTCATTTGGTTCTAATGTGCCTTGTTCTCGAGCTCTGTAAACCAAAGCTCTGATACCAAATGACACGACCCAAACTCCCCCTTTCGGGAAAGCCCGGATTGAGTTGAGAACACGACACATTAGAACATGAACAATAAAATATTTCATTGCTTATTGCAAAAATTTACTTCAGAGCAAAAGAATATTCCAGAGTATGACTAATTATATGACATAAAATAATATCAAAGATTTAAAATTACATAGCAGCGAAAAATAATACATAAGTATAATGCGTAGCGGAAAATAACATCTGACACAACTGAAAGAGATATACGGATACAAAGCTTTCCAAATATAGCTCCAGCTGTAATCCAGGATCCTGTTAAATAGAAATCTGCAAAACCAAAACTACTAACTGCCCGTATGGAAAATTGAAGTACCCGGAGTTTAGGAAGGAATAATAAACTCCAGGTCAGTCATGGGACTGGTATGAGAACTAAAACAGTTATTAATTTGATTTTAAAGTTAGGTAAATCAAGGGACCACGTCGTATAACATGGAACAGGTTTAACACCAAGAATACCAATGCATAAATAAACAACGCAATGGTAATTAAAGAAAAATGAAGCTATTATAAGACTCAGGTCCCATCACACAATGCAACGTAAGCCAGAGGATAGAATTTTACCTTATAATAGCCAAACATGCTTGGTAGGCGAAATTTCTCTTTTATTATTACTATAAGTGCATAGTGTAGAAATCAATTTCAAAAGTAAATGTATCAATCATAGACGGCATGAGTGCCCCATCCCACTATGTCACCATATACAATTAAAACCGCAAAGCTCGTATTGGAAAGTTAGATTTCCATAATGATGGCTCCTAATTCGAAAGATCTATCGCGTAGTGCAATTCTCCATGACTTACGTCACATGCATGAGAAAACGCCGTAATGCACATCCGCACTATATGTAGGACATCGAGTATCTCCGCGACTTACGTCCCGTGCATGAGAAAACACCACTTACTCTATCCATCTGGGGATCGGGGGTGTGCCCTATCCCTATGAGCGTGGAGCGATCACACTCAGCTCATCTCGGTTGACCGAATCCATCCTTATATAGAAAGCATGCTGATCTGACCATCAGTTCACCGTCATACCGAGGTGTGAGGCTCGCGAAGTAACGCTACACAAAGCTATGCTAATTAAAGCTATGCTTTGATCATCATCCACAAGGCTTTGCTTTTCAATAAAAGCCTTGATCCATGCATCTCAACTCGTCGCATTGTCAATCCCTACCATACCATTGATTTCTGCCAATATATAACCTCTGAGCTCATACTTCTCAGATAAGGGTGTTAAGTAAGAGAATAAATTCCCCGCCACCAAGTAGATATATATTTAGCAGAGATCAACAAATACAACATAAAGGAATACAACGTCAGGCATACCATCCATTTACAAATCCGTTCTGGGTCTGAACGAAACCGAAGGTACCTTGTTCCTCGTCCCATATGTCCAATACAGAAAGAGGCCCTCGTATATTCGAATAATCAACAAGTATGTCTGGATGTCTACCACTGTAGCCCCTTCAAGGTAGCTACTCCAATCATGGGAATCAGTAGAAACTCATCCATTCGATGTGAAGATCGTCGGTCTTGCACCGTCTTCATTCTGTTCGACTGTTAGTCATCGTATTCATTATTCAGAATAGGTTAAACCCGGTCTTTCCGAATAACTCACGTATTTTATAATCAAGTGCCATAAAAACACATCCTACGCCTCGTTCCAATTCAGAATATTATTTTATTCGAATGTTCACATCTTTAGGGAAAGGTTCCCATTAATGTTATCAAAGATAAATTCTTTTAAATTTTCTTTTTAATCTCAAAAATCGTTACTTAATGATAATTCGAATTTAAGGAATTAATCTTATCTTTAACTTAGTTAAAGAACTAATGTCTTTTAAAACACAATTCACGATAAACCCAAATCTTCTTCCATCAAAATGGAATCTACACGGAAATCATAATAGTATATAATCGATATAAATTCCTTTATTAGACTAGTAATATAAATGGAATAGCGACAAGGCCTTTTAAATTCCATATATAATAACAGTCTTCATTCACAGAAGCTCATCTCGATTATTACTGAATCGAATTCCATTCAATTCCAATTTAATATATTAAACTAGAAAACTTTATTTTGGAAAATTTCCATTTAAATCTTAACAAAAGATTTATAAATCCCAAATTATATATTCACTATTAATTGGGTTAAAGAACAAATGTTATTTAAAACAGTGCTCACGATAAACCCAAAAAATCTAATTCTTTTATCCAATTTCAATTAAATATTAATTAATTGGTAAACTTCATTAATCTTAATTAAAAGATTTATTCTTTTCTAAACTGGGTTTAAGAACAGTGTTTTTAAAGACCTCGTCCACGAAAAACCAAAAACCCCATTTGATATTAAATATAAGGTTCTGATTATAAATTATATCAGCTTATATTCAATAATAATTCTGAGACGACCCGAAATCCCGTTCTGACGGAGACAAGGGTTATCTTTGGAATATAACACAGAAACAGATAATAGCAGAACAAAATTAAATAAATACACCAGATAATGAACAATAGAATATACTGGATAAAAGTAATCATCAGAGTTACACAGTATATAGGATCTTACTTAGTACAAATACAGTTCAACTATACATAAATGTCTACAGCGGAAAAACAAACAAAATATGTACAATAGGAGCTGAACATCATAAAAAGAGATAAATGATAGAATCCATCTTCAGCTCCAGCTATCCAGAAAGAACCAGCTAAACCTGAATACAAGGCTGCCCGTGTAGAAAAAGGGGCACCCGAGTTTGAAAGTGAAACAAACTACGAGTCAGTCATGGGACTGGTATGAGAAATCTACTCCACACATATATAATTTGGCTAATCACAGGACCACGCCACTTTCGTGGAACGGGTTTACTCCATTGGATTGCCAGTGCTTTAAAACAAATCTTTCTTTTAAACATCGCTATGCTTTTTATAAAAATGAAGCCGTTATAAGACTCAGTTCCCATCACACAATGCAACGCAAACCGGAGGATAGAGTTTTTACCTTATAACGGCTAAAATATGATTGATACGAGTAAAACAAAGGCATTTGATATTATTGCTAGTGTCTATATGTTTTGAAAACATTTTCAAATCATAACTATCAATCATAGACGGCATTAATGCCCCATACCACTATGTCGCCATATATAGGTATACAATCAAAATAGCATCGTCACGTATTTGGAAATTGGATTTCCATCATGAACCAAGGCAAAAGATAGTCCTTACCGAATTCGAGACAATCTAGCCCATGTCTCCGGAACAGCCGCAACTGCCCCTTGGAGCGACAGGGCCGGTCCACACGGAGTGGATTATAGTGCCTGAACAATACGTTCCTCCGCCCTTTGGGGCGTAAATGAGCCAACGAATGACTCCATCGGACCCGGATCGTCCGATCAAACCGAGGCGCCTCGCAACATCAACAACCACATAGGTGAAAAGTATATAAATGTCAGGGCTGGTAGGTCACTGACACCACCCTAGCTAGAAAGAAACGCATGTCCTCCCTGAGGTCCTTCTCCCGTTTCTGGTTCATACCGGGGTGTGAGGCTCACGAATTTGCGTTATACACAAAGCTACGCCACACAGGCGGTGCTTTGATCATCACCACAAGACTTTGCTTTTCAACAGAAGCCCTGATCACTGCATCTTAGCATGCCACACAGGCAATTCATGCCATGCGACTGATGTCCATCGATATACAACCTCTGAGCTCGTGCGTCTCAGAAAAGGGCGTTAAGCAAAAGAATAAATTCTCCGCCACCAAACAGATGTATATTCAATAGAGATCAATCAACACAGAATAAAACCCAATGTCAGACACACAGTCCATCTACAAGTCCGTTCTGGGTCCGAACGAAACCGGAGGCACTAAATACCTCGCAAACCCATCGATCACCACGTACGTCTGGACGGTCACCACTCATTATCCATATTTCGGGACGCCTCCCAATCAGGACCTCGGTTACCATCCAAACGAGGTGAAGATCTCCGGTCTTCGACCACCGTCTTCATCTTCGACTTTCAATCGTCGGTCAATTATTTGAAATGAGAATTAACTCGGCCTTTCCAAATAATTCATGTTTATTTAGAATTTCAAATCAATTTGTTCCAATGGTTAAATCATTCGACAACAACAATTTTGTTCTTTAATGTAATTTTCACACCAAACACATTCAACCATCAAATACTACATAAATCGAGCTAATTCAATTTATTTCTATTCCATATCGTTTATGATATTTTATAACTATTTATCGCTATTTTTATTTATTTTAAAATAGCCTATTTATTCAAAACGGCGCTTTGGGCCATAACGCGGCCGTGGCGCTGTTTTTCTTCAGATTTGATTTACACATATCTGAAAATCTAACCGTTGGATCTTCACAAAATTTACATCATTAGAAAGGTCTTTTCAAAACGAATCCAACGGTTCCAGTTTCTGGAAAATCCGACGGTCGGATCTCCCGGTACAATCGTTTAATTTTCGATTTCAAAATACGAATTGCAACGTTGTTATTCGATTAAATATATAATTATATTTATATATATATATATATAAATATAATCGCTTCTGGCGCTGTTTTTCATCAGATTTGAATTAAACATTCCAGACAATCCAACCGTTGGATTTTTACAAGGTTGGTGCCGTTGGGAAAATATTTCCAAGGCGAACCCGACGGTTGAGGTTTCGGGAAAAACCAATGGTCGGATTCCCCGTACTAGTTGTTTGAAATCACGGTTCCAAAATGCGAACTGCACGGCCACGTTTCGTTTTAATTTTATTTATATTTATATAATTATATAAGTATAGTTCATTCAACAATTTCAATATCGTTTTCACTTCAAATATTTCACTAACGCCTTAAAATTTTGGAAAATTTCGCCATAACCTCCCCTGCACCGGGAGCATCGGGAAATCGCAAATAGCTTTCCCGGTCCTTCTAATCTCAAAAAGAAAAAGAAAAAGCCAAGCGGCTAGCCAACAGGCTCATAAAATCATCACCCAAACAAAACAGTAAATGTGTACCTATTTGTCGGGCACAAAATTTTATTCCTCTTCTCTAGCCCCTTTGCTATAACCTGTTCAATGAATATGCATGTACATATATATAGTTCTTATCATTTATCCTTTTCTATTCAACTTCATATTTGATTTCTATTTGGTTTAAAAACACCATTCATTCTAATGCTACATACATAGGTACAAATCATATCATTAGCTAATTAATGAATATTTCAACTCATATTTTTTTTTTTTGAACAAGTGGCTATTTTTAACACTTCACATTTCAACGATTTATGTATATAATAAAAATGTGATTTTTATTGTAAAACAACTCATTTCAAAACACTATTATTTTATATATTTCATATTGGTGATAAAAATAGGATTTTTCTTATAAAACAATTTCTTTCAAAACGAGATTATTTTACACAGTTCATATAGTCGATAAAAGGTGATTTTTATTATCAAACAATTTATTTCAAAATATGAATACCATTCAACACATGAATCTCAAATCAACGAATGAATATCGATTCAACACATGAAGATTTTCTATAGTTTCTATATATAGATAGAAATGTGATTTTTATATTTAAAACGCGAATACCATTCAACACATGAATTTCAAATCAACGAATGAATATCAATTCAACACATGAAGGTTCTCTATAGTTTCTATATATAGATAAAAATGTGATTTTTATATTTAAAACGCGAATACCATTCAACACATGAATTTCAAATCAACGAATGAATATCAATTCAACACATGAAGGTTTTCTATAGTTTCTATATATAGATAAAAATGTGATTTTTATATTTAAAACGCGAATATCATTCAACACATGAATTTCAAATCAACGAATGAATATCAGTTCAACACATGAAGGTTTTCTATAGTTTCTATATATAGATAAAAATGTGATTTTTATATTTAAAACGCGAATACCATTCAACACATGAATTTCTAATCAACGAATGAATATCAATTCAACACATGAAGGTTTTCTATTCAATGAATAAATATAGTTTAAGCAGATGAAAATAATTCAAACACACGAATATTATTCAAAATTTCGGCAGCATAACGGCAGGGTAGTTAAAACCGGGACCGTCCCTAGTACGGCTCCTCGCTCTACCTTAAAACCTCGCGGTTTTTGATAATGGGGATCATGCATCTAGTTCGCACGCAGGCGGCATGTATATATTTATTTCATTTCCACAAACTAATCCTATGTGGTTTCAACCAAATATTTCTCAACCACAAACGGGTATTTTTCAACCTCAATCAATCAATATCAACTATAAACAATCCCAAACAATCATTCGCTATCAATCAATTTTCCCAACAATTTCAACCAATAAATATCGTCCATGGTTTGTGGACGACGGGCGTATATATATATATATATATATATATTTATATATTTATATATAGCAATTCACTTTTATTTCAACACATATATATATGGCTAGAAAAAGAAATTGAAGAGTGAGAAATTCTCACCGAATAGCTAATTCAATCCCACGACTCTTCTTTGCATAAATCTTCACCGCTCTCGCCTTCTGTCGCTTTCGTTGCCCGTATTCACTACATATGTAAAGATCGAATTTTTACTTCGTTATTCAATATATAAAAATCGAATTTTTCTTCGCTATTCAATACATAAAAATCGAATTTTTACTTCGATGTTCAATATATAAAAATCGAATTTTTACTTCGATGTTCAATATATAAAAATCATATTTTTACTTCGATGTTCAATATATAAAAATCATATTTTTACTTCGATGTTCAATATATAAAAATCATATTTTTATTCTGCTATTTCTATGTTTATATTTTAAAAACAAAAGGTGTTTTATATTTTAAAACAATGCTAATTATATATTTAAAAACATAAAATTAATCAATGTAAATTTATTTTGGAATCTTATCTTTGTTTCAAACATTATATATATTTCTGATTTTTAACAATGTTTTTTTTATATCATAAATAGAAATGAAAATAAAATCACCTTTCTCTTTAGTCTGTACTGAAAGAAACTCGTCGAACTGAGGCTCAGAGGCTAGGGTTCGTTATTGCTCCACTGTCGAGGCGCTGGACGTTGATCCAAGGTCACCACATCATCGGTCGTTCTTCCTACTTCCCATGCCAGGCGGCGCGCTCAGCTCGAAGTCCCCCCTGAAGCTAAAACCTCCTCCGAAGTCCGCCGATTCCAATGGAGATTTCCGCCACCAGAAAACGTGCTTCGCGATCACCTCCGTTGAAGGTGATGATCTCCGGGGGCGCTTCGATTTGGTATGTAGAACTCGAAAAATAATTGGATGGATCTCACGAATTTTAGTGGAGAGGACAGGAGCGTTGGGTTCGTTCGTTTAGGAGAGAGGGGCGACTAACTTTCACGTTGACCAGGGAGAGTAGAAATAGGGTTTTGACCCTTATGTGGATGTATATAATTTATAAATATTATTATTTAATTTTCTGTTTACTTGTTTGACGCTTCTAACTCCAAACAAACCCCAACGACTGTCGCCCCTAGCTAATTACCCCTATTCCGAACACAATGGGATATGTATCGTAAGCTGATTCGACCATTTCGATCAGTTTCCGTTAAAATTTACATTTAAATCACTATATTGAACTTTAAACGTACATTTCATATTACCGGGGTCACATACGAACTCTATAAATTGCAGAAAAATATTTTCTAGCTTCATATTGACGATACGGTCCTAACAAAACTAGTTTTGTCGAATTCTGAGACCGTTTGAAAAATGGCCAATTTCCAGTCGATTAAAATCAACTAAAACTGGCCAAACGCGTTTTCCTTTGCCACGCTCACATATTGATTCGAAAAATTATGAAATTTGGAATCTAGAAATAACTTGACATCACGGACCCAACAAAAGTGGTTTCGTCGAAATCCGAGGTAGTTTGCAAAATTTCCACTTTTAAGGGCTTGAATTCCATAGCGACTATTCAGAATTTTCAACTGGACATATCTTTTGATTCCCGCTATGAAATTTTGATTTTTCAGATTCGTTAGAAAGGTATTCACTAACAGATTTAAATATTTTTGGTTTCACTAAAATCCATTTTGTTTTGCACCCGGTACAGTCCGACAAAGTTTGAATTCAATTTTTGAAACTGCAGCGCCATTTCAGGCCTTGTTTATAATTATAATTAACTATATTCGTTTTCAATTGTCGATTCAAACTCAGTTTTCATTGCTATTATTTAAAATATTTATTTTAAATATTTAAAATCCATTATTTTCGCCAATTTAAAATTTTTAAATTGGTTCAGATTTTCTGGGTCGTTACAATCTCCCCCGTTTAAAACTTTTCGTCCCCGAAAAGGAATAAAGTCGAAAGTGGTTTGACATATCTACAATCTCACAACACAACCAACTTGTTTTTAACCTTCCACAAATATACTAATCACTTCTATCCCCTCTTAAAAATCATTCAGAGTATAGAATAAATAGTGAACACCCATGGGAAGAAAATAGCAACAGAATAGAGAATTAAATGGTAATGCAAAGTGTGGTAAATGTACCTTGCACCGGAGTCAATCAGAGATATCTACTCGGCATCTAGGATAAGCTTTCTGAATACTCTCCTCAGTTTCCCAAGTACAATCTCGCGGATCTTCACTCCATTGCACTTTGACTAAGCGAACCTTCTTGTTCCTCAGCTCTTTGGTTTCTTTGCCTATTATCTTTAGCGGCTCTCTTCTCACAGCTAATTCTGGAGTAATTTCAATGTCCTGTTGAGCTGCTTCTTCCACAATCAAGTCTGGATCATGAACGTGTTTTCGAAGTTGAGATATATGAAATACATCATGAATTCCAAGCAACCAGTCAGGCAATTTGACCCTATAAGCGAGAGTTCCAATCCGTTCCAGAATAGGAAACAGACCAATGAATTTGGGCGCCAACTTTCCAGTTTTACCGAACCGGATTACTCCTCTCATCGGCGATACTTTCAAATATACATAGTCGCCAACTTCAGAGGATATATCTCTTCTTCTTCTATCGGCATAGCTCTTTTGTCGGCTTTGAGCGGCAAGTAATTGCTTCTTAATAAAATCGACTTTGTCGGCAGCTTCTCGAATCATATCAGGATCCAACACAAGTCTATTACCTGGTTCGACCCAACAAGCAGGAGATCGGCACGGTTTACCATACAATGCTTCGAATGGCGACATTGTCAGGCTTGCTTGGTAGCTGTTATTATAAGAGAATTCAGCCAAATGCAGATGGTCTTCCCATGATCCACCGAAATCTAGGACACAAGCCCGCAATAGATCCTCTAAAATGCGATTCACCCTCTCAGTCTGACCGTCTGTCTGAGTTTGATAAGCGGTGCTCAAGTTTAACTTCGTTCCTAGCTCAACTTGAAATGCTTCCCAGAATTTGCTAGTGAATATTGTATCTCTATCACTGACTATGCTGAGCGGCACTCCATGTAGTCTAACTATTTCCCTGAAGTATATCTGCGCCAGACTCTGAGCAGTTCTGTTTGATCTGACAGGTATGAAATGGGCGGTCTTCGTGAAGCGATCTACGATCACCCAAATACTGTCATTTCCTTTTCTGGTTCTGGGCAGACCATCGATGAAATCCATAGAAATATGTTCCCACTTCCAACCAGGAACTTCTAGCGGTTGTAACAATCCAGCCAATTTCTGTTGGTCGCTCTTGACTAGCTGGCAAGTAGGGCATCTACTAACGTGTATTGAAACGTCTCTTTTCATAGCCTTCCACCAGAATGTTCGTTTGAGATCGTTATACATTTTGGCCACACCAGGATGGATACTCAGCTTGGACTTGTGACACTCGTCTAACACTTCCCTTTTGAGCTCAGGAATGTCAGGAACACAAATCCTTCCTTTTAACCTCAAGGTCTCATCATTATCTATTTGAAAACACGAGGGTTCGCCTTTCCGAATCCTTTTGATCGTATCCTTAATAAAGTTATCCTCCTTCTGAAGAATAGATATTTTGTCAATCAAGGAAGTCGTGATAATAAAGCTGGCGATCATTACATTCTTTCGGCTCAGCGCATCGGCCACGACATTGGCTTTCCCCGGAGTATATATAATTTCGAAGTCATATGCTGCAAGAAACTCCAGCCAACGTTGCTGCCTCAAATTCAAGTCCTTCTGAGTAAACAGATACTTCAACGACTGGTGATCTGTAAACAGTTCAAATCTCTCACCCAGAAGATAGTGCCTCCAGATTTTCAAAGCGAACACAATAGCCAATAACTCAAGATCATGAGTTACATAGTTCTTCTCATGTGGCTTCAGCTGACGGCTAGCATAAGCAATTACTTGGCCTCTTTGCATTAACACTGCACCAAGGCCTTCTCTAGACGCATCAGTCCCGACTTTTAGATCTTGGTTGCCATCTATGATGGTTAACACTGGAGCTATTGTTAATCTCAACTTCAGCTCTTCGAAAGCCTCCTCACTTTCTGGAGTCCATTTGAATTTAGAATGCTTCTTTGTAAGCTTCGTTAAGTGGCCAGATATCTTCGAAAAGTTTTTAACGAACTTTCGGTAATAGCTAGCCAATCCGAGAAAACTGCGGACTTCAGTGGGGGTGCTAGGCTGTTTCCAATTCTGAATAGCCGTGATTTTGCTTGGATCCACAGCGATTCCTTCTTTCGATACGACGTGGCCTAGAAATTTTACTTCATCTTGCCAGAAGATACATTTGGAAAATTTGGCTTTTAATACATTCCGCCTCAGAATTTCTAGAACCTGTTCAAGATGCTTTTCATGTTCGGCCTTTGATTTAGAGAAGATTAGAATATCGTCAATGAAAGCAGAACAAATTTATTCAAAACTCCTCTGAACACTCTATTCATTAGATCGACGAAATAGGCTGGAGCGTTACACAAGCCGAACGACATTACTAACCACTCGTAGAATAAGTCGGGACCACTGAATGCTGTCATTGGAACACACTCTTCGGCAATTCGAAGTTGATGGAAGCCTGTAGCTAGGTCCATTCTTGAGAATACTTGTGCGCCATTTAATCGATCCAACAGATCATCGATCCGCGGCAATGGATATTTGTTCTTTATTGTCTGTTTGTTCAGATCACGATAGTCTACGCATAGCCGTAGAGTACCGTCAGATTTTGGGACAAACACCACTGCTGCACCCCAATCAGAGAAACTAGGCCTGATCAGACCTTTCCATACTAGCTGTCGTGTTTGATTGTCTAATTCCTCCTTCTCTTTCAAGGACATCCTTCGAATAGCGTGAACTACCGGCCTTGCATTCGGGATTAAAGCAATTTTGAAATCTATTTCTCTCTGCGGAGGTAAGCGAACGACTTCCTCAAACACATCCGCATAGTTCTTGACGACAGGAATATCTTTGATGAGGTCGGGAATATTCTCTGCAACTTCAGGGATATTTTCTATTTGGGCTGGGGAAACATTCAAAGCTGCCCAGAAGTCTTTTCTATTTGAAGTCGGGCCTTCGCATGGTATGGTTATATAATTCCCCGATTGTGCCTTCGCCTTAACAACTCTCTCGGCGCATTTAACCTCAGCTTCATATTTGGTCACCCAATCCAATCCGAGAATAAGATCGAATTCATTAAAATTCATGATGACAGAGATAATAGGGAATTTATAGCAGGAAAAGGAGACAGGTACTGCACAAATCCAACTGAGATCAATTGAACCCCCAACCGGATTCTGGACAGTCATTGGTTCCTTGAGCTTCCTCAAATTCAAATCCAGCTTCTTGGCTGCACTCTTGGCAATAAAGCTTCGGGACGTGCCTGTGTCAAACAGTACTTTGACTGGAATGTTTTTGACAGTAAGCGTTCCCTCTAAAACATCAGCCCTTTCCTGATCATCTGAGGGTGCCGAGGTTTCTGCTACTTCATTTATTTGAGCCTCCTTGGTTGCCTTTAACAGCCGGCAATCCTGTTTTACATGGCCAAACCGATGGCAAATGCTGCATTCTCTGGTCTCTTGAAACTTTTTCTTTGACTTCGGTTCACTCTTCTTTAGTTTCTTTAAAGATCTGCATTTTCCTTCCAAATGCCCTTGCTTATGGCAGTTATTGCATGTGGCGGTCGTTACTAGTTCTTTTTCGGATCTGGCCCTTTTTCGGTTTGCCTTGGGCTTCTTACTGACCTCAGACCTCTTACTGGCTTCTGGAATATCAATTTCAGACTCTTCTTTGTCACTAGAACAGACTTCTTCTTCGTCGCGCAACATCCCTTTCTTATGGAGATCTTCATACTGATAAGCCATATAAATCATTTCAGAGAAAGGAAGCTTCACATGCCCCAATACTTTATTCTGGTATTTCCTTTGAAGCCCATGAATAAATCTCAGATTTTTCCTCTTTGGATCTTGAATCAGATGAGGAGCAAAGTGAGCAAGTTCGTTGAATTTCTTATGATATTCTGGGATTGTCATATCTCCTTGTATCAGATAAGAAAATTCATCGCATAACCGCTTTGTCGCTTCGGGAGGAGTAAATTTTTCTAGGAAAATCACTTTGAATCTGTCCCAGGTGATATCACCTTCTGGATTATTCTCTATAACCGAATCCCACCAGAACAAAGCTTCATCTTTGAATGCCCAGGAGGCCAGTAATCTTTTCTGGTCATCCCTCAGCTTTAATGCTTCGAAGATTTTCTCAGCCGAACGAATCCAAGCTTGTGTCTCCATAATAGATTCTTCACCAGAGAACGGTATTCCACCCATATTTCGATATTTGATTAATAGGGCCTCAATATCCGGTTCTGCATTCCTTCTGTTTCTGACACTCATTTTCTAGTACTTCTGCAAACAGCAGATCAAGTGTCAGGTCACAGAAAAGGTTGTTTAAAATATAGAAACACATACTTCAAATGTAAATGTGTCTATCAAGGTGTAATTTCATTCTGCTTTACTCATACTAGGATATTACTGATCCTATCTATATTGAGTTGCCCGTCCTAGAACACTACTGGTTCTATTTCTGACGAGTTCGTTCAAATGTTATATTCCAGAACTAAGCTTAACCAAAGCTCTGATACCACGTTGAGACGACCCGAAATCCCGTTCTGACGGAGACAAGGGTTATCTTTGGAATATAACACAGAAATAGATAATAGCAGAACAAAATTAAATAAATACACCAGATAATGAACAATAGAATATACTGGATAAAAGTAATCATCAGAGTTACACAGTATACAGGATCTTACTTAGTACAAATACAGTTCAGCTATACATAAATGTCTACAGCGGAAAAACAAACAAAATATGTACAATAGGAGCTGAACAACATACAAAGAGATAAATGATAGAATCCATCTTCAGCTCCAGCTATCCAGAAAGAACCAGCTAAACCTGAATACAAGGCTGCCCGTGTAGAAAAAGGAGCACCCGAGTTTGAGAGTGAAACAAACTACAAGTCAGTCATGGGACTGGTATGAGAAATCTACTCCACACATATATAATTTGGCTAATCACAGGACCACGCCACTTTCGTGGAACGGGTTTACTCCATTGGATTGCCAGTGCTTTAAAACAAATCTTTCTTTTAAACATCGCTATGCTTTTTATAAAAATGAAGCCGTTATAAGACTCAGTTCCCATCACACAATGCAACGCAAACCGGAGGATAGAGTTTTTACCTTATAACGGCCAAAATATGATTGATACGAGTAAAACAAAGGCATTTGATATTATTGCTAGTGTCTATATGTTTTGAAAACATTTTCAAATCATAACTATCAATCATAGACGACATTAATGCCGCATACCACTATGTCGCCATATATAGGTATACAATCAAAATAGCATCGTCACGTATTTGGAAATTGGATTTCCGTCATGAACCAAGGCAAAAGATAGTCCTTACCGAATTCGAGACAATCTAGCCCATGTCTCCGGAACAGCCGCAACTGCCCCTTGGAGCGACAGGGCCGGTCCACACGGAGTGGATTATAGTGCCTGAACAATACGTTCCTCCGCCCTTTGGGGCGTAAATGAGCCAACGAATGACTCCATCGGACCCGGATCGTCCGATCAAACCGAGGCGCCTCGCAACAACAACAACCACATAGGTGAAAAGTATATAAATGTCAGGGCTGGTAGGTCACTAACACCACCCTAGCTAGAAAGAAATGCATGTCCTCCCTGAGGTCCTTCTCCCGTTTCTGGTTCATACCGGGGTGTGTGGCTCGCGAATTTGCGTTATACAAAAAGCTACGCCACACAGGCGGTGCTTTGATCATCACCACAAGACTTTGCTTTTCAACAGAAGCCCTGATCACTGCATCTTAGCATGTCACACAGGCAATTCATGCCATGCGACTGATGTCCATCGATATACAACCTCTGAGCTCGTGCGTCTCAGAGAAGGGCGTTAAGCAAAAGAATAAATTCTCCGCCGCCAAACAGATGTATATTTAATAGAGATCAATCAACACAGAATAAAATCCAATGTCAGACACACAGTCCATCTACAAGTCTGTTCTGGGTCCGAACGAAACCGGAGGCACTAAATACCTCGCAAACCCATCGATCACCACGTACGTCTGGACGGTCACCACTCATTATCCATATTTCGGGATGCCTCCCAATCAGGTCCTCGGTTACCATCCAAACGAGGTGAAGATCTCCGGTCTTCGACCACCGTCTTCATCTTCGACTTTCAATCGTCGGTCAATTATTTGAAATGAGAATTAACTCGGCCTTTTCAAATAATTCACGTTTATTTAGAATTTCAAATCAATTTGTTCCAATGGTTAACTCATTCGACAACATCAATTTTGTTCTTTAATGTAATTTTCACACCAAACATATTCAACCATCAAATACTACATAAATCAAGCTAATTCAATTTATTTCTATTCCATATCATTTATGATATTTTATAACTATTTATCGCTATTTTTATTTATTTTAAAATAGCCTATTTATTCAAAATGGCGCTTTGGGCCATAACGCGGCCGTGGCGCTGTTTTTCTTCAGATTTGATTTACACATATCTGAAAATCTAACCGTTGGATCTTCACAAAATTTACATCATTAGAAAGGTCTTTTCTAAACGAATCCAACGGTTCCAGCTTCGGGAAAATCCGACGGTCGGATCTCCCGGTACAATCGTTTGAATTTTCGATTTCAAAATACGAATTGCAGCGTCGTTATTCGATTAAATATATAATTATATTTATATATATATAAATATAATCGCTTCTGGCGCTGTTTTTCATCAGATTTGAATTAAACATTCCAGACAATCCAACCGTTGGATTTTTACAAGGTTGGTGCCGTTGGGAAGATATTTCCAAGGCGAACCCGACGGTTGAGGTTTCGGGAAAATCCAATGGTCGGATTCCCCGTACTAGTTGTTTGAAATCACGGTTCCAAAATGCGAACTACACAGCCACGTTTCGTTTTAATTTTATTTATATTTATGTAATTATATAAGTATAGTTCATTCAACAATTTCAATATCGTTTTCACTTCAAATATTTCACTAACGCCTTAAAATTTTGGAAAATTTCGCCATAACCTCTCCTGCACCGGGAGCATCGGGAAATCGCAAATAGCTTTCCCGGTCCTTCTAATCTCAAAAAGAAAAAGAAAAAGCCAAGCGGCTAGCCAACAGGCTCATAAAATCATCACCCAAACAAAACAGTAAATGTGTACCTATTTGTCGGGCACAAAATTTTATTCCTCTTCTCTAGCCCCTTTGCTATAACCTGTTCAATGAATATGCATGTACATATATATAGTTCTTATCATTTATCCTTTTCTATTCAACTTCATATTTGATTTCTATTTGGTTTAAAAACACCATTCATTCTAATGCTACATACATAGGTACAAATCATATCATTAGCTAATTAATGATTATTTCAACTCATATTTTTTTTTTTGAACAAGTGGCTATTTTTAACACTTCACATTTCAACGATTTATGCATATAATAAAAATGTGATTTTTATTGTAAAACAACTCATTTCAAAACACTATTATTTTATATATTTCGTATTGGTGATAAAAATAGGATTTTTCTTATAAAACAATTTCTTTCAAAACAAGATTATTTTACACAGTTCATATAGTCGATAAAAGGTGATTTTTATTATCAAACAATTTATTTCAAAATATGAATACCATTCAACACATGAATCTCAAATCAACGAATGAATATCGATTCAACACATGAAGATTTTCTATAGTTTCTATATATAGATAGAAATGTGATTTTTATATTTAAAACGCGAATACCATTCAACACATGAATTTCAAATCAACGAATGAATATCAATTCAACACATGAAGGTTCTCTATAGTTTCTATATATAGATAAAAATGTGATTTTTATATTTAAAACGCGAATACCATTCAACACATGAATTTCAAATCAACGAATGAATATCAATTCAACACATGAAGGTTTTCTATAGTTTCTATATATAGATAAAAATTTGATTTTTATATTTAAAACGCGAATACCATTCAACACATGAATTTCAAATCAACGAATGAATATCAATTCAACACATGAGGGTTTTCTATAGTTTCTATATATAGATAAAAATGTGATTTTTATATTTAAAGCGCGAATACCATTCAACACATGAATTTCTAATCAACGAATGAATATCAATTCAACACATGAAGATTTTCTATTCAATGAATAAATATAGTTTAAGCAGATGAAAATAATTCAAACACACGAATATTATTCAAAATTTTGGCAGCATAACGGCAGGGTAGTTAAAACCGGGACCGTCCCTAGTACGGCTCCTCGCTCTACCTTAAAACCTCGCGGTTTTTGACAATGGGGATCATGCATCAAGTTCGCACGCAGGCGGCATGTATATATTTATTTCATTTCCACAAACTAATCCTATGTGGTTTCAACCAAATATTTCTCAACCACAAACAGGTATTTTTCAACCTCAATCAATCAATATCAACCATAAACAATCCCAAACAATCATTCTCTATCAATCAATTTTCACAACAATTTCAACCAATAAATATCGTCCATGGTTTGTGGACGAGGGGCGTATATATATATATATATATATTTATATATAGCAATTCACTTTTATTTCAACACATATATATATGGCTAGAAAAAGAAATTGAAGAGTGAGAAATTCTCACCGAATAGCTAATTCAATCCCACGACTCTTCTTTGCATAAATCTTCACCGTTCTCGCCTTCTGTCGCTTTCGTTGCCCGTATTCACTACATATGTAAAGATCGAATTTTTACTTCGTTATTCAATATATAAAAATCGAATTTTTCTTCGCTATTCAATACATAAAAATCGAATTTTTACTTCGATGTTCAATATATAAAAATCGAATTTTTACTTCGATGTTCAATATATAAAAATCGAATTTTTACTTCGATGTTCAATATATAAAAATCATATTTTTACTTCGATGTTCAATATTTAAAAATCATATTTTTACTTCGATGTTCAATATATAAAAATCATATTTTTATTCTGCTATTTCTATGTTTATATTTTAAAAACAAAAGGTGTTTTATATTTTAAAACAATGCTAATTATATATTTAAAAACATAAAATTAATCAATGTAAATTTATTTTGGAATCTTATCTTTGCTTCAAACATTATATATATTTCTGATTTTTAACAATGTTTTTTTTATATCATAAATAGAAATGAAAATAAAATCACCTTTCTCTTTAGTCTGTACTGAAAGAAACTCGTCGAACTGAGGCTCAGAGGCTAGGGTTCGTTATTGCTCCACTGTCGAGGCGCTGGACGTTGATCCAAGGTCACCACATCATCGGCCGTTCTTCCTACTTCCCATGCCAGGCGGCGCGCTCAGCTCGAAGTCCCCCCTGAAGCTAAAACCTCCTCTGAAGTCCACCGATTCCAATGGAGATTTCCGCCACCAGAAAACGTGCTTCGCGATCACCTCCGTTGAAGGTGATGATCTCCGGGGGCGCTTCGATTTGGTATGTAGAACTCGAAAAATAATTGGACGGATCTCACGAATTTTAGTGGAGAGGACAGGAGCGTTGGGTTCGTTCGTTTAGGAGAGAGGGGCGACTGACTTTCACGTTGACCAGGGAGAGTAGAAATAGGGTTTTGACCCTTATGTGGATGTATATAATTTATATATATTATTATTTAATTTTCTGTTTACTTGTTTGATGCTTCTAACTCCAAACAAACCCCAACGACTGTCGCCCCTAGCTAATTACCCCCATTCCGAACACAATGGGATATGTATCGTAATCTGATTCGACCATTTCGATCAGTTTCCGTTAAAATTTACATTTAAATCACTATATTGAACTTTAAACGTACATTTCATATTACCGGGGTCACATACGAACTCTATAAATTGCAGAAAAATATTTTCTAGCTTCATATTGACGATACGGTCCTAACAAAACTAGTTTCGTCGAATTCTGAGACCGTTTGAAAAATGGCCAATTTCCAGTCGATTAAAATCAACTGAAGGCCAAACAGGTTTTCCTTTGCCACGCTCACATATTGATTCGAAAAATTATGAAATTTGGAATCTAGCAATAACTTGACATCACGGACCCAACAAAAGTGGTTTCGTCGAAATCCGAGGTAGTTTGCAAAATTTCCACTTTTAAGGGCCTGAATTCCATAGCGACTATTCAGAATTTTCAACTGGACATATCTTTTGATTCCCGCTATGAAATTTCGATTTTTCAGATTCGTTAGAAAGGTATTCACTAACAGATTTAAATATTTTTGGTTTCACTAAAATCCGTTTTGTTTTGCACCCGGTATAGTCCGACAAAGTTTGAATTCAATTTTTGAAACTGCAGCGCCATTTCAGGCCTTGTTTATAATTATAATTAACTATATTCGTTTTCAATTGTCGATTCAAACTCAGTTTTCATTGCTATTATTTAAAATATTTATTTTAAATATTTAAAATCCATTATTTTCGCCAATTTAAAAATTTTAAATTGGTTCAGATTTTCTGGGTCGTTACAAATTCTGAAACCAACAAATAGCGTATAGGGAGTAACGATATATATATATATATATATCTTCCAAATTCTCATAACAATATCCGTATAATCACGGAATCCAATATCGAAATATTTCGAAGATTATTTCCATTCCGAATCCATTCCAATTTATTCTTTGGTAAATTCTGGTTATTTTAAATCCAATTTCAAATCCAATTTATTTATTTCTAAAAATAATTAGATTATTATTCTAGTTAATAACTAGTTCATTTTGATAAAAATATATTTTCTTTTTTGAAAGAATGATAAAAATATATTTTCATCTTTTCAAAACTGGAATTTTTCATCAAAAATCTTTCCAAATCATTTATTATGATTTTACCTAATTTTTCATATTTTTAATAATTTTATTATCGCCCATACAATTGGTTTCCAATAACGGCCACCGAACTATATCCATCGCAACCTTTTCTGAAATTGATTTGGACATATCTCCAAGTCTAACTATTAGATTTCAAATCTCTTACATTCATTGGAAAGATCTTTTCGATACAAACCCAATGGTTCCAAAATTGAATCTTTTTCACATTTCTTATATACAATGAAAATGTAAATTTTTATTGTTAAACCTTTTTATTTCAATCAATGAATATTTTTTTATTATTTCTACATTCAATAAAAATGTGAATTTTTATTGTTTAACTTTTCTATTACAATCAATGAATATTTTTCATTATTTCTACATATACAATAAAAAATGTAAATTTTATCGTTAACATATTTTTTATTTCAAACAAATGATCATTTTCATATTTTATATATATAAAAATAAAAATGAAAATTTTTCATTGTTCAAAATATTCTATTTCAAAACATGAACATTTTACACATTTTATAAATACAATAAAAATGTGTTTTTTTGTTATTCAAACAATTTTATTTCATAACATGAATATTTTACATATTTTATAAATACAATAAAAATGTGTATTTCATTACATGTAAATTTTGTTCCCTTCACATACATGTTAAAAATAATATTTTTATCTAACAAACTTATAATTCAACATATGATTATTTTTATTACTTCATTGAATATTATTTTAAAATATGCGTTATTTTAAAATATTCTATATTTTTTTAAAAGATTCTTTGTTTTAAAATATTCTTTATTTCTGAATCGGAATGCGACTCAATAAAATACTATATAGTTTCAGTTATATGGATTTCATATATCGCATGTATACAACAATAATGATAAACAATCATTAAAAATTCATACAACATCCAAAGTGCATTCTACAACTGTGTGAGCATTAAAATAAATAACGCTCATCACTGGCTGTCAATCCATCGATTGACATACAACTAAATATTGGGACTAGCGTATGTCAAATATCAACCCAATACCCGTGTGGGGTTTTCAAACAACAACAGTTTATTTATTTTTTTAGTTGGGCGATGTGTAAAATTTATCGTCCCAATCCATATCAGATAAATGGGTGTACATAAACAAATAGTCCGATTTGTAAATGTATATTTATTTATTTTCAAGTTAATTTTATGTCGTTCTTATATGCGTAAAAAATTATATTTTTAACGATAAATTATTTTATTAAACATGTGAATATTTTATTTTCCATTTCACACCACAATACAGTCCAAACAAACAATCTTGGTTTCAATCGAAGGTGTCGGGTGTTACTAAGCACCGTCTACATCCTAATATATATATATATATATATATATATATATATAACTGTAAAATAAAAAGAGTGAGAAGGAGTTCTCACCTTTGGGATCCACTCTACCAATTTTATTTCTGAATTTCTGAATAGTTTGGATTTTCCTGAAATTCCAATGCAATCTTTTCCACGCTATTCACAGTAAAAATCATATTTCTAACATGATGTTTATATATTAAAAATCACAATTTTAAACAACGACATTTATGAATAAAAATCACATTTTTATTATGATGTTATTTATATAAAAATCTCATTTTTATGACAACACTATATAAATAAAAATCACATATTTATATTGCTACCAAGTATAATAAAGATCATATTTTTATAACGCAACATACAACATATATAAAAGTCATATTTTTATAATCTAAAAATCATATCTTTTATATAATTAAAAGTTATTTCGTACATACGATAGAAATCTCATTTTTTTTATCTAATCAAAAAATATTTCTTTTATACGATAAAAAATCATATTTTTTTATACAATGAAAAATCATATTTTTCTATACCATGAAAAATCATATTTTTATATACATTGAAAAATCATATTTTTTTATTCAGTGAAAAATCATATTTTTACATTCTAATGCCATATACAAAAATTATATTTTTTACATCAATGTTACATATAAAAATTAGATTTTTACTTCAATGTTAATTATAATAAAAATCATATTTTTAAATTTTTAAAACCATGCTATATGTATGTATGTGTATATATATATATATATATATATATTTGAAACAATGTACATTTATATTCTTATAACAAAGGATTTTAAAAAAAAAACGAAAAAGAAATAAAAATGCTCAAAGTAACATTGTCGTTCTATAGTTTCAATTCTGGTTTGCTCCATGATGTAGTGTTCGTCTAGAGGATTTCAATGCAACAGAAATCATCTGATTCTAATTCTTTATAAGAGAGATACAATCATTTAAAGTTTAATTACATTAACGAATAATCAATTTTTAATTAATTTAATAATTAAACACTTATCCTTTTCTTTATCCCGTTCGTTATACTCTTTCCTAGAACCTCGTTTGTTCCTTTAACCCATCACCAAAAGGAACTCGCACATCCATCCTTGATAATTGCACCACCAATGAGTCTTATGGCAATGATCGGAACATATCACTTCGTCGAGCACCTCGCCTTCCACTAATGCCTGAACTCGCGTCCATCCTGGCCCACTCCGACTGCCGAAAAACCCCTCCGATCGGTAGCCCATCGTATGCTGAAATCGAGAAAATTACAAAGTTAATCCCAATCACGACTGTTGGATTAACAGATCATGATCTTCTCTACGATGTTCATGTAGAATGTTTGGATTAATTCCATTCAGATTAGGAGAAATCAAAGGGCGATTTTCTGAAGATTTTGGCCATTCATCTATAAATGATGGCGCAGGAACGAATGAAAGGGGATTAGGGTTTTGGGCTCCAATATTTGTATATATATATATATATTTATTATTATTAATTAACTCGCTTTAAAAGTCAAAATCGTCACGAACTCCAAATAGAACCCAACGGCTGTCATTCCTTGCCAAATACCCCCATTCCGAACATAATGGAATATGTTTCGTAAGCCAATTCGACTGTTTCGATTGGTTTTTATCAAAATTAAATATAGACCAATTTATATTGACTTTAAACATACATTTTAATTTACCGTGGCCATATACTAACTCCAAAAATTCCAGAAAAATAAATCTAGCTATGTTTTGACGATATGGTCCTAACAAAATTATTTTCGTTGAATTTGGAGACCGTTCGAAAAATATTCAATTTCTGGTCGATCCAACTCAAATTTAAATTATTAAACACATTTGAATTTACTGCGCTACATATTAATTCCAAAAATTATGAAAATTGGAATCTAGTAATAATTTGACATTCCAGATCAAAAATAAGTGGTTTCATCGAAAACGGAGGTCGTTTGCAAAATGGCTATTTATAATATTAATATATATATATATATATATATATATTCCATAGCGATTATTCTGAATTTTAAACTGGACATATCTTTCAAATCCCGTTATGAAATCTTGATTTTTCACATTTTTTAGAAAGATATAATTAAATAGATTCTAATATTTCTTGTTTCGTCCAATTCTGATTTAAAATGAATTCTTTATATTCAATTGAAATTTAAAATCGAATTTTCAAACTACCGCGCCATTTCAGGCTCGTTTTATAATTAAAATAAATTTATTCATTCTAACTTTGATTAAAATCAATTTTTAGTCATTATCATTTAACATAAATTATTTTTAATATTCAACATCCATTAAAATTGCTAAAATACAAAATTTAAATATGTTCTGAAAATCCGGGTTGTTACACAAATTTATCAAATACCTTTGTCAATTGTGTTCAAGAAAAATCTGATCAAAAGAATTACAACGTATTAGGACTTATTTCCAATTTCATATAACTTAAAATTCAAAAAATGAGTTGTCAAAATCACATCGCAAAACGTGTGTGTAGCATGCGTTCGCACTTGTAACATACAACATTCACATATAAAGAATAAAATTATTAAAAGAAAAAATTTAATAATCAATATTTTATCAAACTTTTGAAGAATTTTTTTTATTTACACTGTGCAAGGATAACAATATGTGTTTCAATAGTAATTATGGAATCAAACATCATAACAATAATCATATAAAGTGCATAATACTTAATGTTAAATTTTGTTTTGTTCAATTTCTCCACATAATAAAATGCTCCCACTACAACAGAAATACCCTTTTGCAACTGTCGAAAACAGTTGTAATAAGTCTATTACAACTAACATCCACCAGTCTTTATATCCGGAGTTGTGATAGAACATAATCATTTTACAACTATTTTTGATAGTTGCATTTTAACATTTCAATAACTGTATTCGTCAGTTGCACTAATGGTTTATAAAAGTTGTAGAATCTACTGCAGCCTATAATGGCGATTGCAGCAAATATTTTGCAGCATACACCAATAATTCAGCTATTACAAGCACTATTAACCATAAATTTCATAATACTATAATTAAAATCTATATTTCATTAACAACAACCGCAATCATTTAAGTTATTCAAAACAACACAAACCGTTCACATTCATAATAATCGAAAACAATTCAAGTTTACACCCTTTTCGAATTAATAACTCTATTACAAAACATAACTAAATCGATAACAAATATCAATAAAAGTACATACACTTGAGAATTATTTGCTAACAATTTGATTCCGCTTGCAGTGGCTATCATAACCAAGGAAACCACAAAGTAGTCGCTCATCCAAACTTCCCATCCCAGTAACTTTTCTACGCGGGCTCTGTCAAGAATCCACCAAAGAAGTACACAAAGATTAAGACTTCTACTGCATATAACGTAGCTGTATATAAATTTTTTTTTAAAGAAACCAGCACTGAAGTAATAAAGATGCGTATACATATTTATGCACAAAATAGGAATAAAAGATTTACACAATTTGATGTGTGTTCTAGAGAACAGAGCAAGCACAGCAGGCTTTAGTTGGATAAAACCAAAGATAAATCCTTTGCTCTTTATTGTCTGTATTACAACATGTAAGGTTTTTCCCAAGAACTCAAAGTTCATTTGATCATGTCATGAGTTTTGAGAAGATAGCTGCAATTTAAATGGAATAGAAATATATTAGATCTTCCATATGCATGAAATACAAAATGAATAACATGCATGGTACTTTCATACAGAAAAAGCCAAGCTGACATGCAAGTGAGCAGAATAAATACCTTGCTTGCAATTTAACCCATACAAACTAAGAACTATGTATAAAAAAACAATCTTACCCAACTGTCCCTGGAAAATTATCATGATTGAAAGAATGGTACTTGTGTTCCCAACCTATATGCAATCACAGGACAAAAGCTGAAATATTTGTTGAATGCACATTTAGCTAAATTAACAAAAATTGTGATGCAAAATCCCATAGGACAAATCAGCCAAAGGTGAAAAATATTACCAAAGATATTTACAATTCTTTATTTTTGTAGGATTTTTATAATCTGGTGTGGAACATAACAGTACCATATGATATTCCGCTGGAAGCAACATCCAAATTTCGATCTAAAGGCATGTCAATGAATTTTTTTTTAAAACCTATCCCCCTTTTTGGATACTGTAGCAAATCCTAATTACTTTGGATATACTTATGAATTTAAAAGTGAACGAATGCTTTGATACAAGAAAGTTAATACTTCAATCAATTATATTATCTTTTTTATTTGGTAACACTTCAGGCTGCTTTAACTGCAACACCTTGTTGTTTTACAATGAATTATATTATGCCTGTTAGTTTCAAAGCTTTCACTACGCTCAGTAAATTTATATCTACACAAAAGAAAAGGAGTACAAGCCTAAGTCGAAAGAATCCACATGGTTTTTCTGTCTAGAAGAAGAAAAGAAAAGAAATAAGCTTTGTTTCAGTTTAAAGAGAAAACACAATAATGATTAGTCTATGAAATGCAATAATTAACCCACTCACAAGCATAATTGATTGTCGAAGACACACTGCAGCAGTTAAAGATTTTTATGACATTTAACAGGGTTATCTCCAAAATATAATAGTGCATCGACTGAAAATAGACCGATCAGTTCCAAATGGTCCTAGGATTAAAAAAATTAAGATTGCATTATCACCTTTTTACATCATAACATGGTTTCGAGAGAGAAAGAACTTGTAAAGCAGTATGATAAGCAGGAACAATCTATTAGGGAGAAACAAATCAGGACAGTTAATGAATCCTGGTAATAATATCATGGTAATAAACTCCTTTTATAAACTATAAAACTGATAGAAATATGTAAAAAATAAACTTGCATTGGCATTATTTCAAAATGCACCAATACATGCATTGATGCATCTTCAAGGAACATAGCTGAAAGAAAATTTCAACACTGTAAGAACAAAACTGCTCATTTTAAAGAAGAAACTCCCATATCTGTAACCATCTCTGTTTTTTCTTGCCTTCAATTTATCAACAAAAATTTCTTTTATGATAACCATATCAAATTTTTATTATTATATCATTTTTGTACAGAAAGAACATAAAGGAGAAAATAATATATTTACAGCACCGATATTAAAGAAACTTCTGGTGATCTACCACATGAGAAACTAGTTCGTTCATGTAATATAAAACCTACAATACAAGCCCTTCGTTATGATTAGAACATAGGGATATATTTTTTATAATATACCAAGTCGGTGTTGTATTGGTTTTCCAACCTTATTCGAGAACAAATCAAAATAATGATATATCAATTTTTTTTTAAATTCGGAGACGGGAAAAAAATACTAACATCAGAAATGCAAATAAAATGAGAAATACATAAATGAAGTACCTTTTGTTCTTGTTAACATGCTAGCAAAACATCATAACCGAAGATCCATGTCGTGCAATCGAGTTGGTTATTGACTGTGGTCATCTGTTTGGTCGAATTCTAAGAGTCTTTGCTGCCGCAGAATTCTAGATTCTACCTTGATGACTAAGCATGAACAGCCAACAACCTTCTTAGCCTTTTCTTCTGAATCAATTTTGCAAAGCCGAGGAAAACAATACATTACAATGGTAAACAGTGGAATTTTGACTGTAACATCAAATAAACCTAACAATGACTTTAGAAAATATTAATCACAAAGTCAAAAGCAATGCAAGGTTCAATTGATTATTGAAAGACATGCTGAAAAGTTTGAATGGTTTGAATACAAATTACAGGTGTTGTTATTGGCAACCTACAACTAAATGGTAGGCTAAAGAACAATTTTATCAAAAGTCCAATGAATTACAATATTTGTGCAAACAAAATTAAAGAATCATGTTCGCACTCTATTTAACGACTGTCCCATTAAAAACTAAGGGTCACCACAAGAAAATATGTTAGAAAATACAGAAATTCTTCTATACTCATCAATACTTAGAGCTACAACTTACACGATTCATGTTGCAGCTGTCGCCAAAGTCGAGAATCCATTCACGCGCCAGTCATGTGCTATGATTGGAAAGATCCTGCTTTTCCATTTCTGAAGTCGAGAATCCATTCATCTCTTGCTCGGTCGTGATCCATCATGTAGAAATCTAATGGATTTCGTGAAACCCTAAATAATTTAGGGGAAACTAACAAGCTAATGTTTGGAAAATAGGGACTCGATGAGGAAGCTTCTAGACGAGTAAGCTTTTAATTAAACAACTCAGCAGGCATCACACAAATAATTATATTAGTGAGCCCGCTTGAAAATTCAGGTGCCGCTGTTTTTTTTGGAACCGTAAAGTTTGCTTTGATTAAAACCAGCGTGTGCAATTGAATAAAGGTCTAACGTTGTTTGTTTCAACGATCGGTTAAGCAATCTCGAATCAATTCTAGCTAGTTAAGTCATTTAAACATTCGCTTCGTCTATGAAGTCCATTCAACATAAGAAATAAAATGAAAACATAATGCAAATTTTTTATAAAAAGATGTATAACTTTGTTGATGAATATTTTATCAAGTTGTAAATTTACTTAAAATTTTATTTATTGATTTTTGAATTTATCAAATTTCAATTTTTTTTTAAATATTTAAAATGTAATTTTTTACAACTTTTAAACTTTTTGAAATACTAATGGTTAAATAAAATTAAGAACTATAACTATTATATATATATTAATATTACTTCTAATTATCAAATGTTGCTTATTAGTCATTAATTGTTAAAAATTAATAACTAAATAGTAAATATTTAACTATTGGCCTTAATTATTTATTATTACTTCTTAATTACTAGTAGCAATTATTAATTAATAATAATCAATAGTAAATATTAAATGCTGTAATATCAAATTGCACTGACAATTTTTAACAAATTTTACAAATATTTAAAATTTATTTTAACTAATTTCTAATTTTCAAAATTCCCAAGATATACGTTATAATTTTCAGCGGTAATTAGTAAATAATAAATAATAAATCGAACTAAAAAACAAAAATTAATCACTAATTATTACTTGTTTACAATCAATTATTGCTTTTTAATTTTTATTTATTATTTATTACATATTAATTATATTTTAACATTTGTTATTGAAAGTTAATTATTATGTATATTACCAATTATCAATTATTATGTATCTAATAGTAATAATCAAAAGCTAATTACTATTTTTAGTTAATAAATATTATCTATTAATAATTAATAGTAATTATTGATTTGCAAGGTTACTATAAAATTGATTATTGAATATTATTTATTAGTTTTACTTATTAATAATTATATTAATCATTGATTATTTAATAATATTTATTGATCTTAATTATTAACCTTTTTTTATTGACTGTTTAATTACTAATTATTAAGTATTATTATTTATTTACAAATATTTAATTATAATTATTAGAAAGAGTAAAGTGAAAATTTAAAAAACGAATATAATAATCGACCAAAAAGAAGAGTGTTTAAAAACAAACATCTTCTACAACTGACAAAAATAGTTGTAATAGACATTTATTACAACAGGCAAAAAATAATAGTTGCGAAAAATATACATTTTTTACAACTGACAAAAATAGTTATAATAGATATTTATTACTACTGACATGAAAAAAGAGTTGTCGAAAATAAGTATCTATTACAACTGGCCAAGGAGAACACTTGTAATAGGCGTCTATTACAACTGGCAGCGTAAAAGAGTTGTTAAAAAGTAAACTATTATAACTTACAAAATAAAACAGTTGTAACAAATATCTATTTCAACTATCGTTTTGTGACAGTTGTAAAATTACAGTTGTAGTAGGGTATTTTTGTTGTAGTGTCCACTTTTCTGCTTTCTCTTTCATTTGTTCACATATGTTCATTTCCTTTTTGTTTCACATTAAGCTATGCTTTGGAATCGCTTCCTACAATGATATCTCGTTTTTGGTCCCTTTCGAATTGTCAGAAACTTGATTATTTCATTTAAAGCTAAATACTTGTAGTTTTGACATTTGGCATCGATTAAGACGGATATCATGGCACAACTTTTAGTCGTAAACCAATTTTTTCATAATACTTGCATGTAAATAATTTATTAAGTTATAAGAATTTTGCTATAGATTTTCTATTCAAGGTTTAAACTACATATGCAATCATCACTCAGAAGAGAGTTTGAAATTCAAATGTTACCTTTTACAATCGTGCACATGTGCTTTACACTTGGGTATGAAAATAATAATTTAGTTTTCTTCGTATTTACATTTAGATTATAAAGAGCATTGCTACATGAATACTAACTATTGAAGAGGTGAAAGGTTTTGCATTGATATGTTTGATTTATGATAGTAAAAGAAAACAGAAAATGTTGGGAGGTAAAGTTAAAAAAGGGTAAGAGATAGGATGAGATCATGTCATTTAGTGAGGGACATTTGAACGTTATAGAAGTGAATAATAAACGGGTGGTAATATTCTTATTATACTATAGAATTCATGACAAATGCATAATACCTTAGAGCTTGCAGAGTACGTAAAATGAAACAGTATTATTAAGCAATATTACATGAAAAATAGAGCATATATCATAATGCAAGTATTTTGTACTCAAGTATATAACCAGTGATTCATTGTTTTAGTAAGAAGGGAAACATAGTAAATATACAATATATACATCAATTTGCAACACACCTGACTTAATTATGAAAAGTCAAGTAGAACCGAGTATTATGGAAATACCTGTATATGCAGAAGTTTTGATAAAATGGTATATTATTTGCAAGTAAATATTTAATGAGATGAATACTTAGATATGATATCACAGATAAGCAATATAAATGCAGTAAATAAAAGTAAAGAACGTTAGGAATTTTTATACTGGTTCGAAGCACCGTCTGCTTCCAGTCCTAGAGTCCTTCTGGAATTTAACTAATCAGCACCCTCGCTTAACCTGGAGGAACATGTATTATAACACCTGAGAAGTAGGTAGGGACATGGGCTACAAAACATGATTTCGCTTCAGCAGTTGAAGAGGATTTCTTGCCTGAGCAGTGGAATAGGACTTCAACAAATACAAAAGGTTGTTTTGATTGAATACGTGTTCTTGATAACACGGATAAGTCACAGTTTGAGTGCATCCTTCCTATAATATTCTCCTTTGTATATATATTTGAAAGCAAGTGAAGAATAAAGAAGGAAACTGGTTTATAATCACTGGAAGTTGAATATTTGAGAGCATAAGTGAATATACAATAGAAAATAGAGAAGAATCAAAGAATAATTAATTCAAGAAAGTTCGATGATTAAAACAAGTGATTCTGAAGAATATATATAGTAAATAAAAGGTTGCACTTATTCGTGGAAAGGTTTAATAAAAAAAGTCATAACTCTTGGACTAAAGAGTTATGACTCATTAAAAAAGTCGTAAACCTTCAGGTGAATAGACTAAATTTTTAATTCAACTGGCTGAAAAACGTATAGTATTTAAAAAGAAGTGTGCATGTGCACAAGTCACAATATTCAGCCGGATGAAGTGAAAAGATTTAATCAAAAAAAATAGGTATAACTCTTGGATTAAGAGTTATGACTCATTAAAAGGCCGTAAACCTTCTGGTGAACAGACTGAATTTTTAAATCAACTGGCTGAAAAACGTATAGTATTTAAAAATATGTGTGCATGTGCACAAATCACAATATTCAGCCGGATTAATTGAAAATTCAGCTAGTTGAATTTTCAAACTCAAGAGTTTGAGTATTCAGCAACCAGCCGACCGAATTTTCAATTCAGCTGCCTGATGCACATGACTTATGCTCATGTGTTTTAGCCTTTTGAAATATTATATCCTTATATATATACTATAGGAGATATTTTAACAATAAAAATTAACTAAATACAAAATTGAATACATTACAAATATACAAATATATCTTCTTATCAAATCTTGATGTATTTAAGCTATATTCTTCTCCTTTTTCATGTAAAAGATGTTAGTGAATAATATTATCGATATATAGTTGTCGTAATCAAAATCTAGTCAAAAAAGGAGGTTCTAACAATCTCCTCTTTTTTGATGATGACAACTATATACAACTTAGGATATATACACACATATATATGAAGTAACAAAAAATAAATTTTAAATTTTACCCCTACTCCCCTTGAAAATATTGCTTCCCATGTATATATGTTATATAAATTTTTCTCCCCCTTTGTCATCGACAAAAAGGAATAACAACTTATAGGGAACGGAATAATATATAGTTCATAAAAAAATAGAATAAAAAACGAGTGTATATGAACTATTTTCTTTAGTATACTATACGTGTTTGATTTCATGTGACTTGATGCTATATCCATTAGTTATAGTATTTAAGACCAATACACTATATCCACTAGTTGTACTCATGAAGCATATGTCAAACATATATTCAAAAACAATATTAGTGATGTTATTTGATCATATATATAAACAAAGTAACATGTGATGAATATCACATAAACATAACATAAGTTGACCAAATGACATAAGGTCATAATATAAGATCCTCACAAGAAGTTAACCAAAACATCGTAACATAAATTTCAACATGAGATACCAACATAACATATGTTGAACATCAAGTACCAACATATCCAAACACAGAAATAAGATTGTTGTAAAGAGAAATATTATTTATACAAACCAAAATAGATTAAACTTAAAAACGTTCATTCTTCACCACCCTCATCGTCATTGCCATTATCAAACTCGTCATCCTCGTCATCATCTTCTTCCTTAGTGGACTATTCAAAGTTAGTAGGTTCCTAGACATCGGAGGAAGATGCACCGATGCAAGCTATTTTATTCCAAATCTTTGAAAGAAACCCTTGATCGAATTAAAATGCCTCTCTTTCTTATCTTGCTATTTAGTCATTTGATTTTGGAGTTTCAATTGA
Source organism: Allium sativum (assembly GCA_030737875.1). Taxonomy (NCBI): domain Eukaryota; kingdom Viridiplantae; phylum Streptophyta; class Magnoliopsida; order Asparagales; family Amaryllidaceae; genus Allium; species Allium sativum. The sequence goes on along the minus strand of CM060916.1, from coordinate 1,044,380,511 downwards.
TAATTAGAAACAGTAGCAAGAGCTTTTTTTGGATTTTCTTTTGGATTAACAACTTGAATAGTGCCTTCATCGTCCAATGTCACGGAAGAAGGTGGCCATTTGGAGGTTATAGGCTCGGTAGGTTATGCTATTTTATTAGAAACATATATTTGCCATTGTCAAAGGAGATTATATTGAGAGCTTGTGGACTTGCGGGAATATACATCAAGGCCAAGGTTTTTATGCCAATTTATGCTATAGAAGACGTGCAGATTCGATAAGCTTAACCTCCGAGTCAAGTAGAATACGCATGATAAAAGCTCCGTAATGGATCGTTTTGTATTTTTGTTTATATTTTATGTCGAGAAACTCGACCATTACTATCTTTTCCTAATTCACCTGAACATTGTTGTAGAGGGCATATAAAGCTTGAAAATCCCTCTTATGCACTTTTTGTTAGCTACCAGTGTGGGGTTGGATGGCTCGAATCAAAGTCTAGTGTAAAATTCGAGCTTCGGCTCGTAATACACCTTATTTCAATTTCCACATATTAACCAAGCTATCAAATAGAAATCTGTGTGACACTTCATCCCTTTCATCCATAACAACATCAATATCATCAATATTAGTTCCTTAAAATGCACAATGTAATATACAACCTAGACGACCAGTGCGGATAAACGTGGAAATTCCGCAAACCTTGGACAAAATCGCATTATTTCTATCCTCGGGGTTTTCAAAGTCAAAATTAAGATTGTCTAGAAATAACTTGATAATAAGATGATCTAATTTCTTATAATTAACATCAAAATTAATTGGTGATTCAAAATGAGTGGACTTTGCGATTTGTTGAATTTGATATCCGTTGAATTCAGAGAACTTGATAGACGATCCCGAATAGAATTTTGAATCATTCATGGCTTTAAATCGTTGAATTGCAACATCATTATGTAGTCATTATTTGATCTTATCATTTGTAGAATCGTTAACCATTTGTTTTAGTTTCATACATCAAGGAGGCATGATTTTTGGTTGATTTTTGAGTTTGAAGGAATTTGAATTTTGGAGATTTTGATTTGAATTTCGTTTTTAGATTTAAACATACGAAGTAATGAGGAAGATGAGAGTAATATACATACATTTTTATCGGGTTTCGGTTTTGTAAACCCTAAAAAAACATTTTGAATGAATTTAGTCAGTTGTTTTCCAAATTCAGTTGGCTAAATTAAAATAAAATCCAAATAGAGAGCACCCGGTATTTTCCGGCTGTTTTGTTGGATTCAGTCGGCTGAATTCTAGACTCAAATTTTTGTATATCAGGAGAATTCCATCGACTGAAATTCTGATTTGGCCGGCGGTATCTGGAGATTAGTTGAAGTTGTAAATTTTGTATTGAAAGCTTTATAAATTCAATACCTATTTGTTTATATGTGTTTATTCTATGACATTTTTGAGTACATATATATATGATTATTAACTATGTATAAATATTTTTGTTTGAATATATGTTATAAACTATATGTAAATAAAGTTCTAGAAAACACTATTTTTATTCAAGTACATATTAAAAATTATTAATAGTTGATATTTTAACGAAAATAATTGATTATAATTAAAATTATGGGAAATTATTTAGAAGTTGAGGAAGAAGATTTCTTTGGAGAAAATTTCTTCTTAGCTACTTCATTTGCTACAAAATTTATGTCCCAAAAATTTGGAGTGTACGGAGGTCATTGTGGACTTGGACACAATGGATTATAAGAAGACGAAGGATCGTGATTATCTAACTTGACGGATCCGTAGACTCTTAAAGCCTTTTGTTCTAAAAAGCTTAATCTTCTCACTGTAACCTTTTTTTTCAAAATATAATTCATGCTGAAGACCGAATTGTTGTTGGAAATGATGAATTTCATTTATCTTTTCTTTTGTTTATGGTGAGATAGCTATTGGTCATTTAGATTTTAGATTTTCCAGTGTATAATCGGTATGATATGATGACCATTTATAAACCGAATCTTGTTTTGGAGTTAAATTTGAATTGGAGACGACGATAGTGATGATTTGGATTAATTCGAGTGTAAAGACATCACAATTTTCTTTGAGTTTGTACATATATTTGAGATTTTACATTTGTTTACAAAAGCTTTGATACGGCCCAAATTTTCTTACCCTTTTATTGACTAAACACACCACACGTTTAACCCAAATTGAATAGAAATACAAATCATTATGAAATAAAAAAGATAAAGATAGACTAAGAACAAAAACAATAACGTAGATTCTTACATCGCAGCGGAATAAAATATAATATCTAATAGCTTTTCGAATACAAAATTTTAACTGTATAAACATACCATAATCAGAGTACAACACTTACAACACAGTGGAGATAATAATAGCTATATAGCGCCGAAGTGTCCTGCTCCAAACTCTTCAAAGTGTATCTGTAAAATCTGACTACTTGACTGCCCGTATGAATTTAGGCACCTAAGAGTTTAGGGTTGTGCAGTTAAAGCGCTTAGCAGTTCTATAGCGGCAGAGGTGCAAAAAGGCGTAGTGGGGATAAAGTGGGGAACAACGGGGATATAGCGGAGGTATAAATGGTTCATTAAATGTAAAATCAAATGTCTGAAAATTAACTAATCATCTTTATCACATTATACTTGTACAAGAAACTGACATTAATTAATCCTATTTAACCAAATCAAGGAATATAATGAGTGTAATTGATTACTACCATATATTAGACACTTATGCTTTACATTTAGCCCTTTGCTCTAAATTTACCGAATTTAAAAAAAAGTCAAATCAAGATCTATATATTAATACCACTAAACAGGATGCTAAAAAGCACTGATTTAGCGCATGCAGCGGGAAATAGCGGGACTAAAAGCAGATCTACTATTAATCAGCGCTAAATTGAAATAGCGTAGTGGTTGAAGAGCGCTATGAGCTATAGCGGGGATATTTCTAGGCTTAAGTGGGGCTTTAAGTGCATAGGTTTAGGGCAAAACAAAACAAAACAAACTCTGGGCCAATCATGGGATTGGTGTGAGTTAACTCCAAACACTTGGTTTAACTTTAAAAATTCCTTTTTGAAAGAAAGGGTAATCGTAAGACCGATCCACACATAAACACAGATGATTTTTACCTTACGATAACCCAAAATATTCTTTGAACCAATACTATTATGATATTACAATAGTCTTAATCAAATAAATAGCAATCTAGCGGAATGCTTGCATCTCACGCTCCACATACGTAGTATACAATCAAAACCGTAGGCTCTTATGGGATAATGTCATCCAACCGGTAAGGTATGGGACCACCTTCCGATAGTGTATCTCTAGAGTAGAATACACTGGGTTCAACAAGAACATCTTGCAACCTGACTAAGCATGACCTGCCACTCGCTTCGCTTGAGTTTTCCGAATGCATGTCACCACTGGTTGGGATCAACAACCATTACCGAAAGCATACAATTGCGATATAATGAAGAAGCAAATGGATTTTCTCTTGATCAGGTGACAATACACCCTAATGGGAGCAACCCACAAAGCCATGCAACCTACTCTATTTTATACCATTTCCCGGTTGTAAGGTCTGAGGCTACGTCTTAGCTTTTTAATATCACAACAATCATTCACTCTGAATTCCACATCGTCAAACCCGCCAAATCATTTATTGATTTCCCCAAAAATATCTTGGGTATAAAGCTAAGAGAAATGTATAATTCTCCACGAAACATAAATACGTTTGAAGAAATTAATGTAGATGATTTATTAGGCATACTCCATCAGACATTCATCCATACAAGTTGTCCAGGGGATGGAAAAACCTAAGGCACCATCCCATCAATTTGTCTTAGGTAATTTCTATGTAGGATTAATAGAACAACCCTTGCACTTTACTCTGTCTTAGATTAACTTCAATATAATCTATTTCGCAATGCTTATGCCTATACAGAGTGGTTTTCGAATAATAATTTCGATTGGTCTCTCTGTATTGACAATGATGGTACCAAATTGGCCAATGCTTCGATAATCGGTTATTTAACTATCGAAGAAACAAACATTCATCCAAAGATCATATTCCCAAAGGGAATACTATTAGTTAACACCAGACAATTACCGAATCTTTTTTAGTTAATATTTCATTAATTAAATTCTTTCCCAATTCATCTCAAAATCCTTATCGACTTATTTTTCAAAACTACATTGGCCTCTCACGATACTTGGAAAAAACATTTCCATATTCCACATTCTTTTAATTTCTACACCTAGAAAATATCTCTTATTTATAATTGGAAAATATTTCCAATTACTTATCACTTCCATAAACTCATTCAATTTCTATATTAATATTCCTCAATTTATTTGGAAAATGTTTCCAAATCACATTTTCTTATGTTAAAACGGAAGTTGCGTAAAACGTCATTACAAAAACCCAAAATGCTGGATTTAACTAACTATATTTAAATTTCGTATTAAATCTTAATTGTTTTCTTCTCGGAAATCCTTTGCTATAATAATATTGTTATAGTCCATGTTATTCTATTATTAATAAAATGTTTACTGCAACATGTTGAATTTTATTAACCTATTTGGTTCCAAATTCTGTATATAATCGACAAATCGATTTTGGTTGTCAAATTTTCTTTAAAATTTCTATCTCCTTAAATTTTTGGAAAAATTCACTAGTTTATCCTTTGTACGGCTCACTATGTACAACTACAAATCGTATCTCTAGGCCCTTTCCATTCAAAAAAAAAATCAAAAAGCCAATGCGCTCATAAAATCTCATATTCAATTTAAATACACACCTTTTCAATGAGCATTCAATTTATTTCTCTTCATATACTTCACTCCATACCTGTCTAATATATATCCAACCATTCCCAATTTCTTCCAACTTAATCCAATTTTTTTAACTCAATTCGCTAATTTATTCTCTTATTGGCTCTTTTTCCTAATCCCATTTTTATTTCAAGATATAACATTCAAATATATTGTTAATTTTCATATAAACCAATCGAATTCCATTTCCAACTATAATTTCATATTCGATTTCAAATATGAATTCACCAATCCAATTCACTTATCCAAATTCAATTTCATTCCGAAACTCTATTAAATAATTTATTCCTTAATTGGTTAGCTTTATTCATAAATAAAATCTGATTTTTGTTCAAAAAATCAATTCACTTACTCCACTTGAGTTCATATCTATTTATAACTCAAGTCTTGGTTTTACTAATGGAATTCCGAATTTTATTCACTCAAGTTCCTTTTATTTTAGCTAACAAACCATTATGGTTTATAAACTGATTATGCCACTGATTTTCTGAAAATTTGATTTTTACATAACTCAAAGTCTATAAGATAAAATCCAGAATTTTCTTTTCCGTTAGAAAATTATTACTCAATAGGTACGGAGGTTCTTGTTTCATGAATTCTGACTTATTTTGAGTTCTATATACTCACTTGAAGTTAAAAAATAAAACTACGAATTACTACGCTGCTGCAAGTTCATTTTAATTAAATTTAAATATAAACATTTAAACTTCATTAACTTTATAATTTCCAAATCCATTCTTCTATATTTTAATATAAATAAAACTAGTTTTCCAAATCTAACTAAAAATTTCCGATTATCCTTAATTTTTGATTATTTCATAACTCATTTATAAATTTATTTACAATTCAATCTTCTGTATTGTTGACAATAGTTTTCGTCAACACCGGAGATAGGACTACGGAAGTGGACCTAAGGGAAAAATAGGTTTATTTAGCTTTCATGAGTTCGAGTTAGTTCACCTTTTCCTAGATATCAAGGATTTGAGCCCAAAAGATTAGTTACTCTTCCCTCAATAGGCTGAGAATCATGGTTAAGCGACTCAATAACCAACAATTATCTTAGGACAAGGGTTCCCTAAGCACAACCATCGATATAAACTAAATGGCTTATAGGAAGGGGTTCCGCACTGACTTTGCGGAAGGGTTTATGCTTGGGTAAGATCTCGTAAGCATGTAGAAAGCAAAAAACATGTTTCACTGGCAATAACTAATAAATTACATGAGAAACTCATAAGGAAATGTACTAAGTATTGATCCACTCTTTATTGATCTTTGATTTAGAATACACAAGTGATTACAACCAAAATCCCAAATTTGATTTAGAAAAGAGTATAAGAATGAGAATTAGAAAATTGCCTTGAAAATGAGATCCTTGGGGTCTTATTTATAGGATAATTGGGGGCCCTTTTGCTATTGGGCCAGCGATACCCCTTGTTAGCCGCTTTTCCCTTTGATTCCAGAAGATCTGGCTCTCGGCTGCCTTTTCTTTAGGTTCTGTAGGCTTTGCCTACAAATCTTTGAGGTGTCGGCTCATGCTCTTGGGAGGAGGGTTTCGGTCTGCGGAACTCCTTTTCGATTGCGTGTTCATCCACTTTGTATTGATCTTGAGTTTGTTGGTGCAAATGGATCTCGGAAGGTTATGGCTTCCTGATGTGGACTCTTGGTCTTGTCATCAACAATTTGTGGAGCTTGTCTTTGTGATTCAAGTGGAAGATTGTCGGGTCCGCCACCCCTATTGGTATCGACACTAAGCAGATTTGTGTAGACAGCTTGTCTCTTTTTGGGGTTACGGCTTGCCTTTCAGTAGACTCCGGAAGTGTATCTTTGCTTTTCTGGGAGGTTGCTTCCGGTGCTTTTCTAGTTGCTTGTTAGGGTAACTCCTCGGGAACCAACCGATGGAGGTCTCGGTAATTGGTTCTAGGTAATTTCCGTATGCTTTAAACTTTGTATCTTTGATGCTCTCGTCTCCTTATGTATCGTTGTTAAGAAAATTAATATTGATAGCCCCTTTCACCCTTCAAGGTCTTGGTTTATAGGATAAATGGGTCTTTCTCTTCATTGGCTTCCGGTCTTGGGTGACATGCCGCTACTAACTCATCGTGACTGAACCAACCTATCGGTATCCTTTCTTTGTATAAATTTTGAACTCTTTACTTTAAGAAAAGTGTCGGTTGCACAACTCTCGGATTATTTTACTTGTGCTTTCAGCCTTACCCTGTGCTTGGCTTCTACTTACGGAAGACCCTTTTATGTTTGTGGTGGTCCACTACCCTTTCACCGACAACCTGTTCCAGAGATCATTTTATTAGTAACATTTTCCCCTTGTGAAGGGGTAATTTTGACTTTCCAAGTCAAGCTTCAATGTCTTTTCAGTGTGTCGGCTTTATTTCTCTTAGTATCATTTGATCACGTCCATTGATGGGTTTCCATCTGTACGATTCGTGTTTATAAGGAGATTGATTATAAATGCTTCTTCTTCTTTTTCCTCTTTGCCTTCGACCTGCAAATCAAATTCCCGAGCCACATCATCACTTCTTTCAAAAACTACCCAAATTTTCTTCCTTAGGACTCTGACTTCGATTCTTTGTACGTATCTTTTGTTCCCACTACAATTTATAATCTAAATTATGCATTCAGATCGATTAGAGAATCGATCAAGATTTCGATGTTCTTAGTATGGGTTCAATCAATAGTAGTAGCTTCAATAATAATTGACGGCTGAACTGATAGGCTACTTATTTGCCAAATGCACACTTTAAAAATTTCGGCATGCAAAACTGGTTATGTAAAAGGGGTCAGTTTATCCATAAAAAATGTTATGCCTTCAGTACAAGTTAGCTTAATCACCCTTGTTGCCACTTTATCTTGCTTCTGGCCTTACCGACACTGTTATTTGTACTTATTCAACTTCCATTTTGGGATGTCGGGTTAATTTGGAGGTTTTGGAAAGGCTTTGCATCTTAATTCCACATGATGACTCGATTTTTAAATTAACTCGTACCGGGTCTGGAAATTAGTTAGGCTTTAGATGGTGACGCAAGATTATTTGGTTTTGGTTGAATGATCATTGTGTTCCATTGGAGATTTGATTTTCCCGGGCACAAGCCTTTCATCGTTTTAAATTTCGACGTTAGGATAGCTATTTCTATCATCACCAAAGACCTGATTGTTTCTCAAATAGGATTAATAAAAAAATTATGACTAGCTTGCTACATTATAACTTTCATCCATGATATTAACAAGTTGTATTGCTACGTTGACATATTTATGGATGTCATATGCATTTTTATGTAAAAAGAAGGTAGTGCTAATCACATATGTTATGAAATGATATCACCTGGCAGCGCTATGTCTAGTAAGAAGATCCCCACTAAGACGAAGACCAATGGTTCCAATACTCCACGAGACAAGAAGGAGTTTGCCTCAAAGTCATCTTTAATCAATTCTCTAGATAGGGTGAAGACTATTCTTGATAGTTTTGGAATAGCTAGCGTACGAAATGGGCGGAGTCTTAGAAACTGTAGCCAGAGAAGCAATTTCAATAGCTGCGTGCAAAATGCCTATAAAAAGTCAATTTGTTATTTTAGGATAGGGATGTAGAACTAAATATGAAAAAGGGATGAAAAACAATCCTCCCGAAGGGTACTTTGCATATTCGGCAATTCATATTTAGCACGGAGGCTTCCTTCCTTTTCTGCTGTTCCTTTATTGTCTTTTGTGTGACCTGGGAGTTCCTCCTATCCAACTTTCACCCAAAACCAATACCTTGATCTTATGCTTAGAAGTTTTGGTATTTGCGTCAAATCAACCCTCTCTTAGCCCAAAGCTTATCCGCCACATGATACGATTCTCAAAAAGTGCAGAGTCACATGTCTGGCGTGCAAATCCTATAAAGAGGCTAATAAGTGACAGTATTAGCAAGACTAAACCTTAGGAGGATCAATTCTGTCTTGTTAAGTGTTCTCCCGGTATATCAGAAAAATTCATCGAACGCGGTAAGCCTCTTGCTTTTGTCAACAATTACATTATTCTTGTACTTCTTGTATAACTCATGATTTTTCATAGAGCCTCCTTCTAGAAGCGTAGCTATTTCGGATGAGGAGACTCAAGTTTTTGAGGCTATTTTCAATGTGTTGGGGGATCTTAGACGTCAGCCATCCTTGCTTACTCTTGATAAACTTTGCCAATATGGCCTTCTTCCTCTGGGACAATTATGTTTAGGATAACCACTTATTCAGTTTGCTGGTTCCAATGGTCTATCGCAGAATTCGAGCATGTTTAATGCGACATCCCACATATTCCCAGGTATTTTAGATGGGTAGTATGGATTTTTGTGCAAGACTTTCCATTTTCCCACATTGGTCATCCTATCCTTTTTTTCTTCTGATATATCTCTCTTTGTTAAGGCTCCACAACTTCTGATAGCACTTCTACCCTTGATGTTTTCGCCTAGTCTAATGTTAAAGTTTTGAGGAGGCTTGCTGGTTCCAGCATAAAGTCATCACCCCAAAGCCAAAGCAAGGTAAGGTGGTTCATTTTTCCGAGGACGTTGATGTCATGACAAGAGCACAGACAACTCCCGACCCCGTTGTTTCCGATGCTGATAAGGTCATTAACATTGATACTTCTCCCTACATTTCTTCAAGAGGCAATGTCATGAGTAGTTTTGCATCACCTGCTCCTCCTAGAGGATTAGATGTTAGAGGGCATAGTTCACTTACATCCTCCTCTTCTCAGCGTGTTACCTTTCCCGCTCTGCCCCCGCTGTCTTTAGACTTCGACCAGCTTGCGAATCTTTTTCTTTCGACTACCATAGTTGCTAACATTTCCCAATCTTCTTTGTTTTCGTACTCAGAAGATTTTTACCAACAAAAAATCAAGGACCAACTTGTGGTACAAGCCTGTTTTTTTCTTGTATTATGCTACTGTCGTACGGAGCTTAACCTATTTTCTTTCTTATTTTTTGGATGATGAAAACTGGTTCTTTTCAAGATGAATAGCTTCCTTGTCCTCTGCCGAGGTTGCTGCCCCTAAGGAAGAAAATAAAATATTGAAGGATAAGGTTGATGCCTTGTTTCGGGAGAAGATAGAAAATCAGGGCGAGTGTGGGAGATTAATGGCCTTGCTGAAGGAGGCCAAGGAAATGTTACCGGAGCAGGTCAGGAATCTTAAGAATGAGAAAGTGGGAATGGAGATTGATCATGTTATTGAATTAAATTGGATGAACAATAAGCTTTCTGCCGCCAAACAGATAATTTACGAAACTAGCGACAGGATATCTGACTTTCTGAGGCTTCACCTTCATGACATTCTGATAGAATACTACGAAGGTACTCTCCTTCTTGCTTACTCTGAAAATTATAAGAAATTCTAGGGGAATGACTTTACCTCCGCGCATCCCATTGTCAAGACTAGAGTCTTGGAAAGAATCTAGCAAGTCAAGCGAGACGGTAAAGTTCTTCTTAAGGACAAGATAAGACCTGTGTCTTTCATGTACGTTGAGGAGTTTCCTAAAGGTTCCGACAATGAGGAAGAAGAGGATTTAATTGTTGACGATGAGATAGGAGGAGATGAAGGTCAGCGAGATGAGTTTGGTAGGGACGACGGAGACTCTTTTTCTACTGCTGAGGGGATCACTACCGATTCTTTGAAGACCCCATCTACCTAAGGTTGAATGTTATTCCTCCCAAGGAGGGTGGCTCCTTGGAGCTGACAGGTAAAGAAACTTTTGTCCAACCAGACATTTCTACTGCATAGGTATGGCTTTCACTCACAAAATGTTTCCTTCCTTCTTGACTTTTTATCGACAACCAGTCTTCTCATGTTGCAGCAACCCCTTGTTCCTCCAAAGGTGTAAACCATAATAATGTATTATGTCCGTCGCTTTTGGCTACCAAAAACTTTTTGAAGGTCTTGATTCATAAAACCTATAGGAAATTATCTAAATAGAAGGGCTTGGAGGTTGTTGCATAATATACTTTTAACCTCTTTGTGATTTATGGCTTAATTCCTATGACATTTACGATTAAGTATATTGTATCAGTATGTACAATGTGGAGGATATGTGTACTAGCTTGTGGATTTGCATTACTATGATTGTGAGGATGTGGATGTTTATCGAAACAATTCAAAACTTGTATAGTGGTAGTTCATGTGGTTGTTTTCTTTTGATAAATATAACATTTTTAGTGTCGCTGCTTGTTAATTAGATTTCATGCACTATTATGTTTCGTTTTATCCATGGCTTAGTAGGATCGATTCTAGCCCCCCTTCTAAATTCAGGGAAGAACCCCTGATCATCTCTGGTTGCAAGGATATCTTTGATGATGCTTCTATTTCGAGATGAAAAAGGATGTATTATCAACAAAAGATTATCATCAAAACCATTAATGAACAGGTCTCCTATTTAGAGAATCAACTTAAAGAAAGAAACGAGACTATTTACGAGTTGCAATGCTAGCTAAGGGTTGTCCCTTCTATTAGTTCTGATACGGAGATAGGCAAATTATATCACCAGATTGACAGTTAGAGGTTGAATTGAAGAAAACAAAATTGGGTTACGCTTCCCTAGAATTTTCTTTACAGAATCCTAATTCGAATTGACAGAATTGGTCGTCATGAATCTTCTATGTGTCAAAACATGACATTATCTTCAATTGCCCTAAATGTAGAACTTTTAACACGTTAGTCGCATGCATGCGGTGACCTATGACATGGATTTTATGTTAATATGCTTGTGTACAATGTTTTACAAAAGTCAGAGCATACATGAGTGCTCATGTTCATGTGAAAGTTTCATGTTCACATAGCCGCATGTATCCAAATAATAAAGGCAAGGGAAAAAATAGTGGTACAACAACAAAGCAGATGACACACATGCTAGATTTATATAAGCTATAGGCAATCAACTCAAGTGAGACAAATACATGGTGGAGCAGAATGGTTACAATAGCAAATTAAGGCGACAAATAAATAGTGACAAACTATTTCAGAACAGATTAAGGCAGCACGTTTTTCAGTATATGGCGAAATGTTAATTAGGCAAGGGTATTTCCAATTTTAACATATGGCAAGAAAAATCCTTTTTGGAAAGAAAAATCAATCACATAAGTGGACCAATATCATGTATCATTATTTGGCAAGAAAGTTATTTCGAAATTCATTTCTTTCTAGATTTGACAAAAACAATTTTGTTATTGTCAAGTGGAAACATTCAAAGAAAATTTAATCGAGGCAATAAACAAATTTCAAGGTAACAATTTCAAAAAATTATTTTTTTACAAGAAGAATTTGTTCTAGTGATTCCTGGAAATCACAGTATGGTTTTATACATATATGGAATGTTATTCTGGCATGAATCAAACTCAACAAGAAATTATTTCCATGCAACTGTTTGGCATTGTTTTTAAAGGAGGACAGCAAATCAAATCTCAAGAATTACCATACTCAATCAAATCCGAGGCATTTCAAATTCAAGGGGCAAATTAAATTCATTTTGGAAATGTCCAGATTCACAGAAGACTTTTACATGTCTAAGTTTAATCAAAAATCAATCACGCAAATTTTCTCAATCAAAGCCAAGGTAACAAAATTGGAAATCACACGAAATCGGTCAAGGTCATACAATGAAATCAGAGCATTGATTAGGATTTTATAATCCTATATTACACACCTATCATCATCGGCTTTAGGTGCATCAAAAATCACAACAAAAATTCGATAGCAATAAAGATTCAAATCAGAATTTACTCACTAAGTTTATGATTGAAAGGAATTCCCAACTCAGAGAACAAAAGACATGGAGCAACAAAGTAATTGAAGCTTCAAAAGATTTCAGAGCTTCAGAGACTACTCAATTCATCAAGCATCAAATCGAATTGGGGATTTTTGGATAACCCTAGAAGGCCGCCATTTTTTCACAGAGCAAAGAGACCAAGTAAATAAGAAAGGGTGAACCAAAAACAAAAGAGGCCGGCCTAAATATTTGAAGTGTGAAAGGGGAATTTTAAATTTACTTTTTAACTTCTAGGGTTTAGATGGTTTAAATTTATCTTGTGTTTTTATTTTTATTTTGTAAACCATCATCAGTTACTAGAGTCTGTAAAATTCTAGATAATCCAGTTAGGGTTTAGCTAGCAGTTAACTAGAGTCCATACAATCTAGGGTTTATTGATTACGGGGTTGTAATCAGGGGAAATCTGTTCTAGGGGATTAGAACAGTATAGGGTTTTGAGCGTAGGATTAGAATAGGAGCAAGGGGTTCACGAGTGTACATGGTCTTGTATGTGGGATATGTTATTTTACCTAGTAGAAACATTAGGAATGCAGCAGGAGGCAGGGTATTGTCGAAGCTGGGTATATCTGTGTGTGATTTATTTTCTGCACTTTTATTTTTGCTGCATTATGTGATCTATTTATTATTTTAATATCCTATCAGTTTTTTAATTCAGTGAAAAACTGTGATAAACCCTATTCGTCCCCCCTCTAGAGTTAATCCGGATCCAACAAATTCGACCATAACCCGAGATGCAAAGGAAGTCCAAATGGGAAGTTGTTACTCTGGATCCAAATGGGATTAACGAGTTAACTCATGGGTTGGACTTTGCTGTGGGATGTATGCTAAGGATTATCGATGTCTATAGCTTTGACTCACCACTGAGGGACATATTATTATCTATGGATCAGTGCAGTGGAGTTATCATAACCCCATGGGGTGGAGTGGATATAACAGAGTATTATTGGTTACGGATCAATGCAGTGGAGTCGTCATGACTCCATGGGGCAGTGTGATCGTAGCAAAAAAATGGGTGACCTAAGTGGTAGATATCATATACTTTACGCACTGAGTGAGAGATGTGGGGATGATTGCAATGTATGATGTTTGCTATCACCATGACATGCACACCCCCTCCCTATTATTTTCACAGCATGTGTTAGTGTCACCTTATACTGTTGTACATCCTATTGTGCTAACTTTTTCATTGCAGGTCTAGGTTCAAGTATTGTTATGTATACCTGTTATTGTTCTGTTTTTCGCTGCTTATCACTCATACTATACTTTTGTCTGACCCAGAGTTTTATGTCTCTTCTTATTACTCTGGGTGCTCCTAAACGAGCAGACTAGAAATAGGTCAGCTGGTTATGCACGAGTAGCTATCCAAAGACGAGTAGGAGGCTTACACGTATTACTCCCATATATTATCCCTTTATTGTTGCTGGTCACTACTTTGGGCATTGGTAGTGTACCTTCCTATTTTTCTTTAGAGGCCATTTTAAAAGTTTTAGTAAAGATGGTTTGGATCATAAGCTGTATTTTGAATTTTCCACTACTATGATGATTTAGTTTTCAGTTTATGCACTGTCCCGCCTGTTTTATATCAAGTTTTGTTATTATTATATTTTGTTCCATGCGGTGTGAGATATACTACAGGTTATTTGATGATTCATCGTCTTCTATCTTTTCCTTTGACGACCGTCCCGTGCTGGTTGAACATCGGCGCAGCGCATTTCAGGAAAATGTCGGTTTGTGTGGGGCGGACCGTCACATTATCGTTTTATTGTGATTTTTTGTATCAGTTTCATCAGGAATTGAGATTTTTTGTGAACTCATCTGAGTTTCGAATATCATTTCGAAAGTTTAAAGACTTCCTCTACGTCAAGAAGTAGAAGTCGACCTAAAAGAATTTATTGCCATCAAAATCATTGTAATCAATCAACGTACTGGGTATATGCAAAACAAAAATGCTTCTATTATAACACATTAAATGAATGCACTGGGAATTTTTTTTCCATATGCGGTAACCCACATAAAAATGAATTTCATGATGTAGTAACACAAAATTAAAAGCTTATAAGGACATATAAATTTTTAGCTCGATGCCTAAGACAACGTAAAAAAGTTTGAAAATAATAAATCGAGTTTTTTAGTAATAAATCTGAATAGTGGAAATAGGGCACACCTTAAAGGCATGAATATCAATCGAATTAAATTGACTCTCGGAGGCAAGAGTAAGAAACATAAAGCAAAGGGTCAATATGAATGGTAATGAAAAGTTATGGTGAATTAAATGAAAAAGAGTAGAGAATGATTATTAAATTGATTTTTCGTGAGGGTTTACTAAATATGATAGTTCACTTAATCTGGAAAAATGATGTTTAAAAGAAAGATAATCATGCAGTAATAGTTGTAGTACAACACATGGTAGCAAGGGGAATGTTGAGAAACATGCACCACAATAATGAAATAAAAATAAACCAAGTGCTTGGAAAGACATCCTTCCCTAATAGCACGAAGATGAAGACAATCTCACTTATTTTTATTTTATTGTTTCCGCAAATTGAAGTTTTGATTGAAATCGAAGCTATGTTCAAACAAAGGGACAACTATCTATAGATTGGCTTCTTTATAATGTTAGGGAGTTTTGAAGTCTACTTAAGATCTTCAAATTGTGCACCAACATTAATACATGCTCCACACATATTCTACAGAAATTAGGCGAGTTCCCCTAAAAAATTGTAAAGAATCTATAGCTAAGAAAAATCCTTTGGACCAATACAATATTACAAATTATCAAATCGATAAACATGGCTTCATTTGTTATTTAAAAACCAGAGTATATTCTGAAAATTTTGGCATATTCTTCAGCGGTTCTGGATTTACAAGTAATTCTTTGGTTAGGAAAATTTTCCTTCCAGACACACATTACTATTTTAATGTAAAAATAACGATATTTTTATGCATCATCTCAGTATCTAAATGCAACCGTTTACCATAATCAATTCAGTAGTGTCCTATATAAAAGAAATAATTTTAAACACTTATAACATTAACACGATCACAATGCTTCCCCAATAAGATTTCCAAAGCTTATTTCCAATTTCTAGGTTTTGTGCATTTAAAGTTCATTTTTGAAAGTGGGGTGAAAAAAATATTGACTTGATTTGAGATAAGGCGTTATGTTGATGATGCAATGCTAAGTTGGAAATATAGCAAGAGGGGTGCAGATTCAAGTAAAGAACCAAATAAACAACAATCAAACTGAAGGCAAAGTTTAGGATTGAATGAGACATAGTACACTGATTTAAACTCGAAAATGTTTCTCATTCAAGATAGCAAAATGACCATGGTGGTTCTCACATGAAAAAGTCAATTCGAAGTGCTACAAATCTCTTGAAACTGCTTGTCATGATGTTTAACAAACTCAAATATCAAGGTTAGTAACTCCTGAGGCTTAAACGTGTTTGAGTACAATCTTATTTTATATACTTGGACAAAGAAACTCTTTGAATTTTTGATACGAAATCCACAATCAATTAGAATAAGAAGTAGATTATACCTGGGATTGAAAACATATTATCCTACAATCAAAATCAAATGCGTATTTTTAATAGAAATCCTAATAAAATTGATTAACGAAGGAATGTGCATGTTTAAATCGATTGAAATTGAACAAAACTATTATACATGGAAGAGTGAAAAAACTTGAATATGATACAAGGGGTCGATTTTTGAGTGTAGGATTCTAAAGTTTCGACAATATAGAAAGAAAAATCCGAACACGTTAGGGGTTTGATGGGCGATGGAAAGAAGAGAGTTTTCCATGATTTAGGGTTTTGGACTTGGCAGTGAAAATGGAATTTCGTGGTAGCGAAAATGGGAGGGATTGAAATAATATTGATCACCTTTTCCTTCGTTTTTTTTCCTCATGCACGAAACTTTAACGGTGTCGATATTCGTTATTTTCATCTCTAAGCAACTAAAAATCAAACAAAGATAGCAAATCATATTTCAATGCTATCATTTCTTGCAATAAATATATCATTTTCTTATAGTGGAAGTTAAGCATAATTTTTTGTATTAAAATCATATATAGCTATTTTGATTTTTTATATCTTAGTTGCAACATTTAGTTTGTTCTTAATTTGAATTTTATTTCGATCAATCTGTAATAGAAGTTTATTTGTTAGATTTTACTTTTAAGTACTATTAAGATTGCAGTGTAGTATTTAAGGAAGTTTTGAATTTGTAAGGGATATTCATTTGGTACATCATATATCAAGCGACATTAAAACTTGGTAATATTCACATGGGTGCTTTGAATTTATGAATAAAGTTAGGTCCAAAATTTAAGTGATATTAAGATAGAATGTATTTTTTGTAGTTCATGTTGATACTAAAAAATGTGATACCAAAGATTTTACAATTATTAAAAATAATAGCTCATTATTTGATATATATATATATATGTTTGTGTGTGTGTGTGTGTTTAACAATGCTTCATTTTAAATATAACGCGTGCATATACTTATATATTTATATTTTCATTATTTAAGTTAAATTATTTTATGCGTACATAAGTGTAATACACACACATTAGATATATATCCTAATACATAAATGTGTGCAAGATGACATACATGTTTATGTTACATCAAACAGTCTTGTCACTTTGTTAAATATACACATGATATATTCAAATAAATATTTTATTAGATTAAATAACTTAGTTAATTAATAAAAATAAAATAACTTCAAATAAATGTGATCTTGTTTAATAAATAGACCTAGTTAATATATTTCTTGTGCTTGCTAATGTCCAAATAAGATATTTCTTTTAAGTTCACTCATTTCATTGACTACAAAATGGCCCACTTCGGATAATGGTATTAAAGCCTGTTGTTATATACAATCAAACTAGTCAATATTAAGGGCCAAATAATGAAATTTTCTATTAGATGTCCATTTGGAATAGTAGTGTACATGCTTGTAGTTGAATAAAATTATTCTACCTTTTGTGGCAACCAACCTGGCCTAATGGATGAAGTAAGTCCAAAAGGTCGGGCAAACTCCAAAATTACAAGGCCTTGAGCTAATTTTCAAAGTAAGATTTTATGAAACTTAAATATATTTTAAATTTAAATGTTAAGTTTAAAATATAAATGGAAATTTTATAATTGTTATGAAGCAAATTATAATACCAAAACTAATTTTTGAAATTGATTAATTTTTTTCATTTTTTTAATATTTATTTTTTATTAATCATTTGTAGTAATTAAATTCAATAAATTATATATAATGTGTATGTACGCGTGCATGTTAATACTTGTGCATAATCAAAAGTTTGTACTTGAAAACTTATCTTAAAATTGTTGAAGGAAAAGGAAATATTTTTTTCTAAAATTATTAAAATATTTATCTAATTTGTGAATAAATAAGTATTTAGCTAGTTTGTAATCAAAAATTAATATTATTTTCACTTTTCGAATTAGGATATCTGAACGATGTTATTAATTTTATATAGGTTATTTTACTGAGTTGTCCCTTATGTTCCTTAACTCTATATAAAGACAAAACGATCCAATGGCAAAGATTGTGTGTGTCTCAATTTGTGTCAAATAGTAGTCCTTATGTGTGTGTATGTGTGTGTGTGTTTGTGTGTGTGTGTATATGTATATATATGTATGAAACAATCATTAAGTGGTGATTGCGCACTATAACGTAGAATTAACACTTCTATAGTATATAACATTCTTTTTTTATGTTACAAATAATCCAAGTGTAGTTTTCATGGTATTAATTTATTAACACTTCGAGCATGTTTATGTAATGAGTAAATTTATGATATAAAATAAAGTTCGAGCAATAATCTAGATAACTACCATTAAATTTGTTTTAATATCATTTTGCAGCCATTGAGGAGATTACTTTTGGTATATATACCATTATTTATTTTTGGTTATAACTTATAGGCTTGAACAGGTTAAGCTTATTTTGTTTGAATATTAAGTAATAATTCCAAAAGTAGAAACAAGTGCAAATTTTATTTGAAAATTCTTTACAAATAGGAAAACTAACTCTTTTGATTAATATATAACATGGACCCACCTTAGAGGTAAGACTTGCTAACTCATGGGTGAAGTTTTATTTTTGCAACATCCCCAAATTCATATATGTTGTGTAATTATGCATAAAATATGAAAAAAAAGTTGATTTCTATGTTTTTCCCATACTTAGTTCAGTTTTATTAAAAATAAAACTATAATCAAACTCATCAATTCGATCAATGGAATATTTAATAGACTATGATATTTTTGAACAAATGCCTTATTAAGTGAACATCACAAATTTTGAATTGACACCCACCTATTTTGGAGCACTATAGTCGATGCTTCCATGAATTCTTAAATTCCATGAACGTTTTTGGAGCATACTAACCTGTTCTTCTTTGTTTCCCTGAAAGATTTGACAAGTAATCCTTTTGTCCATTTGTAACACCCCGAATTTCAATAAAAAATAATTAAATAGAAACGGGTAATAAATTAAATATTAATTAGAATAAACTTCAGAATTAGACAACGGGGCAAGCATCATTGGGTCCATTGTAATTTTCTGATTAAAATGGACACTTGGTTTGCTGAAAATGGAATTAGAATGAGTAAGTTATGAATTAAAGAAGTTAAACCATAAAATCAGTACTAAAATATATAAATATTAATAATATGTTGGGCTCATGGGACAACCCATACCCGTTTGGGTCGACCTTATGTCGGCCTAGGACTTGGTTGACCCGATGTCGACTCAAGACGGATGTGGGTCGACCACGGACACCGTATGCGCGTGGCTTAGGGCGCATGCATTATCGCACAAACTTTAATATTAAAACACATTATTTTTCCGATGTAGCTTGGTTTTATTAGTTCAATTTGAACTAAAGGATGACGTGGCGCATTCTAGTTAGTCCAATGACATGGCTGGTCCAGATTTAATCTTAAATTTGGAAGATTGAGGATATCCAGTAACCTTATTAGTAGGCAAGCAGAGCCTATTTCATTTCTTCACATCCATTCTTTCGCTCTTCGTCTTCTTTCCCAGTCCTATCCGCAAAATTTGAAACAAGCAAATAATTAAATTTTTACAAGGATAAAGAAGTTCTATACTTTAAAATATTTATATTTATAAGTACTTCTAACGGCGGAGGTTCTGCTAGAATCGGAAAGGCCACGATTAAAGTTATTTTCATCAAATTTATGAGTTTATATGTGAAACATAGAAAGAAAAAGTGGTGGCCCAAGATAGGTAAATGAAAAAGAGAGAGAAATTGGATAAGCACGGATCAAGAAGGAAGTGAAGTGTCATGGGTGTAGTACGATGGGGCACTTCATCAAAGATTGCAGGAAGACAGCAAAGGTTTACTTGCTTTCAATGCGGACAGATGGGACATTATAGCAAACATGCCCTTAGAGGCAGGGACATGGAGCTAGTTCATTCGGAGCAAAATTCATGCGCTTGAGTGGCTCGGACCGGTGGTAAAGGTCAGGACAGAGGTAGTAAGATCACTGTAGAAGCCATGATTTCTATTTTCGACATCCCTATTAGGACCTTGTTCGATTCCAGTGCTTCTCATTCTTTCATATCCATTTCTGTTGTTGATAGTCTGCACTTAGATACTTCTATGGTTTCTGATCCAGTAGTTGTCTCAAATCCCATAGGAGGTATGACTCACCTATTTATGGTGTGTAGGGGTTTGAGCATTTATATTCTTGGTGTCGAGTTTGATTGTGATGCATATATACCGAGTTTCATGGATTACGAGCTTATTTTAAGGCTGCATTGGTTGGCCATGTATGGTGACATCCTTCACTGCAAGAGGGGAGTAGTGAGGCTTTTGAAGTGCCATGGTAGTGAAAAGACAACAGGATTAAGATTGAGTAATATAAAACCGAGTGTATATGTCTAGATAGTTTGATATATTATACTTGATATAGTTATGCAAATAAATATTTAATGGAACAAATGCTAAAATATCACACATAAGCAATATGTGAATGCAGTAAATAAAAATAAACGACAGCAAGAATTTGTGTAGTGGTTCGAAGCACTGTCTTACATCCAGTCCTAAACTCCTTTCGGAATTTCACTAAGAAATACCTTCATTTCACGCGGAGAAATAGGTTTACACACACTCAAGCAGCTGAACGAGATTTTGCCTCAGCAGCCGAAGCGGACTTCTTGCCTGAGCAGTAAAACATAACTTAGCAAATACAACTGTAGCTTTGACTATATATGTGTTCTAAGTAACACGGGTTAGTCACATTTTGAGTACACCATTATTATAATCTTATCCTACAATATATGAAGTATATGTGAAGATTTTAAGGACGTAAATCGCTTTTGAATCAAGAAGTATAATTATGGAATCAAAGATTCAAGCGATGAAGATAGTATTTAGAGCTTTTGAATGCACAGAATATAGAGAGATTAGAATTCGAAATTATAACAAGAATTAGTAATTTGGAAAGTGATATTGAAGTGTTTAAATAGTGTATGAAAAGTAGTAATCATTTGCAAAGAGATTTAATTAAAGGAGGCGTCCATTTCTCTTGGATTTGGATCCAATCTCTTCATAAGAGGAAGTGTCTCTTTATTGGGATATGACAGTTGGTTCGAATCAGCCAATTGGTAAAAATTAACCAGTCAATTGTTATTTAAGATCGTGTACACCTATGTGCACAAGTGCACATGCTATGGAAAATTGCATATACCAGTCGACTGGTAGAATTTTGACCAGTCAACTAGTCCTGTGCATTTTGCACAGTTTTGCACTTGTGCAACTATTTGTGATATGCGATCTTTTGTGCTAGTGTGTAGTAATATTTGAGGATAGATTTTAACAAAATATAACACATCTAAGACTCAACTTAAGATATAACCATACACTATGAGCTAAAATGTCAACGATGTTTTTCGCCAACATCGAAATTAGGTCTAAGTGTGTGGACCTAAGGGAACCAAAGGGATTACTTAGTTCCTTCAAGCTTGAGTTAGTTCACTATTTCCTAGATATTGAGGTCTTAAGCCCAAAGATTAGTTATGTTACTACCAAAATTAACACCAATACAAGCTGAAAGTGAAGGGGTGTCAGACCATCATTAGCATAAGAGCAATCTGAAAGTAGAAAAACCTGGCATAAGACAAAACCGGAAGTAGATGAAGATAAAGAACGAAAGCCTACAAACCAAGACCAAGAAGGGCGGAAGGGCTATTGGCTTTAACCTGCATAATGACGAGAGACAAAAGCATTAAAAGCACATAGATCTGAGACACAAGAGGAATTGTCTGAAAGCCAGCTATCGAAATCGAGAAGCTTGGTAATCAACAAGAGGAAATTTCGGTAGTAAAACCAGTAAAGCATTGGAATTATCCTTCCGGAAGAATCAAACCCACTCTGGAGTTCTACTGAAGGAAAATCAATGGTTCTAAAAGAAAAAGGCTATCCATACTAACTTGCTTGGTGTCGATACCGAAAGGAATGACAGCACCTGAAACCTAAATATCCAGAACACAAAGGCAAACTTCACGGAGAATTAATGGCAAGACCGAGAGCTCACGACTGGCAGATCATAACTGAGAGCTTTACTCAAAGCTGTCCATACCAACCGCCTTGATATCGACACAAAGAAGATAGAAATAACATCAAAGAGGAGTTTCTAATCCCGAGACCATCCTTCCGAGAGCTAAGGCCGGTACCCCAAACGAAATATTACACCTATCAACAAGGTCAAAAGAGCAGACGAGAGCAAAGCTACCGAAGCCAAAAGAAAAAATCAGCCGACACATAGCTGTTGCATATGAAAGAGGTTTCTGCGGATTAATGTTAGAAGAGGCCCCGATTTTTCTATAAAAAAGACCTAGAGGTCTCATTTTGGAGGCCGATTTCTCGTTTCTCATTCTTGCACTCTTTTCTTCTAGGAATCTAGAGTAAACCCTAATTTCTTAATCAATTTGTGGATTTCTATTATAATCACTTGTGTACTTCGAATCAAAGATCAATAAAGAGTGGAATAATATGTAGAGTGATTTCTATGAGCTTCTTAGTTATTGTTGTTACAAAATACCTTATGTTTTCTACGCGGAAAAGATTTCTTATACGAGCTTAATCCTTTCCTCAATATCTTTGCGAAACTCCATCCTATGAGTCATTTTGCTTTATATCTTTTGTTGTTCTTAGGGAACCCTTATCCCAAGGTAATTATTGGTTCTTAAGTCGCGTAATTGTGATACTTACCCCTCGAGGGAAGAGTAACTATTCTTTCGGACTTTAGACCTTAATATTTAGGAAACGACGAACTAACTCAAACTTGTAGGAACTAAATAACCCCATTTTTCTCTCAGGTCCACTTCCGTAGACCTATCTCCGGTGTTGACAAAAAATATCATTAACATTTTGGTACTAGGAGGGATTGAACCTCCGACCTTGTGGTTAACGGCCACATATTTGACTGTGTTGTACCATCCCAATTTGGACTAAGCTTTGAAGTTGCAAGAATATGGACAAAATGTAACACCCCGCCTCCGCTAGGGTCACTCGCAAAGGAATGCACTAGCTTTAGAGGGGCATTATTGGTAAACATGCACAGAAATATCACAAGACAGAACATATAAAATAGCAGAAGCAAAATCAAGCTTTCATAAACATTAATAATTAAGGTCTAAAGCCTTTTACATCAGAGTACATCAAAACCTGTCTTGCAATAGTAAAGAAGCATAAAGACTTTTTCATAAATTATTCCCCAAGTAAAAACAGTAAAGTAGCCATAGCCAAGAAAAGTCCAAGCCATCCATGATGACCTTCAAGCAGAAGAAGTCCGAACTAAACAACAGTATTTCCTCCCTGTAACCTGGGGGGGGAAACGGAAGAAAAGAAGCGAAACAAAACGGGTCAGTCAAAAAGACTGAGTAAGCCCTATCTACTATCAGCATAAAAACTAGTAAAGTTAACTGACATGAGAAACTGAGATGAACATAAGCATGATGACAAGATAGATAAGCTAAATCAAAATAACAGGATAAACTACTAAACTCAGATAAACTAAGGTGTCATGATAAATTACGATGTCAAGATAAAACAAGGTACCCCATCGTCAGGTTCCTATCAAGGATAATATCCCCAAGATATCTATCACGTATAACATCCCATGGTATCTATCCTGTCTTTTAGCTCTGCACCTACCGTACTAGTATCCCCACCGTATCATGTGTTAACCATGAATGACCCTTACTCAAAAGTCATGTAATGGTCCATGTCAAACTAATATATCGCATATATAGGTTACTCAACTCGTATCTTTCCATGTAAATGTTCAGTCCCATGCCGTAGACCGTACGGGCTTTCCCATGAGGTTCTATACTACTCCAACGTAATTCCATGATCCTTAAGATCGTTTTGGACTGTTACCCTAGGTCTAGCTAGGTTCTTTCCTATGAATCACTGTTTGTACAACTAGGACTTATGCTACCTAGGACTACTAGGGATTATGCTTAACTATTGCACGTTTTCGTATCTCGGTTTGGGTTCAACTACCTAGGGCCACTAGGGATTACGGTAACCGTCAACCGCGCCCTCTTTCCCATGCATTCATCGTGAATCGTTTTTCCATGACTGTATGCACATGTATCACATCGTGCCATCCGAGTCCTGTCGCAGGGCAGATCCAGAAATACAGGACTCGGTCGGGAGCTTTAGATTTATCTGCCGATGCAGATGCTAAGGTCTGTTTTTCCTATACGTGGCTATGGTCCCACGAGACCACTCCCTCAACTAGTGAAAGACAAGACAGGATAAATCCTGTATGAGAACACACTACTGGCCAACCCACAATCCTAGCCTTACCGCAACCATAATTAGATAGAAATTATGGTCTTTTGGGTGTTCTCTGCCTTTCCGTACGTACACGCTTGACCAAAGATGGTAGGTAGCCTGACGAAATGCTATCTAGGGCACGACCGTGTATCGTCGACTATCCCCTATCCATCCCCGTCTTTAGGTCGCTCGTATAGCAACCAAGGCATACTCTTGGTTCTTCTAACGTAGACCTTAACCTCTCATGAGCCTAGTATGATCACCTGGCAGCTCACAGAGGGATACCAAGAATATCCTCACGTTCCCCGAAGCCGCTGCTTCGTTACCCAGTTCGCTGGAGCCTTTATCTAAATCAGATACTTGCTCCTACTCGTATGCTTAAACGATGACCTACCGTATCAGGTTACTCATCTATCTAGGAACTGGTCTAAATTTTCTTGACTAAGAACTATTACTTAGTTATTCTTCAACTCAGGTTTACCACTTAGCCTCATTCCCGTTATCCCTGTTAATTACGGTTTATCCACCTAATTCTCCGAACTAGGGTTTATATAATGGATTAAGTGTCACTTAAGTTCATGACTTAACCCGTCTACAAATCATGTCAAAATTGGCTAAGTATCCAAGTCCAAGGCTTAACCCTACAAACCATGTTCAAGTTGGTTAAGTATGTATTAACTTGACCCTATCAAATTACTGAGTCAAATTGGTCAAGTGTATTCAAACGATTCGTGACTCAGCCTTATCATGTTATCACGTTAGATTGGTTAAGTATTGGTTAACTTAACCTTATCAAATAACCGAGTTGGAGTGTTTAAGTATAGGTTACTTAATCACTTCAAAATTACCGAGTTAGATTGGTTAAGTGTTGGTTAACTTAACCACTTCAAAATCACCGAATTGGATGGGTTAAGTCTAGGTTAACTTAACCACACCCCCTAACTGTATTATACGGTTAAGTGTAATTAGGAAAGCTTAATTAACCGTATCAAATTCACGTGTTGGTTTGGTTAAGTGTTGGTTAACTTAACCCCGTCCACTAGTCGTATAAAAATGGTTAAGTGTCATTAGGCAAATCGAGTTACTTAACCTACCCAACCTTGTCATGTTTTGTTAAGTATCATTAGCCTAATCAATTTACTTAACCCATTTGTCCATGTCATATTTGGTTAAGAGTCATTAATCGAATTAACTTAACCATATCATGTGGCATTAATTACTTAATGCACCTCAACCTCTCACATTAGACTTTGTTGTGGTTACTAGTTAAGCCGGTCGGTTCCGGGTAGCTTTACACCACAACTTGGTCAAACCTCGGGTTCAAGCACAACATGACCAACTTCTCACATTGGGTCCTATTGTTTGCAACTACTAGTTAGGCCGGTCGGTTCCGGGTAGCTTTATGTTGCAAACTCAACCCAACCTCGAGTTGGTCACTTTCATGTTTAGTCTAGTGTCATGTTCATATTCAAGTTTTCTTAAGAATATGGGTAGACCTAACTCAATAGGTAAATTCCCAATTCCATAGTATGGGTAGACCTAACTTAATAGGTAAATTCCCAATTTCATATTTTCAAGCATACTTACATGTCAACTTCCATGTTATATTTCAAGTCATATTTTTAAGAAATTACCCACAACATGACCCAACGCTTTTAAACTCGCATATACGTTCGCAACAACGTAATGGATTAAAAGAAGAGACTTGGCAAAGGCATGACAAAAATGGATATTAAGCCACAAGTTAATCATGGTGGCAAATAAGGCACAAATGTGTTCATTAACTTGCATGTTACATTCTTAAGCCTAAAAAACATGCATAAACCCAAACTTGGCACATAAGCGAATCATGGTGACAAAAGACATGGAATGATGACTAGTAACTCGCATATATCATCATATAAGGGTTATGACTTCATATGCAAGTTGACATAAAGGTTATGAGGGTTCTCATGTTGCATAATGCAACATTTCAACATAAAGGTTGTAGCTTTTAGCCCACAAGATCAAGATAATGACTTCATAAACTTGCATGACATGATAGCATGTATCATACTTAATGATCAAACCCAAACTTGCAACATGAACATTTAACTTCATAGTTAATATCTAAGAGTAGGGAAAGGGC
Organism: Allium sativum; assembly: GCA_030737875.1. Classification (NCBI taxonomy): domain Eukaryota; kingdom Viridiplantae; phylum Streptophyta; class Magnoliopsida; order Asparagales; family Amaryllidaceae; genus Allium; species Allium sativum. Next base: position 1,044,353,908 of record CM060916.1, on the reverse strand, counting down.
TTACATTGCTATGAAGGCACAAATCGAAATGCAAAACAAAGATTGAGACAAAGCCTATGCATTCCGTCATCCAAAAACCCAAAGATGAAAGCCCCAAATCAATAAAAACCTCATCTTGATGAACAAAGATCAAAGCTTTAGCCTTGAAATCAACTTTAGAAGCTCTCATACTAACATAGAGACTCTCTAACCCTCACATGATCATGAAACCTCTCATAGAAATGAAGATAGAAACTTTGGGCAAGAGGATGGAGGCTAGGGTTTTGGGTGGAGGCCATGAGAGGAGCAATTTTGCCATAGTTTAGTTGCATGAATGAATAATGAGGATTTAGGGGTAGGTTAGGGGCTTATTTATAAAGATTAGGATTAGTTAGGACCCTTAGATTAACCCTAGGATCAACCTGAACCATCAGATTTCGAACCAGACCCAAAAACCTAGCCAAAACAGAAAACAGGTGCACCAGGCAAAACTGCCCGGCCACCATAAGTCGACACCCAAGTCGACAGGGCTGTCGACTTGGGTCATGCCATGTCGACTCCCAAGTCGACAGGGCTGTCGACTTGGGGTGCCTGGCGGGAATTTTCCCGCCTAGCCTTCTAGGCCAAATTTTCGAAATTAGAACTCGTTTTTGAACTTGAATTTTCTGAAAACTTCGTCGGACCATAACTTGGTCATACGGACTCCGATTCTCGAAAACTCAGACTCTATTTCGCGTATTTTTCCGAGACGAACGCAATGGCATAGCCCGTTTTACTTGATTCAGAATTTAAAATTAAATTCTGCCTTGATTCTCGTCTTAACATGTTATCGAAATACGGGTTGTTACATTCTCCCCACCTTTTAGGATTTCGTCCCCGAAATCTCTAAGTTAGGAAGAACATATCCTACCATCCATCATTCATCTACTCAAAACATCATCCACAAGCAACCATTGTCCTTAGATGATTTCTAATGCTGTATGAATATATGCAAAACGTGTGTGTACATGTTCCTTAGCTAATGCTAATGATCAGGCCTGAATAATCTTTCTAATGCAAAATATGTATAGTGCCATGAATCCAACATGTATGCACATTAGATACTATATGCGTGCACAATCATTCATTCATATGCAACAACCGCATGATAATACATTCGATTTCATCCATAAACAAGTATAAATACTCGTGCATATGCAATATGAAATGTGACCGAGTCGAGCTAGTATCTAATGTGTATTCGCGCATCCACGAGCAACCACTTGCAACCATATCAATCATAACATGTTTCAAATACATGTTTACATCCATAGGGTTCTACCTAGGATTCCCTGAAACAAGGTCGAGAAGATAAACAAGACAAACTCCTTACGGGGTTTGTAACATAAAAATAGGACCGAGAGGATGTCCACAAAAGATAGCCTACAAGTAAGCTCTACAGAAAACAGGGATCAAGGATATACTTCCCAAAAAGAGATATCATGCGCGTATCTAGTCTTTGACCACCAAAGTCGTATTTCCTTGAACTTAATTCCATTGTGCCTTGACCGTCCTTTAACTTCGTGATTTCGTAGCTTCTTATTTCCTGTTTCCATAACATGAGCTTGAACTCATTTCTTCATCGCCTCTCGTTCCACTTGCACTTATCCTTTTTCTAGAATACTTGGCGCAAACATGACTGCGTACTCATGATCTCATGCAAGCCTTCCAAAATTCACTAGTGAATCTTGGTTCTCGTTTATATACTATAAGGTATTCCATGTAGAAGAACTTTCTCTTGAAAGTAAACGGATGTCAACCAGGTTATCAAGCGCACTTACTAGGGTGATCTCTATAACCCATGCATAAATGAAGTAAACCATCCGTCTTATCGGCGAACACCACTTGATCGAGCTTCAAATTTCCAACAAAGGCATCAAGGGATTCTAGTCATGACAGAACCTCAAAAAGGTTACATGATACTTCAAGGGTATTACCAAGGCTAGTCAAAGGGTCTAACTACCCTCCTATCAAAACCGAGAGTGGCACCCCCTACTAGGTAACCACTTCATCCCTAGAATCCATCCATAGCTTATAAACATAAGCATTATTTCCAAACTCAACACTTGGCATAGACATTCTCAAATCCAAACAAGTCATGTATAAATGGACTGATTCTCCAATAGGACTTTGAGACAAAAAATGGGATTCTCTATTACGCTAGTACTTAAGGTGCAGAGACTCAACTATCGAAGCAGACTTAAATGATACGAAAAACGAAGTCCTAACGGGATGATAGAGAAGAAAAGCTAAACCTTTAACAAGATCATTACCCTCCTTCCGAGGTACCCTAGAAATGAGAGCATACTATTGCCCTCCCGATGATCTTGTCCTTGTCCCATAATACTTAACTATCCGCCCCGTTTTACCATGCCAAAGGTACTCTCTCGTCATGGCTTTCATTGTTCATCTTTCTCCCTCCTTCGAGGACTAAGCCATACCAACAAGTTGCTCATCCTTAAGCTCGTATCCTTTATCCTCTTTCTCACTATCCTTTCTTATAACGCGGCCACTGGTCTCTCGAGAACCACCTCCATCGTATGGAAAGCACTTTCGTAGCTAGAAAAGACTAGTCGCAGTTAAAACCACTGTGACTACAGATGGGGGAAAGAAAGGAAAAGAGATTCAATTAAGGAAACAAGGATAGTGCTAATGGCCTTTGGGGAATAGCCTTTTTCTTTTAAAAGAAAATTTTCTTGAAAAATGCTTCTTTGTAAACGATTTTCAAATAGTTTTCAGAAGGTCTTTAAAAACTTTTGCCTAGTCTGGTAACCTTTTGCTCTGATACCAAATGTAACACCCCGCCTCCGCTAGGGTCACTCGCAAAGGAATGCACTAGATTTAGAGGGGCATTATTGGTAAACATGCACAGAAATATCACAAGACAGAACATATAAAATAGCGGAAGCAAAATCAAGCTTTCATAAACATTAATAATTAAGGTCTAAAGCCTTTTACATCAGAGTACATCAAAACCTGTCTTGCAATAGTAAAGAAGCATAAAGACTTTTTCATAAATTATTCCCCAAGTAAAAACAGTAAAGTAGCCATAGCCAAGAAAAGTCCAAGCCATCCATGATGACCTTCAAGCAGAAGAAGTCCGAACTAAACAATAGTATTTCCTCCCTGTAACCTGGGGGGGGAACGGAAGAAAAGAAGCGAAACAAAACGGGTCAGTCAAAAAGACTGAGTAAGCCCTATCTACTATCAGCATAAAAACTAGTAAAGTTAACTGACATGAGAAACTGAGATGAACATAAGCATGATGACAAGATAGATAAGCTAAATCAAAATAACAGGATAAACTACTAAACTCAGATAAACTAAGGTGTCATGATAAATTACGATGTCAAGATAAAACAAGGTACCCCATCGTCAGGTTCCTATCAAGTATAATATCCCTAAGATATCTATCACGTATAACATCCCATGGTATCTATCCTGTCTCTTAGCTCTGCACCTACCGTACTAGTATCCCCACCGTATCAAGTGTTAACCATGAATGACTCTTACTCAAAAGTCGTGTAATGGTCCATGTCAAACTAATATATCGCATATATAGGTTACTCAACTCGTATCTTTCAATGTAAATGTTCAGTCCCATGCCGTAGACCGTACGGGCTTTCCCATGAGGTTCTATACTACTCCAACGTAATTCCATGATCCTTAAGATCGTTTTGGACTGTTACCCTAGGTCTAGCTAGGTTCTTTCCTATGAATCACTGTTTGTACAACTAGGACTTATGCTACCTAGGACTACTAGGGATTATGCTTAACTATTGCACGTTTTCGTATCTCGGTTTGGGTTCAACTACCTAGGGCCACTAGGGATTACGCTAACCATCAACCGCGCCCTCTCTTTCCCACGCATTCATCGTGAATCGTTTTTCCATGACTGTATGCACATGTATCACATCGTGCCATCCGAGTCCTGTCGCAGGGCAGATCCAGAAATACAGGACTCGGTCGGGAGCTTTAGATTTATCTGCCGATGCAGATGCTAAGGTCTGTTTTTCCTATACGTGGCTATGGTCCCACGAGACCACTCCCTCAACTAGTGAAAGACAAGACAGGATAAATCCTGTATGAGAACACACTACTGGCCAACCCACAATCCTAGCCTTACCGCAACCATAATTAGATAGCAATTATGGTCTTTTGGGTGTTCTCTGCCTTTCCGTACGTACACGCTTGACCAAAGATGGTAGGTAGCCTGACGAAATGCTATCTAGGGCACGACCGTGTATCGTCGACTATCCCCTATCCATCCCCGTCTTTAGGTCGCTCGTATAGCAACCAAGGCATACTCTTGGTTCTTCTAACGCAGACCTTAACCTCTCATGAGCCTAGTATGATCACCTGGCAGCTCACAGAGGGATACCAAGAATATCCTCACGTTCCCCGAAGCCGCTGCTTCGTTACCCAGTTCGCTGGAGCCTTTATCTAAATCAGATACTTGCTCCTACTCGTATGCTTAAACGATGACCTACCATATCAGGTTACTCATCTATCTAGGAACTGGTCTAAATTTTCTTGACTAAGAACTATTACTTAGTTATTCTTCAACTCAGGTTTACCACTTAGCCTCATTCCCGTTATCCCTGTTAATTACGGTTTATCCACCTAATTCTCCGAACTAGGGTTTATATAATGGATTAAGTGTCACTTAAGTTCATGACTTAACCCGTCTACAAATCATGTCAAAATTGGCTAAGTATCCAAGTCCAAGGCTTAACCCTACAAACCATGTTCAAGTTGGTTAAGTATGTATTAACTTGACCCTATCAAATTACTGAGTCAAATTGGTCAAGTGTATTCAAACGATTCGTGACTCAGCCTTATCATGTTATCACGTTAGATTGGTTAAGTATTGGTTAACTTAACCTTATCAAATAACCGAGTTGGAGTGTTTAAGTATAGGTTACTTAATCACTTCAAAATTACCGAGTTAGATTGGTTAAGTGTTGGTTAACTTAACCACTTCAAAATCACCGAATTGGATGGGTTAAGTCTAGGTTAACTTAACCACACCCCCTAACTGTATTATACGGTTAAGTGTAATTAGGAAAGCTTAATTAACCGTATCAAATTCACGTGTTGGTTTGGTTAAGTGTTGGTTAACTTAACCCCGTCCACTAGTCGTATAAAAATGGTTAAGTGTCAGTAGGCAAATCGAGTTACTTAACCTACCCAACCTTGTCATGTTTTGTTAAGTATCATTAGCCTAATCAATTTACTTAACCCATTTGTCCATGTCATATTTGGTTAAGAGTCATTAATCGAATTAACTTAACCCTATCATGTGGCATTAATTACTTAATGCACCTCAACCTCTCACATTAGACTTTGTTGTGGTTACTAGTTAAGCCGGTCGGTTCCGAGTAGCTTTACACCACAACTTGGTCTAACCTCGGGTTCAAGCACAACATGACCAACTTCTCACATTGGGTCCTATTGTTTGCAACTACTAGTTAGGCCGGTCGGTTCCGGGTAGCTTTATGTTGCAAACTCAACCCAACCTCGAGTTGGTCACTTTCATGTTTAGTCTAGTGTCATGTTCATATTCAAGTTTTCTTAAGAATATGGGTAGACCTAACTCAATAGGTAAATTCCCAATTCCATAGTATGGGTAGACCTAACTTAATAGGTAAATTCCCAATTTCATATTTTCAAGCATACTTACATGTCAACTTCCATGTTATATTTCAAGTCATGCTTTTAAGAAATTACCCATAACATGACCCAACGCTTTTAAACTCGCATATACGTTCGCAACAACGTAATGGATTAAAAGAAGAGACTTGGCAAAGGCATGACAAAAATGGATATTAAGCCACAAGTTAATCATGGTGGCAAATGAGGCACAAATGTGTTCATTAACTTGCATGTTACATTCTTAAGCCTCAAAAACATGCATAAACCCAAACTTGGCACATAAGCGAATCATGGTGACAAAAGACATGGAATGATGACTAGTAACTTGCATATATCATCATATAAGGGTTATGACTTCATATGCAAGTTGACATAAAGGTTATGAGGGTTCTCATGTTGCATAATGCAACATTTCAACATAAAGGTTGTAGCTTTTAGCCCACAAGATCAAGATAATGACTTCATAAACTTGCATGACATGATAGCATGTATCATACTTAATGATCAAACCCAAACTAGCAACATGAACATTTAACTTCATAGTTAATATCTAAGAGTAGGGAAAGGGCTTACATTGCTATGAAGGCACAAATCGAAATGCAAAACAAAGATTGAGACAAAGCCTATGCATGCCGTCATCCAAAAACCCAAAGATGAAAGCCCCAAATCAATAAAAACCTCATCTTGATGAACAAAGATCAAAGCTTTAGCCTTGAAATCAACTTGAGAAGCTCTCATACTAACATAGAGACTCTCTAACCCTCACATGATCATGAAACCTCTCATAGAAATGAAGATAGAAACTTTGGGCAAGAGGATGGAGGCTAGGGTTTTGGGTGGAGGCCATGAGAGGAGCAATTTTGCCATAGTTTAGTTGCATGAATGAATAATGAGGATTTAGGGGTAGGTTAGGGGCTTATTTATAGAGATTAGGATTAGTTAGGACCCTTAGATTAACTCTAGGATCAACCTGAACCATCAGATTTCGAACCAGGCCCAAAAACCTAGCCAAAACAGAAAACAGGTGCACCAGGCAAAACTGCCCGGCCACCATAAGTCGACACCCAAGTCGACAGGGCTGTCGACTTGGGTCATGCCATGTCGACTCCCAAGTCGACAGGGCTGTCGACTTGGGGTGCCTGGCGGGAATTTTCCCGCCTAGCCTTCTAGGCTAAATTTTCGAAATTAGAACTCGTTTTTGAACTTGAATTTTCTGAAAACTTCGTCGGACCATAACTTGGTCATACGGACTCCGATTCTCGAAAACTCAGACTCTATTTCGCGTATTTTTCCGAGACGAACGCAATGGCATAGCCCGTTTTACTTGATTCAGAATTTAAAATTAAATTCTGCCTTGATTCTCGTCTTAACATGTTATCAAAATATGGGTTGTTACACAAAGGGTTCCAACAAGAGTCTTCTGGATCTCAAATGGACATGTCAAATACTATTGACCCAAGAGTGATGGAGGAACAAAGGTTAAGAATAGATGCCTTGAGAATAATCAAATGGGAAAGGGAAATAGAATAATATGATCCTAATAATTGGAGCGATAATCCTTCCTACATAAGACAAGCCCCAACCTTTAGCTCAAATGGTTCTATGATAAAGGAGTATAACCCATTCTCTCATATAAGGAAAGCTATCCGTAAGCAAATCAAAGGCATAGTCCTCGATCGTGGGATAATGAAGGACTTTAAACACTTTTCTTCCATTGGGCTAAAAAGATTACACTCCAACCTCAACATACCTTAAAAAGGAGATTCAAGGGTATATATGAAGCGACAAGGTCTAATAACAAAAGATTTAATTTCCAACGACAAGGAAGAACTTTACATAAAGAATGCCAGATGTCCACCACCTAACTCCCTAAATGCAAAACATTTATTTCCTAGCCAGATATGTACTCGACTATTGGAAATCCACAAAGAAGATGCCCAAGTACGAAAAGAAATTGGAAGGGCCTCACTATTACTATGATATGATACACGGACAAAAACTAACAGTTGTAGAGCTCCCAAGGGGATGGTCATCAAGTTTCTCAATCAAGGCCATTTACAAGGCTTTGTAAAAGAGTTAAACTAAGTCCACTAAAATCCTTGGGTAAAGGATTATATACGTAACTAAGGGTATGGAAACCCTCTGAAGACTTCTAAATAAATCAAGGTGGGTAAAATCACAAATGGATTAAAACCCTTGTCACCGACGACTTGGGCAGGGAAAGGCATCCCTCAGAGGGGGGTGATGTGTAAGTCTTTCTCCACGCCCGAATCAGAAAGGGCCAGGTTAAAGAATCAAAAGCGAAAGCCTCCGACCCATGCCAGAAATGGTCAGGACGAAGCATCTAATTAGCACGCCCTGCCTCTGCTCATTGAAGAGTACGCCTTGCCTATGCTATGAACTAAGCACGTCCTACCTCTACTCATAAAAGAGAACTGTAATAACCCGGAAATCAGAGCCAATTTAAAATTTTTATTTCGGCAATTTTAACGAATTTTGAATATTTGAAATGAATTGTTTTAAATAATAACAACGAGAAATTTATTTTGAATAGAATTAGAATGTATATATTTATTTGAATCGACATTAGAATATAAATATTTTATTTTAATTATAAAAGGAATTTAAAATGGTGCGGTAGTTTGAAAATTCGATTTCGAAATTCAAATGATTGTACAGGATTCAAAATAATTCGGATTTTAGCAAAACCAAAAATATTAGTATCTAATCAAGAATATCTTTCGAACGAATACGAAAAATTGAAATTTCATGGCGGGGATCAAAAGTTATGCCCAGTTGAAAATTTAGAATAGTTGATGTGGAATTCTGGCCCTTAAAAATGAAAATTTTGCATACGACCTCTGTTTTTGGCGAAACCACTTTTGTTGGATCCGTGATGTCTAATTATTGTTAGATTCCAAAATTCATAATTTTTCAAATCAATATGTGAGCGTGGTGAAGAAAAACGTGTTTTGATAGTTTCACTCAATTTCGATCGACCAGAAAATGGCTATTTTTCAAACAGTCTCAGAATTTGATGAAATTAGTTTTGTTAGGGCCGTATCGTCAATACGAAGCTAGAAAATATTTTTCGGGAATTTTTAGAGTCTGTATGTGGCCCCGGTAATTGAAATGCGCGTTCAAATTCAATATATTGATTTATATTTTGATTTTGACGAAAACTGATCGAAACAGGAGAATTGGCTTACAATACATATCCCATTGGGTTCGGAATAGTGGTAATTAGCTAGGAATGACAGTCGTTGGGTCTCGTTTGGAGATCAAATAAAAAGCCAACATTTTATTTTTGAAATTATTAAATATAAAATATATTTTTACATATAAGCCCTCACCCCTCGTTCTCTCTTCCCTACATCTCATTTCAGGAAAAAAAGGAAAAAAAAAGAAATCGCGCACCGCTGCCTCGATCCAGCCATTGCTGGCCCATCGCGCGACGAGCACCTCCAACCCACTCCGCCATGACCATCTCCGGCCATCACCACCCTCCAGCAACGTTCCTCCTTCTCCAATTGAATCCCAACGCCCAAAAACCCCGAAAACCCTAGAACACGCCGTCGGTCCCCAGTTCTGCCGCCACCAGACCCCGCTCCTCCTCCGACGATGTCCGCCAGTCCCTATCTCAAGTAGACATAGCCCCTATCCACTGTAAGTTGTTTATTTAATTTAGTGATTAGACATTATTTTAAAAATCTGTTTTTCTTTGCTATATAAAATCTGATCTTCTTTATATATAAAGTTATGAATTTTAATATATGGAGTTATAATTTTTATTGTATAAAGTAATGATTTTTAGCTACGTAAAGATTTGATTTTTTAGTTTAGTAAAGATTAGATCTTTAATTTCATAAAGCTATGATTTTTATTCATATAAAGCAATGATTTTTATTCGTATAAAGTTATGATTTTTAATTATGTAAAAAATAATAATATTTAGTAGATAAAAATATGATTTTTATCTATATAGTAGCATAATCAAAGTATGGGTTTTTATATATATAATAGCCGAAAAAAATGTGACTTTTATTTATAAAGTAGTGTTGTTAAAAATGTGACTTTTAACACATACCACATGAAATAGGCTGCGTTGGAAACAAGATGAAGATTTCCTACATATGAAGAGTCGTGGCGTTTGGTTTAGCTTCTCTATGAGAACTCCTCATCTTTATTTTAATTTCTAGTTTGAAATATATACTAGGATGCAGATGGTGCTTAGCAGCACCCAACACCCGTCGTCCATAGACCATGGATGACTTGTTTGATTGATGTGTTGTGAAAATTGATTGTGTGATGTGGAATGAATAAATATTTTATAGTTAAAAATATAATTTTTAATGTGTATATAAAATAAATATTTATAAACAAATCAGATAATTTGTTTATGTACACCCATTTGACTGATATTGATAGGGACGATAAATTTTACACATCGCCCAACTGCACAAATAAAAATCTGTGTTTGTTCATGTGAAACCCCACACGGGTGTTGGGATGATATTTGACGTACACTAATCCTGATTGTTTATTTGTATGTCAATCGATGGGTCGACAGACTGTGTAAGCATTAATTATTTATATTTAATGCTTACGCCGTTGTGTTGTGCACTCTGGATGATGGTTGATGATTTATTATTGCTATTATATACATGTGTTGTAGGAAATCCATATAATTAATAATATATGGTAATTTATTTGGCCTCATTCCAATTTGGAAAATAAGGAATATTATAGAAAGAAAATTAATGTGTTGAATAGAAAGAAGATTCATGTGTTGAATAGAATAAAAATTCATGTGTTGAATAAAATAAATTCATGTGTCGAATAAAATTAATATTCATGTGTTGAACAAAATATTTATTTGTTGAATAGAATAATGAAGTTATTGAAATATATAAAGAAGTGTTGATTAGATATGCGCCATTTTGACGCGAACGATATTTATATCGATTATATTCGGTTTTTATAATGAATATAGAAAAGGAAGTGATTTCAAAATATAACGTTTTGAAAATATTATCATTTGTATTTCGATGATGTGGAATATTCAATTTTGATTCAAAATTGAATATGAAGTTGAAATCGTTTCGAAAACGAATCTAAAACGATTTATAAAATACGTTTTTAAAAAGAAATCGACGAAATATAATATATATATATATATTAAATGGCCTGAATAGAATGCGCCACGCCGCGGATGTAACACCCCACCTCCGCCAATGCCACTCTTGCAAGTGCACTGGCTTTGGAGGCGCATTAAACGAGGTAAACATGCATGCAGATATCACAAGACAGAACATATAAGTAAAACAGAGTAGTAAAGCAGCGGATAAAACCAACATTTCAAAACCATAGTCAAGTTACATCAAAGTACTTGGTGATTATTTTCCCACAAAACAAAGTCCAGAACATAAACTAAAAATTGGAAAAAACATAAAGTAACTATCCCCAAAGCAGAATAAAGCCATAGCATGCTCAAGTCCAAACCGTACATGAGCTATCCAGAAAAACAGCTAAAGATCCAGCTAGGTACCAGTGTTCCCACCCTGCAAACCTGGGGGGGGGGGAGGAATGGAAGAAAAGAGGCGAAAGAAAACGGGTCAGTCAAAAAGACTGGTAAGTCCTATCTACTATTAGTATAAAAACTAATAAAGTTAACTGGACATGTAAAGCAGAGATGAAGCATAGTGTGATAACTGTCATGGTGAAAAGTTAACAAGATAGATCAAGTGTGGCATCGCATGTACAAGGTTAAGTTGCACCAAGTGTGTACTAGTATTCCAATCCATGTCAAGTATAAACAAGAAATGATCCCTTGGCCCAATCTTGGCCCAATATCACGGAATGACCTAGATCAAGGTCCAAGAACACGGCCTAGTCGATCGACTCCCTAAAAGCCTAACTCGTCAAGTGTCGGTGTCCTACGGCCCAATCACGAAGTGTAGTCAAACTGTGCTAGGTCCACCCTAGGGTGTATCAAGCCCTAGGGTGCCAACCACGGACACAAATCAAGCACGCACAGTCTAAACCTACGGGTGCCCGTGTCTGCTTTATCAACTCCGGACTATGTGCATGACTATAGTCCGCCTGAACCTACACCGGCGCACCTACTCAGCCGTCGTTTTGGTCGCTTACATGTCAGCCCAGTAATCGTGCCCCACCCTAGCCTAGTCCCTAGGGTATCATGATACACTCAAGAGGGTTACTGGTGAAAAGGACCACGTAACTAGGGTTTCTAACGGGTTAAATGTGGTTAACCCTACCCAATCAAGTTGGTTAAGTGTACCCAAGGTTCATGACTTAACCCTATCAACCCATCGTGTTTAATTGGTTAAGTATTCAAGTGGTCCATGACTTAACCCTATCATGTGGCATTAATTACTTTAATGCACCCAACCTCTCACATTAGACTTTGTTGTGGTTACTAGTTAAGCCGGGCGGGTCCGGGTAGCTTTACACCACAAATTGGTATAACCTCGGGTTTCAAGTGCAACATGACCAACTACTCACATTGGGTCCTATTGCTTGTAGCCACTAGTTAAGCCAGTCGGTTCCGGGTAGATTTATGCTACAAACTCAACCCAACCTCGAGTTGGCCATTCTCATGTTTTCTAGAAGTCATGTCCAAGTTCATGTTCATGATTCAAGCATAATCACATGTCATATTTCATGTCATCTTTTCAAGTCATGTTTTTATTTTAGTTTACCCATAACGTAACCACATCGCATGTAAGTTCGCATAAATACAAATAGATCTCAAAGGGGGAAACTTAGAAACATGACATAATTAATGAGGTTTGGGAAACAAGTTAAACATGGTGGCATATGAGGCAAATGTGTTCATAAACTTGCATATTACATTGTAGGCCTCAAAACATGCATAATATCAACTTTTGCAAAATAGACGAAACATGGTCATAAATGACATAGGATGATAGCAAGTGATTCGCATATAACATCATATGCAAGATAACACAAGGTTTATGAGAGTTTCTATGTTGCTTCTATGCAACATTTTCAAATCAAAGCTCATAGCTTTCTATGCACAAAGTCAAGGTGGTAGCTTTATAAACATGCATAGAATAAGCCTATGCATAACATGATAGAATCAAAGCTCATAGCTTTCTATGCACAAAGTCAAGGTGATAGCTTTACAAACATGCATAGAATAAATCTTATGCATAACATGATAGAATCAAAACAAAAATCATACTTAGGCCCAAACTCAAACTTGCAACATGTCATATTTAACTTCATAGTTAGAATCTAAGAGTAGTATAGGGCTTACAATGCTAGGAAGACTTATAAAATAAAATAAGATTGAGACGAAGCCACTAGCAACTCTAAAAACCCCAAATGAATACAAGCTCCAAGAAGCTCCTTTGATTATATGAAGAAAGATCCTTGTTTTAATGAAGAAAGATTGAACTTTGGCCTTGAATCAAGCTTTGCAACTCTCAAACAAGCTTAGGAACTCTCATATGAATGAAGATTGAGGCTATGACAAGAGGGTGGAGGCCATGATTAAACATTTTGGCATAGTTTAGTTGTAGGATTGATTTATGATGATTTAGGCTATGTATTAGGGTCCTTTTATAGAAGATTAGGTTAGTTTAGACCATAGGATTAACCCTAATTCAGATCTGGGCCATCAATTCACGTCATTAGCCTCTAAACATGTCTTGAGAAACAAGTCAGGTGCACCCAGGCCAGACTGGCCGACCACCCAAGTCGACAGGGGTGTCGACTGGGCAGTCGACACAGCCTGGGGTGTGTCGACTCCCAAGTCGACTCCCCAGTCGACTTGGGGTGGCGGGAATTTTTCCCGCTTGCCCTGCCCAGCTGAATTTGAAATCTGTTTTTAAATTTGATTTTTCTGAAAACTTCTATGGGCCATAACTGGGTCATACGGACTCCGATTTTCGAAAACTCGGACTCTATTTCGCGTATTTTTCCGAGACGAACGCAATGGCACAGCCCGTTTCCCTTGATTCAGAATTTATCATTTAATTATGCCTTGTTTTATGTTATAACATGTTATTTAAAATACGGGTTGTTACATCCTCCCCACCTTAACGGATTTCGTCCCCGAAATCTCTAAGTTAGGAAGAACGTATCCTACCATCCATCATCCACCTACTCAAAACATCATCCACGTGCAGTCAATGTCCTTAACAACTTCTAAATGCTATATGATTATATGCAAAGGTGTGTGTATATGTACTTATCTAATGCGAAAATCAGGCGGTTACTGATCCAGTAAACCCCCTTAATGCAAAGTATGTTAGTGAAATGAGTCCATATGTATGCAAAATCCTAACATAATTTATAATCTCTACATGAGTGCACATAACATTCATCCATATGCAACATCCATGTGATAGCATAACAAGTTTCATACATGAATAAGTATCAGCACTCATGCATATGCAATATGAAAGTGTGTGAGCCGATCTTAGTGCCTAATGTGTATCATGCATCCATGCGTATCCACTTGCAAACACTTGCAACCACTTGCAAACATCAAGCATAACATGTTTCAAATACATGTTTCATCCAAAGGGTTTCTACCTAAGGTTATCATGACAAGGTTAACGAGATAACAAGATAAACATGGATAGCAAAAAGGAAGATATGTGAAAGGAAAAGAGGTCGAGAATGTACCCTCAAAAAGAAATGGATAAAGCCCACGCATCTTCTCCTCGGTTTCCCAAGTTGCATCCTCTTCGGCTTCACTCCACTGAACTTTCACCAATTTGACTTCTTGATTTCTTAGCTTCTTGATCTCTGTTCCCAAGATACGAATCGGAGCTCTCCTCAAGGCTGCCTCTTTCTCAACCTCTACGTCTTCAAGAATGCTTGGTTCAACCACCTCAGCGGACTCATGTAGGCACTTTCGGAGATGCGAGACATGAAAGACATTATGCACTCCGGCTAGCTTCTCGGGCAATTCCACCTTATAGGCCATCTTTCCAATTCTCTCTATGATAGGGAAGGGTCCTACGAACCTTGGTGCCAGCTTCCCAACAGTTCCAAAACGAACCACATTACGCAAAGGAGAAACCTTCACGAAAACCATGTCTCCCACTTCGAATTCCAAATCTGTCCTTCGCTTGTAAGCATAGGATTTCTGTCTGTCTTGGGCCGCTTTCATCCGTCTTCTCACCAATTCAACTTTCTCGGATGTGTCCCGTATCATATCGGGCCCAAGTATAAGCCTATCCATTGTCTCCCACCAACAAGATGGTGACCTACACGGCCTCCCATACAAAGCTTCAAATGGTGCCATCCCTATGCTGGCTTGGTAGCTATTATTATAAGCAAACTCTACAAGAGGAAGGTGGTCTTCCCAAGTACCACCAAAGTCAAGAACACAAAGCCTCAAAAGATCTTCTAGCACTCTATTCACCCTTTCAGTTTGGCTATCCGTCTGGGGGTGATAGGCTGTACTCAGATTCAATCGCGTACCCATCGCTTCTTGCAAACTATTCCAGAACTGGCTAGTGAAGATTGGGTCACGATCGCTAACTATGCTAGAAGGAACTCCATGCAACCGCACTATCTCTCGAAGATAAATAGATGCTAGCCATAATGCGGTCCTCTTGCTCTTCACTGGAATGAAATGAGCACTCTTCGTAAGTCTGTCAACTATGACCCATATGCTCGTATTCCCTTTCCTTGACCTAGGCAATCCATCCACAAAATCCATAGAAATACTTTCCCACTTCCATTGCGGGACCTCCAATGGATGTAATAGCCCACCGGGTTTCTTCGACTCGGCTTTCACTTGTTGGCACACCATGCACTTTGAAACATACTCTGCCACATCTTTCTTCATTCCAGCCCAAAAGAAAATGCGCTTCATACCCCTATACATCTTATCTCCTCTAGGATGTATAGTCATCTTCGAGTGATGCGCTTCTTCGAGAATTTTATGCACCAAGTCTCCTACTTGTGGAACGCATAGCCTTCCATCACGCCTTAGCCAACCCTTGTCATCAATAGTATATCTAGCAAGGTGACTAGACGTCTCACCATGAATCAACTTGCCCATGATCTCCACTATCTGCGGGTCTTCCTTCTGTGAAGTCCCTACTTGATCAAGAAGTGTGGGTCTAAGCTCAAGGGATGCTAATGGACCCGTCATCGACTCAACAGCCGTCGTGAAATCAAAGGTTGCCAAGAACTCTAAGTTCTTCATCTCAATAAACAAGGGACTCAAAGTCAACCTCCTTCTGCTTAGTGCATCTGCCACAACATTACCCTTGCCAGGGGTATAAGCTATCTCGAAGTCATATGATGCCAAGAATTCCATCCACCTTTGCTGCCTTAGATTCAGATCTTTCTGCGAGAAGAGGTACTTGAGCGACTTATGATCAGTATATAACTCAAACCTTTCGCCTAGAAGATAGTGGCACCAGGATTTGAGTGCAAAGATAATCGCCGCCAACTCCAAATCATGAGTGGGATAGTTCTTCTCATGAACTTTAAGTTGCCTACCCCCATAACATATTACTCTTCCCTCTTGCATCAGAATAGCACCTAACCCCGTGCCACATGCATTGGTGTACACGGTAAACATCTTACCGCCATCGGGTAATGCCAAAACAGGAGCTGTAGTAAGGGCCCTCTTGAGCCTTTGAAAGGCAAGCTCACACTCTAAGTCCCATGCAAAGACTAAGTTCTTCTTCGTCAACTTAGTAAGAGGGGCTGAAATCTTAGCGAAGTCCCTGATGAACTTCCTATAGTAGCCCGCCAGACCGAGAAAGCTTCTTACTTCGGTTGCATTTCTAGGAGTCTTCCAGTCTTGAACTGCAACCACTTTCGCGGGACCCACTGCTATGCCTTTCTTAGAAACTATATGTCCAAGAAACCGAACTTCACTTCTCCAGAAATGGCATTTGGAGAACTTGGCTTTCAACTGATGAGCTCTAAGCGTATCCATCACTTCCTTGAGATGTCTGGCATGTTCTTCCTCATCCTTTGAGAAGATCAGAATATCATCCACGAAGACAACCACAAACTTGTTAAGGAACTCCCTGAACACCCTACTCATCAAATCTACGAAGTAGGCGGGTGCATTAGTCAAACCGAATGGCATGACAAGACATTGAAAGAATCCATCTGGAGTCCTAAACGCAGTCTTATCAATACTATCCTCAGCCACTCTAAGCTGATGGAATCCGGTGGCTAGATCGAGCTGAGAGAAAACAGAAGCACTAACAAGCTGGTCAAAGAGGTCATCGATCCTTGGTAATGGGTGTCTATTCTTCTTTGTCAGCTTGTTCAACTCTCGATAATCAACGCATAGACGAAGCGAACCATCCGCCTTATTAGCGAATACCACCAGAGCACCCCATTCAGAAATGCTTCGCCTAATAAAATTCTTCTCAAGCAACTCCTTGATTTGCTTACTGAGCTCTCTTCTTTCTCGCGGGGCCATGTGCCTAACGGGCAATGATACTGGCTTGGCATTATCAACAAGATAAATGCGAAAATCTATCTCTCGTTTAGGGGGTAACCCCTTAACCTCTTCAAAGACATCAGGATATTCTCGGACCACCCTTACAGATTGTAGATCATTGATGGACGAGTCAAGAGATTCAAGATAACATAACATAACGGGATCTCTAGGGTTACAAGAAATTTCTAGGGTATTACCGAGGCGAGTCATGAGCCTCACCACCCTATGCTCACAATCGAGAATGGCTCCATAACTGGACAACCAGTCCATGCCCAAAATCAACCCGTATCCCGTGAATCCGAGAACATAAGCATTACACGTGAATTCTACGGTCAATATAGAAATCTTCAAATCCACACAAATCATAGATAAATGGGCGGAACCCCCAATTGGATTTGAAACATTGACGGGATCCTCAACTAGACTAGTACTTAGGTGCAAACTTTCAACAATGTCAGAAGAAATAAAGGTATGCGACGCGCCAGAATCAAATAAAGTGCGAATAGGAAAGTCAGAAATATAAACAAGACTTTCTACAGAAATACAACCTCGGCCCTGAATTGGAGCAGTGTTGAGAGCATGCACTTGCCCTCCAGAAGGTCCTGCACGCTGAGTCTTCCCTTGCCCTTGTCCTTGCTTCTTGGGGCAGTCCTTGCTAAGGTGTCCAGGCTCTCCACAGTGAAAGCATTCGCCCAACTTCCTCTTCTTCTTTCTGCAATCTTTGGCTATGTGCCCAACAATCCCACAGAAGTTGCATTTTCTTGGGTCTTTTGCCTTGTTGTTGTTGGCCTTATTGCCCTTATTGTTCTTGTTGTTCTTGTTGTTCTGATTGCTCTGATTTCCTCCCCACTTGGAGTCCGTCTTCTTGGTTTGAGTCTCATTAGTCTTGACTTCCTTCTTGCCATTCTTATCGTCTCCTTGAAGCAATGCCATGTCTACTAGGCCTTCAAAAGTGGCCCCCATGGGTATATGAGATAGGGCTAAACCTTGTAATGGTTCATTCAACCCTCGTGCAAAGCGTAAAGCCTTCTTCTGGGGAGTATTAACCATGTCCAAACCGAATCGAGCGAGCTGGTTAAACTTATTCACATACTCCCTCACTGTCATGTCCCCTTGCTTCAAAGATATAAACTTCTCCAATTGCAGATTCGCCTCAGCTGATGATAGAAACTTAAGCCCAAACCTCGTCCTAAAGTCGGCCCAAGTCTCTATAGGCCTAGTAGCATTGGTGACCTCCCACCAATAAGTAGCTTCTTCTTTTAATAGCCATGCTGCCAATAAAACCTTTCTATGGTCTTCCACATCAAAGATGGCGAAGAGATCTTCAGTTTCTTTCAACCAATTTCTAGCCTCCACAAAAGTCTCCATCCCAATAAAATTCTTGCCACCCATCGCCTTAAAGTCTTTTCAAACCTTTGGAAATCTGCTTGTGGATGCTGAGGAGGCGGAGGAGGAACCTCAGTTACGGTGGGGGTATTTGCTGGGCCCGCATCATTGGCCCTAGCTTCCAAGTACCTCCGGAACCATCCGGGAATGGTTACTCCCTCAGGAAGGTTAAGATCGGCCATGCTGAAAAAGGAAAAGATAGATTTAGAACGAGGAAACGAAGGATAGTGCTAATGGCTTTTGGGGAATAGCCTTTTAAAATAACTAGACTTTTCTTGGAAAATACTTAATTGGTTTTGAAAATAGTTTTCCAAAAAGGTAAGTTTTAAAAACACTTTTGCTCAAATCTTGTAAACCTTATGCTCTGATACCAAATGTAACACCCCACCTCCGCCAATGCCACTCTTGCAAGTGCACTGGCTTTGGAGGGGCGTTAAACGAGGTAAACATGCATGCAGATATCACAAGACAGAACATATAAGTAAAACAGAGTAGTAAAGCAGCGGATAAAACCAACATTTCAAAACCATAGTCAAGTTACATCAAAGTACTTGGTCATTATTTTCCCACAAAACAAAGTCTAGAACATAAACTGAAAATTGGAAAAAACATAAAGTAACTATCCCCAAAGCAGAATAAAGCCATAGCATGCTCAAGTCCAAACCATACATGAGCTATCCAGAAAAACAGCTAAAGATCCAGCTAGGTACCAGTGTTCCCACCCTGCAAACCTGGGGGGGGGGGGAAACGGAAGAAAAGAGGCGAAAGAAAACGGGTCAGTCCAAAAGACTGGTAAGTCCTATCTACTATTAGTATAAAAACTAAAAAAGTTAACTGGACATGTAAAGCAGAGATGAAGCATAGGGTGATAACGGTCATGGTGAAAAGTTAACAAGATAGGTCAAGTGTGGCATCACATGTACAAAGTTAAGTTGCACCAAGTGTGTACTAGTATTCCAATCCATGTCAAGTATAAACAAGAAATGATCCCTTGGCCCAATCTTGGTCCAATATCATGGAATGACCTAGATCAAGGTCCAAGAACACGGTCTAGTCGATCGGCTCCCTAAAAGCCAAACTCGTCAAGTGTTGGTGTCCTACGGCCCAATCACGAAGTGTAGTCAAACTGTGCTAGGTCCACCCTAGGGTGTATCAAGCCCTAGGGTGCCAACCACGGACACAAATCAAGCACGCACAGTCTAAACCTACGGGTGCCCGCGTCAACTTTTTCAACTCCGGACTATGTGCACGACCATAGTCCGCCTGAACCTACACCGGCGCACCTACTCAGCCGTCGTTTTGGTCGCTTACATGTCAGCACAGTAATCGTGCCCCACCCTAGCCGAGTCTGTAACACCCCACGTCCGTTAGTGTCACTCACAAAGGGAATGCACTAAGTTCTGTGGAGCATTTTGGGTAAAAGATGCAGATAAATTACAAGACAGACAAATTATTAAACAGTGGAAAATAGAACTTTGCTTTATTGATAAAATAGTCTGTACAAGATTCTTTTACAATATCAGAGTATCATCTGTCTTTATAAAATAAAGAAGCATGAAAATACATTTATATATTCCCCAATGTAGCAAGAGCCAGCCATAGCATCTGGAAGAGAATCCAAAGACAACTTCGTCAAATCTTCAAGCTGGGAAAGAGCAACGGTCCAGTCTAATCCTGAGTTATACTATTCCCTCCTCAACTACCTGGGGGGGGGGGGGAACGGAAGAAAAGAAGACGAAAGAAAAACAGAGTCAGACATAAAGCCTGAGTAAGTTCAGTAACTTCTAGCATGTGAACATGGAAAAACAAAACGACATGAATTAACTGAATTACAAGATTACACCATGATGATAAGGTCAACAAGATTAGACAAGGTAGTCACAAGATATGCTAAGATGACTGGATACGCTCTAATACTTTCGCAGCTTCGCTATTTCCTTGTTATACTGGTTTCTATATCTCTGCACCACCTAACTAGTGTTCAACTAGTAACGATAACGTGATCCCAACCCCTGTAGTTTCCATTGCCTTCAGGCATACATTTATTATTTATTACCTAGATCTAGTCTAGGGTTTTCTATCAAGTGCTTTCTAGATTTAACTATAGTTTTACGCTATCTGCTGAACGCTTTTCGAGTTCAGGGTTTATGCCACCTAGTCCAACTAGGGATTACGCTACCTGTCGAACAATGCCCCCAAGTCTAGGACACACTACCTAGAGTGGTATATGTTCCTAGGCTTCCCCATGCATGTATCGCGAATCGTTATCGCTTGTCTAGATGCACATGTCCTGTAATGTGCGATCCGAGTCCTGTGACAGGGCAAATCAAGGAATACAGAACTCGGTCGGGAGCTTTCAGATATCTGCCGATGCAGATGCTAAGGTCTGTTTTTATTCCAGTGGCTATGGTCCCACTTGACCCCTCCCTCAGCTAATGAAAGGCACACCTTGTAAAATGAGAACTATACGCCGGCCCCCGGTGCCCCACTATCCTATGGCCATCCGCAACCATAACTAGATAGCAAGTATATGGTCTTTTGGAGTTCTCCGCCTTTCCGCTTCACGTATCTCGATTGACTCAAGATGGATGGTAGACGACGAGTTGCTATCACAGGGCTACCGTCTTCTCGCCGAATCACGCTGGTCCATCCTAGTCTTTAGGTTGCCACATATATATTGCAACCAAGGCATACCCTCGGTTCTTCTAACGCAGACCTTAACCTCTGTGAGCCCAGGATGATCATCTGCAGCCTCACAGAGGGATACCAAGAGTACCCTCACGTCCCCTCGAAGCCTCGGGCTTCGTAACCCAATTCGTTGGAGCCTTCTTAAAACCAGATGGATGTCCGCTCCTTCGTGTTATACTAAGAATTACTACTTAGTTCTACTAACTAAGGTTTACCACTTAGTTTCCAAATTCCTTGTTTTCTTAACTAAGTTTTACTACTTAGTCGCTTTTTCAACTGAGGTTTACTACTTAGTTTTCTTTCTCGCCAGGTTGGGTTGGTTAAGTGTCTTTAGTCGATTCAAGCTATCTTAACCCTCTTCCCTTATCCTATTACACTGGTTAAGTGTTATCCCTTTATGCTTTTTACTTAACCCTATTCATTTATCATATTCTGATGTTTAAGCGTTCAAGTTTACTTAACCCTATGGTCTAGTCCAGCTAACATATTAATTTGGCTAAGTGTATTACTTAACCCCAACCTCTAGTCTAATTAACATGTTAAATTGGCTAAGTGTATTAACTTTACTTAACCCCACCTTCTAGTCTAGTCAACATGTTAATTTGGCTAAGTATTCCCATGGACTTAACCCTCCCATTCTAGTTTTAACTGTGCTAAGTTGGTTAAGTGTTCCTTAACCTTCCCATTCTAGCTTAACTGTGTTGAGTTGGTTAAGTGTTCCTATGGACTTAACCTTCCCATTCTAGCTTAACTGTGTTAAGTTGGTTAAGTGTTTCTATGGACTTAACTCTCCCATTCTTGTTCTAGCTTTAATTAATAAATTAAAGCCGCAACCTCTCACATTAGACAGATATTGCTACGGTTACTGGATGTGCCGGTCGGTTCCGGGCAGGTTTACACCGCAACTCAGTCTAACCTCGGGTTAGGCATATTCATGTTTTCTAAGTTCAAAGGGTTTTTGATTAATTTCCAAATCTGGTTTTGAAAACAACCATCCCGTCCTTCGGATCAGTTAGGGATAGCCAGGGAGGGCAGGAAACTTGTATTTTCCAAACCCAAGCCTAGACACTATCCTCTCTGTCACCCTAGAACCTTCTGGTCTATGTGTTATAAAAAGGGATGTTATCAAAATACTTTTCTTTTGTTTATAAATTGTTAACAATTTATTCCAAAAGCCCATTTCCCCTTTTTAGACAAATTTGGCCTATATTTATTTGTCAAGCCTACTAGTATACTTATATTCTAGGCCCAAGTCCTAACCCAACATGCAGTTTAGGCCATTTCCTATTTCATTGCCGAAACTAGATTAAATATCCTAGTTTATAATTTATGGCCAAAACTTAACCAAGTTACATATTTTGTGGTAAATGAACAATTTAACATTTATGACGAATTCTATAAGTAAATTACTCCTAATTTACTTATTTCATTACTACTCTTTTAATGTACATTGTCACATTTATTATTATAGCCCATTCTCTCTTATTTATCATATTTATACTTTTTGGTATGTAAATTATACCAAATTTAGTGTCGCTAACCATAATTTATTCTAAACATGACAATTGCTCACAATTATGAATAAATTCAAAATTGTGCTAATATACTTATTCCAAATCAACCTTAATTAACCTAATCTTGGTTTAACATCCTAATTCACAATTTATGGCAAAACTAGAATTATTTTTCTAGTTTACATTTTATGCCTAAAATTTAGCTTACTTACTAATGCTAAATTTAATATGTCAAAATCACATATTCCCTAATCCATGTCAAATTTCCCCGTTTTCATTTTAATATGCATGTCATAATACATATTCCAAATTATGCCAATTTCCAAGTTTACAATTACGTTCATATTCATTTCCATGTTTTTCCCCAAATCGCATTCCCACCGTTCGAATAATCGTGATTCAACCTAGATTATAAATAAATCTAGATTCGTAGATAAAAAGGGAATGAATCAAAATGACAAGAAGGAATAATTGGCATAAAAAGGTTTGGATAACAATGCAGGTTCAAGAAGATGGGTAGACCTAACTAAATAGGTAAATTCCCACTGTCTTAAAACCAAAGAATGGGCAAAATAGGTTCAAGAACGTGGGTAGACCTAACTTAATAGGTAAATTCCCACTGTCTTAAAACCAAAGAAAAACCAAGGAACAGGTAGAATAAAAAATTGGGTTTAGACCCAACTTCTCAATCACAAAACTAAAGCAATATTTTCCTAATCATAAATCATGGGTGTCAAAATCACAGTTGTCCTCATTATGTCATAAGTAATAATTTATGTCCAAATCAAAGGTATAGGCCTAGTCAAGGAAATAATCCTTGTAGTCACAGTCACAGGAAATGTCCATAGTCATATGCGATGTTCATAGTCCAAAAGGGAAAATAATTCCCATAGTCATAAGTCATTGTCATAGGCAATGTTTATATGTCCCAAAGTCAAAGGCTTATGTCATAGTCCAAAGGCATATGCTTTCAAAGGCCACAGTTCTATAGTCATAGTCACGGTTACAGTCTTATTTGTCCTCGAATCATAACAGTTCTTAATTCAGTCCAAGAGTATAAACACAGATTCGGAGAGAGAGAGAGAGATTTGGCATATTCCTTTATTCCTTTAATTTCATGTCACAAATAAAACAAAATATTCAGATCTAGAAATAACCAACTTACAGAAAATAGATCTAGAAAAGAAGGAAAGCGTGGCTATGATTCGTGCGTCGTTGCTTGAAACTTGTTTGAGCTAGCCTTTGAATTCTTCACTTGAAACTTTGATTTGAATCCCTCCTTAAAAGTCTTTTAGTAGCATCTCCTCGTCTTGAATCATATTTTATTTTATTTATTTAAGAAAATTTAGAGGAGGGGAAGAAGCCATGAATCTTAGCAGCATAAGGATAGAAGAGAATTGGTGCAAAGAGAATGAAGACTAGGGCTGTTTATATAGCTGCTCAAGACCTTATCGTACACGCAGCGCTGAGTCAGCATTGAACCTAGTTAAGAAAATAGTCCAGGTACGTAGATGAATCTAGCCAAACCTTATCATACACGCAGTGCTGAGTCAGCATTGGGTCCCATAAGCTATTTTGGCGTAAAAGTTTGATTTTCAAACTTTTGAATTTCTGGAATTTATTTAACTGTTTTATTCACATGAAATATTCTTATATGTATACAATTCCTCTAACGACCATTTTACGCGTATATATATATACGCACAACTTTCATTTTATTTTCAAAATTCAAATGATGTTGCCATATTTCATTGACTGTAGCCATATCTTGAATTTTATCTTTTGTATACATATATTTTTGCATATATATATATTTATATTCTCATATGTATATATATATTTTCTTTATTTCCTTATATGTACGTTCTTATCCTTTCAAATTTTGAATTTGTATACGTACATATATTTGCATGTTCAGTTGGCCCTCTCTAAAACAAAGATAAAAAATTATGCCGCCGCCGGGGTTCGAACCCCCGACCTCCATGCTACAAATCCAATGCCTTAACCAACTGAGCTACAGAGGCTTTTGTTAATAAGTCTTAGAACAATAATAATTATTGTTCTCTCCTTACTTCTCTTTTTCATGTTAGTTAAAATACTTAAATTAAACAACATCATGGTTCTTTTTCTTTTAATTTTTCTTTTAAAAATTAATTATACTTTAATTTGAGAATCTTAATGTCACAGAATTACGGGGTGTTACATTCTCCCCCACTTAAAAGGATTTCGTCCCCGAAATCTTCAAGTTAGGAAGAATGTGTCCTACCATCCAATCACCCATCTACTCAACCATTCAATCACAGGCATTCATTGTCCTTAAAAGATTTCTAATGCTTTCATGTTCATATGCATAGTGTGTGTATATGTCTCTATCTAATGCAAAATCAGGCGGTCTACTGATTCAGTTGACCTCCTTAATGCAAATCATGTTAGTGCCATGCGTCCAATCATGCATGCAAACATCCCCGGTCATGTAAATACTACATGCGTGCACAACCATACATCCATATGCAACATCCATATGATATCATATCAAGTTCAACTTACAAACAAATGCATATATGTAAATGCTATATGAAAGCGTTCGAACTTGATCTAGTGTCTAATACGTATGCATATGCATCCATGAGCGACCATTTGCAACCATTCAACCATAACATGTTTCAAATAAATGTTTACATCCATTGGCTTCTACCTAAAGATCGCAGATTCGATCTAGAGGATATAATTTGGAAAGAGAGAAACAACTATGCGTAAAGCTCCTAAACAGAGAAATCAAGGATGCACCCTTAAGGAAAAAGGGCATGTTGCTAGTATCTAGCCTTCTTGAGCTTTACTCCACTGTATCTTAACCAATTTATCTTCACGATTGTGAAGTTCCTAACCTCCATTTCCAAAATAAACAGATGTCAATCACGGTACCAAGTGTATGATTAGAGGTCTCTCCCTTATCCACCATGCCATAACTATAAGGGTTGAAAGATCACTACGCGCTTTTTAGAGCGCCTGTCACAACTATTCATCTCTCACGCAAACCATCCTAGTCGAACTCGACATTCCTCAAGTACAAGCCCCAAAGGCCTAAACCAATATCAGACAAGCATCCAAGGAATATCTCCTCCGAATTTAGACGATCTACGTGATATGATATAAACAAACTCGATAACTATTCTCAAACCCCTACTATCCAAAAATAAACGGGTCGAACCACCCACTGGGTTTGAGACTGATTGGGATCTTCTTACTATACAAGTACTAAGGTGCAGAGACTTAACTATGGAAGCAAATATGAACAGATGCGAAGCGCTAAAACCGAAGGAAAGAGTATGAACAGAAAACTAGATTCTTTCCAACAGAAACTTTTACCACCTATCTCCTAGGTATGCTTAGCATGTACTTGTCCTTCTAAAAATCTTGTCCCTCGTCCTTGCCCTTGTCTTTAATTATATGCCCTATCATACTCTAGTAAGGATACTTCCTCTTTTATAATTTCTTCCTCCTTCGTGAGCTAACCTATCTCCATGCATTCCTCATCCTAGGGTTTTGTCCCTTTTGCCAAACTCCTCATCCCTTTCCATGTATTGCTATGTTGGCAAATCTCTCGAAAACTGCTTCCATCATACAGAAAAACCTTATAAACTTGAAAGAAGACTGGCCGTAAGTGGAACGAATACGGCTGTAGATGGAGGACGGGCACTACTTTGCCCTTCGATGAGGTTACCTCCCAGAAAGCCAGGAGCCCCAGAGACTAAAGAAAGAAGGAGACAAGAATTCAAACAGAGGAAGAGAAGACAGTGCATATGGCTTTGGGGAATATTCCTTTAAAACAAAACTTTTCTTTTGAAAATGCTTCTTTAAAAACCATTTTGAAAAATAATTTTTCAAATCCTTTATCTGATCCGGTAACCTTCAGCTCTGATACCACGTGTAACACCCCACGTCCGTTAGTGCCACTCACAAAGGGAATGCACTAAGTTCTGTGGAGCATTTTGGGTAAAAGATGCAGATAAATTACAAGACAGACAAATTATTAAACAGTGGAAAACAGAACTTTGCTTTATTGATAAAATAGTCTGTACAAGATTCTTTTACAATATCAGAGTATCATCTGTCTTTATAAAATAAAGAAGCATGAAAATACATTTATATATTCCCCAATGTAGCAAGAGCCAGCCATAGCATCTGGAAGAGAATCCAAAGACAACTTCGTCAAATCTTCAAGCTGGGAAAGAGCAACGGTCCAGTCTAATCCTGAGTTATACTATTCCCTCCTCAACTACCTGGGGGGGGGGGAACGGAAGAAAAGAAGACGAAAGAAAAACAGAGTCAGACATAAAGCCTGAGTAAGTTCAGTAACTTCTAGCATGTGAACATGGAAAAACAAAACGACATGAATTAACTGAATTACAAGATTACACCATGATGATAAGGTCAACAAGATTAGACAAGGTAGTCACAAGATATGCTAAGATGACTGGATACGCTCTAATACTTTCGCAGCTTCGCTATTTCCTTGTTATACTGGTTTCTATATCTCTGCACCACCTAACTAGTGTTCAACTAGTAACGATAACGTGATCCCAACCCCTGTAGTTTCCATTGCCTTCAGGCATACATTTATTATTTATTACCTAGATCTAGTCTAGGGTTTTCTATCAAGTGCTTTCTAGATTTAACTATAGTTTTACGCTATCTGCTGAACGCTTTTCGAGTTCAGGGTTTGTGCCACCTAGTCCAACTAGGGATTACGCTACCTGTCGAACAATGCCCCCAAGTCTAGGACACACTACCTAGAGTGGTATATGTTCCTAGGCTTCCCCACACATGTATCGCGAATCGTTATCGCTTGTCTAGATGCACATGTCCTGTAATGTGCGATCTGAGTCCTGTGACAGGGCAAATCAAGGAATACAGAACTCGGTCGGGAGCTTTCAGATATCTGCCGATGCAGATGCTAAGGTCTGTTTTTATTCCAGTGGCTATGGTCCCACTTGACCCCTCCCTCAGCTAATGAAAGGCACACCTTGTAAAATGAGAACTATACGCTGGCCCCCGGTGCCCCACTATCCTATGGCCATCCGCAACCATAACTAGATAGCAAGTATATGGTCTTTTGGAGTTCTCCGCCTTTCCGCTTCACGTATCTCGATTGACTCAAGATGGATGGTAGACGACGAGTTGCTATCACAGGGCTACCGTCTTCTCGCCGAATCACGCTGGTCCATCCTAGTCTTTAGGTTGCCACATATATATTGCAACCAAGGCATACCCTCGGTTCTTCTAACGCAGACCTTAACCTCTGTGAGCCCAGGATGATCATCTGCAGCCTCACAGAGGGATACCAAGAGTACCCTCACGTCCCCTCGAAGCCTCGGGCTTCGTAACCCAATTCGTTGGAGCCTTCTTAAAACCAGATGGATGTCCGCTCCTTCGTGTTATGCTAAGAATTACTACTTAGTTCTACTAACTAAGGTTTACCACTTAGTTTCCAAATTCCTTGTTTTCTTAACTAAGTTTTACTACTTAGTCGCTTTTTCAACTGAGGTTTACTACTTAGTTTTCTTTCTCGCCAGGTTGGGTTGGTTAAGTGTCTTTAGTCGATTCAAGCTATCTTAACCCTCTTCCCTTATCCTATTACACTGGTTAAGTGTTATCCCTTTATGCTTTTTACTTAACCCTATTCATTTATCATATTCTGATGTTTAAGCGTTCAAGTTTACTTAACCCTATGGTCTAGTCCAGCTAACAAATTAATTTGGCTAAGTGTATTACTTAACCCCAACCTCTAGTCTAATTAACATGTTAAATTGGCTAAGTGTATTAACTTTACTTAACCCCACCTTCTAGTCTAGTCAACATGTTAATTTGGCTAAGTATTCCCATGGACTTAACCCTCCCATTCTAGTTTTAACTGTGCTAAGTTGGTTAAGTGTTCCTTAACCTTCCCATTCTAGCTTAACTGTGTTAAGTTGGTTAAGTGTTCCTATGGACTTAACCTTCCCATTCTAGCTTAACTGTGTTAAGTTGGTTAAGTGTTTCTATGGACTTAACTCTCCCATTCTTGTTCTAGCTTTAATTAATAAATTAAAGCTGCAACCTCTCACATTAGACAGATATTGCTACGGTTACTGGATGTGCCGGTCGGTTCCGGGCAGGTTTACACCGCAACTCAGTCTAACCTCGGGTTAGGCATATTCATGTTTTCTAAGTTCAAAGGGTTTTTGATTAATTTCCAAATCTGGTTTTGAAAACAACCATCCCGTCCTTCGGATCAGTTAGGGATAGCCAGGGAGGGCAGGAAACTTGTATTTTCCAAACCCAAGCCTAGACACTATCCTCTCTGTCACCCTAGAACCTTCTGGTCTATGTGTTATAAAAAGGGATGTTATCAAAATACTTTTCTTTTGTTTATAAATTGTTAACAATTTATTCCAAAAGCCCATTTCCCCTTTTTAGACAAATTTGGCCTATATTTATTTGTCAAGCCTACTAGTATACTTATATTCTAGGCCCAAGTCCTAACCCAACATGCAGTTTAGGCCATTTCCTATTTCATTGCCGAAACTAGATTAAATATCCTAGTTTATAATTTATGGCCAAAACTTAACCAAGTTACATATTTTGTGGTAAATGAACAATTTAACATTTATGACGAATTCTATAAGTAAATTACTCCTAATTTACTTATTTCATTACTACTCTTTTAATGTACATTGTCACATTTATTATTATAGCCCATTCTCTCTTATTTATCATATTTATACTTTTTGGTATGTAAATTATACCAAATTTAGTGTCGCTAACCATAATTTATTATAAACATGACAATTGCTCACAATTATGAATAAATTCAAAATTGTGCTAATATACTTATTCCAAATCAACCTTAATTAACCCAATCTTGGTTTAACATCCTAATTCACAATTTATGGCAAAACTAGAATTATTTTTCTAGTTTACATTTTATGCCTAAAATTTAGCTTACTTACTAATGCTAAATTTAATATGTCAAAATCACATATTCCCTAATCCATGTCAAATTTCCCCATTTTCATTTTAATATGCATGTCATAATACATATTCCAAATTATGCCAATTTCCAAGTTTACAATTACGTTCATATTCATTTCCATGTTTTTCCCCAAATCGCATTCCCACCGTTCGAATAATCGTGATTCAACCTAGATTATAAATAAATCTAGATTCGTAGATAAAAAGGGAATGAATCAAAATGACAAGAAGGAATAATTGGTATAAAAAGGTTTGGATAACAATGCAGGTTCAAGAAGATGGGTAGACCTAACTAAATAGGTAAATTCCCACTGTCTTAAAACCAAAGAATGGGCAAAATAGGTTCAAGAACGTGGGTAGACCTAACTTAATAGGTAAATTCCCACTGTCTTAAAACCAAAGAAAAACCAAGGAACAGGTAGAATAAAAAATTGGGTTTAGACCCAACTTCTCAATCACAAAACTAAAGCAATATTTTCCTAATCATAAATCATGGGTGTCAAAATCACAGTTGTCCTCATTATGTCATAAGTAATAATTTATGTCCAAATCAAAGGTATAGGCCTAGTCAAGGAAATAATCCTTGTAGTCACAGTCACAGTCATAGGAAATGTCCATAGTCATATGCGATGTTCATAGTCCAAAAGGGAAAATAATTCCCATAGTCATAAGTCATTGTCATAGGCAATGTTTATATGTCCCAAAATCAAAGGCTTATGTCATAGTCCAAAGGCATATGCTTTCAAAGGCCACAGTTCTATAGTCATAGTCACGGTTACAGTCTTATTTGTCCTCGAATCATAACAGTTCTTAATTCAGTCCAAGAGTATAAACACAGATTCGAAGAGAGAGAGAGAGAGATTTGGCATATTCCTTTATTCCTTTAATTTCATGTCACAAATAAAACAAAATATTCAGATCTAGAAATAACCAACTTACAGAAAATAGATCTAGAAAAGAAGGAAAGCGTGGCTATGATTCGTGCGTCGTTGCTTGAAACTTGTTTGAGCTAGCCTTTGAATTCTTCACTTGAAACTTTGATTTGAATCCCTCCTTAAAAGTCTTTTAGTAGCATCTCCTCGTCTTGAATCATATTTTATTTTATTTATTTAAGAAAATTTAGAGGAGGGGAAGAAGCCATGAATCTTAGCAGCATAAGGATAGAAGAGAATTGGTGCAAAGAGAATGAAGACTAGGGCTGTTTATATAGCTGCTCAAGACCTTATCGTACACGCAGCGCTGAGTCAGCATTGAACCTAGTTAAGAAAATAGTCCAGGTACGTAGATGAATCTAGCCAAACCTTATCATACACGCAGTGCTGAGTCAGCATTGGGTCCCACAAGCTATTTTGGCGTAAAAGTTTGATTTTCAAACTTTTGAATTTCTGGAATTTATTTAACTGTTTTATTCACATGAAATATTCTTATATGTATACAATTCCTCTAACGACCATTTTACGCGTATATATATACGCACAACTTTCATTTTATTTTCAAAATTCAAATGATGTTGCCATATTTCATTGACTGTAGCCTTATCTTGAATTTTATCTTTTGTATACATATATTTTTGCATATATATATATATTTATATTCTCATATGTATATATATATTTTCTTTATTTCGTTATATGTACGTTCTTATCCTTTCAAATTTTGAATTTGTATACGTACATATATTTGCATGTTCAGTTGGCCCTCTCTAAAACAAAGATAAAAAATTATGCCGCCGCCGGGGTTCGAACCCCCGACCTCCATGCTACAAATCCAATGCCTTAACCAACTGAGCTACAGAGGCTTTTGTTAATAAGTCTTAGAACAATAATAATTATTGTTCTCTCCTTACTTCTCTTTTTCATGTTAGTTAAAATACTTAAATTAAACAACATCATGGATCTTTTTCTTTTAATTTTTCTTTTAAAAATTAATTATACTTTAATTTGAGAATCTTAATGTCACAGAATTGCGGGGTGTTACAAGTCCCTAGGGTATCATGATACACTCAAGAGGGTTACTGGTGAAAAGGACCACGTAACTAGGGTTTCTAACGGGTTAAATGTGGTTAACCCTACCCAATCAAGTTGGTTAAGTGTACCCAAGGTTCATGACTTAACCCTATCAACCCATCGTGTTTAATTGGTTAAGTATTCGAGTGGTCCATGACTTAACCCTATCATGTGGCATTAATTACTTTAATGCACCCAACCTCTCACATTAGACTTTGTTGTGGTTACTAGTTAAGCCGGGCGGGTCCGGGTAGCTTTACACCACAACTTGGTCTAACCTCGGGTTTCAAGTGCAACATGACCAACTACTCACATTGGGTCCTATTGCTTGTAGCCACTAGTTAAGCCGGTGGTTCCGGGTAGATTTATGCTACAAACTCAACCCAACCTCGAGTTGGCCATTCTCATGTTTTCCAAAAGTCATGTCCAAGTTCATGTTCATGTTTCAAGCATAATCACATGTCATATTTCATGTCATCTTTTCAAGTCATGTTTTTATTTTAGTTTACCCATAACGTAACCCCATCGCATGTAAGTTCTCATAAACACAAATAGATCTCAAAGGGGGAAACTTAGAAACATGACATAATTAATGAGGTTTGGGCCACAAGTTAAACATGGTGGCATATGAGGCAAATGTGTTCATAAACTTGCATATTACATTGTAGGCCTCAAAACATGCATAATATCAACTTTAGCAAAATAGACGAAACATGGTCATAAATGACATAGGATGATAGCAAGTGATTCGCATATAACATCATATGCAAGATAACACAATGTTTATGAGAGTTTCTATGTTGCTTCTATGCAACATTTTCAAATCAAAGCTCATAGCTTTCTAAGCACAAAGTCAAGGTGATAGCTTTATAAACATGCATAGAATAAGCCTATGCATAACATGATAGAATCAAAGCTCATAGCTTTCTATGCACAAAGTCAAGGTGATAGCTTTACAAACATGCACAGAATAAATCTTATGCATAACATGATAGAATCAAAACACAAATCATACTTAGGCCCAAACTCAAACTTGCAACATGTCATATTTAACTTCATAGTTAGAATCTAAGAGTAGTATAGGGCTTACAATGCTAGGAAGACTTATAAAATAAAATAAGATTGAGACGAAGCCACTAGCAACTCTAAAAACCCCAAATGAATACAAGCTCCAAGAAGCTCCTTTGATTATATGAAGAAAGATCCTTGTTTTAATGAAGAAAGATTGAACTTTGGCCTTGAATCAAGCTTTGCAACTCTCAAACAAGCTTAGGAACTCTCATATGAATGAAGATTGAGGCTATGACAAGAGGGTGAAGGCCATGATTAAACATTTTGGCATAGTTTAGTTGTAGGATTGATTTATGATGATTTAGGCTAGGTATTAGGGTCCTTTTATAGAAGATTAGGTTAGTTTAGACCATAGGATTAACCCTAATTCAGATCTGGGCCATCAATTCACGTCACTAGCCTCCAAACATGTCTTGAGAAACAAGTCAGGTGCACCCAGGCCAGACTGGCCGACCACCCAAGTCGACAGGGGTGTCGACTGGGCAGTTGACACAGCCTGGGGTGTGTCGACTCCCAAGTCGACTCCCCAGTCGACTTGGGGTGGCGGGAATTTTTCCCGCCTGCCCTGCCCAGCTGAATTTGAAATCTGTTTTTAAATTTAAATTTTCAGAAAACTTCTATGGGCCATAACTGGGTCATACAGACTCCGATTTTCGAAAACTCGGACTCTATTTCGCGTATTTTTCCGAGACGAACGCAATGGCACAGCCCGTTTCCCTTGATTCAGAATTTATCATTTAATTATGCCTTGTTTTATGTTATAACATGTTATTTAAAATACGGGTTGTTACAGCGGAAGTTCACGAATTTCGACCATTGACTTCGAATGGATATCACGGGAGATCCGACCATCGGATTCTCCTAAAACTGGAGCCGTTGGGTTCGTATCAAAAAGAGTTTTCGAACGAATATTAGAGATTTGAAATCTAATGGATGGATTTGGAATTATGTCCAAATCAAATTTGGAAAAGGTCGCCGCAAGTGGAGTTCGATGGTCGTTGATGGAAATCTACTGTACGGGCCTTGATAAAATTATTAAAAATAGTAATAATTTGTGTAAATCATAAGAGATGATTTGTGAAGAATTGGGATGAAAAATTCCAAATTTGAAAATATAAAAATAGATTTTGATCGAAATGAACTAGTTTTGAACTAGAATTATAATCCCATCTATTTTTAAAATAAATAAAGTGGATTTGAAATGGTTTTGAAAATAACCAGAATTTCCAATATATATAGTGGAAATGGATTTGAATCGAAATTTTCTTTGGAATATTTTGATGTTGGATTTCGTGATTATGCAGACATTGTTATGGGAATTTGAAAGAGATATTTCCAATACGATATTTGTTGGTCGTAGAATATGATATTGAATATAAGCCGATATATTTTCTATTCAGAGCCTTGTATTTAATATCAAATGGGATTTGGGTTTGTTGTGAATGGTGTCTTCATTTACACTATTCTTAAACCCAGTTGAGAAAAGATTAAATATTTTTATTTAGATTTAACGAAGTATACCAATTAACTGGTATTTAATTGGAATTGAATTTGAATTGATTTTTGGGTTTATCGTGAACGGTGTTTTAAATAACACTTGTTCTTTAACCCGATAATTAATGGCATGTGATTTTGGGTTGTCATGAACGGTATGTTCAATAATACTGTTCTTAGACCCAACGGAGTTAAGAAAATCAGAATCTAACTGAAGATTAGTTAAGTTGAATGGTTTCTTGGGTATTGATCTGATGTTGGTTCCGGCTTCGGGGTTATTACTTAGGGAATTGTTCACTTGCTAATTTATGGTTAAAAGCTGATGGAATAGAATGTGATTTTGGGTTTATCGTGAACCGTGTTTTAAATGACATTAGTTCTTTAACCCATTTAAAGACAAGATATGGTTTCCCAAGTTAAACAATCACTGATATGATTTTTGGGAAGATTAAAACCAAGTGGAGTTTTAATGAATCTTTAATTAGATTGAAATAATCGGGAATGGAGTATCACCAGTTTTGCTCCAGGCGATAGTTAAATCTTTCATCAGATTTGAACGTGAAACGGTAATTGAATTTACCGATAACACCGTGGTGTTAGATATGAAGTATAACCAGTTTTACTTCATGGGATGAACAGGTTGGGATTGGGAAATAAATAAAGGATTACTTCGGTGTGGTTCGCTAATCCCGACTAATTTGAATTGATATTCAAAAGGAGATTAAAGAATAAATTTAAAGAATTTATCTTTGAAAAATTAATGGGAACCTTTCCCAAAGTATAAGAATATTTGAATAAAAGAATATTCTGAATTGGAATGAGGCGTATGTTGTGTTTGTGTAACACTTGTTTATTATATACGCGAGTTATTCAGAAAGACCGGGTTTATCCCATTTTGAATAACTAATTCGACGATGTGTCGAGGATGAAGACGGTGGTCGAAGATCGTAGGTATTCACATCGTTTGGGTGATTACTGATGATCTTGATTGGGTTGTACACCCAAGAGGAGGGAATCAGTTGGTGATCGTCCAGACGTACTTGGAGATCGATGTATATGCGAGGAATAAGGTTCCTCCGGTTTCGTTCAGACCCAGAATGAACTTGTATGGACTGTGTATCTGACAATGGATTTTGCTCTGTGTTGATTGATCTCTATTAAATATACATCTGCCTGATAAAGGGGAATTCATTCCCTTACTTCACCCTTCTCTGAGACGTACGGGATCAGAGATCGGATATCGATAGACATCAGTCACATGGTGTGAATTACCTATGTGGCATGCCTAAGTGGCAATTGAGCAAGGCTTCTTTTGAAAAGCAAAGTCTTGTGGTTGATGATCAAAGCACCGCCTATGTGGCATAACTTTGTGTAACGTTGATTTGTGAACCTCACACCCCGGTTGTGAACCAAAAAAGGGAGAGGACATCCGGGAGGGCATGCGTTTCCTTCTAGCTAGAAGTGGCATTAGTGGTTTGACACGCCCTGGCAAGTTTGACTTATGTAGTTGTTGGGTTGCGAGGCGCCTCGGATATATCGATGATTAGGTGGAGCCGATGGATTCATTGGACTCATTGACACCCCATAGGGTGGGGAAACGCAGTGTTCAGGCATTATAATCCACATCGAGTGGACCGGCCCTGACGAACCAAGGTGCAGTTGCGGCTGTTCTAGAGACACGGGCTAGAGCGTCTCGAATTCGGTAAGGACAATCCCTTGCGCTGGTTCACGGATGGAAATCCAATTTCCAATATGAGACATTTGCAGTTTTGATTGTAGAGCCTGGTATTGGCGACATGATATATGGTACCCATGCCGTCTATGATTGAAATTGTTTTGACACTATACACGTATAGTAATAATAAAAGATGAAATTTAGCGTATCAAGCATTCTTTGCCTATTATAAGGTAAAACCCTATCCTCCTTCTCGTGTTGCATTATGTGATGGGACCCGGGTCTTATAATAGCTTCATTGTTCTTTATTTAGCATTGCGCTGTTGTTTTATGCATTGGTATTCTTGGGAGGAAACCAGTTCCGGGTTATACGGCGTAGTCCCTTGATTTACCTAACTCTAAAATAAATATTAATAATTGTTTTAGTTCTCATACCAGTCACATGACTGACCTGGAGTTTATTGATTTAACCTAAACTCTGGGTGCCCTTATTTTGACACGGGCAGCTAGTAGTTTTGTTTTTGCAGATTTATATTCACAGAAACCTGGTTTACAGCTGGAATGATATCTGGAAAGCTCTGTATTCGTATATATCTTTCAGTTGTGTTTTGTATTATTTTTCCGCTGCATTGTAATTTGTAAATCTCTGATATTTATTGAATGTGTAATATTTATTCATACTCTGTATAATCTTGTATTCTGATGGAATTGTTGTAATAAACAATGAAATGTTCTTCTGTTTGCATTCCAATGTGGCTTGTTCTCAGTACAATCCACGATTTCCTATAAGGGGGATTTCAGGCTGTTACAGCTTGGCATCAGAAATCTGGTTTATAGAGCTCGAGAACCAGACACATTAGAACCATACGAAAGAATTCATCAGGGATTGGATTAGTAATATCCAATGAGAATGACTCGTTAGAGATAGGATCAGCAGTATCCTAGAACAAGTGTGAAGCGTATATTTTTAAAAATGAAAACATATTCTTGTTTTGAAATTTAAACCACATACGTATTTGAATATTTATTTGTATTGAATTTGGACAATCCATTATATAAAGATTTTGCATATACGCCTTGCAAACGTGTATTCGAAGTTTTAATATACTGGATAGATATAGAATCACACTCTAGTCGCCTGGAGATGATATTGATAATGACCATGGCATCATCAATATTTATGTTCGAGTTTCGAAAGTGGGATTTCTATATATTTCCGTTAGACTGGTGTGAGAACAAAAACTAGATAGGTCTATTGTTGTGATTTGGCACCAAAAATGTGATTTTTGACTATATTTCAAAATTATGAATTTGAAATGTTAATTCACTAATTGATTGATGGTTGTGTTGTACGATTATTCCTTTAAACCATTATGTAATGAACTGTGAATTTAGGCCAAATTGAACCAAATATTTAACTGTATTGAAAATTATTTGCAATTGCATGCATATACTTGTGTAGACATTGA
The DNA here is from genome assembly GCA_030737875.1 of Allium sativum. Classification (NCBI taxonomy): domain Eukaryota; kingdom Viridiplantae; phylum Streptophyta; class Magnoliopsida; order Asparagales; family Amaryllidaceae; genus Allium; species Allium sativum. The sequence continues at coordinate 1,044,316,442 of CM060916.1, read as the reverse complement.
ACAGGTCATTGCAAAGAGGCTAGAGAAGAGGAATAAAACTGTTTGCCCAACAAATAGGTACATGTTTACTAATTTCTTTGGTTTTGGATGATTTTATGAGCCGATTGGATAGCCTCTTGGCTTCTTCTTTTGGATTGGTGAGGGCCATGGGAGGCTATTTGAAATATCCCGAAGCTCCCGGTGGAGGGGAGGTTATGGCGAAATTTTTCGAAAATTTAGGGTGTTAGCCAAATTTTTGAAAATTTTGAAAAGTTCTTAGAAACTGAAAAGTTGAAGAGCTTAAGCCATAATGAAAATAATGGAAGTTGAGTTGGTTAGTTAAACAACTTTCAGCTTCGTTCCTTTTCAGAGACGAAAATTTTTATGTAGGGGAGATTGTAATAACCCGGAAATCCGAGCCAATTTAAAATTTTTATCTTGGCAATTTTAATGAATTTTGAATATTTAAAATGAATTATTTTAAATAATAACGACTAGAAATTTATTTTGAATAGAATTAGAACGTATATATTTATTTGAATCGAAGTTAGAATATAAATATTTTATTTTAACTATAAAAGGAATTGAAAATGGCGCGGTAGTTTGAAAATTTGATTTCAAAATTCAAATGAATGTACAGGATCCAAATAAACCGGATTTTAGCGAAACCAAAAATATTAGGATCTAATTGAGAATATCTTTCCAACAAATTCGAAAAATTGAAATTTCATAGCGGGGATAAAAGATTATGCCGAGTTGAAAATTCAGAATAGTCACTGTGGAATTATGGCCTTTAAAAATGGGAAATTTGCAAACAACATCTGTTTTCAACGAAGCCACTTTTGTAGGATCAGTTATGTCTAATTATTGTTAGATTCCAAAATTCATAGTTTTTCGGATCAATATGTGAGCGTGGCGAAGTAAAACGTGTTTTGACAGTTTCAGTCAATTTCGATCGACCAGAAAATGGCCATAATTCAAATAGTCTCAGAATTTGATGAAATTAGTTCTTTTAGGACCGTATCGTCAATACGAAGCTAGAAATAATTTTCGGGAAATTTTAGAGTCAGTATGTGGCCCCAATAAATTGAAATGCGCATTCATATTCAATATATAGATTTATATTTTGATTTTGACGAAAACTGATCGAAACAGGCGAATTGGCTTATGATACATATCCCATTGGATTCAGAATAGGGGTAATTAGCTACGGATGGCAGTCGTTGGGTCTCGTTTGGAAATCGAATAAAAAGTCAACTTTTTATTTTTGAAATTATTAAATATAATATATATTTTTATACATAAGCCCTCACCCCTCGTTCTCTTTCCCCGACATCTCATTTCAGGAAAAAAAAAGAAAAAAAAAAAGAAATCGCGCGTCGCTGCCTCGATCCAGCCACCGTTGGCCCATCGCACGACGAGCACCTCCACCCCACCTCCGCCACGACCATCTCCGGCTATCACTCCCTTCAGCAATGCTCCTCCTTCTCCAATTGAACCCCAACGCCCAAACACCACCAAAACTCTAGAACCCGCCGCCAGTCCCCAGCTCTGCCGCCACCAGACCCTGCTCCCTCCTCCGACGACCTCCGCCAGTCCCCACCTCCAGTAGACGCAGCCCCTTTCCATTGTAAGTTGTTTATTTAATTTAGTGATTAGACATTATTTTAAAAATCTGATTTTCTTTGCTATATAAAATCTGATCTTCTTTATAGTATAAAGTTATGAATTTTAACATATGGAGTTATAATTTTTATTGTATAAAGTAATGATTTTTAGCTACGTAAAGATTTGATTTTTTAGTTTAGTAAAGATTAGATCTTTAATTTCATAAAGCTATGATTTTTATTCGTATAAAGCTATGATTTTTATTCGTATGAAGTTATGATTTTTAGTTATGTAAAAAATAATAATCTTTAGTAGATAAAAATATGATTTTTACCTATATAGTAGCATAATCAAAGTATGGGTTTTTATATATATAATAGCCGGAAAAAAATGTGACTTTTATTTATAAAGTAGCATTGTTAAAAATGTGTCTTTTAACACATACCACATGAAACAGGCTGCGTTGGAAACAAGATTAAGATTTCCTAAATATGAAGAGTCGTGGCGTTTGGTTTAGCTTCTCTGTGAGAACTCCTCACCTTTATTTAAATTTCTAGTTTGAAATATATACTAGTATGCAGACGGTGCTTAGCAGCACCCGACACCCGTCGTCCATAGACCATGGATGACTTGTTTGATTGATATGTTGTGAAAATTGATTGTGTGACGTGGAATGAATAAATATTTTATAGTTAAAAATATGATTTTTAATGTGTATATAAAATAAATATTTATAAACAAATCGGACAATTTGTTTATGTACACCCATTTGACTGATATTGATAGGGACGATATATTTTACACATCGCCCAACTGTACAAATACAAATCTGTGTTTGTTGATTTGAAACCCTATACGGGTGTTGGGATGATATTTGACATACACTAATCGCGATTGTTTAGTTGTATGTCAATCAATGTGTCGACAGACTGTGTAAGCGCTAATTATTTATATTTAATGCTTACGCAATTGTGTTGTGCACTCTGGATAATGGTTGATGATTTATTGTTGCTATTATAAACATGTGTTTTAGGAAATCCATATAATTAACATTATATGATAATTGATTGGGCTTCATTCCAATTTGGAAAATAAGGAATATTATAGAAAGAAAATTTATGTGTTGAATAGAAAGAAGATTCATGTGTTGAATAGAATAAAAATTCATTTGTTGAATAAAATAAATTCATGTGTTGAATAAAATTAATATTCATGCGTTAAAGAAAATATTATTTTATTGGATAGAATAACGAAGTTATTGAAATATATAAAGCAGTGTTGATTAGATTTGCGCCATTTTGACACAAACAATATTTATATCAATTATAATCGGTTTTTATAATGAATATAGAAAAGGAAGTGATTTCAAAATATAACGTTTTGAAAATATTATCATTTGCATTTCGATGATGTGGAATATTCAATTTTAATTCGAAATTGAATATGAAGTTGAAATCGTTTCGAAAACGAACATAAAACGATTGATAAAATAAGTTTTTAAAAGGAAATCAATGAAATATATATAATATATATATTATATATATTAAATGGCCTGAATAGAACGCGCCGTGGTAGTTCGCGAATTTCGACCATTGACTTCGAATAGATATTACGGGAGATCCGTTTTTCGGATTCTCCTAAAACTGGAACCATTGGGTTCGTATCGAAAAGAGTTTTCTACAAATATTAGAGATTTGAAATCTAACGGTTGGATTTGGAATTATGTCCAAATCAAATTTGTAAAAGGTCGTTGTAAGTGCAGTTCGATGGCCGTCGATGGAAATCGACTGTACGGGCCTTGATAAAATTATTAAAAATAGTTATAATTTGTGTAAAATCATAAGAGATGATTTTCGAAGAATTGAGATGAAAAATTCCAAATTTGAAAAGATAAAAATAGATTTTTATCGTAATGAACTAGTTTTGAACTAGAATTATAATCCTATTTATTTTTAAAATAAATAAAGTGGGTTTGAAATGGTTTTGAAAATAACCATAATTTCCAATATATAAAGTGGAAATGGATTTGAATCGAAATTGTCTTTGGAATATTTCGATGTTGGATTTCGTGATTATGCAGATATTGTTATGGGAATTTGAAAGATATATTTATATCGTTATTTCCAATACGATATTTGTTGGTCGTAGAATTTGATATTGAATATAAGCCGATATATTTTCGATTCAGAGCCCTGTATTTAATATCAAATGGGATTTGAGTTTGTTGTGAATGGTGTCTTCATTACACTGTTCTTAAACCCAGTTGAGAAAAAGATTAAGTCTTTTTATTTAGATTTAGTGAAGTATACCAATTAAATGGTATTTAATTGGAATTGAATTTGAATTGATTTTTGGGTTTATTGTGAACGGTGTTTTAAATAACACTTGTTCTTTAACCCGATAAGTAATGGAATGTGATTTTGGGTTGTCGTGAACGGTATCTTCAATAATATTGTTCTTAGACCCAACGGAGTAAAGAAAATTAGAAATTAACTGAAGATTAGTTAAGTTTAATGGTTTCTTGGGTATTGATCTAATATTGGTTTCGGCCTTCGGGGTTATTACTTAGGGAATTGTTCACTTACTAATTTACGGTTACAGGCTGATGGAATAGAATGTGATTTTGGGTTTATCGTGAACCGTGTTTTAAATGACATTGGTTCTTTAACCCAGTTAAAGACATGATATGGTTTCCCAAGTTAAACAATCATTGATATGATTTTTGGGAAGATTAAAAAACAAGTGGAATTTTAATGAATCTTTAATTAGATTGAAATAATCGAGAATGGAGTATCACCAGTTCAGACGATAGTTAAATCTTTAATTAGATTTGAACATGAAATGGTAATTGAATTAACCGATAACACCGTGGTGTTAGATATGAAGTATGACCAGTTTTACTTCATTGGATGAATAGGTTGGGATTGGGAAATAAATAAATGATTACTTCGGTGTGGTTCGCTAATCCCGACTAATTTGAATTGATATTCAAAAGGAGATTAAAGAATAAATTTAAAGAATTTATCTTTGATAAAATTAATGGGAACCTTTCCCAAAGTATAAGAATATTTGAATAAAAGAATATACTGAATTGGAATGAGGCATATGTTGTGTTTGTGTAACACTTGTTTATTATATACGCGAGTTATTCAGAAAGACCGGGTTTATCCTATTCCGAATAACTTATTCGACGATGTGTCGAGGATGAAGACCATAGGTCTTCACATCGTTTTGGTTATTACTGATGATCTTGATTGGGCTGTACACCAAAGAGGAGGGAATCAGTTGGTGATCGTCCAGACGTACTTGGAGATCGATGGATATGCGAGGAATAACGTTCCTCCGGTCTCGTTCAGACCCAAAACGAACTTTTATGGACTGTTTGTCTGACATTGGATTTTGCTCTGTGTTGATTGATCTCTATTAAATATACATCTGCCTGGTGAAGAGGAATTCATTCCCTTACTTCACCCTTCTCTGAGACGTACGGGATCAGAGGTTGTATATCGATAGTCATCAGTCGCATGGTGTGAATTGCCTGTGTGGCATGCCTAAGTGGCAATTGATCAAGGCTTCTGTTGAAAAGCAAATTCATGTGGTTGATGATCAAAGCACCGCCTGTATGGCATAGCTTTGTATAACGTTGATTCGCGAGCCTCACACCCCGGTTGTGAACTAGAAACGGGAGAGGACATCAGGGAGGGCATGTGTTTCCTTCTAGCTAGAAGTGGCGTCAGTGGTTTGGCATGCCCTGACGAGTTTGACTTATGTGGTTGTTGGGTTGCGAGGCGCCTCAGATATATCGGTGACTATGTGGAGCCGATGGAGTCATTGGACTCATTGACACCCCATAGGGTGGGGAAACGCAGTGTTCAGGCATTATATTCCACATCGAGTGGACCGGCCCTGACGATCCAAGGTGCAGTTGCGGCTGTTCTTGAGACACGGGCTAAAGCGTCTCGAATTCGGTAAGGACGATCCCTTGCCTTGGTTCACAGATGGAAATCCAATTTCCAATATGAGACATTTGCGGTTTTGATTGTAAATCCTAGTATTGGCGAAATGATATATGGTACCCATGCCGTCTATGATTGATACTTATGATTGAAATTGTTTTGACACTATACACGTATAGTAATAATAAAAGATGAAATTTAGCATATCAAGCATTCTTTGGCTATTATAAGGTAAAACCCTATCCTCCGGCTTGTGTTGCATTGTGTGATGGGACCTGGGTCTTATAATAACTTCATTGTTCTTTATTTAGCATTGCGTTGTTGTTTTGTGCACATATATTCTAGGGAGGAAACCCGTTCCGTGTTATACGGTGTGGTGCCTTGATTTACCTAACTTTAAAATAAAGATTTATAACTGTTTTAGTTCTCACACCAGTCACAGGACTGACCTGGAGTTTACTGTTTTAACCTAAACTCTGGGTGCCCTTATTTTGACATGGGCAACTAGTAGTCTTGGTTTTGCAGATTTATATTCACAGGAACCTGGTTTACAGCTGGAATGATATCCGAAAAGCTCTGTATCCGTATATTTCTTTCAGTTGTGTTTTGTACTATTTTTTTGCTACATTGTAATTTGTAAATCTCTGATATTTATCGAATGTGTAATATTTATTCATACTATGTATAATCTTGTATCTGATGGAATTGTTGTAATAAACAATGAAATGTTCTTTTGTTTGCATTCCGATGTGGCTTGTTCTCAGTACAATCCGCGATTTCCTTTAAGGGGGATTTCAGGCTGTTACAAGAACATCCTACCTCTGCTTATGTTCCATGTTACCTGCAGAAGGGAACACAAACCCTTATCATCACCTATGATGGCCGGGATAAGGCACCCCTTGGAGGGGTGGAGTGTAAGCCTCTATCACCGCCTATGATGGCCAGGGTAGATAATCGTAAGAGTAAGCCATAATTATGCACCTATGATGGATCAGTTTAAGCATCTAAGACCTTATTATGGCCTACGATAGTCTGGATAAGGCATGTCTTCGAGTGAGGCAGGGTAAGTCTTTGGGCCCTACTCGTGGATAAGCTAGCCAAGCGCACCAGACGCACGGCCCAGAGAGTGACCAACAAAACACATACATCCTCTGCTTTGATAATCAAAAGCCCAAGGAGTGGCTTACAAACCACATGCACCCTTTACTTCATAGATTAAACCCAAGGAGGGGTAATGAAACGAACGTCAGAAGTGGTCTCTGATTTCCTATTATAAATACTCGAATCTGGGTTGGTTTGGATCTCAATTATTGCCGAAAGTTGATTTCCGGTCTTATCCTAAATACCCAATCTGGGTCAGTTCGGGATTTCAATTATTTCCAAAAAGGGGATATTTGGTCTTCTTTACAACCTGAAACTAGGCTGGTTCAAGACTTCTATTATTGCCGGAAGTGGATTTCTGGTCTAATACCCTAGTCTAGAACATGGATCAAAGCCCTATTGCTGCCACAATGAGATTTCTAGAATTCAATCTTTAATATCCTAATCTGAAACACAAGGTTCTAATTCTTAAGGAAGGAATATACCACCACGATGGCTGGAGACTATTACACAAGAGGCCCTTAAGCAAAGACAGTGATCTTCCATATTGCTTAGAGAGATTTCCTTGACTCATACATACATCAAGTCATTATTCACTTTGTCAAATGCAAACACGATACAAATAACCAAACTACACTAGAACATAAATTCAGGGGAGAGCATAAGTAAGCATCTTAAGTTCCCCCAATAGAACCTTGGGTAAAAGGTTATAGTTTTCTTAAAAGTCCCATAGAGGGAGGTCTCCAGAGAAGACCTATTACACTAAGAGATTTTACTAGTGCAGAAAATGTAAATAGGCTTGTTATCTTATCATGTGTTCGATACCATGATACTATTAACTTCAACAAAGAGTAGGCAATGTATCATATGTGCCTTATGAGCTAACACCTAATGGATTATGTTAAATTTGTGCAAAATGGTACAATAAGGCTTGGAAAAGAGAATGTCCCTTGCCAAAGAAGAATATCACATACCAGGTGATATCCACACAATATGAAACTTATTTATAAAACTATTTCATAAGATGCTGCATATGCATAACTATCGTCTTAAGAGTTCAACATTGAAGATACGCGAGTGCTGCATCACATTTGACAAATAAATCCTGCCAGCTAAGCCCGTTAATCAAAGTCAGGATTCTTTAAAGAAAACTCTAGAGAGGCGTAATCTACCTTTGTTTTTGCCAATTCAGTTTCTAACTTCGATTCGTTGAAGCAATTTGCTAATCTCCATATCTGAACTAGCAGACGTACAACCTTTAACTGGTATTGCAACTCATGGATGGTTTTATCTTTCTCTTTGAGTTGGTTCTTCAAAAAGGATACCTTTTCCTTAAGGTTCCTGTTGGTGATCCTTTGGAGATTGTACATCCTTTTCCATCTTGAAAGGGGAGCATCCTCAGAAATATCTTTGTAACCTGCAGTTATCAAATGTTCTTCCCTGAATTGAGGGGGGGTCCGGAATTGGTCCTCCTACTCATAGATAAGATGAAGTATAATGATGTATAAAATCTAATTGTCAAACAATGATATTGGTGACATTATATTTATCAAAGGAAACAACTACATGAACTTCTATGATACAAGTCCTGAATTGTTTCGGCAAATATACACATCCACAAGATCATGATTGTACAAGTTTGCTAGTCAGTGCACATACCATCCATATTATACATTTATATAATACAACTGATCAGAATTGTTGTCAAAAACTGAATCACAAGTCATGAAGGAGTTAAAAGTATCTTATGCAAACACATCTAAGATTTTCTAATAGATGATTTCCCGAGGTTTACAAAACAAGCTCTTCGGGAACCCTTCGTAGCTAAAGGCGATGAATATGAAGCATTACTGTGACTTACATCTTTGGGGAAGCGATGGTCTGCCGCAATACGAAGAAGCCAATCATTGATATAAATTCAAGAGGGAAGAAAACATTTCGAGAGTGAAAGCTATACCAGTGTGACAGGAATATCGAGTTGAGAAAAAGTTTCTTTATCCTTTAGCTTGGAAGAATCATCCTCCTTGGAAGGGGCTTCAATCGGGTCTTGACCAGATGAGGTACTCAGAGACACAATGTTGGTTCCCTCAGAATCAGGTATATCTATAGCAGCAGAAAAAGACTCTCCACCATCTCTGCCAGGCTCATCCTACTGACTCCCATCACCTCCTATTTCTTCATCAATAATTATGTCTTCTTCTTCTTCGTTGTCAGAATCTTCAGGAAGCTCCTCAATAAACAGAAAGAACCCGGGCTTTATCTTCGCCTTCTATAGAGCTTTACCTTATCGCTTAGCCAACTTAATCCTTTCCAAAACTCCGACGTATCAGAAGATTAACGAACATCAATGATTTTATCAACATCAGAAGTGATGGGATCAAAAGTTATCCATGCTCCCGTCATGATATTAGCATCATCAGAAAGACAAACGGACTTATCATGCTTCAACCTTTTGGGTGATGGCTCAATATTAGAATCAACAAGCCTCTTTGAAGCTCCAACATCAGACTGGGTTAAAGCATCAAGAGCGGATGTACTCTTAGAAGTAATGGATCCTAAACTGGAATAGCCATATCAGGAAACTAAGAATAAGAAAACTAATATGTAAAAGTGAGAAATCCTGTCTGAAAGGAAATGCAGTCCGGTTCAAGGTACTTGGGAATACAGGAGATGCTGCATTAAACGTGTTGGAGCCCAGGGATAGGCTCTTTTGGCCAGAAAATTGGATGGGTGGTTGTAACGAATCGATAATTTTGATGTTCAAATATACGAATTTAATTGAAATTTAACGTTTGAATGAATATTTATAAATATAACTTAAGTTAGAACTTGAAACTTCAGTTTAAATTAAAAATATGGATTCGATTTTCAAATATAAACTTAAATATATGCAAGTTATCTAGAAGTGAAAAATGTAACACGGTAAGTAAATTTTTAACTCATTTAATTAGAAACAAATGAGGAATCAATAATTTATAGAATATTTTTTTAAAACTTGAATTTAATATTTGTTGCAATTGAAATAATTACGTAAGAAAACATAAAAGTTCTTTCGCTTTGTTTTACTCGATTTGGATGATTGATTTACGATAGCAACAAAACGATTTAGAATATGAATTAAACTATGAAATTAATATTTGAGATACGTATAACTAGACATAGCGCAGGAATAAATTTGATAATATAATATGCAAATTTGTTTCGTTCGCCATAAGTTAGTCAAACAATTGAATAAATTGCCAAGAGTTGAATGTTATCAGAATTCAGGCGAATTCGAAATAGAAAAATGCAATATGAAATTTAAAGAATAATGGTATTTTTGATTTGCGGAATTTAAACGTTAATTGTCCTGTATCTTTGATGTCGGGTCAAAAGCACGTAAAAACAGATGGCATTCGATGCGTGTATCTTGTACGGAATTCATTTGTACTCTTCTATCCTGGGTATTAACTATTATAATACAAATTTTTGATCCTTCAAAAAGTAATTTATAATAAATTAAAATAAAACCTCTCACAACACGTATAGAAAAGGTCAGAGAGGGTTTACACATGTTCAAAGCTTCAATTTCACTTTCCACGCGTCCTTACCTTTTACTAACCTCTCTTTCCTTCCCCTATTTCCCTTCGTTCCTCACCAAATCAGAAAAATCGATAAAGAGAAATCGGCTATGGCTACCTTCGTCCCCCTATCGTTTGCTGACCCCATTTATCTGCCACCTCGATCCAACGCTCACCTCCGTGATGCGTGCACTCCTCCATATCATTAACCCTTGAACCGAGCGCCTCCTTCCAACGACAGTCGATGTCACCAAGAACCGTGAGATCTATGAGCACCCGAATCCCTGTAGCTGCAAGTGAGAAACCTTTCTCCAACTGCAGATCAGCCTCCATCTCGACCTAACCACCATCACCTACTTCGCTTCCAGCCACCACCCTCGACTGATGGGCCATTGCTTCTTAACCTCCCAGTGGTGCCATGTCTTTATCTGGCAGTTGTATAGTCCTTGCTCCTCCACCTAGCGACTCTGGTTATTCTCCAATTTGCTGTAAAGTGGCATCCAGGACATCATGCACATCAAATGTTTAGGAAAACACCTGAGAGGCTGCCAACTGGATTTGGGCGAACTATTCTGAGCTTAGGTAAAAATTCCTTTCCTTTTTTAATTCTGTTTTGTTCCAAGCTCTAAAAAAAATAGAAATGAAAATCAAATTTACTTCGGTTTGATGTAGAATTTATTGTCGTTGTTGTTTTAGGATTCGTAGTCGAGTTGGGTTCGTCTGGGTGGGAATTTCAAATTTTTATTTGTGTACATATATGCAAATGTGCATGTGTACATAAATTATTTTGAATTCGCCATATTAGATATTAAGTTTACTTCATCTCTTTTTTCAATTTCATATTCGTCTTCACTGCCTCGAAATATGAGTTTCCTCTTACTCACGACTAGAATGTTTATTAAGAGAATTAAATCCTTTGAAAGATATAAGGAATATTTCGATGCATTAGAAAATCCATCATTGTTGCTACATGATATGTGCACATGTGACACGTAAGAGGTTAACATAAATGACATAATATAAATTAATTTGTGATTGGTTGCTATGTCTGATTTCGGTGTGATATATGCGATGTTATATTTATTTTATTTTATTCTCACACTGCAAGTTCCCTTAAATTTAGGAATAAACACTATGGAATGATATGATACATGCCCCAATGACAATATAGATTTAGGATGTATATTCAAATCGATTAGGAATGCGGGCCGAAATGATAAATGCCCGGGATTCGAATTTAAAATAAAAACGGGTTGAAATGAACTATTTTTTAAAATAATTATGTTTTGATTTCAACAAATTGATTTGGAAATGTAATTTGAATATTAAATCAAAATTTGTGTTGAAACAATTTAGCCTAAATCCAACTTGAATTTATAAATTTAAGTTAAAATTCATTTAATGATGGTATGGTTTAAAACTAATTTAAGAGTTAATGTTTAAATTTAATATTAGTTCTAAACTAAAATTTTTATTGTGGGATTTGATTTAGTGTATCATAACTTAAATTTTAATGATAAGTTAAATTTAAATGTTTTGCGATAATATCAAGGACTATATATTTTATAAATTGTTTAAAAAGCTTACTTAAATTTATTTGGGTGTATCAAGTAAATTCAATAGCTTTGATAAATTCAAACTAAAGAACAAACTAAGAATTGAAATTTAATAGGTTCAAACATTTAGAAAATGAAAGATTTTATTACAGTTATTTTAAATTGATATAAGATTTTAATGGTTAAAAAGGTAAGTTTTGAAATTCCAACAAGTGATTTACGAGAATAACTTAACTATTAAACTTGGAAGCTGTTTTGGAACATGTTATAATAAAATGAAGTAGAATCGAAGTTAGGAATAAAAATTTAAGTAATGATTCTGAAACAAAATTCTAATTGTAGACTTAATTGGAAGCTTGCATCACTCATACGAAAGTCGATTTGAATGTGAATACGGAAATAAAAATGAAGCATAAATGGAAATTTAAATGAGGATAGTTAACTCAGATCAAATTAGCATATATTTTAAACTATATATATTTATATCAAACTATTTTACTTAAAACTAAATTCTCTTTACTATTACTATCATAACTATTTCATAACATTTAACTATTTCATTTATTAAGCTTCATAACTATTTATCGTAAACTATTTCATAAACTAATTTATATTAAATTCAAATTATGTGAATATATGTATACTTTTCTATTAAAGTTAACTATTTTAATATATTATCTTGTTTCAAATGAGGATCTGTGTTAAATCCGAATTAATAACTCTGAAATGAGTTTTAAAGTTTTCAACTAATAACAAAATTTGAGAAAATAGTTTTTGAACTTGAATTTGAATTGACAGGGGATAGTTGAAATATAAGATTTTAAATATGAACTTGAGAAAAAAAGAATAAATTACTTTGAGAAAATTCGTTTTAAATCGATATTGAAGTTAATCGATTTGTGATATTGAGACTGAGTACAAATTTTATGACACTGTGTGAAAAATATAAACGTTTGGTTATTAAAGAGACCGAATTCACTAGAGTCATACTCTCTTACACTGCCGACACCACTTTAACAGCTATGTACGTGGCGGAGAATCCAAAATGAAGTAGGATGGTATGGAGGCAATTACTAGATTTAATGAAAGAGAACGATGATGGATTAGCCTTGATCTTCGAGTCATAAATAAATGACTAAAACATATTCTATACCATAACCAAGTGAGGTCGCACCTCCGAATGGACATGCTTTTTCGATACCATCCCTATGACTATTATGATCAATTTGGGTGCACCCTTTGATTATGGAAGTGTGTTCCGAGGTGGGCGGTAGTTGTTGCTATGCGTTACCACTGGGCGGGCATGTAATTGGTAGAATCCTACCCAGGGTGTTCCTCGGTGCCTTGTCATATTTATCTTGATCAAGCCCCCTATGATTTTTATTTGACGTTGTCGTATGGCAGCGCATCCCTATCTACAGACATACTGGTGTCTTATATGCAATGTGTATGACAATGTCTGTAAACGACAGATGGGTAAAACTGTAATCCCGCTTACGCTATTTTTATTATATTTACTTTACTAAATAAACACTATTATTATAGCGTGTTACATTTTATATATTAATTTCATGGATCATTAAAGGATGTATTCCCAACATCCTTTAAGTTATTTGCATTTCGTTAAACATTTCACTTGAGTTGATTCAATTATATGAGAATGTTTGTCCTAACTCGAGTATTTTGTTGTTTTATTTCTTGCAAAATGTTCAGGTCAGATGAGTATTTCAACCGTGGAGATTCGGCTATTGGAGCTTAAGTATCGCTGGAGCTTCAATCATTATCTTGTATATTCCAGGTATTCTGTTCTAGTCATTTATTCATATATTTTTATGTACTTTGCCTATTTGTATTCATTTTGTACTCTGACATCATGTAAGTTTAAAAGATTTTGTTATATTTTATAAATTTTACTTACGTTGTGAGTTATTCTATGTTCTGTGCCCATGAGTATATGATGATATATATTTCAACTTCATAAGTAATAACAATCTGTCGTTTTGAACACTTTAAGTTTGTTTATCTATCGACTTGGAGCGGTCAAAAATACAGGTCCTTACAATTGGCATAAGATCTTTGGTTTATACAAAGCATAACTTATAGGGTTGAAACACTCATTAGAGATAGAATAGCAATACTCTAGAATGAGTTAAATCGTCTTAGAATCCTTCTCGAGAGAGCGTATTTTGAAATTTAAAATAGTTTTAAATGATTTTAAAGGATTTTTAAAAGGATACTTATATAAAAATTGTTTGAAATTTAGCCTTATTTTAAATCCCATTCACTGGACTCATCCATTGTAATTTGATTTCCTCTTAGGTAAGATTTTCTCGAACTGAGTCTAGATCTTGTCTTTATTCTGTCTTAGGGATTCAGGACATATCGCCTTCGCAATCTAAAATTCCTCTAATTTATTTTAGTTAGAGTCTATCCTCTGGAAATTCTTATCAATTAAATTCAATCATTAGCCCATCTTTTAGTTCTAATTCCTAACTTAAGTTGGACCTAACTAAGTAAGCGCGAAGAATTAAAATATATAAACATATGTGAATAATAATAAATTCTATCCAAATAAAAAATTAAGCTATTAATGGTTGGTTATATTACTTATGTAATTACATAATTTGATTATATAAATTAAACTAAGTGGTTTGAAAATCCTATAGTGATGAATTATATGGTTATAAATTAATAAAAAAAATATTAAGGAATTTTGCAAGTAAACTTGTAAAGTGATAATTGGAAAATAATAAATTTAATAAGATCATAGTGGATGTGTAAAGTAATAACACTTTCCAAAAGAATATAAGTAAAAAATATAAATGAATAACTTGGTTTATTAACAATTGAATTTGAATCTAAGTTACTAAGATTGAGTGGGATGGAAAATAAATTAATATGTAATCTTATACAATCGAGAGTTCAATTAAATATACTCTAAAGCATAAATTAGGTAAACATAAAATCTCAAGACTTGTTCACTAAGATAAAAAAAAATAGATTGGTAATATTTGAAATCACGTATGGCTGATTGAAGTAAAGAATAAATATTAAAGATGATTTAAACTAAGGTAATATTAAGAATGGGAGGGAATAATAATGATTTGAATCTAATTTGATAGGATTGAATTTAAAATAGACCTAAGTGGTATATTTAATTTGTTAATAAGATTTGAAACTTATTTAAGATGAATCTAAGTATAAACTTTACAATGATCCAAGACATGGATTGAAAAAGAAAACTGTAACTTGAATGAAATATGGAATATGTTAAGAACTATATGTATAATACATATACTTTGAAAATATAAATATACATGAGCTCATTGACAAATTATAAGCCAGTATATTCAAAAATAAATTGAATTAACACTACGCCATAGATGGCCTATCACAATGAAAATCCATAGTGTTGCTAGCTACAATGTTGCCATTGCTATGCTGTTTTTTTCCTATTGCAGTGCACGCTTAAATGTGTCAGCATATATATCAACATGTGTTACAGTAGCCTCGTGAATAAAATTATCAATCCGCGTCAACACGATCCAATAGTCCAGGTTAGCGATCCACACGAAATCATGTTTAGTCCAGATTAGCAATCCGTGCATGAAATAATATTTACGGCGGGAAACAAAAACAAAGGGAGGAAACTAAAAAATATTTATAGTTTCAATCGAAATTTAACAAAATACTCTACCGCTCAACCTCTCAAAAACTCACTCTCAGGTTCAATTAGAGCTAAAAGTTCACGTTTACAAGCTTAATTAAGGTTCGAGTAGTACAGTTTCGAGTTCAATTTCAACTAGGGCTTCAGTGTTTCAATTAGGCCTTCAATTTGGGTTCCTTTGGGTTTCAAATTTCAGTTAGGGCTTCGATTTAATTTGTTGCTTCAGATATCACTCGATGTATATTTCAATTTTTTCTGATTAGATTATTGTGTTGCGTAATGCTTTACTTATGCCTAATTTACTGCTATAAGGTATCACTCAATGAATGATGAGGAAAAACTATAGGCAGAACTTCCTAGGTTCGGTGAAGGGTACATCAGTGGTGTGAAACTGTAACACCCCGTAATTCTGTGACATTAAGATTCTCAAATTAAAGTATAATTAATTTTTAAAAGAAAAATTAAAAGAAAAAGATCCATGCAATTGTTTAATTTAAGTATTGTAACTAACATGAAAAAGAGAAGTAAGGAGAGAACAATAATTATTATTGTTCTAAGACTTATTAACAAAAGCCTCTGTAGCTCAGTTGGTTAAGGCATTGGATTTGTAGCATGGAGGTCGGGGGTTCGAACCCCGGCGGCGGCATAATTTTTTTATCTTTGTTTTAGAGAGGGACAACTGAACATGCAAATATATGTACGTATACAAATTCAAAATTTGAAAGGATAAGAACGTACATATAAGGAAATAAAGAAAATATATATATACATATGAGAATATAAATATATATATATATATGTAAAAATATATGTATACGAAAAATAAAATTCAAGATAAGGCTACAGTCAATGAAATATGGCAACATCATTTGAATTTTGAAAATAAAATGAAAGTTGTGCGTATATATATATACGCGTAAAATGGTCGTTAGAGGAATTGTATACATATAAGAATATTTCATGTGAATAAAACAGTTAAATAAATTCCAAGAAATTCAAAAGTTTGAAAATCAAACTTTTACGCCAAAATAGCTTGTGGGACCCAATGCTGACTCAGCACTGCGTGTATGATAAGGTTTGGCTAGATTCATCTACGTACCTGGACTATTTTCTTAACTAGGTTCAATGCTGACTCAGGGCTGCGTGTACGATAAGGTCTTGAGCAGCTATATAAACAGCCCTAGTCTTCATTCTCTTTGCACCAATTCTCTTCTATCCTTATGCTGCTAAGATTCATGGCTTCTTCCCCTCCTCTAAATTTTCTTAAATAAATAAAATAAAATATGATTCAAGACGAGGAGATGCTGCTAAAAGACTTTTAAGGAGGGATTCAAATCAAAGTTTCAAGTGAAGAATTCAAAGGCTAGCTCAAACAAGTTTCAAGCAACGACGCACGAATCATAGCCACGCTTTCCTTCTTTTCTAGATCTATTTTCTGTAAGTTGGTTATTTCTAGATCTGAATATCTTGTTTTATTTGTGACATGAAATTAAAGGAATAAAGGAATATGCGAAATCTCTCTCTCTCTCTCTTCGAATCTGTGTTTATACTCTTGGACTGAATTAAGAACTGTTATGATTTGAGGACAAATAAGACTGTAACCGTGACTATGACTATAGAACTGTGGCCTTTGAAAGCATATGCCTTTGGACTATGACATAAGCCTTTGATTTTGGGACATATAAACATTGCCTATGACAATGACTTATGACTATGGGAATTATTTTCCTTTTGGACTATGAACATCGCATATGACTATGGACATTTCCTATGACTGTGACTGTGACTACAAGGATTATTTCCTTGACTAGGCCTATACCTTTGATTTGGACATAAACTATTACTTATGACATAATGAGGAAAACTGTGATTTTGACACCCATGATTTATGATTAGGAATATATTGCTTTAGTTTTGTGATTGAGAAGTTGGGTCTAAACCCAATTATTTATTCTACCTGTTCCTTGGTTTTTCTTTGGTTTTAAGACAGTGGGAATTTACCTATTAAGTTAGGTCTACCCACGTTCTTGAACCTATTTTGCCCATTCTTTGGTTTTAAGACAGTGGGAATTTACCTATTTAGTTAGGTCTACCCATATTCTTGAACCTACATTGTTATCCAAACCTTTTTATGCCAATTATTCCTTCTTGTCATTTTGATTCATTCCCTTTTTATCTACGAATCTAGATTTATTTATAATCTAGGTTGAATCACGATTATTCGAACGGTGGGAATGCGATTTGGGGAAAAACATGGAAATGAATATGAACGTAATTGTAAACTTGGAAATTGGCATAATTTGGAATATGTATTATGACATGCATATTAAAATGAAAACGGGGAAATTTGACATGGATTAGGGAATATGTGATTTTGACATATTAAATTTAGCGTTAGTAAGTAAGCTAAAATTTAGGCATAAAAAGTAAACTAGAAAAATAATTCTAGTTTTGCCATAAATTGTGAATTAGGACGTTAAACCAAGATTGGGTTAATTAAGGTTGATTTGGAACAAGTATATTAGCACAATTTTGAATTTATTCATAATTGTGAGCAATTGTCATGTTTAGAATAAATTATGGTTAGCGACACTAAATTTGGTATAATTTACATACCAAAAAGTATAAATATGATAAATAAGAGAGAATGGGCCATAATAATAAATGTGACAATGTACATTAAAAGAGTAGTAATGAAATAAGTAAATTAGGAGTAATTTACTTATAGAATTCGTCATAAATGTTAAATTGTTCATTTACCACAAAATATGTAACTTGGTTAAGTTTTGGCCATAAATTATAAACTAGGATATTTAATCTAGTTTCGGCAATGAAATAGGAAATGGCCTAAACTGCATGTTGGGTTAGGACTTGGGCCTAGAATATAAGTATACTAGTAGGCTTGACAAATAAATATAGGCCAAATTTGTCTAAAAAGGGGAAATGGGCTTTTGAAATAAATTGTTAACAATTTATAAACAAAAGAAAAGTATTTTGATAACATCCCTTTTTATAACACATAGACCAGAAGGTTCTAGGGTGACAGAGAGGATAGTGTCTAGGCTTGGGTTTGGAAAATACAAGTTTCCTGCCCTCCCTGGCTATCCCTAACTGATCCGAAGGACGGGATGGTTGTTTTCAGAACCAGATTTTGAAATTAATCAAGAACCCCTTTTTGAACTTAGAAAACATGAATATGCCTAACCCGAGGTTAGACTGAGTTGCGGTGTAAACCTGCCCGGAACCAACCGGCACATCCAGTAACCGCAGCAATATCTGTCTAATGTGAGAGGTTGCGGCTTTAATTTATTAATTAAAGCTAGAACAAGAATGGGAGAGTTAAGTACATAGAAACACTTAACCAATTTAACACAGTTAAGCAAGAATGGGTAGGTTAAGTCCATAGAAACACTTAACCAACTTAACACAGTTAAGCTAGAATGGGAAGGTTAAGTCCATAGGAACACTTAACCAACTTAATACAGTTAAGCTAGAATGGGAAGGTTAAGGAACGCTTAACCAACTTAGCACAGTTAAAGTTAGAATGGGAGGGTTAAGTCCATGGGAATACTTAGCCAAATTAACATGTTGACTAGACTAGAAGGTGGGGTTAAGTAAAGTTAATACACTTAGCCAATTTAACATGTTAATTAGACTAGAGGTTGGGGTTAAGTAATACACTTAGCCAATTTAATATGTTAGCTGGACTAGACCATAGGGTTAAGTAAACTTGAATGCTTAACCATCAAAATATGATAAATGAATAGGGTTAAGTAAAAAGCATAAAGGGATAACACTTAACCAGTTTATCAGGATAAATGAAGAGGGTTAAGTTAGCTTGAATTGACTAATGACACTTAACCAACCCAAATTGACGGGAAAGAGAACTAAGTAGTAATTCTTAGTATAACACGGGAAGGAGCGAATGTCCGTCCGAGAAGGCTCCAACGAATTGGGTTACGAAGCCCGAGGCTTCGAGGGGACGTGAGGGTACTCTTGGTATCCCTCTGTGAGGCTGCAGATGATCCGCCTGGGCCCACAGAGGTTAAGGTCTGCGTAGAAGAACCAGGGGTATGCCTTGGTTGCAATATATATGGAAACCTAAAGACTAGGATGGACCGGCGTGATTCGGCGAGAAAACGGTAGCCCTGTGATAACAACTCGTCGTCTACCATCCATCTTGAGTCAGTCGAGATACGTAAAGCGGAAAGGCGGAGAACTCCCAAAGACCATAATTGCTATCTAGTTATGGGTGAGGATGGCCATAGGATAGTGGGGCACCGGGGGCCGGCGTATAGTTCTCATTTTACAAGGTGTGCCTTTCATTAGTTGAGGGAGGGGTCGAGTGGGACCATAGCCACTGGAAAAACAGACCTTAGCATCTGCATCGGCAGATATTGAAAGCTCCCGACTGAGTTCCGTATTTCTAGAGTAGCCCCGACAGCGGAACTCGGACCGCACATTACTGGACATGTGCATCTAGACAAGCGATAACGATTCGCGATACATGCGTGGGAAAAGTCTAGGAACATGTACCACCCTAGGTGGTGTGTCCTAGACTAAAGGGCATCGTTCGACAGGTAGCATAATCCCTAGTTTGGAACTAGGTGGCATAAACCCTGAATCCAAGAAGCATTCAGAAAAATAGCGTAAGTTCTAGTTGAATCTAGAAGGCACTTGATAGAAAACCCTAGATTAGATCTAGGTAATTAAATAATAAATGGATGCCTGAAGGCGACGGAAACTACAGGGATTGGGATCACGTTATCGTTACTAGTAGGGACACTAGTTAGGCGGTGCAGAGATATAGAAACCAGAATAATAAGGTAATAGCGAAGCAGAGAAAGTATTAAAGTATATCCAGTTTATCTTGCCTTAGTATATCTTGTGGTAATCTTATCTTATCCTGTTAACCCTATCATCATGGTATTGTCTTGTATTCAGTTAATTCATGTCGTTTCATTTTTCCCTGTTCACATGCTAGAAGTTACTGACTTACTCAGGCTTTATGTCTGACTCTGTTTTTCTTTCGCTTCTTTTCTTCCGTTCCCCCCCCAGGTAGTTGAGGAGGGAATAGTATAACTCAGGATTAGATTGGACCGTTGCTCTTTCCCCAACTTGAAGATTTGACGAAGTCGTCCTTGGATTCTCTTCCAGATGCTATGGCTGGCTCTTGCTACATTGGGGAATATAAATGTATTTTTATGCTTCTTTATTTTATAAGACAGATGACACTCTGATATTGTAAAGAAGTCTTTGTACAAACTATTTTATCAATAAAGTAAAGTTTTATTTTCCGCTGTTTAATTTATGTCTGTCTTGTAATTTATCTGCATCTTTTACCCTAAATTCTCCACAGAACTTAGTGCATTCCCTTTGTGAGTGACACTAACGGACGTGGGGTGTTACACGTGGTATCAGAGCGAGGTTACTGGATCAGATAAAGATTTGAAAAATTATTTTTCAAAACAGTTTTTAAAGAAGCATTTTCAAAATAAAAGTTTTGTTTTAAAAGGCATATTCCCCAAAGCCATAAGCACTATCTTTTGATTCACTGTTCGAGTCCTCGTTTCCTTCTTTCTTGAGTCTCTGGGGCTCCTGGCTTTCTGGGAGGTAACCTCATCGAAGGGCAAGGTAGTGCCCGACTTCCATCTATAGCCGTAGTAGTTTCACCTGCGGGCAGTTTTATTTCAAGCTTTGTAGGGGATTCTTTACGATGGAGGCAGCTTTCGAGAGATTTGTCAACATGATTACACACGGAAAAGGATGAGGAGTTTGGCAAAAGAGCACAACCCAAGGATGAGGAAAATCATGGATGTAGACTTGGATCATAAAGGAGGAAGGGATTATAAAACCTAAGACAAGAGGAAGTATCTTTACTCGGGTATGATAGGGCATATAATTAAGGACGAGGGCAAGAACAAAGGACAAGATTTTAGAAGGGCAAGTACATACTATGCGTACCTAGGAGAAAGGTAGTAAAGTTCTGTTGGAAGAGTCTAGTTTTTCTGTTCGTACACTTTCCTTTTTAGCGCTTCGCATTTGTTCATATTTGCTTCCATAGTTGAGTCTCTGCACCTTAGTACTTGTATAGTAGAAAGATCCCACTAGAGTCTCAAATCCAATTGGTGGTCCGACCAGTTTATTTTTTTTGTTAGTAGGGATTTGAGAATAGCTATCGAGTTTGCTTATATCATCTCACGTAGATCGTCTAAATTCGGGGGAGATATACCTTGGGTGCTTATCTGATATTGGTTTAGGCCTTTGGGGCTTGTACTTGAGGAATGTCGAGTTCGACTAGGATAGTTTGCGTGAGAGATGAATAGTTGTGACAGGCGCTCTAAAAAGCGCGTAGTGATCTTTCAACCCTTATAGTTATGGCATGGTGGATAAGGGAGAGACCTCTAATCATACACTTGGTACCGTGATTGACATCTGTTTATTTTGGAATTGGAGGTCGGAAACTTCACAATCGTGAAGTTAAATTGGTTAAGATAAAGTGGAGTAAAGCTCAAGAAGGCTAGATACTAGCAACATGCCCTTTTTCCTTAAGGGTGCATCCTTGATTTCTCTGTTTAGGAGCTTTACGCGTAGTTGTTTCTCTCTTTCCAAAGTATATCCTCTAGGTCGTATCTGCGATCCTTAGGTAGAAGCCAATGGATGTAAACATGTATTTGAAACATGTTATGGTTGAATGGTTGCAAGTGGTTGCAAATGGTTGCTCGTGGATGCATATGCATACGTATTAGGAACTAGATCAAGTTCGGACGCTCTCATATTGCATTTACATATATGCATTTGTTTATAAGTTGAACTTGATATGATATCATATGGACGTTGCATATGGATGAATGGCTGTGCACGCATGTAGTATTTACATGACTAGGGATGTTTGCATGCATGATTGGACGCATGGCACTAACATGATTTGCGTTAAGGAGGTCAACTGAATCAGTAGACCGCCTGATTTTGCATTAGATAGAGACATATACACACACTATGCATATGAACATGAAAGCATTAGAAATCTTTTAAGGACAATGAATGCCTGTGATTGAATGGTTGAGTAGATGGGTGATTGGATGGTAGGACACATTCTTCCTAACTTGAAGATTTCGGGGACGAAATCCTTTTAAGTGGGGGAGAATGTAACACCCCGTAATTCTGTGACATTAAGATTCTCAAATTAAAGTATAATTAATTTTTAAAAGAAAAATTAAAAGAAAAAGATCCATGCAATTGTTTAATTTAAGTATTGTAACTAACATGAAAAAGAGAAGTAAGGAGAGAACAATAATTATTATTGTTCTAAGACTTATTAACATAAGCCTCTGTAGCTCAGTTGGTTAAGGCATTGGATTTGTAGCATGGAGGTCGGGGGTTCGAACCCCGGCGGCGGCATAATTTTTTTATCTTTGTTTTAGAGAGGGACAACTGAACATGCAAATATATGTACGTATACAAATTCAAAATTTGAAAGGATAAGAACGTACATATAAGGAAATAAAGAAAATATATATATACACATGAGAATATAAATATATATATATATATATGTAAAAATATATTTATACGAAAAATAAAATTCAAGATAAGGCTACAGTCAATGAAATATGGCAACATCATTTGAATTTTGAAAATAAAATGAAAGTTGTGCGTATATATATATACACGTAAAATGGTCGTTAGAGGAATTGTATACATATAAGAATATTTCATGTGAATAAAGCAGTTAAATAAATTCCAGAAATTCAAAAGTTTGAAAATCAAACTTTTACACCAAAATAGCTTGTGGGACCCAATGCTGACTCAGCACTGCGTGTATGATAAGGTTTGGCTAGATTCGTCTACGTACCTGGACTATTTTCTTAACTAGGTTCAATGCTGACTCAGGGCTGCGTGTACGATAAGGTCTTGAGCAGCTATATAAACAGCCCTAGTCTTCATTCTCTTTGCACCAATTCTCTTCTATCCTTATGCTGCTAAGATTCATGGCTTCTTCCCCTCCTCTAAATTTTCTTAAATAAATAAAATAAAATATGATTCAAGACGAGGAGATGCTGCTAAAAGACTTTAAAGGAGGGATTCAAATCAAAGTTTCAAGTGAAGAATTCAAAGCCTAGCTCAAACAAGTTTCAAGCAACGACGCACGAATCATAGCCACGCTTTCCTTCTTTTCTAGATCTATTTTCTGTAAGTTGATTATTTCTAGATCTGAATATCTTGTTTTATTTGTGACATGAAATTAAAGGAATAAAGGAATATGCCAAATCTCTCTCTCTCTCTCTCTTCGAATCTGTGTTTATACTCTTGGACTGAATTAAGAACTGTTATGATTTGAGGACAAATAAGACTGTAACCGTGACTATGACTATAGAACTGTGGCCTTTGAAAGCATATGCCTTTGGACTATGACATAAGCCTTTGATTTTGGGACATATAAACATTGCCTATGACAATGACTTATGGCTATGAGAATTATTTTCCTTTTGGACTATGAACATCGCATATGACTATGGACATTTCCTATGACTGTGACTACAAGGATTATTTCCTCGACTAGGCCTATACCTTTGATTTGGACATAAACTATTACTTATGACATAATGAGGACAACTGTGATTTTGACACCCATGATTTATGATTAGGAATATATTGCTTTAGTTTTGTGGTTGAGAAGTTGGGTCTAAACCCAATTATTTATTCTACCTGTTCCTTGGTTTTTCTTTGGTTTTAAGACAGTGGGAATTTACCTATTAAGTTAGGTCTACCCACGTTCTTGAACCTATTTTGCCCATTCTTTGGTTTTAAGACAGTGGGAATTTACCTATTTAGTTAGGTCTACCCATATTCTTGAACCTACATTGTTATCCAAACCTTTTTATGCCAATTATTCCTTCTTGTCATTTTGATTCATTCCCTTTTTATCTACGAATCTAGATTTATTTATAATCTAGGTTGAATCACGATTATTCGAACGGTGGGAATGCGATTTGGGAAAAAACATGGAAATGAATATGAACGTAATTGTAAACTTGGAAATTGGCATAATTTGGAATATGTATTATGACATGCATATTAAAATGAAAACGGGGAAATTTGACATGGATTAGGGAATATGTGATTTTGACATATTAAATTTAGCGTTAGTAAGTAAGCTAAAATTTAGGCATAAAAAGTAAACTAGAAAAATAATTCTAGTTTTGCCATAAATTGTGAATTAGGATGTTAAACCAAGATTGGGTTAATTAAGGTTGATTTGGAATAAGTATATTAGCACAATTTTGAATTTATTCATAATTGTGAGCAATTGTCATGTTTAGAATAAATTATGGTTAGCGACACTAAATTTGGTATAATTTACATACCAAAAAGTATAAATATGATAAATAAGAGAGAATGGGCCATAATAATAAATGTGACAATGTACATTAAAAGAGTAGTAATGAAATAAGTAAATTAGGAGTAATTTACTTATAGAATTCGTCATAAATGTTAAATTGTTCATTTACCACAAAATATGTAACTTGGTTAAGTTTTGGCCATAAATTATAAACTAGGATATTTAATCTAGTTTCGGCAATGAAATAGGAAATGGCCTAAACTGCATGTTGGGTTAGGACTTGGGCCTAGAATATAAGTATACTAGTAGGCTTGACAAATAAATATAGGCCAAATTTGTCTAAAAAGGGGAAATGGGCTTTTGAAATAAATTTTTAACAATTTATAAACAAAAGAAAAGTATTTTGATAACATCCCTTTTTATAACACATAGACCAGAAGGTTCTAGGGTGACAGAGAGGATAGTGTCTAGGCTTGGGTTTGGAAAATACAAGTTTCCTGCCCTCCCTGGCTATCCCTAACTGATCCGAAGGACGGGATGGTTGTTTTCAGAACCAGATTTTGAAATTAATCAAGAACCCCTTTTTGAACTTAGAAAACATGAATATGCCTAACCCGAGGTTAGACTGAGTTGCGGTGTAAACCTGCCCGGAACCAACCGGCACATCCAGTAACCGCAGCAATATCTGTCTAATGTGAGAGGTTGCGGCTTTAATTTATTAATTAAAGCTAGAACAAGAATGGGAGAGTTAAGTACATAGAAACACTTAACCAATTTAACACAGTTAAGCAAGAATGGGTAGGTTAAGTCCATAGAAACACTTAACCAACTTAACACAGTTAAGCTAGAATGGGAAGGTTAAGTCCATAGGAACACTTAACCAACTTAATACAGTTAAGCTAGAATGGGAAGGTTAAGGAACGCTTAACCAACTTAGCACAGTTAAAGTTAGAATGAGAGGGTTAAGTCCATGGGAATACTTAGCCAAATTAACATGTTGACTAGACTAGAAGGTGGGGTTAAGTAAAGTTAATACACTTAGCCAATTTAACATGTTAATTAGACTAGAGGTTGGGGTTAAGTAATACACTTAGCCAATTTAATATGTTAGCTGGACTAGACCATAGGGTTAAGTAAACTTGAATGCTTAACCATCAAAATATGATAAATGAATAGGGTTAAGTAAAAAGCATAAAGGGATAACACTTAACCAGTTTATCAGGATAAATGAAGAGGGTTAAGTTAGCTTGAATTGACTAATGACACTTAACCAACCCAAATTGACGGGAAAGAGAACTAAGTAGTAATTCTTAGTATAACACGGGAAGGAGCGAATGTCCGTCCGAGAAGGCTCCAACGAATTGGGTTACGAAGCCCGAGGCTTCGAGGGGACGTGAGGATACTCTTGGTATCCCTCTGTGAGGCTGCAGATGATCCGCCTGGGCCCACAGAGGTTAAGGTCTGCGTAGAAGAACCAGGGGTATGCCTTGGTTGCAATATATATGGCAACCTAAAGACTAGGATGGACCGGCGTGATTCGGCGAGAAAACGGTAGCCCTGTGATAGCAACTCGTCGTCTACCATCCATCTTGAGTCAGTCGAGATACGTGAAGCGGAAAGGCGGAGAACTCCAAAAGACCATAATTGCTATCTAGTTATGGGTGAGGATGGCCATAGGATAGTAGGGCACCGGGGGCCGGCGTATAGTTCTCATTTTACAAGGTGTGCCTTTCATTAGTTGAGGGAGGGGTCGAGTGGGACCATAGCCACTGGAAAAACAGACCTTAGCATCTGCATCGGCAGATATTGAAAGCTCCCGACCGAGTTCCGTATTTCTAGAGTAGCCCCGACAGCGGAACTCAGACCGCACATTACTGGACATGTGCATCTAGACAAGCGATAACGATTCGCGATACATGCGTGGGAAAAGTCTAGGAACATGTACCACCCTAGGTGGTGTGTCCTAGACTAAAGGGCATCGTTCGACAGGTAGCATAATCCCTAGTTTGGAACTAGGTGGCATAAACCCTGAATCCAAGAAGCATTCAGAAAAATAGCGTAAGTTCTAGTTGAATCTAGAAGGCACTTGATAGAAAACCCTAGATTAGATCTAGGTAATTAAATAATAAATGGATGCCTGAAGGCGACGGAAACTACAGGGATTGGGATCACGTTATCGTTACTAGTAGGGACACTAGTTAGGCGGTGCAGAGATATAGAAACCAGAATAATAAGGTAATAGCAAAGCAGAGAAAGTATTAAAGTATATCCAGTTTATCTTGCCTTAGTATATCTTGTGGTAATCTTGTCTTATCCTGTTGACCCTATCATCATGGTATTGTCTTGTATTCAGTTAACTCATGTCGTTTCATTTTTCCCTGTTCACATGCTAGAAGTTACTGACTTATTCAGGCTTTATGTCTGACTCTGTTTTTCTTTCGCTTCTTTTCTTCCGTTCCCCCCCCAGGTAGTTGAGGAGGGAATAGTATAACTCAGGATTAGATTGGACCGTTGCTCTTTCCCCAACTTGAAGATTTGACGAAGTCGTCCTTGGATTCTCTTCCAGATGCTATGGCTGGCTCTTGCTACATTGGGGAATATAAATGTATTTTTATGCTTCTTTATTTTGTAAGACAGATGACACTCTGATATTGTAAAGAAATCTTTGTACAAACTATTTTATCAATAAAGCAAAGTTTTATTTTCCGCTGTTTAATTTATGTCTATCTTGTAATTTATCTGCATCTTTTACCCTAAATTCTCCACAGAACTTAGTGCATTCCCTTTGTGAGTGACACTAACGGACGTGGGGTGTTACAGAAACTGTTTATTCAAAATACTTTTTCTAGATTTGCGGTAGGTGATGAAATTACATGCCCTTGCAAAAAGTGTCATAATCGCGTGTGGCATTGTCAAGAAGTAGTCTACAACCATCTAATTTGGAACGGTCCATCTGAATTGTACATGAAATGGACTTATGAAGTTTCCTGTTTAGATCCTGAAAGGAGACATAATGATATGGATTGTGAAGCAGGAATAAATTTAGGAGATAATCTCGATGAGATGTTGCAACATACTTGTGGAAATATGCAGAACAATGAAGATGGATCTTCTGATGGGTCAAATGGAATAGATGTCGATGCTAGAAAATTTCATCAACGTGTTAAAGAGGGAAAACGACCATTATATCCCAGTGTACTAAATTTTCGCGATTAAGTTTCATTGTCAGGCTTTATTATTTAAAATGTCAACATAGAATCACTGAGTCTGCATTCAGCGATTTATTAGAGTTAATGAAAGAAGCTTTTCCACAAAGCCACATCCCTTTATCTTTCAATGCTACCAAAAATATCACTAAAGATTTAGGCCTCGATTACCAAAGAATACATGCATGTCCAAATGACTGCATGCTATATAGGACAGAAAATGAAAAGAAAAATTGCTACAAAAGTTGTGGTTTTTCAAGGTGGGTTATACCAGAAGAGAAAGTGGCTATTGATAAAGATTCGGAGAAGCGGATTCACAAAGTATCAGCAAAAGTGATGTGTTATTTTCCACTAAAACCAAGGTTGCAAAGGATGTTCATGTCGAAGGAGTACGCAGAACTTATGTTATGGCATGCAGTGGGACGAAAAAATGATGGCAGAATTCGATATCTAGCTGATGGCAAGGTATGGAAGATGATGGATGCCAATTATCCTCATTTTTCATCAGAAAACAAAAATATCAGGTTAGGAGTAGCATCTGATGGATTCAGTCCTTTTCGTACAATGATTACACAGCATAGCACATAGCCGATCGTATTGGTAAGTTATAACCTTCCACCTTGGTTATGCACGAAGACAGAAAATTTAATACTTTCAATCCTTATCCCTGGTCCAGAGTCTCCTAACAATTTCATTGATGTCTACAGGAAGCCTCTTATCGCAGAATTGAAAGAACTATGGGATCTTGGCATACAAACTTATGATGCTTTCACTGGTGATAATTTCACATTACGTGTAAGTGTGTAATGGATGATCAATGACATTCTGGGCTATGCAATCTTATCCGGTTGGAGCACGAAGGGTTATTTAGCTTGTCCCGTATGCCATTTCGATACTTCTTCAACTTACTTAAAACATAGTAGATAAATGTGCTACATGAATCATAGGAAATTTTTAGACCCGGGACACAAGTGGAGGTTTGATAAGAAAAGGTCCAATGGTGAAATTGAAATTGGAACACCTCCCAGTATTTTATTCGGGACCGGCATTGAAGAATTGTTGGTTGGTTATGAAAATATTTTTGGGAAAAAAGAGGTCAACAAGCATAAAAATGAATCTCCTTTTAAAAAAGTCAATATTTTTAATTTACCATATTGGAGTCAAACTGTATGTCGACATAACCTTGATGTTATGTACATAGAGAAAAACATTTGTGATAACATACTTGGTACTTTACTAAATATTGATGGGAAGTCTAAAGACCATTTAAATGCTCGGTATGATTTACAAGAGATAGGCATCAGGGTGGTCCTTCATCTGGTTCTATCAACTAATGGGAATTACCTTAAGATGAGGGTTGTCGTATTTGAAATGACGAACAAGGAGAAAGAACTATTTTGCTTGGTGTTGGGGAATACTAAATTGCCTTATGGTTGTGCAGCTAATATCAATCGGTATGTAAACAACAAAGAGAGGAAAATTGCAGGGTATAAGAGCCACGATGCTCATTTTCTTCTCCATTACTTGCTGCAGTTTGCCATGAAGAAATCTATAAAACCTGAAGTTGCAATACCTATGACAAGATTAGGTGCATTTCTAAGAAGTCTTTGGAGTAAAAGTATCGATTTGGAATATCTCAAGAGGCTACAAAAGGAAATTATGGAAATTCTTTGTCAATTTGAGATGATATTCCCAAATGCTTTCTTCGATACAATGGTGCACTTGCTAGTTCATTTATGCAAGGAACTTGAATATGGTGGACCTACACATGTTCGTTGTATGCTTCCTATTGAGCGTTATATTTATAAACTGAAATCATATGTTCACAACAAATGTAAACCCGAGACGTCCATTGCTGAAGGTTATCTTGTAGAGGAATGTCTGATATTCTGTTCAAGGTTCTTAGGTGGCGATGGAGAAGGAAAAATGCAATTTGAAACATGTCCACAAAATATGGAATATCCTATTTGTACAAGAAGAAATAAAGATGGAAAAACTATTTATCTTAAAAATTCTCAATGGATGGAATGTCACCGTTACATTCTATTCTATTGTGGTAACAAAAAAATAGAGAGTTTACTTGGGTAAGTATTTTTATTTTTTAAGTATTAAAGTATTATCCCTATCTTTATGAATCCTTTATCAGTTATTTTGTTCCTTTTTTCATAATAAATAATGTTCCTTTTTGAATGTGGCAGATGGAATTTTATGCAATACAATGGTTTATTTGATTAGAAAAGTGGATACGTTTGGTTAACATCAGTAATAATATTCTTCGTGTAGCTTGTGAAATGACGTCAACTAGATTAAAAAAAACTATTTTTGATGTCATTGTTTTACCAGTGAAATTAGTTCTATTAAACAATCTATAAACATGTTCTTGATTCTAGCCTCACTGTAACACCCCACTTCCGCTAGGGTCACTCACAAAGGGAATGCACTAGGTTTGGTGAAGCATTATCGAGGTAAACATGCACAGAAATATTACAAGACAGAACATATATAAAACAACGGAAGTAAAGAAAATTTCATTACCTTATAAAATAGTAAGGTCAAAAGCCTTTTACATCGGAATACATCAAAACCTATCTTGCAATAGTAAAGAAGCATAAACCATTTCATAAATTATTCCCCAAGTAAAACAGTAAAGTAGCCATAGCCAAGAAAAGTCAAAGCCATGCATGATGACCTTCAAGCAGAGGAAGTCCGAACTAAATAACAGTGTTTCCTCCCTGAAAACCTGGGGGGGAAACGGAAGATAAAGAGGCGAAACAAAACGGGGTCAGTCATAAAGACTGGTAAGTCCTATCTACTTCCAGTATAAAAACAGGTAAAGGTAACATGACATGCATAAACTGAAAGTAAACATAAGGATGATGACAAGATAGATAAGCTAAACCAAGATAACTGGATGAACTACTGTAGCAAGATAAACTAAGGTATCATGATAAACTACGGTGTCAAGATAATCAAGGTATCACATCGTCAGGTTTCTATCAAGCATACTATCCCAAGGTATCTATCCTGTATAACATCCCACGGTATCTATCATGTATATTTCTTATGGTTCTAACATGTATATTTGCTCTGCACCTCTCGTACTAGTATCCCAACCCGCGTCATGTGTTAACTATGAATGTCCCTTGCCCAATGTCATGTAATGGTCCATGTCAACCTAATATATAGCATATGTAGGTTTTCCCAACTCGTATGTTTCTTTCCATGAACTATCACGTGTTCACTTAGGATTTATGTCACCTAGGACCACTAGGGATTATACTACCTAATGAACGTTTCCATGTCTCGGTTTGGGTTCAGCCACCTAGGGCCACTAGGGATTATGCCACCCATCAACCGCGCCCTTAATCCTGCGTATGTATCGTGAATCGTTTTCCATGTCTAGACGCACATGTTCCTCAATGTGCCATCCGAGTTCCGTGCCAGGGCAAATCAAGAAATACGGAACTCGGTTGGGAGCTTTAAGTCGTCTGCTGATGCAGATATCAAGGTCTGTTTTTGTACCCGTGGCTATGGTCCTACGTGACCACTCCCTCAACTACTGAAAGGCAATCCAAGAAAAATCATGTATGAGAACCACATCCCGGCCCCACTATAGCCGCACTTTCCTATGGGCCTACCTCACGCATGACTTGATAGCAAGAACATGGTCTGTTGGGCGTTCCCTGCCTTTCCGTTCGTACACGATTGACTAAAGATGGTAGGTAGTCGGCGACGTGCTATCCAGGGCAAAAATCAAGTATCGTCGACTCCACGCTAATCCATCCCAGTCTTTAGGTCGCTCACATAGCAACCAAGGCATACTCTTGGCTCTTCTACCGCAGACCTTAACCCCTGTGAGGCCGGGTTTCATGGACCATCTGCCACCTCACAGAGGGATACCAAGAGTACCCTCACGTCCCCCGAAGCTGCCGCTTCGTCACCCAGTTCGTTGGAGTTTTTATCCAAGTCAGATAAGTTGCTCCTCCTCGTATACTAAGCGATGACCTACCGTATCAGGTTACTCATCTAATTATGAACTAGTCCCATGTCCTTGGCTAAGAATTATTACTTAGTTATCCTTAACTAAGGTTTACCACTTAGCTTCTTTTCCTGTTGTCCTTGTTAATCCTGGCCTTCCACCTAGTCCCCTGACTAGGGTTTTGTCTAATGGGTTAAGTGTTGTTATCCAAGTTCATGACTTAACCCGCCTACGAATCATGTCAAGATTGGCTAATTACTTAAGTTCAAGGCTTAGCCCTACAAGTTGGTTAAGTGTACCAAGAAGCTCATGACTTACCCCTATCAAGTCAAATTGGTTAAGTATTTATTTGTCTTAACCCTATCAGATTATCATGTTAGATTGATTAAGCATAGATTATCTTAAGGGTACTTTTGGCTCACATCCCTATTATAGTTTTAAATTCACACCACATCCCTGTAATGTTTTCTTTGTAAACCCGCCCCCTATTTTAGCTGCCGCCTGGAATCTTCCGCCTGCCACTTTCCATACCTCCGCCTCTTTCGTTTTCTGTCCAAATTTTCAGGCGCTATCACTTTAAAAAAAAAAATCTAAAATCTATAAATATTCTCGGAAGTCCACAGAAATTAAAAGAAAAAGTTGTATAAATGTATGCAACTTTTACGAATAGTATCATACATTTATGCAACTATTCGAATACACATGCATATGTTTATGCACGCCTGTTTGAAAATTTGCATACATGTATGCAGTTTTTCTATATAACTGCATACATGTGTGCATATATGTCAAAATATATGCAGACGTGAATAAGTTGCACGTAGGTATGCAGTTTTTAAATAAATGCATCAGCAGATGCATGTTTTAACAATATGTGCGTACATGTATGCATTTATACTGCAGTTCTGACGCAGATTTGAAATAAATGCATACATGTATGCAACTAATCGATTTATATGCATGTTTTGACGCAATTTACTGCATTTCGTTAATTTTCTGTATTTCATGATTTTGACGTTGTTTTTAAAGTTTTTTTGATCTGATTTTTTTCACGATTAATTGTTTTAATTAAATACGAATTTACATGGTTTTTTAATATATTTTTTTGTATTTTTTTGATGAATTTTAAAAAAATAGGGACTAAATTTACAATAAGTTTATGACCGGGGGTGAGCCTAATTAAGTTTCGTTTTAGGGATGTGTGCCTAATATTCACTTATCCTAATCCCATCAGATTATCGAGTCGGATTGGTTAAGTATGGGTTAGCTTAACCCCATCCACTAATCGTACTACAATGGTTAAGCCTAATTTTAAAAAAGGTCTTGTGACTTAACCCTATCAGGTCCACCTATTAGATTGGTTAAGTATAGGTTACTTCATCATGTATAATTGGTTAAGTATAAGTTACCGAACCCCATTAAATTACCGTGTTAAGTTGGTTAAGTATCGGTTACTTAACCTCATTGGATTACCAAGTTTAGATTGGTTAAGTGTTTAACTTAACCCCATCGAATTACCGTGTTTAGATTAGTTAAGTAGAGGTTACTTAACCCCATCTAATTACCGTGTTTTAGATTAGTTAAGTGAAGGTTACTTAACCCCATCTAATTACCGTGTTTTAGATTAGTTAAGTCTAAGTTACTTAACCCCATCTAATTACCGTGTTAGATTAGTTAAGTATGGTTTACTTAACCCCATCCCCTAATTGTCTTGTATGGTTAAGTGTCATTAAGAAATCAAGCCCGGTCCCACTTAACCTACCCATTCGTGTCATATCGGTTAAGTGTCATTAGTCAAATTTAATTTACCTTTTCATGTGGCATTAATTAGATTAATGCACCTCAACCTCTCACATTAGACTTTGTTGTGGTTACTAGTTAAGCTGGGCGGGTCCGGGTAGAATTACACCACAACCTAGTCTAACCTCGGGTTTTAAGTGCTACATGACCAACTTCTCACATTGGATCCTATTGTTTGTAGCCACTAGTTAAGCCGGGCGGGTCCGGGTAGATTTATGCTACAAACTCAACCCAACCTCGAGTTGGCCACTTTCATGTTTGGTCTAGTGTCATATCACACCTACAACCCATACGTGTCTAGCCCCCAAGTTCCATGTTTAAGTGTTTCAAGAGTGTCACATTTTCATGCAACCCCATGTCAAGTTTTTCGCATCATTCTCATGTTTTTCTATCCTACCCCAAATCGTGTTTTTACTTGAGTAAAAGCGAGTCAACATAGTAGGTATACTATGGCTATATGTAGACCCCAAAACATGCACGATGCCACAAAAGGGATTGGCTCCAAACATGCATGGTATCATAAGGGGGTTTGGCCTTAAAACATGAACGATAGTGTCATATAGGGATTGGCCATAGGCATGCATAACATAAAAGGGGATTGGCCACAAGCATGCATAATGTCATAAAGGATTTGGCCACAAGCATGCATAATGTCATAAAGGATTTGGCCACAAACTTGCATATTATCATATAGGGGTTGGTTTCATTTACATGCATAAGCCCCAAAGTCCAATTTATGCAACTATTTCACAAGTCAAAGTGGCTCTAAGTGTTCATGCTATCATACTACAAGTAAAGGTCCAATCTTGCATGGCAAACTAAGCCCAATGCAACATGAATAGCATGGTTTAGTCGCTAAAACATAACCCAAAGTCATATGTTCATGATAAAGGGGCAAACTAGGTTTACATAGGTTAACTCATGTTACTTCGCATTTTATCCCATGTCACATCAAAATCATCGTTTAAATCTACAAGTAGCTAGAACTTACATAGCATGGCAAGAGGGCTAGGAACATGAATCGTCTTGACGAAGAAAGGTGGCTCCTTTGATGAAGAACCGTCATGGAATTAGCGTAGCAACGTTGATCCCTCCTCGATTTGGTGTAGCAAGCTTGCACCTTCCGATTCGGATCCGATTTGCATGCATAGTCTCTTGGAGTTGGAGATGGAGGCCATGATTACTTGGGATTTGGGCAGCACTTCGTGGCATGAGTGATTTGTGAGGGTTTAGGGTAGGCTTAGGGGTCTTTTTTTTATAGAGATTAGGAGTAGTTTAGGTCGTTAGATTAACCCTAGGATAGATCCAAGTCCTCAAAAATCGTCACCAGCCTCCAAAACAAGACCCATGAGCCAAAACAGGTGCACCAGGCCGACCTGGCCGACCAGGGAGGTCGACACCCAGGTCGACCCCCAGGTCGACTCTAAAGTCGACCTGGTTGGGGGGGGAGGTCAACCCTATTGTCGACCCCCCTGTCGTCCTGCCTGGGCGGGATTTTTCCCGCCTACTCTGAATTTTGAAAATTTTGAATCTGTTTTCGAATTTGAATTTTTCGTGATACTTTGCGAGGCCATATCTTGGTCATACGGACTCCGATTTACGAAATTTCGGACTCTATTTCGCGTATTTTTCCGAGATGAACGCAATGGCGGAACCCGTTTATCCTGATTCAGATTTTATAATTTAATTCTGCCTTGATTCTTGTCTTAACACGTTGTTAAAAATTCGGGTTGTTACATCCTCCCCAACTTAAAGGATTTCGTCCCCGAAATCTCCAAGTTAGGAAGAACGTATCCTACCATCCATCATCCATCTACTCAAAACATTATCCACAGGCAACCATGGTTCTTAGATGATTTCTAATGCCATATGAACATATGTATGAAAGTGTGTGTATATGTTTCTTAGCTAATGCTAATGATCAGGCCTGAATGATCTTCTAATGCTAGATATGTTTAGTGCCATGAATCCAACATGTATGCAAATAGTCCTAGTCATATAAACACTATATGTGTGCACAACCATTCATTCATATGCAACATCCACATGATAACACATTCAATTTCATCCATAAACAGGTATACATACTCGTGCATATGCAATATGAAATGTGAGTGCGTCGATCTAGTATCTAATGTGTATTCGCGCATCCACGAGCAACCACTTGCAACCATTTGTAACCATATCAATCATAACATGTTTCAAATACATGTTTACATCCATAGGATTCTACCTAAGGTTCTCACGATAGGATCGAGAAGATAAACAAGACAAACTCCTTACGGGGTTTGCAACAGAAACAGGACCGAGAGGATCCAAAAGATAACATGCGAGCAAGCTCTACAGGAAAAACCAGGGATCAAGGATACACTCTTTAAAAAAGAGGTACGATGCACGTGTCTAGCCTTACGTCTTCTAAGTCGCGTTTCCTTGAGCTTAATTCCTTGGTGCCTTGACCATCTTTTTAACTCCATGATCTCGTAGCTCCTTGATTCCTATTTCCAAGACATGAGTTAGAACTCATTTCGTTGTCGCCTCTTATTCCACTTTCACTTATCCTTTCCCTAGTATACTTGGCTCAAACGTATCCACTTACTCATACAAGCTCTCCAAAATTCACTAGGGAATTCTGGATCTCGTCTGCCAATGCAAATCCATGTTGCCAAGTGTACTTACTAGGGTGATCCCCATAACTCATGCATAAGCGAAATGAACCATCCGACTTAGTGGCGAATTCAACTCGAACGGATTACCAACAACTGCATCATGAGATTCTTGGTAACTAGCCATGACAGAACCTAGAAGGTTACACGAGACTTCGAGGGTATCACCAAGGTGAGTCGAGAGTCTAACTACCCTCTTTCCAAAACCGAGAATGGCACCCCTTATTGGGTGACCACTTTATCCCTAGAATCCATCCGTAGCCGAGACATGTCATTCTCAAATCCAAACAAGTCATGAAGAAATGGACCAACTCTCCAACCAGATTTTTGGGACAAAAGTTGGGATCCTCTACCATGCTAGTACTAAGGTGCAGAGACTTAACTATCGAAGCAGACTTAAATGATGCGATGATCAAAACAAAGTCTAGATGGGACAATAGAAAAGAAAGGCTAAGCCTTTAACAGAAACGGTACCATCTCTTTTAGGTACCCTAGAAATGGGAGCGTACAATTGCCCTCTCCGATGATCTTGTCCTTGTCCTCCTTGATGGACCAAGCCATACCAACAAGTTGCTTATCCTTAAGCTCGCATTCTTTATCCTTACTCTTATTATCCTTCCTTGTACAACGGCAACAGGCCTCTCGAGAACCACCTCCATCGTACGGAAAACACCTACGTGGCTAGACAAAGATTAGTCACAGTTAGAACTACTGTGACTACAGATGGAGGAAAGGAAGGAAAGGAGATTCAATCAAGGAATCAAAGGATAGTGCTAATGGCTTTTGGGGAATAGCCTTTAAAAACTTTTCTTGAAAAATGCTTCTTTGTAAACGGTTTTTCAAATAGTTTTCAGAAGGTTTTAAAAACTTTTGCCCAGTCTGGTAACCTTCTGCTCTGATACCAAATGTAACACCCCACCTCCGCTAGGGTCACTCACAAAGGGAATGCACTAGGTTTGGTGAAGCATTATCGAGGTAAACATGCACAGAAATATTACAAGACAGAACATATATAAAACAGCGGAAGTAAAGAAAATTTCATTACCTTATAAAATAGTAAGGTCAAAAGCCTTTTACATCAGAATACATCAAAACCTGTCTTGCAATAGTAAAGAAGCATAAACCATTTCATAAATTATT
Source organism: Allium sativum (assembly GCA_030737875.1). Classification (NCBI taxonomy): domain Eukaryota; kingdom Viridiplantae; phylum Streptophyta; class Magnoliopsida; order Asparagales; family Amaryllidaceae; genus Allium; species Allium sativum. Next base: position 1,044,278,884 of record CM060916.1, on the reverse strand, counting down.
CCCCAAGTAAAACAGTAAAGTAGCCATAGCCAAGAAAAGTCCAAGCCATGCATGATGACCTTCAAGCAGAGGAAGTCCGAACTAAATAACAGTGTTTCCTCCCTGAAAACCTGGGGAGGAAACGGAAGACAAAGAGGCGAAACAAAACGGGGTCAGTCATAAAGACTGGTAAGTCCTGTCTACTTCCAGTATAAAAACAGGTAAAGGTAACATAACATGCATAAACTGAAAGTAAACATAAGGATGATGACAAGATAGATAAGCTAAACCAAGATAACTGGATGAACTACTGTAGCAAGATAAACTAAGGTATCATGATAAACTACGGTGTCAAGATAATCAAGGTATCACATCGTCAGGTTTCTATCAAGCATACTATCCCAAGGTATCTATCCTGTATAACATCCCACGGTATCTATCATGTATATTTCTTATTGTTCTAACATGTATATTTGCTCTGCACCTCTCGTACTAGTATCCCAACCCGCGTCATGTGTTAACTATGAATGTCCTTTGCCCAATGTCATGTAATGGTCCATGTAAACCTAATATATGGCATATGTAGGTTTTCCCAACTCGTATGTTTCTTTCCATGAACTATCGCGTGTTCACTTAGGATTTATGTCACCTAGGACCACTAGGGATTATACTACCTAATGAACGTTTCCGTGTCTCGGTTTGGGTTCAGCCACCTAGGGCCACTAGGGATTATGCCACCCGTCAACCGCGCCCTTAATCCCGCGTATGTATCGTGAATCGTTTTCCATGTCTAGACGCACATGTTCCTCAATGTGCCATCCGAGTTCCGTGCCAGGGAAAATCAAGAAATACGGAACTCGGTCGGGAGCTTTAAGTCGTTTGTTGATGCAGATATCAAGGTCTGTTTTTGTACCCGTGGCTATGGTCCCACGTGACCACTCCCTCAACTACTGAAAGGCAATCCAAGAAAAATCATGTACGAGAACCACATCCCGGGCCCACTATAGCCCCACTTTCCTATGGGCCTACCTCACCCATGACTTGATAGCAAGAACATGGTCTGTTGGGGTTTCCCTGCCTTTCCGTTCGTACACGATTGACTAAAGATGGTAGGTAGTCGGCGACGTGCTATCCAGGGAAAAAATCAAGTATCGTCGACTCCACGCTAATCCATCCCAGTATTTAGGTCGCTCGCATAGCAACCAAGGCATACTCTTGGCTCTTCTACCGCAGACCTTAACCCCTGTGAGGCCGGGTTTCATGGACCATCTGCCACCTCACAGAGGGATACCAAGAGTACCCTCACGTCCCCCGAAGCTACCGCTTCGTCACCCAGTTCATTGGAGCTTTTAAACCAAGTCAGATAAGTTGCTCCTCCTCGTATACTAAGCGATGACCTACCGTATCAGGTTACTCATCTAATTATGAACTAGTCTATGTCCTTGGCTAAGAATTATTACTTAGTTATCCTTAACTAAGGTTTACCACTTAGCTTCTTTTCCCGTTGTCCTTGTTAATCCCGGCCTTCCACCTAGTCCCCTGACTAGGGTTTTGTCTAATGGGTTAAGTGTTGTTATCCAAGTTCATGACTTAACCCGCCTACGAATCATGTCAAGATTGGCTAATTACTTAAGTTCAAGGCTTAGCCCTACAAGTTGGTTAAGTGTACCAAGAAGCTCATGACTTACCCCTATCAAGTCAAATTGGTAAAGTATTTATTTGTCTTAACCCTATCAGATTATCATGTTAGATTGATTAAGCATAGATTATCTTAATCCCATCAGATTATCGAGTCGGATTTGTTAAGTATGGGTTAGCTTAACCCCATCCACTAATCGTACTACAATGGTTAAGCCTAATTTTAAAAAAGGTCTTGTGACTTAACCCTATCAGGTCCACCTATTAGATTGGTTAAGTATAGGTTACTTAACATCATCAAATCATCATGTATAATTGGTTAAGTATAAGTTACCTAACCCCATTAAATTACCGTGTTAAGTTGGTTAAGTATCGGTTACTTAACCTCATTGGATTACCAAGTTTAGATTGGTTAAGTGTTTTACTTAACCCCATCGAATTACCGTGTTTAGATTAGTTAAGTAGAGGTTACTTAACCCCATCTAATTACCGTGTTTTAGATTAGTTAAGTGAAGGTTACTTAACCCCATCTAATTACCGTGTTTTAGATTAGTTAAGTCTAAGTTACTTAACCCCATCTAATTACCGTGTTAGATTAGTTAAGTATGGATTACTTAACCCCATCCCCTAATTGTCTTGTAACACCCCGCCTCCGCTAGGGTCACTCACAAGGGAATGCACTAGGTTTGGAGGAGTATTATTGGTAAACATGCACAGAAATATTACAAGGACAGAACATATATAAAACAGCGGAAGTAAAACTAACTTTCAGATCATTAATAAATAAGGTCTAAAGCCTTTTACATCAGAGTACATCAAAACCTGTCTTGCAATAATAAAGAAGCATAAAATTATTCCCCAAAATAAAGCGGTGAAGCAGCCATAGCCAAGAGAAGACCAAGCTATACATCCAGCTATACATGATGACCTTCAACAGAAGAAGTCCGAACTAAACAACATCATTTCCTCCCTGAAACCTGGGGGGGAAACGGAAGACAAAGAGGCGAAAGAAAACGGGGTCAGTCATAAAGACTGGTAATTCCTATCTACTTCCAGTATAAAAACAGGTAAAGGTAACATGACATGCATAAACTGAAAGTAAACATAAGGATGACTACAAGATAGATAAACTAAACCAGGGTAACAGGCTGAACTACTATAGCAAGGTAAACTAAGATATCATGATAAACTACGGTGTCATGATAAGTCAAGGTATCACATCGTCCGATTTCTATCAAGTATACTATCCAAAGGTATCTACCCCGTCTAACATCCCACGGTATCTATTATGTATATTTTTCCTGGTTCTAACATGTATATTTGCTCTGCACCTCTCGTACTAGTATCCCTACCCGCGTCATGTGTTAACCATGAATGTCCCTTGCCCAATGTCAGGTAATGGTTCATGTCAACCTAATATATAGCATATGTAGGTTTTCCCACTCGTATGTTTCTTTCCATGTATAAGTTCAGTCCTTTGCCGTAGGCCGTACGGGCTTTCCCATGTAAACGTTTTATCCTTGAAGTTATTTTGGACTGCCACCCTTGATCTAGTTGTGTTTCCTTACCATGAACTATCGCGCGTCCACTTAGGATTTATGCCACCTATGACCGCTAGGGATTATGCTACCTAATGAACGTTTCCGTGTTTCGGTCTGGGTTTTGGCCACCTAGAACCACTAGGGATTATGCCACCCGTCAACCGCGCCCTTGATCCCACGTATGTATCGTGAATCGTTTTCCATGTCTAGATGCACATGTTCCCCAATGTGCCATCCGAGTTCCGTGCCAGGGCAAACTAAGAAATATGGAACTCGGTCGGGAGCTTTAAGTCGTCTGTTGGTGCAGATATCAAGGTCTGTTTTTGTACCCGTGGCTATGGTCCCACGCGACCCCTCCCTCAACTACTGAATGGCAATCCAAGAAAAATCATGTATAAGAACCACTCCACGGCCCCACTGTAGCCCACTTTCCTACGGGCCAACCTCACCCATGGCTCGATAGCAAGCACATGGTCTGTTGGGGGTTCCCTGCCTTTCCGCACGTACACGATTGACTAAAGATGGTAGGTAGTCGGCGACTTGCTATCCAGGGCAAAAACTAAGAATCGTCGACTCCACGCTAATCCATCCCAGTCTTTAGGTCGCTCGCATAGCAACCAAGGCATACTCTTGGTCCTTCTAACGTAGACCTTAACCTCTCATGGGCCTAGTATAATTACCTGGCAGCCCACAGAGGGATCCCAAGAATATCCTCACATCCCCCGAAGCTTCCACTTCGGCACCCAGTGCGCTGGAGCTTTTATCCAAGTCAGATAACTTGCTCCTACTCGTATACCAAGCGATGACCTACCGTATCAGGTTACTCATCGCTTTGCGAATTAGTCCTATGTCCCTAGCTAAGAATTATTACTTAGTTACCCTTAACTAAGGTTTACCACTTAGCTTCCTTTCCCGTTATCCTTGATTAACCACGGTTTTCTACCTAGTTCTTCTAACTAGGGTTTGTCTTATTGGGTTAGGTGTTATCATTCAAGCCCATGACTTAACCCGCCCACGAATCACGTCAAGATTGGCTAAGTATTTAAGTTCAAGACTTAGTCCTACAAGTTGGTTAAGTGTACCCAGAGGCTCATGACTTAACCCTATCAAGTCAAATTGGTCAAGTACTGGCTTACCTTAATCCTATCGGATTATCTTGCTATATCGATTAAGCATAGATTATCTTAATCCCATCAAATTATCGAGTTGGATTGGTTAAGTATAGGTTGGCTTAACCCCATCCTCTAATCGTACTACAATGGTTAAGTATATTCTAAAAAGGCCTTGTGACTTAACCTTATCAGGTCCGCGTATTAGATTGGTTAAGTGTAGGTTACTTAATCCCGTCAAATCATCATGTATAATTGGTTAAGTATAAGTTTCTTAACCCCATTAAATTATCTCGTTAAGTTGGTTAAGTATTGGTTACTTAACCTTATTGACTTACCAAGTTTAAATTGATTAAGTGTTTAACTTAACACCATCGAATTACCATGTTTAGATTAGTTAAGTGTGGATTACTTAACCCCATCTAATTACCGTGTTTAGATTAGTTAATTCTTAATTACTTAACCCCATCTAATTACCCAGTCGGGTTAGTTAAGTGTAAATTACTTAACCCCATCCCTAATCATCTTGCATGGTTACGTGTCATTAGTCAAATTTACTTAACCTTATCAAGTGGCATTAATTTAATTAATGCACTCTCAACCTCTCACATTAGACCTTGTTGTGGTTACTAGTTAAGCCGGGCGGGTCCGGGTAGATTTACACCACAACCTAGTCTAACCTCGGGTCTTAAGCACGACATGACCAACTTCTCACATTGGATCCTATTGTTTGTAGCCACTAGTTAAGCCGGGCGGGTCCGGGTAGATTCATGCTACAAACTCAACCCAACCTCGAGTTGGCCACTCTTATATTCTCTAAGTGTCCTGTTCATCATGTTTCCAAAACATGTTACAAGTTCTGTTTTCAAGCATTTGGGTAGACCTAACTTAATAGGTAAATTCCCAAAGGGTAGACCTAACTTAATAGGTAAATTCCCAAGCTTATGTTTTTATGCATACTTACATGTCAACTTCCATGTTATAATTCAAGTCATGTTTTCAAGTATAAACACATGTCATATTTAGCGTTACATGTTGTCATGTTTATACCCCATGTCAAGTTTTCCAAGTCATACCCCCGTTTTTCCTAAGCTACCCAACGTATTTCCAACCCGAGTGGAAGCGAGTCACATAATAGGGTATTATGCCAACATATTGGCCACAAACATGCATAGTATCCTAAGGAAGTTTGGCCACGAACATGCATAATACCACAAGGAGGTTTGGCCACCAACATGCATAGTGTCATAAAGGATTTGGCCACAAACTTGCATATTATCATAGGAAATTTACTCACTAACTTGCATGTTGTCATAACGGGATTTGACCTTACATAAACATGATATCATAAGGGGGTTGGTTTTATTTACATGCATAAGCCCCAAAGTCCAATTTATGCAACTATTTCCCAAGTCAAAGTGGCTCTAAGTGTTCATGCTATCATACTACAAGTAAAGGTCCAATCTTGCATGGCAAACTAAGTCCAATGCAACATGAATAGCATGGTTTAGTCGCTACAACATCACCCAAAGTCATATGTTCATGATAAAGAGGCAAACTAGGTTCCCATAGGCTAACATATTCATGTTACTTTGCATTTTATCCCATGTCAACATTAAAACTACTGTTTTGATCCAAAAGTAGCTAGAACTTACTTAGGCAAGGCTTAGGAAAGGGATCATGCATCATCATGACGAAGAAAGGTGGCTCCTTTGATGAAGAACCATCACGAAACTCGCATAGCAACGTTGATTTGGCCTTGATTTGGTGTAGCAAGCTTGCACCCTTTGATTTGGACCCGATTTGAATGCATAGGCTCTAAGGATTGGAGATGGAGGCCATGATCAAGATTGATTTTGGCAGCACTTAGTTGCTAGGTTTGATTTTTAGGGATTTAGGTTACGTTTAGGGTGTTTTTATAGAGATTAGGATAGTTTTAGGCCCTTAGATTAACCCTAAATCGGATCTGAGCCATCAAACCACGTCAGAAGCTTTCAGAACAAGACCAAAGACCAGTGCAGGTGCACCAAGCCAAGATGGCTCGGCCACCCGTGTCGACAGCCCAGTCGACAGGGCTGTCGACTTTGTACAAATCAAGTCGACTCCCAAGTCGACAGGGCTGTCGACTTGGGTACTGTGGCGGGACTTTTCCCGCCTGGCCCAAACTGGCCCAATTTTTCAAATTCAAGTTTGAATTTGAAATCTGTTTTTACTCAGAAATTTTCTGAAAACTTCGTTGAGCCTTAATCGGGTCATACGGACTCCGTTTCTCGAAAACTCGGACTCTATTTCGCGTATTTTTCCGAGACGAACGCAATGGCATAGCCCGTCTAACTTGATTCAGAATTTAAAATTAAATTCTGCCTTGATTCTCGTCTTAATCATGTTATTGAAATACGGGTTGTTACATTCTCCCCACCTTTTAGGATTTCGTCCCCGAAATCTCTAAGTTAGGAAGAACATATCCTACCATCCATCATCCATCTACTCAAAACATCATCCACAAGCAACCATTGTCCTTAGATGATTTTTAATGCTGTATGAATATATGCAAAACGTGTGTGTATATGCTCCTTAGCTAATGCTAATGATCAGGCCTGAATGATCTTTCTAATGCAAGATATGTTAAGTGCCATGAATCCAACATGTATGCAAATAGTCCTACTCATGTAAGTACTATATGCGTGCACAAACATTCATCCATATGCAACATCCACATGACAACACATTCAATTTCATCCATAAAGAAGTATAAATGCTCGTGCATATGCAATATGAAATGTGACCGAGTCGAGCTAGTATCTAATGTGTATTCGCGCATCCACGAGCAACCACTTGCAACCATTTGCAACCATATCAATCATAACACGTCTCAAATACATGTTTATATCCATAGCGTTCTACCTAAGGTTCCCAAGATAAGATCGAGAAGATAAACAAGACAAACTCCTTACGGGGTTTGTAACAGAAACAGGACCGAGAGGATACCCACCAAGTGATAGCATGCAAGTAAGCTTTACAGGTGAACCAAGGATCAAAGATATACTCTTAAAAAGAGACGTGATGCGCGCATCCAAGCCGCATTTCCATGAGCTTAATTCCATCATGCCTTGACCGCCTTTGACTTCATGATTTCGTAGCTCCTTGATTCCTATTTCCAAAGTATGAGTCGGAACACTTTTCACTGTCGCCTCTCGTTTCACTTTCACTTATTCTTCCCCTAGTATGCTCGGCTCAAACATGTCTGCGTACTCATGCAAGCTCTCCAAAATCCACTAGTGAATTCTGGACCTCGTTCCATAAGGTATTCCACGTAGAAGAACTTTCTCTTGAAAGTAAACAGATGCCAACCAGGTTATCAAGCGCACTTACTAGGGTGATTTCTATAACCCATGCATAAGTGAAATAAACCATCCGCCTTAGCGGCGAATTCTATTCGAACTGATTACCAACAACTGCATCCCGGGATTCTATGTAACTAACCATGACAGAACCCAAAAAGGTTTACACGAGACTTCGAGGGTATCACCAAGATGAGTCGAGAGTCTAACTACCCTCTTTCCAAAACCGAGAATGGCACCCCTTACTAGAAAACCACTTTACCCCTAGAATCCATCCATAGTTCCAAAAACATGGGCACTCTCAAATCCAAATAGGTCATGAATAAATGGACCGATCCTCTAACAAGATTTGGGACAAAATAGAATCCTCTTCTATGCTAGTACTAAGGTGCAGAGACTCAACTATCCAAGCAGACTTAAATGATACGATGATCATGACAAAGTCTGGACGGAATGATAGGAAGGAACGACTAGGCCTTTACCAGAAACGGCACCATTTCTTTTAGGCACCCTAAAATGGGAACGTACTATTTCCCTCTCCGCTGATTTTTTTCCTTGTCCTCCTTGATGGACTAAGCCCTAACAACAGTTGCTTATCTTTAAGCTGGTATCCTTTACCCTTACTCTTATTATCTTTTCTTGTAACACGGCAATGGGTCTCTCGAGAACCACCTCCATCGTACGGGAAACACCTACGTGGCTAGACAAAGATTAGTCACAGTTAGAACTACTGTGACCACAGATAGAGGAAAGAAAAGAAACGAGATTCAATCAAGGAATCAAAGAATGGTGCTAATGGCTTTTGGGGAATAGCCTTTTTTTTTTAAAACAAACTTTTCTTGAAAAATGCTTCTTTATAAACGGTTTTTCAAATAGTTTTCAGAAGGTTTTAAAAACTTTTGCCCAGTCTGGTAACCTTCTGCTCTGATACCAAATGTAACACCCCACCTCCGCTAGGGTCACTCACAAGGGAATGCACTAGGTTTGGAGGAGTATTATTGGTAAACATGCACAGAAATATTACAAGGACAGAACATATATAAAACGGCGGAAGTAAAACAAATTTTCAGATCATTAATAAATAAGGTCTAAAGCCTTTTACATCAGAGTACATCAAAACCTGTCTTGCAATAATAAAGAAGCATAAAATTATTCCCCAAAATAAAGCGGTGAAGCAGCCATAGCCAAGAGAAGACCAAGCTATACATCCAGCTATACATGATGACCTTCAACAGAAGAAGTCCGAACTAAACAACATCATTTCCTCCCTGAAACCTGGGGGGGAAACGGAAGACAAAGAGGCGAAAGAAAACGGGTTCAGTCATAAAGACTGGTAAGTCCTATCTACTTCCAGTATAAAAACAGGTAAAGGTAACATGACATGCATAAACTGAAAGTAAACATAAGGATGACTACAAGATAGATAAACTAAACCAGGGTAACAGGCTGAACTACTATAGCAAGGTAAAATAAGATATCATGATAAACTACGGTGTCATGATAAGTCAAGGTATCACATCGTCCGATTTCTATCAAGTATACTATCCAAAGGTATCTACCCCGTCTAACATCCCACGGTATCTATTATGTATATTTTTCCTGGTTCTAACATGTATATTTGCTCTGCACCTCTCGTACTAGTATCCCTACCCGCGTCATGTGTTAACCATGAATGTCCCTTGCCCAATGTCATGTAATGGTTCATGTCAACCTAATATATAGCATATGTAGGTTTTCCCACTCGTATGTTTCTTTCCATGTATAAGTTCAGTCCTTTGCCGTAGGCCGTACGGGCTTTCCCATGTAAACGTTTTATCCTTGAAGTTATTTTGGACTGCCACCCTTGATCTAGTTGTGTTTCCTTACCATGAACTATCGCGCGTCCACTTAGGATTTATGCCACCTATGACCGCTAGGGATTATGCTACCTAATGAACGTTTCCGTGTTTCGGTCTGGGTTTTGGCCACCTAGAACCACTAGGGATTATGCCACCCGTCAACCGCGCCCTTGATCCCACGTATGTATCGTGAATCGTTTTCCATGTCTAGATGCACATGTTCCCCAATGTGCCATCCGAGTTCCGTGCCAGGGCAAACTAAGAAATATGGAACTCGGTCGGGAGCTTTAAGTCGTCTGCTGGTGCAAATATCAAGGTTTGTTTTTGTACCCGTGGCTATGGTCCCACGCGACCCCTCCCTCAACTACTGAAAGGCAATCCAAGAAAAATCATGTATAAGAACCACTCCACGGCCCCACTATAGCCCACTTTCCTACGGGCCAACCTCACCCATGGCTCGATAGCAAGCACATGGTCTGTTGGGGGTTCCCTGCCTTTCCGCACGTACACGATTGACTAAAGATGGTAGGTAGTCGGCGACTTGCTATCCAGGGCAAAAACTAAGAATCGTCGACTCCACGCTAATCCATCCCAGTCTTTAGGTCGCTCGCATAGCAACCAAGGCATACTCTTGGTCCTTCTAACGCAGACCTTAACCTCTCATGGGCCTAGTATAATTACCTGGCAGCCCACAGAGGGATCCCAAGAATATCCTCACGTCCCCCGAAGCTTCCACTTCGGCACCCAGTGCGCTGGAGCTTTTATCCAAGTCAGATAACTTGCTCCTACTCGTATACCAAGCGATGACCTACCGTATCAGGTTACTCATCGCTTTGCGAATTAGTCCTATGTCCCTAGCTAAGAATTATTACTTAGTTACCCTTAACTAAGGTTTACCACTTAGCTTCCTTTCCCGTTATCCTTGATTAACCACGGTTTTCTACCTAGTTCTTCTAACTAGGGTTTGTCTTATTGGGTTAGGTGTTATCATTCAAGCCCATGACTTAACCCGCCCACGAATCACGTCAAGATTGGCTAAGTATTTAAGTTCAAGACTTAGTCCTACAAGTTGGTTAAGTGTACCCAGAGGCTCATGACTTAACCCTATCAAGTCAAATTGGTCAAGTACTGGCTTACCTTAATCCTATCGGATTATCTTGCTATATCGATTAAGCATAGATTATCTTAATCCCATCAAATTATCGAGTCGGATTGGTTAAGTATAGGTTGGCTTAACCCCATCCTCTAATCGTACTACAATGGTTAAGTATATTCTAAAAAGGCCTTGTGACTTAACCTTATCGGGTCCGCGTATTAGATTGGTTAAGTGTAGGTTACTTAATCCCGTCAAATCATCACGTATAATTGGTTAAGTATAAGTTGCTTAACCCCATTAAATTATCTCGTTAAGTTGGTTAAGTATTGGTTACTTAACCTTATTGACTTACCAAGTTTAAATTGATTAAGTGTTTAACTTAACCCCATCGAATTACCGTGTTTAGATTAGTTAAGTGTGGATTACTTAACCCCATCTAATTACCGTGTTTAGATTAGTTAAGTCTTAATTTCTTAACCCCATCTAATTACCCAGTCGGGTTAGTTAAGTGTAAATTACTTAACCCCATCCCTAATCATCTTGCATGGTTACGTGTCATTAGTCAAATTTACTTAACCTTATCAAGTGGCATTAATTTAATTAATGCACTCTCAACCTCTCACATTAGACCTTGTTGTGGTTACTAGTTAAGCCGGGCGGGTCCGGGTAGATTTACACCACAACCTAGTCTAACCTCGGGTCTTAAGCACGACATGACCAACTTCTCACATTGGATCCTATTGTTTGTAGCTACTAGTTAAGCCGGGCGGGTCCGGGTAGATTTATGCTACAAACTCAACCCAACCTCGAGTTGGCCACTCTTATATTCTCTAAGTGTCCTGTTCATCATGTTTCCAAAACATGTTACAAGTTCTGTTTTCAAGCATTTGGGTAGACCTAACTTAATAGGTAAATTCCCAAAGGGTAGACCTAACTTAATAGGTAAATTCCCAAGCTTATGTTTTTATGCATACTTACATGTCAACTTCCATGTTATAATTCAAGTCATGTTTTCAAGTATAAACACATGTCATATTTAGCGTTACATGTTGTCATGTTTATACCCCATGTCAAGTTTTCCAAGTCATACCCCCGTTTTTCCTAAGCTACCCAACGTATTTCCAACCCGAGTGGAAGCGAGTCACATAATAGGGTATTATGCCAACATATTGGCCACAAACATGCATAGTATCCTAAGGAAGTTTGGCCACGAACATGCATAATACCACAAGGAGGTTTGGCCACCAACATGCATAGTGTCATAAAGGATTTGGCCACAAACTTGCATATTATCATAGGAAATTTACTCACTAACTTTCATGTTGTCATAACGGGATTTGACCTTACATAAACATGATATCATAAGGGGGTTGGTTTTATTTACATGCATAAGCCCCAAAGTCCAATTTATGCAACTATTTCCCAAGTCAAAGCGGCTCTAAGATTTCATGCTATCATACTACAAGTAAAGGTCCAATCTTGCATGGCAAACTAAGTCCAATGCAACATGAATAGCATGGTTTAGTCGCTACAACATCACCCAAAGTCATATGTTCATGATAAAGAGGCAAACTAGGTTCCCATAGGCTAACATATTCATGTTACTTTGCATTTTATCCCATGTCAACATTAAAACTACCGTTTTGATCCAAAAGTAGCTAGAACTTACTTAGGCAAGGCTTAGGAAAGGGATCATGCATCATCATGACGAAGAAAGGTGGCTCCTTTGATGAAGAACCATCACGAAACTCGCATAGCAACGTTGATTTGGCCTTGATTTGGTGTAGCAAGCTTGCACCCTTTGATTTGGACCCGATTTGAATGCATAGGCTCTAGGGATTGGAGATGGAGGTCATGATCAAGATTGATTTTGGCAGCACTTAGTTGCTAGGTTTGATTTTTAGGGATTTAGGTTAGGTTTAGGGTGTTTTTATAGAGATTAGGATAGTTTTAGGCCCTTAGATTAACCCTAAATCGGATCTGAGCCATCAAACCACGTCAGAAGCTTCCAGAACAAGACCAGAGACCAGTGCAGGTGCACCAAGCCAAGATGGCTCGGCCACCCGTGTCGACAGCCCAGTCGACAGGGCTGTCGACTTGGTACAAATCAAGTCGACTCCCAAGTCGACAGGGCTGTCGACTTGGGTACTGTGGCGGGACTTTTCCCGCCTGGCCCAAACTGGCCCAATTTTTCAAATTCAAGTTTGAATTTGAAATCTGTTTTTACTCAGAAATTTTCTGAAAACTTCGTTGAGCCTTAATCGGGTCATACGGACTCCGTTTCTCGAAAACTCGGACTCTATTTCGCGTATTTTTCCGAGACGAACGCAATGGCATAGCCCATCTAACTTGATTCAGAATTCAAAATTAAATTCTGCCTTGATTCTCGTCTTAATCATGTTATCGAAATACGGGTTGTTGCATGTCTTGTATGGTTAAGTGTCATTAAGAAATCAAGCCCGGTCCCACTTAACCTACCCATTCGTGTCATATCGGTTAAGTGTCACTAGTCAAATTTACTTTACCTTTTCATGTGGCATTAATTAGATTAATGCACCTCAACCTCTCACATTAGACTTTGTTGTGGTTACTAGTTAAGCCGGGCGGGTCCGGGTAGATTTACACCACAACCTAGTCTAACCTCGGGTTTTAAGTGCTACATGACCAACTTCTCACATTGGATCCTATTGTTTGTAGCCACTAGTTAAGCCGGGCGGGTCAGGGTAGATTTATGCTACAAACTCAACCCAACCTCGAGTTGGCCACTTTCATGTTTGGTCTAGTGTCATATCACACCTACAACCCATACGTGTCTAGCCCCCAAGTTCCATGTTTAAGTGTTTCAAGAGTGTCACATTTTCATGCAACCCCATGTCAAGTTTTTTGCGTCATTCTCATGTTTGTCTATCCTACCCCCAAATCGTGTTTTTACTTGAGTAAAAGCGAGTCAACACAGTAGGTATACTATGGCTATATGTAGACCCCAAAACATGCACGATGCCACAAAAGGGATTGGCTCCAAACATGCATGGTATCATAAGGGGGTTTGGCCTTAAAACATGAACGATAATGTCATATAGGGAATGGCCATAGGCATGCATAACATAAAAGGGGATTGGCCACAAGCATGCATAATGTCATAAAGGATTTGGCCACAAGCATGCATAATGTCATAAAGGATTTGGCCACAAACTTGCATATTATCATATAGGGGTTGGTTTCATTTACATGAATAAGCCCCAAGGTCCAATTTATGCAACTATTTCACAAGTCAAAGTGGCTCTAAGTTTTCATGCTATCATACTACAAGTAAAGGTCCAATCTTGCATGGCAAACTAAGCCCAATGCAACATGAATAGCATGGTTTAGTCGCTAAAACATAACCAAGTCATATGTTCATGATAAAGGGGCAAAATAGGTTTACATAGGTTAACATACTCATGTTACTTCGCATTTTATCCCATGTCACATCAAAATCATCGTTTAAATCTACAAGTAGCTAGAACTTACAAAGCATGGCAAGAGGGCTAGGAACATGAATCGTCTTGACGAAGAAAGGTGGCTCCTTTGATGATGAACCGTTATGGAATTAGCGTAGCAACGTTGATCCGTCCTCGATTTGGTGTAGCAAGCTTGCACCTTCCGATTCGGATCCGATTTGCATGCATAATCTCTTGGAGTTGGAGATGGAGGCCATGATTACTTGGCATTTGGGCAGCACTTAGTGGCATGAGTGATTTGTGAGGGTTTAGGGTAGGCTTAGGGGTCTTTTTATAGAGGTTAGGAGTAGTTTAGGCCGTTAGATTAACCCTAGGATAGATCCAAGCCCTCAAAAATCGTCACCAGCCTCCAAAACAAGACCCAGAAGCCAAAACTGGTGCACCAGGCCGACCTGGCCGACCAGGGTGGTCGACACCCAGGTCGACTCTAGAGTCGACCTTGTTAGGGGGGAGGTCGACCCTAGTGTCGACCTGCCTGGGCGGGATTTTTCCCGCCTACTCTGAATTTTGAAAATTTTGAATCTGTTTTCGAATTTGAATTTTTCGTGAAACTTTGCGAGGCCATATCTTGGTCATACGGACTCCGATTTATGAAATTTCGGACTCTATTTTGCGTATTTTTCCGAGACGAACGCAATGGCGCAACCCGTTTATCTTGATTCAGATTTTATGATTTAATTCTGCCTTGATTCTTGTCTTAACACGTTGTTAAAAAATCGGGTTGTTACACTCACATAGTGTTAGTTGTAAATTCCAAGTTTCAGCACTTTCAGGGATTTTAGGCATGATTTGTACTTAAGCTATGTTCTCATTCATACAGAATTGTTTTTGGTATGGTTGGTTTCAGCTTTAGTAATAGATCCAGCAAAATTTGTTTCTATCTTTTATTAACCTGGTCTTTATTCTAGGGAACACCGAGCTTTAATTGATGGTCGTGCATCATCAAAAAATTATAAAAGAGAGAGTGAATACAGTGAAGAATTTTGGAAGTGGTTAAAGGAAGAGGTTGGGAAAAAGGAGGACATTTCAAAAGAAATACAATTGCTTGCAATGGGGCCTTTTCCAACAGCTAAGTGGTTTACTGGATATGTTATCAATCGATACAGATTTTATACAAGGTTCAGAGATGCCAAATGTAAAACACAAAATAGTGGTGTATTTTTGACAACCATGACTACTAGCTTTGCAAGTTCGAAAGATCAAAATCCATTGTAATTACTATGGATCAATTGAAGGAATATTAAAACTACATTATTGGGGAGAATTTAGTGTGGTTTTATGTAAGTGTTGTTGATACCAAGAAGAGAAAGATATATATGGGCTGACTCGTGTCAATTTTAACCGATTGTGCTAGAAATATGATCCTTATGTTATGGCTTCACGAGTAAAAATGTGTTTTATATAGAAGATCCAATTGATAAGATGTGCCACAATGTTATCAAGAAATTACCGAAAGACTGATGTGAACTCGAAAGAGAATATGAAAATGAAGATTTGAATGATATCCAACCTACGTATGGAATGGGAAATCAAGATTTTGATGTTCGTTGATGTAGAGATGATGTCCCAGTAAGATGAATCCGCCTTCTATCTCGCAAAGTGAAAAACATGTCTTCTTAATTTCATGTTTTTGTAGTCCAAGGCCTTACAAATTGTGCAAATGGAGATCGTATGCAATCACACACTACTTGTATGTATTTTTGCTTATTTTTATGGTTAGTTAGAGGTATGATTCCGAATTATTACAATTTCTGCTTGCTGAAGCATCAATCTAATTCTTACACTTCTGTAGTTCAATGCTGGCATGTAACTGATCACGTGCAAGATTGATGCTTCAGTAATGAACAACATAATTTTAAGAATTTTATTTTCTCTTCAATCAGTAATGATCATGTCAGTTCGTAATTGATGCAATGGTTGAGTATGTACTTGAACGATCGTGGCATGTCTAAATTTTTAGTGCCTCAGGGCATACTATTGCATTCCTTGATATCGTTCGTGCTTTGAACAAGCTGAGTCATTGCATCAAATTCCAACTCAATCATAGATTGTGAAATGCAATTCTATGCTGAAAAGCAACTCCGGCCATAGTTTGTGCCGAAATGTCTTTGTGTTGAAGTGCAAGTCAGTTATATTATGGCCATAGTTTGTGCTAAAATGCAACTGAGGCATGCATGTCTTCCATTTTGTGTTGCAATGTAAATAAGGCATTGCATCAGTTCATAACCGAGGCATGCCTGACTTTAATTGTGCTAAAATGTATTAGTTGTACTAAAGGCTTTTGCTGAAATGCATGACTTTTGAAACTGCTTTATTTTGCAGGTGAAGGAGGCAGTAGAGGTACTGAATGCACTGAAGGCTCACGCTTTATTAATTTAAAACTGTTTTAGTTTTATGTAAACATGAATTTAGTACCAGGTGTTTGTAAGTACTCTATGAAACTAAATTTATTGGCTATTTTTTGTTATTCTGTAGTTGACTAAATAGTATTTGTGTTACTGGTTAATTCGAAATGAAAAGTTGTTTATTAATTTCAGCATGTGATGTTAATTGTTGTTATGTTGCAGTATGTTATATAATGATGCAATAGCTATGATCTAATGTTGTAGTATGTAATGTTAAATGTTGCCATAAATTAATGCATGTGGGCCCCACAACAGGATTCCATGAACTCGGCTACATATTTAAGTGGCACTACATGATTCCGTGAACCCGTGATTCATAATTTAGTGAGCCCCACATTTATGCAAATTTAGTACGGGTAGCAACATCTGTAGCGATGTTACCTTAGGAAAGCAAAGACGTTGTCTTTGACTCTAAGGCAACGCCGCAAAAGGGAACCCCAATAATGTAACACCCCGCCTCCGCCAGGGTCACTCGCAAAGGAATGCACTAGCTTTGGAGGGGCATTATTGGTAAACTTGCATAATGATATAGCAAGGCAGGACATGACATATATATATATATGTAAATAAACAGAGTAAGTAAATAAAACAGCGGAAGATTTATAAACCATTTCAAAACACAAGTCTGGTACATCAAAATGTCACTTTTCCAAAATTACAAGTCTAGATAAATACATCATCTGATATACTGAAAATACATAAGTACTATCCCCAAATAAGAGTGATAAACCATAGCGGCTCAAGTCCAAAGCATACTCGAGCTATCCAAGGAAGCAGCTAAAATCCAAGCTAGGCTCCAGTATTCCCTCCCTGAGAACCTGGGGGGGAAACGGAAGAAAAGAGGCGAAACAAAACGGGTCAGTCAAAAAGACTGAGTAAGCCCTGCTACGATCAGTCTATAAACTAATAAAGTTAACAGCATGATGGAAACTGAGATGATCATAGATAACAACATACTGGCATGATACATCAACTACAAGATAGATAGAGGTGTCATCGCATAAAACAAGGTTAAGTTTTGCACCACGGTGTACTAGCAAACCAACATAACAGATATTGATCCCCTGGCCCAAGCTTTGGCCCAATAACATGAAGTGACCTTAATATAAGGTCCAGCCCAACGGTCTAGTCGATCGGCTCCCTATAAGCTTAACACGTCACGTGTTGCTGTCCATACGGCCCATGTATGGATGTAGTCTGACTGTGCTGGGTCCACCTTCGGGTGTATCAAGCCCTCGGGTGCCAACCCCGGACACTTAAGCAATAATGCACAGCCCAGATCTACTGGTACCCATGCATAGTATGCGCCCAACATCGGACTACGTGCACGTCCGTAGCCCGCCTGGACCCGCATCGCGGTACCACTCGGCCTCGTCTTTGGTCGATTACGTCCGTCCAGTAATCGTGCCCCGCCCTAGCCTAGCTTCTAGGGTTGTGAATGATACCAAACTGGGATTACTGTTGGAACAGACCGCGTTGCCAGGGTTTTCTAAGAGGGTTAAGTGTGGTTTAACCCCTCACTAGTCATGGATTAAATTAGTTAAGTGTAATCAACGGTTCACCACTTAACCCCATCTAATCCCCCGTATCCCCAAATGGATTAAATTGGTTAAGTGTAGCTTAACCCCATTCTTCATCCCCTAAATTTCCAAATTGGTTAAGTATTAGTGGACCCTGACTTAACCCTAATCATGAGGCATTAATTAATTTAATGCACCTTAACCTCTCACATTAGACCTTGTTGTGGTTACTAGTTAGGCCGGGCGGGTCCGGGTAGGTTTACACCACAACTTAGTCTAACCTCGGGTTTTGGCACCACATGACCAACTTCTCACATTGGGTCCTATTGTTTGTAGCCACTAGTTAAGCCGGTCGGTTCCGGGTAGAATTACGCTACAAACTCAACCCAACCTCGAGTTGGCCACACTTATGTTTTCTAAGTGTCATGTCCACTTTAATTCAAAACATAATTACAAGTCAACAATTACTTGGGTAGACCTAACTTAATAGGTAAATTCCCAAGGGGTAGACCTAACTTAATAGGTAAATTCCCAATCTTATATTTTCATGTATTTTAAGTTTACCCCAAAACCCCCAACGTCATTCTATCGCTTACATATTCGTAGTAACGCGTAAAGGATAGGAAGAGGGAACTTGGCACAACATACATGATAAACTTGCACAACAATCATGCATAACATGTTAGACTTGCACAACTTAGCATAGTGATCTTGCATATAACATGTTAAACTTGCATAACTTAGCATGGTGAACTTGCATATTACCTTAATCATGCATAACTTGTCAAAACATGCACAACTAAACTTGCATAAACATGCACAACTTGTCAAAACATGCACAACTTGTCAAAACATGCACAACTTGTCATTTTAAACTTGCATAAACATGCATAACTTATTAAACATACAAATCATGGCTTAGCAAACTTGCATAAACATGCATAACCCATTTAACTTGTAAATCATGGCTTAGCAAACATGCATAAACATGCATAACTCATTTAACTTGCAAATCAAGGCTTAGCAAACTTGCATAAACATGCATACTCAAATAAACTTGCAAATCATGTCATAGTAAATCCGCATATGCATGCATAACTTGTGAAACATGTAAAACATGGCATAGTAAATCCGCATATGCATGCATAACTTGTGAAACATGTAAAACATGGCATAGTAAATCCGCATATGCATGCATAACTTGTGAAACATGTAAAACATGGCATAGTGAGTTCGCATAAGCAAGCATAATCAAATAGACTCACATAAATCTCAATTTTCACCACATTTTAACTTTAGAGTTTACAAAGTGAAGGTAAGAGGGCTTACAATGCTTATGCGGACTCAAATGAGTATAACAAATGCAAGAAACCCCTTATGCAACCAATTATAACCCCCAAATGCAAGCAAACTTGATCAAAACTCCTCTTTTATGGTGCCAATTGAAAAACAAGCCTTTAATGCAAGCTAAGGAGGATCATACAAGCCTAAATATGCTTGTATGCATGGAAAATCACTTAGGAATTAAATTAGGATTTGTATGAAGAGGGTGGAGGCCATGAGAGGATGGATTTTGGCATAGTTTAGTTACTAGGATGAATAATGAATGATTTAGGGTAGATTAGGACCTTATTTATAGATTAGGGTAGTGTTTTTAGGCCATAGGATTAACCCTAGATTCAATTAGGTCCATCAGATCCCGGAACTCTCTAGAAACAAGCCACAAGACCCAGCCCAAATCAGAAATGGTGCACCAGGCTAAACAGCCCGGGCACCCCCTGTCGACAGGGCTGTCGACAGGGCAGTCGACATGCCAAGACCCCTGTCGACAGGCCTGTCGACATGGGGTCCATGGCGGGATTTTTCCCGCCTTGGCCCAGCTGGCCCAATTCTTGATTTTTAATTTAAATTCAAATCTGTTTTAATTATGGAAATTTCTGAAAACTTCCATGGGCCTTAACTGGGTCATACGGACTCCGATTTTCGAAAACTCGGACTCTATTTCGCGTATTTTTCCGAGACGAACGCAATGGCATAGCCCGTTTCCCTTGATTCAGATTTTTGAATTAAATTCTGCCTCCATTTACATTATTACAGGTTATTGAAAATACGGGTTGTTACATTCTCCCCTCCTTAAAGGATTTCGTCCCCGAAATCTTCAAGTTAGGAAGAACGTATCCTACCATCCAATCATCCATCTACTCAAAGCATCATCCACGAGCAATCATTGTCCTTACAAGATTCTAAATGCTGTATGAACATATGCAAAGGTGTGTGTATATGTACTTACCTACTGCAAAAATCAGGCGGTTACTGATACAGTAAACCTCCTTAATGCATATGTATGTAAATCAGGCGGTTACTGATACAGTAAACCTCCTTAATGCACATGTATGTCAGTGAAATGAATCCATATGTATGCAAATTCCTAAATTCATAGTATCTATATGAGTGCACATAACATTCACCCATATGCAACATCCATGTGATAACACACAATTTTCATCCATAAATGAGCAAAAACACTCATGCATATGCAACATGAAGAGTGTGTGAGCCGATCTAGTGCCTAATGTGTATAATGCATCCACAAGTAACCACTTGCAAACACTTGCAACCACTTGCAACCATCAAGCATAACATGTTTCAAACACATGTTTCAGCCAAAGGGTTTCTACCTAAGGTTCTCATGACACGATAAACATGGACAGAGAGATATGCTTAGAAGATAAGCAAGATAAACTCTTTTTTTTTTTTTTTTTTTTTTTTTTTGGATTTCAAGAAATCCATTCAAACTCTGACCTATAGTACTGACCGATGAGCCTTAACCCCCTTATGGAGTTTACAACAGAAGTAAGATCGAGAATGGAACCGAGAGGATATATACAAAAGATAACTTGCAAGCAAGCTCCACAGGAAAACAAGGATCAAGGATGCACTCTTAAAAAGAGATATGATGCGCGTATCTAGTCTTCACTCTTCTTAGTCACGTTTCCTTGAGCTTTAACTCCACTGTGCTTTGACCGTCTTATCACTTCATGATTCCTTGGCTTCCTAACTCCTATTTCCCAAATTCGAGTTGGAACTTATTTCATTATTGCCTCTCGTCTTCCCTTTTCCACTTATTCTTCTTTCTTAGACATAACTGTAACCTCATGATTTTATACCAGCTCTCCAAAATTCACTAGTGAATCCTGGATCTCGTCTACTTACCACAAAGTATTCCCCGCAGCAGAACTTTTCTTGAAAATACCAATCCACGTTGCCAATTGCCCTTATGAACGTGATTTTCTATAACTCATGCTTAATCGAAATGAACCATCCGCCTATGAATGATAGGCCATACCTAGATTCCCTTTCTTTGATCTAGGTTGTCCATCCACATAATCTATCGAGATGTTTTCACACTTCCCCTGCGGAACCCCCAACAGAGGTAATGGCCCACTGGGCTTCTACGACTTGGCCTTTAACTTGGTGGCACAACATGCATCCTGAGACCAACTCGGCCACCTCCTCGAGTGATGCTTATCTTCAAGAACCTTCTTTACTAAGTCTTCCCCTCGAGGAACACATAATCTCTCATCGCACCTTAGCCATCCCTTGTCATCTATAATATATCTAACGAGGTGACTTAACATCTCGCCTCGAATCAACTGGTCCATGTTTTTGACTAACTGCGGGTCTTCTTCCTGTGAAACCCACTTCTTGATCCAGAAGAGTAAGTCTAAGCTCAGGGAATGCTAACTAGCTAGCCAAATGGAGAAAGCTTCTTACTTCAATTGCCCTCCTCAGAATTTTCCGATCTTAGACCGCAACCACTTTAGCGGAATCCACCGCTAAGCCTTACTTAGGAACTATGTGCTCAAGAAATCCGACTTCTTCCCTCCAAAGTGATATTTGGAGAACTTGACCTTCAACTGGTTGCTCTAAGCGTATCCATCACCTTCTTGAGGTGTCTAGCATGCTCTTGCTCGTTCTTTTGGGGAGATCAAAATATCGTCTACGACGACCACGACAAACTTGTTCAAGGACTCCCTAAACACCCAACCCATCAAGTTCACGCAATATGCGGGTGCATTAGTCAAACCAAATAGTATGACTAACCATTCTAAAACCCATCTAGAGTCCTAAACGCAGTCTTGTCAATTCCATCCTCAGCCACCCTAAGCTGATGGAGTCCGGTATCTAGATCAAAAGAAAACATATGCTCCTATAAGCTGATCAAACAAATCATTGATCCTTGGTAACGGTTATCTTACGATAATCAACACATAAGCAAAACAAACTGTCCACATCAGTAACGAATACTACTGGAGCACCCTACTCGAAAATGCTTTGTCTCAGGAAGTTCTTCTCAGGCAACTCCTTGACTTGCTCTCTTAACTCTCACCTCGTGAGGTCATGTGCCTAACCGGCCACGGAACTGGCTTGGTGTTACCAACCAGATAATGCCGAAATCTATCCCCAGATATCAGGATATTCTCGGACCACCCTCACAGATTGCAAACTATCGATAGACGAGTTGAGGGATTCAAGATAACATAACATGATGGGACCCATAGGGTTGCCAGAAATTTCTAGGGTATTACCGAGGCGAGTCATGAGCCTCACACCCCTATATACAAAAACCCAGAATGGCTTCAAACCAGGACGACCATTCCATGCCCAAAACTAACCCATATCCCCTGAAACCGAGAATATAAACATCCCACGAGAATTCTATACTCAAGACAGAAATTTTCAAATCCACTCAGACCACAGACAGGCGGGTAGAACCCCCAATTGGATTTGAAACACAGACGGTATCCTCAACTAGGCTAGTACTTAGGTGCAAAACTTTCAACTGGATCAGATGAAATAAAACTATGCGATGTGCCAGAATCAAACAAAGTTCGAACAGGAAAAATCAGAAAATGCAAACAAGATTTTCGACAGAAACACTACCTCTATCATAAGCTGGGAGAACGGTGTTGAGGGAATGAATTCGCCCTCCAGATAGTCCTGCACACTGAGTCTGACCTTGCCCTTGTTTCCTCGGGCAATCCTTGCGGAGATGTCCAAACTCACCACAATCAAAACATTCGCCCTGCTTTCTCTTCTTCCTACATTCCCTGGCTATATGTCCAACTATGCCACAGAAGTTGCACTTCCCATTCGTTCTTGGCTTGTCCTTGCGGTTGTTGTTATTCTTGCCTCGTTTTCCGGGATTTACCCTCTGGCCTTGAGGCTCATTCGCCTTGGCCTCTTTCTTGTCATTGTTGTCTTCTTCCTGAAGTAGGGCCAAATTCACCAAATTCTCGAAAGTCGCCCCCAAGGGTATATGAGAGATGGCCAACCCATGTAATGGCTCGTTTAATCCTAGGGCAAAGTGTAGGGCCTTCTCCTGAGCTGTAGTAACCAAGTCTAAATCGACCCGAGCCAGTTGATTAAACTTATCTATGTATTCCCTAATAGACATGTCCCCTTGCTTCAGTAGTAAGAACCTCAGTCCAAACCTTCCTCTAAAGTCATCCAAAGTCTCGATTGGCCTAGTAGCGGTGGTGACCACCCACCAACGTGCAGCTTCTTTCTTTAGCAACCATACTGCCAATAAAACCTTCTTGCGGTCACTTATATCAAAGGTGGCTAAAAGATCTTCGGTCTCTTTCAACCAATTCCTTGCCTCTACTAAAGTCTCAGTTCCAAAGAAATTCTTGCAACCCATCATCTTAAAGTTCTTACAAGTTTCCACAAAATCCGCTTGTGGAGGCTGAGGGAGAAGAGGAACATCAGCTACGGAAGGAGGAGGAGGAACAGCGGCCTTGACTGGAAAGACAACATTAGAGACACCCGGGACCGGTGCCGTGACTTCCAAGTACCGACGAAACCAATCGGGTAAGATGAGATTATCAGACATGCTGGAAACGAAAAGAAAAAGAGTTCAAACGAGAGATCGAAGGATAGTGCTAATGGCTTTTGGGGAATAGCCCTAAAAAAATAACTAGACTTTCTTTGGAAAATACTTAATACTTGGTTTTGAAAATAGTTTTTTAAAAAGTTTTAAAAACCTTTTTATCCCTTCTCGTAAACCTTATGCTCTGATACCAAATGTAACACCCCGCCTCCGCCAGGGTCACTCGCAAAGGAATGCACTAGCTTTGGAGGGGCATTATTGGTAAACTTGCATAATGATATAGCAAGGCAGGACATGACATATATATATATGTAAATAAACAGAGTAAGTAAATAAAACAGCGGAAGATTTATAAACCATTTCAAAACACAAGTCTGGTACATCAAAATGTCACTTTTCCAAAATTACAAGTCTAGATAAATACATCATCTGATATACTGAAAATACATAAGTACTATCCCCAAATAAGAGTGATAAACCATAGCGGCTCAAGTCCAAAGCATACTCGAGCTATCCAAGGAAGCAGCTAAAATCCAAGCTAGGCTCCAGTATTCCCTCCCTGAGAACCTGGGGGGGGGGGGGAAACGGAAGAAAAGAGGCGAAACAAAACGGGTCAGTCAAAAAGACTGAGTAAGCCCTGCTACGATCAGTCTATAAACTAATAAAGTTAACAGCATGATGGAAACTGAGATGATCATAGATAACAACATACTGGCATGATACATCAACTACAAGATAGATAGAGGTGTCATCGCATAAAACAAGGTTAAGTTTTGCACCACGGTGTACTAGCAAACCAACATAACAGATATTGATCCCCTGGCCCAAGCTTTGGCCCAATAACATGAAGTGACCTTAATATAAGGTCCAGCCCAACGGTCTAGTCGATCGGCTCCCTATAAGCTTAACACGTCACGTGTTGCTGTCCATACGGCCCATGTATGGATGTAGTCTGACTGTGCTGGGTCCACCTTCGGGTGTATCAAGCCCTCGGGTGCCAACCCTGGACACTTAAGCAATAATGCACAGCCCAGATCTACTGGTACCCATGCATAGTATGCGCCCAACATCGGACTACGTGCACGTCCGTAGCCCGCCTGGACCCGCATCGCGGTACCACTCGGCCTCGTCTTTGGTCGATTACGTCCGTCCAGTAATCGTGCCCCGCCCTAGCCTAGCTTCTAGGGTTGTGAATGATACCAAACTGGGATTACTGTTGGAACAGACCGCGTTGCCAGGGTTTTCTAAGAGGGTTAAGTGTGGTTTAACCCCTCACTAGTCATGGATTAAATTAGTTAAGTGTAATCAACGGTTCACCACTTAACCCCATCTAATCCCCCGTATCCCCAAATGGATTAAATTGGTTAAGTGTAGCTTAACCCCATTCTTCATCCCCTAAATTTCCAAATTGGTTAAGTATTAGTGGACCCTGACTTAACCCTAATCATGAGGCATTAATTAATTTAATGCACCTTAACCTCTCACATTAGACCTTGTTGTGGTTACTAGTTAGGCCGGGCGGGTCCGGGTAGGTTTACACCACAACTTAGTCTAACCTCGGGTTTTGGCACCACATGACCAACTTCTCACATTGGGTCCTATTGTTTGTAGCCACTAGTTAAGCCGGTCGGTTCCGGGTAGAATTACGCTACAAACTCAACCCAACCTCGAGTTGGCCACACTTATGTTTTCTAAGTGTCATGTCCACTTTAATTCAAAACATAATTACAAGTCAACAATTACTTGGGTAGACCTAACTTAATAGGTAAATTCCCAAGGGGTAGACCTAACTTAATAGGTAAATTCCCAATCTTATATTTTCATGTATTTTAAGTTTACCCCAAAACCCCCAACGTCATTCTATCGCTTACATATTCGTAGTAACGCGTAAAGGATAGGAAGAGGGAACTTGGCACAACATACATGATAAACTTGCACAACAATCATGCATAACATGTTAGACTTGCACAACTTAGCATAGTGATCTTGCATATAACATGTTAAACTTGCATAACTTAGCATGGTGAACTTGCATATTACCTTAATCATGCATAACTTGTCAAAACATGCACAACTAAACTTGCATAAACATGCACAACTTGTCAAAACATGCACAACTTGTCAAAACATGCACAACTTGTCATTTTAAACTTGCATAAACATGCATAACTTATTAAACATACAAATCATGGCTTAGCAAACTTGCATAAACATGCATAACCCATTTAACTTGTAAATCATGGCTTAGCAAACATGCATAAACATGCATAACTCATTTAACTTGCAAATCAAGGCTTAGCAAACTTGCATAAACATGCATACTCAAATAAACTTGCAAATCATGTCATAGTAAATCCGCATATGCATGCATAACTTGTGAAACATGTAAAACATGGCATAGTAAATCCGCATATGCATGCATAACTTGTGAAACATGTAAAACATGGCATAGTAAATCCGCATATGCATGCATAACTTGTGAAACATGTAAAACATGGCATAGTGAGTTCGCATAAGCAAGCATAATCAAATAGACTCACATAAATCTCAATTTTCACCACATTTTAACTTTAGAGTTTACAAAGTGAAGGTAAGAGGGCTTACAATGCTTATGCGGACTCAAATGAGTATAACAAATGCAAGAAACCCCTTATGCAACCAATTATAACCCCCAAATGCAAGCAAACTTGATCAAAACTCCTCTTTTATGGTGCCAATTGAAAAACAAGCCTTTAATGCAAGCTAAGGAGGATCATACAAGCCTAAATATGCTTGTATGCATGGAAAATCACTTAGGAATTAAATTAGGATTTGTATGAAGAGGGTGGAGGCCATGAGAGGATGGATTTTGGCATAGTTTAGTTACTAGGATGAATAATGAATGATTTAGGGTAGATTAGGACCTTATTTATAGATTAGGGTAGTGTTTTTAGGCCATAGGATTAACCCTAGATTCAATTAGGTCCATCAGATCCCGGAACTCTCTAGAAACAAGCCACAAGACCCAGCCCAAATCAGAAATGGTGCACCAGGCTAAACAGCCCGGGCACCCCCTGTCGACAGGGCTGTCGACAGGGCAGTCGACATGCCAAGACCCCTGTCGACAGGCCTGTCGACATGGGGTCCATGGCGGGATTTTTCCCGCCTTGGCCCAGCTGGCCCAATTCTTGATTTTTAATTTAAATTCAAATCTGTTTTAATTATGGAAATTTCTGAAAACTTCCATGGGCCTTAACTGGGTCATACGGACTCCGATTTTCGAAAACTCGGACTCTATTTCGCGTATTTTTCCGAGACGAACGCAATGGCATAGCCCGTTTCCCTTGATTCAGATTTTTGAATTAAATTCTGCCTCCATTTACATTATTACAGGTTATTGAAAATACGGGTTGTTACAAATAAAGTGTTGCCGCAGATCATTTTTAGCCTATAGCAACTATTTTTTGCACTTCCTGCATCACTTCTCTGGGGTTGTCGTATGCAATCTATGGCGTAGTGTAATATATAACAAATAAACAAGTGTGGGAGATATAAATTCTCCTTATTTGAAAGCTCATAATAGGAATGTTTGAAATATATTATTTTGAAATATATATACATTCAGTAATGTGTATATATCTTTGTTTTAAAAAATATCAGAGTTTCAATTATTTATTAACGTCAAGATTGGACTATCGAGTACGTAAAGATTTTGGACATACATCTAGCTAACGTATGTATTAAATCTTATATGTACTAAATGGATATTAATTCACACTCTAGTCGCTTGAAAATGATCCTTATAATGACTGTGACATTATCAATATTTATTTTTTGGTTTTGAAAGTGAGAATGATACATAATTCTGGTTGAGACATCGAATTAATACATAAACCTTATTTTGTAAATATTTGAGAAATGTTGAATAGCAATTGAGAATACTCTTTTAAGAAAAATTAGTGCGAACTTTAAGAAATTTACAAAATGAGTAAGCTAAAATAATAGTGACATGAATTAAAAATGAATTGAATTTGCACCAATTAATCGTCGTCAATGAAATAAAATGATGAAATGAATTTTGAATGCAAAAGTTCACTTGAGAAATTTTAACGGAGTGATAGGGATGAAATTTAAATTAGATGAATCAAGTAAATGTAAAATAGAGCTTGATTGGGAATAAACTAAATTGAAGTTGACACAACGATGAATGCTGAATAAAAAGTATTTGCAAATGAGCTTGAGGAATGTATAAAATGGGCAAGCTAAAAATAAACTCGGCATGAATTAAAAATGATGATTGAATGAAATAAATTAGAAAAAGGATGAGTTGGTGCTATTGACGTAAAAATAAATGACTTGAAACAAATAGATTGAATATAAGAGAAATGACCATAACAACAAAATGAACTTATACATAGAATTTAATGAAAAATTAATTTAATAAGCTTGAACGATAAATGAGTTGTGTGTGGGAAAATGAAACATATTGCATGTAGCTTAAACTTTATGTGAATGGTTATAAGTTAAATATATTTGTTGTTGAATACAACTAACAAAAATAGATGAATTTTATAAGAATCGATGTAAGTGAATTTAATTACCTTAAAAGAAAATAAATTTAACATGAGTAAAATGAAGATTGATATAGTAAACGAACATGTACATGAAGCTTAAATGATAACAAATTTGATGTAATAAATATGAACATGCCTTGAAAGTTGGATGATTTGCAAATTTCTTTGTTATATATACATTAGTTGTTGAAATATCATGCTAATGTATATTATATGTTGCTCATGCTATATGCATTAAGTTATTTTGTATACACGCTTATTCTAATTTTGCAAATGCATGATTCTCATATTTGTTTTGAGTGTTTTAGTAGGTTACAATGGCGCGCTTTGCCTGTGAAGCTTGCTTTGTTCTGAAAAGGCTAAAAAAATAAGCAAATTTGCTTTAAAGCACTAATAAAGGTATGTATCTTGGATTAATTACTGTATTTGGGTTGTTTTCATTTTGTATCCCCTACATAGGGATGCCTCATCATGTGGATGAGATGTACATTGATATATATTATATTTGTAAATTTTCCGGCCAAGCCGTACAAAGGAGATGTTACCCATATTTTTCATAAAATCTGGATGTTAGAAAAATTTTGGGTTTCAAATTCTATAACTTAAGTTTCTTCCCGATAAGTTTTAAACTAAGTAAAGATATTTGAATAGTTATATATAAAGACATAAGTTTATACGATGTTCCTTTTCGAGGATGAAAAGTGCTGAGTAGGGGAGAATGTAATGAACCGATAATTTTGACGTTTAAATATACGAAGTTAATTGAAATTTAATGTTTGAATGAATATTTATAAATATAACTTTAGTTAGAACTTGAAACTTCGGTTTAAATCAAAAATATGAATTCGAGTTTCAAATATAAACCTAAATATATGCATGTTATCTGGAAGTAAAAATTTAACACGGTAAGTAAATTTAGAACTCGTTTAATTGAAAACAAATGAGAAATCGATAATTTGTAGAATATTTGTTTTAGAACTTGATAATAATTGTAGCAATCAAAATAATTGTGTAATAAAGACGCATAAGTTCTTTCGCTTCGTTTTATTCGATTTGGATTATTGAGTTACGGTAGCGACAAAACGATTTAAAATATGAATTAGTTTAAGCAATTAATATTTTAGATATGTATATATAAGTAGACATAGCGAAGGAATAAATTTCATAACATAATACGCAAATTTGTTTCGTTCTCCATAAGTTAGTCAAACAATAGTATAAATCCCCAAGAGTTGAATGTTGTCAGAATTCAGGTGAATTTGAAATAAAAAAATACTAGATGGAATTTGAAGAATAACGGTACTTTTCATTTCACGAAATTTAAACGTTAGTTGTCCCATATCTTTAATTTCAGGTCAAAAACATGTAAAAACAGATGGCATTCGATGTGTGTATCTTGTACGGAATTCATTCGTACTCTTCTATTCTGGTTATTAACTATTACAATGCAAATTGTTTATCCTTTAAAAAAGTTATAACAAATAAAAATAAAACCTCTCACAACACGTATACAAAAGGCCAAAGAGGGTCTACAAGCGTTCAAAGATTCAATTTCACCTTCCACGCGTCCTTACCTTTTACTAATCTCTCCTTCCTTCCCATTTTTCCCCTCGTTCCTCTCCAAATCATAAAAATCAAAAAGGGGAAGTCGGCCATGGCTACCCTCGTCCCCCACATCGTTCTCCGACCCTATTGATCTACCACCTCGATCCTGCGCTCACCTCCGCGATGCATGCATACCTCCATATTATCAACCCTTGAACCTGGCGTCTCCTTCCAATGACAATCGACGTCACTAAGAGCCGCCGTGAGATCCATGAGCACATGAATCCCTATAGCTGCAAGTGTGAAGCCTTTCTATAACCGCAGACCTGCCTCCATCTCGACCCAACCACCATCATGTACTTCGCATCCGGTCACCACCATCGAATGATGGGCCACTGCTTCTGAACCTCCTAGTGGTGCCACGTCTTTATCTAATTGTTGTATAGTCGTTGCTCCTCCACCCAACAACTATGATTGTTCTCCGATTTGCTGCAAAGTGGCGTCCAGGACATCATGCACTCCAAATGTTTGGAAAACACCTGAGAGGATAACAAGTGGGTTTGGGCACATCATTCTGGGCTTAGGTAAAAATTCCTTTACTTTTTCATTCTGTTTTGTTCCACGCTCTAAAATAAATAGAGAGAAAGGAAAATCAAATTTACTTGGGTTTGATGTAGAATTTATTGTCGTTATTGTTTTAGGATTCATAGTTGAGTTGGGTTTGTCGTGATTGGGAATTTCAAATTTTATTTATGTACATATATGCAACTATGTATGTGTATATAAATTATTTGTATTCTCCATATTATATATCAAGTTCGCTTCAACTCTTTTGTCGATTTCATATTCGCCTTCATTGCCTCAAAATGTGAGTTTCCTCACACTCACGACTAGCATGTTTATTAAGGGAACTAAATCCTTTGAAATGATATATGGAATGTTTGGATGCATTAGGAAATCCATTATTGTTGTTATATGATTTGTGCATATGTGGGACACAAGAAATTAACATAAATGACATAATATAAATTGCTATGTGATTGGTTGCTATGTTTGATTTCGGTGCGATATATGTGATGCTATATTTATTATATTTTGTTCTCACACTGCAAGTTCTCTTAGAATTAGTAAAAATCACCATGGTTTGATATGATACATACTCGAACGACTGTGTAATTTAGGAAATGTATTCGAATTGATTTAGGATGTGGGTTGAAATGATAAATACCCGGGATTCGAATTTAAAATAAAAACGGGTTGAAATGATATATACCCGATTCATTTAACCTTAAGATAGAAAATTTCATACGGACGCCGTGGTCAATATAACTATTTTCTAAAATAATTATGTACTGATTTTAATAGATTGATCTGGAAATTTAATTTGAATATTAAATTAAAAATTTTATTGAAACAATTTAGCCTGAATCCAACTTGAATTTATAAATTTAAGTTAAAATTCATTTAATGAAGGTATTGTTTAAAACTTAAGAGTTAATATTTAAAATTAAGATTTGTTATAGACCAACTTTTTATTATAGGATTTGATTTAGTGTATCATAACTTAAATTTTAATGATTAGTTAAATTAAAATGTTTGCGATAATAGAAAGGACTATTTATTTTAAAAATTGTTTAAAAATCTTTCTTAAATTTGTTTGGCTGTTGTAACACCCCGAATTTCAATTAACACTAATGGTTAGTAATTAAAGTATAATTAATCTCAGATGTGAGAATCAGGGGAAACGGGTTGCGTCATTGCGTTCGTCTCGGAAAAATATGCGAAATAGAGTCCGAGTTTGCGTAAAACGGGTACCGTATGAAAGAGATATGGACGAACGAAGTTAGGCAGAAAAACCCGAAACAGGCCAGAAATGCACTGGCGCACTTGTGAAGTGCGCCAGCACAAAAATACACTGGCGCACTTGGGAAGTGCGCCCATGTCGGGACAGGAAACCTGCACAGTTTCTAGAGAGTTCTGTGGTTGGGTGCACCAGTTTGGGGTTTGGGCTTGGTCTTAGGGCTGGTTTCTGGAAGGTTCCAAAATCTGAGGGTCCTAATCTAATTTAGGGTTAATCTAAGGGCCTAAAACACTCACCTAATCTATAAATACACCCTAAACCTACCCTAATCCATACTAAAAATAGAATTGAGGGCTACATGCCGCCAAATTAAATCTTAGAAGGAGCCTCCACTAATTTATGAAGAGGGTTGCAAGCTAATCACTCTCTAATCAACCTCTAATCCATTCTAAGCATCTTAATCTTCTTCATTTGGAGTGCAAATTGGCTAGTTGTGAGTTTCTATCACTCTAATGATCAATTGCTAAACTAAGTAGATGAGATATGATGAGATCATATGGTTTTGTTTGTGGATTAATGGGTTTTAAGTCATATGACATGATGTTAGTTTGCTAATGTATGTGGGTTATGCAAGTTTTGTGCTTTGTGATCATATGTTAATATGCAAGTTACATGTATGATAAAATGCAAGTTACATGTATGATATTATGCAAGTTGCATGTTTCTTCATATGCAAGTTTATGAGTTCATATGCAAGTATGTAACATGTTATGCAAGTTCATATGCAAGTTTATGAGTTCATATGCAAGTTATGTAACATGTTATGCAAGTTCATATGCAAGTTATGTGACATATTATGCAAGTTCATATGCAAGTTATGTATTTGTTAATATGTAATTTTATGTAACATGTTGTGCAAGTTAATATGCAAGTTATGTGACATGTTATACAAGTTAATATGCAAGTTATGTGACATGTTATACAAGATTATATGCAAGTTATGTGACATGTTATGCAAGTTATGTGTTTGTTAATATGCAAGATGGCACCTTTGAAACATGTTCATACATATGCAAGTTGACACCTTTTATATGTGTTATGTCATGAGAACGAAATTACGTGGGAACGATGGGGTTAATTAAATACATATGTTAATAAGATTGTGTGAAATTAATATAATTATGCATAACATAAAATAAATGAACATAGTATGGGAATTTGCCTATTAAGTTAGGTGTACCCATACTATGTGTTGGGAATTTGCCTATTAAGTTAGGTGTACCCACACTTTGGAGTTGGGAATTTGCCTACTAAGTTAGGTGCACCCATATTCCTAAAATAAACATGATAATTAACACAAATTATGGGGGTGATTAATTAGGAGTAATTAATCGATTAAGACACGAGGTTGGACCCGTTTGTAGTGTAAGACTGCCCGGAGTTTACCGGCTTAACCAGGCATCTACAAATGACGGTCCAATGTGACGGGTCTTAATCATAAATTAAATACGTAACAAGGGTAAATGACACGAGGTTGGACCCGTTTGTAGTGTAAGACTGCCCGGAACCTACCGGCTTAACCAGGCATCTACAAATGACGGTCCAATGTGAGGAGTCCTTTACACGGTTACGGTGTTAATCAATTAAGAAACACTTAACCAGATAAGCATGTAGTGGGGCATGGGGGTTAAGTGGGTACCTTGGGTGGTATGTGGAAATTGCTAGTGGTTGCCAATAGAAAATATGATAAAATACTTAACCAAGATGAAACATGTAATTAAACATGATTAAAGGGTTAAGTGGGAAACACTAGTGTGTGGGCCAAGCTTAGGGGGATGGCTTGTGCTGGGGGCCCATTTCAACCAGTAACCCATACGTATCTCAGTGGGCTCGACCCATGTCGAGGACGGGACACGCATACTGGGCTTGACTATAAGAGGCCAAAATGGGTTAGCGGTGGCAACGCATGACCAACGGGTTTCATATGCGTGTGTGGGCCCGGGCTGGTAAATAAGACGTTGTTGCATCGTGTAGATATAAGTCGTGCACTGTTAGTTTTATCAGGTTGCCACGTTGGGGAATGGTACACCCCACGGTGGGGCCAGCACGGGTATCTACGTTAGGGAGCCGATCGAATGGGGAGTAGTGTGTACACCTAGTGGATTGTAGGGCCCCGTGGCGTCTACTTAGTCACCTAGGGGTACGCGAGAACTATTAAGTTAATTTTACAAGTCCATGGGTGGGATCAACCTTTAAGTTAGGAATGACTGGTGTGGTGCAGTTTAGTAATTTACCTTTGGAAGGGTAGATGCGTCTTTATCTTTTATCTTAGTTTAGTTGACTGCTTAGTGTAGCCATTCATCCCCATTAGTTACCGTATATCAGTTTATGTCTTCTCTGGTTACTTTAACGATTGTATTGTTAAAGTTATAGGACTCGCTCAGACTTATGTCTGACCCCGTTGTTTTTATCTTTTTCCCAACCCTCAGGTCCTCAGGTGGATCCTAGCAGTAGTGGAGCCTGATCGGATTGCTGTTCCAGTCTTTAGGAGCTTGGATTGATGTAAAGCTCCAGTTACCCAGTTATCTTTTCTTTTGTTATGGCTATTGTATGAGAGTGGGATTATGTACTTCTTTATTTTGATGGATATTGTACTTGACTTTTATTGTGGTTTTATGATGTAACCAGACATGTTTTACTTCCGCTGTTATGAGATGATGTTTTAAATTTCAAGTACTATTTATATCTGTCTTGTTGTAATTTTTCTGTTCTATATTCACTAAAATACTCCACCGATGCTATGGCATTCCCTTAGTGAGTGACCATAGCGGGAGTGGGGTGTTACACGTGGTATCAGAGCTGAAGGTTACCGGAACAGATAAATTTTTGAGAAAAATACTTTTTTTTTAGAAAATAGTAAAGGTATTATTTTTGGAAAAAGTATTTTCAAAAACATGTCTTTTAAGAGAAAAGTTTTTGAAAAAGAAAAGCATAATCCCCAATAGCCATATCTTTATCTTTCGGAATCTCCTTTTTGAATCTTTCCTCTTTCGCTTCAGCATGGCTGAAGATCTTAACATCCCGGAGGGCTTAGTTATACCACTATGGTATAGGAGGTTACAAGAGGCTAGGGCCGCGGCTGCGGGTCCAGCCAATGCTACTACACCAGAGGCAACCGCTCCTCCTCCTCAGCCTAGAGTGGATAATTTTGCTAAGATTTGCAAGGAGTTCAAGGCTATAGGAGGAAAACCTTTTCTAGGTTCAGAGACTTTCGTAGAGGCTAGAGATTGGCTTAAGGAAGTGGAAGAGTTGCTAGATATCTTTGAAGTGGAAGAGGGAAAGAAAGTCAAGTTGGCGGCTTGGTTAATGAAGGGAGAGGCCTCATTCTGGTGGGAGGTCACTAATGGAGAACGCCCTGTTGACTCTTGGGCAGATTTCAAGAAAAAGTTTGAGGCTAAGTTTCTCTCAAGGGCGGAAGAGAATCTGTTTATGGAGAAGTTCTTGAATTTGAAGCAAGGGAATCTCACGGTGAAAGAATATGTTAACAAATTCAATCAACTAGCAAGGTTTGGCATAGAGTTGGTGAATACACCGGAGAAGAAGGCTTTGAGGTTCGTTAGAGGCTTGAACGAACCATTGCAAGGAATAGCTATGACTCACATTCCTATGGGGGCCACCTTTGAGAAGCTTGTCTACATGGCACTTATGCATGAGGATGATAAGAGTTCTAAGGCACCAGAGAAGAAGGGGGATCAGAAGAAACCGCAACAACAACAACAAGGCAAGGGTGGAAAAGGCAATGGTGACAAGGGGAAGAAGAAGAAGAAGTGCTTCAATTGTGGGACCCCAGGCCACCTCAGCAAGGATTGTCGCAAAAAGAAGAAGACCGGTTGCTTTCATTGTGGTGAAGCAGGACATCTTGTGAAGGACTGCCCAAAGAAGGGGCAGAAGACGGGGTCTACCTCAGGAGGTCAGGTGCAAGCTCTTATGGCACCAGCTCAGGCAGGGGGGCAAGTTCAGGCTCTCTCAGTTCCACCGATTCAGCAGAGAGGTAGAACTATTTCCGTTGAAAGTCTGGTTTTTCTGTTCGATCATCCAGTTCGTACTTTGTTTGACTCTGGCGCATCGCATTCTTTTATCTCATCATCGTTAGTTGAGTCACTGCACTTAGACACCAGTCTAGTTGATGATCCCTTGGTTGTTTCAAACCCAATTGGGGGCTCCATATATCTGTCTATGATATGTTTGGGTTTGAAGATTTCTATACTTAGCATTGAGTTTAGATGTGGTGCTTTTGTATTGGGCTTCACGGGCTATGGGTTGATTTTGGGCATGGACTGGTTATCCAGTAATGGTGCCGTTCTTGATTGTGAAAGGAGAGTTGTCAGGCTTATGACCCGCTTGGGTAATACTCTCGAGATCTCTTGTAATCCCATGGAATCTGTTTTGCTAAGTTATCTTGAATCGCTCGATGCTTCGGTCGAGAGTTTGCGTTCTGTCAGAGTGGTCCGGGAATATCCGGATGTGTTTGAAGAGGTGAAGGGTTTGCCTCCGAAGCGGGAGATAGATTTCCGAATTTATTTGGTGAATAATGCCAAACCAGTGTCTTTGCCAGTGCGCCACATGGCTCCTCGTGAGAGAAGAGAACTTCATAAGCAAGTAGGGGAGTTGCTTGAGAAGGGGTTCATAAGGCGAAGTATATCGGAGTGGGGAGCTCCAGTAGTGTTTGCCACGAAGGCGGATGGGTCCCTCAGACTTTGTGTGGATTATAGAGAACTTAATAAGCTCACGAAGAAGAATAGACACCCATTACCGAGGATAGATGATCTCTTTGATCAGTTGGTTGGTGCCTCAGTGTTTTCGCAGATGGACTTAGCTACAGGGTTTCATCAGTTGAGAGTGGCGGAGGACAGTATAGAGAAGACTGCTTTCCGGACTCCGGATGGTTTTTATGAGTGGCTTGTGATGCCATTTGGGTTGACAAACGCCCCTGTACACTTTGTTGATCTGATGAGTAGAGTGTTCAGAGAGTATCTGAATAAGTTTGTAGTGGTCTTTGTGGATGACATCTTGGTCTTTTCCAAGAGTGAAGAAGAGCATGCCTTACATCTCAGAGAAGTGTTGGAGACTCTTCGAGCACATAGTCTTAAAGCTAAATTCTCTAAATGTCATTTTTGGAGAAGAGAAGTGCGATTCTTAGGGCATGTGGTCTCTAAGGAAGGGATAGCTGTGGATCCCGCAAAGATAGTATCTATCCAGGATTGGAAAGTTCCTAGAAATGCTACCGAAGTAAGAAGTTTCTTGGGGTTGGCAGGATATTATAGGAAGTTCATCAAAGACTTCGCGAAGATATCAGCCCCATTAACCCGCTTGACGAAGAAGAATCTGGTTTTCTCATGGGACGTAGATTGTGATGATGCTTTCCGACGGTTAAAGAGAGCTTTGACCACCGCTCCAGTTTTAGTGCTTCCAGATGGGAGTAAGCCGTTTGTTGTTTATACCGATGCTTGTGGGACAGGATTAGGCGCAGTCTTGATGCAGGAGGGAAGGGTAATAGCCTATGGAGGGAGGCAATTGAGAGTGCATGAGAAGAATTACCCTACCCATGATCTAGAGTTGGCCGCGATTGTTTTCGCACTTAAGTCTTGGCGCCATTATCTTCTTGGTGAGAGATTCGAGTTGTTCACTGACCATAAATCATTGAAGTACTTATTCTCTCAGAAGGATTTAAACTTAAGACAGCAAAGGTGGATGGAGTTCTTAGCATCCTATGATTTCGAGATAGCGTATACCCCTGGCAAGGGTAACGTGGTGGCGGACGCCTTGAGTAGAAAAAGGCTATCTCTGAGTCCATTGTTCGTGGAACGGCGAAGCTTGGAGTTTCTTTCTTTGTTCGACTTCAGACCTTCTGTTGACTTTGTACCTGGTTTGTTAGCATCCTTGGAGGTTAGACCTACTCTTTTGGGATGGATTGGCGAGGCTCAGCGAGACGACCCACAGTTGGTTGAGTTGGTAGAGAAGCTTATAAGGGGGGAGTCGTCCAGCCATTTGGGTAGATACACCATAGATGATAGGGGATGGTTGCATAGAGACGTTAGACTTTGTGTACCGCAAGATGAGGGTTTGAAGAAGGCTATTTTGGATGATGCACATCGTTCAAGGATGACTATTCATCCCGGTGGAGACAAAATGTACCAAGACATGAAGAGAGTTTTCTTCTGGGCCGGTATGAAGAAAGATGTGGCCGAGTATGTGGCTAGATGCTTAGTGTGCCAACAAGTTAAAGCGGAGCAAAGGAAACCCGGTGGGTTGCTACACCCATTGGAAGTTCCGCAATGGAAGTGGGATAGTGTCTCGATGGATTTCGTCGATGGGTTACCGAGATCGAGGAAGGGCAATACGGGAATTTGGGTTGTGGTAGACAGACTTACCAAGAGTGCCCATTTTATACCCGTGAAGAGTAAGAGGACCGCTCCATGGCTTGCTTCAGTCTATGTTAGAGAGATTGTTAGATTGCATGGCGTACCATGCAGCATTGTGAGTGATCGAGATCCTATCTTCACTAGTGAGTTTTGGAGAAGTTTGCAAGAGGCGGTAGGGACTCAGTTGTGTTTGAGCACCGCATATCATCCTCAGACGGACGGTCAGACCGAGAGGGTGAACCGTATCTTAGAAGATCTCTTGAGGCTTTGTATCTTGGATTTTGGAGGTACATGGGAAGAACATCTTCCTTTGGTGGAGTTCGCATACAATAACAGCTTTCAGTCTAGTATTGGCATGGCACCTTTCGAAGCTCTTTATGGAAGGCCTTGTCGATCTCCTACATGTTGGTGGGAATCTACGGATAAGATCTTGCTTGGGCCAGATATGGTTAGAGAGACTTCAGAGAAGATTGATTTGATTCGAAGAAGGATGAAGGCAGCGCAAGATAGACAGAAATCTTATGCGGATCGGAGAAGGACGGATCTTGAGTTTGAGGTTGGGGACATGGTTTTTGTCAAAGTATCTCCGTTGAGAAATGTTGTTCGCTTTGGGTCCGTTGGGAAGTTAGCACCGAGGTTTGTTGGGCCGTTTCCTATTAAGGAAAGGATTGGACGGATGGCATATAGGGTGGAGTTGCCCGACAGACTTAGTGGTGTTCATGATGTATTCCATGTATCACATTTGAGGAAGTGCTTACATGAGACCGCAGAGGTGGTAGAGCCGAGCTTGCTTAGAGATGTAGAGGTAGAGCGTGATGCGACGATTCGACGAGCTACTACTCGCATTCTTGGGTCAGAAACTAGGAAGTTGAGGAACAGAGAAGTTCAGCTAGTTAAAGTGCAATGGGGAGATGACGAAAGCAATGCTACTTGGGAGACGGAAGCGAAGATGCGTTCTTTGTACCCATTTCTTTTTGAGAGTATGTCTTTTAACTTCTCCTTTATCGCTTGTCTAGTACTTATCTTATCTTTAGTATATCCTCTCGCTAGTACCTATGACCTTTAGATAGGGTAAAACCTATGGTTGAAACATGTGTTTGAAACATGTTATGGTTGATGGATGCATGTGGATGCAATTGTTTGCTAGTGGTTGCTCGTGGATGCATATACACACACATTAGGCACCAGATCGGCTCAGTCACTTCATGTTGCATATCGCATAAATGGATGTGGTAGTTAGATTGATGGATGTATCATGGCTGTGTTATCATGTGGATGATGCATTTTTGTGTATGGTTGTGCACGCATATAGAAATTGTATGTGTCAATAGGGTTTCGCATACATATTGGATGCATGGCACTATCATGGTTTGCATTAAGGAGGTCGACTGAATCAGTAGACCGCCTGATTTTGCATTAGTATACGGACATATACACACACTTTCTGCATATGTTCATACATCATTAGAAGTTTCCAAGGATAATGGTTGCTTGTGGTTGATGGTTTAGTAGATGGTTGTTTGGTTGGTAGGATACGTTCTTCTTGACTTAGAGATTTCGAGGACGAAATCCTTTAAGTAGGGGAGAATGTAACACCCCGAATTTCAATTAACACTAATGGTTAGTAATTAAAGTATAATTAATCTCAGACGTGAGAATCAGGGGAAACGGGCTGCGTCATTGCGTTCGTCTCGGAAAAATACGCGAAATAGAGTCCGAGTTTGCGTAAAACGGGTACCGTATGAAAGAGATATGGACGAACGAAGTTAGGCAGAAAAACCCGAAACAGGCCAGAAATGCACTGGCGCACTTGTGAAGTGCGCCAGCACATAAATACACTGGCGCACTTGGGAAGTGCGCCCATGTCGGGACAGGAAACCTGCACAGTTTCTAGAGAGTTCTGTGGTTGGGTGCACCAGTTTGGGGTTTGGGCTTGGTCTTAGGGCTAGTTTCTGGAAGGTTCCGAAATCTGAGGGTCCTAATCTAATTTAGGGTTAATCTAAGGGCCTAAAACACTCACCTAATCTATAAATACACCCTAAACCTACCCTAATCCATACTAAAAATAGAATTGAGGGCTACATGCCGCCAAATTAAATCTTAGAAGGAGCCTCCACTAATTTATGAAGAGGGTTGCAAGCTAATCACTCTCTAATCAACCTCTAATCCATTCTAAGCATCTTAATCTTCTTCATTTGGAGTGCAAATTGGCTAGTTGTGAGTTTCTATCACTCTAATGATCAATTGCTAAACTAAGTAGATGAGATATGATGAGATCATATGGTTTTGTTTGTGGATTAATGGGTTTTAAGTCATATGACATGATGTTAGTTTGCTAATGTATGTGGGTTATGCAAGTTTTGTGCTTTGTGATCATATGTTAATATGCAAGTTACATGCATGATAATATGCAAGTTACATGTATGATATTATGCAAGTTGTATGTTTCTTCATATGCAAGTTTATGAGTTCATATGCAAGTATGTAACATGTTATGCAAGTTCATATGCAAGTTTATGAGTTCATATGCAAGTTATGTAACATGTTATGCAAGTTCATATGCAAGTTATGTGACATATTATGCAAGTTATGTATTTGTTAATATGTAAGTTTATGTAACATGTTATGCAAGTTAATATGCAAGTTATGTGACATGTTATACAAGTTAATATGCAAGTTATGTGACATGTTATACAAGATTATATGCAAGTTATGTGACATGTTATGCAAGTTCATATGCAAGTTATGTGTTTGTTAATATGCAAGATGGCACCTTTGAAACATGTTCATACATATGCAAGTTGACACCTTTTATATGTGTTATTTCATGAGAACGAAATTACGTGGGAACGATGGGGTTAATTAAATACATATGTTAATAAGATTGTGTGAAATTAATATAATTATGCATAACATAAAATAAATGAACATAGTATGGGAATTTGCCTATTAAGTTAGGTGTACCCATACTATGTGTTGGGAATTTGCCTATTAAGTTAGGTGTACCCACACTTTGGAGTTGGGAATTTGCCTACTAAGTTAGGTGCACCCATATTCCTAAAATAAACATGATAATTAACACAAATTATGGGGGTGATTAATTAGGAGTAATTAATCGATTAAGACACGAGGTTGGACCCGTTTGTAGTGTAAGACTGCCCGGAGTTTACCGGCTTAACCAGGCATCTACAAATGACGGTCCAATGTGAGGGGTCTTAATCATAAATTAAATACGTAACAAGGGTAAATGACACGAGGTTGGACCCGTTTGTAGTGTAAGACTGCCCGGAACCTACCGGCTTAACTAGGCATCTACAAATGACGGTCCAATGTGAGGAGTCCTTTACACGGTTACGGTGTTAATCAATTAAGAAACACTTAACCAGATAAGCATGTAGTGGAGCATGGGGGTTAAGTGGGTACCTTGGGTGGTATGTGGAAATTGCTAGTGGTTGCCAATAGAAAATATGATAAAATACTTAACCAAGATGAAACATGTAATT
The DNA here is from genome assembly GCA_030737875.1 of Allium sativum. Classification (NCBI taxonomy): domain Eukaryota; kingdom Viridiplantae; phylum Streptophyta; class Magnoliopsida; order Asparagales; family Amaryllidaceae; genus Allium; species Allium sativum. Next base: position 1,044,237,200 of record CM060916.1, on the reverse strand, counting down.
AAACATGATTAAAGGGTTAAGTGGGAAACACTAGTGTGTGGGCCAAGCTTAGGGGGATGGCTTGTGCTGGGGGCCCATTTCAACCAGTAACCCATACGTATCTCAGTGGGCTCGACCCATGTCGAGGACGGGACACGCATACTGGGCTTGACTATAAGAGGCCAAAATGGGTTAGCGGTGGCAACGCATGACCAACGGGTTTCATATGCGTGTGTGGGCCCAGGCTGGTAAATAAGACGTTGCATCGTGTAGATATAAGCCGTGCACTGTTAGTTTTATCAGGTTGCCACGTTGGGGAATGGTACACCCCACGGTGGGACCAGCACGGGTATCTACGTTAGGGAGCCGATCGAATGGGGAGTAGTGTGTACACCTAGTGGATTGTAGGGCCCCGTGGCGTCTACTTAGTCACCTAGGGGTACGCGAGAACTATTAAGTTAATTTTATAAGTCCATGGGTGGGATCAACCTTTAAGTTAGGAATGACTGGTGTGGTGCAGTTTAGTAATTTACCTTTGGAAGGGTAGATGCGTCTTTATCTTTTATCTTAGTTTAGTTGACTGCTTAGTGTAGCCATTCATCCCCATTAGTTACCGTATATCAGTTTATGTCTTCTCTGGTTACTTTAACGATTGTATTGTTAAAGTTATAGGACTCGCTCAGACTTATGTCTGACCCCGTTGTTTTTATCTTTTTCCCAACCCTCAGGTCCTCAGGTGGATCCTAGCAGTAGTGGAGCCTGATCGGATTGCTGTTCCAGTCTTTAGGAGCTTGGATTGATGTAAAGCTCCAGTTATCCAGTTATCTTTTCTTTTGTTATGGCTATTGTATGAGAGTGGGTTTATGTACTTCTTTATTTTGATGGATATTGTACTTGACTTTTATTGTGGTTTTATGATGTAACCAGACATGTTTTACTTCCGCTGTTATGAGATGATGTTTTAAATTTCAAGTACTATTTATATCTGTCTTGTTGTAATTTTTCTGTTCTATATTCACTAAAATACTCCACCGATGCTATGGCATTCCCTTAGTGAGTGACCATAGCGGGAGTGGGGTGTTACAGGTGTTACAAGTACATTCAATAGCTTCGATAAATTCAAACTGAACAGGAAACTAAGAGTTGGAATTTAATGGGTTCAAACATTTAGAAAATGAAAGATTTTATTATATTATTTTTAAATTGATATAAGATTTTAATTGTTGAAAAGGTAAGTTTTGAAATTGCAACAAATGATTTAAGAGAATAACTTAACTGTTAAACTTGGAAGTTGTTGTGGAACAAGTTATAACAAAATGAAGTAGAATCCAACTTATGAATCAAAGTTTAAGTAATTATTTTGAACTAAACTCTAGTTGTAAACTTAATCGGAAGCTTGTATCACTTATACGATTGTCAATTTGAATGTGAATATTAAAATAAAAATGAAGCATAAATGGAAATTTAAATGCACATAGTTGATTCAGATTGAATTAGTACATATTTAAACTATATATATGTATATCAAACTATTTTACTTAAAACTATTTTACTATTACTATCATAACTACTTCATAACATTGAACTATTTTATTTATTAAGATTCATAACTATTTATCGTAAATTATTACATAAACTAATTTATATTAAATTCATATTATATGAATATACGTGTACTTTTCTATTAAAGTTAACTATTTTAATATATTATCTTATTTCAAATGAGGATCTATGTTAAATCAGAATGAATAAGTCCGAAATGAGTTTTGAAGATTTCAACTAATAATAACATTTGAGAAAATAGATTTAAACTTGAATTTGAATTGAAAGGGGATAGTTGAAATATAAGATTTGAAATCCGAACTTGAGGAAAAAGAATAAATTACTTTGCGAAAATTCATTTTAAATCGATATTGAAGTTAATCAATTTATGATATTGAGAATGATTTCAAATTTTATGACATGGGATGAAAAATCTAAACATTTGGTTGTTAAAGTGACCGGAGTCGGTAGATGTCATACTCTATGACAATGCCGACACCACTTTAACAGTTGTGTACGTGGCGGAGAATCCAAAATGAAGTAGGGCGGTATGGAGGCGATTATTGGATTTAAAGGCAGAGAGCGATGATGGATTGGCCTTGATCTTCAGGACATAATTAAAATGACTAAAACAAGTGTTATACCATGACAAAGTGAGGCCGCACCTCTGATCGGACATGATCCTTCGATACCATCTCTATGACTATTGTGATCAATTTGGGTGCACCCTTTGATTATGGGAGTATGCTCCGAGGGGGGGTGGTAGTTGCTACTATGCGTTACCACTGATCCGGGCATGCAAATGTTTGAATCCTACCGTGGGTACTTCTCAGTGCCTTGTCATAGTTATCCTGACCGAGCCCCTAAGATTTTGATTTGACGTTGTCGGCACATCCCTATCTACCAACGTACTAGTGTTTTAAATACAATGCGTATGACAATGTCTGTAAACAGTGTAGGGTAAAAATGCAATCCTGCTTACGCTATTTTTATTATATTTACTTTATTAAATGGACTAATAGCGTGTTAAATTATATATATATATTATATTAATCTAATGGATCCTTAAAAGATGGATTCCCAACATCCTTTAAGTTATTTGCATTTTGTTAAACATTTCACTTGAATTGATTCACTTATATGAGAATGTTATTCCTGACTCGAGTATTTCGTTTGTTTCGTTTCTTGCAAAATGCTCGGGTCAGAACGAGTATTTTTGCTGTGAAGATTCGCCTATTGGAGCTTGAGTATCGATGGAGTTTCAGTCTTTATCTTGTATATTCCAAGTATTCTGTTCTAGTTATTTATTTGTATATTTTTCTGTACTCTTCCTTCTGTTGTATCTGAATTCATTTTGTACTCTGACATCATGTATATTTAAAAGAATTTGTAATATTGTATAAAATTTACTTAGGTTGTGAGTTATTCTGTATTCTGTACCCGTGATTATGCGACGATATATATTTCAACTTCATAAGCAATAACAATCTGTCATTTTGAATACTTTAAGTTGGTTTAACTATCGAATTGCAGCGGCTGAAAAGACAGGTCGTTATAATGGTTATCCCAAAATCTTTTGTCTTAGTTAAAGAAGACCGCACTGGCGAAGTCTGTCAACGGTAAGCAAGTCTGACCGGTGTCCTGGCCCCTCCAATGCTTTGAAGATAGATTCAACTATTTGAGTCTCCTCTTTCGATAAAGTCACATTCTTGGAGGGAAGATCTGGGTAGAAACAAGGTTAAAAAAAGCATGAAGATAATGTAATCACTTTCAAGAGACCAGAAACTCGCCAAGATCAACGATCTTTCCTAATATACCAAAGGGACACCTAACGTAAAAGAATTGTCCATCCTAGGGTTTAGTTTTGCTGGTACTATCACTTATAAATATTTTTGTGGGGTTCGCGCTTAAAATGGGCGATTCTGCGCTCTTTGAAAATCAAATCATGTGATGAATAAACATAGGGCAAAGGGAAGTTTGACCTGATCCAAGTGCCAGAACCTCCAAGCACGGAAGTAAAGTATAAGTATTGAGTGATAGCTGGATAGGAGCAATTCCCAAATCACACAAAAACCCGAGCAAGAAAGGAGGGAAAGGAAGGAAACACCCATCCCAAATGTGGATAACCGAGTATATAAAATACCCTGTAGAGGATCATGGATGGTACCTTGAGTTGTAGCCACAATGGCATCTATATCAGTTATCCCAAAGCTGTTAAGGATAGTCTTCACTGTGTCTTGAGAGATGATGAGTGAAGTCTTTAAGGTAAAATCCTTCTTGGTCTGCGGAGCACTGAAACACTCGGACTTTTGCTTAACATGACTCTTTTTTTTACCAAACATGATGCTTCCAGGTATATCATTTCATAGCATACGTATATAACATCCACAAATGGGTAAACAACATGAAATGCTACTAATGCTGGATATTTAAACTATCACATATCAAGTTAGTCATAAATATTGATTTTGGAAAAGTTTATGCATATATTTGCATTCACCTAAAAATAGTTAAGCCTTTGGTGATGATAAAGTTAGTTATTCCGACATCACAGTTAAAAAGACAAAAGGCGGATGTCAAGTAAAATAGACTACCGATGATATCTGGTAGCGGTACAACCCGAAACTAAATAATTCAATATTATCACCAAAAGCGTAATCGATTTTCAAATCCGAAACATGTAAAATCAAGATCATAGTAACGTTAAGTTTTCAGATTTTACCGACATTCAGAGAAAGAGACTTTTCGGCAACACTTTCGGATGCCCGACACCTCCGGGTCAAAAGTGAAACAAATACAAATGTCAGCCTCGGAAAGGTTAGAAGCAAAATGGTTGTCAACAATTATGTTAAATTAACTCGTACGGAAAGCGTAATGTTTCATCTCATGATAAGATTAACCTTTTACACGTCAATTTTGCACATCGAACCCCCAAAAAGGGGTACATTATGTTATAACCCGGAAAATGGGAACCAATTTTTTTTTTTTTAAATTAGGTTATTACCAAGAATTTGAATTGTTGAAATAGCATATTTCAATAAAATATAGAATTGGGTATAGTATTGCAGTTTGAGATTTTGAATTCAAACTTTGTCCGACTGTACCGGGTGGAAAATATAACGGATTTTAACGAAACTGAAAATATTTAAATCTGTTTATGAATACCTTTCCAACGAATCTGAAAAATCGAAGTTTCATAATGGAAATCAAAAGTTATGGCCAAATGAATTTTCAGAAAGGTCGCTATATAGCATATATAGCCCTTGAAAATTGATATTTTGCATACGACCTCGGAATTCGACGAAACCACTTTTGTTGGGTCCGGGATGTCAAATTATTGCTAAGTTTCAAATTTCATAATTTTTGAAGCTAGTATGTGAGTGGGGCAAAAGAAAATGTGATTGGTCAAATTCTATTAAAATGGGTCGACCTAAAAATGGCCGTTTTTCAAACGAGCTCAGAATTCGACGAAACTGGTTTTGTTAGGACCGTATCGTCAAAACAAAGCTAGATTTATTTTTCTGGAATTTTTCGATTCAGTTTATGGCCCTGGCAAATTGAAAAGTACGTTTAAATTAAATATCGAATGTTTTATATTTTAATTTGAAAACTAACTGACTGTAACAGTCGAATTGGCCAACGAAACATATCCCATTGTGTTCAGAATGGGGGTAATTAGCTAGGGGCGATAGTCGTTGGGTTTGATTTCGAGTTCGTGTGTGGAAGGGGGTATTTTTGGAAATTAAATAAATTAAAAATTAAAATAAAAAGGAGCGGCCAATCAGAATCCTTCTCCTTCATCGTAATTCCCAGGCGCGAGGCGGAAAAGAGATCCGAACTTCTCTCTTCAATTTCTCCACAACCACACAACGAAATCAAGCAAACTCAGATCCATTTTGAAGAGCGTTCAGAGATCTTCGAATCCATAGCAATTTCAAGAATTATCGTTGAGTGTAGAGGGAGATATCGCGCCAGGAAGGTCCGAACTTCGCGCCGCCGCCGTGCCCGCTAGGGAGCGTCGATCTGACCATCTCGGGTAGCGTTAGGAAGCTCTTCCCTTCCTCTTCGACGCAGCGCTGGCCGTTCGTCCTATCGCTTCACGGTTTAGCCGAAAAGTGGAAACCTAGTTTTCGAATACAAAGGAGGTATACGGCTAAAACCCTTTTCAACTGATTTTTACACTTTAAAGTGTTGCAAACTTGTAAAAATCGTATCTTTTTGCTATTTTAACGAAATTTGATGAAACAGGAGACACCGTGACCGCAAGGAGGCTCTCTACATTCTAGAAGAAGCCGCGGATTTTTCTGACCTTCCTACGATTTTTAGCACTGCAATAACCAAAGTGAGGAATCTAAACTATTTGTGTGAATGGAATCGTGTTGTATAAATTATATAAGCGAAGTGTAAATTATATACGCATTGTATACCTCATGTACATGTGTAGTATAAGTTATATTAGCGATGTATAAATTATACAAGCGTTGAATGAAACATATATGCTTTGAATTGTGATGAAATGCAAGTGAATTATTATATTATATGTGTATATATACTCCCCTCGTCCACAGACCATGGACGATATTTATTGCTTGTGATTGACGTGATATTATATGGTATGACGAATGGTTGGAAATAATTGTTTGTGGTTGAAAAATACCTTTGTGGTTGAAAAATACCCTCTTGTGGTTGAAACAAAATAGAATAGGATTGTGGAATTGAAAATAAAACATGCCGCCTGCGTGCGAACTAGATGCATGATCCCCATTGTCAAAAACCGCGAGGTTTTAAGGTAGAGCGAGGAGCCGTACTAGGGACGGTCCCGGTTTTAACTACCCTGCCGTTATGCTGCCGAAATTTTCTGAAATATTTATGTGTTAGAATAATTCTCATTCGTTGAAATAAATTATATACAAACTATATAGAATATTCATGTGTTGAGTTGCAATTCATTCGTTGAGTTGAAATTCATGTGTTGAATATTATTTGAATTTAAACAAATGGCTTTAGCGATAAAAATCACATTTATATATATATACAAACTATATAGAATATTCATGTGTTGAGTTGCAATTCATTCGTTGAGTTGAAATTCATGTGTTGAATATTATTTGAATTTAAACAAATGGCTTTAGCGATAAAAATCACATTTTTATATATATACAAACTATATAGAATATTCATGTGTTGAGTTGCAATTCATTCATTGAGTTGAAATTCATGTGTTGAATATTATTTGAATTTAAACAAATGGCTTTAGCGATAAAAATCACATTTTTATATATATACAAACTATATAGAATATTCATCTGTTGAGTTGCAATTCATTCGTTGAGTTGAAATTCATGTATTGAATATTATTTGAATTTAAACAAATGGCTTTAGCGATAAAAATCACATTTTTATATATATACAAACTATATCAAATATTCATGTGTTGAGTTGCAATTCATTCGTTGAGTTGAAATTCATGTGTTGAATATTATTTGAATTTAAACAAATAGTTTTGTGATAAAAATCACATTTTTATATATACACAAACTATATAGAATATTCATGTGTTGAATTGCAATTCGTTCGTCGAGTTGAAATTCATGTGTTGAATGTTATCATCTTTTAAAATAAAATGAATCGACAATAAAACTACAACTTTATTGTGAACATGAAGTGTTAAAAACATTCACGTGTTGAATAAATATTTTTGATGATAAAAATATTTCTTTTGTCATGTATATGCTTAGATTAAAATACACACGTGCTGAAATAAATAATAGTTTGCTAGAAATATTATTATTAGCTTTGTTCTGCATATATATATACATGTGTTGAACTGGAAAAATGGATTAGCTGTAGAGTAAAGAAATTATTTGCGTGCCCGACAAATAGGTAAACCTTGATGAGTTGGATACGCAATTTTATTTATATATCAACTCTTGTGAATGCCATTGGATGCGGAGTGCTAGTTATTCTGTGTGAAATAATAAACGTCGCCATAGGATAGTAACAATTAATTTTGAACTACACTACATGGCATACTTCTTGACGATAGGCATACTTCATCATATTACATATAAGCAACTGGAGCTTGTGTGACGAGGTGGAAGATTTACCATACAAGAAAGAGGCTTGTATGGCGATGACTATATACTACAGGTTGGACTGATGACTGATATGGACTACATAAGTTATAACGATAAATTGCTAGATTAATAAAAACCCCACACGGGTCTGGAGTTGACAATAATCACGTCGCTCTAGTTATTAGATACGGCACATGGACTATTTATTTCCACACGGAAACGGGGTGACGAGAATTTATTCTCTGGAGTGATTATCAGTACATACTCCCCCGTAAACACCAGAATATATCACTATAAATATGTGAATGCTTTTTAGGATTTATTGGGTACCTAATACGGCCCAATAAATTACCAAACCCCTCCCCGTACAAAGGAGGTTATGGCGAAATTTTTCGAAATGTTAAGGCGTTAGTGAAAAATTTGAAGTGAAAACGAAGTTGAAAATATAGAATGAACTATAGTTGAAATTATAGAATGAACTATATTTATATATATATATATAAATATAATTAAAAAGGAATAGAGGCCGCGCAGTTCGTGTTTCGGAATCGTAATTTGAAACGATTAGTGCGAGAAATCCGACCATCGGATTTTCCCGAAACCGCAACCGCTGGGTTCGCCTTGGAAATACCTTTCCAACGGCACCAACCTTATAAAATCCAACGGTTGGATTGTCCGGAATGTTTAATTCAAATCTGAAGAAAAACAGCGTCAGAATCATTTATATTTATATATAATTATAAATATAATTAAATTAAATCGAATAACGACGCTGCAGTTCGAATTTAGAAACCGTAACTTCAAACGACTAGTGTGGGAGATCCGACCGTCGGATTTTCACAAAACTGGAACCGTTGGGTTCGCTTTGGGAATATCTTCCCACTGATATAGACTTTGTAGAAATCCAACGGTTAGATTATACGATATGTGTAAAACAAATTAGGGGAAAAACAGCGCCAGTGCCACGGCATGACCTGAAACGTCGTTAAACTAAATATGGCCATTTTTAAATAATTAAAAATGGCGAAAAATAGTTATAAAATATTATAAGCAACATGGATTGCAAATAAACCAATTGGGCTTGAATTGTTTGTTATTTGATGGTTGCATGTATATGACATGAAAATAACACTAAAGAACTGAAAAATGGATGTCGAATAATATAACCATAGAAAGAATCGATTTAAATTCTAATGACGTGAATTATTTGAAAAGGCCGAGCTAACCCCCATTTCAAATAATTTATCGAGCGATTTGAATTGGAAAATGCAAAGACGATTCAAGACCGACGATCTTCGTATCGGTTGGATGGGCGCTACTGAGGTTCCTGACCGGAGTAGCTACCGGAAGGGGACGGAAGTAGTAGCCGTCTGAACGCATGTGTTGATTGGACGGATATACGAGGAATTTGACGCCTCCGGTTTCGTTCAGACCCAGAATGGACTTGGAAATGGACTGTGTGTCTGACATTGGATTTTGTTCTATACTGATTGATCTCTGTTAAATATATATCTGTTTGGCGGCGGAGAACTTATTCTTTTGCTTAACGCCCTTCTCTGAGACGTACGAGCTTAGAGGTTATATATCGATGGAAATCAATCATATGGAGAGGACTGCCTATGTGGCATGCCAAGATGCTGTGATCAAGGCTTCTGTTGCAAAGCAAAGTCTTGTGGATGATGATCAAAGCAAGGTCTACGTGGCCTGGCTTTGTGTATTTCATAGATTCGCGAGCCTCACACCCCGGTATGAGTTAAAAACGGGATACGGACTGCAGGGAGGGCACGACGTTTCTTTCTAGCTATGGTGGTGTCAGTGACTTACCAGCCCTGACATATATATCTATTTTTCACCTATGTGGTTGTTGGAATGCGAGGCACCTCGATTATAGGTCTGTAAGGACCGGGAAACGTGTGTTCAGGAATAACTAATCCTCAAACATAAGAGAGGACCGGCCCTGAAGATCCAGGGGTTACCCAGAGTGTGTAGTCCCGAGGCATTTGCTATAATGTCTCGAAGCGGAGAGGAGCTTGTCCCTTGCCTCGACTCATGACGGAAATCCAATTTCCAATACGAAACAACGGACTCGATTGTAGAACTAGTATGGCGACATAGTATATGGTAGTTATGCCGTCTATGATTGATATTTATGATGTTATACGCTTTTGAAACATATATGCACTAGTAATAATATCAAATGATTTTGCTTTATACGTATCAAGCATATTTGGCCATTATAAGGTAAAACTCTATCCTCCGGCTTGCGTTGCATTGTATGATGGGACCTGAGTCTTATAATGGCTTCATTCTTTCTAAAAGCATTGCGTTGTTTTAAAAGAATTTACTTTGTTTTAAATGCACTAGCAATCATTGGAGCAAACCCGTTCTGCGAAAGTGGCGTGGTCCTATGATTTGCTATTACTATTGTTTAACTATCAAATAGATTCCTCATACCAGTCCCCATGACTGACTCGTTGTTTGTTTCACTTTGCAAACGCGGGTGCCCTTATTTTCACACGGGCAGCCTAGTTCACAGGTGACAGGTTGTTTTTGGCTCTGCACTGCTGCATAGAGTGCATTTTTGGCTCATGGCGAGGCTGACTTCACAGAGATGACTTTGACATTTTCCGCCATTACTGTACTTATATTATGATTCCACCACGGGCGATGCAGACTGATTTACTTTCCGTATTTCTTATTATATGTAAATGTACCGCCTTCGGCGATGTAGACTGATACCCTTATTATGTCTCGCTGCATGTATATATTCCGCCTCTGGCGATGATGACTGATCACTTTCCTTTTTATTTACTAAGTTATATCCCACGTTATGCTATTATGATATTATTACATGTTGTGATTCCGCTATCATATCCATGTAAAATTATTCTATTTATTGTTTTTGCTATTATCTGTACTCTGCTTTGATGATTAATGTGTTATATTCCAATGATTATCCTTAATATCGCCCCTCGGATTTTGGGATCGTCACACATTAAGTAAATGGTTAACCTATTAGGACAGCCGTTGATTATCATTCAAGATGTCATTGGTGTTTAACTCACACTAAGCACATGAAATCTTGGTCGATTTCCGAATCAGTTTAAATTCCAAATTTTGGTTTCTGCTCATAATTGAAATATAAATACTTAAAGAGGATCAAATATGAGATTCTTCGAAAACAGTAATCTAGTTTAAACAATTAATTCGTAGGTAAAAAGGGGTGAAGGAGAAGAAGAAGTATTTATGTCAAATTATATTTAAAATCTAAGACATAGAGATGGAAAACAGATCAATGGATCTGATTGAAGGTTACCAAGATAGAAGGAGTTGAAGCAACAAAAGAAAGCAAAAGTTTGACTTGAAAAGTCGAAATTACCCTTTCACAAATGGGGTAAATGTTACTACCAAAATTAACACTAAGAAAGGCTGACAGTAAAGAGGTGTCATACCATCATTAGCATAAGAGCAATCCGAAAGCAGAAAAACTCGACACAAGACAAAACCGGAAGCATATGAAGATAAAGAACAAAAGCCTACAAACCGAGATCAAGAAGGGCGAAAGCGCTATTGGTATTAACCTGCTTAATGCCGATGTAAAAGGAGATAAAAGAGTCAAAAGCAAATAGATCCGAGACACAAGAAGAATTATCCAAAAGACAACTATTGAAATTGAGAAGTTTGAAAATCAACAAGAGGCAATTTCGGTAGTCAAACTAGTAAAGCACTGGAAGTATCCTTCTGGAAGGACCGAAACCCACTCTGGAGGTCTACCGTAGGCAAGTTAAAGGTTCTAGTAGAAAAAGGCTATCCACACTAACTTGCTTAGTGTCAACACCAAAAGAAGTGACAACACCTGAAACTTGAATATTCGAAGCACAAAGGCAAACTTCATGGAGAATTAATGGCAAGATCGAGAGCTCATGACCAGAAGCTCATAACTGGAAGCCTTTCTCAAAGTTATCCATACCAACAGGCTTGATATCGATACAAAGAAGATACAAAAAACATCAAAGAGGAGTTCTTAATCCCGAGACCATCCTTCCGAGAGCCCAGGTCGGCACTCTAAAAGCAATATTACACATATCAATAAGGCCAAAAGAGTAGCTGAGAGCAAAACAACCGGAACCAAAAGAAAAAAGCGGACGACACGTAGTTGTTGCATCCAAAATATGTTTCTGCGGACCCAATGTCAAAAGAAGCCTCAATTTGTCTATAAATAAGTCCCTAAGGGTCTCATTTTGGAGGCCGATTTCACATTTATCATTTTGTACTCTTTTCTTAAAAGAATCTAGAGTAAACCCTAATTTCTAAATCAATTTGGGAATTTCTATGACAATCCCTTATGTACTTTGAATCAAAGATCAATAAATAGTGGATTAATTCTTAAAGTGATTTGTATGAGCTTCTTAATTATTTTCGTTATAAAATACCTTATGTTTTCTACATGGCAAAGATTTCTTATACAAGCTTAATCGTTTCCTCTAGATCTTTGTGAAACCCCTTCGTACGAGCCATTTTGCTTTCTATCTTGTGTTGTGCTTAGGGAACCCTTATCCCAGGGTAAATGCTGGTTCTTAAGTCGCGTAAGAGTGGTACTAACCCCTCGAGGGAAGAGTAACTATTCTTCCGGACTTTAGACCTTGATATCTGAGAAACGATGAACTAACTCAAACTTGCAAGAACTAAATAATCCAAATTTTCCCTCAGGTCCACTTCAATAGACCTATCTCTGGTGTTGACGAAAAATATAATTAAGAAGTTACCCTTCCTTCAAGATGTGAGTATCACGCTTACTAGACTTAAGGACTAACAGTTACCTTGGGATAAGGGTTCCCTAAGCGCAATGCAAGTTAGAAAGCTAAACGGCTTGTGGAAGGGTATTTCAGTAATTAAGCTTATGCATAAGGCTTGGTCGTGAGGAAATAATATGGAAATAAGTGGTATACGCAGTAAGGAAATGCACAAAATAAACCACAAGTGTTGATTCTCTTTTTATTGATCACTATGTTGAGTACATAGAAGTTTCTACGTAAAATTCCCAAATTGATTTACAAATTTTGGTTTAGTCTCTAAGAAAATGACTATAAGATTTAAGAACGAGAAAAAGTACACCAAAATAAGACCCCTGGGGTCTTATTTTTAGGCATATTGGGCCCCTTTCTATTACGACCAGTAGAAGCCTGCTTTCGGATTCGGCAATGATATTCGGTGTCGGTGTCGGCATCATCAGTGACTTTTAGTGTCAGCTATTGGGTTTTCGCCCCCATCCCCTTCCGATATTGTTATCGGCTTCGCCTTGTTCATGAAGTTGGTGTTTCCTTCTAATAGTGTATCGATACCAAGCAAATTAGTATAGATAGCTTCTTTTGGTTGCTTTTGGTTTCGGTCGTAAGTGTAACAACCCAGAAAATCAAAACCAATTTAAATTTTTTATTTTGGCAATTTTAATGGATTTTGAATATTTAAAATGATTTATTTTAAATAATAATGACTATAAATTTATTTTGAATAGAATTAGAGCGTAAAATTTATTTAAATCGAAATATGAATATAAATATTTATTTTAATTATAAAAGGAATTGGAAATGACATGGTAGTTTGAAAATTCGATTTCAAATGAATGTACAAGATTCAAAATAAGCCGGATTTTAGTAAAACCAGAAATATTTTAATCTGTTTGAAAATATCATTCCAACGAATGTGAAAAATCTAGATTTCATAGTGGAATAAAAATTTATGGCCAGCTGAAAATTCGGAATAGTCGTCATGGAATTTTATATAATATATAGCCCTTAAAAATAGCGATTTTGCAAACGACCTCCATTTTCGACGACACCACTTTTGTTGGATCTAAAATGTCAAATTATAGCTAGATTCCAATTTTCATAATTTTTGGAATCAATATATGAGCTTGTCGGATTTAATCGTGTTTAGTCAATTCAGTTTGAATTTAATTGGCTGGAAAATGACCATTCTTCAAACGGTCACCAAATTCGACGAAATTAGTTTTGTTAGGACCATATCGTCAAAACATAACCAGATTTATTATTTTGAAATTTTTGGAGTTCGTATGTGGCCCCAGTAAATTAAAATGTACGTTTAAATTGAATATATATTGATTTAAATTTGAAATCTAAATGAAAACCAATCGAAACAGTCGAATTGGGTTACGAAACATATCCCATTGTGTCCTAAATGGGGGTATTATGCTGGGGACGACAATCATTGGGTCTCGATTGGATTTCGAGTAAAAAATCAACCTTTTGGAAAATTAAATTAAATTAAATATATATATATATATATGTTATATTTTCCACCAACCAAGCGACGTAATCGCCGCGCCGCCCCTAGGCGCTGCACCCCGTCCATCGTACCCTCCTCCTCCGATGCTCACTCTCCTCCTCCCCCCCTTCGAACCCTGAAACCCGCGAGACCCCAAAAAACCCTCCATGTCTGAAAAACCGCGTCGCCCACCGCTAGGGCCCGCCTCCAACCTGCCACGCCTCCGCCTAGCCCCAGACCCTCTGGCACCCTCCATTGGCTACTTACCGCCGGTCAGTGGACCTTCCCTCAACCGAAATTCCAACTTTTACAAAGAAAGAGGTAATTTAAATTTATTTATTTATATTAGTTAATGTTAATTAGAGAGTGGTTTTAAAAATAGGATTTTTAAAAATAAAAGATAGGATTTTTAAAAATAAAAAGATAGGATTTTTAAAATAAAAAGATTTGATTTTTAAACACGAAAAGATTTGAAATTTGAACACAAAAAGATTTGATTTTTAAACACGAAAAAATTTGATTTTCAAACATGAAAAGATTTGATTTCAAAAATATAAAGAAGTGATTTTAAAAATACAAAGAAGCGATTTTTTAAAAATATAAATAAGTGATTTTTTTTTTCAAAATATAAAGATGTGATTTTTATCTACCTAGCTTTGAAAAAGAATGAGATTTTAATATAGAAAGTAGTGATATAAAATTATGATTTTTAGTCATATAAAAATATGATATATATATATATATATTATTTAGAATAAAAAATTGATTTTTTATTATATATATAATGATATAAAAATTAGATTATTATTATATGAATTAGCGATATAAAAATATGATTTTTATATATGAATTAGCGGTATAAAAATTTGATTTTTATAATGAAGTAGCGAAGATAAAAATTTGATTTTTATAATGTAGTAAATAAGATAAAATTATGATTTTTGTATATGTAGCAATATGAAAAATATGATTTTTATATATGTTGTAGCGAAATAAAAATTCAATTTTTAGTTATATAAAAATTCGATTTTTAGTTATATAAAAATTTGATTTTTACTTATATTTCGATTTTTAGTTATGTAAAATGTGATCTTATATATATACATATAGCGATATAAAAATTTGATTTATAAATATACACACATCATATTAAAAATGTGATTTTTACTATGAACAGCGTGGAAAAGATTGCGTTGGAATTTCGGGAAAATCCAAATGGTTCAGAAATTCAGAAATAAAACTGGAGAAGTGGGTCCCGAAGGTGAGAACTTCTCACTCTAATTTATTTTCTAGTTAAATACATATACTAGGATGCAGACAGTGCTTAGTAGCACCCGACATCTTTGTTTGAAACCATGGTTGTTTGCTTTGATTGTTTGGTTAGTTTGAATTTGGTTTGGGATGTGAATAGAATTGATTAGAATTTTGTTTGTATATGGCACGAGCCATTATTAGGCGAAGGATAAGGCTAGTTCTTACTCTGGTTCTAGTATCGCGTCGTTATGCTGCCGAAATTTTCTAAAAATGTTAGAATTATAAAAATATCATTTTTATGGTATAAATGAACTGTATAAAATATTCATGAGTTGAAATAAATATTTACAGTTAAAAATATATTTTTTAACGTCTATATGAATAAAATAAATATTCGTTTACAAATCAGACAATTTGTTTATGTACACCCATTTAAATAATGTGGATTGGGACGATATATTTTGCACATCGCCCAACTGCACAAATAATAATCAGTGTTTGTTGTTTGAAAACCCCACACGGGTATTGGGATGATATTGGACATACATTAATCCCAATATTTAGTTGTATGTCAATCGATGGGTTGACAGACTGTTGTAAGCGTTAATTATTTATGTTTAACGCTTACGCAATTGTGTAACGCACTCTGGATGATGGTCGACTGTGTTTGATTATCGTTGTGTACATGCGTGTTTGAAATCCATATAAATCAAATTATATGGTAATTGGCTATATTTGATTCCAATTTGGAAAAAATGAATATTTTATATTAATGAATATTTTAAAATGATGAATAATAAATATTTTAAAATAACTAATATTTTAAAATAATATTCAGTAACGGAACAAAATATGATTTCGAAGTCCGATTTTGGATGGACACACGAAAATATTAAAATATATGAAGCTTTGTTGATTAGATTAACTCCATTTTGATGTGAACAATATTTATATTGATTTTATTCATTTTTTATAATGAATAACGAAAAGGAAATGATTTAAAAATCTGATATTTTGAAAATATTATCATTTATATATTATAAGGAAAATTCAATTTTGATTTAAAATTGAAAATGAAGTTAGAATCGTTTTAAAACAAATTTATAAACGCTTTAAAAAATATGTAATGGAAATCGAGGAAGTATATACTATATATATTATATATAATATAATGGCCTGAATAGAACGCGCCGCGCAACGACCGTTCACGAATTTCGACCATTGGCTTCAAATTGATATTACGGGAGATCCGACCGCCAGATTCTCCTAAAACTAGAACCTTTGAGTTCATATCGAAAAGATCTTTCCAACGAATATAAGATATTTGAAATCTAACGGTTGGATTTGGAATTATGTCCAAATCAAATTTGGAAAAGTTCATTATAAGTGCATGTCGATGACTGTTTATGGAAATCAACTGAAAGGGCCTGAATAAAATTATTAAAATTATCGATAATTTATGTAAAATCATAATAAATGATTCGGAAACAATTGGGATGAAATATTCCATATTTGAAAAGATAAAGTTATATTTTTATCGAAATGAACTAGTTATGAACTAGAATTATAATCTAGTATTTTTAAATAAATAAATTGGATTTGAAATGGTTTTGAAGATAACCAGAATTTCCAATATATGAATTGGAATGGATTTTAATCGAAATCATCTTTGGAATATTTCGATATTGGATTTCGTGATTATAAGGATATTGTTATGGAAATTTGGAAGATATATTTATATCGTTATTTCCAATACAGTATTGGTTGCCTTCAAAATTTGATATTGAATATAAGCCGATATAATTTCTATTCAGATCCTTATATTTAATTTTAAATTGGATTTTGGGTTTGTCGTGAATGGTGTCTATATTAACACTTTTCTTAAACCAGTTGAGAAAAGAGTAAATCTTTAATTAAGATTTAGTGAAGTTTTTCCAATTAATTAATATTTAATTGAAATTGAATAAAGGAATTGGATTTTGGGTTTGTCATGAAGGGTGTCTTAAATAACACTGTTCTTAAACCCTGTGTAAAAAAGAATAAATCATTTAATTAAGATTATTAGAATTTCCAACAATATTTAATAATTGGAATAAAATGAAATGTGAATTGGGTTTATTGTGAATTGTGTTTTTAATGACATTCGTTCTTTAACTCGATTTACAATGAAAAGTGATTTGGAATTTATAAATCTTTTTATTAAAATTTAACGGGAATTTTCCAAAGTAATGTTTTCCAATTTAATATATTAAATTGGAGTTGAATGGAATTTGATTTGGTAATAATCGAAGTGAACTTCTATGAAGGAAGACTGTTAATATATATGGAATTCAAAAGGCTTTGTCGTTACTCCATTTATATTATTAGTCGGATACGGAAATTGATATCGATTATACATTGATCTGTTTTCTGTGATGATTCCATAATTAATGGAATGTGATTTGGGTTTATTGTGAACTGTGTTTTAAATGAAATTAGTTCTTTAACCCAGTTAAAGACAGGATTACATGTCTTACATTGTATTTCAAACTAGATGGTTGATCTCTGCTAAATATATATCTATTTGGAGGCAGAGAATTTATTCTCTTTCTTAACACCCTTCTATAAGACGTACGATCTTAGAGGTTATATATCGGCAGAAATCAATAGTACGGTGTAGATTGTCGATGCTGCATGTTTGTGTTTCCAAAGGTAAATAATCATCAATATTGATTTTTGGGAAGATTAAAACTAAGTGGAGTTTTTAATGGATCTTTAATTTGATTGAAAAGAGAATGCGACAATTTTAAATTATCAAAATGTGGAAATGATCGAGAACAGAGTATCACCAGTTTTGCTCCAAGCGATAGTTAAATCTTTTATTAGATTTGAACGTGAAATGGGAATTAAATTTACCGATAACACCGTAGTGCTAGATGTAACACCCCGTATTGTCTATTAACGTTATAATAACGAATCCTATAATACTTAATATAAAATTTCAGAACTAAGGGAAATGGGTTACGCCATTGTGTTCGTCTCGGAATTCTGGCTGAGATAGAGTCCGAGCTTGCGTAAATTGGACTTCGTATGAAGAAGTTATGGCTGTCAGAAGTTTCCAGAAAATTCAAATAAATTCAAACAGCTCGAAAATGAATTCAAATTCAAATCAGAAGCAGGCTGGGCGGGAAAATTCCTACCCAAGACCCAGGTCGACCAGGGGTTGACCCTAGTTTCGACCTCCCCCTTACAGGTCGACCTAGGGGTCGACCCTCCCCTCCCCCCCCCCAGGGCAGATCTGAATGGTGAGAATTTTGTAACTCAATGCTGAGTCACTAGGGCTGAGTTGTCACCCTATCTTCACTGGATGGCTGTGGTTAACCCTAGGATCATCTGACGCCTCAAATTGAATTGAAATTCTATATAAACAACCCAATACTCAAACCTAAAAATCACACAAAAATAATCCTAGAACTATCATACTGTCAGTTGAGAACTTGGAGTAGCCGTCATCGATTCATAGACAAGATAAGAACTTGAATCTAAAATCAAATTAAAAGATTATCAAATTCAAAGATCTACATCAAAGGCGAGCTTACCAATTTCAGAATTCAGATTTCAGAACGCAAGAATTCCTTTTTAATTTGTAAGTTGGTTATTACGTAGATTTAAACATTTTTTCAATTGAATCATGACATGTTGTAATTTGGATATAGAATGATGCTTATGTATAAGATCTGATTCTCGTTTATCTTAAAGTATCGTTGTAATTAATCATGTCTATATGCTTGTGGCGATGAACATGTTGTATATTAATCATATTTATATGCTTGTGGCGATGAACATGTTGTATATTAATCATGTCTACATGCTTGTGGTGATGAACATATTGTATATTAATCATGTCTATATACTTGTGGTGATGAACATATTGTATGTTGTTGGAATATATTATGATTGGGTAATGGATTTATTTTGCCAATTAAATGGTAAAACATGTCATGTTATAAATTGGTGGTTATTTGCAAGTTTATGATCTAAAATACATGCTTATATGTTAGATCAACACTTATGTATATCCATGTTTGGTTGAATCTAATTATGTTGTAAAATTTGGAATTGTAGTCCTCTTATGTTTTTAACACATAAGTATCATTCGAATATGTTTATAACAACCCTTTTATGTTTAACACACATAAGTTATCATGCTAAGTTGCAATTTAAAAATGGTTATAGTCGCTTTCTTATGTTTTGACATACATAAGTTAATATGCTAAGTTGTGGTTTGAAACTGTGATTACATATTAAACCTCCATGCTAGACCTTTATCAAGTTTACTTGACAGTTAGACCCAAATTAGTCACGAGTTCACCTTTACCCATTAACTAAAGTTAATGATATCTCTATGCCAAGTTACACATGACAAGTTGAAATGTATGCTATTTTATGTTTATTTTATGTCTCTTGTTTATTACCCCTTTTCTTGTTTATGGGTTGGGCTAATTTACTAGCCCAACATTTTATGTGACTCATGCGTACGTTCCATGGGGTGGCAATGGGAAATATAAAAATTCAAGGCATAGATTTGTTGTAACAACCCGTATTTTTATAACATATTATAACTAAAAATCAAGGCAGAATTAATTTTTAAAATAAGAATCAAGGGAAACGTGTTACGTCATTGCGTTCGTCTCAAAATTTTGCTTGGAAACGAGTCCGAGTTTTCGAAAATTGGAGTCCGTATGACCAAGTTATGACCCTTCGAAGTTTTCAGAAAATTTCAAGTTCAAAACAGCTAAGAATTCGAATTCAAATTTCGAAATTCAAACCTCAGAATGGACTGGGCGGGAAATTTCCCGCCCAGGACCAGGTTGACCTGGGGGTCGACTATGTAGTCGACCTGCCCAGGACCAGGTCGACCATAGTGCCGACCTGGGGGTCGACCTGGTGGCCGAGCCCACTTTTGAAGCTGGATTCACTTTGATGTCCCTCGCCTCGTTTCTGTCCACATTCGTTGACCTGACCCTATATAAACAACCCCTAACACTAGTCTCTCTACACAAAATTCTCTCTGACCTTATGCTGCTCTAATTCTGGTAGAAAAGTTAGAGAAAGAGACTACTTCTTCTACGTCGAATCTACGTTAAGAGAATTGCTGATTTGGGGATTTCTGTTAGGACTTGACTAAGCATATAAAGATTCAATATCGACTTTCTTTTTCTGATTCTCGAACCACGATTTGTAAGCCCCAGTTACTTTTAGATTTAAACTGTAAATGTAATATGAATATGTTGTAAATTGAAATTGGACCTATGTATGATGACTGTTTTACATCCATTCTTGTTCATCTTGGATCTTGACTTTTGGGTATATTACTATGACATTGATTTGGTGCCTATCAATGTTGTAAATCAAAAATAAAACCCCCTCATATTATCATGTCTACAATGTTGAATCTGCTATTAGTCACAAGTTTATGACTATCACCTTATGTCAATCGTTACCATGACTATACTATCACCTTATGACAACTGTTATCTTGACTAGTACCTTATTTTGCTAGATTTGGAATCTTTATGTTTGAGGCCAATATTCCATATGCCAGTAATGTTATAATCATTTATCTCAAGTCATACCATGCTATGCTAGTAATCACTTCTGCCACCTTATACCCATCCCTTCTTATGTTATTCCCTAATTAGATTTATTTGTATCGATTCGAGCATACGTGCGATGTGAATACGATTTGGGTAGATTAGGTAAAACATGAATTGGCTTTGAACTTGAACATGAACGTTGTTATAACTTGAACCTGGATATTGACATGAACTTGACACGATTTGACATGAAACATGACCTAAAAACTTGACATGAATTTAGACTCGAAACTTGAATCTGGGCATGACACTTAGATAAACTTGAAAATGGCCAACTCGAGGTTGGGTTGAGTTTGCAGTGTAAATCTGCCCGGAACCGCCCGGCGAATCCAGCGACTGCAAACAATAGGATCCAATGTGGGTAGTTGGTCATATCGCACGCAAAACCCGAGGTTAGACTATGTTGTGGTGTAAATATGCTCGGAACCGCCTGGCAAATCCAGTGACAACAACAATTAGTCTAATGTGAGAGGTTGGGGTGCATCAATGAATTAATACCACATGATAGGGTTAATTCATGAACCACTTGAATATACTTAACCAACTTGACACGATGATCTGATAGGGTTAAGTCATGAACCGCTTGAACGCACTTAAACAACTTGATACATGATCTGGACAGGGTTAAGTCACGAATTTGAATGACAACACTTAACCCATTAGAAACCCTAGTTACGCGGTCCTTTTCAACAGTAACCCGCTTAGATGTATCACGATACCCTGAGACTAGGCAGGGTGGGGCACGATTACTAGGCTGATTGTAAGCGACCAGAACGACGGCTAAGTAGGTGCGCCATTGTAGGTTTAGGCGGATTATGGTCGTGCACGTAGTCCGGAGGTGAAAAAGCAGGCATTGGGCACCCGTAGGTTTACACTGTGCGTGCTTGATTCGTGTTGGTGGTTGGCACCATAGGGCTTGATACACCCTATGGTGGACCTAGCACAGGTAACTTCATTTAAGGATAGGGTCGTATGACACAGACACATGACGAGCTAGAACTTGTAGGGAGCCGATCGATTAGTAGATCGTACGGTAGGACCCCATAATGGGTCATTTCATGATAACGAGCCAAGGGATCATTTCATGATTAATACTTGACGTGGGTCAGAATACTAGTATAGTTGGTGCAGCGAACCTTGAATATGCGATGCTAGACTTGACTTATCTTGTTATCTTAATTGTCATACTAGTCCTGTTATCATCCTTATGTTTAATTCCGGTTTTCACATGTCATACTACCTTTACTAGTTTTTATACTGAAAGTCACTAGAGCTTACCAGTCTTATGACTAACCCTTTTCCTTTCGCCTCTTTTTCTTTCATCCCCCCCTCGGGTTCTTAGGGAGGAAACACTAGCTCTTAGCTTGGATTTAGCTTGCTTTCGGACAGCTCATGTACGGTTTGGTCTTGAGCTATGCTATGGCTGCTTCTGCTATTTATGGGGAATAATTTACTTTTGTTATCTTAAGTTTATGCTTCTTTATTTGGAACTTGATGTAATGGAATAATTTGTACCTTGGATATATGGGGTTTTGACTCTTTTCTTGAAAGTAATAAAAATTTGGTTTTTAATTTCTACCGCTGCTTTATTTATGTTGTGTCTTGTAATATCTATGTGTTTGTTTATCTAGATAATACTCCACCAAAACTAGTGCATTCCCTTTGTGAGTGACCCTAGTGGAGGTGGGGTGTTACATTTGGTATCAGAGCAGAAGGTTACCAGGCTGGGCAAAAGTTTTAAAAACCTTCTGAAACTATTTTCAAAACCATTTATAAAGAAGCATTTTTCAAGAAAAGTTTTATGTTTAAAAAGGCTATTCCCCAAAAGCCATTAGCACTTTCCTTTGTTTCCTCGTTTGAATCTTTTTCTTTTCGTTTTTCAGCATGTCTGATCTTAACCTTCCTGAGGGAATACCGTACCTGGATGGTTCCGAAGGTACTTAGAAGCCAGGGCCAACGGCGCGGGCCCGGCAGACATCCCTCCTCCTCCTTCCCCAGTGGCCGCGATTCCTCCTCCTCCTGGTACCGCATTTGCCAAAATATGCAAAGACTTTAAAGCAATAGGCGGCAAGAGCTTCGTTGGAACTGAAACCTTTGTTGAGGCACGAAACTAGCTAAAGGAGACTGAAGACTTGTTTATTATCTTTGATATGGAGGACCATAGGAAAGTTCAGTTGGCAGCATGGTTGTTGAAAGAGGAAGCTGCATTTTGGTGGGAAGTCACCAACGCTACCAGGCCAGTTGAGACTTGGGCAGACTTTAGAGAGAGTTTTGGGCTTAAATTCTTATTGTCAGCAGACGAGAACCTTCAGATGGAGAGGTTCCTAGCACTCAAGCAAGGGGACATGTCTGTTAAGGAGTACATGAATAAGTTTAATCATCTTGCATGGTTCGGTTTGGATTTGGTCAACACAGCCCAGAAAAAGCCTGTACGCTTCGCTCGAGGATTGAACGAGCCACTACACAGTTTGGCCATAACTCATATACCCATGGGGGCGACCTTTGAAAGCTTGGTGGATATGGCTCTACTTCATGAGGAAGACAAGAATAGCAAGAAGGAGGTTAAGCCTAATGAGACTCAGAATAAGAAAGCTGACTTCAAGAAGGGGGGCAACAAGAATAACAAGAGCAACAACAAACCACGTGAGACGAGGAAGTGCAACTTTTGTGGTATTACAGGACATCTAGCTAAAGACTTTAGAAAGAAGAAGAGGAAGTTGGGTGAATGCTGTCATTATGGAGATACTGGACACATCAGCAAGGATTGCCCTAAGAAGCAAGTGCAGGGGCAAGGGAAGACCCAGTGAGCAGGACCTTCTGGAGGGCAGTTGTATACTCTCAACACCACTCCAGCTCTTGACCGAGGTAGTAATATTTCCGTAGAAAGCCTTGTTTACATTTCTGACTTTCCTGTTCGAACCTTATTTGACTCTGGCGCATCGCATACTTTTATTTCTTCTGATATTGTTGAAAATATGCACCTAAGTACTAGTCTGGTTGAGGATCCCGTTATAGTTTCAAATCCAATTGGGGGCTCCGCCCATTTATCTATGATGTGTGTGGATTTGAGGATCTCTATCTTAAGCGTAGAATTCACGTGTAATGCTTATGTTCTCGGATTTATGGGATACGGTTTGATCCTAGGTATGGATTGGATGTCCGATTATGGAGCCATTCTTGATTGTGAACGAAGGGTAGTGAGGCTCATGACTCGCCTCGGTAATACCCTTGAAATTTCTTGTAACCCTAAGGGTCCGGTCATGTTATGTTATCTTGAATCCCTTGACTCGTCCAACGATAATTTGCAATCTGTAAGATTGGTCCGAAAATATCCAGATGTCTTTGATGAAGTGAGGGGGGTTACCTCCTAAACGCGAGATAGATTTCCGAATTTATCTTGTTGATAATGCCAAGCCAGTTTCATTGCCTGTTAGGCACATTGCCCCGCGAGAAAGAAAAGAGCTCAGTAAACAAGTTAACGAGTTGCTTGAGAAAAATTTCATAAGACGAAGCATTTCTGAGTGTAGTGCTCCAGTGGTATTCGCTACTAAGGCGGATGGATCGCTTCGTCTGTGCGTAGATTATCGTGAGTTAAACAAGCTGACAAAGAAGAATAGGCACCCACTACCAAGAATCGATGATTTTTTTGACCAGCTTGTGGGAGCATCTGTTTTCTCTCAACTCGATCTTGCCACAGGTTTCCATCGGCTTAGAGTGGCTGAGGATAGCATTGACAAAACTGCGTTTAGGACTCCAGATGGATTCTTCGAATGGCTCATCATGCCGTTTGGGTTAACGAATGCACCTGCATACTTTGTATATTTGATGAGTAGGGTGTTTCGGGAGTTCCTTAACAAGTTTGTGGCAGTTTTCGTGGATGATATTTTGATCTTCTCCAAAGATGAAGAAGAGCATGCTAGACATCTCAAGGAAGTCATGGAAACACTTAGAGCACACCAGTTAAAGGATAAGTTCTCCAAATGCCATTTTTGGAGGAAGGAAGTTCGGTTCCTTGGACATGTAGTTTCTAAGCAAGGCATGGCCGTGGACCCCACAAAGGCAGTCGCGGTACAAGACAGGAAAATTCCTAAGAATGCAACGGAGGTGAGGAGCTTTCTCGGTTTGGCGGGCTACTACAGGAAGTTCATCAAGGACTTCGCTAAGACTTCAGCCCCTCTTACTAAGTTAACAAAGAAGAACCTAGCTTTTGCAAAGGACATAGAGTTTGATGCTTCTTTTCAGAGACTTAAGAGAGCCCTCAGGACAGCTCCATTTTTGGAATTACCCGATGGAGGTAAGATGTTTACCGTGCACACAGATGCGTGCGGCACGGGATTAGGCGCTGTCTTGATGCAAGATGGAAGAGTAATATGCTACGGGGGCAGACAACTTAAAGCTCATGAGAAAAACTATCCCACGCATGACTTGGAGTTGGCCGCGATTGTTTTTGCACTTAAAGCTTGGCGCCATTATCTTCTAGGGGAGAGGTTCGAGTTGTATACCAACCACAAATCGCTTAAGTACCTCTTCTCACAGAAAGAATTGAATCTGAGACAATAGCGGTGGATTGAGTTCCTTGCATCATATGACTTCGATATAGCTTATACCCCTGGCAAGGGTAACATGGTGGCAGACGTGCTAAGTAGAAAAAGGTTGACTTTGAGCCCCTTGTTTGTTGAAAGGAAAAGCCTTGAGTTTATAGCAACTTTTGATTTTACACCTGTTGTTTAGTCGTCGACTGCTGCGTTTGCATCTCTTGAGTTAAGACCTATACTTCTAGATCAAGTAGGGACTTCATAGAAGGAAGACCCACAGATAGTCGAAATCATGGACAAGCTAATTAGTGGTGAGACGTCAAGTCACCTCAGTAAATATGCTATAGATGACAAGGGATGGCTAAGGCGCAATGGAAGGCTATGTGTCCCACAGGTGGGAGGCCTAGTAAGGAAAGTTCTCGAAGAGGCGCATCACTCGAAGATGACCATAGATCCTGGAGGGGATAAGATGTACAGAGATATGAAATGCATTTTCTTTTGGGCTGGAATGAAAAAGGAGGTGGCAGAGTTCGTTTCAAAGTGCATGGTGTGCCTACAAGTAAAGGCCGAGTCGAAGAAGCCCGGTGGGCTATTACATCCTTTGGAGGTTCCGCAATGGAAATTGGAGAGTATCTCGATGGATTTTGTGGATGGACTGCCTAGGTCAAGGAAGGGAAATACTAGCATATGGGTCATAGTTGATAGACTCACGAAAAGTGCTTACTTCATTCCGGTGAAAAGAAAGAGGTCCGCATCATGGCTAGCGTCTACTTTTCTTCGAGAATTAGTATGGTTGCACGGGATTCCTTCTAGCATAGTTAGTGATCGTGAACCGATTTTCACTAGCCAGTTTTGGAATAGTCTGCAAGAAGCCATGGGTATACGACTGAATTTAAGCACGGCCTATCACCCACAGACGAATGGACAAACCGAAAAGGTAAATAGGGTACTAGAAGATCTCCTGAGCCTATGCATTCTTGACTTTGGTGGTACTTGGGAAGACCATCTTCCTCTCGTGGAGTTTGCATATAATAATATTTACTAAGCTAGCATCGGAATGGCACCGTTCGGAGCCCTGTATGGAAGACCATGCAAATCGCCAACTTGTTGGTGGGAGACGACAGACAGGCTTATACTTGGCCATGACAGGATAAGAGGCATTTCTGAGAAGGTTGAGTTGATACGAAGACGGATGAAAACGGCCCAAGATAGACAGAAACCTTATGCGGACAAGAGAAGGACAGACCTTGAGTTCGAAATCGGAGATATGGTCTTTATAAAAGTTTCTCCGTTACGCAATGTAGTTTGTTTTGGAGCAGTTGGAAAGCTAGCACCAAGGTTCGTAGGACCGTTCCCTATCACTGAGAGGATTAGACGGATGGCCTATAGGGTAGACTTACCCGAGAAACTGACTGGAGTACACAATGTCTTTCATGTCTCGCATCTTCGAAAGTGCTTGCATGAGTCGGCTGAAGTGGTTGAGCCAAGCATCCTTGAAGACGTAGAAGTGGAAAAAGAGGCAACATTGAGGCGAGTTCCGATTCGTATCTTAGGAGCGGAAATTAAGAAGCTAAGGAATCGAGAAGTCAAGCTAGTTAAAGTGTAGTGGAGTGAAGCCCAAGAAGACGCAAGTTGGGAAACCGAAGAGAAGATACGCGCGCTTTACCCATTTCTTTTTTAGGGTACATTCTCGATCTCTTTTTCCTATAAACTTGAAAACCTTTTCGTATCATGCTTCTACTACCTACGTTTGTCTTGTTAATCTTCTCGATCTTATCTTGAGAACCTTAGGTAGAACCATATGGATGTAAACATATGATTGAAACATGTTATGGTTGATGTTTGCAAGTGGTTGCAAGTGTTTGCAAGTGGTTGCTAGTGGATGCATGACCCACATTAGGCACTAGATCGGCTCAGTCACATTTTCAAGTTACATATGCATGAGTGCTTACACTTGTACATGGATGGAACTTGTTGTGCTATCACTTGGATGTTGCATATGAATGAATGTTTGTGCACTCATGTAGAGGTTATAAACTATGTTAGGAATTTGCATACATGTTGGATTCATTACACTAACATATTCTGCATTAAGGAGGTGTACTGAATCAGTAACCGCCTGATCTTCTGCATTAGATAAGTACATATACACACACTTTCTACATATGTTCATACAGCACTAGAAACCCTTTAAGGACAATGGTTGCTTGTGGATGATGCTTTGAGTAGATGGATGATGGATGGTAGGACACATCCTCCCTAACTTAGAGATTTCGGGGATGAAATCCTTTAAGGGGGGAGAATGTAACAACCAGTATTTTTATAACGTGTTATAACTATAAATCAAAGCAGAATTAATTTTTAAAATAAGAATCAAGGGAAAACAGTTATGTCATTGCGTTCGTCGCGAAATTCTGCTTGGAAACGAGTTCGAGTTTTCGAAAATCGGAGTCCGTATGACCAAGTTATGACCCTTCGAAGTTTTCAGAAAATTTCAAGTTCAAAACAGCTCAGAATTCGAATTCAAATTTCGAAATTCAAACCTCAGAATGGAATGGGCGGGAAATTTCCCGCCCAGGACCAGGTCGACATGGGGGTCGACTATGTAGTCGACCTGCCCAGGACCAGGTCGACCATAGTGTCGACCTGGGGGTTGACCTGGTGGTCGAGCCCACTGTTGAAGCTGGATTCACTTTGATGTTCCTGGCCTCGTTTCTGTCCACATTCGTTGACCTGACCCTATATAAACAGCCCTTAACACTAGTCTCTCTACACAAAATTCTCTCTGACCTTATGCTGCTCTAATTCTGGTTGAAAAGTTAGAGAAAGAGACTACTTCTTCTACGTCGAATCTACGTTAAGAGAATTGCTGATTTGGGGATTTCTGTTAGCACTTGACTAAGCATATAATGATTCAACATCGACTTTCTTTTTCTAATTCTCGAACCGCGATCTGTAAGCCCCAGTTACTTTTAGATTTAAACTGTAAATGTAATATGAATACGTTGTAAATTGAAATTGGACCTGTGTATGATAACTGTTTTACATCCATTCTTATTCATCTTGGATCTTGACTTTTGGGTATATTACTATGACATTGATTTGGGGCCTATTGATGTTGTAAATCAAAAAGAAAACCCCCTCATATTATCATGCCTACAATGTTGAATCTGCGATTGGTCACAAGTTTATGACTATCACCTTATGTCAATCGTTACCATGACTATACTATCACCTTTCGACAACTGTTATCTTGACTAGTACCTTATTTTGCTAGATTTGGAATCTTTATGTTTGGGGCCAATATTCCATATGCCAGTAATGTTATAATCATTTATCTCAAGTCATACCATGCTATGCTAGTAATCACTTTTGCCACCTTATACCCGTCCCTTCTTAAGTTATTCCCTAATTAGATTTATTTGTATCAATTCGAGCTTACGTGCGATGGGAATACAATTTGGGTAGATTAGGTAAAACATGAATTGGCTTTGAACTTGAACATGAACATTGTTATAACTTGAACTTGGATATGGACATGAACTTGACACGATTAGACATGAAACATGATCTGAAAACTTGACATGAATTTGGACTTGAAACTTGAATCTGGGCATGACACTTAGATAAACTTGAAAATGGCCAACTCGAGGTTGGGTTGAATTTGCAGTGTAAATCTGCCTGGAACCACCCGGCGAATCCAGTGACTGCAAACAGTAGGATCAAATGTGGGTAGTTGGTCATATCGCACGCAAAATCCGAGGTTTGACTATGTTGTTGTGTAAATCTGCCCGGAACCGCCCGGAAAATCCAGTGACCATAACAATTAGTCTAATGTGAGAGGTTGGGGTGCATCAATGAATTAATGCCACATGATAGGGTTCAGTCACGAACCACTTGAATATACTTAACCAACTTGACACGATGATTTGATAGAGTTAAGTCATGAACCGCTTGAACACACTTAACCAATTTGATACATGATCTGGATAGGGTTAAGTCACGAATTTGAATGACAACACTTAACCCATTAGAAACCCTAGTTACGCGGTCCTTTTCAGCAGTAACCCACTTAGATGTATCACGATACCCTGGGACTAGGCAGGGTGGGGCACGATTACTAGGTTGATTGTAAGCGACCAGAACGACGACTGAGTAGGTGCACCATTGCAGGTTCAGGCGGACTATGGCCGTGCACGTAGTCCGGAGTTGAAAAAGCAGGCATTGGGCACCCATAGGTTTACACTGTGCGTGCTTGATTCGTGTCAGTGGTTGGCACCATAGGGCTTGATACACCCTATGGTGGACCTAGCACAGGTAACTACATTTCAGGATAGAGCCGTACGACACAGACACATGACGAGCTAGAACTTGTAGGGAGTCGATCGATTAGTAGATCGTACCGTAGGACCCCGTAATGGGTCACTTCATGATACTAGGCCAAGGGATCATTTCATGATTAATACTTGACATGGGTTAGAATACTAGTACAGTTGGTGCAGCGAACCTTGAATATGCGATGCTAGACTTGACTAATCATGTTATCTTAATTGTCATATTAGTCCTGTTATCATCCTTATGTTTAATTCCAGTTTTCACATGTCATACTACCTTTACTAGTTTTTATACTGAAAGTCACTGGGGCTTACCAGTCTTATGACTGGCCCTTTTCCTTTCGCCTCTTTTTCTTTCGTTCCCCCCAGGTTCTCAGGGAGGAAACACTAGCTCTTAGGTTGGATTTAGCTTGCTTTCTGACAGCTCATGTACGGTTTGGTCTTGAGCTATGCTATGGCTGCTTCAGCTATTTATGGGGAATAATTTACTTTTGTTATCTTAAGTTTATGCTTCTTTATTTGGAACTGGATGTAATGGAATAATTTGTACCTTAGATATATGGGGTTTTGACTCTTTTCTTGAAAGTAATAAAAATTTGGTTTTTAATTTCTACCGCTGCTTTATTTATGTTCTGCCTTGTGATATCTCTATGTATGTTTACCTAGATAATACTCCACCAAAACTAGTGCATTCCCTTCGTGAGTGACCCTAGCGGAGGTGGGGTGTTACATTTGTTCATTAAATGGTATATTTGATATACCATTTATGGTGAGTATAATCAATGGATAATTATGGCATGATTAAATTTAATCTACATAAATAAATTGGATATATATAGAAAAATGTGAATTTATAAAAGACGAATATGCCAAACCCGAGGTTAGACAGAGTTGTGGTGTAAATCTGCCCGGAACCGACCGGCATATACAGCAACCACAACAAGACCTGTCTAATGTAGGTGGTTAGTGCATCAAGCCCAAAAAGAACCCGACGTTACACTGAGTTGTGGTGTAAATCTTCCCGGAACCGACCGGCACATCCAGTGACCACAACATGACCAATCTAATGTGTGTGGTTGGTGCTTTAATAAATTAAAGCTAAGTCAGGATTGGTAGGGTTAAGTCAATTAGAGAGACACTTAATCGATTCAACATGTTAACTAAATGAATGGGTGGGGTTAGGTAAACTTGGACACTTAACCAAATAAACATGTTGATTAGAAAACCCTAGTAAGGGAGACCCATTTCAGCTGTAACCCACATAGATGTATCATGGTACCCTGAAACTAGGTAGGGTGGGGCACGATTACTGGGCTGAATTATAAGAGGTCAAAACGTCGGCAGTTGGTGGGCCAGCATAGGTTCCGACGTAGTATGGGCGTGCACGTACTCCAGAGTGGAAAAAAACAGGCAGTGGGCATCAGTAGCATACATTGTGCATCTTGAATCGCGTCGGGTTTCCACCAGAGGGACTGATATACCCCATGTTGGGACCAGCACAGGTAGCTACAGTCAAGCGGGGCCGAATGACACAAGACATGAATGCATGCGAGTAGGAGCCGATCATTAAGGGGATCGTTTGTTATAAACACGCGGGACTGGTTGAACCAATAGTTGGTAGGTGCAGAGACTATAGAAATGGGTGCGATCACATGTTCCTCTTATCTTATATTAGGGTATTGTCCTATGTTCTGTTATTACTGTTATGATCCCTTTCCTTGTTTAGATACTATTAATCACCGAACTTACCGGACTTATTGTTTGACCCGTTTTCTTTCATCCTCTTTTCTTCCGTTCCCCCCCCCTCAGGTCCACAGGGAGGGAATACTGCGGTTTAGTCAGACTCTTTCCAAGTTTCAAGAAAATAGATGTATGACTTGGACTCTCTCTCACCTTGGCTATGGATCTTGGACATTATCCTTGGGGATTTATGCACTTTTACTTTTGGTTTATGCTTCTTTATTGCAAAATCAAGACAGAAATTATGGTGTAATGTTTTAAAGTTATTTTGAGACAATTTGATGTAATGCTTTTGTATTGAACTACGTATGCAATAAATGTTTGAATTTCGCTGCTTAAATTTGTCAGTCTTGTAAATTTTTCTATGTCTTGTACCTATAAACCTCCACCAAAGTTAAGGCATTCCCTTTGTGAGTGACCTTAACGGAGGTGGGGTGTTTAACTTGGTATCAGAGCAAAGGTTTACCAGATCAGATAAGAGTTTTTTGAAAACTAATTTTCAAAAAGAAATATAAAGAAGCATTTTACAAGGAAAAAATGTTGTTTTAAATTTAAAAAGCCATAATCCCCAAAGCCATATGCACTATCTTTCTTTACTTCGTTTTGAATCTTTTCTTTCTCATTTCAGCATGTAGGGAATCTTAACCTTCCAGAGGGTGTACCAATACCTGGCTGGTTTAGGAGGTACTTAGAGACTAGGGCCAACGATGCAGGCCCAACAGATATTCCTCCTCCGGCTGCAGCGGTTCCTCCTCCTCCTCCTCATGCAAATGCTTTCTCAAAGATTTGTAGAGACTTTAAGGCCATGGGTGGAAAGGATTTCAAGGGAACTGAATCATTCATAGAAGCAAGGAACTGGCTCAAAGAAGCTGAGGATATATTCGTTATATTCTAGGTGGACGATAGGCAGAAGACACAGTTGGCAGTATAGTTGCTGAAAGACGAAGCTTCCCATTGGTGGGAAGTCACTAACGCTGAAAGACCAGTTGACACATGGATGGATTTCAGGATAAGGTTTAAGATGAAATTCCTCTCACAAGCTGAATGAAGTTTACAACTGGAAAGTTCTGATCTCTTAAGCAAGGAAGTATGACGGTTAAGGAGTACGTCAATCAATTCAATGAGCTAGCCCGATTTGTACTGGACTTAGTGAATACTACTCATAAGAAGGCTCTCCGTTTTGTCAAGGGATTGAATGAGCCACTTCACAGCTTGGCTATGACCCATATACCTATGGGTGCTACTTACGAGAGGTTAGTGGACATGGCACTCTTACATGAGGAAGACAAGGGCAAGAAAGAGGCAAAAGCAGAAGTGCCTCAAGAAAAGAAGGGGAAGGGTCACAGAACAAGAAGGCTGATTCAAAGAATGGAGGGAAGAACAACAAACCCTGTGAAAAGAGAAAGTGTAATTTCTGTGGCATTCCCCGGCATCTAATCAAAGACTGCAAGAAGAAGAAAAGGAAGATGGGTGGTTGTTTCCACTGTGGTGAGACATGACACATGGCTAGGGCCTGCCCAAAGAAACAAGGGTAGGGAGCTGGACCTTCTTCTGGAGGACAAGTTCACGCTCTCACGGCACCTTTGCAAGAACGAGGTAGAAATATTTCTGTCGAAAGTTTAGTCTATCTTTTTGATCATCCTGTACGTACACTGTTTGATTCTGGCGCACCGCACTCTTTAATATCTACTGCCTTAGTAAAATCTTTGCACCTGGACACCAGTATAGTAGAGGATCCCTTGGTTGTTTCGAATCCAATTGGGGGCTCAGTCTATTTGTCAATGGTTTGTTTGGATTTGAAAATATCTATACTAAGCGTTGGGTTTAGATGTAATGCCTTTGTTTTGGGGTTCACGGGCTATGGGTTGATTCTAGGCATGGACTGGCTATCCAGTAATGGTATCGTCCTCGATTGTGAAAAGAGAGTGGTTAGACTCATGACTCGGCTCGGTAACACTCTCGAAATTTCATGTAATCCCATGAACTCCTTTATGATTAGTTATCTAGAATCTCTTGATGTGTCTGTTGAGAACTTGCAGTCTGTAAGGATAGTCCGTGAATACTCGGATGTGTTTGAAGAGGTAAAGGGCTTACCCCCGAAGCGGGAGATAGACTTCCGCATATACCTTGTTAATAATGCAAAGCCCTTTGCTTTACCCGTTAGGCACATGGCCCCAAGGGAGAGAAAGGAGCTCAGCAAGAAAATCAAAGAGCTGCTTGAAAAAGAGTTCATAAGATGGAGTATTTCTGAATGGAGTGCTCCGGTAGTGTTCGCTACTAAATCGGATGGTTCGCTTCGCTTGTGCATTGATTATAGGGAGCTAAACAAGTTAACCAAGAAGAACAGACACCCACTCCCAAGAATAAATGATTTGTTCGATCATCTTGTAGGTGCATCGGTTTTCTCCCAATTAGATTTAGCTACCGGGTTTCATCAGATAAGAGTGGCTGAAGACAGCATTTATAAGACCGCGTTCAGAACTCCAGATGGTTTCTACGAGTGGCTTGTCATGCCTTTCGGCATGACAGACGCACCCGCTTACTTCGTGGATTTAATGAGCAGGGTGTTCCGAGAGTTCCTCAATAAGTTCGTGGTGGTCTTCGTAGATGATATTCTGATCTTCTCAAAGAATGAGGAAGAGCATGCTCAGCATCTAAAGGAAGTCATGGATACTCACCGGGCACATTAGTTGAAAGCTAAATTCCCCAAATGCCATTTCTGGAGAGAAGAAGTTAGGTTCCTTGGGCACATGGTGTGCAAAGAAGGGATAACTGTGGGCCCCACAAAAGTGTTTGTTTTGCAAGATTGGAAGGTTCCTCGAAACGCAACAGGAGTCCGAAGCTTTCCCGGGCTAGCAGGCTTTTATCGAAAGTTTATCAAAGATTTTGCAAAAATCTCAGCTCCACTGACAAGATTGACAAAGAAGAACCTAGCTTTCAATTGGGATTTGGATTGCGATATTGCTTTCCAACGATTAAAAAGGGCTCTGACAACAGCCCCAGTTCTGACATTGCCTGATGGAAGCAAGATGTTTCTGATGCAAGAAGGGAAGGTAGTGGCTTATGGTGGAAGGCAGTTGAAAGTACATAAGAATAACTACCCAACCCATGACCTAGAGTTGGAAGCCATCATTTTTGCGCTTAAGTCTTGGCGCCATTATCTCCTAGGTGAGAAATTTGAACCGTATACTGACCATAAATCGTTGAAATATCTATTCTCGCAGAAAGATCTCAACTTGAGGCAGCAGAGATGGATGGAGTTTCTTTCCTCGTTCGATTTTGAGATTTCCTACACTCCTGGCAAGGGCAATGCAATAGCAGACGCCTTAAGTAGAAAGAATCTGGCGTTAAGCCCTCTCTTGGTGGAAAGGCAAAGCTTGGAGTTCATAGCAAGCTTTAATTTCAGATCCTCCTCTGACTTTGTACCTGGCTTGCTAGCAACGTTAGCAGTGCGGCCAACTCTATTAGACTTAATCGGAGCCACGCAAAGAGAAGTCCCTCAGCTAGCGGATGTAATGGACAAGTTAATTAGGGGTGAGACTTCCAATCACCTCAATAGATACTCCATTGATGCCAAGGGCTGGTTGAGACGAGATGGAAGGCTATGTGTCCCACAAGCAAAGGGCTTGGTAAAGTAGGTTCTAGAAGAGGCACACCATTCCAAACTGACCATACACCCAGGCAGAGACAAAATGTATAAAGACATCAAAAGAGTTTTCTTTTGGAATGACATGAAGCGAGACGTAGCTGGATTTGTTTCTAAGTGTTTAATATGCCAACAAGTTAAGGCGGAGCAGAAGAAGCCTGGTGGTCTGCTCCATCCTCTGTAGGTCCCACAGTGGAAATGGGATAGCATCTCGATGGACTTTGTAGATAGGTTGCCTAGGTCAAGAAGGGGCAATACCAGCATTTGGGTAATAGTGGATAGGCTCACAAAAAGCGCCCACTTTATACCCGTCAAGAGTAGAAGGACTGGCTCATCTCTAGCATCCATATATCTTAAGGAGATAGTTCGACTCCATGGGATACCCTCGTGAGTGATCGAGACCCTATCTTCACGAGCGAGTTTTGGAAGAGTTTACAAGAGGCTGTAGGCACATAGTTATGCTTAAGCACAGCCTATCACCCTCAAACCGATAGCCAAATGGAAAGAGTCAACAGAGTATTAGAAGACCTCTTGAGGTTATGCATTATTGACTTCGGAGGTACATGGGAGGATCATCTACCTTTGGTGGAATTCGCGTATAATAATAGCTACCAAGCCACCATAGGCATGGCACCTTTCGAAGCTTTATATGGAAGACCATGCAGGTCACCAACTTGCTGGTGGGAGTCCACAGACAAGCTCATACTTGGACCAGACATGATTAGGGAAACTTCAAAGAAAGTAGACTTGATACGAAGAAGAATGAAGACTGCCCAAGATAGACAGAAGTCCTACGCAGAGAAAAGAACTGACCTTGAGTTCGAAGTTGGAGACAAGGTGTTCCTTAAAGTATCTCCTTTGAGGAACTTCGTTCGCTTTGGATCCGTAGGAAAGTTAGCACCAAGATTTGTAGGGCCGTTCCCTATCATCGAGAAGATTAGGAAGATGGCTTATAGGGTACAGCTGCCCGAAAGATTGGACGGGGTTCATAATGTCTTTCATATCTCTCACCTACGGAAGTGCTTACACGAGTATGCGGAAGTGGTAGAACCAATATGCTAGAGGAAGTTGAAGTTGAACGAGAAGCAATTGTGAGGAGAGTTCCAACCCGTATCTTGGGAACAAAGTCAAAAAGCTACGCAACCGTGAAGTTAAGCTCGTCAAAGTTCAATGGAGCGACACCAAGGAAGACGCGACTTGGGAAATTGAGGACAGAATATGCGCAACCTACCCTTTTCTTTTTGAGGGTACGTCTTTAATCTCTTTTTCCTCAAGTTTATGCTCGTATCTATATTTTTAGGTATATCTCCTTGATCCTATCCTTTATCCTTAGGTAGTAGCCCATTTGGATGTAAACATGTAATTGAAACATGTTATGATTGATGGTTGCAAGTGGTTGCAAGTGGATGCATATACACACACATTAGGTATTAGATCGGCTCAGTCACTTCCATATTGCATATGCATATATGTATTGGTTTATGGACTAAAACTTGATATATTATCATATGGACGTTGCATTTGTATGAATGATTGTGCACTCATGTAAAAAAAATTAAGTAGGAAAAATTGCATTCATAATGGACTCATGGCACTGATATAATTTGCATTAAGGAGGTCAACTGAATCAGTAGACCGCCTGATTTTGCATTAGAAAAGGACATGTACACACACAATGCATATGACCATGAAGCATTAGAAATATTTTAAGGACAATGGATGCCTGTGTTTGATGGTTGAATAGATGGGTGACTGGATGGTAGGATACAAGTTCTTCTCGACTTGAAGATTTCGGGGACGAAATCCTAAAAGGAAGGGAGAATGTAACACCCCGTATTTTCTATTAACGTTACAATAACGAATCCTATAATACTTAATTTAAAATGTGAGAATTAAGGAAATCGGGTTACGCCATTGTGTTCATCTCGGAATTCTGGTCGAGATAGAGTCCGAGTTTGCGTAAATTGGACTTCATATTAAGAAGTTATGGCTGTCAGAAGTTTCCAGAAAATTCAAATAAATTCAAATAGCTCGAAAACGAATTCAAATTCAAATCAGAAGTCCAAAGCGGGCTGGGCGGGAAAATTCCCACCCAGGACCCAGGTCGACCATGGGGTCGACCCTAGAGTCGACCTCCCCCTACAGGTCGACTGCCTCCCCCGGACAGATCTGAATGGTGACAATTTTGTGACTCAATGCTGAGTCACTAGTGCTGAGGTGTCACCCTATCTTCACTGGATGGCTGTGGTTAACCCTAGGATCATCTGATGGCTCAAATTGAATTGAAATTCTATATAAACAACCCAATACTCAAACCTAAAAATCACACAAAAATAATCCTAGAACTATCATGCTGTCAGTTGAGAACTTGGAGTAGCCATCACCAATTCAAAGGCAAGATAAGAACTTGAATCTAAAATCAAATTAAAAGATTATCAAATTCAACGATCTACATCAGAGGCGAGCTTACCAATTTTGGAACTCAGATTTCAGATCGCAAGAATTCCTTTTTAGTTCGTAAGTTGGTTATTACGCAGATTTAAACATTTTTTCAATTGAATCATGATATGTTGTAATTTGGATATAGAATGTTGCTTATGTATAAGATCTGATTCTCGTTTATCTTAAAGTATCGTTGTAATTAATCATGTCTATATGCTTGTGGCGATGAACATGTTGTATACTAATCATATCTATATGCTTGTGGAGATGAACATGTTGTATATTAATCATGTCTACATGCTTGTGGTGATGAACATATTGTATATTAATCATGTCTATATGCTTGTGGTGATGAACATATTGTATGTTATTGGAATCTATTATGATTGGGTAATGGATTTATTTTGCCAATTAAATGGTAAAACATGTCATGTTATAAATTGGTGGTTATTTCCAAGTTTATGATCTAAAACACATGCTTATAGGTTAGATCAACACTTATGTATATTCATGTTAGGTTGAATCTAAATATGTTGTAATATTTGGAATTGTAGTCCTCTTATGTTTTTAACACATAAGTATCATTTGAATATGTTTATAACAACCCTCTTATGTTTAACACACGTAAGTTATCATGCTAAGTTGCAATTTAAAAATGGTTATAGTAGCTTTATTATGTTTTGACATACATAAGTTAATATGCTAAGTTGTGGTTTGAAACTGTGATTACATGTTAAACCTCCATGCTAGACCTTTGTCAAGTTTACTTGACACTTAGACTCAACTTAGTCACAAGTTCACCTTTACCCATTTAATTAAAGTAAATGATACCTCTATGCCAAGTTACACATGACAAGTTGAAATGTATTCTATTTTATGTTTATTTCATGTCTCTTGTTTATTACCCCTTTTCTTGTTTATGGGTTGGGCTAATTTACTAGCCCAACAT
This sequence comes from Allium sativum, assembly GCA_030737875.1. Classification (NCBI taxonomy): domain Eukaryota; kingdom Viridiplantae; phylum Streptophyta; class Magnoliopsida; order Asparagales; family Amaryllidaceae; genus Allium; species Allium sativum. The sequence continues at coordinate 1,044,198,781 of CM060916.1, read as the reverse complement.
TTTATGTGATTCATGCGTATGTTCCACATGGTTAGCGATGGGAAATATGAAAATTCATGGCATAGATTTGTTCATTAAATGGTATATTTGATATACCATTTATGGTGAGCATAATCAATGGACAATTATGGCATGATTAAATTAAATTTACTCTGCATAAAGAAATTGGACATATATAGAAAAATGTCAATTTAGAAAAGACGAATATGCCTAACCCGAGGTTAGACTGAGCTGCGGTGTAAATCTGCCCGGAACCGACCAGCATATCCAGTGACCACAAAAAGACCTGTCTAATGTGGGTGGTTAGTGCATCAAGCCCAAAAAGAACCTAAGGTTAGACTGAGTTGTTGTGTAAATCTACCCGGAACCGACCGGCACATCCAGTGACCACAACAAGACCTGTCTAATGTGAGTGTATGGTGCTTTAATAAATTAAAGCTATGTCAGGATTAGTAGGGTTAAGTCAATTAGGGAAGCACTTAACTGATTCAACATGTTAACTAAACAAATGGGTGGGGTTAGGTAAACTTGGACACTTAACCAAATAAACATGTTGATTAGAAAACCTGAGTAACGGGGACCCATTTCAGTAGTAACCCACATAGATGTATCATGGTACCCTGAAACTAGGCAGGGTGGGGCACGATTACTGGACTGAATTATAGGCGGTCAAAACATCGGCGGTTGGTGGGCCAGTGTAGGTTCCGACGGAGTATAGGCGTGCATGTACTCCGGAGTGGAAAAAAACAGGCACTAGGCATCATTAGCATACAATGTGCATCTTGAATCGTGTCGGGTTGCCACCAGAGGGACTGATACACCCCATGGTGGGACCAGCATAGGTAGCTACAGTCAAGCGGGGCCGAATGACACAGGACATGAATGCATGCGAGTAGGAGTCGATCACTAAGGGGATCGTTTGTTATAAACACGTGGGGCTGGTTGAACCAATAGTTGGTAGGTGCAAAGACTATAGAAATTGGTGCGATCACATGTTCCTCTTATCTTATATTAGGGTACTGTCCTATGTTCTGTTATTACTGTCATGATCCCTTTCCTTGTTTAAATACTAGTAATCACCGAACTTACCAAACTTATTGTCTGACCCGTTTTCTTTCTTCCCTCCCCCCCCCAAGGTCCACAGGGAGGGAATACTGCAGCTTAGCCAGACTCTTTGCAAGCTTCAAGAAAGTAGATGTATGATTTGGACTCTCTCTCACCTTGGCTATGGCTCTTGGACATTATCCTTGAGGATTTATGCACTTTTACTTTTGGTTTATGCTTCTTTATTGGAAAATCAAGACAAAAATTATGGTGTAATGTTTTGAAGTTATTTTGAGACAATTTGATGTAATGCTTTTGTATTGAACTACGTATGCAATAAATGTTTGAATTTCACTACTTAAATTGATCTGTCTTGTAAATTTTTCTATGTCTTGTACCTATAACCCTCCACCAAAGTTAAGGCATTCCCTTTGTGAGTGACCTTAACGGAGGTGGGGTGTTTCACTAGATATGGAGTATTACCAGTTTTTCTCCATGGGATGAATAGGTTGGGATAGGGAAATAAAAGAGAAGATTACATCGATATGGCTCGTTAATCCCGACTAGTTGGATAAACCTTAATTTGGTTTGATTGATATCCAAAGGAAGATTAAAGAATAAATTGAAAGAATTTATCTTTGATAAAATTAATGGGAACCTTTCCCTAATAATATAAGAATATTTGAATAAAATAATATTCTGGATTGGAATGAGGCGTATGTTTTTTTTATAGCACTTGTTTACTATACACGCTAATTATTCGGAAAGGTCGGGTTTATACCCATTCTGAATAATTGATTCGACGATAAGTCGACGATGGAGGCGGTGGTTGAAGACCGGAGGTCTTTACATCGTTTGGATGATTACTGATGTCTTGATTGGGCAGTACACCCAAGACAAGGTAATAAGTAGTGATCGTCCAGACGTACTTGGAGATTGACCGGATATGCGGGGACCTCTCTCCTGTATTGGACACGGGACGAGGAATAAGATGCCTCTGATTACGTTTAGACCCAGAACGAACTATTAAATGGATGTGTGTCTGACAGTGGATTTTATTCTATGTTGATTGATCTCTGTTAAATATATATCTGTTTGGTGGTGGAGAATTTATTCTCTTGCTTAACACCCTTCTCTGATACGTACGAGCTTAGAGGTTATATATCGATAGACATCAGTTGCATGATGTGAATTGTCAGTGTGGCATGCTAAAATGCAAATGATCAAGGCATCTGTTGAAAAGCAGAGTCATGTGTTGATAATCAAAGAACGACTTTAATGTAGCATAGCTTTGTGTATAGCATTAATTCGCGAGCCTCACACCTCGGTATGAGTCAAAAACGGGATAAGGGACCCAAGGAGGACATGATGTTTCTTTCTAGCTATGGGTGGTGTCATGGTATAGAGCCCAGACATTGATTATACTTTTACCTATGCGGATGATGGATAGCGAGGGGCCTCCAATATATCGGTTACTACGGAGCCGATGGATATAGATCCTATAGAACGGGGAAACGTGTGTTCAGGAATACTAATCCTCAAACGTAAGGGAGGACCAACCTTGGAGGATCTAAGTGTCTTCTACAGGAGATTCAGATGCATTTGCTAGATTGTCTCAAAGCCGGCATGGAGTGCATTCGTTGCCTCGACTCATGATGGAAATCCAATTTCCGGTAAGTGATGTTACAGTTTTAATTGTAGAACCTAGTATAGCGACATGATAGATGGTACCCATGTCACCTATGATTGATACATTTATATTTGAAGTTGTTTTATACACTATGCACTTATAATAGTATCAAATGATTTGTTTTAAATGTACCAAGCATGTTTGGCTATTATAAGGGAAAACTCTATCCTCCGGCTTGCGTTGCATTGTGTAATGGGACCTGGGTCTTATAATAGCTTCATTTTTTCAAAAAGCATTGCACTGTTTATTTTATGCACTGGTATTCTTGGGAGGAAACCCGTTCCGTGTTATATGGCGTTGTCCCTTGATATACTCTATTTTAAAGTAAAGTTTTGAATAACTGTTTTAGTTCTCACACCCGTCATATGACTGACCTGGAGTTTATTCTTCTAACCTAAACTTTGGGTGCCCCTATTTTCCACACGGACAGCTAGTAGTTTTGTTTTTACGGATTTATATTCACAGGATCCTGGTTTATAGATGGAATGATATTCGGAAAGCTCTACATCGTGTATCTCTTTCAGTTGTGTTTTGTATTATTTTCCGCTACATTGTAATTTGTAAATCTCTGATATTTATCAAATGTATATTATTTGTTCGTACTCTGTATATTCTTGTACTCATATGTAAATTGTGATAATAAGCAATGAAATGTTCTTCTGTTTGTATTCTGATTTGCCATGTTCTCAACTCAATGCGGGCTTTCCCGTAAGGGCAAGTTTGGGTCGTCCCAGTAAGCTCTGATTCCAATAGCCAATTCTAAATTTTTCCATACTTTAGTGACTTCTGAGCATTGTTCTTACTTTAGCATCCTCCATGGTATCAGTATCGACACTGTGCATGTTAGTGCGGATGACCATTCTTTCCTTGGCTTTATTTTAGTAGTCTATGGTTCCAGTGTCGGCTTTGTGACAACGTTGCTTTAGGATCCTTTGTGATGAATTCTAAGCTGCTTTCTGGTGTCAGTATCGATATTCAGTAAATTGGTATCGATAGCTCCTTGCTTCGCCCTAGCTTGGCTTCATGCATTCCCTTTCATGGATCTGGGCTTTAGTGTCAAAAAATGTGCTTTCAGAATTAAAACCAGGCTGATTGCCTTTGGTGTCGGTGTAGCAACCACTCTCGATTGCTCCTTGCTCTCATGTTGCTTTCGGTGTCGCCTTGCCGCCATCTTCTTTGTATCGATATCATCTTTGCTTCCTTCGTTGGTACCGATAACATATTGACTAGATTTTCCTCTTCTTTCTTTCGGTATCGGCTGTCTCTGTGGTTTAGTGTCAGTTACGTACTTTTGAGGCACTCTTTTGGTGCTAGCTATGTTCCGATACCTCTTCATCTCCAACTGGTTTCAGTGTTGAAATCTAGTAGTAACACCAAGCACAATAGAGAGAACGTTTTCAGCTTCACTAACAAAGATAAACAACTTATATAAACATGTAGGATGGTGTTCCACATGAATTCATTAGGTATTTCACATCTATACATGGTAATGAAATTAATTTCACTCCTAGTTTACATGAATTGAATCAAACCCTCCTCCCCAAGTTTAGCAAGGGAGATTTTGAGAATCTCCGTTCCCTAGTCACAGATAAAGAGATCAAGAGTGTTGCCTTCTCTATAAACAAATCTTCATCTGGTGGACCAAATGGCTTTAATGCCACTATCTATACCTTTTGTTGAAATATTGTTGGGAAGGATGTTTGTAAATGAGTCTCCACAGTTTAAAAATGCTAAAATGATGGATTCGTATAATAACACTATTATAGAATTCCTAAAACGAAAAATGCTAATTATGTTAATGCATTTAGACCAATTGCATGTTGCAATACCATACACAAATGTATTTCAAAGATTATTGTGTGTATTGCCTGGTCTTATTCCCCTAAACCAATATGCATTTTTATCTAAACGCAACATTTAGGAAAATGTACTTATGGCTCATGAATTGCTCAAGGGATAAAATAATAAGAACATTTATCTTAGGGCCATGCTTAAACTGGACATTAAAATGGCCTTTGACTCATTACATTAGGATTCAATGATTAGGGCCTCAAGTTGTATGAACTTTCCTCCTAACATGATATCTTGGATTCATGCATGCATGTCTTCTATGCACTTTTCCGTCGAGGTTAATGGCCATTCTATGGGATTTTTTAAAATCAAAATAGGAATTAGGCAAGGCGATCCCATATCTGCTTATATTCTCATCATTGTAATGGAATTGCTCACGAGATTGCTTGATGAATTAGTAGAGTCTAATAAATTTTAGCTGCACCCTAAATATAATGACCCATGGATTACATCTCTTATTTTTTATTATGACTTGATTGTTTTCTTGCAAATCTAACACCACTACCATAATTAATATCATAAGTACACTACATAAATTTTATAGGATGACAGAACTTCAAATCAACTTAGCTAAATCTGAGTTGAATCTGTTGCAGTTTCTACCACCATTTCAATAGTACTGCATAACGTCACCATCCTTTGTATCAATGACAACACTGTTTCTTACCTCGGCGTGCCACTCACAACCTCTAGGATAACAATTACACAGTGTACTCTATAATATGAGAAGACAATGGGTAAAATGGAATGCTGGTCAAACAAGATGCTTAACCAAGGCGGTAGACTAACTCTTATGAAGTTTATCATTATTTCCATGCTTGTATATTGGTCTAGGGCATTCATACTTTCGTAGAAATTATTAAAGATGGTAAAATTTACATTCATAAAAATCTTTTGGAAGGGTAATATACATGTTAAATATTCAGCCCCTATCCCATTTAGTCAGATTAAAAAGCTAATTTGCAAAGGTGGTCTTGGTATATTTAAAACTGTTGTTTAGAGCAAGTCGGCCTTTGAGAAACATATTGATAATCTACTGAACAAAAGAGAGAGAATTTTGGTCAACTGGACCATCAAACATATTATAAGTAAACACATTTTTTGGACCGTGACTCCTCCTCCCAACCTAAGTTGGACTTGGAACCACTTATTCAAAGTTAGAGAGGATATTTTACCTTATTTTAAATACAATGGCTCAACTTCCACTTCTATCAAGTTCTGGGATGGCCCTTGGATTGACTTCGGTTCTATTCTCAGTAATATTATCCCACACCAGGAGAAGCTTCTCTCTAGTGTGCATTTTCTTGCAAGTGTCAGAAATCTTATTGTTAAAAACTGGGTGTTATTGCCAAGAACATTAATTCAAAGTTGAACAAAAGTAAGAAAAAGAATTGGAATGATGGCTCCTATGGTTCCTCGACCTTATAGGATATCTTGGCAATAGTCGGGTGAGAGTTTCAAAATCAAGCAATTGTACTTTACTTTTCTCGGGGTTAAAATTATGCCTTGCTGTAGGGTGCATAGAGTCATTTGGAAAGGCGAAAATGAAGCCAGAGAGAACCTGTTTCTATGGGAAGTTTTACATAATGCAATATTTACAAAAGTAAAGCTTGTCTCTTGTGGTCAGGTCATGCCTATTTACTGTGAATTTTGTGGTAAAGAACCAGAAAATGTGGCTTATCTATATTTTGAATGCAACATCATCTGTGAAATTTGGCAAGATATTATGGAAAGAATATGAAGAAACAATGTAGCACAAGAGAACGAGCTGGGATGTAATCTACTGCATAAAGAAATCATGGAGGGGGATGAATGTGCTAGGCTCATCACCTTTGTACTCAAGGAATTCATACTGCTAAAATGAAAGCTCAGAAATGATCACATATTCAGACTCGATCAAGCTCCCTCTAATGCAAAAATGAAGCTTTAGGTTCTCCTGAAGATAAGAGATAGAATCCAACAACTGAATTTTACCTTCGTCCCAAGCATTTGGAATTGAAGATTAACGCTTGTCACTTGACTTAAATTTCTCCTGTTTGTTTGTTTTCATTTGTTTGTCTTCTTAGTAATTGGTAACCTCTGTTTCCTTTGTATTTTTTTGAGTCTTTTCTCTTTCTATGTAACTATGTAATCCTCTTTTGGTTATCAATAAAGTGGTAGAGGCCCACACAGCCCCGTTAGCTTTGCCAAAAAAATAACAATAGTTTTCAAATGTAAAAGGAATTTTTGAATTTTGATGTATTTATTTCAAGTTTTGTTTATACAATTTTCAAATAGAATCGCGGTTTTTATGTTTGATGACCGTAATTGGAAATCGAATAAAACAGCTTTATAAAAATTATTTAAAAATATGGAATTTTTTTGGTAAATCATAATTATTTATTTAGAATTGATTTGAATTGAACTAACTATTTAATAACACTTTTGTAATGCTTTTGCAATGTTTTTTGAAAACGATATAGTTTGAATTTTTAAACTTATTAACTACTATTTGAATCTTAAAGAATCATTTTTAAATGATTTATAAAATGTTTTTGGAAGCGTAAAACACTTAAACATATTATTTTAAGTAAAAATCTAAATTATCTTAAAATATAAAGTTTTCCAATTATTAATAAAATTGGAAACAGTGGAAAGTGATCTTAGAATGTCGATAATATTACCATAAGTAAACTTATATTATTCAGGGAATTCAAAATGTAGATTTGCCATTATTCCGCTTATGGTATAAGTTGAGTATGAAAATTGATGTTGAACATAAGCTGATATAACTTTTATCCAATTCGTATATAAAAGGAGTCCAGTTTAATCTTTTGGAATATAAGTTTTCAAGAATCAACAAGATGGGTATAGAGAGAAATTATTTTCGGATATTAGATACAGAATACTATTAGAGTAAAATATCTCAGGAATTTGAAAGATGTTATATTCTTATTCCACTTACAGTATTCGCTGATTATGAGAATTGGTATCGAATATAAGCTGATATAATTTTTGTTTAAGATGTATATTCAATATCAATCAGTTTTGGTTCGACTTAATCTGTGGATTAAAAGGTATGTTAAATTTGTGAAGCTTATGAATAAATCTTTAATTAAGATTTAAACGGGATTAGGAGATTTAAAACAACTTTGGGTTAAAAGATATAAAGGAACGAATCTTCAATTTTTTGAACTTGAAATACTTTTTTATTAAAGGATAAGAAGGTTAAAGGAAGATTTTGATTAACCAAGTTTAAATGAAAGGGATACTTTATTTAGATCTGGTATAATCCAATGATTTTTAAATTGTGCTAATTATTTGGAAAGACCGGGATTGGATCTGTATCTGAAAACCATTTAGAATAATTATATGACGTAATGAAGCAATTAAAGATGACGGTAGAAGATCGGGAATCTTCACATTGAATGGATTACTCGTTGATGTCTCAGTTGGGCAGTACACCCAATATGAGGTTACCTATAGCAGTGGTCCAAGCGTACATGTAGACTCTTCAGGTTCGCAAGGGCCTCTTTCCATTATGGCCGAGGAATAAGGAGCCTATGGTTTCGTTTAAACTCAGAATGGAATTCTATGGATGTGTGTTTGACAATGTATTTTATCATGTATCAATTGGTTTTTATTAAACATATTTATGATTGGTGGCAGAGAATTTATTCTCTTAGCTTAACACCCTTCTTTGAGACGTACGAGCTGAAAGGTTATATGGTTGGTAATATCAATTGTACGTTATAAAATGAAGGTATGGAATATTAAGTGATAAGTTATTGACGATCAAAGCATGACTTGGTGAAGTGTAGCCTTGTGTAACATAACTTAGGCAAGCCTCACACCATGGAAAATGTACAAAATAGGAAATTGCAGTGAGTATTTGGTTATCATCTCGTTTTATATAGATAATTAACCGTGGTATGGATCCCAGGTATTACTTATGTGGAAACATCCACTTATGTGGTTGTTGATGACCCGAGATCCCAGAAAAGATTGATAACAACCGGGAGATTGCATGTAATGACCCGCATTGGCAGAGGTAATATAATTAATTTATTTAATTATATAAATAGTGATATAGTGAATTAAATGGTGGTTTAATTAAATAATGATGAATATTTAATTAAAATAATAAATTAAATAATATATTTAATTCTGAAATAATCAGAATTGGCTGAAATGGCGATATGGTGTGAACTGGATCATCTGTGATATTTAATTCAGCTTGGATTTGAATTTGAATAACGAATATATTATCTAAACGACAGTTGAATGCATAGTTTATAATATAATTATAAACGAGCTCGAAATGGCGTTGCAGTTCGTAAATTGGCGATTTGAACTTCAACTGAATGTACAAGATTTGTTTTAAATCGGAATTCTGTGAAACAAGAAACGTGTGGAGCTGGTGGAGTATATCTTTCTAGTGGAAGAGAAAATTTGGGATTTCGTCGTGTAGATTTTGATTCACGTCCAAATTAAATTTCAGAAAAGTCGCTGTGGAATTCCTTTATAATTTATAAAGGAATTATTTATATTTTGAAAAGCAATTTCAATATAAATCGAATATCGGTTTGACCCAGATTTGAAATATCGAGTTAGAAATTCATTTAGGAATATTCTAGAGCGTATGATATTCTGTTGTGAATATATATGATAATATATATTTATTAATGTTAAATTTAATATATTTAAATATATTAATATATTTAAGTGGGTCATCCAGAGCTTTAAAAATAGCCAGTTTTGCAAACGAAGTCGGAATTCAACGAAACTAATTTTGTTGGATCCACAATGTCAAATAGTTGTTAGATTTCCAATTTCGTGATTTTTAGAGTCACTGTCTGGTCGTATGGATTTTTAGAGGGGAAAACAGTCAGTATTTTGATGGTTAAAAATACGTTGTGTGAGCAAATGGAGTCAGAATTCGACGAAACCAGTTTCGTTGGGACCGTAATGTCAAACTCTAGTGGCATGTCAATTTTCGTGATTTTTGGGTATCATATGTGATGATACGGATTTTCTGAAGACGAATGAAGTAGCGATACAGTTAAAAATAGAATATAGTAATACTAAATTTACCCTATAAATACGCTGCCTACCCTAACCCTTACTTTTCTTATCTCCCGAAGTCAACAGCTAAACTGCCGCCGCTGTTCTTTCTCAAAAAAACCAGATCGCACCTCTTCAAAAATTCATAAGAAAATGAATAAAAATCTAAAAATCACAACACTAATTTATTTGAGTTCCTCAGTAGATTTTTGACGTTGCCATACATGTTTCAGCGTGTTCGAAGTCCTCTGTGTGTTTCGGTTTTCAAACCGTTGTTCCTAGGGTTTCGGATTTCGAGTGATGTAAGCATGGATTTTGCTTTTCAGTTGTATATTTGGATTAAGGAGAGAATATCGAACCTACAGGAAAATTTTGGATGGATTTCACATCATTTTCGTTCGCACCTGGTACTGCAGTGCATGATGATGGGTTAAGGCAATGTCGTGGAAGGGGTGTCGAGTGTGTGGAAGTGATGAAAGATGTAGGGGGATAACGAAGGGGAGTTTGTTGGTGAACGTTGTGCGAGTTTACCTGAAGTTGAGTGCCAGGACGTGGAGCAGGGAGTCTTCGACGATGGAGTTCTTGTACAGGAACCTAGAGATCGAAATGCAAACAAGGGGCGAACTGGAAGTTAATGATATGATAAGAGAGAGGGTTTGATGAGGAGGGGTCTGGTACTTTTTGTTTTGATTTTCACGAACGAACGATGAAGAACAGAGGAGAAGTAAATTCGAAAATGGCTGAGTTTTGTTTACTGGAGTCGTCGTTTGAATTGGGGAAGGAGAAGGGTAAATGGGCCTGAAGGGCGTTGGGCCGATATTGAAAAGGTTAAGGCCTTTTTAATTTAATCCAAGCTTTAATATAATTTAAAATATATACTAACTTATAAATGGTATATCGTAAGCATATGATATCAGATTGACGAACCGTAAGTTGCGTTGGGATCGTATGGACGGACACTACACCATGGAGCTGACCGGGAGTGAATCCGAGCTCATTACAATTTATAGCAAAATAAATTGTCCGTCTAAATCAAGCGGCAATTATCGTTATTTAACGATGATAGTCCAATGTGAGTAAATCTCACTAACTCTGAACAGTTTATAATTTCATGTTGTATTTTTAGAACTGTTAAATATTGGTTGATTGACTGTGTATTGACTGTTTGATTGAACTGCTAGTCAGTTAGTTGAATTTCTATATTGATTCGATTTAACAGAATATATCATATGGAACTGAAAGTGATGTTGATTTTATTGTGTAACATCTGTGATGCAGGGAAACAGGTTGGAGGAATCCGACTGGATTCCTCAACATTTATTTACTGTTTTCATATATTGTGATATATGATGTGATGTATATCTGTTATGGATTATGTGTGTTAGAATGATGTTGATCATTGTTATTCGATATTTTAAATATCATAAAAGACCCTGGGATGTAAAAAGAATTATTTCAATGTATATTGAAATAAAGGGATTTTACAAAATCAACAGGTTTTATAAAAGGAAATATTTCGAAAGTAAATAAAAGGGAAAAATGTTTTTAAAACGAATAGAGTTTTATAAAAGGGAAATCATTTGTAAAGTGATGAACTGTTACTAAAAGTAAATCTTTATCAATGAATAGTTTAATCGAGTTAAAAGGAGTTAATCGATGTTAGTTAAATAGAGTTAAAAGGAGTTAATCGATGTTAGTTAAATAGAGTTAAAAGGAGTTAATCGATGTTAGTTAAATCGAGTAAAAGGAGTTAATCGATGTTAGTTTAAATCGAAAGGAGTTAATCGATGTTAGTTTAATCGATTAGAGTTAAAGAAAATGAGTTAATCGAATATAGTTTATTCAAATAGAATAGTAAAAGGAGTTAATCGATGTTAGTTTAATCGATTAGAGTTAAAGCAAATGAGTTAATCGAATATAGTTTATTCGAATTGAATAAAGAGTTAATCGATGTTAGTTTAATCGATTAGAGTTAAAGCAAATGAGTTAATCGTATATAGTTTATTCGAAAGAGTTATCGTATATTGTTTATTCAACAGGAGTTAAGTGAATAGAATAAATTGAATAGAGTTATCGAATATACCTTATCGAAGGAAAGAATTATCGTATAGAAAAGATTTGAAAGAGAGTTACGTAAAGAAGTTTGTTAAAGAATTAGAAGGGTGAACTTTGTCTATTTCAAGGTTAGAAACGTTGTTCAGTTAAGGTCTGAGAGGTAGTATTACCCCAACTTGATTGACTTCATTTTTAACTAAGGAATGGTTAAGGTTCGATAGTAAAGGATAGTTAAGTGAATTTAGTAATTAAAGGAAATGGTTTGAGTTGGCATCGCGATGGTTTGTTTAAACATCTGTCTAAGTCCAATGAAGAAGCTTTGGAAAATGTTTTCCAAATAAGAAACCAGAAATGTTTTCTAATAAAGAAAACAAGAAATTGAAATGTTTTCCATTGTTAATAACGTATATTTTCCAAATTTAGAAAATAAGAAATATTGAATATAGGGAAACAAGAGATAAGTAAATTAATGAAATAAAGAGATAAATGTTGAATGATGTTTGATCGATGTAAATTTCCATTTGGAAATAATATCGTTGTTTGCACACCTGTTTTTCTTCGATAGTTAAATCACATACTATCGAAGTTTTGACCATTTTAACGTTGTTAATATGGAGAGACCGGTTGGATTATTATCCAAAGAACCACTTTGTATTGACATAAGCGTTGCGAATCATATATGCCAAAGGAAATTGAAGACGGAGTTATGCAAGGGCTATCATGTTTACAGAATAGTGCCTTCGGTTCATCCTGTTCGTGGATGACTTGTATGGATGGATGTCTGACAGAGTACTTCCAGACGATCATGTATATTGATTTCTCCAACTGTACCAAGAGTGGAAGCGGAGAAGGAAACTTCTTTTAGCTATCACATAATGTATGGTTGAGGACGTCAATCGGTGATTTGATGGATTTGACGATGTGGCATTCAAAGTGAATCTGGTGTGATGATAAAGCATAGCTTCTAGCCTCACATCCGGTAAATGACAGAAATCGGGCAGGCAGCATGGCTAAGTCGGTCGCACCGAAGTAGGGTGTATAATCACCTGATCTAGAGTTTCATTTACTTCTAAAAATCTATTGTTGATGCTGTCCCATTCGAGAAACGGTTGCTGATCCCAACCGTTGGTGATATACATTCGATACACTCAAGCGAAATGAGTGGTCGGTCATGTGTGGCCGGGTTGCAAGATGTTCTTGTTGAACCCAGTGTATTCCTCTCTAGAGGTACACTAGCGAAAGGTGGTTCCACACCTTGTCATAGTTGGAAATCCATTACCCAATATGTGCTTGTGGTTTTTGATTGTATGCTATATATGTAGAACGTGAGATGAAAGCGTTTCTACTAGATGATTATTATACTGTGATTGATAGACATTATTATAATATCAAAAGTTTTTGATATAAATATGATTTCAATTCTCATAAGGGAAAAACCCGTTCCGTTATACAGTGTGGTCTTATGAGATATCGTTTACTTGTTCAATCTGTTTTAAACTGTTTTACTCATACAAGTCCCATGACTGACCCGGAGTTTATTTGTTTGTTTCCCTAAACTCTTGGGTGCCTAAATTTGTACGGGAAGTCAAGTAGCCGGGATTTACAGATATACTGGAAGAGCTGGAGCAGGAGGCTTCAGGATCATATAGCTATAGTTTATTTCCGCTGTGTTGTAAGTGTTGTACTTTGATAACGATGTATATTCAAGTATAGATGTATATTTCAAGTTATGTTATATATATTATATGTTATTCATTCCGCTGTGAGATTCGTGTTACTCTGATGTTGTGTTTCTTCTTCTTCTATTCTAAGTTTCTATCTTATCTTTCCTCACCCTCTAATTTCTTTCATTAATGATCGGTATTTTTCGATGTTTGGTTTGTCGTCATCGTGTTTATGTCGATAACCAAAGTTGTCAAAAACCCGGGTTATTATAGTTGGTATCAGAGCTTAAGTTAAGTGAATTACCTTGGCTCTGTGGCGTGACTCAGTAGAGATAGGGTTAGTAATATTCTAGATTGAGTTGAGTGTATATATACGAGTGCGTATTTGTAATTTGATATAAAGTGATTTTATATTGTGGAGATTCATTGGTTGAGTTGTTTATGGGTTCTGGTCGATCAGTTTGATCCACTGTATCGGTAGGGATTTTGTAAACACTTGAATACGATGAACCGTCATGGTATGTTTTGAAAAGAGGGTAAACGAAATAATTTTTACCTAAATTATATTTGATATAAAGGATTTATATCGGTTGTTATTATAATCGAGTAAGATTATAAGTAAAATGGTTATGTGAATAACCAATCAGAATTCGTATAAGTGAAATACGTGAAATCAGATGAGTTAAATCTGAAATTTAAGCCAGAAATTGAATTAAAATTCTAGATAATTGGATAAGCGTTTGTAAATGGATTTGGATTAAAAATAAGGAAAATTTAAGATCCTGGGAGATTTTAAATTGTTTTACAAGCAGTGTGAATTATATTTTGAAATGAATTTCAAAGTGGAAATGTTCAAAAACGGTTTTATAGTATTGAACTCGCTTCGATCGCTGGAAAATAGATTCAGATGATGACAGCTGCATCATCAGTATTCATTTTCGAGTTGTAAGTGACGAATTACTACCAGAGATACTGTTTTGAATTTGTTTTGGGAAAGACAAGTGTGTTGAATTTCAAAATGGAATTTAAACAATAGAATTTGAATTTTTAAATAGATTTGAAATATTAACTTGTTTTAAAAGAAATAAAACAAATAGTTCCTTTATGAACAAAGTTTATAAATAGTTCTTTTATAAACGAAGTTTATAAATGAAGTGAAAAGAATTATCATTGGATAATTCAGAATAAAAAATACAAGTGTGAAATTGAAAAGGAAAAAACTATTTTCCAAAAGTAGAAATATCGATTTCAAAAGGAATTGAAAACGAGACTTGTTTAAAGAATGAATAAAGAAAGTTTGAAATAGAAATTGAATATATAAATTCGAAGGGAGTTTGAGTATATGAAATTCAATGGAATTCAAAAATGGAATATGAATATAGAATTCAAATGGAATTTAAACTATAGAAATTGAATTTGAATAGAATTTGAATATATAGAATTTAAATAGAATTTGATATATAGAATTTGGTATATAGAATTTGAATATGTGGAATTTGAATATTGAATTCAAATGGAATTCAAATATAGATTTTGAATATATAGAATTTGAATAGAATTTGATATATAGAATTTGAATATATGGAATTTGAATATAGAATTCAAATGGAATTCAAATATAGAATTTGAATATATAGAATTTGAATAAAATTTGAATAGAAATTGAATAGAATTAACTAAGTCAAAGAGGAATTAGTTAATCTAGTTTTGAATTTGAAGTTGAACTTTGAAAGGTGAATTGGATTTGTAAATGGATATTCGAAATCGAATATAGAACTTAAATTTGAAATTTGGATTCAAATTAGTTAATAAGCAGGTTAAAATATATTTGAACATGTCAAGTTCAAATATAAAAGTGAAATAGACTAAAGAGTTAATTAACAAATTAATTAACGAATTGAGTTAAAACGATCAGGTATAGTTGAAATAGATTGGGCAGGTATAAATATACATGAGATAGGTATGGATAAGGTATGAAGGTATAAATAGAATGCTCGACGAAAAGGTATGTATTTAATTCATATATGGGATTTTATGCGCCGTATCGGCTAGCCGCTTGGCTTTTTCTTTTTCTTTTGGATTGGTGAGGGCCATGGGAGGCTATTTGAAATATCCCGATGCTCCTGGTACAAAGGAGGTTATGGCATATTTTTCCGAGAATTTAAGGAGTTAGAATATTTTTAAGTTAATTTCATTGTTAGAAATCAATGTACCGATATATATATAGAAGTTGATATGGCAACGAACTTAGAAATAGAATAGTAAAATCAAAAAGGAAGACTAAGAATAAAATCTAGTAAGAATAGAAAGAGGAAGCGTATACGTGTTTAAAAGTGAATAAGTAGTTGTATGGTATTGATTATTCGAGTAAGTAGTCGTATCTGTTTTGACGTTATAAATGTTATTCAGTCAAGGTCTGAGAGGTAGCTATACCCCAACTTGATTGATTTCATTATTAACAAATAAATAGTAAGATTTCAGGCTCGAAGATCAATGTTGGATAAGATTTAGTTGAATATAGTATTTGGGTTGTCATAACGATATTTTTGCACAACATCCGTTTTAACCCAAATAAAATGTAAACTTGGAAATATAATAAAGAATATTTCCTAAGTATAGAAATAAACGAGATCGAAAAAGAGATAAGTAATTGGAATATTTTCCAATTGTAAATAGCATATATTTTCTAAAGTTTATAAAATAAAGGAAGGCGAAATTCGGAAATGTTTTCCAAATAACATAAAAGGCCAATATGGTTATTGAAAATATTTGGTTAACAAATATTGATAAAGAAATAGAGAAGTGATTTAACTAATGGAACATTAATTAAGGGCTCAATGACATGTTCAAAAGGAAAATTTGATTTTTGAAAAGAGTAAAATGTTTAAAAACTCCCAGGGAAAGACTATTTGAATTAAAAACAAATTTAACAGAAATTTGTGAAAGCAAAATTGAATTAAAGTAAAGCCAGTAAAGTGGTAACTGGGATTGAATTAGAATAATATCAAGACAAATTGGATTATGAGATTCAAATTTGAAGTGTAATGTGATAATCAAGTTAAGAGTTGGGAATCGAGAAGAAACTCGAGTTGAAATGATATTTGGCTCGGATATAAGCGAATGGTTGTGTCGTGGATAAAAGCAGATTGGAATTTGATTGGGGTGACCCTTGTATCTGCTGAATTGATAACTGGTGGAAAGAATAAAATGATATGCCGACAAAAGGTACAAGTTTATATTTCTATTGGATATAAGATTTATGAGCCGAATTGGCAAGCCACTTGGCTGTTTGGTTTTCTTTTGGGTTGGAGATGGCCTAGAGAGGAAAGTTGGAGTTTTACTAATAGGGCTGTACAAAGGAGGTGCTGGCGAAATTTTTCGAAAAGTTAAGGCATTAGAAAATTTTCTGGATTTTTGGAAATTTTCGTTGATAAGAATTAATTAATAATTTAATTGAAATTAAATTGGTTCAGTTGAAACTGAAGTTAAGAAGTGAACAAATATGTTCTAACCAGTCGATAGGGTCGTTCTCTACCTTAGCAATTTCGAGGACAAAATTATTTTAAGTGGGGAAGATTGTAATGACCCGCATTGGCAGAGGTAATATAATTAATTAATTTAATTGTATATATAGTGATATAGTGAATTAAATGGTGGTTTAATTAAATAATGATGAATATTTAATTAAAATAATGAATTAAATAATATATTTAATTCTGTAACAATCAGAATGGGCTGAAATGGCGATATGGTGTGAACTGGATCATCTGTGATATTTAATTCAGCTTGGAATTGAATTTGAATAACGAATATATTATATAAATGACAGTTGAACGTATAGTTTATAATATAATTATAAATGAGCTCGAAATGGCGCTGCAGTTCGTAAATTGGCGATTTGAACTTCAACTGAATGTACAGGATTCGTTTTAAATCGGATTTCTGTGAAACAAGAAACGTGTGGAGCTGGTGGAGTATATCTTTCTAGTGGAAGAGAAAATTTGGGATTTCGTCGTGTAGATTTTGATTCACGTCCAAATTAAATTTCACAAAAGTCGCTGTGGAATTCCCTTATAATTTATAAAGGAATTATTTATATTTTAAAAAGGAATTTCAATATAAATCGAATATCAGGTTGACCCAGATTTGAAATATCGAGTTAGAAATTCATATAGGAATATTCTAGAGCATATGATATTCTGTTGTGAATATATACGATAATATTAATTAATTAATGTTAAATTTAATATATTTAAATATATTTATATATTTAAATGGGTCATCCAGAGCTTTAAAAATAACCAATTTTGCAAACGAAGTCGGAATTCAACGAAACAAATTTTGTTGGATCCGCAATTTCAAATAGTTGTTTGATTTCTAGTTTCGTGATTTTTAGAGTCACTGTGTGGTCGTACGGATTTTTAGAGGGGAAAACAGTCAGTATTTTGATGGTTAAAAATACGCTGTGTGAGCAAATGGAGTCGGAATTCGACGAAACCAGTTTCGTTGGGACCGTAATGTCAAACTCTAGTGGCATGTCAATTTTCGTGATTTTCGGGTATCATATGTGATGATACGGATTTTCAGAAGATGAATGAAGAAGCGATACAATTAAAAATAGAATATAATAATGCTAACTTTACCCTATAAATACGCTGGCTACCCTAACCCTTATTTTTCTTATCTCACGAAGTCAACAGCTAAACTGCCCCCGCTGTTCTTTCTCAAAAAAACCAGATCGCACCTCTTCAAAAATTCATAAGAAAATGAATAAAAATCCAAAAATCACAACACTAATTTATTTGAGCTCCTTAGTAGATTTCCGACGTTGCCATACATGTTTCAGCGTGTTCGAAGTCCTCTGTGTGGTTCGGTTTTCAAACCGTAGTTCCTAGGGTTTCGGATTTCAAGTCATGTAAGCATGGATGTTGATTTTCAGTTGTATATTTGGATTAAGGAGGGAATCTCAAACCTACAGGAAAATTTTGGATGGATTTCACATCACTTTCGTTCGCACCTGGTACTGCAGTGCGTGATGATGGGTTAAGGCAATGTCGTGGAAGGGGTGTCGAGTGTGTGGAAGTGATGACAGATGTAGGGGGATAACGATGGGGAGTTTGTTGGTGAACGTTGTGCGAGTTTACCTAAAGTTGAGTGCCAGGACGTGGAGCAGGGAGTCTTCGACGATGGAGTTCTTGTACAGGAACCTGGAGATCGAAATGCAAACAAGGGGCGAACTGGAAGTTAATGGTATGATAAGAGAGAGGGTTTGATGAGGAGGGGTCTGGTACTTTTTGTTTTGATTTTCATGAACAAATGATGAAGAACAGAGCAGCAGTAAATTCGAAAATGGCTGAGTTTTGTTTACTGGAGTCGTCGTTTGAATTGGGGAAGGAGAAGGGTAAACCAGCCTGAAGGGCATTGGCCGATATTGAAAAGGTTAAGGCCTTTTTAATTTAATCCAAGTTTTAGTATAATTTAAAATATGTACTAACTTATAAATGGTATATCGTACTCATACGATATCAGATTGACGAACCATAAGTTGCATTGGGATCGTATGGACAGACACTACACCATGGAGCTGACCGGGAGTGAATCCGAGCTCATTACAATTTATAGCAAAATAAATTGTCCGTCTGAATCAAGCGACAATTATCATTGTTTAACGATGATAGTCCAATGTGAGTAAATCTCACTAACTCTGAACAGTTTATAATTTCATGTTGTATTTTTAGAACTGTTAAATATTGGTTGATTGACTGTGTGTTGACTGTTCGATTGAACTGTTAGTTAGTTGAATTTCTATATTGATTCGGTTTAACAGAATATATCATATGGAACTAAAAGTGATGTTGATTTTATTGTGTAACATCTGTGATGCAGGGAAACATGTTGGAGCAATCAGACTGGATTCCTCAACATTTATTCACTGTTTTCATATATTGTGATATATGATGTGATGTATATCTATTTTGGATTATGTGTGTTAGAATGATGTTGATCATTGTTATTCGATATTTTAAATATCATAAAAGACCCTGGGATGTAAAAAGAATTATTTCAATGTATATTGAAATAAAGGGATTTTATAAAATCAACAGATTTTATAAAAGGAAATATTTCGAAAGTAAATAAAAGGGAAAAATGTTTTTAAAACGAATAGAGTGTTATAAAAGGGAAATCATTTGTAAAGTGAAGAACTGTTACTAAAAGTAAATCTTTATCAATGAATAGTTTAATCGAGTTAAAAGGAGTTAATCAATGTTATTTAAATAGAGTTAAAAGGAGTTAATCGATGTTAGTTAAATAGAGTTAAAAGGAGTTAATCGATGTTATTTAAAAAGAGTTAAAAGGAGTTAATCGATGTTAGTTAAATTGAGTAAAAGGAGTTAATCGATGTTAGTTTAAATCGAAAGGAGTTAATCGATGTTAGTTTAATCGATTAGAGTTAAAGCAAATGAGTTAATCGAATATAGTTTATTCGAATGGAATATTAAATGGAGTTAATCGATGTTAGTTTAATCGATTAGAGTTAAAGCACATGAGTTAATCGAACATAATTTATTTGAATAGAATAAAGGAGTTAATCGATTTTAGATTAATCGAATAGAGTTAAAGCAAATGAGCTAATCGAATATAGTTTATTCGAATAGAATTAAAAGCGTTATCGTATATAGTTTATTCAATAGGAGTTAAGTGAATAGAATAAATTGAATAGAGTTATCGAATATACCTTATCGAAGGAAAGAATTATCGAATAGAAAAGATTTGAAAGAGAGTTACGTAAGGAAGTTTGTTAAAGAATTAGAAGGGTGAACTTTGTCTATTTCAAGGTTAGAAACGTTGTTCAGTTAAGGTCTGAGAGGTAGTATTACCCCAACTTGATTGACTTCATTTTTAACTAAGGAATGGTTAATGTTCGATAGTAAAGGACGGTTAAGTGAATTTAGTAATTAAAGGAAATGGTTTGTGTTGGCATCGCGATGGTTTGTTTAAACATCTGTCTAAGTCCAATGAAGAAGCTTTGGAAAATGTTTTCCAAATAAGAAACCAGAAATGTTTTCTAATAAAGAAAACAAGAAATGGAAATATTTTCCATTGTTAATTACGTATATTTTCCAAATTTAGAAAATAAGAAATATTGAATATAGGGAAACAGGAGATAAGTAAATTAATGAAATAAAGAGATAAATGCTGAATGATGTTTGATCGATATAAATTTCCATTTGGAAATAATATCGTTGTTTGCACACCTGTTTTTCTTCGATAGTTAAATCACAGACTATCGAAGTTTTGACCATTTTAACGTTGTTAATATGGAGAGACCGGTTGGATTATTATCCAAAGAACCACTCTGTACTGGCATAAGCATTGCGGAGTATATATGCCAAAGGAATTTGAAGACGGAGTTATGCAAGGGCTATCCTGTTTACAGAATAGTGCCTTCGGTTCATCCTATTCGTGGATGACTTGTATGGACGGATGTCTGACAGAGTACTTCCAGACGATCACGTATATTGATTTCTCCAACCGTACCAAGAGTGGAAGCAGAGAAGGAAACTTCTTTTAGCTAACACATAATGTATGGTTGAGGACGTCAATCGGTGATTTGATGGATTTGACGATGTGGCATTCAAAGTGAATCTGGTGTGATGATAAAGCATAGCTTCTAGCCTCACATCCGGTAAATGACAGAAATCGGGCAGGCAGCATGGCTAAGTCGGTCGCACCGAAGTAGGGTGTATAATCACCTGATCTAGAGTTTCATTTACTTATAAAAATCTATTGTTGATGTTGTCCCATTCGGGAAACGGTTGCTGATCCCAACCGTTGGTGATACACATTCGATACACTCAAGCGAAATGAGTGGCCGGTCATGTGTGGCCGGGTTGCAAGATGTTCTTGTTGAACCAAGTGTATTCCTCTCTAGAGGTACACTAGCGAAAGGTGGTTCCATACCTTGTCATAGTTGGAAATCCATTACCCAATACCTGCTTGCGGTTTTTGATTGTACACTATATATGTAGAACGTGAGATGAAAGCATTTCTGCTAGATGATTATTATACTGTGATTGATAGACATTATTATAATATCAAAAGTTTTGGATATAAAGATGATTTGGATTCTCATAAGGGAAAAACTCGTACCGTTATACAGCGTGGTCTTATGAGATATCGCTTACTTGTTCAACCTGTTTTAAACTGTTTTACTCATACCAGTCCCATGACTGGCCCGGAGTTTATTTGTTTGTTTCCCTAAACTCTTGGGTGCCTAAATTTGTACGGGCAGTCAAGTAGTCGGGATTTACAGATATACTGGAAGAGCAGGAGCAGGAGGCTTCAGGATCATATAGCTATAGTTTATTTCCGCTATGTTGTAAGTGTTGTACTTTGATAACGATGTATATTCAAGTACAGATGTATATTTCAAGTTATGTTATATATATTATATGTTATTCATTCCACTGTGAGATTCATGTTACTCTGATGTTGTGTTTCTTCTTCTTCTATTCTAAGTTTCTATCTTATCTTTCCTAACCCTCTAATTTCTTTCATTAATGATCGGTATTTTTCGATGTTTGGTTAGTCGTCATCGTGTTTATGCCGATAACCAAAGTCGTCAAAAACCCGGGTCATTACATTGCATACTCAAGTGTGATCTAAGTTATCCAGTTAAGGGAAGCCCGACCTTGCGTTAACAGAGTGCCAGTGAGTTCTCAGGACATCCCTCAAAATCGGTAAGGAAGTTCCTTAGCCTGGTCATTTGTTAGAAATTCATTCTCCACTACGAGCCTATACGATTTCAGTTGTATACTTTACATCATCATAGCATATGGTGCTTATGTTAGCGAGGATCTATATACTTACTTGCGAAATGATTTTTCTACACTATGCACTAATAATAATATCAGAGAATTTTTAAGTATCAAGCATTTTTGGTTATATTAAGGGGAAACCTCTCCCAAGTCTGCGTTTGCATTGTGTGTGCGCCACGAGACCTTATGGTAGCTTGATTTTCCAAAAAGCATTGCGAATTTTTATGCACTAGTGTTCATAATGGATAAACTCATTCCGTGTTGTACGCCGTAGTGTTATGATTTAACTTACTTTAAAATGAACCTAAAAATAACTGTTTTATTTCTCATACCAGTCCCATGACTGGCCTGGAGTTTATTGTTCCTTCACCTAAACTCAGAGTGCCCATAATTTTTCATGCGGGAAGCTAGTAGTTTGGTTTGCAAATTTGGACTTGGGGTTAGTTAGAGCATGATTCAGAATTGGAGCTAGAGCTATATCTTGGAACATTATTCTTCCAATGAGAGTTTACATTTATTTCTTTCTATTGTGTTTTTGTTGTGCTCTAATGATCATTGTAACTCTGATGTATAATTATTGTTACGATAATGAAAAGTTCTTTTATTTTTGTTTCGATGTGTAATTACTCCTAGCAATCCTTCTTTATGAATGGTTTGAGTTGGTTTAATTATCGGTTAGAACCAAGCAAAAAACTGGGTCGTTACAGTTATAGTAGGTACACTTCAATGTTTCGTGGTAGTTGATCACATCTGACGTGTTTAAAATGCATGCATATACAAGTGTGAATGAATGTGTGTGTTTATATGTATATGTATATATATAATTCATTATTAATATTATTATGGACATTCATTCTTTGTAGTAAATAACGTCATTCGTTATCATCTCGTCATAGGTAATGATATATTTGTAACTCAAATTCAAATCCATTGTTTCTTATATTTGCAGTACATTAAAGATGAAAAATGTTATTATAAAAAAATGGACGATCATACTATTTTTCTTGCAATAGTGGCATGCAAGATGTGTGGTTCCTTTCATGAATTCAACAAATGGATGCATGTAGAGATAATTTATGATGAATTCAACAAACAATGTGTAACAAGTTAGCTTTTTGGGTGATTAAATATTTAGTTTATTTAACTATTAAAATAATTGATTAGGAAAGGATTAATAGCTTGAATTCAAATGTAGGGATTATTTCAGGTTAGTAGTTATGATTCGAACGATGAAAGTATTTAAAACATTTGATATTGTGAATTTTATAAGTAAATAATGAATTGCATACTGGATTTTTAATTGAATATTAATTAACTAGAACAAATGACTTTATTAACTTTATTCTTGAAACTGGGTAAATTGCCTTGTTAAAACTTATACATGTACTCAGCGTGTGATAGGAAAAAAGAGTGCGAAACTTTATTGATCACGCATCAACAAAGTTGTACAAATGTATAAAGGCAAGTAAACAACTCATAACCTTATTTTCCTAAACCCAAAAAATAATATAAAAACCAAATATGCAAACCAAACTAGAGCCCAAGGCCCATCACACAAGTAATCGGCATACACCCGATACAAACATCACCTAACAAAAGCTAAAAACATGCAAGAAATAAAAGGAAATATACACTTAGAAGCCAAAGAAAATTTGAGAACCCTAAATTACACGTAGTAATGGAGGCGCAGTCATCCAGGGCCGAAGCAAACAATTTCCGAACTCCGACGTAGTTTCTCATGTCGACTCACGTTCTTCCTCCTTGACTTCTTCATAAGCTATTTAATTTCGACTTCTATAAATTCTTGTCTTCTAAATTTATCAAGATAACAATTTCCATGAATTTGAGAGTACCTTTCAGCCTATATATGAAAAGTGTAGTTATAATACTACAAAATGCTAATTCTTGTGAGATGTCATTGATCGTGTATTTGGAACGCGAAAAATTCATCTTATCTTTCAAAGGCAACAGACGATTCATGGTGGTTGGAGTGTCCATCTTCAATCTTCATCTAGCCCAAAGATAGGACGAGTACGGACAAGCGAAGAATAGGTGATCTCTGGACTCATTATATTCCTTACATAGAACACATGTAGGAATGACCTCATATCCCCAATTGATTAGACAGTCATTGGTAGATAGTCGGTCAATCAATGCTTTATACATGCAAATAGCCATTTTCGTACTGTTTATATAATGCCAAGTAATTTTGCACCACTCAAGTTTTGGTTTCTAAACTGTAGAAATATCCCATGCCAAATGAAAAGAGAAACCATTTTTACTATTATTCCAGTGCCAAAAATCTGAATAACATTTAGATTTTAGGGAACTTCATTAATTTTTTCTACAATCTTTCTAGATACAACGAGACGGTTGGTTGAAAACACCATCCTGAATTAAGCAGCTCACTTTCAAATTCTCATCATCACACATATCTAAGTAATCCCATCCCAAAATATTCACAAGAATATCACTGTTCAACCAAGGGTTGAAGCATAACATAGTGTCGTGTCCATTAATAATGCACTAATTCATACACTTCAGCCCTAAATTTCTCCTCCTTAGCATAGCCTTCCACATACAGAAGTTGTTATTATCCACTTGCATGACCCATAATCTATTTTCTTTGCAATATCCACTTTCCATAAGCTATTTCTACTCACAGAATGCCAAACCAGTAGCAGCAGCCTCTTTTAAATCATCAAATTTTCTTATCCTAATGCGTCCTTCATTTTTAGGGCTACACACCATATCCCATGCAATCTTGTGACTTTTTCCACCCCAAAATAAATTAGCACACATTTGATTAAGCTTATCAATAGTTGCAGTAGTCAGTTGATATACTAACAACCAATACATTATCATAGGGGTGATCACAGATTTGACCAGTTCTATTCTAACAGACATAGATAGAAGCCTACAATCACAACTATCCATTTTCTTTCTTATTTTATCAAATAGTTCACCACAATCAAAGAAGCGTAGATGGTTATTCGATAAAGGCAAGCCTAGATATTTTATAGGCAGAATCCCATCCTTCATATTAAGCGCACTGATTGATTCCCTTTTGTTGTTTACCTATTTATTGGAAAAAAAACCTTAGATTAAGCAATTAACCTTGAGACCAGCCAAATCTCTCATATTATCTAGAATCCTTCAAATTTCAATGACACTTTTTAGCTCAGTTTTTGAGGATCAAATCATCAACGTATATCAAATGATTAATATGTGCTTCATTTTTAAAAATAGGTGGGATAAAATCCTTTTAACTACCCTTATGCATCATCATAGAGAAAGAGTTCCATAACAACAAAAAAATAGGTAAGGGGATAGAGGATTCCCCTGTCTTAACCCTCTATTACTATGAATATAACCAATTGGGGTGCCCCTCATCAAGACAGAAAAAGTAGGCATAGGAATACAGGTTTTAATCACTTTAATAAAACTTCTTGGAAAACCCATCATTTTCAATATATGACAAACAAAACCTTATTAACCATGTCATAACGCTTTTTGTAAGTCAATTTTGATACACATGCTATCATTGCCATCTTTCTTGAAATGTCTAATTTGTTTATGTGCAAATTAAACATTTTCTGCAATATATCTACCAGGGAAGAACGCTGATTGATTTTCGAAAATTAGATACATAAGGTGTGGCTTAACTCTATTGAAAACGACCTTAGAAATAATTTTATAAATAACATTGCAACAAGAAATAGGCCTATAATAAGATATATTCAATGGTTTCTTGGTTTTAGGTATAAGGGTGGTAGATAAATGTATGATTAATACCTTTAGCCAGCTTCCCGGTCCTGAAAACTTCTTGGATTAATTCCGTAAGATACAATTTAATATCTTTCGAGTGAATCTTGAAAAATTTAGCTGTGAAACCATCTGGCCCCGGACTTTTATCACCAAGAATAGAAAATGTGGCTTTGTAAACTTCATCAACAGTAATACTCGAAAGAAGATGATCCATACCTCTTTCGTTAACCTTGAATTTGCAATTAATTTCAGGAAAATTACTTGTTTGAGGCTAGTTGGTATTAAATATTTCAGAAAAATATTTTAAAGCCTCCTTTTCAATATTGGCTGAATCATGTAACATATCACCATTAACAAGAACAAAATTTCACCAATTATTAATATGTCTTCTCATTGACATTTTAGCATGAAAAACTTCGTACACGAATCACCCTCATTTAACCATGAAATTTTAGCCTTCTGCCAACATTTCTATATTCTATATAGCATTGATCTCTCCATTTTATGTAGACAGAATCCAATTTATTAAATATGTCATTATCAGTAGGATTTTCATCAATTTCCTTTAGATTAGAAAAGTACACTTCTTCCACTCTTTTTATATTATTTTTGTACTCCTAGTTGCTACAATTCTACCTATTTAGATTACACTTATGGCATTTCAGAAACATCTGAAAGATGAACACTTTTGATCCCTGCCACTACATCATCTCTAGCGTCTTAGCCCAATAAAAGCACTCCTAGTATCCTTCAAACTCTTGCTAAGTATTGACATACTTAAAGGGGATGTTTCTTTTCTAGTCTCGTTAGGTCTAAAATTCACACATGTGTGCATTTATTGTCTAACATATAATTAAACTAAACATATGCATATTGTCTGCCATAGAAGGCTTTGGCTCCTTATTTCATCAAACCTTCTATGATATTTAAAGTGCTCTTCCACACTATCCTCCCTATACTTCATCGGAATGAAACTAAAGTACCCAACCCAATAAAAGTTATCACCTTTAAATAGCTTTTTTGTTTCCTCATAAAAAACCTTACAGGAGAAAAGTTGGTTATAATCAGATGATCAGAATAAGATTGGCTTTGCACTGCGTGAAGAGGGACAGTTGCAAACCATATTCGGACACATCATTGACCTAGGCATATATGTTTCCCACCTTTTTGATAGGAGTTAAGGAGAACATGGAGCAATTACGATGAAAAAACTTAATGACATGTACCTTCAAGTAGAGTAGTTCTATGTCCATCACTTCCTGAAAATTGATGCCAAAAGCTCTACCAAATTGATAGTTATACTTTCTTTTACAAATCTTGCAACTTGTATAACGCATGATGGTAACACTAGCTTCGCCTAATTGGAAATACAGATAAGAAAAAGCTAGAGATAATCATTATAAAGAGACAAATTGGTGATCATAAGGATATTTTTAGTCATTTAGTCATGTCAGCATTTCCTATTTACTTTAAGCATTTATGAACATTCAATTTCTAAAGCACTTCATCTATGCTCTAAAGGAACTGAAGGATACATTGACTTATGATTCTATTAGATCTATTGTTAAATAATTTTTTTCCCATAATCTACATTGTTATAGCCAAATAGAAACAAATTACGATTGTATGTTTAAATCTCTATCATTTCCATTTGTGAATTGTGGATAAAATCCACTAAAATATATTCTAGACAATGATTGAGGCTTAAGGATTCGAGTGAATATTAATTCCACATAGTATTCACAAATTAAAAAGAAAGTTCTAGGACGTTCATATTTATTTAGGTAAAAAAGGTACATGATGCATATAATGGTCATCATATGGACTAGATACAATATGCACTAGGGCTGCACACAACCCATATCCAACTGACCCAACCCGCAAACCCGACCCAACCCACATAAACCCAACCCATCCTAGTTCGGGTCGGATATGGGTTATAATATATAACTCATACTACATACGGGTCGGGTTTGATATTTTGTTCAACCCAACCTTATTTTAACCCAAACTAACCATATATTAAAAATAATAATTTAATATCAACCTACTAAAAATGAGAATAGTATAATACTAGAATAATGTTTATGTATTCTATAGTAAATATACAAAAATCATATTTCATGTCAATCCAAACTAGATAGAATTTGGAAAATATATTTTAAAGTGCATTTCAGTGTATCTTAAAATGAAACACTAGTTCTACTATATAGTAAATTAATTTTGTATAATGTGTT
Source organism: Allium sativum (assembly GCA_030737875.1). NCBI lineage: Eukaryota > Viridiplantae > Streptophyta > Magnoliopsida > Asparagales > Amaryllidaceae > Allium > Allium sativum. The sequence goes on along the minus strand of CM060916.1, from coordinate 1,044,170,610 downwards.
TTACAATGAAATTTTAATAAAATATATCTTATAATGAATCAGTTATTTTAAATACATTATGCTAGCAAAAATCTAATATATTATGTTGAATATTTTAATACTACTTTTAAAAAACTCCCTTTATTCTCATTTTTTTATAATATTCAAGCAACCCAACCCAACCCTACTAAACCCGACCCAACCCATACTTCAACCCAACCCATATCCAACCTCATATAGGGTCGGATACGGGTTGAACTTCCTTAAACCCATACCTATGCGGGTCGGATGTAGTATTTGGTCCAACCCGACCCAACCCATACTTTGTGCAGCCCTAATATGCACTACTCAATAACAATATTTATTTCCATTCATACTCTTACAACATGGATCGGATGAAGTTTCAGTGCAAATCCAGTGTACTTAAAGTTTCAGAGCCATGGAACAAAAGTATAACAAGCCATTAGGCATTTAGTTAACTAATACATTATCACTAGAAACAATTAAGATCTTTTTCACATGATATTTTATATAAAAATGTGGATGGTGATTTGTCTCTTATATTCCTATAAGTTTGTCATTTTTATTTTAGCTCCAATACTTAGTTGCACCATCGTGTTATTCAATCCAATAAATATCTTTGCATATTTTTGTTTTAAAACTTTGTAGTCTTGGTCAATCAGCTACAGGATCAGGGAGGTCTTATTGCAACACTTGATTCATGATTATATTGCAATTAAAATATATATAAAAGTTGGACATACTATATTTTTCCTACTTCCATTTAGGTTGCGTTCTCAGCCAAAATTTGGCATGCTCATTTTTTTTGGCGTCCGATGCTAGCACCTTTTACCCCGTCCAGATTCCACGATTCTCGAACGTTGGAAAAGTAACTGTTGGCGTCCGACGCGTCGGACGCCAACGGTTAATTTTCCAACGTACCCTTTCGCTGGCTATAAGAACGGACCCCCCCTTTCCTCCCCATCCCAACCCGAAACCTCTCCCCTTTTACCTCATATTTCGAATTTTTTGAGCAATTTCGAGCTGCAAAAACGGTAATTTTTTTTATTGTTGAGTTTAATTTTCAATTCTCTACCATATATATTTTTTTGATTTTTTTTTGTTTTTGTTTACACAGATGGCTTCCACTTCCACCACTGCTACCTCGCAACCATTTGCGAATTGGACGGACGACCGGGAGTCCGCTTTCATAGATGTTTGCGTTGAGTTCATAGCGGAGCGCGATACAAACGTCAGTGGGTTCTACGCAACAGTAGCAACAACAATGAACAACCGTTTTAATCTGGAGTTCACAGAAAACCAGATTAAAAACAAATGGGATATCATGAAGCGAGCTTTTCGCGATTGGGACATGCTGCTTAGAACACCTGGGGGTGTATGGAATGCAGAGTTCGATTATCTAGACTGTCCTAATGATTTTTGGAGTACCGGCGGTGGCAGACCATTCAGAAAATTTAGGAAGCACTCGCCGATGAAGTTTCGAGAGCAGGACATTATGTTCGAGGGTTGTTTGCGGAAAGATACTTGTGCGTATCTGATTCCTCCGGTTGCACCTCCTACTGCATCAGCATCTCCACCAGCGCCTGAGCCAACTGCTTCTTTCTCCCCTGCCGACGCGGGTTTCTATACCGGTTGGATGGCTTCGGGCGATCCCCCTTCTGGTCAGCCCTCTAGGCGCAGACAGGCAGCGCGTGCCAGCTCGTTTATGACCGACGATATGAGACAGCTTGCTGCTCGTTGCTTGGAGCTTCTCCAGAGATCGGGTACGCGTGCGGACCTTTGGGAGATTCTGACGATTTTCTGCAATGATGAGCGGAATGTGGATATTGTTCAGGAGCTTAGCGATGAGGGCATATGTGGGTTTATTTCAGCGGAGTTGAGTCAGTTACCTCATCGTCGTTTATTTTAGATTTTCATGTACTTGTTTTAGTTCCAGTCTTGGTGTGTTTGCTATGTTTTATGAAAAACGTTGTCGTTTATTTTATGAAATATGTTGTCGTTTTCTTTGATGCAATTAGAATTTAATTAAATCAAAACCATTAATTTAACAATTAAATACCACGCTCAAATATCACGCTCAAATACCCCGTTCGTAGCTAAAAACACATTTCCCCTTCGCTACAGTACCACGCTCAAATGGCACGCTCAAATGTCACGCTCACGTTCGTTAAGAACGCACCCTTACTTCTAAAGAAAAGCACAATTTAAATTTTATTCATATTATTCATTTTACAATATATAATATTATATATTTTGGTCATATTAGTCAGATTGGTATTTATAAATTATAGGCCTTAACGTAGACACCACAAGCGCAAAAGGAAGACCTAAGTTACAGCTATCATCGGTTAGCAGAAGTTTACTAATTAAGACACTATTTTTCTGGCTATTTGTTTTCTTACAATTGAACAAGTATTTTATCCTTTTTAATAGTTTGAGTTGTACCATTTTACACGCTGTGGTGAGCAGATTGGCCTCTATTCCTTGATAATTATATTTTGAAATACTTTTTACGAATGTCATATTTCTATTTGCTACTATTTGTGCAAACATTATTTATGTTTTCAAAACAAAATACACTATATTGGGAGTCCATTATTTTCTGAATAAAAGGAGAAACTAGTCAATTATATTAGATTTATAATTTGTTAGAACTTCCATTTATCGATGATATTATTCTCTAACATCTTTTATAGGAAAAAGGAGAAAAATATAGCCTAAATTTATGAAGATTTGATAAGAAGATATATTGATGTAATTGTAATGTATTCGAGTTTGTATTTAGTTAGTTTTAATTGTTAAAATCTCTCTTATAGTATGTATATATATATATATATAATGATTTTATATGTCAAAAGACTAAAACACATGAGCATAAGTCATGTGCATCAGCTGGTTGAATTGAAAATTTAGCCAGCTGATTATTGAATACTCAAACTCTTGAGTTTAAATATACATCTGGCAGAATATTATGACTTGTGCACATGCAGACATATTTTTAAATACTTGCCCTTTTACAGCGTTCTGATTTAAAATTTCATTAGGTTGACCTGAAGGATTGCGACATTTTAAAGAGTCGTAACTCTTTAATGTAGGAGTTATAACTATATCTTTTGATTAAACTTTTTCACAAATAATTGCAACATTTTATTTACTGTAAATATACTTTAGAATCGCTTGTTTTAATCATCGAACTTTCTTGAATTAATTATTCTCTTATTCTAATCTGTTTTCTATTGTATATTCACTTGTACTCTCAAATATTCAGCTGTCAATGATTATAAATCACTTTCCATCTTTATTATTCACTTGCTTTCAAATATATATACAAAGAAGAAGATTATAGAAAGTGTGTACTCAAACTATAACTTATCTATGTTATCAATAGCACTTATACAGTCAAAACAACATTTTGTATTTGTTGAAGTCCTGTTCCGCTGTTCAAGCAGGAAGTCCTCTTCAACTGTAGGGGCGAAATCATGTTCTGCTTCTTAGGTGTTGTAACAATTGTTCCTCTAGGTTAAGTGAGGTTGTTGATTAGTTAAATTCAAGAAGTAGTATGGGAACTAACGTAGTATGGTGCTCCGAACTAGTATAAAAATTCTTGGTGTTTCTTACTTTTATTTACGGCATTTATATTGTTTATCCATGATGTCATATTTAAGTATTTATCTCATTATATATTTACCTACATATATCAAGAATAATATATCACCTTATCAAAACTTCTACATATACTTTTATTTCTATATTACTCGGTCCTACTCGTCTTTTCATTTGGTGTCAGGGAAAGGAATCATATAACCATAAAATAAATATTTGATATCTCGACAATATGAAAAACAACACTAACATTAGCACTAACACTAATTTAATGGAAGGTCAATCTACTGCATGACCTCCACTTTTCAGTAACTTAAACTATAATCATTATGCTACACGAATGAGAATTTCTATGCAAGTCAATGAATTTGAATCATGGAATATTACTCAAAAAGAATATAAACTTCCTACTAGTAATTATTCTATATGGTCAAATACAGAAAAACTAGATGCTACTACGTAAGCTAAAGCTATAAATATTATGCACTGTGCCTTGGATAGAAATGAGTTTAACTATATTTGCTTGTGTAATACTGCATATGAAACATGGAGAATGCTCAAAATAACTCAGAAGCAACTAGCAAGGTTAAAAAGAACAAGATATCCATGCTTAAAAGCCAATTTCAGAATTTTAGAATGAATAAATGAATCTATAAATGACACGTACTATAGATTCCAGGATATCTATCACTCGTTACTAGGTTTAAGAGAAAAGTATTCTTCTTTTGATGTAGTTTCAATCGTAAACTCTTTAACGGAAGATTGGAAAAGAAAGGTCTTGGCAAACAAAGAAGCTAATAATCTCTCAACCATGAAACCAGAAGAGTTAATAGGAAATATAATGTCATATGAAGTGAATTTGCAGGTAAAAAGGGTTCATGTGCAGGATAAAAATAATTTAGCCTTCCATGCAAAAAAGAAAAATCAGATTCAAATGAAGAAGACCTGGCTTTTATTGCCAAAATCTTAATAATGCTTTTGAAATATAAGAAAGCATACAAAAACAATGGAAAGAATATCTTCAAAAACAACAAACCATCTTCCTCGGTAGTTGAATGTTTCAGTTTTCACAAGAACAAACATCATCAAAAAGACTGTCCAGAATAGATGCAAAAATATTGCTATAAAAATAGGAAAGATAAATCCAAGAGAAGGGCATTTTCAGTTACATGGGATGACTCAGATTCCTCATCTTCTGAAAGCGATAGTGAAAATGATACCGAACAAAATAACGTGTGCTTCATGGACAAAGATAATAAGGTTAGTGATTTTTCTTTTGAAGATATTATAGAAATAAATTTGGAATTATTAGAATCTAGAAATAATTTTAAAAGAAAATATAAACATGATAATGAGGATCGTAAAAAGGCCGAATTCGAAAGAGATATGCTGAAAGATGAAAAAGAGATATTAGAAGAAGAAATTAGAAAATTTCAAGGATCTCTTTCTTATGCTAATTCTTAACTTTCTTTATTGAGTCAAGAAATTGAAACTCAAAAAGAAAATAATAATGCACTTATTTCTAAAAATCATGAGTTAAAAACTAGGATTAAAATAGTAGAATTAGACAACTCTATTCTTAAAATCAAGTTAGATGATAATACCAAAATTGTCTCTAAATTTACAAAGGAAGAAAGAATTTATCTAAAATTATAGAAAATTCTCAATCTACATCTAGTAAAAAAGGATTAGGTTATAAAAAGAAGGCTGATATTTTAACTAGAAATAAATTGAATAAAAAGGTTAAATCTAATAGTTCAGTAAAACCTAGTACAAGAAAAACAGTTTCTAAAACTATTAATATATGGGTTCCAAAAACAAATAATTTTTTGACTAGGAATAAATAAATAAAATTATTTTTGGAAATATTCATAAAAATAAGAATAATATTTATAAAAGGGATACCGATCCCTCTTGGGTTTGGTTTCCTATGACCTAACTCTTACCCTAACACAGGAAGTGAGTACCTACATCATTAAAAAAAGTTGTAGGTCCCACAGAAAAAGAGAGGAAAATGGATACTCGATAGTCGTTGCTCAAAGCAATGAAAAGAAACAAATAAATATTGACAAATATTTTCTACTCAAAAGGAGGAGTTGTCACTTTTGGAGATAATTCCAAGGGATACATCAGTGGCAAGGCGGTGTGAGCAATTACGATACATCTAATTTACCTCTTATTACTAATGTTTTGTTAGTTAAAAATTTAAAACATAATTTGCTTAGTATCAATCAATTGTGTAGTAAAGGTTTTAAATTTTCTTTTTTAGAAAATAAATGTGGTATTTCTGGTAAAATCCAAAATTTTATTTTTTGAAGGAAATAGATGTAAAAATATTTATATTCTAAATATGGAAATGAATAATAAACTTGAGTTATGTTTATTAGGAAAAGAAAATTATCCTTGGCTATTACACGAAATATTTTTCATTTAAACTTTAAAAAAGTTCGAAAAATGAATTAGTAAAAGGCACTACAACAAATTGACCCTATTACAATGGTGGAAAACAATTGTAAAATGTATTTTACAACGGTAGGGTAACCTTGTCTATTAAGAAGTTGTAATAAATCTAAAATCTTTTACAACTTTTTTGCACTATTGCAACACCGTTGTGATATGTCTATTTTACAACTTTTTCCCACCGTTGTAATAACATTTATTACAACTTTTATGCACAGTTGTTGTTGACTGTTTATAACTGTTGTAGTATGTTTTATTACAATTATTATTTTAAAATTGTAATATATCCACGAATTATATATATATATATATATATCTATATATTATATGTGTGCAAAAATAAAAAAAATAACATAAGAAATAAATGTAATTTTAAAGACATCATGACTCATTCATTGATAAAAATCACAACTTGTTCAATATAGATTTAAATACAAGAAAGAAGCAAATCATTTTGATTCACAAATCAATTCTTCATCAAAAACTTCTCAAACCAAAGTGCAGAGCTTTCAGGATATCTCTTCAGTGTATTATAATCACAACTTTCCCTTGCTCCATCACTAATTCATATGCACACTTCTCATAAACATGTCTCCCATCTTCACTCTTTCATGGTAAATGAAACTGTATTGATCCACATTTACTAAGAGGGAAAAGAAAATGAGCACAGTGGTCGGGGTACAGGATCAGCACTCTATTTTCCACCATTTTTTCAATCATCGGCTTTGATGATTCAAGTTTTACGCAAAACTTGGAAAAGCGATAGCACTTTTATCCCAGAAAAAACTTAGTTAAGAGAGAACTATTTTTATCCAAAAAAAAAAACTAGCAAATCGAAAACTAATTCAGCATAAGCTTCCACCAAACCTGGCAAAGCGAGAGCTCTTCGAAGGATGCTGCCACTATTTTGAGAAACAAGCCTGCCTATTTAACATCGGCTTCATTGAAAATGGTTAAGCACAAGCTTCCAGATCCGTTTAGAAAACCTGCTATTTGAAGGATGCTGCCAATTTTGAGAAAGAAAACAGCATAAGCTTCCAGATCCGTTAAGCACAAGGCAAACAAGATCCAACAAACTAAAAACAAACAAATCCGTAAATTCTGATTACATTCTGCTCTCCCCGTTCTTACCTCATCTCAACTTCTTCTAGTAACATAAAAAGAAACCAGAAAATCTCCCACTTCAAGAATCCACAACAACTCAATATTACATAATTTTTGAAATTTCAATATCTGGTTTGCTGGAAGTATAAACTTCTATCTTGTGTTAATTGGTATTACCATTTCTCCTGTAGCCGGGTTAGGGGTTCGAACACGTTGCAGTTCGGGTTTTGATCTGTAACACCTCGTATTTCTGTTAACACTAAAGTTACTAATTTAATAATAAATGTGTAAAGGGGGGATGTATCTAATGTGCATACAAATTTAATAATAAATGTTAATAATGTACATTATGAAAGTAATTGTGAACATAATTGGCTTCTCTTTAGAACGGATGGCTTTGATTAACCTTGGCTTCATCGACGGCTCAAATTAACTTGCAATCCTATATAAACAGCCCCCTAGTCTCCTTCTCTTTGCACCATTCTTCTCTAACCTTATGTTGCACAAATTCTTGATGGACATGGCTTCTTCCTCTTCCTCTAAATCAAAATAAATAGATTAAAATAAAATATAAATCAAGACGAGGATATCCTGCTCAAGTCTTTCAAGAGAAGATTCAAAACAAGTTAGGATTCAAGTAAATATTCAACAGCTTCAAGCAATGCTATATCTTTCTATTCTTTTCTAGATCCAATCAATGTAAGTCGGTTACTTTTTAGATTTGAACGCCTTTTCTATTTGTGACATGAAATTAAAAGAATATAAGAAATATGCCTTATCAATCCATTGAATCTGTGCTTGTTTATGACTTTGGATCTGATTCTTGATTATGGCCTAGAACACATTGTGACTAAATTGCCAATGCTTAAGATTATGACTTTGGAACTGTGGCCTTTGAAACCATAAGCCTTTGACTATGAACATAAGCCTTTGACTATGAACATAAGCCTTTGACTAGGAGCATAAACCAATGCCTATGACTATGACAAGGACAATAGTGGATAATTACCTATGATTCATTAACATGATATTATTGCCTAGGAATATGACTGTGAGATTGGATCTAAACTTGATTATCAATTCAGTTTATTCTTAATTATCCTTGGATCTTGATTATGGGAATTTATCTGCTAAGTTAGATCTACCCATATACTTGAACCTATGTTATTTGTTCAACCCTTTTTATGTCATAATATTATCAGGTCTATAGGCCTTCGATGCATTAATCAATTTATTCAGTGTAATTTGTTAGATATGTGATTAGTGAATTATCATCTTCTGCCAGTCATTATGTCTATTTTTTCATGGCATTTTGGTTCATTCCCTTTTTATCAACGAATCTAGATTTATCTATAATCTAGGATGAAATCACGATTACACGAACGATGGGAATACGATTTGGGCAAATCATAAATTTGACTTAAACATGGTTGTAAACTTGGAAATTGGCATAATATGGAACATTAACATAATTATGATTGACATAATTTAGAACATGTATTATGGCATGTTTATTAGAACGCAAATTTGGAAATTTGACATGAATTATGGAATATGTAATTTGACATATTAAATTTAGTATTGGCAAGTAAGCTAAGTTTTAGGCGTAAACGGTAAACTAGAATAATAATTCTAGTCTTGCCATAAACTGTAAATTAGGATGTTAAATCAGAATTGGGTCAATTAAAGTTAATTTGGCATAATAAGTATATTAGCACAAATTTTGAATTTAGTCATAATTGTGAGTAATTGTCATGTTTAGAATAATCATGGTTAGTGACACTTAATTTGGTATAATTTACATACCAAAAACTATAAATATGATATGTAGGGAAAATGGGCCATAATAATAAATGTTGACAATGTACATTAAAAGAGTAATAATGGAATAAGTAAATTAGGGAAAATTTACTTATAGAATTCATCCTAAATGAGAAAAGTAAATTTAGACAATACGAACATGCTTAACCCGAGGTTGGATTGAGTTGTGATGTAAACCTGCCCGGACCCGCCCGGCTGTCCAATGATCACAACAATACCTATCCAATGTGGGAGGTTAAAGCATTGAGCCCGATAAAGGCCCGAGGTTAGACTGAGTTGTGGCGTAAGACTGCCCGGAACCAACCGGCATACCGGCATCCACAACAATACCTGTCTAATGTGAGTGGCTGGTGCTTTAATAAGACAATTAATGTTAAGCTAGAATGGGAGGGTTAAGTCCATAAGAACACTTAAACAACTTAACACAGTTAAGCTAGAATGGGAAGGTTAAGTCCATAGGAACACTTAACCAACTTAACACAGTTTAGTTAGAACGATATGGCTAGGTTAACTAGAACACTTAACCAACTTAACGTGGTAACAAGACAAGATTTGTATGGCTTAAGTAACTAAGAAAAACACTTAGCCAATTTAATATGTTAACCAGACTAGAAAGTGGGGGTTAAGTAAATTCAATACACTTAGCCAATTTAACATGTTAACTAGGCTAGAGGTTGGGGATAAGTAAAGTTAATACACGTAGCCAATTTATCATGCTAACTAGACTAGAGGTTGGGGTTAAGTAAATTTAATACACTTAGCCAATTTAATATGTTAGCAGGACTAGACCGTAGGGTTAAGTAAGCTTGAACACTTAACCATCAAAATATGATAAATGAATAGGGTTAAGGTAAAAACATGATGGGACAATACTTAACCATTAGAACGTGTTAATCAAACCAATGTTAGGGTTAAGTTAACTAAGGGAACACTTAACCGTTACAACATGTTAGTTAAAACAGATAGGCAAGGTTAAGTTAAAAAGGAACACTTAACCAATACAAGATGAATGGGTAGGGTTAAGTAAATACTTAACCAATATAACTTGATGCTGGTAGGGTTAAGTCAACGTGAATTACTGGTAACACTTAACCAGTTTAACATGGCAAATGAATAGGTTAAGTTAACTTGTATCGACTAATGACACTTAACCAATCAAACTTGACGAGAAAGAGAACTAAGTAGTAAACCTTAGTTAAAAGGACTGAGTGGTAAACCTTATTTAAGAAAACGATGATTCAGGAAATTAAGTGGTAAACCTTAGTTAGGAAAACTAAGTAGTAATTCTTAGTATAACACGAGGAGGAGCGAACGTCCATCTGATCTTAAAGAAGGCTCCAACGAATTGGGTTACGAAGCCCGAGGCTTCGAGGTGACTTGAGGGTACTCTTGGTATCCCTCTGTGAGGCTGCAGATGATCCTCCTGGGCTCACAGAGGTTAAGGTCTGCGTTAGGAGAACCAAGGGTATGTCTTGGTTGCAATTTAAGGCAACCTAAAGACTAGGGTGGACCAGCGTGATTCAGCGAGACCAGTAGCCCTGTGATAGCAACTCGTCGTCTACCTACCATCTTGAGTCAGTCGAGATACGTAAAGCGGAAAGGCAGAGAACTCCAAAAGACCATATACTTGCTATCTAGTTATGGGTGAGGATGGCCATAAGACAGTGGGGCATAAGGGGCCTGCGTATAGTTCTCAATTTTTCAAGGGTGGCCTTTCATTAGTTGAGGGAGGGGTTAGGTGGGACCATAGCCAATGGAAAAACAAACTTAGCATCTGCATCGGCAGATATCTGAAAGCTCCCGACCGAGTTCCGTGTTTCTAGAATAGCCCTGCCACGGGACTCGGGTCGCACATTTCAGGACATGTGCATCTAGACAGCGATAAACGATTCGCGACACATACGTGGGGAAAGTCTAGGAACATGTACCACTCTAGGTATTGCGTCCTAGACTAGGGGCATCGTTCGATAGGTAGCGTAATCCCTAGTTGGACCTAGGTGGCATAAACCCTGAATCTGTGAAGCACTAGATAAGCCGCGTAAACCCGAGTGGAATCTAGGAAGCACTTTGATATAAAACCCCAGATTAGATCTAGGTAATAAATAATAAATGTATGCCTAAAGGCAACCACAATTACTGGGATTGGGATCGGGTTGTCATTTTAGACAGATTACTAGTTGGGACACTAGATAGGTGGTGCAGAGACATAGAAACCATAATAACAGGTTAATAGCGAAGTAGAGAAAGTATTAAAGCATATCCAGTTTATCTTGTCTTAGCATATCTTGTGTTAATCTTATCCTATCTTGTTGGCCCTATCATCATGTTATTGTCTTGTATTCAGTTAATTCATGTCGTTTTGTTTTTCGTTGTTCACATGATAGAAGTAACTGAACTTACCAGACTTTATGTCTGACCCAGTTTTCTTTCGTCTTCTTTTCTTCCGTTTCCCCCTAGGTAGTTAAGGAGGGAATAGTATAGCTCAGGTTAGATTGGACCATCACTCTTCCCAAGCTCGAAGATTCTTTGACAAAGTGCTTTGGACTCTCTTTTTCTGCTGCTATGCCTGGCTTATGCTACATTGGGGAATATAAACGTTATTTTATACTTCTTTATTTTGTAAGACAGATGATACTCTGATATTGGAAAACAATTGTCGTACAAACTATTTTATCAATAAAGTAAAGTTTTATTTTCCGCTGTTTTAATTTTGTCTGTCTTGTAATTTATCTGCATCTTTTACCCTAAATGCTCCACAGAACTTAGTGCATTCCCTTTGTGAGTGACACTAAAGGATGTGGGGTATTACACGTGGTATCAGAGCTAAAGCTTACCGGATCAGATAAAAGATTTGAAAAAAATTATTATTTTCAAACAGTTTTAAAAGAAGCATTTTCAAAAGAAAAGTTTTGTTTTAAAGGCATATTCCCCAAAAGCCATACGCACTATCTTCTGATTCTCTATTTGAATTCTTTTCCCCTTCTTTCTTGAGTCTCTGGGGCTCCTGGCTTTCTGGGAGGTAACCTCATCGAAGGGCGAAGTAGTGCCCGACTTCTATCTATAACCGTAGTAGTTTTACCTGCGGCTAGTTTTCTTTCAAGCTTAGTAGGGTTTTCTGTACGATGGAGGCAGCTTTCGAGAGATTTGTCAGCATGATTACACAGGATGAGGAGTTTGGCTAAAGAGTACAACCCAAGGATGAGGAATTCATGGATGTACATTTGGCTCATGAAGGAGGAAGGGATTATAAAACCTAAGACAAGAGGAAGTATCTTTACTATGGCAGAATAGGGTATATAATTAAGAACAAAGGACAAGATTTTCAGAAGGGCAAGTACATGCTTTTACCACTAAGCGTACATAGGAGAAAGGTAGTAAAGTTTTGTTGGAAGAGTCTAGCTTTTCGGTTTGTACTCTTTCTTTTGGTTTTAGCACTTCGCATTTGTTCATATTTGCTTCCATAGTTGAGTCTCTGCACCTTAGTACTTGTATAGTAAAAGGTCCCAACTAGTGCTCAAGTGTTTGGTTGTTTTTGCTTAGATCATCTCACGTAGATCATCCAAATTCGGAGGAGACATTCCTCGGGTGCTTGTCTGATATTGGTTTAGGCCTTTAGGTCTTGTACTTGACGGATGTCGAGTTTGACTAGGATGGTTTGCTTGAGAGATGAATAGTTATGGCAGGCGCTCTATATAGAGAAGGACTAAACTTAAGAGAGGTAAAAAGTACGTAGTGACCTTTTGACCCTCATAGTTATGGCATGATGAATAAGCTAAGAGGAGAGACCACTAATCATCCTAGTATATACACTCAGTATCATGGTTGACATTTGTTTATTTTGGAAATGGAGGTCAAGAAACTTCGCAATCGTGAAGTTGAATCTGTTAAGGTACAATTGAGTAAAGCTCAAGAAGACGTGATACGGGAGATTGAAGATAAGGCATACGCGCCTCATACCCTTTTTCTTAAGGGTACATCCTTGATTCCTTTTTTAGGAATTCTATGCATACCAATTTCTAGCTTTTAAGGTATATCCTCTAGGACGTATCATCGATCCTTAGGTAGAAACCCTTTTGGATGTAAATATGTATTTGAAACATGTTATGGTTGATGGTTGCGAATGGTTGCTAGTGGTTGCTCGTGAATGCATATACACACGTATTAGGCACTAGATCAGCTCAGACGCCTTCATATTTCGTTTACATATATGTATTTGTTTATGAATTTAACTTAATGTGTTATCATATGGATGTCGCATTTGAGTGAATGATTGTGCACTCATATAAAAATAATATGTATCATTAGGATTTGCATACATATTGGACGCATGGCACTGACATGATTTGCATTAAGGAGGTCAACTGAATCAGTACACTGCCTGATTTTGCATTAGATAAAGACATGTACACACACTATGCATATGAACATACAAGCATTAGAAGTCTTTAAGGACAATGGATGCCTGTGTTTTATAGTTGAGTAGATGGATGATTGGATGGTAGGATTAACATTCTTATTGACTTGAAGATTTCGGGGTCAAAATCCTTTAAGGAGGGGAGAATGTAACACCCTGTATTTCTGTTAACACTAAAGTTACTAATTTAATAATAAATGTGTAAAGGGGGATGTATCTAATGTGCATAAAAATTTAATAATAAATGTTAATAATGTACATTAAGAAAGTAATTGTGAACATAATTGGCTTCTCTTTAGAACGGATGGCTTTGATTAACCTTGGCTTCATCGACGGCTCAAATTAACTTGCAATCCTATATAAACAGCCCCCTAGTCTCCTTCTCTTTGCACCATTCTTCTCTAACCTTATGTTGCACAAATTCTTGATGGACATGGCTTCTTCTTCTTCCTCTAAATCTAAATAAATAGATTACAATAAAATATAAATCAAAACGAGGATATCCTGCTCAAGTCTTTCAAGAGAAGATTCAAAACAAGTTAGGATTCAAGTAAAGATTCAACAGCTTCAAGCAACGCTATCTTTCTATTCTTTTCTAGATCCAATCAATGTAAGTCAGTTACTTTTTAGAATTGAATGCCTTTTCTATTTGTGACATGAAATTAAAAGAATATAAGAAATATGCCTTATCATTTCATTGAATATGTGCTTGTTTATGACTTTGGATCTGATTCTTGATTATGGCCTAGAACACATTGTGACTAAATTGCCAATGCTTAAGATTATGACTTTGGAACTGTGGCCTTTGAAACCATAAGCCTTTGACTATGAACATAAGCCTTTGACTATGAACAAAAGCCTTTGACTAGGAGCATAAACCAATGCCTATGACTATGACAAGGACAATAGTGGATAATTACCTATGATTCATGAACATGATATTATTGCCTAGGATTATGACCGTGAGATTGGATCTAAACTTGATTATCAATTCAGTTTATTCTTAATTATCCTTGGATCTTTATTATGGAAATTTATTTATTAAGTCAGATCTACCCATATACTTGAACCTATGTAATTTGTTCAACCCTTTTTATGTCATAATATTATCAGATCTATAGGCCTTCGATGCTTTAATCAATTTATTCAGTGTAATTTGTTAGATTTGTGATTAGTGAATTATCATCTTCTGCCAATCATTATGTCTATCTTTTCCTGGCATTTTGGTTCATTCCCTTTTTATCCACGAATCTAGATTTATCTATAATCTAGGATGAAATCACGATTACTCGAACGATGGGAATACGATTTGGGCAAATCATAAATTTGACTTAAACATGGTTGTAAACTTGGAAGTTGGCATAATGTGGAACATTAACATAATTATGATTGACATAATTTAGAACATGTATTATGACATGTTTATTAGAACGCAAATTTGAAAATTTGACGTGAATTATGGAATATGTAATTTGACATAATAAATTTAGTATTGGCAAGTAAGCTAAGTTTTAGGCGTAAACGGTAAACTAGAATAATAATTCTAGTCTTGCCATAAACTGTAAATTAGGATGTTAAATCGGAATTGGGTCAATTAAAGTTAATTTGGCATAATAAGTGTATTAGCACAAATTTTGAATTTAGTCATAATTTTGAGTAATTGTCATGTTTAGAATAATCATGGTTAGTGGCACTTAATTTGGTATAATTTACATACCAAAAACTATAAATATGATATATAGGGAAAATGGGCCATAATAATAATTGTTGACAATGTACATTAAAAGAGTAATAATGGAATAAGTAAATTAGGGATAATTTACTTATAGAATTTATCCTAAATGAGAAAAGTAAATTTAGACAATACGAACATGTTAACCCGAGGTTGGATTGAGTTGTGATGTAAACCTGCCCAGACCCGCCCGGCTGTCCAGTGATCACAACAATACCTATCCAATGTGGGAGGTTAAGGCATTGAGCCCGATAAAGGCCCGAGGTTAGACTGAGTTGTGGCGTAATACTGCCCGGAACCAACCGGCATACCGACAGCCACAACAATACCTGTCTAATGTGAGTGGCTGGTGCTTTAATAAGACAATTAAAGTTAAGTTGGAATGGGAGGGTTAACTCCATAAGAACACTTAACCAACTTAACACAGTTAAGCTAGAATGGGAGGGTTAAGTCCATAAGAACACTTAACCGACTTAACACAGTTAAGTTAGAACAATAGGGTTAAGTTAACTAGAACACTTAACCAACTTAACATGGTAACAAGACAAGATTTGTAGGGCTTAAGTAACTAAGAAAAACACTTAGCCAAATTAATATGTTAACCAGACTAGAAAGTGGGGGTTAAGTAAATTCAATACACTTAGCCAATTTAACATGTTAACTAGACTAGAGGTTGGGTACAAGTAAAGTTAATACACTTAGCCAATTTAACATGCTAACTAGACTAGAGGTTGGGGTTAAGTAAATTTAATACACTTAGCCAATTTAATATGTTAGCTGGACTAGACCGTAGGGTTAAGTAAGCTTGAACACTTAACCATCAGAGTGTGATAAATGAATAGGGTTAAGTTAAAAACGTGAAGGGACAATACTTAACCATTAGAACATGTTAATCAAACCAATGTTAGGGTTAAGTTAACTAAGGGAACACTTAACCGTTATAACATGTTAGTTAAAACAGATAGGCAAAGTTAAGTTAAAAAGGAACACTTAACCAATACAAGATGAATGAGTAGGGTTAAGTAAATACTTAACCAATATAACTTGATGCTGGTAGGGTTAAGTCAACGTGAATTATTGGTAACACTTAACCAGTTTAACATGACAAATGAATAGGTTAAGTTAACTTGTATCGACTAATGATACTTAACCAATCCAACTTGACGAGAAAGAGAACTAAGTAGTAAACCTTAGTTAAAAGGACTAAGTGGTAAACCTTAGTTAAGAAAACGATGATTCAGGAAACTAAGTGGTAAACCTTAGTTAGGAAAACTAAGTAATAATTCTTAGTATAACACGAGGAAGAGCGAACGTCCATCAGATCTTAAAGAAGGCTCCAACGAATTGGGTTACGAAGCTCGAGGCTTCGAGGGGACGTGAGGGTACTCTTGGTATCACTCTGTGAGGCTGCAGATGATCCTCCTGGGCTCGCAGAGATTAAGGTCTGCGTTAGGAGAACCAAGGGTATGCCTTGGTTGCAATTTAAGGCAACCTAAAGACTAGGGTGGACCAGCGTGATTCGGCGAGACTAGTAGCCCTGTGATAGCAACTCGTCGTCTACCTACCATCTTGAGTCAGTTGAGATACGTAAAGCGGAAAGGCGGAGAACTCCAAAAGACCATATACTTGCTATCTAGTTATGGGTGAGGATGGCCATAAGACAGTGGGGCATAGGGGGCCTGCGTATAGTTCTCAATTTTTCAAGGGTGGCCTTTCATTAGTTGAGGGAGGGGTCAGGTGGGACCATAGCCACTGGAAAAACAGACCTTAGCATCTGCATCGGCAGATATCTGAAAGCTCCCGACCGAGTTCCGTGTTTCTAGAATAGCCCTGCCACGGGACTCGGGTCGCACATTTCAGGACATGTGCATCTAGACAGCGATAAACGATTCGCGACACATACGTGGGGAAAGTCTAGGAACATATACCACTCTAGGTAGTGCGTCGTAGACTAGGGGCATCGTTCGACAGGTAGCGTAATCCCTAGTTGGACCTAGGTGGCATAAACCCTGAATCTGTGATGCATTAGATAAGCGGCGTAAACCCGAGTGGAATCTAGGAAGCACTTTGATATAAAACCCCAGATTAGATCCAGGTAATAAATAATAAATGTACGCCTAAAGGCAACCACAATTACTGGGATTGGGATCGTGTTATCATTTTAGACAGATTACTAGTTGGGACACTAGGTATGTGGTGCAGAGACATAGAAACCATAATAACAGGTTAATAGCGAAGCGGAGAAAATATTAAAGCATATCCAGTTTATCTTGTCTTAGCATATCTTATGTTAATCTTATCCTATCTTGTTGGCCCTATCATCATGGTATTGTCTTGTATTCGGTTAATTCATGTCGTTTTGTTTTTCCTTGTTCACATGCTAGAAGTAACTGAACTTACCAGACTTTATGTCTGACCCAGTTTTCTTTCGTCTTCTTTTCTTCCGTTCCCCCCCCCCCCCAGGTAGTTAAGGAGGGAATAGTATAGCTTAGGTTAGATTGGATCGTCACTCTTCCCACGCTCGATGATTCTTTGACAAAGTGCTTTGGACTCTCTTTTTCTGCTGCTATGGCTGGCTTATGCTACATTGGGGAATATAAATGTTATTTTATGCTTCTTTATTTTGTAAGACAGATGATACACTGATATTGGAAAACAATTGTTGTACAAACTATTTTATCAATAAATTAAAGTTTTATTTTCCGCTGTTTTAATTTTGTCTGTCTTGTAATTTACACTACAAGAAAACAGCGTTTTGATAGCACGTGTCCACCAATCTTCTTCAAACGCTCTGAAAGCCAGGATATCCATCGCTATTTTTAAGAAATAAACCCATGCACTAAACGCTATACATGGAAAAAGCGGGAAAATAGAATTGTTTTGTGCTGGAACTGAAAATTAGCGCTAGTTGCCCTTCCCTTCAGAAAACAGCCGCTCTATTTTCACTTCTTCATCTCCAAAAGGACAGCCAAAATCATCTTAAGCTCAAAATCCCCAAATCGCCAAATCATCCATCTCAATAACAATTGATTATGCTCACTTTATGACACCAAAATCCTCTAAAGCCGAAAATCCCCAAATCGTCGAATCACCCCTTCCATCAACAATCAATCATGCGTCTCGCTCCTGTTCAAATGGGTAAGAGAGCTACGATTGAATTCACTATAATTTTTTGCTGATTTATTTTTTTACTGTTATGAATTAACGTATCATTTAACCGAAAGCACTAATTTCATCTGAAATTTTCTCCAATCGGAGTTAACATATTTCAACTAGTCCGGCTGTCAAGACCTCAGTTGCCTGTAGTTTCGGCACTACTTAATATAATTTACTGGCAATGCAACCTTGATTTTCCTTCTATGTAAAGCATATCCTTGGGCAGATTGTTTTAGTTTATTTACTACTTTATAGCTGTGTGATAGCTTATATTTTTATTTTTGCACAGGCTTGCACAATTTTTCTTTATAGACATTCGTTTATAGTTTCCAAAGTAAACACAGCCTTTATTTTTTGTGTCTCGGAATAGACAAAAAGGGGGTGATTAAGGTGCATAATGGATATGCTTCTTATTCTCCATTTCCCCCCACTATGTCAGGATCCTAAGATAGTCAAAAACAGCTCGATAATAGCTGTTTTATAATCTGGATTAGCTTGTAAGCTTGAGAAAAAGGTAGAAAAGTTGTCAGAAGTGGGATCCCACACCATCTCACAAGGACAAGAACTTGAGTCTGGCGCCTTAGACCACTCGGCCATCCTTACAATGTGTCGTTTTGGATCGCAGTCGGTATATATTCTATAGGAGAAAAGACTAAGTTTTCTTTCCAGGAACAGTGAAGAGATACTATGCTAATCTTAGTGGTCTGTGTTAATTCTTTATCCCGTTCATCGATTGTTCCATGCAACTGCCAAAATGTTAGTAATTTAAGTATTATATTTTGGGAAAATTTGTTGAAACACAAATTTGATGACACTGTAAATGGCCATGTTATGTGTTTCAAATACAAACTTTATTTTCCTTAAGGTGTTCCTGTCGACGCGTGTAGTAGTTTATTGATGAACCAATGCATATATTACGCAGAACTTACCAACTTAACTTTGGTTATATCATGGAACAAGTTTTTCTAGCATTTACTCCGTCCATTTGATGTATATTGCTTAATGAATAATCCATTATTGCAGGTTTTATACAGATTTTTCCTTGTGTTCTTATTACAATTAGCTGTACACGCTAGGTTCTGCTTGATCAATAAACTAGGTTTATGGGACATGTTTTATAAGATAGCTTAAAACTTATTTCAAGCATGCGCTCGCACAAAATCTTTGTCAATTGAAAACCAATCTGGTGTTGTAATATACTTAGACTAAGGCCTATTACCTGTATTGAAATCCTAATTCTATTTAAACCAGGTATGGCCAATTTCTATTTCAATTAGGGCCAAGTGAACTATTAGTCTATTATAGTGTATGTGTAAATCATACCTACATCTAACCCTGATTTTGGTTAAAGTCAGCCCCTTATGAGTGTATACCGCAATCTTTTTGAAAAAGGAGCTGCTGGATATAGGCGTGAGATCTGGAAGTCTTCTGAGAGTGCATGAAAATTTGAAGTTGTATTTAAATCCACTCCAGTCAAACTTTTAATTCCAGCGGGAATTAGGTTAGAGTTCAAAGAGGAAACGGTATTCGAATTCATTAGGGATTATATTATATTGCAGATATCCCATGTTGTAATTTACATGTTAAGTATTTGGTCTTGTAATTTATACTCATAGTAGATTATATAATGGATCTACATTTAGACAATTATCAAAATAATGTTTCCAATATGTATTTGAATACAAACACCCATTTGAAGCATGCATGATATTTTTGTGAACTTTTTCCAGCTCCACCTAGAAACTAATCAACAATTTAACTAGGAAAAAAGACCAAACCTCAAAATTGATGATAGCACATCATATTAAATATTTTGCTTGTATCTCATCTAATAAACCATTTACTTCCATAGAAAAAAGAAGTGTAGCAATTGGTGATTTGGTAAATACAACAACTTGTATAATTCAATCACTCTTCTTTTTGTCGAAACATAAACTTTACAGGTCCACTTGTCTCCTTTAATATATACTTCATTTGATCTTCATCATACTTTGCAGCATGGTTCATGGATATTTGTAGTCAGGCTCGGCCGAAGCAGTAGGCGATAGAGGCTATCTCCTAGGGCATCACAGTACAGGGGGCAAAGGAAAATATAAACAAATATGTGATTCAGAAAAACTTCCTTCTTCTATCTCTGTGTCGCCGCCCACCTTCCATTCACACGCGACTGCTTGTCCAGTGCCATCCTTCCTTTTCTAGGTGCCTTTTGTTTGCCTGCGTCCGACTACTCCATAACTCCAGCCATGTAAGTTGTTACTTATTGGATATTAAATTACCGATTTAGGGATTAGGGTTGATAAAGATGACTTTATATAAATGTGTCTTGCTGGAATATAATGGAGAAATAATTATTTTTTGAGTTGCCCAACATGCATATTCCTTGGGACATTCTGTTTTTTTTATTGTGGCTTTGTTAAGTTATTGTTTGAATAGTTTGGCATGTGCAATTTGCTGTTTTGAATCCCTGAATTTAGCCTTCGTTTGTACCTAGCTGTTTTTCATTTATACTGATGAAGAACAAATGGGCATAGTCATTGGTATTCATGCATTATGTATGCATACACTAGTTGCTTTTGTCTTCTCACTTTGCACTGCTGTAATGGATTTTACACTACTATTGGCATTAATAATTCCCTCTGTTTAATTATTACTGAAATTGTTCTGTTCTAAGAGAATGTCTTTCTAAGAGAATACCTAGAATTGTTCCATCAATGTTGGTTTAAGTTTGCATCCATTTCATTTTCTATTTATCTCATAATTACTAAGTAGCATTCATTTATTTATAACTTTGTCCTTATGTACCCATATGATTAACATTATAGTTTTTTTATGAATTTTGAAAAGCAAGATAAACAATGTAATTGAAAATAGGGCTGTTACGGTAACGGTAAATTTACCATTACCATACCATTACCAGTCGATCGGTAACCATTTTTGATTGAAATCGGTATACCAGTTAAAACGGTATGGTAACGGTAAATTTACCATTTTTAATGGTAAATTATCGGTAACGTTTCTTCAGTACCAGCGGTAACGGTAATTTACCAGTTAATTCAAAACCTAAGTATACTCATCTGATATGCTTTATAACATGCACGTAGAACCAAATAAATGATTGTATTTAGTTCAATAATCAAATGAAATAATCCCAGATACACTTATTTTCTTTTTCATTTATGTTTTTTTATAAACCAACACTACATATAGTATAATAAAGATGCACTATGTACAAAAAATATGTCAAGATATAAACTTCGTTGGACAAACGGTAATTTACCATTACCAGTGTAACGGTTACCAGATTATCGGTATACCAATCATCGGTATACCAGTCAATCGGTAACGGTAACGGTAAGCAATTCGGGCTTACCAGTAAAAACGGTACGGTAACGATATTTTCTAAACGGTAACGGTAACCGTTACCATAACAGCCCTAATTGAAAAAAAAATATTTTTTTCATCAGCATCCAAATATTACCATTATAAACACTTATGTTATAGTTAATATATATGCAATTTGATTTTTATATTGCTGTGTATTATACCGGTTTTGTATAGTTTTGACGTCATGGTGAACGAAAAACTAATAGTAGGCTCTCTTTTTTCCTACTAAAAATTATGTAAACTCATTAAATTCATATCAAAATTTGAAATGGCAGAACATAGTTGTTAGTTAATTAGTTATCTCGTTGTCAATATGAAATCTAAGACTACTTTAGAACCATATATGTCAATGAATATCAACAAAATTTTACATATGATAACTTCGGATATGTGGACTAGGACTTGAAACTCCTAAATAAACCAAATACTAAACAGTTATAGACATTAAGGTGCTTGTTGATTATGTCATGCCATTAAATAATGATGGATTAGACTCGTCACACTTGAAGTTGTATATTACTTACTTATTGATGTTATGCCTAACCAACCGCTCACTACCATAAGCATTGACCTTTTCATGTTTCTCTTTTCTACTCAAAAGTTGCTTATGCTAGATTAATCTACTGTCTACTTCAGCACCTTGTATTGAACGCATGATTCTCACCGCGGACATTGATTATTGCTCTATAGCACACTTTCCCTATGCTAGTCAACTTGTCAGTACACCTTCAGTACTCACACAATTTTATTTATTTTTTCCTACAAATTTTTTGCTACACACTAGTTTACATGTCCACATTTTTCATTATTTACACTTGGTGGACAGTTGAAAAACATAAACGGTGCTTTGCATTTTTACAATTATTAAATTGAGTGCACAAAGTATATCACTCTTAATACCGGTTTTGTGAGTTCAAATCCAGCCTTGATCTCTTAGCAAATCCTATGAAGTGTGTGTAAAATTTTGTCAGAAATATCATTTTACTATTCTAAATTATAGTATAACTTTGACTATCCTCGTGGGAAAGACATATATAGAATTACAAATAAAGTTAATCTTAAAATTTTAGTCTTTCGGGGTCCATACCTATTAGAAATAGTATTTAGAATAGCTATTCTGTGAGTGAATTCTTTAGAAATATTTCGCCAAAAATATTAAGGATAATGTTTCAATCTGTGTTAGATGATAACGAGTCTATAATAACCATGGAGATGTGAGTTGTTAGGAATATTTGCACATAGGGAAAACAAAATTTTAAATTATATGTGAAATATGGCCTCAGCTAAGTTCTATACGTGGTTGTGCTTCACTGCTAATATGCTCACACGCCACCAATTGTCTATGTATTAGGCTTAAAATGCACCACCCCTAAGGATACATGGGTTTAAAATATATAACGTGAGTGGTCATGTTAGAATAGTTCTATATTGGACAATTAATATATTGAATCTTTATGAATTTTATTAATCACTCCTTACATTGACATTATATTTTGTGATAATATTTGTTCTTCATTTGAACAAAAGAGGCTTCTTTTCATAATATATTTTCACTGTGCATTCTAATTTTTTTTAAAGTTACACTCAACATTATTGTTCATATACATCTTACCTCTTACTGTAGACAATGATCTAAACTATGATGACTTGGCTTTGGGGTTCAAGCAAGCTGTAAGGAGTGACAATTCTGCACTTCATGTAAATCATCTACAAAATTGTACAGGTATGTAACTTTTTTGGTCAAACAAATACATTTATTTGGTTGACTCAACAGTTATGTAGGTATATTCTTTATATCTGCATACCTGTATAACTTGACTCAACAGTGATACATTTATTTGGTTGACTCAACAGTGATACTTGTGAGACAACCAGAGTAACTGAGGTTGATATTTTAATTAGTAGGCATGATTATAGAAGTTAATTACTCTTCTAGGAATTTGTTATATGAAAAGCTTCAGCTAACTTGTTTATATGTGACTTGCTTTGTTTCTTTATATAGACATCAATTACTCTTCTAGGACTTATTCCCTGATAAGCTCGCATTTTATGCGACTTGCTTTGTTGGCGTTAAATAAACATTCTTTTACTCTCCTAGGACTTAATCCCTGATAAGCTCACATTTTATGCGACTTGCTTTGTTTGGTGTTAAATAAACATTCTTTTACTTAAAATGGTATGTTAATTTTCAGTTCTGAGCAACGTTTGGCAAGATTATGTTTAAGTTGGAACAGGATTAATCAACTAGGAACATGATCATTTGACTAAAAAAGTGGAGAAAAGAAAGATGTTAATGTATTTATTTGACTTGCTCAGTCTGCATGGAAATCTATGGGTTGTTTATTAAAACATTATCTTGACTTTAGACCACTTTATAAGTTAGATACATTTATTTGGTGCAATAGTGATAATTTTGAACACATAAATACCTGTATAATTTGACCAAGCAACAGTTATACAAGTATAAAGATTTCTGTATAATTTTGTAGCTTTGTTTTTTAAGTTACACTTAACACTTATACAGGTATATTCTCATTCCGAAACTGTCAACTTCGATGGAAAGACAAAATTATATTTCACATTTTTTGTCATTACTCGATCAAGATTCTAATAATTTATAATTGAAACCCCATTTACAAAGTTTCTTATGAAACATATTACATGCTCTCTGACCAGTCCGTAGGATTTAGATTTACATGAGCTGCAAAATATATGTTTCCACCTAACATCCCAAAGCAACAATAATTTTCTAGTCTCAGTAACATTTCCACACTGAATTGGATTTACAACTTGCTGCATTAATTGATTTCCTTTTTATGAATATATTATGGAAACATATCTTTCATACCTGATAACTTTGTCCAACTTTATCGTGCATTAGCTGGTTCGGCAGCTTTACTATAATGTCTATTTGCCTTAAGTGTAGTCTAGCGCATGTTTTGGTACTTTGCTGACCTGAAGCCTGACATAGCTGTTAGAAATTCTAACATATGCTTAGTTCTTTCATAAATCTACAACATAGCCAAATATTTATAACCATTTTTCTGTTAATAACGTACATATAATACATCAAATTTCTTTATATTATGTCAACTCATCTAACGAGATTAAAATACCCAGGCTTGTTGCACTAAATAACTGTATTTATGGGTTCAAATTCAAGCTATAAAGAAGTCTTAATAGCTTGCTTGAACCCCGAATGAATGTATTTATTTGACCTGTATAATTTTTTTGACCAAAAAAGTACCTATTTACTTTATCAAAATGTATTTATGGGTTCAAAGTCAAGATATAAGTTATCTAACTTTATTTAGTCAAATTAATCCAAGGGAGAGACGCAAAATTTAAAGTCTAAGATTTGTGGTAAACATGATGGTTTGCAATGAATAAATAACATGATGAAAATAATGTGCATAAAGTGAATAAAATTTTTGCACCAATACCAAACCTTGAAATAAAATTTGGTAATCTATGGGTTGTTTATCAGAACATTAGCTTGACTTTGAACCACTTTATAGGTTTATTTCCAAGATTTTAAGGCTACTAAAATATCTTTTTGTTATTCATGAGTTTAACAAATGACACGATTTTCATTTCTTGAGTTGCATCATAGATTGTTAATCTTTGGTTTGTGGTAGAAACAATAAATCAATTGATAATTTTTTAAGTTTGAAACAAAAAAAGTTGGTTATTCATATATTTGCTTAACTTAGTCTAGGAACCTACAGTTTAAACAACAATGCTAGGAGGTTGATTTCTTTTAATTTTTCTTGGGTTACAGTCCCATTTCTTTCAATCTATGTCATCATAGCTTCATGGGGAGTAAGAAGGGGATAAGGTAGCTTATGTTGTGTCTTTTAAAAGCAGAAGTGCTTTTGCTGGTGTTAGTTGCTGTATTTGGGCATGGTTCAACTTACATGAAGTCAATTTCTTCATCCAAGGGTGAATGGTTTTGTTTTTTGTTACTTTTAGGATTCCTGTCTATTTTCTTGGTGTACCTAGTGCTTTGGGTTGAGGAGGGGAAGTATTGTAGTGTAGTGGGGAGAGCTCAAGGTTACGTGGAGATGATAAGTGGTTGTAAGCAGAGGTTTGCTTGATGGCTGGTATAGAGGGTTGATCAAGCTGTTTGAAGAGAAAGTTGTTTAAAACATTTTTTATTTGATGATGAGAGGTTGCTTGAGCACTATTGAGTGCTTCATCATCGGTACCTTTGCATGTATGTGGTGAAGCGATAAAGGTAATGCGGTTTGGAGAGTTACTTGCAGAAAAACTGGCAGGTTGCATGGGAGGGATGCAAATGTACATGGTGGAGTTGGTACATGATTGGGTGGATTGGTTGATAGATCAACGTCATTTTAAACATGAACAGTATGATTAGAAAATGCAAACAATTGTTTGAGAGGGAGGTTTGAGTTTAGCAATGCCTTTTGGAATTGTATTGAAAGAAAATGGATTTGGAGAAAACCTTAATTGCTTATATGGAGATATGGTAGTGTGAGTATCTGAATTGATGCAAGCTTGTGATATACAGTTACGAATTTTGATTTTGTTGGTCATAATTTTTTAAGTAAATAAACCAACTCACGTTACTATTACTGTTTTTGCTGAGTTTTTTTGTATCATATGTTGTTGGACTACAAGAAGCTAAGTTGTGATATACAATTTGTTCTCCCTTATACGTTTATGTTGATGTTGCATTTAAGTCTCCCTTTGCATTTGCTCAATTTTAAACAGGTATATATTTCTTGTGTCATATAAACAACATTTTTTGCCTGTTTAATTAGTAAACTGTTGCAGAAGTGGATATATTATCTCAACAAAGGAGCTCAAACTAACATAACTTACAATGTAAGATCCAATACATCGCCGATCCTTGCTATAGCTAAAGGTAACCATGCACTGGCTATTTCAATTATATATTTAAAGAGGATCATGGTATGAATTCCAATGAGCGGTGGCCGCATTACTGGTTTTAAACATGTATTGGTAATTATTTGATGTGTTTAATTTTGATCGAATCATTACAGGTAGCGAAAGCTTTATTCAACAGCTAGAATACCCAGCACGCTCGAACATAACATCATCATGGAATCTTATTCAAGGTAACTGTTAGATTAATGTAAGGTTTTCCTGTTGTCTGCTCCTAAATTCTAAGTATCTTGTAATCACTTCAGTCAATAGAAAAAACTGAAGCAGCTATGAACAGTCAATAAAAGTTGGATGCAAGTTTAATATAACATCAAGGTGACTATTTTTCATTAGTCTTTAATGCTAAAGAGTTCAAAACTGCCAGGGTTGATCCTATAGCTCAATTTTTAGTTCCAATCGCTTCACACATGAACAAAGATCACACTAAAGACACAAAAACTCACTCAGTGAAGGTAGATTATGCTAATATTGTGGATGTGGACAGTCTTGGTTTCAATGTTAAGGCTGGTTATCAAGGTAGCTCCGTGAAGCTTCGAATTCCTTTTCCAAGGCCCGCCCAAGATAGAAAGGATGTGAAAACACTTATAGTCGAAATGCTTCAAGCTGCTTGAGGTTCTAGTTCATCGTGATCAACTGATATTTACAAAGGTAATAGTACATCTATGGTCATTTCTGATACATGGTCTATTTGGGTTTTGTTAATAACCATTAGTAAATTGCTAAGATTTTAGACTGTTGACATAGAGGACTGCAATCAAATCTCATTGACATAATTTACCACTAAAAGAGGAACACCATGGAGCCTATTCTCACAACCAGTACTTTTCTTTGAAGCTATGATAACAAAAACCTTAAAATCAGGTTTGAAATAATAACTTTTTAATTCTGATTCAGTGGTCAAATTTCAGTTCATAACTCAACTAACTTGTAGTAGAAAAAATTTAATGAATAAAGATAAATATTAAGATACTTATTTTAATCTACAATTTATCTTCTTTCTCTACACAAAATAAAAACATGAAAAAAAGTTAAAATTAAATTTAAGGTGTAGTTAGCTCAAGTATTAAAACTAGTCCCAAAAGATAACCCTCTGGAAATAATTGGTGTTTTCATTTGTCTCGATGTTATTTTTTATTCGATGATCTAGATAAAACTAGTATTTTGAAATGATCCAAATTTTGGTATTGATGATAAATACAGTTAGTACTAGTTAATAAACAATAATATAATACCGTATTAGTTTGATATTCTTTTATTTTCTTACTTAATAGTATTTTCTATACTGTTGTATAAATATCACTAATACTAGTAAACTATACTTGGAATTAAGGTAGAAATCGTCTTTACTTATTGATGAATAGAAGTTAGAACACCTCTAGAAAAAATCATCTTGATTTGGATTTTTTTGAGATTAAAAATAAGGGTTGACTTTGTTTGTGAATCTCGATCCATCCCTACCTCTGTATAGAGAAAGGGAGAGACAGAGAGTTAATACAAATTATTTGAATCTACTACCTTATATTTGAATTGAATTTTTACTAAAAAAAATTTGGGAATTTTCCGGTTCACAATTTGTGAAAATTGCTTTTGTACTTCTTGCTTAAAAAACATTATCTTGATAAGCATATTAAATACTCTTCTTTCATTAAATAGTTAAAATATATACTTAGTAATATACAACCAGGTTGATGATTAGCACAGTGAGTATTCCTTTTCACTTATGATGTATGTAAGCTCGATACTCGACATTTGTTTCAATGTTGTGTAAGCAGACTTGCTTTGATGTAAAAAATAGAATGAGTAGGAGAGTACAAATTACAAGATTCCGTTACATTCCATTTGCACACATCTTTTTAGTTTTGTTTCAATATACATACAAATTATATATTATTTATACTGAAAAAGAAGATTGTAGGCATATTGTACAAACTTAAAATGTACATAATGTGATAAATTGTCTTGGAACCTTGTTAAAAAAAGAAAGTATGAATTGCAATTTTTGAGCAGTCCGCTGCACATATTATTTAGACACACAAGTATTTATGAATATAAATGAGTTTCAAAAAAGTGAAATATTGAGCTTTATCATGTATTTATGTTATTCCTGATTCAATACAATATGGATGAATTCGTGTTATCCTTCTGATTATGTGTTCCCATTAGATGATTTAGCCATACGCATTTCGTGGAATATCAAAGTTGATGATTAATCAACAATAATTTGAAACTTTATCTAGCAGCAATGATAAATTATTTGTGAACAACGCAGATTTTTTGATCTTGGTTTCTTTTTCTTTGTCAATATACGATATAACAATTATTAACGCCTTGACTGTTTATTTGACATTAACAGGATCACCGTTGTTGATGTTAAGGAGAAAATATTTGAAGCAAAGCAAGATTATATCGTTTTTCTATTTTGTAAGTAATTTGTTGATGCAAAAATGTATGACTTACTCCGTGTGAACAAGGAAAAGTTGATAAAACAATTTATATGACATATTAAGTTGTTTGAATAATACGTATGGAATGTTATATGATAATTTGTATATTTGTTTGTGAAAGTTTGTTATATTTATATAGTTAAGAAATATTTAAATGTGTGTGTGTGTATATGTATATATATATATGTATGTGTGGTGTGCGTGTGTGTGCGTGTGTGTGTATGTATATATGAAAAAAGCTGAAAGGATGACGAATATTCAATAAATTAATAATATAAACAATAGTGTTTTATAAACGCTATTGAATAAAAAATGCTATAAAACATACAAATGCAATGCTGTAGGAACATACACACAAACGCTATAGAAACATATACACAAACGCTATTGAAAGCAAGTATCAGATGGTGTATTCTATAACGTTTATGTTTGATAGCAAATAAAAACAATATAAAAAATTAATTTTTCATAGCGTTTTTATTTCTGCTATTTAAAGTAGAAGGCCTAACATAGCATGTCGTTACATGGCGTTCTCTGAAACGCTATGTTAGGATATAATAGCGTTTTTCAAACGCTATGAAAGTCCTATTTTGTTGTTGTGTTATCTGCATCTTTTACCCTAAATGCTCCACAGAACTTAGTGCATTCCCTTTGTGAGTGGCACTAAAGGATGTGGGGTGTTACACGATCCATAGCGGGCGGAGGAGGCGGAATTGGTTGGAGCTGCCAACTAAGAAAAGGAGGGCGTGAGGCTAAGTAAGGAATTCAAGTTGGTCGGAGGAGCTAGCAACATGGGTGATGGCCATAACCTGGCAAGGAAGTGGTTCGATTGTGGTTCGCTTTTGGCACCGTAGAGGATGTTTAGGGGTTCGAATCCTCTGGCAAGTGTAGGAGGTAGAGAGGCGCAGCCGTGAATGATGTTTGGGGGTTCGAATCCTCTGGCAAGTGAAGGAGGTGGTTCGGTGGTTTATGAAGTAGGGCGGAGGCAGGTCCGGGAAGAGGCTGGCATCAGGTTCTGATGAAGGCGGGGCGGTGGTATTGAGTGGCGCGAAGGAGAGGGCTCGTTTGATGGTAGGTAGAGTATCAGTTTTGAAATAAAAATTTTATTCGAGATCTGAACTTAATGTTTTGAAACAAAGAAGAGTGGAGTACAATTGTGGGAGAAGAAATGCAAGCGGCACAATATTCTAGAGCCAAATTTTGACTATTGCCGCCTAAAATTCAGCTGAGTTAGAACGCAAATTAGTATGGAGCCAAAATTTTACTTTTCCCCGCCTAAAATTGAACTAAGGAGGCGCATTATTTTGAAGTTAAATTTTAACTTTTACTGCCTAAAATTCTACAACTAACGAAGAAAAAAAGTTGTATGTAACGTATATCACAACGGTCAAAGCAAAGGAGTTGTCGAAAATAAACTTACTACAACTTGTTGGAAACAGCTCTTGGTTCATAGCACAAAATGGATATAAATGAATATTATAAGTTTTAATTAATAAGTAAAAATTTATATTAAATATAATATGAATTTCGTGAAAAACTATTTTTTCACTAAAGTACTAAATATTACTACTTAGTTATTATTACTTTTTAATTTTATGTTATAATTTAATATTAATTATAAAATAGTAATTAATTTTTTATTGTATTAATCAATGAATATTAACTACTAATATGAATTATTTCATATTTAATTATTATTTAATGGTGATTATTATTTTTATTAACTATTTACATAGTAAGTATTAAATTGACAAATATTATTGATTCCTAAGTTTACTATTAATTATTATTATTAAATATCAATATAATTAGTTATTAAATATAGATCTTATAAACATGAAGTTTGTACTAGGCATCTCTACTACAACGAATAAAATGAAAAGTTGTGATATATATGTTTATTACAACAGTGATTTTTTCACAGTTGTAAAAAACATTTATTACAACAGTGCATTTTGCACAGTTGTAAAAAAAGCATTTATTACAACTGTGCTTTTCGCACAGTTGTAAAATTAAAGTTGTAATATGGTGTTTCTGTTGTAGTGAGGTTTACTGAAAATGAAATTTAAAGTTAATAATCTTTGTGATGCTTGTCAACTACGTAAACTAACAAAATCGTCATTTAAATCTAAAAAGGTCATTTCAACATTAGAGTTACTACGTACGGATCTGTGTGGGCCAACCCAAGTTAATCCATAAATCATAGAAGATATGTGTTTGTAATTGTTGATATACTTGGACAATATTCATAAAAAATAAAAGTGATACTTTTGAATTTTTTGTTAAACAAATTCAAAAGTTAAAAGGATTTAAAATAAATAATACAAGAAGTGATCATGGAGGAGAATTCAAAAATGAAATATTTGATCAATATTGTAAAAAGAAAGGTATTTTCCATAATTTTTCGTTTCCTAGAATTCCACAACAAAATGGAGACGTAAAATGGAAAAACAAAACCTTACCAGCATGTGTCATAACCTTATTGAATGCAAGTACTTTACCAAAACATTACTAGGCAAAGGCAGTCGAACGGCTTGTTATGTTTTGAATCGTGTTTCTATTCGGCCGCTTACAAAAAGTACCCCATACGAACTTTTTAACGGTAGGAAAACAAATATTCCATATTTCAAAATCTTTGATTCAAAATGTTTTGTTTTAAACATTAAAGATCAACTTGGAAAACTCAATTCAAATTCGATGAGGGAATGTTCCCAGGACATTCTGATCGAAGCAAAGTTTACCGTGTTTTTAATAAAAGAGCATGCAAAACTAAAGAAACACTTCACATATTTTTGACGAAAATATTAATCAAAATACATATAACATTGAAATTTTGAGAAGTAAAAATTCTAAAGAAGTGTAAATGATCGACGGTTTTAGTTGCAAACAAATAAACCATGGTTTGTTAAACCGCAAGCGCACGAAGTCTATTGCAGTATTTGTGCGAATGCGGGTCGAATCCATAGGGAGTTGTATAATTTACTAATGTTTATTTAAATTCTAGGCGAGTTAGACGAAATTTAGGATTAATGTTTTAATTAAGAAATTAGAAGAGAATAGTAATGATTTTTGCATAGAATATTTAAGAGCCGTGAAAATTATGGATGAGATCTATTAACCTCTTCGCAAATCAATAGATCTCAAGAAAATAAAATAAAAAAAATAGAATTCGATGCAAGCAAGAACATAAATTGAAATAAGGTAAAGAGAACACAGACAGAAAAGAGTAAATAAGGATCCAATAAGAAGAAATATTACAAAGATCAGAATAAAGAGAAAACCAAATTTTATTAACGAAGTAGAAGTTGTTTACAAGAGAATAGACAACAAGAAAATACAAGAAAATCTAAGTTGATGCCCTATTGGCATCTAATGCCACGATGCCTAAACTATTGCTAGGTAGGGGCATTTATACTGCTCCTTAGATCTAGATCTAAAAAGAAGATTTTTCTATGAACTTTGACTCGATCTTCCATTCTTTTCTCCTTCTTTATTTTTTTTGGAAATCTCTTTCTTTGTATTTCTAGGTGCTTCTTGTTTAGCACATTCTAGAAACTTTTGAGTTGATCTTTTTGTAGATGCTTCTTGATCTTGCTCGTTCCATGTTCTTCTAGAAGCTTCTTTCTCTAGAATATTCCAAAATCTTCTCGAGTTGGACTCTTTTTAGATGGAATTTCTTTTTATTTTGAAAATAAATTACCTGCCATAAACACAATTAAAAAGACCAAGTAATACTGTGTTAGAATAATAAAATGCATAATTAAGCAGTGTAAAATTTACACAATTTGATGTTCATCAAATACCCCCACACTAGAACTTTTATTCGTCCTTGAATAAAAAACCTAACTAAATTAATTAGCCACACTTTCGTAGGGAATCACGATTGCATTTAGCGTATGCAACAAGCCGTTAAACCCCTAGGTATCCCTTGTAGGACGAGTTGCGTCTCGTGAGGGTTTTCAACAAATACTATCAACAAAATCCAATCCAACATGATATGCTATTAATGCAACTATATGAATGAAAAGAATGTATGTGAATAAGTTTGTTCTAAATAGTTACAATGTTGTAGCATATAAATGCACTAGTCAAAACCAAGAAATTTACGTTCATCACCTAGCAACAAACTTCAAACAAAAATTAAGTTTGCATCACATCAGACTCTAGCTTGCTAATATTTTAGGTTAAAACATGGTGAAATTATGAAGTTTTTTTTCGTGATTGTCAAAGTTTGCAAAGTGGTATTTTTATTTTTATTTGTATAACCATTTCAAATCGATAAAACTAAGAGTATGCTTTGATTTCATTCACTTATCCACTCTTATTATTTATATTTTTACTTAATGATACCACTTTTTCTACTCGTACACCTAACCCATGGGCCAAGGTACACCATCCATGCACTGCCTTTTGGGCTTACGTGAGAATGGAATAGAGCTTGGCGGATTGTGCAAGCCGACTCCAACAATGTCAGTATAGGTCGGGGATCCTTAGGTGTTCAACTCATAATGAGACCAAGGTATACCTCTCATGTACTTCCTTTCGAGCTTACGTGAGAGTGGGACAGAGCTTGGCAGGTGCGTGCACAAACGCTAGATGTACTGGCAATGTTGGATACCCTTGGTTTATTAATTATCACTATCATTATCATTATAATTATTAGCTAAGAGAGGATAATGCAAAATCATCTTAGCATCTCTTCATTATATAGATTTGAAAAGTGTTAACTTGTGTATTCTAGTGATAACATTTTTTAAACAATGACAATAAATAACCAACTCCTCAATTGCCACCTATGAATCAACCAACATATTAGTTTACTATTATCACATGCGATTTACACTTTCATCTTATTTTCCATCTAAAGCTAATGATTCACAAAAGTTTCCATCAAATGACTAGTACAATATATCTACTAGACTATGCCTATTTAAAATAAATCGAATTCAATATTTATTTTATTTTATTTTTTTTGATTTTTTTCAAATATATGCTATGGCATAAATGTACATGCTTAAAATGAATGTCATTTTACATGCAAGAAAGAAAAAAAAAATGAATGCAACTAAAAAAATGAATGCAATATGATTATCCCACCACACTTAAAATTTAACAGTGTCCTCACTGTTCATAACGTTTTTCTAAACTTGAAAGAAAGTACCCATAAATGGATGCAATGCAAAATGATTTTTAATATAAAATGCAATTTACTAATATGCAGAAATGGATAGTGTATAAAATAATATATATGTTTACGATGAATGCAATGCATATATTGCCACCACCTCGTTCTTCCGCACATGGTTTTTGGATTATTTGTTCCCCCCACACTATTCTTAGGTACATTGCTTAATAAGAAACTTCTTTTCACCAGCATCTCATTTTTATACCTAGATTTATAGTTAATTAGATTGATATCTAGGTATCTTGTAAATGTAGATTTCTCCAACCAAGCTTTATGCACGATATGATTCATATACTCAATGAATTTATCGGTGTATTGTAGATAAATTAGTAGAATCAAGAGACGATCCAAGATCGTATTCAATATCAAGTGCTTTGTCAGTTGACATTTCGATATTCTCAACAAGTTCAAAATTACTCTTGGGTTCACCTTCACCATTAGCCTCATTAGTGGAATTTTCTACTTCATACACTAAGCTCTCACATTTTTCCTGTTTTGCAATTTCTTAAAAAATTAAATTTGACTCACCATCATTTGAGAATTCATTTTCCGACAATCCAACAAATTTGAGTTCACCAAATTCCACACCAATAATAGCCTTACTCTTTTTAAAATTTCCAACTTCAAAATTTTTGGTTTCCATCTTGTTAGTGTTAGGTAAAGCGAGATCGAAATTCAAACCTAAATCTTGTTCTTTAAAAGAATCAAAATCCAAATCTATCTATGAATTTTTAACAACTTCATTATTGTTACATTTAGGTTTTACTTCCACTTGACTTGATAATTTCTCGTTCTTGTTATTTATGGACAAGTTCTTTACCATTTTCATGAGTTGATTGCATTTATTATCAGATTCTCTTCGAATTTCCTTAATTTGTCTTTCAGGAAGAACATAGCACTGTGGCTGTTGAGGTGGTTTTGATGTGTTTCTATGGTGTGGATGTATATAAGTTTGACTAGCAGAACTCTTACTTTGAGGAACGAATGTTGGATTAGGTATTTGAGGAGGTTGAGTATTTTGGCTCGTTGAACAAAAATGTGAAGATCTTGCAAAATTATTTTGATTTGACCGTGATAAATTTGGAAGCTTCCTCCAGTTATAAATATATGATGGATTAGTTGGAGCAAAGGCGTTCACTTGTTCTTCAAGATATGGAAGTAGCTCTTCTTTGACTAGGTAGTCATTGGTAAAGAAGTGGGAGGTGTCTACTGCGCGTACTCCCCTGGGATTCATGAAACGACCCAAACTTTCCCATAAAGGAAAGCCTAGATTGCTTTGAGAACAACACACATCAGAACACAAATTGAAGAACATTTATTGCTGATTACAACAATTACATCAGAGTACAAGAAAATAATAGAGTATGAATGCTTATTACACAACAGAAATACAATAATATCAGAGACTTAAATTACATTTAAATAGCAGCGGAAAAAATAATACAAATATACAACCGAAAGGAATACACGGATACAGAGATTTCCGAATATCGCTTCAGTTGTAAACCAGGATCCTGTAAATACTTCTGCAAAAAAGCTACTCGATTGCCCGTATGGAAAATATGGGCACCCGAGTTTGTCAGTGAAACAAACTACAGGTCAGTCATGGGACTGGTATGAGAATTCTTACTTAACTTATGTAGTAATAATAAGGATAATCACAAGACCACGCCGCTAACGCGGAACATGTTTACTCCAATGGATTGCCAGAGCATGAAATAAAGTAAATCGTTAAACAACGCAATGATTTTTAGAAATATGAAACCATTATAAGACTCAAGTCCCATCACATAATGCAACGCAAACTGAAGGATAGAGTTTTACCTTATAATGGTCAAAAGACGCATGATACGATTAAAACGGATTTGATATTATTATTAGCATATAAATGTTCAAAAGTATTTCAATCATAATGTATCAATCATAGACGGCATGGGTACCATATATCATGTCGCCACAGTAGTTCTACAATCAAAACCGCATGGTGTCGTATTGGAAATTGGGTTTCCATCATGAGTCGAGGCTAGGGATCGTCCTCACTGATTCGAGACACTCTAGAAAATGCCTCAGGATTCCCCGTAGTGAACCCTTGGATGCAGTTGGGCCGGTCCACACAAAACGCTAGTGGATTAGTTATGCCTGAACACACGCTTTCCCGGTTCTTTGAACCTCTAATATGACCACTTCCGGCCTATAAAACTGAGGCGCCTCAATCCATCAACCTCATAAATAAAAATGTCAGGGCTGGTAAGTCGCTGACACCACTTCTAACTAGAAAGAAACGTGTGCACTCTCTATGGTTCTGATCCCGTTTTTGACTCATACCGGGGTGTGAGGTTCGCGAAGTCACGCTATACACAAAGCTATGCCGAAATAAGCTATGCTTTGATCATCCCACAAGGCTCTGCTTTTCAACAAAAGCCTTGATTATTTGCATCTTGGCGTGCCACATTGACAATTCACGCCATGCGATCAATAACTACTAATATATACCCCCTGAGGGTGTTAAGTAAGAGAATAAATTCTCCGCCACCAAACGTATATATATTAAATAGAAATCAATTTAATTTACATGGAATGAAATTCAATGTCAGACACATATCCATTTACAAGCCCATTCTGGGTCTGAACGAAACCATAGCCACTAGGTTCATGCATATCTGGGCAATCAACAAGTACATCCGGACAAACTACTACTATTAACCATTTTCTAGGAGCGACCCAGTTTAGGGCATCAGTAGTCGTCCATTCGATGTGAGGATCGCCGGTCTTCAACAACCGTCTTCATCTTCGCCTCTTAATTGTCGTAGTAATTATTCGGAATGGGCTAAACCCGGTCTTTCCGAATAACATGAGTATTTTAATAATTAAAAATCAGGTGCTATAAAGACATGTTCAACGCCTCATTCCAATTCAGAATATTCTTCTAATAAAATATTCACATTATCTTATCAAAGATAAATTCTTTACATTTATTCTTAAATCTTTCTTTTATAGATTTATTAAAAACTCCTATTTGGTTTTAAATATCAAAAATCATTATTTAATGATTATTTAAATTTAAGAAATTAATCTTACCTTTAACTGGGTTAAATAACTAATGTCATTCAAAACCCCGTTCACAGTAAACCCAAAACCGTCTTCCATTAAACATGGAATTTTTATAGAAATCGAATCAACATCTAATTGATATAAATTTCTGTATCCAACCAATAATATTAATGGAATAACGACTCTTAAATTCCATATTTAGTATTGGTCTTCTTTTACAAAAGCTTATCTCGGTTATTATTTAATCGAATTCTATTCAATTCCAATTTAATATATTAAATTGGAAAAACTTGGCTTTGGAAAATTTCCATTTAAATATTAATAAAAGATTTATAAATTCCAAATCATATTTTTACTGTTAGTTAAGTTAAAGAACAAATGTCATTTAAAAACACAGTTCACAATATACCCAACCTCATTTTATTCCAATTACTAAATGTAATTCAAAACTTTAATAATCTTAATTAAAAGATTTATCCTTTTCATACGGGATTTAAGAATAGTGTTATTAAAGACACCATTCACGACAAACCCAATATCCAATTCATTTAATTTAAATTCAATTAAATATTAACTAATTAGAAAACTTCATTAAATCTTAATTTAATGATTTATTCTAGTTAATAACTAGTTTCTTTCGATAAAAATATATTTTTCTAAAATATTCTTTTTCTAAAATATTATTTTCCTAAAATATTCTTTATTGAAATGAGACTCAATCAATAACCACATAGTTTCAGTTATATGGTTTCCATATATTGCATGAAATCAACCATTAGGATAAATAATTATTAAACATCCAAATAACAACCAGAGTGGATTCTACAACTAAATATTGGGATTGGTGTATGTCAAATATGATCCCAATACCCGTGTGGGATTTCATCCAACAAACAAATAATAAATTACTTGTTCACCTGGGCGATGTGTGAAAATTATCGTCCCAATCACATAAACAAGTCGGATGACTTGTAAATGGAAGTGTAATATTCAGTTTGAATATACTAACATTATCTTTAATACATCAAACATTTCAACATTTCAGACATATATTTTGGGTCATCACTAACATCATATTTTAACAGATGCATATTCTATTTTAATATCTAATCCTTTTTAACACAACAACCATAGAATGAAAATATAACTTTCATCGTCAATTTTCTTATGGAAATGACTTACAATAAAAATGAAGTTTTATCGTCAAATCTTTTTATTGCAAACGAATGACAATAAAACTCTGATCTTCTATTTCAATTATTTTTATTGTAAACAAATGACAATAAAACTCTAATCTTCTATTTCAATTCTTTTTATTGTAAACAAATGACAATAAAACTATAATCTTCTATTCGAATTCATTTTATTGTAAACCAATGACAATAAAACTCTAATCTTCTATTCCAATTCTTTTTATTATAAACAAATGACAATAAAACTCTAATTTTCTATTTCAAATCTTTTTAAATGAAATCAACATCACATAAAAATGTAACCTTTAATTCTATTCTTTTTATTTGGTCAACTTTGACGCTAAAAATATGTCCTTTTTAGTTGAAACAAAATAACGCTAAAATGTGTTCTTTTCCCTATCCTTTTTAATGACCGCAATGTATATTCTTGTTTCATCCTGAATGATGAACAAATATGTACATTTGGTTAAATTCTATTTGATGATCAAAATGTATATTTTGGTTTAATCCTTTTTAAACGAACAAAAATGAATATTTTTGTATAATCCTTATTAAACGAACAAAAAATGTATATTTTTGTCTCATTCTTTTTATTTAAAGCAATATTACATAAAAATGTTATTTTTATTTTGATACAAATCTAATGTGACAAAAATGATATTTTATTTTGTTACAAATCTAATATAACAAATTTATTCTATTGGAACATTTATCACAAAAATGACAATTCAATTCTAATAAAACATTTTAAACAAAAATGTTATTTTATTCTATGCAACATTTCTAATAAAAATGTTATTTTCTTTCTATGCAACATTTCTAATAAAAATGTTATTTTTGTTTTAAATTCTCATTCCTAACAAAAATGATATTCTTAATTCTAAGAAACATTTCCTAACAAAAATATTCTTTTAATCCTATTAAACATTTCTTGACAAAAATTTCCTTTTAAGCATATTAAACATTTCTAATAAAAATGACCTTTTTATTCTATGTAAACATTTCTAACTAAAATGTTATTTTTTTTAATCTAAATAAACATTTCTTGA
Organism: Allium sativum; assembly: GCA_030737875.1. NCBI lineage: Eukaryota > Viridiplantae > Streptophyta > Magnoliopsida > Asparagales > Amaryllidaceae > Allium > Allium sativum. The sequence goes on along the minus strand of CM060916.1, from coordinate 1,044,131,085 downwards.
AAAAAATGTTATCTTCAATCCAAATAAACATTTCCTAACAAAAATGTTATTTTATTTGTTAACATAACATGATCTAACAAAAATGATATCCAAATGTTAACATAACAAGATTTTTTTAGCACTAAAAATGACCATTTATATTAACATCACATTTCTAATAAAATGACAATTTTATTTTAATATGGCATTGTCTAACAAATTCATATTTTTATCTAATATGACCATTTCTAACAAAAGTGTTAATTTATTAAACATGACAATATATAACAAAAATGTTAATTTCTTTTTTTTTTATGAACAAAAATGTTTATTTCTTTTTTAATGAACAAAATGTACATTTTTGTCTAGCTCTTTTTAATGTACAATAAGGTATATTTTTGGTTTAATGAACAAAGTAATAATTTAGTTTACTCAACTCTCAAGTTTACAAAAATGTTAATTTCAACAATCTAATAAACAAAATGATAATTTTGTTTTACTCCAATTCTATAACTAACATAAATGTCAATTTCAATAATCTAATAGACAAATGATAATTTGGTTTTAATCTTTCTAGTTTGTCAACAATGACAATTTTTGTCTAACAATTCTTTCTCAACAAATTGGTATCTTTGTTCTAACAGTTTTGTTTAGCACAAATATCACCACATCTATCAATTTACATAATAACCCAATCATAGATTAAATCACGTAAAATAGAATTTAGCAGCGTGTAATTTCTCAAAACAAATTCTAGAATAGATAACATATCATGAGTCAGCAATTATAATTATATATGAAAATAAAAAAAGGAAATAGGATTTTTCACATTGATTTTTATCAGAAATTTCAACGTGTTCCATCCCAGATCTGGTTTTTTTCATGTTGTAGATTTTGTTGTCCTGATTCCAACGCAATTTGAATCATCGAATTCTAATAAGAATCGAACGAGTTATAATGGTTTGAATTTTAATTACAATAGTTAACTAATTAAAATAATTAAATCTCACTAATTACATTACTTAGGGAAATCCTGGCCATCGTCTTCTATAATTTCCCATATCGTTACTCCTTGGACTAAAGAACCCATTCGCTCCGGTTGAAACCTCGTCGTCGCTCCTTCCTGACGCCACCGGAACCCGATCCAGAACCTCCCCTCCAAGCGCCAGAGCGCTGCCATCCCACGCCATAAGCAGCCCCCAACTCGCACGCATCCTGCTCCCTGAAATCAAGCTCGAACGGTGCTGTTTTGTGCCCTAATTCCAGTCAATCCTTGAACTGAAAACAAATCATTGCCATATGGAATTAAAGTTGGTTGAATGCTCTTCGAATTGGTGCTGGGTTGAGTTTTAACTTGAGAGGTTTGCGAAAAAATTAAGGATTGAATTTGGTTGCTTTAAGGCCATGGATTTGAAGAATACGGCGGCTACTAATAGATTATGGTTATGGAATAGCATACTGTATTTATATTGTATTTTATTTATTTTCTTTCTTAATTCTTTTAATTCAATAATGGCCCATCAACACATACGAATTCCAATTCAAACCCAACAAAAGTTGTCCCTAGGCAAATACCCATGATCCAGAACCAATGGGCTAGGTCCCGTCTGCCCGTTTGATAATCCCCAGCTTGTTTTCTTTAATTTAATATATAAGTCATTTAATTATTAAATTTAATCGTATATTTTAATTTACCGGGGCCACATACGGACTCTAAAAATTACAGAAAAAATATTTCTAGCTTCGTTTTGACGATACGGTTCTAACAAAACTAATTTCGTCGAATTTCGAGACCGTTTGAAAAATGGCTATTTTTAAGTCGATTAAATTTGACTAAAACTGACAAAACACGTTTTCTTTTGCCATGCTCACATATCAATTTGAAAAATTAGGAAAATTGAAACCTAGCAATAATTTGACATTCCGGTTCCAACAAAAGTGGTTTCGTCGAAAACAGAGGTCGTTTGAAAAATGGTTATTTTTAAGGGCCATATATTATATTAAAATTTATATAAATTCTACAGCGACTTTTCTAAATTTTAAGCTGGACATAACTTTCAAATTATAAAGTGAAATTTCAGTTTCTTATATTCGTAAGAAAGATATGAATAAACAAATTTAAATATTTCTTGTTTCGTTCAATTCTGATTTAAAATGAATTCTGTGTAGTCAACTGAAATTAGAAATCGAATTTTTGAACTGCCGTGCCATTTCTAATTCCTTTTTTAATTAAATTAAATTTATTCATTTTAACTTCGATTTAAATAAATTTTTATTCGTTATTATTTAAAATAAATTATTTTAAATATCCAAAATCCTTTAAAATTTCTAAAATAAAAAATTTAAATTGGTTCCAAAATTCCGGGTTGTTACAATCTCCCCGACTTAAAATCTTTTCGTCCTCGAAAAGGAACCGAGCTGAAAGTTGTTTAACTAACCAACTCAACTTCCAATTCTAATCAATTTTCAGTTCAGTTCAATATTAAATTCAATTTATCATTCCTTTATAAATTTTTCAAAAGTGTTGTTGCATCTTTCTAAATGTTTATGATCGTTTCGAAACTAAATTTGCATAAAAATAATCAACCAATTACTATTAGCAAATTAAAATTATCAACAGTAAATGATTGAAAAAATGGAAATTAGATCGCGCACCGGGGTTGAATGGCTAAGGTCTTTACTTTTTAAGTGCTTGTACTCAGCCTTGTATCAAAACGTAGTCCACCCTTTGTACAGCTAGCTCAAATGCTCAATGTTCACTTTTTCTCCCCATGAACTCATAGTAATCTTCCTTATGAGGCTTTACACGTGAAAATTGTTTCAGCCAGTCTCCTCCGTTCTCCTTTCTTTCTTTGCAATCTACGCAGTCTCTCTTCCCTTTTTTCGATTGATTTAAAGAGCACTGATCTGGACAAGGAGTTTTGCAATTAGGGTTCGATCTTTGGGGACGTGTCACGCGAGGATTGGCAGCGATGATGTGTTGGTTTGACTTGTGCTAATGGTGAGTAGTTGTCCGGTTAGTGTATGGTGAAGGTGGTTTTGGGCTTTACTTCGATTGCAAGGCAAGTGACAGTGTCTCGAACGTAGGTAGCAAGTTGAGGTGAGGTGAAAATTGAAGTTGTCCAGAGAATGAGAAATTTGCAGAAGACTCAGAGGAATAAAAAAAATTAAACAGAGAACTTCTGAACGGAAATAGAAAGGAGAAAAAAATGATTTTTTTGATTTTTTTATAAAATAGAAACTAGTAATAAGAAAACAAAGGGAAATAAGCAATTAAACTAAAGAAGATAAGAGAAAAATGATTTTTTATTTACGGTTAACAAAAGAAAACAAAGGAAAAACCCCGAAACTAATAACAAGAAAACTAAGTAAGTGAACTAACGAGAAAAAAATAATTTTTTTATATTATAAAAAGGAAATGTAAATGAGTAGAAAAATGATTTTTTTTTCTTTTTTGATGTTATGAAATAGGAAATACTAAAGAGAGAAAGTTATCCTTTTTTTTATTGATTGAAAGCAAGAACAAGAAATAAGATAATTAAACAACTAAATTATATAAAAGAGAAAACAAAAACTAATATTTTTAGTAGATAAAAGCAAACAAAAACTACTAATACAACCACTAGAAAACTAAGCAAAACAAGCAGCTAAACAAAAGTAAAAAATGATTTTTTATAATGAAAGAGAACAATATCAAGAAATAAGAAATACTAGAAATGAAAACCAAAAGGAAAAATTCATTTTTTTCCTAAAGAAAGCAAAAACTACTATTGGAAAACAAAGGAAAATGAGCAATTTAACTTTAAAATATGATTTTTTTAAGGATAATAAAAGGAAACAAAGAAGAAAATAATTCTAAAACTACTAATGACAAAACTAAACAACTAAACTGGAAAAAAAATTCTTCCTTTTTTTAAAATATGAAGAGAACAAAATAAAATAAAAGAAAGAACTACAAATAAATAGAAAATAGAAAACAAAGAAAAAAAAAACTAACATGGATCGAATATTAAATAAACGCTAGAAATTAACTGAACTCCCCGCCAACGGCGCCAAAAACTTGATCGACGGTTTTAGTATTTAACACAAACCGCGATTTTATTTTACCGTAAGTTCACGGTGTCTGTTTTAATATTTGTGCGAGTATGGGTCGAATCCATAGGGAGTTGTATAATTTGCTATTGTTTATTTAAATTCTAGGGGAGTTAGACGAATTCATGATTATTGTTTTAATTAAGAATTAGAAGAGAATATGTAAGAGCTTTGAGAATTAGAGATGAGATTTATTTACCTCTTGGTAAAGCAATAGATCTCAAGAAATTAAGAATAGAAAACAGAAAATATAATTCAAGCAAGAACAAAAGTTAAAATAAAACAAACGAGAGCACAGATTGAAGGGTGTAAGAAGATTTAATAGGAAGAAATATAATAAAGAGAAAACAAGAAAAAAAACCAAATTTTATTAATGAAGTAGAAGTTGATTACAAGAGAATAGACTAAAAGAAAATACAAGAAAATCTAAGTTGATGCCCTATTGGCATTTAATGCCAAGATGCCTAAACTAATGGTAGGTAGGGGTATTTATAGTGCTCCGTAGATCTAAATCTAAAAAGAAGATTTTTCTACAAAATTTGACTCGATCTTCCATTATTTTCTCCTTCTTTATTGTTTTGGAAATCTCTTTCTTTGTATTTCTAGGAGCTTTTTGCTTAGCACATTCTAGAAACTTTTGAGTTGATCTTTTTGTAGATGCTTTTTGATCTAGCTATTTCTATATTCTTCTAGAAGCTTCTTTCTCTAGAATATTCCGGAATCTTCTCGAGTTGGACTCTTTTTAGATGGAATTTCTTTTTATTTTGAAAATATAGTACTGCCATAAACACAATTAAAAAGACCAGGTAATACTGTCTTAGAATAATAAATTGCATAATTAAGCAGTGTAAAATTTACACAATTTGATGTTCATCAGTAAACTTTATTTATAACTCTAGAGAAAATGAAAATGTTATTCATAATAATGAAAAAATCAATCCTAATAACATAGAAAATGAAAATCTTAATCAAAATATTAATGCAAATAGTATTCAAATGAAAAAAAATAGTAGAGAAGATGAAAATATTAATAATATTACTAGAGAAGGTGAAAACTTTATTCATAATACTAGAGAAGATGAAAACATTATTCAAAATAATAATGAACTAAGATCTCCATCAAAAATATTATGGAGCCTTCCAGTTCAAAATAGTATTGGAGAAATTAATCCATATGTAAGAATCAGAAATCAATTAAACTTTGTAGGTCACATAGGGTTCCTATCTAATATAGAGCCCAAAAATACAAAAGAAGCTTCTACTGATGAAAATTGGATTATAGCTATGCAAGAAGAGCTTAACCAATTTGAATGAGGTTAAGTTTGAGAATTAGTTCCTAGACCAAATAATTAAGCAGATATTGGTACGAAATAGGGATATAAAAAAAAGCTGACGAATTAGAAAATATAACTGGAAATAAAGCAAGATTAGTTGCACAAATATATAATAAAGAAGAAGGAATAAACTGCAAAGAAATGTTTCATCCAATCGCCAAATTAGAAGCAATTCGTATCTTACTAGGCCATGTCTGTTTTCATAATTTTAAACTATACCAAATGGACGTAAAAAGTGCTTTCCTTAATATATATATATATATAAAATGTTTATGTTGAACAACCTCCTTTATATACACATGAAAAGTACCCTGATTACATATATAAACTGAAGAAGTCTTTGTATGGTTTAAAACAAGCACCCTATGCTTTGTATGAACATCTCAAAAATTATCTTATAAGTTCAGGTTTTCAAATAGTAAAGGTTGATCAAACAATGTTTACAAAACGATCTAAAACAAATATTTTAATAATACAAATGTACATATATGACATTATACTTGGTTCTACTACTGAAAAGATGTGTAAAGAAATCTAAGAAATTTTGTCTAAGGAATTTGAAATGTCCCATATGGGAGAATTATCTTATTTTCTTTGTCTACAAATTAAAGAATTGTCTAACTGTATCTTTATAAATCATGAAAAATATTGCAACAATCTAATAAAATGATTTGGAATGGAAAACGCTTCTGCTAAACCGGTTCCTATGAGTACAACAACATATCTCAATAGAGAAAAAAATGGAAAAAGCATTGACAAAAAATATCATAGTATTATACGATCCTTATTACACTTTGTTAGCATAATTAAGGGCAATATAGTCTTTTGTTTTATGTTTTGCCTATATATAAAGGCCTCTTGTGTTGTTTTAGGGTTGAGACTTTCTCTTCTTTTAGCCGTCATCTGCCTTGTACTGTAATGGTGTAGATGAATAAATGAATTGCTTTAGACCTCTTTATTAGAATTATCATGGTATCAGAGCCTATTCTTCTCTGTTGGTGATTTATCTGACTGCTGCTCTCTAATCTCTCTCTGAAAAACAAATACACCGAAGCCATTTCCAAATCCACTGAAGCCTCTCTATCCATTGTTGCCAAATCACTGCCTCTAATCACCGAAATCCGTCGTTTGCACTAATCCGTCGTTCCCAGAAACTCAGAAGCACTAATTCGTCGTTTGCACCAATCACCGAAGCCTAGAAGCAGTAGCCCATCGTTCAGCAGACCCGAATCCGCCATCGTTCAGCACCCGTCGTTCAGCAGACCAGATCCGAAAAGCAGACCTGAATCCGCCATTTTCTGCCCTAATCCGCAGCTCCAAATGCCACTTTTGTGTTGAATTTCTTTTGCTGACCCGAATTTCTTTTGGCAGCCAATCACTGAAGCATCTGACCATTCTTACTTCGCCGTTCCTCTACCCTATTTGCTTTTAGACCCTTTCAGACCCGAAAGTTGTGGAGACCCGAAGTCCTTGGAGAACCGAAGTCCTTTCTTGAGTTCGAAAGTTGAATCCTCTTAGACCCAGAAGTTGCTGACCTTTGTTGAGTTGGTTTTCTCTTTTCTTTTGAAGTTGAATTTTTTTTTTGTTTGTTCTGTGTTTTATTAAAAATGGCAGTAAGTAGAGATAATTCGCTTCAAGCAGATGGTAAAAATTATGCGTATTGGAATTCTGTCTATTCTTCTTTAGATCCATCAATGATTGAACAATTTCAGAAGTTCCTTGCATCTCAGCCACATGCCATATCAGCTTCGTCTCAAATAGGTTTGTCATCTAGTTCATCAGGTATATCTTCTTCTACCTGGATTTTGGATTCTGGTGCTTCGAATCATATGTCACCTAATTTATCCTCTTTCACTTCTTTGGCTCCTAAAGTTTCTGTGCCTGTCATGAGTGCTAATGGTACATCTATGCCTGTGCAAGGTGTTGGTTCAGTCGTTACACCTTCTTTGTCCTTATCTAATGTCTATCACATTCCTAGACTTACATTAAATCTTTCTTCTGTTGGTCAAATTTGTGATAATGGCTACTTGGTTTCTTTTTCTTCGTCTGAATGTTATGTTCAGGATCCAAAGTCTCAGAAAGTAATTGGGACCGGCCATAGAGAAGGGGGACTTTATGTATTGGATCAGCTCAAAGATCCTAAAATTTCAGAGATTGCAGCTTCTGTTCCAGGTGTGGATGTTTCGTCTTTTCGTTTGAGCCAGTCATCTTCTTTGTTTTATTTGTGGCATTCTCGTCTGGGTCATGTATCCAAGTCCCAATTACAATTCTTAGTATCTACAGGAGCTTTAGGAAATTTGAAGACTCATGACATTTCTGATTGTAGTGGCTGTAAACTTGCAAAATTTTTTGCTTTGCCTTTTTCTCAAAGTAATACATTCTCTACTGCACCTTTTGATCTTATTCATTCTGATGTTTGGGGACCATCTCCTGTTTCTACAAAGGGAGGCTCTCGTTATTATGTCTCTTTTATTAATGATTACACTCGTTATTGTTGGATTTATCTTATGAAATGTCGCTCAGAATTCTTTGGCATCTATAATGAGTTTCGATCTCTTATCAAAACTCAGCATGCAGCTGTTATTAAATGTTTTAGATGTGATTTAGGAGGTGAATATACTTCTCATGCTTTTAAGGAACTTCTTGCATTAGATGGCACAATTTATCAGACTTCTTGTACTGATACTCCTGAACAAAATGGGGTTGCTGAAAGGAAACATAGACATATTCTTGAGACTGCTAGGTCACTGTTATTGTCTGCTAGTGTTCCAAGTGAATTTTGGGGGGAGGCAACTCTTACCTCTGTTTATTTGATTAATAGAATTCCTACTTCTCATAATTCTGGCTTGTCCCCCTATGAGAAATTGTATGGTTGTCCACCAGATTACTCTTCTCTTCGAGTTTTTGGTTCTACATGCTTTGTTCTTCTTCCTCGTGTGCAACGGAGTAAGCTGACCTCACGATCTGCTATATGTGTTTTTCTTGGTTATGGTGCAGGACAAAAAGGATATCGTTGTTTTGATCCAGTCAGTCATAAGCTATATGTTTCTCGACATGTTGTTTTTCTTGAACATATTCCTTATTTTATAATTCCTGATCGTACTCACAATATATCTATGCCTGACCTTGTTCATATTGATCCTTTCACTGCTGCTGATGATGAGCTACCTCCTGCTGCAAATCCAGACACTTCTATTGACTCCCCAACCATCCAATCACCTTCTGAGACAGTAGATACTAGTGAACGTCGATATCCTATCCAAAACCGTCAGTCTACTAGACGACCTGATTTTGAATATTCTTGTCTTTCCAGTTCATTTTCTTCATTTCTTGCTTCTATACATTGTCTCTCTGAGCCTTCATCTTTCAAGGATGCAGTTCATGATCCTCTTTGGCAACGTGCTATGGCTGAGGAAATGACTGCTCTTCATCAAACTCATACTTGGGATTTAGTACCTCTTCCTGCAGGAAAACGTGCTATTGGTTCTCGTTGGATCTATAAGATTAAAACTAAAGCTGATGGATCTATTGAAAGGTATAAAGCTCGATTGGTTGCTAAAGGTTATTCTCAAGAATATGGTATGGATTATGAGGTGACTTTTGCTCCTGTTGCAAAAATGACTACAGTTCGAACTCTTATTGCGGTTGCTTCTGTTCGCCACTGGAATATTACTCAAATGGATGTTAAAAATTCCTTTTTGAATGGAGATCTTCATGAAGAAGTCTATATGGTTCCCCCTCCTGGTATTGATCATCAACCTGGTGAAGTCTGCAAACTTAGAAAAGCTCTTTATGGTCTCAAACAGGCTCCCCGTGCTTGGTTTGAGAAATTCTCTACTGTGATTACTTCTCTTGGTTTTTGCCCGAGTAACAATGATTCCGCTTTGTTTGTCAAGTGTACCTCGGCTGGTCGAATTTTGCTTTCTCTTTATGTTGACGATATGATTATTACAGGCGATGATGTTGTTGGGATTAACTTGTTGAAGTCTGAGTTAACTCGATGTTTTGCTATGAAAGACTTGGGTCCCCTTCGTTACTTCTTGGGTATTGAAGTTGCTTCTTCTCCAAAAGGTTATCTTCTTTCTCAATCTAAGTACATTTCTGACATTTTTGAGCGCGCTCGTCTCTCAGATAATAAGACTGTTGATACACCTATTGAGCTCAATGCTCGATACTCTATTTCTGATGGATCTCCATTGCCAGATCCTAATCTTTATAGGAAGATTGTTGGAAGTTTGGTTTATCTCACTATCACTTGCCCTGACATTGCATATGCTGTTCACATAGTCAGTCAGTTTGTTACTTCTCCTACTACAGTTCATTGGGCTGTTGTTATTCGCATTTTGAGATATCTCCGTGGCACTCAGTTTCAGACTCTTTTGCTTTCTTCTACTTCATCTTTAGAGTTATGTGCTTACTCTGACGCAGATTGGGCTGGTGATCCTACTGATCGCAAATCCACTACTGGCTTTTGTATTTTTCTAGGAGATTCTCTAATCTCTTGGAAAAGTAAGAAGCAGGATGTTATCTCTTGGTCTTCAACAGAGGTAGAATACCGTGCTATGGCTTCTACTACTTGTGAAATTGTTTGGCTACGACGTTTGCTTGCGGATATGGGTGTTTTCTTACGGCGACCAACTCCTTTACACTGTGATAATAAGAGTGCTATTCAGATTGCTCATAACTCCGTTTTTCACGAAAGGACCAAGCATATTGAGATTGACTGCCATATTACTCGCCACCACCTTCAGAACGGCACATTGACATTGCCATTTGTCTCTTCCTCCTTGCAACTTGCAGATTTGTTTACTAAATCTTTGTCATCTTCACGCTTTCGGTTTTTGACTGACAAACTCTCGATGCTCATTGCTATCGCATCATGAGTTTGAGGGGGGATGTTAGCATAATTAAGGGCAATATAGTCTTTTGTTTTATGTTTTGCCTATATATAAAGGCCTCTTGTGTTGTTTTAGGGTTGAGACTTTCTCTTCTTTTAGCCGTCATCTGCCTTGTACTGTAATGGTGTAGATGAATAAATGAATTGCTTTAGACCTCTTTATTAGAATTATCACACTTAACATTAAGTAGACCTGATATAATAATGAGTGTTTGTTTATATGCACGATTTGAAATTAATCCAAAGAAATCACACTTACGAGCAGTAAAATGATATTATGTTATCTAACCAATACCGAGCACTTCAAACTTTATTATCCGAAAGATTGTTCCTTTGAATTAATATCCTTCAGTGATGTTGATTTCGGAGGATCCCTAATGGATCGAAAAAGTTCAAGTGGTACATGTCGCTTTATTATCAAATATCTAGTCTCTTGGTTTAACTAGAAATAGAATTGCGCCTCACTATCTACGTATGAAGCTGAACATACATCAACAACTTTGGTTTGTGATCATATTGTATACATACAATAAACACTTAATTTTTTTAATATAAATCAATCAATATCAACCGTTTATTGTGGCAACACAAGTGCAATAAATTTATCTAAAAACCTAATTAATCACTGAACAATACATATAGATATTCGTCATCACTTTTTACGTGATAATATAGAAAAAGAAGTAATAAATTAAGAATTTATATCATCTGAAAATCAAATAGCATATATTTTTACAAGTACATTACTTGATAATGTGTTTTTAAAATTAAGGATAGAATTGTGTATAGTATTGTCTAAAGATTTACAAAACCTAATGAAATTTTAGCCTTAAAAGAATCATTTGGTATCAATTTTTTTCAATATTGCATCAATGGGGACTTGAACCCTGGTAGGATGAATACTAGTCACATAGCCTTTCCATTTAACTACTTGGTGTTTCTTGTCTATAAAGAATATCATAATATACTTATATTTAAACATACTTGTAATATTATCTTTTAACCACTAATATTAAAAGTCTATATTTATAATAAATGATTGGTTAATATTCTCTCGATGTTAAAAGCACATAATTCATTACTAATATATAGGAAATTTTAACTACAAATTGAGACAAAAATGTCTCAAGCTTGTAACGACCCAAATTTTTGGTTGATTAATTTTAAACATATAATATTACTTTAAATGTTGAGTTTATAATATAAACGGATTAGTATATTGAGTTATTGATTTAATAATAGAAATACGATTTAATTTTGAGTATATCGAATCATCGTAATCAAAAAGAGAGAAAAATTGAATTCGAAGTTAAAAACTGAATCGAAACGATTAATATAATCAATATAGATTCTATTTGAATAATAATAATAATAATAATAATTTATTATCGATGAGTTGATTATTTTGAATTTAAATCATATTATATCGATTTAATATGGAATTTAGGAATAGTAAATTTTTAAATGACCTCATTCTTCGACGAAACAAATTTTATTCAGTACGGAATGTAAACCATAGTAGTGTGTCAATTATATCGCGATTTGAGCTCGTATGTGGTCATTTAAACATGAAACTTTAGGCGTAAGTTTCGTGAGGATATTATAATAATAGACTGTACTGAAATTAAATCAATTTCTATTTAAATAAAATAAAAATATCTTTGACTCGAATCAAATTAAAACTAAACTAAAATCGCATTTAAATTCTTGTACTTTAGTCACCCTAAGAAATGTACTACAACCAACCGACCTAAGCCTACATCTCGTTTATAAATAAGCAGTGACTACCCTTCCATCTCCTTTGTTTTTTGTCATTCCCAGAAAAATATGAAAATATCGACGCCTCTACTCTCAAATTTCTTCTAAAAATAATATAAAATCACACCTTCGATTAAATGGTTTAATTCTCGATACATTGATCTCACCTAAGCTTCCTCTTCTAAACCATATGACTTTTGTGTGTTGCAATTCCCGATTTAAGGACTCGATTTTGGACAAAGCAATGTCAGGGCAGGATGCGCCGTGATCTATGGGAGGTCGGAGACTGTCTCGGTTATGAAAACCTGATTGTATGGACAAGGAGCTTCATTGTGATCATTTTGTGGAATTCGACTTTAGTACTTTCCGCGTGGAACACTATACCGTGGGTTTAGGGGCCAATGCTATGATTGGTTGATTTCTAGGTGGCGAGTTCTATGATGAAGTTAGTAGTATAGTGAGGTGGCCGATGTGATTAAAAGAAGGAGGTCAGTCATCGATCCATGTATTGAGCTACAGGCAAAAATCTATTTTTGATTAGTGGAAATTAGGCTAGGGTCCCTATTTAATTTTAAAATCCATGCCACGTCCCTCCCAAGGTTTGATTACAAACCCGGTCCCTGTTTTTAAGTTGTCGACAAACTTTTTGACAGTTCTGCCTTCTTTTGTTCCATCTTCCGCCTTTTGCTTGCTTTGACCAAAAAACGGCAGCCTTAGGTAAAAAAAAAAAAAAAAAAAATCCAAATTTGGGAAACATCCACAGGAGTCCACGAAAAAAAATTTGCGTACTTTTGTGCAACTATTGCCAATAGTAGCATACATACATGCATATATTCATATAATGTTTTCTGTTGAAAATCTGGACCAATATATGCGTACATGGATGCAACTATTACCAACTGTCGCATACATGTATGCATTTAAAGTTGAACTAAGATGCATGTGTTATGAATAGTTGCATACATGCAACTATTTGTATTTATGCATGAATGTGCGCAACGAACTAAAAAGGGGGGAGGCTTCCAAATATGTGCATGGATGCATGCGTGTATTTTGTATAAGAGCACAAATGTGTGCAACTATGTCTGAAAACAGTGAATGCTTGAAAAAACAAGCTAGATTCGAATATATGCGTAAAAGGATGCGTATATTGTTGTTTAACTCGCTACAACAAATTGACCATATTACAACGGTAGTAAACAATTGTAAAAGATTTTTTACAACGTTTGGGCCACCGTCGTCTATTAAGAAGTTGTAATAGACTAAAATCTTTTACAACTGTATTGCACTGTTGCGACACACTTGTGAAATGTATATTTTACAGCTGTTTTCCACTGTTGTAATAAACTTAATTACAACTGTTTTCCACCTTTGTAATAAACTTTATTACAACTATTTATAACTATTGTAATATATTTTAGTAAAAGTATTATCTTACATTTTTAATATATGAACGAGTTATATACATATTGCTAATAAAAGAATTCATTTTAGAACATATTATCTACAAAACTGAAGATATCAAACAAACTTAAAACATGAATCAAAACAATATATTAGAATTTTCAAACTCTCATCACCTTTTTATAAATCATACAAGTATCTCAAGTACATAAAGCAACTACAAAGTCCTGCTGCCTCTAGACGACATTTGATTCATAGAAAAACTGATATCGGCATTAGAACCGTGCTGATGAATAACAAGCATGGACCCATGTAACATATAATCTGAAGAAGCTGGAAGACCTCCGACCTCTCCGAGCTCATGCTGCCATGCGCTGATAACGACTTTTAAGTAAGCCATCGACCCATGTATCTGTCTTCCTACTATAATTAACGAGTACAGTCCGTCCATGTTTGACAATATTTTAACTGTCTCTCATGAGTTTTCCACCACTTGCTCTGTGAATGTCACTGTTTCTGTGGTCACAAACCTGCAATAACTTGACTGGAGAAATTCCAAAAGATAGAGGCTACTTAATTCATTATCAGCAACTCGTTAGTAGTTTATGGTCAGACTTATACAGGTATAAACTAACTCCACTCATTTTGCACTGTTTCGTCCTAATAACCATTTTTTGAGATGATATTTAACTTATTTTCTCCATTGTTAATAAAATCCACTATTGGATTACACAACAGCTTACAAATGATGGATAAAAAGATTCTTACCCATATTTTGATTAATCCAGGTACATGAGTTTTCATATGCTTAATTACTTACTATTGATTTGAAGTTGTTTCTGTGTATTAACAAAAAATGAATGAATATTTTTAGGAAGCAGGGTTGAAGACTAGTAAATTGAATAAAAATACATTTAGTGCAATTAACTGTTTGTTAGCAGTAAATACACAGGGAATTTTAATGTTTAGCAAATAACAGATGCAAATTTTTATGTTTGTAGCCCAGGTCTAAAGATGCTAATTTGATGGAAATAAAAAAATTTGAAATACAATTTAATGAAAGATAGGGTAAAATAAAATCAAAATAGATAATAAAGAAATAATTTACTGCATATCGATCCTTACTATGTATTATGCATTAAATTTATCGAAATAAAGTTGTTTCGGACTGCTATGGCTATAGTTTTGCTCCAAAGGTCAGTTTACACCTAAAGTTCTTTTGCAAGTTCAGCTACTTTGTCCAAATTTGCATTCGGCTCCTGCAATATATTATAAATATTAAACATACATAATGAACATTTCAAGTTCAACTCCTTATTTTTCATTATGGCTAAGTTTTCGTTGGAGTACGAAATGGATCTACATCAGATCCTTAGAATGTGCCAGAAGGCAGCATTGAATCTCAACAAGCCCGGTCATCATAAAATAAAATTGTTTTTCTGATGCATATTGTAATAGGATTTACTTATTTGTTTGCTACAAATATCGTATTATATAATACATAAGCTGACAAAAAATATTCATATAACCAAACACAAGATAAACGCTCTTAAATACAAGATGTACCTCCACAAACACAAGATGTACCATATTATTTTTAGGAAGTCTTTATGTTTTATGGTTGTTGAGATGAAGGATCTATGGTTATCATGGTATAAAAAAGTTGTTACTGTTCATGCATGTTTGTGCATTTCTGGTTTTATCAATTGCCATCGTTTTGAATCATTCTCATAGTACACATATTTAGGTGTACCATAATGAGTTAATTACATGTATAAAATTTAAACCTTAGCAAAATATCAAATCTTTTGTACGAAAGTTTAGATTCAAACAAAACACGGTCCGCATTTAATCACAGTTATAATCCATTATCCAATAATTTCATATGTTCAGCATACAAGTGTTGAATTTTGAAGCTAGTTTTGTTGTTTTAAGGCTAAAATATCCAAGTGAAGCTATAATTGTTGCATTGTAGCGTAATGACTGGAAGAGGAAGAAAAGCAAAAACATCGTATGGATGTATAATATAATAATTATTAATGTATATGGTATTTTATCATAGAGGTCATATCCAATTGGAGGAGAATCAGAATTCTTACCTTAATCTACAGAATTCTGTTAGATCTTATGATTAAAAATAAGCCTAACAATATTTGTTTCTGAAGCTATATTGCTAGAAGCAACTGAGTATATCCGTTCTGAAACGTATACAATTGATAAAAATCTGGCCACCTAGAAAAGGTTAAAAAGAACACATATATAAATAACATGAAATATATGGCCTTTAAGAACTCACTACAAGAAACAGCGAGGAGATCAATATGAATCAAAATAAACATGGTTCTATATCATACGAACTGGTTCTATAATGTCAGTACATTATCGATCATGCTAAAGCATTAACCTTGGATCCCATCGATCCACAAAATTATATTATTACAGTTTTTGAACGTTGTAATTGAGAATTACATATAAATCAAAAATCCAAAATGGAAAACTACAAATTTCTACAAATTGACTAATAAATTGTAACATGGCAGTCTATATGCTCAATTAAGTATTAATTTGTAAGAACTTGTTTTTGAATATAAGTGACAAAGTTTCAGAGATAGCAAATCAAGTAATGTAGAGAAAGAATGGAAATAAAATCCTAATGAATTAGGAACTTGTTCCTCATACTCCCAAAGTAACAGTCTATTTTTTTACAATTTAAACAATAATAGTTGACAATATATATCATAGACTCTACCCAACTATATGCATTAATTTGTAGAGGAGGAACAAGAAACCATATATGGTTCCTCAAAATATACATCACGAATGATAAACTAATCACATGCAGCATGTACATTATCATAACAAGAAGGCAAAAATGGAAAAAATATATTTTGTACTGCCTAAGGAGTATAAAGAGTAGATATAATGAAACCATACATGGTTGGAGCCCTCAGAAAGAAAGTACTAGTATGCATTAATTAGCCATAAAAGATATCAAATAAAACATATTATTTTAACGCACTGAAGAGGAAACACCAATTAATAAAAGACTGACAGGTCAAAAGGAAACCATTACAATAAAATAACTTCTGTCCTGCACCATCAGAGTACATAAGTAAATAAAAAGCATCATTCCCCAGATAAAAGAGTTAAGCCATAGTAGAGACAAGAACTTGAGCCATACTTCAGAAGTAGCTCCTAACAAGATGATATCTGGTTCCGGATTAAGTCTGAGTGTTTCCTCCCTGAGAACCGCGGGGGGGGGGGGGGGGGGGTTGAAAGAAGGAGAAACAACAGAGTCAGACATAAAGTCTGGCGAGTCTAGTTACTTTTAGTCCGTAGATAATTAAAAGCAACATGATAGGCATATAAAGTGGATAAGAGATATCAATACATAAACGACAGGCGTGACAAGGTAAGTAAGTTAAGGTGTATGTGCCTCACTAATTATTACTTTGCATTATTACATGTATAACTGATTCTTGTAATCGGTCAGTATAACAATAAGATTATAAAGTGGACGTGGGCTACATCTACAGCCGAACCACTATAAAAACTTTGTGTGTCTCCTCTTTATTTACTATTTTCTGCATTCTGTGATCTGCATTTGGGTGTTAAGCCCAGATTTTGGTCTAACATTTTGGCGCTCCAGGTAGGGGGGCACACAAAAACTTCAACTTCCAGCTTGAAAGGAAATTCAATGGCAATCAAAAGGAAGAAGACTGGAACTTCCGCTCATACTGATGCTGAAGGCACAAGGAACGAAGCAAGCCAGGAAGCTTCCTCTCATGGAGATCCTTCTGCGTACTTGACCAGAGACGAGATGGATGGAGTTCTCACCGAACTGAGAGATCAGATGACACGGCAAGATGATCTCCTCCAGAAACAACAGGAAATGATCAACCAATTCTTTGCTCGGATGGATGGAAGGTCGGGCAACGCTCAAACCATTGAAGACGGAGCCACTGAAGTGGCTCGCACAGGCCACCACGATCAGATCGGGTCGGGCCCAACGACCCGCGACCCGCCAGCACCAGTGCTCGGGGCAACTCACTCGCTATTGCAAATGCACAACATCCTACTTCATCTCAGGATCATATAGACACCAGATTGCGAGCTCCTGCTCCTCAACAGCATCAAACGGTTCGTGATCTACCTCCAGGACCCAGTTGGATCGCCCCCCACTTCACGATCCAGCCTCACGAGCTGGACTTCACGAACCTACCTCACGAACCGTGCCCCTCGAACCGGGTCGGGTCGCCCCCTTCGATCAACGATCCGCGAGCCGTGATCCACAGGCGACAGCTCACCAGCTTTCGTTTTCTCCTGCACTCAACGCTGGGAGCACCAGCTCTGATCTTGGCAGTTTGCAACAGCTTTTTGAAGGCAATCAACTCGCTGATCTGATTCAACGCCTCATGAGAGGCCGCACTTACCAGAACGACGTGGATGACGTCAATCACAACCCGTTCACTCAGGAAATCAGGAATTCCCGCAATCCCGCGGATTTCAAACTTCCACAACTGGAGCCTTACAACGGCAGGACAGATCCTACCGTGCATCTCATGCGTTACAAACGACATATGGAAGTTCTAATGGCATCGGAAAATGTCATGGCTAAATGTTTTCCCCTCTTTCTAACTGATATAGCAACCATGTGGATTCAGTAGCTGGAAACAGAATCGATCAGCAGTTGGAACATGTTGGTCGCACGCTTCATTGAACAATTCTGTGTCCACATCGCACGACCCAAGAACGTCATGTCACTAACCACAATCAAGCAGAGGCCCAGAGAAACTCTGCATTCCTTTCTGGAAAGATTCAATGTTGCAGCAGCATCAGTTGATCGCCCTGAACCGTCGATGGTACTGATGGCAGCAGTATCCGGCGTTCTAGATAACTCGGAGTTCAAAAAGTCTTTGTACAGAGATCCACCGCGAAAACTCAGCGAATTCTACCTTGAAGCAGATAGGTTCCTGCGGGAAGAAGATGCAACTTTTGAGAAACGCACTCTCGACGTCAACATGCTCGAAGATGGAAAACCGCCCAATCCTGGAAAAGGCAATGACAAGGGTAAAGGAAAGACCCCTGCTACAAATGACCGTAATGCTCCAACTCGGAGAGAGTCCAGATACGACAAATACACTGAACTGAATGACACTCTGAGCAACATATACGTGGATACAGGGGGTGCCGCCTCATATCCAAGGCCTCCCAAGAGGGAGCCAATGCTAGCACAACGCAATTCTGGCAGGCACTGCATATTTCATGACATGGATGATCATAACACTGATGACTGCAGACATTTGCGAGACCTTATCGAGGATCGGGTCAGGCGAGGAGAACTACTCGAGTACGTCATTCAACCAACAGCGCCCGCACCTGCGCTACCACCACCGACTCCCCGGAGAGGGAACTATCCCGGATCAAGCAATCGCGGGCTTATCGTTAATTGATCCCACTCAGCGGATCTCTTCAGTTTGACGAACTCCGTTTCGTAGTTCATGTTTTTAGGCTTTTAGGTGACTTCTCGCCCCTCTCTGTTTTCCCTGCATGTAATAAGCCCACATGCACGGAACTGGCTTGTGGTCTCCAGTCGTGTCCGGCAAACGACCGCTGCATTTTCAGGAATTAGAAATAAGCATTGAGCTCCGGCTCCTAACTGGATCCGTCCAGTATAAACATTGAGCTCCGGCTCCGAACTGGATCTGTCCAGTATAAACAAATCCTCATGCGTTTTTCCTTGGTCGTCTTACTCCGGTAAGGCCGTCTTGGAACCTCATGTGCTTTCCTTGGTCGTCTTACCTCGGTAAGGCCGTCTTGGAACTTCATTGGCTTTTCCTTGGTCGTCTTACTCCGGTAAGGCCGTCTTGGAACCTCATGTGCTTTCCTTGGTCGTCTTACCTCGGTAAGGCTGTCTTGGAACCTTCATCGCTTTTCCTTGGTCGTCTTACTCCGGTAAGGCCGTCTTAGAACCCCTCTAACGTCTCGTCAGATGGTTTACTCCGGTCAGACCGTCTAGGAAATATTCTTGCATTGTTTATTTTATCTTGTTGCAGGTACAAATTCCTGGTCTTCTTGGATTTCTCTGGCCTTAATACGATCCTGTGTGATCGTCGGTTTTCTGGCCTTAATAAGATCCAGCGCGATCGTCTCACTCTGGACTTGGATTTCTCAGATTATCCAGAACATATCTTCCTTCAACCAGCAAGATATGTTCTGGGGGGGGGGCAAACGTGTTGACGCATTTTTTGGCAAAAGTGGTAACACATGGAATTCCTGAATGATAACATGCTCAAGCGATGGAAACAACGTGAAAAGACATTGAGAGATTTGGTCAAAATCACATCCTCAACATAAACAGGCCCGAAACGCCTATCAGACGACCTCTATTAGGCCCGAAAACAGCGATTACGAAGCTGACCGCGAGAACCCTTGTAGATCTTTGAGTTAGCTTCAGTTTGAGCTTTGGTTTGGCTCAATCGGACTTACGGTTTGAAAGTTATGCTCGTTTCCGTGAACTGATGTAACTTGCATCGACCGACAAACACTTGGATGAAGTGACGAAGCATCATTGGCTCGGATCGTGGGACCGGCTCGTGGGACCGACCTTGGATCGTGGATCGCCCACTCCACCTGTCTCGTGAAGCACCGAAGCATCTCCCCCTGGTCGGATCGCCCCCTTGGACTCGCCACCTGAACCACGACCCTATCGTGGTTGGCACCTGGACCACAATCCGTTCGTGGTCTCACCACTCCAGCTCATCACCCTGCTCGCTCCCTCCTAAGGTCGTGGTTACGATGACCCGATCGTGTTGCATAGGGGGACCACGATCCAATCCCCGCAACTGCTCCTGCGCAGCTTGTTCTGACCTATTCTCAAGGCTATTTTCACTCCAACTTGCATGGATCTTATTACACATGTCATACGACGATTTGGAGATTATTTCTGGACGTTTTCCAACTCTTTTCGAGATTTTTGGGATGCGTGCCACGTGTCCCGCGATCCGCCTGCTGTAAACGGCTATAAATACCCCATTTGAAGGCATTTTCAAGGGACTTTTGGCCATTCTCCTTCACTGCTACCACCATTACTGAAGTACAAGGACTTTGCACTTTCCTATAGTCAAATTCTTCCCTTTTCTACATAATTAACACGTGGATTACGTGTATAAACCCTTGTAACCTCAATTAACACACGGATTGTGTACTTGCATGTAACTAATTCTTGTAATCTGTCAGTATAACAATAAGATTATAAAGTGGACGTGGGCTACATCTACAGCCGAATCACTATAAAAACTTTGTGTGTCTCCTCTTTATTTATTGTTTTCTGCATTCTATGATCTGTGATCTGCATTTGGGTGTTATGCCCAGATTTTGGTCTAACATTTTGGCCCATCAGGTAGGGAGCACACAAAAACTTTAACTTCTAGCTTGAAAGGAAATTCAATGGCAATCAAAAGCAAGAAGACTGGAACTTCGGCTCATGCTGATGATGCTGATGCTGAAGGCACAAGGAACGAAGCAAGCCAGGAAGCTTCCTCTCATGGAGATCCTTCTGCATACTTGACCAGAGACGAGATGGATGGAGTTCTCGCTGAACTGAGAGATCAGATGGCACGACAAGATGATCTCCTCCAGAACAACAGGAAGTGATCAACCAATTCTTTGCTCGGACGGATGGTAGGCTGGGCAACGCTCAAACCATTGGAGACGGAGCCACTGAAGTGGCTCGCACTGGCCACCACGATCAGATCGGGTCGGGCCCAACGACCCGCACAAGTGCTCGGGGGCAACCCACTCCCTATTGCAAATGCACATCAACCTACTTCATCTCAGGATCATATAGACACCGGATTGCGAGCTCCTGCTCCTCAACAACATCAAACGATTCGTGATCTACCTCCAGGACCCAGTCGGATCGCCCCCCGCTTCACGATCCGGCCTCACGAGCTGGACTTCATGAACCTACCTCACGAACCGTCCCCCTCGAACCGGGTCGGGTCGCCCCCCTTGATCCACGATCTGCGAGCCGTGATCCCCAGGCGATAGCTCACCAGCTTCCGTTTTCTCCTGCACTCAACGCTGGGGGCACCAGCTCTGATCTTGGCAGTTTGCAACAGCTTTTTGAAGGAAATCGATTCCCTGATCTGATTCAATGCCTCACGAGAGGCCGCACTTACCAGAACGACGTGGATGACGTCAATCACAACCCGTTCACTCAGGAAATCAGGAATTCCTGCAATCCCCCGGATTTCAAACTTCCACAACTGGAGCCTTACAATGGCAGGACAGATCCTACCGTGCACCTCATGTGTTACAAACGGTATATGGAAGTTCAAACGGCGTCGGAAAACATCATGGCTAAATGTTTTCCCCTCTTTCTGACTGATATAGCAGCCATGTGGATTCGGCGCTGGAAACAGAAACGATCAGCAGTTGGAACATGTTGGTCGCACGCTTCATTGAACAATTCCGTGTCCACATCGCACGACCCAAGAACGTAATGTCACTCACCGCAATCAAGCAGAGGCCCAGAGAAGCTCTGCGTTCCTTTCTGGAAAGATTCAACGTTGCAGCAGCATCAGTTGATTGCCCTGAACCGTCGATGGTACTGATGGCAGCAGTATCCGGCGTTCTAGATAACTCGGAGTTCAAAAAGTCTTTGTAAAGAGATCCACCGCGAAACCTCAGCGAATTCTACCTTGAAGCAGATAGGTTCCTGCGGGAAGAAGATGCAACTTCTGAGAAACGCACTCTCGACGTCAACATGCTCGAAGATGGAGAACCGCCCAATTCTGGAAAAGGCAATGACAAGGTAAAGGAAAGACCCCTGCTACAAATGACCGTAATGCTCCACCCCAGAGAGGGTCCAGATACGACAAATACGCTGAACTGAATGACACTCTGAGCTACATATACGTGGAAACAGGGGGTGCCGTATCATATCCAAGGCCTCCCAAGAGGGAGCCAACGCTAGCACAACGCAATTCTGGCAGACACTGCATATTTCATGACATGGATGGTCATAACACTGATGACTGCAGAGATTTGCGAGTCCTTATCGAGGATCGGGTCTGGCGAGGAGAACTACCCGAGTACGTCATTCAACCAACAGCGCTCACACCTGTGCTACCACCACCGACTCCCCGGAGAGGGAACGATCCCAGATCGAGCAATCGCGGGCTTATCATTAATTGATCCCACTCAGCGGATCTCTTCAGTTTAACGAACTCCGGTTCGTAGTTCATGTTTTTAGGCTTTTAGGTGACTTCTCGCCCCTCTCTGTTTTCCCTGCATGTAATAAGCCCACACGCACGGAACTGGCTTGTGGTCTCCAGTCGTGTCCGGCAAACGACCGCTGCATTTTCATGAATTAGAAATAAGCATTGAGCTCCGGCTCCTAACTGGATCCGTCCAGTATAAACATTGAGCTCCGGCTCCGAACTGGATCTGTCCAGTATAAACAAATCCTCATGCGTTTTTCCTTGGTCGTCTTACACCGGTAAGGCCATCTTGGAACCTCATGTGCTTTCCTTGGTCGTCTTACCTCGGTAAGGCCGTCTTGGAACTTCATTGGCTTTTCCTTGGTCGTCTTACTCCGGTAAGGCCGTCTTGGAACCTCATGGGCTTTCCTTGGTCGTCTTACCTCGGTAAGGTTGTCTTGGAACCTTCTACTATAAGTTGGTAGGCTTAGGTCATACATCCAAGTATACCATAACCAATACCATAATCGATCAACTTCCTACCTTGTAAATATCCTGTGTTGGCCCCACATTAGGAGGTATCACTTCCTAAAATGGCAACCCATGGTGTGCACAACCATATCTACTGATGTTACGGTCGTCTTAGCCCCCTCTCCCCGGCCCATGCATGCACATGTCCCCGGTCGGTTTGCGCTGCCCACAGCATCCACCTCGTTTGGATCTCTTATAATCAATCAGTAAGCATTCCCCTTTCTTCTACTAGTACGGAGGTCCTTACTTGATACCAACTCCAGGTTACTGACTGAAATGGGTCCCACACAATATGATACAAGCTCTCACCCTTGTCTTGTATCCCCCACTAAGTTTTCCACTGACTGTGTATACCCTTGGGTGTCTTTAATTACATAGCCCTATACTAGTTATGCTTACCCTAAAGGGTGTCTTTAATTATGTAAATTTATTACATTATCTACTGGTTATGTATACAACTAGGTGTCTTTAATTACATAACCCTGTTACATTATCTACTGGTTATGTATACTACTATGTGTCTTTAATTACATAACCTTATTGGGTTAAGTACGTGGGCCTATATATACATATTACCCATCCCCTCTAATTTACTTAACCCACCACAACCCATCCAGTTTTACTTAACCCTAACTTAAGTCCATAGTAATACTAAATTAGGTTAAGTAGTCCATTTCATTATCATGTCCAATTATGGTTATATTGGGCTAGACCTCCCAGATTAGGCCTATAACGTGTGGATGCTGGATATGCCGGTCGGGTCTGGGCAGTCTTATTCCACAGTTGTGCCTAACCTCGTGTCTTATCCCGATTCATATTTGCTTACTTGGACCTTCGACATTAGGTTCAACATTAGCGGCTGTTAGATATGCCGGTCGAGTCCGGGCAGACTTCCACAACTAATGTAACCTAACCTCGTGTCATAAGTACAATTTACAATTCCTAATTGTAAGAGCATCTCCAACAGCACCTTGATTCATGTTCTTAATCATAAATCAAGGTCAAAAACCAACCCAACAAACGTTACGGGGAGTAACATTCAGCGGAATGTTACGGGACCAATTCAGAATTCCGAATTGGTCCGGCGAGCTGGTTTTATCGGCTCGCCCTATCGCGAGCCGATTTTATCGGCTTGCGCCGATAAAATCGGCTCGCTATATGGCGAGCCGATAAAATCAGCTCGCCAAACTCCACCCAAATCCCCAACGGCTAACTCATCCCAACGCCTATATCCGCCTCTTTTTTGATTCCCAATGGCCTCTTTTTTGATTCCCAATGGTTAAAACTTTTCTAACGGCTATATTTTCAGTTATAAAAGCATTCCATTCCACCTTTGTACATCACAACATATTCATAACTTCTTTCTACATCTCTTTACTCTACACAAACTCTTGCTATATAATGACTTCCCCATTCGGAGATTTTTCACATATGATGATTGATGGAAGCCAGTTCTTGCAAGGCAACACGAGCAATATATTTGAAACTCCATTAAGCAGGCAAGGAACCAGTCCGTGGACTAACGAAGAAGACATTAATCTATGTAACATGTATTGTCATTTCACACAAGATTCCGCAACGGGGGATGACCAAACAGCCGTTACGTTTTGGAAAAAAGTGAAGAAAGCCTTCGTTCAAAAGCATACAGAATGCCAAAGGGTGTTATCGGCGATTCAAGGCCGTTTTGGGAAAATAAGCCGTCAAACCCAGTATTACGAGTCACAACAAACTAAAGACAGCGAATCCAAGCGGCAAGGGAGGGGAAGATAATCTGGTATGTTTGTATTTGTATGTGCTTTTTTTGTGGTTGTTAGCATGTTAATTGATACATTTTCTTTCGGTACGTAGAAACGACTAGCAAACGAGGAGTTCAAGAAGCTTTTTCCTAGAGAAAATGGGACGAAAAGGCCACACTATTACCAGTTTATGCATTGTTATGATCTTCTTACTAGTCAACCGAAGTAGAACTCGGAACTTGCCAAGAGCCTCCGCGATGTTCAAAGTGCTAACAAGGGCAAGAAAAAAGTTCAAAATCTGGGTATTCTTTTAGTCCAAGCAGGTCAGTTGCCAATATTTCTCAATGTGTAGGGGAAAACCTACTTGATGAGTTCAATGCCACGATTGACGAAGATTTTAGACCTGAGGAAGCCAAAGCGGAGAAAAGAAGGGGCAAAACAACGGTTGAGCTTGAATCAAAAGTGAACGCACGACACGAAGAACACAGTCATAGAGCGAAAAAAATACTTGTAGAAGCTAGCGATAGAACAGAAGTTTTGAAAAGGATTGCTGATCTGGAAGAGAAGAAACTTCAAATTCTTTCGGAGGACTTAGCGTATAATAAAGAGCACGATGCGTATAAGAAAGAGCAAGATGCGTATAAGAAAGAACAAGAAGAGAACGCTATCATCGACAAAGATCTGGCTGGAATGTCTGATTTAGAAAAGAAATTTTGGACGGGGATGAAACGTCGTATTATAACGTCAAGGTTTCCGCAGTTGATGTAGTAACGTATTAGTAGTTGCTCGTATTATTAGATGCTCGTATTAGTAGTTGCTCGTATTATGTTGTTCTAGTAACGTTTTATTTCCTACTGTAGCAACCGCTTTCTTAATAATGAAATGTGTGCTTTATATATTTTGATATTGCGTAAACAATTACAAGAACTTCATACTTTTTATCAAAGGATTAACTAATAAACGAAAGATACAACAAGAAGTAAACGAAAGATCATCAGGTTAGCTAACTACAACGTAGTTCAAACGCCTCATGGCCAACAAAATCAGTTCCGTACTCTACAAGGTAACGAGAATCAAAAGTTGCCCTTTTCGTTTAAAATATGTTTTCGTCTTCAACTTTCTGCATAATCATCTGGTATCCTTCACAAGCTTTAACAAACCGCTGATGAGCCATATGAATTTCAGCAGACGTTCGTATAGTAGTGCATGAATGGTGGTTGTTATGTAATCTTGTTATCATGGACCAAAATTCTT
The DNA here is from genome assembly GCA_030737875.1 of Allium sativum. Taxonomy (NCBI): domain Eukaryota; kingdom Viridiplantae; phylum Streptophyta; class Magnoliopsida; order Asparagales; family Amaryllidaceae; genus Allium; species Allium sativum. The sequence goes on along the minus strand of CM060916.1, from coordinate 1,044,104,894 downwards.
CATGGGTAAGTCCTCCTCCACTTTGCTTCAGTAGCAAATCTCTTTTATCACCTTCGATATAGGATTTCACGAGTATAAGTAAGTCCGTAGGAGAGAATTCGGTTGTAGCAGCACTGGAGCTAGCATTACTTGGATTGTGACGAGTACGGTTAACCCTTTGCCTAGCTATGTGTTTTCGTGTACGTGTTTCGGATTTATTAACTTCAACTACTTGTTTATTTGGAACGAATCCACCCACTTTCTCCTCCTGCTTGTTCCGTTCGAACTCATCAAACATTTTATTCATAAGTTCATCACTGATATCCCCATCGTCCATTAAAGCTTCACGGAAACAAAAAAAAACGTGTGCTCCGATATAAAGAAGTACTTGAACCCGTAGAAAAAAAATTAGTGATTTCTCACCTTAATGTCTTGGTTGATGTAGAAAGCACAAATAATGGTCATGGTTGGGAGACGGCGATTGAACTATTTAAAAAAGTGGAGGTGATTATTGATAAAGCTCTGTCATCATTACTCGAGCTGTAGCATCGAGACATATGACATGACTACACAATGACCTCAACAGTTGAGTTGCTTTGACTCGGTCGTACAACAGTTGATGTTACTAAACGATGCAACCTTTAAAAACCTGACGTGTGAACTACTTTAAGAAAGCAAAACACAAAATATGGGAAATTATCAACCTTTATGACCACTTAGCACTCCTCCTTTAAATCCAGCACTCTGAAGACTAAGGCTATCATATTATTTATTTTGTCCCCCTACCACTTTTCTAGTAGTTCAACATGTCTTCTTGGGAATTTGATGGTGAAACCATGGTCCAAATGTACGAGCAGTACGAAAGAAATAAGCAACCAGTCGAGTTTGTTCCCGAAACGCAATTGGATGATCAAGTGCAAGTTGGAGAAGTGGAGACCGAGCTCTTCAGTGCTACGCAACCAAACATTGTCGTCCAACGCATTGGACCTCTTCAGAAAACCCACAATGCTCGGTTAAGGGAAGTAATTGCTCGGGAGAACCTAGATAGGTCAAGCTCCAGCATGACGGGTCGTTCAGTACTTTGCTACTGCGGAGTAGAATGTAATGTGGTTGTTTCTAAAAGTCAAAGCAACTCAGGTTGGCGCTTTTCTGGTTGCAAATCATACATTACTACACTTAATCGACACGAAGTGGAACATTGTAATTTTTTCTCATGGATCGATCCACCACTGACGGAGAGGGGTGTCACGTACGCTCTAGAGATGCAAGCAGAGGTGGGTCGCCTTGAAAGGGTGAATGTTGCAGCAAAAGCTGAAATGTTGTATGGGTTCCCCCGTGCATCCGGAAACTAGGGTCTAGCTATATCGTACTACGTCTAATTTCCCTGTAACGTGTTTAACGTTATGTGGCACTATATCGTAGTTGTATGTTGTGTCGGATATCCACTACATGCATGTATCTTTGTATTTTTCTATATTGAATGTAGTTTCTGTATCGTAGCTTGTATGTTGTATCGTGCTCATCCACTATTATGGACCTCTTCAAAACCTATTTCTGTCAAGTTAAGCTGCCTATTGCTTTAGAAACCGCATCATGTAAAGCAAAGTAGAACCAGTGTCCGTTCACATCATGACAGTAAGAAAATAAAATTAGAACCAGTGTTCGTTCACATCATGACAGTAAGAAAAGAAAAGTAGAAACAGTCCCTGTTTAAATTACACATTTCAACACACAAAGGAGTTAAAAATTAGGGTCATTCTCTTTCACTTAACTGCCTATTGCTTTGGAAACCGCATCATGTAAAGCAAAGTAGAACCAGTGTCCGTTCACATCTTGACAATAGGAAAAGAAGATTCCCTATAATATTAACTCAGGCGAAACAGTGAGCAGTAACATCAATATTTATTTTACTGTTTTCTACTCCCCACGGCTATATATGTTACTCGATCTACGCACATAATATCTCACTCAAACAACTTCGTTCTCGTTCTAGTACTTCAACCTCCTTTTATCACTCGCTCAAAATGCCTTCTTGGCCATCAGATATTGACTCTGATGAACAGGCGTGGGAACAGATGAGACTTCAGCAACTCGAAGACGAATTCGATTTTCTAATGCAAATTAGGCCCCAAGAAGTTCAAGTACCACATGTTCAACCATCACATGAACAGGAGCATGTAAATCTTCCACAAGAAGTTCATGTACCACATGTTCAACTATCGAACCAGCAGGCTCTCGCTCCAGCCCAACAAGAAGTAGAGTTCTACCGAGTACCACCGCAAGAACATGAAGGTGAATCTTATCGTGTACTTTACTACTGCAGTCATGCGGTCCAAGTTCTGGTTCGAGCAGAAGGCGACAATATTGGTCGGCGCATGCAGGCATGTCCATTCTATCCAAATGGATGCAGCTACGCGGAATGGATTGATGAGCCGTTGTGCCCAAGGGGAATAGTATATGCAAACGAACTCGAACGAGAGATAAGGCGTCTCGAAAATCAAGTTCAAGAGTTGCGAATGAACGCAATGCGACTCCCTTAAGGCTGAACGTGTTGCTTTGATGTTTTAGTAGGCAAGTACTGTTATTCGTAGCTGTATCTGTAACGGCCGGTTGTATCTGTATGCTTATTATTATGCGAAATCCTACTTGTTTTATCTGCTATGGTTATTTTATCTGTATGCTTATTGTTATGCTTATTGTAATGGCCGGTTCTATTTTTAAAATTTATTCTTTCATTAAAAAAATCAAAAATTTATCAAAAATCAAAAACCCCACTTACCCACACCCCCCCAGACCGCCCCACCAAACCCCGAATCGCGAGCCGATTTTATCGGATCGCAAGTTTGCGAGCCGATAAAATCGGCTCGCGCCTATTGGGGGATATCAAAGATATCTCCCAACATGTTACGGGCTGTAACGTTACGGCCCGTAACACTGTTGGGGATGCTCTAAATTACTAAATATTCCAATTCTACCTATGTCATTATAGGTAACTATTTCTATGTTTGCCCCCTTTGAATTACATGTCCCATTTCCTAATAAACATTAAATAAATCATGCCCATTATAATCCTTTTTTCCCCGTTTTCTTTCTAAAGTATTCGTACGTAAATTGGCAGCATCTAGGCTATAAAGTAGCCAAGCTATAATAATAAAAGGGAATATGACAAGGGTGATAGTTTCAACATGTCTTAGCATAAACATGAACATAAACTAGCATAATAACAAAGTGAATGGGCATGCGATTAACATCGTAATAAAGTGGACATCACAATAGTAACTTGTGGCAATCACTATGATGTTTAAGCAAGCATAATGAGATCTAGATTTAACATTAGATGTCCAATTACCTAGATCTAGCATAGTTAGGGTGACATAACAACATGTTTAGATCAAAAGGTAGGTCCATATGTCAAAGTTTACAACATATATCAATGTATCACAGTATGACTGGTGAAAAGTGATTAACATAAAGGTCTAGATCCAAGTAATGTCAAAATTACCAAATTAATAGATCTGCATCCATCATAACATGGTTACAAATCAAGATCTATATAAACATCATAATCGAATCACCATAATTATAATAGATCTAGGAAATTATATCTGTTATGACATAGGATAGAACTTCATATTAACACAGAATCATACTTTACAACATATCCAATTCATTGTATATCAAAGCATACTTTTATTTTCTAAACCTAAAAGTAATCTAGAAACTCACAGCTTTAGGTTTAGAGGATTTTGGAGGAACGAATCTAGAATTTCTGAATTGGAATTTTAGAGTATGTTGTTGTAGAAATGGTTCAGTTCGCACTCCAGCAGCATATGACCTCCATGACACCCAATGAAGAGAATATGAGAAATGTGACACATATGTAGCTGCCAGACCCCCTAAAACTGAGTGCCACCTCAGCCCTAGGGGTGTCAACACCCCTGTGGGTGGGTCGGCCCCTAGGTCAGCACCCCTTTAAGGGGGTCGACTCTAGGTTGACACACCTCTAGGGGGTCGACCCCCTAAAGCGGGAATTTTGCCGCTTAGAGGAATTTTTTGAATTTGAATCCTCAGGATAGGATTCTGACTCATCCCTGACTCACCTATGACTCATGCATATATATAAAATATTTCTATGTGTATACAAAATTAAAACTCTCATTACTTCTTCATACGGTGTCCGTTTTACGCAAACCAAATGTCTATCTTGACCAGAATGTTGAGACGGACGCAATGGTGCAGTCTGTTTCCTCTAATTCTAAACATTAAATTAATTATTATTTAATTTATTCTCATTAATATCATTTAAAAATTTAGGGTGTTACATTCTCCCCTACTCAAAGGATTTCGTCCCCGAAATTTCTAATTTGGGAAGAGTGCATATCCTACCGTCCATCATCCATCTACTCATCCACCAATCACTGGCATCCATTGTCCTTAAAGATTTCTAATGCTTATATGAATATATGCAAAGGTTTGTATATATGTCCCAACACTAATGTGAAGATCAGACAGTCAACTGATTCAGTTGACCTCCTTAATGCAATGTATGTTAGTGCCATGAATCCAATATGTATGCAAATAAACCTATTGTATAATATAAGTTCTATATGAGTGCACAACCATTCATCCAAATGCGACATCCATATGCCAGTTCATCCATCTTCATCCATAAAAGAAAAGAAAATGCACACACATCCATATGCAATATGAAAGTGATTGAGTTGATCTTAGTGCCTAATGTGTGTGTATATGCGTCCACAGGAAACCACTAGCGAACAGTTGCGTCCACTTGCATCCATCAAACATAACATGTTTCAAACACACGTTTACATCCATAGGATTCCTATTTAAAGGTCGGAAATACTATGGATAAGATATATTTATTGACAGAAACAAGTACTGACAAGTACTGATAAAACTTAGGAAAGGAGTTAAGAACATACCCTCGAAAAGAAATGGGTATGAAGCACGAATCTTGACTTTGGTCTCCCAAGTCGCATCTTCTGGGTTATCTCCCCATTGAACCTTTAGCAACTTGATTTCCTTATCGCGCAGCTTCTTAGCCTCAGACCCAAGAATACGGATGGGGATTCGTCGAACTGTCGCTTCGCGTTCCACTTCGACTTCTTCCAATATGCTTGGCTCAACAACTTCCACGTGTCATGCAGGCACTTCCGTAGATGAGGGACATGGAAAACGTCATGAACACCAGATAAATTTTCTGGGAGCTTTACTCTGTAGGCCTTCCGGATAATCCTCTCGGTTATTGCACAAACCTAGGTGCCAACTTCCCTACAGATTCGAAACGAACCACATTCCTCAGAGGTGATACTTTGATTAAAACTAAGTCTCCCACTTCGAATTCGATGTCAATACTTCTCTTGTCTGCATAGGATTTCTTCCTATCTTGAGCTATCTTCATTCATCGTCGAATAAGGTCAATCTTTTCGAACGTTCCCTAACCATATCTGGTCCAAGTAATAATCTTTCTGTAGATTCTCACCAACAAGTTGGCGATCTACAAGGTCGTTCGTACAATGCTTCGAAGGGTGTCACACCGATGCTATCCTGATAGTTGTTATTATAGGAAAACTCTACTAAAGGAAGATGCTCTTCCCAAGTCCCTCCAAAGTCAAGGATACACAGCCTTAAAAGATCTTCTAGAATTCTGTTCATCCTCTCAGTCTGCCCATCTGTATGAGGATGATAAGCGGTGCTCAAACACAACTGTGTACCCAATGCTTCTTGCAAGCTCCTCCAAAATTCGCTGGTAAAGATGGGGTCATGATCGCTCATGATGCTGGAAGGAACTCTGTGGAGACGAACTATCTCACGAACAAAAATTGCCACCAACCATGGTGTCGTCCTTTTACTTTTAACTGGAATAAAGTAGGCACTTTTAGTGAGTCTTTCCACTATCACCCAAATACTGGTATTACCTTTCTTCGATCTAGGCAAACCATCTATGAAATACATAGAAATGCTCACCGCGGAACGTCCAACGGATGAAGAAATACACCGGGCTTCTTTTGCTCAACTTTGACTTGCTGGCAAACCAAACAATGAGAAACAAATTCGGCTACATCCTCCTTCATCCAAGCCCAAAAGAAAACCCTCTTCATATCCCTATACATTTTGTTACCTCTTGGATGAATGGCCATCTTATAATGGTGGGCATCTTCTAGGACTGCCTTTATCAAGCTTCCTGTTTGAGGAACACAAAGCCTTCCATCTCGTCGCAACCACCCCTTTTTATCTATGGCATACCTACTAAGGTGAGTAGAAGTCTTCCCTCATTTGAGTTTATCAATGATGTCTAGAATTTGCGGGTCACCTTGTTCCGAAGCTGCTATCTGATCCACAAGAGTCGATCGTATCTCCAAGGAAGCAAATAAATCAGGCAAAACTTCGATGGAGGGTCTAAAATCAAAATCTAATATGAACTCCAAGTTCTTTCTTTCCATAAAAAGAGGGATTAGGTCCACTCTCTACCTACTTAGTGCGTCTTCCACCACATTTCCCTTGCCAGGGGTTTAAGCAATCTCGAAATCATATGAAGCTAAGAACTCCATCCATCGTTGTTGCCTTAGGTTTAGATCCTTCTGTAAGAATAGTTACTTGAGAGATTTATTATTGGTGTATAACTCGAACTTTTCTCTAAGAAAATAATGACGCTATGTCTTAAACTAGAATACTATGGTAGCTAGCTCTAGATCATGTGTGGGGTCGTTCTTCTCATGAACTCTCAACTATCTACTCCCATAACATATTACTTTCCCTTCTTGCATCGGAATCGCCCCAAGCCCTCTACCGCATGCATCAGTGTAAACAGTAAACACTTTACTCCCATCAGGCATGGTCAAGACTGGGGCTATTGTCAGAGCCCTTTTTAATCGTTAGAAGGCAACGTCACATTCTATATCCCATGAAAATGTCAAATTCTTCTTAATCAGCCTGGTGAGAGGGCTGGTATCTTCGCGAAGTCCTTAATGAACTTCCTATAATTACCGGCCAGTCCAAGAAAGCTTCTCACCTCTGTTGCATTTTTAGGAATCTTCCAATCTTGTACCGCAACAACTTTGGTCGGATTTACAGCTATCCCTTTTTGGAGACTACATGCCCCAAGAATCTCACCTCCTTTCTCCAAAAATGGCATTTGGAGAACTTTGCATTTGGATGATGGTCATGGAGAGTTTTCAAAACTTCTCCCAAATGTTGGGCATGCTTTCTTCACTCTTGGAGAAGATCAAAATATCATCAACGAAGACTATGACGAATTTGTTTAGGAACTCCCAAAACACCCTACTCATCAAATCAACAAAATAGACGGGTGCATTTGTCAACCCTAAAGGCATAACTAGACATTCAAAGAAACTGTCTGGAGTTATGAAAGTCGTCTTATCTATGTTGTCCTCGGCCACCCTCAACTGATGGAACCCCATAGCCAAGTCTAACTGAGAAAATACCGAATCACCAACAAGCTGATCAAATAAATCATCAATCCTCGGAAGCAAGCGCCTATTCTTCTTGGGGAGCTTATTTAACTCTCTATAGTCAACACACAAACAAATCGAACCATCCGCTTTAGTTGCGAATACTACAGGAGCACCCCACTTAGATATGCTTCGTCTGATAAACCCTTTTTCAAGTAGCTCACCTACTTGCTTACTAAGCTCCCTCCCTTCCCTTGGAGCCATGTGGTGTTCTGGTAATGCAACTGGCTTTGCATTGTCCACCAGATATATGTGGAAATCAGTTTCGCGCCTTGGAGGTAAACCCCGTACCACATCAAAAACAACTGAATAATCTCGAACCACCGAAACAAATTGAAAATCATCTATGGATGCATCTAGATACTCTAGGAAGCTAAGCATAACAGACCCTTGGGGGTCATAAGAAACTTCGTGGGTCTTCCCATGACAGGTCGAGAGTCTAAAAACCCTCCTCTCACAATCCAGAATGGCCCCATACGTGGTAAGCCCGTCCATTCCTAAAATCAACCGATGGCCCATAAACCCGAGAACATATGCGTCGCATTCAAACTCGACGCCTAACAAAAATATTTTGAAACCCCGACAAATCATCGATAAATGAGCCGAACCACCAATAGGTTTTGAAACATCTATGGGATCTACTACTATACTAGTAATTAAGTGCAGAGATTCAACCACGGCACTTGATATAAATGAGTGTGAAGCACTAGAATCAAAAAGTTTTCTAACTGGATGGCTTGGAAGAGAAATTAAACTTTCTACGGAAATTTTTCTACCTCTTTCAGGAGAACTAATAGCGAGAGCATGCACCTGCCCTCCAGAAGTCCCTGCTCTTTGCCCTTGTCCCTACGATCCCTGTTTTTCTGGCACTCTTTAGAAAAGTGTCCGACCTCTCCGCAATTAAAGCAACTGAGCTTCCTTCTCTTACAATATTTGATCAGGTGGCCCTCCTTTCCACAATTGTGACATTTTCTTTTATCCTTTCCTTTATCATCTTCCCCCTTTCTTCTGCTGTTGCTATCCTTTCTTGGGCCATACCATCTTGTTCTGTGATGTCCCCCCGGCTTTTGTTTCCTTCTTTTCCCCTTGTCCTCCTCATGCATTAGGGCCATATCAATAAGATTTTCAAAGGTGGCCCCGATTGGAAGATGGGACATAGCTAAACCATGCAGAGGCTCTTTCAATCCCTTAGCAAACTGCAAAGCTCTTTTGTGTGGTGTTTGTACCAACTCTAGCCTGAACCTTGCCGGCTGGTTGAACTTGTTCACATACTCCTTCAACGTCAAATTTCCTTGTTTGAGTGTTAAGAACCTCTCCATCTTTATGCTTCTCTCTGCTTGGGAAAGAAATTTCGTTCCGAACCTCTGCCTAAAGTCTTCCCAAGTTTCTACCGGACGTCCAGCTTGGGTGACTTCCCACCAAAATTAGGCTTCGTCCTTTAATAGCCAAGCAGCTAATTGAATTTTTCTCTTGTCCTCCACTTCAAAGATTATGAATAAGTCCTCTATCTCCTTAAGACAATTACTAGCTTCTATGAATGTCTTGTTCCCATGGAATGGCCTTCCTCCCATAACCCGAAAGTCTTTGCAGATTTTGGCAAAGTTGTCAACTTTTGGAGGGGAGAGGAGGAATGACTGGTGAAACTAGGGGAGGAACGTCTGTTTGGTCTTCATCCAGCGTTGTAGCCTCCAAATACCTCCAGAACTATCCAGAAATTGTGATGCCCTCTGGGAGATTAGGGATGTTTTGTTCCCCATACATGCTGAAAAAGGGAAAAGGAGGAAATTTAGATTAAGGACCGAAGGATACTACAAATGGCTTTTTGGGGAATGTTTTTCAAAATAGACTTCTCCTTTTGAAAATGCTTTCCTTTTAAAACCTTTTTGAAAATAATTTTCAAAAACATTTATCTAATCTGGTAACCTTCAGCTCTGATAACAAGTGTGACACCCCACGTCCATTAATGTCACTCGCTAAGGGAATGCATTAAGTTTCATAAAGTGCTATAGGTAAACAGACACAGAATAATTACAAGACAGATATAAATAAGGCAGCTGTGGAAAATTTAACTTTTTATTTCAAACATAAGTTACAAAAACCATTACAATAAAATAACTTTTGTCTTGCACCATTAGAGTAAATAAGTAAATAAAAAGCATCATTCACCAAATAAATAGAGTTAAGCCATAGTAGAGATAAGAACTTGAGCCATACCTCAGAAGTAGCTCCTAACAAGATGATATTTGATTCACGGTTAAGTCTAAGCGTTTCCTCCCTGAGAACCTTGGGGGGGGGGACAGAATGTAACAACCCGTATTTTCAATAACCTGTTATAACATAAATCGAGGCAGAATTTAATTCTAAAATCTGAATCAAGGGAAACGGGCTATGCCATTGCGTTCGTCTCGGAAAAATACGCGAAATAGAGTCCGAGTTTTCGAAAATCGGAGTCCGTATGACCCGATTAAGGCCCAACGAAGTTTTCAGAAAATTTCAAGTTCAAAAAAGATTTCAAATTCAAGTTTGAATTTGGGAATTTGGGGCAGTTGGGCGCAGGCGGGAAAATTCTCGCCAGAGTACCCAAGTCGACAGCCCTATCGACTTGGGAGTCGACTTGGTTGGACCCAAGTCGACAGCCCTGTCGACTTGGCTGTCGACTTGGTCCAGCCGGGCAGTTTTGCCTGGTGCACCATTTTGGGTTTGTGTTGAGTTTGGGGGCCAGATTCGGTTTTGAGGGCTGAGATTGGAACTAGGGTTTAATCCTAAGGCTAAAACTAGTCCTAATCTCTATAAATAAGGCTCTAACCTAACCCTAAATCATCATTATTCATTCATACAACTAAACTATGGCAAAATCATTCCTCTCATGGCCTCCACTCTCTTCATAAAATTCCTAAATAAATTTTTATGAGAGATTTTCCATGCATACAAGTGTTTTCAAGCTTGTATGAGCATCATTAGCTTGCATTCAAGTCAAGATTCTATATTTGCATCATAAAGCAAGGGTTTTGATCATTTTGGCTCAAGGGATTTTCTATTAGAGCTTGCATTTTGGGTCTATTTGATTGCATAAGGGCTTTGTCATATTTTTGTGTCTTCATAAGCATTGTAAGCCCTATTCTACTTTCATATTTAAACTCTAAAGTTAAATGAATGATGCAAGTTTGGTTGACCATTATGATATGCAAGTTTATCATGTTATGTTATGCAAGTATGCCATGTTATGATATGCAAGTTTACCATGTTATGCTATGCAAGTTTGTCATGTTATGATATGCAAGTTTACCATGTTATGCTATGCAAGTTTGCCATGTTATGATATGCAAGTTTACCATGTTATGCTATGCAAGTTTGCCATGTTATGATATGCAAGTTTATCATGTTATGTTATGCAAGTTTGCCACGTTATGATATGCAAGGTTATCATGTTATGTTATGCAAGTTTGATATGCAAGTTCGTCATATGATATGCAAGTATGTTATGCAAGTTTGGGATGATCATTTTGTTCATGTTATCATGTTATGCAAGCTTATCTTGAGTATATGAACATAAAGCTTCAAGCTTTATGCTAAAGGTTGCATTTTGGCAACATGTAGGTTATCATATTTCTTATGATAACTTGCATGTGAGGCTAAATGCGAACTTATGGCCATTTCTACATGTCATTTATCACCATGTATCACCAATATGCTAAGTTGGGTTTTATGCATGCTTTTGAGGCCTAAAAATGTAATATGCAAGTATATGAACATGTGTACATTTCATATGCCACCATGTTGAACTTGTGGCTTCAAAACCTTTATGTCATGATTATGCCAAGTTCCCTCTTTCTATCCTTTATGCGCTATTGCGATATGTAAGCGATGGGATTGCGTTTGGGGTTGGGTAAACTTAAAAGACATAAAAACATAAGATTGGGAATTTACCTATTAAGTTAGGTCTACCCAAATGCTTGAAAACTTGTAACATGTTTTGGAAACATGATGGACATGACACTTAGAAAAGATAAGTGTGACCAACTCGAGGTTGGGTTGAGTTTGTAGCATAAAACTACCCGGAACCGACCGGCTTAACTAGTTGCTACAAACAATAGGACCCAATGTGAGAAGTTGGTCATGTTGTACCTTGAACCCGAGGTTAGACCAAGTTGTGGTGTAAAGCTACCCGGACCAGCCCGGCTTAACTAGTAACCACAACAAGGTCTAATGTGAGAGGTTAAGGCGCATTAAATTAATTAATGCCTCATGATTAGGGTTAAGTCATGGTCCACTTGATACTTAACCAATTTGGGCTTGGTAGATTAATCAGGGTTAAGTCGTGAACTCATCGTTACACTTAACCAAGTTAATCCATGATTAGCGAGAGGGTTAAACCGTACTTAACCCACTAGAAAAATCCTAGCAATGGGGGTCCACTCAAGTAGTAATCCCAAGTTTGTATCATTAAGGCCCTAGGGACTAGGCTAGGGAGGGGGCACGATTACTGGACTTGAGGTAAGTGACCAAAAACGACGGCAGAGTGGTACGCCGGTGTAGTTCCGGGCGGACCATGGTCGTCCACATAGTCCGAAGCCGGGGAAAACATGCACGGGTACCAGTAGATCGAGACTGTGCACTCATGTTTATGGTGTCCATGGGTTGACACCCTAGGGCTTGATACACCCGACGGGAGACCCTGCACAGTCTGACTACAATTATGTTTGGGCCATATGGACACCAACACGTGACGAGTTAGGCTTATAGGGAGCCGATCGACTAGACCGTTTGATTGGACCTCATATTAGGGTCACTTTATGTTATTGGGCCAAAGCTTGGGCCAAGGGATCAATACCTGTTTATTCAAGTCGTGTTAGTTTGCTAGTACACCTGTGGTGCAAAACCTTAAACCTGATTATGCGATGACACCTTTATCTACCTTGTTAGTTAATCATCATGCTAGTATGTTGTTATCCTTATGTTCATCCCTGCTTCTCATGCCAGTTAACTTTATCAGTTTACATTGATTGTAGTAGGGCTTACTCAGTCTTTTTGACTGACCTGTTTTCCTTTCGCCTCTTTTCTTCCGTTCCCCCCCCCACAGGTTCTCAGGGTGGGAATATTGGAGCTTAGCTTTGATTTCTGATCGCTTGCTTGTGGGATTTTAGCTCATGTACGGTCTTGACATGAAGCTAGCTATGGTTATCACTTATTTTGGGGATAGTACTTATGTATTTCAGTTTTTCAGTGATGTTGTTTTTATCTAGACTTGTGTATTCGGAAAGTTGACATTATGTTGTACCAAACTTGTTTTGAAATAGTTTAAAATCTTCCGCTGTTTTACTTATCTTATTTACTCTGTTTACATATATACATATGTTCTTGTTCTGCCTTGATATATCATTATGCATGTTTACCTGATTCAAACGCCCCTCCAAAGTCAGAGTGCTTGCAAGAGCCACCCTGGCGGAGGTGGGGTGTTACATTTGGTATCAGAGCATATGGTTTACGAGAAGGAACAAAAAGGTTTTTAGAAAACTTTTTGGAAAACTATTTTCAAAACCAAGTATAATGTATTTTCCAAAGAAAAGTCTAGTTTATTTTAAAATGCTATTCCCCAAAAAGCCATTAGCAAAAATTTCTTCGTTTTTCCTCCATTCTGAATCTATCTTTTTCTTCGTTTTCAGTATGGCCGATAACTTTGCTATTCCGGAGGGAGTACACGTACCTGTTTGGTATAGGAGACTTTTGGAGGCTAGGGCGACCGAAGCCGGCCCCGCCGATGTTCCTCCTCCTCCTCCGGTGGTTAATGTTTCTCCTCCTCCTTTCGCTGATGTTCCTCCTCCTCCTGTCGCTGAGGTTCCTCTTCCTCCTTCCCCTCAGCATCCTCAAGCTGACTTCGCAAAGACTTGTAAAGATTTCAAAGCAATGGGTGGCAAGAATTTCGTTGGAACCGAGACTTATGTAGAGGCAAGGAATTGGTTGAAAGAAACCGAAGATCTTTTCGCCTTCTTTGATATAGATGACCGTAGGAAGGTTTTATTGGCAGTGTGGTTGCTAAAGGAAGAAGCTGCACGTTGGTGGGTGGTCACCACCGCTACTAGGCCAATTGAGACTTGGGATGACTTTCGGGGAAAGTTTGGACTAAGGTTCCTATCACTGAAGTAAGGGGACATGACTATTAGGGAATACATAGATAAGTTTAATCAATTGGCTCGGGTCGGTTTAGACTTGGTTAACACAGCTCAGAAGAAGGCCCTATACTTTGCTCTAGGATTAAACGAGCCATTACATGGTTTAGCCATGACTCATATACCCTTGGGGGCAACTTTCGAGAGTTTGGTGAATATGGCCCTACTCAATGAAGAAAATAGGAGTGAGAAGGAAATCAAGGTGAATGAGTCTCAGAACAAGAAAACGGGGCCCAAAAAGGAAATGAAAAAGAAGGAGGAGAAGTCTAAAGATAAGAAGGAAAAGAAGTGCTTTACTTGTGGAAGCTCGACTCATCTAAACAAGGATTGCAGGAAAAGGAAGGGCACTTGCTTTAACTGTGGAGAAATGGGACACTTCACTAGGGATTGCCCGAAGAAGCAAGGGCAAGGCCAGGGTCAGACTCAGCGTGCTGGACCTTCGGGAGGGCAAGTTCATGCTCTCAATGCCGCTTCAGTTCCCGATCGAGGTAGTATTTCTGTTGAAAGTCTTGTTTACATTTCTAATTTTCCTGTTCGTACTTTGTTTGATTCTGGTGCATCGCATAGCTTTATCTCATCTGATCTAGTTGAAAGTTTGCACCTAAGTACTAGTCTAGTTTATGATCCCGTGTGTGTTTCAAATCCAATTGGGGTTTTCGCCCATTTGTCTATTATCTACGTGGATTTGAAAATTTCTATCTTGAGTATAGAATTCTCCCGTGATGCTTATATTCTCGGTTTCATGGGGTATGGGTTGATTATGGGCATGGATTGGTTGTCCAGTTTTGGAGCCATCCTTGGGCCTATCATTCGCAGGCGGATGGTTCATTTCGTTCAAGCATGAGTTATAGAAAATCACGTTAGTAAGAGCAATTGGCAACGTGGATTGGTATTTTCAAGAAAAGTTCTACTGCGTGGAATACTTTATAGTAAGTAAACGAGATCCAGGATTCACTGGTGAATTTTGGAGAGCTTGCAGGAAACCATGAGGTCGCAGTTATGTTTAAGCCAAGTATGATAGAAGAAGAATAAGTGAAAGAGGAAGACGAGAGGCGACAATGAAATGGGTTCCAACTCATATTTGGAAATAAGAGTTAAGAAGCCAAGGAATCATGAGGTAAAAGACGGTCAAAGCACAGTGGAGTTAAACTCTAGGAAACGTGACTTAGAGAATTGAAGGCTGGATACGCGCATCATATCTTTTTTTATTATGGGTATATCCTTGATCCTTGTTTTCCTGTGGAGCTTACTCGCATGTTATCTCATACGTATATCCTCTCGGTCCCATTCTCGGTCCTATTTCTGTCGGGAGGTATGACTTATTGGCTAGTAATACATGTCAGGGTTAGGAAGGGATTTCTTGTAATCCAAAAGGAGTATATCCTGCTTATCTTCCCGATCTCTTTGTAGCATATCTTTTGCTATCCATGTTTGTCTTGATTATCTAGTTTATCATGTTAATCTTGTCATGAGAACCTTAGGTAGAAACCCTTTGGATGAAACAGGTGTTTGAAACATGTTATGCTTGATGGTTGCAAGTGGTTGCAAGTGTTTGCAAGTGGTTACTCGTGGATGCATTATACACATTAGGCACTAGATCGGCTCACACACTCCTCATATTGCATATGCATGAGTGTTTATGCTTATTCATGGATGAAAATTTTTGTGTTATCACATGGATGTTGCATATGGATGTATGTTATGTGCACACATATAGATGTTATACATTATGTTAGGAATTGCATACATATGGATTCATTTCACTAACATAATTTGCATTGATGATATTTGCATTAGACAAGTACATATCCGCACACCTTTGCATATGTTCATACAACATTTAGAATCTTGTAAGGACAATGATTGCTCGTGGATGATGTTTTGAGTAGATGGATGTTGGATGGTAGGATATGTTCTTCCTAACTTAAAGATTTCGGGGACGAAATCCTTTAAGGAGGGGAGAATGTAACAACCCGTATTTTCAATAACCTGTTATAACATAAATCGAGGCAGAATTTAATTCTAAAATCTGAATCAAGGGAAACGGGCTATTCCATTGCGTTCGTCTCGGAAAAATACGCGAAATAGAGTCCGAGTTTTCGAAACTCGGAGTCCGTATGACCCGATTAAGGCCCAACGAAGTTTTCAGAAAATTTCAAGTTCAAAACAGATTTCAAATTCAAGTTTGAATTTGGGAATTTGGGGCAGTTGGGCGCAGGCGGGAAAATTCCCGCCAGAGTACCCAAGTCGACAGCCCTGTCGACTTGGGAGTCGACTTGGTTGGACCCAAGTCGACAGTCCAGTCGACTTGGCTGTCGACTTGGTCCAGCCGGGCAGTATTGCCTGGTGCACCATTTTGGGTTTGTGTTGAGTTTGGGGGCCAGATTCGGTTTTGAGGGCTGAGATTGGAACTAGGGTTTAATCCTAAGGCTAAAACTAGTCCTAATCTCTATAAATAAGGCTCTAACCTAACCCTAAATCATCATTATTCATTCATACAACTAAACTATGGCAAAATCATTCCTCTCATGGCCTCCACTCTCTTCATAAAATTCCTAAATAAATTTTTATGAGAGATTTTCCATGCATACAAGTGTTTTCAAGCTTGTATGAGCATCATTAGCTTGCATCCAAGTCAAGTTTCTATATTTGCATCATAAAGCAAGGGTTTCGATCATTTTGGCTCAAGGTATTTTCTATTAGAGCTTGCATTTTGGGTCTATTTGATTGCATAAGGGCTTTGTCATATTTTTGTGTCTTCATAAGCATTGTAAGCCCTATTCTACTTTCATATTTAAACTCTAAAGTTAAATGAATGATGCAAGTTTGGTTGACCATTATGATATGCAAGTTTATCATGTTATGTTATGCAAGTATGACATGTTATGATATGCAAGTTTACCATGTTATGCTATGCAAGTTTGTCATGTTATGATATGCAAGTTTACCATGTTATGCTATGCAAGTTTGCCATGTTATGATATGCAAGTTTACCATGTTATGCTATGCAAGTTTGCCATGTTATGATATGCAAGTTTATCATGTTATGTTATGCAAGTTTGCCATGTTATGATATGCAAGGTTATCATGTTATGTTATGCAAGTTTGATATGCAAGTTCGTCATATGATATGCAAGTATGTTATGCAAGTTTGGGATGATCATTTTGTTCATGTTATCATGTTATGCAAGCTTATCTTGAGTATATGAACATAAAGCTTCAAGCTTTTTGCTAAAGGTTGCATTTTGGCAACATGTAGGTTATCATATCTCTTATGATAACTTGCATGTGAGGCTAAATGCGAACTTATGGCCATTTCTACATGTCATTTATCACCATGTATCACCAATATGCTAAGTTGGGTTTTATGCATGCTTTTGAGGCCTAAAAATGTAATATGCAAGTATATGAACATGTGTACATTTCATATGCCACCATGTTGAACTTGTTGCTTCAACACCTTTATGTCATGATTATGCCAAGTTCCCTCTTTCTATCCTTTATGCGCTATTGCGATATGTAAGCGATGGGATTGCGTTTGGGGTTGGGTAAACTTAAAAGACATAAAAACATAAGATTGGGAATTTACCTATTAAGTTAGGTCTACCCAAATGCTTGAAAACTTGTAACATGTTTTGGAAACATGATGGACATGACACTTAGAAAAGATAAGTGTGACCAACTCGAGGTTGGGTTGAGTTTGTAGCGTAAAACTACCCGGAACCGACCGGCTTAACTAGTTGCTACAAACAATAGGACCCAATGTGAGAAGTTGGTCATGTTGTACCTTGAACCCGAGGTTAGACCAAGTTGTGGTGTAAAGCTACCCGGACCCGCCCGGCTTAACTAGTAACCACAACAAGGTCTAATGTGAGAGGTTAAGGCGCATTAAATTAATTAATGCCTCATGATTAGGGTTAAGTCATGGTCCACTTGATACTTAACCAATTTGGGCTTGGTAGATTAATCAGGGTTAAGTCGTGAACTCATCGTTACACTTAACCAAGTTAATCCATGATTAGCGAGAGGGTTAAACCGTACTTAACCCACTAGAAAAATCCTAGCAATGGGGGTCCACTCAAGCAGTAATCCCAAGTTTGTATCATTAAGGCCCTAGGGACTAGGCTAGGGAGGGGGCACGATTACTGGACTTGAGGTAAGTGACCAAAAACGACGGCAGAGTGGTACGCCGGTGTAGTTCCGGGCGGACCATGGTCGTGCACATAGTCCGAAGCCGGGGAAAACATGCACGGGTACCAGTAGATCGAGACTGTGCACTCATGTTTATGGTGTCCAGGGGTTGACACACTAGGGCTTGATACACCCGACGGGAGACCCTGCACAGTCTGACTACAATTATGTTTGGGCCGTATGGACACCAACACGTGACGAGTTAGGCTTATAGGGAGCCGATCGACTAGACCGTCTGATTGGACCTCATATTAGGGTCACTTTATGTTATTGGGCCAAAGCTTGGGCCAAGGGATCAATACCGGTTTATTCAAGTCGTGTTAGTTTGCTAGTACACCTGTGGTGCAAAACCTTAAACCTGATTATGCGATGACACCTTTATCTACCTTGTTAGTTAATCATCATGCTAGTATGTTGTTATCCTTATGTTCATCCCTGCTTCTCATGCCAGTTAACTTTATCAGTTTACATTGATTGTAGTAGGGCTTACTCAGTCTTTTTGACTGACCTGTTTTCCTTTCGCCTCTTTTCTTCCGTTTCTCCCCCCCCCCCCAGGTTCTCAGGGTGGGAATATTGGAGCTTAGCTTGGATTTCTGATCACTTGCTTGTGGGATTTTAGCTCATGTACGGTCTTGACATGAAGCTAGCTATGGTTATCACTTATTTTGGGGATAGTACTTATGTATTTCAGTTTTTCAGTGATGTTGTTTTTATCTAGACTTGTGTATTTGGAAAGTTGACATTATGTTGTACCAAACTTGTTTTGAAATAGTTTAAAATCTTCCGCTGTTTTACTTATCTTATTTACTCTGTTTACATATATACATATGTTCTTGTTCTGCCTTGATATATCATTATGCATGTTTACCTGATTCAAACGCCCCTCCAAAGTCAGAGTGCTTGCAAGAGCCACCCTGGCGGAGGTGGGGTGTTACACAGAAGAAAGAAGGAGAAACAACAGGGTCAGACATAAAGTCTGGCGAGTCTAGTTACTTTTCGCTAGTAGATAATTAAAAGCAACATGATAGGCATATAAAGTGGATAAGAGAGAGATCACTACATATATGGCGGGCGTGACAAGGTATGTATGTTAAGGTATATGTGCCTCGCTAATGATTACTCTGCATTATTACTAGCGTAACTGAAATGAGATGATCCCTTCCACTATAAGTTGGTAGGCTTAGGTCATACGTCCAAGTATACACTAACCACTACCCTAATCGATCGGCTCCCTACCTTGCTGATATAATGTGCTAGCCCCACAATAAGAGGTATCACTTCCTAAAGTGGCAACCCATGGTGTGCACAACCATATCTACTGGTGTCACAGTTGTCCTATCCCCCTCTGCTCGGCCCATGCACGCACATGTCTCCGGTCGGTTTGCACCGCCCACACCATCCGCCTCGTTTGGATCTCTTACAATCAATCAGTAAGCGTGCCCCTTTCTCCGCCTAGTACGGAGGTCCTTACTTGATACCAACTCCGGGTTCCTAACTGAAATGGGTTCCACTAAATATGATACAAGCTCTCCCCCTTGTCTTGTATCCCCCACTAGGTTTTCCGCTAGCTATGTATGCCCTTAGGTCTCTTTAATTACATAGCCATATACTAGTTATTCTTACCCAAAAGGGTGTCTTTAATTACATAACTTTATTACATTATCTACCGGTTATGTATACTACTAAGTGTCCTTAATTACATAACCCTGTTACATTATCTACTGGTTATGTATACCACTAGGTGTCTTTAATTACATAACCTTATTGGCACTACACCATAATGGTCATTTGCCAACCCTTTTTTTTCACAATCGCCAACACTTATTTATGTTGCAGGGTAATAACAATAATAAGCGTCGCTATATTAAAAAAGTGTCGCCAAAAATACATAATTATAATTTTTTTATTGGCAACGCTTATATGGGTTGGTAGGCTTGGTTCGTGGGGGCAAAAATGTAAACACCCAGTTATTTTCAGTCCGTAAACCCTAACTCCTCTCACATCCCCTTTCTAAACGCTTTTCACTTGCAAGGCCGCTTCTTTGGAAATAGAAAAGAGCGACTTCTTCTTTGGAAATAGAAAAGAGTGACAGCGCAACTAATTGATCGATTTCTGTCCCAACTTCTCAATCCATCCATTTCTGATCAACTTCGAACTCGGGGCAATCGACATCGGCTTCAGACTCCACGACTTGTGCTTTGCAAATCTTGGAATGTGGGGTTCAGATCCCTTAGCTTCGAAGTTGGGCAATCCACTATGGCTTTAGAGAATCGACTCCTCAACTTCGACTTCAGATTTGTGTGTACTGATAACAGGCTACTCGATGTTGAGTTCGAGGAGACGTGATTTCAGCTCTTGGATTTTGTCTTCAGGTAAATGTCTTGCTAGGGTTGACCATTTATTTTTGATTTGTAGTACTCCTGATTATATAGCGCCTGAAATGAACATATTTGGTTTTATTAAGGTGAAAATCGTACTAAGTTTAGAAGTTTGGGCTTCGATTGGTAAACCGTGGTTAATATCTGACCTTTTAATTGCTTTGTGCGTTTGTAGGAGATCGATGTATGCCCTAACTCGCTGGAGAAATCTGTTAGTACCAAGGCTAAGAGGCACATAATTGGTATGTTTTATTTTATGTGGTTAATTTTTTCTTTCATTATGATAACTCATTTAACTGTTGTGTATATGCATCTTTTGGACTTGTTGTGTCTCCTAAACTGAAAGAGGTTATGACATACACATTGTGAGTTATTGTTTTCCTAATGTGATGAATTACGCATAAAAGTTCTTAATTGAATAATCCTTTATAAGGAGCAGCTATATTTTTATAATAAGGTGTTACATTAGCCATAAATAAAATGTTAGGCCATTTAAAAGACTGTTTACTTAATCATGATCTTGAAGATATAACATATTATAGTCGTCAAAGTTGATAGGATTTTTTCTACATTTGCTTTCCTAAACAACGTTTACAAAAGCTTATTTAAGAAACCTACTAAGAATCATTTTGATTGCATGTTGTTAAGTCTTCCTGGTCGTTGATCATTATTGCTTGCTACAGGTTATAGAAGCTGATATTGAAGAATTTGAAGCTAACTATAGGGGATCAAAATCTGAGAAAAAAGACTGAAAGGACCTGTACACACAATTCAAAGGCAACATTGATAGGTTCATTCAAATAAGTTATGAATGGTTTGTTCTACAAAAATTGGTGTGTATTTCCGCAAGCGAATAACTTTCTTTTTTATGTTTGATAGGATTTTCTGTTCAATGCTTTGTTCCGATCCAAAGCTTGATTCACATCGCTTCGTGGATATAATTGACGAAGCAATAGATAATGGTGTGATATGTTTGAAATATATGTTATTTAACTTTAAATTTATATGCTGATAGGAATGTGGATGCATCAATCTTTATTTGTTTTTATGCTTTTTCTAAGTCAAATGCAAAGGAGCAATCAATCTTTAGATATTCGTTAAAAAAACTATTAATAAAAATAAATTAGAATTACAGTATAAATTTCCATAAAAGTTATTCCAGGACACTACAATAACACATAAAATTTCTCCATTTTAATAAAGAAAAACATAAGTTTATTGGACCTATGCGGCCATGCCTGATATTATTAAATGCATATTATTTAGCATTGTTGAAAAATAGGTTATGTTTCCGAACTGAGTTTGTAAACTCAGTTGAAACTGAGTTTACAAACTCAGTTTTCGAACTGAGTTTAAAAACTCAGTTTCTAACAGATATAACAGTTTCATACTGAGTTCGCAAACTCAGTTTCCGAACTGAGTTCGCAAACTCAGTTGAAACTGAGTTTGTAAACTCATTTCTCGAACTCTCAGTTTCGAATAGAGTTTGTAAACTCAGTTTCATACTGAGTTTGATTAGGAGTAATAAAGCCGTTAAGAAAGGAGATAATAGTTCATGTGATAACGATGAAAATAATAATAGGAAGAATAATAATAAGGAGGCAAGAAGGAGGATCCTAGAAGCAAAAAATTTCTGTGTATATATATAAACTGTTGTTGTGCTTTCTTGAGTAATGATATATGCATGCTTCACTAATAATATAAAAAAGTTTCAGCGTTTTTATTATTTTTCCGCACCAACAACCATTTCATCGTTGTCCGAATTTCATTACTTGCACCATATTTGTTGTTTATTCATAGGTATTTGGGATTCTATGCCACTTTTGCTATGCTGATTAGAAAGTCTGGAGGTCATTCACAATGCAATTTGTTGCTGGAATTATATGTTTTACTACATCGATTCAGACATCAATCCAGGTAAAATTTTCATATTCTTATTTCTCATCCCCTTATTTTTCATTAGAAGATACTATTCGTAGATGATTGCAATTATTAGAATTGAGATAATCAGATCTATAACTTTATACAGCACGTTTGAATATCAATTTTGTGCGAGTAAATTTCATCTAATGCAGCGTATAGGCATTGAAGGAATACAAAATGATGCTTGGTTTAAAGTAAATTATATTCCAGCAAGACACTTTGCTGAACATGAGGTGAATTTGAATGATATCGATGTTGTCTTTAATGAAATCGAGGTTTGTAAATCTTGTTTATTTCACCAATTCTTTGGCAACATTAGTTATGTCTTTGCTCAAATGATTTTTATTTGATACAACATTCCTTTATACACATGATTCAATATTCTGAGTAATAAATGGATGTTGTAATTATGTTGTGTTTTGATTCGTAAAAAATGTAGTTTATGCTGCCATGGACATGGTAGACAATTATTAAGCTATATTTTATCAAGAAAGACAATTATTCGTAAAAAGTGAACAATTTAATGAACATTAACACCTTAGCATACCACAACTTTTAGACAGCAAGCTATTAAGGTAAAAAAAAAAGACAAAAGCATCATGAATTTAAGTAGATAAGAATTGTAAACAGCAAAATAGGAAAGAGAAGAACAAAACCAGAATCTGGAAATGTATAAACAGAGTACAATCTTGAGAGAACAAAGTCAAATAAATTGTCTGCATAATCGTAGAAAATCAGAAAACACAAGTATAAAATTTGAATCTTGAATATAATTCCTGCAGCATGTTTAGATAACCATTTATGTTGAAAGCAACAAGCTTTCCAATAAGAAACCTGGAAGCTTGCAACATTTAATGTGCTTAAGATAAATTAACCAATCATATTTAGCTCTAAATTATAAGTTGTAGGAAACATCACTGTTGAAACAGCTGGACACAAAGGAAAAGTAATTCAGCCGCAAGAAGAACTGAACAAGTCATACTAAGGAACAGTAAATACATGTACAAACCTATAGATTAATTAATATATGTTCTGTGTTAACACTAAATGATTGGGCCAGCATATATATCAAGAACAGTAACAAATCTTAGTAATTTAATTAAGTGTACTGACGCAATCTTATCCCTTTTTAAACCATGTTACCCTCTGTTATTTTCCTTATTCACTTAAGTTTAATCCGAACAAGTATATGCAAATATATATGTGCATATGCAACCTTTAAGTTATATACTGCTTATTTATAAAACTTCTTAAAGTATAAACAATCATGATCACTGATATGTTATTGATCATCATAATTATCTATTTGTTACAGAACACCTATATTTGTATATAATCTAAATTTAGACCCCCCAAAAAAAAAAAAACTGTTTACTGATAGAAACACCTAGGGAATTAATTACAATTTATACTCATTATTTTTCTTCCAGATATTTTCATTCTAATTTTCAGCATCCTTTGTCCAAGTAAAATGAAAGTGTGTGTATATATATGATACTCAGTAAACTTCTGGCAATATATCATTTACATAACCCTTCAAGTATAGATGATGCTCGCCATATGTCATTCATATACACATGCAAGACTATATGTTCTTGTTATTTGTATGCTTTTGTATACGAGTAAGAGCTCAGGACTAATAGGTCATGTACATGACGCGAGTTGTGTATTCCAAAGTATTCACCTAGTCATCTGCAGCAATTCTTGAATGCATGCATAAATTAATGTTTTTGTTCCTTGAGTAATTCATAGGACTACTTCAAGTAATGCTTCCGCATCCAAATTCTTTGATATAAAGTCATCTGCTGTGAAGCTAGATGTGCATGACACACATGTATGTGCTCTTTTTCATTTATTTTTTTCCGAATGCTTTTCTTAGTGTTCTTTTTAAAATTATTATTATTATTATGGTACTACAGGTTACAATTGATAATGGACAAATTTGGTGGGAACATTCTTGCAAGAAAATCAAAACTCTGGTAATATATCTTCTAAGCTTGTTGCATTGAAACTTGTTTTATCTTGGTTCTAACAGTTGCATTGAAACTTGTTTTATATATCACTAAATTTGGCTGATGTACATGTCACAGCTATTTCAAATTCAATAATTATTCTTTATCTTTTATTTGTCACTGGTGTAACTGTCAACAAAGACCAAGATCCATGTACTAATATTGAGAACCTCAGTGTACTTTTTTTAGCATTACAAAATTTCCACACCATAAATATCAGTTGGATGATTCCAAGCAGTATTCATGCAATTGTTGTACAGGTTTAGCTCAACGCGTTAGATCGATAACTAATAAATTCTCTGCATATAAACAACAAAATTGAAATTTATAAAGGATAATTTTGCTTAATTCTTTGATCGTGATTTTCTTATATTAGCATTACAGACAAACCGATACAGATATTATGACACATTCAGATTATTTTGAAGTGCGAAACATATCCACAAGATCATTCAACATGCGCTAGTGAACCTTACATAAGAAATCAGTTGTGGTCAATAGAAAAACACCATTTACTTCTCAGTAATTATAATTCTACACAGCGAGATATATATAAACCTGATCTTAAAATATAGAATACTTAATTGTACTTGCATGCGACTTCTAGGAAGTTCAATAGTGTTTGTGGTTCTGGATACAAAGAAGAAAGTAGGAAGAAATTTCCCCACTAGTGACAAGGATTGGATTGATAGCAGCAGAAAAGGATAATTTAGAAATAAAAATGAGGACTTTTATAGAAAAATGAAACAAGACTTGAGGAAAACAGTTGTGGATTGATTTTATATTGGTTAGATAAAAGGTTTATTACAAAAATTAACCCTTGTATTGATTAGGTTGTTAATATATAACAAATCACATAAAGAGTTAGATAATGGTTGATGACTTAAATGGGTACGATCTTAACGTCGTGGGGTATTTAATAGTGTTCTCATTTGTGTAACCAAAGCTATATGCAGCCAGTTTCAGCCCCTTGCAAAATCATATTCATATATTAAAAAATGCAGGTATAACACCAGTTTCAATATCTGAATCCCTTGCTATGGATTAGATGTTAATTTAATATTTATTCCCTTGCTATAGATCATATATTAATTTAAAAAATGCAGCCAGTTTGATCCAGATAATACTGAGCTGTTCGGCTTAGTATTACCGAGCCAATTACTGAGTCGTTCGGCACAGTAATACTGAGCCTTAGGCTCAGTAATACTGAGCCTAAACTGAGCCGTTCAGCTCAGTAATACTGAGCCTAGGCTCAGTATTACCGAATCACTCGGAGCCTACGATTTAGTATCCTTTTGTGCATGATGCATACTCATGTTTTTCTGTTTTAACATGGAACTGAAAATTTCAACTTGATGTGATATTCAATGAATGCAGGCAGTTCTAGTTGCAGCGGAAGAAAAAAGAAAGTTGGATTTGTAGAATTTGCAGATGGAGGCTTCGTTATATGGTCTTAGTTTCGTATTCGGTATGTGTAGAATTTCATTTATGTACTGAATTTAGCAACTAATTATGTATTGAATTTGACAATTTAATTATGTATCATATTTGTCTGTTGTTAACTGATATTCTATGTCGTTATGTAATTATGAATGTTGTCTATCGGTATGCATTGAGTTTAAATTGAGAATAATATTAGTTTTTGATTCATGTTGTTTATTAATTGACTATTAATGTTAGAATATGTGAGTTGCTAATACATATTTATGTTACTATTAAAATTTATAATTGTTGTGAATTAAAATATTGTAACATGTATAAGTGTTCCAAACAAAAATATTGCAACATGTATAAGCGTTGCAAACAAAAATCTTACAACGCTTATAAGCATTGGCGAAGAAGATCTACCAATGCTTATAAGCATTGCGAAAGAAAATCTACCAACGCTAATAAGCGTTGGGAATGAAAATATACCAACGCTTATAAGCGTTGGGAGAGAAAATCTACCAACGCTTATATGCGTTGGAACTAAATTACCACGCCCTCATAGCAACACAAATAAGCGTTGCTGAAATTGTTTGTGACGGTTATACTCGTTGGGAATCACCTGTTTTGGTGTAGTGTGGGTTAAGTACGTTGGCGTATATATACATATTACCCATCCCCTCTAATTTACTTAGCCCACCACTACCCATCGAATTTTACTTAACCCTTACTAAGTCCATAGTCATATTAAATTAGGTTAAGTATTTCATTTCATTACCATCTCTAATTATGGTTATAATGCGCTAGACCTCCCACATTAGGCCTACAACGTGTGGAAGTTGGATATGCCGATCGGGTCCAGGCAGTCTTAGTCCACAGTTGGGCCTAACCTCTTGTATTAGCCTAATTCGTATTTGCGTACTTAGACCTCCCATATTAGGTTCAACATTAGTGGTTGCTGGATATGCCGGTCAGGTCCGGGCAGGCTTCCACCACTAATGTAACCTAACCTCGTGTCATAAGTACAATTTACAATTCCTAATTGTAAATTACTAAACATTCCAAATCTACCTATGTCATTATTGGTAACTATTTCTATGTTTTCCCCATTTGAATTACATGTCCCATTACCTATTAAGCATTACATAAATCGTGCCCATTATAATCCCTTTTTCCTCGTTTTTTCTCTAACGTATTTGTACCTATATATGCGGCATCTAGGCCATAAAGTAGCCTAGCTATAATAACAAAAGGGAATATGACAAGGGTGATAGTTTCAACATGTCTTGGCATAAACATGAACATAAACTGGCATAACAACAAAGTGAATGGACATGTGATTAACAACATTATAAAGTGGACATCACACTAGTAACTTGTGGCAATCACTATGATGTTTAAGCAAGCATAATGAGATCTAGATTTAACATTAGGTGTCCATTTACCTAGATCTAGCATAGTTAGGGTGACATAGCAACATGTTTAGATCAAAAGGTAGATTCATATGTCAAGTTTACAACATATATCAATGTATCACAATATGACAGGTGAAAGGTGATTAACATAAAGGTCTAGATCCAAGTAATGTCACAATTATCCAAAATAATAGATGTACATCCATCATAACATGGCTACAAGTCAAGATCCATATAAACATCATAATTAAATCACCACAATTATATTAGATCTAGGAAATTACATCTGTCGTGACATAGGATAGAATTTCATATTAATACAGAATCATACTTTACAACATATCCAATTCATTGTCTATAAAAGCATACTTTTAGTTATCTAAACCTAAAAGTAATCTAGAAACTCACAGTGTAAGGTTTAGAGGATTTAGGAAGAACAGATGTAGAATTTCTGAATTTGATTTGTAGAGTATGTTGTCGTAGAAACGGTTCAGTTCGCACTCCAGCTGCATATAGTCTCAATGACTCCCAATGAAGAGAATATGAGAAATATGACACATATATATAGCTTCCAGACCCCCTGAAACCGAGTTCCACCTCAGCTCTAGGGGTGTCGACACCACCGTTGTTGGGTCGACCCCTAGGTCGACACCCCTTTAGGGGGGTTGACCCCTAGGTCGACACTCCTCTACCCCCTTGGGCAGGAATTTTTTGCCGCTTAGAGGAATTTTTCGAATTTGAATCCTCGAGATAGGATTTTGTCTTATCCCTGACTCACCTCTGACTCATGCGTATATATAAAATATTTCTACGTGTATACAAACTTAAAACTCTCATAACTTCTTCATATGGTGTCCGTTTTATGCAAACCAAATGTCTACCTTGACCAGAATTTCGTGATGGACGCAATGATGCAGTCTGTTTCCTCTAATTCTAAACATTAAACTAATTATTATTTAATTTATTCTCTTTAGTGTCATTTAAAAATTTGGGGTGTTACACATGCTTTACTTGACTGATTCCACAAGTTAGTTTTCTGCTCATCATTTAGCCTTTGAATTGAACTCGCGCGTGCTTCTTGAAGAATTTTATTTTTAGGTTAACTTTGGATTTAAGTATCATTTCATTACCCAACGTCTACAAGCTATGTGTTCAAAAAAAAGGTAACAACAGTAGCAACAGCAATAAGACACATACCTGCTCACATAACCTCAGAATACCTATCAGCAAAAGGAATATGAAAGTAACGACTGGTGTCTTCAAGAGACAAATTGCTTCCTGGAAGCACTACCACCTACGAGGTTACAGGGATAGCCTGGACAAGAACATGTGCACTAATCTGTTGGTGATGCTCTTACTGGTATGAACACTGAAATTAGTTGAATTAACGTTGAATAGATGAATGATTGAGGAGATATGACATGATAATGTACCTGCAGTTTTTTATAGCTCTTGGTACAGACTGCAAGAGATTCCCCGAAACGTTAACTTTCTTGAGTTTGGCAAGGAAACCTGTGGATTTTGGCAATACCTTTATTTGATTTGATTGCACGTCTAACATCACCACATTCACTAATCTTGCAGTTGCTGATTCTGGTATGCTCAGTTCATCAATGAAGGTGTAACTAGGTCATGTTCAAAACTGAACTAGAAGTTAATTTGATTGATTTTTTCTTACAATTAATAGCGAAATGCTACTAGTTATGAAATCAAGTGCTTAATTACTAACATAATCACATAGATAACACCAAGAATATAGACTGGAGTTAAATGTATACCTGTAAGTTATAGTTTGACAGATCAAGCTTGGTGATGTTAGCCAAGTTGAGAGACAGATGAGAGGGATTGTTTAATGACATTCCAGGTATATTCACGTATTTTTCTTCCTTTTCTTCATTTTCTTTGCTGACCATAGCAGCACGGTTTTTGCCTACCATTACCATGTCTATAATTGCTGAAAGATGAACCGAATTACTAAGTATCACCAAGGAGGTTACAGGGATAACCCACTTATCACCAAATTGAACTGAATTATTTTGTCCAAATGAAAATTATCAAACTATTTATACAATGATACAGTAATGCCGTTGACCTCAAAAATAGAATGTCTTTAGAAAATGCAAAACTTTCAGTGAAACCAAACACATATACATCCAAAAAAAAAACTTTTAGTTCAAAACAAAATGAATATCCTCAATAGGCTGAAAAAATGAGGAAATCCAACATATGAGGCGGAAGCAGACAAAATATCATTTTTTATATAAGCAGATATGAAAGTCTGTAATATATGATTGTACCTTGTGCTTCCTTTTTATCTTGTTTGATGAACGAGTTAATAGAGGTAGGTTATCAGGTGCGAAAGCCATGGATCTGGTATCGAACGAGACAACGTACTAGTAGGATAGAGTGATTTAGATCATGATTTAAGTACTAAGCATCAGATCTGAAAACCCGGGTGAAGATTGGGTTGGCAGTGACGGTGAAGATCTGATAACTAGGGTCAAGGGTCGGAACACAGAATTGTGGTTATGGCACAAAATTGGAATAGAGGAGGTCGCTGGTAGTTAGGTCAGGATGGCGGTAGGCGACGACTTGGAGGAGGAGTAACAAGAGGCAGTGAAAATGGTTTGATAGTCATGGAATTGTGATGGTTGGTAAGCGATGGAAGAATTAGTTTACATCTGGAGGCCAATTTGATAAATTGGGGATTTTCGATGGAATGCCAGGAACATAGACAAAGAAGTCAATACAAATTAACGAAGGGTAAAAAATTCACTGTTTAGAATGAGGAAAAACTCACGTTAGTTTAGAATACATTTACAACTAAAATTTTTGCAAATTAATGTTATGCTTTTTGGATATTAAATTATTTCAATACTTATGATTTTCTGAAATTTTTAATACTTCATAAAAAATTTAGCCTTTAATTTCTTAATGTTACGAAAATTTTAATTTTTATGAATGTTTTTAAGTTTACTACACAAAATTTCCAATTTTTTTTTGAAATACTAAATATTAATTTTTCTAAAATTTTATTAGAATTTGTTGAATCAGAATCCTAATTTTCTAATTTGGAATTTTACGAATATTTCAAAATTTGTTTATGATTTTGTTTTAGAAAATAAAAAAATATTCATCAAATATTACATATATTAATTAAATAATTGAATATTAGGTATGACTATTGAATATTAAATGTAATTAATGCATATTATATATTTACTAGTTATTAACAATTAATTACAATAACTTATTAAATTCAAAAAATAATTATTGACTATAGATAGTACTTAGTAATTATGATTTTTTATAAATAGGATTGGTTATAAATTATAAATAGGTGTCCATCTAAGCTTTCATTTATAAATTACCCATTCAAACCACCATCTTAAATTATTAAATATTAGTTATGACTAATTTGTTTCAAAAATTTTGAAATTTAATTTTTTTTATAGAATATCAAATATTTATTAAATTTATTAAATTTAAATTTAAAGTATTAGATAATAATTATTACGTAACCAATATAAATTACTAGCAATGAGGAAAGTTGTTAAAAACAGACATCTATTACAACAAATCAGAAAGAACTGTTGTAATAGGCATCTATTACAACAAATCAGAAAGAACTGTTGTAATAGGCATCTATTACAACTAGCAAAATAAAAGAGTTGTTGAAAACAAATCTGTTACAACTGTCAGAATAAAACAGTTGTAAAAAAAACTTTGTTACAACTGGCATTTTGCGATAGTCGTAAAATTATAGTTGTAGTAGAGTGTTTTTGTTGTAGTGACTGCATAATTATATGCATTTATATTACAGTTTGGCGCAACGCTGAAATATAAGCATGAATGTATGCAACTATGTACGAATAGGTGCATCTTTTGATGCATAAACCTGTTGTTTTAGCTGTTTTTGTGTTATTTTGGGTCTTGATGTGTTTTTTGATTGTTTTAATGCATGAATTCTTTGGCGTGTACGTTTTTTATTTAATAATGAATTTGTGATTTTTTTTATTTTTTTATATGTTTTCGAAAAATAGGGACCTAATTTACAACAAGTTTAGGACCTAACCTGAGCCTAATTTAAAACCTTAATAGGGACCTGTGCCAAACAGACCCTTTTGATTATTGGGGGGACTGCGAGTTTGAAAGGGGAAGACGTTTGTAATGACCCGGAATTTTCACTATTAATCTTCTAACATTTAAGTTGATTTTAGTGCTGTATTGGTAATATAAAATGATTTTTATAAGGAATATATTTATTAAAAATGAAGTTAAATGGATAATTTATAATTAAATTAAAAACGAGCTCATAATGCTATGGTAGTTCGTAATATTCCATTTTGAACTTCAATTAGGTATACAGGATTCAAAATAAGTCGGATTTCATTGAAACAAGAAACGTTTGAATCTATTTGACTATATTTTTCTAATGGATGTGAAAAATTAGGATTTCATGCTATAGACTATCATATTTTTCCACTGTGTACTATGTTCGTATCTGGAAACAGACATTTATAACTGTTCCAGAAATTGTTGTTGTACTCTTATAATGGTATGTATATGCAAAACAGATTTGTATTTCAAAAGTTAGTTAAATAATATATTTTATTGGTTCTGCTGTGAGCTTTGTGTTCTTCGTTTCTAATTTCTCTTTCTTTCTATTTTTCATCCTCTAACTTCTTTCTATTAATGATTTGTATTTCTATGTGTTCTTTGTACTCTTATAATGGTATGTATATGCAAAACAGATTTGTATTTCAAAAGTTATGTTATATAATATATTTTATTGGTTCCGAGATGAGCTTTGTGTTCTTCGTTTCTAATTTCTCTTTCTTTCTATTTCTTATCCTCTAACTTCTTTCTATTAATGATTCATATTTCTATGCAATTTGAGTTGGACGTGTGGTGTAGATAGTCAACTCAAAGGGTACTGAAATTCGGGCGCTGAAGGTAGTGTAGTAACCTTGGCTCTGTGGCGTGATTCAATAGAGATAGGGTTAGTAATACCCTAGATTGAGTTTGAGTGTATACATATGAGCGCGTATTTGTATATTTGATTTGAAAGTGTTTTATATTGTGTTGGTTAATTTGTTGAATGGTTTATGAATTCTGGTCGATATAGAACGTACAACTGTATCGATAGGTGTTTCTGAACCATCGTACAAAGCAATTTGATACATTATTGTTTTAAAATGGGCAAATGAAATAATTTTGCCCAAAATTACTTTGATATAAAATAAATATTTTTTGAATTATTATAGTATATCGATATATTGATTGTTATTACAATCAAGTGAAATTATGAAATATTAAAATAGTTATATAAATTGTATGCAGATAGTGTATACAAATGAGATAAACCAAGATTAAGTTCAAACCAGAATTGGAATTTAAATTCTGGGCATTTAGAAAATATTTTCTAAAATGTTGTAAAGTAATATAACATTACTTTAAATTATTTTTGAATAAGAATAGTTTAAATGGATTTTGTAAAGTAATATAACATCACTTCAGTGGTAAGAAAATAATTCTGATAATGGATCACGTTGGTGTTCATTTTCAAATTTCTGAGTGATGGATTGCTACCATAGTAATTTGGGAATGAAAAACTTTTTTGAAAAGGAAAAGATGTTTTAGAAATTCTAATGTTTTGAATTGAGTTGATTATAAATATGTGTATAAATATATATGATTTCACACTAATTTGAAATAAAATCCAGGAATTTGAATTCTGAAATTAAAATTTAACTTGTGTAAGTTGAACATATTAAAATGGTAAAAATGTATCAAATGAATGAAATAATTTCAAATAAATTTAATAAAGAGAAATGTTGGGTTTCGAATTATTAATATGAATTCGACTTATGAATAAGCAACTTGAATATATATTGGATGTTGTTAATTGAAATTGAATTGTGATAAATTTGCATTCAACTATAATAAGTTGATTGATTTAACTAGAAATCAGATTTGAATTGATAGAATGGAAATGAAGTAATTAGAAGTTGATTAGAGAGTTAAAAACTGGAAGTTGGATTGATTTGAAACCAACTGGAAATAGATATATGTATTCTAAGCAGATATTGAATGGAAGCAAATGCAAAAGATAGAATTATGCCCGACAAAAAGGTACATGTTTAATTTATTACTTGGGTTAGATTGTTTTATGAGCATATGGGGTAAGCCGTTCTACTTTTTGATTTTCTTTTGGACTGGAGATGCCTAGATAGGCGAGTTCTGGTTGTACTGATTGAGCGGTATAGAGGATATGCTGTTGATATTTTTCGGAATTTAAGGTGTTAGAATATTTTCTAAAATTTTGAAAATTGTCATTAGCAAGTAAAAATTAACATTTTAATTAAAATAAATTAGTTTATTTAAAACTGAAGTTGAGAAGTTAAAAACAAATGATTTTTAGCTTAGTCAATATGGTTGGTAGCACTCTTCCTACCTGAGCAATTTCGGGGACGAAATTCTTTAAAGGAGGAAGGAATGTAACGACCCGGTATTTTCGCTGTTAATCTTAAAACATTTAAATTGATTATTAACGTTGTATTGGTAATATAAAATGATTTTTATAAGGAATATATTTATTAAAAACGAAGTTGAATGGATAATTTATAATTAAATTAAAAGCGAGCTCATAACGCTGCAGTAGTTCGTAATATTTCATTTTGAACTTCAATTAGATATACAGGATTCAAAATAAGTTGGATTTCATTGAAACAAGAAACGTTCAAATTTATTTGACTATATTTTTCTAATGGATGTGAAAAATCAGGATTTCGTGCTATAGACTATCATATTTTTCCGCTGTGTATTATGTTTGTATCTGGAAACAGGAATTTATAACTATTCCAGAAATTTTTGTTGTGCTCTTATAATGGTATGTATATGCAAAACAGATTGGTATTTCAAAAGTTTTGCTATATAACATATTTTATTAGTTCCGCTGTGAGCTTTGTGTTCTTCGTTTTTAATTTCTCTTTCTTTCTATTTCTCATCTTCTAACTTCTTTTTATTAATGATTCATACTTCTATGCAATTTGGGTTGGACGTGTGGTGTAAATAGTCAACTCAAAGGGTACTGAAATTAGGGCCATTACATCATTGGTGCAAATGCCCCTGGGTGATGGGAAACAACGGATGTTCAATGATCGTGTATGAGGCAAAAGGGTATTGAATGTTGTGTTTTAAAGCCTGAAGTGTTCACTCGTCAAATGGGGAATTTTGGTGAAGTCTGTATTGTTGTTAGTAGGGTTTAACAAAGCAAACAAAAAAATAAAGGAGGAAGAAAGGATTTGCTAGGTAATGAAGTAATCAATTTATTAGCTAATAGTATTTATTTTATTTTATTTTGAATATAAAACTATAAAGCAGTATAAAATTCATACAATATCAAATTTGGATGAAATCACTAGCATTGGATTCGTATGGATACAAACATTGCTCTGGAATTTAATTTGAAGTAATTTGGAGCCAGTGAGAATTTTCAGTTAAATTAAAGGTATGTTTAATTTAATCGAAAACAAACCAATATATCGACAATGAAAATCACGGTGAGAAACTCTTTCTCTGGATTCGTTTATAATTTATTATAAATGAATGTCTATTTGATATAATGATATATGATGTTTCTTGGTTGTTTGGATGCGTTGAAATTTTATTGTAGCTATTACACACACACACACACACATATATATATATATATATGTTATATTTAGGCTTGGTAGTTGGATATTTCCCGCAGTACTATTAGCAGTTGAGACCCTTTGCGCTCCATAATATATATAGTGGATGACCTTCTATACCGCGATATCCTACATGGAAGCTGGATGGGTATTGTCTAACATTTGTGATGTAGGATAAATAGGTTGGAGGGTTCCAACTTGATTCTTCAACAATTTTATTGTTTGTTTTCATAT
This sequence comes from Allium sativum, assembly GCA_030737875.1. Taxonomy (NCBI): domain Eukaryota; kingdom Viridiplantae; phylum Streptophyta; class Magnoliopsida; order Asparagales; family Amaryllidaceae; genus Allium; species Allium sativum. Next base: position 1,044,069,980 of record CM060916.1, on the reverse strand, counting down.
CTAGTGTTATATGATATGATAAATAATCTCTGATTTATTATTGGTTGTTTTGTATGTTTGAATATCACTGGCCATGAATATTGATATATAAAATTATCGTGAAAAGGATTTTGAGATTTTAAAAGGAAAGATTATTTTTCCAAAATAGAAATGGAATTTTGGATGGGCTTGGAAATATTAACTGGTTTTTAATAAAAATATATAAACAGGTAGTCTATAAATTATAAAGATGTTGATAAATAAAGGTGAAAAATCATCATTAAATAATTTAAATATTTAAATTCAAGTATGAATTCAAAAGGAGAATTTGGATTTCAAAAAGAAAACCATGAAATTTATTCCGATGTTCAGAATGTAAATTGAATTAAAATAAATCCTTATGTATTTAATTATGATTGAATTCAACATTATCTACTTTCATAAAAATAAATTACTTCCAAAGAGGATATGGGATTTATATTAAATAGAAACTAAAATTCAATATTAAGTACGTAAATTGATTCTATGTTTATATATATACATAATTTATAATAAATAAAATTTTCCAAGATAGGAATTCTGTTTCAAACGGATTTTGAAATGGAAGCTTCCTTTAATATATATAAAACAAGGAAGTTAAATTTATAAATGATGTTTATAAATATAGTGAACTAATAATTATTAGATAATTTGGAAGTATAAGTTCAAGTATGAATTTAAAAAGGGAATTGGAAATCGTTTCGAAAAGGGAACGATAGATTTTATTTTATAATTTGGAGTATAAACTAAAATTTGATAAATCCAAGGGATTAAAAAATTAGAATTTGATTATATCGAATTTTATAGAATAAATTGTTTTCAAAGAAATAGGAATTTAATATATGTTACTACAAAAATTATCTCCGGAATAGGCTATCGGTGAATTGGTAGCGGACCTCCACAAACATAAAAGGGTCTTTTGTAAGCAGAAGCCAAGAACAGGGTAAGGCCGAAAGCATAAGTGAAATAATCCGAGAGCTATGAAACCAACACAGCTCTTAAAGTAAAGAGTTCAAAATTTATACAAAGATAGGATACTTGCAAGTTGGCTCCGGCACGATGAGTAAATAGCGGCAGGTCACCCAAGACCAGAAGCCAATAAAGAGAAAGACCCATTAATCCTATAAACCGAGACCTATAAGGATGAAAGGGGCTATTGGTATTAACTTGCTTAACACTGATACATAAGGAGACAAGAGAATCAAAGATACAAAGTTTAACGCATATGGAAATTATCCGGGACCAACTACTAAGACCGCCATTAGTTGGTTTCCGAGGAGTTACCCTAACAAGCGACCAGCCAAGCACCGGAAGCAGCCACCCGGAAAATTAAGGATACACTTCTGAAGTTTACCGAAAGGCAAGCTGGAAACCCAAAGAGAGACAAGTTATCCACACTAATCTGCTTAGTGTTGATACCTACGGGGGTGGCGGACCCGGCAATCTTCAACTTGAATCACAAAGGCAATCTCCACAAAGCGTTAACGACAAGACCAAGAGTCCACATCCGGAAGCCATAACCTTCTGAGTGCCATTTGCACCAACAAACTCGAGATCAGTACAAAGTGGATAAACAAGCAATCTAAAAGGAGTTCCGCAGACCGGAACACTCCTCCGAGAGCATGAGCCAGCACCTCAAAGAGTAGTAGGCAAAGCCTATAGAACCTAATGAAAAGGCGGCCGAGAGCCGGATCTTCCGGAACCAAAGTAAAAAGCGGCCGACAGGGGGTATTACTGGCCCAATAGCAAAAGGAGCCCCTATTTGTCTATAAATAAGACCCCATGGGTCTCATTTTCAGGGCGATTTTCTCATTCTCATTCTTATAATCTTTTCCTTAGAGTAAACCCTAATTCCTAGATCAAACTAGGGATTTTGGTTGTAATCACTTGTGTATTCTAAATCAAAGATCAATAAAGAGTTTCTCATGTAATTTCTTAGTTATTGCCAGCGAAACATGTTGTTTTCTTTCTACATGCTTACAAGCTCCTACCCAAGCCTAAACCCTTCCGCAAAGTCGGTGAGGAACCCCTTCCTATAAGCCATTTAGCCCTTATCGAGGGTTCTGCATAGGGAACCCTTGTCCCAAGATAACTGTTGGTTCTTGAGTCGCTTAAGCGTGATGCTCACCCCATTGAGGGCAAAGTTACTAATCTTTTGGTCTCAAATCCATGATATCTAGGAAACAGTGAACTAATTCGAACTCGTGAAGCCTAAATAAACCTATTTTCCCTTAGGTCAACTTTCGTAGTCCTTTCTCCGGTGTTGACGAAAAAAATCATCAACATTTTAGCGTTAGAAGGATGGTTGCCTCCAACCTTGTGGTTAACAGCAACATATTTAATTGTGTTGCTTCGCCCGAAGTTGGACTAGGCTTTGAAGAAGCAAGACTACGGGCAAGAGGTCTCAACGAGAGTCTTCTGGATCCTAAATGACATGTCAGGTACTACTGACCCGAAAGGGATGGAAGAACAAAGGCTAAGAATGGAAGCCTTGAGGATAATTTAGTGTAAAATGGAAGTAGAGCAATACGATTCTGGTTATTGGAGCAGTAGCCCTTCCTACATAAAACAAACCCTAAATGTTCCTCTAAATGGTTCTACATCAAGGGACTATGACGTCTTCTCTCATATAATAAAAGCTCTCCTCGAACAAATTGAAGGGATGGCGTTCGAACAAGAAATAACAGACGATTTGCACTACTTCGCTTCTAAATGGTCTAAAAGGATAGCATTTCAATCCTGACCTATCTTGGAAAGAAGAAACAAGGAGATGGTAGAACAATAAGGCTTGGTAACAAAAAGGCTAAGTCTCAACAGCAAGAAAGGAAGTTTATACCAAGGCTATCCAAAGGATACTACCATACCACTTCAATAGAAAATATCTATTTCCTAACCAAACACGAGCTCATTTATTGGCCATCTACAAAAAGGGAGCCCTAGTGTGAAAGGAAATTGGGGGGAACTTACTGCCACTATCACATGATGAATGGGCATGAGACTAACCACTGTAGAATTTTCGAAGGGATTATCGCTAAGTTCTTCAATCAGGACCAACTATGAGAATTTGTAAAAAGATCATGTCTAGCCAAATGAGATCCTTAGGAAAAGGATTTTCTACATAACTAAGGGTGTGGGAATCCTCTCCAAAACTCAAAATAACCCAACGTGGGTAAAATAAAGAAGAAAAAACCTTGTCACTGCTGAGTAGGCTAGAGCTTGGCACCCGCCAAAGGGGGTGTGGTGTGAAAGCTTATCTCTGTGCCCAAATCAGAAAGGGCCAGGTTAAATATCAAAAGCGTAAGCCTCTAAACCGCACCGGAAACGGTCGTGATGGAGCATCTTATTAGCACGCCCTACTTCTGCTCGTAGAAGAGTATGCCCTGGATCTGCTATGAACAAAGCATGTCCTACCTCTGCTCGTAGAAGAGCACGTCCTACCTCTACTTATGTTCTATGTTGCCCACAGAAGGGAGCGCAAACCCCTGTCATCGCCTACGATGGTCAAGATAATGCATCCCTCAGAGGGGGTGCAGTGTAAGCCTCTATCATCGCCTATGATGGCCAAGTTAGAGCATCAAAAGAGTAAGCCTTACTTCCGCATCGACGATGTCCCGACTTAAGCATCTTAGAGCTTATCATCGCCTACGATGGCCAGGATAAGGCGCCTCTTTGAGGGAGGTCAGGTAAGTCCATGGGCCCTGCTTGCGGAAAAGCTAGCTAAGCGTACCGGACGCACAGGCCCAGAGAGTGGCCAACAAAACATGTACATCCTATGCTTTGACAAAGCCCCAGAGAGTGATTGAAGATGCATGTACAACCTCTGCTTCATAAATCAAACCCAAAGGGGGTAACAAAACATTAATACTAGAAGCGGATTCTTAGTCTTCATTTTATTAAATACTTGAATCTGGGTTAGTTCGGGACTTTCATTAAATACTCGAATCTGGGTTAGTTCAGACTCCTATTTAATACCCGAATCTAGGTCGGATCGAAAGTTCAACTATTCTCAAAAACAGATTTTTGACTTTATTGATGATCCGAAACTAGTTGGGAACCAGATTTTCATTACTACCGGAAGCAAATTCCTATTCTTACATGCTAATCCAAGAGATGAATCAAAGTCCTATCACTATTGGACAACGATTTCGAGAAATCTATTCTTAATACCCTAATCAGGGTCGCAAATCTCTAGTCCTAAAAGAAGGGATATGTGACTGACCTAATAGCTAGAGCCAATTACCCAAGAAGCCATTAATCGAGGGCAGAGGCCCCCTACACCGCTCAGGGAGATTTCCTTAACTTCTATGTACATTAAAGTCCTTATTCACTGTATCGAATGGAAATGCAATATAAGTAGGCACACTAAACTAGAACATGAACTCATAGGGGGATCAAGTAAGCACCTAAAGTTTCACCAACATAACCTCTATACTGAAGTAATGTTATTCGTAAGAAAATCCTTTAAAGAAAGTTTTTACGGAACACTTCTTACATTAGGAGAACCCTCGCTAGTATAAGGAATATAAGTCCGTTTTCATTACTTCATCCCACGTTCAATACTATCGTTCTATCTATGTCGACAAAGATAGGTGACACAATACATATGTCTTGCGAACTAATGCGTAATAGAGCACATCAAATTTATGATTAGTGGCGCAAAAAAATTTTAAAATGAAAATTCACACCAAGCTAGTCTTTATGCTGTGATGATTGACATATGCGGGCTTGAAAAGTTCACCACTTTAGCTTCCATACATTTATGTTTGTGTTGAATCATGATGTTGTTGTAGATGTGTATATTGCTCCAGCATTGGACAGTGCACCATTGAAACCCCATTTATGATTTGTCCCTTTGAATCTTATTTGCATGCATCATGTATATGTGATGTTAAGTCAATATTCATGTATACTGATTCTACCTTGTATTTGTGTACATTTTTGGTGCACATGAACATGCAACAGTATTTGAACATGCTACTGCTCATGAACAACCAATTCTTCCTTGTGTGTGATCACTTTAACATGCTGACTTGATGCTTTGCCACACATATACTTCCAGTCTTGAACGCACCATGCTGTTGATCATGTGACACTCTATATGAACTTGCCTTATTTAGCTGCTATTTCTGTGTAAGATGCTTGTTGTGTTGATGCTGCCATTTGTGCTCGGCTATTTTGACTAAATTGACTTGACCCATCTCCTTGTTAATTCATTAGCATTGAGCATGAATTTTCCGCGTCAATCATGTTGTACTAGCTTGATCATTTGCTGGTTTGAGTGCTGCCTTGTCACTATTATGTTGTGTGCATTTTCATGATATGTTTGACCATTTTCATGTTGATTTGCATTATGCACTGAGTCGAGATGGTCCATGTGGATACTCCTCGGTTGCACGCTGATTGGTGAGGCAGTGCACACGTGTATATCTATACACGTGTGTATATGCAGCCATAAGACAAGATTTCCTGTCCCTGTACTATACATATACAAACTGACTAGATACAGATCAGATCAAGTCATGAAAAATAATGAGAAACACACCAGAAATCTGAGGCAAATAAAAAAAATTAAAATAATATTTATATTCACATGTATTCAGTTCTATTTCTATTGCAGTGTACTGTGTGTGTAACACCCCGAATTTTCTGTTAATAGTAAATTAACAAATTAAAGTATAATTAATTCTAAATGATAGAATTAAGGGAAATGGGTTACGCCATTGCGTTTGTCTCGTAATTCTGTTTGAGATAGAGTCTGAGTTTGCGTAAATCGGACTCTGTATGAAGGAGTTATGACCTCCGGAATTTTCAAAATTCGATTTAAAATTCAAACAGCCCGAAAACAAGTTCAAAATTCAAAACTGGACCAGAACTGGGCTGGGCGGGAATTTTTCCGCCCAGGACCCAGGTCGACCAGGGGGTCGACCTGGGAGTCGACCTGGGTACCAAGTTCGACCATGGAGTCAACCTGGAGGTCGACCTACAGGTCGACCTGCTTGGTCGACCTGACCTGCTTGGTCTGGTCCTGGCTCGGTTTCTGGGGCTTGGCTGTGTCACTAGGGATGATTTGTCACTTTCTGATTGGCTTCCCTTGAGACGGATGGCCTTGATTAACTTTAGCTTCATCAGTGGCTCTAATTAGTTTGAAATTCTATATAAACAACCTTAGTCTCCAACCTAAATTCACACAAATAAAATAGAGGTAGAGCCGTCATGCTGCTGGAAGGAAGCCAAGAGTAGCCTCCACTTGAAGAAAGCTTAGAGACGAGCAAAACTATAGTAAAAAAAAGATTCAAACAACGTTTTTCTACCCAAAGGAAAGCATTGCAAATTCAGAACTCAGAATCCAGAATTCAAGTTCGTCGTTTGTTGTAAGTATAGTGATTTTTCCGATGGGAATAAAATTGGGACTTGGTTCGATGAAAAATGGAAATGGAATTTTACTATTGTATAACGACGATTCTAATTCATATCTATACTACAATGATTGTATTGTGTATGGTTGGGATGTTTGTGGTATAATTGATTTGATGTTGATCCTATTGTACATTTAGAATGAAAGCAACATGACATACAAGTATATGGTTAATGTTAGAATTTACACCTATATGTTTATATGTTTAATATAGGTTGTATGTGTTATGTCCAAGTTAAGATCTCATGTATATACTTTATGCTAAAACCTCTATGCCTAAATGATTAAGTTCATATACATGCTCATATGTTTATACAAAAGTTGCAAGTTCATAATTGGATCCATGCCAAGATCCATTTTAATACAAGTTTCATGTTATAGTAGTAAACATGATTGGATCTAGTTCACACATGTGATAAAATTATATATACTTTATGGACATGTCATATTCTTGTCATATGCTAGTGATGTTCGATATTATACCTAGATCTAAACATGTTTAGGCTTATGCTATCTAAATCATATGCTAATTCATGTGACACCTATTTAGTTAGATCCCTATTTCAATGCAAGTACACATATATGTAGGTTGATTTAGTCTATGTTGCAAATTCACATATATGTATGTTGATTTAGTCTACGTTGCAAGTTCACACCTTTGATATTCATGTTGACTATTTTGCAAGTTCACACCTATGATGTTCATATTGACTATGCCGAAAATGTCAAGTTTATACCTATGTCATGTTTATGTTAATGAATTTCTTGATGCCAATTTTGTGTATGCTAAATTAGGCTAAGTTTTTAGCCTAATATTATAGGTTAAAAATCATGCGGATAAAAAATTAGGCTAAGATTGTTAGCCTAATATTTAGACGAGGTAACGTTGGGAAAAATTGGTAATTATAAAAAACTTGACATAAATTGGTGAAAAATATATGAATTGTCATGTTTGGCACAAGCCAATAACTGGTGGCATTTAAATGGTATAAAATTCTTATGCCAAAAATGATGAACTTGGAAAGTGGGCCACAACATTTAATTGTTAACAAATTTACATATAACAAGTAATAGAGACAAATATGTAAATTTACAAAATACGAGTATGCTTAACCCAAGGTTGGATTGAGTTGTGATGCAAACCTGCCCGGACCCGCCCGTTTGTCCAGTAATCACAACAATACCTATCCAATGTGAGAGGTCATGCATTGAGCCCAATAAGAACCCGAGGTTAGACTGAGTTACGGTGTAAACCTGCCCGGAACCGATAGGCACATCCAGTAACCGTAGCAATACATGTCTAATATGAGTAGTCGGTGCTTTAAAAAGCTAAGGACAGACAAGTCAGGATTGTAGGGTTAAGTTAACTAAAACACTTAACCTATTCAAAATGTTAATTAAACTGACGGGTAGGGCTAGGTAAATACAGACACTTAACCACTTAACATGTTTGACGAGAAAACCCTAGTAACGGGGACCCATTTCAGTAGTAACCCAATTAGGTATCATGGTACCCTGAAACTAGGCAGGGTGGGGCACAATTACTGGGCTGATTGTAAGCGGTCAAAAGCGACGGCGATTGGTGCATCAGTGTGGGTTCTAACGGGGTGCGGGCATGCACACACTTTGGAGCAGACAAACAGGGCACTGGGCACTAGTAGTATAACCTATGCATTCTAGGATTGTGTCGGGCCGCCACCATGGGACTGGATACACCCCATGATAGGACCAGCATAGGTATCTACAATCATTAGGGGTCGTATGACACATATGATTTAGCGAGTTGGAGCCGATCTTTAGAAAGGGGATCACTTCACCCTGATCATGAGGTGCCAGTTGAGGCAATGAAAGTAGGTGCAGAGATATAGTGTGGGGTGCGGTAGTATATTCGGTTCAAACAGCTTTATCTTAGTTTATGATATATTTCCAGTTTATACCTATCATTCCCCTTTTTCTTATTCTCATACTGAAGAGTCACTAGACTTACCAGGCTTTATGTCTGACTCTATTTTTCTTTCGTCTTCTTTTCTTCCGTTTCCCCCCTCAAGTCCATAGGGAGGAAACAACCCAGCTTGGTTAGACTCTTTGCAAGATTCAAGTAGTAGATGTATGGTTTGGACTATCTTTCCTTAGCTATGGCTTTTGGACACGTTCTATGGGGATTTATGCAGCTTTTATTATGTTTTATGCTTCTTCATTTGATAATCAAGACAGAAATGATGATGTAATGTTTTGGAAGCTATTATGAGACAATTATGGAAATGTTTTGTATGAGCACGTATTTGTGAAATGAAAGTCTGTTTGTTTTCCGCTGCTTATAGATATGTGTTTATATCTGTCTTGTGTTTTATCTGTGACTTTTACTTATAAACCTCCACCGAAGTTAAGGCATTCCCTTTGTGAGTGACCTTAATGGAGGTGGGGTGTTTCACTTGGTATCAGAGCCCAGATTTACTAGACTAGATAAAGGTTTTTGAAACTATTTTCAAAAGAGAAGTTTAAAAAGCATATTTTTTTCAAGGATAAGCATTGTTTTTAAAGGCATAGTCCCCTAAAGCCATATGCACTATCTCTCTATCCTTTTGTCTTGAATACCTTCCTTTTTTGTTCCAGCATGTCTGGAGATCTTAACATTCCAGAAGAAGTACCGATACCTGGCTGGTTCCGAAGGTACCTAGAGGTTAGGGCCAATGATGCGGGCCCAACAGACATTCCTCCTCTCACAGCGGCAGCGGTTCCTCCTCCTCCTCGTCGTCGTGGAAATACTTTCGCTAAGACGTGTAGAGACTTCAAGGCTATGGGTGGAAAGGACTTTTATGGAACTGAATCCTTTGTGGTAGCAAGGAACTAGCTGAAGGAGACCGAAGATTTGTTCATCATCTTCGAAGTTGACGACAGGCAAAAGATACAGCTAGCAGTGTGGTTGCTTAAAGATGAAGCTTCCTATTGGTGGGAAGTTACCCATGCTGAGAGGCCAGTGGGAACTTGGGAGGATTTCAGGATGAGGTTTGGGATGAAATTCTTCTCCCAAGCTGAAAGAAGCCTGCAGATGGAGAAGTTCCTAACTCTTAAACAAGGGAGTATGACGATCAGGGTGTACGTCAATCAGTTTAATCAGATGGCCAGATTTGGGCTGGATTTAGTAAACACCCAACACAAGAAGGTCCTTCGCTTCGTCAAAGGTCTGAATGAGCCTCTAGACAGCCTTGCTATGACACATATACCCATGGAAGCGACTTATGAAAGCTTGGTGGACATGGCGCTGCTACATGAGGAAGATAAAGGCAAGAAAGAGGCAAAAGCAGAAATGCCTCAAGACAAGAAGGGGGAAGGGTCACAGAACAAGAAGGCTGATTCAAAGAACGGCGGGAAGAACAACAAACCCCATGAAAAAAGAAAGTGTAATTTATGTGGCATTGTTGGACATATAGCGAAAGACTGCAGAAAGAAGAAGGCGAAGATGAATGGTGGCTGTTTCCATTGCAGTGAGACTAGACACATGGCTAAGGACTGCCCAAAGAAGCGGGGGCAGGGACAGAGAACTGGATCCACTTCAGGTGGACAGGTTCACGCGCTGGTGGAACCCCCGCAGGAATGAGGTAGAAATATTTCTATAGAAAGCTTAGTTTATCTCTATGATCATCCAGTTCACACTCTCTTTGATTCCGGTGCATCACACTCCTTTATTTCATCTGCTTTAGTAGAATCTCCGCACCTAGACACTAGTATGATAGAAGATCCCTTGGTTGTTTCAAATCCAATTGGGGGCTTAGCTTATTTGTCAACGGTTTGTTTGGATTTGAAAATCTCTATTCTAAGTGTTGAGTTTAGATGTAGTGCCTTTGTTTTAGGCTTCTCGGGATATGGATTGATCTGAGGCATGGACTGGTTATCCAGTAATGGTGCCATTCTTGAATGTGAGAAAAGAGTGGTTAGACTCTTGACTCGGCTCGGCAACACTCTAGAAATTTCTTGTAATCCCTTAAATGCTGTTGTGCTTAGTTATCTAGAGTCGCTTGATGCTTCTGTTAAAAACTTGCAGTCGGTTAGAGTAGTCCGTGAATATCCGGATGTCTTTGAAGAGGTGAAGGGCTTACCTCCGAGGCGGGAAATAAACTTCCGCATATATCTTGTTGATAATGCAAAGCCCATAGTTTTACCTGTCAGACACATGGCTCTAAAGGAGAGAAAGGAGCTCAGTAAGCAAGTTAAGAAGCTTCTCGAGACGGGGTTTATAAGGCGGAGTATCTCGGAATGGGGTGCTCCAGTGGTGTTCGCCACCAAAGCGGATGGTTCACTACGTCTTTGTGTGCACTATAGTGAGCTAAACAAGCTGACTAAGAAGAACAGGCACCCACTTCCCAGAATAGACGATTTGTTTGATCAACTTGTAGGTGCGTCGGTCTTCTCCCAACATGATCTGGATACTGGATTCCATCAGCTAAGGGTAGCTGAAGATAGCATTGACAAGACGGCGTTCAAAACACCAGACGGTTTCTTCTAGTGGCTTGTCATGCCTTTCGGCTTGACAAACGCACCCGCTTATTTCGTAGACCTAATGAGCAGGGTGTTCATAGAATTCCTATAATGACCCGCATTGGCAGAGGTATTATAATTAATTTATTTAATTATTTAAATACTGATATAGTGAATTAAATGGTCATATAATTAAATAATGGTGAATATTTAATTAAAATAATAAAGTAAATAATATATTTAATTCTGAAATAATCAGAATTGGCGGAAATGGCGATATGGCGTGAACTGGATCATCTGTGATATTTAATTCAGTTTAGAATTGAATTAGAATAACGAATTTATTTAAATAACGATAGTTTGAACGTATAATTATACTAAAATTAAAATCGAGCTCGAAATGGCGCTGCAGTTCGTAAATTGGCGATTCGAACTGCAACTGAATGCACAGGATTCGTTTTAAGCCAGATTTCTGTGAAACAAGAAACGTGTGGAGCTGGTGGAGTATATCTTTCTAGTAGAAGAGAAAAATCAGGATTTCGTCGTGTAGATTTTGAGATATGTCCGACAAATTTTAAAATAGTCGCTATAGAATCGTTTATCGACCGTAATAGTTTATTCGATATAACTAGATATCGGGTTTGAATTTAGATATGGTTCTTTTGGGAAATAGTGATAATTTAATTTTTAGAATTTTACTGAAATTTTTAATTAATTAAATAAGCAACTTTTGATTTGAAATATTTTGCACCCTGTAATCAACATTTTGGGGTTTCAAAATATGAGTCAATCTACCGATATTATAATATTTTTGGAGTAGAGGCGCCTTGCTCGTCACAACAGTATGTTTATTTCTATCGATAAAAATCCGTAATCGAGTAGAGTTGCATATAACGGTTACGTTAATTTCAAAGGGACACGGAATGTAATTCAAACAACACGTCTTAAAATTTCAACTATTTTCCTTAGAAACCTAAACTACCTGAAAGCTTCACGTGGAAGGTTTGAAACTAGAGACCATGCCGAAGTCCACAAGAGACCACGTCAAAACTAAAGAGTGACACAAGGATCTACACGTTACGTTCTCGATGAATAAGTATAGAAATATATATATATTATATTGGTGCCCTTCCCTTTACTAGTAAGGAATCAATCGTATAAATAACCCACCTTATCATTAAGACCTAAACCAGCTGCGGTTTCCTGTCTCCTCAGCAAACGAAAAAAACAAACGAGAAAACCATCTTCAAAATTCCTAATCTCTTCAAATGTAATTCTATAATTCATGAAAAAAATTTATATATGATGCTGAGACTTTTCTCTTCGATTTGGTGCCCCATTTGAGTCGTGCGATGCAGATTCTGGAACTCGCGAAAGCAAAGCGAACACTAGGGTTCAAATTCAATTCGGTTGTGTTGATTTTTGGGGGAATTGGAGTATGGTCTTGGGTTTAGAGTGTCGAATGGAGTGGATTGGAAAAGACTGGTGGGATTCGATGGTCTCTAGTGTCGTTCGAAGGGCTGGAGCCTGGGAAGAATACTATGCGACGCAACTTCAATCAGGAGGTTGAGTTCATGATTTTGGGTAGGAGGATGGAGTGCTTTGAAAAAGAAGAGAAATGGTGGGATAAGCTTTGGAATTCGTGGACTTTGTAGTTAGAGGAGGGTGCGAGATCATTCGGTAATGGCTAGGAGGTGGCCACGTAGTGTTACAGGAGGAAGAAGGGAGGTCGGGCTGAACGGGTTAGGCCAAAGGAAGGGTAAGGAGTGAGGCCCATTTACGATTTAAAATAGTTTATTTTTAATTTAAATGTATGTATAACTTGTATAATCAATAACTTGATCATATGAAATCAGAATCACGAACCGTAAGTTGTGTTAGGATCATATGGACGAGCACTCCATAATGAAACTGACTGGAAGTCCATTGGAGCTCGTTTGAATTTATGGAGAAATAAATTGTTTGATTCAAATCAAACAACAGTTTATCGTTCTTTAACGATGAACTGCAAATGTGAGTAAATCTCACTAACTCTAAATAGTTTATAATTTCATGTTGTATTTTTAGAACTGTTAAATATTGGCAGATTGACTGCGTGTTGACTGTTTGATTGAACTACTAGTCAGTTAGTTGAATTTCTATATTAATTCTGTTTAACAGAATATATCATATGGAACTAAAAGTGATGTTGATTATATTGTGTAACATCTGTGGATGCAGGGAGATAGGTTGGAGGAATCCGACTGGATTCCTCAACAATTATTTTACTATTTTTCATATATTGTAATATATGATGTGATATATAATCTGTTTTATTATGTGTGTTATAATGATGTTGATCATTGTGATTCGATATTTTAAATATCATAAAAAGACCCTTCGATGTAAAAAGAATTATTTCAATGTATATTGAAATAAAGGGATTTTATAAAATCAATAGATTTTATAAAAAGGAAATATTTCGAAAGTAAATAAAAGGAAAATTTTATAAAACGAACAGACTTTTATAAAAGGGAAAATGTTGATAAAATGAATAGAATAAAGGATTATTTATTTAGGAAATAAATAGGATTATAAAAGGAGTTAATCAAACGTAGTTTATTAAAAGGAGTTAATCAAACGTAGTTTATTAAAAGGAGTTAATCAAACGTAGTTTTTAAAAGGAGTTAATCAAACGTAGTTATCAAAAGGAGTAAATCAGACATAGATATATAGGATAAGTTACCATTTTGCACGACTGCTAGCGTAATTCGCAGGGCTGCAGATAGCCTACGGCGGTTGGATGTTTCCTGAGGGAGTCGGGCGTAACCATTGTGATCGCTGCGATCTAGAGTTAAGCGAATGGAGTTAAAGGGGTCATCGGATATAGTTTATTCCAATGGAGTTAAAGGGGTCATCGAATATAGTTTATTCCAATGGAGTTAAAGGGGTTATTCGAATTAGTTATTCAAATAGAGTTAAATAAATAAACGTTATATCGAATTAGTTATTCGAATGAAGTTAAACACATAAGAGTTATCGAATTAGTTATTCGATAGGAGTTATCAATTATAGTTTAATCGAAAGGAGTTAAGTGAAAAGAGTTAATCGATTAGAGTTAAATAAATAAGCGTTATATCGAATTAGTTATTCGAAAGGAGTTATCGATTATAATTTAATCGAAAGGAGTTAAGTAAAAAGAGTTAATCGATTCGAGTTAAATAAATAAGAGTTATATCGAATTAGTTATTCGAATGGAGTCAAACACATAAGAGTTATCGAATTAGTTATTTGAAAGGAGTTATCGATTATAGTTTAATCGAAAGGAGTTAAGAAAAAAGAGTTAATCGATTAGAGTTAAATAAATAGAGTTAATTGAATATAGTTTATTCGAAGAAAGGTTTTCAAATCGAGTTATTTGTAAAAGAGATTTATCGAATATAGTTATTCGAAGGGAGGAAGTATTTAAGAGTTAAAAGATGAACTTACCATAATTCGAGATTTGAAATGTTGTTTAGTTAAGGTCTGAGAGGTAGTTATACCCCAACTTGATTGACTTCATTTTTAATTTAGAAATGGTTAAGGTTCGAGAGTGAAAGTGGTTAGGTGATTTAGTAAATAAGTATAGTGGTTTGAGTTGTCGTCGCGATTTTGATTTAAACATCTATTTAAATCCAAGTAAAGAAGATATGGAAATATTTTCCAAATAGAATCAGAAACGTAATCAAATATTGAAATAGGAAATATGAATACATATATATATATATGTATATGATTGATGATTAATTGATATAATTTCCATCTGGAAATAATATCGTTGTTTGCACACGTGTTTTTCTTTGATAGTTAAATCACAGACTATCGAAGTTTTGACCATTTTAACATTGTTAATATGGAGAGACCGGTTAGATTATTATCCAAAGAACCACTCTGTATTGGCATAAGCGTTGCGAATCATGTATGCCAAAGATAATTGAAGACGGAGTAGAGTGCAAGGGCTATTGTATAAGTCTTAGATAACAGTGTCTAAGATGGATATATTGAATAGTGCCATCGGTTCATCCTATTCCTGGATGACTTGTATGGATAGATGTCTAACAGAGTATTTCCAGACGATCACGTATATTGATTTCT
Source organism: Allium sativum (assembly GCA_030737875.1). Classification (NCBI taxonomy): domain Eukaryota; kingdom Viridiplantae; phylum Streptophyta; class Magnoliopsida; order Asparagales; family Amaryllidaceae; genus Allium; species Allium sativum. The sequence continues at coordinate 1,044,054,958 of CM060916.1, read as the reverse complement.
CCAACCGTACCAAGAGTGGAAGTGGAGAAGGAAACTTCTTTTAGCTAACACATAATGTATGGTTGAGGACGTCAATTGGTGATTTGATGGATTTGACAATGTGGCATTCAAAGTGAATCTGGTGTGATGATAAAGCGTAGTTTCTAGCCTCACATCCGGTAAATGACAGAAATCGAGCAGGCAGCATGGCTAAGTCGGTCGCACCGAAGTAGGGTGTTTAATCACCTGATCTAGAGTTTCATTTATTTTTAAAAATCTATTGTCGATACTGTCCCATTCGGGAAACGGTTGCTGATCCCAACTGTTGGTTATATACATTCGATACACTCAAGCGAAATGAGTGGTCGGTCATGTGTGGCCGGGTTGCAAGATGTTCTTGTTGAACCCAGTGTATTCCTTTCTAGAGGTACACTAGCGAAAGGTGGTTCCATACCTTGTCATAGTTGGAAATCCATTACCCAATACGTGCTTGCGGTTTTGGTTGTATACTATATATGTAGAACGTGAGATGAAAGCGTTTCTGCTAGATGATTATTGTATTGTGGTTGATAGACATTATTATAATATCAAAAGGGTTTTTGATATAAAGATAATTTGGATTCTCATAAGGGAAAAACCCGTTTCGTTATACGGTGTGGTCTTATGAGATATCGTTTAATGGCTCAAACTGTTTTAAACTGTTTTACTCATACCAGTTCCATGATTGACCCGAAGTTTATTTTGTTTTGTTTTACCTAAACTCTTGGGTGTCCAATTTTGTACGAGCAATCAAGTAGTCGGGATTTACAGATATACCTGAAGAGCTAGAGCAGGAGGCTTCAGGATCATATAGCTATAGTTTATTTCCGATGTGTTGTAAGTGTTGTACTCTGATAATGTTATTGTATACATATAATGATTTTATTTCAAGGATATATTATCTATTTTATGTTGTTCATTCCGCTGTGAGATTCGTGTTACTCTGATGTTGTGTTCTTCTTCTTCTCCTATTCTAAGTTTCTATCTTATCTTTCCTCACCCTCTGTTTTCTTTCTATAAATTTCCTGATTTTCAGTTTAATTTGGGGTTGGACTTGTGTTTTGGTCAGCTCAAATTGGACCAGATTTTTGGGTCATTATAATTCCTCAATAAGTTCGTGGTGGTCTTCGTAGACGATATTTTGATCTTCTCAAAGAATGAGGAAGAACATGCTCAGCGTCTGAAGGAAATCATGGATACTCTCTGTGCACATCAGCTAAAAGCAAAATTCTCCAAGTGCCACTTCTGGAGAGAAGAGGTAAGGTTTCTTGGACATGTAGTGTCCAAAGAGGGGTTAGTTGTGGACCCTGCGAAAGTGGTGGCAGTGCAAGGTTGGAAGACACCAAGAAATGCAACCAAAGTCCGAAGCTTTCTTAGGCTAGCCGGTTTTTACCGAAAGTTCATTAGAGATTTCGCGAAAATCTCAGCTCCACTCACAAGGCTAACAAAGAGGAATCTAGCATTCGCTTTGGATTTGGATTGTTATATTGCTTTACAATGCTTAAAAAGGGCTCTTACAACATCCCCAATTCTGACTTTTCCTGATGGAAGAAATATGTTCACAGTATACACGGATGCTTGTGGTACGGGACTAGGCGCTGTTCTGATGCAAGAAGGGAAGGTAGTAGCTTATGGTGGAAGACCATTGATTAGAGAGACTTCAGAAAGGGGGACTTCTAGAAAGGAAATCTACACACAAGCTTATACTTGGGCCAGACATGATTAGAGAGACTTTAGAAAAAGTGGAATTGATACGAAGGAGAATGAAGACTGCCCAAGATAGACAGAAATCCTACGCAGACAAAAGAAGGACCGACCTTGAGTCTGAGGTTGGGGACAGGGTTTTCCTTAAGGTATCTCCCTTAAGGAACGTCGTTCGCTTTGGATCCGCAGGAAAGCTAGCACCAAGATTTGTAGGACTGTTCCCTATCATCAAGAAGATTGGGAAGATGGCTTATAGAGTAAAGCTGCCCAAAATGTTGGTTGGAATTCACAATGTCTTTCACGTTTCTCATCTCCGGAAATGTTTACCTGAATCTGCGGAAGTGGTGGAGCCAAGCATTCTAGAAGAAGCCGAAGTGGAACACGAAGCAACTGTGAGGAGAGTTCCAACCCGCATCCTAGGAACTGAAGTGAAAAAGCTACGCAACCGCGAAGTCAAGCTTGTCAAAGTTTAGTGGAGCGACGCCGAGGAAGACGCGACTTGGGAAACTGAGGATATAATACGCGCGACCTACCCTTTTCTTTTTGAGGGTACATCTTTGATTTCTCTTTTTCCTTAAGTTGTGCTTGTATCTATCTTTTTAGGTATATCTCCTCGATATTATCCTTTATCCTTAGGTAGAAACCCCTTTGGATGTAAATATGTAATTGAAACATGTTATAATTGATGGCTGCAAGTGGTTGCAAGTGGTTACTAGTGGTTGCTCGTGGATGAATATACACACACAACCTAGGTTTTAGATCGGCTCAGTCACTTCATATTGCATATGCATATAAGTATTCATATTTGTATATGGTTGAAACTTGATATGTTGTCATATGGATGTCGCATTTGTATGAGTGGTTGTGCACTCATGTAGAATTATGAGTAGGGAAAATTTGCATACATAATGGATTCATGACACTTACATGATTCGCATTAAGGAGGTCAACTGAATTAGTAGTCTGCCTAATTTTTGCATTAGATAAGGATGTATACACACACTATGCATATGATCATGAAGCATTAGAAGTCTTTTAAGGACAATGGACTCCTATGATTGTTGGTTGAGTAGATGGACGATTGGATGTTAGGATATACGTTCTTCTAGACTTGAAGATTTCGGGGACGAAATCCTTTAAAGATGGGAGAATGTAACACCCCGAATTTTTTATTAATAGTAAATTAACAAATTAAAGTATAATTAATTCTAAATGATAGAATTAAGGGAAACGGTTTGCGCCATTGCGTTTTCCTCGGAATTCTGCTTTAGATAGAGTCCGAGTTTGCGTAAATCGGACTCCGTATGAAGGAGTTATGACCTCCGGAAGTTTCAGAATTCGATTTAAAATTCAAACAGCCCGAAAACAAGTTCAAAATTCAAAACTAGACCAGAACTGGGCTGGGTGGGAATTTTCCCGCCAAGGACCCAGGTTGACCAGGGGGTCGACCTGGGAGTCGACCTGGGTACCCTGGTTGACCATGTAGTCGACCTGGGGGTCGACCTACAGTTCGACCTTCTTGGTCGACCTGACCTGCTTGGTCTGGTCCTGGCTTGGTTTCTGGGGCTTGGCTGTGTCACTAGGGCTGATTTTTCACTTTTTGATTGGCTTCTCTTGAGATGGATGGCCTTAATTAACTCTAGCTTCATCGACGGCTCTAATTAGTTTTAAATTCTATATAAACAACCTTAGTCTCCGACCTAAATTCACACAAATAAAACAGAGCTAGAGCCGTCATGCTGCTAGAAGGAAGCGAAGAGTATCCTGCACTTCAAGAAAGCTTAGAGACGAGCAAAGATAAAGTAAAAACAAGATTCAAACAACGTTTTTCTACCCAAAGGAAAGCATTGCAAATTCAGAACTCAGAATCTAGAATTAAAGTTCGTCGTTTGTTGTAAGTATAGTGATTTTTCCGATGGGAATAAAATTGAGACTTGGTTCGATGTAAAATGGAAATGGAATTTTACTATTGTATAACGACGATGCTAATTCATATCTATATAACAGTGATTGTATTGTGAATGGTTGGGATGTTTATGGTATAATTGATTTGATGTTGATCCTATTGTACATTTAGAATGAAATCAACATCACATACAAGTATATGGTTAATGTTAGAATTTACACCTATATGTTTATATGTTTAATATAGGTTGTATGTGTTATGTCCAAGTTAAGATCTCATATATATACTTTATGCTAAAACTCTATGCCTAAATGATTAAGTTCATATACATGCTCATATGTTTATACAAAAGTTGCAAGTTCATAATTGGATCCATGCCAAGATCCATTTTAATACAAGTTTCATGTTATAGTAGTAAACATGATTGGATCTAGTTCACACATGTGATAAAATTATACATACTTTATGGACATGTCATATTCTTGTCATATGCTAGTGATGTTCGATGTTATGCCTAGATCTAAACATGTTTAGGCTTATGTTGTCTAAATCATATGCTAATTCATGTGATACCTATTTAGTTAGATCCCTATTTCAATGCAAGTTCACATATATGTAAGTTGATTTAGTCAATGTTGCAAATTCACATATATGTATGTTGATTTAGTCTACGTTGCAAGTTCACACCTATGATATTCATGTTGACTATTTTGCAAGTTCACACCTATGATGTTCATATTGACTATGCCTAAAATGCCAAGTTTATACCTATGTCATGTTTATGTTAATGAATTTCTTTATGCCAATTTTGTGTACGTTAAATTAGGCTAAGTTTTTAGCCTAATATTATATGTTAAAAATCATGCGGACAAAAAATTAGGCTAAGATTGTTAGCCTAATATTTAGATGGGGTAACGTTGGGAAAAATTGGTAATTATAGGAAACTTGACATAAATTGGTGAAAAATATATGTATTGGCATGTTTGGAACATGCCAATAATTGGTGGCACTTAAATGGTATAAAATTCTTATACCAAAAATGATGAACTCGGAAAGTGGGCCACAACATTTAATTGTTAACAAGTTTACATATAACAAGTAGTAAAGACAAATATGTAAATTTAGAAAATACGAGTATGCTTAACCCGAGTTTGGATTGAGTTGTGATGTAAACCTGCCTGGACCCGCCCGGCTGTCCAGTAATCACAACTATACCTATCCAATGTGAGAGGTTAAGCATTAAGCCCAATAAGGACCCGAGGTTAGACTAAGTTACGGTGTAAACCTGCCCGGAACCGACCGGCACATCCAGTAACTGTAACAATACAATGTGAGTGGTCGGTGCTTTAAAAAGCTAAGAACAGACAAGTCAGGATGGTAGGGTTAAGTTAACTAAAACACTTAACCAATTCAACATGTTAATTAAACTGATGGGTGGGGTTAGGTAAATACAGACACTTAACCACTTAACATGTTTGACTAGAAAACCCTAGTAACGGGGACCCATTTCAGTAGTAACCCAATAAGGTATCATGGTACCCTGAAACTAGGCAGGGTGGGGCACGGTTACTGAGCTGATTATAAGCGGTCAAAAGCGACGGCGGTTGGTGCAGCAGTGTGGGTTCTAATGCAGTGCGAGCATGCACACACTTCGGAGTAGACAAACAGGGCACTGGGCACCAGTAGTATAACCTATGCATTCTAGGACTGTGTCGGGACGCCACCATGGGACTTGATACGCCCCACGGTGCGACCAGCATTGGTGTCTACAATCATTGGGGGTCGTATGACACATATGATTTTGCGAGTCGGAGTCGATCTTTAGAAAGGGGACACTTCACCCTGATCATGGGGTGCCAGTTGAGACAATTCAAGTTGGTACAGAGATATAGTGTGAGGTGCGATAGTATGTTCGGTTCAAACTGCTTTATCTTAGTTTATGATACTTTCCTATTTCCAGTTTATACCTATCATGCCCTTTTTTCCTATTCTCATACTGAAGAGTTACTAGACTTACCAGGCTTTATGTCTGACTCTATTTTTCTTTCGTCATCTTTTCTTCCGTCCCCCCCTCCAGGTCCACATGGAGGAAACAACCCAGCTTAGTTAGACTCTTTGCAAGCTTCAAGATAGTATATGTATGGTTTGGACTCTCTTTCCTTGGCTATGTCTTTTGGACACGTTCTATGGGGATTTATGCAGCTTTTATTATGTTTTATGCTTCTTCATTTAATAATTAAGACTGAAATGATGATGTAATGTTTTGGAAGTTATTATGAGACAATTATGGAAATGTTTTGTATGAGCACATATTTATGAAATGAAAGTCTGTTTGTTTTCCGCTGCTTATACATATGTGTTTATATTTGTCTTGTGTTTTATCTGTGACTTTTACTTATAAACCTCCACCGAAGTTAAGGCATTCCCTTTGTGAGTTACCTTAATGGAGGTAGGGTGTTTCAGTGTGTGTTTCATTGTGGCAGGTAAACAGAAGATGACTGGACTAACAGAGAGCTGTGAAGACAGAAGACTGAAAAAAGTGAATGAAGTAATGTCAGTAAATGTGTCTGTATATGAAAGTCAAAAAGTATGTATGTATGATTTGTATAGACAGTGTGACTGTATGAGTGTTGTTGAGAGAATTGTACTGATATTTGTAATAAAAAAAAATTGTTTGAAATAAAATATCATTTTATTGTCATCAAACAAACTTGTCTATTTTATTCAGTTTATTTACAAGTACAAATTCCTGTGAAGTGTTTAAATAGTGAAGTTATAAATAGTTGTACTGCTTGAGTGTTTGAAATATAATATTCAATTTAAATGAAATACTGTATGAATGTCTGTACAGTCATATTCTATGTAAATATAAATATTATAATCCTGTATGTGACGTGTATATAAAACAGTACAATAACAAACACATTTATATTAATATATATTTGGCTGTTATCATCAAACGAAAATCATATAATTGCGTATACAACAACGTTATATACAACAATCTACCCCTTTTGATGACGACAAAAAAATATTAAGACTTTGAATCCAATAAATGTGTTTGATAGTAAAGATCTGAACTCCCCCTACAATAGAAAATTCCTCTATAACTGTGCATCAGTGAAATAAATGAATTCAATAATGAATTTTCAAAATTAAAAATATTTATAACCAATTCTCCCCTTTTCGTTATCATCAAAAGGATTCAAAAATTAAAATATAGATGAAAAATGACTAAAATATAATATCAGCTTAAGAGGAAGAACGGTCATCATAAATTTCAATCAGTCAAACAAAAATCATAATAAAGTAAGAACTAGTGGCATATTTCACATTGCAGAGAATGAAGGATTTACGACGAAATTTATATATAATGGAAAGAGTTTCAAAAAAAATGATTCCAATTATTTCCAAAAGAATTTTATAAAATAAAGCTCAAAAATAGTGATGGATTTGGACTATAATTAATAATTCAATTTAAGTGATAAAATCGAATAATCCCAAATCCCAATAGCTATCAATCAACAAATCATAATACGTCATAAAATAGTAACACATTTCACAAATTAGAATATGGATTGATAGGAAGGTTTTTTAACACCAAGGAGAATTTCATAGAAATTTTTATTTATTCAAATTGTTTTCTTTTCTTCTAATTTTTTTTATTTAAGAGCACACTGACCACACATAAACAGAGCTTGGATTTTTAAATGAGGTTAGTCGCAGCTTAAATTATAAGTCATCTCATAACCATGCATGACCCGAGCTTGGATTTTTAAATGAGGTTAGAGACACACATATATTATATTTATTATTTTCAGTTTTAAAAGAAAAAAATTCTCCGGTATATAAAGCCAATATGAATGACCGAAATGAGGTAGGTACCGAAATGGACTATGAAATAAATTTCTAAATTAATTATATTATGAAATATGCTCGACTGTACCGGGATTATTGAAAATTTTCAATTATCACTAATTTTGAATAATAACATAGTCCCATTTCTATCACAAATATTACCACTATTTATTCAAAAACATTTTAAAAATAAACTCTCCACATTAATATAAAAAACATGATGGATGGCAGAATGATGATAGATAAAGGAGATGATCGTGAAATAATTGCCAGCTTAAGGATATTATTATAAATATTCAACCATCATGAGAAAATAAATAAAATCTCCTCTTGTTGTGAAATATACTGCAGTTACAATTCATCACAATTTCAAAATCTGATAATAATTTTGATGAATTATAAATACAGTTCAATTTGGATATTGATTTCAATTTCTGAATGAATAATCAATAAATAAGTTTTAAAATTGAAAATCAATTACAAGAGGAATATGAAGAGCTATACAGAACAAGAGGGATTAAAATATATACAAAAGAAAACCAGCACTTCTGATACTAATTGGTATCCCTATTAAAGAGGATTGTAACATGGCACTTGAGACAAACCAAGATATCACAGACAGCAAAAATTTAAAGCCCAAGCAGACAAGATAACAAATTAGGCAAGCAGCAGACAGATTAAAATAGGCAGTTATTTGAAAACAGTATCAGAGCAACAATTAAATCAAAAACAAGTAATTTCCAAAATATTTTCAAACCAATATCAAAGCAACACAAGAATCATTCAAATCAGACTTGTCCGGATGATGGTCACAAAAGAGCATTCATGATCGAAGATTAAAAATACCGTTTATTTGAAATCATTTGATTAAAAATACAGTTTATTTGAAATCATTTGAGGAATATGAAAAATTCAAGATTTAATGAATCGATTACACCAGATTATTAATTTCAGATTCAAGATATGTGTGAGATTCAATAAATCAATAGTTTCAAGTGATTTTAAACAAACAGATATTCAAACCAAATAATCATGAAATAACAGAGAAATTTAAGACCATATTTTCAAAGAAATTTTCACAAGTATTTCTAACAAGCCCAAAGAAAAAAATCAGATCATTTACCTCAGGTTTGATAGATATTCATAATCCAAAATAATTTATTTGAAATCACTTGACTCAATGTCAAATTTTGAAATATAATGAATCAGTCACACAAGGTTGATAATTTCAAATTTAGAAGGTGTGTGATTATTCAAAATATTAATAATTTTAGATGATTTCAAACAAACAAATTCTAATCCATAATGATCATGAATAACGATGATTTTCAAGATGTATCACTGAGATTCTAGACAATTTAAATTTTCAAAGCCAATCTGAAAATCAATGAAATTATCACAACTGAGAAGTAGTAGTGTGCTGTAATGAGTATATTATTTCAAGCTTTTCTAAAATGAATTTGAAGATACTCAAAATAGCAGAGACGTGTGAAATTCCATTAGTTATTCAAATCTTCAAAATTTAGGATTCAAATTAAAAGTGTTCAAGATATGACAAGAATACATCAACACTGTTATGAATTCATAAATCAGAAAATAAACTACAAAACAATTGCAGATATTTACAAATTTAAATTCAATCTGGAAATGATTAAAACATCAGTGTTTTATTCTAATAAAGCGAATTTCCAGAAAATTATGAGTACTGCAATTTGAAGTTGAGAAAGCCTAAGAAGAAACAGAAATACGACAGTGATAAATAAAAGAAAGGGTAGAAGAAGGAATAAACAAAGGAAACAAAATATTTACAAAGATGAGTTCAGAGATTATGCTTGAAATCCATGTAACCTAGAATCTCCGTCTCAGAAAATCATGGCTAAAGGAACTGAGAATGATATAAAAGTATAGACAGCTTTGCGTCACAATTCGTTTTGCACAGCAGTTCCTCAGCCTCCTCTGGTACCTAACAATTTAGGGGATTGAGTGGTCTAACAAAGTTAGTAAAACCACTCACAGTTGTGTCAACATCTTTTGGTACCCAAATTTGTTTGTATAACAACCCATTCGAATCTATTTTTGTGCCTTTAGGAACCCAAATTGGTTTAGTTTTCCCAAAAATAATTTTATTTCTTTTTGGGATCCAAGATTGTTTAGATGGATTATTATAAAACGATTTCTCATTACGATTTTGATTCATAAATCCTTTGAAATTTTCAAAGTTCAAATTTTCAAAGCAGTTCTTTCCAAAGCAATTTGAGGAATTTTTCAAATCATTTGAATTTTGTTTTCCAAAAACATCATTGTTCTCAAAACCAAGACTATGCTTATTTGCAGAAGAAAATTGGTTTTTCAACAACATATTTAAAGATTTTTGTCCATCAGAAAATTTATTCAAAGTTGATTCTAACTGTTGAATTTTGAATTTAAGATCACGGTTCTCCTTTATTAAATTTGAACAACATTTTATAGTGATCTTCTTTTCAGCATCAGATTGTTTCAAAACCAAATTTTCAAACTCAAGTAATTTTATTTTGGCTTGGGATTCCGAGATCTCAGATTCAAATCGTTTTTGTTTTTCAAACTCAAGTTTTTCAAATTTCCTGATTTCTTTTTCAAAATCAATCTTTTTGTTCAAAAACGATTTTGTTTTCAACATTTCTTTCTCAGAAAATTTATGTTTGGAATTTTTAATTGTCTTAAATTTCTACAATTCTTCTTGCAAAAAATTGTTTTTCTTTTTAGTTCAATCTCGTTTTCTTTTAAAACAGAAATTTCCTTTTCAAGTTTTCGAATATTACCCTTGAGATGAACTAACATATTATCCAAAACCGAACAATTTTGCCAATCCAAATTTTCAAAATTCTTTTCATTTTTAAGCCTTGATTCCAAATCATCAATTTTACATTGCAAATAGAGTTTTCAAATTTCAGAATTTTTTTTCCATTGGAGTTTATCAACAGATTTAGTCAAGTTAGTACACATATAAACCAAATCTTCGTATGAGAACTTTCCTATTTCGTCATCTGTTGAATCTCCATCAATTGATTCATCTGAATTTTCATTTGTAAATAATGTTAAGCAAAACTCTGAATCTGAGTAGGCACTTTGGGGTTTTGAGCAGCCGTTGCCAATTTGTCCATACTTCGTATTGAGAGCTGTCCAGATTTCTTGCGCAGTTAAACAATGGGAGATCAGATTGTATTGATCATCATCAAGATAAGAATAAAGAATATGTGCAGCACGAGAATTAAAAACTTTATCTACCATATCATACCCATCAATAACAACATCCCAACATTTAATATTAACAGATTTTAAATAAAATTCCATTATGGATTTCCAGTTTGAAAAATATGTTCCAGTGAAAATAGTTGGAGATGAACTGGACTGACTCTCAGTAGACTGACGATTAGGATTACCCATGACTCTAGAGTTAAAGAAATACCTGCTCTAATACCACTTGTTGGATCTAGATTAACCCTAGAGGGGGTGAATAGGGTTTATTGCAGTTTTTCACTGAATTAAAAAACTGATAGGATATTAAAATAATAAACAGATCACAGAATGCACCAAAATTAAATGTGCAGAAAAAATCACACACAGATATTCCCAGCTTTGGCAAAACCCTACCTACTGCCGCATTCCTAAGGTTTCTACTAGGTAAAAGAACAGATCCCGCATACAAGACCATGTACACTCGCGAACCCCTCGCTCCTATTCTAATCCTATGTTCAAAACCGTTGACTTTTCTAATCCCCTAGAGCAGATTTCCCCTGAATACAACCCCGTAACCAGTAAACCCTAGATTTTACAGACTCTAGTTAACTGCCAGCTAAACACAAACTGGATTATCTAGAATTTTACGTACTCTAGTAATTGATGACGGTTTATGTAAAGACCCACATTCTACGCATCGGAGGGTCGTAGAATATTTTATTTTCACATATGAAGTCATATGGTCGTGTAACTTTGGGAAACATCTATTAGAGTCATTTTCCATTTTCATGATTTTTTCCGATTTTAAATGACTGTTTTGCCCCTAGTTGATCTTGTTTTGGCCATAACTTTTGATTGGAAAGGAATTTTGACCTGAAACCACTTCTATTAGATTTGTTTGATGGTTTACCTTTCCGTAGAGTGGTCACAATAGTCAAACGGACTTACCGTTTGGGAGATATGGCTGAATTAAGGTTTGAAAGGTGAAAAACTGCTTAACCGGGCCAAATAGGGTGATTAGTGAGTAGGCCCATAATCCATTTTGAGATTAGTGTTATGGGGAGGCTGAAATGGGTTAGGGAATCATTCCATTTCAGTTTTCTAGCCTCCACTTATCACCAAGGAACCCTAAAAATGGCCTCCAACCTCTAAATCACCTCCAAATTATCTTTTGGTCAAGGATTAAGCTTAGCAACCTCTAATCAAGGAAGATCTACACCAAATCAACATTGGAGCTGCTATTTAGCATTGGGATTTGCATCAAATCAGAGATTTATTTCAGATCTTAGTTTATTTGTGGCTAAGGTGAGTGATTTGCATAGTTTTGCACTAATTATGGCTAATTAAGTGTAATTAGTGTTAATTAGCGAATTTATACACTAATAAATTCGGGAAAAATGTTCATAAATTCCTAAATGATGTTTTAGACCTCTGATATGAATTTGGGTTAATTTGGTTAAGTTTTACTAATCCTATCATTAGTTTCACCTCAACATGCTTAAGGGGAAATATGGGGTTTTGGGGTATGTTTGATCCACTTTAACCTATCATATTGATGTTTTGATGTTTGTGGTTGATTATGCATGTTGCTATGACTATATGAAATGCTTTGTGATTGATTTCAATAGTTAGAATGGTCGAAAACGTCGTCGAATGGTGTAAACACTTGCTGGAAAAGTTTCAGAAAATAGTGCAGGATCGGATCGGATCGGATATGGGGGTTCGGATCGGATATGTTGAACTGGGCAAGGGATTCGATCGGATCGGAACCTGACACTTGAGAAAATTGGCAAAAAGGAAGGCCAAGCTAACTGAACTGGGATCGGATCGGATTAAGGAGGAGGGATCGGAGCGGATAGAGGGGGTTGGATCGGATCGGAGCACGTGAAGGATGAGGAGGCGAAGCGGAGCGGAAGCACGAACTGGAGGGGGATGGCACCCGACCCGACCCGAGGAGAAATACCCGACCCGACCCGTACCAGAAGGAGACCCGAACCGACGTGATGGAGTGGACCCGAACCGAACCGTACCAGAGGAGGACCATGGACGACGCAACGTAGTGAATCCAACCCGAACCGATGGCTTGAAGAGAAACCCGACCCGACCCAGTATTGACCAATAACCCGAGATGCAAAGGTAGTCCAATATGGGAAGTTAGAGCTCAGGATCCAGTTGGGAACCGATGAGTTCACTTCATGGTTGGGCTTTGCTGCGGGACGTGTGCTAAGGAGTTGTCGATGTTCATAACTTCGATTCACCACTAAAAATGGATGATGGGCTACTTATCAGTGCAGTAGAGTCGTTATTACTCGAGGGGCAAGGTGATGGTAGCAAGACTATGAGCCAGCGCAGATGGAGTGAATAATTCCATGGGGCAAGTGGACATAGTAACTATGAGCCAGCGCAGATGGGGTGAATAACTCCATGGGGCAAGTGGACATAGTAAAGGATTGGTAAGGCTATGAGCCAGCGCAGATGGGGTGAACAACTCCATGGGGCAAGTGGACATAGCAAAGGATTAGTGGCTACGTTATCAGTGCAGTGAAGCCATTTATGACTTCATGGGGCAAAGTGTTCGTAGCAAGGTATGTTGGGTGATCGAAGTGGTGAATATCGTACGCTTTATGCATTGAGTGAGAGATGTGAGGATGGATGCTATGTTTGATTGTTTGCCATCACTATGACATGCACACCTCCCCCACCTCCATATCTTTACACTGTTTGATATGGCACCTTAGAGTGTTGTACAGTATGTAGTGCTAACTCTTTGGTTGCAGGTCCAGGTTCAGGTATGTTTTAGTCTACCTGTTATTGTTCACTGTAGATGCTTATCGCTCATACCAGGCTTTATGTCTCCTCTTATTACTCTGGGTGCTCACACGAGCAGACTAGAGACAGGTTAGCTGGTGGTGCGCGATTTTTGAGGTCGACCCGAGCCCTGCTGGGTCGACTAGGGGTTATTCCAGGGTGTTTGGCTGTCAACCCGTGGGCCGATTCGCTCAAATGCAGACTTTGCATTTGAATGGTTCTCATGATTCAGGGTTAATCTAATAGTCCTAAATAACTTCCTACACCTATATATACATCCCTAACCTAAACCTAAATCTCATATACAATTCTCTAGCCTCCATTGCTCTCTTCCTCTCTAAAAATAAATAAATCAATGGTGTCTCTACTCTGCTGAAACCTAAGCTAGGACTTGTGCTTCTTCTTCCTCCAATTCTGATTAGGATTAAAAGAGAACAGCTACAACACCTTTTTCTTTTAGAATCCAACCAAGGCAAGTGCAGTTATTTTTTGATATAAACTTTAATTATAATTGTGACATTATTGTAAATCTGAATTTGAGATTGCGTATGTTCTGTTCTGATCTATTTTATTCTATATCTCTTTCTTCTTTATGTTCTATAGCCAGGCGACCCCAAGCCTGCGCCAAATCTCATAAGAGATTAACGCACGAACGTTAAACTTTGGGACAAATAATGAATGATGGCATAATTGGACATGGCTAATCTGTGACTAAAAGGACATAGCTTGTAAACTAGATTTAGATCTGTGCATATTCTGTGAATTGGAAGAAGAGGAACCATTGTATATTAACATGTGACTTGAGACATTGGACATAACGCATATTTTTGAATTAAAGATCTGTTATAATTTAAAGTTCTAGATTGTTGGGCATATTGTTTATATAGAGATTCATGATTTGGGATAAAAAGGGAATATGACTTAGGCGTGAAGATTTATGTTAAGATTTGATAACTATTAAATGTGAATAACACCTAAGTGGGAGATTTTTGAATATATGACATGCATTGGAATCGATGGCTATATTTGGTATAATTTATATGTGAATCTTTTGTACTAGGCAAGTATAACTAAATTTGAGACGTGTGTTATATGGTAAATTATGACCATAATCTGTGCCATGTAAATTCAATGCAAATGTGGGGTATATGATCATAATGTGAATCATGACAACTATTTAGGCATGCAAACTTAGGCCAAATTTATAATTAGGCAAAATATGTTTATGAAACTTTAAGGAATGATTAAATCTGTTATATGGCCTAATCTGCTAGTTCTGTTATATTGCCTAATTTGCTAGTTCTGTTATATTGCCTAATCTGCTAGTTCTGCTATAATCTTCTATATCTGTTCATATACCAAATCTGTCATCTGCTAAGTCTGCTGAAGATGCCTAAACTGTTATATGCTAAATTTGCTAAACTGCTTAATCTGCTGAATCCGTTAAGTCGCCTAATCTGCTAAATCTGTTATCTGCCATATCTGTTGTGTTGATATATTTAGTCTGTTATTGACATAATCTGAATTGGCTATAATTATGAAAATTGACATGTATATTAGGCGTGGGCATAAATGGTAAATTAATCATTAATTGGCCGCAAAGATAAACATGGCTGACTCGAGGTTAGAATGAGTTTGCGGCGTAATCCTGCCCGGAACCGCCCGACACATCCAGTGGCCGCAAACAATAGGTTTTAATGTGAGAAGTTAGTCATAACGTGCTTGAAACCCGAGGTTAGACTCAGTTTGCGGCAGAAATCTGCCCGGAACCAACCGGCCTAACCAGTAGCCGCAAACTGTCAGTCTAATGTGAGAGGTCTGGGCATTAATATTTAATTAATGAAAATCTGAGATAAATATAATGTCTAAAACGTGTTGGGCGGATAGGGTTAAACCCACTAGACTGATGAGTTTAATAAATCTGTTCCGTGAATCGGAAGGCCCAATTACAAAGTTAGACAAATCTGTAAATCTGTTAAATCCGTATATTTGATCCGTTAGTCTAAAACTTGTCTGACCTGTGAACTAGTTGATCTGAATTCTGTATGTCTGAACTTGTTAATCTGAAATCTGTTAGTCTGGGGACACAAGGATAGGAGGGGAATTACTTGTGTCATCTGTTGTTTGGGACCCATATTAGTCAGTAACCCTTTCTGGTATCAAAACTTTGACCCAACAGTAGGTAGGGTCCGGGCACGCTTACTGAACTAATTATAAGCGATTCATTGTGATAATGGCGAGGGGTGTTGATGGTGCGTTCCAACCGGGTCATGTGCGTGCATGGATCCCATTCTGCCTCTGAGGATGTAAGACGCCGTGACATCTGTAAATAGGTCTGTTTCGTTCAAAGGTTGCCACTTTAGGGAATGATACACCCTTCGGTGGGGCTGGCACAGGATATTTATGTATTAGGGAGCCGATCGCTTGGGGTAGGGTTTTAGGGTACACTTAGTTCTGTCTGTTTCTGTTGGTACCGTCTGTTTCTGTTGGGTGGCAACACCTGTCTGTTTCTGCGTGGTACCATCTGTTCGGGTGGTAAAGGCCCAATTACTAGTGTACACCTTATGCTACATTCTGCTTCTGTCTGTTTCTGATCAGGTGGTAAAGGCCCATTACTAGCGTGGAAATTATTCTGTACCTGTTTCTGTTTTAGTTTAGACATTAGGGTGACACCTAATTCTGTTATACTAGTATTAGTGCAGAGAAGTGTAAAGCAATAGCTTATATCATTCTGTTCTTCTATCATATCTGCTACATCTGTTACAGTTATCTCTCATCCAGTTTTATTTTCATGTCATGTTATTATTATCTGTTCATAACTAAAAATCACTAGACTTGCCAGACTTTTGTCTGACCCTTGTTGTTTCGCCTCCTTTCTTCCGTTTCTCCCCCCAGGTTTTGTAGAAGGGAAAACTCTAGCTTGATCCAGATTTCTTCCGCTTGCAGTGCTTAAAGTATGGCTTGTCTTCTTCTGTGGGGATTATGATTTTAAACTATGCATTCTGAAGGCTTTTGTATAAGACTGATATTTTGTACTTGAATTCTGATATTGTGATTTGAAAGGATGTAACCAAGCTTCTATTGAAATAAAGTTATAATTTTTTCAAGTACTGTTTTATCTGTCTTGTAAGTTTCTGTTCTGTTTACTAAAATGCTCCACCAAGTTAAGGCATTCTATAACACCCCACACCCGCTAAGGTCACTCACTAAGGGAATGCCTTAGTTTCGGTGGAGTATTTTTAGTGAGTATAGAACAGAAAAATTACAACAAGACAGATATAAGTAATATAAGTAATACTTGAAATTTAAAACATCATTTCATTGCAGCGGAAAGTAAAACATGTTTGGTTACATCACAAAACCATAACAAGAGTCAAGTACATAATATCCATCCTGATAAAATAGAAGTACATAATCCCACTACATAGATAATAGCCATAATAGAAAAGATAAACCGAGCTTTACTTCTACGGTCCAAGCCCCAAAAGATAGATATAGCGGTCTGATCCAAGCCCACTAGTGCTAGGCCCACTCTGAAAACCTGAGGGTTGGGAAAAAGATAAAAAACAACGGGGTCCGACATAAGTCTGAGCGAGTCCTATAACCTTAACAATACAATCATTAAAGTAATTAGGGTATGATATAAACAAGGTACGGTACCTCTGGGGATAATGACTACACTAAGTAGCCAACTAAACACAGGATGTACTAAGATAACCGAAAAGACGCATTTACCAACCCAAGGATAATTACTACACTGCACCACACCAGTCATTCCCAATTTAAAGGTTGATCCCACTAAGTATACTTAGTAATCTATAATTAGTAGTTTCGTGTACCCCTAGCTGACTACATAGGTGTCGTCTGCCCCTATTTCCACTAGGTGTACCCACTACCCCCCCCAATCGATCGGCTCCCTAACGTAGATACCCATGCTGGCCCTACAGTGGGGTGTATCATCCCCCAAAGTGGCAACCTGATAATATCAACGGTGCACGGCTTATACCTACACGATGCAACAATGTCTTACTTACCAGCCCGGGTCCACACACGCATATGAAACCCGTTGGACTTGCGTTGCCACCGCTAACCCGATTTGGCCTCTTACAGTCAAGCCCAATATGCGTGTCCCGTCCTCGACTTGGGTCGAGCCCACAAAGATACGTTTGGGATATTGGTTGAAATGGGCCCCCACAAGCTACCCACCTAAGCTTGTCATTTCTAGTGAATCCCACTTAACCCTTTAACCATGTCCACTTACATGTTATAAATCTTGGTTAAGTCTTTTAATCATATTTTAATTGCCACTCAAGGCACCCACTAGATTTCCACATGCCACCCAAGGCACTTACTTGATTCCCACATGCCACCCAAGGCACTTACTTAACCCTTTAATCATGTTTAATTACATGTTCCACTTTGGTTAAGTATTCTAATCGTATTTTCTATTGCCACCCAAGGCAACCCACTAGTTTCCTCATGCCACCCATGGCACCCCCACTAGTTACTACATGCCACCCAAGGCACCCACTTAACCCCTCATGCCCCACTACATGCTAATTTGGTGAAGTGTTTCTTAATTAATTAAGATCGTAACCTTTGTAAAGACCTCTCACATTAGACTGTCTTTTATGGCAGCTGGATATGCCGGTTGGTTCCGGGCAGCCTTACACCATAACAGAGTCTAACCTCGTGTCTTTACACTTGTCACGTATTTAGTTTATGACTAAGACCTCTCACATTGGGCCAATCATTTGTAGCCGCTGGATTTGCCGGTCGGTTCCGGGCAGTCTTATGCTACAAAAGGGTCCAACCTCGTGTCTTAGTCGATTAATTACACCTAATTAATCACCCCCATAATTTGTATTAATTATCCCTAATTAATTACCAATTTCAAGAATATGGGTAGACCTAACTCAATAGGTAAATTCCCAATTCCATAATATGGGTAGACCTAACTTAATAAGTAAATTCCCAATTCCATAATATGGGTAGACCTAACTTAATAGGTAAATTCCCAATTATGTCCATTCACTTTATGTTATGCTTAAGCATACCCATTTCACACCATTTTATTAACATGCATATTAACCCCATCGTTCCCCACGTAATTCGTTCTCGTAACATGACATAATAAAGGGAAGATTCATCACAAATGCCATGGGTTTAACCAACATAGCATATAACTTTATCATGGGTTTAAAAGGTGTCAACTTGCATATATGAGCATACATTAAACCCAACTAGCATTTAACCCAAACTTGCATGAAGCACATATGTCACAAAGGGGGTAACTTGCATATGATTCTTATGTCATACAAAGGTGTGAACTTGCATAGCATGTCACATGTTAACTTGCATATA
This sequence comes from Allium sativum, assembly GCA_030737875.1. Classification (NCBI taxonomy): domain Eukaryota; kingdom Viridiplantae; phylum Streptophyta; class Magnoliopsida; order Asparagales; family Amaryllidaceae; genus Allium; species Allium sativum. The sequence continues at coordinate 1,044,036,084 of CM060916.1, read as the reverse complement.
ACCAAACACATAACTTGCATAACATGTTACATATGAACTTGCATATAATCATGCACATAACTTGCATATAACCAAACACATAACTTGCATAACATGTTACATATGAACTTGCATATAATCATGCACATAACTTGCATATGACCAAACACATAACTTGCATAACATGTTACATATGAACTTGCATATAATCATGCACATAACTTTCATATAACCAAACACATAACTTGCATAACATGTCACATATGAACTCGCATATAATCATGCACATAACTTGCATTACATGTTACATATGAACTTGCATATAATCTCACATATAGCTTGCATAACATGTTACATATGAACTTGCATATAATCTCACATATAGCTTGCATAACATGTTACATATGAATCAATGTTCAACATAGTGTTTTGCATAATGAGCATCATAAAACATAGCATTAAACTTGCATAACATATAGCATAAAACTTGCAAAACACACAACATACACTATACTAAACTTGCATAAACACATTGATCCACAAACATAGCCATATCTTATCATATCCTATCATAATCAATTTAACAATTGATTATTAAGGCTATAGAAACTCACCACTAAACTCCAATAAGCAAACCCTTGCCAAAAATCACCCAAAAACTCTAACCTTGAAAATAAAGCTTGCAACTTGATGATGAATGCAAGCTAATGATCACTCATACAACTTAAAAATGCTTGTATGAACATGAAAGCCTTCATAGAAATAGTTTAGAAAGAGGATGGAGGCTAGGGTTTTTAGTGGAGGCCATGATCATAGAAAATTTTGGCATAGTTTAGTTAGAGGATAGGATTATGATCATTTAGGGCTAGCTTAGGGTCTTATTTATAGGATTAGGATGTGTTTCTAACCCTTAGATTAACCCTAATTCTATTTAGAGCCATCATATTTCGTCCCATGCCCTCCAACCCAGCCCAAAACTCAACCAGGTGCACCCAGGCCAGAATCAGCCGGGCAAGTCGACAGCCCTGTCGACTGCCAAGTCGACAGGCATGTCGACAGGCAAGTCGACAGCCCTGTCGACAGCCAAGTCGACTTGGCTGGGCGGGAGTTTTCCCTCCTGGCCCCCGTTTCTGCATGTTTCGAAATTCAAATTTCCCGAAAACTTCTTTGGGCCTTAACCGGGTCATACGGACTCCGATTTACAAAATTTCGGACTCTATTTCGCGTATTTTTCCGAGACGAACACAATGACTTAACCCGTTTCCCCTGATTTTCACATCTGAGATTATTAATTCTGTAATTAGTGAATATCAGTGTTAACTGAAATTCGGGGTGTTACATTCTCCCCTCCTTAAAGGATTTCGTCCCCGAAATCTCCAAGTTAAGGAGAATGCATATCCTACCATCCAAACAACCATCTACTCAATCCATCAAACACGGGCATCCATTGTCCTTAAAACAATTTCTACTGATGTATGAGCATATGCAAAAAGTGTGTGTATATGTTCCCTATCTAATGTATGAACATATGCAAACCGTTATAGTGCCATGCATCCAATATGTATGCGAAAGAACCCTATCGACACATACTATATCTACATGAGTGCACAATCATTCACCAAAATGCATCATCCATATGATAAAACAACCATTATACATCCATAAATATAGCTACCTACACACAATTATATGCAATATGCAATATGAAGTGATTGAGCCGATCTAGTGTCTAGAGTGTGTGTATATGCATCCACGAGCAACCACTAGCAAACACTTGCATCCACATGCATCCATCAATCATAACATGTCTCAAACACATGTTTCAACCATAGGTTTACCCTATCTAAAGGTCAAAGGAACTAACAAGAGGACATACTAATGATAAGATAAGTACTAGACAAATGATAAAGGAGAAGTTAAAAGACATACCCTCAAAAAAGGAATGGGTATAATGAACGCATTTTCGCTTCCGTCTCCCAAGTAGCGTTGCTCTCATCTTCTCCCCATTGCACTTTGACTAGTTGAACCTCCATGTTTCTCAACCTCTTAATCTCTGACCCAAGGATGCGTGTAGGAGCTCGTCGAATAGCCGCATCACGCTCTATCTCTACTTCTCTAAGCAAGCTCGGCTCTACCACCTCTGCGGTCTCATGTAGGCACTTCCTCAAATGTGACACATGGAATACATCATGTACACCACTAAGTCTGTCGGGCAACTCCACTCTATAGGCCATCTGTCCAATCCTTTCCTTAATAGGAAACGGTCCAACAAACCTTGGTGCTAACTTCCCAACAGATCCAAAGCGAACCCCATTCCGTAACGGAGATACCTTGATAAAACCATGTCCCCAACATCAAACTTAAGCTCTGCTCTCCTCTTGTCCGCATAAGATTTCTGTCTGTCTTGCGCCGCTTTCATCCTTCTTTGAATCAAATCAATCTTTTCCGAAGTCTTTCTAACCATATCGGGCCCAAGCAAGATCTCATCCGTAGATTCCCACCAACATGTAGGTGATCGACAAGGCCTTCCATAAAGAGCTTCGAAAGGAGCCATGCCAATACTAGACTGAAAGCTGTTATTATACGCGAACTCCACCAATGGAAGATACTCTTCCCCTGTACCTCCAAAATTCAAGATACATAGCCTCAAAAGGTCTTCTAAAATACGATTCACCCTCTCGGTCTGGCCGTCCGTCTGAGGATGATATGCGGTACTCAAACATAACTGAGTCCCTACCGCCTCTTGCAAACTCTTCCAAAACTCGCTAGTGAAGATAGGATCTCGATCGCTCACTATACTGGAAGGTACACCATGTAATCTAACAATCTCTCAAATGTAAACTGAAGCTAGCCATGCAGCAGTCCTCTTACTCTTCACGGGTATAAAATGGGCACTCTTAGTAAGTCTGTCTACCACACCCCAAATTCCCGTATTACCCTTCCTCGATCTCGGTAATCCATCGACAAAATCCATTGAGACACTATCCCACTTCCATAGCGGAACTTCCAATGGGTGAAGCAACCCACCAGGTTTCTTTTGCTCTTCTTTCACTTGTTGGCACACCAAGCATCTAGCGACATACTCGGCCACTTCTTGCTTCATGTCTTGGTACTTCTTGTCCCCACCGGGATGAATGGTCATCTTTGAACGATGTGCATTATCAAGTATAGCCTTCTTCAAACCCTCGTCTTGCGGTATACAAAGTCTACCGTTTCTACGCAACCACCCCCTATCATCTAGGGTGTACCTACCCAAATGGCTGGACGACTCCCCCTCCTCATGAGCTTCTCTACTAACTCAACCAACTGTGGGTCGTCTCGCTGTGCTCCGCCAATCCGCCCCAAAAGAGTAGGCCTAACCTCCAAGGAGGCTAGCAAACCGGGTACAAAGTCAACGGAAGGTCTAAAGTCAAACATAGAAATAAACTCTAAGCTCCGTCGTTCAACGAACAATGAACTCAAGGACAACCTTTTTCTACTTAAGGCGTCCGCTACCACGTTACCCTTGCCATGGGTATACGCTATCTCAAACCCATAGAATGCTAAGAATCCCATCCACTTTTGCTGTCCTAAGACTATGCGCTCGAAGAGTCTCCAACACTTCCCTAAGATGTAGGGCATGCTCTTCTCCACTTTTAGAGAAAACTAGGATATTACCCCATCCAAAATCATCACACCTGTCCATCTCTCACGCAGACCACCCTAGTCGAACTCGACATCCCCCAAATGCAAGCCCCAAAGGCCTAAACCAATATCAGACAAACACCCAATGGATACCTCCTTCGAATTCAGACGACCTACGTGAGATGATACTAGTAAAAACGGCTAAATAATTAAGCCCTTGTCCAACTCTGGATGTCCTCGCCAGTCTCGCTCCAAAACCACCGTTTATCCCATAACTGGCTTTGCTCAACCTATTGAGCACATACGAAAACTTATTTCGCTCCTAGAAAAGACCAAGATGTCATTTACAAAGACCATCACGAACTTATTTAGGTACTCCCTGAACACCCTTCTCATCAAATCAATAAAGTATGAGGGGGCGTTCGTCAAACCAAATGGCATCACCAGCCACTCATAAAAACCATCTAGAGTCCTAAAGGCAGTCTTCTCTATACTATCCTCAGCCACTCTCAACTGACGAAACCCCGTGGCTAAGTCCAACTGCGAAAATACTGAGGCACCAACTAACTGATCAAAGAGATCATCAATCCTCGGCAGTTGGTGTCTATTCTTCTTTGTGAGTTTATTTAGTTCTCTTTCGCCTACACAAAGTCTGAGGGACCCATCCGCCTTCATGGCAAAAACTACTGGAGCACCCCACTCCGATATACTTCGTCTTATGAACCCCTTCTCAAGCAAATCGCCTACTTGCTTATGGAGTTCCCTCCTCTCACGAGGAGCCATGTGGCACACTGGCCAAGATACTGGTTTGGCATTGTCTACCAGATATATTCGGAAGTCGATCTCCCGCTCCGGAGGTAAGCCCTTTACCTCCTCAAACACATCCGAGTATTCCCGGACCACTCTAACAGATCGCAAACTCTCGACCGACGTGTCAAGCGATTCTCGATAACTTAGCATAACAGATTCCATGGGATTACAAGAGATCTCGAGAGTGTTACCCAAGCGGGTCATAAGCTTAACAACTCTCCCTTCAAAATCAAGAACGACACCACTACTGGATAACCAGTCCATGCCCAAAACTAACCCATAGCCCGTGAAGCCCAAAAAGCATCACATCTAAACTCAACGCTAAGTATAGAAACTTTCAAACCCAAACACATCATGGAGCCCCAATTTGGTTTGAAACAACTAAGGGATCATCTACTAAACTGGTGTCTAAGTGCAGTGACTTAACTAACAATGATGAGATAAACGAACTCGATGCGTCAGAATCAAATAAAGTTCGAACCGGATAATAAAGAAATCCAAATTCCAACCTAGACGGTCTTATCCCCATCTGGTACACTAGCCGTGAGGGAATACAACTACCCTCCAGAAGATTACATACCTTGCCCTTGCCCCTTTGGACAATCCTAATAAGGTGTCCTATTCCTCCCAAAAGGATAACTACTCGCTTTCTTCTTCCCATTCTCCACTCGTAACCTCCCACCAATGAGGTTTCATCCTTCATTAACCAAACAATTATTTGAGCCTTCCTCCCATCGTCTATCCTATAGGTACCTACCAGTCCCCCTCCTTCTTGAACCAACTTCTAGTCCGACTAATGTCTAAGTCCCTTGAAGTGGTTTTCCATTCTTATCTATCTTAGAAAGATCATCTATACGCGGAGGGGAAACTCAAAACGAGAGAGGAAGAGATTCAAAACGGAGAATTTGAAAGATATAGATATGGCTATTGGGGATTATGCTTTTCTTTCAAAAACTTTTCTCTTAAAAGACATGTTTTTGAAAATACTCCTTTCAAAAATATTCTTAGAAAATAGTTTTTCTAAAAAAATTATCTGTTCTGGTAACATTAAGCTCTGATACCACGTGTAACACCCCACACCCGCTAAGGTCACTCACTAAGGGAATACCTTAGTTTCGGTGGAGTATTTTTAGTGAGTATAGAACAGAAAAATTACAAAAAGACAGATATAAGTAATACTTGAAATTTAAAACATCATTTCATTGCAGCGGAAAGTAAAACATGTTTCGTTACATCACAAAACCATAACAAGAGTCAAGTACATAATATCCATCCTGATAAAATAGAAGTACATAATCCCACTACATAGATAATAGCCATAATAGAAAAGATAAACCGAGCTTTACTTCTATGGTCCAAGCCCCAAAAGATTGATATAGCGGTCTGATCCAAGCCCACTAGTGCTAGGCCCACTCTGAAAACCTGAGGGTTGGGAAAAAGATAAAAAAACAACGGGGTCAGACATAAGTCTGAGCGAGTCCTATAACCTTAACAATACAATCATTAAAGTAATTAGGGTATGATATAAACAAGGTACGGTACCTCTGGGGATAATGACTACACTAAGTAGCCAACTAAACACAGGATGTACTAAGATAACCGAAAAGACGCATTTACCCACCCAAGGAAAATTACTACACTTCACCACACCAGTCATTCCCAATTTAAAGGTTGATCCCACTAAGTATACTTAGTAATCTATAATTAGTAGTTTCGTGTACCCCTAGCTGACTACATAGGTGCCGTCTGCCCCTATTTCCACTAGGTGTACCCACTACCCCCCCAATCGATCGGCTCCCTAACGTAGATACCCGTGCTGGCCCCACAGTGGGGTGTATCATCCCCCAAAGTGGCAACCTGATAATATCAACGGTGCACGGCTTATACCTACACGATGCAACAACGTCTTACTTACCAGCCCGGGTCCACACACGCATATGAAACCCGTTGGACTTGCGTTGCCACCGCTAACCCGTTTTGGCCTCTTACAGTCAAGCCCAATATGCGTGTCCCGTCCTCGACTTGGGTCGAGCCCACAAAGATACGTTTGGGATATTGGTTGAAATGGGCCCCCACAAGCTACCCACCTAAGCTTGTCATTTCTAGTGAATCCCACTTAACCCTTTAACCATGTCCACTTACATGTTATAAATCTTGGTTAAGTCTTTTAATCATATTTTAATTGCCACTCAAGGCACCCACTAGATTTCCACATGCCACCCAAGGCACTTACTTGATTCCCACATGCCACCCAAGGCACTTACTTAACCCTTTAATCATGTTTAATTACATGTTCCACTTTGGTTAAGTATTCTAATCGTATTTTCTATTGCCACCCAAGGCAACCCACTAGTTTCCTCATGCCACCCAAGGCACCCCCACTAGTTACTACATGCCACCCAAGGCACCCACTTAACCCCTCATGCCCCACTACATGCTAATTTGGTTAAGTGTTTCTTAATTAATTAAGATCGTAACCTTTGTAAAGACCTCTCACATTAGACTGTCTTTTATGGCAGCTGGATATGCCGGTTGGTTCCGGGCAGCCTTACACTATAACAGAGTCTAACCTCGTGTCTTTACACTTGTCACGTATTTAGTTTATGACTAAGACCTCTCACATTGGGCCAATCATTTGTAGCCGTTGGATTTGCCGGTCGGTTCCGGGCAGTCTTATGCTACAAAAGGGTCCAACCTCGTGTCTTAGTCGATTAATTACACCTAATTAATCACCCCCATAATTTGTATTAATTATCCCTAATTAATTACCAATTTCAAGAATATGGGTAGACCTAACTCAATAGGTAAATTCCCAATTCCATAATATGGGTAGACCTAACTTAATAGGTAAATTCCCAATTCCATAATATGGGTAGACCTAACTTAATAGGTAAATTCCCAATTATGTCCATTCACTTTATGTTATGCTTAAGCATACCCATTTCACACCATTTTATTAACATGCATATTAACCCCATCGTTCCCCACGTAATTCGTTCTAGTAACATGACATAATAAAGGGAAGATTCATCACAAATGCCATGGGTTTAACCAACATAGCATATAACTTTATCATGGGTTTAAAAGGTGTCAACTTGCATATATGAGCATACATTAAACCCAACTAGCATTTAACCCAAACTTGCATGAAGCACATATGTCACAAAGGGGGTAACTTGCATATGATTCTTATGTCATACAAAGGTGTGAACTTGCATAACATGTCACATGTTAACTTGCATATAACCAAACACATAACTTGCATAACATGTTACATATGAACTTGCATATAATCATGCACATAACTTGCATATAACCAAACACATAACTTGCATAACATGTTACATATGAACTTGCATATAATCATGCACATAACTTGCATATAACCAAACACATAACTTGCATAACATGTTACATATGAACTTGCATATAATCTTGCACATAACTTGCATATAACCAAACACATAACTTGCATAACATGTTACATATGAACTCACATATAATCATGCACATAACTTGCATTACATGTTACATATGAACTTGCATATAATCTCACATATAGCTTGCATAACATGTTACATATGAACTTGCATATAATCTCACATATAGCTTGCATAACATGTTACATATGAATCAATGTTCAACATAGTGTTTTGCATAATGAGCATCATAAAACATAGCATTAAACTTGCATAACATATAGCATAAAACTTGCAAAACACACAACATACACTATACTAAACTTGCATAAACACATTGATCCACAAACATATCTTATCATATCCTATCATAATCAATTTAACAATTGATTATTAAGGCTATAGAAACTTACCACTAAACTCCAATAAGCAAACCCTTGCCAAAAATCACCCAAAAACTCTAGCCTTGAAAATAAAGCTTGCAACTTGATGATGAATGCAAGCTAATGATCACTCATACAACTTAAAAATGCTTGTATGAACATGAAAGCCTTCATAGAAATAGTTTAGAAAGAGGATGGAGGCTAGGGTTTTGAGTGGAGGCCATGATCATAGAAAATTTTGGCATAGTTTAGTTAGAGGATAGGATTATGATCATTTAGGGCTAGCTTAGGGTCTTATTTATAGGATTAGGATGTGTTTCTAACCGTTAGATTAACCCTAATTCTATTTAGAGCCACCAGATTTCGTCCCAAGCCCTCCAACCCAGCCCAAAACTCAACCAGGTGCACCCAGGCCAGAATCAACCGACAGGGCAAGTCGACAGCTCTGTCGACTGCCAAGTCGACAAGCATGTCGACAGCCCTGTCGACAGCCAAGTCGACTTGGCTGGGCGGGAGTTTTCCCGCCTGGCCCCCGTTTCTGCATGTTTCGAAATTCAAATTTCCCGAAAACTTCTTTGGGCCTTAACCGTGTCATACGGACTCCGATTTGCAAAATTTCGGACTCTATTTCGCGTATTTTTCCGAGACGAACACAATGACGTAACCCGTTTCCCCTGATTCTCACATCTGAGATTATTAATTCTGTAATTAGTGAATATCAGTGTTAACTGAAATTCGGGGTGTTACACATTCCCTTGTGAGTGACCTTAACGGAGGTGGGGTGTTACACTTGGTATCAGAGCTGAAGGTTACCAGATTGGGTAAAGTTTTTGAAAACTATTTTCAAAAAGGTTTTGAAAGTAAGTATTTTTAAAAATAAAGCTTATTTTGAAAAACATGATCCCCAAGAGCCATATATCTTTCCTTCAGTCCTTTTTTTTGTATTGAATCTTTTCTTTTCTTTTTCCGTTTCAGCATGTCTGAAGCATCTGAGATACCAGAGGGTGTTCACGTACCCGGTTGGTTTCGTCAATATCTTGAGGCTAGGACCGCCGCCGCAGGTCCAGAAAATGATCCTCCTACTCCACCCCCTCCTCGTGCAATTACTTTTTCAAAGATTTGTAGAGATTTTAGGGCCATGGGTGGGAAGGATTTCAAAGGAACTGAATCATTCGTAGAAGCGAGGAACTGGCTCAAAGAAACTGAGGATCTATTTGTTATATTCGAGGTGGACGATAGGCAGAAGGTACAGTTGGCGGTATGCTGCTCAAAGACGAAGCTTCCTACTGGTGGGAAGTCACTAATGCCGAGAGGCCGGTTGAGACATGGATGGATTTCAGAACAAGGTTTGAGACAAAATTCCTCTCGCAAGTTGAATGAAGTTTACAACTGGAAAAGTTCTTATCTCTTAAGCAAGGAAGTATGACGGTCAAGGAATACGTCAACCAGTTCAACCAACTAGCTAGGTTCGGATTGGATTTAGTCAACACCCAGCATAAAAAGGCTCTCCGCTTTGTTAAAGGATTGAACAAGCCACTGCACAGCCTAGCCATGACTCATGTACCCATGGGAGCGACTTACGAGAGATTGGTGGACATGGCACTACTGCACGAGGAAGACAAAGCCCCGAAAGAGAAAAGAAGGAAGAACCATAGAATAAGAAATCAGGGCCCAAAAAGGAAACGCAAAGGAAGGATGAGAAGTCTGAAGATAAGAAGGGGAAAAAGTGCTTTACTTGTGGAAGCTCGACTCATCTGAACAAGGATTGCAGAAAAAGGAAGGGCGCTTGCTTCAACTGTAGGGAGGTGGGACACTTCACTAGGGACTGCCCGAAGAGACGAGGACAAGGAGGGCAGGCGAACACTCTTGAGGCTAATGGCTAGGATAGAAGTAGGAAAATTCCTATAGTAGGTTTAATTTCTTTATCTGATTATGGAGTTAAGACTCTTTCTGATTCTGGTATTTTGATTTTGTAATTGATACTCTGCACTTTAATACTAGTATTATTTCTGATTCCGTTGTAGACTCAAACCTATAAGGGTTATGACTCATTTGTTTATGATAGATTGGGGTTTGAGGGATATCTGTGTTAGACGTCAAGTATGACGCATACATTCTGAGTTTCTGTGGGATATGAATTTATCATGCTTAGCTTCCTAAGAATCATTAGGGAACCTGATATGTACCAGTAGTCTATAAATATTTGAATAATTCTGCTTTCCAGTTTTGACATTGTCTAAAGGAGGTAATCCTCTGGGTGTCAATCTGATGTTGATTTCGGTCTTCGGGGTTGATACTTAGGGGAATTATTTTCTCAACCAATGTCTAATGGGAACCAAGTCTTTGTCTTATCTGTACTCGCTTCCATCATTCGACCGTATCCTATGGATCGAATCTTCGAACTTTAGGTAGAAACTAATGGGTGTAAACATGTGTTTGAGACATGTTATCTTTCATGGTTGCAAGTGGATGCAAGTGGTTGCTAGTGGTTGCTCGTGGATGCATATACACACACTAGGCACTAGATCGGCTCAAAAACAGTCTCATACTGCATATGGATGTGTGTGCATTTTTCAATTTTTGTGGATGCAGAATGATTGACTCCTCACATGGATGTTGCATTTGGATGAATGGTTATGCACTCATATAGAAATGATGTGTATCAAATAGGATTTCTTGCATACATATTTGGACTCATGACACTAACATGATTCACATTAAGGAGGTCAACTGGATCAGTAGACTGCCTGGTTTTGCATTAGATAAGAAATATATACACACACTTTGCATATGTTCATACGGCATTAGAAACCTTTTAAGGACAATGGATGCCTGTGATTGAATGGTTGAGTAGATGGATGTTGGATGTTCGGATACATTCTTCTTAACTTGAAGATTTCGGGGACAAAATCCTTTAAGGGGGGAGAATGTAACACCCCGTATATTCTGAGAATATTAAAAAAAATGGTTATTTAGGAAGAAGTTATTAAGCCTTGAAGTTTGTATGCATATGAGAGAAATATATATAGATATATATAAAAATTAAATAAATAAACATGCAAAAAAGGTTCAAAACAACGAATTGGGAGGGGGGATAACCGAACCGGCCCATTTTTGAGTCGACCCTAGCTCCGCTGGGTCGACGAGGGGTTAATCCAGTGTGTTCGGCTGTCATCCTGTGGGCCGATTCGCTCAAATGCAGATTTTGCATTTGAATGGTTCTCATGATTCAGGGTTAATCTAATAGTCCTAAATAACTTCCTACACCTATATATACATCCCTAACCTAAACCTAAATCTCATATACAATTCTCTAGCCTCCATTGCTCTCTTCCTCTCTAAAAATAAATAAATCAATGGCGTCTCTACTCTGCTGAAACCTAAGCTAGGACTTGTGCTTCTTCTTCCTCCAATTCTAATTAGGATTAAAAGAGAACAGCTACAACACCTTTTTCTTTTAGAATCCAACCAAGGCAAGTGCAGTTATTTTCCGATATAAACTTTAATTATAATTGTGACATTATTGTAAATCCGAATTTGAGATTGCGTTTGTTCTGTTCTGATCTATTTTATTCTATATCTCTTTCTTCTTTCTGTTCTTTAGCCAGGCTACCCCGAGCCTGCGCCAAATCTCATAAGAGATTAACGCACGAACGTTAAACTTTGGGACAAATAATGAATGATGGCATAATTGGACATGGCTAATCTGTGACTAAAAGGACATAGCTTGTAAACTAGATTTAGATCTGTGCATATTCTGTGAATTGGAAGAAGAGGAACCATTGTATATTAACATGTGACTTGAGACATTGGACATAACGCATATTTTTGAATTAAAGATCTGTTATAATTTAAAGTTCTAGATTGTTGGGCATATTGTTTATATAGAGATTCATGATTTGGGATAAAAAGGGAATATGACTTAGGTGTGAAGATTTATGTTAAGATTTGATAACTATTAAATGTGAATAACACCTAAGTGGGAGATTTTTGAATATATGACATGCATTGGAATCAATGGCTATATTTGGTATAATTTATATGTGAATGTTTTGTACTAGGCAAGTTTAACTAAATTTGAGACGTGTGTTATATGGTAAATTATGACCATAATCTGTGCCATGTAAATTCAATGCAAACGTGGGGTATATGATCATAATGTGAATCATGACAACTATTTAGGCATGCAAACATAGGCCAAATTTATAATTAGGCAAGATATGTTTATGAAAATTTAAGGAATGATTAAATCTGTTATATGGCCTAATCTGCTAGTTCTGTTATATTGCCTAATTTACTAGTTCTGTTATATTGCCTAATCTGCTAGTTCTGCTATAATCTGCTATATCTGTTCATATACCAAATCTGTCATCTGCTAAGTGTGCTGAAGATGCCTAAACTGTTATATGCTAAATTTGCTAAACTGCTTAATCTGCTGAATCAGTTAAGTCGCCTAATCTGCTAAATCTGTTATCTGCCATATATGTTGAGTTGATATATTTAGTCTGTTATTGACATAATCTGAATTGGCTATAATTATGAAAATTGACATGTATATTAGGCGTGGGCATAAATGGTAAATTAATAATTAATTGTCCGCAAAGATAAACATGGCTGACTCGAGGTTAGAATGAATTTGCGGCGTAATCCTGCCCGGAACCGCCCAGCACATCCAGTGGCCGCAAACAATAGGTTCTAATGTGAGAAGTTAGTCATAACGTGCTTGAAACCCGAGGTTAGACTCAGTTTGCGGCAGAAATCTACCCGGAACCAACCGGCCTAACCAGTAGCCGCAAACTGTCAGTCTAATGTGAGAGGTCTGGGCATTAATATTTAATTATTGAAAATCTGAGATAAATATAATGTCTAAAACGTGTTGGGCAGATAGGGTTAAACCCACTAGACTGATGAGTTTAATAAATCTGTTCCATGAATCGGTAGGCCCAATTACAAAGTTAGACAAATCTTTAAATCTGTTAAATCCGTATATCTGATCCGTTAGTCTAAAACTTGTCTGACCTGTGAACTAGTTGATCTGAATTCTGTATGTCTGAACTTGTTAATCTGAAATCTGTTAGTCTGGGGACACAAGGATAGGAGGGGAATTACTTGTGTCATCTGTTTTTTGGGACCCATATTAGTCAGTAACCCTTTCTGGTATCAAAACTTTGACCCAACAGTAGGTAGGGTCCGGGCACGCTTACTGAACTAATTATAAGCGGTTCATTCTGATAATGGCGAGGGGTGTTGATGGTGCGTTCCAACCGGGTCATGTGCGTGCATGGATCCCGGTCTGCCTCTGAGGATGTAAGACGCCGTGACATCTGTAAATAGGTCTGTGTCATTCAAAGGTTGCAACTTTAGGGAATGATACACCCTTCGGGGGGCTGGCACAGGGTATTCATGTATTAGGGAGCTGATCGCTTGGGGTAGGGTTTTAGGGTACACTTAGTTCTGTCTGTTTCTGTTGGTACCGTCTGTTTCTGTTGGGTGGCAACACCTGTCTGTTTCTGCGTGGTACCGTCTGTTCGGGTGGTAAAGGCCCAATTACTAGTGTACAACTTATGCTACATTCTGCTTTTGTCTGTTTCTGATCAGGTGGTAAAGGCCCATTACTAGCGTGGAAATTATTCTGTACCTGTTTCTGTTTCAGTTTAGACATTAGGGTGACACCTAATTCTATTATACTAGTATTAGTGCAGAGAAGTGTAAAGCAATAGCTTATATCATTCTGTTCTTTTATCATATCTGCTACATCTGTTACAGTTATCTCTCATCCAGTTTTATTTTCATGTCATGTTATTATTATCTGTTCATAACTAAAAATCACTGGACTTGCCAGACTTTTGTCTGACCCTTGTTGTTTCGCCTCCTTTCTTCCGTTTCTCCCCCCAGGTTTTGTAGAAGGGAAAACTCTAGCTTGATCCAGATTTCTTCCGCTTGCAGTGCTTAAAGTATGGTTTGTCTTCTTCTGTGGGGATTATGATTTTAAACTATGCATTCTGAAGGCTTTTGTACAAGACTGATATTTTGTAATTGAATTCTGCTATTGTGATTTGAAAGGATGTAACCAAGCTTCTGTTGAAATAAAGTTATAAAATTTTCAAGCACTGTTTTATCTGTCATGTAAGTTTCTGTTCTGTTTACTAAAATGTTCCACTAAAGTTAAGGCATTCCCTTGTGAGTGACCTTAACGGAGGTGGGGTGTTACATACCTCCTTTATCTTACTTTTGCTTTGAGATAGTTTGAAAAGTTGTAATAAGTTGTATTTTGGATTTCCGCTGCTATGATGTTTAGTTCTGGGTTTTAGCTTATGCACTGTCTCACCTGTTTTATGTCAAGTATGTTATTATTATATTTTATTCTATGCGTTGTGAGACATTCTACAGGTTCTTTGTTAGTTCATTTCCTTCTTCCTTTTTCCTTCTGATGACCCATTCCGTGCTAACTGGATATGTGTACAGCGCGCTTTTGGAGTAAATGTCGGTTGGTGCGGGGCGGGCCGTCACACTTGGTATCAGAGCTCTAGGTTGCATAGTTAACCTAGGGAAAGACACCATGGAGAGATAGTACGTATATGAGAGCGCGTATTTGTGATTACTTTGGTTTTCAAAAGTTATATATATATACTATTGGTAGTATAAGAATGAAGTCGCACTGCACTAGCGCCACTATGGGGTCGTTAATCGTTTCCCTTTTTCAGATTGACGATGAGCCGAGACACGAGGGGTGCTGGTAGAGGGACCAACCAGGGGAATTCCGCTGACATGAGGGCAATGTTTACTAACCTCATGAGAGACATGCTTAGAGAAGTGCAAGGGGCAGTTCCCAATCCCGGAGTTGGTGTTGGCCCAGAAGTGCAGGCGCCTAGGGTTGATTTCGCCAAGTTGTGCAAGGATTACACTAACCTTGGTGGGAAGCCGTTCCACAGGACGGAGTCGGCCACAGATGTTCAAGATTGGATGGATAGATGTGAACGTATCTTCGATGACTTGGGTCTTGAGGATGCGATGAAGAGAAGGCTAGCGTCTCGTCAACTGCAAGGGCGAGCGATGAATTGGTGGAATGCCATTAGAACAGCTACTCCAGAGGATCAGATTACTTGGGATCAGTTTAAGGCTTGCTTTAGCAAGAAGTTCATTCCAGCTGCCCAGAAGTCAGTATTGTTCAAGAGATTCATGGAACTCAAGCAGAGTGGTAGGGAAGTCTCTAACTATATTGCTGAGTTCGACACTTTGTCGAAGTATGGACTATCTCTTATCGATACTCCTGAGAAGAAGAATGAGAAGTTCATTACTGGTTTGGATGGATACTTGGGGGAAAGGCTTATCAACCACATCGATGAGACTTTTGAATCAATTATGGGGAAAGCTTTGAGATCAGAGAGTCTTTACCCTAAGTCAAAGACTGAGGCTGCATCTGCAGAATGGCCAAAGCCGCAAGCAGGCGGTGGAGGCAAGAATAACTCTCAGAATAAGAGGAAGCAGGACCAATCTAAGGGTGGCCAGAAAAAGAACAAGAAGGATGTTGAGTGCTTCAGCTGTGGAAAGAAGGGCCATTATGCTAAAGATTGTCGGGCCAAGCCAGCAGATAAGAAGTGCTTCAACTATGGTCAAGTGGGACATTTCAATGACAAGTGTCCGCAACCTCTTAAGGAGAAGCAGATTGTGAAAGCATATGCTATTGATGCTGTTCCTTCTTCGTCGAATGCCCCGACTGCGGCGGAGAAAGGAAAGAATGTTGTTATTCAAGGTATGATTTCTATTTATGATGTACCAGTTCGAGTTTTGTTTGATACTGGGGCTTCCCATTCCTTCATATCTAGTGACCTGGTAGATAGGTTGGGACTAGAACCCGAGATAGTCGATAGACCATTGGTTGTGACGAACCCGATTGGTGGTTCGACTAGCCTTAGTATGATTTGCAAGAACTTGGTCTTATCGAGTCATGGATGTATGTTTGTTTTTGATTGCTTTGTTTTGGGCTTTACTCGGTATGGCATTATATTGGGAGTCGATTGGCTCCAAAGATACGGGGTGGTAGTAGACTGTGAGGGCTTTTTGGTGACAGTGAGGGCAGATGATGGGAGGAGGGTAGTGTTTGGTAGTCTGCCTAGTGATGGGGTTATGGCTAGTTTTGTAAATTCCCTCGACATCCTGCAGGATGGGTTGTCAGATATGCCCGTGGTTGGCCAGTATCCGGACGTCTTCGAGGAGGTGATCGGGCTTCCACCACATCGAGAGATTGAGTTCCGAATTGATTTAGTGAAAGATGTCAGACCTATAGTGATGCCGCTACGTCATATCGCACCAAGGGAGCAGTGAGAGCTCGGGATGCAAGTCAGCAATCTTTTGAAGATTGGATTTATTAGAAGGAGTGTCTCCGAGTGGGGAGCACCAGTTGTGTTTGCCACTAAGGCAGATGGTTCCCTTCGTTTGTGTGTGGACTATCGCGAGTTGAATAAGGTAACGAGGAAGAATAAGTATCCTCTACCGCGGATAGATGATTTGTTTGATCAGCTGGAAGGAGCAAGAGTGTTCTCCCAGTTGGACCTCGTGACAGGATTTCATCAGCTTCGAGTAGCAAATGAGAGTGTTCCGAAAACGGCATTTAGGACGCCGTCTGGATTTTATGAGTGGTTGGTCATGCCATTTTGGTTGACCAATGCACCAGCCTATTTTGTGGATCTTATGAATCGAGTATTCAGAGATCAGTTGAATAAGTTTGTTCTTGTGATCATGGATGATATCTTTGTTTATTCAAGGACAGAGGAGGAACACAAGGGACACTTGAGGATAGTGATGGAGGTGTTGAGGAAACACCAATTAAAAGCGAAATTCTCTAAGTGTCATTTTTGGAGAAGGGAAGTGAGATTCTTGGGTCATGTTGTTTCAGAGAATGGTATTGCCGTGGACCCTGCGAAGGTGGCTACGGTACAGGATTGGTCTACGCCCAAAAATGTAACAGATGTAAGAAGTTTCTTGGGGTTAGCTGGATATTATCGTAAGTTTATCCAGGACTTCTCCAAGATAGCAGCACCGTTGACTTTATTGACTAAGAAGAATCAGTCCTTCATCTGGGACGGAGTGTGTGAAGAGGCATTCATGAGTCTAAAGGAAAGGTTGACGCGTGCGCCAGTGTTAGTCATTCCTAAAGGGAATGAAGAGATGACGGTATACACGGATGCTTGTGGTACCGGACTGGGTGCTGTATTGATGCAAGGAGGTAGGGTTGTAGCTTATGCTAGTCGACAGCTAAAGCCGCATGAGAAGAAGTATCCTACCCATGATTTGGAACTAGCAGCGATTGTGTTCGCATTGAAGATGTGGAGACATTATCTTTTGGGAGAACGATTTGAGTTGTTTACCGATCATAAATCGTTAAAGTATCTCTTCTCCCAGAAAGATCTGAATCTCCGTCAGCAGAGATGGTTAGAGTTCTTGGCTTCGCATGATTTTGATATCGCATACACACATGGGAAAGGTAATGCGGTAGCCGATGCCTTGAGTAGAAGACATGCCAGTTTAGGGGCAATGTTTCTTGAATGGAAGCAACTAGAGTGTATCGCGGGGTTTGATTTCAGACCAATGTGCGAATTAGATCCAGTCATGCTATCTAGTTTGGCGATCAGACCCACTTTGATAGAGCGGATTGGTTCCAGCCAGAGGGATGATCCTAATCTATTGGAAATCATCTCCAAGTTAGAGATGGGCATCGACGGTGAGGAGATGAATGTGTATGGGCTTGATCGAAATGGATGACTTCGAAAGAAGGGAAGACTAGTTGTACCCAACGTAAATGGTTTGAGAGATGAAGTGCTTAGAGAATGTCATCACTCAAAACTGACTATACACCCCGGTGGTAATAAGGTGTATCGAGACATGAAGCGGACTTACTACTGAGAAGGGATGAAAAGAGATGTTGGGAAGTTTATATCCAAATGCATGAATTGCCAGCTAGTTAAAGCCGAGCAAAAGAAGCCTAGTGGGTTGTTGCAACCATTAGAAATTCCCGAATGGAAATGGGAGCAAGTCTCGATGGATTTCATTGATGGCTTACCGAGGACTAGGTCGGGATACGATAGCATTTGGGTAATTGTGCATCGATTGACTAAGAGCGCAAGATTTATACCAGTCAAATCGACCAGGATGGCAACCAAGTTGGTAGAATTGTATATGAAGTGGGTAGTGAGATTTCATGGAGTACCTAAAAGCATTGTGAGCGACCGAGACCCATTGTTCACTAGTAGGTTTTGGAAGAGCTTACATGTAAGAACCCGTTTCTTCCCCGTTAAGGAAAGAGCGGATACTTTGAGAACAACACACAAATGAACGCGGACGGAAGAACATTTCATTGTTATTACAACAATTCCATCAGATACAAGAATATACAGAGTATAAGTGAATAAATTACATTCGATAAATATCAGAGATTACAATAAATTACATAGCAGTGGAAAATAATACAAAGCACAGCTGAAGGTGATATACGGATACAGAGCTTTCCGGATATCATTCCAGCTGTAAACCAGGATCCTGTGAATATAAATCTGCAAAACCGAAAATACTAGCTGCCCGTGCGGAAAAATAGGGGCACCCAGAGTTTAGGTTAAAACAATAAACTCCAGGTCAGTCATCTGACTGGTGTGAGAACTAAAACAGTTATTTAAACTTTACTTCAAAAGAGAGTAATTCAAGGGACCACGCCGTATAACACGGAACGGGTTTCCTCCCAAGAATACCAGTGCATAGAATAAACAACGCAATGCTTTTTCGAAAAATGAAGCTATTATAAGACCCAGGTCCGATCACACAATGCAACGCAAGCCGGAGGATAGGGTTTTCCCTTATAATAGCCAAACATGCTTGGTACGTTTAAAACAAATCATTTGATACTATAATAAGTGTATAGTGTCAAAACAATTTCAATCATAAATATAAATCATAGACGGCATGGGTACCATATATCATGTCGCCATACTAGTTCTACAATTAAAACCGCAATATCACGTATTGGAAATTGGATTTCCGTCATGAGTCGAGGCAAGGGGCAAGCTCCTCTCCGCGTTCGAGACACTCTAGCAAATGTCTCAGGGTTACGCACTCTGGGCAACCCCGGATCCTCCAAGGCCGGTCCTCACTTACGTTAGAGGATTAATTCTGCCTGAACACACGTTTCCCGGTCCTTACAGACCTATAATCGAGGCGCCTCGCATTCCAACAACCACATAGGCGAAAAGTATATAAATGTCAGGGCTGGTAAGTCACTGACACCACCATAGATAGAAAGAAACGTCATGCACTCCTTGGGTCCTTATCCCGTTTTTGACTCATACCGAGGTGTGAGGCTCGCGAATTCACGTTATACACAAAGCTGCCACGTAGGCCGTGCTTTGATCATCAACCACAAGTGTAACGACCCTAAATTTTGGGGCCAATTTAAAATTTATTTTAAGTGATTTTAAATGAGTTTTGATATTTAAAATAATCTATTTTAAATAATAATGATCACAAATTTGATTCAAATCGAAGTTAGAATGAATAAATTAATTTTAATTATAATAAGAGTTAGAAATAGCGCGGTAATTTGAAAAGTCAAACTTGAACTTTGACTGACCGTATAGGACGCAAAATTTAACGGATTTTAGTGAAACCAAAAATATTAGAATCTATTTAAAAATATCTTTCCAACGAATCCGAAAAATCGAAATTTCATAGCGGAAATCAAAAGTTATGGCCAATTCAATTTTTAGAAAAGTCGCTGGGTAATTTGCATAGGACAAAAATGCTACTTTTTGCATATAAAGGAACTTCGACACGAAACCACTTCCATTGAGTTCGAAATTACGTTTCTGCATTGAAAAACAGTAAACACTTATATGTTTTGAGTTTCAAAAAATATTTGTTTCAAAATGTATTTTTAATATTAAATATATTCGCCTTGAAAATAGCCATTTTTCAAAAAGACTCAGAATTGAACAAAACAAATTTTGTTGTGACCGTATCGTCATAAGAAAGTCAAAAATATTTTTTTCGGATTTTTCTGACTTCGTATGTGTCCCCGACAAAATTATATTTACGTTTGAATTAGAAATAAAAGATTTATATTGGAAATAAAAGAAACATGCGTATAACTTCAGAATTGGACCTTGGCAATAGCGCCATCGCGTTCAGAAGACGTCAAAACATTAAGATCGACAGTCGTTGAGCGCGAATCGGAGTTCGGACGGAAAATCACTATTTTCTGAAATTATTAAAATAAAATAATAATTAGAATACCCCAGGAATACACGTATAAATACGTGCTACAGTAGTCTCCTTCTCCTCCGTTTGAAACCCGCCGCTTAACCCATTTCCACTCAAATTTTTGAACTTCGATTTCGACCTCATTTCTCAATGAAAAGTCTCAAACTTATACTCGTTTCGAAGAGATTCTCGAGCCCTTCAATCTCCGACAAGTCTCAGCCTCCCTCGTGCCCCGTAGCGCCCGCCCCGTCCCTCCAAACGGCCGCCAGTCGCACCTCCGTGGGCCCCGCCTGAAGCCGCCGAACGCCACCCCCCTCTGGCCGATCAAAGCCCTCTCCAAGCCGGTCCTTGTCCAACAAACGGCGACCAAAACGATCGACTACAGGCTGAGAAATCCGGATTTGAAATTCTGAACAAAACTGAAAATTCAATGGTAATTTCTATTTCAGAAATTGCGACGCTTTTAAGCGTGACTGCAGCAGTTGTTAAAAGTCAGTATGTTTAAAACATTGATAACTAATGCATATGAACTTCGATTTTGAAAATTTCAAAACCGTTAGAACCGTGACGACGATTAGGACCTTCTGTGATTGACTGGAACATTCTGAACATTTCTTGGATTTATTATAATTTTATCCAAACAAGGTGAGAATCCTTTATTTAAAATTTATATTTAAATAAACTGTTCAGTATATGATGTGATTTAAAAATAAGGTTTAGATCTGTTTGTTTGGACTTGTTTGATGATGATTGTTCTCTGATTGAGTAGCTAGTATAGATCCATCTGATTTTCATGCTTATACTCTGTCATGTTATCACTATCACATGTTATATCGCTTTGGGTTGAAATTACATTGATTCAATTTTCAGTGTAAAGTAAAAGAGAATATAATGGTCACCATTTATATGTTATCCCTTGTGTTAGGATTGGATTGATTTAACTTATAAATTTCAAAATGAGACATTTACATTGTATGAAAAATCAACATTATTTTATAATAATGTAATATAAGAGAAAATTGTCACCGTATGTTAGATTGACATTTTTATTTAATGTTAAAATAGAATTGTCACCGTATGAAATTGGCATTTTTTGTTCAATATTAAAATAGAAATTATTCACCGTATGTTAGAATAACTTTTTTTTTGTAATGTTAATTAGAAAATATTCATCGTATGAATAATTGGCATCTTTGTTTAATGTTAAATTAGAAAATATTCATCGTATGAATAATTGGCATTTTTGTTTAATGTTAAATTAAAAGATTTACATCGTATGAATAATTGGCATTTTTGTTTAATGTTAAATTAGAAGATTTTCATCGTATGAATAATTGGCATTTTTGTTTAATGTTAATGTTAGAAGATTTACATCGTATGACTCATGGACATTTATATTTTAATGTAAATTTAAAAAGAAGGATACCGCATGATTGTCTAACATTATTTTAATGTTATTTAAAAGAATTCACCGTATGATTGATTAACATTATTTTTAATGTTAAAAATAAGATAATTTTCATCGTAGGAAAATATCATTCTTGTTAATGTAATAAGAAGAGTGGAAATTTACATTGGACAAGAAGATTGAATTTGCATTTTAATATAAAGATTAAATTTACATGGTATAAGAAATTAGCATTTATTTTTAATGTTAATAAAGAGAGAATGTATCGTGAGTTAAATTAGCTTTTATTTTTAATGTTAATAAAGAGAGAATGTATCGTGAGTTAAATTAGCATTTATTTTTAATGTTAATAAAGAGAGAATGTATCGTGAGTTAAATTAGCATTTATTTTTAATGTTAATAAAGAGAGAATGTATCGTGAGTTAAATTAGCATTTATTTTTAATGTTAATTAAGAGAGAATGTATCGTGAGTTAAATTAGCATTTATTTTTAATGTTAATAAAGAGAGAATGTATCGTGAGTTAAATTAGCATTTATTTTTAATGTTAATAAAGAGAGAATGTATCGTGAGTTAAATTAGCATTTATTTTTAATGTTAATAAAGAGAGAATGTATCGTGAGTTAAATTAGCATTTATTTTTAATGTTAATAAATAGGGAATGCATTGTATGTAAATTTATCGTTATTTTTAATGATAATAAATAGGGAATGCATTGTATGTAAATTTAACATTATTTTTAATGTTAATAAAAAGAAATTGAACCATATGTAAATTTAACATTATTTTTAATGTTAATAAAAAGGAATTGAACCGTATGTAAATTTAACATTATTTTTAATGTTAATAAAAAGGAATTGAACCGTATGTAAATTTAACATTATTCTTAATGTTAATAAAAAGGAATTGAACCGTATGTAAATTTAACATTATTTTTAATGTTAATAAAAAGGAATTGAACCGTATGTAAGATTAACATTATTTATAATGTTAAACTAAAGAGAATTTACCTCGTAAGAAAAATGTACATTATTTATAAATGTATATGAAAAGGAAAGATTGATTTACATTATTCTAATGTAAATATTAAAAGAGAATGGACCATATGATTTATTAACATTATTTTAATGTTATATAAAAAGAAAAGATTGTTTAACATTATTTTTGATATTGATTAAAAAGAAGATTGAACCATATGTATTAACACACTTTTATTAATGTATGTATAAAAAGAGAAATTTACATTGTAAGAGAAATTGGCATTAACATTTATTTATAATGTTAATATTAGAGTATTTTCACCACATGATAAGATGTACTCTTTTATTTGTAAAAGTAAGTTGGCATTTTCACTGTATGATAATAGTTACTTTTTATTTGTAAAATAAGGTAGGAATTCACCGCATGACAAGGTTTACTTTTTATTTTGTAAATATAAAGTAGGAATTGCGATGTATCAAAATATACATTTTTCATGTGTAATGTAAAGATAGAAAAATTAACATTATTTTCAATGTCAATAAAAATAGAAAATGCATTGTATGTTAAGGTAACATTATTTTCAATGTTAATAAAAAGAAAAACATACCGTAGGATAAAAATACATTATTTTTAATGTATATTAAAAGAGAATTTTTCATCGTAGGAAATGTACATTATTTATAATGTGAATAGAATGGAAATGTCATCGTAAAATAAAATTACATTTTAGATGTAATTGAGATTGAGAATGCATTTAGAAAGAGAATGAGTAATTTTTTTTTTTTTGATATGTAAATGGAATCATAATATAATTGAAAGATGAAATGGAATAAATAGAGCGATGAATTATAATTTACATTTTAATGTAAATTATAAAGATTTTAAAATAAAAATAAAATAAAAGGGAATAATTCACCGTCTAATTATAAATTACATTTTCATGTAAGATTAAGAAGTGGAAAAAAAAAGAATAAAGGAAAAGGGGAGATGTATGTAAGAACGATGAATTAAACGAATTATTTATATATATATTCATATATATATATAAAAAAATTAAACGAATCGAGCGCGGTAGTTCACATTTTAAAATTATATCTTTAAATGACTATACAAGGAGATCCGACCGTCGGATTTTCTTGAAACCGAAACCGTTAGGACCGTGTTGGAAAAATCTTTCCAACGATATATAATACGTCAAAATCCAACGGCTAGATTTTGAGATATGTGAAAATCAAAATTGGTTGAAAACAGCGCCAAAATCGTCATTGACCTGAATCGTCGTTGATTAAAGATTTAATTATTTTTAATTAAATAAAATAGGAAATAATCGTTATAAATCAGAAATAACGATAAGGAAGATTTTTCAATATATTTACATATATATATACGAAGATTATTTGGGAAGACCGAGTTAATCTCATTCCAAATAATCAAACGACGATGAGAATTGAAGAAGAAGACGACAAATGAAGACCGTCAATCTTCCCCTCAGGAGGGCAGCGATTGAGACTTTGAATTGATTTGCTCCCAAGTCAAGGTCATGGTCGATGTCCGAACGAACATGTTGATTGAACGGATTTGGCTTTCGCGCAGACCCAGTGCATAAGCTTATAAATGGATTGTGTGTCTGACATCGTACTCCACTATATATCATGTTATTAATCTTCTGTCGAATGTATGGATGTTTGGTGGCGGAGAATTTATTCTCTTGCTTAACACCCGTTCATATATTTCGGCAAAGGATTGGTAGTCTGATATGGAGTGATGATGTGGCATGCTAAGATGCATATGATCAAGGCTTTGTTGAAAAGCAGGCCTTGTGGGATGATCAAAGCATAACCTGTTTAGGTATAGCTTTGTGTATGACGTGACTTCACGAGCCTCACACACCGGCGGAGTCTAAAACGGGGGAAGGGAACGCAGGGAGAGCAGCACGTTTCTTTCTAGCTAGAGTGGTGTCAGTGACCTACCAGCCTTGACATTTTACTTATGTGGATGATGGAATGAGGCGCCTCGGATAGGTCCTATAGGACCGGGGAACGTGTGCTTAGGAATTGCCAATCCTCTAAGCTGTATTTGAGGACCGGCCCTGCCATTTCCAAGGGTTAACTGCGGGTAATCCTGAGGCATTAGCTAGAGTGTCTCGAATCGGTAAGGAGCTCCTCCCTAGCCTTGACTCATGATGGAAACCAATTTCCAATACGCGCCATTCGGTTTTGATTGTATTACTAGTACGGAGGCATAGCATATGGTACCTATGCTTCCTAGGATTGATACATTATGATTGAAATTGTTTTTAAAACATATACACACTAATAATAATATCAAACTCGTATTTGCCGTATTTATCATGTTTGATCATCATAAGGTAAAACTCTATCCTCTGGTGTGCGTTGCATTGTGTGATGGGACCTGAGTCTTATGGTGATTTCATTTTTCTAAAAATCATTGCGTTGTTTTACGATTTACTTTAAGTTATGCACGGCAATCCATTAGAGGAAATCCGTTCCGCATTAGCGGCGTGGTCTTTGGATTTGCCCTATTAATAGTGATTTATTAGTTAAGAATTCTCACACCAGTCCCACGACTGACCCGTTGTTTGTTTCCACCTTTTTGCAAACTCGGGTGCCCTCTTCTCCACACGGGCAGTCGAGCAGTTTGTCTACAGGTTTACCTCTTTAGCAGGATCCTGGATTGAAGCTTAAAGCTGTGTCCAGAGCATAGTTGTCTTCCGCTGTATCTATTTTATTTCCGCTGCACTGTATTAAATTTATTGTAAATTTTCTTCCGCTGTATTTTAATTTCGATGTACTCTAATATATTCTGTACTCTGATGTTATATTATCATGATGTAATAAAAGTCTGCTGTTGTTGTTCTGATGTGTTGTATCCCCAAAGTTAACGTATGCGGATTTTGAACGGTCTTGGTCGATTTTGCGATCGATTAAGATCGGGCAAAACCCGTGTCGTTACAGTTGGTATCAGAGCTTTGGTTAGCTCAAATCTTTGGGGTACAACTCATTAGAACTGAACAAAAGACTCATCAGAGATTGGATTAGTAATATCCAATAAGAATACTCATTAGAGATAGGATCAGCAGTATCCTAGAATGAGAAAACTCATTAGAGATAGGGCTAGTAATGACCTAGAATGAGTTGGGAGTAGCAAGCCTATAATATACGTATTTGTGATTAATTATACTTTATTTTGGAAAATATGATTTTGAATATACAAAAGTTATATATTTAAACCAATGGAGAATATATATATATACATATACTAGTTAGTTAATTAATGAACTTTTGGCTTCGTTCCTTTTCGAGGACGAAAAGTTTTTAAGTGGGGGAGACTGTAACGACCCTAAATTTTGGGGCCAATTTAAAATTTATTTTAAGTGATTTTAAATGAGTTTTGATATTTAAAATAATCTATTTTAAATAATAATGATCACAAATTTGATTCAAATCGAAGTTAGAATGAATAAATTAATTTTAATTATAATAAGAGTTAGAAATAGCGCGGTAATTTGAAAAGTCAAACTTGAACTTTGACTGACCGTATAGGACGCAAAATTTAACGGATTTTAGTGAAACCAAAAATATTAGAATCTATTTAAAAATATCTTTCCAACGAATCCGAAAAATCGAAATTTCATAGCGGAAATCAAAAGTTATGGCCAATTCAATTTTTAGAAAAGTCGCTGGGTAATTTGCATAGGACAAAAATGCTACTTTTTGCATATAAAGGAATTTCGACACGAAACCACTTCCATTGAGTTCGAAATGACGTTTCTGCATTGAAAAACAGTAAACACTTATATGTTTTGAGTTTCAAAAAATATTTGTTTCAAAATGTATTTTTAATATTAAATATATTCGCCTTGAAAATAGCCATTTTTCAAAAAGACTCAGAATTGAACGAAACAAATTTTGTTGTGATCGTATCGTCATAAGAAAGTCAAAAATATTTTTTCCGGATTTTTCTGACTTCGTATGTGTCCCCGGCAAAATTATATTTACGTTTGAATTAGAAATAAAAGATTTATATTGGAAATAAAAGAAACATGCGTATAACTTCAGAATTGGACCTTGGCAATAGCGCCATCGCGTTCAGAAGACGTCAAAACATTAAGATCGACAGTCGTTGAGTGCGAATCGGAGTTCGGACGGAAAATCACTATTTTCTGAAATTATTAAAATAAAATAATAATTAGAATACCCTAGGAATACACATATAAATACGTGCTACAGTAGTCTCCTTCTCCTCCGTTTGAAACCCGCCGCTTAACCCATTTCCACTCAAATTTTTGAACTTCGATTTCGACCTTATTTCTCAATGAAAAGTCTCAAACTTATACTCGTTTCGAAGAGATTCTCGAGCCCTTCAATCTCCGACAAGTCTCAGCCTCCCTCGTGCCCCGTAGCGCTCGCCCCGTCCCTCCAAACGGCCGCCAGTCGCACCGCCGTGGGCCCCGCCTGAAGCCGCCGAACGCCACCCCCCTCTGGCCGATCAAAGCCCTCTCCAAGCCGGTCCATGTCCAACAAACGGCGACCAAAACGATCGACTACAGACTGAGAAATCCGGATTTGAAATTCTGAACAAAACTGAAAATTCAAAGGTAATTTCTATTTCAGAAATTGCGACGCTTTTAAGCGTGACTGCAGCAGTTGTTAAAAGTCAGTATGTTTAAAACATTGATAACTAATGCATATGAACTTCGATTCTGAAAATTTCAGAACCGTTAGAACCGTGACGACGATTAGGACCTTCTGTGATTGACTGGAACATTCTGAACATTTCTTGGATTTATTATAATTTTATCCAAACAAGGTGGGAATCCTTTATTTAAAATTTATATTTAAATAAACTGTTCAGTATATGATGTGATTTAAAAATAAGGTTTAGATCTGTTTGTTTGGGCTTGTTTGATGATGATTGTTCTCTGATTGAGTAGCTAGTATAGATCCATCTGATTTTCATGCTTATACTCTGTCATGTTATCACTATCACATGTTATATCGCTTTGGGTTGAAATTACATTGATTCAATTTTCAGTGTAAAGTAAAAGAGAATATAATGGTCACCATTTGTATGTTATCCCTTGTGTTAGGATTGGATTGATTTAACTTATAAATTTCAAAATGAGACATTTACATTGTATGAAAAATCAACATTATTTTATAATAATGTAATATAAAAGAAAATTGTCACCGTATGTTAGATTGACATTTTTATTTAATGTTAAAATAGAATTGTCACCATATGAAATTGGCATTTTTTGTTCAATATTAAAATAGAAATTATTCACCGTATGTTAGAATAACTTTTTTTTTGTAATGTTAATTAGAAAATATTCATCGTATGAATAATTGGCATCTTTGTTTAATGTTAAATTAGAAAATATTCATCGTATGAATAATTGGCATTTTTGTTTAATGTTAAATTAAAAGATTTACATCGTATGAATAATTGGCATTTTTGTTTAATGTTAAATTAGAAGATTTTCATCGTATGAATAATTGGCATTTTTGTTTAATGTTAATGTTAGAAGATTTACATCGTATGACTCATGGACATTTATATTTTAATGTTAATTTATAAAGTAGGATACCGCATGATTGTTTAACATTATTTTAATGTTATTTAAAAGAATTCACCGTATGATTGATTAACATTATTTTTAATGTTAAAAATAAGATAATTTTCATCGTAGGAAAATATCATTCTTGTTAATGTAATAAGAAGAGTGGAAATTTACATTGGACAAGAAGATTGAATTTGCATTTTAATATAAATATTAAATTTACATGGTATAAGAAATTAGCATTTATTTTTAATGTTAATAAAGAGAGAATGTATCGTGAGTTAAATTAGCATTTATTTTTAATGTTAATAAAGAGAGAATGTATCGTGAGTTAAATTAGCATTTATTTTTAATGTTAATAAAGAGAGAATGTATCGTGAGTTAAATTAGCATTTATTTTTAATGTTAATTAAGAGAGAATGTATCGTGAGTTAAATTAGCATTTATTTTTAATGTTAATAAAGAGAGAATGTATCGTGAGTTAAATTAGCATTTATTTTTAATGTTAATAAAGAGAGAATGTATCGTGAGTTAAATTAGCATTTATTTTTAATGTTAATAAAGAGAGAATGTATCGTGAGTTAAATTAGCATTTATTTTTAATGTTAATAAATAGGGAATGCATTGTATGTAAATTTATCGTTATTTTTAATGATAATAAATAGGGAATGCATTGTATGTAAATTTAACATTATTTTTAATGTTAATAAAAAGGAATTGAACCGTATGTAAATTTAACATTATTTTTAATGTTAATAAAAAGGAATTGAACCGTATGTAAATTTAACATTATTTTTAATGTTAATAAAAAGGAATTGAACCGTATGTAAATTTAACATTATTCTTAATGTTAATAAAAAGGAATTGAACCGTATGTAAATTTAACATTATTTTTAATGTTAATAAAAAGGAATTGAACCGTATGTAAGATTAACATTATTTATAATGTTAAACTAAAGAGAATTTACCTCGTAAGAAAAATGTACATTATTTATAAATGTATATGAAAAGGAAAGATTGATTTACATTATTCTAATGTAAATATTAAAAGAGAATGGACCATATGATTTATTAACATTATTTTAATGTTATATAAAAAGAAAAGATTGTTTAACATTATTTTTGATATTGATTAAAAAGAAGATTGCACCGTATGTATTAACACACTTTTATTAATGTATGTATAAAAAGAGAAATTTACATTGTAAGAGAAATTGGCATTAACATTTATTTATAATGTTAATATTAGAGTATTTTCACCACATGATAAGATGTACACTTTTATTTGTAAAAGTAAGTTGGCATTTTCACTGTATGATAATAGTTACTTTTTATTTGTAAAATAAGGTAGGAATTCACCGCATGACAAGGTTTACTTTTTATTTTGTAAATATAAAGTAGGAATTTGCGATGTATCAAAATATACATTTTTCATGTGTAATGTAAAGATAGAAAAATTAACATTATTTTCAATGTCAATAAAAATAGAAAATGCATTGTATGTTAAGGTAACATTATTTTCAATGTTAATAAAAAGAAAAAACATACCGTAGGATAAAAATACATTATTTTTAATGTATATTAAAAGAGAATTTTTCACCGTAGGAAATGTACATTATTTATAATGTGAATAGAATGGAAATGTCATCGTAAAATAAAATTACATTTTAGATGTAATTGAGATTGAGAATGCATTTAGAAAGAGAATGAGTTTTTTTTTTTTTGATATGTAAATGGAATCATAATATAATTGAAAGATGAAATGGAATAAATAGAGCGATGAATTATAATTTACATTTTAATGTAAATTATAAAGATTTTAAAATAAAAATAAAATAAAAGGGAATAATTCACCGTCTAATTATAAATTACATTTTCATGTAAGATTAAGAAGTGGAAAAAAAAAGAATAAAGGAAAAGGGGAGATGTATGTAAGAACGATGAATTAAACGAATTATTTATATATATATTCATATATATATATATATATATATATATATATATATATATATAAATTAAACGAATCGAGCGCGGTAGTTCACATTTTAAAATTATATCTTTAAATGACTATACAAGGAGATCCGACCGTCGGATTTTCTTGAAACTGAAACCGTTAGGACCGTGTTGGAAAAATCTTTCCAACGATATATAATACGTCAAAATCCAACGGCTAGATTTTGAGATATGTGAAAATCAAAATTGGTTGAAAACAGCGCCAAAATCGTCATTGACCTGAATCGTCGTTGATTAAAGATTTAATTATTTTTAATTAAATAAAATAGGAAATAATCTTTATAAATCAGAAATAACGATAAGGAAGAGTTTCCAATATATTTACATATATATATATACGAAGATTATTTGGGAAGACCGAGTTAATCTCATTCCAAATAATCAAACGACGATGAGAATTGAAGAAGAAGACGACAAATGAAGACCGTCAATCTTCCCCTCAGGAGGACAGCGATTGAGACTTTGAATTGATTTGCTCCCAAGTCAAGGTCATGGTCGATGTCCGAACGAACATGTTAATTGAACGGATTTGGCTTTCGCGCAGACCCAGTGCATAAGCTTATAAATGGATTGTGTGTCTGACATCGTACTCCACTATATATCATGTTATTAATCTTCTGTCGAATGTATGGATGTTTTGTGGCGGAGAATTTATTCTCTTGCTTAACACCCGTTCATATATTTCGGCAAAGGATTGGTAGTGTGATATAGAATGATGATGTGGCATGCTAAGATGCATATGATCAAGGCTTTGTTGAAAAGCAGGCCTTGTGGGATGATCAAAGCATAACCTGTTTAGGTATAGCTTTGTGTATGACGTGACTTCACGAGCCTCACACACCGGCGGAGTCTAAAACGGGAGAAGGGAACGCAGGGAGAGCAGCACGTTTCTTTCTAGCTAGAGTGGTGTCAGTGACCTACCAGCCTTGACATTTTACTTATGTGGATGATGGAATGAGGCGCCTCGGATAGGTCCTATAGGACCGGGGAACGTGTGCTTAGGAATTGCCAATCCTCTAAGCTGTATTTGAGGACCGGCCCTGCCATTTCCAAGGGTTAACTGCGGGTAATCCTGAGGCATTAGCTAGAGTGTCTCGAATCGGTAAGGAGCTCCTCCCTAGCCTTGACTCATGATGGAAACCAATTTCCAATACGCGCCATTCGGTTTTGATTGTATTACTAGTACGGAGGCATAGCATATGGTACCTATGCTTCCTAGGATTGATACATTATGATTGAAATTGTTTTTAAAACATATACACACTAATAATAATATCAAACTCGTATTTGCCGTATTTATCATGTTTGATCATCATAAGGTAAAACTCTATCCTCTGGTGTGCGTTGCATTGTGTGATGGGACCTGAGTCTTATGGTGATTTCATTTTTCTAAAAAGCATTCCGTTGTTTTACGATTTACTTTAAGTTATGCACGGCAATCCATTAGAGGAAATCCGTTCCGCATTAGCGGCGTGGTCTTTGGATTTGCCATATTAATAGTGATTTATTAGTTAAGAATTCTCACACCAGTCCCACGACTGACCCGTTGTTTGTTTCCACCTTTTTGCAAACTCGGGTGCCCTCTTCTCCACACGGGCAGTCGAGCAGTTTGTCTACAGGTTTACCTCTTTAGCAGGATCCTGGATTGAAGCTTAAAGCTGTGTCCAGAGCATAGTTGTCTTCCGCTGTATCTATTTTATTTCCGCTGCACTGTATTAAATTTATTGTAAATTTTCTTCCGCTGTATTTTAATTTCGATGTACTCTGATATATTCTGTACTCTGATGTTATATTATCATGATGTAATAAAAGTCTGCTGTTGTTGTTCTGATGTGTTGTATCCCCAAAGTTAACGTATGCGGATTTTGGACGGTCTTGGTCGATTTTGCGATCGATTAAGATCGGGCGAAACCCGTGTCGTTACAGTTGGTATCAGATCTTTGGTTAGCTCAAATCTTTGGGGTACAACTCATTAGAACTGAACAAAAGACTCATCAGAGATTGGATTAGTAATATCCAATAAGAATACTCATTAGAGATAGGATCAGCAGTATCCTAGAATGAGAAAACTCATTAGAGATAGGGCTAGTAATGCCCTAGAATGAGTTGGGAGTAGCAAGCCTATAATATACGTATTTGTGATTAATTATACTTTATTTTGGAAAATATGATTTTGAATATACAAAAGTTATATATTTAAACCAATGGAGAATATATATATATAAATTAGTTAGTTAATTAATCAACTTTTGGCTTCGTTCCTTTTCGAGGACGAAAAGTTTTTAAGTGGGGGAGACTGTAACGACCCTAAATTTTGGGGCCAATTTAAAATTTATTTTAAGTGATTTTAAATGAGTTTTGATATTTAAAATAATCTATTTTGAATAATAATGATCACAAATTTGATTCAAATCGAAGTTAGAATGAATAAATTAATTTTAATTATAATAAGAGTTAGAAATAGCGCGGTAATTTGAAAAGTCAAACTTGAACTTTGACTGACCGTATAGGACGCAAAATTTAACGGATTTTAGTGAAACCAAAAATATTAGAATCTATTTAAAAATATCTTTCCAACGAATCCGAAAAATCGAAATTTCATAGCGGAAATCAAAATTATGGCCAATTCAATTTTCAGAAAAGTCGCTGGGTAATTTGCATAGGACAAAAATGCTACTTTTTGCATATAAAGGAATTTCGACACGAAACCACTTCCATTGAGTTCGAAATGATGTTTCTGCATTGAAAAACAGTAAACACTTATATGTTTTGAGTTTCAGAAAATATTTGTTTCAAAATGTATTTTTAATATTAAATATATTCGCCTTGAAAATAGCCATTTTTCAAAAAGACTCTGAATTGAACGAAACAAATTTTGTTGTGACCGTATCGTCATAAGAAAGTCAAAAATATTTTTTCCGGATTTTTCTGACTTCGTATGTGTCCCCGGCAAAATTATATTTACGTTTGAATTAGAAATAAAAGATTTATATTGGAAATAAAAGAAACATGCGTATAACTTTAGAATTGGACCTTGGCAATAGCGCCATCGCGTTCAGAAGACGTCAAAACATTAAGATCGACAGTCGTTGAGCGCGAATCGGAGTTCGGACGGAAAATCACTATTTTCTGAAATTATTAAAATAAAATAATAATTAGAATACCCTAGGAATACACGTATAAATACGTGCTACAGTAGTCTCCTTCTCCTCCGTTTGAAACCCGCCGCTTAACCCATTTCCACTCAAATTTTTGAACTTCGATTTCGACCTCATTTCTCAATGAAAAGTCTCAAACTTATACTCGTTTCGAAGAGATTCTCGAGCCCTTCAATCTCCGACAAGTCTCAGCCTCCCTCGTGCCCCGTAGCGCCTGCCCCGTCCCTCCAAACGGCCGCCAGTCGCACCGCCGTGGGCCCCGCCTGAAGCCGCCGAACGCCACCCCCCTCTGGTCGATCAAAGCCCTCTCCAAGCCGGTCCTTGTCCAACAAACGGCGACCAAAACGATCGACTACAGGCTGAGAAATCCGGATTTGAAATTCTGAACAAAACTGAAAATTCAAAGGTAATTTCTATTTCAGAAATTGCGACGCTTTTAAGCGTGACTGCAGCAGTTGTTAAAAGTCAGTATGTTTAAAACATTGATAACTAATGCATATGAACTTCGATTCTGAAAATTTCAGAACCGTTAGAACCGTGACGACGATTAGGACCTTCTGTGATTGACTGGAACATTCTGAACATTTCTTGGATTTATTACAATTTTATCCAAACAAGGTGAGAATCCTTTATTTAAAATTTATATTTTAATAAACTGTTCAGTATACGATGTGATTTAAAAATAAGGTTTAGATCTGTTTGTTTGGACTTGTTTGATGATGATTGTTCTCTGATTGAGTAGCTAGTATAGATCCATCTGATTTTCATGCTTATACTCTGTCATGTTATCACTATCACATGTTATATCGCTTTGGGTTGAAATTACATTGATTCAATTTTCAGTGTAAAGTAAAAGAGAATATAATGGTCA
Source organism: Allium sativum (assembly GCA_030737875.1). NCBI lineage: Eukaryota > Viridiplantae > Streptophyta > Magnoliopsida > Asparagales > Amaryllidaceae > Allium > Allium sativum. The sequence goes on along the minus strand of CM060916.1, from coordinate 1,044,001,609 downwards.
CCATTTGTATGTTATCCCTTGTGTTAGGATTGGATTGATTTAACTTATAAATTTCAAAATGAGACATTTACATTGTATGAAAAATCAACATTATTTTATAATAATGTAATATAAGAGAAAATTGTCACCGTATGTTAGATTGACATTTTTATTTAATGTTAAAATAGAATTGTCACCGTATGAAATTGGCATTTTTTGTTCAATATTAAAATAGAAATTATTCACCGTATGTTAGAATAACTTTTTTTTTGTAATGTTAATTAGAAAATATTCATCGTATGAATAATTGGCATCTTTGTTTAATGTTAAATTAGAAAATATTCATCGTATGAATAATTGGCATTTTTGTTTAATGTTAAATTAAAAGATTTACATCGTATGAATAATTGGCATTTTTGTTTAATGTTAAATTAGAAGATTTTCATCGTATGAATAATTGGCATTTTTGTTTAATGTTAATGTTAGAAGATTTACATCGTATGACTCATGGACATTTATATTTTAATGTTAATTTAAAAAGAAGGATACCGCATGATTGTTTAACATTATTTTAATGTTATTTAAAAGAATTCACCGTATGATTGATTAACATTATTTTTAATGTTAAAAATAAGATAATTTTCATCGTAGGAAAATATCATTCTTGTTAATGTAATAAGAAGAGTGGAAATTTACATTGGACAAGAAGATTGAATTTGCATTTTAATATAAAGATTAAATTTACATGGTATAAGAAATTAGCATTTATTTTTAATGTTAATAAAGAGAGAATGTATCGTGAGTTAAATTAGCATTTATTTTTAATGTTAATAAAGAGAGAATGTATCGTGAGTTAAATTAGCATTTATTTTTAATGTTAATAAAGAGAGAATGTATCGTGAGTTAAATTAGCTTTTATTTTTAATGTTAATAAAGAGAGAATGTATCGTGAGTTAAATTAGCATTTATTTTTAATGTTAATTAAGAGAATGTATCGTGAGTTAAATTAGCATTTATTTTTAATGTTAATAAAGAGAGAATGTATCGTGAGTTAAATTAGCATTTATTTTTAATGTTAATAAAGAGAGAATGTATCGTGAGTTAAATTAGCATTTATTTTTAATGTTAATAAAGAGAGAATGTATCGTGAGTTAAATTAGCATTTATTTTTAATGTTAATAAATAGGGAATGCATTGTATGTAAATTTATCGTTATTTTTAATGATAATAAATAGGGAATGCATTGTATGTAAATTTAACATTATTTTTAATGTTAATAAAAAGGAATTGAACCGTATGTAAATTTAACATTATTTTTAATGTTAATAAAAAGGAATTGAACCGTATGTAAATTTAACATTATTTTTAATGTTAATAAAAAGGAATTGAACCGTATGTAAATTTAACATTATTCTTAATGTTAATAAAAAGGAATTGAACCGTATGTAAATTTAACATTATTTTTAATGATAATAAAAAGGAATTGAACCGTATGTAAGATTAACATTATTTATAATGTTAAACTAAAGAGAATTTACCTCGTAAGAAAAATGTACATTATTTATAAATGTATATGAAAAGGAAAGATTGATTTACATTATTCTAATGTAAATATTAAAAGAGAATGGACCATATGATTTATTAACATTATTTTAATGCTATATAAAAAGAAAAGATTGTTTAACATTATTTTTGATATTGATTAAAAAGAAGATTGCACCGTATGTATTAACACACTTTTATTAATGTATGTATAAAAAGAGAAATTTACATTGTAAGAGAAATTGGCACTAACATTTATTTATAATGTTAATATTAGAGTATTTTCACCACATGATAAGATGTACACTTTTATTTGTAAAAGTAAGTTGGCATTTTCACTGTATGATAATAGTTACTTTTTATTTGTAAAATAAGGTAGGAATTCACCGCATGACAAGGTTTACTTTTTATTTTGTAAATATAAAGTAGGAATTTGCGATGTATCAAAATATACATTTTTCATGTGTAATGTAAAGATAGAAAAATTAACATTATTTTCAATGTCAATAAAAATAGAAAATGCATTGTATGTTAAGGTAACATTATTTTCAATGTTAATAAAAAGAAAAACATACCGTAGGATAAAAATACATTATTTTTAATGTATATTAAAAGAGAATTTTTCATCGTAGGAAATGTACATTATTTATAATGTGAATAGAATGGAAATGTCATCGTAAAATAAAATTACATTTTAGATGTAATTGAGATTGAGAATGCATTTAGAAAGAGAATGAGTATTTTTTTTTGATATGTAAATGGAATCATAATATAATTGAAAGATGAAATGGAATAAATAGAGCGATGAATTATAATTTACATTTTAATGTAAATTATAAAGATTTTAAAATAAAAATAAAATAAAAGGGAATAATTCACCGTCTAATTATAAATTACATTTTCATGTAAGATTAAGAAGTGGAAAAAAAAAGAATAAAGGAAAAGGGGAGATGTATGTAAGAACGATGAATTAAACGAATTATTTATATATATATATTCATATATATATCAAAATTAAACGAATCGAGCGCGGTAGTTCACATTTTAAAATTATATCTTTAAATGACTATACAAGGAGATCCGACCGTCGGATTTTCTTGAAACCGAAACCGTTAGGACCGTGTTGGAAAAATCTTTCCAACGATATATAATACGTCAAAATCCAACGGCTAGATTTTGAGATATGTGAAAATCAAAATTGGTTGAAAACAACGCCAAAATCGTCATTGACCTGAATAGTCGTTGATTAAAGATTTAATTATTTTTAATTAAATAAAATAGGAAATAATCGTTATAAATCAGAAATAACGATAAGGAAGAGTTTTCAATATATTTACATATATATATACGAAGATTATTTGGGAAGACCGAGTTAATCTCATTCCAAATAATCAAACGACGATGAGAATTGAAGAAGAAGACGACAAATGAAGACCGTCAATCTTCCCCTCAGGAGGACAGCGATTGAGACTTTGAATTGATTTGCTCCCAAGTCAAGGTCATGGTCGATGTCCGAACGAACATGTTGATTGAACGGATTTGGCTTTCGCGCAGACCCAGTGCATAAGCTTATAAATGGATTGTGTGTCTGACATCGTACTCCACTATATATCATGTTATTAATCTTCTGTCGAATGTATGGATGTTTGGTGGCGGAGAATTTATTCTCTTGCTTAACACCCGTTCATATATTTCGGCAAAGGATTGGTAGTGTGATATGGAGTGATGATGTGGCATGCTAAGATGCATATGATCAAGGCTTTGTTGAAAAGCAGGCCTTGTGGGATGATCAAAGCATAACCTGTTTAGGTATAGCTTTGTGTATGACGTGACTTCACGAGCCTCACACACCGGCGGAGTCTAAAACGGGAGACGGGAACGCAGGGAGAGTAGCACGTTTCTTTCTAGCTAGAGTGGTGTCAGTGACCTACCAGCCCTGACATTTTACTTATGTGGATGATGGAATGAGGTGCCTCGGATAGGTCCTATAGGACCGGGGAACGTGTGCTTAGGAATTGCCAATCCTCTAAGCTGTATTTGAGGACCGGCCCTGCCATTTCCAAGGGTTAACTGCGGGTAATCCTGAGGCATTAGCTAGAGTGTCTTGAATCGGTAAGGAGCTCCTCCCTAGCCTTGACTCATGATGGAAACCAATTTCCAATACGCGCCATTCGGTTTTGATTGTATTACTAGTACGGAGGCATAGCATATGGTACCTATGCTTCCTAGGATTGATACATTATGATTGAAATTGTTTTTAAAACATATACACACTAATAATAATATCAAACTTGTATTTGCCGTATTTATCATGTTTGATCATCATAAGGTAAAACTCTATCCTCTGGTGTGCGTTGCATTGTGTGATGGGACCTGAGTCTTATGGTGATTTCATTTTTCTAAAAAGCATTGCGTTGTTTTACGATTTACTTTAAGTTATGCACGGCAATCCATTAGAGGAAATCCGTTCCGCATTAGCGGCGTGGTCTTTGGATTTGCCCTATTAATAGTGATTTATTAGTTAAGAATTCTCACACCAGTCCCACGACTGACCCGTTGTTTGTTTCCACCTTTTTGCAAACTCGGGTGCCCTCTTCTCCACACGGGCAGTCGAGCAGTTTGTCTACAGGTTTACCTCTTTAGCAGGATCCTGGATTGAAGCTTAAAGCTGTGTCCAGAGCATAGTTGTCTTCCGCTGTATCTATTTTATTTCCGCTGCACTGTATTAAATTTATTGTAAATTTTCTTCCGCTGTATTTTAATTTCGATGTACTCTGATATATTCTGTACTCTGATGTTATATTATCATGATGTAATAAAAGTCTGCTGTTGTTGTTCTGATGTGTTGTATCCCCAAAGTTAACGTATGCAGATTTTGAACGGTCTTGGTCGATTTTGCGATCGATTAAGATCGGGCGAAACCCGTGTCGTTACAGTTGGTATCAGAGCTTTGGTTAGCTCAAATCTTTGGGGTACAACTCATTAGAACTGAACAAAAGACTCATCATAGATTGGATTAGTAATATCCAATAAGAATACTCATTAGAGATAGGATCAGCAGTATCCTAGAATGAGAAAACTCATTAGAGATAGGGCTAGTAATGCCCTAGAATGAGTTGGGAGTAGCAAGCCTATAATATACGTATTTGTGATTAATTATACTTTATTTTGGAAAATATGATTTTGAATATACAAAAGTTATATATTTAAACCAATGGAGAATATATATATATATAAATTAGTTAGTTAATTAATCAACTTTTGGCTTCGTTCCTTTTCGAGGACGAAAAGTTTTTAAGTGGGGGAGACTGTAACGACCCTAAATTTTGGGGCCAATTTAAAATTTATTTTAAGTGATTTTAAATGAGTTTTGATATTTAAAATAATCTATTTTAAATAATAATGATCACAAATTTGATTCAAATCGAAGTTAGAATGAATAAATTAATTTTAATTATAATAAGAGTTAGAAATAGCGCGGTAATTTGAAAAGTCAAACTTGAACTTTGACTGACCGTATAGGACGCAAAATTTAACGGATTTTAGTGAAACCAAAAATATTAGAATCTATTTAAAAATATCTTTCCAACGAATCCGAAAAATCAAAATTCCATAGCGGAAATCAAAAGTTATGGCCAATTCAATTTTTAGAAAAGTCGCTGGGTAATTTGCATAGGACAAAAATGCTACTTTTTGCATATAAAGGAATTTCGACACGAAACCACTTCCATTGAGTTCGAAATGACGTTTCTGCATTGAAAAACAGTAAACACTTATATGTTTTGAGTTTCAGAAAATATTTGTTTCAAAATGTATTTTTAATATTAAATATATTCGCCTTGAAAATAGCCATTTTTCAAAAAGACTCAGAATTGAACGAAACAAATTTTGTTGTGATCGTATCGTCATAAGAAAGTCAAAAATATTTTTTCCGGATTTTTCTGACTTCGTATGTGTCCCCGGCAAAATTATATTTACGTTTGAATTAGAAATAAAAGATTTATATTGGAAATAAAAGAAACATGCGTATAACTTCAGAATTGGACCTTGGCAATAGCGCCATCGCGTTAAGAAGACGTCAATACATTAAGATCGACTGTCGTTGAGCGCGAATCGGAGTTCGGACGGAAAATCACTATTTTATAAAATTATTAAAATAAAATAATAATTAGAATACCCTAGGAATACACGTATAAATACGTGCTACAGTAGTCTCCTTCTCCTCCGTTTGAAACCCGCCGCTTAACCCATTTCCACTCAAATTTTTGAACTTCGATTTCGACCTCATTTCTCAATGAAAAGTCTCAAACTTATACTCGTTTCGAAGAGATTCTCGAGCCCTTCAATCTCCGACAAGTCTCAGCCTCCCTCGTGCCCCGTAGCGCCTGCCCCGTCCCTCCAAACGGCCGCCAGTCGCACCGCCGTGGGCCCCGCCTGAAGCCGCCGAACGCCACCCCCCTCTGGTCGATCAAAGCCCTCTCCAAGCCGGTCCTTGTCCAACAAACGGCGACCAAAACGATCGACTACAGGCTGAGAAATCCGGATTTGAAATTCTGAACAAAACTGAAAATTCAAAGGTAATTTCTATTTCAGAAATTGCGACGCTTTTAAGCATGACTGCAGCAGTTGTTAAAAGTCAGTATGTTTAAAACATTGATAACTAATGCATATGAACTTCGATTCTGAAAATTTCAGAACCGTTAGAACCGTGACGACGATTAGGACCTTCTGTGATTGACTGGAACATTCTGAACATTTCTTGGATTTATTACAATTTTATCCAAACAAGGTGAGAATCCTTTATTTAAAATTTATATTTTAATAAACTGTTCAGTATACGATGTGATTTAAAAATAAGGTTTAGATCTGTTTGTTTGGACTTGTTTGATGATGATTGTTCTCTGATTGAGTAGCTAGTATAGATCCATCTGATTTTCATGCTTATACTCTGTCATGTTATCACTATCACATGTTATATCGCTTTGGGTTGAAATTACATTGATTCAATTTTCAGTGTAAAGTAAAAGAGAATATAATGGTCACCATTTGTATGTTATCCCTTGTGTTAGGATTGGATTGATTTAACTTATAAATTTCAAAATGAGACATTTACATTGTATGAAAAATCAACATTATTTTATAATAATGTAATATAAGAGAAAATTGTCACCGTATGTTAGATTGACATTTTTATTTAATGTTAAAATAGAATTGTCACCGTATGAAATTGGCATTTTTTGTTCAATATTAAAATAGAAATTATTCACCGTATGTTAGAATAACTTTTTTTTTGTAATGTTAATTAGAAAATATTCATCGTATGAATAATTGGCATCTTTGTTTAATGTTAAATTAGAAAATATTCATTGTATGAATAATTGGCATTTTTGTTTAATGTTAAATTAAAAAATTTACATCGTATGAATAATTGGCATTTTTGTTTAATGTTAAATTAGAAGATTTTCATCGTATGAATAATTGGCATTTTTGTTTAATGTTAATGTTAGAAGATTTACATCGTATGACTCATGGACATTTATATTTTAATGTTAATTTAAAAAGAAGGATACCGCATGATTGTTTAACATTATTTTAATGTTATTTAAAAGAATTCACCGTATGATTGATTAACATTATTTTTAATGTTAAAAATAAGATAATTTTCATCGTAGGAAAATATCATTCTTGTTAATGTAATAAGAAGAGTGGAAATTTACATTGGACAAGAAGATTGAATTTGCATTTTAATATAAATATTAAATTTACATGGTATAAGAAATTAGCATTTATTTTTAATGTTAATAAAGAGAGAATGTATCGTGAGTTAAATTAGCTTTTATTTTTAATGTTAATAAAGAGAGAATGTATCGTGAGTTAAATTAGCATTTATTTTTAATGTTAATAAAGAGAGAATATATCGTGAGTTAAATTAGCATTTATTTTTAATGTTAATAAAGAGAGAATGTATCGTGAGTTAAATTAGCATTTATTTTTAATGTTAATTAAGAGAGAATGTATCGTGAGTTAAATTAGCATTTATTTTTAATGTTAATAAAGAGAGAATGTATCGTGAGTTAAATTAGCATTTATTTTTAATGTTAATAAAGAGAGAATGTATCGTGAGTTAAATCAGCATTTATTTTTAATGTTAATAAAGAGAGAATGTATCGTGAGTTAAATTAGCATTTATTTTTAATGTTAATAAATAGGGAATGCATTGTATGTAAATTTATCATTATTTTTAATGATAATAAATAGGGAATGCATTGTATGTAAATTTAACATTATTTTTAATGTTAATAAAAAGAAATTGAACCGTATGTAAATTTAACATTATTTTTAATGTTAATAAAAAGGAATTGAACCGTATGTAAATTTAACATTATTTTTAATGTTAATAAAAAGGAATTGAACCGTATGTAAATTTAACATTATTCTTAATGTTAATAAAAAGGAATTGAACCGTATGTAAATTTAACATTATTTTTAATGTTAATAAAAAGGAATTGAACCGTATGTAAGATTAACATTATTTATAATGTTAAACTAAAGAGAATTTACCTCGTAAGAAAAATGTACATTATTTATAAATGTATATGAAAAGGAAAGATTGATTTACATTATTCTAATGTAAATATTAAAAGAGAATGGACCATATGATTTATTAACATTATTTTAATGTTATATAAAAAGAAAAGATTGTTTAACATTATTTTTGATATTGATTAAAAAGAAGATTGCACCGTATGTATTAACACATTTTTATTAATGTATGTATAAAAAGAGAAATTTACATTGTAAGAGAAATTGGCATTAACATTTATTTATAATGTTAATATTAGAGTATTTTCACCACATGATAAGATGTACTCTTTTATTTGTAAAAGTAAGTTGGCATTTTCACTGTATGATAATAGTTACTTTTTATTTGTAAAATAAGGTAGGAATTCACCGCATGACAAGGTTTACTTTTTATTTTGTAAATATAAAGTAGGAATTGCGATGTATCAAAATATACATTTTTCATGTGTAATGTAAAGATAGAAAAATTAACATTATTTTCAATGTCAATAAAAATAGAAAATGCATTGTATGTTAAGGTAACATTATTTTCAATGTTAATAAAAAGAAAAACATACCGTAGGATAAAAATACATTATTTTTAATGTATATTAAAAGAGAATTTTTCATCGTAGGAAATGTACATTATTTATAATGTGAATAGAATGGAAATGTCATCGTAAAATAAAATTACATTTTAGATGTAATTGAGATTGAGAATGCATTTAGAAAGAGAATGAGTTTTATTTTTTTATTGATATGTAAATGGAATCCTAATATAATTGAAAGATGAAATGGAATAAATAGAGCGATGAATTATAATTTACATTTTAATGTAAATTATAAAGATTTTAAAATAAAAATAAAATAAAAGGGAATAATTCACCGTCTAATTATAAATTACATTTTCATGTAAGATTAAGAAGTGGAAAAAAAAAGAATAAAGGAAAAGGGGAGATGTATGTAAGAACGATGAATTAAACGAATTATTTATATATATATATATATTCATATATATATATATATATATATATATATATAAATTAAACGAATCGAGCGCGGTAGTTCGCATTTTAAAATTATATCTTTAAATGACTATACAAGGAGATCCGACCGTCGGATTTTCTTGAAACTGAAACCGTTAGGACCGTGTTGGAAAAATCTTTCCAACGATATATAATACGTCAAAATCCAATGGCTAGATTTTGAGATATGTGAAAATCAAAATTGGTTGAAAATAGCGCCAAAATCGTCATTGACCTGAATCGTCGTTGATTAAAGATTTAATTGTTTTTAATTAAATAAAATAGGAAATAATCGTTATAAATCAGAAATAACGATAAGGAAGAGTTTTCAATATATTTACATATATATATATACGAAGATTATTTGGGAAGACCGAGTTAATCTCATTCCAAATAATCAAACGACGATGAGAATTGAAGAAGAAGACGGCAAATGAAGACCGTCAATCTTCCCCTCAGGAGGACAGCGATTGAGACTTTGAATTGATTTGCTCCCAAGTCAAGGTCATGGTAGATGTCCGAACGAACATGTTGATTGAACGGATTTGGCTTTTGCGCAGACCCAGTGCATAAGTTTATAAATGGATTGTGTGTCTGACATCGTACTCCACTATATATCATGTTATTAATCTTCTGTCGAATGTATGGATGTTTGGTGGCGGAGAATTTATTCTCTTGCTTAACACCCTTTCATATATTTCGGCAAAGGATTGGTAGTGTGATATGGAGTGATGATGTGGCATGCTAAGATGCATATGATCAAGGCTTTGTTGAAAAGCAGGCCTTGTGGGATGATCAAAGCATAACCTGTTTAGTTATAGCTTTGTGTATGACGTGACTTCACGAGCCTCACACACCGGCGGAGTCTAAAACGGGAGAAGGGAACGCAGGGAGAGCAGCACATTTCTTTCTAGCTAGAGTGGTGTCAGTGACCTACCAGCCCTGACATTTTACTTATCTGGATGATGGAATGAGGCGCCTCGGATAGGTCCTATAGGACCGGGGAACGTGTGCTTAGGAATTGCCAATCCTCTAAGCTGTATTTGAGGATCGGCCCTGCCATTTCCAAGGGTTAACTGCGGGTAATCCTGAGGCATTAGCTAGAGTGTCTCGAATCGGTAAGGAGCTCCTCCCTAGCCTTGACTCATGATGGAAACCAATTTCCAATACGCGCCATTCGGTTTTGATTGTATTACTAGTACGGAGGCATAGCATATGGTACCTATGCTTCCTAGGATTGATACATTATGATTGAAATTGTTTTTAAAACATATACACACTAATAATAATATCAAACTCGTATTTGCCGTATTTATCATGTTTGATCACCATAAGGTAAAACTCTATCCTCTGGTGTGCGTTGCATTGTGTGATGGGACCTGAGTCTTATGGTGATTTCATTTTTCTAAAAAGCATTGCGTTGTTTTACGATTTACTTTAAGTTATGCACGGCAATCCATTAGAGGAAAACCGTTCCGCATTAGCGGCGTGGTCTTTGGATTTGCCCTATTAATAGTGATTTATTAGTTAAGAATTCTCACACCAGTCCCACGACTGACCCGTTGTTTGTTTCCACCTTTTTGCAAACTCGGGTGCCCTCTTCTCCACACGGGCAGTCGAGCAGTTTGTCTACAGGTTTACCTCTTTAGCAGGATCCTGGATTGAAGCTTAAAGCTGTGTCCAGAGCATAGTTGTCTTCCGCTGTATCTATTTTATTTCCGCTGCACTGTATTAAATTTATTGTAAAATTTTCTTCCGCTGTATTTTAATTTCGATGTACTCTGATATATTCTGTACTCTGATGTTATATTATCATGATGTAATAAAAGTCTGCTGTTGTTGTTCTGATGTGTTGTATTCCCAAAGTTAACGTATGCGGATTTTGAACGGTCTTGGTCGATTTTGCGATCGATTAAGATCGGGCGAAACCCGTGTCATTACAACAAGACTCTGCTTTTCAACAGAAGCCTTGATCATTGCATCTTAGCGTGCCACACAGGCAATTCATGCCATGCGACTGATGTCTATCGATATATAACCTCTAAGCTCGTACGTCTCAGAGAAGGGCGTTAAGCAAGAGAATAAATTCTCCGCCGCCAAACAGATATATATTTAACAGAAATCAATCAACACAGAATAAAATCCAATGTCAGACACACAATCCATTTACAAGTTCGTTCTGGGTCTGAACGAAACCGGAGGCACTTTCCTCACGTATCCATCGATCTCCAAGTACGTCTGGACGACCACCAACTATTTCCATCCTCTTGGGTGTACAGCCCAATCAGGATCGTTAGTAATTACCCAAACGATGTGAAGATTTCCGGTCTTCAACCACCGTCTTCATCTTCGACTTATCGTCGAATCGGTTATTCAGAATGGGTATAAACCCGGACTTTCTGAACAACCCGCGTATATTAAAAACGAATGTTACACAAACACAGCAAACGCCTCATTCCAATTCAGAATATCCTTTTATTCACAAAATCACATTCTTAGGGAAAGGCTCCCATTAATTTTATCCAAGATAAATTCTTCTAAATTTATTCTAAGATCTTCCTTTGGATGTCATTTCAAAACCAAATTATGGTTTTCCAACTAGTTGAGATTAGCGAACCGTACCGAAGTAATTATTTATTTCATTTCCCAATCCCAACCTATTCATCCCATGAAGCAAATCTGGTAATACTCCATATCTAACACCACGGTGTTATCGGTAAAATTAATTACCATTTCACGTTCAAATCTAATTAAAGATTTAACTATCGCTTTGGAGCAAAACTGGCGATACTCCATTCTCGCTCATTTTCCAAATTTGGTAATTCAGATTATCTATTCACATTTCAATTTAATTGCAGATTCATTAAAACTCCTTTTACTGGGTTAAAGAACTAATGTCATTTAAATCACAGTTCACGACAAACCCAAATCACATTCTATTTATTATCGGGTTAAAGAACTAGTGTTATTTAAAACACTGTTCACGATAAACCCATTTCAAATCCAATCAAATATATTAGAAATTCCGATTATTTAAAACCCTTTTTTAAATCTAATTTATTTATTTAAAAATAATTGGGTTTTAAATTTTGTTCAAAACTAGTTTATTTCGATAAAAATCCATTTTTACCTTTTCAAATATGGAGTTTTTCACCCCAATTTTTCTCAAATCATTTCTTATGATTTTACACAAATTATTTATATTTTTAATAATTTTATCAAGGCCCGTACAGTCGATTTCCAACAACGGCCATCGAATTGCACTTACAGCGACCTTTTTCGAATTTGACTTGGACGTATCTCCAAATCCAACCGATAGATTTCAAATTTCTAATATTCGTTAGAAAGCTCTTTTCGATACGAACCCAACGGTTCCGGTTTTAGGAGAATCCGACGGTCGGATCTCCCGTAATGTTCGTTTGAAATAAATGGTCGAAATTCACGAACTGCCGCGGCGCGGCGCGTTCTATTCAGGCCATTATATATATATAATATATATATATATATATTATATTTCGTCGATTACCATTCAAAACGAATTTTATAAATAGTTTTGAATTCATTTCAAAAACAATTTCAACTTCCATCTCAATTCAAAACAAATTTGAATCTTTCCTTATAAATTCGTTTTAAAATTCATTTCTATTCAATTCAAGTTTCGATTCAATTTGAATTAATTTCACTTCGTTTTAAATTCAATTCGAATTCGTTTTCAATTCGATTCAATTCAAAGTGGTTTTCTATTCGATTCAATTCAAATTGGTTTTCTATTCGATTCAATTCAAATTGGTTTTCTATTCGATTCAAATTCGTTATATATTCAATTGAAATCAAATTCGTTTTCTATTCAATTCGAATTCAAATTCGTTATATATTCAATTCAAATAGGTTTTCTATTCAATTCCTTTCGAAATCGTTTTATATTCTATTCATTTTGAAATCGCTTTATATTCAATTCATTTCGAAATCGTTTTATATTCAATTCATTTCGAAATCGTTTTATATTCAATTCATTTCGAAATCGCTTTATATTCTATTCGTTTCGAAATGAGTAAAATCGATATAAATATCGTTCACGTCAAAATGGCGTCAATCTAATCAACACGGCTTCATATATTTCTATTTTCAAATATTCTATTTCAAATATTTCATATTATCAAAATATTTTTATTTCAAATATTTCTATTTCAAATATTTCTTATTATCAAAATATTTCTATTTCAAATATTTCTATTTCAAATATTTCTTATTATCAAAATATTTTCGTTCAACACATGACTAATCTCAACAGATGAGTACTGTCAACACATGAACTTTTATTTTATATTGATAAAGATGTAAATTTTATTATTAAAATATTCGTTCAACACATGACTAATCTCAACGGATGAGTACTGTCAACACATGAACTTTTATTTTATATTGATAAAGATGTAAATTTTATTATTAAAATATTCGTTCAACACATGACTAATCTCAACGGATGAGTACTGTCAACACATGAACTTTTATTTTATATTGATAAAGATGTAAATTTTATTATTAAAATATTCGTTCAACACATGACTAATCTCAACGGATGAGTACTGTCAACACATGAACTTTTATTTTATATTGATAAAGATGTAAATTTTATTATTAAAATATTCGTTCAACACATGACTAATCTCAACGGACGAGTACTGTCAACACATGAACTTTTATTTTATAATATTCTTTATTTTCTAAATTGGAATGAGGTTGTAACACCCCACCTCCGCCAGGGTCACTCGCAAAGGAATGCACTAGCTTTAGAGGGGTATTATTGGTAAACATGCACAGAAATATCACAAGACAGAACATATAAAAATAGCGGAAGTAAAATCAAACTTTCATAACATGAATAAATAAGGTCTAAAGCCTTTTACATCAGAGTACATCAAAACCTGTCTTGCAATAGTAAAGAAGCATAAAGACATTTTCATAAATTATTCCCCAAGTAAAACAGTAAAGTAGCCATAGCCAAGAAAAGTCCAAGCCATCCATGATGACCCTCAAGCAGAAGAAGTCCAGACTAAACAACAGTATTTCCTCCCTGTAACCTGGAGGGGGAAAACGAAAGACAAGAGGCGAAACAAAACGGGTCAGTCAAAAAGACTGAGTAAGCCCTATCTACTATCAGCATAAAAACTAGTAAAGTTAATTGACATGAGAAACTGAGATGAACATAAGCATGATGACAAGATAGATAAGCTAAATCAAAATAACAGGATGAACTACTGAACTCAGATAAACTAAGGTGTCATGATAAATTACGATGTCAAGATAAAACAAGATACCCCATCGTCAGGTTCCTATCAAGTGTAATATCCCCAAGATATCTATTACATATAACATCCCATGGTATCTATCCTGTGTTTTAGCTCTGCACCTACCGTACTAGTATCCCAACCCGCGTCATGTGTTAACTATGAATGTCCCTTGCCCACTGTCATGTAATGGTCAATGTCAACCTAATATATAGCATATGTAGGTTTTCCCAACTCGTATGTTTCTTTTCATGTATAAGTTCAGTCCTTTGCCGTAGGCCATACGGGCTTTCCCATGTAAACGTTTTATCCTTGAAGTTGTTTTGGACTGCAACCCTTGATCTAGTTATGTTTCCTTACCATGAACTATCGTGCGTTCACTTAGGATTTATGCCACCTAGGACTACTAGGGATTATGCTACCTAATGAACGTTTCCGTGTCTCGGTTTGGGTTTTGGCCACCTAGGACCACTAGGAATTATGCCACCCGTCAACCGCGCCCTTCATCCCACGTATGTATCGTGAATCGTTTTCCATGTCTAGACGCACATGTTCCCCAATGTGCCATCCGAGTTCCGTGCCAGGGCAAACCAAGAAATACGGAACTCGGTCGGGAGCTTTAAGTCGTCTGCTGATGCAGATATCAAGGTCTGTTTTTGTACCCGTGGCTATGGTCCCACGTGACCCCTCCCTCAACTACTGAAAGGCAACCCACGAAAAATCATGTATGAGAACTCTCTAGGCCCATCGATGCCCATTCCTGATAGCCAACCTCACCCATAACTTGATAGCTAGTATATGGTCTTTTGGGAGTTCCCTGCCTTTCCGTACGTACACGATTGACTAAAGATGGTAGGTAGTCGGCGACATGCTATCCCGGGGCGAAAACCAAGAATCGTCGACTCCACGCTAATCCATCCCAGTCTTTAGGTCGCTCGCATAGCAACCAATGCATACTCTTGGCTCTTCTACCGCAGACCTTAACCCCTGTGAGGCCGGGTTTCATGGACCACTTGCCACCTCACAGAGGGATACCAAGAGTACCCTCACGTTCCCCGAAGCTTCCGCTTCGGCACCCAGTTCGCTGGAGCTTTTATCCAAGTCAGATAACTTGCTCCTCCTCGTATACTAAGCGATGACCTACCGTATCAGGTTACTCATCTCTTTGTGAACCAGTCCCATGTCCTTAGCTAAGAATTATTACTTAGTTATCCTTAACTAAGGTTTACCACTTAGCTTCCTTTCCCGTTATCCTTGATTAACCACGATTTTCTACCTAGTTCCTCTAACTAGGGTTTGTCTATTGGGTTAAGTGTTATCATTCAAGTCCATGACTTAGCCCCATCAAGTCAAATTGGTCAAGTACTAGTTTACCTTAATCCTATCGGATTATCTTGCTAGATTGATTAAGCATAGATTATCTTAATCCCATCAATTTATCGAGTCGGATTGGTTAAGTATAGGTTAGCTTAACCCCATCCTCTAATCGTACTACAATGGTTAAGTATATTCTAAAAGGGTCTTGTGACTTAACCTTATCAGGTCCGCGTATTAGATTGGTTAAGTGTGGGTTACTTAACCTCATCAAATCATCATGTATAATTGGTTAAGTATAAGTTGCTTAACCCCATTAAATTATCACGTTAAGTGGGTTGAGTATTGGTTACTTAACCTCATTGAATTACCAAGTTTAAATTGGTTAAGTGTTTAACTTAACCCCATCGAATTACCGTGTTTAGATTAGTTAAGTGTGGATTACTTAACCCCATCTAATTACCGTGTTTAGATTAGTTGAGTCTAATCTTAACCCCATCCGTTAACCATATTTTTCGGTTAAGCGTCATTAAGAAAACTTACTTAACCTTACCAAGTTATCGCGTTGGATTGATTAAGTGTTGGTTAACTTAACCCCGTCCACTAGTCATATAAAAATGGTTAAGTGTCATTAGGCAAATCAAGTTACTTAACCTACCCAACCTTGTCATGTTTTGTTAAGTATCATTAGCCTAATCAAATTACTTAACCCATTTGTCCATGTCATATTTGGTTAAGAGTCATTAATCAAATTAACTTAACCCTATCATGTGGCATTAATTATTTAATGCACCTTCACCTCTCACATTAGACTTTGTTGTGGTTACTAGTTAAGCCGGTCGGTTCCGGGTAGCTTTACACCACAACTTGGTCTAACCTCGGGTTCAAGCACAACATGACCAACTTCTCACATTGGGTCCTATTGTTTGCAACTACTAGTTAGGCTGGTGGGTTCCGGGTAGTTTAACGTTGCAAACTCAACCCAACCTCGAGTTGGCCACACTTATATTATCTAAGTGTCATGTCCATTATGTTTCCAACACATATTACAAGTTTTCAAGCAATTGGGTAGACCTAACTTAATAGGTAAATTCCCAAGCTTATGTTTTCAAGCATACTTACATGTCAACTTCCATGTTATATTTCAAGTCATGTTTTCAAGTATAAACACATGTCATATTTAACGTTACATGTTGTCATGTTTATACCCATTTACCCAAATCATGTTCATGTCATTATGTTTTCCCATAATGTGACCCCAACGCTTTTAAACTCGC
Organism: Allium sativum; assembly: GCA_030737875.1. Taxonomy (NCBI): domain Eukaryota; kingdom Viridiplantae; phylum Streptophyta; class Magnoliopsida; order Asparagales; family Amaryllidaceae; genus Allium; species Allium sativum. The sequence goes on along the minus strand of CM060916.1, from coordinate 1,043,984,623 downwards.
ATAATGGATTCAAAGAAGGAACTTGTCCAAGGCATGACAAAAGGGGGTATAAAGCCACTAGTTGAACATGGTGGCAAATGAGACATAATGTGTTCATTAACTTGCATGTTACATTCAAAAACATGCATAACGTTCAAACTTGGCAAATAAGCGAATCATGATGATAAATGACATAGAAATATGGCTAGAAGTTCGCATATGACATTACATGCAAGCTATCATAAGGGGTATGATAGTTCTCATGTTGCCAAAATGCAACATTTATCATAAAGGCCAAAGCTTTATGACCACAAGATCAAGATAATGACTTCATAAACTTGCATGACATGATAGCATGCATCATACTCAATGATCAAACCCAAACTTGCACATGAACATTTAACTTCATAGTTAATATCTAAGAGTAGGGAAAGGGCTTACATTGCTATGAAGGCACAAATCGATTAAGTTAAAGATTGAGACAATGCCTATGCATGCCATCATCCAAAAACCCAAAGATGAAAGCTCTAAATCAATAAAAACCCCATCTTTATGAACCAAGATCAAAGCTTTTGCCTTGAAATCAACTTGAGAAGCTCTCATGCTAACATAGGGACTCTCTAATACTCACATGATCTTGAAACCTCTCATAGAAATGAAGTGGAGGCTAGGATTTTGAGTGGAGGCCATGAGAGGAGCAATTTTTCCATAGTTTAGTTGCATGAATGAATAATGAGGATTTAGGAGAGGGTTAGGGGCTTATTTATAGAGATTAGGATTAGTTAGGACCCTTAGATTAACCCTAGGACCAACCTGAACCGTCAGATTTCAAACCAGGCCCAAAAACCTAGCCAAGACAGAAAATAGGTGCACCAGGCAAAACTGCCCGGCCACCATAAGTCGACCCCCAAGTCGACAGGGCTGTCGACTTGGGTAAGGCCATGTCCACTCCCAAGTCGACAGGGCTGTCGACTTGGGGTACCTGGCGGGAATTTTCCCGCCTGGCCCAAACTGGCCCAAATTTCTAATTTGAATTTGAAATCTGTTTTTACTTTGAAATTTTCTGAAAACTTCGTTGGGCCATAACTTGGTCATACTGACTCCGATTCTCGAAAACTCGGACTCTATTTCGCGTATTTTTCCGAGACGAACGCAATGGCATAGCCCGTTTTACTTGATTCAGAATTTAAAATTAAATTCTGCCTTGATTCTCGTCTTAACATGCTATCGAAATACGGGTTGTTACATTCTCCCCACCTTTTAGGATTTCGTCCCCGAAATCTCCAAGTTAGGAAGGACATATCCTACCATCTACTCAAAACATCATCCACAAGCAACCATTGTCCTTAGATGATTTCTAATGCTGTATGAATACATGCAAAAGGTGTGTGTATATGCACTTATCTAATGTAAATGATCAGGCCTGAGTGATCTAATGCAAAATATGTATAGTGCCATGAATCCAACATGTATGCAAATAATCCTAGTCATATAGATACTATATGCGTGCATAATCATTTATTCATATGCAACAACCGCATGATAATACATTCGATTCCATCCATAAACAAGTATAAATACTCGTGCATATGCAATATGAAATGTGACCGAGTCGAGCTAGTATCTAATGTGTATTCGCGCATCCACGAGCAACCACTTGCAACCACTTGCAACCATATCAATCATAACATGTTTCAAATACATGTTTACATCCATAGGGTTCTACCTAGCATTCCCTGAAACAGGGTCGAGAAGATAAACAAGACAAACTCCTTACGGGGTTTGTAACAGAAAATAGGACCAAGAAGATGTCCACAAAAGATAGCCTACAAGTAAGCTCTACAGAAAACAGGGATCAAGGACATACTCCCAAAAGGAGATATCATGCGCGTATCTAGTCTTTGACCATCAGAGTCGTATTTCCTTGAGCTTAATTCCATTGTGCCTTGACCGTCTTTTAACTTCGCGATTTCGTAGCTTCTTATTTCCTGTTTCCATAACATGAGCTGGAACTCATTTATTCGTTGCCTCTCGTTCCACTTGCACTTACCCTTTTTTCTAGAATACTTGACGCAAACATGACTGCGTACTCATGATCTCATGCAAGCTTTCCAAAATTCACTAGTGAATCTCGGACCTCGTACCACAAGGTATTCCATGTAGAAGAACTTTCTCTTGAAAGTAAACAGATGCCAACCAGGTTATCAAGCGCACTTACTAGGGTGATTTCTATAACCTATGCATAGGTGAAATAAACCATCCGTCTTATCGGCGAACCCCACTCAATCGGGCTTCAAATTTCCAATAAAGGTATCAAGGGATTCTAAGTAACTAATCATGACCGAACCTCAAAAAGGTTACACGATACTTCGAGGGTATTACCAAGGTTAGTCGAAAGGTCTAACTATCCTCCTATCAAAACCGAGAGTGGCACCCCCTACTGGATAACCACTTCATCCCTAGAATCCATCCATAACTTATTAACATAAGCATAATTTCCAAACTCAACTCTTGGCATAGACATTCTCAAATCCAAACAAGTCATGTACAAAATGGACTGATTCTCCAATAGGACTTTGAGACAAAAATGGGATTCTCTAGTACGCTAGTACTTAAGGTGCAGAGACTCAACTATCGAAGCAGACTTAAATGATGCGGCGATCAAAACTAAGTCTTGGCGGGATGATAGAAAAGAATAACTAAACTTTTAACAAGGATGTTATCCCCCTACTCAGGTACTCTAGTGAGGGTATACAATTGTCTTCACGATGATCTTGTCCTTGTCCCACAATACTTAACTATCTGTCCCGTTTCACCATACCAAAGATACTTTCTCGTTATGGGTTGAGCCATACCAACAAGTTGCTCATCCTTAGGCTCGTATCCTTTATCCTCTTTCCCACTGTCCTTTCTTATAACGCGACCACTGGTCTCTCGAGAACCACCTCCATCGTATGGAAAGCACTTTCGTAGATAGAAAAGACTAGTCGCAGTTAAAACCACTGTGACTACAGATGGAGGAAAGAAAGGAAAAGAGATTCAATTAAGGAAACAAGGATAGTTCTAATGGCCTTTAGGGAATAGCCTTTTTCTTTTAAAAGAAAATTTTCTTGAAAAATGCTTCTTTGTAAACGATTTTCAAATAGTTTTCAGAAGGTCTTTAAAAACTTTTGCCCAGTCTGGTAACCTTCTGCTCTGATACCAAATGTAACACCCCACCTCCGCCAGGGTCACTCGCAAAGGAATGCACTAGCTTTAGAGGGGTTTTATTGGTAAACATGCACAGAAATATCACAAGACAGAACATATAAAAATAGCGGAAGTAAAATCAAACTTTCATAACATGAATAAATAAGGTCTAAAGCCTTTTACATCAGAGTACATCAAAACCTGTCTTGCAATAGTAAAGAAGCATAAAGACATTTTCATAAATTATTCCCCAAGTAAAACAGTAAAGTAGCCATAGCCAAGAAAAGTCCAAGCCATCCATGATGACCCTCAAGCAGAAGAAGTCCAGACTAAACAACAGTATTTCCTCCCTGTAACCTGGAGGGGGAAAACGGAAGACAAGAGGCGAAACAAAACGGGTCAGTCAAAAAGACTGAGTAAGCCCTATCTACTATCAGCATAAAAACAAGTAAAGTTAACTGACATGAGAAACTGAGATGAACATAAGCATGATGACAAGATAGATAAGCTAAATCAAAATAACAGGATGAACTACTGAACTCAGATAAACTAAGGTGTCATGATAAATTACGATGTCAAGATAAAACAAGGTACCCCATCGTCAGGTTCCTATCAAGTGTAATATCCCCAAGATATCTATTACATATAACATCCCATGGTATCTATCCTGTGTTTTAGCTCTGCACCTACCGTACTAGTATCCCAACCCGCGTCATGTGTTAACTATGAATGTCCCTTGCCCACTGTCATGTAATGGTCAATGTCAACCTAATATATAGCATATGTAGGTTTTCCCAACTCGTATGTTTCTTTTCATGTTATGAAAGTTTGATTTTACTTCCGCTATTTTTATATGTTCTGTCTTGTGATATTTCTGTGCATGTTTACCAATAATACCCCTCTAAAGCTAGTGCATTCCTTTGCGAGTGACCCTGGCGGAGGTGGGGTGTTACATTTGGTATCAGAGTTCAGTAGTTCATCCTGTTATTTTGATTTAGCTTATCTATCTTGTCATCATGCTTATGTTCATCTCAGTTTCTCATGTCAGTTAACTTTACTAGTTTTTATGCTGATAGTAGATAGGGCTTACTCAGTCTTTTTGACTGACCTGTTTTGTTTCGCCTCTTGTCTTCCGTTTTCCCCCTCCAGGTTACAGGGAGGAAATACTGTTGTTTAGTCTGGACTTCTTCTGGTTGAGGGTCATCATGGATGGCTTGGACTTTTCTTGGCTATGGCTACTTTACTGTTTTACTTGGGGAATAATTTATGAAAATGTCTTTATGCTTCTTTACTATTGCAAGACAGGTTTTGATGTACTCTGATGTAAAAGGCTTTAGACCTTATTTATTCATGTTAGGAAAGTTTGATTTTACTTCCGCTATTTTTATATGTTCTGTCTTGTGATATTTCTGTGCATGTTTACCAATAATACTCCTCTAAAGCTAGTGCATTCCTTTGCGAGTGACCCTGGCGGAGGTGGGGTGTTACAGAGGCCCAATCAATCACCATATAAAATTAATTATATGGATTTTCATACAACACATGTATATAATAGCATTGAAAAATAATCAACCATCAACCAAAGTGCACTACACTGTATAAGCATCAAATATAGATATCTAACGCTTATAACAGCCTGTCAATCAATCGATCGACATATTTAATCAATCCGGATGAGTGAACTTCATATTTCATCCCAACACCCGCGTGGGGTTTCAAACAATCAAACACAGATTTTATTTGTGCAGTTGTGCGATGCGTAAAATTTATCGACCCAATCAATGTCCTTCAAATAGGTGTACATAAACAAACCGTCCGGTTTGTAAATGAATATTTTATTTTATTCACTTCCACTTAAAAATTATATTTTTAATGATAAAATATTTTATTTCAACATATGAATTTCTATTCAGTTCATTCTCAATAAAGTGATATTTTTATTTCTCTAACATATTTTAGAAAATTTCGGCGGCATAACGACACGATACTAGAAACGGGACGAGGGCTAGCCTTATCCCCGGTCTAGTGAAGGCCCACGCCATTCACACATCAATCAAATCAATTCATTTCACCAAACAATTCAATTTCAATCAAATAATCTAACTAATTTTTTTTTTGCAATCAAACAAACAAGTCCATGGTCTGTGGACGATTGTGTCGGGTGCTACTAAGCACCATCTGCATCCTAGTATATATATATAACTAGAAAAAAGAAATTGAAGAGTGAGAAATTCCCATCGATAGCTATCCCAACTTCACGACACTTCATTTATAGAAATCTTCATCGTTCTCGCCTTTTGTCATCTTCGTTGCCCGTATTCACTACATATGTAAAAATCGAATTTTTACTTTGCTATTCAATATATAAAAATCATATTTTTACTTTGCTATTCAATATATAAAAATCGAATTTTTACTTTGCTATTCAATATATAAAAATCGAATTTTTACTTTGCTATTCAATATATAAAAATCGAATTTTTACTTCGCTATATGGATAAAATTCTATTTTTACCTCGCTATTCTCCATATAAAGATCCCGCCTTTTCAACTATGAAGATTTTACCTTTCCAATTTCATCACTATAAAAATCACATCTTTATTTTGCTACATATATAAAGATGATATTTTTACTATCTATAAAATATAAAAATTATATTTTTATATTTTTACAATATAAAAGATTATATTTTTCTCGAAGTAAAAATCATATATATTTTTTCCAACTATAAAAATCGAACCTTTTTAATGTTAAAAATCAAATCTTTGTATGGATAAGAATCACGTTTTTAGTTTCATAAAAATCTCATCTTTATGATGATAAAAATCACATCTTTAGATATTTAAAAATCTAATCTTTTATCTATTAAAAATCTAAACTTCATACGTATAAAAGATCAAAACTTTATCTTATAAACCATGTCATATTTATTTGTAATATTCTGGAATTCATGCATTAGCTAAACATAATCAAAAACTGAAAATAAAATCCAATTTTAAAATATACTTACATTGTATTTCAGGAACGGTGGTTTATTTGTCGACGAGGTGGGACAAGGGGGCTGCAGCGGCGTTTTGGAAGGTTCGGGGGGGGGGGGGGGGGGGCTGACGCGAGGTGAGGTCGGAGATGGCCACTAGGGCGGACGACGGCTGGGCGATGGGTGAAGGAGGAGAGGGCGGTGGTTAGGGCAAGAGCGTCAATCGATTTAGGTCTGGGGTTTAATTGAGGATGGGGGCGTTCGATTCAGAAGAGGGGGAGGAAGAAGGAAGGAGGATGGCGATGATGGAAGGGGGGTGATGGGGAGGGCGGTGGCGTCACCGTCGATGGGCGACGGGGGAAAGAGGCTCGAGGTCAACGTCGGCCTCCTTTTTTTCTTTTCTTTTTTTTCTTTTTTTTTTGTTTCGATCTGAAAATAGAGGGGAGTATAAAGGAGAAATTATATATTTTTTTATTTATTATTTTAATTGCAAAAAGTTGACTTTTACATACGACCTCAAAACGAGGCCCACCGCCTGTCGTCCATAGCGTATTACCCCCATTCCGAACACAATGGGATATGTGTCGCAAGCTGATTCGATCATCACAATCAGTTTCCGTTGAATTTACATTTAAATCTATATATTCTGTTTTAAACATACATTTCAATTTACCAGGGTCACATACGAACTCTATAAATTGCAGAAAAATATTTTCTAGCTTCGTATTGACGATACGGTCCTAACAAAGTTAGTCTCGTCGAATTCTGAGACCGTTGGAAAAATGGCCATTTTCCAGTCGATTAAAATCAACTGAAACTGGTCAAACGCGTTTTCCCTTGCCACGCTCACATATTGATTCGAAAAATTATGAAATTTGAAACCTAGCAATAACTTTACACCACGGACCCAACAAAAGTGGTTTCGTCGAAATCCGAGGTCGTTTGCAAAATGTCTATTTTTAAGGGCCTGAATTCCATAGCGACTATTCAGAATTTTCAACTGGACATATCTTTTGATTCCCGCTATGAAAATTTGATTTTTCGGATTCGTTGGAAAGATATCATCAAATAGATCCTAATGTTTTTGGTTTCAGTAAAATCCGGTTTGTTTTGCACCCGGTATGTTCAATTGAAGTTTGAAATCGAATTATCGAAATACCGCGCCATTTTCAATTCCTTTTATAATTATATATAATTATTTATATTCTAACGACGACGTATATAATATATACGTTCTAAATATATTCAAAATAAATTTATCGTCGATATTATTTAAAATAATTCATTTTAAATGTTCAAAATTCATTAAAATTGCCAAAATAAAATTTTTAAACTGGCTCAGATTTTCGGGTTGTTACATTACAAGAGGCTCTACGGTCAGGATTACATCTCAGTACTGCATATCATCCTCAGACCGACGGTCAGACGGAGAGGGTGAATCGTATATTGGAAGATCTTTTGAGAGCTTGTATATTGGATTTTGGTAGATCATGGGATGACCATTTGCATATAGTGGAGTTTGCATATAATAATAGCTACCAATCCAGTATCGGTATGGCTCCATATGAAGCTTTGTACGGAAGACTATGCAACTCACCATCATGTTGGATAGAAACTGGCGAGAAGTTTATGCTTGGACCAGATGTGGTGAGGGAAACTTCAGATAAGATTAAGATCATTCAACAACGAATGAAAGCTGCCCAAGATAGGCAGAAGAGTTATGCTGATAAGAGGAGAAGAGATTTAAAATTCTCCGTTGGTGACTTGGTGTTTGTCAAGATTTCTCCGTTGAAGAGCGTGATACGATTTGGCAGGAGAGGCAAGTTGGCACCAAGATTTGTTGGCCCATTCCCTGTTCTTGAATTAATCGGGAATTTGGCGTATAGAGTTGGCTTACCAGAGAAGATGGCGGGAGTTCACAATGTATTTCATGTTTCCCAACTAAGGAAGTTCGTTTACGACTCAAATGTGACTATTTCACCTGATCAGTTAGAGGACTTCGAAGTAGAACCCGGGGCGGTTGGGAACCGCAAGCCGATTCATATTGTGGGGCACGATACGAAACAACTTCGAAAGAAGACGGTGGGGCTAGTCAAGGTTCAGTGGGGGCGAGAACGAGAATGATTGTACTTGGGAGATAGAGGAGGGCATTAGGAAGGCATATCCAGAACTCTTTGCCTGGTAAGATTTACTTTGCAATTTAGATTTCCGCATGCTAAGGTAGACTTGTTTTGCTTGTTTGCATGTTTGATTGCTATTTTATGATTGATAGGCATGCGGGACCTTTGTGTGTGTTTTGATTAGGGAATTTCGGGGGCGAAATTTCTTAAGGGGGGAAGAGTGTAACGACCCGCATTCTACGCATCGGAGGATCGTAGAATATTTATTTCTTTCACATATGAAGTCATATGGTCGTGTAACTTTGGGAAACATCTATTAGAGTCATTTCCCATGTTCATGATTTTTCCCGATTTTCAAATGACTTTTTTGCCCCTAGTTGATCTTGTTTTGTCCATAACTTTTGATTGGAAAGGAATTTTGACCTGAAACCACTTCCGTTAGATTCGTTTGATGGTTTACCTTTCCGTAGATTGGTCATAATAGTCAAACGGACTTATCGTTTGGGAGATATGGCTGAATTAAGGTTTGGAAGGTGAAAAACTGCTTAACCGGGCCAAATAGGGTGATTAGTGAGTAGGCCCATAACCCATTTCAGGATTAGGGTTATGGGGAGGCTGAAATGGGTTAGGGAATCATTCCAATTCAGTTTTCTAGCCTCCACTTATCACCAAGGAACCCTAAAAATGGCCTCCAACCTCTAAATCACCTCCAAATCATCTTTTGGTCAAGGATTAAGCTTAGCAACCTCTAATCAAGGAAGATCTACACCAAATCAACATTGGAGCTGCTGTTTAGCATTGGGATTTGCATCAAATCAGAGATTTATTTCAGATCTTAGTTTATTTGTGGCTAAGGTGAGTGATTTGCATAGTTTTTCACTAATTATGGCTAATTAAGGGTAATTAGTGTTAATTAGCGAATTTATACACTAATAAATTCGGGAAAAATGTTCATAAATTCCTAAATGATGTTTTAGACCTCTGATATGAATTTGGGTTAATTTGGTTAAGTTTTACTAATCCTATCATTAGTTTCACCTCAACATGCTTAAGGGGAAATATGGGGTTTTGGGGTATGTTTGATCCACTTTAACCTATCATATTGATGTTTTGATGTTTGTGGTTGATTATGCATGTTGCTATGACTGTATGAAATGCTTTGTGATTGATTTCAATAGTTAGAATGGTCGAAAACGTCATCGAATGGCGTAAACACTTGCTGGAAAAGTTTCAGAAAACAGTGCAGGATTGGATCGGATCAGATATGGGGGCTCGGATCGGATACGTTGAACTGGGCAAGGGATTCGATCGGATCAGAACCTGACACTTGAGAAAATTGGCAAAAAGGAAGGCCACGCTAACTGAACTTGGATCAGATCGGATTAAGGAGGAGGGATCAGAGCGGATAGAGGAGGATGGATCAGATCGGAGCACGTGAAGGATGAGGAGGCAGATCAGAGCGGAAGCACGATCTGGAGGGGGATGGCACCCGACCCGACCCGAGGAGAAATACCCGACCCGACCCGTACCAGAAGGAGACCCGAACCGACGTGATGGAGTGGACCCGAACCGAACCGCACCAGAGGAGGACCATGGACGACGCAACGTAGTGAATCCGACCCGAACCGATGGCTTGAATAGAAACCCGACCCGACCCAGTATTGACCAATAACCCGAGATGCAAATGTAGTCCAATATGGGAAGTTAGAGCTCAGGATCCAGTTGGGAACCGATGAGTTCACTTCATGGTTGGGCTTTGCTGTGAGACGTGTGCTAAGGAGTTGTCGATGTTCATAACTTCGATTCACCACTAAAAATGGATGATGGGCTACTTATCAGTGCAATAGAGTCGTTATGACTCGAGGGGCAAGGTGATGGTAGCAAGACTATGAGCCAGCGCAGATGGAGTGAATAATTCCATGGGGCAAGTGGACATAGTAACTATGAGCCAGCGCAGATGGGGTGAATAACTCCATGGGGCAAGTGGACATAGTAAAGGATTGGTAAGGCTATGAGCCAGCGCAGATGGGGTGAACAACTCCATGGGGCAAGTGGACATAGCAAAGGATTAGTGGCTACGTTATCAGTGCAGTGAAGCCATTTATGACTTCATGGGGCAAAGTGTTCGTAGCAAGGTATGTTGGGTGATCGAAGTGGTGAATATCGTACGCTTTATGCATTGAGTGAGAGATGTGAGGATGGATGCTATGTTTGATTGTTTGCCATCACTATGACATGCACACCTCCCCCACCTCCGTATCTTTACACCCTTTGATATGGCACCTTAGAGTGTTGTACAGTATGTAGTGCTAACTCTTTGGTTGCAGGTCCAGGTTCAGGTATGTTTTAGTCTACCTGTTATTGTTCACTTTAGATACTTATCGCTCATACCAGGCTTTATGTTTGACCCATAGTTTTATGTCTCCTCTTATTACTCTGGGTGCTCACACGAGCAGACTAGAGACAGGTTAGCTGGTGGTGCGCGAGTAGCTGATTCGGAGGCGGGCAGGAGGCTTCTACGTATGATATATATATATATATTCTCCCTGTGTCGCTGGTGGTCGCTACTTGGTCATTAGTAGTGTACCTCCTTTATCTTACTTTTGCTTTGAGACAGTTTGAAAAGTTGTAATAAGCTGTATTTTGGATTTCCGCTGCTATGATGTTTAGTTCTGGTTTTCAGCTTATGCACTGTCTCACCTGTTTTATGTCAAGTATGTTATTATTATATTTTATTCTATGCGTTGTGAGACATTCTACAGGTTCTTTGTTAGTTCATTTCCTTCTTCCTTTTTCCTTCTGACGACCCGTTCCGTGCTAACTGGACATGTGTACAGCGCGCTTTTGGAGTAAATGTCGGTTGGTGCGGGGCGGGCCGTCACACTTTACAAAAGAAAAAGAAAAATACAAGATAAATTAAAACAATCTAAACACTAGAAGTTAAAAAGGAAATTTAAAATTCCTCTTTAACACTTCAAATATTTAGGCCGGCCTCTTTTGATTTTGGTGCACCCTTTCTTACTTACTCGGTCGCTTTGCTCAATGAAAAATTGGCAGCCTTTTAGGGTTATCCAAAAATCCCATTTCTATTTGATGCTTGAAGAATTGAGTAGTCACTGAAGCTCTAAAATCTTTTGAAGATTCAACTGCTTTGTTGCTCCATGTCTTTTGTTCTTTGAGTTGGGAATTCCATGCGATCGAAAACTTGGTGAGTAAATTATGATTTGAATTTTTGTTGCTCTCGAATTTTTCTTATGATTTTCGACGCATCCAAAGCCGATGATGATAGGTGTATAATATAGGATTATAGAAGGGTGCATTTTTTACAGGTCCCTATTAAGTTTCAAAATTAGGCTCACATCCAGTCATAAACTTAATATAAGTTTGGTCCCTATTTCTGAAAATCAGCTGAAAAAATTCCCATCTTACCCTTACGTAGTTCTAGAACCCTAAAACCACAATCAAATTTCATTTCCTCCATCCACACAAATTAGAAAATCCTGATTCCCAGTCGCTTCCTTCCTACAATCTGACATTACCGTTGTTCCCCCCACAATAGCTGCCGCGCTGCCCATCGATGGCCCCACCGTCGTCGACAAACCCTCCTTTTCCTCCTCTTTCACCTTTACAGCCCAAACACTGCACCCCACCGCAAAGTGACCATCGCCACCGCCCCTGACTGGACTGCCACCACCTCAGGCGCCGTCTGCTCCCCCTCCTCCACCACCCAGCGCCACCATTCCCCCCAAACCCACTATAAGCTTTTTTTTATTTTATTATTTGATATTGTCACCTAATTCTTGCAAATCAGTATGCATCTATATAGTAGTGTCCCAGGATTGTATGATTTTCAATCAGTACTGTTGTATGCTTGTAAGCAAGTATGTAGATTAATAGAACGTTTGAATGCGTTTATTCAGAGTGAATGCACGCTGGTATTTAAATATTCAAAATACTTGCATAATTGTATGCATATATTCAAAATTAATGCATTTGTGAATGTGTATTTTCAAAACATATACAAACAAGGATGAACTTATTCATAACAGTTGCATATATGCATACGTATAATCAGAAAAGTTGCAGACATTTAAATATTTATTCAGAACATTTGCATAAGCGGAAGAATTTAGCATAAGTTGTTGGAGATTTGAATACATTAATTTAGAATTGTTGCATAATTGTATACATATATAATGAATAGTTGCATACTATTATGCAAATATTTACAAAATTCTATTAAGAGTTCTTGCATGATTTTAAGGTATTGTTATGAATATTTTCAAACATGTAAGCATGTGTTCGGAATGCTTGAACACTTGTTGGCATCTATGCATGATAGCTGAAAGCTAGTGTACGTATATTTCGAATACCTGCTCATTAGTGTGCATTTATTATTTTTATTAACTGAAAGCTAGTTTATATGCATTTTTTTGGCAGAATGTGCATGATTGTATGCAGTTATTAACAATATTTTCATGTTCGTATGCAGATATTTTATATATCTGCATGCTTGTATGGATATATTGACTATATCTGCGTGCTTTTATACAAATATCAAGTATATTTAAACGTTTGAAGTCAGATGTTAACAATATTTGCATGCTTGTATGCAGATATCCAGTTTTTTTTTTGCATATTTGTAAGCATGTAATGTAAAACTTGTTTTAATGTATTCATTTTTATGTAAATAATAGGATGCTTGTATACTGATATTTCGAAAACCTGCATACATACTAGTATATAGATTGTAAGAATGATTACATATTTATAACCTTGTTATCATACCAAATAGAATTATTCAAACAAGGTGTTAATGTTTTATAAATTTCTGCAGTGTTGATTGTGGCATGTTTGTTAATAACATGATGAAACAGAGAAGTGCGAACCGAGAAATCATTGAAGATGGTGAAGTATATGGTGTTGTTGCTGTTAATGAACAACGTGCTGAGCTTGCACACAAAATTCTCAATTGCAAACTTTATAGTTGGACTGTTGATAATAATCTGTTGACACAGAAGTTATTGGAAATTTATGTAATGAATTAAGTTCTACTACTTTTTCATGATGTTATGAAATGTTGCTTTCTTGTGTACAGTTATAAATAATATATTGCATACTTTTATGCATTTTTTCAATAAAATTGGTCACTCAATTGCTAATATTTGTAGCATTACTTCAAAAAATGCTACTGATGTTTTTTTAATTACTTACTGTACGATCAGAACTTCAGAAGATTTTTAGAGTAGAAAACAAAATTAATACTGTATAATTCGATGACTAAATAAGCAAATTCAAGACTAAATAGGGAAGAAATACTGAAAGTTAAAACAGAGTTTGCACACAAACTGAAAATTTGAATACTTGCGTGCAGATAATAAGAATACTTGCATACATCTATGCAACAACAGAGACTACTTGTATATATTATCAGGTATAAAAATACTTCTGTAACGACATTTAGGGACTATGAATTTATTCATACATCTACGCACTTATACAAAATATCAGCAAAGTTAATACAAATATTCAGTATATCAACAAACGACATCTCTCACTACATCAACAGAACTATAAAAATACAGACTAATAGAGCAGCTATAATTGCCTAACTTCAACAATACCAAGACAGCAACATCAGTAGGAACACTGTTATACAAACAAGAGATTCAACGATAAGTAGACAAATTCAGCAGTAATTATTGTATAAAATTACATAAACGTGTTCAAAATAGTAATAAATAGATGCTTACATGTATAAAAATATAAGTAATACTTGCATACCTATGTGCAAATTTTCACAAAAAGTTAAGCATACTTATATTTATAACGGATGAAAAACACTGGTAAAATGCATATATTAGGAATATATGCATATTTGTATGCAACTAATCATCATACACGCAAGCAAACATAATTTCAAAAGGAGGAGTACATAAGTATGCATATATACAGAATATATGCGTACATTTATGCAAATTTCCTAAACATATGCATGATTTTATACACATATTCAGAATTAAAGAAACAAACCCTATAGTGAAAAATTAATAATCACGACTGTACAATCAATAATAACCAGATAAATTTATCACCTAATTAAATTATCCATCATCAATCCTAGACAGTGTAATAACATCAGAATAATTAATCAAAAAAAAGGCTTGAAATTGCCACGATTTTGATATTTTTTGTTCGATCGACATTAAAATTAAGAAAGTCGGCTTTGAAATTTAAATTTTCTTGTTCAATTGTCTACATCACCAATACACCAATATTTGCAGGACCACTGGATGAAAAAAAAATCAAGTTAATATGCGTTAATCAAACAAAAGTACAAAAACAAATTCAGTTAATTATAACCATGTGCATTCATATACGCAAATAATAGAAATATATAAATATTTATATGAAAATTTTAGAAATATTTGCACAAACTATAATAAAAAATATATCCAGAACACCTGCAATATGAATTCAATACAACTATATGCATAATGATGTGCACAACTGATCATCAAGCGTGCAAACAAATAGAAACTAAAAATATATGAAAATTAGAATGCATATGAACAAAAAATATGCACATATGTATGCAATTTTTTTTAATACATAACGTATTACAGCAATAGTTGAAATTTTGAACACTCAAATTCATAATGAATTCATATTTCTATACATCTATGTATAACATCCTTTAAATATGTTGATAAATTATTTTACAACGCTCCACAATCAGGAATAAAAAAACTTTATACTATAATTAAACTATCAATCAATCAAACAGAATAATTATACTAATTCAGAATAATTAATTAACAAAATTCGATTTCAAAATAGAAATCATTACAGTCGATATAAAAAAAATTGAAAAATAACATATTACCTTAATGAAGACGACGCCAATTTATAAATAAAAGAGCGATGAAGGTTCTTCTCTGTAAAATCGATCGATCAAAAATCCTAAAAAAGAAGCAGCCGCCATTAGGAAGAAAAAAACACACCCTAAAAATTTAATCGCAGAAAAGAAATATCGGATCTGATCCGAAATTAAAGCCATGGATATCAATAAGGGCAAAAGTGCAAATTGTCAGGCGCTATTTTAAAAACAGGGATGAAATTTATATGTTTACAAAGGGGAGGATGTGAGCCTAATTAACTTTAATTTTAATTTTAATGTTAAGGATGTGAAGCTAATCAACTGCTTATTTGCTTCATGTCTTTTGTTCTTTGAGTTGAGAATTCCATGCGATCGAAAACTTGGTGAGTAAATTCTGATTTGAATCTTTGTTGCTCTCGAATTTTTGTTTTGATTTTCGATGCATCTAAAGCCGATGATGATAGGTGTATAATATAGGATTATAAAATCCTAATTAACGCTCTGATTTCATTGTATGACCTTAACTGATTTGCGTGTGATTTCCACTTTTGTTACCTCGGCTTTTATTGAGAAAATTTGCGTGAAGGATTTTTGATTAAACTCAGACATGTAAAGGTCTTCTATGAGCCTGGACATTTCCAAAATGAATTTAATTTTCCCCCTTGAATTTGAAATGCCTCGGATTTGATTGAGTATGGTAATTCTTGAGATTTTATTTGCTGTCCTCCTTTAAAAACAATGCCAAATAGTTGCATGGAAATAATTTCTTGCCGAGTTTGATTCATGCCAGAATAACATTCCATATATGTATAAAACCATCCTGTGATTTCCTGGAATCACTAGAACAGATTCTTCCTGTAAAAAAAATAATTTTCTGAAATTGTTACCTTTAAATTTGTTTGTTGCCTCGATTATTTTCTTTGAATGATTCCACTTGACAATAACAAAATTGTTTCTGTCAATTCTGGAAAGAAATGAATTTCGAAATAACTTTCTGGCCAAATAATGATACATGATATTGGTCCCTTGTGTGATTGATTTTTCTTTCCAGAAAGGATTTTTCTTGCCAAATGTTAAAACTGGAAATACCCTTGCCTAATTAACATTTTGCCATACACTAAAAAACGTGTTGCCTTAATCTGTTCTGAAATAGTTTGTCATTATTTATTTGTTGCCTTAATTTGCTATTGTAACCATTCTGCTCCACCATGTATTTGTCTCGCTTGAGTTGATTGCCTGTAGCTTGTATAAATATGGCATGTGTGTGATCTGTTTTGTTGTTGTATCACTATATTTGGCCTTGCCTTGATAATTTGGATATATGCAGCTGTGTGAACCTGAAACTTTCACATGAACCTGAGCACTCATGTATGCTCTGAACTTTTTGTACATTCACACTAAGTTAGTCTTTATGTTGTGCGTCTTTATAAGTTCACCACTTTAGCTTCCATACATGTATGTTTGTGTTGAATCATGATGTTGCTGTAAATGTGTATATTGATCCACCATTGACTAGTGCACCATTGAAACCCCATGTATGATTTGTCCCTCTAAATCTTATTTGCATGCATCATGTATATTTGATGTTGAGTCAATATACATGTATACTGATTATGCCTTGTATTTGTGTGTATTCCTGTGTACACATGAACATGCAACAACACTTGAACATGCTATTGCACATGAACAACCTATTCTGCCTTGTGTGTGATAACTTTAACATGCTGACCAATTCATTGATACTTTGCCACACATATACTTCCAGTCTTGAATGCACCATGCTGTTGATCATTTGACCCTCTATATGAACCTGCCTGCTTTTAGCTGCTGTTTCTGTGCAAGATGCTTGCTGTGTTGACGCTGCCATTTGTGCTCGGCCATTTTGACCAAATTGACTTGACCCATTTCCTTGTTGATTCATTTGCATTGAGCATGAATTTGCTCCGTCGATCATGTTGTACTAGCTTGATCATTTGCTAGCTTGAGTGCTGCCTTGTCTCTATTATGTTATGTGCATTTTCATGATATGTTTGACCATTTGCACGCTGATTTGCATTGTGCACCGAGTTGAGATGGTCCATGTGGCTACTCCTCATTTGCACGCTGATTGGAGAGGCAGTGCACATGTGTATATCTGTACACGTGTGTATATGCAGCCATCAGACAAGATTTCTTGTCCCTGTACTATACATATACAAACTGAGTAGACACAGATCAGATCAAGTCATGAAAAATGATGAGAAACACACCAGAAATCTGAGGCAAATAAAAAAATTAAAAATAAAATTTACATTCACATATATTCAGTTTTATTTCTATTGCAGTGTAATGTGTGTGTGGTTCATTGTGACAGGTAAACAGATGATGATTGGACTAACGGAGAGCTGTGAAGACTGAAGACTGAAGACAGTGAATGAAGCAGTGTTAGTAAATCTGTCTGTATATGAAGGTCAAAAAGTATGTATATACGATTTGTATAGACAGAGTGATTGTATGAGTGTTGTAGAGAGAATTGTACTGATATTTGTAATAAACAAATTTTGTTTGAAATAAAATATCATTTTATTGTCGTCAAACAAACTTGTCTATTTTATTCAGTTTATTTACACTACAAATTCCTGTGAAGTGTTTAAATAGCGGAGTTATAAATAGTTGTACTATTTGGGTGTTTGAAATATAATATTCAATTTAAATAAAATATTGTATGAATGTCCATACTGTCGTATTCTATTTAAATATAAATATTATATTTCTGTCTGTGATGTGTATATAAAATAATACAATAACATACACATTTATGTTAATATATATTTGTTGTTTTCATCAAACAAAAATCATATAATTGTGTATACAACAACGTTATATACAACAGAATTGGGGTTGGTCTTTAGAAGAGTTGTCGCATTGTAGTAAAAGTGTACAATTGGTTCGGTTCGGTACTCCATACCCAGTTCCGTTCTATATGAGCGCCTTGGTTCGGTCTCAATATGCATAGTACTCCAGTCCTCATCAATTCGGTTTGGGTCACCTTTGTGCTTCCTTCTTACCTCCAGATTCCGATCTGGTTCTCCCTTCATCTACGATCTGATCCCCTATCCCAATTCGATCTAGTTAGCCTTCCTTGTTGCCCTACTTTTCCTCTTGTGCTAGGTTCCGATCCGGTACAATTTCTCTGCTCACTTCTCTGATCCGACTCGAGCTCCATAACCCGATCCGATCCAAAACCCTGCACATTTTCCAACGAGCATATATCGTCCAATTTCGCCATACGACGGCGTTTTTAACCATTCTAACCTTGATAACAATCATAAAACATTCCAAATAGTAGTAGCAATAAGTATAATCAACCACAAACACCAAAACGATGAATAATCATGTATATATGGATCAAGCATACCCAAAACCCATGATTTTCCCCTTAATCAAGTTTAACCATAATTAATGATAGGATTAGCAAAACATATCCAAATTAACCTAAATTTCTATTTGAGCCCTAAAATAATATTTAAGAATTTTTTTCATATTTTTCTAGAATTTTTTCATGCATAATTTCGCTAATTATAACTAATCACCCTAATTAGCTGTAATTAGTGAAAAACAATGCAAATCACTCACCTTAGCCACAAATGAATTATAGATCTGAACTTTGCTACTGTTTTGGGTTGAATTCCTATGTAACACAGTAACTCCAACTCTGATTTGGTGCTGATTTGCCTTGATTTGATGTAGATTAAGCTAATACGCGATTATAAAGCGATTTCGGATGAATTTAGAAGGTGGAGGCCATGACTAGGGCTAGAGAAATGTTTTAGACGGTTGAGAAAATGAAATGAGATCGTTTTCTAACTGATCCCAGCCTCTCCATAACCCTAATCATGAAATCCCCAAATGGGCATAGCTGCTAATCACCTTATTTGGCCCGGTTAAGCTGTTTTTACCTTCCAAACCTTATTTCAACCATTTCTCCCAAACGATAAGTCCATTTGATTAATGCGACCTGTGATGGCCCGCTATGCACCAGCCGACATTTCCTCCGAAAGTGCGTTGTACACATGCCAACTAACACTGAACAGTCGCCAAAGAAAGGAAAGAAGAGAATAAACTAATCGAAAACATGTAGAATGTCTCACAGCGCATGGAACAAAATATAATAATAATATACTTTACATAAAACAGGCGAGACGGTGCATAAGCTGATAACTAAGACAAACATCAACATTAGATTAGCGGAAGTCTAAATACAGCTTATTACAACTTTTCAAATTACTGTCTCTAAACAAAAGAAAGCTATAGTAGAAGATGCACTACTAATGCCCAAGCAGTGATCTTCAACAACACAAGGAGAATATCTATATGTATCATACGTGGAAGCCTCCTGCTCGTCTCTGGATCAGCTACTCGTGAACACCCAGCTAACCTGTCTCTAGTCTGCTCGTGAGAGCACCCGGAGTAATAAGAAGAGACATAAAACTCTGGGTTAGACAAAAAGTCTGGTATAAGCGATAAGCAGCTAAACAGAATAATAACAGCTATACTAAACAATACCTGAACCTGGACCTGCAACCAAAGAGTTAGCACTACATACCGTACAATACTCTAAGGTACCACTGAACAGATGGTGTAAAGATAACGAGGGTGGGGCTGTGCATGTCATAATGATGGCAAACAAATCAAGCATAGCAACCATCCTCACATCTCTCATCTCTCACTCAGTGCGTAAAGTATACGATGTCCGCCATTGTCAATCAGTAGACCGATCGAAGTAGTGACGGAGTTCGACTTGTACAACTACTGCCACTACCAAGCTTACCAGATGGAATCATGACCAAACCTTTACAAATGAACCCACTTCATTGTTCTATTGCTCTTAGTCGTACCTAGGCCACTGTGGCCCTGAACCCGTTCACATACTCCCTACACATAGTGATTCAAAGGTACAGACATCGACAACCCCTAAGCACATGTCCCGCAGCAAAGCCCAAATCATGAGGTCGACTCGTTGGTTCCCAACTGGATCCTGAGTACAACTTCCCATTGGACTACCTTTGCATCTCGGATTTTGGTCACCATCTCCGGATCGATCTTCATTCAGTTCGTGATCATCGTCTAGGCTCGGGTTCATGTCGGTTCGTAGCACCCTCTCCAGATCGGTTCAGATCGGGGTGACCTTCCTCCAGCGGTTCGGATCGACGTAACCTTCCTCCAGCGGTTCGGATCGGGGTCCACACCTCCTGGCTTCGTGGAAAACTCCTCTGGTTCGGTCCTTCTCCCCAAGCACTCCGGGTCGGGTCAGGTCCCTCAAGCTTCTTCATAGTGCATCGGTTCGGCTCGGAGTTGCACACGAGAGGAGGATCAGGTCATGGGTTCGGGTCCAGATCGTCTCGTCGATGCAACAGCTTGGAGGGGTGGTTCGGTTCGGGCTCCTTCCTCCGATCCGATTCGGATCGGCCAGATTCCTGCACTTCTTCCAGCGACTGTTTATGCCATTCGACGGCGTTTTCGACCAATCTAACACTTCTAGACAATCACAAATCATACTATATAGTCATAGCAACATGTACAATCAATCATAAACACCAAAATAACAACTATATCATGTAAAATGGATCAAACATACCCAAAATCCCATATTTTCCCTTAAGCATGTTTAGGCAAAACTAATGATTTGATTAGCAAAACTTAATCAAATTAACCCAAGTTTTTAACAAAGGTCTAAACATTATTTTTGAATTTATAAATATTTTCCCAGAATTAATCATGTCTAATTTCATTAATCTTCAATAATTACCCTTAATTAACCATAATTAGTGAGGAACTATGCAAATCGCTCACCTTGGCCACAAATAAAACCTTTAGAACTGAAACTCTACTGTTTGGGCGCGAATACCAATGCAACACAGCAGCTCTACCTCTATTCTTGTGCTAATCCGCCTTGATTTGATGTTGCTAAGCCTAATCCTCGATTAGAAAGTGATTTGGAGGTGTTTTAGAGGTTGGAAGCCATTGTTAGG
This sequence comes from Allium sativum, assembly GCA_030737875.1. Lineage (NCBI taxonomy): Eukaryota > Viridiplantae > Streptophyta > Magnoliopsida > Asparagales > Amaryllidaceae > Allium > Allium sativum. The sequence continues at coordinate 1,043,963,466 of CM060916.1, read as the reverse complement.
TTGAAGAGAGGGTTCGTGGCGGTTGGAAAATGAGTGAAAAACTTAAATCCTAACCCTAGCAGCCCTCAAATACCTCTAATCCCAAAATCCCCATTGGGCCTAGTTGTTAATCACTCGATTAAGCCCAATTAAGCTATTTTCCACTATCTGAAACTTGTTTCAGCCATATCTCCCAAACGGTAAGTCCGTTTGGCTAATGTGACCACTCTACGGAATTGTAAACCATCTTCCAGAGCCAATGAAAGTTGCTTTAGGTCAAAACTTCTTTCCAATCTAAAGTTATGGCCAAAACAAGATTAGCTAGGGGCAAAAAAGTTATTTAAAAATAGGGAAAACTCATGAACATGGGAAATGACCTCAATAGTCGTCTCCCAAAGTTACATGACCATATGACGTCGTATGTGAAAGAAATAAATATTCTACGATCCTTCGATGCGTAGAATGCGGGTCGTTACACTCTTCTCCCCTTCAGAAATTTCGTCCCCGAAATTCCTTAACCCAAAACATACAAAGGATCCCACATTGCCTACCAGCCACATACAACAATCAAACATGCAAAACAAACAAAACAATTCTATCCTAGCATGCGGAAAGGCTAAATCAAAACTAAAATCTTACCAGGCGAAGAGTTCTGGATACGTCTCCCTAATGCTCTCCTCTGTCTCCCAAGTACAGTCATTCTCATTTTCGCCCCACTGAACTTTGACTACATTCACCGCTTTCCTTCGAAGTTGCTTCGTATCGTTCCCAACAATAAGCATAGGCTTGCGGTTCCCAACCGCCTCGGGTTCAACTTTGATATCATCCAACTGATCAGGTGAAATAGTCACATCTGGGTCATGTACGAACTTCCTTAACTGGGAAACATGAAATACATTGTGAACTCCTGCCATCTTCTCTGGTAATTCAACTTTATATGCCAAATTCCTAATTTGCTCAAGGACTGGGAACGGACCAACAAATCTTGGTGCTAACTTGCCTCTCCTGCAAAATCGTATCACGCTCGTCAATGGAGAAATCTTGATAAACACCAAGTCGCCAATGGAGAACTTTAATTCTCTTCTCCTTTTATCAGCATAACTCTTCTGCCTATCTTGGGCAGCCTTCATTCGTTGTTCGATAGTCTTAATCTTAGCTGAAGTTTCTCTTATCACATCGGGTCCAAGTACAAACTACTCACCAGTTTCTACCTAACATGACAGTGAGTTGCATGGTCTTCCGTACAAAGCTTCAAATGGAGCCATACCGATACTGGATTGATAGCTATTATTAAATGCAAATTCTACTAGATGCAAATGGTAATCCCATGATGCACCAAAATCCAGTACACAAGCTCTCAAGAGGTCTTCTAACACTCGATTCACCATCTCTGTCTGCCCGCCAGTTTGAGGATGATACGCGGTACTGAGATGTAATTTTGATCCTAACGCCTCTTGTAAGCTCTTCCAAAATCCACTAGTGAACAACGGATATCAGTCACTCACAATGCCTTTGGATATTCCATGAAATCTTACTACCCACTTTATGTATAGTTCAACTAACTTAGCTGCTGTCCTGTTCGATTTGACGGGTATAAACCTTACACTTTTGGTCAATCGGTCCACATTCATCCAAATGCTATCATGGCCCGATCTAGTCCTTGGTAACCCATCAATGAAATCCATCAAGATTTATTCCCATTTCCATTCTGGAACTTCTAATGGTTGTAACAAACCACTAGGCTTCTTTTGCTCAGCTTTAACTAGCTGACAATTCATGCATTTGGATATAAACTTCCCATCGTCTCTTTTCATCCCTTCCCAGTAGTAGGTCTGCTCCATGTCTTGATACATCTTGTTACCACCGGGATGTATAGTCAGTTTTGAGTGATCACATTCTCTAAGCACTTCATCTCTCAATCCATTGACATTGGGTACAACTAGTCTTCCATTCTTTCTAAGCCATCCATCTTGTTCAAGCCTATACTTGTTCATCTCCTCGTCAATACCCATCTCTAACTTGGAGATGACTTCCAATAAGTTAGGATCGTTCCTTTGACTGGAACTAGTCCGCTCAATCAAAGTGTGTCTGACCGTCAAACTTGCTAACATTTCTGGATCCAATTCGCACTTTGGTTTGAAATCATACCCAGCGATGTACTCCGGTTGCTTCCATTCTAGAAACATAGCCCCTAAACTGGCATGTCTTCTACTCAATGCATCAGCCACCGCATTGCCCTTTCCTGGTGTGTATGCGATACCGAAATCATAGGAAGCTAAGAATTCTAACCATCTTCGTTGTCGGAGATTTAGATCCTTTTGAGAGAAAAGATGCTTTAACGGTTTATGATCGGTAAATAACTCGAATCTTTCTCCCAAGAGATAATGTCTCCACATCTTCAGTGCAAACACGATCGCTGCCACTTCCAAATCATGGGTAGGGTATCTTTTCTCATGCAGTTTCGGTTGCCGACTTGCATAAGCTACAACCCTACCTCCTTGCATCAATACAACACCTAGCCCGGTGCCACATACATCCGTGTATACCGTCAACTCTTCATTCCTCTTAGGAATGACTAACACTGGTGCACATGTCAACTTTTCTTTTAGGCTTTGAATGCATTCACGCACCTTTCGTCCCAGACGAAGGCTTGATTCTTCTTGGTCAACTGAGTCAACGGTGCTGCTATCTTGGAGAAGTCTTGGATAAACTTACGATAATATCCAGCTAATCCCAAAAAACTTCTTATGTCCGTTGCATTCTTGGGCGTAGGCCAATCTTGTACCGTAGCTACCTTCGCAGGATCCACGGCAATACCATTCTCTGAAACAACATGGCCTAAGAATCTCACTTCTCTCCTCCAGAAGTGACACTTAGAAAACTTTGCTTTCAATTGGTGTTCTCTCAACACCTCCATCACTATTCTTAAATGTTCCTTGTGTTCTTCCTTTATCCTCGAATAGACCAAAATATCATCCATGAACACAAGGACAAACTTATTCAAATGATCTTTGAATACCCTATTCATAAGATCCACAAAGTATGCTGGGGCATTGGTCAGCCCGAATGGCATGACCAACCACTCATAAAATCTAGACGGCGTCCGAAATCCCGTTTTAGCTATACTCTCAGCTTCAACTCTAAGCTGATGAAAACCTGTCGCAAAATCCAACTGAGAGAATACTCTTGCGCCACACAACTGATCAAACAAATCATCTATCCATGGTAGGGGATACTTATTCTTCCTCGTCACTTTATTCAACTCGCGGTAGTCTACACACAAATGAAGGGAACCATCCGCCTTGGTAGCAAACACAACTGGTGCTTCCCATTCAGAAACACTCCTTCTGATCAATCCCTTCTTCAAAAGAATGCTGACTTGCACCACGAGCTCTCGTTGCTCCCTTGGTGCCATACGACGAAGTGGCATCACCATTGGTCTGGCATCTTTCACTAAATCAATACGGAACTCAATCTCTCGGTGTGGTGGAAGCCCGGTCACTTCCTCGAAGACATCCGGATACTGGCCAACCACGGGCAACCCTGACAACTCACTATGCGGGATGTCAAGGGAATTTAGAAAACTAGCCATTACCCCATCACCGGGTAGACCACCAAACATTACCCTCCGCCCATCATCCGCTCTAGCTGTCACCAAAAAGCCCTCACAGTCTACCACCACCCCGTATCTTTGGAGCCAATCGACTCCCAAAATAATGCCAAACCTAGTAAAGCCCAAAACAAAGCAATCACAAACAAACATGCATCCATGACTCGATAAGACCACATTACGACATATCATGCTAAGGCTAGTCGAACCACCAATCGGGTTCGTCACTACTAAAGGTCTATCGACAATCTCGGGCTCCAATCCCAACCTATCTACCAGGTCATTAGATATGAAAGAACTGGAAGCCCTGGTATCAAACAAAACTCTAACAGGAACATCATAAGCAAAAAGCATACCTTGAATAACAACATTCTTTCCCTTCTCTGCCGCATTTGGGGCATTCGACGAAGAAGGAATAGCATTAAGGGCATATGCTTTCACCATCTGCTTTTCTTTAGGGGGTTGCGGACACTTGTCCTTGTGATGTCCCACTTGTCCACAGCTGAAGCACTTCCTATCCGCTGGCTTGGCCCGACACTCTTTGGCATAATGGCCCTTCTTACTACAGCTGAAGCACTCAACATCTTGCTTATTCTTTTTCTTCTGGCCATCCTTGGCCTGATTCTGATTTCTCTTATTTTGAGAACCATTCTTACCTCCACCGCTTGCTTGCGGCTTTGGCTCCTCTGGAGATGCGACCTCAGTCTTCGACTTAGGGTAAAGACTCTCTGATCTCAATGCTTTCCCCATAATCGATTCAAACGTCTCATCGATGTGCTTAATAAGCCTTTCCCCCAAGTATTGATCCAAGCCAGTTATGAACTTCTAGTTCTTCTTCTCGACAGTACCAATAAGAGATAACCCATACTTCGACAAAGTATCGAATTCGGCAATATACTCCGAGACAGCTCGGCCATTCTGCTTGAGCTCCAAAAATTTCATAAACAGCACTTCCCTCTGAGCAGTTGGAATGAACTTATCGCTAAAGCGAATCTTAAGCTGCTCCCAAGTAATCTGATCTTCAGGAGTAGCTGCCTTTATAGCATTCCACCAATTCATTGCCCGTCCTTGCAGCTGACGGGATGCTAACCTTCTTTTCATCGCATCCTCGATAGCCAAATCTTAAAAGATACGCTCGCAGTTATCCAACCAATCCTGAACATCCATAGTCGATTCCATTCCGTGGAACGGCTTCCCACCAAGACTTGTATAATCCTTATTCAACTTGGCAAAATCGGCCCGAGGCGCCTGCACTATTGGACCACCACCATTGCCATTATTGGGAGGTGCCCTCTGCACATCCCTCAGCATCTCTCTCATGAGGTCAATAAACATTGTCCTCACGTCAGCAGCATTCCCATTATTGGCTCCCCTACCGGCACCTCTTTCGTATTGGCTCATCATTCAATCTGTAAAGAGAAAACGATTAACCATCTCCATAGTGGTGCTAGTGCTGTGCGACTTCATCCTTAGCTATACTAATAGTATGTATATATATATATATCTTTTGAAAACCAAAATAATCACAAATACGCGCTCTTATATACATATACAAACTCTCCCTGGCGACTTCCCTAGGTTAACTATGCAACCTAGAGCTCTGATACCAAATGTGACAGCCCGCCCCGCACCAGCCGACATTTCCTCCGAAAGTACGTTGTACACATGCCAACTAGCACGGAACAGTCGCCAAAGAAAGGAAAGAAGAGAATGAACTAATCGAAAACCTGTAGAATGTCTCACAGTGCATGGAACATAATATAATAATAATATACTTGACATAAAACAGGCGAGACAGTGCATAAGCTGATAACTAAGACCAATATCAACATCAAATTAGCGGAAGTCTAAATACAGCTTATTACAACTTTTCAAATTACTGTCTCTAAACAAAAGAAAGCTAAAGTAGAAGATGCACTACTAATGCTCAAGCAGTGATCTTCAACAACACAAGGAGAATATCTATATGTATCATACGTGGAAGCCTTCTGCTCGTCTCTGGATCAGCTACTCGTGCACACCCAGCTAACCTGTCTCTAGTCTGCTCGTGAGAGCACCCAGAGTAATAAGAAGATATATAAAACTCTGGGTCAGACAAAAAGTCTGGTATGAGCGATAAGTAGCTAAACAGAATAATAACAGGTATACTAAACCATACCTGAACCAGGACCTGCAACCAAAGAGTTAGCACTACATACCGTACAATACTCTAAGGTGCCACTGAACAGATGGTGTAAAGATAACGGGGGTGGGGGTGTGCATGTCATAATGATGGCAAACAAATCAAGCATAACAACCATCCTCACATCTCTTATCTCTCACTCAGTGCGTAAAGTATACGATGTCCGCCACTGTCAATCACTAGACCCATCGAAGTAGTGACGGAGTTCGACTTGTACAACTACTGCCACTACCAGGCTTACCACATGGAGTCATGACCAAACCTTTACAAATGACCCCACTTCATTGGTCTATATCTCTTTAGTCGTACCTAGGACACCGTGGCACTGAATCCGTTCACATACTCCCTACACATAGTGATTCAAAGTTACAGACATCGGCAACCCCTAAGCACATGTCCCGCAGCAAAGCCCAACTCATGAGGTCGACTTGTTGCTTCCCAACTGGAACCTGAGTACAACTTCCCATTGGACTACCTTTGCATCTCGGGTTTCGGTCACCATCTCCGGATCGATCTTCATTCAGTTCGTGATCATCATCTAGGCTTGAGTTCATGTCGGTTCGTAGCACCCTCTCCAAATCGGTTCGGATCGGGGTGACCTTCCTCCAGCGGTTCGGATCGAGGTAACCTTCCTCCAGCGGTTCGGATCGGGGTCCACACCTCCTGGCTTTGTGGAAAACTCCTCTGGTTCGGTCCTTCTCCCCAAGCACTATGGGTCGGGTCAGGTCTCTCAAGCTTCTTCATAGTGCATCGGTTCGGGTCGAAGTGGCACACGAGAGGAGGATTGGGTCGTGGGTTCAGGTCCAGATCGTCTCGTGGATGCAACAGCTGGGAGGGGCGGTTCGGTTCGGGCACCTTCCTCCGATCTGATCCGGATAGGCCAGATTCCTGCACTTCTTCCAGTGACTGTTTACGCCATTCGACGGCGTTTTCGACCAATCTAACACTTCTAGACAATCACAAATCATACTATACAGTCATAGCAACATGTACAATCAATCATAAACACCAATACAACAACTATAGCATGTAAAATGGATCAAACATACCCAAAATCCCATATTTTCCCTTAAGCATATTTAGGCAAAACTAATGATATGATTAGAAAAACTTAGTCAAATTAACCCAAGTTTCTAACAGAGGTCTAAAACATTATTTTCGAATTTATAAATATTTTTCCTGAATTTAATCATGTATAATTTCGTTAATCTTCACTAATTACCCTTAATTAACCATAATTAGTGAGAAACTATGCAAATCACTCACCTTAGCCACAAATAAAACCTTTAGAACTAAAACTCTACTGTTTGGGCACGAATACCAATTCAACACAACAGCTCTACCTCGATTCTTGTGCTAATCCGCCTTGATTTGATGTTGCTAAGCCTAATCCTTGATTAGAAAGAGATTTGGAGGTGTTTTAGAGGTTGGAGGCCATTGTTAGGTTGAAGAGAAGGTTTGTGGCGGCTGGAAAATGAGTGAAAAACTGAAATCCTAACCCTAGTAGCCCTCAAGTACCTCTAATCTCGAAACCCCTATTGGGCCTAGCTGTTAATCACCCGGTTAAGCCCAATTAAGCTGTTTTTCACTATCTGAAACTTGTTTCAGCCATATCTCCCAAACGGTAAGTCCGTTTGGCTAATGTGACCACTCTACGTAGTTTTAAACCATCATCTGGAGCCAATGGAAGCGGTTTCAGGTCAAAACTCCTTTCCAATCAAAAGTTATGGCCAAAACAAGATTAGCTTTGTGCAAAACAGTTATTTAAAAATCGGGAAAAATCATGAACATGGGAAATGACCTCAATAGTCGTCTTCCAATGTTACATGACCATTCGACTTTGTATGTGAAAGAAATAAATATTCTACGATCCTTCGATGCGTAGAATGCGGGTCGTTACACGACCACACTACGGAAAGATAAACCATCATCTGAATCCAATGGAAATGGTTTCAGGTCAAAACTCCCTTAAATCAAAAATTATAGGTGAAATAAGATTCACCAGGGGTAAAATGGTCATTAAAAAATTGGCAAAAATCGTGAACACGGGAAATGACCCCAATAGTCGCCTCCTAAAGTTACACGACCATTAGGCTTCACATATGAATGAAATAAATATTCTATGTTCCTCCGATGCATAGAATGCGAGTCGTTACACTCTTCCCCCCCTTAAGAAATTTCATCCCCGAAATTCCTTAATGAAAACATACAATGGTGTCCCACATGCCTATCAACCATTTACGAGCAATCAACATACATAACAACACAACAAGTCTATCCTAGCATGCGGTTTATTAACGAGGGAATAACTCACTATTAAAATCTTACCAGGCAAAGAGTTTGGATGCGTCTTCCTTATGTTCTCCTCTGTTTCCCAAGTACAATCATGCTCGTTATCACCCCATTGAACCTTGGCTAGTTTCACCGCCTTCCTTCGAAATTGCTTCGTATCGTACTTGACAATACGCATTGGCCTACGGTTCCCAACCGCCTCGGGTTCTACTTCGATGTCATCCAACTGATCCAGTGAAATAGTCATATCGGGGTCATGCACGAACTTCCTTAACTGGGAAACATGAAATACGTTGTGAACTTCTGCCCTCTTGTCAGGTAATCCAACTTTATACGCTAAATTCTCAACTTGCTAGAGAACCGAGAATGGACCAACAAACCTTGGTGCTAGTTTGCCTCTCCTACCAAATCGAATCACGCTCTTTAATGGAGAAATTTTGACAAACACCAAGTTGCCAACGGAGAATTTCAATTCTCTTCGTCTCTTATCTGCATAACTCTTCTACCTATCTTGGGCAGACTTCATTCGCTGTTGGATAACCTTGATCTTACCTGAAGTTTCTCTTATTACATCTGGCCCAAGCACGAATTTCTCACCAGTTTCTAACCAACATGATGATGAGTTGCATGGTCTTCCATATAAAGCTTCTAATGGAGCCATACCAATATTGGACTGATAACTATTATTATATGTGAATTCAACCAGATGCAAATGGTTATCCCATGATCCTCCAAAGTCTAATATACAAGCCCTTAAGAGATCCTCCAATACACAATTCACCCACTCTGTTTGAGGATGGTATGCGGTACTGAGATGTAATTCTGACCCTAAATCCTCTTGTAAGCTCTTCCAAAATCTACTAGTAAACAACGGATCTCGGTCACTCACAGTGCCTTTGGGTACTCGATGAAATCTCACTACCCACTTCATATATAGTTCTGCTAACTTAGTTGCTGTTCTATTCGACTTGACATGTATAAATCTTGCACTCTTGGTCAATCGGTCCACAATCACCCAGATGCTATCATGGCCCAATCTAGTCCTTTGTAACCCATCAATGAAATCGACTGAGACATGTTCCCATTTCCATTCTGGAATTTCCAACGGCTGCCGCAAACCACTAGGCTTCTTTTATTTGGCTTTAATTAGCTAGCAATTCATGAATTTGGATATAAACTTCCCAACGTCTCTTTTCATCCCTTCCCAGTAGTAGGTCTGCTTCATGTCTTGATCCATTTTTTACCACCAGGATGTATAGTCATTTTTGAGTGATGACATTCTCTAAGCACTTCATCTCTCAATCCATTGACATTGGGCACAACTAGTCTCGCATTCTTTCTAAGCCATCCATCTTGATCAAGCCCTTACCTATTCATCTCCTCGCCAATTCCCATTTCTAACTTGGAGATGATTTCTAATAGATTAGGATCGTCCCTCTGACTAGAACCAATTCGCTCAATCAAAGTGGGTCTGATCGTCAATCTCGCTAAACTTTATGGATACAATTCGCACTTTGGTCTGAAATCATACCCAACAATATACTCTAGTGGCTTCCATTCCAGAAACATAGCCCCTAAATTGTCATGTCTCCTGCTTAATGCATCAGCTACTGCATTGCCCTTTCCTAATATATATGCGATATCGAAATCATAGGAAGCCAAGAATTCTAGCCATCTTTGCTGACGAAGATTCAAATCCTTTTGAGAGATAAGGTACTTTAGTGACTTATGAACGGTAAACAACTCGAATCTTTCTCCCAAGAGATAATGTATCTACAGCTTCAACGTGAACATGATCGCTGCCAATTCCAAATCATGGGTAGGATATCTTTTCTTATGCGGTTTCAATTGTCGGCTAGCATAAGCTACAACACTACCTCTTTGCATCAATACAGCACCTAATCCGGTAACCCAGGCATCCGTACATACCATCATCTCTTCATTCCATTTAGGAATAACTAACACTGGTGCACAAATCAACTTTTCCTTTAGCCTCTTGAATGCATCTTCGCACCTTCCATGCCAAGAAAAAGCTTGATTCTTCTTGGTCAACTGAGTTAACAGTGCAGCTATCTTGAGGAAGTCTTGGATAAACTTACGATAATATGCAACCAACCCCAAGAAACTGCATCCATTACGCCCTTGGGCGTAGACCAATCTTGCACCGTAGCCACCTTTGCAGGGTCCACGACAGTACCATTCTATGAAACAACATGGTCCAAGAACCTCACTTCCCTCCTCCAGAAGCGACACTTAGAAAGTTTTTCTTTCTATTGGTGTTTTCTCAACACCTCCATCACTATCCTCAAATGTTCCTTGTGTTCTTCCTCTATCCTCGAATAAACAAGGATATCATCAATGAAAAGAAGAATAAACTTATTCAATTGATCCCTGAATACCCTATTCATAAGATCCACGAAATATGCTGGTGCATTGGTCAACCCGAATGGCATGACCAACCACACATAGAATCCAGACGACGTCCGAAAGGCCGTTTTAGGAATACTCTCAGCTGCTACTCGAAGCTAATGAAATCATGTCGCGAGGTCCAACTGGGAGAACACTCTTTCTCCTTCCAGTTAATCAAACAAGTCATCTATCTATGGTGGAGGATACTTATTCTTCTTAGTCACTTTATTCAACTAGCGATAGTCCACACATAAATGAAGGGAACCATCTGCCTTAGTGGCAAATACAACAGGTGATCCCCACTCAGAAACACTTCTTCGGATAAATCCCTTCTTCCAAAGATCGCTTACTTGCAACCCGAGCTCTTGCTGTTTCCTTGGGGCCATACAACAAAGTGGCGTCACGATAAGTCTAGCATCTTTCACTAAATCAACACGGAAATCATTCTCTCGGTGTGGTGGAAGTTCGGTCACTTCCTCGAAGATATCCGGATACTTGCCAATAGTGGGAACCCCTGATAACTCGTCCTGCGGGATGTCGAGGGAATTTAGCCATCACCTCATCACTAGGTAGGCCACTAAACACTACCCTCTGCCCATCGTCCACCCTAATAGTCATCGAAATTCCCTCACAGTGTATCACAACCCCATACCTTTGGAGCCAATCAACTCCGAAAATAATGCCAAACCCAGTAAAGCCCAAAACAAAGTAATCACAAGCAAACATATATCCATGACTCGATAAGACCAAATTTCGACAAATAATACTAAGGCTAGTCAAACCGCCGATCGGGTTCGTCACAACTAAAGGTGTATGACAATCTCAGGTTCCAACCCCAACATATCTACCAGGTCACTAGATATGAAGGAATGCGAAGCCCCGGTATCAAACAATACTAGAACATGAACATCATAAATAGAAAGGATTCCTTGAATGACGACATTCTTTCCATTCTCCGCCATAGTTGGGGCATTTGACGAAGAAGGAACACCATTAATAGCATATACTTTCACAATCTGTTTCTCTTTCAGAGATTGTGGACACTTATCCTTGGGATGTCCCACTTGGCCTCAGTTGAAGCACTTACTGTCCGTTGGCTTTGCTCGGCATTCTTTAGCACAATGGCCCTTCTCACCACAACTAAAGCACTCAACATCTTTCTTATTCTTTTTCTGACCATCCTTATCTTGGTTATGCTTCCTCTTATTCTGAGAATTATTCTTGCCTCCACCGCTTGCTCGCGGCTTTGGCTCCCCTGCAGATATAAGAGTGACCTCGGTCTTCTGCTTAGGTTAAAGACTCTCTGATCTCAATGCCTTTCCCACAATGGATTCAAAAGTCTCATCAATATGGCTTATAAGCCTTTCTCCCAAGTACTGATCTAAACCAGTTATGAACTTCTTTTTCTTCTTCTCAGCAGTATCCATAAGAGATAATCCATACTTCGATAATGTATCGAACTCAGCAATATATTCCGAGACTACCCTACCATTCTGTTTAAGCTCCAAGAACTTCCTAAACAACTCTAACTTCTAGGAAGCCGGGATAAACTTGTCACTAAAGCGGGTCTTAAACTGATTCCAAGTAACTTGATCCTTAGGAGTAGCTGCCTTAATAGCATTCCACCAATTCGTAGCTCGTCCTTGAAGCTGACGGGATGCTAGCTTCCTCCCCAATCCTCTAAGATGCGCTCACAACTATCAAGCCAATCCTGAATTTCCGTAGCCGATTTCGTTCCATGGAACGACTTCCCACCAAGGCTAGTGTAGTCCTTACAGAGCTTGGCGAAATCGGCCCTAGGCGCCTGCCCCACTGTACCACCACCATTTGCAGCATAAGGAGCTTCCCTCTGAACATCCCTAAGCCTCTCTCTCATGAAGTCAGAGTACATAGTATTCATGTCAGAAGCATTCCTATTATTGACTGCTGAACCCGTACCCCTTGTATATCGACTCATTGTCCAATCTGTAAAGAGAAAATGATTAACCATCTCTTCAGTGGTGCCAGTGCAGTGCAACTTCATCCTTAGATATACTAATAATATATATATATATATATATATATATGTGTGTGTGTGTGTGTAGCTTTTGAAAACCCAAAATATCACAAATACGCGCTCTCATATACGTATACTATCTCCCTTTGGTGTCTTTCCCTAGGTTAACTACGCAACCTAGAGCCTTGATATCAAGTGCGATGGACCACCCCGTACCAACCGACATTTCCCCGAAATGCGCTGCGCCGATGTTCAACCAGCACGGGACGGTCGTCAAAGGAAAAGAAAGAAGACGATGAATCATCAAAGAACCTGTACTATATCTCACAGCGCATGGAACAAAATATAATAATAACATAGCTTGATAAAAACAGGCGAGACAGTGCATAAGCTGAAAACTAAATCATCATAGCAACGGAAAATTCAAAATACAGCTTATGATCCAAACCATCTTCGTTACAACTTTTATAAATGTCTCTAAAGCAAAATAGGTAGGTACACTACTAATGCCCAAACTAGTGACCAGCAACAACACAGGAGAATATATGGGAGTAATAAGTGTAAGCCTCCTGCTCATCTCCGGACAGTTACTCGTGCATAACCAACTGACCTGTCTCTAATCTACTCGTTTAGGAGCACCCAGAGTAATAAGAAGAGACATAAAACTCTGGGTTAGACAAAAATATGGTATGAGCGATAAGTAGCGAAAAACAGAACAATAATAGGTATTCATATCCATACCTGAACCTGGACCTGCAACCAAAGAGTTAGCACAACAGGATGTACAATACTCTTAGGTGACACTAAAACATGATGTGAAAATAATGGGGAGGGGATGTGCATGTCATAGCAATCACCCTCACATCTCTCACTTAGTGCATAAATTGTACGATATCTACCACTTTGGTCACCAAATTCTTTGCTACGATCACTCTGCCTCATGGAGTCATGACGGCTCCACTGCACTGATCCGTAACCACTAATACTTTGTTATGTCCACTCTGCCCCATGGAGTCATGATAACTCCATTACACTGATCCATAGCCAATAATACATCCCTCAATGGTGAGTCAAAGCTATAGACATCGATAACCCCTTAGCACACGTCCTGCAACAAAGTCCAACTCATGAAGTTAACTTGTTGATCCCCATTTGGATCCTAAGTAACAACTTCCCATCCGGACTTCCTTTGCATCTCAGGTTTTAGTCGAATTGGAGTTAGTCTTCAGAAGTTTCATTGCACAGAAGTAAAAGTATAGATCTGGTTCGGTTCGGCACTCATATCCCATGCCTTGGTTCGGTTTGAATATGCATAGTACTCCTGTCCTCATCGGTTCAGTTGGGGTCCCCTTTGTGCTTCCTTCTCACCTCCAGATTCTGATCCGGTTCTCCCTTCATCTCCAATCCGATCCCCTGCCCCAATTCAATCTGGTTGGCCTTCCTTGTTGCCCTACTTTTCCTCTTGTGCTAGGTTCCGATCCGGTTTGGTTTCTGTGCTCAGTTCTCCGATCCGACCCGAGCTCCATAACGCAATCCAATCCAAAACCCTGCACATTTTCCAGCGAGCATATATCGTCCATTTTCGCCATACGACGGCGTTTTTAACCATTCTAACCTTGCTAAACAATATAAAACATTCCAAATAGTAGTAGAAACAAGTATAATCAACCACAAACACCAAAACGATGAGTAATCATGTATATATGGATCAAACATACACAAAACCCATGGTTTTCCCCTTAATCATGTTTAACCATAACTAATGATAGGATTAGCAAAACATGTCCAAATTAACCCAAATTTCTAGCAGAGCCTTAAAATAATATTTAAGATTTTTTTTTCATATTTTTCCGGAATTTTATCATGCATTATTTCGCTAATTATCACTAATCAACCTAATTAGCCATAATTAGTGAAGAACAATGCAAATCACTCACTTTAACCACAAATAAATTATAGATCTGAACTTTACTACCGTTTTTGGCCGAATTCCTATGCAACACAGCTGCTCCAACTCTGATTTGGTGTTGATTTGCCTTGATTTGATGTGGATTAAGCTAACATGCGATTAGAAAGCGATTTGGGATGAATTTAGAAGGTGGAGGCCATGACTAGGGTTAGAGAAATGTTTTAGACGACTGAGAAAATGAAATGAGATTGTTTTCTAACTGAATCCAGCCTTCCCATAACCCTAATCCCAAAATCGCCCAACGGGCGTCACTGCTAATTACCCTATTTAGCCTGGTTAAGTCGTTTTCACCTTCCAAACTTTATTTCAGTCGTATCTCCCATAGGGTAAGTCCGTTTGATTAATGTGACCACTCTACGGAAAGGTAAACCATAATCCAAATCCGTTGGAAGTGGTTTCAGATCAAATCTCCCTACAAATCAAAAGTTATAGGCGAAATAAGAATCGCTAGGGGTAAAACGGTCATTTAAAAATCGGTAAAAATCGTGAACATGAGAAATGACCCCAATAGTCGCCTCCCAAAATTACATGACCATAAGGCATCGCATGTGAATGAAATAAATATTCTATGACCGATGCGTAGAATGAGGGTCATTACAGTTAATTCCCAATTCCTTTGATTGAGATTGATGCCGGAAAAGTATTCCGTACTACAGAACTTGTTGAACTTGAAATGAACAGAAACACAAATTTCGTTGATCCAAAGATGTCGGAATTGTGATCACCAATTCTCCGTTGATCTGCTGATGCCGGAAAGATGATCTTCAAGTTGTTGATTCAAAAATGGATACCATAAGAGGGGATAGAGAAATAAAGCTCCCAATAACGGCAGACGCCAATATTTCAATTTCAAAATCAACTGCCTGTTTACAAGTACTCAACCCGCTTATTTGTAGGCTTTAGACATGCAGGCCAACACCGACACTACAACATTTATTACAATTCTGAAACTGAATACACACGAGTTCGATACCGAAAGTAAACAACAACAATAGACATTAATAAAAGAAAGGAATTTTTTATTTGTATCCACTAAATTTATTAGTTCATCGACATAGTTGACTTTAGTAAGTTGATCCACCAATCTATTTGTAAGTTAATCCACGGTGGATTAACTAATAAATGGTGGTTAACTAACAAATAAATAATATTTTTTAAATAATTCTTTAAGAGCTAAATCAAAACATTTTAACCCTTCAACCCGTTTGTAATAATAACTACAAAGCTTATATATTTGTCTCCTCTAGACTAATGATTACTAAATATGACACTCCTCACTATTGTCACCTTCTATGCCTAAATCACTTCTCAGTATTTCGTAATTGTTTCTTCAAATCATATATTGTAAATATAGGATACTTTAGCATCTTATTTCTATATTAAAATCAAAACAGTATCACCATTGCATGAACCATGAATCATCACCAGTCATACACCTTCCACTGCACTTTTTCCTGCTTTTTTGCATCAGGATTTGTATGTACATTATCATTGAGTGCTTATATCACCTTCTCCTTCAGCTTAAGCCACCAATCTCACAACTCAGTAGCTCCTGAATTTAGGTTTTATCATCATTTTTCATAAAGCAGTACGTGTTAATAAGTTTATGAAAAACATGTGCAATTACAGTTTATGTATGTTAGGAAAATTACATTCATATGTATTTGAACAAATGGTAAACAAGTAATAATAATGTGAATTATGTTACAAGAAAGGATGGACTACTAAACGAAGTAGTTGCCCCATCCTTGGATCGCACCCTAACTAAGCCGGGAATCAAGCCAGTGGAACTAGACATATGGTGCACACTTAAAACCAAATGGATTTACGCAACACAACTGATCTTTTGGTAACAAACAAGAATAACTGTGCATGTATCCCTAACAGAACATGTATATATGCATGGCCATTCAGTACACTACATAAATGGAAAAATCCCTCTTTTAACCTTTCTATACTCGAACCACCAACTACTAGTCAGTCACCTCAACCCGCTTCTGACATTAATTCAACCATAAAGCTCTTTAGTCCTCTTTCCAATATATTCTAGCCATTAACAACCACTAACTCCTTCACAACCCATTCAGTTATACCTAACCCATCTTTACCAGCAATGTAACTCGTATATATCCTTTTCTTCCCTCTAAGCTCTTGAACTTACCACTTCCTAAATCAATATGCCCTTATCAGCCCATATCAAATGTGTTTATATGTATTTCTTGTCATCTTGAATAGACAATTTTTTTGTAAGCAATCTCGGTCCAAACATCTTGCTGGAGCAAAGAACTGAATCTACTACTGTCCATCCCACTAATATTAATTTTCCCCATTTGGCTAACAATTTCCTGTTGATGTAAGCAAGGATCCATTTGTAAATTAAAATCAAAACACAGCAAACACCTTCTATAGTTTCATTTGTATATGATGGTTTCCTAAGACAACTCAGTGCTCACCATGCAGTACTAGTTTTAAACAATGTTTAGTGGCTCATTTAATTAACAGAGGTGATTCCCACCTGAATTTAAGAAACTTAACAATAAAATTGTATACTTATCATTCTGCAGCAGAAACATGTTTAAAATATATCTTAGTGAATAGTAGTATGGCGTAAAATATAATATCAACATTAGGAAAATAGTTCCTTTTAACCATCATTTTTTCCATTTTTCAGTCAAAGCTGCTTTTAGTGGTATTGTAATCGGTAATAAAACTGCAGTAGCAGCTAAATATTTAACATCTGAAAATCAGCAATAGCCTGTGTGCATTTAGCCCTCTTCTTCATAGTGCATGAGCCAGTACCGAATACAGAAAGATGCTTATTCCGAAAGCTTAGCTTGAAACCGAAAGAACTTTATTAAAGCATCTGATAAGAGAAAGAACTTTATTAAAGCATTCGACATCGATAACCACACTTGCGATAGCCTAAAGTGATAATAGGAAAATAGCCAAAATATTTAGATAGGAAGTGCCGATGATTTCGATACGGATACTGTTAGGAAGCTGCAGCTGTAGCACATAGTAGCCCATGTTTTCAACCTGGGGTGGCCACCAACCACCACCAACCAAGCCACCAACCAAGTCACCAACCCCTACGAACCATCTCCACTCCATATATAAATCCTTCTTCTTCATAACTTCTATCCCATCTCAAATCCAATAAGAAGAAAAGGAAGCAATTCTTGGAGTGAGATCAAGTGTTGAGTGAAAAGTGTTCTATGTAATCACTTTGTAATTTTTTCTATAATAAAAGATCTGCAACAACCCGGAGACAATGGCATAATTGGCGGAACTCCGTTATCAAAGTTTGTGTGTCTTACCATAATACATTTTATTTCTTTTCTCAATAAATATAATCATAAGGAAATTTTCGTAATTTCCCAACAACTGGTATCAGAGCCATAATTTGTTAGAAAGGCAGATGAAGGAAGGGTGAAAATCGAGAAGTTTGACGGAGTAGACTTTGGCTTTTCGAAATTGCAAATTGAAAAGGATTATCAAACTCTCACAGAAAAGAAGCCGGAGAATATGAAGGATGAAAATTGGACTCTTCTTGATAGACAAGCCCTTGGAGTTATTTGACCGACGTTATCCCGCAATGTTGCTTTCAACATAGCAAAGACCATGGCAGGTCTTATGGCGGCTCTCTCCAGTATGTATGAGAAGCCATCGACCTCTAACAATGTCCATTTGATGAGGCAATTATTTAATTTGCGAATGACAGAAGGTGAATCGGTAGCTCAACATCTCAACGAACTGAATACGGTTACTTCTCAGCTATGTTCAATTGAAATTGAGTTTGACGAAGAATTACGGGCATTGATATTTTGTCTTCCCTGCCAGAAAGTTGGAATGCTACTTTCACAGTAATGAGTAGCTCATCGGGAAGTAATAAGTTAACATTCGATGATATCTGTGATATGGTTCTTAGTGAAGAGATTCGACGAAGAGATTCTGGTGAGTCGTCAAAATTTTCAATTTTTAATACACAGTTAAGAGGAAGAAATTCAACACGAGGAAATGGTCAAAGTGTAACATCCCGTAATTTTGTTAACACTAAAGAAGATAAATTAAATAAAAATTAATTTAATATTAAGAATTAAGGGAAAAGTACGTCATTACGTCCGTCTTGAAATTTTGGTCAGGATAGACACCTAGTTTGCGTAAAATAGATAACATATGAAGAAGTTACGGGCGATAAAATTTTGACAATCAAACCAGGCATAACTGGAGCACTTCACAAGTGCACCAAGGCAATTTTACACTGGCGCACTTGTAAAGTGCGCCCATGGTGGTTTTTGGATATTCGGGCTTTTTTCAAGTGGGTGGCGAACCATTACCTGATTCACTCTAGGGCTGGGGTGGCATTCGAATTCTGGACATTAGCAGCTATAAATATACCTCAATTCTCTTGTTTTCTTCACAAAAAATCAATGGCGGCCAAACTCTATTGGTATGTGAATTGAACTGGATCCCTTTTCTTCTTATATCATCTAAAGAAAATCAAATCTAGAAATTAAAGATCCATTCTTTCTCAATTCTCTAAACCTAACGCTATGAGTTTCTATTTGCTTTTAGGTTTAAATAAATAAAAGGGAATTATGAAAGACAGTGAATTGGATATGGCGTAAACTATGAATCAATGCTATTGTTAAAATTCATACTATGTCATGATAGATCTACACATTTAGATCTAATGCAATTGTGGTTATTATATTATATTGCCTATGCAGATCTTGACTTGTAACTATGTTGTGGTGAATGTAAATCTATTAATTTTGTCAACTGCAACATTGGCTAGATCTAATTCTTTATGTACATCACCTTTCACATGTCATATTGCGATCAGCTTAGATATGTTGTAAATTGGACACGTGAATCCATATTTAGATCTAAACATGCCATTATGTCATTCTAATGGTGTTAGATCTATTTTTAACCTCTAGATCTGAATTATGTGATCTAATTTATCACCTTGTGTTATCATGTTAGATCTATACCAATTGGACATCTAAACTGTTGTTTTAGATCTTACTATGCTTATTGAGACATCGTTGTTATGTTAGAACCAATTAACTGCCACAAATTCACTAGTTTTATGTTCATCTTGTTATGATGTTAATTACATGTCCATGACAGTATGTATGTTCACCTTGTCACTATGCTAGTTTATGTTTATGCCAAGATGTTTACTTTGATTATATTCCCATAATTTTCCCTATTATCATTTATAACTAGGCTATTGTCTTACAAAGGCATGCCGCCTGTTTATGAGTGCGCTAGTTAGGAAAAGGGGGAAAAGGGTTAATATTGGCATAATTTGTATATGAACATTTTTGGACATATAATTCAAATTATTTGGTAAAATGGGTATCAACACCAATAAAAGGAAAGGATTAATTAATTGGTTAACTAATTAAAAATGAATGTCTAGTAATTACAATTAGGAATTGTAATTGTACTTATGACATGAGGTTAGGTTGCATTAGTGGTGGAAGTCTTCCCGGACCCGACCGGCATATCCAGCATCCACTAATGTTGAACCTAATGTGGGAGGTCTAAGTACGCAAAGACGAATCGGGCTAAGACACGAGGTTATGTCCAACTATGGAATAAGTCTGCCCGGACCCGACCGACATATCCAGCATCCACACGTTGTAGGCTTAATGTGGGAGGTCTAGCCCGTTATAAACCATAAATGGGCATGGTAATGAATTAGACTGCTTAAGCAAGTCTAATCCATTGGGATTGTATGATTATGAACAAAGGTTAGGGTTAAGTAAATTGATTGGAATAGTGGATGGGTTAAGTAAATCTGGAGGGGGTGGGTAATATTCACATATAGGCCCATGAACTTAACCCGATAAGGTTATGTAATTAAAGACACCTAGTGGTATACATAACCAGGGAAAATAATAAAGTTATGTAATTAAAGACACCTTTAGGGTAAGCATAACTGGTATAGGGCTACATAATTAAAGACACCTAGTGGTGTACATAGTCAGTGAAAAACCTAGTTGAGGATACAAGACAAAGGGGAGAGCTTGTTCATATTGTGTAGGACCCATTTCAGTCAATAACCCGGAGTAAGTATCAAAAAAATACTCCATACTAGGCGGAGTGGGGACACACTTACTGATTGTAAGAGAACCAAACGTAGATGATGGTGTGGGCGGCGCGAACCGATTGGGCCATGTGCATGCATTAGCCGGGCAGAGGGGGATAACATGACCGTGACACCAGTAGATATGGGGCTTTGCATATTAGTGAAAGGTTGCCACTGTAGGACGTGATACATCCTACCGTGGGGCTGACACAGAGTATTTGCGGAGTAGGGAGCCGATCGATTAGGGTAGTGGTTAGGGTATATTTTTGACATACGTCCTAAGTCTACCACCTTATAGTGGAAGGGATCATCTCATTGTGGTTATACTAGTAATAGTGCAGAGTAATCATTAAAGAAGTAAATACAACTTACCCTATCTACCTTGTCACACCTGCCATTTATGTAGTGACCTCTCTTATCGGGTTTATATGCCTATCATGTTACTTTTATTTATTTACTTGCTAAAAGTAACTATACTAGCAAGACTTTATGTCTAACCCTTTTGTTTCTCCTTCTTTCTTCTATTCCCCCCTGGTTCTTAGGGAAGAAACACTCAAGCTTAGTTAAGACTCAAATGTCATCTTGCTGGGAGTAACTTCTGAAGTGTGGCTCAAGTTCTTGTCTCTGCTATGGCTTAACTCTTTCAGTTAGGGAATTATATTTTTCTTATATTCGTATGTACTCTGATTATGCAAGACAGAAGTTATTTTATTGTAATGGTTTTTGTGACTTATGGTATTGTGGACCACGGTATTTTGATTTATGTTGAAATAAAAAATTAAATTTCCTCTACTATCTTATTTATATCTATCTTTTAATTATTCTGTGTCTATTTACCTATAACGCTTCACGAAACTTAATGCATTCCCTTGGTGAGTGACATTACCGGACGTGGGGTGTCACACTTGGTATAAGAGCTGAAGGTTACTAGATTAGATAAAAGTTTTTAAACATATTTTTGTTGACGGCAAAAAATGTTGCAAACCCCAAAGATTCCCAATTAATAGCAATTACAAATATGGTTGCACAGACAAGAACATATTTGAAACATAAGCAGTAAATAACACAAGAGATTTATAGTGGTTCGGCCTCAGTAAGTGCCTACGTCCACTTTGAAGAGTCGTTGGAATATTATCAATCACTTGGAAGAAATTACAAGGTTGAGACTATCTCACGATATCTCATTACATTCATGCTTCATGATATATAATGTCATAATTATCATATATTGAATAATAAGGAAAAAAACAATCTTGTCCTCCTTCTTTCTCAAAGAGGAGATGCCATTCATGAAGCTTTATGGATGTCTCTACGCTCTAGCATTCTCTTCCTTTGAAGTGTGAGGCCATGGGGTATTTATAGGAAGTGGTTGGGTAGGGGTTAGGTAGGAGTAGGTAGAAATAGGGACCATCTTCCAGAAATTTGCGCCTCCTGCAATTGGCCTTTGGAAATTCGCACCTGGGCGAGGTGCGAAATTTCGCACCTGATAGCTGCGAAACTTCGCACATGATAGGTGTGAAACTTCACACCGGGCTGGGTGCGAAGCGGATTTTGGTGAGAGGATTTGTTAAGGCTAGTTGACTCCGTTGGCGCGGTGTTGTGGCGGCGAAGTTGCGAGGTTCTTACCGGAGGGATCTTTCTCCAGTCCTTGCCTCTGCACTTCCTGAGTTTTGCCCTTGGCCCCGGCTTCACGCGATGGGTTGAGTAGAGCGTGTCTTGAGTACTTTTGGTGACCAAACCAAAAGGTCAGTTAACATTTGCCCCTCAAAGCACGTCTTGTCTTGACGCCTTGTCTTGACATGATGTGCTTTGGAATGAAAGTCGAGATGGTAGTTGGTGCGGATTTATCCTGCAAGTTATTGGAGAAAATGTATCTGCTGGCGGGCTCGTTCGTTATGGAATTGTGAGCGAGCTGCTGTTGGATTGGTATCGTACTCGCGTCGTTGAGTGTCTGCATGGTTCCATCATCGCGAGTTTTGGGCGACGGGATCTTGGCGGGAAACGAGCGTACGCGGAAGAGAGGTTTTTTTATATTTTTCTGGAGGGTACTAAATTTCGAACCGGAGGGGTTCGAAATTTTGAACCCAATAGGCTTGAATCATCGAACCGTAGTGGCTCGAGAATTTGAGACATAGGTTCAAAACTTCGAACCTAGGAGGATCGAAATTTCGACCCCTCGGGTTCGAATTTCGAGTCTAGACTTGGAATATGAAAGGTTTTCTTCTTTTCATTATATATGGGCCCCTCCCCCCATTTTCCTTCCTCCTTCTATTTTCGCGCCGACTGCCATTATTCTGAAAACTTCGATTCTCGACCACTTTGACTTGAAAATTTCTAAGGTAAAAGGCTTGGTCGAGCCGTGGGGAAGGGAGGTCGAGGTGCGACGGAGGAGGCTCGAGGTCTCGTACCCGAAGGGAGGTTCGGAAATTCGAACCTGTGGGGACTCAAATCTTCGAACCCCGTAGGGTACGAGATTCCGAGCCCTGATGGGTTCGAGGCTTCTACCCCCCTGGGGTTCGAATCTCTGAACCACCAGGGCTCGAATTTTCAAACCCAAGGGGTTCGAAATTTCAAGCCACTGCGGTTCAAATTTTCGACCCCAAGGGGTTCGAACCTTTGAGGTGCCCGGGCCTGGGTGTTTTCGGAAACTTCATTCCCTGGGGCCTGGTTGAGTGCTGTGCGTTGGCCAGAATGTCCGCTTTCGCCACTTCGAACTTTGATTTCCTGACTGCCTATCCTCGGATTTATACACTGTTTGTTTGATTGTATGAATATATCATTGTTGTCGTTGATAACTGCGCGGATGGGAACTTAGCACCTTCATATAGGACAGAGCATATATCTGGACTATGGCTGAACTATAAAAATCTTTAACGTTTCTACGTGTGCTCTCATTCTTTGCATGACACTGCATACACACTTGTTAATCTTTATCAACACGAGGGGTATAAGTTATTTTACTACGATGTCTGACACTGGTACATTGGAGTATAATGAGCCATGCAAACAAGATCACAGACTGGGAAACTTCTGGAAGCAGAGGTTTCCCCGCCATCGTCTAATTCTTCTACTTCTACTTCTGACTCTATGGACAACGCTTGCTCTAGAGGCAGCGAGCTTGAGACTAACGAAGGGTCGACTCCTTCTCAGATAGGGAGTTTGCCTGAGGTGTCAGAGCACGGGAGTCATACTGAGAGGTTACATTCTCCAATTGTATACTCCGAGATGGAAGACGTAGATATTATGGAGGGTGGTGAGCCGCCTTCCCTAGTGGCTCTTGACATGCTCCATGATGTAGTCAATTTGGACATTCCTACAGATTCAGTGCCATCGCGCTTGGTTGTCGCGGCTGTTATGAAGCTATCTTTGCGGTTTAATATCCCTGAGGGGGAGGCTCATGCCCCTGGATCGAGAGAAAGGGCTCACGCATCGCCAGAAGGCTTTACTCCTTGGAATCGACATGCTTGCGTTGCGGGGTGCGTGCCCACGGCCAATGATTTTATACGGGAAATGCTATTCTATTTCCGCCTTGCACACTCATAGCTGCAACCGAACTCTTATTCTTCGCACTTGGGTACTTGTGTTCTCTTTCCAGAGTTTCTTCATCGGGATCCTACTGGAGATGATATTTGGTACCTTTTCCATTTCAGATGGTCGACTGGCGCATCGTCTTCGCAATGGTTCTTGGAGGCGTCTTCAACTACTATTTTTTTTGTCGGAAAGTGGCCAAACTGTCAGTGATAAAGCAAGTTTGGTTCTTTGTTCGTTGCCCTCTCGGATTTGCGAGGAGATGGATAAAAGGAAGTGAGCATCTTTAGTCTTCGCCTCTTTTTTCCAGAAGTTTCCGAGCTTTGTGACTCATAGTTTTTTATTGTGGCAGGGACTCCCGAGGCACCTACTAGCGACGAGTATCGGCAACGTCTCGATGCTTTGCGAGCTATTCCTGAGGGGTCGGAAGCTGAGCACCTGAGAGAAGTGGAGCAACTTGAGAGCGAGCTGGAGGATGCAGAGTTCCGGACATATTCGACTGTGGAGGAGGATATCAAGAACATGCTGGTAAAAGCCCTAAGGTTCCATAGAATCTCTTGGATGAATGACTATTCCCGCGAGTAGGCTCAGACCTGGGAAAGGCTGGTCCCGTATGAGGCCTTCTTGCGTGGAGTTGAAGTTGGGTCCTTGGACGAGCGACAACTTATGACTGACCTCTTGACTACGGAGGAGCGTGAAAAATTGGAGGAGGGTAGCAAGTTGCTGCTCGAGGACACGGAGAAAGAAAGGTTGGAGAGGCTCACCGACGAAAAGGGAAATCTTGTTATGCCGGGAAGTGTTATGGTAGGGGTGGATCTTGCGGAGGGAAGCTCTTCTCGACAATCAGTTCCTGGGTCGGTCACTGCGACTGACCCGGCTGCTTCGACCCAAGTTCCAACCCGGCATGATATTGAGCATTCTGACCCAGGCGATACTGAGCTCCTGCTGCCTGTCATGCCGGAAGTTCCTTCGGCTCTTTCCACGCCACCCTTGGTTGGAGGTAAACTCTCTTTGCAATGCATCCCAGAGGATGATGTGATCACTGAATTTAAGGGTTAACCGATCGTGCTTTTATCGTGAAGACCCTTTTGGAGTAACTTCATCTTTGGACCCTACCCCCGTGAATCCCCAAACAACTGAATCTGGGCCAGGACTTGGGAGGACTTGGCTTGGAGAGAGTGGAGATCAGCTTGATACCTTCTCGGGGATCAGAATAACTCCCATTGTTTACGAGGGCCTTCTTTATGATGAGGGAGAGAAAGTAGATAGGCAAAGTGGGATTGCCCGAGGTCCGATGGAGGCAAGGGTGAGGCAGGAAGATGCTTCTGGGCAGAATATCGTAGCAAAGGTCATGGAGGATACTACGGAGAGGGCTGCTAGGGCTGTTTCCCAAGGGCAAACTGATGAGGAGGCTAAGAGGAAAAGGCTAGCTCGTGAGGCTCAGAAGAAACGGAGTGATGAGGATGCCCAATGGAGGGCCATTAAAGCCCATGAGAAAATCGGGGCTGGCGATTCTGCGCATGAGTCCCAGAAGCTCGTCGATCGTCAAGCCGCTAAATAGGCCAAGGAGAAAGCCAAGCAGGATAAGAAAAAGACTCCGGAGGCAAGCGCAGCCGTGACCGGTCTTCTTGCTGGAGGTGCCCCCCTTATTTTGCCTCCAGTTTCCCTAAATGATGTTACTGAGATCCCTAGTGGCGACAAGGCAGGCGAGAGGCGTCTCTCAACTTCTCACTGGTCGACCACTTCCAAAGGGAGCCGAAGTGGGAAAGGAGGGTCTAGCAAGAGGAAACGCGGCTCCACGGACGAACCATCGAGTGAAGAATATTCAAAGAAGAAGCACAAAGACAAGGGGAGGAAGCACGATTAGCATTAGTTACTTAAGTATGACTTTAGGGCTCATTTTGGTAGTGTAGGACGATGGTTACGCGAGTT
The DNA here is from genome assembly GCA_030737875.1 of Allium sativum. Taxonomy (NCBI): domain Eukaryota; kingdom Viridiplantae; phylum Streptophyta; class Magnoliopsida; order Asparagales; family Amaryllidaceae; genus Allium; species Allium sativum. The sequence goes on along the minus strand of CM060916.1, from coordinate 1,043,937,466 downwards.
CGGCCCTCGCTTTTGGTTTTTCAAGGCATGGTGTGGTTCTCATGTACACCCTGCCATTAGAAGGAAAAGATATTAGTAGTGTAGTGAGTTGTAATGTGTGTGTGTTGTAATGAAAAGTGAATTAGTAAAGATCGCATTTTGTGTTAACTGTTCGGATGTTCCCCCCATGTTTTCGGGCGTCCCGTACTTGCATAGGCAAAATTATCGTTACATTTAACAAAAAAGCGATTGTGAGTATTGTGCCCCAGGTTGGTGATTCCCGGGGGTGTGATTGAGTGCCGTGCTCTGGGTTGTAGTTCCAGAGGGGCGTAAGATAGTGCTAAGGCTTCTAGTAAGTCTCACTTAGCTAAGGAGACCCATAGTTTGCGAAGCCCAACTTGAGCGCCTGCTGTTTTTTCTTGGGTTACCCGGGATTAAACTCAAGAGTAACGGAGGCGCATGACGTCGCATTATGCGGTTTGTCTGGTGTAGGCTCTCCCGTCGTTCATCGGGTTGGGACAACCCTGAGGGCATCATCGTTCGCCTGGAAAGAGAAGCCCGGATCATCAGCTCGTAAGGTCCGATCGTGGCCATGGGCTACCCCTCAGCCTTGTGAGCTTTGAGGATGTGACGATTTAAGGGTCGGTATTGGTGCTGCGTTAAAGTCCGACCGACACCCGTAGCTCAGAGGGAGTTTGTGTTGCCCCGTCAAGCTGTTGGGTGGTTGAACGATTTATCCTAAGCCTTGATTTTGGGTCAAGGTTCGAGTCAGAGGTTATTTATACTCGGTCGCACTGCGGGCTGGCGACTCGAGTAGCATGGTCGGGTCCTATGTTTGGGATGCTGGTCGTTACCAATGTGGTTAGGCCGCGGGATTGATCCGCGGTCGATATGGCGATGCCGACCCCCATGTTGGGAGTCGGTACAGCGGTGTATAGAACTAGCTGTTAGGGTTAGCTAATTATATCGCGTGAGGAGTGAACACAACGTGGGGAGACAGAACGATGAGCATCATTTCCGTTAATAACTTTTAGCATGAATAGCCTTTACAATGCCTTGAATCATTACAAAACAAAACATCGCTGGAAAACATAAACAACCATATGCTAAGTTATGTGAAATAACGGCAGAGATGTTCACTGTTCCAAGCCGTTGGTAGTTCAACTCCGTCCACGGTGGTAACCTTGAAAGTTCCATTGCGGAGTCTTCGCAGAATGGAGTATGGACCTTCCCAGCGAGGAGCGAGTCCTATTGGCGGAGGGAAGACCTGTTTTAGGATGAGGTCGCCGATGTTGAGGTCCTTGTGGCGGACTCGAGAGTTGTAATACCGAGCGACTCTTTGTCGTTGTGCAGCGACACGTAGATCTGCTTCGTTTCTTTTTTCTTCTAGCAAGTCGAGTGACCCCAGAAGCATGTCCTGATTTGTCTTTGGATCGAAGTAGGTGACACGATGAGACTGAAGCTCGAGCTCGATTGGGAATGATGGCTTCGGACCCGTAAGAAAGGGCGAAGGGCGTGTGCCCAGTTGATGTCTTGTGAGTTGTTCGGTAGGCCCACAAGGCTAGAGGAAGTTTGTCTTCCAACATGCCCCCCGCCTTCTCGAGGCGCTACTTGATGATGGATTTGATGACCTTGTTGACCGCTTTGACTTGTCCGTTGGCCTCGGGGTGAGCTACGGCCAAGAACCTTTTTTCGATGCCGTGCCGCTGACAGAAGGACTTGAGTTTGGCGCTCTTGAATTGAGTGTTGTTGTCTGAGATGAGGGCCTGAGGGACCCCGTATTGAGTAATGATGTTGCGCACCACGAAGTTGATCATCTTCTTGGTGGTGATAGTGGCAAGGGCTTCGGCTTCCGCTCATTTGGTAAAATAATCTACTGCGACGACGGTGTATCGTGCCCTGCCTATGGCCATGGGAAGAGTTCCAATGATGTTGATTCCCCACATAGCGAATGGCCAGTTGCTGGTCATCTGTGTCAGTTCCGTCGGCTGGGCTCTTGGGATCTTAGAGAAGCGTTGGCATTTGTCTCACTTGCGAGCATAGTCTGTGGCGTCTTGGTCGAGCGTGGGCCAGTAGTAACCGTGTCGGAGTATCTTCCTGGCCAGTGTTTGCACCCCTGTGTGGTCGCCGCATTCGCCTTCATGCACGCTAGTGAGAATTCTTTGGGCATCGCCATGGGCCACACACCTAAGTAAGGGGACGGAGAAGCCTCTTCGATATAATATCCCGTCTATCAGAAGGTAGTGGGATGACTGGAGGGTGAGCACTCGACGTTCTTTGCGGCTCTCTGGGAGAGTCCCATGTCGTAGGTAGCTCTCGATGGGCGTCATCCATGATTCCAGTTCTGGTTTGGCAGTCATGGCCGTGCTGGTTTGATTTGGCTTGATACTGGGGGAGTTAAGTACTTCGACGAGGGCGAATCCCAAAAGCTGAGGGTCTTCAGAACTCGCCAGTCATGCCAATGAATCAGCTTTTTCGTTTTGCTCTCGCGGAATGTGAGTGATAGTGAAGTGGTCATAGTGGGTGAGCAGCTTTGGAACTTGAGTTAGGTACAGAGCGAGCCTTTCAGTTTTCGTTTGGTACTCGTCTATCACTTGGCATACGACGAGTTGCGAGTCAGAGAAGATTTGGATAGTTCTCAGCTTGAGCTCGATCGCGATTCTCAGCCCGGCTAACAATGCCTCATATTCCGCATCGTTATTGGTAGTAGAGAAATTCAGCTTTAATGCATAGTGTATTGAGTGTCCCTCAGGTGTGATGAGTACGATACCGGCTCCCGAGCACTTGATGTTGGAGGATCCGTCTACGAACAACTTCCACACGTCGTCGGGGGTTTCGGCATCTTCTGCAGAGGTTCCCTCAGGAGCCGTGAATTCTACTATGAAGTCGGCAAGGGCCTTCCCGAGGATGGCTTGGCGGGGAATGAATGTTATCTCAAACTGACTTAGTTCCATAATCTACTTCAGTAGTCGGCCAGATGCCTCCGGTCGTTGCAGGACCGGACCCAGCTGTTGGTCAGTGTAGACTTTTGTGGGATGAGCCTGGAAATATGGCTGGAGCTTCCGGGAGGAGATTAGTAAGCAAAATGCTAGTTTTTTTTATCTTTGTGTAGTTCTTCTCTGCCCCTATCAGTCGTTTTCTTATATAGTAGATTGGTCACTGGATGCGATCCTCGAGTCGTATCAACGCCGAGCTGATTGCCTGTGGAGAAACAGCCAAGTAAACGTATAAGTCCTCGTGGTCTGTAGGCTTAGATAAGATGGGTGGTCGCAGATTCAGAAGCTCCTTGAATGCGGAAACGCATTTAGGGGTCCACTTGAAATTGCGTTTCCCTTTTCGAAGTAAATCAAAGAAAGGAATGCACTTGTCGGTTGCCTTAGAGATGAATCAACTTAAAGCGGCGACCTTCCCATTCAAACTTTGAACATCCTTGATGTTCTTGGGGATTTGGATGTTACTAATGGCCTGGATTTTCCCGGGGTAAGCTTTGATGCCCTGGGCATTGACGATGAAACCTAGAAATTTTCCTGAGGCGATGCCAAAGGAACATTTCAGAGGATTGAGTTTCATGTCGTGGTGGCGTAGGACATCGAACATTGCGGAGAGGTCGTGGACGTGACTGCTAGACACTTTCGATTTAACTAGCATGTTGTCCACATACACCTCCATGGATTTCCTGATTAAATTTTTGAAGAGTCGATTAACCATCCGTTGATATGTAGAACCGGCACTCTTGAGGCCGAAAGGCATGATGTGATAGTAGTAATGTCCGCGGTCGGTTATGAAGGAGGTATGATCCTGGTCGCGGAGATCCATCGGGATCTGGTTGTAACCAGAGTAGGCATCCATGAAAGATAGTAGCTGGTATCCGGCGGTTGAGTCGACTAGCTGGTCGATCTTGGGGAGCAGGAAGCTGTCCTTCGAGCAAGCTTTGTTCAAACCAAAGAAATCGATGCATGGCCGCCATTTACCATTGGCCTTCTTGACCAGAACCGGATTGGAGACCCACTCGGGGTAGTAGGCTTCACGGATGAAGTTGTTGTTTAGCAGGCGATCAACCTCTTCTTCGAGTGCCTTGGACCTCTCGGGCCCCAGGAAGCGGCGCTTCTGCTTGATTGGACGGATTTTAAGATCTATGCCCAATGAGTGGCAAGCAATTGCGGGGTCTATGCCTTTCATATCGGAATAAGTCCATGCAAATACATCCAAGTTGCCTTTCAAGAAATCCACGAGGTCATATTTGGTGGCTGGGTGCAGGTACGATCCTATCTTCAGTACTCGTGATGGGTCATCAGGGGTAACGGACACATCCATCGTGGGCTCGACTGGAGTTGGTCTCTCGTACTCGGGCTCTTCGTCTTTCCTTGGTTCAAGGTCGTCGGAAAGACAGGAGTGACGCCTGGGCCAGGGCCCAGACTCCTCTGATTGCTATGCTGAGGCGGTCTTGGTGCAAAAGGCGGTGGGTACTGCTTTACCCTTGTCCCTATTGCATGCATTTTTCCATTCTATTGCATAACATTCCTTGGCACTAACTTGGTCGCCTTTGACTGTTGCGATCCCGTTTTCTGTTGGAAATTTCATTAGGAGAGACCATGGCGATAAGCAGACGCAGAATTCTGTGAGGAAGGGGCGTCCGAGGAAGACGTTGTATGATGAGGCAATGTCAATAACCATGAAGGTGAGGATTCGGACTCGGCTTCGATCCCCCGAGCCAAGTTCAACGGGTAGGTCGATGACTCCCACTGGACAGCTGGATGCCCCCATTAAAGCCGTGAATCGGGGAGTGGCATGCTTTTAGGTCTCTTTCTCCTAACTTCATCTGATCCTAGGCGGCTTTGAAGATGATGTTGACCGAGCTTCCCGAATCAACCAATATCTTTCGGATGGTTGCAGCGCCAATTTGAGTCGTTATGAAAAAAGGATCGGTGGTCGGGATTTCAATTCCCGTGGACTCCCTTTCGTGGAAAATGATGTCATCCCGCATGGTTTTCTGGAGCTTAGCCGAGGTGAATTCATCGGGAGAGGAGCAAGACTCGTAGATTGCATGTTTAATGGAACCCACGTATTCCTCCATCTTTCGAAAGCTGTCATGCATGGGGCTCGGTCCGCCGTATATAGTATTGATCACGATCCCTCGCCTTGCGTTAGACGGTCCAGGGGCCATCTTGGCGGCCATTTGAGGAGTTGGCGCTGAAGGTTTTGGATTGGCTCTGGGCGGAAAAGGCTCTTGAACATATCGTTCGAGCCTCTTCTCGCGGATGAGTTTTTCAATCGCATCTCGAAGCTATCGACATTCATTTGTGTTATGTCCATACATGTCGTGATATCGGCAGTATCTCCCCGGGTTCTTCTCGGAGTCGGTCGACTCAATTGCGAGGGGTTTCAGATATGGCAGAGTGTTGCATGTTTCCAAGTAGATGGTCTCCGGATTTTCATTTAACGGGGTATATGTCTCGTAAGTGCGGTAGGGGCCGGGCTTCCTTGGCTCTGTTTGGACCTGATTGTTGCCCTGACCACCTTGTCTCCCGTTGCTTGGTCTCTGTCTGGGGGGGGGGGGTACTTCCCCCGTGTTCGGATTGGGGGGTCTTCCTACTTCTTGAACCCGAGGGAGGTTATTTGCAGTGTCAGTCCGAGGGTTAGCGGGGCGGCTGGCGTCGGAGACGCGGTTCCGCCTTGCTTCTTCTTGGGATAAGAACTGCCCCGCTTTCTCATAGAAAGCATCGAGGCTCTTCGGTTGCTTTCGGTCAATCCATGCCCCGGATTCGGAAGTAGGAAGGACTCCTTTAGCTAGCTGGAAGAGGATGGTGCGTGGATCTGGATCCTCGACTTCGGCGAGGGTGATGCTGAACCGGGAAAGGTAGCTTTTAAGTGATTCCGTAGGTCCTTGGTATAAGTTGGAAAGGGTAAGGGGGTTCTTCTTAGTCGGAATGTGCATTCTGAACTGCTTAACCAGCTGTGTCGCTAGTTGGCTGAAGTTGTTGATGGAATCAAGCGGGACCCAAGAGAACCATAACAAAGCGGTCCCCGACAAGAAGGCCGGAAAGCATTTGCATTTGGCTAGATCTTCACCTCTGCTCGAGTCCATCTGCCATTCATAACGGTTTAAGAAAGCACGAGGGTCAATAGTGCCGTCGTAGAGCGGCATCTGAGGCATGCTAAAGCATCGCGACCATTTAGCTTCATTAACTCTTCGACTGAAAGGGTTGCACCTAATGTGCGCTTCCCATGAATCATGCACATTTCCTCGCATCTCCCTCATGATCCTTCGGACCATGTGTGGAAGGTAGGTCGGATGAGGGTCCGCCATCTGAACCTATGGGTTTTGGTGAGGTTACGGAATTCTGGCACGAGGGCATCTTCCAGGATGGATGTCTTCATCGTCTTCTTCCATGTCCTCGACATCTATAACGTGAGCCTGGCACGCGTGATAAGGTGGGGCGGGGTCACGCGGATCCGGTTCTGGAAAAGCATGGGCCGCCTGAATGGTGGGTTCATTGTCTCAGAGGGCGGCCACTGAGTCTTGTCGAGGATGAGGCTGTTTAGTAGGAGCGGGTCCTTAATTGATGATTAGGCGAGTACGATCCCGAGGTTGGACGTCCTCGCCATAGGTAATCGCGGTCCGGTCGCCCTTGTCGTTGGCGTATCCACTGCCATTGCCATTGTCGAGGGCGTTAGTTCAGACAACGACGTTGTTGATGAGACTAAACCTTCTTCTTTGTTATGGGCCCTTTGACTCGGAAGAGGAAGTTTCCGATGTTGGTGGCCGAGGTCGAGCATTGTTCCGAGCTAGTTGTAGTTGAGCGACGACGCGTTGACTTTCGTTAAGTTGGCGCATAAGGTTGATGTTATTCCTTAGCGCTTGATTGAGCTCGACGGCTATACGCTCATATTTTCAGTAAGCATACGGATTTGCGCTAGTGTTTCGGGTGCTTCGGGGTCCGCAATAGGAGGTTCAGTTTCATTAGTGGCCGGGATGTCTGCCGGTTGAGGTTGTCGAGATGTATCGGCTTCGGCTGCGGCTGAAGATCCGATTATTGCGTTCTTTGACTTCTTTACTGTCGTACGCGAACCCGATAGAAGGTTAAGCAGGGAAGCTTAAGCTTGACGAAGTCGAGATCGTAATGTGCAAGAAAGACGCAATATCCGAGTTTTCTCGGTGAAAGCACCAAATGTTAATGACAAAAAATGTCGCGAACACCAAAGATTCCCAATTACTAGGAATTACAAATATGGTCGCGCAGACAAGAACATATTTGAAACATAAGCAGTAAATAGCACAAGAGATTTATAATGGTTCGGCGTCAGTAAGGGCCTATGTCCACTTTGAAGAGTCGTTGGAATATTTTTAATCACTTGTAAGAAATTACAAGGTTGGGACTATCTCACGATATCTCATTACATTCATGCTTCATGATATATGATGTCATAATTATCATATGTTGAATAATAAAGAAAAACACAATCTTGTCCTCCTTCTTTCTCAAAGAGGAGATGTCATTCATGAAGCTTTATGGAGGTCTCTAAGCTCTAGCATTCTCTTCTTTTGAAGTGTGAGGCCATGGGGTATTTATAGGAAGTGGTTGGGTAGGGTTAGGTAGGAGTAGGTAGATATGGGGACTATCTTCCAGAAATTCGTGCCTCCTCCAATTGGCCTTCGGAAATTCGCATCTGGGCGAGGTGTGAAATTTCGCACTTGCCAAGTGCGAAATTTTGCACCTGATAGGTGTGAAACTTCGCACCCGGTTGGGTGCGAAGCGGATTTTGGTGAGAGGATTTGTTAAGGCTAGTTGACTCCATTGGCGCGCCGTGCAAAGGTGCGATGTTCTTGCCGGCTGGATCTTTCTCTGGTCCTTGCCTCTGCACTTCCTGAATTTTCCCTTGGCCCCGGCTTCACGGAATGGGTTGAGTAGAGCGTGTCTTGAGTACTTTTAGTGACCGGACCAAAAGACCGGTTAACAATTTTCAAAAAGGTTTTTAAAAGAAATCATTTTCATAAAGAAAAGGTTGTTTTGAAAAACATTCCCCAAAATTCCATATGTATTATCCTTCGGGCCTTTATCTAAATATCTTCCTTTTTCCTTTTTCAGCATGTCTGAGGAACAAAACATTCTTAATATCCCAGAGGGCGTCACAATACCTAGATGGTTCCATAGAAATTTGGAGGCCACGGCACCTACCGAAGGCCAATGAAATGCTCCTCCCCCAACTGCATCAGTCATTCCTCCTCCTCCTCCCCCTCCAAGAGCAGATAACTTCACCAAGATCTGCAAGGACTTCCGTGCTATGGGAGGGAAGCCATTCCATGGGAACGAGACAATCGTAGAAGCTCGGAATTGGCTCATGGAGATCGAGGATTCATTCGTAATCTTTGAAGTAGAGGATAGAAGGAAGGTTCAGTTAGCCGCCTGACTACTTAAGGACGAAGCCTCATTTTGGTGTGAAGTCACTTTGGCTGGACGTCCGGTGGAAACTTGGGAAGATTTTAGACAAAGGTTCAAAATGAAATTTCTTTCCTAAGCCAAAAGCAGCATGCATATGCAGAGATTCTTAGCACTCAAGCAGGGAAACCTGACGGTAAAAGAGTATGTGAATAAATTTAACCAGCTAGCAAGGTTCGGTTTTGGAGTTTGTGGATACGCCACAGAAAAGGGCTTTGTGGTTTGCTAAAGGGCTGAATGAGCCTTGTATGGTTTAGCTATGTCCCATATTCCAATGGGGGCTGCTTTTGAAAAGCTAGTCGATATGGCCCTAATGCATGAGGAAGACAAAGGAGAAAAGAAGGCTAAGGAGACATAGCAAAATAGGAAGGTGTGGCCCAAGAAGGGGCAGCAGCAACAACAGAAGAAAGGAGGAAAAAATGATAAAGGAAAGGATAAGAGAAAATGTCACCAGTGTGGGAAGAAAGGTCTTCTGTTTAAAGACTGTAAGCGAAGGAAGAACTCTTGCTACCATTGTGGAAATGTCAGACACTTTGCTAAAGAGTGCCCGAAGAAAAGGGATCATAGGGACATGGTCAAAGGACAAGGACTTCTGGAGGGCAGGTGCATGCTCTCACAACCAGTGCTCCCGATAGAGGTAGAAAAATTTCCGTGGAAGGCTTAATTTCTCTTTCAAACCGTCTTATTAGAACACTTTTTGATTTTGGTGCCTCACATTCATTTATATCAAGTTCTGTAGTTGAATCTCTACACTTAACTACTAGTATGGTAGTGGATTCGGTAATTGTTTCAAGCCCCATTAGTGGTTCGGCTCATTTACCTATGATTTGTCGGGGCTTGAAAATATCTGTGCTCGGCGTCAAGTTTGAATGCGACACGTTTGTGCTTAGGTTTATGGGCTATGGGTTAATTCTAGGTATGGATAGGCTTACCACGCATGGTACCATTCTGGATTGTGCAACGAGAGTTGTTAGGCTTTTGACTTGTCATGGGAGGACCCTCGAGATTTCGTGTGACCCACAAGGGTTGGTTATGCTTAGTTTCCTAGAGTCTGTTGATGCGTCTATCGATGATCTGCAATCTGCTCCAGTAGTCCGGGATTTTTCCGATGTTTTTAATGAGGTTCGGGGTTTACCTCCAAGGCACGAGATCGACTTTTGTATTTATTTGGTGGACAATGCAAAGCCAGTTGCATTGCCGTTGCACCACGTGGCTCCAAGGGAAAGGACGGAGCTAAGTAAGCAAGTAGGGGAGCTGCTCTAGAAAGGGTTTATCAGAGGAAGCATATCTAAATGGGGTGCTCCAGTAGTATTCGCAACTAAAGCGGATGGTTCGCTTCTTTTGTGTGTTGATTATAGAGAGCTAAATAAATTCACTAAGAAGAATAGACACCCGCTCCCGAGGATTGATAATTTATTTGATCAGCCTTTTGGTGCCTTGTGTAACAACCCGTATTTTTAAATAACATGTTATAACATAAATCAAGGCAGAATTAAATGTTAAATTCTGAATCAAGGGAAACGGGCTGTGCCATTGCGTTCGTCTCGGAAAAATACGCGAAATAGAGTCCGAGTTTTTGGAAAACGGAGTCCGTATGACCAAGTTATGGACCGTCAAAGTTTCCAGAAAATTTCAAGTTCAAAAACAGTTCAAATTTGAATTTAGAATTCAAATTCAGCCAAAACAGACTGGGCGGGAAAACTCCCGCCCAGACAGGTCGACTAGGGGGTCAACAATAGGGTCGACCTCCCCCCAACCAGGTCGACACTAGAGTCGACCTGGGGGTCGACCTGGGAGTCGACCTCCCGGATCGGCCAGGTCGGCCTGGTGCACTTGATTGGGCTGTTTGGACCTGTTTTGGAGGCTTGTGACGTGATTTGATGGCTCGGATTGAATCTAGGGTTAATCCTGTGGCTAATACAATCCTAATCTTCTATAAAAAGACCCCTAAGCCTAGCCTAAATCATCATTATTCAACTCTACAACTAAACTATGCCAAAATTGTTCCTCTCATGGCCTCCACTTTCATGCTAAAATTTCTAAGTTTATTTATATGAGAGATTTTGATTTCATACAAGAGTTTTCAAGCTTGTATGAGTGTTCTTAGTTTGCATTCAAGTCAAGTTGCAATATTTCTATTACAAAGCAAGGGTTTTTATTGATTTGGCTCAAGGGTTTTTCATTTGGAGCTTGCATATTTGGGTTTTTTGGTGATTGCATAAGGGCTTCGTCTCAATCTTTATAATAAATATTCATTTGTGTCTTCATAGCATTGTAAGCCCTTTTCTACTTTCTTTTTTGAACTCTAAAGTTAAATGAATGATGCAAGTTTGGGGTTGATCATTATGATATGCAAGTTTGGTTTATCATTATGATATGCAAGTTTGGTTGATCATTATGCAAGTTGGTTTAATCATTATGTATGACACATGTTGCTATGTTATGCAATTTTGGGTTGATCATTATACACATGTTATCATGTTATGCAAGTTAAACTTGAGTTTGTGAGCTTAAAGCTTCAAGCTTTATATTAAAGGTTGCATTTTGGCAACATGGAAGTTATCATATCCCTTATGATAACTTGCATGTGAGGCTAAATGCGAACTTCTAGCAACTTCTACATGTCATTTATCACCATGTATCACTTATATGCTAAGTTTGGTTTTATGCATACTTTTGAAGCCTAATAATGCAATATGCAAGTATATGAACATATGTACATTTCATATGCCACCATGTTAAACTTGTGGCTTCAACACCTTTTTGTCATGATTATGCCAAGTTCCCTATTTTATCCTTTATGCGTTGTTGCGATTATGTAAACGATGGGATTACGTTGGGGTTGGGTAACATTATGACATGAACATGGTTTTTATAACATGACGTGATATGTAATTATGTTTTGGAAACATAATGGACATGACACTTAGAAAATATGAGTGTGGCCAACTCGAGGTTGGGTTGAGTTTGTAGCATAAATCTACCCGGACCCGCCCGGCTTAACTAGTGGCTACAAACAATAGGACCCAATGTGAGAAGTTGGTCATGTTGTGCTCGAACCCGAGGTTAGACCAAGTTGTGGTGTAAAGCTACCCGGACCCGCCCGGCTTAACTAGTAACCACAACAAGGTCTAATGTGAGAGGTTAAAGCACATTAAATTAATTAATGCCTCCTGATTAGGGTTAAGTCATGGTCCACTTGATACTTAACCAATTTGGGCTTGATGGGTTAATCGGGGTTAAGTCATGAACCTTGGGTACACTTAACCAATTTAATCCACGTTTGGATCGGGTTAACCACATTTAACCCATTAAGAAACCCTAGTGGTGTGGTCCTTTTCAGCAGTAACCCTCTTGATGGTATCATAAGACCCTAGGGGCTAGGCTAGGGTGGGGCACGATTACTGGGCTGACATGTAAGCGACCAAAACGACGGCTGAGTAGGTACGCCGGTGTAGGTCCTGGCGGACTATGGTCGTGCACATAGTCCGGAGTTGGAAAATCAGGCACGGGTACCAGTAGATCTTGACTGTGCATACTTGATTGGTGTCCGAGGTTGACACCCTAGGACTTGATACACCCTACGGTGGACCTAGCGCAGTTTAACTACATTGCATGTTTGGGCCGTATGACACCGACACTTGATGAGTTAGGCTTATAGGGAGCCGATCGACTAGACCGTGTAGTTGGACCTTGATTTAGGTCACCACATGATATTGGGCCAAGCTTGGGCCAATGGATCAATTCTTGTTTTTACTTGACATGTTAGAATGCTAGTACACCCGTGGTGCAAAACTTAACCTTGATTATGCGATGACAACTTTTATATATCTTGTTAATCATCAGGCCAGTATGTTATCCTTATGTTCATCTCAGCTTCTCATGCCAGTTAACTTTACTAGTTCAGGGACTGATAGTAGTTATGGCTTACCAGTATTTTTGACTGACCTGTTTTCTTTCTCCTCTTTTCTTCCGTTCCCCCCAGGTCCTCAGGGTGGGAACATTGGAGCTTAGCTTGGATCTTTATAGCTTGCTTACGGGATTTGCTCATGTACGGTTCTGGACATTGAGCTTGCTATGGTTTATCACTTCACTTTGGGGATAGTACTTTATGTATTTCAGTTTTTCAGTTTATGCTTTTCTCTAGACTTTGTTGTTGGAAAATAATGACCAAGTACTTTGTTGTAACTTAACTATGGTTTTGAAATGCTAGTTTTATCCGCTGCTTTACTACTCTGTTTTACTTATATGTTCTGTCTTGTGATATCTGCATGCATGTTTACCTTGTTTAACGCCCCTCCAAACCTAGTGTGCTTGCAAGAGTTACCCTGCGGAGGTGGGGTGTTACATTTGGTATCAGAGCTTAAGGTTTACAAGATTTGAGCAAAAGTGTTTTTAAAACTTACCTTTTTGAAAAACTATTTTCAAAACCAATTAAGTATTTTCCAAGAAAAGTCTAGTTATTTTAAAAGGCTATTCCTCAAAAGCCATTAGCACTATCCTTCGTTTCTTTGTTCTGAATCTATCCATCTTTTTCCTTCGTTTCAGTATGGCCGATAACTTTGCCATCCCGGAGGGTGTACCAGTACCTATTTGGTTTAGAAGGTACATGGAGGCAAGGGCGAATGAAGCCGGCCCCGCGGATATTCCTCCTCCCCCTCAGCATACACAAGCGAATTTCGCGGAGCTTTGCAAAGACTTTAAGGCGATGGGTTGTAAGAATTTTGTCGGAACGGAGACTTCTATGGAGGCAAGAAACTGGTTAAAGGAAACTGAGGACCCCTTTGCTATCTTTGATGTGGAAGATCGTAGGAAAGTTCTGTTGGCGGTATGGCTATTGAAAGGGGAAGCTGCTTATTGGTGGGTAGTCACCACCACTACTAGACCAATTGAGACTTGGGTTGACTTTAGGAGAAGGTTTGGACTAAAGTTTCTATCATCGACAGAAGAGAACCTTCAGATGGAGAGGTTCCTATCTCTAAAGCAAGGGGACATGACCGTTAGGGAATACGTGGATAAGTTTAATCAACTTGCTCAGTTCGGTCTAGAATTGGTAAACACAGCTCGGAAGAAGGCCCTACACTTTGCTCTAGGATTGAATGAGCCATTGCGCGGTTTAGCCATGTCTCATATACCCCTGGGGGCGACCTTCGAGAGTTTGGTGAATATGGCCCTACTTCAAGAGGAAGATAAGAGTGGCAAGAAGGAGGTCAAGGCGAATGAATCCGAAGACAAGAACAACAAGAAGGGGAACAAGGGCAAAAACAATCGCTATAACAACAAGGCAAGAAAAACAAGGAAGTGCAAGTTCTGTGGGATCGTTGAGGCACATAGCTAAAGATTGTAGGAAGAAGAATAGGAAGTTGGGCGAATGCTTTCATTGTGGAGAGATGGGACACTTTAACAAGGATTGCCCCAAGAAGCAAGGGCAGAATCAGCGTGCAGGACCTTCTGGAGGGAAAGTGAATGCTCTCAACGCTGCTCCGGTTAAGGACCGAGGTAGTATTTCTGTAGAAAGTCTTGTTTAAATTTCTGATTTTCCTATTCGCACCTTGTTTTATTCTGGCACATCGCATAGTTTTATCTCTTCTGACATTGTTGAAAGTTTGCACCTAAGTACTAGTCTAGTTGAGGATCCCGTTTGTGTTTCAAATCCAATTGGGGGTTCCGCCCATCTATCTATGATTTGTGTGGATTTGAAGATTTCTATCTTGACCGTAGAATTCACATGTAATGCTTATGTTCTCAGATTCACGGGATACGGGTTGATCTTGGGCATGGATTGGTTGTCCAGTTATGGAGCCATCCTCAATTGTGAGCATAGGGTGGTGAGGCTCATGACTCGCCTCGGTAATACCCTAGAAATTTCTTGTAACCCTAGAGGTCCCGTCATGTTATGTTATCTTGAATCTCTTGACTCGTCCATCGATGATCTGCAATCTGTAAGTGTGGTCCGAGACTATCCTGATGCCTTTGAAGAAGTTAAGGGGTTACCCCCTAAACGAGAGATAGATTTCCGCATTTATCTAGTCGATAATGCCAAGCCAGTATCATTTCCCGTTAGGCACATGGCCCCACGTGAAAGAAGGAAGCACAGTAAGCAAATCAAGGAGCTGCTTGAGAAGAATTTTATTAGACGAAGCATTTCTGAATGGGGTGCTCCAGTGGTATTCGCTACTAAGGCGGATGGTTCGCTTCGTCAATGTGTTGATTATCGAGAGTTGAACAAGCTGACAAAGAAGAATAGGCACCCATTACCGAGGATTGATGATCTCTTTGACCAGCTGGTTGGTGCTTCTGTTTTCTCTCAGCTCGATCTAGCCACCGGATTCCATCAGCTTAGAGTAGCTGAGGATAGCTTTGATAAAACTGCGTTTAGGACTTCAGATGGATTCTTTGAATGGCTTGTCATGCCATTCGGACTGACTAATGCACCCGCCTACTTCGTAGACTTGATGAGTAGGGTGTTCAGGGAGTTCCTTAACAAGTTCGTGGTTGTCTTTGTGGATGACATCTTAGTATTTTCTAAGAGTGAAGAAGAGCATGCCCTACATCTTAGGGAAGTGTCGGAGACTCTTCGAGCACATAGCCTTAAGGCTAAATTCTCTAAATGTCACTTCTGGAGGAAGGAAGTGCGGTTCTTGGGGCACGTGGTCTCCAAGGAAGGGATAGCTGTGGATCCCGCGAAGGTAGTATCCATCCAAGATTGGAAGGTTCCGAAGAATGCTACCGAGGTAAGGAGTTTCTTGGGGTTGGCTGGCTACTATAGGAAGTTTATCAAGGACTTCGCGAAGATATCAGCACCATTAACTCGCTTGACAAAGAAGAATCTAGTCTTTGCATGGGACGTAGATTGTGATGACGCGTACCGACGGTTGAAGAGAGCTTTAACCACAGCTCCAGTCTTAGTGTTGCCAGATGGGAGTAAGCCATTTGTTGTCTATACCGATGCTTGTGGGACAGGACTGGGCGCAGTCTTAATGCAAGAGGGAAGGGTAATAGCCTACGGTGGAAGGCAGTTGAGGGTGCATGGGAACAATTATCCTACCCATGATTTAGAGTTGGCCGCTATTGTTTTTGCGCTTAAGATTTGGCGCCATTACCTTCTGGGAGAGAGGTTCGAATTGTTCACTGACCACAAATCATTGAAGTACTTGTTTTCTCAGAAGGATTTGAACTTGAGACAACAAAGGTGGATGGAGTTCTTAGCATCCTATGATTTCGAGATAGCGTATACCCCTGGCAAGGGTAACGTGGTGGCGGACGCCTTGAGTAGAAAAAGGTTGTCCCTGAGTCCATTGTTCGTGGAACAATGAAGCTTGGAATTTATCTCGATGTTTGATTTCAGACCTTCCGTTGACTATATACCCGGTTTGATAGCATCCTTGGAGGTCAGGCCTACTCTTTTGGGACGGATTGGTGAGGCACAACGGGACGACCCACAGTTGGTTGAGTTGGTAGAGAGGCTCATAAGGGGGAGTCGTCCAGCCATTTGAGTAGGTACACCCTAGACGATATGGGGTGCTTGCGTAGAGACGGTAGACTTTGTGTACCGCAAGATGAGGGGTTGACGAAGGCTATTCTTGATGATGCACACCGTTCTAGGATGACCATTCATCCCGGTGGGGACAAGATGTACCAAGACATGAAGCGAGTTTTCTTTTGGGCCAGTATGAAGAAAGATGTGGCCGAGTATGTCGCTAGATGCTTGGTGTGCCAACAAGTGAAAGCGGAGCAAAAGAAACCCGACGGGTTACTTCACCCATTGGAAGTTCCGCAATGGAAGTGGGATAGCGTCTCGATGGATTTTATTGATGGGTAACCGAGATCGAGGAAGGGTAATACGGGAATTTGGGTTATGGTAGACAAACTTACTAAGAGTGCCCATTTCATACCCGTGAAGAGCAAGAGGACTGCTCCATCGCTAGCTTCAGTTTATCTTCGAGAGATAGTTCGATTGCATGGGGTACCTTCTAGCATAGTGAGTGATCGAGATCCTATCTTCACTAGCGAGTTTTGGAAGAGTTTGCAAGAAGCAGTGGGGACTTAGTTGTGTTTGAGCACCGCATATCATCCTCAGACGGACGGCCAGACCGAGAGGGTGAATCGTGTTCTGGAAGACCTTTTGAGGCTTTGTATCTTGGATTTTGGAGGTACATGGGAAGAGCATCTTCCATTGGTGGAGTTCGCGTATAATAACAGCTTTCAGTCTAGTATTGGTATGGCTCCTTTCGAAGCTCTTTATGGAAGGCCTTGCCGATCACCTACATGTTGGTGGGAATCTACGGATAAGATTTTTCTTGGGCCTGATATGGTTAGAGAGACTTCGGAGAAGATTGATTTGATTTGAAGAAGGATGAAAGCAGCACAAGACAGGCAGAAATCTTAAGCGGATAAGAGGAGGACGGATCTGGAGTTTGATGTGGGGACATGGTCTTTGTCAAAGTATCCCCATTACGGAATGTTGTCCGCTTTGGGTCCGTTGGGAAGTTAGCTCCAAGGTTTGTAGGACCGTTTCCCATTAATGAAAAGATTGGACGGATGGCATATAGAGTGGATCTACCCGACAGACTTAGTGGGGTACATGATGTACTCCATGTGTCACATTTGAGGAAGTGCCTTCATGAGACCGCAGAGGTGGTAGAGCCGAGCTTGCTTAGAGAAGTGGAGGTAGAGCGTGATGCGATTGTTCGACGAGCTCCTAACCGCATCCTTGGGTCAGAGATTAGGAAGTTGAGAAACAAAGAGGTTCGACTAGTTAAAGTGCAATGGGGAGAGGATGAGAGCAATGCTACTTGGGAGACAGAAGCGAAGATGCGTTCACTTTATCAATTCCTTTTTGAGGGTACATTCTCAATCTCCTTTCTTAATTAGCATATCTTTCTATCCGTGTTTATCCTGTTTATCTTATTATCTCGTTAACCTTGTCATGAGAACCTTAGGTAGAAACCCTTTTGATGAAACATGTATTTGAAACATGTTATGCTTGATGGTTGCAAGTGGTTGCAAGTGTTTGCACGTGGATACTCGTGGATGCATGATACACATTAGGCACTAAGATCGGCTCACACACTTTCATGTTGCATATGCATGAGTGCTTATACTTATTCATGGATGAAACTTGTTATGCTATCACGTGGATGTTGCATATGGATGAATGTTATGTGCACTCATGTAGAGATTATAAATTATGTTAGGAATTTGCATACATATGGACTCATTTCACTAACATGTTTTGCATTAAGGGGGTTTACTGAATCAGTAACCTCCTGATTTTCGCATTAGATAAGTACATATACACACACCTTTGTATATGATCATACAGCATTTAGAATCCTTAAAGGACAATGACTGCACGTGGATGATGTTTTGAGTAGATGGATGATGGATGGTAGGATACGTTCTTCCTAACTTGGAGATTTCGGGGACGAAATCCTTTAAGGAGGGGAGAATGTAATAACCCGTATTTTTGAATAACATGTTACAACATAAATCAAGGCAGAATTAAATGTTAAATTCTGAATCAAGGGAAACGGGCTGTGCCATTGCGTTCGTCTCGGAAAAATACGCGAAATAGAGTCCGACTTTTCGGAAAACGGAGTCCGTATGACCAAGTTATGGCCCGTCAAAGTTTTCAGAAAATTTCAAGTTCAAAAACAGTTCAAATTTGAATTTAGAATTCAAATTCAGCCAAAACAGACTGGGCGGGAAAACTCCCGCCCAGACAGGTCGACTGGGGGGTCGACACTAGGGTCGACCTCCCCCCCAACCAGGTCGACACTAGAGTCAACCTGGGGGTCGACCTGGGAGTCGACCTCCCTGATCGGCCAGGTCGGCCTGGTGCACTGGATTGGGCTGTTTGGACCTGTTTTGGAGGCTTGTGACGTGATTTGATGGCTCGGATTGAATCTAGGGTTAATCCTATGGCTAATACTATCCTAATCTTATATAAAAAGACCCTTAAGCCTAGCCTAAATCATCATTATTCAACTCTACAACTAAACTATGCCAAAATTGTTCCTCTCATGGCCTCCACTTTCATGCTAAAATTTCTAAGTTTATTTATATGAGAGATTTTGAGTTCATACAAGTGTTTTCAAGCTTGTATGAGTGTTCTTAGTTTGCATTCAAGTCAAGTTGCAACATTTCTATTACAAAGCAAGGGTTTTTATTGATTTGGCTCAAGGGTTTTTCATTTGGAGCTTGCATATTTGGGTTTTTTGGTGATTGCATAAGGGCTTCGTCTCAATCTTTATAATAAATATTCATTTGTGTCTTCATAGCATTGTAAGCCCTTTTCTACTTTCTTTTTTGAACTATAAAGTTAAATGAATGATGCAAGTTTGGGGTTGATCATTATGATATGCAAGTTTGGTTGATCATTATGATATGCAAGTTTGGTTGATCATTATGCAAGTTGGTTTAATCATTATGTATGACACATGTTGCTATGTTATGCAAGTTTGGGTTGATCATTATACACATGTTATCATGTTATGCAAGTTAAACTTGAGTTTGTGAGCTTAAAGCTTCAAGCTTTATATTAAAGGTTGCATTTTGGCAACATGGAAGTTATCATATCCCTTATGATAACTTGCATGTGAGGCTAAATGCGAACTTCTAGCAACTTCTACATGTCATTTATCACCATGTATCACTTATATGCTAAGTTTGGTTTTATGCATACTTTTGAAGCCTAATAATGCAATATGCAAGTATATGAACATATGTACATTTCATATGCCACCATGTTAAACTTGTGGCTTCAACACCTTTTTGTCATGATTATGCCAAGTTCCCTATTTTATCCTTTATGCGTTGTTGCGATTATGCAAATGATGGGATTACGTTGGGGTTGGGTAACATTATGACATGAACATGGTTTTTATAACATGACGTGATATGTAATTATGTTTTGGAAACATAATGGACATGACACTTAGAAAATATGAGTGTGGCTAACTCGAGGTTGGGTTGAGTTTGTAGCATAAATCTACCCGGACCCTCCCGGCTTAACTAGTGGCTACAAACAATAGGACCCAATGTGAGAAGTTGGTCATGTTGTGCTCGAACCCGAGGTTAGACCAAGTTGTGGTGTAAAGCTACCCGGACCCGCCCGGCTTAACTAGTAACCACAACAAGGTCTAATGTGAGAGGTTAAAGCACATTAAATTAATTAATGCATCATGATTAGGGTTAAGTCATGGTCCACTTGATACTTAACCAATTTGGGCTTGATGGGTTAATCGGGGTTAAGTCATGAACCTTGGGTACACTTAACCAATTTAATCCACGTTTGGATCGAGTTAACCACATTTAACCCGTTAAGAAACCCTAGTGGCGTGGTCCTTTTCAGCAGAAACCCTCTTGATGGTACCATAAGACCCTAGGGGCTAGGCTAGGGTGCGGCACGATTACTGGGCTGACATGTAAGCGACCAAAACGACGGCTGAGTAGGTACGTCGGTGTAGGTCCAGGCGGGCTATGGTCGTGCACATAGTCCGGAGTTGGAAAAATCAGGCACGGGTACCAGTAGATCTAGACTGTGCATACTTGATTAGTGTCCGAGGTTGACACCCTAGGACTTGATACACCCTAGGGTGGACCTAGCGCAGTTTAACTACATTTCATGTTTGGGCCGTATGACACTGACACTTGACGAGTTAGGCTTATAGGGAGCCGATCGACTAGACCGTGTAGTTGGACCTTGATTTAGGTCACCACATGATATTGGGCCAAGCTTCGGCCAAGGGATCAATTGTTGTTTTTATTTGACATGTTAGAATGCTTGTACACCCGTGGTGCAAAACTTAACCTTGATTATGTGATGACACCTTTTATCTATCTTGTTAATCATCATGCCAGTATGTTATCCTTATGTTCATCTCAGCTTCTCATGCCAGTTAACTTTACTAGTTCATGGACTGATAGTAGTTAGGGCTTACCAGTCTTTTTGACTGACCTGTTTTCTTTCGCCTCTTTTCTTCCGTTTCCCCCCCAAGGTCCTCAGGGTGGGAACATTGGAGCTTAGCTTGGATCTTTATAGCTTGCTTACGGGATTTGCTCATGTACGGTTCTGGACATTGAGCTTGCTATGGTTTATCACTTCACTTTGGGGATAGTACTTTATGTATTTCAGTTTTTCAGTTTATGCTTTTCTCTAGACTTTGTTGTTGGAAAATAATGACCAAGTACTTTGTTGTAACTTAACTATGGTTTTGAAATGCTAGTTTTATCCACTCTTTACTACTCTGTTTTACTTATATGTTCTGTCTTGTGATATCTGCATGCATGTTTACCTTGTTTAACGCCCCTCCAAAGCTAGTGTGCTTGCAAGAGTTACCCTGGCGGAGGTGGGGTGTTACACCTTGGTATTTTCCCAATTAGACTTGGCCACAGGGTTCCATTAATGGAGGGTTAAGACTGCCTTTAGGACTCTGGATGGTTTCTTTGAATGGCAAGTTATGCCTTTCGAGTTGACGAATGCACCCGCTTATTTTGTCGATATGATGAGTAGGGTGTTTCGGGAGTTCCTAAATATATTTATTGTAGTCTGTAATGACCCGTATTGGCAGAGGTATTATTATTAATTTATTTAATTATATAAATAGTGATATAGTGAATTTAATGGTCGTGGAATTAAATAATGATGAATATTTAATTAAAATAATAAATTAAATAATATATTTAATTCTGAAATAATCAAAATTGGCTGAAATGGCGATATGATGTGAACATGATCATCTGTGATAATTAATTCAGTTTAGAATTGAATTAGAATAACGAATATATTATTTGAATGACAGTTTGAACGTATAATTATATTTATAATTAAAATCGAGCTTGAAATGGCGCTGCAGTTCGTAAATTGGCGATTCGAACTTCAACTGAATGTACAGGATTCGTCTTAAGCCGGATTTCTGTGAAACAAGAAACGTATGGAGCTAGTGGAGTATATCTTTCTAAGGGAAGAGAAAAATCAGGATTTCATCATGTAGATTTTGATTTATGTCCAAATCAAAGTTTAGAAAATTCGCTGTGGAATTCCTTTATAATTTATAAAGGAATTATTTATATTTTAAAAAGGAATTTCAATATAAATCGAATATCGATTTAATCGGGATTTGAAATATCAAGTTAGAAATTCATATAGGAATATTCTAGAGCTGTATGGTATTCAACTATGAATACAGATGATAATATTTAATTTTAAAATATTAAATTTAATTATATTTAAATATATTTATATGTTTAAATGGGTCATTCAGAGCTTTAAAAATAACCACTTTTGCAAACGAAGTCGGAATTCAATGAAACTAATTTTATTGGATCCGCAATGTCAAATAGTTGTTAGATTTCTAGTTTCGTGATTTTTAGAGTCACTGTGTGGTTGTACGGATTTTTAGAGTGAGAAACAGTCAATATTTCGACGGTTAAAAATACGCTGTGTGAGCATACGAAGTCGGAATTCGACGAAACCAGTTTCGTTGGGACCGTAATGTCGAACTCTAGCTACATGTCCAGTTTCACAATTTTTGGGTATCGTGGGTGACCGCACAAATTTTTAGAAAGCCAAAATAAATAAAAATCAAAATATCTACACAAATATCAAGATATTTGTGAACCCTATATATACCCTTTTACTTTGCCAAACCCTTGAACTTTTCTCTTCTGGTCAAACACTTTCCACCGTGATCTTTTTCCTCTTTTCAGAAAAGAAAGAGAGTTGTAAAATCCAAACAATTTGGATAAAAATCTATAAATCAAATGAGTTGTATATTTATGATCCTTGCGAGTTACTCTCCGATCTGGGGTATCTTTTGTTGGGTTCGGTGGATCTTTTGTTCGCTGGAATCCCACAAGCGTGAGCTAGGGTTAGCGATTGAGGGAAATAGGTGGATCAATGTTGGATTTGGAGGATGGATTCAAGTTCGTGAAGGAGTTGGTAACTTGCATTGAGTTTTTGGGAAAATTCGGTGATAACAAATGTCGCTATCTTCCTGGGAGGAGCTGTACGGTGTCAACGACGCAAGGGGTGAAGGACGAGCGAGTGGTTGGCAAATGGCCGAAGTTGATGGGGATTTCGAAGGAGAACAAAATTGTATAACCGAATTTTAGAACGACTAAGCAAAAGTGGAGATGAGTGGAAACTAAAATCCGAAAATGGCCATTTAAAAGAATGGAGCAGCGGTCGTGATAGTGGTGAGGAAGAAGACAGTGCGGGGTTCGCTAGCGTAAATATGGGTTGGGCTGATCATTTTGGGGAAAGCCCGAAAAAGAATTTAATTTGTTTAATTATCTATTTAAAATGTGGGTTTACTTATAATTATTGTATGTCGATCATACGATATCAGAATTGAGCACCGTTGGATCCGTTGGAATCGTAGGGACGGTGGCTACACACTGGAACTGACTGATAGTCGATTGGTGCCCGTCAAAATTTATAGCAAAATAAATTGTCTGACTGTGTCAAATAACGCAAACCGTTATTCAACGGTTAACGCGCAAATGTGAGTAAATCTCACTAACTCTGAACAGTTTATAATTTCATGTTGTATTTTTAGAACTGTTAAATATTGGCTGATTGACTGTGTGTTGACTGTTTGATTGAACTGCTAGTCAGTTAGTTGAATTTCTATATTGATTCTGTTTAACAGAATATATCACATGGAACTAAAAGTGATGTTCTCTATTTTGTTTAACATCTGTGATGCAGGGAATCAAGTTGGAGGAATCCAACCGGATTCCTCAACAGTTATTTTATTGTTCTTCATATATTGTGATATATGATGTGATATATAATCTGTTGTCGATTATATGTGCTTGAACGATATTGGTCATCGTGATTTGATATGTTAAATACCATAACATACCGGGATGGTGAAAGAGGAATTTTCAAAATGAATATTGAAAATAGGTTATTTATAAAATCAAAGGATTTTATTAAAGAGATAAAATTTATAACAATCAAAGGAGATTTTATAAAGAGGAAAAAAAACATTACTAAAAAGGGAATCATTTGTAAAGTGAAGAACCGTTACTAAAAGTAAATCTTTATAAATGAATAGTTTATTCAAATGGAGTTAATCAAATTTAGTTATTCGAATAGAGTTAATCGAATATGGTATTCGAAGGGAGTCAATCGAATAGTTATTCGAAAGTTAGTAAATCGAATATGTTATTCGACAAGGGGTTAGTCGAGTCGAGTTAGCTGAATAGAGTTAATCAGTGAGGGTTGACCAGTTAGAGTTAGAATTAACTAATTAAGTCATTCAAATAGAGTTAATCGAGTAGAGTTGTCGAATATAGTTTATTCGAATAGAGTTAGAGGAGTTATCGAATTTAGTTACTCGATGGAGTTAATCGAATAGATTTAAAATAAAGGAGTTAATCGAATATAGTTTATTCGTATAGAATCAATTGAGTTAATCGAATAATAGTAATTCGAATAAAGTAAAAGGAGTTATCGAATATTAGTTATTCGGAGAAGAGTTAAATAGAGTTATCGAATATTATTTATTCGAATAGAGTTAAATGGAGTTAAAGGAATAAATCGAATATAGTTTATTCGAATGGAATTGGAGGAGTTAATCGAATATAGTTTATTCGAATAGAGTTAGAGGAGTTATCGAATATAGTTTATTCGACAGGAGTTAAGTGAATAGAGTTAATCCAAAGGAGTTAATCGAATAGAGTTAATTGAAAAGAGTTAATCGAATATAGTTACTCGAAAGAAAGGTTAAGTAAGGAAGTTAGTTAAAGAAATATAAAGTGAACTTTGTCTATTTCAAGGTTAGAAACGTTGTTCAATTAAGGTCTAAGAGGTAGTATTACCCCAACTTGATTGACTTCATTTTTAACTAAGGAATGGTTAAGGTTCGATAGTGAAGGTGGGTTTAAGGAATTTAGTTAATAAGCGTAATGGTTTGAGTTGGCATCGCAATGGTTTGTTTAAACATCTGTCTAAGTCCAATGAAGGAGTTTTGGAAATGTTTTCCAAATGAGAACCAGAAATGTTTTATGATATAGAAAACAAGAAATGGAAATGTTTTCCAATGGTAATAACATATATTTTCTAAATTTAGAAAATAAAAAATGTTGAATATAGGGAAACATGAGATAAGTAAATTAATGAAATAAAGAGATAAATGTTGAATGATGATTGATTGATAGAATTTCCATTTGGAAATAATATCGTTGTTTGCACATCTGCTTTTCTTTGATGGTTAAATCACAAACTATCGAAGTTTTGACCATTTTAACGTTGTTAATATGGAGAGACCGGTTGGATTATTATCCAAAGAACCACTCTGTATTGGCATAAGCGTTGCGAATCATATATGCCAAAAATAATTAAAGACAGAGTAAAGTGCAAGGTCTATTGTATAAGTCTTAGATAACGGTGTCTAAGATGGATGTATTGAATAGTGACTTCGGTTCATCCTATTCCTGGAT
Source organism: Allium sativum (assembly GCA_030737875.1). NCBI lineage: Eukaryota > Viridiplantae > Streptophyta > Magnoliopsida > Asparagales > Amaryllidaceae > Allium > Allium sativum. The sequence continues at coordinate 1,043,912,594 of CM060916.1, read as the reverse complement.
GACTTGTATGGACGGATGTCTGACAGAGTATTTCCAGACGATCACATATATTGATTTCTCCAACCGTACCAAGAGTGGAAGCGGAGAAGGGAACTTCTTTTAGCTAACACATAATGTATGGTTGAGGACGTCAATCGGTGATTTGATGGATTTGACGATGTGGCATTCAAAGAGAATCCGGTGTGATGATAAAGCATAGCTTCTAACCTCACATCTGGGAAATGACAGAAATCGTGCAGGCAGCAAGGCTAAGTCGGTCGCACCGAAGTAGGGTGTATAATCACCTGATCTAGAGTTTCATTTATTTCTAAAAATCTATTGTTGATGCTGTCCCATTCTGGAAACGGTTGCTGATCCCAATCATTGGTGATATACATTCAATACACTCAAGCGAAATGAGTGGTCGGTCATGTGTAGCCGGGTTGCAAGATGTTCTTGTTGAACCCAGTGTATTCCTCTCTAGAGGTACACTTGCAGAAGGTGGTTCCATACCATGTCATAGTTGGAAATTCATTACCCAATACGTGCTTGCGGTTTTGATTGGATACTGTATAGGTAGAACGTGAGATGAAGGCATTTTTGCTAGATGATTATTATAGTTGTGGTTGATAGACATTATTATAATATCAAAAGGGTTTTGATATAAAGATAATTTGGATTCTCATAGGTGAAAAACCCGTTCCGTTATACGGCGTGGTCTTATGAGATATCGATTATCTGCTTGATCTGTTTTAAAGCGTTTTACTCGCACCAGTCCATGACTGACCCGGAGTTTATTTGTTTGTTTCCCTAAACCCTTGGGTGCCCAAATTTGTACGGGCAGTCAAGTAGTCGGGATTTACAGATATACTGGAAGAGCTTGGAGCAGGAGGCTTCAGGATTATATAGCTATAGTTATTTCCGCTGTGTTGTGAGTGTTGTACTTTGATAATGATATGTATATTCAAGTAAAGATTTGTATTTCAAAGTTATGTTGTGAAATATATTTATTTGTTCCGCTGTGAGATTCGTGTTACTCTGATGTTGTGTTCTTCTTCTTCTATTCTAAGTTTCTATCTTATCTATCCTCACCCTCTGTTTTCTTTCATAAATGACAGGTATTTTTCGACGTTTGGTTAGTCATCAATGAGTTTATGGCGATAACCAAAGTCGACAAAATCCCGGGTCGTTACAGTTGATATCAGAGCTTAAGTTAAATGAATTACCTTGGCTATGTGGCGTGACTCAGTAGAGATGGGGTTAGCAATACCCTAGATTGAGTTTGAGTGTATATATATGAGTGAACGTATTTGTTATTGATATAAAAATTTGTTTTATATTGTGGAGATTTATTGGTTGAGTCGTTTATGAGTTCTGATCGATCAATTTGATCCACTGTATCGGTAGGAGTTGGTAAACACTCAAATACGATGGATCGACACGATATGTTTTGAAAAAGGTTAAATGAAAATGATTTTATCCAAATTATATTTTGATATAAAGGATTTATATTGGAATAATTATAATACAGTGTATATATTGGTTGTTATTATAATCGAGTAAGATTATAAGTTAAATGGTTATGTAAATAACCAATCAGAATTCATATAAGTGAAATACGTGAAATCAGACGAGTTAAATCTGAAATTAAGAGCAGAAATTGAATTAAAATTTTGAAAAATTGGATAAGAGTTTGTAAATGGATTTGGATTAAAAATAAGGAAAATTTAAGATCCAGGAAGATTTTAAATTGTTTTACAAGCAGTGTGAATTATATTTTTGAATTGAATTTCAAAGTGGAAATGTTTAGAAATGGTTTTATAGTATTGAACTCACTTCAATCGCTGGAAAATAGATTCTGATGATGATAGCTGCATCATCAGTATTCATTTTCTAGTTGTAAGTGACGAATTACTACCAGAGATATTATTTTGAATTTGTTTTGGGAAAGACAAGTTGTGTTGAATTTCAAAATAGGATTTATAATAAAGAATGAATAAAGAAAGTTTGAATATATTGAATTTGAATATAGAAATTCAACTGGGGTTTGAATATATAATTCAAATGGAATTTAAACTATTGAATTTGAATATATAGAATTTGAATCGAATTTGATATATAGATTTAAATAATAGAAGTGATATAAAATTTGAATAGAAATTGAATAGAATTAACTAAGTCGAAGAGGAATTAGTTAATCGAGTTTTGAATTTGAAGTTGAACTTTGAAAGGTGAATTGGATTTGTAAATGGATATTCGAAATCGAATATAGAACTTAAATTTGAAATTTGGATTCAAATTAGTTAGTAAGCAAGTTAAAATATATTTGAACATGTCATGTTCAAATATAAAAGTGAAATAGACTAAAGAGTTAATTAACAAATTAATTAATGAATTTAGTTAAAACGATCAGGTATAGTTAAATAGATTGGGCCTGTATAAATATACATGAGATATGTATGGATAAGGTATGAAGATATATAAATAGAATGCTCGACGAAAAGGTATGTATTTAATTCATATATGAGATTTTATGCGCCGTATCGGCTAGCCGCATGGCTTTTTCTTTTGGATTAGTGAGGGCCATGGGAGGCTATTTGAAATATCCCGATGCTCCTGGTACAAAGGAGGTTATGGCGAATTTTTCTGGGAATTTAAGGAGTTAGAATATTTATAAGATAATTTGATAGTTAGAAATCAACGTATCGATGTATATATATATATATATATATATATATATATATATATAGAGAGAGAGAGAGAGAGAGAGAGAAGTTGATAAGGAAACGAACTTAGAAATAGAATAGTAGAATCAAAAAGGAAGACTAAGAATAAAATCTAGTAAGAATAGAAAGAGGAAGCGTATACTGTTTAAAAGTGAATAAGTGGTTGTATGGTATTGATTATTCGAGTAAGTAGTCATATCTGTTTTGACGTTATAAATGTTATTCAGTCAAGGTCTGAGAGGTAGTTATACCCCAACTTGATTGATTTCATTATTAACAAATAAATAGTAAGATTTCAGGCTCGAAGATCAATGTTGAATGAGAGTTAGTTGAATATAGTATTTGGGTTGTCGTAACGATGTTTTACACAACATCCGTTTTGACCCAAATAAGTGTAAGCTTGGAAATATAATAAAGAATATTTCCTAAGTATAGAAATAAACGAGATCGGAAAAGAGATAAGTAATTGGAATATTTTCCCATTATAAATAGCATATATTTTCTAAAGTTTAGAAAATAAAGGAAGGCGATATTCGGAAATGTTTTCCAAATAACATAAAAGGCCAATATGGTTATTGAAAATATTTGGTTAACAAATATTGATAAAGAAATAGAGAAGTGATTTAACTAATGGAATATTAATCAAGGGCTCAGTGACATATTCAAAATGAAAATTTGATTTTTGAAAAGAGTAAACTGTTTAAAAACTCACAGGGAAAGACTGTTTGAATTAAAAACAAATTTAACAGAAATTTGTGAAAGCAAAATTTGAATTAAAGTAAAGCCAGTAAAGTGGTAACTGAGATTGATTTAGAATGATATCAAGACAAATTGGATTGTGAGATTCAAATTTAAAGTGTAATGTGACAATCAAGTTAAGAGTTGGGAATCGAGAAGAAACTCAAGTTGAAATGATATTTTGCTCGGATATAAACGAATGGTTGTGTTGTGGATAAAAGCAGATTGGAATTTGATTGGGATAACACTGGTATATGCTGAATTGACAGCAGGTGAAAGTGATAGAGTTGATATGCCCGACAAAAAGGTACAAGTTTATATTTCTATTGGATATAAGATTTATGAGCCGAATTGGCAAGCCGCTTGGCTGTTTGATTTTCTTTTGGGATGGAGATGGCCCAGAGAGGCGAGTTGGAGTTTGACCGATTGACCTGTACAAAGGAGGGGCTGGCGAAATTTTTCGAAAAGTTAAGGTGTTAGAAAATGTTCAGGATTTTTGAAAATTTTCGTAGATAAGAATTAATTAATATTTTCATTGAAATTAAATTGGTTCAGTTGCAACTGAAGATAAGAAGTGAAAAAATAAGTTCTAACCAGTCGATAGGGTCGTTCTCTACCTTAGCAATTTCGAGGACGAAATTATTTTAAGTGTGGAAGATTGTAATGACCCGCATTGGCTGAGGTATTATAATTAATTAATTTAATTATATAAATAGTGATATAGTGAATTTAATGGTCGTGGAATTAAATAATGATGAATATTTAATTAAAATAATAAATTAAATAATATATTTAATTCTGAAATAATCAGAATTGGCTGAAATGGCGATATGGTGTGAACTGGATCATCTGTGATATTTAATTAAGTTTAGAATTGAATTAGAATAATGAATATATTATTTGAACGACAGTTTGAACGTATAATTATATTTATAATTAAAATCGAGCTCGAAATGGCGCTGCAATTCGTAAATTGGCGATTCGGAATTCAACTGAATGTACAGGATTCGTCTTAAGCCGGATTTCTGTGAAACAAGAAACGTATGGAGCTGGTGGAGTATAACTTTCTAGTGGAAGAGAAAAATCGGGATTTCGTCATGTAGATTTTGATTTATGTCCAAATCAAAGTTTAGAAAAGTCGCTGTGGAATTCCTTTATAATTTATAAGGGAATTATTTATATTTTAAAAAGGAATTTCAATATAAATCGAATATCGATTTAATTGGGATTTGAAATATCAAGTTAGAAATTCATATAGGAATATTCTAGAGCTGTATGGTATTCCACTGTGAATATAAACGATAATATTTAATTTTAAAATATTAAATTTAATTATATTTAAATATATTTATATATTTAAATGGGTCATTCAGAGCTTTAAAAATAGCCACTTTTGCAAATGAAGTCGGAATTCAATGAAACTAATTTTATTGGATCCGCAATGTCAAATATTTGTTAGATTTCTAGTTTCGTGATTTTTAGAGTCACTGTGTGGTCGTACGGATTTTTAGAGTGAGAAACAGTCAGTATTTCGACGGTTAAAAATACGTTGTGTGAGCATACATAGTCGGAATTCGACGAAACTAGTTTCGTTGGGACCGTAATGTCGAACTCTAGCTACATGTACAGTTTCGTGATTTTTGGGTATCGTGGGTGATCGCACGAATTTTTAGAAAGCCAAAATAAATAAAAATCAAAATATCTACACAAATATCTAGATATTTGTGAACCCTATATATACCCTTTTACTTTGCCAAACCTTTGAACTTTTCTCTTCTAGTCAAACACTTTCCGCCGTGATCTTTTTCCTCTTTTCAGAAAAGAATGAGAGTTGTAAAATCCAAACAATTTGGATAAAAATCTATAAATCAAATGAGTTGTATATTTATGATCCTTGCGAGTTACTCTCCGATCAGGAATATCTGTTGTTAGGTTCGGTGGATCTTTTGTTCGCTGGAAACCCACCAGCGTGAGCTAGGTTTAGCGATTGAGGAAATAGGAGGATCGATGTTGGATTTGGAGGATGGATTCAATTTCGTGAAGGAGATGGTAACTTGCATTGATTTTTTGGGAAAATTTGGAGATAACAAATGTCGCTATCTTCCTGGGAGGAGTTGTACGGTGTCAGCGACGCAAGGGGTGAAGGGCGAGCGAGTGGTTGGCAAATGGCCGAAGTTGATGAGGATTTCGAAGGAGAACAAAATGGTATAACCGGATTTTAGAACGACTAAGCAAAAGTGGAGATGAGTGGAAACTAAAATCCGAAAATGGCCATTTAAAAGAATGGAGCAGCGGTCGTGATAGTGGTGAGGAAGAAGACAGTGCGGGGTTGGCTTGCGTAAATATGGGTTGGGCTGATCATTTTGGTAAAGCCCAAACAAGAATTTGATTTGTTTAGTTATCTATTTAAAATGTGCATTTACTTATAATTATGGTATGTCGATCATACGATATCAGAATTGAGCACCGTTGGATCCATTGGAATCGTAGGGACGGTGGCTACACACTGGAACTGACTGAGAGTCGATTGGTGCCCGTCAAAATTTATAGCAAAATAAATTGTCCGACTGAGTCAAATAACGCAAACCATTATTCAACGGTTAACGCGCAAATGTGAGTAAATCTCACTAACTCTAAACAGTTTAAAATTTCATGTTGTATTTTTAGAACTGTTAAATATTGGCTGATTGACCGTGTGTTGACTGTTTGATTGAACTGCTAGTCCATTAGTTGAATTTCTATATTGATTCTGTTTAACATAATATATCATATGGAACTGAAAGTGATGTTATCTATATTGTTTAACATCTGTGATGCAGGGAAACAGGTTGGAGGAATCCGACTGGATTACTCAACAGTTATTTTATTGTTCTTCATATATTGTGATATATGATGTGATATATAATATGTTGTCGATTAAATGTGTTTGAACGATATTGGTCATCGTGATTTGATATGTTAAATACCATAACATACCGGGATGGTGAAATGGGAATTTTCAAAATGAATATTGAAAATAGGTTATTTATAAAATCAAAGGATTTTATAAAAGAGATAATATTTATAACAATCAAAGGAGATTTTATAAAAAGGAAAAAAACGTTACTAAAAAGGGAATCATTTGTAAAGTGAAGAACCGTTACTAAAAGTAAATCTTTATAAATGAATAGTTTATTCAAATGGAGTTAATCGAATTTAGTTATTCGAATAGAGTTAAATCGAATATGGTATTCGAAGGGAGTCAATCGAATAAGGTATTCGAAAGTTAGTAAATCGAATATGTTATTCGACAAGGGGTTAGTCGAGTTAGCTGAATAGAGTTAAGCAGTGAGGGTTGACCAGGTTGAGTTAGAATTAACTAATTAGAGTTATTCAAATAGAGTTAATCGAGTATAGTTATCGGATATAGTTTATTCGAATATAGTTAGAGGAGTTGTCGAATTTAGTTATTCGATGGAGTTAATCGAATAGAGTTAAAATAAAGGAGTTAATCGAATATAGTTTATTCGAATAGAATCAATTGAGTTAATCGAATATTAGTAATTTGAATAAAGTAAAAGGAGTTATCGAATATTAGTTATTCCAAGAAGAGTTAAATAGAGTTATCCAATATTAGTTATTCGAATAGAGTTAAATGGAGTTAAAGGAATAAATCGAATATAGTTTATTCGAATGGAATTAGAGGAGTTAATCGAATATAGTTTATTCAAATAGAGTTAGAGGAGTTATTGAATATAGTTTACTCAACAGGAGTTAAGTGAATAGAGTTAATCCAAAGGAGTTAATCGAATAGAGTTAATTGAAAAGAGTTAATCGAATATAGTTACTCGAAAGAAAGGTTAAGTAAGGAAGTTAGTTAAAGAAATATAAAGTGAACATTGTCTATTTCAAGGTTATAAACGTTGTTCAATAAAGGTCTGAGAGGTAGTATTACCCCAACTTGATTGACTTCATTTTTGACTAAGGAATGGTTAAGGTTCGATAGTGAAGGTGGGTTAAAGGAATTTAGTTAATAAGCGTAATGGTTTGAGTTGGCATCGCGATGGTTTGTTTAAACATCTGTCTAAGTCCAATGAAGGAGTTTTGGAAATGTTTTCCAAATAAGAACCAGAAATGTTTTTTGATATAGAAAACAAGAAATGGAAATGTTTTCCAATGGTAATGACATATATTTTCTAAATTTAGAAAATAATAAATGTTGAATATAGGGAAACAGGAGATAAGTAAATTAATGAAATAAAGAGATAAATGTTGAATGATGATTGATTGATAGAATTTCCATTTGGAAATAATATCGTTGTTTGCACACCTGTTTTTCTTTGATGGTTGAATCACAGACTATCGATGTTTTGACCATATTAACGTTGTTAATATGGAGAGATCGGTTTGATTATTATCCAAAGAACCACTCTGTATTGGCATAAGCGTTGCGAATCATATATGCCAAAGATAATTAAAGACGGAGTAAAGTACAAGGGCTATTGTATAAGTCTTAGATAACAATGTCTAAGATGGATGTACTGAATAGTGCCTTCGGTTCATCTTGTTCCTGGATGACTTGTATAGACGGATGTCTGACAGAGTATATCCAGACAATCACGTATATTGATTTCTCCAACCGTACCAAGAGTGGAAGCGGAGAAGGGAACTTCTTTTAGCTAACAGATAATGTATGATTGAGGATGTCAATCAGTGATTTGAGGATTTGACGATGTGGCATTCAAAGTGAATCTGGTGTGATGATAAAGCGTAGCTTCTAGCCTCACATCCGGTAAATGATAGAAATCGGGCAGGCAGCATGGCTAAGTCGATCGCACCGTAGTATGGTGTATAATCACCTGATCTAGAGTTTCATTTATTTCTAAAAATCTATTGTTGATGCTGTCCCATTCGGGAAACGTTTGCTGATCCCAACCGTTGGTGATATACATTCGATACACTCAAGCGAAATGAGTGGTAGGTCATGTGTGGTCGGGTTGCAAGATGTTCTTCTTGAACCCAGTGTATTCCTCTCTAGAGGTACACTAGCGGAAGGTGGTTCCATACCTTGTCATAGTTGAAAATCCATTACCCAATACGTGCTTGCGGTTTTGATTGTATACTATATAGGTAGAACGTGTGATGAAATCGTTTCAGCTAGATGATTATTATAGTTGTGATTGATAGATATTATTATAATATCAAAAGGGTTTTGTTATAGAGATAATTTGGATTCTCATAATGGAAAAACCCATTCCGTTATACGGCTCGATCTTATGAGATATCGATTACTTGCTTGAACTGTTTTAAACTGTTTAACCCACACCAGTCCCATGACTGACCCGGAGTTTATTTGTTTGTTTCTCTAAACTCTTGGGTGCCTAAATTTGTATGGGAAGTCAAGTAGTCGGGATTTACAGATATACTGGAAGAGCTTGGAGCAGGAGGCTTCAGGATTGTATAGCTATAATTATTTCCGTTGTGTTGTAAGTGTTGTACTTTGATAATGATATGTATATTCCAGTACAGATTTGTATTTCAAAGTTATGTTATGAAATATATTTATTCGTTCCGCTGTGAGATTCGTGTTACTCTGATGTTGTGTTCTTCTTCCTCTTCTATTCTAAGTTTCTATCTTATCTATCCTCACCCTCTAATTTCATTCATTAACTATTCAGTTATTTTCGATCCTTGGATGTTCGATATGTGTTGTATATCGGATAACCAAGATCGCCAAAATTCTGGGTTATTACATAGTCTTTGTCGATGATATTTTGATCTTTTTTAAAAGTGAATAAGAGCATGCCCAACATTTGAGAGAAGTTTTGAAAACTCTCTGTGACCATCAACTTAAAGAAAAATTCTCCAAATGCCATTTTTGGAGAAAAGAGGTGAGATTCTTAGGGCATGTGGTCTCCAAAGAGGGGATAGTTGTAGACCCCGCGAAGGTGGTTACAGTGCAAGATTGGCAGGTTCCTAAAAATGCAACCAAAATGAGAAGCTTTCTTGGGTTAGCGGGTTACTATAGGAAGTTCATTAAGGACTTCACAAAGATATCAGCCCCACTCACGAGGCTGACGAAGAAGAACTTGGCATTCTCAAGGGATATAGACTGTGATGTTGCTTTCCAACAACTGAAGAGGGCTCTGACGACAGCCCTAGTCTTGACCTTGCCTGACGGGAATATGGTGATAAGATGTACACGGATATGAAGAGGGTTTTCTTTTGGTCCAGGATGAAGAAAGATGTGGCTGAATTTGTTTCTCAATGTTTAGTTTGCCAGCAAGTAAAAACTGAGCAAAAGAAGCCCGGTGGATTACTTTATCCGTTGGAGGTTCCACAGTGGAAATGGGACATCATCTCTATGGATTTCATAGATGGTTTGTCTAGATAGAAGAACGGCAACACTAGTATCTAGGATGTGATGGATAGACTCACTAAGAGCGCACACTTTATTCCAGTTAAGAGTAATAGGACGGCATCGTGGTTGGCAGCAATTTATGTGTGTGACGTCTTCATGGAGTACCTTACAACATCATGAGCGATCGTGACTCTATCTTTACCGGCGCATTTTGGAGGAGCTTGCAAGAAGCATTAGGTATATAGTTGTGTTTGAGTAACGCTTATCATCCTCAAACCGATGGACAGATAATGAGGGTGAGCAGGATTCTTGAATATCTTTTGAGGCTATGTATCCTAGACTTCAGAGGGACTTGAGAAGAGCATCTTCCTTTAGTAGAGTTTGCATACAATATCGGTTATCGAGCTAGCATAGGCATGGCACCCTTCAAAGCATTGTACGGATGACCCTGTAGATCACCAACTTGTTGGTGGGAGTCTACAGAAAGATTATTACTTGGATCAGATATTGGTAGGGAAACGTCCGAAAAGATTGACCTTATTCAACGATGGATGAAGACAGATAAAGATAGGCAGAAATCCTATGTAGACAAGAGAAGGACTGACCTCAAATTTGAAGTAGGAGACTTGGTTTTTTATCAAAGTTTCACCTATGAGGAATGTGGTTCGCTTCGGATCAGTAGGGAAGTTGGCACCTATGTTTGTGGGACCATTTCCCATAACCGAGAGGCACTACAACAAAACTAGTCTTTAGCGACGCGAAGGGGTATGTCTTTTACGACGCTTATGCGATGCTTATTTTAATAGCATCGCATAAGCGTCGTAAAAGACACACCCTTTTGCGTCGTTAAAAAACATTTTTTTTGTAGTGAGGATTGGCCAAATGGATTATAGAGTAAAACTCCTAGACAATCTATCCGACATTCATGATGTTTTCCATGTTTCCCATCTGCAGAAGTGCCTGTAGGACACCGTAGTAATCATTAAGCCGAGTGTGTTGGAAGAAGTCGAAGTGGAACAGGAGGCGGCAGTCAAGCGAGTCCCTACCCGTATCCTAGGATCAGAAGTTAAGAAGCTACGCAATAAAGAGATCAAGTTGCTAAAGGTTCAATGGGGAGATAACCCAGAGGATGCGACTTGGGAAACCAGAGACAAGATTCGTGCTTCGTACCCTTTTCTTTTCGAGGGTATGTTCTTAACTCCTTTTTCCAAAGCTTTATCAGTACTTGTTTCTATCATTTGAGTATGTCCTATCAATAGTATTTTCGCCCTTTAAATAGGAATCCTTTGGATGTAAACATGTGTTTGAGACATGTTATGATTGATGGATGCAAGTGTTTGCTAGTAGTTGCCTGTGGACGCATATACACACACATTAGGGCACTAAATCAGCTTAATCACTCTCATACTGCGTATGAATGTGTGTGAATTTTCTTTTCTTTTATGGATGGAAATGTATGAACTAGCATATAGATGTTGCATTTGGATGAAAGAGTGTGCACATATATAGAGCATTCATGTTATAATAGGCTTATTTGCATACATATTGGATTCATGGCACTAACATACATTGCATTAAGGAGGTCAACTGATCAGTAGACCACCTATTCTTCGCATTAGTATTGGGACATATACACACACCTTTGCATATATTCATGTAAGCATTAGAAAACCTTAAGGACACACTACAAGAAAATGTTCTTTTAGTTACATTATACACCAGCATTTAAATACTATTCGCAACTATTTGAATAAGTCCCCTAAAATTGTTGCGTTTCAACTTTAGGAGGCGGGTTTATTTTCCATTCCCGCTTACCATGCCTCTAATTTTCATGTTCCCTTGCTTTCTTTCTGTTTTCTCCCTCTCACAGCCCAGCTTAAAATTTTCATCTCCCTCCAAACGTAGCATACCTACCCTAATTCAGAACTTCCAAAGCATGACTTTCTATCAAACTCATGACTTTCTATCAAACTCAATTCTATTGGTTTACCTCGAACTCAATGTTGATAGAGTCTCCGTCAGGCCTTGTTTGCCAATGCTTCAACAATGACTCAAAGCCACCCCTCGCATGCCGTAGTTTATTTTTCCGTCAACCATGTAAGCAAAGTTGGTTCATAGGCAAATGAAGGAAAGTTCCGCTTTGGGCCTTCTAAAAAACTGGGGCACTATGGGCTGAAACTTTCAGGTGAAAGAACCAAATCGCGATTGCCAGTCAGACGCAGAGCTAATTAGAACCGGCAGAGACCACATGAAACAACCGCAGTTTGCGAATCATAACAGAACAACGATGACAGCCTGGCCACCCAATCTTGTAAAACTATCCCAGTCAACATCAGACTTGATTGTGATGATTAGAGCTATAGGCAGTAGTTGTTAAATGACTGTAGACTGTAGGCACTAAAGTGAAGAAGGACCTGAAACCTGAAGGTGTGTTATTTTCTATAAAGTCTAATTGAAGTTTTATAATTTCTGTTATTTTGAAAGTATGTTTACATTTATGTTTTGTTTGTTGAAGTAACGAATTCTTATAATTTTAGGGATCAAATTTCTGTGAATGAGGATTAACGCATAGGTTTAATTAATAATTAATGGTTTATGCTTGTTTTTTGTAATGGATAATTAATGTAAAACTTGTTGATAAGTCATAAGTTTATAAAATTTATAGTTAAAGTCTAGTCAAATTAAATAACAAAAGAGAAATTTTGCTATAAATTTTTTTGTGCAAATATTTCTGATAAAATATACTTTCATATAAGATAATTAACTATTTTTTCCTTCACAAATACCTGTGACTTATATATGGTCTGATAAATTCATTTCCTTGAATGTTTTTGCTATCAATGAGCTTAAATATGTAAATATTGTTTGCAAATTAAAATTAGGCTCTTGCTAGTTATTATAAATGGTGTTGAGCATTGTTATTCACTAACTGTTGATTCTATAAGCACTGGTCTACATAGTGAACGATGCATATGCATACCAGGGCTTGTTATAAAAATAGGTAGCTCGTAGCTTTATGCCACTGAAATGACTTTATCATCCATGCTACGTTTTGTTAGTATTTTGCCCCCATTAATAATGTTTTTGTTTGAGTACAATACTAGAATCTCAGAAAACCCAAAGGCTAACTTCTAATTAGAGTAAATAGATTCAAATAATTATTTGTTATAGGATAAAATACAAAAAAAATCAGCAAGCTATAATGCTTGAAGTTTCTGGTCGGGGAAAATATAGAGAGAATTGTTCTTGTCAAACCTATGTATTGCTGTGAATACTTTCTCTGACACACATACTTGCACACTGAATTGATGGTTATACTCCTAAGAGCGGTAGTAAGATACATATTCAGCATAGTTATTTGGACGAAAAATTACCAAATTTCGTAATTTTCAAGTAAGCACAAATGTAAAATAATGTTACAAAGGTACACCGGTGCTAACTTTGAAAATCTGCAAAATAAACTTCAGGAATCAGGATAAACTTTCCTTCTCCATTGCTATTATGCTTGGCAAATATATCAAGCTTGCCATTATTTTATGGCATAACTTGTGATGGTTGCTTATTGTTTGTTCATTTGTGTTGTTGCCTTCATTATATCTAGATGTACATTTTGATTATCAGGTAATCCAAAGAGAGCCATGGGAACACATAAAAGACGATGATATAAGGAAAGCTGCAAAATCATTTGTTGGAGATATATAGCATGTTCCTCCAGCGTTTTCTGCCATAAAAGTATGTTTATATTTTATTTTTGGACCATCCAGTATTATATGCTTGATTGTCTTATGTGATGATAATGGGGGAATATGATAAAATTACGCTCTTGCTCCTGCAGGAGGAGCAACTGCTTCTCTGTCTCTTGACCTTGGAAGAACCAACAATTCTGTTAATTTTTAGTAGTTATGCTTTTTTGTATGAACATTGCAAAACCATGAAAGGTATTCATATAAACGATCCTTTTTGTATTTCTTTCTTTGGTTGCTTGATGCATAATTGCATCTACTATTGTTATCATTTGATATTTTAGATTATTTTCATGTGGCGTGTGATGTAGATAAAGCTAGAGAAAAATACATATCTAATTATGTGCATGCCACAAGTAATTTCTTATTTTAGTTGAAGCAACAAAAAATATAGTTTGTTTATGTTTACTTCAACTGCAGGTCGAATCAAGTCTACTAATGAACTCACTAATTCAGTTCTTGACTGGTTATGCATGTGTTTTCCTTTTATCTAGAGATGTATATTGTTGGTTGTTTAATAAAGTGTTGGTTGGAATGCAAAGTTAGGGTAGTATGAATTGGGAAGCATTAGCTTGTGGTCTGACAACATATATTATAGGATAACCACTGGAAGATTGCTCAAGACCTCATCTTTTCAAGGTACATAACTATACAGTTCCTCAAATTTTCTTTAGATTTTGTGTGTATTGAATTTAGCATATAGACTATTGAATTTTATTATACTGAATTTATGAGAGCATTAGAGGTATTAAAATGGGATAGGTTGTATTATGATTACAGTGGATACGAACGTGAGTATCCTACTAAGATTTTGTGTGACTTTGATAAGAAATAGTTCCCTTTTTTCAGTCAGCCATGGTTAAAAGGTTACTGAACATTTTTTTGTGATTTATACCACTCTTTTGGATGAATACAACAGGAAATGGTGAGAACATGGTCTACAATTGTTACAGGCAGAAGTTCGAGGTTTGGCAACATTTCGAAGTAAGCAAAATGGGGAATGCGCAGTTGCGAGCAGGGGTAACATTTTAACTTCATTATTCCAACGACGAGTGCAACATGAAAGCAGAATGGTAAGCGAGTTTCTTATTTTTTTCACAATGATGTATTTTTTTTTCTCTTTACTCCATAGTTGCTTTGAGGTTATATAGTGGAGATTATGCATTTTCTGATACAAGTTTATAGACTGTTAGATATTGTCAATATCTTATTATATCATTATACAAACAAGGCAGGATCAATTAATTTTTTTTAATGAATTGGTAGGGATTATGGATTGAAGGCATTATTATTAATTTGATTGGCAAAATTATAAACTAGGATCGATAGGTTTGATGTAAAAACCAACATCTAACCAATTTGGAGAAACTGTTTGAATTCTACGCAAATTTACTCATTTGTTCTTCCCTGGATTAATCCTATATTTATTGTTCTTCAGATTATTTTAATTATTATTATCAATTGGATTGTTATTGTTGAATGTACATAGCCTATTGACAATAAGTAACCTTCAAACACAGGAATTTCATTTACTGACAAAAGGCAGCTTGTTTAAAAGTTGTCTGTCATATACCACTGCGTCAAACGGGAAATGAAAATTAAAAATTTGTCTTCTTAACATATACCACTGCATCAAACGGGAAATGAAAAGAAATATTAATTTTTTATCGAAGATACCGAGTTCAATAACCTAAGACATTGAAATGAGTACTTTGTTTAAATAAAGTACAATTTTTATTGCTAAAAAAAAAGTTGCCTCCTTTATCTTTATTTTTTCATTATTAGGATTTACTGTATTTTCCATTATGCTTTCATTTATTGCTAGAAAACAATATATATACTGGTTATTATAAAAAAATGAATAAATTACATTGAACATCATGGAGCAAGAACACCCTAATTTGAGATCTGTTATATATATGGGTTATTATAAAAAAAGGGATATAGTATATACATCTTATGTATGAGATCTGTTATGCAAAAAAAAGAGTCAAAGTGCATGTATCCAAATATATCAACAGAGGTAATGATGAGAACAAAATTGTACCACAACTCATTTTAATATTATTTATTTTGTATCAAATATAATTTGAATGTTAGTTTAATCATACGGTTGAGAAATAGAATTCATAAATAGTTTCTGGTCTTGTCAAAACGGGCTTTAGTTCTTAGTCTGTATTTATCATATCAAAGTCAGTTACAGTTGAGGCTATCATGTTTTCCTACCCAAGAATAGAAGTCAAACTTCTATGAAAGTAACATCCATTTCTTTGTATTAATTTTTGCTGATATTGCATATCTAGCATTAACTCCTTATTCTGTCTGTGCATTCTTCATGAAACGAGTGCTGAAAAGTTTTAAGGAACTAATTTGTAACTTATCTTTTAAATGAAATTGAAGTCCATTCATTGAAATTGAAGTCCATTCATTATCGAAGTGATATCCATATTCATTGAAATTGAAGTCCATTCATTACCATATCAAAAAGCTATAATTAATTACCAAAAATGCACGTTTTTGGATACATACAAATTTCACATTACCATATTTACGTGGGTATTAGAAAAGAAGAAATTATTGGCATGTTAGAATCATGTATGCTTTCATAAGCTTATAGATATGTAATCCCTTGACTTTACATAAATATATAGTAAAATAATTATTTTATACTATTATAGGCGTAATCTATACAAAATATACTACACATCACTAAATAATGCTCTTTCTTTCCCCTCAAAATAAAAACAGAACCTGAATAAAATAAATAAATAAAGCTCTTTCCTCAACGGTGATGAGATAATTGAGTGTCCGCATGCACACCATACACATGAAACATATACTTGTCATGTATGCTATTTTTGTCAACCAAAGTTTCAAAAGGAATGCAGATCAGTTTAACAGAAGGTACTATTTTAACATTCATCTCTCTCAAATGAACAACAACAACAACAACAAATACTGTCATGGCAATTCTAAAGGCTTCAATAATGCCTGTTTCTACTGTGAACACTCATTTTCTTAACCATTATTAACTGGGATCAATTGCAAAAGCACCTAGCCCAACGCCAACCGTGATGATATGCATGCCCATCCATTCTAAATCAAATAAACACAAATGGCTTGATGCACGTATGAAAAAATCTCAATGCTTTTCATTCTATTTCATATTTTTCTGTTTTAAATTGTTGGAAATAAACTTGGTTCTTAAGGAAACATTGATTATATGACAAATTCTATTCTTGTATTTAGGGAAGCACAAAATAAATGTTAATAAATATTAGAGTTATCAAAATAAGATTAGAGAAGAATCTGGACTAAATAAATAGGTAAAATGAAGAAAAGTTTAGAAAAATAAAAGTCTAGAGATTCTCTCTTATATAAATTAGGATGTAATCACTCATTTGTATCAATCAAGAAGAATGAAGCATATCATGTAATCAAGTTATATCAAGCAATAAAAGTTTTTCCTTCTCCACAGAAAATAAACTATTCCTCTTTCTTACAATTCATCTTTCTCCTCTAAAATTTCCAACAAAGTGGTATCAGAGCAACACAAATTTTTCAACAAAGTGGTATCAGAGCCTGGTTGAAATTATGACATTTCTATTTCTTTCGACGTTTGTTCTCACAAAAGAGAATTTGAGGAATGGAGCAGTAGGAAAAAAATGGAGCTAATCTCCAAAGGTCTATGGGAAATTGTTGAAAATGGCTATGAATGGCGTAAAGATGTTGAAAGCATGTCGCAAATGGATAAGAAAGCCTTTGCGAAATAAAAATGGAATGATTACCGTGCTCTTTCTGTGATTGCTGAGAACGTCGATGAGAAAGCTTCGGATCTCATTTTTAGAGGAAGGTGTACAAAAGATTCACGGAATCTCTTGAAAAGGTATATGAAAAAGATGATGCAAAGATAATGAATGAAGATAAGTTTATTGATGAGAAAGATGAAAAGAACGATAGCGAAATTATGAACGAGAAGGAGCAAAAGAAGAAGAAAGAAGAGACTATGCCAGAGCCTATGGAAGAAGAGATGATGGATGAGACAGAGAAGAAGAGGAAAAAGGAGGTGCAGAAGCAAAAGGAAGCTAGGAATGCTGTTGATAAAAGGAAGGATATTGAAGTTGGGCTTGATGCACATAATGCCATGAATGTTTATAGGGCGATTGAATCAAATGAAGTAGGAAAAGAAAATATATCTAAAGTTGAAGAAAGTTTAGTGCCCATAGTTGAATAAGAGAAGAATGAATCTGATATTATTGAAGTGAGTTCGGTCATCGTGGCGGAAGAGGATAATAAAAGTGCTAGTAACATTAATGCTATTGAAAAAGAGAGAAATTTGAAATCTATTAAAGTTGAGTTTTGCGCTAATGATGTTGAAAAAGCTGACAGTGTATTGGAGTTGAATGAGGTAGACGATGAACAAAAAACTCAAGTTAAAGAAGTAAGTGAAGCGGTACCTAATACAAAGAATGCCGATAGTGAGAAGCTTGATGATGTTACTGAATCTAAAATTATTGACGAGAGAGAGGATGCTATCGTGGAAGAAGAGTCTAAAGTCACGCTTGAAGCTGTTGGTGAGAAAAAGGCTAGAGTTGTTGTTTGTTCGGTATTAGTTAACACAAACAAAGAAATTGAATTGAACAAATACTGTAAAAGTGAATTTTTTAAAGAATTTAAAAATACCATATATGACTCATTCAAAGTTTATGACACCGAAATAAGATGGAGGCTAGAGCACACACTTTTTGGAATGTCTTGTGCGAATGGAGGAGGACAAAATGAATGGAGCACCATTGAAGAAATTGCATCGAAGATCTTCATATTGGGAAAGAGGAAGAAACGAAAAAAGAAAATTTGGATAATTTCTTTAGTCCTACCAAAGCACGTAAAATACAAAGAATCAAAATCTTGCATCAATTTGCAAAACCAAGTTTACGGGGGGATGTTGGAAATAAACTTGGTTTTTAAGGAAACATTGATTATGTGACAAATTCTATTCTTGTATTTAAGGAAGCACAAAATAAATGGTAATAAATATTAGAGTTATCAAAATAAGATTAGAGAAGAGTCTAGACTAAACAAATGTGTAAAATGAAGAAAAGTTTAGAAAAAGAAAAGTCTAGAGATTCTCTCTTATATAAGTTAGGATGTAATCACTCATTTGTATCAATCAAGAAGAATGAAGCATATCATGTAATCAAGTTATATCAAGCAATAAAAGTTTTTCCATCTCCTCAAAAAATAAACTATTCCTCTTTCTTACAATTCATCTTTCTCCTCCAAAATTTCCAACAAAGTGGTATCAAAGCAACACAAATTTTCCAACATAAATTTCGTTTGCATTGGTGAATCCGAATATGCGTGCCACATATTATATTGGTGACTGTTTGAGTTAATAAATAATATTCATTCCAGTTTGTAAATACTATGTTTTTTGTGGGGAACTGAAAATGAGTAACATTTGATCTTTGTATGTTTGCTTATCCATTACATTGCATCGCGTCAAAAACGGGCTTGCTCTTTTCTACCTAGATCAAAAGTGAAAAGGAAAAATGAGAACGAATTTCATTACCCAACTGATTGTTAATATAATGCCAATTGATAATGTATGATAGCTTTTCTATTCATCGTGATGTTGATGGTAGAGCTACTGATGTTGCTCTTGTATGAGCTACTGCTCTAGGCCACCCTTTACATTTGCCACTACTTTCGAGCAAGAATACAAAAGTGATGACTTTGGCGAGTGAGGTAATTTGCTAGGTGGTGTTCATGCCTCATAATGAAGTAGGGGATAATGTGAGCTTCTTTAATGCTCTTTTTGCTATTTTATTTTTGATTTTCATCTTCTTAAAACCAGTTTATTATGACCATGGCTGAAATAAAGATTTATTAATAGTAAAGTATGTATGTAGCTTGGGCACAACTCATATACATTTTCATTTGCTAAAACAAACCATCCCATTTCAGTTTAGTGTCTTTACATTTCACCTTCTGTACATACACGTTCTGTTTTTATTTGAAATAAGTTATGCTCGGTTTCTGAAACTAAACTGAGCATGGTTCAGTTTCTAAAATAGAAACTAAAACTGAACATAGCTCAGTTTTTGAAACTAGGCAATGCCTAGTTTTTGCATCGCTGAATTTTAAAATTTCGGCAATGGTTGCGTCGCTGAAATTTTAAAATTTGAGCAGTGGTTCAGTTTGTTGCTCAGTTTCAAAAGCGGTGAGCATGCCCCACTTTCTACAACTGATCATCTATGCTTAATTTTTGCATCGCTTAGTTTAAAAAATTGATCAATGTCTTAGTTTCAAAAACCAAGCCAGTTTTTCGTACTGAGCAATTGCTTTCAGGTTTTTTTTGTTTGAGTTCTTATATTCTATTTTTATATTTAAGGCTGAAAATAGACGGCTCTTATGGAATGTACCGATTGTGGCAACTAACAATGAAGTAACACAATCACCATAAAATTTTACACACAAAAGTAATAATAATTGTAATCAATAACTAAGGACCAATAAACTAAAAATCATTTTATTACAATCACTACAATATGCATGACAAATGTTGTTAACCTACCGGGAAATATGTCAAGTTTTCCTTGCAACAATTAAACCACAATATGCATATGTATCTCATTCATTAGATTCAGATAAAATCAAATATGTTTCTCAACCATTTCTGCCAGTTTTCGTTTCTTGGAAATGTTACAATTTGTAGTAAATCGAATAGTCAAGGCAAAGATAGGCATCTTGCTGATATTATTACATTTGTTCAGATATACTTACTTTCTTATTTTATAATTTCTCTGTCTCTTTTAGAATATTAATTTGGCCAGATATTAATATGTGGAAACTTGTTCTTAGGTAACATCAAAACTATGAAGAGATATAAAGTTTTATGCATTTGCCGACAAGTCTTCTATTCCGATATTAGACTCCCCTTTACCATTTATTTCTGCTAATCAATGTATATTAGAAAGTTCATTTATTAAATGTTGCTCGGTATTGTTTTTGTTATTTTTATTGAGGAAGATATTTTTATTATGTTTCACTTAGCCAAATGTTTATCCGAGGAAAGAGCCCCAAAACAACTCTGGAAGTGTTGAAGGCTAAGCCTGTAACTTAGTCATGTTGATTTATGTTATTTGTGTATAATATAATATGATTATAATCATTTGTTAAGTGGTGCATTTTCTTTTACAGGGAAGAATCAAACAAAAGCACATCGAGTACAATACGTTAAATCTAGATTTGGAAAAACAGTCCCGGTATTCATAAGGTTAGATTCAATACTCTACGCATATAATTTACAGTTTAATGGCATGTGTTTTACGAAGAATAAATTGACATTGTGGTATTAAAGTAATGGTTGTTGAAAAATGTCCACTCCAACTGCCACATGTTCTATGAGAAACTCTTAATTTACTTTAGCAGTTTTTTTGACTATGCGACAATAAACATGAGTTTTGAGTAGTCAATATTCACAATACGATTCATGGTTCCTTTTTGTCTTAATTTTCTTCATTTAGGACATAAAATTATACATGTACTAAATTATAAACAAACTTTACCACATTTGTTTAATGCATTTATATAATGTTGCTGGTTCGATAAAAGATGAAAATCCTATTTGTATGGGTGATTCTTCTAATACATTGGATTTAAATGCACTACTTAAAGTCAATATACACTTAGATGGTATATACTATATGTACAATAATGTGCAAAGTATAATCTGTGAAATTAAATATATTAATTTTCTAAATAAACTGAACATAAATTGAGCAGGCTAAATATCTGGCCATATTAAATTTCTAGTTTCCCAGCCTCTTTTCGGATAGCTATAAAGTTGTGTTGGTTGACAGATTGATTCCGATTTGTGCTCGAGTTTAAATTTGTGTGCAACAATTTTAAGATGACATCGAACTTAATTTGTTAATGATTAGTGTTAACATCAATCTACTTGGATCAGTCAAATTTTTAGAAAGCAAAATTTCTTCCTTGATTTGCTTCCATATTTCCATGTTACTCTTGAATACATGACGTAAGTATATAAGATATTTTCAGTGTTAGGTACTGAATTAAGTAGAAATGAGATTGGAACCAAAGTTGGAGTTGGCAACTATATGGTGTCATTTTGAGAAAATAATCAAACAATACAACCACTCATAATATACTCACAATGGGATCATTTACGAATTTCTTTTCAATTTTCATTGCTCCATTTAAGGTACATGCATCTAAACTTTTTTGTTCATTTTGTTACATTAGCTATAATTAAAAAGAAATACTACATTAATTAAGTTCAATTCTTGGTATACTATTTTCATCTGTAATCATTATTAGAAATAATTTTGTCAAGAACACTATTTTCACAACCCATGTTTCATGTATGTTTAACCAGTTTTATCGGAGTAACTAAGTTAGGTTAAATATAAACAAGTTTTATAAAATTAACTTAGTTTAAGTTAATAATATAATAATTAATTTAAAGAAGTTTTATAAATAATGATGATGATCAGTTAAGTTTATAAAAATTAGCTAAATTTATAATAGTAGTAGTACTAATAACAAGTATAATACATGTCATTATTATTTATATATAATAAATTAATTAAGTTAACTTGGTTAATAAATCAATTAAGTCAAAGCTGAGTTGCACTAGTTATAGCTAAGAGCAGCAAACTAAGCTTTCGCAGGTCAGTGTTATAACTTAGTAGCAAATCGCAATTTTGGTTGTAAAGCCTATTTGCAATTGCATCTCAGTTTTAACATAGGATCAAAAATACTATAACGCTAAGTTATAATCCATATAATGCTATTTTTAGTGAGATAAAAACAAGTTCCATCAAAATCGAAGTGTAATGGAAACCATGTACACATTACAAAAATAAAGCGCACCAAAATCATTAACTCTTGCATGTAATGAGTGGTTGACCGCTACTAGAGTAACAAATTGCGGGGATAAGGCAGAGGTTAGCTAAGAGCAACAAAAATAAAATTTTCATGTTTTGTGCTTATTAAATGCAAAGTGACGTGCATTCTCAGAACAACTTGTATTGGTCATGTTGTGATGCGGGTGGATGGTCATTTGTGGTGAGGGTAACGTGCGGAGTTGTGTTGCTACTTTTGTTGGTCTAAGAAGAGATGGGTGTAGTTGGAAGCGTAGGCTGAATTTGTGTGAAGTGAAAGGAGCGCATAGCTTATATTATTTATGTGCAGTCTGAATTTTGCAGTAGGATGAATTATTCATGGTTGAGTTCTATTAATATTGTTTATGTGCTTGTTTTTATAATAATAATCAACTAATATTGTCTACAAGTAATTAGCTTTTCTAGAGTGAAGACCAACAACAACAATGGAATTGACTGTAATTGTTGTATGTATAATTGTATTTGTTAGTACTTATTGTGTAAATTTGTTTCTAATGCTTATGGAATGTGAATTTATTGATTTTGTCAAATAACTATTATATAAATGGTTATGGAAAATACTTATGTAACTAATGTGTAATCTGTTATTTGAATATGATTAATTGATTGTTGTTTAAAATCGGACTTTTATACGATTGTTGCTAATTTTAATATTATATAACTAGTTACTGAAAATAATAAAGCCATTAGCAGTATATAGTAGCGTATAAAATATGTTACAGAACAATCAATAACTTCTAGTAGCGTTTTAAAAAGGTTACATAAACAAATGTAATGTACTGCCAGAATTTTTAGTGGCGTAAAATAAACGCTACAAAAAAGCAAAAAGTGACTCGCATATAGATCTTCAGTAGCATTTCGAAAATGCAACTAAGCTAACCATATGGTAGCGTTTATCAAAACGCAACCAACAAATTCAGACTTTTAGCTGCGGGACCTGTAGTAGCGTTTATTAAAACGTTACCAAAAGCTTTGCTAGCATTTTTTTTAAACGCTATCAAAGGTGTTTTCTGGTGTAGTGACAATGGATGCCAATGATTGATGGATGAGTAGTTGGATGGTGGATGGTAGGATATGCATTCTTCTCAACTTGGAGATTTCGGGGACAAATTCCTTTAAGTAGGGGGAATTTAACACCACATAATTTTTTTAATATTAAAGAGGATAAATTAAATAATAATTAATTTAATATTAAGAACTAAGGGAAACATACCATCATTACGTCCGCCTCAAAATTCTGGTCAGGATAGACACCTAGTTTGCGTAAAACAGATAACATATGAAGAAGTCATGGGCGATAAAAGTTTGACAATCAAACCAGGTATAGCTAGCGCACTGCCCAAGTGCGCGAAGGAAATTTTACACTGGCGCATCTGTAAAGTGCACCCATAGGTTTTTTTTGGGTATTTGGGCCTTTTTCAAGTGGGTGGCGACCCGTGACCTGATTCACTCTAGGGCTGAGGTGGCATTCGAATTCTGGACGTTAGCATCTATAAATATACCTCAATTCTCTTGTTTTCTTCACAAAGAATCAATGGCGGCCAACATCTGCCAGTGTGTGAGTTGAACTGGATCCCTTATCTTCTTCTGTCAATTAAGGCAAATCAAATCCAGAAATTCAAGATCCATTCTTTCTCAATTCTCTAAACCTAATGCTGTGAGTTTATAGTTGCTTTTAGTTTTAAATAAATAAAAGGGAACTATGAAATGCTGTGAATTGGATATGATGTAAACTATGAATCTATGCTATTGTTAAAACTCATACTACTTCATGATTGGTCTATACCTTTAGATCTAATGCAATTGTGGTTATTATATTATATTGCCTATGTGGATCTTGACTTGTAACTATGTTGTGGTGAATGTAAATTTGTTAATTTTGACAGTTGCAACATTGGTTAGATTTAATTCTTTATGTAAATCACCTTTCACCTATCATATTGCGATCAACTTAAATATGTTGTAAATTGGACATGTGAATCCATATATAGATCTAAACACACCATTATGTCATTCTAATAGTGTTAGATCTATTTTAAACCTCTAGATCTGAATTGTGATCTAATTCATCACCTTGTGTTACCATGTTAGATCTAAACCAACTGGATATCCAAACTGCTGATTTAGATCATACTATGCTTATTGAGACATCATAGTTATGTTAGAACCAACTGACTGCCACAAGTTCACTAGTTTTATGTTCATCTTGTTATGATGTTAATTACATGTCCATCCTAGTATGTATGTTCACCTCGTAACCATGCTAGTTTATGTTTATGCCAAGATGGCCACTTTGATTATATTCTCATTATTTTCCCTATTATCGTTTATAACTTGGTTATTGCCTAGCCTAGGCATGCCACCAGTTTATGAGTGCGCTAGTTAGGAAACGAGGGAAAAAGGGTCAATATTGGCATAATTTGAATATGAACATTTTTGGACATATAATTCAAATTATTGGGTAAAATGGGTATTAACACCTTCAAAAGGAAAGGATTAATTAATTGGATAACTAATTAAAAATGGAATGTCTAGTAATTACAGTTAGGAATTGTAATTGTACTTATGACACGAGGTTAGGTTGCATTAGTGGTGGAAGTTTGCTCGGACCCGACTGGTATATCCAACAGCCACTAATCTTGAAACTAATTAGGGAGGTCTAAGTATGCATATACGAATAGTGTTAAGACACGAGGTTAGGCCCAACTGTGGAATAATTATGCTTGGACTCGACCGGCATATCCATCATCCACACGTTGTAGGCCTAATGTTGGAGGTCTAGCCAATTATAAACTATAACTGGACATGGTAATGAATTAGACTACTTATCCAAATCTAATCCATATGGATTGTATGTTTATGAACCAAGGTTAGGGTTAAGTAAATTGATTGGAATAATGGATGGGTTAACTAAATCTGGAGGGGGCGGGTAATATTTACATATTGGCCTACGAACTTAACCCTATAAAGTTACGTAATTAAAAACACCTAGTGGTATATATAACCGGAGAAAATAATAAAGTTAAGTAATTAAAGACACCATTTAGGGTCAGCATAACTAGTATAGGGCTATGTAATTAACGACACCTAGTGGTATACATAGTCAGTGAAAAACCTAGTGGGGGGTACAATACAAAGGGGAGAGCTTGTATCATGTTGTGTGGGACACATTTCAGTCAGTAACCCGAAGTAAGTATCAAATAAAATACTCTGTACTAGGCGGAGAGGGGACATGCTTACTGACTGATTGTAAGAGATCCAAATGTGAAGGACAGCGTTGGCGGTGCAAATCGACAGGGCCATGTGCGTGCATGAGCTGGGAAATGGGGGATAAGACGACCATGACACCAGTAGATATGGGGTTGTGCATATCAATGAAGGTTGCCACTGTAGGACGTGATACATCCTACTGTGGGGCCGACACAGAGTATCTACGGAGTAGGGAGCCGATCGATTAGGGTAGTGGTTACGGTATATTTTGGACATATGCCCTAAGTCTACCACCTTATAGTGGAAGGGATCATCTCATTTTGGTTATATTAGTAATTGTGTAGAGTAATCATTAGAGAAGTGTATACACCTTACCCTGTCTACCTTGTCACACCTGCCATTTATGTAGTGACGTCTCTTATCCACTTTATATGCCTATCATGTTACTTTTATTTATTTACTGGCTAAAAATAACAAGACTCGCCAGACTTTATGTCTTACTCTTTTGTTTCTCCATCTTTCCTCTGTTTCCCCCTAGGTTCTTAGGAAGGAAATACTCAGGCTTAGTCAGGACTCAGATATCATCTTGCTGGAGCTACTTCTGAAGTATGGCTCAAGTTCTTGTCTCTACTATGGATTAACTCTTTCAATTGGGGAATTATGTTTTTTTTTGTATTCTTATGTACTCTAATGATGTAAGTCATAAGTTATTTTATTGTAATGGTTTTTGTGACTTATGGTATTGTGGACCACGATATTATGATTTATGTTGAAATAAAAATTTAAATTTCCGCTGCTATCTTATTTATATATGTCTTGTAATTATTCTGTGTCTGTTCACCTGTAACGTTTCACAAAACATAATGCATTCCCTTAGTGAGTGATGTTAACGGACGTAGGGTCTCACACATAGTAAATAGAAGTGCCAAGGTAAGTCAAAGGACTAGAGATCTAAATCCGGAAATCCCAACAGTTCCCATAGCTCGAAGACCGTTGAGTGTTGAAAATGTGGAAAGACCGGGAACTACAAAAATCAATGTAGAAGTGCACCAAAGGACCTGGAGGCGAGGGCAGAAGCAAATGTTACTTCTACTTCAGGAGGAGATGAAGCGTTGGTATGCTTTTTGGAGAGCAAGGTGGATTCTTGGGTGCTAGACGCTGGAGCATCGTTTCATGCCACTACGCAGAAAGAATTCTTCAAAAGGTATGCCTCCGGAAATCTTGGAAAGATATATTTTAGTGACGATCAACCTTGTGATATCATTGGTAAAGGTGCTGTGACGATAAAGCTAAATGCGTCAGTTTGGGCGCTAAAGAATGTCAGGCACATACCTGATTTGAGGAAGAATTTGATCTCTAACTAGTGAAGGTTGTACTACAACTTTCCATGGTGTTGACTAGAAAACTCCGAAGGGTGCAATGACAACTGATCAAGGCAAGAAGAATGGTACTCTTTACATGACATCAAGAGCACGATGTTCGATCACTGTTGCAACTAGCAAAAAAATCCGACATATAGCCTAGAGGCTAGGCCATATGAGTGAAAAGGGAATGAAGATTATGCACTCGAAGGGAAAACTTCCAGGTCTACAGTCAGTGTAAATAGGCATGTGCGAAAGTTGCATACTTCAAAAGCAAAAAAGAGTCAGCTTTCAAATAAATGGTAAAACCCCAAAGGTGGAAAGGCTAGAGCTTGTTCATTCCGATGTTTGTGGGCCAACAACCGTCTCATCCATTGGTGGAAAGCATTACTTTGTTACTTTCATCGATGATCACTAGTGAAAGGTATGAGTTTACTTTTTAAAGCATAAATCTGAAGTGTTCGAGGCTTTCAGGATATGGAAAGCTATGGTTGAATATAAGACAAATCTAAAGATCAAAAATCTTAGAACTGATAATGGAGGTGAATATGAAGATTCCGGATTCAAGCAGTTTTGCTATGAGAACGAAATCCAAATGCATAGAACCGTGCTGGGTACGCCTCAACACAATGGTGTAGCTGAGCGTATGAATCGAACGTTGACAGAAAGAGCCAGAAGCATTCGTATACCATCAAGTCTACCAAAGCAGTTATAGGCGGAAGCAGTCAACACAACAGCTTATTTGATCAACAGAGGTCCTTTAGTTCCATTAGAGCACAAAATACCAGAGGAGTTAGGGAGTGTAAAAGAGGTAATACTATCACATTTAAAAGTTTTCGGTTGTATAGCATATGTGCATATTAGTGATCAAGGCAGGATTAAACTTGATCCTAAATCCAAGAAATGTACTCTCATCGGCTACGGTGACAATGAGTTTGGCTACCGCATTTTAGATGATGAAAAAGAAGGTGATTCATAGCAAAGATGTATTTTTAACGAAAGGGTAATGTACACAGATAGACACATAATAGAAGTCAAAGACTCAAAGCAGAGCAAGCCAGTATTTGTAGGTTCAAATCGTATTCCAAATAGTCTTATAACAGAACCAACTATAGCAAATCCTCAATCTGATGAAATTGTTGATTTGAGCGGTGTGGACCAGTCTGACACACCACAATATCCTACTCCAGCTCCTGAATTGATAAGGTCTTCTCGACCTCGTCTACCTAAAAAAAGATACATGAACTATTTGTTACTAACTGATGTAGGGAAGCGTAAATGCCATGATGAAGTTTCTCAAACTGAAGATGCTTGCAAGTGGGAGCTTGCCATGAAAGATGAGATGAAGTCTCTTATCTCCAACCAGACATGAGAACTAGCCGAGTTACCCATAGGAAAGAAGTTACTTCATAATAAATGGGTGTATCGGGTGAAAGAGGAGCATGATGGTTCCAAGAGATACAAAGCTCGACTAGTTGTCAAAGGATTCCAACAGAAAGGAGTGGATTACAATGACATTTTTCTCCCGTTTTGACGCTCGTACTATCAGGTCAGTATTAAGCATTGTTGCTATTGAAGACCTTCATCTTGAACAGTTAGATGTAAAGACCACATTTCTTCATAGAGACTTGGATGAGGAGATATATATGTACCAACCAGAATGTTTCTTCGAGAAAGATAAGAAAAACATGGTGTGCAGGCTAAAGAAAAACTTGTATGGCCTGCACAAGCCCTAAGACAATGGTACAAAAAGTTTGATGGATTCATGCACAAGGAAGAGTTCCAGAAGTGCAATGCTGATCATTGTTTCTACTTCAAGCGATATAGGTCTAGTTATATCATTTTACTGCTTTATGTTGATGACATGTTGGTAGCAGGATCAAATATGGATGATATCAGAAGGTTGATGCAGCAATTGTGAAAGGAGTTTGACATGAAAGACTTAGGTCCAACAAAGAAGATTCTCCGAATGCAAATCACTGGAGATAAGAAAAGAGGACTCTTGCTTCTATGTCAGGTAGATTACATCAACTATGTTTTATAGAGATTCAACATGGACGATGCTAAACCAGTCAGTACACTGTAGGCCAATACTTTCGCTTATCCAAGGATCAGTCACCTCAAACGGAGGAGGAGAGAAATTTAATGATTGATGTTCCTTATTCCTCAGCTATTAGAGGCTTAATATATGCCATGGTCTGTACGAGAGCAGACATTGGCCATGTAGTGGGAGTTGTCAGCAGGTTCATGTCAAATCCAGGGAAAGCTCATTGGGAAGCTGTCAAGTTGATTTTGAGGTATCGACGAGATACCATATATAAAAGTTTGTACTTTGGTAAAGGGCAGTTAAAAGCTCAAGGTTATGTAGATGCAGACTTTGGAGGCAAGGCCGGTCATCAAAGAAGCACTACATGTTATGTATTCACGGTTGGAACTGCAACTGTTAGTTGGATTTCACAGATACAGAAGATTGTTACTTTATCCACTACAGAAGCTGAGTATGTAGTAATCACCAAAGCTAGTAAACAGATGATATGACTTTAAGATTTGTTAACTTAGTTGGGATTCAAATAGGAAACGAATGTTATTGATAGTCAAAGTGTAATACAGTTGGTGAACATTTCACTCAAGAACCAATCATATTGGACTTCGTTATCACTTCATTAGATCTCTACTAGTAGATGATGTATTAAAATTTGGGAAAATTGATGGAAGCAAGAATCCAACAGATATGTTGACAAAGACGGTAACGATCGATAAACTGAAGTTGTGTTCAACAATTTCAACTGGTCTGCTAGAGTAAAATGATCAGAATGGCTGTTGCATCGATCAAGGTGTGAAGACGGATTGAAATCGATCTTCAAGTGGGACATTGTTAGGAAGCTGCAGCTGCAGCCCATGTTTTTAACATGACGTGGCCACCAACCACCACCAACAGAGCCACTAACCAAGTCGCTAACCCCACCAACCATATCCACTCTATATATACATCCTTAACCTTCATAACTTCTATCCCATCTCAAATCCAATAAGAAGAAAACAAAACAAAGCTTAGAGTGAGATCGAGTGTTGAGAGGAAAGTGCTCTATGTAATCACTTTGTAACATTCTCTAAAATAAAAGATCTGCAGCTGCCCGAAGACATAGGCATAATTGGCCGAATTGCATTGTCAAAGTTTGTGTGTCTTACCATTCTACATTTTATTTTATTTTCTCCGCAAATATAATCATAAGTAAATTTGTGTAATTTCCCAACAGATACCACTACTAATTCTAGGACAAAAGTACGACAGCCTATGCTATATCACTTTTGGATCACATGAAGGAGTTCTTTGCATACGTAGATTTAAGATAACAGGTAGCTTTCTTGAATTTTGAATATATGTATGTCAGTTGAGATTTTGTTCAGTTATGTCATTTATTATCTTTATGTCAACAATTTTGAAAGCGTTTTTGGCCAATTTACAGACATTTTTGATAAATTGTATATTATCTTGGTGTTGACGATTGGAATAATAGACTTTTAATGATTTGTTTAGATCTGTGGTCAATCCCTCTATCATACTGCTCGATATGTTATGGTTTCCAACAAAAAAGTGTCACTGCAACTTTATGTTTAGCCTGTGACCAACTACTGCATTTTTTAGCTTAAAGTATATTTTTATGGGAGTAAATATGTAATTTACTAGGAATCTGATAGTGGCACCCTAATTCATTTTTCTATAACATATGTTATATATATATATATGATGTATGTGCCTGCATATCGCTTAAAAGTAGAAAATTTTGATTGTAAGCTACTATAGTATTATTATTGGTTTGGCATCTCAACTATATACAAAATTTATATTATTTGAATTTTGAATGAATTTCCTACTGCTATGTGCCTTCGTGCTCCCAAGCTTCACTCTTTGCTACTCTTTGCTACTTAATTAGGCTTCAGTGAAATAAGTTTTAGTAGATCTAAAATTGAAATTTATCAATTTGAGAAGGTTATAGCTTTACAAACCTATCATAACTTGTTGGGGAAACTCTCAATCTTTTCCGCTTCATGAAGTTAAGACAGGCACTTTAAGAATAAAAAATAGAAATGGAACCCCAAGAGTATATAATTCTCCAATATGGAGTTTATAACAGCTCTGATACCACTGTTGGGGAAAAACTTGATATAAATATGCAAAAAGAGAGATAGCTTGAGAAGTCTTTACCCTCCAGCTTGAATGAGCCACTGAGTGTGAGATATGTAAAAAAAATAGAAAACCATCCAATATTTGTGGTGAGTTCTTGTAATCGTACTATCAACTTATAGTTGAAGAATTGGACTTTTAGTCCTGCGGTTTTTCCCCCATTGGGTTTTCCGCGTAAACAAATCTCTTGTGTTGATGCTTATTATTTTCATCTATATTTTTATTGTTTTACTGCACTTCATTTCTAAACTTATCTACACATAGGAAATTATAAAGTTTTAGTGCTGGTTTACTACTACCCTGACTAAGTCGGGAAGGGGGAGATTTATTGGGTTTCCCTCCTAATTTATTGGAATTCTCAACAAATATTATTGAACGGTGTGTAGACACATCAAATTCTATGCATAAATATGTAAACCCAATGGAAACATTATTTCCAAGGATGAAGTTTGAAAGTCACAACATGCATTGTGAGAGAATATATGAAAACCCAATGGAAATATTATTTCCAAGGATGAAGTTTGAAAGCCACATTGTGAGAGAACCTTTTCTATTCCACACTTATATATATGAGTGTGAGAGACTGTGTTAAAAAAAATAGATATAGAAATACACAAAAAGAGAGATAGCTTGAGAAGTCTTTATCCTCAAGCTTGAGTGAGCTACTGAGTGTGAGATATATATAAAAAAAGAAAACCATCCAATATTTGTGGTGAGTTCTTGTAATCCTACTATCATCTTATAGTGGAAGAATTGTACTTTTAGTCCCACAGTTTTTCCATCATTGGGTTTTCCGCGTAAACAAATCTCTTGCGCTGCTGCTTGTTATTTTCATCTATCTGTTAATTGTTTTACTGCACTTCACTTCTAAGCTTATCTACATAGAGGAAATTATAAAGTTTTACTCAACATAACTCTATGACACTAAAGTAAATTCCCCACAAATTCTAATACGGTCTTGATTGTATTAGATTTTAAGTTCCATCAGTTGGTAAAGTATCATTTCCTTTAACAGTCATATTATTCAAAATAAAAGTGTTACGATGCAAAACTTCGCAGATTAATGCTTTTATTTTTTAGTAGCATACTCATGCCTATAATGCCTGTTTGCTATTAAACCTTGGTCAATTTAAACATAATTTTGATGAATATGATCCTAAACAAGGAAAAGTCGATTTCCATATGTGACAAGAAACCTCAAAATATTAGCAGCCTATTATTTTAATTTTTTTTGTTCAGGTATAGTTATTACTTAATCTAGGTACATTACAAGAAAATGTTATACTACCTAGTCATAAGTATTCTGTAAATTTGTTTGTAGAGCCTGATTTAATCTTGGCCTAGTGGTATTTCTTTACTCCGCATATCCTTAAAAACTACAACAAACTATTGTTGATCACAGTGTATTCATGTTTTGATAAATTTAGCAGTTATGTCCATTTGTATGATTTTTATTTAGAGCATGAATCATTATTCATATGTTGTTTTTTCTGTTATAATTTTTAACCATGCATGATGTATATATATAATGTACTAGTAATTTATGTAAGCAATTTTCATATAAATTTGTTTGAGAGGGATAAGTGTCATTTGTCGATTATCCTTTTTTTTTCTTATAAAGATTCGCTATGGAGGCTCTTTTATTAAGTGATAACTAGTTTTTTGTTACTTATCAATATGTTACCATAGTAGAGAGTTTTTAGCATAAATCTTCTTTGCGGTCTATTGGTGAGTAAAGGTTAAATAACTACTGAAATTTTATTATCTCTCCTTTCATATTTTTGTTTTCTAGTTTAAATGTTTAGTATTTTTGGTAAAACTTAAACACTGCATATATGCAGTCGAGGGCGATGTGTATATCTTGTTAATTGTAACACGTAAAACTTTTACACTCACACTACACACACAAGTAGTTGAGCCTGTTAGAAATTTTAACTTGCTTTGATACCAAATATTGGTATTTAGACGAGAGGAAAAGGAGTGTAATAGCCTACACCTCCGTTCACGCAAGATATTGTCCCCAACTTAGCCACCGTATAGGTGTGGGGTTTTGTTCCTCAAAAGGCCTCGGCTAAGTTTCGAGATCCGCCACCACATGGCGTTGCCACACAGGCTGAGCCAACCTCATTACTAACACCGATATTGTCCCTACTTTGCCACCTCTTAGGTGTAGGATTTTCCATCACTAGGCCTCGGCATTAGTAAGAGATATACACTACTATATAAGTACCCTCTTTATACAGGCTTCCACGATGTGGGACTTAGGGGTGTTACATTCTCCCCTCCTACAGAGCCCAACGTCCCCGTTGGCTCACAAACACCTCACCCAAGCGTTGTGGTCCACATAGCAGCCACAATTACGGCTGGGTATTGGCTCTGATACCACTGTAACAGCCCACATCTCCGTTCACGCAAGATATTGTCCCCAACTTAGCCACCGTATAGGTGTGGGGTTTTGTTCCTCAAAAGGCCTCGGCTAAGTTTCGAGATCCGCCACCACATGGCGTTGCCACACAGGCTGAGCCAACCTCATTACTAACACCGATATTGTCCCTACTTTGCCACCTCTTAGGTGTAGGATTTTCCATCACTAGGCCTTGGCATTAGTAAGAGATAGACTCTACTATATAAGTACCCACTTTATACAGGCTTCCACGATGTGGGACTTAGGGGTGTTACAAGGAGTGATAACAATTTGTGAGAGTGGTGAAGCTAAAGAAAATAACTTTTTACTTTAATTTTAATCTTCTTCCTTCTTTTCTTACTTCTTTCTTTTTTTCCTTCTATTCTTACATCATAACCAAAATGATAGGCTTTATATATATATATATACATACATATATATATAGACACTTCATTCAATAGACATCACACTTTACTAAGAGACACATAAACTTTAATGTGACTCTTAAACATAAAGACACATCAGTTACGAACTGACACCTAGACTTCATAAACAATATTAAATGATGATAAATTTCAAATTATTATTTCCAATAGAGCTACTATCAGCAATCATCAAACTTTCCACTTTTACTAGTCTCTACAGGTTGTAAATAACAAATATATTGGCTTGATGGCAATATCTTGAGAGAATTAAGGGCAAATAACTTAGTATCCTGGTACTGATCAAATAACCAATATGCACCATGTCTGAATGACATATGTGAACAGAGCATATAATTAACTTATACGTGAAATATACACGTGTGCCTCTTCATTATAGTTTTGGATTCTACTTTATGAGAGACTATTTTTATATGTTACACCTTGATTCTTGGTATAGTGCTTTTGAGGAGAACATAAGATCTTGTAAATATTCATCAGCATTTTAAAAAAAATAGTGGTTTATTTGTAGAATAGTAAAAAAATACATTTAGTGTATAATTAGTGCTTTGATGTTGGTGGGTGAATATTGATAATTATTGATGTCATAGGTATATCTTATACTTTAGGGTATTTATTTCGGAACATTAGTACAAAGTCGTTGAATTTCAGAACTACAGGTATTTTCTGTTATTGAATTTCAGAGCATTTGTACTATTATTGCAAAATATACATAAATAAAATAAAATTACATATCCCCTTGGTACAAAAAGCGCGATCGATGGTAGATGTTTCTTACATATATAGTTATATTTTGTGTTATTGTCTATTTGCTATGATATTCCAAAGATTAGGCAGTGTACGTTTTTGACAATATGTTGTTAGGTTTAACTTTGATAGTAGCATGAGTTTGAAAACCAGAATGACATGCTAAGAACTTACCATATGCATACGCTAAGACCATCCACTTACGTGATGCTTGCGGACCGGACTATATGCGCTAGAGAGGGTTTTACGACTCTGATCGGTTCATCCTGAACAAATAAAAAAAATCAAAGCCAATTTGACAAACAACAAAGCTTTTAACACTAGAAGGAAAACTATCTAAGAAAACAATGTACATCATCTTCCGAACATTAAACGTTACACTTTTTAAATATAAATGAATAATCAAACGTTGTACCAAATCCTTGGAAGTTGTGGTATTTGTAATCTTTGGAAGTTAATCATGCGCCCATACTTTTGTTTATTATACTCTTTATGTGATAATAACGGATAAGTATGACATTTAAGAATTTGTATTCGGTAAGCTCAATCTTAAGTTAGTCTCCTTTACCTGCTCTCACTCCAAATGCCTGGGAGTTGAGAACCAGAATTGAAAATAAGACTTGAGTTAATTAGTTCTACAATACATGTCGTTCATTTTAGTTTTTATGAAACTATATGTTATTCACAAAATCCTTTCGCTGTTGAAATATTATATGTTTATTATAAGGTCATTGTGGACGCCAAAAATGTTACTAAAACCCAAGATTCTTAGTTACTTAAGAACACAGATTTCTGTATGGAAAATAAGTGCAAAAGAGCAAAAAATTAGTAAATGACACTTGAGATTTATAGTGATTCGGTCCTATGAGGGGCCTACATCCACTTTGGAAGAGCTGCTGATACTTTATTGACAACAATGATTTACAGGCTATGAGCCCCTTCAAGGTATCTTATTACAAGCATTTTCATGTTATTTAAAGTAGTCTTCCTTATATGTGACTATAAGGAAAAAGTCAATTTTGTCCTTCTTCTTCCTCAAAGCAAAGATGGCAATGGAGAGGTCCTTGGAGCTCTAGAGAGATGTTAAGTCAGTAATTTTCCAACACTTGTAACAACTGCGCTTAATGGTAGTTATAGTGGAGTGGTTAGGTGAGAGTAGTTGGGATTTGGGGACCACTTAGTAGAAAATTGCGTCACAAACTCGCAAGCACTAGAAAATCGCATCACTCGCAGTTGTTGGAAGAAAATTTGCATCCCTTTCAAGAGACGTGATTTTCGCATCCCAAAGGGATGCGTTCTGGACATTGGGGCCTCCGCATCCCTTGGATGCGGTGCCATCGCATCCCGTGGGGTGCGATGACGTTGCAACCTAAGGGATGTCGCGTCAACGCTTCTCATTGGAAGTGATGACATTGCATCCTGCGGGATGCGACGCCATTGCACCTCATTGGATGCGATGTGGTTGCATCGCGAGGGATGCGATGCGATCTTATCTTGTTCAGGTGTGATGCGGTGAGACGATGGATACGGTCCCCTGGTTTATGTGATGTGAGGTGAGCAATCATGATGCAGTGTGAGTTGTCCCGGGTTGATATGAGGTTATTTATGTTTCTTTGGAGAGAGTGTGAGGCTTTTACTCGCTCGATCTCTCCTCTGCTTGAAGTGTCAACAATGTGGCAACACTTCAAACTTTGGTTCTGCCCGATGTGTTGAGTCGAGGGGGTCTTATGTACCTTTAGAAACTGGATGAAAATATCGATTAACATTTTCCCCCTAAAGTATGTCTTACTGTGGCAGGATGTTCTTTGTGTTGAGAAAAAAGTTATGGGGAAGCGTGAAGCTTTCTGTTTGTTTGAGGATCTGGTTGTAGTAATTCCGTCCGAAGTTTGTGTGAACATTCGATTCTTGAGGCTCCAGACGTGATGGCGGGCGCCGTTATTGTTGACAATATGCCAAACTCGGGACATTCGAGTGTGGATGAAATTGCCCTGAGTCGCATTTGCGCAAGTTCAGCATACCATGGACCCACTTTCTAGTTCCCGGGAAGGGAGACCGCACACACACTCCGTTGGCGGGTTATACTGCATAACATGCATATGTGCATTGCGGGGTATGTGCCCCCGGCTTGTGAATTTATTCATGACATGCTGCATTACTTCCGTTTAGCGCCTGTACAACTTCATCCGAACGAATATGCCTTCCTTCTCGGTACCTGTCATTTTTTCAGAGAGTACCTACATGAGGAGCCTACTAGTGAGGACATCCGGTCATTGTTACAGATTAGGAGGACACCCAAGACTACGCCCTCCCTTAATTTCCTAGAAGCAATGCACTATGCCTTGTTCATTGAGGGGTCTTGGACTAGACTTGTATTGATTTGATATGATTGGTTCTTTATTCGCTGCCCTCCGGGTTTTGCGAGACGCTAGCTGGAGGAAAGTAAGTACCTTTATTGTTTCCGTCTTGATGTCGTTGGACTTATGTACCTTGCCCTAACCTTGACTTTCTATAACAGGAATTCTGCCAGCGCCAAAGGGTGATGAGTACCAGTGGCGTATAGGGCGTTTGAAAGCTATTCCGAGGAAAGTCCGTTCTACAAATAAGATCTTGGATAAGGAGGCTCTTCGCCGGACTGGCCTGTTACCACAAAACCAAACAATGTTTAGGGCAGCCACCCCTGGACAGGTGAGTGGATGTCCCGAGGAAGAAAAGAGCTCCCCGGGCCATAAGCAGAAAACTCCTCCTGCGTGGCTAAACGACCTAAGGCTGCGAAGATCCGGAAGGGAGATAGCGCAAGCGATGCTTATGTCGGGGAAACGGTTGGTGGAGGAGATGGTCCATCGTCCACTTTCGTCCTGCCTACGAATGTCGATGATGTAGCCATGGCGTCGGCATGGCTGGTTCCCCCGATAAACACTTTCGGGACCACCGCTTCGTTGGAGAGAGGGAATCAGTGTAAAGGGGGCGATGATGTTCCAATCAACATTCCACCGTCTTGGCCTAGTGGCACAAGTTCTGGAAGCTTGAGTTTACCAGTTGGGGGGACAACTCCTCCAAAATGGTCACGATCTGGTCCAGAGATAGCGCACTTAGGACACACACTTATAAATACTGCATAACACAGCATTTGTTTATGTGCGCAAAGTTCTTAAGCTTTTATTTTGCTTTGTGCATGTGCGATGGTTCGCGGAAGTGGCGATGGTAGGTATCGAGGCCTTGGACCTGAGGGCCAGCGACCGCAAAAGAGCTTAGTCTTGAATGGCTTTAAAAAGGGGGCCAAACTGCCTCAGTCCTCCCACCCTCGCGGTGGCGACTATCAATATTAGAGACACTCGGAATCCCCTCCATCGCTATGATCGTCATAAGCTGACTCAAGGTTTGAGACAACGGGAACTAGACCACAAGCTTCGAAATTCCCATTCCTAATCCTCAGGTAGAGACTGTCCACGGATCTACTAGTGATACTATACAATTGGTGGGTTGCAGACCACCGTGGACGGGCATGTCGAGCGGAGGACCGGAAGTCCCACCGCTGACCAACAAGGAGAAGGTTTCCCTCTTGAAAAAACATTCCCCAAAGCATTAATTCGAGGAGTTAATATTTGTGACATAGCTTAATCCAACTCCTCGTGACGACATCATTCTCATATTGAAGAAATTATACCAGGCTTCCCAATAGGTTAGAAAATTCAACGGGTATGTCGTATCTCTAACATGTTTCTTGCCAAGAATGTGAAGATTCAAAACCGGGGTATGACCATCGATGTCGAGCGGACGACTGTCCGGAATCTAGAGAGTGAAATAGGCGAGGCTTGTCCTTACGTCGTTGGTGCTTTCCATGTTCACACTACCCATCTGAAAGTTAATTTTTTGTTGTTGACACAGAGGAGCTGGAAGAGGCATATGATAGGATGAAAAGGGAGGCGGAGCACGCATCTTCAACTTTCAAGGATACATCGGCCTTGTTAACAACTGAGAACACGACCCTCAGAAGGATAAAGCTGATCCAGAGCAGACTAACGCCAAACCGAAGAAGGACAATGAGAGAGTATCCCAACTCCTGACAGATAATGATATCATGAGGAAGGAAAACAAGAGGTTGAACGCTGAGAGAGCAGAGACTAATGCGGAAGAACGCCAAGCTGAAGAGACAGCTCGAGAAGGCCAAAAAGGATAAGGAAAAAGCCAAGGACATAGCTCGAGATGCGTCAGGCCAGCTGGATGGGGTAAGGGCCAAGCATGAGGGAGAAATGGAGGAGTTTAAATTTATAACCGAGGGTGCGGCGACCAAAGCAGAACCTGAATTGAAGCCCTATGTTTGGGATATGTATGTCAAGGTTCTCAAGTGTCGCGATCTCTCGTGGGTTGATGACAATTCCAAGGTGCTGGCATAGGTGTGGGATAGGTTGTTGGAGTTTAAGCCGGCTTGCGAGAGGTGGATGCTATAGATGGGATAGATTTCATATTTCATCACTTAAACAAGGCAGAACAATTGATGATACATGAGGGGAAAAAGCTGCTGAGGAACACACTACAGTGGAGCAGGCTGCTACAAAAGGTAAAATCGTGGATACTGACATTTTGGTGGTGGCCATGAGTTCGGTGGTGGCCATGAGTTCCAACCCCCGTTGTACCTGGATACAACCCTGAAAAATCGAGCCCAGGACATGAGAGTTTGTCTTGAACAGCGGGCGAGGGCTTGATGCCTACTGGAGCTATGCCTCAGGTGTCCGTAGGTAAAGTCATACCCTGCCGAGTACTTAAAGATGTAAGTGCACGGGACTTGAGTCGATCGATGAACCTTCTATTGAATGTGCAGGACCCTTTTGGGGCTGAAATGGCCATGAGCCTGGACTTGGCTTAGTTTGGACAACCCGGGGTTGGAATGAATGGCTTCATGGGTCAGATTGGTGAAGGATTTGGGATCTTAAGGAAAAGACCGATGTTGATGCTTCTATGATGAAGGTCGCAGAGATATACAAATAGTTGTAGGAAGCGGAGGCCAGAAAACTCAAGGCTAGGAAGAAGGGCAAGTAAACGGTGGTCTCAAAGACCAGGTCCCAAGGGAAAGAGAGTGTGCCGCCAATCCTTGCATTTTCGAGCGAGGCTGTTCCTCATCATTTAAGAGAAATCCTGCCCGATGAAGAGATTACAGAGATCAGTGATGACAAGAAGGAAATCCCGTTGCCGTCTCTTAAGTTCTCTTCCTCATCCAAAGGGAAGAAGGAGAAAGGAGGAAGTGGTTCCAGAAGGCGGAAGAAGAGGGTGACGGTCCATCGAGCGCAGACTCGGGCACGAAGTAGAAGAAAGGAGAGAAAGGGCCCGAGGAAGTGGAGGTGGGTGAGTTGCCGAACTGACTGTGGTCTTTTGTCTTTTTATGATGTAGGCTGACAATATATGCAAGTACGACCTTCTCTTTTTGGCTTTTAGAGGCACTGTGTGGTTTTCATGTACACCCTGTCATTAGAAAGAAAGATATCATAGTATGTAATTTTCTTTAGTTATATAAATGAAAGTATTAGTTAGTCTTTCTTACACCGCTTCCATATTAATTGTTCGAATGTTCATCTTATATTTTCCAGCATCATGTACTTACACAAGCATACTTGTTGTTGCACTTAAACGAATGTGACTGAAGGTTTCGCTCTACGGGTGCTCCCGGTCGCACGGAGATGGTGTGTCGTTTTGCTGCTGGGTTTTCCTTCGCTTAGGAGTTCAAGTCGTGTGGAATTCGAATCAGGTGCCTTCCCTTTTGGACCTCCTGAAGGTCATTGGTCCTAAGTCACGAGAAGATGTGGATGTTGTGATGTCCTCCAATTTGGATCTCCCATCGTCCGATCGGGATTATTTCTCGGGGTCGTCGCTAATTCACCAAATGGTACATAGATCCAGACCCAGAGGGTCGGACGTTGCCATGGGAGTGGTCTGTTTCACAATGGCTTGGCTGATGGGTTGCCCTCAAGTCTGGAGACTGGGTGGTAGAATTATTTATACTCGGCCACGTTGTTGATTCGAGGTTCGAGTGGTACCCAGATCCAGACTCGGTGGGTCGGATGGAGATGCGGGAGTGGTTGATTTCCCACTAGCTTGGCTAATGGGTTGCCCCAAGTCCGGAGACTGGGTGGTGGGACGATTTATAATC
The DNA here is from genome assembly GCA_030737875.1 of Allium sativum. NCBI lineage: Eukaryota > Viridiplantae > Streptophyta > Magnoliopsida > Asparagales > Amaryllidaceae > Allium > Allium sativum. Next base: position 1,043,871,642 of record CM060916.1, on the reverse strand, counting down.
GGTCCCGTCATTGATTCGTGATTCGTGTGCTGTATTTATACTCGTTCTCGTCATTGATTCGAGACTCGAGTGGTGTTAATTATACTCGTTCTTTTCGTTGATTCGAGACTCGAATGGTGTTATTTATATTCGTTCTCGTCGTTGATTCGAGACTCGAGTGGTGTTATTTATACTCGATCTCGCCTTTGATTCGAGACTCGAGTGGCGATATCAGTTGCCGTGCCTGGGGTGCCGATCCGGTGGTCAGTGTGTTTGCGAGTGTAAGCTAGTTATGATGGTCAATCAAACATATCATGAAGTAAGTAAACACATCATGAGCACAAGGAAATAAACATATTTTTAGTAATAACTTTGACAGTAACAACCTTTAAAATGCCTTGAATTTAAAGAAAACAAAACATTGTGGGAAAGCAAAAAATCTGTATACTAAGTTATGTAAAGTAGCAGCAAATATGTTCACTATTCCATGCCCTTGGGAGTTCAGCACCGTTGATTATGGCAAGTTTGAAGGTTCCGTCTCCAATCCTTCGTTGTATGACGTACGGTCCTTCCCATCGGGGACTTAGACTAGTCGGTGGGGGAAAGATCAGCTTTAGAACGAGATCGCCGACATTAAGGTCCATGGGACAGACTTTAGAATTGAAATATTAGGCAACTCGGTGGCATTACGTGGCAGCTTTGAGCTCGGCTTCGTTCCTTTTCTCTTCGAGTAGGTCAAGCGACTCCAAGAGGAGGTCTTGCTTTATCTTCGGATCGTAGTAAGTGAATCGATGAGATTGTAGTTTTAGCTCGATGGGAATGATGACTTCAGATCCATAGGTGAGAGCGAAGGGGGTGTGGCTAGTCACTGACTTGTGCATGGTCCAATAGGCTCATAGGGCCTTCAGCCCACAAGCCTGCGGCCTTTTCCAGACGCATCTTGATGATGGATTTGATTACTTTGTTGACAACCTCGACTTTCCCATTAGCTTGATTATGATCCATTGCAGAGAATCTCTTCTCGATTTTATGCAATCGGTAGAAGTTCTTGAACACTACTCCCTTGAACTGGGTCCTGTTGTCAAAGACGATGGCTTGGGGGACTCCATATCGAGTGACGATATTACGGATGATGAAATTGGTTACCTTCTTTTAGTGATTGTGGCGAGGGCCTCGGCCTCTGCCTATTTAGTAGAGTAATCAAGTGCGATGATGGAATAATGTGCCCCTTTTGGCTATTGGGAGAATCCGGATAATGTATATTCCTTACATGGCGAATGTCTAGGGACTGACCATTTGTGTTAGCTCGTTAGGTGGGGCTCTTGGAATCATGGAAAATCTCTGGCATTTATCGCATTTGTGGGCAAAGTCCGTTGTTTCCTAATCGAGGGTTGGCCAGAAGTAACCATGTCTGAGTAATTTCTTTTCTAGAGTCCCCCTCCCCCCGTGTGGTCGTCGTACTCTTCTTCGTGTATGTCTAGCAATACACGCTCGACATCGTAGTAGGTTACACACCGGAGCAACGACATAGAGAAGACCCTATGGTAGAGCGCTCCATCCAGAATGACGTAGCGGGACGACATATGGGTGAGAGCCCTTTTGTCTTTTCGATGCTCAGGAAGGTCTCTCTGCTACAGATAGTTCCCGATTGGCTCTCGGACTCAGTCTCCGTCGTTGCTACCAAATCATTCTACATCTTATCGATGCTCGGAGAGTCGAGTATTTCGATGGGGGCCAACCCCATAAGCGGCGCATCCACGGAGCTTGCTAGTTTGGACAAGGAGTTAGCCTTTTCGTTTTGTCCTTGAGGGATGTGCGTGTTGAGGTAATGGTTGAAGCTGGTGAGGAGCTCATAAACCCAAGCGAGGTAGGCAGCGAGGCGTGCCGCCTTGGCTTCGTATTCTCTTAGTACCTGACGTACAACGAGAAGTGAATCCAAGTAGATTTGGATTGCCCTGATGTTTAGTTCAACCGTAATTTTGAGTCCGGCTATCAAGACTTCGTACTCGGCACCATTATTGGTAGTAGGCAAGTTGAGTTTCAGATCATAGCATATTGGGTGTGCCTCAGAGGTGATGGGCACTATTTTGGCACCGGAACATCGATCGTTAGAGGATCTGTCCACGTAAAGTTTCCATTGGGGTTCTGGAGTTTCGATGTCGTCCGGAGGAGGGTCTTCCTAAATGGTGAACAATGCGATGAAGTCGGTGAGGACTTTCCAGAGGATGGACGGACGAGGGATGAAAGCGATCTCGAACTGGCTTAGTCAATTTCCATTTCAGAAGTCGCCCATATGCCTAAGGTCATTACAGGACCTACCATAGAGGCTGGTCATTGGAAACATTGATGGAATAAGATTGAAAGTGAGGTCGCAGCATACAAGGAGATATCAATAGGCAATAGGCCAAATTCTCAAGCTTAAGGTAGTTCTTTTCTGCTTCCGTTAGTCTTTTGTTAATGTAGTAGACGGGTCGCTAGACACGGTCTTCAGTACGCATGAGCGCTAAGCTGACCGCCTACAAGGAAACAACTAAATAAACATATGTCCTCGTGATCCACAGGTTTGGATAGGTTAGTGGTTGCTTTTAATGATTCAGAAGGTCCTGGAATGCGACATCGAATTCCGGTGTCCATGAGAAGTTGCGCTTCCCCTTTCTAAGCAAGTTGAAAAAGGGATGCATTTGTCAGTTTCCTTTGAGATGAACCTACTTAGGGTGATGAACTTCCCGCTTAAAATTTGAACATCCTTAATGCTCCCGGAGGCATGGATGTACCGGATAGCTTTGATCTTCTTTGGATTTGATTTGATGCCTCGCGAATTGACAATGAAACCTAAGAATTTTCTCGAAGCAATGCCGAAAGAGCATTTCGAGGGATTAAGCTTCAAGCTATACTGACATAGGACATCGAACATTTTAGAGAGGTCATGGACGTGGTCATTCAGTATCCTTGATTTAACGAGCATATAATCCATGCATACCTCCATGGATTGCCCAATTTGGTTATTGAAAATGATGTTGACCAGTGCTGGTAGGTTCCAGCGTTCTTGCGGCCAAAGGGCACGACGAGAGAGAAATAAAGTTTAGGGTCAATTATGAAAGAAGTATGTTCCTAGTCAGGGAGGTACATCGGGATATGATTATAGCCTGTATAGGCGTCCATGAAGGACAGGAGCTGGTAACCGGCGGTTGAATCGACAAGTTGGTCGATTTTCGGTAGTGGGAAACTACCTATAGAGCATGCCTTTTTCAATTCGGAAAAATTGACACACGTTCTCCGCTAGTCGTTTTCTTTCTTGACCAAGACTGGATTAGAGACCCATTCAGGTTAATTGGCTTCTCGGATAAAACCATTGATTCGTGGCCTATCAACCTCGTCCTCGAGCATTGTTGACCTGTCGATTACCAAGATTCAATACTTATGTTTGATTGGAACTTGCAAGGGATTGATGGTGAGCCTGTGACAAGCAATTCCTGGGTCGTTGCCACACATGTCGGAATGTGTCCAAAGTGAACACATCGAGGTTGGCCCATATGAATTCCACGATCTCTTCCTTTAATGTAGGGTGAAGTTACAATCCAACTTTCTAGAGCCTCATTAGGTTGTCAGGGATGATCCGAACATTCAATGTTGGTTCTAACAGGGAAGCCCTTTCAAAATCGGCCTCCTCGTCCTCCCTTGGATCTAGATCGTCGAAAACACAGCAGTGGCGTTTGAGCCAGGACTCAGATGCCTTTGATTGCTATGCGGAGATAGTCTTGGAACAAGAAGGTGGAGGCACGTTCTTTCCCTTGTCCTTATTGCGCGCATTCCTCCACTAGATGAGGTAGAAAACCCTAATAGTGGACTGGTCGCCTTTAAATTTACCGATCCCGTTTTCCATTGGGAATTTCATCAGTAGGGATCACAATGACATGCAGACTCCAAATTCTATGAGGAAGGGTCATCTAAAGAAAACATTGTATGGATATAAGATGTCAATAACCACAAAGTTGAGGATGCAGACCCGCCTCTGGTCCCCTTCTCCGAATTCTACGGAAAGGTCTACCATGTCGACCGGGTGATTGGTGGATCCATTTAAGTCGTGGATCCTTGCATGGCAGATCTTCAAGTGTTTGGCCTCCAATTTCATCTGATCGCTGGCCGCACTGAAGATAATATTAACTGAACTTCCTGAATCGATGGGGATCCTTTGACGAAGGTTGATCAAATCTGAGCTGAGATGATGAGAGGGTCCGCAGTTGGGATCTCAATTCCCGTAGATACCCTCTCGCGGAAGATTGTGTTGTCCCGCATTATTTTCTAAATCTTGGCGGAACGAAATCATCTAGGATAGAACAGGCTTTGTATGTGGCATGCTTAACAGAGTTGGCATACTCCTTCATCTTGTGGAATCTATTGTGCGAGGGGTGAGGTCCTCCACATATAGTGTTGATCACGATGCCATGTGACCTCTGGTTGGACGACCCTGGGGCCACATTAGTAGGAGCCGTAAGTGCGGGTGTTGGAGGGCCCGTAGCCTCCTCAGGAGGAGCAGAATCCTGAACATACTTCTCTAAACATTTCTCGCGGATGAGTTTTTCATTGGCATCCTTAAGGGCGGCAATCATTGGTATTGTGTCCATACATATCGTGGAACCTGCAGTACTTGTCGGAGTTCTTCTCACGGTCAATTGATTCCTCGTGCTGGGCTTCTTCTATTGGAGTGTACTATAGGTTTCTATGTAGATGGTCTCCGTGTCACAATTCAGTGGAGTGTAGTTTCTGTTATTTTGACAGCGGTCGTGCTTCTTGTTGTCTAGTGGATTCTGATTGTTGTAGTGACCGCCTTGTTTGCCAGGGTTCAGCTTCAGCTTGTAAGGGATTTCTCCTTTACCCTTGTTGGAAGGTTCACTGACCTGTTTTCCCTTGATGCTTTCGTTGATAGTGTTAGCTTGTTGTTTGTTGGAGTGGTTGGCCCATGATGCTCTGTTACCCTAGCTTCCTCTTGGTACAAGTACTACCCCGCTTTTTCGTAAGAGGCTTCTGAATTCTTGGGCTTCTTTCTATCTATCCAGGCTTCGAGTTCGAAGGTCGGGAGAACGCCTCTGGCTAGTTTGAGAACACGGTACGGGGTTCAAGATCATCGACCACGGCGAGGGCGGTATTGAATCACTCTAGGTAGCTTTTAAGTGATTCTACCGGACCCTAGTATAAGTTGGATAGTATGATCGCATTCTTTGGGGGTTAGAACATGTATCCAGAACTGTTTGACCAATTATGTGGCTAGCTAGACAAAGGTGTTGACGGAATGGAGCGGAAGGTGAGAGAACAAAAGCAAAGCTGTGTCCGCTAAGGCGACTTAGAAATATTTGCACTTGACGGCATTGGTGGCTCGGCTGGAATCCATCTTCCATTCGTAGTGGTTCAGGAAAGCGCAAGGAGCAGTTATGCCGTCATATAACGTCGAGGCCACTTAACTTTGTGGATGGCTCTGGTAAAGGGGTTATGCCTCTAGTGGGTCTCCCACGAGTCGTTGGTGTTTCCCTGCATATCTCTCATGATACTTCAGATCATGTCGGGGAGGTATGTTGGATGTACATCCTCTGGCGGAATCCAGCTTCGGCGAACTTTGGGAGTTCTGTTCCATGGACGTCTTCTATAGTGAACGTCGGGATCATCCTTGTAACAATCCGCATAATTTTCGATGATATATTTAAACATTTAATAAAATATAACGTCATTTATCGTTAATCGTGTATGTGTCCAAAAAGTCACATTTTGTATACAGATGAATTTGGACTCCAAACCACTTCCATTGAGTCAGGATCATATTTTACAACCTTTTTTACTATAAATTTGATATATTTCGAGTTTGTGAAAATTGGGACTTTGGTTTGGGCTTGGGTGGCTAAACCTAGCCCACTTACTTAAGCTCCCATAGCCCTCTCCCATTCATTTACCTTCAACACTTAGAAGAAATTAGAAATGGGGAGAGGAATGAGAAATTAAAATTCCTAAACCTAGAGTTGCTATTAGGAATTCAAATTAAGATGAAATCAAGTGAAAATCCAAAGAGAAGCTTAGGTTGTGGATTCTTGAGTTCTTATTGAAAAGAGATCGATCGTGATTTGTTTTGGAGCTTCTCCTTCCATATTAAGATCAAAGGTGAGTTCTTTATGAACTCACATCTATGTCACAAGTCATTGTCTTGTAGAAGTGTAATCTAGTGTTCATCTGAGATTGCATATGCTAGTAAATTGATAAGGTTAGTGTAACTTAGTCGATTTCATGTGTTTATGTTTCATTGAATTGAAATTATTACTAGGAGTTGTTCTTACGACCTAATGCATATGCTATGAGTTGTTTTGGCGATGTTGTAAAGCTACGTTGTCGCACTGGCAAGTTCTAAGACTTCACAATTCGCTTATATCATGTTTGATTGTTGTGGTTTAATATTATGTTAATTTTAGAGCTAAAAAATAAAATAGTTGCATTCAGGTTCCAGGATTCGATACCGTGATCGTTAAAGGCCTCGTTGATGTCAAGAAGCGTTCACGAGACTCGAATGATTGTGCACGATTGATGGTGGTGGACCGGGAAGGTCAAAACCCTCCTTATGCGACCTGGGCAACAACCCAGGTTCGAACCAGTCGATTGGTCGATTCAAACCAGTCGATTGGTGGTCTGTTTGGGCAACAACCCAGGTTCAGACCAGTCAACTGATCTGAAATGGACCAGTCGACTAGTTTTGGCTATGGACCAAAGGGACCTTGGTCCACAATCTAGACTGATCCAGGCTCTTTTCCTGTCAGAACTTGGCCCATTTGATCTTTTTCTGTGACTTTTCAGTTTTTCTAATTCACAGAATTCAACAGCTTGATTATCAATCTTTGATGGACTTTCGATTGATTTGTGGTGAACAAAATTTATAATCGATAGTCGTGAGATTTAATTTACATCATTAAAATGTGAATTCTTTGTTTGACCATCGATCGCTATTTCACGAGATTTGCCACTTTCGAAACTATATAAAAGAGTTTCTAAGTTATTAGCGGATACCAAAACTTTTGCTAAATGGTTTTTAATTCTACTTCATTATATGAGGTTATTCTCCAAATTGTTTTACTATCTACTAGTATATGATTTCATAAACCTTTTTCTCATTCGTATGAGAAATCTAATTAAACAACGTAGTAAAAACAAGGACTATGACCCTTTGTATTTGCTTTGATGGTTAATTCTTTGAGTCATTCGATTGAATACCGTGGCAATGATCATTTCGTATTTCTAGTGAAATATACAACTTGTTCGTAAGTACTTAAGTTGAGCAAGTGGTTATGGGGCTTGTAGCTTAACTGTTATATTTACTGGCTTGGGTATCTTGCACTAATGGTGATCTTCGAATTCGCGGGGAACTTCGATTCATGTTGTTTGGAAATCTTTGGATGGGGGGGGGGGGACTTTGGTTCATGTTGTTTGGCAATCTTAGGATTCGCAGGGAACTTCAGTTCATATTTGGCGATCTTCGGATCCATGGGGAACTTCGGTTCTTGTTGTTTGGCGATCTTCGGATTCGCGGGGAACTTTGGTTCAACTTGTATGATGTGTAGTGATCTTCGAATTCGCGGGGAACTTCGGTTCAACTTGCATGTGGCTTGTGTGATGTGTGGGTTGTGTAGTGGGGATATCTTAGAGTTGTTGGTTAGACATTTTTGGGGTTTCTTGCTTATGGGTGAACATGATTGTTGTTACTTACACGTCATTATCGACTTATATCTTTATTTCTATCTCGATTTATTATGATAAGTACAGCTAGACTTATCCGTTTATTGTATATTTTCTTATAAATAACACTCGGGTCAGACCGAGTATTACAGGTACATCTCATGGCCCCTAGCGGGGACCATTCTTGGGTTTTGCTATCTACATTCGAGTTGTACTTGTTGAACTTTTTTTTTGTATATGAGTTAGTGACATTTGTATACATATTCTTTTGGCTATAGCTTGTACCTATTATTTTGATGTATAGTTGATCGACTATGACCACTAACAAGTATTTTTACATATGAGTTATATTCATATCTATTTCTGCCTTAGTGATGTGAATATATGTGTATGACTCTGATTTTATTGTTATGTATTTTATATTGCTTTCTGAATTATATATAGCCACTGTGTTGTAGATTTGAACTTGATTTAGATGTGTTGGATTTCCTCATGAGATTTTGAAAAGTTAGACCACATTCTCCAACATATTTAACACTCGTTCAAAGCTAATATACACATGGTTGCTCCTCAACAGCCATACACTTTGAGTTAGTTGACACCATTGCTTGCAATGGCCTTGGCAAACGCGAGTATTGAGGTGGGGCATTACAGTTGGTATCAGAGCTAAGTTTGGAACAATATAAGATATTATGGCAAGGATCATTGTCCTATGCTTCTTAGGAAATCATGTTTTAGGATTTAGTTCGAGTCTTAGGACTTGTCATATCCTATCTTATATCTTGATCCTTGATTTACCGATCAAATTAATTTTCCTTCATCTTTGTGAAATCTTGGCCTAGACAAACCCAGAGTCCTGTCCCTTTCCTTTGGTAAGAATTCATATTATTTCCAATTTTTGGATTGAAATAACTTTTGGGACTTAATTTGGTTATTTCTAAATTATTTTATAATATGGTTTAATAAAATAATTTTGGACAAACAAAATACTAATCCGCTTGAGATTAGCTTTGCAAGGTGAAAGCGGATAAATTATTTCCGCTAAGCACTATGAATTGGTTGTTTTTGTTTACGATTGGAATTTAATTCATGAATAAATAATTGCATCCTTATTCGAATGTCGTTTGATTTATTGTGTTAAGTTTCCCATTGAGTAAGTTAGGAATTCGGATTGAGAACTTGGATGCCACAATATCGATTAGAGTTTCTAAATACTTTGGTGAGACAATTCTGACACAACACTTGTATTAAATATCAATGATGTGCATCTCCATTGAACCCTAGTATTAGTAACTTTAAAAAAATCGATGGTGAGGCAAATCATTAATATTGATCGCTAATTTGCAATCATTGAATGTTAATCTTGATATACTAAATATGAAAACAAAAGTGAATTTCTTGATTCAATCTATTTTTTATATAGACTCTTTGTAATGCATGGTTGTTACTATTTGGGTTTTTCCTTACGTAATGTGGGTAACAATTTCTTTAAGGGGGCGGGGGAAGTCTATAACAACCCGCATATTTTTCGATGATATAATTATATATTTTATTTAAATATAACTCTGTTTATTGTTAATCGTGTTTATGTCCAAAAAGTCACATTTTGCATACGGATGTATTTGGACTCGAAACCACTTCTATTGAGTCCGGATCATCGTTTACAACCTTTTTGACAATAAACTTCGATATATTTCGAGTTTGTGAAAATTGGGACTTTAGTTGGGGCATGGATAGCAAAACCTAGCCCACTTACTTAAGCTCCCATAGCCCCCTCTCATTCATTTACCTTCAACACTTAGAAGAAATTAGAAATGGGGAGAGGAATGAGAAATTAAAATTCATAAACCTAGAGTTGCTATTAGTAATTAAAATCAAGGGGAAATCAAGTGTAAATACAAAGAGAAGCTTACGTTGTGGATTTTTGAGTTCTTATTGAAGAGAGATTGATATTAGTTTGATTTGGAGCTTCTCCTTCCATATTAAGATCAAAAGTGAGTTCTTTACGAACTCACATCTATGCCACGAGCATTGGCTTGTAAAAGTGTAATCCAGTATTCATCTGAGTTTGCATATGCTAGTAAACTGGTTAGTTTAGTGTAACTTAGCTGATTTCATGTGTTTATGTTTCATTGAATTGAAATTATAGTTAGGAGTTGTTCATACGACCTAATGCATATGATATGAGTTGTTTTGGCGATGTTTTGAAGCTCCGTTGTCACACAGGCAAGTTCTAAACTACACAATTCGCTTATATCACGTTTGACTGCTTTTGTTTAACATTATGTTCATTTTAAAGCTAAAAACCAAAAATCATTGCATTCAGGTTCCAAGATTTGATATCATGATCATTAGAGGCCTCAATGATGTTAAGAAGTGTTCATGAGACTCGAATGATCGCACACGATCGATGGTGTCGACCGGGAAGGTCAAAACCCTCCCTATCCGACCTGGGCAACAACCCTGGTTCGGACCAGTCGATTAGTCGATTCTGACCAGTCGACTGGTGGTCTGCCTGGGCAACAGCCCAGGTTCAGACCAGTATACTAGTCTGAAATGGACTAGTCGACTGGTTTTGGCTGTGGACCAGAAGGAACTCGGTCCATAGTCTCGATTGATCTGGGGTCTTTTCCGGTCAGAGCCCGACCCGTTTGATCTTTTCCTGTGACTTTTCAGTTTCTCAAATTCACAGAATTTAGCAGCTTGATTATCAATCTTTGATGGAATTTCGATTGATTCGTGGAGAACGAAATTTATAATCGATAGTCGTGAGATTTAATTTACGTTATTAAAATGTGAATTCTTTGTTCGATCGTCATTTCGATCACTATTTCATGAGAATTGCAACTTTCGAAACTATATAAAAGTGTTTCTAAATTATTAGTAGATACCAAATCTTTTACTAAATGGGTTTTAATTCTACTTCATTATATGGGTTTATTTTCCAAATTGTTTTACTGTCTACTAGTATATGATTTCATAAACCTTTTTCTCGTTCGTATGAGAAATCTGATTACACGCCTTAGTAAAAACAAGGACTATGACCCCTTGTGTTTTCTTTGATGGTTAATTCTTGGAGTCATTCGATTGAACACTATGGCAATGATCATTTCGTATTTCTAGTGAAATATACAACTTGTTCGTAAAGATTTAAGTAGAGAAAGTGGTTATGGGACATGTAGCTTAACTCTTATAATTACTAGCTTGCGGTATCTTACACTAATGGCGATCTTCGGATTCGCGGGGAATTCGGTTCATGTTGTTTGGCAATCTTCAGATTCGCGGGGAACTTCGGTTCATGTTGTTTGGCAATCCTCGGAGTCGCGGGGAACTTCGGTTAATTTTGTTTGGCGATCTTAGGATTCGCGGGGAGCTTCGGTTCATGTTGTTTGGTGATCTTCGGATTCGCGGAGAGCTTCGGTTTAACTTGTATGATGTGTATGATCTTTGGATTCGCGAGGAATTTCGGTTCAACTTGCATATGGTGTGTTTGATGTGTGGGTTGTGTAGTGGGGATATCTTAGAGATGTTGAATAGACATTTTTAGGGTTTCATGCTTATGGGTGAACATGATTATTGTTGCTTATATGTCATTGTCTACCTATATCTCTATTTCTATCCTGGATTATTATGATAAGTACAGCTAGATTGATTCGTTTACAGTTTATTTTCTTATAAATAATACTCGTGTCAGACCGAGTATTATAGGTACATCTCATGACCTCTAGCGGGGACCATTCTCGGGTTTCGTAACCTACATTCGAGTTGCCGTTATTGATCTTTTTTTTATGTTTATGAGTTAGTGACATCTTTGTATACATATTTTCTGGTTAGAGGTTGTACTTATTATTTTAATGTATAGTGGACCGACTATGACCACTAAATGTATTTTTACTCGTGATTTATATTCATATCTATTTCCGCCTTAGTGATGTGAATTTCTGTGTCTGACTCTGATTTTATTGTTATGTATTTTATATTGCTTTCCGAATTATATATAGCCACTGTGTAGTAGATTTGAACTTAATTTAGATGTTTCGGATTTCCTCATGAGATTTTGAAAAGTTAGACCGCATTATCCAACATATTTAACACTCGTTCAAAGCTATTACACAGATAGTCTCTCCTCAATAGCTTTATTCTTCGAGTTAGTTGACACCATTGCTTGCAATGGCCTTGGCTAACGTGAGTATTGAGGTGGGGCGTTACAATCCTCTTCCATATCATCAACATCGGTTATCTAGTTCCGGTATGCCTGATGATGCTGAGCAAGCTGACATTCATCCCGGTCTTGATAGACATGGGCCTGAAGAGCTGTTGGGAGCATCGACGCCATGTTTTGAGCAGCGATGGTTTCTACTGAGGAAGGGGCGATTACTCGGACCTGGTTCGTCATTGATGACAAGTCAGGATCGACCACGTGATGCGTGCCCCTACTATAGCTTACAATGGTTCTGTCACTGTTCTCATTTTCATTGTTGTTATCGTTATTGTGACCATTAGTGTGAGCATTAGAGCGGACAACGACACTGTTATTAAGGGTAAACTTCCTTCGTTGATGCGGGCCTCGAGACTCTATGAAAGCAGTTTCCGAGACAGTACGCCTCACTCGGGGATTGTTCCGAGCTAGTAGGAGTTGGGCGACTATACGTTGACTCTATTGAAGCTGACGCGTAAGGTCGATGTTGGCTTTCAAAGCTTGGTTTGGTTCGAGAGCCGTACTTTCATGCCTATTGGTGAGCGCGTAAATCTGCGCTCGGGTTATAGGGGTTTCGAAGTTCATAAGAGGAAAAACATCCATTTTGTCCGGCATATCCGCCAGTTGGTGTTGTTGGGATGCTTCAGCTTTGGCTGCAGTAGAGGAGCTGACTAGTGTTTTCTTTGTTTGCTTAACAATCGTAAGCAGACTTGTTTGCAGGTTAGAGAAGGAACCTAAAGCACGTCAGAGTTGAGATGGTCGCTTACAATAAAGAAGTGGGTCTTAAGCTCTCAATAAAAGCACCAGAATGTTGACACCAAAACATGTCGCCAACACCCAAGATTCTTAGTTACTTAAGAAATACGATTTTGTGTATGGAAAGTAAGTGCAGAAGAGGGAGAAAAAACAGTAAATGACACTTGAGATTAATAGCTGTTCGCTCCCGTGAGCGGCCAACGTCCACTTTAGAAAATCTGTTGATACATTATTGAAAACATTGATTTACAAGCTATAAGCTCCTTCAAGGCATCTAATTACAAGCATTTTCATGTGATTTAAAGTCACAGTCCTCATATGTGACTATAAGGAAAAAGTCAATTTTGTCCTCCTTCTTCCTCAAAGCAAAAGTGCCATTGGAGAGGTCCCTTGGAGCTCTAAAGAGATGTAAAATCAGCAATTCTCCAACCTTGTAACAAATGAGCTTGGGGTGTTTATAATGGAGTGGTTAGGTGGGAGTCGGCAGGATTTGGGGACCATTCAGCAGAAAATCTCATCACAGGCTCGCAAGTACCAAAAAATCGCATCGTCCACATTTGTTGGAGGGAAATTCATATCCCTTTAATGGGATTCTTTTTTCTCATCCCAAGGGATGCGGAAATTGCATCCTAAAGGGTTGCGTTTTGGAAATTGGGGGCTCTGCATCCCTTAGATACGGCGCCATCGCATCCTGAGGGATGCGGCGCCAACGCATCTCGTGGGATGCGATGACATCGCATCTTGAGGAATGCGGCACCATCGCATCTCATGGGATGAGATGACATTGCATCCTAAGGGATGTGGCGCCACCGCACTTCATTGGACGCGATGGGGTTGCATCCTGAGATATGCGATGCGATCGCATCTTGTTAGGGTATGAAGCGGTAAGAAGATGGATACGGTCCCCTAGTTTATGTGATGCGAGGTGAGCAGTCATGGTGCGGTGCGAGATGTCATGGATTGATGCAAGGAGAGTTATGCTTGTTTGTCGATAGTGTGAGGCTTTTACTCGCTCAATCTCTCCTCTGCTTGACGTGTCAACATTGTGCCAACACTTTAGACTTGTGTTCAACCCGACGTGTTGAGTCGAGGGGTCTTATGTACCTTTGGGAACCGGATGAAAATACCAGTTAACATTCATTGATTCCTAATTGTATCTTTATTATATTTACTATATCTACTTATGCTTGCGCATAACAAAGCATCTTAGAGAATCTATGAACCAATAGTTACATATGATAAATAGAATTTTTATAAGAAAATTAAACATCTTCACATAACTAAGTAACTAACGAAAAATCAAAACATCAAATATTTAATACAATAAAAATCCTTTAAAATACTTGGATTATGAGTTAACAAAAAAAGAATAAATACATGTTATCCTATTTTGTAAGCAGGAAAAAAAATAAGAGAAAACAACTTTCATCCGCATGCTGATACATGGAGCGCGGTTGAAACAACATCCATTAGCATCCATATACATAAGGGAAACAAAAGTATAATTATTTAAACTACTCATTTCCTTCTTCGTGATTCAGTCTGAAAGCTCAAATATCTTTGTTTTATTGTGCAAAGCAAGTAGTGATGCTTTTATTCTATTCCATTAAAAATTATATACCATTATATGAAATCTTCAATTTTTATGATAGAAAAATTAAATCTAAACGTTGAGTTGTGGTGTATAGTATCTGCTACCGGTCACCACCAAACATATAGTAGTGTTGTTGAATATCATTCTATAATTCATCTTGGTTGATTTCATCCTACATATCCTTTTTGAAAGGTAAGTTTAGACATCCATAAGTAAACGTATACAATTTTTTTAAGAAATAGGTTCAAATAATGGTTTATAATAAAGTTTAGTTTAGGTGCTTAGAAAGTAAGTACTCTTCCATGATGAAGCATTATGATTATCTCTTATTTTTAGTAAAACATTATAAATTTATAATAAGAATATTTTTTGGCAAAAGCAATTCAGTTAATACAAAATTATTTTTACCGCACGTTCATGCAGATAAGAGATTTGATACTCATCGCACAAATCACTTACCAACATATTACATTTGAAGGTATTGCGTAAATTTAATGCGCATAACCAATTTATATCATTTTTAATGATGACACTTGCTACCTTCAAACTTAAATTAAATATGGGTTTAGTTCAGCGGAGGAATTCATTTGAAAGTTTTTAGACAACTTTTAGCTTTTTCTTTGTACATAAAGTTGGATGTACTCCCAACTGTATCATATATTTTTCTTGTTTATCAAACAATTTATACTTACTTCTACAAGACTAAACATTTCTATATAATTTAGGTTGCAATTCTAATATGAAATTAGCTCAACAAGGAATGGAGTGATGGAAATCTGACGAGACTAAGGTTGCAATATTATTGTATTATCTTGAATGAATTGAAATGTACATAACATGGGACTATTTATAATGTAATAGCCCAACGGTAAATTACAATAAGAACTGAAAAGAAGGTATTGAGCCTGAGCCCAAACCCATGTATAATGTTGTAACATATAATTACATAATACATAGTTATGCTAGAGCCTTATTATTTCCTCTCAAATTTAACTAGGATTTCCCCTATTCGTTCTGCGCCGCCACCATGGTTAATCTTCAAATATCCTCTAAAAAGCATAAAGTCCTTCAATGAAAGTGCTTTCATGAGAACATTTTCCTTCTGATAGATGGAAGGCACATGATTAACATCCAGCTTTCCTTTATAGTCTGCTCTCATACAAAGTATAAGTTAATTTCAATATGTTTTGTACGAGCATGTTGGACGGAGTTAGTAGAGAGAGAAACTTGGCTTAAGTTGCCGCACCATGTCACTGGTTTCTTATTGGAAATAAACCCTAGTTTGCCAAGCAGTGAGTTTATCCACACGACTTCTGCCGTTGCGCTTGCCGCAGATCAGTACTCTTCTTCAGTGCTGGAGCGAGATTTATTACGTTGCTTCTTCTAGCACCACAAAATTGGATTTGGACCCATAAATACACAATATCCAGTGGTTGATCTAATATCATATGGTTGTGATGCCCAATCTGCATCATTGTAAACTTGTATACGTAATTCTTTGCATGCCTTTAATGTAATACCATAATCGATTTTCCGTTTTAAGTATCATAGAATGCACTTAACAACATTTCGTTGTTCATTAAGTGGTGATTACATGAATTGGTACACGTTATTCACACTATAACAAATGTCTGGACTTGTCACAGTAACATATAGCAAAGAACCCACAATGCTTCTGTATTCTTTGATGTTGTGAATAGCTTCTCCCTTATATTTGGATAATTTTAGATTGCTAGTCATAAGGCTTGGCATTTCTTTAGCTTTATCCATCTTGGCTCGAACTATTCTGTGACGGCCCGCCCGCACCAACCGACATTTACTCCAAAAGTGCGCTATACACATGTCTAGTTAGCACGGAACGGGTCGTCAGAAGGAAAAGGAAGAAGGAAATGAACATACAAAGAACCTGTAAAATGTCTCACAGCGCATAGAACAAAATATAATAATAACATACTTGACATAAAACAGGAGAGACAGTGCATAAGCTGAAAATCAGAACTAAACATCATAGTAGCGGAAATCCAAAATACAGCTTATTACAACTTTCAAACTGTCTCAAAGCAAAAGTAAGATAAAGGAGGTACACTACTAATGCCCAAGTAGCGACCACCAACGACACAGGGAGAATGTGTATATATATATCATACGTGGAAGCCTCCTGCCCGCCTCCGAATCAACTACTCGCACATCACCAGTTAACCTGTATCTAGTCTGCTCGTGTGAGCACCCAGAGTAATAAGAGAAGACATAAAACTCTGGGTCAGACATAAAGCCTGGTATGAGCGATAAGCATCTAAAGTGAACAATAACAGGTAGACTAAAACATACCTGGACCTGCAACCAAAGAGTTAGCACTACATACTGTACAACACTCTAAGGTATCATATCAAACAGTGTAAAGATACGGAGGTGGGGGAGGTGTGCATGTCATAACGATGGCAAACAATCAAGCATAGCATCCATCCTCACATCTCTCACTCAGTGCATAAAGCATACGATATTCACCACTTCGATCACCCAACATACCTTGCTACGATCACTCTGCCCCATGAAGTCGTAAATGGCTTCACTGCACTGATAACGTAGCCACTAATCCTTTTCTATGTCCACTTTGCCCCCATGGAGTCACAAGAACCCCACTGCACTGGCTCATAGCCTTACCAATCCTTACTATGTCCACTCTGCCCCATGGAGTCACAAGAACCCCACTGCACTGGCTCATAGTGTTACTACGCATCACCTTGCCCCTCGGGTCATAATGACCCTACTGCACTAATAACGTAGTCTTGCTACCATCACTTTGCCCCTCAGGTCATAATGACCCTACTGCACTAATAAGTAGCCCATCATTCCTTTTTAGTGGTGAATCGAAGTTATGAACGTCGACAACTCCTTAGCACACGTCCCGCAGCAAAGTCTAACCTTGAAGTGAACTCATTGGTTCCCAACTGGATCCTGAGCTCTAACTTCCCATATTGGACTACCTTTGCATCTCGGGTTATTGGTCAATACTAGGTCGGGTCGGGTTCCTCCTCAAGCCATCGGTTCGGGTCGGATATCCTCCATCTGTTCGGGTCGGGTCCTCTTCTAGTACGGTTCGGGTCGGGCGTTCCTTCTTGGTTCGAGTCGGGTGTCCCTTCTGGGTTCGAGTCGGGTGCTTCCCTTCGGGTCGGGTCGGGTGTCCCTTCTTGGTTCGTGCTTCCGATCCGTCTCCATGCTCCCTTCACATGCTCCTATCCGATCCGTTTTCATGCTCCCGCTCCGATTCGTCTTCGTGCTTCCGCTCCGATCCGTCCTCCTTAGTCCGATCCGATCCCAGTTCAGCTAGCGTGGCCTTCCTTTTTGCCACTTTTTCCCAAGTGCCAGATTCCGATCCGATCGGGTTCCTTGCTCAGTTCAACATATCTGATCCGAGCCCTTTGTCCGATCCGATCCGAACCCTGCATTGTTTTCTGAAACTGTTCCAGCAAGTATTTACGCCATCAGACGACGTTTTCGACCATTCTAACTATTGAAATCAATCATAAAGCATTTCATACAGTCATAGTAACATGCATAATCAACCACAAACATCAAAACATCAACATGACAGGTTAAAATGGATCAAACATACCCAAAATCTCATATTTCCCCTTAAGCATGTTTAGGTGAAACTAATGATAGGATTAGCAAAACTTAACCAAATTAACCCAAATTCATATCAGAGGTCTAGAACATCATTTAGGAATTTATGAACATTTTTCCCGAATTTTATCATGCTTAAATTCGCTAATTAGCACTAATCACCCTTAACTAGCCATAATTAGTGTAAAACTATGCAAATCACTCACCTTAGCCACAAAATAAACTAAGATCTGAAATAAAGCTCTGATTTGATGTGAATCTCAATGCCAAACAGCAGCTCCTATGTTGCTTTGGTGAAGATCTTCCTTGATTAGGGGTTGCTAAGCTTAATCCTTGACCAAAAGATGATTTGGAGGTGATTTAGAGGTTGGAGGCCATTTTTGGGGATCCTTGGTGATAAGTGGAGGCTAGAAAACTGAAATGGAATGATCCTCTATCTCATTTCAGCCTCCCCATAACCCTAATCCCGAAATGGGTTATGGGCCTACTCACTAATCACCCGATTTGGCCCGGTTAAGCAGTTTTTCACCCTCCAAACCTTGTTTCAGCCATATCTCCCAAACGATAAGTCCGTTTGGCTATTATGACCACTCTACGGAAAGGTAAACCATCAAACGAATCTAATGGAAGTGGTTTCAGGTCAAGATTCCTTTCCAATCAAAAGTTATGGCCAAAACAGTACCAACTAGGGGCAAAATGATCGTTTAAAAATCGACAAAAATCATGGACATGGGAAAAGACTCTAACAGATGTTTCCCAAAGTCACATGACCATACGACTTCCTAAAGGAAAGAAATAAATATTCTACAATCCTATGATGTGTAGAATACGGGTCATTACATATTCATTCTGGAATATATTTCCTTTGAGACAATAATAAAAAAAAAACCAAATTCTTAATGTAAAAGGTTTGATCCAGGTACTGAGTTAGATCAAAATTTGGCTCTAACACCCAAATTGTTCTGATTCATTGAGAAATATAACTGAAAAATGAGGAAAAAAGCAGAGAACACACAAGGTTTATAGTGGTTCGGCGTTAACGAGCCTACGTCCACTTTATATGCTATTGATTATACTTTGAATGTTAGTACAACCAATGATTTCTCTCAAACTCACTCTTACAATTATGGTTTCTCTCAGTAATTTCGAAGTAAAACTGATAAGAAATAGTGGTGTGACAGTAATGGTGGAATCAATACTCAAAACTGCCAAAAGATCCTCAAAAATGCCAAGCTCTGGGCTATTTATAACTGATTTCTGGCGACGGATCGCGGTCATACGTGGCCTACATCCCGAAGATCACGGACTGGTTCGTAGCTTGATGGAGAATTGGTCAAAATGACAGTTCTGGACAGGTGTCGTGAGATCCTGCATTCTCGGATCGTGAATGACTTGGTCAGGGGCCTCGCCGCGTCTTCTGGGTTTAGATCGGATCGTCATGCTGTGGACGGATCGGGTCGAGCTAGAGGTAGCGGATCCGATCGAGGCTACAAGGGGCGATCGGGTCGCATACTGGCGCAGCGATCCGGGGAGTGTCATGATCCGAGGAAGACGATTTGACCACGATCGAATGCTTGAGGGGTCGGACCCTTAAGGACTCATATTTTCTTTGCTTCAATGAACTTGCTAACTTTTATGCTTTTCTTTACTGTATGCACAGGCACACACTTGCACTTGCACACACAGGGATCGGGTAACCGTATTCTAATTTGCTATACTTGCCAAAACAGTAATGTCAGATAACCGTTCCCCTTCAAGATCTGATACAGAGAGGGATCCCGAGGTGTATGAGCACCACATCCCCGAGGTTCTTCCAATTAATCCAGAGGGTGAGGATTCTGGATCTGAATATGAGGCAGAAACGGAATCGGATCCGTCTGAGAGTACCACGCTTGATGAGGAGTACGAAGTAGACGACCGAGCTCCCGACGAGATTCCTGGTGCAATAGAAATAGAGAAATTCACTGACTCTTTAGCTTCCAAACTTGATGACATAAAGCTTAAGAGAATTTGCTTGAGACACGGGATCCCCTGGGACGATGTGAGGACACCTGGTAGCGAAGATAGACCTCATTTGGCTCTGGAGGGGTATATGACAGTTAGCCGACTCATGTGCTGGGTTGGCGCTATTCCTCCGTTTCCTCCCATCATCATTGAAACCTTAAAACGATTGGGTATTGCTCCGATGCAGCTTCATCCCAATGCCTACGCAGCCCTATACACTCTATACATTGCATATGCGGAAATCCTGCAAACTGAGCTCACGTTTAAAGATTTGAAATTCTATTACCTTTTCAAGCATCGCTCTATGGCAACTCCAAATTTTTCTTTCTTCGAATCGGTAACAAATAGGAAGGTCTTATCTGACGGTTACACCAACATAAGGGATCCCAAGGCCGATTGGTTCTACATAAAGAGACAGGCTGGGTGTGCAAGAAGATGGCTTAAATCAAGTAAATTTTAAACCTTTGAATGAATAACTTATTTTAGAAATCGAAGCGCTAACATGCTTCTTTTCTCTATGCAGATCACGCCTTTCCAAAGACGGAAGGCTCGGTGTACAATAATCGAATGTCCCTCCTTTTGAAATGCAAATCCGACTTCTTAAAGATCAAGAAATGTATTACTGACAAGAATCTTCACAAGCACCGCCTTCTGGATATAAGGTTTGGACTTGGCGCGGGTGGCAGGCCTTACAAATACGTGCCCCCGACCGAGGGAGAAGGAACGTCACAGGCAGCAGAGACAACCAGACTTCATAAGAGTCCTTCGCCGATAATTATCCAGGACGACGAAGACTTAAATGTATATCGAGGAGATGAGGCCCGTGCTGACGAGCCTAAGGAAATCCCAGCCTCTCCGGGGGATTTCACCTCAAGCGCCTCTCAACCGGTTGAACCTGCTGCTCCTGATGATTTAACAGAGGAGCAGTTATTTAAAGAGCTAAGCAAGATTCCTCTACCTGATGATGTATATACAGAGGAAGACTTTGAAGGGGAGCCATTTTTCCCTATTTCTGAGGAAACAACTGTTCTAGTTGGAGAACGAGGGACTACCCAGATGAGCCTAACTTCGGGCCCTGGTCTATTAGGGGGAATTATATGGGATGCACAAATCACATGCACTGTTTGACCCTACACTTTTATACCAACAGTATTCAAGGTTTTAATATGTACTTGTTTCTTTTGCAGGAAAGATGTCTCACAAACGATCTTATTCCTATCGCTCTCTTCGTGAAGGCACACGTAGTCTTCATCCAAATCCTGAGCGTGCTCGTAGCAGCAGCCGAGAGGGAGACAACCATTGGTCCCGGGACTCTCACAAGCCTACTTCTTCACAGTCCAGATCTCCGTCAAAACAAACCTCTGGAAAGCCTCCTAGTCATCCGGTGCCACCTACAGGGGGAAAACAACTTCCCGAAGACTTAACTCCTCCGAAGAGCGCACCATCTCACGGCAGATCATCCAAAAAGCACCAGGAGCCTAAGGATAAAAACAAGGATCCAAACTAGGATTCTGAGAAGGAGAAAACTGACATTGTCCTTTCCAGCCAACAATGTTTGATTGCCCCCGGGGCACGAGACTATATCCATGGTCCTGAGACTCAGGCTAAGCTGGAAAAATTACGAGAACAATTCCCCGATATCTTCTTCGAAAGGATGATGTTCGTTCAAACTTTGGAACCAGTCCATAGGAATTGGGATACTGAAGTCATCGGACACGTTCGCCATGTAGCCAAGCAGTATGAGGCGATGAAGAAACATGTTGTCAATCTTTCAGACGTCATCCGAACGCTTGAGATGGAAGAGCATAGGTCCAAAGTGAAGATAGATAACAATGAAAGAGCCAGGGTAAAAATGGAAAAGGACTTGGAAGATGCACAATCTTTGCTTGCCTTGGCTCAACGAGATGCAAAAAATTACAAAATAGAGCTGGAGGAGGCCAGACAACGTTTTCATAATGAGCTCGATTCTAACAGCAAAAAGCGTGCATCATTGAAGAAGGAGGTGGAAGATCTCAGGACGGCTAACACCGAACTGAAAACAGCACAGGATCATTTCGAGGTTGAGAAAGCTGCTTGGGAGAAAGAAAAGGAAAGCTTGAAAGATAGTTTAGCTCTGGCCGAAAAAGAGAGGGCGATTCTGAATGATCAACTCGCGCGTGCAGAGAAGCGCGAGATTCTTGCTGAAAATAACGTGGAGACTGCCATTGAAATGGCTACTGTTTCTAATGAAAAGCTCCTCAAGAGAGAGAAAGATATTGAAGGATTTGAAGAAATGCTGTTTGACTTCCTTAGCCAGGTCATCAAAACCCGCAACATTTCTTGGATCCCGGACTACCACGTCACTTTAGCCAACATATGGGATGCAATTGTCCAGAGCGAGAAACAACGATTAGGAGTTGATGAGATTGATGAGAATGAGTTGATGTGGACCATTCTTAGGGATAACGAACCTGAGAATTTAGAGAAAGGCAGACGCCTACTCCAAGAAGAGATTGATAAAGAGAAAACTCAGGCCAATGGCAAAGATAAAATTGAAGAAGGCTCGAGCTTAGGTGTAGAGCCCAAGGCCTCCGAAATTGATGAATAAAATCCTGACGATCCATTAATTCCTCTGGGTCCAACTCCTCCAGCTGTCGGAGGTTCTACTGCTAGTTTGGATGGAGGATCGGCGGAAGGTATCTCTATATTCTCTCCGCAATTTGTCAAAGCAATTGTCACTTGTCGTCGTCTTGTCGGACAATCAACTGAGCAAACCGCATTCTCTCCCAAAATAACATTTGTTTCTCATGATACAGGTGGTGTGCCAGTTGATAAGGATGCTGAGAAGAAGACAGAGGCAGAGAAGGTTGACATCCCGCCAAGTGCTGGTGCTGATGTCCCCCCAGATGCTGAACCCATCGAGGCTTTGAGAGACATGGACGGGCGCCACGACGGCGATGAGGAGGAAGTCGCCATTACCAAAGAAAGCAGAGGCGATGATGAGGAAATCTTTGCTGAACAACAGGCCGAAGAGGGGAAGCAGTTGCTCCTTATGTAAGGGGGACAGGATCTAGTATATATGCCCCCTATTTCCGAGATTGACCCCAAAACTGGGTTGGTCGTAAGATTTTCCTCCCGATCAATAACTTCACAACTAGCCTCTCAATCCTCTAGTTTTTCGCCAGAGCCTCTTGTTGATAAGACGAAGAGGAAAAAAGGTGATCGTTTGGATGTTGATAAGGAGGAGTCGGGTAAGCAGAAAAAGAGCAAGAAACCTACATAGCCCCCTCCCTTCCAGCATAAGTAGGATGCAAATATCAGTTCATATTTTGTCCTTAGGATTTTTAGGCTTTCCACTGGCCATGAAATGTAATTGTGAGAATGGCCCTCGCTTTTGTTTAGGTTCCTCTTTATCTTGTAGATTTGCTGTTTATGAATGAAAGTTTATTTCTTTTGCATCATCGTGTACCTGCATCGAATAAACTCTTCACACTTAGTCACAAATTATTTGACCATAACCAAGCTGAAATTATATTACAAATTATTCAAGCAACAGAAAGAATTTAACAATTTCTATGCATGTTGCCCCCTATATTTGAATACGGGGGACTTGGAATTTTTTAGTAGGATTATAGTCCTTGAGGCGCCAAATCTCTGGTGCCTTTATACTTTCCCGATCCATCAGCGGGTTAAAGTTCGAACTCGTATCATGATCTGCTCACCGAACCTTCAGCGGGGCAGGAATTCTGGGGACGCTGAGTCTCCAGCATCCTTGTCAGCGCTTAATCACAGACGCTTTTATACTCTCTTGGCGATCGACAAGGTTAGAGTTCGAGCTCGGCTGTTCAGCCGCCAAGTGCTCTTTCTCAGCGCTTAATCGTAGACGCTTTTATACTCTCCTGGCGGTCGCCAAGGTTAGAGTTCGAGCTCGGCTGTTCAGTCTCCCCCCGATCCTTCAGCTGGGTAAGAGCTCTTTCTCAGCGCTTAATCGTAGACGCTTTTATACTCTCCTGGTGGTCATCAAGGTTAGAGTTCGAGCTCGGCTGTTCAGTCGCCCCCCGATCCTTCAGCGGGTTAAGAGCTCTTTTGTTGTAATATCTAGCGACCTGTTGCTTGTGTCTCAAGGCACGCAGGTCTGCTTCATCCTTTTTCTCCTCTATTGTATCTAGGGATTCAAGGAGCAACTCATTATTAGTCATCGGATCGTAGTAAGTAACTCGGTGAGATGGTACTTTTAGCTCAACCGGGATGACTGCCTCTACTCCAAAAGCAAGGGAGAATGGAGTATGGCCTGTCGCCGACTTATACGTTGTCCTGTAGGCCCATATTGCCAAGGGTAATTCATCGACCCACATGGCTTTCGCCCGCTTCAATCTTCTTTTGATAATGGACCTAACCACTTTATTTGCTGCTTCGACATGTCCGTTCGACTATGGATGTGCCCCAGAGGTGTACCGTTTCTCAATGTGGTACTTTTGGCAGAAGTCCCTGAACTCATTGCTATCAAACTGGGTTCCATTGTCAGTTATGACGATCTTCGGATCCCAAACCGGTAAATAATGTTCCTAACAACAAAATTAATCACTCGCTTGGTTGTGATTATAGTTAACGGCTCAGCCTCGACCCATTTGGTGAAGTAGTCTACAGCCACAATAACGAACTTTGCTCCGCCCTTTGCTATAGTGAGGCTTCCAATGATATCAATCCCCACATAGCGAAAGGCCATGGACTCGCCATTGTCTTTAACTGGCTAGGAGGTGCCCTGGGAATTTTTGAAAATCTTTGGCATGCATCACAACGTCGTGCGTATTTTTCCGCATCTTTGTTTATGGTAGGCCAGAAGTAACCATACCGCAACACCTTTTTTGCCAATGTTTGTCCTCCAGTATGGTCACCACACTCACCCTCATGTACTTCCTACAGTACACGCTTGATGTCGTCATGGGCTATACACCGGAGAAGAGGCATCGAAAATCCCTATCTGTACAGGACTCCGCCTTGCAGAACGTATCGGGAAGCTTTACGGATTATTTTACGCCTCTCGCTCTTCTTGGTTGGAAACTTTCCATTCATCAAGAAATTCTTTAGAGGGGTCATCCATGACTCCCTTTCTGGCTCAGTCTCTAGTATTCGATCAATTTCCATCTAACCTATGCTAGGGAACTAAAGTACTTCAATTGGGGCTAGCCCGGCTTCTTCAGGATCGTCGGAACTAGCCATCTTTGCTAGCTTATCCGCCTGTTGGTTCTCTGACCGCGGAATACGAGATATACTATAGTGATCCAAGCCAATCAGCAACTCCTTCACTTTCTCCAAATACAAAATCAATCTTGGGCTCTTAGCTCGGAATTTTCCCGTAACCTGATTTACAACCAAGTTGGAGTCACAAAATATGTGCAGCTTCGCGATCTCTAATTCCTTTGCGATCCTCAGCCCGGCTATCAGGGCTTCATATTCGGAGTCGTTGTTAGTGGCGTGAAATTCCAACCGGATAGCATAGGATATCAGTCGTTTCTCAGGAGTTTCAAGCACCACTCCGGCACTGGATCGTTTATCATTCCTAGCACCATCAATATACAATTTCCATGCACTAGGATCAAGAAGTAATTTCGGTGGGTCAGCCTCTTCGTTTAACATGTCATCCTCTGAGACAGTGAATTCTGCTATGAAATCTGCCAGCACTTGCCCCCGTATCGATCGTCGGGGCTGAAAATTCAAATCAAATTGACTCAGTTCAATGTTCCATTTGAGCAGTCTTCCAGAAGCTTCTAGTCTCTGTAGAACATGCTTGAGCGGCTGATCAGTATACACGGTGATAGGATGAGCTTGGAAATAATGTCGAAGCTTCCTAGATGCAATCAATAAACTGTACGCCAGCTTTTCTATCCTCGGATAATTGCGTTCAGCTGCCGTCGGTTTTTTACTCACGTAGTACACCGGCCTTTGAAACTTGTCTTCTTCTCTCACTGGCGCTGAGCTGATCGCGTGGGACGACACTGCTAAGTACACGAATAAATCCTCGTGATCCACTGGCTTAGACAGTATCGGGGGTCTCTCCAGATGATTCAGCAGGTTCTGAAATGCTTCAATGCAATCAGGAGTCCACTTAAAATTGCGTTTTCCTCGCTTTATCAATTCAAAGAATGGAATGCATTTGTCCGTCGCTCTAGAGATGAATCTTCTTAATGCTGCTACTTTCCCTGTAAGGCTTTGCACATCTTTGATTTTTCTAGGCTCTTGAATGCCTCTGATTGCTGCAATTTGGTCTGGATTAATCTCAATCCCGCGCAAGCTAACAATGAATCCCAAGAATTACCCAGATGCAACCCCAAATGAGCATTTCGTTGGGTTGAGTTTCATCCCATACTTTCGAAGAATACCAAACATCTCTGCCAAGTTTGTAGTGTGATCGGACGATTGTCTGGACTTAACCAACATGTTGTCAACGTACACCTCCATCGTTTTCCCAATCTGGTTATATAACATTCTGTTCACTAACCGTTGATATGTAGCGTCTGCGTTCTTCAAACCAAAAGGCATTACCACGTAACAGTATAATCCCAGGTCCGTAATGAAGCTAGTGTGCTCTTGATCTGGAACATGCATAGGGATCTGGTTATATCCCGAATAAGCATCCATGAAAGAGAGAAGCTCGTGACCCGCTGTTGAATCTACCAACTGATCAATTCTGGGTAACGGAAAGCTATCTTTTGGGCAGGCTTTATTCAAATTCGAAAAATCAATACACATACGCCACTTCCCATTGGCCTTCTTTACCAAAACTGGATTTGAAATCCAATCTGGGTAGTCCATTACTTCTTAACTTTTCAACTTCTTCTTTCAAGGCTGCGAACCTCTCTGGGCCCATCATTCGCCTTTTTTGTTTTACAAAGGGATGTTTTGGGTTAATGCTC
This sequence comes from Allium sativum, assembly GCA_030737875.1. Lineage (NCBI taxonomy): Eukaryota > Viridiplantae > Streptophyta > Magnoliopsida > Asparagales > Amaryllidaceae > Allium > Allium sativum. The sequence continues at coordinate 1,043,844,887 of CM060916.1, read as the reverse complement.
AATGAATGGCTCATGATTGATGGAGATATCCCACACATGTCCGCGTGGGTCCAAGCTAATACATCCAAGTTATCCTTCAGGAAATCCGTCAGTTCTTTAGCTCGAACTGGATCCAACTGGGACCCGATCTTCAGGGCCTTCTCTGGGTCACTATCATCGACCGGTACATCCACAGTCATTTCGTTGGGAGCCGCCATTCTGCCCCCAGTCTCTTCGTCCTCTCTGGGATCTATATCCTCGGGCAGTTCTCTGGGCAACTCACCCATAGCCATCCTCTTTAATTGCTATGACGTCTTCTCCCTTGTGAGGGGAGAAGCGTCTTTAGTTTCAATATCTTTTCCTTTACGGAGTAGCTTTAGCTCTGCAATGTAACATGCTCGTGCAGCAACCTGATCTCCTATGACTATGCCAACACCAGCTTCCGTAGGAAACTTCAATAACAAGCACCAGGGGGCTATACAAGCTCTAAACTTTGCTAGGGCCGGTCGGCCCAAGAAAGCATTATAAGGTGATTCAATATCCAAAACCATGAAGGGAAGAATTCTCACTCTCTGCCGTTCTCCTTCCCCGAGTGTTACCGGCAGCTCTACATATCCCATTGGAGCAGTTGAAGCTCCGTTAAATCCAAAGATCCATCCTTCACATGGCTTTAGATCTTTCAATTCAAGGTTCATTAGATCGAACGTCTTTTTGAATAGAATGTTGACTAAACTCCCGTTATCCACTAAAACTTTATGGACAGTGGTCGGGCCAATAGGAACTGTGATTACAAATGGATCTTCGGTCGGAGCGTGGACTCCAATACTCTCTCGATTGCGGAAAATTACGTCATCTGACATCATCTTTTTTTGTTTTACCGGGACATTGTCCTCAGGGTTGCTACACTTTCCTGCCTCAAGATGATGCTTTGCTGCATTTACATACTGGTCCATCGCCTTGAAACTATGCCCGGCTAGGTGAAGCCCTCCGATTATGGTATTGATAACAAGATCCTTTCCTTTTTGCTGGACAGTTGGCCTGGCAGTAGGTTGATTCTGGTTTTGGTTCGGGGTCTGAATAGCTTGCCCCCTGTCTCTAGGAGTCACCTGGTACTCATCCAACTTCCCTTCTCGGAGCAGTCTCTCAACTACGTCTCTCAGACGACGGCATTCATTTGTAGAGTGGCCGTGAGTCTGATGGAAGAGACAAAACTTCCCCGTCCCATGTTCTTTCTCCGTTGAATCTCTTGGAGGAGGCCTTTTATGTTGGAGAACGTTGTACGAGTCGTCGAATATATTCTCCAAAGCATCATTTATTGGCATATAATTTTCGAAAGACCTGGGACGGGTCCTTCTCTGGGAGTCGTTCCCCCGATTTCTCTTCTGATTATTGCCATTACTGTTGTTACCATTGTTTCGTGACTGGCGGCCGCCGCCCTAGTTTCGGTTTCAAACATTGACTTCAACCTTTCCCGAGCTGTCTCCGGTTTGCTTGATGGCGACATTACTTTGGATTTCATCCTTATTTGCCATTTTCATCTTCCGGTTAGCATATACTTCCTCCTGACGTAAGCGTACGTTTGCTTTCTTTAAGAAAAATTCTCTAGTATGAGGTGGCTTGCCGGCCAGGTATCTCCAAAATTCAGTATATTTATCTACCCCATCAATTAGGGCTGCCACAACAGTTGGCTCATGGGGATCCTTGACTTCGGTGGCAGCTAGGTTGAAACAATCCAGATACACCCTCAAGCTCTCTCCTGGTCGTTGTTTGACGAGGAACAGGTCAATCACACTCTTTGACCTCTGTGCATAAATGTGGAACTGTTCCACGAACCTTTCACTCAACTCCCTGAAACAGGAAATTGATCTTGCTTGTAAGCGAGTAAACCATAATAACGCTACATCCTCTAGGAGTTTAGGGAATGCTTTGCACTTTACAGCGTCAGAAGCTGCGGCAGCGGTCATTGACCAAGAATATCTCATTAGATGTTGGATTGGATTAGATCTACCCGCGTAACGTTTCATCTGAGGCATGTTGAAGCGCCTCGGGAATGTTACGTCTAGAATGTCGTCAGTAAAAGGAGTGTGACTGCGGTCAATTCCCCAATCGTCATTCCCTTGTCCACGGCTATCCGCCAGTATTTAATGGACCATAGCTGCAACATTTGCACTGGTCGTCGGAGGCTTGGGATCAGTGCTGCTAGCTCAATGGAATTCTCCGATCTCTCTTCTAGGAACTTCCATGAAGTCCGATGCTCGGTTTGGGCTTCGTTGCCCCTTGATACCATGAGTATTCGTACGGTGAAGAGGCTGAGGTGGTCTATTCTCAACAGGATTATCCATAACTCGAGCTCTAGGAGTTGCGGCATGATTATTCAAGTTGAAGTTTGAGGGTCCTACACCAAGTGTCTCTTCCTTTCGTGATGGCAAGGTTCCAAATCAGAGTTGCTCTATGTTTTCAGCCCTCTCATACGTTCGCCGCGGAGGTCTTGGCGATTCCTTTGATGAAGAAGAGTACTCTGGGGTGAGTGGGCGAACTGGGAGTGTTCTTTGTCTTGCGAGATCATCGATCCTTCTATCCATAGCAGTTAAGTTCTGCTGCAGCATAGAGCTTTACTGCCTTTGAGCAGCTAATTCATCGAACAGCCTATCCCACATTTCGGAGAAGCGAGAGAGATCTCCTTCAGTGACCAGAGCAGAGGGGGTCATATTGATCATTAACATTTTCTCTAATGCGCAGAGAACTTGAGCCAGGTTGAACAGAGGTACCAGGACGGGTAGAGTGAGTCATAATCTCCTTTCTAGGTCGAGTTGTAATCTGGTCATCACTTCAGATCGAAGTGGACCTGTATCTGTGGCTCGTAGCGCCCCCCAGGGTCGGATCGTGGTTACATTAGGGGGAGGGTTCGCGGTGTTGTCTCGGGATCGAGTGACGACCCCTTCAGATGCTCGGTTCGTGTCGCCCTCAGTTCGGATCGTGGCGCCACGTTCGGGTCGGATCGCCCCTATGTCTCCGCGATCTGCGAAGCCTTCCTCAACCTGCTCATGCACACTTTCTTCAACTGCTTCACTCGCGACTTCAATCGCCTGCGAAGCTCGTACTTCCTTAGACTTCTTTCCGGCCATGATATCAGATGCCGCTGGAATTTTCAAAAATCTGAACAGTTAAGTTTTGGGACTGTTTTCTTCGGACTTGAGTATCCAAACAACGGAGCAACAATCCAATACACCGAGAAATCAATTCTCAGTGAAAGCACCAAAATGTTAGATCAAATTTTGGCTCTAACACCCAAATTGTTCTGATTCATTGAGAATTATAACTAAAAAATGAGGAAAAAAGCAGAGAACACACATGGTTTATAGTGGTTCGGCGTTAACGAGCCTACGTCCACTTTATATGCTATTGATTATACTTTGAATGTTAGTACAACCAATGATTCCTCTCAAACTCACTCTTACAATTATGGTTTCTCTCAGTAATTTCGAAGTAAAACTGATAAGAAATAGTGGTGTGACAGTAATGGTGGAATCAATACTCAAAACTGCCAAAAGATGCTCAAAAATGCCAAGCTCTGGGCTATTTATAGCTGATTTCTGGTGATGGATCGCGGTCATACATGGCCCACATCCGGAAGATCTCGGACTGGTTCGTAGCTTGATGGAGAATTGGTCAATATGACAGTTGTGGACAGGTGTCGCGAGATCCTGCATTCTCGGATCGTGAATGACTTGGTCAGGGGCCTCGCCGCGTCTTATGGGTTTGGATCGGATCGTCATGCTGTGGACGGATCGGGTCGAGCTAGAGGTAGTGGATTGGATCGAGGCTACAAGGGGCGATCAGGTCGCATACTGGCGCAGCGATCCGGGGAGTGTCACGATCCGAGGAAGACGATATGACCACGATCGAATGCTTGAGGAGTCAGACCCTTAAGGACTCATATTTTCTTTGCTTTTGGACTTTGGTGGCTAGGTCAAAAAGCTAGCCAACATACTGTATAGTATTGTTGATCTCTGTTTGATTACTGCATGTAATCAGTATATCATCAACATATATTAGAATGTATTTGATATCTTCCCCACATCTTTTGATATGCAATGAACTATCTATTTGGCTACTGTGAACCTTAGTCTCACAAAGGTTCTTTTATGTTCATTATAACAAACCCTTGAAGCTTACTTAAACCATAGATTGCTTTATGTAACTTATAGACTAGATGATCATTATTGTACCCTTCTTGTTGTTCCATGTACACATCTTCTTGTAGATCTCTATTTAAGAATGCATTATAAACATCTAGCTATCTTATGCACCATTGCTTACGTAATGCAATATCGATGACTATCCTTACAGTAGTATGCTTGATCACAAGAGAAGAGGTTTCTTTAAAATCAAATCCATACCCTTGTTTGTACCTCTCTTTGTGTCTTGTCTGACTTTATACTTTTGTATGCTCCCATCTGCTTTCTTTTTCAACTTGTAGGTCCATTTTCTCCCTATAGCATTTTTACGATTAGGTGCAGTTACCAAACTCCACGTTTTGTTTCTAACTAAAGCATCATACTCTTCATTCATAGCAATCTTCCACTTCTCACACGTCACTGCTTCATTAAAATTGATTGTCTCACTGTCAGTAATTGTTGTAGCATATGCTTTGTGTTTGAAAATGCCATGCTTAAATCTGGTCATCATGTGATATTTGTTTTGAGCATGATGTTCTTCTTCATCTTGATTACTTGAATTGGGTATTGTGTCATCATTATTGTTAGTAACTTGCTCTCCAATGTTTTTAACATCATAAATATTATTATTTGAATCATTTTCATCAATTAATGAGTCGGTTGGACTGTAGTTGGATCTGGTACTAAGTATGCTTTCAATATCTTTGTCTCCAGTTTGGTCTTGATGCGTATAATTATATGTCATGGCCTCTGCTAATTATGGTGGTGCTACCAAGTTCCTTTCAGAGTTAATGATCATTTTGTAAGTTTTGATATACTTTTCTACAAAAGGAAAAACATGTTCATTAAATACAACAATTCTTGAAATGTATAACCTTCCACTATCATTCAAACACTTGTAACCTTTTTGGTTTTCTGCATACCCAAGATAGATACATGGGGTGGATCTCAGACTTAATTTATGCTTATTATAAGGTCTGAGACAAGGAAAGTATAGGCAACTAAATATTTTTAACCTAGAATATTCTGGATTAACTCCGTACATCATTTCATATGGGCTTTTATATTTTAATACCTTAGTAGGCATTCTATTAATCAAATACTCTGATGTCACAAATGCCTCTGACCAAAATTTTAGTAACAGTAATGCTAGTGACATTAGTGTAAGCCATGTTTAAACAATGTGTATATGCTTTCTCTTTACTATCCCATTTTGTTCAAATATATGTGGGCAAGTTATTCTATGCATTATGCCTTTACTATCAAAGTATTTCTTTAGTGGTTTGAACTCTCCATCGCCATCAGTCTGCATGACCTTAACAGTACATTTTTTTGCTTTTCTGCCAAAGCAACAAACTGTATTGTTGTGTTGTATGCATCTGACTTGCTTTTATGAAGGTATATCCATGTATGTCTAGTAAAAGAATCAACAAAGGAGAGATAATGCCAGTAAACATGATCTGTTTTCACTGGAGAAGGACCCCATAAATTTGTAGCAACAAGTTCGAGTGGTCTACTGCATATTGTGTTAGATCTAGTAAAGGGCAGTTTATGGCTTTTGCCTATTTGGCAGTGTTTGCATATATAATAATCAGGTGCACAATTGCAATCAATTTTAGTTTCATTCAAAACATGTTTTACAGTTTTCAAACTAGGATGTCCTAATTTACAATGTAATTCATCAAATGTTTTATATTCATTATTAGCAACAACCACAGTTTCAATATTATAGAAGCAATTTCCACTATCAGTAGCATGCCTTGACTTCAAGTTCTTGAACTTGTACAACCCATCATCAAAACTAGCCTATAACGGTACAGTTTGATTTTGTAAGTCTCTAACTAAGCAGTTGTTTGGGTGAAACTCGAAGTATACATGGTTATCATTTACAAATTGGGATAAACTGATTATGTTTTTCTTAATCTTGGGCACTCTAAGTAAATTATTAAGATAAAGTTCCCTTTTTTCCTTTAATGTAACCATATCCAATGTGTGATATACTAAAAGTTTCACCATTACCTGGAAACTAACACATACCTGAGTCGATTTGTTCCATAGATTTAGATTCTGTAGGTTGTTAATGACATGATTTGTTGCTCCTGAATCGGGTACCAATCATCTAGATTTATATCTTCGGATTGGTTTGAATTATCAGTGTTTGAACCTTGTGTATGCATTCTTGAACTTTCACCATTTGTTCTTTGTTGTGCCATTTGGGTCACTTTGACATTTGGTCCTCTCTGGTTTCCTTAGTTCCGTTGATTTACATTATAATCAATGTTGAACCAGATATAGCTCATACTCGAAACATGCCCAAAATTTTCACAAATTTGGCAATTTACCCTGTTTTTATTATTAAGCCTCCTCTGCCTCTGCGTCTTTAACCTGGATTGCTTCTAAAAAACTTATTTTCTTGTTCACTATTTTGACTAACATTGCCTTTATGTTGACCTTTATTTATTGCTGTGGAGGCATAGTTGAAAGAAAATTTAGGTTGAGATAGCTTTTTCTGCTCAACTCTTCCTTCATGTGCAAGAAGAGATGAATCTACATATTTTAGATCAGGTACTATCTTTAGTGATTCTATGAGTGTTACTATAGATTATAATCATCATCTAACCCTCCAGTGATGTGAAGAGCATGTTCGCTTCCGCAAATTATTTGCCCAGTTACATTTAGTTTATCACAAAGAGTCTTTACCTTAGTCAGATAATCATTCATGGACATTTCATCCTTCCTTATGCATTGCAATGGCCTTCTGTATAACATAACTCTTGTAGCAGATTGTGAACTAAATATTTTCTCAATAATGCAGTAAAGGATGTATTGCATCTAATTACTTGTGATAGCATATTGGCATTGATGGATGATATTAACCATGATACAAGCGGACTAACTTTTTTATGAAACCTTAAGTATTCTTCATTATTGACAAGGTTTCCATCTTTGTCATGAATCATTGTAGGTGGAATCGTGACCATACCTTTGATGAAATAAAGAAGTCCATATCCCTTCAGCACTGCTTCCACCTAATATTTCTGCAACATGTAATTATCCTCATCTAAAGGGATGGCAATTATTTTGCTACTGGGTTTTATCATAGGAAGTTAGGAGTGGATATGCCATGGGGTTAAATGCAGAAGTGGATGAACTGATTGCTTCATTACTTCCAACCACTTGAAATTAAGAATTGCTGAAATCAAAGCTTTCTTAAATGAAAGAGGGATTATGGGATGGAAAAATATCTGAAAAGTGGTTTCTACAACCAGATTTCCAATGGGAATTGGACGAACTTCAAATAAAAAAGAGATTATTAGATGGAAAATTCACCAAAGCTTTGATTTCTGCAACCAAATCTCAGGTCATATGATGACAGTGATGTCAAATGACTAGAATTGAAGCCATGGTGGGAGAAAATGGTGAAAACTCTTTGATTCAACCCTTTGGCGAGTCAATTTAGATCAGAAATAACTGCTGAGAATATAATTAAATAAGAGAATGGTATGTTCTCCAATGATGAATAACAAACTGAGGAGAAACAACACAACACACTCTCTCTCTTTGATTTGAGTGATTGTATATTGATTAGCAAGCGTGGATCTATGCCATTTGGCTTAATTTTTCTTTGATACCATAATGGAAATCTGATGAGATTGAGATTGCAATATTACTGTATTATTTTGAATGAATTGAAACGTACATTACATGGGACTATTTGTAATGTAAAAGCCCAATGGTAAGATATAGAAATAAATAAAAAGAAGGTATTGGGCCTGAGCCCAAATCCATGTACAATGTGGTAACATATAATTACATAATACAAAGTTATATGAGAGCTTTATTATGGAGCACATTGATGAGGTTGTCGAGATAACCAAATAGGTTTAGTATCATTGTATAACAGATTCTAGCATAAGAAAGCTCCTATTACTCTGAATACATTTTGGTTTAGCAAGGAAAAATCAGAACATTAGCAGAGATTTGTCTGGTGAAGGCATTCAACAAGCATTGCTAAAAAACCTTAAAAGAACTATAAGTTGTTTTTCTGTTGTCAACCATTGCTAGCTGAAATATAATAGCTGATAGCATCTAGTTGTCTAATCTTCAAATCTTTTTTCATTAAAATCCAAGGCTTGAAGCATATGAAGAGAAGAGCTCTTCTGTAACACCCCACGTCCATTAATGTCACTCACAAAGGGAATGCATTAACTTCTATGGAGCATTTTAAGTGTGCATAGAACAGAAACTTAACAACAAGACAGATATAAACAGTACTTAAAAATTTAAAATTTTATTCATTGCAGCGGTAAACACATAGGTTTGATTACATCATCAAAAACCAGAGTCAAAGTACATGATATCCATCTTGACTAAATCAGAGTACATAAATTGAAAGACATAACCCCAACACAAGATAGCCATAAATAAGATAGGCTGAACTTTTACTTCAGCGATCCAAGCAACTTCTAAAAGCAAGAGATACAACAGTCCAAAATCAAGCTCCACTGGTGCTAGTTCCACCCTGAGCACCTGGGGGGAAAAGGAAGAAAAGAGGTGGAAACAAAGGGGGTCAACATAAAGTCTGGCGAGTGCGATAACTTAAACAATATAATTACCAAAATAACTAGGCTAAGGCATAAGTTGGAAAATAAGTAAATGACTGTGAACAATTGGGTATGGTAGAGCAAACTAAAGGGAATAAGATGAACAAAGATAACGTTAAAGGCGCACCTAGTCGCTGTAAGATAATTACTACACTACACCACACCAAACACCCTAAAAGTTGATCCTGCCTACAAGACTTTAATAATGATAATGGCAGTTTCGTGTACACCTAGTTGCCTTCATAGGGGCCGCCAGCCCCTATCTCCATTAGATGCACCCACTACCCCCATACGATCGGCTCCCTAACTCGTAGATACCCGTGCTGGCCCCACAGTCGGGTGTATCACTCCCCAAAGTGGAAACCCGATACCACCAACAATGCACGGCTTATACCTACTCGATGCAACAACGTCTTACCTACCAGCCCGGTCCCACACACGCATATGAACCCATTGGACTTGCGTTGCCACCGCTAACCCGTTTTGGCCTCTTACAGTCAAGCCCAGTACACGTGTCCTGTCCTCGAGTTGGGTGGAGCCCACAAAGATACTTATGGGTTGATGGTTTAAAAGGGCCCCCATTACTTGTCACAAGCTATCCACCTAAGCTTGGTCCCCTCTATTACATCCCACTTAACCGTCTTCTTATTCATGTTCACTTACATGTTTCAATTTTTGGTTAAGTGTTTCTAATCGTATTTCAAATTCCACCCAAGGCACCCACTAAATTCCATATGCCACCCAAGGCACCCACTTAACCGCCTCATGTCTCACTACATGTTTATCTGGTTAAGTGTTTCTTAATTCATTAACACCGCAACCTTGTAAAGACCTCCCACATTAGACTGGCATTTGTGGCAGCTGGATTTGCCTGGCGGGTCCGGGCAGTCTTACACCACAAAAGAGCCTAACCTCGTGTCTTTACAACTGTTACACATTTAATTTATGCCTAATGCGTCCCACATTATACTGGCATTTGTGGCAGCTGGATTTGCCGGGCGGGTGCGGGCAGTCTTACACCACAAAAGAGCCTAACCTCGTGTCTTAGGCGATTAATTAGACATAATTAATTATCCCCTAATTTGAATTAATTTCCCTATTCAAATTATCAATTAATTCCAAATTTAACTATGTCCATAATTGACTCAATTATGTCCATCTATTTATGGTATGCAAAATTATACCGATTATCATCATCAATTTATTTTATGCCATTTCTCAATATTAAATCTTTTAATATTATCCCTTTTCCCTACGTTGTACATTCGTTCGATTAACTTAAGATATACGTTAGACTCGAATAGTCTAACTTATGGAATAAAGAGAAAACATCACAACATACATAGAAATAAAACTAGACCTAAACATAAGGGGTGAACTTGCATGTGTGAATGAGGTTCTTCATTTAAAACTTGCATAGGCCAAAGTCACAAACTTGCATAAAACTACATATGTCATAGATCTAAATCTAAAGGTGTAAACTTGTTTAGGTAATAGTCACAAACTTGCATAAACCATGTATGTCATAGATCTAATCATAAGGTGTAAACTTGCATAGGCAATAACCAAACATATATATACATACTTGCATATGTGATGTATGCAACATGGACGATGGTGTAAACTTACATCTAAACATGTAAACTAGCATATAGAATTTTGTATACTAGCATATAACTCACACATGTCATAGCCTAACTTTAGATCCAATTTACACATAAAATAGAGGTCATGAAACATGTAAGGTTGTATATAATTTTAACTAACTTGCGTATGATCCATGCCTCAATCAACATCCTAACTTGCATACATACATATGATTTATCATGTGAATTAGTTCCAACAACATAACCAAACTAACATATGAAATATCATTATGAATTGATTATACATAAGCCAATCGTAGAATTACAACATAGATGATAACATCAGAACTTTACAACATAGATGATAACATCATAGAATTTACAGCATAGATAATAACATGCAGTCAATAATTCACAACATAGCCATATAATCCACGTCATAGCTCAATTCAATTAAATTGTTAATTATGTTATTAAAGAAATCGAACTCACAACTCAAAGAAGGTCTTGAGTTCTGAAATCTGAGTTCTGAAATTGAATTAGCTTTCCTTTGAAGAAGACAATTTATTGCGGCTTAGATTAGAATTGAATTTGATTAGCTTTTCTTCCCCTCTAATTGGTGGCTGCTATTCTAGGTTGCAAAGTGACGTCATGGAGGCCATGATTCTAATTTTTATTTGATTTTAGGGTTTGAGTCTACATGTGTTTTTATAGAGTTTAAGATTAATTTAGGCCGTCCGAACAACCCAGAATTAACCCCAGCCATTCAGACCAGATCAGAAACCCTAATGACTCAGCATACAGTCATAAAATTGTCATCAAACAAATAAGCCCGTGGGAGGGGGGAGGGGGGTAGGTCGACTCCCAGGTCGACCCCCTGGTCGACCTGGTGAGGGTAGGTCGACCCACAGGTCGACCCCCAGGTCAATCTGGCCTTGGCGGGAAATTTCCCGCCTAGCCCAATCTGACTCTGAAATTTGAAATTTTGAAATATGTTTAAACTTTTCTGAAACTTCCGATAGCCATAACTTCTTCATACGAAGTCCAATTCATGCAAACTCAGACTCTATCTCAACCAGAATTCTGAGACGAACACAATGGCGCAACCCGTTTCCCTTAATTCTCAAATCTGAGATTAGTTATTCTTTAATTTGTTACTTTAGTGTTAACAGAAATATGGGGTGTTACATTCTCCCCTCCTTAAAGGATTTCGCCCCTGAAATCTCCAAGTTAAGGAGAATGCATATCCTAACATCCAAACAACCATCTACTCAACCATCAAACACAGGCATCCATTGTCCTTATAAAATTCCTAATGTTGTATGAATATATACAAGAAGTGTGTGTATATGTTCTTTATCTAATGCTAAATCAGGCGGTCTGCTGATTTAGTTAACCTCCTTAATGAAAACCATGACAGTGCCATGCATCCATTATGTATGCGAAAGAATCCTATCGATAAGTATTATTTCTACATGTGTGCACAACCATTCACCAAAATGCAGCATCCATATGATAGTACAACCATTATACAACCATTAGCTTAAATAGAGGACATACTAAAGATAAAACAAGTACAAGCTAAGCGGTAAAGGACAAACTAAAAGACATACCCTCGAAAAGAAAAGGGTACAATGAACGCATCTTCTCTTCCGTCTCCCAAGTAGCGTTGCTCTCATCATCTCCCCATTGCACTTTGACTAGCTTGACCTCTCGATTCCTCAACTTCTTAATCTCCGACACAAGAATGCACATAAGAGCTCGTCGAATCGTCGCATCACACTCTATCTCCACCCCTTTAAGCAAGCTCGGCTCTACCACTTTCGCGGTCTCATGCAAGCACTTCCTCAAATGTGATACATGGAATACATCGTGTACACCACTAAGTCTCTCGGGAAACTCCACTCTATACGCCATCTGTCCAATCCTCTCCTTAATAGGTAACCGCCCTACGAATCTTGGTGCTAACTTCCCAACGGACCCTAAGCGAACAACATTTCGTAATGGTGACACCTTGACAAAAACCATGTCCCCAATATCAAACTCAAGATCTGTCTTCCTCTTGTCCGCATAAGATTTCTGCCTACCTTGTGTCGTCTTCATCTTCCTTCGAATCAAATCGATCATTTCCGAAGTCTCTCTAATCATATCGGGCCCAAGCAAGATCTTATCTTTAGATTCCCACCAACATGTAGGCGAACGACACGGCTGTCCATAAAGAGCCTCGAATGGTGCCATGTCAATGCTAGACTGAAAGCTATTATTATATGCGACTCCACCAAAGGAATATGTTCCTCTCATGTACCTCCGAAGTCTAAGACACACAACCTTAATAGGTCCTCTAGAATATGATTCCCCCTCTCGGTCTGGCCGTCCGTCTGAGGATTATATGCGGTGCTCAAACATAACTGAGTCCCTACCGCTTCTTGCAAGCTCTTCCAAAACTCGCTAGTAAAGATAGGATCGCGGTCGCTCACTATGCCAGAAGGAACACTGTGCAAACGAACTATCTCTCGAATGTATACGAAGGCTAACCATGGAGCAGTCCTCATACTCTTCACCGGAATGAAATGGGCGCTCTTAGCAAGTCTGTCTACCACGACCCAAATCCCCGTATTACCCTTCCTCGATCTCGGTAACCCATCAATAAAGTCCATCGAGACACTTTCCCACTTCCATTGTCGGACCTCCAATGGGTGAAGCAACCCGCCGGGCTTCTTTTGCTCTTCTTTTAATTGTTGGCGTTCCAAGCATCCAGCGACAAACTCGGCCACATCCCTCTCCATACCGCCCCAGCAGTAAACTTGTCTCATGTCCATGTACATCTTGTCCCCGCTGGGATGGATGGTCATCTTCGAACGTTGTGCATCATCAAGAATGGTCTTCCTCAAATTCTCGTCCCGTGGTACACAAAGTCTACCGTCCCTACGTAACCAACCCTTATCATCTAGGGTATACCTTCTAAGATGGCTCGATGACTCCCCCCTTTTGAGCTTCTCTACTAACTCAACCAACTATGGGTCATCTCGTTGTGCCTCACTAATCCGTCCCAAAAGCGTATGTCTGACCTCTAAGGATGCTAGCAAACCGGGTATAAAGTCAATGGAAGGTCTAAAGTCAAACGTGGAGATGAACTCTAAGCTTCGCCGTTCAACAAAAAACGGACTCAAGGACAACCTTTTCCTACTTAAGGCGTCTGCCACCACGTTACCCTTGCCAGGGGTATATGCTATCTCGAAATCGTAGGACGCTAAGAATTCCATCCACCTTTGCTGCCTTAAGTTCAAGTCCTTCTGAGAGAACAAGTATTTTAGCGATTTGTGGTCAGTGAACAATTCGAATTTCTCACCAAGAATATAATGGCGCCAAGACTTAAGCGCGAAAACAATAGCAGCCAACTCTAGGTCATGTGTAGGGTAATTTCTCTCATGCACTCTCAGCTGCCTTCCTCCATAGGCTATTACCCTTCCTTCTTGCATTAAGACTGCGCCTAGTCCTGTCCTACAAGCATCGATATAAATGGTAAATGGCTTACTCCCATCTGGCAACACTAGGACCGGGGCTGTGGTCAAAGCTCTCTTTAAACGTTGGAACGCATCATCACAATCTACGTCCCATGTGAAAACTAAGTTATTCTTCGTCAAGCGTGTTAATGGGGCTGATATTTTTGCGAAGTCTTTGATAAACTTCCTATAGTAGCCAACCAACCGTAAGAAACTCCTCACCTTGGTAGCATTTTTAGGGATCTTCCAATCTTGGATGGCCACTACCTTTGCGGGATCCACATCTATCCCTTCTTTGGAAACCGCGTGCCCTAAGAATCGCACTTCCTTTCTCCAAAAGTGACATTTGGAAAATTTATCTTTAAGGCTATGTGCTCGAAGGGTCTCCAACACTTCCCTAAGATGTAGGGTATGCTCTTCCTCTCTCTTAGAAAAAATCAAGATGTTGTCCACAAAGAATACCACGAAATTATTAAGGTACTCCCTGAACACCCTACTCGTCAAGTCAACAAAGTATGCGGGAGCGTTTGTCAAACCAAAGGGCATCACATGCCACTCGAAGAAGCCGTCCGGAGTCCTAAAGGCAGTCTTGTCTATGCTATCCTCAGCCACTCTCAACTGATGGAAACCCGTGGCTATGTCTAACTGCGAAAACACTGAGGCGCCAACAAATTGATCGAAGAGATCATCAATCCTCGGCAATAGGTGCCTATTCTTCTTAGTAAGCTTATTAAGTTCTCTATAATCAACACAAGATCTAAGGGACCCATCTTCCTTCGTGGCAAATACTACAGGAGCACCCCTCTCCGATATACTACGTCTTATGAACCCCTTCTCAAGTAATTCTTTTACTTGCTTACTGAGTTCTCTTCTCTCTCTTGGAGCCATGTGGCGCACTGGAAATGCAACTGGCTTTGCATTATCTACTAGACATATTCGAAAGTCTATCTCACGTTTTGGGGCTAAACCCCTCACCTCATCGAAGACATCAACATATTCACGGACTATACGAACAGAATGTAAATCATCATTGGATGCGTCAAGGGATTCTAGGTAGCTAAGCATTACTGGACCTCTAGGGTCGCAATAAATATCAAGTGTCTTTCCACAACGAGCCAAAAATCTAACCACCCTTCTTTCACAATCTAGGATGGCTCCGTATCTAGTTAGCCAATCCATACCTAGAATCAAGCCGTAGCCCATGAAGCCAAGAACAAAGGCGTTGCATTCAAACACAATGCCCAAAATAAACACTCTCAAATCCCAACAGATCATAGAAAGATGAGCCCAACCACCAATAGGATTTGAGACTACTAAGGGATCTGTAACTAGACTAATACTTAGGTGCAGTGTTTCAACTAATGATGTAGAGATAAACGAATGTGATGCGCCAGGATCGAATAAAGTACGGACAGGATGATCAAATAGAAAAACTAAACTTTCAGCGGAAATCGTTCTACCTCGTTCTTGCAGCGGTGGGACCACGAGAGCCTGAACTTGCCCCCTTGCCTGCCCGGGTGCCATAAGAGCCTGCATCTGTCCTCCTGAGGTAGACCCTGCCCTCTGCCCTTTCCTTGGGTAGTCCTTAATCAGATGTCCCGCTTTGCCATAGTGGGAACAACCAGTCTTCTTTTTCTTCCTACAATATTTGCTTAGATGGCCTGTTGTCCCACAGTTAAAGCATCTTTTCTTTCCCTTACCATTGTTGCCTTTACCATCTTTCTTGTTCTGTTGTTGCTGTTGTGGTTTCTTTTGAACCCCTTTCTTCTCGGGTGCCTTATTAGCATTGGCGCCCTTCTCCTCTTCATGCATAAGCTCCATGTCCACTAGTCTCTCAAAGGTAGCCCCCATGGGAATGTGGGTCATAACTAACCCATGAAGTGGCTCGTTCAAACCCTTAACAAATCTCAGGGCCTTCTTTTCTGGTGTATTCACCAAGTCCAAGCCAAATCTCGCCAACTGATTGAATTTGTTGATGTATTCTTTCACTGATAGATTCCCTTGCTTCAACGCCAAAAACCTTTCCATGTATAGATTCTCTTCAGCTCGTGAGAGAAACTTTGCCTCAAACCTACGCCTGAAATCTGGCCATGTATCAACCAGACGCTCTTGATTAGTGACCTCCCACCAAAACGAGACCTCATCCTTCATTAGCCAAGCAGCCAACTGGACCTTCCTTCCATCTTCCACTTCAAATATCCCAAACAATTCTTCCACCTCCTTTATCCAATTTCGAGCTTCAACAAATATCTATGTCCCGTGAAAAGGTTTTCCACCCATTGCTCGAAAGTCCTTACATATCTTTGCAATAGTATCGACACGAGGAGGAGGAGGAGGAGGAGGGGGAGGAGGAGGAGTAGGAGCATTTGCTGGGCCAGTGACATTTGCCCTAGTTTCCAAATACCTCCTAAACCACCCTGGTATCAGTATCCCCTCAGGTATTTCGGGAATTCCAGACATGCTGAAACGAAAAAGGAAAGATTCAGTACAAAAGACCCGAAGGAAAGAAATATGGCTCTTGGGGTTACGCTTTCTAAAATAAGCTTTTCTCTTGAAAATACTTCCCTTAAAACTTACTTTTGAAGGTACTTCTTTATAAAAGTGTTTTTGAAAAACAGCTTTTCAAAATTCATATCTGTTCTGGTAACCTTCAGCTCTGATACCACGTGTAACACCCCACGTCCATTAATGTCACTCATAAAGGGAATGCATTAACTTCTATGGAGCGTTTTAAGTTTCTATAGAACAGAAACTTAACAACAAGACAGATATAAACAGTACTTAAAAATTTAAAATTTTATTCATTGCAGCGGTAAACACATAGGTTTGATTACATCATCAAAAACCAGAGTCAAAGTACATGACATCCATCTTGACTAAATCAGAGTACATAAATTGAAAGACATAACCCCAACACAAAATAGCCATAAATAAGATAGGCTGAACTTTTACTTCAGTGATCCAAGAAACTTCTAAAAGTAAGAGATACAGCTATCCAAAATCAAGCTCCACTAGTGCTAGTTCCACCCTGAGCACATGGGGGGAAAAGGAAGAAAAGAGGTGGAAACAAAGGGGGTCAGACATAAAGTCTGGCGAGTGCGATAACTTAAACAATATAGTTACCAAAATAACTAGGCTAAGGTATAAGTTGGAAAATAAGGAAATGACTGTGAACAATTGGGTATGGCAGAGCAAACTAAAGGAAATAAGATGAACAAAGATAACGCTAAAGGCGCACCTAGTCGCTATAAGATAATTACTACACTGCACCACACCAATCACCCTAAAAGCTGATCCTGCCTACAAGACTTTAACAATGATAATGGTAGTTTCGTGTACCCCTAGTTGCCTTCATATGTGCCGCCTACCCCAATCTCCACTAGGTGCACCCACTACTCCCATGCGATCGGCTCCCTAACTCGTAGATACTCGTGCTGGCCCCATAGTGGGGTGCATAACTCCCGAAAGTGGCAACCCGATACCACCAACAATGCATGGCTTATACCTACTCGATGCAATAACGTGTTACGTACCAGCCCGGGCCCACACACGCATATGAACCCGTTGGACTTGCGTTGCCATCGCTAACCCGTTTTGGCCTCTTATAGTCAAGCCCAGTAAGCGTGTCCCGTCCTCGACTTGGGTCGAGCCCACAAAGATACTTATGGGTTACTGGTTGAAACGGGCTCCATTACTTGACACATGCTATCCACCAAAGCTTGGTCCCCTCTAGTACATCCCACTTAACCCTCTTCTTATTCATGTTCACTTACATGTTTCAAGTTTTGGTTAAGTGTTTCTAATCGTTTTTCAAATACCACCCAAGGCACCCACAAAATTCCACATGCCACCCAAGGCACCCACTTAACCCCATCATGCCCCACTACATGTTTATCACGTTAAGTGTTTCTTAACTCATTAACACCGTAACCTTGTAAAGACCTCCCACATTAGACTGGCATTTGTGACAGCTGGATTGGCCGGGTGGGTCCGGGCAGTTTACACCACAAAAGAGCCTAACCTCGTGTCTTTACAACTGTTACGCATTTAATTTATGCCTAAGACCTACCACATTAGACTGGCATTTGTGGCAGCTGGATTTACCAGGCGGGTCCGGGCAGTCTTACACCACAAAAGAGCCAAACCTCATGTCTTAGGCGATTAATTACACATAATTAATTATCCCCCAATTTGAATTAATTTCCCTATTTAAAATACCAATTAATTCCAAATTTAACTATGTCCATAATTGACTCAATTATGTCCATCTATTTGTGGTATGCAAAATTATACCAATTATCATCATCAATTTATTTTATGCCATTTCTCAATATTAAATCTTTTAATATTATCCCTTTGCCCTTACGTTGTATGTTCGTTCGTTTAACGTAAGATATACGTTAGACTCGAATAGTCTAACTTATGGAATAAAGAGAAAACATCATAACATACATAGAAATAAAACTAGACCTAAACATAAGGGGTGAACTTGCATGTGTGAATGAGGTTCTTCATTTAAAACTTGCATAGGCCAAAATCACAAACTTGCATAAAGCTACATATGTCATAGATCTAAATCTAAAGGTGTAAAGTTGTTTAGGTAATAGTCAAAAACTTGCATGAACCATGTATGTCATAGATCTAATCATAAGGTGTAAACTTGCATAGGCAATAACCAAACATATATATACATACTTGCATATGTGATTTAAGCAACATAGAAGATGGTGTAAACTTACATCTAAACATGTAAACTAGCATATAGAATTTTGTACACTAGCATATAACACACACATGTCATAGCCTAACTTTAGATCCAATTTACACATAAAATAGAGGTCATGAAATATGTAAGGTTGTATATAATTTTCACTAACTTGCATATGATCCATGCCTCAATTAACATCCTAACTTGCATACATACATATGATTTATCATGTGAATTAATTCCAACAACATAACCAAACTAGCATATGAAACATCATCATGAATTAATTATACATAAGCCAATCATAGAATTACAACATAGATGATAACATCACAAATTTACAACATAGATGATAACATCATAGAATTTACAACATAGATAATAACATACGGTCTATAATTCACGACATAGCCATATAATCCACATCATAGCTCAATCAAATTAAATTGTTAATTATGTTATTAAAGAAATCGAACTCACAACTCAAAGAAGGTCTTGAGTTCTAAAATCTGAGTTCTGAAATTGAATTAGCTTTCCTTTGAAGAAGACAATTTGTTGCCGCTTAGATTAGAATTGAAATTTATTAGCTTTTCTTCCTCTCTAATTGGTGGCGGCTATTCTAGGTTGCAAGGTGACGGCATGGAGGCCATGATTCTAATTTTTATTTGATTTTAGTGTTTGAGTCTACATGTGTTTTTATAGAGTATAGGATTAATTTAGGCCGTCCGATCAACCCAGAATTAACCCCAGCCATTCAGACCAGATCAGAAACCCTAATGACTCAGCATACAGTCATAAGATGGCCATCAAATAAATCTGCCCGAGGGAGGGGGGCAGGTCGACCCCCTGGTCGACCTGGTGAGGGTAGCTCGACCCCCAGGTCGACCTGGACCTGGCGGGAAATTTCCCGCCTAGCCCAATCTGACTCTGAAATTTGAATTTTTGAAACCTGTTTAAATTTTTCTGAAACTTCCGATGGCCATAACTTCTTCATACGAAGTCCAATTCACGCAAACTCGGACTCTATCTCAACCAGAATTACGAGACGAACACAATGGCGCAACCCGTTTCCCTTAGTTCTCACATTTGAGATTATTTATGCTTTAATTTTTAACTTTAGTGTTAACAGAAATACGGGGTGTTCATCTTCCATCCCCCAAATACTTGTGTCCTTATGTCTCGTGCTATCATAAATATTCACCATGAAATTAAATAAGATATTAATATGATTGAAGTGAACTGGAAGGATCAGATTAATAGGGGACACAAAACATGTAAGGAAAGAGGAATTCGTTTGTTCTATTACAATTAAAGTTATGTTTGGCATATTATTTCCCATAGAATTACAAATGTCCAAGCGTGGCTGTTTAATTTTAGCGACTATTGAGTACAGATTGCTTTTGTACAAAAGTTATCAATAGTCTAAAGATTATACAAAATTACTTCTAATTTTTTTCCTAAATATAAATTTTTATTTTAAACAGACTTTTCCACCATCCAACGATCATAAACTTTAGAGGTATGTTCATGTATGGATATAAGTTGACCTTAATATATCGTAGAATGTTTCATAAACTTATCCTTGTTTCTACAACTTTTAAAGCCTCTAAGAATCGTTAATGGAATAAGTGTAATGGTGTGTTGATAATTTGGGGGAAATTGCTAAGGTACCATTCATAGGAAATTTATGGCACGTTATTGTTGCATTTGCATCGGACGTGTCCGGCGCATGCCACGCCCAGCAGCAGCCCAAATCTATGATGTCAAACATTAGTGTTAAAACCATATTTACCCTAGGTATTGATTTCGATGACAACAACTATATAAACATTACTACTAACATATCTCTGAGTTATGCAGTTATATCAGATATATTATGAAGACAATTATAGAGATAAACTAGAATACAATAGAAGAATTATAAATGAAGGTTAATCAGAGCAGTGGAGGAATAACAGAAGAAGGATAATCAGAACAATTGAAGACAAGAGCCTACTAAATAACAACGTCGAAGGACAAAGGTGTTTGAAGTGATGAGGAGTTGGTTGAACCTTAGAATATCATGATAAAGATCCCATGGCAGTTATACTTGAAGACAATCAACCATTGACCTCAATCGAACCACCAATATCCACAAATACAAGAAAATTTGAAGTGCAGAAAATTTGGAACACTTATAAGTGATGTTGTGCTTGTTTTGCAACACTTATATGTCGACATAAACATTATGGCATGTCAACATATAACAAATTTTCAAATTTTCAAATTTAAAATGAGAAGTTATTTCCCTCCATCCTTCACAAAAAGGTATATCCCTTCAACTACTATTTAAAGGCTCCTAGAAATGAAATTTTCCACCATCTTTTCACATTTTCTTTTAGTCTTATTCTCCATTTATTATCCGCACAAATCCATTGAATATTATCCTATTATTCTTGCAATTCCACTCTCTTTCATTCCAATTCTTCATTAATTTGCAAGCCACACAATATCAGAGAGTTGTATTTGAGTTTATATCACTCTCCCTCCGATTTTATCCAATTTCCGCAAAGAATTCAAAGATATATTGCCGTTGGAGGTCTATACGATCATTGTACCAAATCTGCAAGAGTTTGTATTGATGATATGACTACTTGCCGTTGTTTGTTGCTGTTGATGAGGAGAAGGTGTATCTTGTAGCCCATGAAATTAAGATTGTAAAGGTGTTCTTGCTACCCATGGAAAGCAAGCAATTATAGCGAAATTCTGCACGGTGAAGTGTAGGACAGGATATAGGATTGGTTAATCTAAACCAGTATAAAAATCCTGGTGTTATTTACTTTATTGCATTTTATTGTTAAAACTTTTTTATTTCTGATTGAATTTGAATAGATACAGTAAATATACTTCATCTCCTCTAGTTTATGAATAACATTAAGATCCATTAACATGGTGTTATAGACACCCCTATTCCCCATCAATTGGTATCAGAGCAAGGTTTTCAAAGTTATCATAATCTGATTTTTTGAAAATTATAAATGGCTAGCGACACTAGTAACACCTTTATTAATTCTTTAATGGAAAGGCAATCTACCACTAGACCTCCTCTATTTAATGGCAGTAACAATTGGTCTAGTAAGATGAAATTTTATTTGTAGTCTAATAGTTTAGACAGTTGGAACATTACCCAAGAAGAATACATAGAGCCTCAAATTGAATATCCAAATCAGACATTAGACCAAAAGACACAAGCACTTAATAAATATGGCCATGAACATTTTATTTTTCTCCTTAGATAAAAATGAATTTAATCGAGTGTCTATTTGTAAATCTACGTATGAAATTAGGAGAATACCAAAAGTCACACATGAATGCACTAATAATGTAAAACAGACAAATGTTAACTCACTAGTTTCAACTCTTTCAAATGAAATCAAATGAGTTTATTTCTGATATGCATCCTGGATTTCATGATATAGTACATGCCTTAATATCATTAGGAAAGAAAATTACTGAAGGAGACCAAGTCAGAAAGATCCTGAATTCACTTTCTAGTGAATGGGATCAGGAGACACTGGCAATCGAAGAAGCCAATGGTATTAGTACTACGTCAATAGAAGAATTGATTGGTAATCTATTGTCCTATGAAGTAAAGTTGTAGGTTAGAAAATAAAATCAGGGAAATGAGAAGAAATCACTAGCACTTATTGCAATGATCGAAAATGATGAACCAGATGATGATACTGTGATGATGATATCGAGCTTTTATTACCAAGAAGATCAAGAAATTCTTGAAGTAATGGATAATGAAGAAACTTCGAAAAACTAACAACAATAATTCCAGAAATGGAAGTGTTGTTAAATATTTCAAATGTGATAAACCCGATCATTTGAAAAGAGACTGTAACAACATGAGAAAACCAAAGCACTTTTCAAATACTTCCAATAAAGGAGATAAAAAAAGTATTCAATACAACATGGGATGATTCATGTAACATCCCAAAAATTTTGTGATATAAATTAATTATTAGAATTTCAAAAATAGGAGTTTTTGCAAACAATGGATTTTAGCCACGAAACTTTAACCTTTGCATTTATCTTAAATATTTTGGTCAACTTTCATGCAAGGAGTTTCGCGAACGGAGTTCGTATGAAAAGTTACGAACGAAACACAAAAACGAACGAAAAATAAACAAATTAAAATTTATTATTGTAAATTACCTTATTTGACCAAGCCGACCTGGGCAATTTGAGGCCCAGGCGGTCGACCGTAGGGGTCGATTGGCGGTCAACCACCACGATCAACCTAGTGGACATCAGATTGCCCAGTGACGGCTAAGGTTTTAGGGTTTGGTTTACAATGTTATTAAAACGAATGAACGAATATAACTTAAAACTAATTTAACAGTTCTAGGACATTTCAACCCCTATAATTATAGTGGTAAGGGCTCATTCTTTTTCCACATAAATTTGCAGAGGTAGCGGAGCTTTTCCATTTTCCTCCTTTTCCAAACTTAATTTATAAAATAAAAATATATTCATACATAAAAAATCAAATCTAATTCATATGAAATTGAGAGGATAAGCAGATCTAATGGAAAAGAAAGCAAAGTGACGCTCCAAATCATATTCTCTCCTCTCTTTCTGTTTTCTTACATCTCTACAGATCTGAAATTTTCCCCTTTCCAAATAAATTGTAGATTTATAAGAATTTGGGGATTATAGGCCTAAAGGGTTCAAACTTTGGATTTGGAGGCTATAAGGTGAGTGGGAAATTTACGAATGCAGTTATAACAACTTATCTATTTCGTTTGAATTAGATCTATGATTTTATGCATATTCCATATCAGATATGTTCATTTAAATATTGTGAATTTATTGACAACCATCAGATCTGATTATAAACATGGTAAAAACTTGTGAATTATAAGTTGTGGTTATGTATAACATAAATTGTAGAATTTTAAACTTGTTCACACATGTTCCTACGGTTATGTCATGAAATATGTTGTACATGTTGCATAACACTCTGGAATTGGAAATTGGTCCCATTAAACACAAATTAGATGTAGTAACATTCCAGATCTTTAGTTCAATGTTGAATAATGAAATTTTGGTAAAGATATGAAATTGGTAAATTATGCGATTGTAATATAAAAAGGAATATGCCTATTTGTATTCAATATTATTGGGTTTTGGCTTAATCATTTTAAACATGTTGTTTTCCTCCTTTTGAATAAAAAGACATTATTTTGAAATAACAAGAGATAAGATAACAAAGATTAAAAAGGGAAAAAGTGGTGCAAATGTACGTATAAATATAGTACATGTATTTGTGTGTAATTATCATCAACTATTCCAAAATATATATTTACATATGTTTCTTGTGATTTGGAAATAGGTCAATTCCACTAACTAGGCATTATTTACAATGATTATGGCTAACGGTCTTCTAAAATCTGAAACCTTTTGGCAAAATTGAATATAAAATGGAAATGTTTGGTCATTGACTAGACCAAATCATTAATTTAAAAACAAGAATAATTATATAAAAAAATAATGACTACGATGAACGTATGAAAACATAAAAATAGATATACACGTATTATCCGTCCAAATCAACGTAAAATGGTAAAATACACATTGTATGGATTGTTTGAATGTTTGGATAAGGTTCAATTATGAAATTATATGTAAATGTAATCCATACTGAATTAATATATTAGTGGTGACCATTTGTAGCAATCAACGTAATTAATTGCTATAAAAAAACCGCAAATAAATAAATAGCAATTGTAATCAATATCGTTTGGGAGAAATAAATGTGATAGGAAAATGGTTACAATTACTAAAATCAATTAGGGTAAATGGTTTAAACCCCAATTAGGAAATTTGAATTATAGGCGCATTTAGACACGAGATTAAGCTCAACTTGTGGTATAAGCCTACTCAGAACCAACTAGCAAATCCAGCAACCATACGTGGTCAGCTTAACATGAGGGGTCTAAAATGTAAGAATAAATGTATTAAGGCACGAGGTTGAGTTTAACTTGTGGTAGAAATTTTCCCAGAACCAAACGAGAAATTCAGCATCCACAGGTAATCAACTTAATGTGAGAGGCCTGGTAGATATATATATATATATATGTGTGTGTGTGTGTGTGTGTGTGTGTGTGTGACGGCCCGCCCCGCACCAGCCGACATTTTCAATGAAAGTGAGTTGTACCATTGTCCAACCAGTACGAGACGGTCGTCAAAGAAAGGAAAAGAAAGGAATTTTGAATTAACAAGGAACCTGTAGCATATCTCACAGCGCATGTAATAAAATATAATAATAACATACTTTGACATAAAACCGGCGAGACAGTGCATAAGCTGAAAACTAAACATCGTAGCAGTGGAAAATCCAAATACAACTTCTGTTCCCCTTCATCATTATTACAACTTTAAAAATATATCTAAAGCAAAAGAAAGGAAAGGTACACTACTAATGCCTAAAGTAGTGACCAGCAGCGACATAGGGAGAATATATGGGGATAATACGTGTAAGCCACCTGCTCGTCTCCGGACAGCTATTTGTGCACAACCTGTCTCTAGTCTACCCGTTTAAGAGCACCTAGAGTAATAAGAAGAGACATAAAAATCTGGGTCAGACAAAAGTCTGGTATGAGCGATAAGCAGCAAAAACAGAACAATAACAGGTATACATAATCATACCTGAACCTGGGCCTGCAACCAAAGACTTAGCACACAAGATGTACAATACTCTAAGGTGACACTAATATATGAGGTAAAGCTACGGGGAAGGGGTGTGCATGTCATAATGATGTCAAACAATCAAGCATAGCAATCATCTTCACATCTCTCACTTAGTGCGTAAAGCATACGATATCCACCTCTTTGACCACCCAAATCCTTGCTATGATCAGTCTGCCCCATGGAGTCATGGCGACTCCACTGCACTGATCCATAGACAAATAGTCCTTGCTATGTCCACTCTGCCCCATGAGGTCATAACGACTCCACTGCACTGGCTCATATTCATGCTACGATCACTCTTTCCCCATGGAGTAATAACTACCCCACTGCACTGATCCGTAGCCTAACATCCGTCCTGGTGGTGAATCAAAGTTATGGACGTCGATAACCCCTTTGCATACGTCCCGTAGCAAAGCCCAACTCATGAAGTTAAATCGTTGGTTCCCATCTGGATCCTGAGTTACAACCTCTCATTTGGACTACCATTGCATCTCGGGTTTGGTCTTCTCCGGATCGGTTCGGAAACAAGCTTCCATTCGGATAGTTCTCTCTTCCACCTTCAGTTCGGTCGTAATTACCTCCATCGGGTCGAGCCCTTTGGTTCGTGATGTCCTCTCTAGAGCATCGGGTTGTGACTCCAACTTCGGATCGTGAGTCTCTTCTGGTCGGGATTCTCTATTGGCTCATGGGTCAAGCCTTCAATGGTTCGGGTTCGAGCTCCGGGTCGGTCGTTGTCTTCAGTTCGGGATCATGGAGGATGCATCGTTTCGTGGTGCAATAGTTCGAAGGAGCGGTTCGTGGAAAAGGAGTGCTTCACGAGAGGATCGGTTCGTGCCCCCTTCCACCGATCCGATCCGGTTCACATATTTTCCTGCAGTGTTTTCCTGTGACTTTTCCAGCAAGTGTTTACACCATACGATGGCGTTTTCGACCAATCTAACTTCGCTAAGCAATCATAAATCATACCAAACAGTCATAGAAACATATAGCATCAACCATAAACATCAAAACAACAATTTAACATGTTTATATGGATCAAAAATACCCAAAAACACATGTTTTTCCCTTAATCCCCCTTAATCATGTTTAAGCATACAATTAGCAAAAATTATCCAAATTGGCCCAAATTTCTGTCAAAGCCCTAAAATAATATTTTACAATTTTACAATTTTCCTAGATTTTTCTGATCCATAATTTTGCTAATTATCACTAATCACCCCTAATTAGCCTTAATTAGTGAAAAACAATGCAAATCACTCACCTTTGCCACAAATTAAGATATAATATCTAAAACTCTACTGTTTGAGCCGAATTCCTAACCAACACAGTAGCTCCAACTCTGAAGTGGTGTTGATTTGCCTTGATTTGATGTAATTTAGCATAATCCTTGATTAAACGGTAAATAAAGATGATTTTAGAAGGTGGAGGCCATGGCTAGGGTTAGAGAAATGTTTTAGGCCGCTGAGAAAATGAAAATAGATCGTTTCCTAACTGGTTTCTACCTCCCCATAATCCTAATACTGAAATGGGTTATGGGCCTAGCTGCTAATCACCCTAGTTAGGCCCGATTAAGCTGTTTTTCATCTTCTAAACCTTAATTCAGCCGTGTCTCCCAAACGGTAAGTCCGTTTGATAAGTGTGACCACTCTACAGAAAGTTAAACCATCATCTGGATCTAACGCAAGCAGTTTCAGGTCAAAGCTCCTTACCAATCAAAAGTTATAGGCAAAACAAGATTTGTCAGGGGCAAAATGGTCATTTAAAAGACGACAAAAATCGTGAACATGGGAAATGACCCCAATAGTCGTTCCCCAAGGTTACACCACTATACGACTTCACATGATAATGAAATAAATATTCTACGATCCTCCAATGCGTAGAATGCGGGTCATTACACTCTCCCCTCTAAAGAAATTTTGTCCCTGAAATTCCTTAACTAAACACATACAAAGGTGTTCTGCATGCCTATCAGTCATTCACAAACAATCAAACATACACAACAAACAAATCAAACATATCCTAGCATGTGGAAAGACTAAATCGAAATGAAAACTTTACCAGGCAAAGAGTTTTGGATACGTCTCCTTAATGCACTCCTTTATCTCCCTAGTACATTCATTCTCGTCCCCGCCCCATCGAACCTTGACTAGATTCACCGCTTTCCTTTGAAGTTTCTTCGTATTGTGCTCGACAATATGAATCGGCTTGCAATTCCTAACCGCCTCAGGTTCTACTTTGATATCATCCAACTGATAAGGTGAAATAGCCACATCGGGGTCGTGCATGAATTTCCTTAACTGAGAAACATGAAATACGTTACGAACACTTGCCATCTTGTCTAGCAACTCAATTTTATATGCCAAATTCCCAATTTGCTCGAGAACTGGGAATGGACCAACAAATCTTAGTGTTAACTTGCCTCTCTTACCAAATCGAATCATGCTCTTTAACGGAGAAATCTTGACAAACACCAAGTCACCAATGGAAAATTTTAGATCCCTTCTACTCTTATCCGCATAACTCTTCTGTCTATCTTGAGTAGCTTTCATTCGCTATTGGATAACCATGATCTTATCTGAGGTTTCTCTTATCACATCAGGTCCAAGCATAAATTTCTCATCAGTTTCAAACCAACATGATGGTGAGTTGCATGGTCTTCCGTATAAAGCTTCAAATGGAGCCATACCAATACTGGATTGATAACTGCTATTATATGCAAACTCTACTAGATGCAAATGGCCATCCCATGATCCACCAAAATCCAATACACAAGCTATTAAGAGATCTTCTAATATACCGTTCGCCCTCTCCGTCTGACCGTCAATTTGAGGATGGTACGCGGTACTGAGATGTAGTTCTGATACTAATGCCTCTTGTAAGCTCTTCCAAAATCCACTAGTAAATTACAGATCTCAGTCACTCACAATGCCTTTGGGTACTCCATGAAATCTCACTACCCACTTCATATACAGTTCTGCTAAGCTGCTGTCCTATTCGACTTGACAGGTATAAACGTTGCATTCTTGGTCAATCGGTCTACAATCACCCAAATGCTATCAAGACCCAATCTAGTCCTTGGTAACACATCAATGAAATCCATTGAGATTTGTTCCCATTTCCATTCGGGGATTTCTAATGGTTGCAGCAAACCACTAGGCTTCTTTTTCTCAGCTTTAACTAGTTGGCAATTCATGCATTTGGATATATACTTCCCAACGTCTTTTTTCCTCCCTTCCCAGTAGTAGGTCTGCTTCATGTCTCGATACATTTTGTTACCACCGTGATGTATAGTTAGTTTTGAGTGATGACATTCCCTAAGTACTTCATCTCCCAATCCATTTACATTGGGTACAACTAGTCTCCCCTTCTTTCTAAGCCATCCATCTCGATCAAGCCCATACTTGTTCATCCCCTTGTCGATACCCATCTCTAACTTAGTGATGATTTCCACTAGATTAGGATCATCCCTCTGTTTGGAACCAGTCTGCTCAATCAAAGTGGTTCTGACCGTCAAACTTGCTAACATCTGTTGATCCAATTCGCACTTTGGTCTGAAATCATACCCAGTGATATACTCCAGTTGCTCCCATTCTAGAAACATAGCCCCTAAACTGGCATGTCTCCTACTCAATGCATCAGCTACCGCATTGCCCTTTCCTGGTATATATGCGATACTGAAATCATAGGAAGCCAAGAATTCTAACCATCTTTGCTATCGGAGATTTAGATACTTCTGAGAGAAAAGATACTTTAACTATTTATGATCGGTAAACAACTCGAATCTTTCTCCCAAGAGATAATGTCTCCACATCTTCAACGCGAACACGATTGCTGCCAATTCCATCGTGGGTAGGATATCTTTTCTCATGCGGTTTTAGTTGCCGACACACATATGCTACAACCCTACCTCCTTGCATCAACACAGCACCTAGTCCAGTACCACATGCATCCGTGCATACTATCATCTCTTCATTCCCTTTAGGAATGACTAACACTGGCGCACACGTCAACTTTTCCTTTAGACTCTCAAATGCATTTTCACAATTTCCGTCCCTGATGAAAGCTTGATTCTTCTTGGTCAGCTGAGTTAACGGTGCCGCTATCTTGGAGAAATCTTGGATAAACTTACGATAATATCCAGCTAATCCCAATAAACTTCTTGCGTCCGTTGCATTCTTGGGCGTAGACCAATCTTGTACCATAGCCACCTTCGCAGGATCCACGACAATACCATTCTCTGAGACAACATGGCCCAAGAATCTCACTTCCCTCCTCCAGAAGCGACACTTAGAAAACTTTGCTTTCAATTGGGGTTTTCTCAACACCTCCATCACTATCCTCAAATGTTCCTTGTATTCTTCCTCTATATTCCAATAAACTAAGATATCATCTACGAACACGAGAACAAACTTATTCATTTGATCCCTGAATACCCTATTCATAAGATCCACAAAATATGCTGGTGCATTGGTCAACCCAAATGGCATGACCAACCACTCATAGAATCCAGACGGCTTCCGAAATGCCGTTTTAGCTATACTCTCAGCTTCCACCCTAAGCTGATGAAAACCTGTCGCGAGATCTAATTGAGAGAACACTCTCATGTCACTTAACTGATCAAACAAATCATCTATCCACAGTAGAGGATACTTATTCTTCCTCGTCACCTTATTCAACTCGCGGTAGTCTGCACACAATCGAAGGGAACCATCTACCTTGGTAGTAAACACAACTGGTGCTCCCCACTCAGAAACACTTCTTCTGATAAATCCCTTCTTCAAAAGATCACTCACTTGCACCCTGAGCCGTCGTTGCTCGCTTGGTTCCATACAACGAAGTGGCATCACTATAGGTCTGGCATCTTTCACTAAATCAATCCAAAACTCAATCTCTCAGTGTGGTGGAAGTTCAGTCACTTCCTCGAAGATATCCGGATACTGGCCAATAATGGGAATTCCTGCTAACTCAACCTGCTGGATGTCGAAGGAATTTAGAAAACTAGACATCACCTCATCACTAGGTATGCCACCTAAAACTACCGTTCGCCCATCATCCGCCCTAATAGTCACAGAAAATCCCTCACAATCTACCACCACCCGATGTCTTTAGAGCCAATCGAATCCCAAAATAATGCTAAATCCAGTAAAGCCCAAAACAAAGCAATCACAAGCAAACATACATCATGACTCGATAAGACTGCATTACGAAAAATCATACTAAGGCTGGCCGAACCACCAATCGGGTTCATCGCCGCTAAAGGTCTATTGAATATCTCGGGTTCCAGTCCCAACCTATCTACCAGGTCACTAGATATGAAGGAGTGGGAAGCCCCAGTATCAAAAAGTACTCGAACGGGAACATCATAAACAGAAAGCATACTTTGAATGACAACATTCTTTCCTTTCTCCACCGCAGTTGGTGCATTCTACGAAGAAGGAACAACATTAATAGCATATGCTTTCACAATCTGGTTCTATTTAGGGGGTTGAGGACATTTATCCTTGTGATGTCCCATTTGGCCATAGTTGGAGCACTTCCTGTCTACTGACTTTGCTCGACATTCTTTGACATAGTGGCCCTTCTTGCCATAGCTAAAGCACTCAACATCTTTCTTACTCTTCTTATGACCATCCTTAGTCTTATTCTGTTTCCTTGTATTCTAAGAATTATTCTTTCCTTCACAGCTTGCTTGCGGCTTTGGCCCTTCTGCAGATTCAACAGCGACTTTAGTCTTGGGCTTAGGATAAAGGCTCTCCGATCTCAGTGCTTTGCCAACAATCGATTCAAAAGTCTCATCAATATGGTTTATAGGCCTTTCCCCCAAGTACTGATCTAAGCGAGTTATGAACTTCTCATTCTTCTTCTCCAGAGTGTCAATAAGGGATAATCCATACTTTGATAAAGTACCGAACTCGGCAATATACTCCGAGACTGCCCTACAATTTTGCTTAAGCTCAAAGAACTTCCTAAACAATTCTGACTTCTGGGTAGTTGGGATAAACTTATCACTGAATCGGGCCTTGAATTAATCCCAAGTAACTTGATCCTTAGGGGTAGCTAATTTAATAGCGTTCCACCAATTCATTGCTCGTCCTTGCAGCTGACGGGATGCTAGCCTTCTCTTCAACACATCCTCGATACCCAAGTCTTCTAAGATACGCTCATAGCTATACAAATAATCCAGAACTTCTGTAGCTGATTCCGTTCCATGGAACGGCTTCCTGCCAGGACTAGTGTAGTCTTTACAGAGCTTGGCGAAATTGGCCCTAGGTGCCTGCACCGCTGCACCACCACCATTTGCAGCATTAGGAGTTGCCCTATGAACATCCCTAAGCATCTCTCTCATGGAGACAGTGAACATCGTCCTCATATAAGAAGCATTCCCATTATTAGCTCCTCTACCAGTACCTCTTGTATGTCGGCTCATTGTTCAATCTGTAAGGAGAAAACGATTAACCATCTCTTCAGTGGTGCTAGTGCAATGCGACTCCATCCTTTGATATATTAATAGTATATATATGGCTTTTGAAAACCAAAATAACACAAATACGCACTCTTATATACGTATTATCTCTGCCTGGTGTCTTTCCCTAGGTTAACTACGCAACCTAGAGCTCTAATACCAAGTGTGACGGCCCGCCCCACACCAACCGACATTTTCAATGAAACTGCGCTGTACCAATGTCCAACCGATGTGGGATGGTCGTCAAAAAAAGGAAAAGAAAGAAATTTTGAACTAACAAGGAACCTGTAGCATATCTCACAGCGCATCGAATAAAATATAATAATAACATACTTTGGCATAAAACAGGCGAGACAGTGCATAAGCTAAAAACTAAACATCGTAGTAGCGAAAAATCCAAATACAGCTTATGTTCCACTTCATCAGTATTAAAACTTTAAAACTATCTCTAAAGCAAAAGAATGGAAAGGTACACTACTAATGCTTAAAGTAGTGACAAGCAGCGACATAGGGAGAATATATAGGGATAATTCGTGTAGGCCTCCTACTCATCTCCGGACAACTACTCGTGCACAACCAGCTAACCTGTCTCCAGTCTGCCCATTTAAGAGCACCCAGAGTATTAAGAAGAGACATAAAACTCTGGGTCAGACAAAAGTCTGGTATGAGCGATAAGCAGTAAAAACAGAACAATAATAGGTATACATAACCATACCTGAACCTGGACCTGCAACTAAAGAGTTAGCACACAAGATATACAACACTCTAAGGTGACACTAATATACAGGGTAAAAATATGGGGAAGGGGGTGTGCAGGTCATAATGATATCAAACAATCAAGCATAGCAATCATCCTCTCATCTCTCACTCAGTGCACAAAGCATATGATATCCACCACTTTGACCACCCAAATCCTTGCTATGATCACTTGCCCCATGGAGTCATGGCGACTCCAC
Source organism: Allium sativum (assembly GCA_030737875.1). Classification (NCBI taxonomy): domain Eukaryota; kingdom Viridiplantae; phylum Streptophyta; class Magnoliopsida; order Asparagales; family Amaryllidaceae; genus Allium; species Allium sativum. The sequence goes on along the minus strand of CM060916.1, from coordinate 1,043,812,172 downwards.
TGCACTGATCCATAGCCACTAGTTCTTTCTATATCCACTCTGCCCCATGAAGTCTTGACGACTCCACTGCACTGGCTCATAGCCATGCTATGATCACTCTGCCCCTTGGAGTAATAACTACCCCACTACACTGATCCATAGCCTAACATCGCTCTTGGTGGTGAATCAAAGTTATGAACGTCGATAACCCATTTGCACACATCCGCATTAAAGCCAAATTCATGAAGTTAACTCATTGGTTCCAGTCTGGATCCTGAGTTACAACCTATCATTTGGACTACCTTCGCATCTCGAGTTTGGTCTTCTCTGGATCGGTTCGGAAACAAGCTTCCATTCAGATCGGTCTCTCTTCCACCTTCAGTTTGGTCGTGATTACCCCCATCGTGTTGGGTCGGGCCCCACGGTTCTTGATGTCCTCTCCAGAGCGTCGGACTGTGACTCCAACTTCGGACCATGAGTCTCTTTGCGTCGGGATTCTTCATTGGCTCGTGCGTTAAGCCTTCATCGGTTCGGGTTCGAGCTCCGGGTCAGTCGTGGTCTTCAGTTCGGGCTCTTGCAGGATGCATCGGTCTGTGGTGCAATAGTTCGAAGAAGCAGTTCGTGGAAAAAGGGTGCTTCATGAGAGGGTCGATTCGTGCCCCCATCCACCGATCCGATCCGATTCAGACAATTTCCTGTAGTGTTTTCCTTTGACTTTTCCAGCAAGTGTTTACACCATATGATGGCGTTTTCAACCAATCCAACTTCACTAAGAAATCATAAATAATACCAAATTGTCATAGCAACATATAACATCAACCATAAACATCAAAACAACAATTTAACATGTTTATACGGATCAAACATTCCCAAAAACCCATGTTTTACCCTTAACCCCCCTTAATCATGTTTAAGCATACAATTAGCAAAACTTATCCAAATTAGCCAAAATTTCTATCAGAGCCCTAAAATAATATTTTAGAATTTTACAAATTTTTCCAGATTTTTCTGAGCCATAATTTCTCTAATTATCACAAATCACTTTTAATTAGCCGTAATTAGTGAAAAACAATGCAAATCACTCATCTTTACCACAAATTAAGATATAAGATCTGAAACTCTACTATTTGGGTCGAATTCCTAAGCAAAACAGAAGCTCCAACTCTGATTTGGTGTTGATTTGCCATGATTTGATGTTGTTTAGCCTAATCCTTGATTAAACGGTGATTAAAATGATTCTAGAAGGTGGAGGCCATGGCTAGGGTTAGTGAAATGTTTTAGGTGGCAGAGAAAATGAAAATTGATCGTTTCCTAACTGATTTCAGCCTCCCCACTACCCTTATCCAAAAATAGGTTATGGGCCTAGCTGCTAATCACCCTAATTAGGCCCGGTTAAGTTGTTTTTCACCTTCTAAACCCTAATTCAGCCATATCTCCCAAACGGTTAGTCCATTTGAAAATATGACCATTCTACGGAAAGGTAAACCATCGTATGGATCTAAGGAAGTGGTTTCAGGTCAAAACTCCTTACCAATCAAAAGTTATAGGCGAACAAGATTTGCTAGGGGCAAAACGGTCATTTAAAAATCAGCAAAAATCATGAAATGGGTAATGACCCCAATATTCTTTCCCAAAAGTTACACGACTTCATATGATAATGAAATAAATATTCTACGATCCTCCGATGCGTAGAATGTTGGTCGTTACAATATACACACACATACAAACACACACCCCCACACACGTATATATATATCAATCAACAACTAAGTAAATAAATAAGAATAGTCATTGTCTGTAAGGGTACAACAAATAAATAGCTTCGGACCAATGAATAGTTTCCTTAGGAAAATATGATCGTCATGGTCATAAAGGGCAATAAAAACCATAATAAAAGAAAATGGGTGTCATAAGGGGATTAATGAATGTTGATTGTCGTTCGAATACTAAGTCCAAATTAGGAATGAAATCAAATAAATATCCTAGGGAAAAATGGGATATAACTTTCCTTATTTATATTAATAATTATAGAACTTATAATTAAAAATAGTGTTGGACTTAAAAGGTTAATAATGGAAAATATTATTAACCATAATAGCCTGTGATGATAATGAATCGTATACGTATAATATTTCAGTGTAGAGGGACTTAACGGGAATAGTCTAATAACATAGTCTACTTCATCCCAATAGAGAAAGTTGTTAAAGGAAAATAGGATATGAATCCAATTACCTTCGCGCATAGTCCTCTTCTATGGGTCATAAGTGGCTAGGGTTGAGGAGTCAACCAAGGAATAGATCTTTCATTTTAGGGGTCTTGAATGGCAAGTGTGTTTAGGCCTACCCAAGCTTGGAATCTAAAATGTCAGATATGACCACCTATCCTATGGGAAGTAATAAGCGACTCGGGGGTTATTTAACAAGGTAAGTTAGAAGGTCTAGCGAACGATAGAACACCATCTCTCACCTTATGTGGGGAACAGGTATATGCGTGAATGATGGAAGCCTTAACTAGTAGGGCCGGTAGCTAGTGCCCTCTAGTTCATGATAGAATTAAGTAAATTATCGAGAAATAATAAGCGACCAATCAGTCCGCCAAGGTTCTTTAGAGATCAGGAAGAATCCACCCTATCTATCATTAATAGTGAGGCAATAAATGATGAAGAATAAGAGAATGAATGTATATGGAAATCGAAAATTCTGAAATTACGGGTCTAATCTCGATATAGTAACTAGCTAAGTTCTAGTATAAAAGCTTCACAAAAAAACATGCGTAAACATCCTATCTCGGTATTATGCTTTGGAGAATACTACTTTGGGAAGAGTGATAGAGATGTTCGTAAACATCTACAAGGTTAGTTTAGTATCACTACCCTTGTTAGGCATACATTTTGGGTTGAACCAAATGAGATGCATCTATGTATTATAGTATGTGTTGTACATTTCATAATCACCAGAACTTGTCGTTCTGACGCCCTCTACATTATAACCTGCCAGGTTTCCTAAAGAAGGTCGGGTTCTCTCAGATGTTTAAGTTCGGCTTTCGGTTCTCGTTCTCTCTCATGCTCGGTATTGGCAAAGTGACTTACTTTGAAAAAGGTAGTTACTTGAGTTAATACAAGTTTATCCTATTTTTTTTCCACTATGAGTTATCTTATCATACTCTGATTATGCTCATGTTGATTTATTGTAGGTACCGGATATATACGCTCCATGCTTGTGTGTGTTTGAATTTTGTTTTTCGTCGAAATTTGGGAGCATAAAAGTGTCGGGAGTACATCTGGTATTAGAGCCTAGGTTAGATGATCAGAGGAATCAGCTAAATTAGGACTCGTGAGAGAACATAATTCGATTCTTTTTTTGTTTTTCTTCATCTTTCTTACTCGACTCAAATTTATTTCGATGATGAATTAGTCATGGGCCTAATTATATAACATGGGCTTTGAGTGACTAAGATTTGAAATATGTTGAGTTATGGTTTCTAGCAAATCCTATCTTACCCCACAGTATGTTAGCAATCTCATCGTAAAGACCATGAGCACGACATATGGTGGATTCCATTGATTTGAGTTTGCAAACTGGAAATATATATCATACATATATATGTATATATATATATATTAATATAAAAATCTAGCTACAATTGAGATAGTCATAATTCCTGGTTTGGTTTCGTTGGTTGTTCCAACGAAGACCATTACTTGATCCAAAACGGGAAAAAAGCCCACATTAATATGTTGTATCCGTTTCGAAAATATAATTACAAGGTGTATCCATTTGTTACTTTATTAAAATTCCGAATCTAACTTTGTTGAAATATTCAATTGAGTTCTCGGCCTTGTATTCGGGGAAATTTTGTTTTTAAAACTATTTGAAAAATAAAAATGGATTTCAACGGTTTTGAAATACAGTTTCGGAAAATAGTTTGTAAAGATATGGTTTTTAAATTTTTAATCTATTTGTGTTTTAAAATTTTGGGAGCCATTTGGTAATCTTAATTAATATAATCCGATTGGTAGGAAGAAAGGAGTTAGAAATGACAAGAAAAATATCACTAAAACTCAATAGTAATAAATATCCATTCATTTTGATTTTTAGTATCCACTTTCCTATATATATTGGAAAATCTACTAAAGTTATCAAAATAAATCTTAATTGTTTTTAAGCTCCAATATCTTTGAACACGAAAAGGTTTTTCCAGTTTGAAATATAAATATAAATAATAATAATATAATGGATTTCTAAATACAAAACCTTTAGTTTATAATAAATTTCATTTTTGGAATAGTTTTCAATTTTTCTTTGGAAAGGCTAAGAAAATCCATTATCCTTGTTTTGGGGTATTTTGAAATTGAATTGCTTAGCTTATGTCGGGTAGTAAGGGGAAAAATCCGTTTTAAATTTTATTTCGGATTTCTGGCCGATTTCTTGTTTTAAGTCCATTCAATTGGTGGTCACTTTGGAGGTAGGGAAAGGGATTGGAAAATTAAATTTCTTGGCTCGACTAGTGATGGAAGTCGATACGAGAATTCGGTTGGGAGTAGAAGTTGTTTCGACATAATAGAAAATTTTAAATTTAATTTATATATAATTTAAATCGGCCATTAGGCCGAGGTTTAGACCACGCCTTTTTAAGGGCGGGCAGGTGATCGCTAAGCGGTCGACCACCCTCCTATGGCCAGGTCGACCGCTTCACCCAATTTGACGTGCCTAGACCCTGACCCGAATCGATTGAACTACGTATATATACATCGTTCAGCCAACTTTTCCTCCCCAACCCCAATTCCACTGAAAACCTTAGTTTTGTGCCTATGATGGCCCCGTCTAAGTTTCTAAGACCTTATCATCGCATACGATGGTCAGGATAAGGCGGCTCTTGGAGGGAGTTCGAGTAAGTCCTTGGGCCCTGCTTGTGCATAAGCTAGCTAAGCGCATCGGACGCACAGGCCCAGACAGTGTCCAACAAAGCACGTACATCCTCTATTTTGACATCAAAAGCACAAGGAGTGGCTCAAGAAGCACGTACAACCTCTACTTTACGAATCGAATCCAAAAGGGATGCCAAAACCCCAAATATCGGGAAGTGTTCCTGTCCTCCACATACTAATACCCGAATCTAGGTCGATTCGGCTCTTAACAAATACCAGAAATGGTTCTGGTCCTCTACATATTAATACCCAAATCTAGGTCGATTCGGCTCTTCACAAATACCGGAAAAGGTTTTGGTCCTTTACATATTAATATCAGAATCTGGGTCTATTTGGCTCTTCACAAATACCGGAAAGGGTTCGGATCCTCTGCATATTAATACCTGAACCTGGGTCAATTCGGCTCTTCACAAATGTCGGAAGGGGTCTAGGTCTTCCACATATTAATACCCGAATCTGGGTTGAATTGGTTTCTCAGCAAGTCCTAAAGCAAACCCGTGGTCTTACATCTCAACACCTAAACCTGGGATGATCCTGAAGTAAATCACAGCCAGATATAGGGCTCTGGTTTCATCACGGTTAACACAAACATAAGTAGAGTCCGACTTCTGGATCCAAACAAGAAGGAATTGCTCATCCCTCTTGAAATTTCGAGTAGGGCTCAAAATTTACTACCAAGGATTAGCTTACGATCCTCTCAGGGAAATGTCTTTAACCTATACGTTTATTATTTTGTTTTTTAATGTATCAGCCCTTTGCATAACCCTGAAAACGACATCATATCATAACGTCGGTTCGGGGAAGAGCTAGGGAAAAGATCCCAAATATTTCTAATAGTGTCCTATAACTGAGACTATCCCTTTGTTCGAAGCGGTCTTTCATTAGGGATTTTCCCAAGGATAATCATTACATAAAGAAACTTTTTAGTGAAGCTTAGCACACTTAGGCTTCCACTCATTTACAACACCCTGCGTTATAGTAACACTGTTTTTGACAAAAGCGGTACATCATATAAGTCGCATGACACATTGACAGCCCCACCGGAAGTCACGACATAGATCATTACACACACAGAGTCATCGTTTTAAGAAGTAAAAAAAATACACATTGCAAGTATACAAGAAAAATCTCTCATTGTGAATTAGGGTTTCGCAAAGCAAATTCTAAAGAAGTGCAATCCTCTTTAGCTTTCTTCAGCTCATCCTCCAACCTATCAATTTGTTGGTATAATCTACCTACCACCGCATCTGCGTTCTCAGAGGATTTTGTTGCTAACTTACGTTGGAAATTGCAAATAATTTCATCTTTCTCTTTCAGTTGCTTTTCCAAATAGGACAAATTTCCCTTGAGATTTGTGACTACAATCTTTCAGAGATAATACATTTTTTGTAGCCCTATAGTGGGCATTTCCGAAAATATCTTTATAACTAGAGGTGTTCGAATTTTCCTCTCTAAATTGTCAAGAGGGGTTCTGGAACGAGTCCTCCTAGCCACAGACAAGATGAAATATCGTAATGCATAAAATAAAAATATTTTTGAATTAACACCAAGTTTTTTCTATAATTAAATTAATTAGTTTGTTTTATTTTATTTTATTTAGACGTGGGAGAAAGAATAAAATTTTGGCCAAGGATAGAGGAAAAGGTGACGACCATGTTAAAGGAAAGAAGAGAAAGGAGTGCTAGACCAAGAAATGAAATTAGGCTATTTTAATGAAATCTTTCTAAATTTCATTATCGAAAGCTCCGCTCCGTATTTCCTATTTTTTTCAATCAATCCACTTTTTCTCTTTTCCATAGCAGTTGTATTTTGCTCCATATAGAGCAAATTTTACCAGAATCCGTCTACGAAGTTATCTTTATTTGAAGCCCATTTAAATAAGTACTGATGTATTTTATTAATACGTGCATATAAAGCTTAATATATGCACTCAAATAATTTTCAACAACATCCAAAACAGAAAATAAATTAGTAGTTAACATTTTCTAACTATAAATAATTTAATTTAATTTATTTATAACACTTAATAAACTAATTACTGATTCATAGAGATTCACAACTATATACGTTTGACTCAGAAGTGTGATTTGGTCACATATCATGTTAGTTAGTTGTGTGATGGTACCACTAAATTCATTGTTTATAAGTCTTTTTTTTAGTAAAATGATATTCTATATTATCTTAAGTGGTAACAAAAATGACAATAATTTTAAATGTTCTCTTCGCTAATGTCACAATAGAATGAATGGGGTTAGGTATTGGTAAAAACTCCAATATTCCCTGCATTCATCTTAGCTATCCCATAAACAAGTTCTCATTCTAATAATAGCAACTATTATTAATCGTTATACTCTGGTCAGATATTTTGACTTTTAGTCGACTATAGTTGACAATATTGGTAATCTCATGTAATCAAGATTAGTTGAATAATGATTCATTTCCAATGCTTCAATTGAACATAACTATAATCGCTCGATAGATTGTCATGACCTAAGTATTGTCAGTGTTGGTTATCCACGTTAGATATCTTAGTATTCTCAATTTGAGGGAACTGTACAACACCTCGTGTTGAGATTTTTCATTTGACCCATCTATTATTAACCAACATGAAATTTTCAAATGAATCATTGCTTGGTTCTCCAATAGTATGTAATGCCATAATTCGTCTAAACAGGTTAAACACCGTCCAACATTTGCAGAGCATTATGAACCTAAATATCAACAGATGTACTAATGTCCTCTCTCAAAACATGTTGAAAAATATATTTAAAACAAAATGTTATTTTATTTTTGGAGTAATTACTCACTATTGCAATTATTTTCAACTGCGTTTATATAACATCTTATTTAATTTGTTCTTATGATATACATTAAATAACTAGTTAATTAATTACACAATAAAGTATATAAAAAAACCAAAGATATACTCTTACCATGAACCATATTGATTACAAAGTTAGATGTATATAACAAATTACTTAATTGGTTGTATAACAGTATAATAGTTTTGTTCAACACCGCTACTCCAAAGATTAGCTGTGATCATGATGCCATATGTTTGAATAGTGGGCAGAACGTGATTCGAATCATTAGACATTTTTGACATGTGGTTGTAGTACAACCATATGCTACTACATAAGTACTCAATTTTCAATCTTTTTTATTTACATAATTGACCTTAAAGAATGCCGCTAACTCTTTCACAACCAGCTTATAGGATCCAAATATACATATTCATAAATGTTAATAATCATAAAAATACTTATTAAACATTAAATTCAGTTAAAAAAATAGATAGACTAAATAATTACATTTTTATTTCGTATATTGTGTATTTTTCTTAGAAGCAGAAAAAATGTGTGCTATAGAATAGACAATGTATGTAGTGCTTGATAGAAGTAATTATTAGCTTTTGTGTTTGAATATCAAACCACACATTTTTATGTGTTTTGATAAGCTTGGATAATCTGTTTGATAATCGACTTTGTGGCATCACTTCAAATTGTCATCGTTTGTCAGCGGTAACATCGTGAATTGAAAATCCAACCAAGATAATTTTTTATAAAACATCACATAAAACGTGATAACTTTTTCCAAAACATGACATGTTTTTACTCTTTTCCAAAATCCTTCATCACTAAAATCAATTCGCTACAAGATAATACGGCTATTCCAATGGCTCAGAGCCATTGGGGCCATTGAGAGCCATTAAAGTAGTCATTTCTATAAATTTTACGGCGTCTAACTATTCCCAATGGAAGTAATAAGCACTTTCACACGGCACTACCAACAGCTTCTTACGGCCAACAGTCATTTGTAAACATTGGGAGTTGTTAGAACAATATGACCAATAAGCCGTTTGTAGCCGTTGCAAAAGGATGACAAATAAGTTGTTGCTTCCCACTGAAAGCCATTGGAAATCTAGGTATTTCTTTTATATAACAGCAAGCCAATATCCTTCCAGCTATGCTATATTCATTTCCATTCCATTCCAGTCCATATCACACATATATAACATCCAAAAATCTCTGTACATAAAAAATAAACCATCCAAACATCTCAAACCAAATTGCCAGCCTCACCAATCAACAAACCAAATGTGTACCATCAAAATACATCCGAAATAACATCCTTGCCGACTCCAAACCAATATATATATATATATGTATATATATGTATATATATATAATATCAAAATACAATCCTCATCAACTTCAAGTCAATATTTACCTCATGTAAGCATAAACACAATAAAACATACCTTTTTAGCATCTTCGTCACCTCGTCTGAAAGCACCAGACAACAAAAAAAGGGACCATATTGTTGCATGTACTCCGCTAGTTTGTGATTCATATGCTCCATATATATGTATGGAACACAATTCTCCGCTAGTAACTACTCGATCATTTATCCAAGATCTTTTATTCATGCTTTATTCTAAGCTTTTTCTTATGCCTTTTGAGTTGCTCTCACCTGCAAATAGAATGAAAGATGTCCAGAAAAAATAAGATGATAACCTAGTTTAAAATCACAAACAAATACTAATACATAAAAAATAAAAATAGAAAATTGCAAAAGGGTTACATGTAGACATTGTAAGGATGCGGAATAAGATTCTTAAGGAAGAACTAACACTGGAGGGGGGTGAATAGTATTTTTATGAAATTTATAGGAATCTTTAACAATCTTGAGTTACTATATGAATCACACAATGATTATCACACTAGAATTGATCACAAACACAGAACAAGAAACAATCACAGACACAGATATAAGTAAATATAAAATGCAGAAAAGAAAAGAACACAACGGATTTTATACTGCTTCGGATTACTCCTACTCTAGACTGACGCAACGATGGATTGCGCGGAGTTTTATTAATATCATAATCAAACTAGAACACCCTTCATTTCACAGCTACAAGGTTAACACCGATTCCACCACCCTTGATTTCAAGGCTTCAAGGTTAACACTACTCCCTTTCCTTGATTTACGGGTTACAAGGAACACACCCCTTTCCAAACAATTCCTAAATAATTACAATATCCCTAGAACTCTTGAATAGCACATCCAATTAGAGAGTATTTGATAAAGATTGAGAATAGAAGAAAAACAATATAATTTGTGTTGAAATCGGTGAAGCATATGTATATAATCAAGAAATTAAAGTATAATAATGGTGGTAAGAGAAGGGATGAAGAAGGAGACCATAAAGTGTTTAAAAATTCGAAAATAACCCCTTTATATAGAGTTCCAAAGGTTGCAACAGTTTTGAAACGTTTCAAATAATGAAAGACACTTCCTTTGAAATTTGGAAATGCGACGGTTATATGTCAACATGTTCAAATTGAATGTCGACATATACACACTTCCTTTGAAATCTGGAAATTTTTGAATCAAAACTACTGTTTCAAATGAATTTTATAAAGTGTAAAAACAAATAAAAACATAGTAATATTTAATATAAACATATTTATTAAATTTTATGATATAAATATAAATTATAATTATAAACATATATTATAATAGTTTATAATATACATAAACCATATATTTTATATCGTAAGTAAAACCCTTAAAATTTGAAATCATTTAGGAAGAAGTTTGAAATAATTTGAAAAGGAATTAGAAAACAGAATTTGAAAGTGCCAGCCAAAGTTTTACATATAAACTAAACTCTATTACTTTGATAATCTTGAGCTCTTGAAATCTTGATATTTGATGCTCATGAGTCTTAAATTCCTTGATATCTTGAATCTCTAAAACTGTACAGTCTTCAATATTTATTTCCTACATATATATCCTATATGCATATATATATTCTAGAAAAAGATGTTAGTATATATTTTATAATTAATAATGTAAATAATTGAAACAAGGTTGTTGTCATCAAAATTCCAATCTCCAACAGACATTTTTTCAAGAAAATATTGCGTTTATCTATAAGCTCATTAAGATGTATATCTAATCATAGTACCATAACTTCTTTCGAAATCAAAATTTGATGAAGTAGCATTAGCAACATGACTCATTTAATATATATCTTATAACTTCATTTGTAATTTGGTTGACATCGTATCAAATATCTTAATATTCTATATCAATAAAAAATGGGGAACCACACACTAACATAAATTGCTAAAAAAGAAGGCAATCGTAGTAAACATGTGCTAATATAGTAAATACATTTAGAGTATTTATCATTTAAACAATGTAAAATAATTAACCTCTAGATTTGAGCAATAATATGTAAGTATATTAATCATTTAAACTATATCTACAAGTTAATTTGATGTAAATATGCAAATATTTACATAGTTTAAAGTATTCGATAATCAAGCAATAATATTTTCTACATGTGTACATAGAAAAAATAAGATGTGGACTATTGTTCTGATATTTAAGGCACATTAAATATTTGCATAATAGTCAAATTTGTACATATTCACATTAAACATAATGCTGCAATGTTTATAAGATAACCACTTGTATCTCATAGCCATAATGCATAATTCAGTATGTCGGATCCATGATAGAGTCGAATAGATCATCTTCTTCCCATGTAAACTCATTTTGATCAGACTTTCCAAGCAGCTGTGTTTGTGCCTCCTAAAACTTTGCCTATAATAAAAAAACAATTACAACATAAATATAGTAGAACTTTATTTTTATTTTACATAGCTTGCTACTATACATAGCGATATTAATAAAATAGGATTTAAAGTATGCATGCATATGCTCCTGTCGCCTTATGCTCGTCATCCCACTGATACGTACTGTTTCCAGCATCATCTGTTTCCTTTAGTACGTGAGTGTGAGCAAATATGTCTATACAGAACAAGGGTTGTACACGAGCTCTTTCCTACGGCAGATAATTTATATATTTTAACTATATAGCTAATTACTGAACAGATTAATCTATAAATGTAATAAATATTTAGAGTCGTAATTAACAAATTTACCAAGTCCTCGCGGTTATATAGGAAAGAATTTGATTTACCACGATGAGTCACCAGATTACCGCTTCTACTTGCGGAGTTTCACTCTGACTCTACCTAAAAATTTACATTGAATAATATATTAAGCAATTGTAAAATAATTAATGAGATATTTGATAGTATTACTTCGAACTCGTCACTATTCCACCAGTGAACCTATTTATACCATCTAGCTCGGTTTCTTGCCCGATTTCTTCACTATTGACATTTTCTCTTTATGATCTGTAACATCCTTTAAATTCCAATGGTGTTGAACTAGGGAGATATCGGCCTCTTACAGATTTATTATCCCACTATAATGAAAAAATATTACTAATTGTTCATTTATGCTTAAGAATATTGTAAAGTGGCATAAACTCACAAGAAAATCTTTCCAGATGACCTTCTTGATGGAGTTAGGGATCTTACTCCACTTGGGCCAGCAATTTGATATCCTGCTCATATACGCCAGCTTGGAAATGCTGGCTCTAACTCGAATCCCTTATGTCAAATATAAAACATAAATTTAGACAACAATATATAAGTATATCATGTAAAAAATGTATACTATAATGCTATTAATTTTGATACTTAAGCTCGGTTCCTACCAAAATTAATCTCGAAACCCGCTGATGGTGAAGGGGTATCAGAAGAATACGACTGCAGAAGAGCTCCTCCAAAAGCAGGGAGTCGGATAGTAGGAAGAATCGAAAGCCAGAAAGAATGATCTGCGAGCGACATACACCAGCACCTTCCAGAAGGAAGGAACTCAAGGTCTATAGAAAGCTAACAAAGTTCTTAAGGCAAGGATCTAATGGGAATATCCGACAAAGTCAGACTGGCGGAAACCATCCCGTAGCGTTAACCCGGCAGGTGGTATTGTGGGGAGAAGCCACCCAGGTTAGATACCAAGAAAATTGGAGAAAGAAGCTCCGCCTATGGAAACCCGTCAGATGAAGTCCAAAGGAACCTTCGGTATAAACCCGCCTAATACCGATACGTCGGGATGCTAAAACTTTGGTGGTATCAAATACAAATACAGAAAGGCCGCATTGATAAAATAACAGGCATGTCACCTGGAGTAAACTTCTGAAAGATTAGCCTATAGGAGAAAACCCACCGAGACGCAGACTGTAATATCGAAAAGGATACAAGCTATCCACACAAGTCTACTTAGCACAAACGCTGACACTGATTCCGAACCGGTAGCTGACCGCATACACAATGAGTGTAGGCTCCTCTAATTATTCACGGTAAAACAGGAAGCCTATATCTAAAAGGATATGACTGAGAGCATATACATGAAAGCTCAAGATAGCTTCCAGGAAGCGATGTCAAGCACATATTCCTCTCGAAGAGGCTCCCGACTAGTCAAAACCTTCATTGAGAAAGCCATACTGAGCACCGCAAAGCGGCCAGAAGCGAAAACATCCGAGACCAAGAAAAAAGGAAGCCAATAAAGGCTCCTAAAGGCCCAATGGCCTAATAGAAGAAGGGGATCCAAGTTTTCTATTAATAAGACTCCAGGGGCCACATTTTAGGCGGGCTCTAATTTTTCATTTTGCTAACCTTTGTATTTTCTCTCTTGAAACCCTCATATGGGGTCCAATTAAAGAGGTTCTTCTATTCTGGTCATGTATCCTGAATCAAAGATTAATAAAGTGTTCATCCATATCTAAAGTATCTTACTATGAGTTTGTCATATTGTTTTTATTAATCATTACTTGTCGTACATTATTGTGTATTTTCCGCAAATACTTGGATTCTGGTACGGAACTTCTTACTTTCGAAGGGAACACCTTTTCGTATGGCTTTAATCCCCTCCTATGAGCATCTGCCCTTCCTACAAGCTTAGATCTCATAGCGAGCTTGGCGTGGAGACCCTCGCTATCCTCCATTAAAGTCCTCTTATCAAAAGTAACAGATTGTTAACCCTCCTTTCCAAAACCTCGGCATCTAGGGATGAATAACCAATTTAAGCTCGCGAAAGCTAGATAACCAACTCCTCTCCCTGAGATCCATTCCGATTGACCTACCTCCGGTGTTGATGAAAATATCATTAAAATTTTGGTGCTAGAAGGAGGGCCTGAACCTCTGACCTTGTGGTTAAGGTCCACATATATTCCCAAGTTGTTCCGTCCCGAATTGGACTAAAGCTTTGAAGAAGCGAAGTTATGGGTAAGAGGTTCTAGAAAAAGCCTTCAGAATCTCGAATGGATGAATCAGAAATCATGGACCCAGGAGTAACATAAGAACTAAGGCTGAGAGTAAAAGCTTTACACATAATGAAGCAGAGGAGGAAAATGGAATAATATTCCCCTGATATTGAGAATTATAGTTATTCCCACATAGGGCAAACCCAAGCGCTTCCTCCAAATGACTCTACATCCAAGGGTATTAACATTTTCTCTCACCTGAAGAAAACCCTCTTTAGGCTAGTCAGGGGGACAATGCTTGAACGAGAAATAATGGACGATTTCGACCACTTCGCCAACAAATTGTCCGAAGAGATAACATCTCAATTTCAGTATGTTCTGGGAGGAAAGACTGAAAGTGTAGGCACCGCATCTAGGCTGGGTAGCAAAAGGATTAAACCCCAGCAGCAAGAAGAAGTACGTACGCCAAGGATACCCAAGGAATACCACCTCACCACTTTGATGAAGGATATTTACTTCCTAACCAAACACAAACTCAACTATTGGCCATTTACGAAGAAAAACCCCAAATACGAAAGGAAAACAGGAGAGCCTCACTGCCATTACCACATGATGAATGGACACGAGACTAACCACTACAAAATCCTCGAGGAAACCATCATTAAACTCATCAGCCAAGGCCAATTACGAGAGTTTATGAAATAATCAAAGTGAATTCGGGAAAAATCCTTTGGAAAAGGATTACTAAACATGTTCAGGGTGCGAAAAACCCTCCTCTTGGAATTAAAACGGAAAACCAAAAGGGGTCTAATCATAAACAGATTAAATCCCTCATCATCGCCAAATTGGTCAGGATGAGGCATCCCCCGGAGCGGGATGGCGTGTTAATCTTTCTGCATGCCCAAATCAGAGGGTGCGAGGTTAAAGCATCAAAAGCGTATGCCTCCGTTTCACACCAGAAATGATCGTGGTAGTGCATCTAACATTAGCATGCCATGCCTTTGCTCGTAGAGTACGCCCTACCTCTACTAGAACTAAGCTCGTCCTACCTCTGCTTATGTTCGGCGTTACTCGCATAAGGGAACTCAAACCCCTATAATCGCCTATGATTGTCAGGAAAGGGCACCCCTCAGAGGGGGTGGCGTATAAGCCTCAATCATAATCTACGATTGTCAGTATAGAGCATCAAGAGAGTAAACCTTAGTTTTGTGCTTATGGTGGGCCCGTCTAAGTTTCTAATACCTTATCATTGCCTACGATGGTAAGGATACAGCGCCTACTGAAGGGTGGTCGGGTAAGTCCTTGGGCCCTACTTGTGGCTAAGCTAGCCAGGCGCACCGGACGTACTGGCCCAGCGAGTGGCCAACAAAGTACGTACATCCTGTAATTTGACACCAAAAGCCCAAGCAGTGACTTAAGAAGCACGTACAACCTCTGCTTCACAGATTAAATCCAAAGGGGGTACCAAAACAATCAATACCGGAGGGGGTTTCAGTCTTCTATATTAATACCCGAATCTGGGTCGATTCGGCTCCTCATAAATACCGGAGGGGCTTCCATCTTCTATATTAATACCCGAATTTAGGTGGATTCGGTTCTTCACAAAGACTAGAGGGGGTTCCGGTCTTTATATTAATACCCGAATCTGGGTCGATTCGGTTCTTCACAAATAGCGGAGGGGGTTCCGGTCTTCTATATTAATACACGAATCTGGGTCGATTCGGCTCTTCACAAATACCGGAGGGGGTTCCGGACTTCTATATTAATACCCAAATCTGGGTCGATTCGTCTCTTCATAAATTCTGGATGGAGTTCCGGTCTTATATATCAATACCCGAATCTAGGTCAATTCGACTCTTCATAAATACCCAAGGGCTATGCGGCTTATATAGTAATACCCGAAAATGGGTTTATTCGGCTCTTCACAAATACTGGAGGAGGTTCCAGTCTTCTATATTAATACCTGAATCTTTGTCGATTCGGCTCTTCACAAATGTCAAAAGAGGTTTTCGATCTTCTATCTATGCTAATACACAAATCTGAGTTGACTCGACTCCCCACACATACTGAAGGAGCCTCAGTCATCTATTCATACTAATATCGAGTCTGGGTCGATTCAATGCTTTGCAAATACTAGAAGGGGGCTTCATGGTTTCCATTCTTTAATTATTCAGATAGGGGTTATTTTAGGACTTCCACTAGAGCCAAAAGGGAATCTCTAGCCTATAATCTTAGATATCCAAATCGAGGTCAATTCAGTTCTTTACAAACATTGGAAGAAGCAACCCAGCCTCGTCTGGATACCCAGGCACAAATCATTGCCGGATGTAGGGTTCCATTCTCAACACAAGGCGTCCGGATCTGAAACAGTTCGAATTCTCAGAGCTGAACAAGAAAGAGTTAGTCAACCCTCGTCCTAACTCGGATCTGGCTTGGACATGCATTTCCACTATTATTAGGAACAAATTGGTAGCCTCACTCATTTTTCCTTTGCTTAGGAAAGTGTCCTTGATTTATACGAGTATATCAAATTTTTGCATTAACACACAAAACACGAATGAGAACTATAGACCTTTTGTGTTTAACGCACTTTGATACAGTTAACCCCACCAAGAGAATTGGACGCTTTTTAAAAACCCATAAGACAAACTCCCAATGAAACATGCTAGAGATGTGCACCTTATCATGATATAACCATAGCTAAAGAAAAGTGTTTATACTAGAATGCGTGGTCGCATGTTAAATAATATCATTGTAAGTCCAACCCCTATTCGTATATACGGTCGCTATAGAATACTATACTCCACTGGCAAAATACTATATACTTCGTACATTGCATAATTGTTTACAAGGAAGTTCATGAAATAAGTACATGTTCAAAAAACAACAACCATGTCCCAGCACTACAACTCCCGTATAAGCAACAGTCTAACCCTCAGTAGAAGGCATCTTATTCAAGGGACCAGGAAGAAGTGGCAGAACGGTGAATTGCAGTATGCAGAAGACCATCAAATTTTCGCATCTTTTCTGTGACCACGCGTGAGTCATCCAAAGATTTAGGCTGCCACTTTAAAGCTTGATTAAAAGCCTTGCCCAATGCACAAAGGTTTTTTTTCCTTCTTCAAGTCAAAGGCATCTTTGCGCAAAAACTGTTTCTCCTTTTGTAATTGCTTAATTTTGGAAGTATAAAAGTCGGTACGATGAGAGTTTCCATCATCCCCTTCCTATCGTAAAAACCTTTCATTTTGGCCTTAACTTGTCTATGCCACATGACTGTAAGGGAATAATCTATCTAAGAGGGAAAGTCCCCAATCTCAAGCTCTGAAGATTCAAACCCATCGAAACCTGTGGGACACCGGAAGCAGAGATTCATAGAGCGCGTCCAAACATAGATCCCCATTCTTTACATTTTATCAGTACGTCTTTACATCTTGCCTCTAAGTGAATAGCTTGACATTGGAGTTCATCCTTTTCTTCATTAAAGTTGATAAAAGTATTTATCTTTATACTCCTCTTCGCTTCGAGGATGTTTTTATTCTTTTGCTTTATTTGAGCCTCCAATACACTTATTTGTTTCCTTAAACATTGCGTAAATAGCTTCCCGTGTAAGGCAGATCCGCCATCAATATCGGAAGGAGAATTCCCCAGGAAATCTCGTGAGCCCAAAGTAAGAAAAACAACTTTATCTACGAATAAGGAAGTGCCTTCGGGTGAACTTTCTTATTTATATAAACAAATAAGATACTCTTTGCGAAATTTAATGCTAGAAGACATCATTATTTGAACCCCAGAATTGCATGCAATAGAAAGAAAATGAAAAGGAATACAATTCGCGTCCATACATGCTATTATCAACTAAAAAGGATACAACATGTTGTTTTCTCTCCCCAGTACTCTTTTCCTTCATGTTACATATTACTTCGCATGATGAGATCTAAGATTCTTTAATATCATTTCCCTGTCATTCCCCAAGAACTTGAAAGATAACTGAGGGTACTTCATATAAATATGTTTGAGCTCTTTCAAGAAGCATTCGTTGCAGATTTATAAGGAGGCTTTGCAAGAAATTCCCTCTTCAGCTTAGAGAGAGGAAGAAGGACATCCTTGAAAAAACAGGGTAATTAGCGAAAACAGAATTTTCATCACCGTAAGAACAAATCATCAAGGGTCAACTTCTACAAGCAAAGAAGGAATTTAGAAACTGAGATTTATACCTGAGGAGT
The DNA here is from genome assembly GCA_030737875.1 of Allium sativum. Classification (NCBI taxonomy): domain Eukaryota; kingdom Viridiplantae; phylum Streptophyta; class Magnoliopsida; order Asparagales; family Amaryllidaceae; genus Allium; species Allium sativum. Next base: position 1,043,793,910 of record CM060916.1, on the reverse strand, counting down.
GGGAGTCTGTGTTCACCGCCTGTTCTCTTTCACCAAGCTTCGGAAGATTAACTCCCTCTACAAACCAACCATCTCCACATGAGTCGCCTACATTACCACCTCCTATATGCAAAATCAGATTTTCATCACCTCCAGACATTAAGCAGTTAGGAAACTTTTTGGCAAACAAAAGATCCTCAACCTTCGCCTTTTTCCCTGTGGAAACCTCAGTGTCCCAGTCTGAAGTAATAACACCCCCTCCCAAGATCCTATTCCGAAAGGATGAGGGAAGGGAAGGAAAGTCCATGTCCGGGAACTTTCCACCGTTATCATGGTAGACTGAAAAGAGAGCCTTTTCATAATATTCAGACATCATGTCTGGAAAATGAACTTTTAAAAACAAGGAAATTTGGTTTGAAGACTTGTAAACTATCCTCCTAGCATCAGAAATAATTGCTTCCCTTATTTTCAATCTCCTTGCATGCTTCATTAGCATTTCCGATTGCTTACGCTTGAGGGTCAAGGCTTCAGCGGCTAAGGAACGGTTGCCTGTCCTTTCCCTCTTAAGAGATACTCTCAATTGGTTACAAACCTCTTCATTGCTACCCTTTGCAAAGGTTAAATCGTGGAGCTTAGACTCTAACATGGTCTTCTCTTCTTGGTGTTCTTTCTTCTTCTAGGATAAGGAGGTTGTTGTCGCCCTGGCAACATACCAATTCCTAGATATCTAAGAAGAAAAGAGGAACAATATGATGTTAGTCATTACATCAAGAAGGCGGATAAAAAGTCTCAGGAAAATAAGAGTACAAACCAAAAGTTGACGTTTAACAAGATTAAGGCACAAATTAGACCATTCTTCGGAGGCAATTTCTGGAACATCAAAGGCATCAATGAAGGGTAAGATAGATCTGATAATCTTATCAAAGTCCAAGGCCTGTAAAGAAGAACTCATGGGGTCACTTAGCCGATAAGGAGAAAGGAGCGTCTCACACTCTCTTAAATTCGAATCTCCTTGAGAGTAAAATCTGAGGAAGCTAGCAACAAAGTCACTTCCTACAGTCTCCGCTGAGGAAGGGAAGACATTAGGAAAACATCCAGAAGAAAGCACAATGGGGTATATGGTAGCTGACGATAAGGACTCAAACAATTTCATCTCAAGAAGAATGGGAAACAAAATTTGCCTCTTATGACCCCCAGAAGGACCGCTGTTGAAGGCCGAAGTGGACCTCTTTTTAGACAAGAATTCAGGAGGGGAAGAGACCATGGAAGGTTGGTATAAACCATCCCCAAGAAATACAAAACAAGAGAAAGAAGGTTGTTCTAGAAGATTTTGTCCCAAAGGTCAAGGGGCATGACCGCAAAGAAATTTCGGGAATATCAGGGCGGAATGCTAGTTCAAGACACCTGGGACTTCATCTATGGCATGATTCACCTGAAGTTCATTCACTCCAAGCTTCCCCGCCATTGAACAAAGCCCGGATTTGCTCAGGTTGAAGTTACTAATTTGTGAGATCTCAGACATAGTCCTGTCAGTGAAATGCTATGTAGGAAAAGGGGGAAAGAGAAAAAAAATTACTTTTTTGGGGAAAAAGAGATTCTCCTTGCCTATTAGCCGTACATCTGGGACCAGATTAACGAGTAGGATTTATGTGGAGAAAACAGAAACGTTAGCTGGAGGTAAAAAGTGGAAAGAAGAAGAATTTGTGTACGGAATCCAAGGACGATCTAGACTTCCCAGAAGGGAACCAATCAACACACCTGATTGAGGGAGATCGAAAGAACCAGAATAACACTTCGGAAAAGACAAAAATCCTGACTTGAAAAGTCGAAAACACCCCTTCACTAAAAGGGGGCAAATGTTACTTCCAAAATTAACCCTGAAACCTGCTGATGGTGAAGGTGTATCAGAAGAATATGAGTGCAGAAGAGCCCCTCCCCCCTGAAAGCAGGGAGTCGGATAATAGAAAGAACCGGAAGACAAAAAGAATGATCAACAAGAGACATACATTGGCACCTTTCCAGAAGGAAGGAACTCAAGGTCTAAAGAAAGCCAACAAAGTTCATCAGACAAGGATCTAACTGGATGAATCTATCTGATAAAGTCAGACCGATGGGATCCTTCCACTACGTTAACCCGGAAGGTGTATCGTGAGAAGCCACCCAGATCAGAGACCAAGAAAATTGGACAAAGAATCTCCACCTATGGAAACCCGTCAGATGAAGTCCAAAGGAAACATTGGAATTAACCCGCCTAATACTGATACATCGAGAAGCTAAAACTTTAGTAGTATCAAAAACTGGAGTGCATAAAGATTGTCTGGAAACCATTTCCGTGACACCCATCGCAAAATATAGAATGGTCGCATTGATAAAATTACAGGCAAGTCACCTGGAGTAACCTTCTGAAAGATCAAGCTATACTCATAAAACCCCCCAAGATGCAGACCGGAATCTCGGTAAGGATACAAGCTATCCACACTAGTCAACATAGCACAGATGCCCATAATGATTTCGAATCGATAGCTAACTACATACAAAATGAGGGCAGGCTCCTCTAATTATTCACGGGAAAGTCGGAAGCCTATATCCTAAAGGATATGACCGAGAGCATACACACGGAAGCTCATGACACCTTCCGGGAAGCTACCACAACAGCAAGCACATATTCCCCTCGAAGACGCTCTCAACTAGCCGAAACCTTCATCGAGAAAGCCATAATTAGCACTGCAAAGTGGGAGGAAGTGAAAACCTCTGACACCAAGGAAAAAGGCGGCTGATAAAGGCTCCTGAAGGCCCAACGGCCCAATAGAAGAAGAGGCTCCAAGTTTCCTATAAATAGGACTCTAGGGGTCACATTTTAGGGTGGGGCTCTGATTTTTCATTTTGCTAATCTTTGTATTTTCTCTCTTAAAACCTCATACGGGGTCCAATCAAAGAAGTTCTTCTATTCTGGTCATGTATCCCGAATCAAAGATTAATAAAGTGTTAATCCATATCTAAAGCATCTTACTGTGAGTGTAATAACCTGGACATCCGAGCCAATTTAAAAATTTTATTTTGGCAATTTTGATGAATTTTGAATATTTAAAATGATTATTTTAAATAATATCGATGAGAAATTTATTTTGAATATAATTAGAATGTATATATTTATATACGTCGTCGTTAGAATATAAATATTTATTTTTAATTATAAAAGGAATTGAAAATGGCGCGGTAGTTCGATAATTCGAATTCAAATTTCAATTGAACATACCGGGTGCAAAATAAACCGGATTTTGGTGAAACTGAAAATATTAGAATCTAAATGAGAATATCTTTCCAACGAATCCGAAAAATCAAAATTTCATAGCGGGAATCAAAAGATATGTCCAGTTGAAAATTCTGAATAGTCGCTATGGAAATTATACATGGCCCAAAAAGTCTTATTTTGCATACGGATGAATTTGGACTCGAAACCACTTCCATTAAGTTCAAAATGCCATTTAGAACTCCGAAAAGTATAAGCTTTGATATATTCCGATATCCGAAATAGTGGCAATTGGCTGGAGCTTTTCGGTTAGCAATACATAGTCTTTAAAAAGTGAAATTTTGCATATGAGCTCAGAATTCGAGGAGATAAATTTTTATGGATTCATAATGAAAAATTATTTTTGAGTTCCAAAGGGCACGTCGAATGGAGTTAGTATGTGGCCGTACGAGCTAAAACAGTTCAGGGTAAAACAGGCAGTCATTTTACAAAGGAACGTTATTGATACGACCTCAGAATTCAATTTCATTTTTTTCCTGGATTCGTATCTTCTAATAATGGTTAAATCCAAAAGTGCTTGATTTTTGGGGTTAGCATGTGAGCGTGCAAGAAGAAATGGTGCGCCAAAGTCTCATTTTTAGAGCTTATTTAAGCATTTTTGAGAATTTTAACGGACGGTCAAACGAACTCGGAATTCGACGATATTTGTTTTGTTGGACTCGTCTTCACGTCCACTATGTCGTGTCTGAAATCCGTGGCAAACGGGGATAGTTTGCAGCCGGATGATCGGAGAGGAAGAGCGGCAAAATCCCTTACTTAAATATCTTTCCTCCTTCCTTCTTCATAATTTTTCCTCCTTCTCTTCCTCTTCTTCCTTCTAAAATGGGGAGCTCCTCCACCATGGGGCTGCCGCACTCCTCCTCCCTCCTCCCCGCGCCGTCGGCCTCCCATCCTCCTCCTCCCACCTTCCCCCCTCCTCTTCCCTCTCTCTCCTTCTCTTTGCAATTTCAAGAACCCTAGCCCCAAACACCTCCACCACCACCATTTTCGGCCCCCATCACCGCAAACTGCGGCCTCCCCCACCCGAATTAGTCCCCTGCGCCGCCCCCCTCAACCCAGCTCCGGCCGTGGGCCCTGCTACACCTAAAAACCCATTTTCACCAAAAATCCCGTTTTGCAAATAACACCATGTCATTATTTCACCAATAACTCCCAAACCGTGCGTTTCTAGCAAAAGTTCCTTAAGACCAAAGTCGAAGAGCACGATTTTCCCTTCGATTTGGTATATGATGGTCCCATTTTGCATTGCGGAGTTGTCGAGAAAACGTGTCTGAAGTCTGCTGTCCAAACACTGTCAAAATGTTGCCTTTTCGCGATTTCCGGCGAAATTGCACATTTTCGGGAAGAAGACCACTAGGCGAAAGTTGTCCGGAATGGCGCGTTTAAGATAGAAAAATGATGGGGTGAAGATTGAAGCTCATTTGCAAATTCTACAAGCAGAACAGCAAATCCGGACGTTAGAAAAATGTGAGTTTTCTCCTCTTTAAAGCTTCTATGGTTTTGACGAATGATGTATATAAAAATATGATTTTTACATTATAGAGATAATAAAAATATGATTTTTATATTATAGAGATAATAAAAATATGATTTTTATATATGTAATGAAGTAAAAATTTGATCTTTATAATTGTAGCGATAGGATAAAAATAAGATTTTTACATATGAAGTGACGCTATAAAAATGTGATTTTTATATACATAGCAATAATATTAAAATGTGATTTTTATATACATAGCAACAATATAAAAATGCGATTTTTATATATGTAGTGGATACGGACAACGAAAGTGACAAAAGGCGAGCATGGCGAAGATTTTCTATATATGAAGAGTCGCGGCGAGTTGGTTTAGCTTATGGGTGAGAACTTCTTACTTTAAATTCTTCTTTTCTAGTTATAAATATATACTAGGATACAGACGGTGCTTAGCAGCACCAGACACCATCGTCCACAGACCATGGACTTGTTTGTTTGGTTGTTTGGTAATTGATTAGAATATTTGTTGGATGCGAGGCGCCTCGATTTTAGGTATGTTAGGACCGGGAAACGTGTGTTCAGGAATAATTAATCCTCAAACGTAAGGGAGGACTGGCCCTGAAGCATCCAAGGATTACCCAGATTGTGTAGTCCCGAGGCATTTGCTAGAGTGTCTCGAAGCGGAGAGGAGCTTGCCCCTTGCCTCGACTCATGACGGAAATCCAATTTCCAATACGAGATATTTTAGTTTTATTTATAGAGCCTAGTATGGCGACATGACATATGGTACCCATGTCGTCTATGATTGATATTTATGGTTGAATTTTTTTGACACTATACACTTATAATAGTATCAAATTATTAGTTTTAAACGTACCAAGCATGTTTGGCTATTATAAGGGAAAACCCTATCCTCCGGCTTGCATTGCGTTGTGTGATAGGACCTGGGTCTTATAATAGCTTCATTTTTCCAAAAAGAATTGCGTTGTTTTGATATATGCACTAGTGTTCTTAGGAGGAAACCCGTTCCGTGTTATACGGCATGGTCCCTTGAACTACTCTCTTTTAAAGTAAAGTTTTAAATAAATGTTTTAGTTCTCACACCAGTCACATGACTGACCTGGAGTTTATTGTTTTAACCTAAACTCTGGGTGCCCCTATTTTCTACACGGGCAGTTATTAGTTTTGGTTTTGCAGATTTATATTCACAGGATCCTGATTTACAGTTGGAACGATGCTCGGAAAGCTTTGTATCTGTGTATTACTTTCAATTGTGTTTTGTATTGTTTTTCCGCTGCTATGTAATTTATTGTAATCTCTGATATTTGTCAAATGTGTAATATTTATTCATACTCTGTATATTCTTGTATCTGATGGAATTGTTGTAATAACAATGAAATTTTCTTCTGTTTGCGTTCTATATTTGATATACACGTAAATGTGTATATTTTATCCGCATATTTATCTTATTTTATCTTTTAAATAATTGATATTGTGTATTTATAGCTGTGTTTTCAGATTGTTGACAAGAATCATGGTTTAGAGCATTTGATGAATAAAACATGAAGAATTTGCTGAAAAAGAGTGAAGTTAAAATTACTAAAGCTTGAAGAGTTTAAAGCTTGAAGAACGGTTGCAAATAGAGTTCAGTTGGGTAGATTTGGTTCACTAAAGACTCGTATTGTGTTCACATTGGCTCAATTGCAGACCATTTCACTCATGTAGCGTTCACATTAGCTCCCTTGCAAGGCTTCTCATTCATGCACTGCACGCGTTCACACTGGCTCACTTACAAGGCCTCTTACTCTACAACCCCGTTCACACTAGCTTATGTGTTATTTGGGCTAATTCTTTAGTCCCACATTGTGGAATTTGCCAAGTAGCCTTTGTCATATCAGCTATAAATACACTTTATCTCATTCATTGTAAAACACACTTAGTTTTATTCTGTAATTCTCTTCTTGGAATAAAACTCTTCTTTCTCTCTTCTATTTAGTTTTTATTGCATTTTATTTATGTCGTTTATTTTCTTTTTATTTTCTTTTCTTTTAGCTATGTCTAGCTAATCCTCTTTAATTAGGGGGTGATGACGCTAATAGTTATGATTCAATATGAATCACATAGCCAAAAGATTAGAACTTCGTGTACGTAGATATAGATTTGAACTAAGGGTTAGATCTGAACCTTCATACCCTGTGTCGTTTAAGAGCTGCGCTCCTTCATAGGGTATATTCGAGTTCGATCTAAAACTTATCAGATTTAGATTTAATATTTAGGGTTTTAGAAATAAAATAGTGAATCTGTCCTGATAGCCTATGGTTGTTTAAGAGCTGAGCTCCTGCATAGGCTATACTTGTTGTTATTTACTTATTTGTGTCTATAAACCCAATTATCGTTGATTCATGTTTGTGACAGAAACATGAATTAGATCTGATTAATCTGTTTGGCTATTGATGAATATTAATCTAATTTATGTCATCGCTCCCTAATTGCTTTCTCTTATTAGATAAATCTCTCTTTTATATTTAATTGCTGTTATTTTCTGTGTTTTCAATCAATCAAAATTCTGGAATAACTTGATTGGATTTATTAATTAAAATATTTTTGGTCCCAGAGTTCGACACCCTCTACAACAATCCTTGTTGTTTAGGAAAGCCGAACGGACTTTACAGTTGTTTACAATTGTATAATTTGTTCGCAAACAAATTTTGGCGCCGTTGCCGGGGACCAAAATAATTTTTGATTTTAAATCCTTCAGGTTATAATTTTCTTTTTCTTAATATAAAAAAACACAAAAAAATATTTTTATTTTATTTTGTTCCCTTTTGTTTTCTAGCATAGATTAAAAAAAATCTTGTTGGTTGATTTGGTATTTGATTTGTGATACCATATATCTACCAAATAAGAGAAAAAAATTCTTGCCTTTTGTTTTGTTTCCTTTCTTTGTTGCTTTCCTTCTTTCTTGACATCTCTCCATAATTTTTTTTTCCTTTTTACAATTTTTATAAATTAATTTTTTTTTTTTGTGATTTTCTTTCCTTCTCTTCTATTTCTCTTCCTCCTTGCAGTTGTTTCACAAATTGATTTCTTTCCAAGTTTCTAAAAAATAAAATTTTGCCAATTTTTCTAATTAATGTCCATTCAATTTCTTTCCATCTATTTCTATCCTAATCTTTCATTTACTTCTTTCCAATTTTTCTTCTACATAATCTCTTCTCTCTCTTCTATTTTGTCAACAATAAAAAAATAATTGCATTTTTTATTTATTTCTTTCCACTTTTGTTTGCATCTTGCTTCCTCCTTTCAACATTTCCATATAAAAAAAATTCAACTTTTTTAACAATTCCTTTCTTTTAATTCTTTTCTTTTTCTTTCAAATTTCTTTCCACCTTTCCACACCTCTACATTTACAACAATTCTAATTAAAAAAAAACTTGCAAATTTAGTTTGATCTCTTTCCTTTTCTATTCATTACCATTCTTTCTTCATTTATTTCTTTCCCTTTCTTTCATTAATTTCGTTCCAACATTTTCCAATTTCTTTCCCCTCTTTTCCATTGTTTCTTTCCAAATTTCTACAATCTCTTTCTATTTTTCAGCAATTCTCTAAAAAAGAAAAAAAATTGCTTTTATTACAATTCCTTTCCTTTCTTTTCTTTAATTTCTTTCCAAACTTCTCTACTTTCCAATATTCCTTGTATAAATACATTCCTTTTCCCAAAATAAAAAAAATCCTTTTTCAATTCTTTCCAATTTTGTTTCTTCTGTTCTACATATACCCATCCTCTCCAACCTCTTCATCACAAATAATAGTCACCACAACCACTTCTCAAACCAATACCCCATCCTCTTCCTTTGTTTTTTCTTCTTCTCATAGTTTATAGTTCTCCCTGTTCCCTTTAAAAAAAAATTCCTTTTCACTTCTTTGAATTTTGTAAGTTGGTTCTAGCTTTCTTTTCCCAAATCCTTTTTTTTTTTTTAAAAAAAATTGTTTCCTTTGTTTGTTATATATTTTCTTGTGTTTCTTAAAAAAAGGGAAGAAAGAGATTTCATCTCTTTGTTTAATTTTTTTTATTAGCCTTAGTTTTCTTTTGTTTTTGTTTTAGTTCCATTTTAGTTTTCCTTCCAAAACAAAAAAAAAGTCAAAAAAGAGAGAGAACTCAAGCAAAGGCCAAAGAAGAAAGAATTCAAGGCTCAAGCAAACAAATCAAGGAATCAAAGTCAAGCAAAGAAATCAATTCAAAGGCCAACGAGAAGTGAAGAGTTCAGCCAAGTGATTTGCAAACAGATTTGATTGGAGCGGTTGCACACCAAGTGGGGTGTGAATTAGCGCGACTCAACTACACTAGACGGACTGCCGATCATGGTGAGTATTTTCTAACTTTACAGGGATTGCTGCTGCAAATAAAAAATATATATAGACATTGCTTCTAAGAATCTTCTACAGGGCATTGGCTTGCTTGTAATTTTTTTTTATTGACTGTTCTGAGACTGTTCATTCTGTGACTGAATATTTTGCCTGTTGATGTGTGGTTTAAAATTTTAAAACGAACGTGGGATTAATTGAAAAGTTTATTTTTGAAATCGAATTGAGGATTCCACAAAGCTCATAGGACAAAATATTTGTTAAATTGACAATTAGGATTGATACTCTCTGAGGTGTCTAAGGAACGGTAGAGTCTAGAACTCAAACAGGTTCTTAAACCTTCAGTTGTGCTTCTACGGTGATTCGTGGCACACTGATAATCCCTGTCCGAACCTGGCCCAGACTTGTATTCATATAATCCGAATTTGTTAATTTTAACAAAATTTTTAGAAGCTTCTTGAAATGTCCCAATTCCCTTTTTCCAACGGATTTTACGATAGTTGTGAAAATCAATATAATCCATATAATTTTACACCAAATTCATATGGATATTTTAATAACAACTTTTGTACAAACAATTTGGATTTTATGCCACCGACTTTTCAAAATTTTCAAAATACTTCTGATTGTACACCACCAAATTTTCAAAATGATGATCAACCCTCAACTCTTGAAATACGTTTTTAATCTTTACTTGAATTGAGCATACAACAAAATCAAGAAATAAATGAATGGTGTAATTCATACATGTGTAACAATTCCAGTGAAAGTTTTCGAAATAATCAAAATCCGATTTCACCGTCAAATTCCAAAGATTTTGATTATAACCCTTGTCAATTCAGTTTTGAATTCCAAAATGAATTTCAAATTCAAAATGGAAATGTAAATCATTTTTCAAATGATTTTGGCAATGGGAATAATTTCAATTGTGGTGCTAGTGAAAACTTTTGTTCTCAACAATTTCAACTTGAAAATTCCCATGTAAATAACTATAAATTTGATTTTGTTGAGCAAACAAATGAAATTGACGACTACTTGAAGTTTCGTGAGAAACAAAATCAAATCCAAATGGGTGAAAAATCGAACGATAATCCACCTTTGCCCACAATTAATGATTTTCAACTGACAACTTTCGAAACCGATGAAAATCTCAATGAAGTTGTTGAAAGCTCTGTGATTGATTTGGATTTAAATTCTTTTGAAAACAAAGACATCAATCTTCTATTCGATCTTCCTCTCTCAAATTATGAAAATTTTGAAAATTTAGCAACTTAAGATTATCAATATGACAAAAATGATAAAGTTGTTAACAACTGTTTATGTGAGGACGATTTTGATGAGCGAAAACTTCTTAAACTGATTGACGATGATGTTGTTGGGTCTGAAATTGAAAATGAAACGTTTGAAAACTTTGAAATTCTTGAGGTTGAAAACAATGGGACTGTTGAATGTGATCTCAAACATGATGACGATTTTTCTGAAATTGTTGAAACTCCTTGCGACCTGATCGTTTCAACTGAACCTCACTATGATCACTTGTTTTTCAATGATAAATTTCTGCAGTATATGAACTCTTTCTGGAATAACACTGTTTTTGAGAAAATATGATTTCGAAATTTACTGAAAATTCATTTGTTTGGTTTTGATTTTAGGTTTATGAATGAACCTTTAGTGAACAAATTTCAAGTACCAAAGCAAAACTGAACAATATTTCTCAAAACAAGTGTGGGGGTGAGAGTGATGTGCACGTCTCTCAATTTATACATCATATGAACAAATCGAATTTTGTTTTTGAAACTTTTACTGAACCCCAGCTCACTGACTTCTCTTTAGTTGCTATAGAAATTCAATTCGATTTTCGGGTCAATTGTAAGCTCAAAATTTTAAAATTAGCAACTCAAACTTTTGAAAAAACCAAATTTGTTTTTCCAAATCTGTCACGTAATATACAATCCTTTATGATTTGGTTTTCTGTGCTTCAGCTGTGTCTCATAAGCTTAATGATGCTGATCCATTGGTCCATTGTGGACCGGTTCATCTATTCGATGACTGCGTATTTTCTGCACATACATCCGGTAAGCCATGCTGACCCTCTTATTTTTATTTCCCTTTCACTAAGATATGTCTGATTAAGACTGTGAGGACACAGTCACACTCAAGTGTGGGGGGGAATTTACATTACATCAGCAATCAAATTTTATGAACTAGGTCATTCATTGAACAAGGATTAACTTAAACTCATAAATAACACCTTGGTTCTTATTTGATAAGTTGAATTTTCGGGTGATGAGAATGAACATTATCTATTCATTGAGTCGTAATGTGTCCTTTTAAGATGCTAGCTTGAGACTGTGCAGACGTTAGTCGTGTTCTGGAGTAAGCGTGTCAACCTTTGTTATACATGTTAGAATGTGCAAGTAAAAATAATAAAAAAAAAATCATGAAATAAAAGGATTTTGCACCTACATTTGTTGGATTTTCTGAGTTAGTTTTCATGCATAATATTTTCTTTTCCACTCAAAATTTTCAAAATCGTAAGTTCTAAAATCCACTTGGCCCAGTTAAGGAGAAATGACTCATTGTAGCGTTCTTCTTCGATACCCCACAATTTTCAAATCCAAGTTTTAGTCGATTTACATCCATGTTTCGACAAGTTTATCTTATATTGGTATACTCAAGAACCTTTGTTTAAAGGTCAAAAACGTCACTTTTTATACCAATATTACACCACCCACTCCGTACTTGCTTTAAGGTAGGATAACCATGTACCACATCTTATTTTATATGGGTTATCTATCTTACGAAACTTTGTTTATCATTCCTTTCAGCTTTTTGTATAACATCAATCCAGACTTGTGTGTTGAATTAAGGTTATAGAAGTAGAGTAACTAGGGCACAACACTTTCCTTTCATGAAGTATTGGTTTAGTAGAGGAGGAATCAAATGAAATAATGTATGGCATCATTCCATCTCCATTCATCATGCAAAAAAAAAAAAGAAGAATAAAGAATGAAAAAAAATAGAAAAAAAAGGAAAAGAAAAAAAAATGAAATAAAGAGAGAGTCTCTCTGAATAAAATAGTCTTCATCATTCTTGACTATGAAGCATCCATTTCCATTCCATCCACATCCATCATACCGTACTTAGAAGTGAGGATTGTAGTTGAGAAGATGAAAGGAAATAAAAATGTTCAAATGTGCCTTAGTATTACTTTATCTTTTGTAGCTTAAAATTCAACTAATACACTTGCCCTCTTATCTATAATCTTTTTAGAACTTACACAATTTTCCTTCATCTATGCATAAATCATATCCCATACATTACAGTTACATTGGTGCAAAATTATTCAAAAAAAAAGAATAAAGAAATGATTGGGTGAACTTTGGTTGACACCACGCTCTTAACCTTCAAGACAATTACAGTGTTATCAAGGAATTACGATTCAGCTTGAAAATTTTTGTTCATTTTTGCACTAATTATGGGATGGACAATTTAGGGCTAAACAGTTATTATTGAAGTTAGGTGAAATCCTTGGAATGTGAAAGACTTTAAATATATTGTTTGATTAATCTGCGTACATAAGACGCTTTGGATTTTGTGGGTAGTATCCGCTGAAAACCCTCACGAGACAACACTCGTCCAACTGGGGACACCCAGAGGTTTAACGGCTTGTTGCATACGCTAAATGCAATCGTGTTTCCTACGAAAGTGTGACATCTTAGTTTAGTTTATTCGAGGACGAATAAAAAGATAAGTGTGGGGGTATTTGATATACACGTAAACGTGTATATTTTATCCGCATATTTATCTTTTAAATAATTGATATTGTGTATTTATAGCTGTGTTTTCAGATTGTTGACAAGAATCATGGTTTAGAGCATTTGATGAATAAAACATGAAGAATTTGCTGAAAAAGAGTGAAGTTAAAATTACTAAAGCTTGAAGAGTTTAAAGCTTGAAGAACGGTTGCAAATAGAGTTCAGTTGGGTAGATTTGGCTCACTAAAGACTCATATTGTGTTCACATTGGCTCAATTGCAGACCATTTCACTCATGTAGCGTTCACATTAGCTCCCTTGCAAGGCTTCTCATTCATGCACTGCACGCGTTCACACTGGCTCACTTACAAGGCCTCTTACTCTACAACCCCATTCACACTAGCTTATGTGTTATTTGGGCTAATTCTTTAGTCCCACATTGTGGAATTTGCCAAGTAGCCTTTGTCGTATCAGCTATAAATACACTTTATCTCATTCATTGTAAAACACACTTAGTTTTATTCTGTAATTCTCTTCTTGGAATAAAACTCTTCTTTCTCTCTTCTATTTAGTTTTTATTGCATTTTAATTATGTCGTTTATTTTCTTTTTATTTTCTTTTCTTTTAGCTATGTCTAGCTAATCCTCTTTAATTAGGGGGTGATGACGCTAATAGTTATGATTCAATATGAATCACATAGCCAAAAGATTAGAACTTCATGTATGTAGATATAGATTTGAACTAAGGGTTAGATCTGAACCTTCATACCCTGTGTCGTTTAAGAGCTGCACTCCTTCACAGGGTATATTCGAGTTCGATCTAAAACTTATCAGATTTAGATTTAATATTTAGGGTTTTAGAAATAAAATAGTGAATCTGTCCTGATAGCCTATGGTTGTTTAAGAGCTGAGCTCCTGCATAGGCTATACTTGTTGTTATTTACTTATTTGTTTCTTTAAACCCAATTATCATTGATTCATGTTTGTGACAGAAACATGAATTAGATCTGATTAATCTGTTTGGCTATTGATCAATATTAATCTAATTTATGTCATCGCTCCCTAATTGCTTTCTCTTATTAGATAAATCTCTCTTTTATATTTAATTGTTGTTATTTTCTGTGTTTTCAATCAATCAAAATTCTGGAATAACTTGATTAGATTTATTAATTAAAATATTTTTGGTCCCAGAGTTCGACACCCTCTACAACAATCCTTGTTGTTTAGGAAAGCCGAACGGATTTTATAGTTGTTTACAAGTATAGCCTATGCAGGAGCTGAGCTCTTAAACAACCATAGGCTATCAGGACAGATTCACTATTTTATTTCTAAAACCCTAAATATTAAATCTAAATCTAATAAGTGTTAGATCGAACTCGAATATACCCTGTGAACGAGCACAGCTCTTAAACGACACAGGGTATGAAGGTTCAGATCTAACCCTTAGTTCAAATCTAAATCTACATACATGAAGTTCTAATCTTTTGGATATGTGATTCATATTGAATCATATCTATTAGCATCATCACCCCCTAATCAAAGAGGATTAGCTAGACATAGCTAAAAGAAAAGAAAATAAAAAGAAAATAACAGACATGAACATAAATAAAATGCAAATAAAAACTAAATAGAAGAGAGAAAGAAGAGTTTTATTCCAAGCAAAGGATTACAGAATAAAACTAAGTGTGTTTTACAATGAATGAGATAAAGTGTATTTATAGCTGATATGACAAAGGCTACTTGGCAAATTCCACCATGTGGGACTAAAAAATTAGCCCAAATAACACATAAGCTAGTGTGAACGGGGTTGTAGAGTAAGAGGCCTTGTAAGTGAGCCAGCGTGAACGCGTGCAGTGCATGAATGAGAAGCCTTGCAAGGGAGCTAATGTGAACGCTACATGAGTGAAAAGACATAAACATGAATCAACTATAATTAGGTTTCTAGAAACAAATATGTAAATAACAACAAGTATAGCCTATGCAGGAGCTCAGCTCTTAAACAACCATAGGCTATCAGGACAGATTCACTATTTTATTTCTAAAACCCTAAATATTAAATCTAAATCTGATAAGTGTTAGATCGAACTCGAATATACCCTGTGAAGGAGCACAGCTCTTAAACGACACAGGGTATGAAGGTTCAGATCTAACCCTTAGTTCAAATCTAGATCTACAAACATGAAGTTCTAATCTTTTGGCTATGTGATTCATATTGAATCATAACTATTAGCGTCATCACCCCCTAATTAATAAAGATTAGCTAGACATAGCTAAAAGAAAAGAAAATAAAAAGAAAATAACAGACATGAACATAAATAAAATGCAAATAAAAACTAAATAGAAGAGAGAAAGAAGAGTTTTATTCCAAGCAAAGGATTATAGAATAAAACTAAGTGTGTTTTACAATGAATGAGATAAAGTGTATTTATAGCTGATATGACAAAGGCTACTTGGCAAATTCCACCATGTGGGACTAAAGAATTAGCCCAAATAACACATAAGCTAGTGTGAACGGGATTGTAGAGTAAGAGGCCTTGTAAGTGAGCCAGTTTGAACGCGTGCAGTGCATGAATAAGAAGCCTTGCAAGGGAGCTAATGTGAATGCTACATGAGTGAAATGCTCTGCAATTGAGCCAATGTGAACACAATATGAGTCTTTAGTGAGCCAAATCTACCCAACTGAACTCTATTTGCAACCGTTCTTCAAGCTTTAAACTCTTCAAGCTTTAGTAATTTTAACTTCACTCTTTTTCAGCAAATTCTTCATGTTTTATTCATCAAATGCTATAAACCATGATTCTTGTCAACAATCTGAAAACACAGCTATAAATACACAATATCAATTATTTAAAAGATAAATTAAGATAAATATGCGGATAAAATATACACATTTACGTGTATATCAAATACCCCCACACTTATCTTTTTATCCGTCCTCGAATAAACTAAACTAAGATATGTCACAGTTTCGTAGGAAACACGATTGCATTTAGCGTATGCAGCAAGCCGTTAAACCTCTGGGTGTCCCCAGTAGGACGAGTGTTGTCTCGTGAGGGTTTTCAACGGATACTACCCACAAAATCCAAAGCGTCTTATGTACGCAGATTAATCAAACAATATATTTAAAGTCTTTCACATTCCAAGGATTTCACCTAACTTCAATAATAACGGTTTAGTCCCAAATTGTCCATCCCATTGTTGGTGCAAAAATGAATAAAAATTTTCAAGCTGAATCGTAATTCCTTGATAACACTGTAATTGTATTGAAGGTTAAGAGCGTGGTGTCAACCAAAGTTCTACACATCGACAATGTACACCCAATCATTTATTTGACCCTTTTTTTTTAATAATTTTGCACCAATGTAACTGTAATGTATTGGATGTGAGTTATGCATAGATGAAGGAAAATTTTGTAAGTTCTAAAAATGTTATAGATAAGAGGGCAAATGTATTAGTTGAACTTCAAGCTACAAAAGATAAAGTAATACTAAGGCACATATGAACATTTTTATTTCCTTTCATCTCCTCTACTACAATCCTCACTTCCAAGTACGGTATAATGGATGTGGATGGAATTGAACTGAATGCTTTATAGTCAAGAATGATGAATGACTATTTTATTCTGAGAGACTCTCTCTTTATTTCATTTTTTTGCTTTTTTTTCTTTTCCCTTTTTTTTCTTTTTTTTTCTTTTGCATGATGAATGATGAGTGGAGATGGAATGGAATGATACCGTACATTATTTCATTTGATTCCACCTCTACTAAACCAACACTTCATGAAAGGAAAGTTTTATGCCCTAGTTACTCTACTTCTGTAACCTTAATTCAACACATAAGTCTGGATTGTTGTTATACAAAAAGCTGAAAGGAATGATAAGCAAAGTTTCGTAAGATAGATAACCCATATAAAATAAGATGTGGTATATGGTTATCCTACCTTAAAACAAGTACGGAGTGGGTGGTGTAATATTGGTATAAAAAGTGACGTTTTTGACCTTTAAACAAAGGTTCTTGAGTATACCAATATAAGATAAACTTGTCGACACATGGATGTAAATCGACTAAAACTTGGGTTTGAATAATGTGGGGTATCGAAGAAGAACGCTACAATGAGTCATTTCTCCTTAATTGGGCCATGTGGATTTTAGAACTTACGATTTTGAAAATTTGAGTGGAAAAGAATATATTATGCATGAAACGAACTCAGAAAATCCAACAAATGTAGGTGCAAAATCCTTTTATTTCATGATTTTTTTTTTGATTATTTTTACTTGCACATTCTAACATGTAAAACAAAGGTTGACACGCTTACTCCAGAACACGACTAACGTCTGCACAGTCTCAAGCTTGCATCTTAAAAAGACACATTACGATTCAATGAATAAATTATGTTCATTCCCAACACCCAACAATTCAACTTATCAAACAAGAACCAAGGTGTTATTTATGAATGTAAGTTAATCCTTGTTCAATGAATGACCTACTTCATAAAATTTGATTGCTGATGTAATGTAAATTCCCCGCACACTTGAGTGTGACTGTGTCCTCACAGTCTTAATCAGACATATCTTAGTGAAAGGGAAAAACTAATAAGAGAATATTTACATATGTACAAAAGAGGGTTAGTGCGACTTACCGAATGTAATGTGGCTCATGGAGGACCATGAGCTCTTCCTCTCGGTTGGGTATTGGTTCCAAGTAAGGTTTAAGGCGTTGACCATTGACCTTAAAGGATGATCCATCAGTTGGATTCTCAATTTCTACCGCACCATACAGAAAAACAGTCCGTACAGTGTAAGGTCCTGTCCATCTAGATTTTAGCTTACCCGGAAATAGATGCAGTTTTGAGTCATACAACAGAACTTTTTGACCTGGCATGAAAGTTTTACGTAAAAATGATTTATCATGAAAAACTTTTGTTTTGTCCTTGTAAATTCGTTCATTTTCATAGGCATCATTTCGAATTTCATCAAGTTCATTAAGTTGAAGCTTCCTATGTTCACCTGCTTGCTCTAAATCAAGATTCAATGTTTTTATTGCCCATAACGCCCTATGTTCTAGTTCAACTGGCAAGTGACATGGCTTACCAAAAATCAACCGATAAGGGGGCATACCTAAGTTAGTTTTAAAAGCGGTGCGGTAAGCCAAAATAGCGTCAGTTATCTTTTGGGACCAATCTTTACGATTTCGATTCACAGTTTTCTCAAGAATTTGTTTAATCTTCCTATTCGATACTTCAACCTGCCCACAAGTTTGAGGATGGTAAGGAGTGGATAACTTATGGGTTATCGAATACTTTCTCATGAAGGCTTCAAAAGAACGATTACAGAAATGTGTCCCGTTGTCGCTGATTATTGTGCGAGGTGTGCCAAACCTAGAAAAGATGTTTTCTTTTAAGAAGCGCACAACAACCTTATTGTCGTTCATTTTGCATGGAACAGCTTCGACCCATTTAGAAACATAGTCAACAGCCAAGAGAATGTAAATGTTCCCAAAAGAATTAGGGAAGGGTCCCATGAAGTCTATACCCCACACATCAAAAATTTCGACCTCTAGAATGGGGTTTAGGGGCATCATATTCCGTTTAGAAATTTTCCCTAAGAATTGACATCGATCACAAGTTTTGCAAAATTCGTACGCGTCTTTGAAAAGGTTGGGCCAGTAGAAACCCGATTGGAGAATCTTTTCGGCTGTCTTTTTGGGACCGAAGTGACCACCGCATGCTTGGTCATGACAGAAAGAGAGGACACTGTGAATTTCAGTGCCAGGAACACATCTTCGAATGATTTGGTCGGGACAATACTTGAAAAGATAGGGGTCGTCCCAATAAAAATGTTTCACTTGGGAAACGAATTTGTGTTTATCCTGCTTAGACCAAAAAGAAGGGATCTGCTTGGTGACTAAGTAGTTGACAATGTCAGCAAACCAAGGATCAGTGGATAGAGAAAACAGTTGTTCATCGGGGAAATTCTCGTTGATCAGAAGAGAAGAAGACGGGGCATTTGAAAGACGAGACAAGTGGTCCGCAATAACATTGTCAGAACCTTTTTTATCCTTAATGGTAAGGTCAAATTCTTGAAGTAGAAGTATCCAACGAATGAAGCGAGCCTTAGCATCCTTTTTAGAGAAAACGTACCTAAGTGCGGAATGATCGGTATGAACAGTGATGTGTGAGCCAACTAGATAAGGTCTGAATTTTTCTAAAGCGAAAACGACTGCCAAGAGTTCCTTTTCAGTGGTCGTATAATTGATTTGAGCGTCGTTCAGAGTCTTACTCGCGTAGTAAATGACATGAAGAATTTTATCGATACGTTGTCCTAAGACAGCGCCAACAGCAAAATTCGAGGCATCGCACATGATTTCAAAAGGCAGCTTCCAGTTAGGAAAGCAGATAATCGGAGCAGAGACAAGTTCATTTTTAAAATGCTCAAAAGATGAAATGAAATCAGAATTGAAGTCGAAAGGAACATCCTTACCAAGAAGATTGGTTAAAGGTCGAGTGATTTTGCTGAAATCTTTTATAAAGCGACGGTAAAAACCAGCATGACCTAAAAAGGATCGGATGTCCTTAACGGATTTGGGAATGGGAAGATTTGAGATAACTTCGATTTTAGCTTTGTCTACTTCAATTCCTTTATTAGAGATGACATGTCCTAAAACAATGCCATGTTTGACCATGAAATGACACTTTTCCCAATTAAGAGTTAAGTGTTTATCTTTGCAACGGTTAAGAACAAGATCAAGATGATGTAAACACTCAGAGTAAGAATCACCAAATATGGAAAAATCATCCATGAACACTTCCAAAAATCGCTCGATCATATCAGAAAAAATGCTAATCATGCACCTCTGAAAGGTTGCAGGTGCATTACAGAGACCAAAAGGCATACGTCGGTACGCAAATGTACCAAATGGACAAGTGAAAGTGGTTTTCTCTCGGTCCTCAGGAGCGATAGGGATTTGATTATAGCCCGAGTACCCATCAAGGAAACAGTAGTACTCATGACCAGCTAGTCGTTCTAACATTTGATCGATAAATGGCAGAGGGAAATGATCCTTACGTGTTACAGCATTAAGTTTCCTATAGTCAATGCAAACACGCCAACCGGTCTGAGTGCGGGTTGGGATAAGCTCGTTAGCTTCATTTTGGATCACGGTAATCCCTGATTTCTTAGGTACGACATGAATCGGACTAACCCATTGACTATCATAAATCGGGTAGATGATTCCATTGTCAAGGCATTTAAGGATTTCAGCACGAACTGCTTCTTTCATGATAGGGTTTAGTCGACGTTGGGGATCACGAGTGGGTTTGGCATCATCTATAAGGTGGATTCGATGTTGGACTATCGAAGGACTAATCCCCTTAATATCAGCCATGGACCAACCAATTGCCTCCTTATTTTTCTTAAGAATGGGAAGGAGCAATTGTTCCTGCTTTAAAGTAAGGTTAGAAGCGATGATGACAGGAAAAGTTTCATTGTCTCCTAAGTAAGCGTACTTAAGATGACTGGGCAACGCTTTGAGTTCAAATTTTGGGGGCGACACAACCGAAGAAATTGGTTGAGGGATAGACTCATTTGTGAGAGGCTCGACAGGAATCGAATCAGAGACATTTTCGGGAATATCTTGAAATAAGGTTTCGTAATTCGATTCAATTTCGTTATTCAGATGGTCGAGCTCAGATTCATTATCGTGGACAACATGGATTTCAGAAAACTGGTCCACATAAGAGTTAGGAGAGTTTTCAGTTCTGAAGATGTTTAGCTCGACAGTCATGTTACCGAAAGAAAGTTTCGTAGACCCATTTCTACAGTTGATAAGCGCATTAGAGGTTGCTAAGAAGGGTCGTCCTAGAATCAAAGGGATCTGGTTTGCAGGATTGCTAACCTGTTGAGTTTCTAAGACAATGAAATCAACTGGAAAGATGAATTCGCCAATTTTGATCAACACATCCTCGATTTCTCCCACAGGTTTCTTAATTGATCGGTCAGCAAGCTGAAGGGTAACCTTGGTGGGTTTCAATTCTCCTAGCCCTAATTTGCGATAGACGGAATATGGAAGCAAGTTAACATTAGCACCTAAGTCTAGCAGGCATCTATCGATTTTCTTGTCCCCAATAGTACATGATATTGTGGGGTAGCCAGGATCTTTGTATTTCAATGGCATCGATTGGGACAAGACTTCGCTTAGAGTTGCCGCTAGAAACACTTTCTTAGGTACATGTGTATGACGTTTTTGAGTGCACATATCTTTTAGAAATTTTGCGTGTTGTGGAACTTGTTGTATAATATCTAAAAGAGGAATGTTCACTTTAACTTGCTTAAAAATTTCAAGGATTTTTTCTAGCTAATCCGTCTTTTTCCTAGGTCGGAGTCTATGAGGAAATGGAGCAGACAACTTAGTAGGTTGGGCTACTTGAGTTTGAGGATGGTCCTTGTCAGAAATGGGCTCAATGTTTTGATCTGAGTTGGTTGAATTTTCGATAGGGTTTGGAAGATCGTCCGGTAAAGCATTTGGGTTGACCACATGGTTGTCAATCTTTTTGCCGGATCTAAGAGTCGTGACCGCATTCAAGTGACTAACGTTTGAATCTTGAATGATGTGAATTTGGTTGGAGTTAGGATTTTGACGGTTGGGGTTTGGAATGGGTTGACTCGGGAAAGTGCCTCTTTCCCATTCGCTTACTGAAGTGGCTAACTGACTCATTTGCATTTCAAGTTTAGCAATCGATTGACTCGTGTTTTGCATGTGCGAAGTCAATAAATTTTGAAGATTGGTATTTGATTGGAGATTTTGAGTCGTCGCTTTAGTCAATTCTTCGAGAGTTTTCTCCAGTGATGTCAATCGTTTATCGTCTTGGGGAACAAAAGATTGTTGTGCTTGGTTTTGAAAAGGTGGCGCAGGATGTTGGAATTGAGTTTGTTGAAAGGGAGGTTTCGAAGGATTATTCGAAAATGACTGAAAAGGTGGTCGAACCGCATTCGAATTTGCATTGTTTTGGGTCCAAGAGAAGTTAGGATGGTTTCTCCAACCTGGATTGTATGTTGGGGAGAATGGGTCGTTCCTAGCTTTGTTAAATGCGTTGAGTTGTTCCAATGAATGTGGGCATTGATCGGCTATGTGGTTAGGATCGTTACATTTGTAACATGAGGTCTGAGACGCTTGAGCTTGATTTATTTGCGTTGATGAAAGGGCATTATCGAATTTGGATATCATCGTGTCTATTTTTGCTTCTAAGGCTACTGATGATCCTACCGAATGAGCGTTAGATCAGGAATAAATCGATTTCTCATTAGATCTTTCCCATTGAGCTGATTTTTCGGCCAAATTTTCGAGAAATTGCCAAGCGGCATTGTGATCTTGGGCTAGAAATTTCCTTGGCACATTGATTCGAGCATGGTTCGAGAGTTATTTTCAAGTCCATCGTATAAAATTTGACAAAGAGTCCATTTTTCGAAATTATGATGTGGACATTTGACTAGAAGCTCTTTAAATCTTTCAAAATATTTTGCGAAGGATTCACCCCCAAATTGACGAAAATTGACGATTTCATTTCGAATTTTAGATGTTTTTTCCATAGGGTAAAATTTCTTTAGAAAAATGTTTACAAATTCACCCCAAGTTCCAATCGTATTTGAAGGTAAGCTATACAACCATTTCTCAGCATAATCGGTAAGTGCAAATGGAATT
The DNA here is from genome assembly GCA_030737875.1 of Allium sativum. Lineage (NCBI taxonomy): Eukaryota > Viridiplantae > Streptophyta > Magnoliopsida > Asparagales > Amaryllidaceae > Allium > Allium sativum. The sequence goes on along the minus strand of CM060916.1, from coordinate 1,043,771,328 downwards.
AACCTAAGTTTGATTCCATCGTCACTTAATTGTTGAAATTTCATTGTTGCACAAACTTGTTCAAATTTGGTCAGGAAAATATAAGGATCATCACATTCTAGATTGCCGAACTTTGGAAGAGTATTTATGTGATTCGAATGAATTTCAAAGTGGTTACCCGTTGGGGCGGGCAATATGATGCAAGAAGGAATAGAAACCCGATCGGGGAAGTATCTATCCATAAGAGATCGAGGGGGATTTTCTTCGGCCATGGTTAAAGAAATGTTTGTTCGAACTAAACGATTGTCTGAAGGATCACGAGTCCAATGCCGCATACAGTAGCGAGAAGAATAAGGGAAGACGAGAAAAACAAATTTGAGCGATTTTTTTTTTAACAAAACGAGAATTATTTTGGATTTTTTTTAGAGAAAAAGAATTAGACACAAAAGATTTTTTTTAAATGAACCTAATGCAATTTACAATTTCTAGAATTATATAATGACAGTTTGATTTATTTCAACAAAAGGCTTCTCAGCCAGTTAACGGACAGGAGTTATCAGTGCACCAGGAATCACCCTAGCAATGCAGCCGAAGGTTTAAGTACCTTCAGAGGAACAACCGATATAATATTTACGAATCACCGTAATATTTATAAACAGTTATTACTCTGCCGTAGTTTAACCACCGAGAAATAATCCGTTAGAACTAAACAAAATTGTCAAAATATAATGAAGTCCTTAGAAAATAAAAACAAAACTAAGATGAATGCAATATTTTTTTTTTCAGTCACAGAATGAACAGTCTTAGGACAGTCACAGAACAGTCAATTGCAAAAATAAAAAAACAATTTTTTTTACAAGCAAGCCGATGCCCTGCGGAAGAGTTTTACAAGCAATGTCTATATTTTTTTTATTTGCAGCAGCGGTCCCTGTAAAGTTAGAAAATACTCACCTTGATCGGCAGTCCGTCCAGTGTAGTTGAGTCGCGCTAACGCGTTCACACCCCACTTGGTGTGCAATCGCTCCAATCAAATCTGTTTGCAAATCACTTGGCTGAACTCTTCCCTTCTCGTTGGCCTTTGAATTGATTTCTTTGCTTGACTTTGATTCCTTGATTTGTTTGCTTGAGCCTTGAATTCTTTCTGCTTTGGCCTTTGTTTGAGTTCTCTCTCTCTCTCTTTTTTGACTTTTTTTTTTGTTTTGGAAGGAAAACTAAAATGGCACTAAAACAAAAACAAAAGAAAACTAAGGCTAATAAAAAAATTAAACAAAGAGATGAAATCTCTTTCTTCCTTTTTTTTTAAGAAACACAAGAAAATATATAACAAACAAAGAAAACAATTTTTTTTTTTTAAAAAAAGGATTTGGGGAAAGAAAGCTAGAACCAACTTACAAAATTCAAAGAAGTGAAAAGGATTTTTTTTTTAAGGGAACAGGGAGAACTATAAACTATGAGAAGAAGAAAAAACAAAGGAAGAGGATGGGGTATTGGTTTGAGAAGTGGTTGTGGTGACTATTATTTTTGATGAAGAGGTTGGAGAGGATGGATATATGTAGAACAGAAGAAAGAAAATTGGAAAGAATTGAAAAAGGATGTTTTTTTTTTGGGAAAAGGAATGTATTTATACAAGGAATATTGGAAAGTAGAGAAGTTTGGAAAGAAATTAAAGAAAAGAAAGGAATTGTAATAAAAGCAATTTTTTTCTTTTTTAGAGAATTGCTGAAAAATAGAAAGAGATTGTAGAAATTTGGAAAGAAATAATGGAAAAGAGGGGAAAGAAATTGGAAAAAGTTGGAACGAAATTAATGAAAGAAAGGGAAAGAAATAAATGAAGAAAGAATGGTAATGAATAGAAATGAAAGTAGAAAAGGAAAGAGATCAAACTAAATTTGCAAGTTTTTTTAATTAGAATTGTTGTAAAAGTAGAGGTGTGGAAAGGTGGAAAGAAATTTAAAAGAAAAGGAAAAGAACTAAAAGAAAGGAATTGTTAGAAAAGTTGAAATTTTTTATATGGAAATGTTGAAAGGAGGAAGCAAGATGCAAATAAAAGTGGAAATAAATAAATAAATAAAATGCAATTTTTTTATTGTTGTCAAAATAGAAGAGAGAGAAAAGATTGTGTTGAAGAAAAATCGGAAAGAAGTAAATGAGAAAAAAGGGAAACAAAAAGAACAAAAATTGCACAAAAAAGGGCAATATTTTTTTTTTGGTTTTTTTTAATGTAAGAGAATGAAATATGAGAGTTTGGAAAGAAAAAAAGGAAATCTAAGAAAAATAATGGGAAAGAAATTTGAGAAAATAGATGGCAAGAAATCGAACACAATTGTGGCAATTTGAGTTGGTGAAATCAGATGTAAAAGGAAATGAATAAAAAAGGAAGAATTATAAGAGAGTTCGGAGATTGGGGATATAAAATTACAAAAAGTTTTTTTTATATATATAAATAAATAAATTGTAAATAGAAGGAAGAAAAGTGAAAAGAAATAGGAAAGAAATCAAAACAAATATGGCATTTTTTTTATGACAGAAAAATATGTAAAAGAGGAAAGAAATTTAAAACAAAAATTGGCAACTTTTTTTTTTTGCTTTTTCTCTTAATTGGAAGATTACGGTATCATTGACTAACACCAAATCAAACCAATCAAGAATTTTCTGCTATATATAAAAGACAACAAAAGGAATAAAATAAAAATAAAACTAACACAAATTAGAAAATAAAATATTTTTGTGAGTTTTTTTTATGGAAAAAGAAGAAAATAAATGGAAAAAAATAACTCGAAGGATGTAAAAATAAAAATAATTTTGATCCCTGGCAACGACGCCAAAATTTGTTTGTGAACAAATTAAACAATTGTAAACAACTGTAAAATCCGTTCGGCTTTCCTAAACAACAAGGATTGTTGTAGAGGGTGTCGAACTCTGGGACCAAAAATATTTTAATTAATAAATCCAGTCAAGTTATTCAGAATTTTGATTGGTTGCAAACACAGAAAATAAACAAAAAGAGAGTTTTAACAATAAGAGAAAGCAATTAGGGGATAATGACATAGATTAGATTAATATTCATCAATAGCCAATCGAATAAATACAGATCTAATTCATGTTTCTGTCACAAACATGAATCAACTATAATTAGGTTTCTAGAAACAAATATGTAAATAACAACAAGTATAGCCTATGCAGGAGCTCAGCTCTTAAACAACCATAGGCTATCAGGACAGATTCACTATTTTATTTCTAAAACCCTAAATATTAAATCTAAATCTGATAAGTGTTAGATCGAACTCGAATATACCCTGTGAAGGAGCACAGCTCTTAAACGACACAGGGTATGAAGGTTCAGATCTAACCCTTAGTTCAAATCTAGATCTACATACATGAAGTTCTAATCTTTTGGATATGTGATTCATATTGAATCATATCTATTAACGTCATCACCCCCTAATCAAAGAGGATTAGCTAGACATAGCTAAAAGAAAAGAAAATAAAAAGAAAATAATAGACATGAACATAAATAAAATGCAAATAAAAAGTAAATAGAAGAGAGAAAGAAGAGTTTTATTCCAAGCAAAGGATTACAGAATAAAACTAAGTGTGTTTTACAATGAATGAGATAAAGTGTATTTATAGCTGATATGACAAAGGATACTTGGCAAATTCCACCATGTGGGACTAAAGAATTAGCCCAAATAACACATAAGCTAGTGTGAACGGGGTTGTAGAGTAAGAGGCCTTGTAAGTGAGCCAGTGTGAACGCGTGCAGTGCATGAATGAGAAGCGTTGCAAGGGAGCTAATGTGAACGCTACATGAGTGAAATGGTCTGCAATTGAGCCAATGTGAACACAATATGAGTCTTTAGTGAGCCAAATCTACCCAACTGAACTCTATTTGCAACCGTTCTTCAAGCTTTAAACTCTTCAAGCTTTAGTAATTTTAACTTCACTCTTTTTTAGCAAATTCTTCATGTTTTATTCATCAAATGCTCTAAACCATGATTCTTGTCAACAATCTGAAAACACAGCTATAAATACACAATATCAATTATTTAAAAGATAAAATAAGATAAATATGCGGATAAAATATACACATTTACGAGTATATCAGTTCTCAAAGCAATCCGTGCTTTCCTCACCAGGGAAGTTACGGGTTATCACGGTTGGTATTAGAGTTTTGGTTTACAGAGCTCGAGAACAAAACACATTAGAACCGAACGAAAGAATTCATCAGATATTGGATTAGTAATATCCAATTAGAATAACTCGTTAGAGATGGGATCAGTAGTATCCTTGAATGAGTGTGAAGAGTATGTTTTTAAATAAAACAAACTTTGTTTGAAAATTTAATTCAATTATACGTATTTGGGTATTTTATTTGTATTGAATTTGGGCAATCGAGTATATAAAGATTTTGCATATACGCGTCATGAACGTATATTCGAAGTTTTAATATGCTGGATAGATATAGAATCGCACTCTAGTAGCCCGGAGATGTTCTGATGGTGGTTCGAAACATCATCAGCATTTATTTTCGAGTGACGAAGGTGTGATATCCATATATTTCCATTAGATTGATGTGAGAACCAAAATTTAACTAGATAGGTTTATTGTTGTGGTTTGGAATCAAAAACATGATTTTTTGTATATATATATCAAAATTATGAATTTGAAACATTAATCCACTAATTGATTGATGTTTGTGTTGTTTGTTTATTTGTTTGATACTTTCAAACCATTTAGCATAATTGAACCAAATATTGAACAGTATTGAAAAATGATTACAATTGCATGCATATACATGTGCTTACATTGAACAGGTCATAGCAAGGAGGCTGGAGCAGAGAATAAAATTGTTTGCCCGACAAATAGGTACATGTTTACCATAGTTTACTGTTTTGTTTGGGTGATGATGATTTTGTGAGCCGATTGGCTAGCCGCTTGGCTTTTTCTTTTGGATTAAAGAAGGCCATGGGAGGCTATATGAAATATCCTGAAGTCCCCGGTGCAGGGGAGGTTATGGCGAAATTTTTCGAAAATTTAGGGTGTTAGCCAAATTTTTGAAAAATTTGAAAAGTTCTTAGAAACTGAAAAGTTGAAGAAGTTAAGCCGTAAAGAAAATAATGGAAGTTGAGTTGGTTTGTAAAACAACTTTCGACTTCGTTCCTTTTCGGGGACGAAAAGTTTTAAGTGGGGGAGACTGTAATAACCCAGAAATCCGAGCCAATTTAAAATTTTTAATTTGGCAATTTTGATGAATTTTGAATATTTAAAATGATTATTTTAAATAATATCGACGAGAAATTTATTTTGAATATAATTAGAAAGTATATATTTATATACGTCATCGTTAGAATATAAATATTTATTTTTAATTATAAAAGGAATTGAAAATGGCGTGGTAGTTCGATAATTCGAATTCAAATTTCAATTGAACATACTGGGTGCAAAATAAACTGGATTTTGGTGAAACTGAAAATATTAGAATCTAAATGAGAATATCTTTCCAACGAATCTGAAAAATCAAAATTTCATAGCGGGAATCAAAAGATATGTCCAGTTGAAAATTCTGAATATTCGTTATGGAAATTATACATGGCCCAAAAATTCATATTTTGCATACGGATGAACTTGGACTTGAAATCACTTCCATTAAGTTCTAAATGCGTTTAGAACTCCGAAAAGTATAAGCTTCGATATATTCCAATATCCGGAATAGTGGCAATTGGCTGGAGCTTTTCGGTTAGCAATACATAGCCCTTAAAAATTGAAATTTTGCATATGAGCTCAGAATTCTACGAGATAAATTTTTATGGATTCATAAAGACAAAATATTGCTGATTTCCAAAGGGCGCGTCGAACGGAGTTAGTATGTGGTCGTGCGAGCTAAAATAGTTCAGGGTAAAACAGACAGTCATTTTACAAAGGAACGTTATTGATACGACCTCAGAATTCAATTTCGTTTTTTTTTGGATTCGTATCATCTAATAATGGTTGAATCCAAAAGGGCATGATTTTTGGGGTTAGCATGTGAGCGTGCAAGAAGAAATGGTGCGCCAAAATAGCATTTTTATAGCTTATCTGAGCATTTGTGAGAATTTTAACGGACGGTCAAACGAACTCGGAATTCGACGAAACTTGTTTTATTGGACTCGTCTTCACGTCCACTATGTCGTGTCCGAAATCCATGGCAAACGGAGATAGTTTGCAGTCGGATGATCGGAGAGGAAGAGCGGCAAAATCCCTTACTTAAATAACTTTCCTCCTTCCTTCTTCATAATTTTTCCTCCTTCTCTTCCTCTTCTTTCTTCAAAAATGGGGAGCTCCTCCACCATAGGGCTGCCGCACTCCTCCTCCCTCATCCTCGCGCCGTCGGCCTCCCATCCTCCTCCTCCCTCCTTCCCCCCTCCTCCTCTTCCCTCTCTCTCCTTCTCTTTGCAATTTCAAGAACCCTAGCCCCAAACACCTCCACCACCACCATTTCCGGCCCCACCACCGCCAACCGCGGCCTCCACCACCCCAATCAGTCCCCTACGCCGCCCCCCTCAACCCAGCTCCAGCCGTGGGCCCTACTACACCCAAAAACCAATTTTCACCAAAAACCCCGTTTTGCAAATAATACCCTGTCCTTATTTCGTCAATAACTCCCAAACCGTGCGTTTCTAGCCAAAGTTCCTCAAGAACAAAGTCGAAGAGCATGATTTTCTCTTTGATTTGGTATATGATAGTCCCATTTTGCATTGCGGAGTTGTCGGGAAAACGCGTCCGAAGTCTGCTGTCCAAACATTGTCAAAATGCTGCCTTTTCGTGATTTCCGGTGAAATGACACATTTTCGGGAGGAAGACCACTAGGCGAAGCTAGAAAAACAGATGGGGTGAAGATTGAAGCACATTTGCAAATTCTGAAAGCAGAACAGCGAATCCGGGCATTAGAAAAATGTGAGTTTTCTCCGCTTTAAAGATTCTATGGTTTTGACGAATGAAGTATATAAAAATATGATTTTTACATTATAAAGATAATAAAAATATGATTTTTATATTATAGAGATAATAAAAATATGATTTTTATATATGTAATTAAGTAAAAATTTGATCTTTATAATTGTAGCGACGGGATAAAAATACGATTTTTACATATGAAGTGACGCTATAAAAATGTGATTTTTATATACATAGGAACAATATAAAAATGTGATTTTTATATATGTAGTGGATACGGACAACGAAAGTGACAAAAGGCGAGCACGGCGAAGATTTTCTATATATGAAGAGTCGTGGCGAATTGGTTTAGCTTATGGGTGAGAACTTCTCACTTTAAATTCTTCTTTTCTAGTTATAAATATATGCTAGGATACAGACGGTGCTTAGCAGCACCCGACACCATCTTCCATAGACCATGGACTTGTTTGTTTGGTTATTTGGTGATTGATTAGAATATTTGTCGGATGCGAGGCGCCTCGATTTTAGGTCTGTTAGGACCGAGAAACATGTGTTCAGGAATAATTAATCCTCAAACGTAAGGGAGGACTGGCCCTGAAGCATCCAGGGGTTACCCAGAGTGTGTAGTCCCGAGGCATTTGCTAGAGTGTCTCGAAGCGGAGAGGAGCTTGCCCCTTGCCTTGACTCATGACGGAAATCCAATTTCCAATACCCTTATAATATATGATTGAAATGGCGACATGATATATTGTACCCATGCCGTCCATGATTGATATTTATGATTGAAATGTTTTGACACTATACACTTATAATAGTATCAAATGATTTGTTTTAAACGTACCAAGCATGTTTGGCTATTATAAGGGAAACCCTATCCTCCGGCTTGCGTTGCATTGTGTGATGGGACCTAGGTCTTATAATAGCTTCATTTTTCCAAAAAACATTGCGCTGTTTTGATATATGCACTAGTGTTCTTGCGAGGAAACCCGTTCCGTGTTATACGGCGTGGTCCCTTGAACTACTCTCTTTTAAAATAAAATTTTAAATAACTGTGTTAGTTCTCACACCAGTCACATGACTGACCTGGAGTTTATTGTTTTAACCTAAACTCTGGGTGCCCTATTTTCTACACGGGCAGTTATTAGTTTTGGTTTTGCAGATTTATATTCACCGGATTTTGATTTACATCGAAAAGATCTGTATTCGTGTATTACTTTCAGTTGTATTTCGTATTGTTTTTCCACTGCTATGTAATTTATTGTAATCTCTGATATTTGTCAAATGTGTAATATTTATTCATACTCTGTATATTCTTGTATCTGATGGAATTATTGTAATAACAATGAAATGTTCTTCTGCTTGCGTTCTATTTTGTCGTGTTCTCAAAGCAATCCGTGCTTTCCTCACCGGGGAAGTTACGGGTTATCACAGTGAGTTTGACATACTATTTTTTTTAATCATTACTTGTCGTAGATTATTCTGTATTTACCGCAAATACTTGGATTCTTGTCCGGATCTTCTTACTGTCGAAGTGAATACCCTTTCCTATGGTTTAAACCCCTCTTATGATCTTATGCCCTCCCCGCAAGCTTAGATCCCATAGCAAGCTTGGTGTGGAGACCCTCATTATCCACTATTAAAGTCGTTTATCAAAAGCAACAGATTAGTAACCCTCCTTTCTAAAACCATGACATCTATGGATGGAGAACGAATTTAAGCCTGCGAAACCTAAATAACCAACTCCTCTCCCTTAGATCCATTCCCATTGATCTACCTCTGGTGTTGACGAAAAATATCGTCAACATGCTCCATTAAACTTAATCTGCAAATATACGACTGAATTAGTTAGTGGCTCACCACTAGTCTTACCAACCAAAAGGGAAAAGCTACAATGTCGAGAACCTGACATATTACCTGTCGCATATATATATATATATAGATTTCGTCTTATAATGTTAGGGCATATGTATAATTCAAAAAAATTATGATATGATGAATCATTAAATACTATAATACATGTTATGTGTCATGCAGTGTGTGCTATATGCGTGAGTTTACACTTGTATGTGACTGAGTGTTTAAACTGATATTAATGAGAAAATATATGTAATGTGAATAATTACAGACATTACCGGATATTACTCACTCTTCGTCATTTTATAATTCAGAATTGGTCTTGTGTTGTATATCATTTTACTCTATATTCTCAAATGCTTCCACTAATTCATTTGCCTCATCATTTAAATGTCCAAAATCATTTTGATCATCCGTAATTGTTATTTTCACATTTTCCTCAATATCTGCTTGATAGGCTTGTTCATTTGGAATATTCTTTTCATCGAACATAAATCTTGCCTTGGTTTTAAAAACTACAAGCTAATCTTCTTTATCTCTTTTTTGAGAAGGATAAGGGGTGTAATAAACTTGTAGGGATTAGTTGTCTAGTACAAAGGATCGTACTTTTGATAATGTGAGGCATGTTTTATTTTTGTAGGTCAATAATTTGGATGCACATTAATACTAGAACCTAAAACATTACTGAACCAGTTTCATCTAAACAAAAAAAATTCTCCGTTGATCTTTGTATAATATGTCAATTGCAAAATCTAGATTATAATGTCATAAAACTCATTTATATGATTATTAGGACTATCATGGCCTTTAACAAATACATTGGTATTGTTTGTTAATTTTTCAACACCGTATTCTTTGGTGTTAAATTCATATCATTTAAATAAAAATATTATATATGCTTTAACTTTTCCTTTCGATCCTACGGCCAAATAATCTAGTCCTTCAATGACCACACGATTTATGGGATCACAGACGTAGTTTGAAAATCAAGTAGAAAAATCTTCGCTTCGCCACTTGGTTTTTGTGATTCACAAACACTACAAACATAATATATTGCATTATTATATATTTACATGTGCAGTATTAAATTAAATTTAACAAAACTTGTAATTCATCTAGTATTTACACAACATATGATGCAACTATAGGACAATTAAGAAGAATATATGCGTGTGCTATGTTAATCGGTATTTTTATCTGGTTCCCAAAAGCTGTTACGACCCGAACTTCCCCATGGTGGAAAGTCCGGATTGAGTTGAGGACAAGCCACATCGGAACGCAAACAGAAGAACATTTCATTGCTTATTACAACAATACCATCATAATACAAGAATATATAGATTATGAATAATTATAATACAACAGAAAAATATCAGAGATTACAATAAATTACATAGCAGTGGAAAAACAATACAAAACACAACTGAAAGTAATACACATATACAGAGCTTTCCGAGTATCGTTCCAGCTGTAAACCAGGATCCTGTGAATATAAATATGCAAAAGCAAAACTACTAGCTGCCCGTGTCAAAATAAGGGCACCCAGAGTTTAGGTTAAAACAATAAACTCCAGGTTAGTCATGTGACTGGTGTGAGAACTAAAATAGTAATTTAAAACTTTACTTTAAATCAGATATATCAAGGGACCACACCGTATAACACGGAACAACCACTCCAACAACCCACACGCCAACACTATCAACGACAGTGTCAAAGGAAAACAAGTCGGAGAATCTTTTGATATGGGTAAAGGGTCCATCCCTCACAAGACGAAGCTAAACCCTAGCAAACAAGGCGGCCACAACAATAATCTGATTGCCCAAGACCCCAAGAAGCATGACCTTTATCAAAGTTACAGGAAGTACACTCCACTGAATTGTGACATGGAGATCATTTATTTAGAAACCTGTAGCAACCTCCAGTATAAGAAGCTCAAAATAAGGGAATCGAACGAGCGTGAGAAGAACTCCGACAAGTACTGCAGGTTCCATGATATGTATGGGCTTAACACTAATGATTTCCGCCATCTCAAGAATGCAAACGAAAAGCTCATCCACGAGAAACGCCTAGAGATGTACATTCAAGATTCTTCTTCTCCGAGGTGGCTCTGGGAGCTCTAACGACCGTACTTCTTGCTCTTACAAATGTGGCCCCAGAGCCATCCAACCAATGGTCACGTGGCATTGTGATCAACACCATCTGTGGCAGGCCATGTCCCATACATGACAATTTCCGCAAAATAGAGGAGTACGCCAACTCCATAAAGAACGCCATGTATGTAATTTGTTTTGTTCCATCTTAGACAAACCATTTCCCGTAAAACTTCAGAAGACAATGCGAGACCATATCGTCTTCCGTGAGAGGGAGTCAACGGGGATTGAAATCCCAACCATAGACCCTCTTGTCATCTCTACTCTGATTGGCCTAGCTTTCTTCCGAAGGATCCTTATTGACTAAGGATTCTTGGTCAACATCATATTCAAGGAGACCTATGACCAGATGAAAATGGAAGCCAAAAACTTGAAGCCCTGCCATCCAGGGACTCAATGGATCCACAAACCGCCCAGCTAGCATGATAGACCTTCCCGTAGAACTTGGAGAAGGGGATTAGAGCTGGGTCTGCATCCTCAACTTTGTGGTCATTGACGTTATCTCTCCGTACAATGCTCTCCTGGGACGACCTTTCCTCGTAGAATTCCAAGTCTTTATATCACCATGGTCCCTATTGATGAAATTCTCGGCAGAGACCGGGATTGGAACAGTCAAAGGTGACAAAGACACAACCAGATGTAGTTACCTCATAAATTGGAGGAACGAGCATAATAAGGACAAGGACAAGAATGTACTTCCACCTTCTTGCTCCAAGATTATCTCTACATAACGATCCTAGCTCAGGCTCTATTGACATCTTTCCGACGATCTTGATCCAAGAGAGGACGAAGAGCCTGATTTCGAAAGGGCTACCCCAGTAGAACCAACGGTGGATTTTACGATCAACCCCGACAACTCAACAAGGCTCAGAGTAGAGGTTGGTAGTCTCCAAGACAACGGTTTTATCCGAGAAGCTTGTTACCCTAAACGGGTCTCTAATCCAGATTTGGTCAAGAAGACAAACGATAAGTGGTGAACATTTGTAGATTTCTTTGATCTCAATAAGGCATGTCCTAACGATAGTTTCCCACTCTCGAAAATCGACCATCTTGTAGATTCAACCCCTAGTTATTAGCTCTTGTCCTTCATGGATGCCTACTCGGGCTACAACCAGATTCCGGTGTTTCTCCCCGACTAGGATCATAATTGATTCATAACTGACCTTGTACTCAACTACTACCTTATCATGCCTTTTGGCCTGTAGACCGTGGGAGCTATCAACCAACGATTGGTTAACTTCATTTTCAAGAGCCAAATTGGGAGATCCATGAAGGCTTACATGGACGATATGCTTGTGAAATCGAGAATGTCGAACGACCACATTCGTTTCATCTTTGAAATGTTCGGTGTCCTCCACCAATAAGGCATGAAACCTAATCCCTTGAAATGCTCTTTTAGCGTTGCATCCGGAAAAATTTTGGGTTTCATTTTCAATTCGCAAGGCATTGAAGCCAATCCAGATAAAATCAATGCTATCTGGGACATCTAGACCCCTCATAGCATCAAGGATGTTCAGATTTTAAATGGGAAGGTCGCTCCCATAAGTCGATTCATCTCAAAGGCAACCGCCAAATGCATTCCCTTTTTCGACTTGCTTAGAAAGAGGAAGCACAATTTCTTAAGGACACCGGAACTCAATTCCGCATTCCAAGACCTCCGGAATCACTTAGAATGACCACCTCTCTTGTCTATACTAGTAGATCATGAAGACTTATTTATTTGGCTGTTTCTTCATAGGTGGTTAGCTCAGCACTCGTACGCATCAAAGATGATGTCCAGCGACCCGTTTACTACATTAGAAAAAGACTGACGGTGGCAGAAAAGAACTATCTTAAGCTTAAGAAGATGGCCTACTGCTATTGATCTCTTCCTGGAAGCTATGACCTTATTTCCACTCTCATCCAATCAAATTTTTCACAGACCAGCCGCTATGATAGGTCCTACAGTGACCTGAGGCGTTTGGTGGCTTTTGAGGTGGAACATTGAACTAAGCCAGTTCGAGATCACTTTAATCCCACGCCGCGACATCCTCGGACAAGTCCTCACCGACTTCATCGTAGAGTTCAGCATTCCGTAAGACCCTCCTCCGGGGGACATCGAAACTCCAGAACCCCAATGGAAACTGTATGTGGACGAATATTATAATGACCAGTGTTTCGGTGCTGGAATCAAGATCATCACTCCTGAGGCACACCCGATATGCTATGCTCTGAAACTCAACTTTCCTGCAACCAACAATGACGTTGAGTATGAAGCTAGATAGTAGGACTCAAGATTGTGATCGAACTTCACGTCAAGGCAATCAGATATACTCGGACTCACTTATCATCGTGTATCAAATACTGGGAGAGTATCAAGCCAAAGGGGAACGATTCGCTCCCTACCTCGCTATGATTTGCGAACTCCTCACGAACATCGACTATTACCTCATTATGCACAACCATGGAGGACAAAACGAAAAGGCTGACTCCTTATCTAAACTGGCAAGTTCCTGGGATGCGCAACTCGTGGGGGTTACCCCCTTCGAGATACTCAACTCTCTGAAAATCGATCAGATGCATACTGATTCGGTAGCAATGGCGGAGACCTAGTCCGAGCCCGAGTCGTGGATGACGCCAATCAGGAACTACTTACAACATAGAATCATCCCCGTGCGCCACAAAGACAAATGAGCACTCACCCAAAAACCTTCTCGCTGCATTATCCTGGACGGGGTGCTTTACCGCCGGGGATTCTCTATTTCATTACTTCAATGTTTAGCCCACAGATGTCGAACGCGTATTGCTAGATATACATAGAGAAGAGTGCGGCGACCACACTGGGGGGAAGACTCTAGCAAAAAAGGTTTTCAGACACGGTTATTTCTGGCCCACACTCGACCAACACGCGGCATACTATGCCCGCAAGTGCAATAGATGTCAGAGATTTCCCAAGGTTCCAACAGCCCCGCCTAATGAGATAACACAAATTGTTAGTCCTTAGCAATTCGCATTGTAGGGGATAGCCACCATGGGAACTCTTCCAATGGCCAGAGGTGGGCACGCTATACTATCGTCGCAGTGGATTACTTCACCAAATGGGCAGAGGCCGAGGTCCTCGCCACAATCACCACTAAGAAGGTAATCCACTTCATCGTTCGTAACATCATCACTCAGTATTGAGCCCCCGGGCTATCATTTCCAACAACGGAACTGAGTTTGAGAGTGCCATTTTCAAAACCTTCTGCCAACTACACAACATCAAGAAGAGATTCACATAGGTGGCTCATCCTCAAGCCATTAAGCAAGTCGATGATGTTAGCAAAGTGATCAATTCCATCATCAAGAAGCATTTGGAAAAGGGCAGAGGCTTGTGGGATGAAGAAATCCCTCTGGCCCTATGGGCCTACCAGGCCACCCACAAGTCAACAACCAATCACACCCTTTTCACTCTTTCCTATCGGTCTGAAGCCACCATCCCCATTGAGCTAAAGCTCCAATCAGATCGAGTCACTTACTACGATCCAAAGACCAACCAGGATCTCCTCTTGAAGTTGCTCGACCTGCTCGAAGTAAAGAGTAATGAATCTGAGCTCAGAGCTACTGCTCAACGCCAACAAGTCGCCCGTTATTTCAACTCTAGGGTTTGACTCAAGGACTTCAATGTGGGCAATCTCATCCTGAAGTGGTTCTCTCCCACATCGACTAGCCTCAGTCCTTGATGAGAGGGTCTGTATGTCGTAAAACAAAGGCTTGGAGATGAAACCTTCAAGGTGGCAACTGTCGATGGCGCCGAACTCCCAAGGGCATGGAACAGCGAACACATTCATTGCTACTTAACATAACCTAGTGTATAGTTTTTTCGCTTTCCAACAATGTTTTGTTTTCTTTCGATTCAAGGCATTGTAAAGGCCGTTACTGCCAAAGTTATTGGTAAAAATAGTGTTGTTTCTCTATGCTCTTGATGTATTTACTTACTACATGATATGTTTGATTAACTGTCATAACTAGCTTGCACACACAAACACACGAGCTATCAGATCAGCACCTCAAGCATGGGAGCCAATACCACTACTCGAGTCTTGAATCAACGACAAGACCGAGTATAAATAACTCTGCTCGAGTCTCAAATCAATGACGAGACCAAGTATAAATAACACCACTAGACTCTTAAATCAACGACGAGACCGAGTATAGATAACACCACACGAGCCTCGAATCAAGGATGAAACCGAGTATAAATAATTCAACTACCCAGTGTCCGGACTTGGAGGTAGTCCATCAGCCAAGTTAGCGTGAGATCGACCTTTCCTGTAGCACCATCCAATCCACTAGGTCAGGATCCGGGTACTACTCGAACTTCGTTTTAGCGCTGAGACTAAGTATAAATCGTTTCACACCTAAGTCTCCAGGCTTGGGGGTTAGCCCCTCGGCCACAATCCCACCTACCAGGTCTGGATCAGGGCAATCTTTGGCGAATAAACGACGCTCTCGCGCTTTAAACCCGAAAGAACGGGGGGAGCCAAAAGTCGGACGAATTGCAACGTCCACGCCACCTAACGACTTAGGACCAATGACCTCTGGGAGGTCCAAAAGAGAGGGCACCTGACCTGGATTCCATGCGACTCAGAAATCCTAACCAATGGAGGGCCCAAGAGAGAAATTAGCATACAACCTCTACACGGCCGAAGGGCACCCCTTAGTGTGGAGTCTTTAATCGCAATTGGTTGAGTGTAACAACCAGTACGCTTATGTAAGTACCGGACGCTGGAACGCATAAGACGAACATTCGAACACTAAACAAAAATGCGGATATAAGATAGGCTACCTAATGCTTTCATTCACATTAAATTAGACTACATATACTAATATCTTTCTCTTCTAACAACAGGGTGTACATGAAAACCACACCATGCCTCCAGAAGCCAAAAGGCGAGGGTCGTACTCGCATATACTATAGAACTACATTACTGAAAGACAAAATGCGATGGTTACTTGGGAAGCTTGCCCTCCTCCCCTTCCTTGGGCTCCTTCTATCCCTTCTTCTTCTTGCCTGAATCTCCACTTAACGGATCATATCCTCTCTTCCTCTGCTTCCTGGAACTACTTCCTTCTTTCTCCTTCTTCCTTTTTAGTGGGGAAGGGAAGAGAGAGGCTAGTGGGATCTCCTCCTCATTGTAACTGATCACTGTAATCTCACCATCAGGGGGGATTTCCCTCAAAGGCAGAGGAACAACCTCGCTTGAAAGAGCACAAAGTGGCGGCACACATTTTTTCCTTTGGCACCCGATCTTCGGTACCACCTTTTGCTGGCATGTCTTCCCGGCCTTAAGTTTCTTGGCCTCCACTCCCTGGAAATTTTTGTACATCTCTACAGCTTTTTTCCTAAAGGCCTCTACATCGGCCTTTTCCTTTAGATCTGCCTGCTCTTTCTCCGTAGCCTCCTTATCCCTTTGGACTTTGGCAGCAACATCTTGTTCAGCCTTCTTTCTAGCATCCTCCAAAGCCATTTGTCGGGTTAACTCATCGGCTACTTTTTTCAGCTCTTGCTCTTCGGCATTGGCGTGTAAACCAGCCTGTTGCTCTTCCAACATCCCACGCATTGTGAGCTCACCCAATTCGGTAGTTTTTGTCACCTGGCCCTCCTGTCCATCTCACCCCATGAAGGAACTAAATTACTCCAACTCCTCCGCAGTAAGCATAATCTCTGCCCCCACTCCATCAACAATCTGGCCCACGAAGCCTCCCACTCCGATCTCGGGTTGTCCGAACAGAGTCGGGTCCAGGCTCACAGTCATTTCTGCTCGAAAAGGCCTTGTACATCCAAGAAAAGGCCCATCAGTAGACTTAATTCCCACATGCCCATACTTTTAAGTACTTAAGGAAGGTGTGACTTTACCTATCGACACCTGCGGTGCAGTTCCGACAGACACCAATCCCTCGCTCGTTGTATGGGTCGAACTCTCAAGATAGAACCTATGTTGATCTGGATTGTATTTCGGTACGATTGGGGAGCGACATGCAAGATAAATGTTGGAGCAAACGATAATGTCGGATGATGGGAAAAATTACCTCCTCCGAATTGGTGGACCACCACGAAACTGTCAGTGTCCACAGTCGTTCCCTTCACAACAGCTCGTTCCGCATCAGCATCACTCCTCAGCAATTGTCTTCCCCCTATAGCTTCACGCGTTCTGCCTCTTTCAAGTTAGAAAAAATGAAATCAACTTTTTCAATCGCATCCACACCCTATGGGACGGCCTCACATACCAGCGGCTTATCCCATACATTAGCCAATACCCTGAAGTAATAATCAGCCCACCAAAGATCGCGGTACATGAGCACCTTAACATATGTATCCCAAATATAAGGCTCCAAATCATGTTTAGCTTGGGCCACAGCATCCTCCGCTATAATTTTGAGCCCCTCTACCTCTCTCACGTGCTCAACCCTCACTCATCCTGTTGGCTTAATGTATCTCGAGTCATTTCCTTGGCCTTTTACTTATCTCTCTTGGCCTCTTCAACCTGCCTCCTCAGATTAGAGATCTCCTGCATTAGACTTTGAGATTCAGCGTTGTCATCACCCAACCTTTTATTCTCCTTCCTCAGGGCCTCCTTATCCTTCTGAAGTTGGGAAACCCTCTCGTTATCCTTATGTAATTTGGCATTGACCCTCTCTAATTTATCTTTATCTTTTTTAAGGGTCGTATTCTCAGTTGTAAGCTCGAACGATGTATCCTTGAATCTCAAAGCCACATGGTCCGCTCCCTCTTTAACTTATCATGAGCCTCCTTCAGCTCCGCTGTGTCAACAACAAAAAATTAGATTTCAAATAAGGCACTATGAGTGTAAAAAGCACCTATAATTTAATAATAAGCCTCACCAATCTCTTTCCCTAGATTCCGGATAGTTGTCCGCTTAACATCAATGGTCAAACCCCAGTTCGGGAACCCGACATTCTTCTCTTGAATTAAGTCAGAAAGATGCCCGACATACCTATTGAACATTGTCGCCTGATGGTAGTCCTTATAAACTTTCTTCTATACAAGGGTGACCATGAGATTAGGAGGACTGGGGAAGTTTGGCCCCTTTTCTGAAGCCACTCAAAACCGAGCTCTTTTGCAGCCTCCGGCCTCCAGATCCCTAGCCTTAATACCTATCATTGCCACCTCCGTGGACTATTACAACTGCAAAAAGCAAAATTAAACATTGGGCCAAGGTACTTTGCATGCATAATCAAATGTTGTGTTATCAAGTGTCTATGAGTTTATGCCCTAAGTGCACTCTCCATGGACCAGAATGAGAACCACTTTAAGGAGCTGTTCCCCCAAGAGGAAAAGTTAAGCTTCCAGAACTTGTGCCACTAGGCCAAGACAGTGGAATTTCAATGGAGCATCATCCAGTCCTTTAAACTGATTCTCCCTCTCTAATGAAGCGGCGGTCCTAGAAGTGGTTATCGGGGGAACCGGCCACGCCGGCGCTCCCGCTCAAGCCTCAACATTCGTAAATTGGATGGGAGCAGACAGTGGACTATCTCCTCCACCAAGCGCTTCCTCGAGATGAGTACCGCTCGCACATTCACCCTCCTTAATCCTTGCAGCCTTGGCACTTTTAGTCATGACAGGAGGAGCTTTTCGCTTATGACCTTTCCCTTCCTTAGGATCCTCGCTCCCCTTTTCTAAAGTATCCAAACATTGTCGGGTTTCGCAGGAGCATGCATGTTCGATGAAGGGCCTCCTCATCCAAAAGCTTCTCCGCAGAGTGAATATCCTTTGGAATAACTTTCAAATGCGCTCCTGTTATTCGTCGCCTTTTGTCACAGGCAAGATTCCTACTACAAATAACCATGGTCAACACCGAGTTTGTAATTCAACCGAAACCTATCTAAGAAAAGCATAGATACTTACTTCCCTCCAGCCATCGTCTCGCAAACCCAAAGGATAGCGAACATAGAACCACTTAGACTTAAACAACCCAAACCAAGTCCATGACCCTTTGATGAACCAACCATTGTGTATTGCTTTGAGGAAGTAAAGGGAAGGCGCAACTGTTAGATCCAAAATTGGCTCTAACACCCAAGTTGTTCAATTATACAAAAATTAATATCAGAAAAAAATGCTAGAAAAGCAGAAAAGACACAAGATTTATAGTGGTTCGGCGTTAACGAGCCTACGTCCACTTTATATCTATGATTATACTTGGAATCAGAGTACAATCGATGATTTATCCCTCAACCTCCCTTTTACAATGTTGATTCACTCAATAATTTCGGGACAACTCTGAATAATAATAATGGAGGTGTAATAATGGTGGATTCAGAAATCAGAATTGCCAAAAAGATCCTGAAAATGCCAAGTTCTGGGCTATTTGTAGCTGATTTCTGTAGGCGGATCGCGGTCGTACGTGGCACAAATGCCGAGGATCTCGGGTTGGTTTGTAGCTTGATAGAGAAACAGTCAATATAGCCGTTATGGATAGGTGTCGCTGGATCCTGTGTTTGCGGATCGTGAAAGACTTGGTCATGGCTTTCATGTGGTTTCCTGGTTCAGATCGGGTCGCGCTTTCATGGATGGATCGGATCGAGCTAGGAGGAGCGGGTCGGATCGGTCTAATAGGGGGCGATCGCGATCGGGTTAAGGTCTTTCCCCCAAGTAGAGCTTCAATTTGAACTCTTGTTTAAATCTTGGTGGCACGGTCCAAAAGCTAGCCAACATTTTGCCCCCTCGAAGTATGTTTTATCGAAGATGGAACGTGCTTCGAAATTTCTGAACTATCTTTTCATGATGCGGTTTGAATCAAAAGGGCAATGTCCGTCTGGACCGTCGTACGGTTTTAAAGAGTCGTGTCCTTCAATCAGTATAAATACCCAGTTAAATCTTCAATCATTTCTTTGCTCATTGGATAATTTTCATCTCTGGATTTTTTGGAGACTCCATTGTAAAATTGTCAGGTAAACTTTTTAGATTCTTTACAAGTATTTCTGAATCTTTACATTTGACAATCATTCGTTGAGTCGGATCACCAAAAGACCCCACGATCCGTGGGATAAGGCATTCGTTTCGGGTTGGTTATCATGTGGGCCTTCTTCTCAAAACGCTATGGGCCGTCTTGCTTCAGTTATGAGTCGCTTGAGGGAGCGGCCTCCCTTTTCTTCGTTGGGATCGGATCCGCGGCCCACCAAGCTCCACAGTTCGACTGTCTTAAGTAAAACAAAAATGGGGATACGAACGGAGGTTTCCTTGTCTATATAAACTGATCCCCTCTTTATTCTCCCCTTCTTTCTTTTTTCTGCCGTCGCCCCCTTTCTTGAGCCGAAACCCTAATTTCAATTTCCAAATACCCATTTGTTTCCAAACGTTAGATAGGTAATAAAACAATTTCATTTTCTTTCTCTCGAGTTTTTATTGGCTCGGAAAATGAAAATAACGGAGTTTTGTGGGATTTCGAATGGCAAACTGGAACGTGTCAGGTCCGGTTTCATGGGTTTAAGAGTGGAGATGAGAGACGAAGAAGGAGGAGGAAGGAGAAGGAAGGGATGACTAGGTTTGTTCGCGGATGGGGGGCTTCGTCTCGGGTCCTGATAAGGGTGAAAGTAAAAAGGGGAAATGGAAGAGCTGTTCTGGACAATGGAATGGTTCATGGAGTGCTGGCTCGTGGAGGTGGGACGGATCGGGGCATGTTATCACGAGTCGATGGATCGTTCCACTGCCTAAATCCCGGTTCACGAATCAACGTTCCGTTGCCAACCTAGTCCACTAACGATCTGATCCACACAGGCAGCCGGTCCGATCTCGTATACTAGTGCCTTTTATCACGATCCGTGCTCCATCAATCTAGCTAACCGACCTGGTTGACGATCCCACAAACATATAGATTTAAACAATACATCCTAATCCAATACTTTAAATAGTTAGGTTAGAGCCTTCGAGTCTTTCGAATTGAACACCAGCATAACTTGGCAGCGGACAACAGCTGATATCCCGATTACCTTGTTAACTTTATGCTTTCCTTTAACATATACACAAGCACACACTTGCACTCGCACACACGGGGAACGGGTAATTGTGTTCTAACTTTAATTCGCCAACACAGCTATGTCTGATAGATGCTCTTATAAAGGATCGGAAACAGAGGGGGATCCGGAGATGTCGGAACACCATAATCCTGAGGTTCCTCCAATTAATCCAGAGGGTGAGGATTCTGAATCCGAATATGAGGCAGAGACAGAATCAAATTCATTTTAGAGTACCTCGTTAGAGGAGGAGTCCGAAGTGGATGGCCGAGCTCTTGATGAGATCCCCGGTGTTCTAGAAATCGAGAAGTTTACTGACTCTTTAGCTTCCAAACTATATGATATAAAACTTAAGAAAATTTGCTTGAAACACGGGATCCCCTGGGACGATGTGAAAACACCCGAAAGCGGAGATAGACCTCATCTTGCTCCAGAATGGTACATGGCAGTCAGACGAATCATTTGTTGGGCAGGCGCTATTCCTCCGTTTCCTCCAATCGTCACTAAAACCTTAAGAAGATTATGTATTGCCCCTATGCAGCTTCATCCCAACGCTTACGCAGCCTTGTACACTCTATATGTCGTGTATGCAGAGATCCTTTCAAACTGAGCTTACTTTTAAAGACTTGAAATTCTACTATCTTTTTAAGTACCCTTCCACAGCGACCCCAAATTTCTCTTTCTTTGAATCAGTAGCCAACAGGAAAGTTCTGTCTGATGGTTATAACAACATAGGGGATACCAAAGCTGATTGGTTTTACATAAAACACCAGGCTGGGTGTGCGAGGAGGTGGCTCAATTCTAGTAAGTGTCGAGCCTCTAGATGCATGACTGAATTATATAATCGAAGCACTAACATGTTTCTATTTCCCTTATGCAGATCACGTATTCCCCAAGACAGAAGGCTTAGTGTATAACGAACGATTATCCCGCCTTCTTAAAAGCAAGTCTGACTTCTTGAAAATCAAGAAATGTATTACCGACGAAAACCTTCACAAGCACCATCTTTTGGACATAAGATTTGGACTTGGCACAGGCGGCAAATCTTAGAAGTATGTGCCCCCGGCTGAAGGAGAAGTAACTTCTCAAGTTGTAAAGACAGCCATTCTTCGCAAGAGTCCTTCACCGATGACTAATCAGTGCGACGAGGATTTAAACGTGTATAAAGGAGATGAGGGACGAGCTGATAAATCAAAGGAGGTTCCAACCTCCGAGGGGCAGTCTCCATTAAGGACTTCATCGCCAGTTGAGTCTGTCGCCTAAGACGAATTAACGGAGGAACAGATTTTCGGGGAATTAAATAAAATTCCTTTGCCAGATGATATTTATACTCAAGAGGATTTCGGAGGGGAACCAATTTTTCCCATCTCCGAAAAGACGGGTGCCCCAGTTGGAGAAAAAGAAGTCACCCAAACGAGCTTAACTTCGGGCCCTAGTCCGTTTAAAAAAGGGGGATTTCACGGGATGCACAAAACACATGCACCATTTATCATAACACTCTTTTGTTGCTATGGTTCATAGTTCTAACACGCACTTGTTTTCTTTGTAGGAAAAATGTCTTGCAAACGGTCTTATTCCTACAGTTCCCTTCGCGAGGGCACACCAAGCCTCCTTCCAGATTCTGAGCACACTCGTAGCGATTGTCGGGGAAGGGATAGTCATCGGCCCCGGGATTCTCATCAATCTTATTCTACACGACCTCGATCTCCACCGAAGCAAAGTTATTGAAAGCCACATAGTCGTCGGATGCCACCAACTAGGGGGAAGCAACATTCTAGAGATTTAACCCCTCTAAAAAGCACTCCTTCTCACGCCCAATCTTCTAAAAAAACACCCCGAGCCAAAGGACAAGGACAAAGATGAGGGCAGGATTATAGAAAAGGGGAAGGCAGTTCCTACTTCCTCTAGTGAGCGTGGCTTGGACACTGCTGCTGCAAGGGATGTTGCCTCCAGTTCTGAGATTATGGCCAGGTTGGAGCGCCTACGAAAACAGTTTCCCGACATTTACTTTGAGAGGATGGTGTTCGTCCCAGATCTTGAACCGGTCCCCGAGGATTGGGACATAGAGGTGATAGAGTATGTATGCCATGTAGCTAAACAATACGGGGTAATGAAGAAGCATGTTGCTACACTCTCTACTATCATAAGCCAGATGGAGACGGACGCGGCCAGGGCTAGAGTAAAGATTGACAATGATGCTAGGGCTAGGTGCGAAATGTAAAAAGAACTAGAGGATGCACAGGTCCAATGGGTGGCCCTGAGGAAGGAAGTAGAGGATCTCAAGATGGTTAACACTGAACTGAAGACAGTACAGGGTTTCTCTTCTGCTAAGAAAGAGGCTTGGGAGAAAGAGAGGGCAAGCTTAAAAAATGACCTTGCCCTTGCCAAGAAGGAGAAGGAGGTTCTAAATGATCAACTCGCTCACGCTGAGGAGTGTGCAGCTCTCGCCGAAAGCAATGCCGATAGCGCTCTTGAGTCAGCAGCTACTGCGGTTGATAAGCTTACCGAAAGAGAAAAAGATATAAATAGTTTTGAGGAATTATTGTTCGATTTCTTTGGTCAAGTTATCAAGCATCGAGACATCTCTTGGATTCCAGACTACCATGTCACCTTGGCAAATATATGTGACGCAATTGTCGAGGGCGAGAAGCGGCGACTGGTGGTCGACGAAATTGACGAGCGCCAGCAAATGCAAACCTTTCTCAGAGGTGAAGAGCCTGAGGCTATGGAGGAAGGAAGACGCCTTATCCACGAGGAAATGGAGCGGGAGAAGAGCTGGCTCAAGGGCAAGGATAAGGTTGGCGAGAGTTCGAGCTCGGTGGTAGAGCCCAAAACCTATGAAGTTGAGGGATATAACCCCGATGACCCATTGATCCCCTTGGCACCTACTCCTCCGATTGTCGGGACCATCAGTACAAATCTGGGAGACGAGTCGGCCGAAGGTATCTCCATATTTTCTTCGCAGGTCATTAAAGCAATCGTAACTTGTCGTCGTCTCATGGGACAGACAACTGACATGGCCATGTCTCCTCCCGATTCACTAACCTTTGCTTCTAGTGGTGTAGGTACCAAAGTGGTCGAAAAGGGTGCAAAGGAGAAGGCAGAGGCTGAGAAGGTTGAGGTTCCCTCGGGTTCTGGTACTAAAGCTTTCGAGGTCTCAAAGTAAACCGAGGGCTCAACAGGTGACAGATTTACAGTAACACCCATGGAGTCTAGCACTGGCGCTCCTGCAGACGCCGAGATCATTGCTGTTCTACA
This sequence comes from Allium sativum, assembly GCA_030737875.1. Classification (NCBI taxonomy): domain Eukaryota; kingdom Viridiplantae; phylum Streptophyta; class Magnoliopsida; order Asparagales; family Amaryllidaceae; genus Allium; species Allium sativum. The sequence goes on along the minus strand of CM060916.1, from coordinate 1,043,747,161 downwards.
TGACACAGATGGCGGTCATGGAGATGAGGAAGGGGAGGTAGAAATCATTGATGAGGCCAAGGGTGATGATAGCGAAACCTTGGCTGACATACAGGCTAGGAAGGAGAAGCAGTTGGCTCTTAAGAGGGAGGAACAAAATCCTGTGTTCGTGACCCCTATTTCTGAAATCGACCCCAAGACTGGGTTGGTTATAAGATTCTCTTCTAAATCGATAACTTCACAGCTTGCCTCCGAACCTTGCAGTCCTCCTCCGAAGCTTCTTGTTGACAAGAGGAAAAGGAAGAAAAGTGACCGCTCTGGTACTGATAAGGAGGAGTTGGAGAAACAGAAGAAGGACAAGAAATCAAAGCCATTTCCCACGCGCAAATAGAATGCAGCTATTGGCTCATACTTTAGTTTTAAGATTTCCTTTGGCCAAAAGATGTAGTCATGAGATTGGCCCTCACTTTTTTTTTTAGTTTGTCGTTTTTTTTTGTAAATTTGTTTCCAGTAAATAAGGACCTACTTCTTTTGCATTATTGTGTTCCTGCAAATTCATCATGTTAGCAGTGTTGAAATAATCATAGTTAAATATTAAAGTTATAAGTAATGATCATTAATCATAACGAAAATAATTATCGAGAAATACACGTGCTAGGTAAACGTGTAGTGATGCACGTATATATTCCTAATTAATCGTCATTATAGTGCCTGGCCAGGGCTTATATGCGATCGATTAGGATTATATTCGTACTATCCCGATCTTTCAATGGGGTAGTGATTCTTGCGGCGCTAAGTCCCTAGCGCTTTTATATTCTCCCGATCCTTTAGCGGGTTAGAGTTTGTGTGGCACTAAGTCTCTAGTGCCTTTATACTCTCCCTATCCTTCAGTGGGTTAGAGTTCGAGCTCGATTTTTGGTCTGCTCACCGATCCTTCAGCGGGGCAGATGTTCTGGGGGTGCTAAGTCTCTATCGCCTTTATACTCTCCCGATCCTTCAGCAGGTTAGAGTGTTGTCAAGGCGGCTTTATCATGATGCGCCTTCATGCCTTGGGACGTTATCTTCGCGTCCTTTATACTCTTTCCCTGATCTTGGGAGTTAGAGTGCAAGTTGTAGTACGATTTACCTAGTTGCACCTTTTGGAGCTTTAATTATCGTGAACTTTCCGATTTGCTGGACAGCATGTTGAATTAGCTGTTTTAAGATTACTGCATAAATTTAAAACAATTCTCAAAATGGTAACAGTATATATATATTGATCAAAATAAAATAGTAGATAAGAAATGGTGCAGTAAAGGTAAGTGACACATAGTATTTTTATAGTGGTTCGGTCGAATCATGACCTACGTCCACTCTATAATCCTTTGTTCAAATAACCAAAATGCTTTAGGCAAGTCGAGCCTTTTTACATGGTTCTAAAAACAAAAGAGTAAAACTGACGCTTTTATGTTAGGTAAAGCGGCAAATGTTGGGTGTTCCACGCTCTGGAGATTTCATCTCCATCTACGGTCGCTAGCTTGAAAGTTCCATTATCAAGCCTTCGCAAAATGGAGTACGTTCATTCCCATTTCAGGCCCATATGCACCAGGGGCGGAAAGACGCGCTTCAGAACCAAGTCTTCAGGTTCGAACGTCTGAGCTCGGACTCTTCTGTTGTAGTACCGAGCTATTTGTTGTTTGTGCCTCAAAGCACGTAAGTCGGCTTCGTCCCTTTTTTCCTCAACCATGTCTAGGGATTCAAGGAGCAACTCATTGTTGGTCATCGGGTCATAATAAATGGTACGATGGGATGGTACTTCTAACTCGACCAGAATAACTGCTTCAGCTCCGAAAGAAAGGGAAAACGGAGTGTGACCCGTCGCCGACTTGTACGTTGTTCTATAGGGCCGTAGTGCCAGGGGCAATTCATCGACCCACATAGCTTTGGCCCTCTTTAATCTTTTCATTAGAATGGATTTAATCACCTTGTTTGCCGCTTCAACCTGTCCGTTCGATTGCGTATGTGCCACAGAGGTGTATCTTTTCTCGATGTGATACTTCCGACAGACCTCTTGAAACTCCGTGTTGTCGAATTGGGTCCCATTATCGATTATGATGATTTTGGAATCCCAAATCGACAGATAATGTTCTTAACGACAAAGGTGATCACTCGTTTGGTTGTGATCGTGGTCAAAGGCACTGCTTCTACCCATTTAGTAAAATAGTCCACGACCACAATAGCGAACTTTGCTTCGCCCTTTGCTATGGGGAGGCTCCCAATAATGTCAATTCCCCATATAGAAAAAGGCCACGGGCTTGTCATTGTCGTCAACTGGTTATGTGGCGCCCTAGGGATTTTGGAGAACTTCTGTCAAACATCACAAGTCGTGCATACTTGACTGCATCCTTGTTTGTAGTGGGCCAGAAATAGCCATATCGCAATATCTTCTTTGCCAACGTTTGCCCTCCAATGTGGTTGCCACACTCACCTTCGTGGACTTCCTTTAGCACACACTTGATGTCGTCATGGGAAATGCACCGGAGGAGAGGCATCGAGAAACCTTGTCTGTACAGAACTTCACCTTGCAACACATATCGGGAAGCCTTCCGTATAACTGCACGCCTCTCACTTTTCTTAGTTGGGAGCATTCCATTCCTCGGGAAATTCTTTAGGGGGGTCATCCATGACTCCCTTTCAGGTTCAATCTCTAGTACAAGATCAACTTCCATCTGATCCACACTGGGGAACTGTAATACTTCAATTGAGGCTAGCTCCATATGTTCTGGATTATCGGAACTAGCAATCTTCGCTAACTTGTCCGCTCTTTGATTCTCCACTCGAGGAATGTGAGATATACTATGGTGATCAAAACCATCCAGAAACGTCCTTTCTTTTTCCAGATATGATATCAACCTTGGACTCTTAGCCTGAAACTTTTCATTAACTTGGTTCACGACCAAATTGGAGTCACAGAAAATGTCTAGCATTGTTATCCCTAGTTCCTTTGCAAGTTTCAACCTGGCAATTAGAGCTTCATACTTGGAATCATTATTGGTTGTGTGGAACTCCAATCTAAGAGCTTAATATATTAGTCGTTTCTCTGGAGTTTCAAGAACCACTCCGGAACCTGATCGTCTGTCATTTTTAGCTCCATCAGTATATAGTTTCCAGGCGTTAGGGTCAAGGAACAGCTTTGGTATATCATCTTCCTCAATTACCGCATCATCTTCTGGGATGGTGAATTCCGCCATAAAGTCTGCAAGTGCCTGCCCTCTTATCGACCTCTGGGGTTGGAAGTTCAGGTCGAATTGACTTAGCTCAATGTTCCATTTGAGCAATATTCCCGATGCCTCTGGCCTTTGTAGGACTTGCTTAAGCGGGTGATCAGTATAAACAGTGATGGGATGATCCTGGAAGTAGCGACGAAGCTTCCTAGATGCGATCAGCAAAATGTACGTGAGATTTTCTATCCTTGGGTAATTTCGTTCTACGGCTTCCAATTTCTTGCTCACATAGTACACCGGTTTTGAACTTTATCCTCTTCTCTTACCAAAGCCGAACTGATTGCGTGGGATGGCACTGCCAAGTACACGAATAAATCTTCGTGATCTACAATCTTAGACAATATTGGGGGTCTCTCCAAATGATTCAACAGATTTTGGAGAGCTTCTATACAATCAGGAGTCCATTTAAAGTTGCGCTTGCCTCGTTTTATTAATTCAAAAAATGGGATGCATTTATCTGTAGCTTTTGAGATAAATCTACTGAGCGCTACCACTTTTCCAGCAAGGCTTTGCACATCTTTAATCTGCTTTGGTTCTTGGATATTTTGGATTGCTGTAATTTGGTCTGGATTAATCTCAATTCCGCGCGTGCTTACAATGAACCCTAGGAATTTTCCAGATGCTACCCCAAATGAGCATTTCAAAGGATTCAATTTCATCCCATATTTTCAGAGAATTTGAAACATCTCAGCCAAATCGTTGGTATGATCGCACGACTGTCTGGACTTTACCAACATATCCTCGACGTATACCTCCATCGTTTTCCCAATCTGGTTGTAGAACATCCTATTCACCAACCGCTGATATGTAGTGCTAGCATTTTCAGACCGAAAGGCATCACCACATAGCAATATAATCTTAAATCTGTAATGAAGTTGGTATGCTCTTGGTCCGGAACATGCATGGGGATCTGATTATACCCTGAATAGGCATCCATAAAAGAAAGGAGTTCATGACCTGCAGTTCAATCTACTAATTGATCGATTCTAGGCAACGGGAAGCTATCCTTTGGACAAGCCTTATTTAGATCAGAGATATCGATGCACGTTCGCCACTTTCCATTGGCCTTTTTAACCAATACCGGGTTTGAAATCCAGTCAAGGTATGTCGAATCTTTGATAAATCCATTACTCTTTAGTTTTTCGACTTCTTCTTTCAATGCGGTAGACCTTTCTGGACCCAACATTCGCCTTTTCTGCTTGACAGAAGGATGTTTCGGGTTAATGCTTAGCGAATGACTCATAATCTAGGGAGATATCCCACACATGTCAGCATGGGTCCAGGCAAATATATCCAAGTTAGCTTTCAGAAAATTTGTTAATTCCTTGGTTCGAATGGGATCCAATCTTCAGGACCTTCTCTGGGTCACTACCATCGATTGGTACATCCACAGTTGCTTCATTGGGAGTCTCCATTCTGCCCCCAGGCTCTTCATCCTCTCTGGGATCTATGTCCTCGGGCATCTCTCTAGGAGACCCTCCCAAAGGCACTTTCTTTAGCTGCTATGACGATTCCTCCCTTGGAGGGGAGGAACCACCTTTCGCCTCTATATCTCTTCATTTGCGAAGCAATTTTAACTCTGCAATGTAGCATGCTCGTGCAACAACTTGATCTTCTCTCACAATATCCATACCGGAGTCCGTTGGGAATTTCAACAATAAGCACCAGGGTGCAATACAGGCCCTGAATTTAGCTACGGCCGGTCGGCCTAAGAAGGCATTGTATGGCGATTAAATATCCAGGACCACGAAGGGGAGGATCCTCACTCTCTGGCGTTCTCCTTCCCCAAGGGTTACTGATAATTCCATGTATCCTATTGGAGTGGTCGAAGCCCCATTAAATCCACATATCCATCCTTCACATGGCTTCAAATCCTTCGGCTCGAGTTTCATTTGGTCTAACGTTTTCTTGAACAAAATGTTGACTGAACACCTGTTATCTACCAAGACTTTATGAACTATAACTAGACCGATGGTGACAGTGATCACCAACGGATATTCAGTTGGGAAGTGTACTTCAATACTCGCTCGCTCGCGAAATATGATGTCATCGGACATCGTCTTTTGTTGTTTAATCGGAGCGCTGTCTTCGGGGTTACTACACTCTCCCACTTCGAAATGCTGTTTAGCTGCATTTATGTATTGATCCATAGCTCTGAAAATATGCCCTGCTAGGTGGACCCACCAATTATGGTATTGATAACGATATTTTTTCCCTTTTTGCTGAGCCGTCGGTTTGGCAGTAGGTTGTCTTTGATTCGGGGGCTTGTACGGTTTGCCCCCTATCCCTGGGAGTCACCATATACTTGAAACACCCCACCTCCGTTAAGGTCACTCTCAAAGGGAATGCCTTAATTTTGGTGGAGGTTTATAAGTAAAAGCCATAGATAAACTCAAGACAAATATAAATACACAAATTTTAAACAGCGGAAACCAAACAACTTTTATTTCATCAATACGTGTTCAAAACATAACATTCCAAAATTGTCTCAAAATACTTCCAACATTAAAACCTCATTACTGTCTTGATTATTAAAGAAGCATAAAACATAAATAAAGTGACAAAAATCCCTATAGAGATATCCAAAGCCATAATCCGAGCAAAAGAGATCCAAATCATATATTTACGGTCTTGGAGCTTGTAAAGAGTCTGACTGAGCTGAGCTGTTTCCTCCCTGTGGACCTGGGAGGGAACGAAAGAATAAAAGAAGAAAAGAAAAAGAGTCAGACATAAAGCCTGAGTAAATCTAGTAACACTTCAGTATACAAATAAGAAAAGGGCATGATAGATATATACTGAAAATAGGAAAGTGTCACAAGCTAAGGAAGTGTCGAATGTACTATCGCACCCATACTATATCTCTACACCTACTTGAGTTTATTCCAATTGGCACCCCATGTAGAGGGTGATGTGATCCCCATTTCTAAAGATCGGCTCCTACTCGCGTTAACATGTGTCATACGGCCCCCAAGAATTGTAGATACCTATGCTTGTCCCACCATGGGGTGAATCAAGACCCATGGTGGCGGCCCCGACACAAAATTCTAGAAGGCATAGGTTATACTACTGGTGTCCACAGTGCCCTGGTTATCTGCTCCGGAGTGTGTGCACGCCTGCACCCCGTTAGACTTACACTGTGCACCCACCGCCGTCGTTTTGACCTCTTGCAATCAGCCCAATAATCGTGCCCCACCCTGCCTAGTTTCAGAGTACCATTGATACCTAACTTGGGTTACTGCTGAAACGGGTCCCTCGTTACCAGGATTTTCTAGTCAAACATGTTAAGTGGTTAAGTGTCTGTATTTACCTAACCCCACCCATCAATTCTTGTTAACATGTTGAATTTGGTTAAGTGTTATAGTTGACTTAACCCTACCATCTGTTCTTAGCCTCTTAGGAGCACCTGACCACTCACATTAGACAGGTATTGCTACGGTTACTGGATATGCCGGTTGGTTCCGGGCAGGTTTGCATCGTAGCTCAGTCTAACCTCGGGTCCTTATTGGGCTCACTGCTTAACCACCCACATTGGATAGGTATTGTTGTGACTACTGGACAGCCGGGCGGTTCCGGGCAGGTTTACATCACAACTCAATCCAACCTCGGGTTAAGCATATCGTGTTTTCTAAATTTACATATTTTATTACTTCTCAATTATATATGTAAATGTCATGTCTTTTATTTTTGGGTATATCAATTCATACCGCTTAAATGTCATTGTCGTTGGCTTGTGCCAAACACGCCAACATATATTTTCAATGTCTTACACCCAACGTTATTACCCCGTTTGTTTGCAACATTATAACATGAGTTGGTCTTGTCACACTTCAGCCCAACTTTATAAATGTGAGAAAAAGGGGAAATCAAGAACATGTAATACATAAAGGTGTGTGGCGCATGAACTTGCAATTTAGCGATTCAACTAACATATAATATAGGTCATGTGAACTTGCATTCAAATCAAAGTATAACTAAGTAGGTGACATATGAAATGGCATAGTTTAGGCTAATACAAACTTGTGTTTAAAACATGTTTAACTTGGCATAATGTCAACCACAAAACTAGCAAGTTGAATATTCACCAAAATGTCCAATTATAACATCTAATCACATAGCCTATTTCAACATGAACTTGCATAGTTTTTGAAACCCAAATGATACTTAACATAGATCCAATTACACTTGCAAATAAACATGAACTTGCATAGTTTATGAAACCCAAACGATACTTAACATAGATCCAATTATACTTGCAAATAAACATGGAAATGATATCATAGGTTTTGGGTCATGTAGGCATAAAAGGTTTCAAATCTAAAACATGTTTACATAAGACTTAATTTAGACTTAGTGAATATATAAGGTCCATGTCATAGGCATAAACATAAAGGGATCAAATTCTAGTTTTTGCCACAAACTTGCAAGTGCCATTGTTTTCATATACTATTGTTCATTAGGCTTGCATCAATCAATTTATGCCACAAACATCAATACACAAGTCATGTTAGAACCATTACAATACACAGAATTTATACAATAACAAAATTCTATTTTCATTTACATCGAATCACATCACTGTTTTTATTCATATTCTGAAAGGTCACTATACTTACAACGAATGCAAAATCTTGAATTCTGGATTCTGAATTCTGAAATTGAGATGTGCTCCTTTGGGTAGACTAATGTTGCGTTGATTAATTTGATTAAAATTTAATCTTCTTCTTAATTTGATTCGTCTTTAGGCTTTTCTCTCTTGACGGCTTTGCTCAATTCCCCCCGGCAGCATGACGACTCCTTTCTTATTTTTTGTGTGAATTTTCAGTTGAGACTTAGGGTGTATTTATAGATTTTTAAATTGTTTTGAGTCGTCAGATGAAGACAGGAGGAATCTAGGCCATACAAAGTTCAAAGAGCCAATCAAGAGGTGACACGTCAGCCCTAGTGACACGCAAACCCATAGAAATTCGAGCCAGAGCCAGACCTAGCCAGCCAGGTCGACCAGGCAGGTCGACTGGCAGGTCGACACCCAGGTCGACACTATGGTCGACCTGGGGTGGCCAGGTCGACACTGAGGTCGACCTGGGGAGGCCAGGTCGACACCATGGTCGACCCTATAGTCGACCTGGTCTCTGGGCGGGAATTTTCCCGCCTAGCCCAGTTTGAACCTGAAATTCGAATTTTGAATTTTAAACTGAGTTGTTTGAATTAAAATTTTATTCTGAAACTTTCGAAGGCCATAACTCCTTCATACGGAGTCCAATTCACGCAAACTTGGACTCTATCTCAAGCAGAATTTCGAGACGAACGCAATGGTGTAACCCATTTCCCTGAATTCTTTCATTTAGAATTAATTACACTTTAATTTGTGAGGCTTAACTTTATATAATTCACGGGGTGTTACATTCTCCCCACCCCCCCCCCCCTTAAAAGGATTTCGTCCCCGAAATCTTCAAGTTAGGAAGAATGTATATCCTACCATCCAACAGTCCATCTACTCAACCAACAAACACAGGAATCCACTGTCCTTAAAAGACTTCTAATGCTTCATGATCATATGCATAGTGTGTGTATATGTCTTTATCTAATGCAGAAATCAGGCGGTCTACTGATTCAGTTGACCCCCTTAATGCGAATCATGTAAGTGTCATGAATCCATTATGTGTGCAAAATTTTCCTACTCATAATTCTACATGAGTGCACAATTTATTCATACAAATGCGACAAACATATGACAGCATATCAAGTTTCAACCGTATACAAATGAGAATACATATATATGCATATGCAGTATGGAGTGACTGAGCCGATCTGTAACCTAGGGTGTGTGTGTATATGCATCCACTAGCAACCACTAGCAACCATTTGCAGCCATCATCCATAACATGTTTTCAAATACATGTTTACATCCATTTGTTTTCTACCTAAGGAGTTTGGAAAAGGACTGAGGAGATATACCTAAAAAGATAGATAAAGCATAACTTAAGGAAAAAGAGAGATCAAAGATGTACCCTCAAAAAGAAGAGGGTAGGCAGCGCGTATTCTGTCCTCAGTTTCCCAAGTCGCGTCTTCCTCGGCGTCGCTCCACTGAACTTTATCGAGTTTGACTTCGCGGTTGCATAGCTTTTTCACTTCAGTTCCTAAGATGCGGGTTGGAACTCTCCTCACAGTTGCTTCACATTCCATTTCGGCTTCTTCTAGAATGCTAGGTTCACCACTTCCGCAGACTCATGCAAACACTTCCGGAGGTGAGAAACATGAAAGACGTTGTGAACTCCGGCCAGTCTCTCAGGTAGCTCTAATCTATAGGCCATCTTCCCAACCTTCTCGATGATAGGAAACGGTCCTACAAATCTTGGTGCTAGCTTTCCTGCGGATCCAAAACGAACGGCGTTCCTTAAAGGTGATACCTTAAGGAAAACCCTGTCCCCAAACTCAAACTCAAGGTCGGTCCTTCTTTTTTCGGCGTATGATTTCTTTCTGTCTTGGGCAGTCTTCATCCTTCTCCGTATCAAGTCCACTTTCTCTGAAGTTTCTTGAATCATGTCCGGCCCAATTATAAGTTTATCTGTAGACTCCCACCAACAAGTTGGTGATCTGCACAGTCTTCCATACAAGGCTTCGAAGGGTGCCATACCGATGGTAGCTTGGTAGTTGTTGTTGTAGGCAAATTCCACTAAAGGAAGGTGATCCTCCCACGTCTCTCCAAAGTCAAGAACGCAAAGTCTCAAAAGATCCTCTAAAACTCTATTCACCCTTTCCGTCTGGCCATTAGTTTGGGGGTGATAGGCCGTGCTCAAACATAACTATGTGCCTACAGCTTCTTACAGACTCCGCCAAAACACGCTTGTGAAGATAGGGTCTCGGTCACTAACAATGCTGGAGGGTATCCCATGGAGTCGAACTATTTCCTTGAGATAAAGAGATGCTGGAGATGTGGCAGTCCTTCTACTCTTGATAGGTATGAAGTGAGCGCTCTTAGTAAGCCTATCCACTATTACCCAAATGCTAGTATTGCCTCTTCTTGACCTGGGTAGTCCATCAATGAAGTCCATTGAAATGCTCTCCCACTTCCACTGTGGGACCTCTAAAGGATGAAGTAGTCCTCCAGGCTTCTTTTGTTCCGCCTTAACCTGTTGGCAGGTCATGCACTTAGAAACGAAATCTGCCATGTCTTGCTTCATGCCGCTCCAAAAGAAAGTCCTTTTTATATCCTTGTACATCTTATCACCGCCAGGGTGTATAGTCATCTTGGAATGATGCGCTTCCTCGAGAACCTTCTTTGTCAACTCCCTTGCTTGTGGGACGAATAATCTTCCATCTCGCCTCAGCTAACCTTTATCATCGATGGTGTATCTACTGAGGTGACTAGAAGTCTCACCCCTAATAAGTTTATCAGTCACATCCATAAGCTGAGGGTCTTCACGTTATACAGCCCCTATTGAGTCTAAGAGAGTAGGGCGTACTTCGAGAGATGCTAACAAACCCGGTACAAAATCCGAAGAGGGCCTAAAGTTAAAACTAGCTATATACTCCAAGTTTTGCCTCTCTACGAAGAGTGGGCTTAAGGTCAGTTTCTTTCGGCTCAACGCGTCTGCTACTACGTTGCCTTTGCCGGGAGTATAGGAAATTTCAATGTCATACGAGGCAAGAAACTCCTTCCATCTTTGCTACCTCAAGTTAAGATCCTTCTGCGAGAAGAGGTATTCCAATGATTTATGGTCAGTGTATAATTCAAACTTCTCACCTAGGAGATAATGGCGCCAAGACTTAAGCGCAAAGACGATGGAGGCTAACTCAAGATCGTGGGTTGGGTAGTTCTTTTCATGAACTTTTAATTGTCTTCCACCATAAGCTACTACCCTTCCTTCTTGCATTAGAACACCGCCTAGTCCCGTTCCACATGCATTCGTGTATACTGTGAACATTTTGCTTCCGTCAGGCAGAGTTAGAACTGGGGCTGTTGTAAGAGCCCTTTTTAATAATTGGAAAGCAAAATCGCAGTCCAAATCCCAAGTGAATTCCAGATTCTTCTTTGTTAGTCTTGTGAGTAGGGCTGAGATTTTCGCGAAATCCCTAATAAACTTTCGGTAAAAACCGGCTAGCCCAAGAAAGCTTCGAACTTCGGTTGCATTTCTTGGTGTCTTCCAATCTTGCACTGCCACCACTTTCTCGGGGTCCACAGCCAAACCCTCTTTGGACAATATATGCCCGAGAAATCTTACCTCCTTTCTCCAAAAGTGGCACTTGGAGAATTTGGCTTTTAGTTGATGTGTTCGGAGAATATCCATGATTTCTTTCAGATGCTGAGCATGCTCTTCCTCATTCTTTGAGAAGATTAAGATATCATCTACGAAGACAACCACAAATTTGTTGAGGAATTCTCTGAACACCCTGCTCATTAGGTCTACGAAATAAGCTGGTGCGCTTGTCAAGCCGAAAGGCATAACAAGCCACTCAAAGAAACCATCTGGGGTTCTGAACGTCGTTTTATCAATGCTATCTTCAGCTACTCTTAACTGATGGAACCCAGTTGCCAGATCAAGTTAGGAGAAGACCGTCGCACCTACAAGCTGATCAAACAAATCGTCGATTTGGGGAAGAGGATTCCTATTTTTCTTTGTCAATTTGTTTAACTCCCTATAGTTGACGCAAAGGCGAAGCGAACCGTCCGCTTTGGTTGCGAACACCACTGGAGCACCCCATTCCGAAATGCTCCGTCTAATTAACCCCTTTTCAAGAAGTTCTTTAATCTGCATACTGAGCTCCTTTCTCTCCCTTGGAGCCATGTGTCTGACAGGTAAAGCTACAGGCTTTGCATTATCCGCAAGATATATGTGGAAGTCTATTTCCCGCCTTGGAGGTAAGCCTTTCACCTCCTCAAAGACATCTGGATATTCCCAGACTACTCTTACTGATTGCAAATTCTCATCAGAAGCATCAAGTGACTCTAGATAACTAAGCATAACAGCATTCAAGGGATTACAAGAAATTTCTAGAGTGTTACCAAGCCGAGTCAAGAGTCTAACTACTCTTTTTTCACAATCAAGGATGGCACTATTACTGGATAACCAGTCCATGCCTAAGATCAAACCATATCCCGAGAAGCCCAAAACAAAGGCATCACAACTAAACTCAACACTGAGAATAGAGATTTTCAAACCCAAACAAACCATTGACAAGTAAGCGGAGCCCCCAATTGGATTTGGAACTACTAAGGGATCTTCTACCAATCTATGGTCCAGATGCAGAGATTCTACTAAGGCAGATGAAATAAAAGAGTGTGATGCGCCAGACTCAAATAGTGTGCGAACTGGATGATCATAAAGATGGACTACACTTTCTCCAGAAATATTACTACCTCGTTCCTGCTGAGGTGCCACTAGCGCATGAACCTGACACCTTGAAGTGGATCTAGCTTTCTGTCCCTGCCCTTTCTTCTTTGGGCAATCCTTAGCTTGGTGCCCAGTCTCTCCACAATGGAAGCAACCACCCATCTTCGCCTTCCTTTTTCGACAGTCTTTTGATATATGTTCCACAATGCCACAAAAATTGCACCTTCTCTTCTCACGGGGCTTATTGTTCTTCTCTCCTTTCTTGAAGTCTGTTTTCTTTGCTTGTAGACCCTCTTTCTTCTCTTCCACCCTAGTTTCTTTCTTGCCATGGTCTTCCTCGTGTAGCAATGCCATGTCCACCAAGCTTTCATAAGTCACTCCTGTGGATACATGGGTCATGGCAAGGCTGTGTAGAGGCTCATTCAAACCCTTGACGAAGCGAAGTGCCTTCTTGTGTTGGGTGTTTACTAAGTCTAGCCCAAATCTGGCCAGCTGATTAAACTGATTAACATATTCCCTGATCGTCATGCTTCCCTTTTTCAGAGTTAGAAACTTCTCCATTTGCAGGCTTATTTCTGCTTGGGAGAGGAATTCATCTCCAACCTTGTCCTGAAATCCTCCCTTGTTTCCACCGCCCGCTGAGCATTGGTAATTTCCCACCAATAGGAAGCTTCATCCTTAAGCAACCATACCGCTAGTTGTATCTTTTGCTTGTCATCCACTCCAAAGATGACAAACAAATCCTCAGTCTCCTTTAGCCAGTTTCTTGCTCCTACAAAGGACTCAGTTCCATAAAAGTCTTTTCCACCCATAGCCTTAAAGTCTCTACATGTTTTTGCGAAGGCATTTCCACGAAGAGGAGGAGGAACCACGGACACTGGAGGAGGGATGTCTGCTGGGCCCGCGCCATTGGCCCTTGCTTCTAAGTACCTCCTAAACCAACTGGGTATCGGCACTCCTTCCGGGAGGATAAGGTCTCCAGACATGCTGAAACAGAAAGGAAAAATTAAAAACGAAGGATAGAGAGAGATGGATAGGGCACATGGCTTTGGGGGATTTTGTCTTTTTATAAACATATCACTTTTTCTTGAAAAATGCTTCTTTAAACTTTCTTTTTTGAAAACAATTTCAAAAACTTTTATCTTATCTGGTAAACCTATGCTCTGATACCAAGTGAAACACCCCACCTCCGTTAAGGTCACTCACAAAGGGAATGCCTTAATTTTGGTCGAGGTTTATAAGTAAAAGCCAAAGATAAACTCAAGACAGATATAAATACACATATTTTAAATAACGGAAACCAAACAGACTTTTATTTCATCAATACGTGTTCAAAACATAACATAACATAATTGTCTCAAAATACTTCCAACATTACAACCTCATTACTGTCTTGATTATTAAAGAAGCATAAAACATAAATAAAGTGACAAAAATCCCCATAGTAATATCCAAAGCCATAGTCCGAGCAAAAGAGATCCAAATCATACATTTACGGTCTTGGAGCTTGTAAAGAGTCTGACTGAGCTGAGCTGTTTCCTCCCTGTGGACCTGGGAGGGAACGAAAGAATAAAAGAAGAAAAGAAAAAGAGTCAGGCATAAAGCCTGAGTAAATCTAGTAACACTTCAGTATACAAATAAGAAAAGGGCATGATAGATATATACTGAAAATAGGAAAGTGTCACAAGCTAAGGAAGTGTCGAATGTACTATCGCACCCATACTATATCTCTGCACCTACTTGAGTTTATTCCAACTGGCACCCCATGTTGAGGGTGATGTGATCCCCATTTTCTAATGATCGGCTCCTACTCGCGTTAACATGTGTCATATGGCCCCCAAGAATTGTAGATACCTATGCTGGTCCCACCATGGGGTGTATCAAGACCCATGGTGGCAGCCCCGACACAAAATTCTAGAAAGCATAGGTTTACTACTGGTGTCTCCAGTGCCCTGGTTGTCTACTCCGGAGTGTGTGCACGCCCGCATCCCGTTATACCTACACTGTGCATCCACCGCCGTCGTTTTGACCGCTTACAATCAGCCCAGTAATCGTGCCCCACCCTGCCTAGTTTCAGGGTACCGTTGATACCTAACTTGGGTTACTGCTAAAATGGGTCCCTCGTTACCAGGATTTTCTAGTCAAACATGTTAAGTGGTTAAGTGTATGTATTTACCTAACCACACCCATCAATTCTTGTTAACATGTTGAATTTGGTTAAGTGTTATAGTTGACTTAACCCTACCATCTGTCCTTAGCCTCTTAGGAGCACCTGACCACTCACATTAGACAGGTATTGCTACGGTTACTGGATATGCCGGTCAGTTCCAGGCAGGTTTACACCGTAGCTCAGTCTAACCTTGGGTCCTTATTGGGCTCAATGCTTAACCACCCGCATTGGATAGGTATTGTTGTGACTACTGGACAGTCGGGCGGTTCCGGGCAGGTTTACATCACAACTCAATCCAACCTCGGGTTAAGCATATCGTGTTTTTTAAATTTACATATTTTATTACTTCTCAATTATATATGTAAATGTCATATCTTTTATTCTTGGGTATATCAATTCATACCGCTTAAATGTCATTGTCGTTGGCATGTGCCAAACATGCCAACATATATTTGCAATGTCTTACACCCAACGTTATTACCCTGGTTTGTTCGCAACATTACAACATGAATTGGGCTTGTCACACTTCGGCCCAACTTTATAAACGTGATAAAAAGGGAAAATCAAGAACATGTAATACATAAAGGTGTGTGGCGCATGAACTTGCAATTTAGCGATTCAACTAACATATAATATGGGTCATGTGAACTTGCATTCAAATCAAAGTATAACTAAGTAGGTGACATATGAAATGGCATAGTTTAGGCTAATACAAACTTGTGTTTAAAACATGTTTAACTTGGCATAATGTCAACCACAAAACTAGCATGTTGTATATTCACCAGAATGTCCAATTATAACATCTAATCACATATCCTATTTCAATATGAACTTGCATAGTTTTTGAAACCCAAACGATACTTAACATAGATCCAATTACACTTGCAAATAAACATGAACTTGCATAGTTTATGAAACCCAAACGATACTTAACATAGATCCAATTATACTTGCAAATAAACATGGAAATGATATCATAGTTTTTGGGTCATGTAGGCATAAAAGGTTTCAAATCTAAAACATGTTTACATAAGCCTTAATTTAGACTTAGTGAATGTATAAGGTCCATGTCATAGGCATAAACATAAAGGGATCAAATTCTAGTTTTTGCCACAAACTTGCAAGTGCCATTGTTTTCATATACAATTGTTCATTAGGCTTGCATCAATCAATTTATGCCATAAACATCAATAAACAAGTCATGATAGAACTATTACAATACACAGAATTTATACAATAACACAATTCTATTTTCATTTACATCGAATCACATCACAGTTTTTATTCATATTCTGAAAGGTCACTATACTTACAACGAATGCAGAATCTTGAATTCTGGATTCTGTATTCTGGAATTGAGATGCGCTCCTTTGGTTAGACTAACGTTGCGTTGATTAATTTGATTAAACTTTAATCTTCTTCTTAATTTGATTTGTCTTTAGGCTTTTCTCTCTTGACGGCTATGTTCAATTCCTCCCTGGCAGCATGACGACTCCTTTCTTATTTTTTTGTGTGAATTTTCAGTTGAGACTTAGGGTGTATTTATAGATTTTTAAATTGTTTTGAGCCGTCAGATGAAGAAAGGAGGAATCTAGGCCATACAAAGTTCAAAGAGCCAATCAAGAGGTGACATGTCAGCCCTAGTGACACATAGAGCTACAGAAATTTGAGCCAGAGCCAGACCTAGCCAGCCAGGTCGACTGGCAGGTCGACACCAAGGTCGACACTGAGGTCGACCTGGGGAGGCCAGGTCGACACCATGGTCGACCTGGTCTCTGGGCGAGAATTTTCCCGTCCAGCCCAGTTTGAACCTGAAATTCGAATTTTGAATTTTAAACCGAGCTTTTTGAATTTAAATTTTATTCGGAAACTTCCGAAGGCCATAACTTCTCATACGGAGTCCGATTCACGCAAACTCGGACTCTATCTCAAGCAGAATTCCAAGACGAACGCAATGGCATAACCCATTTCCCTAAATTCTTTCATTTAGAGTTAATTACACTTTAATTTGTTAAGCTTAACGTTATAGAATTCACGGGGTGTTACAATACTCATCAAGCTTCCCTTCTCGGAGCAGCCTTTCAACCACATCTCTCAAGTGATGACATTCGTTTGTGGAATGACCATGAATCTGATGAAAAAGACAGAATTTCCCAGTTTCGCGCTCTTTCTCTGTAGAATCTCTCGGAGGAGGCATTTTGTACTGCAGGACATTATATGTATCCAAGAAGATGTTCTCCAATGTGTCATTTAATGGTGTGAAGTTCTCAAACGGTCTAGGCCGGAATCTCCTCTGAGAGTCATTTCCTCGATTTCTTTTCCTTTTATTGTTATTATTATTCCCTGATTGACGACTGCTGCCTTGGTTCTTGTTCCCAACGTTAACTTCAACTTTTCCTGAGCTATCTCCCGTTTGCTTGATGGCCACGTTGCTTTGGATATCTTCCCTATCAGTAGCCTTTCTTTTTTTATTAGCATATAACTCCTCCCGACGTAGGCGAACATTGGCTTTTCATAAAATATTTCTCTTGTCGGGGGTGGTTTGCCAGCTAGATATTTTCCAAACTCGGTACCTTTATCGACGCCATCAATCAAGGACATCAACACAGTTTGCTCATGCGGATCTTTGACTTCTGTGACAGCCAAATTAAAACGATCCAAATACGACCGTAGGCTTTCGTCCGGTCGTTGTTTAATAAGGGATAGCTTGATCACATTCTTAGACCTCTGGGCATGAAGACGGAATTGGTTTACGAATTTCTCACTCAATTCCCTAAAGCTGGATATTGATCGTGTGGCAGGCGGGTAAACCATAATAATGCCACATCTTCTAAGAATATAGTGAACGCTTTACATTTAACCGCGTCTGTAGCTGCAGTGACATTCATAGACCAGGGGTACCGCATTAAATGTTGGATGGGTTCAGTCCTGCCCGTATAGCGATTCATGTTTAGCATACTGAAGCACCTCCGGAATGTAACATCCAGTATGTCGTCAGTAAAAGGCGTTTGACTGCGATCTATGCCCCAATCTTCATTCCTCTATCCACGGCTATCTACCATGACTTGCCTAATCATTGCCTCAACCTCTGCATGGGTCAGTGTAGATTCGGGATCAACACTTCTTGCCTGATGTCCTCCTACAGCATTTCTTTGACGAGCTGCTACAAAATCTGGGCCCTGAGCAGAACTCCCTTACCCCCTGTTTCCGCGGTCGATCACGCGACGAGCGGGAGGTATGCCATTCCTTGGCGGTAGAACAGGCTCATTCAAATTGCGGTTACTAGTTCCTTGATTAAATGACTCTTCTTCAGGAGACGGAAGTGACCCAAATCGAAGTTGTTCTATGTTCTCGGGCCTTTCTAACGGGGGCCATCGTCGGTTCCTTTAGGGCTCTTCAGATGACGATGTATGTTCCGGAGAGAAAGGGTGAGCTGGAGGTGGTGAAACCTGCCTTTGAATATCGTCAATTCTTTTGCCTAAGGCAGTAATATTTTGATGCAGCAACGAACTCTCCTGCCTTTGAGCGGCCAGTTCATCGGTTTGTTTGTCCAATGCTTCAAGTATTCGAGTAAAATGTCCTTCGGTAACTGGGGCAGAAGGGTCGAATTGATCATCAACATTCTCTCTTATACATAAAGAACTTGGGCCGGGTCAATTAGATGTTCCGGCACGAGAAGAACGAGCCATAACCTCCTTTTCAGGTCGGGTTGTGGTCTGATTATCGCTTTGGATCGCGGTACCCTTGTGTCGATGGCTCGTGGTGACTCCCTAAGATCGGATCGTGGGGGCATTAGATAGGAGGATGGTGTTGTTGTCCTAGGATCGAGTCGTGACACCTTCAGAGACCCAGATCGTGGCACCCCCTTCAGGTCGGGTCGTGATACCCTCTACGGCCCGGAACGCCCCCACATCATCGCGATCCGAAAGCTCCTCTTCGACCTGCTCGTGCACACCTTCCTCAATTGCTTCATTCGTAGCTTCGTTCGCTTGCGAAGCTCGTAATTCCTTAGACTTCTTTCCAGCCATGATATATGGAGATCGCTGAAATCTTCAAAAGTCGAAACTGTTGAGTTTTGGACTGTCTTTTTCGGACTTGAATATCCAAACAGCAGAGAAACAATCCAATGTACTGAGACTTTGGTTCTCAGTGAAAGCACCAAAATGTTAGATCCAAAATTGGCTCTAACACCCAAGTTGTTCAATTATGCAGAAATTAATATCAGAAAAAATGCTAGAAAAGCAAAAAAGACACAAGATTTATAGTGGTTCGGCGTTAACGAGCCTACGTCCACTTTATATCTATGATTATACTTCGAATCAGAGTACGATCGATGATTTATCCCTCAACCTCCCTTTTACAATGTTGATTCACTAAATAATTTCGAGACAGCTCTGAATAATAATAATGGAGGTGTAATAATTGTGGATTCAGAACTCAGAATTACCAAAAAGATCCTAAAAAATGCCGAGTTTTGGGCTATTTATAGCTTATTTCTGCCGGCGGATCGCGGTCGTACGTGGCACAAATCCCGAGGAACTCGGGCTGGTTCGTAGCTTGATGGAGAAATAGTCAATATATCCGTTATGGACAGGTGTCGCTGGAACTTGTGTTTGCGGATCGTGAAAGACTTGGTCATGGCTTTCATCTAGTTTCCTGGTTCGGATCGGGTCGCGCTTTCATGGATGGATCGGATCAAGCTAGGAGGAGCGGGTCGGATCGGTCTAATAGGGGTCGATCGCGATCAGGTTAAGGTCTTTTCCCTAAGTAGAGCTTTATTTTGAACTCTCATTTAAATCTTAGTGGCATGGTCCAAAAGCTAGCCAACAGCAGCTTTACGTGACTTCTTAATCTGAACAAGAACCGGATGTCATCTCCAGTGGGTTCCTCGTGCAGGTACTATCTAAGCAAACTACAATTACCAAGAAGGAATGCATATCCATTTGGATGAAGATGTATAGGTGCTAAGCAGAAGTTACGCATCATATCGCGAATAAAGTCGTAAGTATTTAATGATATTTTTCATCAACACCGGAGATAGGTCTATGGAAGTGGACCTAAGGAAGAATAGATTGTTTATTCTTTGCAAATTTGAGTTAGTTCGATGTTTCCTAGGTATCAAGGTCTGGAATCTAAAAGAATATTTACTCTTCACTCGAAGGGGTGAGTATCACTCTTAAGCGATTCAAGAACCAATAGTTACCTTAGGAAAAATGATCCCTATATACAACCCTTGATAAAGGACTTAACTGATGGTAGGAAGGGGTACTGCACCAAGCTTGTTGAAGGGTCTAAGCTTGTACGAAGGAATTAAGCTTGTTGAAAGGTTCTAAGCCTATAGGAAGGGACTAATCTTGTAGAAACGGTCTAAGCTTGTAGGAAGGGGTGCTTCACCCGATTAGCGGAAAGGCTTGGGTAAGGTTTCAAGCACATGTAGGAAGAAAACAGTAAGTTGTTGTGATGATGATTAAGAAGTATCATGACAAACTCATAATAAAATATCATAAGTACTGATTCAATCTTTATTGATCTTTAATTTAGAATACATAAATAGAATAGAAGAAATCCCCAAATCGATCTAAGAATTAGGGTTTACTCTATTTAGAAAGAGAACAAGAATAAGAAAATCATCCTCAAAGTGAGACCCCTAGGGTCTTGTACATAGAGAATTCGGGACCCTTCTTCTATTAGGCCGTTGGGCCTGTAGGAGCCTCTATCGGCCAATTTTCTCCATTGTCTCGGATGTTTTGGCTTCCGGCCGCTTTGTGGTGCTGATTCTAGCTTTCGTTGTGAAGGTTCTGTTCAGTTGGGGCTTCTTTGATATTGATATGTGATTGTTGATGTAGTAGCTTTTCAGAAGGTATTTGAACTCCTGGTTGTATGCACTCAATTATAAGCTTTCGGTTTTCTAATTAATACATAGAGGAGCTTTCCCTCATGAAGTATGTAGGTAGTTGCCGATTCGGAACGACTGCCAGTGTCTGTACTAACCCAACTAGTATGGATAGCCTATATCCTGTTTGGGTTCGGGTTGGCCTTCCGGTGGAATCTCCAAGTATATAGCCTGATCTTCCGAAAGTTAGCTCCAAATGATTTGTCTATGATCCATTAATGTGACCTTTCAGCATTTATGCAGTAGATGATTCGAAAGCGGGTTCTAGAGTCTTTATATACTTCTGATTTGAAACTCTTGGCGTCTTTGCCTCCTAATGTATCAGTATTAAGCAGGTTAACACGGGCAGCCCTTCCATCCTTCCATGTTTCAGGTAGCGGAGCTCTTGCCTCCCTCTTTCTTAGCTTCCGATTTAGATGACCTTTCGCTCTAGGATCCCCTTGCCGGATGGACCTTGCCGGACAGACCTTGTCGGATAGGCCCTGCTGGATAGATCCTATCAGTATTCTGTAGCTCTTAAGTTCCTTCCACCCAGGATGGTGCCGGATTATGTAGCTCTCGGATCATTCCTGTCTGCTCTTGGTTCTTTCTATTGTTTGACTCTAGTTTTTGGTGAATTCCTATGTGCTTATGGTTATTCGATATCCCTTCACCGTCAGCTTATTTCTGAGTTAATGTTGGTAGCAACATTTTTCCCCCTCACAATGAAGGGATATCTTTGACTTTTCAAGTCAAGCTTTTCTCGCCTTAAGAGGCTATCAGACATTAATCATACAGGGTTTCTATCTTTTCGCTTTCCTAGCATGTATCCTGCTCATTGATTTGATATTAGATGTATGACAGAGATGAAAAAGCGAACTTTTGCCAAAAATAATCTTCTTTTTCATTTTCATGCATAATATTTTACTCAAGCGAGATTATTGTTCATTATTTTTATCACACTATTCACCAAGGTTTCAAACCTAACTAATCGTGAGTTTTCTTTCCTCAACCTCAATTGTTGGTTCTGATTATGCCTTGAGTTAGGGTTTGATGGCCTTTATGCAGATTAAACTCCCGGCAATTGTTTTTAGATGATTTTTATTGGCAACTTAAATAAATTGTATCTATCCCCAATTATTATTTGTGTTCTGGGAAACAAGATTTGTATAGACAACTGGTTTGTGATAAAAGGCAGTCTAACTTGTTGACATCGATCTTCATAGCTAATATTATTGTATAGTGGGTTAATCAAAACTTTACATCATTACTTTCCTATATGTAGCTTGCTTTCATTTAGTGCATGGAAATCAAATTAAAACACATGTTTGTGTTTTGATATCACCTAGTAGGACTATGTCTGGGACCCCACAAATTGACGACCCCCGGTTGAGCAAGCCTGCTAAGCTTTGTTCAAAGGGGGTGAAGCTTGGAGCGAAGGAGCTTTAAGTTGTTCACTCCGTGGGTGGAGCTCCTGATGAATTGAAGTAGCATCATGCTTCATTATCTTCGAAAACATGCTCTTTAATCCTCAGGACAAAATTTCCTAGGACAGCCTCTTCTTTTACATTCAGTTTTTCTTGGGTATGATTTATGTATTTCTCTACCCGCCCCTTCCTATCTTGAGTCTTTGCCTATAAAGAGGGCAGCTTCTGTTGCTAACAGTGGTTCTATTAAGAGACATAAAGAGACAAATTTTATTTCCTATCATTTTGGTGGTTAAACCACCATGTCGCTTGGTTGTCGATTGTTATCCATCCCTCTTGCCCCTCTTCTTGGAAATTCTCCTAACACGTATTCTTCTTCGGTGGAGGCCACATGAAGTGATTTTGTTGCTGACTTTTTAAGATTCAACTCTCCAGGAGTTTCGGACTTGAAAAAATATGATCCGCTCTCCCCTTTTTATCGATAACATGATCCCATAAACCCTCCTTTACTGACTTCAGATTTTGATGGTATTGTTAGATTGTCTTACCTTCTGTTGATGTTTCCGATATTCCGGGGTTTGCTTTTACGGATTGGCTTGATTTTTGTCTTCATCTGGTTAAGCGACAGCTCTCGGTTCATGTTCATATTCTCATTCTCATACATTCCTTATTTGTTTCCCTTCTTATTCTTTACAGTGCTAACATTACATTGTTCTTTTTTAGATGGCGGTACATTGTCAGGGCAATGGCGGCTTCATTTTCTTGTCAGACGAAAAGGCTCAAAGAAGAGAAAGCTGTGTTAGAATTTAAGATCCATGAATTAACTTTAGAGAGGAGAAACAATGAGGAAGCATGCAGTCATCTGAGAGTGTCTCTTGAGAGGGAAAGAGCCAGCAATCGTTCCTTAGCTGCTAAAGTTTTGGCCCTTAAGCACGCACGATCGGATATGTTGGCGTAGAATGCAAGGAGGTTAAGAACAAAGGAGGCAATAATTTCCAATGCTAAGCAGATAATTTATGAAACTCAGAAAAAGATTTCCTTGTTTTTGAGGGTACAACTTCTAGACTTAGTGGAGGAACATTACGAAAAGTCTCTCCTTTTGGTTTATCACGGTAACTGCAGTAAGTTTTCGGATATGAATTTTTCTTCTATCCAACCTTTCCTTCAGAGCAGAATCTTGGGGTGAATTTGGATAGCCAGACCGGATAATGATGTTCCAAAGGTGATCAAGCCGAGGGTTGAGGACATTTTATTTGTTGGAGCACTGCCCGATTATTCAGTGTCAGGTAACGATGAATATCCGACTTTGTATATTGGTGGTGACGAAATAGCTCCCCACGGCAATGACTCTAACCCCAAATGTAGGCATAATAATAATAGCATGGAGGAAGGTATGCTTTTTGTGTCTGTAGATGACTCCCTAAGCCATGCAGATGCTAATTCATTAATGCTTCAGTTAACTTATGTGGAAATGGTATGTTTGTTGAAGAAGTCGTTCTCCCAAAACCTGGTGAGAAGGAACAGAAATGCAAATGGTTTCCCCGATCTCTCAGGTATGAATTTTTATTTTCGAGCCTCCTCTTTGTTTGTAGGGACGATTCTTATTGACTTATTACTACAGTGATAAAAACCTTGTTTTCAATAATTATTTTGTTTCTAGGGCGACTTGAACTCTCTCTCCAGGCTGAGGATGGAGTTTCTCACCAAGCCCTCCTATAAATCTAGCAGAGAACGCTTTTCTAGATAACTTAAACTTATCTATATGAAGTATCCTTTACTATCTTTTAACTTTCTAGTAGATGATTGGGTGGTGATATTAAAGAAACTTAGGGCCCACCATGCGAAATTAATATGTAACAAGAACGAAGGGAGTATTAGTGAGACAAATTAACTTGTTATGCCCCTTGTAGTTGACGTTAATATGCATGGGTATAAACTGTACCTGTATTCATCTTCTTTTGTAGGTAGTTCTGTGTTTTAATATTGATGTTTATTTTCTGAAAATCGATCCTATAAGCAATAGTTCATTTGTTTATATGAACATGAAATTTCATTTGATGACATTTTCTGTTGTTGGTAAGGGTGTTCGATTTACTTCGCACCCGAGAGACCTTACAGGAGGTTCTCCCAGCGATGCTGTTGACAATCTGCCTTGTCCAGAGAACTACTTGTACGGCTCTTGAAAGAAAAAATAGGTATATTGGAGGCTCAAATAAAGAAAAAGGATAAAAACATCCTCGAAGTGAAGAGGGATATAAAGACGAATCCTTCTTTCGATTTTGATGGAGAAAAGGATGAACTCCAACGTCAGGTCGTTGACGTAGAGATAGAATGTGACAATGTATTAACAAAAACAAAAGAATGGAAATCTATATTTGGATGCCCTCTTAAAACTTTCATGCCTGAATTCTTGCGAGCTTCAACAGAGTTCGAGTCCTCGGAGCTTAAGATAAGGGATCTTCCTTTCGGAGTGGATCACTCCCATGATGCTACGTGGCATAGAAAGATTAAGGCCAACATGTGACACCTTATGTCCATTAATGTCACTCTTTATCATAATGCATTAAGTTTCGTGAAGCATTATTGATAAACTTGAACATAAACATTATAAGACAGACGTAAAATAACAGCGGAATCTAAAATTTTATTGAATAGAAAAAATTGTAGCCCCAAAACATGGTTATATAATAAGACTGAAAACATAAAACTTCAACTTTGTATAAAAATCATCATTACAGTACAATAATACATAAAAGAACACAATCCCCAAAATATAGCCATAATAGAGAAGATACGAAATCAAGTAGTACATCTAAGCAGCTCCAAGCAGAAGGAAAGAAGAATCTCGATCAAGCTTGAGTATTCCCACCCTGAGAACCTAGGTGGAACGGTAGAGAAAGAAAAGGAAATAAAATTGGTCAAACATAAAGTCTGGCGAGCCCAGTTAATTTTAGCATATAAATAAGTAAAAGCATCATGACAGGCATATAAGTTAGAGAGAGATAACAATGTCATAAGGTAGGCAGATCAAGGTAAATTGGATAAACATGAAAGAATATATTGTTCTTCTTAATACTTTTCTCTGCACCATCACTAGTATAACAACAACAAGATGATCCCCAATAAGTACAAGATGGTAGACTTAGTCGTACTTCTAGTGAGAGGTCTTATCCCATATAATAATAGGTAGCCCAACTAAACTTACCAGTGTTACCCCTAAGGATAATAACAGGCTCCTAAACAAGCGAGACTGGATGTACCCCAATCACTACCCCAATCGATCGGCTCCCTAAATTAGTAGATACCCGTGCTGGCCCCACAGTTGGATGCATCACTTCCTAAAGTGGCAAACCCATTACTTCCAAGTTGCACAACTATATCTATTGATGTCACAGCGTCTTATTTTCCCAAGCAGGCGGACCCATGCACGCACATGACCCTAATGGAATGCACCGTTAGTCACCTTTCTAATAAGTGACCTCTTATAATCAGCTTAGTATGTGTGCGCCGACTCTGACCTAGTTCGGAGTACTCATTTGATACCTATATGGGTTACTGACTAAAACAGGTCCCACACACACCAGACGATACAAGCTTCCCCCTAAACTTGCATCCCCACTACTAGGATTTCAATAGCTTATGACTACTAGTTTAACAAGATTGTTTAACCCCACAGGTTAAGTTTGTGGGCCTATATATATAAATATTACCTACCGCGCTAAGATTTACTTAACCCTCCCATTGATTCAAGTAAGTCTACATAACCCCTACTCGACTTAACTGGTTCATGTAATCTTTATGGATTCAAACATGTTAAATATAACAAGTTTATCACTATTCATTCATTTATGGTTATTAATGCGCTAGACCACCTATATTAATCCCACAAATTAAGGACGCTGGATACGTCGGTTGAGTCCGGGCAAACTTCTTCTACAAGTCGGACTTAACCTCGTGTCTTAGTGTGTTTATGCACTTAGACCCCTAACATTAGATTCACCACCAGTGGTGGCTGGATATGTCGGGTGGTTCCGGGCAGAGTTCTACCACAAGTGAAACATAACCTGGAGTCCAAGCGCGATTACAGTTTCTAATTACTGTAAATCTTGGCATTTTCATTAACCAATTTTCATGTTTATTATGCCCTAAATCCCTGTCCATTCTATGATACAAGTTATGCCTATATTAATATTTAGGTACAAATAATGCCCAAAATTCCCAATCATGTTTATAATATGAATTATGCCCCAAATTAATCATTCCCAATCGTTACCAGTTTCGTGTGTTCGCGTATTTCAGTAGTGTGCCTAGGCTCAAAGGTTGCCTGTCTATAAAAATAAAAAGGGAAAGATGGGAATAAGAATAGGTATAGTAAATGAAATGGCATAAGGTAACAAAATTGGTCATTCTGTAGAACATGCATAGTGACATGATTAGGCCAACTAACATAATTGGCATATGGTGACCTGATTAGGAAAACTCACATAGTAGGGAAATCATAAACCGGCATAATGAGATCTAAACAGAGGATTAGATATACAAATAGTGGCAGATCTGTTATGATTTCAGATTACTAATAGGCATAGGCTTAGTTCCAAACTTATAGGCATATCATAATTACATTTTAGGTGTTTTTATCTAAAAATAACAAAGAATCACTGTGATTGGATCTCAAAGAACGGAGAATTAATCGCAGATGTTGTAGCATAGATCTCTGAATGTGAATAACTTGTTTGTTGCAGAAGAAGCAGGCTAGATCAAACTATGTTGGGGCAGCACCTCGTTGTCGCCATTGATTTTGGTGATAAAACAATGGGACTAAGGTCTTATTTCTAGCCTAGGGTGAACGAATTTGGTCAGAAAACAAGTCTACGTACGCAAAACTGAATCTGCCTCGGATCTGGGAAGTGTCGACATGGGTGTCGATACCCCTGTTGTGGTGTTGACCCATGGGTCGACACCCTAGGGTGGGTCAACCCCCAACTATCTGAACTTCCGCCCTAGCCCACGTC
Organism: Allium sativum; assembly: GCA_030737875.1. Lineage (NCBI taxonomy): Eukaryota > Viridiplantae > Streptophyta > Magnoliopsida > Asparagales > Amaryllidaceae > Allium > Allium sativum. The sequence goes on along the minus strand of CM060916.1, from coordinate 1,043,720,106 downwards.
TTTTGATTTCAAATTATTTTGAATGTTTTGAGTTGTTTTGTATATATAATTTTCTTGTGCGTATACAAACTTTTAGCCTCAATATCTTCTTTATACGATGTCCGTTTTACGCAAATTCGGAGTCTATCTTAAGAAGAATCTCGAGACGAATGCAATGGTGCAATTCGTTTTACTAACTCCTCAATGTTTAATTAATTATTTTTTAATTCATCATTATTGTGTCTTTTAACATTACGGCTTGTTACATTCTCCCCGACTTGAAGGATTTCGTCCTCGAAATCTCCATGTTAAGAAGAATGTATATCCCAACATCCATCATCCATCTACTCATCCACCAATCACTAGCATCCATTGTCCTTAAAAGATTTTTAATGCTTATATGAACATATGAAAAGATGTGTGTATATGTCCTTATACTAATGTGAAAGATCAGGCGGTCCACTGATTTAGTTGACCTCCTTAATGCAAGGTATGTTAGCGCTACGAATTCAAAATGTATGCAAATAATCCTATTATAACATGTATGTTTTATATGTGTGCGTAATCATTCATCCAAATGCAACATCCATATGATGGTACACCCACTTTCATCCACAAAAGAAGAAAAATGCATACACATCCATATGTAGTATAAGAGTGATTGAGTCGATCTAGTGCCTAATGTGTCTGTATATGCATCCACAAGCAACCACCTGCATCCTTCAAACACAACATGTCTTAAACACATGTTTACATCCATGGGATTTCCACCTATAGGTCGAAGATTCAATCAACAGGATATACATAAGTGACAGAAATAAGCATGAATAAAAGCTTTGGAAAACAAAAACATACCCTTGAAAAGAAAAGGATACGACTCGCGAATCTTGTCTTCAGTCTCCCAAGTTGCATCCTCTTGGTTATCACCCGACTGAACTTTCATCAACTTGACCTCTCAGTTTCGAAGCTTCTTAACTTCTGATCGAAGAATATGGGTAGGAACTCGTCTAACTGTCACCTCTCGTTCCACCTCTACTACCTTAAGCACACTCGGCTCAACTATTTCTACTATATCATGCAAACATTTCCTTAAATGGGAAATGTGAGAAACATCATGAATGCTAGACAGTCTCTCCGGTAGCTTTACTCTATACGCCATTTGGCCAATCCTTTCTATTATGGGAAACGGCCCTACAAACCTTGGTGCCAATTTCCCTACCGATCCAAAAAGAATTACATTCCTCAATGGTGATACCTTGATGAAAACCATGTCTCCTACCTCAACCTCAATGTCAGTCCTTCTCCTGTCTGCGTTGGACTTCTCTCTCTCCTGAGCTGTCTTCATTCTCCTATGACAAGATCAATATTTTTTGAAGTTTCCCTAATCATCTCAAGTCCAAGTAGAAGTCTATTTGTAGACCCCCACCAACAAGTCGGTGATTTACAGGGTCGCTGATAGAATTCTTCGAAGGGTGCCATGCCAATACTAGCCTGATAACTGTTGTTGTAAGCGAACTCTACCAAAGGAAGATGTTCTTCCCAAGTCCCTCCGAAGTCTAGGATACACAGTTTTAAAAGATCCTCAAGAATTTACCCTCTCCGTCTGTCCGTCGGTCTGAGAGCGATAAGTGGTACTCAAACACAACTTTGTACGCAATGCTTCTTGCAAGCTCCTACGAAATTCACTAGTGAAAATGGGGTCACGATCACTTATGATACTAGAAGGTACTCAATGTAAATGGATAATCTCGTGAAGATAAACTGCTGTGAACCTTGCTATTGTTCTCTTGCTCATAACAAGAATGAAATTAGCGCTCTTAGTAAGTCTGTCCAGTATAACCCAAATACTAGTGTTGCCTTTCCTCGATCTAGGCAAACCATCAATGAAATCCATCGACACGCTCTCCCACTTCCACTGTGGGACCTTCAAAGGATGAAGTAGACCACCGGGCTTCTTTTGCTCAGGTCTAACTTGTTGGCAAATCAAATATCGAGAAACAAATTCTGCCACATCTTTCTCAACTCCAGCCCAAAAGAAAACCCTCCTCATATCTCTATACATCTTATCACCACCTAGATGAATAATCATCTAAGAATGATGGGCTTCCTCAAGGACTATCTTCAATGGACTCCCAGCTTGGGGAACACAAAGCCTTCCATCTCGTCGCAACCACCCTCTATCGTCCATGGAATATTTGTTGAGGTGACTAGAAGTCTCCCCTCTACTGAGCCTATCCGAGATGTCTGAAATATGTGGATCCTCTCGCTGTGAAGTACCTATCTGGTCCAACAGAGTAGGTCTAACCTCCAATGATGCCAATAAACCAGGTATAAACTCAGTGGAGTTCTAAAATCAAAAGTCAATATAAACTCCAAGCTTTTCCTCTCCACAAATAGAGGACTTAAAGTCCTCCTCTGCCTACTTAATGCGTCTGCCACCACATTACCCTTGCCAGGGGTATACGCAATCTCAAAATCATAGAATGCTAGAAACTCCATCCATCTTTGTTGCCTTAAATTAAGATCCTTCTACGAGAACAAGTACTTAAGGGATTTTTGATCAGTGTACAACTCGAACTTCTCTCCTAGTAGATAATGGCGCCAAGTCTTAAGCGCAAATACTATGGCAGCTAACTCTAAGTCATGGTTAGGGTAGTTCTTCTCATGGACTCTTAGTTGTCTACCTGCATAACATACATAACATACTATCCTTCCCTTTTGCATCAAAACCGCACCAAGCCCTATGCCACATGCATCGGTGTATATTGTGAACACCTTGTTCTTGTCAAGCAAGGTCAAGACTAGGGCCATTGTCAGATCCCTCTTCAATCGCTGGAAAGCATCGTCACAATCTATATCCCATGAAAATGTCAGATTCTTCTTCGTTAGTCTGGTGAGTGGGGCTGATATCTTTGCAAAGTACTTATTGAACTCCCTATAATAGTCTGCTAATCCAAGAAAATTCCTTACCTCCGTTGCATTCTTTAGGACCTGCAAATCTTGAACTACAACTACCTTCGTGGTATCCACTACCATCTCATCTTTAGAGACTACATGCCCCAGAAATCTCACTTCTTTTCTCCAAAAATGACCTTTGGAAACTTCGCCTTAAGCTGGTGCATATAGAGAGTTTTCAAAGCCTCCCTTAAATGTCGGGCATGCTCTTCCTCGCTCTTCGAGAAAATTAAGATGTCATCAACAAAGACCACAATGAACATATTTAAAAACACCTACTCATCAGATCAACAAAATAGGCGGGTGCATTTTTCAACCCAAAAGGCATGACGAGCCACTCGAAGAAACCATCTGGAGTTCTAAGAGCATTCTTGTCTATACTTTCCTCGGCCACCCTCAACTGATGAAACTCCGTGGCCAGCTCTAACTGGGAGAAAATTAATGCACGAACAGGCTAATCAAACAAACCATCTATCCTCAGAAGTGGGAGCCTATTTTTTTATTGAGTTTATTCAACACGCTGTAATCCACACATAAGCGAAGTGAACTATCCGCCTTAGTGGCGAAAACTACCGAAGCACCCCATTCAGATATGCTTCGCCTAATAAACCCTTTCTCAAGTAGCTCCCCAACATGCTTGCTGTGCTCCCTCCTTTCTCTTGGAGCCATGTGACGCACAGGCAATGCAACTGGTTTTGCATTATCCACCAGTAAATACGAAAATCAATCTCGTGCCATGGAGGTAATCCCCGAACCTCCTCAAAAACATACAGATACTCACAAACTACTGGTATAGATTACAGATCATCGATAGATGCATCAAGTGACTCTAGGAAAGTAAGCATAACAGACCCTTTAGGGTCACAAGAAATCCCGAGTGTCCTCCGATGGCAATTCAAAAGTTTAACGACACTCCTAAATCCAGAATGGCACCATACACGGCTAGCCAATCCATCTCTGAAATCAAACCATAGCCCATGAAAACAAGCAAATATGCGTCGCATTAGAACTCGATGCTCAACACAGATGTTCTCAAACCCCGAAAAATCATAGACAAACGAGTCGTACCCCTAATGGGGTTTGAGATAACAACAGGATCCAAAACCATGCTAGTACTAAGGTGCAGAGACACAACCACTGAATCAGATATAAAAAATTCAAAGTGCCAAAATCAAAAAGAGTTGTAATAGGACGATTGGAAAGAGAGATCAAACCATCAATGGAAACTTTCCTACCTCTATCTAGTGCATTGACCACGAGAGCATGCACCTGCCCTCCCGAAGATCCTCCCTTTGACCTTGTCCTTGCTTCTTCGGGCACTCCTTAGAAAAGTTTCTGACCTCTCCACAATTGAAACAAGCTTTTTTTTCCTCCTTTTACAGTCTTTGACCAAATGATCCTCGCATCCGCAATTATGACATTTCCACTTATCTTTAGCCTTATCGTTCTTTCCTCCCTTCTTTTGTTGTTGTTCTTTCTTGGGCCACACTTTCTTATTTTGTGTCTCCTCAACCTTAGCTTCTTTCTTCTCACCTTTATCTTCCTCATGCATTAATTCCATATCAACGAGCCTCTCGAAAGTTTCCCCCATTCCCCATTGGAATATGAGACATAGCCAACCCATGAAGGGATTCATTCAATCTTCTAGCAAATCCCAAAGCTTTGTTGTGCGGGGTATTCACTAGCTCAAAGACAAACCTCGCCAATTGGTTAAACTTATTAACATACTCTTTCACAGATATGGCACCTTGCTTAAGTGCCAAAAATCTTTCCATTTGCATGCTTTGCTCGTCTTGAGAAAGAAACTTCATTTTGAATCTCTGACGGAAATCATCCCAAGTCTCCACTGGATGCCCTACTTGCGTCACTTCCCACCAGTACGAGGCCTCATTTTTCAGCTGCCAAATGGCTAACTGAATCTTCCTACGATCGTCAAACTCAAAAATACCAAACAAGACCTCCGTATCCTTGAGCCAATTCCTTGCTTCAAAAAAAGTCTTTATCCCTCGGATTGGCTTTCCACCCATAGCTTAGAATTCCTTACACATCTTAAAGAAACTATCAACACGCAGAGGAGGATGGGGAACAGCGGGTGTGGCTGGGGGAGGAATGTCTTCTTGACCTCCAACAGGCGTCGTGGCCTCAAGATACCTATGGAACCATCCCGATATTGTAACGCCCTTAGGAACATTAGGGCCCCGAGACATGCTGAATAGAAAAGAAAAAAGGAATTCAAATAGAGAATCGAAAGATATTTCATATGGCTTTGGGGAATATGTTTTTCAAAACAGATTTTTCTTTAGAAAATGCTTTCTTTTTAAAACCTTTTTGAAAACAATTTTCAAAATCGTTTATCCGATCTGATAACCTTCAGCTCTGATACCAAACGTGACACCCCACGTCCGTTAATGTCACTCTTTATCAGAATGCATTATGTTTCCTGAAGCGTTATAAGTAAGTAGGAACATAAACAGTACAAGACAGATGTAAAATAACAGCGGAATTTAAAACTTTATTAAATAGAAAACATCGTGGTCCCAAACATGGTTACATAATAAGTCTAAAAACATAAAACTTTTGCCTTATACAAAAATCATCATTAGAGTACAATAATATATAAAATAGCATAATCCCCAAATTATAGCCATAGTAGAAAAGATGTGAAATCAAGCAGCACATTTAAGCAGCTCAAAGAAGAATGAAAGAAGAATCCTGATCAAGCTTGAGTATTCCTATCCTGAGAATCAGGGGGGGACGGAAGAGAAAGAAGAGGAAACAAAATGGGTCAGACACAAAGTCTGGCGAGTCCAGTTACTTTTAGCATATAAATAAGTAAAACAATCATGACAGGCATATAAGTTGGAGAGAGATAACAATGTCATACGATAGATATATTAAGGTAAATGAGATAAACATGACAGAATATATTGTGCTTCTTAATACTTTTCTCTGCACCATCACTAGTATAACAAGAACAAGATGATCCCCAACAAGTACAAGATGGTAGACTTAGGCGTACTTTTATTGAGAAGTTTTACCACATACAATAACAGGTATCCCAACTGAACTTACCGGTGTTACCCCTAAGGATAATAACAGGCTCCTAAACAAGCGAGACTAGATTTACCCTAATCACTACCCCAATCGAGTGGCTCCCTAACTCCGTAAATACCCGTGCTAGCCCCATAGTAGGATGTATCACTTCCAAAATTGCCAACCCCGTTAGTTCCAAGATGCACAATTATTCTACTAATGTCACCGCGTCTTATTTTCCCAAGCAGGTGGACCCATGCACGCACATGACCCCGATGGAAGAGCCATCAGACACCTTTCTCCGAAGGACCTCTTATAATCAGCTCAGTAAGCGTGCCACGACTCTGACCTAGTTCGTAGTACTTGTTTGATACCTATATGATTTACTAACTAAAACGGATCCCACACACCAGATGATACAAGCGTCCCCCTAGACTTGCATCCCTACTACTTGGATTTCAACATGTTATGCCTACCAGTTTAAAAAGATTGTATGATGCCACAGGTTAAGATTATGGGCCTATATATATAAATATTACACACCGCCCCAAGATGTACGTAATCCTCCCACTGATTCAAGCAAGTTTACTTAACCCCTACTCAACTAAACAGGCTCATGTAATCTTTATGGATTCAAGCAAGTTATATATCACAAGTTTATCACCATTCATTCATTTACGATTAATAATATGCTAGACCTCCCATATTAAGCTTACAACTTGTGGATGTTGGATATGCCGGTTGGGTCCGGGCAGACTTCTTCCACAAGTCGGACTTAACCTCGTGTCTTAGCATGTTGCGCATTTATGCACTTAGTCCCCTCACATTAGATTCACCACCAGTGGTCGCTGCATATGCCGGGCGGTTCCGGGCTGACTTCTACCATAAGTGTAATCTAACCTCGTGTCTAAGCAAGATTACAGTTTCTAATTATTGCAAATCTAAGCATTTTCATTACTAACAAATTTTCATGTTTATTATGCCCCAAATCGCCATCCGTTCTATGGTACAAGTTATGCCTAAATTAATACTTAGATCAAGATATTGATTATACCCCCAAATCCCTAGTTTTGGTTCAAGGTACAAATTATGCCCAAAACTCTCAATCATGTTTACAATATGAATTATGCCTCAAATTAATCATTCCCAATCGTTCCCAATTTCATGCGTTCACATATTTCAGCGGTATGCCTAGGCTCAAAGGTAGCCTGGATATAAAAACAAAAATAGAGAAAAGGAAAGAAGAGAACAAGAATGGGCATAGTAAATAAAATGGCATAAGGTGATAGAATTGGTCATTCTATAAATTGGTGTAGTGACATGATTAGGCAAAATAACATAATAGGCATACAGTGACATGATTAGGCAAACTAACATAAACATGCATGATGAGATCTAAATAGTGGATTAGATAAAAAATAATGATAGATCTATTATGATTTCAGATTACTAATAGGCATAGGTTTGATCTAAACTTAAAGGCATATCAAGATTACATTTTAGGTGTTCATATCTAAAATAACATAGACTCGCCGTGATTAGATCTTAAAGAACAGAGAATTAAGCGCAGATGTTGTAGCACAGATCTCTGAACATGAATAACTTGTTTGTTGAAGAAGAAGTAGGATAGATCAAACTATGTTGGGGCAGCACCTCGTTGTCGCCATTGTTTAGGTGAATAAAACAATGGGATTAAGGTCTTATTTATAGCCTAAGGTCAACGAATCTGGTCAGAAAACAAGTCTAAGTACACAGAACTGAATCTAGCTCGGATCTGGGGGGTGTCAACATGGGTGTCGACATCCCAGTTGTGGTGTGGACCTATGGGTCGACACCCCTAGGGTGGGGTCGACCCCCAACGGTCTGAACTGCCGCCCTAGCCTACGTCTTCTGATTCCAAATTATTTTGTATTTTTTGAGTTGTTTATTATATATATGATTCTCTTGTGCAGATACAAACTTCTAACCTCAATATCTTCTTCATACGATGTCTTTTTTACACAAACTCGGAGTATATCTTACGCATAATTCCGAGATGGACGCAATGACGCAATCCGTTTTACTAAACCCTCAATGTTTGATTATGTATTCTTTAATTCATCTTTGTAGTGTCTTTTAAAATTATAGGGTGTTACTTTCTCCCCTACTTGAAGGATTTCACCCCCAAAATCTCCATGTTAAGAAGAATGTATATCCTAACATCCATCTACTCATCCACCAATCACAGGCATCCATTATCCTTAAAATATTTCTAATGCTTATATAAACATATGCAAAGGTGTGTGTATATGTCCTTATACTAATGCGAAAGATCAGGCGGTCCACTGATTCAATTGGCCTCCTTAATGCAAGGTATGATAGTGCCATGAATCCAACATGTATGCAAATAATCCTATTACAACATGTAAGTTCTATATGCATGTGCAATCATTCATCCAAACGCAACATCCGTATGATGGTACACCCACTTTCATCCATAAAAGAAGAAAAATGCCCACACATCAATATGCAGTATGAGAGTGATTGAGCCGATCCAGTGCCTAATGTGTGTGTATATGCATCCACAAGCAACCACTTGCATCAATGAAACATAACATGTCTCAAACACATGTTTACACCTGGGGGATTTCCACCTAAAGGTCGAAGATTCGATCGATAGGATATACTTAAATGATAGAAACAAGCATGAATAAAAGGTTTGGAAAAAGAAGTTAAGAACATACCTTTGAAAAGAAAAGGGTACAACTCGCGAATCATATCTACAGTCTCCCAAGTTGCATCCTCTTGGTTATATCCCTACTGAACTTTCATCAACTTGACCTCTTGGTTTCGTAGCTTCTTAACTTCTGATCTAAGAATATGGGTAAGCACTCAACAAAATCATTCATTATTTCTTGTTCAAGAACCGTTCCTTTGATTTTCTTGTGGAGAGTTTTCTTTAGGTGAGAGAAAATGTTAATGTCCTTTGATGTAGAGCCATTTGGAGGAGGTGTTATGGTTTGTACAATGTGGGTAAGGCTATAATCCATGGTGTCGAAAGAATATTATTCTATTTCTCTTTTTCTCCTTATTATCCGCAAGGCTTCCACTCCTAACCTTCAATATTTTGTCACTCTTGGGTCAGTGATTTCCAACTTATGCACTCGAGATCCAGAAGGCTTTTGTTGGGATCTCTTACCTATAACTTTGCTTGTTCAAAGCCTTTGTCCAATCCTGAATGGAACATCATAGGTAAATATGTGGCTGCTAACCACAAGGTTAGAGGTCCAGGCCCTCCTTTTAGTGCCAAAATGTTAACGATATTTTTTTCAACACTGGAGGTAGATCTATGGAAGTGGACCTAAGGAACAATTAGCCTTCGCGAGTTTGAGTTAGTTCGTTATTTCCTAGTATCAAGGTCTGGAATCCGAAAGAATAGTTACTCTTCCCTCGAAGTGGTAAGTATTATGCTTAAGAGATTGAAGAACCAAAAGTTACCATAGGAAAAAGGATCTCTAAATACAACCTTTGATAAAGGACTTAACAGATGGTAGGAAGGGCTCTGCACCAAGCTTGCTAAAGGGTCTAAGCTCGTAGGAAGGAATTAAGCCTGTTGGGAGGGTCTAAGCCTATATGAAAGGACTAAGCTTGTTGAAAGGATCTAAGCTTGTACTAAGGGGTGCTCCACCCGATTCGCGGAAAGGGATGGGTAAGCTTTCATGAACATGTAGGAAGAAAACAATGAGCTGTAGCGATGATAACTAAGAAATAGCATGAAAAACTCATAATAAAATATCATAAATATTGATTCACACTTTATTGGTCTTTAATTTAGAATACACGAATAGAATAAAAAAAGTCCCCATATCGATATAAGAATTAGGGTTTACTCTATTTAGAAAGAGTATAAGAACAAGAATGAGAAAAACATCCTCAAAATGAGACCTTTGGGGTCTTATTCAAATAGAATTCGGGGTCCCTTTTGCTGTTGGTCCATTGGGCCTGTAGGAGCCTCTGTCGTCCTCTTTTCTCCTTGGCCTCAGATGTTTTGCTTCTAGTCACTTTGTAGTGTAGATGATAACTTCCGCAGTGAAGGGTTTGGTCAGTTGGGTCTTCTTTGAGATTGATATGAGCTTGTTGATGTAGTAGCTTTTCGAAAGGTATTTTAGCTCCCGGTTGTATGCTTTCGGTTATAAGCTTATGTTTTTCTCGTTAGTACTTAGAGGAACTTGCCTTCATGATGTATGTAGGTAGCTGCCGGTTAGAACCACTACAGGTGTCTGTACTAAGCCGATTAGTATCTTGTATCCCTGCTTGGGTTCCGCTAGGCCTTCCGGTGAAATCTACGAGTATAGCTTGATATTCTAGAAGGTAGCTCCAATGATTTGTCTATTATCTGTCAATGTGACCTTCCGGTATTTATACAGTAGATATTTCAGATGTTATTCCAAATAGTTTTTATATACTTTTGGTTTGATACTCTCGACATCTTCGCCTCATGTTGTATCGGTATTAAGTAGGTTAATACTGACAGCCTTTCCATCCTTCCTGGTTTCAATTAGCAAAGCTCTTGTCACCCTTTTTCTTGGCTTTCGATTTAGGTGACCTTTCTCTGTAGGATCCCCTTACCGGACTGACCCTACTAGATGGACCTTGCCAGATAGACCTTGTCGGATAGGCCTACCGGATAGATCTTGTCGGTATTATATAGCTTTCAAGTTCTTTTCCCCTAGGAAGGTGCCGTTTTATGTAGTTCTCAGATCATTTGTTCCTACTCTTGGTTCTTTCTAGTGTTTGACTCTGGTTTTTTGAGAATTCCTATGCGCTTACGGTCATCTGACACCCCTTCACCGTCAGCTTGTTTCGGAGTTAATTTTGGAAGTAACACAAGTCGGGGCCACACACCACGCGTTGCACATATGCATGTTCCATGCAGTATAACCCAATGGCGAAGCATGCGCCTGGTCTCCCTCCTCGAGAACTAAAACATGGGTTCATGGTACGCTGAACCTGGCTTGAATTCGCCTCAGGGCAATTTCATCCATGCTCGAACACCCCAAATCTGGCGGATTATCAACAATGACCATGACGGCCAACACATTTGGAGCCTCGGGTACATCACTCGTTATAGTATTTATGTCCTCCTCAGACCTTTCCTAGACTACAGTTGAACCTCCAAACCTCGACGGATCAGTCGAGCACTCGGCCGTCTACTGTAAACCACGATCTGGTGCTTTTGGTGAATATGTAAATTAGAAGAGGTTGACTCTGATGAAGTCTCAAGCTTGTTGTCCCAAGCACTATTGTTGTTTGTTGAGCCAGCCTAGGATGGTGAGTGATGAGGATCTTCGGTTTTCGAACATTGCTGTGTTTTGGATCGTGTTTCCATTGCTAGCAAAACTTCAATATAGTTGCATTAGACATCATATGTAAAATCTATACCCTTCATGTTGGTGTGAACTAACGTCCAGTGAATGCGGTGACAATGCAGTTACAATTACAACAGACTCGTAACACGATGACGATCACTTCCTTTTAGCAACAGTAACCATCATCTTCATCGACTGATGCCCCAAGATTCGCTTTGGGTCGCAAACAAATTGTGGTTGGGATCCGGAAGCGAATTACAATCCAACAGTCCAAAGTTCTTGTCCACAGTCCATGTTATATGCTCTAAGCCTTATGTGCAAAGCCCTGATTCCATCCAATCACGAGGCGTCGCATACGCAATGCATGACTAGATCCATCGCCTCAAACGTAGGTAATAGAACGACATCAGCCAAAGGACGCGAAGTCGCATCACGCTGGTGTTGCGAGATCGCATCACCAAGATAATGTCAAATCGCATCACACCTACGATGCAAAATTGAGCCTCACCGATGATGCGAAATCGCATCATGTAGGCAAATTTGCATCACCCAGGTGATGTGAAATCCCATCACGCGAGCGATGCAAATTAGCATAACAGTGATGACGTGAAGCAGCATCACATCAAGGCATGGGGTAGATGTTCCTCCCCACTTCTCCATCTCCATTCCACTTCCCTTCCTCTCCGCCTTCACCAAACTCCTCCAACCTCCACTAACCTCTGAACCTAGCTCCAACCAAATCGCGAATCGCGGTGCCATCAACTCGAGATTCATGTTTTCGGGCATGGATAGAGCTCAGTCACCTCCAAATCGCATAAAGTCACCTAACTTTTTCTTGTTTTTTCTTCTTTAACCAATTTTCGAATGCTTGTTCTCAAGAGCCAGAAGCCGTTTCAGGGGGATGCGAGAGCAAAAAGTGTTACGGAGGGGCAGGAGTCAGAGTCGGCTTATATAGAGGTAGGGGACATGGGCCCTCGACCCGCCTTTCCTTGCCTTGCATCCCACTAGGATGTGATCCATCGCATCTCACCAAGATGCGATGCTGTATATATAACAAAAATATCTATGTATATATTAATATATATATATATATGTGCACATACATATATGTTTATGTATGCATGTGTACTTCTGTAGTGAACTCTTACCTGGTATTTTATTTCCAAATCATGATCTCATCATGTAAAACCACACAAAGATATGTCAGTGTGGGCGCAAACACACGCCGACAACTTCTCTCTTACGTTCAGACGTAACTGAGGGTCGGTGGCTAGCGCTAAATTTCATGAATGAGACAGGGACTAGACGATTGGACAAGCTACCAACAAAGTAGAATACTGAACAAACATAAGGCTTCGTGCTTCTCCATAACTCTCTCCTCAGCACAAAGCACATCTTGCCAAGGCAAGACGTACATTAGGGGGAAAATGTTAACCGATATTCTTTTCAGGTTACCAAAAGTACACAAGACCCACCCGATTCAACATGTCATGTGGCATTAAGTTTGAAGTGTTGCCACAATACTAGCACATATAGCAGACAATGGATTGAAAAAGAGAAACGCTTCACAATCCCTCCAAACAAGTGCCTTTCGTTGCATCATAAGGCCCGCACCGCCTTCCATCGACCCACTCCAACTCGCATCAAATTGACTCACATCACTCTGTAATGATCCATATCATGCCTTCACACCACGCATCCCATCCAACTGGGTGCGATGTCATCACATCCATTTGGATGCGATGCCATCGCATCCATAAAGATGCGATGGTGTTGCATCCCTTAGGATGCAATGCCATCACATCCAAATGGATATGATGGCATCGCATTCCAATGGATGGAAAGCCATCACATATAAGGGGATGCGATGGTGCTGCATCCCTCTGGATGCAATGCCATTGCACCAAAGGGATGCAGTGCCTCCACAATGCATCCCTGTTAGGGTGTGATTTCCACTTCCCTTAGGATGCAAAAATCGCATCCCAGAAAGGGATGCGAGTTTGTCCTTCTACCACTTCAATGTGATGTGATTTTCTGCTGCAAACGAGCCTTATGATGCGATTTTCTACTGACTCGTCCCCAAATCCTAACTACTCCCACCTAACTACTCCACTGTAAATACCCCTAAGCTCATTTGTTACAGAAGGCTGGAAAATTGAAGATTTGACATCTCCCTAGAGCTTCAAGGGACCTCTCCAATGGCATCTTCACTTTGAGGAAGAAGAAGGACAAAATCTACTTTTTCAAGATAATCAAATATGATGACTATGACCTCAAATTACATGGAAGTACTTGTAATTAAATGCCTTGAAGAGGATTATAGCTTGTAACTCATTATTGTCAATAAAATATCAGAAGCTCTTCCAAAGTGGATGTAGGCCCCATACGGGACCGAACCACTATAAATCCTTAGTGTTGTTTATTGCTTTCCTGCACCTCTGCACTTGTTTTCCTTAGGTGAAACCGTATTGTTAAGTAATTGAGAATCTTGGGTGTTGTGACATTTTTTCCATAAACATGCTACATGGTAATCTCTATCATCTGATTCTGTACATTTCCTAGACGTCGGCCATGTTGTTTAAAAATAGATAACATTACTTTAGAACAAGAATCTTGTTCAACGGCCTCATCATTGTACATACCATTTTCAAATGCTAAGTTCATATGATCATTGAAATAATAAGAGAAAAGCAATAAAGCTTCCTCTTTGATATGTGATTTGCAAATCCAACCCTCCACTTTAGCTTTTTGTCTAACCTTTTTTCTTTAAATGACTTAAGTACCTAATCAAAAATATTTCAGTCTAATATTAACTTTTATTTATAATTAAATTAACGTTTCCATAATCAAAATTAATAACTTACCTCTCGGATGGATAAATCCATCCATATTGCACAGGACCTTGAAGATTTGCTTCATATGGAAGATGAATAAGCAAGTAATCCATTACATTAAAGAAAGTTGGAGAAAATACTTTCTCCAACTGGTAGAGCAGTATTGGGATTTCTTCCTCAAGTATACATAAATGGTCAATTTTTAACATAGCTGAACAAGGCTCCTTATAAAATATACTAAAATCCATTATAACCTTCCAAAATTTTACGAGCAATAGTTCTTTGAAAGCGATAGGTAAATTTTCCTATCAATACATGACAGTCATGAATTTTCGTCCTACCTAGTCTTTCATTCTTATAGTCGACACATCTACAAAGATTAGAGGAAATTCCACCGAGAAATTGCAATTCATCCACCCATTTTAACAGTACATTAACTTGGTTGTTTTCCAGTACATAGCATATTTTGATTTTTTATTTTTTTTTACTATCATTTGGCTTCATATGAAAATCAAGGCGATTACATATTTCTTTATATCACGTCTTGATTTCAGATCGTCCTTTGTTTTGCCCTTAACATTCAAAACTGTATTAAATACTTTATTAAATATGTTTTTCTCGTTATATGCATCATGACAATGTTACGACGGATTAAGAGATTTTTCTAATAAGGTAACTCCTAGAATATACTCTGTTTGCACCAATTATGAACCATCAATTTACCTTGGATTTCAATTTGTTATCCGGTTTCATGTATCTTTGGATAATCTTTACAAGTTCATATATATCCTCGCTTGACCAAACTGTTGGTGCTCGTAGAGTCTCATGTCTATTAGCCGTGGAGTTATTTTGTATCTTCTAAAAGGATGATTAATATGAGGAAAACATCGATGACAATCAGACCGCGAAATTTTATTCCCATGCGGTAAGAAAAATACTCATGTTTTTTTTTTCATTCAATAAGGGCAAGAAAAACGATCAGTCGTGCTTTAACCCGAAAGCACTACATATGCAGGAATATCGCTAATAATCCATAACAAAGAAGTGAATATCCGAATTTTTATTGATACGTTGTATGTTCCAATTCCTTCATACCATAATGTTTCAACTCTTTGATTAACTGTTATAAGTAAACATTGATCCTTTGTGTTGGATCATCAAGGCCAGGGACAACAATTATAAGAAACATATACAGAGTTTTCATACACATCCAGAGGGTAGATTGTATGGTGTAATGATTATAGACCATGATGAATATTTAGAACCAAACTAAGAAAACGGTGAGAATCCATCTGTACATAAATCTAGCCTAAGGTTACGGCTCCCCGCTGCGAAATCAGTATACTTCTTATCAAAATACTTCCAAACTTCTCCATTAGGTAGGTGTGTTAACGTACCTTCTTCAGGTGTTCTCATACCTTATCTTCTCATATGATGCGCTCTTACAGATGATGCATATAACCATTGAAGTATAGGAATGATAGGTAAATAGTGCATATGCTTGTACGGAACTTCTTTTTCCTTGTTTTATGTCTTTCGTGATTACGTATTTACATTTCCTATTATTGATGTCTTATTTTCAAAAGAACATGCAACCATTTAAAGATGTATCTATTTTTGATACGGCAAACCGAAAGATAACATAAGTTTTTTCAATTCATAATAATTTTGCACATTAAATTATTGGCTGGAATCAGTGTTTAGCAGCTTGAGCAATACTCATAAATCTGGTTCCCATAAGGTTGTATGCAATGTACTCTACAATGACCAATAATTGAGTGTCGCTTGTACATTCATTCCAAAAGGGTTTCTTAGCAGCATCCAATAAATCATATATTTTCTTTGCTCCAACATTTGGTTTCTCTTTGATGTTAACACCGTTATCAGTTTCAATAGTAGGAAATATTGATCGTGTTGCATCTTCGACCATATGTTATATGATATTCGTTGTATTAACTTTAACAACAACGACCTCCATCAACTATTCTTGATTATAGGCTATAATTTTCCGATGATGATCTCACACCAAATAATTAGGTACAAAAACTTATTGGCGCAAATGAACCCGAAACATATCTGGTATTAAATTCTTCAACAATTTGCACTCACTACATGGACAATAAATTTGTACATCGTTTCCAATATTATTTAAAGCAAATTCGATAAACACATTTACCCTATTAAGAAAATGTTCACTTATTGCGCCTCGCATTTTCCTTCTTTAATACATCCATCTCCGATCAATAAAATAATTAATCATTTTTCCTACTTTAAAACATATGATAAGTCGTAAAAAAATATTAATCATTCATTTTTTTCTTTTTTTATATTTTCCTATTACAGTAAATATATATACTAAATTATATATGATTTTTACAACTTCAAAAATTATCAAAATAAATAAATGATCAAGGGTTCATTCATATTTTTGTGTCATCTGTGATGGTCGATCATCCTACTTCCCATTACAAACACAATTGTAATTACATTCCTTAAATCATATATTAAATAATTTTCTGAAATTTTGGCAGCACTATCTGAGTGTTCCTTGTATCATACACAAGTACGTGTATGCAAGGAATGAAAAGGAAATGTCATCGAAATTTTGTAAAATATTTAAAATGATATGATTTACGAAATGTAATTACTTTACAGTGTTCGTAACTTGCCCTATACAAGGACAAAACCGACAAATGTTGTAGCTGATGAATAGGGATGTTTGTTCTATAAAGAATTAAATATGCATATAACAATCATATGCACCACTTGTCAGACGGGGTCAAATAGTATCAAAGGGTTTTAATGATTTCTTATATTAAATTCAAATAAATAATTTATATATAGTTACCGTTTTATTACATATGTACTAAATTATATTATTATTTTTTACTATTTTGCGTAATATATAACTCGTTTTTGCTTATATAATACATTATACACTAAATATATAATTTTTCTATACTAAATTATACTATTTGAGGAATTCTAACTACAACGATTCTTAATAAATTCATCCGAAATAATCCAAAACTTATTACATGCCAAATTAATTCGTGCGTAAGCATAAATATATGATTCGAGTTCGCATAAATTATCCAAAACTATGAACCATCATAACACAATAATTGGCACATAAGCATAAATATATAATTCGAATTTGCATAAATTATCCAAAACTAACGAACAATCATAACATAATATATATTTCATGTTCGCATAAAACATACTATTTGCAAAACTTATCATACACCCACGATCAATCCTTACAAAATCATCCTAAACATAAATGATAGGCAAAATTAGAAAACCTAACTACTAGTAACAATTTGATCATTTTGATGATGATAGTAATAATAATTAGCATGCAATATGATGTAATAAACATTCACTGGCTATTAGGAAAAAACATAATGCAAAATTAAGTCAAAATTTAAAACCCTGAATAATTCGGCTTTATGGGTAAAAAAATTGATTTTGAAAGGATTAGAGGGAGAAGGGAGGTAGCACGTTTAACTTAGTGGAGTCGAAGGCAGTTTGGAGGTAGATTGGAATAGTGCCAACATTTGGGGAGGAGAGGATAACGGGTCTTCTTGCATTTGAAGGTAAGGGAGAAGACAATGAAATGCTCGCTTGTTTCTGGAATCGTATACTGGAAATTTGCAACTGTTATCAACGGCCGTAAACATCCTTAATAGAAACAGCTCTCAATGGTCGTCAATAGTTAGTTTATTAAAATAACAATTTTACCATGAAAACAACGTGTCGTTGCAAACCGTTGGCATTTCCATTTGCGATCGTCGAAAATCGGACTTGGCTATATAATGTAGTTCTAGTAATGATGTAGCCACCACGAAATGATGGAAATCGACCCACATGTCTTTTACTATTATGTTTGCGGCATAAAAAGCTAGAATTATATCTATTTATTGTTTTTTTTTTCAAAAAAACTAACATTTATTTGGAGTAGGTTCCTTTATATTTTTAGTTTTAGGATTAATTGTCAAGAATAATCTGAAGTTTAACGTGTCTTCCTATAATAGTCCCAAGTTTGGATTATTTCTGAATAGTCCGAAGTTTGGGGGGTGTCTTCCCATATTAATCCCATTTACTAGTGTCTTCCCATATTAATTCGAATTTTGGCGGTGTCTTCCTATATTGATCCCAAAATAACACGTCAAAAAGTCACTGGGATCATTATGGGAAGATACCTCCCAAACTTTGGATTATTCAGAAATAATCCAAACTTGGGATTATTATGGGAAGACATGTTGAACTTCAGATTATTCTTGACAATTAGTCCTGAGTTTTATTGATACAATAAAAAACATACTTTTTTCTTCATAAAAAAGGGAAATGCTATATATCTCTTAGTTTCATAAATTTTTCTTAGTTTCGATGAATAGATTTGTATGTTAATGAAAATTTTCTAATCTTATCAAACTTTTTTTATAAAGATTTTATATGGAAGTTTTTTTAGGAAAACTTGGTTGAACAAAGTTGATTCAATAATTAAGAACTTCACTAGAAAAATTATAATTGAAAATCTTTCTTTTTCATAAAGCAATTATTTTTGAACTCGTGCTACGCACACGGGTATTGTTGGAAATATTGTGTTGTCATATGTATCATAGTGGTATATGTCTATGTAGGAGTAGTAGGAATTGCAAAAGATAGTGTTTAAATGATGAGGTAGTGGAATAAATGTGGTTAAATGTAGAAGCGAAACTTAGCGAAAGAGATTGTAGTTAATATAGACTTAGAGTTTTTGAGGAAGAATATGGACTCAGAGTTTGGCAATCAAAGTTGTGACTATCTCATGGTCTAAACAACTAACTAATAGGGCAACCTTGTTGACGTCATATTTAGTTAATCGATTTGGTGTCAAGTAGTACAATTTAACATTAATCTAAACATGCAAGCTATTACAACAGGGTATCCATTCATTTTGCATATAAATATATTTATCTAATTTCATGCAAACAATACTTAATCTATAGCTAATGTACATGTAAATGATGATTAGTTACAAACGGAAGCAAACTTTTTTTTACAAAAAAATAGTGAAAAGTGTTTTTCCTCTTCTTTCTAGAACTAAGTACCCCCTTTTTATATAAACAATGAAATGATTTCAATAATTAATTTCATAATGCGATCTTTTTTCCAAAGAAATATTTGTTTGTGATTTGACTTACTCCGGATAAAACCTTGTAAATCTAAGGCTTTAAACCGTTAGACTAGGGTTGAAATCACCTGGACTCAAGATTTGCTAGTCCCTTGAACCCAGCCAATCAGGACCTCCTGATTTCCTTTTTCTGCAATTAAACCCGTGACAAGTTTAGTTGCAAAATGCGAAAATCAGGGCCTCCTGACTGGCTGGGCTCAGCAGACCATGCTTATTTCGGTCCAGGGCATCTTCTCCCGACTAGGGTTGAAATCACCTGGACCCAGGATTGGCTGGTCTCCTTATAATTCAAGAAAACTCAAACAAATGCAGAAGTATGATTCCTCGTAGTCTTCAGCTCAAGAATAGTTGTACAATACTATATTTTGGGTACTGTGTTTCTGGATCAATGAAACAGATATCATAATGGACATGTAGCTCTTTTAACAGACAGCATGATCAACATTTTTGCAATAAATACAGCGAAAATATTAGGAATGATACTGTCATGGCATTTTGATTTGACACCATGTCAAGCATGCATTATATGCTAATTCTTTTAGTGCACCAGTAGGATAAGGCCCGTGCTCTGCACATAAACATATGATGGTATTTTGAATAAAGTAGAATACAAGAAACTGTTAATTGGGACATAAATATGCGTAAAATGTAACCAATTTATAACTTTTCAGATGATGACAACGAATTGGATTAAGAGTGCAGAAAATGTTAACAGATAACACATCAATGAATAATGATGTAGGAAAAAAGTTTTGTATAATATGTATAACATAACATGAACATAACATAATTTAAGGAGTTACCCTTTAACATGCATAATGATAAAGGTTCAATGACAAAATCAATGGACATGATAAATTTCTATTAGCATTTTCTCTATTTTATCTTTTTTGAAACATGTGTGAAGCTTAAAACGAAATATAACTTTCCATATGAAAATATGAAATAAAGGCAAAAACCGGTGAGGCAATACTTTCATCATAAGAGAACCAAATAAGAGCGAAAGCCTATATGAAAAATGTATGCAGACAAATATATACACCCAACATGTATGAAAAGCTCACGATTTACAACATATTTTCTTTAGTAATATTGTCCTTATTACTTTAAAAGCCAACTGTGTGTGATACTGATGCAACTTTTGGAAAGCCTTCAAGTTATATCTAACTTCTTTTAATATCTTAATCCAGGTGTCTGCTTGAAGTAACCTTGCATGCAGCTTTAAAAATATATTTGTAAATAGTTATTCAGAAGCAAAGTCTTTATGAATAAGATAAACATAATGCAATTTTGTTGTGCTATTTAGACAATATATTTGTCTAATTTGGTTTGCTTCGCTCCTTGATATTCACTCTAGTGGTCGTTCCCTAGGATTACATTATGCATTATAGATGTAAACATTCCTACATATATTTTATCATAACGAAATAACTAACAATGATAAACTAATATAATATGATCATAATGGCTCCAAGAACGTGTTCATTTTAACTATTTTATTAACTAATGAAATTAATGAGATAGAGACTTTTCAATTTGTAAATGTTACTATAAAAATAAAGCACCGAAACAGGCTAGCGGTGAAGGGGTAACGGGCCGCCACTAGCATAAAGGAATCTTCCATAAGAAAAAGCCAAGCACAAGGTAAAGCCGAAAGCATAAGAGAATAATTGAAGAGCTTTGCTACCGGAACCATCAACAAAGAAAAGAGATCAAAACCTGTACAAAGAAAAGGTACCGACAGGATGATTCTGACATGATGTGTAAACAACGGAAGGTCACCCAAAACCGGAAGCCAATGGAGAGAGACCAGGAATCCAAAAAACCAAAACCTACAAGGATGAAAGTGCTATCGGTATTAACATGCTTAATACTAATACATCAATGGGTGAAAGCATCAAAGGCCCATAATTTGAAGCATAAGGGAATTATCCGAGAACTAGCCACCCGAACTTCTATTAGATGATCGCCGAAAGGCCCCGCCAGTGGACAACTGATAAAGTATCGGAAGCAACCCATCGGAAAGCGATGATACACTTTAGAAATCTACCGATAGGCAAGCCGGAACCCCGAAGAGAGACAAGCTATCCACACTAATCTGCTTATTATCGATACCGACAGGGGTGGTGCACCTAGCAACCATTCACTTGAATCATAAAGGAAAGCTCCACAAAGTGTTAATAGAAAGACCAGAAGTCCATATCCGGAACCCTACGCGCATGAGCCCAAAACCTTCTGAAAGATATACACACATATAGATTCTGGATCAATACAAAGAAGTTGGGCAAGACATCAAAAAGAAGTTCCAAAGAACGGGACCGTCCACCCGAGAGCCAGAACTGGAACCTTCAAAAGTCATAAACAAAGCCTTAGGAGCCAAAAGTAAAAGCGGTCGAGAGCCAAAACTTCCGAAACCAAAGGAAAAAGCGGCCTACAAAGGCTTCTGCTGGCCCAATAACAAAAGGGTCCCCGATTTGTCTATAAATAAGACCATAAGGGTCTCATTTCTCATTCTTATACTCTTTTTCTCTAGAGTAAACCCTAATTTCAAAATCAATTTGGGGAATTTTTTTTTTGTAATCACTCATGTACTCCAAATCAAAGATCAGCAAAAGAGAGAATTAATACTTAGCATATTTTCTCATGAGTTTCTTACGTGATTTCTTAGCTATTTCCTACACAACCTAATATAACCTTTCTACACAGTCATGGGTTCTTACTCAAATTTAAACCCTTTCGCAGAGTTTTTGCAGTTACCCTTCCTACAAGCCATATAGCCTCTTTAGCGAGGGTTGTGCTTAAGGAACCCTTATCCAAAGATAATTGTTGGTTCTTGAGTCACCTAAGCGTGATGCTCACCGCATTGTGGGGAGAGCAACTAATCTTTTGAGATCAAGACCTTGATATCTAGAAAAAAGTGAACTAACCCGGACTCATGAAAGCTAAATAACCCCATTTTCCCCTTAGGTCCACTTCCGTATACATAGCCCCGGTGTGGACGAAAAATATCGTTAACATTTTGGCGCTAGAAGGAGTGCCCGAACTTCCGTCCTTATGGTTAACCTTACCTCATATCTAATTGTGTTGTTCCATCCAAGGTTAGACTAGGTTTTGAAGGCGTGGAAATCATGAATAGAAGGTCACTGCAAGTAATTAGTGAGTTCCCATGGTTACATCAAGCATTAGTTGGCCTTGGACGTTTGAGAAGGTTAAGTTAAAAAACCTTACGCACTCAAGGTAAAGAAGGAGACGTAGAGCCTTATGATCCTAATCATTGAGCACTAAAATTTTCCATCTGGGACCAACCCCAATCTTTGCCCTAAGTAATTCTACAATTGAAGAACATAATCCCTTTCTTCATATCAAAGAAACCAACAAAACACAAGCTAAAGGAAAAATATTTGGGCAAAGGATTGAAAAAGGTTCCTCTTATCCTACTGCAGAAAAGTCTAAAATGAGCATGACATTGTATCAGGGCATGATTAAAAGAAAGTTTAAGGACAAAGAAGAAACAACGGAATCGAGTGGTGCAACACCCCACGTCCGTTAATGTCATTCACAAAGGGAATGCATTAAGTTTCGTGAAGCGTTATAGGTAAACGGAAATAGAAATATTACAAGGCAGATATAAAAGCAACAACGAAATTTAAATTTTTATTTCAAACATAAAATCATAACATCATGGTTTAAAATACCATAAGTCGAAAACTGCAAAAAAGCCATAACAATAATATAGAACTTTCTTATTCCATCAAGGTACATGAAAAGCATAATTCCCCAAAAAGAGGTAAAGCCATAGTAGAGATAAGAACTAGAGTAATACTTCAAAACCTTCTTTAAGAAAGATGATAACCGAGCCCTGACTAAGCCTGAGAATTCCTACCCTGTGAACCTACGGAGGGGGAATGGAAGAAAGAAGAGGAAACAAAAACAGTCATACATAAAGTCTGACGAGTCTAGTTACTTTTAGCAAGTAAATAAATAAAATTAGCATGACAGGCATATAAGGTGGATAAGGAAGATAACACTATAAGAGACAAGTATGATGGGGTAAACACGATAGAGTGATATGCTTCTCTAAAGATTCCTCCGCATAATACAATTATAACTAGAATGAGATGATCCCCAACACATACAAGATGGTAGACTTAGGCGTACTTCTGGTGAGAGGTTTTAACCCCATACATTCCACAGGCAGCTCCAATAACAGACTCCTAAACTTACCAGAGTCCAGATGTACCCTAACTACCCTAATCGATCAGCTCCCTATCCACGTAGATACCCTGTGTTGACTCCACAGTAGGAGGTATCACTTCTTAAAGTGGCAACCCCTCGTTAATAATGTGCACAACCATATCTACAGGTGTCATGGTCGTCTTATCCCCCTCTGTCCGGCTCATGCATGCATATGGCCCGGTCAGTTTTTGCCGCCCACACCGTTCTCCATATTTGGTCTCTTATAATCAGTCCAGTAAGTGTGCCCCTTCTCCGACCAAGTACGGGGTGCATGTTTTGATACCTATTCTAGGTTACTGGATGAACATGTCCCACACAATATGATACAAGCTCTCGCCTTTGTCTTGTATCCCCCACTAGGTTTTCTTTAGCTATGCATACCACTATGGGTCTTTAACTACATAATCTTATCATTTCTACAAATTATGCTTACCCTAAAAGGTGTCTTTAATTACATAAATTTATTATTTCCACCGGTTATGTATACCACTAGGTGTCTTTAATTACATAACCTTATCAGGTAAAGTTTCTGGCCTATATATATACTAATATTACCCACCTACCCAAGATTTACTTAACCCTCCTACTAACTCAAGCATGTTTATTTAATAGTTAAGTTTGTGGGCCTATATATACTAATATTACCAACCTACCCAAGATTTACTTAACCCTCCCACGGATCCAAGCATGTTTGTTTAACAGTTAAGTTTGTGGGCCTATATATACTAATATTACCTGCCTACCCAAGATTTACTTAACCCTCCCACTGATTCAAGCTTGTTTATTTAACGGTTAAGTTTGCGGGCCTATATATACTAATATTACCCATCCACCCAAGATTTACTTAACCCTCCAACCGATCCAAGCATGTTTATTTAACGGCTAAGTTTGTGGGGCTATATATACTAATATTACCCACCTACCAAAGATTTACTTAACCCTCCCACTGATTCAACCAAATTTACTTAACCCTTATTTATGTTTATGTTCACACAATCCCTGTGGATTCAACTAGATTAAGTTTACAGACTAACAAGTTGTTCCCATTTACATTGACTACTTTTTACTTGCCAAAGTTTCACTTGCTTATTAATTTCATGTAAATACAACTCAATCCATTTAAGTTTTTTAATAAGCCCCATTACATGTTATTCTTTAGATTGTAATTAATAGAAGTAATCTTAAAATCTTTCACCCCTGGATTGTAATTAACGGAAGTAATCTTACAATCGCTTTTGTATTGTTTGTTTCCATAGTTACAATAACATGTTTTACTTAATATTTAATTAAGTATGCTTCTTCTCAGTTCATCTGTTTCCTTTTTAACATATCACTACAACTTGATGTTGTTTACTTATTAACGTAGTTTTCTTAACTATGGTTTACTAATAAGTTTTCTTTCCTTTTATTATAACTTATGTTATAATTACCACTTGTCCCTAGGACAAGCCTACCTAATATATACAACATTTTCACTAAGTAATTAATCATAATAGGTTGCTATATTCCATGTTTACTCCAATTCATTACCATGTCCATTTATGTTTATAATGGGCTAGGCCTTCCACATTAGGCCTACAACTTGTGGATGCTGGATATGCCGGTCGGCTCCAGGCAGATTTCTTCCACAAGTTGGGCCTAACCTCATGTCTTAGCCCATCTCGTATTTGCACATGTAGACCTCTCACATTAGGTTCAACATTAGTAGCTGCTGGATATGCCAGTCAGGTCCGGGCAGACTTCCACCACTAATGCAACCTAACCTCGTGTCATAAGTGCAATTACAATTTCTAATTGTAATTATTAAATATTCCATTTTTATCCAGTTCTTACCTATGTCTCTGTAGGTGATTATGTCCCCACTTCCCTCTTTTTAATTATATGTCGGATTCATATTATTTAAATTATACCAATTCTAACATTTTCCCCCCTTCCCTAACTAGCGTATTTGCATATATTTGGCGGCAATCGGTTAGAAAATAGCCTAGTCATGAACAATAAAAGGGAAAGGTGATGGGAAAAATGACAATAGTGATCATTCTAAAAGTGACATAAACATATAAACTGGCATAGACAAGTAATAGGCATAATAAGGTGGACATAAAAACAGATCTAGTAAAAAGGGTAATGATAAAATTAGATCCAAAATGCTTAGGACGAATAGATCCAAATAAGAATTCATATGTCCAGTAATAACAAATCTCAGTTAATCACAATATGATGATCTAGATCTAAACAAAGGTTTAGCTGTCCAAAAAATGATAATCCCAAATTAACCAAAACTTAGAGAAAAGGTAAGATCAGCATATGTGACATGATGAACTAACCACAAAAGCGTTAGTTCTAAAGAAAATAGATCTAACATAGTAAAAGTTAAGATCCCAAATATGACATCACAAATGAGTTAGATCTATAGAAGTAGATCTATCATAGTACAAGTTAAGATCCCAAATATGACATCACAAGTGAATTAGATCCATAAAAGTAGGTCTACCATAGTACAAGTTAAGATCCCAAATATGACATCACAAGTAAATTAGATCTATAGGAGTAGATCTAGCCTAGTACAAGTTAAGATCCCAAATATGATATCACAAGTGAATTAGATATATAAAAGTAGATCTAGCATAGTACAAGTTAAGATCCAAGGATGTCATAGATTCAAAATTTACAATAGATCTAATAAGATAAATATTGAGATCCAAGCCATAGAATATTTTAGATTCACAAAATATGATAAATCAAAGATGATTTAATCACAGGTGTATATCCAAATCATAGTTATAACATGTTTACTATTAATCATTTACACCTAAAAGTACCTATACTTACAAGGATCGGATCTATGAGAATAGAAGGATAAAACTGAAATTTGAATCTCAGATCTATACTTGAGGCGCTTGATTTGTAAAAGAAAAAAAGGTTAGATTCAGTTCAAGCACTGACAGCATCTGGCCTCCATTGTTTTTAGTATGAGAAAACAAGAGAATTGAGGTATATTTATAGCTGCCAGCCTCCAGAATTCGAATGTCACCTCAGCCCTAGGGTGAAACGGGCCACGGGTCGACACCCACTTGGGTCCGGGTGCCCAAATGCATACATGGCACACTTTACATGTGCACTAGTGTAGAAATACATTGGCGCACTTATCAAGTGCGCCAGGAATTCCTGCCCTTTTCGCCAAACTTCTACCGGCCATAACTTCTTCATACGTTATACGTTTTACGCAAACCAGGCGTCTATCTTGACCAAATTTCGAGACGGACGTAATGATGTAGTCCGTTTCCCTCAATTTTTAATATTAAACTAATTATTATTTAATTTATCCACTTTAATGTTGATAAAATTTTGGGGTGTTACATTCTCCCCTACTCAAAGGATTTCGTCCCCGAAATCTTCAAGCTAAGAAGAATGTATCCTACCATCCATCATCCATCTACTCATCCTCAAATCACAGGCATCCATTGTCCTTTAAATTTTCTAATTCTTATTTGAACATATGCAAAGGTTTGTTTATATGTCCTAACACTAATGCGAAAGATCAGGCGGTCTACTGATTCAGTCGACCTCCTTAATGCAATGTATGTTAATGCCATGAATCCAACATGTATGCAAATAATCATATTAAAACATGTAAGCTCTTTATGTGTGCACATTCATCCATCCAATTGCAACATCCATATGATGATACATCCACTTTCATAAATTAAAAGAAGAGAAATACACACACATTCATATGCAGTATGAGAGTGATTGAGCCGATCTAGTGCCTAATGTGTGTGTATATGCATCCACGAGAAACCACTAGCAAACAC
This sequence comes from Allium sativum, assembly GCA_030737875.1. NCBI lineage: Eukaryota > Viridiplantae > Streptophyta > Magnoliopsida > Asparagales > Amaryllidaceae > Allium > Allium sativum. The sequence continues at coordinate 1,043,692,724 of CM060916.1, read as the reverse complement.
TTACATCCACTTGCATCCATTAAACATAACATGTCTCAAACACATGTTTACAATCAAGGGATTTCCTACCTAAAGGTCGAAGATTCGATCGATAGGATATACTGAGATGATAGAAGCAAGCATGAATAAAAGCTTTTTAAAGAGAAGTTAAGAACATTCCCTTGAAAAGAAAATGGTACGAAGCGCAAAAATCTTGTCTTCGGTCTCCCAAGTTGCATCTTCTTGGTTGTCTCCCCACTGAACCTTCACCAACTTAACTCCTTATTTGCGTGGCTTCTTAACCTCTGATCCAAGTAAAAGTCATTATGTAGATCCCCACCAACCAATCGGTGATCTACAGGGTCGTCCATATAATGCTTCGAAGGTTGCCATTCCGATGCTAGCTAGATAACAGTTATTGTAGGAAAACTCTACCAAAGGAAAATGCTCTTCCCAAGTCCCTCCGAAGTCTATGATACACAGCCTTAAAAGATCCTCAAGAATTATGTTCACCCTCTCTGTCTATCCATCGGTTTGAGGATGCTAAGCGGTGCTTAAACATAACTGTGTACTTAATGCTTCTTGCAAGCCCCTCCAAAATTTACTGGTGATAATGGGATCATGATCACTTACGATACTGGATGGTACTCCATGAAGACGGACGATCTAACGAACGTAAACTATTGCCAACAATGACGCCGTCCTCTTACTCTTAACTGGTATGAAATGAGCCCTCTAGTAAGCCTATCTACTATCACCCAAATTCTGGTGTTGCCCTTCCTTGATCTAGGCAAACCATCTATGAAATCCGTGGAGACGCTCTCCCACTTCCACTGCGGGACCTCTAAAGGATCAAGTAAACCACCGGGCTTCCTTTGCTTAGCTTTGCCTTGTTGGCAAATCAGACATTAGGAAAAAAAACTCTGCTACACCTTTCTTCATCCCATCCCAAAAGAAAACCCTTTCTCAAGTAGCCCCCATACTTTCTCTTGAAGCCATATAGTGCACTGGAAATGCAATTGGCTTTGCATTGTCCACCAAATATATGCGGAAATCGATATTGCACCTTGGGTTAAACCTCGAACCTCATCAAAGACATCAGGATACTCACGGACTACTGGAACAGATTATAGATCATCGACAGATGTGTCAAGTGACTTTAGGAACTCAACATGGTAGACCCCTTGGGGTCACAAGAAATCTCGAGGGTCCTTCCTTGGCAAGTCAGAGGCCTAACAACCCTCCGCTCACAATCCAGAATGGCACCATATGTGGTTAGCCAGTCCATCCATAGAATCAATCCAGAGCCCACGATCCCAAGCATATACGCGTTGCACTTGAGCTCGATGCCCAACAATGATATTCTCAAACCCCGACAAATCATATATAAATGAGTCGAACAACCTGTGGGAGTTGAGACAACAACGGGATCCACTACCATACTGGTATTTAAGTGCATAGATTCAACTACAGAACTAGATATAAACGAATGCGAAGTGCTAGAATCAAAAAGAGTCTTATATGATGATTGGAAAGAGAAATCAAACATTCCATGGAAACTTTCCGACCTCTATCTAGTGCACTATCCACAAGACCATACGCTTGCCCTCCATAGGTTCTTGTCCTTTGACCTTGCCCTTGCTTACTTAAGCACTCCTTAGAATAGTGTCCAACCTATTCACAAACGAAGCAAGCATTCTTCATTTTCCTATAGTCCTGGGCCAAGTGACCCTCTCGCCCGTAACTATGGCACTTCCTCTTACCCTTAGCCTTGTCATTCTTTCTGCCCTTCTTCCGTTGTTGTTTCCATCCTTTCTTGGGCCATACCATTTTATTTTATGTTTCCTCAACCTTAACTTATCCTTTTCACCTTCATTTGAACTTTGTCTATGCTCCCTTCCTAGGCCATCATTTTTCTCATCCTTGGCCTATGATCCTTAGCCCTAACTCCCTTATTCTCTTTTTTAAAATATTTGTGTAACAAGCTCACTAGTTTCTCGAAAGCTGCCTCCATCACATGGAAATCCTTACGAAGCTTGGGAAAGTTAGCCGTAGGTGAAACTACTGCGGCTACAGATGGAGGTTTGGCACTTCATTGCTCTTCGACATGTGCCGTAGTCTTAACATGCCTACGGAACCATGCCGCAATAGAGACACCTTTTGGGAAGGATTGGTTCCCCATACAAAAAGGAAAAAGGAATCAAGAGGAGAATCGAGAGATATTACATATGTCTTTGCGGAATATGCTTTTCAAAATTGACTTTTCTTTTTGAAAACGCTTTCTTTTAAAACCTTTTTGAAAATAATTTTCAAAAACTTTATCCAATCTGGTAGCCTTCAGCTCCGATACCAAGTGTGACACCCAACGTCCGTTAATGTCACCCACAAAGGGAATGAATTAAGTTTCATGAACCGTTATAGGTAAACAGAAACAGAAATATTATAAGGCAGATATAAAAGCAAAAGAGGAATTTGAATTTTTATTTCAAACATAAAATCATAACATTATGGTTCAAAATACCATAAATCTGAAACTACATAAATGCCATTACAATAATATAAAACTTTCTGTCTTATTCCATCAGGGTACATGAAAAGTATAATTCCCTAAAAAGAGATAAAGTCATAGTAGAGATATGAACTTGAGTAATACTTCAAAACATCCTCCAAGCAAGATGATAACCGAGCCCTGACTAAGCTTGAGAATTCCCGCCCTGTGAACCTGGGCAAGTGGGGAACGCAAGAAAGAAAAGGAAACAAAAACAGTCAGACATAAAGTCTGGCGAATCTAGTTACTTTTAGCAAGTAAATAAATAAAAGTAGCATGACAGGCATATAAGATGGATAAGGAAGATAACACTATAAGAGACAGGTATGACATGGTAAACACGATAGAGTGATATGCTTCTCTAAAATCCGTCTGCGTAATACAAGTATAACTAGAATGAGATGATCCCCAACACGTAAGATGGTAGACTTAAGCGTACTTCTGGTGAGAGGTTTTAATCCCATACAATCCACAGGCAGCCCTAATTATGGACTCCTAAACTCACCAGATTCTAGATGTACCCTAACTACCCTAATCGATAGGCTCTTTATCTGCATAGATACACTGTGCCGGCCCCACAGTAGGAGGTATCACTTCTTAAAGTGGAAACCCCTCGTTAATAATGTGCACAACCATATCTACAGGTGTCACGCTCGTCTTATCCCCCTCTGCCCGGCTCATGCACTCACATGGCCTGGTCGGTTTGCGCTGCCCACATCGTCCTCCACATTTGGATCTCTTACAACTAGTCCAGTAAGCGTGCCCCTTCTCAGACCTATTATGGGAGCACATGTTTTGATACCAACTCCGGGTTACTGATGAAATGGGTCCCACACAATATGATACAAGCTCTCCCCTTTGTCTTGTATCCCCCACTAGGTTTTCTTTGGCTATGTATACCACTAGGTGTCTTTAATTACATAACCTTATCATTTCTACAAGTTATGCTTACCCTAGAAGGTGTCTTTAATTACATAACTTTATTATTTCCACCGGTTATGTATACCACTAGTTGTCTTTAATTACATGACCTTATGAAGTTAAGTTTGTGGGCCTATATACATACTAATATTGCCCACCTACCGAAGATTTACTTAACCCTCCTACTGATTCAAGCATGTTTATTTAACGGTTACGCTTTTCGGCCTATATATACTAATATTACCCACCTATCCAAGATTTACTTAACCCGCCCACTGATCCAAGCATGTCTATTTAACGGTTAAGTTTGTGGGCCTATATATACTAATATTACCCACCTACCCAAGATTTACTTAACCCTCCCACTGATTCAAGCATGTTTATTTAACGGTTAAGTTTGTGCGCACATATATACTAATATTACCCACCTACCCAAGATTTACTTGACCCTCCCATTGATCCAAGCATGTTTATTTAACGGTTAAGTTTGTGGGCCTATATATACTAATATTACCCACCAACCAAATATTTACTTAACCCTCCCACTCATTCAACCAAGTTTGCTTAACCGCTATTCATGTTCATGTTCATATATTCCCTATGGATTCATCTAGGTTAAGTATTACAGATTAACAGGTTATCTGCATTCATAATGACTGCTTTTTAGTTGCCAAAGTTTCACTTCCTTATCAATTTCATATAAATATAACTTAATCCATTTAAGTTCGTTAATAATCCCCATTACATGTTATTCTTTAGATTGTAATTAGTAGAAGTAATCTTATAATCTTTCACCCTGGATTGTAATTAACGGAAGTAATCTTATAATCCCATTTATATGGTCTGTTTCCATAGTTACAATGACATGTTTTACTTAATATTTTATTAGGTATACTTCTTGTCAGTTCACCTGTTTCCTGTTTAGCATATCACTATAGCTTGACGTTGTTTACTTATTAACTTAGTCTTCTTAACTAAGGTTTACTAATAAGCTTTATTTCCTTTAATTATAAATTATGTTATAATTTCCACTTTTCCTTAGGACAAGCCTACCTATTATATACAACATTTTCAATAAGTAATTATAATTCCATGTTTACTCCAATTCATTAACATGTCCATTTATGTTTATAATGGGCTAGACCTCCAACATTAGGCCTACAAAATGGAGATGCTGGATATGCCGGTTGGGTCGGGGCAGACTTCTTCCACAAGTTGGTCCTAACCTCATGTCTTAGCCGTCTCTTATTTGCGCACTTAGACCTCTCACATTTTGTTCAATATTAGTTGCTACTGGATATGCCGGCCGAGTCCAGGTTGACTTCCGCCACTAATGCAACCTAACCTCGTATCATAAGTGCAATTACAATTTCTAATTTAAAATATTAAATTTTTCATTTTTATCCAATTCTCACCTATGTCTTTATAGGTAGTTATGTCCCCACTTCCCCTATTTTAATTATATGTCCAATTTATAATATTTAAATTATGCCAAATCTAACATTTTCCTCTCTTCCATAAGTAATGTATTCGCATATTTTAGCGGCACCTAGGCTAGAAAATAGCCTAGTCATGAACAATAAAGGGAAAGGTGATGGAAAAAATGACAATAGTGATCATTCTAAAAGTGAAATAAGCATATATACTGGCATGGACAAGTAGTAGGCATAATACGGTGGACATAAAAACAGATCTAGTAAAAAGCGTAATGATAAAACTATATCCAATACGCTTAGAATGAACAAATCCAATTAAGAATTCATATGTCCAATAATAATAGATCTCAATTAATCACATTATGATGATCAAGATCTAAACAAAGGTTTAACTGTCCAGAAAATGATAATCCTAAATTAGCCACAAAATTAGAGAAAAGGTAAGATCCGCATATGTGACATAATGAATTAACCACAAAAGGATTAGATCTAAAGAAAATAGATCTAACATAGTACAAGTTAAGATCTCAAATATGACGTCATAAGTGAATTACATCTATAGAAGTAGATCTAGCATAGTCAAGTTAAGATCCCAAATATGACATCAAAAGTGAATTAGATTTATAGAAGTAGATCTAGCATAGTACAAGTTAAGATCCCAAATATGACATCACAAGTGAATTAGATCTACAGAAGTAGATCTAGCGTAGTACAAGATAAGATCCCAAATATAGCATCATAAGTGGATTAGATCTATAGAAGTAGATCTAGCATAGTACAAGTTAAGATCCAAGGATGTCATAGTTCAAAATTTACAATAGTTCTAATATGATAAATATTGAGATCCGAGCCATAGAATATTTTAGATTCACAAAATATGATAAATCCAAGATGATTTAATCACAGGTGTATATCCAAATCATAGTCATAACATGTTTACTATTAATTATTTAAACCTAAAAGTAACTATACTCACAAGGATCAGATCTATGAGAATAGAAGGAGAAAACGGAAATTTAAATCTCTGATCTATACTTGAGGTACTTGATTTGTAGAAGAATAAAAGGTTAGATTCAGTTCAAGCACTGACGACATCTGGCCTCCATTGTTTTTAGCACGAGAAAACAAGAGAATTGAGGTATATTTATGTGACGGCCCGCCCCGCACCAACCGACATTTACTCCAAAGGTGCGCTTTTCACATGTCCAGTTAGCACGGAACGGATCGTCAGAAGGAAAGGAAAGAAGGAAATGAACATACAAAGAACCTGTAGAATGTCTCACAGCACATAGAAAAAAATATAATAGTAACATACTTAACATAAAACAGGAGAGACAGTGCATAAGATGAAAATCAGAACTAAACATCATAGCAGCGGAAATCCAAAATACAGCTTATTACAACTTTCAAATTGTCTCAAAGCAAAAGTAAGGTAAATGAGGTACACTACTAATGCCCAAGTAGCGACCACCAACGACACAGGGAAAATGTGTGTATACATATATATATATATATATATATATATATATATATATATATATATATATCATACGTGGAAGCCTCCTGCCCGCCTCCGAATCAGCTACTCGTGCATCACCAACTAACCTGTCTCTAGTCTGCTCGTGTGAGCACCCAGAGTAATAAGAGGAGACATAAAACTCTGGGTCAGACATAAAGCCTGGTATGAGCGATAAGCATCTAAAGTGAACAATAACAGGTAGACTAAAACATACCTGAACCTGGACCTGCAACCAAAGATTTAGCACTACATACTGTACAACACTCTAAGGTACCATATCAAATAGTGTAAAGATACGGAGGTGGGAGAGGTGTGCATGTCATAATGATGGCAAACAATCAAGCATAGCATCCATCCTCACATCTCTCACTCAGTGCGTAAAGCGTACGATATTCACCACTTCGATCACCCAACATACCTTGCTACGATCACTCTGCCCCATGAAGTCATAAATGGCTTCACTGCACTGATAACGTAGCCACTAATCCTTTGCTATGTCCACTTTGCCCCCATGGAGTCACAAGAACCCCACTGCACTGGCTCATAGCCTTACCAATCCTTACTATGTCCACTTTGCCCCATGGAGTCACAAGAACCCCACTGCACTGGCTCATAGTCTTACTAATCCTTACTATGTCCACTTGCCCCATGAAGTTATTCACCCCATCTGCGCTGGCTCATAGTCTTACTACGCATCACATTGCCCCTCAGGTCATAATGACCCTACTGCACTAGTAACGTAGTCTTGCTACCATCACTTTGCCCCTCAGGTCATAATGGTCCTACTGCACTGATAAGTAGCCCATCATTCCTTTCCAGTGGTGAATCGAAGTTATGAACGTCGACAACTCCTTAGCACACGTCCCGCAGCAAAGTCCAACCATGAAGTGAACTCATTGGTTCCCAACTGGTTCCGGGATCCTGAGCTCTAACTTCCATTTGGACTACCTTTGCATCTCGGGTTATTGGTCATCACCAGGTCGGATCGGATCGGCCTTCAATATTCTTCATCGGATCGGCCTAGTTCGGATCGCCAACAACCCCTACGGATCGAGTCGTGTTCCTTCAGCTCGTGGCTCCTCCTCCTGGATCGGATCGACGTCACCACTACGGGTCGGGTCGGGTTGCTTCATCCGGGTCAGATCGCGCCTTCTGATCGGGTCGGATCGCGAATACCCATTGGTTCGGGTCGTGCCACTTTGCTGAGATCGTGACGTGTTCCTTCAGGCGGATCGTACGCCTAGGCTAAAATGGATCGTGAGAGATAGGGGCGGGTCGGGTCACCTCTTCGTGAAGCAACACGGGTCGTCTCGCGAAGTCGTGATCGGATCGGATCGGCATCATCGGATCGTGGACGTGGCATGCGATCCGATCCGGATCCCTGCATAACTCCTGCAGCTGTTCCAGCGACTGTTTACGCCCCTCGACGGCGTTTTCGACCATTCCAACTATTCTAACCAATCACAAAGCATTTCATACAGTCATAGCAACATGCATAATCAACCACAAACATCAAAACATCAATATGATAGGTAAAATGGGATCAAACATACCTAAAATCCCATATTTCCCCTTAAGCATATTTAGGTGAAACTAATGATAGGATTAGCAAAACTTAACCAAATTAACCCAAATTCATATCAGAGGTCTAAAACATCATTCCGAATTTTATAAACATTTTCCCAGAATTTTATCATGTTTAAATTCGCTAATTAACACCAATCACCCCTAATTAGCCATAATTAGTTCAAAACTATGCAAATCACTCACCTTAGCCACAAATAAACTAAGATCTGGAAAAAATTCTCTGATTTGATGTGAATCTCAATGCCAAACAGCAGCTCCTATGTTGTTTTGGTGAAGATCTTCCTTGATTAGGGGTTGCTAAGCTTAATCCTTGACCAAGAGATGATTTGGAGGTGATTTAGAGGTTGGAGGCCATTTTTAGGGTTCCTTGGTGATAAGTGGAGGCTAGAAAACTGAAATGGAATGATCCTCTATCTCATTTCAGCCTCCCCATAACCCTAATCCCGAAGTGGGTTATGGGCCTATCCATTAATCACCCGATTTGGCCCGGTTAAGCAGTTTTTCACCTTTCAAACCTTATTTCAGCCATATCTCCCAAACGGTAAGTCCGTTTCGCTATTATGACCACTCTACGGAAATGTAAACCATCAAACGAATCTAATAGAAGTGGTTTCAGGTCAAAATTCCTTTTCAATCAAAAGTTATGGCCAAAACAGTACCAACTAGGGGCAAAATGGTCATTTAAAAATCGACAAAAATCACGAACATGGGAAATGAATCTAATGGATGTTTCCCAAAGTTACATGACCATACAACTTCATACGGCAAAGAAATAAATATCCTGCAATCCTATTATGTGTAGAATACGGGTCGTTACACTCTCCCCCCTTAAGAAATTTTGTCCCCGAAATTCCCTAATCCAAACACACACAAATGTCTCGCATGCCTATCAATCATAGAACAACAATCAAATATGCAAAACAAGTAAAATAAGTCTACCCTAGCATGCGGAATAACTAAATCGCAAAGTAAATCTTACCAGACAAAGAGTTCTGGATATGCCTTCCTAGTGCTCTCCTCTGTCTCCCAAGTACAATCATTCTCGTCCTCGCCCCACTGAACCTTGACTAACTTCACCGACTTCCTTCGAAGTTGCTTCGTATCGTGCCCCACAATACGAATCGGCTTGCGGTTCCCAACCGCCTCGGGTTCTACTTCGAAGTCCTCTAACTGATCAGGTGAAATAGTCATATCTGAGTCGTGAACGAACTTCCTTAGTTGGGAAACATGAAATACATTGTGAACTCCCGCCATTTTCTCTGGTAAGCCAACTCTATATGCCAAATTCCCGACTAATTCAAGAACAGGGAATAAGCCAACAAATCTTGGGGCCAACTTGCCTCTCCTGCCAAATCGAATCACGCTCTTCAACGGAGAAATCTTGACAAACACCAAGTCACCAACGGAGAATTTTAAGTCTCTTTTCCTCTTATCAGCATAACTCTTCTGCCTATCTTGAGCAGCTTTCATTCGTTGCTGAATGATCTTAATCTTATCTGAAGTTTCTCTCACCACATCTGGTCCAAGCACAAACTTCTCGCCAGTCTCTATCCAACATGATGGTGAGTTGCACGGTCTTCCGTACAAAGCTTCATATGGAGCCATACCGATACTGGATTGGTAGCTATTATTATATGCAAACTCTACTAGATGCAAATGGTCATCCCATGATCCACCAAAGTCCAATATACAAGTTCTCAAGAGATCTTCCAGTATACGATTCACCCTCTCCGTCTGACCGTCGGTCTGAGGATGATATGTGGTACTGAGATGTAATCCTGACCCTAGAGCCTCTTGTAAGCTTTTCCAAAACCCACTAGTGAACAACGGGTCTCGGTCACTCACAATGCTTTTGGGTACTCCATGAAATCTCACTACCCACTTTATATACAATTCTGCCAACTTGGCTGCCGTTCTGGTCGATTTGACCGGTATAAATCTTGCGCTCTTAGTCAATCGATCCACAATTACCCAAATGCTATTATATCCCGATCTAGTCCTTGGTAAGTCATCGATGAAATCCATCGAAACTTGCTCCCATTTCCATTCGGGAATCTCTAATGGTTGCAACAACCCACTAGGCTTCTTTTGCTCGACTTTAACTAGCTGACAATTCATGCATTTGGATATAAACTTCCCAACATCTCTTTTCATCCCTTCCCAGTAGTAAGTCTGTCTCATGTCTCGATACATCTTATTACCACCGGGATGTATAGTCAGTTTTGAGTGATGACATTCTCTAAGCACTTCATCCCTCAAACCATTCACGTTGGGCACAACTAGCCTTCCATTCTTCCGAAGCCATCCATCTCGATCAAGCCCATACACATTCATCCCCTCATCGATACCCATCTCTAACTTGGAGATGATTTCTAATAGATTAGGATCGTCCCTCTGACTAGAACCAATCCGCTCTATCAAAGTGGGTATGATCGTCAAACTAGCTAGCATAACTGGATCCAATTCGCACTTTGGTCTGAAATCAAACCCCGCGATATACTCCAGTTGCTTCCATTCAAGAAACATTGCCCCTAAGCTGGCATGTCTCCTACTCAAGGCATCGGCTACCGCATTACCTTTCCCAGGTGTATATGCGATATCAAAATCATACGAAGCCAAGAACTCTAACCATCTCTGCTGACGGAGATTCAAATCTTTCTGAGAGAAGAGATACTTTAACGATTTATGATCGGTAAACAACTCAAATCTTTCTCCCAAGAGATAGTGTCTCCACATCTTCAGTGCAAATACAATCGCAGCCAATTCCAAATCATGGGTAGGATACTTCTTCTCATGCGGCTTTAGCTGTCGACTAGCATAAGCTACAACCCTACCTCCTTGCATCAATACTGCACCCAGTCTGGTACCACAAGCATCCGTGTATACCGTCATCTCTTCATTCCCTTTAGGAATGACTAACACTGGCGCACGCGTCAACTTCTTCTTTAGACTCTTGAAGGCATCCTCACACACTTCGTTCCAGACGAAGGACTGATTCTTCTTAGTCAACTGAGTCAACGGTGTTGCTATCTTGGAGAAGTCCTGGATAAACTTACGATAATATCCAGCTAATCCCAAGAAACTTCTCACATCTGTTACATTCTTGGGCGTAGGCCAATCCTGTACCGTAGCCACCTTCGCAGGGTCCACGGCAATACCATTCTCTGAAACAACATGACCCAAGAATCTTACTTCCCTTCTCCAAAAATGACACTTAGAGATTTCGCTTTCAACTGGTGTTTCCTCAACACCTCCATCACTATCCTCAAGTGTCCCTTGTGTTCCTCCTCTGTCCTTGAGTAAACAAGGATATCATCTACGAACACAAGAACAAACTTATTCAACTGATCTCTGAATACTCGATTCATAAGATCCACAAAGTAAGCTGGTGCATTGGTCAACCCAAACGGCATGACCAACCACTCATAAAATCCAGACGGCGTCCTAAATGCCGTTTTCGGAACACTCTCATCCGCTACTCGAAGTTGATGAAATCCTGTCGCGAGGTCCAACTGGGAGAACACTCTTGCTCCTTCCAGCTGATCAAACAAATCATCTATCCGCGGTAGAGGATACTTATTCTTCCTCGTCACCTTATTCAACTCGCGATAGTCCACACACAAACGAAGGGAACCATCTGCCTTAGTGGCATACACAACTGGTGCTCCCCACTCGGAGACACTCCTTCTAATAAATCCCTTCTTCAAAAGATTGCTGACTTGCACCCCGATCTCTCGCTGCTCCCTTGGTGCTATACGACGAAGTGGCATCACTATAGGTCTGGCATCTTTCACTAAATCAATACGAAACTCAATCTCTTGGTGTGGTGGAAGCCCAGTCACCTCCTCGAAGACGTCTGGATACTGGCCAACCACGGGCACATCTGACAACTCATCCTGCGGGATGTCGAGGGAATTTACAAAACTAGCCATAACCCCATCACTAGGTAGACTACCAAACACTACCCTCCGCCCATCATCCGCCCTCACTGTCACCAAAAAGCCCTCACAGTCTACCACCACCCCGTATCTTTGGAGCCAATCGACTCCCAATATAATGCCATACCCAGTAAAGCCCAAAACAAAGCAATCACAAACAAATATACATCCATGACTCGATAAGACCAAATTCCTGCAAATCATACTAAGGCTAGTCGAACCACCAATCGGGTTCGTCACAACCAATGGTCTATCGACTGTTTCGGGTTCCAGTCCCAGTCTATCTACCAGGTCACTAGATATGAAGGAACGGGAAGCCCCAGTATAAAAAAAAACTCGAACTGGTACATCATAAATAGAAAGCATACCTTGAATAACAACATTCTTTCCTTTCTCCGCCGCAGTTGGGGCATTCGACGAAGAAGGAACAGCATCAAGAGCATATGCTTTCACAATCTGCTTCTCCTTAAGAGGTTGCGGACACTTATCCTTCTGATGTCCCACTTGGCCATAGTTGTAGCACTCCCTTTCCGCTGGCTTGGCCCGACATTCTTTAGCATAATGGCCCTTCTTTCCACAGCTGAAGCACTCAACATCCTTCTTGCTCTTTTTCTGGCCACCTTTAGATTGGTCCTACTTCCTTTTATTCTGAGAGCTATTCTTGCCTCCACCGCCTGCTTGCGGCTTTGGCCCTTCTGCAGATGCAGCCTCAGTCTTTGACTTAGGGTAAAGACTCTCTGATCTCAAAGCTTTTCCCACGATCGATTCAAAAGTCTCATCGATGTGGTTGATAAGCCTTTCCCCCAAGTATCCATCCAAACCAGTAATGAACTTCTCATTCTTCTTTTCAGGAGTATCGATAAGAGATAGTCCATATTTCGACAAAGTGTCGAACTCAGCAATATAATCAGAAACTGCCCTTCCGTTCTGCTTGAGTTCCAAGAACACTTGAACAGCACTGACTTCTGGGCAGCTGGAATAAACTTCTCGCTAAGGCGAGCCTTGAACTGAACCCAAGTAACCTGGTCCTCTGGAGTAGCTGTTCTAATGGCATTCCACCAATTCATCGCTCGCCCTTGCAGCTGACGTGACGCTAGCCTTCTCTTCATCGCATCCTCAAGACCCAAGTCATCAAAGATACGATCACAGCTATCCATCCAATCTTGAACATCTGTGGCCGACTCCGTTCCGTGGAACGGCTTTCCACCAAGACTAGTGTAATCCTTGCATAACTTGGCGAAATCGACCCTAGGCGCCTGCACTACTGGGCCAACACCAACTCCGGGATTGGGAACTGCCCCTTGCACTTCTCTAAGCATGTCTCTCATGAGGTTAGTAAACATCGCCCTCATGTCAGCGGCATTCCCTGGGTTGGTTCCTCTACCAGCACCCCTCGTATCTCGGCTCATCGTCAATCTGAAAAAGAGAAACGATTAACGACCCCATAGTGGTGCTAGTGCAGTGCGACTTCATTCTCATACTACTAATAGTATATATACATAGCTTTTGAAAACCAAAGTAATCACAAATACGCGCTCTCATATACGTACTATCTCTCCCTAGTGTCTTTCCCTAGGTTAACTACGCAACCTAGAGCTCTGATACCAAGTGTGACGGCCCGCCCCGTACCAACCGACATTTACTCCAAAGGTGCGTTGTTCACATGTCCAGTTAGCACGGAACGGGTCGTCAGAAGGAAAGGGAAGAAGGAAATGAACATACAAAGAACCTGTAGAATGTCTCACAGCGCATAGAACAAAATATAATAGTAACATACCTGACATAAAACAGGAGAGACAGTGCATAAGCTGAAAATCAGAACTAAACATCATAGCAGCGGAAATCCAAAATACAGCTTATTACAACTTTCAAATTGTCTCAAAGAATAAGTAAGGTAAATGAGGTACACTACTAATGCCCAAGTAGCGACCACCAACGACACAGGGAGAATGTGTATATATATATCATACGTGGAAGCCTCATGCCCGCCTCCGAATCAACTACTCGCGCATCACCAGCTAACCTGTCTCTAGTCTGCTCGTGTGAGCACCCAGAGTAATAAGAGGAGACATAAAACTCTGGGTCAGACATAAAGCCTGGTATGAGCGATAAGCATCTAAAGTGAACAATAACAGGTAGACTAAAACATACCTGAACCTGGACCTGCAACCAAAGAGTTAGCACTACATACTATACAACACTCTAAGGTACCATATCAAATAGTGTAAAGATACGGAGGTGGGGGAGGTGTGCATGTCATAATGATGGCAAACAATCAAGCATAGCATCCATCCTCACATCTCTCACTCAGTGCGTAAAGCGTTCGATATTCACCACTTCGATCACCCAACATACCTTGCTACGATCACTCTGCCCCATGAAGTCATAAATGGCTTCACTGCACTGATAACGTAGCCACTAATCCTTTGCTATGTCCACTTTGCCCCCATGGAGTCACAAGAACCCCACTGCACTGGCTCATAGCCTTACCAATCCTTACTATGTCCACTTTTCCTCATGGAGTCACAAGAACCCCACTGCACTGGCTCATAGTCTTACTAATCCTTACTATGTCCACTTACCCCATGGAGTTATTCACCCCATCTGCGCTGGCTCATAGTCTTACTACGCATCACCTTGCCCCTCAGGTCATAATGACCCTACTGCACTGATAATGTAGTCTTGCTACCATCACTTTGCCCCTCAGGTCATAATGACCCTACTGCACTGATAAGTAGTCCATCATTCCTTTCCAGTGGTGAATCGAAGTTATGAACGTCGACAACTCCTTAGCACACGTCCCGCAGCAAAGTCCAACCATGAAGTGAACTCATTGGTTCCCAACTGGTTCCGGGATCCTGAGCTCTAACTTCCATTTGGACTACCTTTGCATCTCGGGTTATTGGTCATCACCAGGTCGGATCAGATCGGCCTTCAATATTCTTCATCGGATCGGATCGGCCTAGTTCGGATCGCCAACACCCCCTGCGGATCGAGTCGTGTTCCTTCAGCTCGTTGCTCCTCCTCCTGGATCGGATCAGCGTCACCACTTCGGGTCGAGTCGGGTTGCTTCATCCGGGTCGGATCGCGCCTTCTGATCGGGTCGGATCGCGAATACCAATTGGTTCGGGTCGTGCCACTTTGCTGAGATCGTGACGTGTTCCTTCAGGCGGATCGTGACGCCAAGGCTAAAATGGATCGTGGGAGATAGGGGCGGGTCGGGTCGCCTCTTCGTGAAGCAACACGGGTCGTCTCGCGAAGTCGTGATCGGATCGGCATCATCGGATCGTGGACGTGGAATGCGATCCGATCCGGATCCCTACATAACTCCTGCAGCTGTTCCAACGACTGTTTACGCCCCTCGACGGCGTTTTCGACCATTCCAACTATTCTAACCAATCACAAAGCATTTCATACAGTCATAGCAACATGCATAATCAACCACAAACATCAAAACATCAATATGATAGGTAAAAAGGGATCAAACATACCCAAAATCCCATATTTCCCCTTAAGCATATTTAGGTGAAACTAATGATAGGATTAGCAAAACATAACCAAATTAACCCAAATTCATATCAGAGGTCTAAAACATCATTCCGAATTTTATAAACATTTTCCCAGAATTTTATCATGTTTAAATTCGCTAATTAACACTAATCACCCCTAATTAGCCATAATTAGTGCAAAACTATGCAAATCACTCACCTTAGCCACAAATAAACTAAGATCTGAAAAAAATTCCCTGATTTGATGTGAATCTCAATGCCAAACAGCAGCTCCTATGTTGTTTTGGTGAAGATCTTCCTTGATTAGGGGTTGCTAAGCTTAATCCTTGACCAAGAGATGATTTGGAGGTGATTTAGAGGTTGGAGGCCATTTTTTGGGTTCCTTGGTGATAAGTGGAGGCTAGAAAACTGAATTGGAATGATCCTCTATCTCATTTCAGCCTCCCCATAACCCTAATCCCGAAATGGGTTATGGGCCTATCCACTAATCACCCGATTTAGCCCGGTTAAGCAGTTTTTCACCTTCCAAACGTTATTTCAGCCATATCTCCCAAACGGTAAGTCCGTTTCGCTATTATGACCACTCTACGGAAAGGTAAACCATCAAACGAATCTAATGGAAGTAGTTTCAGGTCAAAATTTCTTTCCAATCAAAAGTTATGGCCAAAACAGTACCAACTAGGGGCAAAATGGTCATTTAAAAATCGACAAAAATCACGAACATGGGAAATGACTCTAATGGATGTTTCCCAAAGTTACATGACCATACAACTTCATACGGGAAAGAAATAAATATCCTACAATCCTATTATGTGTAGAATACGGGTCGTTACAATTTACAGCTGCCAGCCTCCAGAGTTCGAATTCCACCTCAGCCCTAGGGTGAATCATGCCACGGGTCGATACCAACCTAGGTCCGGGTGCCCAAAACATACATGGGCGCACTTTACAGGTGCACCAGTGTAAAAATACATTGGCGCACTTGTCAAATGCGCCGGGAATTCCTGCCCTTTTCGCCAAACTTCTACCGTCCATAACTTCTTCAAATGTTAATCGTTTTACGCAAACCAAGTGTCTATCTTGACCAAAATTTCGAGACGGATGTAATGACGTAGTCCGTTTCCCTTAGTTATTAATATTAAATCAATTATTCTTTAATTTATCCACTTTGATATTTTTAAAATTTTGGAGTGTTACAAGTGGTAAAAGTGGTAAATTCCAATGTCAAAAGAAAGCCTTCGAATCAAGATTTCCAAAAGGTTGTGGGCTTATTACCTCAGTTGAATACATCTACTTCCTAACTAAGCGTGAGTTGAACTTTTGGCCTTCATCAAAGAAGAAACGCAAGAATTAAACCAAGTTAGGAGGGCCTTATTGCTACTGCCATATGATGAATGGACATGAGACCAACCATTGCAGAGTTTTAGAAGGAATGACTATCAACTTCTTTAGCCAAGGAAACCTGCATAGATATGTAAAGAGAACATAGTTAACTACAACAAAAACTTCATTGAGAGAAGGATCGTCTACCTAATTACAGGTATGGAAACCCCCTCTAGACTTGAAATGCCCAAAGATGGGTCAAATCACGAAAGGATAAAAACCCTTGTCACCGCCGAGTTGGCCAGGTCAGGGCACTCCCTAAAGGGGAGTGGTTTGTAAGCCTATTTCCGCACCCAAATCAGAAAGGTCTAGGTTAAAGCATCAAAAGCGTAAGGCTCCGACCTACACCAGAAATGGTCATGACGGAGCATATAATTAGAACGCCCTTCCTCTGCTCTTAGAAGAGTACCCCTTCCTTTGCTATGAGCTAAGCACGTCCTACCTCTGCTCGTAGAAGAGCATGTCCTACCTCTGCTTATGTTATGCGTTACTTGTAGAAGTGAAAACAAACCCTTATCATCGCCTACGATGGTCAGGATAGGGCACCCCTTGGAGGGGGTTAGAGTGTAAGTCTCTATCACCGCCTACGATGGCCAGGGTAGAGCATCAAAAGAGTAAGCCTTAATTCTGTGTCTACGATGACTCGGTTTAAGCGTCTAAGACCTTATCATCGCCTACAATGGTCAGGATAAGGCGCCTCCTGGAGGGAGGTCGGGTTAGTCCTTTGACCTTGCTTATGGATAAGCTGGCCAAGCGCACCAGACGTACAGGCCTAGATAGTAGCCAACAAAGCACGCACATCCTATGCTTTGATAACCAAAAGCCCAGAGAGTGGCATAGGAAGCATGTACATCCTATGCTTCTAAAATCAAACCAAGTGGGGAAAACAAAACTAATTACCAGAAATGGGATTTTGGTATTCTATTAAATGCACAAATCTTGGTTAGTTCGGGTCTTCTATTAAATAACTGAATATGGGTCAGTTCGGAACTTCCATTAAATACCTGAATCTGGGTCAATTCAAGATTCTTGTTAAGATACCAGAAATGATTTCCTGTTTCTCTATTAAGCAACCTGAGTCCTGGTTAAATCTAAAAGCTTTATTATTACCGGAGGGGAATTCCCGAACTTTAACCCAAAATGTTGATTTAAAAGTATCAAATGAAGCTTCCATAATTACCGGAAGGGGCGCTCCGACCAACTACTATTAACACTCTCATTTGGGTCACAAAGACTTAAAACTTCTCTCCCGAAGAGGGATCAACAAAGCAGGACTTAGAGAGAAATTCAGAATCTTTTATTAAAGGGTTTTCAAACAAAGAAAACTGCCTCCATCTCGTGCAGTAAAATTTGTTAAACCTCTTATGTACAAATCATTATTATTTCTATTCAATACAGACAATGAGTTACATGACTAGTAACACACATGATTTACAAGTTCGTTTACAAGAATTGCATCATTGACTATTTAAATATGGATATGTGCACATTACAATTACAAGTACAATTAAGTATTCGTATTCCCTTCATCCTCGAGCAATGGGGAATTGATGGCATGATGAATTGTGATGCTTAGGAGCTTGTTAATTTTATGCACCTTTTTCTAGCTTTGCTAACAATGTCAAAAAGGTTGACCTGAAATTTCAAAGCCCTATCATAAGCCCTGCACAGGGACCTAAGAGACTTGTTGTCTTTCTCCAACTCAAAAACACTAGCACATAGATCATGTTTCCCCACGTAAATGCCTAATTTGGTTAACGTACCGGATAACATAGTCAAGTGAATCCTTAATCAATTTGGTGTCATAGATACTCTTCATCTCAGCTATTACTTTTTTGCACCAGTCAGAGATGACCGATTCTTTTAACCCTTAAGGGGGGATCTTCAAATAAAAATATTTTTGATAAGGTAGCGGAGGCCCTAGGCGCAGTCGCAACACTAGAAGGCTAGGACACTGTTATGATAGGAATATTTTTAAAGAATTGTTCCCATGTCTTACATTTTGTATTAACATTATCTATTACGATTTCCAAATCAGTGACGCGTTGGTGTAAACCACGTAACTTGTCTTCGAACTAGATAGATGGTTTAGTCTTTATATACGTCTTCAATCCGAGTATAAGTCTGTCTTTCTTTCCTAATTGACCTTTCAGAGCATCTATTATTTCATTCAAATGCTTGATAGACAAATCTCAAAGCAAGATCGTTCTCTCTTGAGATAAAATAGTCCCTCATTTTAGGGTGGGAAAATTTCATGTTGACCCGTCTTCTCAAAAAAACAAAACGTAGTTACGCATGTCTTTTTACCCAAGGGGATGGTATTAATCTTCTGGATAATTTTTTACATAAACTTTATTTAAAGCCTGTTTTTAATCGCTTTGATGCACATATAAGCCTAATGGGGTTACAATGGTTTACACATGTATCAAGCCACTTATCGTTTACATATCAACTCGGCATGTTCAATCCTAAAGCCTTTTTAAGGTCACCTAATGGTCTTTACCCAAGAAATTAAGGGAGAGATAGGTGAATTTCCTATAGATACTCTTAAGCTTTCTTAGATAACTCTTTCTTCTGAAAACATGAGGTGTTGTTGAGAATTCCTTTCTCATCTCACAGATCAAACGTAATTCGGCTACATGTTAAATGAAATTCTGCCATAATATAAGTAAGAGAATCAACAACCATAAGTAATAAGTAGAGTTACAAACACACTTCATACACTCATAATATCAAGTTTACAAAGTATCACTCATTCAAAATCGACCTCTTGAAAAATTCGGTAATAAACCTATCCTTGTTATACTCAATTTTTTGGGGAGAAGATCCCTAGGAATTGCAAGAACCCTATCAAGGTTCCACTAAGCCCCTGGATATGGGCTATAACACCCTGTATTTTCTATGTTTATTAAAGTAACAAATTATAGAACAATAAATTTTAAAAGTGAGAATTAAGTGAAATGGGTTACGCCATTGCATTCATCTCGGAATTCTGCTTGAGATAGAGTCCGATTTGCGTGAATAGGACTCCATATGAAGAAATTATGGAGCTTAGAAGATTTCATGTTTAAACCGAAAATTAGATAACTAAATAAACCAAAAGGGTTCGAATTTCAATAATCACTTAGATCAGCTGGGCGGGAAAAATCCCGCCCATAGGGGACGACTCCCCACAGAGGAGGTCGACAGAGGTGTCGACCCCTCAGAGGGGTGTCGAGTGGGGTGTCGACCCCCTATAGGGGTCAACCCCCTTGCCCAGATCCAAATAGTGACGATTTCTGAGTTATTGCTTAGTCGCTAGGGCCGAGGTGGCAATTTCTGGATGGCCCTATCTTGTCTGGATGGTTATGATTGCTCCTAGTTCGATCAAATGGTTCACATAAGTCTAAACCTCTATAAAAGCAACCCTAGTCCTCAACCCTAAATCACATAATTTCATTCTAAGGAGCCACCATGTTGTCCATTGTTGACCTAACCTAGCCACCATTTCTTCTTTAACTAGGAAGCAAACTAGAAAGCAAGTTAGAAGCTACGAATCAAATCTAATTTAGAGAATCGATAGTTTACGTCAAGGGATTGCTTTTTAGTTTCAGAAAACAGATCCCAGAAAACAAGACTTTCTTTTGTTCATAAGTACTGTTATTATTTAGATGTGAACAATTAAATGTTGTGATTTGTAATAAAATGAAAATAGAACTGTGTCTAGTTGTAAAATAATAGTGATTCTGATTCATGTCTATTCTTGTAACGATTCTATCATATATGCTTATGAGACTATTGTGGTTTATTGGACTTATTGTGCTGTATGTTTAACCAATCATGTATTATGTACATTTGGTGAATTTTTCATGTTATGTTACATGCAAGTTTTTAGGCTAAGCTATATATATATATTTAGATCTACATTCTCCTATGTTAAGATTCATGTTTATTGGATCCAAAATAAAAGTTCACATTCACATGCCTAGTTGGATTTGTGTAATTCTATATGCTTAAGATTCATGTTTATTGGATCCAAAATAAAAGTTTACATTTACATGCCTAGTTGGACTTGTGTAATTCTATATGTGTTAGCCTGCTTTGTGACCAGGCTACCCAAAGCAAAGATCATGTTAACACACTTTTTGGCAAATGCTGCCACATATGGAATCTCTGGATAACATCACTCTCCGGCATTGGAAGCATCATCAGAAGACACAGGGCAGTTTGGTTAAAATCACAACATCAGTATAAACTGGACCAAAACCCTATCAAACTACCTCATTTGGATCTAGACACATCAAATACTTGTAGCCCTCTAAATTAGCTTCAAGTAGAGCTTTTATTTGGTCCCATCGGCCTTACGATTTGGAAGTTATGTTTGTTTCCGTGAACGCATGCAGAAATATAAAAAACATGGATTTTGAAATTTTTGAAGATCGGTTCGTGAGCACCCCCTGGGGGCAGATCGTGACCACCCCCGGGGTCGGTTCGTGACCAACCCCTGGGGTCGATTCGTGACCATACATGCTGACCATCACCATCGCGACCATTGCCAACTCACCACCTCGGCTCACGAACCGCGACCAGGACCCGCTACTATGAATGTAGATTTTAACCTATTCTCGAGGCTATATTGCTCCTACTTTACCGGATCGGGTGTCATGTGTCCTACCACGACCTGATCAACATCTGGGCTCTCCTACAACTATAAATAAACCTCCAAATGGCATTTTCAGGGGACTTTTGGCACTTCCTTGTCCATTGCTGCAATGACCAATACTTCTCCACGAATAACCACCATCTTACTCAATAAAATTAGTGAATTCAGAGAGAAATATTCACTAGATTCAAGTGATTGAGAGACACTATTCATTGTAATTGTAATTGTAATTGTAATCAGTTAATGAAATGAGAAATTATGAAGTGGACGTAGGCTCGTTAACGCCGAACCACTATAAAAATCTTGTTGTCTTGCTTTTCCTGTATTTTTTTGGTTATTTCTTCATATCTTATGCTCTAAATACACAATTTGGGTGTTAGGACCATTTTTTGGTCTAACAATAGACATAAGATTCATGTTAATGCAAGTTCATTGTTTTATGCCAAATTTATATAACACATGTTTAGTTAGATCCTTATTACTTTATGTTGTAGGAATGGTACATGCTCCTTTCTTTCCCCTTTTGTATATAAGTTAGGCTAAGTTGCGAGCCTAACATTCTATGTGAATTTTGCGAACGTATAACGGGGGTAACGTTGGGAAAACTTAAATTTCATATTATTGGCATAATTTGGCCCATAAATATGTGAATGATTAGCGACATAAAAATGGTATAATTTATATACCTAAAAATTTTGAGCATGATTTAGAGGGTAAATGGGGCGTGACTTGAAAGGCAATAATTGTGGATAAATTACATATAAATATGAAAATGTAAATATGTAAATTAAATAAAAGACGAATATGCCTAACCCGAGGTTAGATTGAGTTACAGTGTAAGACTGCCCGGAACCGCCTAGCACATCCAGCAACCATAACAATATAGATCTAATGTGAGAGGTTAGTGCATCAAGCCCAAAAGAACCGTAGGTTAGATTGAGTTGCGGTGTAAGACTGCCCAGAACCGACTGTCACATCCAGCAACTGCAACAATACATATCTAATGTGAGTGGTTGGTGCTTTAATGAATGAACTAAAGCTAAGACAGGAATGGTAGCGTTAAGTTAATTAATGCAACACTTAACCAATACAACATGTTAACTAAACTGATGTGTGGGATTAGGTTAATTTGAGAACACTTAAGCATTTTAACATGTTGATTAAGAAACCCTAGTAACGGGGACCCATTTCAGCAGTAACCCACATAGATGTATCATGTTACCCTGAGCAAGAAAGGGTGGGGCACGATTATTGGGCTGATTATAAGCGGTCTAAACAATGGCAGGTGGTGCATCTATATAGGTTCCAATGGAGTGCGGTTATGCACGTACTCCAGAGTGGAAAAAGTAGGCACTGGGCATCAGTAGTTATACTTTATGCATCTTGAATTTTGTTGGGTTGCCACCATAGGATTTGATACACCCTATAGTGGGACCAGCACAGGTATCTACAATCAAGTGGGGCCGAATGACACAAGTGGTAAATGTATGCGAGTAGAAGTCAATCGATAAAGGGGATCATTTATCATGAACACATGGTGCTAGTTTTAACACTTGTAAGTGGGTGCAGAAAAATAGTAATGAGTGCGATAGCATATTCAGTCTTATTATCTTATTTCTAGGGTGTTGTCCTAGATTCAGTTTATTCATGTCATAATTCTTTTTCTTGTTTACATGCTAAATGATCACTGGAGTAACTAGACTAACCCATTTTCTTTCGTCTTCTTTTCTTCTGTCCCCCCCTCTCCCCGGTCCGTAGGGAGGGAATACTTCAGCTTAGCTCGGACCGTTTCCAGCTTGAAGAAAGTACATGTATTGCTTGGATTCTCTTTCCTTAGGCTATGGATTTGGATAAACTCTTATTGGGGATTTATGCTACCTTATTGTTATTTCATGCTTCTTTATGTTTTAATCAAGACAGTGATTTTGTTGTAATGATTTGGAAGTTGGTTTGAGACAGTTGTTGTAATGTTTTGACTGAACCACGTACTTATGAAATGAATTGAGTTTTTCCGCTGTTTATATGTTTGTCTTGTAAATTATTTGTATCTTTTACCTATAATTCTCCACCGAAGTTAAGGCGTTCCCCTTGTGAGTGACCTTAATGAAGTTGGGGTGTTTCACTTGGTACTAGAGCTGATGGTTGCCAGATCAGATATTTTTTTTTTGGAAACTAATTTTCAAAAAGAAGTGTAAAGAAGCATTTTCAAGGAAAAGTGTTGTTTTCATTTTAAAAGGCATAATCCCCCAAAGCCATATGCATTATCTTTCTACCCTTTGTTTTGAATCTTTTCTTTTCCGTTTCAGCATGTCTGGGGATCTTAACCTTCCAGAGGGCGTACCGGTACCTGGCTGGTTCAGAAGGTACCTAGAGGCTGGGGCTAATGATGCAGGCCCAGAAGACGTTCCTCCTCCCCCAGTTGCAGCTATTCCTCCTCCTCCTCGTGCAAATGCTTTCTCCAAGATATGTAGAGATTTGCATGCCATGGTTGGAAAGAACTTTAATGGGACTAAGTCATTTGTAGAAGCAAGAAACCGGCTCAAAGAAACCGAGGACTTGTTTGTTATCTTCGAAGTGGACGATAGGCAGAAGATACAGTTGGCCGTGTGGTTTATTAAAGACAAAGCCTCTTATTGGTGGGAAGTTACTAATGTTGGGAGACCGGTTGAAACTTGGGGGGATTTCAGAATGAGGTTTGAAATGAAATTCCACTCACAAGCTGAATGAAGCCTTCAGATGGAGAAGTTCTTTGCTCTCAGACAGGGAAGTATGTCGGTCAAGGAATACGTCAACCAATTCAATTAGCTGGCCAGATTCGGACTGGAATGAGTGAACACTCCCTATAAGAAGGCTCTTCGTTTTGTTAAAGGGTTGAATGAGCCATTGCACAGTCTAGCTACGTCCCATATACCTATGGGTGCAACTTATGAGAGATTGGTGCACATAGCACTATTACAGGAGGAAGAAAGGATGGCAAGAAAGAGGCTAAGATGGAAGTACCTCAAGATAAGAAAGTGTAGGGATCGTAGAACAAGAAGGCAGATTCAAAGAAGGGCGGGAAGAATAACAAACCCTGTGACAAGAAGAAGTGTAATTTTTGTGGCATTCCCGGACATCTGATTAAGGACTGCAGAAAGAAAAAGAGGAAGACGGGTGGTTGTTTTCACTGCGGCGAGACAGGACACATGGCTAAGGACTGCCCAATAAAGCAAGGGCAAGGGCAGAGGACTGGATCTACTTTTGGAGGGCAGGTTCATGCTCTCATAGCACCTCCGCAAGAATGAGGTAGAAATATTTCTGTTGAGAGTTTAGTTTATCTTTTTGATCATCCTGTTCGTACACTCTTTGATTTTGGTGCATCACACTCTTTTATATCTACTGGTTTAGTTGAATCTCTGCACCTAGACACCAGTATAGTGGAGGATCCCTTGGTTGTTTCGAATCCAATTAGGGGCTCGGCTTATTCGTCAATGATTTGTTTGGATTTGGAAATTTTTATACTAAGCATTGGGTTTAGATGCAATGCCCATGTTTTGGGCTTCACGGGCTATGGGTTGATTCTATGTATGGATTGGTTATCCAGTAATGGTGCCATCCTCAATTGTGAAAAGAGAGTGGTTAGACTTATGACGCGCCTCGGTAACACTCTCAAAATATCTTGTAGTCCCATGCATTCTGTTATACTTAGCTACCTAGAATCTCTTGATGCATCTGTTGAAAACTTGCAGTCTATAAGAATAGTCCGTGAATACTCAGATGCATTTGAAGAAGTGGAGGTCTTACCTCTGAAGCGGGAGATAGACTTCCACATATACGTAGTTGATACTGCAAGACCCGTAGCTCTACCCGTTAGACACATGGCTCCAAGGGAGAGGAAAGAGCTCAGCAAGCAAGTTAAAGAGCTGCTCGAAAAAGGGTTTATAAGGCGGAGTATTTCTGAATGGGGTGCTCTAGTAGTATTCGCAACCAAAGTGGATGGTTCACTTCGCATATGCGTTGACTATAAGGAGCTAAACAAGCTGACCAATAAGAAGAGGCACCCACTTCCAAGAATAGACGACTTGTTTAATCAGCTTGTAGGTGCACCGGTTTTCTCCCAACTAGATCTGGCTATCGGGTTTTACAGCTAAGAGTGGCTGAAGACAGCATTGATAAGACCATGTTCAGAACCCCGGATGGTTTCTTCGAATGGCTTGTCATGCCTTTCGGCTTGAAAAACGCACCTGCTTATTTCGTTGACCTGATGAGCTGGGTGTTCAGGGAGTTCCTTAATAATTTTGTGGTGGTCTTCGTAGATGATATTTTGATTTTCTCGAAGAATGAAGAAGAGCATGCTTTGCATCTAAGGGAAGTCGTGGATACTCTTCGTGCACACCAGCTGAAAGGCAAATTCCCCAAATGTCATTTCTGGAGAGAAGAAGTGAGGTTTCTTGGACATGTGGTGTCCAAAGAGGGGATCGCTGTGGACCCCGCAAAATTAGTTGCGGTGCAAGATTGGAAGGTTCCACGGAATGCAACCAAAGTTCGAAGCTTTCTTGGGATAGCGGGCTTTTACCGGAAGTTCATTAAAGACTTTGCAAAAATCTCAACCCTACTCAAAAGACTGACAAAGAAGAACATAACTTTCATTTGGGCTTTGGATTGCGATGTTGCTTTCCAACGCTTGAAAAGGGCTCTAACAACAGCGCCAGTTCTGACATTGCCTGATAGGAGCAAAATGTTTACCGTATACATAGACGCATGCGGTACAGGATTAGGCGTTGTCTTGATGCAAGAAGGCAAGGTAGTTTGTTGTGGGGGAAGGCAATTAAAGGTACATGAGAAGAACTATCCAACTCATGATTTAGAGCTAGGTGCCATTGTTTTCACTCTTAAGTCATGGCGTCATTATCTGCTAGGAGAAAGGTTTGAATTGTTTACTGACCATAAATCTTTAAAGTACCTTTTCTCATAGAAAGAACTTAACTTAAGACAACAAAGGTAGATGGAATTTCTGGCCTCATATGATTTTGAGATTTCCTGTACCCCTGGCAAGGGCAATGTAGTAGCAGATGCCTTGAGTAGAAAGAAGTTGAGCTTAAGTCCTCTCATTGTAGAAAGACAAAAATTGGAGTACATAGCAAACTTTGACTTTAGACCCTCCTCAGAATTTGTACCTGGCTTGTTAGCATCGCTAGAGGTACGGCCTACTCTTTTGGACTCAATAGGAACCACGCAACGAGAAGACCCTCAGCTAGTTGATATGATGGATAAGCTAATTAGGGGTGAGACTTCTAGTCACCTCAATAGATACTCCATCGATGATAAGGGTTGGTTGAGAAGGAATGGAAGACCATGCGTCCCACAAGCAAGGGACTTAGTGAAGACGGTTCTCGAAGAAGCACACCATTCTAAGATGACCATACACCCAGGTGGAGACAAGATTTATAAAGACATAAAAAGGGTTTTCTATTGGAATGGCATGAAGAGGGATGTAGCTAAGTTCGTTGCTAAGTGCTTGATATGCCAGCAAGTTAAGGCGGAGCAGAAGAAGCCTGGTGGTCTTCTTCATCCTCTAGAGGTCCCACAGGGGAAATGAGATAGCATTTCGATGGACTGTGTTGATGGGTTGCCTAGGTCAATAAGTGGCAATACCAGTATTTGGCTAATAGTGGATAAGCTCACTAAAAGCGCCCACTTTATACCTGTTAAGAGTAGAAGGACTGCCTCGTCGTTAGCATCCATTTATCTTAAAGATATAGTTCGACTCCATGGGATACCCTCCAGCATAGTTAGTGATCGAGATCCTATTTTTACGAGCGAGTTTTGGAAGAGTTTGCGAGAGGCTGTAGGCACACAACCATGCTTAAGCACGGCCTATCACCCCCAAACCGATGGTCAGACGGAAAGGGTGAACATAGTATTAGAAGACCTCTTGAGATTATGCATTCTTGACTTTGGAGGAACATGGGAGGATCATCTTCCTTTGCTGGAATTCGCTTACAACAATAGCTACCAAGCCACCATAGGCATGGCACCCTTCGAGGCTTTATATGGAAGACCATGTCGATCACCAACTTGTTGGTGGGAGTCTACAGACAAGCTCGTACTTGGGCCAGACATGATTAGAGAAACATCAAAAAAGGTGGACTTGATAAGAAGACGGATGAAGACTGCACAAGATAGACAGAAATCCTACGCAGACAAAAGAAGGACCGACCTTGAGTTTGAGGTCGGAGATAGGGTGTTCCTAAAAGTATCTCCTTTGAGGAATGTCATTCGCTTTGGGTCCACAGGAAAGTTGGCGCCAAGATTTGAAGGACCATTTCCTATCATTGAAAGGATTGGGACGATGGCTTACAGAGTAGAGCTACCCGAAAGACTGGCCGGAGTTCATAATATTTGTCATGTTTCCCAACTACAAAAGTGCTTACATGAGTCTGCGGAAGTTGTGGAGCCGAGTATACTAGAGGAAGTAGAAGTGGAACGAGAAGCAACTGTGAGAAGAGTTCCAACTCGTATCTTGTGTACGGAAGTCAAAAATCTACGCAACCGTGAAGTCAAGCTTGTTAAAGCTCAATGGAGTGACACAGGAAGACACGACTTGGGTAAGAGAAAAATATGCACAGCCTACCCTTTTCTTTTCGAGGGTACCTCCTTGATCTCTTTTTCCATAAGTTTACACATGCTTATATCTATCTTTTTAAGTATATCTCCTCGGTCCTATTCTTTATCCTTGGGTTGAAACAAATGGATGTAAACATGGATTTGAAACATGTTATGTCTGATGGTTGCAAGTGGTTGCTAGTGGTTGCTCGTGTATGCATATACACACACACACATTAGGTACTAGATCGGCTCAGTCGCTTTTATATTGCATATATGTATTTGTATATGTATTGAAACTTGGAATGTATCATATGGATGTTGCATTTGTATGAATGATTGTGCACTCATGTAGAAAGTATGATTAGGAATAATTGCATGCATAATGGACTCATGGCACTGACATAATTTGCATTAAGGAGGTCAACTGAATCAGTAGACCGCTTGATTTTGCATTAGATAAGGACATATATATACACACACTATGCATACAATCATGAAAGCATTAGAAATCTTTAAGGACAATGGATGGCGGTGTTTGATGGCTGAGTAGATGGATGATTGGATGATAGGATATACATTCTTCGTGACTTGAAGATTTCGGGGATGAAAACCTTTAAGGATAGGAGAATGTAACACCCTGTATTTTCTACATTTATTAAAGTAACGAATTATAGAACACTAAATTTTAAAAGTGAGAGTTAAGGGAAACGGGTTACGCCATTGTGTTCGTCTAAGAATTCTGCTTGAGATAGAGTCCGAGTTTGTGTGAATTGGACTCCGTATGAAGAAATTATAGAGCTCAGAAAATTTCATGTTTAAACAGAAAATTATATAATTAAATAAACAAAAGTGTTCGAATTTCAAAAATCACAAAGATCAGTTAGGCGGGAAAAATCCTGCCCACAGGGGTCGACTCCCCCCGGAGGGGTCGACAAAGGTGTCGACCCCCCCCCCCCCAAGAGGGGTGTCGATTGTGGTGTCGAACCCCCTATAGCGGTCACTCCCCTCGCCCAGATCCAAACAGTGACAATTTCTGAGTTGTTGCTGAGTCACTAGGGCAGAGGTGGCAATTTCTGGATGGCTTTATCTTGTCTGCATGGTTGTGATTGCTCCTAGTTTGTTCTAACGGTTCACATAATCTAAACCTCTATAAAAGCAACCCGAATCCTCAACCCTAAATCACACAATTTCATTCCAAGGAGCCACCATGTTATCCATGGTTGACCTAGCCTAGCCACCATTTCTTCTTCAACTAGGAAGCAAACTAGAAAGCAAACTAGAAGCTATGAATCAAATCTAATTTAGAGAATCGATAGTTTACGACAAGGGATTGCTTTTCAGTTTCAGAAAACAGATCCCAGAAAACAAGACTTTCTTTTGTTTGTAAGTCCTGTTATTATTTAGATGTGAACAATTAAAAGTTATGATTTGTAATAAAATGAAAATACAACTGTGTCTAGTTGTAAAATAATGGTGATTCTGATTCATGCCTATTCTTGTAACGATTCTATCATATATGCCTATGAGACTATTGTGGTTTATTTGACTTATTGTGTTGTATGTTAAACCAATCATGTATTATGTACATTTGGTGACTTTTTCATGTTATGTTACATGCAAGTTTTTAGGCTAAGCTATATATATATATTTAGATATACATTCTCCTATGTTAAGATTCTTGTTTATTGGATCCAAAATAAAAGTTCACATTCACATGCCTAGTTGGATTTGTGTAATTCTATATGCTTAAGATTCATGTTTATTGGATCCAAAATAAAAGTTTACATTTACATGCCTAGTTGGACTTGTGTAATTCTATATGCTTCAAATTCTTGTTAATACAAGTTCATTGTTTTATGCCAAATTTATATGACACATGGTTAGTTAGATCCTTATTACTTTATGTTGTAGGAATGGTACATGCTCCTTTCTTTCTCCTTTTGTATATAAGTTAGGCTAAGTTACGAGCCTAATATTCTATGTGAATTTTGCGAACGTATAACGGGGGTAACGTTGGGGAAACCTTAAATTTCATATTATTGCCATAATTTGGCCAATAAATATACGAATGATTAGTGGCATAATAATGGTACAATTTATATACCTAAATTTTTTGAATATGATTTAGAGGGTAAATGGGGCATGACTTAAATGGAAAAAATTGTGGATAATTTACATATAAATATGAAAAGGTAAATATGTAAATTAAGTAAAAGACAAATATGCCTAACCCGTGGTTAGATTGAGTTATGGTGTAAGACTTCCCGGAACCGCCCGGCACATCCAGCAACCGTAACAATATAGATCTATTGTGAGAGGTTAGTGCATCAAGGCCAAAAGAACCCGAGGTTAGATTGGGTTGTGGTGTAAGACTGCTCGGAACCGACCGGCACATCCAGAACCACAACAATACATATCTAATGTGAGTGTTTGGTGCTTTAATGAATGAATTAAAGCTAAGACAAGAATGGTAGTGCTAAGTTAATTAAGGAAACACTTAACGAATACAATATGTTAACTAAATTGATGGGTGGGTTTAGGTTAATTTGAGAACACTTAACCATTTTAACATGTTGAATAGGAAACCGTAGTAATGGGGACCCATTTCAACAGTAACCCACATAAATATATCATGGTACCCTGAAACCCTAGTAACGAGGACCCATTTCAGCAGTAACCCACATAAATGTATCGGTACCCAAATTAGGCAGGGTGGGGCACGATTACTGGGCTGATTATAAGCGGTCAAAACAACGGCGGGTGGTGCGTCAGTGTAGGTTCCGACGGGGTGCGGTCGTGCACGTACTACGGAGTGGAAAAAGCAGGCACTGGGCATTAGTAGTTATACTCTGTGCACACTACAAGAAAAGGGGAAATTTTCCAACCATCAGTTCCCTACGTCATCCCTATGCGGCGTAGGCACGGCGTAGAGAAAATGTAAAAATATGTGAATGGGGTAGGGACTGCGTAGGGAGTTCCCTACTCGTTCCCTACGCCTTCTATATGGTTGGAATTTACTTTATTGGTTATGAAATTAGGGTTAAAATAACCGCACCCGTTCAAATAAACCGCTCCAACGCAGGAATTTCAACCTGTTCATTAAAAATTACCTGATCTTTTCATTCCATCCATTGTCCACGGTAAAAAAAAACCTAAATCAATCTCGTCATTTAGCCTCCTTCCATTCGCCGCACGCATTGCCAGATCCCAGAGCTGCCGCTCCTTCATCGCCGATCCCCGTCCATGCTGCGCCGCTCCTTCATTCGCCGCTCCTTCATCGCCAGATCCCAGAGCCGCGCGCCTTCGATTCGCCGATCCTTCACCGCCAGATCCCAGAGCCGCGCGCCTTCGATTCGCCGCTCCTTCATCGATTATTCACGGTAAACACAATATTTTTTAGCCTTAAACACTATCTGGATTTTCTTTTCTATTTTGGATGAAATGCGATGTTATTAGAGTACATTTTATAAATCATTGCAGGAATTAACATCTTTTATCTTAAACATTATGAAATATATACTTTTGTGTTGAAGGAATTGTTACAGGAATATATTTTAAATTAATATTATGTGAATAAATAAACTAAGGCACAACCACGTTGATATTTCCATAGTGTAAATAGGAGGAATATTGAGAATAGAAGGTGTAAAGATAACAACTAATCTAGTACCTTGATGGTTGGAAGTAAATAAAATTGTCACATATATAACTCCAACTATTATTGTGTATAAAATATTTAACAACCAGCAAACAAAATCAAAGCCTTGTCGACTTTTACGTATATAACTCCTACTCCTTAATAAGATGATTATCTATGTTTTTGTAATATTGACAAACAAGAGTTAAAATAAGTACTTTATACATGAAAAATAAGATTTATTATCATCATTAATATTTAAAAAAAAACTGATAAAAAAAGTTATTGACCTGACATCCAAGGCCACATAGATGTGGTTCTAAGTCAATGGCACAATGGATGAACGATATGGTAATTGTTTAAATTATTAAGTAATAATAGTATACAATCCAAATAAAGATGTGATAAATTGTTTTTATTTTTAGGAGAAAGAACAAGGCCGAACACCAACTTTCATGTAGGTTTATATTCGAACACATTATGTTGAGAAACCAGACGGTTCTATAGATGGGGGATGGGTTGATGAGTACTCAGAAAAGTTTGTTGTATGTAATCAACAAAAGTTTAAAATTATAGTTTACAATTTTCTAATTCTGTTAAACAATACAATATCTAACTTTTATGTAAATTACAGGCCAAATACATTGAGCGGGTTGCTCAAATGACCGAGAGTCAGGGTGGTGAGCTTTCTCACGACGAGCTAAACTATTTTACATGCAGCTTATTGGAGAAGGTGAGACGTGTGCTTCTTCAAGAAGAAAACGAAGGCCTGGTACTGGCAATATTCATGGGGTATTGACTGAAAACTTAATTTATTTATTTTCTAGTTATGCTCATGCTTTATACTGTACACTTTTAGTTGATAATGCTTCTACTTAATATAAATTGTGTTGAATCGATACCACATAGAAAGAATTAGTCCTGTGGTGATCGTGTAGATCCATTAGTAGATCCCACATGTTCTCTCTTTGTGGCTCTTCACTGAGCCTTAAAGCACAGCTGAAACTAAGCTTTACTGGGTTGATTTCATTGGCAACTAACCACCTATTTATATCAACAAAAATTTCTGTGCAACTTGTAATTTTCACTTCAAGTACTTGTTTTTTTATGACTTGTATTTTGCATGCAGTTTTTCTTATTAATTTTATTGGATAACAACTTGACAAATTTTAGTAATTTTTGTAAGAAGTTTGTGCAAAAAACAGGGCGCGAACTTGGGATGTTACCTAACCTAGACACTCGTTTTCATTGCGCTGCATCTACGGACATGCTCACTATTATTTATAAGGTTGATTATCCAAAAGTTAGTAAACTTATCATTAAACAATGTTTTGGATAAATTCTTATTCCTAAAGTGATCAATAAACTAAGGTCACTGAAGTGTTCTAGTGGTTGTATGACCTTAATTTCTTTTCTCTTTTCTAAAGTGATCAATAAATGGACCTTGTGATCCCCTCTAAAATGTCTGCAAGGCCATGACCAATAACCTGCAAAATTGTTATATTTAAGACCTTCATGAGCCCCCTTATCCATACGATTTTTACAATAATTGATTATTTTATTGATAATTTTTGCAAAACTTGGGTTGCTGTTTCGCAGCGACTAGCAACTCGCTATGAAACAGCAACCCGGGGTTGCTATTTCGCAGCGAGTCGCCGTGAAACAGCAACCCGGGGTTGTTGTTTTGCAGCGAGTCACTGTGAAAACAGCAACCCGGGTTGCTATGCATAGCAACGAGTTGCTATGCGGGTTGCTGTTTGCACAGCACCTCACGTTGCTGTTTGCACAGCAACTGGAGTTGCCAAATAGCAACTGAAGTTGTTGGGCACAGCAACTCAAGTTGTTGTGCACATCAACTCAAGTTGTTGTGCACGGCAACTCGGGTTGTTGTGCGACAACAACTCAAGTTGCTGTTTGCACAGCAACTCGGGTTGCTATGTGACAGCAACTTGAGCCATTTTGGCTCTCGAGTTGTTGTGCGCAGCAACTCGAGTTGCTGTGTGCACAGCAACCCGAGTTGCTGTTGAACAGCAAATCGATTTGCTGTTGCACAGCAACCCGAGTTGCTGTGCACAGCAACTAAAGTTGTTGTTGCACAGCATAGCAACTTGAGTTGTTGTTTGCACAACAACTCGAGTTGCTATGCAACAGCAACTTGAGCCATTTCGGCTCAACGAAACTGAGCTATTTCGGCTCAGTTTCGCTGAGCCTTAAGCTCAACTCCGCGAAACTGAACATTTTACTTGATTGTAATATGAAATGTATTCATTGTACTAATTGGGTTAAAAAATTTATGTGTAAATTTACAAAGACAATACATACACCGTTAGGTTTGGAGCTAAAGACGATACAGAAAAGCTTGTGAAGGAAGTAGAAGAGTTAAGAGATAAAAATCAAGAAGTGTGTGCCACTATTAGCAAACTACAAGAGCAAATGAGTTCTATACAAGAGTTTTTACAGGGTTACGGCGAGAGCAAGAACCGCAAATATGACGTACGATGTACTTTATGAATTAATCTTATTTTGGTAGTGAGTTTGATGTTATATTTGTGTAAGGTACTTTACATGACGTTTGAATTAGATGAGACGATCATGTTTGAGTTATGTAGCAACTTTATTTTATTGTTTGTTGGACATGATTTGTTTTAAATATATTTGTGGAAAGTTTATGGTAATTCGACCACGAAATTCATTTTACATCATTGGTTTTATTGATATATATTGCTATGATTTTGCATATGTTCAGTTTTGTTATGATTTGTGGTAGATGAAGATAAATATAAAACTACCATATTGATTTTTGGTGTGCGGATGCATAGGGAAGGCGTAGGGAAGGAGTAAGGATGTATATGAAACTTTGCGTAGGGATGGCGTAGGAAATTTGGCGTAACGATGACGTAGGGAACCTGGTGTAGGTATGGCGTAGGGAATTTAGCGTAGGTGTGGCTTAGGGAACCTGGTGTATGTATGGCGTAGGGAATTTGGCGTAGAAAATTTTGTGTAGGTATGTCATAGGGAACGTGGCGTAGGTATGGCGTAGGGAAATTGACGTAGGTATGGCGTAGGTAAATATTTGCAACGAGCTGTTTTCCGACTTCCTTGTTGACGTAGGTGGTCCGTAGGGAAATTCGATTCCCTATGCCATCCCTACGCCAAATTGGTATATGAAATTCAGAATTCTTTTATAGTGGCATCTTGAGTTATGTCAGGTTACCACCATAGGATTTGATACACCCCATGGTGGGACCAGCACAGGTATCTACAATCAAGTGGGGCCGAACGACAAAAGTAGTAAACGTATGCGAGTAGGAGTCGATCGATAAGGGGGATCGTTTATCTTGAGCACATGGTGCTAGTTGAAACACTTGTAAGTGGGTGCAGAAAAATAGTAATGAGTGCGATAGCATATTCAGTCTTATTATCTTATTTCTAGGGTGCTGTCCTAGGTTCAGTTTATTCATGTCATAATCCTTTTTCCTGTTTACATGCAAAATAATCACTGGACTTTCCAGACTCATGTCTGACCCATTTTCTTTCATCTTCTTTTCTTCCGTTCCCCCCCCCATCCCCCAGGTCCGCAGGGATGGAATACTTCAGCTGAGCTCAGACCATTTCCAGCTTGAAGAAAGTAGATGTATTGTTTGGATTCTCTTTCCTTGGGCTATGGCTTTGGATACACTCTTATTGGGGATTTATGCTACCTTATTGTTATTTCATGCTTCTTTATGTTTTAATTAAGAAAGTGATTTTGTTGTAACAATTTGGAAGTCTGTTTGAGACAGTTGTTGTAATGTTTTGACTGAACCATGTACTTATGAAATAAATTGAGTTTTTCCTCTGTTTGTATGTTTATCTTGTAAATTATCTGTATCTTTTACCTATAATGCTCCACCGAAGTTAAAGCATTCCCTTGTGAGTGACCTTAATGAAGGTGGGGTGTTTCATGGGCTAACTCCAAACCCATCTAAATAATGCCTATGAAGGCAACGTATAAACCACCGCTATGTTCCCATAGGAAAGAAAAATACACTTTTCTGTATCGTTTAAAAACTATGTTCAAAAAGTTAACTAAGATATCTCTATCCTTAATAAACATCCAAAATAGGGTCATCAGTTCCTTGTTTTCCTCCTGGAGAACTTTTCTATGCTTGTCTGCTTTCCTTAGTCTGGGTTCAGCCTCGTGCTCCTTGTAATACATAATCTTAGACGTGCTCTTCTATAAATCATGATATCTCTGAGGTAAAGCATTATAGTCTTTTAACAACCTTCCTTGTTCTACGTAGGATCAATTTAATTACCTTTGTTTTTTATCTAACTCTGCTCTAAGGAGGGAAACAATATTTCTTTTAGTCTATTTAACATATTACAGGAAGCTAGTTACCCTCAAATACTTGAGAAAGGAAAGAGCGTTATGAATAACAAAGCTATACCTAAGAAGGAGAAATCCCAAGGTTGGTATGTTGTTCTTTTCCCTATGGCCCAGAAATACCACCTTCCTTAACTGGAAGAGCTTCGGAGTCTTGAGCAACATGAGCACCTCCAACATCCGGACTATATCCTACAGAATCATGTGAGGCATCAGGAGTTGCAGAAGGACTACTCCCATCCTTGTCACGCTCATCTAGACGGTCACTGCCATTTGGAACGTCGCTACCATCATCTCTGTCATCATAACCAAAAGCTGGATGCACATCTTTCTCACCAAAATCATCAGAAAGATCCTCAATATATAAGAGGTCCTCAGCTTTGAGTTTTCCTTTATATGACATCTTGACTCCTTGATCGCTGAATCAAATCCTTTCAATAACTTTATCCCTAATGAAAAGAGGAATGGTAGTAGTTTGAATCTCGGGAAGTATCCGAATGTTATCAGAAAAAACATGAAATAAGGCATCCTCGTAGTACTCAGTCTTGATCTGTGGAAGATGAACTTGCAAGAAATCAGAATTTCTGCCTTTTGACTCATAAATTATCTACACAGCATAGAAGCGCTTGTCGTCCTTCCTCTTAAGTTCATCGACATGACTAACCATGATTTCTGCTATTTGGTGCCCTAAGGCCGAAATTTGATCAGGTGATGAAGTCTTTGTCTATTTTTCTTTTTCGAGAGCCGCTTCGGCGTGTACAAGAGAAGCTTTCAACCTCTTACATTCATCACTTAAAGCCTCGTTAGCTTCCCGAATTTGAGTAACCTCGGGAGTAGAGGAGGAAGGAGCTACTTTAGACAAAAGCCATCTTTTAGTTACCTAAGAAAGAAATAGGATCCAATTAGTTATCATAACAAGTTAATGATAATAGAAGGATTAAGAAAGAAAAAAATCTATACTGAGAGCTGCCGATGGATTAGATGCTAATAAAAATACTCCCCGTCTGAAGACGTGAAAGGTGACGAAATATTCGTAGCTTCAGGACAAGAAAGAGCAATCTTCACAAAGTCAATAAAGCTCATTCGGGGTGTGGAAAACCCCGAGGGCTCGACATGTTGAGAGGTGGAAGTTTGGGACACTGCATGTTGTTCCACTTCTAACGTACTTGGAAAGGTTGACGGCAGAACATGACCCTCACATTCTCTACCAAGGGTACTCTCAGGAGAGACAGTAACAGACACCAAGGTAGAATCAACAGTAGGAGCCATAAAGACAGAAATTTCCTGGTCAACGACCTCGACAGTGGCATCCTAAGAAAGAGGAATGGAATTGTCAAGTCTTAGTCTTTTAGTTGGTAGCTTAGCGGTTGATTCGGCCAGCCTCTTGATAGCGATAATGGTGGATTGATCTAAAGCATCCGAAAGGGTTATGACTTCAGAAGCCAAAGCCCCTGATCAAATGTAAAATAAAAAGGTAAATTTAGGAATGATTACAGATTAAAGCTACTTTAAAAAGAAAGTAACAATCCCGATAAGGATATCTGGAAACAAATGAGACGAGGTGGTGAACACATACAAGCCCAAAGTTAAATGCTTGGATCCTGAGAAACGAAAAGTGGGGCGCCCCAAGATCTTTTTCCTATTAGGAAGGAGACTATATTGGCGCAACTTATCCAAGGTTAGAAAAACTGACCGACTCTGCGGTTCTTCAAATGCTTTAGAGACAATTTAAAGCATGCAAGACTAACTTTCCGTTAAAGCAACCCTCTTGGAAGCAGGATCTGGAAAGCGAGTAAAATTAAACAATACATAGGAAAAGTATGATTGCTCATGAAAAATATGGGGGCTCACCAAAATTTGCAAAGTTTCCTGAAATGCCAACATGGCATCTGATGAAGAAGAATCAGTCTTCCCAGGGTGTAGTCTTACAAATGTCATCGCTAATGATTTCCTTCAAAGGGTTGGCTTGTAAAATAAGCGAGTCACCTCCTTTTGAAAACCTCTTCAAATGCCGGATAAGATTAGAAGTAAAGGAAGCCTAACCCGATTCAAGTGCCAAAACTTTGAGACATAGAAGCAAAGTATAGGTGTTCGGCAGAAGTTGGATATATGCTATTTCCAGGTCCTGTAAGAGTCGATATATAAAAGTCAAAATGGGAATGAAACCCCCATGCCAGATGTGGATGGCTTAATATGCGAAGTATCCTTCCAGAGGATTCTTGATATTATCTCGATTAGTGGAAGGAAAATCATCCACATCGTACATTCTAAATCAATTAAGGATGGATTTTATCTTGTCCTGAGAAATAATTGAAGATTTCTTCAAAGAAAATGGTTTCTTCTTTTGAAATGTACTAGGAACTCCAGGCTTAGATTGACTAGAGCTCTTTTTATCGGACATAGTGCTACTAGGTGATATAATTTCATAAACACGTAAATTAGTATCATATCCATTAATATGGAATGGGCATATAACATGTAAACTTATTAATGCTAGATGCCCAAATCATTGCATATTAAGATAGTCCTAAGTATTAATCTAGGCAGAGTCCATGCCAAGTTTGCATTCACTTAAGAGAATCAGACCCTTAATAATGACAAGATTAATCATCCCGCCCCTGAAAACAAAAGGAAGTGCGAGAACGGTGTTGGGAAGATTAAAGGGGACTGGTAATGGTTAAGATGGAACCAAAATGATCCTAAGTCGTCACTGAAAGCCTGATTGGTCCTTGGGACCGGCACACGAAACCAAAGTCAAAAGGTTACAGCAATGAAACTCCTAAACTTTACGGACACCAAAACCGGAGGAATCATCTCTTCGACAACCCTTTCGCGTGATTCACCTTTTTTGGGTCAATCTGGCACTTACATACTACATAAATGTTGGGATTGCTATCAATAAAGTTGGAATGACCGAGTTAGTGATTTTGGTGATAATTTCACCGGCACCGTAGGAATGAACTTCACTTTTTAGCTATAAAATAGAATTTCTTGTTAAATTGTACATCTCAAACACCCAAGAGATAACATTTTGAAAAAAGAGCATTTGTGTAGTTCCCCATGAATCATAATCTAAATCGCCTATGATTAAATAGCTTGCATTTAACAATCCAAACCCTAACTGATTCAAGTGATTAGTTCAAATTTCTGGTCGTAATTAAAAGTAAGAGTACTCACCAGGGATTGAATCCGAAATTTTCTAAAGAGCTTTAGCGGTCCCCGTTGAACATTAATATGGTTTAAGTAATTAATGTTGCAGGTAAAAATTAGGAAGAAGAAGCGATGGTAAGTATACCAAATTATCGTTAATACAAGCCATACAAACAAGAGGCAATCAATGCGTCCAATTAAGGAAGATCAAGAGACAGCGAGCCAAAACACCGAAAGTATATCAAAGTTTGACTTGAAAAGTCCAAATTACACCTTCACTAAGGGGCAAATGTTACAACCAAAATAAGGCACCGAAACAGGCTGGCGGTGAAGGGGTAACATACCGCCACTAGCATAAAGGAATCTTTCGCAAGCAAAAGCCAAACACAAAGTAAAGCTGAAAGTATAAGGGAAAAATCAGAGAGCGTTGCAACTGAGACCATCACTGAAGAAAAGAAATCAAAACTTGTACAAAGAAAGGGTACTGGTAGGATGATTCCAACACGATGGGTATACGACGGAAGGTCACCGAAAACCAGAAGCCAATGGAGAGAGACACCAGGAATCCAGCAAACCGAAACCTAAAAGGACGAAAATGCTATCGGTATTAACTTGCTTAATGTCGATACATCAAGGGGAGAAAGCATCAAAGGCACAAAATTTGAAGCATAAGAGAATTATTTGGGAAGTAGCCACCAGGACTTCTTTTAGATGATCGCCGAGAGGCCCTTCTAGTGGAAAACTCATAAGTACTAGAAACAACCCTCCGGAAAGGCATGAAACACTTCAGCAATCTACCGAAAGGCAAGTAGAAACCTCGAAGAAAGACAAGATATCCACGCTAATATGCTTATTGTCGATACAGACAAGAGTGGCAGACCCGACTACCATTCACTTGAATCATAAAGGCAACCTCCATAAAGTGTTAAGAGCATGACCGGAAGTCCATATCCATAAGCCTACGCCCGAGAACCCAAAACCATTCGAAAGCTATACATACCGACAGATTCAGGATCAATACAAAGAAGATGGGCAAGACATCAAAAAGAAGTTCCTAAGATCGGGACCATCCACCCAAGAGCCAAAACCGGGACCTTCAAAAGTCATAAACAAAGCCATCGAAGCCAAAAGTAAAGCGGCCGAGGGTCGAAATTTCTGGAACCAAAGGGAAAGCGGCCGACACAGGCTTCTGCTGGCCCAATAACAAAAGGTGCTCCGATTAGTCTATAAATAAGACCCCAAAGGTCTCATTGTGGGGACCGATATCTCATTTTACATTTTTGTACACTTTTTTCTAGAGTAAACCCTAATTTCTATATCAATTTGGGGATTTCTATTGTAATTGTTTATGTACTCCAAATCAAAGATTAATAAAAGAGCCAATTGATACTTAGCATATTTTCTCATCAGTTTTTTACATGATTTCTTAGCTATTTCCTACACAACCTACTTTTACCTTCCTACCTGGTCATGGGTTCTTACTCAAATTTAAACCCTTTCGCAGAGTTCTTGCAGAACCCCTTTCTACAAGCCATTTAGCATCTTTAGCGAGGGTTGTGCTTAGGGAACCCCTTTCTACAAGCCATTTAGCATCTTTTACGAACTACTTCATTAATAGGTCGTGTCTCAATAAGTAATGAATGGAGTTTGTTTTTGGAACAGTCGAAGGTTTAAAATTGTAGTTGTTATTATCAGTAACATTGAACTTTGTGCTGCTGTCTGCATCTTAGATTGTCAGTGTCTCTAGATAAAAATTAGATTTGCTAGAAAAAAAATCTTACATTATTGCACAAAGTATTATGAAGTTACAACAATAAAAAAATTTGTTTGGTAGCATTATGGTGCCAGCAAGTCATAAATGACTGAAGCCATAGCCAAAAGGAACAAAGTTGGTGTGCAATGGAAAAATCAAAAAATGTGCAGCTATTGTACTTGAATGTGCTATTTGAATTGGTTAGATAATCTTGTTATTTGTTACCATCCGCGTCCACCGTAATGCTCTTGCGTTTACAGGGAGTAAAACGCAAGCATGAATAATCAAATACAACTCTTGTAGCTTTCTAATTCTATAACTTAGGTTATTAAAAAACTAATAATTTGAAACACAACCA
The DNA here is from genome assembly GCA_030737875.1 of Allium sativum. Classification (NCBI taxonomy): domain Eukaryota; kingdom Viridiplantae; phylum Streptophyta; class Magnoliopsida; order Asparagales; family Amaryllidaceae; genus Allium; species Allium sativum. Next base: position 1,043,651,410 of record CM060916.1, on the reverse strand, counting down.
GGGAAGAACCTAGTTTTAATTTTAATTTTTAATATTTCATGAGATAGGATAACGTGCAGATGTTAAAATGAGAAAAGAGATGTCCTAAATTTACTTTAACGTCAAAGTGGGTTGCACTTAAGCCATTACATGAAGATATGCGTTAAGGAAGATTGCATATCAATCTAGCATAAGGTAGTAAATTAAATGCTCATTATAAATAAAATTTTACATCGTATTCATAACACGTAGCAGAGCAAGTACCAGACATTCTGTAAGCTTTATAGCTTGTTACCAATACAATATTACATTTTACTATGAATACTTGTATAAAAAAATGCAAATGAGACTCTTCTAAAGCTTCATTATCAGATAATGTAAAAATAAATAAATATAAAGAAATCATATAACTTCATGAAAATCATACTTGAAGATTTCTCCATTGTAAAATGGTTAAAAGAGTTTTAAACAAAAAAAACAAATGATATTACCTGTTATTTCTAACATTCATGCTCATTTCTCTACTATTGGGGATTTGAGGTTTGAGGATACTTGAGGAGTATGAATGCCATACCTCGGACTTTAAGGATCTATACTATAGATTTTTTCAAACAATAGTTCAACCCACTAGGTACAAACGGGTTATCGAACTATCGACTTTCAGGATTCAATAAGGCCTTAGAAGAGCGAAATCAAATTCAAAATTTGTACGAATTTGATCCGATCAAGAACACTCTGATTATTATTCTATGATGTTGCAAGAATGAAGGAGAAAGAATCATTTTTGCAACACTTCAAAGATGTTGCAAATTTGAGAATTTGCAATGGTTTATAGTGTCGGTAATGGCGGTGAAAAAAACCAAGAGGAAGAAGAAGATAACACATAATAAAAAGATTTTGAACATCACAAAACTGTCGCTATTTACATATGGTCATGTCCGTTTCTATTTGAAATGTCGCGCCCCTTTGTTTGAAACGCTCTGGAAACGTTACAATTGAATAGTCGCGTCTGTTTACTTGAAACAGTTCAAAACCGTTGTTATTTAATAAAATCCATCCAAAAATATTATTATTGGATCCGGACCCAAGACTCGCAACCCGCACCCGGCTCGGTTCAGTTCGGTTCGGTCGGTCGGACGGACGGCACGCGCGTGTGTGGTCTACGTGCATGGTCTCCCTCCTCACAACAAAGAAAACATTTAGTTACCCCAAGGCCCCAGCATACTTGTGAGGAAGGCCATTAAGTATTGGCATACCTATTGTAACACCCCGAATTTTCTATTAACTGTAAATTAACAAATTTAAGTATAATTAATTCTTAATGAAAGAATTAAGGTAAACGGGTTACGCCATTGCGCTCGTCTCATAATTCTGCCTGAGATAGAGTCCGAGTTTGCGTGAATTGGACTCCGTATGAAGGAGTTATGACCTCCGGAAGTTTCAGAATTCAATTTAAAATTCAAACGGTTCAAAAATTCAGTTCAAATTTCGAATTCAGACCCAGACTGGGCTGGAAGGGAAAATTCCAGCCTAGGCACCAGATCAACCTGGGTGACCAGGTCAACCATAGGGTTGACCTACCCAGTCGACCTGGTTTGGCCCTGGCTGGCCTGGTCGGGTTCTGGTCGATTTCTGAGGCTTGGCTGTGTCACTAGGGCTGACTTGTCGCATTTTGGTTGGCTCCTCTCGAAGTGAATGGTCTGAATTCATCTATGATCATCTGACAGCTCAAATCAATCTGAAATTCTATATGAACAACTTAAGACTCCAACCTAAATTCATATAAGAAATTAGAGACGGAGCCGCCATGCTGTCGGGAGAAAACTGAGAGGAGCCTCCACTTGTAGAAAAGCTTAGAGACGAGCAAAATTAAAGTTAAAACAATAATCAAATCAACGTTAGTCTACCCAAAGGAAAGCATTTCAAATTCAGAACTCAGAAATCAGAAAACAAGACCGTCGTTTGTTGTAAGTATAGTGATTTTTCCGATGTGAATAAAAATTAGGATTTGATTCGATGTAAAATGGAAATGGAATTGTGTTATTATGTAACAACGATGTTAATTCATATCTATGTATTGAAATGATTGTGGTATTGTGATGTTTATGGTATAGTTGAGTTGATATTGATCCTATTGTACATTTAGAATCACATGCAAGTTGTATAGTTCATGATGTAATCTACACCTATATGTTTATGCGGTTATATATGTTGTATGTGGTTAAGATTTCATATATATATATATATATATATATATATATATATATATATGCTAAAATCTCTATGCCTAAATGATTAAGTTTATATACATGCTTATATTCTATACAAAAGTTGCAAGTTCATAATTGGATCCATGCCAAGATCCATTTTAATACAAGTTTCATGTTATAGTTGTAAACATGATTTGGATCTAGTTCACACATGCGATGAAATTATACATACTTTGAGGACATGTTATATTCTTGTCATATGCTAGTGATGTTCGATGTTATGGCTAGATCTAAACATATTTAGGCTTATGTTGTCTAAATCATATGTTAATTCATGTGACAACTATTTGGTTAGACCCCTATTTCAATGCAAGTTCACATGTATATAAGTTGATTTAGCCTATGTTGCAAGTTCACACCTATGATATTCATGTTGACTATTTTGCAAGTTCACACCTATGATGTTCATATTGACTATGCCAAAAATGCCAAGTTTACACCTATGTCATGTTTATGTTTATGAATTCTCTTGGGCCAATTTTGTGTGCGCTAAATTAGCCTAAGTTTTTAGCCTAATATTATATGTTAAAAACCATCGAACGAAAATTAGGCTAAGATTGTTAGCCTAATATTTAGACGGGGTAACGTTGGGATAAAATTGGTAATTATAGGAAAACTTAACATAAAAATGTATGGAATGGGCATGTTTGTCACATGCCAAAATTGGTGGCATTTAAACGGTATAAATTCTTATACCAAAAATGTTGAACTTGGAAAATGGGCCATAACATTTAATTTACATATAACAAGTAATAAAAACAAATATGTAAATTTATAAAATACGAGTATGCTTAACACGACGTTGGATTGAGTTGTGTTGTAAACCTGCCCGGACCCGCCCGACTATCCAGTAGTCACTACAGTACCTATCCAATGTGGGTGGTTAAGCATGGAGTCCAATAAGGACCCGAGGTTAGACTGAGTTACGGTGTAAATCTGCCCGGAACCGACCTACACATCCAGTAACCGTAACAATACGTCTCTAATGTGAGTGGTCGGTGCTTTAAAAAGCTAAGGACAGACTGTCAGGATGGTAGGGTTAAGTTAATTAAAACACTTAACCAATTCAACATGTTAATTAAATTGATGAGTGGGGTTAGGTAAATACAGACACTTAACCATTTAACGTGTTTGACTAGAAAACCCTAGTAACGGGGACCCATTTCAGTAGTAACCCAATTAGGTATCATGGTACCCTGAAACTAGGCAGGATGGGGCACGATTACTGGGCTGATTGTAAGCGGTCAAAAGTGACGGCGGTGGGTGCAACGGTGTGGGTTCTAATGGAGTGCGGGCGTGCACACACTTCGGAGCAGACAAACAGGGCACTGGGGGCACCAGTAGTATAACCTATGCATTTATAGTTTTGTGTTGGGCCGCCACCATGGGACTTGATACACCCCATGGTGGGACCAGCATAGGTATCTACAATCTTTGGGGGTCGTAAGACACAGATGATTATGCGAGTATGAGCCGATCTTTAGAAAAAGGGGATCACTTTACCTCCTGCATGGGGTGCCAGTTAAGACAATACAAGTAGGTGCAGAGATATAGTGTGGGGTGCGATAGTATATTCTATTCAAACTGCTTTGTCTTAGTCTATGATACTTTCCTATTTCCAGTTTATACCTATCATGCCCTTACTCTTATTCTCATACTGAAGAGTCACTAGACTTACCAGGCTTTATGTCCAACCCTACTTTCTTTCGTCTTATTTTCTTCCGCCCCCCCTCCCCCCCCCCCCCCAGGTCCACAGGGAGGAAACAACTCAGCATAGTCAGACTCTTTGCAAGCTTCAAGATAGTAGATGTACGCTTTGGGCTCTCTCCTTGGATATGGCTATTGGACACAATCATGAGGATTTATGCAGTTTTAATTATGATTTATGCTTCTTTATTTAATAACCAAGACAGAAATGATGATGTAATGTTTTGGAAGTTATTATGTGACAGTTATGGAAATGTTTTGTATGAACACGTATTTATGAAATAAAAAGTCTGTTTGTTTTCAGCTGCTTATATATATGTGTTTATATCTGTCTTGTGTTTTATCTGTGACTTTTACTTACAAACCTCCACCAAAGTTAAGGCATTCCCTTTGTGAGTGACCTTAATGGAGGGTGGGGTGTTTCACTTGGTATCATAGCATAGATTTACTAGACTAGATAAAAAAATTTGAAACTATTTTCAAAAAGAAATTTAAAGAAGCATTCTTTTTCAAGAAAAAGCTTTGTTTATAAAAGGCATAATTCCCCAAAGCCATATGCACTATCTCTCTATCCTTTGTCGTGAATACTTTCCTTTTTGTTCCAGCATGTCTGGAGATCTTAACCTTCCAGAAGGAGTACCGATCCCTGGCTGGTTCCGAAGGTACTTAAAGGCTAGGGCCAATGGTGCGGGCTCAGCAGACATTCCTCCTCCCAAAGTGGCAGCAGTTCCTCCACCTCCTCCTCCTCCTCGTGTAAATACTTTCGCTAAGATATGTAGAGACTTCAAAGCTATGGGTGGAAAGGACTTTTATGGAACTGAATACTTTGTGGTAGCAAGGAACTGGCTGAAGGAGACCGAAGATTTGTTCGTCATCTTCGAAGTTGATGACAGACAAAAGATACAGCTAGCAGTGTGGTTGCTTAAAGATGAAGCTTCCTATTGGTGGGAAGTTACCCATGCTGAGAGGCCAGAGGGCTGGATCCACCTCAGGGGGAGAGGTTCACGCGCTGACGGCACCTCCACAGGAACGAGGTAGAAATATTTCTGTTGAAAGCTTAGTTTATCTGTATGATCATCCAGTTCGCACTCTCTTTGATTCTGGTGCATCACACTCCTTTATTTCATCTTCTTAGGTAGAATCTCTGCACCTAGACACTAGTATGGTAGAAGATCCCTTGGTTGTTTCAAATCCAATTGGGGGCTTGGCTTATTTGTCTATGGTTTGCTTGGAATTGAAAATCTCTATTCTAAGTGTTGAATTTAGATGTAGTGCCTTTGTTTTGGGCTTCTCAGGATATGGATTGATCTTAGGCATGGACTGGTTATCCAGTAATGGTGCCATTCTTGATTGTGAGAAAAGAGTGGTTAGGCTCTTGACTCGGCTCAGTAACACTCTAGAAATTTCTTGTAATCCCTTGAATGCTGTTATGCTTAGTTATCTAGAGTCCCTTGACGCTTCTGTTGGGAATTTGCAGCCGGTTAGAGTGGTCCGGGAATATCCGGATGTCTTTGAAGAGGTGAAAGGCTAACCTCCAAAGCGGGAAATAGACTTCTGCATATATCTTGTTGATAATGCAAAGGCTGTAGCTCTGCCTGTTAGGCACATGGCTCCAAAGGAGAGAAAGGAGCTCAGTAAGCAAGTTAAGGAGCTTCTCGAGAAGGGGTTTATAAGGAGAAGTATCTAGGAATGGGGTGCTCCAGTGGTGTTCGCCACCAAAGAAGATGGTTCACTACGTCTTTGTGTGGACTATAGGGAGCTAAACAAGCTGACTAAAAATAATAGACACCCGCTTCCCAGAATAGACGATTTGTTTGATCAGCTTGTAGGTGCGTCTGTCTTCTCCCAACTTGATCTGGCTACTGGGTTTCATCAGCTGAGGGTAGCTGAAGATAGTATTGATAAAACGGCGTTCAAAACCCCAGACGGTTTCTTCGAGTGGCTTGTCATGCCTTTCGGGTTGACAAATGCACCCGCTTATTTCGTAGACCTAATGAGCAGCGTGTTCAGAGAATTCCTCAATAAATTTGTGGTGGTTTTCGTAGACGATATTTTGATCTTCTCAAAGAATGAGGAAGAACATGCTCAGCATCTGAAAGAAATCATGGATACTCTCCGTGCACATCAGCTAAAAGCCAAATTCTCCAAATGCCACTTTTGGAGTGAAGAAGTAAGATTCCTTGGACATATAGTGTCCAAAGAAGGGTTAGCAGTGGACCCCGCGAAAGTGGTGGCAGTGCAAGATTGGAAGACACCAAGAAATGCAACCGAAGTCCGAAGCTTTCTTAGGCTAGCAGGTTTTTACCGAAAGTTCATTAGGGATTTCGCGAAAATCTCAGCTCCACTCACAAGGCTAGCAAAGTAGAATCTGCTATTCGCTTGGGATTTAGACTGTGATATTACCTTCCAACGCTTAAAAAGGGCTCTTACAACAGCCCCACTTCTGACTTTGCCTGATGGAAGCAAGATGTTCACAGTATATACGGATGCTTGTGGTACAGGGCTAGGCGTTGTTCTATTGCAGGAAGGGAGGGTAGTAGCTTATGGTGGAAGACAATTGAAAGTTCATGAAAAGAACTACCCAACCCACGATCTTGAGTTGGCTTCCATCGTTTTTGCGCTTAAGTCTTGGCGCCATTATCTCCTAGGTGAGAAATTCGAATTATATACTGACCATAAATCGTTGAAGTATCTTTTCTCGTAGAAAGATCTTAACTTGAGGCAGCAAAGGTGGATGGAGTTCCTTGCCTCATATGATTTTGAAATTTCCTATACTCCTGGCAAAGGCAACGTAGTCGCAGAGGCGTTGAGCCGAAATAAACTGACCTTAAGCCCTCTCTTTGTGGAAAGGCAAAGCTTGGAGTATATAGCCAGTTTTGACTTTAGGCCATCGTCTAATTTTGTACCTAGTTTATTGGCATCCCTAGAAGTACGGCCCGCTCTTTTAGACTCAATAGGGGCTGCACAACGTGAAGACCCTAAGCTTGTGGATGTGATTGATAAGCTAATTAGGGGTGAAACTTCCAGTCCCCTCAATAGGTACTCCATCGATGATAAGGGTTGGCTGAGGCGAGATGGAAGAGTATGTGTCCCATAAGCAAGGGATTTGGTAAAGAAGGTTCTCGAGGAAGCACATCATTCCAAGATGACAATACACCCAGGCGGGGACAAGATGTACAAGGACGTAAAAAGAGTTTTCTTTTGGGACGGCATGAAGAAGGACACGGCAGATTTCGTTTATAAGTGCATGATATGCCAATAGGTCAAGGCAGAACAGAAGAAGCCTGGAGGACTGCTTCATCCTCTAGAAGTCCCGCAATGGAAGTGTGATAGCATTTCAATGGACTTCATTGACGGGTTGCCTAGGTCAAGAAGGGGCAATACTAGCATTTGGGTAATAGTGGACAGGCTCACTAAAAGCGCCCACTTTATACCTATTAAGAGTAGAAGGACTGCCTCGTCTCTAGCTTCTCTTTATCTCAAGGAAATAGTTCGACTCCATGGGATACCCTCCAGCATAGTGAGTGACAGAGATCCCATCTTTACGAGCGAATTTTGGCGGAGTCTGCAAGAAGCTGTAGACACACAGTTATGTTTGAGCATGGCCTATCACCCCCAAACTAATGGTCAGACAGAAAGGGTAAATAGAGTATTAGAAGATCTTTTTAGACTATGCGTTCTTGACTTCGGAGGGGCTTGGGAGGATCATCTTCCTTTAGTAGAATTCGCGTACAACAACAGCTACCAAGCCACCATCAGTATGGCGCCCTTCGAATCTTTGTATGGAAGACCGTGCCGATCACCAACTTGTTGGTGGGATTCTACTGACAAACTTATACTTGGGCCGGACATGATTTGAGAGACTTCAGAGAAAGTGGACTTGATACGAATGAGAATGAAGACAGCCCAAGACAGACAGAAATCCTACGCCGACAAAAGAAGGACCGACCTTGAGTTTGAGGTTAGGGACAGGGTTTTCCTTAAGGTATCCCCTTTAAGGAACGTCGTTCGCTTTGGATCCGCAGGAAAGCTAGCACCAAGATTTGTAGGACCATTCCCTATCATTGAGAAGACTGGGAAAATGGCTTATAGAGTAGAGCTGCCTGAAAGATTGGCTGGAATTCACAACGTCTTTCACGTTTCTCATCTCCGAAAATGTCTACATGAATCTGTGGAAGTGGTCGAGCTAAGCATTCTAGAAGAAGCCGAAGTGGAACGCGAAGCCTCTGTAAGGAGAGTTCCAGCTCGAATCATAGGAACTGAAGTGAAAAGCTACGCAACCGCAAAGTCAAGCTCGTCAAAGTTCAATGCAGCGATGCCGAGGAAGACGCGACTTGGGAAACTGAGGACAGAATACACGCGGCTTACCCTTTTCTTTTTGAGGGTACATCTTTGATCTCTCTCTTTTTCCTTAAGTTTTGCTTGAATCCATCTTTTAGGCATATTTCCTCGATATTATCTTTTATCCTTAGGTAGGAACTAATGGATGTAAACATGTATTTGAAACATGTTATGATTGATGGGTGCAAGTGGTTGCTTGTGATTGCTCGTGGATGCATATACACACACAACCTAGGTTTTAGATTATGCAATTGATTTAAATTAAATTAAAAACAATTAATTCTTCAAAAATAAATTAGTATTAACATCTATATATTCTAATAGAATATATATTCATCATCTGAAATATTTTAACTTGGAATTCAATTCAATTCAATTTCGTATCACGATAATTGAATTAAATAATTGATTATTGAATCGATATCTCAATGTAAAATTCCATTTATATTGTTAATTCAATATTTAAACAAAAATAAATATTTAAAATTACTTGACAAAAATCTGGATCGTTACATTCTTCCCCACTTAAAAGAATTTCGTCCCCGAAATTACTAAGGTAGGAAAAATAGTACGAAACCATTACTTTTCAAACTCCACTTATGCTGATACTCAACTCTTTATATTTCAACAAATTTAGTTTTCTACCAACACTTTGGTCTTCCATTTATATTATACACCATATACGCTTACATTCAATTAATTCGAATGATTTTCCATCTTCCCAGGATTTAAATTCTTAATTTTTGAATCCAATTTTAATTTATCTCATTTGTATATTTCATATATACAAATTCTATTTTGGTTATATATAACCATTCCAATTTTTATAATCTTATTTGATTATAATATTAACATTCAACACATCCATATATTATAATAATTTCAGAAAAATATTCTTTTTCTATCAAAGATAGAATTTTTGGGTAAAATTATTCCATTTACCCATTTAAAACAATATCGTTTCGAATTCTCTGTTCAAGTGTTTATAAATTCCTATCGACTTCGTGGCGTCCCACGATTCGACCAAAATTTATAATCCACTCAACAGACTAGCCAACACAATATAAAACAACTTTTATATAAACTAACAAATACGCACTCTCGTATATATACACTCAACTCACTCTAGGGTACTACTGACCCTATCTCTAATGAGCACAACTCCACCAAAGCCAAGGTATTCGCTCAACCTAAGCTCTGATACCAACTGTAATAACCCGCAAATCCGTACTATCTGAGTTGACTAAATACAACACACGTCCAACCCAAATTGCACAGAAATACGAATCATTATTGAAAGAAGTTAGAAGATGAGAAATAGGAAGAAAGAAACTTAGAATAGAAGAAGAAGAACAGAAACACAACACAGAATCTCACATCGCAGCGGAATAAAATATAATATATAATAACTTTTGAAATACAAAATTTGACTATATATACATAACATTATCATCAGAGTACAACACTTACAATACAACGGAACAAAACTCTATATAACTAACGCTGAAGCCTCCTGCTCCAAACTCTTTTAGATAGTACTGTAAAGTCCTGAACTACTTGACTGCCCGTACAAATTTAGGCACCCAAGAGTTTAGGTAGAACAAAACAAAATAAACTCCGGGTCAGTCAAAGGACTGGTATAAGTAAACAGTTTAAATCAGCTTGAACAAGTAAATGATATCTCATAAGACCACACAGTATAACGGATCAAAAACCTTTTAATATTATAATAATGCCTATCAACCACAATATAATAATCGCACTACTACAAAACAGGTCATTTGCGACGCTTGTTTAACCTTATTTGCTACTGTTTGACAACCGTCACACATGTGACCGTCGCAAGATGTATAAATTTATTGCGACCGGTTTAAAACTGTCGCAGTATATGGTTATTGCGACAGTTATTAAATAACACTAGTTGCTGTAGGCTAATTCATTAGCGACGGGTTGTTTTACACCCGTAGCAAGGAATCGATATTTACCTTCAAAACTTTAATCTTGTGCGACTGGTATTAAAATGGCTGACGCGATAGGTTTAGCATTTGCGACTGTACTTTATTTACAACAATAGCAAATAACTTCTGAATTCAGACCACATTTCATCTCAGCCATTACTATTTTCAGCTCTCAATACAGTTCAACATTTCCTAGCTTATAAGCAATTCACAAAATATATGAATACAAGAAATCTACACACAACTCAAAAAAATGTTATATTATTTGACAACAAAACACTAACATTGATAATCATATAACAAAAATAGTTTTGCATATATGTCATAACCAGTCATATGCTAAGCTCCAACAATATGTGTAAATACTTACATAATACTTACATATGTCATAACATTCATAACCAGTCACATGACTACAAAAGAACAAAGTGGTTCATCGGCTTAAAACTTAAAATAGCACAATCCGATCCGTCTTCATGATTGTTGAATTGAATCAGCATCTGTCAAAAAAACCAACATAGCATTATTTGGACTGCAAATGAAAATTAAAAGACATGAAACTGGACCACAAAAGAAAACACACACACACATGAAACCGCAACATAGCATTATTTGCACATTGTGGTCTACAAAAGAAAGATGGTATACAACACACACACACTTTGGCTAAATGATATTGGCACTGGACAAAATTAAAAGACATGAAACTGGATCACACATTCAATCCTGTAGAGTAGTGTAGACACAAAAGAAAATAATGTGACTATTATAAATACAAAACTGGACAAAATCATTTTCACTTATTTTAAAAACGTACTAAATTCGCCATCGTATCTATTATAAATACAAAACTGAAAGGCGTGTTTGCTGCTAAAAATTCTTGATGACCATCACCGAAGCCTCTGAGAAGAACACTATGCCTGAAAACACTTTAACTGTAGTTATCTTGGAGTTTTCGATAGATTGGTTCAGTTACTTGAAGTTTGTTTTCAGACAACTGATAATACCATATATTAATAAAGTCTGTATTCACTAGACTATAATTCATCCCAGATTTTTGTTTAAGCTTTTTCATGTTTCTTTTGTATTTAACTCATTTGCTAAATAGAACTAATGTGTGCTGTCAAATTATTTGGTTTCCTTTTTGCTTTATGCAACTTTAAGATGTGCGAAAAGAAACTACTTACAGGTGTTATTAATTCCTCGCCTTCCGATGGTGCACTTCTGCAGTTCTTCGACCAGTTAGAACAAACAAAAGAAATCACTGTCTGCTCATATTTCCAGACACAAACACTATGGTTGACATGTTTTTCAGTTGATCAGATTAAGATCGGAGAATGCAGAGGTTTGAAACTACAACGTGACTCACAAAAGGAACATTCGACATAACATGATTGATAATTCTCGAATTGGAGAAGAAACTTCTAGAAAGTTTGTCTTATAACTACCACACAGAATCATGTTTTTCTCTTTTTGCTTGGTGCTATTTCAAACAAAAACGTACTAAATTTGAGTTCTGTCTGACAAGTATACATAGGAGAACTATCCGGTATTGCACTATCTAGATCTAATCTCTAAGTAAGAGAGTAAGAGATTCAAAGCAAAAAACAACTGTACAGGAAAAGAAATAAACTCACCACACTGTTGCATACAGGAAGACTACATCCAGTTTTGCATGATATAATCAGCTAAATTATCCCGAATCTCATTTATTTCTTTTTGGGTATAGGAGCCGACTTGTTCAAAGTACTGCAACTAAAAGAATGTTTCGAAACATTAATCATATATTTGCTTCACATGAAATATGAAGGGAAAAAAAATAAAGTGATACCTTGGTTAGATCGATGTTTTTATGGTGGTTATTTACTATTTCAAGCATATACCTCATCACATAATATACACAATCCATTGATCCGGATTGTTGTGGAGACTGTTACAATATTATATGATAATTTAATAGTCATTTTAAAATGTATTTATATCCCAAAAGAAATACAAGCTCTTTTTTTGAAAAAAAAAATTACCGTAACATTCAGCCACTTCAAGAAAGTTCCTTGAGACTTACCACCGACTACCTTATAAGCTTTAAAGGCGCTGCACATTTGCAATAAAATGTTAAATAATAGCTGTAACTAGTTTAAAAATGAAAGCGATAAAAAGAACAAATTTAGCTATAAGAGATAATTTCACCCCTCGTATGTTGCCATATCCCGTGATCCAGTGTATAATATAATCAAAGGAAAACAAATACGACTTACAGGCTCACTTGAGGCTTAATTTCCAGTCTACGCTTGTGATCAGCCTGAGGATCAAGAACATACACCATATTGTTTTCTATATGGAAAACAAGCAGAAGACAATGTTTCCTACATTTACAAGATATATATGATGTTAAATTCAGCAACAAATTTGCAAACTGGTTACTAAAAGTTTAATGTTCATACCCTTCGTAGTACGGGGCTAAAATTAGTTTTTTAGATTGCACTACACGCCATGTCTCCGTGATATATGTATTTGTCGGATCAGGGAGTTGCTGCACTTGAGAAAGCTTATGAGGACACAAAATTCCAATGGCCTCCACTTCGAGATCGTTGCACATATGATCTAACCACCTACACATTATTTTACATATAAACAACATTAATGAGCATGTCAAGAAGTTTGTTATTAATTAAAAAAATAGCATGTGTGACCCTAGCTATGTTAGTTTGAAATTAATCAATGAACTTATTCATCTACGCAGTCAAAATTCAAATAACAGTAGGATGCTTTAAAGAACATTTATGCACACATTATTGGAGTATTCTTGAATAACCCAAAAAGCGCAAATGCAAGAGGTATTTGAACGTGACATAAAAGAAGAATGGTTTGCGAAAAGGTAATGCGTTCTTGCATTACAAAAGGAACATTTATAACTGCTTGAGAACATCAATTATTATTGTTATATTTGAACAAATTTGTGTTTTAGCAGTAACCCATTATCTGTTTTAAAAGAATTTCAATTTTAAGTCTGCTCATTTTGATGTTTCCATGGTAGGAAAACCATCAAGTTGGCAAACCTCATTTTGAATCTTTCATACAAATGGATTAACGGTAATTACAACAACAATGAACTCGTATTTTGGCTGGTAGGAACTTAATAAAAGAGATCCTCAACATTATTTGTTATAGTTTCTCAAGCGGAAAAGAAAAGATGTGTCTTATTTTGTTATCTCATAGTTATCTGTATTTTTATTTCGTGTATTCCTCCTCATTATTTTTATAAGTTATAAATACTATATTCATAAATGTTTTTAGTTATGCCATATAGTTGTTTATTTTTGGTATGGTAAAGCACGCTATACTTTATAGGTTAAATAAATTTGGCTAGCTATCAACTAGCGAGCAGTATAAGTTTTGAATAAAAATATGTTTAACTATATGATAGCAGGTAATTGGTATTTTAAGTGAGTACATGTCTAATTATGAGTAGCAACAAAAAGAGTAATATACTACTTGAAAGAACAAAATCCTTACAATATAATGCTATGATATCTTTTTTGATAGTTGGGTTAATGAACATCAATGATTGGTGCAGAGGTATTGAAGAAAAAATGCAGAACTCTACCATTCCACAGTTTGTTTAATATGAGGTGCACATGAGTGATAAAAACACCTAAATTTTCAAAGCACATGGTATAAAACTAAAAATATGTATGGAAAAAAAATACTCACATGATGTAAATTTGCAACCACGATTCATTCAACCATGTCATGCTAAGGAATTGGGTAATGTCAGTCATCGTGATATGGATTTCAAAGTCCTCATTGTATGTAAATAGATCCTTTTTCACTTGAATTGCATTGACGACATTAACTTCGGATGGCACTTGGACTATCAAGTCGTGGAAATATTTGCACTTGCCCGTTAAATTTTTTTAGATCTCTTCATCCATAATTGTTTTGTGCTTTGAAGACTCATTTCTTATCTTATCCATGACTTTTTTACTTTTATTCATGGTCTTAACAACACACTCTTCCACTTTGTCTTTGCTCATAATAGGTGCAGCCTGCACACAACAAACTTGAAAATTAATGAATTATCTTATGGTAGTCATTATACACAATAAACTAGAAATTAATGTGCTCAACTAACAAAAAACCGAAACGACTTCTTTACCGTATTATCATCTCCTAATAGAACAAGATTTTTAGGCCACTGAACAAAATTACCAAGTGCTTCTTCTATCATGGAAAGATGTTTGTCTGGGACCGGAAGTGAGATTCATGCATGAATTGGCTCAACTGCATCGACTCCAACCTTCACATGATCCGGTAAAATCTGCTGATTATGGCAAGTCTTTGAAGCTGGATGCACTATACCATAAGCCACTACAACAATATTAGATTTCAAATTCACCGCTAAACGGCGTTTAGTTGGTATCTAGAATGATAAAAACAAAAGCAAATCAATTCAGGTATTTTATTTTGATTATAGGTACTTTATCTAGAAAGCATTGGGGACCAATATGTGCAGACGACAATATTGTGCAAATGAAAGCATTGGGGAAGAGATCGGCTCAAGAAGGAGATGTGTACACCTAGCCTTCTCTGAAACCAGTTGTCTTTGTTTTTCAATGAATTATATGCTGCAAGCAGAATAATTAAAATAATGCAACAATGGAGAAGAGCATCCATCCCTCTTCTTTTTTGCTACTATATATGCTTATATTGTTTACTGTAATGACATGTTATACTGTAATGCCAATTTCTCTATTTTATTAGTTGCAATTTTAGTTAGGAAATAGAAAGTCAAGTTATCTCAGCTAAAAATAAAAGAACTTGGGAAGGGCCAGGTTTGCCGAAATATATAAAATTATTTGTTAATTGTATGACTGTGCTTAGCGGGGAATAAATCTTAAGATTGCCTGTAAGTTATTCCTGACTTCAAATCGTTACACTAATAAGCAATAATGTGAATTCTCTAAACTAAATTGGTAACAATTAATTCCTTTTTGTTAATTGCATGATTATAATGTTTGATATTACTCTGATTTAAATTGGAATTAAATAAAAGTGTTAAAATGATAATTATCTGGGATTATTTGTATTCTTTTTTCCAGTTGAGTTCAACATGATGAATATTTTTAACATGATTGAAAATGAATAAATTATGATGCATAGATTTATATACTATATCTCTATAGTTTGATTCCAATTAATTATTGAAAATTAAATGAAGAATGAAATACTGTTAAATCCAATTAATTATTATTTATATCTCTATAGGTTGATTCCTATTACAACCATATCTCCATACACTTCAAATTAATTCCTAAGGCGACCTTCGTATTTGCATCGATGCCAAAAAATACGAGCTATCAGGTTTTTGAAATGATATGTTATAATATTTCCAAATGTCAGCAAATATGTTATAATATTTCCAAATATCAGGTTTTTAAAATGCTATCAGGTTAGGAGCAAAGGCATCACTTGAATGAGACATTAATAATATAAAATAAAAGTTCAGAAATCCACCTAGGCTGCAGCCCAGACGGCATTGCCCTTGGATCCGTCCCTGCATACAATAGTCATTTGTTAATTATTTCATAACAACTGATTTTCAGTTAGCATGAAATGAGTCAAAAGGGACTTGCAAATAAGCAGTAAAGGA
Source organism: Allium sativum (assembly GCA_030737875.1). Classification (NCBI taxonomy): domain Eukaryota; kingdom Viridiplantae; phylum Streptophyta; class Magnoliopsida; order Asparagales; family Amaryllidaceae; genus Allium; species Allium sativum. Next base: position 1,043,635,502 of record CM060916.1, on the reverse strand, counting down.
ATGAATTTATCCATCAAAACAAATAATGGTATTCAGGTCAATCATTGGCTGATTCCCCACAGTACAAGGGCATGTCTTTATATTTGGATATTAGAGTTTGGTTTTTTTTAAAAAGATGAAACAAGCAAAAACTTGTCAACTAATACAAGGAAACATCTTTTATCTCAAGGGATGAATATTCATTTAGGACTTCATATATATTCTAACAATGAAAAGAGGCTAAAATTTTAAGAAATAACACATACCATCAAGCCAAAATGACCATCCATCCGAATCTACATACAATACCCAGATAAAAACTTTCAGACACTAAACCCGAACAAAAATACAAGTTAAAAATTAGGCTTAATAAGGAAAAAGGCATGTTAATCAGCAAAAGATATGTCTGGAAATCCATTTCCAGTACGTTCCCTCCTCCCTGAAACCTTCTTCTCAAAATAAAAAAAATAGATATTGTAAGAAAGTTGCGAAATCCTCTTCCAAAACCCAGCTCATCACCTCCAAATTAAATTTAAAACCAAAACTTGTTACAAATTAAAACTAAAATCATGTAATCACTTCTAAACCATGTAATTATTTCATTTTGTCTCAGTTTGAAAGTGATGTTGAGTTTTCTTCTTTGCATGTTGTATCTATGTTTAAATGTTGTTAAAAGCTCAAAGCAATCCAAAATTCAATCTTTAATCAAAATGTTCACTGCCAATCGCTGTAAAATGCCAAGTAGTGGACTAAAACTCATAACATATAATTTATCAGTGTTTTTTGTTCAATTTTTGTTGATTCAATGAGTTTTTCGATTCGCTTTAAACATAAACATAAACATTGTATTTTTATGTTTACAGCCAAAAACATTTTTATGTCCAACTTTGGGATAACATATCTTCTTTAATTCTTGTTGAAATCATGCGAAACTTGTTTGGAATGTTAGTAGTGTTTCTGTTCGTTATGCATGTTGATTTTCAGGTCAAAAAACCTCTATATCATGTAATAAAGTTTTGGACATTGTGTCGTTCAAGTTTGCATATAGTTATAAGATGATACAAACTTGTTGTAAGATGACAAAACAAGTATCGAACTACAAGAAACTCATCATATGTATATATGATCAAACAAAAAAAATCCCAACAGAAACAATAAAGGTTGACTCTAATACCACTTGTTAGAATATAATTCACTACGGATCTGGATATAACAATAATACAACTCAAATATCTCTATTCGATTACTTAAAACCTCGATGCTTCGGAGTGATGGCGGAGGCTCTCTTTTCTTCTTCTCGCCAAGATCTTAGATTGAGAAATTCCATTTCTTCTCAATTGATTCATCTTCCTTCCTTAGCAAATTCAAAGAAAGATCCCCAGCGCTTATGCGCTGATGTGATTAGAAAGTCTATTGTTTCTAATCTGCTTTCTCCCTTGTACAAGTTTTTGTTTAATTGGAAATTTCTTGGGAAGCGTTTATGTTTTAGATGTGGTGATTCAAGACACATCGCGAAAGATTGTAGGTATTTGATTCGATGCTTCAATTGCGGTGTTTTAGGGCATCGGAGAAGCGGTTGTCCAGAGATATATGGAGGCAATTTGGGTTTTGAATTGATGCACGTTAATTGTTTGAAGTTATGCCAGAAGCTTAATTCTTTTTTGAATCTTTATGAAATTATCAGCTCGAATCAGAAAGATGATGGTGCGTATATGTTGCTGTTGATGGGTTGGCACATAGAGGGATTAGTGGATGGCGTTCTGTGGAGAAAGAAGATACAGATTGCTTCAAGAAATGATAGTTATCCTCCTCTGCCTCGACCGCTAGGGAGGAAAGAACATGCCTTATCTTTTTGTATTAATTACTTGAAATTGTGGAGGATCTTCTCTGATTCGGTTTCGAAGAATAAGCGGAAGGGATTCCGATTATTAAATGAGATTTTGTTTCATTTTGATATTATTAATTCTGGGGTGAACTGTGGTCATAGGGATGTTGATTCACAGGTTATTTTGAAAGGTGTAGAGGACATTGATTCGAGGGCCGAGGGGAATCCTTCTCAGAAGGCCTTACAGTCGGATGTTGTTACTGTTTCAATGGGAGGTTTGAATTCTAAAGTGATAGATGGCTCTTTGATAAGTGAAGAGGAGATGGTGAGATCCGATGGGAGGAGCATGGTTTTCGATTCTATGCTCTTTGATCCATCAGTTCAGAAGTGCTTTGATAATTCTGTGAAGATAGTGTCAGCAAGTAATGATGAAAAGTTTTTGTTGAATAATAGAATAGGAAATGAGATGGTAACAGGTTTGGCAGGGGAGGTTGTACAGGAGTTCGTAACTGATATTCCTGTTTATCCGAAGGAGATGGAGCTGATGTACTTGTGACTGAAGACGTTAATTTGTTTAACAGTTTTGGGATTTTGGAAAAACTAGATGAAGAAGATGTGTGTAGGCCAGTGGATGACGTGCATGGAATGAATACAAGGAAGGAGGTAATAAATCTTGTCATGTATCCTGCATTGAAGTCAGTGTCGAGGAGTGTACCATTGATTTCCATCCTAAATTCTGGTTCTCATGTGATAAAGGAGAGAGTGATTTCTCCAGTGGTTAAGAGGAGAAGAAGCTTATCTGTTATAAAGCTTGATCTTTGGTCTACAATGAATAAGGAGATTAGCTTGAGTTCGGTGCTTTCAGGGATGTATAATAGTCTGGGTTCATTTTCACATTGGGTTTCTTTGACCTGTGATGAAGCTCATAGTCAGTTTGGAGACCCGGTTGCAGATAGATTGCAAGAGGATAACGGAGAGATTTCTCTGGTTTGTGATAGGTCTCTTTCTTTGACGAAGAGGGGTAGGCGCAGGAGAGTTATCCCCAGTTCGGGACTGGTCCGTCGTAGCAAGCGTATTAGATCTTACACTGTCTCTTACCATGGAAAGCTTCCGAGTTAGAAGCTGGTAGCAGCAACTCATTCGGGCTCAGTTATGCTGATGGGCTTTTTAGTATGCTGTTGAGGATTGGAGATGGCTCTTACTTTGGAGTTTTCCGTGTTTGGCTTGGAGTATTAGATTGTGATAGTCTTCTGTTTTTGATGTATTGTGTTGGGTGAGGCTTGCCATAGCTCATATTGTTGTTTCTTTGTTTTTATCTAGGCTGGTAGTCTGTCTTTGTAATCATTTTTTCTTCCATATATATATACATATATATGTGTGCTCTCTTCTTTTCAGAAGATCACACATTTTTCTTTCAAAAAAAAACAATAATGCAACTCATGGAATGTTAGTAGTGTTTCTGTCCTTCAAGTTTGCATATGTTCAGACTGCTCCTGTGATGCGCTAGAACATATGTCATTTTCTAAACTACGATGCACATCGAAAGTGGAATTCTGTTTCGGTACCCAACGTTGTTTAGTTTTCTCGGAGATCCCAATTGCACTTTATTCAATAAAATAACAAATTTGCATCGAGGATATTAACATAGGACATTACATTTTCTTCTTTTTAGTCCATTCTGTAATAATATTGGAATTTGCAAAATAGGGTTTCTTATTCGTTCTCTGTCAACAAACCAATTTCCAATAACCTAATGCAAATAGAGTTTCGAATAAATTTGGGCAGGTTTCAAGAACATCAACAAATCGCCGCTTTCCCCCAAAAAAAAGGAAATGCTTTACTTCATGTATGATTTAAACCTAAAATTTTACGAAGAAAATTACCTCGCTTCACAGCTGACAACCGGATCTAGATGATGGCAACCACCACCTACACTCACGGTACAATAAGTTAGCGAGATCGATGGCCTATTCGCCAAAAAAAATTCTGTGCCGAGAACGGACTCAAATCAACGAATGGCAGATTTTTTTCCCTCTCTCTCCTTGGAAACGAAAAAGATGGAGTTAATTAGCCCGTACAACAAAATAAAGGCGGGCAAATTTGTTAAGAGGCATAACCCATTAACCAATTTAGCAACGGCCAATTACAACCTGTCGCACGTATTGGGTTGGATTTTCCAAAGAATATTTGCGACAGCTAAGATATCAACCAGTCGCAAATAATGTTACACGTAATTCTTGTCTAAATATTTGCTACGGCTGTATAATAAAGCAGTCGCAAATTATTTGAGATAATGCTGGAAGTTCATTATCATGGAATATTTGCGACTACTAAGATATAACACAGTTGCAAATACATTATCTGCGACAGATATTAACTCAGCAGTCACAACTAAAGCGACGTAGCAGATATATTGTGTACTAGTGTCATCAAGCATAAATGCTTTCATCTCACGTTTTACATATATAGTATACAATCAAAACCACAAGCACGTATTGGGTAATGGATTTCCAGCTATGATAAGGTATGGAACCACCTTCCGCTGGTGTATCTCTAGAGAAGAATATACCGAGTTCAACAAGAACATTTTCCAACTCAGCCACGCATGACCGACCGCTCATTTCGCTTGAGTGTATCAAATGTATATCACCAAGGTTGGGATCAGCAACCGTTTCCCAAATGGGGCAGCATCGACAATAGATTTTTAGAAGTAAATGAAACTCTAGATCAGGTGATTATACACCCTAATAGGTGCGACCTACATAGCCACGCTGCCTGCCCGATTTTTGTCATTTCCCGGTTGTTGAGGCCAGAGGCTACGATTACTTTCCATTCATTGATAACACAATCACTTTGAATGCCACATTATAAGATCCGTTAATCACTAATTGGTTTGCACAAATATTCTGGATGTTATGCTAAGGGAATAAATCCGTTGCAACCATATATATTTATACATACCAACCCATTCGATCATTGGAAATACTCTGTCAGACATTCGTCCATATACGTTCGTTTTGGGACTGAACGAAACCGAAGCCACTATTCAGTTCATCCATCCTAGACAATCTCTACCTAGGACTTATACAACAGCCCTTGCACTTTACTCCGTCTTTAATATATTCAGCATACTTGGTTTGTAACGCTTATGCTAATACGGTGTGGTTCTGTGGATAATAATCCAACTGGTCTCTCCATATTAACAACGTTAAAAATGGTCAAAACTTTGATAGTCGGTGATTTAACTATCAAATGAAAAATGTCTTTGTACACACAACGATCTTATTTCCAAATGGAATTATCAATCACATTATCCAACATATATATATATGTATGTATATATTCATATTTCCTTATTTTCTATATTAAGAAAATATATGTTATTAACTCTGGAAAACATTCCCATTGCATATTTACATATCACTATTCTTCCACATCTATTAGACTCTAACTGTAAATTAGTAAGAGAACAACTTCCTAAGTATAAACCTCGAAGGCCGAAACCAACATCAGATCAATACTCAAAAAGTCGTTCAACTCAACTAATTTCCAGTCAGTTTCTAATTCTGCTTAACTCTATTTCTTTAACTCCATTTAATTAACTTCTTATCAATACGATCATTTTAAATTGGCAAATCATTTGCTTTTAAATCATCGTTCACTTTAAAACGTATACCTCCCAGGATTTTGTTTATAAAATTCCTTTTCGTTTATAATATTCTACTTTAAGTTCGTTTCATTATCGAATTCTAGTTTATCCAATCTATCGATTTCTAGTTTATCCAATCTTCTTAAAAATATTCTAACTCCTTAAATTCCCGGAAAATTTTCCATAACCTCCTTTGTACCTGGAGCATCGAGAAAATCCCCAAACTGCCACACAGGCCCTCTCCAATCAAAAAGAAAAAGGAAAAGCCAAACGGCTAGCCGATACGGCGCATAAAATCTCATATTCAAATTAAATACATACCTTTTTGTCGAGCATTATATTTATACTCTTCTAACATTTCATTCCAAACATGTCTCATGTATATATGTCATTTCTAATTCATTTCAACTTACTACACGCGTTTTAACTCAACTCGTTAATTAATTCATTAACTAATTCTTTGCCTACTTCACTTGTATATTTGAACATGACATGTTCAAATATATTTTCAACCTTCTTATAAACTAATTGAATTCCATTTCACTTACATTTCATATATTCAAATTCCATTTTCAATTCTATTTGAATTCTATATTCAAACTCCATTCGAATTCCTATATTCAAATTCTATATTCAAATTCCATTTAAATTTCTATATTCAAATTCTAAATTTGAATTCCCTTTATTTAAATTCCATTTGAATTTAAAATATCCACATTATTCAATTTATGGTTTTTCACCTTTCTTGTAAACATCGCCTTATATTACTTGTTTATATATATATTAAAATAAGTCTCGACTTCAACTTCATTTGAAATAAATATTTTACTTTGGAAAAATAAATTTCCCTTTTCAAATTCACACTTGTATTTATATTTCCTGAACTTACCAAATGATAATTCATTTCACCTCCTTTTTAAACTTTGTTTATAAACGAACTACTTGTTTTAAATATTCAAAACAAGTTAATATTTTTATTCTATTCAAATTTCAAATTCTATTTTAGAAAAAGTAGAATCTCCTTTTAAATCTCAAATATCCTTTTTGCGATATTTTTAAATATCACCATTTAGGCCCAGTGATATTTAAACACCAAACAACCAATTATTTATTTTTCTAACACATCATATATGCCAGTACATATGCAAACAAATAAACAAACTGATAATATATTTTTGAGGAATCCAATCGGATTCCTCCAACCTGTTTTCCTGCATCCACAGACGTTAGTCAACATAGTAATACCCATCCTGCTTCGAGGCAGGACATCGCGGTATGAAGGTCATCCACTAATATATATTTGTGGGGCGCATAGGGAAATCGTCCGCTATGAAACTGCGGGCATTCGCTAATGAGACTGCGGGAATCAATCCAACCATCAACCCAATATATATATATATATATATATATATATATATATAATAGTCAACCCTAAATAACTAATATATTTAAAACAACTAGAAAAATCCAAACAAGCAACAACAATTATTTTTAACAACATAAAAATAATTCTAATTAAGGTGATTGAGATTTACTCACCGTGATTTATTTTGTCGAAATACCATTGGTTTCTGATTAAATCAAACGAGTGTTTTAATTAAATCAGAAATACCAATAAGCTCCAATCTAGTTCAAACCAAGTTTATTTCGAGTATTCATCGTTCTGGTTCCGATGTACTTCGCCTTGATCGAATCTTTTAAATCAAGAAATCCTCTCCCTCTTTAAAGCTATAAAAATCTATTCACTGTCTACAGCTAACGCAAACACCAGTCGGGACTTCATCGACCCTATATTGCCTCCTCCATCTCGCTGCCTTGCTTTTGGTGAATTTGGGGCCCTTCTCGATCACCATTTCTAGCCACACAGACCACCTTCTCTCGAGGCCAACTCCTTCCAGTTCTGACATCGCTCAATTATCCCAATTTCGCAACCCCTAGCTTCCCTGCCAACTCACCCAATTCGTCACCACCAGACTTGTCGCAATGAACAGGTTGACCCCGTGCTTCCTGATTGCTGCTTCTAACGCGAGGTCCTTCAAATCTGGCTTCCTTCAACTCGCGTGCTTCTGGCTTCGGACCCTCCCTCCTACCTTGCAGCGCAATCGCTCAACTGTTGCGAGCTCGGATTAACACCAGTGAAGGCGTGACCCTCTTCAGCAACCCTCGATACCCTTCATCATCGCCCTAGCTTTGTCGATGATCTCCACAAGCTCGCGACGAACAAGCTACCCCATTTCGCGATTTCCAACTGTTATTGAGAAGTGAACGGTTATGGTATTTTGCGGAAAAAGATCGGCCATCTCTTAATTTGAAGCTTCTGTTTTTACTTATAGAGTGAGCAGATGGAGGAGAAGAAGCTACGTTTGATTCCTCTTTGCGGTTGTGAAATGAACAGGGAGGCCAAGGATTTGTAGAGGAGAGAAGCTCGCATGTTTGATTTTTATCCATACAAGAAAAGAAAGAATTCACTTTATTTTGTTTTTCTTTGAATAAATCGGTACCCTTTAATTTAAAATACACCCTGATTCCGAACTCCTTTCTGAACCCAACAACTGACAATTCTAGGGTAATACCTCTATTTCGGACATACTGGGATAGGTCACGAAGTCCAATTCGATCATCTGTAGAAGATATTAATTTAAATTGATTTAAATTAAATTAAAAACAATTAATTCTTCAAAAATAAATTAGTATTAACATTTATATATTCTAATAGAATATATATATATTCATCATCTGAAATATTTTAACTTAGAATTCAATTCAATTCAATTTCGTATCACGATAACTGAAATTAAATAATTGATTATTGAATCGATATCTCAATGTAAAATTCCATTTATATTGTTAATTCAATATTTAAACAAAAATAAATATTTAAAATTACTCGATAAAAATCTGGGTTGTTACAATGACATTTGTATAATTTTCAACATTAAACTTCTTTTAAGGGTTTGTTCCAAATAGATACCGGTCTTTTCTGCACTGTTATCACCGGCACTGACTATTTATTAATGTAATCTGAAGTAACAAACAAACTTTTACATGCACAGGAGTTTTTTTTCATAAATATTTGATTGAATATAAAATTAAAATATTCAAGTAGATGGGTTCAGAACAAGGCAAAAAGCAGCTGATATCAAGTGAGTTTATACTAAATAAATCTACTAAACCAAATAAACATGCATTGTAATTTCTGAAAACTACCCCAAATACACCAAACCTGTAATTAATCAACACAAAACAAAAATTAATCCCCACCTGAAAAGATGAATCTCCTAAAAAGCAATTGTGGGATGAAATAATGAGTCCCAAAAGGGAAATAATAGTGAATTTAAACGTAACTCATAGAAATTAATGGGGAATTACACAAATAGAATGCACAATAGCATAGCTAATCATAACTAAGATCTGAAAACAAAATGCTGTAAAATAAGAAAACATGGTCATCATCTGTCACATAAACCACATCCTCAATAGTTGCTGCAAATAAGTGCAAAAAACCACCAAAAACCCAAAACTAGATCTAACAAGGGAGACCAAAAACAAGATTAAAACAAGGAGAAACACACCTACATGAAAGACAAAATCCAAACAAACCATGACTCGCTAAATCCAAATTGAAACCCTAAACAATATCTGATCTAGGACGTTGAGCAAGCTCATACAAACCACTGTTGAACTCAATAAATTTGCCTGGTAACATAGGGGTATGCAAATGGAGAGGCAAGCGAGGCTAAAAGAAATAGATCACGAAGGAACTGTTAAAGTAACCCGAGGAGACGGAAGAGAAAGGAGATTCAACACATTGTAGGAGGAAAAAATTAATTTGCGAGGAATAACCGTGGAAGACTAGGATGTAAAAGAAATGGAAAAACAACTACCAATGGATTGGGAGAAGAGAACGTTGTCGGACGCGAAAACGTTGTGAAAAAGATAAAAATTGAGGGATGCAAAGTAGATCTAAGATGAAAAAAGAAAGAGGCCGAAAGAATTGTCCCCATTATTGTTTACATCAAAAAAAAAATTGGAAAACAAAAGGTGTACCCTATGCTGAGAAGGTGGTGTATGAAAGGTCTATCTAATTCCAAAACCGCTATGGGCCGTTGCAGAAATCCAAATGGATGGCAACCGTGCTATGACAATTTGCAACGGGCCATAGCCGTTTCTATTTCGCAACGGACTTAAGCCGTTGTGAATCATCCGCACCTGGGGGTTGCAAAATAGCTTATATGGTGTAGTGAATGGTTGAATTGTTTAATATATAGGCTATCACTACCTGATGTGGGGGAAGACGGGAGTGGAGTTCTTCTCTGGTGTTTGGTAGATTGGTTTGTTAATCTACCTATTCTCATATACTTTATTGATGGAGTTTGCTAGTTGTTTTACCGCTCATTAAGACTGTTGTCTGACTCAAGGTTTTATATTTCCTCTTATTAACTTGGGTTGTTCATCCAGTTGTAGATGGGCAGGTTGAGTAGCAGGTTACAGGTAACGGAGCTTACTGAGGCAAGGAAGCTGAGCGATGATGAGGATTAGGCTTGGGTACCAGTTTATTACTATCTAGTATTTCTATTTTCATTGTTGTTTGATGCTATGCTCTGAGGGACGTAGTGAGGACCTTTGTACAGAAATATTATCCTAAGTTGTATGGATCTACTGGTTCTGTAAAGAGTTTTCAATTTCTGTGCATTTGGATTTCACTATTATTACATGTTGTATATATTCTATTATATTTTATCCTTGCACTATGATGTTTACGACAGGTTCTGCTTGTGTTTACCTAGTCTAATGATCGTCCATAGTTAAGTGCAAGGGCTGTGGGCGATTGTCACACCTTCTTTCCTTCTTCTCTTCAAAAAACAAAACCCCATACCTCAAGAGATTAATTTGAAAATTTCTGACATCTATAGCTATAACTTATATACCACTGAATCTTTAAATCGATATTCTTCATCATTTACCCGACTTCATAAGCAATATATCATATCCTCCTCTTCACTTATTAATTTAGCACCAACTGGAAAAAAAATCAGTCTTCTCTAGTCAACTTTTCTCAATTTATCGATTAGCCTATAAAAATAAATAATTAAAAGGTCTAGTAAACAAAATAGATGAAACTATAGATGAGAGATTCAGAAAATGTAACCCAAGCAGCGACGATAATAATTGAAGCAAGTTATGACAGTATAATTATTGTTTATTCTATGTAATAGAGAATATTTATCAACTTCAGAAAAAAAATTATTAAATTTTGGTTGTAGCAGTTCTTTTACAACGGTAACGATGTACTTTTCTACTCTCCAATTCCACCCTAAATTGTTTCTACAGTGCATGATCAAACCGACCGTTACGAGGGTTTCTCTACAGTAGGAGGCTAAATCAATTTGTCCATCCTAAATTTTTTTAGAGCATTTACACGAAACTTCCTCCGCGTTTTCTTCTACCTCAAACTTATCAAATTTGACTCTTTCTCATCTCGCGATATTTTTCTCCGCGTGATTCACCCAGAGATCTACTTCCTATTTACGGATTCAACCAAAGATCTACATCGCGATATTTTTCTCCACGTGATTTCAACTGGAGATCTATTTCGTAGTTACGGATTCAATCAGAAATCTACATATCTAGTACCTTAAATTCTGTACAATCAATTATTAGTGAATCAATTTCTTGTTAATTTCAATTAATTTCCTGTTTCGAATTTGATAAATGGAGGTGTCATGGATAATAAGATGTTGATTAAGGTTGATGGAGGTGTTGGCATTGAAGTGAAGCATTTGCAGTGGAATTTTAAGGGTCATGACTGTGTTTTCGTTGATAAAATTAAGGTTGAAGTTTACTCGGATGTCCATGATTGATTGTTTAGCTCTAACGGGCTGAGGCATGCTCTCTTTGTTTTCAAGTCAATCCATGAAAATGAATTCTCTTCTTCTTCTACTTCATTGGAGTTAAGTTATAAGGGTAATGATTTTTGTAGTTCATCGGATTTTCGGTTGTTTTTGTATGCATGGAAGCTTGATTAAAGTGTTATAGTAATTATTTGTATTGTGTCCAAAAATGTATATCAGGAGTTGATGTTGTGAAAAGTACGACATCCAACTTTTCAAGTTTGTGCATCAATAATTTTATGTACATGTTGTTGAGTTTCGGCATTCCCTGCGTACCGTACGTGTTTTACCGTGTCTATCGGAGTCAACGGTCAAAGTCTCTCATGCCGGCGTCCCGATTGAACATCCCATCGCCTCTCATTGAACATATAATTTGGTATTGGCAAGCACTTATTGTAACAAAAGGAATTCCCATTGTTACATGCCACCAACACCATATATATATACCACGATCTTTCTTAATATTTCGTGATGTGGGACAATTCTCCCGTTCAATCCACCCACCCACTCCATTTCAATGCAAGCCATAACTAACAATCTCCACCTTGGCGAGCATTGCTCAAGTCACTGTAGAGTTACACCTTGAGTCCTCTTCACAGTTGGCTAGGCTGCTACCCTGAGTTCTCATAAACAGTGGCGTCAGGCTGCTTTTACCATTGTATCTCCACCTTGACGAGCATCCCATGCTCAAGCCCCTTTGGAGCCATGCTTCGGCCAAGCTACACATATTGGTCCCTCTGAAACATGGAGCTCTGATACCATGTTGAGTTTCGGCATTCCCTGCGTACCGTACGCGCTTCACCGTGTCTATCAGAGACAACGGTCGAAGTCTCTCATGCCGACGTCCCGGTTGAACATCCCCATCGCCTCCCATCAAGTATGATTTGGTATTGGCAAGCACTTATTGTAACAAAAGGAATCCCCATTGTTACATGCCACCAACACCATATATATACCACGATCTTTGTTAATATTCCGTGATGTGGGACAATTCTCCCGTTCAATCCACGCACCAACTCCATTTCAATGCGAGCCACAGCTAACACACATATCCTTGCCATATGATTGTTCTTAAAACCATGAAACCAACTGTAACTGTCATTGTACATTACTAAGAATATCCTACAATCTTAAAGATCATCCTTTACACAGTAATGAAAGTGATGAACATTGTCACATTGTGTCTTACAACTTTACTTAAAGAATCTTGCGTTAATATCATCTGTACTAAACAAGGGATTTATCTAAAGGAAAATGACACTAAAAATGCTTATGAGCTACCAAATGGAATTGAATATAATCAGTTATGAATCCATTTCAAAGAAGTTTTCTTCTACAACGAAAAAAAGAAGGTTAGTCAAAAGGGAAATATTAAAACATACGAGCAAATCATGACAAAGCGGATATAACAATTGCGATATGGGTTGTCCTTTAAATAATTTCATGCACCCATCCAATCATAGCTGTATTTTATGCCAACTTTTGCCATGTTTATCCTTGTTTGATGTTTTTTTCCTCTATACAAAAGCATGTTTGTCTTAGCTTTTGGCTAAGAGTATTTAGTAATATGTTTGTTGCAATTAGATATTTTGTAGTTATCACTACAAGAAAACACTGATTTAGCGTCAAATTTTTAGAAGTGGAAATTTCTGTCGTAAATTTGCAACGGAATTCCATGTGATTTGCAAGGGATAGTTTTTGTATTTTCAAAAAAAAAAATTCTTTTATTTATTACCGTCATCTTCTGTCATCCCTCACTAATCCGTTGCAAATTACGTCAAATTACCGATAGAAAAATTCCATCGCTATTTTCCGCTGCAAATACAGACGAAATACGGACGGATTTTTATCCTAGCAATGTTTCACCTATGATTTTGTGATTTCCTCCAAACTTAGCAATCCACGTCATTTATACGTACAAATCTGCACCGTTTAACTAATATAATCCAACGATGATTAGTTAGCGATCCATTGTTCATTTTTTAAAAATATCTGGACCATCAATTAATAATCTAACATTTCACTAAAATTCGTTCCTTAAGCCGGATTCCAAATTAAACGTGTTTCTTTTATAGTTTCAGTAATCGTTTCTAATTTTCCCCAATTCATACCCTTAATTTACAACTTATCGTTTACCCTAATTCATACCCTTAAGCTTAATTCGTGTCATGAAAACCGCTTACCAAATCCGTTTTCCCTATTCCAAATCCTACATGCTCCTCTCACCATCTCAGTGCTGGAGTTTCTATTCAAGTGGAGGCCGATGTCATGTCGCCTGTTAGGAAGATGCGAGGTGGTGGGGCTGCGGTGAAGGATAGGCAAGCCGTGGTAGGTATTAGGTTGATCTCTTTCTGTGGAAAGTGAAGGTTTTCTGGTTGGATTTCAGGTGGAAAGCTGGCACCGATTGATTAGCTGAAAGGGGAAAAAAGGTGTTTCGTTTTGAGCGATAATTAATCTTGTAATCTTTCTCTCACCTTCAGTTCCTCATTTCTTCCATGTTTCCCTCTTTTTCTCTTTAATTGAATTAACTCAGTTTGAAGCTTTTCGAATAATTCATGCTCTTCTCCCTTTCAAATGGTATGTGCCCGCGTTATCTTTTTTTCAAACAATTGGTCTTCTCTACATCAATCAATTATTGCACCAACTTAATTTTTCTACTTGATTTCAGATCAACATCACTTAAATGATTTTTCAGGTTAGGTTTCTAATTATTCTGTTTCTATTATTAATCAATTTACATCATTAGTATATTGGTTTAGGTGTACTTAATTTATGTTGTTACTTCTTGTCTGTTTAGAGAAGTAGGTGTTTGCAAAAAAATAACAAAGAGTTGAAGTATTTAAGCTAGGCAGTAGAAAAGAGAGAGGAATGCTTGAAAATTGAAACAAGCTTCGCATCAAATTTGTTGTCCTGTAGTTGATTAATGTATTAAATACAGATACGTTTTTGACTGGAAGTGTTGTTAGTAATTAGATAAAGTATAAAAGTAACTTAGTTGTTGGAAAGAACCCTATTGCTACTTCGGAACATGTTGTATATTTCATTATTTTGGTCCCTTATTTTGTAACTGCCTAGTTGGTAAATTAATATTATTGCATGTATTGGCATGTAGGACTGTTATAGATCGGTACTGCAGTTATTTAAACTTCAAAGTTTGAGCTAGATATCTAGGTAAAGGACAAAAGAAATTAAATTTGCAACTAATGAAGTCAATATATCAATAAATATATGTGAATCTGTGATGACATATATTACATGATGTGAGAGTGGATCTACATATGGACCAAGGGTTGAACCTACCTCCCTTGTTTGAAAAATAAGGATATCTGATTATGTATGGGAATGATACTACATTTTCTTTGAAAAAATTATGAAATAGACCGGATATAATTAAATATGCTAGCCAACAGCTTATGTTCTCATCATATATAATTAAAATTGTCCTCCTTTTTTTTCCCAGAATGAAAAATTAAATTAAAAAAGGTTGGGCTTACCCACATGTTTTGTTTCATGGTGCTGTCAAGGTTGAGGCAAAAGGCGTTGACCTGTAAGAAGTGGTAATAAACACTGAAAATATTTAGAGAGACCGAAGTAAATAACACCGAAGCTTTTAATAGTGGTTTTAACCAAACATCCATACGTCTACTGTCCTGTCCTTATTTTTTATTTTTTTTAAATTCTAGTTCAGCCAGAGACTTATTACATTGAATTTGGTCGTTATCTGTCATCGAGTTTTTTTAAGAGAGCTCTAAGACATAAAAGTATAATGTTATTAGCTCTAACACATATAAATACAATATTACACTGGTCTTCAGCTTATTTTTTCCTAAAGTTTGTTCCTCAGTTTACAAAATAAAAATCGGTGTTCTTCATGCTAATTTTTTTTTCAATTTTTTGTCTTTTTGTCTATTTTTCGTATTATAAAATTGGAAAAACTGAAATTCCACTCATCGTAGATCCTACGTTTATAAATTGGATCTGATATACATCGCTTTTAATTCCAACTTGATCTCTTCTCCCTTTTGGAATATTCAACAAATGGATTTATACACAGACACATGATGGATCATACTACTCACATAGATAATATTAACCCATGTTCAAACTAGTATTCAGAAATATTGTCTATGTTAAATCCATTATACCACATTTTCTATGAATAGTATGTAAAATTCAAAATGAATAGTATGTAAAATAAACAATCATACGATACCGACAGGAATATATAAGCTTATATATGAGTTTAAGAATGACTTATATATGCGAGAAAACATAGACTAGGCCAGCGCTCCTAGGAAAAGTCAAGAAAGAGAGGTCCATGGTTTTGAGTTTGGCTATGGAATAGAGCATTGATTAGTTAGAGATTTGCGTTGCAGTGAAATTACAGCATTGTTAGGGATGAATATAGGAGCCTCGAGTTGGACATTCTAATAAATAGAATGCATGGATGTTGTAGTTTGTTTAATGCAGGATGGTGGCAGGAGGAATGAGGAAGGGTGATGTAAAGTTAACAGTTGCGAATTTTGCAAGACAGCCTAAAGAAGATAACTGCTACAGTTGACTAGGCACGAGCCGAGGTTGTTGGAAGCATCAAGTTGAAATGCTGGCCAGATGATGTTAGGGACCGAGTAATGATTGGATTTAGATCCAAGCTATTTGAAAACAAGCGCTTATTTTTCTTCTTCTTCGATGTTGGAAGGACGAGGTGAAAGGAAAATTGTGGATAAGGTACGCAGTTTATGATAATTGATTGTATAGGTTGTCTACTGTTTATTGTACTTTAATTAGACGTACAGACGATGACTATTATTACAGGCACTGAAACCTTCATCATAATAATACAGTTTCTACAAACCTTTATCAACATAAATTAACGAAAAAAAGTTTTTTTTTGGGGTTCTGTAATGGTGTTTAGTAATTGGCAATATATTTAGACACAAAAAGATGCTATGAAGATATAATATACTAAAATCATCATTAACGCATATATCTCGGTGCATAATGCAACCGCTGTTAGTTCATGTGTTTCGGTGCATTGAGTTTGGTGACGCTTACAAATCTGAAACCGGCAATTGACACAGAGACAAAAGCAACTGTAAAATTACCCAAATAGTTGTATTAATCTGAAACTATATGAACTTGGATCAAATTTACACGGTAAATTAACCCAAATATTTTGAATTGCGATGTTGATACTTAAGTTATAACATATTTAAGTCATGCTAGAATAACAGTTAGTTATCCCATGTCATCTGTGCCTTTTATGATAGTTATTTATAACAATTTAATTATGGGGTGGGATAGTTGACATCATAGCCGTGTTAACGCAACTAATTTGACGTAAACCGCATCTCATTACGGGTGAAACAACAATATGTATTGAGTGGTGACTATGAGCGTGGTGGATAGTGAAAAGAAGTGCATGCATGTATTGATGGAAAGAGCATTGGAGAATCGGTGATGGAGTACCTGATTGTCGTCACAACCTTGTTATTGCGGATGCAGTTCGGATTCGACTACATATGTGTGTATATGTGCACATCCGGTGTCATGCATCTGCGTATGAGACTGGAATTGCATCAAGTTTCGATCATTTTCGAACTATATCCGGAGTTGTTGCATTTGCTAACCGAGTTTTGCTGTTTAGGATAAAATGAAGATTGGTTTTGTTATTTTGATCCGGGATTGTCGCTGTTTGGATTTGTGTTGCTATCATGATTGAAATCAATATTAAATGACATAAAATCCAAATAACTATTGTTTTATTTCATATAAGCCATGATCGATCACCTTAAAATGAGTATAAAGCTAATATGTTGGCTTGTTTTTTAAGACAGTAAATATTTTCTTTCATATTTTTGATGTCATTTTAGTTTCAACAATGACTTTTATCATTAAAATAATCATATAATTAGAGCTTTGAACCAATTTCTTAGTGTGTCATAAGAATAAATGAAGATAGAAGAAGAAAAGAGACTATAGTTGAAGAGATTAGGGGAGAAAGAATAAATATAAAGAGCATCAAGTCTTTTTATGGAAAAGGTACTTCATATACTAATAAGAAAAAGGTTACAAACATAAAAAGCTGCAAAAATAAAAAATGGGTAGAAGCATTATACCATTTCAATAATTAGAAATCATTCATGGTTCCCTAACAATATCAATAACAGATGAGCAATACACTCAAATACAAACAAGAAACAAATTACGATTAAGAGGAACAGACTTGTTATTCTCATGTTGTCGAGAGGACAACCAAAACTACATCAACTCCAAATTATTACAATATTGATTGGCAAATCGACTTTTACTTTCTTCCTCGTATTACGCTCGTTTGATATCCTTTCCTTTTACTTTCAGTTGAGGCATCATATTACATCATGCAGGGTTGTCGATGACATCCAACTTTTTTTGAAATAGATAAATCAAGCACGATATTTGCTAGGTGCTTTATTTTATGATCCTGAACTCTAGTGTGGGAGCTCACTGATTCATCGATTGACTATTGAATGTGTATTGCTATGCTAGTTAGTCTTGTTCTTCACCCATGGCATTTTCACCACTTGGATTGAGTTGACCTACGGCAGTCGAGTCATGAACTATTTTTCATTTTCGTTAATGTTGAATGTATTGTGTGGACAAATGTGCAAATGTGGAGTTGCTCAGTCTGTAAAAATAATGGATTGGACAATAGAACTGGAATCGTTATACTTTTTGATTTGATTTGAAATTTGCATTTGTGCTATGAAACTATCGATTTGATCATCTCGAGCTAAGTGATTGTTCAAATTATCTTTGACTAAAACTATTACTAGAGAACCCCAAATTATCAAAAAAACCAATTGGCAATGTGAAGGGTGGACCTTTAATATTTGTACATAATTTATTTTAAGTTATACCTCTTTTAGGTTATACCTCTTTTGTTATCGAATTGGATAACTAACCATAAATTTTCCAATATATTCCTCATCAAAACCGCAGATTTATATGTTTTTTGTTATCAAACTTCAATCCTGATGCAGATATTGAAAAGGGTCTTAATATTTGAAGGATATCGCTTCTCTCTTTGCTTAGTGTTATAGGTGGATTCATTAAAAATGAGTTTTAAGAGCAGAGGAGGATCAAATGTCGATGTCTGTGCTAATAATATGACTAGTTTCAAGAAAATGGACAATTTTGCTTTGTATGGGCAGTTTTTGTGTTGGTCTCTTATTAACTAATAGATGATATTTGCTCATATCATTGTTAAATGTGATATAATCATCTATTATCATTTGGGCTTTGCTACTTTGTGTAATATGCAATTTCTCAGACAGGTGTTGACTTAGTTCAAATTCAATATTTCTTAACTATTTGATTACATATGTAAGATAAATCATTGATCCCAGTTGATCTTACTTGGTTAATACACCAAATATTTGTGAATATGTCTCAAATACAATTCTAAATTCGAACTCAGGAAATGTTGAATTAATATCAATATATGACTATAGCTTGTGATATGTAACTAATATGGGTGCACATTTTTGGTTTAATATGCAATATTAACGAACATTTCGAACAACTTATATGTGTGCTTTCATCATATAATTTGTACCAGAATGCGGACTTTGCCAGAAACAAAAATATGATCAGAATAGCTGGAGCTGAAAAAAGTAGAATGAACCTTATAGCCGGTGAATGCAGTTTCAAACCTGTACAAGCCTTAAACATGTGTATTAAAATTCATCCATCACAGTCCTGATTTTTTAATTTTAATTGTTCAAATGTGTCTATTAGGTAACTTAAACAAAAGAGCCTATTGATTTCGTAGGACAGGCTTCGAAAACACAGGATGTTATGTTGTAAGTTTTTACGTTTACACATCGATATTACATATATTATTAACAAATGGTTTGATTTGACATATGAATATTTGGTCTCAGGAATATAGATAAAACTATACTGAATTTGGAAATGGAATTGGCAGCTGCAAAAGCAGCACAAGAATCTGTACTGAACAGACCCCCCTTGTCAGATAACATGAAGATCTCTGATTCCAGGAAAAAACGTAAATACCTAATGGTTGTTGGAATCAATACAGCCTTTAGTAGCCGCTGGCGTAGGGATCTGGTTCGCGCTACGTGGATGCCTCAAGGTAGTTTTCGCTCATTATCCAAACAGATATTATATGCCTAAGTTTAATGTTGATTGTTTAATGTTGAATGCAAGGTTTCCAACATAGGATTTAAGTCGTGAACGCTAAGTTGAAAACGGATTCAAATCGTCAATCGTAGATTCGAAAAATTCATATTTTAATGTGTGCACACCCTTTGCAATTGATTTTATTATCTGACCTTCTATATTAAATCTGAAACCTAGTTCTCTCTCTAATTTTATTTTTATTTTTGCTTCGAAAATATTACGCAGGAATTGTGAATTCAAATAAGTATACTAAATATATTAGTATGAATTTATTGATGTTTTTGATTGTGGTATTAACTAAGTTTGAATTGAATTCTGAATCGAATAATAAAAGGAGAGATCCGATTTGAACGGGTTTTAAATCATAAGATTTTAAATTTGTAACATGCTTGAATGTTGAATTATAAATATAGAGTTATGAACGTTTGTTGTTTAGTAGTTTATTTGCGTTTTAAACTCAGATTAGAATGTGTTGACAATAGTACCCCTTTATATTATTTGCTTGCTGAAATAATGGTTATCAAGAAGAAGAATGTGAAGTTGTGAAATTTTTATATTTTAAAGGCAGTGGACTTAGAAAACCTTAAATTCTGAATTTATTTTCATATTTACTAAGGAATATATGAGAGAATCATCATTCGAATTCAGAATTTAGACTAAGCAAAAGAAAGGTGTTGAACATCTTTTTTCTTATTCAGAACATCTACTAGAAACAAACAACAAAGTTTTGAACACCTATTCAGAACTTTCCATAATGAAATTTAAGTGGCTAGGGCAGTAAATGTATTTTTTTCCACCATCCAGTATGTGTATTGTAAGCAAGTCGATATGAAAAGGATAAGTTTTTGAGTCACAATAAGAAAATGATGATTTTTTCTACTACGTGTCAAAGATATGATTTTTTGATTATGTAAGTCATATAAAATGAGCATAAAGGATTAGACATCAGAAGTTTATGGACTTAGCTTGGTATTAAAAAAGGAAAAACTTGAAAGCGCACGTTTTGGAGTCACCATAAGAAAGTAATCTTTATCTTGATAATTCTTTGATATATATTTCAAGTGAAAAGGGTTAAAAAGCATTAGACCTCTACACTCTTACACCTCTTATTTCATGTTTGGTTTTTTGTCACATGAACCATAAATTTTAAGTTATACCTCTTTTGTTATAGCATGGGATTCGCAAATTTGTAAGGTGATGGATAATTTCCAATAATTTTGGGTAATACGTGCTTGAAATGTGTCATGAGCATCAATAGAATGATAATAATTATTATATTTCTACTTGCAGGTTCAGTTGTAGCCATAAATTTGATGGATAAATTAGGAAGAAGAGTGCTACTTTTAGGGAGCATTCGATCCGAGCCCTGTCAGGGTAGATCAATGCCGAAAACGAGAAGCTTTTTTATATATATGTGCAGGTTCTACTACTACTTTTTTTTTTTTTTTTTTTTGAACTTTAGACATTATGATGCATAGATCCCTCAACTATGTAAACATGTTTTTTGTTTATGTGACATTGGTTTTTAGTTGTATCGGACAATGTTATGAATGTTGGGTGTTATGTGAATATTTTACCAATTATTGTACCATTTTTTATTGTTATATAATGTTTTGTAACATTAATTTTTCTAGTTGATATATGTATATATGTTTCATTACACGATGAGTATTGAATGTTGAGTATCATTGAAATGAATGTATTTGATGTCTAGATTGATGGTCAGAAATGCAGCAAAATGTTTGCTATATATTTTCGTCGGTAATCCGTCGCTATATAGCTAGGATTTACCGACGGATAACTGGAATGTAAAATGTTTACTATATGTTTCCGTCAGTAATCCCTTGCTAAATAGCGTGTATTTTGCGATGGAAAAATATTGATTGATTTAATTATGTTATATATATCTGTCGGTAAAATGTCCGTGAAATATTTTAAAATGAAATGATAATATATCAGAAAACGACGGTGAAGTGACGGAGAAACGACGTTAATTTCCATCGCAAAATTGTGCCAAGTATACCGACGTGTTTTTTAGCGACAACCGTATTCTGCTGCAAATCCGTCGCTAACAGGCCTTTAGCGACGAATTAGCAACGGATTTTTCCACTGCAAAATCAGTGTTTTCTTGTAGTGTATGTCCATGTGTTAAAAGCTCTACAGAAACCGAAATGGCTAAGAAGATAACATCGACAACTTTTCGACGACTTTCGTCGCTTCGTTGAGTACGCTTTGCAATCATAGAGACTTTCATGTTTTGGTCAAATGGCTGTCGCTAGCGGTCGATAGTTGTCAAAAGTCAGGACTATGCTAAATTCTATTTCTTTTATTGCCATTGTGGGTGCACAGCTTGACCGAGCTGATGACTGAGAAAAGACTGATGTTAGGAAGATGAAGACTATGCTGAATTCTATTTCTTTTATTGCCATTGTGATTTGTTTTTCTTAAATGAAGATTGATGTTTTTGTTTTAGATTTGAGCAAAGTGATATTTATAGGGATATATCTGGGTAATGGGGGAGTACATTGAATTTTGATGTATTATTGGTGAGCAAACGCTGCCTGCTCTTGGAATTAACAAAGGGGCCAATTGTTGTCAAATTAGCAGAGTAGTTTTATTGGATGGAACTTAGTTAAATGTATGCCATACAAGCTAACTTGTAGGTGATTACTGTCTTGTAAACTCTATATGCGTTGTGCTTACACATGCTGATTCAGCATGGATTTAAAAAATTAGACAAGATCATATATAACGGAAGTATTTGCTAGCATGAGTTTTTGAAATTTCAAGACTTCGAAGAGCTTCAGAGTCACGACCTTGCTGATGCTGTGAAACAAATGAAGGAGAAAAACAGGTTCAAGGAGTTTCTAATCATGGTTGACACTTGCCAAGGTGCAAATTTATTTTCTCAACTTCACTTTCCTGGTGTTTTGGCAATTGAGAGTAGCAAGAAAGGAGGAAACTCATACTCTCATCATCTTGACTCGTATATAGGTGTCTCGGTTGTGGACAGATTTTCCTTCTACACCCTTGCATTCTTTGAAAAGTTGGACATGTACAACAACGCTTCACCTAGCACTCTTTTCAAATCATATTACTCGAAAATGCTGATGTCTATGGCTTATTATCGAATGGACCTCTACCAACGGTCCTTGGATGAGGTGCTCGTGACAAACTTTTCTGGTTCAGCTATGAAGACAACAAATACAGATTCAGCATATGCAGGGTTCAAATTTTCACCGGACACCAATGAAATCATAAGCTTGAAAGAAATTGAAGTGACAAGAAGAGTGTTACAGAGTGACAGGAAAGGGGAATATGAGGATATATTGAAAGAGAAGCGCCCTTTTCATACATGGATGGGACAAATCCAAGATAAGTTGAATCATGAAGATGTTGATGATATAGTGAATATTGGTCTTGGAACCATGATTCTGTTGCTACTCGTTTCGACTTAGCTTTCAACATAAAACGCTTGACATTTACCTTGGCCATATATAGTTTCTTTTGTTCCATCTTAACACGTATCCTATATTGTTACAATTGGTGCAAACAAATTTGAGAGAGTCTAATTTATTGTATGTCGTTTATTATTGTAACTTTATGGTAATCTAAATTCCAAATTACTTAAAATTTAAAATAATGATTTATTCACACACACATACACACACACACACACACACACAAGTGCAGTAAAGTGATATTCTTATTATTGTAATTTCTATTTTTAGTACCTCATGATTACTTGATTGAGTCAAACTTATTGTTGAAAGAAGTACCAATCATGATTGAGTAAAACGTTTTTTTTTTATTATTTCAACAATGTTATACATTGTTAATGACAATTATACTTTTATATTATATTATATTTATTTTTGTATTTTTCATCTTTTTTTATTAAATATTGACAAATGTGATGATATATTTAAGCTAATTTTGTTTGATTTCTCTATTTATTTTGCAAAAATTTATAACTTCTAAAAGCTTATTTTTTTGAAGTGTATTAATTTTTCGTGATATAATATGTACGTACTTGAATGTGCATGATTTATATCGATGCAATGATAGCGGCTATAATTATCAAACTAGCTTACTTGCATAAATCTTAGTGCAACCAGATTTGTATTTTTTATTTTCATTTATTTTCAAATAACACAGTTAAATTTTCATCAAATTCATAATAAAAAAAAATTAACAAAAACTTTTTCCTTTTGATACTACACAACTTAACGGTCGGTTTTTCCCACCGTTATACGGTAATGCTAGTATAATCAAATACATTGTAGTAAAAAAAAAATATCAATGTTCAATTGTAGTTTTTACTTTTTAGTAGTTAACAATAGTACTTTAATATTAAAAAATTAACGGTTATAATTGTGCTGGTAAACATAACGGAGCTAGGTTTATACTAACATTATGTATATATACAATAATTGTAAAGAAAAAGGTAGCGGAATTAGTAAAATGGAAATAAAACGGAATCTCCGGAATTTCCAGAACCGAACCGAAATTATAAAATATATCATCGAATGGAAGGAAAATGGACAATGGAAAATGGAAAACGGAATTTCGAACCTTGCTTATGATAAATATTGGTAACAATTATCGTTTTCATCCATTTTAGTCTCAGCAAGCTATTCTGATAGAAAAAGAAAACTTGTCGTAAATATTATTAGTTCAAAAATTAATGGGAGGTAAAAATAGTACGTTTTTGTAATTTATAACAATAAACATTAAATTAGACAGTTCAAACACAGTTTAAAGTACATATCATTGCTACTCTCATGACCATCATGTATCCATTAAGTTGGTTAGCCTTAACACGTGGTCCACCACCTATTTATATTTATTAGTGAAAATGCATTTGTGAAGCTAATCCAGGTATAGAGTACTAAAGCTTTTATATATAGACATTATAGTATTAGTACTAGTTCTAATCTAATGATGTTACCTTACACACTGGAAGAGGTAACTCGGTGAAATTCTGATTCTTTTGATGGAAGCAGGCCGAGA
Organism: Allium sativum; assembly: GCA_030737875.1. Classification (NCBI taxonomy): domain Eukaryota; kingdom Viridiplantae; phylum Streptophyta; class Magnoliopsida; order Asparagales; family Amaryllidaceae; genus Allium; species Allium sativum. Next base: position 1,043,610,961 of record CM060916.1, on the reverse strand, counting down.
CTGGCCTTTGTAACACACCTGAAAAAATAACACTTTTGCAGTCACCACGGACCGCCCTAGGTGTTGTTTGTTGCCATGAAGGATTGCCTGTAAAAGCCATTAATAGTGTAGAATTAACGTACATGCTTGGACTTTAATGATGCACCCTAATCAAACAACTGGCTGCTTATCAGTTATGATCATTCTATGCAAACACAAAATTTCCACGCAAGACCCTTATATTTTTGTTCCAAAAGACTGCATGAAATCAATTATTGTGCCATCTATGGAATCAAACATTATCATATGACATACAAATGTTAACCTCCCACTTCAAACGTTTTTGAAATAAAAAACATAATACCATTATTTATTTTTATCTTCCTCATAGTCTACAATTATACTATGGCAAGGGCAAGACAATACAATTTATAATCACTGATACCCCCAAACTAAGAACAACGTAAAAAATGAAAGAAAAAATTACTCCCTTTTAAAAATAGGCATAACTATGAAATGTCTTTTTAAAGCAACTTTCAGTTTTGCTTATTGCATTGCCGCTTACTAACCTCTTCCCATTATGAATTTCATGCACAAGATCATTATTCGTGATGACAGTATCACCAAATACAAGCGAATACTACAAATGCCACAGCACATTGTCAACTGAAATGGAGCGTAATGCCCTTAGCAGAAAATTTAAATCAAATCAAAATGATAGCATCTAAAAATGGAAAGAGGTTTTATTTGAGAATAAGTTTAGGATAACTGTTTACTAGCAAGTCAAGCCAGCTTTCTATTGGAAATATTGTAATGATTATTTGTCCCACATCGAAAAATAAAGAAGAGCAATTCTACAGAAATACTAATCCTTTGAATTGGATATTGTGAATTGAAATAACATGGATTTGGAAATGATGGCTTGGGCTTGAAGGAGTTGGGCTTATAAAAAATTATTATAGGTCACTTCCAATAGTTATGACTCTTCATCCACTTTATATACTCCTCATTTCTTCTTTTTCAGACTACTTCCAAATTGCTCTTCTTCTTTCTTTTTCTGTTCTTCTGTACACATACTCCGCTTTTTGTATCCTGAACGAATTTCGCCTGCTTCTTCTTTGCAAACTGTGAGGGCGAATAATTTCTTAAGGAAAGCTTTCTGTACGTGCCACAAACGTCTGTTCCTCGAATTACTGATTCATCGCAGTAGATAAGCAACACTTTCACTGTAGAATATTTGGACATATATCTTTTAGTGCTGCCAAGTGAAGAACAATTGGATCAACTACGATTAGAATAGCAAACTAGGTGTTGGCTAGTAACTAACTGAGTAAAAAATCATAGCACAATTTACTACATCTAGCAACTGTCCAGTTAAAAATCCATATTGAGATAAAGGATGAGAGAAATCTACAATTTGTGCTTATTCTATATAAGAACCAAATGCTCCACTCAGTACTGCCGGAAAAAAATGATCCGTAACATGATATTTTAACCACATATTTCGAACAAAAAATAATAATTAAATTAAGCAGCTCAAACACTAGTAGAGTTAGAGGAAATTTGTATAACTTCAGTAGAAGCATGTAAAATGCACTTGTTTAGTAGTCAGTCAAACTAAAGTATCACCTTAAGTAAATATGACATAATTGGATGAACACCCATCTTAGAAAACGGTAACTTGTTTGTCCATCAATGATAGGTAAATCATCGTAAGATCAACTATACATAAAATAGTATGTATGTTGGAACATACGGCCACAGTAATTGACCAGAATGAATGGTTGTAATCCGAAAGCGAAAGAAATAAAATAGAATATACGCGGTAAACAGTTTGTACCCCAAGTGATTGTTGAGTTTCGGCATTCCCTGCCTACTGTACGCTCGTCACCCATCGAGCATATAATCTGGTATTAGCAAGAAATTGTTGTAACAAAAGGAATTCTCAATGTTATATGTCGCCAACACCATATATATACCACGATCTTTCTTAATTTCTTGCGATGTGGTACTATTCGTCCATTCAATCCACGCACCCACTTCATTCCAATGCGAGCCACACCAAACAATCTCCACCTTGGCGAGCATTGCTCAGGTCACCTTGGAGTTACACCATGAGTCCTATTCACAGTTGGCTAGGCTGCTAGCACGAGTTCTCACATACAGCGGAGTAAGGCTGCTTATAAGCATATCTCCACCTTAACGAGCATCCCATGCTCATGCCCCTTTGCGGCCATGCTTCGGTTATGCTGCACATATACCAGTCCCCTCTAATCATGGAGCTCCGATACCAATTGTTGGAGAATTTTTCCAAAAAAGGACCTTGGGAATAAAACCCAACCTTACGGAAAAACAAATAGGAATGAAATGATGGTGAGCCAAAACAAACAACAGATGATCACCACCAAAACAATTACGAACCATGTAATAAAAGAAAGAACACAAGAGATTTATAGTGGTTCAACTAACGTCTTGTTAGTGTACGTCCACTTGGATGTAGGAGATTTTATTACTTTTCTAAATAAGAAAATATAACAAGACTGGTAATAGAGAGGAACGAGAAATACAACTTTTAGAGATGATACATACATTTATCTAACCCTATCCTTATATAAGTATTAATACTTGGTGTTGAAGTAATTGATTTATGATTATAAATCAATGCCTAATTAATTCTCTAATTAATTTGCTGCGGGTAAGATTCTTTGTTTATTAAACCGATCAGAGAATTAATTCCGTACTTCAATATCCCAAAAAAATCTTCATATTTTCCACTTATGTAGATAATTTATTGTCCTATCTAATTTTACAAAAAAGACTAAATTTTCTGATATCCTCCAAACCTTCTACAGTTGGAAATATTATATTACTCAAATTAACAATATTTTCCAAATCTTCTCTAAATGGAAACATTGTATCACCATAATCAATAATATCTTTCAAATCTTATGCAAATGAAAATATTGTATCATGAAATCTAACAGTGATATTGAAGATAACCTTCCCCAGGCGAACAAAGACGGTGGAACACGGACGGTTGTAACAGGAAAGACGCAGTTCTTACTCTCCTCGTCGATGATGGTCATCCCAACAGACAGAAGGAAGACGACAACCATATAAATTCCGATCTACTCTTGCAAGTCATCATCATAGATTAAATCAGGTATTCAAGTTTGGACTGGAGGATGTAAACTGAACGGAAGTTGGATTTGGGGATAGAGAGAAGAAAAGCGAAGGAAGTTACGTTTATGATGGCGAAAAGATTTGATTTGAGGGTGTAATTTTTAAAGTTATCGAGTAGTAGTAAAGTAGAATGTAAAACCTCGGTAATGGGAGAGGCCGGCTAAGCGTGCCACGTTGGATATATAAAAAAGGGAAGCATTCCAACTTAGCTTTTCGTTTATTTTCCTTTCTATTATAGATAACTAGTGTGTAACCTGTGCGTTGTACATGACCATATTATCAAAAATAATATTTATTAATTTAATATTAAAATGAGAACCGTTATATGCAATATATGATAAATTTTGATGTGGAATGCATAAACAGTTAAATTTTTTTTGTTTGTAATTTATATTCTATAGCTTACATAAACAATACGTATATGTGTTTATTTGAGATTATTTTACTCATTTTCGTGAACATAGATATAGGTGTTGAAATTGATATATATTAGTAATTTATTCGATGAACTAATAGCAAATATTATTTAATAGAATCTCTTTAAATAAGTTAAACGTAAAATTATAGGGTTAGTTAACTGTATAGCATAGCAAGAAGAATTGAAAAGAATTTACAAAAAAAAGTATAAATTTTTATTGAAGTTATTATTGTCCAAAAAGAATTTTATGGTATATTACACAGTAAATTCTTGATATAAATGAATTGTAACTAATTTACAAATTAACTTTGCCATTATTGTTGATATACATGTCCATATTATGTGATTTATACATCTTTGTAGCTTTATGGAAAACTATATTTTTAAATACGAATATATATAGTAAAATTGACGTGTATATTTAAGAGTTATTAGAAAAATGTACCACATACTCTTTAAGATTATTTTAAATCATTAGAATTTAAGATTTCATGAGTAGTTTAAACATGTGGATTGACATATAAAATATCAAGAAAAAACTAAGGAAGTTCTATAAATAAATGTACAAATGTTAATGCAGATATTCAAAACAAAAACCATTTTCTGTAGTTTATAATAAATTTATTGAGATAAGTACAAAATATATTAAATTTTTTAATATGTTTACATATATTATTTAAACTGTGTGACCTATTTAATTTTGTATTAGGAAGAAAAACTCATTTTTGCCATTTTTGTTGAATGAACATGTATACATTTTAAAACATAATACTTAGCGTTAATTAGACACTACAACAAAAAACACTTTTCGCAACAGGCGATATCTGTTGCAGTAGACCTATTGCAACATGCCTGCGCCTGTTGGTATAGCCGAAGTTGCAAAAAGTCCGCAACATTTTTTGCATGTTGCAATAAGATCTTGCGGTATCATTTTTTGCAACAGGCTTTTGCTGTTGCAACAAACCATTTTGCAACAGTATATCCCTGTTGCAATAGATCGATAAATCTGTTAAAAAAAATTATTACAACTTATAAATATTACATATTAAATGTATTCGTTTTAGTAATAGTGTATATCACAAAATAAAATAAACAAATAGAAATGTTATTTTAGCAAAGTTTTAATACTGCAAACAATTACAACAAAAATTCCTATAATTTTCATACACCACTCATGTATAAGTTGCTTCACCGTACAATTTTACTCATACACCATACACCACTCATGTACAATTACAACAAAAGTTTTAATACTACAAACATATTAAATTGCCTGTTGCAAAAAGCTCTCAACTTGCTTCACCGTACTAGCTAGGTCCATACTAGTGTTTAGGCTGCTCTTTGAGTAATCTCCTGACATTTTATTCCTGCAACATGTGAAGCATAAGTAGCGTCATTATACTGTTTTACTAGTGAGTAGGCTGCTATTTGAGTAATCCCCTTACACTTTCTTCAGTAAATTAGAGCAAAAAAAGAAATAATCTTCTCGTATGAATATGAATTGAAACATGTTTTACTAGGAACAGTTGATTATGGAGAAAACATAGATTAAGTATTATACTGTACAAGGCTACGACAAATTAGACTACATGTTCCTTCAGGTGAACATGTTAAACTGTGCGTCTAAAAGAACATGCAGGCGATGTACCTTTTTCAAGCATTTTGGGTAACCTTTACAGGACTGCAATGGGATGTGTGACAACTGTGCGTATGAAAAGCAGATAAAGGAAATAGATGTAACATATCATGCTAAAGTTTTGGTATCTGCAAAGAAGAGAAAGTGTCAATGTTAAGCACCTCCTAAAGCATTAGCATCCGCAAAGAAGAGGAACATTTTAAATTTTAAATTACTGAAAAAATTAGCTAAATATTTAGCATTCCCAACTCAGTTGTTTATGTTTGTAGCTTTCACCATTAAAAAAAAAGTTAAACTGTTTCCTACTAATTAATTACGATTACCGACTAATTAAAAAAGGAAACATGTTGGATGTATATAACCACTTCGGTTCCAACGAAGATGAACGGAATTTCCAATACAGCGTTTTCACCCACCCACCTCCTAATAAATACGCCCTCTTCTTCCTTCTATTGAAAATTCCGTTCAACCCAGCAACATGTTTCCTTCTATTGAAATTTCCAATACAGCGTTTCCAATACAGGGTATAACCAAAAGTAAGCAAATCCACAAACCCTTTAAAAACATCTAGAATCAAACTAGTACTTACAAATTTATGTACATGGCTCAACCCAACAACCAAGAAGATATTTTAATCAGCCACAAATCTAAAGGCCAAGCCGAACACGAATATGAGAAATAGGTAATTCTGGATCAGGAAAACTTAAATCAGAATCGAATCAGATTGTAGCGGATGGAAACTTGAAACATGCGGAGAAGACGGAGGAGGAGGAGTAGATCGTCAGGCAAGTAGTGACCAGAATAAAAGGATTGAATCAATGTATAAAGGGCATGAGAGAGTGGGGTTGAGCGACGGGTTTAGATTTAGATCCGATATGATGTATTCCATTAAGGAAATGCAGATTAGAAAAGTTAACGAGAGATTATGGGTTAAAAGAAAAAGTAAAAATATTACGGGTGTAGGATAAGCGAAATGACTCAAATGAATGGAGGGAAAATGAAAAATTGGAGGGAAAACGTAAATGATTGGAGGGAATTGAAAAGAACGGAAGTGAAATTTTATACTTACGGATGAGTTGGACACGTTCTTGATCCTGGGCAGTAATACATTTTTATATTTTAACATTTGTATGCACAACAATTGCTAAATTAAACTACCGAAAAGTAGTATATATATCATTGGTATGTAAGCTGATATCAAATTAAGACTTGTTATACTATTAGGATCATTATTTATTTAATTGATCATCATTTTTAATTATTAAAAATTATATATAATAAAATTAGTTATTATAAGTAATTATTTAAAATTATATATTAGTTATTAAGAATAATAAATAAATATCTAATTTTATTTAAATTAATATATAATAGTTTCTGCTTTCAAAGTTTTGTTTTGAAATTTTATGATTTTTTTAAATCTATTGTTAACAATTCTTTAATTTTATTTTTTTTAAATATTATATATTATTATTAACTATAATTATTGAATGCATTAGACTAATTGAAACCGTTGTAAAATCTTTCTAACACAACATGCTACTTTGGACCGTTGTGTTATGTTGATGAAAACTGATGCCTATTACAACGTACATGACTAAATTATTGATTATTTATTATTTTATGACTATAACTGAATATTGCTAATCAAACACAAATTATAAATTCTGTTAACTAGAAATTATTAATTAATTCATAAAAATACCTCTATCAAACACAAGCTATAAATTAATTCATATAAGAAATTATTGTTATTAATTACTCCTTAACAGTAATATTAATCAATTATCGTTTATTTATTTATTATGAACTTATTAATTACTTGTTTAATATTTAAACATATTTATATTTCAAACTAATAACTATCCATTAGTTTTTTATTATAAATTTATAATTATTTAATAATTATTTAGTTATTTTATTATTTTTTAAATGTTGATTATAATTATTTTTTAATTATTAATTATTATTATTTAATTATCAGTTATAAATATTAATTTATAATACTTAAATTTTATTATTAATTAATAATCATTAAATATTAATCTTAATTATTATATAATCATTAGTAGTTAATCATCTAATAGTAACAATTTTAAATTAATTAGTAAAAATAAATCATTAAAAGCTGGTACTAATTTTTAATAGTATGTTTTTCGCAACTGGCTTTACCAGTTGTAAAAAAATATAGTTATTGCAACTGGCTAAAACAGTTGCTATTTATTTGCAACTAGCTTGGAAGCGCAGTTGCAAGTAATGTATTTGTTGCAACTGTTATGGAAGCACAGTTGCTAAAAGTACGTTTTTACAACAGCGCATTTGCTAAAAATATGTTTTTCACAACAGAAAAAATAGGTCTGTTGCTAAATCTCATCTATTGCAACTGCAATAATAGGTCTGTTGTTAAATATCATTTACTGCAACTATAGTTTGTCGCCTGTTGCAAATAGCTAGTTGCAATAGGCTATTTTCCTTGTAGTGGTTATTAGAAAAATATACCACATACTCTTTAAGATTATTTTAAATCATTAGAATTTAAGATTTTATGAGTAGTTTAAACATGTGGATTGACATTTAAAATATCAAGAAAAAATTAAGAAAGTTTTGTAAATAAATGTACAAATTTTAATGCAGATATTCAAAACGGAAACCATTTTCTTTAGTTTATAATAAATTTATTGAGATAAGTACAAAATATATTAAATTTATTAATTTGTTTACATATATTATTTAAACTGTGTGACCTATTTAATTTTGTATTAGGAAGAAAAACTCATTTTGCCATTTTTGTTGAATGAACATGTATACATTTTAAAACATAATACTAATTAGCATTAATTAGATGAATTAACAACAATTAATTGACTGAATTCATCGTTAAATTCAAAATCACATAACTAATTTAAACATGTTGACTTACATGTACAATGTTAAGTTATATTGTGCAATGTACATTTTAAACACCACACTTAGCGCAAATTAGATGAATTAACAATAATTTATTGATTGAATTCATTTGTCAAATTCAAAATCACTTAATTAATTTAAGCACATTGACTGAAACATACAATGTTAAGTGATATTATGATGTGTTTTGTAAATAAGTAAATAAATTTTAAAACGTAAGCGTTTGCTATTAATATTACAATGCGATACACGGTAAATATATTGACGTAAATGAGTTCAGCTTTGAACCTGTGATAGTTATTTATGTGTATAATTTATGTTATGTGGTTGACGTGTTTATATATTTGTTAGTATGAATATAGTTAATCTTGATGCGATTTATTAGGCAAATCAATGAATTATAGTTTGCAAAAGTTATTTAAATAGCTTTAGATTATGTAATTAATTATAAACTATGACATTAAATGTAAAATGTTATAAAACAATAAAGAGAGATTTAAATGATAATGAAGTGTCAGTATTAAATGCAAAAGTTATTTAAATAGTTTTAGTATTATGTAATTAATTATAAAATATGGTATTAAATGTAAAATGTTATAAAACAATAAAGAGAGATTTAAATGATTATAAAACAATAAAGAGATTTAAACATCAAAATTATTGTTTAAAATTAATTCGGAATATTAAATTAGATTGAGTTAATAGTACCAGATAGATTTAACAAGATACCTTATCAAATTCTATTGGATCCTAGTTTGTTTGATTTTGTCAGGTTGCAATAAAGAAAAATTCTCACTGATATATTCATTATAATGAACATGCTTGCATCTTCAATATTTTATCATCAAAATCAATTTTTGCGTATTAAATTAAGGTGGGATAAGAAAACGTATTTGCATGTATACTTTATTGCATCGGCGCACTTCAATTTTTGTTCAATTAATTCAGTACAAGTATGTGTGCTTCAAATTTAATTTGTTAGTATAATGGTACGCTTGTAATGCTAACTTATAAATGCTAAAGATCAAGGTATATGTATATAACTTAACAAAAATGTAATTAAGATAAAGATAAATGAATGTAACTTCACAAAAATGTATCTTCACAAAATGTATGTAACTTACCAATTGTTTACATCCTAACAACCATATATATAACATTCCTCATGTCTGTTTTTTCACATCACTCAATTTTTTTCTTCATCTTAAAGATGACTAACACGAGATATAATTTAATATTCAAATACACCATTCTCTTCACATTTTTCATCGTATCATCAAACGCGATCAGTGATGTTTTATTCCGAAGGTCGAGGGCTAGTGAAAATGCAACATTCAAAACTCGGGATAGTGGTTGCAACTTATTTCATGGAAGTTGGGTAGTTGATCCTTCATACCCTCTTTATGACGGAAACCTTTGCCCATTTTTGATTCCAGAGTTCAATTGCCAGAAGTATGGCAGACCTGATAAGGCGTATCTCAAGTATAGGTGGAATCCTACTGGTTGCCAGCTCCCTAGGTAAGTTTTTTAAAAAATTATTACAGAAGTAATTCACCAGATATTCAGCTGGATATTATAATCATTCCCAACCTCCTACTAAACAACCACTCTTCCTATATGTGCATATGTGGGTGTGCGCGCTTATGCGTGTGTGCGTGAATGTGTGAATGTTGTGATTAAGTAATTAATTGATAAATTGGTGTACAGGTTTAATGGTGAAAAATTCCTGACAAAATACAAGGGGAAGAAAATATTGTTTGTTGGAGATTCATTAAGCAATAACCAATGGCAATCTTTGACATGCATGCTTCATGCTTCTGTGCCAAATGCCAAGACTTCAACATCAGATGCAGAGTCATTACATACTGTTACATTTCAGGTACTGACTACGTACAGCTCATAAGTTAAATTACATGTAAACTCTTTTAGTTAGAAGTTACTAATAAAAATTACTTATAAGCGACTATTCAAAAACTGATCCTGTATAAGCGTTTAAGGTGTATGTTGTATTTTACGGTGACAGGATTATGGAGTATCTTTGATGTTCTACAGATCAACTTACTTAGTTGATGTCAGCCATGGTTCAAGAGGAAAGAGAGCACTGAAATTGGATACTATTGACGAGGGCAGCGCAAAATGGCTCAATGCTGACGTGCTCTTATTCAACACTTGGCATTGGTGGACCCACAACGACACAAAACGACCGTATGTGTCTTGCTATCTTGAATGGCCTATTTGCTTCATTACACAGGCATTTGGACTAAAATTCTGTTATGTAAGTGCAGCTGGGATTACATGGAGGAGGGAGGCAAAATAATAAAGGACATGAATAGACTGACTGCATTCGAAAAAGGAATGACAACCTGGGCTAAATGGGTTGATGCTAATGTTAATTTTAGCAAAACCAAGGTTTTCTTTACAGGAATCTCCCCAACTCATACAAAGTAAGCTTATCCATCCCCTGTTTGTTGTGGTAAAATTTTAAGTTTTCTTTTTCATGTCTTATAGAGTTAGAAAATAGATTAGCTTCGGCTCTAAATATATGCGCTTTGGATGCAAAATATTAATCTGAATTTTAGGATTATATACATCGATATTAATTTAAAACCGATTTAATGTTAAACGAAATGAATTGCTATTATTTCTTCTATGATAAGCTGAAATTCTTGATTATTGCTCCCGATTGAAATGTTATATTGTTTATTTAGACAAATAGGCGGTCACCAGATATAAAATGTTCAGAAGGTTGATCTTGATAGTAACAAAATACTGAATGATTTTTAAGACATTTAATTTAATAACTTGTATGAGAAACTTTTAGGGAAAATTTTATATAGGGGATATGGATCTTTCCCTATGTGTGCGTACATGTGTTTATCTACGGCCTCTTCGTCTCTCTCTTTATGTGCACGTGCATATGATGGTGGCTTTGTGGGTTTGCGTGTGCATGCGGACGAAGATGGCTATGTAGGTGTATATGCACATACAACATATTATTCTCTATAAAAACATGGCATAACTGCAAACATAACACATCAATAAACATGAATATTGAAAGAAAACCATTAATACTCACTAAAGAAAACATGATGTTTATTTGGTCTCTTCAGTGTTACTATAAGACTACATAATGGCATGACAAACAAAGATATGTATAAGCCAGTATTAAATTTGATGCATATCCACATTGTTCTAACTTAAAACTATTTTAAACCAGAGGAAAAGAATGGGGATCAAAGAACCCTGACTGCAGATCAGAGACAGAACCAATTCCAGGATCGGAATATCCAGGAGGCAGACCTGAGGCTCAGATTGTCGTGGAAAAAGTGTTAAGTAAAATGTCAAAACCAGCGACATTACTGGATATAACTCTGTTATCACAATTAAGAAAAGATGGCCATCCATCATCATACAGCGGGGATCATCCAGGCAACGATTGTAGCCATTGGTGTTTGGCAGGTGTTCCAGATACATGGAATGAACTGTTACTTGCAATACTATAATGAAGATGTATACGTTTACAAATTGGTGAAAGAACAAATGATAAGAAAATTATTGTTAGTGCGTTGCTCTTTTGACAAATAATTGAATATGCATCCATATATAACTTATATAGTGAAGATGAATAATTATGATATTAAAGCAGGTACAAAATTTTGGTTTCAACTGCCATTATGGTTGGTTGGAAAAATTAAAAGTTCCATTCTATTTTGGAAATTTCGGTTATTCCGCTTCAATTCTAATTTCAGATTTTCCAAACAATTTTCTTATGTAAATAATTTATAATAAACACTGCAAATTTATATCTAACAAGACAATTGAATTTTTAATAATACTGCGTTCAACACTACATTCAAACCAAGATAGCCCAAACCATTTTGTTTATAATAAAAATCCAACTACATTATGCTCAAAATAATGCAACAACATTAACGACCGATAGTAAAATAATATAAAGAAAGCCATTTTGAGACCTACGTAAAGCTAACTTTAAATTAATGGACAATTTGGCTAAAGTCCTATTAAATTTCAAAATAGTCAAAACATACTTAGGTATGTAAATTATGTTCTCCGAATTAAGTTAACTAATAATTATATAAATTTATGCAATTATTCAGTGAATATTTACGAACATTTATGCAATTATATTAAAAAAACAATGAAAATTTTCAATTCAACCAAAATTAATGGAAATTTATGTGATCATTAATCAAAATAATTATGAATATTTTCATAATTTTCTAGAAAAATTGCGAAGATTTCGGCAAATTGCAGAAATTTCCGCACTTATTCACCAAAAAAATGATGCAAATATCCACAACTTTTTACAGAAAAATTCTAGACATTTATGCAATTTTTTGGTATAATTGCTTGAATGTCTGGAATTATTATTCATTGAATAATTTCATTATTTTGTGCAGTTATTCAGTAATTAAATTATAAAGACCTAATTTATAATCTTTTGTTCAGAAGTAATTTTTACGTATTAAGCTTGATTTTAAGGATCTAAGCCTAATATTCACTTAAATAAACCCTAGAATACACTATCTTCCACAAAATATAATCCAGGCCGCATTCTTCTTCTACAAAATCCAAGTCCACTCCTCAAATCAAAGTTATGCGCTCTAAATCAAAATCAAAATCAAAATCAAAGCCATAGTCTTCAGGTCAAAATCACACACCTTCTTGTTGCAAATCATTGTCGCGCCCCCTTCAACAATCAAACTTACTGATTTTTTTTATTCAAGCCCAGACTGGATTTATTATTGAATTCCGGTTTGTTCATTACTGGAACCGAACCGGAATGGATGGAATTCTGGCATGCCATTCTTAAGTTCAACCATGTATTAAAGTATCTTGCTATCAGATTTATGCAGTAGTAGTTCCTATCATTGTTATCATGGTGAGCGAGACTAGCAAGTTGCCGACTTGTCGACTAGTCGAGGTTAAGACATCGACTTAAAGACTCTACATGCATTTTGTAAGTATTTCAGGCAACTGAAACGAAATAGCTTGACTACTCAATCGACTAGGTGGAATGACTTACTGACTAGTTTTTAATTGGGCCAAAAAAGAATCCTAGGTTAGATTGAAAGAAAAGAATTCCTGGTAGAACGACTTACAGTATATTTTATTTTTTATTTTTTTGACATCTTGAATTTAAAGTTTAACAAGTAATAAATACAAGGCAGTAGCCCACGACCTGGGCATATACAATTCTTTCATAATTTCATGCAACAATTAAAACATGCTTCCCTGCAAATACAAAGCAGCCAATGACCTGAGCATTTAACATCTAAGATACATAGCTTTAGAATGTGAAAATGCTTTAGATATTGAAGGGTATATTTCAATCTGAAGAAAGTGCAGTTTTACAAACACAGTAAAATACATCACTATATATTTGATACACATTTTATATGTTACACGCTTTCCTCAAAGAATCCCTTTATATTGCTGGCATGTCACTAATATTGCTGCCTATGGTTGTTTTAACTTTGGTTCCCTACAAGAAACAATGAGGTACGTTAGTACATGTTTGAATTTTATCCATACGTATTAGTTAGAAATTTAGAATTATATATGTGTGTGTGTCTATATATATATATATATATATATATATATATATATATCAACTAGTCTACGACTGATCAACTAGCTGGGCCTCTATCGACTAGATTTACCACCTTAATAACCATGATTCTTACAAGCATAACATAGTTGGGCGCTGTATTCACTAGCGGTAAAACGTTCTTTCCTTTTTCTTCTTTTAAGAAACCTTTGTTGCCCTCTTTTTTTATGGGCCAAAGTATATCTAAAGGCAACATGACAAGGAAAATGCCCATAGCAAATCTCATGCACTAATAGTATTCCTACATATAATAACAAACTTGCATCTCATGCTTAACCTAACGTCTCGGTCTACCAAATATAAATAGAACTTCTAAAATTTTCATCCTTATTTTACCATGATCTGAATCAATTCCTTTTGTCCATGGCTTCTTTTGATGGTTTAAGATTTTCAATAGTTAAACCATACACCACTTTTTATAGTGACAAAAAAATGCAATTTTTTTGTCTTCTTCACTTTAGGTGAAGCCTCTCAACTATGAATGTTTTGTTTGCGTCGTAACCAACAAAATCGTCCATTATTGAAGCCATTTCATCGTAAATTTGTTGTACCTCAATATGAATCTGTGTTATCTTTTTCGCTGGATTGTGGACTATGTCACTCTTTTTATGTCGATTGATGGGCTTAGCTCAAAAAGTGCAAGTCTTCTTGTCAATCACTTCGTCCTTAAGATAAAGCAATCTCTGAAGTTTAGGCAGTTATTGTTTGCACTACATTATATTCCCTTTCAAAATTAATTACTTGGAATATTCTTAAAGGGAGAAAAAATTACAAAAGGCAAAAAATGTAGAAAGAAAAAATTACCAGTTCTACATCCTCATTATTTTCTCTTCTGCCTGTTTGAACATTCAAATAGATTAGAAATCATATATATTACTTAAGTGAGGGAATTTTAAAAGATATGAATTTATTATCATCGAATATAAATTTTAACGACATTAACTTTTGTGCTAGCTCAAAAGTAATAACTTTTAAATATATCATCGTTTTACATTTGCAACGACTCAATAACAATTTCTTATAAGTATATTACCGTTATAAGTTTTTTTATTGGTTCACTTAAAAGTCACACAATATCTCACTAGAGTTGGTTAAAAAAATTAAAGCAATATTTTAAAGATTGTCTATAAACAAATATATCATTCGATTGGAACATTTGCAAAGTAGTAAGATAGATTTTTTTTTTACTAGAGTGGCACGTAATCTTAAACTTTATTACTGACATCAAAGCACATACAACTTTTGTAAGGTGGTTTCAACTAGCCTATACGTTAAACGCCATGCACTTTTATCCTATTCTAGTGAATATTATAGAAATTTTCCTGCAAATCATTAGAAATATCCACATTTTCACATACATATATATGAGTCCATCAATGGTACTCTATAAAGTCGGTATTTTAGGCCATATATAGTATAGATCCCACAAAGAGTTTTTATTAATTCATCCTTTAATCATTTCAAAAATATGTGCTTCTAAATTTAAAAGTAACATGTTTGTTAACCATCTTTTTGGCAAATACTACCACGGATCAGATCAAAGCCCAATATCCAGAAATGCGCAATCAGCCAATTTAGGTAATTCACGCTCCAGGAAGCCCAGCCGAAGCTCGGCCCAAATTAGCCTTCTTCAGGTGCCAGCCTGAGCCAGTTACTCCCCGCTAATGACTCATTCACTCCAGAAGAATGCCCTCCCCAGTTAACCTAGTAAACTGCTTCCGTTAAAGATGCATCGACCTAATATCTCGGGCTCGTCTAGAAATATCCAGTAGTGTCATTCAAATCTCAGCCTGACTTTCAGGGCAATAAAGGCGGTCAACCATATCCGAACAGAGCTCTACTTTTGATACACCTTATTTCGAGTGCCGCGTAAGCCGCTATTTCCGAGGATACTATTACTGAGCAGTGGAATGAGTCCTATAGCCTCAATTTCTACCATTAATCGAGCTCCACGTGTCCGAGCTTCGAAACAGAGGAAGGCCACATGGCGGCCCACTCAGCCCATTATTTCCCTTATAAATACCTCAAAGTTTAAAGAGGAAAGGGACTTCTGCTAGATTTCAGATTCTTAAAGTTTCCCTTGAAACACTATACTCTTAAGTTCTCCGACTCTCACGGCTAACTCAAAAAAATAGCCATCTTCTCTTCTTTCTTAAAACAGAAAAAGCTTTGTACTTGTAATCTAAAGAAAATCAATACATATAAAGTTGACATAGGCTCTGTCTTTTGCCGAACCACTATAAAAAGCCTTGTGTGTTGCTTGTTCTCTTTATATTTTTTGCACTCCATAATCATCATTCATGTGTCATTTGCACGATTGGGAGTTGACAGTCACTTATGACCAGCTTTTGGCGTCTACACTTTTGGCGCATGAGGAAGGGGAGAGAGATGCACCGAAATACCCTCCGACCTTCTGCAAGTTTCAATCCATGGCGAACAAATGAAAGAAAGATGCAACATCTTCTTGTTCCACTAATGTCGATGCAGTCGATACAAACGCTGCAGAAGCAAGTCAGGAAGCCTCCTCCCATAAAGATATGCCCCGATATTTCACCCAGGACGACATGGATAAAATCATGGACGAATTTAGAGATTATATGACATCTCAAGGTAAACTCGTTGAACGACAGAAGCAGTTGATGGATCACCTTCTCGGTCGAGTGGAGATAGGGCTAAATGCTTCAACATCAATTCCTCCACCGGTCGGGGCTGGGGCAGCAACTATTCTTTGGTCTGAACAAAATCAGGCCACTAATCGGATTCTACCTTTATTTTATCCTGGTTCGACTCCCTCTCCCGATCAATCACAGCAAGGAGTATCACTTCCAATAACCATTGCCACCGTAGCTGCATATTCCCAGGAGGCTCGCGATCAAGATCTAGGTCATTCGACCATTTTTCCTCTACTCTTGGAAACAATTCGACCCCCATACCAGTCGAGCGATTACCAGACCCATCAAAATCAATGGCATTCTCTTTATAACCCGGAATCTTACCGCAGACCAATCTAACAACTCTTCCCCTTCAAAGAAGAGCTGGCGCGGCCTTCCCTTCGAACTAGAAAGGCCACTCTACCATATCAGTCCTTACCGTGGTGGAAGAAAATGGTACCGTAGACCCTTCTAACCTCGCTCCAACCGGGGGTAACCACGAGCTCCGAACATCGCATGCTATGATGGATCAGCTTGGACCTTCTGTCATGGGTACAACTCGAACCAATACTCATCAGGTTCAAGAGGGGCCATTCTTCCCAGAACCGCCTATCGGAGCTCATCCTCACTCTCACCTTCACTCAACTCTTGGAGGCGGAGCCCAGCCGATGGCCGTCCTTTTGAGCTTGCTTTTGCCAGATCCTCGTATCGAATTCCAAATGCAGAGCTAAATTCATGGCAATGACTCCTAGGAGATGCAAGCCAGCTTGCAAGCATCATCCGACGTTTCACTCGGGGCACCTCTTCTCGGAAGGATATAGATAATGTCCATTGCAGCCCCTTCACCTGGGAAATCAGAAACTCTTGAAAACCTCCGGACTTCAAGTTTCCATCTATCGAGACTTACAACGGTCGGACTGACCTAACCATACACCTTATGAGATATATGCGCCATATGCAGGTGCTTGGTGCATCGACCAACGTCATGGCCAAGTACTTTCCACTCTTTCTCACAGATATAGCCGGTATGTGGTTTCGGTAGCTCACAACGGAGTCGATCGACAGGTGGAACACGTTGGTCACTCGTTTCATCGAACACTTCAGAGTACATATCTCCCAACCAAAGAGTGTTATATTCCTGTCCACCATCAAGCAGCAATCAGGAGAAACACTTAGATCCTTCCTCGAAAGGTTCAACGCGGCTGTAACATCAGTCGATCGACCTGAGCCATCATGATGCTTATGGCCGCCATTGTGGGAGTTCAGAACCGATCAGAATTATCAATCTCTTTCACCAGAGATCCCCCCCAGTATATAGATGATTTCTATGCCAAGGCCGAGCGTTGAGATGGAGAGCCTCGAGGTCTTAGCCACCAAACATGAAGTTCCATCCAACACCAATGACCAGAACAAAGGAAGAGGCCCCCAAAAAGAACGGATGCAACGTGCGGCCTCGAAATGAAAATAAGTACGACTGGTACACCGAGCTCAACTCTTCTGTACTCGATATCTACCTTGACATACGAGGGTCCATGCCTCTTCCAAGAATACCTCGACGAGAACCAACCCAGATGGAACTCGATTCCGGCAAACATTGTATATTCCACAACATAGCTGGACATAGCACCAATGAATGCTGACATTTTCACGATCTCATTGAGGATCGAGTCTGGCGAGGAGAGCTTCCCGAATATATTAAGAAAAGCGCCCCGGACTTGCCATTGCAATCTTCTGCCCAAGCTCCTCAGTCCGGTCCTCGAGCCCCTAGAAATAGAAAGGACCCTGAGACTAGCACTCATGGCATTACTATTAATTAAGCTTAAATTTCTTTTCTGATGTATTCAATAAAACATACACTTTGATGTATGCATGTACGGGGTTAGGATTTAGCTCCTAGGCATGCGCTGGAATCAACTGATGTCCTCCTAGATATAATTTTCTTTGTTATAGTTCCTTAACGATGAACTTTCTTTTGCAAACATGGATTATGTTTGGATGATTTAAGCTGAGTATGGTTAATGCTCGCCACGTCTTTAAGCCGTGTATGGATTATACTCGCTTCCCTTTTCTGGATGAAGAGCGTTTATCGCTTGCTGGACATGATAAACATACATGAGTCGAGCATAAAAAACATTTGCCACAAGCCGAGTATGGTTAATACATACCACCTCTGTAATCCGAGGATGGTTAATATTCGCCACCTCTGTAAGCCCAGTGTGGTTAATACTCGCCACCTCTGCAAACCGAGTATGGTTAATACTAGTAACCTCTGCAAGCCAAGTATGGTTAATACTCGCCACCCCTCAAAGCCAAGTGAAATAAATGCTCATCCCTGACTCTAGATCGGGTATATTCAATACTCGACCCATTGGGAATGAAGCCTTCTTCAAACCGAGAGTGGCTTATTTTATCGTGGAAGGAACTAAATCTCACAACCAAATTCAGTGATCATCATCTCGGCTGTAATACGGTTCTCGATGGTTGTCGGTTTTCTAGCCTCAATACGATCTACATCGATCGTCGGTTTTCCGGCCTTAAAGCAACCATCAGAACCGTCGGATTTCCAGGCTTAATCTGTTCCAGTGTGACCATAACTACTCGAGTAATTGTGCTTTGGATCATATTTCAGAACACACCTCCCTCTACCGAAGAAGATGCATTCTGAGGTGCAAAGTGTCAACCATCATTTTGGCAAAAGAAGTCACGGATCAGATTGAAGCCCAATATCCAGAAATGCGCAATCAGCCAATTCAGATAGTTCACGCTCCAGGAAGTCCAGCCAAAGCTCGGCCCAAATAAGCCTTCTTCAAGTGCCAGCCCGAGCCAGTTCCTCCCCGCCAATAACTCATTCACTCCTGAAGAACTGCTCTCCCCAGTTGACCGAGTAAACCGCTTCCATTAAAGATGCATGGGCTCGTCTAGAAATATCTAGCTGAGTCATTCAAATCTCAGCCCCACTTTCAAGCCAATAAAGGCAGTCAACCATATCCCAACAAAGCTTTACTTTTGATACACCTTATCTCGAGTGCCACGCAAACCGCTATTTTCGAGGATACTATTAATGAGCAGTGGAATGAGTCCTACAACCGCAATTGCTATCAATGATCAAGCTCCACGTGTCTGGGATCCGAAAAAGAGGAAGGCCGCGTGGTGGCCCGCTCAGCCCATTATTTCCCTGTAAATACCTCAAAGCTCAAAGAGGAAAGGGACTTCTGCTAGATTTTAGATTCTTAAAATTTCTCTTAAAACACTCTACCCTTAAGTTCTCCGACTCTCATGACTAACTCAAAAAATATCCATCTTCTCTTCTTTCTTAAAATAGAAAAAGCTTTGTACTTGTAATCTAAAGAAAATCAATACATATAAAGTGGATGTAGGCTCCGTCTTTTGCCGAACCACTATAAAAAGTCTTGTGTGTTCCTTGTTCTCTTTAGATTTTTTTCACTCCATAATCATCATTCGTTTGTCATTTGCACGATTAGGGGTTGACAGTCACTTGTGACCAACTTTTGACGTCAGCAATGTTTAACTCATACCACATCTCAACTTGTTGTTATCTATTGGACCTGGTTTTTGAGATCTCCAATTGCTAGGTTGGGATACCATTGTTTCTAGCTTTATAATGAGTGAATTTTCATTCTATGGGAAATAATCCCATTCTTCTAGATGAAGAAATTATAGGTAGAATTAATCATGTTATCATTCTATGTATAGTGTTGCTAATGTAGGGTTAATTAGTTTATGTTGTATGTATATGTGCATATATAGTGTTGCATGTATATTGTTGCTAATTAATCTATATATAGATTTAATTAATTGCGGCCAATTTTTGTTATTAATCAATGTATCGTAAGTTTATGTTGTTTATATCACAATAGAATTATGTGCATATATATTTTGAATTAATATATTATAGATTTGAGTCGTGTTAAAGGACGTTTAGTGAAAATGGAAATAATTAAGTTTATGTTTTATAAAATAATTATCGAAAATGATATTTAAATTTATAACGTATGGTTAGTTCGATTGAATGTTGAAAAAATATGTATATGTGATAAAGTTCGTATACGTACAATTAGAGATGAAAATAAGTCGTTCAAGGCTTATTTGGTTCAAAATTTGTTCTTTACGTAATCCATTGATAAATAATAGCACCAATCGTAATATACTATATCCATAAAGCCTTAGAGAGTTTTGGGTCCCCATCTAATAAGTATTGTATGTGTTCGTTATGTGAATGTTCATTTTTTTAACAGAACGGACATTCATATTCATCGTGTACAATATTTGTTGGACTTGTCCTTGTACTAGACAAGTTACGAACATAGTAACGAAATTAAATCTCGTAAATCATTACATTTTAAACAATTCTCAAAATTTCGAAAACTTTTCCTTTTGTTCCCTATGTATACGCAGTTGTGTACTTTTCAGGGAACTAAAGCGAAGTGCAACGAAATTTTGTTGAATCATTTAACTTGAAAATATTCATGTGATTTAATTTTGTTATTGTATTTGTAATGGGAGGTAGGATGACCCACTGGCAAGGTGTAAATGATTAATTAATATAATATTCAACAATAAAATTATTTTAATAAAATGTCAACACTGATTTTATCATACTTTTTAATTATATATCTGCTTGGGAAAATGGACAATTATTTTACTTATCGAACCTGGATGTACAAGCGAAGAAAAGACGATGGCACAATAAGTGAACAAATTATTAATGGTGTTGGCGTATTTATTGATTTCGCTTTCAGTAGCAATGGAAATGATGTCAAAATCCGTTGTCCATGTAATCGATGCAAATTTTTGAAGCATTTGATACAACAAATGGTTAGAGTTCATTTGCGTCAATATGGTTTTTTGTCAAACTATTTTCATTGGGATCGTCATAGAATACGTTAGCATCTACTTCTGTACAAGTTGAGGAGGTAGTGAATAATGAAATTTCTATGATGAATCTCATAAAACGTATGGTTGAAGATGTTGCACGTTTAATGTTCACAATTCAACAATTTACTGATGACGATGGTAATGATGAAGAAGAAACAAATATAGGAGCCAAAAAAAATATAATTTATTAATTGCCGCGAAGATATCGTTATGGGAAGGGTGCAAAAGCATAACCCAACTATCAGCAACTGCTGAATATATTGCGATGAAATCTAAACACAACCTCACAAAAGCTGTATTTACAGCTGTTGTATAAGCTGCGATGCAGCATATGCCTCCTAATAATTTAATGTGCGAAAATCATTATAAGTAAAAAAAATGATGTTGGCTTTTAGTTTAGTGTATGACAAAATAGATACATGTATAAAAGGTTGCATGCTATTTTGGAAGGAAGATATCAACCGTAAGAATTATAAAATATGTAATCAGGAAAGATACAAACCAAGAAAGAAAACGGGAATGGAAATGTCAAATAAACGTATGCATTATCTACCTATTACTCCTAGACTTCAAAGGTTATATGCATCTTCTGTAAGCGCACAACATATGAGATGACACAGTGTGAGAACACACCCAGCTGATGGGGAAGCTTGGAAACATTTTGTCCAGTAGTATCCCGATTTTGCATCTGAGAGTCGTAATGTTAGACTTGGTTTATGTACGGATGGATTTTCACCATTTTCTCAATTTGATGCTAAATATTTTTCCTGACCTATAGTTGATACACCTTATAATTTACCTCCATGGATGTGTTTGGAAACTCCTTATATGTTTCTCACAATTGATGTCCCTAGACCTGAAGATCCTACACAAGGAATCAATCTTTATTTACAACCGTTGATTGAAGAATTAAAAAAATTGTGTATAAAAGGAGTAAAACTGTACGGTTTGATTGATCTAATCGTTTAAACGCAAAATGATGATTTAACAAATTTAAACTTAGGATATATGCAATAAAAGGTTGATCAAATTAAACAGGTTATGACTCATTACCTGCCATGTTGAAATCAGATGATAATTCGAATTGAAAGGAATTGATGCTTCGAATCTGAGTAAGACAGAGTTTCTTACCTCCACAAGTATCCACACGAAAAATTTTCTTTGATTGTCTGATGATGGAAGAGGAAGAGAAATCGGTGGTGGTAGCCGCCATTCATGATTTTGGGTTTTCTGAAAGATTGGTTAAAAGGATAGATTATGCGTGTCTAAATAAAAGTCGTAAAATAAACTTTTAATAAACACAAATACCATAAAACAAGGAACAATTCCTTGTACCCTTTCAAACAAAATATCAAAGGTTTATATTATATTTTACCATATAAACAAAACCGATGTTCCCCTTATAGTGTTCTAAGTGTGTGACCCTATAGGTTATTACAACGTTGGCAATGATTTTAAATCATATTTAAAATCATCAACAGTGATTGGCATCTAGCAATATATCGCTGCTACCTATGTCATAATAAGACCAACGATTCGATACAACCTTCCATGACCAGTGTATCAATGTAATATAATCCTTTTAACCAATATATCCAGGATTAAACTTGAGACATAGATTGTATCATCCTCTTTATAATTTAATCCGTTTATCTTGATCGATGAGTAGACGTTTAAAACAAATCAATATTGAAGCACGGCCATGTATTTCATTGTCTCAATCAATCAAGAGGCCCATAGATATCAGTAAGAATATATCGTAGGGTTAAATTCCATCTAGATCATTCATACTTCTCCATAGACTCGAGATCTATCCAATAATCACCGTTATCATCTACTTCGTCACATGTAACTTTAGATGATATCAAAACACAAATATCCTCGAATAAAATTATAATTATTTCAGATCTGAGGACCATTACATCACAGTCACTATGAGAATAACTTATGATACTTTTAACTATATTCCATGTAGTTATCCCAAGGTGGGTCATCCCAATATGCTATTCTCCAATATGTATTTATGTCTTCACATTAATATAACGTATATTAATGATCAATGAGATGTGATCATCGGTCAATCAACATACTAGTCTCAATGTTTTATTGTTGTCCTATATAAACGATAAAACTTGACTTAGGACATTTAAGAATTATGATGCTCAATATATTATCTAATCTCAAGTTCAAGTCTTACTCGAACTGTATAATTCCGTATTATTACTCTAAGGACTTATTTTATGTTAATATTTATATTACGTAGTAAATATAACATAACAAAATATTCTTATTCAGATAAAATAATAACATCAATCATGTTATTAATCACATCAAATGGATTGCTCTTAACAGAAACATACGATACTTCACAAAAAAAGAACTTTCATATGTATACTTCTCTATTGTGGACAATTAGAGATTTCTCTTCGTAGGCAATGCTTTTAGGTTGGAGTACGGCTAGTCGTCTACCTTGTACTTGTTGCATGGAAGAAACAAGAGCATTTTCTTTACCTCTTGGAAAGAAAATTTCATGGTTTGATAGTCATCGATGTTTTCTTCATATTAATCATCTTTTTAGAAGAGATAAGAATTTTTTTACAGCTAACAGGCATGGAATTTGAGATCACCTATGGTATGTTCAAGTGAAAATATTTATGAACTTGTAAAGGATTATCCAAATATACATGAAAACGGAGAACAAGCTGAAATTCAAGTTGGTAAAATCTCTTGATTAGTCATAATATTAACGTAATTCATAATGAGAAAACCGTGTCTGACAATGTGTTTAGTACAATTTGGAATTCCAAAGGGATGACGAAAGATGATTTGAAATGAAGACATGATATCGAAGTAATATGTTATCATCCTGAGATTCATATAAAGCCAAATGACACAAAAAAGTAATATGTCATCATCATGAGATTCATATAAAACCAAATGACACCAAAAAAACAAAAGTGTGCTACGAATTGGACAATAATCAAGTTAAAATACTTTTAAAATGGGTGGAAGAATTAAGATTCCCAGATGATATATCTTCTATTCTTCAAAGATGTGTCAACTGTAAAAAGAATAAAATTAGCTAGATGAAAAGCTATGACTATCATGTTATGGTGGGAAATTTGTTGTTCGTCACTTTCAAAGAACTATTGCCCATAAAAGTTTGGACTGTTCTAACAGAACATAGACTGTTCTATAAAGAGCTTTGTTCTACTACATTAAAAATTGATCATCTACGCAAACTAGAGGAAGACATCCCTATATTTCTCTGCAAACTGAAGAAAAAAAAATCTTTAGATTTTTTCAATGTTATGGAGCATTTACCTATTCGTCTTCCATTAGAAGCACGTCTTTGAGGGCCTGTACAATATGGATGGATGTATCCATTTGAAAGGTATATCAATATTTACTTAATTAAATATTAGTTAATGAAAGGTATAAAAAAATAATTTACAATAATTCTAAATAGGTATTTAAATCATCTAAAGAAAAATGTGAGACAAAATGCTCGAGTTAAAGGTTCAATTTGCAAATCATACATCGAAGAAGAAGCTTCGTTTTTCTCTCTCATTATTTTAGTGATTTTGTGAACATATCATTTGAAAGTACTACGCGTAATGATGAATACATTGATCCAGATGGTTGTCAAGCGACTTTATCTATATATAAAAACACGGTCGACCTACTGGTAGATATGTGGAAGCATGGCTGGATGATAGAGATTATAATGCAGCACACACATATATATTCTTCTCAACTGCACTGAAGTTGCACCGTTCGTTAGGTAATGAACTTATATCATCTATAAATGTACTATATCTTTAATCATAATATAACAATTGTCCTATAATTGCAGCATTAACGAATCACAATATCCAAACAGCGATATCAGCAAAAATAATAATTTCTTGGCTTACTAATTATGTTTTTGGTACAAAAAATTATGTTGTAGATGAAGGATTGAAACATTTAGAAATGGGACCACAATGGAAAGTCAAGATATATCCAATATTCTTTGTCAACGGATATAAATTTGATACTAAAAAATACGGTGCTGAAAAATTAACTAACAATAATGATGTATTTGTTCAAGGTAGCGATGATCCAAATGACCATATAAACGATTTTCATGGCGTACTAATCCATATTCTGCAATTGACATATTTCACATGACCCGCTAAAGAAGTATATTTGTTTAAATGCAACTGGTTCGGCAACGTTCCAGGTTCTGAAATCAACGTGCACCCAAAATATAATCTTATAGAAATAAAACATACTTCGCGTTATTATAAGTACGATCCTTTTGTACTTGCCAAACAAACTATTCAAGTATATTACTCTCCTTATCTATCTCTAAGAAGAGACAAAATAGATTGGTCGACTGTCTTTAAAACAAAGGCAAGGTTTACATTTGACAGACATAATATTCCCAACGAACGAGCTTATCAAGCATACATCGAGGAAAATAGAGGAATAGTAATAACCAATGTTCAAGCAGATTTTGGACCTCTAAATGATGAATCGAATGCATTAATTGAAGTGCTTGAGACTACAGATGAAGCATATATAGATGAGGAAATAGAGTTAGAATCCGAAAGTGATGAGGACTAACCAATAATCCTTATTTTAAAAAGGTAATTTAATGGTATGTCATGTCATAGTATTTGATTTACATAGCCTTTATATGTTATGTCATATTGTTTGTCATACTGTTTGTTATGATGTTATAATTTTATGTTATGTCATGTCATATTATTTATATCGCATAGTCCTCTTATGTTATGGCATACTATTTTTTTTTTACAAAGCCCTTTTATGTTATGCAATATTGTTTTCTGTAACAGGTATGACATCGCATAGCCCAGTAGGTGGCGATTGAAGTGGTCCATCGCTGGAGCTATCACGTCCTGCGATGTGGCTTAAGACAAAAACCAGTAGAGGGTACTATTAAGTTTCAAGTATAAATTTCATTTCTTTACAATAAATTATATAAACATATATATATATATATACACACACAATAGTATTGAAATATTAAATATTTTTTTCCTTTAACACAAAGGTTTTGAGTTAATGCCTTCTAATACAGTCTTCGCGATATCAAAACGCACTTACATGGCTCATATGACTTTATGTTGGCCAAAGTGGACATTAATACTAAACATTGTCAAGAAGTCTATTTGGCAGGATTTTCTGGTACGTGTGATATATCATTTATTACAATAAATAGTCATGCTTCTATTTAACCAGTTCATATTTATGCTATTTTTCAAAAAAGCAGGGTGCGGTGGATCTCCAAGAGATAGATATTTCACTTGTCCAGCGCCAATAGAATAGTAAACTGGCTAAAAATTAATGAGAGACACTAAATAGTATAAAATTAGCTAGAAAAAATCGGATTGGATGAGTGCGAAGGTGTAGGATGATCTGCATGCTTGGTGGAATAATTACCAGTTTCAAGAAAATTTATTGCCTATTTAATTTAAATTGTTCAACTCAATTAATATATAAATTATAATAAAACATTTTTTTAATTTAAATTTATAGGCCGAGTCCATGAGAAATTCGGCAAACAGAAGAAAGAACCCGGTTGCACATTGCGGTGGGTCCAAGTTGTTCCAACACTATGGCGAGGACCTGGTATATTTATTATTTACATAGTTATAGATTCTAAGTTATAAGCTGTTAAAAGTTATATTTGATTTAACTTTAAGTTCTAACTTACATATATGCATATTTCAGGAGAGAGATCGTGGTGTTCTTATGTTGTACTACGATGTTTTTGAGCATATACATATTGTTGACACCAAAAATTGGCATACCATCCAAGAGGTAAATTTGTAGAGATTAAATGAAGACAAATAAATGAAAAAGGTAGAGAAAAACGATCACACACGGGTTTATATTGGTTCGGCGTTAACGATCCTACGTCCACTTTATAGTTCTATTATATCAAATGATCCATTAGAGTCAGATGGTTACAATAGTGATATAATCAGAAATCTACCCAATAAAAGACCCTTCGTCTGAGTCCAGAAGATTTATTTATAAGTACGGTAGTATTTGTACTAGCTGAAACACGTGTTCCCTAATCCAAAACTTTAGGAGATCCTGAAGAAAAGTTCTTTTTGAAGACGACGGTGATATTCGAATCAATAGTGATAGGTGGCATTTGATCCATTCATGAGGGGTGACTAATGGAGTTTAAGTAGGAGTGAGACCAAATCTTTTGGAGGATATTTGGCGTAACATTGTAATGAATCTGGCCCAGTCGTTATGAAGATCATGGGTTCTAACTAGCTTGCACATCGGATCCTTGTGCCTGGCTCAAAACTTAGGCGTCGGTCGACTCGTTCCTGGGTCGGTCAGTGGAGACAAAGAGAAGGATCTTTTTTCAGCACTTGGAGAATTCAACTACCTCCATTATCCGAACTCCATTACTCCCAGAGAATCCAAATCATCTTTCATCTCTTGTTTTAGTCAATTGAGTGAACAAAAGTGAGTTCTGAGTGAATCTTACATTGTATTTGCAACTGAATTATTGAATATAGTGAAAGATAAGTGGACGTAGGCATTTCTTCGCCGAACCACTATAAATCCTGTGTGCTCATTTTTATTTTTGTCTCATTTAATCTTGTTTCTAATCAATTTGGGTGTTAGAACCACTTTTGGGTCTAACATTTTGGTGCTTTCACTGAGAACCCTCATCTAAATTCTTTATTTTCCGGGATCGCTTTCTACTTTTTGGACCGTTGAGTTCAAAGAAGTGAATCCTTAAGTTTCTCCGCTTTTTTACATTCGTTGAAGTGATTGTCAAAGACTCATGGCCAAAGGAAAAGGCAAGGAAGTTTAGTCTGTTCGAGGAAATGGAGTTGGCGAAGATCAGCAAAATGCTGTTGTAACAAGGTCTCGGGGGCAGAGTTCAGCAGCAGGAAGAATCAATGCAGGAAATCCGAGCCGACAGCAGGGGGAGAGCTCCGACCCGATCCGGGTAGGAGACTCTGAAGCAGTGCATTCCCCCAATCTGAACTGACCTGAGCTGCTCGCTGCATACCGATCCGACCAGGCACCCCAGCTCCGATCCGATCCGACCTCTTACCTCCGACCCGACCCGATGCTTGGTGAAGCTGGAACCCCTACTCGAGCCCCTACGAATGCTCCAATTCCAGCTGCCAGGGTTGGTGATCAGGTCAATCCATCTGCGCCCATCACTCAAGGAGACTTTTCGCGCTTGCTTGACATGCTTGAGAGCACAAGGGAAGCTATGAAAGTTCATGAGCGCACTAATCTCATGATGCAAGAAAATATGAGGCTCATGAGTCGGGAGATTAGTGAACTCCGTCGGCAAAGAACTCCATCACCGGTTCGTCACACACCAGTAGATCAATCTTCATCTTCCGAGGAAGAGAGGCCCCGTGAACGGAGGCCACTCGAACGACCTCAGAACGTGGAGCAGCTGACATTTGGATCTTTGGGATCTCGCGAGGATATCGCACGAGCATTAGGAAACGATGACCCCACTCGGGGGCAAAGACTCCAGTCCCCTCTTCCCGAGATCGACCGGGAACACAGGGAACGGAATCGAGCAGAGGCAGCTCGAAGAAGAAGGGCATCTCCTGAGCAAGAGCCCAGAAGGAACTCGGATACTAGGGCCAGGGAACCTGAGCAGCCCCTAACTAGTGCTGATGTACAGGCAATGGTTCGCCGAATTATGTCCGAGAGCCGGAATTATACGAATGAAGATTATGGCATTGAGCGAAGCCATACTCCGTTCACCGACGCTATCCTCGACTTCCAGTTTCCCCGACGCTTTAACTTGCCACAAATGGACAAGTATAACGGAAGGACTGATCCAGGACAGCATTTGATGCGGTATTCGTGGCTCATGAATGCCGCTGCTGCCCCTGATGAAGTGAAGTGCAAAGCATTCCCAATCTACCTAGAAGATGTGGCATTGTTCTGGTTTACCCGACTTCCTCCTCGTTCGATTCCTAATTACAAGGAACTAAGCGAGCGTTTCATGAACCAGTTCCGACTACATGCCCGAAAGTCCAAGAGTGTTATTGAATTATCGAGAATCAAACAGGCACCAGGAGAATCTCTAAGGGCATATCTTGATCGATTTAACCAAGCTGTAACTGAGGTCAGTGACCCGCATGAGCCCACTATTCTGATGGCATTGAAGGAGGGAGTTGATCCTGAATCTAAGTTTGGAGACTACCTTTCTGGGAAGACACCCCCCACAAGGGAGATATTCTACGAAAAAGCTGATATTTATTTACGGCGAGAGGAGGCCAGGGCAAACCGAAAGAGAAAGTCTAAGACGGCTTCAAAGGAGAATGTGCAGAGTAATATCGCCGTGAAGCAATCGGGGGAGAATTCTGGCAAGGTTGAAGTAAATGTAGGAAACAAGGGTGGAAACAGCAATACTGGAAGTGGGGGAAACAACAACAATAACCGTAATTCGAGCGGCAACAGAAGAAACAGAAATAGGGGAAGCGACCCTAACAAAAGACCTCGATTCCAGAACTACGAGAATTATACGCCGTTGAACGACACCCTGGAAAATATTTATCTGGATACGTACAATGTGTTACAGTAAAAGAGACCGCCACCTCGTGACTCGACCGAGAAAGAAATGGCGACAGGGAAGTTTTGTTTGTTCCACGGAACACACGGGCATTCAACTAATGAATGTCGACATTTGAGGGATGTGATTGAGAAATTGTTGCGTGAAGGGAAGTTGGATGAGTACAAGGTTGCCCCGAGAGACAGGGGGCAAGGTGAGCAGGCTCCAAAACAGATTCTACCTGCTCCCAAACCTACATCGCAGCAGAAAGGTAAAGGAATTGTCATCAACTCCATAGTAGGCGGACCTCACCCGGCAATCCGAAGTTTCAGATCTATGGATCAATATGTGAATGCTGCCAAGCATCTAGACGTGAATGAAGGTGATGATTTGGAAGATGTCACCCCCATAAAACAACAGAAAACCATGTTTGACGACGTGGTATTTCGCAGCCGAGACAACACTGGGATACAATCACCCACCAATGATCCGTTGGTTATTACAACCACCATTGGGCCGGCCTTGGTCCATAAGGTATTAGTAGACAACGGAAGTTCCGTTAATATTTTGTTCAAGAAGTCATTTGATCAAATGAAGCTTGAGTCCGAAGATCTGAAGCCTTGTGAAGGATGGATTAGAGGCTTCAACGGGGCGTCGACAGCTCCCCTGGGATACATAGAGTTGCCCGTGACCCTAGGGCAAGGAGAACGTAGAAGAGTGCGAATGCTTCAGTTCGTAGTATTGGACGTAGATTCGCCTTATAACGCGTTTTTGGGGAGACCTGCCCTCGCTGAATTTAGAGTTTGTATCGCCCCTTGGTGTCTGTTACTTAAGTTCCCAACCGAAGCCGGAACTGGAGTAATGAGAGGGGATCAGGTTTCCGGACGGGCCTGCTATGTGGCCGAGTTAAAAATGATGATGAAAGGACTTGACGTTGAGAGTAAGGATGCCTTGTCTCCCTCAATAGGGGACTCGGCATAGCAATTAGAGAAATTGACCCCAAAGGAGTTGCCCAAAGGAACACCTGAAGACCTGGATCCTAGAAAAGACGAGGAACCAGAGGCTAGGAATGCAACTCCTAATGAAGCGACAGTGGAAATTCCCATTGATAAAGCTGATCCGACAAAAGTTTTGAAAATTGGTTCTCAATTGGATCCACGTCGAGCTAAAGAACTAACGGACTTCTTGAAGGCAAACCTGGACGTGTTTGCCTGGACCCATGCTGACATGTGTGGGATATCGCCATCCATTATAAGTCACAAATTGAATGTAAATCCGAAGCATCCACCTGTGAAGCAAAAGAGACGCATGCTGGGCCCAGAGAGGTCGGCTGCTCTCAAAGAGGAAGTAGAGAAGTTGAAGCAGAATGGATTTATCCGAGATTCGACATATCCCGACTGGATATCGAATCCCGTCTTAGTAAAGAAGCCAAACGGAAAGTGACGGACTTGTATTGACTTTTCAGATTTAAATAAAGCTTGCCCGAAAGATAGTTTCCCACTTCCTAGGATTGACCAGCTTGTAGACTCGACAGCAGGTCATGAACTTCTTTCTTTCATGGACGCGTACTCTGGATACAACCAAATTCCTATGCACGTACCAGACCAAGAGCATACGAGTTTCATTACGAATTTGGGGCTATATTGTTATGTTGTAATGCCATTCGGGTTAAAAAACGCTGGAGCTACTTATCAGCGCTTGGTAAATAGAATGTTTTATGATCAAATAGGAAAAACTATGGAAGTTTATGTGGATGATATGCTTGTCAAATCAAAGCAGTCTTCCAGTCATACGCAAGACTTAGCAGAAATGTTTGGCATCTTGCGAAAGTATCGGATGAAATTGAATCCTCTGAAATGCTCATTTGGAGTGGCATCGGGAAAGTTTCTTGGGTTTATTGTGAGTTCCCGAGGAATTGAAATCAACCCTAGCCAGATAGTAGCGATTAGAAACATCGAAGAACCGAAGAGAATTAAAGACGTCCAAAGTCTGGCAGGGAAAGTAGCGGCGCTGAGTAGATTCATCTCCAAAGCCACAGATAAATGTGTTCCGTTTTTTGATTTGATAAAAAGGGGAAAGAAGAACTTCCAGTGGACTCCGGATTGTGTTGAGGCCTTTCAAAATCTGTTAGAACTGCTAGAGAAACCGCCGATTTTATCAAAGCCCGTAGATCACGAAGAATTATTTGTGTATTTGGCAGTCTCGGCTCATGCTGTCAGCACGGCTCTGGTTCGAGAAGAAGACAAAGTACAAAGGCCGGTGTATTATGTAAGTAAGAAACTAGCAGCGGCAGAGCGCAATTACCCAAAAATTGAGAAGCTCGCTTACAGCCTCCTGATCGCATCCCGAAAACTTCGTCACTATTTCCAAGCCCATCCAATAACCATATACACCGACCAGCCCTTAAGGCAGGTATTGCAGAGACCCGAAGCATCGGGAAGGTTGATCAAATGGAACATAGAGCTAAGTCAGTTTGATTTGAATTTTCAACCACGAAAGTCAATCAGGGGGCAAGCTCTAGCAGACTTTATTGCGGAGTTCACCATTCCAGAGGAGGAAATAATCAATGACCGAGTGGTTAAATCTGAGGAAGAGCTAGAAATGAATCCGTGGAAATTATATACAGATGGAGCTAAGAATGACCGAAGGTCCGGAGCTGGAATTGTCTTAGTTACTCCCGAGGGACGGTCGTTATATTACGCCCTGCGATTAGAATTTTCGGCAACTAACAATGACTCTGAATATGAAGCCCTGATTGCCGGGCTGAAACTTGCTAAAGATCTTGGAGTAAAAATGATAGACATATTTTGTGACTCTAAGATTGTTGTTTGTCAAGTGCGAGAGGAATTCGCGGCTCGAGGACCTCGACTTATCGCCTACCTCAAGAAAGTGAAAGAGCTATTGAATATCTTAGAGCGGTACAACATAACACATATTCCCAGAGTTGAAAACCAGAAAGAGGATAGACTGGCAAAACTGGCTAGTTCCGACAATCCAGAAGAGACTGAGGTAATTCCAATTGAAACGTTGGAGTCGCCAAGCTTTGAGTCAATGGAAATTGAATTCGCTTTTGAAGCGGAACCAGAGAAAGAGTCATGGATGACTCCAATTAAGATTTTTCTTAAGAATGGGACACTCCCATCGAAGAAGAGTGAGAAAAGAGCTGTAGTTCGCAAAGCTACCAGATATGTTATACAAGACGATAATCTCTATAGACAAGGATTTTCTATGCCCCTGTTACGATGTATCGCACACGACGACATCAAGCGTGTACTAAGAGAAGTACACGAAGGTGAGTGTGGAGATCATACAGGAGGTCAAACTTTAGCAAAGAAAATATTGCGGTACGGATACTTCTGGCCTACGATCAACAGAGATGCAGCTGATTATTCACGACGCTGCGATAAGTGCCAGAGATTCGCCAAAATCCCCAGGGCATCGTCAACCCAGCTTAAATCGATGGTGAGTCCTTGGCCATTTGCCACATGGGGAATTGATATCATTGGAGTTTTACCGATTGCTAAAGGAGGAGCTAAGTATGCAATAGTGGCTGTGGACTATTTTACGAAATGGGTGGAAGCTGAGCCCTTGACCAAGATCACAACAAGAAAGGTGATAAGTTTTGTGGTCAGAAATATTATATGCCGATTCGGGATTCCAAGGACGATCATAACTGACAACGGGACCCAATTTGATAGCACTGAATTCAGAAATTTTTGCTAGAAATATAAGATAGACAAACGATATACTGCAGTTGCCTATCCGCAATCGAATGGGCAAGTAGAGGCAATAAACAAGGTAATAAAATCCATCCTCAAGAAGCGATTAGAGCGTGCAAAGGCAAAGTGGGTTGATGAATTTCCCCTAGCTTTGTGGGCATATCGAACAACGTTTAAAACGGCTACCAGTCATACCCCTTTCTCTCTCTCATTTGGCTCAGAAGCTGTGATTCCAGTTGAACTAGAAGTTCCTTCCCACAGGGTGACGTATTATGACCCGATGACGAATCGGGCGCTCTTACTTGAGTCTCTTGATGAAATCGAAGAGAAAAGGGACGAAGCAGACTTGCGTGCAGCAAGACATCGGCGTCAGATGGCACGCTATTATGATAAAAAAGTTCGCCTCGGAACTTTTGAACCAGGAGATTTGGTGCTAAAGAGAGTTTTTCCATCCCTTCCTCACCTTGGCCCAAAATGGGAAGGGCTCTTTGTCATCCAACGGAAACTTGAAAAAGGAACCTTCAAGTTAAAGACCGTAGATGGCGAAGAAGTCCCCAGAGCATGGAATGCCCAACACTTAATGCGATATTTGGATTAGAAATGCTGTACTTTTTGTTATTTTTCCTGTGAACTCTGTAATAAGGCATGCCTTGCCTTGAGAAAATCTGATGATATGAATAAAGGACTATAAAGTGGATGTAGGCTACGACTTAGCTGAACCACTATAAAAATATTGTGTGTTATTTACTTTTACGCATTTACATTCATCAGTTATTCTGTTGTGATTATAAAATACAGGATAGCTCAAAGCCTAAAAAGGTTGAAAACAGTTTAGACATAAAAAGAAGCACAACGATTATTTGTGCAATAAGACATAAAAGAAAAAGAAATTCTCTTCCTAACTCTAACTCTCCAGAGAAAGAGAGAGAGTATAAAAGCGTCTCCGACTGAGCGCTGAAAAAGAAATTCTCTTCCTAACTCTAACTCTCCAGAGAAAGAGAGAGAGTATAAAAGCGTCTCCGACTGAGCGCTAAAAAAGAAATTCTCCTCCTAACTCTAGCTTTCCAGAGAGAAAGAGAGTATAAAGGCGTCTCCGACTGAGCGCCGAGAAAGAAGTCTTACCCCGTTGAACGACCGGGGAATAAACAAATGACTGAACTCGAACTCTAACTCTCAAGAGAAAGAGGGAGAGTATAAAAGAAATGCCAGAAAAAAAAAACGACAGGTACTGACGACACAGGAAGTGCTATCCCGTCGGAGAATTGGGAGCATTCAGATTGCATGGTTAAGCATTGAATAACTTATGGAAATTGACTGGGGACACATATGCATACACATATTTCCCCCCTCCACAACTTCGTTTCATAACTATAGACATGCATTTTTACATAAGTGCAGAACTACTAACAAATAAACATTGCAAAAAGTGAATTATTTTTATTTACAAATGAATGAATTTGTACAGGGAAATAACTAAAGAAGAAAGTGCAGGAGCTGCTTTTGTAGCAGCAGTAATGGTTCACAAAGATGCTAAAAAGATACCGGGAAACCCACTATTTGGGTTTGGAATGAGCCTTAGATTTCTTGGCAGCTTTTTCCGCATCCTTTGCTTCCTTCTCGGCTTCAGTCAAGATTCGTTTTGATTTCTTTTTCCCTGAAGATGCGGTACTGGAGCCAGTAGACTTCTTCCCGGAGGGCGGGACACTGGAATCAAGAGAAGATTTTTTAGCAAGTTCTTCGGTAATAGATCTAGTTGAGAGCTTAACAACTAACCTTGAACCCGCCTCCACAACTGCGAGGGGCTTGAGGACCTCAGGGTCTAGTTCTTCGGCCTTTAATTGCAAACGCTTGTCTTGGTCAGCCTTCATTGCAGCCAAGGTAACGTCATCAGCACTTTTTGACTCCTCGATTATTGCGACTTCTGGTTCCTCATCATGCCCCCGTCTCCGCCATCGTCCTTCAAAGCTGCTATCATTTCTTCATCATGGGGAGTGGTGACCTTAGTTGGCTCACTTCCTTTCCCCAAGTCAATAGAAGCAGCCTTGTCTTCCCCTTCTTTGGCCCTATCAGCGGGCTTTGTCCCAGCGACAGCTCCTTGAGCTACATCTGTCTTTGCGGATGATTCAACACCTACAAAATGAGAAACATCGGTTATCAACTCAGGCGAAAACAAAGGGTCTCTCATCGAATGTTCAATCACGTAGCGAAGAGTAGTAATAGCTTTGGCAAATTGAGGAGAAAAGATAGGGATACCTTCTGAAGACTTTTCAGCGGGGGTGACTACTACCTCTGGGGTTATTTCAGCAATGGGAGATAGCAAAGTTGTCCGGGGAATTCCCGGATTTTTGGGATCATACCCTTCTACTTCGGGAGGTGCAGGAGCAGAAGAAGAGGAACCAGCTTCGGGAATGGTTTTTTGCTTAGACTTCCGTCTCTCTTCTTCCATGGCCTCAGCAATAAGGCGGCGCCCTTCAGCTAGGCACTCCGGTTCATCGTCTCTCAAGTATTTTTCTATCAGTTTATCTTCATCGAGGGAATCGACCTTAAGTTCCTCTTTTTCCCACTCGACGATTTGATTCCATACTTGAACCAGAGTGGATGGATAGTCCTCGATCCAAGAAATGTTTCGACGACGAATAATGTGTGCGAAGAATTCAATCATTAGCTCGCCGAAGCCCTGAATATCAGCCTCCGCCTCCGATAGTTGCTTGCGGGCTTCCTCCGCAGATTTAATAGCACACTCCACATTGCCCTCGGCCAGAGCAGCCCTGTTCTCTGCCTCCAACAACTTTGAAGCCAAGTCAGCATTCTTCTTTTCTAATTCAGCACTCCTCTTTGCTAACTCGGCGTTTTTCTGCTCAAGCTCAGCATAAGCAAGGCGTGTCTTGGCAGCTTCGGACTTGGCCTCGTCGGCTTGCTTTTTTAATTCAGAACGCTCCTGAGTATGAGATTCAAGCAAATCGTGATAGCACTTTTGCATATCCTCGA
This sequence comes from Allium sativum, assembly GCA_030737875.1. Lineage (NCBI taxonomy): Eukaryota > Viridiplantae > Streptophyta > Magnoliopsida > Asparagales > Amaryllidaceae > Allium > Allium sativum. The sequence continues at coordinate 1,043,574,383 of CM060916.1, read as the reverse complement.
ATTGTTGTTTGAAATTAGAAGCGTCCTTTTGAGCGACCGCTAGCTGAGCTTGAGTGTCTTCCAAATCTTTTCCTAAAGCTTTTAAGGCCTTAGTATCCTCCTCCGCAGTCTTTTGCATTGAATCAGTATTTGTGATTAGAGTGCGAATGATTCTAGAAAGATTGCGCGAATATTTGAACATCTCAGTATATTGTTTTTGCACCGCATCAATCTTTGCTTTGGCCTCTTCTGCCCAATCAGACGAAATAGGTTCAAGGGCAGGTAAAAAAGTCAGAGTTTCGAAGTAGTGTTCGGGAAATTGCTCTTTCAAATATGCCCGCTTTATGGCAGTTCCCGCATCTGGTGGGGGAGGGGCGAGGATTGTCAATTCGGTGTCCCTTCCTGAAGAGGATTCTGTAGTCTCCTTGTCTGTCCTAGGTCGTTTAGTCGCAGGGACCTTTTGCTTACTTCGAGACCCGGTTTCCTTTGGAGGACTTTTCTCTCTATTGCGTTTCTCATAGGAAGAGGAGGAGTCTTTGGATTGTGGTCTGTCCTCCTCCCTACGGCTTTGATAGCTCTTATATTTTTCTTGTTCAGATCGGACTGGTGAGCGGGAACGTGAGGGTCGAGAACGATAGGGATCATAAGGTCTTCTCTCCTCCCTACCACGGTCATCCCGACGATCATACTCGACATCCTGAGGAGGATTGGACATGCTGCGACGAAGTTTTCTTATATCGTAGTAGGATCGAGACATTGTACCTGCACGATAAAATAAACGAAGTTTAGAATTAATGGATTCATGAAGAAAGAAGTGCAACGAATGCTAATGCTGTGGTGTAAAGTGCATCCTAAGTGGTGTGTGTCCCCCCAACCAACCCGAGTCTGAAGCTAGACTAGTGCGGGCAGGCTCTTTGGCCTTAGCGGGAGTAGTATCTTCGGAAGAAGTGAAGACTAAAGGATCCTTCCTGAAATCCTCTGAAGTATATATAGTCTCAGGTAAGGGGAGATCCCCCAAACCCTGAAATATGTGCTCATCAGTGCTAGGAACATCCCCTTCTGAAGCATGAAGTGGCGACTCTGCTGGGGATTTTGACTTGTCTAGAGAAGTAGTTTCCTCGGGGGCAATATACCCTTCACGATGCTTTTCGGCTATGTTGGCCAATTCATCATCTTGTGTGGAAGAGGGAGAAGGTGAAGTTTGAAGTGGAGCTGTAGGAATTCCCGAGCCTTCTCCTATCTCTGGAACTATCTCCACTGGAGGAATGTATGCATAAGGGACCGTCCCATGACCGATGCTACGAAAAACGGATAGCAGCCCATGAAAGTGAAGGTATTCATCTTTAAGGACCTCGTCGATAGTCAGGAATTTTTGATCGCCATTAAGAAGACGGTGCATCCGATCAAAGAACACCTGATCTGATATCTGTTTGGGATTGTCGACTGCAAACAAAAAGGAAAACAGGTCAGGGTGATGATTCAAGTGTATAGAGTCCGGGTTCAGAAAATCAACGCTTTACTTGATTTTGTCCATCTCCTGGCGCATCCAGACTGTTGCTTTATATAGAACCATTCTAGTCTGGAATCTCCAGCTTTACTGCTAAATGGTGTAGAGATTATCTTCCTTTTTGGGACTGATTCAAAGTAGCAGAAAGATGGAGTTTCTCTAGTCCGATGCTTGAAATTATAGAAGAAATGAACATCATCGAACGTGAGCTCTACGCTTAGGATTTCACGATATGCTATGTACAAGGTATGCAAATAGGCATATGAATTGGGATGCAACTGCATGGGGGCAATCCGCATTTGTCTTAAGAAATCAACGATGAAAGGAGAGAATGGAGGAATGGCGCCGACCATGCACATCAATCGAGTGACCGTCATATATCCTTCTGGAGGGTTGTGGGGACGGTCAGAGCGTGAGGGCACTAGGGTGTCCCTTTTCATTAGTCCATATTTTAGGCAAATTCGAACAAGTCGATCGTTGTCAATTGTTGATTCAACGGAGTCCGAGGGTGATTCCAATATGATGGCTGATTCAAATTCATCGGGTGCTCGATTATCACCAATCCCTCCTTCCTCCTCGAAACCCAGAGAAACTTCATTCTCTGAAGACACCTCGTCGCTTTCCCGATGACCAACCCCGTAATCTGGACCCTCACTGTCCCATTCCGGATCAGACGAAGAAGATATATCCTCGAGAGTGATTTTGTTAGAAGTTTCCGGGGCTTCTTTCCTCTCAGCTAGACGGGAAGAACGTCTGGGCCTCATTGTCATGGAACTATTGAAGAAGCAATAGCACGGATTAGAGTAAATTATCCCGTGCCCCCCTTTGTGTATGTGTGCGAACTAAAGTGTGTGCAGAAAATGTGGGAAATGCAAAATAAAAGTACAGCAATGTAAGACGAAGCTTTGAAGAGAAAGTGATAGTCAGAGTTGTTCTTAATTCTCGTTTATGTCCGCGAGGCACTATCCTAACTGTTCATTAAGTTGAAGATTATGTCAAGCATTGATTAACCCTGGTTGGATAAAGTCTAATGCTTTGAGTTGGAATATGCATATCATTCGGTTCGGTGCGTTCGTTGTTGGGTTCGGATCGGGTGTGCATATAGCTGGGATCGGTTCGGATTTGTGTATTGTTTAGTTCGGAGAAGACATTCATGTTTGGCAGATTAAAACCGGATCGGAATAAGCATTCGGAGTGGTTTAGCAAGCAAGAAGATCCATACGTCCTTTCCCTTTCTCTATTTTTTCCCCGACCCGACCTGGTCGGACAAGCATGGCTTTCTCCACATCGCGTTTCATTCCGACCCGATCCTAACATGTGAGCTTGCCCTCTCCTCTGCTGCTTCAGCACTTCCTAACCCGAACCGAGCCCAATTCCTATTCTCCCCTTTTTCGTCCTCAAATGTCACTAGACCCAAAACGAGGTTAAGTGTTTATGTGTATGTGCTTGAACGTTTAGCGCTGGACCCCAAAGACCCCCGTTGCTACCTCGAAACGGCGAAGACACCATCAACGACGATGACAAACGGTGGAGGAGACCCAGGCGTCAGAGTTCAACAAACACCACACTCCAATCGCTCGTTTTAAACGCAAATTCTAGTTGAAATCAGTTATTACATAAACAATTGAAGATTTAAAATACCTAGATGTGTTATTCGAAGATTGAAACAAGGAGTTTGGAGTTTTTAGATTTTTAGGAAGTGGGGGGTTTCGGTGTAAAAATAGGAGAACAAGAATTGTGGGAGTAAAGAAGGAAGAAGAGTATGGGTGGTCGAGTTTATATAAGACGTGAGATGGCTCTTTGTATTCCCCGTGTTTTACTCTGTTCGGACCGAGTCCAAGCTAGCCCACACCTTCTGGTCCATCAACCCAGTGCAAAGCGGAACGGGAAGAAAATGTGCCCAAGTCGCGCCACCGAACTGGATTGAAATCTGTGCATTCTTCTAGCATCCGAACCGAGTAGAAATCTGTGCATTCTTCTAGCATCCGAACCGAGTAGAAATATGTGCATTCCTCCTGACTGTTCTGATTCAAGGACTAGCATTTTAAACGACATCAAAGCACGCTTCGTATACAACAGAAGCATCCTTTGAGGGGGCAAAATGTTAGCCTACTTTGTGAACTAGGCAACACAAAGTCAAGAAACCAAACATTGAAGGGTATTTTTAATTATAAGACTTCGGTTCGGATTGGAGGAAAACACTACAATTCAGATTGATAGCTGCAGTTGTTCGGGTCGGGTCAGAGCAACATATCGGTTCGGATCAGATAGAGTCCTCCGTTCGGATCGGTGATCTCTTACTGAGTAGATTGGTAAGGCATATCTAATCGGATCGGAAGGCAACTAAATCTCGAATGGATCGGAAAGCCACCTGTTTGCCACAACAATGGAAGGGAGCGGAACAGGTTAGAGAAGGAGAGTCGCATCCAAGCCAATCCGGTTCGGATCGGGTATCCCGATCCGAACCCCTTATCTGCACGTCTCCGACCCGCACCCATGATCCATGTTATTCTCCTGCAAAAGCGCCTGGATATCCGGACCGGCTATGACCAGTTCATACTCATAACGTCCTTCCCTTTGATGCGTTGTCAACATGATAGTTCATCCGAACCCGAAGAGAGTGCGATGGATGACACGTGGCCCGACCCGGATCAAGTCTCAAGCAAATTCACACCTATAAATACCCCGTCTGGAGACAAAGAGAAGGATCTTTTTTCAGCACTTGGAGAATTCAACTACCTCCATTATCCGAACTCCATTACTCCCGGAGAATCCAAATCATCTTTCATCTCTTGTTTTAGTCAATTGAGTGAACAAAAGTGAGTTGTGAGTGAATCTTACATTGTATTTGCAACTGAATTATTGAATATAGTGAAAGATAAGTGGACGTAGGCATTTCTTCGCCGAACCACTATAAATCCTGTGTGCTCATTTTTATTTTTGTCTCATTTAATCTTGTTTCTAATCAATTTGGGTGTTAGAACCACTTTTGGGTCTAACAGTCAGTTCTTTGGCCGGGGCAACACAGGCTTTCCCGTCATCTGGTCTGGACTCCAATAACCAATGAATCTTGATGGCCTTGCCAAAAGGCTGGTTAGTACTCTGCCCCTCGAAGTATGTCATGTTAAGAATAGGGCATGCTCTGAATATTTTATATTGGATTACTTCAGATCGCAAGGAAATTGGGAGAACATCTTTGTATTGTCTTGAAATCTTTCTTTGAGTCACATGTGCTAAAGGTCGGCCAGATGTCTTTGGAATTAATGCTAGTCCGGAGAATGATGAAGCCTTACACTCACGCATTTATTCAATCATGTTTGGTTCTATAATGAATTGCCACGTTAGTCCCCATGTCAGTAGTCACATCCACAGAAGACGAGGAGTAATTTTGTTTCGTTATAAATGGTTGGTCCACGATCTTTATTTTACTCTTTACTTTTTACTACAGTCGACTCTTTTACTTTCTGAAATAATTGAGAAAAACATTTTTTTACCGAAGATCAAGATAAGCTCCACTGATTTCTCTGCATGCATTCGTATTTTCCTTCTCATTTTTCTTTTTAAAGCAATGATGTTGCACATAAATCTTCCCTACTCTTCTTTTTCCATTCCAATTCGTATTTCATGTAAACTTTGATCTGAATCATCGGCATCGAACCTGCCTGAACTATTGTCTGGAGATTAGGCGGTGGTCAGATGTACTTTGGGTTTCGTAAGTGGTGAAATCGGTGGTGAGAATGGAATTATCATCATGAAGAGGTAAGGTATGAATGGGTATTCTACCTTTTCGAAATATTTCAAGTTTCAAGCGCCATCAAATTTTTGAATGCGTGGAAGTAGAGGAGAGGGAGTGTAACACCCTGAATTTTCTAAGACTATTAAAAGAATGAATTAAAGAATACTTAATTGTTAAAGTGAGAACTAAGAAAAATGGGTTACGCCATTTCGTTCGTCTCGAAATTCTGCTTGGAATAGAGTCCAAGTTTTCGTAAATCGGATTTCGTATGAGGAAGTTATGGCCCTCAGAAGTTTCAGGAATTTAAATAAATTAAAATAGCTCAGAATTGAATTCAAAATTCGAATTCAAACAAAGAAGCGGGTTGGGCGGGGTTTTCCCGCCCTAGGCCAGGTTGACCAAGGGGTCAACCTCCCCTATACAGGTCGACCTGGGGGTCGACCTACCCCCTTGGGTACATCTGAACAGTGATGATTATGACTTGTAGCTAAGTCTTTTCTGACCTATTGCTGAGTCACTAGGGCATAGGTGGTAATTCTGGATAACCCTATCTAGTCTGGACGGTTGTGATCGCTCCTGAGATGATCTAATGGCTCGCATAAGTTTAAACTTCTATATAAGCATGCATAGACTCAAGCTCTAAACCTAAACTAGATTAATCTCTTGGCCTTCATGCTACTGCTGGAATAGTTCTTCTTCTTCTTAAAGCTTAGGAATTGCATGTCAGGATTCTAATACAAACGACGAACGAATTATTCTCTTCTCTAATACGCCTTTGTGAGTACAATTTCTTTCACAAAATAATTAATAAACTAATTATGATGAGTTATAAATTTGGATTATAAGAACATGCATGTTGAATCATGTAACGTTACTTAATTTTGTTATCGTCTGTTTCTGAACATATGGCAGTTTTATTAACTTATGTTAGTAGATCAATTTCATATGTCCAATCACATATGTTTAACTTGATTCATTTTTTGACATTAGTTTATATGCAAGTTTGGGATGTGAATCGTATGCTAGTTTGTATGTGAATCATATGCAAGTCTGTATGCAAATTATACACAAGTTTATATGTGAATCAAGTATATATATACATATGTGAGTTTATATGTAAAACATGTGATATTAGTTTACATGTTTAAATTTATATGCAAGTTTGTAGGAATCCATATGCAAGTTTAGGTGGAAACCATATTCACATATGCAAGTATAGGCGAAAACCATATTCATATATGTAAGTTCACAATTTCATGTTTAGATTGATATTTAGATCCATAGCAGTACATAGTTTACGCAAATTTATGTTCTATATGTCCATTGCCTATGCAAGTTATTGGCTATGCAAATTTATGTTATAATTCTTATCTGCAAGTTAGATCTATTTTATGTGTTATGCAAGTTGTGATGTTCCTTTTCTTATGAGTTAGACTATTTGCGATTCTAACATACTTCATATTAAGCGTACGAATGACGTGGGGACAATGGGAAAATATTAAATATACATATTGTGAATGGGTATAAAATGACTTTAAAGGCATATAAATAATTTGAGGCACTAATTGGTATAATTTATATACCTGAAAAGTATGGACATAATTTAGGTGACAATTATGGACATAGATTAATTTGGAAATTATTGACAATTTGAATAGGGATAATTAATTCATATTGGGGCGAAATAATTATGTGTAATAATAAACGCCTAAGACACGAGGTTAGACTCGTTTGTGGTATACGACTGCCCGGACCCGCCCGGCAAATCCAACAACCACAAACGGTAGTCAAATGTGAGAGGTCGAAGGCATAAATTAAATGTGAACAATTGTAAAACACGAGGTTAGGCTCGTTTGCGGTATAAGACTGCCCGGACCCACCCGGCAAATCCAGCAACTGCAAATGGTAGTCTAATGTGGGATGTCTTACAAGGTTATGGTTACAATGAATTAAGTAACACTTAAACAAGGTAAACATGTGGTGGGACATGGGGGTTAAGTGGGTGACATGGATGACATGTGAAATACGATTAGAAACACTTAACCAGATTGAAACATGTAAGAAGACATGAATAAGAAGGGGTTCAGTGGGACATCTTAGTGGGGACCAAGCATAGGTGGAAAGCTTGTGTCAAGTATGGGGGCCCTTTTCAAACCAGTAACCCATTAAGTATCTTTGTGAGCTCGAGTTAGATCGAGGACGGGACACACTTACTGGGTTTGATTGTAAGAGGTCAAAATGGGTTAGCGGTGGCAACGCAAGTCCAACGGGGTCATGTGCGTGCGTGGGCCCGGGCTGGTAGGTAAGACGTTGTTGCATCGTGCAGATATAAGCTGTGCGTCTTTAGTGGTATGAGGTTGCCACTTTGGGGAGTGATACACCCTACTGTGGGACCAGCACGGGTATCTACGAGTTAGAGAGCCAACTGCATGGGGGTAGTGGGTACAACTAGTGGAGATAGGGGCAAGTGGCACCTATGAATACAGCTAGGGGTACACGAAACTACCATTATCATTATTATGATTATTATGTTTAGTAGGCGGGATCAACTTTTAGAGTGACTAGTAATGGTGCAGTATAGTAATTATCCTCTAATGATTAGGAGCGCGATTAACGCCAGCATATTCCTCTTGTTTGTTTTGTCTTGCCCATTTGCTTCATAGTCATTCCTTGTTTTACCATTTTATGCCTTATCCTAATTACTTTAATAATTATATTGTTAAAGTTATTGGACTCGCCAGACTTTATGTCTGACCCCCTTTGTTTTCGCCTCTTTTCTTCCTCCCCCCCTTAGGTTCTGAGGGTGGGACTAGTGTTAGTGGAGCTTGATTTGGAACTCTATCTCTCTTTTTTGGAAGTGCTTGGATTGCTGAAGTAAATTTCAGTTTATCTCTTTAATGGCTACATATCTTGGGGTTATGCTTTTTACTTTATGTATTCAGGAAATAATTTGCCAAGATGGATATTAAGTGTACTTGATTTTATTGTTGGTTTTTGATGTTGTTGTAACCAAACTATTTCTCCGCTGCAATAAAAGTTGTTTTAATTCAAGTACCAATATATGTATTTGTCTTGTTATATTATATTCTATACATAAAAAATACTCCATGAAAGTTAACGCATTCCCTTTGAGAGTGACATTAACGGACGTGGTGTGTTACACGTGGTATTAGAGCTGAAGGTTACCAAGAACAGATAAGAGATTTTGAAAAACTGTTTTTCAAAAGCATTTTATAAGGAAATACTTTCAAAAATAGGTTTTAAGGAGAGTATTTTCAAGAGAAAAGTTTGTTTTAAAAACCTAACCCCCAAGAGCCATATATCTTTCCTTCGATTCTTCATTTTGAATCTCTTCCTTTTTCTTTTCAGCATGTCTGGGGTACCCGAGATACCCGAGGGCATACGGATACCAACCTGGTTCAGAAGGTATCTGGAGGCTATGGCCACCGCCGCAAGCCCAGCAGACGTTTCTCCTCCACCAGCTGCAGCCACTCCTCCTCCCCCTCCCCGCGTTGATATCTTTTTGAAGATATGCAAAGACTTTCGGCAATGGGAAGCTCGAAATTGGCTTAAGGAGGTGGAATATTTTTTGTTTGGTATCTTCGAGATAGAAGATGGATGGAAGGTCCAATTAGCTACTTGGTTAATGAAGGACGAAGCCTCGTTTTGGTGGGAGGTCATGAATGGAGAGCGTCCAGTGGAGACATGGATGGATTTCAGGCATAGGTTCGAGATGAAATTTCTCTCATGAGCAGAAGAGAATTTATACATGTAGAGGTTCTTGGCATTGAAGCAGGGGAATTTATCAGTAAAGAAGTACGTCAATAAGTTCAATCAGTTGGCGAGATTTGGCTTAGACTTGGTGAACACCCCTAAAAAGAAGGCCCTGAGATTCGTTAAAGGTTTGAATGAGCCACTACATCGGTTGGCAATGACCCACATTCCTATGGGGGCTACCCTTGGGAAACTGGTTGACATGGCGCTTATGCATGAATAGGAGAAAGGCGCTAATGCTAATAAGGCACCAGAAAAGAAAGGGGGTCAAAAGAAGTCACAGTAGCAACCTAAGAAAGGTGGTAAGGATAACAACAGAAAAGGAAAGAAAAGGTGCTTTAATTGTGGAACACCAGGCCATCTGATCAAGGACTGTAGGAAGAAGAAGAAGACTGGTTGTTTCAACTGTGGTGATGTAGGACATCTGATTAAAGACTGCCCGAGAAGAAAAGGGCAAGGGCAGAAGATAGGGTCTACTTCTGGAGGGCAGGTTCAGACTCTCATGGCACCAAGGCAGGCAAGAGAGCAGGTTCATGCTCTCATGCCACCAGGACAGGAGAGAGGTAGAAACGTTTCTGTTGAAAATTTGGTTTTTCTATTTGATCATCATGTTCGTAATTTGTTTGATTCTGGCACTTCACACTCGTTTGTATCTACTTCGTTAGTTGAAACACTTCACCTAAATACTAGTCTAGTTACGGATCTCATAGTAGTCTCAAATCCTATTGATGGTTCGGCTTATCTTTCAATGATTTGTCGGGATTTGAGAGTGTCTATCTTGGGCGTTGGGTTTGAATGCAACGCCTTCGTTCTTGGCTTCATGGGCTACGACTTGATTCTAGGCATGGATTGTCTAGCTAGATACGGTGCCATCCTAGACTGTGAAAGAAGGGTAGTTAAATTGTTGACTTGTTGTGGCAAGACCCTTGATATTTCTTGATATTTCTTGTGACCCTAGAGGTCCGGTGATGTTTAGCTACCTAGAATCTCTTGATGCATCCAATGATGACTTGGAATCCGTTCGTGTGGTCCGTGAATATGGTGACGTCTTTGATGAAGTTCGGGGTTTACCGCCGAGGCACGAGATAGACTTTCGAATATACCTAGTAGATAATACAAAGCCGGTTGCATTACCAGTGCGCCACATGGCTCCGAGGAAGAGAAGAGAACTCAGTAAGCAAGTGAAAGAGTTGGTTGAGAAGGGGTTCATAAGAAGAAGTATTTCGGAATGGGGTGCTCCAGTTGTTTTTGCTACGAAGGCTGATGGTTCACTTAGATTGTGCATGGACTATAGAGAGCTGAATATGCTAAAAAAGAAGAACAGACACCCACTGCCGAGGATAGATGATTTATTTGATCAGTTGGTTGGTGCTTCAGTTTTCTCACAGCTAGATTTGGCTACAGGATTTCATCAGCTAAGGGTGGCTGAAGACAACATAAATAAGACTACATTTAGAACTCCTGACGGTTTCTTTGAGTGGCTCGTCATGCCTTTTGGTTTGACGAATGCACCCGCATACTTCGTTGACGTAATGAGTAGGGTGTTTAGGGAGTTTCTAAACAAGTTTGTGGTAATCTTTATGGACGATATCTTGATTTTCTCTATAAGCGAGGCAGAGCATGCCCTACGTCTTTGGGAAGTCTTAGAGACCCTACGAGCGCATCAACTCAAAGCTAAGTTCTCGAAATGCCATTTTTGGAGAAAAGAAGTGAGGTTCTTAGGACACGTGGTCTCTAAGGAATGGACAGCTGTGGATCCCGCAAAGGTAGTGGCAATCCAAGATCGGAAGATTCCTAAGAAGGCAATAGAAGTAAAAAGCTTTTTAGGGTTGGCTGGTTATTATAAGAAGTTCATTAAGGACTTCGCGAAGATATCAGCCCCACTTACTCGGTTGACGAAGAAGAACTTGACTTTTTCATGGGATGTGGACTGTGACGATGCTTTCCAGCGTTTGAAGAGAGCTTTGACGACAACTCTAGTTTTAGTTTTGCCAGATGGGAGTAAGCCATTCGCAGTATATACCGATGCTTGCGGGAAGGATGATATGCTATGGTGGAAGGCGGTTGAAAGTCCATGAGAAGAATTACCCTACCCATGACTTAGAGTTAGCTGCCATAGTTTTTGCGCTTAAGTCATGGTATCATTATTTGCTTGGTGAGAAGTTTGAGTTGTATACAGACCATAAGTTGCTAAAGTATTTGTTCTCTCAGAAAGATCTAAACTTGAGGCAACAGAGGTGGATGGAGTTTTTGGCATCCTACGATTTTGAGATCGCATATACCCCTGGCAAGGGTAACGTTGTAGCTAACGCCTTAAGTAGAAAGAGGTTAACTTTGAGTTCTTTATTCGTAGAGCAGCAGAGTTTGGAGTATATATCTACCTTTGACTTCAGACCCTTTATCGATTGTGTACCCGGATTGTCGGCATCGCTAGAGGTACAACCTACACTTTTGGGTCGGGTTGGAGAGGCACAGCGAGATGACCCACATTTGGTTGAGTTAGTAGGCAAGCTTATACGAGGGGAGTCTTCGAGTCATCTTACAAGATATGCTATAGATGAGTGAGGCTAGTTGCGTAGAGATGGGAGACTTTGCGTGCCACAAGACGAGAGCTTGAGGAAGACAATTCTTGAAGACTCACATCGCTCTAAGATGACCATACATCCCGGTGGTGACAATATATATAGGGATATGAAGCGAGTTTTCTTTTGGGCCAGAATGAAGAAGGACGTGGCTAAGTTCATTTCTAGATGCTTAGTGTGCTATCAAGTCAAGGCAGTGAAAAAGAAGCCCGATGGTTTGCTCCACGCTTTAGAGATTCCACTGTGAAAATGGGAAAGTGTTTCCTCGGATTTTATAGACGGGTTGCCAAGACCAAGGAAGGGTAATGCGGGGATTTGGTTAGTTGTAGACAGACTGACCAAAAGTGCCCATTTTATTCCCGTTAAAAGTAGGAGGACCGCCGCATGGTTAGCATTTGTTTACCTTCGAGAGATAGCTCGTTTGCACGACATACCCTCTAGCATTGTGACCGATAGAGATTCCATCTTCACTAGCGAGTTTTGGAAGAGCTTACGGTTGGAACACAATTGTGCTTAAGTACTGCTTACCAACCTCAGATGGACGGCCAGACCGAGAGAGTAAATCGGACTCTAGAAGATCTTTTGAGGCTATGCATCTTAGATTTTGGAGGAACATGGGAAGAACAACATCCATTAGTGGAGTTCGCCTATAATAGCAGCTTTCATGCTAGCATTGGCAAGGCACCTTTTGAGGGTCTTTATGGACGACCATGCTGATCACCTACTTGTTGGTGCGAATCTACGGATAAGGTTTTGCTTGGACACGACATGATTAGGGGGACTTCGGAGAAGATACACATGATTCGACGGCGAATGAAGACGGCGCATGACCGACAAAAGTCATATGCTGATAAGAGATGAACCGATCTTAAGTTTGATGTTAGGGACATAGTTTTTATTAAAGTTTTACCATTGAGAAACGTAGTCCGTTTTGGATCAGTAGGGAAGTTGGCACCAAGGTTCGTAGAACCCTTTCCAATTACAGAGAGGATTGGGCAGATGGCGTATAGAGTAAAGTTGCCAGAGAAGCTCAGTGATGTTCATGACGTGTTTCACGTTTCGCATTTGCGAAAGTGTTTACATGATACAGCAGAAGTGGTGGAGTCGAGCACGCTCAAAGAAGTGGAAGTAGAACGAAATGCCACGATTAGACGAGCTCCTACATGCATTCTCGGATCGGAGGTCAAAACGCTACGCAACAAAGAGGTCAAGTTGGTTAAAGTGCAACGGGGAGATGATCAAGGAGATGCGACTTGGGAGACGAAAGACAAGATGTGTACGCTGTACCCTTTCCTTTTTGAGGGTATGCTTTTAACTTCTCTTTTTTCTACCGCTTTGTTGATACTTGTCTTATCGTTTAATATGTCTTTACGGTGATATCTTCGATCTTTAGTTAGGAGAAAAAACCTATGGTTGTAAACATGTGTTTAAGACATGTTATGTTTGGTGGATGCAAGTGGTTGCTAGTGGATTAATGTAAACACACATTAGGCACTAGATTGGCTCAATCACTTTCATATTGCATATAAATATGTGTGCATATTTAAATTAATGGATGTATAATGGTTGTGTTATCATATGGATGCTGCATTTTGATGAATGGTTGTGCACACATGTAGAAATAATATGTATCGTTAGGATTCTTTCGCATACATAATGGACGCATGGCACTATCATGATTTGCATTAAGGAGGTCAATTGAATCAGTAGACCGCCTGATTTTGCATTGGATAAGGAACATATACTCACACTTTTTGCATATGTTCATACGGCATTAGAAATATTGTAAGGACAATGGATGCTTGTGTTTGATGGTTGAGTAGATGGATGATTGGATGGTAGGATATACATTCTTCTTGACTTCAAGATTTCGAGGAAGAAATCCTTTAAGGAGGGGAGAATGTAACACCCTGAATTTTCTGTGACTATTAAAAGAACAAATAAAAGAATACTTAATTGTTAAAATGAGAATTAAGGGAAATAGGTTACGCCATTGCGTTCATCTCGAAATTCTGTTTGGAATAGAGTCCAAGTTTTCTTAAATCGGACTTCGTATGAGGAAGTTATGGCCCTCAGAAGTCTCAGGAATTTAAATAAATTAAAACAGCTTAGAATTAAATTCAAAATTCGAATTCAAACAAAGAAACGGGCCAGGCGGGATTTTTCCCACCCCAGGCCAGGTCGACCAGGGGGTCGACCTCCCCTATAAAGGTCGACCCGGGGGTCGACCTACCCCCTCGAGCAGATCTAAACAGTGACGATTCTGACTTGTTGCTGAGTCTATTCTGACCTGTTGCTGAGTCACTAAAGCATAGGTGGCAATTCTGGATAACCCTATCTAGTCTGGACGGTTGTGATCGCTCCTAGGATGATCTAATGGCTCACATAAGTTTAAACTTCTATATAAGCACGCATAGACTCAAGAGCTAAACCTAAACTAAATTAATCTCTTGGCCTCCATGCTACTGCTGGAATAGTTCTTCTTCTTCTTAAGGCCTAAGAATTGCAAGTCATGATTCTAATACAAATGACGAACGAATTATTCTCTTCTCTAATCTGTCTTTGTGAGTACAATTTATTTCACAAAATAATTAATAAACTAATTATGATGAGTTATAAATTTGGATTATGAGAACATGCATGTTGAATCATGTAACGTTACTTAATTTTGTTATCGTCTGTTTGTGAACATATGACAGTTTTGTTAACTTATGTTAATAGATCTATTTCATATGTCCAATCACATATGTTTAACTCGATTCATTTTATGACATCAGTTTATATGCAAGTCTGGGACGTATATCATATGCTAGTTTGTACGTGAATCATATGCAAGTCTGTATGCGAATTATACACAAGTTTATATGTGAATCAAGTATATATATACATATACGAGTTTATATGTAAAACATGTGATATTAGTTTACATGTTTAAATTCATATGCAAGTTTGTAGGAATCCATATGAGAGTTTAGGTGGAAACCATATTCACATATGCAAGTTTAGGTGAAAACAATATTCACATATGCAAGTTTAGGCGAAAACCATATTCATATATGTAAGTTCACAATTTCATGTTTAGATCTATATTTAGATCCATGGCAGTACATAGTTTATGCAAATTTATGTTCTATATGTCCATTGCCTATGCAGTTATTGGCTATGCAAATTTATGTTATAATTCTTATTTGCAAGTTAGATCTATTTTATGTGTTATGCAAGTTGTGATGTTTCTTTTCTTATGAGTTAGACTATTTGCGAATCTAACATACTTCATATTAAACGTATGAACGATGTGGGGACAATGGGAAAATATTAAATATACATATTGTAAATTGGCATAAAATGGCTTTAAAGGCATATAATTAATTTGAGACACTAATTGGTATAATTTATATACCTGAAAAGTATGGACATAATTTAGGTAACAATTATGGACATAGACTAATTTGGAAATTATTGACAATTTGTATAGGGATAATTAATTCATATTAGAGCGAAATAATTATGTGTAATAATAAACGCCTAAGACACGAGGTTAGACTGGTTTTTGGTATAAAACTAGCTGAACCCCCCCGGCAAATCCAGAAACCACAACGGTAGTCTAATGTGAGAGGTCGAAGGCATAAATTAAATGTGTAACAATTGTAAAACACGAGGTTAGGCTCGTTTGCGGTATAAGACTGCCCGGACCCGCCCGACAAATCCAGCAACCGCAAACGGTAGTCTAATGTGGGAGGTCTTACAAGGTTACGGTTATAATGAATTAAGTAACACTTAACCAAGATAAACATGTGGTGGGACATGGGGGTTAAGTGGTGACATGAGTGACATGTGAAATACGATTAGAAACACTTAACCAAATCAAAGCATGTAAGAAGACATGAATATGAAGGTGTTAAGTGGGAAATCTTAGTGGGGACCAATCATAGGTGGAAAACTTGTGTCAAGTATAGGGGCCCTTTTCAAACCAGTAACCCATTAAGTATCTTTGTGATCTCGAGTTAGATCGAGGATGGGATACGCTTACGGGGTTTGATTGTAAGAGGTCAAAACTGGTTAGCGGTGGCAACGCAAGTCCAACGGGGTCATGTGTGTGCATGGGCCCGGGCTGGTAGGTAAAACGTTGTTGCATCGTGTAGATATAAGCCGTGCATCTTTAATGGTATCGGGTTGCCACTTTGGGGAGTTATACACCCCACTGTGGGACCAGCACGAGTATCTACGAGTTAGGGAGCCGATCGCATGGGGGTAATGGGTACAACTAGTGGAGATAGGGGCAGGCGGCACCTATGAAGACAGCTAGGGGTACACAAAACTACCATTATCATTATTATGATTATTATGTTCAGTAGGTGGGATTAACTTTTAGGGTGACTAGTAATGGTGCAGTATAGTAATTATCCTCTAATGATTAGGAGCGCGATTAACGCCAGCATATTCCTCTTGTTTGTTTTGTCTTGCCCATTTGCTTCACAGTCATTCCTTGTTCTACCAGTTTATGCCTTATCCTAATTACTTTAATAATTATATTGTTAAAGTTATTGGACTCGCCAGACTTTAGTTCTGACCCCCTTTTTTAGCCTCTTTTCTTCCTCTCCCCCCGCCCAGTTTCTCAGGGTGGGACTAGTGCTAGTTGAGCTTGATTTGGACCTCTTTCTCTCTCTTTTGGAAGTGCTTGGATTGCTGAAAGTAAAGTTTAACTTCTCTTTTACGGCTACTTATGTTGGGGTTATGCTTTTTTACTTTATGTACTCAAGAAATAATTTGTCAAGATGGATATCAAGTGTACTTGGTTTTATTGTTGGTTTTTGATGCTGTTGTAACCAAACTATTTCTCCGCTGCAATAAATGTTGTTTTAATTTTTCAAGTACTAATATATGTAACTGTTTTGTTATATTCTGTTCTATACACCAATAATACTCCATGAAAGTTAATGCGTTCCCTTTGAGAGTGACATTAATGGACGTGGGGTGTTATAGGGAGTGATTGTACGGATACATACAGGCAAGGATGAAGGCTCTTGGCATGGTCAGGCAGAAGAAGACAAGGGATGATATTTAGAATCGATGCTTTCCAACTCAACATCGTAGAGCGAGTGGTTGTTTTCCTCACATTTGAGAATGCTACCCAACCTTGATTCGATAATGTTATCGTTCGTCTTCTTTAGGGTCGAAGGCCATAAAGCTGAATATGTTCTTGATTGTTGCCTTTAACATAAACTATTACTTTCTCTGGTATACACTTGTAAATACATACGTCGAGATGTTATGATCATATCAATTCGACCGAGGTTTTTTTTCTTCTCTTTTTACAGTAAAACCTATAATGGCTGAACGATGCAATAGCCATATTCTCAAAGCAGGTAAAGATAAGGTTCTGTCCACCCCTATTGATTTGGAGGATATCTCTTCTTCTGAGTCTCAGCCTGATTTTGAACCCGACCTTAACACCGACATCTGAGGTCATACCACAAATCCACCTCCGGTTGTGGAGTTAGGGGATCTCTCAAGGCAACAACTGCGCCCGACACTTACCCAAATGTTGTCCTCCTAGCAGATCCTTCTGACGCTTGTCCCGATATGATGAGCGAACTGTGAAATTTGAGTAAGAAACATAAACTCCCCTGGCTCGACATGCTTGCTCCCAAGAGGAGGTCTTCCTCACAACCCGTCAGATGGTTATATAGCGCTTACTCGTCTAATGTGCACTTACGGGGCTATACCCCCTTTCCCTTCATTCATACTCAAGATCCTAAGACAAATAAATCTGGCGCGTATGCAACTTCATCCGATAACATATCTCAACCAACTGTCCATATGCGTCCTGTACATGAAGCATTTGAACTGAACTCCAACACTTGACAACATAGTTTTTTTTTCCAACTTTAGACATCAAGAGAAAAAGTCTCCCCCTTTTCTTTACTTTGAGGTCATCCATAGTAAAAATATCATCGATGGCACACTAACCAAAATGGGTGAGCTAAGCATGAGTGGTTTTATTTTAAGCACCAATCAGAATGTGCCTGCTGTTGGGTCTGATGCTGTAAGTCTTTTATCTTGGGTAATTTGAGTATAAGTAAGCTTCTCACGCGAATTTTTCATGTAGGTGACAAGCCACTTAGGCCCGAAGGAGAAATGTTCCAAGAGCCCTTAAAGACCTTGGATGCTATTAAGAAGGATAACCGACACTACAAAAAGCTTTTGACCGATGCAAAAACTTCGTCGTTACCATCTCCTAGATAAGAGGAGTTTTATAGGACCCTCAGATGAACAAGTTTCTTCTTCGAACAACACTCGAGATGATGTGCTTTGTTTACAGAATATACCAACCGTTGTCAAGGTCGTGCCCCCAGTTGAGGGGTCATATGCTCAACCCTCGTTTGAACGGAGAAAACATATTCATTCTGAAGTAAGAGGGAAGAAGCCGATCTTTAGAAGTCTAATTCGAGAGTCTGAACGACTAAAAATGCAGAAGAAACTGGCAGTAGATGCTCAAGGAAGGTAACTAATGAAAAAGACGGAGAGGATCTTACAGACCACCAACCGAAGGGTTCCGATATCGGAACGGAACCTTCTCCTGCACATGATTATTAGGAGGAAGAATCAGGCCTTCCTTCCCATGGCTTACAACATGTGGAAATGCCTGATGCATTTATCTCTACTCAAAGCTTGGACCCAGAACCATTCTTCAATGACCAGTGGGGGGAATATTTTATGATGATGGACCCAAAAGATGTAGGGGATGCATAACAAGTTCGAGATTCAGGTTGGTTTAAGAAAAATACTTCAAATATACTCAGCACTAGTATTGGATGTCACAACATTATTTTCTTTGATGCTTATTGATCACTAGTCAAAATTTCTTTGTTATTATGCAGGTATTATAGATGAGGAGTATTATCACGTCAACTTTGATTCTCTGTTGGAGGGAGGCAGTCATGGTGGGCCGACCCCATTGCAAATCGGGCAGGGGGTGATCATGGGGATGACGATCGTGAAGAGAAAGATAATAAAAAGGGGAAGAAGAAAAAGAAAGAAGAAGAGAATGCTAAGAAGAGGAAGAGGCAAGAAAGGGGAAATTAAAGTCATAAGGAGAAGGAAGCGAAGAGGAGTAAGTCTCATGAGAAAGGAGGGGAACCTAAAACTTCAAAGCATCAATTATTCCCTAATCCTCAAGACGGTATACCCGAGGATGGTAACAAAGCAACTGATGAATCTACCCCCAGTCATCCTACTCTCCCATTCAACCCTTCTCCTGAGGAGCGACCGGTTGGACCACATGACCATGAATCCACCCCTCTTCCTGATCGTCCTGGAAAAGGTCCCCAGGAGGCGAACCATTCGAGTCGAGGGAGGATACCTACCGAACAAATGAATGAGATGGAGAAACTCATCCAGGATCTCCTTTTTGTAGGTATTGAGCCTGTCTCTATGCTACAGCCATTTGCTATGAGCTTGCATGATCAAACCAGGTTTAATGTTGCCTCCGCACTGAATAAATATGACATGATGCATGCATACAGAAGATAAGTGTGCATAATGGTTAGGAGGAGAACGGAAGAGAATGTTGGCTTGAGGGGTGAGCTGGAGACCGACAAAAAAGCTCTCGAGCTACTCCAGAAGAGGGTTGTGGAATGTGAGTCTGAGGTGGTGACTACTATAAAGGAATGCCGGGAGACTTCGAAAAATTTAGAGGCTTAAATTAAGTCAGCAAGCCAAGTGTCTACGACCTTGAAAGCCGAAAATGCTAACTTGAGGAGTGACAAAGATCGGTTGGAACGGGAAGTACAAGATTACAAATCCTGTCTTGATGCGTCTGAGCTTTCTAAGAAAAAGGCCGAGGTCGTTGTTGCTGCTGCAATTGAAAATGTTGGCAATGCTCACCTCCAGCATAAAACCGAAATTCATGTGATCAAAGTCGAACATGCCATTGAAAAGAGAGAAATAAGCATAAAGTTCGGTGCTAATGTTCTATTGTTCTTTGTCTGCGTTCTTCATCACAAAAACTTGGCTTGGGCAAAGGATTACCAACGGGTGTTGACCGATGCAAGGGAGGTGTACATGAAAGAGTAGGTCGAGGCAGCAAAAGGTAAGTCGGTAAATGAAGCCTTGATCTCCTAATATTTGCGTGACGATGAGCGAGAGGTACTAGCTCAGAGAAAGAGGAATCTGGAGGCGCTAAGAGACGTTGCACGATATAAGGATAAAGAGAAGTCAGTCCTGACGGCTAGCACAAGTATGATGAAAGCATCTCTACCTCCTTTAAACACAGAGGTCGATCATCCTCTATCCCTCCTCCAAATCAATCTTCTGGCTTAGTGGAGCAGTATTTTCCAGGCGACCCTCTTCTCCTCGTTTTGATCAAGAGTTTAGCTACTCTGGCTTTAGAGATAAAGGTTCCAAGCTAGCCGACAGGGTCTGTGACTAAAGGTAAATTACTTCGCCTTTCTTAAGTTTGTCGACCATCTGTTTCTTTGCTCGTAGATTTTGTTCTTTCTATAGTAGGTGCAACATAGGTGAAAGGATCATCTGATTTTGAGGCTAAAATACCATAGAAGGTTCCTACAGCCACCCCCGGCAAAGGCAAAAATACAGCCGATGCTTCAAAGGAACTGAGAACGGGTAATCATCAATCAGTCGATGAAGATGTAGAGTTCGTAGGGGAGGTCAAGACTTCCGACTCCATCTATGGTGGAGAAAAAGACGAAAAATGAGAAAAATGTTTCTTCTCTAAAGTCTAAATCATTTAATGAGCCTCTCCTTTAGAGCATTCCACCAACTGTCAATGTGGCTTCTTTGCCATGTTCTACCATTTCGAGCAAACGAAAGCACAACACCACAACGTCCAGTCTATTTGTTTCTTTTGGTAGCACGCTTTAAAGCCGAAAGCTCGGTTTAACTACTGAGGAAATGAAAGAGATGATCAGGCAGAAAGAGGTGGAGGATATCAAGAAGCGTGGCGATAAACTATAATGAATTTAGAATCTTTTATTACAAGTTCATCATAGGCACTTTGGAAGTTGTATGCGAGTGCGGCCCTCGCGTTTTTGTAATTGTCAAGTCTTATCTTTTGTGGACGATGTTAGAAGTACATGTAAACAATTTTAGTTTGTAAGTAAGCTAAATGTTTAACAATATTCCATTGTCTTCAAATACTTGTATTATTAATGTGTCTAAGTTTTTGAGAAAGTCGTGGGGGAAAAATATCATTGTCCCCAATTCATCTCCGAATATGGGAGTCATTTATGTGAAACTCGTTGTCGAATCACTTGTATATACCCATGCCCCCAATATCATTGGGGATCGATTCGATCGCCAAGTTTTCTTATTGACCCTAAGGTCAGATCAACCAGTTCGAGGGTCGATCGATCATGGTTAGTAATATATGAGTCCTTTATACTTTTCCTTTAGTAATTAAGGTTTAGAGTTTCGAGGATCGAGCAATCTTTATTCGGGATGCACCTTTCACACTCGTTCGTAATTTTATACTCCTTAATTTAAGAGAATCAGAGCAGTCCTAAACAGACAGTCATGATGTTTGCATCAGTGTCATCCTCATTTTTAGTCAACAAAGTGGGACCTGTAGGTTTGAGTGTCAATATCAAGCTTAAAGTTAGTCTTCCTAGATTCTCTACTGACTCTTGATTGTGGTCGACTCGATTTGGGACTGGTAGGCAAGAGTGCCAGAATTTGACTTACTTTCAATTGAGTTAGAAACTTCAGTCATTTTGATAATAAATTAGAGCAGGGAAGGATCTGTTATTCATAACTTTTACGGGAAATAATGCATACCTTTTTACAATGCTTAAATAGATAAAATAGTAAGAAAACTAAAATGTTCTAAGAAAGATAAGGTCATAAATTCTCCGCATTCCATACTTTTTGAAAAAGTTTGACATCAACAGTGGTTAGCCTGAAGGTTCCATTATCAAGCTTCTGTTGGATGACATAGGGTCCTTCCTACTTTGGACCCATATGTAGGGAGTCGGGAAGACCCGTTTTAGGACAAGGTCACCAATATGGAAAGTCTTGTGTCGGACCTTCTTGTTGTAATGTCGGGCGAGCCTCCACCGATGAGTTTTGACACAAAGGTTTGCTTCTTCCCTTTCTTCATCAATCATGTGCAATGACTGTAAGAGAAGGGCTTTGATAACGGATAACAATACGTAGTTCAATAGGAAGGAACTTCAAGTTTGATGGGGATGACGGCTTTCAATCCGTAGGACAAGGAAAAGGGAGTGTGGCAGATGGAAGTCTTATGCGTGGTCTGATATACCCAACAGGCTAGAGGAAATTCGTTGATCTGTTTTCCTTTAGCTCTTTCTAATCACTTCTTTATGATAGAATTAAATTTTGTTAACAACTTCGACCTGTCCATTGGATTGTGGATGCGCGATGCTGTGTATTTTTTCTCTATGTGATATCGTTCACAAAAGTCCCTGAATTCTGAGTTATCAAACCAAGTCCCATTTTCAGTTATGATAGTTCAGGGTAAACCAAACTGAGAAATGATATTCATGACAATAAAGTTAATGACTCGCTTTGTCGTGATCGTGGTCATGTGTTCGACCTCTGCCCATTTTGTGTACTAGTCTACCGCCACGATCGCATATTTTGCACCCCCTTTTGAGATTGGAAGACATCCAATAATTTCTACCCTCCAAACGGCAAATGGCCAAGAGCTAACCATCTAGGTGAGCTTTGTTGGTGGGGTCGTGGAATCTGTTCAACCTCTGGCATTTATCACATCGTTTAGAATTACTAGTTGCGTCCTTACTGACAGTTGGCCAGATGTATCCATATCGTAGTACCTTCTTAGCTAGGGTTTGTCTTCATTTATGCGTTCCGCACTCTCCTTCATGTACTCCTCTTAAAATAGTAATTACATTATTGTTAGCTTCACATCGAAACATTAGAACTAAAAAAACCTCTGTAGAATTGGTCCTCCTGAATGATGTATCTGGAGGCTTTTCGCACGAGGGCTCGCTTCTCATTTCTTATTTTGGGGAGAGTGTCGTGTAGGAAAAATTCTTCATGGGCGTCATCCAGGATTCTTTTTCAGGTTCAGCTTCTGTTTGGTCGACCTCCATTTGATCGATGCTCAGAATGCTTATGGTCTTTATAGGAACCAATTCTGCTTCACTTGGGTTGTCAGAACTAACGAGTTTTGCAAATCTATCCGCCTTTTGGTTTTCCTCTCTGGGAATGTGGGAGATGCGATATTGGTCAAAGTCATACAACAATCTTTCTACTTGCTTGAGATAGGAAGAAAGTCGGACTCCTATGGTCTAATATTCTTTCCGAACCTGAAATACAATAAGTTATGAAACATAGAAAATATCAAGTGATGTTATTATTAAGTCCCTCATGAGTTTGAGCCCGACAATCAAGGCTTCATACTTAGAGTCATTGTTGGTTGCCAAGAAATTCAATCTTTTGGCACAATAGATCGACTGTCCTTCAAGTGATAAAAATACAATGTCGGCACCAGAACGTTGATCGTTACGGGCTCCATATGTGTACAATTTCTAGGTGCCTGATCTTAACTTAGTATCCGAAGGCTCAGTACTATTCTTCAAGCTGCCATCCTCTAAAGTGGTAAATTCGGCTATGAAGTTGTCTTGTGCTTGCCCCAAGATGGATTCCATGGAACAAAAGTTAGGTCGAACTGACTCAACTCGATGTTCCATTTGAGCAGTCTCCTGCTTTCCTCAGGTCATTGCAATACCTGTTGAAGGGGTTGGTCAGTGAATACTTTGATAGGGTGAGCCGAGAAGTAATGTCGAAGTTTCTGTGATGCAATCAACAGGCTTTAGGCAAGCTTTTCAAGATTTGGATAGTTTTATTAGCTCTTGTCAATTTCTCTCTATAATAAACCGGTCATTGTATCCTCTCTTCTTCACGGATTAGGACTAAACTGATTGCATGTGCATATACTGCCAAATACATAAATAGATCTTCATGGTCGATTGGCTTGGACAAGATGAGAGGTTTCTTCAGGTGGTCGAATAAGTTCTAAAAGGCTTCGACATAATCGGGTGTCCAAACGAAGTTTTGTTTCCCTCTTTTGATTAATTCAAAGCTGGGTAAGCACTTATCAGTTGCATTGGATATGAATCGACCCGTTGCCACGACCTTGCCTGCCAGGCTTTGCACATCTTTGATTCTTCTACGCTCCTAGATTCTCTTGATGGCCAAGATTTGGTCGGAATTGATTTCGGTCCCTCGAGAGCTAACTATGAAACCTAAGAACCTTTTTGATGCTAACCCGAAGGAACATTTTAAGGGATTGAGCTTCATCCCTTATCATCGGAGGAGGTCGAACATCTCTGAATAATCTCTAACATGACAGAATGACTATCTCGACTTCACCAACATATCATCTACATATACATCCATTGTTCTTCCTATTTCATCGTGAAACATTCGGTTAACCAAATGTTGATACGTGACCCTAGCGTTCTTCAAGCCGAAAGGCAAGACTACATAACAGTATAGTACGAGATCTATTATAAAGCTGATATATCCTCAGTCTAGGGCATGCATTGCAATTTGATTGTAACCTGAGTAAGCATCCATAATTGAAAGGAACTCATTCCCCACGGCTGAGTCGACCAATTGATCAATCCTGGGCAATGCAAAACTGACCTTAGAGCAGGCCTTATTCAAATCGTAGAAGTCGATGCAAGTTTTCCACTTCCCGTTAGCCTTCTTAACAAGCACTGGGTTGAATATCCAGTTGGAATAAGTTTCATCTCGGATAAGTTGTTTTCTTGGAGCTTCCCAATATATTCTTTCAAGGCCACGGATCTTTTTGGGCTGAGCATCCGCCTCTTCAGCTTCACAGGATTATACTTTGGGTTGATACTAAGAGAGTGAGTCATGATAGAGGGTGAAATCCTACACATGTTAACATGGCTCCATGCAAACACGTCAAGGTTCCCACAGAGGAATTCAATCAACTCCCTCGTCCAGAGGGGGTCAAGATGAGATCCATCCTTTAAGACCCTGGTCGGGTCATTGTCATCAATCGAAATATCTATGGTAGTTTCATTCAGGGCTTGCTTCCTACATTTCAGTTCTTCGTCCTCTTTTAGATCGATGTCTTCGAGTTGGCAGATGGATGGTCCTCGTCGGGATGTTTTATGTAATTGTCATGCTTCCTTCCGTCCGTAAGGGGAGGGGTATCTTCTGATTCATTGCTATTTTTTCTTTGCAGCTCTTTCCATTCTACTAGATAGCAAGCTCGCTTGGTAACTCGATCTCCTTACACCGTCCCAATCCCGCCATCGGTCGGAATTTCAAAAGCAGGCACCAAGGAGTTATACAAGATCTGAATTCAGCTAGGTCCGACCTCCCTAAGAATGCATTGTATTGGGAATTTATATTCATTACAACAAACGGCAGGATTCGTACTCTCCTATGGTATCTATCTCCCAGTTCTTCTGATAGGTCAATCACGCCGACTGGCTCAGTGGATGACCTGTTGAAATTTTGACCTGTGCATGGCTTCAAGTCTTTCAACTCTAACTTCAGCTGGTCATAAGCATGTCTAAACAATATGTTTACCGAGCTCCCATTACCAACCAAGACCTTTCGTACTATGACTGGGCCAATAATGTCTGTTATGACCGATGGGTAGATGCTTGGGGCTTCTACACCAATCGACTCCCGATCGCAGAAAATGATGTCATCAGTTATCGTCCTTCGCTGCTTTATAGGACTTGCTACTTCAGGGGTACTTGTCTCTACCACGTTTAGATGCTTGGCGGAGTTTAAATAACGTTCCATTGTCCGAACGCTATGCCCTGCTGGGTGAGGTCCTCCAACAATGGCATTGATCACTATATCCATCCTCTTTTATTAGGTTGTGCCTCTAGGAGCTGTCTGATTTTGCTTAGGTGACGAAGTCCCTTGACCCCTATCTCTAGGGAACACATTGCATTCATTGAACTTTCCCTCTCGAATAAGCTTCTAATAAATATCCCGAATGTAGCGACACTCGTTAGTTTTGGGCCCATAAATCTCATGGAAAAGGCAAAACTTCCCAGTCGCCCGTTCTTTCTTGGTAGGTTCACGCAATGGAGGCTTCTTGTACAGAATTGCACTGCATGTTTCGAGATAAATGTTTTCCAGCATGTCATTCAACACCGTACAACTTTCAAAGACTTGGAATCGAGGTCTCTTTCCAGGGTACCCTCTTTGTTCTTGGTTTCCACTGGCGTCCTTTGATTCGTTACCATTTCGCTTGCCGCAAATTTCAACATTCACTTCCACCTTCCCAGAATCATCTCCGGACTATTTGACTGCTACTGTTACTACCAAAATTGACTTCGAGATAGGCTGATAGTGAAAGGGTAGCAGATCGACATGAGAATAAAGAGATATTTCATCGGCAAAGGTTCAACACAAGCAAAAGCTAAGCACATCGTGAAATAGAGAGCCTAGGAGAGACATTCGGAAGGGCAAGCAACTCGCACCCTCAATAAAGAAAGAACCTTAAAATCCAATACAAAGAAAGAATATTGGCAGGGTAACTCCAATAGGGTAGTTCTAGTAGGAAGGATAACGACAAGAAGTCATCTGAAAATCAAGAGCTAATAAAGTGGAAAACAATGGACATCATAATCCGAGATCCAAAAGAACATAAGGGCTACCGGTATTAACCGAGTTAATACGGATACAATAAGGATCGGGAGCCACATACCAGAAAATCAATCAGATGGACATCGAGAGGTCACTTTAATAAGCAGCAAATAGAGTAACGGAAGTAGCCCTCCAGAAAACCAAGACACATTTCAAGAAATCTACCGAAAGGCAAGCCAGAACCCCAAAGTGAGACAAACCATCCACATTAATCTGTTTAGTGTCAATACCGATAAGGGTGGCGGATTCGGCCACCTTTCACTTGGATCACAAAGTGTTGATAGCAAGGCCAAGGGACCATTTTTGGAAGACTACATCTGAAAGCCATTCACACCAGCAAACTCGGAATCAATACGAAGGGGATGGACAAGCAATCAGAAAGGAGTTTCGCAGCCCAAAACCTCCTCCTGGGGAAAGGAACCGGCACCTCAGAAAGCCATAAGCAAAGCCTTTATAATCAAAGGAAAAGGAAGTCGAGAGCCAGCGCTCTCAAAATCAAAGGGAAAAGAAGCCGACAGGGGCTACTGCTGGCTCAACAGCAAAAGGGGCCCCGATTTGTCTATAGATAAGACCCTAGGGGTCTCATTTTGGGGGACGAATTCTCATTTCTCAATCTTCCTTGCTTTCTCTTTAGAGAAAACCCTAATTTCCAAACCGAATTAGAGATTTCTTCAAATCTTATAATATATTTGTAATTAATGAAGAGAAGAAGTTGAGGACTTAAGCATTCCCCGATTTGATAATCATATTATGTCTATAATGATAAGACAGAAAGTTAACACTGGCCCTTCTTATAAAAGAGTTAACACAGTTCTTTCGTGAGAAGGAAAGTCTTGGGTAAAACCATGGCTTCTCCCTCGAATGTTTATATGTGACTTAGCTCTTCCATAGTGAGCCTAATGCAACCCAACCTCAAAAGGGGTCCTGCTGTAAGCTTGCAACTTGATAATTGATGCAACGAAGGGCTTCCCGGGCTTGTTCGATGCGGAAGTATCATATAAGTTAACAAACACAATAGCATGAAAACAAATCTAAGTGTTGTAAGGCATTAGCCTATTTATTCTCAACACAATGTATTTTATTTCATTTAGGATCCAAAGGTGTTTATTGCATAAGGTCTCAGTTTCATTTAACTAGTAAAAACCTTTCTTCAAGATTGTCCTCAACTTCATAGTCTCACAAATGTGATACTCACCCCTTGAGGGAATGGTAATTAATCTTCTAACTAACGGTCTTGACACCTAAGAAACGATGAGATTAGTTAAAGAACACTAATTTATATTTGCATTACAATAACCTTTGGACCTTCCTTGCATAAAACTTCCAAGCATATGCATTATTTATTCTAGTTTGGGTGTTGACGAAAAATATCATTAACATTTTGGTGCTAGAAGGAGGGCCTGAACCTCCAACTTTGTATTTATCCTTTAAAAAATTAATTTGATAAATTTATTGCTCCATGTTAGGGGGAAATGAAATTGAAAGTATTGGAGGATCGAAACAAGGAACCAACTCATAATGCAACCCTTGAAGGAAACATGGATCTAATGCTCTATCTAAACAACAATGAGGAAAGGACAACCTCCAACCCTATGCAACCACAATACCCAGATGCCTTGGAGGAAAATGCCGCTAAAATCATGGCTTTAGAGAAGCAAGTCCAAGAAATGCAAGCTCAAATAAATGCTAATTAAGCGCAGAAGACTTCAAAGGTCACTAAGTCTAGCCAAAGGAGGTTGATGAATCTTCGAAGAGAAAGTCTCCCATCCAAAAGTCTGGAGCAAAAGAGAAGCTTAAGGTAGCCTCCTCTAAGAAGAAAAGATCCCATTTAACGGGAATAGATCATCAAGGAAATCAATGTAAACATGAACAATCTGGAAGCTCGACGTCTGAAGGCTATTTTCTGTAACAACCCAGAAATTTGGGGCCAAATTTAAAATTCTATTTTTAATTTTGTTAAGAAATTAGGGTCAAAATTATAAACTTTATTCTTTTATATAATTTATTTTAAATAAGAATGGTTGAAAATTTTAGGTTTATAATATTAATTATATTCTGAACTTGAAATGGCGCATTAATTTCAATATTTGATTTTGAACCTTGAGAAAATTATAATTGCGAGTTAATAATAAATAAACATAATTTATTTGTAAATATGAATATAACAAAAAATTTGACTGTAGCCTATATTTGCATTAATAAAGTGGTCCGAGAACCATAATAAACATGAATAGTTTATTTATAAATATGAGCATGACTTTGAGATGAAACAATTAGGCTTAACATTAAAATGGGTATTAAGTTATATGCCTAAATTTTTATTCTATGGGACCATTTGATTTGGTATTATTCTATAGGGCTCTGTGACCTGGAATTATTTTATGATAAATATATATATATATATATATATATACACACATTAAAATCCATTCTTTAATGTGAAAGAATCATTAAATACGATTCACTGTTTTGAAAATGAATGTACATTTGTATTTGTCATATGCATAGAAAATTTTATACAAATTAAATATCTCATTAATACATACCTTTTATTTACTTCTTTTCCATTTAATTGTCCTTTCTTTCAATTAGAAAACCACAATTTAAACATCGGCTACTTTATTTATTTTGACCGTTTCCTCTCACTCCACTCTCCACGTTCTCTCTTTTTCCCTTTTCGAAATTCTGAAATGGCATGTATTAATTAATATACTTATAACAAGAAAAAAAATTAAAGTAAATATGTTATTTCGACATTGATTTTAAATATATTAATATATGCATTGATTATAAAATATGTTAATTTATATTGATTTGGAAGATGTCATTAATTTAGTAAGCATGACATTTGACATTGATTATAAGTATACTAATATATGTATTAATTAGGAAAATATATTCAATTGAGAATATGTCATTGACATTAATTTAGAGAATGTGTACATGTAAATTTGAGAAACATATAAATTTGTCAATGAATGTAATTAGAAAATACGTTCATGTTAAATTTAAAAATAAAATATTGAAGGGTTAAAACGAAGTTTTGCCCAGCCTATATCATTTCCTAATCCTAACCTAATCCATCGTTATTCAGAAAACACAGTCGCCTCTCTCTTCTTCTCCTCCTTCTCATTTAAGCCGCCATTCCCTTTTCCTCTTTCTTCCTCCTCTAATCTCTCCTCCTACGAAAAGAATTAGATCCACCTCCTTTAGACTTTTTTGTAGAGATTTGTCTCCTCTTTACATCTATACCAAGATCTTCACCTAAAATTGCACATAGACCCAGAACACCCCACCTAGCCCGCGGGTTTCAGCCTAAACCGCACCCCTAGGGCCCCACCATACCCTACACCACCTTGGGCGCCTACTCCCCTCCCACTCCTCTCCGTCGTGCCACTTCCTGATCGCCTCCAAGCCTCCTAGATTTCAAGATAATTGCAACCCTAGATTTGAGCATATGGGTTCAAAGGCAGGGCTTTGATTTGGAAGAAGAAGAAGAAGTGAGTTTTCTATTTTTAAAAATAAATTAAACATTTAATTATTTATTATTAATGGAAATTCATAAATACATGTTTATGATCTTATCCGTAACGATTTGGGTTTGGATTTGTTGTTGTATGATTTGAGAAATGTTGGAATGTTCATGCTTATTTAGATTCATTTTATTTAGATCTATAAAACACCAAATTGTTTAGATATGGATTCAAGTAAAAATATTCATTTCTACAAATTCATGATATGACATGTGGTTAATATGAAATTTATAAAATTATTTGGATGTTATAACACGGATGTTGACACCAAATATAAAAAATTGGCGCTGTATGAAATATAAAATTAGTTATGTATGTTGACACCAAATATATAAAATTGGCGTTGTATGAAATATAGAATTGGTTATGTATGTTGACACCAAATATATAAAATTGGCGTTGTATGAAATAAGATTATAAAACCGGCGTTGCATGAAATATAGAATTGGTTATGTATGTTGACACCAAATATATAAAATTGGCGTTGTATGAAATAAGATTATAAAATTGGAGTTGTAAGAAATATAGAATTGGTTATGTATGTTGACATCAAATATATAAAATTGGCGTTGTATGAAATAAGATTATATTTGTATGAAATATAGAATTGGTTATGTATGTTGACACCAAGTATATAAAATTGGCGTTGTATGAAATAAGATTATAAAATTGGCGTTGTATGAAATATAGAATTGGTTATGTATGTTGACACCAAATATATAAAATTGGCGTTGTATGAAATAAGATTATAAAATTGGCGTCGTATGTTTTCAGGATGTAAGATTATAAAATTAGCATTGTGTTGAAACAAGAATAAAAATTATATTTTTAGCGTTTATGGAAAACATGAAAATGCAAGTATATTTTTAGCGCTTATGAAATATAATTATTTTTTTAGCGTCATGAAATATTATGAAATATGTAGATAAAGTTAGCGTCATGAAATATTATGAAACATGAAGATAAAGTTAGAGTTGCATTTATGCATATGAAATTAAGTCATATTTTGTTGTAGCGATATTGCATATGAAATTAAGTCATATTTTGTTGTAGCTATATTGCATATGAAATTAAGCGATATTGCATATGAAATTAAGTCATATTTTGTTGTAGCGATATTGCATATGAAATTAAGTCATATTTTGTTGAAGCGATATTGCATATGAAATTTAGTCATATTTTGTTGTAGCGATATTGCATATAAATGAAAATGATGGCTCATCTGTAAACAGTTTCTTTTTATATTTTTTGTTTGGGTTGTGTTATAAGGCCAAGCCCATTATTTCTTTTGTTAGCCTATATAATACAAGGCTATGTACAAACGTTAATCATATACAAACCTTGCTTCCGCATCAATTAATAAAAAGAAACATTTTCTAATTCATATTTCAGAATTTCAACTTGGTATCAGAGCCAAGTCTGATTCAGGTGAAAGATCATCAGTAGTGTTGATCTTTCAGGCGATCCATCAGATAAAGTTCATCATTTTGGTCTCACTTCATCAAAGTTACAACTTATCCCTTGAAGGTTGTGGCTTTATTCAAGAATCAAGTGCCTCGCCAATATAACCTGAGCTGCATCTTGATTCAATCATAAAGCTTGTGACAGTCCAGAATTGTGATCAAGAAGCTGATCAGAAAGCACCAAGAAATCATCATGTTTGAATCAGTGCCATCACATATTGCTTATCAGTTCTTTCTTACCTGTTCTTATCAGATTTAATCTGTTTCTTTGTCATCATTTAAGCAATCTGAGTTGCATCTTGTTTCAACAAAGAGATCCCTTGAAATACTTTACAATTCAAAGCTTCTGACAGCAATTCCTTCCTATACATTTTAGCATCAGTGTTTATCATTCTGTCATCAAGGTAGAAACTGATCCTTCAAATGTGAATCCAACAAGCCCGCAAGTTTCCAGTGCTCAAGTTTCCAGCAATAGAGGTCACCAAACTCAGTGTGATCCAATCCAAGATTTGATGAAAACTATCATCAAACCGCAAAGCCAACTGATCTCAACCCATCTTGATGAAACAAATTACCTGTTATGGAAATTACAGGTTGAAACAGCAGTTAGAGCATATGGATTAGAAGATTACATTCTTGGAACAAAAATTGTTCCACCCAAGTTTATTAGAGACAGTGAAGAAAGGTTGGTGAGTAATCCTGAATATGTTAGGCATCAGAGACAAGATGGTTTGGTGTGTGCATGGTTAATGTCTTTTATTGGCCCGGCAATATTACCAAAACTTATTGGAGTTAAAACAGCTCAAGAAGTTTGGGAAACTGTACAAAGAAAATTTTCAAATCAATCTTCAGCAAGGGTTATGCACTATAGAAGGCAGTTGCACAGTATAAGGAAAGGTGAATCATCAATGAATGAGTATTTACTCAAAGTAAAAAACATTTGTGATCAGTTAAACTCAGCAGGTCAAAGAATACCTGAATCTGAACAAGTTATTGCAATTGTGAGTGGTTTAGAAGATGAATATGAAGCAGTCACAGCAATCATACTGTCAATGGATCCAACACCCTCACTACAGTATGTTCACTCTACTCTATTATCTAATGAAGGAAGAATTGAGCACAAGAAAAATATTAGTTCAGATTTATCTGTTAACTACACAACATATGGTAGAGGCAAGAATCAAGAAAAGGCAAATAATTCAAGAAATCAAGCCAATAATCAAAGAGGAGGTTGGTCAGGCAGAGGTAGAAGAGGTGGTAGAAGCAATAATAATAATAAAATCTGATGCCAAATATGTGAAAGAGTAGGACACAGTGCAAGCAAATGTTATTTCAGGTACAATTCTAGTTACACACCCTCACAACTAGTCAATTCTAGTGCAAATCTGGTCAATACTACAAAAGATGGTAGTAAAACTCAAGCAGAAATTCAAAATACCGAAGCTACCACAAGTGATGATGTGTCAGACGATTGCTGGTACCCAGATTCAGGTGCAACCAACCATGTAACCAACAACTTAAGAAATTTAAACTTGAGAAACAAAGAGTACAAAGGTATGCAAAATCTTACTGTTGGTAATGGTAAACTTGCACTTATAACACACACTGGAAATGCAAGTTTAGATGGAACCAGGAAATTATTTTTAAAAAATTTATTGAGAGTTCCTTCTATAAAGAAAAATTTAATGAGTGTTTCCCAATTTGCTAAAGACAACAATGTCTTTTTTGAATTTTACCCAAATGCATGTATTGTCAAGGACATACTGACGCATAAAATTCTTTTGCAGGGTAAAGAAAGTGAGGGATTGTATATGTTTGACAGTAGTTCTATTGATTCTAATCATGAATATGATAAATGTATAATATCTGTCACTAATGACTCTAATAGATTCAAGGAATTTGATATGTGGCATTGTAAGCTTAGACATCCTAGTATTAAAATTACTAGACATGTCATGTTGAATAATAATATTTCTGTTAATCAAATACCAGAATCTTATATTTGCAATGCTTGCCAATTGGGAAAGAGTCATAAACTTGCATTTCCAGACTCACAAACCACATACACTAGACCACTTGAGTTGATTGCCACAGATTTATGGGGTCCAGCACATATTAGTTCAAATTATGGGCACAAGTATTATATTTCATTTATTGATGCTTACTCAAGATTTGTTTGGATTTATATGTTAAAATCCAAATCAGAAACCAGTAGTGTTGTTATTCAATTTATTAATAAAGTTGAAAACAGTACTGGAAATAGGGTAAACATTTTTCAGACAGATGGTGGTAGAGAGTTTTTACCACTAAAATCTTTTTTTGAAAGAAAAGGTATCAGTCATAGAACTACTTGTCCCTATACTTCTGAACAGAATGGCCTAATAGAAATGAAACATAGGCATATAGTTGAAACATGATTAACATTACTTGCTCAAGCATTAATGCCATTTAAATATTGGGCAAATGCTTTTTATACTGCAGTTCATTTGATTAACTTAATGCCTACTAAGGTGTTAAAGTTCAAGTGTCCTCAAGAAATGTTAACTAAAATTACACCTGATTATAAACATCTGAAGGTGTTTGGATGTGAATTTTTTCCATGCTTAAGGCCATATAATAATCATAAACTAGATTACAGGTCGACTGCCTGCACATTCTTGGGTTATTGCTCTAAACAAAAAGGATATAAATGTCTAGATAAAAAAGAGAGAATTTATATTTCTAGACATGTAAGATTTAATGAACATGTATATCCTTTTGGCAAATCAAATGAGAGTACTTCAAATAAAACTGTAAGTGCTAGACAAGTTAGATTTGACATACCAGATGAAATTGAAGTATTGGTGCCTGCTCATCATGAACAACATAACACCAATACTAGCTCTCAACACACCATGCCCTTACGTAGGCCAGGTCAAGAGCAATCTACTTTCAGTAGTGATCATACTAGCTCTCAACACACCATGCCCTCAAGTAGGCCAGGTCAAGAGCAATCTACTTTCAGCAGTGATCATAGTGCAGAACAACAAAGACAATGTGTTAGTGGAACTCATATTGATCAAGCTGAAGACAATAGTATTACAAATGAAAGCCAAAGTACAACAGTAAGAGATGCAGGCAATCAAGTCACTACAGTCAGAGAAGCTGCAAATCAGCATCCTATGATTACTAGAGCAAAAAGTGGTATTTTCAAACCAAAAATTTATAATACTGCTGCTGATATAGAAGAACCATCATCATATTATGAAGCAGTTCAGAATGATAACTGGAATTTAGCCATGCAGGATGAGTACAATGCTTTAATTAACAAAGGAACTTGGATATTGGTTGAAAAACCAGATCATAAAAATATTATTGGCTGTAGATGGGTTTTTAAATTAAAAAAGAATGCTGATGGTTCAATTTCCAAATACAAAGCAAGATTAGTTGCAAAAGGGTATTCACAACAGTATGGATTTGATTTTTCAGAAACATTCTCACCTGTTGTGAAACCAGTTTCAATAAGAATCATATTAACTATTGCTTTGTATAGAAATTGGAGCATCAAGCAACTGGATGTTAATAATGCCTTTCTTAATGGTGAATTGCAGGATGAAGTATACATGGAGCAACCTCAAGGATTTATTCAGCATGAAAACAAGAACTTGGTGTGCAAGCTGAATAAGGCCATCTATGGTTTAAAGCAAGCACCAAGAGTTTGGTTTGACAAGCTCAAGGCTACTCTAGTCAACTATGGCTACATATCATCTAAATCAGACAATTCAATATTTATTAAAATCACTGATACTGCTGTAACATATATACTTATTTATGTTGATGATTTTATTGTTACAGGAAGCAGTGTTGATGAAATCAAGAACATCACACACATGTTGAATTCAGAATTCTCAATTAAAGATCTGGGTGACTTAAACTATTTTCTGGGAATAGAGGTTAAAAGAACATGTGATTCAGAAATTCATCTTAATCAGAAGAAATATATATCAGAAATTCTTCACAGAGCTCAGATGAAACAGGCCAATTCTTTACCTACTCCAATGGTCATTAGCACACAATTATCTAAACACAAAGGAGAAACATTTCAAGATGGAAAATTTTATAGAAGCATTGTTTGGGCTCTCCAATATGCCACAATAACTAGACCTGACATAGCCTATAGTGTTAATAAAGTAAGCCAGTATATGCAAAATCCATTGGACAATCATTGGAAAGCAGTAAAAAGAATTCTCAGATATCTCAAAGGAACTTTAGATCATGGTCTAATCCTAAAGACAAGTAATTCATTAAACATTAATGCATATGCAGATGCAGATTGGGGAACAGACTGTGATGACAGAAAATCGACATCAAGTTTCTGTATATTTTTAGGTCAAAATCCAGTGTCTTGGTGTGCTAAAAAACAAAATACTGTTTCCAGATCAAGCACTGAAGCTGAATTTCGAAGTGTAGCAAGTTGTACAGCAGAAGTCATGTGGATACAATCTTTGTTAAGTGAATTAAAGATTACTTCATCTAAGCATCCAACAGTATGGTGTGATAATGTTAGTGCTATCTCATTATCTTCTAATCCAGTGTT
This sequence comes from Allium sativum, assembly GCA_030737875.1. Classification (NCBI taxonomy): domain Eukaryota; kingdom Viridiplantae; phylum Streptophyta; class Magnoliopsida; order Asparagales; family Amaryllidaceae; genus Allium; species Allium sativum. The sequence continues at coordinate 1,043,538,584 of CM060916.1, read as the reverse complement.
ACATTCCAAAACAAAGCATATTGAGCTAGATCTCTATTTTATCAGAGAACAAGTTATCAAAGGAAAGTTAAAAATTGGATATATACCTTCTGCGGATCAAAAAGCAGATATACTTACAAAGCCCTTGTCAAAGCCTAGCTTCGTCAAGCTCAAAGAAGAACTGAACGTAGATGTGGCCAATAAAGCTCAAAGATCCAACAGACTGATTTATGTTCCAGATGTCTAACGAAGCGTAAACTTCTCGTGTTGATAGGGCCTCTGATTGTTGTCAGATCAACTCCCTCAATCAGGTTTTCTTCAGAATCGACATAGGTCAACTCTGATTCATCAATTCAAACCTCTCTCAACCAACCCAGAGGTCTTGAGCGTTTTAAACTCAAGCTTAGCTAGATTCATCTGTCTTGGAGGCCTGCCTGAAGGAAGATCGTCCATCAATTGGAGGCGTCGATGATAAAGGAGTCGCCATTTTTTCTGTCGAGAGCAAACCCTAAGTAGGGTTTGAAGGGGGCAAATGAAAATGACGGCTCATCTGTAAATAGTTTCTTTTTATATTTTTTGTTTGGGCTGTGTTATAAGGCCAAGCCCATTATTTCTTTTGTTAGCCTATATAATACAAGGCTATGTACAAACGTTAATCATATACAAACCTTGCTTCCGCATCAATTAATAAAAAGAAACATTTTCTAATTCATATTTCAGAATTTCAACTCATATGAAATTAAGTCATATTTTGTTGTAGCGATATTTCATATGAAGTATAATCATATTTGGTTGTAGCGATATTGCATATGAAATGCAATCATATTTTGTAGTCATGAAATTGCATATGAAATGCATAAATATTTTGTAGTCATGAAACTACATATGAAATACATTCATATTTTGTAGTCATGAAAATGCATATGAAATATATTCATATTTTAGAGTCAAGAAAATGCATAGAAATATAAACATATTAGTGGCATGGTTAGATTAAAATTTTAATGTAATTATGTTGACATTAGAAAGATTAGAATTGGAAGGTACAATATTAATTTTAACATGAGTATGGATTGTATTTGGTTATATTGAAATTTATAAAAAATCAGAGAATGAACATTTATAATGTTGTTTTGTCAAAAATAAAAGAATGAACATTTTTAAATGTTGTTTGACAAATAGAAAGAATGAACATATTTTAACGTCATGTTATAACATAAAAATGAACATATTTTTTTTTATGTCAAGTTTGGTCAAATAAAAGATTATCATTTCATTGTCATGATTAAAGAATATTTCTTATTTTCATATTGTATTAAATAAAAGATCATTTTTATGTTAATTTCATATTGTGTAAAAATAACACATTTTTACATTCTTTTCATGTAACATAAAAACATGACATTTTTTATTGCAGCAAAAGAAATGAATTCAAAGACATGAAATTTATATCGCATATATAGAATTACTTTTCTATATGTAATTAAAGAATATGGTTTTATATTGTAAATTGGAAAACAAGATTTGACACGTAACATTAATTACATTTTCAATGTAATTAAAAAATAGAATTTGAAGGTGTAATTAAAATCGCCTTTTTAATGTAATTAATAAGAGAAATTTTTCAATGGAATTAAAATTACATTTTTAATGTAATTTATAAAGATAGAATTTTTTTTCACCGTTAATATAATTACATTTGTAATGTAATTAAATAGAAGGTTTTGACAATGTAATTAAGGAATAAGATTTTACCATTGTGATGTGAATTACAATTTGCATTGTAAATAAAAAGGGAGGATTTTACATTGTAATTAAAAAGATAAGATTTTGTCATTGAAATTAAAATTACATTTTTATGTAATTAAAAGAAGATTTTGGCATTGTAATAAAAATTACATTTTTAATGAAATTAAAAAGTTAAGATTTTTGCACCGTAAGATCAATTACATTTTTATATGTAATTAAAGAATATGTTTTTGCATGTAAAACATAATTACATTTTTTTGAATGTAATTAAGGAAGAAGAATTTGCATTGAAAATAAAATTACATTTTTAAATGTAATTAAAAAATAAGTTTTTACATGTGAATATAATTACATTTTTATATGTAATGAAAGAATAAGTTTTTTATGTAAAATACATTTTTATGTGTAATTAGAGTGTTAAAATTTACATTGCAAATTAAAAAGTAAGAAAAATACATTTATATGTAATTAGATTTGTAGAACGATAAAATTACATTTTTATGTAATTAACTTAAAGTTTATATTTTCGTGTAATTAAGATTTAAAGGAAATTACATTTTTATGTCATGAAAAGATTAGATTTTGACATTGCAAAATTATTTAATGCCATGTAGATTATATTAAAAAGAAAAGTTTGCATTTTTAATGTGAATAAAAATAATGGAATTGAAATGTATATTTTTATCGTCACTTTAGATGCGATAAAAGAATAGAATAAATATTATATATTTTTATCATTGTTTTAGAGGCGGTAAAAAGAAGTTACATTATCAATGTAAATAAAAGAAAATTAGGAAGTTACATTTTTATATGTAATTAGAGAAATATAGAAACTTACATTTTTTTTTTCAATGTAAATAAGGATGAAATAGAAATTATATTTATTTATTTTAAATGTAAATAAAAGAATTTACATTTTTCAATGTAAACAAAAGAAATAAAAGAATGATTAGGAGTTTACATTTTTAATGTAAATAGAATATGAAAGATTAGAAATTTATATTTTAATGAATGGTTTTTCTTTAAAAAGAATAATGAAACCAAATATACACCTGGTGTAAATTGAAAGATGAAAGAAGAAAAAATACATTGTTGGATATAGCATGCGTATGTGAATTAAAGTAAAATAAAAATTATTGTGTGTCATGTTATACCTCGATATTATATACACAAATAGGGATATTCGATGTTAACAAAATATAGTGAAATGAAATGAATGACGGAATTATATATAAGTATATATATGTAAATTGTAATTAAACGAGTCACGCGCGGTAGTTCGCGATTCGACAATCGTAACTTTAAATAGTTATACCGAAATATCCGACTGTCGGATTTTCCCAAAACTGAAACCGTTAGGTTCGCCTTGGGAAGACCTTTCCAACGATATAAATTATGTTAAATTCCAACGATTAGATTTAGAGAAACTTGTAAAACAAATTTGGATGAAAACAGCGCCAAGGTCGCCTATTGACATGAAGTGTTGTTAAATAAAATTCTATTATTTTTATATAAATAAAAATAGAGATTAATCGTTATAAATTAATATTAATGATAAGAAATGATTTTAAATTATATATATACGAGGATCATTTGAAAAGTATGAGTTCAATCTCATTTCAAATGACTATTCGTCGATCTAAGTCAAAGACTTGAAGACGGTGATTGAAGACCGACGATCTTCACATCGAATGGATGAGGACTACTAACGCCCCTGATTGGAGTAGCTACCTTGAAAGGGGCTGCAATGGTAGTTGTTCGGATGTATTTGTTGATTGTTCGGATATGCGAGGAATAAGGTGCCTCCGGTTTCATTCAGACCCAGAACGGACTTGAAAATGGATTATATGTCTGACATTGTATTCCTTTATACGATATTCGTTGATCTCTGCTAAATATACATCTGTTTGGTGTTTAACGCTCTTCTCTAAGACGTACGAGCTTAGAGGTTATATATTGGTAGGAATCAATGGTATGGTATGGATTGTCAATGTGGCATGCTAAGATGCAAATGATCAAGGCTTTTGTTGAAAAGCAGGCCTTGTGGTTGATGATCAAAGCAAAACTTGAATAAGCATAGCTTTGTGTATTATGTAGCTTCATGAGCCTCACAACCCGGTTAGAGTCTAAAATGGGAGAAGGGAACGCAGGGAGAGCAACATGTTTCTTTCTAGCTAGAAGTGGTGTTTGGGTTTTACACGGCCCGACATTTTACTTATGTGGATGATGGAATGAGCCACCTCGGATATTAGGTCCTATAGGACCGGGAAACGTGTGTTCAGTAATAACTAATCCGCGAAATCGTATGTGCGGACCGGCCCTGCAGCTTTCCAAGGGTTCACTGCGGGGGATCCTGAGACATTAGCTAGAGTGTCTCGAATTGGTAAGGAGCTCCTCCCTAGCCTTGACTCATGATGGAAACCCAATTTCCAATACGACCTCTTGCGGTTTTGATTGTAGAAGTAGTATGGCGACCTAGTAGGATGGGGGTACTATGCCGTCTATGATTGATACATTATGATTGAACTGTTTTTGAAACTTATATACACTAGTAATAATATCCCGCTTTTATCGTATCAAGCATTTTTTACCATTATAAGGTAAAACTCTATCCTCCGGTTTGCGTTGCATTGTGTGATGGGACTTGAGTCTTATAATGGTTTCATTTTTCTAAAAAGCATTGCGTTGTTTAACGATTCACTTTATTTTATGCGCTGGCAATCCACTGGAGTAAACCCGTTCCGCGTTAGCGGCGTGGTCCTGTGATTAGCCTTATTATTACTAGGTTTTTTAGTTAAGAATTCTCACACCAGTCCCATGACTGACCTGTAGTTTGTTTCACTTTGCAAACTCGGGTGCCCTCCTTTCCACACGGGTAGTCGAGTAGTTTGTCTATAGGACCTTATATCGAGTAGGATTCTGGATTGAAGCTTAAAGCTGTGTCCAGAGCATAGTTGTCTTCCACTGACTTAGTTATTTTATTTCCGCTGCACTGTATTGTATTATAATTTTTTGTAATTTATCTTCCGCTGTAAACTTATTTTGATGTACTCTGATATATTTTGTATTCTAATGTAACATTATTGTAATGTTTATAAAAGTCTGCTGTTATTGTTCTGATGTTGTTATATTCCCAGAGTTAACGTACTCGGGTTTTGAACGGTCTTGGTCGATTTTGCGATCGATCGGGTCCGGCGATACCTAGGCCATTACAGTTGGTATCAGAGCTCTGGTTAGCTCAAAATCTTTGGGGTACAACTCATTAGAACTGAACAAAAGACTCATCAGAGGTTGGATTAGTAATATCCAATAAGAATACTCATTAGAGATAGGATCGGCAGTATCCTAGAATGAGAAAACTCATTAGAGATGGGGTTAGTAATGCCCTAGAATGAGTTGAGAGCGCCCAGTTTATAATTAAAGTATTTTTAATTATATATAATCCGATCTTTGGAAATATAATTTTTGAATATATATAAAGTTATATATTTTAAAATTCAATGAACTAATAAAATTATAGAAACGAATAAAAGAATGAAAATTTAGTTGGATAATTAAACAACTTTTAGCTTCGTTCCTTTTCGAGGACGAAAAGTTCTTAAGTGGGGGAGATTGTAACAACCCGGAAATTTGAGGGCAATTTTAAAATTCTATTTTTTTATTTTGATAAGAAATTAGGGTCAAAATTAAAAACTTTATTCTTTTAAATAATTTATTTTAATTAAGAATGGTTGAAAATTTTAGGTTTATAATATTAATTATATTCTGAACTTGAAATGGCACAGTAATTACAATATTTGATTTTGAACCTTGAGAAAATTATAATTGGGAGTTAATAATAAATAAACATAATTTATTTGTAAATATGAATATAACAAAAAATTTGACTATAGCCTATATTTGCATTAATAAAGTGGACTGAGAACCATAATAAACCTGAATAGTTTATTTATAAATATGAGCATGACTTTAAGATGAAACAATTAGGCTTAAAATTAAAATGGGTATTAAGTTATATGCCTTATTTTTTTTATTCTATGGGACCATTTGATTTGATATTATTCTATGGGGCTCTGTAACCAGGCATTATTTTATGATAAATTTATATATATACATTAAAATCCATTCTTTAATGCGAAAGAATCATTAAATACGATTCATTGTTTTGAAAATGAATGTACATTTGTATTTGTCATATGCATAGAAAATTTTGTACAAATTAAATATCTCATTAACACATACCTTTTATTTACTTCTTTTCCATTTAATTGTCCTTTCTTTCAATTAGAAAACCACAATTTAAATATCGGCTACTTTATTTATTTTGACCGTTTCCTCTCACTCTACTCTCCACGTTCTCTCTCTTTCCCTTTTTGAAATTCTGAAATGGCATGTATTAATTAACATACTTATAACAAGAAAAAAAATTAAAGTAAATATATTATTTCGACATTGATTTTAAATATATTAATATATGCATTGATTAGAAAATATGTTAATTTATATTAATTTGTGAACATGTCATTAATTAAGTAAACATGACATTTGACATTGATTATAAGTATGCTAATATATGCATTAATTAGGAAAATATATTCAATTGAGAATATGTCATTGACATTAATTCAGAGAATATGTACATGTAAATTTGCGAAACATATAAATTTGTCAATGAATGTAATTAGAAAATACGTTCATTTTAATTTTAAAAATAAAATATTGAAGGGTTAAAACGAAGTTTTGCCAAGCCTATATCATTTCCTAATCCTAACCTAATCCATCATTATTCAGCAAACACAGCCGCCTCTCTCTTCTTCTCCTCCTTCTCATTTCAGCCGCCATTCCCTTTTCCTCTTTCTTCCTCCTCTAATCTCTCCTCCTACGAAAATAATTAGATCCTCCTCATTTCGACTTTTTTTGTAGAGATTCTTCTCCTCTTTACATCCATACCCAGGTCTTCACCTAAAATTGCACATAGACCCAGAACACACACCCTCTAACCCGCGAGTTTCAGCCTAAACCGCACCCCTAGAGCCCCACCGCACCCTACACCACCTTGTGCGGCTACTCCCCTCCCACTCCTCTCTATCGTGCCACTTCCTGATCGCCTCCAAGCCTCCTAGATTTCAAGATAATTGCAACCCTAGATTTGAGCATATGGGTTCAAAGGCACGGCTTTGATTTGGAAGAAGAAGAAGTGAGTTTTCTATTTTTAAAAATATATTAAACGTTTAATTTTTTATTATTAATGGAAATTCATAAATACTTGTTTATGATCTTATCCGTAATGATTTGGGTTTGGATTTGTTGTTGTATGATTTGAGAAGTGTTGGAATGTCCATGCTTGTTTAGATTCATTTTATTTAGATCTATAGAACACCAAATTTTTTAGATATGGATTCAAGTAAAAATATTCATTTTTACAAATTCATGATATGATATGTGGTTAATATGAAATTTTTAAAATTGTTTGGATGTTATAACATGGATGTTGACACCAAGTATATAAAATCGGCGTTGTATGAAATATAGAATTGGTTATGTATGTTGACACCAAATATATAAAATTGGTGTTGTATGAAATATAGAATTGGTTATGTATGTTGACACCAAATATATAAATTTGGCGTTGTATGAAATAAGATTATAAAATTGGCGTTGTATGAAATATAGAATTGGTTATGTATGTTGACACCAAATATATAAAATTGGCGTTGTATGAAATAAGATTATAAAATTGGCGTTGTATGAAATATAGAATTGGTTATGTATGTTGACACCAAATATATAAAATTGGCGTTGTATGAAATAAGATTATAAAATTGGCATTGTATGAAATATAGAATTGGTTATGTATGTTGACACCACATATATAAAATTGGCGTTGTATGAAATATAGAATTGGTTATGTATGTTGACACCAAATTTATAAAATTGGCGTTGTATGAAATAAGATTATAAAATTGGCGTCGTATGTTTTCAGGAAGTAAGATTATTAAATTAGCATTGTGTTTAAACATGAATAAAAATTATATTTTTAGCGTTTGTGGAAAACATGAAAATGCAAGTATATTTTTAGCGCTTATGAAATATAATTATATTATTAGCGTCATGAAATATTATGAAATATGTAGATAAAGTTAGCGTCGTGAAATATTATAAAACATGAAGATAAAGTTAGAGTTGCATTTATTCATATGAAATTAAGTCATATTTTGTTGTAGCGATATTGCATATGAAATTAAGTCATATTTTGCTGTAGCGATATTACATATGAAGTTAAGTCATATTTTGTTGTAGCGATATTGCATATGAAATTAAATCATATTTTGTTGTAGCAATATTGCATATGAAATTAAGTCATATTTTGTTGTAGCGATATTTCATATGAAGTATAATCATATTTGGTTGTAGCGATATTGCATATGAAATGCAATCATATTTTGTAGTCATGAAATTGCATATGAAATGCATAAATATTTTGTAGTCATGAAACTGCATATGAAATACATTCATATTTTGTAGTCATGAAAACGCATATGAAATATATTCATATTTTAGAGTCAAGAAAATGCATAGAAATATAAACATATTAGTGGCATGGTTAGATTAAAATTTTAATGTAATTATGTTGACATTAGAAAGATTAGAATTGGAAGGTACAATATTAATTTTAACTTGAATATGGATTGTATTTGGTTATATTGAAATTTATAATAAATAAAAGAATGAACATTTATAATGTTGTTTTGTCAAAAATAAAAGAATGAACATTTTTAAATGTTGTTTGACAAATAGAAAGAACGAACATATTTTAGCGTCATGTTATAACATAAAAATGAACATATTTTCTTTTATGTCAAGTTTGGTCAAATAAAATATTATCATTTCATTGTCATGATTAAAGAATATCTCTTATTTTCATATTGTATTAGATAAAAGATCATTTTTATGTTAATTTCACATTGTGTAAAAATAACACATTTTTACACTGTTTTCATGTAACATAATAACATGACATTTTTTATTGCAGCAAAAGAAATGAATTCAAAGACATGAAATTTATACCGCATATATAGAATTACATTTCTATATATAATTAAAGAATAGGATTTTATATTGTAAATTGGAAAACAAGATTTGACATGTAATATTAATTACATTTTCAATGTAATTAAAAAAACAGAATTTGACGGTGTAATTAAAATCGCCTTTTTAATGTAATTAATAAGAGAAATTTTTCAATGGAATTAAAATTACATTTTTATTGTAATTTACAAAGATAGAATTTTTTTCACCGTTAATATAATTACATTTGTATTGTAATTAAATAGAAGGTTTTGACAATGTAATTAAGGAATAAGATTTTACCATTGCGATGTGAATTACAATTTGCATTGTAAATAAAAAGGGATGATTTTACATTGTAATTAAAAAGATAAGATTTTGTCACTGAAATTAAAATTACATTTTTATGTAATCAAAAGAAGATTTTGGCATTGTAATAAAAATTACATTTTTAATGTAATTAAAAAGTTAAGATTTTTGCACCGTAAGATCAATTACATTTTTATATGTAATTAAAGAATATGTTTTTGCATATAAAATATAATTATATTTTTTTAAATGTAATTAAGGAAGAAGAATTTGCATTGAAAATAAAATTACATTTTTAAATGTAATTAAAGAATAAGTTTTTACATGTAAATATAATTATATTTTTATATGTAATGAAAGAATAAGTTTTTTTATGTAAAATAAAATTACATTTTATGTGTAATTAAAGTGTTAAAAATTACATTGCAAATTAAAAAGTAAGAAAAATACATTTATACGTAATTAGATTTATAGAACGATAAAATTACATATTTATGTAATTAAGATAAAGTTTATATTTTCATGAAATTAAGATTTAAAGGAAATTACATTTTTATGTCATGAAAAGATTAGATTTTGATATTGCAAAATTATTTAGTGCCATGTAGATTATATTAAAAAGAAAAGTTTACATTTTTAATGTGAATAGAAATAGTGAAATTGAAATGTATATTTTTATCGTCACTTTAGATGCGATAAAAGAATAGAATAAATATTATATATTTTTATCGTCATTTTAGAGGCAGTAAAAAGAAGTTGCATGTATCAATGTAAATAAAAGAAAAATAGGAAGTTACATTTTTATATGTAATTAGAGAAATATAGAAACTTACATTTTTTTTTCTCAATGTAAATAAGAATGAAATAGAAATTATATTTTTTTTATATGTAAATAAAAAAATTTACATTTTTCAATGTAAACAAAAGAAATAAAAGAATGATTAGGAGTTTACATTTTTAATGTAAATAGAATATGAAAGATTAGAAATTTATATTTTAATGAATGGTTTTTCATTAGAAAGAATAATGAAACCAAATTGAGACGAAAAAGAATTTCGCTCGGTCCGAACCAGTCGCTAAACCGACCCAGACCGTTCGAAACGCCCTATCGTTTCAGAACACGACAAAATAGAACGCATACAAAAGAACGTTTCATAGTATATTACAACAATGCATCAGATTACAAGAATATACAGAGTATAAACAAATAAATATTACACAGAAATATCAGAGATTACAATACATTACATAGCAGCGGAAAATAATACAATACACAACTGAAGGAGATATAAAGATACAAAGCTTTCCGGATATCCTTCCAGCTGTAAACCAGGATCCTGCGAATATAAATCTGCAAAACCAAAACTACTAGGTGCCCGTGTCAAAATAGGGGCACCCAGAGTTTAGGTTAAAACAATAAACTCCAGGTCAGTCATGGGACTGGTGTGAGACCTAAAACAGTTATTAATCTTTATTTTAAAGTTAGGTAAATCAAGGGACCACGCCGCTTACGCGGAACGGGTTTCCTCCCAAGAACACCAGTGCATAAAACAACAACGCAATGCTAAATAAAGAAAAATGAAGCTATTATAAGACCCAGTTCCCATCACACAATGCAACGCAAGCCGGAGGATAGGGTTTTTACCTTATAATAGCCAAGAATGCTTGATACGTTTAAAACAAATCATTTGATACTATTATAAGTGCATAGTGTATTAAACAACTTCAAATCATAAGTATCAATCATAGGCGGCATGAGCGCCCCATCCCACTATGTCGCCATATATAGGATTACAACTAAAACCGCAAGATCACGTATTTGGAAATTGGATTTCCGTCATGAACCAAGGCAAAAGATAGTCCTTACCGAATTCGAGACTGCCTAGCCCGAGTCTCAGGATCAGAACGCATCGACCCTTGGAGCGACAGGGCCGGTCCACACGGAGTGGATTAAAAATGCCTGAGCACTACGTTTCGCCGCCCTTTGGGGCGTAAGCGAGCCAACGAATGACTCCATCGGACCCGGATCGTCCGATCTAACCGAGGCGCCTCGCAACAGCAACAACCACATAAGTCAAACTCGTCAGGGCGTGTAAAACCACTGACGCCACTTTTAGCTAGGAGGAAACGTAGGCCCTCCCTGAGGTCCTTTCTCCCGTTTCTGGTTCATACCGGGGTGTGAGGCTCGCGATTACACGTTATACACAAAGCTAATCCACACAGGCGGTGCTTTGATCATCACCACAAGACCTTGCTTTTCAACAGAAGCCCTGATCATTGCATCTTAGCATGCCACACAGACAATTCACGCCGTGCAACTGATGGCTATCAATCACACAGAATGAATTCCAATGTCAGACACACATTCCATTTGCAAGTCCGTTCTGGGTCTGAACGAAACCGGAGGCACTAAATACCTTGCAAACCCATCGATCACCACATACGTTTGGACGATCACCACTCATTATCCATATTTCGGGATGCCTCCCAATCAGGACCTCGGTTACCATCCAAACGAGGTGAAGATCTCCGGTCTTCGACCACCGTCTTCATTTTCGATTTCTTATCGTCGATTCAGTTATTCAGAATGGGATAAACCCGGTCTATCTGAGCAACTCGCGTATATAATAAACAAGTGTTACACAACATACGCCTCATTCCAATTCATCAGTCACTAACCATAAATTAATCAAGAGAATAATTCCCCAAATATTAACCCCGAAGGCCGAAACCAACATCAGATCAATATCCAGAAAACCATTATGCTTAGTTAACCGACAGTTAGTTTCTAAATTTCACATTCATAGGGAAAGGTTCCCATTAATTTTATCAAATATAAATTCCTTGAATTTATTCTTTAATCTCCTTTTGAATATCAATTCAAACTAGTCGGGATTAACGAACCCTACCGAAGTAATCATTTGTTTTAAATTTCCCAATCCCAACCTATTCATCCCATGAAGTAAAACGGGTCTTACTTCATATCTAACACCACGGTGTTATCGGTAAATTTAGTTACCATTTCACGTTTAAATCTAATTAAAGATTTAACTATCGCCTGGAGCAAAACTGGTGATACTCCGTTCTCGATCTTTTCAATCTAATTAAAGATTCATTAAAACTCCACTTAGTTTTAATCGTTAACTGGGTTAAAGAATCAGTGTCATTTGAAAACACGGTTCACGATAAACCCAAAATCACATTCCATTAATTATTGGGTTAAAGAACGAGTGTTATTTAAAACACTGTCCACGATAAACCCAAAAATCAATATCACTTCAATTCCAATTAAATATCATTTAATTATTACACTTCATTAAATCTAAATAAAAGGATTTAATCTTTTCTCCACTGGGTTCAAGAACGGTGTTAGTCAAGACACCATTCACGACAAACCCAAATCACATTTGATATTAAATACAAGGCTCTGAAATAGAAAATATCCCGGCTTATATTCAATATCAAATTCTGCGACCAACAAAGATCGTATTGGAAATAACGATATACATATCTATATCTTTCAAATTTCCATAACAACATTTGTATAATCACGAAATCCAACATCGAAATATTCCGAAGACAATTTCGATCCAAATCCATTCCAATGCAATCATTGGAAATTCTGGTTATTTTCAAAACCATTTCAAATTCAATTTATTTATTTAAAAATAAATAGAATTATAATTCTAGTTCAAAACTAGTTCATTTCGATAAAAATCTATTTTTATCTTTTCAAATATGGAGTTTTTCATCCCAATTCTTTCTCAATCATTTCTTATGATATTACACAAATTATTACTATTTTTAATAATTTTATCAAGGCCCGTACAGTCGATTTCCATCAACGGTCATCGAACTGCACTTACAGCGACCTTTTTCAAATTTGATTTGGACATAATTCCAAATCCAACAATTAGATTTCAAATTTCTAATATTCATTAGAAAGCTCTTTTCGATACGAACCCAACGGTTCCGGTTTTAGGAGAATCCGACGGTCGGATCTCCCGTAATGTCCGTTTGAAATAAATGGTTGAAATTCGCGAACTGCAGCGGCGCGGCGCGTTCTATTCAGGCCATTATATTATATATATAGTATATACTTCGTCGATTTCCTTTTAAAACGTGCTTTATAAATCGTTTTAAATTCGTTTTCAAAACGGTTTCAACTTCATATTCAATTTCAAATCAAAATTGAATATTCCAATATAAATTCATTTTAAATTCATTTCAAATTGATTTCAATTCAAATTGATTTCTAATTCAATTTCAGTTTGTTTTCAATTCAATTCAATTCCAACTCGAATTCGTTTCTATTCCATTTCAATTCGAATTCATTTCTATTCCATTTCAATTCGAATTCATTTATATTCCATTTCAATTCGAATTCATTTATTCAATTCTTTTCAAAATATCAGATTTTGAAATCACTTTCGAGTTTTATTATAAAATGAATAAAATCGATATAAATATCGTTCACGTCAAAATGGCGTCAATCTAATCAATACGGCTTCATATATTCCTATTTTCAAATATTCTATTTCAAATATTTCTTTTTCAAATGTTTCTATTTTAAAACTGGAATGAGGCCCAATCAATTACCATATAATGTTAATTATATGGATTTTCTACAACACATGTATATATCAACAACGATGAATAATCGACCATCATCCAACGTGCATTCTACACTGTATAAGCATCAAATATAAATATTCAACGCTTATAACAGTCTGTCAATCAATCGATCGACATACAACTAAACAATCGGGATTAGTGTACGTCAAATATCATCCCAATACCCGTGTGGGGTTTCAAGCAATCAAACACAGATTTTTTTTGTGTAGTTGGGCGATGTGTAAAATTTATCGTCCCAATCAATGTTCTTCAAATAGGTGTACATAAACAAACCGTCCGGTTTGTAAATGAATATTTATTTATTCACATTCACGTTAAAAATTATATTTTTAACGATCAAATATTTTATTTTAACACGTGAATTTTTATTCAGTTCATTTACAAATTAAAAATGATATTTTTATTTTTATAACTAATTTTAGAAAATTTCGGCGGCATAACGGCACGATACTAGAAACGGGACGAGGCCTAGCCTTATCCCCGGTCTAGTGAAGGCCCACGCCATTCACACATCAATCAAATCAATTCCATTTCACCAAACAATTCAATTCAAACCAAATAATCTAACCAACTACACAACCAATAATTTAACAAACAAGCCATCCATGGTTTGTGGATGACGGGTGTCGGGTGCTACTAAATACCGTCTGCATCCTAGTATATATATATATATAACTAGAATAATAAAATTAAAGAGTGAGAAATTCTCACCGAATAGCTATCCAATACCACGACTCTTCATTTATAGAAATCTTCGTCGTTCTGCCTCTTTTCACTTTCTTTGCCCGTATTATCTACATATGTAAAAATCGAATTTTTACTTTACTATTCAATATATAAAAATCGAATTTTTTACTATGCTATTCAATATATAAAAATCGCACCTTTCATAATATAAAAACATCGCTTTTTCTAATATAAAGATTTCGCCTTTTCAAATATAAAGATTTCACCTTTTTCCATTTTAAAAAAAAACATATCTTTTCTATTTTAAAAAAAAATCATATCTTTTTTATTTTAAAAATCATATCTTTTCTATTTTAAAAATCATATCTTTTCTATTTTAAAAATCATATCTTTTCTATTTATGCATAAATAAACAAATTATTATACATACTAAGAATAAACAAAGACAGATTCTATATAAATTAAAATAAATAAGTAAAACTTACATTGGAATTTTTAGAGAGAGGGGGGGTATCTTCTGCGCTGTGTTGACCGACTTGGGGGGGGGGGGTTCGGCGACACGAGGGGAGGCTGAAGGGGGGGTGCGGTCGGCAGTAGGGAAAAAAGGGGGGTATCGCGTCGATTAGGAAGAAGGGGGGGTATCTGCGATCGCTGGAGGAAGGGGGGGAAAGGAGGAGGTCGCAGTCGGAGAAGAAGGAGTGGAGGAGGAGGAGAAGAAAGGAGGCGGCAGAAGGAGGGGGTTGCGGCGGTGCTCCGCCTGGGGGCGGCGGCTGCCATCGCGCCCTCCCCTTTTCTTTTCTTTTTCTTCTGATAGAAACGGGAATGAAAGGTTAAGGGGAGGGAGGATTAAATGAAATTATATATATATTATTATTTAATTTATTTATTTTAATTCCATAAAGCAACTTTCTATTTCGAACTCGAAATCAAGCCCACCGCCTGCCGTCCATAGCTAATTACCCTCATCCCGAACACAATGGAATATGTACCGTAAGCTGATTCGATCATTTGAATCAGTTTCCGTCAAAATTTACATTTAAATCGCTATATTGAATTTTAAACGTACATTTCAAATTACAGGGGTCACATACTAACTAGAAAAATTCTCGAAAAATATTTTCTAGCTATGTATTGACGATACGGTCCTAACAAAACTAGTTTCGTCAAATTCTGAGACCGTTTGAAAAATGGCCAATTTCCAGTCGATTAAAATCAACTGAAACCGGTCAAACGCGTTTTCCTTTGCCACGCTCACATATTGATTCGAAAAATTATAAAATTTGAAACCTAGCAATAATTTGACATCACGGATCCAACAAAAGTGGTTTCGTCGAAATCCGAGGTCGTTTGCAAAATGTCCATTTTTAAGGGCCGGAATTCAATAGCGACTATTCAGAATTTTCAACTGGACATATCTTTTGATTCCCGCTATCAAATTTCAATTTGTCAGATTCGTTGGAAATATATTATCAATTAGATTCCATTATTTTTGGTTTCACTAAAATCCGGATTTTTTGCACCCGGTACATTCAACTGAAGTTTGAAATCGAATTATCGAACTACCGCGCCATTTTCAATTCCTTTTATAAATATAAATAAATATTTATATTCTATCGTCCATCTATATAACTATATACGATTTAATTTTATTCAAAATAAATTTCTCGTCGTTTTTATTTAAAATAATCTATTTTAAATATTCAAAATTCGCTAAAATTGCCAAAATAAAAAATTTAAACTGGCCCAGATTTTCGGGTTGTTACAATCTCCCCCACTTAAAACTTTTCGTCCCCGAAAAGGGACAAGGTCGAAAGTGGTTTGATCAATCAACTCTACATTCGATCTGGCTTCCATTCTCCAACTTTTCAGTTTTTGAGAATTTTCAAATTCTTCAAAAATTTGGCTAACACCCGGAATTTTCGAAAAATTTCGCCATAACCTCCCCTGCACCGGGAGCCACGGGAAAATCCCGAAATTGCCATACAGGCCTTCTGATCTCAAAATGAAAAAGAAAAGGCCAAGCGGCTAGCCAATCGGCTCATAAAATCATCATCACCCAAACAAAACAGTAAATTATATTAAACATGTACCTATTTGTCGGGCAAACAAATTTTATTCTCTGCTCTAGCCTCCTTGCTATGACCTGTTCAATGTAAGTACATGTATATGCAAGCAAATGCGGCTAATTTTCAATACAATTCAATATTTGATACAATTAGGCGTAAGGGTTCAAAATTATCAAACAATTAAACAAACAACACAAACATCAATCAATTAGTGGATTAACGTTTCAAATTCATAATTTTGATATATTGTCAAAGATCAGATTTTTGATGCCAAATCACTACAATAAGCCCTATCTAGTTTCGGTTCTCACACCAGTCGATTGGAAATATATAGAAATCTCACTTTCGAAACTCGAAAATAAATACTGGCGATGGTGCCCCGTCACCAGAATTATCCCCAGGCATTAGAGTATGATTCTATAACTATCCAGTACATTAAAACTTCGAATACACGTTTGCAAGACATATATGCAAAATCTTTATATATTGGATTGTCCAAATTCATATAGATTAATAATCAAATACAAGTAGTTGATTTAAATTTTCAAAACAAAAATTGTTTTCATCTTAAAAATATACTCTTCGTACTCGTTCTAGGATACTACTGATCCCATCTCTAACGAGTCATTCCCATTGGATTTTACTAATCCAATATCTGATGAATTCTTTCGCATGGTTCTAATGTGCCTTGTTCTCTGAGCTTTGTAAACCAAAGCTCTGATACCAACTGAGACGAAAAAGAATTTCGCTTGGTCCGAACCAGTCGCTAAACCGACCCAGACCGTTCGAAATGCCCTATCGTTTGAGAACACGACAAAATAGAACGCATACAAAAGAACGTTTCATAGTATATTACAACAATGCATCAGATTACAAGAATATACAGAGTATAAACAAATAAATATTACACAGAAATATCAGAGATTACAATACATTACATAGCAGCGGAAAATAATACAATACACAACTGAAGGAGATATACGGATACAAAGCTTTCCGGATATCCTTCCAGCTGTAAACCAGGATCCTGCGAATATAAATCTGCAAAACCAAAACTACTAGCTGCCCGTGTCAAAATAGGGGCACCCAGAGTTTAGGTTAAAACAATAAACTCCAGGTCAGTCATGGGACTGGTGTGAGAACTAAAACAGTTATTAATCTTTATTTTAAAGTTAGGTAAATCAAGGGACCACGCCGCTTACGCGGAACGGGTTTCCTCCCAAGAACACCAGTGCATAAAACAACAACGCAATGCTAAATAAAGAAAAATGAAGCTATTATAAGACCCATTTCCCATCACACAATGCAACGCAAGCCGTAGGATAGGGTTTTTACCTTATAATAGCCAAGAATGCTTGATACGTTTAAAACAAATCATTTGATACTATTATAAGTGCATAGTGTATAAAACAACTTCAAATCATAAGTATCAATCATAGGCGGCATGAGCGCCCCATCCCACTATGTCGCCATATATAGGATTACAACTAAAACCGCAAGATCACGTATTTGGAAATTGGATTTCCGTCATGAACCAAGGCAAAAGATAGTCCTTACCGAATTCGAGACTGCCTAGCCCGAGTCTCAGGATCAGAACGCATCGACCCTTGGAGCGACAGGGCCGGTCCACACGGAGTGGATTAAAAATGCCTGAGCACTACGTTTCGCCGCCCTTTGGGGCGTAAGCGAGCCAACGAATGACTCCATCAGACCCGGATCGTCCTATCTAACCAAGGCGCCTCGCAACAGCAACAACCACATAAGTCAAACTCGTCAGGGCGTGTAAAACCACTGACGCCACTTTTAGCTAGGAGGAAACGTAGGCCCTCCCTGAGGTCCTTTCTCCCGTTTCTGGTTCATACCGGGGTGTGAGGCTCGCGATTACACGTTATACACAAAGCTAATCCACACAGGCGGTGCTTTGATCATCACCACAAGACCTTGCTTTTCAACAGAAGCCCTGATCATTGCATCTTAGCTTGCCACACAGACAATTTACGCCGTGCAACTGATGGCTATCAATCACACAGAATGAATTCCAATGTCAGACACACATTCCATTTGCAAGTCCGTTCTGGGTCTGAACGAAACCGGAGGCACTAAATACCTCGCAAACCCATCGATCACCACATACGTCTGGACGATCACCACTCATTATCCATATTTCGGGATGCCTCCCAATCAGGACCTCGGTTACCATCCAAACGAGGTGAAGATCTCCGGTCTTCGACCACCGTCTTCATTTTCGATTTCTTATCGTCGATTCAGTTATTCAGAATGGGATAAACCCGGTCTTTCTGAGCAACTCGCGTATATAATAAACAAGTGTTACACAAACACAACATACGCCTCATTCCAATTCATCAGTCACTAACCGTAAATTAATCAAGAGAATAATTCCCCAAATATTAACCCCGAAGGCCGAAACCAACATCAGATCAATATCCAGAAAACCATTATGCTTAGTTAACCGACAGTTAGTTTCTAAATTTCACATTCATAGGGAAAGGTTCCCATTAATTTTATCAAAGATAAATTCCTTGAATTTATTCTTTAATCTCCTTTTGAATATCAATTCAAACTAGTCGGGATTAACGAACCCTTCCGAAGTAATCATTTGTTTTAAATTTCCCAATCCCAACCTATTCATCCCATGAAGTAAAATGGGTCTTACTTCATATCTAACACCACGGTGTTATCGGTAAATTTAGTTACCATTTCACGTTTAAATCTAATTAAAGATTTAACTATCGCCTGGAGCAAAACTGGTGATACTCCGTTCTCGATCTTTTCAATCTAATTAAAGATTCATTAAAACTCCACTTAGTTTTAATCGTTAACTGGGTTAAAGAATCAGTGTCATTTGAAAACACGGTTCACGATAAACCCAAAATCACATTCCATTAATTATTGGGTTAAAGAACGAGTGTTATTTAAAACACTGCCCACGATAAACCCAAAAATCAATATCACTTCAATTCCAATTAAATATCATTTAATTGTTACACTTCATTAAATCTAAATAAAAAGATTTAATCTTTTCTCCACTGGGTTCAAGAACGGTGTTAGTCAAGACACCATTCACGACAAACCCAAATCACATTTGATATTAAATACAAGGCTCTAAAATAGAAAATATCCCGACTTATATTCAATATCAAATTCTGCGACCAACAAAGATCGTATTGGAAATAACGATATACATATCTATATCTTTCAAATTTCCATAACAACATTTGTATAATCACGAAATCCAACATCGAAATATTCCGAAGACAATTTCGATCCAAATCCATTCCAATGCAATCATTGGAAATTCTGGTTATTTTCAAAACCATTTCAAATTCAATTTATTTATTTAAAAATAAATAGAATTACAATTCTAGTTCAAAACTAGTTCATTTCGATAAAAATCTATTTTTATCTTTTCAAATATGGAGTTTTTCATCCCAATTCTTTCTCAATCATTTCTTATGATTTTACACAAATTATTACTATTTTTAATAATTTTATCAAGGCCCGTACAGTCGATTTCCATCAACAGTCATCGAACTGCACTTACAGCGACCTTTTTTAAATTTGATTTGGACATAATTCCAAATCCAACCATTAGATTTCAAATTTCTAATATTCGTTAGAAAGCTCTTTTCGATACGAACCCAACGGTTCCGGTTTTAGGAGAATCCGACGGTCGGATCTCCCGTAATGTCCGTTTGAAATAAATGGTCGAAATTCGCGAACTGCCGCGGCGCGGCGCGTTCTATTCAGGCCATTATATTATGTATATAATATATACTTCGTCGATTTCCTTTTAAAACGTGCTTTATAAATCGTTTTAAATTCGTTTTCAAAACGGTTTCAACTTCATATTCAATTTCAAATCAAAATTGAATATTCCAATATAAATTCATTTTAAATTCATTTCAAATTGATTTCAATTCAAATTGATTTCTAATTCAATTTCAGTTTGTTTTCAATTCAATTCAATTCCAACTCGAATTCGTTTCTACTCCATTTCAATTCGAATTCATTTCTATTCCATTTCAATTCGAATTCATTTATATTCCATTTCAATTCGAATTCATTTATTCAATTCTTTTCAAAATATCAGATTTTGAAATCACTTTCGAGTTTTATTATAAAATGAATAAAATCGATATAAATATCGTTCACGTCAAAATGGCGTCAATCTAATCAATACTGCTTCATATATTCCTATTTTCAAATATTCTATTTCAAATATTTCTTTTTCAAATGTTTCTATTTTAAAACTGGAATGAGGCCCAATCAATTACCATATAATGTTAATTATATGGATTTTCTACAACACATGTATATATCAACAACGATGAATAATCGACCATCATCCAACGTGCATTCTACACTGTATAAGCATCAAATATAAATATTCAACGCTTATAACAGTCTGTCAATCAATCGATCGACATACAACTAAACAATCGGGATTAGTGTACGTCAAATATCATCCCAATACCCGTGTGGGGTTTCAAGCAATCAAACACAGATTTTTATTTGTGCAGTTGGGCGATGTGTAAAATTTATCGTCCCAATCAATGTTCTTCAAATAGGTGTACATAAACAAACCGTCCGGTTTGTAAATGAATATTTATTTATTCACATTCACGTTAAAAATTATATTTTTAACAATCAAATATTTTATTTTAACACGTGAATTTTTATTCAGTTCATTTACAAATTAAAAATGATATTTTTATTTTTCTAACTAATTTTAGAAAATTTCGGCGGCATAACGGCACGATACTAGAAACGGGACGAGGCCTAGCCTTATCCCCGGTCTAGTGAAGTCCCACGCCATTCACACATCAATCAAATCAATTCCATTTCACCACTCAATTCAATTCAAACCAAATAATCTAACCAACTACACAACCAACAATTTAACAAACAAGCCATCCATGGTTTGTGGATGACGGGTGTCGGGTGCTACTAAATACCGTCTGCATCCTAGTATATATATATATATATATATAACTAGAATAATAAAATTAAAGAGTGAGAAATTCTCACCGAATAGCTATCCAATACCACGACTCTTCATTTATAGAAATCTTCGTCGTTCTGCCTCTTTTCACTTTCTTTGCCCGTATTATCTACATATGTAAAAATCGAATTTTTACTTTGCTATTCAATATATAAAAATCGAATTTTTTACTATGCTATTCAGTATATAAAAATCTCACCTTTCATAATATAAAAACATCGCTTTTTCTAATATAAAGATTTCGCCTTTTCAAATATAAAGATTTCACCTTTTTCCATTTTAAAAAAAAATCATATCTTTTCTATTTTAAAAAAAAATCATATCTTTTCTATTTTAAAAATCATATCTTTTCTATTTTAAAAATCATATCTTTTCTATTTTAAAAATCATATCTTTTCTATTTATGCATAAATAAACAAATTATTATACATACTAAGAATAAACAAAGACAGATTCTATATAAATTAAAATAAATAAGTAAAACTTACATTGGAATTTTTAGAGAGAGGGGGGTATCTTCTGCGCTGTGTTGACCGACTTGGGGGGGGGGGTTCGGCGACGCGAGGGGAGGCTGAAGGGGGGGGTGCGGTCGGAAGTAGGGAAAAAAGGGGGGTATCGCGTCGATTAGGAAGGAGGGGGGGGGTATCTGCGATCGTTGGAGGAAGGGGGGGGGAAGGAGGAGGTCGCAGTCGGAGAAGAAGGAGTGGAGGAGGAGGAGAAGAAAGGAGGCGGTGGAAGGAGGGGGTTGCGGCGGTGCTCCGCCTGGGGGCGGCGGCTGCCATCGCGCCCTCCCCCCTTTTTTTTCTTCTGATAGAAACGGGAATGAAAGGTTAAGGGGAGGGAGGGCTTAAATGAAATTATATATATATATTATTTAATTTATTTATTTTAATTCCATAAAGCAACTTTCTATTTCGAACTCGAAATCAAGCCCACCGCCTGCCGTCCATAGCTAATTACCCTCATCCCGAACACAATGGAATATGTACCGTAAGCTGATTCGATCATTTGAATCAGTTTCCGTCAAAATTTACATTTAAATCGCTATATTGAATTTTAAACGTACATTTCAAATTACCGGGGTCACATACTAACTAGAAAAATTCTTGAAAAATATTTTCTAGCTTCGTATTGACGATACGGTCCTAACAAAACTAGTTTCGTCAAATTCTGAGACCGTTTGAAAAATGGCCAATTTCCAGTCGATTAAAATCAACTGAAACCGGTCAAACGCATTTTCCTTTGCCACGCTCACATATTGATTCGAAAAATTATGAAATTTGAAACCTAGCAATAATTTGACATCACGGATCCAACAAAAGTGGTTTCGTCGAAATCCGAGGTCGTTTGCAAAATGTCCATTTTTAAGGGCCTGAATTCCATAGCGACTATTCAGAATTTTCAACTGGACATATCTTTTGATTCCCGCTATCAAATTTCGATTTGTCAGATTCGTTGGAAAGATATTATCAATTAGATTCCAATATTTTTGGTTTCACTAAAATCCGGATTGTTTTGCACCCGGTACATTCAAATGAAGTTTGAAATCGAATTATCGAACTACCACGCCATTTTCAATTCCTTTTATAAATATAAATAAATATTTATATTCTATCGTCCATCTATATAACTATATACGATTTAATTTTATTCAAAATAAATTTCTCGTCGTTTTTATTTAAAATAATCTATTTTAAATATTCAAAATTCGCTAAAATTGCCAAAATAAAAATTTTAAACTGGCCCAGATTTTCGGGTTGTTACATTCTCCCCCACTTAAAACTTTTCGTCCTTGAAAAGGGACAAAGTCGAAAGTGGTTTGATCAATCAACTCTACATTCGATCTGGCTTCCATTCTCCAACTTTTCAGTTTCTGAGAATTTTCAAATTCTTCAAAAATTTGGCTAACACCCGGAATTTTCGAAAAATTTCGCCATAACCTCCCCTACACCGGGAGCCACGGGAAAATCCCGAAATTTCCATACAGGCCTTCTGATCTCAAAAAGAAAAAGAAAAAGCCAAGCGGCTAGCCAATCGGCTCATAAAATCATCATCACCCAAACAAAACAGTAAATTATATTAAACATGTACCTATTTGTCGGGCAAACAAATTTTATTCTCTGCTCTAGCCTCCTTGCTATGACCTGTTCAATGTAAGTACATGTATATGCAAGCAAATGCGGTTATTTTCAATACAATTCAATATTTGATACAATTAGGCGTAAGGGTTCAAAATTATCAAACAATTAAACAAACAACACAAACATCAATCAATTAGTGGATTAACGTTTCAAATTCATAATTTTGATATATTGTCAAAGATCAGATTTTTGATGCCAAATCACTACAATAAGCCCTATCTAGTTTCGGTTCTCACACCAGTCGATTGGAAATATATAGAAATCTCACTTTCGTAACTCGAAAATAAATACTGGTGATGGTGCCCCGTCACCAGAATTATCCCCGGGCATTAGAGTATGATTCTATAACTATCCAGTACATTAAAACTTCGAATACACATTTGCAAGACATATTTGCAAAATCTTTATATATTGGATTGTCCAAATTCATATAGATTAATAATCAAATACAAGTAGTTGATTTAAATTTTCAAAACAAAAATTGTTTTCATCTTAAAAATATACTCTTCGTACTCGTTCTAGGATACTACTGATCCCATCTCTAACGAGTCATTCCCATTGGATTTTACTAATCCAATATCTGATGAATTCTTTCGCATGGTTCTAATGTGCCTTGTTCTCTGAGCTTTGTAAACCAAAGCTCTGATACCAACTGAGACGAAAAATAATTTCGCTCGGTCCGAACCAGTCGCTAAACCGACCCAGACCATTCGAAACGCCCTATCGTTTGAGAACACGACAAAATAGAATGCATACAAAAGAACGTTTCATAGTATATTACAACAATGCATCAGATTACAAGAATATACAGAGTATAAACAAATAAATATTACACAGAAATATCAGAGATTACAATACATTACATAGCAGCGGAAAATAATACAATACACAACTGAAGGAGATATACGGATACAAAGCTTTCCGGATATCTTTCCAGCTGTAAACCAGGATCCTGCGAATATAAATCTGCAAAACCAAAACTACTAGCTGCCCGTGTCAAAATAGGGGCACCCAGAGTTTAGGTTAAAACAATAAACTCCAGGTCAGTCATGGGACTGGTGTGAGAACTAAAACAGTTATTAATCTTTATTTTAAACTTAGGTAAATCAAGGGACCACGCCGCTTACGCGGAACGGGTTTCCTCCCAAGAACACCAGTGCATAAAACAACAACGCAATGCTAAATAAAGAAAAATGAAGCTATTATAAGACCCAGTTCCCATCACACAATGCAACGTAAGCCGGAGGATAGGGTTTTTACCTTATAATAGCCAAGAATGCTTGATACGTTTAAAACAAATCATTTGATACTATTATAAGTGCATAGTGTATAAAACAACTTCAAATCATAAGTATCAATCATAGGCGGCATGAGCGCCCCATCCCACTATGTCGCCATATATAGGATTACAACTAAAACCGCAAGATCACGTATTTGGAAATTGGATTTCCGTCATGAACCAAGGCAAAAGATGGTCCTTACCGAATTCGAGACTGCCTAGCCCGAGTCTCAGGATCAGAACGCATCGACCCTTGGAGCGACAGGGCCGGTCCACACGGAGTGGATTAAAAATGCCTGAGCACTACGTTTCGCCGCCCTTTGGGGCGTAAGCGAGCCAACGAATGACTCCATCGGACCCGGATCGTCCGATCTAACCGAGGCGCCTCGCAACAGCAACAACCACATAAGTCAAACTCGTCAGGGCGTGTAAAACCACTGACGCCACTTTTAGCTAGGAGGAAACGTAGGCCCTCCCTGAGGTCCTTTCTCCCGTTTCTGGTTCATACCGGGGTGTGAGGCTCGCGATTACACGTTATACACAAAGCTAATCCACACAGGCGGTGCTTTGATCATCACCACAAGACCTTTCTTTTCAACAGAAGCCCTGATCGTTGCATCTTAGCATGCCACACAGACAATTCACGCCGTGCAACTGATGGCTATCAATCACACAAAATGAATTCCAATGTCAGACACACATTCCATTTGCAAGTCCGTTCTGGGTCTGAACGAAACCGGAGGCACTAAATACCTCGCAAACCCATCGATCACCACATACGTCTGGACGATCACCACTCATTATCCATATTTCGGGATGCCTCCCAATCAGGACCTCGGTTACCATCCAAACGAGGTGAAGATCTCCGGTCTTCGACCACCGTCTTCATTTTCGATTTCTTATCGTCGATTCAGTTATTCAGAATGGGATAAACCCGGTCTTTCTGAGCAACTCGCGTATATAATAAACAAGTGTTACACAAACACAACATACGCCTCATTCCAATTCATCAGTCACTAACCGTAAATTAATCAAGAGAATAATTCCCCAAATATTAACCCCGAAGGCCGAAACCAACATCAGATCAATATCCAGAAAACCATTATGCTTAGTTAACCGACAGTTAGTTTCTAAATTTCACATTCATAGGGAAAGGTTCCCATTAATTTTATCAAAGATAAATTCCTTGAATTTATTTTTTAATCTCCTTTTGAATATCAATTCAAACTACTCGGGATTAACGAACCTTACCGAAGTAATCATTTGTTTTAAATTTCCCAATCCCAACCTATTCATCCCATGAAGTAAAACGGGTCTTACTTCATATCTAACACCACGGTGTTATCGGTAAATTTAGTTACCATTTCACGTTTAAATCTAATTAAAGATTTAACTATCGCCTGGAACAAAACGGGTGATACTCCGTTCTCGATCTTTTCAATCTAATTAAAGATTCATTAAAACTCCAGTTAGTTTTAATCGTTAACTGGGTTAAAGAATCAGTGTCATTTGAAAACACGGTTCACGATAAACCCAAAATCACATTCCATTAATTATTGGGTTAAAGAACGAGTGTTATTTAAAACACTGTCCACGATAAACCCAAAAATCAATATCACTTCAATTCCAATTAAATATCATTTAATTGTTACACTTCATTAAATCGAAATAAAAAGATTAAATCTTTTCTCCACTGGGTTCAAGAACGGTGTTAGTCAAGACACCATTCACGACAAACCCAAATCACATTTGATATTAAATACAAGGCTCTGAAATAGAAAATATCCCGGCTTATATTCAATATCAAATTCTGCGACCAACAAAGATCGTATTGGAAATAACGATATACATATCTATATCTTTCAAATTTCCATAACAACATTTGTATAATCACGAAATCCAACATCGAAATATTCCGAAGACAATTTCGATCCAAATCCATTCCAATGCAATCATTGGAAATTATGGTTATTTTCAAAACCATTTCAAATTCAATTTATTTATTTAAAAATAAATAGAATTATAATTCTAGTTCAAAACTAGTTCATTTCGATAAAAATCTATTTTTATCTTTTCAAATATGGAGTTTTTCATCCCAATTCTTTCTCAATCATTTCTTATGATTTTACACAAATTATTACTATTTTTAATAATTTTATCAAGGCCCGTACAGTCGATTTCCATCAACGGTCATCGAACTGCACTTACAGCGACCTTTTTCAAATTTGATTTGGACATAATTCCAAATCCAATTGTTAGATTTCAAATTTCTAATATTCGTTAGAAAGCTCTTTTCGATACGAACCCAATGGTTCCGGTTTTAGGAGAATCCGACGGTCGGATCTCCCGTAATGTCCGTTTGAAATAAATGGTCGAAATTCGCGAACTGCCGCGGCGCGGCGCGTTCTATTCAGGCCATTATATTATATATATAATATATACTTCGTCGATTTCCTTTTAAAACGTGCTTTATAAATCGTTTTAAATTCGTTTTCAAAACGGTTTCAACTTCATATTCAATTTCAAATCAAAATTGAATATTCCAATATAAATTCATTTTAAATTCATTTCAAATTGATTTCAATTCAAATTGATTTCTAATTCAATTTCAGTTTGTTTTCAATTCAATTCAATTCCAACTCGAATTCGTTTCTATTCCATTTCAATTCGAATTCATTTCTATTCCATTTCAATTCGAATTCATTTATATTCCATTTCAATTCGAATTCATTTATTCAATTCTTTTCAAAATATCAGATTTTGAATTCACTTTCGAGTTTTATTATAAAATGAATAAAATCGATATAAATATCGTTCACGTCAAAATGGCGTCAATCTAATCAATACGGCTTCATATATTCCTGTTTTCAAATATTCTATTTCAAATATTTCTTTTTCAAATGTTTCTATTTTAAAACTGGAATGAGGCCCAATCAATTACCATATAATGTTAATTATATGGATTTTCTGCAACACATGTATATACCAACAACGATGAATAATCGACCATCATCCAACGTGCATTCTACATTGTATAAGCATCAAATATAAATATTCAACGCTTATAACAGTCTGTCAATCAATCGATCGACATACAACTAAACAATCGGGATTAGTGTACGTCAAATATCATCCCAATACCCGTGTGGGGTTTCAAGCAATCAAACACAGATTTTTATTTGTGCAGTTGGGCGATGTGTAAAATTTATCGTCCCAATCAATGTTCTTCAAATAGGTGTACATAAATAAACCGTCCGGTTTGTAAATGAATATTTATTTATTCACATTCACGTTAAAAATTATATTTTTAACGATCAAATATTTTATTTTAACACGTGAATTTATATATAGTTCATTTACAAAATAAAAATGATATTTTTATTTTTCTAACTTATTTTAGAAAATTTCGGCGGCATAACGGCACGATACTAGAAACGGGACGAGGCCTAGCCTTATCCCCGGTCTAGTGAAGGCCCACGCCATTCACACATCAATCAAATCAATTCCATTTCACCAAACAATTCAATTCAAACCAAATAATCTAACCAACTACACAACCAACAATTTAACAAACAAGCCATCTATGGTTTGTGGATGACGGGTGTCGGGTGCTACTAAACACCGTCTGCATCCTAGTATATATATATATATATATATATATAACTAGAATAATAAAATTAAAGAGTGAGAAATTCTCACCGAATAGCTATCCAATACCACGACTCTTCATTTATAGAAATCTTCGTCGTTCTGCCTCTTTTCACTTTCTTTGCCCGTATTATCTACATATGTAAAAATCGAATTTTTACTTTGCTATTCAATATATAAAAATCGAATTTTTACTATGCTATTCAATATTTAAAAATCGCACCTTTCATAATATAAAAACATCGCTTTTTCTAATATAAAGATTTCGCCTTTTCAAATATAAAGATTTCGCCTTTTTCCATTTTAAAAAAAAAATCATATCTTTTCTATTATAAAAAAAAATCATATCTTTTCTATTTTAAAAATCATATCTTTTCTATTTTAAAAATCATATCTTTTCTATTTATGCATAAATAAACAAATTATTATACATACTAAGAATAAACAAAGACAGATTCTATATAAATTAAAATAAATAAGTAAAACTTACATTGGAATTTTTAGAGAGAGGGGGGGTATCTTCTGCGCTGTGTTGACCGACTGGGGGGGGGGGGGTTCGGCGACGCGAGGGGAGGCTGAAGGGGGTGCGGTCGGCTGCAGGGAAAAAAGGGGGGTATCGCGTCGATTAGGAAGGAGGGGGGGTATCTGCGATCGCTGGAGGAATGGGGGAAAAGAGGAGGTCGTAGTCGGAGAAGAAGGAGTGGAGGAGGAGGAGAAGAAAGGAGGCGGCGGAAGGAGGGGGTTGCGGTGGTGCTCCGCCTGGGGGGGACGGCTGCCATCGCGCCCTCCCCCTTTTTTTTCTTCTGATAGAAACGGGAATGAAAGGATAACGGGAGGGAGGGCTTAAATGAAATTATATATATATTATTTAATTTATTTATTTTAATTCCATAAAACAACTTTCTATTTCGAACTCGAAATCAAGCCCACCGCCTGCCATCCATAGCTAATTACCCTCATCCCGAACACAATGGAATATGTACCGTATGCTGATTCGATCATTTGAATCAGTTTCCGTCAAAATTTACATTTAAATCGCTATATTGAATTTTAAACGTACATTTCAAATTACCGGGGTCACATACTAACTAGAAAAATTCTCAAAAAATATTTTCTAGCTTCGTATTGACGATACGGTCCTAACAAAACTAGTTTCGTCAAATTCTGAGACCGTTTGAAAAATTGCCAATTTCCAGTCGATTAAAATCAACTGAAACCGGTCAAACGCGTTTTCCTTTGCCACGCTCACATATTGATTCGAAAAATTATGAAATTTGAAACCTAGCAATAATTTTACATCACGGATCCAACAAAAGTGGTTTCGTCGAAATCCGAGGTCGTTTGCAAAATGTCCATTTTTAAGGGCCTGAATTCCATAGCGGCTATTCAGAATTTTCAACTGGACATATCTTTTATTTCCCGCTATCAAATTTCGATTTGTCAGATTCGTTGGAAAGATATTATCAATTAGATTCCATTATTTTTGGTTTCACTAAAATCCGGATTGTTTTGCACCCGGTACATTCAACTGAAGTTTGAAATCGAATTATCGAACTACCGCGCCATTTTCAATTCCTTTTATAAATATAAATAAATATTTATATTCTATCGTCCATCTATATAACTATATACGATTTAATTTTAGTCAAAATAAATTTCTCGTCGTTTTTATTTAAAATAATCTATTTTAAATATTCAAAATTCGCTAAAATTGCCAAAATAAAAATTTTAAACTGGCCCAGATTTTCGGGTTGTTACACAAATATACATCTGGTGTAAATTGAAAGATGAAGTAAAAAAAAATACATTGTTGGATATAGCATGCGTATGTGAATTAAAATAAAATAAACATTATTGTGAGCCATGTTATACCTCGATATTATATACATAAATAGGGATATTCGATGTTAACAAAATATAGTGAAATGAAATGAATGACGGAATTATATATAAGTATATATATATAAATTGTAATTAAACGAATCGTGTGTGGTAGTTCGCGATTCGACAATCGTAACTTTAAATAGTTATACCGAAATATCCGATCGTCGGATTTTCCCAAAACTGAAACCGTTAGGTTTCGCCTTGGGAAGACCTTTCCAACGATATGAATTGTGTTAAATTCCAACGATTAGATTTAGAGAAACTTATAAAACAAATTTGGGAGAAAACAGCGCCAAGGTCGCCTATTGACATGAAGTGTTTTTAAATAAAATTCAATTATTTTTATATAAATAAAAATAGAGATTAATCGTTATAAAGTAATATTAACGATAAGAAATGATTTTAAATTATATATATACGAGGATCATTTGAAAAGTTCGAGTTCAATCTCATTTCAAATGACTATTCGTCGATCTAAGTCGAAGAGTTGAAGACGGTGATTGAAGACCGACGATCTTCACTTCGAATGGATGAGGACTACTGACACCCGTGATTGGAGTAGCCACCTTGAAAGGGGCTGCAGTGGTAGTTGTCCGGACGTATTTGTTGATTGTTCGGATACGCGAGGAATAAGGTGCCTTCGGTTTCATTCAGACCCAGAACGGACTTGAAAATGGATTGTATGTCTGACGTTGTATTCCTTTATACGGTATTCGTTGATCTCTGCTAAATATATATCTGATTGGTGTTTAACACCCTTCTCTGAGACGCAAGAGCTTAGAGGTTATATATTGACAGGAATCAATGGTATGGTATGGATTGACAATGTGGGATGCTAAGATGCAAATGATCAAAGGTTTTGTTGAAAAGCAGGCCTTGTGGTTGATGATCAAAGCACAGCTTGAATAAGCATAACTTCGTGTATTACGTAGCTTCACGAGCCTCACAACCCGGTTGGAGTCTAAAACGGGAGAAGGGAACGCAGAGCTGTAAATTTATTTTGATGTACTCTGATATATTCTGTATTCTGATGTAACATTATTGTAATGTTTATAAAAGTCTGCTGTTATTGTTCTGATGTTGTTGTATTCCCAGAGTTAACGTACTCGGGTTTTGAACAGTCTTGGTCGATTTTGCGATCGATCGGGTCCAGCGATACCCGTGTCGTTACATGATCCTAAAAGGGGAAATTATGACAATAATGAGTCTTACCTCAAAGATATTGCTATAAAGACTGTCATAGAGTTGTTGGGAAGCAAAGGGAAAAGAACCCAGGATGACAAGTTTTGTAATACCCCTCACTTTATAATAGGCTATCTAGACTCTGCCTTTCTCCTTCCTCCTCAAAACTCTTTTGAAAAAAGAATAAAGTCTCAGGAAATTCTTATTCAAGATCTCGAGGAAAAGACAAAATAATTTCAAATGGTGTTCATAATTCTAATTAAAGAGAGGTAAATTCTTGGATCTGGTCAATTTAAATTTCTCCTCTTTCTTCCCTTTTTCTTTTAGTTGAGAATTGTGAATCCATGGTTACTTAGATTCTAGACCCAGTTAGGAGAGCCATAAAATACTAGGTATGGACCAGATTCAGAATTGGAAAGCAATTTAGGTGAGTGATTCAAGTTATACCTTTTTGATAATGGTATATCTATCGTTCGACATTCCCCATTAATATGTATGATAAATCTGCTGAACTGTAAACCTAATGAAATGTTTAGTAACCTGCTGAAATCAGCTGAAATTAAGTACTGTGGAATATGATTGGAAATTTAGGATTGTATGAACATGTAGATCAGTAGGCATAATGGAAAATTAAGTGGAACATGTTAATGAAACTGTAAGTAACCTGTAGAATCTATTGCATATGTGGAGTTAAGTAAATATGTTTAATGCATTGGAGTTATATGAACCCATTAACCTGTAATACTTAACCTATTTAATCTGTTAGCGTTATATAGAAGCCTATTTCCATTAGTCACTATCTACATTGGGAATTTTTGTGAACACTGTGAAATTTACAATGAACATTTGTTAAGAATATTATTGCGTCAAAGGATTGTAAATAAGAATTACAACGAAATTTGGAAGAACAAATAGGACTGAATTTATAGTAAATAGAAAATTGTAACCGCACTTAGACACGAGGTTAAATTCAACTTATGTTAGAAGTCTGTCCGGAACCGCCCGGAAAATCCAGCATCCACAAGTGGTTAATTTGTTGTGAGAGGTCTAATGCGTATACACACATATAATGGCATTAAGACAAGAAGTTAAGTCAAAATTGTGGTAGAAGTCTACCCGGAACCGACGGCAAAACCAGCATCCACAAGTGGTCGACTTAATGTGAGAGATCTGGTGCATAAAGGTATATATGAATATGTGCATATAACTGGATTGAAATAAATGGCATTATTTGTAATTAATGGAAATGAATGAATGTTACAACAGTAAAAGAATCGGAATGAATGGGGAATGATAATAACCTATAATGAATAAACCTGAAAGGGAAAAAGGAAAGATAAAAGGTAGGCTTGTCCTAGGGACAAGTGGAAATTATGACTGATGTTATAATAAACGGTAGAGAGAATGTGATAACTTATGTAATGAAACAAGTTGTACCTGATTGTAAATTAAGTAATATGTAAACCTAAGAACCTGAATTCTACTGCTAAGAAGAACATGTTATATGAAAACCTGAGAATCTGAAATCTGCTGTTAGGACTAACATGTTAAAGGCTTATTAGTGAACTTAAATAGGGTAAGTTATAGAACTAAATTAATAAGCAAGAAGAGTCCATTCCTTAGAGATATAAGGGGATCAGAGAGAACTTGGTAACTTAAATAAGAAGTCAATATAAATTGAAACCAAGTTAACAAGAACTCTGATGAGGTGGAGAAAGCGCATAATTAAATGCTTAGGCATAGGGTCTAATAACTTATGGACCTGAGGCGCTTGTACCAGTCCATACGTCAGAAGGTGAATAAACCAACGAGGTAGGTCATCGTGGTGTCATGAGGCACGAGGGGAGCACACGTCCATCTGATTATTTTGCTCATTCTGCCTGTTGTTTTGCTAATATTCTATTGGCTCTGAAGGGCTGGAAAGGGAAGCACACAGCTTTCGGGGACGTGGAGGGTACTCCTGGTAGTCCTCTATGCGGTGGCAGCGTTTAGGCTATGCTCGCAAAGGTTAGGTCTGTGCATTTCTACCCGGTGAGTATACCTTGACTACCACGATAGTGGATAGTCAGAAGGTTGCGGGGTGGCATAGGTGATTCGACGATCCGGCTGCATTTTGATTAGGTGGGTTACGACCATTTTATCGGTTTGCCTTCAGCGGGTCTAACCATATGTTTGATAGCAGTCATCGGGTACCAACTGTCGACAGTCAACCTGATGCGTGATATGGAAAAATGGAGAGCTAAACCTACAAATCATTGACCAATCGCTATCAAGGCTTTGGTTGTGGAACATGCTAACTAGGATGTTGTTTGTTGTTTTTCTAGGCCACGTAACCAGCTCTCAATTCTGTTGGTCTTTCTCTAGTTGAGGTAGGGGTCGGGTGGGAGCATAGCCACTGGAAATGCAGACCATAGCATCTGTGTATACATATATTTGAAAAGGCTCCCAACTGAGTTCCATGTCTCTAACAAAGCCTTGTTACGGAACTTGGTGCACAATACGTAATATGTGTAGATACATGCATACCATTTCTGAATGATGTATCGCTGAAGTTGAGGCATCGAGTACAGTTGATGATACGTACGTGAGAAAGTCTAGAAGTATGCGTGTCTGCTTTGGGTGGTGTATCGTAGACTTTAGGGCGTTTCTCTGTGATGGAATCTGACTCGATCGAATGCTTCGAAGGTGGCCATCCGCACGCTTACGTAACATGGTGACGGTGGTTCTATGCGAAACGTAGAGTTGTTATTTCGAGATATGTACGTCATTCCGTGCAGGATAAGGGACTGTGTATATTTATATGGCATTACGGCAAAGACAGTGCGTGTGGGGGACCATGGGGTATACCTTAATTTTCGGGGTAGCTACATATACTATATTAGGTTGATCTATTGGGAGTAGATGGGTACGACATGTGTGTAACCCTTAAGTGTTGTTGACCCAAGTAACCTAATAAACAAGAAAATGTAACTAAACAGTATATGTAGCATTATCTAAAATGTGTAGTTTAAATCCAGTCACCAGAACTTGTGTCCTGACCCCCTCCTCATAACATACTCACAGTTTAGATTTGGGGCAGAGATATGATAGCTTTGGATACTGGCTAGGCAGTATCATTATTATGATAAGGTTATATTTTGATTATATATTATTTTATTTTATTCCGATGTGAGATGTTTTATGAGCTCTGATATGTTTATTATCTCTTCCATTTCTGCAGGATACCAGAAAACCAACACGGGTTTCGCTAGATTAGAATTTTGAAAAAAAAATGATCTGTCGGAATTCGGGTTGTTACATCTGGTATCAGAGATTAGGTTTAGGATTCCTGTATTGATAGTGAGTGAACGTATTTGTATTTTTATAATATAAATATAATATATATATACCCAGATCCAAAGAGGAACCCACTAAATAGAAAGAGCCGAATATGGTAAGAATTGGGATATTTGCTTTGCACACTAAGGGAATGAATATGGAAATCTGAGACACTTTGGTAATTTGGGTGGGATGTGTACAATATACATCGTATGGAAGAAAGGCGAATCCATGTGTTAGTATTTCCGGCTAGTGGGTTTTGCAGTAAAATACTATAAATTGGAAAAGGTTATAAAGAGAAAAATGGATTAGGAATATATATAGTTGAGATGATTGACATTGTGGGAGTGTCTAGGAAAGTGTAGGTAAGTTGGAAACCCACTTTGAGTCTAACCCCATTGTTAACTTTTAAGAACTTGAAATTTTGAAGGCTTTTGGAAAATGGTTTATCGTGTTTTCAAGTTTCGATCTTAAAAGTTACAGTTTTAAAATTTGTATAGAACATATTTGAAAAAAAAGTGCATATTGAGTTTTAAAGTAAAATGAGGTATATTTTGGAAATAGTGATTTCCTATAAAAAAATGTCTAAAATAAATTCTTTCAGTAAAATTTTGCATTAAGATGACAATTAGAATTTTCAGTAAAAAAAATTTGAAATCTCTATTCTTTTGACAATTATTTTTGATAAATTGTTTTAACAAGAAAATTTTGTTAGGTGGACAAAATAAGTTATAGAAATAAAGAATAGGGTAGATATTTGCACCTTGTAGTAAGCAACTGAACTAACCTTATAGGCAAGAATAAGTTGTAAACCTGAATGAGAAATAGTTGTCCTTATCTACTCCTGTTTTTGTGATTTTAAAAAAATGATTTGCATTTTTTACAAAATGGCATGTTTTATGGTTTGGCAAAAGTAAGTTTTGATGAGGAAAATAAATTTTGATACTTTTAACTTTTGGAAGAAAAGTGAAATGAAGAAGGCCAAGTCGTGTTTTAAAAAGTAAGGAATAGGTAAGGATTAGTGCCTAGGGAAGACGGGAAAAAGTTTTAAGGCAATGAAGTAGATAGCGAGAATTATCTTGGAATAATGGTAAGTTCCCGTAGAATGCGTAAGCATTGAGAACCTAGGGCGTTGCTTGGAAATGACCGTTGGTACATAGCTAGGAGTAGGGGTGACTATTAGAAATTGAAGGGCAAGTAAGTGTTTCGATCCTGTTGCTAATTTTCCTATTAGGGTTAAAACCCATTTTGTTGGGATCATTCTGTTATTTTGTTCCTATTGGGTAGTTAGGGTAACACCTAAACCTATCATAGATTCCGTGGTTTGAACTTTTCTATCTGAGGAGGGAACATAGTCTTGAGATGCTTGGCCCTTAGTAGTAGCTGTGTAAAGCGTTTATTTTCCTGTTTTAGTTGAAGAACTAGAAGGCTTATTTGAAACAAAACTTAGATCAAATGATTAAGTTAAATAAGCTAAGAAAAGAGTAATGGTACAACTAAAAAGGGAACAACAAATTCAGTAAAGCAACAAACATGACAGTTAAAGAAAAATGGAAAATTTTGAGAAAAGGTGAATAAGAACGATTTTTTTCCAAAATAAGTTTTCTTATGTGGGTTGTGCTTGGATAGGAAAATAGGGAATCTTTATATAATAGTTACACAAAATCCAAGTACATGTTGAAAATGTGTATAAAAGAAAAACGGAAGGTGTAAAGTTTTCCGTTTTTCACCTTTTTGTAACATAGAAAATCGAACTTAGAAAAATAGATTTTTTTAAATTTCAAAAACTAATGTTGCTTGGTATGGTTTTAGAGCAAAAATTGGATGAACTACGCTCTTACTCAATAAGAGTGTGGGAAAATTTGGATGAAAAAGTATTTTGATTTTCGAATATTGCATTCATACAGAAACTGGTAGTATATTTAGGATGTGTGCATCATGTTTTTTCTAAGGATTCTTGAAAAATTTGCATTCATGTAGGAGGTACCTCTTAGGCATACATGTATTACTATGTTGTATTCCACATTGTACGAGTGCACAATTGGTTGTAGATATTGGATGTATACATGACGGATGTATATTGTGTGAGGGAATACTGAATATTACACTTATCAAATTTTGCGGGCGAAATTTCCTAATGGTGGGATAATGTAACACCCCTCACTTTATAAGGGATAAAATATTAAATTGGGGATAACTTAATTAAATATTCAAAATTAGGTGAAACCGGCATTTCTGTTGCATTCGCCTTGGAATTCTGGTTCAGATAGTCCCCAAGTCTGCACAAAACAGATCAGGTTTGAATAAGTTATGAACCTTCGAAGTTTGTACATATATAAGAGAATTATATATAAATATAATTCAAATTAATTTAAATAGGAGACAACGTGCGGAAAAAATCGTTGGAGGACTCCAACTTGGGCCTGGGTTGACCTTTAGGTCGACCCATGCAAGGGTCAGGTCGACCTATGGGTCGACCCAAGTAGGACGTGGGTCGGCCCAAGGTGTCGGGTTGACCTATGGGTCGACCCATGGGGGTAGGTTGGTCACCTCAAGTGTGTTCAGTGCATTTTTATAACGTGTTTCTGATAGTTTGTGTGGCTTGGATTATATTTAATTTAATATGATGGTTCAGAAATTTCTTAAACACATATAAATAGGCTAGTAGAGCCTAGCCTAAATCTCATATTTTTTGAGAGGCTGTCTAGACTCTGCCTTTCTTCTTCCTCCTCAAATCTCTTTAGAAAATAGAATATAGTCTTAGGAAATTCTAATTTAAGATCTGGAGGAAAAGACTGAATAATTGCAAATGGTGTTCAGGATTCTGACTAAAGAGAGTTAGATTCTTGGATCTGGTCAATTTAAATTTCTCCACTTTCTTCCCTTTTTCTTTTAGGTGAGAATTGTGAATCCATGGTTACTTAGATTCTAGATCCAGTTATAGAGCCATGGAATGCTGGGTCTGGACCAGATTCAGAATTGGAAAGCAATTTAGGTGAGTGAATTTAAGTTATACCTTTTTGATAATGTGTATCTATCTTTCGACATTCCCTGTTAATATGTATGATTAATCTGCTGAACTGTAAACTTGATGAATTGTTTAATCTACTGAAATGATTAACTTGATGAAATCTGTTGAAATTAAGTAATATGGAATATGATTGGAAATTTGGGATTGTATGAACATGTAAATTTGTAGGCTTAATGTAAAATTAAGTGGAACATGTTATTGAAACTATAAGTAACCTGTAGAATCTGTTGGATTTGTGGGGTTAAGTAAATATGTTCAATCAGTTAGTGTCATATGAACCCATTAACCTACAATACATAACCTATTTAATCTGCTGGCGTTATATAGAAGCCTAATTCCATTAATCACTGTCTGAATTGGGAATTTCTGTGAACACTGTAAATATGTAATTTACAATGAACATTAGCTTAGAATATTATTGCGACAAAAGATTGTAAATAAAAATTATAGTGAAATTCGGAATAACGAATATGCTTCAATTTATAGAAAATAGAAAATTGTAACCACACTTAGACATAAGGTTAAATTCTACATGTGGTCGAAGTCTGTCCGGAACCGCCTGGCAAATCCAGCATTCACAAGTGGTTAATTTAATGTGATAGGTCTAGTGTGTAAACACACATATAACGGTGCTAAGACATGAGGTTAAGTCAAACTTGTGGCAAAAGTCTGCCCGGAAACACTTGGCAAATCCAGCATCCACAAGTGATTGGCTTAAAGTGAGAGGTCTGGTGGATAAAGATATATAATATGTGCATATAACATGATAAAAATAAATGACATTAATTGTAATTAATGGAAATGAATGAGAATTGCAATAGTAAAAGAATCAGAATGAAGGGGAATGATAATAACCTATTATGAATAAACCTGAAAGGGAAAAAGGAAAGATAATTGGCAGACTTATCCTAGGGACAAGTGGAAAATATAACTTAGGTTATAATAAACGATAGAGGGAATGTGATAACTTATGTAATGAAATAAATTCTACTTAATTGTAAATTAAGTAATCTGTAAACTTGAGAATCTGAATCTTGCTGATAAGAAGAACATGTTATCTTAAAGCCTGAGAATCTGAAATCTGCTGTTAATAATAACATGTCAAAGGCTTACTAGTGAACTTAAATAGGGTAAGTTATTTAACTGAAATTAATAAGCAAGAAGAATCCATTTCTTAGAGATATAAGGGGCTTGGAGAGAACTTGGTAACTTGAATAAGAAGTCAATATAAATTGAAATAACCAAGTTAACTAGAAATCTGATAAGGTAGAGAAAGCACGTAATTAAATGCTTAGGCATACGGTCTAATAACACATAAACTTGAGGCGCTTGGACCAGTCTGTGCGTCTGAAGATGAATAACCCAACGAGGTAGATCATCGTGGTGTTATGAGGCACGAGGGGAGCGCACGTCTACCTGATTATTCTGCTTGTTCTGCCTGTTGTTCTGCTGATATTATGTTGGCTCTGAAGAACTGGAAAGGGAAGCATGCAGCTTCCGAGGACGTGGAGGGTACTCCTGGTAGTCCTCTGTGCGGTGGCAGCGTTCAGGCTATGCTTACAGAGGTTAGGTCTGTGTGTTACTACCCGATGAGTATTCCTTGACCGCCCCGATAGTGGACAGTCTGAAGGCTATAGGGTAGCATAGGTGGTTTAACGATCCAGTCGCCTTGTGATTAGGCGGATTACGACAATTTTATCGGGTTGCCTTCGGCGGGTCTAACCATATGTTTGATAACAGTCGTCGGGTACCAACCATCGACAGTCAGCGCGATGTGTGATGCAGACAGACGAAGAGCTAAACCTACATCATCGACCTTTAGCTATCAAGACTTCAGTTGCGGGATAGGCCAATTAGTATGTTGTTTGTTGTTTTTTTAGGCCATGTCACTAGCTATCAATTCTATTTGTATTTCACTTGTTGAGGGAGGGCTCGGGTGGGACCATAGCCACTGGAAACGCAGACCATAAGCATCTGTATATATAGATATTCTAAAAGGCTCCCGACCGAGTTCTGTGTCCTGACACGGCATTGTTACGAAACTTGGTGCACAGTAGGTAATACGTGCGGATATATGTATACCATTTCCGGATGATGTATCATCGAAGTTAAATCATCGAGTACGGTTGATGATACGTACGTGAGAAAGTATAGATGCATGCACGTCTGCTTTGGGTGGTGTATCATAGACTCTTGGGCATTTCTCCATGATGGAATCCGATTCAATAGAATGGTTCAATGCTGGCAGTCCGTATGCTTACGTAACATGGCGATGGTGGTTCTATGCAGAATGTAGCGTTATTATACAAAAATCCATACATCGTTGCCGCGCAGGATAAGGGACTGTGTATATTTCTATGGCATTACATCGAAGAACGTAGGAGTGGGGTGCCATGGGGTGTTAGATCCAAAAATGTCTCTAACACCCAAATTAACTAATTTTGCAGAGATTAATATCTAGAAATGAAAGAGAACACAAAGAGCACACGAGATTTATAGTGGTTCAGCATTAACGAGCCTACATCCACGTTATATATTTTTGATTATACGTAGAATGCAAGTACAATCAATGATTTATCTCAACCTCATGATTACAATGATAAATCACTCAATAGTTTCGTAATAATACTGATCAGAAATAATGGAGAAGCAACAATGGTGATAACTGCACTTAGAATTGCCAAAAGATCAGGAAAAATGCCAAGTATAGGGCTATTTATAGGTGATATCCGCAGGCGGTTCATGATCACACGCGGCACAAATCCTGAGGATTTCGGACTGATTCATGAGTAGGTAGGCGGTTGTGGACAGATGTCGCAGGATCCTTAACTTGCAGATCGTGGAAGACCTTGTCGTGGCTACTATTTCCATCTTTGAAGTCGGATCGTGAAGCATTGGCGCGAGGCGGGTCGTGCTGCGGATACCACGAGCGGGATCGTGAGAGGGGCATCACGAGCCGAAGGGAATAGGGGAGGACCATGAACCGAGGATGGAGAGAGGACCACGAATGGACTAAGATGGCTTCTCGAATGAGACTTCATATTGGACTTGCGTGTGTGTCTTGGTGGCTTGGTCCAAAAATCTGGCCAACATTTTGCCCCCTCGAAGTATGTTTTATCAGAGACGGAACATGCTTCGAAATTGCTGAACTATATTTTCATAAAGCGATGTGAATCAGTAGCCATATCTGTCTGTAACGTCTCATTGTTTCAAAGTGTTGTGTTCTCTGACGGCTATAAATATCAAATTGAACCTTCGACCATTTCTTCATTTATCGGCCGATTTCCATCTCTTAGATTCCAGAAGATATTGCAATTAAACTATCAAGTAAGATTTTTTCACGGTCGTTGGAACATTGTTGTGACTCGTGAATAAGGCATACACCATGGATCAGAAGATGAATGGGCTTTTCTCTAGATCGCGAAGGACATCTTAGCCTTGGTCGTGGGCTATAAGCAGACGTGCCATATCGCGAACGTGCTAATGGCTGGTGGCCCAAGGACTTCCATGGCTCCGAATAGGACAACGAAAGGAAGTCTTAGGGACAACACATCTTCTATATAAACCAGGCTCCCCTTATTGTTCCTCTTCTTCTCCTTCTTTTCACTTCCGCCGCCTTTCTTTTTAGATCTAAACCCTTGAATTGCAATTTCCAAAAAACAATTTCATCCCCTAACTTAAACTAGAAAGGTAATTATGCTCAGGATGCTCTCATATAATTTCATCCTTATCTCTCTTTGCTCTGCTCGATTTTTCACTGGTATGGGTAGCGAAGTTTGTGGTGTCAAGGTCGGACGAAAGCAATGGCGTGATGGGTTCGGTTAAGACGGAGAGAATGGGGTTATGCAAGGAGAAAGATGATGAGGAAGAAGAGAGGTTCCACCAGGTTGATCCGCAGACGTCACTGATGCGGTTTGTGACGAGGGCGCGCTAGAGGAAATGAGGTGATTTATGGTCAGAGGCAAATTGGCAATAGAGTTGGATAGTGGATTGGATCGTGGTGATGGAAGGGCAGTGGTTCGTGGTGGTAAAGAATGGTGCGATTCGCGGGGGTCTTTCACGAACCGTACGGGTGACACGATGTCGGTCACGAACCTGGCTTTCCCACAAGCCAAGCCTTTCCACGAGCCAAAGTCCTTCCATGATCTGAAATCTTTCCACGAGCGTGGCTTGTTGACGATCCGAAATTCACGAGCCGGTCTCTGTCCTATGATCCAACATTTGTACCACGACGCGAACCCCGAGACTTTGACAAGCCATCTTTATCAACGATTCGATACACATATTGACTAACAAATGCAATGTAATTCTGATATATCAGTGGACAGTTAGGCCAGAGCCTTTGAGATGGACTTTTTGAACTGAATAACAGCGTAATTCAACAGTATAAAATTACCATTATTACACTTATCCAGCTTTACTTTGTGTTTCTATTTTTCCAGTATTATGCACACTTGCACACATTAGCACATGCACATGCACAGGGTCCACGGGTAACTACATCCTCGTCTTTCATGTTTGCTCGCCAACACATCCATGTCAGACAGACGCCCCTCGAGAATGTCTGAAATGAGAGCA
This sequence comes from Allium sativum, assembly GCA_030737875.1. Taxonomy (NCBI): domain Eukaryota; kingdom Viridiplantae; phylum Streptophyta; class Magnoliopsida; order Asparagales; family Amaryllidaceae; genus Allium; species Allium sativum. Next base: position 1,043,496,007 of record CM060916.1, on the reverse strand, counting down.
GATCCAGAGTCCTCAAAATATCACAATCCTGACATACTCCCGTCAGCTTCAGACTGGAGTAACTCTGGCTGCGAGTACGAAACAGATGCAGAATTGAATTATTTTGAGAGCACATCGCTTGAGGAAGAGGAAGAACAATATGACCGAGCTCCTAACGGGATCCTAGGTGTGGAGGATGTAGAGAAAGAGAAGCTCACTGATTCTCTAGCTTCCAAATTAGACGATATAAAACTTAAGAAAATATGCTTAAGACACGGGATTTCTTGGGACGATGTGAAAACTCCAGAAAGTGGGGATAGACCTCATTCTTCCCCGGAAGAGTACACGACCGTCAGTAGGCTCATATGCTGGGTAGGCCCTAGTCCTCCATTTCCCAAAATCGCTGTAGATACCTTAAGACGAATGCATATTGCCCCCATGCAACTCCATCCTAATGCTTACGCGGCTTTGTACACTCTATGTGTTGCGTATGCAGAGATTCTACTGACTGAGCTCACTGTCAAGGATTTGAAATTCTATTACCATTTCAAACACTACTCCATAGGAACTCCCAACTTAACTTTCTTTGAATCAGTGGCTAACAGGAAGGTTTATCGGACGGTCATAGCAACGTAGAGGATGCCAAATCTGATTGGTTTTACATAAAGCATCAAGACGGATGCGCGAGGAAGTGGCTACAATCAAGTATGCTTTAAATCTTTCAATGCATTCTCCGATTGCATAATTAAAGTGCAAATGTGTTCCTTTGTTCCGTGCAGATCACAATTTTGCAAAGACAGAAGGTTCGATATATGAAGACTCACTGTCCCGCCTCTTCAAAAGTAAATCAGATTTCTTAAGAATCAAGAAGTGTATTACTGACGAGAATCTCCCCAAACACCGTCTTCTGTACATGAGATTCGGGCTTGGTACGGGCGGCAGGCCTTACAAATATGTACCCCCTGCTCTTGGGAATCTAGTAGTGTGCCCCCGGCAGGGGGAGAAGGGACCACAGAAGCCGTAAAGGCTGTTGAGATTCCTAAAAGTCCTTCACCAATGATCAATCAGGATGACGAGGATCTAAATGTGTATAAAGAAGGCGAAATTCGGGTTAGCGAGCCGGAAGACATCCCTTCCGCTAAAGGATAGTCTCCCGCAAAGACTCCACCACTAGTTGAACCTTCATTAATAGATGAGCAGAACCGTGAGGTTTTAGAAAAGATCCCCTTGCCAGATGACCTATATACCTCCGGGGATTATAGAGGGGAACCATTCTTCCCTACCTCCGAGGGAGAAACCTCACCTGCTAAAGAGAAAGAAACTGTGCAGACGAGCCAAGCTTCGGGCCCTAGTCTGTTAGAGGGGATTACACGAGCACACATAACTATGCACCACTTGTCACGATACTGATACACTAATAATATTCATAATCCTTATTCCCACTTGTTATTTTCTGTAGGAAACATGCCCCATCGTTACTCTTACTCTTTCCGCGCTCTTCGCGAGAATACTCCCAGGCTTTCTTCCATGATCGAGAACGATCGCAGCGACAGTCGTGGGAGGGATAGTCGAAGACGCCATGATTCCTATCAACCTCATTCCCTGTGCTCTCGCTCTCCTTCTAAGAAGGATCTCAGGAAGTCCCAGAGTCTCCAAGCACCATATACTGAGGGTAAATAAATTCCCAAGGCTCCAACTCCTCCGAAAGGCTTATCTCCCCACAGCAAATCTTCTAAAAAGCATCACGAACCCAAGGACAAATAAAAGGAACCAACCAAAGGCAAAGAGCAAGAGGAACCGACTCTTGTTTCTTCGGGTCAACGACATTTAGAATCCTCTACTACACAAGAGGTGGCCTTGGCTCCTAACAATAAGGCAAAACTGGAGCGCATGCGAAAATAGCTTCCCGAGATCGATTTTGAGAGAATGGGCTTCGTCCCAGACTTAGAATCGGTTCTTGAGGACTGGGATGTCAAAGTTGTGGGGCACATCGCCCATGCAGCCAAGCAATATAAGATAGTGAAGAAACATGCCAAGAATATTTCTGATGTTATTCGTACTCTAGAGACGGAGGCAGCTAGGGCCAGAGTAAAAAATGATAATGACACCAGGGCCAGGAATAAAACAATAAAGGATCTTGAGGATACACAGGCTCTTCTTGCTTTAGCTCAACGGGATGCTGATAATTTTAAGACTGAGCTAGAGAAAGCCCATAAGCGCTTTCATCATGAGCTTGATTCAAACAGCTAAGAATGTGTGGCCTTAAAAAAGGAAATTGAAGATCTCAAGACGACCAACATTGAATTGAAAATGGCACAAAACCATTTTGCTACTGAGAAAGCAGTTTGGGAAAAAGAGAAGGCGGGTTTAAAAGACAATCTTGCTCTTGCCGAGAAAAAAAATGCTAGCCTAAATGATAGGCTCACTCATGCTGAGGAACGGGCGGCCCTTGGCGAAAGTAATGCCAACACAGCTCTTGAGTCGGCCTCCACTGCTAATCTTGCCTCAACCAAGTAGGAGATAGAAGGATTTGAGGAGCTGCTTATGGACTTTTTGCTCAGGTTATCCGAACCCGAGACATCTCTTGGATCCAAGATAATAACACCACTTTAGTTAATGTTTGGGATATTATAGTCGAGGGAGAAAAGCAGCGGTTAAAGGTTGATGAAATTGATGAAGGCCAACTTATGAAGACTTTCCTTAAGGGTGGAGAGCCTGAAGCTTTGGCAAAAGGTAGACGTATGATCCGAGATGCCATGGAGAAAGAGAAATATGATCTTAAGGGCAAATCCAAAATCAATGAGGGTTCCAGCTGAGCACCGAAACCCAAAACTTCTGAGGTTGAGGAATAAAGTCCAGATGATCCTTTGATCTCCGAAGCCGAAGTTCCTCCAGTTGTTGGGACTTCCACTGCAGCTTCGACCGAAGGATCAGCGGAAGGTATCTCCATATTTTCTCCACAATTTATCAAAGCTATTATAACATGTCGTCATATTGCGGAGCAATCAATTGAAAAAGCCACACTTTCTCCCAAACTAATAACTGTTGCTTCTCAAAATATAGGTCTCAAGTCTATCGAGGAGGTTGCAAGCGGGCTGAGGTCGAGAAGGTCAGCGTGCCCCCAGTTATTGAGATTATCCCTGAAGATCCTAAGTAAACCGTGGTTAAGACAACTAAGGAGGCTACTGGGGTATCAAGCACAGATGCTCTAAAAGATGCTGAAATTGTTGGAGCTCTTAACGATATCGATGACGGTCACGAGGATGAAGAAGAGGATGTAGACATCATAGGGGAGACCAAAGATGGTGACAGCGAGACTTTGGCTGAAATCAAGGCGAAGAGGGATAAACAGTTGGCTTTGAAAATAGAAGAACAACAGCCTCTAAATGTACAACCGATCTCTGCAGCTGCTCCCGTTCTAGGATGATCATAAAGTTGTCCGGTAAATCGACAACTACGCAGCTTGCAGCCCAGTCTGCCAACCTTCCAATGGATCCTCCTTCTGACAAGAAGGGAAATGGGATAAAACTGATGCTGACAAGGAGGAGACGGAGAAGAAAAGGAAGGAGAAGAAGTTGAGATCGTCCCCAAAGCCTAAGTAGTGCTAGTTTAATTACGTCTTTCTTTTTAGTATTTCTGCTGGCTTTATGATGTAGCTGCGAGTATGGCCCTCACCTTTTGCTTAGCTTTATTTTGTAAATCTTAACTTAGTGAATGAAAACCTGTTTCTTTTGCATCATCGTGTACCTGCAAGTTTATCATTCTAAGTCACGGATATTAAATATAATCGTAACTAAATTAAAGTCATATGCGACCAACATTAAAAATCATTGCACTACATAAATGTGTAATGTCGTATGAGTATTCCCCCAATCAATCATTAATATAATGCTTGGCCAGGATTGATTAGAGTCATATGTATGTTGCCCCCTTAACTCGAAGATGAGGGGTTTGGGTTCAGCTTTCAATCTGCTCCCCGATCCTTCAGCGGGGTAAGAGTTCTTTGGTGGCACTAAGTCTCTAACGCCTTTATACTCTCCCGTCAGATGTTAAGGGTAGAGTGTTACCGAGACGGTCTTTTAATCATGGTGCACCCTCACGTCTCGTGGATAATTCTTTGTCCTTTGCACTCCTTCTCAGATCATGAGAAGTGGAGCATTGACGGTAGTGTCATTTATTTCACTGTACTCTTGGACTCGAATCATGTGAGCCTTGTCCTCTTGATTTAATGGAGGGCATCCTTGAATTACATGTTTCAAGATTGTCGCAGGATTTCATAGTATTTCATAATGGTGATAGTTCACACAAATTAAAAGTAGCAAAACACATATGCAGTACGGTAAAAGTAAACGACACACGATATTTTTATAATGGTTCGGTCGAATCATGACCTACATCTATTTTATAATCTCTTGTTTAAATAACCAGACTGTTCTAGGCAAGTCGTGCCTTTTTACATGGTCCTAAAAACAAAAGAATAAATTATAAATTTTATGTCAAGTAATGCCGCAGATGTCGGGCATTCCACACTCTGGGGATTTCATCTCCATCCACGGTCGCTAGCTTGAAAGTTCCATTATCGAGCCTCCGGAGGATGGCATACGGTCCTTCCCACTTCGGGCCCAAATGTGCTAGGGGTGGAAAGACGTGTTTCAAAACCAAATCTCTGGGTTGAAAGGTTCGAGCTAGAACTTTTTTGTTGTAATATCGGGCAACTTGTTGCTTATGTCTCAAGACACGGAGGTCGTCTTCATCCCTCTTTTCTTCAACCATGTCCAGGGACTCGAGTAGTAGTTTGTTATTGGTCATCGGGTCATAATAAGTGGTTCTATGAGAAGGTACTTCTAATTCGACCGGGATGACTGCTTCTTCTCCGAAAGCGAGGGAGAAAGGTGTATGACCCGTTGTCGACTTGTGCGTCGTCCTGTAGGCCCATAGAACCAAAGGTAGCTCATCGACCCACATGGCTTTGGCCCGCTTCAGTCTTTTCTTTAGAATGGATTTAATCATTTTATTTGCCGCTTGGACCTGTCCATTCGATTGTGGATGTGGCATAGAGGTGTACCTTTTCTTAATATGGTACTTCTGGCAAAAGTCTCTAAATTCTGCGCTATCAAATTGGGTTCCGTTATTTGTTATGACGACCTTCGGAATCCCGAATCGGCATATGATGTTTCAGATGACGAAGTTAATTATTCGCTTGGACGTGATTGTGGTCAATGGTTCCGCTTCGACCCACTTCGTAAAGTATTCTACGATCATAATGGTGATTTGCTCCACTCTTTGCTATGGGCAGACTACCAATAATGTCAATCCCCCACACAGCGAAAGGCCACGGGCTCATCATCGTCTTCAAATGACTAGGGGGTGCCCTAAGGATTTTGGAAAACATTTGGCATGCATTGCATCGCCGTGCATATTTAGCTGTGTCTTTGTTTATAGTAGGCCAAAAATAGCCATACCACAATATTTTCTTTGCTAGTGTTTGTCCTCCAGTGTGGTCACCGCATTCACCTTCGTGCACTTCTTTCAGTACATGCTTGATGTTGTCATGGGCTATGCATCGGAGGAGAGGCATCGAGAATCCCCGCCTATATAGGATTTCGTCCTACATGATATATCTGGAGGCTTTTCGGATAACAGCACACCTCTCGCTCTTCTTGGTCGGAAGCGTTCCGTTCATCAGAAAGTTCTTCAAGGGTGTCATCCATGACTCCCTTTCTGGTTCAAGTTCCAATACGGGATCGATTTCCATCTGATTAACGCTTGGAGAGTGCAATACTTAAATTGGGACTAGCTTGGTGTCTCCAGGACAGTCGGAACTAGCCATCTTTGCCAACTTGTCTACTTTTTTATTCTCCTCTCGAGGGATATGGGATATGCTGGAATGATCGAGGGTATCCAGCAATTTACTCACTTCTTTCAAATATAATATCAGTCTTGGACTCTTGGCCTAAAATTTCTCATTAACTTGGTTCACAACTAACTTGGAGTCGCAAAAGATATCTAGCTTTGTTATCTCCAACTCCTATGCAAGCTTTAGCCCCGCAATTAGGGCTTCATACTCAGAATCATTATTCGTGGCATGAAACTCCAATCTGAGGGCGTAATATATTTATCGGTCTTCGAGAGTTACAAGCATAACTCCAGCGCCAGATCGTATGTCATTCTTGGTGCCATCAGTATATAATTTCTAGGCATTGGGGTCAAGAAGTTGTTTCGGAGAATTAGTTTCTTCACTCACTACATCATACTCCGGGATAGTGAACTCTGCTATAAAGTTTGCCAGTACTTGCCCTCTTATCGATCGTCGGGGCTGAAAATTCAAATCAAACTAACTTAACTCAATGTTCCATTTGAGTAGTCTTCCTGATGCCTCTGGCCTTTGCAAAACTTGTCTGAGCGGGTGGTCAGTGTACACGGTAATGGGATGAACCTAAAAATAATGGCGAAGCTTCCTGGAAGCGATTAGTAAACTGTACGCGAGCTTTTCTATTCTTAGGTAGTTTCGCTCGGCTGCCGCCAAGTTCTTACTCACATAATACACTGGCCTCTGAACCTTATCTTCTTCCCTTACCAAGGCTGAACTTATCGCATGGGACAACACTACCAAGTACACAAACAAATCTTCATGGTTGATTGGTTTGGACAGTATCGGAGGTCTCTCAATATGATTCATAAGGTTCTGGAATGCTTCTATGCAATCAGGAGTCCATTCGAAATTGTGCTTTCCTCGCTTTATCAACTCAAAAAATGGAATACACTTATCTGTATCTTTAGAGATGAATCAACTCAACGCCGCTACTTTTCCTGCGAGGATTTGCACATCTTTGATCTGTCTTGGTTTCTGAATGTTTATGATTACCGCGATTTGGTCTGGGTTGATTTCAATTCCACGCGAACTGATAATAAATCCTAAGAACTTCCCAGAGGCAACTCCAAATGAACACTTCATAGGTTTGAGTTTCATCCCGTATCCTCGGAGGATATCAAACATTTCTGCTAAGTCGGTAGTGTGGTTAGACGATTGTCTGGACTTTACTAACATGTCGTCGACGTATACCTCCATTGTTTTCCCGATTTGGTTGTAGAACATCCTATTCACCAATCGCTAGTAGGTAGCGCGGGTGTTCTTCAAACCAAATGGCATCACTACATGGCAATATAACCCTAGATCCGTGATGAAGCTGGTATGCTCTTGGTCCGAAACATGCATGGTGATTTGGTTATGTCCTGAGTAGGCATCCATGAAGGAAAGGAGCTCATGACCAGCCGCTGAATCCACCAGTTGATCAATTCTTAGTAGCGGAGAACTGTCTTTCGAGCATGCTTTGTTTAAATCTGAGAAGTCAATACAGGTGCGCCACTTTTCGTTAGCTTTCTTTACCAGGATCGGATTTGAGATCCATTCTGGATAGGTTAAGTCTCTGATAAACCCATTACTTCTCAGCTTTTCTACTTCTTCCTTTAGGGCAGCAAACCTCTCTGGGCCAAGCATTCGCCTTTTCTGTTTGACGGGTGGATGTTTTGGATTGATGCTTAATGATTGGCTCATAATCGAGGGGGATATTCTACACGTGTCAGCGTGGGTTCAGGAAAACACATATAAATTAGCCTTCAAGAAATTCGTCAATTCTCTTGCTCAAAGGGGGTCCAACTGGGATCCAATCTTCAGGACCTTCTCTGGGTCTCTACCATCGATTGGTACATCCACAGTCATTTCATTGGGAGTCGCCATTCCGCCCCCTGGTTCATCATCCTCTCTGGGATCTATGTCCTTGGGTAGCCCTCTGGGCGACTCTCCCAGAGTTATCTTCTTTAGCTGCTATGACATTTCCTCCTTTGCAAGGGAGGAAGCGCCCTTTGTTTCTACATCTTTTCCTTTACACATCAACTTGAGTTCTGCTATGTAGCATGCTCGTGCAACGAATTGATCTACCTTGATTATTCCTACACTAGCATATGTCGGGAACTTCAACAATAAACACCAGGATGCAATGCAAGCCCTGAACTCTGCTAGGGCCGGTCGACCCAAAAAGGCATTATATGGTGACTCAATATCCAAAACCACAAAAGGAAGGATTCTGACTCTTCAGCATTCTCCTTCCCCAAGGGTGACCGACAGTTCTATGTATCCTATTGGATAAGTTGAGGCTCCGTTAAAGCCGCGTACCCATCACTTGCAGGGCTTCAAATCCTTTGGTTCAAATTTCGTTTGATCAAATGTTTTCTTGAACAGAATATTAACCGAACTTCCATTATCCACCAAAACTTTATGGACTATAGTCAGACCAATAGTGACTGTGATCACTAATGGGTCTTCAGTTAGGGAATGAACTCCAATACTCTCTCTACTGCGGAATATAACGTCGTCGGACATTGTCTTCTTTTGTTTGATTGGAGCAGAATCGTCAGGGTTACTGCATTCTCCAACTTCAGGGTGTTGTTTGGCCGCGTTGACTTACTGATCCATTGCCTTGAAGCTGTGTCCTACCAAATGAAGTCCTCCGACCATGGTGTTGATAACAATGTTCTTCCCTTTCTGCTGAGGGGTAGGTCTAGCAACGTGTTAGTTTTGATTCGGGGTTTGTCCAGCTTGCCCCCGATCCGTTGGACCCACCTTATACTCATCTAGTTTTCTTTCTAGGAGTAGCTTTTCAACCACATCTCTCAAATGGCGACATTCATTAGCGGAATGACCGTGGACTTGGTGGAAAAGGCAGAACTTTCTAGTTTCGCGCTCTTTCTCCATCGAATCCCTCGGCGGAGGCCTCTTATATTGGAGAACATTATAAGTATCCATAAAGATGTTCTCCAGCATATCATTTAATGGCGTGAAGTTCTCAAATGGCTTGGATAGAGGCCTTCCCTGGGAATCATTCCCCGGTTCCTCTTCCGACTGTTATTTCCCGACTGACGGCCATTTTTATTTCCAACATTCACCTCGACTTTCCCTGAGTTGTCTCCTGTCTGCTTAATGGCCACGTTGCTCTATATATCTTCTTTGTCAGCAGCCTTCCTTTTCCTATCAACATATACTTCTTCCTGATGCAGGCGAATATTAGCCTTTTCATAGAATATCTACCTAGTTAATGGCGGCTTGCCACCTAGATACCTTCCAAACTCGGTATCTTTATCCACCTCGTCGATTAAGGCCATCAAGACAATATGTTCGTGAGGGTCTCTAACCTCTGTGATAGCTAGGTTGAAATGATCCACGTACGACCTCAAGGTCTCATCAGGACGTTGTCTAATGAAGGATAACTCCATGACATTTTTAGACCTCTGAGCGTGTAGCCTAAATTGATTCACGATTTTTTCACTTAGTTCCCTGAAATTGGATATTGATCGCGCCGATAAACGGCTGAACCACAATAATGCCACATCTTCCAGGAATATCGGGAACGCTTTACACTTTACGGCATCGGAGGCTGCCGCGACGTTCATGGACCATGAGTATCTCATCAGGTGTTGGATTAGGTCTGTCCTGCCGATATAGCGATTCATAGTTGGCATATTGAAACGCCTCGGGAATGTAACTTCCAATATGTCATCGGTAAAGGGCGTGTGAGTATGCTCTATACCCCAATCTTTGTTTCTCTATCCACGGCTGTCTACCATGATCTGCCAAATCATTGCTTCGACCTCAGCATGAGTCACTATAGATTCAGGACCAGCACTTCTGGCCCTGCGGTGGCCTCCATCATTCCATCGACAGGCTGCCATGAAGTCTGGAGCTCGAGAAGAGCTTCCTTGCCCCCTGTTGCCATGGTCAATCACACTGCGAGGGGGTTGTGGTGGTCGATTCTCAACGAGATCATTAACAACCTATGTTCTAAGAATCGCTGCAGGATTATTTAGATTACGGCCGACGGGTCCTAGGTGAAGTGCTTCCTCTTCTCGGGAGGGAAGAGATCCAGATCGAAACTGTTCTATATTTTCAGCCCTTTCCAATGGTCATCGTGGGGGTCTTGGAGATTCCCCAGACAAAGACGAGTAATCTGGAGCCAAAGGACGGGATGGCGTAGGTGTGCTCTACCTTTGGAGATCATCAATGCGTCTGTCCAATGCAGTGAGTTTTTGTCGCAACAAGGAGCTCTCTTGTCTTTGGGCTGCCAATTCGCCATTCATTCTTCCCAACATATCAAGGATGCGGGAAAGATCTCCTTCAGTAACTAGAGCGGAAGGGTTGAATTGATCATCAACATTCTCTCTTATACATAATGAACTCGAGCCAGGTCGAACAGAAGCACCAGCACGAGAAGAACAAGCCATAATCTCCTTTCCAGGTCGAGTTGTAGTCTGATTGTCGTTTCGGGTTGTGGTCCCCTTATGTTGATGGCTCGTGGTGGTCCCCTGGAGTCGATTTGTGGTGGTATGAGCAAGAGGGATCGTGCCACGGTCCTGAGATCGGGTCGTGACACCATCAGTCGTTCGGATCATGATGCCATCGCCGGGTTAGATTGCCCTCTCCTCACTATGATCTGCGGACTCTACTTCAACCTGCTCCTAAACGCTTTCTTCAACGACTTCATTTGCAGCTTCATTTGCTTGCGAAGCTCGTGCATCTTTGGATTTTTTTTTCCACCCATAACGTCTTGACTTTACAAAAATCTTCAGAAACTGAAACAGTGGAGATTCGGACTACTCTCTTTGGATTTGAATATCCAAATAGTAAAGTAATAATCCGATATGCTGAGACTTCAATTCTCGGTGAAAGCACCAAAATGTTAGATCCAAAAATGGCTCTAACACCCAAATTAACTGATTTTGCAGAGATAAACATCTAGAAATGAAAGAGAACACAAAAAGCACACGAGATTTATAGTGGCTCGGCATTAACGAGCCTACGTTCACTTTATATATTATTGATTATACGTAGAATGCAAGTACAATCAATGATTTCTCTCAACCTCACGATTACAGTGATAATTCACTCAATAGTTTCATAATAATACTGATTAGAAATAATGGAGAAGCAACAACGGTGATAACTGCACTCAGAATTGCCAAAAGATCCTGAAAAATGCCAAGTATGGGGCTATTTATAGGTGATATCCGCAGGCGTTTCGTGATCACACATGGCACAAATCCCGAGGATCTCGGACTGATTCGTGAGTAGGTAAAGAAATGGTCTGTATGGCGGTTGTGGACAGATGTCGCAGGATCCTTAACTTGCGGATCGTGGAAGACCTAGTCGTGGCTAGCATTTCCATCTTTGAAGTCGGATCGTGAAGAACTGGCGCGAGGCGGGTCGTGGTAAGGATAACACAAGAGGGATCATGAGAGCGGCATCATGACACGAAGGGAACATGGGAGGACCACGAACCGAGGATGGAGACGGGACCACGAATGGACTAAGATGGCTTCTCGAGCGAGACTTCATATCGGACTTGCGTGTGTGTCTTGGTGGCTTGGTCCAAAAAGCTAGCCAACATGGGTATACCCTATTATTGGGGGGTAGCTACATATACTATATTAGCGTGATCTACTGGGGAGTAGATGGGTACGACGTGTGTGTAAGCCTTCAGTGTTATTTACCTAAGTAACCTAATAAATAAGAAAATGTAACTGAATGGTATATGTAGGGTTATCCAAAATGTGTAGTTTAAATCCAGTGACTAGAACTTGTGTTATGACCTCCTTATAACATACTCGCAGGTTAGATTTGGGGTAGAAATATGATAGCTTTGGATACCGACTAGGCAGTATCATTATATGGGTAAGGCTATATTTTTATTTTATTTTATTCTGCTGTGAGATGTTTTTTGAGCTCTGATATGTTTATTGTCTCTGTCTTTTCTGCTGGATACCAGACAAACCAACATGGGTTTTGATAGATTAGAATTTTAAAAAAAATCGGTCTATCGGAATTCGGGTTGTTACAAGGTTAATGATAACAAAAGGGTAGATCCTTTCACTGAAGAAACTATGAGTACCACAATGCCATCTAGCGTAAAGGTTCCAACTATAAAGTACCTCGGAACCACTGTGTCTGATGATCATCTAATGGCTTTCAACAGCCAAATGGATCACTATAATGATTTACGAGCCGTTAGATGTAGACTTTTTCTAGTAACCCTCCAGGGAGCAGCAGCTAAGTTGTACCGTCAGCACGGAGAAATACCATATATCCGTAGAAGCAGTTTGCCTAAGAATTTTTTGCACAATTCTGCATTTATAAGGATCCAACAGTTGACTATTAGTCATTGCTAACATAAAGCAGAGGTAAGGGGGATCGCTAGGAGATTACTTGAAAAGGTTCAATAAGGAAGCATTGAAGGCAAAGGACATAAATGACCGTGATAAGCTAATCGTCGTGCATTCGGGGTTAACTGAGAACAACCCCTTCTGGAAGGAACTATACATTCATGGCTGTAAAGACTTACAAGACATCCACTTTCAGGCTGGCAAATTCATCTGTATGGATTAACTGTACTTCACAAAGAAGAAGTTTGGGCCTCGAGGGGAAAGAGGAAAGCCGAGCTTTGGTAGAAAGCCTCAAAGTGGAAGGCTAGGCTTGGATGGAAATCAAAAAAGGCGTGGGACTATTCTAATTCCAACGTGGTCTTTTTAAGCGAGCCCATTTCTTTTTTGTATGTTATGGCAAAAGAAATGGTCAACAACTTCCCCATCTCGTTCAAAGCCAAGAATTGCTCTAAACCCCATGCTGGTGGAAAGTATTGTGAGTATCACAAAGCAAATGGACATAAGACCGACGAGTGCAAGGTTTTGGATGGGAATATTCAGAATCTTATACGAGAGGGACATCTGAAGGAATTTGTTTTGAACAAGTCGACATCCGCCCATCATACGAATGGACAATAGAAAGTTTCAGCAAATGCAATAGAAGCCACTGTGGAGAAAGGTCATCTAGACTTAGGCCCACCAGTAACCCGAATCAATGTGATCCATGGTGGGACACATCCTATTGAAAATTGCCGGTAGCCAAGAATCAATACCTAAAGGAGGCTCACGAAGGATATCCTCCATTCAATAGGAACCTTCATTGAAAAATGTCTGTTACACTCTCAAGATGCATAACTTCATGATTCTGCTGGAAGAGATGAAGAAAGTTGTTCGTCATCCACATAATGACCCTCTTTTGATAATAGCTCAAATTGGACTCTCTGTTATTCCTAAGATCCTTGTTGATACTAGCAGTGTCATCAATGTTATCTTCAAGCATGCTTTTGATCAAATGGGAATTTCTAAGAAGAAGCTGGAACCAAGCAATGAGCTAGTATTTGGCTTCAATAACAAAGGATCGACTCCTGTAGAATAAATCAATCTCTTAGTCCAAGTTGTCTTATCTCAACTCCACTGAACCTTTGATACTCTCTTTATTGTGATCGATCAACCATCCTACTAAATGCCTTCTTTGGTCAACCTACTCTGGAAGAAATGGATGATTTCGTCTCCTCCAAGATTCTTATGCTAAAATTCTTGACTAAACAGGGGTGGAGGACCATCTGGGGATAGTAGTTTAGTTCCTGTGAATCGTACTTTGCAACGGTTGACAAATACAAAAGGGATTGTTCTTCGTACTTTGATTCTTCTACTATTTTTAAACCTTCGGATGATGGGTTCTTACATCCAATATTCAAAGTGAAAGCAAAAATTAATAAAGCTGACAAACCTGCAAATGGTAGGTACACTTCTTTGAGATGAAAAAGGAAGAGAATCGATAGCATAAATTTGGCAGAGGAAGAAGAAATTGTCATAGACTTGGATTCCAAAGGATAAACTGAAAAGGTAAAACCAATAGAGGATTTGTAAGAAGTGAACGTCGATCCAGAGGACAAGGCCAAAGTCATCAACATAGGGAAAAGATTGATAGAACCCGTAAAGAGTAACCTAGTTCAGCTCTTGTAGCTCAACAAGGATGTTTTCGCTTGGACCCATTCAGACATGGTCAGAATCAATCCTTCTATCATGAACCATGCCCCAAACATTAACCCTTCTGTAATCCCAGCCCGACAAAAGAAGAGGTAATACAATAGAGACCGATCAGAGGCTTTAATGGAAAAAGTCAAAAGGTTGAAACAAACGGTTCATCCAAGGATTTTTTTTTTTTGCCCCAAGGATAGCCAATCTTGTGTTAGTATAGAAGTCCAAAAGGAAATGGAGAACATGCGTCGATTACACAAACTTAAATGAGGTCTGCCCAAAGGATTGCTACCCCCTCCCATGGATAGACCAGTTGGTTGATGCAATAGGTGGCCATAAGATATTGTCCCTGATGGATGCTTATCGTGGGTATAATCAGATGCAAATGTATAAAACCGACGAGGAGCATGCAAGTTTTATCACTGATTGAGGAACATTTTGTTATACAGTAATGCCCTTCAGGTTGAAAAATGCGAGAGCAACATACCAAGGCTGGTTAATAGAATGTTCCAAGAGCAGATAGGGTGCAACATGGAAGTTTGTGTAGATGATATGCTAGTGAAGTCCGTCAAAGAGGAAAGCCACACCTAAAGGACCCAGAAGAGTTGTACAACTTCTTAAGAAGTTAACAAATGAAGTTAAATCAACAAAAGTGTTCTTTTGGGTTCCAATCCAGAAAGTTCCTGGGATATATGGTAAGTGAACATGGCATTGAGACTACTCCTAACCAAATTCAATCCATAAAAGTTATGGAGGAGCCTAAAACAAGCAAAGAAGTCATGAGCTTAAACGGAAAGGTAGCAGCCCTTAGTATGTTCATTCCCAAAGGCATTGACAAATGCGTCCACTTCTTTGATATTATAAAGAAAAAAAAGAACTTCGAATGGAATGAAGATGTAGAAAGGCCTTCCAAGAATTGAAAGACTACATGGAAAATCCCCCGATCATGTCTAGTCCCGAGAAGGGAGAAGATTTATACCCCTATATGGTCAATTCAGAATACGCGGTAAGCTCAGTCCTTACACGAGAGAGTGACAAAACTTAATATCCAACTTACTACGTCAGCAGGAGGTTAAAGGATGCAAAAACCCGATACCCTATGATGGAAAAATTATCATATTGCCTAATACTTACGACACGAAAGCTCAGAGGCTACTTCCAAGCACGTCCTATTAAAGTCTTGACTAGCTTTCCACTTAAGCAAGTTTTCAGCAAGCCCGAAACCTCTGGAAGGTTAGCAAAATGGGAATCGAACTTAGCTAATATGAGATTGAATTTCGATCACAAATAACAATCAAAGGACACGCCCTTGTAGATTTCGTAAACGAGTGCATAAGCTTTATTACAGAACAACCAACTAAAGAAAATGACTTAAAGGCTAAGCGGCCACTATTTTTAGATGTGGCTTTAAATGAACAATGAGCAGGGAGAGGTTACATCATAATTACTCCTGGTGGGCGTTGGTTGTAAAGTTAGGGTTCTTAACTAATAACAATGTGGTCGAATATGAGTCAATGATGGCAAGGTTGAATCTAGCACTATAGTTAAAGATACCTCGAATAGAGATCTTTACTGACTCATAACTAATGGTAAATCGAAAAAAGCAAACCTATCAAACCAAGGATGCACGGTTGGCCCTGTATGTAAAAAGAATACTGAAGATGCTTTCCCAATTTGAGGATTTCTCAATACACTGATACCCTGAGTGGAGAATACCCAAGCTGATTCATTAGCTAAATTGGCTAATTCTCGAGGAGCACTCAGAACTCGAATAATTCCTGTAGGATACCAAGGAAGGCCCAATATTGGGCATGAGGAACCCGAAATAAGGAAAGAATTGTTAGTCCTAACTTGATCACATGCATCGAAAAGGGGTGATGAAATTGATAGCGAGGTAGTTTCAAGTGAGGAACCTCCTTCAACAGAAATGAATTATCATCATGAGAGTACTTGGATGACTCTTTTAGTAGATTACCTTGTAAATGGGACTTTACCCCTTAGAAGAAAGGACACAAGGAAGATAAAACACCAGGCCTCAACATTTGTGATTATGGAGGGGTTACTCTATAAGAAAGGGATGTCACTTCCCTACCTAAGATGCGTAAGCCTTGAGAATAGGCTTAATTTTTTGATAGAAGCATATGAAGGATAGTGTAGATACCACACCACTAGAAGTAAGCTAGCCAAGAGGGTCTGCGACAAGGTTATTATTGGCCATAAACGGTTAATTAAGCAACTGAATATGTCAAGAAGTGTGAGAAGGGTCAAAGGTACGGTAAAATACCTCGGCTTTCTCCTAATGAGCTAACCACTATCTCAAGCCCTTGGCCATTCAATGTATGGGGAATAGATTTGATCACCAACCTCCAAAGGTGGAGCCAAATATGCTGTAGCAGCCATTGATTACTTCACCAAATGGGTAAAAGCAGAACCCTTCCCAACAATTACATCTAAGAAGGTGTTGAGATTTGTGATAAAGATAATTGTTACTCGCTTTAGGATTCTTTACAAAGTAATATCAGACAATGGAACACAGTTCGAGGGTGAGGAGTTCACTCAATTTTTTTAAAAGGATGGAATTATCAAAAGCTTTTCCTTGGTAGCCCACCCAAGGGAAAACGGAGTCGCTGAAGCTGCAAACAAAACTATAAGGACAATCCTCAAGAAATGAAAAAATCAGGCTAAAGGAAATTGGGCCATAGAACTACCCTTGGTGCTTTGGGAATATGGAACTCCCGCCAAAACAGTGACATGACACACTCTATTTTCTTTATCATATGGATGCAAAGCCGTGCTTCCGATTGAGGTTGAAATCCCTTCGCACATAAGCATAGCCTACGCAAATGATCCAAATCAAGAGTTAAAGAAGGAATCCTTAGAACTAATAGAAGGATAAAGAGACGAGGCTACGATCAGAACAACATAATACTAAAGGAGGATCATAAAGTACTACAACTCAAAGGTCAATACTAGAACCTTCATGAAAGAAGATTTGGTCTTACGAAGGGTAATGGCCAACAAAAAGAACCCATCAGATGGTCTGCTCAGCCCAAATTAGGAGGTACCCTTAGTCATTCATCAAGAAGTCATGCTTGAGACATGTCGATTGTGCAAGCCAAACGGTGAACTCGTTCCTAGAACATGGAACTCGGAACAATTAAGGCCATACTTCTCAGTGATAAACGAGTAGAAGAAGGCCTTCTCCAAAACATATTCACACAACTAAGGGAATGGAAACCCTCTCAAAATCTCAAGGTAGCCCAATTTGGGTCCGACTGCAAATGGATAAAACCTCTTGTCATCGCCAAGATGGTCAGGGCAAAGGCACTCCCCGGAGGGGGTGGTGATTAAGCCTTTCTCCGCGTCCAAGTCAGAAAGAGCCAGGTTGGAGCATCAAAAGCATAAGCCTCTGACCCATAGCGAAAACGGTCGTGATGGAACATCTAATTAGCACATCCAACCTTTGCTCATAGAAGAGTATGCTCTTCCTCTGTTATGAACTAAGCACGTTCTACCTCCACTCACGGAGGAGCACATCCTACTTGTGCTTATGTTCGGCGTTACCCGCAGAAAGGAACGCAAACACCTATCATCACCTGCAATGGTCAAAATAGGGCACCCTTGGAGGGGGCGGAGTGTAAGCCTCTATCATTGCCTACGATGGTCAAGATAGGTTATCAAAAGATTAAGCATTAATTTCATGTCTACGATGGCCATATTTAAGTATTTGAAACCTTATCATCGCCTAAAATAGTTAGGATAAGGCTCCTCCTAGAGGGAGGTCGGGTAAGTCCTTGGTTCCTGCTTGTGGATAAGCTAGCTAAGCAAACCAGACGCACAAGCCCAAAAAGTGCCAGTAAAGCACATATATCCTCTTCTTTGGTAATAAAGCCCGAAGAGTGGCTCAAGAAGCACATACAACCTCTGCTTCATAAATCAAACCCGGAAGGAGTAACAAAACACATTACCAGAAGAGGATTTCTAGACTCTAATTCTTAATACCTAAACAAGGTTTGGTTTAGGAATTCTAGTAATACTAAAAGAGGATTTCTGGACTTCAATTCTTAATACCTAAAAAGTGTTGATTCACGACTACTATTAATGCCAAAAGAGGATTTCTGGTCTTCAACTTTTAATACCCGAACAAGGGTTAGTTAGGGACTTCTAATAATACTAGAAGAGGATTTCTGGTCTTCAATTCTTAACACCCGAACAAGGGTTGGTTTGGGACTTCTATTAATGCCAAAAGAGGATTTCTAGTCTTCAATTCTTAATGTCTGAATAAGCGTTGGTTCGTGACTTCTATTTATTCCAAGAGCGGATTTATGACGTCCAATTCTTAATGCCCAAAGAGGGATTGGTTCGGGACTTCTATTATTATCAGAAGAGGACTATTGTGGCACCCCACGTCCGTTAATGTCACTCAGTAAGAGAATGAATTAAGTTTCGTGAAGCATTATAGGTAAACAGAAACAGAAATATTACAAGATAGATATAAAATAGCAGCAGAATAAAAACAAACATTATTAATCATAAAGCATCGAGGTTCAAAACAACATATGTCTGAATTACATTAAAACCAGTACATCATAAAAACTTCTGTCTTGCACTTAAACATCAATGTACAAAATAAAAGAAGCTTAATCCCCAAATAAAAACTTAGCCATAGTAGCAAAGATAGGAGCATGAGCGATACATCTAAGTAGCTCCAGCAAAATGATAGCAGAGTCCTGGTAAAGCTTGAGTATTCCCACCCTGAGAACCTTGGGGGGAGGGAACGGAAGAAAGAAAAGGGAACAAAAAGGGTCAGACATAAAGTCTGGCGAGTCCAGTTACTTTTAGAAAGTAAATAAGTAAAGGTATCATGACAGGCATACAAAGTGGACAAGAAAGATAACATAAAAAAGGCAGGTATGACAAGGTAAACTGAATAAACATGATAGGTTATATTGCGCTTCTAAAGATTACTCTTATTCTCTGCACGGATACTAGTATAACCAAAATGAGATGATCTGAACAACTATAAGATGGTAGGCTTAGGCATACTTCTAGGGAGATGTTTTAACCCCATACAATCCACAGGCAGCCCAACCTAACAGGCTCCTAAATTTTACTAGAATCTAGATGTACCCGAACTACTACCCTAATCGATCGGCTCCCTATTTTGTAGATACCCTGTGTCGGCCCCCACAGTCGGATGTATCAGTTCCTAAAGTGGATACCCTTCGTTGACGTGCACAACCATATCTACGGGTATCACGGTCGTCTTATCCTCCTTTTCCCGAACATGCACGCACATGTGCCAGTTGGTTTGTGCCGCCCACACCGTCCTCCACATTTGGATCTCTTACGATAAGCCTAGTAAGCGTGCCCCGACTCTAACCTAGGGCAGAGTACTCATTCGATTCCATTATATGGGTAGTTGATTGAAACAGGTCCCACACACAAGATGATACAAGCTCTCCCCCTTGTCTTGTATCCCCACTAGGATTTCCTCAAGTTATGTATACCTATTTGGCGTCTTTAATTACACAACTCACTCAGGTTAAGTTTGTGGGTATATATATATAAATATTGCCCACCCCCTTATATTTACTTAACCCACCTACTGTTCAAAACAATTTACTTAAACCTATTCAAGTTCATGTTCATACAACCCTTATGGATTCATCTAGGTTAAGTATTCCAATTCATTACCATGTCCATTTACGATTATAATGTGCTAGACCTCCCACATTAAACCTACAACTTGCGGATGTTGGTTATGCCGGGAGGCTCCGGGCAGACTTCTTCCACATGTTGGGTTTAACCTCGTGTTATAGCACGTCTCTTATTTGTGCATGTAGACCCCTCACATTATATTCACCACTTGTGGTCACTGGATATGTCGGGTGGTTCCGGACAGACTTCTACCACAAGCGTAATCTAACCTCGTGTCTAAGCGCAGTTACAATTTATAATTACTGTAATCCTAGGCATTTCAAGTTATTAACCAAACTTACCTATGTCATTATAGCTTTTCATGCCCTTTTCCCCAAGTTATGTTCAAAATGAATTATATTCCCTAAATTCATATTCATAAACATTATTCAAGTTATGCCAAATTCCCCATTTACAAGTTATGCCTAATTTCAATGTTTTCTCCCTCCTTCGCCATTTAACACGTTCACATATTTCAGTGGCATGCCTAGGCTCGAAAGTAGCCTGGCTATATAAAATAAAAGGGAAGGGATGAAGGGAAGATGATAGAAATGATTATACTAACCAGATTGACATAAACACAGTGTGGCATGTTGATAAGATGGGGATATAAGAACAGATCTGGTGAACATGAGATAATAGAACTGTTTCTAATATAGTAGGGATGTCATAATAGGCATGATAAGATCTAAACAATAATTTAGATGTCTAACTAATAACTTATCCAATTTAACCACAAACATGATAAGTACAAGGTGATCTAAATAGTGAATTAGATCTATAATCAATGGTAGATCTGACATGATAAAGGTTAAGATCCAAGTCATAGTTATGTCAGAATATCATGGATTAACAAGTTATTACAGATCTGATATGATTTAAGAAGTCACAGGCATAAATCCATATTACAAGCATATCATGTTTTACTTTTTAAATATTTAAATCTAAAAGTAACTTAAACTCACAGTGTTTAGATCTAGAAAGATAGAAGAATAGCAGAGCTTGATTCACAGATCTACACTTGAATAACTTGACTAACTTGATTGCAGAAGAAGGAAAAGGTTTAATTCAGTCTGGCCACCGATAGCATTTAGTCCTCCATTATTTCTTAGTGTAAAAAACAAGAGAAATGGAGCCATATTTATAGCCGCCAGCCCCCAAACCCTTACTGCCACGTCTTCCCGAGGGGGGTCAACATCCCCTTGAGGGGTCGACCCCGGGGTCGACACCCCCTTAAGGGGTCGACTCCCATGGGCGTGATTTTTTCCGCTAACCCTGTTTTTCATGATTTGAACGATTTTGAACTTCTAGACCTAATTTTTGAATTCTTGGACCTATATATATATATATATATATTCTTCTTGCACATATACAAACTTCAAACAGTCATAATTTCATACGTTGTTTGTTTACGTAAACCGAATGTCTATCTTGATCAGAATTTCGAGACGGACGCAATGGCATAATTTGTTTCCCTTAATTCTGAATACTAAATTAATTATTCTTTAATTTGTCTTCTTTAGTGTTGTTAAAATTATGGGCTGTTACATTCTCCCCTACTCAAAGGATTTTGTCCCGAAATCTTCAAGTTAAGAAGAATGTGTATCCTACCATCCACATCCATCCACCAATCACAGGCATCCATTGTCCTTAAAGATTTCTAATGCTTATATGAACATATGCAAAGTTGTGTGTTTATGTCCCAATACTAATGCGAAGATCGAGCGGTTTACTGATTCAGTCGACCTCCTTAATGCAATGTATGTTAGTGCCACGAATCCAGCATGTATGCAACAATCCTATTATAACATGTAAGTTCTATATGGGTGCCCAATCATCCATCCAAATGCAACATCCATATGACAATACATCCAATTTCATCCATTAAAAGAAGAGAAATACACACACATCCATATGCAGTATGAGAGTGATTGAGCCAATCTAGTGCCGAATGTGTGTGTATATGCATCCATGAGCAACCACTAGCACACACTTGCATCCACTTACATCCATCAAACATAACATGTCTCAAACACATGTTTACATCCATGGGATTCCTACATAAGGGTTGATGATTCGATCGATAGGACATACTCAAATGTTAGAAACAAGCATAAATAAAAACTACGGAAAAGGAGTTAAGAAAATATCCTCGAAGAGGAAAGGGTACGAAGCACGAATCTTGTCTTCAGTCTACCAAGTCGCATCCTCTGGGTTATCTCCTCACTGAACCTTCATCAACTTGACTTCTCTATTGCGTATCTTCTTAGATTCTAATCCAAGAATATGGGAAGGTACTCGTCTGACTGTCGCCTCCCGTTCCACCTCTACTTCCTTCAATATACTCAGCTCAACTACTTCCGCAGTATCATGAAAGCACTTCCGCAATTAGAAACGTGGAAAACATCATGAACTCTGGATAGTTTCTCTGGTAGCTTTATTTTATAGGCCATTTGGCCAATCATTTCTTTTATGGGAAATTGCCCTACAAATCTTGGTGCCAATTTCCCTACAGATCCGAAGCGAACCACATTCCTCAATGGTGACACTTTAGTGAAAACCATATCTCCTACTTCGAATTCAATGTCAGTCCTTCTCTTGTCAGTGTAGGATTTCTGCCTATCTTGAGCAGTCTTCATTCGTCGTCTTAATAAGATCAATCTTCTCGGACGTTTCTCTAACCATATCCGATCCAAGTAGTAGTCTTTCTGTAGATTCCCACCAACAAGTCGGAGATCTATAGGGTCGTCCGTATAATGCTTCGAAGGCTATCATGCCAATGCTAGCTTGATAACTGTTGTTGTAGGAGAACTCTACTAAAGGAAGATGCTCTTCCCAAGTCCCTCCAGAGTCCAGTATACACAGCCTCAAAAGATCCTCTAGAGCTCTGTTCACCCTCTTCGTTTGTCCATCGGTCTGTGGATGATAAGTGGTGCTTAAACATAACTGTGTACCTAATGCTTCTTTGAACCTCCTCCAAAATTCACTGGTGAAAATGGGATCACGATCGCTTACGATACTGGAAGGTACTCCAAGAAGACGGACTATCTCTCAAACATAAACTATTGCCAACCATGTTGTCGTCCTCTTACTCTTAACTGGAATGAAATGAGCGCTCTTGGTAAGTCTATCCACCATGACCCAAATACTGGTATTGCCTTTCTTTGATCTAGGCAAACCATCTATGAATCCATAGAGATGCTCTCCCACTTCCACTATGAAACCTCCAAAGGATGAAGTAAACCACCGAGCTTCTTTTGCTCCGCTTTGACTTGCTGACAAACTAAACATTAAGAAACAAACTCTGCCACATCATTCTTCATCCTAGCCCAAAAGAAAACCCTCTTCATATCCCTATACATCTTATTGCCACCTAGATGAATAGTCATCTTAGAATGATGGGCTTCTTCTAAGATTGTCTTTAACAAACTCCCAGTTTGGGGAACACAAAGTCTTCCATCTCGTCGCAACCACCCTTTGTCGTCTATGGAATATCCATTGAGGTGACTAGATGTCTCCCCTTTACTGAGTCCATCCAAGATGTCTAAAATCTGTGGATCCTCTCGTTGCAAAGCTCCTATTTGATCCATAAGAGTAGGTCGTATCTCTAGCGGTGCAAATAAACCAAGCAAAAATTCGGCGGAGGGTCTAAAATAAAAAGTCGATATGAACTCCAAGCTTTTCCTTTTCACAAACAGAGGACTTAAGGCCATCCTCTGCCTGCTCAGTGCGTTTGCCAACACGTTACCCTTTCTAGGGATATCAATCTCAAAATCATAAGAAGCCAGGAACTCCATCCACCTTTATTGCCTTAGATTAAGATCCTTCTGCGAGAACAAGTCCTTGAGAGATTTATGATCGGTGTACAACTTGAACTTCTCTCCAAGCTAATAATGACGCCATGTGTTAAGTGCGAGCACAATGGCAGCTAGCTTAAGACATTGGTAGGGTAGTTCTTTTCATGAAATATTAGTTGTCTGCCTCCATAACATACTACCCTCCCATCTTGCATCAGAACCGCACAAAGCCCTGTACCACATGCATCAGTGTATACTGAAAATACTTTGTTCCCATCGGGAAAGGTCAACACCGGGGTTGTTGTCAGAGCCCTCTTCAATCGTTGGAAAGAAACATCACAATCTATATCCCATGAAAACGCCAAGTTCTTCTTCGTCAGCCTGGTGAGTGGGGTTGATATCTTTGCGAAGTCCTTAATGAACTTCCTATAATAACCTGCTAACCCCAGAAAGCTTCTCACCTCCGTTGCATTCTTTAGAGTAAGCCAATCCTAAACTACAACCACCTTTGCGGGATCTACTGCTATCCCTACATTAGAAACCACATGCCCTAAAAATATCACTTCTTTTCTACAGAAATGGCACTTAGGGAATTTTGCCTTAAGCTGATGCGCGCGCAGGTTTTCAAGACCTCCCTTATATGCAAGGCTTGCTCTACGAGAAGACAAGGATATCATTAACAAAGACCATGGAAAATTTATTTAGAAACTCCTAAAACACCTTACTCATTAGATCAACAAAATAGGTGGGTGCATTCATCAACCCAAAGGGCATAACAAGCCATTCAAAGAAACCACCTAGAGTCCTAAAAGCGGCCTTATCTATACTGTCCTCAGCCACCCTCAACTGATGAAACTCGTGGCCAGGTCTAACTGAGAGAATACTGATGCACCAATAAGATGGTCAAACAAGTCATCTCTCCTTGGTAGTGGTTGTTTGTTCTTCTTAGTGAGTTTATTCAACTCCTTATAGTCTACACACAAGCGAAGTGAACCATCTGCCTTAGTCGCAAAAATTACTGGAGCACCTCATTCAGATATGCTTTGCCTAATGAATCCTTTCTCAAGTAGCTCCCCTGCTTGTTTGCTAAGCTACCTCCTTTACCTTGGAGCCATGTGGCGCACAGGTAATGAAACTGCGTTGCATTGTCCACCAAATATATACGAAAATCGATCTCGCACCTCGGAGGTAAGCCCAGTACCTCATCAAAAACATCAGGATAATCTCGAACTATTGGCACAGATCGCAAAACATCGAAAGATGCATCTAGAGATTCTAGGAAACTAAGCACAACAGACCCTTGTGGGTCACAAGAAATCTCAAGGGTCCTCCGGTGACAAGTAAGAAGCCTAGCGACCCTCCTCTCACAATCCAAAATAGAACCATACATGGTTAGCCAATCCATCCCTATAATCAAACCGTAGCCCATAAAACTGAGCATATACTCGTCGCACTCAAACTCGACGCCTAAGATAGATATTCTCAAACCCCGACAAATCATGGATAAATGAGCCGAACCACCAATGGGGTTTGAGACAATAATGGGATCCAGTACCATACTAGTATTTAAGTTCAGAGATTCAACCACAGAACTAGATATATATGAATGTGAAGCGCCAGAATCAAAAAGAGTTCTAATAGGATGACTGGAAAGAGAAATCAAACCTTCCACTGAAACTTTCCTACCTCTATCTAGAGCACTGGTCGCAAGAGCATGCACCTTCCCTCTAGAAGCTCCTGCCCTTTGACCTTGTCCCTATTTCTTCGGGCACTTCCCAGCAAAGTGTCAAACCTCTCCATAATAGAAGTAAGTATTCTTCCTTCTATTGCAGTCCTTGACCAGGTGACCGTCATGTCCACAACTGTGACACTTCCTGTTATCTTTAGCCTTGTTTGAGCGCCAAGAACCTCTCCATTTGCATGCTTTTCTCAGCTTGAGAAAGAAACTTCATTTCAAACCATTGTCTAAAATCATCGCATGTCTCCACCGGATGTCCAACTTGGGTAACTTCCCACCAAAATGAAGCTTCATCTTTCAGTAGCTCGATAACTAACTGAATCTTCCTTCGATCTTCCACTTTGAAAATTCCAAACGAGTCCTCGGTCTCCTTGAGCCAGTTCCTTGCCTTTACGAAAGTTTCGGTTCCGCGGAACAACTTCCCTCCCATGGCACAAAATTCTTTATAGATCTTAGCAAAAATATCTGCTCTTGGAGGAGGAGGAGGAGGACGAACGATGGGTGCAACTGGGGGAGGAAAGTCAGCTTGGCCACCGGCAAGCGCCGTAGCCTCTATATACCTACGAACCAACCTGGTATCATAAAGCCCTATGGAATACTAGGTTCCCAAGACATTTTGAAAAGAAAAGGAACTAATTCAGATAAAGGATCGAAAGATATTACTTATGGCTCTGGGGAATATGTTTTTCAAAATAGACTTTTCTTTTTGAAATGCTTTCTTTTAAAACCTTTTTGAAAATAATTTTCAAAAGCTTTTATCTAATCTGGTAACCTTCAGCTATGATACCAAGTGTGACACCCCACTTCTGTTAATGTCACTCAATAAGAGATTGCATTAAGTTTCATGAAGCGTTATAGGTAAACAAAAATAGAAATACTACAAGATAGATAAAAATAGCGGTGGAATAAAAACAAACTTTATTAATCATAAAGCACAGTAGTTCAAAACATCATATGTCTAAATTACATAAAAACCAGTACATCATAAAAGTACAAAATAAATGAAGCATACTCCCCAAGTAAAAACATAGACATAGTAGCAAAGATAGGAGCTTGAACAATACATCTAAGCAACTCCAAGAAAATGATAGCAGAGTCCTGGTCAAGCTTGACTATTCCCACCCTGAGAACTTGGGGGGAAAACGGAAGAAAAAAGAGGAAGCAAAAAGGGTCAGACATAAAGTCTGGCGAGTCCATTTACTTTTTGCAAGTAAATAAGTAAATGTATCATTAAAGGCATATAAAGTGGATAAGAAAGATAACATAAAAAAAAGGCAGGTAGGACATGGTAAACTGGATAAACATGATAGGGTATATTACGCTTCTAAAGATTATTCTTATTCTCTACACCGATACTGGTATAACTAGAATGAGATGATCCCAAAAACTATAAGATGGTAGACTTATGTGTACTTCTGGTGAGAGGTTTTAACCACATACAATCCACAAGCATCCCAACCTAACAGGCTCCTAAACTTTACCGGAATCTAGATGTACCCTAACTACTACCCTAATCGATCAGCTTCCTACTCCATAGAAACCCTGTGCCAGCCCCACAGTAGGATGTATCACTTCCTAAAGTGGCAACCCTTCGTTGATGTGCACAACCATATCTACTGGTGTCACGGTCGTCTTATCCCCTGTTGCCCGAACATGCACACACATGTACCGGTCGGTTTGCGCCGCCCACACCATCCTCCACATTTGGATCTCTTACAATCAGCTTAGTAAGCATTCCCCGACTCCAACCAAGGGCGGAGTACTCGTTTGATACCATTATATGGGTTATTGACTGAAACAGGTCCCATACACAAGATGATACAAGCTCTCCCCCTTGTCTTGTATCCCCACTAGGATTTCCTCGGGTTATGTATGCTTATTGGTGTCTTTAATTACATAGCCCCCTCAGGTTAAGTTTGTGGGTCTATATATATAAATATTACCTACCCCCTTAGATTTACTTAACCCACTCACTGTTCAAACAAATTTACTTAACCCCTATTAAATTTCATGTTCATACAACCCCTATGGATTGAACTAGATTAAGAATTCCAATTCACTACCATGTCCATTTATGGTAATAATGTGTTAGACCTCCCACATTAAATCGACAACTTGCGGATGCTGGTTATGTCGAGCGGCTTAGGGCAGACTTCTTCCACAAGTTGCGTTTAACCTCATGTCATAACACGTCTAGTATTTGTGCACCTAGACCCCTCACATTAGATTCACCACTTGTGGTCGCTGGATATGCCAGGCAGTTTCGGGCAGACTTCCACCACAAGCATAATCTAACATCGTGTCTAGGCGCAGTTACAGTTTCTTGTTACTGTAATCCTAGGTACTTCATGTTATTAACCAAACTTACTATGTCCTTATAGGTTTTCATGCCCCTTTCCGCAAGTTATGTTCATAATGAATTATATGCCCTAAATTCATATTCATAAATATTATTCAAGCTATGCCAAATTCCACATTTACAAGTTATGTCCAATTTCAATTTTTTTCACCTCGTTCACGTTTAACTCGCTTGCATATTTCAGTGGCATGCCTAGACTCTAAAGTAGCCTGGCTATATAAAATTAAAGGGAAGGGATGAAGGGAAGATGATAGAAATGATTATACTAACAAGATTGACATGAACACAGTGTCATATTGACAAGATGGGCACATAAGAACGGATCTGGTGAACATGAGATAATATAACTGTTTCTAATATAGTAGGGATGCCATAATAGGCATGATAAGATTTAAAAAATAATTTAGATGTCCAACTAATAACTGATCCAATTTAACCAAAAACATGATAGGTACAAGGTGATCTAAATAGTGAATTAGATCTATAATCAAAGGTAGATCTGACATGATAAAGGTTAAGGTCCAAATCATCGTTATGTCAGAATATCATGGATTCACAAGTTATTACAGATCTGATATGATTCAAGCAGTCACATGCATAGATCCAAATTACAGTCATATCATGTTTTACTTTTTAATTATTTAAATCTAAAAGTAACTTAAACTCACAGTGTTTGGATCTAGAAAGATAGAAGAAGAATAGCAGAGTTTGGATCACAGATCTACACTTAAATAACTTGATTGCAGAAGAAGAAAAAGGTTTGATTCAGTCTAGGCACCGACAGCATCTAGTCCTCCATTATTTTTCAGTGTAGAAAACAAGAGAAATGGAGCCATATTTATAGCCGCTAGCCCCCAAACCCTAACTACAACGTCTGTCCTAGGGGGGTCGACCCATGGGTTGACACCCCCCTTAAAGGTTCGACTCCCCTAGGTGGGATTTTTCCCGCTCACCTAATTTTTCGTGATTCGAACTATTTTGAACTTCTAGACCTAATTTTGAAGTCATGGACCCTTTATATATATATATATATATATATATATATATTCTTCTTGCGCATATACAAACTTCAAACCTTCATAACTTCTTCATACGGTGTCCGTTTTATGCAAAGAAATGTCTATCTTGACCAAAATTTCGAGATGGACACAATGGTGCATTTCGTTTCCCTTATTTATGAATATTAAATTAATTATTCTTTAATTTTTTCCTCTTTAGTGTTGTTAAAATTATGGGGTGTTACTACTGTTGATCTTCAATCTTTAAATGCCCAAATGAGGGCTAATGGCCAATACCAAAAAGGAGTTTCTTATTTTCAATGCTAAGCAACGTTCGGGATAAGACTTTTCTTTTCATAAAGCAAAGTTATAATCTTATATTGTGGAGACCGGAGCAAGAATCTTATAGACTTCCATCTTATATCCCGCTGCCTACTACGAAGATGATGTTACAGACATTTCATTATGGAATCCAATATTAATAATAATATCCTTTCACATTTAACAATCAGGAAGTTCTCTAAACTCTCTCCTTTATTTTCTAATAGAATATGAAGCATAAATGATAATTAAACATTAGAGGCAGGTTTAATATGTTGTCAGGGTTCCAAACAACACTTAAGTCGATAAATGTGCAAATAACCATAGAAACTATGTAAAAACTAACGTGGAATATTAGTTGATTGAAGTTCATACAGGAAAAATGCAAGGGAAATCCGAAAAAGAAGTTTGACTAGATAAGTCGAAAAAAAACCTTCACTAGGTGGGGGGTAAATTTTACCACCAAAGACTCCGAGACAGGCTGACGGTGAAGGGGTAGTAGACCGACGCGAGGATTAAAAGATCTTCCATCAGCAAAGGTTCAACACAAGCAAAAGTTAAGCACAGGGTAAAATCGAGAGCCTAGGAGAGACATCCGAAAGGGCAAGCAACCTGAACCCTCAATAAAGAGAGAACTTAAAAATTCAACAAAGAAAAATTAACAGTGGTATAATTTCGGCAGGGTAGTTCCGGTAAGAAGGATAACTAACAAAAAGTCATCTGAAAACTGGGAGCTAATGAGTGGAAAGAAAAGGATATCACAACAAAGACCCAGAAGGACGGAAGGGCTATTGGTATTAACTGGCTTAATACCGATACGATAAGGTTCGGGAGCCATATACCGGAACCTCAATCAGGTGGACACCGAGAGGTCACTTTAATAAGCAATAAATAGAGTATAGAAGTAGTACTCCGGAAAGCCAAGACACATTTCAGGAAATCTACCAAAAGGCAAGCCGGAACCCCGAAAAGAGACAGACCATCCACACTAATCTGCTTAATGTCAATACCGACAAGGGTGGCGGATTCAACCACCTTTCACTTCGATCACAAAGCCAAGCTCCACAAAGTGTTAATAGAAAGGTCAAGAGTCCACATTTGGAAGACTACATACTGAAGCCATTCGCACCGGCGAACTCGGAATCAATACAAAGGGGATAGACAGGCAATCAAAAAGGAGTTTCGCAGACCAAAACCCTCCTCCAAGTGGAAGGAACCAACACCTGAGAAAACCGTAAGCAAAGCCTTTAAAACTAAAGGAAAATGCAGCCGAGAGCCAGGGCTAAAGAAACCAAAGGGAAAAGTGAGTAGTAGGGCCTACTGCTAGCCCAACAGCAAAAGAGGCCCGATTTGTCTATAAGTAAGACCCTAAGGGTCTCATTTTGGAGGCTAAATTCTCATTTCTCAATCTCACTTTCTTTCTCTCTAGAGAAAACCCTAATTTCCAAATCGAATTGTGGATTTCTTCAACTCTTGTAATATATCTATAATTAATAAAGAGAAGAAGTCTGAGACTTAAGCTTTTCTCAATTTGATAATCATATTATGTATGTACTGATAAGACAGGGAGTTAACACTAACTTTTCTTATGAAACAGTTATCATAGTTCTTTCGTGAGAAGGAAGGTCTTGGGTAAAACCAAGGCTTCTCCCTTTTCAAATGTTTATACGTGACTTAGCTCTTCCATAGTGAGCCTAATGCAAGCCAACCACGAAAGGGATCTTACTGTAAGCTTGCAACATGATAATTGACACAACCAAGGCCTTCCGGGCTGGGTAGATGTAGAAGCATCATATAAGTTAATAAGCGCAATAGCATGAAAACAAATCCAAGTGGTGTGAGGCATTAGCCTGTTTCTTCTTAACACAATGTATATTGTTTCATATAGGATCTAAAGTTGTTTATCGCTTAAGGTCGCAGTTTCATTTAACTAGTAAAAACCTTTCTTTGAGATTATCCTCGACTTCATAGTCTCACAAATGTGATACTCATCCCTTGAGGGAAGGGTAACTAATCTTTTGACTAAAGGTCTTGACACCTAAGAAACGGTGAAATTGGTTAAAGAACACTGATTTATAACTGCATTTCGATAAACTTTGGACCTTCCTTGCATCAAACTTCTAAGCAAATGCATTGTCTATTCTAGTTCGGTTATTGACGTAAAACGTCGTTAATAGCTACGTTGCTTTGAATGGGTTTGGTGGATATGTCTTTTTTACCCATCTTCTTCATCCAATTGCGCATCTTCCTGCCACAATCGAATATTAGCCTTTTCATAAAACAACTCAATAGTCGTGGGCGACTTCCTAATCGGACATTTCTCGAATTATGTTCTTTTGAAAATGCCGTCAACCGTGGCCATTAAAACTTTCTCGTGATTGGGATTACTAACTTCGGTGGCATCTCGGTTGAACCAATTAAGTTAGTTCCTCAAGTATTTACTTCTTCCTTGCTTTACTATGGAAAGAGCCATAACATGCTTCGACTTAGAGGTGTGGAGATGAAACCGGTTCAGGAATTTATCGCTTAAGTCTTAGAAGCTTGGGACTGACCTTGGGGGAAGATGAGTGAGCCACATGAGTGCTACTCAACTCAGAAAGGTCGGGAAGGCTTTACTTTTGATGGTGTCCGGAGCTACAACCACTTCCATATGCCATTAGTACCTTATCAAATACTATTGCGGGTCGGTGGTTCCATCGTAGTGGTTCATCTGGGCATGTTAAATCTTCTAGGGAATTCGGCCTATAGAATGTCATCTTTGAAGGGCGAATGGCTTTGGTCTATCCCCAATCTTCATTTTTATATCCATTATTGTCATTCATAATCTTCCATACCATAGCAGTCAAATATGGAGGGATAAGTGTACACCGATCGACCTCATCAATAAGTCGACCCCTCCGTGCCCACTCTCCAGGAAACGTCGCCTGAATCGCCATCCGAGCGATCCTTCCACCACCTCCCCTCGGGCATTTCATTTATTCACAAGACGTTGGGGAGGTAGAAAGGATCTTGGGCTGTTTGAACCTTGTTCTGGTGAGCCGAGGGAGAGGCACTTCGGTCCTGTCGAGCTGTGGTTTTAATTGCCTTCACAATAGTCAAATCAACCTGAGTTTGACCCATCGTTCCTGGCCAGTCTGAATACCCTTCTAAATGCAACTGTCGCATAGTTTTTGGCCTTTCTAGTAGGCGACGTGGTTGACGTTGGCCTCTATTCCCCTCGAATTATGATGAGCTCTCTAATTTCCGATCCAATCGACGAGGGGGAGGTTGTTCACTTCTAAATTCTTCCCACTATCTCGACGTATGATTCATATCTTGCCTCATTGCAACATTCTCCTGGGCGTGAGCATTTAGAGCCTCGATGTTTTCCTAGAGTTGATTTAGCACGGTCATAAGCTCATCATAGGTTGTGAAAAATGAGAGGGTGGCTTGATCTGTTGCAGAAGGGTGCAACAAAAGAGGGCAAAATGGGCTAGTCTGAATTGGGGTTAGGGACAATCGACCCTCCAGCCGCATCGGCCGAAGTTACAGCCAAAGGAAGCTTTCCAATAGCACACATTGAGGGTTTAGCGAGCATGATTGAACGGTGTTGGAAAAAACAAACGTATGATCTCATCTCGGACTTTGTGATCCGAAAGTAGAGCAAAATCCTCCAAATACTGAGAATATATAGTTTTCAGTGAAAGCACCAAAGTGTTGACACCAAAAATTGGCATAACACCTAAGAGACAAATTTGTAGAGATTAACTGAAGACAAATAAATGAAAAGGGTTGAGAAAAATGATCACACATTGGTTTATAGTGGTTCGTCATTAACGAGCCTACGTCCACTTTGTAATTCTCTTATATCATATGTTCTATTACAGTAGAATAGTTACAATAGTGATATAATCAGAAATTTGCCCAAAAAAGATCCTTCTTCTGAGTCTACAAGATCTATTTATAGGTGCTACAGTACTTGAATTGGATGAAACACATGTTCCCTGATCCAAAACTGTAGGAGATCCTGAAGAAAAGTTCTTTTTGAAGACGACGACGAGATTTGAATCAACAGTGACATGTGGCATTTGACCCAATCATAACGGGGTGACTAATGGCATTCAAGTAGGAGTGAGACCAAATCTTTAAGAGGATATTTGGCATAGCATTGGAATGAATCTGACCCATTTGATCCAAAGATCACGGGTTCCAACTGGCTCACACATCAGGTCCTTGTGCCTAGCTCAAGTCTTAGGTGTCGGTCGACTTGTTCCAGGGTCGGTCAGTTCTTTGACCGGGGTGACACAGGCTTTCTTGTCATCTGCTCTGGACTCCATAATACTAATGTATCTTGACGGCCTCGCCAAAAGACTAGTCAACACATATAGTGTCAGATCGACGACACAAGCTCAGTTTCCTACTCTTGGGACCACGATGCCAAGGCCCGTGATGCATATGTAAGTAACACATAGATAACTTAAAGTTATTATTTAATTAAAATAATGTTATTTGAATTCAATTGTATTTTGTTTAACATGATAAATTTCAACAACAAAGGGTACAGATGCTTGAGGAGATTGGGAGGACCAAGTTGACTGCCGAGGGTGAGGATAAGATTTTTGATGTTGTTATGGATCCATGCACCAATCCGGAATAGGCGCTGTGGTTTTGGAAACCAAGCGGTAATATAAACAAAAAATTATTATAAAAACTGAATATTATTTGAATTGGAATTATGAAATACTAAAAATCTAAATTTATATACAGGTTAGGACATCTCAGCAGTCATACCAGAGGGCTCAGGACAAGAAGGAGATTGCCCGGCTACGAGCCCAGATCGAAGAGCTTAATGAGCGTGAATGCCATCGCAAACAGCAGATGGAGCAGCCTAACCAGCTTTTGGCGGAGTTCATTGCCCAGTACGACACAGGTTCTTTATCTTCGGGGGGAGAATGAGTTGAGGTTAGTTTTTTTTGATGTTATATGTATGTATATGTACGTTTTGGGAGTGGGTGAGGATTATGATTGACACAATATGATGATTTGTATATGTTGATGCTTTGTTGGTGATGATGGTTTGGACGTGATTTTGGAGACTGTTTATTTTGACGTTGTGTGGATGACGTTGGGATGTATATACATATATGTCGTATAATATTATATTTGGTATATATGTGATTGTGACTGTGATGTATATGCTCGAAATGGAGCTGTTTCGATGAATATGCGAGTGTGGATGGCTAAATTAAGTGTTCTGAAATCAATAAATAAATATATCTAGATTTCCAATGGCGTCCAACGGTTGGCTGTGGCTTACAAGTCCATTTATTTCATCGGTTTTCAACAGTTAGAAATGACTTATTTTCATCGGCCTTCAACAGTTTCCAACGGCTTACTAGCTAAAAATGAAATACACATGACCAAGTTATACAATTGGAAGCCATTGGAAAATTGCCATTAGAGGCATTGCAAGTCGTTGGAAACCGTTGATTTGTATATCGACGGCTTTACCAACGGCTCTCCAACGGTCGTCAACGACCCCTAGCCGTTGGAATCTACTGTTCCTCTTGTAGTGTGACTCTTTCAATAGCATGTCAATGCTATATACTAGATCTACTTGCAGACTTGCACAATAAACATGTAACGTATGCAATGTAAGATGTAATATAATTAGTGGCATACTGAAGACTACTAATGATGCTTGTTTTCTCAATTATGTTATACACTACAAGTGTTTTTAAATATTGAATCATATGATGTACTAACAGGTTTACATTCAAAGTAATTATAAATTTTTCAAACTTATTTTCAATTTATATAATAAGATTGATCTAAAAAAAATCCATTTTTAGTTTTGGTAGTCTTAATACCGAGAGTTACACTTGCTTTTCTAAGACTAGCATAAAATAGAGATTTCTTTAATAGTGCTAGCGTGAACAATTAGACAATATACTAGAAAATCATGTATATATAAACATATAATAATGCAGATGTTTGTTCAGACCTGTAAAACATTTTCCACTTTCATTTACTTTCATTTACGTTTGTAACAAATTTGTCAAATTTTTCATGTCATTTCTTAGATGCTTGTTTGCAAGCATACGTAGATTTATTTATTTTATAAATCTTTAATTCTTGATGAAGGATTACAAACCATTTGGGTTTGTCGATTTGAGTTTTCAAGTCGGTTCATTGCAGAAAAAGGTTTTAACATCACTTTAGGCTTTACTAAATCATGAAAAGAAGCAAGTGAAATAAACATCTAAATAAATTGTAGTCATAGGTTAAAAATATCATAAGATCTACTTTTTCGATTATAAAACCTTTAGCTAAAATGGGTTTTATAACAATGTTATCGATTTTAAGTTTCCTCTTAAAGACCTACTTACAAGTGTTGTACTTACAACAAGAAGATATATCAGCTGGGTATATACAAGTTTTATTGGACTCAGAAAAGGTAGCTTCCATTATCTATATCCTTTTTAAAAAATTATTGCATATAAAAAAGAAGGCATCTTTGAAGTTAATAAGGTTCCCCTCTAAATATAAGTACAAAAATCTTAATAGTATATTTACAAATTCTAGTTCTTTTACTTATAGTGTGATGCCAAGGGCACCTCAATATGTTATTTCTAATACTGCATATAAAAAATGCCACAAGAATTAGTATTACACTTTTCTTAATACCACACTTAAAAAATAAGGGCTACCACACTGTTTTACCGTATTTCTATTTCGCACGATATTCATTCGTCCTCATTGGTAAAACCGATCAACGAGCTAAACGTAGATCTATTTCGCTCGATATTCGGGTATGTATCATTTCAACCCTTAGTGATTTTTCCTAAACTAGGGGTAACACAACAACAATCACAGCATATATACCATAAATGCAACTACGTATCATATGAATATATCATGTCATATATGGAATGTGCATATATATCAAATCAAACAATTTCTATCAGCAATCATATACATTTCATATAACAGTTCATTATTGATCTAACGTCCATGAAAAATGTAAGTCAGGTGTGAGATAAACTCACCTTTCGTGGCACAGAATGGGAGATGGCAAATGGATTGACACAGAAATTGAAAGACGATATCCAGGCACGATTCTGATGGGTTCAACTCGGTAACCGCTCAATATATTTTTATTATAGAAGGCTAAGGAAACTTCGATGAATCAGTATACTTATTGGGCTTTGGGAATGGTTTTCTGAACTCAACCACACACCCGACTCAGAAATAAACCCAACATTAACTCAATTAAATAAAACACAATAATACAAAATATTATTATTATTTTCAACAAAACAAATGACAAATGAAATATATGTTGAAACCGAATTTTATATATATATATGTATATATATATGTATATATATATGTATATATATATATATATATATATATGTATATATATATAAATAAACCATATTGTACCATAATTCTATTCTCAGACATTTTAGCAAAATAATATATATACACACACTAACACGCACAAAACACACTTACAACTCAACCATTCATTCACACCTCAAGTTGTATGTTTACTTTATATATATAAACTTTGATTTATAAACACACACACACGGAGTACACCACTCAAACACTACACACAAGTACACCGCAAACAATGTATGCAGACAGAACAAACAAAAAGGAAATATATGTATATTAAACAAATAACTCACACCACATATAATACCGACTCTCGCACGACATATGAATAACTACACTCATATACACAACACAACAAAAATCAAAACACACACACAGACATTCACCAAACTCACGCACACACATGATCACGCACACAAGTACTCACATACATACACACACCATGCCTAAATATACACGCAAAAGGGCTCGGCAGATGGTAAAAAAAAAACAAGGGAGAAAGTTCAGAGAGGTTGGCTTGGGTGGTGAACTACAAGTTTGAACGGCGGAGCTTGCGGGTTCGGGTTCGACAGCAGTGGACAGCTGGGATTGTCGGAAGCATGGTCAGCACGGGGAGGCTCAGTAGGGTGGCGACTAGGTGAGGCGAAGCTTCGGCATAGCATCCCGGTGGCAGGGGTTCGGCCTCATAGGACAAATATTTTTTAAGGATAAAAGCCCACTAAAATTGGGGAAATATTTTTTAAGGATAAAAGCCCACTAAAATTTATCCATAAGGACAGCCGCCTAATATTTTATCCTAAAGGACAATACATTGAAAAAAAAAATTCGGCGGCTTCTTTCTTCTTCACTCCTCTCTCACGTCATTCCCGTTTTCATCTGAAATCACGAAATCATGAAATCGCAAAAGCACAAAACGCGAAATCACGAATTTCAGAAAATACTAAAATCGAAATTCAAAATATAAGGAAAACATCACGAAATCAAAATCGAGAAGAAAATCATTCGAAACCCTAAAAATAAAATAAAAATGTCGATCAACAAAATTCAAATGGAAATCACAATTGAATGGAATAAACATTTTTTACAAACGATGAAAAGCACAATTGAAGAAATCGAAATTGTTGAAACAATTTTTTTAGGTTGGAAATGTTTTT
Organism: Allium sativum; assembly: GCA_030737875.1. Lineage (NCBI taxonomy): Eukaryota > Viridiplantae > Streptophyta > Magnoliopsida > Asparagales > Amaryllidaceae > Allium > Allium sativum. The sequence continues at coordinate 1,043,458,685 of CM060916.1, read as the reverse complement.
TTTTCATTTTACCAGTTCAGCAGTTCGTAGGTATCATTTTTGTATTTTTGTAGTTATCATTTTTTCTGTTTTTAATTTTAAAACATAGCAGCAGTTTTTAGTTATCTTTTTTCTATTTTTCTAGTTATCATTTTTCCTATTTTACCTGTAATACATTGCAGCAGTTTTTAGGTATTATTTTTCTATTTTTCTAGTTATCATTTTTCATGTTTTAACTGTGTCATATGTTTTTTTCATGAGATTTTGGTTGCTGTGTTAATTTTGAAGTTATATTGTTGTATCAGCTTTGAAACGAAGCCGAACTTATTTCAATTTAATCAATCAAACTGTAATATATTTTTTTTTCATTATTTTATCGTCAAAGCATTGCATCAGTATTTAGTTATCATTTTTCTAATTTATTAGGTATCATTTTTCCTGTTTTAACTGTGTTATGTGTTGTTTTGATGTGATTTTGTTGCTGTGTTTATTTTGAAACTGTTTTTTTGCATCAACTTTGTCAATCAGTCGAACGTATTTCGTTTTATTCAATCAAACTGTGATGTAAACAATTTTTGCATTAATTTTTCTTTAAAACATTGATGCAGTTTGTAGGTATCATTTTCCTAATTTTTTTAGGTATCATTTTATATGTTTTAACTGTGTTAAGTGTTTTTTCATTTGATTTTTTGTTGTGCTACAGTAAAAATGATACCTTAAAAAATATAAAAATGATACCTTAAAACTGCAGTACTATTTACCATAACATAGAAATTACACTAAAAATGATACCTTAAAAATTATAAAAATGATACCTAAAAACTGCTGTGATGTTTAACATAACAAATAAATTAAAGTAAAAATGATACCTACAAAAATAGAAAAATGATACCTAAAAACTGCTGCTACGTTTTAAAGCTAAATACATGAAAAATGATACCTAAAAAAATATCAAAATGATACCTACGAACTGAAATATTATTAACGAACAAAAAAAAACATTTCCAATCACGAAAAAAATGTTTCCACCAATTCGTGTTCTCCAAATGTGATTTACGTCGTTTGTAAAACATTATTATTCCATTCAATTAGGATCCACAAATCGATTTTTGTTGTTCGTCCTTTTTCTTTTCTCGACTTTTTCCTGTTTCGAGCGATTTAGGGTTTTGAATTTTTGGGTTCAAACGTTAATTTCGATTATGTTGTTCTTCTATTTTTCGGGATTTATGATTTACGATTTGAGATAAGAGCGACAGAGGAAGAAGATGGAGCGGACGAGAATCGATTGCGAACGGAGAAAATAGAGCGCACGTGAGTGAGAAGAGAAATAGTGTATTGTCCTTCTGAGTAAAATTTTAGTGGGCTGTCCTTATGGATAAAAAGGCCTTGGCTTTTGTCCTTGTAAATATTTTCTTGTTTCAAATTACATAACGAACGATATTTAAAATGCATGACGAACAGTTAAATTTTGAAAAGAAGGAACAGTTTGAAATAAAAAGGTAATCGAAGGATTTAAAAATAAATCAAACGAACGGGTTTAAATTCAAAGAGACGGTACTGATTCTAACCATTAAAAGTTGAACGATATTTGCAACGATTAAAATCCATACAAATAATATATCGACAAGAGAAATAATTTGAAAATAGAATTAAAGATCAAAATTTTTATTAATATTGAAAACAAAGAAAAAAAATATGAGTTTACTATTTAAATAAAAATTTAAGACTAAATTCAAATTCAAATAAATAAACTCGATAAAATTTATACTCTAATTAGGAAAGAAATTTAAAATATTGATTTGTAATGTAAAAATATGTATATAAATAGAAACCAAATTCATTCGTTATACAAAATCCAAAATAAACTAATTTTAAATCAAAAATCAAAATAGTTATTTCAAATAAATGCAACCAGATAGCGTTTTAATGAACAAATTAAAGTATAAATCAATAATTAAATTAAATAACTAAATAAAAAACTCTAAAAATTCTGGTCGTTACATGCCGCAACATACAAAAGTCGTGAGTAAGATTTGAATTAAGCAAACTAGAAGCGAAAGTGAAAGATTAGGGTTTTCAAATCACTAAACAATTGAGAGATTACCGTACGAATTTGAATTTTCATGCGAAAGATGCGTAGAAAACAACGACTACGAAAGATTAGGGTATTTAGATTAGCTTAGTACGTGATTAATTAAACAAATAGTGGTTGAGTGAGATTAGAATGGAAAGGTAATTTAGTGTTAGGAAGCATACAAAATTTAATGAGTTTTATTTTTTCAACTACGGTATTAGGAAGGACATATTGAGGTGCCCTTAGCACCACACGACTTATATTACTTTCATTTTCGGAATACTCTATAAAATAATTACTTCTACTCAAATTAATATCTAGAAATCATTATGGGATGTGCCCCATTATAAAAAGGAACCCCAACTATTCTTTAAGTAAAATGGAAGTCATTGTTCATAAAAATCATCGCTATATGATTCTATAATAGCGTATGCATTTGGATCATAAAAACTATAATCTTTTCTAATAATTTGCATAATAGACATTTATGTAAACATCGCATGATTTACTTGTCAATTTTTTTTTTTGGGGTATAGGAATCTAAATATATTCCTCATAACCTCGAGTTTTGAAATCATATATTGTTTATTTGAAGAATTCAAAGGGTGAAACTTTTGCTTAGAGTTAGGAATTCTATTTATTAAAAAAGTTAACAAAATTTTCAATTAATGTCATTCTATATTCATTTACTATCATTTTTAATTAATGACATTTTCAAATATATACATTTATTATTCAACCAATGTTCTTTACTTATGCCTTTGATTATGGTTATTCATTTTTCAAAATATTCATTGGTTATTAAATTAATGTCATTCAGTTTAGTGAAAATTAGTCTCAGGTCCCTAATAAGTTTCGAAATTAGGCTCACATTCCTCTCTTAATTTTTTATAAATTAAGCCCTTATTTTTCGTAAATCATTAAAAGAATCAACAAAATAAATAAATAACTAATCACGTAAATTCATAATTAAATACAACAACTAATCATCATCAAATTCATGCGTTAAAACTAAACAACTCAAAAACCAAATTAACAATAAAAAAGACCGAATCACTAGTATTATTCATCAAACGATGCACTTATTTGTACTAGTTGCATACGTTTCTGCATATATTTCAATTATGCACCAAAATGTATTATAAATGTAAAAATGTACGCACTAATACCATAATAAATGCATCATTTGATGCATTAATTCAATCCTGTCCCAGTTTTCAAGCATACACAGTTTTTAAACATTGTTGCGTACATTTCTGCATTTATAATTAACAAATGCATGCATTTCTGCACATGCCCCTTAATTTATGTCATTTCTTATTGAAGATATTTTCTAAATTTACATTTAATTAATATCAAATTTAATTAGTGACATTTTTAAAATTTATGCATTTAATTAGCGTTAATTTAATTTAATGCAAAAGCTTATTCATTCAATCAATGTTAATTCATAATGACATTTTCAAGTAACTTATTCATTCTATTAATGTCAGTTTATTTTAAAGCAAAAAACTTGTTCATTCAATAAATGTCAATTCTTAATGACATTTTAGAGTAACTTATGCATCCAATCAATGTCAATTAATTTATTGCAAAAAATGATCTTATCGACTTGATAGAACGACGGTAGCCCATGTGCGAAGGTGATAAGCTCAAGTGGAGCAGGCCAATTTTAAAACATAATACCAGTGGCCAATGATAAGACGAAAGAGTGGAGGCGGAAATCTGAATACTTCATAAGCCATGCTGGTGGCATTACAAGCATCGAGAGCTTGGTGGAAGCGAAAGGTGCTTCCGACCTCTCCAGAAGGGTGCTTCTGAATTAAGTTGGTGGCACTAGCAGTATATAAAAAACTGATTTATTTCCTCATAAACTAGTGCTTTTTACCAACTTTACTATGTTTGGCATTATTAAAAGTTGGACCAATCAAAATTCATCCCTTTTCATGATTTATATCTCAAAACAATGGAAATAACATTAAATTTCCTAATTAGCACGTTGCTTACCCCTAAGTCTAGCTAACTTTGGAAACTCATATGGATTAATCCAAACATGAAAAAGATCCCCAAAAAAAAAATCAAAGGAATTACAATATATCCTTCTAAATTCAATTAATTCATTCCCTTAATTGGATTATCCAAATTTTACCATGTAATTTACCTTAGGAAATCCACAGAATATTCCTGTGTGCATGGAAAATTATGAATTATAAACCTATCTCCTATAACATGTTATAAAAAATATAAAAAGTTTCAACCTATTCAGAGGTGGTTATCCTTAGGTTTTAATCTAAAATCCACTCATTTTCATGTAAATCAAGCAATAATAATCAAACCAAAAGATTGTTATATCCAAACAATGTTACAACATCATTCAAACATGAAAGCAATCATGGAACTGAAGAAACCTTTCAGATGTATTATCATAACTGAAATAAAATAGGTAGAAATCATAATTCACCTTATTATAGAATGTGATGTTGAAAATTGTTGTTGTGTTATTCAAAGCTAATCTTTTTAGCTCTATCTTTAGTTTCTTTTCTTCTTCTTTTATTACCTTTAATGGCTAACCTTTTACTCCTTTTGTTTTAGGGTTTATAGAAGGGCATTGTTATTCGCACTCAAAAATTGCTTAAGGGGTAGCTTGGTTTTTTTTATTAATTTTAAATTTACTAAAGGGAGGACGTTACAAAGTGACCATCCCTCAAAATTAAAATATAATATAACCAAACTATCCTTACCTTAATAATTGGTGCATGTGTTTATCACTTGTTATTCACACTACACTTTTTATTAAGGGGGGGTGGGACTCATTTGAATTTCGGTATGGTGCTGTCGAATTTATCAGTGGAATTCCGTAGGGTTATGTCGAGTTTAGGTTAGAAATTAGAGAAGTGCTGACGAAAATGATTAAAATGGAAAACGGTGGGAGTATACCGAATTTTCATTTTTGGATGTGACTTCCCTTAACCAAAACCATAGTATCAATAACAACACCCGAGAAGTAAAGTAGGGGCATTTTCATATACAAAATTTTATGTTCGGTATTCCCCATAACAGTTCTAAATATGACTGGAGTTTCCTTAAAATTGACCGGACCCTTAACCAATTTTGGAGTGCGAATAACAATGCCCTGATAAAAATGAAATGATAAGAGTAGAAGGGCAATAAGTATGCATATTTGGGAGGTTGGGTGTTTTCCACTTTTCCCTTCTTATATTCCACCTTATGTTGATTCAAGCTATTTAGTTTCTATGTCCTATATCTATTAATTATTAATATGTACAAATCTTAACTCAACGTCCTATAATACTAGTGAGTTAACCGTGCTACGCACACAGGCAAATGCAAAATTCAGGAGCGTAGCTATTTTATTCTTTGTTATTATTATTAGCTTTTTTATTGTATCTTTCTTTTATGACCGAATGAAAGGAGTAAATTGCAAGTAACATTTCTACGTTTTAAGTTTGATTTTGCTTTATAAGGTATTTCTTGATATGCTCATGATAGGAGCATGATTTCTACTATAGGCTAATAATTATATGAAAGGTTGTAAAGTGTTTGAATATGTAAATCTAAAGTAAAATGTTGTATTTTTCTACATATATAATTTTTATTTTTATTTATAAACATGTTAGTTTCAAACGTGTTTAGTTATAAAAGTTTAGAATTATTTTGACTGTCCCTACTAAGTGTACACATGACAATTATTACATAGACATAACACGGTTTAAATCAAATGGATTGCTAATAAATATGCATTGAACTATTGATCTCACAAATTGATACCAAATCGATAGCCAACTACACAATATGTGATGGGAGTGTGTGAAAGAAAGTATTCAAGCCTCTCAAATTCTAATATCAGTACACTGACAACTAACCCTCTCCCTAACCCATAAACGGACTTACATTTACAGCTTTTCATATCAAATTTCTTTCCAAAACTATTCAGTATATTACAGATACGATCTTATGATAATCATGATCATCTCATCAAAATTTTGTATCATTTTGAAACATATAAACATTACACACTGAAAATATTTGTTTAGCCATTAATTTAAGAAGTTGCTTTAAAGTATTTAAATGTTCCCAAATGTCCTAAATTCCAATGATAGCGATAGAAAATAAATCACTTGTTAACTTTTTATTTATTCGTAGTTATGTTCAAATTTTAAAAATGGCACGTCTAATGAGTAACTCCGCCTGTGTAGTTTTCTATGCAGCCTGTCCCAAAACAGGGTAAAGGAGGAGGGTTGTGATAGGCTTGGCGAGCCAACGTAAAAACTAAGTCTCTCTTATGGATATGGAACCTTATGATGGATTTGGCAGTAGGAATCAAGAGGGTGAAGATATTTTGAATTTCTCTCTCTCTCTTTTGATCTCATGATTGCTAATACCTTCTTTAGAAAGAGGCAATCACATCTGATCACCTTCAGAAGTGGCCAACGGGCTAGCAAGATTGATTTTGTCCCACCTAGGAGAGATAGTAAACGAGATTGTGTTGATTGCAAGGTCATACCTGGAGAATGTGTCGTCTCACAACACCAGCTCCTAGTATGCGTTGTTTCGTCATCGGGTGGTGAAGGATAAGAGAGCGAAGATTAGCATGACGAAATGATGCAAACTCAAAAGAGATGCTTCACGGGTGTTTAAAGATAGAGTGATGGGAGAAGGGGCTTGGAATGTGGAAGGAGAAGCAAATGTCATGTGGAATGCGATGGCAACTTGCATTCGGAGAGTCGTCGCTGAGTTATTTGGGATAACAAGACGAAGCAAGCGAGAACCCAACGTGGTGGTGGAATGAGGAGGTGCAAAAGGCTATCAAAGAGAAGAAGGAACGCTACAAATGCATGTACCGTCATAGAAGCGAAGAGAACATGCACAGGTACAAAGTGGCAAAGAAGACTGCAAAGAGAGCAGTGAGTGAAGCAAGGGGACGAGTGTACGAAGATTTGTATCAAAGGCTAAGTACAAAAGAGAGGGTGAATAAGACATTTACAGAATAGCTAAGCTACGCGAGAGGAGGACAAGAGACTTCAATCAGGTTAAATGCATTAAGGATGAGAATGATAGACATTTGGTGAAAGACGATGAGATAAAGAATAGGTGGAGAGAATACTTTGATAGGCTTTTCAACGAAGAAAGTGATAGCTCTTCGATCGAGTTGGAAGACTTAGCCAACAGCACCAATAGACATTTTGTGCGGAGATTTCAAGAAGCTGGGGTAAAGGGGGCATTGAACGTATGAAATCAAGAAAGTCGGTAGGGCATGATGACATTCCTATTGAGGTGTGGAGATGCTTTGGAGATACAGGGATAAGATGGCTAACTAAGTTGTTCAATAATATTTTCAAATCAAACAAAATGCCAGATGAGTGGAGGAGAAGCATTTTAGTTCCAATCCTCAAGAATAAAGGAGATATTCAAAGTTGCACGAACTATAGAGGAATTAAGCTTGTGAGTCATATAATGAAGCTTTGGAAGAGAGTTTGCGAGCAGCGTTTGAGGAGGTTGACAAGTGTCTCTAGGAATCAATTTGGTTTTATGCCTGAAAGGTCAACCACTGAGGCGATTTTCTTGGTTAGGCAACTTATGGAGAGATACAGGGAGCAGAAGAAAGATCTCCACATGGTTTTTATTGAATTGGAGAAAGCTTATGACAGAGTGCCGAGGAGGGTTATGTGGTGGGCGCTAGAAAGGAAGAGAGTGTCATCAAAATATATTAACCTTATTAAGGATATGTACGATGGGGTTGTGACTAGTGTTAGGGCATGCGATGGTGAGACCAGAGACTTTCCAATTAACATAGGGTTACATCAAGGTTCGGCTTTGAGCCCCTATATTTTTGCATTAATGGTGGATGAAATCACAAAAAATATACAAAGGGAGATTCCCTGGTGTATGCTCTTTGCCGATGATGTTGTACTGATTGATGAAAGTAGAATAGGGGTTAATCGACAACTGAAGTTGTGGAGGGAGACCTTGGAATAAAAGAGTTTCAGGCTTAGCAGAACTAAAACAGAGTATATGAAGTGTGAGTTTAGCAGTGTCAGGTCAGATGACGGAGATGTAACCCTGCCCAGTAGAGTAGTACTCAAGAAGGAATCGTTTCGATACTTAGGATCTATGTTGCAGTTTGATGGAGAGATTGATAAGGATGTTAGTTTTAGAATTCAAGCAGGATGAGTGAAATGACGACTAGCATCTGACATTCTCTGTGATCAGTAGATTCCTCAGAAGCTTAAAGGAAAGTTCTATAGGACAGTAATCAGGCCTGCAATGTTATATGGTGCATAATGTTGGCCTACTAAGAGGCAACACGTCCTGAAGATAAGCGTAGCAGAGATGCGGATGCTGCGTTGGAGATGTGGGCATACCAGACGAGATCGGATTAGAAATGAGGATATTCGGGAAAAACTTGGAGTTGCACCTATTGAAGAGAAATTAGTCCAATACCGCTTGAGATGGTTTGGACATATCCAACGTAAACCATACGATGCACCTATATGCGTTGGAATTCTAGGCCGCGCCGAAGGCCCAAAGAAAGGTAGAGGTCGACCTAAAACGACATGGGAGGAGATAATAAACAGAGATTTAAGTAACTGGAGTTTGTCAGAAGAGCTGGTAGTTGATAGGAGTGCATGGAAATTGGCAATCCATGTACCAGAACCTTAGGGGTTTTTTTTTATATAAAATTTATTTCACGTTTACTGAATCTTTTTACTTTTTATTACTATTTTAGATTTTATTTCACTTTTATTGAACCTTTTTACTTATTATTATTGTTTAAAAAAACACTTTATCGGACGATTTTTTATTTGTTTGGTTATTTTAAATCGTTTATATATATATATATTATCATCATTATTAATTTTATTTTATTTTAATTTTGGGTTCCATATCTAGCCAACCCCAACTTGTTTGGGATATATGGCTTTGTTGTTGTTGTTGTTGCTCGTCTAATGTGTGGAGGAGGGAGATATGTGTTAATATATGTTTTATTTATTTGTAAACCATAGTGTATTGATTTTTCCAGATACAGAAGTTGGTTTATAGCTTAGACGTAGATGAAAAGTAGAAAAATTGAAATATGTATCCACCGGAAAATGGAAAGATTGAAATATGTATCATGTAACTTAGGTCTAGGGTTGTTCTAATTAGCATAAGCTGCCCCTTAACTTCACATTTAAATTACAAAATTTAATAACATTGCCCATGTGTAACAATAATTGAGCAACCTTTGACCATTTTGTTATATATGGCATGATGAGTTTACACTAAAGTCTACTCCTCAATATATGGCTGGTGCAAATCTATGTGAGTCATCAATTACATTACCAATATATGGTAATAATATAATGGAGGAAAATTACCATAGCAACAAATGTGAAAAGATAGAAAGTAAACCAATCCGTTTCTTTTGTATAGATGGAAGAAAGTAGTCCCTTCATTTATTTCTCTACCATCTCGTCAAATGCAATCAATGCATTTCCATTATAAAAATATTTTTCTTTACATTTTTTTTGCAAATTTATTTCAATCAATTTGTGATTTTGTATCACCAAATTTAACAAGTAGAGCACTCATTATTTACTAATTAGTAAGCCAAAAGCCACCAATAAATTTGATGGGCGACCATGCATAAGTAGCCCAAGATGATCCATTAAATAAAAATAATAACCATAAACAAATTATTAAGAATACATGATTAATGAATAAAATGTAATAGTTACAGAGGTTGGAAGGTTAAGAAAATATCTTGTTTGGTTGAAGCGCTTGTCCCAGAAAAGGCAAGATAGATCTAAAACGGTGTTCATGCAGCGCTTCAGGCCAACGAAAATTGAGTTGTAGCTTTACATGGTATTTGGGTAGTGCCATCACCACAGCCAGGAAAAATGTAAGCACGACCAAATTGTTGCACATGCAGCCCAACGTTGAACAGAAACGTGAATACAATGATGATGCAAGCACGATCACATGGAGCAGAGGATTACATGGTATTTCTAAACATTGTACTGATGCACGTGAAGAGTGGAGCACATTCAAGTTTCTTGGATTATGAATCACTCGGCAGCACAAAAATGGATGGAGCAGTGGAAGAGCGGTGACTAAATGTGTTGCGGCCATTTGTGTAGTGAAAAGGGATGTGCATTGGATGGCAACAATGAATATGGGGCAATATTCATGGTTGGAGCTTGAAACAGGTTCTAATTTCAACCAATGCAATAGTAAAGAGAGCAATACTGAAATAAGTAGAGATTAATATCAAGCAAGCAGCCATCCTACCATGAAACAGAGACAAATATCAAGCAACCAATACTATAAATACATTTATTGGTTGCCTAGCATAAAATTAATTTATTGCAAATAACAATCTTTTTTTCTTCTTAAAATCCTTAAAATTTTTTTTTTTTTTATTCATTTCAAGTTTTGACCATCCTAGACAAATTAGGCTTCCCTCAGAATATTACATGAAGATTTCCATATGCCTTGTGATAACTGGACAGTTAAGACAACCCAAATTGTGCATGCTAGCAGCATCATTGAAATGTTTCTTTGTTTTGTTCGGTTAATTTTTTGCTCTGTTCGAAACATATTCGGTTAGGATGAGTAGTGACATTGAAGAACATTGATTTGCATTTTTTTTTTTTCTTTTGAAAAAAAAAACATTGAATATTACTGTTTACAGTCACATTATACAATTTACATCGAAAACGAAATTTCAACAGCAAAAATAAAATGTCCATAATAGACCATACGTGAAAATAGGACCCACTCCCTGTGATTTCCAACAGGGTTGTTTCTCCTGAAACTATATCATATATGGTATAATATCAAATAACAAAAACTCTCAGTATTGATTAAAGGTCAACTTGAGAACACATCGTCACTAAGTTGACCATAATAAAAAAACTTCTCACTGTTGCAAATAAGAGGAAAACAAAACCATCGCTCTGTAGCTTAAATCAAATAAATACATACATATAACGTGTTAAATATTATTTTTATCATACAGTCTAATCGCATAAACAATGTTAATCAAATAAAAACTTTCAAACCTTAGCAGCTTTGATGTTCAAATAGAATTTCCACTTTTACTATTTTACTACTATCAAGCAAATTCTATGTCAACCCAAAAAAATGCTGAATTACCCCATAATTTTATATATAAAAAATGAAAATCCTTAATTTAGCTGAGATCCCCCTTTTAAAAAAAACAAATTACCCCTCCATGCAGTGGCACTGCCGGGTACCCTGAAGAAACCCCGCAGTGCCACTACGGGGGCACCTTGCCTTTAGGTTACCCTCAGTGCCACTGTGTAACAATCAAAAATATAAAAGAAAAAAATGTGATGAGAATATTTTCGTCTTTGATTTTTTTATGAAAAACGCGACAACTCAGTAATTATGCATATTTAAATAGAAATTTTCATGCTATAAACCTCCAGAACTAAAACTGAATAGAAGATTGCCTAACCGTTCTCATCTCAATATCATATATTGGACCTATTACCTTAGGTTTAACGTTTTACAAACCTTTTCTTGAGCTTACCATATTTAATCATACAAATTATTTATATAATCAATATTACCATATTTACTGTATTTTAAAATAAAGAAATAACCCAAGCAAGCCTCAATAGATATAACATAAAGTATTCAACGTATGTCGCTACATATATGGCTTTTAGCTTTCTTCCTGACACATTTATACTGTACTTTAATTGGCAATAGAAATAAATCATATGTCAATTAAAAGAATAGTTGATGCATGTTATAATCTAGCCTGGTCTTTGCAAATAAATATACCATATACCAAATTTCAGGGCAATGGAGGCATTAGATTAAGGACAAAATAAAGGTACCGCCTCTATAAACAACTAATTAGAGGCATAATTACAGCAATGCCTCTATTCACGTCAATAAAGGCAGATTAAACTGCCTATATCCTAGATCTTATTAATTAAAAATTCCAATTCATATAGGGGCAGAAGTTACGGAATAAAAAACGACGAAAATATTATATACGTCACTTTTTTAACTTTCGGAAATCCAACTCATTTTACTCTCTTCTAAAAAACCCTACAATGGAAGCCCGTCACTTCGACCAGAAATTATCGTGATAATGAAAAACTTCACAAATTTGAGAGCGACTATATTTGATTTAGTGGCGATAATGGTTGATTTGGGGGGGCTGTGGTTAATTGGGGATGGCGTGGTTGTTTACATCCATCACATACAACTTAGGTAATCCCTTTTCCATTTTCTCTTCAGTTTCATGATTTGACTCTATGACTTTATTTTATACCTTCTAATTTGTACCAAGTAGGTTAATTCATTATCGAATTTATTTGCAATTTGATGGGATACTTAATTTACCATCTAGTGCTTTGAAATTTCAAACTTTGCAATTGTAACAGCTCTGAATTGCATAATTTAGTTGAATATTTTTTAATATAGTATCAATGATTTCTTTCTCCTTGACAATGTGAAAATTGAACAACATTATTCAGTGTAAGCCATATATTTTCTAACCGAAAATTCTTTTCACTAAGCTAAGGTTCACAGTTTAGTAGTTTGCAATTGTAACATAGTTCCAAACATATTAAAGTGATAAAAATTGCAGATAACACAAATAGTATATATTTGTTTACTTCTACGAAAAATTATGTGATTAAATATATCTCATTCTTAGTCAAATAATACATATATTGGTTGCAAATACTTTAGACACAAAGTTGAGGAAACAAGATATATCGCCTCGCCTTTGATGAGTTCAAGCACATTAATGTATTATGAAAGATAAATACAACCACTGTTGTTTCTTCTACAAAACACTAGCCTGCTTATTATTATATGATAATTGATTTTGAAGCTTTAAGGTAGTTGTTTTTAAGTTTTCATCAAATATTTTTATTTTTACAACACCATTAATTTAATATGCTAACTGTTGTGGTTAACCAAAACTAGCAATCAAAACAAAATAAATAATAACTTGAGCTGGAACTGACAGAAGTAGTGGAATATAATTTTGTTTCATCATATTTATTTTAAAATTGCTATATAACAGAATGATATATAATTGAGATTGTGCACGAGTACATTCATATAAAATGTGATTCATGGCCATTCCAAGTAGTAAACTTTTACAGTTTTATCAATTTTTTATAAACATACGAATACATATTTGAAACTAGACTGGTTCTTAGAATATGATCCCATATAGTTCAGTAATAAATTAATTATATTTCCACTTGTATTTCTAGTTAATTCAGTGAAGTTATTTTATGTTATAGGCTAGCTACTTTCAGTCATCACCGTAGCTTGACTACTGTATCATACTACATTAGATCCATAATTCACAAAAAAGGCATAAAAAATCATACAAGTAAGCACTGAAAATTCTAAAGGAGCACATCCTAGATCTTCATTCTAGAAGTGCAGGCCGTTTTAAACAATATAAAGAGCAAGGATAGAATATGGCCAAACATCATTTAAAACCATATGAATACAAAATGTTATATCAAATTATCTAATAATCCATATGTATGTATTATCAAAAATAATATGATGGAAATGTTAATATAATTACATAAGAAATAGCTGGCATAAGAAATAGCTAAAACTAAACAATGTAGGCACTCTATGACTTGATTGCATTTAATATAGTTACCTTAAACTATTTCAAGTCCATTAAAATTGCAAGACTGAATAAAATCTGTTTATTCCTATTATTTTAATTGGCGAAAAAATTAAGGTTGAAAGGATTTTTGTAATTTTCCACAGAATACGCAGGCAGACATAGGAATTAGGAATGGGACAAAGGAGCCTCAACAGCTACAACCTAACCCAACATGGTTGCATAGCAAGAGTTTTACATGCTTTCACTCTACAAATAGACAAGAACCTAGAATGATACTAAAGAAAAAAAAAACTATATAAAATATTTTATACTTTGCACTTCAAGTTAATCAATGAAAATAGAAAGAAAAGAAATTAAGAGAGTAAACAAAGACAGAATTACTCACGATTAACTACCCAACATCGAGCAATTGGACAAGTCGATGGCCGATTTTCCAATTTAGGGCAGCACTCACGACTTGGGAAGTATGATTTGAAGTACAATAAGCATGAGGAGGGGAAACACGGTGTCGATGGTCAAAAGGCAGTGAAATTCCTGGTTTAGGATCTGCTTTGCAATGGAGAGATTTGAAAGAAATTGAAAATGAAAATGAAAATTTTAGAAAGAAAAGACGAGGGAATTGGATAATATTTCAGAGGAGGGGCGGGAACGAATATCATTTTTGGGGAAGGACCTGTTACCGAGTGTACTTATGCTAAATAAGTCAAATTAAGCTAAGCAATAACATAATCAAATATTGTGTTATCTATTAGCATTATAAAAATCAACTTTTCTTGTAGTGGGAATTTAGGCCTCTAATATTCCAAGCTATAACATACATATATATATATATATATATATATATATATATATATAAAGAAAGGATACCATAAAGGATATAATGCAAACTACAGTGGATCACTGTGTTTGCAGTTATCTCCCTTCACCTCCGACTGTTTACCACTCTTTTTAAAGCTAGTTTTGTCAGTAGCTTTCAACTGCATTCCCCAGTTAGAGTTTTTTGAAATGAATTTGCTCCTAAAGTCATGATCTTTTTTGTCCTCCACCTCTTCAATAACAGTTATATCAGACAGACTTTTGGTTCTGGTCTTTTTCTTTTTCTGTGATACAGGTTTAGGTGGAGCTTTTGGAGAAGCCATGGATTTATTGACAGCTTTCTGAATATCCTCTTCGGAAACTGAAGCATTTGAAGGAGCAAGGCTACCAGAAATCAAATCAGAATTAGTATAAATTGGGTATGCAGCAAGCAGATTGGAGCAGCTCTCTAAATCCAAAGGATTAGGATTATTAATTCCCAATTTTGTAATTATACTTGGATCCTTCAACAGAATGGAGGATCCAATGACCTGTTTATTTATCTTCTCACCTGATCTTATGTCTGAATGAGTTTTGATTCTGTTTTGCTCCTCCATCTCTGTGTGTACTGTTTTCATAGTACCCTCAGATTTGTTAAGAGCCACATCTAATTGCATCCTTTCTACGGTTTCTCCAGAAACTTGATGAGGTTTTGAACTAGTATTTAAGCTGTTGATGTCATTTTCTGATACAGCTTGAGTGTCCAGATTCATAGAGTCATCCTCAGGGGGTACTAAAGGCTGTGAAAGAACAGAGTAAATAGTATGAGTCTCGTATGAGCGAATATCATTGACTTCTTTCCCTACAGTATCATGATTTGCAGATTCTTTGGGTGGTTCCTCTACATTCTTGTTGCTTGCACAGTCTGTAGTCGAGTGCCCAAAGTATTTGCAATATCTGCATATGTCTGGAATTTGCTCATACGTAATAGGTTGTTTTATGATTTCGCCATCATGTAGGTAGATAGTCGCCTCATTAGGTAGATCTGCATCCGCCGTAATTTCCACCTAAATTCTGGCATAACTCAAACGAGTTTCTTTTGCTGTTTGTTCATCAAGTTTTAATGGTATTCCTACCACACTAGCAATTGCACTAAATGTTTGCTTATCCCATAACCTTAGACTTAGTTCAAGTAACCTTATCCATATTGGCATCGTACTCAGAATATCTCGGTCAAGAACAGATTTTTTGTTCCACTTTTTCAAGATTATGAGCTTACCGTTAATGAAATAGGGACCTCCTCTTAGCAGTTTTTCACAATCCTCAATATTAGTGAAGCGGATGATAAAGAACCCGTTTTCTGTTGTAAATATCTCGAAAGAACCACTAGGATTTCATGTCCTAGCTACAAATGCTCTGAAGTGAAAATATGGTGGTCGCTTACCAAACACATATGCAACAATAGAAATTCCCCATTTAAATTCTGTCCGATTACTTACTTCCTCATCAACAATAACTATGTTTTCCTCCCCAATGGTAGAAGTTGGGGCAATATATGAAAGGTCCAAGTCCGAATCTTGACCCCCTTTTTTGACTAGATACGCCCAAGTGGAAGTTGCTTTTTCCATTGGAGCTTCAATTCTTGTTGAGGTCCCATTATTACGGACATTATCCATAGGCTTCTTGGCCTGGATTTTGAATCCATTAGAGGCTGGGTATGGTTTCTTGTTTACCCTAATTGGGTTTTCTTGATTTTTGCCTTTACCCTTGCTGAATCGATTCAAACGAGCATTTGATCTACGATTTCTCACCGTGGTGAACCCATCTTCATCCGCTATAAAAGCAGCGGAAGGATGTATTGGTTTACGGCTGGAATTAAAGGTTGGAGAAGCACAAGAGGAAGGATGAGAGAGAGAAGAAGAGAGAGGGAGATTGCTTCCATTGGGATCGGTGTTGTCATCAAGAAGAGGATTTGCAAGAGGCTTAGTTGCAGCCATGGCTGCAAGGAGAGAGTTCTTTTGTGTGTTCAGCTTGCGTTAGGTAAGAACTTGATCACATTCTATTAAAGATTTTCACAATGTAGCTTATCACATGATTTATTTTTATGTTGAGGAAATATGTATATAGTTTGTACGGTGGGAATGTTTGAGGTTTTCCTTGCAACGCCATTAGTATAAAATATTGAGTACTCTCTATTCAAATTATATTTTGTAAAATTTTCTAACCGTTTACTAACCAGAATCACATATCACAAGTTTTCAACGCTGGAAAATAGTAATGCATATAGATGAGGTTAATTACTAAAAAGCTTAATGTTTGACATTCATGTATGCGCTTAATTATATATATATACTACCAGATTTAAAGAAATTGAAGACGGTAAAAATTGCCTCAATTAATTAAACTAGGGGCCTAAAACTGCACTACTCCGCCACTATAGACAGGAGAGGCAAATTAGCAGCCACCCCTATAAATGGCGTCCCAATTAATAACTAGAGGCAAAATGGACACCTAATTTGCCACTAATACTCCATCTGCCATGTAAGAGAGACAATCAGGGAAACCAGCATGGGAAACCAGTACACGCACTAACAAGTGCCCCTACTAATATTAATATATATTAAGGAATATATATCAGAGGCAGTATGATTGCCCTTGGCATTAATTTAATTTATATCCATAATATGCAAATCAAACCAACAATGCATTCCCGCAACATGAACTGTCGTTTAAATATTTTTGGTAATTCGATAATATTAGCTAGCAGTAGAAGAACTGCAGCAAAATTCAAATTATATGGAGAATAAATGTACATAGCTTGTTTAGATACACTTAAATTTAAACCAAAAGCGGACAACATATTAAAAGAAAATTGAACTTGCTAACTTGTGAGAACCTCATAACTGAAATTCCAATTGTGGACTGATAATTGAACATCAAATCCTTCTGCAATCATTCCTTCGAACCATCAACCTGGAGAAAAAACATTATAATCATAAGATAAATAGGCTGTAATCTAATGTTGTATACAAAAGAATTATTTCATGACGGATCGGGAAAATGATAAACTGCTGATAGAGTAACCAACCATCAAGAAGTGCAAGTGAAAAGTTCTGTTTTTAACTTCTATGATGTGTATTATGAAAACATCTTTTTAACAGATTCACCCAATGGCACTAGAAACACACTTAGAATTCTACTTGCCTCGGCAATCACTGTTTTTCTAATTTCTCAAGGACATAATGTTGAATCAACAATAAATAGTTTAATAATTATTCTTCACTTCTATGATGTGTAATACATGGATAAAACTTATCATATATATTACAAAACCAAAATGTATCATTTGAACATATTAAACAAGATAAAGGATTGTGGAAATTTTCAGAAGGAAAACTCGTACATCAGTTCCAATAAGATTTGTGGAAGTCATGAATGTTAAGCATATCCCTTTCATTTCCACATCCCAAATATAATAAATGCACATATATTTGAGAATGTACCCACTCGGCCACTGAGTACGTTGTTAAGGAAAACCTTCGCATTTAAGATTTGTCACTTAACACTCCCAAATGAAAAGGTTATAGTCAAATAAATATTAGTTCAAGCACGCTGCATTCTGTAGTTGACGCCCTATCACTCGAACATCCCAAACAGTAGAATCATTTAAGTATAAGATATTCTATCACGCTAGGACTAAGGTAATTAGGAAAACATAATTCAATGCAAAGTTTACACTGCAGTTTGCCCTAAACACTCCATTCATGAAATTAATATTCCTAAAGAAAAGAAGATTCGGAATAATGCTTACATGTTTCAGAATGGAAGCTTGCCTCCTCAAAGTTCCCAATTATCATCATCATCCTCCCTTGCCTTTTTGGTAGCTTCTGCATCGGCTTGAGGATAAGATGAATTGAACCTTGGTCCTGGCCGCCTGCAATGTTAATAGTTTTATAGTTATCTTCTAACAGTATAAGTATGCGTTGTTTATTGTCTGAGATAAGTTTTGGGAAAAAAAAGCAAGTTATAATAACACCAGACAAGGTTAAGAAAGTTGTGGCACAGACTGGAAATGCAATCTTCTAATTGTGAAGACAAGAAACGTAAGCAAATATGTAGATCGTATCAATGCTTGCAATTTGTCTATGTATAAAATTTGGTATGTTACGAACAATTGCTCGTAACCCAGTTGGATTACAATCCGTGATTGGAATTTTTCACACCTACCAGTGTTCCTTGTTTAATAATGCTTGTATGCATGAACTTACAATTTGCTTGGATCAGGGTACGTTGCCTCTATTTCAGCATGTTATTAAGCAGAAGCATCTATTGCCGTTTGTTATTAAACGGAAATGCCTATGCCACTTATCATTTCCTAACTGTAACAGAGAAACAACAAGCCTTTGTTTTAAAAGTTGATTGTATAAGAAATAAGTAGTTGAAAGAACAATAAAATATACTGACTTTTCCAAACCCAGCTCCTGAAATTATTTTGCTAGTTGGTATCTATTGTTCCTTATCCATACAGATAACTTGAGATTTCACCAAAAGCAACATATATTGATGAAAAACATTCATTTCTCCACTCCAATTGGTCTAACGCATTGCGTCATTAGAGACTAGAGAATAAAAAGGCAGCAAAGGAACTTTTTGGTCTCACACTATGAGAGGACCCCTCAAAATTATGCTCACTATATTGGTAGTTTTTAGTGGCAAAAAGTTTTTATTACTTGGTCCTCCTCTCCAGAGATTCCCCTCCCTGGCTTACTCAACCTTTCCAGGATCTCTTAACACTAGTATATACATACCAGTATATTAATTAAAACATTACACTTAGGTTAGAAGATAATACATAAGTCTTTTCATACTTACAAATCCAGAGTTAAAATATTTGGAGTAGAATAAATTGATTAAGTAGCTATAATCAATGACACATCTAACTTATTATGTGAAACTTTTACCCACGCATGAAAACTGATACTAAAGTAAAATTCTAGCTTAAGCCATCTCTTAAAACTTCTTTGTAAGTTAAGTAGCAAGAATACAGTATAAAGAAGTTTCTCTATTACATATATTCCATACTAATTTCTCATGAATCGTACTTGTTCCAAAGCTTTATCCGATCTGTTTATAAAATGTTTTAATTATTAAAACACTCTTTCTGTCATGGTACAAACTATTACAAATAGTTTATCAGCCTTTTTCTATGCCTAAGACTTCCCATTCCTCAATCACATTTCATAAATTAGTTGCAAACATATTCAATCTCTAAGTTACAGAGGATACATATATGTGCTACAACCATGTTAACGACCTGACATTCTGCTTTGTTTTATACTCATAAAGTTCCAAATTTTATCAAAACAAGTTCACTTCAGGTTTTTATATCAGAGACCAAAACACTCTCATAATCCTATACTTTTAATGTTGTTAGTTTAGCAAGTAAAATAGTATTTTTAGGCTCAATACAATTGTCATACATTACAGCTATATGATAGCCTATGTTTCAACTAAATGGAGATTCTTCACTTCAACTACTTCTTACAGTAAACATCCAAGTCTAAGGCATTTCATAGAGTTCTGTTTATAAATAAGGCTGGTACACTTTTTCTCTGTGCACCAACTCAAATTACATGGAACTATCTCGCCTCAGTATTGTTTGTATTAGAAATAATGGCATGCTCTCGGCCACGCTGCTTTATTTACAAAAAACAGGATTAAGCATGATGTTCATTCTCTTTATCTTAATGTGTTCATACCCTCCAAAGATGCACGTTCTAATACAGAGCACATTACCCTTCTCTAATGCAACCGTATGTTAACAAGTATATATAAGTTAATTCTTGTATCCAAAGCTAGTGCCATTTGCTTACAATGTTACTCAACTACAACAAGTCAGTGGATATTTATGCATTTCCTGGCATATGCAACAAACTATATTGTGTGCAAGTCATTTGCAGTTCTACTTATTACTTGAAAGCACTCTTATTAAATCAAGTCACAATTTAGTACATTGCATAATTTCATACTGCACAGAATTCAAGTACATCCTTATAATATTTCTCAAACAATACCCAAGACACTAAAGACTTTAGTGTATTAAAACGCAGCCTGTACTACTCTATATCTAGGTATACAGCTTTCCATGTCCATTACAAAGAGATGAAATCATGTGCCCAAGTTGGTCTTACATACATACATACATACATACATACATACATACATATATATATATATATATGTGTGTGTGTGTGTGTGTAATGTATATGTGTATATATATATATATATATATATTCAGTTCTGCTTACACTCACTGCAACACATATGCATATATACAACGGATTTTTATCAACTTCTTATATTCAGGTTTTGTTAACACATATGCATATAAAGCTCAGATTATTTGTAAGAAAATTCCTTGATCAATCCCATGCAGATGCAACACTACTTAAACATATACACCAATACACATTTATTCATACATGCATACGCATATATAACATCCAGTCTAGCAATACCCTATTCCATATCCAAGTTTATTTTTATTCATGTCTAGTCTAGGAATACTAATCAGCACAGGCTTTACCTTTTTAACCATTGTCTCAATATATTTTTATGTCTTTAGACCAACCAAATTCACCATACAAAGCTATTTTAATAAGCTTTTAATCTACTAGTTTAACACTTTAAACAGTCAATTATACATGCCCTGTTTATAAATATAAGCATTTAGGTGGTTTATTCTTACTGCATCCTTCATTATCTATTTATAAGCATAGTCATTCCTTGACTTATTGCATAAGGAAGAAAGCACATGCAAATATTATTTATATGCTATTCTCTCTCTTCCATTTGCATCACAAAATATAAGTAAGCTTATCAACTTTACACAGTATACATTTTTATAGAAAAATATAAACCACTAAAACAATATATACAGTTAAATGTTAATATTACAGCTCGCACCTTTGATGCATGGTTGGTACTTTCTATCTATATATATGTATGTATGTGTTAATTTTTTGTTAAACTCAGCTAATTTTTTTGAAATTGTTTAATTTGATCGATCAACACACAATGGCTATTTTCAGATCAATTGATGCCTGTATTTTTTTCAATTTTTAAAATATCAATAAAGCGTATTACACCCTTGCTTTATAATACTCACATTTTACAAATCTATGATTAGGTGTGGTCATCTTAAAAGCATTCAATACATATAATAGTCACTATAATATGTTGTACGTAACTTACAAACTAGAAACCTTACGCTATATCTTTCATGAATTACTCATGCATGGATATACTTTTGTCATGGATTAAATTTCAGTTTATAGGTATAAAGTATATCCAGCTCCATTTTAGTACATGAAGATCAAGCAAAGTTGTATATCAAATCTATAAATTTAAATTCGAAGTTTAGTTCATAAGGATCTGTTACATAAAAATTAGGTCATTGCTGAAGCTTTTGTATGTGTAATATATATAATTATTATAAAGCCAACCTATCAACATTAAAAAGTAGCAAAATTTGTTCCTCCTTATATATATGAATTTTCACAAAATATACATCACATTCATCTCAGTGTATATGTTTTCAATATTTGTCATATTGTAGCCTCTATCTACCTTTTAATATGACACATGTCTAAACAGGTAGGCATGCATTACAAACAAAACATGGGAAGGAAAAACCAATTGCAAGGAAAAGGATATTTCTACCAATCTAAACTTATGAATTATTATTACATGAAATCAGATTAATTTCCATTAACGATCTTGGACTTCAATAGGGCTTGAATGTATAATTTTAAACTGAATCAGTATATTAAAGATTAAGACTCATAGGTGCACTGCTCAGGCCATCAATTTTAGGTATTACAATATAAAATCTCTACATAAAACGATGATATCGTATTGTAATCCTATTTGGCATAAAATTTAGCAATTAAGCGACAAATAGACTAATAAATCAGTATTCAAAGTCTCTAAGTATGAAGTAAAAAAAGTGATACATGCATTGAAATTCCTACCAGGAGCAATGTGGTCGTGCACTCCAGCAATGTCATGAAGTCAATGACTTCCCCAACACCAACTGCAATATCATAACAAGCCTGAAATCAGTAATCTTGGACTCAGATAATTCTTCCAGCAATATATTACTTGACGTCACGTCTCTGCGCAAAATAGGCCTTCAACATTGGTGATGCAAATACTTTAAATATCTAGCATCATCTAAAGCTATCTAACATTTCATCTCCCACTGCAGACTAACCTTCTCCATAGCCATTGTATGCAACCTGTCCCACAAGCTTGTATTAGGAAAATAAGCACACACATAAAAGCTTTTTTTGAACTTATTTTAATGAAAATACGAAGTTGATTACTTGAACAAATATTCGGCAATGTACCAAGTAATAATAAAAGATGAAGAGAACGGAGAGGCACAGAAGATTATAAGGGAGAAATTGAAAGGAAAAGTCAACGAGAGAAAGCAGAAATAAAGAGAGAGAGAGAGAGAATAGAGACAACTTTAATAAACTTAAATCAATAGCAATGGACTAACTATTTCTGAAGGGCAGAGTCCAACATCATTTATTATATGCATTCCAATTGAACTTAATATGTTATGCACTCACTCATTATACAAAATAAATTAGGAAATAATTCAATAAGTGGAAGTTATAAACACTAGTAGATAAAGCGAAGTAAAAAAAATATAATCTCATTGATTCTAGTTAAATGCAATCTTTACTGGTTTCTACTCTTTTGACATATGCACCCGATGATTTCTAAATACAATGTTTGCATTAGTAAGTTATGCAGTCGTGAAAAAACCATGCAATAAAAAAGGATGAGTACAAAACCAGATATTATGAAGGCAGTTTAAATCAAATGTAGTTTTTAAGTTCAGGTAGATAATCTGCACCAGTTTAAATGTTTGAGAACTAAGAAAATCCAGTGTTTGAAATAAAAATGTAAAGTGTTACAAAAAATACATATAGGTTTGGATATTAAAACAATTAACAATCTTGCGTATGTAAATTAACAACACAGCTTTAGCAATGCATATGTAAGCACGGTTAATATCAATATGCCCAATGGTGGTATACCTAACATTAAGCATGTTGAAAATAAAGAAAAAGGTACAAAACAGTCGGTGTAAATAATAGTACCAATGAAGCAAAACCTGAATGTTTTAGAAGAATTTTATTTTAAATTAACATCACACATAATACAGCACAAAGATGATTAATATTTAACAAAGTAAACATGGTTCCGTTGGCAAAATTTCCAAAGTTGCATGAGGTAAAAGAGGATAATACCTGAAAAGAAACGAAGGACAACAGCTTTGATAGAAGTGGATGTAATCGCCTAGTAATGAACCAAATTTAGGTGGATCAGATTCACCCCTGCATATGAATTCATTCTTGATATTAAAACAAAAACTTCCCTTTGTATATACATATATCTATATAAAGAGAACTATGAAATCACTGTAGTTTGACTGCAAAAAAAGAAGGGAGAGAGAGAAAGAATTCAACAAAATTTGAAAGAACCGCACGAGCTTATTTTTGGATCTAGAAACTAGATCACCCAACTAAAATGATGCACAAAATCAAACTAAAAATACTGCAATATTGTTCATCATCTAATGTTGATCTAAAGTCCTTCATTTCCGCTGCCACAATTGCTTCAGCTAATCTGTTTAAAAAAAAAAACTAAAGTGAGACCGTGAAAATCAGGGTAAGGATGATGTACTGGGTATACACATGTCATACTATCTTGGGCTTCTAAGCAGTTATGGTTTGAATCAAATGACTACTTCAAAATTGGTGTTCTTTTGATGCAGTTTTCTGCAAAACAGTAATTTTAGTGATGTAAATTTAAAGAATGATTAGATGAACAGAGTATACCTGTTACCTTTTCGTTGTAACAGACGTGTACTAGTTGAAATGTTATATGATATTCGGTGTACCATATCTTTATTAAATCCTTTTAAAATTTATTTCAAGTACTACAAGATGCCTTGACGAAGTGTTATCTCAGTTTGGATCCAATCGAATTTCGTATAATGACCACTCTGGGTTCCCATTGAGTATTAAGTTGTTATGAAGTCAATACATGCTGCTGTTAGTCTTACATGAGAGGAGGCTGAACATGGGTTTTGGCCGTAGGATGACGCGATTGCTGGTGTTTAGAAGTTAGAGAGATCACTCAGCATCTAAGGATGACGTTTATGGTAATGTCGATTATTAGAATTGTATAATATTTTCCAGCTGGGAGGAAATTACGATTTTAAAGTGTGGGACCAATAGGATTTGAAAATGGGGATTTTTGGCTTTAAGTTCATGAAGACGCCTTTTGATACCACTTAGACAGTGTAGTTAAGTTATATGATAAGTTTTTATTAGTCGACATGTTTTTTTCTGTTAAGCTTTGTCTAAATAAAAATGCATCTTCCCTTTATTGGCAGATAGATCTAGCATGCAGCCAATTGATTTGTATGTTAATGAGATCGCTTCAAGTTCTTTAGATATCTTTAATTGACAACTGTTTGGTTTATAATTTTTGTTCCAACTACTGTGTTGTAATGTTACTCGCCTCAAGTGACTTAAGTTTCTTTTACACATGGCACAAATGCAAGTTTACTGGTGCTTCATGGGCATCAATTTTCCAATGGCACATATTATCCAATCACAACAATAACATTTGTGTACAATAAATATAATTTTAACACAACCATATTTTTCAGTATAACTACAAAGTAAGGCTGTGAGCTTAAGTACAATGAAAGCCTAGTGGCTGTGAGCTTCCTAGGTTTTATTTTTCCTTTTATTTTTGTTTTTTACTTTTATTCATTCTCTAATTTAATGTTTAGCTAAAAAATAGCACATATTATTCGTGTTTGGCTAGTAATAGCATATTATTCACATTGTTCAACATATATGATGTTTTTTATAGTTCAAACTACAATAAGATTAGAATTTGATTGTTGAGAAATGTTATATCCAATATTTAGAAGAAGATGGACACTCTCTATGCTATATGCTTTAAATGCCAGTCTGATGGTCAAGATTTTATGACAAAATGTGCGTGAAGAAAATAATATTTGTGGGGGAATCTTTGAGTCTTAATCAACGGCAGTCTCTAACTTCAACTTCGAAAACTGGTTTCACTATTTATGATCACATTGACATATTAATTGTTTATTAATTTTCCTAGACTATCCTAAGTTACATCAATTAGCAAATTTGTTGATTTATCTTTATGTATTTATTTCCTCTTGTGGATTTTTTAAGAAAGAATTTTCACGGATCTTCTTTACTTTCAGAAGTAAAATATATTTTAAGTTGTTCTATTCGGAAGATTCTAGATTCCCGGTTTTCGTCCATCTTCGGATTCCTCAAATTCGAACGTGAGGTATTCCTTCGGTTTTCCTTTCAGTTTCTTTTTGTTTCTTCCTTGTCTTTTCTTTTCCTCTGTTTTTACATTTATGCTCCTTGTTCGTGATTTTGTACAATTTTTAGTTTTTAGGTGGTCATTTTTCTTTTTTTCTTTTGTTTTTCTGTAATTTGATACAATATTATAATCAATTTTCATAACGTAGAAGTTGACTCATTAAATATGGAGAGGATCATAGAAAATTATGTTGGGCAATCATTTTCTTTGTCTCAGTTAACTATTTTGTTCTTGTGTTTTGCTGTTAAAATTCGACAACGGAACGCGACGCATTTGTCTAATTAGTACTAATATGGCATGGTCATGAAAATATTTATTATTCCTATTTTTATGTATTGCAATTGATGACAAAAGGCTTAAATAAAATTCAACCATGCAGATTAAATTATAAATGATGATTGATAAAATCAGGTAAGTTTTATGCAAGTGCTGAAATAAGAATTCAGATATTTTATGAAAATTAAACGAAGCAAACAATTTCTATAATCCTTATAAATAAATTCACCCGCAGTATCAGCAATTGGTTTTGGACCAAGGTTTCTACTAATACGTCTTCAATGCATACTATCATAGGATTTTGGAAGCAAATATATTGAAAGGAGATTCGGCCATTCAGTGTGTGAATGAAGTTAAGTAAATTACTTACAATTTATTATTTTAACTATTATTAATTCTACTAAGATGCTTGCATCACTTTCAACATGGTTTTATAACTTTACCTGTGACATTACTTACTCTAAGTTAATTTGAAATAAAAAATTTGTAAAGGTGAACGTTCAAGCCTTAGATATTGATTATAAACATTGCTTGCAACTCTTGGTTATATCTGTTAATATCCTGACCCTTCCGCCGTTATGACAGAAGCTATTGGTCTGAATCTAACTTTGGATTCAAGACGATGCCTGTAAAAAAATGCATCATTGTGTAACTTTTTAAGTGCATATTTGTAGAAAAGTTAACCTACACATGGAATTCAAAATGAATAAGCGGGACATGCAAATATTCTGATTTAAATGATTTGACAAATCATGCCTTTTGACCTTTTTTTTTTAAAAAAAAAATACCAGTTAAAAGGTATTCTGATGCTGTTGTTTTACGCGTAGAAAAAATATTTTGTAGAAGTTATGAAAACTCAAGCAGTCTTTTGTTTTTGCAGGTAGTTTGCAATGAATGGTTGTCTGTCCATCGATGATATCATACTCAGTTTCATATGGTCTGTGCAAGGGCTTAATATTTGCAATTTAGGACTCTCAAAGTAAGAAAGGTTACTTTTTATACTCATGATAATTGTAAAATTGTGAAATTTAGTTAATTAAGCATTTTGATTTATGAACTGTAGGCCAAAGGTGCAGGCACCGTTCTAAGTATCACGACAGGATCACTATCTCTCTCAAAGCACATTGCCAGTATTTCAAAATATTTTCAAACAAGAACTTGCCTTGGTAGTTCATTCTTTATTTTAAAAAATGCTCATTGCTTTATGTTAATTTTCCTAAGTTAATTGCATAAATTTTATGTCAGGAAGTGTGAACTCAACTAAATGCTTGTCATGCATCTTGTCACATAAACCCATCTGTGCTGAAGTTTGTAAAGCTTGAGGTTGACCGATGATCTGATTCGGATTTTAGTTGGCATTGAGGATGTCCAATAACTCAGTTCAAATTTAGATTTTTTCCATTAGGATAGCACCAATGTGAAAGCTAAGTATGTGGAATTTATGATCGTTCTAAAACTTTTCTTCATAAAACGGATAATGAATGCATGGCTAGTGGTAACAATACTATGAATAGTGCCAAACATAGTTATATTAAGACCTTTTGTTTTATTTATTGCACCATTTCTGCTTCCCGTAAATTATCTTCTATATAGCAATGTAAAAGTACTTGAAAATGGTTATATGAACGATTAACTGAATAAATAACCATTTTGCTTCCCTTAAATTATGAATAGTTCAGATTTTAGTTGTTTATTTTCAATCTTAATTAGCTTTCATGGGTATGAATGGTTATGTCTTTTTATTTTTGACCTTTATTACTTCTGTTTTAACAAAAATGCGCCGATGTCTAAAGTTTTTCAATATGCGGTGTGAATGATTATAGCCTCACCGTTGTTCTCAAGGTTTACGAAAGGCAGAATTTTTTATTATTGCTTAGTGAAAGAAATCTATTTTCAAGTTTAGTTTTAAAAAATTTACATGTCTGTAGAATGTTCTCCCATGTTGTCTATAGAAAGTACCAAAAGTGCTCAGAATTACATGTCTATAGAATTTTTGATTGTGGATAGAATGCTCATAATGGAGCATAGAGCCGAAGCTTATATCAAGTACCAAAAGTGCTTATCGGTGTGGATATCTTGGTTTAGGTTTTTTACTTGCCTGTTTAAACAGAAGAAGAGGTAGAGTTTTTTTTCTCCTATACTATTTGTATGCGTCGAGCTTTTATTTCTATGCTCTTATTCTTATGTAGTTTTCATGTCTTATATAAATTAACATATATAATAGGCGACAACTATTTTGTGCCCAGTCTTTAATATTTCTCCTAAACATTTGTGTATTTCCATGTTATTTGAGTCTTCGACTGCAATTCTTGATCAAGTAACAAATTACTCCATATTAAAGGTTTTGGACAAACTTGCTAAATGTCGGCGTTTCCTTATTGGCTGCTGATGAAGCTCACTCCATATCAAAATGGGTCATGATTTCAGGTTCTTTTTTCTTCTTCTTTTTATGTCCCAAGAAGTACAATAAAAATGAAAAGCTTATTCTTTATTCGTCTGCCACTTGGTTAATGTATAAAGGGTAACATCTCTAGATATGTGATCTGTTAGTGGGTAGATGGGGCACCTATATGCCTACTGGATAGCACACTTGGTGGATCATTATAAACTCATTGCCCATTTATTAGAAACAGTTTTTGCAAGACAGAAAGCTCTCAAAAAGATGGACAAACAGTTGTAACCTTTAAACATGCCCAGATAAGCAAATTCTCTTATACGGCATCATATTATAATATAAAGTTGACAATAAAATGCGATGATCAAAAACCACTATTGCATGATGGTCTGGTAGAGGCCATTGCAAGAAGCAAACCATTTTATTTCGAAGGTTATGCCTTGTTGAGAAGAGAGTACGTTAAGAACAAACCATCGACAAAGGCCATATATTTGTTTACGAAAAGGTAACAGCTTTGTGTGTTTATGATTCATTTCAGATTAACTACGTTCTTGCTTGTTTATTTGTTTATTTTTGTATTGCTTCTGCAGAGCGGAGAGGCAGGTACAATTAATAAAATAAAAAACGAGCTCGAAAAAGAAACAAAGCTAGAAGCAATGACAATGTCGGAGGATCTGGAACAGTAACAGTTCATGCTCATCTGGAGTATTGCTGCAGCAATGAGAAACAAGTTCATTGTGGGCGCAATAGGAGTGTCAATTTGCTGATTGGAAAAAGAAAAAGGATTGTCAAACAGAGTGTGTAGAGTCCATTTTCATTGAAGCATTTGGGATGGGAATGGTATTGGATTCATATACATGTACGGTCAGCCCTCTATTTCCTTTAATTCTTTCAGTGTTTAGCACGAAGGCGACTACTTTGTTGACATTGGTTTATGTAATTTGTTAGGGTGCAATTTTACAAAAAGAGATGCACATAAAGGTGAGATAATGCAAATGCTAAGGCAAAAAAAATTGAAAAAAAATTGGGTTTGCAGTAAGTACCACAGTGCAAATGCTGCATGGAAGCTTATTGCGGAAGAAAAGCACAAACTGTCCACACGCTGGTGCATGAAGTTTCATCTAGTTCACTTCAAAATGCCGCTAGACAAGATGAATAGACAACTGCGGTAGATTTACGGTGGATAAAAGAAAGTGAAGATCTGATGGAAGTGAATACCCAGAATAGGAAATCAAGTGCAAATTTGGAGCTGCTGGATGTGCTTTATGATAGATTTATTAGTTTGCATAGGGCGAGGTCAGTTCATTTTTTGTTGAAATTATGGGACCTCATATTCTTAAAATTGACATCAATATGGAAATGAAAATGGGTATTGAATTTGGTAACTCATGTATTGAATTTATTTTTTGTTAGTTAATGCTTTATTTTTGTTATCATAAATATGCGTTACATCTGTTGATTATTGTATTTTGTTCATTTATATATTGCTCTTCAAATTGTTATATAAATCCATTTTGATTACTATAATTAAAATGTATTATATACGAGCCATAAAAGGATTTAGCAATATTTTAAAATGTTAATTTAATAGCGTCATATAGCTGCTATCGAATAAATATATTATAGTGGTAATACTGTGTTATAAAAATTCTCATCTTCATTGAGATTTAGATGTATTATAGCGGTCAAAACGAGCTATTGTTTGTAAGTAACATAGCGGCAAATTTGTGCTATAAAACCATGCTCTTTTATAGCGGCTATTTTAGTGTTATCAATATTCAACAGTGTTTTATAACATGTTCATATACAACATTTATCAAACCGCTATAGTATTGATTAATAGCGGCTATATGCCGCTATAAAAGACAATTTCTGTTGTAGTGTCCCCAGGCAGAAAATTAGACCTGCTTAATTTCTTAAGCAAGCATAAGCCAAGCATTATTGGATTGATGGAGCACAAGCTCAATGATCACAATATTGCTAACTTTCATAATAGTTGCCTATCTAATTGGCATATGATTAACAACAATCAAATGGGGGGTAATGGTAGAATTATGGTCCTTCATAACCCCTCTAATCTTGAAACAGATAGAAATAATCTGTGGAACAGTATTGAGCTTTTTAGTTTAAATATTAATTGTCCATGGATTGTGTTGGGGGATTTTAACACTGTTTTCCATGGCTT
Organism: Allium sativum; assembly: GCA_030737875.1. Taxonomy (NCBI): domain Eukaryota; kingdom Viridiplantae; phylum Streptophyta; class Magnoliopsida; order Asparagales; family Amaryllidaceae; genus Allium; species Allium sativum. The sequence goes on along the minus strand of CM060916.1, from coordinate 1,043,427,868 downwards.
TGAGAAAAAGGGGGGAGGGGTAATCCTATACCATTTGACAAACTTGAGAAAGTTGCTAATTTCATTATCAGGTCTGGCCTGATTGAACCATCTATTGGTGGTAATAAATTCATTTGGAAATCAGGTGTATTCAGAAATATACATTGCAAATTAGACAGAGTTTTATTTAGTCAACATTTTGTTAACACTTTCTCTAAAGTTTATTGTTGTACCCTCCCTCAAAATTCCAGTGACCACACTCCTATTCAAGTCACCTTTAATAAAGAAGAAAAGGGGGTTTCTAAAACTCCTTTTAGGTTTGTTAATGGATGGATCTATGAAGAAGGATATAAAGAGATTGTCTCTAACAGTCTCAACAATAGCCTTTTTGGTACTGCCCAATATAAATTTAACAAATCACTCCAAATTATTAAAGGTAACCTGAAAAAATGGAATTGCACTAGGAATAAATCTGATGTTAAATTCAGTAGGGATGAATGTGAGAAATTTCAAAATGCTTTAGATAATAATAGCTCAGACTTAAACATTGCATCTCAATTTTTTGATGCTCAAGCCAAATTGATCAAATCTCTGCATATTCATTCTATTAATATTAAGCAGAAGGCCAAGATAGACTGGTTAACTACAGGTGATGAAGCTAGTAAATTTTTTTATGCTAAAATGACTAGTAGGAAGAATAGAAATGATATAGGTGAATTAATGAATGCTGATGGTAAAATAATTAATGAAGCTTCTCTTCTTGAAGAAAAGGCTATTAATTATTTCAACTCTCTTTATAACTCTAATGATATGTCTAGCATGTTCCCTAATATCATTTTTAAATATTCTGTTAACCATAACAGTTCTGATATTCTTCTTGCTCCTGTCAAAGAAGAAGAGGTTAAGAATATCATATTTAATGCTAAGAATGACAAAAGTCCAGGCCCAGATGGTTTTGGTGCTTTATTTTATAAAAAGCACTGGACTAAGATTAAAACCCCATTGGTTGACTCTATTAAAGAATTTTTTAGCTCTGGTAAGATTTTAAAAAATTCCAATCACACCTATATCACCTTAGTTCCTAAGGTGGCAGCACCTGATAGATTGGAGGATTACAGGCCAATAGCCTGTTGCAATTTTTTTACAAAATTATTTCCTCCATTCTGTATAATAGAGCTAAATGTTTTCTTAAGTTCCTTATTTCTGAAAATCAGAGTGCCTTTATCCCTGATAGGCTTATCTCTGAAAATACTTTGCTTGCACATGAGCTTATCAGAGATTTTAATAAAAAAAGGCAAAAATATTATGTGTATTAAAGTTGATCTTCAAAAAGCCTTTGATAAAATCAATAGGAGCTTTATTATCCATGTTATGAATCAAATGGGGTTTGATAGCAAATTCTGTGATTTAATTAAAAATGCATTAACAATGTAACCTTTTCAGTAATGATTAATGGCTCTCCCAAAGGATTTATTCATAGCAATAGAGGAATAAGGCAGGGTGATCCTTTGTCTCCCTTTCTATTCACCGTTGTTATGGATTATTTTTCAGTTCAAATGGAGTCTGAATTACTCAAAGGCAACATAAAACCTATCTGTAGAAATAAGACACATATCACTCATCTACTATATGCAGATGATATGCTTATTTTTACCAAAGCTGATAGGAATAGTGCTTCTTCAATTAAAAATATTCTGGACAATATGGACAAATATGCTGGTCTTAAAGTTAATAAAGATAAGAGTAAAATTTATTTCAGTAAAGATTCTTCTTATAAATATGATATCCTTAACCTCTTAAAATTTAAGGAAGGAAAGTTACCAGTCAAATATCTTGGCCTGCCTCTTAGTATTAATCAAATTAAGGAAAGGGACTGTACCAGGCTTCTAGATATTATTCATGGTAAACTAGAAGGATGGTCCAGTAAGCTCCTATCTATGGCTGGTAGAATGGAGCAAACTCACACAGTCATCACTGCTATTAGTATTTATTGGGTCCAAACCCACAACATCCTATTAATGTGATTCAAAGAATTGAGAAAATTTGTGCTAATTTCATTTGGAAAGGTAAATATCATAAAGTTTCTTGGGACATTGTTTATAAGCCCAAAAAATATGGAGGTTTGGGTCTTAGAAATATCAGTGATTTAAATGAGGTTTGCAAATTAAAACTATTTTGGAAATTCTTGGATGGGAAATCTTTATGGGCCAGGTGGTTGAAGGCCAAGTACCTCAAATCTAATAATTTTTGGACTGCAAAAAAAGAAAATCATCACTCTTTTGTTTGGAAAAATATTTTGGACTGTAGAGACATAGGAAACAAATTAATAGAGAGAAAATTGAAAGATGGTAGTCAAACCAGTTTATGGTTTGACCCATGGTTATTTGGCAACTCTCTAATTAATCTTTTAGGTTGGAATAACTTGCATTTTGTAACACCCCACCTCCGCCAGGGTCACTCGCAAAGGAATGCACTAGCTTTGGAGGGGCATTATTGGTAAACATGCATAATGATATAGCAAGGCAGGACATGACATATATATATATGTAAATAAACAGAGTAAGTAAATAAAACAGCGGAAGATTTATAAACCATTTCAAAACACAAGTCTGGTACATCAAAATGTCACTTTTCCAAAATTACAGGTCTAGATAAATACATCATCTGATATACTGAAAATACATAAGTACTATCCCCAAATAAGAGTGATAAACCATAGCGGCTCAAGTCCAAAGCATACTTGAGCTATCCAAGGAAGCAGCTAAAATCCAAGCTAGGCTCCAGTATTCCCTCCCTGAGAACCTGGGGGGGGGGGGGAACGGAAGAAAAGAGGCGAAACAAAACGGGTCAGTCAAAAAGACTGAGTAAGCCCTGCTACGATCAGTCTATAAACTAATAAAGTTAGCAGCATGATGGAAACTGAGATGATCATAGATAACAACATACTGGCATGATAAATCAACTACAAGATAGATAGAGGTGTCATCGCATAAAACAAGGTTAAGTTTTGCACCACGGTGTACTAGCAAACCAACATAACAGGTATTGATCCCTTAGCCCAAACTTTGGCCCAATAACATGAAGTGACCTTAATATAAGGTCCAGCCCAACGGTCTAGTCGATCGGCTCCCTATAAGCTTAACACGTCACGTGTTGCTGTCCATACGGCCCATGTATGGATGTAGTCTGACTGTGCTGGGTCCACCTTCGGGTGTATCAAGCCCTCGGGTGCCAACCCCGGACACTTAAGCAATAATGCACAGCCCAGATCTACTGGTACCCATGCATAGTATGCGCCCAACATCGGACTACGTGCACGTCCGTAGCCCGCCTGGACCCGCATCGCGATACCACTCGGCCTCGTCTTTGGTCGTTTACATCCGTCCAGTAATCGTGCCCCGCCCTAGCCTAGTTTCTAGGGTTGTGATGATACCAAACTGGGATTACTGCCGGAACAGACCCGCCGCTAGGGTTTCCTAAGAGGGTTAAGTGTGATTTAACCCTTCACTAATCCTGGATTAAACTGGTTAAGTGTAACTTAACCCCATTCTAATCCCTCGAAATCCCAAGTGGATTTGACTGGCTAAGTGTAACTAACACCTAACCCCATCTCAATCTCTCTAATTCCCAAATGGATTAAGTATTAGTGGACCCTGACTTAACCCTAATCATGAGGCATTAATTAATTTAATGCACCTTAACCTCTCACATTAGACCTTGTTGTGGTTACTAGTTAGGCCGGGCGGGTCCGGGTAGGTTTACACCACAACTTAGTCTAACCTCGGGTTTTGGCACATATGACCAACTTCTCACATTGGGTCCTATTGTTTGTAGCCACTAGTTAAGCCGGTCGGTTCCGGGTAGGATTACGCTACAAACTCAACCCAACCTCGAGTTGGCCACACTTATGTTTTCTAAGTGTCATGTCCACTTTATTTCAAAACATAATTACAAGTCAACAAATACTTGGGTAGACCTAACTTAATAGGCAAATTCCCAAGGGGTAGACCTAACTTAATAGGTAAATTCCCAATCTTATATTTTCATGTATTTTAAGTTTACCCCAAAACCCCCAACGTCATTCTATCGCTTACATATTCGTAGTAACGCGTAAAGGATAGGAAGAGGGAACTTGGCACAACATACATGATAAACTTGCACAACAATCATGCATAACATGTTAGACTTGCACAACTTAGCATAGTGATCTTGCATATAACATGTTAAACTTGCATAACTTAGCATGGTGAACTTGCATATCACCTTAATCATGCATAACTTGTCAAAACATGCACAACTTGTCAAAACATGCACAACTTGTCATTTTAAACTTACATAAACATGCATAACTTATTAAACATACAAATCATGGCTTAGCAAACTTGCATAAACATGCATAACCCATTTAACTTGTAAATCATGGCTTAGCAAACATGCATAAACATGCATAACTCATTTAACTTGCAAATCAAGGCTTAGCAAACTTGCATAAACATGCATAACTCATTTAACTTGTAAATCATGACTTAGCAAACATGCATAAACATGCATAACTCATTTAACTTGCAAATCAAGGCTTAGCAAACTTGCATAAACATGCATACTCAAATAAACTTGCAAATCATAGCTTAGCAAACTCGCATAAACATGCATACTCAAATAAACTTGCAAATCATGTCATAGTAAATCCGCATATGCATGCATAACTTGTGAAACATGTAAAACATGGCATAGTGAGTTCGCATAAGCAAGCATAATCAAATAGACTCACATAAATCTCAATTTTCACCACATATTAACTTTAGATTTTACAAAGTGAAGGTAAGAGGGCTTACAATGCTTATGCGGACTCAAATGAGTATAACAAATGCAAGAAACCCCTTATGCAACCAATTATAACCCCCAAATGCAAGCAAACTTGATCAAAACTCCTCTTTTATGGTGCCAATTGAAAAACAAGCCTTTAATGCAAGCTAAGGAGGATCATACAAGCCTAAATATGCTTGTATGCATGGAAAATCACTTAGGAATTAAATTAGGATTTGTATGAAGAGGGTGGAGGCCATGAGAGGATGGATTTTGGCATAGTTTTGTTGCTAGAGTGAATAATGAGTGATTTAGGGTAGATTAGGGCCTTATTTATAGATTAGGGTAGTGTTTTTAGGCCATAGGATTAACCCTAGATTCAATTAGGTCCATCAGATCCCGGAACTCTCTAGAACCAAGCCACAAGACCCAGCCCAAATCAGAAATGGTGCACCAGGCTAAACAGCCCGGGCACCCCCTGTCGACAGGGCTGTCGACAGGGCAGTCGACATGCCAAGACCCCTGTCGACAGGCCTGTCGACATGGGGTCCATGGCGGGATTTTTCCCGCCTTGGCCCAGCTGGCCCAATTCTTGATTTTAATTTAAATTTAAATCTGTTTTAATTATGGAAATTCTTGAAAACTTCCATGGGCCTTAACTGGGTCATACGGACTCCGATTTTCGAAAACTCGGACTCTATTTCACGTATTTTTCCGAGACGAACGCAACGGCATAGCCCGTTTCCCTTGATTCAGATTTTAGAATTAAATTCTGCCTCAATTTACATTATTACAGGTTATTGAAAATACGGGTTGTTACATTCTCCCCTCCTTAAAGGATTTCGTCCCCGAAATCTTCAAGTTAGGAAGAACATATCCTACCATCCAATCATCCATCTACTCAAAGTATCATCCACGAGCAATCATTGTCCTTACAAGATTCTAAATGCTGGATGAACATATGCAAAAGTGTGTGTATATGTACTTACCTAATGCGAAAATCAGGCGGTTACTGATACAGTAAACCTCCTTAATGCATATGTATGTCAGTGAAATGAATCCATATGTATGCAAATTCCTAACATAATGTATAATGTCTACATGCGTGCTCAATCATACATCCATATGCAACATCCATGTGATAGCATACGAATTCCATCCAAGAATAAGCATAAACACTCATGCACATGCAATATGAGGAGTGTGTGAGCCGATCTAGTGCCTAATCGTGTATAATGCATCCACGAGCAACCACTTGCAAACACTTGCAACCACTTGCAACCATCAAACATAACATGTTTCAAACACATGTTTCAACCAAAGGGTTTCTACCCAAGGTTCTCATGACAAGATAGACACGATAAACTAGATAACTAGATAAACTCCTTTTTGGATTACAAGAAATCCATTCAAACTCTGACATTCAGTACTAACCGATGAGTCTTAACCCCCTTATGGAGTTTACAACAGAAATAAGATCGAGAATGGGACCGAGAGGATATATACAAAAGATAACTTGCAGGCAAGTTCCACAGGAAAACAAGGATCAAGGATACACTCTTAAAAAGAGATATGATGCGCGTATCTAGTCTTCACTCTTCTTAGTCACGTTTCCTTGAGCTTTAACTCCATTGTGCTTTGACCATCTTCCACTTCATGATTCCTTGGCTTCCTAACTCCTATTTCCCAAATTCGAGTTGGAACTCGTCGCCTCTCGTCTATCTTTTCCACTTATTCTTCTTTCTATATACTTGGCTTAAACATAATTATAACCTCATGATTCGTGCAAGCTCTCCAAAATTCACTAGTGAATCCTGGATCTCGTCTACCTACTTTAAAGTGTCCCACGCAGCAGAAAATACCAATCCACGTTGCCAATTGCCCCTTATAAACGTGATTTTCTATAACTCATGCTTAATCGAAATGAACTATCCGCCTATGAGTGATAGGCCATTCCTAGATTCCCTTTCTTTGATCTAGGTAGTCCATCCACATAATCTATCGAGATGTTTTCTCACTTCCCTTGCGGAACCCCCCAACAGAGGTAATGGCCCACTGGGCTTCTATGACTTGGCCTTAACCTGGTGGCACAACATGCATCCGGAGACCAACTCGGCCACCTCCTCGAGTGATGCGCATCTTCAAGAACCTTCTTTACCAAGTCTTCCACTCGAGGAACCCATAATCTCTCATCGCGCCTTAGTCATCCCTTGTCATCTATAATATATCTAACGAGGTGACTTAACATCTCGCCTCGAGTCAACTGGTCCATGTTCTTGACTAACTGTAGGTCTTTTTCCTGTGAAACCCCCTTCTTGATTCAGAAGAGTAAGTCTAGGCTCAGGGATTGCTAACTAACTAGCCAAACGGAGGAAGCTTCTTACTTCAATTGCCCTCCTCAGAGTTTTCGGTCTTGAACCGCAGCCACTTTAGCGGAATCCACCGCTAAGCCTTACTTAGGAACTATGTGCCCAAGAAATCCAACTTCTTTCCTCCAAAGTGACATTTGGAGAACTTGACCTTCAACTGGTGGCTCTAAGCGTATCCATCACCTCCTTGAGATGTCTAGCATACTCTTCCTCAATCTTTTAAGGAGATCAAAATATCGTCTACGACGACCACGACAAACTTGTTCAAGGACTCCTTGAACACCCCACCCATCAAGCTCACGCAATATGTGGGTGCATTAGTCCAACCAAATAGCATGACTAGCCATTCCAAAAAAATCCATCTAGAGTCCTAAACGCAGTCTTGTCAATTCCATCCTCAGCCATTCTAAGCTGATGGAATCCGGTAGCTAGATCAAAAGAAAACAGATGCTCCTACAAGCTGATCAAACAAATCATTGATCCTTGGTAACGGTTATCTTACGATAATCAACACATAAGCAAAACAAACTGTCCACATCAGTAACGAATACTACTGGAGCACCCTACTCGAAAATGCTTTGTCTCAGGAAGTTCTTCTCAGGCAACTCCTTGACTTGCTCTCTTAACTCTCACCTCGTGAGGTCATGTGCCTAACCGGCCACGGAACTTGGCTTGGTATTACCAACCAGATAATGCGGAAATCTATCCCACGTCTAGGGGTAACCCCTTCACTTTACCCAAGATATCAGGATATTCTCGGACCACCCTCACAGATTGCAAACTATCGATAGACGAGTCGAGGGATTTCAAGATAACATAACATGACGGGACCCATTGGGTTACTAGAAATTTCTAAGGGTACGGCTGAGGCGAGTCATGAGCCTCACAACCCTATATACAAAAACCCAGAATGGCTCCAAAATAGGACAACCATTCCATGCCCAAAGCCAACCCATATCCCCCGAAACCGAGAATATAAACATCCCACGAGAATTCTATACTCAGGACAGAAATTTTCAAATCCACTCAGACCACAGACAGGCGGGTAGAACCCCCAACTGGATTTGAAACACAGACGGGATCCTCAACTAGGCTAGTACTTAGGTGCAAAACTTTCAACTGGATCGGATGAAATAAAACTATGCGATGTGCCAGAATCAAACAAAGTTCGAACAGGAAAAATTAGAAAATGCAAACAAGATTTTCGACAGAAACACTACCTCTATCATAAGCTGGAAGAACGGTGTTGAGGGGATGAACTCGCCCTCCAGATAGTCCTGTACACCGAGTCTGACCTTGCCTTTGTTTCCTCGGGCAATCCCTGCTGAGATGTCCAAACTCACCACAAATGAAGCATTCGCCCCGCTTTCTCTTTTCCTTCTTCCTACATTCCTTGGCTATATGTCCAACTTTACCACAGAAGTTACATTTCATATTCTTGCCCCGTTTCCTGGAATTTACTCTTTTGCCTTGAGACTTATTTGCCTTGACCTCTTTCTTATCATTGCTACCTTCTTCTTGAAGTAGGGCCAAATTCACTAAACTCTCGAAAGTCGCCCCCAAGGGTATATGAGACATGGCCAAATCATGTAATGGCTCGTTTAATCCTAGAGCAAAGTGTATGGCCTTCTTCTGAGCTGTATTAACCAAGTCTAAATCGTCCTGAGCCAGTTGATTAAACTTATCTATGTATTCCCTAATAGTCATGTCCCCTTGCTTCAGTGATAAGAACCTTAGTCCAAACCTTCCTCTAAAGTCGTCCCAAGTCTCAATTGGCCTAGTAGCGGTGGTGACTACCCACCAACGTGCAGCTTCTTCCTTTAGCAACCATACTGCTAATAAAACCTTCCTGCGGTCACCTATATCTAAGGTGGCTAAAAGATCTTCGGTCTCTTTCAACCAATTCCTTACCTCTACTAAAGTCTCGGTTCCAAAGAAATTCTTGCAACCCATCATCTTAAAATCTTGGCAAATCTCAGCGAAGTCAATTTGAGGATGCTGAGGGGAAGGAGGAAGAGGAACATCAACTACGGGAGGAGGAGGAACAGCGGCCTCGACTGGGGAGACAACATTAGGGACACCCAGGACCGGTGCCGTGACTTCCAAGTATCGACGAAACCAATCGGGTATCGTTACTCCTTCGGGCAAGATGAGATTATCAGACATGCTGGAAACGAAAAGGAAAGAGTTCAAACGAGGGATCAAAGGATAGGGCTAATGGCTTTTTGGGGAATAGCCTTTAAAATAAACTAGACTTTTCTTTGGAAAATACTTAATACTTGGTTTTGAAAATAGTTTTTCAAAGAGTTTTAAAACCTTTTTATCCCTTCTCGTAAACCATATGCTCTGATACCAAATGTAACACCCCACCTCCGCCAGGGTCACTCGCAAAGGAATGCACTAGCTTTGGAGGGGCATTATTGGTAAACATGCATAATGATATAGCAAGGCAGGACATGACATATATATATATGTAAATAAACAGAGTAAGTAAATAAAACAGCGGAAGATTTATAAACCATTTCAAAACACAAGTCTGGTACATCAAAATGTCACTTTTCCAAAATTACAGGTCTAGATAAATACATCATCTAATATACTGAAAATACATAAGTACTATCCCCAAATAAGAGTGATAAACCATAGCGGCTCAAGTCCAAAGCATACTTGAGCTATCCAAGGAAGCAGCTAAAATCCAAGCTAGGCTCCAGTATTCCCTCCCTGAGAACCTGGGGGGGGGGGGGAAACGGAAGAAAAGAGGCGAAACAAAACGGGTCAGTCAAAAAGACTGAGTAAGCCCTGCTACGATCAGTCTATAAACTAATAAAGTTAGCAGCATGATGGAAACTGAGATGATCATAGATAACAACATACTGGCATGATAAATCAACTACAAGATAGATAGAGGTGTCATCGCATAAAACAAGGTTAAGTTTTGCACCACGGTGTACTAGCAAACCAACATAACAGGTATTGATCCCTTAGCCCAAACTTTGGCCCAATAACATGAAGTGACCTTAATATAAGGTCCAGCCCAACGGTCTAGTCGATCGGCTCCCTATAAGCTTAACACGTCACGTGTTGTTGTCCATACGGCCCATGTATGGATGTAGTCTGACTGTGCTGGGTCCACCTTCGGGTGTATCAAGCCCTCGGGTGCCAACCCCGGACACTTAAGCAATAATGCACAGCCCAGATCTACTGGTACCCATGCATAGTATGCGCCCAACATCGGACTACGTGCACGTCCGTAGCCCGCCTGGACCCGCATCGCGATACCACTCGGCCTCGTCTTTGGTCGTTTACATCCGTCCAGTAATCGTGCCCCGCCCTAGCCTAGTTTCTAGGGTTGTGATGATACCAAACTGGGATTACTGCCGGAACAGACCCGCCGCTAGGGTTTCCTAAGAGGGTTAAGTGTGATTTAACCCTTCACTAATCCTGGATTAAACTGGTTAAGTGTAACTTAACCCCATTCTAATCCCTCGAAATCCCAAGTGGATTTGACTGGCTAAGTGTAACTAACACCTAACCCCATCTCAATCTCTCTAATTCCCAAATGGATTAAGTATTAGTGGACCCTGACTTAACCCTAATCATGAGGCATTAATTAATTTAATGCACCTTAACCTCTCACATTAGACCTTGTTGTGGTTACTAGTTAGGCCGGGCGGGTCCGGGTAGGTTTACACCACAACTTAGTCTAACCTCGGGTTTTGGCACATATGACCAACTTCTCACATTGGGTCCTATTGTTTGTAGCCACTAGTTAAGCCGGTCGGTTCCGGGTAGGATTACGCTACAAACTCAACCCAACCTCGAGTTGGCCACACTTATGTTTTCTAAGTGTCATGTCCACTTTATTTCAAAACATAATTACAAGTCAACAAATACTTGGGTAGACCTAACTTAATAGGCAAATTCCCAAGGGGTAGACCTAACTTAATAGGTAAATTCCCAATCTTATATTTTCATGTATTTTAAGTTTACCCCAAAACCCCCAACGTCATTCTATCGCTTACATATTCGTAGTAACGCGTAAAGGATAGGAAGAGGGAACTTGGCACAACATACATGATAAACTTGCACAACAATCATGCATAACATGTTAGACTTGCACAACTTAGCATAGTGATCTTGCATATAACATGTTAAACTTGCATAACTTAGCATGGTGAACTTGCATATCACCTTAATCATGCATAACTTGTCAAAACATGCACAACTTGTCAAAACATGCACAACTTGTCATTTTAAACTTGCATAAACATGCATAACTTATTAAACATACAAATCATGGCTTAGCAAACTTGCATAAACATGCATAACCCATTTAACTTGTAAATCATGGCTTAGCAAACATGCATAAACATGCATAACTCATTTAACTTGCAAATCAAGGCTTAGCAAACTTGCATAAACATGCATAACTCATTTAACTTGTAAATCATGACTTAGCAAACATGCATAAACATGCATAACTCATTTAACTTGCAAATCAAGGCTTAGCAAACTTGCATAAACATGCATACTCAAATAAACTTGCAAATCATAGCTTAGCAAACTCGCATAAACATGCATACTCAAATAAACTTGCAAATCATGTCATAGTAAATCCGCATATGCATGCATAACTTGTGAAACATGTAAAACATGGCATAGTGAGTTCGCATAAGCAAGCATAATCAAATAGACTCACATAAATCTCAATTTTCACCACATATTAACTTTAGAGTTTACAAAGTGAAGGTAAGAGGGCTTACAATGCTTATGCGGACTCAAATGAGTATAACAAATGCAAGAAACCCCTTATGCAACCAATTATAACCCCCAAATGCAAGCAAACTTGATCAAAACTCCTCTTTTATGGTGCCAATTGAAAAACAAGCCTTTAATGCAAGCTAAGGAGGATCATACAAGCCTAAATATGCTTGTATGCATGGAAAATCACTTAGGAATTAAATTAGGATTTGTATGAAGAGGGTGGAGGCCATGAGAGGATGGATTTTGGCATAGTTTTGTTGCTAGAGTGAATAATGAGTGATTTAGGGTAGATTAGGGCCTTATTTATAGATTAGGGTAGTGTTTTTAGGCCATAGGATTAACCCTAGATTCAATTAGGTCCATCAGATCCCGGAACTCTCTAGAACCAAGCCACAAGACCCAGCCCAAATCAGAAATGGTGCACCAGGCTAAACAGCCCGGGCACCCCCTGTCGACAGGGCTGTCGACAGGGCAGTCGACATGCCAAGACCCCTGTCGACATGGGGTCCATGGCGGGATTTTTCCCGCCTTGGCCCAGCTGGCCCAATTCTTGATTTTAATTTAAATTTAAATCTGTTTTAATTATGGAAATTCTTGAAAACTTCCATGGGCCTTAACTGGGTCATACGGACTCCGATTTTCGAAAACTCGGACTCTATTTCGCGTATTTTTCCGAGACGAACGCAACGGCATAGCCCGTTTCCCTTGATTCAGATTTTAGAATTAAATTCTGCCTCAATTTACATTATTACAGGTTATTGAAAATACGGGTTGTTACACATTTACTTGGAGGTGTAAGGGATACAGTTCAAAGTATTATTTTAAATAATTGCTGGTCCTTAAAAGAGTAGTCTAGCAGCTTCCATATATAAATCAGCCATTTACAAAATTCCCATTGATAGTCATTGTTTCAAGGATCACTGGACTTGGAAGTTGAATTCCAAGGAAAAGTTCTCCTTCAAAAAAACATGGGAATTTATTATTGGCAAGGAGGTAGAGGTAAATTGGAATAGGGTCATATGGTGCAAATCAAATTGCCCAAAAATGGCTCATTGTGCCTACTTTGCTATTCTCAATAAGCTTCCAACTGGGGACAAATGCATTAAATGGAATAAAAATTCTGAAATTAATTGTCTCCTATGTAAGAAGGATTTGGAAACTGCTAGCCACCTATTCTTTGATTGTCCCTACTCTCAGTTCATTTGGTTTAATGCCAAATGCAATCTGAATTTCAATTTAAATATTCCTACTCTGAATATTAGGGATAGTGTTTCATATATCATGAGTAATCTTAAACCCAAGTCTCTGCCTTTTAATAGGGCTTGTGTCCTATTAACTACTGTGATTTATCACATTTGGAGAGAGAGAAATCAAAGACTTCACACTCTCAAAGAAGTCACTTGTAACCAACTTTGGAATAGCATTGTTTTAGACAGTCATATTATTATTAAAAAAGCTAATAGGCATAATAATAATCAAAATTCTTATCAGACTACTCTTAACAATGAAGATTTTCAAGTTGAGAATTACTCAACGAGAAGCTAAATATGGGTAATCCCAAAGATCACCTGTAATCTCCCAGAGAAGGATCAATTGCTGGTAATCAGGAGAATGTTCATCATTTTAACTATGCTGGTGGTTGCAACCCCAACCTCAACATCAGTTCAACTTGCAAGGGAAGAGAAACATTAGTCAATAACAATGCTCATTCTAGTTTTAATAAGGACAGTAATACTTCTATTTTACCTGATGGAGGTAAGGATAGTTTCCATCCTACCAATACATTTAATAAAGCTGGGAAAAGTCAAGCTTTTAGCACGATGATTAACAACAAGCAAGCTATTAAGGCCTCTGGTTTCCTTCCTGGAGATAGCAGCCCTAATCTTTACATCAACTATCTAAAGGGAAGTGAACAGGTTAATAAAATAAAGTGCGATTTAATGACTAACAATATAGAAGTTAATCAGTTTCTTCTACCTGATGCAGAGACTAGGGTTCCGCCCTCCTCCAGTAGTGATCCAGAGCAAGTTTCTACTCTAAAGACGAGGAAAGAAGATAAAGATCGCATCTTTCTTAACAAAGTGGACTACAATCATTTTAAAAGCGAGATTAATGAGCAAATCTATCACTTATCTTGCTGGCAAATGGGAGAGAGTAGCAGTAGCAAGAGCACTGAGGATGTTCGTAGCTTAAAGAGGCAAAGAGCTAGCTTATTGGGTTCATGGAGTACGAAGAAAGATAGATCTGAAGAAATCAAGAGCTTCGATGGAAGGGATGGCAAAATTCTTCCAAGCCCTAATTCCTCCAGTGACATCACTAAGAAGAACGAAGACTTCATATGGCAGCCGCCATGAACTCACCGATGTGGCTAAAAGAATTTGGTGGTTTTCTAACGGAGTCCACCATTTTTCTATGGTTTTAGATAATCTCGAATGAGAGCATTTGTTTGTAAGGCGGCTAGGGTTTCATACTTTAGTGAGATGTAATTCGGGTTTACCCGTTTTAATGGGCCTTGGGCTTTAACTATTTTTTACTAGTTTCAAAAAAAAAATAAAAAAAATCATGTGAATAAAGCTTCAATAAAAAACAATATCGGAACTCAATATGCAAATAGAGAATAAGAACTCACTTGAGCAAATTGATCCAACATTGTATGTCCAACAAATCCATCGAATAAACAAATTTTAGAGAAGGATTTAATATGTCATCCGCATAGTAACTTCCTGTTAAATAAAATGGTACATGTGAAATTTAAACTAAAACACATTAAATATCTATATTACAAATGAAAGGGTTAGAATTGCCATATACAAAATTTTATGAACACTGAGAAGCAACAAATAGACTACGTCCCATTAGAAAATCATTAACGGTTGAGATTATTAGGTTATGAATTGAATTTGAAGGTCGAATGTTCTGCGAACGAGTAATTCAGGGGTTTGAAAATGATCTGGGAAATTGAAAAATGCAAATGATAGGATAATGGAGTAGTAAAAAAGTAACTGTGCCCCCGTTAATTGGTTGTTCGTTTGGTGGTATGGTTTAATTAATATGACCTTCTAACATTCAGCGTTATATTTAAGTGACATGTCAATATTACATTATTGGGTTTCTGCTTTCCAATATAAGTACAGATCAGAATAGAAAGATGTACACACTTATTTAGCAACCTTGTATTTCTCAGCTAGCTAAAATATAGAGGTGTAAATGTTGTCTTAGTTCACTAATTTGGACGCTATGTTCAGACCTTCTCTACAAAAAAAATGCATTAACTTAATAGAAAGACTGTGTAAAAGGGATCCTGATTTGAAGAAAATGAGTAATAGACTGAATAAATTAGCAATAAATCAAGGATCCTTTTATTGAAAAGACAATATGACAGTGCAATTTACTATTGAAGCAAGTTGAATTTATTTCCAGCTTGGCCCCATAATATACAATGGAAGAAACAAAAGAAGTTATACCTTAACTAACTCTTGCTACGCATGTTGTTACCTTGAAAATAATATGAGCTATATAATACTTAAAATAGTCCGTTAAACTTGCTTAGTTTAATTGTATAAAAATTCGTTTGAACTCACAAAACGACACCAAAGTAGATGCAATTGAAGAAGAAATAATGAATCCATTGTGTACTAATATCCAAAGATATTTTGACTTACTGGTTCAAAATGGAACTGATTGACAAAGTGGCAAATAGTTTCCACTATAACATATGCACACAGTTTCAGCTCTACTTACACACATATGTAAACTATATGTTATTTTGCATGTGTATAAAGGTTAAATGAACTAGCAAAAAAACAGAGATGAAAGAGAATCGCATGTTTATAAGTAGATTTGCATATGTAAAAGATGAATAATGTTGCGGAGGAAAAAAATTAGATCAAACCAAGTTAGTTATAAAAGGACATCCATACTATGATAATAACTATGTGAGTCATCAAATAACTAATTTCCAATCATCCATAATACAATCCAAATTGAAATGTATATCAAAATCATACCGCGCTTGTAATAAATAGATATCCAAGATCGCGGCTGAAGCATGAGCCCGACAGCCGGTACCTGTCATCGGCTGTTAGAATTTGATATAGATAGGAGGAGAGAGATTAAACGTAGAATAATTGAACGACTACATTGTTATTGATTCATTTTTCTTCATAACACAAATGAGAGAGTACAATTATATTTATAACACAACAAAGATTCTAGACTCTTCTTCTAGACTCTTCTTCTCTAGATTTTTCCTTATCCTCTAATTTCTACACTTGTCTTAATAAACCATTCCCTAGATAATTCTATTACATATATAATAACTCTAATATTTATTACGATTTATTTTATCCTTTCCTAAATACAATATTAATCCTTAAAAAATCCATACGCACATTGAGTAAAGGATACGGAACGAAAACCATCAGGGTCGGTCGTGCGAAATGTTATCCGAGGCACATAAACGGATCACGACGTATAGGATGTAACTACACAGAGCAAGACCCAAGTATCAAAACCAAGACAAATCAAGTCAACCAGTACGACTGAAGAAGATGGCACGATATGCTGTGAGAAATGCGGCTCAATAGATATAAGGATCGTACATTCTGTAAAGCCGCTCACAACAACGGAGCACGCTTGATCTAATATCAAAGTTCGGTCGCACGCATCAAGACAGAATCGCACGCATATTTAACAACTGCTCATGAATTGCAACTCTTATCGCTCGACACTCGAATCAGAAACCCATTGGTAGGTCGTATACCTACTCCTAGAAAGAGCACATTCACAACTCAAAGTCGCAAGTCTCAGTCGGTCGCCTCTAGACTAATGAAGATCGTCGCTCGCTCACTCAAATCAGACACAACCACATTAAGGAACTATGATCGGTTGTTCCTTCATCTCGACATCCAGCAAATCAAATATCTACTCATCGAATGCTAGAAATAGACGCGACTGAAGAGCACCGACCGAAGTCACTCGTTTAACTACTCAAGACAATCACTCCATTGAGTCGCTCGCACATGATAACTGAATACAGCTACGGACAGCTGGCTACAACTAGCCAGTGGCATGACTGTAATTAATAGAATGAGCGATCCGTAACCTGCATAAACGGACTTCAAGTCATTTCCCGAAGGAATCTCACCTATAAATACACCACGGCTGCCAACATAAAAGGGATCCAATCTTGGAAACCATGAAGTGCTGCTAAATTCTATCCTTAATTACTGATTCAGCCATATCTTCAAATACAATCTTGTGATCAATGAAAACGAAGGCATCCTCCTTCTCAATCATTTATCCATCCTTCTTCTCCTCAAATTCTACCATTCTCTTATGTAATTCCAAGACTGAAATATATAAATGAGGGTGTATTGAGTGAATACAAAGATGTATGAAAAGAGAGAATTGATGTATTTTGTAATCCTCGTTATAAGATTGGAAATCACCTTCACAGTGGACGTAGGCCTAATTAACGGCTGAACCACTTTAAATCTCGTCTCTACTTTACTTTTTCGCATTTTTCATTTTCAATTGCTGATTAAACACGGTTCCATTTATTTCTTACCATATTGGTGAAATACAGTTTTAGTACCTTGGGTGTTTAGACCAATTTTGGTGTAATCATTTTGCCGCCCACCGTGGGCCGTGCTAGCTTCTTTCCCCATTCAGATCCGAGAAGATTTTCTGAGAAGAACTGAATTTAGAAATATGAATATGCTAAGGGGAATCACCGACAAAGTCAACAGCCTCAACAACAGCGTTAACCCCATCACGTCGTCTGCCACCGATTCCGGGGCGGAGGAGTTGCCTGAAGCTGAAGAAACTGTAACCAGAAAGGAATTGGAAGAGGCGATGACATGATTAACGAGTCAAATAACTATTACGAACAATGCAATGATGAAGAAACTCGAGTCGATACTCGCCATTCAAGCCGCCACCGCAAAAGCCACATTAATTGCTACATGTTCCTCGCTAGCCAGAACAAATCGCGAGCCAGAAGCAGAATTCTCCGTTTTAAGCTCAAGACAGCAGGATTCCATTCAGAGGGTTGCACGCCGCACTAATCTGAATTATGAAGGGAACAAAGCATCTGCGCGCGGTCGTTTTGATGACGCAATCAAGGAACGGAAAGACAATCCCACTACTATAAGGACGTCCCTACCAAAAGAATGCCCAAATTCCTTGACCCCGTTCACGAGGGCACATCTAGATCAAAATTTGATTATGAAGAAGGCGATCAATCCATGGATCCGAGCAAGGAACGGAAATTCATATTAGGAATGGCACGAGCAATTATGAAGGAAAGATCAAAGAAGAAGGATGATCGAAGAGAATGGGAGTCTTTCCCAACTAAAACCCCGCTCATTGAAAGGATTAAGAAGACTGTAAACCTACAAAGATTCGAACCCCCATCATTACAGTCCTACGATGGGACAAGCGACCCTAATATATTTCTATGTAAATATGACCAGTATATGAATGGGGCATGCGCTACTGATGAAATCAAATGCTTATATTTCCCAACTTATCTAGAAGGGATGGCTTATCTATGGTTCACAAAGCTGCCGCCGCAGTCCGTGGACAATTTCGTAACCCTGGCTAAACTATTCAATAAGCAGTTCAAATCCTAAGCACTCAAAACTCAGGATGTTACGGAGCTGAGTTGAATACAACAAAGACTAGGAGAGCCCATCAAAGCCTTTCTCACTTGCTTTGATATGGCAGTGGCTAAAGTCAAGAATTTCGAACCCGGCCCAATCTTAATGGCTCTTAAGGGGGGCATATGTAAAGAAACCGAGTTGGGGCGGTGGATGAAGTAAAAGAAAATAAGTACACTCAAACAATTACTCAACAAAGCTGAAAAATATGCGAGCATTGAAGGAAAAAATGCGCAGAAAGAGAAGAATGGAAATGCGCAAAGTAGCCTTTATAATCAAAGAAGGAGCAATGAAGGAGAAGATAGTCGAGCAAAAAAGAAGCTGCGCTTTTTTAACAACTCCGAGTTCACTCCCCTTAACGATACCGTGTGAAATATCTTCATGGCGACTAAAAACAATGGAAGGTATCCGATCTTGAAGCAAAGACAAGTTAAAGATGTCGATATGAAGTCAGGAATCTTCTGTTAATTCCATAAACAGCCAGGTCACGATACCGACGAATGTAGGCACTTGAAGTCGGCGATCGAGGGGTTAATCAGGAAAAACCATTTGCAACAGTATGTACAAGATCATAAAAGTTATCCCGACTCTCCGCAAACAAGGAGCAATACGCCTTTAAAGAAAAAAGGGTTAAACCAATCCAAAGAGGGCGCTCATCAAGAGGACCAATCACTAATGTCTCAATAATGGAGCATTAAACTAGAGCTCTCATTACTTTGCTTCACTCCCCTGGTTTTATCTTGTTATTAAGATTGTTTTACCTTGCTATATTATTCAATATGTTCGTATTAAGTAACGATTTACTCGCAAAAACTTTGTGCATCAAAAATTAATTATGTGTCTACCTGAGTAACATACTTATTGGTCCATGCTAAAAGAAAAACGATCTCTTGGAATGTAGGCATGATAAAAGGCAATCTGCCATACACAGCTGGACTGCGACGAAAATCCCAGGGCACACATTAAACAAAGCAGCTTGGGAATCGCGAACATCGAGCAAGATCAAACGGGACGAATAGACACATCACCTCAAAAAGGACAAGTTATTCTAAGATAGACAACGAGTCGAAAGGCCACACCTATCATTATGGAATATGTTGAATGCTTAGCAAACACCCATGCAAAGGACTGGCACTAGGCTTCGTTCAAAGTACAGGGATATTACCAAATCTGCCCCTCAGATAAAATTGCTAATCCTAAAGAGGTGCCTTCTCAGATGCAGGACATGAATTCCTTAAAACCGGAGTTAAATTCAGTAGCAAGGATTGATGTCCACCTCCAAAGATTCAATACCGGAGTAAAAGCAACTCAAAAAGTCCCACGGATAAAATCGCTGAGCCCACCAAAGAAATACCTTCTTAGGTGCTGGACACGGGTTCCCCAACTTGAAAAAAAACTCAATGAGGCGAACCAGTGTTTGTTTCCTAGGGCAAGGCACAAAGTTGGAAAAACCGACATGTCCCGAAACGGAAAAATTGCCAATCGCGAGGGGCACCTTGTTAGGTGAAGGACAAGAATTTTATCCCTTCTGAGTCAAAGCTCAATGAGATGAATTAGTGCCCGCTCCTCGGGATGAAGCATAAAATGGGGAAGGATTAAACATGCTGGAAGGACCAGCACAAAACAGAAATCCTAGCCGAAAGGGGGTGTCAGAAATCCTAGCCGAAAGGGGGTATCCATTCTAGAACCTTTTTAAACAACTAAACAATCAAACAGGGCCTAGAATGGATCGAAAATCTATAACCCAAGACCTCCCCAGGGGGCACGTATTCAAAACCAGTCTCCGAAGGGCTTGGATTACCATGTCAGTCAGCCGCGGGGTTGAATACTACTAAATAAAAGAAACCAAACGCGCTTATAATAATACAAATGCATAATAACCTTCGATAAGCAAGAAACTTCAAAAGATAACTAAATCCCAACAACAACAATAATAATAATAGAAAATCGGGCGCAACCGAACGATTAATAAAGCGCTCGGCCAAATGTGTAAATCAGAAAATAAAGGTGCAGCGTGCGATGCACCTGCGCGAAAATAAACGAGTTACACAATAAGAACTGCAGTGCGTTGAGGTCCGAAACAAACCATAAAAGTCACAAACCTAAGCGTACGAGAATAAGCGAGGCTGGCTCCCGCATACACAAGCCAGACTAAAAGTACCATTCTAAATCAAAACCAAAATAACAAAACAAGTAAAGCATTAGCAAGCCACAGTGTTCAGATGAGGTAAGAGATGATCCTCTCCTTAGACTCAATGGCCTCGACAAGTTTGCTCCTGTCTTTTTCCAAGGCATGAAGTTGTTCAAAATCCTCTTTATTTGACTGCTGAAGAACTTCGATAAGTGAATGCCAGACACCCATTTGCTCCACAATATAATCTCTGATAGTTGCAATAAGGCCTTCAACCAGATGCGGACGTGCTTTCAACTGATTGAACTCAGCCAAAATGCAACCCTTCATGGCATCCATCTTACCTGCAATAATCCATCTGTCAGATAGGTCTATATACACACCGGAACGCGAGCTAGCTGGACACTGAGCCATAAAGTCCTCAGCAAGTTCAGGATGGCAAGGGTTGGGAACAGAAAGAGGCTCCGGGACAGTTGCAGGATCCAAAGTGATGGTCGAAGAAGCCATACGACCAAGAGCAGTCTGAATATCTGGGCCAGGAAGTTCATTCAACAAACAATAACTTTGAGTGTCAATCGCGCCCAAGACCTCCTTGCCTTGGTTCATTTTTTTGCTAACAGCCCCCCTTGTGCATTTTTTCCTAAGCCACCTAGACATGAAGAATTCCATCCTCGGACGACATATTTCAAAAGAGATCGGTGTGAACTCAAACAACAACCATAAAAAGGAAAGCAACCTAGCCAGACTCAGGAAAAAATAGATACATTTCAACTGGAGAACCCTGGGGCATTTCATCAACAATTTATAAACAAATACCAAGCATCGAAATTTAAAAGAAAACCACCAGATGATTCATATTCTTGAAAGATGATTACAGAAACGGTATCTTTGCGACACAAAAACCTGGCTATTGCCCAAATCCCAAACTCATACACAGCCCGGTCGGGTCATGTTTGGAACATCCTAACTTGGGAACGCATGAGTATTCCAGCAAAACAAAACAAAATAAAGAAAAAGAAACTTACCCAGAAAGATCATGGTACATTGGAGCCCAAAAGGAAATCGCTCAAGATAAACAAGTGTTGCTGCAAATACTAGGTGAAATGATGGAATGAGAAAGCCAAAAACTTTTGGAGAAGAATCAAGGCAGAAATGTCAAACATAGGCTACTTGGTAAAACTCTCGAGGAAGCACAGCTATGACCGAAGGACTTCTCGAACAAGATAAAAGTGGAATGAAGCAGGTTAAAAGCAAATAAGGAAGATTAAAAGGCATACATCCAGAGAATTCCCGCCACGTCAGCTTAAGTGCCCGATTACACAAAAAGTGTCCCATCAAGCTCCAACTGGCATCTCGAAATTCAACTGTTCGCACAATAACCAAAAAGATACATCAAGCCTCTCGCTCACAGAGAGAGACAATACCAGTCCACTACAATGAAACAATCCCAAATTTTTGTACGACCAACCCCTCGACAAATCTACCAAACAATGTGCGATCAAATATGTCGAAGCAGGTATTTCCTTACTAAAAGAAATCACGGACTTCGAGGGGCAAGTGTTAATCCCTAAAAAAATCCATATGCACATTGAGTAAAGGACACGAAACGAACACCATCAGGGTCGGTCATGCGCAATGTTATCCGAGGCACTTAAACGGATCACGATGGATAGGACGCAACTACACAGAGCAAGACCCAAGTATCAAAACCAAGACAAATCAAGTCGACCAGTAGGACCGAAGAAGATGGCACGATATGCTATGAGAAATGCGGCTCAATAGAGATAAGGATCATACATTCTGTAAAGCTGCTCACAACAACGGAGCATGCTTGATCTAATATCAAAGTTCGGTCGCACGCATCAAGACAGAAGTCAAGATCGCACGCATATTTAACAAATGCTCTTGAATTGCAACTCCTATCGCTTGACACTCGAATCAGAAACCCATTGGTAGGTCATATACCAACTCCTAGAAAGAGCACATTCACATCTCAAAGTCACAAGTCTCAGTCGGTCACCTCTAGACTAATGAAGATCGTCGCTCGCTCACTCAAATCAGACACAACCACATTAAGGAACTATGATCGGTCGTTCCTTCATCTCGCCATCAAGAAAATCAAATATCTACTCATCGAATGCTAGAAATAGATGCGACCGAAGAGCACCGACCGAAATCACTCGCTTAACTACTCAAGACATTCGCTCCATTGAGTCGCTCGCACATGATAACTGAATACAGTCACGGACAGCTGGCTACAGCTAGCCAGTGGCATGACTGTAATTAACAGAATCAGCGATCCGTAGCCTGCATAAACGGATTTCAAGTCATTTCCCGAAAGAAGCTCACCTATAAATACACCATGGCTGCTAATATAAAAGGGATCCAATGTTGGAAACCACGAAGAGCTGCTAAATTCTATCCTCAACTACTGATTCGGCCATGGCGTCAAATATAATCTTCTGATCAAGGAAAACGAAGGCATCCTCCTTCTCAATCATTCATCCATCCTTCTTCTCCTCAAATTCTACCATTCTCTTATGTAATTCCATGATTGAAATATATAAATGAGGGTATATTGAGCGAATACAAAGATGTATGAAAAGAGAGAATTGATGTATTTTGTAATCCTCGTTATAAGATTGGAAATCACCTTCTCAGTGGACGTAGGCCTAATTAACGGCTGAACCACTCTAAATCTTGTCTCTACTTTACTTTTTCGCAATTTTCATTTTCAATTGCTGATTAAACATGGTTCCATTTATTTTTTACCGTATTGGTGAAGTACAGTTTTAGTACCTTGGGTGTTTAGACCAATTTTGGTGTAAACACACAATAATCAAATCTATTCCATAATTTACGTTTCCTTTTAAAACCAAGTTTATTTTCAACATTCCCCCTTAAACTTGGTTTTACTACTCCAAGCAAATTCCTTGATTCAAAGTTATTGAGATAATAAATGAAGCACTTCTCTTCAGTTTGTGATGCACTTCTCATCACCTTCAATTGTTGAAGCACGTCTCTTCAACTTTACTCTTTGAATATTGGAGCACTTCTCTCCATGGTGCACTTCTCACTCAGAACTCTAAAATAAATTTTCTTCCACGGCCACTTGTGCCATGTTCTCTTGCTCTTCATATTTGAACCTACAATTACTTGCCATATGCCCAAAATTTTGACACTTGAAACACTTAGGTTTTCCCTTATGCCAACAATCATTTTCTTCATGTCCAGTTTTGTGGCAATTGTTGTATTGGAGAAATTTGTCTTTCCCTTTTTGAGTTTAAAAAACTTATTTTTTTGGCACTTTGGAGATCTCTCTATCCCCTTTCATCAACCTAACTCCGATACCATGTTAGAATTTGATATAGGGAGGAGGAAAGAGATTAAACATAGAATAATTGAACAACTACATTGTTAGTGCTTCACTTTTCTTCATATCACAAATGAGAGAGTACAACTATATTTATAACACAACAAAGATTCTAAACTCTTCTTCTCTAGATTTTCCTTATCCTCTAATTTCTAGACTTGCCTCAATAAACCATTTCCTAGATAATTCTATTACATATATAATAACTCTAATATTTATTACCATTTATTTTATCCTTTCCTAAATACAATAACTAAATCTATTCCATAATTTATGTTTCCTTTTAAAACCAAGTTTATTTTCAACATCGGCCTCTAAAACCGAAAAGAAAGAACACGAGCAAATGCAAAACAAAGAGCAACAAATGTATTAATTAAAGCTAAACCTGGAAAATTGGTATGAGCAAATAATTTCTGAGAATGATGCTCCCACTGCGAACTGAGAAACCAAACAAACCCAAAGGAAAAGAGAAAGCATATTTTGAGGGAAATCATAGGCAGAAGGAGCGGATGTAGGCTAGGAAAAATGGATACGCCAGAAATAGGCACTCATGCAATGGAAAAATTGGACGATGGATTATTCTGCATCTCGATGGTTGTGGGAATAATATAGGGTGCTACTATTCACATCTCGGTTTACACTTCTGGTCACCTTTATAAATTTAATACAAATGAATGTTTTTTATATTCTTCTGGCCACCATGTATTATTCCTTCACTAAGTTTTTCACCAACATACTTCTCCTTAAAAAACACATACTTCTCTAGAATTTCAAATCTTATACCCTAACAAAAGCAGATATTCTTTTGTGCCTAATAGAGATGGAAGATGAAGAAAAAAAAGTGGTTAACATTGCTTGATTTTTATTGTTTTCTATTATGTTATAGAAAATGTTGTTAGGTTTTTCTTAATGGATAGGGTTTTCCATTGCGTTTTAGGATTTTTTTTTTCGCTCCATTAGAAATTTCAAGCTTGAAGGACATTAAATTTGATGAAGTTGTAATAGCAAATTACAATGTAAGTTTTAAATTGTTGGGTTTTATCCATACAACTTACGTATCTTCTTTTACAAATTGATACATTAACTTTTTTTATCATTTGATAGATGGAGTATTTGAATGATGATAAATTGGACGATAAACACGATGGTTGTGATAATATGATGCAAGATGTTCGATCAAATGACTCAAACAACATAAATGTTGATTTGATGCATCATTTCACAACCGACAAAGTAAGTACTCATTTAGAAAAAAATGAAATTGCTAATGTGTTATAAAAAGGTGCTGATGGCCTCTTCATTTTTAAGTTATTAATTTAGACGGTGGCCAGTAGAGGGAAAATGAAAATTTTGGAATGCTTCTAGTTTTAGTGGCCGAAAGTGTAAACCAGGTTGTGAATAGTAGCACCTACAATATAAGTATAAGAGCAATGTAGGTGTAAAGTGGGTTTGATCCACAAAGTAAACAGCTAATGAAAAGCTACCCATGTTACTTTAAATCAAATAGTTGAGTCCATTGTTCTACAGTTTGATCATAGCGTAATGTTATCTATGAATCTGAATAGAAATAAGTAAACCAGTTTACATTATACTTGTATCTGACAAATAGCTGATGATGTAGCAACGATTCAAAATCAGTATATGCTTGAATTATTAATAGTTATGTAGGAAAATTAGATATGCACAACTAAGCCTACCCAATTATTATTTGTTTAATACCAGTGTTGTCTTCACCTTGTCAAAAAGTATGTTAATGATCTAGTCATAATATGTTAGATTACAATAGAAAACATATAGTGTTGAGCACAAATAAATAATAATTGTATTTCACAAATTTCTATAATGAACATATGTTCGACATACAAAATTTTCGTCCTTACATATTTCAAATGCAATCCATTATCAAAAATTTCATAATAAATCGGAAGATGAAGCTTCATTTAGTGGTTAAATGATTAAGTTTGTAAAATATGCTTAAGTTTTAAAGCTAAAAGGTCATTTATAGAAATTCAAATTGATCCAGCAGTGCAAATAAAAAAAATACTAATACCATTAAGGCTAATATAGTTTTGAAATGTGGCTATTGAATGCTGGAAAAAAGTGAAGGATATGAGATTCAGTGTTTTCTACTATTTTATATTTTTTAAATCCAAGTTGGTAATGACTATTATAATGTAGTATAATCCATAAATAGCACAAAAATAATTGGTTTATTACATTTAACCATAGCAAATGTGCAAAAATATTTAGGAATAGCAAGTGTATTTAGTTTATATATGAATACATAAAAGGCTTGCATAGTAATATTCTTCAATGTTATTTACCTTAATAAGTCAATTTTTAGCACACCTCAGAATTATTAATAGAACTTGGTTATTACAATATTGATTAGTACATTAATAACCAAGCCTATAGCATGCTAAGGACTGATAACTAACATAAAGGAGTTTGATTAACAGTCGTAAAGCATTTTCTTAAGCCGTGATGAAGTGGATGGTTATGTAATAATATGTTAAACTTGCCAAAAAAAGGTCAACATTTAAGTATTAGATAATGGACGTGAAATAAGTGGAAAAAAATTATGTACTTATAGCTCAAGGCAACTACTAACCCATCAGATAACTTATGTATAGTAAAACATTACTGAAAGGCTAGTCTAATTTGACAAATGAAAGTTTTTTAATTTCCACTTATGGTTATTTATTACCCACTGTGTCACTGGGGAAAAAAAATTCTTGACCGATACATTACCATGTAAGAAACACTAATTTTGTTGTTTTCCAAATGAAGACCAAAGTACGTAAAATTGCAATGTAAATTTAAAACAATTTGAAAATAAATGGTAATAGAAATATAATATGTAATTTCTATATGTGGAATATTAAATTTATTTGGCTAAAAATGCCAAATTTACATATAAAAATTGTAAGATGCCTAAAAATAGCACTAGATTTATTTTCTACATAAAAAATTCTTATATAAATACATATGAAATATTCAGTTTCCACATATATATAACATAAAATTCGTCATATAAACAAACAGATCATATGGAACAAATAACATAAGATGAGGGAAAAAGCTCGAATTCAAGGAGTAATTGTTTAGGCACGGTAATTTTGACATGTATGCATTTTCAATGTTCTCACCATATAAACAAATAGATATGAAATAAATAACAGAAAAGGAATGAAAAAGCTCAAATTTACAGAAGAATTGTTTAGGCATGAAAATTTTAGCATTAAAACTAATGAATATATTTAGTAAATTGTTGATGATGTTAAGTGCATTATACTCCGAACCATTAGCTTTTATGGCTAATGTAAGCATGTAACAAAACAACATATGCATCAAGAACCAAGCTGTCACCGTGTATATCTAATGTACATTAGATACATAATTATTAAACTACAAATTACAATAAGATGAA
Source organism: Allium sativum (assembly GCA_030737875.1). Taxonomy (NCBI): domain Eukaryota; kingdom Viridiplantae; phylum Streptophyta; class Magnoliopsida; order Asparagales; family Amaryllidaceae; genus Allium; species Allium sativum. Next base: position 1,043,400,354 of record CM060916.1, on the reverse strand, counting down.
CCTAATTATATAAATTTTAATGATACATCAACCTAATGATAAGACGAAACTAATTGTACAAATATTAATGATATATCAATCTGAAATATGTTGTTAAAGTAATAGGCATAATAAAAACAAATTTTTTTAACATAGTAAATTGTCTTTGAAATACTAAGTACATATATGAATACATGGAAAATTAGTGGACCCTAACCAATAATTATAATATGTTAACAATAACATGTTATTAAAAAAAAATTCCTTGTTCCAACACTGTATTCCAAACTGTAATACATTTTCAAATAACTTTTTTACAATGTGAACCTAACTTACATACTGTAAAATTGGTTTGGCATCTGATTACACAAACAACACAATAGCTTTACTGTTTCATGAATATGGATACTCTCTAGAATGCTGAGCAATCCAATAATCTTTTTCATGCATATACTGTAATGTACATCTACCCCTTTGTACTTCTACACGTATAAAACCAATCTCTTTGGTATTATTAGAAACAAATGTTCGTAGATTAGCCTTTCTATATGGGCACCTTCACTATTTCACTAACATGTTTACCATGGTTTTGTTGACGGGCAAAATTGTCGCACGCCAACACCCAATGTGTATGTGTGAACAATTATCCAAATAAGCAGTAAATAATGTAAATGCGGGGAGACACAGCTTTTATAGTGGTCCAGCACTAACGCCTACGTCCACTTTATAATCATCATTCATCATATCTTTGGTTGATTACAAAGTTGTACAAGTTCGGACAATAGTTAAGTTCAAAGTGTTACAGTAGAATAACAAAATATATATCTGTTCTACACTTTGAATAAATTGCCATTCTTCTTCTTCGTTCAGAAGAGTTGACTTGTTCAACAATATCCAAGTTTAGTGTTCATGTCCATGAAGTTCAAAAGTAGCATGACAATCCATGCTAATGTTGAAGTGTTAAGGGAAAACATGCATGTCAAGCTTTGATTATTCTTCTTCTTCCTTGAGATGAGTTGACTTGGTCAACTATAACCAAACAAGCTTTAATGTCCAAAAGGTCTAGAGACCTTGTAACTATGCTTGCTAATGTCTAACAAGCTAGGGAATATGTATGCACCTCCTTTCAATTATCCATGCCATGTCCAATGGCCATGGAGGAGGTGTTGGAAGCCGTTAATGAGTGCTTGGAGCTCTCAAGGTCTATAAATTCCAAGGAAGAACAATCCAAATGAAGGCCAAGGCTTGGGGTATTTATAGGAGGAAGGTTATGTGGGAGTAGGTGAGCAGCGGGACCCACATAAGCCATTTTCGCACCTTTGAAAGCAGCCAACATCAAGAAATTCGCACTTGGAGCCTGCAGGTAAGGAAAATTCACACCTAACCTGAGGCGCGAAATTTCGCACCTCGTAGGTACAAAATTTCGCACCTCGTGGGTGCGAAATTTCGCACCTCGTGGGTGCGAAATTTCGCACCTCGTAGGTGCGAGATTTTGCACCTCGAGGTTGCGAGATTTCGCGCCTCGAGTGTGCAAGATTTGGCCCCTCGAGGGTACGAGATTTTTGTACCTCGAAGGTGCAAGATTTCGCACCTCGAGTGTACGAGATCTCGCACTTCGAGTGTACGAGATCTCGCACCTCGAGGGTGCGAGATTTCGCACCTTGAGGGTGCGAGATTTCACATCTCGAGGGTGCGAGAATTCACATCTCGAGGGTGCGAGAATTCACACCTCGAGGATGCAAGGTTCCGCACCTCAAAGCTTGCACGAACAGGAGTTTAGTGTGCCGTGAGGTCCCTGTTGGCGTGATCCCTCTTCTTCCTTTTTCCTTCGCTCCTATGCGTCCCTTTCAGCTTTAGTTTCACGCGATGCGTTGAGTCGAGCATGTCTTGTGTACTTTTGGGTACCGAACTAAAAAAGATGGTTAACATTTGCCCTCCAAAACATATCTTGCTTGGTCCATGGAAGGTGTGTTTTGCGAGGAGTAGAGAAATCTAGAAACTAGAGCTAGGAGAAGTCCGGAGCGAGGTTCTGTGTTCATGAGACGGAAAAGCCACGACCACGCCATATAGTATTATCCAGAAAACCAAAGCTGATAAGCCTGAAATCCGTGATTGCTTCGGATCATTTTAGTAGAGGACCATCATCGCTCGGGATCATATTAAGTGGAGAGATCCGACGATCGCTTGGGATCGTATTAATAGAAAGCCAAAACAGCCAGAGTGTCCAAGTGACTGGAAGAGCCAAGTAACCTGTATAGAAAAGGGATACACATAACCATATGTGAGCAGTCTTGCCATGTTTCCAACAAGGTGGCCACAAGTCATCACATTTATTCAGTGTATTTGATCCGTGCCGATCTTAAATGAGGCAAGATCAGCCGAGGCGACCTTGAACAAGGCGAGGCCAACAAAGTTTATCTGAGGCGATCTTAAACGAGGCAAGATCAAACGAGGCGACCTTGAACGAGGCAATTCCAACAAAGTTTATCCGAGGCGATCTTAAATGAAGCAAGATCAACCGAGGCAACCTTAAACGAGGCAAGGCCCACCGAATTTTTCCGAGGCGATCATAAACGAGGCAAGATCAACTGAGGCGACCTTGAATGAGTAAGGCTAACCGAGTTTCTCTGAGGCGATCTTAAACGAGGCAAGATCAGCCGAGGCAACCTTGAACGAGGCAAGGCTAACCGAGATTATCTGAGGCGATCTTAAATGAGGCAAGATCAGCCAAGGCGACCTTGAATGAGGCAAGGCCAACCGAGTTTATCTGAGGTGATCTTAAACGAGACAAGATCAACCGAGGTGACCTTGAACGAGGCAATGCCAACCGACTTTATCCGAGGCAATCTTAAACGAGGCAAGATCAACCGCGACGACCTTGAAAGAGTTAAGGCCAACCGAGTTTATCCGGGCTACCTTAAACGAGGCAAGATCAGCCGAGGTGGCCTTGAACAAGGCAAGGAAAATCGAGTTTATTCGAGGCGATCTTAAATGAGGCAAGATTAGCTGAGACGACCTTGAACGAGGCAAGACCAACCGAGTTTATCCGAGGCGATCTTAAACAAGGAAAGATCAGCCGAAGTGACCTTGAACGAGGCAAGGCCAACCGAGTTTATCCAAGGCGATCTTGAACGAGGCAAGATCAGCCGAGGCGACCTTGAACGAGGCAAGGCCAATCGAGTTTTTCCCAGGAGATCTTAAATGAGGCAAGATCAGCCGATGGATGTAAATGGGTTCAAGGTAGGATTACATTGGTAAAACGACCAAGAAATGTAAGGAAATCCACTTTATTGATAACCAGATGGTGCGTTGTCGAACCAACAGCCTACTTAGGGATTATAGCTGCTCCTGTGCATTGGTAGGTCGACTCCACCATTTGCATTTCAGAAAACCAAAAGATAAAACGTCATGGGACTAGAGCCCTAATATCCTTATAATTGAGAAAACCAAGAGGGCCAATATCATCGGGCTTGAGAAATCAGAAGGCCGGAACTTTGAAATGAGAAAGCCGTAAATGAGGAGGTCATTATCTGAGAGTCGTAGAGCATAAGAAAACCAGAAGACCGAAAAACCTGGAATCCAAGAGACCGGAAGTTGCAATATACTGGTACGAAGGGGGCTTGAAACTTCAGCACCAGAGCCAGTGAGAGGTTCATTTGATGATGACGCCGATGGGATGGTTGCTAGTCCCGGGCCCGTCTTGATTTCTTTGAGGGGATCTGATCTGTCCTGGCCTCCCATCCAGAATACAAACGAATCGTGCCAGCTCTCCATTTTTGAACATGTTAGCATTCCTCATAAGACGACACTCGTTTGTGTTGTGAACATCGATGTCCTGGAATATGCAGTGTCGGCCAGAATCTCTATCTCTTTGAGTGGGCTCCTAAACGGAAGGCTTTGTGAAGGGAGTTATGGGATGAAACTCGAGATAGATTTCTTTGAGAAAATGAGTGAGTTCTGAATAAGTCGGAAACCTAGGTCTCCAAGGTGCATTAAGACTATTTCTTAAAGGTGGTTGCTGATCAGCAACAGAAACCTTAGCCTTTCTAGGGTTGGATGGTTCCACGCCCTTTACAACATTGACGTCGACAATCTTTTTGTTATTATCAGCCTTCACATCTTCTTCTCGAAGGAACCTTTCGGCTTCAAAATAGAATTCTCTGAGATCCCTCGGCGGGTCCCGATACAGCGAAGTTTTGAAGTCAGATTCATCCAAGATACCAGACACTACGGCCATTAAAACTATAGATGGGTCGGGTCTGTCGATCGAAGTTACTGCAGCATTAAACCGTTTCAAGAATTTGCGCAGAGTCTCGCTGGGCTTTTGCTTGATGCCATTGAGAATCATGACGCTTTTTAGATGGGAGATGTTGATTCTAAATAGTTCCACGAATCAAGTAGCCAAAGCGTCCTAGGAAGTGATGGAGTCTGGCTCCAGCTGCCTATACCACATTGCAGCTATATCCATGAAGAAAAGAGAAAAGCACTTCGCCATAACATTTTCCAAAGCAAAAAGGACTTCTATATGTCGGATATATCTCGTAAGGTGTACGGTCGGATCCTTGTTACCATCAAAGGGCTCTAGATCCGGTAACTTGAAGTCCGGTGGGTTATGTGAGTTCCTTATTTCCGAAGAGAGCGGACTGCGAGTCATACAATCACAGTGTGCAGAAGAGGCACCGCCTCGAGTGAACCAGTGGATGATATTCGTGATCTGAGAATCGTTACCAAAAGCGAGCAAGTGATTAAGATTATCCAAAGCGACACTGGTGCCCCTAGTGTTGAAGTCAACATGTGGTATCAATTGATTGAGAAAAATATTCGACTGAACTTCAACCCGAGGAGCTACCTCAAGTGCAATCCTGACTCCCTCTGGCGCTTGAGAAACATTTGCAATAGCAGAGCCCGCGAGTTGGCAAACTGGAGTGTCACGGGCTAGAGCAACATCGTGGTTAGGGTTGGCCCCAAGTGTAGCGGGGCCGACACCATTCCGAGGAGCGGCGTCGGGCTGTTGGTTAGTTTGTAGGGTTTCCCCCATGTCCCAAGTCGCGGGTGACGTTGGTGCTTGTTCCGATGATGTTTACTTGTGCAGGCCACCATGAAGCAGCACTTTTTATCATGTCCTCGATCCGAGCTAAAAAAGTATCGAAAGCCTCTCCCTGACGGTCGAGACGGGTGTTCAAATCTGTAGTTAGGTTCTTAATTATTTCATCGATGTCCTCTCGAGTGACGATGTTCAATGGGAGTCTATCCATGGAAAGTTCATGTTCTTCCTCGACACTTGCTTCTTCCGAGCGAATCACTTGTTTTTGCTTAAACCCCATGTTGGAGGCGAGTAAAGTTGACGTCGAGAGTAGAGGTCGAGGCCTAAACTGAATCCTAAAGCCGAAGCTGTGTTCCCCTTTCGTGACGCGCCAAAATGTTGAAGGGAAAAATTGTCGCACGCCAACACCCAATGTGTATGTGCGAACAATTATCCAAATAAGCAGTAAATAATGTAAATGCAAGGAGACACAACTTTTATAGTGGTTCGACACTAATGCCTACGTGAACTTTATAATCATCATTCATCATATCTTTGGTCGATTACAAAGTTGTACAAGTTCGGACAATAGTTAAGTTCAAAGTGTTACAGTAGAATAACAAAATATATATATCTGTTCTACACTTTGAATAAATTGCCCTTCTTCTTCTTCGTTCAGAAGAGTTGACTTGTTCAACAATATCCAAATTTAGTGTTCATGTCCATGAAGTTCAAAAGTAGCATGACAATCCTTGCTAATGTTCAAGTGTTGAGGGAAAACATGCATGTCATGTTTTGATTATCCTTCTTCTTGTTCCTTGAGATGAGTTGACTTGGTCAACTATAAGCAAACAAGCGTTAATGTCCAAGAGGTCTAGAGACCTTGTAACCATGCTTGTTAGTGTCCAACAAGCTATGGAATATGTATGCACCTCCTTTCAATTATCCAAGTCATGTCCAATGGCCATGGAGGAGGTGTTGGAAACTGTTAATGAGTGCTAGGAGCTCTCAAGGTCTAAAATTTCCCAGGGAGAACGATCCAAATGAAGGCCAAGGCTTGGGGTATTTATAGGAGGAATGTTAGGTGAGAGTAGGTGAGCAGCGGGACCCACAAAAGCCATTTTTGCACCTCTGAAAGCAACCAACATCAGGAAATTCGCACCTGGAGCCTGCAGATACGGGAAATTCGCACCTGAGCCTGAGACGCGAAATTTCGCACCTTGTGGGTACGAAATTTTGCACCTCGTGGGTGCGAAATTTCGCACCTCATAGGTGCAAGACTTCGCATCTAAAGGGTGCCAGATTTTGCACTTCGAGGGTGCGAGATTTCGCCGGCCACTCGAGGGTGTGAAATTTTGCCGGCCACTCGAGGGTGCGAGATTTTTCACTTCGAAGATGCGAGATTTCGCACCTCGAGTGTACAAGATCTCGCACCTCGAGGATACGAGATTTCGCACATCGAGGGTGCGAGTTCTCGCATCTCGAGGCTGCGAGATTTCGCACCTCGAGGGGGCGAGAATTCGCACCTCGAGGGTGCGAGGTTCCACACCTCGATGGCTGGACGAACGGGAGTTTGGGTAGGTCCCTATTGGTGTGATCCCTCTTCATCTTGTTTCCTTTGCTCTTATGCGTCCCTTTTAGCTTTAGTTTCACGCGATGCGTTGAGTCAAGAGTGTCTTGTGTATTTTTAGGAACCGGACCAAAAAAGCCGGTTAACATGTATCATTTTAATTTTAATTATGTGTGTGTGTAATTATAGCTGGTGTATTTTTTTTGTCTCACCTATCCTAAACATCAACTATAGTAAAATTTGATTGTGTGCACTCAAATCCAATGAATGTGAAAAAAAGGTAATACTGAATAGATTAAAATTTCATAAGCTTTGTTTTTAAGATGTATTTTAATGAAGGTGCTAAGAGTGTATGCATTAAACCACATAATGCCATCATGGTAATAGGAAGTCTAATATATGGAAATCTGGACAGTGCTCCTGCACGAAATTAATACCTATGATGTTTGAGAAATGATATAAATCCACTCGTGCAGATGTAGTATTCAGTTGATAACAAATCATGAAACATTGCACCTTGCGTTCCGGTGCTTAAACGACTAAGATAATTTTTGGCCCTAGATTGTTTAAAAATTAGAAGTTGCATCGATCATCTAAGTGCAGACTTTTTAATAACATGCCAACATAAAGAATTTTTTTGGATAATTATTAGTGAACAATGCCTATAAAGTTTAAATATAAATGCTAACCGTATTACACGAAAATGTGAAATAATTAACAAAATAATAAAGGGATAATTGCATAAACATGAAGTTCATCATTTAACTTAATCCCGCATAGAATACAAATATTTTTCAACTGTGTTTGGGTGTTCAATTTCTTTTTTTATTCATAGCACTAATTATTGGTTATAGATTTACTATCAATAATTTGCAATCCACAGGTTGGCTTCTTTAAATTAGTTTATAATCACCTCATTTTCTTTTTTTTTCTTTGTAAATGTTTTGTAAACAATAATCTGCAAAGGTAAAATGTACAATTGATGAATAAATTTTACTACCTTATCTAAATTATCATAATTCAGAATTGGTTTATAACATTAATTTTGTTATAAAACAAATTTACATTTATAAGACCACTTGGAACTTAAAATTTAAGAGAAGCCAACAACAGACAATTAAGTCATAAGCTACACAAATATTAGAGCACATGATTGTTTTCAAAAATGGATGAATTGAATTTCAGTTTTTCTTTATTTTGTTCAACGATACCATTCTGAAGTAGGAAAATTATATGCAGCCGTAATCAAAAAATAAATTAGAAAAATATGTAAAACATGCTTTCTCTTTAACTAAGAATGACATATTGCACCAATCCATTAGCAAGAGAAGAAAGTAATGAAAATAAATTAACAGAATTGCAAAAATAGGTTTATAGCATGCCTTCAATAGGTAGAGTTTGGGAAATTAATTGAGTCGACGAAATAGTTTCCAAGCATTAATTAAGAGATAAAAAAAAGAAACCGGTAAACTTAAATCTTTGGTTAATATGGTGAAATTAAGTTCGAGCATATCTTGAACGACGATGAAGAATTGTGAATGAATTGAAGCAACAGAGCGCATACAGTTAAATCGTGTTGGAGTCTCATGTTGGTAGGGGGAACAGTGAATATGCAACTGTGGATATTTTTAGGGTTAGGTTGAATAGGGAGAAAGCGGAGGATAATGACTAAATGCGCTTTACGAAAATGAGGAAAGTAGATTCTGATGATTCGGTTTCAAGATACACATGGCTTGCTGTCAATGCATTTGGTAGAGGCCTTCTGAGCTATCGAATTCCAACTCGATTTTAATAGTATAGTATAGATTATTCTTATCAAATTTAGCCAATTAAATTTTCAGCATAATGTTTATTAAAAAATAGTGATGTTACACCTTTTATCTTATATTTTAATAAATGTGGTACAACCACCATAATCTTGCTAACCTTGCTAAAAAATTGCGAATGTATAGTTAATAATATTAGTAACCACTCTTTTTTTGTTAATTATAGATCTTATTTCAACACTAAAATTAACATATATTTATAAGTACAAATAGTAGTCCAAACAGTTAGTTATGATATTCGATATGGTTTATATTCAAATCACAACAAATATTTGTTTGATCAAGATCTCAAACAATTCATTTGGCTCTTCCTCCTTTTAAAACATCAAATAGAAACAGGATTCCTGTAGTTGATTTTTCTACTCTCATGAGTAAATTTCACACAGGTTGCACAATTAAAGGGAAACGAGTTCGAGTCCTATTAAAATTTAAAGGTGTTGTCACTGCGTTTAATGATTATCGTATATGTGATCTTCAACATTGCCATGAAGAAAGCCTAAGCTTACAACGATTATTGCATTGCGAACAAAAGAGTCAAGTAGAACAGGTAAACTTCATTGAAAGTCAGTTATAAAATTCCACGAATATTTTTCTACCACAGTTGTAACACATACTAAAAAGGAATCACCTGCTCGTAGCCCTCATATAATCATTCATGGATTTATTTCTTGGGATAGAACAAAAAATAAGGGCTTAAATTCACGAGAAGAAATATACATGTGTACAAATGAGTGTGTGTGTGTGTATATATATATGCCTATACATATGTATGTAGTCAATATACACAAAAATAACAGAGAAAACAAAAATATTTTAATTCAGTTGACAAAAATCACCATTTGGTTAATTGAACATGTTTCCAAATCAAAATATAGTTCATTATTTAAAAGTATAAAGCCAATGAATTTAACATAGCTCTTAGGAACAAATTTCATCACTTTCAATGGCTTAAAAAAATGTTCAATCATCTCATTCTCCTCAGAATATAGTAGATAGCCGGATAGCAATAGAATGAAAACAAGCTAAGTGAATTAAGCAAAGCTAACGGGATTAAAAATGACTTCGTTAAATCCATTGGATTTCCTTTTTAAGTCAACCGAACCTCTTTAGAAACCAGCATTTAGTCAACTAGCATTTAAATTGTCTATAGTGAATATACCATAAATTATGGACCAAAATCATCCATGTTCAATTGAATGAAAAAAATAACTCAGTTGGTTAAATTCTTTCAGATATTCTTATTTACTAGATTTTTCTCTCTACTGTGCATTTTCATGTGTTATATTTAATTACTCTATGTATGAATTATTGAAACTAAATTTCTTTCGACAAAGAAATGTAGTAAATCGACCATAAAATCTGTTGACACATTGAAATCCAGCATAGAAATAAAATGACAACGCGCGATGTAATCGTGAGAACTATAAAAAAAATAACTGATGACTAGTGTTAAAACATATAAATAACACTGGAAGCGAACAGGAAAATTTTATATACATCGTTGTATATGAACGTAGAAAAACATAGAAAATATTCTAAATAATGAAATAAAGAAAGTAAAAAAGAAGAGAAAGAAGTAAGTAAAAAGAAAAGGGTAATTTTGGAATAAATGAGGTGGTTAAAGAAAAAATCAGTGTGAGAAATTTATTTTGAAATGATCGGGGTGGATTGAGTAATTAAAGGGATGCAAATAGATGTAGCCTTTGATGTTCTGTACATAAAGAAAGTTGGAAAAATAGCATATAACAATATATATTTTTTACCAGTTAAAAGTTGATGGCATCCCATATAAAATCGATCTTTAAGTTGTGAAAAAACATTATAATAAGTTATGTATAGTTGAATAAATGTCGGATTATCTAATACACATAATTGTCCACCATTCACAACCTGAAAATACGATTTTGGTAAATACAACAATCAGTGTCTAACAATCTTTTGGTGAATAAAACAATAACTAAAAGTGCATTATGTTAATACACTTATTTGAATCAATATTAGTACAACTAAACTTGATGTTTATCTAGGATATGTTGCATAATTGATTCTTTATAGCTAAAATAAAAAAGAAAGATATGTTTGTAACAATTATAAGCAACATTTCTTGTAACGAATAATTCAATAAGAAAACAGTAGTACTAAAAATTATGTACAACGTCTTGTTGTTGTAAGCATATTGGACAATGGTGAATTTATTGTCAGCGGTGGGAAGAGCAGTAGTATTGTGCAGTTTAGAAACATATATGCAAAAAAGGAATTAATATGATGTTTGGAGGAATTTCGGTTAGCATGCATAATAAAGTGTTGTGATGATAGCCTGAATGTGGTCTCGTCGGTGTTTAACTGGTTTTTGGAATCGTTATACCTGCTTGTAAATGGGGCATACAAATTTACTTATAATGTACTTTCAAATATACACGTATGTTACACGCAGTATCCAATGTTGCATAAAAATCTTACGTAGACTAAACATTTATAGTTATTTGTCGATAATGTGTCACTATACAATTATATCGAACATACTTGAAAATAATACATAATAAACTATACTATACTTCGAATAACAGTCGAAATGAATCCGAATGCAGTTATATCTGTTTTATTCGATTTTAGAAAGCTGAACAGTACAGCTTGTTGTGAAGAAATTTTGATTCAAGACCGCTCAAATCAAAAATCTCCAACGCTGCGGAAAACGAGATCGTGGTAATAGTGAAAAAACAACCAATCGAACATTCTCAATCTTATCCAAGCCAATCACAATCACCAAACAATGGAAATAATAGAGCAAATACGAGAAACTAAATCACACAGGGATTTATAGTGGTTCCACCGACGTCTTGTTAGTGTACGTCCATTTTGAGAGAGAAACCTTTATTAATATCAATAGAAGAGTACCAGAGATTGAATACAATGATCAAATTTTCTAGAAAAAATTGATTTTATGGAGAAAGGAATTGAAGAAGATTAGGATTGCCTAAACCCTAATTAGAATAAACTTAGATCTAATCTCTTGATTTGTGATACACCTCCTTTTGGATTCGATGTAGCTTATATAGGCATAGAGAAGTATATGGAAATTCCCAAAATTTCCTATAGATCCAAAATATTCTCCAGATCCAAAATATCCTCCAAATCCAAAATATCCTCCAGATCCAAAATATTCTCTAGATCCAAAATATCCTCCAGATCCAAAATATCATCCAGCTCCAAAATATCCTCTAGCTCCAAAATATCCCCTAGATCTAACACATAGTATCGCATACTTCAATACTCCACCTCGATACTATATTCATCTACATCACAAACTCCAATGCACCCAAGCATTTCCTTCTATCTTCAATCACGAAAGCTTGAATGTTTCCCCAATGAACTCCAACATAGCCACCGCCCATTGCACTTCACTAAAGAGTTCAGGCATAGCCCCCACCCGTCAATGAAGTGTTGAAACATCCAACTCCTAAACCAGTCTTACCAAAAGACAATGAACTCGGGAGTGAAAACGAGTACTTACCATGAAGATAGAACACCAACCTCTCACCGATACTCTTCTACATCCAAGTTTCTCTCTCAACTGTGCCACCCTGTGGCACCTAGCATCTCTCCAAGCGAATTAAGTTCGAGCAATGCTCGAACTTCCCAACCGGTAACGCCTTAGTGAACATGTCTGCCGCATTATCCTTTGTGTGCACTTTCCGAAGGCATACTTACTTGTCTTCGTCCATGGCTACTAGAAATGACTCCCTCACTTCAATATGCTTCGTCCGTGAGCTAAATGCCAAATTCTCAGCCAAGTGAATAGCGCTTTGGCTATCACATTGAACATCAACACTGTCATGTTCAAAACCCAAGTCACACAACAGTCGCTTCAAATAGAATGCTTCCTTTGCTGCCTCTACCGCAGCTATCAACTCTGCCTCCGTAGTGGATAAAACAACTACGGTCTGCAATCTCGATCTCCAACTTATGGTTGTACCACCAAGAGTGAAGACATATCCAGAAGTTGATTTTCTTCGATCTCTATCACCAGCGTAGTCCGAGTCACAGTAACCAACCAACATGCAATTCTTCTCTTTACTACCCCCAAAAACAAGGCCATGACATGTTGTACCTTTCAAGTATCTCAAGATAAGCTTCACTGCTTCCCAATGCGATTTTCTCGGATTAGCCATGAACCGACTAAGCACCCCGACGACATTTGCAATATCGGGTCTTGTACACACCATGGCATACATCAAACTTCCAACCGCACTAGCATATGGCACCTTTGCCATGTAAGCCTTGTCTTTCTCCTCGATAGGTGATCCCTTACTCGAAAGCTTTATATGCAAAGGTAAAGGTGTATTTGATGCCTTTGCATCCTCCATGCTAAACTGACAAAGCACTTTCTTAATGTACTCCTTTTGAGTCAATCTCAATTCAAAACGCTTTCGGTCCTTTACAATCTCCATGCCCAAGATTTTCTTTGCTTCTCCAAGGTCTTTCATCTCGAACTCCGCCTTTAATTTCTCATTCAACTTGTTGTTTTCTGCCTTGTCCTTAGATGCAATGAGTATATCGTCCACATACAAGAGTAAATACACCCAACAATCATTTCCTAACCTCTTGAAATAAACGCAAGTATCCTTGATGCTTCGATGGAAGCCACTTTAAAGCATGAAATGATCAAATCTCTTGTACCATTGCCTAGGTGATTGCTTCAAACCATACAGTGATTTCTTCAACTTGCAAACTAGTTCTGACTTACCTTCTACAACAAACCCTTCTGGTTGCTCCATGTAGATGTCTTCATCCAAGTCTCCATGCAAGAAGGCGGTTTTCACATCTAGTTGCTCCAACTCCAAGTCGTGAATATCAACTATGGCAAGTAATATCCGGATAGAAGTATGCCTCACAACCGGTGCAAAGATCTCATCATACTCCTTTCCTCTGTGCAAACCCCTTAGCCACTAGCCTAGCTTTGTATCTTCCATCGTCCTTCACCTTATATATTCATTTGTGCCCAATAGAATGGTTTCCTTGAGGAAGTGGAACCAACTCCCAAGTCTGATTCTTCATCAACGATTGCATCTCTTCCTTCATGGCACAAATCCACTTCGAGCTATCACTAGAATCAATGACGTCATCAAGGTCCATCGGCTCATCTTGGACTACATGAAGAGCATATTCCAAATTCTCACAAAAGCTAAGATAGTTCCAATCACCATATCTTTCGGGTAGCCTTATAGCACGACGACCAACCCGAGTAGCAATACCATCACCGGGTCTTCCTTCAGCTTCAACTTGAACCGAATCTTCTCTAGAATCGTGCACATCACCAACACTACTAGAGGAATCCTGTGGACTATGTGATGTAACATCAACCGCATTCACCTCGCAAGCACCTCCAACAACTCTACTCGCTCTAGGCCTGAAAGTGGGAATAACTTCCTTCTCCTTTGATTCACCATGAACCAAATCCGGAACATCCGATGAGCCTTCATTATCCATGAACATAGCCGACTCATCAAAAGTAACATGACGAGAAACTGAAACCTTCTTCATTTTCGGATTCCAAATCCGATAGCCTTTGACTCCATCCATATAACCAAGCAAAATTCCTTTGAAAGCTCTAGGTGAGAGCTTATCATTCCCCGGATCATGCACATAAACAGGACTGCCAAATACACGAAGATAACTCAAGTCAATGCTCTTCCCCTTCCACACATCCTCCGGAATTTTGTTAACAATAGCCGAGCACGGAATTCGATTAATAATATGCACTGCGGTTGACAAAGCTTCGGCCCAAAATCCCTTAGACAAACCCGATGTCAATCTCAAGCATCGAGTTTTCTCTAATAGAGTTCAGTTCATTCTCTCCGCCACTCCATTAGATTGCGGATCTCCGGTGTAGTAAAATGCCTCCGAATACCATGATGCTTGCAAAAATTCAGAAATTCTATGGAAACATACTCGCCGCCATTATCGGACCTAAGAACCTTCAAAGTCTTTCCACTCTCATTCTCAACAAGAGCCTTCCATTCTTTGAATCTTGCAAATGCCTCCGACTTGGCCTTCATTACATACACCCAAACCTTTCGAGAAAAATCATCAATGAAAGAAATATAATATCTTGCTCATCCCAAAGAAGCTATAGGTGCTGATCCCCAAACATCCGTGTGCACATACTCAAGAAACCCTCTTGAGTCATGTTTTCCTTCACCGAATGACACTCTAGTTTGCTTCCCCATGACACATTCCTCGCAAAACTCTAACTTGCTGAAACTCTCACCATCAATCATCTCCCTTCGACGAAGAACATCTAAACTCTTCTCCGAGACATGACCCAATCTCAAATGCCATAGCCATGTCGCATCTAAGCCACGCGAACTATCAACACTGACACAAGTTTCCCCTTCCACGGTCACTCCTTGAAGCAAATAGATACCATGCGTTCTAGCACCCTTCATAACCACAAGCGCACCCTTCGAAACCCTTAAGCTATCACTCTCAATGGTGATTTTGCAACCTAGAGAATCCAACTGTCCCAAAGAGATAAGTGACTTCCATAGTCCCGGAACATAGCGCACATTAGTGAGAGTACGAACCACTCCATCAAACATTCGAATTTGCACGGATTCAATGCCTTTCGACTTGCAAACTGCACCTTTTCCCATAAAAATTGAATTTCCTTCTTGATCAACATAAGAAGAAAAACAATTTCTATTAGGCGTCATGTGATATGAAGCCCCCGATTCAAGCACCCAATCGCTGCCCGAAACATCCGATGCAACAACCGACAAAACATCTATGTCTTCCTCACCAACATCTCTCTCCACCGCAACTGATGAAGATGCTACTTCCTTCTTCCCCTTACCTGGACAATCATTCTTCCAGTGACCAGGTTTCTTACATATAAAGCACTTGCCATTTCTTTCCTTCGATTTTCCTCTTCCACCGGGCTTCTTAGACTTAGAACGCCCCCGGTTTCCCTTCTTCTCTGACTTTTCTTTCTCCGCAAATAAACCTTGACCATTACCAGCACCACTACTACCATCACTCAGCTCCTTCATCTGATTCGCAATTCCTCACTAAGAAGACCCGTCTTGACATCATTTAGAGTCAATGTGTCTCGGCCATAGATCAAACTATTTGAGAACCAAGTATAGCGTTCAGGCAACGAACATAGCAATATCATCGCCTTTTGCTCCTCCTCAATCTTCAAATCTACCGCCTTCATCTTCATTAGCAATTCATCAAACACATTTAAGTGCGCCTTTAGCGAAGTTCCTTCCTTCATCTTGTAGGTAAAGAAAGTCCGCAACAAGATCAGTCGATTTGTGAGTGACTTCTTCATATACAACTCCTCCAACTTGTTCCAAATACCTTTAGCAGTCGTCTCACCACTAATTTCGGAAATAACATTCTCCCCCATGGCAAGTTGAAGTGTAGTGAATGCCCACTCTTCCATTTCTTCTCTCTCTACATCTGAGATGTCCTCTGGCAATAAATGTGTATCAAACACCACCCGATGCATCTGATTCCGCCTAAGAACCGCTTTCATCTTCCATTGCCACTTTTCGAAATCATTATCGCCATTCCACTTATCGATGACCAATTGTGAACCAGCAGCTGCATACGACCCACGTACATAAGGAGCTACACCACTAGGACCACCTGTTGATGGATTATTTGAACCTGATTCCGGCATTTCTACAACTATCTACCAACACCAATGCTCTGATACCAAATGTTGTGGAGAAATTTTAATTCAAGACCGCTCAAATCAAAAATCTCCATTGCTGCGGAAAACGAGATCGTGGTAATAGTGCAAAAACAACCAATCAAACAATCTCAATCTTATCCAAGCCAATCACAATCACCAAACAATGGAAATAATAGAGCAATAATGAGAAACTAAATCACACAGGGATTTATAGTGGTTCCACCGACGTCTTGTCAGTGTACGTCCACTTTGAGAGAGAAACCTTTATTAATATCAATAGAAGAGTACAAGAGATTGATTACAATGATCAAATTTACTAGAAAAAATTGATATTGTGGAGAAAGGAATTGAAGAAGATTAGGATTGCCTAAACCCTAATTAGAATAAACTTAGATCTAATATCTTGATTTGTGATACACCTCCTTTTGGATTCGATGTAGCTTATATGGGCATAGAGAAGTATATGGAAATTCCCAAAATTTCCTATAGATCCAAAATATTCTCTAAATCCAAAATATCCTCCAGATCCAAAATATTCTCTAGATCCAAAATATCCTCTAACTCCAAAATATCCTCCAGATCCAAAATATCCTCTAGCTCCAAAATATCCTCCAGCTCTAAAATATCCCCTAGATCTAACGCATGGTATCGCATACTTCAACTTGCACGAGTTTCATCCCATTTCTTTCCATGGATACAGAAAACGTCAAATTTGTACATACTTAAATAATAAATATAGTCAGCAACATATTTCATATCAATGACGACAATTTAAAATAGCTTTTGACCGAGACATAACTTTTATACAAAGAAAAACAAATCTGTAAGTAATATGAAAACAACCTCCAACCTTTTCCATGTAAAACTTGCACCAAGGACACTTCATACGCTTGTTATTCTTCACAATTTCAACCAATCCAAAAACGTTGACTTCTTTATTTTTAACTCCTAAACTTCTGATCTCCTCACACATCAAGCTAGCATGCCACACGACCTCACATTTTGCATAACACAACCTTCTACGGTTGGGAAATTCTGACCGAGTTGCATTAATCTCATCACCATCATTCAAAAGCAGAGCAGAACTATACTTAAAAGGGTTGTAATTAACTCTACTTCTTATTACCAATAATCAAAATGTCACTTAAGTAATTGACCCCACCATTCAAATGCTTCTTTAGGGATAATGCCTAGGAAGTTTTCAGGCTCTATCATTGCTTCGCAGTTTCATTTGGTTATTCTATTGTAGATACATTCTTGATCTTGGTGTTGACGTACCTTCTTAACCATTTGTTTCAAAACACACACGAACAATTTTCCTCACAAAAGAAATTGATGAAGTTTCCGTTCAAAATTTGCCTAATATAGATCTATTTTTACATTCAATAGTACTTGAAGATGATGAATGTTAATCCATTAAAATACAGTTTGATGACGAAGCTTTGTTAAGGGCAAAAGTTAGGTCGTTCCTGTATATTCAAGTTTGCTCGCAAAGATCTTAGGTCGCTCAGATCTTAGATGGTCATTCTCCAAATCGCTCAAACAAAAGCTCTTTAGGTTGCATAATCCTACTAGGTCACTTCAATATTGAGTCGTTCAATGACCTAATAGATCAGATTACGGTTTGCCAGGCCGTGTAGAAGGGAAGATCCCTAGATTGGCTATGTTCAGATCATTTAACGACCTACTTAGGTCGTTCCCGGGGGCAAAAGTTCCGATCAGACCAATGATCACTAGATCGTGAGGATTAGGTCGCTACATCCGAGATAGTGTCGTGGGGACCAAGAAATTAACTAGGTTGTTAGGTCGTTTACGACCTAGAACTTTAGGTCGATCGAACGACCTAAGCCCCTATACACCATTTCTGAGTCTTTCCACTTCACAACCACCCCTATAAATACGCCCACACTTCCACCATTAAAGGAACCATTTTTTCCCTCCATGAAGTGCTGCCAAATTGATTTCTAAAATCCTCTAACTCATTCAAACCTCCATTAATCCTCTTTCTTGCTTTGATTTAACACCTCAACCACTATGGATTCGCCAAAGATCATCCAAGTGTTCAAATCGTTGAAGATCTACACCAACAAACATCACAATCGTAGAGATCTAGCCATTTCCATAGTGAAATTGAGAGAATCAAGACATTGAAGAGAAGAAGGTAGAGAAAACCATTGTAAAGAGAGAAAATGAGTAAAGTCGGAGAAATCACGCACCTTGTATCCTTGAAAGTGATAATGACAATACTCTTTAAAGTTGATGTAAGCCAGATCTAGGCCGAACTTCTATAAATTCCAGTCTTTTACTGCTTTATGTGTTTGTGGCTACCATTTTTCAAGATCTTAATCATTTGTGAAGTGTAGAATTACACATGAGGTGTTAGTGCCATTTTAGCATTAACATTTTTGGCTCCTACCGTGGGGCCACATCCAATCCCAAGGTTAAATTGCTTTGTGGGGGTGTTAAAGTTCGAAGCATGTTTCTACGATAGATTCCCAAAGTCTAGGATCCCGACCGGTTGAGATACTCCCTTCGAAATTTAGAAACTTGTCTTACATAATGACAGCAAAGAACCCACCTCATAATTCCGTAAGAGCTTCGGGCTCAGAGAATGTCATGGGTGATCCTGTTACTCCGCAAGGTAATCCTCGGGAAGCTGGACAATCCTAGGCAGTAGGAGTTTGCATAATTATAAACGAACTAAATGAAGTCGTCGCCGGTTTGACTCAGCATATAGAAATCTCAAATAAGGCCATAATGGCAAGATTAAAGGTTCTCTTTGCTGCCCAAGCCAACACGGAGAAATTTAAAGTTAATGTCACCCGTGCAGAGAATGCTAATTCTTCCTCCTCAAGTACAAATCGTGATCGATCTATTCAAGAGATCGGCGATTCAGACAATGTTGGCCATGAAGAACCTAAGTCACCTGCTAGGTACCATTCTGAAAGAGCTACTTCTAGAAAAGTGAATAGTTCCTCCAAAGGGGCACCTCCCTATGAGGGAAGCATATGACCCCTAGCCGTGAATGTTTACTTAGGCGAACATCTGGCGAAGGAGACGGCATCCGCCCCGCGGGATCGGCACGGTAGGAAGGAATGGCTTGTAGAAATGTTCGAGCAAATTATAAATGAAAGTTTGGAGCGGAATGATAATAAGAAGAAGTGGGAGTTTGCTCCCACTAAGTATCCACTGACTAAAAGGATTTAAATAACCAAGTTCCAAAGGAAGTTTAATCCGCCAATTATTCAAGCTTAACGGGACTGGTGATCTAATTAGTTCTTGTATAAGTACGTTCAGCACATGGATGGTGCTCGAGCTACAGACGAAATCAAGTGCTTATAGTTCCCAGTTTATTCGGAGGGAGTAGCTTATCATTGGTTCATCAAGCTACCTCCAAGGTCCGTGGATAAATTTTCTTTCTTGGCTAAGAAATTTAGGGAGCAGTTTAGACTGCAGACCACAAGGTTAAATATGTAATGTCATTAAATGACATGGAACAAAAATAGGGTGAGTTGGTCAAAGCCCCAAAAACTGAAAATCCATAACCCCAATTGTTATGGGTATACCATTTAATTGATCTATGCCTGTTTGAACAGCTTCAGTTAAACCTGATCTTTGTTGATAAGAATCAATACGATCTTTATAAGGTTCCTCCTCTGAATGAATTCAATGGGGTCCATGGAGACCATATCTTCGTCCATAGGATCCCAAGTGCCCGGCCAATCGAAAGTTCGATTCCTCACACGAGTTGATGTTATCCCAGTAGAAGTTGGGGATCCAGAACCTTGACTGGTATTGATGGCATTGAAGCGAGCTGTATATAAGAAATCCAAGTTCGGAAGGTTGATTACAATGAAGCACTACAACAAATATGTTTATTCACAGCGTTGAAAAAATGATGTTATAGCCTTTAACAACGTTTTGATGAACGATGTCTACCAACACATTGTTATAGGTCCTGGATATATCACAATACAATCAAAAACGTTGTAGAAAATTGACATACTACAGAGTTTCAAATGATGTTGTCCTTATGTTTATACAACGTTTTATATTGTTTCATAAATGTTGTTATCTTCCCTTTTCTACAACATTGTGCCACATATCACAACATTTATGGAAGTTTACACGTTCTTTATTCTACAACGTTTTGCCACATATCACAGCATTTCTGAAAGTTTACATGTTCTTTATTATACATTGTTTTGCCACATATCACAACGTTTTTGTTGCATGTATCACAACATTACATTTACATATTGTAGTATCAAACTATTCATGCACATACATATCAACAACATGTAAATATATATCAACGAACTAATTATATAACACAATATTCATACACAAAGATCACATCATCAATAAACCAAGTTTACATAATTTCCATAAACAAAAATAACACCATAAAATAAATTTATGCAATATCCGTCGAACAAAGTCACAATATCTATAAATAAAACAAAATATCCATAAAATAAGTTTGTGCCGAATACCAGCAAAATGAACATCTAAAGCACCACTTTTTCCGCAATTAGTTGCCACAAGCGGCCTTATTGTTGATGAATCTTCAAAAGCGCCTAACGATATTCTTATTATAGCCGAATGCACAACGATTCTCATCTCCAATACCTATACACATGTTCATATTACCATTTGGTCATGCTTACACATTAAGAAGAAAACAATGCTCGACAACAAGAAAAAAGAATATAAGAAGGAGCAAGTTGAAGATAACAGCATAGCATACTTGGTAATATTTTATAATATTTAGTAAATTTTTATAATGCTTAGTTAATTTTTAATTATTGCTATTATTATTATTGAATACTTGGTAATATTTTATATTTTTATATACTTAGTTAACTTTCATAAACTAAACTTCATAGTTTTTATAAATTTAGTAAACTTAGTTAATTTTTTATAACAGTTAGTTAATTTTTAAAATACTTAGTTAATTTTTAATTATTGCTATTATTATTATAGAATACTTTGTAATATTTTATATTTTTATATACTTGGTTAACTTTTATAAACTAAAATTCTTAATTTTTATAAAATTAGTAAACTTAGTTAATTTTTTATAATAGTTAGTTAATTTTTATAATAGTTAGTCAATTTTTAATTATTTCTATTATTATATAATATTTGGTAATATTTTATATTTTTATATACTTAGTTAACTTTTATAAACTAAACTTCTTAATTTTTATAAGATTAGTAAACTTAGTTAATTTTTTATAATAGTTAGCTAATTTTTATAATAGTTAGTTAATATTTAATTATTGCTATTATTATTCTAAAGTACTTGGTAATATTTTATATTTTTATATACTTAGTTAACTTTTATAAACTAAAATTCATAATTTTTATAAAATTAGTAAACTTAGTTAATTTTTATAACAATTAGTTAATTTTTATAATAGTTCATCTTTATATAAGAGAGTGTGAGACAGTATTATTATTGCATCCTACTATGGTTACATTCTTTATATGTTACTATAAATAAGGAACTTACAAAAGGGGGTTTGATGGCAACAAGCGTTCCACTTTTTTCAGCTATGTACTCCTTCATTTGAGAGTCAATTGCTTGGGTTAACCCAAAAAAGAAGCAACCACTTTTTTCAGCTGTGTACCCCTTCATAGAAACAACAGCAAATTTCAGACATCTAAACTTATTTTCAGTCGTCTGACCTGGTTCAGACATCTGAAAATAGGTTTCAGACGTCTGAAAATAGGTTTTAGACGTCTGCAATGGATTTCGACCAACACCTTGAGACCATTTCAGACATCTGAAATTTATTTCAGACATCTGAAAATGTTCTCGGGCAATTCGTAAGCCTACATCGTTAATGTAAAAAAAATCAAACGGATATTCTACATGACCACAAATAATTATAAACCATTTGAATTCACAAATGCATCGCTTAGAAAACATTAGTGCATGTAGGTTGAATTAAAGTCATTAGAGAGATGAGTATCTACTTGTAAAGTCTGACTAACCTTGGAATCTTCACGGTCATGTGCTCCTTTACGCTCCTTACTTGCCTCAGCAGAATGCATAGTAATGCATGCATTTATCAGGAGATTTTCTAGCTCAATAGTCCCAACTAAGTCAGAATTCCTATTTATCAAAACATCATAAGGCGACATTTACAAACAAAAACATTTGAAACATCATAAGGTGACACAGATAACCTATTTTAACAATAATATGGTTACAATGGTAAAACAGCTAACATGATACCATTCAATTGGAGTTAGAGAACAATGGTAAGAGCTGTTTCGAATAATTCAACATGATTAAGTGTGAACAACCGAACAATGGACATGAACCTGTGAAGTAGTTTATCCACATTACAATGAAGAACTTTTTATGCTTGGAACCCAAAGACGTTAAAGCCACAAGAATCATATCAAGTTTTACTATATCCCCCAAAACCATAAGGTATCAAATGAAACTAAAATATTTTTGATGCAAATTTTACTTTCTGTCTTCTTTATCAAAACATGCACTTGAATGGAAAACTGTATTTAGTAGTAAACCATTATCTAAAGAAAATTTGGAGATCGAATGCTAGAAAATAAAATTAGGGAACTTTTGTAAAACACTCTCTTTAAATTTCAAATTACAAATATATCCCTCCTCAAGATCAAATTTTAAAATGCATCTCCGTTTTTAGTTTCAACCAAATCGCAAATATTTTAGCTGTCATATTCTAATAATCTAAGCAAGTAAAGCATTTACTAATATTATGAAACAATTTTCCACCCACAATAAGCAAAATTAACATAAATGCAAATTACCATAATAGATGTAAGCATTGAGAAGTAGCTGAAAAAGGAAAATTTCCTTTTTGAAATCTTCTTCTCTACATCCTGAGGTCCCTCCTTGCACAGGTACCGCACTATCTTTATGAAACTTAGTACTTAATGGTGGTTGGGGTATGACTATTCATCACAAAATGGTTAAGCAGATAAAATCAGGACATAAAACAAAGTAATGCCAATTCACTCACATGAAACCATCTGAAAAGCTTCCAAGGAAAAATTGCTCGCGCACTCAAGCAACCATGAATATATATACCTGAACAAGTATGTAACGACGTAGAAAAATTGATGTTTAAAATATAGATTAAATTAATATTCAATGTAAAATAAATATTTTTATTTGAGATTTTTTCAATTCTCGAACAATAGGTGCGAACCATTTGAAAATTTATAAATAAATGTGATTTACATTAATAACCGGTTGAATATTTATCGTTGTCTTATAATAAGTAGAAAACAAAACTTATTACTGTTATTAATTATTTTGATCTTGTAATTTGATTTATAGAAGAAAAATAGATGCTTATATTCGACATTCCAATTATAACATGTACATTTATTTATTTTGAACAAAGTATCCACTTTTAACGACAATTGTAAACATAAGCTCAGCTTAAATATTTTGCCAGAATTAACGTTATTAACTTGAGTTGATTATGAAAGTAAAAACAACAAATTTAGAATTTTTGAATATTAAATTTAACAATATACTAGAGTTACAATTTAAAACTTGGACTTTCTATTTAATTTGAATGTAGTGTTCATTCTAGAATTTGAAAGCACATTGTGAATATAACATCAATATTTACAATGCTAACAAATGATAAGCCATTTGGAATATTTGACATTAGAACAAGGAAAAAGAGAAAAGAATCAATTTTAAATAAGTTCTATTTAATGGATTATTGAACAAAGAATCTATTCGCATAATAATATATGGTTAAGACTAATTTATTGCAAATCAAACCATTGAGTACAAATGGTAATTAAACATTGAATCAACATTAATATTGGTGATTAATTTTGCAAGTCGTTTACTATGTTATTTATGGTACAATTAATATCATAGAAACAAATCATTAATTTCGAAATTGAGAACTTTTACCGCAAAATAAAATATCGTCAAGATAAATTCATTTCAAACCATTAAGTAAAAAGCATAATAAAACACTTAAATCAATTCCAAATTCTAAGTTGAAATTTTATATAGATAGTAATAAATTTTGTTGAGTCTAAATTTATGATGGTACAAATTGTGATATAGTTAATGTAATGAAAGCAAAGGATGAATTTTTGAAGTGCAGACGGTGAAATTGAACTAATATATATATATATATATATATATATAAAGAATATATAATGCGCATTTATGAAAGGAATGCTTAATGAAAGGAAATAAAATAAAATCGCACAATCAATTCTATATTTTTCGTTACTATTTAATTTACAGTATATGACGGGTAAGTTTATAACGTTTAGATAATATCATAAACAACGTTGTTAGTTCATGTGTTAGCCTAACGTATTGTCCATAGGAAACAAATCCAATTTTTCTTTTTTTTAAGGAGATATGGTGGATAACCAAATCTGAGAAAATCTAATTTTAAATCTTGCCATATCAGTGCAATTTTTTTTGAAATAGTGGCCTAAGATTATAAACAGTTCGTATTCACAGAACCCAATACCACGCGATATTCTCTGTCACCTCTTCTCTACATTATAAATGCGTGCCTCCTGCTTCTATGCACAAACCAAAGTTCTTTTCTTCTTAGAAGAAAATCCTATTTCTTCTTTCTTCTTGCGAATAGTCCTCCCCAACAAGCTTCATTCCAATAGTCCACCGTCCTGTATAGAAGTCGCGGCCTTTTCTTGTGCCAAGGGATTAACACAAACATAGACTAGTGTGGAGAGTGTATATATCTATATACACGTTAGTAGCCGAGGAGCAGTGCGCGATGCATGTGTAAGAGATAATAGATCATCCAAGGCTGACGGAGTTGATTTGGAACTTGACGGTGAAAGTTTGAAAAGCAAATATAGGTGAGAACATTTATTTAAAATTATTTTAAATAAGTAGGAATAACAATTATAATTAGTTGATAATTATAACCAGTTACTCAACATTGTTGGCTTAAGAATGGTTGTTATTGCTATGAAGTTTGAGGGATGTTTGTTGCAAACACAAAACACTTGTGCACAATTAGATGGTTGATTAATTGTTGCAATGTTGTTAGATAGATTCATATCCATGTGAATTAATTTGGTTGTATCACACATTGTGGTTGTGGATTTATATGGAGATCAATTTAAATCTCTTTCCTATAATGATGATTTAAAAGTAAAATAATATTTGAAAGTTAATCTTGAATTTGAAATCTAAGTATGAATGATTAACGGTTTCCATAAACGAGAAGAGGATTTTTGAAGTTCTTAAATTGGTTTGGACTCTCAAGATTTAATACAAATTTATTAGGATAATTAAATAATGATTAGCATGTTAAAAATATGATTTTGAATTGATATATGTATACTTATTTAAGTATGTGAGAAATCTAAATTCAATTTAGAAAGAGGTAGATTAGAAAATTAATTTCATGAAACTTAATTGTTAGTTAGAACCATTATTGTTAGTGGTAAATAAAAATTTATTAAGTTATGAAATAATTTTCAGTTAGTTAAAAAACGTGATTTTTGACTAATGTATGATATGAAATAATTTTTAGTTAGTTAAAAATGTGATTTTTTTACTAATGTGTGCGATAAACATTAGAAATGTGATATGCAAATAAAACTGTATTGATATCATGGAATTGTAACTTGAATTGATTAAGTAAAATTAATGATTTAAGCGTTGACTGGTTGTAATTAAAAATAAAGTTAACTGCGAAGTAATACGATGGACATGGAAAAATAATAAACATCCACTATGATTTTAGTAAGCGATTAACGATGTAAAAATATTGTTCTTTTAATCATTATGTAAGTGAATATTTACTTGTTTGCCAGACTAGAATTGGCAAAACAATGAAGTGAATTTATTTGATTAAGTAATTATGATTAAAAATATTAAATCATGTTGTTGATGTTCATTATTGCTTACATGCATGCATGCATTTTTGTTTAAATAAGTTCCAAATTTAAGTTTTGATTTTGAGTTCCATTAGTTTACATAAACGTTTGGTTCCTTATTGTCCATAAGTTTTAATTCTAACAAAAATGTGATTTTTGAGTCGCATACAAATGTTTAGTTCATAGCCATCCATAAGCATTAAAAAATTAATTATGGAAAATTTGATTAGAGTATGTAACTAAACATTAATTTACTAAATACACTTGGTTTCTTTTTTTAAAGACCATTTGTAAGCTTTAATAATTAAACAAATTTGGAAATATTATGTTAAGTTTCCAATGAAATTTGGACTAGGATTTTAATTGAAACTTAATTATGAATTAGAAAAGGACAGATTTTGAACCATTACCTAATGCATAAAAATTTATGTATATACTAATGATATTTCTTCTAATAACACATACACCAGAACGTTCAAGGGTGACAAAGAGGGTAGCGTCTAAGGCTTGGGTTTGGAAAATACAAGTTTCCTGCTCTCCCTGGCTATCCCTAACTGATCCGACGGACGAGATGGTTATTTTCAAAATATAATTTGGAAGTTAATTAAAACCCCTTGAATTTAGAACAAATTTTGAGATCTTACAAGCGTCATTCATTATTTAAAATAATTTGAGTAAAAGATTTGAACCCTTAAATGATGTTGAACCTATTTGGTAAATAGTTAATCTATAGTGCTTATGAAACGTTTTACCATTTCATGAAAATGATTAAATTTGAGAACTATTATAAAAAAAACTATGTATAAGGCTTTCAATCCAAATTTGAAAAGACGAATGGAAATGATAACAACGAATAGAGAATTTTGAACAGGGGATTTGTAAAGAAGAGATAAGACGGAAATTAAAAAAATTAATCCAACTTTATCCAAAAATGAATTGATAACAAACTGAAACCATCATAGTCCAAAGCTTTGTTTTAAAATACGCTTTTTACTTGGGAAGACTGGGATCGGATGCAAGTCCGAAAACCATTCCAAGTAATAATACGATGATGCTACAAAAGAAATTTAAGAATTGGAAATGGCAAATGAAGACCAGGAATCTTTGGACATATATGGATTGATTCCTGATGTCTCAAATCGGGTCGTCCACCCGATATGAGGTTATAAGTGGCTTGAGGTCTGAATGTATTTGAGGATTCTCGGATTTTGTTCCGTTCAGACCCATAATGGACTTGTGTAGATTGTGTGTCTGACATTGTAATTGACTGGATAGTACTGATTTCAATTGGTATATATATATCGGACTGTGGCAGTTATTTATTTCCGTCTCTAAGTTTTACGTGCTTAGAGGTTATGTATTGATAGAAATCAGTGACATGTTGTAAATTGACAATGTGGCATACTCAAGTTATGAAATGAGCTAGTGATGATAGCATTGTGTATATCGTGACTTCGATGAACCTTACACCCCGGATTGATGGTAAACTGGCGGTTAGGTTGTATACATTTTATTGAAACTTGAAAGCTTCGGCGGTAGATCTACTTTGAAACTTGCGGAAAAAAGGTATGTTCGGTGTCCGTGTCTGGATGTTAACCGGTAATTTACCTGGTATTTGGTGTTTGAGCCTGGATGAAAACCATGAACCGTGAAGTTGCACCTAGTTCCGGATTGATCTTTCATGTCAGGAACCATCATATTGGAACCCAACAACCAATACGAGCCTTTCGATTTGTTTGTAAACTATGTATGCGGGCATAGTCACTATGCTTGTTAAGATTAATATATTTATTTGCGATATGGTTTTCAACACTATGCACTAATAATAGTATTAAAAGAAGATTTTCACGTATGAAAGCATGTTTGGTTATCATAAGACAACTCACCCATCTGGTGTGCGCTTGCATTGTGTGA
Source organism: Allium sativum (assembly GCA_030737875.1). NCBI lineage: Eukaryota > Viridiplantae > Streptophyta > Magnoliopsida > Asparagales > Amaryllidaceae > Allium > Allium sativum. The sequence continues at coordinate 1,043,372,440 of CM060916.1, read as the reverse complement.
TGTGGGACGAGCTTATGATAGCTTCATTTTCCAAAAGTTATGCATTCACATGGAGTAAACCCGTTCCGCATTAGCGGCATAGTCCGGTGAATCTCCCAACTTTAAATTAAATCCTAAAAATAATTGTTTTATGTTCTTACACCAGTCTCATGACTAACCTGGAGTTTATTGTTCTTTCCTAAACTCTGGGTGCCCACTAATTTCCACACGGGAAGCTAGAGGTTTAGTTTTACAGTTATACATCCTTGGAGCAAGAGTTGGAGCGCTTTCTGAATTGGAGCTTCGAGCAAAAGTTAGAGTTTCCACTATAACACATCGCTTCTTCCGCTAAGAGTATATTTATGTTTCCGCTGCTATATGTATGTAACTCTAATATTCTATGTAACTCTGATGAAATATGGTATCATGATATAAAAAGTTCTATTGTTTTGTTCAATATATGTTAGTACCCATAACAATCCGCCTTTGTGAATGGTTTAAGTTGGTTTAATTACCGGGGAAAACCGGGAAGAAAGACGGTATGTTACAAAGTATATCTCTACAGCTAATAATTAATAAAGAAAATTTAATGAATAGAATTTACACGATGTACTTCCGAAATTCAGAAAACACCCCTATCACCAATGGAATCCACCATGAAGATCACCCCTTCACATCTACCCATTAGTGGAATGTTACTATTAGTTTGTCACCCTCACCCCACCAAAAAAAAAAACAATTTGAAATAAAAATATTGTGATCGCCAAAAAATATTACACTTACAACAGCCAGACTTGACAAAAAAATAATTCACATAGCCAGAATTTTTCCATAGCCTACTTTCGATTGTCCAGATCAAAATTATAAGAAGAATGCAAAGTTAATGGAAGTTAGATATTCCATACTCATGCATCCAAATCTAAGTTCACAACAATCTGATTACTATTGCGACCTTGAGCTTGTGTCATTTAAACCAGTTTCACCTACTGCCTTTTAGCTGAAACAAAGAACTGCTCTATCATAATAGAAACCCATATTCAATATAGAGTAAATAAATAAAAAATTATGACTAACCTTCACATATTCCAATTAGATACCATAAATCTTGATCATCTTTTGCTGTTGCCTTGAATGCTATTCAGCCGATCAGTTTGAGCAAAAAAACAAGCTACAAAAAATGAGGAGAAAGATTTACATCCTTTATTTGTTCGTAATATACAAAACTAGAGCTTCATGTAATGTGATTTGCATGTTAAGGAACATATAAATGAGAATTAATATGTCCATTCCCTGTCACATACAGTAGAATATAATACAGACAAATGCTTAAATAATGCCTTTTCTGTTATTTTGTGTATCGAATCCTAAACCTGACTTTCTAGGAAAGAACTTTGAAAAAGTTATCATAACAAAAATAGAGAACATCACTAAGTGACCAATTTTTTGCATAGTCGTAAACAAGAACATGCTTTTCTCGATCAACAGAATAGCCTATGACGATGTTAATATTTAGATGCCTCAATTGCATCATGTTATTAACACATTTTAGAAATTCATCATTGGCTACATCACTTGCAACCATTTTAAACTTCTAAACTACAAACAAAAACAACATTGCAGAAAGCAACATTACAAGGTCCATGCATTGAAGCAACATTGAGTAAATAAAAATCGAGTAATATACATTTAATGACATATTTCAACTGCGCCTTGTTGAAAACACCAAAATGACCTTTGCATGTTTGTTGGTGGTCCAAGTCAAAGAAAAACAAATAATAGAACTAATTATTTTTCACATGGTGGTCCAAGCATTTCATTGAACATGTCCCAATCATCTATATACCTAGGTCAGTCGTATTTATCCAAGTGTTTGGAACTTGGAAGGGCTTACCACGTTAATTAAACAATAATATTATGTATAAAATGAAATTATGACATCCCTACACAAAAACTTATGAAGTATCGATTCTAATGCATCAACATTAAGTAAACGTTGACTGCCAGTTTATATCCCTACAGTATAGTCAAATCTATAAGAAAAATACTACACAATGATACAATCATTGGTCTCTACTACCAATAATGTAATTCAACGATTTATTTCAAATGTTACTTTTTGAAATTCCAAAATGCCCTTTGCATATCCATAATTCAAAAACTAAGATTCATGTTTAAGGAGTTTAACGAACATGGCTATCAATTATTTATTTCCATAGATTTGTTTTAACAAAAGCAGTGCCTAGCTTTTGCAGTACATCAAAAGTGCATGGCTATTTATTATCTGACGAGCAGGTCCTCTGTTTGAAGGCTTACATTATATTTGAATGACTTTTAACTTCATCTTTTAATTTATATGTAAGAAGAACTACAATATTTTGGAAGATTTGGAACAAAAAAACATTTTTATTTACTCAATTTTAAACTCCACGTACATAGCCATTTTAAATTTCTGGATTTACAATCATAATTCACAGAAATAGCATATTAGCCCCATGTATTGGACCTTGTAATGTGGCTTTCTGCAATAATATACTATTTTTTCTGTTTACCTGACCATCGGGAAAGTGAGATGTGTAGACATAGCCATTTGGACCCTTGCCAATAATACTATGACCTTGTAGTGTGATAAGTTTAATGTCACTCTTTGTTCATATATAGATGTCACTATCAATGCTAAATGTATATGATAAACTACAATTATAAATTATAATTACCGTTGATGATGCAGAATAGAGTAGTGTAGAAGATATGCTTCAGCAACCATCTGAAAAGCTGCTCCATCAATTCTCCTTCTGAAAAGCAAAATACGAAATTATACAGAGTGGTTAGGCAAATACGAAATTATAATTACAGGTAGTTGGATCATAACATTACTCATTAAGTTAATGTACTTTACGCTAATTGCAACGAAGTATCGGACGACATGGACAGTTCGCTGGTAATAAAGAAAAAAGCTAATTGCCAAGCAGTACAATATGCATTAGCAGTATAAGAAAATAATTAAGACATGGAAATAAATTAAAGACTCCCAATTCACTTAAACAGGTATTTGACTTGGGTCACTAGGGAGTTTTGAGGATATTTTCTACATGGAACTGCCTGTAGAAAATCACGTTTTATGCCTAAACTCAACATGATATCGGAGTTAGGATGGAGCTGGAGCTTAACCATGCTATGCAGTCTTATATGGTGCACATCAAAGTTGATGTAGTTGTAGGCGGAATGAATGAACGTGAAAGCATCCACCTGTATGCCATGGCCTTAGTGGCGAAGCTAGCTCATCACTTTAGATAGGGCACATACTAGATGGAAGAATAATACGACCGATATGCAACTGAGATTGACTGAGCTAGGGAAAACGAACAATTCAAGATGGGGCAAAATAGATAAAGTGGTGTTTCGTCGGAAAAAACAAGTTGTGGTTGGGCCATGGCCCCATGTGGCATATTTTCACCTCGCCTTTAGATGACCTTGACTTGTATCTAGCTTATCATAATTATATATTTATTTAGGAGGAAATGCAATTTAGTTGTTCCAGTAGGCTGTTTCACGGTTTATGTTTGCATGCAATCCATTGCAACAATTATACCATGGGCTATTACCCTATACCTTGGTGTGGATTCAAAACTGTACCATTGAACGCTTGCCTATTATATATATATACATATATATATATATATATACATATATATACATATATATATATACATATATAGCACTTGCATGTGTATTTAAAGGCGAAGCTTTATGTTTTGATTTGAGCTAATTGGCCTGATTATTATTGAACCGAACAGAGCTACTTTGGAGTCAAGAGAATTTACAGCACCCGGAAGCACAAACTCAACCATTTCAAAATGCTAGCGTTACTTCCGATGCTTGTTGCATAGTCGTCGAACTGCAGCAGCCGCTCTTACAAATACATATGCAAGGAATCCTCCAATCGGCCCTGGATCTTACTTTGATCAGTGGTACAAGTTCTCTCAGTATATACTTCTTGCTATGCACATTTCAAAATTTCAGTCGCACATTGCGCATCGTTCTCTGATTAGTAATTTGTTGTACAGTTACTGTTTATTCTCACTGTGTTGTAACTTCATACTTATATTGTGTTATAGTATTTGTGAAGATCTTGGGATTTTGATTTATGCGCTTATGGTTTTATTTTGGATTCGTCATTATTGGTTGTTATTCTCCTATGTTTATAATTTCTGCATGGATGCTTGCATCCAAAAGGAATGCATGAACTAACGGTCTAAAAATCTACCATGTAGGTTAATGATCCTTGACTTCTACTATTAATTTTTTTAGGAACTACTCTGAATTTGTTTAGAAATTATCATAGTGAAATTATCATTGCTGAAATATTTATCTACCCATAACAGAATATAGAGCCAAAACAAAAGTGGATTACTGACTGCCTTAAATACATATCTCAGCTCACCGTCAATTCCCACAAATGCTAATATACTTCTTATAGTTATTTCTATCTGAGAAAGCACCCCTAATTCTCAACCAGTCAATTGACTCAAAATGGCCAAAATGGATGAAAATCTATATAAAAAATAATAAGACTTCTTTCTTCTTTTGTTCCCGACTTACATTCTGATAAATATAGATCATTTTAATCATGATCACTAACCATAAAGGCTCATTTTAAATAATCTAAACTATTTTATACAATAGTACAAAAATTTATGGCATTCGCTTTGATCCAAAAATGTAAGAAAGCATAAAGAAATCATTTTAAACTGCCATATAATAAACTGCAATATTAGATTGTGAATTTACACTTTCGTATGTCATTCTTGGTGCGGCATGACCATAAGCTATATACAAACACAATACACTATACTCCTTTAGAAACAGTGCTGGTTGAACAACTCAATGTACTGGTATCCACAACTCAATGTATCAGGACAACATTCAAAACTATTACTAATCATTTCCTAAGTTACGTTGTTTCCTGTTGTATTTTCACATATATAGTCTTCAATATATACTGCAGCATTCTTTATAAACTACTAATCGGACTTGGCAAAAAACTCATCCACTTCGCATAAATCTTTTAGACTAGCGCTATTGGTTTCATCTTCAACAATTACTCTATCATGTTCTAACAATATATATACTGCTCATAATCAGTCGACAGTTACACACAAATGTAGTAAAGAATAATTACAAAATAGCCGAGCATTAACCTAAAAAGCAAAAACACCCCTCTGATCTCTTTCAGATCAGCTTCAGGTTCCAAGGCTTCTTGAGCTTCAGGTTCTAGGGTCAGCTTCATGTTCTGACAATAGAGAAGTCTTTCTCTTCAACAGCAGGAGCAGTGGCAGCAACGACAAAGGCTGCAGAAGGTGCAGCAGCACCACCAACTCCTAACAAATGGGTAGAATTCAGTTTTCACAATATTGACAAATCAGATTAATGAAGAGAATCGTCAATCATCAAAGAATCAACAAATTTAACCAAATTAACAAATTAACTTCTGGTATTACACAAAAATTACCTTAAATCAAATTATTGAAGAGAATCGTTGGAGAATTTTTGAATGAATGGCGCTTTTGGTAGCTGTAGCATATTAATGGATTCAACGAACGATCAGGCGATGGAAAAATATAAAGAAGAACGAAGTCGATTTAGGATGGTGGGAACGATTTGGGATTGAGGGAGAGATTTGTTTTCTAAGGGACTGCATTCTTTATTTTCAGCGAAAGAGGAAAAGGGGCGGCCAAAGGAGGGAAACAAAATTGAACGAGAGAAAACAAAAATGAATGCGGGAAACAATTAGACATCGATTTACCAGTTATATCATATTATTTTTAAGTTTTTTGTATAAAAGATAGCACGTGGTCCTAAACATTGTAATTAGGTGTTGTTAATAACCATTTTTGTTGTAGTGAAGAAGCCCGACACCTTGGAAAGCTTCTATAAAAAAGCAAAAGAATACATCAGTGTGGATGATGATCCTTCTTTTGTTATAGATGTTGCTGAAGGTAGTTCGGTACTAGAGAGCAACGATAATGGTTTTTAATACAATAAAAAAAAACAATGGAGGTCAAAAGCGAGGAAACGATGGAAAGGATAACCTAAATGGAAAGAAACTACGCTTCTTTAAAGCCGTTGAATTGACCCCATTAACGAATACTCTGAAGAAATTTTTTACCGCTACCAAGGATACCGAATATTATCCAAAACCAAAACCGCAGAAGGTGGGTGACAACTAGGCAAACTCTGGAAGGTTTTGCCGATTCCCTAATCTACCAGGCCAAAACACGAATGAGTGCAGGCATCTCAAAAACTTGATTGAGGAATTGATTATAAAGGACTGATTGCAACAATATGTGAAAAATCTGCAGTCCGCCGATCCTCCTCAAACTTCCCAAGGGAAAAACGCATCTAGATCAGGAGACAAGGCCCTGACAAAAGTTACTTAAAGGCCCGTGATTAACTTTATTTCTAGGGGTCCTCATCCAACTGGGGTAAGTTAGGGAGATATTGAAAGATATGCCAATGCACTCAAGAATGTTTCAAAGGAAGAAAAGTGTTTGATTCTAAACAATACCATGTTCATAAAGCAACAGAAGACTTCCTTTGGAATTGTCATGTTTAATGGAAAAGATGAGGAAGGAGTAGTCACTCCAACTCAAGACCTATGGTAGTAACAGTGGGATAGCCCAGACACTGTGAAAAGGGTGCTAGTTAATTGTGGTGCCTCGGTAAATGTGCTATTCAAAAACACTTTCAATAAAATGAAACTCTCTATGTCAGACGTGCGAGCCTACCAGGAGAAAATCCAACGGTTCACATGGGAACCAAAGCAGTCCATTGGGGTTATTGATTTGCTTGTCGAACTTGGAGTTGGAGAAAGGAAAGTTGCTATGATGTAATCCTTTGTTCTTGTAGATGAATTGTCTGCATCCAATGCTTTTATGGGATGACCAGCCGTGGCAGCTTTTGGGATTGTGCTAACCCTATGGTGCTTGACAATAAAGTTTCCAATAGAAAAGGAGGTCTGTGTGGTTAAAGCAGACCAAAAGATTGCCAGAGAATGCTACATTAATGAGCTGAGATAGGCAAGCAAATAGGACAAAGGAAAGAATGTAGGGCTTACCATCCGCATTCGTGGAAACGCCGTAAAGCAATTAGGGCACGACTCCTGTACTGGGGAGCATAGCAAGGCCAAAAAGGAGATGGATCCGCGAAACGCCTATACAGGAGATGGGAGAGCGGTGCCAGCTGAGGTCACAATTTCAGTTCTAGTTCATGGTAAAGATTTGGACAGAGTGTTGAAGATAGGATCTCAGCTGGGCCAAAAGCAACAAAAATATTTGATTGTTTTCTTGAAGGCTAATCTGAATGTGTTCGCCTGGAGCCATTCTGACATGTGCGGCATTCCTCCTAATATAACAATTCATAAGCTAAATATAGATCCAAGCGTCTTGCCAGTAAAGAAGAAACGACGGATTCAAGGACCCAAAAGATCCAGTGCTCTCAAAGAGGAAGTGGATAGGCTAGTGTAGAATCACTTCATATGGGAATCCACATATCCAGAGTGGGTCTCTAATCCAGTGCTTGTGAAGAAATCCAACGGCAAGTGGCAAGGGCGGACCCCGGAATCAAAGTAAGGGTGGGCTAATTTAGTGTACTAATATAATATTTTTATTTTAAGACAAACAAACTCAATAACAGAATAGTTAATTTCCCTCTCTGAAAAAAAATCAATCATTTCCAAATTAATTTTTTGAAAACTGCTTTAACAAAAAACATGATTTGACAAAACTTAAAATTATGCTGACATTTTATCTTGAAGCAAAAACCAATTTGTTTAGGGATCATAAACAGAGAACGGCTGAATGTATTTCAGTAATACTATCAATAAACAAAGAAATTTACTAGCAAATAGCAATAGAATAAAAATAAATTAGCGTACAACCTAATTCCTAAAGAACGGCATATAAATAATGCAGAAGACAACCAAAAAAATTAGGATTTTTCAATAAAAGAATTAATTTTCAGTCTAATAATTGAAAGCAAATAGAAAAGACATATGAATTGATTATTTGATTAAGATACCTAGCTCAATTGCATAATCATCATGGAATTAGAGTTGAGGAAGGGATGGGTGAGCGAGCGAGAGCAGGATGAAAGAGAACGAAAGCAAGAAAACGAAATGGTAGGGTTTCCTTTGTTTTGGGTTGGGCGCATGAGCAATATTAGGTACTAATTCTTTTTTTTTACCCTAGGCTTCAGCCCTGCTGAGCCCAGAGCTGGATCCACCCGTGGCAAGTGGAGAGTGTGTATCGATTATTCAGGCCTCAACAAAGCATGCCCAAGGGTAGTTTTCCGCTACCCAGAATCAATCAGCTAGTTGATGCAATGGCGTAACATGAATTGCCATCATTCATGGATGCTTATTTTGGGTATAACCGAATAATGATGCACAAGCCAGACCAAGAGAACACAAGCTTTGTGACAGATGTGGGCTTCTACTATTACAAGGTTATGCCGTTTGGATTGAAGAACACATGAGCGATTTACCAGCGCCTTGTGAATGCAATGATCAAATCACAAATTGGCAAAACCATGGAAGTGTACGTAGATGATATGTTGGTGAAGTCGAAAAGGGTTGTTGATCAATTAGAAGATTTGGAAATATGGGATGAAGTTGAATCCACTTAAATGCTCGTTTGGAGTCGCTTCAGGAAAATTCCTCGGATTTGTTGTTAATGGAAGGGGCTTTGAAGCCAGTCCGGTTCAAGTCTCAACTTTATGAGAGATGCGTGCTCCTAGAATGAAGAAGGAACCTCAAAGCTTAAATGGGAAAGTAGCTGCATTGAGTCGATTCATCTCAAAGGCAACAGATCGGTGTATTCCTCTTTTCGATGCATTGAGGTAAGGGAAGAAGGACTTCCAATGGACTTCTGAATGTCAAGTGGTTTTTGAGGAGCTAATCAAGCACATTGAATCACCGCCGATGTTGTCAAAGACCAAGGATGGAGAAGAGTTGTTTCTGTATTTGGCAGTTTTGTCTCATGCCTTAAGTGCAGCATTGGTTTAAGAAGATGCAAAGGTTCAACGGCCAATATACTATATTAGTAAAAGGCTTGCCGAGGAAGAGCTGAACTATCCTAAGATGGAGAAGCTTGCATATTGTTTGTTCGTTGCCTCGAAAAAGCTTAGGCCATATTTCCAAGCCCACTCTATCAAAGTTCTTACAGATTAATCTATAAAGCAAGTTATGTTTCATCCAGAGACTTCGGGAAAAACCGTTGAAGTGGACTATTGAATTTATTCAATATGATGCCACTTACCATCCTCGAATGGCTATCAATGGACATGCTTTAGAGTATTTTATTGCTGAATTTACAGCTATAGGAGAGGAGAAGGAAGAACCCATTGAGGCAGTCGTCGGATGGAAATTGTTCGTTGATGGGTCCATGAATGATTATTGCTCAGAGGCAAGAATAGTCCTAGAAACTTCTGAAGGGTGTTGTGTGTTCTATGCTTTGAGGTTAGAGTTCATGTCAACTAACAACGAAGTCGAGTATAAAGCACTAATCATAGGGCTAAAGATAGCAAAGGAATTGAATTTGAAAACTTTGCAGATCTTCAGCGACTCACAACTAGTGGTATGTCAAGTCCAAAGAGAGTTCCAAGCCGTGGATGGAAATCTTCCAGCTTATCTATCTAAAACTTAGTAACTTCTTAATGACCTTGACTACTACACAATATCCTATATCCCAAGGGAGGTGAATATGAAAGGAGATCCACTCGCTAAATATGCAAGTTCAGGAGATGCACAATTACTGGGATTAGTACCCGTCGAAGTCCTCTGAAACCCTAGTACTGAAGATGCAGATGTTGATTGGGTTATGGAGGCAATTGAAGAACCTGACTCTTGGATGACCCTGACCAAGGAGCATCTTCTTAATGGAACACTCCCAGAAGAATCGAAAAAACAAAGGAGGATATTGCGAAAGGCTCCACTATATCTTATCAAGGATGTTAGACTATATAGGCGAGCTTTCTCTATGCCTCTGCTTCGGTGTGTGACCAAAGAAGAATCTAAAGCAATTTTGGTGGAATTACATGAAGGTGAATGTGGAGGTCACACAGATGGGCGGACACTGGCCAAGAAAATTATGTGATACAGTTATTTCTATCCTGATGTGAACCTGGATTCTGCAAACTATACCAAGAAGTGTGATAGATGCCAGAGATTTGCGAAGATTCCAAGAGCACCATCCACGAAATTGACTCAAATAGTCATCCCTTGGCCAGTTGTTGTCTGTGGCATTGATTTGATTGGAGTAGTACCAACAGCAAAGTCCAACTTTAGATATGCCATCGTAGCTATTGATTACTTCACCAAGTGGGCTGAAGCAGAGCCACTAGCCACTATCACCTCAAAGAAAATGATCAACTTCGTGTTGAAGAACATCATTTGCAGGTTTGGTGTGCCGCAAAATATAATCAAAGACAATGGGACACAGTTTGAGAGTGATGAGTTCAAAAGCTTATGTGCTAAGTACAAGATTCAGAAGAGTTTCGCAGCAGTGGCTCATTTGCAGGCCAACGGGAAAGTCGAAGAAGTGAACAAGATCATGAAGTCAACCATCAAAAAGCGTCTTGAGAAAGCCAAAGGTGGTTGGGTTGACCAGCTTCCACTTGCACTATGGTTATATCACATGACTTATAAATCTGCGACCGACCACACTCCATTCTCGCTAGCATTTGGATCCGAAGCTATGATCCCGATAGAGATGGAAGTTCCCACTCAACGCAGGTAAACTGGAAAGGGAACGTGAGATGACTTTAGGTTTTGTTGATTGATTACGTGATGATTTTATTGAAAAAGATCAAAGTCGTGGTATTTTGGATTCACGTCAACCAATTAGAGAATAAAAAGCTGCAGCTTGAAGCACTTGATCAACTCGAAGAAAGGAGGAATGAAGCGAAGCGCGGGGTTACTTCTTATCAAAGAAAGATTTCCAAGCATTTCAATTCCAAAGCCAAGCAAAGGATCTTCAAAGTTGGGGATCTTGTATCGAAGAAAGTGATGACCAGAACCGTAGTTTTTGGGCCTAATTGGGAAGGACCCTACATCATAAGCCAAAAGCTCCTAAATAGCACCTTCAAATTATAGACAACGAATGGAATTCAAATCCCTAGAGCTTGGGATAGCAATCACCTCCGTCATTATTTTACTTGACGTTTCATTCATATCTCCTATAAAAAAAAGTTGTAAATACTTTGCAAGCATTGTAATTGAAATTTGCACATATGAATTAAAAAGTTGATTTGCTTGCTTGAATCATACACTTGCAAACTCTGGTTTAATTGTTCAAAAGTTGCTAAAATTGATTTTGATTGTAGGCTAGTTAAAGAACTCTCATTCGCCTACAACCTGATAAGACCTGTGAACTTTATGGCACATCCAGATAGGTACAGATCAAGTGTCGAGTGCCATAAGCATCATTTGCAGCAAATACGAAGGTGTAAAACACCGCCTTTCAAATTAAAAATAAAGAACACCAAGAGTCAAGCGGTGATAAGGTGCAACAAGAAAATTAAAGATAAAAGTTGTAAGTTTCACCAAAGGGGCATTTCCCAAAAAGAAAGATCTAGGGCTCTAGTTCTGTTGCTAGGATAACTTGTTAAACCAAGCATCCGGTAAAAGGACTGGTTCCCTCCCCATGGAACAACGCAATAATAGAGCCTCTCATAGCGAAGCCTACAGAAGTCCCAGCCATAAAGGGGCATGCATCCAATCTACACTCCGAAGGGCCTGGGTTAACTAGTTAGTGATTGCATTCATCAGAAATCCCAGCCAAAAGGGGATACCCGATAAGATCGTCAATGTCAAGAACTACCTGACCTGATTAAGACAAACATTGGCATGAAACCAAAGACCACTCCGGGGGCACCAAATTGATCGTCAGTGCCAGGACGTACCTGACCTGATTACGAGAAACATTGGTCTTTAAATGACCTCTTCGGAGGCATCCAATTAGTTAATTTGTATCTGATCATCTCAGATTCGGTGATGGGTAGGCTTCATATGACCTCTTAGGAGGCATCCGATTTGTTCGTTAGTGTCTAATCATCTCAGATTCGGCGATCGGCGGGCTTTAAATGATCTCTTTGGAGGTGTCTAATTAGTTCGTTGGTGTCTGATCATCTCATATTTGGTGATCGGCGGGCTTTAAATGACCTCTTAGGAGGCGTCTGATTAGTTCGTCAGTATCTGATCATCTTAGATTCGGCGATCGGCGGGCTTTAAATGACCTCTTTGGAAGTGTCCATTAGTTCGGTTACCGCTCGATCATCTCGGGTTGCGACGATCAGTAGGCTTGAATGACCTCTTCGTAGGCGTCCAACTAGTACTGCTAGCACCTGATTCATTTGGGTTGCGACGACTGTTGGGCTTTAGCCAAAGACCTCTCAAATGAGGGAACGAAAGCTCAAAAACTTCTTCAACTAAAGACAAGAGCTCAATCAACCAAACTGGATTTCATGGTTAATTGGAAAGTTAAGAAGCTCTAATCGCAATGGCAAAAAGCAACAAAAGAGCAGGAGCTTCCAATATTTTAGTCATGACCAAGGGAAACCCACTAGAATTGATCGCATCCGGCCTAGAATGTTCATGACGACCTTTAATATGGGGAGCATCGCCACTGCATTAAGACAAATTAATAATGCTTGCGATACATACCATAAGCTCATCATGACTTCACACCAAACAAAAGATTTGTAATCCGTAAAGAATAAAATGCATACAAAAGTACAATAGAGCTAAAGTAATGGCTAATAGTTAACAGCTAGAATATAGAAAATGCAGAAATAACTTCACAACATTAACACAAGCCTTAATACAAAGTAACATAAATTCATATGCGAGGGCTGGCACTCGCATATACAACCGGTTTAAATGAAGTACATAAAAGAAGAAAATATAGAAAGTAGTGTAAAACAGCTGCGAGCACTAATTCTTCTTCTCCCCGTTCTTGGAACTGCTTGAACTCAAGGATGGTTTATTAACTTGAGCGGAAGAAGGAGGAGGGTATCAGCAAACTGACCCTCACCCTTGGCTTCTATGCCACTAAACGAACTCTCAAGAGAAGATAGAATGACAATTCCTCCTCTCTTATGAGCATTGCGCTTTCCCTTGCACCTTGAGGATGACGAAGTTTTAATCTTCTTCTTTTGCTGGGCCTCGATTCCCTTCCCCAGGCTATCATCTACGTCGTCATGATCTTCTTCCTCGTCACTAGAAGTGTAGTCAACATTTTCCAAATCAACGATTGCACTAATCTTTGCATCTTGTGACCCTGGTTGCGAAGCAGGAGTAGAAGTAGTGAGTAAGGGTGCATCGCCTGAAGGAGTTCTAAGTGGGGAAGCAGTAGTCGACACCAAGGTTGAATCAGTAACGATGACATCAGTAATTGTTGTGTTGGCTCCAACGGGAGAAGGATGAGGCGACATCAAGCCTAATACAAATGAACATTGAGCATGGAATGCGATAGACTTGGGTGAAGTACAAAGATAGCCCAAGTCCGATATGACTCGGTCAATCTCGGATTTATCTGCAGCATAAAGATTCCTATGCACAACTTCATATTTATCTTGGTTGTCCTCATACCCCTCACCATCCCCTGCAGGCTCCTTAGTAATATGCTCCTCAATTATGTACCCTTCAGTAGCTTTTTCCTTTTCCTTGCGAGTGGCAGAAGGACTGGTGGGAGGCACAATTGGAGTCTGAGAATTGGAAACATCAACATTAATAGAACCAATAGGAGCATCAGTAGCGGCTATGTCCAGGGCTTGCTCCATAGAGGATTCAACTTCATCATCTAGTAAACCCCGCTCCTTCATAATTGTTTTTTTCCCTTGGCCAAAGCTTTGTCGAATTCTTCATTTAAAAGATTCTGTAAGAGGTATTCTTCGTCATAAGTATCTCCAACCTGCAAAAGCACTAACTCCCAAACTTGAGCTAGAGTCACTGGAAAATCAAGTCCCAAATAGTGCAAGCTGTCTCGGCTTATAACACTGAAGACGTAAAATTTGAATAAGGTAGCATTGGCATCGCCACAGCATCAGTGAACGCTTTTTCAGCGGCTGCTTTATCATTCAAAGCTTGATCTCTCTCTGTTCGAGAATTTCTGCCTTAGCAGTCAGCATAGAATAGCTATTTTTTTAGCAGTATTCCTCTCCTAAAGACTGGCATTGTCTTGTCGATAAGTTGCAGAAGCTTGCTTTTCCACAGCCAATTGAGTTTCAGTAGTCTTTTGAGCATATTGATCATCTTTCACTTGCGATATCAGCGCATTTTCTCTTAGTTTAACAGCATCAAGTTCTTCTTTGAGCCTTTGATTCTCGACCTCTAGCTCTGTATTCCTCCACGTAAGAGATGGAATGTTAGCATCTCGAGACTCAAGAACCTTGCCCCACTCAACCTTGTCATTCTCCAACATAGCGATTTGATCAAGATCATTCCTGTTAACTTTCTGAAGCTCTTCTGCTAGCTTATACCATAGAGATAGTTTCTTATCAGCTCAGCCCTTAACCGGATCAAGATGCTTCTCAAGCTCACTTTTGACCGTATCCGTCTGCTTATTAATGTTGCCTTTCAAGGCATCCAACTCTTTAAGTATATCTTTTCTGTCAGGCGAGTGAATGTCCAGATCAAAGTACACTCTTTCAAACACCAATTCTTGAATCATTCAGCAAGTATGCTATGTGTTGGTTCAAGTTAATTGCAGGGCCTATATATAATCTTCTGAATATCGGCAGAAGGAGGAGTAACATGCGGTGTAGTAAGGGGCAGATAACCAGAAGTAGTCTGAATAGCAGGGACAAGAAGTTTATCTGATTTGGGGCGCTTCTGAGGATCATCCCTACTCTAGCAATCCCTATCTCTCTTCCTTCTTCGTTTCTCCTCCTCTTTCCGTCTACTCCGCTCATAACGATCATCATATTGGTCATTATATCGATTACAATCACAATGGGATCCTTCGTCCCGGTCTTCTTTTTCTTGCTTCTCCAGATCCTCATGCCTCTACCTCTTCTGTTTCTATGTAGCCATGAGGTTGATGAGACTGATGAGAATATTGCGAGTGTTGGGAATATTAAGATTGCTGAGAGTATTACGAGTATTATGAATGATGAGACTGTATTCCTTCGATTATAAGAACCATTTCGGTGCTTAAAGCTCTTCATAAATTGACGATTCATGTCCGAACCTAAAATAAGGAAAAAGCGGGATTTTATACTTAGATCAAAAAATACTGGGGCAAAGTATAGGGTACACGCAAAAGCGACAAAATATTAGAGTGTATGTGATGTATGGTCTAACAAGCATCTAATAATGAACCTCGCTTCAGTGGTGTAGCTAACATAGGCCCTATATCATAAAATGTCCTTCGAAATGGAAGGGTTCGAGTCAAATCCATCTCAATAGCCACTTTTGTAGCTTTGGTTGCAAGCTCCGATGTCACGGTCTCACTTGGAAGGTCTTTCTCGGTGCTGAGATCACTCAAAGTCTTGAAAATATTCATGGAACTCTCCTCGTGGGTGTCCGGAATAATAGGATCCTCACTAACTTTCTCAACATTTAAATCATCTCTTATAGTAGTCTTACCCTCCTCGATCTGCTTGGTTTCCTTCATAAGACCTTTGCCTTCACGGTGTGTAAATTGTTCTTCTTCCATCAAAGGCAATGAGACTTAGAGGGTGTTTTGCTACCACTGGCGGGGTCCGAGCACTTCTTTAGCAAGGATTCATTGGCTTGACTTTCCAATGCACCAATATCTAATGCTGTAGGTGTAGACTTAGGTATGGAAGGTGCTCCTTCAGAATGGTATTTCCTTGAATGATGGAGCAACCCGTATTTGCGGAGATACTCTTCTTTTATTCAGTATTTTCTACCCCTATCTACTTCACCAATGGCTTTTAAAGCTTTATTAAATAGCCTTGAATGGGGCAGAGTCTTTATTGTCCTTAATCAGAGTTGGAAAAACTGTAATCAAGAAAGAAGATTTCAGTAATCGAGATTTAACGGGAATTAAATGAGAAAGGAAAAGTATAAATTTGCTCACCTCCTTCCAACCAGTTCCCGTGAAAAGTCTCGGGATAGCGAACGAAGAAAAACCGAGTCAAGAACCTTAGGGCACTCTCCGGCAAATCCTATATAAGATTTTGGTTCCGTGCACCTTCAACGTGAATGATAGACGGGATGTCCTTCCTCCTTTTGAATGAGTAAAGATAGCAGATATCCTGAAACGCTGGCTTATGTTCCTTCTCTTGCATAAAAAGTATGTAAAGTCCTACAAGATGATATAACCATTTGGATGAAGTTAGAAAGGAGCGATAGCCATATGGTTCAGGATCCGCACTAGGAAAGGATTGAAATAGGTAACGCCACCGCCCATCAACATCGGCCGGCTAACAACTACATTGCCACTAGGCGGTTGATCAGTAAACACATTCTCCTCCAACAATATTGCTTCTGTGTCAGGAATACCATACTGACTACACAACTGCTTATAAGTTTTCATATTAAGTGTGGTCAAGTGTCTTGCTGATGGCGGGGCACTGAAGGGACAAAGAGTAGGAAATGGTTGATCAGGTACCGAACCAGGAGTTGTAGTTGTTATTTCCCTAGATGCCTATATAGAAACATTAACTTGTGCAGAAGAAGATGTCCCTTCAGTCTGAAGGCGAGCTTGTTGTCTAATAGCCATTTTACACAAATAATCTCATTTATAAACATATCACAGGCAGGAAAAAGGTGATGAACATTCAGTCCTCAATTCAAGTTGTGAAATGTTCAAAGTCTAGAATGCCCAAATCAATAGGTTTCAAAAGCAAAAAGTTTAAGTGTCAAAGACTATGTCATGCAACAACCTAAGGAAGCTAGTCACTCAATGATCTAACTAATCACAACACTTCGCGATCTAACACAATAAGTTGTATAATAACCTAAAGATCTCGAGTTGCTGTCGGGCTTCAAGAATCGGGTCGTAGAGAGCAAGGGTCGTCCCAATGGTCTTAAGCTCATCTGAAATCTTAAGTCGTTCAAGGTCTTAGGTCGCCATCTACTTCAATATGTTTGATCATGCAAACTTAGGCTGTCCGAATGATCTAAATATATAAGTCATCAGCTAGTTCATGGAAGTCTAGATCGTCTAATGACCTAAGAGGTCAAGTCGCTTCAACGACCTAAGGGCCAAGACCGCTCAACTATCTAAAAAGCTTTAATTATGACAGCGGTCTGGGTCTTGGGGTAACTTAACGCTCTAAGGCTTCAGGTTGATCCACGGTCTAAGGCTTTAGGTTGATCCACGATCTAAGGCTTCTGATTGATCCGCGGTCTAAAGCTTCGGGTCTTGAAAATGATCTAATAGCATAGTTCAATTTCCAACCTGGTTTTGAAACTGCTCAAAGGCACACAAACTGCATTGTGATTATTTGAGCAACATGTATAGCAAAATGATCAACATGATATGCAACATTGATACAATGGGTTTCACACATAGATCTCTAACTACAGTTCACTGAAATGTTCCTAGCAATTACAAAGCATAGCATAAGCTTGCAAGATTAATACATTCATGTGGTAACAACAGTATATGTGATATGAAAAACAAGGACAAAGACTCGCAATCAAAGTGTCAATCCATTATTATGTTGGTGATACAATCAACTCAGAAGTTCAACCATAATGGATTTCAAATTATCATATATTCTCAAAATCTTAATACAAACCCTATTCAGACATCACATATGATCATCAAATATTAATGCATTACCTACATGCAATGACGAACAACATGGATGAAAACCAATATAGCATATTGATGCTAGAAAATACAAAAATGATGAACAAATTTGCAAGTCAATACAGACCTTTTCAGAATCTGGATAAACAAGATTGTTCAAAGTCTATAACAAATTTCAACTTCCACAAGTGTTAAATAATCTCACTTGCAATTAATCTGCTACATAAAACAGCAATAAAAAACAAAGTCTGATTTAAGTCAGAAAATGGGGGTCTGGACCTCAGTTTCATTCAACATCCAAAAACCTATTTTATGTTAATACATAATAATCCAAATCCAATGCTGAAAGTTTAGAATTACCAAAGGTTATCAAGCCAAATCGAATCTACAAACCTCAGTTTCAAGCACAAGTCATTGATTCAA
Organism: Allium sativum; assembly: GCA_030737875.1. Classification (NCBI taxonomy): domain Eukaryota; kingdom Viridiplantae; phylum Streptophyta; class Magnoliopsida; order Asparagales; family Amaryllidaceae; genus Allium; species Allium sativum. The sequence goes on along the minus strand of CM060916.1, from coordinate 1,043,354,255 downwards.
TAAGATAAGAGTATGAAATCAGCACCTGCAGTGAACCAGAGCAGATCCAAGTGATCTAAAATTGAGTATGAAGGCTTCTAGGGTTTAGATGGTTCTGAAAATCAACTCGGATTGGAACATGACGACAGTAGTTGCAGTGGCGATTGATTTCAAGCAAGGATGTGCGCTCGGGCGAATGTAAGGGATATGGATCCAATCAGCTATGTGGATTGATTGGGTTGTAGAAACATGGTTTTGGACGAGATGAACTACTCAGTAACAAGTTGCCATTAAAATGTTTCTTCTGTAAAGGAAGATAATGGGGCGCAACGACCAAAGTAAAGTTATAAATGGGGATCGGTGCAGATGGGCAATGTTCGATCTAGTAAATAGCCCAAAAATGACCTAATATTGTGTATATTGCGACGACCTAACAAGGAATGTCAAAACAGTGTCGAAATTGTAAAAATTGAAGCTCATATTACTTTCAATAAATACAAACTTCAAGGTTCAAATGTTAATTCATTAAAATACAGTTTGATGATGAAGCATTGTTAAGGGGAAAAGTTAGGTCGTTCATGTATATTCAAGTTAGGTCGCAAAGACCATAGGTTGCTCAGATCTTAGATCGTCTTTCTTTGAATCGCTCAAACAAAAGCTCTTTAAGCCGCATCCTACTAGGTCGCTTCAATGTTAGGTCTTTCAACGACCTAACAGATCAGATTATGGTTTGACGGGCCGTGCAGAAGGAAGATCCTTAGATCGGCTATGTTCAGATCAGTCAACGACCTAGATAGGTCATTCCCGAGGACAAAAGTTCAGATTAGACCAATGATCGCTAAATTGGGACGATTAAGTCGCTACATCCTAGATCGTATCATAGGGACGAAATATGAACTAGGTCGTTAGGTCGGTTTCTACCTAGAACATCAGCTCTCTCGAATGACCTAAGGCCCTACATATACCATTTCTGAGCCTCTCCACCTCACAACCACTCCTATAGATAACCCCACACTTCCACCATTAAAGGGACTGATTTTTCCCTCCACAAAGTGATTCCAAATTATTTCTAAACTACTCAAACTCATTCAAACCCCCATTAATCCTCTTTCAAACTTTGATTCAGCACCTCAACCACCACAGATTCGCCAAAGATCATCTAAGTGTTCAAATTGTTGAAGCTACTCCAGTAATCATCACAATCGTAGAGATCTACCATTTCCATAGAGAAATTGAGAGAATCAAGACACTGAAGTGAAGAAAGTAGAGTAAATCATTGTAAAGAGAGAAAATGGGTAAAGTTAGAGAAATCATGCACCTTGTAACCTTGAAAGTGATAATGACAATGCTCTTTAAAGTCGATGTGGGCCAGATCCAGGCCGAACCACTATAAATTTATGTCTTTTACTGCTTTTTGCGTTTGTGGCTACCATTTTTCTAGATCTTAATCATTTATGAAGTGTAGAATTACACCTTGGGGTGTTAGTGCCATTTTTAGCATTAACAGTCAACCTTGCTCTATTTTGATAGAAATGGATAAGGGAAAGCATCACTTATTTTGAGCAATTGATGCACTGGTAGAAGGGAAACCATAACATTTCATGAAAGTAATGGAAGAGGAGACAAAGACTACCTGAAGTAGAAGTTCATCAAAATATGTTCATCGGATATTGGAAGAAGTTCAAAATCGTCTACCGGTGCCAAGAAATAGAAAGGGGCTTTTAGGCACAGGGACAAAATTAGAGAAAAATTTAGGCACAAGGACAAGAAGTTAAAAATTTAGGTGCAAGGACACCTTTTTGTGTAATTCAAGGAAATTAGGGGCCTATTATCATTTCCTATTTTACACTAAAATGTGTCGTTGTTCCTAATTTTTTGACCTCCTTTCCTTGTGCCTAAATTTTTCTTTAATTTTGTTCTTGTGCCCAAAAACCCCTTTTTATTTCTTGGCACTGGAAACGATGTTGAACTTCTTCCAATATCCGATGAACATACTTTGATTAACGTCTACTTCAAGTAGTCCTTTTCTCCTCTTCCATTGCTTTCATGAACTGTTATGGTTGCCCTTACCAGTGCATCAACTACCCAAAATGAGTGATGCTCTCCCTTATCTATTTCTACCAAAATAGAGCAAGGTTCATCATCTTCAACTACTATCAAATGTCAAAATATATCACATTATACAAATTTTGATTGGAAACTTCATCAATTTCTTTTGTGAGCAAAAGCTATTCGTGTGCGTTTTGAAACAAATGGCTGAGCCTAAAAACTTCTAAGGCATTGTCCCTAAAGAAGTATTTGAATGGTGGTGGCAATTTTTTAAGTGAGGCTATGATTCTTGGTAATAAGAAGTACAATTATAGCCCTTTTAAGGATTGTTCTGCTTGGCTTTTGAATGATGGTGATCATATTAATGCAACTCAGTCAGAACTTCCCAGCTGTACACAACAAGAAAAATACCCTATTGCAACTAGCTATTTGCAACAGGCGACACATGACAGTTGCAGTAAATGGTGTTTAGCAACAGACCTATTATAGTAGTTGCAATAAATGAGATATAGCAGCAGGTCTTTTCTTTCTGTTGCGAAAAGCATATTTTTAGCAACTGCGTTTTTCTTCCTGTTGCAAAAACGTACTTTTCGCAAATGTGTTTCCAAGCCAATTGCAAATTAATATCTTTAGCAACTGTTTTTGATACTTGCAATAACTATATTTTTTTTACAACTAGTAAAGCCAGTTGCGAAAAACACTATTAGTAATTATGTAAAAGATTAATAATTAACAATTATTAGTTAATAATAAAATTTAATTATTATAAATTAATATTTATAATTGATAATTAAATAATAATTATTATTAATTAACAGTTAAAAATGAATAAATAAATAAATAATTATTAAATAATAATAATAAACTAATTGATAAAAATAATAATTTGTTTAAAATATGAATATGTATAAATAATAAATAAATTCATAATAAAAAAATAATCGATAATTGATTAATATTATTATTAAAAAGTAACTAATAATTAATAATATTTTTTTTATGAATTAATTATAATTTGTGTTTGAAAGAGGTATTTTTATGGTTTAATTAATTATTTGTTATTACTAATTGTTGATGTTGTCGTTTTTAATTTTTTTAAATATTTTTTAGTTTACATTGAATTAATATTTAAATAGATATAAACTTTTCTAAAAAATGATGCTTTTATATATGTTTAAAAATAATAACCAATATCTTTTTGGTCCCACCTTAAATTTTAAGTTTAGCTATTTAAATAATTCATAATTAATATGAAATAACTAATAAGTAATCAATGTTAATGTTTAATAACTAAAGTTTAATCATCTTGCAAAAAAAAGTAACTAATTTTTATTACTCCATCTATTTATTAATAGTTAAGAAGCAATAATTAATATTTAATATTTAATATTTTATAATTATTAATATGTAATATTTAAAATAATTAAAATTCTGAAATTTACATCTTCCTATTATTCCTAGTCTAACGGACAAAACCATGTTTCTATGCAAAATTTTGCCCATAAGAGGTCGCCCAGTAACATAAATAACTACTAAAAGAACGTAAAAAATAATTCTGGAATTTTGGCTCTAATCGCTGAATTTTGGCGGCACCCGTGAAATTTTGGCTCCAACCATTCATCCCAAGTAGAAATCTCTAGAAACAAAGCCTTCTCTCCCCAAGTTGAAATCCAAAACCCTGATCTACCTCCGATCTACTATTGCAGCTGACGTCCATCGACAGCCCTAGCTAAGCTATCCCCTAATTGAAATTGGAAATCAACTATTGACGTCAATCTACTATGGCTGTTCCGATCTGGGGCCTCTCCCTCTTCCTCGTTCTCTTATCCATCTCAAAACAACCACTGCTCTTTGACCTCTTCCTCCTCATGCAACGCGGCCATCTCATTGCTGTCGTGTGCTTTAGGTATGAATTTTAACTCGAACAACTCGAGCAACGAGACGATTTATTATGAGGAAACCGATAGTGCAAAACTATTTGATGAAATATTATATTATTTTAATATATTAAATTTTACCGTCAATTTTAAATCTGGTTATTCATCTACTTCTGGATCTATTAGTAGTTCGAATTACAATGTTGATATTGTTGAGGGAAACTCTTCTAAGTTCTCAGAGGATGGTTCTCAAAGCGATAAATCTACTTCTTTGGTGAATGCTCCTTTTGACAGTAGTATATTTGATTGTATTATGTTTGATCCTGATGTTTTAAAGCTTGATGAGACTAGGTAGATTTCAGTTTCTCCATGTCAGTCATTCTCAAATGTGAATCATTATGTATCTGATCATCTTTATTAGTCATGCAGTAAATCTTGCTCTCCTATAAATGCTTATGAGATCTTCAATGATTTGGCTTATAGTTTGGTTAAGTGTGAAGTGTTGATTCCTTTTGATAACGATTTCTTATTGAGTGAAGATGTTAATGGTGGTCCAAGGGGTGTTGTTGCTTCTGAATGATTAATCTTAGATTTAATCCAAAACACAGATATTCTTGTTGTCAAAGATAAATTTCTTGCCAAGAAGTTGGACAAATCCAATCTAATTATTCCTTTGTTTAATAGATTTACGTCTTTGTCAAGTTATGAAGATGAGATTGAGCTGTTTATTGGTCAATCTTTCTTGAAAATGGATTTTGTTGATACCATTGCTAAGGCTGAGGGCGTCATTTGCACTGTCGTAGTAGATAAGTTCATCTGTGAAGCTAAAGTTATTTATATTTATGGAGACAATATGGCTCTTAAGTTTAATTGATTCTCAAAAGTTAATCTTGGTAATGTTCCAATCTACAATCCAGTTATTGGTCCTTTGTTTAATGGTACATGCAGTTTCAGTTTTTGGTTTTTTGATAAGACTCTTGATGTTATTTTGGTTAGCATGTAGTGAGATTACAATGAGATTATGTCATACAGTGAGATTATGTCATACTGCGAGATTTTTTAGCCAGGAATCCCTAAGTAGGCCAAACTTAAAAATTAGATAGTTGATGGATAAGTGATGCTTCCTTACTCCAGCAACCAAAGGATTCTAATGTTTTATGTCATTATTTTAGATTATTAATTTCTCATTCTGCCTTTTACTTTTGCAGGTTTTCCTGAGGGTTTGACCGCCATAGAAATAATAAGTGTTCCCTTTATATGTTTTGTTTAAGATGTCTAATCTTTTTAACTTATTTATTTTTGTAGGCATGAAATATTTCATATATGAGGCCTAGTTTTGAATCACTACGAAGTGTCGTAGCTGAGAATGAATAACGCTCAAAGCTCGATAATTTTTTCAGCTAATGTTGTTGGTGAAAGTTATATTTCACAACAATATGTGCAGATTTTGACATTTTGGCTTTTCATTTGAATTTTGCAGTTTGTTGTAAGGTGGCCGATCTCCATCATCTACAGCTATCTCTCAAAAGTAACATTTGGATCTGTCGGTGGCTGATCATAAATACCCAAGACATCTGTTAAGAACACAACATATTCAGGTATAGTTAGTGAATTTTTATATCTTGTGGTACTAGTATGCAAAACTTGCATTTTACATATTTGAACGTAAAAAAAGAAAACACATACTAAATTATTTGGTCAAAGTACAGTAAATGTTTGGTGCACTACTGTATTATGTATTTGGCTATTTCTCTTAGATAATGAGTCATGCTGAAAAGCTGAACTGATCAAGTTTGAAACTCAATTATGCATTTAAGGTTACAACACTTTTATCATAATTTTGTCCTTTTTTATTGAATAATCAAAACAGGAAATCCATGCATTTGCAATATAAAGCATAAAACTGGAAAATGATACAAGATATTTGCTAAAATGGAAAATATTGCTTTTATTTGTTGTCCAAGCATAGTAGGAATTATCCATTGAATGAAGTGAGTTTTATATTTTGAAAATTGGGCTTAGGACAAATACTGATATGTACTCCTAGGGACTACATTTTGTTTTCAAGTTATAAGGACTTGTTTTTTTCTTCTTATTCACCAAAATTATCTAATTTACGTACTGGTAGCTATATAACCCTATTACTTGTTCGATTTGCTTTTCTCTATTCGCAGCTCTTCTATTTTTGTTGATTCTCCAATGTTTTATTTATTCATTCTATTCTTTTCTTTGACCTTGCAGCCTATGTATTACATCTCATGTGGTTGTGCTGTTGTGGGAAGCAACCGAATATTTTACTTTATTTGCTAAAGAAATTGATTTTGGTCCCCACCAGGTAATTTAATTTTCTTTCTTGTTGAGAAAGCATCATGGATTTGTTGAAACAAGTCAGTCAGAGAAGTTGGATTTCGCAGCGTTGCACATCAATGGGTTGCAAGGAAGTACATAAGGTATTCTTCGTTCTAAGCTTTTATTTGATGTAGAGTTCGTTGGAATGACAAACATATTCCTAGATAGGCATGTGCATGTTCATGATCGACAACAAACTTGGAGCATGAACTGCAGATTTGTTCTAGTGAACAGATGATATTTATTCTCTTGTTATAGTATACTAGTTGTGAACCCGTGCTTCGCACACGGGCATGTAATGAGTAGTAGGTGTAAAAGCAAAACAAAATGGAGTTGGACTTTGTTGTTTGTTGTAGTGTTTGGTTTGACATGAAAAGAGTTGACTCCTGAATTAATCGTGTAAACATAGGTTAGAGTAGATGGTGTAGGGAAGGAAACGATATATGGTTGTGACAAAATTAGTTTGCTGCAACAAAGGGTAAAAAGTATTTGGTCTTGGTTTTAACTATGTAAGTTGCTAGAAATATGTAGTTATATAACATATGTGGAAGGAAATCTTGGTATCGTGGTGGACTGTAAACACAGTGTTAGGTGCGTGTGTGTCCAACGTTTGCGGTACACTTAAGCATGAGATTGAAGTGCCTCATGTAAACGTGGTCAAAACAATAGATGGAAATGTGTATGTGGGATAATATGGGTTAGTTAAGAGGTTGAAACCCGTGATGTGCACACGGAAAGTCAAGAATATGTTGAAGTTAAGGGATTGGCAAGGGAAAATAGCGGAGGTAGGAGTGTTGTGCTGGATGGAAATAGAGAAAAAAGGATGATTTTTATGAGTGATGAATGTAGCAAGATGGTGATATAAGCAGTGGTTTGTAAAAAAAAAAATTAACATAGTTTTTATGTGTACATCCGAAAAAATTGCAATGAAGACGAAGATAGGAGGTGACGTTTGTAGTTGTTCAAAGTGGGTATGTACTACGCTTACGGGTAGTGTCATATTCCATTATTTATGGCTGATGTACCAATTAAGCAAATATTTGATTAATGATATGGTTTAAAATCCTCCGCTAATAGATTCTTCCTATTATTATTGTGCAGTTTTAGTTAATTAACATAAGTCAAATTCAGTGCAGTCTAATTTGCCTCTTTTTCTTTTTAAAGTGTCTATGAATTTATAGTGCTGTAATAGAATTTGGATAAAAATTCATTAGTCAATTTACAACAATTTTAAATTTAAATTAGTTAATTTGGTTCCAAATTCAGTAGTTATGTGATCTTAAGTTTTTAACTCTTTGTTAAAATATATATTTATAAGTTTTTTTGTACGTACATCCAAGTTAGTATGAGTTACGCAGCTAAACTTTGATAGATTGCAATCAACTGCTTTGGTCTAAAGTGAAATTTGTAATGTTTATGTATATTTAAATTGGTATAAGTGTTATGAAAAAAGAGCACAACCTGATGATGATGAATAACAAAAGAACAATTCAAAAAAATAGGCAAGAAGGTAAAATACTCAAAACAAAAGAAGCATATAACATACAACCATACATTGATTACAAACAAAGAAAATAGTACATACTCACAGTAGAAACATAAAACAAAGTACATAAATACAATGTACATGAACATAATGAAAAGACGTGACATAGAGTAGGGAACATGTAAAAGAAGACACTTTTCAGCAGGCATTGAGGATGAATTTAAGCGTTAGTTCTCCTTTTACAACCGATTTTGAATTCAGCAGTTTTTGAAATCTTATTTTCAGATTCATCTGGTTCGTTGATAAGAATATCGTTAGTTTTTTTGTTCCTTCTTCCCTACTCGTTTTTCTCCAGCAGTTTGGCTTCTTTTTCAAGGTCTTCATCGATAGCAATTTTTTTACCCTTTCTCGCCGCGGATACCTTGTGATTGGAAGCAGTAGAGGAATTGTAGCTGCCGACGTCTTCTTGTTTTATTTGAACTGCCACTTGCGAGCTTTCCTGTTTCACCAACACAAACTTTGCAGCAGTTAAGTTCCCCCTTTTATTAGAAATGTTATAATGGGTTGTTCTTGTTTCTATCATAGCTTGTGCACCGCATAGTGAGTCAAAGATTTTATCAACCTGTCCATCACCAAGTCCCACCATGTTGTCAACCGAGTGGTTAACCAACCCTTCAGCCTCTTCGTCGAAAGCAACAACAGTTGTTGACGCAGTGCTGTCGAAAAAGTTCATTGCTAATCGAAAACGATTAGTAGGAGAATTTATTGTTTTACAACATTTTGGACAGAAAAACTGCTTATCCACATCCTTTAGCGTTTTCTTGTAGTTTGGACATGAAACATAGAATCATCCCGCTGTGATATTTACATTCATTATTGTTGCTGCAAATGAATATCTTGCACCCTGATAATTAAAAGACAACTTAAGAATAGGAAAATAAATAATGAAATAGTAAGCGAATATAATAAGTTATATACGGATGAGGTTGAGATTCTTATAGCATGAAGAACTTCTGATATGGTTTGGCGGGCAGGAACAATAGATGATGAAGAAGAAGAAATGCAATGCACATCGTTGTTCTCCAGTCCGGAGGTGAGTTTCCTGCATAATTTTTTATTTGTGATGAGGATATGTTATCAAGTAGCAACAGTGAGGATATAATAAATAAAAGTAGTACCATGTGAGCAGCTCCTTGCTTTGTGGCTCATCAATATTTATGTAAACCTTTGTAGCATTAGTCGAGTTGAATGAGAACTCACCTGTAGAAAAAAAACACGTCATAGTTAAGATCAATGATGTAAGAAGTAATTGTATGGCAAACGTGATACCTCGGTATAATATTTAATGACAGTTGATGTAACCACCACGGTAACAGGTTGGTCCTTTATGTCGGTCACAGATTCATCAATTAATTTAGCTTTTTCTGACCATAAAGTTGCGACAATCAACTTTCCCTGTCCAGCAAAGCTGCAAAGGTTTGGGTTAGAGATGCGGTAGAGTAGCATGATGTACAATAAAGTAAGGTTACCTCCCACTAAGTATCTGCAAATCTTTTTGATGGTAGGAAAACCTTTATTAGTAGTCAAATTAGTTATGTTTGAGATACCTCGAAGAATACCCGATATGTCTAGGATCAGAGCAAGAAGGAGTAATTAAAAATAGGAAATAATAATTTACTATATGTACATTATATTGAATTTTTTATTGCATACCGGTCAGTGGACCTGTTTTTCCAACTCTACTTGTTAGTATATCTTTGACTGTAGAGAATTTGTATTGTGGAATTGAAGCATCAGGTTGTTCTATTTTCCTGACAGCTGTATCAGAGCAGATGAACACAGTTAAGTCTTCGTCCACTGCACGGTAGTTGATATCCGAGTTGATAACGTTGAACGTTTCTATTTCATACAAATGGTGTTTAGTGAAGATTTGCTCATATTTATGCATCAGTGGTTTTGGAACGAAAGCTAACTTCTGGTTTCCCTGAACAATATTAATGCACAGTATATGTGTAGGTGATTAGGTCTGCAAACGAAAGAAATGCTAGCATACAGTGGAGGGAAATTAAAACCGGAGGGTCCAAAAGCTGTAAGTTGAGACAGCATGCTTCTTTGCTTTCCTTCTTGACTGAATGCCATAGGCGTCCAACCCGAACTTTGATGCGAACCCAATTTGTGCCATGTATTAATGCTGACATTGGTTGATAAATTTCACCCAAGGTTTGTAAGTTGGAAGGTAAAAAGTAGGAACAGAGAAGAGAGGGTGTTGACGTGAAATGATGGAGTAGACAAATCAAGTACAGTATAGTATTTATAGGAGTGGATGACGTTGTAACTTCTCGCATAACCAATGCCTCCAAATGAAGTTACATAACTACTGCCTTCAAATTGAATATAACTATTAATTTAAAATTGTAACTTGTTTGACCGAGAAAATGGAGGCGACAGTTTTTTTTCATATGAACTTACGGTCACATATATATATGGTTTGAATGCATGCAGTAATATTGTTTACACTGATTTATATATAAATTTAGGCAGTAGATAGTGTACTGCACATGGTCAAAAGACTTTACACTGTATTATAAGAATTTATCAGTATAGGCAGCACTGTTACAAATCGAAAAAAATATCGTACATATATATCTTGAGAAAAGACGGGCAAAAAGATGGGTTGTTGTACATCTCTTCAGCGTGAAAATGGAAGAGAGCCAGGAGCATACATTGGCTAGGCTATTTATTTAAAATCTCTCTTATAATCCAACCGTGTTGTCTTAGTGTCCTATAATTACACCCCCCTACCCCACACCCCCAAAAGAAAAAAGAAAAAAAATGTCTTGAACATTACGTCCTAGTGATAACCTGGTGCAAGCGTGATTGATAGTACCAGGTAGCCGTTTTACATTACCCTGAACTAAGAAAAAGGAAGCCTTCAACATATATATTCACGTAAGTATTGAAATATAAAAATTACGCATGCCTTCCTAAAAAAGTGAGCTATTTCACTACAGTAAAAACTGTTTTTATTGTATGATATACAAAATACAATACTTGTGAAGACCGAACTGATTGTAGTGAAAAGTCCAAGGTTTTCGCGGTTCAACCGATCAGACCGTGAAAACTGCGATGATAGTTTATGTCTATTTTTCAATGTAAAGTTACTTTAAATATAGATAAATTTAAACAAATTATGAAAAACAACCATGTCGAAACTATGTAATTGAAATAATTATATAATGACTTATCACAACAAAGTTGTAAATTTACTAATTTTGTTTTGCGAAAAAGTATTTGTTCAGTAATAGTTTGTAAAATTTACATAAAAATGAATTATACCATTCAATTTTAATGATAAATGCTATTAAAGTATTTATTAATTTTATTATAGTAAAAAGTAAAGAGTGAAGCAAATAATTTTTCGTAAATTTGAAAAATCGTAAGATTCAAAGAGGTCGAACCAGAGGTTTTTATACGGTTTTGAGCTTAAACCGTGGGTCTGTGCACACATAAGGTAATTTCATTTTCAAAACCGTGACACTCTAAGGTCGAAGGTTAAACACCTTCGAACCGAGTTTGAGTTGAATCTTTAAAACAGTGCATAAAACAATCTACACTGACTTAAAATAATACTAAATAATTCATGTGCATTTTTTAACTAATCAACTATGAGCTATGTATTTTTTGCATGGACAAAGGACGCTAGAGAACTATAAATGAACAGTTCCTGTAATTACCGAATTGAATGTGACATGCCTGTATAGATATTGGTTAAAAACTCAACATTATATCACAATCAAACACCTCAACCAGTGTCATTTCATATTTGGTTTAACAAATAATCATTTTCAGTCCAACAAAATAATCATGCATGCTAAATATTAGTTTTCTTATTCACATGCAATTATAATCAGTTGCTACAATCCAAAGATATATTGTTTCTATATGTACACTTAGTCAAAGAGGCGGGTATGGACAACAGAGGAAGAAATAATTAAAAGAAAAGAAACTATTGAAAAAAAAAACATGTATCGTACATTTCATGTCATTCAATTATTGAAGTCTTCTGTGCATACATCTAACACGCTGCATAAACACAATTACAACAACAATGAATGAAATCATTTGAATAGCCATTTAAGGCCTCTTTGAATCAGTCTGCATAAGTCAATTAGATGCCTTATTTGCTGAGCTAGGAATCTCGGTTTGGTTTAGATAGCCTTCTTTGCCAAAAGCACCAGGTTAAGATTAGACCAAATACCGTCATGTGCAATGCCTGTAATGTTAAAATTTTCCATTAGATCCCAAACATGCACTATGTAAAATCTACTTTACTGCAATACATGCTTATATTTTAAATTAGTTAAGACATTATAAATATCACACATATGCACTGCGTTATAACATATTGCAAATCACTGGTTCACAGAGAACAACCTGATAATATAAAATAAACACGTTTGCAAGCATGTATACATGAACAATTACATTATACCCTACCTATAAAGTTAAAAATATTTAGTTAGCAGAAACAAATGTCATAACCATAAAAGATTGGTTTAGATAGTTCAGTGATGCAGGCAGCACAAATTTTGTCCCCATTTTGACTTTTAAATTTCTTCCTTTTATTTTGATTTTGATGTTTAATTTTATTATCACCTTCCCGTTTGACTAATAATCATCAGTATTATATGGTATTAACATCTTCGTTTTCCGGCATGCCTACTAATTGGCACAGAAATTTTGCTTACTATATTGAACTCTGTCACACTGTGTTAATTAGTACATGTTATCCGCTACATTTTTATTACATTTGTTATACCTTTTATTTATCACCTAACCATCTAATATGTTTAAAGGAATTATATAACACAAAGGTATTTGTTTTCTCCATCTCAAGCTCGTCTATTATTTAGCACTGTCAGTTTTTCTATCATAAGTTTCCCATTCCTAATTCTTTTCTCTTTTCCTATAGTTTGGTCTATTGATTAGCAAAACTGCTTCAGGTTTACACTATGGTGGTGCTGGTATGCTCTGTATAAAATGCAAGGGTATAGTGTGTTACACCCAATGATTGTAATTATGACTGTTATTTTCTTTTTGAAAATTCATAAAAATATTCCGAACTTTATTTTATGAGTTCATCGCTAAAATGCTTGCCTAAATGAATTGTGTATATACTATCTGGTATTAGAATTTTATGAATAAACGTATATGGTTTTCAATCCTGGTAAGTAATAGCTGAAATGAGTCAAATAAGTTCGTGGGAGATGCTGTAAGAGAGTAAACCGGTGATTAAGTGATTAGTTTCTAGATTTCAAAGAATACCAAAGAATATATCATAAACCATATTTTACAAAACCACATGTTTTATGCAACTAACCGTAATTTGAAAGTTGAAATGGTGATTTACTTCATGGAAACTGTTGTAATGGACATTCCACAGGTGAACACATCCATCTAAAAGCAGGAACTGATCGTTGCTTAAGCGGCATTGCTATTTGTTCTTCATTTTAAAAATACAATACTTGTACTCATTTATATTTTTAACATGCCACCGTCGTTCACACAGCGGAACATGGAACTTTGTTGCGGCTTTAATATATAATGTTAGTAATGTAGCACTGCTTTACATTATTGTGATGCACATACATGATTTAAATGTTTTATACTCAGTTCTTACCCCCATATTTAGTTTAGACAGTGCACCCATTTTACGGAGTATTTATGTTAAAGATTTTGAAATGTGTTAATATTGATTACACAATATAAGTTAACAAAATATATGAATATTATTGACTTGAAAAAATATATATGACGGGAAATGAAAAAAAAAACTCATGTACAGACATGCACATATATTTGGTTTAACATGCATAACAATTGTCTTATTTCATATAAACGGATCGTGTCAGACGTTAAGGTGATATGAATATCTTCAGGACTTGGAAGGGGAAAAAATCAGACATAGGTTCAAAAAAACAGTGAAACCCTCACACATTCACCATAACAACATAAACATATATAGTATGAAAACATAATATTAAACTAACAGATAATTTAAAAATAAACTAAATGATTACCTCTGTTTCGCCAGCAGAAGAAAAAAATGCCATCAAGTCCACTACTTTGTTTTTTATATAAAACCTGACAATAATATTGTTTAGTTACTGATAACAAAAGATATAATTTAGCATAAACCTGAACATCAGTAGAAAAAGGGATTATGTAGCATAAAGATGATGTCGAATAAATTTAACTTGTTACCAACTAAATTAACTAATTTCACATATCTCAGCTATTGATCTGTCTGTTATGCGCGTAGAAAACATAGTGAATGCACTTCTATACTTAAACAACAATTACCGAATCAAGAACAAAGACTATATTGAATGTAGATACGTAATTCTAGAGTATCTTCATGATGACAGGACGAAGACAATGAAAAGGCCATCGAATTAAAATTTTATAAATAAAACTTCTAATTTTTTTATATGTAATGTGTAACACTGATAAAATTTATAGTGCGAAGTGTGGATGCTGACACAGTCGAGGACTAAAGTAATTTTGTTGTACACCTGAATTTTGCATGCCAATTGCATATTGGACTTATTGCAATTCATGTTTCAATACATTTTACCGTATATAACTTTATATGTACTGCTAGTTACCAATACACTTGGGCAACACAAAAAAAAGAAAAAAGAATCGTACTTGTATCACTCTTAAATGACAGTCGGGATAAATTATAGTATAATTCGCTGATCTCCCACATCTAATTTGAAAAAAAGATAAAATAACATGGTGGCCTATTTCAGTTTTCATATGCGAAAAAATATGGAAGAAACAATACTGTAAACCAGTTGTCCGGATTACAATGTATGGTTATCCCTTACCCGCACGCAAACACACCAAAAATCCTGCATTTCCGAACTAATAAGCTAGCAGTTTGGACAGACAAATTTATTATTGAAATATGTGATACAACACAAGAAAATGGACATGATCAACATTTTTATTATTCGTTTAAGCTTATTAAAGAGTTCAGGCTTCTCTAATGTAAGAATGAACTATTATAAATTACCTAATAAAACTTGCTAAATCACGATAGTAACGGAGAATGACGTCCCAAAGCAATAATTAAACCTGCAAAAAATTCAATTAGAAGAGCAGTGGAAAATTTACATATAAATACATGATGTTTGAAATACAGGGATAAGAAAATGAGCACATCAGTTGCATCTCGAGCTGTGTTCAGCCTAATATCGATCGCATGGGTAATATGCTTTGAACAAACCATAAATGCATCATATATGTTGTGAACATAAATTATCTTTGTGTTTGGCTTTTAGCCGTAAACAATGATATGCAAGGGTAGAGCGCATGTCAGACCTAAGAGGCACCAGTAACCATGATATATACATAAAATATTTCTTCGTATGAAGTTTATACATCATAAACTTTGCTCCAGAAATGTAAGAGATTAGTTATTGAATCATTACAGATCTTACAGCAGTTTTCCTAATGGCATATTCTCATATGTGATATCTTAATGTGACATGTTTCAAATAATTCTACAACTTTTAGCTGGTAACGTAATAGTTGTTTTCAAAATAAAAATCACAACTGTTCAGGAAGAGAGCTATATTTTAACAGCACTCTTGTGAAAAAAAGAACAAAATAATGTACTTACGTGACATAAAATAAGAGTAGGTTGCTTGTTTCTGTCATAGGCAATGCAACAAAATCTATTAATATTATATGGCATGTTTCACTATAAAAAGAAAGTGTGAAGACATCTAAATTGGAGATTTCTTCTCAGTCTGCTCATTAGCAGTTCCATACTACAAACCATTCTTCTATCGACCCGACCACATGATTAGCAGTTCTTATCCTTCATTTCTACCCGCAATACACCTTGCAACATCCACATTACTCTTTATTTGCAGTTTTTATGTTTTATTCCTTTCTATCACTTGTGCAAATCACATCATTATTAATTCTAATTCGTAAAGATTTTGCGGGCTCCTACCGACTTATAATCCAGCTTCATTTTTTTGTTCTTTCGTGTAAGTTGCGTTTAAAAATATTACACACTTTAACAACATTAGAGCAGTTATAGAGATTCAATGTCTCTTTCTCAGGCATTAAGAGAGTCTATACACTTTAACTCGATTTGGAGGATTATTCTTCTAATTTTGTGGTATTCATTATGCGTCCATGGAAATACTTGCTCTCTCTGCAGTAGCTAGGATAGACGGAGCAATTAACGCTGTCTATTTCTGTTTTCTTGCAATTCTCGAGCTTTACAATACATTATGTGGATGGGAAATCCCGTTGTAATAGATTTTTAATTTATTTATGAAAATGCATGAGATTGACTTAGGTAAACTTGCCTCAGGTATGCAAGCGATCATAATGTCTTAAGACAGGTTATTTTACATGTGCGAACGTATGAGCACATCTTAACATGTGATATTTGATGAAAAGTAATAACAAATTGTATAAGCCCAAAATTACGCCATAGTAATGACCAAGGTTAAAAAACGTAAAACAGAGGTAAAAAAATCAACAATACAAATGAATAATGATTCTACTCATATATTATAGTAAGCCAATATTAAGATATATTAGTCAAAAAACATAATTTTTGACAGATTTAGTGCATCAAACTAAAACGTAAAACAATAAAACATTGTTTTATTTTGAGCATTCTAATAAAAAGTTGTGAAATTTAAGTTAAATAACATTGTTTATCTACTTATTTCAAGTAATCAAAAAACGTGCTTCAGTAGGCATTATAATCATTCCTTTCATCTATTTATTTCCAGTTTTGCATTCCTCCAGCTTACCTTTGCAAGCTTCAAGCATTTGCATTTTTCCAGTTTTGCCTCCGCAACGTTAGTGCACCAAGTTATTTGTTACTCTATGCCTATTTGCTTGTAGCTGGCACACACAAGTATGTTTTTGAAGTAATATTTGCATTGTTTCAGCTTGTTGCACGTTCCTCATATCACAATTGCAAGCCAAGTCAAGTTCACGCAAGTTGCAATTACAATTCAGCAGTTCACACAATCTAGTTATTTTTGCAGCAGCTACCTTTTAAATCTTCCAGCTCTGCGACAATATACAGGTATCTCTATCAAGTTTGAATTTTATTTAGGCACGCTCTTACATGTCCCATTTTGTTGATCATCAAAACGACGAACCTTCGTATTCCTATTGAATAATTCCCATCAATTATTTTGTGATTTTGGTGTTTTATTTAATAGATGTATTGGTACCACCCTCGCAAGAGGAGCACACTAACTTAAAAAATTATCAATGAATCAATATTTGAATGCACTCAAGCTTTCTTTTACGCACAAGTATATAAAATAACTACAAAGTTAATGAAGATTAGATACATAAATTATTAATCATACAATAATTTAACAAATGACCAACAGCAAACGACAATTTAGGAAATGACTCAAAAGTTTGAAAATTATGCTTCAATATTAACATACCACAACCATGAGGATCTTTCACAAAATGAAAAAAAATCACCTTAATACCCCAACCACAAGTCCATAAGTAGGACATAAATCTTACAAAAATTGTAAGTTTAAAGTGAAAATTTTGTTGTGGGTATAAATATTTATGCACAATATATATGGCTTAATTCCTCATTTCAAATCTAAACAATTGATCAAGATAATGTTGCATTGTGCGATTCAAAAACTTGACTAATTGCATTTATACTTATCGCTATTTCATCGTAATGAGAATCACTCGTTACACCTCACAAGTGCGAACTCATGCTTCGCATACGGGCTCGAGCTATATTTTTCTAATCATCCTCCATTTTCTTTTGTAATCAAATCTACAACTACATTAGATATCACATATTGTGAACATAATACATTTAACACGGTGCAACCAAATCCGCCTGCAACTCACTTATATTGTACAAAGATCTGCAATAAAAAAGATAACAGAAAAAATAGCAACATCAATACATCCTCAAAGATAAATAATACACAACTTGGTTTAAGAAACAACACGCAATGATTCGATGTCAAAAAAAAAGGCTAAGTAACAATAATGCATAGAAGTAAAAAATAATAATAATATGAGTTTTAAACATAGAATCTTAGAAATCGAACATCTTAATAAAGCAAAGCATAGCTTCCAATATAATTACTATTAATAATGCATTTGTAAAAGCTAAAGAGTTAAGGTTATCTACTAAAATAACCATTTAACCTTTTTTCGCTCTTCTTGTTATTAAGCGTATGTCTATGCCATGCAAGTTAATGTCAAATCTGCATATATGAACATAAAAAAGGGATTTAGCAAGACAATTTTATAGGTGAGTGTTGAAGTTTTGGTCTTTAAGTAAAAAAGGTACATGTAGTCAATCAAACTGTAAAAGAAGGTAGAAAAAGAAATTGTTGTATAAAGCTGAAAAGGGAGTGTTAAAGCTTTGAGTGAGCAAATCTGAAGTTGTTCTAGCATGAATGATATGCAAAGAAAAAAAAACTAATCTGCTACTTCAAGAGCCATTAGTTCAGTTGTTGTAGTTGCGAAAACGCTGGAAACACATTCATTTAGCTGATAGAAACAGTTTTAAAGGGATAGATATAAATATGGGAACATGACATTGGTGGTTCCACAGTTATAAACTAATTTTGCATATTTGCATCTTAAAAGCAAATTAAACTGGATGACAATTCAACAATGCTTATAACTTCTATAACACGCTCTAATGGAATTCAGTCTAAAAAGAACTACAAAGCAAAAAGATAGTTTTATACTGTTCCTACGGAAAACTTATATCATGCGGCCAATCACAACTCAGGGGACAAAAATATCCAAAAATATCAAGTTATGTATGCAAATTAAACATTTCATACACAAATCACCCATAATTAGACATGTAACCCCTATAAAAATATAAAATTTGGCAATCTAATAGTTGCCATGTTTCATGAACTTCATCCTAAAGGCATTATTTCACATGCATAAAATTTTGTTTGCTGACAACATGGTAATTCAAGAGCAATTTACATATTTTCTATTACATTTTATAGATCTGAATTTTTATGTGTGGATGTAAAACACTGTAATCAGTGATTAAAATTTTTAAACAGTCTATCTCGCAACATATTGAAATCACATAAAAGCATGGAAGAGATAATATACCTAAACACAAATTTTCTATAAATAATTTTACTGAAAGTAATTCAAGTAACTTAAAAAAATAGTAATCAAGTGATATGTAGTGAGACAATAAGTAGAAAAAAAATTTAGCGGGTCGCACTTATAACATCCATTATCTACCTGCATGTACCTTGGGTGATCAATTGCCTAACGACTACACAAATATCACACTACACATGAATGGAACCAACGAAGAGTATTGAAGTTAGTAGAATAGAACAATAATGACTACAGATACTTGTTACCAAGCCATCGGACAAACTGAAGTCAACCTATTAAAGACTGCCACCAATATCTTACTAAAATATGTATAAATAATCAATTAAAAAAGCAAATAAGGGGTATGACTACAAAGACAGGCAATATGTTCAGTTGATACGTAAGTAATTGGATGTATAATGCATTATTAAACAATTCAGCAAAACTATACATCTACCTCAGCATCAACGGGCCGTATATTTTACATATTTTTATCTTGTCAGCCCTGGCAATAAATAACGAAACTCAAACTCATTTGCTACTAATTCAAAGTAAGGGACGTAATGCTATACATATCTTTTCGTACGCAAAAAAAAGTCAGTAATGTTAGTTTCATATTACAAACCGATGTATCATAAATTGTTTAATAATCCCCAACACTTTTAACAAAATGTTTTCAACTACTGTTGGCCAAATTTATGCGCAAATAACATTTAAATATATTCATGCTGATCCTAATAGTGCTCATTGATAGTTCTATTCATGTGTATTATTTTCCTTTATAATAAATCAAAGATACAAAACTGTGCAGTAAAGGAAATTTAAACTATTGCATACCCAGTAATAGATAAATAGTTAGCAATGTATGACAATGTTGATAGTCTAGCAGTAATTATAAAGTACATGATTCTCGCGTCTGAAGACTGAACTATCAACACCAAGGGATATAACAATGAGTTATACTAAACCACCCATGTTCAACGAAATAATTCAACGTTGTATTTTAGGGAAGGCATATTTGAACAGTAGGAAATAGATTACATAAACACAGATGGGAAAAATGCAGGCAAATGGTAAAGGAGTGGAACGCTGACGCATTGGAATTAAATTGCAAAGAAATTACATCGTTAATTAACACTCACCGTCGGAGTTGGTAAAGTCAAGAGGAGGATGAAGCGTAACCAAAAAAAAAATCTTTGGTTGGGAGTATTAGAACAGATCTGCGCTGTTGACGAAAGGCGGATCGCGTTGGAGAAGGAGGGAAGCAAACGAACTTCTACCATCGCCGGAGTGGACGGTGTAGTAGACAGACTGCGTCGAAGACGTTGAAATTGAATGAAATCGAAATTTGTATAGCCTCAACCGGAATCATAAGTTGAATTTGGGAAACCGGAGAAGTGGGGAGGAAGTTATCGATGTATTGGGGGTAATGATTTTTGTCGGAACTCGGTTTTTTCCTTTTTGGCAATCTACAGGAATGTAAAATTGAAACGGCGTATAATCATGCCACGTCGGATGTAAACAGCAATTAACGTTTCCACATCAGCATATAAAGGATTCTGTTTTCTATTATAGGTAATAAATGTATGATAAAATAGAAATATGATTAGAAAATACTCTATTTAAAAAAAATGTGTTGTGTGATAGAAGAAATTGTTGTACATGAATGATGTATGAAAATTATAGAAATCTTTGTTGTAATTGTTTGTACTATTAAAACTTTGTTAAAATAAATTTTTTATTTGTTTATTTCATTTTCTGATATACACTATTACTAAAATGAATACATTTAATATGTAATATCTATAAGCTGTAATATTTTTTAACAATTTATGATTCTATTGCAACGGGCATATATTATTGCAAAAGTATCTGTTACAACAACAAAAGCCAGTTGCGAAAAAGTATACTGCAACATATTATTGCAACGGGCAAAAACTGTTGCGAAAAGGGACCGATTTTTTGCAACTTCGGCTATATAGACGGGCGCTGGCCCGTTGCAATAGGTTTACTGCAACAGATATGGCCTGTTGCGAAAAGTGTTTTTTGTTGTACTGGTAGAAAGTTACATTATGCAAAATGTGAGGTTGTGTGGCATGCTAACTTGATTTGTAAGGAGAACAGAAGTTTAGGAGTTAAAGATGAAGAAGTCGACGTTTTTGGATTGACTGAAATAGTGAAGAATAACAAGCGGATGAGGTGTCCTCGGTGCATGTTTTACATGGAAAAGATTGGAGGCTGCTTTCATATTACTTGCAGATTTGTTTTTCTTCGTATAAAAGTTACATCTCGGTCAAAAGTGTTGGAAAATGAGTGAGCAAAGAAAGAGGAAAGTGGGAAGAAGAAAGGATACCAACATTTAAAGTCCCACATCATAGAAATATTAGCACCATCTCTCCTTATATATTAGAAGCCAAATAGGCTTATGTAAAATAAAAAAGAGAGGGATGATAAAAGGATGTGGACTTAGCCATATTAAATACATTAAAAAGTCAAAGATAAGGGCCTTGGGGCTCTTGGGGTCTCCTGATTGGGTATGGCCGACGTTGATGATTGGGCTAGTGCACTGACATGAGAATATATTTTTCTCAGAATTTTAAAAGGTCTGTTCGCTCAATCCAGAATTCGAAAGGAATGTCTGTTAACTGAGCGAGTTCAACCATTTGAATTCTCAGCGTATGCATATTAATAACCGAGCGGTTAAAGGGTCGCAACCTTTCCTATTCTGGCGGTTACAAATGCATGCGAACAGGCACTCCTCCTTGCCTATATATACACTGCCCAAAACAAGACAGACTTAACTTTTTCCTCCTCGAATTACTTCTTCTTCTCCAACGTAATTCTCTGATCTAGTTTCTGTAATTATCTTCAGTTCGTCGGAGCTCCGTTTGCTGGCACTACGCTGCGGAGTTGGTCCATTTTATCCTGGGAAACAAATTGCAACTACGTCAACTAGTGCATACGACGGCAATATTGTTTCAAGGAAACAGATTATTTTCTGGACTTGGACATTACTGTAAAAGGAATACTATATGTATTCTTTAATCGATTGCACAATCGGTTACGCTTTCTGTGATTATTGTAAACACAGTTTGACGCGACAATTGTTTCATAATTGTTGAGAAACATTGATTGTTGTTGCTGTTTACTTTGCAATACAATCATGTATTGACAAAAGATATAACTTTGTCATGCAATTGTGTATTGACAAAAGTTCTAACAATCTGCTATTACTGTTCACTTTGCAATACAATCATGTATTGACAAAACATATAACTTTGTAATACAATCGTGTATTGACAAAGAATTTTCTAACAAAAAGTAGTTGTAAATTATCGTCATTGATATGAAATATGCTGCTGGCGATATTTATTATTTAAGTATGCACACATTTGAGTTTTGATGTGGCCGTGGAAAGAAAATGGGATGACACTCATGCAAGTTGTACTGTTTAGCTTTCTAAAATTGAATAAAACAAATATAACTGCATTTGGATTCATTTCCACTGTCATTTGAAGTATGGTATGAGTTTATTATATATTATTTTGAAGTATGTTCGATATCATTATATAGTGACACATTATATGCAAATAACTATAAATGTTTAGTCCACGTAAGATTTTTATGCAACATTGGATACTGTGCTTAACATAGATATAGAAGTGCGATTTTGTTCACATCTTTTAAGGGACGTGAACAAAGCACTCGGTTCTCATTGGTGGAAATCAGAGGGGTCCATATGGGTCCCCCTGATTTCCACCAATCAGGGTGGAGTGTTTTGTTCACATCCCTAAAAAGGATGTGAACAAAATCCTATTCTAGATATAGGAGTATTTATTTTCTATTTGTTTATATCTTTTCCTGCTCAGATCTTACTTTACAACCTTCCTATCAATTGGATATTCAATGCATGAGCAATTCAACTTCAAAGTGAGAGTTCAGCCAATGCTTTATTTGCATTTTTTTAAATCTAATTTATTTTTGCACATATAGGTTAGTTTTTGTTGTATACTCGATAATATATCTATCATGTTGCATTGTGGCACTTAGTGAGTAATATTCATGGGGATGTTGTACCATTGACTTTTTTTAACTATTATACCACAGTTTGAAAGTATACTCAAAATAGTTGATTTATGATATAAGTCACATGAGTGCATGTCCAAGCCAAATAATTGCAACAATAAGAAACCAATTTTATGTTGATGAAGCTTTGTTATGCCTTTTCATTAAATCTACAAATATCTACAATTGTACTTCACCGATCTTCAAAATCAGGATGCAACTTCATTTTCGGTTTAAATTATTTCATTTCTCCTATCATTTATAAATGCTACCCACTTTTCAAAAATTCTTCTTCCGACATTGCATCTTTCATAATAAATTGCTATGCAAGCAAGTAATTTACCATTAAGCTCTTAGTATTTAACAGATGCATACATATTTATGTAACGATATGACAAATCCACGGTAGTCAATGCTAACATATCACTTATGGATGTTGCAAAGTCATTGAAATAGTATTATGTCTGCATGCAATATTGAACTGCCATTCGATTTTTATTTTATTTCAGTAAACTCCAGAGTGTGAAATACTATTTTCTTTTCGAATTATTCGTTACAAGCAATGTTGCTTATAATTGTTACAGTCATATCTTTCTTTTTTATTTTAGCTATAAAGAAACAATTATGCAACATAACCTAGATAAACATCAAGTTTAGTTGTACTAATATTGATTTAAATAACTGCATAACATACTACACTGTCAGTTACTGTTTTATTTATCAAGAGTGTTAGATACTGATTGTTTTATTTACCAAAATAATATTTTCAGGTTGTGATTGGTGAACAATTTTGTGTATTAGATAATCCGACATTTATTCAACTAAACATAACATTTTATAATGTTTTTTCACAACTTAATGATCGATTTTATATGGGATTCCATCAACTTTTAACTGATAAAAAATATATATTGTTATACGCTATTTTTTCAACTTTCTTTATGTATGAAACATCAAAGGCTCCATCTATTTGCAGTCATCTAATTACTCAATCCACCCCGATCAATTCAAAATAAACTTATCACCCCTGTTTTTTCTTTATCCACCCCATTTATCCCAAAATTATCCTTATTATTTTTACTTACTTCCTTCTCTTCTTTTTACTTTCTTTATTTCACTGTTTAGAATATTTTCTAAGTTTCTCTACGTTCATATACAACGATGTATATACAAATTATTTTCCTGTTAGCTTCCAGCGTTATTTATATGTTTTTAACACCATTTATCAGTTTTTTATAGTTTCCACGATTGCATCGCGCGTTGTTATTTTATTTCTGTGTTGGCTTTCAGTGTGTCAGCAGATTTTGCGGTTGATTGACTACATTTCTTTCTCAAAAGAAATTTAGTTTCAACTCTTCATATATAGGGTAATTAAATATAATACATGAAAATACACAATAGAGAAAAAAATATAATTATTTGTTTGAGGGTGAAAGTGACATTACTTATTTGTTATATCCCGGGTGTAACACCCCGTATTTTCTGAAAACATTAAAATAACGAATTAAAGAATAATTAGTTTCAAATGTGAGAATAAAGGGAAATGGGTTATGCCATTACGTTCGTCTCGGAATTCTGCTTAAGATAGAGTCCGAGTTTGCATAAATCGAACTCCGTATAAAGGAGTTATGATCTTCAGAAGATTCAAGAATTTTAATAATAAAACCAGCCCGAAATTCAAATTCAAGTTTCGAAAATCAAAAACCCCTAAGCAGGCTGGGTGGGAAATTTCCCGCCCAGAAATCAGGTCAACCAGGGGGTCGACCTGGGTCACATAGGTCGACCAGGGGGTCGACCTCCCCCTCGGGCCAGATCTGAAACCCGACGTGTTTCTTTGTGTGATGATTTTCTGAGTCATTAGGGTTTGTGTGGCAAATTCTAGTTGGTTCTCTTAGGTTTGAATGGCTTAGATTGGTCCTAGGTTGATCTAATGGCTCTTATTAAATCAAACTTCTATATAAGCAACCTAAATCTAAACCCTAAGCCACAAAAATATATTCCTGGAGCCGTCATGCTGTCAATACTCAACCTAGAATAGCCGCCATTCTCCTTCAACTAGAAAGCAAGTTAGAAACTACGAATCAAATCTAATTCAACTATGAGAATTCAACGTCTACAACAAAGGAGAGCTACTCGGTTTCAGAATACAGATCCTAGAACACAAGACTAGTCTCCTTTTTGTAAGTCCAGTTATCATTTAGACCTAAATGATATTAGAATCGTGACTAAAATAACTGGATGTAGAACTGCGCCTAATGTAAATTCATGCCTATCCTTTTGTTAAACCTGAATTGATTAAGACTATGACTCTTATCATGTTATATTTGTGATCATGTTGTATGTAATTTGATGATAAAACTACCATGTTAAATACCTGGCAATGAACCTATATGTTGTATGTTAATTGGGCGATGACATATCATGTTGTATAATTTGGTGATGACATCTATATGTTGTATGTTAATTTGGCGATGACATATCATGTTGTATAATTTGGTGATGACACCTATATGTTGTATGTCAATTTGGGAATTTTGCTATGTTTATGCAAGTTCAACCATGTTCACATAAATGACTAGAACTACATCCTAACATGTTTAGGTTTATGTTAATTTGATCCAACTCAAATTTCAAGTTCACAACTACATGCATAATTAAGTTTATGTAGTTCTATGCAAAACCCCTATTTTATGATTCATGTTGAGTAGATCTAAATTTGCAAGTTCATAATTAAATGTATATTGCCCTATGCCGAATTCATATGACACATGTGTAGTTAGATCCATATTTTTATGATGTTGGAATATTACATGTTCCTCTTTTTCCCCTTTTGTGTATGAGTTAGGCTATGTAGCGAGCCTAACATTTTATGTGATTTATGTGAACGTTTAACGGGGGTAACGTTGGGGAAAAAACATGAAATTACATGTAATTGGCATATTTTGCTCGTAAACATGTAAATGGTTTATGGCATAAAGTGGTATAATTTTTATTCCTAAAATTATGAACTTGATTTATAGGGAAGGTGGGGCTTGACTTGAATGACAATAATTTACATATAAATATAAACGGTAAATATGTAAATTTAGAAAAGATGAATATGCCTAACCCGATGTCAGATTGAGTTACGGTGTAAAGACTGCCCGGAACCGCCCGGCACATCCAGCAACCATAACAATATATATCTAATGTGAGAGGTTAGTGCATTGAGCACAAAAGAACCCGAGGTTAGACTGAGTTGCGGTGTAAAACTGCCCGGACCCGACCGGCACATCCAGTGATCGCAACAATACCTGTCTAATGTGAGTGGTTGTTGCTTTAATGAATGAATTAAAGTTAAGTCAGGGATGCTAGGGTTAAGTTAATTAAGGCAAAACTTAACCAATACAACATGTTAACTAAACTAATGGGTGGGGTTAGGTTAACTTGGACACTTAACCAATTTAACATGTTGATTAGGAAACCCTAGTAATGGGGACCCATTTCAGCAGTAACCCACATAGATGTATCATGGTACCCTGAACTAGGCAGGGTGGGGCACGATTACTAGGTTGATTATAAGCGGTTAAAACAATGGCGGTTGGTGCGTCAGTGTAGGTTCTGACGGAGTATGGGCGTGCACGTACTCCGAAGTGGAAAAAGTAGGCACTGGGCATTAGTAGTTATATAATGTGAATCTTGAATCGTGTCGGGTTGCCACCATAGGATTTGATACACCCCATGGTGGTACCAGCACAGGTATCTACAATCGAGCGGGGCCGTATGACACAAGTAGTAAATGCGTGAGAGTAGGAGCTGATCGATAAAAAGGGATCGCTGGGTTTGAACTCATGATGATGGTTGAAATATCTAGTTGGTGCAGAGAATATGGATACAAGTGCGATAGTATGATTAGTTTATCTTGTCTTGTTTATCTTGCCTTATCCTATGTTACCTTATTTCTTTGTTATTGTCCTGCGTCCAGTTTATTCATATCATGGTTCTCTTACCAGTTTACATGCTGAATAATCACTGGACTTACCAGATTTATGTCTGATCCATTTTTCTTTCGCTCTCTTTTCTTCCGTTTTCCCCCTCACGTAGCCAGGGAGGGAATAGCACAGCTTAATTTGGACCGTTCATCTTTCCAAGCTTGAAGACTCTGTGATGTATGGCTTGGAACCTCTTATCTTTGGCTATGGCTTTGGACACACTACCACTTGGGGATTTATGCAGTTTGATTTATGTTTTATGCTTCTTTATGTTATAATCAAGATAGAGATTTTGATGTAATGATTTGGAAGTTGTTTTGAGACAGTTTGCTGTAATGTTTTTGTTATGAACCACATATGAAATAAATTTAGTTTTTTCGCTACTTATATATGTCTGTCTTGTAAATTATCTGCGTCTTTTACCTATAATGCTCCACCAAAGTTAAGGCATTCCCTCTGTGAGTGACCCTAACAGAGGTGGGGTGTTTCATTTGGTATCAGAGCAAAGGTTTACCAGATCAGATAAAAAATTTTGAAAACTGTTTTTCAAAAAGAAGTTTAAAGAAGCATTTTTCAAGAAAAAGTATTGTTTTAATTTTTAAAAGGCATAATCCCCCAAAGCCAAATGCACTATCTTTCTTTCCTTTGTTTTGAATCTTTCCTTTTTTCGTTTTAGCATGTCTGGGGATCTTAACCTTCCAGGGGGCATGCCGGTACCTGGCTGGTTCAGAAGGTACCTAGAGGCTAGGGCTAATGTTGCAGGCCCAGTAGACGTTCCTCCTCCCCCAGCTGCAGCGGTTCCTCCTCCTTCTCCGCGTGCAAATGCTTTCTCAAAAATACGTAGGGACATTCGAGCCATGGGCGGAAAGAACTTCAGTGGAAATGAATCCTTCGTGGAAGCAAGGAACTGGCTCAACGAAACTGAGGATTTGTTTATTATCTTCAAAGCGGACGATAGGCAGAAGATACAGTTGGCCGTATGGTTGCTTAAAGACGAAGCCTCATGTTGGTGGGAAGTTACTAATGCTGAAAGACCAGTTGAAACTTGGATGGATTTCATAATGAAGTTAGAAATGAAATTCCTTCCACAAGCAGAACGAAGCCTATAGATGGAGAAGTTCTTAGCTCTCAAATAGGGAAGTATGTCGGTTAAGGAATACGTTAACCAATTCAACTAGCTGGCTAGGTTCGGATTGGAGTTAGTGAACACTCCACATAAGAAGGCTCTCCGTCTTGTTAAAGGATTGAATAAGTCACTGCACAACGTAGCTATGTCCCATATACCTATGGGTGCGACTTATGAAAGACTGGTGGACATGGCACTGTTACAAGAAGAAGATAAGGTTGGCAAGAAAGAGAAAAAGGTGGAAGTACCTCAAGATAAGAAAGTGGAGGGATCACAGAGCAAGAAGACAGATTCCAAGAAGGGCAGGAAGAACAAAAAACCCCGTGAAAAGAGGAAGTGTAATTTTTATGGCATTCCTGGACATCTGGTTAAGGACTGCAGAAAGAAGAAGAGGAAGATGGGTGGTTGTTTCCACTGCGGCGAGACAGGACACATGGCTAGGGACTGCCCAAGAAAGCAAGGGCAAGGGCAGAGAGCTGGATCTACTTCTGGAGGGTAGGTTCACGCTCTCATAGCACCTCCGCAAGAACGAGGTAGAAATATTTTTGTTGAGAGTTTAGTTTATCTTTTTGATCATCCTGTTCGTACACTCTTTGATTCTGGTGCATCGCACTCTTTTATATCTACTGCTTTAGTTGAATCTCTGCACCTAGACATTAGTTTAGTAAAGGATCCCTTGGTTGTTTCAAATCCAATTGGGGGCTCAACTTATTTGTTAATGATTTGTTTGGATTTGGCAATTTCTATACTAAGCATTGGGTTTAGATGTAATGCCTATGTTTTGGGGTTCACGGGCTATGGGTAGATTCTAGGCATGGATTGGCTATCCAGTAATGGTGTTATCCTCGATTGTGAAAAGAGAGTGGTTAGACTCATGACTCGCCTCGGTAACACTCTCAAAATTTCTTGTAATCCCATGAACTCTATTATGCTTAGCTATCTAGAATCTCTTGATGCGTCTGTTGAGAATTTGCAGTCTGTTAGAGCAGTCCATGAATACTCGGATGTCTTTGAAGAGGTGATGGGGTTACCTCCGAAGCAAGAGATAGACTTCCGCATATACCTCATGGATAATGCAAAACCCGTTGCTTTACCCGTTAGACACATGGCTCCTAGGGAGAGGAAAGAACTTAACAAGCAAGTTAAGGAGTTGCTTGAGAAGTGGTTTATGAGGCGAAGTATTTCTGAATGGGGTGCTCCAGTAGTATTCGCAACCAAAGCAGATGGTTCGCTTCGCCTATGCGTCGATTATAGGGAGCTAAACAAGCTAACCAAGAAGAATAGGCACCCACTTCCAAGAATAGATGACTTGTTCGATCAGCTTGTAGGTGCATTGGTTTTCTCCCAACTAGATCTAGCTACCGGGTTTCATCAGCTAAGCGTGGGTGAAGACAGTATTGATAAGACCGCGTTCAGAACCCCAGATGGCTTCTTCGAGTGGCTTGTCATGCCTTTCGGCTTGACAAACACGCCCGCTTATTTTGTTGACTTGATGAGAAGGTGTTCAGGGAGTTCCTTAATAAGTTTGTGGTGGTCTTCGTGGATGACATTTTGATTTTATCGAAGAGTGAGGAAGAGCATGCTCAGCATTTAAAAGAAGTCATGGATACTCTTCGAGCACATCAGTTGAAAGCCAAATTCTCCAAATGCCACTTCTGGAGAGAGGAAGTAAGGTTTCTTGGACATGTGGTGTCCAAGGAAGGGTTAGCTGTGGACCCGCAAAAGTAGTTGCGGTGCAAGATTGGAAGGTTCCACGGAATTCAACTGAAGTCCGAAGCTTTCTCGGGCTAGCGGGCTTTTACCGAAAGTTCATCAAAGACTTTGCGAAAAACTCAGCTCCACTTACAAGGTTGACGAAGAGGAACCTAACTTTCACTTGGGATTTGGATTTCGATATTGCTTTCCAACGTTTGAAGAGGGCTCTAACAACAGCCCCATTTCTGACATTGCCGGATGGGACCAAGATGTTTACCGTATACACGGATGCATGTGGTACGGGACTAGGTGCTGTCTTGATGCAAGAAGGGAAGGTAGTAGCTTATGGAGGCAGACAGTTGAAAGTACATGAGAAAAACTACCCAACCCACGATCTAGAGTTGGCTGCCGTCGTTTTTGGGCTTATGTCTTGGCGCCATCATCTCCTAGGTGAGAAGTTTGAATTGTATACTGACCATAAATCATTGAAGTACCTTTTCTCGCAGAAAGATCTTAACTTGAGGCAACAAAGGTGGATGGAATTCTTGGCATCCTACGATTTTGAGATTTCCTATACTCCTGGCAAGGGCAATGTAGTAGCAGACGCCTTGAGTAGAAAGAAGCTGACCCTAAGCCTTCTCTTTGTAGAAAGACAAAGCTTGGAGTACATAGCCAACTTTGACTTTAGACCCTCTGTCGATCATGTGACTGGTTTGTTAGCATCGCTAGAGGTGCGGCCTACTCTTTTGGACTCAATAGGAACCCTGCAACGTGAAGACCCTCAGCTAGTTGATGTGATAGATAAGCTAATTAGGGGTGAGACTTCTGGTCACCTCAATAGATACTCCATCGATGATAAGGGTTGGTTGAGGCGGGATGGAAGGCTATGCGTCCCACAAGCAAGGGATTTGGTGAAGAAGGTTCTCAAAGAGGCACACCATTCCAAGTTGATCATACACCCAGGTGGAGATAAGATGTATAAAGACGTAAAAAGGGTTTTCTTTTGGAATGGCATGAAAAGGGATGTAGCTGAATTCGTCCCTAAGTGCTTAATATGCCAGCAAGTCAAGGCGGAGCAGAAGAAGCCTGGTGGTTTGCTTCATCCTCTAGAGGTCCTACAGTGGAAATGGGATAGCATTTCAATGGACTTTATCGATGGGCTGGCTAGGTCAAGAAGGGGCAATACCAGTATTTGGGTAATAATGGACATGCTCACAAAAAGCGCTCACTTTATACCCGTTAAAAGTAGAAGGACTGCCTCATCCTTAGCATCCATTTATCTTAAAAAGATAGTTCGACTCCATGGGATAACCTCTAGTATTGTTAGCGAACGAGATCCTATCTTTATTAGCGAGTTTTGGAGGAGCTTGCAAGAGGTTGTAGGCACACAGCTATGCTTAAGCACGACCTATCACCCCCAAAACCGATGGTCAGACGGAAAAGGTGAATAGAGTATTAGAAGACCTCTTGAGATTATTCATTCTTGCCTACAACAATAGCTACCAAGCCACCATAGGCATGACACCCTTCGAAGCTTTATATGGAAGACCATGCCGATCACCAACTTGTTGGTGGGAGTCTACAGACAAGCTCATACTTGGACCAGATATGATTAGAGAAACTTCAGAGAATGTGGACTTGATACGAAGAAGAATGAAGACTGCCCAAGATAGACAGAAGCCCTACGCAGATAAAAGAAGGACCGACCTTGAGTTTAAGGTTGGAGACAAGGTTTTCCTTAAAGTATCTCCTTTGAGGAACGTCGTTCGCTTTGGATCCACAAGAAAATTGGCACCAAGATTTATAGGGCCGTTTCCTATTATTGAAAAGAATGGAAAGATTACTTACAGTGTAGAGCTGCCCGAAAAATTGGTTGGAGTTCATAATGTCTTTCATGTTTCCCAACTACGAAAGTTCTTACATGAGTCCGCGGAAGTTGTGGAGCCAAGCATACTAGAGAAAGTAGAAGTGGAACGAGAAGCGACTGTGAGAAGAGTTCCAACTCGTATCTTGGGTGAAAAAGTCAAAAAGCTACGCTATCGCAAAGTCAAACTTGTTAAAGTTCAATGGAGTGACACTGAGGAAGACGCGACTTGGGAGACTGAGGCCAAGATACGCGAAGCCTACCCTTTTTTAGGGTACATCTTTGATCTCTTTTTCCTTAAGTTTATTCATGCTCGTATCTATCCTTTTTAAGTATAATTCCTTGGTGCTATTCTTGATCCTTAGGTAGAAACCAATGAATGTAGACACGTATTTGAAACATGTTATGATTGATGGTTGCAAGTGATTGCTAGTGGTTGCTCGTGGATGCATATACACACACATTAGGTGTTAGATCGACTAAGTCACTTTCATATTGCATATGCATATATGTATTTTTATATGATTGAAACTTGATGTGTTATCATGTGGATCTTGCATTTGTATGAATGATTGTGCACTCATGTAGAAAGTATGATTAGGGAAGATTGCATACATAATGGACTCATGACACTGACATAATTCGCATTAAGGACGTCAACTAAATTAGTAGACCACCTGATTTTGCATCAGATAAGGACATATACACACACAATGCATATAATCATGAAAACATTAGAAATATTTTTAAGGACAATGGATGCCTGTGATTGATGGTTGAGTAGATGGATGTTGAATGTTAGGACACATTCTTCTTAACTTAGAGATTTCAAGGACGAAATCCTTTAAGGAGGGGAGAATGTAACACCCCGTATTTTCCGAAAACATTAGAGTAACGAATTAAAGAATACTTAATTTCAAATTTGATAATTAAGGGAAATCGGTTACGCCATTGCGTTCATCTCGGAATTTTGCTTGAGATAGACTCCGAGTTTGCGTAAATCGGATTCCGTATGAAGGAGTTATGACCTTCAGAAGATTCAAGAATTTTAATAATAAAACCAGCCCGAAATTCAAATTCAAGTTTCGAAAGTCAAAAACCCCGAGGCAGGCTGGGCGGGAAATTTCCCGCCCAAAAATCAGGTTGACCAGGGGGTCGACCTGGGTCACATAGGTCGACTTGGGGGTCGACCTGGGGGTCAACCTCCCCCTCGGGCCAGATCTGAAACCTGACGTGTTTCTTTGTGTGACGATTTTCTGAGTCATTAGGGCTTGTGTGGCAAATTCTGGTTGGTTCTCTTAGGTTTGAATGGCTTAGATTGGTCCTAAGTTGATCTAACGGCTCTTATTAAATCAAACTTGCATATAAGCAACCTAAATCTAAACCCTAAGCCACACAAAAATATTCCTAGAGTCGTTATGCTGTCAATACTCAACCTAGAATAGCCGCCATTCTCCTTCAACTAGAAAGCAAGTTAGAAACTACGAATCAAATCAAATTCAGCTAAGAGAATTCAACGTCTACAACAAAGGAGAGCTACTCAGTTTCAGAATACAGATCCCATAACACAAGACTAGACTCCTTTTTGTAAGTCCAGTTATCATTTAGACCTAAATGATATTAGAATCGTGACTAAAATAACTGGACGTAGAACAACGCCTAATGTAAATTTATGCCTATCCTTTTGTTAAACCTGAATTGATTAAGACTATGACTCTTATCATGTTAAATTTGTGATTATGTTGTATGTAATTTGATGATAAAACTACCATGTTAAATGCTTGACAATGAACCTATATGTTGTATGTTAATTGGGCGATGACATATCATGTTGTATAATTTGGTGATGACACATATATGTTGTATGTTAATTTGGCGATGACATATCATGTTGTATAATTTGGTGATGACACCTATATGTTGTATGTCAATTTGGGAATTTTTCCATGTTTATGCAAGTTCAACAATGTTCACATATATGACTAGAACTGCATCCTAACACATTTAGGTTTATGTTAATTTGATCCAACTCAATTTGCAAGTTCACAACTACATGCCTAATTAAGTTTATGTAGTTCTATGCAAAACCCCTATTTTATGATTCATGTTGAGTAGATCTAAATTTGCAAGTTCATAATTAAATTATATTGCTCCATGCCGAATTCATATGACACATTTGTAGTTAGATTCGTATTTTTATGATGTTGGAATATTACATGTTCCTCTTTTCCCCTTTTGTGTATGAGTTAGGCTATGTAACGAGCCTAACATTTTACGTGATTTATACGAACATTTAACGGGGGTAACATTAGGGAAAAACATGAAATTACATGTAATTGGCATATTTGGCTCATAAACATGTAAATGTTTTATGGAATAAAGTGGTATAATTTTTATACCTAAAATTATGAACTTGATTTAGAGGGAAGGTGAGGCTTGACTTGAATGACAATAATTTACATATAAATATAAAAGGTAAATATGTAAATTTAGAAAAGACGAATATGCCTAACCCGAGGTTAGATTGAGTTACGGTGTAAGACTGCCCGGAACCACCCGGCACATCCAGCAATCGTAACAGTATATATCTAATGTGAGAGGTTAGTGCATTGAGCCCAAAAGAACTCGAGGTTAGACTGAGTTGCGATGTAAAACTACCCGGACCCGACCGGCACATCCAGTGGCCACAACAATACCTGTCTAATGTGAGTGGTTGGTGCTTTAATGAATGAATTAAAGCTAAGTCAGAAATGGTAGGGCTAAGTTAATTAAGGCAACACTTAACCAATACAACATGTTAACTAAACTGATGGGTGGGGTTAAGTTAACTTGGACACTTAAGCAATTTAACATGTTGATTAGGAAACCCTAGTAACGGGGACCCATTTCAGCAGTAACCCACATAGATGTATAATGGTACCCTAAACTAGGCAGGGTGGGGCACGATTACTGGGTTCATTATAAGCGGTCAAAACAACGGCGGTTGGTGCGTCAGTGTAGGTTCCGACGGAGTACGGGCGTGCACGTACTCCGGAGTGGAAAAAGTAGGCATTGGGCATCAGTAGTCACTGTGCATCTTGAATCGTGTCGGGTTGCCACCATACGATTTGATACACCCTATGGTGGGACCAGCGTAGGTATCTACAATCGAGCGGGGCCGTATGACACAAGTAGTAAATGCGTGCGAGTAGGGGCCCATCGATAAAAAGGGATCACTGGGTTTGAACTCATGATGATGGTGGACATATCTAGCCGGTGCAGAGAATATAGATATGAGTGCGATAATATGATTAGTTTATCTTCTCTTGTTTATCTTGCCTTATCCTATGTTACCTTATTTCATTGTTATTGTCCTACGTCCAGTTTATTCATGCCATGGTTCTCTTACTAGTTTACATGCTAAATAATCACTGGACTTACCAGACTTATGTCTGACCCATTTTTCTTTCGCTCTCTTTTCTTCCGTGCCCCCCCCCCTCAGGTAGCTAGGGAGGGAATAGCTCAGCTTAATTTGGACCGTTTATCTTTCCAAGCTTGAATACTATGTGATGTATGGCTTGGAACCTCTTATCTTTGGATATGGCTTTGGACACACTACCACTTGGGGATTTATGCAGTTTTATTTATGTTTTATGCTTCTTTATATTATAATCAAGACAGAGATTTTGATGTAATGATTTGGAAGTTATTTTGAGACATTTTGCTGTAATGTTTTTTTATGAACCACGCATGAAATAAATTTAGTTTTTCCATTGCTTATATATGTCTGTCTTGTAAGTTATCTGTGTCTTTTACCTATAATTCTCCACCAAAGTTAAGGCATTCCCTTTGTGAGTGACCTTAACGGAGGTGGGGTGTTTCACCGGGGGTGAAAAGCAATCGCAGGGGTGCAAATAGATGGACCTAACATCAAAATCCGCATATAGCGCGTATATTTTAACCTTTTATTCAAAGGTTAATGTTAAATGCTTTCACTATTATCCAGCCTATTCTCTTAACTAACTACCACCCTCTTCCCATGTGCGAAGCACGAGCCTCAATCTAGTAAATAAGAATATTTGAAAGAATTTAAATAACTAAGAGTGTTTTTTGGTTTTATTGAACATGGGTGATTTTAGTCCGGAAGTAATGGTATATTCACTATAGACTAATTAAGTGTTAAGTTTTATTCTTTGCCAATTATCTTTATCGGCTCTCTTTGAACAGCCAAATTTGGGGTGATCTCTAAAAACTCTAGCGATGCTTCCTCAACAATTAAGTCGAGATCATGCACATATTTTTGGAGATGAGAAATGTGGAAAACATTATGCACTCTGGACAACCAATCTGGTAACAGGATCTTGTATACCAGAGCTCCAACCATTTCCATATCGGGAATGGACCAATATATTTAGGTGATAGCTTTCCCGTCTTCCCGAATCTAATAACCCCTCTCAACAGAAACCTTTAAGAATACTTGCTCGCCAACAGCAAATTCCGAATCTCTTCTTCTAGAATCTTCACAACTTTTATGTCGACTTTGAGCTGCCTTTAACCAGTTCTTAATGAAGTCCACCTTATCTATGACTTCTTGGATCATATTTGGACCCAACACAAGTCGATTTCCAGGCTCTATCCAATGTGTAGGAGATCTGTACGGTCGACCATACAATGCTTCAAATGGTGGCATCTTCAGACTAGCTTGGAAGCTGTTGTTATATGCGAACTCTACAAGATGCAAATGATGTTCCCATTATCCTCCAAAATCAAGGATACAAGCTCACAATAGATCTTCCAAAATTCTATTCACTCTTTCAGTCTGACCATCTGTTTGGGGAAGATACGCAATCCTAAGATTCAACTTTGTCCCCAACTCAGGCAGAAATGCTTCCTAGAACTTATTAGTGAAGATTGGATCACGATCACTGATTAGTGGGTACTCCATGCAGTCGAACTACTTCCCTCACATATAACCTTACAAGGCTCTGAGTTGTTCTATTTGCTCTTACCGGAAGAAAATGGGCACTCCTTGTCAACGATCTACAATAACCCATATACTTTCATTACTCTTCTTGATTCTAGGCAGACCATCAATGAAATCCGTAGATATTTGGTCCCCCTTCCATTCAGGAATCTCTAGTGGTTGTAATAACCCAGCGACCTACTATTGATCACTCTTAACTTGTTGGAAAGTTGAACACCTGCTAACATATATCTCCTTTCATATACTTTCACCAAAATGTGCACGTTAGATCTTTATACATCTTTTGCGCTCCTGGATGAACACCGAGTTTAGACTTATGACACTCATCCAGTACTTCTCTTCTAAGCTCTGGAATATCTGGAATGCAAATCCATCCTTTCAATCATAGAACCTTACTTTCAATCTGAAAATTCGAGACTTCACCTTCTTGAATTCAATTGCTAATCTTCTAAATAAACTCATCATCTTTCTATAAGACAAACATCTTCTCTATCAATAAAGCTGTAACATGTTGGAAAATGGAGTTTTGATGACAACAACCTTATTTCAATATTAATTGATTATAAAATATATACTAACACTTTTTCATAGACTATATATATGCACACATATGCAGGATTTATATACAAGAAATATTACTGAAGACTGTACAGTTTAAAGATATTAGAGATTCAGAGTTCAGAGATATTTCAAGACTCATGAGTATTCAAGATTTCAAGATTTCAAGATTTCAAAAGTTCAAGATTAATATAGTTATAGATCCTAGATTATGTAAGACTCTAAATAGCACTCCAGGTTCATATTCAAATTCTACATTTCAAATTCTGTTTTCAAATTATGTAACACCCCACCTCCGCCAGGGTGGCTCTTGCAAGCAACTCTGACTTTGGTGGGGCGTTTTAAAACAAGGTAAACATGCATAATGATATAACAAGGTAGGACATGACATATATATATATATATGTAAATAAACAGAGTAAGTAGATAAAACAGCGGAAGATTTTTAAACCATTTCAAAACACAAGTTTGGTACATCAAAATGTCAATTTCCCAAAATTACAAGTCTAGATAAAAACATCATCTGATAAACGGAAATACATAAGTACTATCCCCAAATAAGAGTGATAAACCATAGCGGGCTCAATATCCAAACGTACATGAGCTAAGCGATCCAAGCTAAGCACCAATATTCCCACCCTGAGAACCTGGGGGGGGGGAAATGGAAGAAAAGAAGCGAAAAGAAAACGGGTCAGTCATAAAGACTGGTAAGCCCTGCTACGATCAGTCTATAAACTAATAAAGTTAACAACATGATGGAAACTGAGATGATCATAGATAACAACATACTGGCATGATAAATTAACTACAAGATAGATAGAGGTGTCATCGCATAAACAAGGTTAAGTTTTGCACCACGGTGTACTAGCAAACCAACATAACAAGTATTGATCCCTTGGCCCAAGCTTTGACCCAATAACATGAAGTGACTTAATATAAGGTCCAACCAAACGGTCTAGTCGATCGGCTCCCTATAAGCCTAACACGTCAAGTGTTGGTGTCCATACGGCCCACATATGGATGTAGTCAGACTGTGCTGGGTCCACCTTCGGGTGTATCAAGCCCTCGGGTGTCAACCCCAGACACTGAAGCAATAATGCACAGTCTAAACCTACTGGTACCCGTGCCTCGAGTTTGTCCAATACCGGACTACGTGCACGTCCGTAGCCCGCCTGGACCCGCACCGCTGTACCACTCAGCCATCGCTTTGGTCGCTTACATCAGTCCAGTAATCGTGCCCCGCCCTAGCCTAGCCTCTAGGGTTGTGATGATACCAAACTGGGATTACTGCTGGAACAGACCACGTTGCTAGGGTTTCCTAAGAGGGTTAAGTGCGATTTAACCCTTCACTAATCATGGATTAAATTGGTTAAGTGTAACCGACAGTTCACAACTTAACCCCATTTCAATCCCTCGAACCCCCAAATGGATTAAATTGGTTAAGTGTAACCGAAAGTTCACAACTTAACCCCATTTCAATCCCTCGAATCCCCAAATGGATTAAATTGGTTAAGTGTAACCGACAGTTCACAACTTAACCCCATTTCAATCCCTCGAATCCCCAAATTGGTTAAGTATTAGTGGACCCTGACTTAACCCTAATCATGAGGCATTAATTAATTTAATGCACCTTAACCTCTCACATTAGACTTTGTTGTGGTTATCTAGTTAAGCCGGTGGGTTCCGGGTAGATTTACACCACAACTTGGTCTAACCTCGGGTCTTGGCACCACATGACCAACTTCTCACATTGGGTCCTATTGTTTGTAGCCACTAGTTAAGCCGGTAGGTTCCGGGTAGAATTACGCTACAAACTCAACCCAACCTCGAGTTGGCCACACTTATGTTTTCTAAGTGTCATGTCCACTTTATTTCAAAACATAATTACAAGTCAACAAATACTTGGGTAGACCTAACTTAATAGGTAAATTCCCAAGGTGTAGACCTAACTTAATAGGTAAATTCCCAATCTTATATTTTCATGTATTTTAAGTTTACCCAAACCCCCCAACGTCATTCTATCGCTTACATATTCGTAATAACGCATAAAGGATAAGAAGAGGGAACTAGGCATAACATACATGATGAACTTGCATATCACAACAAACATGCATAACATGTTAGACTTGCATAACTTAGCATAGTGAACTTGCATATTACCATAAACATGCATAACATGTTAAACTTGCCTAACATGGCATAGGGACCTTGCATAAACATGCATAACTTGTCAAACATGCATAACATGTCATTGTGAACTTGCATAAGCATGCATAACTTATTAAACATGCATAACATGGCATAGTGAACTTGCATAAGCATGCATAACTTATTAAACATGCATAACATGGCATAGTGAACTTGCATAAGCATGCATAACTTATTAAACATGCATAACATGGCATAGTGAACTTGCATAAACATGCATAACCCAATAAACTTGCAAATCATGGCATAGTGAACTTGCATAAACATGCATAACTCAATAAACTTGCAAATCATGGCATAGTGAACTTGCATAAACATGCATAACTCAATAAACTTGCAAATCATGGCTTAGTGAACTTGCATAAACATGCATAACTCAATAAACTTGCAAATCATGGCTTAGTGAACTTGCATAAACATGCATAACTCAATAAACTTGCAAATCATGGCATAGTGAACTTGCATAAACATGCATAACTCAATAAACTTGCAAATCATGGCTTAGTGAACTTGCATAAACATGCATAACTCAATAAACTTGCAAATCATGGCATAGTGAACTTGCATAAACATGCATAACTCAATAAACTTGCATAAATCCCAACTTGCATCACATATTAACTTTAGAGTTTCTAAAATGAAGGTAAGAGGGCTTACAAATATTATGAAGACACAAATCTATTAATAAAGATTGAGAAGCCCTTTATGCAAGCATATAAAAACCCAAAACAAAGCTCCAATAAGAAAACTCTTAACAAAAATTCCAAAAACTCTAGCTTAGCCAATAAAGCTTGCAACTTGATGATGTATGCAAGCTAATGATCATTCATACAACTTAGAAATGCTTGTATGAACATCAAAATCTTCATAGGAATGATTTTTGAAGAGGGTGGAGGCTAGGGTTTTTAAGTGGAGGCCATTTGAGAAATCAATTTGCCATAGTTTAGCTACTAGAATGAATAAATGAGGTTTTAGGGTAGGATTAGGGTCTTATTTATAGAAGATTAAAGTGTTTTTAGCCCTAGGATTAACCCTAGGTTAGTTTAGGTCCATCAGATTTCGGAAGTCTCCAGAACTAAGCCACACAACCAAGCCCAGATCAAAAATGGTGCGCCAGGCAAAACTGCCCGGCCACCCCGTGTCAACAGGGCTGTCGACAGGGCAGTCGACACCCTCAGACCCCTGTCGACATGGGGGTCTTGGCGGGAGTTTTCCCGCCTGACGCCAGTTTGCCCTAATTTCTGTTTTTGAACTTTAAATTCAAATCTGTTTTTAACATGGAAATTTCTGAAAACTTCAATGGGCCTTAACTGGGTCATACGGACTCCGATTTTTGAAAACTCGGACTCAATTTCGCGTATTTTTCCGAGACGAACGCAATGGCATAGCCCGTTTCCCTTGATTCACATTTTATAATTAAATTCTGCCTCGATTTATATTATAACAGGTTATTAAAAAATACAGGTTGTTACATTCTCCCCTCCTTAAGGATTTCGTCCCCGAAATCTTCAAGTCAGGAAGAACATATCCTACCATCCAACATCCATCTACTCAAAACATCATCCACGAGCAATCATTGTCCTTAAAGGATTCTAAATGTGGTATGAATATATGCAAAAGTGTGTGTATATGTACTTACCTAATGCCAAAATCAGGCGGTTACTGATACAGTAAACCTCCTTAATGCATATGTATGTCAGTGAAATGAATCCATATGTATGCAAATTCCTAACATAATTCATAGTATCTATATGAGTGCACATAACATTCATCCATATGCAACATCCATGTGGTGGCACAACAAGTTCCAATCATGAATAAGTATAAACACTCATGCATATGCAACATGAAGAGTGTGTGAGCCGATCTAGTGCCTAATGTGTATAATGCATCCACGAGTAACCACTTGCAAACACTTGCAACCACTTGCAAACATCAAGCATAACATGTTTCAAATACATGTTTCATCCAAAGGGTTTCTACCTAAGGTTCTCATGACAAGATAAACACGATAAACTAGATAAACTAGATAAACATGGACAGAGAGATATGCTAAAAAGAGATCTTAGAAGATAAGCAAGATAAACTCCTTTTTGGATTACAAGAAATCCATTCAAACTCTGACATATAGTACTAACCGATGAGTCATAACCCCCTTATGGAGTTTACAACAGAAATAAGATCGAGAATGGGACCG
Organism: Allium sativum; assembly: GCA_030737875.1. Classification (NCBI taxonomy): domain Eukaryota; kingdom Viridiplantae; phylum Streptophyta; class Magnoliopsida; order Asparagales; family Amaryllidaceae; genus Allium; species Allium sativum. The sequence goes on along the minus strand of CM060916.1, from coordinate 1,043,312,687 downwards.
AGAGGATATATACAAAAGATAACTTGCAAGCAAGCTCCACAGGAAAACAAGGATCAAGGATGCACTCTTAAAAAGAGATATGATGCGCGTATCTAGTCTTCACTCTTCTTAGTCACGTTTCCTTGAGCTTAACTCCACTGTGCTTTGACCGTCTTTTACTTCATGATTTCTTGGCTTCCTAACTCCTATTTCCCAAATTCGAGTTGGAACTCATTTCATTATCGCCTCTCGTCTTCCTTTTCCACTTATTTTTCTTTCTGTATACTTGGCTTAAACATAACTGTAACCTCATGATTTCATGCAAGCTCTCCAAAATTCACTAGTGAATCCTGGATCTCGTCTACTTACTATAAAGTATTCCACGCAGCAGAACTTTTCTTTAAAATACCAATCCACGTTGCCAATTGCCTTTATAAACGTGATTTTCTATAACTCATGCTTAATCGAAATGAACCATCCGCCTATGAGTGATAGGCCATACCTAGATTCAGTTGCCTACCCATGGCTTCCTGTAGGCTATTTCAAAACTGGCCAACTTCTTGAGGGTAAACTGTTGCTAACCATGATGCAGTCCTCTCGCTCTTCACCGGACTGAAATGAGCACTCTTCGTGAGTATACCTATTATGACCCACATACCCGTATTCCTTTTCTTTGATCAAGGTAGTCCATCCACATAATCTATCGAGATGTTTTCACACTTCCCTTGCGGAACCTCCAATGGAGGTAATGGCCCGCCGGGCTTCTATGACTTGGCCTTAACCTGGTGGCACAACATGCATCCTGAGACCAACTCGGCCACCTCCTCGAGTGATGCGCATCTTCAAGAACCTTCTTTACCAAGTCTTCCACTCGAGGAACACATAATCTCTCATCGCACCTTAGTCATCCCTTGTCATCTATAATATATCTAGCGAGGTGACTTAACATCTCGCCTCGAATCAACTAGTCCATGTTCTTGACTAACTGCGGGTCTTCTTCCTGTGAAACCCCCTTCTTGATCCAGAAGAGTAAGTCTAAGCTCAGGGAATGCTAACTAACTAGCCAAACGGAGAAAGCTTCTTACTTCAATTGCCCTCCTCAGAGTTTTCCGGTCTTAAACCGCAACCACTTTAGCGGAATTGTAACACCCCACCTCCGCTAGGATCACTCTTTCGGGGGCACTAGCTTCTGGGGGGCGTTAGAACTGGGTAAGCATGCATAATGATATATCAAGGCAGAACAAGAACATAAATATATGTAAAACAGAGTAAGTGAGAATAAAACAGCGGAATATCTCAAACCATCTCAAAACAAGTCTAGTACATCATAAAGTCAACTGCCAAAATAAACATGTCTAGTACAACATAAACAGAAATACTGAAATGCATAGTGTTATCCCCAAAATAAAGATGATAAACCATAGCGAGCTCAATGTCCAGACATACATGAGCTATCCAGCGAACAAGCAAGCGATCCAAGCTAAGCACCACTGTTCCCTCCCTGAGAACCTGGGGGGGGGGGAACGGAAGAAAAGAAGCGAAAGAAAACAGGTCAGTCAAAAAAAGACTGGTAAGCCCTACTACGATCAGTCTATAAACTAATAAAGTTAACATCATGATGGAAACTGAGATGAACATACTGGCAGTAGATAAAGGTGTCATCACATAAAGAAGATTAAGCTTTGCACCACAGTGTACTAGCAAACTAACATAACAGGTATTGATCCCTCAGCCCAAACTTTGGCCCAATAGCATGAGGTGACCTTAAGGCAAGGTCCAGCCCAACGGTCTAGTCGATCGGCTCCCTATAAACCTAACACGTCAAGTGTCGGTGTCCATACGGCCCACATATGGTTGTAGTCAGACTGTGCTGGGTCCACCTTCGGGTGTATCAAGCCCTCGGGTGTCAACCCCAGACACCTAAGCAATAATGCACAGTATAAACCTACTGGTACTCGTGCCTCGAGTTTGTCCAACACCGGACTACGTGCACGTCCGTAGCCCGCCTGGACCCGCACCGCTGTATCACTCAGCCGTCGCTTTGGTCGCTTACATCAGTCCAGTAATCGTGCCCCGCCCTAGCCTAGCCTCTAGGGTTGTGAATGATACCAAACTGGGATTACTGCTGGAACAGACCACGTTGCTAGGGTTTTCTAAGAGGGTTAAGTGTGGTTTAACCCCTTACTAATCATGGGTTAAATTAGTTAAGTGTAACCAACAGTTCACCACTTAACCCCATTTAATCCCTCGTATCCCCAAAATTGGTTAAGTATTAGTGGGCCATGACTTAACCCTAATCATGAGGCATTAATTAATTTAATTGTGCCTTAACCTCTCACATTAGACTTTGTTGCGGTTACTAGTTAAGCCGGGCGGGTCCGGGTAGCTTTACACCACAACTTGGTCTAACCTCGGGTCCAAGGTACACATGACCAACTTCTCACATTGGGTCCTATTGTTTGTAGCAACTAGTTAAGCCGGTCGGTTCCGGGTAGGTTTACGCTACAAACTCAACCCAACCTCGAGTTGGCCACACTTATGTTTTCTAAGTGTCATGTCCACTTTATTTTCAAAACATAATTACAAGTTTAACAAATACTTGGGTAGACCTAACTTAATAGGTAAATTCCCAAGGGGTAGACCTAACTTAATAGGTAAATTCCCAATCTTATATTTTCATGTATTTTAAGTTTTTACCCCAAACCCCCCAAGGTCATTCTATCGCTTACATATTCGTTATAACACATAAAGGATAGAAAGAGGGAACTTGACACAACATACATGATGAATCTTACATATCATAATAAACATGCATAACATGTTGGACTTGCATAACTTAGCATAGTGAACTTGCATAAACATGCATAACTTGTTAAACTTGCAAATCATGGCCTAGTGAACTTGCATAAACATGCATAACATGTTGGACTTGCATAACTTAGCATAGTGAACTTGCATAAACATGCATAACTTGTTAAACTTGCAAATCATGGCCTAGTGAACTTGCATAAACATGCATAACTTGTTAAACTTGCAAATCATGGCATAGTGAACTTGCATAAACATGCATAACTTATCAAACATGTGTAACATAGCATAGTGAACTCGCATAAGCATGCATAACTTATTAAACATGCATAACATAGCATAGTGAACTCGCATAAGCATGCATAACTTATTAAACATGCATAACATAGCATAGTGAACTCGCATATGCATGCATAACTTACTAAACATGCATAAATCCCACTTTCATCACATATTAACTTTAGAGTTTCTAAAATGAAGGTAAGAGGGCTTACAAATATTATGAAGACACAAATCTACTAATAAAGATTGAGAAGCCCTTTATGCAAGCATATAAAAACCCAAAACAAAGCTCCAATTAACAAAAATCCCAAAAACTCTAGCTTAGCAATTAAAGCTTGCAACTTGATGATGTATGCAAGCTAATGATCATTCATACAACTTAGAAATGCTTGTATGAACATCAAAATCTTCAAAGGAATGATTTTTGAAGAGGATGGAGGCTAGGGTTTTTAGGTGGAGGCCATTTGAGAATTCAATTTGACATAGTTTGGTTGCTAGAATGAATAATGAGTGATTTAGGGTAGGTTAGGGTCTTATTTATAGATTAGGCTAGTGATTTAGACCATAGGATTAACCCTAGGTTGAATTAGGTCCATCAGATTTCGGAATTCTCCAGAACCAAGCCACACGACCAAGCCCAAATCAAAAATGGTGCGCCAGGCAAAACTGCCCGGCCACCCCGTGTCGACAGGGCTGTCGACAGGGCAGTCGACACCCTTAGACCCCTGTCGACATGCCTGTCGACATGGGGGTCTTGGCGGGAGTTTTCCCGCCTGACGCCAGTTAGCCCTAATCCTTGTTTTTAATTTAAAATTTAAATCTGTTTTTAACATGGAAATTTCTGAAAACTTCAATGGGCCTTAACTGGGTCATACGGACTCCGATTTTCGAAAACTCGGACACTATTTCGCGTATTTTCCCGGGATGAACGCAATGGCATAACCCGTTTCCCTTGATTCAGATTTTTGAATTAAATTCTGCCTCGATTTATGTTATAACAGGTTATTGAAAATACGGGTTGTTACATTCTCCCCTCCTTAAAGGATTTCGTCCCCGAAATCTTCAAGTTAGGAAGAACGTATCCTACCATCCAATCATCCATCTACTCAAAGCATCATCCACGAGCAATCATTGTCCTTAAAAGATTCTAAATGCTGTATGAACATATGCAAAAGTGTGTGTATATGTACTTATCTAATGTAAAGATCAATGCAAAATATGTTAGTGAAATGTATCCATATGTATGCAAATCCCTAACATAATGTATAATATCTACATGCGTGCTCAATCATACATCCATATGCAACATCCATGTGATGGCATTCAAATTTCATCCAAGAATAAGCATAAACACTCATGCACATGCAATATGAGGAGTGTGTGAGCCGATCTAGTGCCTAATGTGTATCATGCATCCACGAGTGACCACTTGCAAACACTTGCAACCACTTGCAACCATCAAACATAACATGTCTTAAACACATGTTTCATCCAAAGGGTTTCTACCTAAGGTTCTCATGACAAGATTAGCACGATAACTAGATAAACATGGATAGCAAAGAGAAAGATATGCTAACAAAGGAAAGAGATTGAGAGTGTACCCTCAAAAAGGAATGGATAAAGCCCACGCATCTTCTCCTCGGTTTCCCAAGTTGCGTCTTCTTCGGCTTCACCCCATTGAACCTTCACCAACTTGACCTCTCGATTCCTTAGCTTCTTGGTCTCCGTCCCCAAGATACGAATCGGAGCTCTCCTCAAAGTTGTCTCTTTCTCTACTTCCACGTCTTCAAGAATGCTAGGTTCAACCACCTCAGCGGACTCATGTAGGCACTTTCGGAGATGCGAGACATGAAAGACATTATGCACTCCGGACAGCTTCTCGGGCAATTGCACTTTATAAGCCATCTTCCCAATTCTCTCTATGATAGGGAAGGGTCCAACAAATCTCGGTGCTAACTTCCCAACAGCTCCAAATCGGACCACATTCCGCAAAGGAGAAACCTTTACGAAAACCATATCCCCAACATCAAACTCCAAATCGGATCTTCGCTTATCAGCATAGGATTTCTGTCGGTCTTGGGCCGCTTTCATTCGTCTACGAATCAACTCGATCTTCTCGGACGTATCTCTGATCATGTCAGGCCCAAGTATGAGCTTCTCTGTAGTCTCCCACCAACATGTAGGCGACTTGCACGGCCTCCCATATAAAGCTTCAAATGGTGCCATCCCTATGCTTGTCTGATAACTGTTATTATATGCAAACTCAACAAGAGGAAGATGGTCTTCCCAAGTACCACCAAAATCCAGAATGCAAAGCCTCAACAAGTCCTCAAGTACCCTATTCACCCTTTCTGTCTGACCGTCCGTTTGTGGGTGATAGGCCGTACTCAGGTTCAACCTCGTGCCCATAGCTTCCTGCAAACTGTTCCAGAACTGACTAGTAAAGATGGGGTCTCGGTCACTGACTATGCTGGAAGGGACTCCATGTAGTCGCACTCTCTCACGAAGATATACTGATGCTAGTCCAGATGCGGTCCTTTTGCTCTTCACCGGAATGAAATGAGCACTCTTCGTAAGCCTATCTACAATGACCCAAATGCTCGTATTCCCTTTCCTTGACCTTGGAAGCCCATCAATAAAGTCCATAGAAATACTCTCCCACTTCCATAGCGGGACCTCTAGAGGATGCAATAGCCCACCGGGCTTCTTCGACTCGGCTTTAACTCTCTGACAAACAACACATCTAGAGACAAACTCTGCCACATCCTTCTTCATTCCAGGCCAGAAGAAAATGCGCTTCATATCCTTATACATCTTATCTCCACCCGGATGTATAGTCAACTTGGAGCGATGTGCTTCATCAAGAACTTTCCTCACCAAGTCTTCTACCATCGGAACACAAAGCCTTCCGTCTCTCCTCAGCCAACCCTTATCATCTATAGAATATCGAGCGAGGTGGCTAGATGTCTCCCCTCGAATCAGCTTATCCATAATCTCAACTATCTGAGGGTCTTCCTTCTGCGAAGCCCCAACTTGATCCAGAAGGGTAGGCCAGAGCTCAAGAGATGCTAAAGAACCGGTCATCGACTCAACTGTCAAAGAAAAATCAAAGGTTGCCAAGAACTCTAAATTCTTCATCTCAACAAATAGAGGACTTAGTGTCAACCTTTTTCTACTCAACGCATCCGCTACAACATTCCCCTTGCCAGGGGTATAGGCTATATCAAAATCATAGGACGCCAAGAATTCCATCCACCTTTGCTGCCTCAAGTTCAGATCCTTCTGCGAAAAGAGATACTTCAGAGACTTATGATCAGTATACAGCTCAAATCTCTCTCCCAGAAGATAATGACGCCAAGCCTTGAGTGCATATACTATCGCTGCCAGCTCTAGATCATGAGTGGGATATTTCTTCTCATGCACCTTAAGTTCCCTACCACCAAAACATATAACTCTGCCCTCTTGCATCAGAACGGCGCCCAATCCCGTGCCACAAGCATCAGTGTACATGGTAAACATCTTACCACCATCGGGTAAAGCTAGAACTGGTGCTGAGGTAAGGGCTCTCTTGAGTCTCTGAGAAGCAAGCTCACAGTCCATATCCCAAGCAAAAACTAAGTGCTTCTTCGTCAACTTAGTAAAAGGAGCGGATATCTTCGCGAAGTCCTTGATGAACTTCCGGTAAAAACCCGCAAGACCTAGAAAACTTCTCACCTCGGTTGCATTCCTTGGAGTCTTCCAATCCTGAACTGCAACCACCTTAGCGAGATCCACCGCTAAGCCTTGCTTGGATACGATATGCCCAAGGAATCTAACTTCCCTTCTCCAAAAGTGATACTTGGAGAACGTGGCCTTAAACTGATGCGCTCTAAGCGTATCCATTACCTCTACAAGATGCCTCGCGTGCTCTTCTTCATCCTTGGAGAAGATCAGAATATCATCCACAAAGACCACGACAAACTTGTTCAAGAACTCTCGAAACACCCTACTCATCAAGTTCACGAAATACGCGGGTGCATTCGTCAAACCGAACGGCATAACAAGCCATTCAAAGAATCCATCTGGAGTTCTGAATGCAGTCTTGTCTATACTATCTTCAGCCACTCTGAGCTGATGAAATCCAGTAGCAAGATCAAGCTGAGAGAAAACAGAAGCACCAACAAGCTGGTCAAAGAGATCATCGATCCTCGGTAACGGGTGTCTATTCTTCTTAGTCAGCTTATTCAATTCTCTATAGTCCACACAGAGTCGAATAGAACCATCTGCCTTAGTAGCAAACACCACAGGCGCTCCCCATTCGGATATACTTCGTCTGATGAAGTTCTTCTCAAGTAACTCCTTTACTTGCTTGCTGAGCTCCCGTCTCTCACGCGGAGCCATGTGCCGAACGGGCAAAGAAACAGGCTTAGCATTATCCACCAGATAAATGCGAAAATCAATCTCTCATTTAGGGGGCAACCCCTTAACTTCTTCAAAAACATCTGGATAATCTCGGACCACCCTTACAGACTGAAGGGCTTCCTCTGACGAGTCGAGAGATTCAAGATAGCACAACATGACGGGATCCTTCGGATTGCATGAAATCTCTAAGGTGTTGCCAAGGCGAGTCACAAGCCTCACAACCCTATGCTCACAATCAAGAATGGCTCCATATCTGGACAGCCAATCCATGCCCAATATCAATCCGTATCCCCTGAAACCAAGAACATACGCACTACACAAGAACTCTACACTGAGTATAGAGATCCTCAGATCCTCACATATCATAGATAGATGAGCAGAACCCCCAATGGGATTCGAAACACAAACGGGATCATCCACTAAGCTAGTACTAAGGTGCAAACTATCAACAAGATCAGATGAAATAAAGCTATGTGATGCACCAGAATCAAACAAGGTACGAACTGGAAGATCAGAAACATAAACAAGGTTCTCAACAGAAACACTACCTCGATCGGGAACTGGAGCGGTATTGAGAGCATGAACTTGCCCTCCTGAAGGTCCAGCCTGTCCTTTCTTCTTCGGGCACTCCTTGCTGAAGTGTCCAGTCTCACCACAGGAAAAACATCCACCACTAAGCTTCCTTTTCTTCTTCCTACAATCCTTAGCAAAGTGTCCAGGCGCACCACAATAATTGCACTTGCCCTTGCCTTTGTTGTTGTTCCCCTTCTTGTTCTTGCTCTGATTTCCTTGACTGCTTTGACCACCTTGATTGCCTTTACCTTGAGAATCAGCCTTCTTTGCTTGAGTATCACTCGACTTGACCTCTTTCTTTCCATCTCCCTGAAGTAGAGCCATATCGACCAAACTCTCAAAAGTAGCCCCATGCGGAATATGTGACATCGCCAAACCCTGCAGCGGCTCATTCAACCCTCTAGCAAATCGAAGAGCCTTCTTCTCAGGAGTGTTCACCATATCCAAACCAAAACGGGCCAGCTTATTAAACTTGTTCACATACTCCTTGACCGACATATCACCTTGCTTTAATGCAATGAACTTCTCCATCTGTAAATTCGCCTCAGCAGAAGATAGAAACTTAGCCACAAATCTAGCCCTCAAATCGGCCCAAGTCTCGACGGGCCTCATCCCATTGGTGACCTCCCACCAATAGGCTGCTTCGTCCTTCAAAACCCACACTGTCAATAAGATCTTCCTCTCGTCATCAATGCTAAAGATAGCAAACAAGTCCTCAGTGTCTTTCAGCCAATTCCTAGCTTCAACAAAAGATTCCGTGCCTAGGAAATTCTTTCCTCCCATCGCCTTGAAGTCTTTACAAACCTTCGTGAACTCAACCTGAGGATGCTGAGGGGGAGGAGGAGGAAGAGGGGCCTCAGCAACTGGAGGAGGAATATTAGCAACGGGAGGAGGAACAGGAACCACCGGAGGAGGGATATTAGGGGGAGGATTCTCAACTACAGGAGGAGGAGTGGGAGTAGGGTTTGCGGGGCCGGCTGCCGCCCTAGCTTCTAGAAGTCTCCTATACCAGAGTGGTACGTTTACTCCATCCGGGATGGCAAGATCCTCAGCCATACTGAAACGAAGGATAAGATAGGATTAGGTCAAGGGAACGAAGGATAACGCTAATGGCTTTTTGGGGAATAGCCTTTTAAAATACTAGACTTTTCTTTGGAAAATACTTTATACTTGTTTTGAATATAGTTTTTCAAAAGTCTTTTTTAAAAACTTTTTGTTCTTTCTTGTAAACCATATGCTCTGATACCAAATTTGTAACACCCCACCTCCGCTAGGGTCACTCTTTCGGGGGCACTAGCTTCTGGGGGGCGTTAGAACTGGGTAAGCATGCATAATGATATATCAAGGCAGAACAAGAACATAAATATATGTAAAACAGAGTAAGTGAGAATAAAACAGCGGAATATCTCAAACCATCTCAAAACAAGTCTAGTACATCATAAAGTCAACTGCCAAAATAAACATGTCTAGTACAACATAAACAGAAATACTGAAATACATAGTGCTATCCCCAAAATAAAGATGATAAACCATAGCGAGCTCAATGTCCAGACATACATGAGCTATCCAGCGAACAAGCAAGCGATCCAAGCTAAGCACTACTGTTCCCTCCCTGAGAACCTGGGGGGGGGGAAACGGAAGAAAAGAAGCGAAAGAAAACAGGTCAGTCAAAAAAAGACTGGTAAGCCCTACTACGATCAGTCTATAAACTAATAAAGTTAACATCATGATGGAAACTGAGATGAACATACTGGCAGTAGATAAAGGTGTCATCACATAAAGAAGATTAAGCTTTGCACCACAATGTACTAGCAAACTAACATAACAGGTATTGATCCCTCAGCCCAAACTTTGGCCCAATAGCATGAGGTGACCTTAAGGCAAGGTCCAGCCCAATGGTCTAGTCGATCGGCTCCCTATAAACCTAACACGTCAAGTGTCGGTGTCCATACGGCCCACATATGGTTGTAGTCAGACTGTGCTGGGTCCACCTTCGGGTGTATCAAGCCCTCGGGTGTCAACCCCAGACACCTAAGCAATAATGCACAGTCTAAACCTACTGGTACCCGTGCCTCGAGTTTGTCCAACACCGGACTACGTGCACGTCCGTAGCCCGCCTGGACCCGCACCGCTGTACCACTCAGCCGTCGCTTTGGTCGCTTACATCAGTCCAGTAATCGTGCCCCGCCCTAGCCTAGCCTCTAGGGTTGTGAATGATACCAAACTGGGATTACTGCTGGAACAGACCACGTTGCTAGGGTTTTCTAAGAGGGTTAAGTGTGGTTTAACCCCTTACTAATCATGGGTTAAATTAGTTAAGTGTAACCAACAGTTCACCACTTAACCCCATTTAATCCCTCGTATCCCCAAAATTGGTTAAGTATTAGTGGGCCATGACTTAACCCTAATCATGAGGCATTTATTAATTTAATTGTGCCTTAACCTCTCACATTAGACTTTGTTGCGGTTACTAGTTAAGCCGGGCGGGTCCGGGTAGCTTTACACCACAACTTGGTCTAACCTCGGGTCCAAGGTACACATGACCAACTTCTCACATTGGGTCCTATTGTTTGTAGCAACTAGTTAAGCCGGTCGGTTCCGGGTAGGTTTACGCTACAAACTCAACCCAACCTCGAGTTGGCCACACTTATGTTTTCTAAGTGTCATGTCCACTTTATTTTCAAAACATAATTACAAGTTTAACAAATACTTGGGTAGACCTAACTTAATAGGTAAATTCCCAAGGGGTAGACCTAACTTAATAGGTAAATTCCCAATCTTATATTTTCATGTATTTTAAGTTTTTAGCCCAAACCCCCCAACGTCATTCTATCGCTTACATATTCGTTATAACGCATAAAGGATAGAAAGAGGGAACTTGACACAACATACATGATGAATCTTACATATCATAATAAACATGCATAACATGTTGGACTTGCATAACTTAGCATAGTGAACTTGCATAAACATGCATAACTTGTTAAACTTGCAAATCATGGCCTAGTGAACTTGCATAAACATGCATAACATGTTGGACTTGCATAACTTAGCATAGTGAACTTGCATAAACATGCATAACTTGTTAAACTTGCAAATCATGGCCTAGTGAACTTGCATAAACATGCATAACTTGTTAAACTTGCAAATCATGGCATAGTGAACATGCATAAACATGCATAACTTATCAAACATGTGTAACATAGCATAGTGAACTCGCATAAGCATGCATAACTTATTAAACATGCATAACATAGCATAGTGAACTCGCATAAGCATGCATAACTTATTAAACATGCATAACATAGCATAGTGAACTCGCATAAGCATGCATAACTTACTAAACATGCATAAATCCCACTTTCATCACATATTAACCTTAGAGTTTCTAAAATGAAGGTAAGAGGGCTTACAAATATTATGAAGACACAAATCTACTAATAAAGATTGAGAAGCCCTTTATGCAAGCATATAAAAACCCAAAACAAAGCTCCAATTAACAAAAATCCCAAAAACTCTAGCTTAGCAATTAAAGCTTGCAACTTGATGATGTATGCAAGCTAATGATCATTCATACAACTTAGAAATGCTTGTATGAACATCAAAATCTTCATAGGAATGATTTTTGAAGAGGATGGAGGCTAGGGTTTTTAGGTGGAGGCCATTTGAGAATTCAATTTGACATAGTTTGGTTGCTAGAATGAATAATGAGTGATTTAGGGTAGGTTAGGGTCTTATTTATAGATTAGGCTAGTGATTTAGACCATAGGATTAACCCTAGGTTGAATTAGGTCCATCAGATTTCGGAATTCTCCAGAACCAAGCCATACAACCAAGCCCAAATCAAAAATGGTGCGCCAGGCAAAACTGCCCGGCCACCCCGTGTCGACAGGGCTGTCGACAGGGCAGTCGACACCCTTAGACCCCTGTCGACATGCCTGTCGACATGGGGGTCTTGGCGCGAGTTTTCCCGCCTGACGCCAGTTAGCCCTAATCCTTGTTTTTAATTTAAAATTTAAATCTGTTTTTAACATGGAAATTTCTGAAAACTTCAATGGGCCTTAACTGGGTCATACGGACTCCGATTTTCGAAAACTCGGACTCTATTTCGCGTATTTTCCCGAGACGAACGCAATGGCATAGCCCGTTTCCCTTGATTCAGATTTTTGAATTAAATTCTGCCTCGATTTATGTTATAACAGGTTATTGAAAATACGGGTTGTTACAGGAATCCACCGCTAAGCCTTACTTAGGAACTATGTGCCCAAGAAATCCAACTTCTTTCCTCCAAAGTGACATTTGGAGAACTTGACCTTCAACTGGTGGCTCTAAGCGTATCCATCACCTCCTTGAGATGTCTAGCATGCTCTTCCTCGTTCTTTTAAGGAGATCAAAATATCGTCTACGACGACCACGACAAACTTGTTCAAGGACTCCCTAAACACCCTACCCATCAAGTTCACGTAATATGCGGGTGCATTAGTCAAACCAAATAGCATGACTAGCCATTCTAAAAATCCACCTAGAGTCCTAAACGCAGTCTTTTCAATTCCATCCTCAGCCATCCTAAGCTGATGGAATCCGGTAGCTAGATCAAAAGAAAACAGATGCTCCTACAAGCTGATCAAACAAATCATCGATCCTTGGTAACGGTTGTCTATTCTTCTCACGATAATCAACACATAAGCGAAGCAAACTGTCCACATTAGTAACGAATACTACTGGAGCACCCTACTCGAAAATGCTTTGTCTCAGGAAGTTCTTCTCAAGCAACTCCTTGACTTGCTTTCTTAACTCTCATCTCGTGAGGTCATGTGCCTAACCGGCCACGAAACTGGCTTGGTATTACCAACCAGATAATGCGGAAATCTATCCCACGTCTAGGGGTAACCCCTTTACTTCCCTCAAGATATCAGGATATTCTCGGACCACCCTCACAGATTGCAAACTATCGATAGACGAGTTGAGGGATTCAAGATAACATAACATGACGGGACCCATAGGGTTGCTAGAAATTTCTAGGGTATTACCGAGGCGAGTCATGAGCCTCACAACCCTATATACAAAAACCAAGAATGGCTCCAAAACAGGACAACCATTCCATGCCCAAAACCAACCCATATCCCCTGAAACCGAGAATATAAACATCCCACGAGAATTCTATACTCAAGATAGAAATTTTCAAATCCACTCAGACCACAGACAAACGGGCAGAACCCCCAATTGGATTTGAAACACATACGGGATCATCAACTAGACTAGTACTTAGGTGCAAACTTTCAACTAGATCAGATGAAATAAAACTATGCGATGTGCCAGAATCAAACAAAGTACGAACAGGGAAAATCAGAAAATGTAAACAAGACTTTCAACAGAAACACTACCTCTATCATGAGCTGGAAGAACGGTGTTGAGGGGATGAACTCGCCCTCCAGATAGTCCTGCACACTGAGTCTGACCTCCTTGTTTCCTCGGGCAATCCTTGCTGAGATGTCCAAACTCACCACAATGAAAGCATTCGCCCCGCTTTCTCTTCTTCTTCCTACATTCCCTGGATATATGTCCAACTTTACCACAGAAGTTGCATTTCCTGTTCTCTCTTGGCTTGTCCTTGCGGTTGTTGTTATTCTTGCCTCGTTTCCCGGAATTTACCCTCTTGCCTTGAGACTCATTCGCCTTGACCTCTTTCTTGTCATTGTTATCTTCTTCTTGAAGTAGGGCCATATTCACCAAATTCTCGAAAGTCGCCCCCAAGGGTATATGAGACATGGCCAAACCATGTAATGACTCGTTTAATCCTAGAGCAAAGTGTAGGGCCTTCTTCCGAGCTGTATTAACCAAGTCTAAATCGACCCGAGCCAGTTGATTAAACTTATCTATGTATTCCCTAATAGTCATGTCCCCTTGCTTCAGTGATAAGAACCTCAGTCCAAACCTTCCTCTAAAGTCATCCCAAGTCTCAATTGGCCTAGTAGCGGTGGTGACTACCCACCAACATGCAGCTTCTTCCTTTAGCAACCATACTGCTAATAAAACCTTCCTGCGGTCACCTATATCAAAGGTGGCTAAAAGATCTTCGGTCTCTTTCAACCAATTCCTTGCCTCTACAAAAGTCTCTGTTCCACTAAAATTCTTGCCACCCATCATCTTAAAGTTCTTACAAGTTTCCGCAAAATCCGCTTGTGGAGGCTGAGGGAGAAGAGGAACATCAGCTACGGAAGGAGGAGGAGGAACAGCGGCCTTGACTGGAAAGACAACATTAGAGACACCCGGGACCGGTGCCGTGACTTCCAAGTACCGACGAAACCAATCGGGTATTGTTACTCCTTCGGGCAAGATGAGATTATCAGACATGCTGGAAACGAAAAGAAAAGAGTTCAAACGAGGGGTCAAAGGATAGTGCTAATGGCTTTTGGGGAATAGCCTTTAAAAATAACTAGACTTTTCTTTGGAAAATACTTTATACTTGGTTTTGAAAATAGTTTTTCAAAAGTTTTAAAAACCTTTTTATCCCTTCTCGTAAACCATATGCTCTGATACCAAATGTAACACCCCACCTCCGCCAGGGTGGCTCTTGCAAGCAACTCTGACTTTGGTGGGGCGTTTTAAAACAAGGTAAACATGCATAATGATATAACAAGGCAGGACATGACATATATATATGTAAATAAACAGAGTAAGTAGATAAAACAGCGGAAGATTTTTAAACCATTTCAAAACACTAGTCTGGTACATCAAAATGTCAATTTCCCAAAATTACAAGTCTAGATAAAAACATCATCTGATGAACGGAAATACATAAGTACTATCCCCAAATAAGAGTGATAAACCATAGCGGGCTCAATATCCAAACGTACATGAGCTAAGCGATCCAAGCTAAGCACCAATGTTCCCACCCTGAGAACCTGGGGGGGAACGGAAGAAAAGAAGCGAAAAGAAAACGGGTCAGTCATAAAGACTGGTAAGCCCTGCTACGATCAGTCTATAAACTAATAAAGTTAACAGCATGATGGAAACTGAGATGGTCATAGATAACAACATACTGGCATGATAAATTAACTACAAGATAGATAGAGGTGTCATCGCATAAACAAGGTTAAGTTTTGCACCACGGTGTACTAGCAAACCAACATAACAGGTATTGATCCCTTGGCCCAAGCTTTGACCCAATAACATGAAGTGACCTTAATATAAGGTCCAACCAAACGGTCTAGTCGATCGGTTCCCTATAAGCCTAACACGTCAAGTGTTTGTGTCCATACGGCCCACATATGGATGTAGTCAGACTGTGCTGGGTCCACCTTCGGGTGTATCAAGCCCTCGGGTGTCAACCCCAGACACTGAAGCAATAATGCACAGTCTAAACCTACTGGTACCCGTGCCTCGAGTTTGTCCAATACCGGACTACGTGCACGTCCGTAGCCCGCCTGGACCCGCACCGCTGTACCACTCAGCCATCGCTTTGGTCGCTTACATTAGTCCAGTAATCGTGCCCCGCCCTAGCCTAGCCTCTAGGGTTGTGATGATACCAAACTGGGATTACTGCTGGAACAGACCACGTTGCTAGGGTTTCCTAAGAGGGTTAAGTGCGATTTAACCCTTCACTAATCATGGATTAAATTGGTTAAGTGTAACCGACAGTTCACAACTTAACCCCATTTCAATCCCTCGAACCCCCAAATGGATTAAATTGGTTAAGTGTAACCGACAGTTCACAACTTAACCCCATTTCAATCCCTCGAATGCCCAAATGGATTAAATTGGTTAAGTGTAACCGACAGTTCACAACTTAACCCCATTTCAATCCCTCGAATCCCCAAATTGGTTAAGTATTAGTGGACCCTGACTTAACCCTAATCATGAGGCATTAATTAATTTAATGCACCTTAACCTCTCACATTAGACTTTGTTGTGGTTACCTAGTTAAGCCTGTGGGTTCCGGGTAGATTTACACCACAACTTGGTCTAACCTCGGGTCTTGGCACCACATGACCAACTTCTCACATTGGGTCCTATTGTTTGTAGCCACTAGTTAAGCCGGTAGGTTCCGGGTAGAATTACGCTACAAACTCAACCCAACCTCGAGTTGGCCACACTTATGTTTTCTAAGTGTCATGTCCACTTTATTTCAAAACATAATTACAAGTCAACAAATACTTGGGTAGACCTAACTTAATAGGTAAATTTCCAAGGGGTAGACCTAACTTAATAGGTAAATTCCCAATTTTATATTTTCATGTATTTTAAGTTTACCAAAACCCCCCAACGTCATTCTATCGCTTACATATTCGTAATAACGCATAAAGGATAGGAAGAGGGAACTTGGCATAACATACATGATGAACTTGCATATCACAACAAACATGCATAACATGTTAGACTTGCATAACTTAGCATAGTGAACTTTCATATTACCATAAACATGCATAACATGTTAAACTTGCCTAACATGGCATAGGGAACTTGCATAAACATGCATAACTTGTCAAACATGCATAACATGTCATTGTGAACTTGCATAAGCATGCATAACTTATTAAACATGCATAACATGGCATAGTGAACTTGCATAAGCATGCATAACTTATTAAACATGCATAACATGGCATAGTGAACTTGCATAAACATGCATAACCCAATAAACTTACAAATCATGGCATAGTGAACTTGCATAAACATGCATAACTCAATAAACTTGCAAATCATGGCATAGTGAACTTGCATAAACATGCATAACTCAATAAACTTGCAAATCATGGCTTAGTGAACTTGCATAAACATGCATAACTCAATAAACTTGCAAATCATGGCTTAGTGAACTTGCATAAACATGCATAACTCAATAAACTTGCAAATCATGGCATAGTGAACTTGCATAAACATGCATAACTCAATAAACTTGCAAATCATGGCTTAGTGAACTTGCATAAACATGCATAACTCAATAAACTTGCAAATCATGGCATAGTGAACTTGCATAAACATGCATAACTCAATAAACTTGCATAAATCCCAACTTGCATCACATATTAACTTTAGAGTTTCTAAAATGAAGGTAAGAGGGCTTACAAATATTATGAAGACACAAATCTACTAATAAAGATTGAGAAGCCCTTTATGCAAGCATATAAAAACCCAAAACAAAGCTCCAATAAGAAAACTCTTAACAAAAATTCCAAAAACTCTAGCTTAGCCAATAAAGCTTGCAACTTGATGATGTATGCAAGCTAATGATCATTCATACAACTTAGAAATGCTTGTATGAACATCAAAATCTTCATAGGAATGATTTTTGAAGAGGGTGGAGGCTAGGGTTTTTAAGTGGAGGCCATTTGAGAAATCAATTTGCCATAGTTTAGCTACTAGAATGAATAAATGAGGTTTTAGGGTAGGATTAGGGTCTTATTTATAGAAGATTAAAGTGTTTTTAGCCCTAGGATTAACCCTAGGTTAGTTTAGGTCCATCAGATTTCGGAAGTCTCCAGAACTAAGCCACACAACCAAGCCCAGATCAAAAATGGTGCGCCAGGCAAAACTGCCCGGCCACCCCGTGTCGACAGGGCAGTCGACACCCTCAGACCCCTGTCGACATGCATGTCGACATGGGGGTCTTGGCGGGAGTTTTCCCGCCTGACGCCAGTTTGCCCTAATTTCTGTTTTTGAACTTAAAATTCAAATCTGGTTTTAACATGGAAATTTCTGAAAACTTCAATGGGCCTTAACTGGGTCATACGGACACCGATTTTCGAAAACTCGGACTCTATTTCGCGTATTTTTCCGAGACGAACGCAATGGCATAGCCCGTTTCCCTTGATTCACATTTTATAATTAAATTCTGCCTCGATTTATATTATAACAGGTTATTAAAAAATACAGGTTGTTACATTCTATCTTCAAATCCTCTCTATTTTATTTTCTATCCTTTCCATTCCCTTTTCTCATTTTAATTCTGTTTTCAAACTCAAAGTTTGATAAGTTTCATAT
Source organism: Allium sativum (assembly GCA_030737875.1). NCBI lineage: Eukaryota > Viridiplantae > Streptophyta > Magnoliopsida > Asparagales > Amaryllidaceae > Allium > Allium sativum. The sequence goes on along the minus strand of CM060916.1, from coordinate 1,043,294,660 downwards.
ATTTATATTATTGCATTTTATATAGTTTTAAAATTTTTAATTTTATAAATACATTTATATAGTTTATATTTATGTTTTTATACGATTTCCAAATTACAATATTAATTTATAACACTATATTTGAATTCAAGAATTTCCAGAATTATATTTATAATAAAACACTTTAAATATACTCAAAAATTAATTTTACACTATAAGTATGTCGACATAAAAAAACCTATATGTCGACGAATAACTGTCATTTTTTCAATTTTGAGAGGAAGTGTCTTTTCATTATTTATGACGGTTCTGAAGCGTGGCTTCCTTTCAAACTCTATAAAAAGGGCTTAAATTCGATTTTTTTATTATCTCTTCTACTCTAACTTTATCCTCTTTCTCTACACCATTATTCTTAATCATTTTTATGATTTCTACACTTATACTCTGCCGAATTCAATTCCGTTTTGGCCAAACTTCTTCTCTCTCTACTCTCTACTCTCTACTCTCTGAATCAAGTGATATTGAAGAGTTATAGGGCTGTTTGTAATTATTTGAGTTGAGTAAAGGAATCAGTGGTATCCCTTGAAACCGTAAAATCAAGGATGGAATCGATGGTATCCCTTGTAGCCGTGAAATCAAGAACAAGCAAAACTTGATCAAGCGTGTGTGGAAACGGTAGTATCCCTTGTAACCATGAAAGCAAGGAGGTTGTAATTGGATTTTGATATAATAATAAAGCTCTGTGCAATCCAGCGTTGCATGGGACTGGATGTAGGAGAATTCTGAACCAGTATAAAATCCAGTGTGTTCTTCCCTTTTCTGCATTTTTATTTCTGTTTATTTTGCATCTGTGTTTGATTTTGTGTCTGTGGTTTATTCCATGGTGTTTGATTCATATAGTTTATAACATAAGTTTTAAATTTTTGTTAAATTCTCAAAAACACTATTTACCCCCCACTCTAGTATTTGTTTAAGGAACCTTTCCGCAATTCCTAACAAATGGTGTCAAAGCAAGGTCTTTCAAAATGTTCATAATCTGATTTTTGAAAATAGTGATAATGGCAACTAACATTAGTAGCAATAATAGTTTTTTTTTTGTAGAGGGTCAGTCCACTGTTAGACCACCATTGTTTAATGGTAGTAATTATTCATATTGGGCATGCAGAATGAAAATTTATTTACAATCAGTAGGTTTAGACACATGGAATATTATACAAAATGAATATGTCGAACCCACAACTGCATTTGCACAATGGACAAATGAACAAAAGGCGGCTGCACAAAGCAATTCTAATTCCATGAATATGTTATTTTGTTCATTAGATAGAAATGAGTTTAATAGAGTGTCAGTATGTAAAACTGCTTATGAAATTTGGAGAACTTTACAAGTTACTCATGAAGAACTAGTAAAGTTTAACAAACGAAAAATCAGTTTGAATTATTCAAAATGAATGAGAATGGGTCTATTTATTATATGCATTGCAGATTTCAAGAGATAGTGCATTCATTAACAACACTTGGAAAAACTTATTCTAAAACCGATCAAGTCAGAAAAATACTAAGTTCATTAACTCCAGAATGGGATCATAAAACTATGGCAATTGAAGAAACCAAAGATGGGAATGAAATGAAGATTGAAGAGTAATTGGAAATTTGATGTCTTACGAAGTTCAATTACAGAAAAGAAAAGAAAACAGACCAACAAAGGAGAAATCTATTGCATTAAAAGCAACAACAAATGATTTTGACTCGAGTAGTGAAGATGATGAAGAAACGGCTCTTATGACAAGTCATTTTAGAAGATTTCTGAGATACAGAATGAAGAATTATAATCAAGGAAGTTCAAGAAGTTATGAAGGTCGATGTTATAACTGCAACAAATCTGGACATATAAAGAAAATGTGTCTATATCCAGACAAATCGACTCAACAAACCGACAAAAGCAATTCGTCAAGAAAGAGAAAGAAAGCGTACGCAGCAATAGATGATTCAGATTCATCATCAAGTGACGAAGAACCAGAAATCGGAAATACAAATATACGCTTTATGGCAATTCAGAGTTCTAAAAATTTCGAAGAAAAGGATCTAAAACCCGGGTACGCCTTAATTATTTATTTATTTTATTTGATTGAATGGTAGCTTTGTTTGATTGCTTTGATTTGAATTTAAAGATTTTAAAATTAAACTTGAAATTTGAAATTCAACTTTTAATTTTGAATTTTGAAATTCAAAATAATAATATAATAATAATTAACAAATAAAATAATAAAATAAAGTGTTTGTATGTTTGATAGGAATAGAATTATTTCAGGAAATCATTAAACCTGAAATATATATCATCAGTTTAAAATTAAAATCACCAAAATCAAATTCCCTTTGAAAATTAGCCTATATGTCGACATACATTTTACTTTATGTCGACATATCAAACGGAAACTTGAAATTTGAATTTTGAATTTCAAAAGTTTAAACTTTCATACATCCCTCCAACTTTTCACAAACTCCCAAGGTCTGAAAAGGTGTCAATTCAATCTGAAAAATTGTGATTATTCAATTCATATCTATTTAATTCGCATCTATTCAATTTCTATATATACATCTACTCGTTGTACCTTTCATTCACAACTCAAAACAATACTTCATATCTATTCTATTCAAAACTATCAAATTCAATGGCTTCCTATAGTTCATCTCAAAAATTGAAGATAACCAAAACAATCAAAGGCTATCTTCACAATGACAAAGAAGCTATCAAGACCTACGGTAACTATTTAGAAAGTGCTAAAGTTAACACGGGTGTTGTCGCCATCTTTAGTGATTCTCCCTCTTATGATCTTACCTCTCTCTTTCGAAACAACAAAGTCTTGAGTCTATTTGACTCTTGTGACAATGACGAAGTATGTTACCCCAAACTCGTCAAGATGTTCTATGCGAATCTCAATCGTGGATTTTACGAAGGCAATGAAAACCAAATTTGGAGTAGTGTCAAAGGCACTCAAATTGTTCTTAATGCCAAACTCTTAGGCACTATTCTAGATTGTAAAAGCATAGGCTCGGATTTTTCAGATTTTGCTATCAAAGAAGCTGATTTGGAAACCTATCATGACATATTCGAAGATGGTGCTCTATTGGAATTCGAAAATAGCTACTTTCGTCCAAAACAAGAAATTGTCAATCTTCTCCTCCAACATACCATCACTCCCCATTCCGGAAATTTCAATAATCCAACTCTCAAAGTCCAAAAGGCTCTCTTTGCTATTATGGATGGCTATACTATCAATTGGGCCGAAATGATCATAAATGAAATTAAGCCCATAAAATTGTCATTAAGAGAAAACACTCTCTACTATGGTGTTTATCTCACGCGTATTTTCAAATACTTTAATGTTGATCTTCATGAAGAAGAATTTGTGCCTAAAAAAGATTTTGACTCTTCAAACATTCATCTCATGCAAATTCCTATCACTTTCAAACCATATGAGACATTCGGAACCAAACAAGCTCGAATGCAACAAGAACAAGATCCGATGGAAGTCCAAGAAGAAGAAGAGGCTTCTTTGGAAAGCGTTAAGTATTCAACCGACGCTAAACGCAATTACAAAGAGATGATTATTCAAAATTAAGTGAAAATCGTCAAAAATAAAAAGACGCTTAACAAGAAACTTTCCAAAGTGACCAAATTTATGGTCAAAAAAGGTAGAAAGCCTGGAATCTTGCCTCCTTCATCATCATCAGAAAACTAGTCTATCTAGTTTAATCTATCTTTATTTAATCGCTTATATTTCCTTGTATTTTCTTTCGAATCTCGTATTTAAGTGTGTCTTGATTAGTTGGATGTATTTGTTTTCTATTAAGTAATGAATGGAGTTTTATTTACGATAAAATCATCTTTATGTCTATGTAAAAATTTTAGAAATAATTATTGTTAGACCCAAAAGTGGTTCATTATCTCGATTTGTAGAGAATTAAAACTAGAAATGAAAGAAAAGGCAACAAACACACCAAATTTATTGTGGTTCGGTGTTAAAGAGCCTACGTCTACTTTATGTGATTTTGATTATATGCTAGAATGCAAGTACAATCAATATCTTCCCTTAATCTCACTTTTACAATGATTAATCACTCAGTAAATTCGGAATAATTCTGACTAGAAATAGTGGAGGTATGATAATGGTAGAATCAGAGCTCTAAATTGCCAAAAGATCCTAAAAAATGCCAAGTATTGAGCTATTTATAGGTGATTTCTACAGGCGGTTCATGAAGACACGTGGCACCAATCCTGAGGATCTCGGACCTGTTCGTGGCTTGATGGAGAAATGGTCAATGGCAGTTACGAACATGTGTCATGAGATGCTGGATATGCGGTTTGTGGGTGACCAAGTCGTGGTCACCATTTTTTGAGTTTTGGGTCAGCTCGTGATCCTTTGGCATGAGCGGGTCGTGCACCCTTCACCATGAGCGGGTCTGCGAGACTGGTCACGAGCGGGTCTGTGAAGCTGGGTCACGAATGGGTTTGTGAGGCTAGGTCGCGAACCGATTGCTGAGCTCACTACGCCATAGATGGCCTACGACAACCCAGAGAAGTGATGTAGTAGGTGCCAAAATTTGTTGCTATAGGTCTAGGGCAACACTTTTTTGGGGTTGCCTTTTGCCGCGTTGCCTTAGAGTCAAAGGCAACGCCTTTGCGACTCTATGGCAATATCGGTACAGGTGTTGCCACAGGTATCAATACAACAAAAAAATACCCTTTCGCAACTGCCAAAAACAGTTGTAATATGTCTAGTACAGCTGACAATTGTAATAAAGTCAACCTTTTTTACAACTGTTTCTAGCAGTTGTTAAAAATTATTTTACAATTGCTAAAAGTAATTACACCTCAACTGCTATTAATTAAAGATTTCATAATATTATAATAAATAGTAGTATAACACAGTATATTATTCAAATAAGTTTTTTATTTCAATATTTCAAATGGTACAAATTTTTGTACATTCACTCGTATATTACACAATCATTCATATTTACATTCGTCACTACATTGTCACTCATATGCATTTCGAAATGCAAGGCAAGTTCTCGGCATTTTTTTAGGAAATTCTGATCCAGATCGAAGGCTCAAGATCTTGCAGCTAACCTGTGAATTCATATTTCAGTACATTAACATATCAGTACATCTAGTAGGATAGATTATGAGCAAAGCCTGATATGTCAAATTCTAACAAATTATGCAAATAACAACCGTAAGCACATTTCTTTATTAAACAATAACAACAATAAACAAATGCAAATAATCATTACCAGCCTTAGAGCACGTAGAGCTTCTAAAAAATAGTATTTGCATCATAAAGGAGGAATCATTGCATTGCGGCAAAAGAAAAAAAAAAGGAAGAAACGTACTAATATGCATATTCCACTTTCTGCTTCCCGATTGCCACAGCCTTATAATCATTGAACCACTCACATATAGTAAAAGGAACCTGTAAAAATATTAGTAGGTCAAAAAGAAGCAAGGTAATCTTTGGATTTCGAAAATGAAATTTTGTAACATGTTTCTCCGGGCACATGCTGAAATAATCTTGATTGTATTAGTCTTTTATAAAAGCATAATGACCAAAATTTACAGTATCACAAGAGGCAATTCCTTGCATTGCACAACATCTAGCAAAGCATAGCCAAAATGGACTACCTGAACGGTACAACTGTAGCATAATGCTACATCCAAAATAATGTCCATCTCCAATAAGTATTAACATACGGCTACTTCAAATAAAGAGGAAGGCTTCCTTTCACTTAAGCTAAAGAGAAATTATATATTAATAGTTCAATGGTTACATCATTTAAACTGTTAAAAAGAACCGCCATATGCATAAGTAGTTAGAAAAAAACATATGGACCTATGAAGCATCCGTAGTTAGAAAAAAACATATATACTTCCATGGTGCTTCCAAGGAATTATGGACCTATGGTTTCATGTGTAGTAAAGAGAAAACAAACTTTTTATAAAAGAAAGGGTAGTTAGAAAGATGTAAGAGAGAATAGTTCAACATAAACATGTGAAAGCAAGATGTATCCATGACTATGTTTTGGTGGTAGTTAACAGGTTTCATTTTGAGCCCATGGCACTATTGACAATGTCAGCACTTTTGCTCTTCTTTAGTGGAAATCAAAACACACACACACACACACACGTACACACTCTACACACACACAATACAATTTGCCAATTCATGTGACAACAGCTTGGATTTATTAACTGTAGTTTCATTTTATCCTTGGTGAACACAATAGGATGATGCATGAAAAACATCATCGGATGATGCATAAAACACATAACAGTACAAAAAGCATACCTGAAATGTTTGGTATTTATTCATCCTTCTTGTCCATTGCTGGAGTTGCCCTCCTATTATCCAATCCTTGTGGTAAATTCCCTGCTTCTAAACTGCATTACAAGCTTGCTGACTTTGTCCATTCCATTGGTAACAACTATTAGCAGCATAAGAGCAATGTCCCACCATTGTATTAGGATTATAGCAAGGTCAATTTTGATGAATCGGGTTGCAGTCAGCTCCAGCGCCGCAGGCATAATCAATTGCCTTTTGAAGAGCAGTGCTGCTTGCATCAGGTTTACATACACACTATGCGGCATCTACGCAAAATTAACAGCTAAGTCATTATTGTTATGTCTTGAAGCAAGATTGGAATTACAACCCAAATAAACAATGAAGAATCAAGCAGAAATATAGTAAATAATGCTTCAAGCACCATTCACTAATTGATCTGAGATTCAAAAATGGAAAACCTATACAATAACATATTCAGGCAACAAAAAAGGTCTAAATATGTAACATATGTTATTCTCATTCAACATGGGAGCATGAGTAAGGGGAAAGAATGATTCAAGAGGAACAAATCTCGGATTAATTTCACTATTAAGCTACACTTGGCTATAGAAGGTCAGGAAATCATATAAAAAATGTAAAGAGAAGACTGATAAAGATTGAAAGAAAAGGGGAAATAAAAGGATAATCTTTGTGATGTTAAGCAAAATAAAAAGAACTTCCTGAACAAATTTGATCGTTGGAACGTGCAAAATCGTTAATTAAAAGAGTTGCATCAGCTTAAACTAATTTATTGCAAAGTAGCATTTGATTAAAATTTGATTAATAGTGAGAAGTTTTCTAATCTCACCTGAGCTACTTGGTCAGGCATCCACATTCGCCACAGTATAGATTTCTCAGTAGGATTGGACGTAATACAATAAGAAAGACCCTTTTCTACAAATCGAGTTAGAAGATGGCCTACATTTCCAGATTCCACAAATGAAAACAAACAGTACACTATTATAAACCTTACAACAAATTTCCCTTTTTTCCAGTTTTGTGCTTCCTTCTCCAGTTTCCTCTTCTCTGCTTTTTCAGCCTTCAAAGCTTCCTTTTCTAACTTCTCTTCCTACACAATAATTAACTTCTGAATAATACATAGATGATTTTAAAATCAACATAAGTTATTAGCCTAACCTGCCTTTTCCGCTTCTTTTGTTCAATAATACGAGCTTTTTCTTCTGAAAGGGAAGATAAATTAAATGATTAAAACCCTAGTGAGAAGGAACCTGTCAACGCTGAGTTTTCAATAACTGTTCCTGATGGTCAAAGAAGACGAATATCTGCCGACGATGTGAGAAGGAACATCGATTGAGATGGCGTCCCAGAGTGGAGAAACCCTATAATCGCGACTAATCCGCTCCCTTGCCTCCGACTTCTGCCTTCTAACCAATCAGAAAAAACCCACCAGTTTCGTTTTTCTTTTGCAATCATCTCGTATAAAAATGAAAGTGGCGACTTGTTGAAGAGCCCCAAAACCCTAGTTTTGGATTGGCCAATTATTTTTTCTAAGTAAAAAAGAGACAAAGACAGATAGCATGAAGCGAGAAAATGAAAATTTGGGGGCAAGGAGCTGAGGCGGTGAAAGAAAATCATATTGACGCGGATGGCTAATATAGACCGTTGGATCGTATTCACGCGGATTAATAACTTTATTAATTTTTTAATTTAGAATATATCTATAGCTACTGCGACACAGTTTGATATCTATGCTAACATCTTGAATCGTGTGTTGCAATAGACAAAAACCAGCATAGCTGAGGCAACATTTTAGCTGGCAACACCTTGGATTTTCGTTGTTGTAGGCCATCTATAGCGTGGTGGCTTCATGACCCAATGTGAATTTATCCTGAACTTTTATATATGAGACTTCGTCCATTTACTCGTGAATGTTTTTTTCTTCCTGGCTTCATCACAAAGCTAGCCAACATTTTGCCTCCTCGAAGTATGTTTTATCAAAGATGGAACATGCTTCGAAATTACCAAACTATCTTTTCTTGGAGCGGTGTTAGTTAACAGTCATATTTGTTCGTATCGTCGTGCTACTTTACAAAGTCGTGTCTCTCTATGAATCTGCGTCCTTTGCTATCTATAGACGGGTATAAATATTGGATTGGGTTTCCAGTTATTCCCTTGCGATTGTTGAATTTTGAATTCAAGTTTCAGAACAAGTTGTTTGTCATTTTTCAGGTAAATTCTCCAACCTTTCAGAGTTAACATTATGTATGAGCGGTTTTACTCCATGTTACTTCTAATATATTTATGTAACACTGGATCGGATTGTTTCTGAGTATATAAGAAGGTTTCGGCCTACCCTGGGCTATGTGACCCAAATTAGATGGCGGTCGATCGTGGAACTGGGCTTCTGGGCCTAAACGGATCGCTTGGCCCCAGGAAATACGGACAGCCCATTCTCCTCATATAAGGCGCTTCCCCTTTTTCCCATTTACTCCTTATTGCCAGAATTTCAGTTTCTTTAGCTTGGAACCCTAATTCGCAGCCTCCCCCAAATCAATCGGACCCCATCTCTCGCATCAATAGGTAATGGGAGCAGCTTTTAATTGTCACGTTTTAATCTTTGATTGCGTGGGAGTTCGTTGTTCCTCCTTTGTCAGCTACCATCCTCTTTCGTCATCGAGTCTTATCCTCTCTGCCTTAAGATTCGGGTTGTCGTGGATATGGTGCTCCATCCAGAGCCTGTATCTAATTCTCGATCGCACTCAGGCGTCTTAGGAGAGCTGTTGTCATCTACAGGAATTCGGATTTGGAATGCAAAGCGGGAGAGGCAAGCTACAACGGATCCGGTCGTGATGAGGAGATAGAGCTAGATCGTGAATGGGGACAAGGTGTCAGTTCGTGGAAGAGGGTGAGGCATCGGCTCATTGATAGGGATAGTAAAGCGGGTCGTGGGACATTGAGAAAAATCGGGTCGCGATATAAAAGATGGAACCGGCTCGTGATGAGGGCCTACGAGCCGTCTGAACACGAGCTGGCGTGGCTGTGCTTCCCATTCCCAGAGTTACGATCTCGTTCGACTCATGGAACACAGTTCCCTCACGAGCAGGGATTAAACGAGAGTCAATTATCAATCGTGAGTCGATGCATCACCACTAGTCAAGCCCTCATCACGAGCCGGGCTTGCTTCACGAGTCGAACCACAAAATTACATAATTTAACCCTTCCCGAACCAATTCTGTGACGGCCCGCCCTGCACCAGCCTGCATTTCCTCCGAAAGTGCGTTGTACACATGCCCAGCTAGCACAGAACGGTCGTCAGAAGAAAAGAAAGAAGGGAATGAACTAATCAAGGGACCTGTAGAATGTCTCACAGCGCATGGAATAGAATATAATAATAACATACTTGACATAAAACAGGTGAGACAGTGCATAAGCTGATAACTGAAATCAACATCAATCATCAGAGCAGCGGAAATCCATATACAGCTTATTACAATTTTCCAAATTTACTGTCTCTAAAGAAAAGAAAGCTAAAGTAGAAGATACACCACCAATGCCCAAGCAGTGATCTTCAACAACACAGGGAGAATATTATATATATTACGTGGAAGCCTCCTGCTCGTCTCCGGATCATCTACCCGTGCATCACCAGCTAACCTGTCTCTAGTCTGCTCGTGTGAGAACCCAGAGTAATAAGAGGAGACATAAAACTCTGGGTCAGACATAAAGCCTGGTATGAGCGATAAGCATCTAAACAGAATGATAACAGGTATACTAAACCGTACCTGAACCTGGACCTGCAACCAAAGAGTTAGTACCACATACCGTACAATGCTCTAAGGTGCCATAATAAATAGTGTAGGAATACGGGGGTGGGGTGTGCATGTCACAATGATAGCAAACAAATCATCCATAGCAACCATCCTCACATCTCTCACTCAGTGCGTAAAGCGTACGATCTCTACCACTTTGAAACACTAGACAAACTGAGGTAACGACGAATCCCGACTTGTAGAAACCCTGCTATGACCAAGCTAAACATATGGAGTCATGACCAAACATTTCAATGACCCACTTCATTGGTTGTAGCCCTTGGTCCTACCTATGCCATAATGGCCCTGAATCCGCCTTCGTACCTCCTACCATAGTGGTCCAAAGCTATAGACGTCGATAACTCCTTGGCACGCGTCCCGCAGCAAAGCCCAACCATGAAGTGAACTCGTTGATTCCCATCTGAATCTTGAGCTCTAACTTCTCATTTGGACTTCCTTTGCATCTCGGGTTATAGTCTTCACTTCCGGATCGGTCTTCATTCAGTTCGCGACCTTCTGGTTCAGTTCGTGACTCGCCCCCTCGCATCAGCTCGACTCGCGGATCGTGGTCATTGCCTTCGCTCGGATCGGGTCGTGCCTGTTACGTCAGCTCGGGTCGGGTCGCGATGCACTCGTGGTCACCATCCCCCTTCGGTTCGGTTCGTAGTCCTCCTTCGCGAATGGTCGGATCGCCATCATCGGATCGTGCTTCACCCATTCGTGGCATCGGCCGAGCTTGGAGTGGCTCGTGACGTCAGGTTGGATCGTGACCTTCGAAGTGGAGCGGATCAGGTCGTCTCGTGGCGCGAGCTTCAATCGGATCGGTTCGCATGGGGTAGGGGCGATCCGGTCCGGGGTATTTCCTGCACTTCGTTCCAGCGACTGTTTTTCGCCATTCGACGGCGTTTTTGACCAAACTAACACTTCTAAACAATCACAAAGCATACCATACAGTCATAGCAACATATAGTATCTACCAGAAACACCAAAACATAAATCATAGCATGTAAAATGGATCAAACATAGCCAATACCCCATATTTTCCCTTAAGCACACTTAAGAAAATCTAACAATAAGGTTAACAAAACTTAATCAAATCGAACCAAATTTCTAACAGAGGCATAAAATATTATTTTCGAATTTCTAAACATTTTTCCAGAATTTATTAGTGTATAAATTCGCTAATCTTCACTAATCACCCTTAATTACTGTAATTAGTGCAAAAACTATGCAAATCACTCACCTTTGCCACTATAAAACTTTCAGATCTGAAGTGAACCTCTGATTTGCACGAATTCCAATATATAACAGCAGCTCTACCTCGGTCCTTGTGCTAATCCTCCTTGATTTGATGCCTCTAAGCCTTATTCCTTGATTAGGAAGTGATTTTGGGTGTTTTAGAGAGATTTAGAGAGTGGAGGCCATGGCTAGGTTAAGAGGAATGAAAGTGGCGGCTGGAAAATGTCTAAAGAAATGTTTTCTAACCCTAATCAGCCCCTATATACCCTTAAATCCGAAATTCCCCTCTGGGCCTAGCTGCTAATCACCCGGTTAAGCCCAATTAAGCTGTTTTTCACCATCTGAAACTTGTTTCAGCCATATCTCCCAAACGGTGAGTCCGTTTGGCTAATGTGACCACTCTACGGAAAGAGAAACCATCATCCGGAGCCAATGGAAGTGGTTTCAGGTCAAAATTCCTTTCCAGTCAAACGTTATGGCCAAAACAGTGCCAACTAGGGATAAAATGGTCATTTAAAAATCGGGGAAAATCATGAACATGGGAAATGACCCCAATAGTCGTCCCCCAAAGTTACATGACCATACGACTTCGTTTGTGAAAGAAATAAATATTCTACGATCCTATGATGCGTAGAATGCGGGTCGTTACAAATTCTTTGCCTATAAATTATTCTTGGCTATGTAGAACTGATTAATCAAACATGTCAGCACACACTTTAGTTGAGAATCAACTATAACTTGGACAAATCAACAAATAATTAGGTTAGAGCCTCCACACAAATTATCCTGGACTGGGTGAGAACTTAGCATGGAGACATATGATGACAAATTATACCCTCATCCATATTGCTTCATGTTTTTCTTTTCAGCAATGCATACACTGGCACATACTAACACTTGCACACACGGGGGTTTACGGGTAACTACCTACTAATCTCTTATGCTTGTTCAGCACCACCGTAGACATGTTCGATAGACGCTCAACAAGATTATCAGAGAAGAGTGCAAATCCATAATCGTCAAGCTATTACAATCCTGATGCGCTTCCATCTGCCCGAAATGGGATAATTCTAGATCTGATTATGAGACAGATATAGATATGGAATCAACATCTTTTGAAAGCACATCACTTGAGGACGAAGAGGATGATCGGGATCCCGATGAACTTGAGCGAGTTAAGAAATTACATAAGCCAAGTGATTCCATAGCTTCCAAACTAGATTATCAGAAGTTAAAGAAAATCTTCTTAAGACATGGGATCCCCTGGGATGACGTGAAACCCCCGGAGAAAGAGGACATGCCTCATTCTGCTCCGGAGGGGTACATGGCTATCAGCAAGGTCAGGTGCTCGGTAGGTGCTATTCCTCCTTTTCCTCCAATCGGCATTGACCTCCTGATACGACTACGCATTGCTCCCATGCAACTCTATCCTAATGCTTATGCTGCTCTATATACCTTATACATCGCATATGCAGAAATTCTGGAGACCTAGCCAGATTTCAAAGATTTGAACTTCTATTGTTATTTCAAGCACCGTTCAATAGGGACCCCGAACTTTATTTTCTTCGAATCGATCCCTTCCAAGAAGGTCTTGTTGGGTGGACACAACAACTTAGGCGATGCCAAATCCGAATGGTTCTACATAAAACACCAAGCTGGATGTGCGAGGAGGTGGCTACAGTCAAGTAGGTTCAAAATCCTTCAATGTACGTCCCAACTACGTGCTTAAAATGCTAATACCTTCTTTTTCTGTACATGCCATAATTTCTAGAAACAAGAGGGTGAAGTGTACGAAGGTCGCTTGTCCCGCCTTGTAAAAAGCAACTCAGACTTTTGCAGAATGAAGAAGTGTATAACCGACGAGAACCTTCACAAACACCATCTCCTTAACATAAGATTTAGGCTTGGTAAGGAAGGCAGGCCTTACAAGTATGTGCCCACTATTCAAGTGATCAGGGAGTCTAGCAGTGTGCCCCCTGCCGAGGGGGAAGTAACGATGGAAGCTACTAAGGCAATGGAGTTTCCTAAAAGTCCTTCGCCTATGGATGTTCAAGATGACGAAGAGATGAACGTGTACAAAGGAGGTGAAGTTAGAGTCAACGATCCTAAGGATGATTATGTTCCCAAAGGTGATTCATCTCATTAAATACCGCCGACGACTAAACCTTCGACTGGTGATTCTTTAACAGAGGAACAGATATACGGGGATTTAGACAAGCTCCCCTTGTCGGATAACATTTATACATCTGAGGACTTTGAAGCTGAACCATTCTTCCCTGTCTCCGAGGGAGAATCCACCCCAGTCAAAGAGAAGGAAAATGTATCGACAGGCCTAGATCCCGACCCTGGTCTATTTGGGGGGGATCACATGGGACACACACATCACATGCACCACACGTCACAACATTCATACACTGTATGTATTCATGGTCCATATTCTTGCTTATAATTTTTGCAGGAAAGATGTCTCATCGCGGCTCATACTCTCATTGTGAACTTCGTGAATGCATGCATAGATTTAATCCCATACTTGAGCATGATCGTAGTGATAATCGGGGAAGAGACAGTAAGAAACACTACGATTCCCATCAGCTTAATCCTACATGATCTCTCTCTCTCTTCTTCGAGACAACATTCCGAGAAGCATCACAGTCGTCAAGTGCCGCATGTGGGAGGTAAACAACTTCCCTAAGCTCCGACTCCCCCGAAGGGTATTCCTCCGTAGGACAAATCCTCCAAGAAGTATCATGAGCCCAAGGATAAGCACAAGGGTTCAAGCAAAGGCTTGAAAAAGAGAAGACATCTCTTGTCCCCTCCGATCAACGCGACCTAGATGTTTCCAATGCACAGGAGGTGATCCTTACTTCCGAAAATAAGGCAAAGCTGGAGCATTTATGAAAGCAATTCCCTGACATCTATTTTGAAAGGATGCTTTTCGTTCCAGACCTTGAACCATTTTCTGACGATTGATATACAGAAGTCGTTAACCTAGTGGGCCATGTGGCTACTTAATATAGGGAAATGAAGAAGCATGCTAAGAAGCTCTCAGGAGTTATCCATCGTTTGGAAAAGGATGTAGAGAAAACTAAAGAAAAGGCTGAACACGATGTTAAGGCTAGGGACAAGGATTAGAAACAACTCGAAGACACCCAAGATCTTCTGGCCTTAGCTCAGAGGGACGGCGAAAGCTATAAGACACGGTTGGAGGAAGCGAAGAAACGATTCCAGTTTGAGCTTGATTCAAACAGCTAAGAGCGTATAACTATGAAAAAGGAAATAGAAGGTCTCAAGTTGATTAATGCCGAGCTAAAAACATCACAGGATCGCTTTACCGTGGAAAAGGCTGCTTGGGAGAAAGAAATGACAAACTTAAAGGATAAACTTTCCCATGCCGAGAAGAGAGCAGCCCTTGCTAAAGGGCATGCTAATGAAGCCCTTGAGTCCGCCTCGAATGCCACCGCTAAGCTTGCTGCAGCCGAACAAGAGATAGAAGGGTTTGATGAACTACTGATGGACTTTTTCTCTCAGGTCATTCGGACTCGAGATATTTCTTGGATCAAGAACTATCTCTCTACTTTAGCTGATGTATGGGACCAAATTGTTGAAAGCAAAAGGCAGCGTTTAAAGGTCGAGGATGTCGATGAGAATCAACTTATGCAGACCTTCCTCAGACTTGAAGAGGTTGAGGTATTAGCAGAGGGTAGACGTCAGATTAAAGAGTCCATGGAGGCGGAGAAGCATAAGCTCAAAGGCAAGGACAAAATCGATGAGGGTTCAAGCTCAGCCGTGGCACTCAAAACTTCTGGGGCAGACGAGTATAACCCCGATGACCTGTTAATTTCTGAAATTCCTATTCTTCAATCTGCTGGGGTTTCCACTGCAACTCCGAATGAGCCGTCTGTAGAAGGTATCTTCATATTCTCTCCACAATTTGTTAAAGTTGTCATAACTTGTCATCGCATCGTGGAGCGAACAATTGAGGAGACCACACTTTCTCCCAAATTGATAATAGTTTCCTCTCATAATGTAGGTGCCAAGATGAACGAGGGGACTGTAGCAACTCAAGCGGAGGTTGAGAAAGTCACCATATCATCAAGCCCTAAGGCTCCTGAAGCCCCTAAAAAAACTGAGGTTGAAGTGAGCGGGAAAGCCATTGTGCCAACGAGTAACGACATTCCTAAGGATGCTGAAATCATTGGAGCCTTGAAGGACACAGATGGTGACAATGGGGACGAAGACGAGGATGTTACCATTATAGGGGAGACAAAGGATGATGATAATCTAACCTTGGCCGATATGAAGGCCAAAGGGGATGAGCAGCTAAAACTTAAAGTTGAGGAAGAACCTCTAGATGTGCCATCTATCTCTACAGCTGCTCCCGGAACTGGACTGATCATAAAGCTCTCCTCCAAGTCGATCACTACACAACTTGCGTTCCAATCCTCTGATGCTCCATAGGATCCCCCCTCACACTACAAGAAAAATTATTTTTTGTAGCGCTCAAAAAATGCCACCAAACATTTTTGGTAGCGTTTCGATAATCGTTACGAGAAAACATGCCACTAAAAATAAAAAAATATTTGTAGCACTTTTGATAAACGTCACTGTAAATTCTTTTTTTGTAACCTTTTCTAAACGCCACCGTAACTAATTTTGTAGCACTTTAAAAACGCTATAAAAAAGCTTTTTGATGCTACTAATAAAATTTCCAATTTTGCCCCTAATTTACGGTTGCGTTTACTCAACGCCACTACATGTATTTCTGTAGCGTTTTTAAAATGCTACTAAAAATTATTGATTAATTTGCTATATTTTTTCTGCAATTATTTCCTATTAATAGTCCATTTTGTTTCTACAATATCAATCAATAATCATTCACATAATCATCATGTTCAAACAATCTGAAAAACAATTAACCATATAATCAAGTAGAATATGCATAACAATTTCAATACAGTAGTTTTCTGAATAAATGACCAAAACTCACATACAATAACCTCTGATATAGAAATTTACTCTAGTACAAAGAACTATCGAGTACACTAAACACTGAAATAAACATCTGAAATAACCAAGGTACCGATGTTAATGATAGCGAAGACAAGGTCCTCACGTACATGCTCACGAAGAAGTCTCCTAGCAACACTATCTTTAGCAACTTCCATAAGTTCTTTGCTATTTCCAAGATGAACATAAGTATGCGGCATATGGATCCTGAATACAAATCAGAAAATAAGGTTGAAATGAGATGATAAACAATTTAAATTCTCCATAATATCATATAAGTTTAAACTTTCATCTAAGCTGATGTGCTAATAAAAAAACATTGTGATCGAAAAATGCTAGAAACTGGAAATAAAAAAATAAAAAATGATAGCATCGGGAAAGGAAGAATGCCTCCCTCCCAAATTATGATCCAGAAAGTTAATATTGTCGGGCATAATGGCAGAACAAGCAGGTCATAGTCCATTAGCATAATGAAAGCCAGATAGGATGTCACCTCTCATTGTTCAAGCTTAGAATACCGACTATTATTATATGTATATATTAGTAAACACCTGAAAGGTACTAAAATATGGTATATACAAAAGGAATGAAATATTGTTCATTTTTTGTTTTGTTTTTTAATGTGGTAAGATCTCGCAAGTGAAATGTAACAGGACCACTCAACGCCCTCTTGGGAAATATCAATTTCATGATCCTAGGTTAGATAAAAGGCATGCAAAGTATGGCCCTTCTAGTCTTGGGATATTTAACCTGTATTTCCACTTTCCTCGAGATTATTTTCATGGCTGGAGAAGTCAAACTGAGCGTTAGATTCGCCCATGTTATTGAACAAATCATACAGAGAATCAGATCCAGAATCCACGGAATAATCATCATACCCTGAATGGAACATTGTGTTTCCAGGATGTTCTCTTTGAATAATCATTTGAAGCATCCATGTAGAACCATTCTGGGTCGCTATAACCAGCTCCCTATATAACAGAACATTGATATGTCAAATAATCACACATTCAATCCTTACGCATTGATGCACTTTTAATTTAAAAGACCATGGTACTATAACATAAAGAATACATGTCAATGTCTAAGATAATGCAAACAAATTAAGTTCACGGCATATGAACATGGAATGGGTGTCGAAGAGCACGTCGTGGGGGTTCAATAACTTTGAAACTGTATATAAATATGTATCAGTAAGATTTATAAATCTAATTAACTGTCAGGTTCATACATTTATAAGCTAGTTTATCTTATTTCTAGTGAGACAAGCAAATCTTTAGAACAATATAGAAAACTAATTTCTGACTCTTATTGAATTGATAAAGTCACTCTTTTTATCTTGAACTGATCCTACTACATATCACTTTATGTAACCAAAACAATAATTGACGGGTATTTTTTTAACAAAAAAAAGGTAGGGAAATGTGAATACCAAATTTCCAACGAGTCTGAACAAGACCAACTTGAGGGTTGCGGACAACAAATGGAATGGTGCGCCATAAAAGTCAGGTTTAGGTTGGAAGTCAGCATCAAAAATTGCCACATAATCACACTGGTTAGCATAGTTATGCTTCATTCCTTCCTTTAGAGCTCCTGCTTTGCAACCTTTTCTATTGTCTCAGATCTCATATTTTATGTTGATTCCTTTGCTTTCCCATCTCTTGCATTCCATCTCCACCATATGCCGCATTATTACATGTTCATTCATAGCAGTTCATTTTAACAGTTTGTCCATTTTTTTTTTTTTGTTCTAAGTAAACCTACTGGGATTCTAGCGATACCCTGTCTTAAGAAGAATGTTGATACTGCATTGCATTAAATATAAAATGAGTATTTGAAAAAAAATGACGAGCTTGCAATGTCTACCCTTCAATGAAAGGAAAATATTAAACACTCACTTCCGAACCCAAAAATGAAAGATTTTGTTGTTCTGAAAAGGAATGAACAAAAAATTGTACGTACTGAAAATAAAAAATACTAATTTTTTCTGCCATGAATTAAACAGTTTATGAATCATGATAACATACATAAGGCAAAAGTGGGAGTCTTTTTCAACCATTGCTGTTTTCTATATAAGGTAAAATAAATTAATTGCTAGCTAACTATTTACTTCTAAAGCGTTGATTAGGGAATAGAAATAATTGTTTTGTTGTCAACAGTCTCTACTATCAATATCATCTGAATAATTGAATTTTTCATGAAAGGATGACCAAAATCAAAATTTACAGACCCAAAAGAAACTACGTTAACGCGGAAAACGAAGCAAATATAAAAATCAAGAAAGCTAGCAAGAAATTAATCTGATGCACTATAGAAATAACTATAAATGCTAGTCAATTAGTCAGCAAGTAATTGCAAAGTAGTAGTACCTTAATGGCAGGATCAGTAGAATCATCAAGCACTTTAATAATGATTCAATAAGATGGTCATGAAGGTCCATAAGCAGCTCCAATTGACAGTTGATAAACCCGCATTAAAAAAAAGTTAGTAACATTATATATATATATATATATATATATATATATATATATGTACATACGATCAATCGAGTATTCCATAGAAAAGGAAAAATTAAATTCAGAAATATACCTCTTTTTCATTGTACATGGGAATTCAGAAATATACTTGTTTTGAGATACAAGATAGAAACTAAGGTCTTGTTCAGATCGACTTATACAAGTCGTCTTTTAACTTTTAGAAAGTTAGAACTATTTTCTGTTTAAAAAGAAAAAATTATTCTAATCGTTCCAAATGAGCCATAAATGATCCGTGTTATTGCTCTCAAACGCAGTAACAAAAGACGGTGTATATATTGCATTTACAATTTATCTGGGGCAGGAATAAAAGGCCATTTCTATTTTATAATGTGGTCCGCATTGTATTATAAGAACCCGTACCTATGTTCTGAGGTACACCTAGAGTACTTGCTATCAGCTTTACCTTATACTTCTATTTCCAACTCGGTGCCAGTTCATCTCTGAAATGCAAAGGTTATCCAAAATCATATGCAAACCAAAAGATATGACGGTAACTCCACATATGATCTAAAATTTAAAACCCAGCTTATAAAAGCTTCTTATATTTGACAATTGACACAACTACACCATAATCAACCAAACTTCTCACTCTGTTTGAGAGTGCACACCAAATAAAAATGGTACCCAGTTGAAGAAAGAAGACTACATTGAATTTGTTTAATAGGAGGGGCCATATAGGATCATAATACTTGGCACATAAGGCCTACGTTAACCATGGCAATGAAAAAACTGTGAATAATTTTTTTCCCGACTCATACACAAACTGATAAAGCATAGTAACATACCTTGCAACCGACGGCACAATTAATAATCAAAGATCCAACTCTTTGCGACCGCTTTCTTGTTCATGTTGGGATCAAATATATCAAGATTGAAAGCAGTAGCCAAGTACCCATACGAGACGCTCGCCTTGTCTTTGACGAGGGCAGGATTCTTCTCATCATTGAAGCCATCTTGTATTGCCTTTTCCCAGCTCTTACGACCATTGTTGCCTTTCTCAAAGTACTCAGCCAAGCATTCTTCTTCTTTCATTCCAGCCAGAGTGCTTGCATTCAATTTCATATTTAAACATAGTTTTCTATGCATTCGTCCATCGGGCATGCATGTGTACTAGTTTCAATAAAGAAAAATGTTTACAAGCCACTAATAGACTTACAATAGCGTTAATTGTATGTTTTATTTCGCATGTATAATGCATTTATCTATATTCAAGACCAGTTGTAAACTGTCTCATGGTACTGGATCGGTAAGGGATGTAGATGCTATCCCCAGTTGCGTGCAGTGGCACGAAGATGGGAAATTTTAGTATTTCTATAGGAAAAAAGCACACCTGTTGGCGAACAGCTGTTAATATACCGGCATTCACACGGCGGATCTCACTTTGTATCTTTTGCATTAGTGGTTCGACACCAGCTAATGAAGCTTCTGTAGTTAATTATTCACTTGTTAAGCTAAAGAAAAGTAGCATTTAAAAAGAGCTAAATGCACAGATGGAGTTAAAGAACTTAATTGACATTCAATACATTGAGGATTGAATGTATTAGTTAGCCATTAAGACTCTGCATTTGTTGAAAACCGTAATCCCGAAAAGTAATTTAAGAGTTTGTTCTTTCACAAAAACAAGTTTCACCGTTGCAAACAGCAACAGATTTACCTTTATGTTTCAACTGATTTACAAATTACTAAAATAGTGAAAATATAACAATAATCACTAGTTAATTCATGTCATAAACACAGTTCTGGATTAATCAAAGTTGACAAATTCATAGTAGAATAAAAGTTTTGAATAAAAGTTTTTATTTTTATTTTTATTTTTATTTTTGGTCGAGTGTATGAACGAGTAAAATCACGAACGAAAAATAACTTAGTCCAAAATTAAAATTAACATAAATAAATTGAGACTATGATCAGTAATTGATGGTTAGGTAGATCTTGCAATAAATCAAACAAGTTGGAAACATTTGATTTATATACTCCAGAGCGCTAGACTTGTCCATGGCTCAAACAGTCCTGCTAACAACTCAAAACTTATTATAACAAAATTTGTATTACTACATTTGGATCTAGAAGGCCGGTTCTGGTTTTCCGGTTGTCCTAGGCCAGTAGAAAATTTGATGTCGTTTCACATAGAAAATTATAATAATATAATATTATGAATATATATTTTCTTTTGCTTCACATGCAAAAGAAGATCTTCAAACAATCCAATGAAAAAACTTCTTCTTGGGATTTTAGAAGTCAATTCTTCAACTATACCTTCATATTTTAAAGATTCCAAAGATTTATTTTTCAATTGAAACCATCGCCAAACATTTAATCTTTCTCGCGACATGGTTATTGGAAGATAAAAGAAATTAAATAATGTTAGTCAGATCTCGCGACATAGTTTTTAGAAGTACAAGTATCTTTGTCCCTATTTTTCCAATTATCCAGATCTCCAAAATCGAAATCCTTCTTGATAAAAGAAGCAGCAACATCCACATTAAGTAATCAATGGATCAGTGGCGCAAACAGTGGGATGATAATTGAAATCTAAGCAATAACAAAAGGTTAGTGACAATACCTTCAACAAATTACCTTAATCTGTCAGAGGAAAGGGGCAGAAATCTTCAAGCAGCCAAACAGGGCTGCAAAAGGCAGAGGCATAGAGGCAGTATGCGATGAATTAGTGGCGGCCACTGGCTCGAGGTTGTGCAGCGCAGTAATTTGCTGGAGCGATACGGTTACAGTGATGGCAGGGCGTTGGATTTTATTTAGGGATGTAATTTCAGCCTTTTCTTTTTGCGTTGAGAAATGGAAAATTGGTTGCTCAAACATTGCGATGAAATTTTCTTATATTTGCAACGAAATGGAAAACTACGGCGTTGACGATAATCGGTGCCATGAAATTTCTTTGGCAGAGCGGTTTTAGGGGAAAAAGGAAACCAGGGTTAGAAAATTGTAAGTATGAACGGGAAAGAATAGAAAATCAGCGGGTACGTTTATTTTGGACCACGCATACTATTTTTCCTTAGGCGGAAAAGTGAAATATTTTTTTGCTGCGTACATATTGCAAGCGAAAACACTTTTTCCTGCATTTACGAATAAGCACCACTGATTTTTGCAACAAAAAATAAATTTTCTTGTAGTGTCAGGGAAAAAGAAAGAAACATGATTCTCCTTTTGTCAGCAAGGAGGTTCCGGAGAAACAGAAGAAGGAGAAGAAGGCGAAGTCATCCCCGAAGCCCAAATACGGCTCATTTGTTTGTGTTTTGTTTTCAGATTTCCCACTGGCCCTTTGTAGTTGTTGCGGGTGCGGCCCTCACATTTTTTCCAGCTTTGTTTTGTGAACCTGCATTTAGTAAAAGAAATTCTGTGTCCTATTTATTGTTGTGTACCTGCGAACATCTCATATTTAGTCATGTATTTTAACAATTGAATCATAAATGAGTCATGAATGAATCAACATCATAAGCTGTCACTGCAGGCATAACATAAAAATTTCATAGCATGTTATTCTGTTGCAATTATAAAGTGTGGTCAAGCAGTATATATATACATACATACATACATATATATATATATATAAGTATGCCCCAATCGATCATTGACGTGATGCCTAGCCGGGGCTTGTTGATGATTGATTAGGATCGACACTGCGCTAGCCCCCATGTCCGGACATGAAGGGTTCGGGCTCATCTTTCACTCTTACCCCTGATACTATAGCGGGGTAGGAGCCCTTTTTACGGTATTCAACCAACATGCCTTTATACTCTCCTATCGTATGCCCAGGATAGAGTTCGAACTCAGCTTTCAGTCTTCTCCCCGATCCTTCGGCGGGATAGGAGTTCATTGGCAGCAGCAGTTCCTGGCGCCTTTATACTCTCCCGTCGCATGCCCAGGGTAGAGTGGAGTTTAGGCGGTCTTTTACTCATGGTGCACCTTCACGCCTTGTAGACAATTCGCTTTCTTGTTCTGTGTACTCCTTCTCAAGTCGTGAGAGTTAAAGTATTCGAGGTTGTGTCATGTGCTGCATTGCGTCATCGATAATCCATATCTGGTTGTTTTTCAAATTCGAAAGACCTTTTGAATTAGGTGTTTTGGGGGTCATCAAGAGATTTATGTTAAATGTCACAACCGTGACAACTTATATGAATAAAAGCGAAAGAATAATCACAAAATGGTATGGTAAAGTAAATGACACATGATATTTTATAGTGGTTTGGTCGAATCATGACCTACATCCACTATATAATCTTTTGCTTATGCAACCGGACTGTTCTAGGCAAGTCGTGCTTTTTACATGGTCCTAAAAACAAAAGAGTAAAAATGACAATTTCATGTCAAGTAATGCCGCAAATGCTGGGCGTTCCACACTTTGGGGATTTCATCTCCATCCACGGTCGCTAGCTTGAAGGATCCATTATCAAGCCTCTGTAGGATGTTATATGGTCTTCCCATTTTGGAACCAAATAGACTAGGGGTGGAAAGACACGCTTTAGAACCAAGTCTCCGGTTGGAAGGTTCGAGCTCGAACCTTCTTATTGTGATACCGAGTGATCTGCTGCTTGTGCCTTAAGGCACGCAGGTCCGCCTCGTCCCTTTTTTCTTCAATCATATCTAGGGATTCGAGGAGCAGTTCATTATTAGTCATCGGGTCGTAGTAAATACTTCTATGGGATGGTACTTTTAATTCGACCGGGATGACCGCTTCTGACCTGAAAGTAAGGGAGAAGGAGGTGTGCCCCGTGGCTGATTTGTAAGTTGTTCTATAAGCCCATAATGCTAAGGGTATTTCGTCGACCCATATGGCTCTGGCTCGCTACAATCGATTCTTTAGAATGGACTTGATCACTTTATTTGCTGCTTCTACCTGTCCATTTGACTATGGATGTGCCACGGCCGTATATCTTTTCACGATGTGGTATTTTTGGCAGAATTCTCGAAATTCTGTATTATCGAATTGGGTCCCATTGTCGGTTTCAATGATTTTTGGCATCCCAAACCTACATATAATGTTTCTGACGGCAAAGTTTATCACTCGTTTGGTTGTGATCGTGGTTTGCGGTTCAGCTTCGACCCACTTTGTAAAGTAATCCACAACTACGATAGCGAATTTAGCTCCGCCCTTTACAATGGGGAGGCTTCCAATAATGTCAATTCCCCAGGTAGAGAAGGGCCACGGGCTCATCATTTTCTTTAATTGGCCAGGAGGTCCTTAAGGGATCTTAGAAAATCTTTGGCATCTGTCGCAACGCCGTGCTTATTTAGCGGCATCCTTATTCACGGTAGGCCAAAAGTAGCTATATCGCAATATCTTCTTAGCTAATGTCTGGCCTCCGGAGTGGTCGCCACATTCACCTTTGTGTGCTTCACTCAATACCCACTCAACGTCGTCATGGGTTATACAACGGAGGAGTGGCATCGAGAATCCTTGTCTGTAGAGGACTTCGCCCTGCATGACATATCTAGAATCTTTTCGAATAACAGCGCGCCTTTCACTTTTCTTGGTTGGAAGCGTTCCATACATCAAGACGTTCTTTAGGGGTGTCATCCACGACTCCCTTTCCGGTTCAGTTTCCAGTACCGGATCAATTTCCATCTAGTCGATACTTGGAGACTACAATATTTCAATGGGGACCATCTCTGTATCCTCAAGACTGTTAGAACTATTCAACTTGGCCAATTTATCTGTCTTCTGATTCTCTAATCGAGGGATATGGGTTATCCTGTAGTGTTCAAAACCTTCGAGCAATTTTCTCACTTCTTTCAAATAAGATACAAGTCTTGGCCCCTTGGCCTGAAACTCCTCACTGACCTAGTTTACGACAATCTTGGAATCGCAAAAGATATCCAACCTCGTTATCCTTTACTCCTTTGCAAGCCTTAGCCCGGCAATCAGGGCTTCGTACTCTGAATCATTGTTCATGGCATGGAATTCTAACCTGAAAGCGTAGTATATTGACCGCTTCTCAGGACTATTAGCATAACTCCGGCGCCGGACCGTTTCTCATTCTTAGCACCGTCAGTATATAGCTTCCAGGTATTGGGGTCTAATGGTTGTGTTGATGGGCCATCTTCTTCGCTCGCTACATCTTCCTCAGGAATAGTAAATTCTGCTATGAAGTCTGCCAATACTTGCCCCCTTATCGATCCTCTGGGCTGGAAATTCAAATCGAACTGACTTAACTCTATGTTCCATTTGAGTAGTCTTCCTGACGCCTCTTGTCTCTGCAAGACTTGTCGGAGCGGATGGTTAGTGTACACGGTGATGAGATGAGCTTGGATAGTTTCGCTCGGTTGCCGCTATTTTTTTCTATTTACGGATAGTTTCGCTCGGTTGCCGCTATTTTTTTCCTTACGTAATACATCGGCCTCTGGACTTTATCTTCTTCCCTTACCAGGGCTGAACTTATTGCATGAGACGACACAGCTAAGTATATGAACAAGTCCTCGTGGTCGACTAGTTAGGACAGTATCGGGGGTGTTTCCAGGCGATTCAAAAGGTTCTGAAAGGCTTCCACACAATCAGGAGTCCATTTAAAATTGCGCTTTCCTCGCTTTATCAAGTCGAAGAATGGAATGCACTTATCTATAGCTTTAGAAATAAACCTGCTTAATGAGGCCACTTTTCCAGCAAGGCTTTGCACAACTTTAATTTGTCTTGGTTCCTGGATATTCTTGATTGTCGCGATCTGATCTGGATTAACTTCAATTCCACGCGACCTGACGATAAAGTCCAAGAACTTCCCAGAGGCCATTCGAAATGAACACATTAGAGGGTTGAGCTTCATTCCATATCACCGAAGAATATCGAACATTTCTACTAGGTCAGTTGTATGATTAGAAGACTGCAGGGATTTCACAAGCATATCGTCAACGTACACTTTCATTGTCTTCCCTATCTGATTGTAGAACATTCGATTCACTACCCGTTGATAGGTCGCTCCGGCATTCTTCAAACCGAAGGGCATCACCACATAGCAGTGTAGTCCTAAATCCGTGATGAAGCTGGTGTGTTACTGGTCCGGAACATGCATCGGAATTTGATTGTATCCTGAGTATGCATCCATGAAGGAGATAAGTTCGTGACCCACTGTTGAATCTACCAATTGATCGATTCTAGGAAGTGGAAAACTGTCCTTTGGGCAAGCTTTATTCAAATCTGAGAAATCAATTCAAGTATGTCATTTTCCGTTGGCCTTCTTTAATAAAATGGAATTTGAGATCCATTTTGGGTAAGTTGAATCTCTAATGAATCCATTTCTTCTCAACTTCTCAACTTCTTCCTTCAAGGCAGCTGACCTCTCTGTGTCGAGCATTCGCCTCTTCTGCTTAACGGGCGAATGTTTTGGGTTGATACTCAATGAGTGGCTCATAATTGAGAGTGATATCCCACACATCGGCATGGGTCCAAGCAAATACATCCAAGTTTGCCTTTTAAAAGTCAGTCATATCCTTTGCCCGAAGTGAATCTAGCTGAGATCTGATCTTTAAAACCCTCATTGAGTCATCATTGTCAATCAGGATATCCACAATTGTTTCATTAGGCATCGCCATTTTGCCCCTAGGCTCTTCTTCCTCTCTGGGATCGGGCAATCCTCCGGGCGACTCCCTCGGTGTCGTAACCCTTAGATGCTATGCTGACCCCTCCTTTACGGGAGAGGGAGCACTTTTGGTTTCTATATTTAGTCCTTTCATCAACATCTTCAATTCTACCATGTAACAGGCTCGTCCAGTGGCGTGGTTAGTGGTCACCTCTGATCACTCCCACTCCCGCGTCTGTTGGGAATTTCAGCAATAAGCATCAGGGCACGATGCAGGCCGTGAATTCTGCAAGGCCAGTTGGTCTAAAAAGGCATTATAGGGCGATTCAATGTCCAAAACTACAAATGGGAGAATCCTCACTCTCCGGTGATCTCCTTTTCCCAGTGTCACTGACAATTCTACATATCTCATCAGAGCCGTCGATGCCCCATTGAAGTCGCGTATCCATCCGTCATAGGGCTTCAAATCCTCGGCTTCGAGCTTCATCTGATCAAACATTTTCTTAAATAGAATGTTAACCGAGCTTCCATTATCCACTAAGACCTTATGGACTAAAGTAGGACCAATGGTGGTTGTGATCACTAAGGGGTCTTCGGTAGGGGAATGGACTCTAATACTGTCTCTATCATGGAATATGACATCGTCAAACATTGTTTTCTGCTACTTTATTAGGGTGGTATCCTCAGGATTACTGCACTCCCCTACTCCAACGTGCTTGGCTGCATTCACATATTGATCCATCGCCCTTAAGCTGTGTCCAGCCGGGTGAGGCCCTCCTACTATAGTGTTCATAATAATATTCTTCCCATTCTGCTGAGCAGTGGGTCTAGAAGCAGTTTGGTTTTGATTCGGGGCCTGTCCGGCCTGCCCTCTGTCTCTTGGAGCAACTTTGTATTCATCCAACTTCCCTTCTCGAAGCAATTTTTCAACCACATCTCTCAAATGGTGGCACTCATTAGTGGAGTGACCATGGGTTTGATGAAAAGGGCAGAATTTTCCTGTTTCATGCTCTTTCTCCGTAGAGTCTCATGGTGGAGGCCTCTTATATTGAGGAACATTATAAGAGTCCAGGAAGATATTCTCTAACGTATCATTCAGTGGTGTAAAGTTCTCAAATTTGTTGAACAGAGACCTCTTTTCTGAATCATTTCTTCGATTCTTCTTCCTGCCGTTGTTCCCATTCTGGCGGCCACTACTTTGGTTCTTATTTCCAACAATGACCTCTACCTTTCCAGAGCTATCTACGGATTGTTTGATGGCCACATTACTCTGTATATCTTCCTTATCAGCGGCTTTCCTTTTTCAATTAGCATATAATTCCTCTTGGCGCAAATAGATATTGGCTTTTTCGTAGAATATTTCATTGGTAAGTGGCGGTTTTCCAGCTAAGTATCAGCCAAACTCCGTATCTTTAACTACTTCTTTAATTAAGGCCATCAGGACTGACTATTTGTGAGAGTCTCTAACCTCTGTAACTTCCAAGTTGAAGCGGTCTAGATATGATCTCAGAGTCTCATCAGGGCGCTGCTTGATGAGTAATAGCTCAATGATGTTTTTGGACCTTGGAGTATGGAGTCGGAATTGATTTATGAATCTTTCGCTCAATTCCTTTAAGATGGAGATCGATCGAGCAGGCAAGTGGGTAAACCATATTAATGCCACATCCTCTAGAAATATCGAGAATGCTTTGCACTTCACTACGTCGGGAACGGTAGCAGCATTCATATACCACGAATATCTCATTAAATGCTGAACCGGGTATGTCCTGCCCGAATAACGGTTCATCGTCGGCATGTTGAATAGCCGAGAATCGGACGTCCAATATGTCATCTGTGAAGGGTGTATGACTGTGGTCTATACCCCAATCCTCATTTCTTTGTCCACGGCTATTTTCCATGATCTACCTTATACCATTGCCTCAACGTCAGCATTAGTCAATGTGGATTCTGGATCGGCACTTCTTGCCCTGCGGGGCCCCCCAATATCTCTTCGATGTACTGCCTCCAAGTCGGGGACCCGAACAGAGCTTCCTTGCCCCTACCGCCACGGTCAATCACGTGGCAAAGGGGCAGTATTGGTTGATTCTGAGCAAGGTCATCAGCATCCTGACCCCTAGGTAGTATGGTAGGTCCTCCTATAGGCAGAAAAGCAGGATTATTCAAGTTACGGTTGTCAGGTCCTAGACTGAGTGCCGTTTCTTCTCAAGAAGGAATGGAACAAAATCGAAGTTGCGCTATGTTCTCTGGACTTTCATATTATCGTCGTGGGGGTCTAGGATGTTCTTCTGACGAAGAGGTATAGTCGGGAGTCAAGCGACGGTGAAGGTGTCCTTCGTCTTTGGAGTTCGTCGATTTGCCTGCTCATCTCCATCATATTATGCCGCAGTGGAGAACTCTCGCGCCTTTGAGCTACCTGCTCCTCATTTGCCCTTCCCAACATGTCGAGTACACGAGAAAAATCTCTTCCTGTTACTGGGGCAGAGGCAGGTAGCTGATCATTAACATTCACAGTCGGATAAGGAGCACTTGAGCCAGGTCGAGCAGAAGCTTCAGCGTGAGTGGAACGAGACATAACTTACTTCCCAGGTCGAGTTGTGGTCCTTTGGTGAGGGCGGTTCGTGGCCCCCTCTGGTGCATGGCTCGTGACACCCCCTGGTGGCAGGCTCATGGTGCCCCCTTGAAGGCAGCTCGTGACTTGGTCCTGGGGGCGGCTCGTGATAGCCTCTTACGATCTGGTCATGACCCCCTCTTCGGGCTAGTTCACACCTTGCGAGCTGCTAGCCGGGGAGACCACCTCGGCCTGCTCCTGAACGTTCTCCTCGTTTGCTTCATTTGCTCGAGAGGCTCATGAATCCTTGGATTTCTTTGCGGCCATAACTTCTTGGCTTTGCTGGAATCTTCAGAAAACGAAACAGTGGAGATATGGACTATTTTCTTCGAACTTGAAAATCCAAACAGTAGAGCAATAATCTGATAGGCTGAGAATTCAATTCTCAGTGAAAGCACTAAAATGTTAGACAAAAAGTGGTTCTAACACCCGAATTTTCTTGATTTGCAGAGAATTAAAACTAGAAATGAAAGAAAAGGAAACAAACACACCAAATTTATTGTGGTTCAGCGTTAAAGAGCCTACATCCACTTTATATAATTTTGATTACATTCTAGAATGCAAGTACAATCAATATCTTCTCTCAATCTCACTTTTACAATGATGAATCACTCAGTAAATTCAAAATACTTATGACTAGGAATAGTGGAGGTATTATAATGGTGGAATCAGAGCTCTGAATTGCCAAAAGATCCTGAAAAATGCCAAGTATTGGGTTATTTATAGGTGATTTCTACAGGAAGTTCGTGAAGACACGTGGCACCAATTCCGAGGATCTCGGACCTGTTCGTGGCTTGAGGTCAATATGGCGGTTACGAATAAGTGTCATCAGATCCTTGATATGCGGTTCGTGGATGACTAAGTCGTGGTCACCATTTTTTGAGTTTACGGTCAGCTCATGATACGTTGGCACGAGTGGGTCGTGCACCCTTCACCATAAGCAGGTCCGCGAGACTAGTCACGAGCGGGTCTGTGAAGCTAGGTCACGAATGGGTTTGTGAGGCTAGGTCATGAACCGATTGCTGAGCTTTACGAGCCAGGGTGAATTTATCCTGAACTTTTGTATATGAGTCTTCGTCCATTTACTCGTGAATGTTTGTTTTCTTAGTGGCTTGGTCACAAAGCTAGCCAATAATTATAATATAAAAGAGTTCAAAAGAATTCAAAATTTTCAAATTTTCAAATTTTTCACTAAAGTATGTCGACATAAAGAAAAGTATATGTCGACATATAACTGACAGAATTTCAAATTGTTTCAAATCTTAAAATTAAAATAACTACTCATGTCCATTTAAAATTTAACAAATTCCAAACCCTATTTAATTCTATTTATTCCAGAAAAATTCATTATTTTATTTCTCCTTCTTCCTTATTCGTTTCTTATCAAATCCATAGAAAATCCTATTCATAATCTTACGAAAATCTAGAAGAAACCTTGAATTCTTTCAAAAATATTCTCTCTATCATTCTTCGAAACCAGCATCACCTCGAACTAAGCCAAATTAAAATGTTTGAACAACAAGAGATGCTGTAACACCCCACCTCCACTAGGATCACTCCTTAGAATGTACTAGCTTTGGAGGGGCGTTATTGTGAAGGTAAACATGCACAGAGATATCGCAAGACAGAATATATAAAGATAAACATAAGTAAAGCAGCGGTAGCAGATAAAACCCATCATCATCATCTCAGAAAACCAACATAGTCAAGTACATACTATCAAAATGTCATGATCCAAAATACAACATAAGTCTAGATACATGATGACAAAATACATGGTAAAACATCAGTACTAATCCCCAGAAATAAAAGATAAGCCACAGCTAGCTCAGATCCATACATGAGCTATCCAACAAGCAAGTCAAAGATCCACTAAGCAGATGTAGACCCTCCCTGAGAACCTGTGGGGGGGGAAACGGAAGAAAAGAAGCGAAAGAAAACAGGTCAGTCAAAAAGACTGGTAAGCCCTACTACGATCAATCTATAAACTAATAAAGTTAACAGTATGATGGAAACTGAGATGAACATACTGGTACTAGATAAAGGTGACATCACATAGATGAGATTAAACTTTGCACCACAGTGTACTAGCAAACCCACAAAACAGATCTGATCCCTTAGCCCAAACTTTGGCCCAATAATATGAAGTGACCTTAGTATTAGGCCCAGCCCAACGGTCTAGTCGATCGGCTCCCTATAAACCTAACACGTCAAGTGTTGGTGTCCATACGGCCCACATGGATGTAGTCAGACTGTGCTGGGTCCACCTTCGGGTGTATCAAGCCCTAAGATGTCAACCCCAGACACCTAAGCAATAATGCACAGTCTAAGCCTACTGGTACCCGTGCCTCGAGTTTGTCCAACATCGGACTACGTGCACGTCCGTAGCCCGCCGGACCCGCACCGCTGTACCACTCAGCCGTCGCTTTGGTCGCTTACATCAGTCCAGTAATCGTGCCCCGCCCTAACCTAGCTATAGGGTTGTAATGATATCAAACTGGGATTACTGCTGGAACAGACCACGTTGCTAGGGTTTCTAAGAGGGTTAAGTGTGGTTTTAACCCCTCACTAAACCTGGATTAGATTAGCTAAGTGTAACCACTTAACCCCATCTTATCCTCGCATCCCCATTATTGGTTAAGTATTAGTGGGCCATGACTTAACCCTAATCATGAGGCATTAATTACTTAATGCACCCAACCTCTCACATTAGACATCCGTGGTTACTTGGGAAGATTTACACCACGTCTAGGTCTAACCTCGGGTCTTATGGCGCAACATGACCAACTACCCACATTAGACCCCACGTTGTGGTTACCTGGGAAGATTTACACCACAACTAGGTCTAACCTCGAGTTGGCCATATCATGTTATCTAATGTCATGTCCACTTTAGAACATATTTACAAGTTAACATATACTTGGGTAGACCTAACTTAATAGGTAAATTCCCAAGGGGTAGACCTAACTTAATAGGTAAATTCCCAATCTTTTAGTTTCATGTATTTTTAAGTTTACCCAACCCTCCCAACGTCATTATCTCGCTTACATACTCGTCATACGTATAAGGGTATAAAAAGGTAACTTGGCATAACATACATGGTGAACTTCACATGTCATAATAAACATGCATACATGTTAAACTTGCAAATCATGTCATGGTGAATTCGCATAAACATGCATAGCTTATTAAATATGCATAACATGGTAAGGTGAACATGCATAATCCATTAAACTTGCATAACATGGTAAGACGAACTTGCATAGGCATGTATAATCCATTAAACTTGCATAACATGGTAAGATGAATTTGCATGAACATGCATAACCCATGAAACATGTAGAACATGGCGTAATAAACTCGCATAAGCATACATAACATGTGAAACATGTAAAACATGGCATAGTAATCTCGCATATGCATGCATAGCTTATGAAACATGTAAAACATGGTATAGTGAGTTCGCATAAGCTTGCATAACTTATGAATCATATAAAACATGACATAGTGAGTTCGCATAAGCTTGCATAACTTATGAATCATATAAAACATGACATAGTGAGTTCGCACAAGCATGCATAATCAACTAAACTCATATAAATCTCAACTTTCACCAAACATTAACTTTAGAGTTTGTAAAGTGAAGGTAAGAGGGCTTACTAATATAAACAAGCCACAAATCCACCAAATAAGATGAAGAAGCCCTTTTAAAAACTCAAAACAAAGCCTCAAATAAGAAAACCCTTTTTGCAAGATCCCAAAAACACAAATTTAGCAAATCAAACTTGCTACTTAATGAAGTATGCAAGTTATTAAGCATTCATACAACATAGAAAAGGTTGTATGATCATCATATCTTCATAGGATTTAACTTTGAGGAAGGTGGAGGCTAGGTTTTAGGTGGAGGCCATTTGGGGATTCAAATTGACATAGTTTAGTTGCAAGATTTATTAATGAGGCTTTAGGGTAGGATTAGGGGTATATTTATAGAGAATTAGAGTGATTTAGACCATAGGATTAACCCTAGGTGAATTTTGGCCCGTCAGATTTCGGAATGCTCTAGAACCAGGCCACACAATCAAGCCCAAGCCAAGCCCAAACCAAAGTGGCGCGCCAGGCTAATCTGCCTGGCTACCCCCTGTCGACAGGGCTGTCGACATGGCAGTCGACACCCTGGGTGCCCTGTCGACATGGGCCCCCTGGCGGGAATTTTCCCGCCTAACCCTGATTAGCCCTAATCCTTGATTTTAATTTGAAATTTAAATCTGTCTTTAGCATAGAAATTTCTGAAAACTTCAATGGGCCTAAACTGGGTCATACGGACTCCGATTTTCGAAAACTCGGACTCTATTTCGCGTATTTTTCCGAGACGAACGCAATGGCATAGCCCGTTTCCCCTGATTCTAATTTTTGAATTAAATTCTGCCTCGATTTATGTTATAATAGTTTATTGAAAATACGGGTTGTTATATTCTCCCCTCCTTAAAGGATTTCGTCCCCGAAATCTTCAAGTTAGGAAGAACATATCCTACCATCCAACATCCATCTACTCAAAACATCATCCACGAGCAGCCATTGTCCTTAAAAAAATTCTAAATGCTGTATGAACATATGCAAAAGTGTGTGTATATGTACTTATCTAATGCAATGATCAATGCAAAATATGTTAGTGAAATGTATCCATATGTATGCAAATCCCTAACATAATGTATAATATCTATATGCGTGGTCAATCATACATCCATATGCAACATCCATGTGATTGCATACAAATTTCATCCAAGAATAAGCATAAACACTCATGCACATGCAATATGAGGAGTGTGTGAGCCGATCTAGTGCCTAATGTGTATCATGCATCCACGAGTGACCACTTGCAAACACTTGCAACCACTTGCAACCATCAACCATAACATGCTTCAAACACATGTTTCATCCAAAGGGTTTCTACCTAAGGTTCTCATGACAAGCTTAGCACGATAACTAGATAAATACGGATTAGCAAGGAGAAAGATATACTAACAAAGGGAAGAGATTGAGAGTGTACCCTCAAACAGGAATGGATAAAGCCCACGCATCTTCTCCTCGGTTTCCCAAGTTGCGTCCTCTTCGGCTTCACCCCATTGAACTTTCACTAACCTGACCTCGTGATTCCTTAGCTTCTTGGTCTCTGTCCCCAAGATACGAATCGGAGCTTTCCTTAAAGTTGCTTCTTTCTCTACTTCCACGTCTTCAAGCATGCTAGGTTCAACCACCTCAGCGGACTCATGCAGGCACTTTCGGAGATGCGAGACATGAAAGACATTATGCACTCCGGACAACTTCTCGGGCAATTGCACTCTATAAGCCATCTGCCCGATCCTCTCTATGATGGGGAAGGGTCCAACGAATCTTGGTGCTAATTTCCCAATAGCTCCAAACCGGACCACGTTCCGCAAAGGAGAAACCTTCACGAAGACCTTGTCCCCAACCTCAAATTCCAATTCGGACCTTCGCCTGTCAGCATAGGATTTCTGCCGGTCTTGGGCCGCTTTCATCCGTCTTCTAATCAACTCGACCTTCTCGGATGTATCCCTAATCATGTTGGGTCCAAGTATAAGCTTATCCGTGGATTCCCACCAACATGTAGGTGACTTGCACGGCCTCCCATATAAAGCCTCAAAGGGTGCCATCCCTATGCTCGCCTGATAACTGTTGTTGTACGCAAACTCGACAAGAGGAAGATGGTCTTCCCAAGCACCACCAAAATCTAGAATGCAAAGCCTCAATAAGTCCTCAAGTACCCTATTCACCCTTTCTGTCTGGCCGTCTGTTTGTGGGTGATAGGCCGTACTCAGGTTCAATTTCGTGCCCATAGCCTCCTGCAAGCTGTTCCAGAACTGACTAGTAAAGATGGGGTCTCGGTCACTGACTATGCTGGAAGGGACCCCATGTAGTCGCACTATCTCACGAAGATATACTGATGCTAGTCCAGATGATGTCCTTTTGCTCTTTACTGGGATAAAGTGAGCACTCTTCGTGAGCCTATCCACAATGACCCATATGCTCGTATTCCCCTTCCTGGACCTTGGAAGCCCATCAATAAAGTCCATAGAAATGCTCTCCCACTTCCATAGCGGGACCTCTAGCGGATGTAATAGCCCACCGGGCTTCTTCGACTCAGCTTTTACTCTCTGACAAATAACACATCTCGAGACAAACTCTGCCACATCCTTCTTCATTCCAGGCCAGAAGAAAACGCGCTTCATGTCCTTATACATCTTATCACCACCTGGATGTATGGTCATCTTGGAGCGATGTGCTTCCTCAAGAACTTTCCTCACCAAGTCTTCTACCATCGGAACACAAAGCCTTCCATCTCTCCTCACCCAACCCTTATCGTCTATAGAATATCGAGCAAGGTGACTAGATGTCTCCCCTCGAGCCAGCTTATCCATGATCTCCACTACCTGAGGGTCTTCCTTTTGCGAAGCCCCAACTTGATCTAGAAGGGTAGGCCTGAGCTCTAAAGATGCCAAGGAACCGGTCACCGACTCCATTGCCAAAGAGAAATCAAAGGTCGCTAAGAACTCTAAATTCTTCATCTCAACAAATAGAGGACTTAGTATCAACCTTTTCCTACTCAACGCATCCGCTACAACATTCCCCTTGCCAGGGGTATAGGATATCTCAAAATCATAGGAAGCCAAAAATTCCATCCATCTCTGCTGTCTTAAGTTCAGATCTTTCTGCGAAAAGAGATACTTCAAAGACTTATGATCAGTATATAGCTCAAATCTCTCTCCCAGAAGATAATGACGCCATGCTTTGAGCGCATATACAATCGCCGCCAGCTCTAGATCATGAGTGGGATAATTCCTCTCATGCACCTTAAGTTGCCTCCCACCAAAACATATAACTCTGCCCTCTTGCATCAGAACGGCACCCAATCCCATGCCACAAGCATCAGTGTACACGGTAAATATCTTACCACCATCGGGTAAGGCTAGAACTGGTGCGGAGGTAAGGGCTCTTTTGAGTCTCTGAAAAGCAAGCTCACAATCCATATCCCAAGCAAAGACTAAGTTCTTCTTCGTCAACTTAGTAAGAGGAGCGGATATCTTTGCGAAGTCTTTAATAAACTTCCGATAGAAACCTGCAAGACCCAAAAAGCTTCTCACCTCGGTTGCATTCCTTGGAGTCTTCCAATCCTGAACTGCAACCACCTTAGCGGGATCCACCGCCAAACCTTGCTTGGATACGATATGCCCAAGAAATCTGACTTCCCTTCTCCAAAAGTGGCACTTGGAGAACTTGGCTTTTAACTGGTGTGCTCTGAGTGTGTCCATCACCTCTACTAGGTGCCTCGCATGCTCTTCCTCATCCTTGGAGAAGACTAGAATATCATCAACAAAGACCACGACGAACTTATTCAAGAACCCCCGAAACACCCTACTCATTAAATCCACAAAATACGCGGGTGCATTCGTCAAACCGAACGGCATAACAAGCCATTCAAAGAATCCGTCTGGAGTTCTGAATGCAGTCTTGTCTATACTGTCTTCAGCTACTCTGAGCTGATGGAAACCCGTAGCAAGGTCAAGCTGAGAGAAAACAGAAGCACCAACAAGTTGATCAAAGAGATCATCGATCCTTGGTAACGGGTGTCGGTTCTTCTTAGTCAGCTTATTCAATTCTCTATAATCCACACAGAGTCGAAGAGAGCCATCTGCCTTAGTTGCAAACACCACAGGCGCTCCCCATTCGGATATACTCCTTCTGATGAAGCCCTTCTCAAGCAATTCTTTCACTTGCTTACTCAGCTCCCGTCTCTCACGCGGAGCCATATGCCGAACGGGCAAAGAAACAAGCTTAGCATTGTCTACAAGATAGATGCGAAAGTCAATCTCTCGTTTAGGGGGCAACCCCTTAACTTCTTCAAACACATCTGGATAATCTTGGACCACCCTTACAGACTGAAGGGCCTCCTCTGATGAGTCGAGAGATTCTAGATAGCACAACATGACGGGATTCTTCGGATTGCATGAAATTTCTAAGGTGTTGCCCAGGCGAGTCACAAGCCTTACAACCCTATGCTCACAATCCAGAATGGCTCCATATCTAGACAGCCAATCCATGCCCAAGATCAATCCGTATCCCCTGAAACCTAGAACATACGCACTACACAAAAACTCAACGCTGAGTATAGAGATCCTTAGATCCTCACATATCATAGATAGATGAGCAGAACCCCCAATGGGATTCGAAACACAAACGGGATCATCCACTAAGCTAGTACTGAGGTGCAAACTATCAACAAGGTCAGATGAAATAAAGCTATGTGATGCACCGGAATCAAACAAGGTACGTACTGGAAGATCAGAGATATAAACAAGGTTCTCAACAGAAACACTACCTCTCTCGGGAACTGAAGCGGCATTGAGAGCATGAACTTGCCCTCCTGAAGATCCAGCCTGTCCTTTCTTCTTTGGGCATTCTTTGCTGATGTGCCCAGTCTCTCCACAAGAAAAGCATCCACCACTAAGCTTCCTTTTCTTCTTCCTGCAATCCTTAGCAAAATGCCCAGCTATGCCACAGTAATTGCACTTCCCCTTGCCTTTGTTGTTGCCCTTTTTGTTCTTATTCTGATTTCCTTGACTGCTTTGACCTTGGTTGCCTTTGCTTTGAGAATCAGCCTTCTTTGCTTGAGTATCGCCCGACTTGACTTCCTTCTTTCCCTCTCCCTGAAGCAGAGCCATATTGACCAAACTCTCGAAAGTGGCTCCATGCGGAATATGTGACATTGCCAAGCCCTGTAGCGGCTCATTCAATCCTCTGGCAAATCGAAGAGCCTTCTTCTCCGGGGTGTTTACTATATCCAAACCAAAGCGGGCCAGCTGATTAAACTTGTTCACATACTCCTTGACAGACATATCCCCTTGCTTTAATGCAATGAACTTCTCCATTTGTAAATTCGCCTCCGCTGAAGATAGAAACTTGGTCACAAATCTAGCCCTCAAATCGGCCCAAGTCTCAACGGGCCTCGTCCCATTGGTGACCTCCCACCAATAGGCCGCCTCATCCTTCAAAAGCCATACTGTCAATAGGATTTTCCTCTCGTCATCAATCCAAAAGATAGCAAACAAGTCCTCCGTATCCTTCAGCCAATTCCTAGCTTCTACGAAAGATTCCGTGCCTAGGAAATTCTTGCCTCCCATTGCCTTGAAGTCTTTACAAACCTTTGTAAACTCAATCTGAGGATGCTGAGGGGGAGGAGGAGGAAGAGGAGCCTCAGCAACGGGAGGAGGAGGAACATTAGCAACGGGAGGGGGAATATTAACTGCTGGAGGAGGGGGAGCAGGGACCACCGGAGGAGGGATATTAGGAGTAGGATTCTCAACTACAGGAGGAGGAGTGGGAGTAGGGTTGGCGGGACCAGCTGCCGCCCTAGCTTCTAGGAGTCTCCTATACCAGAGTGGTACGTTCACTCCATCTGGGATGTCAAGATTCTCAGCCATACTGAAACAAAAGATAAGATAAGATTAGGTCAAGGGAACGAAGGATAACGCTGATGGCTTTTGGGGATTAGCCTTAAAATAATCTAGACTTTATTTTGGAAAATACTTAGTAGGTTTTTGAAAATAGTTTTTCAAAAGGGGTTTTTTTTTTTCAAAAGTTTTGTTCAATCTTGTTAACCTGGCTCTGATACCAAATGTAACACCCCACCTCCACTAGGATCACTCCTTAGAATGTACTAGCTTTGGAGGGGCGTAATTGTGAAGGTAAACATGCACAGAGATATCGCAAGACAGAATATATAAAGATAAACATAAGTAAAGCAGCGGTAGCAGATAAAACCCATCATCATCATCTCAGAAAACCAACATAGTCAAGTACATACTATCAAAATGTCATGATCCAAAATACAACATAAGTCTAGATACATGATGACAAAATACATGGTAAAACATCAGTACTAATCCCCAGAAATAAAAGATAAGCCACAGCTAGCTCAGATCCATACATGAGCTATCCAACAAGCAAGTCAAAGATCCACTAAGCAGATGTAGCCCCTCCCTGAGAACTTGTGGGGGGGAAACGGAAGAAAAGAAGCGAAAGAAAATAGGTCAGTCAAAAAGACTGGTAAGCCCTACTACGATCAATCTATAAACTAATAAAGTTAACAGTATGATGGAAACTGAGATGAACATACTGGTACTAGATAAAGGTGACATCACATAGATGAGATTAAACTTTGCACCACAGTGTACTAGCAAACCCACAAAACAGATCTGATCCCTTAGCCCAAACTTTGGCCCAATAATATGAAGTGACCTTAGTATAAGGCCCAGCCCAACGGTCTAGTCGATCGGCTCCCTATAAACCTAACACGTCAAGTGTTGGTGTCCATACGGCCCACATGGATGTAGTCAGACTGTGCTGGGTCCACCTTCGGGTGTATCAAGCCCTAAGATGTCAACCCCAGACACCTAAGCAATAATGCACAGTCTAAGCCTACTGGTACCCGTGCCTCGAGTTTGTCCAACATCGGACTACGTGCACGTCCGTAGCCCGCCGGACCCGCACCGCTGTACCACTCAGCCGTCGCTTTGGTCGCTTACATCAGTCCAGTAATCGTGCCCCGCCCTAACCTAGCTATAGGGTTGTAATGATACCAAACTGGGATTACTGCTGGAACAGACCACGTTGCTAGGGTTTCTAAGAGGGTTAAGTGTGGTTTTAACCCCTCACTAAACCTGGATTAGATTAGCTAAGTGTAACCACTTAACCCCATCTTATCCTCGCATCCCCATTATTGGTTAAGTATTAGTGGGCCATGACTTAACCCTAATCATGAGGCATTAATTACTTAATGCACCCAACCTCTCACATTAGACATCCGTGGTTACCTGGGAAGATTTACACCACGTCTAGGTCTAACCTCGGGTCTTATGGCGCAACATGACCAACTACCCACATTAGACCCCACGTTGTGGTTACCTGGGAAGATTTACACCACAACTAGGTCTAACCTCGAGTTGGCCATATCATGTTATCTAATGTCATGTCCACTTTAGAACATATTTACAAGTTAACATATACTTGGGTAGACCTAACTTAATAGGTAAATTCCCAAGGGGTAGACCTAACTTAATAGGTAAATTCCCAATCTTTTAGTTTCATGTATTTTTAAGTTTACCCAACCCTCCCAATGTCATTATCTCGCTTACATACTCGTCATACGTATAAGGGTATAAAAAGGTAACTTGGCATAAAATACATGGTGAACTTCACATGTCATAATAAACATGCATACATGTTAAACTTGCAAATCATGTCATGGTGAATTCGCATAAACATGCATAGCTTATTAAATATGCATAACATGGTAAGGTGAACATGCATAATCCATTAAACTTGCATAACATGGTAAGACGAACTTGCATAGGCATGTATAATCCATTAAACTTGCATAACATGGTAAGATGAATTTGCATGAACATGCATAACCCATGAAACATGTAGAACATGGCGTAATAAACTCGCATAAGCATACATAACATGTGAAACATGTAAAACATGGCATAGTAATCTCGCATATGCATGCATAGCTTATGAAACATGTAAAACATGGTATAGTGAGTTCGCATAAGCTTGCATAACTTATGAATCATATAAAACATGACATAGTGAGTTCGCATAAGCTTGCATAACTTATGAATCATATAAAACATGACATAGTGAGTTCGCACAAGCATGCATAATCAACTAAACTCATATAAATCTCAACTTTCACCAAACATTAACTTTAGAGTTTGTAAAGTGAAGGTAAGAGGGCTTACTAATATAAACAAGCCACAAATCCACCAAATAAGATGAAGAAGCCCTTTTAAAAACTCAAAACAAAGCCTCAAATAAGAAAACCCTTTTTGCAAGATCCCAAAAACACAAATTTAGCAAATCAAACTTGCTACTTAATGAAGTATGCAAGTTATTAAGCATTCATACAACATAGAAAAGGTTGTATGATCATCATATCTTCATAGGATTTAACTTTGAGGAAGGTGGAGGCTAGGTTTTAGGTGGAGGCCATTTGGGGATTCAAATTGACATAGTTTAGTTGCAAGATTTATTAATGAGGCTTTAGGGTAGGATTAGGGGTATATTTATAGAGAATTAGAGTGATTTAGACCATAGGATTAACCCTAGGTGAATTTTGGCCCGTCAGATTTCGGAATGCTCTAGAACCAGGCCACACAATCAAGCCCAAGCCAAGCCCAAACCAAAGTGGCGCGCCAGGCTAATCTGCCTGGCTACCCCCTGTCGACAGGGCTGTCGACAGGGCAGTCGACACCCTGGGTGCCCTGTCGACATGCCTGTCGACATGGGCCCCCTGGCGGGAATTTTCCCGCCTAACCCTGATTAGCCCTAATCCTTGATTTTAATTTGAAATTTAAATCTGTCTTTAGCATAGAAATTTCTGAAAACTTCAATGGGCCTAAACTGGGTCATACGGACTCCGATTTTCGAAAACTCGGACTCTATT
This sequence comes from Allium sativum, assembly GCA_030737875.1. Classification (NCBI taxonomy): domain Eukaryota; kingdom Viridiplantae; phylum Streptophyta; class Magnoliopsida; order Asparagales; family Amaryllidaceae; genus Allium; species Allium sativum. Next base: position 1,043,253,085 of record CM060916.1, on the reverse strand, counting down.
TCGCGTATTTTTCCGAGATGAACGCAATGGCATAGCCCGTTTCCCCTGATTCTAATTTTTGAATTAAATTCTGCCTCGATTTATGTTATAATAGTTTATTGAAAATACGGGTTGTTATAGATGCATTTTGATGCAATGCGATGGCTAATTTCCTCTTTTTTCCGAGATGAAGATAATAATATCGCAAAGGCTCCACCAACTAAGAAGATGAGGATTGGGAAGTCATTAAGAAGGATCCTATCTTCGTAGCATAAGGTTGGGTTGAAGTTCCAAGCAACGTTTAATTGTTTGGTACGATTTTGTTGATTTGTTTCAATTTCAATTTGATTCTATGATTTGAAACTTGTATATATATTAAGACATATGGTGTGGTGTGATTTGATTTGCTTTGGTTTGTATAACAAAAAAATATATGAAAATATAATCTTGGATTGGTTTGTATATTGCTGGGAATTACCATAGGTTTGTATAGATTAAGGGGGGGTATTTTTTTACTTTGAATTGGTTATAGACTAAAGGGATATCATAATTTGGTTAGTAACTTAAGTTCTTTATAGATAGTTATATAATTTAGGGTGAGTACTTTTAGAATTTCTTTTTGATAATGCCAAAGGGAGAGAAATTATAAAATATAGATATAGTAGAATTCATATAGACAGGGAGAGTATTTGAAGGGTCATCATCAACAGGTATGTATAAGTATGATATTTTATAAACTAAGGTTGTCATCATCAAAAGGGGGAGATTGTTGGAGAATGGAGTTTTGATGACAACAACCTTATTTCAATATTAATTGATTATAAAATATATACTAACACTTTTGCGTAGAATATATATACATACATATGCCGGATTTTTGTACAAGAAATATTACTGAAGACTGTACAGTTTAAAGATATTAGATATTCAGATTTCATAGATATTTCAAGACTCATGAGTATTCAAGATTCCAAGAGTTCAAGATTAATATAGTTATAGAGTCTAGATTATGTAACACTCTAAATAGCACTCCATGTTTAAATTCAAATTCTACTTTTCAAATTCTGTTTTCAAATTCTATCTTCAGATCCTCTCTATTTTATTTTCTATCCTTTCTATTCTCTTTTCATAATTTTTTTTTTCAAACTCAATGTTTGATAAGTTTCATATATTTATATATTCACATTTTATATAGTTTTAAACTTTTTAATTTTGTAAATATATTTATATAGTTTATATTTATGTTTTTATATGATTTCCTACTTTATATTATTAATTTATAACACTATATTTGAATCAAGAATTTCCAGAATTATATTTATAACAAAACACTTGAAAAATGCTCAAAAATTAATTTTACACTATAAGTATGTCGACATACAAAAACCTATATGTCGACATATAACTGTCATTTGTTCAATTTTGAAAGGAAATGTCTTCTCACTATTTGTGACGGTTCTGAAGCGTGGCATCCTTTCAAACTCTATAAAAGGGGTTAAATTCGAATTTTTTATTATATCTTCTTCTCTAACTTCATCCTTTTTCTCTACGCCATTATTCTTAATCATTTTTATGATTTCTACACTTATACTCTACCGAATTCAATTCCTTTTTGATCAAACTTCCTCTCTTTACACTCTCTACTCTCTGAATCAAATGTTATTGAAGAGTTATAAGGCTATTTGTAATTGTTTGAGATGAGTAAAGGAATCAGTGGTATCCCTTATAGCCGTAAAATCAAGACCGGAATCGGTGGTATCCTTTGTAGTCGTGAAATCAAGGACGTGCAAAACTTGATCAAGTGTGTATGGAAACTGTGGTATCCCTTGTAGTCGTGAAATCAAGGAGGTTGTAATTGGATTTTGATATTGTAATAAAACTCTGCGCAATCCAGCATTGTGTGGGACTGGACGTAGGAGCAATCCGAGCTAGTATAAAATCCGGTGTGTTCTTCCCTTTTCTGCACTTTTATTTCTGTTTATTTTGCATCTATGTTTGATTCTGTGTCTGTGATTGTTTCTGTGGTGTTTGATTCATATAGTTTATAATATAAGTTTTAGATTTTGTTAAATTCTCAAAAACACTATTTACCTCCCTCTAATGTTTTTTTTTTTTGCCTTAACGATCCTTTCCGCAATCCCTAACATAACAAACAAATTAGCAATAATTGCATTCTTCCTACTGAGTGTGTATGCTACAATATTAGTCTTTCCTGGAGTATACAGAATACCCAGATCATATGCCGCTAAAACCCCCAAGCAACGTTGTTGCCTCATATTCAAATCCTTCTGGGTGAACAAACACTTCAAAGATTTATGACCTGTACACAACTCAAACTTCTCACCCAACAGGTAATGCCTTCTAATCCTTAAGGCAAACACCACAGCTAACAATTCCAAATCATTAGCGACATACCTTTTCCGATGTAGCTTCAATTGACGACTAGCATAATTACTTTGTCTCTTTGCATTAACATTGCACCAACTCCTTCACCAGAAGCATCAGTATATATGATTAAATCTTGATTACCAACTATAATCGTCAAAACTGAGGCAGTAGTTAGTCTTTCTTTTAATTCCTAGAAAATATCTTCACATTATGGCGTCCAAATAAACCCGTGATAATCATAAACTACACACTTGGGAGATGTGTAAATAAATTATCGTCCCAGTACCCGTGTGGGTTTACATCACAGTCCATGTGAGATTATTTACAACTAAACACTTGGGAGATGTGTAAATGAATATGATAAACTAAACACTTGGGAGATGCTCAACATTTTACATCATGTCAAACTTATATGATAAATTTTTAATTATTATTAAACCCAATCAATTAATTATTAACAGCTAATTTTATCTACCCTTTTACTGTGAGTTACGGTTTCTCAACTTAGGTTTCCACTTTTTCAAATCTTTACGGAAGGTCTGCGGACTCTCACACATGACTCTAACACTTCTATGGAGCTTACGAATTCTTCCCGATACCTACACGACTTAAATTAGTGCCTACGGGGTCTCTACACCTCACAACACACACACACACACTAACAGATCTGGAGTTTTTAAGAAAACTGGGAGGGGAAACGGAGCTTGCGGGGGCTCAAATGTAACACCCCGCATCCGTTAAGGTCACTCACAAAGGGAATGCCTTAACTTCAATGGAGCATTATGGGTAATGGAACAGAAATATTACAAGACAGACATATATAAAACAACGGAAGGTAAAGTAGAAGTACTTCAAATCATTTATTAAATATAATTGTTTACAATAAAATCCCATCAACTTTCAAATACCCTATTACATAGCTAAAATATCTGTCTTGCTCAAAAACAAAGAAGCATGAAAATAAGTTGTAGTATTCCCCAATAAAGCAAAGCAAGCCATAGCCAAGAGAAATCCAAGCAGTACATGAAAGAGCCTTGGAGCTTGGTAAGATCCGAACTAAGCTGTATTCCCACCCTGCGAACCTGGGGGGGGAAACAAAAGAAAAAGAGGCGAACAAACTAGGTCAGTCATAAAGACTGAGTAAGTCCTAGTGGCTTTCAGCATAAAAACAGGTGAAGATAATATGGCATGAATAAACTGAAAGTAAACATAAGCATGATGACAAGGTAAGCTACAGGCACAATGAATCAAGTATAACATCCCATGCTTCCTATCAAGAGTAGCATCATAAGGTTCCTACCAAGTATCACATCGCAAGGTTTCTATCAAGTATAACATCATAAGATTTATAAGTTTCATCATTAAAATATTTCGGTGATATCCATTTGCTCTGCACCACCCATACTAGCATCTCACAAGTGTCTGGAATGTTTCGTATTCCTACTAGTGTTCCAACTAGTGTCCTGTGTAACAAGGATCCTTACCCCCTACTAGTGTCCCAGCTAGTAGCCCGTGTTATATAATAAGGTGATCCCAACCTGTGTAACTGATCCCTTGCCCAATGTCATGAAATGACCCATTACTTGGTCCCACGAAACGATCTATTAATCAATCGGCTCCTTACAAGTTCTAGCTCGTCATGTGTCTGTGTCATACGGCCCTATCACGAATGTAGTTACCTGTGCTAGGTCCACCATAGGGTGTATCAAGCCCTAGGGTGCCAACCACAGACACGAATCAAGCACACACAGTGTAATCCTACCGACGCCCAATGCCTGCTTTTTCAACTCCGGACTACGTTCACGACCATAGTCCACCTGAACCTACAATGGCGCACCAACTCGGCCATCGTTCTGGTCGCTTACAATCAGCCCAGTAATCGTGCCCCACCCTGCCTAGTTCCAGGGTACCGTGATACATCTAGTGGGTTACTGCTGAAAAGGACCGCGCAACTAGGGTTTCCGTCCAGTAGGTTAAGTGTTGTCATTTAAATTCGAGACTTAACCCCATCAGTCTAGCATGTCAAGTTGGTTAAGTGTTGTCATTCAAGTTCGTGACTTAACCCGCCTACGTGTCATGTCAAATTGGCTAAGTGTTGTCGTTCAAGTTCATGACTTAGCCCTACGAATCATTTGTCAAGTTGGTTAAGTATATTCAATTGGTTCATGACTTAACCCTATCAAATCATCGTGTCAAATTGGTTAAGTATATTCAAGCGGTTCATGACTTAACCCTATCAAATCATCGTGTCCAATTGGTTAAGTATATCCAAGCGGTTCATGACTTAACCCTATCAAATCATTGTGTCAAATTGTTTAAGTATATTCAAATAATTCATGGCTTAACCCGCCCACTTATCATGTCAAGTTGGTTAAGTATTATCTATATGTTCAAGTTGACTTTACCCTGCCACGTGTCATGTTATATTGGTTAAGTGTCATTAGCCTAGTCATATTACTTAACCCACCCATTGGTCTGATTAACTATTATATTGGTTAAGCCTACATTTGTAAGTTTTGCATGTTCTTAACTCATACCGGTTAGGTCCACATTTACATGTCAAATTTCCATGTCATCCCACCTAACCCTCTAACCATACCCACGTCTTATTATGGTTAGTATTCCTTAATTCATTCATTATGACGAACGAATCATGACCTCTCACATTTGACCGTGCATTTTGTGGCCACTGGATTTGTCGGGCGTTTCCAGGCAGATTTACACACAAACTGGGTCTAACCTCGTGTCATAAACCGTTACGCCTACAATTTGGCCTTCGACCTCTCACATTAGACTGACACTTTGTGGCTACTGGATTTGCCGGGTGGTTCCGGGCAGATTTACACCACAAACTGAGTCTAACCTCGTGTCAAAGGTTCATTAATGGTCGTATTCCACCCAAAACCCCAATATCAGTTCATGTGTTTAACATATAGAAATGTTCATGTTCCAACCACGTTCATATTTCCAGTTGTATGCCAATTATCAAGTTCATAATTCACGTTTTTGCCCCCAAAACGTATTCCCAAATTATTATCATAATTCACTATAAGGTTTTGCCAAGTTATAGCCTTTTATTTACAATACATGCCAACTACCCAAAACCCAACTTAGGCGCATTCATATTAAACCTCTACCAAGTCATAAATTTTCATATATGTTCCAACTGCAAAATTTACATAATTAACATACGCCCAAGTTCTAGATTACATGTTAGTTTTTACATATGCCCAATTCATACCAAATTTACATATGTCTAATTCACGCCATTTCACATGTATGCAAATTTTATACCAATTTACACAAATACCAAGTTTCCTTTCGTTTACATATATCAATATTCTTGCCATTTTACATAGGTCGAGTTTCATACCAAACTACATGTATTCCATGTTTACACCATTTTATCCAAACTTACAATCTTTAATTATATCGATAATACTCATATCCCCATTTCGTGTTATGCCATCAATTCTACCAAACATATATATATATATATCCAATATAGACAACATTCTCATATTTCCCCGTATTCAATCGTATGCAAATCGCGGTTCAGGCCTAGGTCCGAAATTGACCTAGGTTCATTGAAAGAAAATAAATAGGGGAAGGTAGAATTTGTATAACAATCAGTATAGAGAGGAAAAACTGGCATAAAAACATCATCTCTGGCATAAAAGGTAGATCTTGACAATAATATCAATATGAATCAAGAAAAACTGATTTACAACAGGCTGAATAGATCATAAGCTTGACATGAGAACGAACATAGAAAAGTCCCAAAACTCAAGATTCAAGAAGCAATAGAAATTGATCTGAATCAATAAACATACTTAAATCCAATTCCACTTTATTCCATGGCCATATTATAATTAAATGTTTAAATCTAAAAACAACTAGAACTTACAGAGCATGGCTAATGAATTGAGAACTGAATTTGTTATAAAAATGACGCGGCGTTGTTAATTTATTGTCTTGAATCATTGTAGAAGCCTTGTTCTTTGAATTGATTTGAGTTTGAATGTTTGTACTTTGATTTGGAGACGGCGGCCATGGTTCAGAGGTATTTTAGCAGCATAATGGTGTAAGAATGATTTGATATGAATTAGGTTAGGTCTAAGGGTGTTTTTATAGGTGTAGCAACTAGTTTAGGCCCTTAGATTAACCTTAGAATCAATCCGGACCATCAAAACACGTCTCAGGCTTCAAAAATGAGTTCTGGGTCAAAACAGGCCGACCAGGTCGACCTGTAAGGGGGGTAGGTCGACCACATGGTCGACCTGGGGGGTAGTTCGACCCTAGGGTCGACAACATGGTCGACATGGTCCCCAGGTCGACCCCCAGGTCGACCTGCCTGGTCCTGTGCTGCCTAAAATCTGCTGAATCTTCTACATGCCATAACTTCATTCGGACTCCGATTTTCGAAAAATCGGACCCTATTTCATGTAAAATTTCGAGACGAACGCAATGGCGTAACCCTTTTCTCTTGATTCTTGTTTTAAAATTTAATTATGCCTTGATTTATGGTTTTAACATGTTATAAAAATTCGGGTTGTTACATTCTTCTCTCCTTAAAGGATTTCATCCCCGAAATCTTCAAGTTAAGAAGAATGCATCCTATCATCCAATCAACCATCTACTCAACCGTCATTCACAAGCAACCATTGTCCTTAAAAGATTTCTAATGCTGTATGAACATATGCAAGAAGTGTGTGTATATGTTCCTTGTCTAATGCAAATGATCAGGCCTGATTGATCTTTTTAAATGCAAAATATGTTTAGTGCCATGAATCCAACATGTATGCAAATAGTCCTAGTCATATAAACACTATATGTGTGCACAAACATCCATCCATATGCAACATCCACATGATAACACATTTAATTTCATCCAAAAACAAGTATAAACACCCATGCATATGCAATATGAAAGGTGACGGAGCCGATCTAGTGCCTAATGTGTGTTCATGCATCCACGAGCAACCACTAGCAACCACTTGCAACCATCAACCATAACATGTCTCAAACACATGTTTACACCTAATTGTTCCTACCTAAAGATAAAGTCGGACGATAGAAGCAAGTAAAAACTTTGTGCCCATAAGGCAATGTCAAAACTGGAAATCTATGTCACATATATACTGATTAGGAGAAGAACTCCCTAAGCACCCGCCCCGAAGACCGAAATCAATATCAGACTAATACCCAAAGAATTGACTAACCAATATATATGTTTCTAGGAAACTAAGCATAATGGACTCCTTTTTCGTCACAAGAAATCCCTTCCTAAGACCAACCCATATCCTATAAAACCCAAAAAGTTTAGTCAACCCAACGGACACCCTCAAGCCCCAACATGTATTACTAATAGATGAGTCATACTCCCTATGGGGTTTGCAACAGAAATAGGATTGAGAATAGGACCGAGAGGTTATACTTAAAAGATAGCATACAAGTAAGCTCTACAGGAAAAGAGGGATCAAGCATATACTCTTAAAAAGAGATATGATGCGCGTGTCTAGTCTTCAATCTTCTAAGTCGCATTTCCTTGATCTTAACTCCATTGTGCTTTCACCGTCTTTAGCTTCTTAATTCCTATTTCCAAAATATGAGTTGGAACTCATTTCACTGTCGCCTCTAATTCCACTTTCACTTATTCTTTTTCTAGTATACTCGGCTTAAACATAACTGTGTACTCATGGTTTCATGCAAGCTCTCCAAAATTCACTAGTGAATCTTGGATCTCATTCACTTACTAAAAGGTATTCCACATAAATGAGTTATCTCTTGAAAATAAACAAATGCCAACCATGTTTCCAAGTGTACTTACTAAGTTGATTTTCTATAACTCATGCATAAGCGAAATGAACCATTCGCCTTAGTGGCGAACACTACTCGAGCGGATTGATAAATGTATCAAGAGATTCTAGGTAACTAAGCATGGCAGAACCCTAAGGGTTACATTAGATTTCGAGGGTATTACCGAGGCAAGTCAAGAGTCTAACTACCCTCTTTTCATACTCGAGAATGGTATCATTTTTGGATAACCACTCCATCCCTAGAAACAACCCATAGCCCAAAAACATAAGCATTACTTCTAAACTCAACACTTAGCATAGACATTCTCAAATCCAAACAAGTCATGAATAAATGAGCCGATTCCCCAACAGGATTTGAGACAAAAATGGGACCCTCTACTACGCTAGTACTAAGGTGCAGAGACTCAACTATTGAAGCAGAATTAAAAAGGATGCGATGTACAAAAACAAAATTCCCAACACCCATAGCCCAAAAACATAAGCATTACTTCTAAACTCAACACTTAGCGTAGACATTCTCAAATCCAAACAAGTCATGAATAAATGAGCCGATTCCCCAACAGGATTTGAGACAAAAATGGGACCCTCTACTACGCTAGTACTAAGGTGTAGAGACTCAACTATTGAAGCAGAATTAAAAAGGATGCGATGTACAAAAACAAAATTCCCATGGTATGATAGAAAAGAAAGCTAAACTTTTAACAGAAACGTTACCACCTCTTCTTAGGTACGCTAGTAGTGAGAGCATACAATTGCCCTCTCGACGATCTTGTCCTTTGCCCTTTTTACCATACTAAAGATACTTTCTCTTGTCGTGGGTTTTATTATTCTTTCACTTTGGCCTCTTTCCTTTCACCTTTTCCTCCTTCATGGATTAAGCCATATCAACAAGTTTCTCATCCTTAGGCTTGTATTCTTTTATACTCATTCTTGCTATCCTTGTATAGCTTGTTGACAAGTTTCTTGAAAGCTACGTCCATCGCACGGCAACTCTACAAAACTTGAAATAAGATTAGACGTAGATGGAATTACTGCGGCTACAGATGGAAGTTGGGTACTCCTTTGCCCTCCGACACACGCCTACAAGACTATGGTGAAAAGAGAGGAAGAAGAGATTCAAAGAGAGAATCAAAAGATGGAGCATATGGCTTTGGGGAATATGCCTTTCATAAAACAAAACTTTGCTTGGAAAAATGCTTCTTTATAAATGTTTTGAAAATAATTTAAGAATTTTTTTTTAAAGCATTTGCCCAGTCTGGTAACCTTCTACTCTGATACCAAAAGTAACACCCCGCATCCTTTAAGGTAACTCACAAAGGGAATGCCTTAACTTCAATGGAGTATTATGGGTACTGGAACAGAAATATTACAAGACAGACATATATAAAACAGCGGAAGGTAAAGTAGAAGTACTTCAAATCATTTATTAAATATAATTGTTTACAATAAAATCCCATCAACTTTCAAATACCCAATTACATAGCTAAAATATCTGTCTTGCTCAAAAACAAAGAAGCATGAAAATAAATTGTAGTATTCCCCAATAAAGCAAAGCAAGCCATAGCCAAGAGAAATCCAAGCAGTACATGAAAGAGCCTTGGAGCTTGGTAAGATCCGAAATAAGCTGTATTCCCACCCTGCGAACCTGGAGGGGAAACGAAAGAAAAAGAGGCGAAATAAACTGGGTCAGTCATAAAGACTGAGTAAGTCCTAGTGGCTTTCAGGATAAAAACAGGTGAAGATAATATGGCATGAATAAACTGAAAGTAAACATAAGCATGATGACAAGGTAAGCTGCAGGAACGATGAATCAAGTATAGCATCCCATGCTTCCTATCAAGAGTCGCATCACAAGGTTCCTACCAAGTATCACATCGCAAGGTTTCTATCAAGTATAACATCGTAAGATTTCTAAGTTTCATCATTAAAATATTTCGGTGATATCCATTTGCTCTGCACCACCCGTACTAGCATCTCATAAGTGTCTGGAATGTTTCGTATTCCTACTAGTGTTCCAACTAGTGTCCGGTGTAACAAGGATCCTTACCCCCTACTAGTGTCCCAGCTAGTAGCCCATGTTATATAATAAGGTGGGCCCAACCCGTGTAACTGATCCCTTGCCCAATGTCATGAAATGACCCATTACTTGGTCCCACGAAACGATCTATTAATCGATCGGCTCCCTACAAGTTCTAGCTCGTCATGTGTCTGTGTCATACGGCCCTATCACGAATGTAGTTACCTGTGCTAGGTCCACCATAGGGTGTATCAAGCCCTAGGGTGCCAACCACCGACACGAATCAAGCACGCACTGTGTAATCCTACCGGTGCCCAATGCCTGCTTTTTCAACTCCGGACTACGTGCACGACCATAGTCCGCCTGAACCTACAATGGCGCACTAACTCAGCCGTCGCTCTGGTCGCTTACAATCAGCTCAGTAATCGTGCCCCACCCTGCCTAGTTCCAGGGTACCGTGATACATCTAGTGGGTTACTGCTGGAAAGGACCGCGCAACTAGGGTTTCCGTCTAGTAGGTTAAGTGTTGTCATTTAAATTCGAGACTTAACCCCATCAGTCTAGCATGTCAAGTTGGTTAAGTGTTGTCATTCAAGTTCGTGACTTAACCCGCCTACGTGTCATGTCAAATTGGCTAAGTGTTTTTGTTCAAGTTCATGACTTAGCCCTACGAATCATCTGTCAAGTTGGTTAAGTATATTCAATCGGTTCATGACTTAACCCTATCAAATCATCGTGTCAAATTGGTTAAGTATATTCAAGCGGTTCATGACTTAACCCTATCAAATCATCGTGTCCAATTGGTTAAGTATATCCAAGCGGTTCATGACTTAACCCTATCAAATCATCGTGTCAAATTGGTTAAGTATATCAAATAATTCATGGCTTAACCCGCCCACGTATCATGTCAAGTTGGTTTAGTATTATCTATATGTTCAAGTTGACTTAACCCTGCCACGTGTCATGTTATATTGGTTAAGTGTCATTAGTCTAGTCATATTACTTAACCCACCCATTGGTCTGATTAACTATTATATTGATTAAGCCTACATTTGTAAGTTTTACATGTTCTTAACTCATACCGGTTAGGTCCACATTTACATGTCAAATTTCCATGTCATCCCACCTAACCCTCTAACCATACCCACGTCTTATTATGGTTAGTATTCCTTAATTCATTCATTATGACGAACGAATCATGACCTCTCACATTAGACCGTGCATTTTGTGGCCACTGGATTTGCCGGGCGGTTCCGGGCAGATTTACACCACAAACTGGGTCTAACCTCGTGTCATAAACCGTTACGCCTTCAATTTGGTCTTCGACCTCTCACATTAGACTGACACTTTGTGGCTACTGGATTTGTCGGGCGGTTCCGGGCAGATTTACACCACAAACTGAGTCTAACCTCATGTCAAAGGTTCATTAATGGTCATGTTCCACCCAAAACCCCAATATCATTTCATGTGTTTAACATATAGAAATGTTCATGTTCCAACCACGTTCATATTTCCAGTTATATGCCAATTATCAAGTTCATAATACACGTTTTTGCCCCAAAACGTATTCCAAAATTATTATCATAATTCACTATAAGGTTATGCCAAGTTATAGCCTTTTATTTACAATACATGCCAACTACCCAAAACCCAACTTAGGCGCGTTCATATTAAGCACTACCAAGTCATAAATTTTCATATATGTTCCAACCGCAAAATTTACATAATTAACATACGCCCAAATTCTAGATTACATGTTAGTTTTTACATATGCCCAATTCATACCAAATTTACATATGTTTAATTCATGCCATTTCACATGTATGCAAATTTTATACCAATTTACACAAATACCAAGTTTCATGTCGTTTACATATATCATTGTTCTTGCCATTTTACATAGGCCGAGTTTCATACCAAACTACATGTATTCCATGTTTACACCATTTTATCCAAACTTACAATCTTTAATTATAGCGATAATACTCATATCCCCATTTCGTGTTATGCCGTCAATTATACCAAACATATATATATATATACAAAATAGACAACATTCCCATATTTCCCCGTATTCAATCGTACGCAAATCGCGGTTCAGGCCTAGGTCCGAAATTGACCTAGGTTCACTGAAAGAAAATAAATAGGGGAAGGTAGAATTTGTATAACAATCAGTACAGAGAGGAAAAACTGGCATAAAAACATCATCTCTGGCATAAAAAGTAGATCTTGACAATAATATCAATATGAATCAAGAAAAACTGATTTACTACAGGCTGAATAGATCATAAGCTTGACATGAGAACGAACATAGAAATGTCCCAAAACTCAAGATTCAAGAAGCAACGGAAATAGATCTGAATCAATAAACACACTTAAATCCAATTCCACTTTATTCCATGGCCATATTATAATTAAATGTTTAAATCTAAAAACAACTAGAACTTACAGAGCATGGCTAATGAATTAAGAACTGAATTTGTTGTAAAAAATTCGCGGCATTGTTAATTTATTGTCTTGAATCATTGTAGAAGCCTTGTTCTTTGAATTGATTTGAGTTTGAATGTTTGTACTTTGGTTTGGAGACGGCGGCAATGTTTCAAGAGGTATTTTAGCAGCATAATGGTGCAAGAATGATTTGATATGAATTAGGTTAGGTCTAAGGGTGTTTTTATAGGTGTAGCAACTAGTTTAGGCCCTTAGATTAACCCTAGAATCAATCAGGATCATCAAAACACGTCTCAGGCTTCAAAAATGAGTTCTGGGTCAAAATAGGCCGACCAGGTCGACCTGTAAGGGGGGGAGGTCGAACACATGGTCGACCTGGGGGGGGGGGTAGATCGACCCTAGGGTCGACCAGGTCCCCAGGTCGACCCCCAGGTCGACCTGCCTGGTCCTGTGCTGCCTAAAATCTGCTGAATCTTCTACAGGCCATAACTTCTTCATCCGGACTCCGATTTTCGAAAACTCGGACTCTATTTCATGTAAAATTTCGAGATGAACGTAATGGCGTAACCCGTTTCCCTTGATTCTTATTTTAAAATTTAATTCTGCCTTAATTTATGGTTTTAACATGTTATAAAAATTCGGGTTGTTACATCAACAAGGAGGGAGACTCACATTTTTGGTTGGAGGGCGTTGGTATGGGAGGGCGCTAGCTTTAAGGGTTGTTAGGTGGGGGTATGGAGTCGAAAGGAAGGAACTTTTTTTGGTTAAAGGAGGACTTATTTTAATACTAAAACTTGGTTTTTTTGGTGAAATTAAGGGGAGAGATAAGTTCAACTTAGAGGAGAGAGGGGTGGGGACTTGTGCATGGAGGTACGGGGTGGAGGAGGGAGCATAATTCAGTTGGAGGGGGAGAGAGGAAGGGCGGTAGCCATTAAAGCTTAAGGAAGGAGGAGGAAGGAGTTAAAGAAAAACTGGAATGAAAAGAAAAAGAAGAAGAAAAGGAGAAAGTTTTTTTAATAAATTTGCAATCACTCGAATAGATAAGGTGTCGCGTGGAGGGAGAGGGTGCACAAAAACACCTAGGGCCTTCGAATGCTTGACACCTAAAATAGTCACTTTAGGCTTAAGTTTTAATTAAAACGTTGAAGTGTTTTAGTTCAACGTATATTCTTCTGCTCATGTGGCCAAATGACAATTCTGTTTTACATGAAAATTTGAACCTAACATATAACGTAATTACGGATCCAATAGAATAGGTCTCTTCTAATTCCGAGTTCGTTTGACCCTCTGTTTTATTTTTTATTGCGTTTCAGCTTATTTTGATGGGTTGACCCAGTATGCGTTTAATTCTCAAACACTCACATATTAACTCCAACAATTATGAAATTTGGAATCCTGTCATTTTTTGATATTACGAATCCGATAAAATTGGTTTTGTCGAATTCCAAGAATGTTAGAAAACTGTTCCTTTGTAAACTGTCGAAATCAACATTAAATTATCGAATTTTCAAAATTGACCATAAATTCTCATAAAGTTAAATTAAAAATAAATTTTAAATTGGTTTCAGAATTCTAGGTCATTACAGGTCGAACCATACACGTTATAAAAGTGTAATAGGTCAATTTTTGATGTGTGATTTGTTGTGTTGTAAACGGTTATAAAACATGTGTTGGGTCAACTTTTGATGCATGATTTGTTGTGTTTTAAAAGTTACCTTTAACGCTATTATTCCTTACCCATTTTAATTAATTTCTGAATTTTATTTCCTATTTTGACCTGCACTCAAATTTCAAATTTAAATACGTGATTTGTTGTATATATATTTTACACAAAATTTCTAACATTATATTTATTTCCGGTTTTATTCGATTATCTACTATTTTTAACACGCATTTAATTTTAGTTTGAAACGCGAGTTATCAATGCATTCATGCCTATTTTAAATTAATCGTTACTTACCTAACGTCATTAGATCTTTCTTTTATCACACAATTTAATACCATTTATGAGACACATTAATTTTTCGCGTTATTTTTGTAATTTAGAGGATTTTCTTTTGAAGGACAAACTTTGGAAATTTTTTGGTGGAAAGTATGAGAAGTTTCAAAATTGGGGAGAAGGACACATTTACACTAAAGGTGGAATTCAGGAGGCCCACTTACCTTTTCCCATTTACACTATCATTTGACCTTCTCACTAAATTCTAAATTTTCCATACTTTTCACCAAATGTTTTGTTAAGTTTGTCCTTTTCCCTATTTTCCACTGTAATTTATGTCTAAACATATTTAAATTAAATATATCTATATGTGTATTTACATTTGTTTTTCAACATTCCAAAATTACTATATCTATTTTCAATTTTTGACATTATTTCCATTATGTTCCTATTAACACCATTAATGGCGCACATTATTTTTCAAATTCAAACGCACGTTTCTTTCGTCATTTATACATAAATATTTTTATGAAATAAGCATATGTTTCCACACGCTTACATGTGTTCATTATTGACTAGTTGTCCATTTTTAAACTAAGGGTTTTAGCCTCAAGGACAAAATGAATAAAAAATTGTTCCATAAGGACGAGGGTCTAAAATTTTATCCATAAGGAGAAATTTTAGTGTAAAGGGAGGAATTCAGGGGCCCACTATAATTACTTCCTTTAAACTAAAATTTGTCTTTGTGGATAAAATTTTAGCCCTTTGTCCTTATGGAACAATTTTCCGTTCATTTTGTCCTTTGCATTGTTTTCCTATTTAAAACTATTACATTACATTATATTTATTAATTTACAACATTCTGTTAATTAACTTCTATTCATTCTTCAATAACGTTTCTTTTTATTTAGTTCTATTAATACTATTGTAACGTTCTGTTTGCATAGTGACAACTCTTTGTTCATTGCACATTTCATAAAATGCATTTTTTTAATTTCAAACGCACATTACTTATGTAATTATTTTGATAATTTTACTACTTAAAATGAAGAGTGTTACAGTTTTGGTACAAATGAATTTTTTAGTTGGTTCAAAATAATTTTGAGTCTTTACGAAACTATAGAAAAAGCAATGATACATGTTCATTTGTGATTTGTAGAAATTTACAATTTGGACGGTACAGAATATTGCAAATATTCTCAGTAAAATAATATTATCACAAATATAAATTTTGGCCATACACACACACACACGCATATATATATATATATATACATATACATATATATATATATATTTGGGTGGACGACAAAATAAAATTTAGAAAATAGAATGTATCTTTGTTAGATCAAGCTTTTTCAACACTTTAATGTATAATTTCCTCTTAAGTTTTTTTTTGAACCAACACTAAAATTTTGCTATAATTGAATTAACCAACTTTTATTTTATTTTATTTAATTGTGGGTGAAAGAAGAAAATTTTGGCCAAGGATGGAGGAAAAAGGGCAATGGCCATGGATGGAGGAAAGAAGAGAGAAAGGACTATTAGACTGAGAAATGAAATTAGGGCAATTTAATGAAATCTATCAAAATTTCTTTATTGAAACCTCCGCTTTGTATTTCCTATTTATTTTTCAATCATTGCACGCTTTTTTCTTTGCCAATATAGTAATATTTGGCTCCATATGGAGCAAAATATTATGAGAATTTACCTAAAAATTATCATTATTTGAAGTCCATTAAAGTAATGGTATCTCTTATTAATAAGTGCATACAAAGCTTTATATATTCATCCAAATAATTCCAACAACATACAAAACATAAAATAAATTAATAATTAATCCTTTTTAAATATAAATTAATCAATTTAATTTATTTATAACACTTTATAAACTAATTAATAATTTCTAGGGAATTCACAACTATATATGTTTGACTCATGAGTGGCAACCCAGTCATATATCGTGTTAGTTAGTTGTGTGATGGTACAGCTGAATTCATTGCTTATAAAACTTATTTCAGTAAAATGATATTTTGCATTATCTTAAGTGGTACCAAAGTTATAATAATTTTAAATGTTCTCATCACCAATCTCAAAAATAGGATGCATGGAGTCAGGTATTGGTAAAAACTCCAATATTTTATACATTCATCTTGGCTAGTCCATAAACAAGTTCCCGGTCTAATAATAGCATTTATTATCACTACGCCATAAACGACCTAATGCAATGAATTTTCAACATGTTGCCAGCCCAATGTGACGATAGATTTACTATTTTGGTCCTACTGCAATGTTCTGTTTTTGGTGTTACCTTAGCCATAAAAATGTGTTTCTCTAGATAAACAAGTGCAACATGATGCAACATTTTACACACTACGACCATAGCCTAAACATTTGAAACGTCATCAATTTGCACTTATAAAAACAAGTATATATGTCCATTAAATTAACTTTTAAAAACATTTATAGTTGACACCTTACTAATCCATTAAAATCTCACACCACCAATAGGAAATCAACTTCCCTTAGGCATTCCACTCCTCTTTTCTCAACTTCTCAGATTTGTTCATTCTCATATTCTCATCATCTTCAATTTCTCAAATCTACTCATCCCAAAGACCCTCTTAAAAAAGGAATCAGATCTACAAAATAAAAAACTTGGTCTTTAGGCTAAAAAATTTCTAGTATATGCCATCTCATCGTCTCTGCAGTGTTCAAATAGGGTTGGGTTACTTCATATGTTGATGGATGGGCTCGGAAGTGGGGTTGCGTGGTTGAGTTTTGTTGACAAGGAGCTGTCGGTGGTAGAGCAAGGCGTGGTGGCACTGCCGTGGGTACTTAAATCAAGGTCTATGTCGGTAAGGAGCTTGATGGGGCTGATGTGATAGAGTTTGGGTAATGTATAAGCCAAATGCATCTTTACCTTCTTTGGTACTTTTATTTTTTTTTGTTTTCATGAATCTGTTTGTGTTTTAGGATCGATGAATTTTGATTATGAAACACGCCCGCCAAGTGTTTGCGTTAATGCTACTTCAAAACCTCTAGCACTTATTATATGATTCGAACTCGATCAAAGTCTGTTGTTTTTGCTATTCAAATTCATTTGACATCTATTTTGGGATATATTGTTGGAATGATCAAATGTAGCAATGATGATGAACTATGTCAGTTCGAAGGATAATTTGATTATCTTAATGCACCTTCTTAGGGTAAGCAAACATTTGCACTATCTGAATCATGTTGTCTTTTAGTTTTTGTTGTAGTCTTAGTGCAGTTCATAACGTAACAATTATCAGACCATTTAAGCCGAATAATCAAAGTATTTACAATTTATTAGTCATATTTCTTTCTAATGGATAGTCGGTGGCAAGTATTTTTGAGGTGGTTGGACGACTGATGTTGTTTTGAGGTGATTATAACGGGGGATAAGTGCAGGAAAGGCGAAACAAGGTGTTTGTGGTCAAAGAGGATGTAAGTGTGTTAAACAAGTGGAAGTTTTGAAGTTTAATGTTTGTTGTTGTTGTTTACGGCTTTGGGTGATGACAGACTTGGTGTGCAGTGTTTCAAAGAAGGCTTGGGCTTCCGAAATCGGATCAATTGGGCACTGCCCACCGGGACTGTGGGACCCTGAACCCCCACCGGCGCTGTGTCCGGACCCGCTAAGGCTCACCTTCGGCTCGACATATATTTGTCAGTGTTAGTGTTTGTGTAACACCCCACCTCCGCTAGGGTCACTCACAAAGGGAATGCACTATGTTATCGAGGTAAACAATCACAGAATTATTTCAAGACATAACGTAAATAAAATAGCGGAAGATTCAAAAGCTATATTTCATTACTTTCAAAAAGAGTCAAAACCTTTTTACAACCAAAGTACCAAATGGCCAAGGTCATTATTTTCCATTACAACAAATTATGTCTTGCATAAACAAAGAAGCATAATCTTAAAACAACAAAAGTAGCTTAATTCCCCAAAGGTAGCAGAAATGCAGCCATAGCATAGCTCAAGACCAAACCATACATGAGCTGAACCGAAAGCAAGCGAAATCCAAGCTAAATGCTTGAGTTTCCTCCCTGAGAATCGGGGGGGAAGAAGCGAAAGAAAAAGAGGCGAAAGAAAACGGGTCAGTCAAAAAGACTGTTAAGTCCAAGTTACTTTCAGCATAAAAACAGGTAAAGGTAACATGACATGTATAAATTGAAAGTAAACATAAGGATGCTGTCAAGATTGGCAGGATAGACTAAGATAGCATGATAATTCAAGTGTAATCAAGTATAGCATCACATATTCAAGGTTCGCTACACCAACTGTACTAGAATCCCAAACCCATGTCTTATATTAATCATGAAATGATCCCTTGGCCCAATACCATGAAATGACCCATTACTAGGTCCAACGGAATGATCCATTAATCGATCGGCTCCCTACAAGTTCTAGCTCGTCATGTGTCTCTGTGTCATACGGCCCTATCACGAATGTAGTCACCTGTGCTAGGTCCACCATAGGGTGTATCAAGCCCTATGGTGCCAACCACCGACACGAATCAAGCATGCACAGGTAAACCTACTGATGCCCAATGCCTTCTTTTTCAACTCCGGACCACGTGCACGACCATAGCCCGCCTGAACCTACACTGGCACACCACTCAGCCCTCGTTCTGGTAGCTTATAATCAGCCCAGTAATCGTGCCCCATCCTGCCTAGTTCCAGGGTACCATGATACATCTAGTGGGTTACTGCAGAAACGTACCGCGTAACTAGGGTTTCCGTCCAATAGGTTAAGTGTTGTCATTTAAATTCGTGACTTAACCCTTATCAGTCTAGCATGTCAAGTTGGTTAAGTGTTGTCTTTCATGTTCATGACTTAAACCCACTAATCATGTGTCAAGTTGGTTAAATGTTGTCTTTCATGTTCATGACTTAACACTATCATGTGGCATTAATTCATTAATGCACCCCAACCTCTCACATCAGACCTGTTGTTGTGGTCACTGGATATGCCGGGCAGTTCCAGGAAGATTTACACCATAACTCAGTCTGACCTCAGGTTTTCAAGTGCGATGTGACCAACTACCCACATTGGATCCTATTGTTTGCAGTAACTGGATTTCCCGGGCGGTTTCGGGCAGAATTACACTGCAAACTCAACCCAACCTCGAGTTTGCCATTTTCAAGTTCATTCTAGTGTCATGTCCATGTTCAAATTTTCATGTCAAGTTCGTGTCAAGTTTCAAGGCGAGTTTCATGCCAAGCTTCCTATAATTACCAATTTTTTCCAACGTTACCCCGTCTAAATATTAGGCTAACAATCTTAGCCTAATTTTCGTCCGCATGATTTTTGACATATAATATTAGGCTAAAAACTTAGCCTAATTTAACGTACACAAAATTTGCATAAAGAAATTCATTAACATAAACATGACATAGGTGTAAACTTGGCATTTTCGGCGCAGTCAATATGAACACCATAGGTGTGTACTTGCAAAATAATCAACATGAATATCATAGTTGTGAACTAGCAACGTAGACTAAATCAACATACGTATATGTGAATTTGCAACATAGACTAAATCAACTTACATATATTTGAACTTGTAAATCAATCACGAACGTATGAATAAGTGTGAACTTGAAATATGACATAGGTTTAACATATACACATAAAAATATAGATCTAACATTTGGTCACATATGTGATATGATTTTACAACCTAACACTTGCATAACATGATAAACTACACAACTTGTCATAACAGGTTATACTCCAAGTTCATATACATATGAATTGACTTATTCATTAATTCCCAGTTCAACATAATAATAAAATAGAACCACAGACATAGATCAATATCATTCAATTCCACATATAACATAATAAACATTGTTCTAGAATAAATTGACTAAACATTGCAGGCATATAGATCTGATAACATTATGAACATGAAAAGGTTTGAATAATAATCTAGGTTCAAGAACATGGATAGATCTAACTTAAAAAGAAAAATCCCCAAAATCAAGATCCTAGGATAAATAAAAAAATAGGTCTGAATAGAAAATCAAGCTTAGATCCAATTTCATAGTCATAATCCTAGGCAATAACCTCATGGTCATGAATCATAGGTGATTAGCCACAATTGTCCTTGTCATAGTCATAGGAAATAGTCTCATGTTCACAGTCATAGGCATAGGCATAGTCTTATGTTCATAGTCATAGGCATAGGCATAGTCTTATGTTCACAGTCATAGGCTTAGGCCATTAACAATAGTTTCAATGTCATAGGCATAATAATGTTATGGACATGAGAGAGTCTGATTTACAACATGAATAGGTCCAAACTGATTTCATAGCAATATTCCCAAAATCAAGATCCAAGATGAACAAGAATAGATATGAATCATACATAGATCAATTCCAATTTATAACATGTCCATATTAAGTTTATAGTTTTTATCAAAAAGTAACTTGAACTTACAGATCGTGGTCTAAGAAATTTAGATGCAGAAGTCAAGTCTAGAAATTAGTCGTTGAATTGTTGAATCGTTGAATCTTTCTTTGATTGTAGAAGCAAACCCCCAATATGCAATTCCTAGCCATAGTCTTCAAGAAATAATCTTCGCATTTTAAATTAATTTAGATGAAGAAGAAGAAGCCATGTTCATCAAGAGTTTGTGCAACATAAGGTTAGAGAAGAATGGTGTAAAGAGAATGAGGCTAGGAGGCTGTTTATATAGGATTAGGCAGACGAATCTGGTCACGAAACGAGTCTAGATACATCAGAATGAATCAGGTTCAAAAACTGGGTTCAGGAGGCAGGTCGACCTCCAGGTCGACACTATGGTCGACCTGGTCCCTGGGAGGTCGACACGATGGTCGACCCCCAGGTCGACCTGTTCCTGGGTGGGAAATTTCCCTCCCAGCCTGTTCTGGGTTTTGAATTCGAATTTTCGAGCTGTTTTTTATTCTGAAAATTCCTGAAACTTCGGAGGGTCGTATCTCCCTCATACAGACTCCGATTTTCGAAAACTCGGACTCGTTTCCAAGCAGAATTTCGAGACAAACGCAATGGCGCAACCCGTTTCCCTTGATTCTTATTTTAAAAATTAACTCTGCCTTGATTTATGGTTTTAGCATGTTATTAAAATTCGGGTTATTACATTCTCCCTTCCTTAAAGGATTTCGTCCCCGAAATCTTCAAGTTAAGAAGAATGTATCCTATCATCCAATCAACCGTCTACTCAACCATCATCCACAAGCAACCATTGTCCTTAAAAGATTTCTAATGCTATATGAACATATGCAGAAAGTGTGTGTATATATTCCTTATCTAATGCAAATGATCAGGCCTGATTGATCTTCTTAATGCAAAATATGTTTAGTGCCATGAATCCAACATGTATGCAAATAGTCCTGGTCACATAAACACTATATGTGTGCACAAACATCCATCCATATGCAACATGCACATGATAACACATTCAATTTCATCCATAAACAAGTATAAACACTCATGCATATGCAATATGAAAATGTGTCTGAGCCGATCTAGTGCCTAAAGTGTGTTATGCAACCACGAGCAACCACTTGCAACCATTTGCAAACATCAACCATAACATGTTTCAATCACATGTTTACATCCAAAAGGGTTCTACCTAAGGTTCTCAAGATAGGATTGAGAAGATAAGCAAGATAAAACAAAGCATCAAGGAGAATAAGTTAAAGATGTACCACCAGAAGGTCCTGCTTGCGGGGCTTGCCCTTGCTTCTTAGGGCAGTTCTTGCTGATATGTCCAGTATCACCACACTGGAAACATGCTCCCATCTTCATCTTCTTCTTTCTACAATCCTGGACTATATGCCCCTCAATACCACAGAAGTGGCATTTTCTTTTCTCACATGTCTTGTTATCATTATTGTTGTTGTTGTTCTTGCCTCCTTTCTCGGAGTCTACCTTCTTGTTTGGAGGCTCATTCGCCTTGACCTCCTTCTTGCCACTCTTATCTTCTTCATTTAAGAGCGCCATGTCTACTAGCTTTTCGTAAGTAGCCCCCATAGGTACGTGGGTCATAGCCAAGCTGTGAAGTGGCTCATTCAATCCTTTGACAAAACGGAGAGCCTTCTTATGAGGGGTATTCACTAAGTCCAGTCCAAACCGAGCCAGCTGATTGAATTGATTAACGCACTCCTTGACCGTCATACTTCCTTGCTTAAGAGATAAGAATTTTTCCAGCTGTAGACTTCATTCAGCTTGCGAGAGGAATTTCATCTCGAACCTTATTTTGAAATCCATCCATGTTTCAACTGGCCTCTCAGCGTTAGTGGCTTCCCACCAATAGGAAGCTTCGTCTTTGAGCAACCATACCGCCAACTGTACCTTCTGCCTATCGTCCACCTCGAAGATAACGAACAGATCCTCAGTTTCTTTGAGCCAGTTCCTCGCTTCTACGAATGATTCATTTCCCTTGAAATCCTTTCCAACCATGGCCCTAAAATCTTTATAGATCTTTGAGAAAGTAATTGGATGAGGAGGGGGAGGAGGAGGAGGAATCGCTGCAGCTGGAGGAGGAATATCTGTTGGGCCTTCATCGTTGGCCCTAGCCTCTAAGTACCTCCTCAACCAGCCAAGTATTGGCACGCCCTCTGGAAAGTTAAGATTCCCTGACATGCTGAAATGAAAAGGAAGAGATTCAAACGAGGAAACAAGGGATAGTGCTAATGGCTTTTGGGGAATAGCCTTTAAATAAAACAAGACTTTTCTTGAAAAAAATGCTTCTTTGTAAACGGTTTTGAAAATAGTTTTAGAAGGTCTTTAAAAACTTTTGCCCAGTCTGGTAACCTTCTGCTCTGATACCAAGTGTAACACCCCACCTCCGCTAGGGTCACTCACAAAGGGAATGCACTAGTTTTGTAGGAGCGTTATCGAGGTAAACAATCACAGAATTATTACAAGATAGAACTTATATAAAATAGCGGAAGATTCAAAAGCTAAATTTCATTACTTTCAAAAAGAGTCAAAACCTTTTTACATCCAAAGTACCAATATTTTCCATTACAACAAATTCTGTCTTGCATAAACAAAGAAGCATAATCTATAAACAACAAAATAGCTTATTTCCCCAAAGGTAGCAGAAATGCAGCCATAGCATAGATCAAGATCAAACCATACATGAGCTGAACCGAAAGCAAGAGAAATCCAAGCTAAGTGCTAGAGTTTCCTCCCTGAGAACCTAGGGGGAAACTGAAACGAAAGAAAAAGAGGTGAAAGAAAACGAGTCAATCATAAAGACTGGTAAGTCCAAGTGACTTCCAGCATAAAAACATGTAAATGTAACATGACATGTATAAACTAAAAGTAAACATAAGGATGCTGTCAAGATTGGCAGGATAGACTAAGATAGCATGATAATTCAAGTGTAATCAAGTATAGCATCACATATTCAAGGTTCGCTGTACCAACTGTACTAGAATCCCAAACCCATGTCTTACATTAATCATGAAATGATCCCTTGGCCCAATATCATGAAATGACCCATTACTAGGTCCAACGGAACGATCCACTAATCGATCGGCTCCATACAATTTCTAGCTCGTCATGTGTCTCTGTGTCATACGGCCCTATCACGAATGTAGTCACCTGTGCTAGGTCCACCATAGGTTGTATCAAGCCCTATGGTGCCAACCACCGAAACGAATCAAGCATGCACAGGTAAACCTACTGATGCCCAATGCCTCCTTTTTCAACTCCGGACCACGTGCACGACCATAGTCCGCTTGAACCTACATTGGCGCACCACTCAGCTGTCGTTCTGGTCGCTTACAATCAGCCCAGTAATCGTTCCGTACCATGCCTAGTTCCAGGGTACCATGATACATCTTGTGGGTTACTGCTGAAACGGACCACGTAACTAGGGTTTCCGTCCAATAGGTTAAGTGTTGTCATTTAAATTCGTGACTTAACCCTTATCAGTCTAGCATGTCAAGTTGGTTAAGTGTTGTCTTTCATGTTCATGACTTAACCCCACTAATCATGTGTCAAGTTGGTTAAGTGTTTTCTTTCATGTTCATGACTTAACCCTATCATGTGGCATTAATTCATTAATGCACCCCAACCTCCCACATCAGACATGTTGTTGTGGTCACTGGATATGCCGGGCGGTTCTAGGAAGATTTACACCACAACTCAGTCTGACCTCGGGTTTTCAAGTGCGATATGACCAACTACCCACATTGGATCCTATTGTTTGCAGTAACTAGATTTATCGGGCGGTTCCGGGCAGAATTACACTGCAAACTCAACCCAACCTCGAATTGGCCATTTTCAAATTCATTCTAGTGTCATGTCCATGTTCAAATTTTCATGTCAAGTTCGTGTCAAGTTTCAATGCGAGTTTCATTCCAAGCTTCCTATAATTACCAATATTTCCCAACGTTACCCCGTCTACATATTAGGCTAACAATCTTAGCCTAATTTTCATTCGCATGATTTTTGACATATAATATTAGGCTAAAAACTTAGCCTAATTTAACATACACAAAATTTGTATAAAGAAATTCATTAACATAAACATGACATATGTGTAAACTTGGAATTTTCAGCGTAGTCAATGTAAACACCATAGGTGTGTACTTGCAAAATAATCAACATGAATATCATAGGTGTGAACTTGCAACATAGACTAAATCAACATACATATATGTGAATTTGCAACATAGACTAAATCAACTTACGTATATGTGAACTTGCAAATCAATCACGAACATATGAACAAGTGTGAATTTGAAATATGACATAGGTTTAACATATACACATAAACATGTAGATCTAACATTTGGTCACATATGTGATATGATTTTACCACCTAACACTTGCATAACATGATAGACTACACAACTTGTCATAACAGGTTAGACTCCAAGTTCATATACATATGAATAGATTTATTCATTAATTCCCAATACAACATGATAATAAAATAGAACCACAGACATAGATCAATATCATTCAATTCCACATATAACATAATAAACATTGTTCTAGAATAAATTGACTAAACATCGCAGGCATATAGATCTGATAACATTATGAACATGAAAAGGTTTGAATAATAATCTAGGTTCAAGAACATGGATAGATCTAACTTAAATAGAAAAATCCCCAAAATCAAGATCCAAGGATAAATAAAGAAAATAGGTCTGAATAGAAAATCAAGCTTAGATCCAATTTCATAGTCCTAATCCTAGGCAATAACCTCATGGTCATGAATCATAGACAATTAGCCACAATTGTCCTTGTCATAGTCATAGGCAATAGTCTCATGTTCACAGTCATAAGCATAGGCATAGTCTTATGATCACAGTCATAGGCATAGGCATAGTCTTATGTTCACAGTCATATGCATATGCATAGTCTTATGTTCACAGTCATAGTCTTAGGCCATTAACAATAGTTTCAACGTCATAGGCATAATAATGTTATGGACATGAGAGAGTCTGATTTACAACATGAATAGGTCCAAACGATTTCATAGCAATATTCCCAAAAGTCAAGATCCAAGATGAACAAGAATAGATATGAATCATACATATATCAATTCCAATTTATAACATGTCCATATTAAGTTTATAATTTTTATCTAAAAGTAATTTGAACTTACAGATCGTGGTCTGAGAAATTTTGATGCAGAAGTCAAGTCTAGAAATTAGTCGTTTAATCGTTGAGTCTTGCTTTGATTGTAGAAGCAAATCCCCAATATGCAATTCCTAGCTGTAGTCTTCAAGAAATAATCTTCGCGTTTTAATTTAATTTAGAGGAAGAAGAAGAAGCCATGTTCATCAAGAGTTTGTGCAGCTTAAGGTTAGAGAAGAATGGTGTAAAGAGAATGAGGCTAGGAGGCTGTTTATATAGGATTAGGTAGACGAATCTGGTCACAAAACGAGTCTAGATACATTAGAATGAATCAGGTTCAAAAACTGGGTTCGGGAGGCAGGTCGACCCCCAGGTCGACACTATGGTCGACCTGGTCCCTGGGAGTCTGTTTATATAGGATTAGGCAGACGAATCTGGTCACGAAACGAGTCTAGATACATCAGAATGAATCAAGTTCAAAAACTGGGTTCGGGAGGCAGGTCGACCCCCAGGTCGACACTATGGTCGACCTGGTCCCTGGGAGGTCGACACTATGGTCGACCCCCAGGTCGAGCTGGTCCTGGGCAGGAAATTTCCCACCCAGCCTGTTCTGGTTTTTGAATTCGAATTTGAATTCGAATTTTTGAGCTGTTTTTTATTCTGAAAATTCCTGAAACTTCGGAGGGTCATATCTCCCTCATACGTACTCCGATTTTCGAAAAATCAGACTCATTTCCAAGTAGAATTTCGAGACGAACGCAATGGCGCAACCCGTTTCCCTTGATTCTTGTTTTAAAAATTAATTCTGCCTTGATTTATGGTTTTAGCATGTTATTAAAATTCGGGTTGTTACAATTTGTTAAAATTGAAACTGCATATGTAATGAGTGAATTGAGTGATGTTGTGAGGAATATCTGTATATGTGATTGACTATGCTATTAACAGTGAATTGTAAATGGTGGAGAAAGAAATATGTACTATTTCTAATATTGAAATAAAATATTTATTTGAATAAAAATAATATTTGAATATTTAATTCTATGTAGTAGCATTTAATTCTCATTTTTGTTATATTTTTTTAATTAATATAAATATTTATAACAACATTATTGGAATGTTGCTGCAAACATCTAAGGATGCTGCTATAGACCTAAATAGGGATCTATTGTTGTAACGACCCGTATTTTTAACGGATAACAAATAATTTATTTAATTATTTAAATAATGGTCTGTTAATTTAAAATGACCAAAATTAAATAATATTTAATTAATATAAATAATTGAACAATACATTTATTTCTGAAATAATTGGAAATAACAGAATTCAAAATATTGTGTGAATTGGACAATTTAAAGTATATAATTCAGTTTAGAATTGAATTATATTAACGAATTTATTTATAAATGTCAGCTGAACGTATAATTTATATTATAATTATAATCGAGCTCGAAATGGCGTGGCAGTTCGTAATTTGGCGATTCGAACTTTAAACGAGTATACAGAATCCGTTTTAAATTGGATTTTTATGAAACAAGAAACGGTTGGAGCTGGTGAACTATATTTTTCTAATAGAAGAGAAAAATTGAGATTTCGTCGTATAGATTGTGAGTTATGTCAAAATCAAATTTTCGGAAAGTCGCTATGGAATTCTTTTATAATTTATAACGATTTATTTATATTATAAAAGGATTTTTAATATGAATTGAATACTGATTTAATCTGGATTTGAAATGTCGAGTTATAAAGTTAGATAGAAATATTTTGGAGCTGTATGATATTCAATTGTGAATATATATGATAATATTAATTTATTAATATTAAATTAATTTTTTTAAATATATTAATATTTAAATGGATTTATCTAGAGCCTTAGAAAATAACTATTTTTGCAAACAAACTCCGTTTTCGACGAAACTAATTTTGTTGGATCCATAATATTTAATTATTGTTAGATTTTAATTTTCGTAATTTTTGGAGTCAGTATGTGGTCGTACGGGATTTTAATATGAAATGCAGTCAATAATTTGACTTTAAAAATATGTTGTGTGAGCAAACGAATTCGGAATTCGACAAAACAAGTTTCGTTGGGTCCGTAATGTCGAACTGTAGCTGTTTGTCCATTTTCGTGATTTTTGGATATCATGCGTGATCATAGGGATTTTTTAGATGGCAATACAAATAGAATAAGGATATAAAATAATGTAAAAATTATATGAACCTTGTAATAGAAGCTAGCCTGGCCTCTATAAATACCCTCATTTATCCTTAAACCTAATTTTACTCTTCCCTAGTCAATATCTTTTTTCCGCTGTTGGTTTTATATTCCAGCTGTGGAACTTGATCTTCAAAAATTCCTAGAAAATCAAATAAAAAGTTATAAATTGGAAAACAAGTTTCTTTGAGTAGCTTAAGATGAGGGCTTTCTCCTGTACCAAGTTTTATTGGGTGTGGTTTCTGTTCAGTGGTGCTCATGGTTTGAGCTGTGATCTAGGGCAAAGGTTTTAATGCGTTTTGGTGTTGAGTTGCTTTGATCAAAGGTAGTTTTCGAGTTTATGGAATCAATTGAAGATGGTTCGCAAATTTTTGGGTTATTCCGTGAGTATTTTGTTGCAGTCTTCGTTGCTGCGTGCGTGGGTAGCTAGAACCGCGGGGAGGAGGCGATGCTCGAGTTTGATCATTTAAGGATAAGTGAGTGGAGATTTTCAACGGGAGTTCAATGACAACTTTGTTTTGGCGAATGGTGGTGAGAAACTGGAGTATTGGATGGAAGGTCGATGTAGTAAATGGCCATTTTGGTTGAAAAATGGATCGTGCGTTTACTAGGTACAAGGAAGAGGATGAGAGGATGGTTAAAGATATATACGTGGATTAGAAGTTATTATTTAGGTAATAATTATATTATTATTAGTGTTAATCAGTTTGAGGGTGAACATGGTGGTCTTATTTTGTGGTATCGTGGAGTGAAAAGGGAGAAGGGTTCAAGTAGAGGTTCGATAATGGCTCAGAACAGGAAGCAGGATTTATTGCATGGAGGGAGAAGGATTTAGGCAGTGATTAATTTTTAAATGGTGTAATTAAGGGTAATTTATTTATTGCTTAATGGATTTGTCGAACATTAAAGTGTAGGAGTAGCGGTAGTGGTTAAAAACTGTCGTGATCCTCATTTGGGATGCATGGATAGACTGGTTAGTATTTGACCCTAGTGTGACGGAGGTGAGGAGACCTTGAAAGGAGGAATTGTGGTATTTTTCTTGTCATTTGTTGTGGAGTATAGAAACTGTTATGGGCATGAGAAGGAGCAACCTTGGGGAAGGAAGATAGTTCAGTTTCAAACTGTGTAAACGATGAGGAAGAAATGGATTTGCAGTTAAAAGTGGATTAAGAATTGATAAAGGTTAATTAATCACTTATTTAAATCATTAACGGTCTATAATTCATATAATATTGTAAAATGTATAACTCTCTCCTACAATATCAGAATTCAGGGAAACAAGATCCGTTGGGATCGTATGGACGACTTCTACACAATGGAACTGATTCGGAGTGAATTGGAGCTCATCACAATTCATAGCGAAATAAATTGTTTGCCTGAATCAACCGACAGTTATCGTTATTTAATAATGACCGTCCAATGTGAGTAAATCTCTCTAACTCTGCCTGTTTATATTTTTATAAATATAATTTAGTGTTGGTAAATGGTGATTGATTGTTGTGTGATGATTGTTTGGTTGAATTGCTGATTTAGTGGTTGAGATTATAGATAACGATATATATATTATTATTCAAATACTGATTCTGTTTATTGGAATATTTCATATTGAAATGAAATCGATGTTATTTATATTGTTTAACATCTGTAATGCAGGGAAAACAGGTTGGAGGGATCCAACAGGATTCCTCAATATTTATAATATTGTATGTTTTCATATATTTTGATATATGATGTGATATACACTCTGTGATTGATTATGGGTGCGTAGATGATGTTGATCATGGTTATTTGGTATTTTAAATACCATAAGAAATAACGGAATGTGGAAAGGGAATTTTCAAAGTGTATATTGAAAATAATATATTTATAAAATCAAAGAATTTAATAAAAGGAGTATTTATAAAATCAAAGGATTTTATAAAAGGAATATTTATAAAATCAAAGAATTTTATAAAAGGAGTATTTATAATATCAAAGAATTTTATAAAAGGAATATTTATAAAATCAAATAATTTTATAAAAGGATTATTTTTTTTAGAAAATAAATAGAAGTATAAAATGAATATTTATTTAGAATGTAAATAGAATTATAAAAGGAATATTTAGAAAATAAATAGAATTATAAAAAGAAAGTGACGAGATATAAAAGTATTACGAGAAGGTGTATTTAAAGTGGATATTAAATAGAAATCTGTTTTAACAGATAAATTGAGAAGAATAATTTATAAATATTGTTTCTATAAATTAAATGAAATATTTATCATTTGATAAATGGAATATATAAGTCTGAACTAATATAGAGAAGTAGAAATCGGTTTTAACACCAATATTTTAAGTAGAATGTGAACCTAGCATTTATAAAAGGAATTATAAATGAGATTTAAGTGTTAGAAATAAAAAGGGGATTTCATATGAATAATTCTATAAATAGAAGTATAAATAGAATTTGGAAATGGGGTATTATTTTAAAAATATGAAATCAAACTTAATGGATTATATAAAAGGAATATTTTTCACATATGATGTGAATCATGGATTAAAATGAATATTTTATAAATTAAAATATTTATAAGGAAAATTGGGTTTTGTAATAGGAATTCAAATGGTAATTTGAATAAGATAGGAATAGAGTTAATCGAATCAAGTTATTCGAATAAGAGTTAATCGAATAGAGTTAATCGAATAAGAGTTAATCGAATAGAGTTAATCGAATTTGAGTTAATCGGATATTAGTTATTCGAATAGAGTTAATCGAATAAAGTTAGTTGAATATAAGTTATTCGAATAGAGTTAATCGAATATAAGTTATTCGAAGAGAGTTAATCAAATATAAGTTATTCGAAGGGAGATAATTGAAAATAAGTTATTCGAAAAGCGTTAATCGAATATAAGTTATTCAAAGAGAGTTAATCGAATATAAGTTATTCGAAGAGAGTTATCGAATATAGATTATTTGAGAGAGAATTATACATTGAAATTCGATTTTTATCGAATTCGGGAAAGTATTATTCACTTTCCGTTTTTAATCAAGACTTATTTATTTATTTATTAATAAATTAGTTGTTTGTTCATTTATTCAAATAAATAAATAAAAGTTATATTTAAGTTATCATATTTCGGAAGCATGGGATTATAAAACTATTGTTATAATCAAATGATTTCTGTAAAAGAAGTGGATTCGTAAATAGAATCCGAGAGTTACGTAAGGAAGTTTGTTAAAGATTTAAAAGGTGAACTTTGACTATTTCAAGGTTAAAAATGTTGTTCAGTTAAGGTCTGAGACGTAGTTATACCTCAACTTGATTGACTTCGTTTATAAGTAAGAAATGGTTAAGGTTCGATAGTGAAGGTTGGTTAAGTGAATTTAGTTAATGAATGAAACGATTTGAGTTGGCATAGCGATGTTTTATTTAAACATCTGTTTAAATCCAATAATGGAGTTTTGGAAATGTTTTCCAAATAAGAATCAGAAATGTTTTATAATATAGAAAATAAGAAATGAGAGTAAATACGGAAATGTTTTCCAATGATTAATAACGTATATTTTCTAAATTTAGAAAATAAGAATTTACGAATATATGGAAACAGGAATAGGGAAATGAATAATTTAATAACAAATTAAATTAAAGGGTATCAGTGTTGACTGATGATTTGCTCGGTAAGATTTCCATTTGGAAATAAGACCGTTGTTTGTACACATGTTTTCCTTTGATAGTTAAATAACCGACTATCAAAGTTTTTGACCATTTCCGTTGTCAATATGGAGAGACCAGGATCAGATTTATTATCTGAAAACCACTCCATATAGGCATTAGCGTTGCAAATCAAATATGATGAAGATAATTGAAGACAGAGTTTGTGCAAGGGCTGTTCTGGCAAATCCTAGGTAAAAATTGCCTAAGATGGGTTTACAGAATAGTGCCTTCGGATTGTCCAGTCCCAGGACAACCTATATGGAAGATTGTCTGACAGAGTATATTTAATAGATCACACTTTTATACGTTATGGCCTCTAGCCTCACAATCGGGAAATGGTATAAAATCAGGTAGGTCGCATGGCTAAGTGGTTAACTGCCAATTAGGGTGTATTGTCACCTGATCTAGAGAAATTCTATTTACTTCTATAATCTATTTCAATGATATCCCTTTCGGGAAATGGTTGCTGGTCCCAACCGTTGATGATAATACATTCGGTACACTCAAGTGAAATGAGTGACCGGTCATGTTTAGCCTGGGTTACAAGATGTTCTTGTTGAACCTGGTGTATTCATCATCTCTAGAGATACACTGTCGGAAGATGGTCCCATACCTTGCCAGTTGGAATTCATTACCCAATAAGCGCCCGCGGTTTTTGATATATATATATATATATATATATATATATATTATGTATGTGGAATGTGAGATGAAAGCGTTCTGCTAATGATTATTTAGTTGTGGTTGATAGACACTATTATAATATCAAAAGAGTTTTGATATAAAGATTAACGTTTGTTTTAAAAAGGATTTTGAATGTTAAATCAAGTGTTTTGGATTCTCATAAGGGAAAATCGCGTTCCCTGTTATACGACTTGGTCTTATGAGATATCGTTTATTTTCTCAAACTGTTTTAAATTGTTTACTCATACCAGTCCCATGACTGACTCGGAATTTATTTTGTTTTGTTTTCCCTAAACTATTGAGTACCCAAATTTGTACGGGCAGTCAAGTAGTCAGGATTTTACAGATATATTTGGAGAGCTTGGAGCAGGAGGCTTCAGGATTTTATAGCAATTGTTTATTTCCGCTGTGTTGTAAGTGTTGTATTTTGATAAACGTTATTGTATACATATACTTGTTTTATTTCAAAGTTATATTATATTTTATTCGTTCGCTGTGAGATTCATGTTACTACGATTTTGTTGTTGTGATCTTCTTCTTCTTCTATTCTAATTTTCTATCTTATCTATTCTCATCCTCTAACTTCTTCCTATTAACGTTCCGGTATTTCCGACTTTTGAATAGCCGACATGGTGTTATGTGTCGATTTTCTAAGTCGAAAATTTCCCGGGCCGTTACAGTGGTATCATAGCTGAAGGTTAAGTAATTATCTTGGCTCTGTGGCGTAACTCAGTAGAGATGGGGTTAGCAATACCCTAGATTGAGTTTGAGTGTACATATACGAGAGAACATATTTATAGATTTCATAAAAATTGTTTTATATTGTGGAGATTTATTAGTTGAGTTGTTTCTGAGTTCTGGTCGATCAATTTGATCCACTGTATCGTTAAGAGTTTCTAAACATTTGAATATGATGAACCGACACAATATGTGATGAATGGAGGGTAAACGATATAATTTTTCCCAAATTATATTTTGATATAAAAGATTGATATTGAAATTATTATAACGTTGGATATATTGGTTGTTATTATAACCGAATGAGATTATAATTGAGGTGGTCATATATAACCAAATAAAATTCGTATAAGTATTACAAAATGAATTAAATCTGAATTTAAATCAAAATTGAAATTAAAACCCTGGAAACTTGGAAAGGTGTTTGTAAATGGATTTGGAATTAATATATGAGAATTTTAAAATCCTGAGAGATTTCAAATTGTTTACAAGCATTGTAAATAATATTTTGAAATGTATTTCAAAATGGAAATGGTTTTGAAAGTGATATAGTATTGAACTCACTACGGTCACTGGAAAATAATTCAGATGATGATCCGAACATCATTGGTGTTCATTTTCGAGTTTCTAAGTGACGGAATGCTACCAAAGAGATTTTTTTTAATTATTTTAGCAAATCAATTTGTTTTGAAATTACGAAAAGGAATAATTGATTTTAGAAAAAGCTAATCCATTTAAAACTCCTAGGAGAGATGGTTTGATTTAAAAACAAATTAATGAAAAAAAAAAGTGGAAACTGTATTGAAATGGAGTAATATCGAGTAAAATTTGAATTTAGTTTATAATTGGACTCGGTTGAGTAAATGGATTGATTTTTGAAACAAAAATCAGCTTTGAATTATGAGATAAAGATAACTGATTAGAGGAATTGATTAGTTAATGAAATGTGGAAAAGTAACTTAACTTGGTTACTATATTGATTTGGTGAATCAAGAGTCTGGAATTAAGATTGAAACTTGTATTTGAAATGGAATTCGGCTTGGTTATAACCAAAAGATTGGTTTTGAGAATGAATTAATTGGAGACCAAGTTGGAGGTATATGCTGATTTGGTAACAGATGGAAATGATATAATGAGATGCCCGACAAAACGGTACAAGTTTATATTCAATATTGGGTATGAGGTTTTTTATGAGCCTGTTTGGCAAGCCGCTTGGCTGTTTGAGTATCTGTTGGATTGGAGAAGGCCTAGAGAGGTGAGTTGTAGTTGTACCAATTGAGCCATACAAAGGAGGTGCTAGCGAAATTTTTCGAAATATTAGGGTGTTAGAAAATTTTCAGAATTTTTGAAAATTTTCGTTACTAAAAATGAATTAATATTTTTATTGGAATTAAATTGGTTCAGTTAAAACTGAAGCTAAGAAGTAAACAAATAATTTTTAATCCATTTAATAGGGTCTGTTTTCTACCATAGCAATTTCGAGGACGAAATTATTTTAAGGGGGAAAGAATGTAACGACCCGTATTTTTAAGGGATAATAAATAATTTATTTAATTATTTAAATAATGGTTTGGTAATTCAAAATGACCAAAATTAAATAATGTTGAATATTTAATTAATATAAATAATAGAATAACATATTTATTTCTGAAATAATTGGAAATAACAGAATTCACAATATTGTGTGAATTGGACAATTTAAAATATATAATTCAGTTTAGAACTGAATTATATTAGTCAATTTATTTATAAATGTCAGTTGAACGTATAGTTTATATTATAATTATAATCGAGCTCGAAATGGCGCGGTAGTTCGTAATTTGGCGATTCGAACTTTAAACGGGTATATAGAATCTGTTTTAAATCGGATTTCTTTGAAACAAGAAACGTTCGGAGCTGGTGAACTATATTTTTCTAATGGAAGAGAAAAATCGAGATTTCGTCTTATAGATTGTGAGTTATGTCCAAAACAAATTTTCTAAAAGTCTCTATGGAATTCTTTTATAATTTATAACGATTTATATTATGTATTATAAAAAGATTTTTAATATGAATTGAATACTGATTTAATCTGGATTTGAAATGTCGAGTTATAAAGTCAGATGGAAATATTTTGGAGCTGTATGATATTCTATTGTGAATATATATGATAATATTAATTTATTAATATTAAATTAAATTGTTTTTAAATATATTAATATTTAAATGGATTTATTTAGAGCCTCAGAAAATAGCTATTTTTGCAAACAAACTCCGTTTTCGACGAAACTAATTTTGTTGGATCCGTAATATTTAATTATTGTTAGATTTCAATTTTCGTGATTTTTGGAGTCAGTATGTGGCCTTACGGGATTTAATTATAAAATGCAGTCAATAATTTGACTTCAAAAATACGCTGTGTGAGAAAACGAAGTCGTAATTCGACGCAACAAGTTTCGTTGGGTCCGTAATGTCGAACTGTAGCTGTGTGTCCATTTTCGTGATTTTTGGATATCTTGTGTGATCATAGGGATTTTTAGATGGCAATACAAATAGAATAAGTATATAAAATAATATAAAAATTATATGAACCTTGTAATAAAAGCTAGCCTGGCCTCTATAAATACCCTCATTTACCCTTAAACCTAATTTTACTCTTCCCTGATCAATATCTTTTTTCCGCTGTTGGTTTTCTGTTCCTAACGTGGAACTTGATCTTAAAAAATTCCTAGAAAATCAAATAAAAAGTTATAAATTGGAAAACAAGTTTCTTAAAGTAGCTTTAGAGGAGGGCTTTCTCCTATACCAAGTTTTATTGGGTGCGGTTTCTGTTCAGTGGTGCTCATGGTTTGAGTAGTGATCTAGGGCAGAGATTTTACTACTTCTTGGGGCTGAGTTGCTTTGATCGAACGTAGTTTTTGAGTTTATGGAATCAACTAAATTTTTGGGTTATTCCGTGAGTATGTTTGTTGCAATCTTCGTTGCTGCGTGCGTGGATAGCTAGAACTGCGGGGAGGAGGCCATGCTCAAGTTTGATCATTTAAGGATGAGTGAGTGGATATTTTCAAGGGGAGTTCAACGGCGACTTTGTTTTGGCGAACGGTGGTGAGAAACTGGAATATTGGATGGAAGATCAATGTAAGAAATAGCCATTTTGGTTGAAAATTGGATCGTGCATTTACTGGGTAAAAGGAAGAGGACAAGTAGATGGTTAAAGGTATATACGTGCATTAGAAGTTATTATTTAGGTCATAATTATATTATTATTAGTGTTAATCAGTTTGGGGGTGAACATTGTGGTCTTATTTTGTGGTATCGTGGAGTGAGAAGGGAGAAGGGTTAAAGAAGAGGTTCGGTAACGGCTCAGAACAGGAAGAAGGATTTATTACATGGAGGGAGAAGGATTTAGGCAGTGATTAACTTTTAAATGGGGTAATTAAGGGTAATTTATTTACTGCTTAATGGATTTGTCGAACGTTAAAGTGTAGGAGTAACAGTGGTGATTAAAAACTGCCATGATCCTCATTTGGGATGCACTGATAGACTGGTTAGTGTTTGACCCTATTGTGATGGAGGTGAGGACACCTTGAAAGGAGGAATTGTGGTATTTTTCTTGTCATTTGTTGTGGAGTATAGAAGTTGTTATGGGCGTGAGAAGGAGCAGCCTTGGAGGAGGAAGGAAGTTCGGCTTCAAACTGTGTAAACGATGAGGAAGAAATGGATTTGCATTTAAACATGGATTAAGAATTGATAAAGGTTAATTAATCACTTATTTAATTCATTAACGGTCTATAATTCATATAATATTGTAAAACGTATAACTCTCTCCTACAATATCAGAATTCAATGAAACAAGATCCGTTGGAATCGTATGGACGACGGCTACACAATGGAACTGATTCGAAGTGAATTGGAGCTCGTCACAAATTATAGTGAAATAAATTGTCTGTCTGAATCAACCGACAGTTATCGTTATTTAACGATGATCGTCCAATGTGAGTAAAACTCATTAACTCTGATAGTTTATATTTTTATAAATATAATGTAGTGTAGATAAATGTTGATTGATTGTTGTGTGATGATTGTTTGGTTGAATTGCTGATTTAGTGGTTGAAAATATAGATAATGATATATATATATCGTTATTCGAATATTGATTCTATTTATCGAAATATTTCATATTGAAATGAAATCGATGTTATTTATATTGTTTAACATCTGTGATGCAGAGAAAACAGGTTGGAGGGATCCAACAGGATTCCTCAATATTTATAATACTGTTTGTTTTCATATATTGTGATATATGATATGATATATAATCTGTGACTGATTATGGGTGTGTAGATGATGTTGATCCTGGTTATTTGGTATTTTAAATACCATAAGAAATACCGGAATGTGAAAAGGGAATTTTCAAAGTGTATATTGAAAATAATTTATTTATAAAATCAAAGAATTTAAAAAAAAAATATTTATAAAATCAAAGGATTTTATAAAAGGAATATTTATAAAATCAAAAGATTTTATAGAAGGAATATTTATAAAATAGAAGAATTTTAAGGAATATTTATAAAATCAAAGAATTTTGTAAAAGGATTATTTATTTAAAAAATAAATAGAAGTACAAAAGGAAATTTTATCTATAAAATAAATAGAATTATAAAAGGAAT
Source organism: Allium sativum (assembly GCA_030737875.1). Classification (NCBI taxonomy): domain Eukaryota; kingdom Viridiplantae; phylum Streptophyta; class Magnoliopsida; order Asparagales; family Amaryllidaceae; genus Allium; species Allium sativum. Next base: position 1,043,214,892 of record CM060916.1, on the reverse strand, counting down.
ATTTGGAAAATAAATAGAATTATAAAACGAAATTGACGAGATATAAAAGAATTACGAGAAGGTGTATTTATTGTAGATATTGAATATAAATCTATTTTAACAGATAAATTGAGAAGAATAATTTATAAATAATGTTTTTATAAATTAAACAAAATATTTATCATTTGATAAATGGAATATATAAGTTTGAACTTATATAGAGAAGTAGAAATCGGTTTTGACACCAATATTGTAAATAGAATGTGAACCCAGCATTTATAAAAGGAATTATAAATGAGATTTAAGTGTTAGAAATAAAAAGGGGATTTCGTATGAATAATTCTATAAATAGAAGTATAAATAGAATTTGGAAATGGTATATTATTTTAAAAATACAAAATCAAACTTAATGGATTGTATAAAAGGAATATTTTTCACATTCGATGTGAATCATGGATTAAAATGAATATTTTATAAACTAAAATATTTATAAGGAAAATCGGGTTTTGAAATAGGAATTCAAATGGGAATTTGAATAAGATAGGAATAGAGTAAATCGAATCGAATTATTCGAATAAGAGTTAATCAAATAGAGTTAATCGAATAAGAGTTAATCGAATAGAGTTAATCGAATTAGAGTTAATCGAATATTAGTTATTCGAATAGAGTTAATCGAATATAAGTTATTCAAAGAGAGTTAATCGAATATATGTTATTCGAAGAGAGTTAATCGAATATAAGTTATTCGTAGAGAGTTAATCGAATATAAGTTATTTGAAGAGAGTTATCGAATAAAGATTGTTCGAGAGAGAATTATACATTGAAATTCGATTTATCGAATTCGGGAAGTATTATTCACTTTCTGTTTTTAATCAAGATTTATTTATTAATTAATAAATTAGTCGTTTGTTCATTTATCCAAATTTATAAATAAAAGTTACATATAAGTTATCATATTTCGGAAGCATGGGATTGTAACACTATTGTTATAATCAAATGATTTCTGTAAAAGAAGTGGATTCTTAAATAGAATCCGAGAGTTACATAAGGAAGTTTGTTAGAGATTAAAAGTTGAACTTTCTCTATTTCGAGGTTAAAAATGTTGTTCAGTTAAGGTCTAAGAGGTAGTTATACCCCAACTTGATTGACTTCGTTTTTAAGTAAGAAATGGTTAAGGTTCGATAGTCAAGGTTGGTTAAGTGAATTTAGTTAATGAATGAAATGATTTGAGTTGGCGTAGCGATGTTTTATTTAAACATCTGTTTAAATCCAATGAAAGACTTTTGGAAATGTTTTCTAAATAAGAATCAGAAATGTTTTATAATATAGAAAATAAGAAATGAGAGTAAATACGGAAATGTTTTCCAATGATTAATAACGTATATTTTCTAAATTTAGAAAATAAGAATTTACGAATATATGGAAACGAGAATAAGGAAATGAATAATTGAATGACAAATTAAATTAAAGGGGATCAGTGTTGATTGATGATTTGCTCGGTAAGATTTCCATTTGGAAATATGACTGTTGTTTGTACACATGTTTTCCTTTGATAGTTAAATAACCGACTATCAAAGTTTTTGACCATTTCCGTTGTCAATACGGAGAGACCGGGATCAGATTTATTATCTGAACACCACTTTGTATGGGCATTAGCATTGCAAATCAAATATGATGAAGATAATTGATGACGGAGTTTGTACAAGGGATGTTCTTAGCTATATACCCGTTGTATTTTTGGGGAAATCAATTTGGGATTTGGCGGGTATGACGATGTGACATTTAAAGTAAATAAAAGTGTGATCTATACGTTATGGCCTCTAGCCTCACAAGCAGGAAATGGTATAAAATCGGGTAGGTCGCATGGCTAAGTGGTCAGCTACCAATTAGGGTGTATTGTCACCTGATCTAGAGAAATTCCATTTGCTTCTATAATCTATTTCGATGCTGTCCCTTTTGGGAAACGGTTGCTGATCCCAATCGTTGGTAATAATACGTTCGATACACTCAAGCGAAATGAGTGACAGTTCATGTTTAGCCTGGGTTACAAGATGTTCTTGTTGAACCTGGTGTATTCCTCTCTAGAGATACATTGTCGAAAGGTGGTCCCATACCTTGCCAGTTGGAATTCATTACCCAATATGCGCCCGTGATTTTTGATATATACATTATGTATGTGGAACATGAGATGAAAGCGTTCTGCTAATGATTATTTAATTATGGTTGATAGACACTATTATAATATCAAAAGAGTTTTGATACAAAGATTATCGTTTGTTTCAAAAAGGATTTTGAATGTTAAATCAAGTGTTTTGGATTCTCATAAGGGAAAAACCCATTCTGGGTTATACGGCGTGGTCTTATGAGATATCGTTTATTTTCTCAAACGGATTTTTAAATTGTTTACCCATACCAGTCCCATGACTGACCCGGAGATTATTTTGTTTTGTTTTCCCTAAACTCTTGGGTGTCCAAATTTGTACGGGCAGTCAAGTATTCATGATTTTACAGATATATTTGGAGAGCTTGGAGCAGGAGGCTTCAGGATTTTATAGCAATTATTTATTTCCGATGTGTTGTAAGTGTTGTACTTTGATAAATGTTATTGTATACATATACTGGTTTTATTTCAAAGTTATGTTATATTTTATTCGTTCTGCTGTGAGATTCGTGTAACTCTGATTTTGTTGTTGTGATCTTCTTCTTCTTCTATTCTAATTTTCTATCTTATCTATTCTCACCCTTAACTTCTTTCCATTAACGTTCCGGTATTTCCGACTTTTGAATAGTCGACATGGTATTGTTTGTCGATTTTCTAAGTCGAAAATTTCCCGGGCCATTACAATTGTAATAATATTTGTTATGTTGCTATAAATAGTCAAAATCTTGCCTTTAAGGTCTGCAGCAACAGTGAAAATTGCATCACCCGAAAAATGTTGCCAAAGACCTATGCCAACATTTTTTGCGCATGTGCCAGTAATTTTTTTTCTGTTGCATTAGGTCGTTTATGGCATGGTGTATTAACCGTTTTACTCTGGTAAGATATTTTGACTTTGAGTCGACTATAGTTGACTATAATGGTAACATCATGTAATCAAGAAGAAGAACTTTCTTTTGAATTATGTCTCACCTTCAGTGCTTCAACTGACACATCTATAATCGCTCGATAGATTGTCATGACATAAGTATAGTTAATGTTGGCTATCCACATTAAATATCTTATTATTCTCAAGTTGAGAGAACTGTACAACATTGTTGTATCGAGGTTTTTCATTTGACCTATCTATTACTAACCAGCTTAGAATTTTCAAATAAATCATTGCATAGTTATCCAATAGTATGTAACGACCTAGTTCGTCTAAATGAGTTAAACGTTGTCCAACATTTGCAGAGCATTACAAACCTAAATATTAAAAGATATATTAATATCCACTCTCGAAACCTTTTAAAAAATTTTAAAACAAAATGTTATTTTATTTTTGGAATAATTAGTAAAAATATATTTAAAACAAAATGTTATTTTATTTTTGGAGTAACTACTCACTAGTACAACTATTTTTCAACTACGATTACATGACATCTTATTTAATTTGTTCTTAGTAATAAACATTAAATAACTAGTTAATTTATTATACCATAATACATTAAAGTACATAACAAAAGCCAAATACTTTTACCATAAACAAGATTGATTACAAAGTTAGATGTATGTAACAAATTACTTAATTGGTTATATCACAGTATAATATTGTTATTCAACATCACCACTCCAGTGGATGAGCACTTTGGTATTGATCATAATGTCGTATGTTTGAATAGTGGGCGGAACATGATTCGAATCATTAGACATTTTTGACATGTAGTATGCAGTACAACCCCATATGCTACTAAGTAATAAATTTCCATTTTTTTAAACATAATTGACCTTAAATCACACCGCTAACTCTTTCACAACCAACTTATAGGATCCAAACATCCATAATTCTTAAATGTTTAAAAAATCATAAAAATCCTTATTAAACGTTATATTCAATCAAAAAATAGTCATAGTAAATAATTGCTCTTTTTATTTTTGTTGAAATCAAAAATTGATCACAACACTCCAAGGTGTTTACGTAACACTTCCAAAAAGTAGGATTTGAAAATATGGAGCCACAAAATATAAAATCATGTAAAAACACGGGAATTTTAGAGTGGTTCGGCCTAGAATCGGCAGACGTCCACTATAAAAGCTATTTTTATTATCATAGTAGAATTTACAAAGTACATGATTTCGTTCATCACACTCATTTCACTCATTTATAATGATCTCCTCTATTTTCTCTCTTTTTCGCTCTTGATTTCACCAGAATTCACGAAGGAATCAGCGTGATCTCTTGATTTTTGATGGTTGTTGTGTAGCTCTTCAACCACTTAAACATTTAGATGATCTTCATTTGTTCCATGAATATACTGTGCCCAATCTAAGATTGAGAGAGAAATAATGGAGGTTGGAGAGGTTTAGAGTGGTGGAGAAATGAAAATGGCAGCCCTTCGAGGTAGAAAAATCGATCCCTTGAATGGTGAAGAAGTGGGGTATTTATAGGTCTTGTTTAGGGGTTGTGGCAAAGCTGAAATTTAGGTGTGTAGGGTGTAACGACCCGTATTTCTACGGTATTATAACAATTTATTTAATTGTTTAAATAATGGTTTGGTAATTTAAAATGACCAAAATTAACTAATATTGAATATTTAATTAATATAAATAATAGAATAATATATTTTATTTTCGAAATAGTCGGAAATAGTGGAATTCACAATATTGTTTGAATTGGATCATATATAATATATAATTCAGTTTAGAGTTGAACTATATTAATGAATATTATATAAACGACGGTTGAACGTAAAATTAGATTATAATTAAAATCGAGCTCGAAATGGCGCTGTAGTTCGTAATTTGACGATTCGAACTTCAATTGAATATACATGATCCGTTTTAAATCGGATTTCTGTGAAACAAGAAACGTTCGAAGCTGGTGAAGTATATTTTTCTAACGAAAGAGAAAATTCAGGATTTCGTCATGTAGATTTTGATTTATTTCCAAATCAAATTTTAGAAAAGTCACTATGGAATTCTTTATAATTTATAACGATTTATTTATATTTTAAAAAGGATTTAAATTTAAATCAAATATCGATATAACTGGGAACTTTGGAATATCGAGTGATGAATCCCGATATGGAGCTGTATGATTTTCTAGTGTGAATGTATACAATAATATTTATTTATAAACATTACATTTAATTATTTTTAAATATATTAATATTTAAATGGGTTTATTTTGGGCTGTAAAAATAGCCAGTTTTGCAAATGACCTCCGTTTTCGATGAAACTAATTTTGTTGAATCCGCAATATTAAATTATTGTTAGATTTCAATTTTCGTGATTTTTGGAGTCAGTATGTGGCCGTACAAATTTTTAATGTGAAAAACAATCGATATTTTGACGGTTAAAAATACACTGTGTGAGCAAACAGAGACGGAATTCGACGAAACTAGTTTCGTTGTGTCCGTAATGTCGAACTATAGCTGCATGCCCATTTTCATGATTTATGGGTATTATATGCGGTCGTACGAATTTTTAAAGGACAAATAAATATAGCGAATGGTTAAAATTAATTTAATAATCAAATAAAATAATATAAAATTTACCTATATATATCCCTAAATCCTTTCTAACCCTAATTTCATTTTCTCTAGTCAAGCGTTTTGCCCCGCTATGTTTATCGAGAAACAGAGAAATACATAAGTGATCTTCATCTTTAAAAAAATCAAATCAATTACGACAAAACCCTCTAAATCAAAATCCAGATATATTTAAGATCCATGGGATGAGCTCTTCATCGCAGTATGTTTTCTATTGAGTTCGATGGAGTTTTCTCTTGTGCGAAAAATGTACAGTGTGTCTTTGTTGAGCTAGGGTTAGCAAATCTCTGACGATGGATCATTGTGGGTCGATTTCAATGTTGTGATGGAGTTTACCACGTTGTTTAACACTCGCGCACAGATTTTGATGAGAATCAATGATAAAAACTGTTGTGATATTTCCTATTATGATGTCGAGCTCGCCTGGAACACAACGGGGATGGGGGACTCGAGTTCGAGTTGAGGTGGTTGAGGTTAGAGAGCATTGAAAGAGATAAGCTACGGTGATATTTGTTTTCGAGTTCATGAAGAAATGGCTTGGATCAATGCGGCTAAGGTTTGGAAAATGTTGAGAGTAAGGTGGAGCAGGTCACGATAATCATTTTGAGAAGAAGAGGTTACTATATGCTAATCTATGCGGGTTGGGTTCTAGGACTTGGTTTTGGGCCATATGTTTAAGGTGAAGCCCACTTCAAATTTAATTAAGTTTAATTTAATAGTTTATAATCTTATAAAATCAATAACTTGAGCATACATTATCAGAATCTGATGAAACAAGAGACGTTGGAAACGTCTCGACAAATACTACACAATGGAATTGATTAGGAGTGAATTTGAGCCCGTCTCGAATCAACCGACAATTATCGTTATTTAACGATGATCGCCCAATGTGAGTAAATCTCACTAACTCTGTATAGCTATACTTTTACAAATATAATCTAGTAATGATAAATGATAATTGATTGCTGTGTGTTAATTGGTTAGTTGATTGCTGATGTATTGGTTGAAATTATAGATAACGATATATATATAAATCGTTAATCAAACATTGATTCTGTTTATCAGAATATTTCATATCGAAATGAAATCAATGTAATTATATTGTTTAACATCTGTGGATGCAGGGAAATAGGTTGGAGGGATCCAACTGGATTCCTTAACATTTATTTTACTGTTTTTCATATATTGTAATATATGATGTGATATAAAATATGTTGTTGATTATGTGTGTTTGAATGATATCGATCATTGTTATTTGGTATTTTAAATACCATATATAATACTGGAATTAAAATGGGAATTTTCAATGTGTCTGTTGAAAATAAAATATATTTATATAAAATCAAGTGATTTTATAAAAAGGAATTTCAAAGTGGATATTGAATAGAAAAGGAATTATTTGTAAAACAAATATAAAAGGAAATATTTATTTAGAAAATAAATGGAATTATAAAGGAAATATTTATTTATGGAATAAATAGAATTATATAAAAGGAAATATTTATGAAATAAATATGATATTGAAAAGGGAAACATTTATATGAAATAAATAGTTCATATATAGGATATTGAAAAGGGGAATATTTATATGAAATAAATAGGATATTGAAAAGGAAATATTTGGAAAATGAATAGAGTATTATAAAAAGAGATTTTTACATTAGGAAGGTTTAGACCCGTGCTTCGCACACGGATGTAACATGATATTGATTTAAAGTAAATATTTTGCAAATAAAATATTATAAAGGAATTTGGGGTTAGAATTAGGAATTTAAATGGAATTACTGAAATTAGAACTGACTGGAGATTAGTTAAGTGAACAGCTGTCTGGGTATTGATCTGATGTTGGTTTCGGCCTTTGGGGTTAATACTTAGGGGGTTATTCTCTTACTAGTTTACAGTTAGAGACTGATATATGTGAAAAGATAGTGATGTCTGAATCGAAAATGGAAACATTTTCCAAAGTTAATAACTTATATTTTCTAAAATCAGAAAATAAGGATTTGATGAATATATGGAAAAGAAATGGGGAAATGAATAAATGTTGATTGATGATTTATCGATAGAATTTCCATCTGGAAATAATATCGTTGGTTGCACACATGTTTTTCTTTGATAGTTAAATCACCGACTATCAAAGATTTTGAACATTTCCATTGTCAATACGGAGAGACCGGGATCAGCTATATTATCTGAAAACCACTCCGTATGGCATTAGTGTTGCGAATTAAATATGATGAAGATAATTGAAGACAGAGTTATGCAAGGGCTGTTCAGTAAATCCTAGGTAGAAATTGCCTAAGATGGATTTACAGAATAATTCCTTCGGATTGTCCAGTCCTAGGACAACTTGAATGGACGAATGTCTGATAAAATATATCTTGTAGATCGCGTAAGTTGATCGTTTCAAACGTATTTACGTTGATGGCGGAGGAATTCGTTTCTCTTAGCTTGTACCCGTGGTATTTTCGGGGAAATCAATTTGTGATTTGACGGGTATGACGATGTGGCGTTCAAAGTAAATGAAGGAGTGATCTGTTAAAAGTTACGTTATGAGCTCAAGCCTCATCAACTGGGAAATGACAGAAATCGGGCAGGCAGCATGGCTAAGTGGGTCGCACCCAAGTAGGGTATATTGTCACCATCTAGAGAATGTTCATATTTGTTACTTCTTTCGCTTATGTATCTCCCGGGAACGGTTATGTTGGTATACCAACCATAAGGTGATAATATATTTGGAACATTCAAGCGTAATGAATGGCCGGTCATGTGTGGCCGATTACAAGACGTTCTTGTTGAACTCCAGTGTATCGCTTCTAGAGTACACTGATCGGAAGGTGGTACCATACCATATCAGAGTTGGAAATCCATTACCCAATAAGTGCCCTCGGTTTTGATTGTATATTATATTTGTAGAACGTGAGATGAAAGCGTTCTACTAGATTTCTGTTTACTTAGTCTAGACATTATTATAATATCAGACAAGTATTGCTTTAGAAAAATATTTTGGGTTATCATAAGGTAAAAACCATCTGTGTTTATGTGTGGATTGGTCTTACAATTATCCTTTTTTTCAAAAGGATTTTTGAAAAGTTAAACAAATGATTTGATATTACTCACACCAGTCACATGACTGGCCCAGAGTTTATTTGGTTTTGTTTTCCCTAAACTCTTGGGTGCCCAATTTTGTATGGGCAGTCAAGTAGTCGGGATTTACAGATACTTGAAGAGCTGGAGCAGGAGGCTTCAGGATTATATAGATTGTTATTTCCGCTGTGTTGTAAGTGTTATACTCTAATAATGGTATTGTATACAGATACTGTTTTATTTCAAAGTTATGTTATGAAATATATTTGTTCGTTCCGTTGTGAGATTCGTGTTTACTCTGATGTTGCATGTTCTTCTCCTTCTTCTATTCTAAGTTTCTATCTTATCTATTCGCGTTCTCTAATTTCTTTTATGGACTATCCGGTATTTCCGATGCTTGAATAGTCGATATTGAGTTTATGTCGGTTACTCAGGATTGCGAAAACCCGGGTCGTTACAGTGGTATCAGAGCAGAAGGTTAAGTGATTTACCTTGGCTCTGTGGCGTGACTTAGTAGAGATGGGGTTAATAATACCCTAGATTGAGTTGAGTGTATATATACGAGTGAACGTATTTGTTATTTGATATAAAATGATTTTATACCGTGAAGATTTATTGATTGAGTTGTTTATGAGTTCTGGTCGATCAGTTTGATCCACTGTATCGGTAGGAGTTTATAAACACTCGAATACGATGAACCGACGTGATATGTTTTGAAAAGAGGGAAAATGAAATAATTTTACCCTAATTATATTTTGTTATAAACAAAGTATAGATATTTGAAGTATTATAGTATATTGGATGTGTTGATTGTGATTATAATCGAATAAGATTATAAAATGTGAAATGGTTATGTAAATAGCCAATCAGAATTCATATAAGTGAAATACGTGAAATCAGATGAATTAAATCTGTAAAGACCCGCAAATTCCCACCCTTTGAATCGACCATAAACCACACAGGTCTGACCCAAAAGGTGAAAATCTACGAATACTTTAACTTTGGGCATACAACACATCAGAACAAAAACACAGAAGGCTTTTATAACACTATGATAAATGTTACATCAGAGTACAGAATATACATATCAGAGTACATTGGAATATAATTACAGCGGAAAAATAAATTACAATAAATGAATACATTGCAGCGGAACTAATCTCGGTGGAAGGCTATCAACACTATGGCCACAGCTTCAATCTTCAATCCAGGATCTTGTTTTATCTATCTGTCAAAAGCTACTCGACTGCCCATGTGGAAAGAGGGCACCCGAGTTTGCAAAGTGAAACAAACTACAGGTCAGTCGTGGGACTGGTGTGAGAATTCTACTTAACCTATATAATATAATAAGGCTAATCACAGGACCACGCCGCTAACGCGGAACGGGTTTACTCCATTGGATTGCCAGTGCATAAATAAAGTAAATCGTCAAATAACGAAATGCCTTTTTAGAAAAATGAAACCATTATAAGACCCAAGTCCCATCACACAATGCAACGCAAACCGGAGGATAGGGTTTTACCTTATAATGATCAAAAGATGCTTGATACGATAAACACGGTATTATATAATAATAGTGTGCAACCAATTTGAAATACATCCAAAGTAAATATATCAATCCTAGACGGCATGAGTGCCCCATCCCACTATGTCGCCATATATAGGTATACAATCAAAACCGCGTGATGTCGTATTGGAAATTTGGGTTTCCATCTGAGTCAAGGCTAGGGAGGAGATCCTTACCGATTCGAGACACTCTAGCAAATGCCCCAGGATTGGTACTCTGTCCAACCCTTGGATCCTGCAGGGCCGGTCCACACTTGCTTTTGTGGATTGGTTATGCCTGAACACACGCTTCCCGGTCCTTTTGGACCTATACTACGGCCAGTGGCGACCGCATAAACCCGAGGCCTCAAAAAATCCAACAACCACAATGAATAAATGCCAGCGCTGGTAGGTCCCTGGCACCACTCTAGCTAGAAAGAAACGTGTGCACTCCCTGCGTTCCCTTCTCCCGTTTTAGACTCCGCCGGTGTGTGAGGCTCGTGAGGTCACGTCATACACAAAGCTATGCCTAAACAGGCTATGCTTTGATCATCCCTCAAGGCCTGCTTTTCAACAAAGCCTTGCTCGATTGCATCTTAGCATGCCACATTGTCAGACTCTACCATATCATTGATCATCTACCAATATATATATAACCTCTAAGCTCATACGTCTTAGAGAAGGGTGATAAGTAAAGAATAAATTCTTCACCACCAACAGAAATATATAATCAGTAGCGTTCAACAAATACAGTAGAAAGGAATACAATGTCAGACATGCAATCCATTTACAAGTCCACTCTGGGTCTGTGCGAAACAACGTGTCCGTCGATCTCCAAATGCGTTTGGACGATTATTACCGAATACCTTGCCTTGGAAGGCCAATCCCAATTCAAGATACCAGTCATCATCATCCCAACGATGTGAAAACCTTCGGTCTTCAATCACCGTCATCGTCTTCAACTCTTGATCGTCGTGATGATTATTCAGAATGGGTTAAACCCGGTCTTTCTGAATAACTTGCGTAATTTGGGATTAAAAACAATTATTGGAAAATCACACATTTCGCCACATCCCAACCCAGAATATTCTTTTAATAAGACATTCGTCTTAGAAGATTCTCATTAATTTTATTAAAGATAAATATTTAAAATAAAATCTATAAATCAATTTCTAAAAATATGGAATTCCACAGAAATCCAATCAGTACATATCCGATATAAATTTCTGTATCAGACTAATTGTATAAATGGAATAACGGCAAAGCCTCTTAAATTCCATATATAATATCGGTCTTCTTTTACAGAAACCCATCTCAATTATTACCAATAGAATTTCCACTTAATTCCTCTTTAATATATTAGTTGAAAAACTTGATTTATAGAAAAATGTCTTTTTAAATCTATAAAATAGATTCATAAGTTCCAAATAATAATTTCAATGTAAATTGGATTAAAGGACAAATGTCGTTTAAAACATCGTCCACGGTAAATCCACTTCACATCTCAATTTATTTCATATCACAAAATATGATTGCAAATGCTAGTAATCTTTTAAAAACGTATTTTAAAATAATCATAAAAATATTCTTTATATAAAAGATTCTAAATGAGAAGCATTCTTTATTTTACATATCTTTTTCTTTTACAAATATTCTTTGTTTAACATATACTTAATTAAAAATATATTTTTTTTTCTTAAATATATATACTTTATATAAAAAGGATTTCTAATGTAAAAATAGTCTTATTTAAAAGAACACTTGAATCGAAATGCGACTCAAACATTTACCATATAATTTGGATTATATGGATTTCACACACATCATATATATGACAATAACAGTATAATCATCAAGTCATCCATTACATCCAAAGTGTAATTTCCACTGTGTAAGCGTTAAAATTAAATAATAATGCTCATCACAGCCTGTCGATCTAACGATCAACATACAACTAAATATTGGGATTAGAGTATGTGGATTTTCATCCCAACACCCGTGTGGGGTTTCAAACAATCAAGCAAATGATAAACTAATTTGTGCACTTGGGCGATGTGTGAAAATTATCGTCCCAATCACATACACAAGTCGGGTAACTTGTGAATGGCAGTGTAATACACAATATATAACACGACGATAAAAATGTCTCTTTTAATTATATTCCTTTTATTGCCTATAAACGGTCCATAAAAATGTGATCTTTATTTCTATACTTTTTACTGTAATTTACATTTTTACTTAACAAAATGTCCTTTTTATTCTAACTTACATTTTGAATGTAATTTTTCTTTTTATTGTTTATTTACATCAAAATGTAAATGTTCCCTTTTTCATTGTTTATTATTAACAACAAAAGTCTCGTCTTCTATATTTATTCTTTTCAATGAAAGCAATTTTACATAAAATTGTAATTCTTTAATTTTATGCTTTTTATTGTCTCTAGAAAGACAATAAAATGTAACACAAAAATATATTCTTTTTATCGCATCTAAAATGATGATAAAAAAAAATGTAACATTATCATTGCTATTTTTTTATCGCATCAAAAATGCCGATAAAAATGAATCACTAACATTGTCTATTTTTATCGCACCAAAAATGTCGATAAAAATGAATCACTAACATTGTCTATTTTTATCGCACCAAAAATGTCGATAAAAATGACAACATTAACTATTCTATTTTCACCGCATTCAAATGACGATAAAATATTCAACATTAACAATTCTATTTTTACCGCATTCAAAATGACGATAAAATATTCAACATTAACAATTCTATTTTTACCGCATTCAAAATAACGATAAAATATTATCATAAGAAATGAAAGCAAAATGTTCTTTTTATTACTAAAAGGAAAAACAACAAAGATGCTTCTTTTAATGCTAAAAAGAAACATGACATAAAAATGTTCTTTTAATGTTAAAAAAGAAGAAGCGACAAAATGACCCTTTTTATGTTAAAAAGAAAAGGTGACCAAATATGTTTTTAATTCTAAAAGAAAAAGCGACAAAAATTATCTTTTTATTCTAATGCGATATCTTTACAAAAGTGTTATTTTAATATCGATGCGAATTTTCAATTTCTTACTACATATAAAAATGTAAACTTTATTTTACAATTATATATCCCATCATAAATTACATATAAAAATGTAAGTTTATTTTATTATTGCAAATCCCCTTTCTAATTACATATAAAAATGTACTTTTTATTTTACATTGTAAATTGCATATAAAAGGTAGGTTCTATCCTTATATTGTATTTGCATTATAAAATGCAAATGAAAAGGTAAGTTTTATTTTCAATGTTATATTCGTATTATAAAGTGCAAATAAAAATGTAAATTTTATTTTCAAGTTTTATTATCATTATAGTATGCAAATAATAAAAATAGCTTTATCATCAAGTTATATTCACATCATGAAATGTTAACAAAAATGTAAGTTTTGTTTTCAAGTCTCATTTGCATTACAATATGCAAATAATAAAACAAGTTTGAGTTTTCAGGTAATATTTACATTATAAAATAAAAATAAAAAGGTAAGTTTTATTTTCAAGTGATATTTACATTATGAAATGTAAATAAATAAAATAAAAATAAAAATTAAGTTTCAAGTTCATTTGTGTCTTGAAAACACAAATAAAAATATAAATTTTAATGTAAATCTTTATTTCAATACTTTGTTCGCGTCAAGGGATGCAAACAAAATATAATTCTCTTTTTATTTAAACATTTTGTTTGCGTTGAGAAATGCAAGAAAAATATAATTCTTTTTATTTTAAATGTAAATCTATATTTTGTCATTTTGTTCGCATCGAGGGATGCAAACAAAATACAATCTTTTTGTTCCTTCGTACATTACTGTTTGAGAAATGCAAACAAAACACGATCTTTTTTATCAACATTGAATTGATATTTCACATCAATTCAAATAAAAGGAAAATTTCCTTCTTTTTTTTTCATTTTTTTTCCAATGACAAAAGGATAGATTTTTGTTTCATCTTCATTCAATGACAAATATATGAATTTTTGTTTCATTTTTATTCAATGACAAAAATATGAATTTTTGTTTCATTTTCTTCAATGACAAAAATATGAATTTTTGTTTCATTTTCTTCAATGACAAAAATATGAATTTTTGTTTCATTTTTCTTCAATGACAAAAATATGAATTTTTGTTTGTTAACTTTTAATGCAACAAAATTAAGAGTTTTTGTTTTCTTTTTATGCAGCCAAAAATGAGAACTTTGTTAGTTAACCCTTAAGGCAAACAAAAAGAAATATATTTTATTCGTTGTTCATAGTCTATTGTAAACAAACAAATAAAAGTAATATTCTATTTGTCGTTCAAATTTCATTGTAGCATCAACAAATACAAATAAAGTTTTATTTGTCGTTCCATTTCTTTGTTCATTTCAGAAGAATGAAAATGACATTAAAATAAAATAAATTAGAACGTCTAGATTTGAATAAAATATGTTTTAAATCTAAATTTAGATTTAATTTTCCAACTGCAATTTAAACTCAATAACATATGCAATATAAAGACGGATTTAAGCATAACATGAACAATAAGCACACCACGAGCAACAATCGATAATTCATACACCCAAAACATTTCAGAACTAAATCATCATCATCATACAATTATTTTCATGTGGGAAAATAAATTAATAATTAATTAAATAATAGAATTTGAATTCTCACCTCAAATTTTGGCTAAAAATCAACTGTCTTAGAATAAGTTCTGGTCTGCGCCATCGCGAAGAGCTCGGAAAGACGAGTCCAGCGCAATTTACGGTTTGTCAAACGGACCTCGTATGAGAGAGTTATGAATTTTTAAAGATCGGATAATTTAAATATTAAAATAAAATAAAATAATAAAATAATACAAAAAAAAAACTTCGGACCTTCTTCCCCCCAACTTGAAACGCACGGCCGAAACCCATCTCCACGTCCAAAGCTTCTAGTCGCACCCCCCTCTGGCCATCTAGCATCCGATCAAACACCACCACCGCGACCGCCATGCCGAGAGCAACCTACACCACCAACCCCTTGAAGCTCGGCCTCCCCAATCACCTCAAAATCCACCAAAACCGCAGCGACTTTAGCCTCGAAATTCGTGAAATCCGTGAACCTAATGATGATCATAGCCGTATAGATTTGTAGCCCTCTGAATTCTCTTCGATTTGGTAGGTCATACGTCAAATTTCGTCGAACGGATTGGGAGATATTAGCGTTTGAAGTTGGAGAAATTCTGGCCATCAATTTCTGGGCGGCGGCTGGCCATTAGAGAATTAGGGTTAGGGTTTTTTTCGGATTTTTATATTATTTTAATATTAAATTCCGAATTTCGTGAAATAAAGTGGATTTTTGGACTTTCTCGGATTTGGGCCTGCTTACTGTCGATCTTAACGTTTTGAGGCCTTCTGAACGCGATGGGCTATGTCCCAATGTCCAATTCTGATGTCTACACGTTTTATTTTCGGTTTTAATTGAAAATACAATATTAAATTAATTATTTAATTTCTACCGTACATTTAAATATGCCGAGGCCACATACGACCTCAGAAAATTCTAAAAAAAATATTTTTAGCTTTCTTATGACGATACGAATCCAACAAAATTATTTTCGTCGAATTCTGAGACTGTTTGAAAAATGGCTATTTTTAAGGCGTTCAAATTTAACTGTAAATAGTCAAAACACATTTTATTACGCCACGCTCACATATTAATTCGAAAAATTCTAAAAATTGAAACCTAGCAATAATTTGATATTCCGGTTCCAACAAAAGTGGTTTCGTCGAAAACGGAGGTCGTTTGAAAAATGACTATTTTTAAGGCCAATATATTTAATATTAAAAATACATTTTTAAACAAATAATTTTTGAAACTCAAAATATATAAGTGTTTACTATTTTTCAATGCAGAAACGTCATTCCGAACTCAATGGAAGTGGTTTCGAGTCCAAATTCCTATATATGTGAAAAGTAGCCTTTCGGGCCCTATATATTCTACATCGACCTTTCTAAAAATTGAATTGGCCATAACTTTTGATTTCCGTTATGAAATTTCGATTTTTCAGATTCGTTAGAAAGATATTTTTAAATAGATTCTAATATTTTTGGTTTCACTAAAATTCGTTAAATTTTGCATCCTGTACGGTCAGTCAAAGTTCAAGTTTGACTTTTCAAACTACCGCGCTATTTCTAACTCTTTTTATAATAAAAATCAAATCATTCATTCTTCTTTCGATTTAAATCAAATTTGTGATCATTATTATTTATATAAATTATTTATATTGTCAAAATTCATTACAATTTTCTAAAATAAAAAATTTAAATTGGTCCTGATTTTTGCGGGTTGTTACAATCGCCCCCACTTAAAAATCTTTTCGTCCTCGAAAAGGAACGTAGCTAAAAATTGTAAAATTAACTATCTCAATTTTAAATTTTTATGGTTGATTATCTTTTCAAAATATAAATAACTTTTTATATATAAATCATATTTCAAAGAATAGATTATAAATATCGAAAATACGTTAATTATAAATTCGTAACTCTTAACTCATTCTAGGGCATTACTAACCCCATCTCTAACGAGCTCACTCATTCTAGGATACTTCTGATCCTATCTCTAATGAGTATTCTTATTGGACATTACTAATCCAATCTCTGATGAGTCTCCCATTCAGTTCTAACGAGTTGTACCCCAAAGATTTGAGCTAACCTAAGCTCTGATACCAACTGTAAAGACCCGCAAATTCCCACCCTTTGAATCGACCATAAACCACACAGGTCTGACCCAAAAGGTGAAAATCTACGAATACTTTAACTTTGGGCATACAACACATCAGAACAAAAACACAGAAGGCTTTTATAACACTATGATAAATGTTACATCAGAGTACAGAATATACATATCAGAGTACATTGGAATATAATTACAACGGAAGAATAAATTACAATAAATGAATACATTGCAGCGGAACTAATCTCGGTGGAAGGCTATCAACACTATGGCCACAACTTCAATCTTCAATCCAGGATCTTGTTTTATCTATCTGTCAAAAGCTACTCGACTGCCCGTGTGGAAAGAGGGCACCCGAGTTTGCAAAGTGAAACAAACTACAGGTCAGTCGTGGGACTGGTGTGAGAATTCTACTTAACCTATATAATATAATAAGGCTAATCACAGGACCACGCCGCTAACGCGGAACGGGTTTACTCCATTGGATTGCCAGTGCATAAATAAAGTAAATCGTCAAATAACGAAATGCCTTTTTAGAAAAATGAAACCATTATAAGACCCAAGTCCCATCACACAATGCAACGCAAACCGGAGGATAGGGTTTTACCTTATAATGATCAAAAGATGCTTGATACGATAAACACGGTATTATATAATAATAGTGTGCAACCAATTTGAAATACATCCAAAGTAAATATATCAATCCTAGACGGCATGAGTGCCCCATCCCACTATGTCGCCATATATAGGTATACAATCAAAACCGCGTGATGTCGTATTGGAAATTTGGGTTTCCATCTGAGTCAAGGCTAGGGAGGAGATCCTTACCGATTCGAGACACTCTAGCAAATGCCCCAGGATTGGTACTCTGTCCAACCCTTGGATCCTGCAGGGCCGGTCCACACTTGCTTTTG
Source organism: Allium sativum (assembly GCA_030737875.1). Classification (NCBI taxonomy): domain Eukaryota; kingdom Viridiplantae; phylum Streptophyta; class Magnoliopsida; order Asparagales; family Amaryllidaceae; genus Allium; species Allium sativum. The sequence continues at coordinate 1,043,196,925 of CM060916.1, read as the reverse complement.
TGGATTGGTTATGCCTGAACACACGCTTCCCGGTCCTTTTGGACCTATACTACGGCCAGTGGCGACCGCATAAACCCGAGGCCTCGAAAAATCCAACAACCACAATGAATAAATGCCAGCGCTGGTAGGTCCCTGGCACCACTCTAGCTAGAAAGAAACGTGTGCACTCCCTACGTTCCCTTCTCCCGTTTTAGACTCCGCCGGTGTGTGAGGCTCGTGAGGTCACGTCATACACAAAGCTATGCCTAAACAGGCTATGCTTTGATCATCCCACAAGGCCTGCTTTTCAACAAAGCCTTGCTCGATTGCATCTTAGCATGCCACATTGTCAGACTCTACCATATCATTGATCATCTACCAATATATATATAACCTCTAAGCTCATACGTCTTAGAGAATGGTGATAAGTAAAGAATAAATTCTTCACCACCAACAGAAATATATAATCAGTAGCGTTCAACAAATACAGTAGAAAGGAATACAATGTCAGACATGCAATCCATTTACAAGTCCACTCTGGGTCTGAGCGAAACAACGTGTCCGTCGATCTCCAAATGCGTTTGGACGATTATTACCGAATACCTTGCCTTGGAAGGCCAATCCCAATTCAAGATACCAGTCATCATCATCCCAACGATGTGAAAACCTTCGGTCTTCAATCACCGTCATCGTCTTCAACTCTTGATCGTCGTGATGATTATTCAGAATGGGTTAAACCCGGTCTTTCTGAATAACTTGCGTAATTTGGGATTAAAAACAATTATTGGAAAATCACACATTTCGCCACATCCCAACCCAGAATATTCTTTTAATAAGACATTCGTCTTAGAAGATTCTCATTAATTTTATTAAAGATAAATATTTAAAATAAAATCTATAAATCAATTTCTAAAAATATGGAATTCCACAGAAATCCAATCAGTACATATCCGATATAAATTTCTGTATCAGACTAATAGTATAAATGGAATAACGGCAAAGCCTCTTAAATTCCATATATAATATCGGTCTTCTTTTACAGAAACCCATCTCAATTATTACCAATAGAATTTCCACTTAATTCCTCTTTAATATATTAGTTGAAAAACTTGATTTATAGAAAAATGTCTTTTTAAATCTATAAAATAGATTCATAAGTTCCAAATAATAATTTCAATGTAAATTGGATTAAAGGACAAATGTCGTTTAAAACATCGTCCACGGTAAATCCACTTCACATCTCAATTTATTTCATATCACAAAATATGATTGCAAATGCTAGTAATCTTTTAAAAACATATTTTAAAATAATCATAAAAATATTCTTTATATAAAAGATTCTAAATGAGAAGCATTCTTTATTTTACATATCTTTTTCTTTTACAAATATTCTTTGTTTAACATATACTTAATTAAAAATATATATTTTTTTCTTAAATATATATACTTTATATAAAAAGGATTTCTAATGTAAAAATAGTCTTATTTAAAAGAACACTTGAATCGAAATGCGACTCAAACATTTACCATATAATTTGGATTATATGGATTTCACACACATCATATATATGACAATAACAGTATAATCATCAAGTCATCCATTACATCCAAAGTGTAATTTCCACTGTGTAAGCGTTAAAATTAAATAATAATGCTCATCACAGCCTGTCGATCTAACGATCAACATACAACTAAATATTGGGATTAGAGTATGTGGATTTTCATCCCAACACCCGTGTGGGGTTTCAAACAATCAAGCAAATGATAAACTAATTTGTGCACTTGGGCGATGTGTGAAAATTATCGTCCCAATCACATACACAAGTCGGGTAACTTGTGAATGGCAGTGTAATACACAATATATAACACGACGATAAAAATGTCTCTTTTAATTATATTCCTTTTATTGCCTATAAACGGTCCATAAAAATGTGATCTTTATTTCTATACTTTTTACTGTAATTTACATTTTTACTTAACAAAATGTCCTTTTTATTCTAACTTACATTTTGAATGTAATTTTTCTTTTTATTGTTTATTTACATCAAAATGTAAATGTTCCCTTTTTCATTGTTTATTATTAACAACAAAAGTCTCGTCTTCTATATTTATTCTTTTCAATGAAAGCAATTTTACATAAAATTGTAATTCTTTAATTTTATGCTTTTTATTGTCTCTAGAAAGACAATAAAATGTAACACAAAAATATATTCTTTTTATCGCATCTAAAATGATGATAAAAAAAAAATGTAACATTATCATTGCTATTTTTTTATCGCATCAAAAATGCCGATAAAAATGAATCACTAACATTGTCTATTTTTATCGCACCAAAAATGTCGATAAAAATGAATCACTAACATTGTCTATTTTTATCGCACCAAAAATGTCGATAAAAATGACAACATTAACTATTCTATTTTCACCGCATTCAAATGACGATAAAATATTCAACATTAACAATTCTATTTTTACCGCATTCAAAATGACGATAAAATATTCAACATTAACAATTCTATTTTTACCGCATTCAAAATAACGATAAAATATTATCATAAGAAATGAAAGCAAAATGTTCTTTTTATTACTAAAAGGAAAAACAACAAAGATGCTTCTTTTAATGCTAAAAAGAAACATGACATAAAAATGTTCTTTTAATGTTAAAAAAGAAGAAGCGACAAAATGACCCTTTTTATGTTAAAAAGAAAAGGTGACCAAATATGTTTTTAATTCTAAAAGAAAAAGCGACAAAAATTATCTTTTTATTCTAATGCGATATCTTTACAAAAGTGTTATTTTAATATCGATGCGAATTTTCAATTTCTTACTACATATAAAAATGTAAACTTTATTTTACAATTATATATCCCATCATAAATTACATATAAAAATGTAAGTTTATTTTATTATTGCAAATCCCCTTTCTAATTACATATAAAAATGTACTTTTTATTTTACATTGTAAATTGCATATAAAAGGTAGGTTCTATCCTTATATTGTATTTGCATTATAAAATGCAAATGAAAAGGTAAGTTTTATTTTCAATGTTATATTCGTATTATAAAGTGCAAATAAAAATGTAAATTTTATTTTCAAGTTTTATTATCATTATAGTATGCAAATAATAAAAATAGCTTTATCATCAAGTTATATTCACATCATGAAATGTTAACAAAAATGTAAGTTTTGTTTTCAAGTCTCATTTGCATTACAATATGCAAATAATAAAACAAGTTTGAGTTTTCAGGTAATATTTACATTATAAAATAAAAATAAAAAGGTAAGTTTTATTTTCAAGTGATATTTACATTATGAAATGTAAATAAATAAAATAAAAATAAAAAGTAAGTTTCAAGTTCATTTGTGTCTTGAAAACACAAATAAAAATATAAATTTTAATGTAAATCTTTATTTCAATACTTTGTTCGCGTCAAGGGATGCAAACAAAATATAATTCTCTTTTTATTTAAACATTTTGTTTGCGTTGAGAAATGCAAGAAAAATATAATTCTTTTTATTTTAAATGTAAATCTATATTTTGTCATTTTGTTCGCATCGAGGGATACAAACAAAATACAATCTTTTTGTTCCTTCGTACATTACTGTTTGAGAAATGCAAACAAAACACGATCTTTTTTATCAACATTGAATTGATATTTCACATCAATTCAAATAAAAGGAAAATTTCCTTCTTCTTTTTTCATTTTTTTTTTCCAATGACAAAAGGATAGATTTTTGTTTCATCTTCATTCAATGACAAATATATGAATTTTTGTTTCATTTTTATTCAATGACAAAAATATGAATTTTTGTTTCATTTTCTTCAATGACAAAAATATGAATTTTTGTTTCATTTTCTTCAATGACAAAAATATGAATTTTTGTTTCATTTTTCTTCAATGACAAAAATATGAATTTTTGTTTGTTAACTTTTAATGCGACAAAATTAAGAGTTTTTGTTTTCTTTTTATGCAGCCAAAAATGAGAACTTTGTTAGTTAACCCTTAAGGCAAACAAAAAGAAATATATTTTATTCGTTGTTCATAGTCTATTGTAAACAAACAAATAAAAGTAATATTCTATTTGTCGTTCAAATTTCATTGTAGCATCAACAAATACAAATAAAGTTTTATTTGTCGTTCCATTTCTTTGTTCATTTCAGAAGAATGAAAATGACATTAAAATAAAATAAATTAGAACGTCTAGATTTGAATAAAATATGTTTTAAATCTAAATTTAGATTTAATTTTCCAACTGCAATTTAAACTCAATAACATATGCAATATAAAGACGGATTTAAGCATAACATGAACAATAAGCACACCACGAGCAACAATCGATAATTCATACACCCAAAACATTTCAGAACTAAATCATCATCATCATACAATTATTTTCATGTGGGAAAATAAATTAATAATTAATTAAATAATAGAATTTGAATTCTCACCTCAAATTTTGGCTAAAAATCAACTGTCTTAGAATAAGTTCTGGTCTGCGCCATCGCGAAGAGCTCGGAAAGACGAGTCCAGCGCAATTTACGGTTTGTCAAACGGACCTCGTATGAGAGAGTTATGAATTTTTAAAGATCGGATAATTTAAATATTAAAATAAAATAAAATAATAAAATAATACAAAAAAAAAACTTCGGACCTTCTTCCCCCCAACTTGAAACGCACGGCCGAAACCCATCTCCACGTCCAAAGCTTCTAGTCGCACCCCCCTCTGGCCATCTAGCATCCGATCAAACACCACCACCGCGACCGCCATGCCGAGAGCAACCTACACCACCAACCCCTTGAAGCTCGGCCTCCCCAATCACCTCAAAATCCACCAAAACCGCAGCGACTTTGGCCTCGAAATTCGTGAAATCCGTGAACCTAATGATGATCATAGCCGTATAGATTTGTAGCCCTCTGAATTCTCTTCGATTTGGTAGGTCATACGTCAAATTTCGTCGAACGGATTGGGAGATATTAGCGTTTGAAGTTGGAGAAATTCTGGCCATCAATTTCTGGGCGGCGGCTGGCCATTAGAGAATTAGGGTTAGGGTTTTTTTCGGATTTTTATATTATTTTAATATTAAATTCCGAATTTCGTGAAATAAAGTGGATTTTTGGACTTTCTCGGATTTGGGCCTGCTTACTGTCGATCTTAACGTTTTGAGGCCTTCTGAACGCGATGGGCTATGTCCCAATGTCCAATTCTGATGTCTACACGTTTTATTTTCGGTTTTAATTGAAAATACAATATTAAATTAATTATTTAATTTCTACCGTACATTTAAATATGCCGAGGCCACATACGACCTCAGAAAATTCTAAAAAAAATATTTTTAGCTTTCTTATGACGATACGAATCCAACAAAATTATTTTCGTCGAATTCTGAGACTGTTTGAAAAATGGCTATTTTTAAGGCGTTCAAATTTAACTGTAAATAGTCAAAACACATTTTATTACGCCACGCTCACATATTAATTCGAAAAATTCTAAAAATTGAAACCTAGCAATAATTTGACATTCCGGTTCCAACAAAAGTGGTTTCGTCGAAAACGGAGGTCGTTTGAAAAATGACGATTTTTAAGGCCAATATATTTAATATTAAAAATACATTTTTAAACAAATAATTTTTGAAACTCAAAATATATAAGTGTTTACTATTTTTCAATGCAGAAACGTCATTCCGAACTCAATGGAAGTGGTTTCGAGTCCAAATTCCTATATATGTGAAAAGTAGCCTTTCGGGCCCTATATATTCTACATCGACCTTTCTAAAAATTGAATTGGCCATAACTTTTGATTTCCGTTATGAAATTTCGATTTTTCAGATTCGTTAGAAAGATATTTTTAAATAGATTCTAATATTTTTGGTTTCACTAAAATTCGTTAAATTTTGCATCCTGTACGGTCAGTCAAAGTTCAAGTTTGACTTTTCAAACTACCGCGCTATTTCTAACTCTTTTTATAATAAAAATCAAATCATTCATTCTTATTTCGATTTAAATCAAATTTGTGATCATTATTATTTATATAAATTATTTATATTGTCAAAATTCATTACAATTTTCTAAAATAAAAAATTTAAATTGGTCCTGATTTTTGCGGGTTGTTACAAAATCTGAATTCAAATCAGAATTGGAATTAAAACCCTGGAAGGTTATAAAAGTGTTTGTAAATTAATCTAGGCTAATATATGAGGATTTTAAAATCCTGGGAGATTTTCAATTGTTTACAAAGAATTGTCAATGGTCTTTTGAAATGTATTTCAAAATGGAAGTGTTCAGAAATGGTTTTGAAAGTGATATAGTGTTGAACTCACTTCGATCGCTGGAAAATAGATTCCGATGATGACAGCTGCATCATCGGTGTTCATTTTCGAGTTGTAAGTGACGGATTACTACCAAAATTTTTGTTTTTGAATTGTTTTAGGGAAAACAAGTTGTATTGAAATTCTAGATAAGGATATTTGATTTTTGAAAAGGCTAAGCTATTTGAAACTCCCATGTAAAGATTATTTGAAATAAAAACAAATTAAATAGAAATTTGTGAAAGCAAATTTGAAATTTGAAATAAAGCCAGTTCAGTGGTAGTTGAATTGAATTGGATTAGAATGGTATCGAGAAAAATTGGATTATGAGTTTGGAATCAAAAATGAAATTTGAATTAGCAATCGAATTTAGCTTGGATAAGTGAATGGTTGTGTTGAAGAAAAGGTGATTTGAGTTTGATTGGGATAACATTTGTATATGCTGAATTGATAACAGATGGAAAGGATGTATTAATATGCCCGACAAAAAGGTAACAGTTTATATTTATATTGGGCATGAGATTTTGATGAGCTGAATTGACAAGTCGCGTGGCTGTTTGATTTTCTTTTGGGTTGGAGAAGGCTCAGAGAGGGGAGTTGTAGTTGTACCGATTAAGCCGTACAAAGGAGGTGCTAGCGAAATTTTTTGAAAATTTAAAGTGTTAGAAAATTTTCATGATTTTTGAAAATTTTGGTTGTTCGGAATGAATTAATATTTAATTGAAATTAATTAGTTCAGTCCAAATTGAAGATAATATATAAACAAATTATTTTTACCCAGTTAACAGGGTTTGTTTTCTACCTTAGCAATTTCGAGGACGAAATTATTTTAAGGAGGGAAGAATGTAATGACCCGTATTTTTACGGTATTATAATAATTAATTTAATTATATAAATAATGGTTTGGTAATTTAAAATGACCAGAATTAAATAATATTGAATATTTAATTAATATAAATAATAGAATAATATATTTTATTTCTGAAACAGTCGGAAATAATGGAATTCACAATATTGTGTGAATTGGATAATATATAAAATATAATTTAGTTTAGAGTTGAATTATATTAAGGAATATATTATATAAATGACAGTTGAACGTATAATTAAATTATAATTAAAATCGAGCTCGAAATGGCGCTGCAGTTCGTAATTTGGCAATTCGAATTTCAATTGAATATACAGAATCCGTTTTAAATCGGATTTCTGTGAAACAAGAAACGTTCGGAGCTGGTGAAGTATAATTTTCTAATAAAAGAGAAAATCAGGATTTCGTCATGTAGATTTTGATTTATGTCCAAATCAAATTTTAGAAAAGTCTCTATGGAATTCCTTTATAATTTATAACGATTTATTTATATTTTAAAAAGGATTTAAATATAAATCGAATATCGATATAACTGGGAACTTTGGAATATCGAGTTATGAATCCCGATATGGAGCTGTATAATTTTCTAGTGTGAATATATACGATAATATTTATTTATAAATATTAAACTTAATTATTTTTAAATATATTAATATTTAAATGGGTTTATTTTGAGCTGTAAAAATAGCTAGTTTTGCAAATGACCTCCGTTTTTGACGAAACTAATTTTACTGGATCTGGAATATTAAATTATTGTTAGATTTCAATTTTCATGATTTTTGGAGTCAATATGTGGCCGTACGGATTTTTAATGTGAAAAATAGTCGATATTTTGACAGTTAAAAATACGATGTGTGAGCAAACAGAGACGGAATTCGACGAAACCAGTTTCGTTGGGTCCGTAATGTCGAACTATAGCTGCATGACCATTTTCATGATTTATGGGTATTATATGTGGTCGTAAGAATTTTTATAGGACAAATACATATAGCGAATGGTTAAAATTAATTTAATAATCAAATAAAATAATATAAAATTTACCTATATATATCCCTAAATAATTTCTAACCCTAATTTCATTTTCTCTAGTCAAGCGTTTTGCGCTGCTATGTTTATCGCAAAACAGAGAAATACATTAGTGACCTTCATCTTCAAAAAAATCAAATCAATTAGGACAAAACCCTATAAATCAAAATCCAGATATATTTAAGATCCATGGGATGAGCTCTTCATCGCAGTATGTTTTCTTTTGAGTTCAGTGGAGTTTTCTCTTGTTCGGAAAATGTACAGTGTGTCTTTGTTGAGCTAGGGTTAGCAAATCTCTGACGATGGATCATTGTTGGTCGATTTTGATGTTGTGATGGAGTTTATCACGCTGTTTAACACTCGCGCACATATTTTGATGAAAATCAGTGACAAAAACTGTTGTGATATATCCTGTTATGGCGTAGAGCTCGCCTGGAACGCAACGGGGATGGGGGACTCGAGTTCGAGTTGAGGTGGTTGAGGTTGGAGAGCATTGAAAGAGATAAGCTACGGTGAAATTTGTTTTCGAGTTCGTGAAGAAATGGCTTGGATCGAAGCATAAGGTTTGGAAAATGTTGAGAGTAAAGTGGAGCAGGTCGCGATAATCAATTTGAGAAGAAGAGGTTACTGTATGCTAATCTGTGCGGGTTTGAGTTCTAGGACTTGGTTTTGGGCCATATGTTTAAGGTGAAGCCCACTTCAAATTTAATTAAGTTTAATTTAATAGTTTATAATCTTATAAAATCAATAACTTGAGCATACATTATCAAAATCTGACGAAACAAGAGCGTTGGAACTGTCTCGACAAATACTACATAATGGAATTGACTGGGAGTGAATTTGAGCCCGTCTCAATTTGAGGCGAATTAAAACGTCTGTCTGAATCAACCGACAATTATCTTTATTTAACGATGATCACCCAATGTGAGTAAATCTCACTAACTTTGTACATTTATATTTTTATAAATATAATCTAGTAATGATAAATGATAATTGATTGCTGTATGTGGATTGGTTGGTTGAATTGCTGATGTATTGGTTGAAATTATAGATAATGATATATATATATATATATATATATATATAAATCATTAATCAAACATTGATTCTATTTATCAGAATATTTCATATCGAAATGAAATCGATGTTATTATATTGTTTAACATCTGTGGTTGCGGGGAATTAGGTTAGAGAGATCCTACTGGATTCCTCAACATTTATTTTACTGTTTTTCATATGTTGTAATATATGATGTGATATAAAATCTGTTGTTGATTATGTGTGTTTGAATGATATTGATCATTGTTATTTGGTGTTTTAAATACCATATATAATACTGGAATTAAAATGGGAATTTTCAATGTGTATGTTGAAAATAAAATATATTTATATAAAATCAAATGATTTTATAAAGGAATTTCAGAGTGGATATTGAATAGAAAAGGAAATATTTGTAAAACAAATATAAAAGGAAATATTTATTTAGAAAATAAATGGAATTATAAAGGAAATATTTATTTATGGAATAAATAGAATTATATAAAAGGAAATATTTATGAAATAAATATGATATTGAAAAGGGAAACATTTATATGAAATAAATAGTACATATATAGGATATTGAAAAGGGGAATATTTATATGAAGTAAACAGGATATTGAAAAGGAAATATTTGGAAAATGAATAGATTATTATAAAAAGAGAATTTTACATTAGGAAGGTTTAGACTCGTGCTTCGCACACGGGTGTAACATGATATTGATATAAAGTAAATATTTTGCAAATAAAATATTATAAAGGAATTTGGGGTTTGAATTAGGAATTTAAATGGAATTACTGAAATTAGAACTGACTAGAGATTAAGTTGAACAGCTGTCTGGGTATTGATCTGATGTTGGTTTCGGCTTTCGGGGTTAATACGTAGGGGGTTGTTCTCTTACTAGTTTACAGTTAGAGACTGATATATGTGAAAAGATAGTGATGTGTGAATCAGAAATGGAAACGTTTTCCAAAGTTAATAACGTATATTTTCTAAAATTAGAAAATAAGGATTTGATGAATATATGGAAATGAGAAATGGGGAAATGAATAAATGTTGATTGATGATTGATCGATAGAATTTCCATCTGGAAATAATATCGTTGGTTGCAAACATGTTTTTCTTTGATAGTTAAATCACCGGCTATCAAAGATTTTGACCATTTCCGTTGTCAATACGGAGAGACCGGGATCAGATATGTTATCTGAAAACCACTCCGTATGGCATTAGCGTTGCGAATCAAATATGATGAAAATAATTGAAGATGGAGTTATGCAAGGGCCGTTCAGTAAATCCTAGGTAGAAATTGCCTAAGATGGATTCATAGAATAATTCCTTCAGATTGTCCAGTCCTAGGACAACATGAATGGATAAATGTCTGATAGAGTATATCTGGTAGATCGCGTAAGTTGATCATTTCAAACGTATTTACGTTGGAGGCGGAGGAATTCATTTCTATTATCTTATACCCGTGGTATTTTTGGGGAAATCAATTTGAGATTTGACGGGTATGACGATGTGGCATTCAAAGTAAATGAAGTAGTGATCTGTTAAAAGATACGTTATGACCTCAAGCCTCATCAACTAGGAAATGACAGAAATCAGGCAGGCAGCATGGCTAAGTGGGTCGCACCCAAGTAAGGTGTATTGTCACCATCTAGAGAATGTTCATATTTGTTACTTCTTTTTCTTCTGTATCTCCCGGGAACGGTTACGTTGGTATACCAACCATAAGGTGATAATATATTCGGAACATTCAAGCGAAATAAATGCCTGGTCATGTGTGGATGAGTTACAAGATGTTCTTGTTGAACTCCAGTGTATCGCTTCTAGAGTACACTGTTCGGAAGGTGGTTCCACACCTTGTCAGAGTTGGAAATCCATTACCCAATAAGAGCCCGCGGTTTTGATTGAATATTATATATGTAGAACGGGAGATGAAAGCATTCTACTAGATTTCTATTTACTTGGTCTAGACATTATTATAATATCAGACAATTATTGTTTTAAAAAAAATATTTTGGGTTATCATATGGTAAAAACCATCCGTGTTAATGTGTGGATCGGTCTTACGATTATCCTTTGTCTCAAAAGGATTTTTGAAAAGTTAAACAAATGATTTGAGTTTACTCACATCAGTCACATGGCTGACCCAGAGTTTATTTTGTTTTGTTTTCCCTAAACTCTTGGGTGCCCAATTTTGTACGGGCAATCAAGTAGTCGAGATTTACAGATACTTGAAGAGTTGGAGAAGGAGGCTTCAGGATTATATAGATTGTTATTTCCGCTGTGTTGTAAGTGTTATACTCTAATAATGGTATTGTATACAGATACTGCTTTATTTCAAAGTTATGTTATGAAATATATTTATTCGTTCCGTTGTGAGATTCGTGTTTACTCTGATGTTGTATGTTCTTCTTCTTCTAATCTAAGTTTCTTTCTTATCTATTCTCACCCTCTAATTTCTTTCATGGACTATCCGGTATTTCCGATGCTCGAATAGTCGACATTGAGTTTATGTCAGTTACTCAGGACTGCGAAAACCCGGGTCGTTACACAGGGTATGGATTGGCTGTCGTAAATATATTTATGAAATGCCACTGGTCCATGACCGACCCATAAATACAGCTGTGTACAACTGTCATCACTTTCTGATGTATATGTCCAATAGCCGACTCATAATATTATTTAGATGCCGACCCATTGAAACATACCGAAGCCGCTCCATACTTTCTACTTTATGCCAAACCCACTAAAGTATACCATTGCCACTGCCTGATTTCTGACCGATCCACGTGTATCATTTTAAGGCTAACCAACGCATTATATATATGAACCGATCCATGTTAGCTATAACAATGCCACCACCTGCATTTTTTGTACTCAGGACAGAATATTGTTGTGCCACCTGTTCTCATGATTTCCATATGGAACCGAATTATATTAATAGTGCTCAGCTTTGATCACACTGTTTTTACTCACGTTTTGAACCTTATTCAACCGATATAGCCCGTATAGTATGCATGGAAATTGTTCCTCCATACTCATATGTAACGCGATACTTATATTAATATATACATGTGACAGTTATAACATCCTTATGTAATAGTGCTCGATCCATACACTTTATCAGATGTCGACACTTAAATGACCAAAGCTGCAAAGTCTGGCCGACCCATCTATATTACAATCTTGCCACCATCTGTCGTAATAGTTCCATAAACATATGGAGCTAATCGATCCACATATATTCAAGTTGTCACCATTTTACGTCCATACTTGTATTATTATAACAAAGTGACGCCATCCCATATAATTGAATAACTATCCATGTCGCGTGTATAAAGCTACCGACCCATCTATATGTTTTGTGACCGACCCTTACATCATGTGGCTTTATACATGGTGTCGATCCATATTGTTCAGTTTGAAGCCGATCCATCAGCTCACTTAGGTGACCGGTCCATAAGACTGAGGCCGACCGACCCATAGGACTGAGGCCGACCGATCCGTGCACGTTGAGGTCGATTGATCCATACACGTTGAGGCCGATCTATCCATATAACAAGACCCGACCGATCCATAGGACTGAGGCCGACTGATCCATATGCGTTTTCCTGAAAAGTATGTTTCTGATTTGATCACTTCATTAGACTGTTAACGCATTAATTTATGAACCACATTAACAACGGGGTTAACGTTAGCCCCTCGAAGCTCGTGTTTTGTATAAAATCCAGGCTTCGAAATAACTGATCTTACTGCACTCAGTTTCAATACATATTGATGGATCGTTAGTCATTAGTACTGATGGGTCGGAATAGCTTGTGCGTTATGGACCAGTAGTGGGCTTCTTTAATGGGTTTAAAGTAGATACCCAAAGAAACTGGATGACCTGCAATTTGACACAAGTTATTCTTCCTATTTCTTGTGATCAACTATACTTTGACCTTATGCAATGACTTGTGTTTGAGCTTCGACATGGCATATAGATTTGTGTTTGGATCGTTTGCAGCTCAATGTTATTGTAATGATTTTTTGCACTGACATCAACTTCGTACTTGAAGTTTGCTGCTCGTTGATGTTGCGTAAGTATGTAAACACTTCAGTTTTAGACGGGGCTTCAATGTATAAAACAAACGAGATCCATAATGGTTTGGACGTGCATGACCATGATGGATCGGCTACATCCATTCCATGCTGGGCTGCTTGTTTGAACATTTGCTTGGACACTGAACCCCTTTCGAAGCAAAGCACATCTTTTGAAGGCAATCAATGACTTGAACCCAAACGTGCTTTTTCAGTGCTATGCCCTGTTCTATAACAAAAAACATCGCATGCTTTTCTAGGCCAATATTTTGATATCAACTGCCCAAATCGATACAGGTTAGTTAATCATTAAAAACTTGTCTACAACGAATTTCTTGTTCTGAATTGAATGAGGCATTTTTAAAGAAAAGATTTATTCAACTGTTTATAACTTGTTGAACTTTGTCTGCATGAATACGACATTCTCATTCAGGTTCGCAACGACACTTGAATTCTGCTAATCGATATATATACCGACCATGAATCTCAAGCTTCGCTCTCTTAATGACTAGTGTAATTTTGTACAACTGTTCATGTTTTATGAAACGTGTACCTGTTTAAATTGAAACTTCGACTTGAGTTTCTAAGGCTAGAGCGACTGCAAGCTTTGGATTGTAAACGAATCAGTCTTTGGTTATTCCTCGTCCTCTTGACAATTTGCTAGAGAAATGCTATTCTATGATGACTCAATATGTCTTGAATCAAGCGTGCGTCAGGGAAAGAAGAATTTGATGATTGTCTATTTATAGGTCGACTGTAGTAGCTTAGTTGGGCTCAGAATTTTGAATTTGAATTCAGTGACCCCACTTGGGGAGGTCTTTAGATTTGATGCCTCCGCTTGGGGAGGACTTATATTTTGTGCCTCCACTAAGGGAGGTCTTATATTTTGTGCCCCCTCTTGGGGAGGTCTTATATTTTGTGCCCTCGCTTGGGGAGGTCTTATATTTGGTGCCCTCGCTAAGGGAGGTCTTATATTTGGTGCCCCGGTTAGGGGAGGACTTATATTTAGTGCCCCCGCTCGGGGATGTCTTATATTTAGTGCCCCCGCTAGGGGAGGTCTTATATTTAGTGCCCCCGCTCGGGGAGGTCTTATATTTAGTGCCCCCGCTCGGGGAGGACTTATATTTTGGGCCCCCGCTAGGGAAGGACTTATATTTAGTGCCTCCACTCTAGGAGGACTTATATTTCGTACCCCAGCTTGGTAAGTTCTTACATTTGGTGCCCCCGCTGGGGGAGGACTTATATCTAGTGCCCTCGCTCGAGAAGGTCTTGTATTTAGTGCCTCCTCTAGGGGAGGTCTTATATTTAGTGCCCCTGCTAGGGGAAGTCTTATATTTTTGGGCCCCGCTAGGGGAGGACTTATATTTAGTCTAGGGAAAGCTGCTTCACTTGGGAAGCGATTGCCTCACTTAGGAGGATTTTCTGTTGTTGCACTGTTTCATGGGGCTGAACCCAATTCCTTCTTCAGACGCTTGTCTTGGCAAGCTATCTTAGTTAAGGGACTAAAGCCTTGGGCCCCTCACTTGGAGGTGCCCTAGTGAAGTCTAGAATGCTTGCGCTCATTTGTGCAGCGCTTGTTCCTTGCTTGACTTTTCATGACATTTCCTGATCACTTTTCAAAATGGCGCTTTTTATCTTTACATTTTGTATACTGACGTGTAAAGCACTCGGTGTTTGAACTGGTGTTGTTGGGGTCGTGATGTCTTGTCAGTTTTTTAAAGGAGCAAGCGCTCGTCGGATAGCCTGCAATATGAAATCATCTTTTTAGCAAGTTTTGATTTGACATAAATTTTTGGAAGCAAGAGATTTATTCAGGCAGATATGCTCTTAGTCACAGAGCTAATGTTCAGTACAATGTTTGTAAAATATTACAGACTTTTATATGAAGTTCAAATACAGCATGAAGTAAAGCATGAAATAAAGTTGTGGCGATGATGATCGCTTATTCCGAGTCTTTGAAATTGGAATGCCAATTAACAGTAGTCAGTTAAAGACTGGCCTTATATTATCCCGTTTTAGAGTTTCATTACTTGGACCGGTTTGATTTGTGGGTGCACTTTGCCCCTGAAGCGCTGGAGCAGAATTTGAGGCTCGCAGATTCATTACATACTACTACAGCCTATTTTTATTGATCAATTCCTCGATGAGGTTCTTCAAGTGTCGGCATTCATTAGTATCATGCCTAGGTTGATTGTGAAAGAGACAGAATTTTCCAGAATTCACAGGTTTCTTACAAATACTCAGCGATGGTGGTTCTGGATAGTGTTCTGTATCTTTGGTGGCAAAGAAAAGTTTCTTTGGAGTATTATTTAAAGGGGTGAATTCAACGGGTGTAAAGAAGCAAGTCTTCTTGCAATCTCGATTATCTTTCACGTCATTTCCTCTCTTTTGATCTCCAGGATTCTTCTGATTATACTGGGTAGCAGCATTTTTGGGAGCTTCAAGAAGGTTGTTATCATCAATAATCTGAAGAGGCAAAGGATCATCATCCACTCTCATATACTCCTCTGATTTTTTTATAGAATTTCTTAAGCGTGTTTGGTTCTTTCATTTTAATCCATCTTCCAAATTTGCTCTTGTTATTTATAGCGCCAATTAGAGACATTAAGATCATGCGAGGCTCGAGATTCCCCACCTCAGACAAAGCAGTGTTGAATCTGTTGAGAAAAGCTTAAACAGACTCTCTGGCTTCTGTTCCATTGATGTTAGAGAAGTGACATCCTTAGCCTTTGTAGCTTGCAGCGTAAACTGCTCTTTGAATTTCAGAGTCAAGTTAGCAAACCGATCAACAGATTTGGGCGACAGCTTCCTGAACCATAATGATGCCACGCCTTCTAGATAGAGAGGAAAGCATAAGCATTTGATCTCGTCTATCGCTTTGGCTGCATTCATATACCATTCATATTTGTATAGGAAGTGTTTCGGATCAGCGGTCATGTTATATGGAGGCAAAGTAGGATGAGTGAACTTTTTAGGGAATTCTGCTTTGCGAATCCTTTTAGTGAACGAATTTTTGCTGGGGGAGAAGTCCCATTCCCTCTCGCTGTCATTGCGGGTCATGTTATCTTTCATGATTTGCATTACCATATCCGCGATATGCTCCTTCGAGTTGTGTTGTTCCGCAGAGTGGACTTCGATCTCTTTACCGGATGCTCATCTTGGCGAGCGATCACGATTAGAGTTTCTAGGTCTTTTACCCCCATTATGGGGAGGTGCCCACTTGGCGGGACTAGCAACTCTTCGGGTATTTCGATCAGAATGACTTTTAGTCTTCAGCCTTGAGTCTTGGACATCAGCGTCGCCTTTGCCACTTTCCTATGCATCAAGCTCTTCTATGCTATCATTACAATGATGAACAAAAGTTGACGAATTCGCGTTCTCTTCAAGGTTGACATGAACTTTTTGAGGAGGAGCGGGATTCACTTGCACATTCAAAAGAGCATTCATATTATCGATAAGAGCTTGTTTTGTATCCATCAAAGTTTTAGTGGTGGTCTCCATACGTTGATTTAAATTGCCAACGACGACGTTTAACTCATCTCTGGTTACTCCGGCTCCGCTTGTCGAGCTTTGACCAATCTCAAAGCGGTTTGTAAGTGGTGTAGCCTCATTAGCAACATTGTCCGGTCCTCCAATGGTTTTACTTGCAGTTTTCTTTGATTTTGTCATTATCTTGGACAAGGTTATGAACTTCGGAAAGAATTCATCAATTGGCCAGGATCTTAGATTTGGAGAATCTATCGTAGAAACAGGCTCCAAATTTCACTATCTCCACAAAGCACTTAAACTTGAGAATGCGAACATATCCCCACAGTGGGCACCAAAAATGTTGAAATCAAAAATTGATCACAACACTTCAAGGTGTTTATGTAACACTTCACAAAAGTAGGATTTGAAAATATGGAACCACAAAATATATAAGCATGTAAAAACATGGGAATTTTAGAGTGGTTTGGCCTAGAATCGGCATACGTCCACTATAGAAGCTATTTTCATTATCATAGTAGAATTTACAAGGTACATGATTTCATTCATCACACTCATTTCACTCATTTATAATGATCTCCTCTATTTTCTATCTTTTTCGCTCTTGATTTCACTTGAATTCACGAAGGAATCGGCGTGTTCTCTTATTTTTTTATGGTTGCTGTGTAGATCTTAAACCATTTGAACATTTATATGATCTTCATTGGTTTCATAATGATTTTTTGTTGAATCTAAGCTTGAGAGAGAAATATTGGAGGTTGGAGAGGTTTAGAGTGGTGGAGAAATGAAACTGGCAGCCTTTCGAGGTAAAAAATTCGGTCTCTTGAATGGTGGAGAAGTGGGATATTTATAGGTGTAGTTTGGCGGTAGTGGCAAAGCTGAAATTTTGGTGTATAGGGTATGGATCGATCGTAAATAAATTTACGAAAATGCCACTGGTCCATGACCGACCTATAAATACAGTTGTGTATATGTCCAGTAACCGACCCATAATATTATTTAGATGCCGACCCATTGAAACATACCGAAGTCGATCCATACTTTCTGCTTTATGCCCGACCAACTAAATTACGCCATTGCCACTGCCTGATTTATGATCGATCCAAGTGTATCATTTTAAAGTCGACCCATGCATTATATATATATATATATATATATATGAACCGATCCATGTTAGCTGTAACAATGCCACCACCTGCATTTTTTGTACTTAGGATAGAATATTGTTGTGCCATGTGTTCTCATGATTGCCATATCGAACCGAATTATATTAATATTGCTCAGCTTTTCTCACACTGTTTTACTCACGTTTTGAACCTTATTCAAACGATATAGCCCGCATAGTATGTATAGGAATTGTTCCTCCACACTCAAATGTAACGCGATACTTATATTAATATATACACGTGACAACTGTAGCATCCTTATGTGATAGTGCTCGACCCATACACTTTATCAGATGTCGACCCTTAAATGACCGTACCTGCAAAGTCTGACCGGCCAATCTATATTACAATCTTGCCACCGTGTGCCATAATAGGTCCATAAACATATGGAGCTAATCGATCCATATATATTCAAGTTGTCACCATTTTACATCCATGCTGTATTATTATAACAACGTGACACCATCCTATATAATTGAATAATTATTCATGCCACGTGTATAAAGCTACCAACCCATCTATATGTTTTGTGACCGACCCTTACATCACGTGGCTTTATACATGGTGTCGGTCCATATTGTTTAGTCTGAAGCTGATCCATCAGCTCATTTAGTTGACTGATCCATAAGACTGAGGCCGATCGACCCATAGGGTTGAGGCCGACAGATCCATGCATGTTGAGGCCGACCAATCAATACGCTGAGGCCAATAGATCTATATAACAGGACCCGACAAATCCATTGGACTGAGGCCGACCGATCCATATGCGTTTGCCTGAAAAGTAAGTCTCCGACTTGATCACTTCAATGGACAGTTGACGCATTAATTTCTGAACCGCGCTAACAACCGGTTTTACAATTTTGGATATTGTGTGTTTTTCTATTGTAGAAAAAAAATGTGTGAAATAGTATAGAAACGAGTAATGTATGTGGTGCTTGATAGTTGTTATTATTAGCTTTTGAGTACTAATATCCAACCACGCATTTTTATGTGATTCGATAGCCTCAGATAATCTAATTGATAATCGACTTTCTAGCATCACTTCAAATTGTTGTCATTGGTAAGTGGTAACATGGTGAATTGAAAATCCCAACCATGATAAATTGTTCTAAAACATGACATAAAGCATGATAACTTTTCCAAAACATGACATATTTTTACTCTTTTCCAAAATCCATCATCACCACTATCAATGTAACTACCACAGAATGGTGGAAATTGACCAACTCTTTTACTATTCTGTTTGGTGCATAATAAATTAAAAATATATTATTATTTTTTAATTTAAAAAAAACTTACTTTAATTTGGATTGGATTCCTTTATATTTTTAGTTTTCTTGATATAAAATAAAAACTTATTATTTTTTGTTTTTCTTCTTAAAGAAGGGACCCATTGTATATCTCTTAGTTTCATAAATTTTTATTAGTTTCGATGAATAGATTTGTACGTTAACAAATTTTTCTGAGTCTTGTCGAACTTCTTTTATAAAGATTTAATAGAATTTTTTTTAGGAGAACTTGTTTGAACAAATTATGTTCAAAAATTAAGAACTTCACCAAAAAATTATATTTGAAGATCTATTCTTTTCATAAACAAATTGAATTCAGCAAAAAATATTCAACCTTTTCCTTCTAAGAAATTTATTTTCTTTTCTAAAACACGTGTTTCAAAAAAAAATAAGAATTAGGAAAAACACAATCGTTTAAGTGATGGATATATTAATTTTGTTATCATTCAAATATCAAAATTATTGTCTAAAATTAATTTGGAATATTAATTAAATTAGATTGTGTTAATAGTACTGGATAGATTTAACAAGATACCTTATCAACTTCTATTGGATCCTAATTTGTTTGATTTTGTCCGGTTACAATAAAGAAAAATGATACGACTATGAGTGGCAGAACAAGAGAAAGCAGAGATTTAGTGTTGAGGAGGAAGATAGAAGCAGAGGCAGGGAGAAGACAAAGTAAGAAAATTCAGATTTAACCTTTTTTCCTATCATTTTCATTACACTGCTATCTTTATATAGCCATATTCATAACCACTTTTGTATATGTGGCATACTCTATACCCCTATGTAACAACCTTGTAACATATTAAAGCATAAAATACAATAAAAGGATAGAAGTTGCACGTTCTGTTTCCCTAACCGAATTGCAGCAGCATGTATGTGCTTGATTGTTTTCATTTGCTAACATATTTGCTTTAATTCAACAATGGGCGATGCATTAGTATTCCTCAGGGTCTTCATGTGTTATTGGGTATTGTTATGCATATCATTACCGACCGCTTGAAAACGACCTTGTCCTCAAGGTCGAAGATGCACTTTAGATTGGAATTACCACCGGGATCGAAGATGAGAATTTTGCTTTCACATTCCAGCTTGTATATTTCAGCAAAGAGTTGTGTGCATTGGTCCATTCTTTCTCTTTAACCACTCTCGGTTTTAGCACTGGTTTCACACACAAAACCATAGGCAACTGAGGAAAAACATATACAACTGGGCTTTTTGGGCCTTTTAGGCTGGATTCAAGGGAAAAATAAAGGGAACATCTAGTGGGCGTCATTTCAGGTATTATATTCCTGTAGCCGATTGGTAAATACCCCAAAAGGATCCAAACGATGTTGGATCTGGCATTCCAATTTTCAACGCTAACACAATTGAGGTTCTCGCAGCTGCGTGGTGCAGGTTTGGAGACGATCTGATCGGAGCAGCGCCGAGGTCGGGATTGTTGGTGGTTGTCATTGTCGATGTCGGTAACGATGAGTTTTCCATAGTTGAACAGATCTAGATGAGTGATTTCGGCCACATCATTGAAACTCTGGATAATAGGGCTAGATTTGCTATCGATTACAATAGGGTTTTGGTGTGAAAACCCGTAACTTCCCCGTAAAGGAAAGCGTCGGATAGTTCGAGAACAAGACACAACAGAGCGCATACAGAAGAACATTTCATTGCTTATTACAACAATGCATCAGATTACAAGAATATACAGAGTATAAATAAATATTACACAGAAATATCAGAGATTTAAATTACATTTAAATACATAGCAGCGGAAAATAATACAATACACAACTAGAATGAGATATACGGATACAAAGCTTTCCGGATATCGTTCCAGCTGTAAACCAGGATCCTGTGAATATAAATCTGCAAAACCCAAACTACTAGCTGCCCGTGTCGAAAATAGGGGCACCCAGAGTTTAGGTTAAAACAATAAACTCCAGGTCAGTCATGTGACTGGTGTGAGAACTAAAACAGTTATTAATTCTTTATTTTAAAGTTCGGTAAATCAAGGGACCACGCCGTATAACACGGAACAGGTTTCCTCCCAAGAATACCAGTGCATAAAACAAACAGCGCAATGCTAAATAAAGAAAAATGAAGCTATTATAAGACCCAGTTCCCATCACACAATGCAATCGCAAGCCGGAGGATAGGGTTTTTACCTTATAATAGCCAAGAATGCTTGATACGTTGAAAACAAATCATTTGATACTATAATAAGTGCATAGTATATAAAACAACTTCAAATCATAAGTATCAATCATAGACGGCATAAGTGCCCCATCCCACTATGTCGCCATACTAGGCTCTACAAATAAAACCGCAGAATCACGTATTTGGAAATTGGGTTTCCATCTATGAACCGAGGCAAAAGATAGTCCTCAACCGATTTGAGACTGTCTAGCCCGAGCCTCAGGAACAGCCGCAACTGCCCCTTGGATCGTCAGGGCCGGTCCACACGGAGTGGATTATTATACCTGAACAATACGTCTCCCCACCCTATGGGGTGTAAGTCTGGTCCGTCAGCCGACCAGAATGCATTCGGCCGAAACCGATATAACCGAGGCGCCTCGCAACCGCAACAACCACATAAGTCAAACTCGTCAGGGCATGTAAAACCACTGACGCCACTTCTAGCTAGAAAGAAACGCAAGTCCTCCCTGAGGTCCGTCTCCCGTTTTTGGTTCATACCGGGTGTGAAACACACGAGGTAAACGTTACACAAAGCTACGCCACAAAGGCCGTGCTTTGATCATCACCACAAGACTTTGCTTTTCAACAGAAGCCTCGATCAATTGCCACTTAGGCATGCCACACAGGCAATTCACTCCATGCGTTTGATATCCATCAATATATAACCCCTGAGCTCGTACGTCTCAGAGAAGGGCGTTAAGCAAGAGAATAAATTCTCCGCCGCCAATCAGATATATATTTAATAGAGATCAATCACACGGACTAAAATCCAATGTCAGACACACAGTCCATTTACAAGTCCGTTCTGGGTCTGAACGAAACCGGAGGCACCTAGTACCCCGTATATCCATCGATCTCCAAGTACGTCTGGACGATCACTAACTGTTTCCATCTTCTTGGGTGTACAGCCCAATCAAGATCATCAGTAATTACCCAAACGACGTGAAGACCTCCGGTCTTCGACCATCGTCTTCATCTTCGACTTATCGTCGTATCAGTTATTCAGAATGGGATAAACCCGGTCTTTCCGAATAACTCGCGTATATTTTAAATAAGTGTTACACAAACACAACATACGCCTCATTCCAATTCATCAGTCACTAACCGTAAATTAATCAAGAGAATAATTCCCCAAATATTAACCCCGAAGGCCGAAACCAACATCAGATCAATATCCAGAAAACCATTCTGCTTGGCCAACCAACAGTTAGTTTCTAAATTTCACATTCATAGGGAAATGTTCCCATTAATTTTATCCAAGATAAATTTCTTGAATTTATTCTTCTTTTGAATTTCGATTCAACTAGTCGAGATTAACGAACCTTACCGAAGTAATCATTGGTTTTAATCTCCCAATCCCAACCTATTTATCCCATGAAGTAAAACTGGTAATACTTCATATCTAACACCACAGTGTTATCGGTAAATTCAATTACCATCTCACGTTCAAATCTAATTAAAGATTTAACTATCGCCTGGAGCAAAACTGGTGATACTCCATTTCGATTATTTCAATCTAATTAAAGATTCATTAAAACTCCACTTAGTTTTAATCTTTGACTGGGTTAAAGAATCAGTGTCATTTAAAACACGGTTCACGATAAACCCAAAATCACATCACATTTCAATCAGTCCCTAATTGTAAATTAGCAAGTGAGCAATTCCCTAAGTATGAATCCCGAAGGCCGAAACCAACATCAAATCAATACCTCGGAAACTATTCAACTTAACTAATCTCCAGTTAGTTTCTGATTTTCTTAACTCCTTTAGGTCTAAGAACTGTATTATTGAAGATACCGTTCACGACAACCCAAAATCACATTTCATCAATGATCGGGTTAAAGAACGAGTGTTATTTAAAACACTGTCCACGATAAACCCAAAAATCAATATTGATTCAATTCCAATTAAATATTATTTAATTGGTACACTTCATTAAATCTAAATAAAAAGATTTAATCTTTTCTCGACTGCGTTCAAGAACAGTGTTAGTGAAGACACCATTCACGACAAACCCAAATCACATTTGATATTAAATACAAGGCTCTGAATAGAAAATATCCCGGCTTATATTCAATATCAAATTCTACGATTAACAGATGTCGTATTGGAAATAACGATATAAATATATATCTTTCAAATTTCCATAACAACATCTGTATAATCACGAATTCCAACATCGAAATATTCCGAAGACAATTTCGATTCAAATCCACTCCAATGCAATCATTGGATATTTTGGTTATTTTCAAAACCCTTTTCAAATTCAATTTATTTACTTAAAAATAAATAGAATTATATTTCTAGTTCAAAACTAGTTCATTTCGATAAAAATCTATTTTTATCTTTTCAAATATGGAGTTTTTCATCCCAATCCTTTCTAAATCATTTCTTATGATTTTACACAAATTATTGCTATTTTTAATAATTTTATCGAGGCCTGTACAATCGATTTCCATCCACGGTCATCGAACTGCACTTACAGCGACCTTTTTCAAATTTGATTTGGACATAATTCCAAATCCAACCGTTAGATTTCAAATTTCTAATATTCGTTAGAAAGCTCTTTTCGATACGAACCCAACGGTTCCGGTTTTAGGAGAATCCGACGGTCGGATCTCCCGCAATGTCCGTTTGAAATAAATGGTCGAAATTTACGAACTGCCGCGGCGCGGCGCGTTCTATTCAGGCCATTATATTATATATATAATATATATTTCGTCGATTTCTATTTAAAAACGAATTTTATAAATAGTTTTGAATTCGTTTCAAAAGCAATTTCAACTTCCTTTTCAATTCAAATCAAAATTGAATTCTCCTTCATAAATTCGTTTGAAAATTCATTTCTATTCAATTCGAATTTCAATTCAATTTGAATTCATTTCAATTTGCTTTCAATTCAATTTGAATTCGTTTTATATCCAATTCATTTCGAAATCGTTTTTAATTCAATTCATTTCGAAATCGTTTTCAATTCAATTCATTTCGAAATCGTTTTCAATTCAATTCATTTCGAAAATCGTTTTCAATTCAATTCATTTCGAAATCGTTTTCAATTCATTTCATTTCGAAATCGTTTTCAATTCAATTCATTTCGAAAATCGTTTTCAATTCAATTCATTTCGAAATAGTTTTCAATTCATTTCATTTCGAAATCGTTTTCAATTCATTTCATTTCGAAATCGTTTTCAATATCGATATAAATATCGTTCACGTCAAAATGGCGTCCATCTAATCAACACGGCTTCATAAATTTCTATTTTCAAATATTCTATTTCAAATATTTCTTTTTCAAAATAGTTGTTATTATCAAAATGTTTCGTTCAACACATGACCAATCTCAATGAATGAGTACTGTCAACACATGAACTTTTATTTTATATTGATAAAGATGTAAATTTTATTACTAAAATATTTCGTTCAACACATGACCAATCTCAGTGGATGAGTACTGTCAACACATGAACTTTTATTTTATAATATAAAGATGTAAATTTTATTACTAAAATATTTCGTTCAACACATGACCAATCTCAATGAATGAGTACTGTCAACACATGAACTTTTATTTTATAATATTCTCTGTTTTTCAAATTGGAATGAGGCCCAATCAATTACCATATAAAATTAATTATATGGCTTTTCATACAACACATGTATATAATAGCATTGAAAAATAATCAACCATCAACCAAAGTGCACTACACTGTATAAGCATCAAATATAGATATCCAACGCTTATAACAGCCTGTCAATCAATCGATCGACATATTTAATCAATCAGGATGAGTGAACTTCAAATTTCATCCCAACACCCGTGTGGGGTTTCAAACAATCACACACATATTTTATTTGTGCAGTTGGGCGATGTGTAAAATTTATCGTCCCAATCAATGTCATTCAAATAAGTGTACATAAACAAACCGTCCGGTTTGTAAATGAATATTTTATTCACTTCACGTTAAAAATATATTTTTAACGATAAAACATTTTATTCCAACCTATGAATTTCTATTCAATTCATTTATTCAATAAAATGGTATTTTTATTTTTCTAACTTATTTTAGAAAATTTCGGCGGCATAACGGCACGATACTAGAAACGGAACAAGGCCTAGCCTTATCCCCGGTCTAGTGAATGCCCACGCCATTCACACATCAATCAAATCAATTTCATTATGCAAACCACAAAATTTGGAGTAAGAGTCTAACCTAGCCTTACTCCTTCGCCTTATAACGGCGCACGTCTAATCCTAACCAATTTATCGATTCGATTTTTTACACCACAAACCACATTCAAACCAATATCGCAATCAATAACCAAACAGCCAAACAAACAAGTTCATGGTCTGTGGACGATTGTGTCGGGTGCTACTAAGCACCGTCTGCATCCTAGTATATATATATAACTAGAAAAGAAATTGAAAGGTGAGAAATTCTCACATATAGCTATCCTAGCTCCACGGCACTTCATTTGCAGAAGTCTTCGTCGTTTCGCCTTTTTGTCGCTTCCGTTGTCCGCTTTCACTACATATGTAAAAATCGAATTTTACTTCGCTATTCAATATATAAAAATCCTATTTTTATTTCGAAGTTCAATATATAAAAATCATAATTTTACTTCAAAGTTCAATATATAAAAATCGAATTTTTACTTTTAAGTTTCTAATCTCCCTTTAGTTTATAAATCATTTTAAAATCAGTTTTCAAATCATCTTAAAAATCAGTTTTTATACTTTTATCAAAAATCACTTTTTATTTTTTTAAAAAGTCAGTTTTTATTTTCTTCAAAAATCAATTCAGTTTTTAAATCCCTTTTTAAAAAAAATTAGTTTTTTTTAAAAGCAGTTTAAAAATCTTTAAAAAACTCAGTTTTTATTCCTTATAAATTTCAGTTTTTAAAATCTTTTCAAAAATCAGTTTTTTTTTAACCTGTTAAAAGTCAGTTTTTACCCTAAAAAAAAAATCAGAATTTAACCTTTTAAAAATCAAGTTTATACTTTTAAAATCAGTATTTTACAACCTGTTTAAAATCAGTTTTTAAATCTATTTAAAATCAGTTCTTAAATCTTTATAAAATCAGTTTTACATCTTTATAAAATAAATCAGTTTTTAAATCTTATTAAAATCAGTTTTTAACAGAATAAAAATAAAAATAAAATAAAAATCAAATTCTCACCTCAATCTGCGAAGGGGGGGGATTGACAGCCAAGCTCGGCGGCGAGAGGCGGGGTGCTCGCGAATCAGCGTCGCGAACTGGGGGGGGTCTCGAACCGTTCGCGATGGAGGGAGGAGCGGGGTCTTCGATCGATGGGGGGGCGAGGCCTTCGTGGTGGTGGTCTTCGTCGGCGTCGAGGTCAGGGGGGGCGGTGACTCGATTTGTTTAGGTTTTTTTTTTTTTTTTCTGTATAAATCGAAATGAAAGGGGGGGGCAGAACGAAGATAAAGGGAGGGAAATTTTTTTTTATTTTTTTTATTTAACTATTTTGCAAAAAGGTTGACTTTTACATACGACCTCGAAACGAGGCCCACCGCCTGTCGCCCATAGCGTTTTACCCCCATTCCGAACACAATGGGATATGTATCATAAGCTGATTCGATCGTTATAATCAATTTCCGTTAAATTTACATTTAAATCATTATATTGAATTTTAAATGTACATTTCAAATTACCGGGGTCACATACTAACTCTAGAAATTCTCAAAAAATATTTTCTAGCTTCGTATTGACGATACGGTCCTAACAAAACTAATTTCGTCGAATTCTGAGACCGTTAGAAAAATGGCCAATTTCCAGTCGATTAAAATCAACTGAAATGGTCAAAACACGTTTTCCTTTGCCACGCTCACATATTGATTCGAAAAATTATGAAATTTGAAACCTAGCAATAACTTCACATCCCGGACCCAACAAAACTGGTTTCGTCGAAATCCGAGGTCGTTTGCAAAATGTCCATTTTTAAGGGCCTGAATTCCATAGCGACTATTCAGAATTTTCAACTGGACATATCTTTTGATTCCCGCTATGAAATCTTGATTATTCGGATTCGTTGGAAAGATATTATCAATTAGATCCCATTATTTTTGGTTTCACTAAAATCCGGATTGTTTTGCACCCGGTACATTCAATTAAAGTTTGAAATCGAATTATCGAACTACCGCGCCATTTTCAATTCTATTATAATTATATAATAAATATTATATTCTAACGACGACGTATATACTATATACGATAGAATTTTATTCAAAATAAATTTTCTCGTCGATTTTATTTAAAATAATTCATTTTAAATAATCAAAATTCGCTAAAATTGCCAAAATAAAAATTTCAAACTGGCTCGCATTTTATGGGTTGTTACAATCTCCCCCACTTAAAACCTTTCGTCCCCGAAAAGGAACAAAGTCGAAAGTGGTTTGATCATTCAACTCTACATTCGATCTGGCTTCCATTCTCCAACTTTTCAGTTTCTGAGAATTTTCAAAATTTCAAAAATTTGGCTAACACCCTAAATTTTTGAAAAATTTCGCCATAACCTCCCCTGCACCGGGAGCATCGGGGAATTTCAAATAGCTTCCCCGGTCCTTCAGATCTCAAAAAGAAAAAGAAAAAGCCAAGCGGCTAGCCAATAGGCTCACAAAATCATCATCACCCAAACAAAACAGGAAATTATGTAGTAAACATGTACCTATTTGTCGGGCAAACAAATTTTATTCTTTGGCTCTAGCCTCCTTGCTATGACTTGTTCAATGATATATATGTATATGCAAGCAAATGCGACTAATTTTTAATATCGTTCAATATTTGATACAATTAGGCTAAATGGCTAAAGATTATCAAACAAATAAACATACAACACAAACATCAATCAATTAGTGAATTAGAGTTTCAAATTCATAATTTTGATACATATACAAAAAATCATGTTTTTGATGCCAATTCACAACAATGTGTTCCTAACTATATAAATTTTGGTTCTCACACCAGTCAATAGGAAACATATAGAAAATCACACCTTCGAAACACGAACATAAATACTGATGATGTCATGACAATCATCAGTACCATCTTCGGGCGACTAGAGTGTGATGCTATATCTATCCAATATATTAAAACTTCGAATACACGCGGATCAGACGTATACGCAAAATCTATATATACTGGATTGTCCAACTCAATATAAATAGATAATCAAATACGAATAATTGATTTAAATTTTCAAAACAAAAATTTGTTTTCACTTTCAAAAATATACTCTTCACACTCGTTCTAGGATACTACTGATCCCATCTCTAACGAGTCATTCTAATTGGATATTACTAATCCAATATCTGATGAATTCTTTCGTATGGTTCTAATGTGTCTTATTCTCTGAGCTTTGTAAACCAAAGCTCTGATACCAACTGTGAAAACCCGTAACTTCCCCGTAAAGGAAAGCGTCGGATAGTTCGAGAACAAGACACAACAGAGCGCATACAGAAGAACATTTCATTGCTTATTACAACAATGCATCAGATTACAAGAATATACAGAGTATAAATAAATATTACACAGAAATATCAGAGATTTAAATTATATTTAAATACATAGCAGCGGAAAATAATACAATACACAACTAGAATGAGATATACGGATACAAAGCTTTCCGGATATCGTTCCAGCTGTAAACCAGGATCCTGTGAATATAAATCTGCAAAACCCAAACTACTAGCTGCCCGTGTCGAAAATAGGGGCACCCAGAGTTTAGGTTAAAACAATAAACTCCAGGTCAGTCATGTGACTGGTGTCAGAACTAAAACAGTTATTAATTCTTTATTTTAAAGTTCGGTAAATCAAGGGACCACGCCGTATAACACGGAACGGGTTTCCTCCCAAGAATACCAGTGCATAAAACAAACAGCGCAATGCTAAATAAAGAAAAATGAAGCTATTATAAGACCCACTTCCCATCACACAATGCAATCGCAAGCCGGAGGATAGGGTTTTTACCTTATAATAGCCAAGAATGCTTGATACGTTGAAAACAAATCATTTGATACTATAATAAGTGCATAGTATATAAAACAACTTCAAATCATAAGTATCAATCATAGACGGCATAAGTGCCCCATCCCACTATGTCGCCATACTAGGCTCTACAAATAAAACCGCAGAATCACGTATTTGGAAATTGGGTTTCCATCTATGAACCGAGGCAAAAGATAGTCCTCAACCGATTCGAGACTGTCTAGCCCGAGCCTCAGGAACAGCCGCAACTGCCCCTTGGATCGTCAGGGCCGGTCCACACGGAGTGGATTATTATACCTGAACAATACGTCTCCCCACCCTGTAGGGTGTAAGTCTGGTCCGTCAGCCGACCAGAATGCATTCGGCCGAAACCGATATAACCGAGGCGCCTCGCAACCGCAACAACCACATAAGTCAAACTCGTCAGGGCGTGTAAAACCACTGACGCCACTTCTAGCTAGAAAGAAACGCAAGTCCTCCCTGAGGTCCGTCTCCCGTTTTTGGTTCATACCGGGTGTGAAACACGCGAGGTAAACGTTACACAAAGCTACGCCACAAAGGCCGTGCTTTGATCATCACCACAAGACTTTGCTTTTCAACAGAAGCCTCGATCAATTGCCACATAGGCAATTCACTCCATGCGTTTGATATCCATCAATATATAACCCCTGAGCTCGTATGTCTCAGAGAAGGGCGTTAAGCAAGAGAATAAATTCTCCGCCGCCAATCAGATATATATTTAATAGAGATCAATCACACGGACTAAAATCCAATGTCAGACACACAGTCCATTTACAAGTCCGTTCTGGGTCTGAACGAAACCGAAGGCACCTAGTACCCCGTATATCCATCGATCTCCAAGTACGTCTGGACGATCACTAACTGTTTCCATCTTCTTGGGTGTACAGCCCAATCAAGATCATCAGTAATTACCCAAACGACGTGAAGACCTCCGGTCTTCGACCATCGTCTTCATCTTTGACTTATCGTCGTATCAGTTATTCAGAATGGGATAAACCCGGTCTTTCCGAATAACTCGCGTATATTTTAAATAAGTGTTACACAAACACAACATACGCCTCATTCCAATTCATCAGTCACTAACCGTAAATTAATCAAGAGAATAATTCCCCAAATATTAACCCCGAAGGCCGAAACCAACATCAGATCAATATCCAGAAAACCATTCTGCTTGGCCAACCGACAGTTAGTTTCTAAATTTCACATTCATAGGGAAATGTTCCCATTAATTTTATCCAAGATAAATTTCTTGAATTTATTCTTCTTTTGAATTTCGATTCAACTAGTCGAGATTAACGAACCTTACCGAAGTAATCATTGGTTTTAATCTCCCAATCCCAACCTATTTATCCCATGAAGTAAAACTGGTAATACTTCATATCTAACACCACAGTGTTATCGGTAAATTCAATTACCATTTCACGTTCAAATCTAATTAAAGATTTAACTATCGCCTGGAGCAAAACTGGTGATACTCCATTTCGATTATTTCAATCTAATTAAAGATTCATTAAAACTCCACTTAGTTTTAATCTTTGACTGGGTTAAAAAATCAGTGTCATTTAAAACACGGTTCACGATAAACCCAAAATCACATCACATTTCAATCAGTCCCTAATTGTAAATTAGCAAGTGAGCAATTCCCTAAGTATGAATCCCGAAGGCCGAAACCAACATCAGATCAATACCTCGGAAACTATTCAACTTAACTAATCTCCAGTTAGTTTCTGATTTTCTTAACTCCTTTAGGTCTAAGAACTGTATTATTGAAGATACCGTTCACGACAACCCAAAATCACATTTCATCAATGATCGTGTTAAAGAACGAGTGTTATTTAAAACACTGTCCACGATAAACCCAAAAATCAATATCGATTCAATTCCAATTAAATATTATTTAATTGGTACACTTCATTAAATCTAAATAAAAAGATTTAATCTTTTCTCAACTGGGTTCAAGAACAGTGTTAGTGAAGACACCATTCACGACAAACCCAAATCACATTTGATATTAAATACAAGGCTCTGAATAGAAAATATCCCGGCTTATATTCAATATCAAATTCTACGATTAACAAATGTCGTATTGGAAATAACGATATAAATATATATCTTTCAAATTTCCATAACAACATCTGTATAATCACGAATTCCAACATCGAAATATTCCGAAGACAATTTCGATTCAAATCCACTCCAATGCAATCATTGGATATTTTGGTTATTTTCAAAACCCTTTTCAAATTCAATTTATTTACTTAAAAATAAATAGAATTATATTTCTAGTTCAAAACTAGTTCATTTCGATAAAAATCTATTTTTATCTTTTCAAATATGGAGTTTTTCATCCCAATCCTTTCTAAATCATTTCTTATGATTTTACACAAATTATTGCTATTTTTAATAATTTTATCGAGGCCTGTACAGTCGATTTCCATCCACGGTCATCGAACTGCACTTACAGCGATCTTTTTCAAATTTGATTTGGACATAATTCCAAATCCAACCGTTAGATTTCAAATTTCTAATATTCGTTAGAAAGCTCTTTTCGATACGAACCCAACGGTTCCGGTTTTAGGAGAATCCGACGGTCGGATCTCCCGCAATGTCCGTTTGAAATAAATGGTCGAAATTTACGAACTGCCGCGGCGCGGCGCGTTCTATTCAGACCATTATATTATATATATAATATATATAATATATATTTCGTCGATTTCTATTTAAAAACGAATTTTATAAATAGTTTTGAATTCGTTTCAAAAGCAATTTCAACTTCCTTTTCAATTCAAATCAAAATTGAATTCTCCTTTATAAATTCGTTTGAAAATTCATTTCTATTCAATTCGAATTTCAATTCAATTTGAATTCATTTCAATTTGCTTTCAATTCAATTTGAATTCGTTTTATATTCAATTCATTTCGAAATCGTTTTTAATTCAATTCATTTCGAAATCGTTTTCAATTCATTTCATTTCGAAATCGTTTTCAATTCAATTCATTTCGAAAATCGTTTTCAATTCAATTCATTTCGAAATCGTTTTCAATTCAATTCATTTCGAAATCGTTTTCAATTCAATTCATTTCGAAAATCGTTTTCAATTCAATTCATTTCGAAATCGTTTTCAATTCATTTCATTTCGAAATCGTTTTCAATATCGATATAAATATCGTTCACGTCAAAATGGCGTCCATCTAATCAACACGGCTTCATAAATTTCTATTTTCAAATATTCTATTTCAAATATTTCTTTTTCAAAATAGTTGTTATTATCAAAATGTTTCGTTCAACACATGACCAATCTCAATGAATGAGTACTGTCAACACATGAACTTTTATTTTATATTGATAAAGATGTAAATTTTATTACTAAAATATTTCGTTCAACACATGACCAATCTCAGTGGATGAGTACTGTCAACACATGAACTTTTATTTTATAATATAAAGATGTAAATTTTATTACTAAAATATTTCGTTCAACACATGACCAATCTCAATGAATGAGTACTGTCAATACATGAACTTTTATTTTATAATATTCTCTGTTTTTCAAATTGGAATGAGGCCCAATCAATTACCATATAAAATTAATTATATGGCTTTTCATACAACACATGTATATAATAGCATTGAAAAATAATCAACCATCAACCAAAGTGCACTACACTGTATAAGCATCAAATATAGATATCCAACGCTTATAACAGCCTGTCAATCAATCGATCGACATATTTAATCAATCAGGATGAGTGAACTTCAAATTTCATCCCAACACCCGTGTGGGGTTTCAAACAATCACACGCATATTTTATTTGTGAAGTTGGGCGATGTGTAAAATTTATCGTCCCAATCAATGTCATTCAAATAAGTGTACATAAACAAACCGTCCGGTTTGTAAATGAATATTTTATTCACTTCACGTTAAAAATATATTTTTAACGATAAAACATTTTATTCCAACCTATGAATTTCTATTCAATTCATTTATTCAATAAAATGGTATTTTTATTTTTCTAACTTATTTTAGAAAATTTCGGCGGCATAACGGCACGATACTAGAAACGGGACAAGGCCTAGCCTTATCCCCGGTCTAGTGAAGGCCCACGCCATTCACACATCAATCAAATCAATTTCATTATGCAAACCACAAAATTTGGAGTAAGAGTCTAACCTAGGCTTACTCCTTCGCCTTATAACGGCGCACGTCTAATCCTAACCAATTTATCGATTCGATTTTTCACACCACAAACCACATTCAAACCAATATCGCAATCAATAACCAAACAGCCAAACAAACAAGTCCATGGTCTGTGGACGATTGTGTCGGGTGCTACTAAGCACCGTCTGCATCCTAGTATATATATATATAACTAGAAAAGAAATTGAAAGGTGAGAAATTCTCACATATAGCTGTCCTAGCTCCACGGCACTTCATTTGCAGAAGTCTTCGTCGTTTCGCCTTTTTGTCGCTTCCGTTGTCCGCTTTCACTACATATGTAAAAATCGAATTTTACTTCGCTATTCAATATATAAAAATCCTATTTTTATTTCGAAGTTCAATATATCAAAATCATATTTTTACTTCAAAGTTCAATATATAAAAATCGAATTTTTACTTTTAAGTTTCTAATCTCCCTTTAGTTTATAAATCATTTTAAAATCAGTTTTCAAATCATCTTAAAAATCAGTTTTTATACTTTTATCAAAAATCACTTTTTATTTTTTTAAAAAGTCAGTTTTTATTTTCTTCAAAAATCAATTCAGTTTTTAAATCCCTTTTTAAAAAAAATCAGTTTTTTTTAAAAGCAGTTTAAAAATCTTTAAAAAAACTCAGTTTTTATTCCTTATAAATTTCAGTTTTTAAAATCTTTTCAAAAATCAGTTTTTTTTTAACCTGTTAAAAGTCAGTTTTAACCCTAAAAAAAAATCAGAATTTAACCTTTTAAAAATCATTAGTTTATACTTTTAAAATCAGTATTTTACAACCTGTTTAAAATCAGTTTTTAAATCTATTTAAAATCAGTTCTTAAATCTTTATAAAATCAGTTTTACATCTTTATAAAATAAATCAGTTTTTAAATCTTATTAAAATCAGTTTTTAACAGAATAAAAATAAAAATAAAATAAAAATCAAATTCTCACCTCAATCTGCGAAGGGGGGGATTGACAGCCAAGCTCGGCG
This sequence comes from Allium sativum, assembly GCA_030737875.1. Classification (NCBI taxonomy): domain Eukaryota; kingdom Viridiplantae; phylum Streptophyta; class Magnoliopsida; order Asparagales; family Amaryllidaceae; genus Allium; species Allium sativum. Next base: position 1,043,162,271 of record CM060916.1, on the reverse strand, counting down.
GCGAGAGGCGGGGTGCTCGCGAATCAGCGTCGCGAACTGGGGGGGGTCTCGAACCGTTCGCGATGGAGGGAGGAGCGGGGTCTTCGATCGATGGGGGGGCGAGGCCTTTGGTGGTCTTCGTCGGCGTCGAGGTCAGGGGGGCGGCGGCTCGATTTGTTTAGGTTTTTTTTTTTTCTGTATAAATCGAAATGAAAGGGGGGGGGGCCAGAACGAAGATAAAGGGAGGGAAATTATTATTATTATTATTATTATTTTTATTTTTATTTAACTATTTTGCAAAAAGGTTGACTTTTACATACGACCTCGAAACGAGGCCCACCGCCTGTCGCCCATAGCGTTTTACCCCCATTCCGAACACAATGGGATATGTATCATAAGCTGATTCGATCGTTATAATCAATTTCCGTTAAATTTACATTTAAATCATTATATTGAATTTTAAACGTACATTTCAAATTACCGGGGTCACATACTAACTCTAGAAATTCTCAAAAAATATTTTCTAGCTTCGTATTGACGATACGGTCCTAACAAAACTAATTTCGTCGAATTCTGAGACCGTTAGAAAAATGGCCAATTTCCAGTCGATTAAAATCAACTGAAATGGTCAAAACACGTTTTCCTTTGCCACGCTCACATATTGATTCAAAAAATTATGAAATTTGAAACGTAGCAATAACTTCACATCCCGGACCCAACAAAACTGGTTTCGTCGAAATCCGAGGTCGTTTGCAAAATGTCCATTTTTAAGGGCCTGAATTCCATAGCGACTATTCAGAATTTTCAACTGGACATATCTTTTGATTCCCGCTATGAAATCTTGATTATTCGGATTCGTTGGAAAGATATTATCAATTAGATCCCATTATTTTTGGTTTCACTAAAATCCGGATTGTTTTGCACCCGGTACATTCAATTAAAGTTTGAAATCGAATTATCGAACTACCGCGCCATTTTCAATTCTATTATAATTATATAATAAATATTATATTCTAACGACGACGTATATACTATATACGATAGAATTTTATTCAAAATAAATTTTCTCGTCGATTTTATTTAAAATAATTCATTTTAAATAATCAAAATTCGCTAAAATTGCCAAAATAAAATTTTCAAACTGGCTCGCATTTTACGGGTTGTTTCATTTGGGTTCCGGGTTCGTGTTTAGGTATTGATGTATTAGGAGGAAGAAGAGGTATAGATGTAGCAGTGGTGACATGAGATAGAGTTGATACCGATGTTTGTAGCGGTGCAGCATATAATTGCATTGGTTTATCAGATCTAGGCTGTGGCAAAGCGGTTGTAGAAATTGTCCTAGCTTCGGCAGTAGTCGATGAAGGAATCGGAGGAGGTTGGTTGTCTAATTTTCGTGCTAGTTCAGTCATGGATTTGCTGAGATCTTGAAGCATTGCTTTAATCTCGAGTATGTCGGCACACCGAGTTTTGAGCATGGAGCTGTGACGTGTTTGGGTGACTTGGATGGTGGTGAGTTGCTGGATGACTTCATCGATTTTGGTACTCATGGTGACAGCACTGGTTTGGAAAAGAGGAGGGGGAGATCAATCGGTGAAAGCACCAGTTTGATACGACTATGAGTGACAGAACAAGAGAAAGCAGAGATTTAGTGTTGAGGAGGAAGATAGAAGCAGAGGCAGGGAGAAGACAAAGTAAGAAAATTCAGATTTAACCTTTTTTTTTCTATCATTTTCATTACACTGCTATCTTTATATAGCCATATTCATAACCACTTTTGTATACGTGGCATACTCTATACCCCTATGTAACAACCTTGTAACATATTAAAGCATAAAATACAATAAAAGGATAGAAGTTGCACGTTCTGTTTCCCTAACCGAATTGCAGCAACATGTATGTGCTTGATTGTTTTCATTTGCTAACATATTTGCTTTAATTCAACAATGGGCGATGCATTAGTATTCCTCAGGGTCTTCATGTGTTATTGGGTATTGTTATGCATATCAAAAAACTTCTCACCGATATATTCGTTATAATTAATGAACATGCTTGTATCTTCAATATTTTCTCATCAAAAACAATTTTCACTTTAATTTTTATTCAATTAATTCAGTACCAGGTATGCATGCTTCAAATTTAATTTGTTAGTATAACGGTATGTATGTAATGCTAACTTATAAATGCTAAAGATAAAGATACATGCATGTAACTTCACAAAAATGTAACCAAGATAAAGATACATGTATGTAACTTCACAAAAATGTAACTTGCCAATTGTTTACATTCTAACAACCATATATATAACATTCATCATGTCCATTTTTCACAACACTCGATTTTTTTCTTCATCTTAAAGATGACTAACACAACATATGATTTAATATTCCAATACACCATTCTCTTCACATTTTTCGTCTTATCATCAAACGCAATCAGTGATGTTTTATTCCAAAGCTCGAGGTCCAGTGGAAATGCAACATTCAAAACTCCGTCTAATGGTTGCAACTTGTTTCACGGAAGTTGGGTTGTTGATCCTTCATACCCTCTTTATGATGAAAAACATTGCCCATTTTTGGATCCGGAGTTCAATTGCCAGAAGTATGGCAGACCTGATAAGGAGTATCTCAAGTATAGGTGGAATCCTACTGGTTGCCATCTCCCTAGGTAAGTTTTTGAAAAATTCTTACAGAAGTAATTCACCAGATATTTAGCTGGATATTATAATCATTCCCAACCTCCTCCTAAACAACTTTATATGTGCGTACGTGTGTGTGGGCATGTGTATGCGCGCGTGCATGCATGAGTGAATGATATGTGATTAAGCAATTAATAAATAAATTGGCGTACAGGTTTGATGGCAAAAAATCCTGACAAAACACAAAAGGAAGAAAATATTGTTTGTCGGAGATTCATTAAGCAAAAACCAATGGCAATCTCTGACATGCATGCTTTATGCTTCTACGCCAGAGTCCAATGTTTCAACACCAGAAACAGAATCAGTACAAGCTTTTATGTTTCGGGTATGGACTACGTACTGCTTATAAGTTAAATTACGTCTAAACTCTTTTAGTTAGCAGTTACTAATATAAATTACTTAGAAGCGACTATTCAGAAACTTCTGTGTAAGCCATTGAGGTGTATGTTGTATTTTATGGTGACAGGATTATCGACTATCTTTGATGTTCTACAACTCAACTTACTTAGTTGATATCAGCCATGATTCAAAAGGAAAGAGAGCACTGAAATTGGATACTATTGAAAAGGGCAGCGCACAATGGCTCAATGTTGATGTGCTCTTATTCAACACTTGGCACTGGTGGACCCACAACGACACAAACCGACCGTATGTGTACTACCATATTGATTTGCCGCCTGCTCGTTTTATTATCACAGACGACAAGCAATTGGACTAAATTTTCGTAATATCGTGCAGTTGGGATTACATGGTGGAGGGAGGCAAAATGATAAAGGACATGGATAGACTGATTGCATTCGAAAAAGGGATGACAACCTGGGCTAAATGGGTTGATGCTAATGTAAATTTTAGCAAAACCAAGGTTTTCTTTAGAGGAATCTCTCCAACTCATCAAAAGTAAGCTTATCTATCTTTTGCTTATTGTTGTAACATTTTTAAGTTTTCTTTTTCATGTCTTATAGAGTTAGAAAATAGATTCGCTTCGTCTCTAAATATATGCGCATTGGATGCAAAATAATAACCTGAATTTTAGGATTATATGATCGATATTGTTAACTTAAAACAGATTTAAAGTTAAATTTACCAAATGAATTACTATTATTTCTTCTATTATAAGCTGAAAGTCCTAATTTATTGATCCCAATTGAAATGTTATATTTGTTTATTTAGACAAATAGGTCACTAGATATAAAATGTTGGTAAGGTTGATCTTGATAGTAACAAAACACTGAATGATTTTGAAGACATTTAATTTAACAGCTTTTATGAGACATTTTTAGGGAAAATTATATTTAGGGGATATGGATCTTTCCCCATGTGTGCGTCATGTGTTTATCTACCTCTCCGTCTCTCTCTTTATGTGTGCACGCATATGATGGTGGCTGTGCGGGTTTGCGAGGGCATGCGGACGAAAATGGCTGTGTAGGTGTATATGCGCATACAACATATTATTCTCTATAAAAACATAGCATAATTACTAACATAACACGTCAATAAACATGGATATTGAAAGAAAACCATTAATACTCACTTAAGAAAACATGCTGTTTATTTGGTCTTTTTAGTGTTACGACGGGGCTATACAATGATATGACAAACAAAGATGTGTGTAAGTCAGCTGTAAGTTTGATGCATCTTACATTGTTCTAACTTAAAATTATTCTTAACCAGTGGAAAAGAATGGGGATCAAAGAACCATGATTGCAGATCAGAAACCAAACCAGTTCCAGGGTCAGAATATCCAGGAGGTAGACCTCAGGCTCAAATTGTTGTGGCAAAAGTGTTAAGTAAAATGTCAAAACCAGCGACATTACTAGACATAACTCAGCTATCACAATTAAGAAAAGATGGCCATCCGTCGTCATACAGCGGAAATCATCCAGGCATCGATTGTAGCCATTGGTGTTTGGCAGGTGTTCCAGATACATGGAATGAACTGTTCCTTGCATTGCTATAATGAAAATGTATACGTTTACGGATTGGTGAAAGAAAAAATGATAAGAAAATCATTGTTAGTGCATTTTGACAAACAATTGAATATGCATCCATAAGTAACTTAAATAGTGATGATGAATAATTATGATATTAAAGCAGGTGCAAAATTTTGGTTTCAACTGTCGTTATGGTTAGCTGAAAATTTAAAAATTTCCATTCAGTTTCGGAAGTCGAAGTTTTAGTTACTCCGCTTCAATTCTAGTTTCAGATTTTGTTCCAAACATCCTTTTTATGTAAAAAGAGTATTAAAAACAATGCAAATTTGTATCTAACATGAAAAAAAAAACGTGTGAATCTTTAATAATACAGCGTTTAACACTACATTCAGAACAAGAAAGCCCAAACCATTTTGTTTATAATAAAAATCCAACTACGTACATTAATAACCGGTATTAAAATAATTTAAGCATAAAGTTTTGGTCATATGTACAAATTTAACTACTTATTTAAGGCATGCCATTTATTGGAATTCTAATTTGAGGTAATTAGGGAGAAGACAAACTTTGCTGAAAAATTAGGTTGAAGGACACCAAGATTTATTTTTAGTCTAAAAGACAAACTTTGAACCAAAATTAAGCTGAAGGAAAATGTTAAATGTAATTAGCATTATATTCAGTTTTTTACACTACACGAAAATGCTAGTTTTAATTAGCATTATTCAGTTTTACACTGCAGAAAATGCTAATTATATTTAGCATTGTCCTTCAGCCTAATTTTCTTCAAAGTTTATCCTTCAGCCTAAAAATAAAACTTTACGTCCTTCAGACTAATTTTTTTTCCAAAGTTTGTCCTTATAACTATTTTCCACTTCTTAATTTTATATTAATATCTCAAACATTATGAAGCATAAATTATATCTCATATCTTCATTGTGTTGTTTTTCTGTTTTAGCACTTATATCTTTATTGGTATTCTAATTATTTTCCTATATGGTTGCTGGTATTAAAAAATCATTCATGACTTAATTCACTATTAATATATTCAGTTAGAAAAGTATTTATATATATTCACTATAAAGTGACAAGAATGCTATGCATTAGTATTCTGAAGACTGTCACTATATTTATGTTATTCCATAGGTTAGTGAACTATGTAATTAATGGTGTTACTCTTCAACTGTTGTGGAGAAATTTTGATTCAAAACCGCTTAAATAAAAAATCCCCAACGCCGCGGAAAACGAGATCGTGATAATAGTGCAAAAACAACCAATCGAACAATCTCAATCTTATCCAAGCCGATCACAATCACCAAACAATGGAAATAATAGAGCAATAACGAGAAACTAAATCACAAAGGGATTTATAATAGTTCCACCGACGTCTTATCAGTGTACGTACACTTTGAGAGAGAAACCTTTATTAATATCAATATAAGAGTACAAGAGATTGATTACAATGATCAAATTTACTAGAAAATTTTGATTTTGTGGAGAAAGGAATTGAAGAAGATTAGGATTTCCTAAACCCTAATTAGAATAAACCTTGATCTAATCTCTTGATTTTGTTGTACCTCCTCCTTTTGGATCCGATGTAGCTTATATAGGCAGAGGGAAGTATATGGAAATTCTCAAAATTTCCTCTAGATCCGAAATATCCTCCAGATCCAAAATATCCTCCAAATCCTAAATATCTTCCAGATCCAAATTTTCCTCCTCAATCTAACACATAGTTTCGCATACTTCAACACTCCGCCTCGATACTATATCCATCTACATCACAAACTTCAATGCACACAAGCATTTCCTTCTATCTTCAATCAAGAAAGCTTGAATGTTTCCCCAATGAACTCCGGCATAGCCACCGCCCAATGCACTTCACTAACAATTTCAGGCATAGCCCCCACTCGTCAATGAAGTGTTGAAACATCCAACTCCTAGACCAGTCTCACCAAAAGACAATGTACTCGGGAGTGAAAACGAGTACTTACCATGAAGATAGAACACCAACCTCTCACCGATACTCTTCTACATCCAAGTTTCTCTCTCAACTGTGCCACCCTGTGGCACCTAGCATCTCTCCAAGCGAATTAAGTTCGAGCAATGCTCGAACTTCCCAATCGGCAATGTCTTAGTGAACATGTCCGCCGCGTTATCCTTTGTGTGCACTTCCCGAAGGCATACTTGCTTGTATTCGTCCATGGCTACTAGAAATGATTCCTTTACTTCAATATGCTTCGTTCGTGAGCTAAACGCCAAATTCTCTGCCAAATGTATAGCACTTTGGCTATCACATCTAACATCGATACTCTCATGTTTGAAACCCAAGTCACACAATAGTCGCTTCAAATAGAGTGCCTCCTTTGTCGCTTCCACGGCGGCTATCAACTCCGCCTCCGTAGTGGATAAAGCAACTATGGTTTGCAATCTCGATCTCCAACTAATGGTTGTACCGTCAAGAGTGAAAACACATCCGGAAGTTGATTTTCTTCGATCCCTATCACCAGCGTAGTCTGAATCACAGTAACCAACCAACATGCTATTCTTCTCTTTACCACCCCTAAAAACAAGGCCATGAGATGTTGTGCCTTTCAAGTATCTCAATATAGCCTTCACGGCTTCCCAATGTGATTTCCCCGGATTAGTCATATACCGACTAACCACCCCGACGGCATTTGCAATATCGGGCCTTGTACACACCATGACATACATTTAACTACCAATCGCACTTGCATATGACACCTTTTCCATATAAGCCTTGTCTTTCTCTCCGATAGGTGATTCCTTATCCCAAAGCTTCATATGCAAAGGTAAAGGTGTATTTAACGCCTTTGCGTTCTCCATGCTAAACCGGCAAAGCACCTTCTTAATATTCTCCTTTTGAGTCAATCTCAACTCAAAATGCTTTCGATCTCTTTCAATTTCCATGCCCATGATTTTCCTTGCTTCTCCAAGATCATTCATTTCGAACTCCGCCTTTAATTTTTCTTTTAACTTGTTGATTTCTGCCTTGTCCTTAGAAGCAATGAGCATATCGTCCACATACAAGAGTAAATACACCCAACAATCATATCTAACCTCTTGAAGTAAATGCAAGCATCCTTGATGCTTTGATGGAAGCCACTTTCAAGTATGAAATGATCAAATCTCTTGTACCATTGCCTAGGTGATTGCTTCAAACCATATAGTGATTTCTTCAACTTGCAAACTAGTTCTGACTTACCTTCTACAACAAACCCTTCTGGTTGCTACATGTAGATGTCTCCATCCAAGTCTCCATGCAAGAAGGCGGTTTTCACATCTAGTTGCTCCAAGTCGTAAATAGAAACTAATGCAAGTAATATCTGGATAGAAGTATGCTTCACAACTGATGTGAAGATCTCATCATACTCCTTTCCTTTCCTCTGTGCGAACCCTTAGCCACTAGCCTAGCTTTGTATCTTCCATCGTCCTTCACCTTATATATCTATTTGCACCCAATAGCACGGTTTCCTTGAGGAAGTGGAACCAATTCCCAAGTCTGGTTCTTCATCAACGATTGCATCTCTTCCTCCATGGCGCAAATCCACTTCGAGCTATCACTCGAATCCATGACGTCATCAAGGTCCATCGGCTCATCTTGGACTACATGATGAGCATAGTCCAAATTCTCACAAAAGCTAAGATAGTTCCAATCACCATATCTTTCGGGTGGCCTTATAGCACGACGACCAACCCGAGTAGCAATGCCATCACCCAGTCTTCCTTCAGCTCCACCTTGAACTGAATCTTCTATAGGCTCGTGCACATCACCAACACTACTATAGGAATCCTCTGGACTATGTGATGTAACATCAACCGCATTCACCTCGCAAGCACGTCCAACAACTCCACTCTCTATAGGCCTGAAAGTGGGAATAGCTTCCTTCTCCTTTGATTCACCATGAACCAAATCCGTAACATCAGATGAGCCTTCGTTCTCCTTGGACATAGCCGACTCATCAAAAGTAACATGACGAGAAACCATAGCCTTCTTCGTTTCCGGATTCCAAATCCGATAGCCTTTGACTCCATCCATATAACTGAGAAAAATCCCTTTGAAAGCTCTAGGCGAGAGATTATCATTCCCCAAATCATGCACATAAACAGGATTGCCAAGTACACAAAGATAACTCAAGTCAATGCTCTTCCCCTTCCACACTTCCTCGGGAATTTTGTTATCATTAGCCGAGCACGGAATTCGATTAATAATATGCACCGCAGTTGACAAAGCTTCGGCCCAAAATCTATTAGACAAACCCGATGTCAATCTCAAGCATCGAGCTTTCTCTGGTAGAGTTCGGTTCCTTCTCTCCGCCACTCCATTAGATTGCGAATCTCCCGGTGTAGTAAAATGCCTCCGAATACCATGATGCTTGCAAAAACTCAGAAATTCTCTGGAAACATATTCGCCGCCATTATCGGACCTAAGAACCTTCAAAGTCTTTCCACTCTCATTCTCAACAAGAGCCTTCCATTCTTTGAATCTTGCAATTGCCTCCGACTTGGCCTTCATTACATACACCCAAACCTTCCATGAAAAATCATCAATGAAAAAAATATAATATATTGCTTCTCCCAAAGAAGCTACAGGCGTTGGTCCCCAAACATCCGTGTGCACATACTCAAGAATCCCTCTTGAATCATGTTTTCCTTCACCGAAAGATACTCTTGTTTGCTTCTCCATGACACATTCCTCGCAAAACTCCAACTTGCTGAAACTCTCACCATCAATCATCATCCTTAGACGAAGAACATCTAAACTCTTCTCCGAAATATGACCTAATATCAAATGCCACAGCCGTGTAGCATCTAAGCCACGAGAACTATCAACATAACACAAGTTTCGCCTTCTTCAGTCACTCCTTGAAGCAAATAGATACCATGAGTTTTAGCACCCTTCATAACCACAAGCGCACCCTTCGAAACCCTCAAGCTATCACTCTCAATGGGGATCTTACAACCTAAAGAATCCAACTGTCCCAAAGAGATAAATGACTTCCGTAGTCCCAGAACATAGTGCACATTAGTGAGAGTACGAACCACTCCGTCAAACATCCGAATTTGCACGGATCCAATGCCCTTCGACTTGGAAACTGCACCATTTCCCATAACAATTGATTTTCCTTCCCATTCAACATAAAAAGAAAAACAATTCCTATTAGGCACCATGTGATATGAAGCCCCCGAATCAAGCACCCAATCGCTGCCCGAAACATCTGATGCTACTGCCGACAAAACATCTACGTCTCCCCACCAACATCTCTCTTCACTGCAACTGATGAAGATGCTACTTCCTTCTTCCCCTTGTCTGGAAAATCATTCTTCCAGTGACCAGGTTTCTTACATATAAAGCACTTGCCATTTCTTTCTTTTGATTTTCCTCTTCCACCGGGCTTCTTAGACTTAGAATGCCCCAGGTTTCCCTTCTTCTCTGACTTTTCTTTCTCCACAAATAAACCTTGACCATTACCAGCACCACTACTACCATCGCTTAGCTCCTTCATCTGATCTCGCAATTCCTCACCAAGAAGACCCGTCTTGACATCATTTAAAGTCAATGTATCCTGGCCACATATCAAACTATTTGAGAACCCAGTATAGCGCTCAGGCAACGAACATAGCAATATCATCGCCTTCTGCTCCTCCTCAATCTTCAAATCTACCGCCTTCATCTTCATTAGCAAATCATCAAACACATTTAAGTGCGCCTTTAGCGAAGTTCCTTCCTTCATCTTGTAGGTAAAGAAAGTCTGCAACAAGATCAGTCGATTTGTCAGTGATTTCTTCATATACAACTCCTCCAACTTGTTCCAAATACCTTTAGCAGTCATCTCACCGCTAATTTTGGAAATAACATTCTCCCCCATGGCAAGTTGAAGTGTAGTGAATGCCCACTCTTCCATTTCTTCTCTCTCCACAACTGAGATGTCCTCTGGCAATAAATGTGTATCAAACACCACCCGATGTACCCAATTCCGCCTAAGAACCGCTTTCATCTTCCATTGCCACTTTTCAAAATCGTTATCGCCATTCCACTTGTCGATAGCCAATTGTCAACCAGCAGCTGCATACGACCCACGTACATAAGGAGCTACACCACCTAGACCAATTGTTGATGGATTATTTGAACTTTATTTCGGCATTTCTACAAGTATTTCATTCTTTTTGAGTTTATGCTAGACTCATGTAAATGAAATAATCATTTGATTCTTCAAAATGGGAAATTCTTAATTATCGTCGCTCTTTTCTTAAAGAGCAAAAATGGTATTTTCATCTCTTTTGTGCTTCGAATTATGCGTATTCCTTTTACTCCTAATGGAAACTATTTATCTTTATCCCTTGACCTGTAATCCAATTTCAAAATTGAATTCACCCTACTTTCACGACAGGAATCTATGTACTGAAAATAGAAGTGTGGTTTATTTAGAGTAGTTCAAGGTCCCCTTTATAATACCTTCAGCTAATTCATTATAGTTGAATCGAATTTAAATTGGAAGACAAAAATCAACTTATGCAATTCATGACATATCAATATGTGTTCCTACCAATCATGCATGCTTAATTATTAATGATTAAAATAATATAACCTCTAAAATAGCTGGTTTTAATTTACCTTCTCTAATCTGAGACCGAGATTGTTCACACTTTTTATGAAGTGTGAACAAAACACTCGGCTTCTATTGGAAAAATTTAAGAAGGTCCATATGGAATTCACCGAATTCCTTCAATAAGAAAAAAGTGTTTTGTTCACACTTCAAAAAAGAGTGTGGACAACCTCTAGTTCTGTCTAAGTACTACAACTTTTATTTTACTCCTACCGCTGATTTAGAAAAAATACATATCTCCTTTAAATATTTCTATGTAGTCAAAATTTAGCCTGTAATTTGTACTTGGTAACAAAAGAATTCATTACTGTTCTTCCTATGGGTTTAAATGATTTAATTCAGTAAATGATGTCCAAGTAAGTCATTTCCCCTTTTGATATCGAGAATTACCTTCTTCTTCTTTTTTACGTGTAATGATGTCATATGTGAATTAACTGTTGTCTATAACTTTATTTTTTTTACAAGCATTTTTCATTTCTGGCCTATTTTTTCGCTTTTAGCCTACTTTTGCAAAATATTGCAAATATAGCCCTCTTTTGGCAATGCAAGGGAACTTGTATCTGATCAGTTATATTGGTACAATCAAAGATTGCGCCAATATGAACAAACCTTTTGGGCGCAATCCTTGATTGCACCCCAATAGATTTGTTTTTTTAAAAGCAATCAAAGAGGACACTGTTGTGTCTGATCGTAGGCACAGCTACTCTGCTTTTGCTTTTTTGACCAAAACCTTGGGCTCTTGTCCTAATTCAACACTCTTAAACCATTTACACCTTTATATATCACCTCATTCTCTTATATCTCTTCATTCTATCACCTCATACACTTATCTCGCCTCATACAAAATGGTTTCTTTGCCATCATCCGCAGACTCCAATGAGGAGGCGTATGAAGAGATGAGACAACAACAACTCGCGGACGAACTCGAGCTCCTACTGGAACTTGAGGAACGATCACCGATCCAACAGGCGCACGTACTACCACAACATGAAGATCAAGTGCCACAAGTTCAACTCTCGTACGAACAGACGGTCACTCAACCATTGCTTGAAGTCGAGGCATATCGAGTACCATAAGTTGATCCTTATCCATTCCGTTGTGATTGCGGTTATACCGTTGAAGTTGCAGTTCGCGCGGAAGGCAATAATATAGGTCGGTGCATGCGGACATGTCCATCCTATCCAAATGGGTGCAATTACACAGAATGGATAGACGAACCGTTGTGCCCAAGGGCAGTAGTATATGCAGTCGAGCTCGAACGAGAGAATCGACGTCTCGAAAATGTTAGTGAACAATTGCAGTTTGGGGGTAATTAGTGGTTTGTTTGTCTCAAGTGCAATGGTGTACTAATTTTAGGTCTTTTGAATGATTGGATTAATGTATTTAGAATTGTAATGAATGGTTGGAATTAATGTATTTTGAGTTTGTCTTGATTTGTTGAGAAGTGGGCAATTTCTTTTTAGATTGTAGATGCAACGAGAGCCAAGCCGATGTCAAATTTATATACCGGATTCATATTGTAGACAAACAGGGAGCCAAATTGTTATCGACATTTCTTGGTGCAATCAATAATCACGCCCAGAGATGCCGAGAGCAAATTCATGTTGCAAACCTCTTGGGGCGCAATTAAGGATAGCGCCCCAGGAGGTTTGCAACATGAATTTGTTCTCGGCATCTCTTGGCGCTATTATTGATTGCGCCAAGAAATGTCGAGAACAATTTCATGTTGCAAAACCTCCTGGGGCGCAATTAAGGATTGCGCCCCAGGAGGTTTGCAACATGAAATTGCTCTCAGCATCTCTTGGCGCGATTATTGATTGCGCCAAGAAATGTCGAGAACAATTTCATGTTGCAAAACCTCTTGGGGCGCAATTAAGGATTGCGCCCCGGGAGGTTTGCAACATGAAATTCACTAACACAAGGAGAAAAACAAACATTACCATAACTCAAACAAACAATATCGCTGCGAATATGTAAATTAGTTCAACCAATACCATTCAACACAAATAAATAATATCATAAGTCCAACCAGTTACAACACTAACACAAACAAGCATTCAACACAAACAATACCATTCAACACTAACACAAACTAGCATCCAACACAAACTAACAATACCATAAGTCCTACCAATTACAACCGAATCAACATTAGTTCAAATGTGCTACCACCACAAATACTTTCAAAACGACCACCAAATTAGTTTGAAGTACAAGCCAAAATGTAAAGTTAAAACAAATCAAAATGCAGCGACTAATTTCATCTTCTCTTTGGCACTCCTACTTTCTTTTTTGTACCACTGCGAGTCGTGGGAGTTGGATCATGCGACTGGGTTGGTTGAGAAGGACCGGGCATGACATCCATTTGCGAAGGCTGAGAAGATGAAGCTAAAGCCCTTTTCCCCTTATGAACGACCTTCCGAGTGGACCTACGAGGAGGACGTGCAGATGGAGGCGGTGGAGGTCGTGCAAGCTTGTTCTTCCTTAAAATCGTTAGGAGAATGCGTTTAATACCCAAGAACTTTGACTTCGATGGCTCCGGCACCCCCGCCACTAACTCGTCAACCAACTCGGCCACATGGTAAATTCCATCAGTCTGTAATACAAAAATTATGAGCATGTCAATTTATATACAGTTTGATGTTAAACAAAATGTACATATCAGACTTCGCTCAAGCAGCGCTCTAGGGATGCATGGTTTCGCGCCTTGAGGAACATCTAAAGGCGGGTCTACGGGAATAACAATATAACGACGCGTGATGTTCTAATACCATGTGTAGTATTGCATATGTGATACCGCTGCCGCACTTTGCTCTTGCACATGATCATAGTGATGGTTCCATGTATTGATTCCCGCTTGATAGGCCTCATTGTCCCCGGCTTCAACCATGTAGTGCGGTGGGTTCTCAGGGATGTGTTGTAGCAGGCCAAACTGTCTCATCACTCTATCTGGTAGATAAGGAGAGACATCACGAAAACAAATAAGCGGCACGCGTGCTGTCCAAAGCTGGCTAGAAGCTACGCACAATGGAGGTAGATGAGGAAATGCCTTGGTGTAGAGGGTCCATGAAACAATATCGTAATCGAGTACATCGAACTCGTTACGATAGAACTTAACATTGTGTCTGGGCGTCGACAATGAGCTCTTCAGACCGACAAACCTATTAAAAACATTTAAAATTTATTACCGCGATTTAAAAAATAACTATCTGCAATCTATAATTCTAGTAATAATACCTTGAAGCAAAAGGCAAAGAAACATCAATTTGCGGCCTCTTCAATGTTATTCTCCCAACCGGGAGATACGACCAAGACCATGTCTGCAAACGAGTATACATATAATAAAACATAAGATGCATACGTCTAATAAAACATAAGATGTAATATCTGCATCAATGTAAGACAACCTCCAATGGAATCACCCTACCCTAAAGTCAACCGTGATAGCTCCGCATACGTGTAGCCAAGCGCGGCGCTACCCCAAGCATGCTGCCGACATACATCAAAATCCTCCAAGTAATGTAGCCATCTAAGCCACACCCGAGATTTCAAAAGGTCACATACCAAGCATGACGTGATAATGTGAATTATAATCGCGCGCGCACGCTGCTCCACCTATACTTGCGAAGCATCCTGTAGAATGTCCACTACTGGTTGTGCTCTAAACCACTTCATAGTAATCATCTCAGGCCCCCACCACGCATCTCCTGAAGGAGATAATCCTAGCTGTCTCGCGCACATCTCGGCATAATCAGCTAGTTCAGGTAGGGTGAATGGATGTCCATCGATTGGTATGCCAAGAAGAACCGCTACGTCCTCCAATGTGATCGTCATTTCACCGCAACTGAGGTGAAACGACGATGTCTCAGGTCTCCATCGATCAATCAAAGCCGTTATGAGATGGCGGACAATTTGTATGGATCCAAGTCGATGTATCAAAAGAAAGCCCACTCGTTCAAGAAGTGCTAACCCACCGGCATGATTTGAAGTGACCGACTATAACGAAGACGAGTGCTCTATGGTATCAACAGGGTCTTTGCCCTGCCACACAATAACAAAATTGATTTTTTAACTAGTTTAACACACACAATAACAATGAAGGGATGGGTGATCTATGCTTACCGACATCAATTCCACGTTGTTTGAACGATGTTGAGACTGTAAATACAAGACGCTCCCGTCTACGGGTCCGGCCAACATCTGCGCATAATCTACATAATTCAATGCTAACAAATTTAGTATTATGTTTCTCCAAAACAAGTACATGAATACAAATCTTCAATTCCACACAAACTCAGTATAATGAGATCATCTAGCAATCTTCAATTCTACAAAACTACCATGGCATTCCAATTTCTATGAGTACCTACAACCCTAGCTCCTAAACCCAGTTTCTTCGATTCTCAATAAAACTATCATGAAATCAACAATTGTATATATTAGACAACAATAGATCATCATTAACTAGCAATGAATCAACCGTGCACAAAATCCCAAGGATAATTAAAAAACCCTAAATCCAATTTCTTAAAGAACGAGACAAAATTAAAAGAGATTATTACCTAAAGCTTGTTCTTGCGTCGAATAGCTTGCCATTTTAATTGCGAACTGGAATTTAGTGGAAGAAATTTGGGTTTTGATTTAATTGAGGTATTGGGTTTTTTGGTTGTAAGTGGAAGAGTTTGAGAAATGAGGATGAAAGGGTACGTCGGCTGCTTTAAAAAAACAAATCTATGGGGGCGCAATCAAGGATTGCGCCCAAAAGGTTTGTTCATATTGGCGCAATCTTTGACTGATCAGATACAAGTTCTCCTACGTGGTCAAAAGGGGGTTATATTTGCAATTGCAAAAGTAGGCTAAAAGCGGAGAAAAAAATAGGCCAGAAATGAAAAATGCTCTTTTTTTACTATTAACCATATGTTGGTTATTAATTTGTTGACTGCTTTGAATGTGTTTATCAGATTTTGTCTATTTTCCAAATTTTGAATCCCTATATACCAACATGATGAAATAAATATAACCCAAGTGGTACTAACATGTTTCCAAACTGTTCACAAACCTAGGACTTATATTATTGCTGCTATTGTTATAATGACTATTACTGATTTTGTCATACAATATATGTCACTTGACAACGTATATTTCATCATGTGGACTGCTTCTAGGTTTGTTCGACACTATTTTCCACCCAACCAGACATGTTGGTTTATCCATCCATGTCATTTTGTTACTGTTTGTGCGGAGTACAGTGCATTAGCTGAAAATTCATATCACATGATATATTTGGAACTTGGGTTTCAGCGGCTATAAGAGCAGGGTGCTGTGAATTCTGAAATGTTTATTTTGGAGATGTATGAGTATAAAGAGGCTTTATGTACAGATTATTTATATTTGTATGGCATCTATTAAATGTAATTAACATGCACAACCAAACATGTTATAGATATGGCTAACAAATAGAATCGGAAGCCGAAAACCCGAAACAAACCCAATCCGAAAAGACTCAAACTCGAACCGAACCCGACAGGTCTTGGGACTAGTCTAGGTGATTAAAATACGATTAAAGCCCGATCCAACCCGACCCGAATTGACCTGACCCGAAAGACCTAACCAAAAAGCATTGAAGTATATGTATTTTTAGTGTTATTTTCCAATCGAACCCGAACCGACCCAATCCAACCAAATCTCGGCTCGAGTAGGATCAAGATTTTTTTACTGTATGATTCAGATCAGAAAAAACTCGACCCATCCTGAACTGAGACCCACCGAGTCGAGTCGGGGTCCATTGGGTCGCGTCTAATTGCCACCCTAGTTGTAGTTCTGATCTTTATATTCTTGGAATGTAAACTGAATCTGGAAAGAAAGCTTTAGTTGATTATTATATAGCTCAATAATTTAGACACAAAAATTGCACCATCATTTTCCAAGACACTATGTTAATTATGTCTGTTGTTTTAACTCTATTGTAGATTTATGAGGCTTTAGCCTAATGAATATGATGATATTGACTTATTGAGACTCTCCATCGACCATAGTCTCAAGAGTAAACATAGTTGCATGTCCCTATTGATCGGATAAGGGTATAATTTATGAGGATAAAATAAACATTTTCCCTAGGTTTTATTCAAGACAAAGGCCAAGGTAGGGTTGTCAATGGATACTTTCAGATACTGATAGTGTTATATCCTTATTCGTATCCGAAATCATTTTTGGATATCGGATATCCATATCCGCGGATACGGACGGATATCGGATAATTATCCTCTCTGCTAGTGATCGATAAATCAAGAAATATAATTAAATTTTTTTAGCTTAACATAAATGTTTTTCAATTCCATTGATCAAAATAGTGTTAAAAATAAACATATATGATGAAATTAAGTAGATTTGAGTCACTAATATGCATTTATTGCATATAATATATATCTTCAACTTCATAAAGCAATAAACAAATCTCATTCATTATACTAAAATACATATAATTTTAAGTATAATGTTAAAAAACGGACGGATAATTTTCGGATGCGCGGATATCTATGTATTTGTATCCGCATCCGTTTTTTCAGATATCGAATATTTATCCGGTTTCGGATACGGATGCAGACGGATATCAGATTTTTCGGGTATCCATTGACAGCCCTAGGCCAAGGCTTATCTGGACAATTTTTAGCTCTTACAGATTGAGAGAATAAATTTTGCTAAGCATAGAAGGTATGACCTTATTTATTGATGAAGCATGTACTTGACAAGGGTAATCAATATTGTCAAAAAAATTATGACCTTATAATTGCACCTCCAAAGGAAAATGTGTAAGTTGTTTTAGTTTGTTGTATGTAAATAAGGTTTGTCGGATTATCATTTGCCTTTTCAATTTTGTTTATTTTAGGAGCCCTGTCAACAAGGATTAGTTTAACAAATTATGTGTTTGTTGAAATTTATGTTGAATTGATCAAACTACCAACCAAATATTTCAATTTTGGATTAACAAAATAGTTATTATTATAGACATATATATACAAGAAGTTAGGCAAACCAATTACATACATGCATATATATATAAGATCATTTTTTTAATGTGTTCATAGTTGTTAAGAATTTTTTACTGATCCAACAAAACAACTATTAAACCTCTTTTATTATAAATTTTGTCACTTGTTGTAATAATTCCTTTTATCTCCTTGATCTGCTGGAGCTGAGTGATATAACCACAGACCCTGTAGTGCCACTTAACCGCAACACCAGACCCAAGAGGCTAACCAGGTTGCCTAAAAGACTCATGGATTAGAGCAGCATATTGGATAAGATAGAATACGTGTATTTTCCTTTAGTACCTTTTGTTGTAATTTGGTTATGCTATTTTTCCTTTCTGCAAATTGTTAGTAGCTTTTTTTTTTTTTGCCAAGTTTGTTAGGAAGGAATCCCATATTACCACGTAGGAAAAATAGCAGAGGCATTACCTATAAAATGTATGCGTAGAAGTAATAATGAGGATAGAAAAATTCTGAGAAAACCTCTCTTCTTCCTCTAATGTTCATCTTCTGCTATTAAAATCTTCTGTCTCTTTCCCTGTGCTACTTTTCTACCAATCAACTGGTGCTTTCACTTCTTGATCTCCCCTCCTCCTCTTCTTCAATACCAAACAACACTCCATCACCAAGACCCGGATCGATGATGCCTTCCAACAACTAGCTGAACCCCAAGATACCATCACCTCTATTCAAACTACCCAAACCAACCATGGCTCCATGCTAGAAACATTAACAGCCGTCAACATTGACATCAAATCCGTCCTCCATGACCTCACCAAACAAATGACCGACATAAACTGGAAACTAGACACTCAATCACTCCTTTCCCCAACTATCCGACATCTACCACCGCTGGACCAGTAAACACTAACCGCCAAGTCCCCATACTTCCAACCCCCACATCAACCCGAACACCAAAATGCACTCAATCATCTTTCGATGAATCTAACCCACACGATTGGATATTTTAAGCCGATCGATTTTTTGCCTACTACTCAACGCTGGAAGACCAAAGAGTTAACATCGCAAGCTTACATATGCAAGGCCAACCTCTTTCTTGGTTCCAGTGGATGCATCGCAATAAGCAATCACTACATGGCCAGCATTAACCAAAGCACTTGAACAACGTTTTGGACCTCCCACATTCCTAACCCCACAAGCCACCCTATTCACACTCAAACAAATATCCACTGTTGAAAACAATCTATCTTCCTTTGAAACCATTTGCAACTGTATCACCACTTTATCCAATGATTCCATCCTCCACTGCTTCATTTTTGGTCTTAAACTCCACATCCAAAATGAAATCCATATACTCAAACCAACCACCATTTCCGAAGCGATTGACGCAGCTAAACTCATCGAACGAAAATACACCGGCCAGACCAAACAGCCATACCCCAAATACCACAATGCACCCACAAAATCGGTCAGTACAACAAACACTTCTCAAACATTTCCTCAAACACCATCAAACCAACCTCCAAAACATTCTATCCCTATCAAACAATTGTCTCAATCAAAAATGAATGTATGCAAACATTAAGGGATATGCTTTAACTGTGACGAGAAGTACCACTTCGGACACCGCTGCAAACCATCTTAGATACTCATGATTTTACCCGAACTTAGCCATGGCGACATCAAACCAACACCCACTTCACCCACGCCACACGAACCAGATCCTCCACCGCCTACTATCACCAAAGATGATCATATCGACCCCTCTCAAACCCAAACACAAGAGATTTCCTTCCACGCATTGACTAAATCTTCCCATCCACGCGCCATCCGACTACCCGCAACCATTAACGGTAACCCAATCTCCATCGTTGTTGGCACTGGCTCCACACACAACTATATCCACCCAAAAGCAGTGAAATTCCTTGGCCTCAACCCAACCCAATCAGAGTCCTTCGTTGTGACGATAGGAAATGGCGAGCAGTTGAGAAGCGTTGACAGTTGTGCTAACGTAAGCATCAATATCCAGGGTAATCAATTTCTAATCGAATTTCACTTGTTAGAAATCTCTGGATCGGATGCAGTCTGTGGAATAGAATGGTTAGAAACTTTGGGGATGATAACAGTTGATCATAAGAACTTAACGATGGTCTTTCTTTTTAATAACCAACAAATTACCCTAACTGGGTTGGGCCCAAATACTAGGCCTGCTCCTTTATCTGTTCATCAGTTACGAAGAATGGAACACACTTCAGCAGTATCTACATTCCTATTTCTACAATTTAAACCGTACTCATCGTTACCAAGCCCGGACCAAACATCCTATTACTAACCCACAACTCCAAAATATCCTCGATTCATACAACCATATATTTTCTCAACCCGTAGAACTTCCACCAAATCGCACCCTAAATCACCACATCAACCTCCTTCCAAACTCACAACCCATTAACACTAAACCATACCGCTACCCATATTTCAAAAAAAATGAGATAGAAAGACAAGTCCAAGAAATGTTGCACTCCTAAATTATTCATCCTTCGATTAGCCCATTCTTCTCTCCCGTTTTGTTAGTAAAAAAGAATGACGGGTCATGGAGTTTTTGCGTCGACTATAGAGCCGTTAATACCATCACTATAAACCGATTTCCCATTCCAACCATTGACGAATTATTGGATGAATTATTTGGAGCAACTTTCTTTTCCAAACTCGACCTTTAAAGCGGTTATTTTCAAATACGAGTTCACCCACCCAACTTACCAAAAACAGCCTTTTGCACTCACGATGGACATTAGGAATTCTTAGTAATGTCGTTCGGTTTGACAAACGCCCCATCCACATTTCAAGCCACTATGAATAACATTTTCATACCACATCTACTAAAATTTATCTTTGTTTTTTTTGATGACATCCTTGTTTATAGTCCATCGTGGGCCTCTCATCTAGATCATCTTCAAACAACACTCTGCATCCTAGATCAACACAAATTCTTCGCCAATCGAAACAAATGCGAATTTGGGCTTAAGGAACTTAATTATCTTGGCCATGTCATTTCCGCAAAGGGTGTCCAAGTGGATCAATCAAAGATCGACGCCATGATTCGTTGGTCAACACCTACCTCCATCACCGCAGTTTGCGGGTTCTTGGGACTCACCGGCTACTATCGTCGTTTCATCAAACATTACGCCACTTTAGCAACATCGTTAACCGGTTTACTCAAGAAAAATGCCTTTGAATGGAGCCTGAAGGCCCACGAAGCCCTGGAAAAACTAAAATGAGTGGCCACACATACCCCAACCCTCTCCTTTCCAAACTTTTCACAACCGTTTACAGTAACCAACGATGCATCTTCAATGGCCATAAAAACAAACACCCCATAGCCTTTTTCAGCCTTAAACCTCCCCCACCACCTTCAAAAAGCATCAACGTATTCATGCAAAATGTTTGCGATCACTACAGTAGTAAAAAAATGGAAACACTGCCTCCTTGGGCATAATTTTCAGATCTACACTAACCATCGCAGCCTTCAAGAACTTGCCTCCTAATCCATTCAAACTCCAGAGCAACAAAACTGGTTGACCAAATTACTAGGCTTTGATTTGACGATTCATTATCAACCTGGAACCACTGCAAGAAAATATATTATTGATAACGCAATTTAATAACGCGTTATTCTAAAGAATTATTATTTATGGTTAAATATTTGTTTTTTATGTCATTTTGTACTACACCATTGTGTGACACTCTACTCCACGCTCCAAAATTTTCGTTTCCCTCCAAAAAAACAATTACCCCATATCTCCCTCTCCAAAATGCCATCATTTTCGTATCCTCCAATTTTTTTTACTGACCAAATAATCATAATCAAACTGTCCACTCGAATAGTTCGTGCCGTTCTCCAACCAAATATAATCATCTTCGCAGTCGTTCTCCTCCACCATAATAGTTCATTTCTCAGTGGTCAACTTGTTTGTGAAACCCTTGTCTCGGATCTTCGATTTCGCCTTTCATTGGTATTTTTCAGGTTCGTTCCTCAGTAGGCAATCTATTTCATGGTTCTATGCAAGAATTGTAACGGCCCACAAATCTGTACCCTTTGAGTTGACTAATAACACCACACGTCCAACCCAAATTGCACAGAAATACGAATCATTATTAGAAAGAAGTTACAGGATGAGAAATAGATAGAAAGAAATATTAGAATAGAAGAAAACAAAGAAGACAAATCTCACAGCGGAACGAATAAAATATATTATCTAACATAAGTTTTGAAATACAAATCAGTAACTTTATATACATACCATCACCAGAGCACAAAAGTTATTCCTGGAACAGTTATAAACACCTGTTTCCAGATAGCACATAGTACACAGCGGAAATATGATAGTCTATAGCTAACCGGTGAAGCCTCCTGCTTCCAGCTCTTCCAAGTGAATCTGAAAAATCCCAACTACTTGACAGCCCGTACAAATTTGGGCACCCAAGATGTAATGACCCGGATTCTTATGGGTTAATTTTAAAATATTTAATATGGATTTAAAAATTGGGTGGATAAATGTAAATGGAATTTTTATATTAAGTTATCAATTTAATAATCAATTTTGATTTAATATCGAATATATTAAATTATCGTAATACGTCAGTTCGAGAAGTTGAAACTGAATTAGAAACAGTTCAAAAAATCAATTCAAAACTCTGTTTAAATTAGAATAATAATATTAAATTATTATCGAAGAATTTAAATGGTTTGAAATTTAAATGTATATTGATTTAAATTAATATCCTCTACAGATGATCGAACTGGACTTCGATACCTATCCCAGTGGGTTCAGAATAGTGGTTTTACCCTAGAATGGACAGTTGTTGGGTTCAAAAAGGAGTTCGCTGTCAAGGAGTATTTTAATTTAAGGACACCGGTTTTAAATTAGAATATTAATAATTTTTAAATATCATAGTTGGTGGACATAAATTAAGCAACAAGGAAAAAACAATTATGAACCGTGGCTCCTTCTCCTTCTATCAATTGGAATTAACGTGGCCATTTCCTTGTTCACCCGTTCATCTATAAAATCGCGTTTCCATTCCTCTGAAAACAAAATCGGTTCCTCTTTAATGCTTCTCACTGTTGAAATCAGAAATGACCGAAGCCACTCCCAAAAATCGTCAGTTCGATTCGAAATAAAATGGCCTCCCGTGTAGAAATCGAAATCGATACACTAAAGGAGGGGTTCAAATTGAAATGGGGATTCGCGAGTTAGAAATTCGTGAGTTCCCTGAGGCTCGAAGCTCAACACGAGACCAAAAGGAAGAAGGTCGCGATAAGATTCTAGTGGTGGAACAAAGTAGTTGAGGGGTGCAATTGATGTTTCTTTGCATCTCGACTTTGACTGTGGACTATTCTGAAGAGCGATGGAGTTTTGCGAGTTAGGGCTGAGGATGTCGGGATAAGGTTCGTCGATCAGTATGAGGGTGAAGGGCGTTGAAATTCAGGCAGCGGCACTGGCGTTTGTGAATAGATGGTGGAGTTGATTTTCTTGTGTGATGCAAACTGAAGTTCGATGCAGTGAAGGGTTCGGAAATTGGATGGTTTTGGGTGCGACAGTGTCAGGAATGAGGCGATTGGTCTGGATGTTAAGGGCTGATATGTTTAAGGCACGGTGGTGGTGCGCAGTGCGTGATAGTTGAGTCTCGAGGATGCTGTAGTGGTTGCCTTAGGAAGAAGGATGCTGTTCGGATCCGAAATCAAGCAAGAAGGAAGAAGGACCAGTGATGAACATCAATCGTTCGATGAAATGCCAGAATGAATAGTGGCAGTTTTATAGGGGCTGATTTGCAGCAAAGCTGATCGGTGATTGTTGAGGTTGTTCATGGATTAGTCGAATGGGTTGCAAAGTAAGGTATACATTTTCTTTTTTTCTAATTAAATCAATAAGATAATTTATTTTGGTTTATATAATTTAATCGATAAATTAAAATACATAAACGTAGGTGCAAGGTAATCAACTCGAGAAAAATTCGTAGTTGGGACAATTTGGAATTTAGATGGATATTCAGCAATTAAGAATCTGGTGAGTAAATATCACCTGTTTATTTAGAATTATTTTTATATCGTTAAAAATAATTGTTTTGCTAGTTTGAATGCTGTTTGGTTGATTTAAATATATATATATATAGTTATTTAGGCTTAATTGTTATATATATATTGGGTTGATGATTGGTTGGATTCCCACAGTCTCATTAGTGGATGCTCGCAGTTTCATAGCGGATGATTTCCCTATGCGCCCCACAAATATACTAGTGGATGACCTTCATACCGCGATATCCTGCCTCGAAGGAGGATGGGTATTACTATGTTGACTAACGTCTGTGGATGCAGGAAAACATGTTGGAGGAATCCGACTGGATTCCTCGAAAATATATATTTTATGTTTGTTATTTGTTTACATATATATACTATCATATATGATGTGTTAGAGAACTAGAAATAAATAATTGGTTGTTGGGTGTTTAAATATCACTTGGCTAAGTGATAATTTATAAAAATATCCTAAAAGGGATATTTGAGATTTAAAAGGGTAATTCTATTTTTTCTAAAATAGAATTTAAATTTTTAAATAGATTTGAAATATAAACTTGTTTTGAAAAATAAGACAAGTAGTTCCTCTATAAACGAAGTTTATAAATAGTTGTTTTAAAAACAAAGTTTATAAATGAAGTGGAAAGAACTATCATTGGATAATTCAGAAATAAAAATACAAGTGTGAAATTGAAAAGGGAAATCTATTTTTCCAAAAGTAGAAATATCGATTTCAAAGGAATTGAAATCGAGACTTGTTTAAAGAATGAATAAAGAAAGTGAAATAGAATTTGAATATAGAATTCAAATAGATTGATATGGAATCTGAATAATGGAATTCAAATGGAGTTTAACTATAGAATTCGGAAATAGAATTTGAATTCAAAGGAATTGAAATAGAATTTGAATATCGAAAGTGAAATAGAATTTGAATATAGAATTCAAATAGATTGATATGGAATTTGAATAATAGAATTCAAATGGAGTTAACTATAGAATTTGGAGATAGAATTTTAATTCAAAGGAATTGAAGTAGAATTTGAATAAAGAGAATAAATATAGAATTTGAATATAGAAATTTCAATGGGATTTGAATAAAGGAAATTAAAACATAGAATTTAAATAAGAAAATTGAAAAGGGATTTGAATATAGAAAATTCAAAGGGGATTTGAATATAGAAATTTCAATGGGATTTGAATAAAGAAGATTTAAATAATGGAAAATTGAATATAGAATTCATATAGAGTTAAAATGGAAATTTGAATATAGAATTGAAATAGAATTGAATTGGAATTCGAATATAGAACTTAAATTGAAATTTGAATTCAATTAGTTAATAAGGAAGTTAAAATATATTTGAAACATGTCATGTTAAAATATAAAAGTGAAATAGCCTAAACAGTTAATTAACAAATTAACTAACGAATTGAGTTAAAACGATCGGGTATAGGTGAATTAAATTGGACAAGTATAAATATACAGGAGAAAGGTATGGGATAAGGATAATGCAGGTATATAAATAGAATGCTCGACAAAAAGGTACGTTTTTAATTCATATATGAGATTTTATGCACCGTATCAGCTAGTCGCTTGGCTTTTCTTTTTTTCTTTTGGATTGGTGAGGGCCATGGGAGGCTATTTGAAATATCCCGATGCTCCCGGTACAAAGGAGATTATGGCGAATTTTTCCTGGAATTTAAGGAGTTAGAATAATTTTAAGAAGTTTGATAACTAGAAATCTATATATAAATATATATAGAAGTCAATAAGGAAGCGAACTTAAAAATAGAATAGTATAATCAAAAAGGAAGACTAGGAATAAAACCTCGTAAGAATAGAAAGAGAAAGTGTATGTGTTTAAAAGTGAAGAAGTAGTTGTATGGTATTGATTTTTCGAGTAAGTAGTCATATCTGTTTTGACGTTATAAATGTTATTCAGTCAAGGTCTGAGAGGTAGTTATACCTCAACTTGATTGATTTCATTATTAACAAATAAATAGTAAGATTTCAGGCTCGAAGATCAATGTTGAATAAGAGTAAGTTGAATATAGTATTTGGGTTGTCGTAACGATGTTTTACACAACTTCCGTTTTAACCCAAATAACTGTAAACTTGGAAATAGAATAAAGAATATTTCCTAATTATAGAAATAAACGAGATCGGAAAAGAGATAAGTAATTGGAATATTTTCCAATTATAAATAGCATATATTTTCTAAAGTTTAGAAAATAAAGGAAGGCGATATTCGGAAATGTTTTCCAAGTAGCGTAAAAGGGCCAATATGGTTATTGAAAATATTTGGTTAACAAATATTGATAAGGAAACGGAGAAGAGATTTAAATAATGAAATATTGATTAAAGAGCCCAGTGATTTGTTTGATATATTGAATGAACACTTGTTTTCTTCGATAGTTAAATCATCGACTATCGAAACACTTGTTTTTATTCGATAGTTAAATCACAGACTATCGAAGTTTTTGACCATCGTTGTCAATATGGAGAGACCGGTTGGATTATTATCCGAAGAACCACTCCGTATTGGTAGTAGCGTTGCGAATCAGATTATATGAAGAAAATCGAAGACGGAGTAGAGTGCAAGGACTTTTTCTATTAATAGAAATTGTGCCTTCGGTTCATCATGTTCCTGGGTGACTTGTATGGATGAATGTCTGACAGAGTATTTCCAGAAAGGTCACGTACATTGATTTCTTCAACCTTACCAAGAGTGGAAGCGGAGAAGGAAACTTCTTTAGCTAACACGTAATGTACTGTTGTAGACGTCAATTAGTGATTTTCGATGGATCTGACAATGTGGCATTCGAAGTGAATCAGATGTGATGATAAAGCGTAACCTTAAGCCTCATCAACCGGTAAATGACAAAAATCAGGCAGGCAACATGGCTATGTAGGTCGCACCTATTAGGGTGTATAATCACCTGATCTAGAGTTTCATTTACTTATAAAAATCTATTGTCAATGTTGTCCTATTCGGGAAACGGTTGCTGATCCCAACCGTTGGTGATATACATTCGATACACTCAAGCGAAATGAGTGGTCGGTCATGTGTGGCTGAGTTGCAAGATGTTCTTGTTGAACTCGGTGTATTCTCTCCTAGAGGTATACCAGCGGAAGGTGGTTCCATACCTTGTCATAGTTGGAAAATCAAATATCCAATAAGTGCTTGCGGTTTTGATTGTATATTATATATGTGGAACGTGAGATGCAAACGTTCCACTAGATTGTTATTTACTTGATTTAGACATTATTATAATTTCAAAAGAGTTTTGATATAAAGATTATTATTCCTTTCAAAAGGGATTTTGAAAGTTAAGTGTTTGGATTCTCATAAGGGAAAAACCCGTTCCGTGTTATACGGCGTGGTCTTATGAGATATCATTCAGTTTTCTGAAATTGTTCTAAAACTGTTTACTCATACCAGTCCCATGACTGACCCGGAGTTTATTTGTTTTGTTCTACCTAAACTCTTGGGTGCCTAAATTTGTACGGGCAGTCAAGTAGTTCAGGATTTTACAGATCTATCTAAAGGAGCTTGGAGCAGGAGACTTCAGCGTTAGTTATATAGAGTTTTGTTCCGCTGTGTTGTAAGTGTTGTACTCTGATAAGTGTATGTTATACAGTTAAGATTTTGTATTTCAAAAATATGATATATTATATTTTGTTCCGCTGCGATGTGAGATTCTGTGTTTTTGTTTCTGTTCTTCTTCTATCTTTTTCTTCTAAAAAAAATGTTTTGTATTTTCGTGATATTTGGTTTGGACGTATGATGTATGTAGTCAACTCTGATGTTACGGCTCTGCGGGTCATTACAATTGGTATCAGAGCTTAGGTTGAGCGAATACCTTGGCTTGTGTGTCATGTGCTCATTAGAGATAGGATCAGTGGTATCCTAGAATGAGTTGAGTGTATATATATACGAGAGAGCGTATTTGTTATTTGATATAAAAACTGTTTTGTATTATGTTGACTAGTCTGTTGAGTGAATTATGAATTCTGATCGAATCGTGGGACGCCACGATGTCGATAGGAGTTTATAAACACTTGAACAGAAGATTGGACACGATATTGTTTTAAATCGTTGTGTTGATTGTTAGAATTATAATCAAATTAGATTATAAAAACTGAAATAGTTATATATATAACCAATGGAATTTGTATATGAAATCAAATATACAAATGTGATAAATTGAAATTGAATTCCAACCAGAATTCAGAATTTAAAATCCTGGGAAGTTGGAAAATATTTTCCGAATTTTATTAAAATAATATAGCTTTATTTTGGAAGGATTTTTGAATAAAAATCATTTGAATGGATTTTGAATATGATAAAGCACTGAACTCACTTCAGTGGCTGGGAAATAATTCTGATGATGGTCGCAACATCATCAGTGTTCATTTTCGAGTTTCTATGTGATGAATTGTTGTCTTAGAAAAGTTTTTGATGGAAATTTGTTTGAAAAGAAAACAAGTTGTTTGAAAATTCAAATGTTTTGAATTTGAGATGGATATAAATATATACATATATTTATATTACTTCAAAGGAGTTTTGAAATAAAACCCTGGGAATTTGAATGATTGAAAATTAATTTAACTTAAGTAAGTTAAATGGATCATAATGAATAAATTGAGTAAAATCAATGCGAATGAAATATGAATTGGGTGTGAATAAAGGAAAAACCAAAAGAGTTAAAAAGAAAATATATTTGTAGAACAAATATAAAGGAAATATATTTGTAAAACAAATACAAAGGAAGTTATGTGCAAACAAATAGAAGGAGAAATATTTGTAAAAACATTTACAAATAGAATTTAAAAGGAAATATTTGTAAAACATTTACAAATAGATTAAATGGAAATATTTATTTATAGAAAATAAATAGAATGTTATAAATGAGATATTTATTTGTTAAATAAATAGAATTTAATCAAAGGAATATTTAGAAGATGAATAGAAAATGGAAATCTGTTTTAACAGATAAATAGAAAAGATTAATTTATAAATAACAGTTTATAAATTAAATTAAATATGTATCATTCGATAAATGGAATATATAAGTCTGAACTAATATAGAGAAGAGATATTGGTTTTTAACACCGATAGTTTTAAATAGAAGGGGTACACAACACTTGTATAAGTGAAGTAACGTTATTAAAGAGAACATTTATAAAGTGAAGAACCGTTACTAAAAGTAAATCTTTATAAATGAATAAACGTTATCCAATAGGAGTTATTTGAATAGGAGTTATTCGAATAGGAGAAGTCGACTAGAGTTAGAAATAATCGATTAGAGTTGGAATAAATCGATTAGAGTAAGAATTAACCAGTTAGAGTTAATCAGTTAGGATTAATCCGTAGAGTTAATTGAATATTTGTTATTCAATTAGAATTTATCGAATATTTGTTATTCAAATTTAGAGTTAACCAGATAGAGTAAATTGAACATAGTTAATCGAATTAGGATTTAATTGAATGTTAGTTATTCAATTAAAGTTGATTGAATATAGTTATTGAGATAGAGTTAGTCAAACATAGTTACTCAGGATAAGTTGTCATTTCGTACGACTGCTAGTGAAATTCGCAGGGCTGCAGATAGCCTAGGGCGGTCGGATGTTTCCTGAGGGAATCAGGCGTAACCATTGTGATCGCTGCGATCTAGAGTCAAGCGAATGGAGTTAAATCAAATATTAGTTATTCGAATAGAATTAAAAGAGTTAATCGAATATTAGTTATTCGAATAGAATTAAAGGAGTTAATCGAATATTAGTTATTTGAATAGAATTAAAGGAGTAAATCGAATATTAGTTATTCGAATAGACTTAAAGGAGTTAATCAAATATAGTTTATTTGAATAGAATTAAAGGAGTTATCGAATATAGCTTATTCGGAAGAAGTTAAGTGAAAAGAGCTAATCAAATAGGGTTAATCGATAAGAGTTAAATCAAATAGAGTTAATTGATAAGAGTAAATTGAATAGAGTAAATCGAATATAGTTTATTCAAAGAAAGGTTTTCGAAACTAGTTATTCGAAAGAGAGATTATCGAATATAGTTATTCGAAGGGAGGAGTTATCAAATAGGGATTTATTCGAAAGAGAGTTACGTAAGGAAGTTTGAAATGTTGAGTATCAACATAAGTGTGTTTTTGAAAAGTTAATGGGTTTGTAGCACTTTTTCTACCTTAGCAATTTCGAGGACGAAATTATTTTAAGTGGGGAAGAACGTAATGACCCGGATTCTTATGGGTTAATTTTAAAATATTTAATATGGATTTAAATACTGGATGGATAAATATAAATGGAATTGTTATATTAAGTTATCAATTTAATAATCAATTTTGATTTAATATCGAATATATTAAATTATCGTAATACGTCAGTTCGAGAAGTTGAAACTGAATTAGAAACAGTTCAGAAAATCAATTCAAAACTCTGTTTAAATTAGAATAATAATATTAAATTATTATCGAAGAATTTAAATGGTTTGAAATTTAAATGTATATTGATTTAAATTAATATCCTCTACAGATGATCAAACTGGACTTCGATACCTATCCCAGTGGGTTCAGAATAGTGGTTTTACCCTAGAATGGACAGTTGTTGGGTTCAGAAAGGAGTTCGCAGTCAAGGAGTATTTTAATTTTAGGACACCAGTTTTAAATTAGAATATTCATAATTTTTAAATATCATAGTTGGTGGACATGAATTAAGCAACAAGGCAAAAACTATTAGGAACCGTGGCTCCTTCTCCTTCTATCAATTGGAATTAACGTGGCCATTTCCTTGTTCACCCGTTCATCTATAAAATCACGTTTCCATTCCTCTGAAAACAAAATCGGTTCCTCTTTAATCCTTCTCACTGTTAAAATCAGAAATGACCGAAGCCACTCCCAAAAATCTCAGTTCGATTCGAAATAAAATGGCCTCCCGTGTAGAAATCGAAATCGATACACTAAAGGAGGGGTTCAAATTGAAAAGGGGATTCGCGAGTTAGAAATCCGTGAGTTCCCTAAGGCTCGAAGCTCAACACGAGACCAAAAGGAAGCAGGTCGCGATAAGATTATGGTGGTGGAACAAAGTAGTTGAGGGGTGCGATTGATGTTTCTTTGCATCTCGACTTTGACTGTGGCCTGTTCTGAAGAGCGATGGAGTTTTGCGAGTTAGGGCTGAGGATGTCGGGATAAGGTTCGTCGATCAGTATGAGGGTGAAGGGCGTTGAAATTCAGGCAGCGGCACAGGCGGTCGTGAATAGATGGTGGAGTTAATTTTCTTGTGTGATGCAAACTGAAGTTCGATGCAGTGAAGGGTTTGGAAATTGGATGGTTTTGGGTGCGACAGTGTTAGGAATGAGGCGGTTGATTTGGACGTTAAGGGCTGATAGGTTTAAGGCACGGCTGTAGTGGTTGCGTTTGGAAGAAGGATTCTACTCGGATCCGAAATCAAGCAAGAAGGAAGAAGCACCAGTGATGAACATCAATCGTTCGATGAAATGCCAGAATGAATAGTGGCAGTTTTGTAGGGGCTGATTTGCAGCAAAGATGATCGGTGATTGTTGAGGTTGTTCATGGATTAGTCAAATGGGTTGCAAAGTAAGGTATACATTTTCTTTTTCTTTTAAATTAAATCCATAAGATAATTTATTTCGGTTTAAAGAATCTAATCGATAAATTAAAATACATAAACGTAGGTGCAAGGTAATCAACTCGAGAAAAATTCGTAGTTGGGACAATTTGGAATTTAGATGGATATTCAGCAATTAAGAATATGGTGAGTAAATCTCACCTGTTTGTTTAGAATTATTTTTATATCGTTAAAAATAATTGTTATGCTTGTTTGAATGTTGTTTGGTTGATTTAAATATATATAGTTATTTAGGCTTAACTATTATATATATATTGGGTTGATGATTGGTTGGATTCCCGCAGTCTCATTAGCGGATGCCCGCAGTTTCATAGCGGATGATTTCCCTATGCGCCCCACAAATATATTAGTGGATGACCTTTATACCGCGATATCCTGCCTCGAAGCAGGATGGGTATTACTATGTTGACTAACGTCTGTGGATGCAGGAAAACAGGTTGGAGGAATCCGACTGGATTCCTTGAAAATATATTTTTTCTGTTTGTTATTTGTTTGCATATATATACTGTCAAATATGATGTGTTAGAGAACCAGAAATAAATAATTGGTTGTTTGGTGTTTAAATATCACTGGGCTAAGTGATAATTTATAAAAATATCCTGAAAGGGATATTTGAGATTTAAAAGGGAAACTCTATTTTTCTAAAATAGAATTTGAATTTTTAAATAGATTTGAAATATAAACTTGTTTTGAAAAATAAAACAAGTAGTTCCTTTATAAACGAAGTTTATAAATAGTTCTTTTATAAACAAAGTTTATAAATGAAGTGGAAAGAACTATCACTGGATAATTCAGAAATAAAAATACAAGTGTGAAATTGAAAAGGGAAATCTATTTTTCCAAAAGTAGAAATATCGATTTCAAAGGAATTGAAATCGAGACTTGTTTAAAGAATGAATAAAGAAAGTGAAATAGAATTTGAATATAGAATTCAAATAGATTGATATGGAATTTGAATAATATAATTCAAATGGAGTTAACTATAGAATTTGGAGATAGAATTTTAATTCAAAGGAATTGAAGTAGAATTTGAATAAAGAGAATAACTATAGAATTTGAATATAGAAATTTCAATGGGATTTGAATAAAGGAAATTAAAACATAGAATTTAAATAAGAAAATTGAAAAGGGATTTGAATATAAAAAATTCAAAGGGGATTTGAATATAGAAATTTCAATGGGATTTGAATAAAGAAGATTTAAATAATGGAAAATTGAATATAGAATTCATATAGAGTTAAAATGGAAATTTGAATATAGAATTGAAATAGAATTGAATTGGAATTCGAATATAGAACTTAAATTGAATTTTGAATTCAATTAGTTAATAAGCAAGTTAAAATATATTTGAAACATGTCATGTTAAAATATAAAAGTGAAATAGCCTAAACAGTTAATTAACAAATTAACTAACGAATTGAGTTAAAACGATCGGGTATAGGTGAATTAAATTGGACAGGTATAAATATACAGGAGACAGATATGGGATAAGGATAATGCAGGTATATAAATAGAATGCTCGACATAAAGGTATGTATTTAATTCATATATGAGATTTTATGCGCCGTATCGGCTAGCCGCTTGGCTTTTCTTTTTTCTTTTGGATTGGTGAAGGCCATGGAAGGCTATTTGAAATATCCCGATGCTCCCTGTACAAAGGAGGTTATAGCGAATTTTTCCGGGAATTTAAGGAGTTAGAATATTTTTAAGAAGTTTGATAACTAGAAATCTATATATCAATATATATAGAAGTCGATAAGGAAGTGAACTTAAAAATAGAATAGTATAATCAAAAAGGAAGTGTTGACGCATTTTTTGGCAAAAGCTGTCATACATGGAATTCTTGAATGATAACATGCCCAAGTGGTGGAAACGACGTAAGAAGACATTGAGAGATTTGGTCAAAATCACATCCTCAACATAAACATGCCCGAAACTCCTATCAGACGACCTCTTTTGGGCCCGAAAACAGTGATTCCATATCTAAGCTTGGTAAATTTTGTAGATCTCTGAGTTAGCTTCAGTTTGAGCTTTGTTTTGGCTCAATCAGACTTACGGTTTGAAAGTTATGCCCGTTTCCGTAAACTGGTGTAATCTGGCAATTTCCTAGATAAAGCGACGAAGCAGCACACGATCGGAGTATGGATCACGCACCCTCGGATCGTTCCTCATCGGATCTCCCCTCATCGGATCGCCCTCCTCAGACCACGGTCCGTCCGTGGTACATCTCACGATCCAACCCGATCGCCAGCACTTCACTCCAGCTTCACCATGCCGCTCACAACCAGACTCGGCTCGTGATTGCCATATCACGATCCGACCCATGACCACGATCCGACCCCATGATCGCGATCCGACCTGCAGATACGCTCCCTGTTTTGACCTATTCTCATGCCACATCTTGCTCCTATTATCCTAGATCGGGTGCCACGTACCCCATCACGATCCGGTCAACCCAGAAGCTCTCCTATAGCTATAAATACACCATTTGAATGCATTTTCAAGGACTTTTGGCCATTCTTCTTCACTGCTTCCACCATTACTGAAGAGCAAGGATTTTGCACCCTTCTCCACATAAATTCTCCTCTTCTAATCTCAATAAACACACGAATTGTGTGTCTGCATGTAACTGATTCTTGTAATCTGTCAGTATAACAATAAGATTATAAAGTGGACGTGGGCTACATCTACAGCCGAATCACTATAAAAACTTTGTGTGTCTCCTCTTTATTTATTGTTTTCTGCATTTTTGTGATCTGCGATCTGCATTTGGGTGTTAAGCCCAGATTTCGGTCTAACATTTTGGCGCGCCAGGAAGGGGGGCACACAAAAACTTCAACTTCTAGCATTAAAGGAAACTCAATGGCGAACAAAAGGAAGAAGACTGGAACATCTTCTCATACTGATGATGCTGACGATGAAGGCGCAAGGAATGAGGAAAGCCTGGAGGCTTCCTCCCATGAAGATCCATCAGCATACCTGACTAGAGACGAGATGGATGGAGTTCTCGCTGAATTGAGGACCCAGACGACAAGGCAGGACGATCTCCTCTAGAAACAACATGAAATGATCAACCAATTCTTCGCTCGGATGGATGGAAGGCCGAGCAACGCTCAAGCCATTGGAGACGGAGCCACTGAAGCGGCTCGCACAGGCCACCATGATCAGATCGGGTCGGGCTCAGCGACCCGCGACCCGCCAGCACCAATGCTCGGGGGCAACCCACTCCTTATTGCAAATGCACAACAGCCTACTTCAGCTCAGGTTCATATAGACACCGGATTGCGAGCTCCAGCTCCTCAACAGCATCAAACGGTTCGTGATCTACCTCCAGGACCCAGTCGGATCGCCCCCCTGCTTCACGATCCGGCCTCACGAACTGGACTTCACGAACCTACCTCACGAACCGTCCCCCTCGAACCGGGTCAGGTCGCCCCCCTCGATCCACGATCCGCAAGCCGTGATCCCCAGGCGACAGCTCACCAACTTCCATCTTCTCCTGCACTCAATGCTGGGGGCACCGGCTCTGATCTTGACAACTTGCAACAACTTTTTAAGGGCAATCGACTCGCCGATCTGATTCAACGCCTCACGAGAGGCCGCACCTATCATAATGGCGTAGATGACGTCAATCATAACCCATTCACTCAGGAAATTAGAAATTCCCGCAATCCACCAGATTTCAAACTTCCACAACTAGAGCCTTACAACGGCAGGACAGATCCTACTGTGCATCTCATGCGTTACAAACGGCATATGGAAGTTCAATCGGCATCGGAAAACGTCATGGCTAAATGTTTTCCCCTCTTTCTGACTGATATAGCAGCCATGTGGATTCGACAGCTGGAAGCAGAATCGATCAACAGTTGGAACATGTTGGTCGCACGCTTCCTTGAACAGTTTCGGGTCCACATCGCTCGACCCAAGAACGTCATGTCACTCACCACAATCAAGCAGAGGCCCAGAGAAACTCTGCGTTCATTCTTGGAAAGATTTAACGTTGCAGCAGCATCAGTTGATCGTCCTGAACAATCGATGGTACTGATGGCAGCAGTATCCGGTGTTCTAGATAACTCGGAGTTCAAAAAGTCTTTGTACAGAGATCCACCACGAAATCTCGGCGAATTCTACCTTGAAGCAGATAGATTTCTGCGGGAAGAAGATGCAACTTCCGAGAAGAAAACCCTCGAAGTCAACATGCTCGGAGATGGAGAACCGCCCAATCCTGGAAAAGGCAATGACAAGGGTAAAGGAAAGACCCCTGCTACAAATGATCGTAATGCTACACCCCGGAGAGGGTCCAGATACGACAAATACACTGAACTGAATGATACTTTGAGCAACATATACATGGATACAGGAGGTGCTGCCTCCTATCCGAGACCTCCCAAGAGGGAGCCGACACTAGCACAACACAATTCTAGCAAACACTGCATATTTCATGACATTGATGGTCATAACACTGATGACTGCAAACATTTGCGAGACCTTATTGAGGACCGGGTCAGGCGAGGAGAACTACCCGAGTATATAATTCAACCAACTACGCCAGCACCTGCGCTGCTACCACCGACTCCCCTGTATAATCGCATGTTTAGTTAGCAGCGATGCAAATAACACTATTTGCATCTGTTGTTACAACAACCGATGCAAATAAGGCGAAGCAACAGGACTGTTTTGTACTAGTGGCTACTGGAAACTCTTTGATATCTGATTCATCTAGTACAAATATTCAGTTTGATTTTAAGGAAATTTTGAATAAGGGAAATAATATTTCAGTTTTGGATTTTGTTGGATATTGATTTGATGAAGCTTTGGAATTCAGAAATTTTTTAGTTGCCTATCAAATTAAAAATAAATATAAGTTGAAGAATATTAAGAATTACAGGGAAAAAGTTATTTTCATTTGTTCTTGGTTTGATAAGGGTTGCAAGTTCAAAATTCATGCTAGTTTTGATTCTAAAAATGTTAATAGTTTTTATATTAGAAGCTTGACATATGAGCATTCTTGCGGTGCTGGGTTACAGGATATCAATCATCCTCATGTTTCTAGTAAATACATCAAGTCAATGATTATTGATCAAATTAGAGATGAGTCGTCGAAGAAACCAAAAGATAATATTAATCAATTTAGAAGAGAATGTAACTTTAATACGAATGATTACTATGCTTATTCTGGGATACAAATGGCTATGAAAGAAACTTTTGGTGATGAGACTTTATCTTACAATGACTTATAGTGGTATATAGATGTTGTTAACAAGTCAAATCTAGGGAGCTATGTTGATATGGAAGTGAATTTTAAAACAATCCAGTTTGAGAGATTCCATATAGGTTTTCATGCATGCATTGTTGGTTTTAAACACTGTAGGCCTTTGAAGTTTTTGGATGATAATTTTTTGAAAGGTAGGCCTGTTGTTTTGTTGGCTGCAACTGTAAAGAATGGAAATCAATGATTTTTTTCCTTTGTCTATGGCTATCGTCTCTAAAGAAAATGAATGTAAGTGGATTTGGTTTTGTGAGCATCTGAAAAATATGTTTGATGAAGGCTGACCTTCGGTTTTCATGTCTGATAAGCATTGGGGTTTGCTTTTAAGTATTCCAAAATTATTTTCTTCTTCTTGCCATTCATTTTTATTATTTCATATGCAAAGTAACCTTCTAAGCTCTGTGAAGGTGAAGAACAAAAATCATTGTATGAAATATATATTTGAAAAAGTTGCAAGGTCTACTACCCTTTTTGATTTTGAAAGATCTATGAACAAATTTGTTGAGATTGGTGGTTCTGCTGCATTAGATTTTTTAAGTGATAAACCATATGATCGATGGGTTGACTTTTTTTCGGTGAAGAGGTATAGTGAGTTGTATTCTCATGTGGCTGCGAAGGTCTACTTCTTATATGTAGCCTTAAAATGAAAAAGAGTACCTGAAAAATTCGAGTTAGCCGCATGCCTGTTAGCTCGTTTACACTCGGTAGTACTTCTCGTTTGTTAAATTAAATTAAAAAAATGAAGTAAATAATAAATACAGTTTTAATTCATGGATTTTAAATGAACGTGCTCTTTCCATTACTTCTTGTTTAGATTCTATTCAGATTAAGTTGATGGAACATATGTCTAAACGTAGAGACGAGGTCCAAAATTGGAAAATCATACTTTGTCCAACTATGGAAGCTCGATTTTCTGAACTAATTAATGAAGGATATGGATGGGATGTGTTTAAGTAATCTGATTATGTTTTTGAGGTTAAATCTTCGAAGTCTCATTATGTTGGTTTGAATTTGAAAATGTGTAGTTGCAATCAATGGAAAATTATTTGTTTCCTTTGTGCTCATGCCATAAAATGTATGAATAAGTCTAAACCGTATGTTTATAAGTTTGTGGAGTATGATTATACAACTAAAGCTTATCGTGATACTTATTCTCATGCTATAATGACAATTCCTAATTTTGATAAACTAGAAGCTTCACATGAAGATGCTGATATTATAAGACCTCCTAAACCCATTCGGCAAGCTGGTATGCCATCATTCAAAAGAAAGGGAGGTCCGGCTATTTTTAAAACCAAGAAAAACAAATGTGGAAGATGCAGAATTATTTTCTATAGATATGTGGACTGTAGATGGTTTTGTTTTACTTAATGAAATATTGGGATGTTGGCTAATATTGGCTAGTGTTTGATTTCGGATAGTGTTATAGGTTATTAATCAATGGTACCTGAAATATTAGTTGACGCTTTTATATGTTGTTTTTAGTTGGATATTTTTTGTCAATTTGTAAATTTCATGTAATAGTTTTCACTTACTGTACAGATAATATTACAGGATATATTTACAGCTTATTTGTACTGTGATATATTGCTTACAAACTAATCATGTTTGATCAATGATATTGTTTGAGCATTGTCTGTGTATTTGTAGTTTTTTATTGTATGAGCATTGTCTATGTATTTGTACATATATATAACATCGGAAATCATTTTGCAAATGTTTTTATTATTTTAGTTGTACATTGCAATAGTATTTGCAAGTTTGATTCTATATTTTTGTTGTGTTAGGTACATTATTGTTTTGTTAAATAATACATTTGGTATATGACATGTTAATCATGTTGTGTGACATATGGCTTTCTGTGTTATATATTGTAGTAGTTTCAACTTTCAATGTAGTGTGAAATATTGCAATAGCTTCAGCTTTTATATGATATATACGATTATGTTGTCTAGTAAATTTAATGTTAAAAATGTTGTGTGACATACGGCTTTAATAGTTTGTAGTGTATTTTATATAGTACTAAAGGCTACTGAGATTGTTTAGGATAAAGGCAATACAAAATGTATGCTTATTTTTGGGTTTAAATTGGCCATACAATAAGATAATGCATTTCTTATGTTGCAAAAGAATGTAACAGCACTAACACTAGGTGTACTGATCAAACTCATTATATGACAAACAAAGTAGTAATATTAGGCATAATGATTGAAGATATGAATATAACATTTAAACAACACATTTGTCATGCCAAAATATGTTATGCTAACATTATATTGTAATTGTATTAAGTTTGATTCTGAACAGAATTCATTTTCAAATTGAACAGTATTCTAGCAGCAAAATTACAAGTCATAGAGTTAACTATATAACTAGAATTTCAGCAACAAAACCATAAGTCAAAAATGAACAATAATTTGCGGTATCCTTAAACTAACTAGAGGTAACTATTCTGATAACAAGTCACAGAGTTTAGAAAGTTACAAGTCTAAAACAGAATTTATATTTTCTAATAAGTCACAATATCCTTCAAACCATTTTCCACTAAATCTATGCACTAATACTTTTTTTTACTGAGTAGCAGTTTATTCTTTGCAACATTTAAGGCATAGGTCCTTGAACACGTTACTTGTATATCCATGAGCTTTTTTCATCTGTAACCAACTCATATGCTAATGTTGCTCTGAACATGTCCATTTTTGTCTCATCATAAGAAAATGGAAATGCAAGAGGTGCAATTTCTGTCAAGTGTTTCATGATGTCCATAACATACATTCCACAGTCAAGTCCGTTGAATGAGAAATGATGAGTAAATAATGATTAGCAAGTTAATAAGTGGTATTGAAATATAGTATTATTGAATTAAAGTTGTAAACTTGGTAGTGTAAATAGATACTGAAAATTATGGTTTTTTTATACTAAACATATAATAGGTTATTGTAGTAATGGTTAACAGGTAGTTCAAAACCGTGGTATAAACTAGTGTGATAAGAATGGACAATAATAACAGGCTTAAACGTTAGCCATTACAAGCCGATAAGTTGTTGTAACACAGTCTATAAATGCATTCCAAATATATTAGCCAGCAGACTCATGGAAAATGGTAGTGTTAATTGTTATTTTCAGGGAACGCGTGGAATTCGCTAAGGAGACTCGTGGAGCTCTTGTATTTTTCAATTACATGTGACTAGATAAATATTATTGTTCATAACATTCAGCTATATAAGTATTAGATGATTGTTTTTCTATGCATGTATCACGTTTGAGTACGCTATATAAACTTCATTTCAAAACCGTGCATTTGATTTTTGAATGATTTGGACTAAGCCAAAAATTTAATATAAACAGGCCATTACTAGTGAAAAATGAAAACTAAGCATTTAACGCAGAAGACATGTTGCATGTAGGTAAAGCCAAGTGACAGTGTTGTCTGAGGTTCAATGCTAATTAATGTAGTTATGCTTCTTGATATCGTATATATTGTCTTGCTCAGAATACATAAAAACATGATTACTTGCAGCATAGCTCATTGTAGCAAAAGACAATGCAAGTGATGTAATCACATGCATGTTCGGATGCACACACACACTCACACACGAAAGGACAGAAACGTATTAAGAAATGGTATATCATTGTGTCTTAGCATGCTTTTGTTTGTGTCTCACATATATGGAATTTGTAGATTTAAAATGTCATTTTGTTTTGTGTGTAGCTTGGTTAGTATATCAATATGTATGTAACATACTGATACTATTGATATTTAGTACAAGGTTTAAAACATGATGTTAATAACTCTACTTGTAAAAATGCATATGATTTATGATTTGGTGTTAATTTTTCTACAATTTTGTTATATGCTTTTAACTAGTGTGTATTTAAAATATGTTGTTCTATAATACTGAGATGGTTGTGTTTATATGATGATTATTGCTATATATTATAGGGTATTTAAGATTTAAAGATATGTTTTAATATGCACTTCAAAAATTAAAAAAATTATATATAGGGAAAGATGTTCCTATGTTGATGGTTGGTGTGGACAATTTGGTTAATCAATCTTCTTCCTGGGCATCATTTTCTTTTTGATTTTTTTGTTCCATTCTTCCTGAATGAACACTTCTACTATATCTCTTTATATTGATTAGTAAAATGATATTAAGGACTATATTATGAACATATAAACATACTAGTGGTATGTAGAACTTACCAGTAATTGTGATTGCTTATTGTTTGGATTTGTAATTGCAGTTGATCTCATAGGTCTCAAAGAATCGTAGTGCTTCCATTCCATGGTTGTGTAGTCAAGAGTTACTAAAGTCCAGTGTAGATCTTTATACAGTGGAGAAAGTAGAGCGTCTGAAAATTCATCATTGACAATTTCTTCGATCTTTGGGATGACAAGATGCTTTATAACGTTCTCAAAATTATCGCTTAATGCTTTCTAATGAAATAAAATTAGACTGTTTTAGTTTGTAAGTTTATCAATAGTTTTACGTGTACTAATGAAAATATAAACAAATCTTACTACCGTAGTTGTTGTGAAATAGTATTTGTGATCGGTTTTGTTTAGTTTCCGCAGGAACT
Organism: Allium sativum; assembly: GCA_030737875.1. Classification (NCBI taxonomy): domain Eukaryota; kingdom Viridiplantae; phylum Streptophyta; class Magnoliopsida; order Asparagales; family Amaryllidaceae; genus Allium; species Allium sativum. Next base: position 1,043,120,466 of record CM060916.1, on the reverse strand, counting down.
AGTCTATCACGTGCAATTTAAAAAATAGAAAATGTTTTATTTTGATTAGTCGTCTATATATTACAATATGACACTACAAAGAAATATCTTGTTCTATCATATTATGATATCCAATATGACACTGCGAAGGTTGTGCCATTCTGTGTCTAGAATGCAAAAAATCTATCAAATTTATAACCAAAGATGCTTAGATCTTGGATTTTGGCTATTTCAAAGCATTTTTGGAGACTCTGGCTTTATCAAATGTGTGTTAACATATTCTGTTTTTTTTTTTTTTTTTGTACTTTGCAACTATTATTTTGTAGTTAATAATGATAGTTGTAGCAATTACTTTCAAACCATACGGAGTTGTTGTATCCGAGCATGGATATTTTACTTAGCAATATAGTTATCATACATAATCATATTACTTAATTTCTTGATCACATAAGCTCATGATTACAAGTTTTTAAAGCAAATATTGCTATTGAGTTGCTGCTTTTTTAATTTTCTGACAATAATACATAGTATATATGTACCAACAATTTATTTGCACACTCATCCCAATAATAATACATGGTATACATGTACTCATAATAAATATCTGCACAATATACATACTTGATTAGTGCATGGTGATGTGAAAGATACATTAAACTAAGAAACAGGAATTTAAATCTCAATATAGTAGTGATATCGTTGCGTCTAGCCTCTTTTTTTTTCTACATACTTTTATTTTGTAGTTGGAAAAAAATTACCTGACCGTTGATGAAAGATCTTAGTAAAATGTCTTCAATATATTTTCTATGGATAATTATGAGTTCCTTTACTATTTCACCTTCCCACGCTACTACACTCTAAAATTAAATGTTAGTGAAATAGCTACTTTGTCATTTTTGTTATTATGTAAACTGAATGGGTTGTGACACTTACTTTAATTCACCTACACAGTAAAAAAAGATTTAATACCAGACATTTTTTCATTGTCTAAAAGTTGAAGATGAGAGCCTTCCATGCTTTTAGTTGGCAGTGTATATTCTATTTCTAGTGTATCCAATTTTTCAACATCAATAATTTCCGTCCCTTCGACTTTGTCCCTTCGTCTTTCTTTTTGTTTTTTACTTTTTGTTTTTGGTTTCTCATAAGTAAAATCCAAACCATTTTTTTTCCTTTTCCTTTTGTTTTTATTCGTTGAATCATTGAAATTTTTTTTGTGATACTTTCTCTTCATTTGCAATGTTGAATTCTTCGTGTAGTTGGCTCTGGTGTTCCTTTTTATTTGTAGTTGGTACTTTTGACTTCATCAATTCAGTGTATTCTTGTGTGTTGATCAACTTGAATGTCGGTGGTGTTATATTCATGAATTTGTTGTTGTATAGCTGTATTTGTTTTGTGTTCTCATTGATGTTGGCACTTTCTGGAGTATGAAGTTTTTGTTCTAAAATTTTATTTTATTTCAACAACTTCATAATCTACAAGTCCTTTTTCTTTCTCAATTAAATTTCTTCACATAATTGTTGTTGCATATCCTTTAACTTTGACTCCAAGTGCTGAATATTATATTGCATCATACTTTGTTGTCCCAAAGTATCTCTTTGAAATTTAAAATCTTGGTTGTTTTCTGAGCTTGTTCTTTCGTCATTCTCTCCAACTTCTTCAAGCAGTTTTCCCTCATAGTCGGTGATATTTAGCAGCTGCTTGTTGATCTGTATATAAAAATTCAGTATAATATATTGCATACAGTTGAACACTATTTTAGTGGCATATATTGGAAAATAGTATGCATGTAGTAATTGAAACATATGCAGTTATCCGATTTACTACATTATTTATTCAAATAAAGTGAGGTTAAAGTAGCAATAAAAATATGAAATAGTGGAAAGAGAAAGCCATTTTCTATTTGGCAGTTTTGCAGTGTACTGGTAAGTGCATGCCAAAATGGGATTGATGTACTGTTAGGTATCCAGCACACAGCAAATATGGATGTTGCTCATTCAAGATTAGACGGTTCTACCGATTTGTAAGTTCTCTATCATTTTGAGCCAATATCTTTAATTGACATTTTAAATTGCAAGTATTAGTAGAGAACTGAATTGTTTAAAGAATAGTGGTACCTTTGATTTTGGTAGGTATTTCAGAGCTTCGTATGATATCCTGTGTCTCAATATGCTAAGACTCCATTTAGCTGCTCTTGGTAATGTAGAGTCGGTAACTTTTTCGGGGATAATAATTTTGTTATGCTCACATAACCAATACTGTTATAATTGAAAACAAAGTTATTTTGTATAATTTTGTTTAAATTTAAACTTACTAGTACATACTAGGGTAAGCATTACACAGCCAGAAATATTCCTTGGTTATTTTTTAAAGTGAGTAAGCTTTCGGTTTTGTTTTCCTTCAACGGCAGTGGCCATGAGATGGAATTCATTTTCTCGTATTAAGAATATATGGAATAAATGCTCACTGTAGTAGTCTTTGGTTGTTTGGAAAAAAGAATGTTATTAGAAAGTGCATTATTATAAGAAGTGGGAGATCTTGCTCATTTTTGTAGCCTTTGATGTCTAATAGCTGCCTAATTCTTTTTTCAATAATATCCCTTGATATAAAACCACATACTCCAAAGTTTCTCGTAATGAATTGTCATTCATTTTCCTCTATTAGTAAGCCTTATTGCTCCTAAAGGGAATAAGTTTTTCCCAAATTTTGGCATTCCAAAAGTCAAACTTATATCGTTCACTGTGACTTCCATAAATTCTCCTCCAATTTTAAACATTTCTTTGTCAATTGGAAAGCAAGTAATTAATTCATCTAAATTCCTTGCACACTTACTAATATCCAATTTATTAACATGGCCTTCATTAAACATTCTAATAAAGCTGTTAAATGGTGTTTTCCTTACAAATTCTAATTCGCTTTTTTTAACTCTTTTGTTTTGATAAGTTGGATCATCTTAAAAATACCTCTCAAATTGCATTTATATGTGTTGTGGATGATTTGTACTTCAACAACTTCATGACCATCAGATTTTTTTATTCTTCACTTCTCCTACTGTTCATTCTTCACTTCTGCTTTCTGTTCATTCTTCACTTCTTCTTTTTCATTTTTCTGATTTTCTCTTGAGATGTTTCGAAGTTTGATATATCATCGTAACTTTGTTCCTATTATATATTTTTACGTTGTATTATATACTGATAATTCCAGTAAAATCAAGCTATTAATATAGAATCAAGGTAACCGGTAACCTAAAATCAAACACATAATTTGGTTTCAACTTTCAACCCATTGTGTATCAATCATATTTTGTTATAATGTAAAATACTGAACTTCATATTGCCATAATATTTTAGAAGGTTACCATAAGTAATAAAAGATTATTTAGCCATTTCTACAAGTAGTTTAGCTTAAAATTGTCATGCAACAAGTTTTGCTTTAATGTTTTAGCTTTAAATTGAAATGCATGTAGCTTTAAAGTATGTAATAATTACACGTTGAATAAGATAAATCTATAGTTCATAAATAACTGATATATTGAATTTAGCTTTGAATTAATACAAACTAGCTGTATAAAAGTGTAAATCTATAGGTCAAAATAAATTGAATGGTTGAATTTAGCTTTAAATTACATGATAAATAGCAGTGCAAAAAGGATAAATCTAGCAAATATTGAATTTTAACTTCATACTATACAATATAAGTGTCAGTTGGAAAGAATAAATTTATATAATGTTGAATTTAGCTTTATATTATTGTAAGTAGCAGTTGAAAATGATAAATATGCAGGTCAAAATCAATTGATTTGTGGAATGTTGAATTTTAGCTTTATTTTAAATAATAAGTAGCAAGTGGAAAGGATAAATCTATATATCATTGAATTTGGATTTATATTATAATACCTAGCAGTTGAAATTGATAATTCTACAATTCAAAATTAATTGAACTATGGAATTTAACTTTAGATTACGTAACAATAGAAGTAGAAAAGGATAAATCTACAAGTCAAAATCTGTTGAATTATTGCATGCAATTGAAATTGATAAATCTACAGCTCAAAATTAATCGAACTATTGAATTTAGCTTCAGATTAATAACAATAGAAGTAGAAAAGGATAAATCTACAAGTCAAAATCTGTTGAGTTGTTGCATGTAGTTGAAACTGATAAATCTACAAGTCAAAATTAATTGAACTATGGAGTTAAGCTTCAGATTAGCTAACAATAAAAGTATAAAAGGATAAATCTACAAGTCAAAATATGTTGAACTGTTGCATGTAGTTAAAATTGATAAATCTACAAGTCAAAATTAATTGAACTATCGAATTTAGCTTCATATTACATAACAATAGAAGTAGGAACGGATAAATCTACAAGTCAAAATATGTTGAACTATTGCATCGTTTTTCATTTTAAACTATTTTAATTTGGGTTTTAATTTTGAGATTTTAACTACAACTGGAAAATTGTATGAATGTGAATATCGATTAAGTTTAATTTCCTTTTCCTTTAGCAGTTTGCAGCTCAATTGAGTTAACATCATTGTTAACCTTTGAAGCAAAACCCTAGGTCGAACTGTAAATGAATTGATCGTGAGTAAGCAGATGATGATTTGGAGCTAGAAATAGTAGATGGGAAATGCAAATGTTATCGATTCTGATAAATTGTAAAATGAGGTCGCCAATAAATTGGAATATCAAGCGAAAGAGTAAAGTAGAGAAGAAACAGGTTTGTTTTCATTTAAGTCTGTCCTTATTTTAATTTTAAAAGTTCGTTGTCCTGTGTTATAAAATTTTGTCGTAACGTGTCCTTAAGTCATAATACCCTTTCTAATTAATTGTGTACAAAGAAATTAATTAAGTGATAGTTACTAATAAATTTAGTTAGTAATTATTCAAAATACCTTTTTAAAGGAAATTAAATATTTTGTTTTTAGTTAATAAGAAGTTAACTACTTCTATTTTGGTTAATGATAAAGTTAATTATTTTTTTAATTAATAATAATTAAAGCGATTACTTTTTATTTGGAATTCATTTTAGAAAGTAATCAATTTGTAATGAGATCTTATTCGAATGTTATAAATGGTTTTGTAAGGGATTTTATAATGAATCCAAGTTTTATAAACAAGGGTTATTAAGGAAATTCAAAGCTAGTGCAATGGTTTACTTAATATTTGAATGATGTAGAAACAATTGTAATTAAAAGGAGATTTTTAGAAATGCAAAGGAAGGAGGCTTAATGGATTTTTGTAAAGAATAGGGTAAAAAGATTTGTGTAGTAAATCCAAGTTGAATTTTATAATAAGATGCATAACGATGTTATGTTAAAAAAAGGTTAAAGTTAAAGGCTGAGTTTTAATATGTATTTACTTAATAAACAAATAAGTAAAGGTGACTGAAATTGGAAGTAGATTTCCCAAATGCAAGGAATGATATAAAAACCGTATTTAAATGGAATAGTAAATGAGTATGAGTGATATTATAGTTAATATCATCTTTTGAGTTACAAACTTTTATCTATCTTAAGATAAAAACGATGTCGAGTCAAGGTCTAAGAGGTAAATAAAATACCCAACTTGAGTGACTTCATGATTATCCAAGGGATGGTACTACTTTGAAATGATAATGATGTTGGAAATAATTTATTATTTCCATAAGAAATACAGCAAATTTATTTTGCAATATTTAGATATTTAAATAGAATTATTGGTTTTTATAGTAAACAATGTATCATTTGATACAATTTGTCCAGGTATGAAGTGTGACAATACCTATGTTATTCGGTTAAGTACATAGCGCTATTTTCTAAGTAAGGAAAACAGTATGGTTTTGCGAATACACTTATTCTAAGAAATAAGTATACGGCTATAGTTTCGAAGAAAGGAAAAACAAAAGGTTATACTGGTTTGAAAATAGAAATGGATGTTGGAAATTTAATTATTATTTCCATACGAGTTATTGTAAACTTTAATCTGCAAAGATGAAGCTAAATAAAACCATTTAGCTTTTATATAATAAAAAATGGATTGAATGATGTTATTTTGACTTAGATAAGATTAATAATTATACTCAAACCATTTGGTTAAGTATTTATAGCAATATTTTCGAAGTAAAAAAAATAAACAAAGGGTTTTTGTGAATACGCTTATTTTGAAGAGATAAATGCATGGTTATGGTTTTCAAAGTAAACGAAAACAGGAGATTTGTGAATATGCTTATCCTGTTGAGACAAGTATATAGAGTCGATTTTTAAGAACCAATGGAATGATTTAATGAATGGTTTTAATTTAAAAAGGGCAAGTGCTGCTGATATACTTAACCATACTGCTCGAGTTGATAGTGAAAGAATCAACTATCAATAAAATTCCATTTGACTATTAATGTGTTAGTTTTAGGAGACCGGGATGGGAATCGGACCAAAAAAAATAAATCAAACCGACTTTGCATTTAAAAACAGAATTTGTAGGGATGCATATGCGTATTGAGATGGTTTGAAGGCGTAGACCTATGGAGCAGAAAGGGGTACTCACTGATGTTTAAAGTTAATTACCAATATTATACTTGTAACAGTAATCCCACCGTTCTGGGTTCTACATGATGCAAGGACTTCTTGTTACTAATCCTAGGGACTATCCCGATCAGATGTACTAACAGAATACCTTCGGTTTGTCCTGATCTTGGACAATTTGTATAGACGAATGTCAGACAGTTCATTTCCTAAAATCTTACGTTGGTTTTTACAAATATACCGAGTGTGGTGGCGGAGAAGGAAACTTCTATCATCCTAACAACCAGAGTATGTTTGTACAAATCAGTTAGTGATTGACAAATTTGACAATATGGCATTCAAAGTTGAATTTGTCGTCTTAAAAAGGTAATTGTGGCCTCAAGCCTTATCAACCAAGAAATGACTGAAATCGGGCTGGCAGCAGGGCTATGTGGGTCATATTTATTAGGGTGCATCGTCGCCGAATGTAAAGAAACCAATTGTCCTTTTTTGCATGCTTCGAAATGAGTACAGTTGGATGGCCTGCAACCGTGGTGATGATATATTTGGTACACTCGAGTTAAATAAGTGGTCGGTTCTATATAACCGGGTTGCACGATGTTCTTGTCGAACCCAAGTGTTTTCGTCTCTATAGGAACACTGATAGGGAGGTAGTTCCTTACCATGTCATGTATGGAAATCAAAACTCCAATACGAGCCGTATGGTTTTAGATGTAAACCAACTATGTTGAAAAGTGAGGTGCAAGCTTTTCAGCGATATTCCTATTTTATTTTTGAACTATTAGGCATTATTATAATATCATTAAATTTATTATATAAAAGGTGATTTGGTTATCGTAAGGGAAAACATGTGCCATGCTTATGTGTGGTCGTGTCTTACGAGAGTTCCATTCTTTCAAAGGATTTCTAAAATTAAGCAAGTTGTTTGTGGCATGAGTTTTCTGACTGAAAGTATCCCAGACTGAAAATTCGTATGATTTTGCTTTCCGCAAAATGAGCTCAGTCATACCGATTATATTTTCCGGGTTGCATTGGGTTTTTCTTCGAGCTTCAGGAGCCAGAGTCAAGATGTATTATTGTATTTTCTAGTATTAATTTATTTCTATTGTGTGTATTATATTTATCAACATTGTATAGGCTGATCCAGTTGTGTACTTAGATTGCGTAATCATGCATATTTAGTTTTTTCTTTGTGTAAAGAGTATTGACATATTATATTTTGTTCATTCTGCTGTGAGATTCTCTTCTACTCTGATTTTATAATATTGGTATTTTTTTTCTTCTTCTATTCTAACATTTCTTTCTTCTTCTTACCCTCCAACTTCTTTCTATTAACTATCTAGGGTTTTGATACCTGAGTTTTGGCAAGTGAATAAAGGCCATGCATTATTGTCAAAATTCAAGCATCGAATTTTTCGAGTCGTTGCAGTTGGTATCAGAGCTGAAGGTTGAACTAAAGGATAAGTGATAACCATGGCTCTTTTGCATAACTCAATAGTGATGGGGTTAGTAATACCTTAGATTGAGTTTGAGTGTTTATATGTGTATATATATATATATATATATGAGAGCGTACTTATTAGTATTATAAAATGTTTTATATTATGTTTGTTTATCTTTTAAGTGGTATAAAAATTCCAAACCGATGTGTTTAGCTGATGTGGATGATATGGATTTCTAGACACTTGAACGAGGAAAATTAACATAAAACTGTTTTAAAGAATTGGTAAATGAAATAATTTTACCAAGTTTATATATATATAAAATAATTTTCAAGCTAAATATAGTTTTACAAATGATTAGTTTGATTGAAAATGATAATATTTTATTATTACCAATCATTGTTAGATGTGCTCACTTTTGAGCATTGACCATTGTTGATTGATCGGTAGTGTGTCCGACCGGTTTATGGGTACTAGCTACTTGTTTAGATAAGAGAAACCTTGTCACTCTTTTTTCATGGGTTGGGGAAGAATTTGACCTTAGTCAAGTGTTTAATATACAATTAAACAAGGTCGAACTTATGTAAAGCAATTAGATATAGAACTATAACTATATATGTGAAATTTATAAATAGAGTTTATAAATAGGAAATGAATTTGAATTGAGAATGGAAGGATCTAAATTCTAGTGAGTTTTGAAAATGGTTTTACAAAAAGAAATAATATGATTATCTGAACTATAGATCTTGCTTGTGTCGCTGGAAAATAATTTTGATGATGACTGCAACATCATTGGGGTTCATTTTCGAGTTCTAAGTAAGACTTGCTACTATGGAAATATTGTTTTGAGTTTAAATGAAATTTTGGTAAACCAAAATTTATGATTTTAAGATCTAGAGATCGATTTCGAATTCTCAACCAAAATATAATATGGATGCATTTATATCCTAAAGGCTAGAATTGGTTGATCGTACATTTGGCTTGATGTGATTTTTAGTAGATTTGAAATGGGATATTCGATGGTTTTAGACAGTCAAAATTTTCAAGTTAGGCGTGGAAACTAGCTTCGTATTATTGAAAAATTAAGGGAATATGGTTATAATTTATTAACTAAACGAAGTTTGGATGTATAATTAAAATTTAACAAAAAACGAGCTTGCCGCATCGTGATAGTTGGTAATTTTACGATTTGAACTTTAATTGAGTATATAAAATTCAATATAAACTGTAATTCTTTGAAACAAGAATTTTCTCGATCTATTGGATTATAGTTTTCTATTGGATCGGGATTTCATCTTGTAGATTTTGAGTTATGTCAAAACCAAATTTTCAAAAAAATCGTGGTGTGGTAGTTTATAAAATATAACGATTTATTAAACAAAATGGAAAATTTTAAGTGAATAAAATTGCGATTTCCATTAATAAAATATACTTGCATGGCATATTGACTTGTGGTGAGTTTGGACTTCAAATTTTGAGTTTCTTAAGATAGCATGAATGATCAGTTAAGTAAAAATCTGAGGCTGTTGAGCGGATGATGATGCTTAACAGTTTGTTTATCCTCCTTGTGTAATGATAAGATTCATACTCTGAATAAATCTCGAGCTAATATTTTATTGCTTATAACACTATACGATAATGATAAGTGTTGACTGATTGTGGTTGCATGTAATGTTATGGTACATGTGTGTTGTTTGTCGACTTGTATCATTAATGCATGTTGCATCATATTTGGTTATTGCTATGATTGCTATGTTTGTTTACACATAAATTTGTTGTTGTTATGTTACTTGTTTATTTAGTTAACTTTCTTTGGCTTATGCAAGTATATATAGATATATGAAGACAAAAATTGGTTAGCTTGCTTATAGTGTTTGATTTCATAAATAAGAGTTTAATTGCCCGACAAACAGGTACATGTTAATGTTATAATTAGTTCGGGTGATTTTATGTCCCACATTTGGGTAGCCGCTTCAATTTTGTTTTCTCTTTGGATTGAGTGAGACCTTGCGAGGCATTTGGATTTTCTGAATTAAGCCGCGTAAGGGAGATACAGCCAAAAAATTTCGAAAATTTCAGGTGTTAGAAAAATTTAACAAATTTTAGTATGAAAGGCTTTTGAAGTAAAGTTAATTGGTTTATAACAAAGTTCTTAACTAGTGATTTCGAGGACTAAATCCATTCAAAGGGGAAGAATGTAATGAACCGGATTTTTAACAATGAATATTTAATTAATTTATATATTTAAAATGATTAATTTTAAGATTTAATGACATGAAATTTATTAAGTAAGGATTTGAATGTAAAATTTACTTGAAAATGGAAATCTTGAACTAAAAATCGAGTTAAGTGAACTTGAAGCTATAAAAATTCTGTTTGAATATATAGACAATAATAAGAGTTTATTATCAATGGATTCGACTATTTTGAAATCACTTTATATTTTATCGATTTGATTTAGAATATGTAAATGGCTATTTTAAAGACGACCTCAGATTTCAATAAAACTACTTTTATAAAATCTGTAATGGTTAATTATTGTCAGATTTCAAATTTCAATTCAATTGGATTTATTATGTAATCGTGTGAGATATAAATGCGTATCGATTAACAATTTGAAATTAAAATAGTACTTCTGCAAATGGTCTCAGAATTCGACGAAACTAGTAACATCGAGTCCAGAATGTTAAACTATAGTAGGATTCAATTTTCGTGACAATCCTATTTATTCTGTAGCCGTATGAGCTCAGAACACTCGATGTAAATGAAGTCGAATATTTAATATAAAAATATCTGAAATCCTTTGCCTATATATACTTGATTATGAAACCTAATTTCTATCTCTAGTCAACTATCAGAACACACCGCCACCTCTAATTTAGTCAATAATTTCTATAAAATCAAATCCTCAATGAAATCAAGCAAACTTTGGTTCGTTGAACTCGGTGATGAGAGGTCTTCAGCCTGGTATACTTTTTATAGAGCTCGATAAATTCCGAAGCTCAACTTTCGAGCAACGCAACTAGGGCTAGGTGTTGCGGTGAGCTAAGGGGTGCTGGAGGTCGATGCGGAGTTGTGATTATGTTTCTAAGGAGGAAGCACATCTATTGCTGAAGGTTGGTGGATTTTCGGAGCTAAAAGTATCGCAGTCTTCGTTGTTCACAACGCAAGGGAGGCCGAGGACACGACTACACGATTGTGTACGAGGTTGGGTTTCTAGGGTGGAAGTGAAAGAGTTCGGGAAGATAAGATGGATAGTGGTGTCCGTTCGTCGAACGATGAATTATGGCGGGAGGAGCGTTGACAGGAAGTCACGACCATGGTTTGAGTAGCATTTAGCATCGACTGTATTTGTTTTGAAAGAGAGGAAGGTTATAAAATAATTAGGTTTAAATTATTTAATTAATCAGCTAATGGCCACTTTAATTATTATAACGTATGTACAGACCTTGTAACGCACATATGTACTTTATATGATATCAGATTCTAGAGAAACCAGATGGGTTGGAATCGTATCGACGAACACCATGCATAGGAATTGGATTGGAGTGGTTAGGAGCTCATTGGATTTTTATTTAATTTTAAATGCTCGCTTGAAATTAGATAAAATGATGCGAAATCGTTGATTGAAACGAAATGTGCGTTAACTCTCACTCTTTTTTGAATACATCCGAATATTAATATTTCGTATAGTAATTCATTGTTGTTAGTATAAATTATGTGTTTGGATGATATGGATGATTATTGCTTTGTTTATTGTCGATATTTGTTTCCATCATCTTAAATAATTTCTATTTCATATGCATTTATTAAATGATATTATGTGCTGTGATACACAAAGAACAGGTTGGAGGGATTCAACAAGATTCCTCGAATATTTTGGATGTTACTTGTTTTCATATTATTCATATATGAACTGTTTAACCCAAGTAATGTTAAATTCTTTTTGGATGTTGATTGTTGAATTGAAATTCAACATTGATATGTTATTAATCAATGAACAGTATTAACTAGGTGATTGGCAGTAAATGACCTAATGATGAACATCAAATTATGTAAAATTTTCATTGCTTAATTAAATATTTTACTACTCTTAAAGTAGAACTATTGGGTCTTTTAGTCTTGTTTATTACAGGTTTATGATTCTCCAAAAATGAAGAAACTATTGCAAAATTGGCTTTATAATAACAGTTCAGTTCAAGGGTCTATTGAAAAGAAGTTAAAAACCAAGCTAAAAACAAAAGTAGTCATAGCTCAGTTGGTTTGAAGTGGTGCAATTTATTAGGAGATCATGAGTTTGAATGCTAGCACACACCTTGTTTATTTTTTGCCAGCGTCCAAGGGAAATTCTTTTAGAGCAAGTCAGCATAAGAAGATTCTAGAAAATACGACAAATAGAAGCCTCTAGAGTAATATGGAACACACTGGATCAACAAATGAAGATCAAGTCAAGGGCATGGAATTTGTGAATCAAGAAGTTTCTAGAGAATGTAGAGAATAAGATTTTAGAGGAAGAATAGACCCAAATTCTAGAGAATTCTATTCTTTTAGATCTAGATCTTGTGAAAATTATAAATACCCCTACCTAGTGCCATTTTAGATCATCTTGGCAATTGTTTTCTTTCTTTTCTTCTTAGATCGAAGGATTTCTCTTGTAATCTTTATTCTGATTTCAGCAATAAAATTAGTTAAATTCTTCTTTACTCTTTATTGTCAGTATTCTCTTCTTCTTTATTCTAATTTCTAATTTCTGTCAGTGCTCTTTTTTTTTCCTTTAATTTCTATTACATTGGAATTTCTGTTTTTCTGTTCTTGAGATCTATTGATTCGCCAAGTGATTAATAGATCTCATCCTCAATTTACAATTCTTAAATATTCCCTATGAGTCTATTTCTCCTCTATTCGAGCAATTTATTATTTTAAACTAATCAAACCAATTACTCAATTTCGTCTAACTCGCCTAGAATTTAAATAAACATTAGTAATTATACAACTCCCTGTGGACTCGATCCGTATTCGCAAAAATACTACAATAGACGCCATGCGCTTGCATTGAAATTAAATCGTGGTTTTTGTTAAAAGCTAAAACCGTTGATCAAGTTTTGGTGCCGTTGCCGGGGAATTTTAATAATTTCTAACGTTTATTTATATTCGATTCGTGTTAGTTTTTTTTAATTTGTGCTCTGTTTTCTATTTTTAACTTAGTTGTAGTTCCTTGTTTTACTTTATTTTGTTCACTTCATATTTAAAAAAGAAAAAAATTTCATTTTTTTCAGTTTATTTGTTTAGTTTTGTCATTAGTTGTTTTAGATTTAATTTTTTTACTTCTCTGTTTCCATTTATTAACATTAAAAAAAACAAAAAAAATCATTTATTTATTTTCTTTAGTCAAATTGTTCATTTGCCATTGTTTTCCACTAGTAGTTTTTGTTTTCTTTAGTTAAAACAAGTGTGCTGCTATTCACACCCCCATTTAGACTACTGGCCACCTTTAAAAAATTAATAGATTGTATTATTTTTGACCCTCTTCCTACCACCACTTTAATTTTTTTCACTCAGTCAATAACAGTCGTACTGTCTCTTCTCTTCTCTTCTCAAACAACGTAAATTCTCAGATATTAAACCCCAAACCATAAGAAAAAAATATTCTTTTTGGCTGAGTAGAGGATGGAAGATAAAGACAAAAAAGATGTTAGTTTTGTATATCATGCTGCATAATCTATTCTGTGGTTACAGATTTTTTTTTTTAGGGTTTTGTATTAATTTTTGTAGAAGCTTTCTTTCACCCTTCTCTCTAATTCGAGTTTGAAAGACATTAATTTCGATGACGTTGTAATAGAGAATGACATTGTAAGTTATTGAATTTTAGGGTTTTCTTCATATAACAACAATTTATATGCCAAAGTTTACAAAAAAAAATCATTTTAATTATTTTTATTTGATTTTTGTATGAAGATAATGTGATTGACGATAAACTTGATAACTATGTGGCTGATAGCAATAGGCCACAAGATGATCGGTTAAATGCCGTTGAAGACACAAAAGTTGATTTGACGAATCATTTTACAACTGATGAAGTATGCAGTTTGTACTTAATTTGCAATCACTATTATTCATATAAAACCGGAAGTATGTTAATTTTTTTTTGGTTAAATGATGTGATTTCGAGTATTTGATTCGTAGAAGTGCTGATTTGTTGGTGTAAAACAACAGGGAAAAAGTTGAATATTGTTGTAGAGCGATTCGATGGTATTAATCAGCTGATTGGACGCTTGAAATTGTGTTGATAATTTAGGGAAATCTTCAAGCTTGTAGAGCGATGGAGAAAATTTCAGAAAGAAATGTTTTTATTGGAACGATGAAGAATTAAAGGTAGAGGTGGTAGCCGAATAGAAATTGAATAATTTAGGTAGTGTAAAGGAGTAGAGAGACATAAAAAAGAGGTGGCTTTTAGTATAGGTGGCCAGAAGTCTAAATGGGGGTGTGAATAGCAGCACACTAAAACAAAAGAAGCACTTTTTTTCTTTAATTTAGTTGCTTAGTAGTTTTTGATTTCTTCTTTGTTTCCTTTTATCAACCAAACAAAAATACCAAAACAAAACAATCTTTTTATTTCTTATTTACGATGAGATTCTTAAAAAAAAGTCATTTTTTCTGCAGTTTTCTTCTATTTAGTTTTGTTGTTTTGATCTTACTTTCCTTTCTTCAATAATCTTTGTTTCCTATTTTCAATTTATATTAAAAAAAACAGGTTGCCATTGATTTCTATCAGCTTTTAACTTCATTTTCATTCTTTCACTATTTGCATTAACTCTTTCCATTTATTCTCTACACAACTTTTACAAATTTCCAAAAAAAAAGAAGAAGGAAGGAAGCTTATAGGAAACTTTTGAGGAGACCAATCTAATTGGAGGAAAAAAAGGGGGAGAGCCTTTGTTGAAGAATAGGCACGGAAGACCGAATAAATAGATCAAGTCAAAGGAGACGTATTGAGTTGAATAAGTTAAGGGAGAAAGTTTCAATAGATTTCAAATTGTCAATACCAGGAGTGCAAGCATGGGAAGAGATCATAAAAGCAAAAAGCAAACATGGTAAGTTTTTAATTTTTTTAATTATTATGGATTATTTTGCATTAGTAATTTGTTGTTGACAAATAAATAAAAAAAAGAATAATTTTATGCAAATGTGGTTTCAAAACGATCGTAAACGCTTAGAAAGATGCAACACCACTTCTTTTGAACAATTTACATCAATGAGTAATCACAGTTCTGCACCACAATCACCAAGACAATATGAAATGAATTTTAATAATCAAAATCAAATCAAAATATTCAAAATCCAGTTTTTCCTTTTCAACAAAATTTTCAATAACCACAATCACCTCGAGGTTTATCGTTAAGAGAACGATGCTACCCAGTTAGAACTGCACAACCTCCAGTCATAGTTTATCCACCAAACAAAGGAAATAATTTTGAATTAAAAAGCCCTTTCATTGAAGGCGTTCCTAAGTTTACAGATTCTGAAAATGCATATGAATTTTTAACGGTCTTGAATTATATACATCTACGATAAAAATGCGACAACTCTCACATGAATCCATTAAACTTAGACTGATTCCATTTGCTTTAGTAGGTAGCGCTAGAAGGTGGTTTAACTCTCTTCCACGACCATCCACTCATTGTTGGAATGATTTCGAAAAAAAATTCTTTCCTTTTCATAAAGCACTTAAAATTAGAAATGAAATCCACCAATTCACCCAAAATGAAGGGGAAACATTTTGTCAATATTTTGAAAGATTCAATAAATTACTGGAAAGTTGTCCTCACCATTGAATTCATTGCAAATATTATGTCAAATATTATACGAAGGGCTTAATTATTCAACTCGAACTAACCTTGAAACTATGTATCATGGAGAATTTATGGATAAATCAAGCGAAGAAGCTTGGGCAGTCTTTGAGGAATATGCTGATAAAGATCAACAATGGAAATCTATCCATGGCCCAGCTCATACAAATCCACGAGGAGTTCACGCTGTAGATCCTTCTTTCTTTTTTTACTGAGAAGGCCCACGCTGAAGAAGGGCTACTTATGTATCCTCAAGAACAAGTGAACGCCTTTCGCTCCAACTAATTCTTCCTACAATTATAATTGGAGGAAGCATCCAAATTTATCGTGGTCAAATCCAAATAACTTTGCAAACCCTTCACATTTT
Organism: Allium sativum; assembly: GCA_030737875.1. Classification (NCBI taxonomy): domain Eukaryota; kingdom Viridiplantae; phylum Streptophyta; class Magnoliopsida; order Asparagales; family Amaryllidaceae; genus Allium; species Allium sativum. Next base: position 1,043,104,333 of record CM060916.1, on the reverse strand, counting down.
TATCCCACTAATCAAAACATTCAAACTTCTCAAATGACAAATCAACAATATGTTCCTCAAAATAAAAATCCTTCTAATCAAACTTAAAAGCCTCCACATCTTGGAGACGCACCTCAATCTTCTCAATAATCACAGGACTATGTTCGTCTTGAAAAGGAAGTTAAGGAAATGTGCAAGGAGACAGAAAATCAATACAATCAACTTATTAGCATGATAAAGAATTTGTCAGTAAATAACGAGAGAGGGAAATTACCAAGCCAAACCAAAGCATATCCTAAGTATAAAAATTCACATGGAGTGAATTCTTGTGAGGGCGACAAGTCAAATTCAGTAAATCCGATCACCACCTTAAGATCGAGCAAGAAAATTGATAATCATATCGTTAAGTCTAACGCTTCCAAGAGTACAACACCTTCGAACATCAACTTATCATCTTCTTAATCATTAAAAAAAGGTGGTAATCCTAGTACTCGTTCATCTCCTACATACAACCCTCAAATTGACTCAACTCAAAACAATGAGAAATCTGATGTAAAGGTCTATAATCTAGTCGCTCCTTTTCCTAGTAGGCTTAAGAATAAGGACAAACCCGCTCAATTTGATAAAATTTTAGATATCCTTAGACAAGTTCATATTAGCATTCCACTTTTAGATACTATTGAACAAATCCCACAATATGCAAAATGTCTTAAGGAACATTATACTCGAAAGAGAGCGACCAACGTGCCTAAAATGGCCTTTTTGGCCACAAATACTAGTTCGATTATATCTAACCACATGCCCGTCAAGTTTGAGGATCCCGATTGTCCAGTGATTGGTTGTGAAATTGGAAATACGTTCATTAACCGTGCACTACTTGATCTTGGTGCGAGCGTTAACTTGCTCCCTTATCACCTATATTGCTAACTGGGAATAGGAGAATTAAAACCTACAAATATCACGATTCAACTAGTTGATCGATCCACTAAGAAACCCGTAGGCCTAGTTGAGGATGTGTTGATTCAAGTAGATCGATTTTACTTTCCTGTTGACTTCCTAGTGCTTGAAACCGCTCCCGTCCCTAATCCTAAGGCTCAAATCTCTGTTATCTTAGGTTGTCCCTTCTTGGCAACCTCAAATACTATTATAAACTGTAGAAACGGAAATCTCAAACTTTCCTTTGGGGACTAACTTCTGAATTAAACATTTTTAATCTTAGTAAACAACCTAGAGATTTTGAGATAGAACAAATTGATGCTATTGAGATAATTGTGGAAGAAACCCTTAACGATTCTTCAAATGCCATGAACATGTGTCTCGAGCATTTTAATTCAGACATTGATGAATATGAATATATATCTAATTTGAATAAAATGCTTGATTCACACTCTTCAACAGTTAATGAAAATATTTCCATGGAATTAACTACTTGTGATAAACCAAAAAATGATCTTAAACCGCTTCCAGAAAATCTCAAGTACGCTTACCTACGTGCAAATCAAACTTCCCAATGATTACAGACTCAGATCTAATTAAAGACCAAGAAGAAAAGCTTTTAAAAGTCTTAGAAGAAAATAAGGAAGCAATAGGTTGGGCAAATTTTGATATCAAGGGTGTAATGACCCGGGTTTTTGGCGATCTTGGTTATCCGATATACAACACATATCGAACATCCAAGAATTGAAAATACCGGATGATTAATGAAAGAAATTAGAGGGTGAGGAAAGATAAGGTAGAAACTTAGAATAGAAGAAGATCCAATACACGACTCAAACCACTATACTAAATTACTAAATCCACTTAACCACTTCACACTCGAACCGTAACCATTTCTTAATTAAAAACGCAGTCAATCAAGTTCGGGTATAGCTGCCTCTCAGACCTTAACTGAACCACCTTTCAAATCTCGAAATAGATAAGATTCACCTTTTTAACACTTCCTTACGAACCCTCGGATTCTATTTATGAACCCCCTTCTTTTACAAGTTTACGTGATTATAACAATGGTGTTATAATCTCCTGCATCCAAAATATATTATCTTTAATATGACTTTTATTTCCTAACTCGAATAATATAACGACAACTAATTTATTTACTCCTATTCTGTTAACTCTAATCTATAACTCTTATTTGAATAACTCCAACCTAATAACTCTTACTGGATTAACTCTTATTCGAATAACTCATTCGAATAACTTATATTCGATTTGCTTACTTTCGAATACTTATATTCGATTATCTCTTTCTTCGAATAAATCTTATTCGATTTAACTCCTGTCGAATAACTAGATTCGATCAACTCACTTCGAATATTTCTGATTCGATTATCTCACTTCGAATATCTCTAATTCGATTCACTTCTTCGAATAACTAAATTCGATTAACTCATTTTAACTCTATTCGAATAAACTAAATTCGATTAACTCCAACTGATTAACTCTAACTGGTTTAACTCTAACTGATTAACCCTAACTGATTAACTCTTGTCCTTATTCAGTTTCAAACATCGATGTTGAAATCGATTTTTTACTTCTTTATATAAGTCTTGACTTATATATTCTATTTATCCAAATGATAAATTTTTAACTTAATTTATAAATATCAGTTATAAATCAATCTGCTCCTTTTATCTGTTTGCTTCTTCATATATAAGTTCAGCCTTATATATATATCTATTTATCCAAGGATAAATATTTTCTTTAAAATCTATTTGTTTTCTAAACAAACATTTCCTTTATAACCCTATTTGTTTTCTTGAACAAATATTTCCCTTTTTATTTTATTTGCAAATAGTTTGCAAATATTCCCTTTGTATTCTCTTATTTATTCCTTAATAAATATCTTCTTTAATGACTTAGTTCTAAGTGTTTCCTTTATTACCTTATTTATTTATTCTAAGTATTTCCTCTAAAAATATCTTATTTAAAACTTATTCAATTTCCTAAGTCAATATCCTTATTTAACTTATCAAAACCTAAGTTAATATCCTTTTTTTAACTTATTCAATTCCTAAGTTAATATCCTTTGTTTAACTTAGTAAATTTCTAAGCTAATATCTCTCTATCTTAATCTATTACTTTAACAAATAAATAATCAATAATTGTATCTTATTTATTTAACAAATAAATATCTCATTATCTTATCCTATTTATTTTCTAAGTAAGTAATCCACTTTATAAATATTCTATTTATAAAGATTTCCTTCATTTATAATTCCCACTTAAACATATTTCCTATTTATAAATATTCCATTTATAAATAAATTTCTATTTATAAGTATTCCATTTATAAATAATTTCCTTTATAAAATCTTCTTTGATTTTATAAATATTATCTCTTTTATAAAACCCCTTTGATTTTATAATATTTTCTCTTTAATAAATTCTAATTCATTTTATAAATGAATATCCCTTTTTATAAAATCCTTTGATTTTATAAATAAATTTCCTTTATCATTCTATTTATAAATAGTTTACAAATATCTCTCTTTCTATTTGGTTTACAAATATCTTCCCTTATCCTTGTTTTACAAATAATTTCCTTTATATTTGTTTTACAAACAATTCCCCTTTTGATTCCTTTTCACAAATATTTATTTAACAAATAAATATTTCTTTTTATGAAATCCTTTGATTTTATAAATATTTCTTTTCAATATAACATTTGAAAATCTCCTTTACAACATTCCAGTATTTTATGGTACTTAACACATCAAAGCACGATGACCAATATCATCCAAACACATATAATCAACCACAGATTATAAACTACATCATATATCACAATATATGAAAAATAATAAAATAACTGTTGAGGAATCCAGTCGGATTCCTCCAACCTGTTTCCCTGCATCCACAGATGTTACACAATAAAATCAACATCACTTTCAGCTCCATATGATATATTCTGTTAAACAGAATCAATATAGAAATTCAACTAACTAACTAGCAGTTCAATCAAACAGTCAACACACAGTCAGTCAGCCAATATTTAACAGTTCTAAAAATACAACATGAAATTATAAACTGTTCAGAGTTAGTGAGATTTACTCACATTTGCAGTTCATCGTTAGAGAACGATAAACTGTTGTTTGATTTGAATCAAACAGTTTATTTTGCCATAAATTCATACGAGCTCCAATCCACTACCCGTCAGTGCCTTGGTGTTGCCCTCGTCCATATGATCCCAACGGATCCAGCTGCGTTCAATTCTGATCAAGTATGCCCAAGTTATACCGATTACAAATTTATATACAACTTAAATTGAAAATAACTTGGATTTTTATCCTTTAATGGGCCTTACCCTTACTTTGCCGGCCCATCCTAACATTCCTCACCCGACCCGCTTCTCTTAATCAATCCTCCCCAAATAAGAACTCACGAACTCGACTCCTACTCAATGGAAATTCACGGCCACTTCAGGTGATCAGCCACCCATCCTTCCTCAACGAAACCTTAGACTAAGGACACCGGCCTTCTCCTCTTACCGAGCCCAACATCTCTACCCCCACCACTTCCAACTCACAACCCTCCACCAGAACCCGTTGTTCAGGCCTTCGACGCAACAACGAAGGAGACATCGAACAAAATTATCGCGGAAACCCTTAGAAATTTGCATACAAGTTCAGTTTTTCTTCCTCATTCCGAAACTGAGATCGAAACAAACCCAAGCTCACTCAAATTCGAGCGATTCCCAACCCTAACTCACGTCGGGAAACCCATCGAACCCAGATTGACATCGCACCCTGAATCAGTGTACCAGATTTGAAGAGGATGCTGACAGGATTACAAATACACAAGAGTTTGGATTTAAGGAATTTTATTTTCATTTCTTCGATTTTAAATCTCACGCCATTTTTGCTTTTTGCTTTAAGGATGAAATAGGACGGCGCAAAAAAATGAGATTAATTTTAGAAAATTTAGCAGTGTATTTATAGACACATTAGATATTTTATTTTTCGAATATTATATTAATTTAGAATCAACCGCTGTGTTTATTTGCCCCTTTAAAATTCCTGTGACCACATACGATACCCAAAAATCACGAAACTGGACTTGCAGCTACAGTCTGGCATTGCGGACCCAACAAAACTGGTTTTGTCGAATTCCGACTTCGTTTGCTCACACAACGTATTTTTAAAGTTCAATTTATCGGCTGTTTTTCACATTAAAAACCCGTACGACCACACAGTGACTCTAAAAATCATAGAACTTGGAATCTAGCAATAATTTGATGTTGCGGATCCAACAAAATTAGTTTCGTCGATTTCCGACTTCGTTTGCAAAACCGGCTATTTTTAAAGCTCTGAATGACCCATTTAAATATATAAATTTAAATATAATTAAATTAAATACAAATAAATTTATATTATCATATATACTCATAGTGGAATACCATACAGCTCTATTGGGATTTAAAACTTGATATTTCAAATCCCGATTAAATCGATATTCGATTTAAAATGAATTTCCTTTTTTTTTAAATATAAATAATTCCTTTATATATTATAAAGGAATTCCACAGTGACTTTTCTGAAATTTGATTTGGACATAAATCAAAATCTACACGACGAAATCTCGATTTTTCTCTTCCACTAGAAAGATATACTCCACCAGCTCCACACGTTTTTTGTTTCACAGAAATCCGGCTTAAAACGAATCCTGTACATTCAGTTGAAGTTCAAATCGCCAAATCGCGAACTACCGCGCCATTTCGAGCTCGATTATATTTATAATATAATTAATACGTTCAACTGTCGTTTATATAATATATTCGTTATTCAAATTTAATTCTAAACTGAATTATATATTTTGAATTGCCTAATTCACACATATCGCCATTTCAGCCAATTCTGATTATTTCAAAATTAAATATATTATTTAATTTATTATTTTAATTAAATATTCACCATTATTTAATTCAACGACCATGAAATCCTTTTATTCACCTTTCAAATAATTAAATAAATAAATTATTATACCGCTGAAAAATGTGGGTCATTACATTATTCCCCTCTTAAAATAATTTCGTCCTCGAAATTGCTAAGCCAGAAGACGACCCTATTACTGCTTAGAACTTATTTGTTCACTTCTTAACTTCAGTTTCCAATGAACTAATTTAATTTCAATTAAATATTAATTAATTTTTATCAACGAAAATTTTCAAAAATCCTAAAAATTTTCTAACGCCTTAAATTTTCGAAAAATTTCGCCAGCACCTCCTTTGTACTGGTCAATACGTCAAACCATCACTCGCCTCTCTGTGCCATCTCCATCCCAAAAGAAAATCAAACAGCCAAGCGGCTTTCCAATTCGGCTCATAAATCTTATATCCAATAGAAATATAAACTTGTACCTTTTGTCGGCATATCATTTTATCCTTTCCACCTGTTATCAATTTAGCGGATACAAGGGTCATCCCAATCAAATTCCAATCTGCTTTTATCCACAACACAACAATTTGCTTATATCCGAGCCAAATATCGTTTCAACTCTTGTTTCTTCTCGATTCCCAACTCTTAACTTGATTATCACATTACACTTCAAATTTGAATCTCACAATCCAATTTGTCTTGATATCATTCTAATTCAATCTCAGTTACCACTTTACTGGCTTTACTTTAATTCAAATTTGCTTTCACAAATTTCTGTTAAATTTGTTTTTAATTCAAACAGTCTTTCCCTGGGAGTTTTTAAATAGTTTACTCTTTTCAAAAATCAAAATTTCCTTTTTGAAATTCAACACAACTTGTCTTTCCCAAAATAAATTCAAAACAGTATCTCTGGTAGTAATTCGTCACTTACAACTCGAAAATGAATACTGATGATGCAGCTGTCATCATTAGAATCTATTTTCCAGTGATCGAAGTGAGTTCAATACTATAAAACCATTTCTAAACATTTCCACTTTGAAATCCATTTCAAAATATAATTCACACCACTTGTAAAACAATTTAAAATCTCCCAAGATCTTAAATTTTCCTTATTTTTAATCCAAATTCATTTACAAACACTTATCCAATTCTCCAGAGTTTTAACTCAATTTCTGGTTTAAATTCAGATTTAATTAATTTCATAACACTTACATGAATTCTACTTGGTTATATATATATATATATATATATATATATATAACCATCTCCATTATAATCTTACTCGATTATAGTAACAACCAATATATCCAATATATATATCAAAATATACTTTGGGTAAAATTATTTTTATTTATCCTCTTTTCTAAACATATCGTGCCGACCCATCGTATTCGAGTGTTTATAAACTCCTACCGATACAGTGGATCAAACTGATCGATCAGAACCCATAAACAACTCAACCAATAAATCTTCACATTATAAAACAATTTTTTATATCAATAACAAATAAGCACTCGTATATATACACTCAAACTCAATCTAGGGTATTACTAACCCTATATCTACCGAGTCACGCTAAAGAGCCAAGGTAATTCACTTAACCTTATGCTCTGATACCAACTGTAATGACCCGGGTTTTTGGCGATCTTGGTTATCCGATATACAACACATATCGAACATCGAAGGATCGAAAATACCGGATGATTAAGGAAAGAATTTAGAGGGTGAGGAAAGATAAGGTAGAAACTTAGAATAGAAGAAGAAGAGCACAACATCAGAGTAACACGAATCTAACAGCGGAACAAATAACATATAATATATGTAGCATAACTTTGAAATGTAAATCTGTACTTGAATATACATCATTATCAAAGTACAACACTTACAACACAGCGGAAATAAACAATAACTATATGATCCTAAAGCCTTCTGCTCCAGCTCTTCAAGTATCTATAAATCCCAACTACTTGACTACCCGTGCAAAATTGGGCACCCAAGAGTTTAGGGAAAACAAGACAAAATAAACTCCGAGTCAGTCATGGGACTGGTATGAGTAAATCAGTTTAAAATAGTTTGAACAAGTAAACGATATCTCATAAGACCGCACCGTATAACGGAACGGGTTTTTCCTTATGAGAATCCAAAATATCTTTATATCAAAAACCTTTTGATATTATAATAATGTCTATCAACACAATATAATAATCATCTAGCAGAAACGCTTTCATCTCACGTTCTACATATATAGTATACAATCAAAACCGCAAGCACGTATTGGGTAATGGATTTCCGACTATGACAAGGTATGGAACCACCTTCCGATTAGTGTGCTCTAGGAACGATACACTGGAGTTCAACAAGAACTTCTTGCAACCCAGCCACACATAACCGACCACTCATTTCGCTTGAGTGTATCGAATGTATATCACCAACGGTTGGGATCAGCAACCGTTTCCCGAATGGGACAGTATCAACAATAGATTTTTTTAGAAGTAAATGAAACTCTAGATCAGGTGATTATACACCCTAATAGGTGCGCCCTACATAGCCATGCTACCTGCCCGATTTCTGTCATTTACCGGTTGATGAGGCTTGAGATTACACCTTATCATCACATCAGATTCACTTCGAATGCCACATTTGTCAGATCCATCGAAAATCACTAATTGACGTCTACAACAGCACATTACGTGTTAGCTAAAGAAGTTTCCTTCTCCGCTTCCACTCTTGGTACGGTTGAAGAAATCAATGTACGTGACCTTTCTGGAAATACTCTGTCAGACATTCATCCATACAAGTCATCCAGGAACGGGATGAACTGAAGGCACTATTCAGTACATCCATCTTAGGCACTGTTATCTAAGACTTATACAATAGCCCTTGCACTTTACTCTGTCTTCAATTATCTTTGGCATATATGATTCGCAACGCTTATGCCAATACAGAGTGGTTCTTTGGATAAAAATCCAACCGGTCTCTCCATATTAACAACGTTAAAATGGTCAAAACTTCGATAGTCTTGATTTAACCATCAAAGAAAAACAGGTGTGCAAACAACGATATTATTTCCAGGAGGAAATTACATTGATCAATCATCATTCAACATTTATCTCTTTATTACATTAATTTACTTATCTCCTATTTCCATATATTCTAAATTCTTATTTTCTATTATCAGAAAACATTTCTGATTCTCGTTTGGAAAACATTTCCAAAACTTCTTAATTGGGATTTTAAACAGATATTTAAAACTATATTGCGATGACGACTCAAACCACTGTACTAAATTACTAAATCCACTTAACCACTTCACACTCGAACCGTAACCATTTCTTAAATAAAAACGCAGTCAATCAAGTTGGGGTATAGCTACCTCTCAGACCTTAACTGAACCACCTTTCAAATCTCGAAATAGATCAGATTCACCTTTTTAACTCTTTAACACTTCCTTACGAACCCTCGGATTCTATTTACGAACCCCCTTCTTTTACAAGTTTACGTGATTATAACAATGGTGTTATAATCTCCTGCATCCAAAATAGATTATCTTTAATATGACTTTTATTTCCTAACTCGAATAATATAACGACAACTAATTTATTTACTCCTATTCTGTTAACTATAATCTATATCTCTTATTTGAATAACTCCAACCTACTAACTCTTACTAGATTAACTCTTATTCGAATAACTTATATTCGATTTGCTTACTTTTGAATACTTATATTCGATTATCTCTTTCTTCGAATAAATCTTATTCGATTTAACTCCTGTCGAATAACTAGATTCGATCAACTCACTTCGAATATTTCTGATTCGATTATCTCACTTCGAATATCTCAGATTCGATTCACTTCTTCGAATAACTAAATTCGATTAATTCATTTCAACTCTATTCGAATAAACTAAATTCGATTAACTCCAACTGATTAACTCTAACTGGTTTAACTCTAACTGATTAACTCTAACTGGTTTAACTCTAACTGATTAACCCTAACTGATTAACTCTTGTCCTTATTCAATTTCAAACATCGATGTTGAAATCGATTTTTACTTCTTTATATAAGTCCTGACTTATATATTCTATTTATCCAAATGATAAATTTTTAACTTAATTTTTAAATATCATTTATAAATCAATCTGCTCCTTTTATCTGTTTACTTCTTCATATATAAGTTCAGACTTATATATATATATATATATATATATATATATATTTATCCAAGGATAAATATTTTCTTTAAAATCTATTTGTTTTCTAAACAAATATTTCCTTTATAACCCTATTTGTTTTCTTGAACAAATATTTCCCTTTTTATTTTATTTGCAAATAGTTTGCAAATATTCCCTTTGTAATCTCTTATTTATTCCTTAATAAATATCTTTTTTAATGACTTAGTTCTAAGTGTTTCCTTTATTACCTTATTTATTTATTCTAAGTATCTCCACTAAAAATATCTTATTTAAAACTTATTCAATTTCCTAAGTCAATATCCTTGTTTAACTTATCCAAACCCTAAGTTAATATCCTTTGTTTAACTTATTCAATTCCTAAGTTAATATCCTATGTTTAACTTAGTAAATTACTAAGCTAATATCTCTCTATCTTAACCTATTACTTTAACAAATAAATAATCCATTAATCGTATCTTATTTATTTAACAAATAAATATCTCATTATCTTATCCTATTTATTTTCTAAGTAAGTAATCCACTTTATAAATTTTCTATTTATAAAGATTTCCTTCATTTATAATTCCCACTTAAACATATTTCCTATTTATAAATATTCCATTTATAAATAAATTTCTATTTATAAGTATTCCATTTATAAATAATTTCCTTTAAAAAAATCTTCTTTGATTTTATAAATATTATCTCTTTTATAAAACCCCTTTGATTTTATAATATTTTCTCTTTAATAAATTCTAATTCATTTTATAAATGAATATCCCTTTTTATAAAATCCTTTGATTTTATAAATAAATTTCCTTTATCATTATATTTATAAATGGTTTACAAATATCTCTCTTTCTATTTGGTTTACGAATATCTTCCCTTATCCTTGTTTTACAAATAATTTCCTTTATATTTGTTTTACAAACAATTCCCCTTTTAATTCCTTTTCACAAATATTTATTTAACAAATAAATATTTCTTTTTATAAAATCCTTTGATTTTATAAATATTTCTTTTCAATATAACATTTGAAAATCTCCTTTACAACATTCCAGTATTTTATGGTACTGAACACATCAAAGCACGATGACCAATATCATCCAAACACATATAATCAACCACAGATTATAAACTACAACATATATCATAATATATGAAAAACAATAAAATAACTGTTGAGGAATCTAGTCGGATTCCTCCAACCTGTTTCCCTGCATCCACAGATGTTACACAATAAAATCAACATCATTTTCAGTTCCATATGATATATTCTGTTAAACAGAATCAATATAGAAATTCAACTAACTGACTAGCAGTTCAATCAAACAGTCAACACACAGTCAATCAGCCAATATTTAAAAGTTCTAAAAATACAACATGAAATTATAAACTGTTCAGAGTTAGTGAGATTTACTCACACTTGTAGTTCATCATTAAGGAGATAAATTGTTGTTTGATTTGAATCAAATAGTTTATTTCGCCATAAATTCATTCAAGCTCCAATCCACTTCCCGTAAGTGCCATGGTGTTGCCCTCGTCCATACGATCCCAACGGATTCAGCCGCATTCATTTCTGATCAAGTATGCTCAAGTTATACCGATTACAAATTTATATACAATTTAAATTTAAAATAACTTGAATTTTTATCCTTTAATGGGCCTTAAACTTACTTTGCAGGCCCATCCTAACATTCCTCACCCGACCCACTTCTATTAATCCATCCTCCCCAAATAAGAACTCACGAACTCGACTCCTACTCAATGGAAATTCACGGCCACTTCAGGTGATCCGCCACCCATCCTTCCTCAACGAAACCTTAGACTAAGGACACCGGCCTTCTCCTCTCACCGAGCCCAACATCGCTACCCCCACCACTTCCAACTCGCAACCCACCACTAGAACCCGTCGTTCAGGCCTTCGACGCAACAACGAAGGAGACATCGAACAAAATTATCGCGGAAACCCTCAGAAATTTGCATACAAGTTCAGTTTTTCTTCCTCATTCCGAAATTGAGATCGAAACAAACCCAAGCTCACTCAAATTCGAGCGATTCCCAACCCTAACTCACATCGGGAAACCCATCGAACCCAGATTGACATCGCCCCCTGAATCATTGTACCAGATTTGAAGAGGATGCTGACAGGATTACAAATACACAAGAGTTTGGATTTAAGGAATTTTATTTTCATTTCATTGATTTTAAATCTCACGCCATTTTTGCTTTTTGCTTTGAGGATGAAAATACGACGGCGCAAAAAAATGAGATTAGGTTTAGAAAATTTAGCAGTGTATTTATAGACACATTAGATATTTATTTTTCGAATATTATATTAATTTAGAATCAACCGCTGTGTTTATTTGCCCCTTTAAAATTCCTGTGACCACATACGACACCCAAAAATCATGAAACTGGACATGCAGCTACAGTTTGGCATTGCGGACCCAACGAAACTGGTTTTGTCGAATTCCGACTTCGTTTGCTCACACAGCGTATTTTTAAAGGTCAATTTATCGGTTGTTTTTCACGTTAAAAATCCGTACGACCACATAGTGACTCTAAAAATCACAGAACTTAGAATCTAGCAATAATTTGATGTTGTGGAACCAACAAAATTAGTTTCGTTGATTTACGACTTTGTTTGCAAAATGACCCATTTAAATATATAAATATATATAAATATAATTAAATTAAATACAAATAAATTTATATTATTGTATATACTCACAGTGGAATACCATACAGCTCTACTGGGATTTAAAACTTGATATTTCAAATCCCGATTAAATCGATATTCGATTTAAAATGAATTTCCTTTTTTCAAAATATAAATAATTCCTTTATATATTATAAAGGAATTCAACAGCGACTTTTCTGAAATTTGATTTGGACATAAATCAAAATCTACACGACGAAATCTCGATTTTTCCCTTCCACTAGAAAGATATACTCCACCAGCTCCACACGTTTCTTGTTTCACAGAAATCCGGCTTAAAACGAATCTTGTACATTCAGTTGAAGTTCAAATCGCCAAATCGCGAACTACCGCGCCATTTCGAGCTCGATTATATTTATAATATAATTAATACGTTCAACTGTCGTTTGTATAATATATTCGTTATTCAAATTTAATTCTAAACCGAATTATATATTTTGAATTGCCTAATTCACACATATCGCCATTTCAGCCAATTCTGATTATTTCATAATTAAATATATTATTTAATTTATTATTTTAATTAAATATTCACCATTATTTAATTCAACGACCATGAAATCCTTTTAATCACCTTTCAAATAATTAAATAAATAAATTATTATACCGCTAAAAAATGCGGGTGATTACATTCTTCCCCACTTAAAATAATTTCGTCTTCGAAATTGCTAAGCTAGAGGACGACCCTATTACTGCTTAGAACTTATTTGTTCACTTCTTAACTTCAATTTCCACTGAACTAATTTAATTTCAATTAAATATTAATTAATTCTTATCAATGAAAATTTTCAAAAATCCTGAAAATTTTCTAACGCCTTAACTTTTCAAAAAAATTCGCCAGCACCTCCTTTGTACGGGTCAATACATCAAACCATCACTCGCCTCTCTGGGCCATCTCCATCCCAAAAGAAAATCAAACAGCCAAGCGGCTTGCCAATTCGGCTCATAAATATTATATCCAATAGAAATATAAACTTGTACCTTTTGTCGGCATATCATTTTATCCTTTCCACCTGTTATCAATTCAGCGGATACAAGGGTCATCCCAATCAAATTCCAATCTGCTTTTATCCACAACACAACCATTCGCTTATATCCGAGCCAAATATCATTTCAACTATAGTTTCTTCTTGATTCCCAACTCTTAACTTGATTATCACATTACACTTCAAATTTGAATCTCACAATCCAATTTGTATTGATATCATTCTAATTCAATCTCAGTTACCACTTTACTGGCTTTACTTTAATTCAAATTTGCTTTCACAAATTTCTGTTAAATTTGTTTGTAATTCAAACAGTCTTTCCCTGGGAGTTTTTAAACAGTTTACTCTTTTCAAAATTCAAATTTTCCTTTTTGAAATTCAACACAATTTGTCTTTCCCAAAATAAATTCAAAACAATATCTCCGGTAGTAATTCGTCACTTACAACTCGAAAATGAATACTGATGATGCAGCTGTCATCATCAGAATCTATTTTCCAGCGATCGAAGTGAGTTCAATACTATAAAACCATTTCTAAACATTTCCACTTTGAAATCCATTTCAAAATATAATTCACACTGCTTGTAAAACAATTTAAAATCTCCCAAGATCTTAAATTTTCCTTATTTTTAATCCAAATTCATTTACAAACACTTATCCAATTCTCCAGAGTTTTAACTCAATTTCTGGTTTAAATTCAGATTTAATTCATTTCATAAAACTTATACGAATTCTACTTGGTTATATATATATAACCATCTCCATTATAATCTTACTCGATTATAATAACAACCAATATATCCAATATATATCAAAATATACTTTGGGTAAAATTATTTTTATTTACCCTCTTTTCAAAACATATCGTGCCGACCCATCGTATTCGAGTGTTTATAAACTCCTACCGAAAGTGATAATTATAAACCATGGGTATCCAACATTGCTAGTACATCTAGCATTGGTGTGCACACCCGCCAAGCTCTGTACCACTCTCACGTAAGCCTGAAAGGTAGTGCATGAGAGGTATACCTTGGTCTCATTATGAGTTGGGGACCTAAGGATCACCGACCTATACTGACATTGTCAGAGTCGGTTTGCACAATCCGCCAAGCTCTATTCCACTCTCACGTAAGCTCGAATCGCAGCGCATGGATGGTGTACCTTAGTCTATGAGTTAGGTGTATGCATTAAAGGAAATAATTATCATTAAGTAAATATGTAAATAATAAAGAGAGGGTAGGTGTATGAAATCAAAGCATACTCTTTTAGTTTTATCAATTTGAAATGGTTATACAAGAGAAAATAGAATTATCACTTTGCAAACTTGGACAATCACGTCAAATCAAACTTCACAATGTTTGTTGCTAAGTGATAAACATAATTTCTCAATTTTGACTTGAACACCTATACACTACAATATTGTGACTATTTAAAATAAACCGACTCATCAAATTTTCATACAATTTTGCATTCATAGAGTTGCATTAATAACATGTTGCATTGGGATTTTGTGGGCAGTATCCGCTGAAAACCCACAAGAGACACAACTCATTCTGCTAGAGCAACCTAGGGGTTTAAAGGCTTGTTACATATGTTAAATGCCATCGTGATTCCCTATGAAAGTGTGGGTAATAAATTTAATTAGGTTTTATTCAAGGACGAATAAAGGTTCTAGTGTGGGGGTATTTGATAAACATCAAATTATGTAAAATTTTCATTACTTAATTATATATTTTAGTACTCTAAAAGCAGAACTACTGGGTCTTTTAGTTTTCTTTGTTACAGGTTTATGATTCTCCAGAAATGAAGAAACTGTTGCACAATTGGCTATAGGATAATAGTTCAGTTGAAGGGTCTATTGAAAAGAAGTTGAAAATCAAGCTAAACACAAAAGAAGTCATAGCTCAGTTGGTTTGAAGTGGTGCATCTATTAGGAGGTCATGGGTTCAAATCCTAGCACACACCTTATTTATTTTTTGCCAACCTCCAAGGGAATTTTTTTTAGAGCAAGCCAACATAAGAAGATTCTGGAAAATACGAGAGATAGAAGCCTCTAGAGTAATATGGAACACACTGCATCAAAAAATGAAGATCAAGTCAAGGGCTTGGAATTTATGAATCAAGAAGTTTCTAGAGAATGTAGAGAATAAGATTTTAGAAGAAGACTAGGCCCAAATTCTAGAGAATTATATCCATTTAGATCTAGATCTTGTGAATACTATAAATACCCCTACCTAGTGCCATTTTAGATCATCTTGGCAATTGTTCTCTTTCTTTTCTTCTTAGATCTAAGCATTTCTCTTGTAATCTTAATTCTGATTTCAGCAATAAAATTAGTTAAATTCTTCTTTACTCTTTTCTGTCAGTGTTCTCTTCTTCTTTATTCTAATTTCTAATTTCAAATTTCTGTCTGTATTCTCCTTTGCTTATTTTAATTTCTATTGCATTGGAATTTCAGTTTTTCTGTTCTTGAGATCTATTGATTCGCCAAGAGATTTGTAGATCTCATCCTTAATTTACAGTTCTTAAATATTCCCTACAAGTTTGTTTCTCTTCTATTCTAGCAATTTCTTATTCTAAACTAACCAAACCAATTACTCAATTTCGTCTAAGTTGCCTAGAGTTTAAATAAATATTAGAAATTATACAACTACTGTAGATTCGATCCGTATTCGCACAAATACTACAACAAATGTCGTGCGCTTGCAGTAAAATAAAATCGTGGTTTTTGTTAAAAAGTAAAACCGCCGATCACCTAAACTCCATCTTTTTATGACGTTGATTCGCCAGCGGATTGATGAAGTTAAAGCTATTAAATTTATTTTTATAGCTGAACCAAGGTTTTAAATTATATTTTGTTATAAGTTATATAAAATAAAACTTTATAAACAATTCAATATTTTATACTTGGTCTTTATAAAGAAATTACAAAAAAAAGTATATTTCAAATTTTTGTGTTTTAAATAGGTTTTATAAGAAAGTTAGTTATAAAACAACCTAAGGTTAATAATTTGAAATATTTTTTTTAAGAAAACAATTAAGTGGGAAGATGTTGCATTAATTGTATTATTAACTAATTTAAAGGAAGGATTAATTGAAATTAGTTAACAAGTTAACAGACTTTTCAAGTTGACTAGGCCAATTGTTTTAATTGAAATTGGTTATTAAATTGATTTGATTCCAATTAATTTGATAGAAATAGTTTTAACATATAGATTTTTGAACTTAATAAGGGTTTATAGAAAAGTTAATTAATCTTCTAGTTAATTGTGTGTAAAGAAAATTATCAAATGATAGTTATTTTTTTGGGCAAGGCTGACCGGTTTTTATAGTGTTTTGTAACACTTTATTATTAAAATAAAAATAAATGATACAAGTCATATAGGTGATACGAAGTGTATATCAACTATAAAATACATGCTCCCACGCACGGGATGCTAAAATACATTTTCTAATCACTTCCAGTTACATCATTACATGTTCATTATGTTTCCATTGTGCCATAAAGAAAGCACTGAGACAACAACATTCCAATTAACCATTATCAAAAGGTGTATTCCCCTTAGCTCTTGTCATGCTGCGTGTTTGTGGAGATCTACGTGCACTGCAACTAGTTGCAGTAGTAGAGGTCAATGTGTTAGCAACTATGACGTCAGGTAGTCGAGCTTTGTAGCTCGGCGGCGGAGGAATATTTGCATAAGGATTCGATATCGGCTTCTTACTTGTTACATTCGCTAATTTTCTACTTTGAAAAGAAGAATAGTTCTTGGCCATAAGCTCCATAAGTTTTCTCTTCCCATTACATATAAAAGGGTCTAACTCACCACTTTCAATTTCAATTCCAAGACTTTCTATTGTTTCAAGCACCGTTTTCTCTATGTTCAGCTTCTTTTTCTCCTTTGCCTTTGGTTTCTTCTTTTTGCGGTCACTAGAATTTGCTGTAAGTCAAAATTATTCTGATGAAACCTATCAAGAATTCCATCTGTTTCAAGCATTGTAGCAGCAGAGGCAGACTTCATGATTTCATTTACTAGGTTTACGGATTTCTCCCGCATGTGGTACAGTGCAAGATCACCAGAATTACTATATTGGTGCTTGTTTAGTGGGCCAGTGCCTTGCAGGAACCCATGCATGAAGCCATACTCATTGCGCACTTGATGTTCATTACCATAATAGGGAATGGACACATCAAATCCACCAAATTCCAATGTTTTCTCAAAATCAGTAACATCATCTAAAATAGTTTGCATAACACTTCTATTACCTGACACTTCATGCTCAAATTTTAAAACTTGGTTTGAGCTACAACTTTGTTAAGTTGCTTTAAGTGATCGTGCGCTTTAGCTCCAGTGATTCGCTGCTCACTTTCGGTGACTCTTCCTTTACCCAAGGCCATGTTTAGACAGTCTTGATTCATGCCCAAATAAGTAACAACATTCTTATTCACAGCAAAAATTTTAGTTGCATCAATTATCTCCCCTTCTTTAATGTCTTGAGCACCAGTGTTGGACTTATCATTGCTACACATTTTATTTAAGATTCTGAGCTTATTTAGCAGATAGAAAGGCAGTGTCTACACCAGGACTGAGTTTAGATTTAACCCCAACAACTCTCTTCCATTTTGTTTGATTTGCAACAGAGTTTCCTCTTACTTTGAAGCTACTTCTAGCTGAAGCAGCTTTGTCATTCCTCTTTATAGCAGCAGTGTTACTAACACTACCCCCAACTATTTGTGTTACTATATCAGTTCTTTAATCACTAACATCATTTACATTCTTCATACAGTTAGCATTCATCTCAGCTTTATTATTGCTTTTGGTAGTAGGGCAGATTGAATTCAGATGGCCAAAAACTTTACATATTCGCTAGATGTCTGGCTTCCACACATAGTTGATGTTAATGTCGTGCTCAGTACCATTAGGTAAGAGCACTTTAATCTTGTCTGGCAGTTCGCTCTCTGGGGAATCTCAACTAAACATTTTGCAAACCCCAATCAACTGAGTGACTCCATATCCTGATCCATATAGAGAAAACTGCCGATGTGAGATGCAAGCCAACATATTCCTAACTTCGACCAGACCACCATCGGCAAGTTGGTCATTTTAACCCTAACTAGCACTTTTATTATTCCCTTACCTGATAGTCTCATGTTAACATCCCATTTTTTAGTAATAAAAACTTTATTCCTTATCACAATAGGGTATGCCTCAATAATTCTTTTCATGTCATCCTTGTCAGTGATTAGAAAGAAGGATATAGAGCCATTAGATTTTACCTTAATCCAACCCCTAGGTTTCCATATCCTAAGTTGATGAGTAACAACTACGGTGTATGATAAGAGGGAATCCAGGAAAAAATACCGCTTAGTATTTTTGCCATTCGACCACGCTAGCTTCGACGGTCTCATCAGAAGGAATCAATCGTTTTTTGTTATACTTGAGCGTTAGTGGAGGAGGCTCGAAAGCTACATCGTTGCGTGGCTTTGTCGCAAAAAGGGACGACTACCTTACCTTTGGATTCAATGAGTTAAAAGGTGGAGGTTGATAAGACGGTGGGGGATACGGGTTGACGAGGGGAGGTGGATTCGGTGGCGGTAGTTGAGGAGGCGGAGGAGGGTATGGATTGACGAAGGGAGGTGGATCTGGTAAGGGAGGTTTAGATAGAAGATTTAGTGTAGGAAGCAGAAAAGTAGGTTTAGAGTGGTTCAAGGAGATGGGAGATGCCATTTTTGAGGTTCTTTGGGAATTTATGGCACCAAGTGATAGTTATTAATAAAGTTAGTTAGTTATTATTAAATACTTTTTAAAGGAGATTAACTATTCTATTTTTAATTAATAAAGTAGATAACTACTTCAATTTTGGTTAATGATGAAGTTAATAATTATTTTTAATTAATAATAATTAAAGCGATTACTTTTAATTGGAATCTGTTTTAGAAAGTAATCAAGTTTTAATGAGATCATATTTGAATGTTACAAAGGGTTTTGTAAGGGATTTTATAATAAATCCAAGTTTTATAAACAAGGTTTATAAAGGAAATTCAAAGCTAATGTGATGGTTTACTTAATATTTGAATTAAATAGAAACGATTGTAATTAAAAGGTGATTTTTGGAAATGCAAAGGAAGAAGGCTTAATGGATTTTTGTAAAAAATTGGATAAAAGGACTTTTGTAATAAATCCAAGTCGAGTTTTATATTAACCACGTAATGGATTTTTGTAAATGTTGAGAAAATTGATTTTTTTTAAACCCAAGTTGTAAATGAATTTTACTAAAAAAGGTTAAAGTTAAAGTTTGAGTTTTAGTAAGTATTTACTTAATAAATAAATTAAGTAATGGCGATTGAAATTCTAAGTAGATTTTCCATATGCAAGGAATAATATTTAAAAACCATACTTAAATGGAATATTTAACGAGTTTGAGTGATACTATAGTTAATATCTGCTTTTGAGTTACAAACTTTTATTTATCTTAAGATAAGAACGCTGTCGAGTCAAGGTCTGAGAGGGAAATGAAATACCCCAACTTGAACGATTTCACTATTATCTAAGGGATGGTACTAGTTTGGAATGGTAATGATTTTGGAAATAATTTATTATTTCCAAAAGTACTGCAACTTTATTTTGCAAAATTTAGAAATCTAAATATAAGTATTGGGCTTTATAGTGAACATTGTATCACTTGACATTATTGGTCCAGATATGAAGTGTGACAATACTTATACCATTTAGTTAAGTATATAGCGCTATTTTCTAAGTAAGGAAATTAACATGGTTTTGTGAATACACTTATTCTAAGAAATAAGTATATGGCTACAATTTTGAAGAATTGAAATCGTGAGGTTATACTAGTTCGAAAACGGAAATGGATGTTGGAAATATAATTATTTGTTCCAAAAGAGTTATTGTAAACTTTAATTTGCAAATTCGAAGCTAAACAAAACCATTTAGGGTTTATATAATAAACAATGGGTCGAATGACATTATTTTGACCTAGATAAGATTGCTAATTAGACTCATACCATTTGGTTAAGTATGTATAGCAATATTTTCAAAGTAAAGAAAATAAAGAAAGGGTTTTTGTGAATATGCTTATTCTGGAGAGATAAATATATTGTTATTGTTTTCAAAGTAAACAAAAACAACAGATTTGTGAATATGCTTATCCTATTGAGATAAGTATATGGAATTGATTTTTAAGAATCAATGAAATGATTTACCGAATGGTTTTAATTTAAAAAGGGTATGCGATGCTGATATACTTAATTGTATTGTGTGAGTTGATAGTTAAAGAACCAACTATCAATAAATTTTCTTTCGACTATTAACATGTTAGTTTGAGGAGACCGATATGAGAACTGGACCCAAAATCACTTTTGAAAGGGGTGCCCGATGATGTCTCTGGTTATTTACCAAGATTATACTTGTAGTAGTAATCCCTACGTTGTGGGTTATGCATGATGAAAAGATTTCTTGTTGCTAACCCTACGGATTATCTTGACCAAACGTAGTAAAAGAGTACCTTAGTTTTGTCCTGATCCTGGACAACTAGTATAGACGAATGTCTGACAGTATATTCCTAAAATCACGTACGTTGTTTTTACAAATATATCGAGTATGGTGATGGAGATGGAAATCCTTTTAGCTTAACACCTAGAGTATGTTTGTACAAATCAATTAGTAATTGACAGATCTGACAATGTGCCATTCAAAATTGAATATGATGCCTTAAAAAGGTAATCGTGACGGCCTAAAGCATCATCAATCAAGAAATGACTGAAATTGGGCAGGCGTGTTATGTGGGTCATACCCATTAGGGTATATCATCACCGGATCTAAATAAATCGATTTTCCCTTTTATGTATGCTTCAGAATGAGTACGATTGGATGACCTACAACCGTGGTGATGATATATTCGATACACTCAAGTTGAATGAGTGATAGGTTCTGTTTGGCTAGGTTGCAAAATGTTCTTGTTGAACCTCATTGTTTTCGTGTAGAGGAATACTGATCGGGAGGCAGTTCCTTACCTAGTCATGTATGCAAATCTAAACACCAATTCGAGCCGTACGGTTTTAGATGTAAACCATTTATGTCGAAAAGTGAGATACAAGATTTTCTGCTATATTCATATTATGTTTATATGTGATCGTGTCTCACAAGAGTTCCATTCTTTCAAAGTATTTCAAAAATTAAGCAAGTTGTTTATGATATGAGTTTTCTCACTGAAAGTATCCCATATTGACAATCTGTGTGATTTTGCTTTCCGCAAAACGGGTTCGGTTAGACCGAGTACACTTTCCAAGTTGCATTGAATTTGCTTGGAGCTCCAGGAGAGAATTCGGAGTCGAAACGTACTCTCGTATTTTCTGGTATTAATTTATTTCTGATGTGTGTGTTGTATTTATTACCATTTTATAGGCATAGCTAGTTGCGTGTTGTGATTGTGTAATCATGTATATAAAATTTTCTCTTTATGTAAACAAAATTGATGTATTATATTTTATTCATTCCGCTATGAGAATGTCTACTCTGATTCTATAGTGTTGGTGTCGTCTTCTTCTTTCATTCTAACATTTCTTTCTTCTTCTCACCATTTAACTACTTTCTTTTAACTATATAGGTTTTTGATACTTGAGTTTTTGAAAGTAATTACAAGTCATGTACTAGTTTCGAAATTCGAGCACCGAATTTTCTAGGTCGTTTCATATAGTGTGGCAGTCAAAGCACCATCTATATGTCTGCTGGCCCTACCCTATACAGCATGCTAACACTAAACACAATGAGATTGACATCTACTTCGTGCGTGAACAAGTGCAAAATAAAATTTTGCGAACGAATCACATACCATCCTATCATCAAGGAGCAAATATATTTACCAAGACTCTATCAGCACAAAATTTCATTGTTCCTAACATTACAAGGAATACTCAGGCTACATCCTCCTCGACTCCTAAGACGAACGATTCTCGTACCGCAATCTAGGATGGCCCTACAGAATGATAGTCAATCCATACCTTGGATAAGGTCATACACCATAAAATCCAACGCATATCCAATACTAGGTTCTTGCACATCAACTCAAGATACTTAGCTCCTCCGATAGGGTTGGCCACCTCTATCGGATCACTAGAGATAGATAAGGGAAGGTTCAACAAATCAATTAGCCTCTTAGAGATTAAAGAATGGGTCGATCCTGAATCGAACAAAATGTATATATAAATTCTTGAGACCTAAGTTATACCTTCCAGTATGGGCTGACCTTGGTCTCTTGGGGGGTCGGCTCTGTATCGATGTTGCCTCCAATGCATAGCTGGCCATTTCGAATAACTTTAGGCTTTGGGAAGAGTTTAGACATGTGTCCTTCCTTGTGACAGTTGAAACACTTGCCTTTAAATTCTTTCTTTGCCAAATAAACCCTGCAATCCTTGGCCTCATGGCCCTTGCGGTTGCACCTCATATAAGTCTTAGCTTCCTTTTTGAATTTACCTACTTTCTTCTTATTCTTCCGCCACTCCTTCTTATTTTATTAGAACTTCCTTCTCCCTTTTGACCATCATTATTCTCCTTAAATCCTTCAGCTGTGCATAGAATAGCCATCTCCATTAAGGTTTTGAAGGTTGCTTCGAATGTTACTTGTGCTAGCAAAGTGTCCTTCAATGGGGAGTTCAAACACTTAACAAAGCTTAAAGCTTTGTTCATTGGGGTATCCACCAAACTCTTACCAAACTTACTTAACTCAATGAACTTGGCCACATACTCTTGCATACTTAAACTTCCTTGCTTGAAATGGATAAACTTTTCTAACTGGATCGTCATCTCGGCTTTTGGCAAAAACTTCGCTTCGAAATGGGCTTTGAATTCGACCCATGTAAATATTCGGCCCTCGTTCTCTCCAGATACTAAGTTCCACCATTCAAGGGACTCCTCTTTCAAGTGCCAGACTACAATTCTCCTTTTTTTTACTTTGTCTGGTCATCTAGTAGCTTCGAAAATTCTTTCGCAGTCCGTTATCCAAGTTTGGGCGCTGGTAAAACCCTCAATTCCTGTGAATGATTTCCCACAAAGGTTTGTGAAGCTCTTATAGAATCGACAAAAATCAAAATGCTACCTTAGAGCCAGGAGCTGCAAGCACCGATGGGGCGGAATTAGCAACAGGGACTTGTTCCACAATACGAAGATACTGTTGGAACCATTCTGGCAATTACCGAGGTCTTGCCTGGTTTCCCAGTTCAGAAGGATTATCATCTATTCTACTATGTTAAAAGAAAAGAAAGAATCCTTCATTGGATATTCCTGAGATGGTATTTAAGCTGAAAAGGGTAGAAAACGATAAAGTTTCCTAATATAGATGTGTATGCTTATAAGGCTAAGTGTGTGTATCTATATATATATATATATATATATATACACACACAGTTTGAAAACCTTTTTCAAAATACAAATACGCCTCTCATACGTATAATTTCCCTATAATCGAGTAACCTATGCTCCGATACTAAATGTAACAACCTTCTCGGGATGGGCCTAAATTTCGACCTAGAAATGACGCATCGAAACTTAGAGCCACTATAAATGGGTCGTTGGTTCGTGTAAGGAATTACATTTGCATAGAATAATTAATAGGCAATGCGTTATGGAAATCTCACACAGCGGAATGAAAAAGTATAATACCAAAATAAGATGTACCATTTTATTGAAAAGCAACAGAATTCAAACATAGATTGTCAAGGTACAATTATTCAATAGGTACATCAATATATTCATCATTAAAAGTTTCCATAAGCATTACAACAATTATAACTAACAGTAGCTTAATATATCCATTTTCGTCTCCAGTCTCTATCGTTGCTTCGTCCATTGAATTTACCCTACCTATTGACATGTTGGATATGTTAAGGAGAGGGGTCAGAACATAAAGTCTTGTGTGACTAAAATATAGTATTTACTTAACGACCATGCCATAGATTTAGCAGGTTATATATATATATATATATATATATATATATAAAGGTGTGTCTACGAGACACACAAGCATTCACATGAACACAAAGTATCTAACTAATAAGAAGGATATTTGAGTCAATCGCTTAAAACCTCCATTAGTGCATTTAGGGTAAAGATCTAATGAGGTGGGCATTCTCGGTCACTTAAGTCCCATACTTATTAAAGGTGGATTCTTACAATCTCTTATGACCCTGAGGTAGACGCTAGCCCCTTCAGACCCTCCTAAAACATCACTGTTCTTAAGTTTATATTCTCACAAGTAATATGAGAAGTAGTATCTCTCCACTTAAAACTAGTTTAAAGGTAGGCCCGCATATAGCCATTTAAGACACCTCCGACGAACGTCACATGTTACTAGTTAACTGATATTATGGTAGAACACATATGCCACTTAAGACTTCCCTTAGACTGTTGGTGAGTTAAATAGCATGCTACGTACCACGTAAACCAAATCTATCCCTAGGTTGCCCCTTACAAGCTCTTAGAGGAAGTGGACATACCCCCTTGAACTATCCTACTCCGTTACCACTATGCCTAACCACTTTCAGAGAAGGAGGACCAATAGACTTACCTCGAACCAAGTAAGGGTTGGCCCATTACTTTGGAACCTATCCAAGGAATAAATCTTCTGAAAGGATCCTAGTCTTAACCACTTAAGACCCAAACTATATAGAAAAAGAGTCAGCCACTTAAGACTTTCCCAAGGCATAGTAAACCTGCCTATTTTCACACACAATAGATTTATATATACACACACACACACACAATAGACCTCTCACATTAAACTGTCTACCTGTAGATGCTGGATATGTCGGGCAGTTCTGGGGAGACTTGTACTACAAGTGGGTTTAACCTCGTGTCATAGTGTACAAATCTACCTAAGGGAATATTATATTTATCTAAGTTATTTATACCTTAGATATATATACATATATTATTAATTAAACCCCATATAAATATGTATTTACCGTCTGATTTCTCTGAACTGTAATTTCTTCATACGAGCACCGTTTTCAATATATTATATATGAAAATGTATCATAATTTCGCCACGAATCCAAATAAAAGATTTACATAGCCAAATTCTTAATGCTGCAAAATTTCACTTTTCAACCTATTAATATTTTATTATTTAATTTCTTATTATTATTATTATTTATATATTTAGGTATATTTTACGGGGTGTTAAATATTGTTTCAAACTTTGGCACTGTTTCCGGTAATGCGACCCTCTTTGGTCTAGTTTTCTTCATCATAAATATTGTAGGCTTGAATATCAGGGCTTTTCCAGCACCCTACCTTTTATAGTGAGTCTCGGGAGCGTATGCAAAAAATTAAAAACATATTTGAATTTTTTCCTCCTCTATCCCTCCTCCTTGGTCTGCCAGCTCATTCTCTGTCAACAAAGCTTGGAATGTCATTCGATCCCGATCTCCTACCAGGCTCCCTTACAACATGATTTGGGACCGTCGGATTCCTCCTAAAGCTTGCATCCTCACGTAGAAAATTATCCATAATGCATTACCTCTTGACATTAACATTCTAAACTTGGCTTTGCTTTTGCTTCTAAATGAAGCTGCTGCGGTTATGGGAATTGTGATTCGCTTTCACATCTCTTCGATAGTAGCAAGACTATGACTTTCATTTGCCGCCATTTTAGCAACCTTATGGGGTTTCATCCCGTCGACGTCTCTCTCAATGCCCGTCGTACTTTCTAGTTCTCTAATTCACGTGGCAAATCTATTAAGGCCATTATGTCTCGGATTACTTCGGCATTTATATGTTGGCATATTTGGTGTGCTCGCAACAGATTCCTTTTTAACAACGAAAAATTTGATGGAGCCAAAGTCATTGATGTCATCCACGCAGACATCACAAATATTTTCCTCGCCTTCCCTTACAAAGGTCCTGCTAATCATTTCCTTGAATCTTTCATCATCGACTTTAACATTTCTGTTTCTCTATGATGTCCCTATGTTGTTTATTGTTTAGTACCTTTTTCTGCTGTTTTGTTTGTTTATTTACACGTTGGTTAGCTTATACTGGCTCTGGCACCTCTATCGGCTTTCCTCTCAGTCGCCGGTCCTATATGTTAGTCCAGTCTGCTCTCTGACTATTTCTCTCTGGAGTGATCTGGTTGATGGATCCACACTTTGTTGTCATGATTTTCTATGGCATAGGCGTGTGTTATATTTACTCTTACTTGTTTGGCCTTGTTGGTTGTTGGTCTGTTTTATTTGTCGCTCTGCTTGTTGTGAGCCGCCGTTGGGAGGCATTTTCCCAACCTTTTGTTTCTTTTATGCAGCGCCACCCTACCCTCCATCTTTCTAATGATTTTTTAGAGTTGTATTTTTATTAATATACATATATATATTGTCTTATTTGTGGAAAAAATTGTCAGATTTGCCTTAAAAAACCATAGTTTCATTTTTGCAGTTGAGAAGTTTAAGTTAAAAATAAGCATTAAAACTAAAGATCCTAAAAGTAGAAATAAAATACTTAAATTAGCTTAAAGTGTGTGTATTTCTAATTTAAAAGCATTAGAATTCCAAATGTAAATACAAATATGGTATAATTCGAATGATGAAGGAAAAATATATACATTTGTTACGAATAAAGAATCTATAAAAAATTGTCATCGACTCATTGACATAAGAAGAGCACAAATAACAGTGGACTTTTCTATACTAGGAAGAGATTTCTTCCTTTCTTCTGCAAAAATGTTGAATAATTTTTTCAAATTTGATTAAAGCTCATAGTTATGACCATAGACCTATAAATAACGGAAACTGAATACGTAGATCTTTGGCTAAATAATCATGAACAACCTTTCTTTATTGCTAAAAGCAAACTTTTTGTAGGTTTAATCAGCTTAAATATATAGGAAATAAGAGAAAAAAATATATTAAAATATAAATTTGTAACAATATATAAGAAAAAGGCAACCGAATAGGAAAATTATATTAAAATTTTGGAATATTTTGCACACAAAAAAAAAAAACCGTTGTTACTGCCTACAAAATATAAAGTTTTAAATCATTTGAATTAATTCATACATTAAGTGCAATTTTATTAAAGCTAGCATTTGTTGCACCAAGTATCACCACATTTGTGAACTTTTACGGAAACTGGTAATAAGAAGTCGATAAATATTTATATGTGTACTAGAAACGGAATAAATCCAAAACACAAAAGTAGAAACCATTCCACTGGGACTAATATGTTAATTAAAGTGCAAATACTACATTCTATTTTAACTACGTTATGCGTGAAGTAAATTCATAAAATGAAAAATAGAATACACAAGCTAAGAGAATAGCCACATATGTTAATTTTGAAATGTTAGAGAATAACGCCTTTCGGCTTCAACCAAATCTTTAAATCTTGAAAGCTTAATTAACTTATATTCGAAGGTAGAATGTAATTTGAAAATGATAGATTTTATTAATAATTAATAGCATAATAGTTTTAGAACTAAGAATATGTGAAATTTAAGGAAAATCGAATTAAATTCATTTACACTATAACTGAAATTGGTATAATTCAAATTATTACAACTTGATGGGAACAAAATTTAAAGTATATTAAATTTTCCAAATCCATAAAACAATACTAAAGTTATTTTCTAATCAATATACAAATACAAATCAAATCTAAGTAAAAGCGATTATATTATATTTGAATTAACAAAATCAAATCTATTTTAACATATCTATATTAACGATAATGATTAATAAAATTATCAAATACACACAAGCATGTTGTTTGTGTAAGCAAAAGAACATAAATTACACACAAACAATACTAATAATTTTAATTTTAATTAAGGTGGTGCCTGGCGCAAACGGTAAGGTTACCCGGCTGGTAATCTGGAGCGCACAGATTCGAGCCCCGGCCTCTTCACATAATGTGAGGAAAAGGCTGCGCGCGCTAATCGACCACCCCCAGAGCCCGGAAAGCCGTGAGAATAGTACCAGATGGGAGACTGTCTAGGAAGTCGTCACGCTTGAGTACGGGAGCCTTCGGCACTGGGTATCCACCTATGTATTTCACGTTAAATTTATCATACATTGCATAGTAAAGATCTCGTTTTAACGTTAAAATAAGAAATACTATTTTTAATAATTATCGTGTGCAACGCACGGGTTACACACTAGTTTTCTATTAGAAAGAAGAATAAAATCCTTTCTATTTGTTAGATTCTTCGCCCAGACGACTTTGTGCATTGTCTCCTCCTGAGGTGGAAGAGTCGATCATCTCCCACTTGCAGACCGTCCTGCAGAGCCCTTCTGTAGATCAGTCTGATTGTGGTCTTCTCTCCATTATCGTTGTGCTGGTTTTTCCGCACGAATCTCCTTCTCTTTACCTCCATCGTTCTTGTGTTTTCTCCCTTTGCAAGGACACCACGAGCGGACCTGATGGCTTCAATAGGGATTTCTACTGCTCTGTCTGGTCGATTATTCGTTAAGATTTCTCTCTTTCTATCCAATCCTTCTTCTCTCGTGCCATGCTCCCCAAGGGCTGGACGTCCACAAATATCGTGCTCATTCCTAAGATTGGGAACCCCCGTTCTTGTTGTGATTTTTTGTCCGATTAGTCTCTGTAACTTCTCGAACAAGGTAATCTCTAAAATTGTTGCTTCTCGTCTCGCATTGATTCTTGACCATGTTATTTCTCCATCGCAAGCTGGATTTGTCAAAGGTCACCTTATTACTGACAGCGTTCTTCTTGCCTAAGAACTTATCTCCCAGGCCGGCCGCAAGATCAGAGGTTCTAATGTTCTGATTAAGCTTGACGTGGAGAAATCTTGCAATTGGTTGTCCGGGTTCTTCCTCATTCATGTTCTCTACTCTTTCGAGTTTCCTGAGCCTCTTATTGACGTTATCTGGAGACTCATTTCGAACTGCTGGTTCTCAATCATCATAAACGTAGTGACCAAAGGTTTTTTCCATTCAGAGGGGGGCTTCGGTAGGGAGATCCCCTTTCCCCAACTCTTTTCGTCATTGCGGCAGAGGTTCACGTTGGAATTCATGTTCATACAATTTCATGCCAGATTCGTCGTTTTGTTATTTCTAGAGGTTACTCCTTGATTTCCTCTTTATCGTTTGTTGATGACATCATTATCTTTTCCAACCGTGAAAGGCATTTCGTCCGTCGTCTTCTTTCTTTTCTCCATCTTTACGGAAAGTGTTAGGACAATTGATCAATGCATCGAAGAGTTGTTTCGTTCCTGCCAAGTTTATGGCCTAGAGAAGGATCGCTTGGATATCATCCTTTTCTGACTTTAGCGTTGGTTCTCTTCCCCTTTCTTATCTAGGAATTGTTCTTTACCACGATCGAAAATTAATATGATTTTCGATCTCCAAACGGTAAAATCCAAGGGTAAAATCTTTTGTTGGAACTCACATCTCATCTCCCAGGCATGAAGACTTGTCCCCATCAAGTTTGTCCTTGACTCCTTGGGTTCTCATGTCTTCGCTGCCATGACTCCTACTTAGTCTCTGGTCCTATCACTCTTTGGCTTCGTCTATCATTTGGGGAAAGAAAGACGAATTATGGAGGCATCGCTGGGTTTCTTGGGACGTCATTTTCCCTTCTACGCGTGAGGGGGTCTAGGTCTACGAAATCCTCGAAATGTTTGCAAGGTGTATGCTTGCAAGCTCTGGGTTAGGTTTCGAGCAAACGACTCTTCTAGGCTTCGTTTCTTCATGCTAATTATCGACGTCTTTCCTCTTTGGACTTTTCTGGTTCCTCCTCTTTGGAAAAGAATGCGATCGATTAAACTTTTATCGATTTGCATGGTCCGGGATTCAGTTGGAATGGGAGTCCTTCCACCCTCAACGGGCTTAGAATTCAGCTAGAATGTTGATGCCTAAAATTATGGTTTTCTCTTTCATTTGGGATAAGCGCATTCCTTCAAAAGTTTCCATTATTATGTGGAAACTCTTTCATGATGGTCTTCCTCTAGATGTAAACTTCATGAGGATTGTCATTCCCCTTGCGTCCCATTATCGCTGCTATCAGGCAGGTGCGACAGAGTCGATCGCATCATGGAAGGTGAGTGTGCCTGTGTTGTTTGGTCTTTCTTCGAGGGCTTGATTGGCTCTATTGGGTTCCACACATCTCTGCTTGTTCTGCTTCGCGCTTAGTGGGCTGAGGGGATGGGTAAGAATCTTAGGCTGATTTTTCTTAGACTTATCCCTAGTCTTATATGCTGGCACCTTTGGTGTCACCACAACAAAGTGGTTTTTGAAGAAAAAAACCCTTTCCTTGCTACAACCATCATTCAGAAAGTTTTCGACGATGTTTATTTCGCATTCTGAGATTGGCCCTTTCTGGGCAACTTTACTCCTCAGTCTGTTTCTTTGGCATGTTCATTCTCGATGTGCATGACTTCTAGTACTCGAACGAGTGTGGGGGTGATGTGGTGTTTTTTTCCCAGGTTTCTTCTACACGTGTCTAAAGAAGAGGAGTGGCTTGCCCGGCAGCAGTATTTGGATAGGATGGATAGGTGGGATTACTTTGGCTATCTTGCTCGATGTTGTTCCCAGGATTTGGAGGTGGTTTTGCTCTTTGCTATTGCAGTTGGATGCTTTTTGTTTTCAGGTTGTTTGGTGGTCAGTGGAGTTTTAGACTTTGTTGCTTCTTCTTCGATTTTTTGTTTCGTTGTATTTAAGCCATGTTGGTGGCTTTGCTTTTTTCTGTTTGAGTTTCTCTGTATGGTCTCAGTTTTGGTGAACAATTTCAGTTGTGATTTACAATGACATACTTTTTTTTTTTTTTTTCTTCTTTTAAGTCATTGGAGAAAGACTGTTTTTGTCTATGTATATATTTGATTGTTAAAAAAAATCACATAGGTAACACTCCGACTATAATCAAACAACAAAGTATAAAAAAGGCATATTAGTTAATGACATAGATAAAATAATTCAGTAAAGCGTATCTGGAAAGAAGATAATAGGGGTCATCAAAACAATGTAAAGCACAAATATACGGTTTCAATATTGAATTTCAAAGGACAACCAGAATATGCAAGAAAATTGGTAATGAATTTCATAAATTACATTCCTCATACGAAATGAATTGCAATCAGGCATGAGCACAACAACGTAAAACGACAATAGAAAGAGCAATGAATGCTCATGTACAGGACAACAGAGGAAAGGTTTTCTGCTCAGTGTGGTGGTCTCCGTTATGAGCTATTAATTTAGTCGGATAGGGCTTTTGAGAAAATAGGAAACTTTATGCTTCTTACCTCAAAAATTAGATAATTGGAAGTAAACTGAAAAAGAGGGAACCGTAAGGTTCTTATCTTAGAAATAAAATTCATGAATGTCGCGCATTCATTAAATAACATTTACTAGTGTAACATTAAATTTACAATTTTATTCCCGGTGATGACCTAAATACAAAATGTTTAGCAGATTCGCTAAGCAAAAAAGACAGTGGATGTAACATTTAATTAAATAACATTTGTTAGTGTAATGTTAAATTTGCAGTCTTATTTCCACGGATGGTCTAGTTCATAGATGCAAAAAAAAGGATTCGACATGAAACTTAATAAGAAAAAAGAAAAATCCAAACATCATAAAGGATGCGATATAAACCGTACGAAATCAAACTAAAAAAAATAAAAAATAGAACCAACCAAATAGATAATATTTGGTTGGTTCGGTTTGTTTGGTTTACCTAAATTGATTTATTTTAACTCAAAAGTTAAGCTGCATCTACCAACTTTTAAATAGAAGCTACAGCCAAAATTTACTTATAAAATGACTATTCATGACTCCTTTTAAGGAAATTTAGTATAAGTTGTCACTTACCCTCGTGCATACTGAAATTTATAGTGGCCTATTTGTCTTGTTACGCGGACAATAGAACAAAATTTTGTAAGCTATGTGCAGTAGGGATTACTGCAGCGCAGACCCAAGCAGCATTCTTGCTCCAGCCAAAATGATCAAGCGGTCGGCAAAAAAAATTTGAAGTATTGTGCTGGAAATCAAACCCAGCTGGCTTAAACGAGCATCAAATGCTACTACCGTTGCGCCATTACACTAACCAACAATTAAATTACTACATAATCTTTTATTAAAAAAAAACCGCAAACTCATCGCCGTCTCTGGCCGTTGCCCCCTCCCGGATCCGCTGTACACCTGACTACTTTGTCACATTTTCTTGGCATTATTTCTCTCAGGTTTAGGGTGATGCTAAATGCAGTGAAAATTTCATCTATGTAGTAATCAAAAATTGGTCTAATTTACTGTAACATCCTTCACTTATTTTCTGTGTTTTTGCTAAATGCAGTAATTACTATCAGTGTCTTTCCTGGGAAATAGTGCCGCTCAGCTGTCTACTCCAATAATGAGCCATCAGATCATTTAATATTAGCAAGAGCAATCTGTAATTGCCGTTTACTGTATAAAGAAATTTTTTATTGCATTTAGCAGTCATGCCGGTTTATTGTAATAACATTATATGTTTTCTTCCTGGCCTATAGAATTCAAATATACACTAACTTCGTCTCTAAATTCACATGCTTTGGATGGAAAATATTTATTTTGAGGTCTCAGGATTATATTACCGTTATTAATTAAATTTGTATTTGGAAGCAAATCGAAATACTATAATTTTCTGTTATGATAAATTAAAATTCCAAGTTACTGTTTTCCAATTGAAATGAAATATTGTTTGATAAGATAGAGATTATTAGATTTAAAAATTATTGTGGATGATCCTGGTTCTAAACTTCTAATAAGACACACTGAATGATTTTGAAAACAGTTGATATAGCAATATAACATGAATTATATATCAAGAGAAAGAGGTCGATATTAAAACATAAATATTGATTTGATTAATGGTCACCTTACTGATTCATTCATTCGACAGCACAGTAGAAACTTGTGCTAGAATCATGCTATATGTGTAACTTGCAAAAATACGGATATACGTCTAGCTTTATAAATCTAAATAACGATTAGTCATAATATCTAATGCCATAGAAAAGGTTCTGAGCATACAGAACAATTAAAATAAACTATGTTTCATCTAAACTCAATTTTGACCAATTCCTGTATTGGTAATTTTTGTAATTTTCAGTATTACAACGGAAATTCTTGTGATATGGCAAACAATACCATAAATAAATATAATAAACAAGTAACATAATACATCAATAAACATGGAAGTGAAAGAAGGGAGAAAAAATATCTTTCATTCTCACTTAAGATAACGCGAAGCATATTTGTTCTTTCTAGAGTCATGACAAAGACTACACCATACTATGACAAACAAAGATGCTTTAGAAAGTTACAAATTTGATGCATATACACATTGTTCTAACTTAAAACTATTCTAAATCAGCAGAAAAGAATGGGGATCGATGAATCAAGGCTGCAGATCGGAAACAAAACCAAGTCCAGGATCAAAACATCATGTACATAGACCTCAGGCTCAATTTGTCGTGGAAAAAGTGTTAAGTAAATCGTCAAAACTAGCAACATTACAAGACATAACTCAATTATCACATTTAAGAAAAGATGGACAACCATCAGCATATGGCGTAAGTTTAGAACTAGCATAACTCAGTTATCATAGGTTTTGAACTAGCATCTTCATCTTCACCGGCATACATAGGTTTTGAACAAGAACCTAAAACATTTCCTCTTTATTTCAACTTAGTTTGGCGTTGTTTAGTCTTGTGTGCTCGTTTTCCAGCTCCCGACAAGTGACATCTATGACACATTACTCCAGGCCCGGGTCAGTGTATCATTCTCTACAACCTATTCATCTGATACATCTGAGTTATGCCCGTGCATGAAACTGGTCATCCACTCGTTTGAATCGTCTATATATTCTAAAGAAGTCTGACTCACCACATCCTTTCATTTGAAAGGATTTTTCAAAGTTCGATTGTATTTGATAAAGGCAAAGACTCTGTGGTCTTTCGTGTTCAATCCTTTCCTTTTTTACTATAGATTTGATTTAGAAAACATATTTTATGCCAGCTTTGGGCTTCAGTCACTTTAGTGTATACCTTAAAAAAGGAAATACTATCGTGAGTCGCTCAATAGCGACTGGGTAAGCACTCGCTTACACCTGTCCTCAGCATTTTTCATTGCAGTCCAAACACGTGGCTTTGTGTATCCTGGACATGTATTTTGGACTGAATTGAAAATTACCAAGGACAGGTGTAAGCGAGTGCTTACCCAGTTGCATTTGAGCGACTTGCGGTAGCATTAAATAGTGCGTTATTTTGGACTATGTGCTATTTTACACTTTGACAAAATAACGCAACATTTTACGCTATAAATGACACGTGCTCTGTTTATAAGTCAAACAGTGTATCCTCTACTCTATGCAATTTGAGTTTGTACACACTTTTTGGGAAAGTGTATACAAAACTCTTGCTGTCCATTGGTGGCAGTCACGGGGGGCCCCTGAATTCTACCGGGGCCCCACCGGCTGCCACCAAAGAGCAGCAAGAGTTATGTTCGCATCCTTAAAAAGGATGTGAACAAACTCAATCTATGTGCTGCAGCGTGCACTATGATAACTCTAAAATGAGTAAGACGAGAATTCATAATATTAGAGAATCTTCCATTCGATAGTTGGAGTTTCCAGTGAATCCTTCTTTCACTCTCTCAATAACAAACTTCGGTGATATTCATCCAGATAAAGTACATTCATGTTTACTAATTTACCGTTTGCATACAAATATAGAGGGGTAACATACATGACATTACATCAAAACACCAAGACTACCTTGGCATAAGGCAATGATAAACATAGCATAGTTTGGTGATCTATTCAATGTTTTTTTTTTTTTTTTTTTCCAAAAATTTTAACTGAGCCTAAAGGCAGTATGGCAAGGAAAACACCTATCATGCAGTTAAAGCATTTTTTTATGCAAAAAAAGAATACTGCTCGAGCATAACTTCATGTATGTTTACCATGATCATCCCCAATTAACGAAAGCTAGTATAGTAATTAATACAAGTCTAATATTATTTCATTCAATATGTGTACACTTTTTCATTTAGTGTGTTAGTAATCATTTTTCCAAATTATTTGAAACCAACAAAGGAATCAAACGGATTATATTATCGTTATTAATTAAATTTGTATTTTGGATGGAAAATATTTATTTCGAGGTTTCAGGATTATATTATCGTTGTTAATTAAATTTATATTTGGAAACAAATCGAAATACCGTTACTTTCTGCTATAATAAATTGAAATTCCTAATTATTGTTTCCCAATTGAAATGAAATATTGTTTGATAAGACAGATCATTAGATATAAAAATTATTGAGGATGAACTTGGTTCTAAACTTCTAATAGACACACTGAACGATTTTGTAAACAGTTGATATAGCAATATAACATGAATTATATCTAGAGAAAGAGGTCAATATCAAGAGAAAGAGGTCAATATTAAAACAAAAATATTGATTTGATTAATGGTCACCTTACTGATTCATTCATTCGACACACAGTAGAAACTTGTGTTAGAATCATGTTATATGTGTAACTTGCAAAAACACGGATATACGTCTCGCTTTGTAAATCTAAATAACGATTAGTCATAATATCTAATGTCATAGAAAAGGTTCTGAGCATACAGAACAATTAAAATAGACTATGTTTCATCTAAACTCAGTTTTGACCGATTCCTGTATTGGTAATTTTTGTAATTTTCAGTATTACAACGGAAATTCTTGTGATATGGCAAACAATACCATAAACGAATATCATAAACAAGTAACATAATACATCAATAAACATGGAAGTGAAAGAAGGGAGAAAAAAATATCTTTCATACTCACTTAAGGAAACGCCAAGCTTATTTGTTCTTTTCAGAGTTATGACAAAGACTACACCATACTATGACAAACAAAGATGCTTTAGAGAGTTACAAATTTGATGCACATACACATTGTTCTAACTTAAAACTATTCTAAATCAGCAGAAAAGAACAGGGATCGATGAACCGAGACCGCAGATTGGAAACAAAACCAAGTCCAGGATCAAAACATCATGTACATAGACCTCAGGCTCAATTTGTCATGGAAAAAGTGTTAAGTAAATTGTCAAAACTAGCAACATTACAAGACATAACTCAGTTATCACAGTTAAGGAAAGATGGACAACCATCAGCATACAGCGGAGATCATCCAGGCATCGATTGTATCCATTGGGGTTTAGTAGGTGTTAATTGGTGTTTAGTTGGTGTTAATGAGGAAGAATGTGTAATAAGAAAATCATCGTTAGTGCACCGATTTTTTAATAAGTAATTGAATATATTCAATATATAATTCAAATGAGTCAAGATAGTCAATAATGAATAACGCAAAATTGCGCAAGTCTTGCACTATGCACTTTTAGCACATGCTATTTTGTTCACTTTTTAAATTATGCATATTTTTACAATTAATCAAATAAATTATGTCTATTCGAAATCTAATGTTATTTATTGTAGATTTTAAGTCACATGCAAACCGTTCAAGGCTTCAAATATAAACACTGTCATACTTCATACTTGTATTAAAAAAATTGATGTAAAATATGGTTATTAGAAGAAAAAAAAATGGATGATTTCATAGACATAACATAATCATGTCTTAAAGGATTTAAATTTCATACTTATATTGTAACTTGTGAATAAATGATGAGATGAAATTTGTGAAAAAAAAAAACAAAACAAGGAAAATAGCGTAAGATTTTCTATTGGGAAGAACTAAAAGAAATATAAATAAAGAAAAGTTACAAACTGAAAATATAAAGGTCATGAGAAAATAACATACCATAAAGTCTACATAATAAGATTCAAATAAAACAACTCAAAATTATTTTAAGTCTACAGTAACAAAATTTAGAAATTATACTATATTTCAAGTTTCTAAAGACTAATCACTAATGCCATTCAAACCACAACTACCATCATTACCAAATCATCCGGCATTTCTTCTACTACTTCTTCTTTTGAGCCATAATCTTCGTTGTCTTCCTCCTAATCACCCTCAAAGTTAGCATCTTCATCATCATCGGCATGCATAGGTTTTTAACTAGAAGCTAAAACATTTCCTCTTTATTTCAACTAGGTTTGGTGTCGTTTAGTCTTGTGTCCTCTTTTTCCAGCTTCCAACATCCATGACATATCACCCAAGTCAGTGTATCATTCTCTACAACCAACTCATCTTCTACATCTGAATTATACCCATTCACGAATCTGGACATCCACTCATTTGAATCGTCTATATATTCTAAAGAAATATGATCCACCACAACCTTTCATTTGAAAGGATTTTTCAAAGTTTGATTGTATTTGATAAAGGTAAGAATTTTTGGTCTTTCATGTTCTATCCTATTCCTTTTTTAGCTATAGGTCTGGTTTAGAAAACATATTTTAAGCCAGCTTTGGGTTTCATTCACTATAATTCATACTATTAAAAAATTAGTGTGTTTTTTACACTTCGACAAAAATAACGCGGTATTTCACGCTATAAATGACATGTGCTCTATTTATAAGTCAAACATTGTATCCTCTACGCTATGTGTTGTAGCGCGCGCTATGTTAACTATGAAATGAGTATGATGAGAATTTATGATATTAGAGTATCTTTCATTCGATAGTTGTAGTTTCCTATGAATCCTTCTTTCACTCTCCCAATAACAAGCTTTGGTGATATTTATCCAAATTAAATATATTCATATTTACTAATTTACCGTTTGCATACAAATATAGAGGGGTAACATACATGACATTATATCAAAACACCAAGACTAACTTGGCATAAGGCAATGATAAAAATAGCATAGTTTGGTGATCCACTTGGATTTTTTTTCTCTTTTTCCTTCCTCCAAAAATTTTAACTGAGCCTAAAGGCAGTATGGCAACTGGCAAGAAAGATACCTATCATGCAGTTAAAGCATTTTTTTTGTGCAAAAAAAGAATACTGCTCGAGCATAACTTCATGTCTGTTTACCACGATCATTCCCAATTAACAAGAGCTGGTACAGTAATTAGTACAAATCTAATGTTATTTCATTCAATATGCTATGTGTACACTTTTTCATTCAATGTGTTAGAGTAATCTTTTTTCCAAATTATTTGAAACCAACAAAGGAATAAAACAGATGTTCAATTCATTGCACACAAACGTGTATGGTTCTAAATTATTTAGTGTGGTGCTAAGGGCACCCCAATTTACTCTTCCTATTACCGTAAGTAAAATATACTACAAAAATTATACTTTCACTCTTCCTAATACCTCACATTAAAAACTAGGGACTACCACCGTTTATACTTATTTCTCCTTTTCAGCTTCAATTTGTCCGCTCTCTCTTTCGAAAACCCTAAATTTAACTCCAATCATCGTGAAATCGTTCGACACCGCTAATGCCAAAGAAGAAGAAAGCTGCAGATGCATCGTCGTCTTAACCCCAATCAATTCAATCAAGTAAGTTATTAACCCTACTACCGGTTTGATTGAATATTGCACTGAGTGTTATTTGTCGTGAATGAAATTGATTGAACGACGCTTTCTTGCCGCGAACAGTGGTTAATCGCCGTACGTATACTAGTAATTCGGCGGCTGTTGATCACCGTTCATTCGGTTGACTTTATTTGTTCTAAAATCAATGTGGCATTAAGAGACATAGAAAAATTAATATGTTTTAATTTTTTAGTTGTGGTAACAGGAAGAGGAAATTAGGGTGTGCTTAGCACCACACATTATTTATCATAAATCATACAGTTTCTTAAAGACAATAAACACTATATATCTAATCTCACACGTAATACAATGGAGGTATTAAATTTATTTATAGACAAAAGGGTTTCTCTACACAATCAATAAAACCCACCGAATTAAAGCTAAAACCCGAACATACAAATAAATACATGAGTAAATAAAATTAGCAAGGAATTTGCTTCGTAAACCACCTCATAACATGAATCGGAGCCTTGATCAGCTCTATCGCCAACTCCACTGCAACAGTGACGCATAAGCAGCACGGACAAATACAAGACAGCAGCAACCTGCACGGAGTTCAAAATTAAAGTTCAAAACAAAATAATTTCACCAGAATAGCGAAAAGGGAAAGTTGAATTTTGAAAAGGTACCCAACAATCCAGATGAGGACACCGACGATGGAGACGATGAGAGAGAGAAGAGCAAAAGGGAGACCGAGAAGCCAACCTAGTGGCCTGCACTCGCAATCACAGTCGCAGCACATAATAATTGTGTGAATAAACCGTGTATTTATTTACTGTTGCTGCCTGCTGGGTTGAAGAAAAGAGGAGAATAAATTAAATAGAGGAAAGCATCGTTACTTTTTTAATTAATAAGGCTGTGACGCTGCCATAGTTGACGAAATATATTCCACGATCGTTCAGCTAATCACAGTGACTCGTTCAATGATCTGTGGATGTTGTTATTTAAACATGTGACTAGTGAACTAAATATTAAATGACAATCTATTACCGTTTTATTTGTTTGTGATTCCTTTTACACCAAAAAATAGTTTATTACTCTGGTTAGGGGTTACCAGGTCGGCGACTGTCTGTCCGTCAAGCCGTCTGATCGGGGTTTGTCCACCAATCGAGGCTCGATCGGTGGACAATCGCCGACCAAATACTAGTTTGATCGATGGTTAACCGTCGACCAGGCATTGTCTGGTAGCCCTAGCAACCATCTCGTGCTCTTACAATTACACTAAAAAGTATAATAAATTGTTGTATATCATATGCTACTTTACATTTGTTTTCAATTTATTAGTCCTCCCTTTTTCAAATTTAAAACACATTTATCTAAAATTAGAATTTTTTATAGCAAATTGT
Source organism: Allium sativum (assembly GCA_030737875.1). Lineage (NCBI taxonomy): Eukaryota > Viridiplantae > Streptophyta > Magnoliopsida > Asparagales > Amaryllidaceae > Allium > Allium sativum. Next base: position 1,043,063,750 of record CM060916.1, on the reverse strand, counting down.
AGGGATGAACATAAACCGCACCGTCATAACCGCCTAGGCCAAACCGCAAGAACGGTACGGAAAACCGAACTGAATTTTCTTTCTAAAGCAAATACCACAAATAGACCTGACTAGCAACAATACGCTTCGGTTGCGGTTTGAGCTGTTGATTTAACCATATTGAATCGGACTAAACCAAATATCCGCACTAGTAATGTATGATGAAAATATAACAAATTTGTATCTAATTTTTTTATTCTAATGATGTATATACTATTTTCACTGTATATTGTTGTTATAATAATAGTAATAATAATAATAATAATAATAATAATAATAATAATAATAATAATAATAATAATAATAATAATAATCGTTATCACAAAGAAAAAAATTATAGTTTCAGTATTTTCATATATATTTTTTGGATAATGTTAATTGCAATTTTAGTTGAGTTATCATACATAACGTTTATGCATTGATTAACGTTGAAGTTTAGCTAATGTACTAAACCATAAGGTTGACCTGAGATGCGTCCTTTTCCACAACTTAGTCGAATCCATTCAACACCTATTTCTAAATTGTGACCGTAGCCTCTATATCTAGGCCTCTTCTACCGCTCAAATTTTTGGCAGCATCCCCATCTGCTTTTACCCTTTTGATTTTTGGCAATAATCTTAACCGAACCCAGATTTAGACTCCTTCAACGCCGTCTTCTGTTAGTCTATGTGGCTAGAGAGGAACAATAAACGCTTCAACAACAAGGATTTCTCACAAACCACCATGTGTCATAAAACCACTCACCTTTTTTTCTCTATGGATAGGTTCCCATGCTCAGACACCCTTCCAGCTTCGCCGCTGGGAAAGGAACAATAATTTTGACGAATCTGTGGGAAGCTACAATGCCACCTTGGTCAGCTCTAGGAGGTTCTATGACTTATATCCTAGGCCATGGTAACCAGCTCCATCTGCTGCCCTTGTTCTTTGTCCGGTGTGATGCATCCTGAATTTTGGATCATACTCCGGTTAGCCCTGGGTTTTTCTGTCCTTGTATGTTTTGAGCCATGCAATTTTAGGTCCATCTTTGTACGTATATTGTACACTATTTTAAGGCCCGACTAGCTAGCTACACTTATTTTATGGCCATCGGTCATGCATGTTGACCGACTATATTTACTTATTAAATTATTATTAGTCTTCAGCTACACAACCATCTATCTCAAAAAAGTTTTCATACAATTAGAAACCAATCTTTCAATTAAGCAAAACATAATGTGTTTTAATCTTTAAGCGACATAACGTAGCATAATTGTAAATTGATAATTGATGGAAGTTATTCTCTTAATTCATATTTAATATAGGTTCAAATCGGACAAAACCAAAATGTTAGGACCCGACTTTTTAGCTCTTGAAAATCAACACTGATACATCCTCTTTATTCATGTATCTCAGATCAAGTGCCAGAAAGATTGATAGTTAGGGGAAAAGGAAGGAGATAGAGGATAGAAGAAAGAAGAGATAGAACATAATCTCACAACTGAACGAATATTCTATAATATAAATGGTGCCCATTACAAAAAGCGAAAAACTTTTAATATACATACGTCACAATGAACCAGCTCTAATACATACTACAACATACACTACGGAATAAAATAAAAGAATACAGGCATATGTCTTGTAATCAACGCCTCTTCTGAAGATCCAAAGCAATCCAAGTCCAATCTGAAAATATACTCGGTCTGACCTGAGCGTTATAATAAAATAACACTCGGATCAGGTTAGGCTACCGCTTGAGATAACTCAGTATACATATATAACATATATCAATACAATTTGATGTTGTACGCATGTCCATATCGGTTACCCCCTCAATAACATCCAACCATTTATTAAGAGAAGTATAGTTGTATAACAGATAATGTCTAGGATGTAGAGTATAAATAAATCAAATAGCTGAAATGGTTACATTGATAATATTCAACAACGAAGTATACAAACAAAACCAATAAGGCACATTCGCATATTATCTTTTTAGGAGATCTCTCCATACGGATCCAAACACCATGCACAAGGATTAGAAATTACCTATCGAGCATCGTATATCTCTAGACAAAATATACCTAAGGCTAGTATCACTGGCCCACACACGAAAACATCGATGTGCACCACGTGAACCAAATATATCCAACTCCCCTCGCAACATCAATAAACATACTCAAGATACGGAGTCAATATATCCTGCCATAGGTTAGCAAAACCCTAGATTACGCATCCTACTATCTTAAGCCATATCCGATGTCGAGGTTTCGTTCGACATCCTTCACATGAGTCTTCATCGCTCGAACAGAACAAGAATTCCCAGTTGGGATAACATAGTACAATATATCTCCGAATCACATATCGATTCCTCCTCAGATCCCGGAATCACTCATGGATTCCAATACATCAGTAGATCTCAAAATCACACATAGATTCCTCAATAGATCTCAGAATCACTAAATGTTTTTGAACATCTCAACAGATCTTGAAATCCCATATAGACTTATCTTCACAACCTCTGCCAAAACATAAAACCCGTATACTAGTTTTGAAGTGGTTTCCTATAAATAGAACACTTATCAATCTTGTTTCCTCAAAACTAATCATTATATTTAAGGTCAAGTTCTATAGTCAATTACAAATATCAATTCACACAATAGACGATTATATATGGAAAACAACCTCGCTTAATTTCCAAAACAAATGAATAAACATCCAAGGCACAATCAAGACACAAAGCATGATAAATTTCAAAGCATGATTAACTCATAAACGACTTCTAATCCCTTTCCCATTTAATTAACCTTTCATTAATTAAAACTTCTTTTAACAAATAAAACTTCACTCATTAATCAATAACTCATACCTGATTAATATTCCTTTATATACTTGTATATATTCAGCTTATACATATAAAAGGGTATATGTACATAATCTACTAATTTCCTATTCCTTTATATTATTAATACCTCAAATATATTCATACACTTATCACTCCAATATAAGTATATTCATAATTCATTTCCCTATTCCTTTATAACTTCAATATTTCAAAAGGTATTATATATACTTATCCCTCCAATATAAATATAACTATAATTAATTTCTAAAATTTTCCTTAATTCAATATCTTTATCTGGAAAGATTTCTATACTTGATTTTATCTTTATAATCTCGTTATTAAAGATCTAAGTAGATTCAAAAACCATTAAACCGTATATGCAAGTTTAACTATATTCCAAGGGTTTAAAAACAAGTGTTGCAAAAACACTATTAGCAACAACCCAAAATGATTCCTTTTTATGATTATCTTTAAACGTTTGTTTAAAGATTCAATTATACTAACTTTGATGATATATGATAAGGTGAAATACTAGTGATTTATGAACCATTGATTATAACAGGTGTGTTATAATCCAAAGTAATTTCACTTAATTCATTTCGGTATATATATATACAGTACAATAGCTTTAAAACATATTTTAAATAAAAGAGTTAAAATGTGTGTGTGTGTGTGTGTGTGTGTATAGTAAAAAGTAGTTTAAAATTAGGTTTGAAATAATAAGAGTTAAAAGGATTTAAAAAAGCATGTTTATTTTTAAAACCATCCAATTCCAATTTCCCAATTTCCATTCCAATCATAAAATTTCCTAATTTAGTTCAGTTATTCCAAACACACCAAATTGCATGATATAGAAAAACTCAATATATTACATAAAATTATATTTTCACCTTATCACAATTCCACATATAACAACGTTATATAATCAATAGGGTCCACATTCACGTTTAACGCACAATCAATTCATATAACATTATATGAATATGAATACGGTAACAATCATATTGAGGAATCATGTTGGATTCTTCCAACCTGTCCCACTGCATCACTGCTCGTATATCAACACATATATCTGTAATACAATTCAAATTATACTAATTCATATAAGATGAGTCATCTGCTACAACGCAGATAATGTCAAATGTCATCCATTCGCGTATATATACACACACACACACACATAGGCAACGTTCCGCTACACCTCTAATATTGTACGTGAACTCTTCCCCCGAATCTCAGGTATTCATTCCCCACTCATTCTCTCTCTTTCCACTAAGAGAGAGAATGAGTACGGGAATAATGGTTGAGATTCAAGGGAAGAGTTCACGTGCAATATAAGAGATGTAGCGGAGCTCTCCCCTATATAGGGGGAGCTCCGCTACACCTCTTATATTGCATGTGAACTCTCCCCGGAATCTCAGCCATTCATTCCCTCACTCATTCTCTATCTTTCCACTAAGAGAGAGAATCAGTGAGGGAATGAATGACTGAAATTCAAGGGGAGAGTTCACGTGCAACATAAGAGATGTAGCGAAAATCTCCCATATATATATATATATATATATATATGTCAACAACTATCGACAAAGCAATAAATCATCCTAGCAACCAATTATACACATAAATATGTAAAGAACAGCCAATACTATTATATGGTACAATAGTATAGTGCATGAGTTTAACTCACCATCCATTGCAACAATGATTTTACGTTGATTTGGTCTAATTTCAAACAGACGTCTGAAATCAAATAAAATTCCATACTATCCAAAATTCTTCCAATCCGTAGCTATTCTTCGATACAGATCCAACGCAATTGACGGTTCATCAAGTTGATTCTGTATGAGCTAGATACAATTTTCATAAGTATTCTAGATTTATAACTTAGTAAATTAAACAATTTAACGCAATTGGGATAACATAGTACAATATATCTCTGAATCACATATTGGTTCCTCCTCAGATCCCGAAATCACTCATGGATTCCAATACATCAGTAGATCTCGAAATCACACATAGATTCCTCAATAGATCTCAGAATCACTATATATGTTTGAACATCTCAACAGATCTCGAAATCCCATATAGATTTATCTTCACAACCTCTACCAAAACATAGAACCCGAATACTAATTTGAAGTGGTTTTCTATAAGTAGAACACTTATCAATGTCGTTTCCTCAAAACTAATCGTTAAATTTAAGGTCAAGTTCTATAGTCAATTACAGCTATCAATTCACACAATAGACGATTGTATATGGAAAACAACCTCGCTTAATTTCCAAAACAAACGAATAAAAATCCAAGGCACAATCAAGACGCAAAGCATGATAAATAGTCAAAGCACGATTAACTCATAAACGACTTCTAATCCCTTTCTCATTTAATTAATCTTTCATTAATTAAAACTTCTTTTAACAAATAAAACTTCACTTATTAATCAATATCTCATACCTGATTAATATTCCTTTATATACTTGTATATATTCAGCTTATACATATAGAAGGGTATATGTACATAATCTACTAATTTCCTATTCCTTTATATTATTAATACCTCAAAGATATTCATATACTTATCACTCTAGTATAAGTATATTCATAATTCATTCCTCTATTCCTTTTTAACTTCAATATTTCAAAAGGTATTATATATACTTATCCCTCCAGTATAAGTATAACTATAATTAATTTCTAAAATTTTCCTTTATTCAATATCTTTATCTGGAAAGATTTATATATTTGATTTTATCTTTATAATCTCATTATTAAGTATCTAAGTAGATTCAAAAAACATTAAACTGTATATACAAGTTTAACTATATTCCAAGGGTTTAAAAACAAGTGTTGCAAAAACACTGTTTGCAACAACCCAAAATGATTCCTTTTTATGATTATATTTAAACGTTTGTTTAAAGATTCAATTATACTAATTTCAATGATATTTGATAAGGTGAAATACTAGTGATTTATGAACCATTGATTATAACAGGTGTGTTATAATCCAAAGTCATTTCACTTAATTCATTTCAGTATATATATACAGTACAATAGCTTAAAAACATGTTTTAAATAAAAGAGTTAAAATGTATATATATAGTAAAAATAGTTTAAAATTAGGTTTGAAATAATAAGAGTTAAAAGGATTTAAAAAAGCATGTTTATATTTAAAACTATCCAATTCCAATTTCCCAATTTCTGTTCCAATCGTAAAATTTCCCAATTTAGTTTAGTTATTCCAAACACACCAAATTGCATGAAATAGAAAAACTCAATTTATTACAAAAATTATATTTTCACCTTATCACAATTCCACATATAACAACATTATATAATTAATGGGGTCCACAGTCACGTTTAACGCACAATCAATTCATATAACATTATATGAATATGAATACGGTGACAATCATATTGAGGAATCATGTTGGATTCTTCCAACCTGTCCCCCTGCATCACTGCTCATATATCAACACATATATCTGTAATACCATTCAAATTATACTAATTCATATAAGATGAGTCTTCTGCTACAAAGCAGGTAATGTCAAATGTCATCCATTCGCATATACACACACACATATACACACATAGGCAACGTTCCGCTACACCTCTAATATTGTTCGTGAACTCTTCCCCTGAATCTCCGGTATTCATTCCCCCACTCATTCTCTCTCTTTCCGCAAAGTGAGAGAATGAGTACGGGAATGAATGGTTGAGATTCAAAGGGAGAGTTCATGTGCAATATAAGAGGTGTGGCAGAGCTCTCACCTATACAGGGAGAGCTCGGCTACACCTCTTATATTGCACGTGAACTGTCCCCCTGAATCTCAGTCCCTCACTCATTCTCTATGTTTCCACTAAGAGAGAGAATCAATGTAACAACCCAGATTCCGACAGACCGATTTTTTTTCAAAAATCCAATCCACCGAAACCCGAGTTGGTTGCTCTGGTATCCAGCAGAAAAAGACAGAGAAAAGAGGTATGTCAGAGTCCGGAAAACACCTCACAGCGGAAGGAGTAAAATATAATATATTTAAAACATAGCTTTACCTTAATCACAATACTGCTAAATCGGTATTCCCAAAGCTATAAGTCTTTGTCTAACCTGGGAATGTTATGAGGAGGGTGTCAGAACAAAAGTTCTGTGTGAATGAATTTAAACTACACTTCTTGAATAATCCTACATATACCGTTCAATTTCATTTTCTTATTTATTAGGTTATACGTGTTATTAGCACTCAAAGCTTACACACACGTCACACCCATCTACTCCCTAGTACATTAACCTAATATAATGTACATGTAGCTACCCCTAAACTGAGGTACACCCCATGGTACCCCACTCGCATGGTCTCCACTGTATCATCGCAGTGATATACGCAGTCCCTCATCCTATGTCATAGTAACATACATTCCTCTTATGTATAATACAGGACTACACCCGCATAGGATTACTATAATTATATTATGTAAACATAATAACTGCCATTATCGAATAATGCCCTCTAGCCAACGATACACCATCCAGAGCAGACATGGTTGTACCTAGACTTTACCACGTACATATTGTCAAGCGTATTCGATGCCTAACCCGCACACCCATCGTGTGTGCATGCCCGAGTTCCGTGGTAGGGCTACACAAGAAACACGGAACTCGGTCGGGAGCTTTCCTCATATCTGTGTAAGGCCCGCTTTTAAGAGCCTCTAGCACAAATATCCCTAGGGTCTATTTTTCATGGTGGCTATGGCCCCACCTCGGCCTCTCCCTTAACTAGTAAAGACTACGAGAGCTAAGCGACAAGCCCATAAGTGTAACGGCTGGAAATTTCCGACTCCTTGAGAGTCGGAAATTCCGAGACGTTAGTGAAAGAATTTAGAAGGTGAGAAAGAAAAGATAGAACTAATAGAATAGAAGAAGAAGAAGAACATCAGAATCATCAGAGTAACACGAATCTCACAGCGGAACGAATAACATATAATATATAACATAACTTTGAAGTAAACAGTTATATATATACAACAGCACTTATCAGAGTACAACACTTACAACACAGCGGAAATAACTATAGCTATAGAATCTTGAAGTCTCCTGCTCCAAGCTCTCCAAGTATATCTGTAAATCCCGACTACTTGACTGCCCGTACAAATTTAGGCACCCAAGAGTTTAGGGAAAACAACAAAGTAAACTCCGGGTCAGTCATGGGACTGGTATGAGTAAAATAGTTTAAAACAGGTATAGGGTATGTCATAAGACCACGCCGTGAATACGGAACGGGTTTTTCCTTATGAGTATCTGAACAACTTTGACAAGCAATATCATTGTGATATTATAATAATGTCTAAGTACAAATAGATATCAATCTAGCAGAAACGCTTGCATCTCACGTTCTACATACATAGTATAAAATCATAAACCGCAGGGCGCTTATCGGAGAATGGATTCCAACAGACAAGGTATGGGAGCACCTCCTGAATAGTGTACTCTAGAGGTGATACACTCAGGGTTCAACAAGAACATCTTGCAACCCGGCCACACATGACCGCTCACTCATTTAGCTTGAGTGTCGCGAATATATTGCCACCACGGTTGTAGGCCATCAAACCGTTATTCGAAGATACAGAATCAAAAAGAAGTATAAATATGAATATTCTCTAGATCGGTGACAATACACCCTGCTTGGGGATGACCCAACTAGCCATGCTGCCTAGCCCAACTTTTGTTACTTCCCGGTGTGAGGCTAGAAGCTACGTCTATCTTCAGAACATCTGATCACCATTCACTTTGAATGCCACATCGTCATACCCGCCAAATCACAAATTGACTTACCCAAAAATAACACGGGTATACAGCTAAGAGAAACGAATTCCTCCGCCACCAAACGTGAATACGTTTGAACAGATCAACTTACGCGATCCATTGGATATATTCTGTCAGACCTTCTTTTATATACGTTGTCCTGGGACTGGACAAACCGAAGGCACTATTCAGTATATCCATCTTAGTCACTGTTATCTAAGACTTATACAACAGCCCTTGCACTTTACTCCGTCTTCAATTTATCTTTGGCAGATGTTGCTCGCAACGCTTATGCCAATACAGAGTGGTTCTTTGGATAATAATCCAACCGGTCTCTCCATATTAACAACGTTAAAATGGTAAAAACTTTGATAGTCTGTGATCTAACTATCAAATGAAAACATGTCGGTGTACAAACAACGATCTTATTTCCAAATGGAAATTCGATCGATCAATCATCGTATGTTCATATTTCCTTATTTCATATATTTAGAAAATATATGTTATTAATCATAGGAAAACATTTCCATAGCTTATTTTCACATCACTATTATTTCGCAACTATCAGTCCCTAACTGTAACTAGTATGAGAACAATTCTCTAAGTAACAATCCGGAAGGTCGAAACCAACATCATATCGTCACTTAGAAAACCGTTTAACTTACCCTCTCCAGTTAGTTTCTGAATTTGCTTAACTCTATTTCTTAAATTCTTATCATGAAACATTTCATTTTCTATGTTTAGAAAACATATCTGACTATATTTGGAAAACGTTTCCAAAACTCATTTACGGATTTCCAATGAACGTTGTATAAAACATCGTTACGCTTAATCCATTAATCGCTTATTACTTAACTATATTTCAAATCAACCTTTTCTATCGAACCACAACTATTCCTTTGTCAATTCTGAAGTCAATCAAGTTGGGGTATAATTACCTCTCAGACCTTAATTGAACAACGTCCTTTACTGTGAAATAGATGAAGCTCGTCACTCACTTTTTACAATCATCTGTTTACGCAAATTCTCGGATTCAGGTTACGAATCCACTTCTTATATGACAGTGTTTGATTATAACTATAACGTTATAATTCCTACTTCTAAAATATCTAACCTAAGTTATAACTTTATTAACTCGAATAAATTTACCGACACCTAATTTCTTAATCAATAACTAAATCTTGATTTAAACTCGGAAAGTAAAGGGTTCTTTCCCGAATTCGATATAATCGAATTTGACGTATAATTCTCTTTCGAGTAATCTCTATTCGATTAACTCTCTCTTTTTAATAACTTACATTCGATAAACTCTATTTGATTTACTCTATTCACCTAACTCCTGGCGAATAAACCATATTCGATATCTCCTCCAACACTATTCGAATAAGCTATACTCGATTAACTTCTCTAACTCTATTCGAATAAATTATATTCGATTAACTCTTTTAACTTTACTCGAATAAACTATATTCGATTAACACTTTCTTTTGAATAACTATATTCGATTAACTCTTCGTCTAACTCCTTTGGATTAACTCTTCGACTAACTCCTTCGGATTAACTCTTCGATTAACTAATATTCGATAACTCCTCAACGTATAAATAATATTCGATAACTCTTCTCAAATGAATAACATTTGATTTCTCCACTCGAATAAACTATATTCGATTACTCTTCTCTCGAATACACTATATTCGATAACTCTACTTCGGATAAGTGATATTCGACAACTCTACTCGATTAACTCTACTTGGATAACTCTAACTGATCAACTCTAACTGGTCAACTCTAACTGGTCAACTCTAACTGGTCAACTCTAACTGATTAACTCAAATGGTTTAACCTAACTGGTTAACTCGTCTCGATTAACTGAACTAATCCACTTAGTTTAACTTAGCTAATTCACGTTGATTAACTCTAACCGATTCACTTAGTTTAACTCAACTAATTTACTTCGATTAACCACTTAGTTAACTTAACTAATTCACTTCGATTAACCAATTAGTTTAACTTGACTAATTCACTTAGTTTGACGCAACTAATTCACTTTGATTTACAAATTAGTTTAACTTAACTAAGTCACTTAGTTTGACGCAACTAATTTACTTTGATTTACCAATTAGCTTAACTTAACTAATTCACTTTGGTTAACTTAACCCATTACTTTGATTAACTCGACTAACTTGCTTTGGTTAACCTAACAAATTACTTTGTTTAACTCTATTCGAATAAGTAATTCGAATCACTCTAATGTGTTTAACTCTATTCAAATATCTAATTCGAATAACTCATTTCGAATAACTAAATTCGATTAACTCCTTTTATTAACGTTTATTCATTTCAAAAGATTTCCTTTTTACAACGTTTATCCATTGATAAAGATTTACTTTTTACAACGTTTATCTATTTATAAAGATTTACTTTTAGTAACGGTTCTTCACTTTATAAATATCCTTTTAATAACGTTTCTACTTCTCTATATAAGTCCAGACTTATATATATCCCATTTATCAACGATAAATAATTTATTTAATTTATAAAACATTAGTTATAAATTAATCTACTTCAATTTATCTGTTTAAAACAGATTTCCTATTTAATATCTCATTTAAATCTATATCGTGGTTATACCGTGTGCGAAGCACGTGTTTAAATCTATCCTTGTATAATTCTATTTATTTTCCGAACAAGTGTTCCTTTATTTATTCCCTAAATAAATATTCCTTTATTCCATTTATTTATAATCTAAATAAATGTTCCTTTATTTATTTCCTAAATAAATAAATGTTTTCATTTTATAAAATCCTATCGATCTTATAAATAAGAATTATTTTCAATATAAACATTGAAAATTCCCTTTTTACATTCTAGTATTACCTACGGTGTGTAACGTATCGTATAACAATGATCGGTATCATTCAAACATATGAAATCAATAACAGATTTCATAACACATCATATATCACAATATATGAAAAACGGTAAAATAAATGTTGAGGAATCCAGTCGGATTCCTCCAACCTGTTTCCCTACATCCACAGATGTTAGACAATATAGATAACATCACTTTCAGTTCCATATGATATATTCTGTTAAACAGAATCAATATAGAAATTTAACTAACTGACTAGCAGTTCAATCAAACAATCAACACACAGTCAAACAGACAATTTTAACAGTTCTAACAATACAACATGAAATTATAAACTGTTCAGAGTTAGTGAGTTTTACTCACTTTGCGCGTTAACCGATAAATATCGGTTTGCGTTCATTGACTCAGTCGAACAATTTATTTCGCCATAAATTGTAACGAGCTCGGATTCACTCCCAGTCAGCTCCATGGTGTAGCCGTCGTCCATACGATCCCAATGCGATAGTTTCGTCAAATTCGTCTTCATTTAATTTCATTGATTACGAAATAGCCTAATACTGTTGCACCACGACTAGCGATACGCTGCTCCAAGTGTCCGTTCATCGAACAGATTTCACCAATGCCTTCCGTTTTCCATGTTGTCTGTACGCTCCATCATTATAAGCTAACGTCCGCATAAACACAACCTTTTTTCTTCTTTCTTTTAGAAACTAACTGCCATATTTTCCACGTTCACTTCTGTCCTTCAACAAAATTCCCTGCAACACAGATAGCGCGCTCCACCATAATGGATACTATACTGGCAGCACTCCTCAACAAATCGATTCACAGTACCTACTTCCCAGTCTCCATCTCGTTAAATAACGTGTACCATGTCCTTAACCACCGTCGCCTCCCAGTAAATACAACCCCCAACGTTTTCGAGTTCTACACTGCCTCCATCACGTTCTGACTTCAGTTAAACGTGCCACTCCAGTATGTTGTCTTTCTCCACAACACAACGATATAGCGTGCCACTTTAGTTAAATAAATCATCATGCTGCTTCTTCATAAAAACGTTAAACCCACGTGTATTTTTACAGACATCTTTCCTCCTCAACATAAACCGCTCCAGCTTCCTTCATCTTCCATTGCCGAGGACTTTACACTCCTCATCGACCAGCTAACGTCTGCCAAGTACTCCACGCATATAAATTCTATACTCCTCTTCTCGTTCGTCAACTGCCATCGCACCCACCACCAATCCTATCGCCATCACTTCTGTTTCCCTTGTTAGCAGGCTGACCCATTTGTTACACGTCCATCTCTCTTCTTCCAAATACATGACGCACCCCTTCACAGCCGATATCCTCTTGTATTCCACTACTTCATAAGTGAAGCCTCATCACCGTTCATCCAAACTTCCACGTCTGCAGATTCCACCACAAATCCTTCCATGCAAATTCCTACACACAGAAATGTACACGTCCTCAACCGCATTTTCTACTTCCCCAGTCCAAATGAACACACTTAACCTTTTATCCAGATACCGCTGTATCCTTCTATAACCACGCACTATCCCCAACGCCAAACCCAGCTTCAGTGTACTCACGATACAAGTACATATGAACACTCCATGCGCACTTTCCATTTACTCAAATTTATGCAATAGCTCCAGCTACATTTAGGAGGTCACTAAATGCTTTATCTCGTTTTGATGCAAATGCCCCTTCATTTTTATTTTATTTTAAACTTAAGAACTCATGGCATGTTCTTCCCTGAAGTAAAAGAAAGGAGATGGGCCAATCGTGAGGTATTAAATATACGTAGTGGAGACTAAATGCTTCAGTAGTAGCTGCTGCAAGAAAAGTAAGGCAGGTACACATTTTAAGGGATGAGGGACTTCCACGTTTTAGTTTGTTTACACTTTTAGGTGGAGCTTCTTCCACGTTTTATCTCGAGGACCAAGCAAACTGGTGGTGAAACAAGGAATTTGCGTGGCCTAGTTTTTGGCCTAGAACCACTTAGGATGTTTTTAAGGATATAACAATATCCGCTTTTACTAGTTTATAAAATTCCATTACTTCATGGACTTCTGCCGACAGAAATAAAAATATCAGTGAGACGAGCGATGTCCCACGATCCCAAATATATAAAAATACCGGTAGATTGACTCATATTTTGAAACCTCAAAAATGTTGATTACAGGGTGCGAAATACTTCAAATAAAAAGTTGCTTATTTAATTAATTAAAAATTACAGTAAAATCCTAAAAATTAAATTATCACTACTTCCCAAAAGAACCCTGTCTAAATTCAAATCCGATAACTAGTTATATCGAATAAACCGTTATGGCCGATAAACGATTCTATAGCGACTATTCTGAAATTTGATTTGGACATATCTCAAAATCTATACGACGAAATCCTGATTTTTCTCTTCCACTAGAAAGATATACTCCACCAGCTCCACACGTTCCTTGTTTCACCGAAATCCGGTTTAAAACGAATCATGTACATTCAGTTGAAGTTCGAATCGCCGAATCGCGAACTGCAGCGCCATTTCAAGTTCGTTTTAATTATAATTATAAATTATAAGTTCGAACGTTGTACTTTAAGTTATCGATATCACCAAATCGATATATAAATAATTAAATAAATTAATTATTCGACAGCTAACAAAACGCGCCATTACAGACTTCCCCCCTTAAAATAATTTCGTCCTCGAAATTGCTAAGTTAGAGGTTGACCCTATATATTGGAACTCCTAAGATTGGTTTACCCCTTATTTCTGATTTCAACCGAACCACTTAATATTGACTAAAATATTTATTCTTCCGACTAACTAAAATTTTCAAAAATTCTGAAAATTATCTAACACTTTACATTTTCGGAAAATTTCGCCATAACCTCCTTTGTACAGCCCTATCGGTAAAACCACAACTCGCCTCTCTAGGCCTTCTCCAACCCAAAAGAAAATCAAATCGCCAAGTGGCTTGCCACATCGGCTCATAAATCTCATGCCTATATCAAAAATAAACTTGTACCTTTTTGTCGGGCATATCAACTTAATCACCTTCACCTGTATCGACCCAACATATACCAATGTTATCTCAATCCAACCTTCAACTCAAACACTTGGTTCTATCCAAGTCAAATTCTATTCAAACTCCAATATCAGATTTCAAACTCTTAACCCATCAACTTAATTCCAATCCAGATGATTCTCTAACCGAATCCCGATTTATTTAACTTGGTTCAAGTTAAATTTTAATTTACTATTTGTTTTTACCATCTTGATTCATTCAACTTAACAAGTTAAATTTTAAATTTCAAGATTTAAATTCCTGGGATTTATTTCAAATCAATTTCAAATCCTAACACCAATTCAAAACTTTTGAATTTCTAAACAACTTGTTTTCCTCAACACCATTTGAAAACAAAACCATTGGTAGTAATCCGCCACTTAGAAACTCGAAAATTACACCGACGATGTATCGATCCATCCTCGGAATTATTTTCTAGTCATCCTGGTGAGTTAGATACTATATTTATTTCTAATTGAAAAACATTTTCAAAATCTCCCAGGAACTTAAAATTTCCTTATTTTAAATTCCAAATTCTGATTTAAATTCATATTTAATTCATCTTATTTCATATACTTTACTTATATGAATTTTGATTAGTTATATATAACTATTTCACATGTTATAATCTTACTCGACTATAATAACAACCAACACTACCAATGTATTATATCAAAATATATTCAGGTAAAATTATTTCTTTTACCCTCCTTTCAAAACATACCGTGTCGGTCCATCGTATTCGAGTGTTTAGTAACCCCTATCGATACAGTGGATCAAACTGATCGACCAGAATTCACAAACTACTCAACCAATGAGTCTCCACAATATAAAATAACTTTATATTAAATAACAAATACGCACTCATATATATACACTCAAACTCAATCTAGGATATTACTAATCCCATCTCTATCGAGTTATGCCACAGAGCCACGGTAATCACTTAACTTAAGCTCTGATACCAACTGTAACGGCTGGAAATTTCCGACTCCTCGAGAGTCGGAAATTCCGAGACGTTAGTGAAAGAATTTAGAAGGTGAGAAAGAAAAGATAGAACTAATAGAATAGAAGAAGAAGAAGAACATCAGAATCATCAGAGTAACACGAATCTCACAGCGGAACGAATAACATATAATATATAACATAACTTTGAAGTAAACAGTTATATATATACAACAGCACTTATCAGAGTACAACACTTACAACACAGCGGAAATAACTATAGCTATAGAATCTTGAAGTCTCCTGCTCCAAGCTCTCCAAGTATATCTGTAAATCCCGACTACTTGACTGCCCGTACAAATTTAGGCACCCAAGAGTTTAGAGAAAACAACAAAGTAAACTCCGGGTCAGTCATGGGACTGGTATGAGTAAAATAGTTTAAAACAGGTATAGGGTATGTCATAAGACCACGCCGTGAATACGGAACGGGTTTTTCCTTATGAGTATCTGAACAACTTTGACAAGCAATATCATTGTGATATTATAATAATGTCTAAGTACAAATAGATATCAATCTAGCAGAAACGCTTGCATCTCACGTTCTACATACATAGTATAAAATCATAAACCGCAGGGCGCTTATCGGAGAATGGATTCCAACAGACAAGGTATGGGAGCACCTCCTGAATAGTGTACTCTAGAGGTGATACACTCAGGGTTCAACAAGAACATCTTGCAACCAGGCCACACATGACCGCTCACTCATTTAGCTTGAGTGTCGCGAATATATTGCCACCACGGTTGTAGGCCATCAAACCGTTATTCGAAGATACAGAATCAAAAAGAAGTATAAATATGAATATTCTCTAGATCGGTGACAATACACCCTGCTTGGGGATGACCCAACTAGCCATGCTGCCTAGCCCAACTTTTGTTACTTCCCGGTGTGAGGCTAGAAGCTACGTCTATCTTCAGAACATCTGATCACCATTCACTTTGAATGCCACATCGTCATACCCGCCAAATCACAAATTGACTTACCCAAAAATAACACGGGTATACAGCTAAGAGAAACGAATTCCTCCGCCACCAAACGTGAATACGTTTGAACAGATCAACTTACGCGATCCATTGGATATATTCTGTCAGACCTTCTTTTATATACGTTGTCCTGGGACTGGACAAACCGAAGGCACTATTCAGTATATCCATCTTAGTCACTGTTATCTAAGACTTATACAACAGCCCTTGCACTTTACTCCGTCTTCAATTTATCTTTGGCAGATGTTGCTCGCAACGCTTATGCCAATACAGAGTGGTTCTTTGGATAATAATCCAACCGGTCTCTCCATATTAACAACGTTAAAATGGTAAAAACTTTGATAGTCTGTGATCTAACTATCAAATGAAAACATGTCGGTGTACAAACAACGATCTTATTTCCAAATGGAAATTCGATCGATCAATCATCGTATGTTCATATTTCCTTATTTCATATATTTAGAAAATATATGTTATTAATCATAGGAAAACATTTCCATAGCTTATTTTCACATCACTATTATTTCGCAACTATCAGTCCCTAACTGTAACTAGTATGAGAACAATTCTCTAAGTAACAATCCGGAAGGTCGAAACCAACATCATATCGTCACTTAGAAAACCGTTTAACTTACCCTCTCCAGTTAGTTTCTGAATTTGCTTAACTCTATTTCTTAAATTCTTATCATGAAACATTTCATTTTCTATGTTTAGAAAACATATCTGACTATATTTGGAAAACGTTTCCAAAACTCATTTACGGATTTCCAATGAACGTTGTATAAAACATCGTTACGCTTAATCCATTAATCGCTTATTACTTAACTATATTTCAAATCAACCTTTTCTATCGAACCACAACTATTCCTTTGTCAATTCTGAAGTCAATCAAGTTGGGGTATAATTACCTCTCAGACCTTAATTGAACAACGTCCTTTACTGTGAAATAGATGAAGCTCGTCACTCACTTTTTACAATCATCTGTTTACGCAAATTCTCGGATTCAGGTTACGAATCCACTTCTTATATGACAGTGTTTGATTATAACTATAAAGTTATAATTCCTACTTCTAAAATATCTAACCTAAGTTATAACTTTATTAACTCGAATAAATTTACCGACACCTAATTTCTTAATCAATAACTAAATCTTGATTTAAACTCGGAAAGTAAAGGGTTCTTTCCCGAATTCGATATAATCGAATTTGACGTATAATTCTCTTTCGAGTAATCTCTATTCGATTAACTCTCTCTTTTTAATAACTTACATTCGATAAACTCTATTTGATTTACTCTATTCACCTAACTCCTGGCGAATAAACCATATTCGATATCTCCTCCAACACTATTCGAATAAGCTATACTCGATTAACTTCTCTAACTCTATTCGAATAAATTATATTCGATTAACTCTTTTAACTTTACTCGAATAAACTATATTCGATTAACACTTTCTTTTGAATAACTATATTCGATTAACTCTTCGTCTAACTCCTTTGGATTAACTCTTCGACTAACTCCTTCGGATTAACTCTTCGATTAACTAATATTCGATAACTCCTCAACGTATAAATAATATTCGATAACTCTTCTCAAATGAATAACATTTGATTTCTCCACTCGAATAAACTATATTCGATTACTCTTCTCTCGAATACACTATATTCGATAACTCTACTTCGGATAAGTGATATTCGACAACTCTACTCGATTAACTCTACTTGGATAACTCTAACTGATCAACTCTAACTGGTCAACTCTAACTGGTCAACTCTAACTGGTCAACTCTAACTGATTAACTCAAATGGTTTAACCTAACTGGTTAACTCGTCTCGATTAACTGAACTAATCCACTTAGTTTAACTTAGCTAATTCACGTTGATTAACTCTAACCGATTCACTTAGTTTAACTCAACTAATTTACTTCGATTAACCACTTAGTTAACTTAACTAATTCACTTCGATTAACCAATTAGTTTAACTTGACTAATTCACTTAGTTTGACGCAACTAATTCACTTTGATTTACAAATTAGTTTAACTTAACTAAGTCACTTAGTTTGACGCAACTAATTTACTTTGATTTACCAATTAGCTTAACTTAACTAATTCACTTTGGTTAACTTAACCCATTACTTTGATTAACTCGACTAACTTGCTTTGGTTAACCTAACAAATTACTTTGTTTAACTCTATTCGAATAAGTAATTCGAATCACTCTAATGTGTTTAACTCTATTCAAATATCTAATTCGAATAACTCATTTCGAATAACTAAATTCGATTAACTCCTTTTATTAACGTTTATTCATTTCAAAAGATTTCCTTTTTACAACGTTTATCCATTGATAAAGATTTACTTTTTACAACGTTTATCTATTTATAAAGATTTACTTTTAGTAACGGTTCTTCACTTTATAAATATCCTTTTAATAACGTTTCTACTTCTCTATATAAGTCCAGACTTATATATATCCCATTTATCAACGATAAATAATTTATTTAATTTATAAAACATTAGTTATAAATTAATCTACTTCAATTTATCTGTTTAAAACAGATTTCCTATTTAATATCTCATTTAAATCTATATCGTGGTTATACCGTGTGCGAAGCACGTGTTTAAATCTATCCTTGTATAATTCTATTTATTTTCCGAACAAGTGTTCCTTTATTTATTCCCTAAATAAATATTCCTTTATTCCATTTATTTATAATCTAAATAAATGTTCCTTTATTTATTTCCTAAATAAATAAATGTTTTCATTTTATAAAATCCTATCGATCTTATAAATAAGATTTATTTTCAATATAAACATTGAAAATTCCCTTTTTACATTCTAGTATTACCTACGGTGTGTAACGTATCGTATAACAATGATCGGTATCATTCAAACATATGAAATCAATAACAGATTTCATAACACATCATATATCACAATATATGAAAAACGGTAAAATAAATGTTGAGGAATCCAGTCGGATTCCTCCAACCTGTTTCCCTACATCCACAGATGTTAGACAATATAGATAACATCACTTTCAGTTCCATATGATATATTCTGTTAAACAGAATCAATATAGAAATTTAACTAACTGACTAGCAGTTCAATCAAACAATCAACACACAGTCAAACAGACAATTTTAACAGTTCTAACAATACAACATGAAATTATAAACTGTTCAGAGTTAGTGAGTTTTACTCACTTTGCGCGTTAACCGATAAATATCGGTTTGCGTTCATTGACTCAGTCGAACAATTTATTTCGCCATAAAT
The DNA here is from genome assembly GCA_030737875.1 of Allium sativum. NCBI lineage: Eukaryota > Viridiplantae > Streptophyta > Magnoliopsida > Asparagales > Amaryllidaceae > Allium > Allium sativum. Next base: position 1,043,043,889 of record CM060916.1, on the reverse strand, counting down.
TGTAACGAGCTCGGATTCACTCCCAGTCAGCTCCATGGTGTAGCCGTCGTCCATACGATCCCAATGCGATAGTTTCGTCAAATTCGTCTTCATTTAATTTCATTGATTACGAAATAGCCTAATACTGTTGCACCACGACTAGCGATACGCTGCTCCAAGTGTCCGTTCATCGAACAGATTTCACCAATGCCTTCCGTTTTCCATGTTGTCTGTACGCTCCATCATTATAAGCTAACGTCCGCATAAACACAACCTTTTTTCTTCTTTCTTTTAGAAACTAACTGCCATATTTTCCACGTTCACTTCTGTCCTTCAACAAAATTCCCTGCAACACAGATAGCGCGCTCCACCATAATGGATACTATACTGGCAGCACTCCTCAACAAATCGATTCACAGTACCTACTTCCCAGTCTCCATCTCGTTAAATAACGTGTACCATGTCCTTAACCACCGTCGCCTCCCAGTAAATACAACCCCCAACGTTTTCGAGTTCTACACTGCCTCCATCACGTTCTGACTTCAGTTAAACGTGCCACTCCAGTATGTTGTCTTTCTCCACAACACAACGATATAGCGTGCCACTTTAGTTAAATAAATCATCATGCTGCTTCTTCATAAAAACGTTAAACCCACGTGTATTTTTACAGACATCTTTCCTCCTCAACATAAACCGCTCCAGCTTCCTTCATCTTCCATTGCCGAGGACTTTACACTCCTCATCGACCAGCTAACGTCTGCCAAGTACTCCACGCATATAAATTCTATACTCCTCTTCTCGTTCGTCAACTGCCATCGCACCCACCACCAATCCTATCGCCATCACTTCTGTTTCCCTTGTTAGCAGGCTGACCCATTTGTTACACGTCCATCTCTCTTCTTCCAAATACATGTCGCACCCCTTCACAGCCGATATCCTCTTGTATTCCACTACTTCATAAGTGAAGCCTCATCACCGTTCATCCAAACTTCCACGTCTGCAGATTCCACCACAAATCCTTCCATGCAAATTCCTACACACAGAAATGTACACGTCCTCAACCGCATTTTCTATTTCCCCAGTCCAAATGAACACACTTAACCTTTTATCCAGATACCGCTGTATCCTTCTATAACCACGCACTATCCCCAACGCCAAACCCGGCTTCAGTGTACTCACGATACAAGTACATATGAACACTCCATGCGCACTTTCCATTTACTCAAATTTATGCAATAGCTCCAGCTACATTTAGGAGGTCACTAAATGCTTTATCTCGTTTTGATGCAAATGCCCCTTCATTTTTATTTTATTTTAAACTTAAGAACTCACGGCATGTTCTTCCCTGAAGTAAAAGAAAGGAGATGGGCCAATCGTGAGGTATTAAATATACGTAGTGGAGACTAAATGCTTCAGTAGTAGCTGCTGCAAGAAAAGTAAGGCAGGTACACATTTTGAGGGATGAGGGACTTCCACGTTTTAGTTTGTTTACACTTTTAGGTGGAGCTTCTTCCACGTTTTATCTCGAGGACCAAGCAAACTGGTGGTGAAACAAGGAATTTGCGTGGCCTAGTTTTTGGCCTAGAACCACTTAGGATGTTTTTAAGGATATAACAATATCCGCTTTTACTAGTTTATAAAATTCCATTACTTCATGGACTTCTGCCGACAGAAATAAAAATATCAGTGAGACGAGCGATGTCCCACGATCCCAAATATATAAAAATACCGGTAGATTGACTCATATTTTGAAACCTCAAAAATGTTGATTACAGGGTGCGAAATACTTCAAATAAAAAGTTGCTTATTTAATTAATTAAAAATTACAGTAAAATCCTAAAAATTAAATTATCACTACTTCCCAAAAGAACCCTGTCTAAATTCAAATCCGATAACTAGTTATATCGAATAAACCGTTATGGCCGATAAACGATTCTATAGCGACTATTCTGAAATTTGATTTGGACATATCTCAAAATCTATACGACGAAATCCTGATTTTTCTCTTCCACTAGAAAGATATACTCCACCAGCTCCACACGTTCCTTGTTTCACCGAAATCCGGTTTAAAACGAATCATGTACATTCAGTTGAAGTTCGAATCGCCGAATCGCGAACTGCAGCGCCATTTCAAGTTCGTTTTAATTATAATTATAAATTATAAGTTCGAACGTTGTACTTTAAGTTATCGATATCACCAAATCGATATATAAATAATTAAATAAATTAATTATTCGACAGCTAACAAAACGCGCCATTACAATAAGCAAACATTCTAAACATCCATGCGGCGTCTCCCCTCAACCAACGTCCCACGATAGTGAATGGTTAATGGTATCTTGGGTCTAGCTCTAGTCTTCCCTCATCCTACTGGCTGTGGTGACCTACTATCATTGTTGGTCCTGACCCTCCACTCCGTTGAGGCAGACGCTAAATCACCTTTTCCGTCACATCGTAGGCTCGTACAGCATTCTGACTGTCAAGTTACTCTTGCAGTCAAGGCCCATCCACCTAGTAGTTACGCGTAGACCCAACCTCTGCGGGCACAGCCTGAAACATCTTCCACCACACAGAGGACTACTAGGAGCACCTTTAATGTCTCAGGAAGCCCCGTGCTTCCCCTTCCAGTCCGTTGGAGCCGCCAAAATAACGAACGTGCGCTCTCCTTGTGCCTTATGACACTATGATGATCTACCTCGTTGGGTTATTCATCCTACAACGTACGGACTGCTTCAAGCGCATTAGTTTTATATGTCATTAGATCCTAAGTCTAACCATTTATTTCGCGCTTGTGCCACCTCGTGAAGTTTATCATTTAACTTGGTTATTCACATTAGCTTCCTTTTTCGTATTTACCGAGTTACCCTTGCTTATTAATTCAATTTATACTTGACCCACTTAAGTCCATTAATAAGCCCACAACATGTTATTTTCCAATTTCATAAATTATTCCCTTTTAGGGTTACAACAACATGTTATACTTAATTCATAGTTAAGCATGCCTAATCCCATGTATATACTGATTAGGAGAATAACCCCCTAAACACCAGCCCCGAAGACCGAAATCAACATCTGATTGGCACCCATAGAATTACTCAACCCAACCAACATATATGATTCTAATTTACTTCTTTTCCATTCATATAACTTATAACATTTTTAATTTCACGTTTCTCCTTCCCAAACCACTTAATTTAAGTATATCTTTACATATAAGTTATCTCATCTTCCTAATCGTTTCCTATAACTTATCTTGTCCCATAAGGTATAATTTCCACCTATTATCCTTTCTTGCCTTATTCAAGTTTATTCATAATAGGTTATTTATCATTCCCCATTTCTTGTCATTAATTTTAGATTTGACTTAACCCTTCCATTTACTTAACCCGTTACTTAAACTTTACCCAATTCAATTAATTTATGATACCGTTACGGGTCCCATTTGGTTAAGCATATCTAAATTTTTGTTCCACATGTCACCCGTGTCCGACTTAACCCCCTTTATCACAGTTTCCATGTCTTACACATGTCTTACTACGGTTAAGTCTACCTTAATCATGTTTTACATCACATGTCTTACAACGGTTAAGTCCACATTAGTCATGCATTACATGTCATTTATATCATCCACTTAACCCTCTAACCATACTCATGTCACCCACATGTCTTATTATGGTTAGTATTTCTTAATTTATTTATTATGCCGTAACGATGTATGACCTCTCGCATTAGACGTCCGTTCGTGGCTGCTGGATTTGCCGAGCGGTTCCGGGCAGACTTATACAACAACGCGCCTAACCTCATGTCATAAACCATTACGCCTCTAGTTCTTGCCGTTGACCTCTCACATTAGACGTCCGCTTGTGGTTGTTGGATTTGCCGGGTGGTTCCAGGCAGTCTTACACCACAAACGCACCTAACCTCGTGTCATAGGCGTTCATTAACAATCATCTTTCACCAAACCCCAAATTCATGTCATGCGTTCCAAATTCAACTTAATTACAATTCATTTTTTATGCTTATTTCCAATTTGTCATTAACTACACCAATTACATAATAGTCAGCCAAAATTCGTATTACCCAAATTATCCAATTATAGCCGAATTCACCAATTCCATGTTATTCATACCCAAACATGCCAATTTCCAATATCCAATTATACCCAATTTCATATAACCAATATTTTCCCAATATATATATATATATATATATATATATATATATATATATATATATCCCACACTCCCACGTTCATACATATAATCTAATTCACCCTCTAGGCTTATTTTTCAAGTCACAAATAAATTTCACCAATCCATGTTATCCAATTACATGTTGTTAATATTAAATTATACCAATTCCATATCCAATCACAATTGTGTCAACTTACATAAATTCAACATTAAAGTATAATTATGTCCATAATTCTATACATAACCTTCCAATCCCCATATTATGCCCAAACCAACCCTTTTCCCCTTTTTTAATTTCTCGTTCCCATTAAAACGCATAAATCCATGATAGACGTAGGCTCGAGATAACATAGCTATAAATATAAAAAGGGGAAAGAATAAAAAGGAGAGAACTCAAACGTAGGCTTAAATAAAATAACTGATCTTATTGAATTATCATCATATTCATTACGAGGAATGGTAAACAATAGAAGCAATATTATACGACAAATATAGCTCAAATCCACTCACATTGACTGGATTGGAGAAACAAACGATTTGTTGTTGATGTAGAACGCTGATTTAATCTTCTTTTTTGATTATTGGTGAAGAGCTTGAATTGTTGATGAAGAATTTCTAATTTGATTTTGGTTTTAGAGGCGGTGGCTAAGAGAATTGAGAGTTCAGCAGCACGGAGGCGTCTTGATGAATTGTTATGAATTAGGGTTAGGTCTTGCTATGTATTTATAGGTGTAGAGAGTGTTTTAGAGCCCTTAGATTGACCTAGAAGCCATCAGATTTGTACATCACATTAAAACACGTTACAGGGACGAAACTGCCTAGATCGGGAGGGGGAGGGGGGTAAGGTCGACCTCCCTAGGGGTAGGTCGACACCTAGGTCGACCCCTTGGTCGACCCCCTGGTCGACCCCCTGGTCGACCTGACCCCAGGTCGACCTGCCTAGTTGATGGCGGGAAATTTCCCGCCCAGCTGCCTGGGTCGAATTTCGAGTTGTTTTTAATTTTAGTTGAATCTTCTAAAGGCCATAACTCATTCATACGGAGTCCGATTTACGCAAACTTGGACTCTATTCCAGGATGAGTTCCGGGATGAACGCAATAGTGATGTCCGTTTTACTTAATTCCTGAAATTTAAATTAAGTATCCTTATTTTATTATCTTTTCCATTACAACACTATTATTGAATTAATTTTTTCCCTTCTCTTCCATGTATTAATTAATTCTCATTGTACATCACCATTATTTACCCATCTATGCACATATATGTACACATTTTTAATTATATTAAAAATGCGAGGTATTACATTCTCCCACCCTTATTGAATTTCGTCCCCGAAATTCGAAGAGTAAAATAGATAATCCCTCGCAATATTCATCCAACAAGTGTGCATTCAATTGTTGCAAACATTGTGCATATGTGCAAAGTGAAATACATCATAGTAAAGCATGTATGACTAATTGGTACCACCTATATGTATGCAAACTTTTAAAAACGCTTTCTCAAATCATGATGCTCACATCCTAAATATATCTGCAGTTTTATATGAATGCAAAATTGTTTTTGGAAAATTCTAAAATATTTTTCATCCAAATTTTCCCACACCCCTATAAAATAAGAGTGTAGTTCATCCAATTGCCATGCTCAAAATCCTATCAATCACTTTAAAATTTCAAAATTCAGAAAAAACTAATGTTCCAAATTTTATTCCTTATGCATTTGACGGAAAAAATCTATATTTTTCCGTTTTCTTTTAGCATTCTAGTTTAGTTAATTTAAATTTCTCATTTTTCTTTGCTTCATATATATTTTTTTATTTTTCATGCCCAGCAAATTATAACAGAAAATTTTCTAATTAAGCAACTCGTAGATTACGTCAAAATAAATTCTAGTACATTACTACAACTGGATAAAAGAGAAACAGTCATACACTACATAATAAGATACTACCCTACTGATACAGTAATAGAGGTCAGGACCCTATCAGAAGAAACTTCGAATGAGATCCTCTATAACACCAATCTTACTATCCAGATGCTCTGTAAGCTGTCTAGCCCCCTCCTTAACCTATAACGGCAAGTCCTGTAGCCCAACCCCTAACTGATCATAGGAGGTGCCCATCTCCTGTAGCATCTGCTGTTGAGTCTGTCCCAACTCAACATGTGTCTGGAGCATCTCCTGCTGTGTCCTCAGGTTGTCCTGGTGATCTCTAACTAACTGAGTTTGTTGCTCAGAAACTGTTCTCAATTCCGCCCTCTAGCCTGACTCTCTGGAAATCCAAGGGTCCCACTCAGATGTACCGGAAGTACCCCATCCTGGAGCCTGGGAAGTCCAAGCACCTCCCCAAGCCTGCTCTGTCTGATATGGGTCTGATCCTGCCGACGGTACATATTAGGGCTCTCCATCATGTCCAGGCTGATAGTCACCACCCTGCAGTTCCTGCACATGCTCCTCCTGTACAAGCTCCTCCTCCTCATCTCCTCCATCATGCTCCATGAGCTGAGGCTCTAATAAATCATGTAGGTGAATATGCATCCTCGTCAGTGCGGCCAAATCTATAATACTGGAGGGATGGGAAGGAGGTGATATATAACCTTCCTTTCGCAGAGGAACATTGCTTCGTGTAAAAACTACGGTCCATAAACTTCCGAAAGAAATGTTTGACTGTCTTACCTCTCTAGTAGAGTCATAATACTATAGGATAGTGCAAGCCCAATTTATCTGAATACCCCTAAAATAGCATACGTGGCTCGTTTAACGATTTGTGTTATCCTATCAAATCCACCAGTCTGTCCAACAATATTATACTGTAAAATCCGAATAACAAATCTAGCTAACGGACGTAGATGGGTATAATCCCAAATCCTCTCGTACTCATCTTAGAAAATTCGACGCCATACAGCCAAGTCAGTCGTCTCAAAGTCCCCTATCTCGTGTCCCGTACTATGGATGTTCAAAATTTCCCCAAACTGTATTTCATTGAAACTACTGACGGTTCCCTTTACATCTGAATCATATGTAATCAAACCCTCATTGTCTACCCCAACTTCTAAATTAGCATCAAAAGGTTTTACTAACCTTTTGTAGCCCTTTCGCTTGACTGTATCAACATCCAAAATTGCGATTAAACCCGCATCCGCAAATAAACCCTCCAAAGGTGTTTCAACAAAATCACCAAGCTTAACTGGACGCCCTAACAACAACTTCAAACCTGCGGAGTTGACGTACGCCTCGACTATATCTCTCCGGGTGTTGCAGCAAGCGATTTCATGAGGCGTAAGTTGGGGAAAAGAGACAAGAAGGGAAGGTTGGTCCGCCATGGCGAATTAAGCTTGGATTGAGAGGGGAATGGTATAGATCTGGGTAGAGGAGACTTCTAGCTTCGATTTGGAGGTAATTTTGTGTGAAATAGTGGAGATTTGAAGTGGTGGGAGGTGAAAAACGTGGTGGTGGAGGTGGGTTTCGTGCTCCCTGTAATGGAGCAGCTGGAACGATCGAATGGAGCTGAAGGCCGTAGACCTTCGGCCTTTTTTTCGTCCTGCACTAGGCAGGTCGACACTATAGTCGACCTCCCTATGGATAGGTCAACACCCTGATCGACCTCCTTACGGGCAAGTCGACAAAAGTGTCGACCTATTTTTTTTTCCACTTATTTTTCGTTCCACTTTTCTCCGTCTTCTTTCTCGATGGTTTACCTCTGTTTTTGTGCTATACTGTTGGTCTAAACTTGATATGTTTACTGGCGACTGCCTATTCTTCTTGCACATGTTCCAATTCCATGAAATAGAAACTTAAGCAGAACATGAAGTCTTAAATATCCATTTTTATGTACACCTTTTGCTTTTTCAGAATTTTTCCTGATTTCCATTTTTAGTGTACGGGGGTAAAAATCTCATTCTTAACCAGATCTATTTCTCAAGCGGGCTCCTAGACTGACCTAGGCTTATATATATATATATATATATAATATTCATATTTTTCTCAAAAATACAAATATGCTCACTCATAAATTTTCCCTAGGAAAACTAAACCGAGGCTCTAATAACAAATGCAACAACCCAGATTCCGACGGACCCATTTTTTTCAAAAATCTAATCCACCGAAACCCGAGTTGGTTGCTCTTGTATCCTACAGAAAAAGACAGAGAAAAGAGATATGTCAGAGTTCAGAAAACACCTCACAGCGGAAGGAGTAAAATATAATATATTTAAAACATAGCTTTACCTTAATCACTATACTGCTAAATCAGTATTCCCAAAGCTATAAGTCTCTGTCTAATCTGTGAATGTAATGAGGAGGGGGTCAGAACATAAGTTCTTTGTGAATGAATTTAAACTACACTTCTTGAATAATCCTACATATACCGTTCAATTTCATTTTCTTATTTATTAGGTTATATGTGTTATTAACACTCAAAGCTTACACACACGTCATACCCATTTACCCCTTAGTAGATTAACCTAATATAATGTACATGTAGCTACCCCCAAACTGAGGTACACCCCATGGTATCCCACTTGCACGATCTCCACCGTATCATCGCAGTGATATACGCAGTCCCCCATCCTATGCCATCGTAACATACATTACTCTTATGTATAATACAGGACTACACCCGCATAAGATTACTATAATTATATTATGTAAACATAATGACTGCCATTATCGAATAATGCCCTCTAGTATACGATACACCATCCAGAGCAGACATGGTTGTACCTAGACTTTACCACGTACGTATCGTCAAGCGTATTCGATGCCTAACCCGCACACCCATCGTGTGTGCGTGCCCGAGTTCCGTGGCAGGGCTACGCAAGAAACACGGAACTCGGTCGGGAGCTTTCCTCATATCTGTGTAAGGCCCGCCTTTAAGAGCCTCTAGCATAAATATCCCTAGGGTCTGTTTTTCATGGTGGCTATGGCCCCACCTCGGCCCCTCCCTTAACTAGTAAAGACTACGAGAGCTAAGCGACAAGCCCCTAAGCAAACAATCTAAACATCCATGCGGCGTCTCTCCTCAATCACTGTCCCACGATAGTGAATGGTTAATGGTATCTTTGGTCTAGCTCTAGTCTTCCTGCATCCTACAGGTAGTGGTGATAGGCACTCGACGACCTACTATCCTTGTTGGTCCTGACCTTCCACTCCGTTGAGGCATCCGCCGAATCACCTTTTCCGTCACCTCGTACAGCATTCTGACTGTCAAGTTATTCTTGCAGTCAAGGCCCACCCACCTAGTAGTTACGCGCAGACCCAACCTTTGCAGGCAAAGCAAAGCCTGAAACATCTTCCACTACACAGAAGACTACAAGGAGCATCTTTAACGTCTCAGGAAGCCGCGTGCTTCCCCTTCCAGTCCGTTGGAGCCGCCAAAATAACGAACGTGCGCTCTCCTCGTACCTTGTGACACCGTGATGATCTACCTCGTTGGGTTATTCATCCTACACCGCACGGACTGCTTCAAGCGCCTTAGTTTTATATGTCATTGGACCCTAAGTCTAACCATTTATTTCGCGCTTGTGTCACCTCGTCAACTTTCTCATTTAACTTGGTTAATCACATTAGCTTCCTTTTCCGTATTTACCAAGTTACCCTTGCTTATTAATTCAATTTATACTTAACCCACTTAAGTCCATTAATAAGCCCACAACATGTTATTTTCCAATTTCATAAATTATTCCCTTTTAGGGTACAACAACATGTTATACTTAATTCATAGTTAAGTATGCCTTATCCCACGTATATACTGATTAGTAGAATAACCCCCTAAACACCAGCCCCGAAGACCGAAATCAACATTAGACTGGCACCCAGAGAATTACTCAACCCAACCAACATATATGATTCTAATTTACTTCTTTTCCATTCATATAACTTATATCATTTTTAATTTCACATTTCTCCTTCCCAAACCACTTAATTTAAGTATATCTTTACATATAAGTTATCTCATCTTCCTAATCATTTCCTATAACTTATCTTGTCCCATAAGTTATAATTTCCACCTATTATCCTTTCTTGCCTTATTCAAGTTTATTCATAATAGGTTATTTATCATTCCCCATTTCTTGTCATTAATTTTAGATTTGACTTAACCCTTCCATTTACTTAACCTGTTACTTAAACTTTACCCAATCCAATTAATTTATGATACCGTTACGGGTCCCATTTGCTTAAGCATATCTAAATTTTTGTTTCACATGTCACCCGTGTCCCACTTAACCCCCTTTATAATAGTTTCCATGTCTTACACATGTCTTACTACGGTTAAGTCTACTTTAGTCATGTTTTACATCACATGTCTTACAACGGTTAAGTCCACATTAGTCAAGCTTTACATGTCATTTATATCACCCACTTAACCCTCTAACCATACCCATGTCGCCCACATGTCTTATTATGGTTAGTATTTGTTAATTTATTTATTATGCCGTAACGATGTATGACCTCTCACATTAGACATCCGTTCGTGCCTGCTGGGTTTGCCGGGCGGTTCCGGGCAGACTTATACCACAACGCGCCTAACCTTGTGTCATAAACCGTTACGCCTCTAGTTCTTGCCGTTGACATCTCACATTAGACGTCCGCTTGTGGTTGCTGGATTTATCGGGCGGTTCTGGGCAGTCTTACACCACAAATGCGCCTAACCTCGTGTCATAGGCGTTAATTAACAATCGTCTTTCACCCAAACCCCAAATTAATGTCATGCGTTCCAAATTCAACTTAATTACAATTCATTTTTTTATGCCTATTTCCAATTTGTCATTAACTACACCAATTACATAACAGTTAGCCAAATTTCATATTACCCAAATTATCCAATTATAGCCGAATTCACCAATTCCATGTTATTCATACCCAAACATGCCAATTTCCAATATCCAATTGTACCCAATTTCATATAATCAATATTTTCCCAATATATATATTCCATATTCCCACGTTCATACATATAATCTAATTCACCTTCTAGGCTTATTTTTCAAGTCATAAATAAATTTCACCAATCCATGTTATCCAATTACATGTTGTTAATATTAAATTATACCAATTCCATATCCAATCACAATTATGTCAACTTACATAAATTCAACATTACAGTATAATTATGTCCATAATTCTATACATAACCTTCCAATCACCATATTATGCCCAAACCAACCCTTTTTTCCTTTTTTAATTTCTCTTTCCCATTAAAACGCATAAATCCATGATAGATGTAGGCTCGAGATAACCTAGCTATAAAAATAAAAAGGGGAAAGAACAAAAAGGAGAGAACTCAAACTTAGGCATAAATAAAATAACCGATCTTATTGAATTATCATCATATTCATTATGGGGAATGGTAAACGATAGAAGCAATATTATACAACAAATATAGTTCAAATCCACTCACATTGACTGGATTGGAGAAACAAACGATTTGTTGTTGATATAGAACGTTGATTTAATCTTATTTTTTGATTATTGGTGAACAACTTGAATTGTTGATGAAGAATTTCTAATTTGATTTTGGTTTTAGAGGCGGCGGCTAAGAGAATTGAGAGTTCAACAGCACAGAGGCGTCTTGAGGAATTGTTATGAATTAGGAATAGGTCTTGCTATGTATTTATAGGTGTAGAGAGTGTTTTAGAGCCCTTAGATTGACCTAGAAGCCATCAGATTCGTACAACACATTAAAACACGTCACAGGGACGAAACTGCCCAGATCTGGGGGGGGGAGGGGGGTTAGGTCGACCTCCAGATCGACCTCCCTAGGGGTAGGTCGACACCCAGCTCGACCTAACCCCAGGTCGACCCCCAGGTCGACCTACCTGGTTGATGGCGGGAAATTTCCCGCCCAGCTGCCTGGGTTGAATTTCGAGCTGTTTTGAATTTTAGTTGAATTTTCTAAAGGCCATAACTCATTCATATGGAGTTCGATTTATGCAAACTTGGACTCTATTCCAAGCAGAATTCCAAGACGAACGCAATGGTGATGTTCGTTTTACTTAATTCCTGAAATTTAAATTAAGTATCCTTATTTTATTATCTTTTCCGTTACACATACTATTATTGAATTAATTTTTCCCTTCTCTTCCATGTATTAATTAATTCTCATTGTACATCACCATTATTTACCCATCTATGCGTATATATATATACATTTTTAATTATATTAAAAATGCGGGGTGTTAAATCAATGAGGGAATGAATGGCTGAAATTAATGGGGAGAGTTCACGTGCAACATAGGAGATGTAGCGGAACTCTTCCATATATATGTATGTATGTATATATGCCAGCAACTACCGACAAAGCAATAAATCATCCAAGCAACCAATTGTACATATAAATATGTAAAGAACAGTCAATACTATTACATGGAACAATATATAGCAAAATGCATGAGTTTAACTCACCACCCATTGCAATAATTATTTTACGTTGATTTAATCTAATTTCAAGCAGGCGTCTGAAATCAGATAAAATTCCAGACTATCCAGAATTCTTCCAATCCATAGCTATTCTTCGATACGGATCCAACGCAATTGATGGTTCGTCAAGTTGATTCTGTGCGAGCTAGATACAATTTTTATAAGTATTCTAGAAATATAACTTAGTAAATTAAACAACTTAACTTATAAATTTCCCTCACCCCCTCTCATTTTCTTCCCCATTTTTATATCACATATTTCCCTCCTCGCTACAGAACCCTACCCCATCCATAGTCCAGAGCTTTGACCGTTCACCACCTTCGCCGCCTTCAACCATTATTGTCGCTAACCCTATAAACTAGCCCACTACCACAAACTCAACCCGACCATCCCCTCATAACCAACTTCAACCTCCTTGACCAAATTGCGACCTGCTAAACTATACTATAGGTGGCGCGACCTGCTTTGTGACCAAATGACACTAAACCTCGTCGATAGGTGTGCCAAAATTCCATGCTAACCACTATTCGACCCAACTTTACCTATGTCATTGATGCGCCGAACCCCTAGCACGGCTGTTGCAGTTCGATCTCCAGGAAATTATTTTCGCACCTATCTTGAAGCACACCAGCATGTAGATTCTGCATATACGAGTTTAAAGGATCGAACATCATTCGATTTTAGTGGAGGATTAAAGTTGGTTTAATTGTTTGAAGAATTTAGAGGAGCCAGCTTGTTTGTGTTTGTTACAAAGGAAGAATTAATTAGGTCTTAGTGAAAAGAAGGTGGTATTTATAAAGGAAATTATTTAGATATTTGTTGAGATATTCTCATTATTATATTCTATTATATTCATGTCGAGCTTTTAAGCACACATGACAACATACCAAATCAGATTGCCACGAAACTTGATATTTGCTATATTTTAATATTCAGACTCGATGGAGCTGGTTTCATCGAATTCCGAGACTGTTTGCCAACACTATTTTTAATTATCAACTCGTTAATCAATACACATTTATATCGCGTACGATCATATAATAACTCCGATTGATAGGAAACCTGAAAGCTTACAATAATTAATCATTACGGATTTTATAAAATTGGTTTAATTGAAATTTGAGATCGTTTAAAAAATGACTATACCCATGTATTAGTAAAATTGAGTAAATACCAATCGATTTCCAAACACTCATATTCTTCAATAGTAACTAATTATTATCGTTCACATTCAAATATGATTTTTTTCATAAGCTCCGAATCCAGTTTAATTCCATATTAAATTCCAGATTCGCTTATTCAAGTAATTTCAATATTTAAATTACTATTTCATGATTCAGTTATATTAAATAACTCGTATTTTCTGAATTCAAGTTATCAAACTTACTTTAATATTTAAATAAATTAAATATTCTATTACTAAAAATCTGTGTTATTACATTCTTCCCCCTTAAAAGAATTTCTTCCCAAAATCACAAGCTAAGACGAATATAAATAAACACACTAACTTATATTCAAAAAAAAATAAAAATATCAAAATGATGTTAAATTTCTCTAACGTCCGAAATTCTAGAAAATTTCGGCAGTACCTCCTTTGTACGGCTCGAGTTGAAAAACCCACATTTGCTACATAGGGCCACAATCAACCAAAAAAACAAACGACAAACAGCTAGCCATATCAAGGACATAAAATCCATCAAACTCAATCAATTACATAAATGTGTACCTGTTTGTTGGGCAACAAACTCTATTTATGAAATCAAAAGCGATTAGGGCCATTTGGTTCCATAAACCTGCATATACTTATATATCCCAAAAGGAAGTAAAACAAAATAGACAATTAACATGATAACAACATAATGTACATCAACAACATAGCAATCATATGCAATAAGCAAGTATGAAGCAATTGGTAATTATGGTGCAAATCCATAAGCTACAATGATATAACAGTTTCATGTAGTACCATGATCAATAACAATCATAACTCGGGATTTATTTAGGTTTTGAAACTCCATCATCATATAAGGATGATAAACAATCCATCAAACATCACCTCACACTCAATAGCCTTAGCATATCACTTAACCAATCGTTCATGCTACCTCAATAATCCAAACATTCAATTCCTAAATTCTCCACATGTCAACAACATAGCATGAATTATTATTTTTAAAGAACATACGATATACATAAATCATTTGTACGCAATATCACATTCCATCGCTCGATCAATCACATGATTTCACTTCCATACTAGTATCGCTCACTCGATCACTCTAGTGCCGACTCAGACATGGTTTCTTGATAGGAAACCGTCATTCTCCTTACATAGTCGTATACTACGAGTCTACGATAGAGAATTACATAATCAAGTCAAAAATCCTATATCTAACTTCGTCGTCAAGAATCGAATGAAAAATACCAACTCGAATTAGGAAAAGCTACCACAAAACTACGCACTTGAATATGGATCAAATCGCAAAGCGAATAAAACAACCTACGTAAATTTTACGTGCTCATTCAAATTGGTTTTATTAATATTCTAATTCATATATTCTATTCATTCTCATACTTAGTATATTATTCTTTTACTAATATCATTTGTGAATCATTTCAAGCAGCATAACTTCAAGTTATCAAATATTATATAACTAGATTCTCCATTTTCACAAGCACTTAACTTCCTAAACAATTCTATAATCAGTTCGATTGTATTTCCATATTTCTTTTTGTATTGAAATTTTATTACAAGAAAAATCTATTTCATATTCGTTTATAATCCATTCAATATACTATATTCGAATTCCACCATACACTTCTATATGTTAAGTGTATAATCACTAACATGATCATTTTACTTAACTGGAGTGGTTCAATAATTTCAAAACTAGTTAACTAAATAATTTTCAAATTCTATATTCTAAACCTTTTACTTCCTTTATATTTTAGTTATAAATCACGAACTACCAAACCGCGATTTTTTTGAAAATTTGATTTAGCCATAACTCAAAATCTACAAGATGAAATCTAAATTTTCCTCTTCCATTAGAAAATTATAATCCAATAGATCCGGATGATTATTGTTTCAAAGAATTCTGACTTATATTGGATCCTATACAATCATTCAAACTTCAATTCGGAAAATTACGAAATGCCGCTATGAGATGAGCATGTTTTAATTAAATTTAACTAATTTGTTTAATCCTCGTTAAGTTTATATACTATAAACCTATTTCCTTATGTTTAAATTAGTTAAATATTCAAATTTAACGTGGAAATATCGAATTTACAGAACCGTTGAACATCCCATTCCATATATAGATAAAATCTACCAAACATCATATCAACTGAGACACAAAATCATTTGACTCTATCGTATAAACTACATGCATCCATAGTATATTTAGTTGAAAACTTCAAATTTGAAATCTCGGACTTTATACTTCAAGCACTTTGAATTCAAAAAAAATAAATCAATTTTAATCCAAACTATTATCCATGATAGCAAGTTCTTACTTAGAAACTCAAAAATTAATTCCGATGATGATGCAGTCATCATTAACATTATTTCCCAACGACCAAAGCAAGATCAATGCTTTCTAATCTTTTAAAATCCTTATATTCTAATAAAGACTTCCAAACAATGCCAATATTTCGTTCAAGCTTTGAAAATCATCTTCAAACTTACCGGAATTGCAAATTCTTCAATTCTCAACTCAATCCATTATAATTATAAATCTCATTTATAAATTGCACTTGCATGACTATAGTTTAAATTCATTTTAAACAACTTCCTTTAAATCATATTCTTACCCAACTTCATCTTTGAACGCCTTGCAGTTAAATCGTGAAACTCAATTCACCAGGTTTTCGTTTTCAATGTCCCCATGATTACCCAAATCATGAAAGCAAATGGATAAGATTACTCTTATCCAAACATAGCAGTCAATACTCATAAACTGATCAGGCACAACTACAACTCAGCCAATAATAGTCAACTCTCCGAAATGAACATGACTCATCAATAAATAAATGAGTAATATCGTTATTCCCTAATAAACAACTCATCCATATAAATATATATCTTTTATGAAAACTTCCTTTATATATAATATATAAATTCTTGGTAACTTATTTCATTTACCAAATTCGAAAACGATATCAAATTAGATGAATTGCTCAAGTGTTTCGGAATCATCATCAAAATGATGACCAGTCGATTGATTTGGATCCGGAATTCGGACTTAACAAATCAAACTACCCAATAAAAAATATTTTGTACTCATTAACAAATGCGTGTTCATATATATAATGTATACTCTTGGAATTCAATCTAAGGTGTTACTAACCCTATCTCTAGTGAGCTATAACTCCATACAAGCCTATGTGTTCGCTAAACCTATGATTTGATACCAAATGTAACGACGCGACTTTTTATCTCTCGAAAATCAAGACTAATACATACTCTGTATTCATGTATCTCAAATCAACTGCCAGAAAGTTTGATAGTTAGGGGGAAAAGAAAGGAGAAAGAAGGATAGGAGAAAGAAGGATAGGAGAAAGAAGAGCTAGAACAGAATCTTACGACTGAACGAATAATATATAATATAAACATTGCTCTTAATTAAAAGACAAAACCTTTTAATATACATACCTTAATCAAAGTACACAACAAACAGTGAATAAGCCTAGATAGTTATAATAACATGCCCTTACAATTTCTGATACATACTACAACATACACTGCAGAATAAAATAAAAGAATACAAGCATACGTCTTGTCATCAACTCCTCTTTTGAAGCTCCAAAGCAATCCAAGTCCGATATGAAAATATATTTGGTCTGACCTGAGCATTATAATAAAATAACGCTCGCATCAGGTTAGGTAACCACATGAGATAACTCAATATATATATATACACACACACATATATATAAAACATATATCAATACAATTTGAGGCCGTACACATGTCCATAATGGTTATCACCTCAATAACATCCAACTATTTACCAAGAGAAGTATAGTTGTATAATAAATAATTTCTAGGGTGTAGAATATAAATAAATCAAATAGCTAGAATGGTTATATTGGTTACATTGGACAACTATTAAGTATACAAATAACACCCATAAGGCATTGTTAGCCTACTTTGTGAACTAGGCAACACAAAGTCAAGAGACCAACCATTGAAGGGTATTTTAAATTATAAGACTTCGGTTCGGATTGGAGGAAAACACTACAATTCAGATTGATAACTGCAGTTGTTCGGATCGGGTTAGAGCAGCATATTGGTTCGGATCGGATAGAGTTCTCTGTTCGGATCGGTGATCTCTGGCTGGATAGATTGGTAAAGCATATCCAATCGGATCGGAAGGCAACTAAATCTCGAGTGGATCGGAAAGCCATCTGCTTGCCACAACGCTGGAGCGGAGCGGAATAGGTTAGAGAAGGAGAGACGCCCAAGCCAATCCGGTTCGGATCGGGTATCCCGATCCGAACCCCTTACCTGCACGCCTCCGACCCGCACCCATGATCCATGTTAATCTCCTGTAAAATCGCCTGGAGAACCGGACCGGCTATGACTAATTCCTACCTCTAACGTCCTTCCTTTTGATGCGTTGTCAACCTGATAGTTCACCCGAACCCGAAGAGAGTGCGATGGATAACACGTGGCCCGACCCGGATCGAATCTCAAGCAAATTCACACCTATAAATACCCCGACTGGAGACAAAGAAAAGGATCTTTTTTCAGCACTTAGAGAATTCAATCACCTCCATCATCCGAACTCTATTACTCCCGGAGAATCCAAATCATCTTTCATTTCTTGTTTTAGTCAATTGAGTGAACAAAAGTGAGTTGTGAGTGAATCTTACATTGTATTTGCAACTGAATCATTGAATATAGTGAAAAATAAGTGGACGTAGGCACTTGTTCGCCGAACCACTATAAATCCTGTGTGTTCATTTTTATTTTTATCTCATTTTATCTTGATTCAAATCAATTTGGGTGTTAGAACCATTTTTGGGTCTAACATTTTGGTGCTTTCACTGAGAACCTCATCTAAATTCTTTATTTTCCGGGATTTCTCTCTACTTTTTGGACCATAGAGTTCAAAGAAGTAAATCCTTAAGCTTTGTTTTTCGCTCTTTCATATTCGTTGAAGTAATTGTCAAAGACTCATGGCCAAAGGAAAAGGCAAGGAAGTTCAGTCTGTTCGAGGAAATGGAGCTGGCGAAGATCAGCAAAATGCTGTAGTAACAAGGTCTCGGGGGCAGAGTTCAGCAGCAGGAAGAATCAATGCAGGAAATCCGAACCGACAGCAAGGGGAGAGCTCCGATCCGATCCGGGTAGGAGACTCTGAAGCTGTGCACTACCCCAATCTGAACCGACCCGACCAGGCACCCCAGCTCCGATCCGACCCGACTTCCTACCTCCGATCCGACCCGATGCTTGGTGAAGCTGGAACCTCCACTCGAGTCCCTACGAATGCTCCAATTCCAGCTGCCAGGGGTGGTGATCAGGTCAATCCATCTGCGCCCATCACTCAAGGAGATTTCTCGCGCTTGCTTGATATGCTTGAGAGCACGAGGGAAGCTATGAGAGTTCATGAGCGTACTAATCTCATGATGCAGGAAAATATGAGGCTCATGAGTCGGGAGATCAGTGAGCTCCGTCGACAGAGAACTCCATCACCGGTTCGTCACACACAGTAGATCAATCTTCATCTTCCGAGGAAGAGAGGCCCCGTGAACGGAGGCCACTCGAACGACCTCAGAATGTGGAGCAGCTGACATTTGGATCTTTGGGATCTCGCGAGGATATCGCACGAGCATTAGGAAACGATGACCCCACTCGGGGGCAAAGACTCCAGTCCCCTCTTCCCGAGATCGACCGGGAACACAGGGAACGGAATCGAGCAGAGGCAGCTCGGAGAAGAAGGGCATCTCCTGAGCAAGAGCCCAGAAGGAACTCGGATACTAGGGCCAGGGAACCTGAGCAGCCCCTAACTAGTGCTGATGTACAGGCAATGGTTCGCCGAATTATGTCCGAGAGCCGGAATTATACAAATGAAGACTATGGCATTGAACGAAGCCATACACCATTCACCGACGATATCCTCGACTTCCAGTTTCCCCGACGCTTTAACTTGCCACAAATGGACAAGTACAACGGAAGGACTGATCCGGGACAGCATTTGATGAGGTATTCGTGGCTCATGAATGCTGCTGCTGCCCCAGATGAAGTGAAGTGCAAAGCATTCCCAATCTACCTAGAAGATGTGGCATTGTTCTGGTTTACCCGACTTCCTCCTCGTTCGATTTCTAATTACAAGGAACTAAGCGAGCGTTTCATGAACCAGTTCCGACTACATGCCCGAAAGTCCAAAAGTGTTATTGAATTATCGAGAATCAAACAGGCACCGGGAGAATCTCTAAGGGCATATCTTGATCGTTTTAACCAAGCCGTAACTGAGGTCAGTGACCCGCATGAGCCCACTATTCTGATGGCATTGAAGGAAGGAGTCGATCCTGAATCTGAGTTTGGACACTACATTTCTGGGAAAACACCCCCCACAAGGGCGATATTCTACGAAAAAGCCGATATTTATCTAAGACGAGAGGAGGCCAGGGCAAACCGAAAGAGAAAGTCTGAGACAGCTTCAAAGGAGAATGTGCAAAGTAATATTGCCGTGAAGCAGTCTGGGGAAAGTTCTGGCAAGGTTGAAGTAAATGTAGGAAACAAGGGTGGAAATAGCAATACTGGAAATGGGGGAAACAACAACAATCGTAATTCGAACGGTAACAGAAGAAACAGAAATAGGGGAAGTAACCCTAACAAAAGGCCCCGATTCCAGAACTACGAGAACTATACACCATTGAATGACACCCTGGAAAATATTTACCTGGATACGTACAATGTGTTGCAGTACAAAAGACCGCCACCTCGTGATTCGACCGAGAAAGAAATGGCGACAGGGAAATTTTGCTTGTTTCACGGAACTCATGGACATTCGACCAATGAATGTCGGCATTTGAGGGACGTAATTGAAAAGCTGCTGCGTGAAGGAAAGTTGGATGAATACAAGGTTGCCCCGAGGGACAGGGGGCAAGGAGAGCAGGCTCCAAAACAGATCCTACCTGCTCCTAAGCCTACCGCGCAGCAGAAAGGTAAAGGGATTGTCATCAACTCCATAGTAGGCGGACCTCACCCGGCAATCCGAAGCTTTAGGTCAATGGACCAATATGTGAATGCAGCCAAGCATCTAGATGTGAATGAAGGTGACGATTTGGAAGATGTCACCCCCATAAAACAACAAAAAACCATGTTCGACGACGTGGTATTTCGCAGCCGAGACAACACGGGGATACAATCTCCCACCAATGATCCGTTGGTTATTACTACCACCATTGGGCCGGCCTTGGTCCATAAGGTATTAGTAGACAACGGAAGTTCCGTTAATATTTTGTTCAAGAAGTCATTTGATCAGATGAAGCTTGAGCCCAAAGATCTGAAACCTTGTGAAGGATGGATTAGAGGCTTCAACGGAGCGACGACAGCTCCCATGGGATATATAGAGTTGCCCGTGACCCTAGGGCAAGGAGAACGTAGAAGAGTGCGAATGCTTCAGTTCGTAGTATTGGACGTAGATTCGCCATATAACGCATTTTTAGGGAGACCTGCCCTCGCTGAATTTAGAGTTTGTATCGCCCCTTGGTGCTTGTTACTAAAGTTCCCAACTGAAGCCGGGACTGGGGTAATAAGAGGGGATCAGGTTTCTGGACGGGCCTGCTATGTGGCCGAATTGAAGATGTTGATGAAAGGAGTTAATGCTGAGAGTAAGGATGCCTCGTCTCCCTCAAAGGGGGACTCGGCATAGCAATTAGAGAAATTGACCCCAAAGGAGTTGCCCAAAGGAACACCTGAAGACCTGGATCCTAGAAAAGATGAGGAACCAGAAGCTAGGAATGCAACTCCTAACGAAGCGACAGTGGAAATTCCCATTGATAAAGCTGATCCGACGAAAGTTTTGAAGATTGGTTCTCAATTGGATCCAGTCGTGCTGAGGAACTGACGGACTTCTTGAAGGCAAACTTAGATGTGTTCGCCTGGACCCATGCTGACATGTGTGGGATATCACCTTCCATTATCAGTCACAAATTGAATGTAAATCCGAAGCATCCGCCTATGAAGCAAAAGAGACGCATGCTGGGCCCAGAGAGGTCGGCTGCTCTCAAAGAGGAAGTGGAGAAATTGAAGCAAAATGGATTTATTTGAGATTCGACTTATCCCGACTGGATATCGAATCCCGTCTTGGTAAAGAAGCCAAACGGAAAGTGGCGAACTTGTATTGACTTTTCAGATTTAAATAAAGCTTGCCCAAAAGATAGTTTCCCACTTCCCAGGATTGACCAACTTGTAGACTCGACAGCAGGTCATGAACTTCTTTCTTTCATGGACGCATACTCTGGATACAACCAAATTCCTATGCATGTACCAGACCAAGAGCATACGAGTTTCATTACGAATTTGGGGCTGTATTGTTATGTTGTAATGCCATTCGGGTTAAAAAACGCTGGAGCTACTTATCAGCGCTTGGTAAATAGAATGTTTTATGATCAAATAGGAAAAACTATGGAAGTTTATGTGGATGATATGCTTGTCAAATCAAAGCAGTCTTCCAGTCATACGCAAGACTTAGCGGAAATGTTTGGTATCTTGCGAAAATACCGTATGAAACTGAACCCTTTAAAATGTTCGTTTGGAGTGGCGTCGGGGAAGTTCCTTGGCTTCATTGTGAGTTCTCGAGGAATTGAAATCAACCCCAGCCAGATAGCAGCGATTAGAAACATCGAAGAACCGAGGAGAATTAAAGACGTCCAAAGTCTGGCAGGGAAAGTAGCAGCATTGAGTAGATTCATCTCCAAAGCTACAGATAAGTGTGTTCCGTTTTTTGATTTGATAAAAAGGGGAAAGAAGAACTTCCAGTGGACCCCGGATTGTGTCGAGGCCTTTCAAAATCTGTTAGAACTGCTAGAGAAACCGCCGATTTTATCAAAGCCCGTAGATCACGAGCAATTATTTGTTTATTTGGCAGTCTCGGCTCACGCTGTCAGCACAGCCTTGGTTCGAGAAGAAGACAAAGTACAAAGGCCGGTGTATTATGTAAGTAAGAAATTAGCAGCGGCAGAGCGCAACTATCCAAAGATTGAGAAGCTTGCTTACAGCCTCCTGGTCGCATCCCGAAAACTTTGTCATTACTTCCAAGCCCATCCAATAACCATGTACACCGACCAGCCATTAAGGCAGGTGTTGCAGAGACCCGAAGCATCGGGAAGGTTGATCAAATGGAACATAGAACTAAGCCAGTTTGATTTGAATTTTCAACCACGAAAGTCAATCAGGGGGCAAGCTCTAGCAGACTTTATTGCAGAGTTCACCATTCCAGAGGAGGAAATAATCAATGACCGAGTGGTTAAATCCGAGGATGAGCTAGAGATGAATCCGTGGAAATTATATACAGATGGAGCTAAAAATGACCGAAGGTCCGGAGCTGGAATTGTCTTAGTCACTCCCGAGGGACGGTCGTTATATTACGCCCTGCGATTAGAATTTTCGGCAACTAACAATGACTCTGAGTATGAAGCCCTGATTGCCGGGCTGAAACTCGCTAAAGACCTCGGAGTAAAAATGATGGACATATTTTGTGACTCTAAGATTGTTGTTTGTCAGGTGCGAGAAGAATTCGTGGCTCGAGGACCTCGACTTATTGCTTACCTCAAGAAAGTGAAAGAGCTATTGAATAGCTTAGATCGGTACAGCATAACACATATTCCCAGAATTGAAAACCAGAAAGCGGATAGACTAGCAAAGCTGGCAAGCTCTGACAATCCAGAAGGGACTGAGGTAATTCCAATTGAAACGTTGGAGTCGCCAAGCTTTGAGTCAATGGAAATTGAATTCGCTCTTGAAGCGGAACCAGAGAAGGAGTCATGGATGACTCCAATTAAGAATTTCCTTAAGAATGGGACACTCCCATCGAAGAAGAGTGAGAAAAGAGCTGTAGTTCGCAAAGCAACCAGATATGTTATACAAGACGATACTCTCTATAGACAAGGATTTTCTATGCCCCTGTTACGATGTATCGCACACGACGACATCAAGCGTGTACTAAGAGAAGTGCACGAAGGTGAGTGTGGAGATCATACAGGGGGTCAAACTTTAGCAAAGAAAATATTGCGGTACGGATACTTCTGGCCTACGATCAATAAAGATGCAGCTGATTATTCACGACGCTGCGATAGGTGCCAGAAATTCGCCAAAATCCCCAGGGCACCATCGACCCAACTTAAATCAATGGTGAGTCCTTGGCCATTTGCCACATGGGGAATTGATATCATTGGAGTTTTACCGATTGCTAAAGGAGGAGCCAAGTATGCAATAGTGGCCGTGGACTATTTTACGAAGTGGGTGGAAGCTGAGCCCTTGACTAAGATCATGACAAGAAAGGTGATAAGTTTTGTGGTCAGAAATATTATATGCCGGTTCGGGATTCCAAGGACGATTATAACTGACAACGGAACCCAGTTTGATAGTACTGAATTCAGAAATTTCTGTCAGAAGTATAAGATAGACAAGCGATATACTGCAGTTGCCTATCCGCAATCGAATGGGCAAGTAGAAGCAATAAACAAAGTTATAAAATCCATCCTCAAGAAACGGTTAGAGCGTGCAAAGGCAAGATGGGTTGACGAATTGCCCCTAGCTTTGTGGGCATATCGAACAACATTTAAAACGGCTACCGGCCATACCCCTTTCTCTCTCTCCTTTGGCTCAGAAGCAGTAATTCCAGTTGAACTGGAAGTTCCTTCCCACAGGGTGACGTATTATGACCCGATGACGAATCGGGCACTTTTACTTGAGTCTCTTGATGAAGTCGAAGAGAAAAGGGACGAAGCAGACTTGCGTGCAGCAAGACATCGGCGTCAGATGGCACGCTATTATGATAAAAAAGTTCGCCTCAGAACTTTTGAACCAGGAGATTTGGTGCTAAAGAGAGTTTTTCCGTCCCTTCCTCACCTCGGCCCAAAATGGGAAGGACCCTTTGTCATCCAACGGAAACTTGAAAAAGGAACCTTCAAGTTAACGACCGTAGATGGCGAAGAAGTTCCTTGAGCATGGAATGCCCAACACTTAATGCGATACTTGGATTAGAAATGCTATACTTTTTTGTTATTTTTTCTGTGAATTCTGTAACAAGACATGCCTTGCCTTGGGAAGATCTGATGATATGAATAAAGGACTATAAAGTGGATGTAGGCTACGACTTAGCTGAACCACTATAAAAATATTGTGTGTTATTTACTTTTATGCATTTACATTCATTAGTTGTTCTGTTGTGATTATAAAATACAGGATAACTCAGAGCCTAAAAAAGGTTGATAACAGTTTGGACATAAAAAGAAGCACAATGATTATTTGTGCAATAAGACGTAAAAGAATGAGAAAACGACATTCTTAACTCTAACTCTCCAGAGAAAGAGAGAGAGTATAAAAGCGTCTCCGACTGAGCGCTGAAAAAGAAAGTCTATTCTTAACTCTAACTCTCCAGAGAAAGAGAGAGAGTATAAAAGCGTCTCCGACTGAGCGCTGAAAAAGAGATTCCGCTCCGAACTCTAACTTTCCAGAGAGAAAGAGAGTATAAAGGCGTCTCCGACTGAGCGCCGAGAAAGAAATCTTTTCCCGTTGAGAGACCGGGAAATGAATAGATGACTAAGCTCGAACTCTAACTCTCAAGAGAAAGAGAGAGAGTATAAAAGAAGTGCCAGAAAAAACGACAGGTACTGACGACACGGGAAGTGCTATCCCGTCAGAGAATTGGGAGCAGTCAGATTGCATGGTTAAGCATTGAATAACTTATGGAAATTGACTGGGGACACATATGCATACACAAATTTCCCCCCTCCACAACTTTGTTTCATAACTATAGACATGCATTTTTACATAAGTGCAGAACTGCTAACAGATAAACATTGCAAAAGTGAGTTATTTTATTTACAAATGAATGAATTTGTACAGGGAAATAACTAAAGAAGAAAGTGCAGGAGCCGCTTTTGTAGCAGCAATTATTGGGTCACAAAGATGCTAAAAGGAATACAGGGGAATCCGCTACTTAGGTTTGGAATGAGCCTTAGATTTCTTGGCGGCTTTCTCCGCATCCTTTGCTTCCTTCTCGGCTTCAGTCAAGATTCGTTTTGTTTTCTTTTTCCCTGAGGATGCGGTACTGGAGCCAGTAGACTTCTTCCCGGAGGGCGGGACACTGGAATCAAGAGAAGATTTTTTAGCAAGTTCTTCGGTAATAGATCTAGTTGAGAGCTTAACAACTAACCTTGAACCTGCATCCACAACTGCGAGGGGCTTGAGGACCTCAGGGTCTAGTTCTTCGGCCTTTAATTGCAAGCGCTTATCTTGATCAGCCTTCATGGCAGCCAAGGTAACGTCATCAGCGCTTTTCGACTCCCCAGTTATTGCAACCTCCGGTTCCTCATCATGCCCCTCGTCTCCTCCGTCGTCTTTTAAAGCTGCGATCATTTCTTCATCATGGGGAGTGGTGACCTTAGTTGGTTCATTTCCTTCTCCCAAGTCTATAGAAGCAGCCTTGTCTTCCCCTTTTTTGGCCCCATCTGCGGGCTTTGTCCCAGCGGTAGCTCCTTGAGCTACATCTGTCTTTGCGGATGATTCAACACCTACAGAATGAGAAACATCGGTTATCAACTCAGGCGAAAGCAAAGGGTTTCTCATCGAACGTTCAGTCACGTAGCCAAAGGTAGTAGTAGCCTTGGCAAATTGAGGAGAAAAGATAGGAATACCTTCTGAAGACTTTTCAGCGGGGGTGACTACTACCTCTGGAGTTATTTCAGGAATGGGAGATAGCAAAGTTGTCCGGGAAATTCCCGGGTTTTCGGGATCATACCCTTCTACTTCAGGGGTTGTAGGAGCAGAAGACGAGGAGCCAGCTTCGGGAATGGTCTTCTGTTTAGACTTCCGCCTCTCTTCTTCCATGGCCTCAGCAATTAGGCGGCGCCCTTCAGCTAGGCGCTCCGGTTCATCGTCTCTCAAGTATTTCTCCATCAGCTTATCTTCCTCAAGAGAATCGACCTTAAGTTCTTCTTTTTCCCACTCGACGATTTGATTCCATACTTGAACCAGAGTGGATGGATAGTCCTCGATCCAAGAAATGTTTCGACGACGAATGATATGTGCGAAGAATTCAATCATTAATTCACCGAAACTTTGAATCTCAACCTCCGCCTCAGATAATTGCTTGCGGACTTCCTCCGCAGATTTAATGGCACATTCCACATTGCCCTCGGCCAGAGCAGCCCTGTTTTCTGCCTCCAACAGCTTCGAAGCCAAGTCAGCATTCTTCTTTTCTAATTCAGCACTCCTTTTTGCTAACTCGGCGTTTTTCCGTTCAAGTTCAACATAAGCAAGGTGTGTTTTAGCGGCTTCTGATTTGGCCTCGTCATCTTGCTTTTTTAGTTCAGAACGCTCCTGAGTATGGGACTCAAGCAAGTCATGATAACGCTTTTGCATGTCCTCAAACTGTTGTTTGAAATTAGAAGCGTTCTTTTGAGCGACAGCTAGTTGAGCTTGAGTGTCTTCTAAGTCTTTTCCTAAGGTTTTTAAGGCCTTAGCATCCTCCTCCGCGGTCTTTTGCATTGAGTTAGCATTTGTCATTAGAGTGCGGATGATTCTAGAAAGATTGCGTGAGTACTTGAACATCTTGGAATATTGTTTTTCTACCAAATCAATTTTTGCCTTGGCCTCATCTGCCCAATTAGAAGAAATAGGTTCAAGGGTAGGTAGAAAGGTTAAAGTCTCGAAGTAGTGCTCGGGAAATTGCTCCTTTAAATATGCCAGCTTTACTGCAGTTGTTGCATCTGATGGAGGAGGAGCGACAATTGTCAATTCAGTGTCCCTTCCTGAAGAGGATTCTGTAGTACCCTTGTCTGTCCTAGGTCGTTTAGTAGCAGGGACTTTTTGCTTACTTCGAGACCCGGTTTCCTTTGGAGGAGTTTTCTCTCTACTCCGCTTTTCATGGGAGGAAGTGGAATCCTTAGATGGTGGTCTATCCTCCTCCCTACGACCTTGATAGCTCTTGTATTTTTCTTGTTCCGGTCGAACTGGTGAGCGGGAGCGTGAGGGCCGAGATCGATAGGGATCATAAGGTCTTCTTTCCTCCCTACCACGGTCATCCCGGCGATCATACTCGACATCCTGAGGAGGATTGGACATGCTGCGACGAAGCTTTCTTATATCATAATAGGATCGAGACATTGTACCTGCACGATAAAATAAACAAAGTTTAGAATCAATGGATTCATGGAGAAAGAAGTGCAATGAATGCTAATGCCGTGGTGTAAAGTGCATCCTAAGTGGTGTGTGTCCCCCCAACCAACCCGAGTCTGAAGCTAGACTGGTGCGGGCAGGCTCTTTGGCCTTAGCGGGAGTAGTTTCTTCAGAAGAAGTGAAGACTAAAGGGTCCTTCCTGAAATCCTCTGAAGTATATATAGTCTCAGGTAAGGGGAGATCCCCCAAACCCTGAAATATGTGCTCATCAGTGCTAGGAACATCCCCTTCGGAAGCGTGAAGTGGCGACTCTTGAGAAGATTTTGACTTGTCTAGAGAAGTAGTTTCCTCGGGGGCAATATACCCTTCACGATGCTTTTTGGCCAGGTTAGCTAATTCATCATCTTGCGTAGAAGATGGAGAAGGTGAAGTGTGAAGAGAAGCTGTAGGAATTCCTGAACCTTCTCCTATCTCTGGGACCACCTCTACTGGAGGAATGTACGCGTATGGAACCGTCCCATGTCCAATGCTACGAAAAACAGATAGCAGCCCATGAAAGTGAAGGTATTCATCTTTAAGAACCTCGTCGATCGTCAAGAATTTTTGATCGCCATTAAGAAGATGGTGCATCCGATCAAAGAACACCTGATCTGATATCTGTTTGGGATTGTCGACTGCAAACAAAAAGGAAAACAGGTCAGGGTGATGATTCAAGTGTATAGAGTCCGGGTTCAGAAAATCAACACTTTACTTGATTTTGTCCATCTCCTGGCGCATCCAGACTGTTGCTTTATATAGAACCATTCTAGTCTGGAATCTCCAGCTTTACTGCTAAATGGTGCAGAGATTATCTTTCTCTTTGGGACTGATTCAAAGTAGCAGAAGGATGGAGTCTCTCGAGTCCGATGCTTGAAATTATAAAAGAAATGAACATCATCGAACGTGAGCTCTACGCCTAGGATTTCACGATATGCTATGTACAAGGTGTGCAAATAGGCATATGAATTGGGATGCAACTGCATGGAGGCAATCCGCATCTGTCTTAAGAAATCAACGATGAAAGGCGAGAACGGAGGAATGGCGCCGACCATGCACATCAATCGAGTGACCGTCATATATCCTTCTGGAGGGTTGTGGGGACGGTCAGAGCGTGAGGGCACTAGGGTGTCCCTCTTCATTATTCCATACTTTAAGCAAATTCGAACAAGTCGGTCGTTGTCGATTGTCGATTCTACGGAATCTGGAGGTGACTCCAATATAATGGCTGAGTCAAATTCATCGGGTGCTCGATTATCACCAATCCCTCCTTCCTCTTCGAAACCCAGAGAAACTTCATTCTCCGAAGACACCTCGTCGTTTTCCCGATGACCAACCCCGTAATCTGGACCTTCACTGTCCCATTCTGGATCAGACGAAGAAGATATATCCTCAAGAGTGATTTTGCTAGGAGTTTCTGGAGCTTCTTTCCTCTCAGCTAGACGGGAAGAGCGTCTGGGCCTCATTGTCATGGAACTATTGAAGAAGCAATAGTACGGATTAGAGTAAATTATCCCGTGCCCCCCTGTGTATATGTGTGAACTAAAGTGTGTGCAGCAAATATGGGAAATGCAAAATAAAAGTACAGCAATGTAAGACGAAGCTTTGAAGAGAAAGTGATAGTCAGAGTTGTTCTTAATTCTCGTTTATGTTCGCAAGGCACTATCCTAACTGTCCATGAAGTTGTTGTCTAAAGTGAATGTTAGTTGAATTAGTTGGGTAATCTTTGTGTGCCAAGTTTGATACAATCGGTTCGGTTCGGATATGCATATGATAATTGGCTCAATACAAGTACAGATATAGGGTCGGCTCGGATGCTCCATTAAAGCAAGGTCAGTTCAAGACAAGGGAAACAATGGGTTCGGAAGCAGGACTGATCTGATCGGATCGGGTGACCTGATCCGAACCGAACCAGCATCACTTAATCAGTCCATTTATTTCAACCTCTTATCCCATTCTCTTCTCCGACCCGAACCGACATTTTCCTTCCTTCCCGTCTTTCTAAAGTATGCAACCCGAACCGATCCCCTTTCCTTCTCCTTCCTTTCTGCTCCTTCGTCTCCTACCCGAACCAACTCCAATTTGTCATCACGCTCTTCATCTTCTTCCTCTTTCTCCCCACTCACAAGCAAATCCGTTCTATCACCAAAGCTCCAGTCGAGGACAAATATTTGCCCTCTCCAGCCTCTCAACGCCTCGAAGTGATGGCGGATCCACCAGTAACGACGTGGAGTTCGAGCAAAGCCCCGTGGCTAAACCATCCCAATCAACCACGAATTGAAATCAAGAACAGTTACAACGAAGTTATTCGAGGTTAAAAAAGCTACCTATGTGTTTGATTTGAGAAATCTACAAGGAATAGTTTCAGAATATTGGAGTTTCTGACGTTTTCAATACTAAGGTTTGGGAGCGGCAGTAGAAAAGAAGAAGAAAAGGAAGAAGACGGTGGTGGATTTATATAATGGGTGGTGTTGACTCCTCGTATTCCTATTCTGTCTCACCCGCTCGGACCGGAGTGAAGGCCCAGTAGCACAACTCTGCCTGAAGGCCCACTGTCCAAGAACCAAATCCACGAAACCGCTTCGGATCGGAATCCGAACCGAACAAATTTCACACATTAATTTAGCATCTGATTCGAATTGAGTTCAAAAGAAGGGGAATAAAGGAAGAGCATAACTGCAAGAAGCATTATATGTCGAGAAAAATTCCCAAATTTGCTCAGAAAAGAAGAAAATGCGCTCGAGTCGGACACCGAACCGAATAGAAATCTGTGCATTCCTCCTGACTGTTCTGATTCAAGGACTAGCATTTAAACAACATCAAAGCACGCTTCGTACAACAGAAGCATCCTTTGAGGGGGCAAAATGTTAGCCTACTTTGTGAACTAGGCAACACAAAGTCAAGAGACCAACCATTGAAGGGTATTTTAAATTATAAGACTTCGGTTCGGATTGGAGGAAAACACTACAATTCAGATTGATAACTGCAGTTGTTCGGATCGGGTTAGAGCAGCATATTGGTTCGGATCGGATAGAGTTCTCTGTTCGGATCGGTGATCTCTGGCTGGATAGATTGGTAAAGCATATCCAATCGGATCGGAAGGCAACTAAATCTCGAGTGGATCGGAAAGCCATCTGCTTGCCACAACGCTGGAGCGGAGCGGAATAGGTTAGAGAAGGAGAGACGCCCAAGCCAATCCGGTTCGGATCGGGTATCCCGATCCGAACCCCTTACCTGCACGCCTCCGACCCGCACCCATGATCCATGTTAATCTCCTGTAAAATCGCCTGGAGAACCGGACCGGCTATGACTAATTCCTACCTCTAACGTCCTTCCTTTTGATGCGTTGTCAACCTGATAGTTCACCCGAACCCGAAGAGAGTGCGATGGATAACACGTGGCCCGACCCGGATCGAATCTCAAGCAAATTCACACCTATAAATACCCCGACTGGAGACAAAGAAAAGGATCTTTTTTCAGCACTTAGAGAATTCAATCACCTCCATCATCCGAACTCTATTACTCCCGGAGAATCCAAATCATCTTTCATTTCTTGTTTTAGTCAATTAAGTGAACAAAAGTGAGTTGTGAGTGAATCTTACATTGTATTTGCAACTGAATCATTGAATATAGTGAAAAATAAGTGGACGTAGGCATTTGTTCGCCGAACCACTATAAATCCTGTGTGTTCATTTTTATTTTTATCTCATTTTATCTTGATTCAAATCAATTTGGGTGTTAGAACCATTTTTGGGTCTAACAGGCATGTTCTCTTATTGGAATTTTCCACGGAGATCTTTTCATACAGATCCAAACTCCATGCACAACGATTAGAAGTCACCTACTAAGCGTCGTTTGTCTCTAGATAGAATACACCTAAGGCAAGCATGACTGGCCCACTCATGAAAACACTGATATGTACCACGTGGAACCAAATATATTCAACTCCCCACGCAACATCTACAAGCATACCCTAGATACGGAGTCAATATATCCTTACATAGGTTAGTATAACCCCAGATCATGAATCCAACGCTGTGTTTAGCCATATCCGATGTCGAGGTTTCGTTCGGCATCTTTCACACGATTCTTCTTCACTTGACCAGAACAAGAATTTCCAGTTAGGATAACATAGTACATCTCGGAATCA
Organism: Allium sativum; assembly: GCA_030737875.1. Lineage (NCBI taxonomy): Eukaryota > Viridiplantae > Streptophyta > Magnoliopsida > Asparagales > Amaryllidaceae > Allium > Allium sativum. The sequence goes on along the minus strand of CM060916.1, from coordinate 1,043,011,761 downwards.
CACACAGAATCGTCCATAGATCCCAAAATCACACATGGATTCCAAAACATCAATATATCTCGGAATCGCACATAGATTCCTCAACAGATTTCAGAATCACTACATGTGTTTAAACATCTCAACAGATCTCGAAATCCCATATAGACTTCTCTTCACAACCGCTTCCAAAACATAGAACCCTTACACTAGTTTTGAAGTGGTTTTCGATAAGTAGAACACTTACCAATCTCGGTCTACTCAAAACGAATCGTTAGATTTAAGGTCAAGTAATATAGTTGATTAAGACTATCAATTCACACAATAGACGATTGTATATGGAAAACAACCTTGCTTAATTTCCATAACAAACGAATAAACATCTAAGGCACTATCATGACACAAAGCATGATAAATAGTTAAAGCACGATTAACTTATATAAACGGCTTCTAATCCTTTTCTCATTTAATTAATCTTTCTTTTATTAGAACTTCTTTTATTAGTAAAACTTCTTTAAACTAATAAAACTTCACTTGTCAAATAAGACTTCTCTTATTAATTAATAACTCATACTTGATTAATATTCCTTTATATACTAGCGTATATATTCAACTTATACATATAAAAGGGTATATGTATATACTCTACTAATTCCAAATTCCTTTATATTCTTAATACCTCAAAAGATATTCATATACTTATCCTTCCGGTATAAGTATATCCATAATTCTTTTCTCTATTCCTATATAGCCTCAATATTTAAAAAGGCATTATATATACTTATCCGGGATAAGTATAACTACAATTCATTTCCAAGATTTCCCTTTATTCAATATCTTTATCTTGAAAGATTCCTACACTTGATTCTATCAATACAATCTCATTATTAATGATCTGAGTATATTCAAAAACCATTAAACCGTATATTTCGGTTTAACTATATTCCAAAGTTTTAAAAACAAGTGTTGCTAAAACAATTTACAATAACCCAAAACGATTCCTTTTTATAATTATCTAAAGATTCAATTATACTAACTTCGATCATATAATCCAAGTGGAATAAAGATGAAGTAATTAACATATTGTCATGACCAACCCAAAACCATTTATATATCTATCCATATCATTAAAATATTCCTTTAAAGAAGTAAATATAGATAAATATTCGATAAGGTGAAATACTAGTGATTTTCAAACCGTTGATTATAACAAGTGTGTTATAATCCAAAATCATTTCCAAATCCTATATAACAGACTTAATTCATTTCAATACACACACACACACACACACATATATATATATATATAGTACAATAGCTTAAAAACAGGTTTTAAATAAATACAGTTAAAATGTATAAATAGTAAAAATAGTTTAAAATCAAGTTTTAATTAAAAGAGTTGAAAGGATTTGAAAAGCATGTTTACATTTAGTACGATCCAATTCCAATTTCCCAATTACTATTCCAATCGTATAATTTCCCAATTCAGTTTAATTATGCCAAACACACCAAATTGCGTGGAATATACAAACCTAATATATTATATAAAATAATATATTCACCTTATCACAATTCCACATATAACAAGTTATATAATCATTGGAGTCCACAATCAGGTTTAACACACAATCAACCCATATAACATTATATGAATATAAATGCAGTAACAATCATATTGAGGAATCCTTTTGGATTCCTCCAACCCGTTCCCCTGCATCACAGCTCATATATGAGTACACATGTGTAACGACCCGGGTTTTCATGATCCTGAGTAACCGACATAAACTCAATGTCGATTATTCAAGCTTTGGAAATACCAGATAGTTAATGAAAGAAAATGGAGGGTGAGAATAGATAAGATAGAAACTTAGAATAGAAGAAGAAGGAGAACATACAACATCAGAGTAACATGAATCTCATAGCAAAACGAACAACACATAATAGATAACATATATTTGAAATAAAATCAATATATGTATACAATAACATTATCAGAGTACAACACTTACAACACAGCGAAATAAACAATAGCTATATAATCCTGAAGCCTCCTCCTCCAAGCTCTCCAAGTATATCTATAAAATCCTGACTACTTGACTGCCCATACAAATTTGAGCACCCAAGATTTAGGAAAAACAAAACAAAATAAACTCCGGGTCAGTCATGGGACTGGTATGAGTAAAACCATTTAAAACAGTTTGGGAAAATAAGTGATATCTTATAAGACCACGCATTATAACACGGAAAGGGTTTTTCCCTTATGGGAATCCAAAACACTTGGTCCAACATTCAAAAACCTTTTGAAAGGAACAATAATCTTTATATCAAACTCATTTGATATTATAATAATGTCTATCAACCACAATATAATAATCATCTAGCAGAACGCTTTCATCTCACGTTCCACATACATAATATATAATCAAAAACTGCGAGCGCTTATTGGGTAATGGATTCCAACTGGCAAGGTATGGGACCACCTTCCGACGGTGTATCTCTATAGAGGAATACACCGGGTTCAACAAGAACATCTTGCAACCCAGGCTAAACATGACCGGTCACTCATTTCGCTTGAGTGTACCGAATGTATTATCACCAACGGTTGGGATCGGCAACCGTTTCCCGAAAGGGACAACATCAAAATAGATTATAGAAGTAAATGGAATTTCTCTAGATCAGGTGACAATGCACCATAATTGGCGACTAACCACTTATCCATTCGACCTACCCGATTTTATACCATTTCCTGGTTGCGTGGCTAGAGGCCATAATGTATAGATCACACCGTTATTTACTTTGAATGTCACATCGTCATACCCGCCAAATCACAAATTGATTTCTCCAAAAATACCATGGGTATACAGCTAAGAGAAACGAATTCCTCCGCCACCAAATGTAAATGCGTTTGAAGAGATCAACTTACGCGATCTATTAAATATACTCTGTCAGACATTCTTCCATACAGGTCGTCTTGGGAATGGACAGACCGAATATACTATTCTGTAAATCCATCTTAGGAAATTTCTACCTAGGATTTACTGATCAGTCCTTGCATAACTTCGTCTTCAATTATCTTCATCTTATTTGATTTGCAATGCTAATGCCATACGGAGTGGTTTTCAGATAATATATCTAATCCCGGTCTCTCCGTATTGACAATGGAAATAGTCAAAATCTTTGATAGTCTGTGATTTAACTATCAAAGGAAAACATGTGTACAAACAACAGTCGTATTCCCAAATGGAAATCTTACCGATCAATTATCATTTCATTTCCCAATTTTCCATTTATCGTTTCTATATATTCATAAATTCTTTATTTTCTAAAATTAGAAAATATACGTTATTAACTTTGGAAAAAGTTTCCATTTCTGATCCATGCATCAATATCTTCCCACCTCTATCGGTCTCTAACTGTAAAAGAGAACAACTTCCCAAGCATAAACCCCGAAGGCCGAAACCAACATCAGATCGATACCCAGAAAGCCATTCAACTCAACTAATTTCTAGTCAGTTTCTAATTCCAGTAATTCCATTTAAATTCCTAATTCAAAACCCAAATTCCTTTATAATATTTTATTTGTAAAATATTTACTTAAATCCTTTATTCACATTAAATGTGGATAGTATTTCTTCTTTATAATCGAAACAGTTTGATTTCATATTTAAAAACAATATCTCAAGCCCAAATTCTATTTATATTTTTATTTGTAAAATTATTCATACAAATCTCCTTTTTATTTCTAACACTTAAATCTCATTTATAATTCCCTTTATATAATTCTGTTTTTTCAATATAAATCCTTTTATATAATCCTATTCATTATATATATATCCTTTTATATAATCCTATTCATTTTATATAAATCCTTTTATATAATTCTATTCATTTTGTATAAATCCTTTTATATAATTCTATATAAATATTTCATTTTCAATATTCACTTTGAAAATTTCCTTTTCACATTCCAGTATTTCATATAGTATTTAAAATACCACTCAATCACAAATTTTATATCACATCATAAATCACAATATATGATAACGAACAGTATTATAATATTGAGAAATCCAGTTGGATCCCTCCAACCTGTTTTTCTATATCCACAGATGTTGAACACTATAAATAACATCGATTTCATTTCAATATGAAATATTCTGATAAACAGAATCAATATTTGATTAATGATTTACATATATATCATTATATATAATTCAACCAATAAATCAACAATTCAACAAAACAATCAATACACAGCAATCAATCATCATTTATCAATACTAGATTATATTTATAAAAATATAAACTGTACAGAGTCGGTGAGATTTACTCTCATTGGACGATAATCGTTATATAACAAATATCGGTTGATTTGATTCAGATCAGGCAATTTATTTCGCTATAAATTGTAACGAGCTTCAATTCACTCCCAGTTAGACCCATTTTGTAGCGCTCGTCCATACGATCCCAACGGATCTGACCGTTCGAAATTCTGATACAGTGTGATCGAGATATCGAATTTAAAAGTTATACAATTATTTAATTAAGTTAAACTTGAATATTATTTATTTAACGGGCCTCACCCATTAAATTTCCTCCCATCTTCATTCAAATAGACCTGTTACTTCTTCTTCCCTGGGACAAGCACTGGAACTGCTCTCTCCTTCAATGGCCATTGCGTCGCCTACATCGAACCCGTTCATCCACCCTCCTCCATGATAAATCACGGATAAAATACCATAATTCTTCTCTTGTCGAGCTCTTCCACACCACATACATTTCATCCAACTCAGCATCCTCACTTAAATCGCGTCGTTCACCCCTGTACACTTCTCCCTTTGAAGTCCGCGACATCTTTTTGTATGGTTCTCCCACAAAAATCTGCTATACCGTGCTACTCGACCTACCGAACCCAAAACCAACCACCAGAACAAACACTAGTGCCTCAATCTCCATAGAATCGTAACCCTAGCTACATGCTTCAGGCTGTAACCATTTTCCAGAAAACAAAACACCCACCGAACCTAACAAATAGTATATAGAATCAAAGCTTGTCAAATGCTGAATTCAAAAATATCCGTTTTATGATTTACGGAATTTCTTTAGATTTTATTTTGATTTTTGAAAGGTTGATTTCTTCACGTTGGATAAAAACTGATGACGACGTGACTTTGTTTGACTATTAGATGGAAGTAAATTAGGGTTAGGACGTGTAGTGTATTTATAGGGTAATATATTATTTTTATATTCATTATTATATTTATTTATAAGTAACCGCTTTATGTATTTATTATTAAAATTTCCTATGATTACAAACAATATCCAAATTCGACAAAAATGGACATGTAGCTATATTTTGACATTACGGACCCAACGAAACTTGTTTCGTCGAATTCCGAGTTCGTTTGCTCACACATCATAATTTAAAGTCAAATTATTGACTGTTTTTCACATTAAAATTCCATACGGCCACATACTGACTCCAAAAATTACGAAAATTGAAATCTAACAATAATTTAATATTCCGGATCCAACAAAATTAGTTTCCTCAAAAACGGAGGTCGTTTGCAAAACTGGCTATTTTTAAAGCTCTAAATAAACACATTTAAATATTAATATATTTAAAAATAATTAAATTAAATATTTATAAATAAACATGATCATATATATATATATCCATACAAAATATAAAGAATCTCCAAAATATTCTTATCTGAATTTATAACTCGACATTTAAAATCCAGATTAAATCAGTATTCAATTTATATTAAAAATCCGTTTATAATATAAATAAATCGTTATAAATTATAAAGGAATTCCGTAGCAACTTTTCGAAAATTTGATTTGATCATAAATCAAAATCTACACGATGAAATCCCGATTTTTCTCTTCCATTAGAAAAATATACTTCACCAGCTCCGAACGTTTCTTGTTTCATGGAAATCCGATTTAAATCGAATTTTGCATATTCGTTTAAAGTTCAAATCACTAAATTATGAACTACTGTGCCATTATGGGCTCGATTATAATTATAATATAATTATACGTTCAAACTTCTTTTATTGTATATATTTGTTATTATAATTCAACTCTAAACTGAATTAAATATTATAAATAATCCAATTCACACAATATTGTGAATTCCACTATTTCCGACTATTTCGAAAATGAAATATATTATTCTATTATTTATGTTAATTGAATATTCAATATTATTTAATTCTGGTTATTTTAAATTACCAAACCATTATTTAAATAAGTAAATAAATTATTTATTATCTGTTAAAAATACGGGTCGTTACATTCTTCCTCCCATAAAATAAATTCGTCCTCGAAATTGCTAAGGTAGAAAACAAATACTATTGACGGGTTAAAAATTATTTGTTTACTTATTAACTTCAGTTTCACTGATCCCATTACTTTCAATTAAATTATTATATTATTATTATTAACGAAAATTTCAAAAAATCCTGAAAATTTTCTAACACCCTAAATTTTTGGAAATTTCACCAGCACCTCCTTTGTGGGTCAATCGGTACGACTACAACTCGCCTCTCTAGGCCTTCTCTAACCCAAAAGAAAATCAAACAGCCAAGCGGCTTGCCAATTCGGCTCATAAATCTCATACCCAATAGAAATATAAACTTGTACCTTTTTGTCGGGCGTATCATTATATTCTTTGCATCTGTTACTAAATCAACATATACCAATGTCATTCCAATCAATCTCCAACCAATTTTATCCTCAACCCAATCATTTGCTTATCCAAGCCAAACTCCATTCTAAATCTCAGGTATCATTCTTGATTCCACATTCTAATTTTATTTGATACCTTCTATTTCTATAAAATTTCCACTTAACTGGTTTCGATTCAATTTCAATTTGCTTTCAACTTACATTTTTTTTAAACAGTCTCTTCCTCGGAGTTTTCAAACAGCTTACCCTTTTCAAAAATCAAAGTATTCGTTTCAGAGTATCAAAACAACTTGTTTTTCTGAAAACAATTCAAAAACAAAATCTTTGATAGTAATCCATCACTTAGCAACTCGAAAATGAACACCGATGATGCATCTATCATCATCAGAATCTATTTTCCAGCGATCGAAGTGAGTTCAATTGTATATCACTTTTAAAAACATTTCTAAACACTTCCATTTAAAATACATTTCAAAATACCATTCACAATGCTTTGTAAATAATTTAAAATCTCCCAGGAATTTAAAATTCTCATATATTTAATTCAATTCCATTTACAAACACTTTTTATGCTTTCAAAATTTTAATTCCATTTCAGATTTAAATTCAGATTTAATTTATCTAATTTCATATATTTCTTTTGTATGATTTCTGATTGGTTATTTATATAACCATTTCAATTTATAATCTCGTTCGATTATAATAACATTCGGCACATCCTATATATTATAATAATTCCAATATATAGATTCCTTTTATAAAAAAAAGTATTTCAGGTAAAATTATTTCATTTACCCTCTTTTCAAAACATACCATGTCGGTTCATCATATTCAAGTGTTTATTAACTCCTACCGATGTAGTGGATCAAACTAATCGACCAAAACTCATTAACAACTCAATCAATAAATCTCCACAATATGAAATAATTTTATATTGAACAACAAATACACGCTCATATATATACACTCAACTCAATCTAGGGTATTACTAAACCCATCTCTACTGAGTCACGCCACAGAGCCAAGGTAATTACTTAACCTTCAGCTCTGATACCACTATAACGACCCGGGTTTTCGCGATCCTGACTAACCGACATAAACTCAATGTCGACTATTCAAGCATCGGAAATACCAAATAGTTAATGAAAGAAAATAGAGGGTAAGAATAGATAAGATAGAAAGTTAGAATAGAAGAAGAAGAAGAACATACAACATCAGAGTAACACGAATCTCACAGCGGAACGAACAACATATAATAGATAACATATCTTTGAAATAAATCAGTATAAGTATACAGTAACATTATAAGAGTACAACACTTACAACACAGCGGAATAAGCAATAGCTATATAATCCTGAAGCCTCCTGCTCTAAGCTCTCCAAGTATATCCCTAAAATCCTGACTACTTGATTGCCATACAAATTTGAGCACCCAAGAGTTCAGAAAAAAAAAACTCTGGGTCAGTCATGGGACTGGTATGAGTAAAACCATTTAAACCATTTTGGGAAAATAAGCGATATCTAATAAGACCACGCCGTATAACACGGAACGGATTTTTCCCTTACGAGAATCTAAAACACTTGGTCCAACATTCAAAAACCTTTTGAAAGGAACGATAATCTTTATATCAAACTCATTTGATATTATAATAATGTCTATCAACTACAATATAATAATCATCTAGCAGAACGCTTTCATCTCATGTTCCACATGCATAATATATAATCAAAAACTACGGGCGTTTATTGGGTAATGGATTCCAACTAGCAAGGTATGGGACCACTTTTCGACTGTGTATCTCTAGAGAGTAATACACCGGGTTCAACAAGAACATCGTGCAACCAAGGCTAAACATCACCGGTCACTCATTTTGCTTGAGTATGCCGAATGTATTATCACCAACGGTTGGGATCAGCAACCGTTTCTCGAAAGGGACAACATCAAAATAGATTATAGAAGTAAATGGAATTTCTTTAGATCAGGTGACAATACACCCTAATTGGCAGCTAACCCCTTAGCCATGCGACCTACCCGATTTTATACCATTTCCGGGTTATGAGGCTTGAGGCCATAACATATAGATCACACCGTTATTTATTTTGAATGTCACATCGTCATACCCGCCAAATCACAAATTGATTTCTCCAAAAATACCAGGGATATATAGCTTAGAAAAACGAATTCCTCCGCCACCAAACGTAAATACATTTGAAGAGATCAACTTACGCGATCTATTAAATATACTATATCAGACATTCTTCTATACAGGTTGTCCTGGGACTGGACAGACCAAAGCTACTATTATGTAAATTCATCTTAGGAAATTTCTACCTAGGATTTACTCAACAGTCCATGCATAATTCCGTCTTCAATTATTTTCATCATATTTGATTCGCAACGCTAATGCCATATGGAATGGTTTTCAGATAATATATATGCTCCCGGTCTCTCCGTATTGACAACGGAAATGGTCAAAATGTTTGATAGTCGATGATTTAACTAGTAAAGGAAAACAAGTGTACAAACAACGGTCGTATTCCCAAGTGGAAATCTTACCGAACAATCATCATTTCATTTCCCAATTTCATATCTATCGTTTCCATATATTCATAAATTCCTTATTTTCTAAAATTAGAAAATATACGTTATTAACTTTGGAAAATGTTTCCATTTCTAATCCACGCATCAATATATTCCCGCCTCTATCAGTCTCTAACTGTAAAATAGTAAGAGAACAACTTCCCAAGCATAAACCCCAAAGGCCGAAAACAACATCAGATCGATACCCAGAAAGCCATTCAACTCAACTAATTTCCAATCAGTTTCTAATTTCGGTAATTCCGTTTAAATTCCCAATTCAAACCCCAAATTCCTTAATAATATTTTATTTGCAAAATATTTCCTTAAATCCTTTATTCACATTAAATGTGGATAATATTTCTTCTTTACAATCAAAACAGTTTGATTTCGTATTTAAAAACAATATCTCAAGCCCAAATTCTATTTATATTTTTATTTGTAGAATTATTCATACAAATCTCCATTTTATTTCTAACACTTAAATCTCATTTATAATTCCCTTTATATAATTCTATTTATTCTAAATAAATCCTTTTATACAATCCTATTTATTCTATGTAAATCCTTTTATATAATCCTGTTCATTTTATATAAATCCTTTTATATAATCTTATTCATTTTATATAAATCCTTTTATATAATTCTATTCATTTTATGTAAATCCTTTTATATAATTCTATTTATTCTATATAAATATTTCATTTTCAATATTCACTTTGAAAATTTTCCTTTTTACATTCTAGTATTTCATATAGTATTTAAAATACCAAATAACATGACCAATGTCATCATAATCAATAACAGATTTTAAATCACATCATATATCACAATATATAATAATAAAAAGTATTATAATATTGAGGAATCCAGTTGGATCCCTCCAACCTATTTACCTACATCCACAGATGTTAAACACTATAAATAACATTGATTTCATTTCAATACGAAATATTCTGATAAACAGAATCAATATTTGATTAACGATTTGTATATATATATATATATATATATATATATATCGTTATCTATAATTTCAACCAACAAACTAGCAATTCAACAAAACAATCAACACACAACAATCAATCATCATTTATCAATACTAGATTATATTTATAAAAATATAAACTATACAGAGTCAGTGAGATTTACTCACATCGGACGATAATCGTTATATAACGAATATCAGTTGATTTTATTCAGATCAGGCAATTTATTTCGCTATAAATTGTAACGAGCTTCAATTCACTCCCAGTCAGTTCCATTTTGTAGCGCTCCTCCATACGATCACAATGGATTTGACCGTTCGAAATTCTGATATAGTATGATCGAAATATCGAATTTAAAAGTAATACAATTATTTAATTAAGTTAAACTTGAATATTATTTATTTAACGGGCCTCACCCATAAAATTTACGCCCATCTTCATTCAAATAGACCCGTTACTTCTTCTTCCCTAGGACAAACACTGGAACCGCTTTCTCCTTCAATGGCCATTGCGGCGTCTACATCCAACCCGTTCTTCCACCCTCCTTCATGATAAATCACGGATAAAATACCATAATTATTCTCTTGTCGAGCTCTTCCACAACACAAACTTTTCATCCAACTCGGCATCCTTACTTAAATCGCGTCATTCACCCCTGTACACTTCTCCCTTTGAAGACCGCGACATCTTTTTGTATGGTTCTCCACAAAAATCTGCTACACCATGCTACTCGACCTACCGAACCCAAAACCAACCACCAAAACAAACACTAGTGCCTCAATCTTCATAGAATCGTAACCCTAGCTACATGCTTCACGCTGTAACCATTTTCCAACGAACAAAACACCCACCAAACCCAACAAATAGTATATAGAATCAAAGCTCGTCAAATGCTGAATTCAAAAATACCTGTATTATGATTTATGGAATTTCTTTTGATTCTATTTTGATTTTTGAAAGGTTGATTTCTTCACGTTGGATAAAAACTGATGACGGCGTGACTTTGTTTGACTATCAGATGGAAGTAAATTAGGGGTAGGATGTGTAGTGTGTTTATAGGATAATATATTATTTTATATTCATTATTATATTTATTTATAAGTAACCACTGTATGTATTTATTACTAAAATTTCCTATGATCACAAATAATATCCAAATTCAACGAAAATGGACATACAACTATATTTTGACATTACGGACCTAACGAAACTTGTTTCGTCGAATTCCGAGTCCGTTTGCTCAACATCGTATTTTAAAGTCAAATTATTGACTATTTTTCACATTAAAATTCCGTACGGCTGCATACTGACTCCAAAAATCACGAAAATTGAAATCTAACAATAATTTAATATTCCGGATCCAACAAAATTAGTTTTGTTAAAAACGGAGGTCGTTTGCAAAACTAGCTATTTTTAAAGCTCTAAATAAACCCATTTAAATATTAATATATTTAAAAATAATTAATTTAAATATTTATAAATAAATATTATCATATATATATATATATATATCCACGCAGAATATAATACATCTCCAAAATATTCTTATCTGAATTTATAACTCGACATTTCAAATCCAGCTTAAATCAGTATTCAATTTATATTAAAAATCAATTTATATTATAAATAAATCGTTATAAATTATAAAGGAATTCCATAGCGACTTTTCGAAAATTTGATTTGATCATAAATCAAAATCTACACGACGAAATCCTGATTTTTCTCTTATATTAGAAAAATATACTTCACTAGCTTCGAACGTTTCTTGTTTCACAGAAATCCGATTTAAAACGGATTCTATATATTCCTTTAAAGTTCGATTCACCAAAATACGAACTGCCGTGCCATTACGGGCTCGTTTATAATTATAGTATAATTATACATTCAAACTTCATTTATTATATATATTTGTTATTATAATTCAACTCTAAACTAGATTAAATATTATAAATAATCCAATTCACACAATATTGTGAATTCCACTATTTTCGACTATTTCGTAAATTAAATATATTATTCTATTATTTATGTTAATTAAATATTCAATATTATTTAATTTTGGTCATTTTAAATTACCAAAACATTATTTAAATAATTAAATAAATTATTTATTATCCGTTAAAAATACGGGTTGTTACAACATGTATATGTAATAAATTTCAAATTGTACTAATTCATATAGGTTGAATCTTCTGCTACAACGCATGTAATGTCAATAGTCATCTGTTCATAGACAAGAATATATGTATATGCACACACACACATACACACACATCAAAAACCACCGACAAAGAAATAAATCATCCAAACAACCAGTTGTACATATAAAGATGTCAATAACAGTCAATACTATTATATGGTACAATAGTATAGCAAAAAGTGTGAGTTTAACTCACCATCCATTCCAACGACGATTTTACATTGATTTTATCCAATTTCAAACAGGCGTTTGAAATTAGATAAAATTCCAGACTATCCAGAATTCTTCCAATCCACAACGTATACGTAGTATTCTTCCATACAGATCCAAAGCAACTGATGGTTCGCCAATGTGATTCTATATGAGCTAGATACAATTTTTATAAGTATTTTAGATTTATAACTTAGTAAATTAATAAAATTAACTTATAAATTTCCCTCACCATTGTTCACATGTAACCAACCTCATCCCCCTTTATTCCCTATTTCTATGTCACGTATTTCCTTCCTCTCTACAGAACCCACTCCCAACCCTTGACCAGAGCTGTAACCGTTCACCATCCTCGCCACCTTCACCCATTACTATCGCTGACCCTAAAAAATAGATCAACACCACAAACTCTACCCGATTGTCCCGTCAAAACCAACTCCGGCCTCCTTGACAAAATCGTGACCTATTGAGCAATGCTATAAGTGGAGAGACCTACATTGTGACCAAATGCCACTAAACCTTGTTGACAGGCGCGCCTCACCTTCCAAAACGCCACGCAAACCAGTGTTCGACCCAACTCCACCTATGTCATTGATGCATTGAAGCCCTTGCTCAGCTGTTATAATTCAAGCTCCGAAAAATTATTGTCGTACCTATCTTGAAGCACACCAGCGTGAAGCTTCTGCGTATACGAGTTTAAAGGATTCAATATCACTCGATTTTGTAGAGGATTGAAGTTGCTTTAATTATTTGAAGAACTTAAAGGAGCTGACTTGCTTTTGTTTGTTATAGAGGAAGAAGTGATTAGGTCTTAGTGAAAGGAAGGTGGCTTTTTATAGAGAATTTTTTTAGACATTTGTTAAGATATTTTCAATATTATATTCTATTATATTCATGTTGAGCTTTTAAGCAAACACGACTACATAACAAATCGGATTGCTACAAAATTTTATACTCCGCTATATTTTAATATTATGGACTCAATGAAACTGGTTTCGTTGAATTCCGAGCTTATTTGCAAAAATTCTATTTCGAATTATCAAATCGTTAATCAATACGCGTTTATGTCGCATATGATCACACAACAACTCCGATTGATAGGAAATTTGAAATCTTACAATAATTAATCATAACATATTTTATGAAAGTGGTTTCATTGAAATTTGAGATTGTTTGGAAAATGACTATTCCCATGTGTTAGTAAAATCAAGTAAATACTAGTCGATTTCCAAACACTCTAATTCTTTCATAATAACTTATTATTATCATTCACATTCAAATATGATTTTTTTCATAAGCTTTGAATCCAATTTATTTCCATATTAAATTACATGTTCACTTATTTGAGTAACTTTAGTATTTAAATTACTATTTCACGACTCAATTATATTATATAACTCGTATTTTCTAAATCCAAGCTACCAAATTCACTTTAATATTTAAATAAATTAAATATTCTATTACTAAAAGTATGGGTTGCTACAAAAAACTGTACCGCATGATATCAAAACCAAACTGTTTGAATGGTTAGTATAATGGTTTGTATTTTTGATCAACCATTTGATGCGGTGCATAAGCTGTTTGGGCTACAAACCGCACCAGACCGAACCGCTATCACTCCTAGCAGATTGAGTAAAATTTAACAAAATAAATTTTAGTTTATACGTTAATATTTTAGAATTTTTAAACTTTTTAAAAACTTCTCAATTTCAACAAATTACTCCAAATTTAGAAAGTTAACAATTAATATTTCTACACTAGAGCATTATTTTTAAATGTATATTTAGAAAACAAATATATAAATACGAAACTGGCAAAAAATGCCTTTCTTCGGTGACTCACATAAACAAAATCTCATAGAATGATTCTATGACACAAACCGAGATCACACACAAAAACAACGCCATAGTGAAAGGAAACACAACCCCCAAGAAAAAGAAGCCAGAGAAAAAACCAAAAGCCAAACAAAAAAACAACCAGCGGTCCAAATCCAAAAGACTCCCAAAAGAAGAGCAGCTATAAGAGATCACATTGAAAGCCGAATACTCCAATACCTCGAAAAAATGAACAAAGCTAGAACAATAACCATCAAACAGACAAGGTCAACAGATCCAGCTACAAAGACAGCCAACTAGTGCTGAGAAAGCTACCACCACAAAACCGAAAGACCACGAAAAAAGAAACATAACCCTCACCCCACACTTTCTCTGGAACACAAGCCCCTATTAACATCAAAATCATGGACCATCCCTAATGAGTGAGGTGGGAGATAATCCAAGTAAGGATGAGCACGAAAAACAAAGTAAACATCATCCTTTACTCTTCGAATGATGGATGATGCCACTATTGGTGACTCTTCAAAAACATACTTATTTTGAGAGCACTAAAGATGCCTACAGATTAGGAAAGGAATAAGCCAAAAGATGATGGATCGAGATGCTTGTCAGCCCTCTCTTCCTACCATGAACAAATCAAGCCAAGAAGAGAGTGAGCGTTTCAACTAACGCCTAACAAAACCCCAAAGAATGTTCAAGCAACATTGACACACTCACCGAAAAAGAACAAATGAGAAATACTGCAACATCCGCACCGGGAAACAAGTGCAATGCCAATCATATAAGGTTAGCATCAAGGGGTAAACCCTCATGAAGGATTTTCCATATAAGAATAGAAACCTTAGGGGGGACGTGGTTGTCCCAAATGAAAAAATAGGATATCTAGGCAACGGAGAACTAGTAAAATTATAATGTAACGTCCTGGAAATTCAACACTCGAATATTGACACTAGTACATCCCATGTCCAAATTCAAGTATTGAAAATCCAGAAAGCTAGAAGAAATAATTTAGAGGGTGAGATAAGAAAGAAATATTAGAATAGGAGAAGAAGAATAATAACACAATAACACCAGAGTTTCACATCGCAGCGGAACAGAATATAATATAGGAATAAAACTTTATTGAGAGCTTTGAATAAAACTTACAATCATTAGAGTACATCAATATATCTGGACAGTTATAATTATCTGTCCTCATACAACACACAACAGAATAAATACTAGATATCATACGTCTGAATACTTCCAACTCGTCTATGGACTTCACAACATCTAATAACCTGAACCTGTAAAACCCGGTCTAACCCGAGCATTTCAAATGGCAGATCAGTCTGGTGAACTAGAGTAAGAAAAAAACACGCTAAGTTTATAATTTCATCCAACTTGATTTTAAAGTTAAAACATTTCTTTTCGAAAGAAAAGGATAATCATAAGACTAATTCCACACATAAATATGGACAGTTATTATCTTACGATGACCTAAAATATTTTTGAAATCAATATCTTATTCTGATATTATAATAGTGTCTAAATACAAATAAATAACAATCTAGTAGAACACTTGCATCTCACGTTCTACATATATAGTATACAATCAAAACCACGGGCACTTATTCGAAATTGGATTCCGACTATGGTAAGGTATGGAACCACCTGCTGAGAGTGTATCTCTAGAGGGGAATACACCGGGTTCAACAAGAACATCTTGTAAACCGACTACTCATTTCACTTGAGTGTATCAAATGTATATCACCAACGATTGGGTGCGACCCACTGTTTCTCGAAAAGGGACAACATAGAAATAGATTTAAAGAAGGAAATGAATTTTCTCTAGATAGGTGATAATACACCCTAATGGGAGCGACCCACTTAACCATGCTGCATGCCCTATTTCTGTCATTTCCCGGTTTGATGAGGCTTGAGGTTAAAATTACCTTTTGTGATAGCACATCACTGTTCACTTCGAATGTCACATTGTTAGATTCGCCAAAAAACATCACTAATTGACTTCCATAAAAATACTCGGGTTGTTAAGCTAAAGAAGTTTCCCTTCTTTGCCACCAACTTGGTAAGTTTGATGAAATCAATGTACGTGACTCTTTGGGAATACTCTGTCAGACATCCGTCTACACAAGTTGTCGTGGGACCGAACAAACCGAAGACACCCTCCTATCACATCCTATGGATTACCCTATGGATCAGTAGCGAGTAGTCCTTGCAATCCATAGATTTTAGTCCTGACATATTCATCGTCAAAATATCTCTAGGGATCAGCTAGATAAATCCAACAATAGTTCTTTCATTCATGAAGGTTTACGGTCTTTAATTGCTCCACCTCGACCAGAATCAGATATCTACTTCATTTACGTAGTTGCTGATTCAGAATGGTTCTCGAATATAAATTCGATCCTGGTCTTTTTGTAACACAATGCGTTAGGTATGATTTTGATAGTCGGTTCTTTAACTATCAAAATAAACAATCATAAAATAAAAATAAATAAATCCACTGGTTTATGATACAACATCACTTGGTCATTAAAAATAACATATCAGTTGTAATACCAATGATATATCTGTTTTAATATTTTAATATTCTCAAATCATTTTATTTGTATACTTGGAAAATATATCTTAAAATCATATCCAATTTACCATTAACTTCCATTTCAAAACATTTGCTATAACATTACTTATTATCTATAATTGCAGAATCGATTCGATTATCATCGTAAAACAGTCGTTACGAAATCTCCTTTTGTTTCTTTATTTTAACACCATAATCATCACTTTCCTTTTCAGATTAAACTCATTCCAAATCTCATCTCCTTACTTTGAAAATATCGTTATATTTTCGCAAATCTCCTTTTATTTCTTTATTTTGGAAATACCACTCCATGTTCTCAAGCCCCTTGTTAAATTCCTTTTATTTTGGAATCCCATCATATATATTTCCAGATTCTCCAAATAACGTTACACTATTATTTATTATAATTGATTACTTCTAACATCTTCATCATTACAACTAATATCATCCTCCGATAATTCTGAAGTCGTTCAAGTTGGGGTATTATGCTTACCTCTCAGTCCTTGATAAACAACATTCTTATCTTAAGATAGATATCATGGTAATTCTAAGAACCGATATTCGTTCCCAATATAAAAATAAATCCCCTTTTAGTTATACCCTGATGAAACCTCATCTCTTATGTTATATGGCGAATTTAAATTGCATCTTTATAATCCAACTCACCTGACTACTTTAATTCAAACTTGGGTCTTTGTTTGATTTCCATTTCATACCTTTATTAGCTCCTAACCATAACTAGTAAGAAAATAATTCCCTAAATATCAACCCTGAAGGCCGAAACCAACATCAGACATCTCAACTGATCTCCAGTTAAATTTCAATTACTTAATTTCATATCCTTAACCTTTATCCACTCATAAGCCATTTTAATAACTTGTTCCATTTATATATTCAATTAAAACTTGGGTTTTATACTTCCTCTAACTTGGATTTCATAGAATCTAATACATATAATTCAATAAACATTAAATTAAAACTTCGATTTAAGCATTAATTATATTATTATAAACCTAAAATCGCATAAATAGTTATTAAACAATAAACATGGCTTTAAAACTTCACAAACTTCCATCACTAAATTTTACATTCCCAGATTATCTCTTCGATTATTATTAAGTAATCAATAATCAAGTTTCAACATTTATTAAAATAAAACTGGGTTACTTTACCGTTAACTACTTCCATTATTAAATTAATAAACTAGTTTAATAAAACAATCTCGGTTAGCGTAGCCTCTAAACATGATTTATTCGTTAATCAATTCTACTTTGGCCTTCCCATTTTAAATAAATTAATAATATAATCAATTAAAATAGTTCCATTTACTTTGAATATTAAAAGTAATCAATCTCATTGCAATCCCAATTTTAATTATTTAATAAATCTTGATTTTAAATCGTCATGTTAATTCCTGCTCCTTCGTTATCAATCTTATTGCTATAATAATCAGCTTTATAAAATCATTTAATAGTCACTTATAAACTTAAATAAATAAATAACTGATATTTAATTCCTTCTTATAAACTTCCATTTAAAATAATAGATTTTTAAAATCGATCTTGGATTATAATATAAATTTTATAACTTCTTTTCTATCGGTTTACCTAACGGTAAATCAATCTTCATAAAACATTGTATATTTAGGCCATCTGCTATTAATTCTTCAACCAATACTACCCGTTGATTAATATCAAAACAATGTTGAATTTAAATTCAACAATCGGTAATCAAATCGATAATCCAATCATATTGGTTAAAAAGTTCATATAATGATTATATGAAAACAAAATAATAATTTGAGGAATCCAATTGGATCCCTACATCCTGTTTTCCCTTGCATCCAAATAGGTTACCTCAAATAAAACAATCAATAACATGAATAATTAATTCAACTGATAACGGTCATCTAAAAATGAAAATTCCAGCATATAATTTAATTTATATTTATATTATTATAAACGTAACCAACAAGGTAAGTTACCTTGTTTGGGAATCATCATTAAAAATAACGATGTCATTTCATTTAAATCAAACAATTGTTTAATTTAAATCATAGATATAAAATATTTAACAACATCCAAACAATCATCAAATCAACCAACCCTTAGAAAACATTGCAAACAAACATTAAACCCGACTTATAATAACAATAAGTGAGTGAACTGAGTGAGTTTAAGTCACCTTGATTTAATTCAGTCATTAAAGCGGCTCGTTTTAATTAAATTAAACATGCGTTTAATTTAATTAAAATTTCCAAACTACTTCCGGCTTCGTTGGTTCCAACTTCAGAATGTAGTATTCATTAATTTGGTTCCAATGCTTCTGATTTGGTTTAATTCTCACACTGTATTAATGGGTTTATAATTTAAACAAGTTGGCGGTTAAATGTAAATTAGCGAATCCATAATTAAATTATCTAACTTAATAACGTAGTGTATAACTTTGGATCGATTACCTTTCTTTCTTCAGCATTAAACCAAATTATCGGTTGTGGCCGATTTATATATTCTTTGCATCCTTCCAAGTGGCTCGTGCCAACTTCCATCCGTCAACTCCCTCATACATGAAAACTCTAACCCATGAAAAATCGGCTGCCCCTCCGTGCATGTCTCACTTTCCTTACTTTTTTTTAAAATAGGGCTCGAAGCCCACTTGTTTCTTAGCCCATCTCCATACTGTTTCTTCCCAGTGTCCTATTCGAAACTGATACCCATGTTACAACTTACTTCTAACGTTCTTCTTCTTGTTATTTTATATGCTCGAAAGCTTACTGTTAACACAAGCAACACCCTTCACAAATATATGCTGCTTCGTCTAAAGAAATCATCCCGTTCCAATACTGTACCAGACCGACTACTGAATTTTCATGGCCAGCCTATTTTTTCCCTAAACTTGCTGAAGCCTTTCTGCTTGTGTCCGTTACCACCGCAAAACCTTCCATCAACACGCCATGCATTACTCCGCCATCAGCCCTCTCGAACCATCACTAGCGGCGGTACTTTGCTTCCCCTTGATACTATTGGTTTCCACGTTCTTCCCAGTGTGAAGGAAAAAGAAATATACGCAAGCCACTTCGAAAGTAATTGTTCAAAACATTTTTGTTTATAGAAGTATTAGGTTTAGGTTTATACAAAAGAGAATTGGGTGCGTCACCTATTTATAGAAGAGAAAATAGAGGATAAGATCGATGTTTTTTCATTGATTAGATGGCCATGTGCTACATGTAGGCATTTTTTGGGCTAAGCTAGGCACGCAGATGGGTAGGCAAGCAGATGACTATGTGCAAATTTAGCAGTTTGATTTAGACATATGCATGTTTCTTTTCAACTGTTATAGGCAGGCTAATTTTCTCCAACTATGTGCATGCATTTTAGAAAGTAGATGTGTTGGTTTACTTAAGCCATAAGCTCTTGGGCATGAATAGGATAGGAGTATGTGCAGTTTGAGGGGAGGCAGTACGAAGACTTGGCAACCAAGGGAAGAAAAAGATTAAATATAAACGTATGTCAAGACAGGTATATTGTTACGTCCTAAATTTTGGTACAAATGATATACATGAAACTATGCCCTTTTTAGATTGTCTGCCTGTGATTATATTTTCCATATTCACACATTGTACCTTTTCTATCTATCTTGTATACATCAATATTTCGATTTAAAATTTTCATATTATAACATGACAAGATTGTAAAGTGATATATCCATTATTCCTTCACTTTACTATATGATAGGCTAGCTGACCAATGTTAGACACACTTAGGTCAGTACATTTTACTTATCTTGCTTAGGGTAGAAGACTAATTTAATTTAATACGGTTATTAAATTCATCACGATTTAAAGTTATACATTAAATATATGCACCGTCACACATCAACCTTAAACACAACGAAAACATATACAATGAAAACATATACACTTTTATGTCCTGATGTTCCGGTCCCAATAAAATTAATTTCGTTGAACTCTGACTCTATTTGCACAAACAATGTACTTTAATTTCAATTTATTTATCAGTTCACCTTTAAATTGCACGCACAGATAAAACAACTCCGAATGGATCTAAACAGGAAATTTGACAATACTTAGCTATAGGTATTACAATAAAACTTGCTTCATCGAAAACGGAGGTTGTTTGGAAAACAACTATTTCTATGGCTTATATAATATCGATAAAATATAAATAAATTACAAAATAATTAAATTAAATAATAATAATTATTATCATCAAATATATCCAAATAAAATGATATATAGCTTCAATGATAAACCAATATGGAATTATAACTTAATATTAACATTTTCGAGTTAACGATATTCGAACGTGTAGAAATTCCTTATTATATTTATTAAATAAACTTTATCATTTATAAATGATTTCCATAGCGATTATTTTAAAATTTGAATTGGACATAACTTATAATTTATAAACAAAAATATCGATTTTTCTCTTACATTAGATAATTATAATCAAATAGATCATAACATTTCTTATTTCACAGAATGTGACACCCCACGTCCGTTAATGTCACTCTTTAACGGAATGCATTAAGTTTCGTGAAGCGTTATAGGTAAACAGAAACAGAAACATCACAAGATAGATATAAAACAATAGCGGAATTTAAAACTTTATTTTTCGAATAGAAAATACCGTGGTCCAGAACCCAGTTAAAACATAAGTCTGAAGTACATAAAACCCATTACTTCAAATTAAAATATCTGCCTTTTACTAAAATAATCAGAGTACAGTAATATATAAAAGCATAATCTCCAGAAAGAGTCATATTAGAGTAGACAGGAAATCAAAGCGGTACATCAAAGCAACTCCTAGCAGAACTAAAGAGAGAATCCTAATCAAGCTTGAGTATTCCCACCCTGAGAACCTACGGGGGGACGGAAGAGAGAGAAAAGGAAACAAAACAAGTCAGACATAAAGCCCAGTGAGTCTAGTTATTTTTATCATATAAATAAGTAAAAGCATCATGACAGGCATATAAAATGAATGAGAGCGATAACAGTATCATAAGACAGGTATAACAGACTGAGTAGGATAAACAGAACAACCAGAACATATTATATTGTGCTTCTCAGGTACTTTTCTCTGGACCAATACTAGTATAATAGAAACAACATAATCCTAACAGAAACAGATGGTAGACTTAGGTGTACTTCTAGTGACGGGTTTTACCTCCAACAATAATAACAGGCGATCCAACAGAAATGACAGGTGTTAACATCAACGATAATAACGGCCCCCTAAATAAGCAAGACTAGATGTACGCTAATTGCTACCCCAATTGATTGGCTTCCTATCCTATAGATATCCTGTGCTAGCCCCACAGTAGGATGTATCACTTCCTAAAGTGGCAACCCCTTTTTTTTAGAGGCACAGCCATATATACTGATGCTACAGCGTCTTATTATCCCAAGAAAGTGGATTCAAGCACGCACATAAGTCCGACGGAATGCGCCATCAGCACCCCCACTCAGATGAACCTCTTATAAACAGCTCAGTAAGCATGCCTTGACCCCTACCTAGTTCGGGGTCCTCCTTTTTAATACCAAGATGGGTTACTAACTAATACGAGTCCCATACAACAGATGATACAAGCCACCCCTAAGCTTGCATCCCCACTACTAGGATTTTGACAGGTTATGCCTAACAGATTTAACAATCCCGCATAAACCCACCATATAAAATAGGCTAAGTTTGTCAGATTTATATAACCCGCCCCTACAGATTTAATAAATTTACTTAATCCCTCATTGATTTAAGCAAATTTACTTAACCCTTACACAATTTCGACAGGATCATATAACCCCCATAGATTTAAACTAGTTAAGTATTACAGGTTAATAGGTTGTTATCATTTTTCCATTCAAGTCTGTTAACGCAATAGACCTCTCACATTAAGTCGACGACTTATGGATGCTGGATATGCGTGGCGGTTCTGGCAGACTTCTACCACTCGGACTTAATCTCGTGTCTTAGCACCGTTACATGTACATTTACGCACTAGACCCCTCACATTAGATTAACCACTTATGGTTGCTGGATTTGCCAGTCGGTTCTGGGCGGACTTCTACCACAAGTGTAATCTAACCTCATGTCTAAGTGCTGTTACAGTTTCTATTTAATGTAAATTTAGGCATGTTTATTCTTAAACAATTGTTCTTGTTCATTACAGGTTTTTCATGCCCCTACCCTCAAGTCATAAATCATTATGTACGATATAAAGTCTTAGGTCATGGTATAGATTATGCCCCCAAATCCCAGTCATATTTTACAGTACAAGTTATGCCCCAATTATTATTCCTAACCATTCCCAGTTTAGTTCATTCACATGTTTCAGCGACAGGCCTAGGCTCGAAGGTAGCCTGGCTATAAATAAAAAGGGAAGGAGGGAGAGAAGAGAACAAAAATACGCATAATAAGAAAACATGCATATGATGAAAGAAATAGGCATACTAACAGAATATGCATATGGTGACAGAAATAGGCATAGTACCAGAATGGGAATATGATGACATAATTAGCATAATAACAGAATAGGCATATCAGGAATAGGAATATGAGAACTAAACAGAGGATCAAATATACAAGTAATGACAGATTTGTTTAGTTTCGACTCAGGTTATTAACTGGCTCAGGTTTAGATCCAAACTTATAAACATGTCAGAATTATTAAATTTTTATATCTAAAAGCAACATAAACTCACTGTGACTGGATCTAAAGAGCAGAGAATTGATTGTTGATATTGTACAGAGATTCTTGAATATGTATAAGTTGTTGTTGCAGAAGAATAGACTAATTCAATCTGAGTTGGGGTAGCACCTTATTGTCTCCATTATTTTTGATGAATAAAACAGTATAAATGAGGTCCTATTTATAGCCTACGATCAATGAATATGGTAAAGAAACAAGTCCCGGTTCACAGAATGGATCTGCTCCAGATCTGGGTGGGGTCGACCCTAGGGTCAACACTGTAATGTCCCGTATTTTTGGAAGTCAAATATTTAATTTATTTTTTTAAAATATTATATTTGGAATATAAATTGATTTTAATATTGAATTTGTTTATTAAAACGAAGTTTGAACGTTAAATTTATATATATATTAAATCGAGCTCAAAATGGCGTGGTAGTTCGTAATATTGAGTTTCGAACTTCCATTGAATATACAAAATGCATTTTAAGTCGGATTTCTGTGAAATAAGAAACGTTGGAATCTAGTTGGTTATAATTTTCATATGAAGAGAAAAATCAAGATTTCATGTTATGGGTTGTTAGTTATGTTCAGTTCAAAATTTAAAATAGCCGCTATGGAAATCGTTAATAAACGATAATGTTTATTTAATAAAATAAAAGGGATTTCTGTATATATTGGATATCGTTTAACTCTAATTATAAAAAATGTGGAGTTTAAAATTCATATTTGATTATGTTGGAACTATATAACACTGTATATGAATATATGTGATTTTATAATAATTTATTTTCAATAAATTTGAATTTTTTTGAAATATAATAATATTTTATAGATATTTTAAAGGCCTTAGAAATAGCCAATTTTCAAATGATCTTTGTTAGCGATGAAACGAATTTTGTTCGATTCTGAGTGTCTTAACATAGCGCGCTGCAAATTTTGGGATCAAACAAGAGTTATTCTGCAAGCATACGAAATTTAGTTGTGAACCATCGGTAATTTTAATATTAAAATATCGTAGATTTTCAAATGGAGTCAGATTTTGATCAAACGAGTTTATTAAGTCCGTATTAATAAGTTATTGTGCACTGTCAAGTTTAGTGGCGATCCGATTAATCGTGTAAGCGTGGCAGTAGTAAATGCCTTGTATTTAATTAAATCGCTTCAATTTAAAACGTTCAATTTAATGTGATATCTTGCATAGACTTTCGAATTAGCTTAAACATGATCCATTGAGTCCAGAATAGGGATATTTAGCTAGGATAGCATTTTTGCACATTAAAAATGAGTTTTGTAAAATTAAACATGAATAATACTTTTAATAATAATTAATTAAATTCTTTGTCTATAAATATAGGGTAAACCATACCCTTAACCCTAAAAAATTCATTACCTAGTCAATGAATGCTTCAGCCGCCATTGAAAATTTGGATGGCAGAGAAGCTCCTGACTTTCTCCACATTTAATTCCCTTAATCACAAAGTCTTTAACGTTGAAGCTGTTCATCTCTCCGAGAGGGTCACTCTAACAGGCAATGATCGGAGCCAGGCTTTTGAGGTGACCGGAATTTGTGCTATTACTGCCCGCGTTCGTAAGCATTTATCTGGAGATACAGGGAGTCGCGGTTCTCGAGAATTGGGGCGAAAGGAGAATAGGAGGAGGCGCATGGAGCAGTGGTCTTGGATGGATGTCGGAGCAATTGTAGTTGAGGGCGGCAGCACTTTCATCGATGGAATACGGGTTTTAGCGTGAGCTGGTTTCTGGAAAAAAAATAAACAAGTAAGAAACTTGGTGTTGGGCACATTCGAACAAAAAACGGGTCTGAAAATTGATAGTATGGAGGCGCTTGGACACGTGATGACAGGAAGAAATGCAAGGCCACCTTTCTTTATCCCTAACATGTGAATAAAGTTTTTAGTAATTAACGCCTTAATTATAAATTAAGAAAATAATTTATTTAATTTAATCTAGTAATATATAAATTCCAGTAACTTGCGTGGGTTTGAATATGCGGGGGTTTTGGAAGGATAGTAGTCAGTCTGAACTCCGAAGTATTACGATGGGAAGCTTTAACAAATCTATCGGCCTAATTATCTAACTATAATGTAATTTGTTATTTTTAATTAAAGATTAATCAAATTAGTTAATTAATTTAAGTTATATTAAGTAAACACTAATACCATTTATTTTGAAGCCTTATAGGATATCAGAAGTTATAGAGAGGGAGGAAACCTTAATCAGGCCTTACCTTTAATTAACAACATAATTTTGTTAATTAATATAGAATTAGGAAAGTTAATTTATAATTAAAATGGTATTTACTGTAAATATTAATAATCCAACCGTATGTTATCAGAATTTGACCAGACCAGAGATATCGAGACCGTATGGACAAACTCTATATTTTGGAAAAGAACAGGACGGAATTAGAGTCAACTGGATTTTTAGTCAAATTAAACATTGGATTAATTTTACTAAATGAGCCGATTAAACAACAGAATCAAAAACAAGGTGAGTTAAACTCACTCAGTTTTTCCCACTTATATTTTATATAAGTTGGGTTTTATTTTTGTGTGCTATGGCTGCTAATGGTTGATTGTTTATTAATTATATATTCATATATTGACTGAACCAATGAAATTAAAATGTCGTCTAATTTCAATAGAAAACCAAATCGTTATTTTAACGATTGGACCCAATTAAGGTAACTTACCTTGTTGGTCACGTTTATAAAATAAATGTGTTTAATTGTTTGAATTATTTTGTTAAGTGGGTGATGTTAAATAGTTGTTATTTACTTTTATTGAAATTATCAGTTAAAGTGAAGTGAATAATATTATTTGAAATAATCTATGCGAACGCAGGGAAGAACAGGTTGGAGGGATCCAACTGGATTCCTCAAAATATTAGTTGTTAATTATTCTCATATTATCATCATATGCACTGTTCTGATTGGACGATTGGTTTAATTGTTGACCATTGACTTAAAATTCAACATTTGTTTTGTTTAAACCAATGGGTGATATGATTGAGTAATTGGCAGTATATGGCCTATAAATCAATCGTTTTCTAAATATTGATTTACCGTCAAGTAAATCGATAGAACTGAAGTTATAAATTTATTTTATAACTGGAGATAGATTTTTGAAAAATATTATTTTGAATAAAGTTTATAAAAAGGAAATATATATTTATTATTTATTAATCAAGTTTATAATTGATTACTAAATGATTTTATAAAATAAATTTTTGATGTTAATCAGATTTATAAGCAAATGAACAGAAATTAACCAAATGGTTATGAGTTGAATAATTGTTTTTAATAAACAATTAAATGGAATTATTTAAATTAATTATATTACTAATTAATTTAAAGTGAGAACTAATTGAAATCAGTTAGTGAAATAACTTTGTTTTGAGTTGACCAAGTTAATCATTTTAACTAGGATTAATTATTAAATTATTTTGTTTGAATTAATCTAATGGAATAGTTTAACGAATATTTGTATTAATTATAATAAGATCTTTAAAAGAAATTATTTATTTATTTAGTTATTAAAGAAATTAACAACTTCTACAATAGTTAATGATTGCAGTAAATTATTATTTTAATTAATAATAATTTAAGAAAAGCTATTTAAATAAAATTCATTTATGTAAGTAAATCGAGTTGAAATGAAATCTAGTGGAATTGTGAAAGGGGTTTATGAACAGGTTTTAATATAAAACCTGAGTTTTTATAACGAAGTTATAAAAAAGGGATTTTTAAAGCGATTACGATAGCTCAAATGAATTGGTTACTTAATAATTAAGGTTAGAAAAAGGGAATTCAAATTAAAAGGGGTTTGATATTAAATCTATGTTTTGTAAACAAGGATTATTAAAAAGAGTTGTGAAGTAAGAGCGTTAATTTTAAATTAACATTATTAAATAATGATATTGAGAGAAATAAATGGAGTCGAAATGAGATTTTTAACGAGGAATTATTAAAAGAGTTTTTTTTAACATAAGGAATGGATTATGGAATCATGGTTTAAGAAAAATAGATGAATGAGATGGGTTTTTTATATTAGAGTAAATATCAGTTTTTGAATTACAATTCATATCTACCTTAAGATATGAACGTTGTTGATCAAGGTATGAGAGGTAAATAAATACCCCAACTTGAACGACTTCAGAATTATTTGAGGATTATATTAGCATGTAATGGGAAAGAGTTTAAGAATAATTTATTATTTCCATATGAGAAATAATAACACCACGTTAATAAAAAAGACTAGAGAATATATAATGAAATTTTCAAAGTAAAGGACTGAATGATTCGAGGATGCATATATATAATGAATTTTCGGAAGTAAAAAGGAAATGAAAAGTGAAGTGTTGAAATGAGTTTATTATAAAACAATAAGTGTTGGGTTTTCTTTTCGAATAATGGTACAAAAGAGATTTAACCAACCATATATATATATATAGTTTTAACCACCAATCACCATTTTTGTACCAAAAGCTGCCGTATGCGAAGCACGCGCGTCTTAATTATAAGCTAATTCTTATATTACTAAGATGGATAAGCAAGTGAGCAAGGATTAATTTAACGATTAATAACCAAGGTTAATTGTTTTTAAGAAACAATTAAACTGGGATATTATTATTATTATTTATTTAATAATAATAGAAATAAATGTGATGATTTATATTTTTATTTAATTTAAATAAAGAGACGAGTTAAAGTTGATCAACAAGGTATATATATATATATACACGGTGAGTAATGATATAGAAAATGAATAGAAGTTGGATATGATTATAGGATATTTTTCTAAGTATTAAATTAAAATAGTTTTGAAAATATTTTTATGTTAAATAAGAAATGAAAAGCTATATTCGTTATATTGAAAGATTTAATAGTTTAAATTAACATTCGTTAATTGCTTTTATATAAAAAGGCCAAGTAATGCCAAGTACTGAATCAGTGAACTCATTTTATCCTCATGATTAATTACCTGATAGTTAAATCACCTACTATCAAAGTCTGACTTATACGATTGTTGGTACGGAAAGACTGGGATTGAATTTATATTCGAAAACCATTCCGAACTAGCAAATACGTGAAGATGCTAATTCAAGATGGAGCAATTGAAGACCGTGGATCTTTATAAGCAAAAGGATTACTTGTGGAATATTCTCTCGCCGTACAACCAGAGGTATTCTGATGTGGTTCGGTCGTGGTTGAGATTTTACGGATTGCAAGGACTACTCACTACTGATCCTTGGGGTGATACCCATATAGGATGTGGTAGGAGGGTGTCTTCGGTTCATCCCATTCCTGGATGACTTGTATGGACGAGTGTTTGACAGAGTATTTCAAAAGGGATCACGTATGTTGATTTCTTCAAACGTACTTCTGTTGGTGGAGGACAAGAAACCTTCTCTAGCTTAACACCTGAAGTATTTTTGTGGATGTCAATTAGTGATATCTGGTGGTTCTGATAATATGGCATTCAAAGTGGATGGAGACATGCTATGCTGAAGAATACGCTTAACTTCTAGCCTCATCAACCGAGAAATGGCAAATATCGAGTAGGTCGCATGGCTATGTGGGTTACTAAGATGGATAAGCAAATGAGAAAGGATTAATAACCAAGATTGATTGTTTTTAAGAAACAATTAAAATGGGATATTATTATTATTTATTTAATAATAATAGAACTAAATGTAATGATTTTTATTTTTATTTAATTTAAATAAAGAGACGAGTTAAAGGTAATCAACGAGTTATATATACATACATATATATATATATATATATATATATATATATGGTGAGTAACAATATAGAAAATGTTTTGATAATGATTGTAGAATAGAAGTTGGATATGATTATAGGATATTTTTTAATTGTTAAATTAAAATAGTTTTGAAAATAATCTTATGTTAAATAAGAAATGAAAAGCTATATTTGTTATATTGAAAGATTTAAGAGTTTTAAATTAACATTTGTTAATTGCTT
The DNA here is from genome assembly GCA_030737875.1 of Allium sativum. Taxonomy (NCBI): domain Eukaryota; kingdom Viridiplantae; phylum Streptophyta; class Magnoliopsida; order Asparagales; family Amaryllidaceae; genus Allium; species Allium sativum. The sequence continues at coordinate 1,042,981,975 of CM060916.1, read as the reverse complement.
TTATATAAAATGGACAAGTAATGCCAAGTACCAAATCAGTGAACTCATTTTATCATGATTATTTACTTGATAGTTAAATCACCGACTACCAAAATCTGACCTATACGATTGTTGGTATGGAAAGATCGGGATCGAATTCATATTCGAAAACCATTCCGAACTAGAAAATACGTGAAGATGCTGATTCAAGATGGAGCAATTGAACACCATGGATCTTCATAAGCGGAAGGATTACTTGTGGAATATTCTCTAGCCATACAACCAGAGGTATTATGATGTGGTTCGGTCGTGGTTGAGATTGTATGGATTACAAGGACTACTCGCTACTGATCCTTGGGGGTGATACCCATATAGGATGTGGTAGGAGGGTGCCTTCGGTTCATCATGTTCCTGGATGACTTGTTTGGACGAGTGTCTGACAGAGTATTTCCAAAGGGATCACATATGTTGATTTCTTCAAACATATTTCTGTTGGTGGCGGAGAAGACACCTTCTCTTGGTTAACACCCAGAGTATTTTTGTGGACTTCAATTAGTGATATCTGGTGGATCTGAAATGAGGCATTCAAAGTGGATGGAGACATGCTATGCTGAAGAATACGCTTAACGTCTAGCCTCATTAACCGAGAAATGGCAAAAATTAGGTAGGTCGCATGGCCATGTGGGTTACTAAGATGGATAAGCAAGTGAGCAAGGATTAATATAACGATTAACCAAGATTAATTATTTTTAAGAAATAATTAAAATGGGATATTATTATTATTATTTATTTAATAATAATAGAAGTAAATGTAATGATTTATATTTTTATTTAATTTAAATAAAGATACGAGTTAAAGTTGATCAAAGAGTTATATATATACGGTGAGTAATGATATAGAAAATGTTTTGATAATGATAGTAGAATATAAGTTGGATGTGATTATAGGATATTTTTCTAATTATTATATTGAAATAGTTTTGAAAATAATCTTATGTTAAATAAGAAATGAAAAGCTATATTTATTATATTGAAAGATTTAAGAGTTTTAAATTAACATTCGTTAATTGCTTTTATATAAAAAGGCCAAGTAATGCCAAGTACTGAATCAGTGAATTCATTTTATCCTCATGATTATTTACTGGATAGTTAAATCACCGACTATCAAAATCTGACCTATACAATTGTTGGTACGGAAAGATAGGGATCAAATTTATATTCGAAAACCATTCCGAACTAGCAAATACGTGAAGATGCTGATTCAAGATGGAGCAATTAAAAACCGTGGATTTTCATAAGCGGAAGTATTACTTGTGGAATATTCTATAGTCGTACAACCAGAGATATTCTGATGTGGTTCGGTCGTGGTTGAGATTTAACGGATTGTAAGGACTACTCGCTACTGATCCCTTGGGTGATACCTATATAGGATGTGGTAGGAGGGTGCCTTCGGTTCATCCTGCTCCTGGATGACTTGTATGGACGAGTGTCTGACAGAGTATTTCCTAAAAAACATTAACGTTGACTTTTACATATATACCGAGTTGGTGGCAAAGAGGGGAACTTCTTTAATACCCCGAGTATATTTGTGGACGTCAAATAGTGATTTGACGGATCTGACAATGTGGCATTCAAAGTGAATGGTGGCCAGATGTTCTTAAAGAATAGAAATAAAAAGAATTAATTTATTAATAAATTTTGTCCTCAAGCCTCATTAACTGGGAAATGGCAAAAATCGGGTAGGTCGCATCGCCATATGGGTCGCACCCATCAAAAGGGTATATCATTACCTGATCTGGTGAAATTAAATGCCCTCAGATGTCCCTTTATTTTATCTTTATGCTATCGGTTCGATTGGCTGGCCCCAACCGTGGTAGTAATATATTCGGTACTCTCAAGCGAAGTGAGGGGCCCGTCATGTTTAGCTTGGGTTGCAAGATGCTCTTGTTGAACCCCAATGTATTCATCTCCAGAGGTACATTGTCGGAAAGGCGGTTGCCCATACCTTGCCATGGAAATCCATTCTCCATTAAGCACCCGTGGTTTTGATTGTATACTATGTATGTAGAACGTGAGATGCAAGCGTTCTGCTAGTTTAATATTTATTTGTATTTAGAAACTATTATAATATCAGAAAAGATATTGATTTCAAAAAAAAATTGGGTTATCGTAAGGGAAAAACCATCCGTATTTATGTGTGGATTTGGTCTTACAATTATCCTTTTCTTTCAAAAGGATTTTTGACTTTAAAATCAAGCTGTGTGATACCTTTAAATTAGTGTGGTTTTCTCACTATGGTTCACCAGACTGACCCGTCGTTTGTAATGCTCGGGTTAGGCCGGGTCATACAGGTTTAGGTTATCTGATGCTGTGAAGAGACGAGCAGGAAGAATTCAAACGTATGATATTATGTAGATATTATTCCGCTGTGTGTTGTATATGAGGGTAAGTTATTATAACTGTCCAGATGTGTGATGTACCCTGATGATTGTAAGTATTTTTTTTAAAGCTCTCGTTAAAGATTCAATTCCACATTATATTTTGTTCTGTTGTGATGTGAGACTCTGTGTTGTGTGTTATTCTTCCTCTTCTTCTATTCTAATATTTCTTTCTTATCTCACCCTCTAATATTCTTCCTAATAACATTCCAATGTTTTCGATGCTTGGAAGGTCGTCATGTTATATAAAAAATATACTTATGTCGGTTTTTGGGGTCGAATTCCCTTAGGCCGTTACTGACACCCCGTTGTAAGGGTCGACCCATGGGTCGACACCCATGGGGCATGGGGTTGACCTCTAACGGGCCGATTTCCCTCCCTTTCTTGCTCTTCAATTTTTGATTTTCTAGACTTGTTTATATATATATATATTACTTATGTGTATACAAAATTTAAACCTTAATAACTTCTTCATACGATGTCCGTTTTATGCAAACTCGAAGTCCAACTTAAGTAGAATTCCAAGATGAACGCAGTGGCGCAGTCTGTTTCACTTAATTCCCAATATTTAATGAGGTATTCTTTAATTTATCATTGTACTGTTCTTTAAATTACGGGGTGTTACATTCTCCCCTACTCAAAGGATTTCATCCCTGAAATCTCCAAGTTAGGAAGAATGTATATCCTAACATCCATCATCCATCTACTCATCCACCAATCACATGCATCCATTGTCCTTAAAATATTTCTAATGCTTATATGAACATATGCAAAGGTGTGTGTATATGTCCCTATACTAATGCGAAAGATCAGGCGGTTTACTGATTCAGTCGACCTCCTTAATGTAATGTATGTCGGTGCCATGGATCCAACATGTTTGCAAATTGTAACACCCCACGTCCATTAATGTCACTCACGAAGGGGATGCATTAACTTCCATGGAGGTTATAAGTGAATATAGAACAGAAAAATTACAACAAGACAGATAGTAAATAGTACTTGGAAATCTAAAACTTCATTTTATTGCAGCGGAAATTAAACATGTTTGTTACATCATAAAACCATAGATCATAACCAAGTACAATATCCATCTTCATAAAAACAAAATACATAATCCCATTACATAAATAGCCAATAAAAAGATAACAAGCTGGACTTTACTTCAACGGTCCAAGCTTTCCAAAGTGAGATGAAGCAATTCAATCAAACTCCACTAGAGTTGGGCCCAACCTGAGGACCTGGAGGAGGAAAAAGGATAGAAATAGAGGGGGTCAGACATAAAGTCTGGCGAGTATGATAATTCTAACAATACTATTATCAAAATAACTAGACTAAGGCATAAGCTGGAAGACAAGTAAATGTCTATGAACTCTTAGGAAGATAAAGATAGCGTTTAATATAACGTTAAAGATAACGGTAAAGGCACACCTAATTACTAACGAATGATTACTACACTGCACCGCACATTACTACACTGCACCACACAAGTCACCCTATTGTTTGATCCCACTTGCTTCACACAAAAACTTTATAAATAGCCTTACGTACCCCTAGCTGACTACATAGGTGCCGTCTGCCCCTATCTCCACTAGGTGTACCCCACTACCCACTTTCGATCGGCTCCCTACTCGTAGATACCCGTGCTGGCCCCACAGTGAGGTGTATCACTCCCCTAAAGTGGCAACCCGATACAACTTGAGAATGCACGGCTTATACCTACACGATGCAACAACGTCTTACCTACCAGCCCGGGTCCACACATGCATATGAAACCCGTTGGACTTGCGTTGCCACCGCTCCCCGTTTTGGCCTCTTACAGTCAAACCCAGCATGCGTGTCCCGTCCTCGACTTGGGTCGAGCCCACAAAGATACGTTTGGGATACTGGTTGAAATGGCCCCCCACAAGCTACCCACCTAAGCTTGTCACTAGTATATCCCACTTAACCCTCTTGGTCATGTTCATTTACATGTGTGTTTGGTTAAGTCTTACTAATCGTATTTCACATGCCACTAAGGGCACCCCCAAGATTCCTCGTGCCACCCGAGGCACCTACTTAACCCCCATGTCCCACTTTACATGTTTATTTGGTTAAGTATTTCTTAATTCATTCAGGCCATTACCTCATAAAGACCTCTCACATTAGACTGGCATTTATGACAGCTGGATTTGCCGGGCGGGTCCGGGCAGTTTTACACCATAAAAGAGTCTAACCTCGTGTCTTTACAACTGTTATGCTTTAGTTTAGGCCTAGGACCTCTCACATTGGGCTGACATTTGTGACCACTGGATTTGCCGGGCGGGTCCGGGCAGGTTTACGTCACAAACGAGTCCAACCTCGTGTCCTAAGCATTGATTAACACTTAAAATCTTTTACCCCAGTTTTAATAATTCCCTATTCAAATTATTAATTAAGTCAACTTTTAATGATGTCCATAATTGACTCAATTATGGCCATCAACTTATGGCATGCAAAATCATATCAATTGCAACCCAACTTTTTAATATTAAATCCTTAATATTACCCCTACCCCACGTTTATACGTTCGCTTATTCAACACATAATATAGGCTAGACTTGTATAGTCTAATACCTAGCACAAAGATAAATTATCACAACATATAGAAAATTAAAATAAATCTAATCATAATAGGGGTGAAACTTGCATAAACTACACATGTTAAGGATCAAAAGGTGTCAACTTGTTAAATGTCTCAATTTACATGATATGATCATAGCCCAAATCTATACATAAACTTGCATATGGGGTTTTTTAGGCAACATAATGATGGTGTGAACTAGCATAGGATATCACATATGTCATAGCATAATTCTAGATGTCATAATAGATGTCTTGGCATATGTTCATAACTTTTCTAATCAATCTAACTTGCATATGTGACTTGTCATATAGATCAACATAACCCAAACATGATGATTTAATTAATATGAACTAACTAGCATAGATGGTAACATCATGGCCTTTTTAACATGTATGATTCATCACAACTTAGCATAGAAACTTTCAACATACATAACATCATCATAGCATGATTTACAACATATAAGATATCATCATCACATAACATTGGATTTACAATATACATGATAGCAAAAGGGGTTTACAACAACATATATGATAATTCACATCATCTACTCATAATCCATTCATAACTCAACCTAATTAAAATGATAATAATCTTATTAAGATCATCATACTCACAATTTAGAGAAGAAAAGAGAGAGTTTTGCTTTGCTTTAGGGTTGAGAGAATTAGAATTGAATTTGCTTTTCTTCTTTCTTAGTTGGGGGCGGCTCCATTGATTTCCATGGCAACGGTAACTATTCTATTTTAATTAGGTTTAGGGTTAGCATTAGGATGTATTTATAGGTGTAGGAAGTTATTTAGGACCATTAGATTAACCCTGAACCATGAGAATCAATCAAATGCAAAATCTGCCTTTGAGCGAATCGGCCCACGGGTTGACAGCCAAACACCCTGGATTAACCCCTAGTCGACCCAGCGGGGCTTAGGTCGACCTCAAAAACGGACCGGTTCGGTTATTTCCCCTCCCAATTCGCTGTTTTGAATTTTTCGCATATTTATTTATTTAATTTTTAATATATATATATATCAATATATATATATTTCTCTACGCAACTCATTTCACTTAATTCTTTTCTAAAAATTAAGTATACTTTAATTTGTGAATTTTAATGTTATAAAATTACGGGGTGTTACATTCTCCCCTCCTTAAAGGATTTCGTCCCCGAAATATCTAAGTCAAGAAGAATGTATATCCTACCATCTACTCAACCATCAAACACCAGCATCCATTGTCCTTAAAAGACTTCTAATGCTTTAATGTTTATATGCATAGTGTGTGTATATGTCCATATCTAATGCAAAATTAGGCGGTCTACTGATTCAGTCGACCTCCTTAGTGCAATTCATGATAGTGCCATGCGTCCAATATGTATGCAAAAGATTCCTAATGATACATATTAATTCTATATACGTGCACAACCATCCACCCGAATGCAGCAACTATATGATAATACAACCATTATACATCCATTTTTCTAAATACATCCATATATATGCAATATGCAATATGAAGTGACTGAGCCGATCTGGTGCCTAATAGTGTGTGTATATGCATCCACGAGCAACCACTAGCAAACACTTGCATCCACTTTGCATCCACCATACATAACATGTCTCAAACACATGTTTTAACCATAGGATTATCCTAACTAAAGGTCAAAGATACTAGCGAGAGGATATACTAAAGATAAGATAAGTACAAGCTAAGCGATAAAGGAGAAATTAAAGGACATACCCTAAAAAAGAAAAGGGTATCGTGAACGCATCTTCTCTTCCGTCTCCCAAGTAGCGTTGCTCTCATCATCTCCCCATTGCACTTTGACTAGTCTGACCTCTCGATTCCTCAACCTCTTGATCTCCGACCAAAGAATGCGCGTAGAAGCTCGTCGAATTGTCGCATCACGCTCTATCTCCACCACTCTAAGCAAGCACGGCTCTACCACTTCCGCGGTCTCATGCAAGCACTTCCTCAAATGTGACACATGGAATACGTCATGTACACCACTAAGTCTCTCGGGCAACTCCACTCTATACGCCATCCGTCCAATCCTCTCCTTAATAGGAAACGGCCCTACAAACCTTGGTGCTAATTTCCCAACGGACCTAAAGCGAACAACGTTTCATAATGGAGACACTTTGATAAAGACCATGTCCCCAACTTCAAACTCGAGATCTGTCCTCCTCTTATCCGCATAAGATTTCTGCCTATCTTGCGCTGCTTTCATCCTCCTTCGAATCAAGTCGATCTTTTCCGAAGTCAACCTAATCATATCGGGCCCAAGTAAGATCTTATCCGTAGATTCCCACCAACATGTAGGTGAATGACAAGGTCGTCCATATAGAGCTTCGAATGGTGCCATACCAATGCTGGACTGAAAGCTATTATTATATGCGAACTCAACCAATGGAAGATGCTCTTCCCATGTACCCCCAAAGTCTAGGATACATAGCCTCAACAGATCCTCTAGAATGCGATTCACCCTCTCAGTCTGGCTGTCCGTCTGAGGATGATATGCGGTGCTCAAACATAACTGAGTCCCTACCACCTCTTGTAAGCTTCTCCAAAATTCGCTAGTGAAAATAGGATCGCGGTCGCTTACTATGCTAGAAGGAACACCGTGCAAACGAACTATTTCTCGGACATATACAGAAGCTAACCATGGAGCAGTCCTCTTACTCTTCACGGGAATGAAATGGGCGCTCTTAGTAAGTCTATCTACTATAACCCAAATCCCCGTATTACCCTTCCTCGATCGCGGTAATCCATCCACAAAATCCATCGAGACACTCTCCCACTTCCATAGTGGAACCTCCAATGGGTGAAGCAACCCACCGGGTTTCTTTTGCTCCGCTTTTACTTGTTGGCATACCAAGCATCTAGCGACATACTCGGCCACGTCTTTCTTCATGCCGGCCCAAAAGTAATCTCTCTTCATGTCTTTGTACATCTTGTCCCCGTCGGGATGAATGGTCATCTTTGAATGATGTGCTTCGTCAAGAATAGTCTTCCTTAGGTCATCGTCCTTTGGTACACAAAGTCTACCGTCCCTACGTAACCAACCCTTATCGTCTTGGGTATACCTACGGAGATGGCTTGATGACTCCCCTCCTTTGAGTTTTTCTACTAACTCAACTAACTGTGGGTCGTCTCGTTGTGCCTCGCCAATCCGTCCCAAAAGCGTAGGTCTGACCTCCAAGGATGCTAGCAAACTGGGTACGAAGTCAACGGAAGGTCTAAAGTCAAACATCGAAATGAATTCTAAACTTTGCCGCTCAACAAACAAAGGACTTAAGGATAATCTTTTTCTACTTAAGGCGTCTGCCACCACGTTACCCTTGCCAGGGGTATAGGCTATTTCGAAGTCGTAGGACGCTAAGAACTCCATCCACCTTTGCTGCCTTAAGTTCAAGTCCTTTTGAGAGAATAGGTATTTTAAAGACTTGTGGTCAGTGAATAATTCGAATTTCCCGCCAAGAAGATAACGACGCCAAGACTTAAGCGCGAAAACAATAGCGGCCAATTCTAGGTCATGTGTAGGATAATTTTTCTCATGCGCTCTCAACTGCCTTCCACCATAGGCTATTACCCTACCCTCTTGCATTAAGGCTGCGCCTAGTCTTGTCCCACAAGCGTCAGTATAAATGGTAAACGGCTTACTCCCGTCTGGCAATACTAAGACTGGGGCTGAAGTCAAAGCTCTCTTCAAACATTGGAACGCATCATCACAATCTACGTCCCATGTGAAAACTAGGTTCTTCTTCGTCAAGCGTGTCAGTGGAGCTGATATCTTTGCGAAGTCTTTGATAAACTTCCTATAGTAGCCAGCCAACCCCAAGAAACTTCTCACTTCGGTAGCATTTTTAGGAACCTTCCAATCTTGGATCGCCACCACCTTTGTGGGATCTACAGCTATCCCTTCTTTGGAAACCACGTATCCTAAGAACCGTACTTCCTTCCTCCAGAAGTGACACTTAGAAAATTTAGCCTTAAGGCTATGCGCTCGTAGGGTCTCCAACACTTCCCTAAGATGTAGGGCATGCTCTTCTTCATCCTTAGAAAAGATCAAGATGTAACACCCCGAATTTTAGTTAATGCTAAAATTCACTAATTGCAGAATAAATAATCTCAGACGTGAGAATTAGGGGAAACGGGCTGCATCATTGCGTTCGTCTCGGAAAAATACGCAAAATAGAGTCCGAGTTTTCGAAAATCGGAGTCCATATGGCCCAGTTATGGCCCGATGAAGTTTGCAGAAAATTCAAAGATAAAAACAGATTTAAAAATTCAAATTCAGATTTCAAATTAGAAGCAACGGGGCCAGGCGGGAAAGTTCCCGCCCTAACCATGTCGACAGGGCTGTCGACAGTCCTGTCGACAGGGGTGTCGACTTGCCTGTCGACACGGCGTGTCGAGCCAGAGGGCTTGGGTGCACCAGATCTGGTTTTTGGGTTGAGTCTTGCGCTGGGTTCTAGAGATTTCCTAAATCTAACGGACCTAAACTAACCTAGGGTTAATCTAAGGGCCTAAAACACTACCTAATCCTATAAATAAGACCCCAACCCTACCCTAATTCATTCATAATTGGGTCTTGTAACTAAACTATGGCAAAATGAAACTTGATCATGGCCTCCACAAATCAATGAAGAGAGTTGCAAGATAATCAACCTCTAATCAACATCTTCTTCAACTAAAGCCACTAATTCCACTTCCTTAAATTTGCTAATCTTCGTTTTGGTGAGTTTCTATCACTTTGATGATCGATTGCTAAATTAAGTAGATGAGATATGATGAGATCTATGGTTTTGCATGAGGATTAATGGGTTTTCAAGTCATATGATATGATGTGAATATGCTAATCTATGTTTAATATTAATCCTATGTTTATGCAAGTTGAATATGTAAGTTTATGCATGTTGAATATGTGAATATGTGAGTTTATGCAAGTTGATATGTGGGTTTATGCAAGTTAAGTATGTGGGTTTATGCAAGTTAAGTGGTGGGTTTATGCATAATAAGTAATTGATTTTATGCATGCTAAGTATGTGGTTTTATGCATGCTAAGTGTTTGGTATTATGCATAAATCATGACATGCAAGTTTACCCTTTTAAATGTGATGCATACATATGCAAAATGGCACCTTTATATGCTATGAATATATATATATGGATAGTTACCCTCCTTTAAGATGCAAGTCATATATGCAAGCTCAACATGTTATGCAAGTTTATGTGTATGATGTTATGTAAGTTATGTGCATGTTGTATGCAAGTTCATATGCAAGTTATGTGTATGATGTTATGCAAGTTATGTGCATGATGTTATGTAAGTTATGTGTATGTTGATATGCAAGTTATGTTTATAATATTATGCAAGTTAGGTGTATGATGTTATGCAAGTTAACATGTAACATGTTGTGCAAGTTCACACCTTTAAGACACATGCAAGTTCACCTTTGTATAACCTATGAACACTTATGCAAGTTGCCTTTATACATGACATATGTATGTTCATGCAAGTTGGGTTATTTAGTAATGCTAGTTGGGTTAATGTCATGATGTAAGTGGACACCTTTTAACCCATGTTAATGCTAATGTATGCTAAATGAAACCCATGTTAATTGTGAAAGAATCTTCTCTTGGAAATATGTCGTGTTAGCATAAGTACGTGGGGAAACGATGGGGTTAATAGTCATGTTAATGAAATGGTGTGAAATGGTTATGATTAAGCATACCTTAAAATGAATAAGCATAAGTGGGAATTTACCTATTAAGTTAGGTCTACCCCATGGGAATTTACCTATTGAGTTAGGTCTACCCATGTTATGAAAAACTTGATATTAATTAGGGATAATCAATATGGGGGTGATTAATTAGGTGTAATTAATCAACTAAGACACGAGGTTGGACCCTTTTGTAGTGGAAGTCTGCCCGGAACCGACCAGCCATCCAGCGGCTACAAATGATTGGCCCAATGTGAGAGGTCTTAGTCATAAATTAAATACATGATTAAAGTAAAGACACGAGGTTAGACCCTTTTGATGACAGAAGTCTGCCCGGAACCAACCGGCATATCCAGCAGTCATAAAAGACGGTCTAATGTGAGAGGTCTTTATGAGGTCATGATCTTAATTAATGAATTAAGAAACACTTAACCATATTAGCATGTAGTGGGACATGAGGGGTTAAGTGGGTGCCTTGGGTGGCATGAGGAGACTAGTGGGTTGCCTTGGGTGGCAATAGAAAATACGATTAGAATACTTAACCAAAGTGAAACATGTAATTAAACATGATTAAAGGGTTAAGTAAGTGCCATGGGTGGCATGTGAAAATATGATTAGAATACTTAACCAAAGTGGAACATGTAATTAAACATGATTAAAGGGTTAAGTAAGTGCCATGGGTGGCATGTGAAAATCTAGTGGGTACCTTGTATGACAATTAGAATATGATTAAATGACTTAGCCAAAATTTATAACATGTAAGTGGACATGGTTAAAGGGTTAAGTGGGATTCACTAGAAATTGCAAGCTTAGGTGGTAGCTTGTGGGGGCCCGTTTCAACCAATATCCCAAACGTATCTTTGTGGGCTCGACTCTAGTCGAGTGACGGGACACGCATATTGGGCTTGACTATAAGAGGCCAAACCGGGTTAGCGGTGGCAACGCGGGACCAACGGGTTTCATATGCATGTGTAGACCCGGGCTGGTTGGTAAGTCGTTGTTGCATCGTGTAGATATAAAGCTGTGCACCGTGGATATTATCAGATGGCCACGTTGGGGAATGATACACTCCATCGTGGGACCAGCACGGGTATCTACGTAGGGGAGCCGATCGCTTGGGGAGTAGTGGGTACACCTATGTAGTCAGATAGGGGTACACGAAACTACTAAATTACTAAGTACACTTAGTGGGATCAACCTTTAAGTAGGAATGACTGGTGTGGTGCAGTATAGTAATTATCCTTGGGTGGATGGATGCGTCTTTACGGTTATCTTAGTTTATCCTAAGTCTACCAGGCTGCTTAGTGTAGCCATTCATCCCCAGACGTTACCGTATATCAAGCTTATGTCTTCTCTGGTTACTTTAACGATTGTATTGTTAAAGTTATAGGACTCACTCAGACTTATGTCTGACCCCGTTGTTTTTATCTTTTTCCCAACCCTCAGGTTATCAGAGTGGGCCCAGTACGAGTGGGCTTTGATCAGGCTGCTTTATTCTCTTTTGGAGCTTGGACCATAGGTGTAGAGCTCAGCTTACCCTTTCTTTTATGGCTATCAGTTCATGTATTGGGATTATGTACTTTTATTTATCAGGATGGATATTTTGTACTTGACTCTTATTATGGTTTTGTGATGTAACCAAACATGTTTTACTTTCCGCTGCAATGAAATGATGTTCTTAAAAAGTTTCCAGTATTACTTATATCTGTCTTGTGGTAATTTTTCTATTCTATATTCACTTAAGATACTCCACCGATGTTATGGCATTCCCTTAGAGAGTGACCATAGCGGGTGTGGGTTGTTACACGTGGTATCAGAGCAAAAGGTTACCGGAACAGATAAAATTTTTAGAAAACTATTTTTCTAAAAACATTTTTGGAAGAAATATTTTCAAAAACATGTCTTTAAAGAGAAAAGTTTTTGAAAGAAAAGCATAATCCCCGATAGCCATATCTTTATCTTTCGAATTCTCCGTTTTGAATCTTTCCTTTTTCGTCTCAGCATGGCTGAAGATCTTTATCTTTCGGACGGTGTAGCGGTACCAGTATGGTATAGGAGGTTGTTAGAGGCTAGGGCCGCCGCTGCAGGTCCAGCAAATGTTCCTCCTCCACCCGTTGCACTCGTTCCTCCTCGCGCGGATACTTTTGCTATGACTTGTAGGAAGTTTAAGGCTATGGGAGGAAAACCTTTTGTGGGAGCTAGGGATTGGCTTAATGAGACGGAAGAATTGATGGAAATCTTGGAAGTGGAAGAGGGAAAGAAAGTCAGGTTAGCCGCTTGGTTAATGGAAGGAGAGGCCTCGTTCTGGTGGGAGGTCACTAATGGAGAACGCCCTGTTGATTCTTGGATGGATTTCAGGCAAAGGTTTGAGGCAAAGTTTCTCTCAAAAGCGGAAGAAAATATGCACGTGGAAAGGCTCTTGAACTTAAAGCAAGGGAACTTGTCGGTGAAAGAATATGTTAACAAGTTTAATCAGTTAGAGAGATTCAACATGGACTTGGTAAACACACCGCAAGAGAAAGCTTTGAGGTTCGTTAACGGCTTAAACGAACCGATGCACGGATTGGCTATGTCTCACATCCCTATTGGGGCCACTTTTGAGAAGCTAGTGGACATGGCACTTATGCATGAGGAAGAGAAGGGTCCCAACGCTAATAAAGCACCCGAGATGAATGAAGATCAGAGGAAATCTCAACAACAAAATAAGGGTGGGAAAGGTAACGGTGGCAAGGGAAAGAAGAAGTGCTTCAACTGTGGGACACTAGGCCACCTAAGCAAGGATTGTCGCAAGAAGAAGAAGACTGGCTGCTTCCATTGTGACGAAGCAGGACATCTAGTGAAAGACTGTCCTAAGAAAGGGCAAAGGACGGGGTCTACCTCAGGAGGACAGGTGCAAGCTCTTGTGGCACCAGTTCAGGCAAGGGGGCAAGCTCAGGCTCTCGCGGTTCCACCGATTCAGGAAAGAGGTAGAACTATTTCCATTGAAAGTCTAGTTTTTCTGTTTGATTATCCGGGTCAAACTTTATTTGATTTTGACACATCGAGTTCGTTTATTTCATTATTGAGTCACTGCACTGAGACACCAGTTAGTAGATGATCCCTTAGTTGTTTCAAACCCAATTGGGGCTCCATGATGTGTTTGGGTTTGAAAGTTTCTATACTTAGCGTTGAGTTTAGATGTGATGCTTTTGGGCTTCACGGGCTATGGGTTAGTTTTGGGCATGGACTGGTTATCCAGTAATGGTGCCGTTCTTATTGTGGAAGGAGAGTTGTTAAGCCTATGACCCGCTTGGGTAACACTCTCGAAATCTCTTGTAATCCCATGGAATTTGTTATGCTAAGTTATCTAGAGTCGCTTGACGCGTCGGTCGAGAGTTTGCAATCTATAGAGTGGTCCGGGAATACTCGGATGTGTTTTGAGGAGGTGAAGGGCTTACCTCGCGGGAGATTGACTTCCGAATATATCTGGTAGACAATGCCAAACCAGTATCTTGGCCTGTGTGCCACAAGGATCCTCGTGAGAGGAGGGAACTCCATAAGCGAGTAGGCGATTTACTTGAGAAGGGGTTCATAAGACGAAGTATATAAGAGTGGGGTGCTCCGGTAGTTTTCGCCGCGAAGGCGGATGGGTCCCTCAGACTTTGTGTAGGCTAAAGAGAACTAAATAAACTCACAAAGAAGAATAGACACCCATTGTCGAGGATTGATGATCTCTTTGATCAGTTAGTGGGCGCCTCAGTATTTTCGCAGTTGGACTTAGCCACAAGGTTTTGTCAATTGAGAGTGACTGAGGATAGTATAGAGAAGACTACCTTTAGAACTCCGGATGGTTTTATGAGTGGCTGGAGATGCCATTTGGTTTGACGAACGCCCCCGCATATGATGAAAAGGGTGTTCAGGGAGTACCTATATAAGTTCGTGATGGTCTTTGTAAATGATATCTTGGTCTTTCCTAGGAGCGAAATAAGTTTTCGTATGTGCTCAATAGGATGAGCAAAGCCAGTTATGGGATAAACGGTGGTTTTGGAGCGAGACTGGCGAGGACATCCAGAGTTGGACAAGGGCTTAATTATTTAGCCGTTTTGACTAGTATCATCTCACGTAGGTCGTCTGAATTCGAAGGAGGTATCCCTTGGGTGTTTGTCTGATATTGGTTTAGGCCTTTGGGGCTTGCATTTGGGGGATGTCGAGTTCGACTAAGGTGGTCTGCGTGAGAGATGGATAGTTGTGACGATTTTGCATGGGAGAATATCCTGATTTTCTCTAGAAGTGGAGAAAAGCATGCCTTACATCTCAGAGAAGTGTTGGAGACTCTTCGAGCACATACTCTTAAAGCTAAATTCTCTAAATGTCATTTTGGAGAAGAGAAGTGCGATTCTTAGGGCATGTGGTCTCTAAGGAAGGGATAGCTGTGGATCCCGCAAAGATAGTATCTATCCAGGATTGGAAAGTTCCTAGGAATGCTACCGAAGTAGGAAGTTTCTTGGGGATTGGCAGGATAATTCATCGAAGACTTCGCGAAGATATCAGCCCCATTAACCCGCTTGACGAAGAAGAATCTGGTTTTCTCATGGGACGAGATGTACCAAGACATGAAGCAAGTTTTCTTTTTGGCCGGTATGAAGAAAGACATGGCCGAGTATGTCGCTAGATGCTTAGTGAAAGCGGAGCAAAAGAAACCAAGTGGGTTGCTTCACCCATTGGAAGTTCCGCTAAGGAAGTGGGATAGTGTCTCGAAGGATTACCAAAATCAAGGAAGGGTAATACGGGGATTTGGGTTGTGGTAGATAGACTTACTAAGTGTGCCCATTGCATACCCGTGAAGAGCAAGAGGACTATTCCATTACTAGCTTCAGTTTACATTCGAGAGATTATTAGATTGCATGATGTACCCTCCAGTATAGTGAGCGATCGAGATCCTATCTTCACTAAAGAGTTTTGGGAAAGTTTGCAAAAGGCGGTAGGGACTCAGTTGTATTTGAGTACCGCATCTCATCCTCAGATAGACGGCCAGACCGAGAGGGTGAATCGTATTTTAGAAGACCTTTTGAGGCTATGTATCTTGGATTTAGGAGGTACATGGGAAGAGCATCTTCCATTGGTGGGGTTACCCGACAGACTTAGTGGTGTACATGATGTATTCCATGTGAGGAAGGGCCTACATAAGATCGTAGAGGCGATAGAGCCAAGCTTGCTTAAAGAAGTAAGGTAGAGCGTGATGTGATTATTCGACGAGCTCCTACCCGCATCCTTGGGTCAGAGATTAGGGAGTTGAAAAACAGAGAGGTTCGACTAGTCAAAATGAAAAAGGAGAGAAAGTGAGAGCAATGCTACTTGGGAGACAGAAGCGAAGATGCGTTCGTTACGCCCATCCCTTGTTGAGGGTATGTGCTTTAGACGTCTCCTTTATCCGTTGTCTAGTGCTTATCTTATCCTTAGTATGTCCTCTCGTTAGTACCTTTGACCTTCAGATAGGATAGTCCTATGGTTGAAACATGTGTTTGAGACATGTTATGTATGATGGATGCAAGTGGATGCAAGTGTTTGCTAGTGGTGGCTCGTGGATGCATATACACACACTCTAGGCACTAGATCGGCTCCATCACTTCATACTGCATATTGCATGAAATTGTGTGTAGGAAGCTATATTTATGGATGTATAATGATTGTGTTACCATATGGATGATGCATTTTGGTGAATGATTGTGCACTCATGTAGATATTGTATGTGTCGATAGGGTTCTCTCGCATACATAATGGATGCATGGCACTATCATGGTTTGCATATGTTCATACCTTAGATAGGGAACATATACACACACTCTTTGCATATGCTCATACATCATTAGAAATTGTTTTAAGGACAATGGATGCCCATGTTTGATGGATTGAGTAGATGGTTGTTAGGATGGTAGGATATGCATTCTCCTTAGCTTAGAGATTTCGGGGACGAAATCCTTTAAGGAGGGGAGAATGTAACACCCCGAATTTTAGTTAATACTAAAATTCACTAATTGCAGAATAAATAATCTCAGACGTGAGAATTAGGGGAAACGGGCTGCGTCATTGCGTTCGTCTCGGAAAAATAGGCAAAACAGAGTCCGAGTTTTCGAAAATTGGAGTCCATATGGCCCAGTTATGGCCCGATGAAGTTTGCAGAAAATTCAAAGATAAAAACAGATTTAAAAATTCAAATTCAGATTTCAAATTAGAAGCAACGGGGCCAGGCGGGAAAGTTCCCGCCCTAACCATGTCGACAGGGCTGTCGACAGGCCTGTCGACAGGGGTGTCGACTTGCCTGTCGACACGGCGTGTCGAGCCAGAGGGCTTGGGTGCACCAGATCTGGTTTTTGGGTTGAGTCTTGGGCTGGGTTCTAGAGATTTCCTAAATCTAACGGACCTAAACTAACCTAGGGTTAATCTAAGGGCCTAAAACACTACCTAATCCTATAAATAAGACCCCAACCCTACCCTAATTCATTCATAATTGGGTCTTGTAACTAAACTATGGCAAAATGAAACTTGATCATGGCCTCCACAAATCAATGAAGAGAGTTGCAAGCTAATCAACCTCTAATCAACATCTTCTTCAACTAAAGCCACTAATTCCACTTCCTTAAATTTGCTAATCTTCGTTTTGGTGAGTTTCTATCACTTTGATGATCGATTGCTAAATTAAGTAGATGAGATATGATGAGATCTATGGTTTTGTATGAGGATTAATGGGTTTTCAAGTCATATGATATGATGTGAATATGCTAATCTATGTTTAATATTAATCCTATGTTTATGCAAGTTGAATATGTAAGTTTATGCATGTTGAATATGTGAATATGTGAGTTTATGCAAGTTGATATGTGGGTTTATGCAAGTTAAGTATGTGGGTTTATGCAAGTTAAGTGGTGGGTTTATGCATAATAAGTAATTGATTTTATGCATGCTAAGTATGTGGTTTTATGCATGCTAAGTGTTTGGTATTATGCATAAATCATGACATGCAAGTTTACCCTTTTAAATGTGATGCATACATATGCAAAATGGCACCTTTATATGCTATGAATATATATATATATATATATATATATATATATATATATGGATAGTTACCCTCCTTTAAGATGCAAGTCATATATGCAAGCTCAACATGTTATGCAAGTTTATGTGTATGATGTTATGTAAGTTATGTGCATGTTGTATGCAAGTTCATATGCAAGTTATGTGTATGATGTTATGCAAGTTATGTGCATGATGTTATGTAAGTTATGTGTATGTTGATATGCAAGTTATGTTTATAATATTATGCAAGTTAGGTGTATGATGTTATGCAAGTTAACATGTAACATGTTGTGCAAGTTCACACCTTTAAGACACATGCAAGTTCACCTTTGTATAACCTATGAACACTTATGCAAGTTGCCTTTATACATGACATATGTATGTTCATGCAAGTTGGGTTATTTAGTAATGCTAGTTGGGTTAATGTCATGATGTAAGTGGACACCTTTTAACCCATGTTAATGCTAATGTATGCTAAATGAAACCCATGTTAATTGTGAAAGAATCTTCTCTTGGAAATATG
The DNA here is from genome assembly GCA_030737875.1 of Allium sativum. Lineage (NCBI taxonomy): Eukaryota > Viridiplantae > Streptophyta > Magnoliopsida > Asparagales > Amaryllidaceae > Allium > Allium sativum. The sequence continues at coordinate 1,042,963,651 of CM060916.1, read as the reverse complement.
TCGTGTTAGCATAAGTACGTGGGGAAACGATGGGGTTAATAGTCATGTTAATGAAATGGTGTGAAATGGTTATGATTAAGCATACCATAAAATGAATAAGCATAAGTGGGAATTTACCTATTAAGTTAGGTCTACCCCATGGGAATTTACCTATTGAGTTAGGTCTACCCATGTTATGAAAAACTTGATATTAATTAGGGATAATCAATATGGGGGTGATTAATTAGGTGTAATTAATCAACTAAGACACGAGGTTGGACCCTTTTGTAGTGGAAGTCTGCCCGGAACCGACCGGCCATCCAGCGGCTACAAATGATTGGCCCAATGTGAGAGGTCTTAGTCATAAATTAAATACATGATTAAAGTAAAGACACGAGGTTAGACCCTTTTGATGACAGAAGTCTGCCCGGAACCAACCGGCATATCCAGCAGTCATAAAAGACGGTCTAATGTGAGAGGTCTTTATGAGGTCATGATCTTAATTAATGAATTAAGAAACACTTAACCATATTAGCATGTAGTGGGACATGAGGGGTTAAGTGGGTGCCTTGGGTGGCATGAGGAGACTAGTGGGTTGCCTTGGGTGGCAATAGAAAATACGATTAGAATACTTAACCAAAGTGAAACATGTAATTAAACATGATTAAAGGGTTAAGTAAGTGCCATGGGTGGCATGTGAAAATATGATTAGAATACTTAACCAAAGTGGAACATGTAATTAAACATGATTAAAGGGTTAAGTAAGTGCCATGGGTGGCATGTGAAAATCTAGTGGGTACCTTGTATGACAATTAGAATATGATTAAATGACTTAGCCAAAATTTATAACATGTAAGTGGACATGGTTAAAGGGTTAAGTGGGATTCACTAGAAATTGCAAGCTTAGGTGGTAGCTTGTGGGGGCCCGTTTCAACCAATATCCCAAACGTATCTTTGTGGGCTCGACTCTAGTCGAGTGACGAGACACGCATATTGGGCTTGACTATAAGAGGCCAAACCGGGTTAGCGGTGGCAACGCGGGACCAACGGGTTTCATATGCATGTGTGGACCCGGGCTGGTTGGTAAGTCGTTGTTGCATCGTGTAGATATAAAGCCGTGCACCGTGGATATTATCAGGTGGCCACGTTGGGGAATGATACACCCCATCGTGGGACCAGCACGGGTATCTACGTAGGGGAGCCGATCGCTTGGGGAGTAGTGGGTACACCTATGTAGTCAGATAGGGGTACACGAAACTACTAAATTACTAAGTACACTTAGTGGGATCAACCTTTAAGTAGGAATGACTGGTGTGGTGTAGTATAGTAATTATCCTTGGGTGGATGGATGCGTCTTTACGGTTATCTTAGTTTATCCTAAGTCTACCAGGCTGCTTAGTGTAGCCATTCATCCCCAGACGTTACCGTATATCAAGCTTATGTCTTCTCTGGTTACTTTAACGATTGTATTGTTAAAGTTATAGGACTCACTCAGACTTATGTCTGACCCCGTTGTTTTTATCTTTTTCCCAACCCTCAGGTTATCAGAGTGGGCCCAGTACGAGTGGGCTTTGATCAGGCTGCTTTATTCTCTTTTGGAGCTTGGACCATAGGTGTAGAGCTCAGCTTACCCTTTCTTTTATGGCTATCAGTTCATGTATTGGGATTATGTACTTTTATTTATCAGGATGGATATTTTGTACTTGACTCTTATTATGGTTTTGTGATGTAACCAAACATGTTTTACTTTCCGCTGCAATGAAATGATGTTCTTAAAAAGTTTCCAGTATTACTTATATCTGTCTTGTGGTAATTTTTCTGTTCTATATTCACTTAAGATACTCCACCGATGTTATGGCATTCCCTTAGAGAGTGAACATAGCGGGTGTGGGTTGTTACACAAGATGTCATCTACAAAGACTGCCACAAATTTGTTAAGGTACTCCCTAAACACCCTACTCATCAAATCAACAAAGTATGCGGGGGCGTTTGTCAAACCGAAGGGCATCACTATCCATTCATAGAAACCGTTCGAAGTCCTAAAGGCAGTCTTGTCAATGCTATCCTCAGCCACTCTCAACTGATGGAAACCAGTGGCTAAGTCCAACTGCGAAAACACTGAGGCGCCAACTAACTGATCGAAGAGATCGTCAATCCTCGGCAGTGGGTGTCTGTTCTTCTTAGTAAGCTTATTAAATTCTCTATAGTCCACACAAAGTCTAAGGGACCCATCCGCCTTCGGGGCAAATACTACTGGAGCACCCCACTCCGATATACTTCGTCTTATGAACCCCTTCTCAAGCAACTCCTTCACTTGCTTACCGAGTTCCCTCCTTTCACGTGGAGCCATGTGGCGTACTGGCAAAGATACTGGTTTCACATTATCCACAAGATATATTCGAAAATCTATCTCCCGCTTCGGAGGCAAGCCCTTCACCTCCTCAAACACATCCAAATATTCTCGGACCACTCTAACAGATCGTAGATTTTCCTCAGACGCGTCAAGCGATTCTAGATAACTTAGCATAACCGAATTTATGGGATTACAAAAGATTTCGAGAGTGTTGCCAAGGCGAGTCACGAGCCTAACTACTCTCCTTTCACAATCAAGAACGACCCCATTTCTGGATAACCAATCCATCCCTAAAATTAGCCCATAGCCCGTGAAGCCCAACACATAAGCATCACATCTAAATTCAACGCTAAGTATGGAAATTTTCAAATACAAACACATCATAGACAAATAAGCTGAGCCCCCAATTGGATTCGAAACAACTAAGGGATCCTCTACTAAACTGGTGTTTAAGTGCAGTGATTCAACTAATGATGTAGAGATAAACGAATGTGATGCGCCCGAATCGAATAAGGTACGGACAGGATGATCAAACAGAAAAACTAAGCTTTCAACAGAAATGGTTCTACCTCGTTCTTGCAGCGGTGGGACCGCGAGAGCCTGAACTTGTCCCCTTGCCTGCCCTGGTGCCATAAGAGCCTGCACCTGTCCTCCCGAGGTAGCTCCTGCCCTCTGCCCCTTCTTTGGGCAGTCCTTCACTAAATGTCCCGCATCGCCACAATGAAAACAGCCTGTCTTCTTTTTCTTTCGACAATCCTTGCTGAGATGGCCTGGTGTCCCACAGTTAAAACATTTCTTCTTTCCCTTGCCGTTATTGTCTTTACCACCCTTCTTGTTTTGCTGTTGTGGTTTCTTCTGATCCCCCTTCTTCTCGGGTGCCTTATCAGCTTTAGTGATTTTCTCCTCATGCATAAGCGCCATTTCTACTAACTTCTCAAAGGTGGCCCCCATAAGGATGTGGGTCATAGCCAACCCTTGCAATGGTTCATTCAAGCCATTCACGAACCTCAGTGCCTTCTTCTCCGGCGTGTTCACTAAGTCCAAGCCAAACCTTGCTAACTGATTAAATTTATTGACATATTCTTTCACTGATGAGCTTCCTTGCTTCAATGTCAAGAACCTTTCCATATATAGATTTTCTTCCACCCTTGAGAGAAACTTCGCCTCGAACCTACGTCTGAAATCCGCCCAAGAGTCAACAGGACGCTCCCCATTAGTGACCTCCCACCAAAATGAGGCCTCTCCCTTCATCAAACAAGCTGCTAATCGAACTCTCCTCCCTTCTTCTACTTCAAAGATTTCTAGCAATTCTTCCACCTCCTTAAGCCAATCTCTAGCTTCCACAAACGTTTCTGACCCTTGAAATGGTTTTCCACCGATAGCCTTGAATTCCTTGCACGTCTTTGCAAAAGTGTCTACGCGAGGAGGAGGAGGAGGAGGAACGAGTGCAACTGGTGGTGGAGGAACATTGGCTGGACCTGCAGCGGCCCTAGCCTCTAATAACCTCCTATACCATCCTGGTATCGTTACACCGTCGGGTAGATTAAGATCTTCAGCCATGCTGAAACGAAAAAGGAAAGATTCAAAATGGAGAATTCGAAAGATAAAGATATATGGCTATTGGGGATTATGTTTTTTTTTTCTTAAAAACTTTTCTCATTAAATTTCTCATTAAAACTTGTTTTTGAAAGCACTTCGTCCAAAAATGACTATTTTTCTAAAGTATTTTTATCTGTTCTGGTAACCTTAAGCTCTGATACCATGTGTAACACCCCACGTCCATTAATGTCACTCACGAAGGGAATGCACTAACTTCCATGGAGGTTATAAGTGAATATAGAACAGAAAAATTACAACAAGACAGATAGTAAATAGTACTTGGAAATCTAAAACTTCATTTTATTGCAGCGGAAATTAAACATGTTTGTTACATCATAAAACCATAGATCATAACCAAGTACAATATCCATCTTCATAAAAACAAAATACATAATCCCATTACATAAATAGCCATTAAAAAGATAACAATCTGGACTTTACTTCAACGATCCAAGCTTTCCAAAGAGAGATGAAGCAATTCAATCGAACTCCACTAGAGCTGGGCCCAACCTGAGGACCTAGAGGAGGAAAAAGGATAGAAATAGAGGGGGTCAGACATAAAGTCTGGAGAGTATGATAATTCTAACAATACTATTATCAAAATAACTAGACTAAGGCATAAGCTGGAAGACAAGTAAATGTCTATGAACTCTTAGGAAGATAAAGATAGCGTTTAAGATAACGTTAAAGATAACGGTAAAGGCACACCTAAATACTAACGAATGATTACTACACTGTACCGCACATTACTACACTGCACCACACAAGTCACCCTATTGTTTGATCCCACTTGCTTCACAAAGAAACTTTATAAATAGCCTTACGTACCCCTAGCTGACTATATAGGTGTCGTCTGCCCCTATCTCCACTAGGTGTACCCCACTACCCACTTTCGATCGGCTCCCTACTCGTAGATACCCGTGCTGGCCCCACAGTGGGGTGTATCACTCCCCTAAAGTGGCAACCCGATACAACTTGAGAATGCACGGCTTATACCTACACGATGCAACAACGTCTTACCTACCCGCCCGTGTCCACACACGCATATGAAACCCGTTGGACTTGCGTTGCCACCGCTCCCCGTTTTGGCCTCTTACAGTCAAACCCAGCATGCGTGTCCCGTCCTCGACTTGGGTCGAGCCCACAAAGATACGTTTGGGATACTGGTCGAAATGGGCCCCCACAAGCTACCCACATAAGCTTGTCACTAATATATCCCACTTAACCCACTTGGTCATGTTCATTTACATGTGTGTTTGGTTAAGTCTTACTAATCGTATTTCACATGCCACTAAGGGCACCCCCTAGATTCCTCGTGCCACCCGAGGCACCTACTTAACCCCCATGTCCCAGTTTACATGTTTATCTGGTTAAGTATTTCTTAATTCATTCAGGCCATAACCTCATAATGACCTCTCACATTAGACTGGCATTTATGGCAGCTGGATTTGTCGGGCGGGTCCGGGCAGTCTTACACCATAAAAGAGTCTAACCTCGTGTCTTTACAACTGTTATGCTTTAGTTTAGGCCTAGGACCTCTCACATTGGGCTGACATTTGTGACCACTGGATTTGTCGTGCGGGTCCGGGCAGGTTTACATCACAAACGATTCCAACCTCGTGTCCTAAGCATTGATTAACACTTAAAATCTTTTACCCCAGTTTTAATAATTCCCTATTCAAATTATTAATTAAGTCAACTTTTAATGATGTCCATAATTGACTCAATTATGGCCATCAACTTATGGCATGCAAAATCATATCAATTGCACCCCAACTTTTTAATATTAAATCCTTAATATTACCCCTACCCCACGTTTATACGTTCGCTTATTCAACGCATAATATAGGCTAGACTTGTATAGTCTAACACCTAGCACAAAGATAAATTATCACAACATATAGACAATTAAAATAAATCTAATCATAATAGGGGTGAAACTTGCATAAACTACACATGTTAAGGATCAAAAGGTGTCAACTTGTTAAATGTCTCAATTTACATGATATGATCATAGCCCAAATCTATACATAAACTTGCATATGGGGTTTTTTAGGCAACATAATGATGGTGTGAACTAGCATAGGATATCACATATGTCATAGAATAATTCTAGATGTCATAATAGATGTCTTGGCATATGTTCATAACTTTTCTAATCAATCTAACTTGCATATGTGACTTGTCATATAGATCAACATAACCCAAACATGATGATTTAATTAATATGAACTAACTAGCATAGATGGTAACATCATGGCCTTTTTAACATGTATGATTCATCACAACTTAGCATAGAAACTTTCAACATACATAACATCATCATAGCATGATTTACAACATATAAGATATCATCATCACATAACATTGGATTTACAATATACATGATAGCAAAAGGGGTTTACAACAACATATATGATAATTTACATCATCTACTCATAATCCATTCATAACTCAACCTAATTAAAATGATAATAATCTTGTTAAGATCATCATACTCACAATTTAGAGAAGAAAAGAGAGAGTTTTGCTTTGCTTTAGGGTTGAGAGAATTAGAATTGAATTTGCTTTTCTTCTTTCTTAGTTGGCGGCGGCTCCATTGATTTCCATGGCGACGGTAACTATTCTATTTTAATTAGGTTTAGGGTTAGCATCAGGATGTATTTATAGGTGTAGGAAGTTATTTAGGACCATTAGATTAACCCTGAACCATGAGAACCAATCAAATACAAAATCTGCCTTTGAGCGAATCGGCCCACGGGTTGACAGCCAAACACCCTGGATTAACCCCTAGTCGACCCAGCGGGGCTTGGGTCGACCTCAAAAATGGGCCGGTTCGGTTATTTCCCCTCCAAATTCGTTGTTTTGAACTTTTTCGCATATTTATTTATTTAATTTTTAATTTATATATATATATCAATATATATTTCTCTGCGCAACCCATTTCACTTAATTCTTTTCTAAAAATTAAGTATACTTTAATTTGTGAATTTTAATGTTATAAAATTAAGGGGTGTTACACAAATAATCGTAATATATCATGTAAATGTTATATGTGTGCACAATCATCCATCCAAATGCAACATCCATATAATGGTACACCTATTTCCATCCATAAAAGAAATAGAAATGCACATGCATCCGTATGCAATATGAGAGTGGTTGAGCCGATTTAGTGCCTAGTGTGTGTGTGTGTATGCATCCACGATCAATCATTAGCAACCACTTACGTCCATCAAACATAACATGTCGCAAACACTTGTTTACATCCATTGGTTCCCTGCCCAAAGGTCGAAGATTCGATCGATAGGATATACTTAAATGACAAAAGCAAGTACGAATACAAAGCTTGGCAAAAAAGTTAAGAACATACCCTTAAAAAGAAAAGGGTACGAAGCGCAAATCTTGTCTTCAATCTCCTAAGTTGCATCCTCATGGTCATCTCCCCACCGAACATTCATCAACTCGACCTCTCGGTTGCATATCTTCTTAACCTCTGATCCTAGAATACGGGTAGGAACTCGTCTAACTGTCGCCTCCCGTTCCACCTCTACTTCCTCAAGCATTCTCAGCTCAACTACTTCTGCGGTATCATGCAAGCACTTTCGTAAATGAGAAACGTGGAAAACATCATGAACACCCATCAATTCCTCTGGTAGCTTTATCCATAGGCCATTTGGCCAATCCTTTCTTTTATGAGAAATGGCCCTACAAACCTTGGCGCCAATTTCCCTACAGATCCAAAGCGAACCACATTCCTTATAGCTGATACCATGATGAAAACCATGTCTCCTACCTCGAACTCAATATCAGTTCTTCTCTTTTCTATGTAGGACTTCTTACTGTCCTGATCTGTCTTCATGCGTCTGCGAATAAGATCGATCTTCTGTGAAGTTTCTCTAATCATCTCAGGTACAATTAGAAGCCTATTTGTAGACTCCCACCAACAAGTCGATGATCTACAAGGTCGTACATACAATGCCTCGAAGGGTGTCATGCCAATAGTAGCTTGATAACTATTTTTGTAGGCGAACTCTACCAATGAAAGATGCTCTTCCCAAGTCCCATCAAAGTCTAGGATACACGGTCTTAAAAGATACTCAAGAACTCTATTCACCCTTTCCTTCTTCCCATCGGTCTGATGGTGTTAAGCGGTGCTCAAACACAACTGTGTACCTAATGCCTCCTGTAAGCTCCTCCAAAACTCACTAGTGAATATGGGGTCACGATCACTCACTATGCTGGAAAGTACTCCATGTAGACGGACTATCTCACGAAGATAAACTGCCGCCAACCATGCTGCCGTCCTCTTACTCTTAACAGGAATGAAATGAGCGCTTTTAGTAAGCCTATTAGCTATAACCCAAATACTGGTATTTCCTTTCCTCGATCTAGGAAAGCCATCAATTAAATCCCTAGAGATGCTCTCCCACTTCCACTGTGGGACCTCCAAAGGATGAAGTAAACCACCGAGCTTCTTCTGCTCAGCTTTGTATTGCTGGCAAATCAAACATCGAGAAATAAACTCTGCTACATCTTTCTTCATCCCAGCCAAAAGAAAACCCTCTTCATGTCTTTATACATCTTATTACCGCTTGGATGGATAGTCATCCTATAATGATGGGCTTCCTCCCGGACTGTCTTCAACAGACTCCCAACTTGGGAACACAAAGCCTTCCATCTTGTCGTAACCACCCTCTATCATCCATGTAATATCTATTGAGGTGACTAGAAGTATCCCCTTTACTAAGCCTATCCAAGAAGTCTGCTATCTGTGGGCCCTCTCGCTGTGAAGTCCCTATCTAATCCATAAGAGTGGGTCGCACCTATGAGGATGCCAACAAACCAGGTATAAGATTCGTAGATGGCGTAAAATCAAAGGTCGATAAATACTCCAAGCTCTGCCTCTCTACGAATAGTAGACTCAAAGTCATCCTCTGCCAACTCAGTGCATCCGCGACCACATTACCCTTGCCAGGGGTATAAGCACTCTCAAAGTCATAGAACGCTAGGAACTCCATCCATCTCTGTTGCCTCAAATTGAGATCCTTCTGCGAGAATAAATACTTGAGATATTTACGATCAGTATACCATTCGAACTTCTCTCCAAGTAGATAATGGCGCCATGTCTTAAGCGCAAATACAATGGCAGCCAACTCTATGTCGTGGGTAGGGTTGTTCTTATCATGACTCTCAACTGTCTACCACCATAACATACTACCCTTAAACGGAACCAAGCCCTGTACCACATGCATCGGTGTATACTGTAAACACTTATTCCTATCAGGCAAAGTCAAGACTGGGGCTGTTGTCAGAGCCGTCCTCTTCATTTGCGAAAAAGCATTCTAACAGTCTATATTCTAAGAAAATGTCAGATTCTTCTTCGCCAGTCTAGTGAGTGGGGCTGATATCTTTGCGAAGTCTTTAATTTACTTCCTATAATACCCCGCTAAACCAAGAAAACTCCTCACCTCCGTTGCATTCTTTGGAATCTGCCAATCTTGAACTGAAACTACATTTGCGATATCCATGGCTATCCCATCCTTAGAGAACACATGCCCTAGAAATTTCACTTCCTTTCTCCAAAAATGACATTTGGATAATTTTGCCTTAAGCTAATTCGCTCGGAGGTTCTTCAAAACCTCCCTTAAATATTGGGCATGCTCTTCGAGAAAATCAAGATGTCATCAAAAAAGACCACAATGAACTTATGTAGAAACTCCCAAAACACCCTACTCATCAGATCCACAAAATAAGAAGGTGCACTCGTCAACCCAAAAGGCACGACGAGCCACTCGAAGAAACCATCTGGAGTCCCAAAAGCAGTCTTGTCTATACTGTCCTCAGCTGCCCTCAACTGATGAAACCCCGTGGCCAAGTCTAACTAGGAGAAAACAGGCGCACCAACAAGCTGGTCGAACAAATTGTCTATCCTCGGAAGTGGGTGCCTATTTTTCTTAGTGAGCCCATTCAACTCCCTGTAATCCACGCATAAGAGAAGCGAGCCATCCGCCTTAGTGGCAAATACTACTGGAGCACCCCATTCAGGTATGCTTCGCCTAATAAACACTTTCTCAAGTAGCTCCCCTACTTGCTTGCTGAGCTCCCTCCTTTCTCTTAGAGCCATATGGCGCACAGGCAATGCAACTGGCTTTGCATTGTCCGCCAAGTATAACCGGAAATCAATCTCGTGCCTCAGAGGTAAACCCCGAACCTCCTCAAAAACATCAGGATACTCACAGACTAATGTACAGATCATAAACCATCGATAGATGCATCAGGCGACTCTAGGAAACTAAGCAAGACAGACCCCTTAGGGTCACAAGAAATCTTGAGGGTCCTCTTATGGCAAGTCAAAAGTATAACGACCCTCCTCTCACAATCCATAATGGCACCATACATGGCTACCCAACCCATCCCCAGAATCAAACCATAGCCCATGAAACCAAGCGCTGTGTCGCACTCAAACTCGACGCCCAACACAGATATTCTAAACCTCGACAAATCATAGACAAATGAGCCGTACCTCCAATGGGGTTTGAAACAACAACGGGATCCAAAACCATACTAGTACTAAGGTGCAGAGACTCAACCACAGAATCAGATATAAAAGAATGCTAAGCGCCAGATTCAAAAATAGTTCTAATAGGATGATTGGGAAAAGAAATCAAACCTTCAACAGAAACTTTCCTATCTCTATCCGGTACACTAGCGACGAGAGCATGCATTTGGCTTACAGAAGATCCTGTCCTTGCTTCTTCGGGCAGTCCTTAATAGGTGTCTGATCTCTCCACATTGGAAACAAACATTCTTCCTTTTTCTTCATTCTTTGCTCAAATGACCCACGCATCCACAAGTTTGTCATTCCCTCTTTTCTCGGGTTTTGTCGTTCTTTCCACCCTTCTTTTGCTACTGTTGTTCTTTCTTAGGCCATACTTTCTTGTTTTGTGTTTCATTAATCTTAGCCTCTTTCTTTTTACCTTTATCTTCTTCATGCATCAAAGCCACATCAACGAGTTTCTCGAAAGTTGCCCCCATCGGAATATGAGACATAGCCAATCCATGGAGGGGTCCATTCAACCATCTTGTAAACCTCAAAGCTTTCTTCTGTGGGGTATTCACTAGCTATAAACCAAACCTCACCAATTGATTGAACTTATTGACATACTCTTTAACAGACATGCCTCCTTGCTTTAGTGCCAAAAACCGTTCCATTTGCATACTTTGTTCGGCTTGAGAAAGAAACTTTATTTTGAATCTCTATTTAAAATCATCCCATGTGGACGCCCTGCATGCGTCACTTTCCACCTGCATGAAGCCTCATCCTTCAGTTACCAGACTGAAACTTCTTATGGTCATCAACCTCAAAAATCCTAAACAAATCCTCTGTCTCTTGAAGCCAATTCCTTGCTTCTACAAAAGTCTTAGTTCCTCGGAATGGCTTTCCTCCCATAGCGCAGAAATCCTTGCATATCTTAGAGAAACTATCCGCTCACGGAGGAGGAATAGCGGCCACAACTGGGGAAGCGGTGTCTATACTGCCTCCGGCAGGTGCCGTAACATCAAGATACCTATAGAACCAAGTCCATATGATAACGCCCTCGGGAAGAATCGGTTCCCCAGACATGCTAAAAAGAAAAGGAAAATGGATTCAAACAGAGAGTCGAAAGATATTTCGTATTTCCTTAGGGATTTTTTTTTAAAACATAGTTTTCTTTTGAAAATGCTTTCTTTTAAAACCTTTTGAAAACAATTTTTAAAACCTTTTTATCTGATCGGGTAACCTTCAGATCAGATACCAAATGTGACACCCCACATCTGTTAATGTCACCCTTTAATAGAATGCATTAAGTTTCGTGCAGCGTTATAGGTAAATAGAAATAGAAACAACACAAGACAGATATAAAATAACAATGGAATTTAAAACTTTATTTTCCAAATAGAAAACACCGTGGTCCAAAACCCAGTTACAACATAAGTATGAAGTACAAAAAACCCATTACACCAAATTAAATTATCTGCCTTGCACTAAAATCATCAGAGTACGGTAATATATAAAAGCATAATCCCTAAAAAGAGCTATATCAGAGTAAACAGGAAATCAAAGTAGTACATCTGAGCAGCTCCAAGCAAGACGAAAGAGAGAATCCTAATCAAGCCCGAGTATTCCCACCCTGAGAACCCGAGGAGGGGGGAAGGAAGAGAGAGAAAAGGAAACAAAACGAGTTAGACATAAAGTCTGGCGAGTCCAGCTACTTTTAGCATATAAATAAATAAAAGAATCATGACAGGCATATAAACTAGAATAGAGAGATAACAGTATCATGAGACAGGTATAACAGACTGAGAAGGATATATAGAACAACCAGAACAGATTATCTTGCGCTTCTCAAGTACTTTTCTCTGCACCAATACTTGTACAACAGAAACAACATGATCCCAATAGAAATAGAAGGTAGACTTACGTATACTTCTAGTGACGGGTTTTACCCCCAACAATAATAAAAGGCAGTCCAATAGAAATGATAGGTGTTAACCCCAACGATAATAACGGGCCCCTAAACAAGCAAGACACGATGTACCCTAATTACAACACCAATCGATCGGCTCCCTATCCTGTAAATACCCTACGCTAGCCCCACAGTAGGATGTACCACTTCCTAAAGCGACAACCCCTTTTTTCGAGAGGCACAACCATATCTACTTATGCTATAGCGTCTTATTATACTAAGCAACTGGATTCATGCATGCACATGAGTCTGACGAAATGCGCCATCCGCACCCCCACTTACATGAACCACTTAAAATCAGCTCAGTAAGCATTCCTTGACCCCTACCTAGTTCTGGGTCCTCCTTTTTTATACCAAGGTGGGTTACCGACTAATACAGGTCCCACACAATAGATGATACAAGCCACCCCCTAAACTTGCATCCCCACTACAAGGATTTTAACAGGTTATGACTAATTGATTTAACAAGCCCGCATAACCCCACTATATAAAACAGGTTAAGTTTGTTAGGTTCATATAACCTGCCTCCGCAGTTTTAACAAATTTACTTAACCCCTCATTGATTAAAGCGAGTTTACTTAAACCTTACACAATTTTGATTGGTTCGCATAACCCCCACAGATTTAAACAGGTTAAGTATTACAGGTTAACAGGTTGTTATCATTTTTCCATTCATGTCTTTTAATGCACTAGACCTCTCACATTAAGTCGGCCTCTTGTGGATGTTGGATATGCAGGGCGGTTCCGGGCAGACTTCTACCACAAGTCGGACTTAACCTCGTTATGTGTACATTTACACACTAGACCCCTCAAATTAGATTAACCACTTGTGGATGTTGGATTTGCCGGGCATTTCCGAGCAGACTTCTACCACAAGTGTAATCTAGCCTCATGTCTAAGTGAAGTTATAGTTTCTATTTACTGTAACTTTAGGCATGTTTATTTTTAAACAATTGTTCACGTTGATTACATGTTTTTCATTCCCCTACCCTCAAGTCATAAATCATTATGTACGATATGCCCAAATTAAAGTGTTAGGTAACAGTATAGATTATGCCTCCAAATCTCAGTCATGTTTCACATTACAACTTATGCCCCAATTTATTATTCCCAACCATTCCCAATTTCGTTCGTTCGCATGTTTCGGTGATAGGCCTAGGCACGAAGGTAGCCTGGCTATAAAAAAAAGGGAAGGAGGCATAATAACATAAAAGGCATATGATGACAGAAATAGGTGTACTAACAGAATAGGCATATTGTGACAGAAATAGGTATAGTAGCATAATGGGCATATGATGACATAATTAGGCATAATAACAGAATAGGCATATCAAGAATAGGCATATGCGAACTAAATAGAGGATCATGTGTACAAGTAATTGCATATCTGTTTAGTTATGATTCTGGTTATTAATGGGCACAGGTAAAAATCCAAACTTATAAACATGTCAGGATTACTTATTAAATGTTTATATCTAAAAGCAATGAAAACTAAATGTGATTGGATCTAAAGAATAGAGAATTGATTGTTGTTGTTGTTGTAGCAGAAATTCTTGAATACATATAAGCTGTCGTTGTAGAAGAATAGGCTAATTCAATTTGAGTTAGGGGTAGCACCTCATTGTCTCCTTTGTTTTTGATGAATAAAATAATAGAATTATGGTCCTATTTATAGCCTACGGTCAACGAATCTGGTAAAGAAACAAGTCATGGTTCACAGAATGGATCTGCCTCCAAATCTGGGTAGGGTCGACCCCGGGGTTGATACCCCTTTGTAGGGGTCGACCCATGGGTCGACATTTATAGGGCATGAAGTCGACCTCTAATGAGACGGTTTCCCTCTCTTTACTGCTCTTCAATTTTTGATTTTTTGAACTTTTTTAAATATTCTTTTTACTCATGTGTATACAAACTTCAAACCTTAATAACTTCTTAATACGTTGTCAGTTTTACGCAAACTCGGAGTCTACCTTAAGCAGAATTCTGAGACGAACGCAATGGCGCAGTCCGTTTTACTTAATTCCTGTATTTAATGAAGTATTCTTTAGTTTATCATTATTTTGTTCTTTAAAATTACGAGGTGTTACACATAATTTCGACTTAAAACAAATTTTGTATATTCAATCGAAGTTCAAACCTCAATATAACGAACTTTCGCGACGTTACGAGCACGTTTATAAATTAATATAAATGTAAACATTCTATCGTCGTTTTAAAAATGAATTCAATAATAAAATCCATTAATATTTCTAATGTAATATTTTAAACAAGTTTAAATATTTAAATCAAATAGCTGGAATATCTGGGTCGTTACATTCTTCTCCCTTAAAAGAATTTCGTCCCCGAAATTACTAAGTAAGAAGAATGCTCCAAACCCAATTAATTTCAAAATAATTATTTTGAAATATTATCAAAATATTTTCGATTTTCAAAAATTTACGCAAAATTCGCCAGCACCTCCTTCATACAGTTCGGCCCAATCATTACGACTCGCCACTTCGGGCCTTACATCGATCAAAGCAAAATAGAAGCCAAGCGGCTGCCCATCGCAGGGGGTATAAAATTAAACACCAAACAATATATTAAGGTTTACCTATTTTTTGGGCAATCAATACTCTAAGCAAAGAAACTAGCAGCCCAACCACTTTGAACCTGCACTTAGCTCGATATACAATAAAAATAAACATTGCATGGTTAAATTATTAGTTCCATTTCGTATTTGATTCCATTCAAATTCATTATATTGAAATTTATCCCTTTAGTTTTCAATTCGGTTAATTATTGATGATTATATTATATAACCAATCCATCATCCAATAAACAACCAATCAATAATCAACATAACCAAATCATCTATATTGACTTATGTTTAAGTTAATTTCTGATTTATTTAAATCAGATATTTAAATTTTATTTACAAATCCCACTGGTTATGTTAATCAAGTTAAATTTATAATCCCATTGAAATAAATACAAATCATTTAACAACCAAATATCAATTTTTGATAAAAGTTATTTGTTTTCTATACAAAAATATAATTTAGGCAAAAATATTTCGTTTACCCACTTTACAAAACAATGTAGCATCAATGGCCAGTCCAACTTGAAACATACAATACAAAACATTTGTTAATAAAAATTACAAAGTGTAACATCCCAGATTTTCGGACATCTATTTGGAATATTTAAATCGTTTTAAATATTGATTTGGTGAATGTAATGGATTTTTTATCAAATTTTATTTATTAAAATGGAATTCGAATATATATAAATAAAACGAGCCCGAAACGCAACGGCAGTTCGAAATTTTCGATTTGAACTTTAATTGAATATACAGGGTCGAATATAAGTCGGATTCTTGTGAAAAACGTTTGAACCGATTTGATTATATATTTCTAATGAAAGAGAAAAATTGACATTTCAGCTTGTAGATTATCAGTGATTTCCAAATCAAATTTTCAAAAAGTCGCTATGGAAATCGTTAATAAACGGTAACGTTAATTAAATATGGTTTCCTATATAATTTGAATACCGTTCAACTCGAAATGTTGATATAGAGCTATATAATGTATACCGGCTTATGTTGAAGCTATATGATATTTACGATAATAATTTATTATTTAAACAGAATTGTTTTTAATTTAATTATATTTTTATCGACCGTATATAGACCTTAGAAATAGTTTTCTTTTCAAACGATCACCGTTTTTGATGAAACAAATTTTATTGGAATGCGTACAATTAATTATTGCTATATTTCCAGTTTGAAGCCAATTGGAGTTGTTTTGTCGGTAGACGAAATTTAAGGGTGAACCGATAAATAAGTTGAAGTAAAATTAAGGTCGTTTGTGCAAATGGAGTCCGTTTTCAATTAAATAAATTTCATTAGGGTCGTCACGACAAGATGCAGCAGTACGTCCGTTTTCATTTCATTTGGAGTTCGTGAAGGTCAGTAAGAATTTAACAGACTACGTTAAATAACAGTAACCGTACAAGATAATATATATGTAAATTATTAACTCTTCGGAAGGGTGTACAAAGCCTAGAATATAAACAAACTGTATACCTTATACTAAACACATCACACTGCCTCTTGCAATCAAAACATACGTATTCACGTGTATATGCTATTCACGCATATCATAATGTTCGGGCATTAACCCAACAGCAGATGCCGCCTACCGTCTCTACAATGTACTCTGTCCCTAACGTATATGTGAACAACATGAACGGAACTGGTAAAGAGCAAACATCAGTATAAACAGTTCAAATATAATTTTTTTTTTTTGATTTACGTGTGGAACCTAAGACTTCACTCAAGCCATTGCTTGTCGGTCTTAGTAAACCCCACGGGTAGTGATATACCCCGATTTTTCAACGCCTTCACACTACCTAGGTAGTCACCCCTAGAAATTGGCAGAGGTGGCCCTCGAACCTGAGACCTATGTCTCATCCCAATTCGCCCACCTCTGACCAACTGAGCTAGGAGTGTCGGGTATAATTGTTTTGGTTGTTGTGCGATAACATTACTAAGTCGTTGAACATCAAAATTCATCCAACTTCACATACTGTTTTGAAATATTTAAAGCCTAGCACATGCTAAATTCTGATGCCTATCCTATCTTTACTTTCTCAGCTCGTACAAGTTAGTGTAAATATTTCAACTCCTAACTTCTGCAAAGCTATTTATGTAGCCACCCTATACATCAATACAATCAGACCTACATACATATAAAAAGTAAAGTTTTTAGACTATGAGTTGAAACAAAATAGCAGATGATACGCTGAGCATTCTACCAACTAGTAATGGAGACAACACAGACCTAACACCTAATATGATGCCTACACTGTGCGACGTCCTTATCAAATGAATGAATTCATCAACGCAGCTACCATTTGCACATGAAAACTCTTGCCCCTACGTGCCTCAAGCCTTCCCCTACTCACTTAAACTGAAACCGTACCCCTCTAACCCATACTTGAAAAGAAAACTCAACGCCCAACAAACCTAATACTTGAAAAGTATGGCAGCTACCGCACATGCAACCTGGTACTCTTTTAAACATCACGTTCTTCTTATCTTTGCTCGTCTCCTCTATAAATAGCCGATGTATCTGCTATATTTTTACATGAGCCAGTGCCCATTTCTTCATCTCAAAACAAATTGAAAACCGTAACCTTTTCGTAACCGAACCTTAAACCTCTATTTAAAACGAGACTATGTAAACCTCCTCAACGCAACGTTAGCCAAAGATTGTGCGAAGGATGGATGTGCATGTCTGGAGAAAAGCAAAAGTGGGTGGCATCGATCTGGCTGGCACGCACATCCTGGCGATGGTGGCGGTCCTCTGGTGAGTGGGAAGGAGGTGAGACAGGTTTGGATTTTCGCCATGAAGTGTGGATAGCTCTTCTTCTCAAAGACTTTGGCTTAGTTTAGGTGAGTCTCTGGGGTGGATCTTTGGTCTTACGAAAGGGTTCCTTCAGCATATTTCTTGTTGAAGTTGTTTCTAAGTAGCCAACAAGCTTTAAGTCTGATAGCTGGCTTTCGAGATGCCTGTGTTTTGTCCTTTTGTAGCTTAACTGTCTTTACTTTTTTTTTGTATTCAACATTAAGTTAATTAATGTCGATAACCCTTTCATCTCTCTTTGCTTTGCTCCTTGTCGGAACTTTGGTCTCGGATCATGGATTGTCGTCCTTTATTTCTTTCTTATTTACTTCTAGCTTGAGGTGATCGACTTACAGAATTAATCTTCACATTATTGGTCTTCTGTTTCGGATCCACTCTGTTGGAGTGCCTTTTTCTTGTCAGTTCCGAGCTTTCTCCTTCTAGGATGGTGATGGTTACTTGTTATCCCAATCTCTTCTTTCACGCTTTCAGCTTTGTTCTGGTGCTGGTCTATGTAGGTGGCGGTTCGATACCCCTTCACGGATAGCCTTTTACTATGTTGAATTTTGGTAGTAGCATTTGCGCCCCCTCCCCTCCCTCCGTGAAGGGGTAACTTCGACTTTTCAAGTCAAACTTTGATTTTCATTCAGCACTTTGATTTCCCACCTTTTGGTATCCTTAAATATGACTTGTTGATTAGCTCCTACTTGTACGGTTGGGATTTAAGGGTCACTTTGACATAAATACTCTTTTTCTTCTTCCCCATCCTTTTACATGCAAATTCATCGCTTAAACAATATCATTGTTTTCCAAGAATCGCATGGGATTTTTCAAAATTTCAAATTCGATCTTTCTGTAAGTACTCTAGTTAGATTTTGATTTTAAGAAACTGAGAGTAGCTCTTCTACTATGCCCGTGAATTCTGATTTGAACCCACAAGTTCTTAGTTTTATCGCAATAGTTCAATTCATGAAGTACGGCTGCAACGACCAATAATGGTGAACCGTGTGCGTTAATACCAAAATTAACTCTGAATCTGACTAATGGTAAAGGGGTATTTAATGGACGTAAGTATAGAAGAACCTTTCAAAAAAAAGCCAAATAATATGTAGAATTGAAAGTCGGAAAGAATGATCTGAGAGCAACATAAAACGACACCTTTCCAGAAGAAAGAAGCTCAAAGTCTACATCATGCCAATAAATTTCATATAGCAGGGTTCACCTAACAGGGTCCATCCGATAGGGCCTATTTGGCAGGGAGTTCTGCAACGAAAGGTCATCTAAGCTAGAAATTAAGAAAGGGCAAGGCAGAAGCTCCGCTCATTGAAATTCAGAAGGGCTATCGATATTAACTTGCTTAATACCGATACATCGGGAGGCGAAGAAACCAAAAGCATCATACCAAAAGCATATAGATCATCCGTAATTAGCTTCCAAAGCATCTTCCACATAAAAGCCGAAAGGTCACATTGATGGACAATAGAAATATCACCGGAAGCTACCTTCCGAAAGATCAGACTATCCCAAAAGCTCCACCTGAAGGCTAACCGGAACCATAGTAGAATACAGGCTATCCATACTAATCTAACTAGTACAGAGACCAACAACGGTTTTGAACCGGTAGCTATCTACATACATCAGGAGTACAAGCTCCTCTAAGTATACACGAGAAAGCCAGAAGCCTACATCTGGAAACTTATGTATGAAAGCCTATACCTGAGAGCCACCGCCAGAAGTTCAAATGCTGTCGGAAAGTCACCACATTGACAAGCTCATCTCAGTCTCAAAGAATCCCCAATCCACCGAAACCCTCGCTTCAAAGGCCATAACGAATGCCACAAAAGAGGCCGGAAGCCAAACATCCAAGACGAAGGAAAAAGGAGGCCGACAAGGGCACCTGCAGGCCCAACGGCCCAATAGCGGAAGGGCCCTCGAATTCTCCGTAAATAAGACCCCGTGAGTCACATTTACGGGGGATTCTCTCATTCTAATTCTTGTATTCCCTCTCTCTAAACCCTAATACTGGGATCAATTGAAGGATATCTTCTGTTATTTTCATATATTCTAAATCAAAGATTAATAGAGAGCGCATCTATCCTATGAGTATTCTTCTGTGAGTTTATCATAATATTTCTTAACTATTATTGCTATGATTTACTGTTTTCTTCCTATATATACGTGGATTCTTTTCCATACCTTTCCGCAAATCGGATGAAACACCTTTTTCCATAGGTTAAAACCCATCCTTCAAGCCTATATCCCCCTTTTTATGAGCCTAGATCTTTCCTCGAGCTTGGTTTGGAATCCCTTTCTGACTTTCATCGAGTCCTTTGTCAAGAGCAGCATGTGGCGATCCATCTCCTAAAGACCTTGACACCTAGAAGCATTAATCTAACCAAACCTCGTAATGGCTAAACAACCCATTTTCCCCCTTTGATCCATTCCCATTGGCCTATTTCCGGTGTTGACGAAAAATATCACTAACATTTTGGCGCTAGAAGGAGGGCCTGAACCTCCGACCTTGTGGTTAACAGCCACATATCTACCTTTGTTGTTCCATCCCGGATTGGAATAAGGCTTTGAAGAAGCGAAGTTATAAGTAAGAGGTCCCGGCAAAAGCCTTTTGGATCTCGAATGGATAAACCAAAAATCATCAACCTTGGAGTGATAGAAGAGCAAAGGTTAAGAGTGGAAGCTTTGCGGATAATAAAGCGGAAAAGAAAAATAGAACAACACGCTTACGACACTTGGGATAATAGCCTTTCCCACATAGGACAAACCTTAACACCTCCTCCAAGTGGTTCTGCATTATTGGATACTAACGTCTTCTCTCACCTTAAGAAAGCTCTCTACAAGCTAATCAGTGGAATGACGTTTAAACAAGAAATAATGAATGATGTTGACCATTTCACCAATAATTGGTCCAAAGGAATAGCATCTCAATCTCAGTGTGCTTTAGGAAGTAGGAATGGAGATGTAGGTAAAACAACAGGGTTGGATCACCAGAGGGTTAGGTCCTAGCGACAAGCAAAGAAGTTCGCCACAAGACTACTTAAGGAATATTACTTTACCACCTCGATGGAGAATATATATTTCCTAACCAAACACGAACTCAACCATTGGCCGTCCAAAAAGAAAAGGCACAAATACGAAAGGAAAGCAGGAGGACCCTATTGTCATTACCACATAAGGAATGGACATGACACCAATCATTGCCGAATCCTTGAGGAAAGGATAATCAAATTCATCAGCCAAGGCAAATTACGAGAGTTTATAGATCAGTTTAGGTTCAGTAAAAACCCTTAGGAAAAGGATTGTCAAACACGACTGAGGGTATGGAAAACCCTTCATTCAAAGCCTAAAGATACCCAAAAGGGGTCAAACCATAAATGAATCAAATCCCTTCTCACCACCAAAGTGGTCAAGACAAGGTATCCCCCGAAGGGGATGGTGTGTTAGTCTTTCTCCATGCCTGAATTAGAGGGGACTAGGTTAAAGCATCAAAAGCATAAGCTTCCATTTCACACCAGAAATGGTCGTGGTAGTGCATCTAACATTAACATGCCCTTCCTCTGCTTGTAGAAGAGTACGCCCTGCCTCTGATAGAATTGAGCACGTCCTACCTCTGCTCTTAGAAGAGCACGTCCTACATCTGTTTATGTTCCGTGTTACCCGCAGAAGGGAGCGACAACTGCTATCATCACCTACGATGGTTAGGATAGGGCACCCCTCGGAGGGGGTGGTGTGTAAGCCTCTATCAGTGCCTATAATGGTCCTATAGAGCATCAAAAGAGTAAATATTATTTTTGTATACAATGGCCCCATCAAAGTTTCTAAGACCTTATCATCACCTACGATGGTCAGGATAAGGCGCCTCCTTGAGGGAGGTCGGGTAAGTCCTTGGGCCCTGCTTTTTGATAAGCTAGCCATGCGCAGCGGACACACAGGCCAAGAGAGTGGCCAACAAAGCACGTACATCCTCTGCATTGACATTGAAAGCCCAGAGAGTTGCTCAGGAAGCACGTACAACCGCTGCTTCACAAATCCAATCCGAGGGGGATACCAAAACATTAATACCGGAAGGGGGTTCCCAGTTTTCAATCTTAAATTACCTGGATAAGGGTTGATTTAGGACTTCTACAAATACCGAAAGGGATTTGTCTGTCTTCAATCTTTAACTTCTTGAACAAGGGTTGGTTTAGGTCTCTTATATTAATATCTAAATCTGGATTGGATTAGTCTCTCACAAATACCGGAAGCAGGCGTCCGGTCTCCTATTCTTATAACCCGATTCTGGGTTGGGGCCAATTTTTACAGGTATCGGAAGGGGGATCCCAATCTTACCTCAATGTCGAATCTAGGGTGATTCGATTCGCAATAAAAGCCAAAAGCGAGCCCTCAGCCTTCCATCTTAATACCCAAATCTGGGTCAACTTAGGTGTGAACCACAACTGGATATAAGGTTCTGGTCTCATTACAAAATATCCAGATCTAGATATCTTCATAATGTCAAAGCTGAATAAGAAGGAGCTAATCCACCCTCTCGCCAACTTGAACCTAGCTTGGAATCTCATTTCCGCTATTACTAGTTGCAAACTAATGGCCTTCTCACTCACCCAGGAAAGTGTCTTTGACCTATGCTTCCATCAATTCATTACCCAATTATACCAAATGTTTGCACTAACATGCACCATGCAAGTAAGCATTATAGATATGTCGCACCTTCTACATCTCATTACTATTAGCCCTACTGAAATCAAATGACACTATAAGGAAGTCTATAAGACAAACTCTTAACAAAGTATACTGACGACAAGCACCCTATCGTGACAGTAACGAAAGAAAAACGTTTACGTTAAGATGCGTCATCATGCATTAAGTAGTATCGTTGTAAGTTTTGCCTCTGTTCAAAAACCCCATTATCATAAAATATTACATACGACAAATGATATACTAGGCACTTCATATCTTACATAGTTATTACAAGAAAGGTTGTGAGACAAACGCATCTCCTTCGGAAAAGAACACCCATATTCCAATACTAAAACTTCGGTGTAAACAATAGCCTTACTCCCAATGAAAAGCTTTTTATTCATTAGACAAGAAAGTAGTTGCAGAATGATGAATCACGGTACGTAAAAGTCCATCAACCTTTCGCATCTTTTCTATGACCGTGCATGAATCATCCAAGGGTTTAGGCTGCCACTTTAAAGCTCGGTTGAAAGCCTTTCCTATTTCACGAAGATTTTTGTTTTCCTTCTTCAAGTCAAAAATATCTTTGTGTAAAGATTGTTTCTCCTTTTGTAACTGCTTGATTATGGAAGTGTAAAAATCAGTACGATGAAAGTTGTCCTCGACACTTTTTCTATCATAAAAACCTTTCATGTTGGCCTTAACCTGTCTACACCACCTAACGGCAAGGGAATGATCCATTCCAAAGGGAAAGTCCCCTATCTCAAGCTTAGAAGGTTCTGGACCCCATCGAAACCTGCAAGACACCAGGAGTGGAAGTTTCAGGAGTGCCTCCAAAGGTAGATTCCCATTCTTTACATTTTGTCAATACGTCGTCGCGACTTGCCTCTATGTCAATGGCTTGATGTCGGAGTTCATCCTTTTCTCCATCAAAATCAATAGAAGGAATGGTCTTTGTGTCCATCTTCACTTCAGTGATGTTTTTGTCCTTTTGCTTTATCTAAGCCTCCAATATACCTATTTGCTCCTTCAAACGTTGTGCAGATAGCTCCCCGAATAGGAGAAACCTATCGTCAGTATCGCTAAGAAGGTTCCTCGGAAAATCTCCAGGGCATGGAGTAATTCGAACATCCTCATCGGTGAAGCAGGAAGTTTCTTCAAGCAAACATTCCTTTTTATGTAAAAAAATTGACAAACACTTATAGGATCTATTTTCAAATAATGAACATCAATATTTAAACCACATAATGACCTACAAAAGAAGGAAAATGGACACAAGCACAATTCATATCCATGCAAATTAACATTAACTACAAAGGGTGTAACAAGTTAATTTTTCTCTCCAACACTCCTTTCCTTCATATTACATACAAATTTAGCATGGTGGGCCCTAAGATTCTTTAATATCACCTCTCTACGATTTCCCAAGAAATTGAAAGATAGCCGGGGGTACTTAAAAATGCTTGAGCTCTCTCAAGAAACGTTCTCTGCTGGATTTATAGGAGTGTTTTGTGAGAAACTCCTTCTTGAACCTAGAGAGAGTGCAGATCGTCCTTGGAAACAAAATAACTAATGGAAACATAATCTTCATCACCATAAGAATGAGTCATTAAGGATCGAGGCCCACAAGTAAAGAAGAAATTCATGGACGAAGGTTCATATCTGAGGGATAGGAGAAACCATACGTATTGTCTGATCTTTCTCGCCAGGTTTCTGGAAATCAATCTCTTCAGCAAACCTACCATCTCCGCATGAAGAAACTGAAATATGAGATGAATTAGCACTCGAGAAACCCACGTAGTCACCCATAAACACAGAGAACATACCTTCCCTTCTACCTTCCTTATCATGTCCACGTGGGAAGTTAAATTCATTGTTGCGACCGCCTATATCATCACCACCAATAAGTGAAGCAGGATTCTCGCCATGTCCATGGGCTGGATAATCAGGCAACTCCTCAACAAACAAAAGATCCTCAACCCTCTCCTTGTTTCCTTTAGAAATTTCAACATCCTGTCCAGACATCCTAATTCGCCTGAGGACTATGCTTTGAAGATATGGAGGGAGAGAAGGAAAATCCATATCCGGAAACATGCCACAATTATCATGGTAAACCACAGAGAGGACCTTTTCATAATATTTGGCCGCTACGTCTGGAAGATGTACCCTCAGAAACGAGGAAATTTTGTCTTGAGTTTCATAAATTATCCGTTTAGCATTGTAGAGGGTTGCCTCCTTTACTTTCAGCTCCCTCGCATGCTCCGCCAACATATCTGACTGCTTGCGCCTAAGGGTTGAAACTTCAGTAGCTAAGATATGGTTACCATTATTTTCCCTCTCAAGAAACACTCTCAGCTGGCTACAAGCTTCCTCATTATGGCTCTTTGCTGAAGCTAGATCACAAATTTTAGACTCTAACGTGGACTTCTCTTCCTTTAGCTTTCTTGTGTCACGAGATAACGAAGCCGCCATCATCCCGGCGGTGTACCAACCACTGAATATCTGCAAGGGAATGATGTGGTATTAACATGTGCATAAGGTAAACAAATAAAGAATTTAGGAGAACGAGGGTATGAACCAAGAATTGCTACTTGATGAGATGAAGACAAAAACTAGATCAATCTGTAAAAGTGAGCCTTGAAATATCAGACCCATCAAGGCAAGGTAAGACAAATCTGACGATATTATCAAAGTCCGTAGTCGATGAAAAAGGATTTATAGAATCGCATTGTCGATGAGAAGGGGAAGGTGGTTCACATCTTCTCAAATCCGAATTTCCTTAAGAATCAGATGTTAGAAGAACAACAACTAAAATACTTCTTGCGGTATCCACAAGAAGATGGACACACATTGGGAGAGTCTCCAAAAAAAGGGGCAAGGGGGATAGATAGCGACCGACACCTAGGCGACCGAACAATCTCATCACCAAAAAGACGAGAGACTGAATTTTCCCTCTTATGTCTCTTGGTAGAACCACTGTTGGTAGACGAAGTTGTTCTCTTCTTAGATAAAAACCTAAGATGGGGAGAGACAGCGTGAGACGAATATGAATCATCCCTGAACGTTGAATGCAAGAGAAGAGGAACTTTACCCACTACATCAACAGCTTGAAGCTTCTTTGCTCCGAGCTGCTATTTTTTTGAACAAAAACTAGAAGACTTGCTCAACCTGAAGTCGTCCAATTGTGGAATCTCAGACATAGTCCTGCCAGGTGATGCCATAACATAAGCATGTGTTTTAATGTAATTTCTATTTGATAATTGCACACAAACGACTACAAAGATCGATGTCGACAGGTTAACTTACCCTCTATTACGAGTTATTTTTTTGTACAAATCTTGTTTCTCAGAACCTCGATAATGAACGGGGATGGGTACAACTTATTAAAGGCCGCCATTAATCGTCATCTCGAATGACTATTGAGTTTAATCTACACTAGGACCATCAATCCCTGATTCAAAGCATAATCCAAATCAGTGTACGAGGTTTAAACAAGAAAAATTACGACTAGTTAGATTTGAAAACCTGGGAAATAATGTGATAAATTTCGATGAACAGTAACCTTGCTTGAGTAAAATATTATGCAAGAAGAAGGAGGAAAGTGAAAAAGAAGATTTGGGAAAAGAGATTCGCTTTTCCTCTCAGGCGTACATCTAAAATCGGATTAACAAACAGGATTTATGCTGAGAAAGCAAAAATGTTTGCCAAAGGTAAAAAGTAAAAAAAGAAAAAAAAAGAGGAATTTGCATTGAGAATTCGAGGTCAATCTGGACCATACAAAGAGAGACCAATCAACGCTCCTGACTGATGAAGATAAGAAGGCACAGAAATGACTCTTTGGAAAAGATAAAAAGATTGACTTGAAAAGTCGAAAACACTGCTACACTAGGGGTGAAATGTTACTACCAAAATTAACTCTGAAACTAACTAATGGTGAAGGGGTATTGGAAGGATGTAAGTACAAAAGAACCATACGAAAAATAGAAAGCCAAATAATAGGTAGAACTGAAAGCCGGAAAGAATGACCTGAGAGCAGCGTAAACTGGCACCTTCCCGAAAGGAAGAAGCTCAAAATCTACATCATGCCAACATAGTTCATCTGGTAGGGTTCACCCAATAGGGTCTATCCGACAGAGCCTATTCGGTAGGGAGTTCTATAACGAAAGGTCATCTAAGTCAGAAATGAAGAAAGAGCAAGGCAAAAGCTCCACTCATCGAAATCCGAAAGGGCTATTGATATTAACTTGCTTAATACCAATACATCGGGAGGCGAAGACACCAAAAGCATCATACCCAAAGTATATAGATCATCTGGAATTAGCTTCCAAAGCATCTGCCACATAAAAGCCAAAAGGTCACATTGACGAACAACAGAAATATCGTCAGAAGCTACCTTCCGGAAGATCAAACTATCCCAAAAGCTCCACCTGATGGCTAACCGGGACCTAGCAGAGATACATGCTATCTGTACTAATCTAAGTAGTACAGAAACCAACAACGATTTCGAACCGGTAGCTATCTACATACATCAGGAGGACAAGCTCTTCTAAGTATACATGAGAAAGTCGGAAGCCTCTGGAAACATACGTCCGAAAGCCTATACCCGAGAGCCACCGCAGGAAGTTCAAATGCTGTCTGAAAGTCACCACATTGACAAGCTTATCTCAGTCACAAAGAAGTCCCAATCCCCCAGAACCCTCGCTTCAGAGGCCATAAACAACGCCACAAAAGAGGCCGGAAGCCAAACATCTAAGACCAAGAGAAAAGGAGGCCAACAAAGGCACCTGCAGGCCCAACAACCCACTAGCGGAAGGGTCCCCGAATTCTCTATAAATAACACCCCATATGTCACATTTATGGGGAATTCTCTCATTCTAATTCTTATATTCTCTTTCACTAAACCCTTAGACTGGGATCAACTGAAGGACTTCTTATGTTATGTTCATGTATTCTAAATCAAAGAATAATACAGAGTCCATCTATACTCAGAGTATTTTTCTGTGAGTTTATCATAATATTTCTTAATTATTATTGCTATGATTTACTGTTTTCTTCCTATATATGCATGGATTCTTGTCTATACATTTCCGTAGATCGGATGAAACACCCTTTTCCATAGGTTAAAACCCTTCCTGCAAGCCTAGATCCCCTTTTTATGAGCCTAGATCTTTCCGCGAGCAAGGTTTGGAATCCCTTTATGACATTCATCGAGTCCTTTATCAAGAGCATCGTGTGGCAATACTTCTCCTAAAGACCTTGAGACCTACAAGAAGTAATCTAACCAAAACTCGTAAAGGCTAAACAACCTATTTCCCCCTTTTGATCCATTCCCATTGGCCTATTTCCGGTGTTGAAGAAAAATATCGTTAACATTGTGTAATTAACACATATCCCCCTAGCATATTTTCTAAGGTTTAAAATGTAAGATCACGTGCGTAAAATTCTATTTCTAATATAGGGGTGACATTTGAAATTTTCTTTTTGGTGCCGATGGGCTTAAGGTTAACACTGCCGACCCCTTTTGGTTTTGGTTTCATAATTACCGACACTGAAGTCTGCTGTCGACTTGAGACTGGGTGCCTTCAAACGGGATATTTTCAATTAGCAGTTGTACCCACTTTTTTGAAAATCAATAAGACCATAGTATATGTGTTTGTCGACATTAGTCCTACCAGCACCTCACCTTTGATCTTTATGGTATTATTTTGCTATTGATAATGAGACAATTGACATGAACAAAACTAAGTCTTAGTCAACACCGTAGACATGGATGCATAATGTATGTGATCCACAATAATGGTTTCAACTTTCATAGCTTATGGTACACTTTTAATTATTTTAAGGAAATTCTGGAAACTTACGTAATAGAACTTATATAAGGATACTGATTTTGGAAAAAGATCACTAACACATCTATTACGAAATAATATCATCTGGCAATACTGAGCCCGATCAATTTTATTTTGAGATCTTCAATTGGAAAGCTTTTCTCAATATGTTTTTATTTGGACTAAGGATGAGGTAAGGGCCATCCTTGATTACTACGGTATGACTAGAGTTGATACCATCCCCGCTTCTGGAAGAGATACTATCCAGAACCCTCCAGAAGGATACTTTTCTTATTCTAATATACATATCTAGCATGGTTGCTTTTTCCCATTTTCAGACTTTATCGTAAAATTTCTAGAGTACCTAAAGATGGCCCTCATTCAACTGACCCCGAACACATATATTTGTCTTTTATTCCTTGAACACCTGGAGTTGGAATCGGGACATCCTTCTCTTAGTCCTCGCCTCCTACACTATTTCCTACAATTGTCTGTAATTGAAGGGCTCATCTGTCTATCTTTCATGCCAACCTTTCCAAGAAGCTGATTAGTGTTAATCACTCCTAGCTCATAGATTGGGATACACAATTCTTCTTCATCAGATGTCCCTCGAGCATTGGAGGCACTTTTTCCATTCTAGGTAAATTGTACTTCTCATTACTT
The DNA here is from genome assembly GCA_030737875.1 of Allium sativum. Lineage (NCBI taxonomy): Eukaryota > Viridiplantae > Streptophyta > Magnoliopsida > Asparagales > Amaryllidaceae > Allium > Allium sativum. Next base: position 1,042,934,640 of record CM060916.1, on the reverse strand, counting down.
GTTATTTTCTATCTTGGACTTTATTTTATCGTTTTGTTTTACCTTAGTCCCAATTCCTTCGAGAAAAGACTTGATTTGTAAGGAGATTCAAGCTGTCCGCAACATATTTATGGTTTTCGAGAAATTGGGAAGACGATCCATCCTAATGACTTTGAGTAACCTTCAGAAGTATGGCTTCCTTCCTTTAGGACAAAAGATCTTGGGAAGGCCTCCTTTACACTTTCCCGGGTCTACGCATCTTTTCCGGGGCTCGTATGTGTTTACTAATTTATCCCTTCTATCACTTGGGCTTTCAGGTAATTACTACTTTCGAATGTGGTTCTAAAATCTTACCCATATTCAGCTTGTCCTAATTCATGACTGTTGTAATTAGCATCTCAAGCATTGGATGGAGAATCTGCCTTAGATGCCTTGCCCAAATTTCATGTTGCAGCTGAGAGAAAGTTTGCATCTTCTGCCAAGGAACTAGCTTCAAAGAGATACAAAGATGAGACCTCAACCCCCTTTGTATTTCATGAAGTCGGCTTTGCTGATCCCGATGAGTTCCATACCCCGTCTTTAGCAATTCCTTCTGATGATGTGACTCCTAATACTACTCCTTTCTCAACTGAAACGTTGAGTAGTAACTTTCTTCACTGCATTCTGTTCCAGATACCCCTGGATCTTTGATTTTGATAGAACACGAGTTGCAGTTGGGTTCTTCGCCCGGTCATGTCAGTTCCTCAATTCCAAATTTTGATGAAATTATAAGGCTTTCCCGTTCTTTTGATGAAGTGGTCAATTTTTCGCTTTCATTTATTCCTTCGAATTTAAGGGGTATCTCTCATTCACCTGTTGAGCAGTAGTTACTGGTATGACCTTTTTTTGCTTTATTTTGACCTTTATGCGAGTTCTGATTCTTATCTTCTTTTTAGGTTTCTAAAAGATGGTTTTCTCTTTTGGAGAGGATTACCCCTATCTCTGAAAGCCTTGTCACTTAAGGAGGAGAAAGGTGCACTAACTCATAAAATCTAAACTTTGACAGAAGGGCACAAGGAAGAATGTGTAGAACTGAAGTTGTCTCTAGAAAAGGGTTAGATCGAAATTGGAGAGTGAGAGGAAATCTAAGTTTCTTTTGAATGACCACGTGTTAGCACTTCAGTTGTTTAAGCATTAGGTTGAGGATGAGAAGGCTAGGAAGGTAGCCAGTCATAATAAAAGGTTGAAAGAGAAGGATGCTCAACTTTCTCGGGTCCAAAATGCATTGTCTGTCTCTAAGCGCATAATCTATGAAGCTAAGAGCAAAATCTCTGAATTTCTGAAAGCGAATTACCCAAAAATGGTATTGGAATATTATGAGGATGCTCTTTTCTTAGCATTTTTTGATAACTTCAGAAATTTTCCTGGGATAGATTTTCCTTCTGTTCATCCTTCTGTCTGAGACAGAGTTATAGGAAGGAGTGAGTTAGCCAAAAAGAGAATCCAGGTTCTACAGGAGGGTAAGTCCAATCCTGAAGCCTTTTTGTTCATCGAAGACCTTCCGGATAACCTAGATTTAAGCATGGAAGAATCCGAATCTATGGAATCTAATCATGACTTGGATAACGATGACAACCTTAATCCTAAAGGTACAACTTCTTGAGGACTTAGACCGAGAGAGAATCACCGTCTCCTATAGAGGTGTTCGTGCTTTTATGAAGACAGTTTCAGGTCCTTCGAATGCTTCTCCTGATCCTAACTTGGCTGAAATTCCTTCTAAGGATGGTAATTCTCCAGGCTTAGGGCCAGAAGAAATGGCGCATACTATACTCCCTGAAGCTTAAGTAGCTCAGGTATGGTTTTTACTTTTCCTGTGTATACTTTTTGTACTATTGCTCATGGACTGTGAGTTTCCAATGACAATTCATTGATAAAGGGCAACAATATTTTGCCAATATGATATGTAAAACAACAAAATTCTTTTTTACTTGAACTTCTTATTCCCTTTTTTGTTTTGGCAGAACTTTTTCTCATTGAAGGTGTGTTTTCATGAGATACTTTATACTCATGTTCTAACTTGATAGATGAGCGTATGACAAATGTTACCACATAAGTTATGGTTGTACTTGGAGAAGATCCTATGATCCTTCACCGTATTTGTGGGAAATATGAATTTCCTCTAGGTTGTCTCAGTGATAAACGAGAAGCTACTCCAAAAGAAACTTAAAAATTTTAGTTTGTGAACCCCAACACATGTATGATGTACTCTTAACCGACGGTACCATCATTGTAACCCTTGCTATAAGTGTACATTTGCAGTAAATTTTAAATGTGAACCACGATTGGCTAGTATTATTCTTCTAATGCAGGACTTGTAAATGATTATGTTTTGTCTTTTGTATGAATAGGGAAGCCAATCTAAAGCTTCGCCTTTTATAATTAAAGGGATTTCATCGGCACTTGTGAGGCTAAAAAGCCTATTTAAAGATGCCCCCATTTCAAAATTGGAACATACATACTATCTTCAAAAGATGAAGATTAGAAATCAGTGCGAATAAATATCCTATTTAAATGGTCAACTTAAAGAGAGGGATGAAACTATTATATAGTTGCCAAGGCAACTAAAGGCTAAACCTTGCACCAGTTCAGGTGAGAAAATAAGCAAATTACTTCATCGGATCGACGAACTGGAAGTGGAGTTGACGAAAACAAAAGAAGGCTATGCGTATTTGGAATTTTCTATAAAGAATCTCAGCTCGAATTAAAAGGCATAATTACTATGAGACTTCTTTTGTGTGATAGATGTGATATTGTACCTGTGTATCTTAAACGTAAAACGCTTAATACAACATTAATATGCACGTAACAACTTATTAAAATGATTTTGTAAATAAGTTTGTATATTGTGTGGATATCATCTGATATGTGATATTTATCCTTGATAGGGACGCTCTCTTTCCAGAGTCCTTATTGCACTATTCTGCACAAACTCAATGCACACTATTTAGTGTTAACTTGTAAGAGACGCATGATATATAAATGCATGCTCGTATAATAAGCTCAATCAAATTTTTTGTACTAGTAAAAGAATTTTTGTTTAATAGGTACTCTTAAGAAACTTCCCACCATGGGATATTTAAGAAAAATGTATCCTTTGTTACAAGGTTCTATTATGGAAATCTAAGATAGTTACTATAACTCTTCCCTGAGCTTATGTTTTAGTGTAATGTGGTTATTTATATTGCTTATTTTGTCGGAGTAATGAGTAACGACTTTGGTGTATATATGGGCTAAGAAAATCTCCTTGAGAAGGATGAAGGATCACAATCTTTGTTCGATGGTTTCTAGGTAGTAGAGCTAAGCTAGTATTCTGAGTACCGATAGTTAATCCCTTCCTTCAGGGTTAAGAATCAAATTCTCGCGACCTGGATTAGGGTATTAATAAGAGAAGCCTAGAATCCTTCCTTTGTTGAATAATCAGGAACCTTTCATCAATTTTGTAACACCCCACCTCCGCCAGGGTGGCTCTTGCAAGCGACTCTGACTTTGGTGGGGCGTTTTGGTAAAAAAGGTAAACATGCATAATGATATAGCAAGGCAGGGCATGACATATATATATAAATAAACAGAGTAAGTAGATAAAACAGCGGAAGATTTTTAATTTCATTTCAAAACACAAGTCTGGTACAACATAATATCAATTTTCCAAATAAACAAGTCTAGGTAAAACAACATCATCTGAAAACAGAAATACATAAGTGCTATCCCCAAAATACGTGAGAACCATAGCTAGCTTCATGTAGAAGGCGTACATGAACTGAAATCCCTCAAGCAAGCAATCCAAAATCCAAGCTAGGCTCCTGTATTCCCTCCCTGAGAACCTGGGGGGGGGGGAAACGGAAGAAAAGAGGCGAAAGAAAACAGGTCAGTCAAAAAGACTGAGTAAGCCCTGCTACGATCAGTCTATAAACTAATAAAGTTAACAGCATGATGGAAACTGAGATGATCATAGATAACAACATACTGGCATGATAAATTAACTACAAGATAGATAGAGGTGTCATCGCATAAAACAAGGTTAAGTTTTGCACCACGGTGTACTAGCAAACCAACATAACAGGTATTGATCCCTTGGCCCAAGCTTTGACCCAATAACATGAAGTGACCTTAATATAAGGTCCAGCCCAACGGTCTAGTCGATCGGCTCCCTATAAACCTAACACGTCAAGTGTTGGTGTCCATACGGCCCACATATGGATGTAGTCTGACTGTGCTGGGTCCACCTTCGGGTGTATCAAGCCCTCGGGTGTCAACCCCGGACACTTAAGCAATAATGCACAGCCCAAACCTACTGGTACCCGTGCCTCGAGTTTGTCCAATACCGGACTACGTGCACGTCCGTAGCCCGCCTGGACCCGCACCGCTGTACCACTCAGCCATCGCTTTGGTCGCTTACATCCGTCCAGTAATCGTGCCCCGCCCTAGCCTAGCTTCTAGGGTTGTGAATGATACCAAACTGGGATTACTGTTAGAACAGACCACGTTGCTAGGGTTTTCTAAGAGGGTTAAGTGTGGTTTAACCCCTCACTAATCATGGATTAAATTAGTTAAGTGTAACCAACAGTTCACCAATTAACCCCATCTAATCCCTCGTATCCCCAAATGGATTAAATTGGTTAAGTGTAACTTAACCCCATTTCCATCCCTTGACTCCCCAAATTGGTTAAGTATTAGTGGACCTTGACTTAACCCTAATCACGAGGCATTAATTAATTTAATGCACCTTAACCTCTCACATTAGACTTTGTTGCGGTCACTAGTTAGGCCGGTCGGTTCCGGGTAGCTTTACACCACAACTAGGTCTAACCTCGGGTCTTGGCACCACATGACCAACTTCTCACATTGGGTCCTATTGTTTGTAGCCACTAGTTAAGCCGGTAGGTTCCGGGTAGAATTACGCTACAAACTCAACCCAACCTCGAGTTGGCCACACTTATGTTTTCTAAGTGTCATGTCCACTTTATTTCAAAACATAATTACAAGTCAACAAATACTTGGGTAGACCTAACTTAATAGGTAAATTCCCAAGGGGTAGACCTAACTTAATAGGTAAATTCCCAATCTTATATTTTCATGTATTTTAAGTTTACCCAAACCCCCCAACGTCATTCTATCGCTTACATATTCGTAATAACGCATAAAGGATAGGAAGAGGGAACTTGGCACAACATACATGATGGACTTGCATATCACAACAAACACACATAACATGTTAGACTTGCACAACTTAGCATCGTGAACTTGCATATTACCATAAACATGCATAACATGTTAAACTTGCCTAACATGGCATAGGGAACTTGCATAAACATGCATAACTTGTCAAACATGCACAACGTGTCATTTTAAACTTGCATAAGCATGCATAACTTATTAAACATGCATAACATGGCATAGTGAACTTGCATAAACATGCATATGCACAACTTGTCAAACATGCACAACTTGTCATTTTAAACTTGCATAAATATGCATAACTTGTTAAACTTGCAAATCATGGCTTAGTAAACTTGCATAAACATGCATAACTTGTTAGACTTGCAAATCATGGCTTAGTATACATGCATAACTCAATTAACTTGCAAATCATGGCTTAGTACACTTGCATAAACATGCATAACTTATCAAACATGCATAACTCAATAAACTTGCAAATCATGGCTTAGCAAACTTGCATAAACATGCATAACTCAATAAACATACAAATCATGGCTTAGCAAACTTGCATAAACATGCATAACTTGTCAAACATGCATAAACCCCAACTTTCATCACACATTAACTTTAGAGTTTCTAAAATGAAGGTAAGAGGGCTTACAATGCTTATGCGGACTCAAATGAGTATAGCAAATGTGAAAAACCCCTTAAGCAACTAATTAAACCCCAAAAATGCAAGCAAACTTGATCAAGACTCCTCCTTTATGATGCCAAATAGAGAAACAAGCCTTTAATGCAAGCTAAGGAGGATCATACAAGCCTAAATATACTTGTATGCATGGAAAATTACTTAGAAATCAATTTAGGAATTGTATGAAGAGAGTGGAGGCCATGAGAGGTTTGATTTTGCCATAGTTTAGTTGCTAGAATGAATAATAGGGCTTTAGGGTAGGATTAGGGGCTTATTTATAGAAGATTAGAGTGTTTTTAGCCCTAGGATTAACCCTAGATTAGTTTTGGCCCGTCAGATTTAGGAATTCTCTAGAACCAGACCACACAACCAAGCCCAAACCAAAGTGGTGCGCCAGGCTAAACTGCTTGGCTACCCCCTGTCGACAGGGTTGTCGACAGGGCAGTCGACATGCTAAGACCCCTGTCGACAGGCCTGTCGACAGGCCTGTCGACATGGGGTCCTGGGCGGGAATTTTTCCCGCCTGCGCCAGTTTGCCCAAACCCTTGTTTTTGATTTTAAAATTTTAAATCTGTTTTTACTTAGGAATTTTCTGAAAACTTCAATGGGCCTTAACTGGGTCATACGGACTCCGATTTTCGAAAACTCGGACTCTATTTCGCGTATTTTTCCGAGACGAACGCAATGGCATAGCCCGTTTCCCTTGATTCACATTTTAGAATTAAATTCTGCCTCGATTTATGTTATAACAGATTATTGAAAATACGGGTTGTTACATTCTCCCCTCCTTAAAGGATTTCGTCCCCGAAATCTTCAAGTTCGGAAGAACATATCCTACCATCCAACATCCATCTACTCAAAACATCATCCACGAGCAATCATTGTCCTTAAAGGATTCTAAATGTGGTATGAACATATGCAAAGGTGTGTGTATATGTACTTACCTAATGCAAAAATCAGGCGGTTACTGATACAGTAAACCTCCTTAATGCATATGTATGTCAGTGAAATGAATCCATATGTATGCAAATTCATAACATAATTCATAGTATCTATATGAGTGCACATAACATTCATCCATATGCAACATCCATGTGGTGGCACAACAAGTTCCAATCATGAATAAGTATAAACACTCATGCATATGCAACATGAAGAGTGTGTGAGCCGATCTAGTGCCTAATCGTGTATAATGCATCCACGAGTAACCACTTGCAACCACTTGCAATCATCAAGCATAACATGTTTCAAACACATGTTTCAACCAAAGGATTTCTACCTAAGGTCCTCACGACAAGATAAACACGATAAACTAGATAAACTAGATAAACATGGACAGCAAGATAAACTCCTTTTTGGATTACAAGGAATCCATTCAAACTCTGCCATATAGTACTAACCGATGAGTCTTAACCTCCTTATGGAGTTTACAACAGAAATAAGATCGAGAATGGGACCGAGAGGATATATACAAAAGATAACTTGCAAGCAAGCTCCACAGGAAAACAAGGATCAAGGATGCACTCTTAGAAAGAGATATGGTGCGCGTATCTAGTCTTCACTCTTCTTAGTCACGTTTCCTTGAGCTTAACTCCACTGTGCTTGACCGTCTTTTACTTCATGATTTCTTGGCTTCCTAACTCCTATTTCCCAAATTCGAGTTGGAACTTATTTCGTTATTGCCTCTCGTCTTCCTTTTCCACTTATTCTTCTTTCTGTATACTTGGCTTAAACATAACTGTAACCTTATGATTTCATGCAAGCTTTCCAAAATTCACTAGTGAATCCTGGATCTCGTCTACTTACTATAAAGTATTCCACGCAGCAGAACTTTTCTTGAAAATACCAATCCACGTTGCCAATTGCCCTTATAAACGTGATTTTCTATAACTTATGCTTAATCGAAATGAACTATCTGCTTATGAGTGATAAGCCATACCTAGATTCCGTTGCCTACCCATGGCTTCCTGTAGGCTATTTCGAAACTGGCCAACTTCTTGAGGGTAAACCGTTGCCAACCATGATGCAGTCCTCTCGCTCTTCACCGGACTGAAATGAGCACTCTTCGTGAGTCTACCTATTATGACCCTCATACCCGTATTCCCTTTCTTTGATCTAGGTAGTCCATCCACATAATCTATCGGGATGTTTTCACATTTCCCTTGCGGAACCTCTAATGGAGGTAATGGCCCACCGGGCTTCTATGACTTGGCCTTAACCTGGTGGCACAACCTGCATCCTGAGACCCACTCGGCTACCTCCTCGAGTGATGCGTATCTTCAAGAACCTTCCTTACCAAGTCTTTCACTCGAGGAACACATAATCTCTCATCGCGCCTTAGTCATCCCTTGTCATCTATAATATATCTAGCGAGGTGACTTAACATCTCGCCTCTACTCAACTGGTCCATGTTCTTGACCAACTGCGGGTCTTCTTCCTGTGAAACCCCCTTCTTGATCCAGAAGAGTAAGTCTAAGCTCAGGGAATGCTAGCCAAACGGAGAAAGCTTCTTACTTCAATTGCCCTCCTCAGAGTTTTCCGGTCTTAAACCGCAACCACTTTAGCGGAATCCACCGCTAAGCCTTACTTAGGAACTATGTGCCCAAGAAATCCAACTTCTTTCCTCCAAAGTGACATTTGGAGAACTTGACCTTCAACTGGTTGCTCTAAGAGTATCCATCACCTCCTTGAGGTGTCTAGCATGCTCTTTCTCGTTCTTTTGAGGAGATCAAAATATCGTCTACGACGACCACGACAAACTTGTTCAAGGACTCCCTAAACACCCTACCCATCAAGTTCACGTAATATGCGGGTGCATTAGTCAAACCAAATAGCATGACTAGCCATTCTAAGAATCCATCTAGAGTCCTAAACGCAGTCTTGTCAATTCCATCCTCAGCCATCTTAAGCTGATGGAATTCGGTAGCTAGATCAAAAGAAAACAGATGCTCCTACAAGCTGATCAAACAAATCATCGATCCTTGGTAACGGTTGTCTATCCTTCTCATGATAATCAACACATAAGCGAAGCAAATTGTCCACATTAGTAACGAATGCTACTGGAGCACCCTACTCGAAAATGCTTCGTCTCAGGAAGTTCTTCTCAAGCAACTCCTTGACTTGCTTTCTTAACTCTCATCTCGTGAGGTCATGTGCCTAATCGGCCACGAAACTGGCTTGGTATTACCAACCAGATACTGCGGAAATCTATCCCACGTCTAGGGGTAACCCCTTTACTTCCCCCAAGATATCAGGATATTCTCGGACCACCCTCACAGATTGCAAACTATCGATAGACGAGTCGAGGGATTTCAAAATAACATAACATGACGGGACCCATGGGGTTACTAGAAATTTCTAGGGTATTACCGAGGCGGATCATGAGCCTCACAACCCTATGCACAAAACCCAAGAATGGCTCCAAAACAGGACAACCATTCCCTGCCCAAAACCAACCCATATCCCCTGAAACCGAGAATATAAACATCCCACGAGAATTCTATACTCAAGATAGAAATTTTCAAATCCACTCAGATCACAGACAAACGGGCGGAACCCCCAATTGGATTTGAAACACATACGGGATCATCAACTAGACTAGTACTTAGGTGCAAACTTTCAACTGGATCAGATGAAATAAAACTATGCGATGTGCCAGAATCAAACAAAGTACGAACAGGGAAAATCAGAAAATGTAAGCAAGACTTTCAACAGAAACACTACCTCTATCATGAGCTGGAAGAACGGGGTTGAGGGGATGAACTCGCCCTCCAGATAGTCCTGCACACTGAGTCTGATCTTGCCCTTGTTTCCTCGGGCAATCCTTGCTGAGATGTCCAAACTCACCACAATGAAAGCATTCGCCCCGCTTTCTCTTCTTCTTCTTCCTACATTCCCTGGATATATGTCCAACTTCACCGCAGAAGTTGCATTTCCTATTCTCTCTTGGCTTGTCCTTGCGGTTGTTGTTATTCTTGCCCCGTTTCCCGGAATTTACCCTCTTGCCTTGAGACTCATTCGTCTTGACCTCTTTCTTGTCATTGTTACCTTCTTCTTGAAGTAGGGCCATATTCACCAAATTCTCGAAAGTCGCCCCCAAGGGTATATGAGACATGGCCAAACCATGTAATGGCTCGTTTAATCCTAGAGCAAAGTGTAGGGCCTTCTTCTGAGCTGTATTAACCAAGTCTAAATCGACCCGAGCCAGTTGATTAAACTTATCTATGTATTCCCTAATAGTCATGTCCCCTTGCTTGAGTGATAAGAACCTCAGTCCAAACCTTCCTCTAAAGTCATCCCAAGTCTTAATTGGGCTAGTAGCGGTGGTGACTAGCCACCAACGTGCAGCTTCTTCCTTTAGCAACCATACTGCCAATAAAACCTTCCTACGGTCACCTATATCAAAGGTGGCTAAAAGATCTTCGGTCTCTTTCAACCAATTCCTTGCCTCTACAAAAGTCTCTGTTCCATTAAAATTCTTGCCACCCATCATCTTAAAGTTCTTACAAGTTTCCGCAAAATCCGCTTGTGGAGGGTGAGGGAGAAGAGGAACATCAACTACGGAAGGAGGAGGAGGAACAACGGCCTTGACTGGAAAAACAACATTAGAGACACCCGGGACCGGTGCCGTGACTTCCAAGTACCGACGAAACCAATCGGGTATTGTTACTCCTTCGGGCAAGATGAGATTATCAGACATGCTAGAAACGAAAAGAAAAGAGTTCAAACGAGGGGTCGAAGGATAGTGCTAATGGCTTTTGGGGAATAGCCTTTAAAAATAACTAGACTTTTCTTTGGAAAATACTTTATACTTGGTTTTGAAAATAGTTTTTCAAAAGTTTTAAAAACCTTTTTATCCCTTCTCGTAAACCATATGCTCTGATACCAAATGTAACACCCCACCTCCGCCAGGGTGGCTCTTGCAAGCGACTCTGACTTTGGTGGGGCGTTTTGGTAAACAAGGTAAACATGCATAATGATATAGCAAGGCAGGGCATGACATATATATATATAAATAAACAGAGTAAGTAGATAAAACAGCGGAAGATTTTTAATTTCATTTCAAAACACAAGTCTGGTACAACATAATATCAATTTTCCAAATAAACAAGTCTAGGTAAAACAACATCATCTGAAAACAGAAATACATAAGTGCTATCCCCAAAATACGTGAGAACCATAGCTAGCTTCATGTAGAAGGCGTACATGAACTGAAATCCCTCAAGCAGGCAATCCAAAATCCAAGCTAGGCTCCTGTATTCCCTCCCTGAGAACCTGGGGGGGGGGGAACGGAAGAAAGAGGCGAAAGAAAACAGGTCAGTCAAAAAGACTGAGTAAGCCCTGCTACGATCAGTCTATAAACTAATAAAGTTAACAGCATGATGGAAACTGAGATGATCATAGATAACAACATACTGGCATGATAAATTAACTACAAGATAGATAGAGGTGTCATCGCATAAAACAAGGTTAAGTTTTGCACCACGGTGTACTAGCAAACCAACATAACAGGTATTGATCCCTTGGCCCAAGCTTTGACCCAATAACATGAAGTGACCTTAATATAAGGTCCAGCCCAACGGTCTAGTCGATCGGCTCCCTATAAACCTAACACGTCAAGTGTTGGTGTCCATACGGCCCACATATGGATGTAGTCTGACTGTGCTGGGTCCACCTTCGGGTGTATCAAGCCCTCGGGTGTCAACCCCGGACACTTAAGCAATAATGCACAGCCCAAACCTACTGGTACCCGTGCCTCGAGTTTGTCCAATACCGGACTACGTGCACGTCCGTAGCCCGCCTGGACCCGCACCGCTGTACCACTCAGCCATCGCTTTGGTCGCTTACATCCGTCCAGTAATCGTGCCCCGCCCTAGCCTAGCTTCTAGGGTTGTGAATGATACCAAACTGGGATTACTGTTAGAACAGACCACGTTGCTAGGGTTTTCTAAGAGGGTTAAGTGTGGTTTAACCCCTCACTAATCATGGATTAAATTAGTTAAGTGTAACCAACAGTTCACCACTTAACCCCATCTAATCCCTCGTATCCCCAAATGGATTAAATTGGTTAAGTGTAACTTAACCCCATTTCCATCCCTTGACTCCCCAAATTGGTTAAGTATTAGTGGACCTTGACTTAACCCTAATCACGAGGCATTAATTAATTTAATGCACCTTAACCTCTCACATTAGACATTGTTGCGGTCACTAGTTAGGCCGGTCGGTTCCGGGTAGCTTTACACCACAACTAGGTCTAACCTCGGGTCTTGGCACCACATGACCAACTTCTCACATTGGGTCCTATTGTTTGTAGCCACTAGTTAAGCCGGTAGGTTCCGGGTAGAATTACGCTACAAACTCAACCCAACCTCGAGTTGGCCACACTTATGTTTTCTAAGTGTCATGTCCACTTTATTTCAAAACATAATTACAAGTCAACAAATACTTGGGTAGACCTAACTTAATAGGTAAATTCCCAAGGGGTAGACCTAACTTAATAGGTAAATTCCCAATCTTATATTTTCATGTATTTTAAGTTTACCCAAACCCCCCAACGTCATTCTATCGCTTACATATTCGTAATAACGCATAAAGGATAGGAAGAGGGAACTTGGCACAACATACATGATGGACTTGCATATCACAACAAACACACATAACATGTTAGACTTGCACAACTTAGCATCGTGAACTTGCATATTACCATAAACATGCATAACATGTTAAACTTTCCTAACATGGCATAGGGAACTTGCATAAACATGCATAACTTGTCAAACATGCACAACGTGTCATTTTAAACTTGCATAAGCATGCATAACTTATTAAACATGCATAACATGGCATAGTGAACTTGCATAAACATGCATAACTTGTCAAACATGCACAACTTGTCAAACATGCACAACTTGTCATTTTAAACTTGCATAAATATGCATAACTTGTTAAACTTGCAAATCATGGCTTAGTAAACTTGCATAAACATGCATAACTTGTTAGACTTGCAAATCATGGCTTAGTATACATGCATAACTCAATTAACTTGCAAATCATGGCTTAGTACACTTGCATAAACATGCATAACTTATCAAACATGCATAACTCAATAAACTTGCAAATCATGGCTTAGCAAACTTGCATAAACATGCATAACTCAATAAACATACAAATCATGGCTTAGCAAACTTGTATAAACATGCATAACTTGTCAAACATGCATAAACCCTAACTTTCATCACACATTAACTTTAGAGTTTCTAAAATGAAGGTAAGAGGGCTTACAATGCTTATGCGGACTCAAATGAGTATAGCAAATGTGAAAAACCCCTTAAGCAACTAATTAAACCCCAAAAATGCAAGCAAACTTGATCAAGACTCCTCCTTTATGATGCCAAATAGAGAAACAAGCCTTTAATGCAAGCTAAGGAGGATCATACAAGCCTAAATATACTTGTATGCATGGAAAATTACTTAGAAATCAATTTAGGAATTGTATGAAGAGAGTGGAGGCCATGAGAGGTTTGATTTTGCCATAGTTTAGTTGCTAGAATGAATAATAGGGCTTTAGGGTAGGATTAGGGGCTTATTTATAGAAGATTAGAGTGTTTTTAGCCCTAGGATTAACCCTAGATTAGTTTTGGCCCGTCAGATTTAGGAATTCTCTAGAACCAGACCACACAACCAAGCCCAAACCAAAGTGGTGCGCCAGGCTAAACTGCCTGGCTACCCCCTGTCGACAGGGCAGTCGACATGCTAAGACCCCTGTCGACAGGCCTGTCGACATGGGGTCCTGGGCGGGAATTTTTCCCGCCTGCGCCAGTTTGCCCAAACCCTTGTTTTTGATTTTAAAATTTTAAATCTGTTTTTACTTAGGAATTTTCTGAAAACTTCAATGGGCCTTAACTGGGTCATACGGACTCCGATTTTCGAAAACTCGGACTCTATTTCGCGTATTTTTCCGAGACGAACGCAATGGCATAGCCCGTTTCCCTTGATTCACATTTTAGAATTAAATTCTGCCTCGATTTATGTTATAACAGATTATTGAAAATACGGGTTGTTACAAATTTAGATTTGGATATTCATTAGCATACCAGAATTCCACTTCTGGCTATTAGGATAAGTCTACATATATGCTTTACATTTGGCTATTTAATGAAGGACAAGAATTCCTTTTAACAGAAGTTCTGAACTGATCCAGATTTGGGAATTAAGGTAGAATCCGAAATCCACTTCTAGTAATTAAGAGAAATGTTGGACCAACACTGATTCGGATTTTTAAAATAGAAGACCAGAAATCCACTTCTGGTAATTAGTTTCGTCAACCTCCTAGGACTGATTTATGAAGCATAGGATGTATATGCTTCTTGAGCCACTCTCTGGGCTTTTTATTATCAAAGCAGAGGATGTACGTGCTTTGTTGGTCACCCTCCGAGTTTGTGCATCTGGTGCTCTTGGCTAGCTTATTCTCAAGCAAGGCCCAAGGACTTACCTAACCACCTTTTAGGAGGCGCCTAATGTCATCCATCGTAGGCGATGACTAGGGCTTATATGCTTAAACCAGGTCATCGTAGATGTGGAATTAAGGTTTACTCCTTTAATGCTCTACTCTGGAGATTGTAGGCGATGCTAGAGGCTTACACTCCACCCCCTTCTAAGGGGTGCCTTATCCTGGTCATCATAGGAGATGATAATGTTTGGCATTCCCTTCCGCGATAACGCGGAACATAAGAACAGGTAGGATGTGCTCTTCTGCGAGCAGAGGTAGGACAAGCTTAGTTCATAACCTAGGTATGGCATACTCTTCTGTGAGCAGAGGAAGGACGTGCTAAATAGATGCTCCATCCTGACCATTTCTAGAGTGGATTGGAGGCTTGCACTTTCGATGCTTTAACCTGGCCCTTTCTGATTCGGACACGGAGAAAGGCTTACACATCACCCCCTCCGAGGGGTTCCTTACCCTGGCCAATTTGGTGATGACAAGGGTTTTTATCCATTTTTATTTTGACTCTTCTCAGGTTTTCCCAAAGTTTAAGAGGGTTTCCATACCATTATCTATGTGAGTAATCCTTTTCTAAAGACCTTTCATTGGGCTTAGTGTGATTCTTTTACAACGTCTTGTAATTAGCCTTGATTATAGAACTTGATAACCATCCCTTCAAGAACTCTGCAGTGGTTAGTTTCATGTCCATTCATCATATGATAGTTGCATTAAGGCCCTTCCAATTTCCTTTCATACTTTGGCTTCTTGTTTTTGGATAGCCAGAAATCAAGCTCATGTTTGGTTAGAAAGTAGATATTTTTAATTGAAGTAGTAAGGTAGTATCGCCTGGATAATCTTGGTGTAAAGTTCTTTTCCTACTGTGGGAGGTTTGCTCTTTTTCCACTTGACCTTGTTGCTTTATCCATATTCTTATTTGTCGTTTTCAAGGTGTATTAAAACTGAAGTACTATCCTTTTAATCCATTTGGAAGAAAAACTGTTAAAACCTTTATTATTCCTTGTTCGAACACCATTCCTTTGGTTTATTCATCGATAGCTTCTCTTATATGAGAAAATAGGTTATAATCCCTTGATGTAGAACAACTTAGGGTAAAGGTTGTGATTTGTTCTATGTAGGAAGGGTTGTTGTTTCAATAATCATGATCGTGTTGTTCTATTTCTATTTTCCACTTGATTACTCGCAAGGCTTCCAACCTTAACCTTTGTTCTATCGTCACTCTTGGGTCAGTTGTACCTAACATATCCATTTGAGATCCAGAAGACTCTTGTTGGGACCATTTTCCCATAATCTTGCTTCTTTAAAGCTTAGTCCAATCCGAGTCTAAAAAGCACAGTTAGATATATGGCTGTTAACCACAAGTTCAGAGGTTCAGGCCCTACTTCCAGCGCCAAAATGTTAATGATATTTTTTATCAACAACATAGATAGGTCTAAGGAAATGGACCTAAGGGGAAAATGGGATTATCTAGTTCCTACAAGCTTCAGTTAGCTCACTGTTTCCCAGATATCAAGGTTTTAAACCCGGAGATTAGTTACTCTTCCCTCGAGAGGTGAGTAGCACGCTTGCGAGACTCAAGGACCAACAGTTACCTTGGGAGAAGGATTCCCTAAGATAAACACAAAATAGAAAGCTAAATGACTTGTAGAAAAGGGGCTTACAATAATCTTGAGGAAGGGTTAGGATTTAGATAAGAACCCACTGTTGTGTACGAAGCATAAGGTGGAATATTAAGGATGAAGTTAAACAACTTATGAAAATTATGCTAAGTGTTGATCCACTCTTTATTTCTCATTGATTAGAGCGCATAAGTGTTTACAAAGGAAATTCCCAAATCAATTTAGAAATTAGGATTTACTCTATAAGAAAAGAGACAAGAGTAGAGAATGAGAATCCGGTGCCCAAAATGTGACCCCTAGGGTCTTATTTATGAACAAATCGGACCCCTTTTGACAATGGTTAGTAAAGGCCTCTTTTGGGCGTAGTAGCTTTGCATGGGTTAGTTTTCACCTTTCAGTTCTAGTTGCTCAGGTCTCGGCTGTTGTTGAGAGATATGATATAGCCTTCAGCATGTCGGTCTTAGCTTCCAGAAATCTGGTTCTAGTCTTTGGAGCTTTACTTTTGAGTTATTTCTACCTTCCATATTGGCACCAAGCCTGTTGGTATTGATAGAATCGGCTATAGCCTTCAGTTCTGAGAGATAAGCTTTCAAATTTGTCTTTAAGACTTCGTGATGTTTGCTTTCGTGCTTTGATCGCTTATGTTCCTGGAGCCGTCAGCTTTTTCGGTATCGACACTAAGCATTTTTGTGTAGATAGATCTTCTTCTCAAAGACTTTGGCTTATTTTCGGTGAGTCTCTAGGGTGGATCTTGGTCTTCCGAAAGGGTGCCTTCTGTTTATTTCTTGTTGAAGTTGTTTCGAAGTAGCCGACAAGCTTTGAGTCCGATAGCTGGCTTTCAGGATGCTCGTGTTTTGGCCATTTTTGCCATCATTGTCTTTACCACTTTTGTATTCAACATTATGTAAATTAATGTCGTTATCCATTTCATCTCGCTTTGTTTTTCTTTGCTCATTGTCGGGTCTTTGGTCTTGGATCATAGGTTGTCGTCCTTTCTTTCTTATTTTCTTCCATCTTCAGGTGATTGAAGAATTAATCTTCCCATTATTGGTCTCTTGTTTCAGATCCACTCTACTGGAGTCCTTTTTATCTTTTAGTTCTGAGCTTTCCCCTTCTAGGATGGTGACGGTTACTTGTTGTCCTAATTGCTTCTTTCACACTTTCGACTTTGTTCTAGTGCTTGTTATGCAGGTGGTGGTTTAATACACCTTCACCGATAGCCTTTTACTATGTTGAATTTTGGATGTAACAAATTTTTAAGAGAAACATTTTCGAAATTATAGTAGTTTGCTTTATATGGATATCAAATTTATAGAAGAATGAAAATTTGGGATATGTGTATAAATAAAGTTAAAGTTAAATAAGGTTAAAGTTAAACTAAAATAATTTTATAAATGTAATTGGAACAAAATTAACTTCAAGATTGACTATTCACTACTAAAACTACAGTGTATTTAAACACACATTTTCCAATGCCTGCTAACGGAATATCCAACGGCTCCCAGCGGTCCGTTGATTTTGGAACCAACCATCTGAAACCATTGGAAGTCGTTGCAATATATGTTGTTTGCGATTGTTGGAAGTCATTGCAAGTCACCTGTATACATTTTCAAAAAAACTGAAAGCTGCTCCATTATCTTCCTCCACCCAAAAAAATAATGCAAACCCATTGTTATGGACCGCGGAATGGATCGTTCAGGCAAAGCAAAAACTAGAGGGGGTGAATAGTGTTTGTAAGAATGTAAACAAAACTAAAAACTAGAGGGGAATATGGGATGAATCAAACACCACAAACACAATCACAAACACAAATTCAAACAAAGATGCAAAATAAACAGAAATAAAAGTGCATAAAAGGAAAGAACACACCGGATTTTATACTGGTTCGGATCACCCCTACGTCCAGTCCTGCACAACGCTGGATTGTGCAGAGTTTTATTAATATTTTCAAGTAGCCAAATGTAACCTCCTTGATTACACGACTCAACAAGGAGACACAAACTCCTATCCCTTGATTCACGGCTCAACAAGGGCACACTGACTCCTATTCCTTGATTTCATGGCTACAAGGATACACCGATTACTCTTTGACTTACAAACAGGGTTTATTCAACTCAAGCAATTACAAAATAGCCCTATAACTCTTCAATAGCACTTGATTCAGAGAGTAGAGAGTGTAGAGATAAGAAGTTTGAACAAATTAGAAGTGAATTCGGTAAGTGTAAAAACCATAAAAATGATTAAGAATAGTGGTAGGATGAAAGAGGATGAAGATGGAGAAGAAGAGATGTTAAAAAATTCGGTTTTAACCCCTTTTTATAGAGTATGAAGGGTTGCAACGGTTCTGAAGCTGTTTCAAATAGTGAAAAGACACTTCCCTTCAAAATTAGAAAAATAGCTGTTATATGTCGACATACATATTTTGCTATGTCGACATAGTCATGTGTAATTTTCATTTTCAAAGCATTTTTCGAGTACTTTGATACAAAATTCATTCTGAAAATTCTTGAGTAAAATTCTAATGTTGTAAATCAATATCATATGATAGAAAAACATATGAAAACATATTTTTAAACTATATAAATATATTTATAAAATTATAAGGTTAATATAAATAAAGTATATGTAAAAACTTAAATTTGAAAAAGAAGAAGAATAATAATAGAAACAAATATAAAAACAAAATAGAGAGGATTGAGGAAAGAATTGGAAAATCAGAATTTGAATTTGAATTTGAATTTGGATTTGAACCTGGAGTGCTATTTAGAGTCTTACAAAATCTAGACTCTATAATTATAATAATCTTGAACTCTTGAAATCTTGATTACTCATGAGTCTTGAATCTACTCTAAATTTTGAATCTCTAAAAGCTCTTAAACTGTACAGTCTTCAGTATTAATTCCTATACAAAAATCCTGCATATGTGTGTGTGTGTATATATATATATGTGTGTGTGTGTGTGTGTGTATATATATTAGATAAAGATGTTAGTATATATTTTATTATCAATGATAATTGAAATAAGGTTGTTGTCATCTAAACTCCATTCTCCAACAATCTCCCCCTTTTTGATGATGACAACCTTAGTTTATAAAATATCATACCTGTATATACCTGTTTGATGATAATCCTCTTATACTCCCCCTATCTATAAGAATTCTATAAAACTATGCCTATATTTTATAATTTCTCCCCCTTTGGCATTATCAAAAAGAAAGATTAAAGATACTCCTCCTAAGTTAAACAACTATAGAATCTAAGTAATATTCCTAAAAATACTCCCCTTAAATTTAATAACTATTTCTAATTAGATTACTCCCTCTTAATTTGATAATCATATATTTATGTTATAGAAGGTTAGAACAATATTAATCATAAACAACAATTTTATTAAAGAAATACGTGTATATATACATGGATTTATACATATACGACACACCATAAGAACGTAATAAAGCGAAATACGGACAACCTTTAGTCACTAAATAATGGGAGATTTGTGAATTGGACAATTTGGATAATGGAGACAAAATTCTCCATTCTTTTCAATCACATTCCCATTTTCGCCAAATAGGACTTCTCCTACGCACTCAACGTTATCGTCTTTGTCTGCAATCGTTTGCTGAGTCTCTTGTTGTTTTTCCTCCTCCATTATTTCTTCCTCTTCTGGTTCTTCTTCTGGATCTTCTTCTGGTTCTTCCTCTTCTTCCATTGGTTGATTATCATTGATGATAATCAGATTAGTCTCGTTATCCATTATAAACTTTAAAAGACTTCTCATCAATTTTCCTTGTTTGTTTTGCTCTTGACTTATTCTAATTTGAAGCACTTGCATTCAGCCACATTTGCAGTAAATACTCCATTTTCTCTTCAATTTTGATCACTCTAGAGAGCGTAGATCGTTGAAATGGACCCTCGGATGGTCCAATGTATAAATCAGAGTTGTTTTGAGTATTTGGATTAGTGGAAGCCATTGTAATTTTTAATTTAAAGTTTTTACAGAGAAGAAGTATGAGAATGAAGAAAAAAATTCGAATTAAAGGATTTATATAGTTGGAATAACTAACTTTTAGTGGGAATTAATTTTAAAAAATTTCAATTATATGTCGACATAGCATAAAATTCATGTCCACATAGTGTTGTTTTAAATTTTATTATTTTAATTCCTTATTATATTTTTATATATTTGTGTGTATATATATATTAGTACTTTAATTATTCTAATTCACTTAATGAACATATACCTAATTCTCTCCGAAATTTAGTGAATGTTGCTTCATTTTATGTTTCGGTTAATATATCAGCTATTTATTTATCTGTTTCTATGAATTCAAGTGAAATCTTTTCTTTACTTACATTAGCTCTTAGAAAATGATGTCACACATCAATCAGTTTAGTTTTCGAATAATGAGTAGGACTTTTTGAAATATCTATAGCACTTGTATTATCGTAGTATATAGGTGATTTACTTATGTTTAAACCAAAATCGTCTAATGTTTGTTGCATATAAATTACTTATGAACACACCAAAGCAGCAGATATATATTCTGCTTCAGTTATTGACAAAGATACGGTAATTTGTTTCTTCCTAAACCAAAATACAAGGGAATGTCCTAGAAAATGACATGTTCCACTAGTACTTTCCGATCAGATTTACATCCTGCGTAATCAGCGTCACAGTATGAAACTAGATCAAACGAATCATTTTTAGGATAAAATAATCCAAAATCTGATGTATGCTTTACATATCTCAGAATATATTTTATGGCTTTAAATGAGTTTCCTTAGGTTGTGATTGATATCTTGCACAGAGACTTGCACCATGTGTTATATATGGTCTAATGGCGGTTATATATAATAATGATCCTATCATTCCTCTATATAGTTTTTGATCAACGTCTTTTGATATATCATCTTTACTTAAAGCAATATTAGTTGCCATAGGTGTTGGTCTACCATTAGTTGTTGTTAAATTGTACTTATTAATTAAATCTCACGCATATTTTTCTTGATTAATAAATATTCCATTCTTTAGTTGTTGAATTTGTAAACCTAAAAAGAATGATAATTCTCCTATATGACTCATTTCAAATTCTTTGGTCATAATATCTGAAAATTCTTTGTTCATTTTTTCATTTGTTTCCCAAAGATTATGTCATCAACATATATTTGTACTAATTGTGTACCTTTGTTATTTTTATTAATAAATAACGTATTATTTATTTTTCCTATTTCAAAGTATGATTGTAATAAATAATTTCGTAATCTATCATACCAAGCTCTAGGAGCCTGTTTTAATCCATATAATGCTTTCTTTAGTTTATATACGTGATCTGGTAAATTTTCATCCTCAAATAGGGGTGGTTGCTCTACATGCACGCCTTCTTTGAAAAATCCATTTAGAAATGCACTTTTGACATTCATTTGATATAATTTAAAATTATTGTAATTTGCAAAAGCTAGTAAAATTCTAATAGCTTCTAGTCTTGCTACCGAGACAAAAGTTTCATCGTAATCTATTCCTTCTTCTTGAGTATATCCTTGTGCTACTAGTCGTGCCTTATTTCTTACTACCTCACCGTTTTCATTAATTTTATTTTTATAGACCCACTTGGTTCCTATAACCGTTTTATCCTCTGGTCTAGGAACAAGTTCCCATACTTCATTCCTAGTAAATTGATTCAATTCATTTTGCATCGCAGGTATCCATGAATCATTGGAAGAAGCTTCTTTTGGATTTTTGGGTTCTATAGTTGATATAAATGCAGTATTACTCATATTATTTAATTGATTACGAGTTCTAACAAAGGATTCAATATTCCCTTAGATATTTTCTACAGGATGATCTCTAAGCAATCTAATTCTTTTATTTGGTTGGTTATCTTCATTATTTATTTCATCAATTTCATCCTCACAATCGTCTTTATCGTTTTGAGTTATACTTTTATAGTTTTCATCGAAAGATACGTTTAATGTTTCTTCTATAGTGCTGGTTCGAGTATTAATAACTCTATAAGCCTTGCTTCATTCTGAATATCCAATAAAAATTCCTTTATCTGATTTTGAATCAAATTTGTCAAAATTATCCTTTGTATTAAGTATAAAACATTTACTTCCAAATATTTTAAAATATGATATTTTGGTTTTTCTTGTTATACAAAAGTTCATAAGGAGTTTTATGAGTCAAAGTTATAATTGAAATTCTATTAATAATATAACAAGCTGTTGCTACTACCTCAGCCCAAAAGTTCCTTGGTAAGTTACTATCGGATAACATAGTTCTTGCACATTCTTGTATCATTCTATTTTTATGTTCAACTACTCCGTTTTGTTGAGGAGTTCCTGGAATTGAAAATTGTGGGTTATTCCCTTTTTATTACAATATTTTTCAAAATTTTAATTTTCGAATTCTCCACTATGGTCGCTACGTATTACTTTAATTTTTAGTGATAATAAATTTTGAATCTTTTTAGAAAATTTATGAATTGATCAAAAGCATCACATTTATTTTTAAGAAACAAAGTCTACGTGTGTCTAGAAAAATCGTAAACTATTACAAATACATATCTGTTATGATTTATTGGTTGAGTTTGAGATGGACCAAATAAATCCATGTGTATTAACTCTAATGGTTTTGAAGTAGTGATTTCTTCTTTTGATTTAAATGAACTCTTCTTTAATTTTACAAATTGACAAGCATCACATACGTTATTAACTTTGAATTTTATTTTGGGTAATCCTCTAACCGAATCTAATTTAGAAATTCTAGAGATATGTTTGAAATTTGTATGACCGGATCTCTTATGCCAAATCCAGGGACCACTTTTATTGGCCATAAGACATAAATTATTGTTGGAAATTTTCATACTTGATATATAAATATTTTTCTTTCTATCTCCTTCGAATATAACTTCTGAACTCCTATCTTCTATGAAACATTTATTCTTTTCTAATTTTATTTTATATCCTTTATCACAAATTTGACTTATACTTAGTGAATTGTGTTTAAATTACCTAATTAATAAAACATCAGAAATATTTGGAGTTTTAGAATTAACGACATTGTTGATTCCAATGATGTATCCTTTAGAATTATCTCTGAAGTTCACTAATCCACCATCTTCTTACTTCAGATTATTGAGCAGTTCTGGATTTCCAGTCATATGTCTCGAATAGCCAGCCATTATCCGGTATCCATTTGTCCTTTTTCATTTCCACCAGTTGCTTTCCAGAATTTAAATTTTCAATAGCCATTAAACACACCAGTTCAAGTTTTGAATTTCCAATAGCCACCTTTTCAGAAATTGAATTTCCAATAGCCACTTCACCCATCTTTTCAACTTTTCAGTTTTCAAAAGTCATAGGACTCGTACTTTTCTGTATTGAACAATATTTCAGTAGATCATATGCTTTTTTAACATTAACATATGCAGACTCTTTTAACATGGATGAAATGCATGAATTCACACTAGTATTTTCAGAGATTCCAAAATTTTCCATTTTACCAAATTTTCAAAAATCAGATTTTGAACTTTCAGAAAGACCTTGCTCTGATACCAATTGTTTGGGACTGCGGAATGGATCATTTAGGCAAAGAAAACACTAGAGGGGTGAATAGTGTTTATAAGAATTTAAACAAAACTAAAAACTAGAGAGAATTATGGGATGAATCATACACAAAAAACACAATAATAGACACAAATTCAAACATAGATGCAAAATAAATAGAAATAAAAGTGCAGTAAAGGAAAGAACACACCGGATTTTATACTGGCTCGGGCCACTCCTGTGTCCAATCCCGCACAACGCTGGATTGTGCAGAGTTTTATTACTATTTTCAAATAGCCAAATACAACCTCCTTGATTTCATAGCTCAACAAGGAGACACCGACTCCTATCCCTTGATTCACGATTCAACAGGGGCACACCGACTCCTATTCCTTGATTTCACGGCTACAAAGATACAACGACTACTCTTTGACTTACAAACAGGGTTTATTCAACCCAAGAAACTACAAAACAACCCTATAACTATTCAATAGCACTTGATTCAGAGAGTAGAGAGTGTAGAGAGAAGAAGTTTGATCAAATAAGAAGTGAATTCGACAGAGTATAAATGTAAAAACCATAAAAATGATTAGGAATAATGGTAGGATGAAAGAGGATGGAGAGGAAGAGATGTTAAAAAATTCTGTTTTAACCTCTTTTTATAGAGTATAAAGGGTTGCAACGGTTCTGAAGCATTTCAAATAGTGAAAAGACACTTCCCTTAAAAATTAGAAAAATAGCTATTATATGTCGACATAGTCGTGTAATTTTCATTTTCAAAGCATTTTTCAAGTACTTTGATATAAAATTAATTCTGAAAATTCTTTAGAAAATTCTAATGTTGTAAATCAATATTATATGATAGAAAAACATATGAAAACATATTTTAAACTATATAAATATATTTATAAAATTATAAGGTTTATATAAATAAAGTATATATAAAAACTTAAATTTGAAAAACAAAGAAGAATAACAATAGAAACAAATATAAAAGAAAAATTGAGAGGATTGAGAATAAAATAGAAAAACAAAATAAAGAGGATTGAGGAAAGAATTGAAAAATCAGAATTTGAATTTGAATTTGAATTTGAACCTGGAGTGCTATTTAGAGTCTTAAAAAATCTAGATTCTACAATTATATTAATCTTGAACTCTTGAAATCTTGGTTAATCACGAGTCTTGAATCTACTATGAATTCTGAATCTCTAAATCCTCTTAAACCGTACAGTCTTCAATATTAATTCATGTATACAAATCCTGCATATGTATATATATATATATATTCTAGACAAAGATGTTAGTATACATTTTATAATCAATGATAATTGAAATAAGGTTGTTGTCATCAAAACTCCATTCTCCAACACCCACCTTCAATCCCTCCTTCTTAAACATTGCACCCCTCCAAACCACCTCCAGCGCTACCACCAAGCTTTTCGTCCTACCCCTCCACTCTTCAGCCTCTCATAATTAGGTTTTTCAATTAAACCCCATTTATTTAGGTTTTGTAATTTAGGCTTAAATTTGTATTACACTTATTCATAATAGTTCTGAGCGTTTACTACATCATATTGCATGCTAATTACTATTGTTATCATCAAAATGTTCAAATTATTACTAACATCTCGGTTAGCTATGTAAATTGTATATGTGTCGGATGATTTTGTTTGGATTGATCGTAGGTGTACGATAAATTTTGTAAACATATTAATTTATGCGAACACGAGTTATGTATTTTGTTAGAATTAACCGTAGTTTTGGATAATTTTGTGAACACGAATTTAATATCTATGTGAACACATGAATTGACTTGGTGTTTAATAAATTTTGAATGATTTCAAATGATTTTATTATGATTAATCGTAGTTAGAATTCCTTAAAAAGTTGAACTTAGTATATAAATATATTATATATTAAGCTTAGTACATAATGCAGCATATAAGCAAAAATGAGTTATATATTATGCAAAATAGCAAAAGTATATAATATAGTACATATGTTCAAAATGGTAAAATAAAAATTGTTGACATCAAAAATTTGTCACTAGTGACAGTCAACCCCCAATCATGTGGAAAGCACACAAATAATGATTATGGAATGCAAAAAGTAGAGAAAATAGGGAACACGCAAGACTTTTTATAGTGGTTCAGAAAGGATGGTGCCTACTTCCACTTTATATTATTGATCTTTTCTCTTTGAATATGATTACAATGCTTTTTCTATTTTCGGGGAAGAAGAAGAAGTATTCTCCTTTTAACTTAGTTGTGGAGAAGCTTAGGATTAGAAGGAGAGGTTCAACTGCAGGAAGAGATCAAAGAAGTCCCCTCTCCATTTTGAGCAGGGGTGTATTTATAAGTGAAGAAGTGGGCTGAGTGGGCCGCCACGTGGCTTTCCTCTTTTTCGAAGTTTGGACACGTGGAGCTCGATTAGTGAAAGTAGCTACGGCGGTAGGACCCGGTCCACTGCTCATTAATAGTATCCTCTGAAATAGTGGCTTACGTGGCCATCGCGATGAGGTGTATCAAAAGTAGAGCTTTGTCCGGAGGTGTTTGACAGCCTTTATTGCCTTGAGAGTCCGGTCGAGTATTGAATGACTCGGCTGGATATTTCTTGATGAGGCCGAGATATTTGGTCGACCCGATGTTGAGGTAAGCGATTAACTCTGTCAGCTGAAATGAGCGATTCTTCCGGACTTTACGAGCCGTTGCTTGAAAGAGAATAATTCGGGTCGACCCAATTTTGGGTTGTCTTTGAAGGAAGCTAGGTTAGCCCTTACTTTGTCTGGGTTTTCCTAAAGTGTGTATTGCTCGAAATGGTCGGTCGACCGATGTTGGCAGAAGAAATTCGGGTTATTGAGCTTCGATTTGGTCTTTGATAGCTTTTAGTGAAAAAGTTGGTCAACAGATTGCCCCTCAGAATACATCTTTCTTGGTAAATAAGGTGTGTTTTGATCCATGCATCGAAGTCCAATATGCGAGTAGAGATGGTTGCGCCGAACCATATTAAATCCAAAAATCCGGCGGTTTCTGATGGTTGTATTAATGCCAGAAAACCGACAATCGAAGTAGATCGTATTAAGGCTATAAAACCGGCAACCATCGAAGACCGTATTTTAGCCGAGAAAGTAATCGTCAATCCGTGTTGAGGGATCCAGTACCTGCAAATATTGTATATACCATTCTTGGTCTAGAGAAGGCTTTTTGTCTATTCGGGCGAATATTAAACATACTCGGGTTAAAGTTCAGTGCAAGCAGTTATTACACTTGGCTTAGAAGGATGTAGAGTATTAACCATACTTGGCTTAAGGAGGTGGAGTATTAACCATACTCAGCTTACTGTGGATGATGAGTATTAACCATACTCGGCTTATTGAGGTGGCGAGTATTAACCATACACGGCTTATGGAAAGTGCAATCATGCTCGACTTGTATAAGATTATTTCCATATATCTTAGAAGGAGCAAGTATAATCCATACTCGGCTTAAAGAGATCTAACCATACTCAGCTCAAGAATCAGGTTTAGTGATGGTGCAGGCTTTCACACTGATCATATTCGGGGGAGGGGAGCCGTAGTTGTGCTCGGCTTAAATCATTCAAACATAATCCATGTTTGCAAAAGAAAGATCACTGTTTAATAAAGATTTTTTTACAAGGAATAAATTCTAGGAGGACAAACATTGATTCCAGAGCATGCCTTGGATCTAAATCCTAATCTCGTACATGTGTACATCAACATATACTTTTTATTGAAAGAAACAAAAATACATCGAAAAAGAAATCAAAACTTTAATTAATTGATGATGATGTTGCGAGTGCTAGTCTCAGGGTCCTTTCCGTTTCCAGGAGCTCGAGGACCGACTTGAGGAGCTCGGGCTGAAGGTTGTGGCAGCATGGCCTGTGGGCTCTTCTTGACATACATGGGAAGCTCTCCTCCCCTGACCCTATCCTCGATGAGATCGCGCAAGTGCTTGAATTCATTGGTGCTATGACTAGCGATGTTGTGGAACATGCAGTGCTTCCCAGATTTGAGTTCTTTCTGGTTCGGCTCTGTTTGACGAGGTCTTAGGAAAGGCAGGGACCCTCACACGTCAAGGTAGATCTCAAGCAGTGAAGAATTAAGCTCGGTACACTGATCGTACTTATTCTCTATTCGAGGTCGTAGGTTGCGATCATTCTTCTTTGGGGCCTATCCTCTTCCTTTATTCTGGTTATTGGTGTCAGATGGACCTCCTTGTTTGGTGGCTAGGACCTCGAGGCTCTCCATCTCAATGCTGGTGTCTTCTTGTCGGAGGAATCGTTCGGCCTCGGCGTAGAAATCTTCTATGTCCTTGGGAGGATCTCTGGTCAAAGAGATTGAGAATTCTGATCAGTTTTGAACATCTGCAATGGTGTCCATAAGCACCATCGATAGCTCGGGTCGATCGAAGAATGCTATAGTCGCATTGGACCTTTCCAGGAAGGACCGAAGTGTTTCTCCCGGACGTTGTTTGATGGAGGTCAAGAACATGACACTCTTTGGGCAAGGAATATGAACTCTGAACTGCTCGATGAAGTGGGTGACCAGTTTGTTCCAGCTTCTGATCGACTCCATCGTTAGCCGTCGAAACCACATGCCAGCAATATCTGTAAGGAAGAGCGGAAAGCATTTGTCCATTACTGTAATGACCCGCATTGGCAGAGGTATTAGAATTAATTTATTTAATTATTTAAAAGGTAATTAAAAGAATTTATTGGTCGTGGAATTTAATAATGGTAAATATTTAATTAAAATAATAAATTAAATAATATATTTAATTCAGTAATAATCAAAAATAGTGAAATTCACAGTATGGTGTAATTTGGGTTATCTAAAATATATATATCAGTTAGGAGTTGAATTATATTGACGAATATATTCAATCGACGTCAGTTTGAACGTATAATTATATTCTAATTAAAATCGAGCTTGAAATGGCGCTGCAGTTCGTAAATTGGCGATTCGAACTTCAACTGAATGTACAGGATTCGTTTTAAGCCGGATTTCTATGAAACAAGAAACGTGTGGAGCTGGTGGAGTATATCTTTCTAGTGGAAGAGAAAAATGGGGATTTCGTCGTGTAGATTTTGATTTACGTCCAAATCAAATTTTAAAATAGTCGTTATAGAATCGTTATCGACCGTAACGGTTTATTCGATATAACTAGATATCGGGTTTGAATTTAGACAAGGTCCTTTTGGGACATAGCGATAATTTAATTTTTAGAATTTTACTATAATTTTTAATTAATTTAATAAGCGACTTTTTATTTGAAGTATTTCGCACCCTGTAATCAACATTTTGATGTTTCAAAATATGAGTCAATCTACCGGTATTATTATATTTTTGGGATCGTGGCATCTTGCTCATCTCAACGGTATTTTTATTTATGTTCATAACAGTCGATAAATATATGAAGTTCATTATGACCGGTCTACTTTAATGTTAAATTTTTATATGCATAAGTGAATAAATATACTTACCTTAGTTATGAACTAACGTGTACCTACCGTACACCATGGAAACTCAAACCTTTTTCCCATTCTTTCTCCGATCAAAACAAAGCCACACCTCCAAACCCTTCCAACCGCAAAACAGTGATAAACATGCATGGCTTTAACCAAAAACACGTAGACAAATTTAAATGATATAAATACCCTTTAACCTTGTTTAAAACCGAACCCATAAAAATTCTTGGCAAACAAAGCTCAAAACAAAATGCCTGGAAGCAAACTAAGTCGCGGAGAGGAGGGGTTAGTGCGGACTGGAACTTCTAGAGCAGCGAGCTTCAGGGAGAAATATTTATGAAGGAGGTGCTCGCGAGCACGTCCCTTCGGCGTTGGAGATGCAGAGTACGGAAGAGGATTGGATTGAAAGTGCGGCCATGGAAGTTGAAAGCTGGAGCTTGCGGTCTGAATGATTGAGAAGGAGGAGCTCACGTGTTCTGCTTTGGAGTTAGAAGGATTACTGATGACGTGAAGAAATGTAATACAAGTATAGTGGAGGAGGTTCTTGGCTGATGCGTTGTGTACAGGACTAAAACAAAAGGACGGTTGAAAGGGGGAGAGTGGAAAACCATGGAGCAGGCATGAGGAGTTAAAAAGGGGAGGCTGTGTGAAGTGTTGTCAGGAGGTGCAGAACTAAATGTCTGGAGGAAGGATAGTGGCATGTGGGTCTGGGCATTCAAAAGCATGTTTTGGGCTGACAATTTGAGGAAGAGCCCAACTAAAAAGAAATAAATTAAAAAGATATATGTGTGAGTCCAGTTTGAAGCATGCGGTATTTTATTTGAAGAAATATTGTTATGGGAAGTTTGGATGTTGAGGATATAGATACGGGGAGGACATTGGATATGAGGGGAAGTATACAATACAAGAAGGGTCCGGTGACGCATGGTCATGGGCCATTTGAGTAAGCGAAACAAGATCCGACAGGATCGTATGAACGAGGGCTACAGGCTGGAACTGACTGGGAGCGAATCGAAGCTCGTTACAATTTATGGCGAAATAAATTGTCCGACTGAATCAAATAACGCAAACCGTTATTTAATGGCTAACTCGCAAATGTGAGTAAATCTCACCAACTCTGAACAGTTTATAATTTTATGTTGTATTTTTAGAACTGTTAGATATTGGTTGATCGACTGTGTGTTGACGGTTTGATTGAACTGCTAGTCAGTTAGTTGAATTTCTATATTGATTATGTTTAACAGAATGTATCATATAGAACTGAAAGTGATGTTATCTATATTGTTTAACATCTGTGATGCAGGGAAACAGGTTATAGGAATCTAACTGGATTCCTCAACATTTATTTTACTGTTTTTATATATTGTGATATATGATGTGTTATATAATCTGTTATGGATTATGAGTGTTGGAATGATGTTGATCATTTTTATTCGATATTTTAAATATCATAAAAGACCCTGGGATGTAAAAAGAATTATTTCAATGTATATTGAAATAAAGGGATTTTATAAAATCAACAGATTTTATAAAAGGAAATATTTCGAAAATAAATAAAAGGGAAAAATGTTTTTAAAACGAATAGAGTTTTATAAAAGGGAAATCATTTGTAAAGTGAAGAACTATTACTAAAAGTAAATATTTATAAATGAATAGTTTATTCGAATAGAATAAAGGAGTTAATCGATGTTAGTTAATCGATTAAGTGATAAAGTTAAAAGGAGTTAATCGACGTTAG
The DNA here is from genome assembly GCA_030737875.1 of Allium sativum. Lineage (NCBI taxonomy): Eukaryota > Viridiplantae > Streptophyta > Magnoliopsida > Asparagales > Amaryllidaceae > Allium > Allium sativum. The sequence continues at coordinate 1,042,903,882 of CM060916.1, read as the reverse complement.
TTAATCGATTAAGTGACAAAGTTAAAAGGAGTTAATCGATGTTAGTTAATCGATTAGTGTTAAAGTAAAAGGAGTTAATCAATGTTAGTTAATTCGATTAGAGTTAAAGCAAAGGAGTTAATCGATGTTAGTTAATCGTTTAGTGTTAAAGTAAAAGGAGTTAATCGATGTTAGTTAAATCGATTAGAGTTAAAGCAAAGTAGTTAATCGATGTTAGTTTAATCGATTAGAGTAAAAGTTAAAAGGAGTTAATCGATGTTAGTTAAATCGATTTGAGTTAAAGCAAAGTAGTTAATCGATGTTAGTTTAATCGATTAGAGTTAAAGAAAATGAGTTAATCGAATAAAGTTTATTCGAAGAAAGTAAAATGAGTTAATCGAATATAGTTATTCGAATGGAAAGTAAAATGAGTTAATCGAATATAGTTTATTCGAATAGAAAGTAAAATGAGTTAATCGAATATAGTTTATTCGAATAGAAAGTAAAATGAGTTAATCGAATATAGTTTATTCGAATAGAAAGTAAAATGAGTTAATCGAATATAGTTATTCGAATAGAAAGTAAAATGAGTTGATCGAATATAGTTATTCGAATAGAAAGTAAAAGGAGTTAATCGAATATAGTTTATTCGAAGAAAGAAAAAGGAGTTATCGAATATAGTTTATTCGAAAGGAGTTAAGTGAAAGGAGTAAATCAATAGCGTTAGTCAAATAGAGTTAATCCAATAGTGTTAGTCCAATAGAGTTAATTGATAAGGGTTAATCGAATAGAGTTAAGTGAAAAGAGTCAATCGAATATAGCTATTCGAAGGAGGGTTAAGAAAGGAAGTTAGTAAAGGGATATAAAGTGAACTTTGTCTATTTCAAAGTTAGAAATGTTGTTCAGTTAAGGTCTGAGAGGTAGTTCTACCCCAACTTGATTGGCTTCGTTTTTAACTAAGGAATAGTTAAGGTTCGGCAGTAAAGGAAATGGCTTGAATTGGCATCGCGATGGTTTGTTTAAACATCTGTCTAAGTCCAATGGAGAAGCTTTGGAAATGTTTTCCAAATAAGAAACCAGAAATGTTTTCTAATAAAGAAAACAAGAAATGGAAATGTTTTCCATTGTTAATAACGTATATTTTCCAAATTTAGAAAATAAGAAATATTGAATACAGGGAAACAGGAGATAAGTAAATTTATGAAATATAGAGATAAATGTTGAATGATGTTTGATTGATATAAATTTCCATTTGGAAATAATATCGTTGGTTGCACACCTGTTTTTCTTCAATAGTTAAATCACAGACTATCGAAGTTTTGACCATTTTAACGTTGTTAATATGGAGAGACCGGTTGGATTATTATCCAAAGAACCACTCTGTTGTAACGACCCAGAAAATCTGAACCAATTTAAAATTTTTAAATTGGCTAAAATAATGGATTTTAAATATTTAAAATAAATATTTTAAATAATGGCGATGAAAACTGAGTTTGAATCGACATTTGAAAACGAATATAATTAATTATAATTATATATAGAATTGAAAATGGCGAGGTAGTTCGATAATTCGATTTCAAACTTCAATTGAATATACCGGGTGCAAAACAATCTGGATTTTAGTGAGACCAAAAACATTAGTATCTAATTGATGATATCTTTCTAACGAATCCGACCAATCGAAATTTGATAGCGGGAATCAAAAGATATGTCCAGTTGAAAATTCTGAATAGTCGCTATGGAATTCAGGCCCTTAAAAATGGACATTTTGCAAATGACCTCGGATTTCGACGAAACCAGTTTTGTTAGATCCGCAGTGTCAAGTTATTGCTAGGTTTCAAATTTCATAATTTTTCGAATCAATATGTGAGCGTGGCAAAGGAAAACGCGTTTGACCGATTTCAGTTGATTTTAATCAACTGGAAATTGGCTATTTTCCAAACGGTCTCAGAATTCGACGAAACTAGTTTTGTTAGGACCGTATCGTCAATACGAAGCTAGAAATTATTTTTCTGGAATTTTTCTAGTTAGTATGTGACCCCGGTAAATTGAAATGTACGTTTAAAATTCAATATAGTGATTTAAATGAAAATTCAAAAGGAAACTGATTGTAACGATCAAATCAGCTTGCGATACATATCCCATTGTGTTCGGAATGGGGGTGAAACGCTATGGGCGACAGGCGGTGGGCCTCGTTTCGAGGTCGTATGTAAAAGTCAACCTTTTTGCAAAATTAAATAATTAAATAATAATAAAAAAAATATAATCTCCCTCCTTTTCTTCTGCTTGGCCCCCCTCCCCCCCGTTTCATTATTCAGCAACGAAAAAAAAAAAGAAGAAGAACCCTAAATCGGATCGCCGCCCCCCCTCCAGGCATCGTCGTCGCCTCAACTCGAAGCCGCTCCTCCCTCCAGGCATCGCCGCCTCAACTCGAAGCCGCTCCTCCCTTCAGACCCCGCCCTCATCACTCGCGACGCAAATCAAGCAGCCCCCCCGAAGCCTCGCCACCACCACCGAGATCCAGTGCCCCCACCTCCGACGATCGGTGAAACCCCCCCTCTCTGTGAGTTCTATTTATTTATTTTAGTTTGCTTCTGATTTTTTTTTACTGCATTGAAAACTGAATCGATTTTTTTTTTGTTAGGGTTTAAAAACCGAATTGATTTTTAAAAGTATAAAAACCGAATTGATTTTTAAAAGTATAAAAACTGAATTTTATAAAAGAATAAAAAAAAAACTGAATTTTATAAAACTATAAAAACTGATTTTAAGAAGATTTAAAAACTGTTTTGAAAAGCATTTTTAAAACTGATTTTAAAAGATTTAAAAACTGATTGGAAAAGCATTTTTAAAACTGATTTGTTTTAAAATAAAAAAAAAACTGATTTTGTTTTTAAAATAAAAACTAATTTTGTTTTTAAAGAAAAAAAATAAATTAAAACTGATTTCTTTTAGAAAAGTAGAAAAACTGATTTTGCTTTAAAATAAAAACTGATTTGTTTTTTTAAAGAAATAAAACTGTTTTTGAAATAAAGAATAAAAACTGAATTTTATAAAAAAATAAAAACTGATTTAGTTTTAAAGGTAAAAGCTTTAAAATGGGAAGAAAGGTTTGAACTTTCAAGCGAAGTAAAAATCATATTTTTATATGTTGAAAGCGAAGTAAAAATCATATTTTTATATGTTGAAAGCGAAGTAAAAATCATATTTTTATATGTTGAAAGCAAAAGTAAAAATCATATTTTTATATGTTGAAAGCGAAGTAAAAATCATATTTATATATATGTTGAAAGTCGAAGTAAAAATCATATTTTTATATATTGAATAGCGTAGTAAAAATTCGATTTTTACATGTGTAGAGAATAAGGGCGAAAGCGACAAAAGGCGAAGATTTTATACAAGGAAGTGTCGTGCAGTTGGATAGCTATTGGTGAGATTTCTGATTTAAAAATAATTATATATATGTGTTGAAAATGAAAGTGAATAGCTATATATAAATATCTATATATCTATATATATATATACGCCCCTCGTCCACAAACCATGGACGATATTTATTGGTTGAAATTGTTGTGAAAATTGAATGGTTGTTTGGGATTGTTTGTGATTGATATTGGTTGATTGTGGTTGAAAAATACCCATTTGTGGTTGTGAAATATTTGGTTGAAACCACATAGGATTAGTTTGTGGTAATGAAATAAATATATACATGCCGCCTGCGTGCGAACTAGATGCATGTTTCCCATTGTCAAAAACCGCGAGGTTTTAAGGTAGAGCGAGGAGCCGTACTAGGGACGGTGCCGGTGTAACTACCCTGCCGTTATGCTGCCGAAATTTTGAATAATATTCTTGTGTTTGAATTATTTTCATATGCTTAAACTATAGAAAACATTCATGTGTTGAATTGATATTCATTCGTGGTTTAGAAATTCATGTGTTGAATGGTATTCATATTTTGAAATAAATCGTTTGATAATAAAAATCACATTTTTATCTATATATAAAAACTATAGAAAACATTCATGTGTTGAATTGATATTCATTCGTTGTTTAGAAATTCATGTGTTGAATGGTATTCATATTTTGAAATAAACTGTTTGATAATAAAAATCACATTTTTATCTATATATAAAAACTATAGAAAACATTCATGTGTTGAATTGATATTCATTCGTTGTTTAGAAATTCATGTGTTGAATGGTATTCATATTTTGAAATAAATTGTTTGATAATAAAAATCACATTTTTATCTATATATAAAAACTATAGAAAACATTCATGTGTTGAATTGATATTCATTCGTTGTTTAGAAATTCATGTGTTGAATGGTATTCATATTTTGAAATAAACTGTTTGATAATAAAAATCACCTTTTATCGACTATATGAACTATATAGAAAAATAGTGTTTTGAAATGAATCGTTTTACAATAAAAATCACATTTTTATTGTATGCATAAATCGTTAAAATGTGAAGAGTTAAAAATAGCCACTTGTTCAAAATAAACATATATGAGTTGAAATATTCATTAATTAGCTAATGAAATGATTTGCACCTATTTATGTAACATTAGAATGAATGGAGTTTTTAAACCAAATAGAAATCAAATATGAAGTTGAATAGAAAATGAAAAATGATATGAACTGTATATATATGTACATGCAATATTCATTGAACAGGTTATAGCAAAGGGGCTAGAGAAGAGGAATAAAATTTTGTGCCCGACAAATAGGTACACATTTACTGATTTGTTTGGGTGATAATTTTGAGCCTGTTGGCTAGCCGCTTGGCTTTCTCTTTTTCTTTTTGAGATTAGAAGGACCGGGACGCTATTTGCGATTTCCCGACGCTCCCGGTGCAGGGGAGGTTATGGCGAAATTTTTCCAAAATTTAAGGTGTTAGAAAAATTTTTGAAGTGAAAACGATATAGAAATCATTGAATGAACTATATTTATATAACTATATAAATATAAATAAAATTAAAACGAAACGAGGCCGTGCAGTTCGTATTTTGAAACCGTGATTTCAAACGACTAGTACGGGAAATCCGACCATCGGATTTTCCCGAAATATCAACCGTCGGGTTCGCCTTGGAATAATCTTTCCAACGGCACCAACCTTGTAAAATCCAACGGTTGGATTGTCTGGAATGTTTAATTCAAATTTGAAGAAAAACAGCGCCAGAATCGATTTTATTTATATATATATAAATATAATTATATTTAATCGAATAACGACGCTGCAGTTCGTATTTTGAAATCGAAAATTCAAACGATTGTACCGGGAGATCCGACCGTCGGATTTTCCCGAAACTGGAACCGTTGGATTCGTTTTGAAAAGACCTTTCTAATGATGTAAATTTTGTGAAGATCCAACGGTTAGATTTTCAGATATGTGTAAATCAAATCTGAAGAAAAACAGCGCCACGGCCGCCTTATGGCCCGAAGCGTCGTTTTGAATAAAATGGCTATTTTAAAATAAATAAAAATAGCGATAAATAGTTATAAAGTATCATAAGCGATATGGAATGGAAATAAACTGAATTTGCTTGATTTATGTGATGTTTGATGGTTGAATGTGTTTGGTGTGAAAATTACATTAAAGGACAAAATGGGTGTTGTAGAATAATTTAACCATTGAAATAAATCGATTTGAAATTCTAAATATACGTGAATTATTTGAAAAGGCCGAGTTAATTCTCATTTCGAATAATCGACCGACGATTGAAATTCGAAGATGAAGACGACGGTCGAAGACCGGAGATCTTCACCTCGTTTGGATGGTAACCGAGGTCCTGATTGGGAGGCATCCCGAAATATGGATAATGAGTGGTGATCGTCCAGACGTACGTGTTGATCGAAGGGTTTGCGAGGTATTTAGTGCCTCCGGTTTCGTTCAGACCCAGAACGGACTTGTAAATGGACTGTGTGTCTGACATAGGATTTATTCTGTGTGGCATGCTAAGATGCAGTGATCAGGGCTTCTGTTGAAAAGCAAAGTCTTGTGGTGATGATCAAAGCACCGCCTGAGTGGCGTAGCTTTGTGTATAACGTAAATTCGCGAGCCTCACACCCCGGTATGAACCTAAAACGGGAGGAAGGACCTCAGGGAGGACATGCGTTTCTTTCTAGCTAGGGTGGTGTCAGTGACCTACCAGCCCTGACATTTATATACTTTTCACCTATGTGGTTGTTGCTGTTGCGAGGCGCCTCGGTTTGATCGGACGATCCGGGTCCGATGGAGTCATTCGTTGGCTCGTTTACGCCCCAAAGGGCGGGGAAACGTATTGTTCAGGCATAATAATCCACATCGGTGGACCGGCCCTGACGATCCAAGGCTTGCCTGAGGGGCGGGCTAGAGCGTCTCGAATTCGGTAAGGACTATCTTTTGCCTTGGTTCATGACGGAAATCCAATTTCCAATTACGCGACGATGCGATTTTGATTGTATACCTATATATGGCGACATAGTGGTATGGGGCATTAATGCCGCCTATGATTGATAGTTATGATTTGAAATTGTTTTCAAAACATATAGACACTAGCAATAATATCAAATGCCTTTGTTTTATTCGTATCAAGCATATCTTCGCCGTTATAAGGTAAAAACTCTATCCTCCGGTTTGCGTTGCATTGTGTGATGGGAACTGAGTCTTATAACGGCTTCATTTTTATAAAAAGCATAGCGATGTTTAAAAGAAAGATTTGTTTTAAAGCACTGGTAATCCAATGGAGTAAACCCGTTCCACGAAAGTGGCGTGGTCCTGTGATTAGCCAATTATATATATGTGTTGAGTGGATTTCTCATACCAGTCCCATGACTGACTCGTAGTTTGTTTCACTCTCAAACTCGGGTGCCCCTTTCTCTACACGGGCAGCCTTGTTTTCAGGTTTAGCTGGTTCTTTCTGGATAGCTGGAGCTGAAGATGGATTCTATCATTTATTTCTTTTTATGCTGTTCAGCTCCTATTGTACATATTTTGTTTATTTCCGCTGTAGACATTTATGTATAGCTGAACTGTATTTGTACTAAGTAAGATCCTATATACTGTGTAACTCTGATGATTTCTTTTATCCAGTATATTTTGTTGTTCATTCTGGTGTATTTTTTTTAATTCTGTTCTGCTATTATCTGTTTCTGTGTTATATTCCAAAAGATAACCTTGTTTCCGTGAGAACGGGAAATCGGGTCGTCTCAACGTGGTATCAGAGCTTTGGTTAAGCTTAGTTCTGGAATATAACATTTGAACGAACTCGTCAGAAATAGAACCAGTAGTGTTCTAGGACGGGTAACTCTTTACAGATAGGATCAGTAATATCCTAGTATGAGTAAAGCAGAATGAATACACCTCAATAGACACATTTACATTTGAAGTATATGTTTCTATGTTTTAAAATACCTTTTCTGTGACCTGACACTTGATCTGCCATTTGCAGAAGTACTAGAAAATGAGTGTCAGAAACAGAAGGAATGCAGAACCGGGTATTGAGGCCCTATTAATCAAATATCGAAATATGGGTGGAATACCGTTCTCTGGTGAAGAATCTATTATGAAGAAACAAGCTTGGATTCGTTCGGCTGAGAAAATCTTCGAAGCATTAAAGCTGAGGGATGACCAGAAAAGATTACTGGCCTCCTGGGCACTTAAAGATGAATCTTTGTTTTGGTGGGATTCAGTTATTGAAGATAATCCAGAAGGTGATATCACCTGGGATAGATTCAAAGTAATTTTCTTGGAAAGATTTACTCCTCCCGAAGCAACCGAGAGACTATGTGACGAATTTTCTTATCTAATACAAGGTGATATGACCATTCCCGAATATCATAAGAAATTCAATGAACTTTCTCACTTTGCTCCTCATCTAATTCAAAATCCGAAGAGTAAAAATATGAGATTTATTCATGGGCTTCAAAGGAAATACCAGAATAAAGTATTGGGGCATGTGAAGCTTCCTTTTTCAGAAATGATTTATATGGCTTATCAATATGAAGATCTCCATAAGAAAGGCATGTTGCGCGACGAAGAGGAAGTCAGTTCTAGCAATAAAAATGAGTATGAAACTGATCGTCCTGAGGGCAGTACGGGGTCGGAGATCAATAAGAAGCCCAGTGCCAAGAGAAAAAGGGCTGAATCTGGGAACGAACGAATAATGACCGCCACGTGCTCAAGCTGCAATAGAAAAGGGCATTTGGCGATAAGTTGCAAATCTTGGAACCAACAAAGAAAGAATAAGTTCCCACCCAAGAAAGGATTTCAAGCGAATAGAAAATGCAATCTCTGCCATCAGGCCGGTCATATAAAGCGAGATTGCTGGCTGTTAAGAAAGACCAAAGAAGCTCAGGTAAATGAAGTAGCAGAAACTTCCGAGCCCTCAGCTATTCAGGAAAGGCCAGATGTTTTAGAAGGCACGCTAACTGTCAAAGACATCCCAGTTAAAGTACTGTTTGACACAGGCGCGTCACGAAGCTTCATTGCAAAGGATGCAGCTAAGAAACTGGAATTGAATTTGAAAAAGCTTAAGGAACCAATGACTGTCCAGAATCCGGTTGGGGGTTCCATTGATCTCAGTTGGATTTGTGGAGTGCCGGTTTCTTTCTCTCGTTATCGGTTTCCTACCATCGCGGTCGTCATGAATTTCAAGGAGTTTGATCTTATCTTGGGGTTAGACTGGTTGACTAAATATGAAGCTGAAGTTAAATGCGCTGACAGAGTCGTAAAGGAGAAGATTAAATCAGGTGATTATATAACCATTCCCTGTGAAGGTCAGAATGCTAATAGAAAAGACTTCTGGGCAGCTTTGAATGTTTCTCCAGCCCAAATTGAAAATGTCCCTGAAATCACAGAGAATATTCCTGACCTCATCAAAGATATTCCTGTCGTCAAGAACTATGCGGATGTGTTCGAGGAAGTTGTTCGCTTACCTCCGCAAAGGGAAATAGATTTCAAAATTGCTTTAATTCCGAATGCAAGGCCGGTAGTTCACGCTATTCGAAGAATGTCCTTGAAAGAGAAGGAGGAATTAGACAATCAAACAAGACAACTAGTATGGAAAGGTCTGATCAGGCCTAGTTTCTCTGATTGGGGTGCAGCAGTGGTGTTTGTCCCAAAATCTGACGGTACTCTACGTTTATGTGTTGATTATCGTGATCTAAACAAGCAGACCATAAAGAACAAATATCCATTGCCGCGGATTGATGATTTGTTGGATCGATTAAATGGAGCACAAGTATTTTCACGAATGGACCTAGCTACAGGCTTCCATCAACTTCGAATTGCCGAAGAGTGTGTTCCAATGACAGCGTTCAGAGGCCCCGACTTATTCTACGAGTGGTTAGTAATGCCGTTCGGCTTATGTAACGCCCCAGCTTACTTCGTCGATCTGATGAACAGAGTGTTCAGAGGGGTTTTGAATAAATTTGTTCTGGTCTTTATTGATGATATTCTAATCTTCTCTAAATCAAAGCCGAGCATGAAAAGCATTTGGAACAAGTGTTAGAAATTCTCAGAAGGAATGTATTGAAAGCCAAGTTTTCCAAATGTATATTCTGGCAAGATGAAGTGAAATTTCTGGGCCATGTCGTATCGAAAGATGGAATCGCTGTGGATCCAAGCAAAATCACAGCTATTCAAAATTGGAAACATCCCAGTACTCCCACTGAAGTCCACAGTTTTCTCGGATTGGCTAGCTATTACCGGAAGTTCGTTAAAGACTTTTCGAAGATATCTGGTCACTTAACAAAGCTTACAAAGAAGCATTCTAAATTCAAATGGACTCAAGAAAGTGAGGAGGCTTTCGAAGAGCTAAAGTTGAGGTTAACAACAGCTCCAGTGTTAACCATCATCGATGGCAACCAAGATTTAAAAGTGTGGACTGATGCTTCTAGAGAAGGCCTTGGCGCAGTGTTAATGCAAAGAGGCCAAGTAATTGCTTATGCTAGCCGTCAACTGAAGCCACACGAGAAGAACTACGTAACTCATGATCTTGAGTTATTGGCTATCATATTCTCTTTGAAAATCTGGAGACATTATCTTCTGGGTGAGAGATTTGAACTGTTTACAGATCACCAGTCGTTAAAGTATTTGTTCACTCAGAAGGACTTGAATTTGAGGCAGCAACGTTGGCTGGAGTTTGTTGCAGCATATGACTTTGAAATTATATATACTCCAGGGAAAGCCAATGTCGTGGCCGATGCTCTGAGCCGAAAGAATGTAATGATTGCCAGCTTTATTATCACGACTTCCTTGATTGACAAAATATCTATTCTTCAGAAGGAGGATAACTTTATTAAGGATATGATTAAAAGGATTCGGAAAGGTGAACCCTCGTGTTTTCAAATAGATAACGACGAGACCCTGAGATTGAAAGGAAGGATTTGTGTTCCTGACATCCCCGAACTTAAAAGGGAAGTGTTAGACGAGTGTCACAAGTCCAAGCTAAGTATCCATCCTGGCGTGGCCAAAATGTATAACGATCTCAAAAGAACATTCTGGTGGAAGGCTATGAAAAGAGATGTTTCAATATACGTTAGTCGATGCCCTACTTGCCAGCTGGTTAAAAGCGACCAACAGAAATTGGCTGGATTATTACAACCGCTAGAAGTTCCTGGCTGGAAGTGGGAACATATTTCTATGGATTTCATTGATGGTTTGCCCAGAACCAAAAAAGGAAATGACAGTATTTGGGTGATCGTAGATCGCTTCACGAAGACCGCCCATTTTATACCTGTCAAATCAAACAGAACTGCTCAGAGTCTGGCGCAGATTTACTTCAGGGAAATAGTTAGACTACATGGAGTGCCGCTCAGTATAGTAAGTGATAGAGATACAATATTCACTAGCAAATTCTGGGAAGCATTTCAAGTCGAGCTGGGAACGAAGTTAAACCTAAGCACCGCTTATCATCCTCAGACAGACGGTCAGACTGAGAGGGTGAATCGCATTTTAGAAGATCTATTGCGAGCTTGTGTAATAGATTTCGGTGGATCATGGGAAGACCATCTGCATTTGGCTGAATTCTCTTATAACAACAGCTACCAGGCGAGTCTGACAATGTCGCCATTCGAAGCATTGTACGGCAGACCGTGCCGATCTCCTGCTTGTTGGGTCGAGCCTGGAAATAGACTTGTGTTGGGTCCCGATATGATTCGAGAAGCGGCCGACAAAGTCGATTTTATTAAGAAGAGATTACTCGCTGCTCAAAGCCGACAAAAGAGCTATGCTGACAAAAGAAGAAGAGATATATCCTTTGAAGTTGGCGACTATGTATATTTGAAAGTATCGCCGATGAGAGGGGTTATCCGGTTCGGTAAAACAGGAAAGTTAGCGCCCAAATTCATTGGTCCGTTTCCTATTCTGGAACGGATTGGGACTCTCGCATATAAAGTCAAACTGCCTGACTGGTTGCCTGGAGTGCATGATGTATTTCATATATCTCAACTCCGAAAGCACGTTCATGATCCAGACTTGATCGTGGAAGAAGCAGCTCAGCAGGATATTGAAATTACTCCAGAATTAGCTGTGAGGCGAGAGCCGCTAAAGATTATCGGCAAAGAAACCAAAGAGCTGAGAAACAAGAAGGTTCACTTAGTCAAAGTGCAATGGAGTGGAGATCAGCGAGATTGTACTTGGGAAACTGAGGAGAGCATTCAGAAAGCTTATCCTAGATGCCGAGTAGATATCTCTGAATGACTCCGGTGCAAGGTACATTTACCCTACTTTGCATTACCATTTAATTCTCTATTCTGTTGCTATTTTCTTCCCATGGATGTGCATTGTTTATTCGATACTCTGAATATTAGAAACAAATTGGTTGCGGTATTGTGTGATTGTAGATTTATCAAACCACTTTCGACTTTATTCCTTTTCGGGGACGAAAAGTTTTAAGTGGGGGAGATTGTAACGACCCAGAAAATCTGAACCAATTTAAAAATTTTAAATTGGCTAAAATAATGGATTTTAAATATTTAAAATAAATATTTTAAATAATGGCGATGAAAACTGAGTTTGAATCGACATTTGAAAACGAATATAATTAATTATAATTATATATAGAATTGAAAATGGCGCGGTAGTTCGATAATTCGATTTCAAACTTCAATTGAATATACCGGGTGCAAAACAATCTGGATTTTAGTGAGACCAAAAACATTAGTATCTAATTGATGATATCTTTCTAACGAATCCGACCAATCGAAATTTGATAGCGGGAATCAAAAGATATGTCCAGTTGAAAATTCTGAATAGTCGCTATGGAATTCAGGCCCTTAAAAATGGACATTTTGCAAATGACCTCGGATTTCGACGAAACCACTTTTGTTAGATCCGCAGTGTCAAGTTATTGCTAGGTTTCAAATTTCATAATTTTTCGAATCAATATGTGAGCGTGGCAAAGGAAAACGCGTTTGACCGATTTCAGTTGATTTTAATCAACTGGAAATTGGCCATTTTCCAAACGGTCTCAGAATTCAACGAAACTAGTTTTGTTAGGACCGTATCGTCAATACGAAGCTAGAAATTATTTTTCTGGAATTTTTCTAGTTAGTATGTGACCCCGGTAAATTGAAATGTACGTTTAAAATTCAATATAGTGATTTAAATGAAAATTCAAAAGGAAACTGATTGTAACGATCAAATCAGCTTGCGATACATATCCCATTGTGTTCGGAATGGGGGTGAAACGCTATGGGCAGCAGGCGGTGGGCCTCGTTTCGAGGTCGTATGTAAAAGTCAACCTTTTTGCAAAATTAAATAATTAAATAAAAAATAAAAAAAATATAATCTCCCTCCTTTTCTTCTGCTTGCCCCCCCCCCCGTTTAATTATTCAGACACGAAAAAAAAAAAAAAAGAAGAAGAACCCTAAATCGGATCGCCGCCCCCCCTCCAGGCATCGTCGTCGCCTCAACTCGAAGCCGCTCCTCCCTCCAGGCATCGCCGCCTCAACTCGAAGCCGCTCCTCCCTTCAGACCCCGCCCTCATCACTCGCGACGCAAATCAAGCAGCCCCCCCGAAGCCTCGCCACCACCACCGAGATCCAGTGCCCCCACCTCCGACGATCGGTGAAACCCCCCCCTCTCTGTGAGTTCTATTTATTTATTTTAGTTTGCTTCTGATTTTTTTTTACTGCATTGAAAACTGAATCGATTTTTTTTTTGTTAGGGTTTAAAAACCGAATTGATTTTTAAAAGTATAAAAACCGAATTGATTTTTAAAAGTATAAAAACTGAATTTTATAAAAGAATAAAAAAAAACTGAATTTTATAAAGCTATAAAAACTGATTTTAAGAAGATTTAAAAACTGTTTTGAAAAGCATTTTTAAAACTGATTTTAAAAGATTTAAAAACTGATTGGAAAAGCATTTTTAAAACTGATTTGTTTTAAAATAAAAAAAAACTGATTTTGTTTTTAAAATAAAAACTAATTTTGTTTTTAAAGAAAAAAAATAAAGTAAAACTGATTTCTTTTAGAAAAGTAGAAAAACTGATTTTGCTTTAAAATAAAAACTGATTTGTTTTTTTAAAGAAATAAAACTGTTTTTGAAATAAAGAATAAAAACGGAATTTTATAAAAAAATAAAAACTGATTTAGTTTTAAAGGTAAAAGCTTTAAAATGGGAAGAAAGGTTTGAACTTTCAAGCGAAGTAAAAATCATATTTTTATATGTTGAAAGCGAAGTAAAAATCATATTTTTATATGTTGAAAGCGAAGTAAAAATCATATTTTTATATGTTGAAAGCAAAAGTAAAAATCATATTTTTATATGTTGAAAGCGAAGTAAAAATCATATTTATATATATGTTGAAAGTCGAAGTAAAAATCATATTTTTATATATTGAATAGCGTAGTAAAAATTCGATTTTTACATGTGTAGAGAATAAGGGCGAAAGCGACAAAAGGCGAAGATTTTATACAAGGAAGTGTCGTGCTGTTGGATAGCTATTGGTGAGATTTCTGATTTAAAAATAATTATATATATGTGTTGAAAATGAAAGTGAATAGCTATATATAAATATCTATATATCTATATATATATATACGCCCCTCGTCCACAAACCATGGACGATATTTATTGGTTGAAATTGTTGTGAAAATTGAATGGTTGTTTGGGATTGTTTGTGATTGATATTGGTTGATTGTGGTTGAAAAATACCCATTTGTGGTTGTGAAATATTTGGTTGAAACCACATAGGATTAGTTTGTGGTAATGAAATAAATATATACATGCCGCCTGCGTGCGAACTAGATGCATGTTTCCCATTGTCAAAAACCGCGAGGTTTTAAGGTAGAGCGAGGAGCCGTACTAGGGACGGTGCCGGTGTAACTACCCTGCCGTTATGCTGCCGAAATTTTGAATAATATTCTTGTGTTTGAATTATTTTCATATGCTTAAACTATAGAAAACATTCATGTGTTGAATTGATATTCATTCGTTGTTTAGAAATTCATGTGTTGAATGGTATTCATATTTTGAAATAAATCGTTTGATAATAAAAATCACATTTTTATCTATATATAAAAACTATAGAAAACATTCATGTGTTGAATTGATATTCATTCGTTGTTTAGAAATTCATGTGTTGAATGGTATTCATATTTTGAAATAAATTGTTTGATAATAAAAATCACATTTTTATCTATATATAAAAACTATAGAAAACATTCATGTGTTGAATTGATATTCATTCGTTGTTTAGAAATTCATGTGTTGAATGGTATTCATATTTTGAAATAAATTGTTTGATAATAAAAATCACATTTTTATCTATATATAAAAACTATAGAAAACATTCATGTGTTGAATTGATATTCATTCATTGTTTAGAAATTCATGTGTTGAATGGTATTCATATTTTGAAATAAACTGTTTGATAATAAAAATCACCTTTTATCGACTATATGAACTATATAGAAAAATAGTGTTTTGAAATGAATCGTTTTACAATAAAAATCACATTTTTATTGTATGCATAAATCGTTAAAATGTGAAGAGTTAAAAATAGCCACTTGTTCAAAATAAACATATATGAGTTGAAATATTCATTAATTAGCTAATGAAATGATTTGCACCTATTTATGTAACATTAGAATGAATGGAGTTTTTAAACCAAATAGAAATCAAATATGAAGTTGAATAGAAAATGAAAAATGATATGAACTGTATATATATGTACATGCAATATTCATTGAACAGGTTATAGCAAAGGGGCTAGAGAAGAGGAATAAAATTTTGTGCCCGACAAATAGGTACACATTTACTGATTTGTTCGGGTGATGATTTTGAGTATGTTGGCTAGCCGCTTGGCTTTCTCTTTTTCTTTTTGAGATTAGAAGGACCGGGACGCTATTTGCGATTTCCCGACGCTCCCGGTGCAGGGGAGGTTATGGCGAAATTTTTCCAAAATTTAAGGTGTTAGAAAAATTTTTGAAGTGAAAACGATATAGAAATCATTGAATGAACTATATTTATATAACTATATAAATATAAATAAAATTAAAACGAAACGAGGCCGTGCAGTTCGTATTTTGAAACCGTGATTTCAAACGACTAGTACGGGAAATCCGACCATCGGATTTTCCCGAAATATCAACCGTCGGGTTCGCCTTGGAATAATCTTTCCAACGGCACCAACCTTGTAAAAATCCAACGGTTGGATTGTCTGGAATGTTTAATTCAAATTTGAAGAAAAACAGCGCCAGAATCGATTTTATTTATATATATATATAAATATAATTATATTTAATCGAATAACGACGCTGCAGTTCGTATTTTGAAATCGAAAATTCAAACGATTGTACCGGGAGATCCGACCGTCGGATTTTCCCGAAACTGGAACCGTTGGATTCGTTTTGAAAAGACCTTTCTAATGATGTAAATTTTGTGAAGATCCAACGGTTAGATTTTCAGATATGTGTAAATCAAATCTGAAGAAAAACAGCGCCACGGCCGCCTTATGGCCCGAAGCGTCGTTTTGAATAAAATGGCTATTTTAAAATAAATAAAAATAGCGATAAATAGTTATAAAGTATCATAAGCGATATGGAATGGAAATAAACTGAATTTGCTTGATTTATGTGATGTTTGATGGTTGAATGTGTTTGGTGTGAAAATTACATTAAAGGACAAAATGGGTGTTGTAGAATAATTTAACCATTGAAATAAATCGATTTGAAATTCTAAATATACGTGAATTATTTGAAAAGGCCGAGTTAATTCTCATTTCGAATAATCGACCGACGATTGAAATTCGAAGATGAAGACGACGGTCGAAGACCGGAGATCTTCACCTCGTTTGGATGGTAACCGAGGTCCTGATTGGGAGGCATCCCGAAATATGGATAATGAGTGGTGATCGTCCAGACGTACGTGTTGATCGAAGGGTTTGCGAGGTATTTAGTGCCTCCGGTTTCGTTCAGACCCAGAACGGACTTGTAAATGGACTGTGTGTCTGACATAGGATTTATTCTGTGTGGCATGCTAAGATGCAGTGATCAGGGCTTCTGTTGAAAAGCAAAGTCTTGTGGTGATGATCAAAGCACCGCCTGAGTGGCGTAGCTTTGTGTATAACGTAAATTCGCGAGCCTCACACCCCGGTATGAACCTAAAACAGGAGGAAGGACCTCAGGGAGGACATGCGTTTCTTTCTAGCTAGGGTGGTGTCAGTGACCTACCAGCCCTGACATTTATATACTTTTCACCTATGTGGTTGTTGCTGTTGCGAGGCGCCTCGGTTTGATCGGACGATCCGGGTCCGATGGAGTCATTCGTTGGCTCGTTTACGCCCCCAAAGGGCGGGGAAACGTATTGTTCAGGCATAATAATCCACATCGGTGGACCGGCCCTGACGATCCAAGGCTTGCCTGCGCGCTTGCCTGAGGGGCGGGCTAGAGCGTCTCGAATTCGGTAAGGACTATCTTTTGCCTTGGTTCATGACGGAAATCCAATTTCCAATTACGCGACGATGCGATTTTGATTGTATACCTATATATGGCGACATAGTGGTATGGGGCATTAATGCCGCCTATGATTGATAGTTATGATTTGAAATTGTTTTCAAAACATATAGACACTAGCAATAATATCAAATGCCTTTGTTTTATTCGTATCAAGCATATCTTCGCCGTTATAAGGTAAAAACTCTATCCTCCGGTTTGCGTTGCATTGTGTGATGGGAACTGAGTCTTATAACGGCTTCATTTTTATAAAAAGCATAGCGATGTTTAAAAGAAAGATTTGTTTTAAAGCACTGGCAATCCAATGGAGTAAACCCGTTCCACGAAAGTGGCGTGGTCCTGCGATTAGCCAATTATATATATGTGTTGAGTGGATTTCTCATACCAGTCCCATGACTGACTCGTAGTTTGTTTCACTCTCAAACTCGGGTGCCCCTTTCTCTACACGGGCAGCCTTGTTTTCAGGTTTAGCTGGTTCTTTCTGGATAGCTGGAGCTGAAGATGGATTCTATCATTTATTTCTTTTTATGCTGTTCAGCTCCTATTGTACATATTTTGTTTATTTCCGCTGTAGACATTTATGTATAGCTGAACTGTATTTGTACTAAGTAAGATCCTGTATACTGTGTAACTCTGATGATTTCTTTTATCTAGTATATTTTGTTGTTCATTCTGGTGTATTTTTTTTAATTCTGTTCTGCTATTATCTGTTTCTGTGTTATATTCCAAAAGATAACCTTGTTTCCGTGAGAACGGGAAATCGGGTCGTCTCATCTGTATTGGCATAAGCGTTGCGAATCATATATGCCAAAGGAAATTGAAGACGGAGTTATGCAAGGGCTATCCTGTTTACAGAATAGTGCCTTCGGTTCATCCTGTTCCTGGATGACTTGTATGGACGGATGTCTGACAGAGTATTTCCAGACGATCACGTATATTGATTTCTCCAACCGTACCAAGAGTGGAAGCGGAGAAGGAAACTTCTTTTAGCTAACACATAATGTATTGTTGAGGACGTCAATCGGTGATTGGATGGATTTGATGATGTGGCATTCAAAGTGAATCTGGTGTGATGATAAAGCGTAGCTTCCAGCCTCATCATCCGGTAAATGACAGAAATCGGGCAGGCAGCATGGCTAAGTCGGTCGCACCGAAGTAGGGTGTATAATCACTTGATCTAGAGTTTCATTTACTTCTAAAAATCTATTGTTGATGCTGTCCCATTCGGGAAACGGTTGCTGATCCCAACCGTTGGTGATATACATTCGATACACTCAAGCGAAATGAGTGGTCGGTCATGTGTGGCCGGGTTGCAAGATGTTCTTGTTGAACCCATGTATTCCTCTCTAGAGGTACACGAGCGATAGGTGGTTCCATACCTTGTCATAGTTGGAAATCCATTACCCAATACGTGCTTGCGGTTTTGATTTTATACTATATATGTAGAACGTGAGATGAAAGCGTTTCTGCTAGATGATTATTATATTGTGTTGATAGACATTATTATAATATCAAAAGGTTTTGATTTAAAGAAAATTTGGATTCTCATAAGGGAAAAACCCGTTTGGTTATACGGCGTGGTCTTATGAGATATCGTTTACCTGTTTGACCTGTTTTAAACTGTTTTACTCACACCAGTCCTATGACTGACCCGGAGTTTACTTTGTTGTTTTCCCTAAACTCTTGGGTGCCTAAATTTGTATGGGCAGTCAAGTAGTCGGGATTTTACAGATGTACTGGAAGAGCTGGAGCAGGAGGCTTCAGGATCATATTGCTATAGTTTATTTCCGCTGTGCTGTAAGTATTGTACTCTGATAATGTATTGTATACATATAATGATTTATTTCAAGGATATGTTATCTATTATATGTTATTCGTTCCGCTGTGAGATTCGTGTTACTCTGATGTTGTGTTCTTCTTCTTCTTCTATTCTAAGTTTCTATCTTATCTTTTCTCACCCTCTAATTTCTTTCACTAATTACCAGGATTTTGAGATGTTTTGGCTATCGACATCGTGTTTATGTCGATAACCAAAGTCGCTCAAAAATCCGGGTCGTTACAGTTGGTATCAGAGCTTATGTTAAGTGAATTACTTGGCTCTGTGGCGTGACTCGGTAGAGATAGGGTTAGTAATACCCAAGAATGAGATTGAGTGTATATATACGAGTGAACGTACTTGTTATGGATATAAAATCGTTTTATATTATGGAGATTCATTGGTTGAGTCGTTTATGAGTTCTGGTCGATCAGTTTGATCCACTGTATCGGTAGGAGTTACTAAACACTCGAATACGATGAACCGACACGATATGTTTTGAAAAGAGGGTAAATTGAAATAAGTTTACCTAAGGTATATCTTGATATAGAGAAGATATGTATACCAAAATTATAATATAGTGGATATATTGGTTGTTATTATAATCGAGTAAGATTATAAATTAAATGGTTATATAAATAACCAATCAGAATTCATATAAGTGCAATACGTGAAATCATATGAGTTAAATCTAAAATTTAAACCAGGAATTGAATTAAAATTCGGGAAAATTGGATAAGTGTTTGTAAATGGATTTGGATTAAAAGTAAGAAAAATTTAAGATCCTGGGAGATTTTAAATTGTTTTACAAGCAGTGTGAATTATATTTTGAAATGAATTTCAAAGTGGAAATATTTAGAAATGGGGTTATAGTTTTGAACTCACTTCGATTGCTGGAAAATAGATTCTGATGATGACAGCTGCATCATCAGTATTCATTTTCGAGTTGTAAGTGACGAATTACTACCAGAGATACTATTTTGTATTTGTTTTGAGAAAGACAAGTTGTGTTGAATTTCAAAATGGGATTTAAATATAGAAATTGGAATTTTTAAATAGATTTGAAATATTAACTTGTTTTAAAAGAAATAAAACGAGAAGTTCCTTTATAAACGAAGTTTATAAAAAGTTCTTTTATAAACGAAGTTTATAAATGAAGTGAAGAGAATTATCATTGGATAATTCAGAAATAAAAATACAAGCGTGAAATTGAAAGGGAAATCTATTTTCCAAAGGTAGAAATACCGATTTCTAAAGGAATTGAAATCGAGACTTATGTAAAGAATGAATATAGAAATTCAAATGAGATTTGAATAAAAAGAATTTAAATAACGGAAAATTGAATACAGAATTCATATAGAGTAATAATAGGATTTGAATATAGAAATTCAAAGGGAGTTTGAATATATGAAATTCAATGAAATTGAAATAGAGTTTGAATATAGAAATTCAAATGGAATTCAAATATAAAATTTGAATAGAAATTGAATAGAATTAACTAAGTCGAAGAGAAATTAGTTAATCGAGTTTTGAATTTGAAGTTGAACTTTGAAAGGTGAATTGGATTTGAAAGTAGATATTTGAAATCGAATATAGAACTTAAATTTGAAATTTGGATTCAAATTAGTTAATAAGCAAGTTAAAATATATTTGAACATGTCATGTTCAAATATAAAAGTGAAATAGACTAAAGAGTTAATTAACAAATTAATTAACGAATTGAGTTAAAATGATCAGGTATAGTTAAAATAGATTGCGCAGGTATAAATATTCATGAGATAGGTATGGATAAGGTATGAAGGTATATAAATAGAATGCCCGACAACAGGTATGTATTTAATTCATATATGAGATTTTATGCGCCGTATCGGCTAGCCGCTTGGCTTTTCTTTTTCTTTTTGATTAGAAAGGGCCTGTGTGGCAATTTGGGGATTTTCCCGATGCTCCCGGTACAAAGGAGGTTATGGCGAATTTTTCCGGGAATTTAAGGAGTTAGAATATTTTTAAGATAATTTGATAGTTAGAAAATCAACGTATCGATATATATATATAGATGTCGACAAGGAAACGAACTTAGAAATAGTATAGTAAAATCAAAAAGGAAGACTAAGAATAAAATCTAGTAAGAATAGAAAGAGGAAGCGTATACGTGTTTAAAAGGGAATAAGTAGTTGAATGGTATTGATTATTCGAGCAAGTAGTCCAATCTGTTTTGACGTTATAAATGTTATTCAGTCAAGGTCTGAGAGGTAGTTATACCCCAACTTGATTGATTTCATTATTAACAAATAAATAGTAAGATTTCATGCTCGGAGATCAATGTTGAATAAGAGTTAGTTGAATATAGTACTTGGGTTGTCGTAACGATGTTTTACACAATATCCGTTTTTACCCAATTAAGTGTAAGCTTGGAAATATAATAAAGAATATTTCCTAAGTATAGAAATGAACAAGATCGGAAAAGAGATAAGTAATTGGAATATTTTCCAATTATAAATAGCATATATTTTCTAAAGTTTAGAAAATAAAGGAAGGCGATATTCGGAAATGTTTTCCAAATAACATAAAAGGCCAATATGGTTACTGAAAATATTTGGTTAACAAATATTGATAAAGAAATAGAGAAGTGATTAAACTAATGGAATATTAATTAAGGGCTCAGAGACATGTTCAAAAAGAAAATTTGATTTTTGAAAAGAGTAAACTGTTTAAAAATTCCCAAGGAAAGACTGTTTGAATTAAAAGCAAATTTAACAGAAATTTGTGAAAGCAAAATTGAATTAAAGTAAAGCCAGTAAAGTGGTAACTGAGATTGAATTAGAATGATATCAAGACAAATTGGATTGTGAGATTCAAATTTGAAGTGTAATGGGATAATCAAGTTAAGAGTTGGGAATCGAGAAGAAACTCGAGTTAAAATGATATTTGGCTCGGACATAAGCGAATGGTGGTGTTGTGGATAAAAGCAGATTGGAAATTGATTGGGATAACATTGGTATATGATGAGTTGATAGCATATGGAAGTGATAGAGTTGATATGCCCGACAAAAAGGTACAAGTTTATATTTTTATTGGATATAAGATTTATGAGCCGAATTGGCAAGCCGCTTGGCTGTTTGATTTTCTTTTGGGATGGAGATGGCCCGAAGAGGCGAGTTGGAGTTTGACGTATTGACCAGTACAAAGGAGGTGCTGGCGTAATTTTCCGAAGAGTTAAGGCATTAGAAAATTTTCAGGATTTTTGAAAATTTTCGTTGATAAGAATTAATTACTATTTAATTAAAATTAAATTGGTTCAGTTGAAACTGAAGTTAAGAAGTGAACAAATATGTTCTAACCAGTCGATAGGGTCGTTCTCTACCTTTAAGCAATTTCGAGGACGAAATTATTTTAAGTGGGTAAGATTGTAATGACCCGCATTGGCAGAGGTATTAGAATTAATTTATTTAATGATTTAAAAGGTAATTAAAAGAATTTATTGGTCGTGGAATTTAATAATGGTAAATATTTAATTAAAATAATAAATTAAATAATATATTTAATTCAGTAATAATCAAAAATAGTGAAATTCACAGTATGGTGTAATTTGGGTTATCTAAAATATATATATCAGTTAGGAGTTGAATTATATTGACGAATATATTCAATCGACGTCAGTTTGAACGTATAATTATATTCTAATTAAAATCGAGCTTGAAATGGCGCTGCATTCGTAAATTGGCGATTCGAACTTCAACTGAATGTACAGGATTCGTTTTAAGCCGGATTTCTGTGAAACAAGAAACGTGTGGAGTTGGTGGAGTATATCTTTCTAGTGGAAGAGAAAAATGGGGATTTCGTCGTGTAGATTTTGATTTACGTCCAAATCAAATTTTAAAATAGTCGCTATAGAATCGTTATCGACCATAACGGTTTATTTGATATTACTAGATATCGGGTTTGAATTTAGACAAGGTTCTTTCGGGACATAGTGATAATTTAATTTTTAGAATTTTACTATAATTTTTAATTAATTTAATAAGCGACTTTTTATTTGAAGTATTTCGCACCCTGTACTCAACATTTTGATGTTTCAAAATATGAGTCAATCTACCGGTATTATTATATTTTTGGGATCGTGGCATCTTGCTCATCTCAACGGTATTTTTATTTTTGTTCATAACAATCGATAAATATATGAAGTTCATTATGACCGGTCTACTTTAATGTTAAATTTTTATATGCATAAGTGAATAAATATACTTACCTTAGTTATGAACTAACGTGTACCTACCGTACACCATGGAAACTCAAACCTTTTTCCCATTCTTTCTCCGATCAAAACAAAGCCACGCCTCCAAACCCTTCCAACCGCAAAACAGTGATAAACATGCATGGCTTTAAACAAAAACACATAGACAAATTTAAATGATATAAATACCCTTTAACCTTGTTTAAAACCGAACCCATAAAAATTCTTGGCAAACAAAGTTCAAAACAAAATGCCTGGAAGCAAACTAAGTCGCGGAGAGGAGGGTTTAGTGCGGACTGGAACTTCTAGAGCAGCGAGCTTCAGGGAGAAATATTTAGGAAGGAGGTGCTCGCGAGCACGTCCCTTTGGCGTTGGAGATGCAGAGTTCGGAAGAGGATTGGATTCAAAGTGCGGCCATGGAAGTTGAAAGCTGGAGCTTGCGGTCTGAATGATTGAGGAGGAGGAGCTCACGTGTTCTGCTTTGGAGTTAGAAGGATTACTGATGACGTGAAGAAATGAAATACAAGTATAGTGGAGGAGGTTCTTGGCTGATGCGTTGTGTACAGGAGTAAAACAAAAGGACGGTTGAAAGGGGGAGAGTGGAAAACCATGGAGCAGGCACGAGGAGTTAAAAAGGGGAGGCTGTGTGAAGTGTTGTCAGGAGGTGCAGAACTAAATGTCTGGAGGAAGGATAGTGGCATGCGGGTCTGGGCATTCAAAAGCATGTTTTGGGCTGACAATTTGTGGAAGAGCCCAACTAAAAAGAGAAATAAATTAAAAAGATATATGTGTGAGTCCAATTTGAAGCATGCGGTATTTTATTTGAAGAAATATTGTTATGGGAAGTTTGGATGTTGAGGATATAGATACGGGGAGGACGTTGGATATGAGGGGAAGTATACAATACAAGAAGGATCCGGTGACACATGGTCATGGGCCATTTGAGTAAGCGACACAAGATCCGACAGGATCGTATGAACGAGGGCTACAGGCTGGAAATGACTGGGAGCGAATCGAAGCTCGTAACAATTTATGGCGAAATAAATTGTCCGACTGAATCAAATAACGCAAAACGTTATTTAACGGCTAACGCGCAAATGTGAGTAAATCTCACCAACTCTGAACAGTTTATAATTTTATGTTGTATTTTTAGAACTGTTAGATATTGGTTGATTGACTGTGTGTTGACGGTTTGATTGAAATGCTAGTCAGTTAGTTGAATTTCTATATTGATTCTGTTTAACAGAATGTATCATATAGAACTGAAAGTGATGTTATCTATATTGTTTAACATTTGTGATGCTGGGAAACAGGTTGGAGGAATCTAACGGGATTCCTCAACATTTATTTTACTGTTTTCTTATATTGTGATATATGATGTGTTATATAATCTGTTATGGATTATGGGTGTTGGAATGATGTTGATCATTTTTATTCGATATTTTAAATATCATAAAAGACCCTGGGATGTAAAAAGAATTATTTTAATGTATATTGAAATAAAGGGATTTTATAAAATCAACAGATTTTATAAAAGGAAATATTTCGAAAATAAATAAAAGGGAAAAATGTTTTTAAAACGAATAGAGTTTTATAAAAGGGAAATCATTTGTAAAGTGAAGAACTGTTACTAAAAGTAAATCTTTATAAATGAATAGTTTATTCAAATAGAATAAAGGAGTTAATCGATGTTAGTTAATCGATTAAGTGATAAAGTTAAAAGGAGTTAATCGACGTTAGTTAATCGATTAAGTGATAAAGTTAAAAGGAGTTAATCGATGTTAGTTAATCGATTAGTGTTAAAGTAAAAGGAGTTAATCGATGTTAGTTAAATCGATTAGAGTTAAAGCAAAGGAGTTAATCGATGTTAGTTAATCGTTTACTGTTAAAGTAAAAGGAGTTAATCGATGTTAGTTAAATCGATTAGAGTTAAAGCAAAGTAGTTAATCGATGTTAGTTTAATCGATTAGAGTAAAAGTTAAAAGGAGTTAATCGATGTTAGTTAAATCGATTTGAGTTAAAGCAAAGTAGTTAATCGATGTTAGTTTAATCGATTAGAGTTAAAGAAAATGAGTTAATCGAATATAGTTTATTCAAAGAAAGTAAAATGAGTTAATCGAATATAGTTATTCGAATGGAAAGTAAAATGAGTTAATCGAATATAGTTTATTCGAATAGAAAGTAAAATGAGTAAATCGAATATAGTTTATTCGAATAGAAAGTAAAATGAGTTAATCGAATATAGTTTATTCGAATAGAAAGTAAAATGAGTTAATCGAATATAGTTATTCGAATAGAAAGTAAAATGAGTTGATCGAATATAGTTATTCGAAAAGAAAGTAAAAGGAGTTAATCGAATATAGTTTATTCGAAGAAATAAAAAGGAGTTATCGAATATAGTTTATTCGAAAGGAGTTAAGTGAAAGGAGTAAATCAATAGCGTTAGTCAAATAGAGTTAATCCAAGAGTGTTAGTCCAATAGAGTTAATTGATAAGGGTTAATCGAATAGAGTTAAGTGAAAAGAGTCAATCGAATATAGCTATTCGAAGGAGGGTTAAGAAAGGAAGTTAGTAAAGGGATATAAAGTGAACTTTGTCTATTTCAAAGTTAGAAATGTTGTTCAGTTAAGGTCTGAGAGGTAGTTCTACCCCAACTTGATTGGCTTCGTTTTTAACTAAGGAATAGTTAAGGTTCAGCAGTAAAGGAAATGGTTTGAATTGGCATCACGATGGTTTGTTTAAACATCTGTCTAAGTCCAATGGAGAAGCTTTGGAAATGTTTTCCAAATAAGAAACCAGAAATGTTTTCTAATAAAGAAAACAAGAAATGGAAATGTTTTCCATTGTTAATAACGTATATTTTCCAAATTTAGAAAATAAGAAATATTGAATACAGGGAAACAGGAGATAAGTAAATTTATGAAATAAAGAGATAAATGTTGAATGATGTTTGATTGATATAAATTTCCATTTGGAAATAATATCGTTGGTTGCACACCTGTTTTTCTTCAATAGTTAAATCACAGACTATCGAAGTTTTGACCATTTTAACGTTGTTAATATGGAGAGACCGGTTGGATTATTATCCAAAGAACCACTCTGTATTGGAATAAGCGTTGCGAATCATATATGCCAAAGGAAATTGAAGACGGAGTAATGCAAGGGCTATCCTGTTTATAGAATAGTGCCTTCAGTACATC
The DNA here is from genome assembly GCA_030737875.1 of Allium sativum. Classification (NCBI taxonomy): domain Eukaryota; kingdom Viridiplantae; phylum Streptophyta; class Magnoliopsida; order Asparagales; family Amaryllidaceae; genus Allium; species Allium sativum. Next base: position 1,042,877,707 of record CM060916.1, on the reverse strand, counting down.
CTGTTCCTGGATGACTTGTATGGACAAATGTCTGACAGAGTATTTCCAAACGATCACGTATATTGATTTCTCCAACCGTACCAAGAGTGGAAGCGGAGAAGGAAACTTCTTTTAGCTAACACATAATGTATTGTTGAGGACGTCAATCGGTGATTGGATGGATTTAATGATGTGGCATTCAAAGTGAATCTGGTGTGATGATAAAGCGTAGCTTCCAGCCTCATCATCCGGTAAATGACAGAAATCGGGCAGGCAGCATGGCTAAGTCGGTCGCACCGAAGTAGGGTGTATAATCACTTGATCTAGAGTTTCATTTACTTCTAAAAATCTATTGTTGATGCTGTCCCATTCGGGAAACGGTTGCTGATCCCAACCGTTGGTGATATACATTCGATACACTCAAGCGAAATGAGTGGTCGGTCATGTGTGGCCGGGTTGCAAGATGTTCTTATTGAACCCATGTATTCCTCTCTAGAGGTACACGAGCGATAGGTGGTTCCATACCTTGTCATAGTTGGAAATCCATTACCCAATACGTGCTTGCGGTTTTGATTTTATACTATATATGTAGAACGTGAGATGAAAGCGTTTCTGCTAGATGATTATTATATTGTGTTGATAAACATTATTATAATATCAAAAGGTTTTGATATAAAGAAAATTTGGATTCTCATAAGGGAAAAACCCGTTCCATTATACGGCGTGGTCTTATGAGATATCGTTTACCTGTTTGACCTGTTTTAAACTGTTTTACTCACACCAGTCCCATGACTGACCCGGAGTTTACTTTGTTGTTTTCCCTAAACTCTTGGGTGCCTAAATTTGTATGGGCAGTCAAGTAGTCGAGATTTTACAGATATACTGGAAGAGCTGGAGCAGGAGGCTTCAGGATCATATAGCTATAGTTATTTCCGCTGTGTTGTAAGTATTGTACTCTGATAATGTATTGTATACATATAATGATTTATTTCAAGGATATGTTATCTATTATATGTTATTCGTTCCGCTGTGAGATTCGTGTTACTCTGATGTTGTGTTCTTCTTCTTCTTCTATTCTAAGTTTCCATCTTATCTTTTCTCACCCTCTAATTTCTTTCACAAATTACCAGGATTTTGAGATTTTTTTTTGGTTATCGACATCGTGTTTATGTCGATAACCAAAGTCGCTCAAAAATCCAGGTCGTTACAGTTGGTATCAGAGCTTAAGTTAAGTGAATTACTTGGCTCTGTGGCGTGACTCGGTAGAGATAGGGTTAGTAATACCCTAGACTGAGATTGAGTGTATATATACGAGTGAACGTACTTGTTATGGATATAAAATCGTTTTATATTATGGAGATTCATTGGTTGAGTCGTTTATGAGTTCTGGTCGATCAGTTTGATCCACTGTATCGGTAGGAGTTACTAAACACTCGAATACGATGAACCGACACGATATGTTTTGAAAAGAGGGTAAATTGAAATAAGTTTACCTAAGGTATATCTTGATATAGAGAAGATATGTATACCAAAATTATAATATAGTGGATATATTGGTTGTTATTATAATCGAGTAAGATTATAAATTAAAATGACCAATCAGAATTCAAATTAGTGCAATACGTGAAATCAGATGAGTTAATCTGAAATTTAAACCAGGAATTGAATTAAAATTCTGGAAAATTGGATAAGTGTTTGTAAATGGATTTGGATAAAAAGTAATAAAAATTTAAGATCCTGGGAGATTTTAAATTGTTTTACAAGCAGTGTGAATTATATTTTGAAATGAATTTCAAAGTGGAAATATTTAGAAATGGGGTTATAGTATTGAACTCACTTCGATTGCTGGAAAATAGATTCTGATGATGACAGCTGCATCATCAGTATTCATTTTCGAGTTGTAAGTGACGAATTACTACCAAAGATACTGTTTTGAATTTGTTTTGAGAAAGACAAGTTGTGTTGAATTTCAAAATGGGATTTAAATATAGAAATTGGAATTTTTAAATAGATTTGAAATATTAACTTGTTTTAAAAGAAATAAAACGAGAAGTTCCTTTATAAACGAAGTTTATAAATGAAGTGAAGAGAATTATCATTGGATAATTCAGAAATAAAAATACAAGTGTGAAATTGAAAGGGAAATCTATTTTCCAAAGGTAGAAATACCGATTTCTAAAGGAATTGAAATCGAGACTTATGTAAAGAATGAATAAAGAAAGTTTGAAAAGGAATTTGAATATAGAAATTCAAATGAGATTTGAATAAAAAGGATTTAAATAAGGGAAAATTGAATACAGAATTCATATAGAGTAATAATAGGATTTGAATATAGAAATTCAAAGGGAGTTTGAATATATGAAATTCAATGAAATTGAAACAGGGTTTGAATATAGAAATTCAAATGGAATTCAAATATAAAATTTGAATAGAAATTGAATAGAATTAACTAAGTCGAAGAGAAATTAGTTAATCGAGTTTTGAATTTGAAGTTGAACTTTGAAAGGTGAATTTGATTTGAAAGTAGATATTTGAAATCGAATATAGAACTTAAATTTGAAATTTGGATTCAAATTAGTTAATAAGAAAGTTAAAATATATTTGAACATGTCATGTTCAAATATAAAAGTGAAATAGACTAAAGAGTTAATTAACAAATTTATTAACGAATTGAGTTAAAATGATCAGGTATAGTTAAAATAGATTGCGCAGGTATAAATATACATGAGATAGGTATGGATAAGGTATGAAGGTATATAAATAGAATGCCCGACAACAGGTATGTATTTAATTCATATATGAGATTTTATGCGCCGTATCGGCTAGCCGCTTGGCTTTTCTTTTTCTTTTTGATTAGAAAGGGCCTGTATGGCAATTTGGGGATTTTCCCGATGCTCCCGGTACAAAGGAGGTTATGGCGAATTTTTCCGGGAATTTAAGGAGTTAGAATATTTTTAAGATAATTTGATAGTTAGAAAATCAACGTATCGATATATATATGGACGTCGACAAGGAAACGAACTTAGAAATAGTATAGTAAAATCAAAAAGGAAGACTAAGAATAAAATCTAGTAAGAATAGAAAGAGGAAGCGTATACATGTTTAAAAGGGAATAAGTAGTTGAATGGTATTGATTATTCGAGCAAGTAATCATATCTGTTTTGACGTTATAAATGTTATTCAGTCAAGGTCTGAGAGGTAGTTATACCCCAACTTGATTGATTTCATTATTAACAAATAAATAGTAAGATTTCAGGCTCGGAGATCAATGTTGAATAAGAGTTAGTTGAATATAGTACTTGAGTTGTCGTAAAGATGTTTTACACAACATCCGTTTTTACCCAATTAAGTGTTAGCTTGGAAATATAATAAAGAATATTTCCTAAGTATAGAAATAAACAAGATCGGAAAAGAGATAAGTAATTGGAATATTTTCCAATTATAAATAGCATATATTTTCTAAAGTTTAGAAAATAAAGGAAGGCGATATTCGGAAATGTTTTCCAAATAACATAAAAGGCCAATATGGTTATTGAAAATATTTGGTTAACAAATATTGATAAAGAAATAGAGAAGTGATTAAACTAATGGAATATTAATTAAGGACTCAGAGACATGTTCAAAAAGAAAAATTGATTTTTGAAAAGAGTAAACTATTTAAAAACTCCCAAGGAAAGACTGTTTGAATTAAAAGCAAATTTAACAGAAATTTGTGAAAGCAAAATTGAATTAAATTAAAGCCAGTAAAGTGGTAACTGAGATTGAATTAGAATGATATCAAGACAAATTGGATTGTGAGATTCAAATTTGAAGTGTAATGGGATAATCAAGTTAAGAGTTGGGAATCGAGAAGAAACTCGAGTATTTGGCTCGGATATAAGCGAATGGTGGTGTTGTGGATAAAAGCAGATTGGAATTTGATTGGGATAACATTGGTATATGATGAGTTGATAGCATATGGAAGTGATAGAGTTGATATGCCCGACAAAAAGGTACAAGTTTATATTTTTATTGGATATAAGATTTATGAGCCGAATTGGCAAGCCGCTTGGCTGTTTGATTTTCTTTTGGGATGGAGATGGCCCGAAGAGGCGAGTTGGAGTTTGACGTATTGACTAGTACAAAGGAGGTGCTTGCGAAATTTTCCGAAGAGTTAAGGCGTTAGAAAATTTTCAGGATTTTTGAAAATTTTCGTTGATAAGAATTAATTACTATTTAATTAAAATTAAATTGGTTCAGTTGAAACTGAAGTTAAGAAGTGAACAAATATGTTCTAACCAGTCGATAGGGTCGTTCTCTACCTTTAAGCAATTTCGAGGACGAAATTATTTTAAGTGGGGAAGATTGTAATGACCTGCATTGGCAGAGGTATTAGAATTAATTTATTTAATGATTTAAAAGGTAAGTAAAAGAATTTATTGGTCGTGGAATTTAATAATGGTAAATATTTAATTAAAATAATAAATTAAATAATATATTTAATTCAGTAATAATCAAAAATAGTGAAATTCACAGTATGGTGTAATTTGGGTTATCTAATATATATATATATATCAGTTAGGAGTTGAATTATATTGACGAATATATTCAATCGACGTCAGCTTGAACGTATAATTATATTCTAATTAAAATCGAGCTTGAAATGGCGCTGCAGTTCGTAAATTGGCGATTCGAACTTCAACTGAATGTATAGGATTCGTTTTAAGCCGGATTTCTATGAAACAAGAAACGTGTGGAGCTGGTGGAGTATATCTTTCTAGTGGAAGAGAAAAATGGGGATTTCTTCGTGTAGATTTTGATTTACTTCCAAATCAAAATTTAAAATAGTCGCTATAGAATCGTTATCGACCGTAACGGTTTATTCGATATAACTAGATATCGGGTTTGAATTCAGTAAAGGTTATTTCGGGACATAGTGATAATTTAATTTTTAGAATTTTACTATAATTTTTAATTAATTTAATAAGCGACTTTATTTTTGAAGTATTTCGCACCCTGTAATCAACATTTTGATGTTTCAAAATATGAGTCAATCTACCGGTATTATTATATTTTTGGGATCGTGGCATCTTGCTCATCTCAACGGTATTTTTATTTTTGTTCATAACAGTCGATAAATATATGAAGTTCATTATGACCGGTCTACTTTAATGTTAAATTTTTATATGCATAAGTGAATAAATATACTTACCTTAGTTATGAACTAACGTGTACCTACCGTACACCATGGAAACTCAAACCTTTTTCCCATTCTTTCTCCGATCAAAACAAAGCCACACCTCCAAACCCTTCCAACCGCAATACAGTGATAAACATGCATGGCTTTAAACAAAAACACGTAGACAAATTTAAATGATATAAATACCCTTTAACCTTGTTTAAAACCGAACCCATAAAAATTCTTGGCAAACAAAGTTCAAAACAAAATGCCTGGAAGCAAACTAAGTCGCGGAGAGGAGGGATTTGTGCGGACTGGAACTTCTAGAGCAGCGAGCTTCAGGGAGAAATATTTAGGAAGGAAGTGCTCGTGAGCTCGTCCCTTTGGCGTTGGAGATGCAGAGTTCGGAAGAGGATTGGATTCAAAGTGCGGCCATGGAAGTTTAAAGCTGGAGCTTGCGGTCTGAATGTTTGAGAAGGAGGAGCTCATGTGTTCTGCTCTGGAGTTGGAAGGATTACTGATGACGTGAAGAAATGAAATACAAGTATAGTGGAGGAGGTTCATGGCTGATGCGTTGTGTACAGGAGTAAAACAAAAGGACGGTTGAAAGGGGGAGAGTGGAAAACCATGGAGCAGGCATGAGGAGTTAAAAAGGGGAGGCTGTGTGAAGTGTTGTCAGGAGGTGTGGAACTAAATGTCTGGAGGAAGGATAGTGGCATGCGGGTCTGGGCATTCAAAAGCATGTTTTGGGCTGACAATTTGAGGAAGAGCCCAACTAAAAAGAGAAATAAATTAAAAAGATATATGTGTGAGTCTAGTTTGAAGCATGCGGTATTTTATTTGAAGAAATATTGTTATGGGAAGTTTGGATGTTGAGGATATAGATACGGGGAGGACGTTGGATATGAGGGGAAGTATACAATACAAGAAGGGTCCAATGACGCATGGTCATGGGCCATTTGAGTAAGCGAAACAAGATCCGACAGGATCGTATGAACGAGGGCTACAGCCTGGAACTGACTGGGAGCGAATCGAAGCTCGTTACAATTTATGGCGAAATAAATTGTCCGACTGAATCAAATAACGCAAACCGTTATTTAACGGCTAACGCGCAAATGTGAGTAAATCTCACCAACTCTGAACAGTTTATAATTTTATGTTGTATTTTTAGAAAAGTTAGATATAGGTTGATTGACTGTGTGTTGACGGTTTGATTGAACTGCTAATTAGTTAGTTGAATTTCTATATTGATTCTGTTTAACAGAATGTATCATATAGAACTAAAAGTGATGTTATCTATATTGTTTAACATCTGTGATGCAGGGAAACGGGTTGGAGGAATCTAACTGGATTCCTCAACATTTGTTTTACTGTTTTCATATATTGTGGTATATTATGTGTTATATAATCTGTTATGGATTATGGGTGTTGGAATGATGTTGATCATTTTTATTCGATATTTTAAATATCATAAAAGACCCTGGGATGTAAAAAGAATTATTTCAATGTATATTGAAATATAGGGATTTTATAAAATCAACAGGTTTTATAAAAGGAAATATTTCGAAAATAAATAAAAGAGAAAAATGTTTTTAAAACGAATAGAGTTTTATAAAAGGGAAATCATTTGTAAAGTGAAGAACTGTTGCTAAAAGTAAATCTTTATAAATGAATAGTTTATTCGAATAGAATAAAGGAGTTAATCGATGTTAGTTAATCGATTAAGTGATAAAGTTAAAAGGAGTTAATCGATGTTAGTTAATCGATTAAGTGATAAAGTTAAAAGGAGTTAATCGATGTTAGTTAATTGATTAGGGTTAAAGTAAAAGGAGTTAATCGATGTTAGTTAAATTGATTAGAGTTAAAGCAAAGGAGTTAATCGATGTTAGTTAATCGATTAGTGTTAAAGTAAAAGGAGTTAATCGATGTTAGTTAAATCGATTAGAGTTAAAGCAAAGTAGTTAATCGATGTTAGTTTAATCGATTAGAGTAAAAGTTAAAAGGAGTTAATCGATGTTAGTTAAATCGATTTGAGTTAAAGCAAAGTAGTTAATCGATGTTAGTTTAATCGATTAGAGTTAAAGAAAATGAGTTAATCGAATATAGTTTATTCGAAGAAAGTAAAATGAGTTAATCGAATATAGTTATTCGAATGGAAAGTAAAATGAGTTAATCGAATATAGTTTATTCGAATAGAAAGTAAAATGAGTTAATCGAATATAGTTTATTCGAATAGAAAGTAAAATGAGTTAATCGAATATAGTTTATTCGAATAGAAAGTAAAATGAGTTAATCGAATATAGTTATTCAAATAGAAAGTAAAATGAGTTGATCGAATATAGTTATTCGAATAGAAAGTAAAAGGAGTTAATCGAATATAGTTTATTCGAAGAAAGAAAAAGGAGTTATCGAATATAGTTTATTCGAAAGGAGTTAAGTGAAAGGAGTAAATCAATAGCGTTAGTCAAATAGAGTTAATCCAATAGTGTTAGTCCAATAGAGTTAATTGATAAGGGTTAATCGAATAGAGTTAAGTGAAAAGAGTCAATCGAAAATACCTATTCGAAGGAGCGTTAAGTAAGGAAGTTAGTAAAGGGATATAAAGTGAACTTTGTCTATTTCAAAGTTAGAAATGTTGTTCAGTTAAGGTCTGAGAGGTAGTTCTACCCCAACTTGATTGGCTTCGTTTTTAACTAAGGAATAGTTAAGGTTCGGCAGTAAAGGAAATGGTTTGAATTGGCATCGCGATGGTTTGTTTAAACATCTGTCTAAGTCCAATGGAGAAGCTTTGGAAATGTTTTCCAAATAAGAAACCAGAAATGTTTTCTAATAAAGAAAACAAGAAATGGAAATGTTTTCCATTGTTAATAACGTATATTTTCCAAATTTAGAAAATAAGAAATATTGAATACAGGGAAACAGGAGATAAGTAAATTTACGAAATAAAGAGATAAATGTTGAATGATGTTTGATTGATATAAATTTCCATTTGGAAATAATATCGTTGGTTGCACACCTATTTTTCTTCAATAGTTAAATCACAGACTATCGAAGTTTTGACCATTTTAACGTTGTTAATATGGAGAGAGCGGTTGGATTATTATCCAAAGAACCACTCTGTATTAGCATAAGCATTGCGAATCATATATGCCAAAGGAAATTGAAGACGGAGTTATGCAAGGGCTATCCTGTTTACAGAATAGTGCCTTCGGTTCATCCTGTTCCTAGATGACTTGTATGGACGGATGTCTGACAGAGTATTTCCAGACGATCACGTATATTGATTTCTCCAACCGTACCAAGAGTGGAAGCGGAGAAGGAAACTTCTTTTAGCTAACACATAATGTATTGTTGAGGACGTCAATCGGTGATTGGATGGATTTGATGATGTGGCATTCAAAGTGAATCTGGTGTGATGATAAAGCGTAGCTTCCAGCCTCATCATCCGGTAAATGACAGAAATCGGGCAGGCAGCATGGCTAAGTCGGTCGCACTGAAGTAGGGTGTATAATCACTTGATCTAGAGTTTCATTTACTTCTAAAATATATTGTTGATGCTGTCCCATTCGGGAAACGGTTGCTGATCCCAACCGTTGGTGATATACATTCGATACACTCAAGCGAAATGAGTGGTCGGTCATGTGTGGCCGGGTTGCAAGATGTTCTTGTTGAACCCATGTATTCCTCTCTAGAGGTACACGAGCGATAGGTGGTTCCATACCTTGTCATAGTTGGAAATCCATTACCCAATACGTGCTTGCGGTTTTGATTTTATACTATACATGTAGAACGTGAGATGAAAGCGTTTCTGCTAGATGATTATTATATTGTGTTGATAGACATTATTATAATATCAAAAGGTTTTGATATAAAGAAAATTTGGATTCTCATAAGGGAAAAACCCGTTCCATTATACGGCGTGGTCTTATGAGATATCGTTTACCTGTTTGACCTGTTTTAAACTGTTTTACTCACACCAGTCCCATGACTGACCCGGAGTTTACTTTGTTGTTTTCCCTAAACTCTTGGGTGCCTAAATTTGTATGGGTAGTCAAGTAGTCGGGATTTTACAGATATACTGGAAGAGCTGGAGCAGGAGGCTTCAGGATCATATAGCTATAGTTTATTTCCGCTGTGTTGTAAGTATTGTACTCTGATAATGTATTGTATACATATAATGATTTATTTCAAGGATATGTTATCTATTATATGTTATTCGTTCCGCTGTGAGATTCGTATTACTCTGATGTTGTGTTCTTCTTCTTCTTCTATTCTAAGTTTCTATCTTATCTTTTCTCACTCTCTAATTTCTTTCACTAATTACCAGGATTTTGAGATGTTTTCGTTATCGACATCGTGTTTATGTCGATAACCAATGTCGCTCAAAAATCCGGGTCGTTACAATTACATTGGTCGATGGCCGAGCACTTCCATATGGTGCATATACTGCATGAGATGGATGGTCGGGTCAGTCCGACCGTTGTATGGTTCGATAGCTGGAAACTTGAAGTTTGGAGGATTGCGTGATTTCTTGATTTCCCTGGTGAAGGGACTGCAGTGGATGTTATCTATATCTTGCTGAGAATAATTGCCCCGGGTGAAACATCGGACGATGCTTGCAAGCTGGCTTCCATCTCCGAGGAGTCGATGCCATGAATCCAGTCCTGCATTCGGGAGACTTCCAGCACTGGGGGTCTAATGAAAGCATGCTCGAATGGGTGACCCAGGTTGGGCGCGACCTTCAAGAGTTGAGTGAAGTTGGGGGCGAGGGTTCATCATAGTTATTGGTTATGGGCAGGATGCCCCCTCTTGAACCCGATGAGGATTGGACCGAGTCGTACCCACGACTGAAGTTCCGGGTTGATCCAGCAAAGCATGTGATATTCGGGATTCTTCGATGCCCCCGCCTACACTGAAAGTGGATGAACGACCTAGATCTTGATCGTAGGCCTCCTATGAATCTGTGGCTGTGGCGTCGCTGGATGCGATACTCTTGACTTTGATTGGTCGGGAGGTGGAGCCAAGCCAGGAGGGAGCAAAGGTGTGATCTGATCAGTGGCATGATTCTATCCGGATCGAAGATCAGTTGTTGCCACAGTCCCGGTCGGTGGAGGAATTGATGTTCAAGCATTTAATACCATCTCCACTCGATCGATAAGGTGATCCATTAACTATTGCTATTGTTCGAGGAGTTTACCCTGAGATGTCATATGGCCTCTGAATTCGGCCATAATCTTATCCATGTTGTCCCTGGTGAGATATCGGGATATGTATTCATGAGAGGAGGCTTCAAGGCATGCTTCTGCAGTATTTGTCTCAGCTGCATCGGCATTCATGGGATGGGAAGACGTTGCATCTTTCTTCTGCTTGTTCGCCATAGTTCGGAATTAGCAAAATGTCAAAGGCTATGTCAGAGCGTGCGCCGCCCTTTCCTAGCACGCCAAAGTGTTGACATCAAAAGATGGTCACTAGTGACGGTCATCCCCCAATCGTATGGAGAGCGCACGAATAATGATTATGGAATGCAAAAAGCAGAGAAAACAGGGAACAAGCAAGATTTTTTATAGTGGTTCAACAAAGATGGTGCCTACGTCCACTTTATATGTATTGATCTTTTCTCTTTGAATACAAGTACAATGCTTTTTCTATTTCCGGGGAAGAAGGAGAAGTATTCTCCTTTTAACTTAGCTGTGGAGAACCTTAGGATTAGAAGGAGAGGTTCAACCGAAGGAAGTGATCAAAGAAGTCCCTTTTCCATTTTGAGCAGGGGTGTATTTATAGGTGAAGAAGTGGGTTGAGTGGGCTGCCACGTGGTTTTTTTTTTTTGGAGTTTGGACACATGGAGCTCGATCAGTGGAAGTAGCTGTAGTGGTGGGATCCGGTCCACTACTCATTAATAGTATCCTCGGAAATAATGGCTTACGTGGCCATCGCGATGAGGTGTATCAAAAGTAGAGCTTTCTCCAGAGGTGGTTGACCACCTTTATTGCCTTGAGAGTCAAGCCGAGTATTAAATGACTCGACTGGATATTTCTTGATGAGTCTGAAATATTTGGTAGACCCGAATTTGAGGGAATCGATTAACTCTATTAGCTGAAATAAGGGATTCTTCCGAGCCTTACGAGCCGTTGCTTGAAAGCGACTAATTTAGGCTGACCAAATTTCGGGCTCTCTTTGGAGGAAGCTGGCTTTGCCCTGACTTTGTCTGGGTTTTGCTAAAGTGTGTGTTGCTCGAACTGGTCGATCGACCGATGCTGGTAGACGAAATTCGGGGTATTGGGCTTTGATTTGATCTTTGATAGCTTTTTGCGAAAATGTTGGTCAACAAAAACAAATTATATATTTGAATTAATATAAACAAATATTTAAACCCTTGTATATTATTTGGTCCCGTTTGACAAGTGTTGTATATGATCGTTGTATGGATATTAGTCTTTTTTACAAAATGGACATCCCTATTCATCTAGTATAGCATTTTTCAGATTTGTCCCTATATTGGACAAGTCACAAACACTATAAAGAAATTACATTTCGTAAATCATATCAATTTATACGATTCACAAAATTTCTACGGTATTTTCTTTTCATTCCTTATGTAGATGTATTTGGATATAATACAAAGGAACATGGGAGAAGTGCCACGGAAATTTTGGGAAATCATTTAAAATGATATGATTTATGAAATGTAATTACTAGTGTTTTGTAATGGGAAGTAGGATGACCGACCATCATAGAATTCACATAAATATCAATGAACCATTAGTTGTTTATTTAAAATAAAGTTTGTAAAAACCTTATATAATTTAGTATATGTTTACTAAAGCGTAATTAAAATATAAACAAAAATATAAAATGAACGATTAATAATTTTTTTCTTTTCATCATAGGTTTAAATTAGGAATAATGGTCAATTATTTATTGATTGGAGACAGATGTATCAAAGAAGGGGAATTAGTGGCTCAGTAAGTGAATATTTCCTTAAATGGGTACATGTGTTCATCGAATTTGCTTTAAGTAATATTGGAAACGATGTAGAAATTCGTTATCTGTGTAGTAAGTGAAAATTGTTGAACTATTTAATACCGGATATGGTTAGGGTTCATTTGCGTCAATATGGTTTAGTACCCAGTTATTTGTTGTGGGGATAGAGTAATTGTTTCCCCTAATCAAGAATAATCTGTAGAGTTCATTGATGATGGAGTTTGTACGATGATTCTCACAGAATATATGGTCGATGATGCAGCATGATCAATGTTGCTTACTATTCAAATTGAAAATAACGATGTTAACGTCGAAGAGAAACCAAATATTGGAGCTAAAAATATATATGATTTATTGAATGCTGCTAAAAAACCCTTTTGGAATGGATGTACAAGCGACACTCGATTATCAGTAACATCAGAGTACACTGCAATGAAATCAAAATACAACCTTACCGTTGATTGATATACGACTGTCATTCAAGCTGCTAAATGTCATATGCCATCCGATAATTTAACATGCGAAAATTATTATGGAGTGAAAAAACTTATGTCATCTTTTGTTTTCCATATCGAAAGATAGATACATGTTTAAAGGGACGCATGTTGTTTTGTAAAAAAGACATCAATCTTAAGAATTGTAAAATATATAATCAAGAAATATACAAACCAAGGGAAAAGAAGGGGAAAGAAGTTATGTAATGCATCATTTACCTATCACTACTAGACTTCAAAGGTTCTATGCATTATATGTAACATCACATCATATGAGATGGCACAGTGTGAGGACAAGTAAAGAAGGTATGTTAACACACTCATCCAGTGGAGAAGCATGGAAATAAATTGGTAAGAAATATCACGATTTCGTAGCGGAGACTTGCAACGTTAGACTAGGTTTATGTATGGATGGCTTCTCACCGTTTTCTCTGTATGGTTCTAAACATTCATCTTGGCATATAATAATTACTCCATATAATATACCCTCATGGATGTGTACGAGAACTTCGTATATGTTTCCCACAATTGTAACGACCCAGCTTTTGAACACATTGGAAGTCGTGTCATTATATAAGAATAAGAATAGATAGAAGATAGAACTAAAGAAAACATCAGAATCTCACAGCAGAATTTAAACAAAAGACGATCCTACATAATATTATACATTAGAACACAATACGTCATAGCATATTAGGTCTAGGGATACATGCCATTTCATAGTACAACTTTAATTATACATATCATCACAGATAACCAAACTTGCAGACTTTAATTATACATAAATATGATAGGTAAATCAGCATGCAGAAAGTCCATCAAGCTATTCCAGTTAAGTTATGACCTGATTCACTTGTCTACTCATAACAAGTCTTATGAGCACCCAAGAGTTTAAGGAAAACACAAAAAAATAAACTCCGGGTCAGTCAGGGGACTGGTATGAGTAAACGATTTTTAAAACAAGTTAAAGAAATAAAAATATCTCATAAGACCACGCCGTAAATACGGAACGGGTTTTTTACCTTATGAGAATAAACACTTTGTATACTTTAAATTAGATATTATCATAGTGTCTAGGGTTTTCCACAAATAATTTAGAATCTAGAAGAATGCTTGCATCTCACATTGTCCTATATAGTATACAAGCAAAACCGCTTGGCGGTTGTGGATAATGGATTCCCGACTATGACAAGGTATGAAACCACCTTCTGACAGTGTACCTCTAGAGGCGAATACACTGGATGCAATAAGAACATCTTGCGACCCGTCCCACACATGACCGATCACTCATTTCTCTTGAGTTTATCGAATGTATATCACCAATGGTTGTGTACGGCAACCATTTCCCAAATGGGTCAGACTCGATAGAATAATAAACGAAAGGAATTTCTCTAGATAGGGGATGCTACACCCTAATGGGATCGACCCACATAGCCATGCCGCCTGTCCGATTTTTGTCATTTCCTGGAAGTAAGGCTCGAGGCTAGACTTACCATTACATCATCTTTTCTTTATTTACTTTGAATGCCACATCGTCAAAACTTGTCAATCACTAATTGACTTCCCCAAAAATATATTATAGGTATAAAGCAAGAGAAATGAATTCCTCTGCCACCATATAAATACGTTTGGAGAGATCAACGTACGTGATCAGTTAGAATTACTCTGTCAGACATTCATCCATACAAGTTGCCCTGGGACTGGGCAAACCGAAGGCGCTATTCAAGAATAGCCCTTGCATAACTACGTTTTCTATTTTCTTCGATAATTGTTGACTTGTGACGTAAAAAGCAAATCGAAGAGGACTATAGATTCCGGACTCTTCGAAACGATCAGCGTTAATATCTTTTAGGGACAAGTGGTATTTGAATGGAACATATTTTGTTCATATTTTAAAATATAAAGTCCAATATTCATATTTATCAAAGTTTGAAATCATTTTATTCAATTTTCAATTTAAAACGGCAATTGACCTAAAAATAAAACCCAAATGTTTATAAATTGTTTTTATTATTTATTTACATTAACTACCTTCCGACATTAGCTGTATAATTTAGTACATCCATTCTATCAGTTCTTATTAACTCCTAACTGGGTAATTCCTCATTTAAATATCATTCAAATGATTTAAAATTAATAATTTAGTCATAACAATATTGATAACGAAAATAAATTGAGTCTATATGATTTATTTTACGTTGTTATGATTTAATACAAATGTATAGGAGTAGTTTTCACTTGTTAAACAAAAGAATAGTTTAAGCTAGCCTATTCAATTAACCACATTTAAAAACAATGGCCAAGTCCCCTTTATGTTTGCTACTACTTTTTTTTAAGTGAATGCTGTTATGCGTGACCCAAATTTCACCAACCCATGAACTTAAGGCCTGCCATCCATATGTAGTCACGTGCCTACATATTCGACGAAAAGAAAAGGAAATTACCACCGCCCAGATACTTATAATACCATATCTTCATACGTGGCCCCAATATCATCACAAACCACTCGCCCTTTTTTTATATATTTTATTAAACACTTCAAACACGTGGCCCCAAAATAACAGAAGTCCACACATCTTCCTTCATCCGTTTTAGCCCTTCCTTCACATTCCACGTGGCTTATACCCCCCACGCCCAGATTAAAAAAATCCGAGACCTGCTCCTAAATCTCCTCACCATTTCTTCATTTTTGCCGAAACCAGCTTTGAATTATTCCTTGTCCTATTTCATTTTTCTAATGCTTCTCATTCTTCCATATTACACATTGATGCTTCCTTATCCTCCCGTGAAGCCTCCTACTCCTCCGCCATACCTCTAACTCCGGTGAGCAGGTTTCCACATCCATCCAGATTCAAGAAGTTTCACGCAATCTTTTCAAACAAGTGCCGAGACATACTATTCATCAATCCCCTCATATTTACTTCCTACTTGTAATCATCACACTTTCCACTTTCAGGTTTATACACCTTACTTCCTCCCTTTCCTGCCGTGAACATCTATTCCTCTACTACTTCTCTAATACTTTGCAGACCAACCTTTCTAGCATTTTAGTTAACCTCCACTTCATTCTTTCCGGTGTCCAGAACAGCACCGTGCACCATTATGTATGCATGTGCAAACGCTTGTCAACACATAACCCAATATTCTTGACATCCCCTCCTAAGTGTGAGCTGCACTGGTGCCCGCCAAACCGTTCGAACCCACCTCCGGTGGTCTGTTTCAGAAACGGATACTTCGATGGAATTTTTCCAAGCCAAGCACCAACTTGTGTTCAAAAAGAATTAGTTGTCGTCATCAACACTCATCGTAGACTACTCTCTGGACTATACTTTTATAAAGTCGACACTGTAGCCGACTCCTTGACGAATAGCTCTTCGCTCGCTCAACCCCTGTTTCCGCACTAATGCCACTCTTTCCCTCATAAAACAGTCTGAAACTATCACACATCAATAAGCTAAAGGAAATCTGTTTATCCGAAAATTTGTATTGATAATTCCTTCATTTATTTAAGCTATTATGACCCCCTCGACTCAAATCGTATCGCCAACAATCACCCACAAAGGGAATGCATTAAGTTTCGTGGAGCGTTATAAGTAAACAGAACTGAACATTACAAGACAGATACATAAAATAGTGCTTGAAAATTTTATAAATTTATTGCAGCGGAAACAGAAATAAGTTTGGTTACATCTTTAAACCCATCACACCAAAATCAAGTGCATAATATTAGTCTTGTAGAAAAACCATCAAAGTACATAATTTTTAAAACCATAATCCCCAATCCAAAATGCCATATGAAAGAGAAACAAAGCTAAGCATTACTTTCAGCACTTGAACCAGGAAAGTCCGAATCAAGCTTCAACGTGCCTACCCTGAGAACTTTTTTAGGGGGGAGGGGAAGGAAAGAAAAGGGGCGAAGCAAAAAGGGTCAGACATAAAGTATGGCGAGTCCAGTGACTTTAACAATATAATTAGTAAAGCAACATTATAAGAACATAAATTGGATATAAGAGATGATTGTAAGATAAGCAGATATGACGAGGTAACAAGATGAACAAAATATAACATTAATTGCGCTTCTAACCACTATAAGATATTCTCTGCACCGCACCAATACTAGTTTCATACTAAAAGATGATCCCTCTTGGCTAAATCGAATGATAGTTTCGTGTACTTCTAGCTACTCTCATAGGTAACCAACATGCACCTATTACCACTAGATGTATCTACTATCCTCCTGGTTCGATTATGTACCTCTAGCTGTTATCATAGATAACCAATGTGCATCTATCACCACTAGTTGTACCCTTCCTACTTATCATAATAATGGTAGCTTCGTGTACTCCTAGCTGCCCTCGTAGGTGCCCCACTTGCTCCTACCACCACTAGTAGTACCCACTACCCTCCCCATTTGATCGACTCCCTAACCTCGTAGATACCTGTGCTGGTCCCACAATAGGGTGTATCACTCCCTAAGGTGGCAACCCCGATACTACTGAAATGCACAACTTATATCTACATGATGCGACAACGTCTTACCTACCGGCCCGGACCTACACACACACATGACACCGTTGGATTTGCACTGCCATCGCTAATTCTTTATTGACCTCTTACAATCAACCCCAGTAAGCGTGTCCTTGTCCTCGACCTAGTTCGAGCTCATATAGATACTGAAATGGGTTACCGGTTGAAAAGTGTCCATACACTTGACAGAAGCTTCCCTCCTAAGCTTGGTCCCCACTAGGAATTCCCACTTAACCCCTTTTTATTCCCATGTCTTATCACATGTCTCATCCTGGTTAAGTGCTTTTATTATGTTTCACGTGCTAGCCATGTCACTCACTTAACCCCTTTGCTATTCCCATGTCTGACCACATTTTTTATCTTGGTTAAGTGTTCATTATTTACGTTATACGTGCTACCCATGCAATACATGCTACCCATGTCACCCACTTAACCCTTTTACTGTTCCCATGTCTTCCCACATGTCTTATCTTGGTTAAGTGTTTTTAATTGTGTTTCACATGCTATCTATGTCACCCACTTAACCCCTTTATTATTCCCATGTCTTGCTACTTGTATCGGCTTGGTTAAGTGCTTTAAATATGTTTCACATGCTACCCATGTTACCCACTTAAACCTTTATTATCCCCATGTCTAATCACATGCCTTATCTTGGTTAAGTGTTCATTAATTCATTATAACCGTAATATGCAAGACCTCCCACATTAGATTATAGTTTTGTAGATTGCTGGATATGCCGGGTGGTTCCGGGCAGGCTTATACCGCAATATGAATCTAACCACGTGTCTTTGCATTATTACACATCTAATTTCTGCCCTAGACCTCTCATATTAGATTACAAAATTGCGGTTGCTGGATATGCCGGGCGGTTCCGGGCAGACTTCTACCGCAATCCGAATCTAACCTCGTGTCTTAGGCGTTCATTTTCACTTTCTTGATTCAAATCCCAATTTCAAATATTGGATTATAATATATTCCAATCACCCATAATTTCCATTCTAAATTATGTTTATAATTTTAATCCAAATTATGCCTATAATTTCACGTGTACAAGTTGTGACAAACTATGCCCAAACAAATTATCATAGTTATTAACATTCTATGCCAAATCTCATGTATACAAGTTATACACTATTATACCCAAACCAATTTCCATGGTTACCAACAATTTATGCCAATAATATCATTTTATTACATATTTCCCGAACTTTTCCCAATCATTCCAACGTTATTCGTACGTAAATCTCAACGTAATATGTTAGGCTCGAAGTTAGCCTAATCTCATAAGGAAAAGAAGAGGGGAAGAAAATCAAAATAAGCATAAATACATAAACATGCATGTGAAATGAATAACGATAAAGTAGATCAGATAGGCATATGATAATAGCAATTGGGTACGAATCTAAAGCATAACAAATTACAAAACTTAATATAATTCGTCTTATTTACAGGCATATACATCAGATCCAATTTACAATCCTATCACAATTACTTTTAATTCAATTATGTATGAAAGTGACATAAACTCTCAACGATAGGATTCTTAGAAAAGAGAATTAGGTGTTGTTGTAGCAATTCTGATCTTGAATAATCTCTACTTTGATTGTTTGTAGATCTGATCTTCTAATTGGAATACTCCTATTTTGATTTGTTTTGGTGGAGAAGAAAGGCTAGTTTAGATTAGAGCAGCATGGAGGCGCCATGGATGAAAACAATGAGACTAGGGTTAGGTTTAGGTGTTTATTTATAGGTGTATTAGGACCCTGGATTAGATTAAGAACCATCTGAATTCCATCCAGACCCCAAAAACACATCATCCAGCCAATCCCAGAAGAACACGTCGCAAAACACGTCATCGGCCAGATCTGGGCCGATGGGGGTTGACACCCTATAGGGGGGTCGACTCCCCTTGGGGAGGCGACACCTACGAGCGGGAAATTTCCTGCTCAGCTATTTTGGGTTGGATTTCGTATTTTGAACTGCTCTCCTTATTTAATTTTTATTTAATTAAATTCTTCTCTAAATTGAAATCTTCTAGGCTTCATAACTTCTTCATACGATGTCCGATTTACGCAAACTCGGACTCTATCCGAAGCATAATTCCGAGACGAACGCAATGGTGCAACCAGTTCACCTTAATTCTTCTTCTAAAAATTAAGTATTCTTTAATTTTCCAATTTTAATATTTAAAATTATGGGGTGTTACATTCTCCCCCCCCTTAAAGGATTTCGTCCCCGAAATCTCCAAGTTAAGAAAAATGTATATCCTACCATCCAATCATCCATCTACTCATCCATCATCCACAAGCATCCATTGTCCTAAAAAGATTTCTAATGCTATATGAACATATGAAAAAGTGTGTGTGTGTATGTTCCTTATCTAACGCAAAGATCAGGCGGTCTACTGACTAAGTTGACTTCCTTAATGCGAATTATGTTAGTACCATGAGTCCAACATGTATGCAATTATTCCTAATGCACACTATAACTTCTATATGAGTGCACAATCATTCACACAAATGCAACATCCACATGATAACACATCAATGTACATCCATTAATTTAAATATGCTCACTCATCCATATGCAATATGAAAGTGATTGAGCCGGCCTAGTGCCTAATGTGTGTGTAAATGCATCCACGAGCAACCACGAGCAAGAACTTACATCCACTTGCATCCACCAAACATAACATGTCTCAAACACATGTTTACAACCATAGGATTTTCTACCTAAAGATCGAAGATATAATCGAGAGGATACACTAAACGATTGAACAAGTATAAGCAAAGCGGTATAAGAAAGGAGAAGTTAAAAACATACCCTAAAAAAGGAAAGGATACGACGCACGTATCTAGTCTTCCATCTCCCAAATCGCGTCTCCTTGATCATCTCCCCATTGGACTTTAACCAACTTGACCTCTCGGTTGCGTAATTTCTTGACCTCCGATCCAAGGATGCATGTAGTAACTCGTCTAACCGTGGCATCACGCTCTACTTCCACTTCTCT
Organism: Allium sativum; assembly: GCA_030737875.1. Lineage (NCBI taxonomy): Eukaryota > Viridiplantae > Streptophyta > Magnoliopsida > Asparagales > Amaryllidaceae > Allium > Allium sativum. The sequence continues at coordinate 1,042,857,558 of CM060916.1, read as the reverse complement.
AAGCATGCTCGGCTCCACCACTTCCGCGGTATCATGTAAACACTTCATCAAATTCAACACATGAAATACGTCATGCGTACAACTAAGCTTCTCAGGCAACTTCACTATGTAGGCCATTTATCCAATTCTTTCTGTAATGGGGAATAGCCCTACAAATCTTGGTGCCAATTTCCCTACGGATCCAAAACGAACTACGTTCCTCAATCGTGACACTTTAATAAAAACCGCGTCTCCAACATTGAACTCAAGATCGGTTCGTCTCTTATCAGTGTATGACTTTTTCCGATCTTGTGCTATCTTCATGCGTCTTCGAATCAAATCTATCTTCTCCAAAGTTTCCATAACCATCTCGGGCCCAAGCAAAATCTTATCCATAGATTCCCACCAACAAGTCGGTGATCGGCAAGGTCGTCCATATAGAGCTTCAAAAGGTGCCATGCCAATACTAGTCTGGTATCTGTTGTTGTAGGCGAAATCTACTAATGGAAGGTGTTCCTCCCATGTCCCTCCAAAGTCCAAGATGCATAACCTCAAAAGATCTTCTGGAATCCGATTCACTCTTTCTGTTTGGTCGTCCGTCTGAGGGTGATAAACGGTGCTCAAACATAACTGCATACCTACTGCCTCTTGATATTACCCATTCCTCTTGCACTAAAAATTGCTCCTAGCCCTGGCCCACAACTATCGGTATATACAGTGAACAGTTTGCTCCCATCTTGCAAAATCAATACTGGGGCTGATATCTTCACAAAGCCCTTAATGAACTTCCTATAAAAGTCCGCCCAACCAAGAAAGTTTCCGTTGTATTCTTTGGAATCCTCCGATCCTGGATTGCCACTACCTTCGCGGGATTCTACTGCTATCCCTTCTTTAGAGACCCCGTGTCCTAAGAACCTTACTCCCTTTTCAAAATGACGTTTGGTAAACTTTGCCTTAAGCTGATGTAGTCGAAGTACCTCTAAGACTACCTTAAGATGTAAGGTATGCCCTTCCTCGCTTCTAGAGAATATCAAGATATCATCCACAAAGACTACCACGAACTTGTTTAGAAACTCCCTAAACACCCTACTCATCAAGTCTACAAAATAGGCGGGTGCATTCGTCAAACCAAAAGTCATGATGAGCCACTCCAAGAAACCGTCTGGAGTTCTAAATGCAGTCTTATCTATACTATCCTCAGCTACCCTCAACTGATGAAAACCTATAGCTAAGTCCAACTGCCAGAAAAACGAAGCACCAACCAACTGATCGAACAAATCATCTATCCTCGGCAATGGGTGTCTATTTTTCTTTGTGAGTTTATTTAGCTCCTTATGGTCCATGCACAATCTAAGCGAACCGTCCGCCTTCGTAGCAAAAACAACTAGGGCACCCCATTCCGAAATACTTCTTCTTATGAACTCTTTCTCAAGCAGCTTCCCTACTTGTTTACTGAGTTCCTTCCTCTCTCTCTCTCTCTCGGAGCCATGTGGCGTACTAGCAATGAAACTGGCTTTGCATTATTTACTAAGTATATACGGAAGTCTATCTAGCACCTCAGGGGTAAACCCCGAACCTCATCAAAGATGTCATCATACTCACGGACTACTCGAACAGATTGCAAATCATCAATGGATGCGTCAAGTGATTCTAGGTAGCTAAGCATCACCAAACCCCTAGGGTCGCATGAAATATCAAGGGTCTTTCCACAACAAGTCAATAGTCTAACTACCCCCCTTTTCACAGTCTAGGATGGCACCATACCTGGCTAACCAATCCATTCCTAGAATCAGACCATAGCCCAAGAAGCTAAATACGTAGGAGTTGCATTCAAACCTAACATCCAAGATAGACACTCTCAAATCCCGCCAAATCATAGACAAATGAGATGAGCAACCAATAGGATTTGAAACTACAACGGGATCCATGACTAGTATTTAGGTGTAGAATTTCAACTAAAGAAGCAGATATAAATGAATGTGAAGCGCCAGAATCAAACAAGGTTCTAACAGGATAATCAAAAAGGAAAATCAAACTTTGAACAGAAAATTTTCTACCTCTATCAGGTATGCCAGCTATGAGAGCACGCATCTGCCCTCCGGAAGATCCTGTTCTTTGTCCTTGCCCTTTTGGACAATCCCTGATAAGATGTCATGTCTCACCGCAATGATAACAACCAGTCTTCTTCTTCTTCTTCCTATGGTCTTTGGCTATATATGAACCACCATTCCTAAGTAATGACACTTCCTCTTTTCTCGGGGTCTATAGTTCCTTCCACCCGTCTTAGGTTCCATTTCCTTATTCTTTAATCCTTCAACCTTGACCTCCTTCTTTTCTCCTTTATCTTCTTTGTACATTAAGGATATATCCATGAGTTTCTCATCATTGTGAAACATGTTAACAAGTCTCTCTAAAACTGCCTCCATCGCACTGAAAACCCTACAGGTTTGGGAAGAAAATTAGCCGCAGGTGAAACTTTTCAGCACAACTGTGGCTATAGATGGAAGTTAGACACTTATTTGCCCTTCGACAGGCGTCGTAGTCTCAGCCTACGGAACCATGTCGCGATGAGGTTACCTCTCAGAAAGCTAGGAGCCCCGGAGACTCAGAAAAGAAGGAAAACAAGGACTCAAATAGAAAAAATCAAAAGATAGTGCATATGGCTTTGGGGAATATGTCTTTCAAAGCAAACTTTTCTTTTGAAAATACTTCTTTTAAAACCTTTTGAAACCAGCTTTCAAAATCTTTTATCTGATCTTGTAACCTTCAGCTTTCATACCATGTGTAACACCTCATGTTCATTAATGTCACTCACAAAGGGAATGCATTAAGTTTTGTGGAGCGTTATAAGTAAATAGAAAAGAATATTACAAGACAGATACATAAAATAGTACTTGAAAATTTTATAACTTTATTGCAGCGGAAACAAAAATAAGTTTGGTTACATCTTTAAACCCAACGCACCAAAACCAAGTACATAATATCAGTCTTGTAAAAAACCCATCAGAGTACATAATTTATAAAACCATAATCCCCAATCCAATATGCCATATGAAAGAGAAACAAAGCTAAGCATTACTTTCAGCACTTCAAGCAGGAAAGTCCGAATCAAGCTTCAATGTGCCTACCTTGAAAAACTAGGGGGTAGGGGAGGAGGGAAAGGAAAGAAAATGGGCGAAACAAAAAGGGACAGACATAAAGTCTGGCGAGTCCAGTGACAATAACAATATAATTAGTAAAGCAACATGATAAGAACATAAACTGGATATAAGAGATGATTGTAACATAAGCAGATATGACGAGGTAACAAGATGAACAAGATATTACATTGATTGTGCTTCTAACCACTATAAGATATTCTCTGCACGGCACCAATAAAAGTTTCATACTAAAAGATGATCCCTCTTGGCGTAATAAAATGATGATAGTTTCGTGTACTTCTAGATGATCTCATAGGTAACCAATGTGCACCTATCACCAATAGATGTATCTACTATCCTCCCGGTTCGATTATGTACCTCTAGCTGCTATCATAGGTAACCAATGTGCACCTATCACCACTAGATGTACCCTCCCTACTAATCATAATAATGGTAGCTTCGAGTACTCCTAGCTGCTCTCGTAGGTGCCCCACTTGCTCCTACCACCACTAGTTGTACCCACTACCCTCCCCATTCGATCGGCTCCCTAACCTCGTAGATACCTGTGCTGGTCCCACAATAGGGTTTATCACTCCCTAAGGTGGCAACCCTGATACTACTGAAATGTACAACTTATACCTACACGATGCAACAACGTCTTACCTACCAGCCTGAACCCACGCACGCACATGACTCCGTTGGACTTGCACTGCCATCGCTAACTCTTTATTGACCTCTTACAATCAACCCCAGTAAGCGTGTCCCTGTCGTCGACCTAGTTCGAGCTCATATAGATACTGAAATGGTTTACTGGTTGAAAAGGGTCCATACACTTGACAAAAGCTTCCCTCCTTAGCTTGGTCCCACTAGGAATTCCCACTTACCCCGTTTTATCCCCATGTCTTATCACATGTCTCATCTTGGTTAAGTGCTTTTATTATGTTTCACATGCTACATATGTCACCCACTTAACTCCTTTACTATTCTCATGTCTTACCACATGTCTTATCTTGGTTAGATGTTCATTATTTACATTTTACGTGCTACCCATGCAATACATGCTACCCATGTCACCCACTTAACCCTTTTACTGTTCCCATGTCTTCCCACATGTCTTATCTTAGTTAAGTGTTTTTAATTGTGTTTCACATGCTATCTATGTCACCCACTTAACCCCTTTATTATTCGCATGTCTTACTACATGTCTCAGCTTGGTTAAGTGCTTTAATTATGTTTCACATGCTACCTACGTTACCCACTTAACCCTTTATTATTCCCATTTCTAATCACATGCCTTATTTGGTTAAGTGTTCACTAATTCATTATAACCGTAATCTTGCAAGACCACCCACATTAGATTATCATTTTGCGGTTGCTGGATATGCCGAGCGGTTCCAGGCAGTCTTATACCGCAATCTGAATCTAACCTCGTGTCTTTGCATTATTACGCATCTAATTTCTGCCCTTGACCTCTCACATTAGATTACCAAATTGCGGTTGCTAGATATGCAGGGCGGTTCCCAGAAAACTTCTACCGCAATCCGAATCTATCCTCGTGTCTTAGGCATTCATTTTCACTTTCTTGATTCAAATCCCAATTTCAAATCTTGGATTATAATATATTCCAATCACCAATAATTTCCAATCTAAATTATGTTTATAATTTTAATCCAAATTATGCCTGTAATTTCATGTGTACAAGTTATGGCAAACTATGCCCAAACCAAATTTTATAGTTATTACCAATCTATGCCAAATCTCATGTATACAAGTTATACACTACTATGCCCAAACCAATTTCTATGGTTACCAACAATTTATGCCAATAATCTCATTTTATTACTTATTTCCTGAACTTTTCCCAATCATTTCAACGTTATTTGTACGTAAATCTCAACGCAATATGTTAGGCTCGAAGTTAGCCTAATCTCATAAGGAAGAAGGAAAAGAAGAAGCGAAGAGAATAAAAACATCAAAACTGGCATAAATACATAAACAGGCATGTGAAATGAATAACGATAAAGTAGCTCAGATAGGCATACGATAATAGCAATTGGGTATGAATCTAAAGGATAACAAATTACAAAACTTGATATGATTCATCTTATTTACAGGCATATACATCAGATCCAATTTACAATCCTATGACAATTACTTTTTAATTCAATTGTATGTTAAAGTGACATAAACTCACAGCGGTAGGATTCTTAGAAAAGAGAATTAGGTGTTGTTGTAGCAATTCTGATCTTGAATAATCTCTACTTTGATTATTTGTAGATCCGATCTTCTAATTGGAATACTCCTATTTTGATTTGTTTTGGTGGAGAAGAAAAGGTAGTTTAGATTAGAGCAGCATGGAGGCGCCATGGACGAAAACAATGAGATTAGGGTTAGGTTTAGCTATTTATTTATAGGTGTATTAGGACCCTTAGATTAGATTAGGAACCATCTGAACCATCCAGACCAGAAAAACACGTCATCCAGCCAATCCCAGAAGAACATGTCACAAACTACGTCATCGGACAAATCTGGGCCGATGGGGGTCGACTCCCCAGTCGACATCCCTATAGGGGGGTCGACTCCCCAGTTGACTGCCCTTGGGGGGCGACACCTACGAGCGGGAAATTTCCTTCTCAGCTATTTTGGGTTGGATTTCAAATTTTGAACTGCTCTCCTTATTTAATTATTATTTAATTAAATTTTGGTTTAAAGTGAAATCTTCTAGGCTTCATAACTTCTTCATACTATGTCCGATTTACGCAAACTCGGACTCTGTCCCAAGCAGAATACTACAACGAGCGCAATGGCGCAGCCCGTTCCTCTTAATTATTCTTCTAAAAATTAAGTATTATTTAATTTTCCCATTTTAATATTTAATATAACGGGGTGTTACAAAAAGCTTACATTTTGCTTTCCAGTAAACAAAAATCCAATTTCTTAGTTTTCTAAAATTCATTGTTCTATATTACTAGCTGGTTATAGGACTAAGATATAAAACTAAGTTGTTTATGATGGATTTGGTTTCATTTCCTTATTTCTGTGTAACCTCTAACTTGTACATATAGATAGTTAATATAAGTAATTTGTCTTCATTCCAAACTAGTGATCTACCCACACACATACTTTCACAAAGAGATCCAAATTTATATATATTGCATGTAAAACATAGATTAACAAGTGGAAACAGGGTATGGTCTCACAATATGTATAATAACAGGTAAAACGAGAGTATGTTCATAGTTAAGAAGGTCTCATAATTTAACTCACACTAAAATCATACATGGTTTCAAAATGAATATCCATCACAGTCAGCCCAGTATCACACACGTATTCCTATCACAAGTTGAGCATATGATTTCACCGGAGTGTAAAAATAAACAGGGTTGTTTACTCACTTGTCACGGCTTTGGTGTTCTCGGCTTAAGTTCTTTCCTCCTACTAGTTTGATCGGATTGTTGGTGATGAGGGATGTATGTGTATGTGCCCTATTTATATGTGAGTTAAAATCATAAAATAATGGTGTATTAAATGAGTGAAAAGAAAATTCATGATCAGAATGCGTTCATAGAGAAGGATCACGATTTTTACTAACTGTAATGTGCACACCCTATAATTATACTATCTGATATGCTGCAGTGGCTAAGATATGCAAGTTATCAGTTGATTTTTATATAACTTATTCAAAAGAATGAGGTCTTGGATGATTGAAAAGAGGAAAATCGATATGGACTTGCTACTAGTTGCATGATGTGAAAATCATATGCTTCCCCTAGCCGAATAGCTGCAGTTAAGCTGAAGCAAATGGGCATTAAACATATAGGGTACTTTGTGGTCATAAATGTACGATTCTGCACATACACAGTTTGATGGGAACAACCGAAACTTGCATTTCTAGCTATAGCTACTAGTTGCTACGATTTTTCCCCATTTGGCAGATGAAATGTCATGGCTTGGCTTAAGACTATTATTTTTAATTCTTTCTTTGCTGCCAAGATTTCTCAAACAAAAAACTGAAATCCCTAGTACATATGTATATCTCGGCACATGTATATCAAAATCAAGCTATTCCTATCTATATGTCCTAGCCCTTATGTGTTGCGTCCTTCTTTAGACAGTTCTTTCCTTATGCAGTTTGATGGGGACATTTGAATTGTTCATTCTAGTTATAGCCTAAATCTAGATGCTATTTCTACCATACAGCCAATGCAAAAAGTGAAATGACTTGGCTAAAAGTATAGTTTTAGCTGCCAAGTTTTTGCTATTCTTAAATGTCAACTGTATATGTAGAACACAATATCCTACCAACCTTCTTAGCACACAAATATTGTCTTTCATGCCAGTATTTCTCTTATGCATTAAGTAAAAAGAAAATTCCCTAAATATATTCATTTTTAAGTAAGTTAGAATCAATTAGGATATGAATCAAAACTACATACGTCATACACACACAAATTAGAAATTTTACAACAATTTACTGCATATATAAATACATATATGCAAATTTAAAAGATAAATTAAATTTCTCTTGAAGTAGTAAATCAAATTCTATTAATTTAGTAAGTTATAAATGTAATCATATATTTATTGTTTAGAAAAAGTTAGTTAAAAATCCTTGGACATTACAATCTACCCCCCTTAAAAGAATTTCTTCCCCGAAATTAAAAATTAACGAGTAGATTATGATTATAATTATCGACTTATATTACAAATAATTAACACACGTCAGATTTTTTTATTCTATATATATATATATGTTTATTTATTTATCATAGTTATTTTCATAACTAAAATATCAATTATTACGGTAGGAAAACATTTCCATTACTATTCCTTGACATCCACCAATTTCTAATTGTAAATTAGTAAGTGAATATCCCTTTAAGTATCAATCCCGAAGACCGAAATCAACATCTGATAGATACCCAGAAAATTATTCAAGTTAACCAATTTCCTGTTAGGTTCCAATTTCTTAACTTCATATCCTAATTCCTCATCAACTCACAGGTTACCCCATACTTAAAATATCCTTATTACGATTGGAAAATAAATTCCAAATCTTATTTACTTCATCGATTCGAATCAGTCATGTTCTATATCCATCCCAAATTCTCTTTAAAACTCAAATCCACATCCAATTCATCAGTCCAATTCACTTAATCCCGTTAATTTCCATCCACAGTCTCCCTTAACTAATTAATTCTTACATTATTTATCTCTTTTCCAGAACTTAGAAATCTGATTCTATTTCAAAAATCGATCAGTTCACTTATCATGGTTTCCTATCCAGTTAACACTTAAGTCTAGACTTGATTACTGAAAATTCAAATATTATTTCAATTTATAGATCTAACTTTATTTCTTATATCAATCTGATTAGATTAAATTCAATTTTATTCAATAAATTCTTAAGCCGAACCTAGTTAATTTAAATCCTTTTATTAAAAAGAGTAATGTACCTTCTAGAACTTCTTCCATTTTCATATTCTTAGAGGTTGATGGCTTATCTATAAAGGAATAGACCTTTGGTTGCATTCCCTTATTCACAAGCGGACAATCTTTAATCTAATATCCGGGATGATGACACTTATAGCATAAAATCTGTTGGACAATAGCATTACCTGGTTCCTGTGGCTTCTATTGAGGTTGCTCTGACTTCTTGACCTCCGAATTCTTACAAAACCTAGCGATATGTCCTTTCTGATGGAAGTTGTGGCATTCTGTATCTTTATATCGCTCCTTAGCCTTCTCCCCCATTTTTGCTTGTCCATTGTTTTTCCAATTCGGATTAAATTTCCTTTTGTTAGGATTTCCTCCACTGTATTGTCCAGTCTGCTCTTTTGCCACTAGTTTCTTTGCATCTAATGCTTCATATCGAATGGCCATGTCTACTAAGTCAACAAATGGATCCTTAAGATGTCCAATCATCTTAATTTGTAAGCTATCCTTCAAACCTGATATAAACATCTCATTCTTCTTGAGCGAGGTGTTGATCAGTTCTGGCCCAAAGCAGGAGAGTGCATTAAACTTATTTTCATACTCCGCTATTATCATGCCCCCATGTTTGAGATCAATGAAATCCCGGTACATTCTAGTTTTTCTCGCAGCAGGAAGAAATTGTGCTTCGAACTCCTGTTTGAACTTTTCCTAGATAAAAATGTCTTCAAAGACATTCGTAGTTTGAGCGTCCCACCAGATTGCAGCAGCTCCTTGGAGTTTCCACTAAGCTAAAAGGCGTTTCTGCTCATCGTTCAATTTTACCCCTTTAAAAATCCTTTCATAGGATCTCAGCCATGCTTAGACTTCATTGAAAGATTCGGTCCCTTTGAATACCACCCCTCCTAAGGTTGTATACTCTTTACAGATAGTTGCAAAGCTCGACCTCTGTTGAACTGGCACAACTCTTTCCACCGTTTCTATTTGATCTTGAGTGGCGGTATTATGACCATTGATAGTGGTAGTCCCACTAGATCGACCTCTTCGTCCCCGGTTACTCATAATTAATCACCTGATTATAATAGGTGGAAAATCAAACTTGGTTGAATATAATTGAATAAAATATATTACTCAAGTAGATCTTCCTATATATTTTATGTATATCTTTATAAAAATAAGCTCTCTCACACTTACCCAAAGCCTAGGTAATCAGTAACCTAAGCTCTGACACCAACTGTAACGACCCAACTTTCGAACACATCGGAAGTCGTGTCATTATATAAGAATAAGATTAAATAGACGATAGAACTAAAGAAAACATCAAAATCTCACAGCGGAATTCAAACAAAAGATGATCCTACATAATATTATACATCAGAACACAGTACATCATAGCATATTAGGTCTAGGGATACATGCCATTTCATAGTACAACTTGAATTATACATATCATCATAGATAACCAAACTTGCAGACTTTAATTATACATAGATATGATAGGTAAATCAGCATGCAGAAAGTCCATCCAGCTATTCCAGTTAACTTATGACCTGATTCACTTGTCTACTCATAACAGGTGTTATGAGTACCCAAGAGTTTAAGGAAAACACAGAAAAATAAACTCCGGGTCAGTCAGGGGACTAGTACGAGGAAATGATTTTTAAAACAAGTTAAAGAAATAAAAATATCTTATAAGACCACGCCGTAAATACGGAATGGGTTTTTTTACCTTATGAGAATAAACACTTTGTATACTTTAAATTAGATATTATCATAGTGTCTAGGGTTTTCCACAAATAATTTAGAATCTAAAAGAATGCTTGCATCTCACATTCTCCTATATAGTATACAAACAAAAACACTTGGCACTTATGGATAATGGATTCCCGACTATGACAGGGTATGGAACCACCTTCCGATAGTGTATCTCTAGAGGCGAATACATTGGGTTCAACAAGAACATCTTGCAACCCGACCCACACATGATCGACCACTCATTTCTCTTAAGTGTATTGAATGTATATCACCAATTATGTACAACAACCATTTCCCGAACGGGTCAGAATCGATAGAATAAGAAACAAAAGGAATTTCTCTAGATAGGTGATGCTACGCCCTAATGGAAGCGACACACAAAGCCATGCTGCCTACCCAATTTTTGTCATTTCCTGGATGTGAGGCTTGACGCTAGACTTACCATTTCATTATCATTTCTTTATATACTTTGAATGCCACATCATCAAAACTCATCAATCACTAATTGACTTCCCCAAAAATATATTATAGGTATAAAGCAAGAGAAACGAATTCCTCCGCCACCATATAAATACGTTTGGAGAGATCAACGTACGTGATCAATTAGAATTACTCTATCATACATTCATCCATACAAGTTGCCCTGAGACTGGACAAACCGAAGGCACTATTCAAGAATAGCCCTTACATAACTCCGTCTTCTATTATCTTCGATAATTGTTGACTTGTGACATAAAAACCAAATCGAAGTGGACTATAGATTCCGGACTCTTCGAAACGATTAACATTAATATCTTTTAGGGACAATTGGTATTTTATATATTTTAAAATATAATGTCCAATATTCATATTTATCAAAGTTTGAAATCATTTTATTCAATTTTCAATTTAAAACGGTCATTGACCTAAAAATAAAACCCAAATGTTTGTAAAAAAAATTATTATTTATTTATATTAACCACCTTCCGTCATTAGCTGTAAAATTTAGTACATCCATTTTATCAGTTCTTATCAACTCCTAACTGGGTAACTCCTCATTTAAATATCATTCAAATTATTTAAAATTAATAATTTAATCATAATAATGTTGATAACGAAAATAAATTGAGTGTATATGATTTATTTTATGTTGTTATGATTTACTACAAATGTACATGAGTAGTTTGCACTTGTTATTTTAAAACAAAAGAATAGTTTAAGCTAGTCTATTCAATTAACCACAGTTAAAAATAATGGCCACGTCCCCTTATATGTTTGCTACTACTTTTTTTTAAAGTGAATGTTGTTATGCATGGCCTAAATTTCACCAACCCATGAATTTAAGGCCCGCCATCCTTATTTAGTCACGTAGCTCCATATTCCACGAAAAAGAAAAAGAAACTACCACCGCCCAGATACTTATAACACCATATCTTCATAGGTGGCCCCAATATCATCACAAACCACTCGCCCTTTTTTTTATATATTTTCTTTTACACTTCGTATACGTGGCCCCAAAAAAACAGAAGTCCACACATCTTCCTTTATTTGTTTTAACCCTTACCTCGCATGCCATGTGGCCTATAGCCCCCATGCGCTGATTAAAAAAATCCGAGACCTGCTCCTAAATCTCCTGACCATTTCTTCATTTTTGCCGAAACCTGCTTTGAAATATTCCCTGTTCTATTTCGTTTTTCTAATGCTTCTCATTCTTCCATGTTACACATTGATGCTTCCTTATCCTGCCGTGAAGCTTACTCCTCCGCCACACCTCCAGCTCCGGTGAGCAGGTTTCCAAGACCGTCCAGATTCAAGAAGTTTCGCGCAACCTTTTCAAACAAGTCATGGTGTTCATCAATCCCCTCATATTTACTTCCTTCTTTTATTCATCACACTTTCCACTTTCAGGTTTACACACCTTGCTTCCCCCCTTCCTACCGTGAACATCTGTTCCTTCACTACTTCTCCAACACTTTGCGGACCAACCTTTCTAGCATTTTAGTTAATCTACACTTCATTCTTTCCGGTGTCCAGAACAGCACCATGCACCATTACGTGTGCACGTGCACACGCCTGTCAACATGTAACCCAGTATTCTTGACATCCCCTCCTAAGTGCGAGCTGCACTAGTGCCCCTCGAACCATTTGAACCCTCCTCCGGTGGTCTATATCAGAAATAGATACTCCGATGGAATTTTTCCGAGCCAAGCGCCAACTTAAGTTCAAAAGGAAATAGTTGCTGTCATCAACACTCATCATAGACTACTCTCTGGACTTCACTTGCATAAATTTGATGATGTAGCCGACCCCATGCCGAATAGCTCTTCACTCATTCAACCCCTGGTTCCGCACTATTGCCAACCTTTCCCTCATAAAACAGTCCCAAACTCTCACACATAAATGAACTAAAGAAAATATATTTATCCGAAAATTTGTATTAATAATTCCTTCACTTGTTTAAGTTATTATGACCCCCTCGACTCAAATCGTATCGCTAACCATCACCCAGGTTTGTCATGAAGTGGTTCCGATCACCGTTCCCAACCAAAAGCTTATATTTGGCTTTTCAGGAAACAAAAATCCAATTTTTTAGTTTTCTAAAATTCGTTCTTCAATATTACTAACTGGTTGTAGGACTGGGATATAAAACTAAGTTGTTTATGATGGATTTGGTTTCATTTCCTTATTGTTGTGTGACCTCTAACTGGTACATATTAATAGTTAATATAAGTAATTTATCTTCATTCCAAACTGGTGATCTACCCACACACATACTTTCATGAAGAGATCCAAATTTATATATATTGCACGCAAAACATAGGTTAACAAGTGGAAACAGGGTATGATCTCACAGTATGTATAATAATAGGTAAAACGAGGGTATGTTCATTGTTAAGCAGGTCTCATAGTTTAACACACACACACACACACAATCATACATGGTTTCAAAATGAATATCCATCATAGTTAGTCCAGTATCACACACATATTCCTATCACAAGTTGAGCATATGATTTCACTAGAGCGTAAAAATAAATAGGGTTGTTTACCCACTTGTAATGGCTTTGGTGGTCTCGGCTTAAATTCTTTCCTCCTACTGGTTTGATCGGATTGTTGGTGATGAGGGATGTATGTGTATGTGTCACTATATATATGTGAGTTAAAATCATAAAATAATGGTGCATTAAACGACTAAAAAGAAAAATCATGATCAGAATGCGTTCAAAGAGAAGTATCATGATTTCTACTATTTGTAATATGCATACCCTATAATTATACTATCTGTTATGCTGCAGTGGCTACTATGTGCAAGTTATCACTTGATTTTAGTATAAATTATTCAAAAGCATGATATCTTGGATGATTGAAAAGAGAAAAATCGATTAGGACTTGCTACTAGCTACATGATGTGAAAATCATATGCTTTCCCTAATCGAATAGCTGCGATTAAGCTAAAGCAAATGGGCATTAAACATATAGGGTACTTTGTGGTCATAAATGTATGATTCTGCACATACACAGTTTGATGGGAAAAACTGAAACTTGCATTTCTAGCTATAGCTACTAGCTGCTTTGATTTTTCCTCATTTGGCAGATGAAATGTCATGACTTGGCTTAAAACTATTGTTTCTAATTCTTACTTTGCTGCCAAGCTTTCTCAACAAAAAAACTGAAATCCCTAGTACATATGTATATCTCGGCACACTTATATCAAAATCATGCTACTCCTATCTATATGTCCTAGCCCTTATGTTTTGCGTCTTTCTTTAAACAGTTCTTTCCTTATGCAATTTGATGGGGACATTTGAATTGTTCATTCTAGTTACAACTTAAATCTAGATGCTATTTCTACCATACAGCTAATGCAAAAATGTGAAATAACTTGGCTAATAGTATAGTTTTTGCCGCCAAGTTTTTGCTGTTCTTAAATGTCAACTGCATATGTAGAACACCATATCGCATCAATCTTCTTAGCACACAAGTATTGTCTTTCTTGTCACTATTTCTCTTATGCATTAAGTAAAAATAAAATTCCCTAAATATATTCATTTTTAAGTAAATTAGAATCAATTAGGATGTGAATCAAAACTACATATGTCATTCACACAAAAATTAGAAATTTTACAATAATTTACTGCACATATAAATACATATATGTGAATTTAAAAGATAAATTAAATTTCTCTTGAAGTAGTAAATCAAATTCTATTAATTTAGTAAGTTATAAATGTAATCATATATTTATTGTTTAGCAAAAGTTAGTTAAAAATCCCGGGACATGACAACAATTATCATCCCTGGCCCTGATGATGTGACATAGGGCATCAATGTTTACTTACAATCGTTAATCGAAGAGTTAAAAACATTATGGCATGAAAGAGTTGAAACATACGACATTTCAAAAATGAAAAATTTTGGATGTTCGCTTCTTTGTTATGAACTAATAGTAATTTTCCGGCATATACATTGCTTTCGGGTTGGAGTACTGCCGATCACTAGACATTTAACGCAGGGGATTCGAGTTGGAGCCATCGAGATTGGTTCTGAACATTTACAAGAATGCATTTATGGGTAGGATGAGCAATTTCTGGCCCAAGTAGAGCAAGACCCCTAATACCATTAGAGGCTATTTGGCAGGTTTTCTTGTATATTTATACCTCTTTGCAATGTGATAAAGTAAGAAAATAAAGAATTAGTAATATTTTTCTCATTGTACCAGGTGAAGTAGATCTTCAAGAGGATGACGTCAGCCTAGTTCAGCGTCACTGGATCTCAAAAGGTCGCTAAGAATTATAGGGAGAAAATGTTAGACATAAAGAAATCGGAGAAAAAAACAAAATGGATGAGTGTAGCTATATGGGATAACTGGATTAACTGGTGGAACGACGAAGAACTCAAGGAAAATATACCAAAAAACTCATTAATTATTTTTCAATTATTAAATAATTATACAATGTAAATTCACAGGAGGAGTTAGCAGGGAACTCAACAAACAGAAGCACGAATCCCATAACTCATCACGGAGGATTCAAGCCTTTCTAGCATCACCGCGAGGATTTGGTAAATTTATCAGTTATTACAATTGTATATTGATTTGTTAAGTAATTAGCTATGTGGAACTGAATTATATAAATTATTTATTGCAGGAACAAGCTCATGGATATCCCATGTCTAACATGGACATATTTGCTCACACCCATGCATCAAGGCAAGTAGATGAGGCCGGCAACATCACATATTAGTGGGATGATCAAGATAGGGCGACAAGTGCATATATATGCATTTTAAATTATATTACACACATCGATAAGTTTATTAATTACTAGCTATGTAAAATGAAAATAACAATCTACTATATTTCAACCGTACTTGTTTTTTTGCATTATAGGCAAAGTTTCATGAGGCACGGGCTCATCTGCCTAAGGAATCCGGTCGCGATAAGTTGACCACGGGATGAGGCAGATAACTTATTTGATGCTATTATGGATCCGACGTAGCGGAGTAGACATTATGGCTGTGGAAACTAAGAGGTAATTATTCTTTTACATATATACAACAAATTAACATATATATATATATAGTGTTATAATATTTTATATGATGGCAACCTGAAACGGCCCAAACTCTTCCTTACGGGAAAGTCCGGATTGAGTTGAGAATACGACAAATTAGAACATAAACAGAAGAACATTTCATTGCTTATTACAACAATTTACATCAGAGTACAAGAATATAAAGAGTATGAACGAATAATATACATCTGATAAATGTCAGAGATTTACAAAATATTATTGCAGTGGAAAATAATACATAACACAACTTAAAGAAATACATGGATACAGAGCGTTCCGAATATAGCTCTAGCTGTAAACCAGGATCCTGTGAATATTCTACAAAACCAAAAATACTAGCTGCCCATGTGGAAAATAGGGGCAACCAGAGTTTAGGTTAAAACAATAAACTCCAGGTCAGTCATGTGACTAGTGTGAGAAATAAAACAGTTATTTAAAACTTTACTTTAAAATAGAGTAAATAGAGGGACCACGCCATATAACATGGAACGGGTTTCCTCCCAAGAATACCAGTGCATAGAATAAACAGCGAATGCTTTTTGAAAAAATGAAGTTATTATAAGACTCAGGTCCCATCACACAATGCAACGCAAGCCGGAGGATAGAGTTTTCCCTTATAATAGCCAAACATGCTTGGTACATTTAAAACAAATCATTTTATACTATTATAAGTGCATAGTGTATAAAACAACTTCAAATATAAATGTATCAATCATAGGCGACATAGGTACCATCTATCATGTTGCCATACTAGGCTCTGCAATCAAAACCGAAATGTCACGTATTGGAAATTGGATTTCCGTCATGAGTCTAGGAAAGGGATGTACTCCTATCCAATTTGAGACATTCTAGCAAGTGCCTCAGGACTACACACTCTGGGCAACCCAGGATCCTGCAGTGTCGGTCCTCCCTTACGTTTGAGGAATAGTTATTCCTAAACACACGTTTCCCGGTCCTATAGGACGTATCCATCGGCTTCATAGTAATCGATATATCCAAGGCGCCTTGTAACACCCCGTAATTTTAAAACATTAAAATTAACAAATTTAAGAACACTTAATTTTTAGAAGAAGAATTAAGTAAAATGGGTTTCGTCATTGCGTTCGTCTCAGAATTCTGCTTTGGATAGAGTCCGAGTTTGCGTAAATTGGATAGATTTAAAAGATAAGCAGAATTAAAATAAATAATTCGAAATTCAAAACCCAGAAAAAGAGAGAGCGGGAAAAATCCCTCCTAGGGGTGTCGACCCACATAGGGGGTGTCGATATGGGTGTCGACCCCCATGGGGGTTGTCGACATGGGTGTCGACACCACTAGGGGGGTGTCGACCCCTTTTCAGATATGGACGAAAATTTCTGGACAGCTTCCAAATGACGTGTTTTTCTGTTTTGTATGGTTCTGATGGCTCCTAATCTAATCGAAAGTTCCTAGTTCACCCTATACACCTACAAATAAGCACCTAAACCTAACCCTAATTTCATTACATTAATTCATGGCGCCTCCATGCTGCTCTAATCTAAATTAACCTAGCCTTTCTTCTCGAACCAAAATCAAAGTAGAGATTTAGCGATAGTTCTTCTTCAACAATCAAATAAGAAGATTATTCAAGATCAGAATTGCTACAATAACGATTAATTCTCTCTTCTAATAATCCTGTCACTATGAGTCTATGTTACTTTCACATATAATTAAATCAAAAAGTAATTGTGATAGGATTGTTAATTGGATCTAATATATATGCATGTGACTGAAATTAATCTTATCAAGCTTGTAAATCATTATCTTTCAGGTTCATACCTATAAATCTGTCATATGACTTTCTAATCCATTTTATCGTTATATTCTTGTTTATATTTCTTATGTCTGTTCTTATGTTTATGCCAGTTTTGATGTTCTGATTCTCTTCCCTTCTTCTTTTCCCTTTTCTTTATGATATTAAGCTAACTTCGAGCCTAACATATTGCCTTGAGATTTACGTACGAATAACGTTGGAACGATTGGGAAAAGTTTTGGAAATAGCAATAAATGAAATTTGGCATATGTTTGTTGATGAATATGGAAAATTGGTTTAGGCATAATTGAGTATAACTTGTATACATGAGATTAGGCATAAATTGGATCAGAATTATAAGCATAAATTGGATTGGAATTTATGGGTAACTGGATGGGTAACTGGGAAATCACCATAATCCAAGGTTTGAAATTGAATTAAGGAAGAGATAATGAACGCAAATTGATTTGGGCATAATTTGGATTAAAATTATAAACATAATTTAGATCGGATATTATGTGTGACTGGAATATATTATAATCCAAGATTTGAAATTGGGATTTGAATCAAGAAAGTGAAAATGAACGTCTAAGATACGAGATTACATTCGGATTGCGGTAAAAGTCTACTCGGAACCGCCCGGCATATCCAGCAACCACAATTTGGTAATCTAATGTGAGAGGTCAAGGGCAGAAATTAGATGCGTAATAATACAAAGACACGAGGTTAGATTCGGATTGCAGTATAAGCCTGCCCGAAACTGCCTGACATATCCAGTAACCGCAAAACGATAATCTATTGTAGGAGGTCTTGAAAGATTATGGTTATAATGAATTAGTGAACACTTAACCAAGATAAGGCATGTGATTAGACATGGGGATAATAAAAGGGTTAAGTGGGTAACATGGGTAGCATGTGAAACATAATTAAAGCACTTAACCAAGCAGAGACATGTAGTAAGGCATAGGGAATAGTAAATGGGTTAAGTTGGTGACATGGATAGCATGTGAAACACAACTAAAAACACTTAACCAAGATAAGACATGTGGGAAGACATGGGAATAGTAAAAGGGTTAACTGGGTGACATTGGTAGCATGTATTACATGGGTAGCACGTATAACGTAAATAATGAACACTTAACCAAGATAAGACATGTCGTAAAACATGGGAATAGTAAAGGGGTTAAGTGGGTGACATGGGTAGCATGTGAAACATAATAAAAGCACTTAACCAAGATGAGACATGTGATAGGACATAGGGATAAAAAAGGGGTTAAGTGGGAATTCCTAGTAGAGACCAAGCTTAGGAGGGAAGCTTGTGTCAAGTGTATGGACCCTTTTCAACCAGTAACCCATTTCAGTATCTATATGAGCTCGAACTAGGTCGAGGATAGGGACACGGTTACTAGGGGTTGATTGTAAGATGTCAATAAAGAGTTAGCGATGGAAGTGCAAGTCCAATGGAGTCATGTGCATGCGTGGGTCCAGGCTGGTAGGTAATACGCTGTTGCATCGTGTTGGTATAAGTTGTGCATTTCAGTAGTATCGGGGTTGCCACCTTAGGGAGTGATACACCCTATTGTGGGACCAACACAAGTATCTACGAGGTTAGGGAGCCGATCGAATGGGGAGGGTAGTGGGTACAACTAGTGGTGGTAGGAGCAAGTGGGGCACCTACGAGAGCAGCTAGGAGTACACGAAGCTACCATTATTATGATTAGTAGGGAGGGTACAACTAGTGGTGGCAGGAGCAAGTAGGGCACCTACGAGAGCAGCTAGGGGTACATAATCGAACAAGGAGGATAGTGGGTATATCTTGTAGTGATAGGCGCACAAAGGTTACCTATGATGGCAGCTAGAAGTACACGAAACTATCATCATTCTATTTAGCCAAGAAGGATCATCTTTTAGTATGAAATTAGTATTGGTGCAGTGCAGAGAATATCTTATAGTGGTTAGAAGCACAATCAATGTAATATCTTGTTCATCTTGTTACCTCGTCATATCTGCTTATGTTACAGTCATCTCTTATATCCAGTTTATGTTCTTATCATGTTGCTTTACTAATTATATTGTTATTGTCACTGGACTCGCCAGACTTATGTCTGACCCTTTTTTGTTTCACCTTTTTTCTTTCGCCCCCCCAAGGTCCTCAGGTTGGGATTAGTGAAGCTTGACTTGGATTCCTTTCTTCTTGAAGTGCTTGGAAGTGTTGAAAGTAATGCTTATCATTTTTTCTCTTTCATATGCCATTTTGGATTGGGGATTATGTTTTTAAAAATTATGTACTCTGATGACTTTTGTACAAGACTGATATTATGTACTTGGTTTTGGTATGATGGGTGAGAAGATGTAACCAAACTTATTTCTATTTCCGCTGCAATAAAGTTATAAATTTTTCAAATGCTATTTTATGTATCTGTCTTGTAATATTTTGTTCTGTTTACTTATAACGCTCCACGAAACTTAATGCATTCCCTTTGTGAGTGACATTAACGGACGTGGGGTGTTACACGTGGTATCAGAGCTGAAGGTTACCAGATCAAATAAAAGATTTTGAAAGCTGTTTTAAAAGATGTATTTTCAAAAGAAAAGTTTGTTCTGAAAGACATATTCCCCAAAGCTATTTGCATTATCTCTTGATTTTTCTGTTTGAATCCTTGTTTCCTTCTTTTCTGAGTCTCCGAGGCTCATAGCTTTCTGGGAGGTAACCTCATCGCGGCATGGTTCCATAGGCATAATAAGACTATGACGCCTGTCGAAGAGCAAAGAAGTTCCTAACTTCCATCTATAGCCACAGTAGTTTCACCTGCGGCTAATTTTCTTTCAAGCTTTGTAGGGTTTTCTGCGCGATGGAGGCAGCTTTAGAGAGAGACTTGTTAACATGTTTCACAAGGATGAGAATGAGGGGGTTTAGGCTAAGGAGCACAGCCCAAGGATGAGAAACTCATGGATATAGACTTGATACACAAAGAAGATAAAGGAGAAAAGAAGGAGGTCAAGGTTGAAGGATCACAGAATAAGGAAATGGAACGTAAGAAGGGTGGAAAGAACTATAGACCTCGAGCAAAGAGGAAGTGTCAATTACTGAGGAATGGTGGTCATATATAGCCAAAGACCGTAGGAAGAAGAAGAAGAAGACTGGTTGTTATCATTGCAGATAGACAGGACATCTTATCAGGGATTGTCCAAAAAGGCAAGAGCAAGGGCAAGGACAAAGTATAGGATCTTCCGGAAGACAGATGCGTGCTCTTACGGCTGGCATACCTGATAGAGGTTGAAAGGTTTCTGTTGAAAATTTGATTTTCCTTTTTGATTATCCTGTAAGAACATTGTTTGATTCTGGCGCTTCACATTCATTTATATTTGCTTTTTTAGCTGAAACTCTGCACCTAAATACTAGTCATGGATCCCGCTGTAGTCTCAAATCCTATTGGTGGCTCAACTCATTTATCTATGATTTGGCGGGATTTGAGAGTGTCTATCTTGGGTGTTGGGTTTGAATGCAACGCCTACGTATTTGGTTTCATGGGCTATGGTCTAATTCTATGGATGAATTGGATAGCCAGGTATTGTGCCATCCTAGACTGTGAAAGGGAGTAGTTCAGTTGTTGACTTGGTGTGGAAGGACCCTTGATATCTCTTATGACCCTAGAGGTTCAGTGATGCTTAGCTACCTAGAATCACTTGACGCATCCATCGACGATTTGCAATCTGCTCGAGTAGTCCGTGAGCATGATGACATCTTTGATGAGGTTCGGGGTTTACCCCCGAGGCGCGAGATAGACTTTCGAATATACTTAGTTGATAATGCAAAGCCAGTTGCATTGCCAGTGCGCCACATGGCTCCGAGAGAGAGGAAGAAACTCAGTAAACAAGTAGGGGAGATGCTTGAGAAAGGGTTCATAAGAAGAAGCATTTCGGAATGGGGTGCATTGGTTGTTTTCGCTACAAAGGCTGATGGTTCGCTTAGATTGTGCGTGGACTATAGGGAGCTGAATAAGCTCATGAAGAAGGATAGGCACCCATTTCCAAAAATAGGTGATTTGTTCGATCAGTTGGTTGGTGCTTCGGTTTTCTCATAGTCGGACTTAGCTACAGGTTTTCATCAGTTGAGGGTAGCTAAGGATAGTATAGATAATACTGCATTTAGAACTCTAGACAGTTTCTTTGAGTAGCTCGTTATGCCTTTTGGCTCGATGAATGCACCCGCCTATTTTGTACACTTGATGAGTAGGGTGTTTAGCGAGTTTCTAAACAAATTTGTGGTAGTCTTTGTGGATGATATCCTGATATTCTCTAGAATCCAGGAAGGGAATACCTTGCATCTTAAGGTAGTCTTAGAGACACTTCGACTACATCAGCTTAAGGCAAAGTTTTCCAAACGTCATTTTGGAAAGGGAGTAAGGTTCTTAGGACACGGGGTCTCTAAAGAAGGGATAGCAGTAGAATCTCGCGAAAGTAGTGGCAATCCATGATTGGAGGATTCCAAAGAATACAATGAAAGCTTTCTTAGTTGGGCGGACTATTATAGGAAGTTCATTAAGGACTTTGCGAAGATATCAGCCCCACGTACACGGTTGACGAAAAAGAATTTGACCTTTTCTTGGGATGTTGACTGTGATGATGATTTTCAACGATTGAAGAGGGCATTGATGACAACTCCAGTTTTAGTTTTGCCAGATGGGAGTAAACCGTTAACAGTGTATACCGATGCTTGCAGGATAGGGCTTGGAGCAGTTTTTGGTGCAAGAGGAAAAGGTGATATGCAAGAGGCGGTAGGAATGCAATTGTGTTTGAGCACCGCTTATCACCCTCAGACGGACGACCAAACAGAAAGAGTGAATCGGATTTTAGAAGATCATCTGAGGTTATGCATCTTGGATTTTGAAGGAACATGGGAGGAACACCTTCCATTAGTAGAGTTCGCCTACAACAACAGCTATCAGACTAGTATTGGCATGGCACCTTTTGAAGCTCTATATGGATGACCATGCCGATCACCAACTTGTTGGTGGGAGTCTATGGATAAGATTTTTCTTGGAACCGAGCTAATTAGAGAGGCCTCAGAGAAGATAGACTTGATTCGAAGATGCAAGAAGATGGCACATGACCGACAGAAATAGTACGTCGATAAGAGGAGGACCGATCTTGAGTTAAGGTTGGAGACATGGTTTTTATTAAATTATCACCATTGAGGAATGTAGTTCATTTTGGATCTGTAGGGAAATTGGCACTAAGGTTTGTAGGGCCATTCCCCATTATAGAAAGAATTAGACAGATGTCCTACAGAGTGAAGTTGCCTGAGAAGCTTAGTGGCGTTCATGACGTATTTCACGTGTCGCATCTAATGAAGTATTTACACGATACCGCGGAAATAGTAGAGCCGAGCATGCTTAGAGAAGTGGAAGTACAACGAGATGCCACGGTTAGACGAGTTCCTACATGCATCCTTGGATCAGAGGTCAAGAAATTATGCAACTGAGAGGTCAAGTTGGTTAAAGTTCAATGGGGAGATGATCAAGGAGACGCGACTTGGGAAACGGAAGACAAGATACATGCATCGTACCCTTCCCTTTTTTGAGGGTATGTTCTTAACTTCTCCTTTTTCTACCGCTTTGTTTATACTTGTTCTATCATTTAGTGTATCCTTACGATTATATCTTCGATCTTTAGGTAGAAATCCTATGGTTGTAAACATGTATTTGAGTTATGTTATGTTTGATGGTTGCAAGTGGTTGCTCGTGGACGCATATACACACACTTTAGGCACTAAGATCGGCTCAGTCAATCTCATATTGCATATGGATGCGTGTGCATACTTTTATTTTATGGATGAAAATTGGATGTGTTATCATATGGATGTTGCATTTGGATGAATGATTGTGCATGCATGTAGAAATAATATGTATCAATAGGATTCTTTTGCATACATAATGGACACGTGGCACTAACATGATTGCATTAAGGAGGTCGACTGAATCAGTAGACCGCCTGATTTTGCATTAGGGTAAGGACATATACACACATTATGCATATGTTCATGAAAAGCATTAGAAATCTTTTAAGGATAATGGATGCTTGTGATTGATGGTTGAGTAGATGGATGTTGGATAGTAGGATATACATTCTTCTTAACTTGGAGATTTCGGGGACGAAATCCTTTAAGTAGGGGAGAATGTAACACCCCCTAATTTTAAAACATTAAAATAAACAAATTTAAGAACACTTAATTTTTGGAAGAATAATTAAGTAAAATGGGTTGCGCCATTGCGTTCGTCTCGAATTCTGCTTGGGATAGAGTCCGAGTTTGCGTAAATCGGACACAGTATGAAAAAGATATGAGGCTCGAAAGATTTTAAAGATAAGCAGAATTAAGATAAATAATTCGAAATTCAAAACCCAGAAAAAGAGAGAGCGGGAAAAATCCCGCCCAAGGGTGTCGACCCCCATGGGGGTTGTCGACATGGGTTCGACCCCCATGGGTGTTGTCGACATCCATAGGGGCGCGTCGACCCCTTTTCAGATCTGGACGGAAATTTCTGGATAGCATCCACATGATGTGTTTTTCTGTTTTTTATGGTTCTGATGGCTCCTAATCTAATCTAAAGGTCCGAGTTCACCCTATACACCTATAAATAAGCACCTAAAGCTAACCCTAATTTCATTACACTAATTCATGGCGCCTTCATGCTGCTCTAATCTAAATTAACCTTGCCTTTCTTCTCCAACCAAAATCAAAATAGATATTTAGCGATAGTTAACAATCAAATAAGAAGATTATTCAAGATCAGAATTGCTACAACAACGATTAATTCTCTCTTCTAAAAATCCTATCACTGTGAGTCTATGTTACTTTCACATATAATTAAATCAAAAGTAATTGTGATAGGATTGTAAATTGGATCTAATATATATGCCTATGACTGAAATGAATCTTATCAAGCTTGTAAATCATTATCTTTCAGACTCATACCTATAAATCTGTCATATGCCTTTCTGATCCACTTTATCGTTATATGCCTGTTTATAGTTCATATGCATGTTCTTATGTTTATGCCAGTTTTAATGTTTTGATTCACTTCCCTTCTTCTTTTCCTTTTTATTTATGAGATTACGCTAACTTCGAGCCTAACATATTGCATTGAGATTTACGTACGAATAACATTGGAACGATTGGGAAAAGTTTGGGAAATATGCAATAAAATGAAATTTGGCATAAATAGTTGATGAACATGGAAAATTGGTTTAGGCATAATTGAGTATAACTTGTATACAAGAGATTAGGCATAAATTGGATTAAAATTATAAGCATAAATTGGATTGGAATTTATGGGTAACTGGGAAATCATCATAATTCAAGGTTTGAAATTGAATTAAGGAAGAGATAATGAACGCAAATTGATTTGGGCATAATTTGGATTAAAATTATAAACAAAATTTAGATTGGAAATTATGTGTGATTGGAATATATTATAATCCAAGATTTGAAATTGGTATTTGAATCAAGAAAGTGAAAGAGAACGCCTAAGACACGAGGTTACATTCGGATTGCGGTAGAAGTCTGCCCGGAACCTCCCGGCATATCCAGCAACTGCAATTTGGTAATTTAATGTGTGAGGTCAAGGGCATAAATTAGATGTGTGAGGTCAAGGGCATAAATTAGATGTGTAATAATGCAAAGACACGAGGTTAGATTCGAATTGCGGTATAAGCCTGCCCGGAGCTGCCCGGCATATCCAGCAACCGCAAAACGATAATCTAATGTGGGAGGTCTTGCAAGATTACGGTTATAATGAATTAATGAACACTTAACCAAGATAAGGCATGTGATTAGATATGGGGATAATAAAAGGGTTAAGTGGGTAACATGGGTAGTATGTGAAACATAATTAAAGCACTTAACCAAGCTGAGACATGTAGTAAGACATAGAAATAGTAAAGGGGTTAAGTGGGTGACATGGATAGCATGTGAAACACAATTAAAAACACTTAACCAAGATAAGACATTGGGAGGACATGAGAACAGTAAAAAGGTTAAGTGGGTGACATGGGTAGCATGTATTACATGGGTGGCACGTATAACGTAAATAATGAACACTTAACCAAGATAAGGCATGTGGTAAAAACATGGGAATAGTAAAGGGGTTAAGTGGGTGACATGGGTAGCATGTGAAACATAATAAAAGCACTTAACCAAGATAAGACATGTGATAAGACATGGGGATAAAAAATG
Organism: Allium sativum; assembly: GCA_030737875.1. Lineage (NCBI taxonomy): Eukaryota > Viridiplantae > Streptophyta > Magnoliopsida > Asparagales > Amaryllidaceae > Allium > Allium sativum. Next base: position 1,042,831,692 of record CM060916.1, on the reverse strand, counting down.
GGTTCAGTGGGAATTTCTAGAGGGGACCAAGCTTAGGAGGGAAGCTTGTGTCAAGTGTATGGACCCTTTTCAACTAGTAACCTATTTCAGTATCTATATGAGCTCGAACAAGGTCGAGGACAGGGACATGCTTATTGGGGTTGATTGTAAGAGGTCAATAAAGAGTTAGCGGTGGCAGTGCAAGTCCAACGGAGCCATGTGCATGCGTGGGTCCGGGCTGGTAGGTAAGACGTTGTTGCATCGTGTAGGTATAAGATGTGCATTTCAGTAGTATCGGTGTTGCCACCTTAGGGAGTGATACACCCTATTGTGGGATCAGTACAGGTATCTATGAGGTTAGGGAGCCGATCGAATGGGGAAGGTAGTGGGTACAACTAGTGGTGGTACGAGCAGGGGGGCACATACGAGAGCAGCTAGGAGTACACGAAGCTACCATTAATATGATGACTAGGGAGGGTACAACTAGTGGTGGTAGGAGCAAGTGGGGCACCTACGAGAGCAGCTAGGGATACATAATCGAACAAGGTGGATAGTGGGTAGGTACATCTAGTGGTGATAGTGCACAAACGGTAACCTATGATGGCAGTTAGAAGTACACGAAACTATCATCATTCTATTCAGCCAAGAGGGATCATCTTTTAGTATGAAACTAGTATTGGTGCGGTGCAGAGAATATCTTATAGTGGTTATAATCGCAGTCAATGTTACATCCTGTTCGTCTTGTTACCTTGTCATATCTGCTTATGTTGCAGTCATCTCTTATATCCAGTTTATGTTCTTATCCTATTACTTTACTGATTATATTGTTAAAGTCACTAGACTCGCCAGACTTATGTATGACCACTTTTTGTTTCGCCTATTTTCTTCCCCCCCCCCCAGGTCCACAGGGTGGGATTAGTGAAGCTTGACTTGGATTCCTTTCTTCTTGAAGTGCTTGGAAGTGTTGAAAGTAATGCTCAATTTTTTTCTCTTTCATATGGCATTTTGGATTGGGGATTATGGTTTTAAAAATTATGTACTCTGATGACTTTTGTACAAGACTGATATTATGTACTTGGTTTTGGTATGATAGGTGAGAAGATGTAACCAAACTTATTTTTGTTTCCGCTGCAATAAAGTTATAAATTTTTCAAGTACTATTTTATGTATCTGTCTTGTAATATTTTGTCCTATTTACTTATAACACTCCACGAAACTTAATGCATTCCCTTTGTGAGTGATATTAACGGACATGGGGTGTTACATGCCATGCAATCCAACAACCACACTGGTAAATATAAATTTCTGGGCTCCATACCATGACACCACCCATAGCTAGAAGGAAACGTCATGTTCTCACTGCGTTCCCTTATTCCATTTTTGACTCATACCGAGGTGTGAGGCTCGCGAATTAATGCTATTCACAAATCTATGCTATATTAAAGTCGTGCTTTGATCATTAACCACAAGACTCTGCTTTTCAACCGAAGCCTTGATCATTTGCATCTCAGCATGCCATACAGGCAATTCACGCCATGCAACTGATGTCTATCGATATATAACCACTGAGCTCGTACGTATCAGAGAAGGGCGTTAAGCAAGACAATAAATTCTTCGCCGCCAAACAGATATAGATATTTAATAGAGATCAATCAACACAGAATAAAATCCAGTGTCAGACACGCATCCATTTACAAGTTCGTTCTAGGCCTGAACGAAATCGGGGGCACCTTATTCCTCATCCCATATGTCCAATACAGGAGGGAGACCCTCGCATATTCGGTCGATCTCCAAGTATGTCTAGACGATCACCACTTATTAACTTGTCTTGGGTGTACAGCCCAATCAAGAGATCAGTAATCATCCAAACGATGTGAAGACCTCCGGTCTTCAACCACCGTCTACATCGTCGACTTATCGTCGAATCAGTTATTCAGAATGGGCATAAACCTGGCCTTTCCGAATAACTCGTGTATATTATAAACAAGTGCTATAAAACACAACGTACGCCTCATTCCAATTCTGAATATTCTTTTATTTAATTATCCATATTCTTTGGTAAAGGTTCCCATTAATTTTATCAAAGATATATTCTTTAAATTTATTCCTTAACCTTCCTTTGGATATTAATTCAAACCAAAATAAGGTTTATCCAAACTAGTTGGGACTAGCGATCCTTACCGAAGTAATCATTTATTTTACTTCCCAATCCCAACCTATTCACTCCATGAAGCAAAACTGGTAATTCTTTATATCTAACACTACGGTGTTATTGGTTAAATTAATTACCATTTCCCGTTCAAATCTAATTAAAGATATAACTATCGCTTGGAGCAAAATTGGTGATACTCCACTCTCGATCATTTCCCAAATTGATAATTTAAATTATCACATTCACATTTCAATCTAATTAAAGATTCATTAAAACTCCACTTGGTTTTAATCTTCCCAAAAATCAATATTAATGATTATTTAACTTTGGAAAATCAAACATGTCGCATTGACAATCTACACCGCACTATTTATTTCTGCCTATATATAACATCTAAGCATGTATGTCTTAGAGAAGGGTGTTAAGCAAGAGAATAAATTCTCTGCTACCAAACATATATATATTTAGCAGAGATCAACCATACAGTTCAGAATACAGTGTTAGACATGTAATCCTGTCTTTAACTGGGTTAAAGAACTAATATTATTTAAGACACAGTTCATGACAAACCCAAATCACATTCTATTAATTATGGAATCTTCATGGAAAATAGGTCAATATATAATCGATATCAATTTCCGTATCCAACTAATAATATAGACGGAATAACGACAAAGTCTTTTAAATTCCATATATATTAACAGTCTTCCTCCACAGAAGCTCATTTCGATTATTATCAAATCGAATTCCATTCAATTCCAATTTAATATATTAAATTGGAAAACTTTACTTTGGAAAATTTCCATTAAATCTTAATAAAAAGATTTATAAATTCCAAATCACATTTCACTGTAAATCGGGTTAAAGAACGAATGTCGTTAAAAAACACAGTTCACAATAAACCCAATTCACATCCCATTGTATTCCAATTAACTGTTAATTAACTGGAAACTCTAATAATCTTAATTAAAATATTTATTATTTTCACGCGGGGTTTAAGAACAGTGTTATTTACGACACCACTCACGACAAACCCAAAATCCGAATTCTTTTATTCAATTCTAATTAAATATTAGTTAATTGGAAAACTTCACTAAATCTTGATTAAAAGAATTATTCTTTTCTCAACTGGGTTTAAGAACAGTGTTAATGAAGTCACCATTCACGAAAAACTCAAAGTCCAATTCAATATTAAATACAAGGCTCTGAATAGAAATTATATCGGCTTATATTCAATACCAAATTCTGAAATCAACAAATATCGTGTTAGGAATAACGATATATATATATATCTTCCAAATTCCTCCACAATATCCGCATAATCACGAAATCCAATATCGAAATATTCCAAAGATAATTTCGATTCAAATCCATTCCAATTCATATATTGGAAATTCTGGTTATTTTTAAAACCATTTCAAATCCAATTTATTTATTTAAAAATATTGTATTATTCTAGTTCATAACTAGTTCATTCTGGTAAAAATATACTTTTATATTTATAAACGTGGAATTTTTTATCAAATTCTTTTCAAATCATTTATTATGATTGTACACAAATTATTAATATTTTTAATAATTTTATCAAGGCCCGTACAGTCGATTTCCAAAAACGGTCATCGAACTGCACTTACATCGACCTTTTTCAAATTTGATTAGGACATAGTTCCAAATCCAACCGTTAGATTTAGAATCTCTTATATTTGTTGGAAAGCTCTTTTCGTTACGAACCCAACGGTTCCAATTTTAGGAGAACCCGACGGTCGGATCTCCCGTAATTTCCATACGAAGTCAATAGTCGAAATTCGCGAACTGCCGCGGCACGGCGCGTTCTATTCAGGCCATTAAATATATATTTATATATATATATTATATATTTCGTCGGTTTCCATTTATAGCATATTTTATAAATGTTTTAATTCATTTTCAAGACGATTTCAACTTCATATTCAATTTCAAATCAAAATTGAATATTCCATATCATTAATATATAAATGATAATATTTTCAAAACCTTAGATTTTGAAATCAGTTCCTTTTCGATATTCATTATAAAAATGAAAAAAATCGATATAAATATCGTTCACGTCAAAATAGCGTTAACCTAATCAACATGACTTCATATATTTCAATATTTTCGTGTCCATCCCAAATCGGACATCAAAATCATAGTTTGATCCAATATTGAATATTATTTTAAAATATTACTTATTTTAAAATATTACTTATTTTAAAATATTCATTATTCGTCATTTTAAAATATTCGTTCTTTCCGAATTGGAATCAGACACAGTCAACTACCATATAATTTTATTTATATGGATTTCATACACATGTGTACACAACAATAATCAAACACAGTCAACCATCATCCAAAGTGTATTACACAACTGCATAAGCGTTAAATATAAATAATTAACGCTTACAACAGTCTATCAACCCATCGATTGATATACAACCAAATATTGGGATTAGTGTATGTCCAATATCATCCCAATACCTGTGTGGGGTTTTCAAATAACAAACACTGATTATTATTGTGCAGTTGGGCGATTTGTAAAATATATTGTCCCAATCAATATCAGTCAAATGTGTGTACAATAATAAATCGTCCGATTTGTAAATGAATATTTATTTTATTCATATACACGTTAAAAATTATATTTTTAACTATAAAATATTTATTTCAATTCATGACTATTTTATACAGTTCATTTGTACAATAAACATGATATTTTTATTGTTCTAACATTTTAGAAAATTTCGGCAGCATAACGGCGCGATAATAGAAACGGAATAAGTCTAGCCTTATCCCTTCCCTAATAATGGCTCGCGCCATATACAAACCAATTCTAATCAATTCATTTCAATTTCCAACCCAAATTCAAACAAATAAACCAATCAACCAAACCACCAAACAAACATGGTTTCAAGCAAAGGCGTCTTGTGCTACAAAGCACCATCTGCATCTTAGTATATATTTGTTGTAATTAAAATTAGAGTGAGAAGTTATCACCTTTTGGATCCACTCCTCCATTCTATATTTCTGAACGGTTCAGATTTGGATTTGTTTTCCACTAGTTCCATCGCAATCTATTTCACACGATTTTTATATTAAAAATCACATTTTTATTCTGTTATTATATAAATAAAAATCACATTTTTATTCTAACGTTATATATATAAAAATCATATTTTTATATTCTCTACATATACAAAAATCATATTTTTATAACAATGCTAAATGGATAAAAATCACATTTTTAAAACTAAGTTATTTAAATAAAAAAATCATATTTTTAAACTGCCACTTCATATATAAAAATCATATTTTGATACCGCTCTCTTCATAATAAAAATTATATTTTTACTTCGCTACAAGATAATAAAAATCATATTTTTATATTCGCTACTTCATTACAAAAAATCACATTTTTATAAAGCCATATACATTTTAAACAACAAAATTTTTATCCCCTAATCATATGCGTAGAAATCATATTTTTACAACGCTACTATATATATATATATATTATATTTTTAATTTGCTATTATATATATATATATATATATAAATCTTATTTTAAACACGGCTATTTTAAAATAAAAAATCACATTTTTAATCTATATTATTACAGGTAAAAATCATATTTTTTTTATCTGTACTACATATGTAAAAATTATATTTTTATACTATAATCATTTCTATAAAAATCATATTTTTCAAAGAATGAAAATCTCATTTTTTCCATAGTTAAAAATCTAATCTTTTCCTCTTTAAAATCTAACCTTTTTATATTTTAAAATCTAATCTTTTCCTATTAAAATATTAATTCTTTTTATTTTAAAAATCTAATCTTTTTTAAATCTAAAGCAATTAATTAATAACTAATTAATTTAATTAATTACCTAAATAAACAAAAAAACTTATAGGTGGCTAGGGGGAGGGGGTGGCGGTCGAGGGAGGCTCTGGTGGCCTCGAAGTGGTGGTTGGCGGCGGCTTTGGGGCATTGGTGTCCTTTGGTGCAGCAGTTTGCGAGTTCAGGGTGGTCATGGTCCAATTAGAAAGGGGAAGTGTAACAACCCGTATTTTAAACAACATATTAAGACAAGAATCAAGGCAGAATTAAATGTTAAAATCTGAATCAGGGAAAACAGGTTGTTCCATTGCGTTCATCTCGGAAAAATACGCGAAATAGAGTCCGAGTTTTCGACAATCGGAGTCCGTATGACCAAGTTATGGTCCAATGAAGTTTTTAGAAAATTCCAAGCCCAAAAACAGTTCAAATTCAAATTCAGATTCGAAAAGCAACCAAGGCAGAATGGGCGGGATTTTTCCCGCCCAGGCAGGGTCGACATAGGGGTTGACACCTATGTCGACCCCCCCAATGGTTCGACACCCATGTCGACCCAAGGGTCGACCCCCCCCCCCCCCCCCCCAGTTTTTCTGGTGCACCTGTTTTGGCTCCTGGGTCTTGTTTTAGGGGCTTATGACAATTTTGGATGGCTCAGACCTATTCTAGGGTTAATCTAAAGGCTGAAATCAATTTCCTACAACTATAAAAGGACCCTAAGACCTAACCTAAATCATACTATTTCATTTTAGCCTCATGCAGCCGCCATTAAACCTAAAACTCTAAATTAAAAATACAAAGAACAAAATTAAAGAAGACGAAGGATGATTCTTGAAGGCTACAACTAGAAGCTACAACAACTACGACGCTTTAGACAACGGATTTGGGGCTATTCGATTTAAAGTTTTGATTTGGATTACTTGCTTCATATTGTAAGTTCTATGTCACTTTTTAGGCAAAAACGCTAAAATAACATGGACATGCTATGAATTGAAACCGGATTTAGGAACTATTATTAATCCATGTTTATATTGTTTAACTTTGAATCATAATTTGGGAATATTGCTATGTCAATGTTGCAAGTTAAACTTATCATGATTTTAACGTGGTTATGAATCGCTTGGGCTTAATTGCATGGCAAGTTGGACTAAAACATGTCCATGGAATCACTATGTTTATTAAAATCTTTATGTTGATTAAACCATGCCTATGATGCTAATTAAACCATGTCTATGATGTTAATGAAACTAGGCTTGTGATGTTAATATACTTATCATGTTAATGACAAATTGGGAATTGCTAGGTTATGATGAAAAGTTGGAATCATTATGTTTATAATGCTAGATGAGAATCATTATGTTAAAAATGCTAAATTGGAATCCACTATTCCTATTAGAATTACCATGCCTTTAATGTTTCATGTTTGTTATAAAAATTTTATTATGCCCGCAATGATTATTATGCCTATGATGTAAAGTTGAAATCATCATGTTAAACTAAGTTGGAAACATTACTATGCCAAGTTATCATCATGCTAGTATTGAAACCATGTGATATGTTATAACCTGTTTATTATGCAAGTGAAGTTGGAATTGTTACATATGCCTATCACATGTTTGGTGTTATTCCCCTTTTATCTCTTGAGTTGTTTATGCTTGTGAACGAAGTACGTTTATATGCGTTGGGGATACGATTGGGTAGAATAGGAAAAACTTGAGTTAATTATAATCATAAATCGTGAAATTTGGCATAAGTAGAACATGAAATATGGCACGAAAACTTGACTTGAACATGCCATAACTTGACTTGAAACATGCCTTAGTTGGGCACGAAATTGACATATGAACATGCCATGAAAATAGCACGAATTTGATAAGAACATGGGCATGACTTTAGAAAACAAGAAAGTGGCCAACTCGAGGTTGTGTTGAGTTTGTAGAGTAAATCTGACCGGAACCGCCCGGCAAATCCAGTTGCTACAAACAATAGAATCCAATGTGGGTAGTTGGTCATATCGCGCTTGAAACCCGAGGTTGGGTTGAGTTCGTAGCGTAAACCTGCCCGGAACCGCCCGGCAAATCCAGTGGCTACGAACAATAGGATCCAATGTGAGTGGTTCGGTGCATTAACGAATCAATTAATGCCAATTAGGGTTAAGTCATGGACATGAAAAGACAACTTAACCAACTTGAACACGATTTGTAGGGCTAAGTCATGAACTTGAAACGACAACACTTAGCCAACTTGACATGACACGTAGGCGGGTTAAGTCACGAATTTAAATGACATACTTAACCATCGTGACATGACTAGACTGGAAAAGGATTAAGTCACAAATTACATGACTTAATCGGTTAGGCGGGTTAGGTCACGAATTACATGACCTAATCTGTTAGGCGAAACCCTAGACACGACCCTTTTCAGCAGTAACCCTCTAGATGTATCAAGGTACCCTGGGGCTAGGCCGGGTGGGGCACGATTACTGGGCTGATTGTAAGAGGTGAACGAAGGCAGTGGGGTATGCCAGTGTAGGTTCGGTGGACTACGGTCGTGCACCTATTCCGGGGCAGACACAGGGTATCCGTAGATTTATCTGTGCATTCTTGAATCGTGTCAGGGGTTGACACCCTAGGGCTGATACACCCGAAGGTAGACCCAGAACAGGTGACTACATTCGTGATTAGCCGTATGACACGGACACTTGACGAGCTAGAACTTGTAGGGAGCCGATCGACTAGATAATCGCTCCGTAGGACCCCGTACTTGGGTCAGACCCCGTTTCAGGGTCATTTCATGATATTGGGCCATGGGATTTATTTCGTGATTAACTTGTGATATGGGCTTAGTATACTAGTACAGTCGATGCAACGAATCTCGAACATGTGATGCTTTACTTGACTTGTCTTGACTTATCCTGATCACCTTAGTCTATCTTGTTCACCTTGACACCATTCTTAAGTTTAGTTCCAGTTCATACATGACAGGTTGTTTTAAACGTTTTTACACTGAAAGTCACTAGGACTTACTCAGTCTTTACGACTGACCCTTTTCCTTTCGCCTCTTTTTCTTTCGTCCCCCCCCCCAGGTTCTCAGGGTGGAAACACTAACTCTTAGCTTGGATATCACTTGCTATGGCTGCTTCATTTTACTCCACTTAGGGAATAAGCTGTTTTTCTGTTTTTAAGTTATTGCTATTATTTCAAGACAGTTGTAATGAAGTTATTTGAAATGTTTGTAAAAGACATGGTTTATTTTGGAATGAAATGAAGTTCTGTTTTGCTCATAAATTCTTCCGCTGTTTACTTAATTATTTATTTATGTTCTGTCTTGTGATAATTTTGTGATGTTATCACGATAATACCTCTCCAAAACTAGTGCATTCCCTTTGTGAGTGACCCTAGCAGAGGTGGGGTGTTACACTTGGTATCAGAGCAGAAGGTTACCAAGGCTGGGCAAGAGTTTTGAAAACCTTTTGAAAAACCATTTACAAAGAAGCACTTTTCAAGAAAAGTTGGTTTATTTTAAAAGGCTATTCCCCAAAAAGCCATTAGCACAATCTTTGTTTCCTCGTTTGAATCTTTTCCTTTTTCGTTTTCAGCTTATCATGGCCGACGATCTTAATCTTTCCGAGGGTGTCAATATACCCACTTGGTTCCGTCGTTTCCTCGAGGCTCGGGCTAATGTGGCAGGCCCAGCCAATCCTCCTCCTCATCCTCCTCAACCTCCGCGAGATACTGCTTTTTCAAAGATATGCAAGGACTATAGGGCCATGGGCGGAAAGGATTTCCTAGGAACTGAGACTTTTGTTGAGGCACAGAATTGGTTGAAGGAAACCGAAGACTTGTTTGTTATCTTTGAGGTAGAGGACAATAGGAAAGTACAGTTAGCGGCGTGGCTCATGAAAGAAGAAGCTTCTTATTGGTAGGAAGTCACCAACGCTACTAGGCCCATTGAGACTTGGGCGGACTTTAGAGGGAGATTTGGGCTTAAGTTCTTGTCATCGGCAGAGGAGAGTCTCCAAATGGAACGGTTTCTGGCCCTTAAACAAGGAAATATGACAGTTAAAGAATACGTGAACCGTTTCAATCAGCTTGCTCGCTTTGGATTGGAGTTAGTCAACACTCCTCAGAAAAAGGCGCTACGTTTTGCACGAGGGTTGAACGAGCCACTACATGGTTTGGACATGACTCATGTGCCCATGGGGGCGACCTTTGAAAGCTTGGTGGATATGGCCCTACTGTATGAGGAAGATAAGAAGGGCAAGAAAGAGGTCAAGCCCAACGATTCTCAGAATAAGAAGGTAGACTCCGAGAAAGGAGGCAAGAACGACAACTCACGTGATAAAAGGAAATGCAATTTTTGTGGTACGGAAGGGCACATATCCAAGGATTGTAGAAAGAGGAAAAGAAAGCAAGGTGAATGTTTTCATTGTGGGGAGACTGGACACATCAGCAAGGACTTCCCTAAGAAGCAGACCGGACCTTCTGGGGGTACATCTTTAACTTCTTTTTCTAGATGCTTTGTTTTATCTTGTTATCTCCTCGATCCTATCTTGAGAACCATAGGTAGAATCTTTTTGGATGTAAACATGTAATTGAAACATGTTATGATTGTGAAATGGTTGCAAGTGGTCGCAAGTGGTTGCTCGTGGATGCATGAATACACATTAGGCACTAGATCGGCTCAGTCACAGTTTCATACTTGCATATGCATGAGTGTTTATTTTGGAAACTTGGTTGTGCTATCATTTGGTTGTTGCATATGATTGAATGTTTGTGCACTCATGTAGAAATTATGAATTATAATAGGAAAATTTTGCATACATATTGGATTCATTTCACTAAACATATTTTGCATTTAGAAGATCAGTCAGGCCTGATCATTAGCATTAGCTAAGGAACATATACACACACTCTTTGCATGTGTTCATAAACATTAGAAGTCTTTTAAGGACCATGGTTGCCTGTGGATGATGCTTTGAGTAGACGGATGATGGATGGTAGGATGCGTTCTTCCTAACTTGGAGATTTCGGGGACGAAATCCTTCAAGGTGGGGAGAATGTAACAACCCGTATTTTAAACAACATATTAAGACAAGAATCAAGGCAGAATTAAATGTTAAAATCTGAATCAGGGAAAACGGGTTGCGCCATTGCGTTCGTCTCGGAAAAATACGCGAAATAGAGTCCGAGTTTTCGAAAAACGGAGTCCGTATGACCAAGTTATGGTCCAATGAAGTTTTTAGAAAATTCCAAGCCCAAAAACAGTTCAAATTCAAATTCAGATTCGAAAAGCAACCAAGGCAAAATGGGCGGGATTTTTCCCGCCCCAGGCAGGGTCGACACAGGGGTCGACACCTGTGTCGACCCCCCCCAATGGGTCGACACCCATGTCGACCCAGGGGTCGACCCCCCCCCCCCCCGGTCGGACCAGTTTTTCTGGTGCACCTGTTTTGGCTCCTGGGTCTTGTTTTAGGGGCTTGTGACGATTTTGGATGGCTCAGACCTATTCTAGGGTTAATCTAATGGCTGAAATCAATTGCCTACAACTATAAAAGGACCCTAAGACCTAACCTAAATCATACTATTTCATTTTAGCCTCATGCAGCCGCCATTAAACCTAAAACTCTAAATTAAAAATACAAAGAACAAAATTAAAGAAGACGAAGGATGATTCTTGAAGGCTACAACTAGAAGCTACAACAACTACGACGCTTTAGACAACAGATTTGGGGCTATTCGATTTAAAGTTTTGATTTGGATTACTTGCTTCATATTGTAAGTTCTATGTCACTTTTTAGGAAAAAATGCTAAAATAACATGGACATGCTATGAATTGAAACCGGATTTAGGAACTATTATTAATCCATGTTTATATTGTTTAACTTTGAATCATAATTTGGGAATATTGCTATGTCAATGTTGCAAGTTAAACTTATCATGATTTTGACGTGGTTATGAATCGCTTGGGCTTAATTGTATGGCAAGTTGGACTAAAACATGTCCATGGAATCACTATGTTTATTAAAATCTTTATGTTGATTAAACCATGCCTATGATGCTAATTAAACCATGTCTATGATGTTAATGAAACTAGGCTTGTGATATTAATATACCTATCATGTTAATGACAAATTGGGAATTGCTAGGTTATGATGAAAAGTTGGAATCATTATGTTTATAATGCTAGATGAGAATCATTATGTTAAAAATGCTAAATTGGAATCCACTATTCCTATTAGAATTACCATGCCTTTAATGTTTCATGTTTGTAATAAAATTTTTATTGTGCCCGCAATGATTATTATGCCTATGATGTAAAGTTGAAATCATCATGTTAAACTAAGTTGGAAACATTACTATGCCAAGTTATCATCATGCTAGTATTGAAACCATGTGATATGTTATAACCTGTTTATTATGCAAGTGAAGTTGGAATTGTCACATATGCCTATCACATGTTTGGTGTTATTCCCCTTTTATCTCTTGAATTGTTTATGCTTGTGAAAGAAGTACGTTTATATGCGTTGGGGATACGATTGGGTAGAATAGGCAAAACTTGAGTTAATTATAATCATAAATCATGAAATTTGGCATAAGTAGAACATGAAATATGGCACGAAAACTTGACTTGAACATGCCATAACTTGACTTGAAACATGCCTTAGTTGGGCATGAAATTGACATATGAACATGCTATGAAAATAGCACGAATTTGATAAGAACATGGGCATGACTTTAGAAAACAAGAAAGTGGCCAACTCGAGGTTGGGTTGAGTTTGTAGTGTAAATCTGCCCGGAACTGCCCGGCAAATCCAGTTGCTACAAACAATAGAATCCAATGTGGGTAGTTGGTCATATCGCGCTTGAAACCCGAGGTTGGGTTGAGTTCGTAGCGTAAACCTGCCAGGAACCGCCCGGCAAATCCAGTGGCTACGAACAATAGGATCCAATGTGAGTGGTTCAGTGCATTAACGAATCAATTAATGCCAATTAGGGTTAAGTCATGAACATGAAAAGACAACTTAACCAACTTGAACACGATTTGTAGGGCTAAGTCATGAACTTGAAACGACAACACTTAGCCAACTTGACATGACACGTAGGCGGGTTAAGTCACGAATTTAAATGACTTACTTAACCATCTTGACATGACTAGGCAGGAAAAGGATTAAGTCACAAATTACATGACTTAATCGGTTAGGCGGGTTAGGTCACGAATTACATGACCTAATCTGTTAGGCGAAACCCTAGACACGACCCTTTTCAGCAGTAACCCTCTATATGTATCAAGGTACCCTGGGGCTAGGCCGGGTGGGGAACGATTACTGGGCTGATTGTAAGAGGTGAACGACGGCAGTGGGGTATGCCAGTGTAGGTTCGGTGGACTACGGTCGTGCACGTATTCCGGGGCAGACACTAGGTATCCGTAGATTTATCTGTGCATTCTTGAATCGTGTCAGGGGTTGACACCCTAGGGCTGATACACCCGAAGGTGGACCCAGCACAGTTGACTACATTCGTGATTAGCCGTATGACATGGACACTTGACGAGCTAGAACTTGTAGGGAGCCGATCGACTAGATAATCGCTCCGTATGACCCCGTACTCTGGTCAGACCCCGTTTCAGGGTCATTTCATGATATTGGGCCATGGGATTTATTTCGTGATTAACTTGTGATATGGGCTTAGTATACTAGTACAGTCGATGCAACGAATCTCGAACATGTGATGCTTTACTTGACTTGTCTTGACTTATCCTGATCACCTTAGTCTATCTTGTTCACCTTGACACCATTCTTAAGTTTAGTTCCAGTTCATACATGACAGGTTGTTTTAACCGTTTTTACACTGAAAGTCACTAGGACTTACTCAGTCTTTATGACTGACCCTTTTCCTTTCGCCTCTTTTTCTTTCGTTCCCCCCCAGGTTCTCAAGGAGGAAACACTAACTCTTAGCTTGGATATCACTTGCTATGGCTGCTTCATTTTACTGCACTTGGGGAATAAGCTGTTTTTCTGTTTTTAAGTTATTGCTATTATTACAAGACAGTTGTAATGAAGTTATTTGAAATGTTTGTAAAAGACATGGTTTATTTTGGAATGAAATGAAGTTCTGTTTTGCTCATAAATTCTTCCGCTGTTTACTTAATTATTTATTTATGTTCTGTCTTGTGATAATTCTGTGATGTTATCTCGATAATACCTCTCCAAAACTAGTGCATTCCCTTTGTGAGTGACCCTAGCGGAGGTGGGGTGTTACAGGAAGAGAGGTGGAGGCACGGAGGAGAGAGGGGGAAGGGGAGGGGTGGCGCGATGGCCGGCGTCAGGGGGCGGGGCGCTTGCAGCGGCGGTGGTTCCCCCCCTCTGTCGCTCTCTTTTTTCTTCTAAATAATCGATCTGAAAGAAAGGCATGGGGGGAGGTGGAGGGGAAGAGAGGTTAGAGGGAGTTGACTTTTATTTAATTATTTATTTAATTAATTTATATTTCGAAAAGTTGTTTTTTTTCTTCTAGCTCCAAATCGAACCCAACTACTGTCATCCCTAGCCAAATACCCTCATTCCAAACACAATGAGATATGTCCCATAAGCCAATTCGACTGCTACGATCAGTTTTCGTTAAATTTAAAATATAAATCAATATATTTTGAATTCAAACGTACATTTTAATTTACAGAGGCCACGTTCTAACTCCAAAAATTCCCAAAAAATAATTCTAGCTATGTTTTGATGATGCGGTCCTAACAAAACTAATTTCATTGAATTTGAAGACCGTTTGAAAAACGGTCATTCTCCGGTCGATTAAATTCAAATTGAAATGACCAAACACGTTTAAATTCACCACGCTCACATATTAATTCCAAAAATTCTGAAAATTGGAATCTAGTAATAAGTTGACATATCGGATCCAACAAAAGTGGTCTCGTCGAAAATGGATGTCGTTTGCAGAATTGCTATTTTTAAGGGCTATATTTTATATAAATTCCATAGCGACTATTCTGAATTTTCAACTGGACATAACTTTTTATTCCCGCTATGAAATCTAGATTTTTCACATTCATTGGAAAGATATTTTCAAATAGATTCAAATATTTTTGGTTTCACTAAAATCTGTTTTGTTTTAAATCCTGTACATTCATTAGAAATTTGAAATCGAATTTTCAAACTACTGCGCATTTTCCAATTCCTTTTATAATTAAAATAAACATTTATATTCTAACTTCGATTTAAATAAATTTATACGTTCTAATTCTGTTCAAAATAAATTTCTAGTCGATATTATTTAAAATAAATCATTTTAAATATTCAAAATTCATTAAAATAGCCAAAATAAAAATTTTAAATTGGTCCTGATTTTCCGGGTTGTTACACAACCTAAGATATATATATATATATATATATATATATATACATACATGATTGTAATGAGTCAATACGATTGGAGATTCAAATTTTGGTTCTATTTTTCATGTATTATTTTTCGTTTACTGACAACCCTTTTGCTACTCACTCTATTTGCAGCTCAAGCAGCTCAAAAAGCCCAGGACAAAGCTGAAATAGAGGTTAGAATAATTATTTAGCAATTGCAGGAGTAGAATCCCTTCAAGATATACAGAACGAGCAGTTGAATAGAAATCTAGCGAAGTATGTGCATTAGCATGGTTCTTTTCCTTCGTCATCTGGTGCTTCTCGAGGCGACGAAGACGTTGGAAGTATGTTTTTTGTGTTTGTGTTTGCATGGTGTATATATTGAATTGGAGATGGTGAGGATTGTGTTTTGATGTTGTATATGTTGGTTTAAAATGGGTAAGGTTGATATTTTGGATATATTTTGATGGCATGTACGTGGTTTGTTGACATGTGGCATTGATGAGTTGGTTTCTGATGTTTGGATGGTTTAATTTGTTTATAATGGCGTTTATTTGATTTACGTTGGTTGTTTATATTTTTAGTGACATATATATGTGTGGAATGGATTGGAAATGAAGTGGAATTGGAGATAAAATTGAAAATGTGTGGCTGAAAGGTAACAGGCTTGTTGTTATAAAAAAATACCCAGATTTCCAATGGCTAACAATGGTTTCCAATGGCTTATTGGTCATATTTTTTATATGGTTTCCAATTGCTATCACCGTTGGAGACCATTGGAAAAGTTGTTGGAAACTCTTTGTTGGATCCATTGTAAATCATATTAATCCGTTATCTTTATTCCAATGACCGATAATGGCCTCGATCCATTAGAATAGTCATAATTTCTTGTTGTGATTGTACATCTGAATTTGAGTTTTTGGCCAATTTGAAATAATATTGAACTTAGAAAGATTTGAAATATATAATAACGATAAATTTAAACTTTGATAACATTGAGAATGGTAAAAACAATATGGATATGAACTAAATCAATAAGACTGGATTGAATATATATTTGATTAATATGTCGATAAACTTAATTACATATTCTTAATGATATAATAGTTGAAACTTACTTCAAAATGGAATGTAAGTGTAAAACTTTAGAAATAATTAAAGGAATGAGTTGAATATTAAGAAACGATAACTTATGTGAAATACTTACATATGTTAAGAAATCGAATATGAGATATGTTAAATATCCATACATATAACATATGTTATTTGAAATTACTATTTGCATGACCTTCCATTGAAATTGTAAGTTGGTTATATTGGAATATATGAAGGGAGTAAAAATACAATAAATGTATGAGTGGGGGAGACCTCCTATTTTGTATTTTATGAGAAATAAATGATTTGGTATATTGTTATATATGGAAATCTTATGTTTAACAAAAAAAGTTTTCGAGTGTTTTACTTGACGTTAAGGTCGGACTATCGAGTACTTAGTGATTTTGGGCATACGCCTAGCTAATACATGCATTAAATCCTGCAACTACAAGGTAGATATAGAATTGCACTCTAGTTGCTTAAACTGATTACGATGATGATCATGACATCATATGTTTTATTTGTAGGTTTTGAAAATGAAAAGATATATAGTTCTAGTTAAGATGTCGAGTTCATATTTAAAACTATTTTGCAAATTTTTGAGAAAAACTAAACTTCTGATATATATATATATAGTTTAATGCATATAGCTTGATTTAAAATATATAAATTGCTTGATTTCTATTTCCCTACCTCGTTCCTTTTTGAAGATGAAAAATTTTGAGTGGCGGAGATTGTGACGACCTGAATTTTCACCAACTAAATTTGTATGCTTAAATATAAAATTTAAGTTTCATTTATTTAATTTTTTTTAGACCTAACTGATTTTTTAATTTCATAAATCGATTACTTTTGAAATTTAAAGACTTTGTTTAATTTTAAGAGAATTTGTATTGAATTAACTTGAAATTTGAATCCTGGGTTTAAAATGGAGTCAAATTTTATTTGGAGTTAAGAAAAATCCTATTTGGATAGTAAAATAATAACAAATTATTATCAATGAATTTGAATTGATTCGAAATTTATTTGATTATAATTCAATTTTTATTGACACATAAAATAGCCATTTTGCGAACAGCTCTGGAATTTGATAATACTAGTTACATTAGATCTAGAATTGTAAATTATTATAATGCCTCAAATTTCATGGTAATCATACGATCCATGTGATCTTTAAATGCTCAATGAATTTAATAGAAACAAAATATTGGAAAATCTAGCCTATAAATACATCTCATCCCAAATCTTAGTTCTCCTCATCTCTTATTTTCTATCTCCAAAAAGATTCGAGCCACCACCATTATTCAAGCTATCCCATCTGTTTAAAAAATCACATAAATTCAAATCAACTTCGAAACCTGGACTTTGAGTTAGGCATGCCACGATCTTCATACACACGTATTGTAGGAGGGCACGACACAATTTTGTGTTCGACAAAAGATTGTTGTGAGCAGCATTTTGATTACAGTTTGGATTTATGATTTACTTAGAGATTGATTTGTAAACTGGTAATTGTATTCGGATTCGTTGTGGAGTTTGCACTTGTGTCTAAAATTTGAGGAGATGCCTAGAGTTGTTGGATTAGGATTTAATGGACAGATGAGAGAGCAAAGGGGTATAGAAGTTGTATTTTTTAGAGAATGAATGGGTTCGGTCATCTTGCTGTAGCATGAGCATGAATGGGCAGAACAAGAAGATGATGTGGCAGTGAGTTAATGGTTGCTCGTTTTATTTGTTTATTTTATATAAATGTGAAATCAAATGTTAAAATATTTATGACTTTTATATAAGATCTCGGATCGACACATGGTTTTCTCCGCCGGGTTCGTATCAAAATTTCGAATGGCATGGAGTTAGTTTAGTTGGATTTGGAGACTATCGAATTTTTTTGGATTTTTATTGGACTTCATATCAAAGGTGAGTGTTTTAGCCCACTCACGACATACTAAGATATCTGTACAAGTTAAATTGTATTTATGATATGTTATAATTTGTTTAACTAACAACCGAGAATGAAATTAGATGCCAAAATTGATTATAACCGTTAATTGACACTTGATACATATTAAATTTCTATTTATGTAAATATTGTCCAATTGATTGTTTGGAAATTTGACTTATGTTTAAATTGATATAAATTTTAAATTTCAGTAAATTATTATTTATTTGCATCGATATTTAATTAATATTGAAATTAAATTGCTGACTATACATTAATATTTGATAATTGGCACAACTATGACATATATTTACTGTTGGATAACGATTACATGTTTTGTTTAATTGCTGTCGAAATGATTGATTGGATGTTATTGCTAATGATCATTGATTATGACGAATAGCCATCACTCTACATATCACTGAAACGGGATAAACTGATAATTGCATATGGGGAATCGAATACTTAAAATAAGAAATAGATTGAAATGATATATACCTATGTTATCCGATTCGAGTTAAAATGATATATAATTACGAAATTGAAATTTAAATTAAATGATCACTTGGCCAAAGAGTAAAAAATTAAAACTGAGCATTATGGTCAAATGTAATATTTTATATTAAACTAATTTTTTTAAATTGATTTTTATTTACTATTTATTTTCATGCTGTTATATTTTTATTTTATTTTAAACTATTGTATACAAACTAAATTATTATATCTTTTATAACTATTTTATATTAAACTATTATATGTAACATTTAACAATTTCTTCTCTCATATTTATTTTAATTAAACTATTTTATATTAATTTAATTACTGTACTTTTATGACTATTTTAAATAAGATTATCTTATATTAGTTTAATAATTATATTAATAATTATAAGACTATTTTATCTTATAACTATTTTAAATCAAATGATTTTTATAACCATATCAAATAAAATTATTTTTATATTATATTTAACTATTGTATTTATAATTATCTTAGTAAAACTATTTTATATTAATTTAAATATTTTATTTTGTATTTATTTAAAATTTACTACTATAGTTATAATTATTTAAATAAAAATGTTTTATACTTATTTAACTATTTTATCTATAACTATTTAAACTAACTATTATATTTTTTATAATTTTGATAAAACTATTCTATATTAGATTAACTATAATATTTTATATCTCTTTTAATCGAACTTCATTATATTAGATATAATTATTTTAAGTTATTATTATATGTTGAATACAAGCAAATAAGTCTGTATTTTGATTTTTTTAGATTCCTTTGAATAACAATATTCGAAATGCTAAAATCTAAAATTTAATTTGAATTTTTGATAATGAACCGCTTTGAAATACGAGATTTGATATTCTGAAACCGAAACACATATTGATTGATTGGAATTAAATGATGAATAAATAAATATATGAGAATCGATTTATGACACTGAAATATGATTTCAAATATAAATGACCATGATGTGGGAAATGTAAGCGCTTAGCTGTTAAAGGGACCAGGGCTGGATATTGTCATACTCTCTACCGATACCAAGAACCACTTTAACAACTGTGTGGTGGATGAGTCGATAATAAAGTAGGATGTTCTAGGGAATGCTAGTGGAATGAAGTAAGTGAACAATGATAGATATCCTTGGCCTTTGGCTCATAATTAAAATGACTAAAACATGAGTTATACCATGACTAAGTGGTTTAGCTACCCCAATCACCAACACTTCTTCCTAGATCATTATAGTTTCTTTGTTTGATTTGATTTGATTTGATGTGCATCCAAGTTTTGGGAGTGTTATTCAAGGTGGACAGTATCTTCGGCTACACATTACTACCAGTCCGTGAATGCAAATGATAGATTTTTACCCTATGTTTTACCTCAAATGCCTTATCAAGTTATCATGATTGTGAACACTACAATTTTGATTTGTGTTGTACCGATGGAGTGTTCCCTGATAGCCCATCAATTTGTTGAAGTTTACTGTACTGTATAGACTACAATATTTATAAATGGTATAAGTGTAAATATATAATCCCACTTACACAATTTTTTTATACTAAATTGATACTATCATAATGGCGCATTACATTACACAATATCTAGTTTAACAGATCCTTAGGAGATGGAAATTCCCGTAACATCTCTTAAGTTAGTGCACTCATGTCATACACTGATAGGAGATGGAAAATCCGACAAACATTTTTGATACTACACTCTATTTCATTTTTTGGTTTGACTTACATGAGATGTTTTAGTCCCGACTCGAGTGTATTGTTTTTCATTATGTCGGGTCAGTAGTTTATCGAACCTCTTTATGAAGACGAAGATGGAGCTGTAAAGACATATTTATTAGTATTGCTCTATTGTAATTATTGGTATGGTTTGTGACTTTTCAACTCTGGTTTTTGAAAATGTATATTTTAAACTGATCAATGTTTTAATTATGTTCATACTATATTTTGTCCTTCCACTGTAAGATTCTATGTTCTGTTTCTTTCTCTTATCTTTTACTTCGTTTACTGAATCCGCATTAACAGTTCACCATTTTGAGTGGTTTGGTTCTTATATATGTAGCTTAGTGATTGACATTGAAAAGTGTTTATTTTATTACTCTTATGCTTTATCTTTTGTAAATAAATAAATGATACTTTGGTTACTTTTGTATGCTTTTACAGGATGTCAAGAAATGCCTCCTTCAATTCAAATCAAAGGCCAACTACAAGAAAGAGCTACTTCCTCACATCAAATTCATTTCAATTGCAAAAGAAGTAGTAGCTCACTGGTAAAGGCATAGGAATTGGTGCTGAGAGACCTGAGTTCGAACCCCGTCAAGCTCACTTTTTGCCAAAGAAACGAAGCGCGTTCACACTGGCCCCTTTGCTTTGAGGAATATTTGGATAGTCTTATGTTATATACACATATTCATGTGTATGTATGATGTGCACCAATTAACATTTCAGCAATAGCCATATTCTTATCATGGAATTAAATTCAAATCATTCAATTTCAATTAGAAGAATCTCTGATTGAATGGCTACCAAGAAAAGATCCATTGTGAAGATTTTATCCTCTGTGTCTTGGGATTCTAATAAGCATCCTTGTTTGGAAGAATCAATTACATGCACCTATCAATCAAGCCACATGGGAAAATTAAAAGATATGGAAAATATTTACCATGACATGCCCAGATTTTCTCCAATCAAGTTAGTCAAGGAAGGCAAGAGATATTCATGAATGAGGAGGCCCATTTATTCACAGACCTAATTAGGGTTTTCCCATTCTCATCTATAAATATGTGATTGTAACCATTGTAAAAGGATTCATTCATTCATCTGTACTCTTTTTCAGTCGTAATAAAGCTTTCCTTAGTTTCTGCATTTTATTTTCATGGCATATTGTGTTGTCTAGTCAATTAGATTTGCTAGAACACAATTTGCTATTGCTTCTATTTTTCTTACTAGTGATTGACCGTCTGATTAGATTCAGCGGTAATCCTAGTTTTTATTTTTCAGTTGTTGATTTCTTTTCTGCAATTTTATTTCCAGTGTTCTATTTTATTTTAATCATTGAATTTATTATAGATCCGAGTAGATTCGAATCTGTAGTGAATTTTAATTGCATCTTTATTCGTAGTTTCAGTTTTTATTTTGCTTTGCGAAGAAAAAATCAACCTCCAGCTTCGTCTAACTCGCCCAAGGAATTATCTAAATAATTTAATTTTAATCTACCTCCCTGTGTTCGACCTGTTTGCTACACGAACTGTACGCTTGCAGAAATTTAATTTAAATATCGCGCTTTTCTAGTCTATAAATTAGCGTCGATCAAGTTTTTGGCGCCGTTGCCGGGAAGGTAACGATTAAATTTTATTGTTTATTTAATTTCTGATTCATGTTAGTTTTGAAAAAAAATCTCAGCTAGTAGATTTGGTATTGATCGCTGATACAGTAATCTTCTATTAAGGAGAAAAAAAAAATTTGCCAATTTCCATCGATTTCTTTCCCTTTACAATCCCCTATTCCAAGCTTCTAAAAAAAAAATCGTTTGTTTCTTTCCTTTACAATCTCTATACAATCTTTTGTTTCCAAAAAAAAATAAAAAAACAAATTTCTTGCTATTCTTCTCTACACTGCTATCACAATCAGACCATTGCTGTCCACCCAAAAATCACCACTGTAAAAATCATTTATACCACCGCCACACAGTCATACAAACATTGATCTGCTTTTTACTCCATCCTCACAGCAACAAGTCCAGCACCCTACAACCGAATACCATCCCCTTCCAGTGCCTTGCCTCACGCAACCCCTCACAAGTTCACTGAATTCTTCACCTCACCCTTCGCACAAATAAACCCAGCAGGTCTTCATCCTCCCCCATCCAGAGGCTCCACAAACCCATCGCCCACTACCCCTATTTACGTACTCCCACCATCGGCAACAGCCATCTTTCTGAATTCAACAAAAACCTCTCACATGTCCATACATTAACCCACCACAAACCCCACGTAGGGTGCCCCTGCAGACCCCACTTCATCAAACCGCTCACAGTCTCCTTCCTCCATATATCCAATTCGCAATAAGACCCCACCCATACATCCTTCCAACAAGCAACGTTACTCACCAAAATTCCACAATCGCTACGTCCATTCACACACAGCACCGTACCCCATCACTTCTTCCTCCGCTCAACTTCTGGCATCACCAAAACTCGACTTTCACCCCATCACAAAAACCAAAAATAAAAAAATAAAACAGTCGATCCTCTTTACCCCTAACGCTTCCGTCCTCTGCCACAAACCGCTCTTGCTCCACCGATTTGAACCCTGAAACCCCAAGACCTGAATTGAGTGAATGAGATCTGCGTTTTAAAAAATCCGAATTGGGATTTGATTTGTTCCCTAAAACAAGTGCGTGTTATATTTTTTTTACTGGATCTGTATCCTTTTATAAGTGGGGCAAGTGGAATTTGGATTTGTATTAGAGTCAAAGCTTTTACTGTAAAGGAAGGTGTCTAATTTTGGTGAATATAAGGCCTGTTCTGACTTTAACATATAGTGCGCCTGAGTCCAGCTTATTTCTGAGTGCATTTGTGCACCGTGTTGAGTCAAGTTTTGTATTATAGTCTGGAGCGTCGAGCGTGAGTTTTAGTTTAAAATTTTACTTGGTGCTCGGGTTCTAATTTAGACTTTCCTGATGTTTAGTGGTCCTTAGTTATTTGGTTGTTTTCTACTCTTAGTTTTAATTTCTTTTTAAGATTGATTTTGGTTGATTCTTTTATTTTAATTAGACTAGCCGGTTTTTGTTTCTTAAGTCCGAGTCAGTTCTTGTTTTCTTTCGTTGCTTCTTTTCTTTAAAAAAAAAAAAAAAGGGGGGGGGGGGAAAGCTCAAAACAAATTGAAAGACCAAAGGGAGAAAAAGACTCAAGCAACAAACAAGGAAATCGAGGATCAAGAAAATTGCAAAGCAACAGCTGATTTGAATTGTCGGAGCGGTTGCACACCAAGTGGGGTGTGAACGCGCTAGCGCTTCCCAAATTCACTGGAGGACTGCCGATCTAGGTGAAAACTTTTAAAACTCTACAGGTGCTCTGCCGCAAAGAAAAAAATATATATAGACAATTGTTGTAAACAAATTCTGCAGGGGCAGCGGCTTTGAATGTACAATTTTTAATTTCTGCAATTATTTTGTGTGATTACTGTTATCTCTGCATTTTTATTCATTCTGTTAAGGGCAATACCCTAATTCACATAAGGTGAGGGATTTCATCACCCTTTCCTTAGCCCACAAATTGCATTTCATCATAGAATCTGACTAATAATAACGGTTAGACGTTGGACTTAAGGGAGTCACGGGCTCATCTAGGGCTTAATTATATTGTGATAGTTGATTCATTTGGAACGAATTATTTCTTGGTGTCTAGACTACGGCAGAGAAATAACCGTTTATAAATATTACGGTGATTCGTAAATATTATATCGGTTGTTACTCTGAAGGTACTTAAACCTTCGGCTGCATTGCTAGGGTGATTCCTGGTGCACCGATAACTCCTGTCCGTTAACTGGCTGAGAAATCTTTTGATCTAAGTAATCAAACGCATCACTTTATAATTTTGGGTTAAGAGCCAATAAGGACAGAAAACTTCATTGTAGCTAATTTCCGTGCTTGCATTTAACAACAAATGAGTGAAAAAAGTGTTAGCCAACAAAATTCTCCTAGGGGTTCTCGTATCAATCAAAATTTTCCAACCGAATTGGATCAAAATCGAGTAAATCAAAATTTTCCAAACTTTGGGGATCAAAATCAAATAAATCAAAATTTTCAAAACCTCAATATCCAAATGGATAGACCCTTGTCTCTTCGTGATCGATGTTATCCTACTAGGACCGTTCAACCATCTGTCATTGTGTTCCCACCAGCTGAAGGAAACAATTTTGAGCTAAAACATTCTTTTATCCAAGGGGTACCAAAATTTACTGGGTCTGAAAATGCTTATGAATTTCTAAGCGAATTTGAATTGTATGCCTCCACAACAAAAATGCAACAACTATCTAATGAATCGATCAAGCTAAGGCTAATTCCATTTGCACTACTTGAAAGCGCTAAAAGATGGCTAAATTCTCTTCCACGACATTCCATAAGAAGTTGGGATGAATTTGTCACTGCATTCTTGAAAAAGTTTTTCCCTTTTCATAAAACTCTAAAAATCCGAACTGAGATAAACCAATTTTGTCAAAATGAGGGGGAAACTTTTTCAAAATACTTTGAGAGATTCAACCAGCTATTATATAGTTGCCCTCATCACGGAATTCTAAAAGATCACTTATGTCAAATTGCATATGAAGGGTTAAACTATCAGACTAGAACTCAGCTAGAATCAATATGTGGAGGAGACTTTATGTCCAAAACAGCCGATGAAGCTTGGCGGTTTTTAGAAGATTATTCTGAAAAGGACATGCAGTGGGAATCGATTCGTGTTCCCATTCGTACTTCTACTAGAGGGGTGCATGTCGTGGACCCAAGTCAAATTCCTTTAGAAAATCAAACTCCTCAAACCGGAGAAGGGTTACCCCACTATTACTCTCAAGACCAAGCCAATGCCATAGCTCAAAATAATCCGTACTCATCCACGTACAACCCTGGTTGGAGGAACCACCCAAATTTTTCTTGGTCGAACCCCAATAATTCGGCTAACCCATCTCACGTGCAACCCTTTATTCCCAATCCGAATTACCAAGGTCCACCCCCCAATTCTCAAACCTCTCAAGCTATACCTCAATCCAAACAACCTTATAGGCACCCCAATTTTCAATCATCAAACCAATCATCTCAATCTTCTCAACCGTCACCAGACATTGTGCGTTTAGAAAAACAAATGGAACAAATGATGAATATGATAAAGGAACTAGCGAAAAATAACGAGAAAGGAAAGTTGCCTAGTCAACCTGAGGTGAATCCAAAATATAACTCTCGTACTGTAAATTCTTGTGAGAACGAAAACCATAATCCAGTCAACGTTATTACAACCCTTCGATCTGGAAAGAGGATTGATAATAACGTGGGCAACCCTGGCGAGTCTTCTAACTCGACCCCAATCCCTAATCTTGATGATCATCCATTGGCTTCGAATGCCAATTCTTCTGAACCTCAAATTCCCTTAAATGTTGGCAATCCCAACAGTTCTTCTCCTTGCGTCGGCAAACCCGACCCACCTTCGAAAATTAATGTTGGCAATCCCAACATTTCATCTTCTACACCCCTACCACCTTCTTCTTCGAATGATGAAACTCATCCCAGAATCGAAAAACCAGTAGCTCCTTTTCCTCATAGACTCAATAATAAGAAGAAAGCTGCAAATTTCGATAAAATCTTGGAAATTTTCAAACAAGTCCGTGTGAACATTCCTCTTTTAGACACCATTGAACAAATCCCTCAATATGCCAAATGTCTTAAGGAATTGTGCACACAAAAACGTGCGACCAATGTCCCAAAAACCGCCTTTCTAACTGCGAATACAAGCTCTGTTCTTTCGAATCTTGCCCCAGTCAAGTATAAAGACCCTGGCTGCCCTACGATTGATTGTAAAATAGGAAACACTCACATCTCTCGTGCTCTACTCGACCTTGGTGCCAGTGTCAACCTTCTCCCTTATACTGTCTATCGTCAACTTGGACTAGGGGAGATTAAACCAACAAACATCACACTTCAACTAGCCGATCGATCTGTCAAAAAGCCATTGGGAATTATCGAAGACGTCTTGATACAGATCGAACAGTTTTACTTCCCTGTCGATTTTATAGTTCTAGAAACAGAGCCTGTCTCAAATCCCAACGTTCAAATACCATTGATCTTAGGACGCCCCTTCTTAGCAACCTCTAATGCTGTCATTAATTGTAGGAATGGTCAGCTTCGACTCTCCTTCGGGCACCTAACCATCGAGCTAAACATCTTTAATCTCAACAAACAACCTAGGGATTTTGAGATCGATGAAATTGACATGATTCAAACCACAGTTGATGAAACCTCAAGCGACACTTCTGAAGCCCTGAAAATGTGTCTTGACCATTTCAACCCTGATTTCGACGAACTCGAATACATTTCTGAACTAAACAAAATTCTTGACTCCGACACTTCGCCACCTGAATCTAACCAAGGAATGTTGACCAATGTTGATACACAAGAACTTCCTAAGTTAGACCTCAAACCCTTGCCACCAGACCTTAAGTATGCCTACCTAGACTCTTCAAAAACTTTTCCCGTAATCTTGGCTTCCGATCTTACCGAGGACCAAGAAGAAAAACTTTTGGATACCTTGCGGGAAAATAAGGACGCCTTGGGGTGGGAAATTAGCGATATAAAAGGAATTAGCCCATCAATTGTGGAACATCGCATACATTTAGTTGATGAGGCTAAACCCACCCGTGAGGCTCAAAGGCGATTAAACCCAAACATGAGAGAAGTGGTCAAGGAGGAGATAATCAAATGTCTAGACAATAACATCATCTATCCCATCTCTGACAGTACTTGGGTGAGTCCGGTACAAGTTGTACCAAAGAAGTCGGGAGTCACAGTGATCAAAAACGACAGTAATGAACTCGTCCCAACAAAAATCAAAACCAAATGGCGTGTGTGCATCGACTATCGAAAGCTTAACTCAGCCACACGAAAAGACCATTTTCCCTTGCCTTTTATTGACCAAATGCTCGAACGCTTAGCGGGACATGAGTACTACTGTTTTCTCGATGGATACTCTGGCTATAACCAAATTCCTGTTGCTTTAGAAGATCAACATAAGAGCACCTTTACTTGTCCCTTTGGAACCTTTGCTTATCGTCGCATGCCTTTCGGTCTTTGTAATGCCCCCGCGACTTTCCAAAGGTGTATGATGAGTATTTTCTCTGATATGGTGGAAGAATTCTTGGAAATATTCATGGACGATTTTTCAATATATGGATCATCTTTTTCCCAATGTCTCACTCATCTAGAACTCGTCCTTAAGCGTTGTAAGGAGAAATCACTCATGCTTAATTGGGAGAAATGCCACTTTATGGTAAAAAGGGGGATAGTTCTAGGTCATGTCGTCTCCAAAGATGGCCTAGAAGTCGATAAATCCAAAATCGATTTGATTGCTAATTTACCTCCTCCTAAGTCTGTCAAAGATGTTCGTTCATTTCTTGGCCATGCGGGATTCTATAGAAGATTCATTAAGGATTTCTCAAAAATTTCAAAACCTCTATCGAATTTACTTACCAAAGACGTAAAGTTTGAATTTTCCGATGATTGCAGAACATCTTTTGAAACTCTTAAATCACTCTTGACCACAACTCCCATCATTCAACCTCCTGATTGGACTCAACCCTTTGAACTTATGTGCGACGCTTCTGACTTTGCAATTGGAGCCATCTTGGGTCAGCGAATTGATAAACTCCCTCGAGTCATTCATTACGCTAGCAAAACCTTAAACGAGGCCCAGTTGAATTACTCAACTACTGAAAAGGAATTTTTGGCAGTTGTCTTTGCTCTTGAGAAATTCAGACCATATCTCATAGGATCCAAAGTCATAGTTTACACGGACCATGCTGCCCTACGATATCTGCTTTCTAAAAAGGATGCCAAGGCCCGCTTGATTCGTTGGATCCTTCTTCTCCAAGAATTCGATATAGAAATACGAGATAAAAAGGGTTCTGAAAATGTCGTAGCTGATCATCTCTCTCGAATTGTGCACGAAAATGATAACAACACCCAAATCGATGACTATTTTCCTGACGAACAACTCCTTTCGATCTCTAACACCCCTTGGTACGCTGACATTGTGAATTATCTTGTCACACAACAAATGCCCGCTGAATGGTCGAAACAAGATAAACAAAAATTTCTCTCAAAAGTTCGAAACTTCTATTGGGATGACCCATATCTTTTCAAATACTGTCCAGACCAAATCATTCGAAGGTGTGTGCCCGATCATGAACACCAAAGTATTCTCTCTTTCTCACATGACCATGCTTGTGGCGGTCATTTTGGAGCAAGAAAAACTGCTGCAAAAGTTTTGCAAAGCGGTTTTTATTGGCCCACACTCTTCCGTAACGCTTTCGAATTTTGCTCTAAATGTGAGCGATGCCAAAGAACGGGTCGAATCTCTAAGCGAAACATGATGCCTCTCAACCCAATTTTAGTGATTGAGTTATTCGATGTTTGGGGCATCGATTTCATGGGACCATTCCCTAATTCATTTGGGAATCTTTACATCTTACTTGCGGTAGAATATGTCTCAAAATGGGTTGAAGCCATTCCGACCAAAACCAACGACAACAAGGTTGTTGTCAAATTCCTCAAAGAAAACATCTTTTCACGCTTTGGCACACCTAGAGCTATCAATAGCGATAATGGCACTCACTTCTGTAATCGTGCTTTTGAGTCCTTGCTCAAGAAATACTCAATCACACACAAGCTATCGACCCCCTACCATCCACAAATGAGTGGGCAAATAGAAGTTTCTAATAGACAAATCAAACAAATTCTTGAGAAAACCGTGAATTCCAATAGAAAAGATTGGTCTGTAAAACTGATTGATGCACTTTGGGCTTTTCGCACTGCTTATAAAACCAATCTAGGGATGTCACCATATCGTTTAGTCTTTGGAAAGGCCTGTCACTTACCTCTTGAATTAGAACATCGTGCTCTTTGGGCCATAAAATTTTTGAACTTTGACTTAGAAAAAGCCGGCTCACACAGGAAGTTACAAATTTCTGAATTAGAGGAATTAAGAAATGAGGCATATGAAAATGCGAAAATCTACAAAGAAAGAACCAAAGCCCAACAAGACAAAAACATACTTCGTAAGGAATTCAACATAGGTCAAAAAGTTCTTTTTTACGACTCTAGAATTCACTTGTTTCCAGGAAAACTCAGATCTCGATGGACTGGACCTTATGTCGTGAAAACAGTATACCCTCATGGAGCGGTTGAAATTGAAAATCCCAGGGATGGAAGAGTCTTCAAAGTAAACGGTCAATGACTGAAACCATTTTTGGAATTCGAGCAATATGACGAAGATGACTCTATCGATCTGCATGATCATCCACCATGAAATCAGGTGGTACACGTTCTTTTTCTTGTATTTTTCTTTTTCATTTTTTTTATTTTATTTTTGTTTTTCTGCCTTAGACAGTTGGGACACTGTCTCAATCAAGTGTGGGGGGGGGGGGGAGTCTGCATTTCATCCATTTTCATTTTTCTTTGTTTTTATTTCTTTTTATTTTCAGCCATTTAAGTAGGACCATAATGCATTTTAGACTGTAGTAACATGCCATTTTTTTTTTTTTGAAATATGACTCATTTTCAAGTGATACAACAAAATAAGTTTACAATTTTTAGCCAGTTGATAGTATTTTTTTCTCTCAACTTAGATCGAATAAGAAATATAATGAAAAGTTTAATTCTGAGGGATAATAGTGTAACCAGTACATAGGGAGATTCTTAGGTGATGGCCATGAAATCTATTCTATATTGTAGACTTTGTTTAAATAAGTGGAGGACTTAAAATACTTATATTGGCTTTTCAAATCTTTAAAACTAAGTTGTGTTAAGTTGAATTCGCGTAACTCTCTTTTGTGCTTATATTTTCGATAATAATAATAATAGTATTCCAAGGGTATCCAACATTGCTTGTATATCGAGCGTTGGTGTGCAAACCCGCCAAGCTCTATCCGACACGTTGTTGACAAAGTCAAAGTTGGAATATCTTGGTCTCATTCTATGAGATTGGACACCTAAGGATTACCGACACGTTGTTGACAAAGTCAAAGTCGGCCTGCACAATCCGCCAAGCTCTTTACCTACTCTCCGTTAGTCCGCGAGGCAGTGCATGGGTGGTAAACCTTGGTCTTTTTAGTTAGGTGTATGTACTTAATCATAAATCTTAAAATTTTATAGAATAAAGAATAAGCGATGATACCTAAACATTTCTTGACCTTATTGATTTGACTAGCCATACATGAGAAAATTAGAATACCACTTTGCAAACTGTGCCAAGCAAACTAAGAATTTATTTCATGGCTGCACTATGTTATCGACCGAACTAACTGGCCAAACTGGAATTTAACATTTGAAAACTTGATTTATATTGAAAATTTGTGACAAGTCGAGGTATCTAAAATAAAATCAACTGATTAGAAATTGTTAACTTAAATTGTTGTACCACTTTCCTGAAACAAGTCGTGTTTTCATTTTTTTCGTTTTTAATTGCATATGTCCATTGCATTCATTAGAATCATAACATACTGCATTTGGATTTTGTGGGTAGTATCCGCTGAAAACCCTCACGAGACACCACTCGTCCTACTAGGGACACCTAGAGGTTTAACGGCTTGTTGCATACGCTCAATGCAATCGTGTTTCCTACGAAAGTGTGACCTATCTAGTTAGTTTTTCATTTTTTGTTTTACTCGAGGACGAGTAAAAGATAAGTGTGGGGGTATTTGATTGACATTGAAAAGTGTTTATTTTATTACTCTTATGCTTTATCTTTTGTAAATAAATAAATGATACTTTGGTTACTTTTGTATGCTTTTACAGGATGTCAAGAAATGCCTCCTTCAATTCAAATCAAAGGCCAACTACAAGAAAGAGCTACTTCCTCACATCAAATTCATTTCAATTGCAAAAGAAGTAGTAGCTCACTGGTAAAGGCATAGGAATTGGTGCTGAGAGACCTGAGTTCGAACCCCGTCAAGCTCACTTTTTGCCAAAGAAACGAAGCGCGTTCACACTGGCCCCTTTGCTTTGAGGAATATTTGGATAGTCTTATGTTATATACACATATTCATGTGTATGTATGATGTGCACCAATTAACATTTCAGCAATAGCCATATTCTTATCATGGAATTAAATTCAAATCATTCAATTTCAATTAGAAGAATCTCTGATTGAATGGCTGCCAAGAAAAGATCCATTGTGAAGATTTTATCCTCTGTGTCTTGGGATTCTAATAAGCATCCTTGTTTGGAAGAATCAATTACATGCACCTATCAATCAAGCCACATGGGAAAATTAAAAGATATGGAAAATATTTACCATGACATGCCCAGATTTTCTCCAATCAAGTTAGTCAAGGAAGGCAAGAGATATTCATGAATGAGGAGGCCCATTTATTCATAGACCTAATTAGGGTTTTCCCATTCTCATCTATAAATATGTGATTGTAACCATTGTAAAAGGATTCATTCATTCATCTGTACTCTTTTTCAGTCGTAATAAAGCTTTCTTTAGTTTCTGCATTTTATTTTCATGGCATATTGTGTTGTCTAGTCAATTAGATTTGCTAGAACACAATTTGCTATTGCTTCTATTTTTCTTACTAGTGATTGACCGTCTGATTAGATTCAGCGGTAATCCTAGTTTTTATTTTCAGTTGTTGATTTCTTTTCTGCAATTTTATTTCCAGTGTTCTATTTTATTTTAATCATTGAATTTATTACAGATCCGAGTAGATTCGAATCTGTAGTGAATTTAATTGCATCTTTATTCGTAGTTTCAGTTTTTATTTTGCTTTGCGAAGAAAAAATCAACCTCCAGCTTCGTCTAACTCGCCCAAGGAATTATCTAAATAATTTAATTTTAATCTACCTCCCTGTGTTCGACCTGTTTGCTACACGAACTGTACGCTTGCATAAATTTAATTTAAATATCGCGCTTTTCTAGTCTATAGATTAGCGTCGATCACTTAGTGTCGATTTAATTTTTTTCTAACAGATGGTTGTTGCAAATATCAAGATATAAGATACAGATTGATGATGATATAAAGATTTAAGAGTCAAGGAACGAAGACTCATTAGTTTTGATGAGTTCAAGAATACAAGATGATCAAGGTAAGTTATTGAGTCATAGACTAAATATTAAAACTTTATGTTGGAGAATGAAGTTTTGATGACAATAACCTTGTTTCAATCATTATTGATTATAAAATATATACTAACATCTCTATCAAGAATATATATATATATATATATTATTTTTGGAAGATGGGTAATAATTTACTAAAGGCTTCGCGGCCCAAAAACCTGATAATGGCCCTTCAGCCTTAACAATACTCGCTTCAACCAATCGAAAGAGGCCCAAGCCCACCTGGCAAAAGAAAATCTAACACACAACATTACAAAACCACCTTTCTCTGAACATTTCTAAAGTTATTCTCTCGAAAGTTCTGCCTCTTCAAACCTAAGAATTAGGTCATGGGGGCCGATAATTACTAGTCACGAATCGGCTTCCTTCCATGTAACAACCCGTATTTTCGATAAACTGTTATAACATAAATCGAGGCAGAATTTAATTCAAAAATCAGAATCAGGGGAAACGGGCTATGCCATTGCGTTCGTCTCGGAAAAATACGCGAAATAGAGTCCGAGTTTTCGAAAATCGGAGTCCGTATGACCCAGTTAAGGCCCATTGAAGTTTTCAGAAATTTCTATGATAAAGACAGATTTAAATTTCGAAATAAAAATCAAGGATTAGGGCTAATCAGGGTTAGGCGGGAAAATTCCCGCCAGGGGGCCCATGTCGACAGGCATGTCGACAGGGCACCTAGGGTGTCGACTGCCCTGTCGACAGCCCTGTCGACAGGGGGTGCCCAGGCAGTTTAGCCTGGTGCACCATTTCTGATTTGGGTTGGGTCAAGTGGCTTGGTTCTGGAGAATTCTAAGATCTGACGGGCCAAACCTAATCTAGGGTTAATCCTATGGTCTAAATCACTCTAATTCTCTATAAATATACCCCTAATCCTACCCTAAAGCCACATTAATAAATCTTGCAACTAAACTATGCCAAATTGAAACCTCAAATGGCCTCCATCTAAAATCCCTAGCCTCCACCTTCCTCAAAGTTTAATCCTATGATGATATGATGATCATACAACCTTTTCTATGTTGTATGAATGCTTAATAACTTGCATACTTCATTAAGATGCAAGTTTGATTTGCTAAAGTTTGTGTTTTTGGGATTTTGCAAAAGGGTTTTCTTATTTGAGGCTTTGTTTCGGTTTTTAAAAGGGCTTCTTCATCTTGTTTGGTGGATTTGTGGCTTGTTTATATTTGTAAGCCCTCTTACCTTCACTTTACAAACTTTAAAGTTAATGTTTGGTGAAAGTTGAGATTTATGTGAGTTTAGTTGATTATGCATGCTTATGCGAACTCACTATGATATGTTTTATATGATTCATAAGTTATGCATGCATATGCGAGATTTCTATGCCATGTTTCACATGTTTCACAAGTTATGCGCGTTTATGCAAGATCACCTTACCATGTTATGCAAGTTTAATGGATTATGCATGTTCATCTTACCATGTTATGCAAGTTTAATGGATTATGCATGTTCATCTTACCATGTTATGCAAGTTTAATGGATTATGCATGTTCATCTTACCATGTTATGCAAGTTTAATGGATTATGCATGCTTATGCAAGCTCATCTTACCATGTTATGCAAGTTTAATGGATTATGCATGTTCACCTTACCATGTTGTGCATATTTAATAAGCTATGCATGTTTATGCGAATTCACCATGATATGATTTGGCAAGTTTAACACGTATGCATGTTTATTATGACATGTGAAGTTCACCATGTATGTTATGCCAAGTTACCTTTTATACCCTTATACGTTATGACGAATATGTAAGCGAGATAATGACGTTGGGAGGGCTTGGGTAAACTTAAAAATACATGAAACTAAAAGATTGGGAATTTACCTATTAAGTTAGGTCTACCCCTTGGGAATTTACCTATTAAGTTAGGTCTACCCAAGTATATGTTAACTTGTAAATATGTTTTGATGTGGACATGACATTAGATAACATGATATGGCCAACTCGAGGTTAGACCTGGTTGTGGTGTAAATCTTCCCAGGTAACCACAATGTAGGGTCTAATGTGGGTAGTTGGTCATGTTGCACCATAAGACCCGAGGTTAGACCTAGACGTGGTGTAAATCTTCCCAGGTAACCACGGATGTCTAATGTGAGAGGTTGGGTGCGTTAAGTAATTAATGCCTCATGATTAGGGTTAAGTCATGGCCCACTAATACTTAACCAATAATGGGGATGCGAGGATTAGATGGGGTTAAGCGGTTACACTTAGCTAATTTAATCCAGGTTTAGTGAGGGGTTAAAACCACACTTAACCCTCTTAAGAAACCCTAGCAACGTGGTCTGTTCCAGCAGTAATCCCAGTTTGGTATCATTCACAACCCTAGAGGCTAGGCTAGGGCGGGGCACGATTACTGGACTGATGTAAGCGACCAAAGCGACGGCTGAGTGGTACAGCGGTGCGGGTCCGGCGGGCTACGGACGTGCACGTAGTCCGATGTTGGACAAACTCGAGGCACGGGTACCAGTAGGTTTAGACTGTGCATTATTGCTTAGGTGTCTGGGGTTGCCACCCGAGGGCTTGATACACCCAAAGGTGGGCCCAGCGCAGTCTGACTACATCCATGTGGGCCGTATGGACACCAACACTGGACGTGTTAGGATTATAGGGAGCCGATCGACTAGACCGTTGGGCTGGACCTTATACTAAGGTCACTTCATGTTTTTGGGCCAAAGTTGGGCTAAGGGATCAAGATCTGTTTTGTGGGTTTGCTAGTACACTGTGGTGCAAAGTTTAATCTCATCTATGTGATGTCACCTTTATCTATTGCCAGTATGTTCATCTCAGTTTCCATCATACTGTTAACTTTATTAGTTTATAGATTGATCGTAGTAGGGCTTACCAGTCTTTTTGACTGACCTGTTTTCTTTCGCTTCTTTTCTTCCGTTTCCCCCCCCCCACAGGTTCTCAGGGAGGGACTACATCTGCTTAGTGGATCTTTGACTTGCTTGTTGATAGCTCATGTATGGATCTGAGCTAGCTGTGGCTTACCTTTTATTTCTGGGGATTAGTACTGATGTTTTTACCATGTATTTTGTTATCACGTATCTAGACTGATGTTGTATTTTGGATCATGACATTTTGATATTATGTACTTGACTATGTTGGTTTTCTGAAATGATGATGATGGGTTTTTATCTGCTACCGCTGCTTTACTTGTATTTATTTTTCATATATTCTGTCTTGCGATATCTGTGTGCATGTTTACCTTGACAAATAACGCCCCTCCAAAGCTAGTACATTCTAAGGAGTGATCCTAGCGGAGGTGGGGTGTTACATTTGGTATCAGAGCACCAGGTTAACAAGATTGAACAAAACTTTTGAAAAAAAAAAAAACCCTTTTTTGAAAAACTATTTTCAAAAACCTACTAAGTATTTTCCAAAGTAAAGTCTAGATTATTTTAAGGCTAATCCCCAAAAGCCATCAGCGTTATCCTTCGTTCCCTTGACCTAATCTTATCTTATCTCTTGTTTCAGTATGGCTGAGAATCTTGACATCCCAGATGGAGTGAACGTACCACTCTGGTATAGGAGACTCCTAGAAGCTAGGGCGGCAGCTGGTCCCGCCAACCCTACTCCCACTCCTCCTCCTGTAGTTGAGAATCCTACCCCTAATATTCCTCCTCCGGTGGTTCCTGCTCCCCCTCCTCCAGCAGTTAATATTCCCCCTCCCGTTGCTAATATTCCTCCTCCTCCCGTTGCTGAGGCTCCTCTTCCTCCTCCCCCTCAGCATCCCCAGATTGAGTTTACAAAGGTGTGTAAAGACTTCAAGGCAATGGGGGGCAAGAATTTCCTAGGCACAGAATCTTTCGTTGAAGCTAGGAATTGGTTGAAGGACACGGAGGACTTGTTTGCTATCTTTGGAATAGATGACGAGAGGAAAATCTTATTGACCGTATGGCTTTTGAAGGATGAGGCGGCCTATTGGTGGGAGGTCACCAATGGGACGAGGCCCGTTGAGACTTGGACCGATTTGAGGGCTAGATTTGTGACCAAGTTTCTATCTTCAGCCGAGGCGAATTTACAAATGGAGAAGTTCATTTCATTAAAGCAAGGTGATATGTCTATCAAGGAGTATGTGAACAAGTTTAATCAGCTGGCCCGCTTTGGTTTGGATATAGTGAACACCCCGGAGAAGAAGGCTCTTCGATTTGCCAGAGGATTGAATGAGCCGCTACAGGGCTTGGCGATGTCACATATTCCGCATGGAGCCACTTTCGAGAGTTTGGTCAATATGGCTCTGCTCCAGGGAGAGGGAAAGAAGGAAGTCAAGTCGGGCGATACTCAAGCAAAGAAGGCTGATTCTCAAGGCAAAGGCAACCAGGGTCAAAGCAGTCAAGGAAATCAGAATAAGAACAAGAAGGGTAACAACAAAGGCAAGGGGAAGTGCAATTACTGTGGCATAGCTGGGCATTTTGCTAAGGATTGCAGGAAGAAGAAAAGGAAGCTTAATGGTGGATGCTTTTCTTGTGGAGAGACGGGGCACTTCAGCAAAGACTGCCCAAAGAAGAAAGGACAGGCTGGATCTTCAGGAGGGCAAGTTCATGCTCTCAATGCCGCTTCGGTTCCCGAGAGAGGTAGTGTTTCTGTTGAGAACCTTGTTTATATCTCTGATCTTCCAGTACGTACCTTGTTTGATTCCGGTGCATCACATAGCTTTATTTCATCTGATCTTGTTGATAGTTTGCACCTCAGTACTAGCTTAGTGGATGATCCCGTTTGTGTTTCGAATCCCATTGGGGGTTCTGCTCATCTATCCATGATATGTGAGGATCTAAGGATCTCTATACTCAGCGTTGAGTTCTTGTGTAGTGCGTATGTTCTAGGTTTCAGGGGATACGGATTAATCTTGGGCATGGATTGGCTGTCTAGATATGGAGCCATTCTGGATTGTGAGCATAGGGTTGTAAGGCTTGTGACTCGCCTGGGCAACACCTTAGAGATTTCATGCAATCCGAAGAATCCCGTCATGTTATGCTATCTAGAATCTCTCGACTCATCGGAGGAGGCCCTTCAGTCTGTAAGGGTGGTCCGAGATTATCCAGATGTGTTTGAAGAAGTTAAGGGGTTGCCCCCTAAACGAGAGATTGACTTTCGCATCTATCTGGTAGATAATGCTAAGCCTGTTTCTTTGCCCGTTCGGCATATGGCTCCGCGTGAGAGACGGGAGTTGAGCAAACAAGTGAAAGAATTACTTGAGAAGGGCTTCATCAGAAGGAGTATATCCGAATGGGGAGCGCCTGTGGTGTTTGCAACTAAGGCAGATGGCTCTCTTCGACTCTGTGTGGATTATAGAGAATTGAATAAGCTGACTAAGAAGAACCGACACCCGTTACCAAGGATCGATGATCTCTTTGATCAACTTGTTGGTGCTTCTGTCTTCTCTCAGCTTGACCTTGCTACGGGTTTCCATCAACTCAGAGTGGCTGAAGACAGTATAGACAAGACTGCATTCAGAACTCCAGACGGATTCTTTGAATGGCTTGTTATGCCGTTCGGTTTGACGAATGCACCCGCGTATTTTGTGGATTTGATGAGTAGGGTGTTTCGGGAGTTCTTGAATAAGTTTGTCGTGGTATTTGTTGATGATATTCTGGTTTTCTCCAAGGACGAAGAAGAGCATGCGAGGCACCTAGTAGAGGTGATGGATACACTCAGAGCACACCAGTTAAAAGCCAAGTTCTCCAAGTGCCACTTTTGGAGAAGGGAAGTCAGATTTCTTGGGCATGTCGTATCCAAGCAAGGCTTGGCAGTGGATCCCGCTAAGGTGGTTGCAGTTCAGGATTGGAAGACTCCAAGGAGTGCAACCGAAGTGAGAAGCTTTTTGGGTCTTGCGGGTTTCTATCGGAAGTTCATCAAGGACTTCGCAAAGATATCCGCTCCTCTTACTAAGTTGACAAAGAAGAACTTAGTCTTTGCTTGGGATATGGATTGTGAGCTTGCTTTTCAGAGACTCAAAAGAGCCCTTACCTCCGCACCAGTTCTAGCCTTACCCGATGGTGGTAAGATATTTACCGTGTACACTGATGCTTGTGGCACGGGATTGGGTGCCGTTCTGATGCAAGAGGGCAGAGTTATATGTTTTGGTGGGAGGCAACTTAAGGTGCATGAGAGGAATTATCCCACTCATGATCTGGAGCTGGCAGCGATTGTATATGCGCTCAAAGCATGGCGCCATTATCTTCTGGGAGAGAGATTTGAGCTATATACTGATCATAAGTCTTTGAAGTATCTCTTTTCGCAGAAAGATCTGAACTTAAGACAGCAGAGATGGATGGAATTTTTGGCTTCCTATGATTTTGAGATATCCTATACCCCTGGCAAGGGGAATGTTGTAGCGGATGCGTTGAGTAGAAAGAGGTTGACACTAAGTCCTCTATTTGTTGAGATGAAGAATTTAGAGTTCTTAGCGACCTTTGATTTCTCTTTGGCAATGGAGTCGGTGACCGGTTCCTTGGCATCTTTAGAGCTCAGGCCTACCCTTCTAGATCAAGTCGGGGCTTCACAGAAGGAAGACCCCCAGATAATTGAGATCATGGATAAGCTGGTTCGAGGGGAGACATCTAGTCACCTTACTCGATATTCCATAGACGATAAGGATTGGCTGAGGAGGGATGGAAGGCTTTGTGTTCCAATGGTAGAAGGCTTGGTGAGGAAAGTTCTTGAGGAAGCACATCGCTCCAAGATGACCATACATCCAGGTGGTGATAAGATGTATAAGGACATGAAGCGCGTTTTCTTCTGGCCTGGAATGAAAAAGGATGTGGCGGAGTTTGTCTCGAGATGTGTTATTTGTCAAAGAGTAAAAGCTGAGTCAAAGAAGCCCGGTGGGCTATTACATCCGCTAGAGGTCCCGCTATGGAAGTGGGAAAGCATTTCTATGGACTTTATTGATGGGCTTCCAAGGTCCAGGAAGGGGAATACGAGCATATGGGTCATTGTGGATAGGCTCACGAAGAGTGCTCATTTTATCCCAGTAAAGAGCAAAAGGACAGCATCTGGACTAGCATCAGTATATCTTCGTGAGATAGTGCGACTACATGGAGTCCCTTCCAGCATAGTCAGTGACCGAGACCCCATCTTTACTAGTCAGTTCTGGAACAGTTTGCAGGAGGCTATGGGCACGAAATTGAACCTGAGTACGGCCTATCACCCACAAACAGACGGCCAAACAGAAAGGGTGAATAGGGTACTTGAGGACTTGTTGAGGCTTTGCATTTTGGATTTTGGAGGTGCTTGGGAAGACCATCTTCCTCTTGTCGAGTTTGCATACAACAACAGTTATCAGGCGAGCATAGGGATGGCACCCTTTGAGGCTTTATATGGGAGGCCGTGCAAGTCACCTACATGTTGGTGGGAATCCACGGATAAGCTTATACTTGGACCCGACATGATTAGGGATACATCCGAGAAGGTTGAGTTGATTAGAAGACGGATGAAAGCGGCCCAAGACCGGCAGAAATCCTATGCTGACAGGCGAAGGTCCGAATTGGAGTTTGAGGTTGGGGACAAGGTTTTCGTAAAGGTTTCTCCTTTACGGAATGTGGTCCGATTTGGAGCTGTGGGGAAGTTAGCACCGAGATTCGTTGGACCCTTCCCCATCATTGAGAGAATTGGGAAGATGGCTTATAAAGTGCAATTGCCCGAAAAGTTGTCCGGAGTGCATAATGTCTTTCATGTCTCGCATCTCCGAAAGTGCTTGCATGAGTCCGCTGAGGTGGTTGAACCTAGCATTCTTGAAGACGTGGAAGTAGAGAAAGAAGCAACTGTAAGAAAAGCTCCGATTCGTATCTTGGGGATAGAGACCAAGAAGCTAAGGAATCGTGAGGTCAGATTGGTGAAAGTTCAATGGGGTGAAGCCGAAGAGGACGCAACTTGGGAAACCGAGGAGAAGATGCGTGGGCTTTATCCATTCCTTTTTGAGGGTACACTCTCAATCCCTTTCCTTTGTTAGTATATCTTTCTCTTTGTTGTCCATATTTATCTAGTTATCGTGCTAAGCTTGTCATGAGAACCTTAGGTAGAAACCCTTTGGATGAAACATGTGCTTGAGACATGTTATGGTTGATGGTTGCAAGTGGTTGCAAGTGTTTGCAAGTGGTCACTCGTGGATGCATGATACACATTAGGCACTAGATCGGCTCACACACTCCTCATATTGCATGTGCATGAGTGTTTATGCTTATTCTTGGATGAAATTTGTATGCAATCACATGGATGTTGCATATGGATGTATGATTGAGCACGCATGTAGAGATTATACATTATGTTAGGGATTTGCATACATATGGATACATTTCACTAACATATTTTGCATTGATCTTCGCATTAGATAAGTACATATACACACACTTTTGCATATGTTCATACAGCATTTAGAATCCTTTAAGGACAATGGTTGCTCGTGGATGATGTTTTGAGTAGATGGATGCTGGATGGTAGGATATGTTCTTCCTAACTTGAAGATTTCGGGGACGAAATCCTTTAAGGAGGGGAGAATGTAACAACCCGTATTTTCGATAAACTGTTATAACATAAATCGAGGCAGAATTTAATTCAAAAATCAGAATCAGGGGAAACGGGCTATGCCATTGCGTTCGTCTCGGAAAAATACGCGAAATAGAGTCCGAGTTTTCGAAAATCGGAGTCCGTATGACCCAGTTAAGGCCCATTGAAGTTTTCAGAAATTTCTATGCTAAAGACAGATTTAAATTTCGAAATAAAAATCAAGGATTAGGGCTAATCAGGGTTAGGCGGGAAAATTCCCGCCAGGGGGCCCATGTCGACAGGCATGTCGACAGGGCACCTAGGGTGTCGACTGCCCTGTCGACAGCCCTGTCGACAGGGGGTGCCCAGGCAGTTTAGCCTGGTGCACCATTTCTGATTTGGGTTGGGTCAAGTGGCTTGGTTCTGGAGAATTCTAAGATCTGACGGGCCAAACCTAATCTAGGGTTAATCCTATGGTCTAAATCACTCTAATTCTCTATAAATATACCCCTAATCCTACCCTAAAGCCACATTAATAAATCTTGCAACTAAACTATGCCAAATTGAAACCTCAAATGGCCTCCATCTAAAATCCCTAGCCTCCACCTTCCTCAAAGTTTAATCCTATGATGATATGATGATCATACAACCTTTTCTATGTTGTATGAATGCTTAATAACTTGCATACTTCATTAAGATGCAAGTTTGATTTGCTAAAGTTTGTGTTTTTGGGATTTTGCAAAAGGGTTTTCTTATTTGAGGCTTTGTTTCGGTTTTTAAAAGGGCTTCTTCATCTTGTTTGGTGGATTTGTGGCTTGTTTATATTTGTAAGCCCTCTTACCTTCACTTTACAAACTTTAAAGTTAATGTTTGGTGAAAGTTGAGATTTATGTGAGTTTAGTTGATTATGCATGCTTATGCGAACTCACTATGATATGTTTTATATGATTCATAAGTTATGCATGCATATGCGAGATTTCTATGCCATGTTTCACATGTTTCACAAGTTATGCGCGTTTATGCAAGATCACCTTACCATGTTATGCAAGTTTAATGGATTATGCATGTTCATCTTACCATGTTATGCAAGTTTAATGGATTATGCATGTTCATCTTACCATGTTATGCAAGTTTAATGGATTATGCATGTTCATCTTACCATGTTATGCAAGTTTAATGGATTATGCATGCTTATGCAAGCTCATCTTACCATGTTATGCAAGTTTAATGGATTATGCATGTTCACCTTACCATGTTGTGCATATTTAATAAGCTATGCATGTTTATGCGAATTCACCATGATATGATTTGGCAAGTTTAACACGTATGCATGTTTATTATGACATGTGAAGTTCACCATGTATGTTATGCCAAGTTACCTTTTATACCCTTATACGTTATGACGAATATGTAAGCGAGATAATGACGTTGGGAGGGCTTGGGTAAACTTAAAAATACATGAAACTAAAAGATTGGGAATTTACCTATTAAGTTAGGTCTACCCCTTGGGAATTTACCTATTAAGTTAGGTCTACCCAAGTATATGTTAACTTGTAAATATGTTTTGATGTGGACATGACATTAGATAACATGATATGGCCAACTCGAGGTTAGACCTGGTTGTGGTGTAAATCTTCCCAGGTAACCACAATGTAGGGTCTAATGTGGGTAGTTGGTCATGTTGCACCATAAGACCCGAGGTTAGACCTAGACGTGGTGTAAATCTTCCCAGGTAACCACGGATGTCTAATGTGAGAGGTTGGGTGCGTTAAGTAATTAATGCCTCATGATTAGGGTTAAGTCATGGTCCACTAATACTTAACCAATAATGGGGATGCGAGGATTAGATGGGGTTAAGCGGTTACACTTAGCTAATTTAATCCAGGTTTAGTGAGGGGTTAAAACCACACTTAACCCTCTTAAGAAACCCTAGCAACGTGGTCTGTTCCAGCAGTAATCCCAGTTTGGTATCATTCACAACCCTAGAGGCTAGGCTAGGGCGGGGCACGATTACTGGACTGATGTAAGCGACCAAAGCGACGGCTGAGTGGTACAGCGGTGCGGGTCCGGCGGGCTACGGACGTGCACGTAGTCCGATGTTGGACAAACTCGAGGCACGGGTACCAGTAGGTTTAGACTGTGCATTATTGCTTAGGTGTCTGGGGTTGCCACCCGAGGGCTTGATACACCCAAAGGTGGGCCCAGCGCAGTCTGACTACATCCATGTGGGCCGTATGGACACCAACACTGGACGTGTTAGGATTATAGGGAGCCGATCGACTAGACCGTTGGGCTGGACCTTATACTAAGGTCACTTCATGTTTTTGGGCCAAAGTTGGGCTAAGGGATCAAGATCTGTTTTGTGGGTTTGCTAGTACACTGTGGTGCAAAGTTTAATCTCATCTATGTGATGTCACCTTTATCTATTGCCAGTATGTTCATCTCAGTTTCCATCATACTGTTAACTTTATTAGTTTATAGATTGATCGTAGTAGGGCTTACCAGTCTTTTTGACTGACCTGTTTTCTTTCGCTTCTTTTCTTCCGTTTCCCCCCCCCCCCCACAGGTTCTTAGGGAGGGACTACATCTGCTTAGTGGATCTTTGACTTGCTTGTTGATAG
Source organism: Allium sativum (assembly GCA_030737875.1). NCBI lineage: Eukaryota > Viridiplantae > Streptophyta > Magnoliopsida > Asparagales > Amaryllidaceae > Allium > Allium sativum. The sequence goes on along the minus strand of CM060916.1, from coordinate 1,042,787,765 downwards.
CTCATGTATGGATCTGAGCTAGCTGTGGCTTACCTTTTATTTCTGGGGATTAGTACTGATGTTTTTACCATGTATTTTGTTATCACGTATCTAGACTGATGTTGTATTTTGGATCATGACATTTTGATATTATGTACTTGACTATGTTGGTTTTCTGAAATGATGATGATGGGTTTTTATCTGCTACCGCTGCTTTACTTGTATTTATTTTTCATATATTCTGTCTTGCGATATCTGTGTGCATGTTTACCTTGACAAATAACGCCCCTCCAAAGCTAGTACATTCTAAGGAGTGATCCTAGCGGAGATGGGGTGTTACATTCCACTTCATCCCTCAAATCCTCTGCCAGCAACTCCGCTATTGCTGATTCCTGGCTACCAGTAAGTTCCCTTCATAGAACTCTTTTCGTCGTAATTCTCACATCAACCCAGTTCATGTAACTGACTTTGTTTGGATTTTGTGATGTTTGCCTGAATATTCTAGCGTTTCTTTTCCTCCAAATCGTCCACACAGAGTTGGTGACAGCAATCTTGTAGAGTTTGGCTTCGTGGTTTACCAGCTCCCTACTGATTTTTAGGTAATTGATGCATGTAGTTAGATTGTAACTGCCGTTGTTTATGTTCAATTTCCTCATGCAATTTCCCCAAATCTTTTATGAAAATTCGCATTAAAAGAATAAGTGTTGGTGTGTTTCCACCTCTTTACTAAATAGGACACATAAATTTTCCTGTATGATTCCCTATGTCAAAAGCCTATCTTTTGTTAGCACTCTCTGTTGAATAGCTTTGTAAGTGGTAGCAGCCATCTTTGGACAATTGACTCTATCCCAAATGAAGTCATGACACTCCTTAATTTGATGCTTAACCCTTAAAGCTTCCCATGCTGATTTAGTGGTAAACTCCTTGTTGTGTTTCCACGCCCATATGTCCTCTTCCCTATTGTAAAACAATGGCATATATTCATTTTTTGCTTTAATGTTTGTACTACACAAGAGACTATTGCATATCCAGTTCTTGTCCATTATTATCTCTTCAATTGTTTTATTTGGGCATCCATAAGCTGGGAATGTGTCCTTACCCAGTAGATCAACCAATGACTTATCATCAATCCAAGGATCCTTCCATAGACCAGTCTCTTTGCCTTTAGCTATCTCTTTTACAGAATTACCAGCTAGCTTATCTCTGATTCTAAGTATTGCCTTCCAAGTAGGTAAAGCATTGTTATCGGTGTGTAATTTCCAGAAGTTTCCCTTCAAATATCTACTTCTCATCCACTTGGCCCACAACCCACTTGAGTTAACGATTTTCCACCCCTGCTTCAATGTAAAAGCATCCCTCATTTCTCTAAGGTTCTGTAATCCAACTCCTCCTTCCTCTTTGGTTCTGAACAAATCTGAGTACTTGATGTTATGCATACTCCCCTTCCATATGAACTCTACACACACGTTTTCTATTTTATCAATAGAAGCATCAGGAAGTTGGAAAGTTTGTAGCCAGAAATTCACTTTAGATTGAATGACAGTGTGTACAAGCTCTACCCTTACTGCAAAAGATAACAAATTTGAACTCCACCCCTGTAGTTTGTCCCTTATCTTTGTAATGAGTTCTGCACATTCAGCATCAGTGATTTTGTTAGATGATAAGGGCAACCCAAGATACTTGACTGGTAGATTTCCTTTGTGCACTTTTAGTACTTCAAGGACTTCGTCTTTTTTCCTATTGAACATATTGAAATAACATTTGGTTTTAATCTCATTAACCTTTAAACCAGCATTCTTTTCTAGTTCCCCAAAAATTCTATTGATAGTAGTGGCTTCCTCTCTAGATGATCGAATACAGATTATTAAATCATCAGTATACAATAGGTGACTGAGGTGGGGTTGGAAATCATAAATAGTAGTAATTTCCTTGTTAAAACATGCAATCTCTATTTGCAGAGTGAAAAAATCCATTGCAATGGGAAATAAGTAGGGGGATAGAGGATCCCCTTGCCTTATACCACAATTACTACTTATGTGCTCTTTTGGAATGCCATTAATTAAGATAGAAAATGTAGGAGTATTAATGCATTCTTCAATGAGATTTGTAATTGTGTTGGGAAACCCCATGCATTGAAGCATATGAATGATGAATTTGCGATTAATTTTGTCATATGCTTTGTTTAGATCCACTTTTAAGCACATTTTATTAGCTCCTTGCTTGTTAAAATTTCTGACTAACTCATGTGCCAATAAAGAGTTTTCAGAAATATTTCTGCCTTTAATAAAAGCACTTTGACACTCAGTAATGAAATCAGGCAAGATTAGATTAATTATGTTGCAAAGAACTTTGGAAAGAATTTTATATATCACGTTGTAACACGCAACAGGCCTGTAATCTTCAACTTTGGATGGATTTTCTTTCTCTGGGATAAGGCAAATAAATGTGTGATTTATTTCTTTAAGAATTTTGCCAGTTCGAAATGCTTCTTGAATTGCACTGCCAACAAATGACTACAGGTATTCCCAATGTCTACGAAAGAACATGGAACTCATACCATCAGGACCGGGGGTAGCATCCACATGGATACCGTCTAGAGCACTCAAAACCTCTTCTCTAGTAATTGGGTGTTGAAGTTTCCTGTTCCCAGAAACATTCAGCAGTCTCCTGCAATTAATACTAGGTAAGTCACTCTCAGAGTTCCCATTGTATAGTTCAGAGTAGTATTTAATTTCTTCCTCCTCAAACAATTGAAAATTGGTGCAAGGCATCCCATCCTGTTCAAAACATTGCATGTTAGACATTAAATTCTTTCTAATGGACATTTTAGTATAAAAGAATTTAGTGCATTCATCCCCTTCAGTTATTCATCTTTCTTTAGCTTTTTGTTTGAGTTCTACTACTTTGATTTTGAGTGCATCTTTTAATTTCCATTGCAAATTATAGTATACTCTCCAGCTGTCAGCATCCTTATTATCTTCATCTAGTTTAGTTAGAAGCTCTTCACATTGTTTATGAAGTTCAGTAATGTTATCTTAGTCTTTGGGCCATGTACGATTCCATTCCTTAAGTCTCAATTTAGTCATTTTAATAATATTATTAAGCTTGAAAAGCAAGTCCCCTCCACCTGTGACATTGCATTGATGTGAACAACTTCGTCGTACCCTTGCATTTGAGGCCATTCATTATTGTAACTAAAAGGCATGCCTTTTGCAGTTACCTGTTTCTCAGTCAACATTACATGTAGTTGGCTGTGATCACTAGTTGAATTAGGCAGAATGTTGACCATAATCTCTGAAAACATGTTAATACAACCTGCATTTACTAACACTCTATCCAACTTGCATGAAATTCTCTTACATTCCCCGCTTCTCCATTTGTATTTCAGGCATTTGTGAGAGGCTCCAACCACACTGTCGCAACCACACAAGCGTTGAATTCTTCAAGCTGGGAGACCCTCGGCGTGCGACCACCTTTTTTTCATGACTCTTGAGAACTGCATTTAAGTCTCCCATCACCAACCATGGCGAAGACATATTTTTGCTTAAATCTCTAAGTTTACTCCATAGATGAGTTCTCTGTGTTGCTAAATTACTCGCATGCACTGTAGTAACAATAATCACCAATCCCCCTTGATTGAGTGCCTTTATGGTTATTTGCTGCTTATCTCTGTCAATTGCCTGGGATGTCCACATGTGTTTATTCCACATAAGCATAATTCATCCTTTTTCACCCATGTCATTGTTTTTTATTGACAACCATTCCTCACCCATAGTCATTTCAACGTACTTCATATTTTCATCACTAAATTTGTTTTCCAAAATGCCCGGAATAGAAGGAGTTACATTCCTTCTAAGATTATAGAGGTCTAATTTTCGAGCATCATTGTTTAGACCTCTCACATTCCAGCGAACTATCGACATTTAGGTAACCCCCTTAATAACCTAGGAGGGATTTCCTGCATGTTAGCCATATTGGCTATGCCCTTTTGTATTATGAACCGGGCAGCATATTTAGTATTTTTATAACGATATAAGATTTTTGAAAATCAAATTTGAATTTAATATGAATTTTAAATAATTTTTGGAAGGTTTAAATAATTGTTGAATCAAATTCAAAGGTGATAATAGTATTTTAAATGATTGGAAATTTAATTTCATTGTGAAATTTAGTTAAAACAATGTTCGTTTCAGAAATATTTCATCGTTAATAGAATTATCAAAATGAGTTGTAGTTCATTTGCTAGAATCGAACAGAATTTGAAATTAAATTATAAATAAATATACATGTTTCAAATTTTGTTCAGTTTCAGTTCGCGTAGCCTTAAATTTTTTTATAGAATTTTAGTGTAATTTTTATTTTGGAAAATATGCATATATTTTTCTAAACGTATTTTAAGGTAACTGTGGTCCCTTTTGACACTTTATAGAACTGATCAACCAGTCTATTTTATTTCTGTTTGGGGATCGTGGCACATTATTGTACATGATTACATCGTTATTTTGCGGTGGTTGGTTACTGGAAAATATAATTAAAAGAAATCAGAAAAATTTGTACATGTTGCAAATGAGGAAGAAACAAGACATGCCAAAACATATGTTTGAAACGTATACCAATTTTTCCCAACTTGCCGCATGCATATGTGTTTAAAGGTGGCACGCACAGACATGAAACGGGACATTTGTAGGGTGTACACAAATCCTTCCTACACGTGTTAATATCCATCTCCATTTTTAAGACACACGTTAGCCTCCTCCTTTCATAACATACACCCGCAATACTTCGCCCCTTGCTCCTTCTTTTGCTCAACCAATAACTTTGCTCGCCACTCCCATTTTGTCTACCCCATGGTCTTTCCCTCTTCTAGCTTCCCAGTTCAGCCACTAGCCGATCAAGAAAAAAAACACAAAACATGAAATTTGCATGCGCCAGACTATCACCGCGTTAAGAACCTCTCCATGCACACAAATTTGTCCACTCAGACCCTTCTTCACATGCATATACCATCCTCCCATTATCACGCATAGCTCCATACGCCATTCACCTCTCCTAAAACGTGAAATGCATGCATTCTTCTACCCTTCCCTTCTCTTCCTAGAACCGTTGCATTCTCTCTTGGTCCGCCACAAGACCAGTCATCCCCTTCCATCAACTGTTCGGCCTTCCCCTTGCTTCCATGTCCCACCGAAGCTCCTATCCCTCGCATGTGTGTGCATAAGTATTTTGCAACCCAAAGTCTAGTTCTGTAAATTGAGAAAAAAAATAATGCAAGAGAAAAAGTGACGTGAGAAAAACAATAAGGGAGAGAGAAAACAAGAAGAGGGAGAGACATAGGAGCATATGCATATAACGTAGCTTTAAAGGAATATTTCTGAAAAGCAATTCTCATGAGAACACATCTAATTTTTATTTTGTATGATTTAATTTTATATACATAGTTAATGGATTTGAAATGTGCAGTTGCATATATGGCTAATTCATTATTGTTAGTGTATAATGGTTGCCAAAATAGATGCATGTTAGGCGCATTAGTGTATAATGCGTATATGGAATTTTATTGACTGATTGCATGTAGAAATTGATAACGCGTGATGGTTGCCAAAGCAAATGCAATTGAGATGCATTAGTGTAACGCGTATTTTGAAATTTTTTAGGTTGATTGCATGTAGAAAATAAATGTATAAAATGGTAGTTGAACGCATATATGATCTGTACGTACTCGTTACGTCCTTATATGAATTATCAGCGGAAAATTAGAAAATTTCCAAAATTTAATTTAAGAAACGATTTATTGGCTAAATGACTAATTAGTGAATATGTAGTGTTTTATTAACTTAATAATGTTATTGACTTACTAATACCGACATTCTTTGGTTCGATAACATTTGCTAATTTAAGCAATATTTGATTTCGTGGATACTTTTCCAAAATTAACAATTTATGATAGGGAATATAGTTGATAATGTTAATTTAAATTATATGGTTTCATTAAAGCGATTTATTAACCAAGTTATGTTATTAACATTTTAAATTATGGAATGAAATATTGGTTTGAATAATACTTGAAACTTCTTAATTTGATTTAATGGTATAAATAAATTCGATTTTTTTTAAACCAATTAACGTGTTATTATCAACATTAAGTGGGATTATAATGCATTTTGAAGTAGCTCAAAATGAAGATTGTTGAGTTGGACTTAATTACCGCTTAAATTAATATTACTTGTGAATTTAATTGAATATTAAGAAATGTTAATTTTTTTTGTGAGTTAAGTATTAAGTTAATGATAATCATCTTGTGAATAAAGTATGGTGCATTTAATATAAATCGTTCGGTTTAACTTAAATGATATGATAATAACTTTGTTGTTTTGAATAAAGCTTAGGTTAATTATGGAAGCTAATGCAGAACTAAGTAACAAAAGAGAATAAGTTGAGTGTCTTTGAAATTGATGTGAATCGACTCGAGATATTGAAGCCAATTATACTCTATTGAGTGTGATTATAAGTTCAAGTCATCGGCATGGAAAGGAAACAATTCCAATTTAAAATATTTGTATAATTATATAGGTTTTCAACTATTTAAACATGATATGTTAATTTCAAAAATATTTAAATAAAACTTATTTGTTTTAAAGATATGTATATATTTAAAGTATTATATTTGTATACCTGTTCAAAGTTAAATATATGTTAAGTAATTATTTTAAACATTTCTACTATAAAGTTAGTATATATATAATTATTAGTTTATAACAAATGTGTTATTTTCAAATATTTTATTTATTTAAAATTTGGAATTGTTTTCGATCTTGAATCCTTTGATTCGAATATAATGAATCCGTTTCGACTAATTACAACGAATTTTGATTTAAGAAATATTGATATTGTGATCCTTGGTTTATAAATGATTGTTCGGAAGTAAAGCATTAAGAAAAACACTATCTATAAATGATCATGTCTTAAACGATCATTTCTTGATTTAGAAAGGATTAAGTGATGTGTGTGTATATATATGACGGAAAGCACTTTTTTTAAAATATGAAGCACTGGTTATGTGGAGAGACCAGGATCGGAATTTATTTTCCAAAAACCATTCGAAATAACCATACGTAGAAATAAATGAAGATATGAAGACGACAATTGAAGACCGTGGTTCTTCACATCGAGCGGACTTCCTGCTGATTGGTTTCTTTACTGATAGCTACAGCAGAGAGATGCCCCTATTACCGGAGTGGCAGAAAGTCCGAACGTATTTGGAGAATTTTCGGATTTTGTTCCTGTTCAAACCCAGAACGGACTTGTATGGATTGTGTGTCTGACATTGTAATTGACAGCGTAGCACTGATTTCCATATATATGTATCTGATTTGTGACGTATGAGCTCAAAGGAGTTATGTATGGATGGAAATCAGTGATCATGTTGTGAATGGACAATGTGACATACTTAAGATATGAAACGAGCTGGTACGATCAAGGCATTGCTTATCTAAGCAAGCTTTGTGTATGGCGTGACATCGACAAACCTCGCACCCCGGATTGATGAGGAACTGGCGGTTAGGTTGTAAACTTATATATGAATTGATGATGAAGATGCAGCAGTGGGAAACCTCTTATGAACTTGGGGAAATTGGGTATGTTAGGGGGGGCGCGTCTGGTCGAAAACCGTTGATTTGCCCTGCGATTTGTTATTGGTGTCCGAGATGGACGAAAAAGCCGTGTTACACTTCGCTTCATATCCCTGATTGATCTTTCCTGCCAGGAATCATCAAGTTGGAAACCCAAATCTCCAATACGAGCCATAAGGATTTTGATTGTATACCCATATGTCAATATACCTAGGGGCTATGATTCTATATTTATTTGCGAAATGATTTCCATACTGTATGTTACAATTAAAAGGGGATTTTCACATATGAAAGCTTGTTTGGTTATCATAAACAAAAAACTCGCCCACTTGGTGTGCGTTTTCATTGTGTGATGTGGGACGAGATTATGATAGCTTCATTTTACCCAAAAGTCATTGCGAATTTATATGCACGGGTATTCACATGGGGTAAACCCATTCCGCATTAGTGGCGTGGTCCGTTGAATTTCCCAACTTTAATATAAATCTTAAAAATAACTATTTTATGTTCTCATACCAGTCCCATGAATGACCTAGAGTTTATTATTCCTTCCTAAACTTTGGGTGCCCACTAATTTTTACACGGACACCGAGTAGTTTAGTTTTACAGTTATAGATCGTTGGAGCAAGATTCAAAGCGCTTTCTGGATTGGAGTTCACGCTAGAGTTTGGAGCTTCTGTTATATCATACTGCTTCTTCCGCTGAGAGTATATTTACTTTTCTATATGTTGTAACTCTGATATTCCTTGTAACTCTGATGTAATATTGTATTATGTAATGAAAAGTTCTGTTATTTTGTTCAATATATGTATGTACCCATAACAATTCATCTTTATGAACAGTTTAAGTTGGTTTAATTACCGGTGAAAAATTGGGCAAAAAGACGGGTCGTTACAGTTGGTATCAGAGCTTTGGTTCATACAAAGCTACGGGGTACGACATATTTTGAATAGAAGATGGGACTCATTAGAGTTATAATATCTCGTTAGAGATAGGGTGAGAAATACCCTAGAATGAGACTTTGGAATAGTTCGGTGAGAGAGCATATTTTAAAAGTAAATTATTTTGAACTAAGTAAATCATTTGAAATTCTTGTTGAAAAATAACTTTTAATAAGAATTTTCGAGTATTTTATTCGATGTCGCGATTGGACTATCGAGTATGTAAGGATTTTGAATATACGTCTGATCAGCGTATATACGAAGACCAATTTATACTAGATTGATATAGAATCACATTCTAGTTGCTCGAGGATGATTCTACTGATGACTATGGCACCATCAGTGCTTATTTTCAAGTTTTGTAGGTGGGATGACTATATGATTCCGGTTAAGACGCCGAGAAATACTTACATGGTTTCGATATGATTAGAAATATTAAAGGTATTTAATATAAGATAGATAAGCTTAAAAATATACCTAACCTGGATAATGTGTTAATTTCAGAAGTAGATCTTATTTAAAGAATTGGAAAATTAAATTTTGGAAGTGACGTAAGTATGCTTATTTGTTAATCATATATGTTGAACATCACTCAGTTTTAACAGAAATAATTGATCAAACTATAACAAGGACTTTGAACATAAAAATCTAATAAGATATCATACTCCTCGATGAGTGTTAAGCAATAGAGTTGAACTTATACCTAGCATGAATTGTAACTGATAGAATGCTAGTTAAATTGTTTTGCTTAGAAGAAAACTTTGGCAGTCAAACTTCCCTTAAGGAGTTTGAAGGTAATTTTGACTTAAGTTAAGAACTTGTTTGAGAAGATGATTTAAATTGTAACAAATATCTAAGTGGGGAAGAAAACTACTCTTCCCCAGTTGAAATTGTATGAGCAATCTAAATAGAAAGTATTTAAAGAGTAACCTCTTACGATACAAAGAAAAATGAAATCTGAAGTAAGATTTACTCAAGAGGAAGCTAATGAGAAAAACTCGAGTATCCTAAGAATAAACAACCTATAATTGTATCTTTAGATGCACTCGACCTTCCTGTCTAGGCTTAAGACTCGAACCGTTCACCTTATAAACTTGGTCAAGTATTTTGATTTGAAATACCATATTTTGGTACTCTTTTTGATAGTTAAATTCTATACGACTTGAGCACGTGCGATTGATTTGTCTCATATATGTATACCCCTTTGTGTCTTTTATAGAACGAGATCAAGATTTAATTCAAACTAGATAGCTTTGTTTGTCCAAGAAATTGTGTTAACAAAACCTCAACAAGTGGCCATTACATAGCAAGTAGGCAAGAAAATATTTGGATCTTTGTAATATTAAATTTAAGAAGTGGGTGCTAAAAATGTTAATATTAATGTTTGAAACAACATTAGCTCGAACATGCATATGCTAAATCAGATAAGCGTAGCGGAAGCGTGATGGTATTTTGAATAAAACTATTTCAAGAGATTTTCCAACTAAGTTGAGTAAGGAAAACTTTCTAAACAAGATTTGATATTTAAACAAGAATGAAAGAGTTATATATTTTGGATTTTAAGTGGATTTTGAAAGAATGGGTTATTCGATTATATGAATATGACAATTAAATTATGGAACCCAACTCTTGAAGATATTATAAGAATATGGAAATTATTTGGAAATCTTGAAAAGTTGAAACAATTTAGAGTTTGAGCTAAAGGAAGTTGAAATGACGTACTAAGTGTAAATGATTATCTAAAACTTTAGAATGTAGATGATTTGAATCTACATAAACTTGATTTTCCAAAAGAAAATTTTATGTATATCAACTTAGGGATAATGGTTGGATGTTTCGAAATAAAATTGAAATTTATCAAGTTTGATATAATGATTCTTAAAGTCTTGACTCAGTGAATTAGAAAGGCTTGAATTTGTATGAAATTCGATTTGAAACGCTTGAATGGTTAAATACGATCATGGATTTCGAAATATGAAAACTAAAGTTGTATACTTGGAAGTCAAAAAATTTATTGAACAAATTTGTTTCCCACTAGTTGTAACATCCCGGGTTTCGCCCGACCTTAATCGATCGCAAAATCAACCAAGAACGTTCAAAATCCGCATACGTTAACTTTGGGAATACAATACATTAGAACAAAAACAGCAGACTTTTATTACATTATGATAATATAACATCAAAGTACAGAATATATCGGAGTACATCGAAATTAAAATACAGCGGAAGAAAATTTTACAATAAATGTAACACGATACAGTGCAGCGGAAATAAAATAGATACAGTGGAAGACAACTATGCTCTGGACACAGCTTTAAGCTTCAATCCAGAATCCTGCTCAAGAAGTAAATATCTGCAAAAAAGCTAATCGACTGCCCGTGTGGAAAAAGAGGGCACCCGAGTTTGCAAAGGTGGAAACAAACAACGGGTCAGTAATGGGACTGGTGTGAGAATTCTTAACTAATTTAACTAATAGTAATAAAGAAATCCAAGGACCACGCCGCTAACGCGGAACGGGTTTACTCCAATGGGTTGCCGTGCATAACTTAAAGTGACAAAACAAACAATAAGTAAATCGTAAAACAACGCTATGCTTTTGAGAAAAATGGAATCACCATAAGACCCAAGTCCCATCACACAATGCAACGCAAACCAGAGGATAGGGTTTTACCTTAAGGTGATTAAACATGCTTGGTACGATAAAACGAAATTGATATTATTATTAGTGTATATAAGTTTTCAAAAACAGTTCAATCATAATGTATCAATCCTAGGACACATAGATACCATAATACTATGCTTCCATACTAGTAATATAATCAAATCCGCATGAGGTCGTATTGGAAATTGGGTTTCCATCATGAGTCAAGGCTAGGGAGGAGCTCCTTACCGATTCGAGACACTCTAACTAATGTCTCAGGATTCCCCGCAGTTAACCCTTGGATCCTGCAGGGCCGGTCCGCACATACGATTTTGCGGATTGGCAATTCCTGAACACACGTTTCCCGGTCCTTTAGGACCTATCATCCGAGGCACGCCACATTCCATTATCCACATAAGTAAATATCAGCCAATTTAAGCACCGACACCACTTCTAGCTAGAAAGAAACGTCCTGCTCCCCCTGCGTTCCCTTCTCCCGTTTTAGACTCAACCGGGTTGTGAGGCTCGCGAAGTCATGCTATACACAAAGCTTCGCCTAAACAGGTCGTGCTTTGATCATCAACCACAAGGCCTGCTTTTCAACAAGAACCTTGATCTTTGCATCTTGGAATGCCACACTGTCAATCCATATCATGCTATTAATCTTTTGCCAAAATATACAAAAGGGTGTTAAGCAAGAGAATAAATTCTCCACCACCAATCATTCATACATTCGGCAGAAAATCAATAAGTACAATATATAAAGGAGTAAAATGTCAGACACACATTCCATTTATACTTATGCTCTGGGTCTGAGCGAAAGCCAAATCCGTACAAATCAACACTACGTCCGGATAACTACCATCTTAGCCCCGTCTTGGGAGAAAATCAATCAAGGGCCTCAACACTAGTTACCCATTCGATGTGAAGATCGTCGGTCTTCAATCGTCGTCTTCAATTCTTCGAACGTCGTATCATTATTTGGAATGAAAGTAAACTCTGACTTTCCAAATAACTCTCGCATATATAAATTTGAAAACCATTTCATACCGTGGTTAATAATTTATAATGATCTATCGTTATTTTTACTTTTACATACACATCCTAAACATAACAATGTATATTTTACTCTTCCATTTTTCAATTTACACCAAATGTATATTTGGTTTCATTATTTTTCTAATGAAAATCTATTCCTTAGAAATGTAAATTTCTAATCTTATTATTTACATTGAAAAATGTAAATTTCTATTCCTATTTTATTTACATTGAGAAATGTAAACTTATACTTCAATATATTATTATATTGAAAATGTAACTTTTATTTCATATTCTAATTACATCGGGAAATATAAATTCCTAATCATTCCTTTATTTCCTTTGATTACATTGAAAAATGTAAATCCTTTTATTTGCATATAAAAAAATATAATTTCTATTTCATCCTTATTTACATTGAAAAATGTAAGTTTCTATATTTTTCTAATTACATATAAAAATGTAACTTCCTATTTTTCTTTTATTTATATTGAGAAATGTAACTTCTTTTTACCACCTCTAAAATGACGATAAAAATATATAATTTTTATTCTATTCTTTTATCGCATCTAAAGTGATGATAAAAATATATATTTCATTTCTATTATTTTTATTCACATTAAAAATGTAAACTTTTTCTTTTTAATATAATCTACATTAAAAATGTAAGTTATTTCTATAATCTAATTACATTTAGAATGTAAACTTCTTTCTACTTTAACTTGATTACATAAGATGTAATTTTTCTCCTTTATCTTAATTTACATGATAAACGTAAATTTTCCACTTTCAATCTAATTCACATGCAGATTGACTTAATTACACAAAAAATGAAATTTTATGTTCTTTTACTTAATTACATAAAAAAATATGAAATTTTCTTCTAATCCCCATTTACATTAAGAAAATGTAAATCTTTTCTAATCCTTATCTTATTACATTAAAAATGTAACTTTCTTTTATAACAAACTTGGAGGTGAAAATATTTATTTCATTATTAACACATAACGGTGTGAAAATAATGTCAATTTCTAATTTAACTTATGACGGTGTAAATAATGTCCATTTTCTATTTAACCATTTATATTTTAATATGGACCAGACCTCTCACATTAGGCCTGCAACTTGTGGATGCTGGATAGGCCGGTTGGTTCCGGGCAGACTTATCCCACAAGTTGGGCTTAAGCTCGTGTTTTGGCCCAATTTGTATTTACGCACTTGGACCTCTCACATTAGGCCCAACATTTGTGTCTACTGGATATGCCGGTCGGTTCCGGGTAGACTTCCACCACAAATGTGCTAACCTCGTGTCCAAGTACAATTTTAATTAATCATTATGATTTTTCTACTAAAAATATTATTTTAAAATGTTTCTCTTTCAAATTATCTTAATTTTGGAATATTCTATATTTCCAAAATAACTTGATTTCAAATACTATAACTTACCTGTTCAAATCTTAATAAAACTTGGGACTTTCTCAATTATTATATTAATAACAATAAACCTTTCAAAATGTCTAATTCTGAATCTAATCTTCTTATCTTAGCATATTGACAGTAAAGATGGAATCTTTTTAATTGAACCACTTTTTATTTATGACTCATATTTCATTTACATTAAAAATGCAAATTCTTATGTTAACAAAATTCCATTCTTCCTTATATACTTTAATGATTCATTCTTATGTTAACACAATTCCATTCTAACTTGAATATTTTAATGAATTCCCTTTTTAACATAAATATGTGATTTTTATGTTAACATACTAACCTGAATCTTTTAATGAATTCCTCTTTAACATAAAAATGTGATTTTTATGTTATCAACACAATTTCATTCTAACTTGAATATTTTATTTCAAAAATATGATCATTTTCCTCGTTTAATGACTTGCATTAAAAATATATTCTTTTCTACATAAAAGAATGTATTCTTTTCTTTATTTTCTTTTATTACATTATAAAGAATGTAACTCTTTTAACTTCTTTTATTACATTATAAAAATGTAATATTTCCTTCTTTTGATTACATTAAATAAAAATGTAATTTTTCTTTTTATTTATATTAGACAAAATGTAACTTTTCTTCTTTGTTTACATTAAACAAAAATCAATGTTAATGTCATTCTTATTTATATATATAAAAAAAATGAAAATTTCTTTTATTTACAATCAAAAGTGAAACTTTCTACTCTTTGGTTACATTGAATAATAATATAGTTTTCTAGTGTCTACTCTTTTCTAATGTGACATTAAAATTGAGTTTTTGATGTAAATCATATTTCATTATGAAATATGATTCTTTTCCTACTCTTTTATTTACACTTAACATGTAAACAAAAATATAACTTCTTAATCTCATGTCTTATTTGCATTAAGAAATGCAATTAAAATGTACGTTTTATTACATGTTTTATTTGCGTTGAGGAACGCAAATAAAAATGTACTATTTCATTTACTAGTTTTATTTGCATCTAAAATTGCAACCAGAAATGTAACTTTTATTATTATATTATATTTGCATTGCTGACATAAATAAAAAGGGAATCTTTTTATTTCATGTTATAATTTGCGTTGTGAACACAAATAAAAAGTGAACTTATTTTTCTAGGTATCCTAACATCATATAAAAGAATATTTTATATGGTAACACTTTTCTATGTATTCTAATCTGTTAAAACATGACAATTATAAATGACATGTTTATTTACATAACAAGATCTTAGCATAAATACCATTTTTACCACGACCTTATTCTAACATGATATTTTTACCATAGCATGTTCTAATCAAAATGATAATTTTGATTTCATACAAGTCTAATTAAAACAGAATGACACCTATGTTATCATGCAAATCTACCTTAGCCAAAATGATGACTACGGTTTCACCCAAATCTAATTTAACACAAATGACAAATATATTCGTCAATTCTAATTAAACATGTGTGACATTTATATTTATCCATTCTAATTAAACATAAAAGCGGTATGATCACACGACAATTCTAACATAACATAAAAGTGTTATGATTATTATAATATAACATCTATAAATAAAATGACATGTTTTAATTTAAATAAACATTTTCCTAGCAAAACGATGTTTATAATCTAAATAAACATTTTCAAATAGAACGATGTTTATGATCTAAATAAACCTTTTCAAATAAAATGATGTTTATGATCTAAATAAACATTTTCTAATAAAAATATTATTTTTATTCAACACAACATTTTCTGACAAGAATGTTATTTCTTTTTACAACATATCCTGACAAAATTTGATAATTTGATTCTAACAAAAGTATAAGTCGACAAATCATCATCAACACCATCAATTCAACCAACTGATTTTTCACGGCGCATATAATATCACAATCACAAACAAGATCAATCAAAATCAGTTCACATACATATATATATATATATATATATTATAAATTAAACGAGACATCTCACCTTATTTCAATTCAGATATAAAATTCATTAAAAATTCAACTTGTTCAGAATCTGGTCTAGTCAGTGTCATCGCGAAGATCTCGGTCTCACGATCATGGCGCACCTGAAATCGTTTCGTTTTGAGTTCGTATCAGCAAGATATGGATTAAACAAGATTGGAAAATTTTGAATTAAAAAAATTAGTCAACTAAGGTTTGGTCAAAGTCAACTTACCCTCCTTCCTCCATCGTTCCAAGGCCGTTGTTTTTTTTATTTGAACCCATTATCTTCAAAACTAGGTCTCCTCTTATCTCGGGATTGGTGAAGCTAGAAGTCGATCGGAAGGTGGCAAATCGAAGAGGGAGGAGAGGGCTACGTGCGCCCTAGGTGATGGAGGGGGCGGTGGGGCAGAGTTGGGCGCGGGTTTGGATGAGAAATCCGGGCAAAATACTTCCTTAAATCTCATCATCTCCGTATAGAAATATCGGCCAAACTTTGCTCTTCGATTTGAGTATTGAATTCAGGATTAATTCGCAAAGATGAGGGAGAATTTAAGGATCGAAATTTGGAGTATTTCAGCCATTGAGGAAGAAGATGGCGGCTGGTTTGTTTTAGGGGATAGGGTTAGGGATTAAAATAATAATATATTTATATATTTAATTAACTAATTAACCCAATTAAGGCCCGATTATCAACTTTGTCAGATTTCAACCCAACGACTGTCGTTCCTACCCATTTACCCCCATTCCGGACTCATCTAGCTATGTCCCGCAGGCCCAAACTATTGTCTTGACCTAGTTTTCTTTAATTTAAAATATTTACTTTTATTTTTAATTCAACCGTACAAATAAATTTACCGGGGCCACAAATTAACTTCGAAAAAATCCCGAAAAATATATTTAGCTATGTTTTGACGCTGCGGACCTAGGAAAATTAATTTCATTCAATTCTAAGCCCATTTGAAAAATGGCATTTTTCAAATCGATTAAAATTGACCGAAATTGACTAAACTGAAATCTTTTTGCCACGGCCACAAATTAATTCTAAAGATTATGAAAAATTAAACTTAGCAATATTTTGATATTCCGAATCCAACAAAAGTGGTTTCGTCGAAAACAAAGGTCGTTTGAAAAATGGCTATTTTTAAGGGCTATATATTAAATATTAAAAAAATACATTTTTAAACAAATAATTTTCAAAACTCGAAATATATAAGTGTTTACTGTTTTTCAATGCAGAAACGTCATTCGGAACTCAATGGAAGTGGTTTTGAGTCCAAATTCCTTCGTATGCAAAAAGTAACATTTTTGACCTATATAAATTTCATAGCGACCTTTCTAAATTTTAAACTGGGCATAACTTTTGATTCCCGCTATGAAATTTCAATTTTTCAGATTCGTTAGAAAGATATTTTTAAATAGATTCCAAAAATTTTGGTTTCACTAAAATCCGTTAAATTTTGCATCCCGTACGGTCAGTCAAAGTTCAAGTTTGGCTTTTCAAACTACCGCGCTATTCTTACTCCTTTTATATTTAAAATTAACTTATTCATTCTAACTTCGATTTAAATCAATTTTATTTTAAATAAATTATTTTAAATGTCAAATACTCATTAAAATTACTTAAAATAAATTTTTAAATTTACCCCAAAATTTAGGGTTGTTACAGTCTCCCCCACTTAAAAACTTTTCGTCCTCGAAAAGGAACGAAGCTAAAAGTGTTTAATTATCCTACTCAAATTTTCCATTCTTTATTAATTTCATTAGTTGATTAACTTTTAAAATATATATAACTTTTATATGTTCAAAAATCATATTTTCTAAAAAAAGTCATATTTTCTAAAAATCATTCGAGAATACAGGTTAAGCCTAACTTGTGGGATAAGTCTGCCCGGAACCAACCGGCCTATCCAGCATCCACAAGTTGCAGGCCTAATGTGAGAGGTCTGGCCCATATTAAAATATAAATGGTTAAATAGAAAATGGACATTATTTACACAGTCATAAGTTAAATTAGAAATTGACATTATTGTCACACCGTTATGTGTTAATAATGAAATAAATATTTTCACCTCCAAGTTTGTTATAAAAGAAAGTTACATTTTTAATGTAATAAGATAAGGATTAGAAAAGATTTACATTTTCTTAATGTAAATGGGGATTAGAAGAAAATTTCATATTTTTTTTATGTAATTAAGTAAAAGAACATAAAATTTCATTTTTGTGTAATTAAGTCAATCTGCATGTGAATTAGATTGAAAGTGGAAAATTTACGTTTATCATGTAAATTAAGATAAAGGAGAAAAATTACATCTTATGTAATCAAGTTAAAGTAGAAAGAAGTTTACATTCTTAATGTAATTAGATTATAGAAATAACTTACATTTTTAATGTAGATTATATTAAAAAGAAAAAGTTTACATTTTTAATGTGAATAAAAATAATAGAAATGTAATATATATTTTTATCGTCACTTTAGATGCGATAAAAGAATAGAATAAAAATTATATATTTTTATCGTCATTTTAGAGGCGGCAAAAAGAAGTTACATTTCTCAATATAAATAAAAGAAAAATAGGAAGTTACATTTTTATATTTAATTAGAAAATTATAGAAACTTACATTTTTCAATGTAAATAAGGATGAAATAGAAATTATATTTTTTTTATATGCAAATAAAAGGATTTACATTTTTCAAAGGAAATAAAGGAACGATTAGGAATTTATATTTCCCGATGTAATTAGAATATGAAATAAAAATTAAAATTTCAATATAATAATATATTAAAGTATAAGTTTACATTTCTCAATGTAAATAAAATAGGAATAGAAATTTACATTTTTCAATGTAAATAATAAGATTAGAAATTTACATTTCTAAGGAATAGATTTTCATTAGAAAAATAATGAAACAAAATATACATTTGGTGTAAATTGAAAAATGAAAGAGTAAAATATACATTGTTATGTTTAGGATGTGTATGTAAAAGTAAAAATAGCGATAGATCGTTATAAATTATTAACGACGGTATGAAATGGTTTTCAAATGTATATATGCGAGAGTTATTTGGAAAGTCCGAGTTTACTCTCATTCCAAATAATGATACGACGTTCGAAGAATTGAAGACGGCGATTGAAGACCGACAATCTTCACATCGAATGGGTAACTAGTGTTGACGCCCATGATTGATTTGCTCCCAAAACGGGGCTAAGATGGTAGTTATCCGGACGTAGTGTTGATTTGTACGGATTTGGCTTTCGCTCAGACCCAGAGCATAAGTATAAATGGAATGTGTGTCTGACACTGTAATCCTTTATATATTGTACTTATTGATTTTCTGCCGAATGTATGAATGATTGGTGGCGGAGAATTTATTCTCTTGCTTAACACCCTTTTGTATATTTTGGCAAAAGATTAATAGTATGATATGGATTGACAGTGTGACATACCAAGATGCAAAGATCAAGGTTCTTGTTGAAAAGCAGGCCTTGTGGTTGATGATCAAAGCACGACCTGTTTAGGCGAAGCTTTATGTATAGCGTGACTTCGCGAGCCTCACAACCCGGTTAAGTCTAAAACGGGAGAAGGGAACGCAGGTGTAACGGCTGGAAATTTCCGACTCCTCGAGAGTCGGAAATTCCGAGACGTTAGTGAAAGAATTTAGAAGGTGAGAAAGAAAAGATAGAACTAATAGAATAGAAGAAGAAGAAGAACATCAGAATCATCAGAGTAACACGAATCTCACAGCGGAACGAATAACATATAATATATAACATAACTTTGAAGTAAACAGTTATATATATACAACAGCACTTATCAGAGTACAACACTTACAACACAGCGGAAATAACTATAGCTATAGAATCTTGAAGTCTCCTGCTCCAAGCTCTCCAAGTATATCTGTAAATCCCGACTACTTGACTGCCCGTACAAATTTAGGCACCCAAGAGTTTAGGGAAAACAACAAAGTAAACTCCGGGTCAGTCATGGGACTGGTATGAGTAAAATAGTTTAAAACAGGTATAGGGTATGTCATAAGACCACGCCGTGAATACGGAACGGGTTTTTCCTTATGAGTATCTGAACAACTTTGACAAGCAATATCATTGTGATATTATAATAATGTCTAAGTACAAATAGATATCAATCTAGCAGAAACGCTTGCATCTCACGTTCTACATACATAGTATAAAATCATAAACCGCAGGGCGCTTATCGGAGAATGGATTCCAACAGACAAGGTATGGGAGCACCTCCTGAATAGTGTACTCTAGAGGTGATACACTCAGGGTTCAACAAGAACATCTTGCAACCCGGCCACACATGACCGCTCACTCATTTAGCTTGAGTGTCGCGAATATATTGCCACCACGGTTGTAGGCCATCAAACCGTTATTCGAAGATACAGAATCAAAAAGAAGTATAAATATGAATATTCTCTAGATCGGTGACAATACACCCTGCTTGGGGATGACCCAACTAGCCATGCTGCCTAGCCCAACTTTTGTTACTTCCCGGTGTGAGGCTAGAAGCTACGTCTATCTTCAGAACATCTGATCACCATTCACTTTGAATGCCACATCGTCATACCCGCCAAATCACAAATTGACTTACCCAAAAATAACACGGGTATACAGCTAAGAGAAACGAATTCCTCCGCCACCAAACGTGAATACGTTTGAACAGATCAACTTACGCGATCCATTGGATATATTCTGTCAGACCTTCTTCTATATACGTTGTCCTGGGACTGGACAAACCGAAGGCACTATTCAGTATATCCATCTTAGTCACTGTTATCTAAGACTTATACAACAGCCCTTGCACTTTACTCCGTCTTCAATTTATCTTTGGCAGATGTTGCTCGCAACGCTTATGCCAATACAGAGTGGTTCTTTGGATAATAATCCAACCGGTCTCTCCATATTAACAACGTTAAAATGGTAAAAACTTTGATAGTCTGTGATCTAACTATCAAATGAAAACATGTCGGTGTACAAACAACGATCTTATTTCCAAATGGAAATTCGATCGATCAATCATCGTATGTTCATATTTCCTTATTTCATATATTTAGAAAATATATGTTATTAATCATAGGAAAACATTTCCATAGCTTATTTTCACATCACTATTATTTCGCAACTATCAGTCCCTAACTGTAACTAGTATGAGAACAATTCTCTAAGTAACAATCCAGAAGGTCGAAACCAACATCATATCGTCACTTAGAAAACCGTTTAACTTACCCTCTCCAGTTAGTTTCTGAATTTGCTTAACTCTATTTCTTAAATTCTTATCATGAAACATTTCATTTTCTATGTTTAGAAAACATATCTGACTATATTTGGAAAACGTTTCCAAAACTCATTTACGGATTTCCAATGAACGTTGTATAAAACATCGTTACGCTTAATCCATTAATCGCTTATTACTTAACTATATTTCAAATCAACCTTTTCTATCGAACCACAACTATTCCTTTGTCAATTCTGAAGTCAATCAAGTTGGGGTATAATTACCTCTCTTAATTGAACAACGTCCTTTACTGTGAAATAGATGAAGCTCGTCACTCACGTTTTACAATCATCTGTTTACGCAAATTCTCGGATTCAGGTTACGAATCCACTTCTTATATGACAGTGTTTGATTATAACTATAACGTTATAATTCCTACTTCTAAAATATCTAACCTAAGTTATAACTTTATTAACTCGAATAAATTTACCGAAACCTAATTTCTTAATCAATAACTAAATCTTGATTTAAACTCGGAAAGTAAAGGGTTCTTTCCCGAATTCGATATAATCGAATTTGACGTATAATTCTCTTTCGAGTAATCTCTATTCGATTAACTCTCTCTTTTTAATAACTTACATTCGATAAACTCTATTTGATTTACTCTATTCACCTAACTCCTGGCGAATAAACCATATTCGATATCTCCTCCAACACTATTCGAATAAGCTATACTCGATTAACTTCTCTAACTCTATTCGAATAAATTATATTCGATTAACTCTTTTAACTTTACTCGAATAAACTATATTCGATTAACACTTTCTTTTGAATAACTATATTCGATTAACTCTTCGTCTAACTCCTTTGGATTAACTCTTCGACTAACTCCTTCGGATTAACTCTTCGATTAACTAATATTCGATAACTCCTCAACGTATAAATAATATTCGATAACTCTTCTCAAATGAATAACATTTGATTTCTCCACTCGAATAAACTATATTCGATTACTCTTCTCTCGAATACACTATATTCGATAACTCTACTTCGAATAAGTGATATTCGACAACTCTACTCGATTAACTCTACTTGGATAACTCTAACTGATCAACTCTAACTGGTCAACTCTAACTGGTCAACTCTAACTGGTCAACTCTAACTGATTAACTCAAATGGTTTAACCTAACTGGTTAACTCGTCTCGATTAACTGAACTAATCCACTTAGTTTAACTTAGCTAATTCACGTTGATTAACTCTAACCGATTCACTTAGTTTAACTCAACTAATTTACTTCGATTAACCACTTAGTTAACTTAACTAATTCACTTCGATTAACCAATTAGTTTAACTTGACTAATTCACTTAGTTTGACGCAACTAATTCACTTTGATTTACAAATTAGTTTAACTTAACTAAGTCACTTAGTTTGACGCAACTAATTTACTTTGATTTACCAATTAGCTTAACTTAACTAATTCACTTTGGTTAACTTAACCCATTACTTTGATTAACTCGACTAACTTGCTTTGGTTAACCTAACAAATTACTTTGTTTAACTCTATTCGAATAAGTAATTCGAATCACTCTAATGTGTTTAACTCTATTCAAATATCTAATTCGAATAACTCATTTCGAATAACTAAATTCGATTAACTCCTTTTATTAACGTTTATTCATTTCAAAAGATTTCCTTTTTACAACGTTTATCCATTGATAAAGATTTACTTTTTACAACGTTTATCTATTTATAAAGATTTACTTTTAGTAACGGTTCTTCACTTTATAAATATCCTTTTAATAACGTTTCTACTTCTCTATATAAGTCCAGACTTATATATATCCCATTTATCAACGATAAATAATTTATTTAATTTATAAAACATTAGTTATAAATTAATCTACTTCAATTTATCTGTTTAAAACAGATTTCCTATTTAATATCTCATTTAAATCTATATCGTGGTTATACCGTGTGCGAAGCACGTGTTTAAATCTATCCTTGTATAATTCTATTTATTTTCCGAACAAGTGTTCCTTTATTTATTCCCTAAATAAATATTCCTTTATTCCATTTATTTATAATCTAAATAAATGTTCCTTTATTTATTTCCTAAATAAATAAATGTTTTCATTTTATAAAATCCTATCGATCTTATAAATAAGATTTATTTTCAATATAAACATTGAAAATTCCCTTTTTACATTCTAGTATTACCTACGGTGTGTAACGTATCGTATAACAATGATCGGTATCATTCAAACATATGAAATCAATAACAGATTTCATAACACATCATATATCACAATATATGAAAAACGGTAAAATAAATGTTGAGGAATCCAGTCGGATTCCTCCAACCTGTTTCCCTACATCCACAGATGTTAGACAATATAGATAACATCACTTTCAGTTCCATATGATATATTCTGTTAAACAGAATCAATATAGAAATTTAACTAACTAACTAGCAGTTCAATCAAACAATCAACACACAGTCAAACAGACAATTTTAACAGTTCTAACAATACAACATGAAATTATAAACTGTTCAGAGTTAGTGAGTTTTACTCACTTTGCGCGTTAACCGATAAATATCGGTTTGCGTTCATTGACTCAGTCGAACAATTTATTTCGCCATAAATTGTAACGAGCTCGGATTCACTCCCAGTCAGCTCCATGGTGTAGCCGTCGTCCATACGATCCCAATGCGATAGTTTCGTCAAATTTATCTTCATTTAATTTCATTGATTACGAAATAGCCTAATACTGTTGCACCACGACTAGCGATACGCTGCTCCAAGTGTCCGTTCATCGAACAGATTTCACCAATGCCTTCCGTTTTCCATGTTGTCTGTACGCTCCATCATTATAAGCTAACGTCCGCATAAACACAACCTTTTTTCTTCTTTCTTTTAGAAACTAACTGCCATATTTTCCACGTTCACTTCTGTCCTTCAACAAAATTCCCTGCAACACAGATAGCGCGCTCCACCATAATGGATACTATACTGGCAGCACTCCTCAACAAATCGATTCACAGTACCTACTTCCCAGTCTCCATCTCGTTAAATAACGTGTACCATGTCCTTAACCACCGTCGCCTCCCAGTAAATACAACCCCCAACGTTTTCGAGTTCTACACTGCCTCCATCACGTTCTGACTTCAGTTAAACGTGCCACTCCAGTATGTTGTCTTTCTCCACAACACAACGATATAGCGTGCCACTTTAGTTAAATAAATCATCATGCTGCTTCTTCATAAAAACGTTAAACCCACGTGTATTGTTACAGACATCTTTCCTCCTCAACATAAACCGCTCCAGCTTCCTTCATCTTCCATTGCCGAGGACTTTACACTCCTCATCGACCAGCTAACGTCTGCCAAGTACTCCACGCATATAAATTCTATACTCCTCTTCTCGTTCGTCAACTGCCATCGCACCCACCACCAATCCTATCGCCATCACTTCTGTTTCCCTTGTTAGCAGGCTGACCCATTTGTTACACGTCCATCTCTCTTCTTCCAAATACATGTCGCACCCCTTCACAGCCGATATCCTCTTGTATTCCACTACTTCATAAGTGAAGCATCATCACCGTTCATCCAAACTTCCACGTCTGCAGATTCCACCACAAATCCTTCCATGCAAATTCCTACACACAGAAATGTACACGTCCTCAACCGCATTTTCTACTTCCCCAGTCCAAATGAACACACTTAACCTTTTATCCAGATACCGCTGTATCCTTCTATAACCACGCACTATCCCCAACGCCAAACCCGGCTTCAGTGTACTCACGATACAAGTACATATGAACACTCCATGCGCACTTTCCATTTACTCAAATTTATGCAATAGCTCCAGCTACATTTAGGAGGTCACTAAATGCTTTATCTCGTTTTGATGCAAATGCCCCTTCATTTTTATTTTATTTTAAACTTAAGAACTCACGACATGTTCTTCCCTGAAGTAAAAGAAAGGAGATGGGCCAATCGTGAGGTATTAAATATACGTAGTGGAGACTAAATGCTTCAGTAGTAGCTGCTGCAAGAAAAGTAAGGCAGGTACACATTTTGAGGGATGAGGGACTTCCACGTTTTAGTTTGTTTACACTTTTAGGTGGAGCTTCTTCCACGTTTTATCTCGAGGACCAAGCAAACTGGTGGTGAAACAAGGAATTTGCGTGGCCTAGTTTTTGGCCTAGAACCACTTAGGATGTTTTTAAGGATATAACAATATCCGCTTTTACTAGTTTATAAAATTCCATTACTTCATGGACTTCTGCCGACAGAAATAAAAATATCAGTGAGACGAGCGATGTCCCACGATCCCAAATATATAAAAATACCGGTAGATTGACTCATATTTTGAAACCTCAAAAATGTTGATTACAGGGTGCGAAATACTTCAAATAAAAAGTTGCTTATTTAATTAATTAAAAATTACAGTAAAATCCTAAAAATTAAATTATCACTACTTCCCAAAAGAACCCTGTCTAAATTCAAATCCGATAACTAGTTATATCGAATAAACCGTTATGGCCGATAAACGATTCTATAGCGACTATTCTGAAATTTGATTTGGACATATCTCAAAATCTATACGACGAAATCCTGATTTTTCTCTTCCACTAGAAAGATATACTCCACCAGCTCCACACGTTCCTTGTTTCACCGAAATCCGGTTTAAAACGAATCATGTACATTCAGTTGAAGTTCGAATCGCCGAATCGCGAACTGCAGCGCCATTTCAAGTTCGTTTTAATTATAATTATAAATTATAAGTTCGAACGTTGTACTTTAAGTTATCGATATCACCAAATCGATATATAAATAATTAAATAAATTAATTATTCGACAGCTAACAAAACGCGCCATTACAGCAGGGAGAGCAGCACGTTTCTTTCTAGCTAGAAGTGGTGTCGGTGCTTAAACAGGTTGATATTTACTTATGTGGATGATGGAATGTGGCGCGCCTCGGATGATAGGTCCTATAAGACCGGGAAACGTGTGTTCAGGAATTGCCAATCCGCAAAATCGTATGTGCGGACTGGCCCTGCAGGATCCAAGGGTTAACTGCGGGGAATCCTGAGACATTAGCTAGAGTGTCTCGAATCGGTAAGGAGCTCCTCCCTAGCCTTGACTCATGATGGAAACCCAATTTCCAATACGACCTCATGCGGATTTGATTGTATTACTTGTATGGAAGCATAGTATCATGGTATATATGTGTCCTAGGATTGATACATTATGATTGAACTGTTTTTGAAAACTTATATACACTAATAATAATATCAAATTCGTTTTTATGGTACCAAGCATGTTTAATCACCATAATGTAAAACCCTATCCTCTGGTTTGCGTTGCATTGTGTGATGGGACTTGGGTCTTATGGTGATTCCATTTTTCTCAAAAGCATAGCGTTGTTTTACGATTTACTTATTGTTTGTTTTGTCACTTTAAGTTATGCACGGCAACCCATTGGAGTAAACCCGTTCCGCGTTAGCGGCGTGGTCCTTGGATTTCTTTATTACTATTAGTTAAATTAGTTAAGAATTCTCACACCAATCCCATGACTGACCTGTTGTTTGTTTCCACCTTTGCAAACTCGGGTGCCCTCTTTTTCCACACGGGCAGTCGAGTAGCTTTTTTGCAGATATTTACTTCTTGAGCAGGATTCTGGATTGAAGCTTAAAGCTGTGTCCAGAGCATAGTTGTCTTCCGCTGTATCTATTTTATTTCCGCTGCACTGTATTGTATTACATTTATTGTAAAATTTTCTTCCGCTGTATTTTAATTTCGATGTACTCCGATATATTCTGTACTCTGATGTTATATTATGATGATGTAATAAAAGTCTGTTGTTTTTGTTCTAATGTATTGTATTCCCAAAGTTAACGTATGCGGATTTTGAACGGTCTTAGTCGATTTTGCGGTCGATTAAGGTCGGGCGTAACCCAGGACGTTACAGTAAATCAATTTTTAATCATTATTATTTTAAATACCAAAACCCATTAAAATTACTTAAAAATAAAATTTTAAATTGGCCTAAAAAATCAGGGTTGTTACACTAGTGTAGATGTGATGAATGGTTTATAAAGGAAATTTCAACGACTTGAATCCTGATATTTTGAAATATTTAGAAACAACAAAATTATGGTTAAAGTATTTGTAAATTATGGAGTGCAATTGGATTTGCAACTTCGGGATATGAAATGATTTGCTTTGTTCGAATAACCGTGACTAAAACTGGGTTGTGATGAGAGATTGGATTTCGTATGATGGGTGGTACTTAGTAGCCCTGTCATGGAGATGAACTTATCGAACTAATAACATATAGAATTGATCATAGTATGTTTGAAACTTTGAAAGCAAATTTGGTTTTGAAAATATCGAAGTAAAGTATGATTATCTATATGAAAGAAATATATAATATTTCAAAGGATTTGGGATGAGAATGGGATTCTAAGTCAGAGAAATCATTTTTTTGAGATTTTCAAATGCATTGCAAAATATGACTTGTAATCAAAATATAACTCAAATTTTTTTTAACCTTTCTGAATTTTACCTTTCTAACATAACGATTTCAGTTTAGTGTAATTAAGCTTGGATATAAACGGGCTCTGCAAATTTAATCATATGAATTTTTTCCTACAAGTTGCTTTGATAAGTTTTGAACTTGATATAAGAATTTGTAAGTTTAATAAATTTATATGAAAGATTTATTTTGCTTATGTATAATTTCACGAACTCTCCTTTTCGAGGACGAAAAGCCGTAAGTGGGGGAGAATGTAATGATCTAAGATTTTTGAAAATCAAATTTGAATTTAATATGAATTTTAAATAAAGTTTGGAAGGTTTAAATAATTGTTGAATCAAATTTTAATGTGACAATATTATTTTAAATGATTGGAAATTTAATTTCATTGTGAAATTTAGTTAAAACAATGTTCGTTTTAGAAATATTTCGTCGTTAATCGAATTATGAAAATGAGTTGTAGTTCAGTTGCTAGAATCGATCAGAATTTGAAATTAAATTATAATTAAATATATACGTTTCAAATTTTGTTCAGTTTCAGTTTGCGTAGCCTTAAAATATTGTATAGCATTTTAGTATAATTTTTATTTTGGAAAATATGCATATATTTTTCTAAACGTATTTTAAGGTAACGGTGGTCCCTTTTGACACTTTACAGAACTGATCAACCAGTCTATTTTATTTCTGTTTGGGGATCGTGCCACATTATTGTACATGATTACATCGTTATTTTGCAGTTGTTGGTTACTGAAAAATATAAATAAAAGAAATCAGAAAAATTTGTACATGTTGCAAATAAGGAAGAAACAAGACATGCCAAAACATATGTTTGAAACTTATACCAATTTTTCCCAACTTGCCGCATGCATATGCGTTTAAAAGTGACACGCACAGACAAGAAACAGGACATTTGTAAGGTGTACATAAATCCTTCCTACACGTGTTAATATCCATCTCCATTTTTAAGACGCGCGTTGGCCTCCTCCTTTCATAACATACACCCACAATACTCCTCCCCTTGCTCCTTCTTCTGCTCAACCAATAACTTTGCTCGTCTCTCCCATTTTGTTTACCCCGTGGTCTTTCCCTCTTCTAGCTTCCCAGTTCAGCCACTAGCTGATCAAGAAAAAAAAACACAAAACATGAAATTTGCATGCGCTAGAGTATCACCGCGTTAAGCACCTCTCCATGCACACAAATTTGTCCACTCAGACCCTTCCTTCTTCATATGCATGTACCATCCTCCCATTATCATGCATAACTCCATACACAATTCACCTCCCCTAAAACGAGAACTGCATGCATTCTTCTACCCTTCCCTTCTCTTCCTAGAACCGTTGCATTCTCTCTTGGTCCGCCTCAAGACCAGTCATCCCCTTCCATCATCTGTTCGGCCTTCCCCTTGCTTCCATGTCCCACCGAAGCTCCTATCCCTCACATGTGTGGGCATAAGTATTTTGCAACTCAAAGTCTAGTTCTGTAAATTGAGAAAAAAAATAATGCAAGAGAAAAAGTGACGTGAGAAAAATAAGAAGAGAGAGAGAGACAGAGAGAAAACAAGAAGGGGGAGAGACGCAGGAGCATAAACATATAACATAGCTTTTAAGGAATATTTTTGGAAAGCAATTCTGGTGAGAACACATTTATTTTTTATTTTATATGATTTAATTTTATATACATAGTTAATGGTTTTGAAATGTGCAGTTGCATATATGGCTAATTCGTTGTTGATAGTGTATGATGGTTGCCAAAATAATTGCATGTGAAGCGTGTTAGTGTATAATGCGTTTTTGGAATTTTATCGGTTGATTGCATGTAAAAATTGTTAGTGTGTGATGGTTACCAAAGTAAGTGCAATTGAGGCGCGTTTGTGTAACGCATATTTGGAATTTTTTTTGATTGATTGCATGTAGAAAATAAATGTATAAAATGGCGGTTGAACGCATATATGATCTATATGTACTCATTACGTCCTTATATGAATTGTCAGTGGAAAATTAGAAAATTTCCTAAATTTAATTTAGAAACGATTTATTGGCTAAATGACAAATTAGCGAATATGTATTGTTTTATTAACCTAATAATGTTATTGACTTACTAATACTGACATTCTTCGGTTCGATAACATTTGCTAATTTAAGTAATATTTGATTTCGCGAATAATTTTCCAAAATTAACAATTTATGATAGGGAATACAGTTGATAAAGTTAATTTAAATTATATGGTGTCATTAAAGCGATTTATTAACCAAGTTATGTTATCAACATTTTAAAATATGGAATGAAATATTGGTTTGAGTAATACTTGAAGCTTCTTAATTTGTTTTAATGGTATAAATAAATTCGATTTTTTTTGAAACCAATTAACGTATTATTATTAACATTAAGTAGGATTATAATGCATTTTGAAGTAGCTCAAAATGAAGATTGTTGAGTTGAACTTAATTACTGCTTAAATTAATAATACAATATTTGTAAATTAAATTGTAAATTGGATATTAAGAAATGTTAATTATTTTTATGAGTTAAGTATTAAGTTAATGATAATCATCTTGTGAATAAAGTATGGTGTATTTAATATAAATCGTTTGGTTTAACTTAAATAATATGATAATAACTTTTTGTTCTGAATAGAGCTTAGGTTAATTATGGAAGCTAATGTGGAACTAAGTAAACGAAAGAGAATAAGTTGAGTGTCTTTGAAATTGATGTGAATCAACTCGAGATATTGAAGCCAATTATACTCTACTGAGTGTGATTATAAGTTCAAGTCATCGGCATGGAAAGGAAACAATTCCAATTTAAAATATTTGTATAATTATATAGGTTTTCAACTTTTTAAACATGATATGTTAATTTCAAAAATATTTAAATAAAACTTATTTGTTTTGAAGATATGTATATGTTTAAAGTATTATATTTGTATACCTCTTCAAAGTTAAATATATGTTAAGTAATTATTTTAAACATTTCTATTTTAAAGTTAGTATATATATAATTATTAATTTATAACAAATGTATTATTTTCAAATATTTTATTTATTTAAAATTTGGAATTGTTTTCAATCCTGAATCCTTTGATTTGAATATAATGAATCCGTTTCGAATAATTACAACCAATTTGGATTTAAGAAAAAATGAAATCGTGATCCTTGGTTTATAAACGATTTTTCGGAAGTAAGGCATTAAGAAAAAGACTATCTATAAACGATCATCTCTTAAATGATCATTTCTAGATTTAGAAAGGATTAAGTGATGTATGTGTATATATATGATGGAAAGCACTTGTTTAGAAATATGAAACGCTGGTTATTTGGAAAGACTGGGATAGTAATTTATTTTCCGAAAACCATTCGGAATAACCATATGTAGTAATAAATGAAGATACGAAGATGATAATTGAAGACCATGGTTCTTCACATCGAGCAGACTGCCTGCTGATTGGTTTCTTTACCGATAGCTACAGTAAAGAGATGCCCCTATTACCGGAGTGGCAGAAAGTCCGAACATATTTGGAAATTTTTCAGATTTTGTTCCGTTCAGACCTAGAACGGACTTGTACGGATTGTGTGTCTGACATTGTAATTGACCACGTAGCACTAATTTCCATAGATATGTATCTGATTTGTGACGTATGAGCTCGAAGGGGTTATGTATTGATGGAAATTAGTGATCATGTTGTGAATGGGCAACGTGACATACTTAAGATATGAAACGAGCTGGTACGATCAAGGCATTGCTTATCTAGGCATGCTTTGTGTATGACGTGACATCGACAAACCTTGCACCCCGGATTGATGAGGAACTGGCGGTTAGGTTGTATACTTATATATGAATTGATGATGAAGCTGCAGCAGTGGGAAACCTCTTATGAACTTGGGGAAATTGGGTATGTTAGGGGAGCCGCGTCTGGTCGAAATCCGTTGATTTGCCCTACGATTTGTTGTTGGTGTCTGAGATGGACGAAAAAGCCATGTTACACTTTGCTTCATACCCCTGATTGATCTTTCGTGCCAGGAATCATCAAGTTGGAAACCCAAATATCCAATACGAGCCATACGGATTTTGACTGTATACCTATATGTCAATATACCCAATTGGGGTTATGGGGGCTATGATTCTATATTTATTTGCGAAATGATTTGCGCATTGTATGTAATAATTAAAAGCGGAATTTCACGTATGAAAGCATGTTTGGTTATCATGAGACAAAATTCGCCCATTTGGTGTGCGTTTACATTGTGTGATGTGGGACGAGCTTATGATAGCTTCATTCTTCCCAAAAGTCATTGCAAATTTGTATGCATGGGTATTCACAGAGGGTAAACCCGTTCCGCGTTAGCATCGTGGTCCGGTGAATTTCCCAACTTTAAAATAAATCCTAAAAATAACTGTTTTATGTTCTCACACCTGTCCCATGACTGACCTGGAGTTTATTGTTCCTTCCTAAACTCCGGGTGCCCACTAATTTTTACACAAGCAGCTAGTAGTTTAGTTTTACAATTATAGATCGTTGGAGCATGATTCGAAGTGCTTTCTGGATTGGAGTTCACGTTAGAGTTTGGAGCTTCCGTTCTATCATGTTGCTTCTTCCGCTGAGACTATATTTACTTTTCTTCCACTGTAAATGTTGTAACTCTGATATTCCATGTATCTCTGATGAAATATTGTATTATGTAATGAAAATTTCTGTTATTTTGTTCAATATATGTATGTACCCATAACAATTCGTCTTTATGAACGGTTTAAGTTGGTTTAATTACCGGCGAAAAATCGGGCAAAAAGACAGGTCGTTACAATTTTCTTTAGAATATTTGTTTGGTGAAGTTTCGTTGTCTGATGTCTCTAATTCCTCTACTTTGTCTGATGATGCAGCTGCTTGCTTTTCTGATGATACTGCGCTTATTTAGGCTGAACCCTGGCTCTGCAACTGGGCCGAATCCTGGACAAGGCCCACCTCCACCTGGGCCTCCCCCCGGGCTATAATTGGGCTGCACAGATCCACACCTGTTTGTAAATTATGGGCAACTATTAGGGGACTTTCTAGGGCAATTGCAGTTTGCGATGTGGAAGCAACTTCCACCATTTTTCTTTGTAAATTTGGTTGTGTATAAGTCTCGCTGACTGTGGTTATGTCTTTCATTTGCCACACTTGCTTTACTGGTTTAGCTACCACTTCATACTGGTCATCAGTATGACCAAAATCCACACAACTTTTGCACACAGGAGGCACATATTCATACTCAACATCTTGCACATACACATTTCTTTTACCATCCTTGGCACGCACTTGTTTTTTGAGAACATCACTAGCTTTTAAATCAACTAGCACCCTGGCATATTTTAGTCTTCTTACATTCTTGGTGTTTCATCCATAGCAAGGGGACCCCCTACTAAGCTAGCTAATTTACTTATTCCTCTAGCATTCCATAAGGATAAGTTTAAGTTAAGCATTTTAATCCACACTGGATGTGATTCCAGCATGTCTCTTTCCAACCTCAAATTAGGTTCCCACTTTTTGATAAACATTAATTTACTATCCATAAACCAAGGTCCTTTTTCTAAAACTTTATTGCAGTCTGCTTCATGTTCAAATTTGATAAGATAAAACCCATTTTCACGAGCAAAAACATCCCATTTACCTGAAGGTTTCCAATCATGACGAATATAAGCATATAGATGAACATAGTATGGTCTCTTGACCACTAGGTACACATAAATTGCTTTACCCTACATAGATCCTGCCTTTTTAAAAACTTTATCATCTATCTTCACAAATTCCCCCAAATCATCCACTATTGCTTCAAACTTTTCCACGCCTCCATCAATAACAGTATTTACAGCTACCGCGTAAATCCAGGAGCGAGCCCCACTTGTATTGAAATTGTTGGCCCATGTTTTATTGGGGTTTTTCGATTTGAAACCACTGGTTGTCTTAATCGCTTATCTGTTGTAGCGTTAGTAGTACCCAACACCTGCTTTCCTCTTTTTTCTGTACTTCTTTCTATTCAGCATCTTCCATGGAACAAGGTTTCAGATCCCCATTAGAGGTAGCAGTCGCCATATGCAAGGTTTGTATACAGGACTTAAATACCGAAGACTGTACAGTTTTGTAGTTTCAAAAGATTCAGGATTCAGAAGAGATTCATGACCCATGAGTTATCAAGCTATCAAGAGTTTAAGAAAAATATAGTAATAGAGTCTAGTTTATATGTAAGAATCTGAATAACACTCCAGGTTCAAACTCTATTTTTCAAATTATCACTTTTCAAAATTAATTTCAAATTGATTTCAAACTTCGCTCAAAATAATTTCTAATCTTCCAAGAATTTCAAACTTATGATTTTAAATATATTTCCTAATTTATAAGTATTATTTTTATAGTTTTATTAAATCATTTAAATATGTATATTTCTAAGTTTATATTTGATTATAATATTCTTATTTAAACTCTACGTTTTCATATAACCTTTTTGTTTATATAGTTTATAAATATCTCTGTATAAATCCCTATATCTATAATTATATTATATATAGTTTTTATATCATATATATAACGTTTTTAATCATATGTTTAAATAATATTTTCTTATGCTTTTATACTTTAAAAATAATGTTTTAACAACTAGTTTTGTTTCACGAATTTCCAGAATATATATATATATATATATATATATATATGTTTAATTAAATAGTTTAAAAATAATTTAAAAATAGAAAATATGGTGGATATGTCGACATACATATATGGGTATGTCCACCTACAACCGTTAGAAATTTAATTTCAAAGGAATTGTCTTTTCAATATTTGTAATGTTTCAGAAGCGTTGCAGCCTTTCAAATCTTATAAATAGGGGTTGAATTCAAATTTTTTAACCATTCTTCTCCATCTTCACCCTTCTTCATCTCACCATTAATATTTCATACTTTATTGATTTCTATACTTATACTTTGTCAATTTCTACTCTAATTATATAAAACGTCTTCTTTTCTCTCTCTACTAATTACTCTCTAAATTGAAGTGTTATTGAAGAGTTATAGGGCCGTTGTAATCATTTGGAAAGGGTGTGTTCCTTGAAGCCCCGAAATCAAGGAAAGGAAGTGGTGTTAACCTTATAGTCGTATAATCAAGGGTATTTGGAGCGGTGTTAACTTTGTAGCTGTGAAATCTAGGGTGGTGGAATCGGTGTTAACCTTGTATCAGTGAAATCAAGGGTGTTGTACTTGGATATCGATATAGTTATAAAACTCGGCGCAATCTAGCGTTGCGTTAGACTGGACGTAGGAGTAATCCGAACCAGTATAAAATCCTATGTCTATGATCATCTCTGTTCTTTGTGATTCATATAGTAGATCATATAAGTTTTAGATTTTCATAAATTCCTTATAAACATTATTCACCCTCCTACCCCCTCTAGTGTTAGTGTTGTCGTAAGATCTGCATTCTGCGTTCTCTAACAATTGGTAGTAGAGCAAGGTTTTTCAAAAATGACATAATCTGATTTTTGAAAATATTAAATGGCAAATTTTGAGATGATTTATAATACTAGTTTAAATTCATGCCTTGCATCAATATTAGATGAGTTTGCATTCAATGTTATTGAAAAATCAAGTTACCATGATATGATTTCTTGAAAAGTTTAAATGGATATATCATAGAATCATCATAATGTTATTATTTCAAAGTACAGTTAGTTATTTTAAAAAGTCACTTGACTCTTTGAAAAGGTATGTTGACTTGTAGATGATTGTTGGCCAAAGGATACAAAAATGATCATTTATCAATCAAGAAAAGAAGAGTTTATGAAGGGATATGACTTTTGGGCTTATATTAGTTGAAGTGTGCATGCATTCCAAATTATTATTCTAATTCAAAATTTTGATGAAGAGTTTACCAGGCCATATAAAAAGGATGTGTCCTTATCCAGATGATTCATATTCATCATTAAGCGATGAAGTGACAGAAACTGGAAATTCAAATATGTGTTTAACAACGATTCAGAATTCAGAGAATAACGAAGAAATGGATTTAAAAACCAAGTACACCTTAATAAATTTCTAAATTTTTAGTTGATTTCAATGAATAGATGCTTTGTTTGCCTTATTTGAATTTGAAGCTTAAAATTCTAAATTTCAAATTTGAAATTTGAAATTAAAAATAATAATAAATAATGATATAATAAGTTTTAAATATTTGATTAAAATTAATATTATTTCAGGAAACAAATTAAAAAGAAAATATGAAAGTTTAAATAATAAAAAAAAATTTAAAAGCAACTTGTCTTTTGAAAACATACATATATGTCGACATATAGACGTTGACATATCGACATATGTACCAATAAACCCAAATTTTGAACTTTCAAACTTCCCTCCATCTTTTCAATAAGAAAATGCTAGTTAAAACTCTAGTTATTAACTTTGTCTATCTACTAATTTTCTTTTATCTTGTTTCAATATATATATATACACACACACATGTATGTATGTATATATATATATATATATATCTACAACCTTTGTTGCTAAGTCACCACTTCGTAAGCCTCACCTGCAATGGGTTCCTAACATGAAGGCAACATCAACTTCCCCTACTACATTTGCCCCTAGTCCCGTTGATATTTCAGAGCCACCTGTTACCTCTTGTGCACCTGAGCCCACACCTACAGACATTCCCAATATAGATGATGATATCGTGTACAATGAGGAAACTTCCTTGGATTAAAGCTGAGAAAGCTTGGGTCCACGGTAAGACTGAAATGTGCCATCGTCCGGGTACAAATAACTATTACATTTACGTTGGGGAAGATAGGGAACCTAGATATCTAATATATCATATTGTTGGTAATGAGATGATTTTAGCAACTGAGGGTGTGGATGGTCTTAACAATGTCAAAATATTGAGTGATGTTACATGGGATAGACGCTATCTATACGACCCGAACTCACAACAAAACGTTAAGGACCTGGTGTCACACTTCACTGACATCAGTATGGAAGCTCCACCATGTTATGATGATGGTGACTAGTCTCTCTATCAGTGCATAGTAGTCTAGGATAAGCTGCTTAGCTCCTATATTTCATCTTTATGTAAGTGGTGGACGGACCACCTTAATAACATATAGCTGATTGTTAACTGCAATCACCTGAACTTCATGTATTTTATTATTAGTTATAATAAAAAGTGTTTACGGTAACCTTAAAAGCCGGTCGGCTTTGCAAAAAAATATTAAAATTGTATATACATGCTAATATGATATACAGAGTTAATATAATTATTATTTATATTGATTATAAAATATAAATTTATCTTTTATATATAGTTTAAACATGCATAGTTTAACTTACACATTATTCATATGATTTCATAACAATTTTGGGTTACATTATCACAAATACTATTTGCAACTTAATATTTGTTTTCATTTCTTATTAAGATTTATAAAAGCTTGAATATTTAATGTAATATTTTGGTATAATAATATATAATTTTATGCCTTAAATACTTAGCTTAAATATAAAAGTTATAGTTTTACAGTTATATTACGAAGTTTCATCAAAAAATTATTTTGTCATAAATATAGATATCTTTTAAAGTTCTAACATATAATTGATTCTTTAGCAAATTAATTTTGATTTCTAAAGTTTAAATTCAAAATTGATTTGTATCAAAAGATAAATTATAAATTAAAGTCCTTTTAAAATCAGTTTTTATATACAATTATGAATATATATTTATTGTTTACTTCATATGATAAAGTAATATATTATCTTTAAGGATCTTCAATGTTTACTATATTATTAAAGAAGCACCCTATTATATACTCCATATTTCTCATAAAATTATTATGAATATTTTTCTACTTATCATGAATATATTTTTAATAATCATCTATACTATTATTTCAAATCTCTTTCATTAGTATCATTAACCTAAGTCTAGAAATTAATTTATATTACCTTTGTTTGATTAAAATACATGTATATATGAATAATAGTTGATATTACTTTAAATATCTTTTACAGAAATACATATCATCATCAAATCATTTTGTATTGTCATAATATCATTACACATCTTATTTCATATCATACATCATTATTATGAATTACAGTACATTCCAAATTAAAATCATTCACATCATAAGTTACATTTCATTCAATATATGACATACTGCATTCGCCAACTTACTGCATTACAAGTTAACTTTAATTTCACAAATAACAAGTATACTGTATGAGAAGTTTTTTATCTAATTAGAAATATAGAATTATTAATCAAATACATAACATATTTACTTTGTCTTGATTTTGGCTTGATTAAATTGATTGGCTTGATTGGATTGATTAACTTGTTTTGTTTGACTTGAATAACTTAATTGACTTACGTGACATGGTTAAATTTCATTAGTGGCTGATAAGTTTGTTAGAAAACTACTTATGCATTTGTAGTTGATAGGACTCTTTAGATTTTAGGATAAATAGAAGTTACAAGAAATGTTCGGTTTTATGTTTGAATTTATTTGAGTTGATGTTTTGTGACAACACGATTTAAATTGATTGATTTTTTGGATTAAATTGCTCATATCATAATTTTAAGGATATCTTATCAAATTTAATTCTTAGTCTAGATTAAAGTCATATTATAATTTTAAGGGAATTAGAGTTTAGGATAGGTTTAGTCTTGTATTAGATTAAGGGGGAGTTTTAGAGTTTCCAAGGATTAGTTAAAGGCTCAAGAAGTGTTTTTTAGACATGTTTTTTTGCTTTGGTTGATTTAATTGTTTAGATTGATTGTTTGAATTGCTTGTTTGGATTGGTTTGCTTGTTTGAATTGACTATAAATATTAATTTGTTTGCTTAGTTTACTATCTTTGCATTTAAGTTTATTAGACTAGTATGGTCATAATTTTAGGGGGGTTATTAGATTCATAGATTAAGAGGGAAATATAAGGTTATTCAATTCAAGGAGTATTATATAGTTATAACCATTAGGATCATTTATAACATAGATTTAGGAGGAGTATAATTTAGTTTAGTCAAGTTTAGTATGCTTTACTATAGGTATAGTATTGTTTAGTATAGGGTAGTTTTTGATAATAACAAAGAGGGAGAAACTAAAAAATATGATAAGCATAGTTTAAGGGGGAGTCAGAATAAATTCATGGTAAAAGGGGAGTAATCAAGGGATCAGATCAACAGGTAATATCAGGTATGAATATTTTATAAACCAAGGTTTTCATCATAAAAAAGAGGGCGATTATTGGAGAATGAAGTTTTGATGCAACAACCTTGTTTCAATCATTATTGATTATAAAATATATACTAACATCTCTATCTAGAAAATATATACATACATACGTACATATGCAAGGTTTGCATACAAGACTTAAATACTGAAGACTGTATAATTTTAGAGTTTCAAGAGATTCAGGATTCTGAAGAGATTCAAGATTCATGAGTTATCAAGATATCAAGATTTCAAGAGTTCAAGAAAAATATAGTAATAGAGTCTAGTTTATATGTAAGACTCTGGATAACACTCCAGGTTCAAACTCTATTTTTCAAATTATCTCTTTTTAGAATTATTTTCAAATTGATTTCAAACTTCTCTCAAAATAATTTTTAATCTTCCAAGAATTTCAAACTTATGATTTTAAATATATTTCCTAATTTATAAGTATTCTTATTTTTATAGTTTTATTAAATCATTTATATATATATATATATTTCTAAGTTTATATTTGATTATACTATTATTATTTAAACTCAACGTTTTTGTATAAGCTTTTTGTTTATATAATTTATAAATATCTCTTTATAAATCCCTATATATATATATATGTGTTTGTGTTCATAATTATATTATGTATAATTTTTATATCACATATATATAATGTTTTTAATCATATGTTTAAACAATATTTTCTTATGCTTTTATGCTTGAAAAATAATGTTTTAACAACTAGTTTTCTTTTAGGAATTTCCAGAATATATATATTGGTTTAAATAATTTAAAAATAAAAAATATAGTGGATATGTCAACATAAATATATTGGTATGTCGAGTCAGAAATTTAATTTTCAAGGAATTGTCTTTTCATTATTTGTAAAGTTGCAGAAGCATTGCAACCTTTCAAATCTTATAAATAGGGGTTGATTTCGAATTTTTTAACTATCCTTCTTCTCTATCTTCACCCCTATACATCCCACCATTAATATTTCATATTTTATTGATTTCTATGCTTCTACTTAGCCGATTTCTACTATAATTATGTAAAACTTCTTCTTTTCTCTCTCTACTCATTACTCTCTGAATTGAAGTGCTATTGAAGAGTTATAGGGCTATTGTAATCTTTAGGAAGTGTTTGGGAAAGGGTGTGTTCCTTGTATCCCTAAAATCAAGGAAAGGGAGCGGTGTTAACCTTGTAACCGTAGAATCTAGGGTATTTGGAGCGATGTTAACCTTGTAGCCATGAAATCAAGGGTGGTAGAATCGATGGTAACCTTATAGCCGTGAAATCAAGGGTGTTGCACTTGGATATTGATATAATAATAAAACTCTGTGCAATCCAGCGTTGCATGTGACTAGACGTAGGAGTAATCCGAACCAGTATAAAATCAGGTGTGTTCATTCCTTTTTCTGCATTTTATTTTTGTTTATTTCTGTGTTTGTGTTTGATTCTGTGTCTATCA
This sequence comes from Allium sativum, assembly GCA_030737875.1. Lineage (NCBI taxonomy): Eukaryota > Viridiplantae > Streptophyta > Magnoliopsida > Asparagales > Amaryllidaceae > Allium > Allium sativum. Next base: position 1,042,747,621 of record CM060916.1, on the reverse strand, counting down.
TCATCTCTGTTGTTTATGATTCATATAGTAGATTATATAAGTTTTAGATTTTCATAAATTCCTTATAAACATTATTCACTCCCCCTTTAGTGTTAGTCTTGTCGTAAGATCTGCATTCCCTGGCACTACATTTGCACTTACCTGATCCCTCTTTATGTATTTTACAAAATGTTTTCAAAGTATTTATATTTTTAAATATTTCTACGAAGTGTTTTCAAATTATTCCTAGTTTTTTATATTTTCGAAATGATTTTTCAGAGCGTTTCAAGAAAAATACTTATATACTTTGATTGTTTATTTTAATATTATACATGCATCTTGGTTTCAATATATATACTTTGGTTTTTACATTAATTTTTTTATTTTAATTTATACTTTAGAATTTGATCTTATATTATAATTTATACTTTATATTTTCGATATTAAAACTTTAATTTTAATTATACTTTAAATCTTGGGTTTAGCCTTAATAATTATGATTTGATATTATAGGTTAATACTGTAGTTTTGACATTTATATTTTAAGTTTAATATATTTGTTTTATATCATTTTTGAATATATATACACAAATACACACTTTAATTTAAATTCTTCAAAAATTGTTCTTGATCGGTTATCTTAAGCTTTATTATGTTTGAATATACATTTACTATGTTTAATTGTAAGATTCAAATCATTATATATAGTTTTATATTTTTAAAACATTTTACAGCAAAGTTTTTTGTCAAATACAGTACATGTATGTCGACATAGGTATATATGGTACGTTGACATGCTAACCAATTTTTTAAAAGTTCAAATCCGAATTAAAATGTTTCTTATTCATAACCATTCACGAACACCACTTCTCTTGACTCCTATAAATCATCTCCCATCAAAAACGAATTTATAGCAAAAAATTCTTATTTCTTTACCCCTCTCTCTTCTCTCCTATTTTCTAAGGAATCTATAACCAATCTCTTCTAAATTTCATAATGAATCAATTCAACTCTCATTTTATTTTATACTGGACCCTCATCATTCTCTCAAGATCAATAGTGCAATTTTTAGTTACAAGAGCAATTGTAATCAAGACCGAATCATCTAAGTTTACATCCATTGTTTAACTAATAGTAAACAACTTATAAGGGTGTGACTTGTTAGTTAGAAAATCTAGTTGGGTTTTACCATTTCTTGAAAGCAACTAGAAGTGGCTTCTTTGCTAGAAATCAAGTTGGTTGTGCGAAAAGCCTGAGATTTTGAAGGGTGTCTTATTATAGCCTTGAAATCAAGAAGCGTAATTGAATTGACAGTGGTTAAAGACTGCACAGGATTAGTGTTGGACTGGGTGTAGGGTAACTCCAAACCAGTATAAAATCTGATGTGTTCTCAACTTTTATTTTTTTGCATTCACTTTACTTGTTATTTTATTTTGTAATTAATTTTATGATCATTAAACGCATACTCATAAGCATAATCTAATAGGATTCTAAAAGATTCATAAAATTAAGCAAATATTATTCATTCCATGTAACGCCCCATAACTTTCCGTGTATTTAAATTTCGATTTCAATAAATAAATTGAATAATATTGGTTAAAAATCAAATTTGGTTGATTATAATAATGATGATGGCTTGAGTTAAGTATAAACGGATTTTAAATTGAGTTTAAATTTAGAAATGTGGCAATTTGGAATTTAATATTTTAATAACTAAATAAATTTGAGTTGTTTAAGTTAAGGTTGGAATTAAAATTTAATTTTGTAAATGGTAGAATTCTGAGTTTAATATTAGGATAATTGAACATAAATTGTGTTCATTTATCTGTAATTGCAGTTCAAATTTGAATTCGAAATAATCAAATTTGGGAACTTAGATTTGTGAAATCGATTTATAAAATTTATTTAAGTTGTAATTGGATTAAAATGGAATTTAATAAATATTCAAATTGAATTAAAACCGTTTAACGAATAATTGAATATTTTATAATTAATTAACTGTGAAATTTAGCTATGTTGGCAAATATTTCGGAATTCAAAGAAACCAGTTCCATCAGATCCAGAATGGTGAATTATTGTAAAATTTCGTATTTCGTTATGGTCGGACTTGTCATTTGACCGTACGGAATAAAACATGAAAGGAATAAATGTATATGATAATTGTATGTTTCTCATATTGGACATTCTATATATATAATTCATTTCCACCCCATCGGCTCATTCTTCATTATACGTATAATTTTCCTCAATCAGAAGCTATCGAAGATACGAAGTTGCCGGTACTAATTATTGCGACATGCATTGACCGGATTTGCCGGAATTCACAGTTAAAGGGGGACTTTCGAAAGCCCTAAGCTCTGATTTGGGCCATTCCGATTTCAGCAGAAATTGGAAAATCAGACATCTGTGTATTTTAGTTCTCATCGATAAGAGTGGATCATGGCGATTGCGTGATTTATTGTGCTTGAGGAAGGTCGGAATTCATGTTTTAGGGTTCAAAAACCGGTTCGGGTTCAAGGAGACGTGAAGTGATGGTTTAACAACTCGGAAAATTAGAACAAATTTAAAATTTGTATTTTAGCTATTTTAATGAATTTTGAATATTCAAAATGATTTATTTTAAATAATAAGGACTAGAACTTTATTTTCAATAGAATTAGAATGTATATGTTTGTTTAAACCGAATTTGGAATATAAATATTTATTTTTATTATAAAAGGAATTGGAAATGGCATGGTAGTTTGAAAATTCGATTTCAAATTACAAATGAATGTGCAGGATTCAAAATAAATCGGATTTCAGTAAAACCAGAAATATTTGAATCTATTTGAAAATATCTTTCTAACGAATGTGAAAAATCCCGATTTCATAGCGGAAATAAAAAGTTATGCCCAGTTGAAAATTCAGAATAGTCACAATGGAATTTTATATAATAAATGGCCCTTAAAAATATAGCCATTTTGAAAATGACCTCCGTTTTCGACGAAACCACTTTTGTAAACGACCTTCGTTTTCGACGAAACCACTTTTGTTGGATCAGGAATGTCAAATTATTGCTACATTCCAATTTTCATAATTTTTGGAATTAATAGGTGAGCGTGGCAAAAGAAAGCGTGTTTTGTCAATTTCAGTCAATTTGGATCAACCAGAAAATGACTATTTTTCAAACGGTCTCCAAATTCGACGAAATTAGTTTCATAAGGACCGCATCATCAAAACATAGCTAGATTTATTTTTTGAGAATTTTTGGGGTCCATCTGTGGTCCCGGTAAATTAAAATGTACGTTCAAATTCAATTTTAATTGATTTATATTTTAATTTTAATAAAAACTATCTGAAAAGTCGAATTGGCTTACGAAATATATCCCATTGTGTCCGGAATTGGGGTATTTAGCTAGGGGCGACAGTCGTTGGGTTTGATTTGGAGTTCGAAGCGGGAAGCAAGTAATTTGGGAATAAAATAATAAATAAATATTTATATAAATATCTAAGAAACCCTAGTTTCCATCTAAATTAAATTCCATCGCCATCTTTGTACGAACGGTCAAAATCATCGATTATTCATCCTTAAAAATCTCCCAATCTGATTCAAACTAGCCTCCAACTCCAAACGAAAATCAAAGAGATTTTGACCAGGTTCGTATTCATAAAAGTTGATCGAATTCAACTGAGTGGCTCGTGGGTTTTTCCTCTCCAAAGTTGCTGACTTTGCACGCTGTTCAGTGGTAATTGGGGCCATCGATCATCGCCGCGCTCAGGGGGGTGGGTGATCTCGAGTAGCCGCATTAGGTGAGGGTTGGCGATCAGGGATTGGCGGCCGGTGGGGCGTCCGGTGAAGGGAGAGAAGGGCGAAGGTTTTATTCGACGTAGGCCTGAAGGGTTATTGGGGAAAGAAGAGGAAAAAAGGTGGATTAGTTTTAAATGGTAATTAGAGTGTAATTAATTTATTAATTAAAATTACTAAGTTATTAATTGTTTAAATTGCCGTAGATTTTTCATACGACCTCAGATTGATGAACCGTCAGTTGCGTAGGGATCGTGGAATAGAACACTACATTGTAGAACTTACCAGAAGGATTTTGGAGCTAGTTGATATTTTTGATCAAATTAAACGTCCTGTTTAATTTGATTAAAATAATCGTTTTGTCGATTTAAAAACCGATCAGGGTGAGAACTCTTTCTCACTCTAATTATTTATAATTAAATATATTAGGTTGCAGACGTGGCTTAGTAGCTCTTGACATCGTCTCCATAGACCATGGACGACTTGTTTGATTGTATTGTGTGGTGGACATTGATTGTGATTGTATTGTGAAATGGAAAATAAAATATTCATGCGATGAATAAAATGTTAGAACAATATTAATATTATTTTTATTGTATAAATGAACTGTATAAAATATTTATATGTTGAAATAAATATTTTATCGTTAAAAATAAAATTTTTAATGGGTATATGAATGAAAATATATATTCATTTACAAATCGGATGATTTGTTTATGTACACACATTTAACTGATATTGATTGGGACGATATATTTTACACATCGCCCAACCGCACAAATAAAATCAGTATGTGTTGATTGAAACCCCACACGGGTATTGGGATGATATTTGACTTACACTAATCCCAATTGTTTATTTGTATGTCAATCGATGGGTTGACAGACTGTTGTAAGCGTTGGTTATTTATATTTAACGCTTATGCAGTTGTGTAATGCACTCTGGATGATGGTTGACTGTGTTTAATTATTGTTGTGTATATATATGTATGAAATCCATATGAGTAAAATTATATGGTAATTGATTGTATCTGATTCCCATTCGGAAAGAACGAATATTTTAAGTTAAAGAATATTTTAAAATGATGAGTAATGAATATTTTAAAATAATAAATATTTTAAAATAATATCCAGTAATGGATCAAAATATGATTTTGATGTCCGATTTGGGATGGACACAAAAATGATATTTATATCGATTTTATTCAATTTATAATGAATATCAAAAAGGAAATTATTTCAAATCTGATATTTTTAAAATATTATCATTTATATATTATAATGATAAGGAATATTCAAGTTTGATTTAAAATTGAAAATGAAGTTGGAATCATTTTTAAAACGAATTTGAAATGATTTATAAAATAAGTTTTAAATGGAAATCGAAGAAATATAAAATATATATATTATATATATTTAATGGCCTGAATAGAACGCGCCGCGTCGTGGCCGTTCGCGAATTTCGACCATTGACTTCGAATTGACATTCTAGGAGATCCGACCATCGGATTCTCCTAAAAACTGGAACCCTTGGGTTCGTATCGAAAAGAGCTTTCCAACGAATATACGAGATTTGAAATCTAATGAATGGATTTGTAATTATGTCAAAATCAAATTTGGAAAATGTCGTTGTAAGTGCAGTTCGATGACCGTTTATGGAAATCGACTGTATGGCCTTAATAAAATTATTAAAAATATTGATAATTTGTGAAAATTCAAAATAAATGATTTGGAAAGAATTGGGATGAAAAATTCCACATTTGTAAAGATAAAAATATATTTTTATCGAAATGAACTAGTTATGAACTAGAATTAAAATCCAACATTTTTAAATTAATAAATTGGATTTGAATGGTTTTAAAAATAACCCAAATTTCCAATATATGAATTGGAATGGATCTGAATCGAAATTGTCTTCGGATTATTTCGATATTGGATTCCGTGATTATGCAGATATTGTGGAGGAACTTGGAAGATATATATATATATATATCTTTATTCCTAATACGATATTTGTTGATTCAGAATTTGATATTGAATATAAGCCGATATAATTTCTATTCAAAGCCTCGTATTTAATATTGAATTGGATTTTGGGTTTGCCGTGAATGGTGTCTTTATTAACACCGTTCTTAAACCCCGTGTGAAAAGAATAAATCTTTTTAATTAAGATTTAAAGAAGAATTACCAATTAATTAACATTTAATTGGAATTGAAAATAGAATGTGAATCGGGTTTATTTTGAACTGTGTTTTTAAATACATTCGTTCTTTGACCCGATTTACAGTGAAATGTGACTTGGAATTTATAAATCTTTCTATTAAGATTTGATGGAAATTTTCCTAAGTAAAGTTTTCCGATTTAATTTATTAAATTGGAATTGAATGAAATTCGATTTGGTTATAATCGAAGTGAGCTTCTATGGAGGAAGACTGTTAATATATATGGCGTTTAAAAGGCTTTGTCGTTATTCCATTTATATTATTAATCGGATACGGAAATTGATATCGATTATATATTGATCTATTTTCCGTGAAGATTCCATATGAAACACCCCACCTCTGTTAAGGTCACTCACAAAGGGAATGCCTTAACTTTGGTGGAGCATTTTAGGTAAAAGTTGTAGATAAATTACAAGACAGACAAATAAAGCAGCGGAAAAATAAAGTCATTTTATAAACAATATGGTTCAGTCAAGCTTTTACAACGGTTGTCTCAAGCATACTTAAAAGTAATACATCGAACTTATATCTTGATCATAAAATTTCCAAATATAAAAGAAGCATAAAAACAACAATGATATTCCCCAATAAAGCATGAACCAGCCATAGCAGTGGGAGAGAGAGAGTCCAAAGCAATACATCGACTATCTTCGAGCTTAGAAAGAAACTGAGCTAAGTGGTAACATTTCCTCCCTGTGAACCTATGGGGAAAACGGAAGAAAAGAGGCGAAGCAAAACTAGGTCAGACATGAGTCTGGTAAGTCCAGTGACTTTCAGCATATAAACAGGCAAAAGCATCATGACATGAATAAAATGAATATAAGACAGTACCATGATAACAGGGATAACTAGATAACATAGGATAAGCATAAGGTATGATAAAGCAAGATAAAATGAATGCGCTTCTACTCTTTCTCTTCTTCGCTACTACCTTGTTATACTAATTTTGATATCTATCTCTGCACCACCTGACTAGTGTCCTAACTAGAAATCTATATAAAATGATATCGTGATCCCAATCCCCGTAATTGTGGTAGCCTTCAGGTGTACATCTATCGTGAGGATTCCACCTCAATCTGCCTAATTGCCATGAACATGCTAGATGTACCCTTACTACCCTATCGATCGGCTCTCTACTTGTATTCATTTCTCTTGTGTTTGTGTCAATCGGCCCTCTCTTGCGTGTAGATACCCTGTGTTGGTCCCACCATAAGGTGTATCAATCCTTATGATAGCGATCGGACATGATTCAAGATGCACGTGTATAACTACTGGTACCCAGTGCCTGCTTTTTCCCACTCTGGAGTTCATACACGCCCGTAAACCGTCGGAACCTACACTGACATGCCCCCTGCCGCTGTTCATGACCGCTTACAATCTGCCCAGTAATCATGCCCCACCCTTCCTAGTTCAGGGCACCATGATACATATATGTGGGTTACTGCTGAAATGGATCCCTATTACTAGGGTTTCTTATTGGTTAAGTTTGTAGGCCTATATTTACTAATATTACCCACCAACCCGATATGTACTTAACCCTCCCACCGATTCTAGCATGTTTTCTTAACGGTTAAGTTTGTGGGCCTATATTTCCTAATATTACCCACCAACCCGATATGTACTTAACCCTCCCGCACATTATGTCATATTGGTTAAGTGTTGTCCATTCATGTTAACTTAACCCACCCATTCATCGTGTCATGTTGGTTAAGTGTTCCTTATTTACTTAACCCTGTCCGTTCATCAAGTTATATTGGTTAAGTGTTTCCTTGTTACTTAACCCCATGTGTTCGTCATGTTGTATTGTTTAAGTATTATCAGTCAATTCAAGTTAACTTAACCCACCTACTCATCATGTTATGTTACTTTGGTTAAGTGTCGCCTTCTTGTGTTAACCTAACCCTACCACAAATCAAGTTATATTGGTTAAGTGTTAACTTAACCCTTTCCATTTATCATGCTATACCGGTTAAGTGTTTCCTATTAACTTAACCCTAGTCATCCGTCTTGTCATATTGGTTACGTGTTTCTCATTACTTAACCCTAGTCATCCATGTTATATTGGTTAAGTGTTCCTATGAACTTTACCCTACTCATTCATCTTGTTCATTAGCATTAATTGATCTATTAATGCACCAACCTCTCACATTAGATATGTGTTGTTGTGGTTACTGGATGTGCCGGGCGGTTCCGGGCAGTTTTACACTACAACTCAATCTAACCTCGGGTTTTTCTTGGGCATGATGCACTAACCTCTCACATTAGATAGGTGTTGTTGCGGTTACTGGATGTGCCGGGCGGTTCCGCGCAGTTTAACACCACCACTCAATTTAACCTCGGGTTAGGCATGTTCATCTTTAATCTACACATTTACCCTATATACCCAAATCTAGATTTTACATGCTAATTACCAAATTCACCAAAACTAGTCATGTTACATTTTACACCTAATCTATATTTAAGGCTCAAGTTACCCCAAATTCGCAACAATAACTATTTTTCCCAAAACTTGATTTATATGCCAACTTCATACTTTGTCGTTCATGCCAATTCTAGGTTCAATATGTCAAGTTACATATTCCATAACTCATGTCAAATTGCATCTTAACAGTTATGCCATGTTACATGTTCCAAATTACGCCAAACAATGTCAATTTCATGTTATACCCAGTTTTCCCGCATTCGTAACATATGTATTTTGAGATTCAACTCAAGATTCATAATATAAGGGTTGAAGCAAGATGGAACATCGTAAAAATAGGCATAGTCATATGATGATAAGAACTACTTGTCCAATAAACTTGATGTACTAAAAAGAAAAGTTTTGCAAGGAATACATCGCAGGCATATAGATATGATAAAAATTATATCATGAACTTAAAAAGGATTACAATTCCGATATACAACAAGGATAGATTTGATTGGACCAGTTTCATAGTCAAAAATGATTCGCAAAGATATATATACTCAAGCACAGATTTCAATGAAAGGATAGTTTACATCAGGCATATTCTCATATCCATTTTATTACATGTCACAATTAGACTTAGGTGTTCAAATCAAAAAAAAGTAAATGGCTTACAAAACAAAGGCAAATCTTGTTTTCATGCCTAATCCATACATCACTACACACCCTAATCTTCTACTTCCAAATCATAAACTATCATATATATATATATATACCAATTTTAGATCTTAGACCACAACATGTACTATGCCTTATATTTACAGTTTAATTTACAGCCCAAATCCCAAGTCATATGTCCAATACTTTATGTCTCAAATATCAAGTCATATGTCCAATACTTTATGCCTCAAATCTTAAGTCATATGTCCAATACTTTATGCCTTGAATGTTATGTCCTCAAATCAGTTAAAACTCAATTATGCCCAGTTGTACACAATTTAATACTTTTTTCCAATTTTGGCGCTAGTCATGTCCAAATCATATATTATGCCCAATTTTATTTCCAATGCGCGTTCATCTCTTATGAGATCTGGCTCAGGCTCGCAGTAGCCTGGCTATAAAACAAAAAGGGAAGAAGGCAAGAAGAGACAATGAATGGGCATAATATTATCAATGAGATAGATCCAAAGGATATAGAAAGACAGGCATAATCTCAGACGTAGATTTATTACAATGTCAGAATCACAATTAACTTTTATTTCTGAAAGTAACGTGAACTTACAAATTACAGAAGGGTCTTGAATTCTGGGATCTATATTCTGAAACTGAATAGCTCTCCCTTGAAGTAGAGTATTTGTTCTTCTAATTTAGATTTGATTTGATTCTTAGAAATAGTTGTTGAAGTCGTTGAATTAGCCTTTGAATCTCTACTTGAATTCTAACTTGATTCTACTTGAGCAGCATAACCCCATCTTTGATTTATTTTGATATGAATTAGGGTAGAGTATAGGCATAATGAAATTGTGTGGAGAGAAAGTGAGGTTTGGGAGTGTTTAAATAGCTTAGGAGAAACGAATCTGCTCAGAACGGGCGTCTAAATGCAGAAAAACGGATCTGTCCACGGATCTGGAAAAGAGGGGGAGGTCGACCCCCAGGTCGACCCCATGGTCGACCTGTTCTACCCAGGTCAACCCCCAGGTCGACCACCTGGTCGACCTGGGTCCTGGGTGGGAAATTTCCCGTCCAGCCCGCATGTGTGATTTGAATTTCGAAAATTTAAATTTGAATTCGGGCTGGTTTTTATTTTAAATTCCTGAAACGTCTAAGTGTCATAACTTCTTCATACGGAGTCCGATTTACGCAAACTCGAACTCTATCTCAAGCAGAATTCCGAGACGAATGCAATGGCGTAACATATTTCCCTTAATTCTTCTCTTAAAAATTAAGTATACTTTAATTTGTTACTTTAATGTTCGCAGAAAATACGGGGTGTTACATTCTCTCCTCCTTAAAGGATTTTGTCCCCGAAATCTTCAAGTTAGGAAGAACATATATCCTAACATCTAACATCCATCTACTCAACCATTCAATCACAGGCACCCATTGTCCTTAAAAGGTTTCTAATGTCGTATGAACATATGCAGAGTGTGTGTATATGTCTCTTATCTAATGCAAAATCAGGCGGTCTACTGATCTAGTTGACCTCCTTAGTGCGAATCATGAGAGTGTCATGCGTCCAACATGTATGCAAATATCCCTAATCATGTAAATACTATATGTGTGCATATTCACTCATCCATATGCAACATCCATATGATAACACATCAAATTTCAATCCATATACAAATACATTCATATGCATATGCAATATGAAAGTGACTGAGCCGATCTAGTGCCTAATGTGTGTGTATATGCATCCACGAGCATCCACTAGCAGCCACTTGCAACCACTTGCAACCATCAATCATAACATGTTTCAAATACATGTTTACATCCATTGGTTTCTACCTAAGGATCGAGGATAGGACCAAGAGAATATACCTAAAAGATAAAGACTAGCATGCAAAATAAATATTACAGAAAAAATGGAATCAAGGATATACCCTCAAAAAAGGTATGATGCGCGTATCTAGTCTTCAGTCTTCTAAGTTGCACCTTCTTGAGCTTCACTCCACTGTACCTTAACTAATTTAACTTCATGATTGCGAAGCTTCTTGACCTCCATTTCCAAAACCCACTAGTAAAGATAGGACCTCGATCACTTACTATGCTAAAGGGTTTCCAATGTTGTCGAACTATCTTTCCAAGATAAATAGATGTTAACCATGATACCAAGTTTATATACTAAGATGATTATAGGTCTCTCCTATACTTAGCATATCCATCATGTCACAAATCTGAGGGTCGATATCTCTCATGCAAACCATCCTAGTCGAACTTCACATCCCTCAAGTACAAGTGCCAAAGGCCTAAACCAATATCATACAAGCACCCAAGGAATACCTCCTCCGAATTCGGACGATCTATATGAGATGATACTAGCAGAACAATCAAACAATTGAGCACTTAACCGACTCTGGATATCCTCTCCAATCTTGCTCTAAAACTATCGTTGATCGCATAACTGGCTTTGCATTGTCAACTAGATATATGTGGAAGTCTACCTCAAGTTTTAGGGAACAAACCCCTAACCTTAATCAAAAACATCTGCGTACTCATGGACTACTCCAACGGATCGAAAATCGTCGATAGATACATAAAGTGATTCTAGGTAGCTAAGACAAACTGATCCCTTAGGATCGCACGAAATTTTGAGGGAATTCCCGAGGCATGTCAAAAGTCTAACTAACCTCCTTTCACAATTACTAGCTAACCAATCCATGCCTAGAATAAACCCATAGCCCATGAAACAAAAAACATAAGTATCTCAAATCCTTACAAACCAAAGATAAATGAGCCGAACCACAAATTGGATTTGAGACAATAACGGGATCTTCTACTATGCAAGTACTAAGGTACAGAGACTCAACTATGAAGAAGATATAAACGAATGTGAAGTGCTAAAATCAAAAGAGTACTAACAGGATGATCAAAGAGGAAAAACTAAACTCTTTCAACAGAAACCTTACTACCTCTCTCTCAGGTACGCTAGCGGTGAGAGCATGCATTTGCCCTCCTGAAAATCCTGTCATTTGTTCTTGCTCTTGTCCTTAATTATACGACCCGTTATACCATAATAAAGATACTTCCTCTTGTCTTAGGTTTTACTATTCTTTCCTCCCCTCCTTTGTGAACCAAGTCTATATCCATGAGTTCCTCATCCTTGGGTTGTGCTCCTTAGCCAAACTCCCTCATTCTCCTCTTTTCCATCCTTGTGTAACTTGTTGATAAGTCTCTTGAAAGCTGCCTCCATTGCACAGAAAATCCTACAAAGCTTGAAAGAAAATTAGCCGCAGGTGAAACTGCTGCGGCTATGGATGGAAGTTGGGCACTTATTTGCCCTTTGACAAGTGTCATAGTCTCATCGACCCTACGGAACCATGTCGTGATGAGGTTACCTCCCAGAAAGACAGGAACCCCGGAGACTTAGGAAAGAAGGAAACAGAGGATCAAAAGATAATGCATATGGCTTTGGGGAATATGCCTTTAAAACAAAACTTTTCTTTTGAAAAACCATTTTGAAAATAATTTTTCAAATCTTTTATCTGATCCGGTAACCTATAGCTCTTATACCAAGTGAAACACCCCACCTCTGTTAAGGTCACTCACAGAGGGAATGCCTTAACTTTGATGGAGCATTTTAGGTAAAAGATGCAGATAAATTACAAGACAGACAAATAAAGCAGCGGAAAAATAAAGTCATTTTATAAACAATATGGTTCAGTCAAGCTTTTACAACGGTTGTCTCAAGCATACTTAAAAGTAATACATAGAACTTCTGTCTTGATCTAAAAACTTCCAAATATAAAAGAAGCATAAAAACAACAATGATATTCCCCAATAAAGCATGAACCAGCCAAAGCAGTAGGAGAGAGAGAGATTCCAAAGCAATACATCGATTATCTTCGAACTTGGAAAGAAACTAAGCTAAGTGGTAATATTTCCTCCTTGTGAACCTAGGGGGAACGGAAGAAAAGAGGCGAAACAAAACTAGGTCAGACATGAGTCTGGTAAGTCCAATGAATTTCAACATATAAACAGGCAAAAGCATCATGACATGAATAAACTGAATATAAGACAATACCGTGATAACAGAGTAATAAGATAACATAGGATAAGCATAAGGTATGATAAGGCAAGATAAACTGAATGTGCTTCTAATCTTTCTCTGCTTCGCTACTACCTTGTTATATTGATTTTTATATCTATCTCTGCACCACCTAACTTGCGTCCCAACTAGACATCTGTATAAAATGATAACGTGATCCCAATCCCCGTAATTGTGGTAGCCTTTGGGTGTACATCTATCGTGAGGATTCCCCTTCAATCTACCTAATTGCCATGAACATGCTAGATGTACCCTTACTACCCTATCGATCGGCTCCCTACTTGTATTCATTTCTCTTGTGTCTGCGTCAATCGGCCCTCTCTTGCGTGTAGATACCCTATGCTAGTCCCATCATAAGGTGTATCAATCCTTATGATAGCGACCCGAGACGATTCAACATGCACAGTGTATAACTACTGATACCCAGAGCCTGCTTTTTCCCACTCCGGAGTACGTGCACGCCCGTAAACCATCGGAACCTACACTGACGTACCCCCTGCCGCTGTTCTTGACCTCTTACAATCAACCCAGTAATCGTGTCCCACCCTGCCTAGTTCAGGGTACCATGATACATCTATATGGGTTACTGCGGAAATGGGTCCCGTTACTAGGGTTTCTTCTTGGTTAAGTTTGTGGGCCTCTATTTACTAATATTACCCACCAACCCGATATGTACTTAACCCTCCCACCGATTCTAGCATGTTTTCTTAACGTTTAAGTTTGTGGGCCTATATTTCCTAATATTACCCACCAACCCGATATGTACTTAACCCTCCCGCACATTATGTCATATTGGTTAAGTGTTGTCCATTCATGTTAACTTAACCCACCCATTCATCGTGTCATGTTGGTTAAGTGTTCCTTATTTACTTAACCCCGTCCGTTCATCAAGTTATATTGGTTAAGTGTTTCCTTGTTACTTAACGCCACGTGTTCGTCTTGTTGTATTGGTTAAGTATCATCAGTCAATTCAAGTTAACTTAACCCACCTACTCATCATGTTATGTTACTTTAGTTAAGTGTTGCCTTCTTGTGTTAACCTAACCCTACCACAAATCAAGTTATATTGGTTAAGTGTTAACTTAACCCTTTCCATTTATCAAGTTATACCGGTTAAGTGTTTCCTATTAACTTAACCTTAGTCATCCGTCTTGTCATATTGGTTAAGTGCTTCTCATTACTTAACCCTAGTCATCCATGTTATATTGGTTAAGTGTTCCTATGAACTTAACCCTACGCATTCATCTTATTCATTAACATTAATTGATTTATTAATGCACCAACCTCTCACGTTAGATATGTGTTGTTGCGATTACTGGATGTGCCGAGCTGTTCCGACTAGTTTTACACCATAACTCAATCTAACCTCGGGTTTTTCTTGGGCATGATGCACTAACCACTCACATTAGATAGGTGTTGTTGCGGTTACTAGATGTGTCGGGTGGTTCCGGGCAGTTTTACACCACAACTCAATCTAACCTCAGGTTAGGCATGTTCATCTTTAATCTACACATTTACCCTATATACTCAAATCTAGATTTTACATGCTAATTAACAAATTCACCAAAACTAGTCATGTTACATTTTACATCCAATCTAGATTTAATGCTCAAGTTACCCCAAATTCGCAACAATAACCATTTTGCCCAAAACTTGATTTGTATGCCAACTTCATACTTTGTCGTTCATGCCAATTCTAGGTTCAATATGTCAAATTGCATATTCCATAATTCATGTCAAATTGCATCTAAACAGTTATGCCATGTTCCAAATTATGCCAAACAATGTCAATTTCATGTTATACCCAATTTCCCCCGCATTAATAACGTACGTATTTCGAGATTCAACTCAAGATTCATAATATAAGGGGAGAAGCAAGATGGAACATCGTAAGAATAGGCATAGTCATATGATGATAAGAACTACTAGTCCAATAAACTTGATGTACTAAAAAGAAAAGTTCTGCTAGGAATACATCGTAGGCATATAGATATGATAAGAATTATATCATGAACTTAAAAAGATTAAAATTCCGATATACAACAAGGATAGATTTGATTGGACCAGTTTCATAGTCAAAAATGATTCCCAAAGATATATATATATATATATATACTTAAGCATAGATTTCAATGAAAGGATAGCTTACATCAGGCATATTCTCATATCCATTTTATTACATGTCACAATTAGACTTAGGTGTTAAAATCTAAAAAAAAAAGTAACTGGCTTACAAAACAAAGGCAAATCTTGTTTTCATGCCTAAGCCATAGATCACTATACACCCTAATCTTCTTCTTCCAAATCATAAACTATCATATATATATATATGTGTGTGTGTGTGTGTGTGTGTGTGTGTGTATATATGTCCCAATTTTAGATCTTAGGCCACAACATGTACTATGCCTTATATTTACAGTTCAATTTACGGTCCAAATCCCAAGTCATATGTCCAATACTTTATGTCTCAAATCTCAAGTCATATGTCTAATACTTTATGCCTCAAATCTTAAGTCATATGTCCAATACTTTATGCCTTGAATGTTATGTCCTCAAATTAGTTACAACTCATTTATGCCCAAATATACACAATTTAATACTTTTTCCAATTTTGGCGCTAGTCATGTCCAAATCATATATTATGCCCAATTTTTTTTTCCAATGTACGTTCATCTCTTATGAGATCTGGCTCAGGCTTGCAACAGCCTAGCTGTAAAACAAAAAGGGAAGAAGGAAAGAAGAGATAAAGAATGGACGTAATATTATCAATGGGATAAATCCAAAGGATATAGAAAGGCAGGCATAATCTCAGATCCAGATTTATTACAATGTCAGAATCACAATTAACTTTTATTTTTGAAAGTAACGTGAACTTACAAATTACAGAAGGGTCTTGGATTCTGGGATCTGTACTCTAAAACTGAATTGCTCTCCCTTGAAGTAGAATATTTGTTCTTCTAATTTAGATTTGATTTGATTCTTAGAAATAGTGGTTGAAGTCGTTGAATTAGCCTTTAAATCTCTACTTGAATTCTAACTTGATTCTACTTGAGCAGCATAACCCCATCTTTGATTTATTTTGATATGAATTAGGGTAGAGTATAGGCGTAATGAAATTGTATGGAGGGAAAGTGAGGTTTGGGGGTGTTTAAATAACTTAGGAGCAACGAATCTGGTCAGAACGGGCGTCTAAATGCAGAGAAACAAATCTGTCCACAGATCTGGAAAAGGGGGGAGGTCGACCCCCAGGTCGACCCCATGGTCGACTTGTTCTACCCAGGTCGACCCCTTGGTTGACTTGGGTCCTGGACGGGAAATTTCCCGCCCAGCCCGGATGTGTGATTTGAATTTCAAAACTTTAAATTTGAATTCGGGTTGGTTTTTATTTTAAATTCCTAAAACTTCTAAGTGCCATAACTTCTTCATACGGAGTCCGATTTACGTAAACTCGGACTCTATCTCAAGCATAATTCCGAGACGAATGCAATGTCGTAACCCTTTTCTCTTAATTCTTCTCTTAAAAATTAAGTATACTTTAATTTGTTACTTTAATATTCATAGAAAATATGGGGTGTTACACCATAATTAATGGAATGTGATTTGAGTTTATCGTGAACTGTGTTTTAAATGACATTAGTACTTTAACCCAGTTAAAGACATGACTACATGTCTAACATTGTATTTCAAATTGTATAGTTGATCTCTTCTAAATATACATCTGTTTGGTGGTAGAGAATTTATTCTCTTGCTTAACACCCTTCTCTAAGACGTACGAGCTGAGAGGTTATATATCGGCAGAAATCAATAGTACGGTGTAGATTGTCGATGCGGCATGTTTGTGTTTCCAAAGTTAAAAATATCATTAATATTGATTTTTGGGAAGATTAAAACTAAGTGGAGTTTTAATGAATCATTAATTAGATTGAAATGTGAATTAATAATTTAAATTATCAAATTTGGGAAATGATCGAGAATGGAGTATCACTAGTTTTGCCCCTAGCAACAGTTAAATCTTTAATTAGATTTGAACGGGAAATGGTAATTAAGTTTACCGATAACACCGTGGTGTTAGATATGGAGTATTACAGTTTTGCTCCATGGGATGAATAGGTTGAGATTGGGAAATATAACAACTGATTACTTCGGTAAGGTGCGCTAATCCCGACTAGTTTGGATAAACCTTAATTTGGGTTGAATTGATATCCAATGGAAGATTAAAGAATAAAAATTTATCTTTGATAAAATTAATGGGAACCTTTCCCAAAGGATATGAATACTTAAATAAAAGAATATTCAGAATTGGAATGAGGTGTATGTTGTATTTTAATAGCACTTGTTTAATATATACGCGAGTTATTTGGAAAGACCGGGTTTATCCCATTTTGAATAACTAAATCGGCGATGAGAAGACGATGAAGATGGTGGTTGAAGACCGGAGGTTTTCACATCGTTTGGATGATTACTAATGTCTTGATTGGGCTGTACACCCAAGACGAGGTAATAAGTGGTGATCGTCTGGACGTACTTGGAGATCGAATGGATATGCGAGGACCTCTCTCCTGTATTGGACATATAGGACAAGGAATATGGTGCCTTTTGTTTCATTCAAACCCAGAATGAACTTTTAAATGGATGTGTGTCTGACATTGGATTTCATTTTTTGTTGATTGTTCTTTATTAAATATATATATATGTTTGGTGGAGGAGAATTTATTCTCTTGCTTAACACACTTCTCTGAGACGTACGAGCTCAGAGGTTATATATTGATAGACATCAGTCGCATGGCATGAATTGCCTGTGTGGTATGCTGAGATGCAATGGTTCAAGACTTCTGTTGAAAAGCAGAGTCTTGTGGTTGATGATCAAAGCACAACTTTAATATAGCATAGTTTTGTGTAGCATTAATTCGCGATCCTCACACCCTGGTATGAACCGAAAATGGGAGAGGAATGCAGGGAGAACATGCGTTTCCTTCTAGCTAGGAGTGGATTCATGGTATGGAACCCAGACATTTTTACTTATGTGGATGATGGAAAGTGAGGTACCTCGGATATATCGGTCACTACGTGGCCGATAGAAGGATATGGTCAACATACTGACCCGACTTACACCCCATTGGGCAGGGAAATGAATTATTCAGGGATTATTAATCCACTTATAATATGGACCGGCCGTGAAGATCCAAGGGATGATGCGTTTTGTCCCTGAGGCACGGGCTAGAGAGTCTCGAAGCAGTAAGGATGATCCCTTGCCTTGGTTCATAGATGGAATCAAATTTCCAATACGTGACATTGCGGTTTTAATTGTAGAACTAGTATGGTGACATGATATATGGTACCCATGCCATCTATTATTGATACATTTATATTTGAAGTTGTTTTAAACACTATTCACTTATATTAGTATCAATTGATTTGTTTTAAACGTACCAAGCGTGTTTGGCTATTATAAAGGAAGACTCTATCCTCTGGCTTGCATTGCATTGTGTGATGGGACCTGAGTCTTATAATAGCTTCATTTTTCCAAAAAGCATTGCACTGATTGTTTTATGAACCGGTATTCTTGGGTGGAAACCCGCTGCGTGTACAGCGTGGTCCCTTGATTTACTTTATTTTAAAGTAAGGATTAATAATTGTTTTAGTTCTCACACCAGTCACATGACTGACCTGGAGTTTATTGTTTTAACCTAAACTCTGGGTGCCCCTATTTTCCACACGGGCAGCTAGTAGTTTTGGTTTTGCAGATTTAATTTTACAAGATCCTGGTTTACAGCTGGAGCTATATTCGGAGCGCTCTGTATCCATGTATTTCTTTCAGTTGTGTTTTGTATTATTTTCTGCTGCATTGTAATTTGTAAATCTCTGATATTTATCAAATTTATATTATTTTTTCATACTCTTTATATTCATGTACTCTAAAGTAAATTTTTGTAATAAGCAATGAAATATTCTTCTGTCTGTATTCTGATTTATCCTGTTCTCAAAGTAGCTGGCCTTCTTGTCGGTTTAGGCCGGCCAGGAAGTTCGGATCGCTGCATTTGGTATCAGAGCTTTAGTTTACAGAGCTTGGAGAACAAGGCACCTTAGAATCAAACGAAAGACTTCATCAGAGATTGGATTAGTAATATCCAATGAGAATGACTCGTTAGAGATGGGATCAGTTGTAATAACCCGGAAAATCAAAACCAATTTAAAAATTTTATTTTTGCAATTTTAATGAATTTTGAATATTTGAAATGATTTATTTCAAATAATAACGACTAGAAATTTATTTTTAACAAAATTAGAATGTATATATTTATTTAAATCGAAGTTAGAATATAAATATTTATTTTAATTATAAAACGAATTGGAAATGGCATGGTAGTTTGAAAATTCGATTTCAAATTTCAAATGAATGTATAGGATTAAAAATAAACCGGATTTTAGCGAGACCAAAAATGTTTGAATCTGTTTGAAAATATCTTTCCAACAAATCTGAAAAATCAATATTTCATAGCGGGAATAAAAAGTTATGCCCAGTTGAAAATTCAGAATAGTCGCTATGAAATATAACCCTTAAAAATGGAGATTTTGCAAACGACCTCCGTTTTCAACGAGACCACTTTTGTTCGATCCGGAATGTCAAATTATTGCTTGATTCCAATTTTCGTAATTTTTGGAATTAATATGTGAGCATAGCAAAAGAAAATTTATTTTAACAGTTTCAATCAATTTGGATCGACCAGAAAATGGCCATTTTTCAACCGGTCTTCAAATTTGACGAAATTAGATTTGTTAGGACCGTATTGTCGATACCGAAGCTAGAAATAATTTTTCTGGAATTTTCAGAGTCAGTATGCGGCCTTGGTAAATTGAAATGTACATTCAAATTGAATATATATTGATTTATATTTTAATTTAAGTGAAAACTGATCGTAACAGCCGAATTGGCCGACGAAACATATCCCATTGCATTCGGAATGGTAGTATTTGGCTAGGGGAGACAGTCGTTGGGATTGATTTGGAGTTCGGACGAAATAGAATTGATTCGGGAATTAAATAATAATAAATATTGCATCTTTATTAACATTTTGGGCCCAAAACCTTAATCCCTTATCCATTTCTGCACGCTTCCACTTCTACAATCCACGATCGGAAAAGCTCTGGAATTCGCAGCTCAAAAATTTCCAATCCACTTCATAATTTCCAAAACAAATAAAAGAAAAACTGTAGAATGCTTTGTGATCTCTTGATTGGAACGAGTTTGTTCAATTCTTGTTCAGAATTGCTCATGAATTCTGTGCCCAAGGGCGCGATGTTCAACGCCATTTTCAGAGACGCGGAAGGGAACATGGGTCATCGCGCCGCCAGGCGTGGGAAGCTACGGCGTAGCCGGTCAACGAGGGCACCTCTGATCGATGGCTGGTGCTTTGGAATTTGAGCGGCGTCCAACCCTAGAGGATCAGTGAATGGGTTCAGCGGTTCGAACTACTCCAGTAACGGGACGATGAAGATGACGATATCAACAAGGGTATTAATCCTTAATGACTAATTAGGCAAAGATAATTATATACATATTCTATTTTTAAACAAAGTATTTCATATAAAAATCTGAATTTATATATAACTTTGTAAATAAAAATATGATTTTTATTTTAATAAAATAACTTTTTTAAAATATGGTTTTTAAAAATAAAATAACTTTTATTAAATATGGTTTTTAAAAATAAAATAACTTTGTTTAAAAATATGGTTTTGAAAAATATAAATAACATTGATTTAAAAATAAAAGGTTTGAAATAAAAGTATGGATTTATTTATATATGGTTTGAAATAAAAATATATATGATTTTTATATACATGTAGCGAAATAAAAATATAATCTTTTATATGCGTGTAGCGTCGTAAAAATGTGATTTTTAAATATATAGTAGCGTTGTTAAAAAATATGATTTTTAATACAAACCGCGTGAAACAGATGGCGATGAACTGACTGGAAGCAAAACGGAGTCCAAACCATTCAGAAATAGAGAATGGAGGAGTGGATCCCAAAGGTGAGAACTCCTCACTATAATTTTCTTTATACAGTTATTTATTCTATAACTGCATATATGAAATGTTCCCCATCGTCCACAGACCATGGACGACTTGTTTGTTGGGTTGTGTGGTTGATTGGATTATTTGTTTGAATTTGGTTATTTGGGAGAAATGAATTGATTAGAATTGATATATGTATGGCGCAAGCCAATATCAGGAGAGGGGTAATGCTAGACATTACCCAATTTCAATATCGCGCCGTTATAATGCCGAAATTTTCTGAATTAAAATGTGTTAGTTAAAAATAACATTTTTTATTAAATGTATGAACTGTTAAAAATAGCAAAGTGTTGAAATAAATATTTTAACGTATAAATGAACGGCATGAAATTCTCTTTAAAAGAATTGAATATTCATTTACAAATCGGACGATTTGTTTATGTACACACATTTATCTGACAGTGATTGGGACGATAAAATTTTACACATCGCCCAACTGCACAAATAAAATATGTGATTGATTGATTGAAACCCCACACGGGTATTGGGATGATATTTGACATACACTAATCCCAATTTCTAGTAGTATGTCGATCGATGGGTTGACAGACTATTGTAAGCATTAATTATTTATTTTAATGCTTATGCAGTTGTGCAGTGCACTTTGGATGATGGTTGATTGTGTATCATTATTATTGTGTACATGTATTGTATGAAATCCATATAATCAACATTATATGGTAATTGACTGTGTCCGATTCCAGTTCAGAAAGAATGAATATTTTAAAATAACAATTATTTTAAAATAAAGAATATTTTAAAATAATATTCAGTAAAAGATAAAAAACTGATTTTGATGTCCGATTTGGGATGGACACGAAAATATTTAAATATATAAAGTCGTGTTGATTAGATGTGCGCCATTTTGACGTGAACGATGTTTATATCGATTTTATTCACTTTTATAATGAATATTGAAAAAGGAAGTGATGTCAAAATCTATTATTTTGAAAATATTATCATTTATATATCGATGACATGGAATATTCGATTTTGATTTGAAATTGAATATGAAGTTGAAATCATTTTGAAAACGAAGTTAAAACGATTTATAAAATACGTTTTTAAGGGAAATAGATGAAATATACGTAATATATATTATATATATATAATGGTCTGAATAGAATGCGCCGCGCTGCGGCAGTTCGCGAATTTCGACCATTGACTTCGAATGGGCATTACAGGAGATTCGACCGTCTGATTCTCCTAAAACCGGAACAGTTGGGTTAGTATAGAAAAGAGCTTACTAACGAATAAAAGATATTTGAAATCTAACAGTTGGATTTGGAATTATGTCCAAATCAAATTTAGAAAAGGTCGCTGTAAGTGCAGTTCGATGGCCGTTTATGGAAATCGACTGTACGGGCCTTGATAAAATTATTAAAAATATCAATAATTAGTGTAGAATCATAAGAAATCATTTGGAAAGAATTAGGATGAAAAATTCCATATTTGAAAAGATAAAAATAGATTTTTATCGAAGTGAACTAGTTATGAACTAGAATTATAATCCAATTATTTTTAAATAAATAAATTCGATTTGAAACGGTTTTAAAAATAACCAGAATTTCCAATATATGAATGGGAATGGATTTGAATCGAAATTATCTTCGGAATATGTCGATATTGGATTCTGTGATTATACGGGCATTATGGAGGAATTTGGAAGATATATATATATATCGTTATTCCAATACGATGTTTGTTGAGTTTAAAATTTGATATTGAATATAAGCCAAGATATTTTTTATTCAGAGCCTTGTATTTAATATCAAACGGGATTTTGGGTTTGCCGTGAACGGTGTCTTCACTAACACTGTTCTTTAACCCAATGGAGTTAAGGAAATTAAAAACTAACTGGAGATTAACTAAGTTGAATGGTTTCCTGGGTATTGATCTAATGTTGGTTTCGGCCTTCGGGATTAATACTTAGGGAATTGTTCTCCTACTAATTTATGGTCAGAGACTGATGGAATGGTGTCTTCATTAACACTGTTCTGAAACCCCGTGTGAAAAGAATAAGTCTTTTAACTAAGATTTAAAGAATAATTACCAATTAATGGACATTTAATTGGAATTGAAATGGAATGTAAATTAGGTTTATTGTGAACTATGTTTTAACAACATTCGTTCTTTAACCCGATTTGCAGTATAATGTGATTTGGAATTTATAAATCTTTATTCCAAGATTTAATGGAATTTCCAAAGTAAAGTTTTCCAGTTTAATAAAATAAATTGGAATGGAATGAGATTTGATTTGATAATAATCGAAATGAACTTCTGTGGAGGAAGACTGATAATATATATGGAATTTAAAAGGCTTTGCCGTTATTCCATTTATAATTTTAGTCAGATACGGAAATTGATATTGATTATATATATTGGTTTGTTTTTCCGTGAAAATTCCATAATTAATGGAATGAGATTTTGGGTTTTGTCGTGTGTTGTGTTTTAAATGACATTAGTTCTTTAACCCAGTTAAAGATAAGATTTATTTCTTAACTTTGAACAATCAAAAAGTAATGATTTTTGGAAATTAAAACTGAATTAGAGTTTTAATGAATCTTTAAATAGATTGAAAGGTGAATGTGATAATTAAAATTATCAAATTCAATAAATGATCGAGAATGGGGTACCACCAGTTTTACTCCAGGCGATAGTTAAATCTTTAATTAGATATGAACGTGAAATGGTAATTGAATTTACCGATAACACTGTGGTGTTAGATATGAAGTATTACCAGTTTTGCTTCATGGGATGAATAGGTTGGGATTGGAAAATTTAACAAATGATTACTTCGGTAAGGTTCACTAATCCTGACTAGTTTGGATAAACCATAATTTGGTTTGAATTGATATCCAAAGGAAGATTAAAGAATAAATTTAAAGAATTTATCTTTGATAAAATTAATGGGAACCTGTCCCTAGGTATAAGAATATTTGAATAAAGGAATACTCTGGATTCGGATGAGGCGTATGTTGTGTTTTTATAGCACTTGTTTATTATATACGTGAGTTATTCAGAAAGACCGGGTTTATCCCATTCTGAATAACTGATTCGACGATATGTCGAGGATGTAGACGGTGGTCGAAGACCGGAGGTCTTCACGTTGTTTGGATGATTACTGATGTCTTGATTTGGCTGTACACCCAAAACGAGGTAATAAGTGGTGATCGTCCAAACGTACTTGGAGATCGACCAGATATGTGAGGACCTCACTCCTGTATTGGACATATGGGACGAGGAATAAGGTGCCTCAGGCTTCGTTCAGACCCAGAATGAACTTGTAAATGGATGTGTGTCTGACATTGGATTTCATTCTGTGTGATTGATAGACATCGGTTGCATAGTATGAATTGCCTGTGTGGCTTGTTGAGATGCAAATGATCAAGGCTTCTATTGAAAAGAAGAGTCTTGTGGTTGATGATCAAAGCACGACTTTAATATAGCATAGCTTTGTGTAGCGTTAATTCGCGATCCTCACATCCCGGTGTGAACCAGAAACGGAAGAGGACCTCAGGGAGGGCATGTGTTTCCTTCTAGCTAAGAGTGGTGTCTGGGTTTTGAACACCCGG
This sequence comes from Allium sativum, assembly GCA_030737875.1. Lineage (NCBI taxonomy): Eukaryota > Viridiplantae > Streptophyta > Magnoliopsida > Asparagales > Amaryllidaceae > Allium > Allium sativum. The sequence continues at coordinate 1,042,722,808 of CM060916.1, read as the reverse complement.
ACGTTTTACTTATGTGGATGATGGATAGCGAGGCACCTCGGTTATATCGGTCTCTATGGAGCTAGTGGATGGTATGGTCTTTATACAGACCAATTTTACGCCCCATAGGGTGGGGAAACGCAGTGTTCAGGCATTTTAACCCACTCCATGCGGACCGGCCCTGACGATCCAAGGTGCAGTTGTAGTTGTTCCAGAGACATGGGCTAGATTGTCTCGAAGCGGTAAGGACGATCTCTTGCCTTGGTTCACAGACGGAAATCCAACTTCCAATACGTCACACTTCGGTTTTGATTGTAGAGCCTAGTATGGCGACATAACGGGATGGGGCACTCATCCCGTCTATGATTGATACATTTATATTCGAAGTTGTTTTTGACACTATACACTTATAGTAATAATAAAATATGAAATTCCACGTACCAAGCATTTTTGGCTATTATAAGATAAAAACTCTATCCTCCGGCTTGCGTTGAATTGTGTGATGGGACATGAGTCTTATAATAGCTTCATTGTTCTTTATTTAGCATTGCGCTGTTTGTTTTATGCATTGGTATTCTTGGGGGTAAAACCCTTCCATGTTATACGGCGTGGTCCCTTGATATACCTAACTTTAAAATCAGATTAATAACTGTTTTAGTTCTCACACCAGTCACATGACTGACCGGGAGTTTATTGTTTTAACCTAAACTCTGGGTGCCCCTATTTTCCACACGGGTAGCTAGTAGTTTTGGTTTTGTAGATTTATATTCACAGGATCTTGGTTTACATCTGGAATGATATTCGGAAAGCTCTGTATCTATATATTCCTTTCAGTTGTGTTTGTCTTAGTTTTCCGCTGCTATGTATTTAAGTGTAATTTTAAATCTCTGATATTTATCGAATGTATATTATTTATTCATACTCTGTTATATTCTTGTATTCTGATGGAATTGTTGTAATAAGCAATGAAATGTTCTTCTGTTTGTGTTCTGATTTGTCGTTTTCTCAATTCAATCCGGGCTTTCCTTCACGGGGAAGTTTGGGTTGCTTCATCAGTAGTATCCTAGAATGAGTTGGAAGAGTGTTATTTTTAAAATAAAAATGAATTTTGTTTTAAAGATTTAAACCTTATAATATGTATTTGAATATTTATTTTATATTGAATTTGGATAATCGAGTTAATAAAGATTTTGAATATACGTGTAATTAACATGTATTTGAAGCCTCAAATATAGTGGATAGATATAGAATCACACTCTAGTCGCCCGGAGATGATTCTGATGATGGCATGTCATCATCAACATTTATGTTCGAGCTTCGAAAGTGGGATATCTATATATTTCCAATTGATTGGTGTGAGAACCAAAGTTAGATAGGGTTTATTGATTGTGATTTGACACAAAAAATACGAGTTTTATGTATATATAGAAAATTATATGTTTGAAAATCTAATCAACTAATTGATTGTTGGTTGTGTTGTATGATTATTTGTTAACTAATAAAACTAATACATGAATGAAAGGTAAAATTTAGCCAAGTTGTATCAAATATTGAACTGAATGGAAATTTGACTGAAATTACATACATGTACATGCATACATATTGAACAGGTCAAAGCAAGGAGGCTAGAGAAGAGGAATAAAATTGTATGCCCGACAAACGGGTACATGTTTACTATATTTCTTGGGTTTGGATGATTTTATGAGCCGCTTGGATTTTTCTCTTTTTTTGGATGGTGAGGGCCCTGCGTGGCTAGTTGCGATTTTAAACGTCTCCTCGTACAAAGGAGGTTATGGCGAAATTTTTCGAAAATTTAGGGTGTCAGCCAAATTTTTGAAAAATTAGAAATTCTTAGAAACTGAAAAGTTGAAGAATGAAAGCCAGCATGAAAGTTGAGTTGATTATTTATATTTAATGCTTAAGCAGTTGTGTAATGCACTCTGGTTGATGGTTGATTGTGTTTGATTATTGTTGTGTATATGTGTGTATGAAATCCATATAAATAAAATTATATGCTAATTGACTGTGTTTGATTCCCAATTCGAAAAGAACGAATATTTTAAATTAAAGAATATTTTAAAATGACGAGTAATGAATATTTTAAAATAATATCCAGTAATGGATCAAAATATGATTTTGATGTCTGATTTAGGATGGACACGAAAATATTTAGATATATAAAGCCATTTTGATTAGATTAATGCCATTTTGACGCGAACCATATTTATGTCGATTTTATTCATTTTTATAATGAATATCGAAAAGGAAATTATTTCAAATCTGCTATTTTGAAAATATTATCATTTATATATTATAATGATTAAGAATATTCAGTTTTGATTTAAAATTGAAAATGAAGTTGGAGTCGTTTTTAAAATGAATTTAAAACGATTTATAAAATATGTTTTAAATGAAAATCGAAGATATATATATATATATTTAATGGCCTGAATAGAACGCGCCGCGCCGCGACCGCTCGTGAATTTTGACCATTGACTTCGAATTGACAATACGGGAGATCCAACCGTTGGATTCTCCTAAAACCAGAACCTTTGGGTTCGTATTGAAAAGAGCTATCCAACGAATATAATAAATTTTAAATCTAACGGTGGGATTTGGAATTATATCCAAATCAAATTTGGAAAAGGCCGTTGTAAGTGCAGTTTGATGACCGTTTATGGAAATCGACTGTACGGGCCTTGATAAAATTATTAAAAATATTGATAATTTTTGTAAAATCAAAATAAATGATTTGGAAAGAATTGGAATGAAAAATTCTACGTTTGTAAAGATAAAAATATATTTTTATCGAAATTAACTAGTTATGAACTAGAATTAAAATCCCATATTTTTAAATAAATAAATTGGATTTGCATCTACTACTGGTTTTGTTTTTGAAAGAGCAGGAAAAAAAATGGTGGCTGTAAATTCTCGCTCTAATTCTTCTTCTTTCTCGTTGAAAATTTTTCGATCCAATTCACTTCTTTCACAATCCTTTTAGGATAAATCAAATTCATTTGTGAAGGGGTATAAACCGATCATTGTTACTCGATCAAATCCGATATCGGCAAGTTCTCGGATTCAGTATGGTGGGTGTTTTCGTTATGGAGATGGCAATCATTTTGCAAGGAATTGTAGAAATCGAATCAGGTGTTTTAACTGTGGTCAATTGGATCATCGAAGTGGCGATTGTTCGGTTCCTTCAGGAGGAGTTTTTTCTTGTCAAAAACAGGCAAAGTTCAAAGATGTGCAAATTCTGGGTTCGGGTATGATTTTATTAAAGAATTTTATTAGTCTTAATGATCAGATTCAAATTGTTAAAAAATTCCAAGAATTGGGAATCGGGGAAGGAGGTTTCTATAAACCAGGTTATGAAAATGGCGCTATGTTTAACCTCTTTATGATGTGTTTGGGTAAAAATTGGAATCCACAAACGAGATTATACGAAGACAGGAGGAAATATGATGGTTCAATTCCTCCGAAAATTCCATTAGAATTTAAAAAGTTGGTCAGTGATTCTATGGGTTGCACGCATAAAGGTATAGTGGATAATGGAGGAAAAAGTGATGAATTACCATTTATGTCTCCTGATGTTTGTATTGTCAATTACTATAATCTCGAAGGGAAACTGGGTTTACATCAAGATAAGGATAAAGTATTGAAAGCCTTTCGCTTGGACTACCTGTAGTATCGTTTTCTTTAGGTGATTCGGCCGAGTTCGTGTACAGGGATGAGAGATTCAAAGATACAGACAGGAAAATTGTTCTTAAGTCTGGGGATGTATTGATATTTGGAGGAAAATCAAGAGGAATTTTTCATGGTTTTTCAGGAATTTATAAAGATTCGGCTCCGATCATGTTTAGAGAGAGGACCAACATGAAGGTGGGTAGACTAAATCTAACTTTTAGGCAGTACGGTTTGTCAAATGATGAGGAGAGGCTCAATATTACTTCAAACATTGATAGTCATTCACATCAGATTAATTCAAGGTTTAGTAGTTCATTTGTGGATGTGGTAAGGAAATCTTTGCCTAGTATGCCCATATGGAATTCGATCAAAAATGTTCGCCAAAGGAAAAATATGGGTGTTCGTCTTTGCTATCGTTGTGGTGATTCCTCCCACATAGCAAAGGACTGTAGAAATGGTATTCGGTGTTTTAATTGCGGTGGTGTGGGACATCGTAAGAATAATTGTCCAGAGAGGTTTGTTGGCAAAACAATTGTGGAGCTTTTGCACTTCAATTGTTTGATGATTTGCCGGAAATTGATTGAACTACTGGAGTCTTATGCACTGGATTTCCCTGTTAGCGGGAATGAAGGGGCGTATATGATGTTGATGATGGGGTGGAATCTGGAAGGTATGGTCGATGGGATTTTGTGGAGTAAGAATGTTGATATCATGAATATACACCCTTCGTTACCTTGGCCGATGACAAGGAAAGAACATGCATTTTCTTTCAGTTTGAATTTCGTTAAATTGAGAAGGATTTACGCTGAGTCGAACGTCAGTAATATGAGGGTTGCATTACAACTGTTGGACAAGATTCTCGAACACTTCGATGCACTAAATACTGTTATTAATTGTGAAAATAGAGATGTGGATCTCAAGTATCAGTCAGGAAGAGTTTTACCGGTTAATGTGGAGTTGAAAAGTAAGTTTCAAACTGAGGATGATTTGGGTGTCAAATCGGATGTGGTGGCTGTTGGAGGGGCTTTTCTGGAAGATGAGATAATCCATGATGTGAGATGGGTTTGGTCTTCATGGTGTGATCCTATGTTTCTCGATCCGCATGTACTGAAATGTTTGGGACTCTGTGGCGAGACTTGGCTTAATGGTGGGTTAAATGGTGGTAAGACTGTTGTGGCTAGAGAAGTGATGACAGGAGTGGACAAGGTGGATATGGATGGCTATATTTCCGACTGTGGCACTGTGATTGAGTTTGGTAATGATTCAGGCGTGGGTGAGGGGATTGATTGGGTGGTGGCTAATGATGTGGAGTTATCAAACAGCTTTGATATGTTGGTTGAAGGTGATGACAGGTTGGACTCGAGGGAGGAGGGGATAGGTGGCTCAAACATGGTGGCAGTTTCAAGATATGGCTCAATGGTGAGGAAAGGTTTTAGAGTAGGGAAGATCAAATGTGACAAGGGGATTCATATAAAGGCTTTGAAAAATGTCAGGCGGGAGCGAGACAATGATGTGGAGTTGAATCATGAAAATAAGGTCAATGATTTAGTTTGTAACGCCAAGGTTGATTTGTTGGAAGTAGAACAGGTGGTAAGGGTTACGGGTAGTGATCTCAAGGAGGTAGTGGATGAGTGCAGGGGGGCAGATCAGGGTGACGTGGCTGTAAAGCTAAATAGCAAGGCGGGTTTGGTTAACAGTGGGTCTACCAGAGATGATATGGTATTAGTGGACAAGGTTTTAGCTGTTTCGATTCTGGTATGGGCTGTTATTCGAGCGGTTTTACATTTATATGGGATAATGGTTCATTCTCTATGGTAATTTGTGAGAAGGTTTTGAAGCTTCTCTCATTGTATTTGAGACCGAGTCATCGTTTATTTAGCTGGGTGGGAGAAATACCACATGCGGAGTTTAGTATTGATATTGATTCTAGCTTCTTGAGTAGTGATGGATTTTTGGAGCTTAGTGGGGCTAATTTTCAGAGCAGGGATGTTCCCTCTTCTTCGTCTAGGAGGGGGAGGCACAAGAGAGTTGTTCCGAATACTGGTTTGATTCATCGTAGTGCTAGGATCAAAGCTAGCTCCTCTCCTTTTAGAGGTAGGTCTCTGAGTACGAATGCGAGTAGTAGCATTTCGGAGTTGGGCCCAGGTATGGCTTCTGTTTATGGTAGTGATTATTCTCCTTATGCCTTGGGTAGCCTTTCGACTAGTCAGTTATTTTAGCTTGCCAATGATATAGCTTTTATTTTTATGGATATTAAGCTAGATTCTGACTTCATTAGGAGTAGGGAATTAGAGAGAGTTTCTTCCTTGAGTAGATGAGGATTGTTAGCTGGAATATTAGGGGTTTAAATGAACCTAAAAAATGTGCTAAATTTAGGACTTTCTTTGTAGATTATCATATTGATATTGCTTTGCTTCAAGAGACTAAAATTGAAAGTCCTGACTTTAGTTTTTACGCTAGTTTAGGTGGATCACATTTTCGTAATTGGGCCTGTCTACCGTCAATTGGCAGTGCAGGAGGGCTTATGATTGGTTGGAAAGATAACCAATATAGACTTGTGCAGGAATTTTCTAAGTTACATTCACTACACATTGTATTAACTTCACTTAGTGATAACTCTTTATTGGGCATTACGAATGTGTATGGCCCTCACACTAAGATTGAGAGGAGACGTTTGTGGGATGAATGTTCTGAATTTAGGAATCTTGCCCCAAATCTTTGGATTGTAGGGGGGATTTTAATGTTATTAGGTTTTTAGGAGAGAGATCTCCTAGAGAAAGTGATTTCTCTGACATGGAGGAATTTAATGATTTCATTCTTGATAATAATTTGATTGAGATTCCGCTTAACAATAGATCATTCACCTGGTCTAATGATAGGGATACTCCGTCTTTTGCCTTATTAGATAGATTTTTTATAAGTACCGAGGTTAATGATAGATTTCCTATTTGTAAAGTAAAGGGTTTACCTTTTTTATATTCGGATCATTGTCCTTTAATTCTCTCGTGCGATTCGAATATTTTAATTAGTAATAATTTTAAATTTGAAAAGATGTGGCTTTTGGATACTAGTTTTATTAAACTAGTCACTGTCAAATGGAATTCGTTATTCTATTTTAATAATTTGTACAAGGGAAATTCTGCAAAGATTTTTGTCGCAAAACTTGGTAAATTAAGATTTTTTCTTAAGAGGTGGAATAAATATATTTTTGGAAGTGTTCGAATTAAGAAAGATAAGATTTTATGTGAGATGTTAGATTTAGATAAGTTGGGTGAATCTAGAACTCTTAATCTGGTTGAGAGAGATAGACTTAGTAATCTTAGAAATGACTTCAAACTGATTTTGGAAAAGGAAGAAATAATGTGGAATCAAAGATCACGTGTTCAATGGATTAAGGAAGGAGATAATAACACGAATTTTTTTCATAGTATGGCTAATAAGAGGAGACGTGATAATTTGATTCATTCTATTTTCTTAAATAATGAGGAATTGACAGTTCAGCGTGATTTAAATGAAGCTTTCACCAATTATTACAAACAAATTTTTGGGACTAGGATCAAGAGAAGAATTAACGTTAATTGGAAGGACATCTACCCTAATGATGTTAAGGTAGAGTTATTAGATTTAGATAAACCTTTTTCTGAGCAGGAGATTTGGAAGGCTATTTGTGATATGCCTAGTGACAAAGCTCCGGGGCCTGATGGTTTTTCTGTTCTATTTTACAAACAGTTTTGGGAGGTCTTGAAATCTGATGTTATTAAATTATTTAATGATTTTTATAGCGGAGATTTGTGTCTAGGTAACTTTAATTTTGCTAATGTTATCTTTATTAAGAAGAGAGAGGGTGCAAAACTTTTAAAGGAATTTAGACCTATCTCTTTGATAAATGTATCTGTTAAGATTATTTCTAAAGTTCTAGCGAATAGGCTTAGTAGGAAGATGAATGATCTTATAGATCATTCGCAAACTGCTTTTATTAAAGGTAGACAAATAGTGGATGGAGTGGCAGCTGTACAAGAGTACATTAATGTATGTGTTAAAAATATTTTTTCATGTGCTATTTTGAAATTAGATTTTGAGAAGGCGTTTGATTCTATTGACTGGGATTACATATGTGAAGTATGTCTTGCTAGAGGTTTTAGTGTCAGATGGATTAACTGGATAATGCTTTTACTTAGGTCTGGTAGTTCTAATATTGTTGTCAATGGGGTTATGGGAAAGAAGATCCAATCTAAGAGGGGTCTTAAATAGGGAGATCCCCTGTCACCTCTATTATTTAATTTAGCGGCTGGCGTTTTTTCTAGAATTATTAAGAGAGCTGGGAGATTAGGTGTTTTGGGCAATGTTGGTAATGAGGAATTTAACAATGAGTTATCTATACTTCAATTCGCGGATGATACTTTGTTATTTTCTTCTCACCTTCCTAAGCACACTATTGCTCTCAAGTTTATTCTTTATTGTTTTGAGATGTTATCAGGTCTTAGGATTAATTTTGACAAGAGTTCTGTCATGGTCATTAATGATTTTGGTAATGTAGAGGCTATGGTTGCTAGCACCTTAAACTATTCTGACATGAAATTTCCTTTTGATTATTTGGGTTTTAAGTTTAGGCCTTCGAAACTAAAGAAGGAGGATTGGTTAGTCATAATCGATAAGATTAATAGTAGACTATCAAGTTGGAACAATAGATTTTTGTCTAGAGCAGGTAGATTAGTTTTGGTTAATTCAGTATTGTCTGCTATCCCTACTTATTGGATGTCTGTACATAGATTTCCTTAATGGGTTATTGAAAAGATTGATAGAATAATACGTAATTACCTATGGAGTGGGGGGGTGATCCTATTTGTAGGGGTTTCAAATGTTTAGTAAACTGGGAGGTGTGTTGTAAGTCTAAGAAAGATGGGGGATTGGGGATCATTAATTTAGTTAATTTTAACTCTTCCTATTAGCCGAATGGTTGTGGAAATTTAGGTGTCCTATAGTGTCGACTACGTGGAAGGTTATTGTATCTAAATTTTACTATTCAGGAGGAGAGTTTATTGTGGGATCTAGGGATAGTTGGTATAATAGATTATCTTACTTTTGGAAGTCAGTACTGAAGTGCTTTGATTTTTTTTTTAACTTAGGTTATAAGGTGATTGTCCATTCGGGTGATATGACATACTTTTGGCATGATATGTGGATTTCTCGTTTACCACTTAAAATTGAATTTAGGGAACTCTTTAATAATTGTAGTTTTAAAAATGCGTTGATTAAAAATGTTTTTATAAGAGATTTGGATCCCCCATGGGGGTTTTCTTTTGATAATATCTTAGAAGGGGAAATGTTAAGACAATTAGCTTTATTATATGCTAAGTTATCATTATACCACATTGATGAGTATAGGGACTTTATTAGTTGGGGTATGGATAAGAGTCAAGTTTATTCGGTTGATTCTATGTATAACTTTATAAATTTTTCGGGAATCTCATTTCGGCCTTTTAAGTTTATTTGGAAATCTAATTCTCCTCCTAAAGCTAAATTTCTAATGTGGTTAATCATTCATAAGAAACTTAATACGGTTGAGCTTCTAAAGAGGAAGAATATCATTTTTGATATTAAGTGTTATTTTTGTAATCTTTTGAATGAGGATGTTGATCATTTATTTTTTTCATGCAATATCACAAATTTTATATTTAATATGGTTTTAAGGATATTTGTTTTTGATTATCCTAATTCTTACAATAGTTGTGTCGAATATTGGGATTGTTATATAATTGTTTATAATGGTAGTAAAAGATACATTTTAGATTCTTTAGTCACTATCATAAGTTGGTTCATTTGGTTTGAGAGAAATCAGAGATGTTTTCATTCTAATTCTGTTTCTACGGATAATTTAATTATTAAAATAGTTTATTTTTGTTTGGAATGGATATCTAATTCACATTACAAGCTATTCGGGAAATTGGGATTTGAGAGTTTATTGTTTAAGGTTAGATTTAATTTGTATCTATTTATCAGAATCAGCAGTTTTTTTCGTAATAGATATCTCATTGGTTGTTAGTTTCTTTTATTTGTTTTTTCATTGTATTTTTCTTCTACACATATATGTATGGTAGATAAATATGAATGAATATATATATATATATGAATGAATATATATATATATGCTTATATAATATATATATACACATATATTTCCATATATATATATGTGTGACAAATTACTAATAGTTTGTTGAGCTTATCGCAGATTCAGGTTGTTGATTAAGAGGAAGTACTTAGCGGATAGTTGGATGGATTGGTAGCCGTTATTGTGGGGGTTGTTTTTTATAGTTAGATTTGGAGTGTTGTATTGGGTTGTTTTGATTCTCATTGTCTATTTTGATGTGTTTTGTTTGTATTGGAGTAGATATACTTTAATATCGGGTGGTTGCCTTGCCGGAATTCGATATTGAAGTATGATGGGCGGTGGTTTATCCGGAGCTCATCTATCTACCTCCTATACATCTATATAAATGAGTCTGTTACTATGTAGTTGGATTTTGTAGTTTTTTGGCTATATATATATATATATGTGGTGGTGTTTGTGTGTGTGTGCTCTCTTCTTTTCAGAAGATCACACATTTTTTGTTTCAAAAAATAAATAAAAATAAACTGGATTTGAATGGTTTTAAAAATAACTCGAATTTCCAATATATGAATTGGAATGGATCTGTATCGAAATTATATTTGGAATATTTCGATATTGGATTCCGTGATTATGCAGATATTGTGGAGGAATTTGGAAGATATATATATCATTATTCCCAATACGATATTTGTTGATTTTAGAATTCGATATTGAATATAAGTCAATATAATTTCTATTCAAAGCCTTGTATTTGATATTGAATTGGATTTTGGGTTTGTTGTGAATAGTGTCTTTATTAACACCGTTCTTAAACCCCATGCGAAAAGAATAAATCTTTTAGTTAAGATTTAAAAAAGAATTACCAATTAATTAACATTTGATTGGAATTGAAAATGGAATGTGAATCGGGTTTATTGTGAACTATGTTTTCAAAGACATTCGTTCTTTAACCCGATTTATAGTGAAATGTGACTTGGAATTTATAAATATCTCTACTAAGATTTAATGGAAATTTTCCAAAGTAAAGTTTTCCAATTTAATATATTGAATTGGAATTGAATGGAACTCGATTTGGTAATAGTCGAAGTGAGCTTCTGTGGAGGAAGACTGCTAATATATATGGAATTTAAAAGGCTTTGTCGTTATTCCATTTATATTATTAGTTGGATACGGAAATTGATATCAATTATATATTGATCTACTTTCCGTGAAGATTAATTAGTGGAATGTGATTTGAGTTTACCATGAACGGTGTTTTATGTGACATTAGATCTATAACCCAGTTAAAGACAGGATTACATGTCTAATATTGTATTTCGAACTGTATGGTTGATCTCTGCTAAATATACATCTGTTTAGTGGTGGAGAATTTATTCTCTTGCTTAATACCCTTCTCTAAGACTTACGAGCTTAGAGGTTATATATCGGTAGAAATCAATAGTACAGTGTAGATTGTCGATGCGGCAGGTTTGTGTTTCCAAAGTTAAATAATCATTAATATTGATTTTTGGGAAGATTAAAACTAAGTGGATTTTTAATGAATCTTTAATTAGATTGAAATGTGAATTGATAATTTAAATTATCAAATTTGGGAAATGATCGAGAATGGAGTATCACCAGTTTTGCTCCTTGCGATAGTTGAATCTTTAATTAGATTTGATCGTGAAATGGTAATTAAATTTATCGATAACACCGTGGAGTTATATATGGAGTATTACGGCTTTGCTCCATGGGATGAATAGGTTGGGACTGAGAAATATAGCAAATGATTACTTTGGTAAGGTGCGCTAATCCCGACTAGTTTGGATAAACCTTAATTTGGGTTGAATTGATATCCAATAGAAGATTAAAGAATAAATTTAAAGAATTTATCATTGATAAAATTACTAGGAACCTTTCCCAAAGGATATGAATATTTAAATAAAAAAATATTCAGAATTGGAATGAGGCGTATGTTGTGTTTTTAAAGCACTTGTTTATTATATACGCGAGTTATTTGGAAAGACTGGGTTTATCCCATTCTGAATAACTGAATAGGCGATGAGTCGACGACGAAGATGGTGGTTGAAGACCAGAGGTCCTCACATCATTTGGATGATTACTGATGTCTTGATTGGGTTGTACACCCAAGACGAGGTAATAAGTGGTGATCGTCCAGATGTACTTGGAGATCGACCGGATATGCGAGGACCTCTCTCCTGTGTTGGACATATGGGACGAGGAATAAGATGCCTCCGGTTTCGTTCAGACCCAGAACGAACTTGTAAATGGATGTGTGTCTCTATTCTATGTTGATTGATCTCTACTAAATATATATCTGTTTGGTGGCGGAGAATTTATTCTCTTGCTTAACACCCTTCTCTGAGACGTACGAGCTCAGAGGTTATATATCAATAGACATCAGTCACACGGCGTGAATTGCCTACGTGGCATGCTGAGATGCAAAGGATCAAGACTTCTTTTGAAAAGCAAAGTCTTGTGGCTGATGATTAAAGCATGGCTTTAATATAGCATAGCTTTGTGTAGCGTTAATTCGCGAGCCACACACCCCGGTATGAACCAGAAACGGGAGAGGACTGCAGGGAGAACATGTGTTTCCTTCTAGCTAGGAGTGGTGTCATGGTATGGAGCCCAGACTTTTTTACTTATGTGGATGATGGAAAGAGAGGTACCTCAGATATATCGGTCACTACGGGGCCGATGGGTGGATATGATCGACATACTGACCAGACTTACGCCCCATAGGGCGGGAAACATATTGTTCATGGATTATTAATGCACTTGAAATGTGGACCGGCCCTGAAGATCCAAGGGAAGATGCATTCTGTCCCTGAGGCTCGGGCTAGAGAGTCTCGAAGCGGTAAGGACGATCCCTTGCCTTGGTTCATAGATGGAATCTAATTTCCAATACATGACATTGCGATTTTAATTGTAGAACTAGTATGGCGACATGATATATGGTTCTATGTCATCTATGATTGATACATTTATGTTTGAAGTTGTTTTAAACACTATGCGCTTATAATAGTATCAAATGATTTTCTTTAAACGTACCTAGCATGTTTGGCTATTATAAGGGAAAATTCTATCCTTTAGCTTGCACTGCATTGTGTGATGGAACCTGAGTCTTATAATAGCTTCATTTTTCCAAAAAGCATTGCGCTGATTGTTTTATGCACTGGTATTCTTGGAAGGAAACCCGTTCCATGTTATACGGCATGGTCCCTTGATTTACATTATTTAAAAGTAAAGATTAATAATTGTTTTAGTTCTCATACCAGTCACATGGCTAACCTGGAGTTTATTGTTTTAACCTAAACTCTGGGTGCCCCTATTTTCCACACGGGCAGTTAGTAGTTTTGGTTTCGCAAATTTATTTTTACAGGATCCTGGTTTACGGCTGGAGCTATATTCATAGCGCTCTGTATCCATGTATTTCTTTCAGTTGTGTTTTGTATTATTTTCCGCTGCATTGTAATTTGTAAATATCTGATATTTATCAAATGTATGTTATTTGTTCATACTCTGTATATTCTTGTACACTGATGTAAATTATGGTAATAAGCAATGAAATGTTCTTTTGTCTGTATTCTAATTTGTCATTTTCTCAAAGTAGTCCGCCTTCTTGTTCATTTTAGGTCGGTCGGGAAGTTCGGGTCGCTACAAATGGAGTTCGCCCAAGGTGCCAGGGCTTGGTCTGGTGGTGCGGTGTTGGACGAGCTTTGATTTGAGGGGGTCTCAAGAATTCCGATGGGCTCTGGTAAAGGAGATCCGTGGTCAATGGTGGGCATGTTGTTGGGTTCGTTATGAAGAAGATTGTGCACTATAGCATGCGTCAGGAGAGGGAGGGAGATTATGCTGTGCTAACGTGTCGGTATTTTTATTTATTTATTATTTAATTATTATTATATATATGTATTCAACTTCTAATGTTAATAACTTGCACATACGAGGTCGGATTTTGAGGCGGTTTGTTGCGTTGCGATCGTCGTGAAATTGCAGACGTTCTGGTACAGATTTGGCTGCGTTTGGAGACTGTGAAATTTTGGGCTTTGGTTGGACGTTCGACCGATTAAAGACTCAAAGGTGAGTGAATTTATCTCTCATGACTAACTGAATTGTTCTCATATTTATTAAATTAAATTATGAAATAAACTTGATTGACTGGTTGTGTTTGATTGTTGATTGTTTATTTAAATTGACATATAAGTTAATTTCAGTGTTAATTTAGAATTGACATCGCTATGCAAAAAAAAAATAGAATCGACATTAAATTATTTATTCGAAATAAAATTGCTAGTCTGAAACCACGACATTTGTTAACTAGTGAAACAATATAATAATGACAGTTTGGATGAAATGGTTGTGATGGGTTGCCTTGTACTGATTACTGAATGGGTATCGTTAATGTAAATTTTTCCCATTATTCAGCATATGATACAGATGTTATCTGTGTCGATTGTTCCCATCGTTTACCTTAAATGTTATGGACACCAAATAAATCCGGGATTAATCGATTTAAATTAAATTAAGAACACCGGTTGAAATTATAGACAGCTATGACCACGATTTGGATTGAAATAATATATCCATCCCTGGAATATCGAGAGTTAAATTTAAATATCACTTGGCCATAAGATAGAGAACTTTATACAAAATCGGTTGGGTACATGATTTTATATATTTGGAAATTTATTTTGTGAAAATATATTGGAAGGAAATATAACGAGAATTATATATATATATATATATATATATATATATATATATATATATATGTTTCTTTAAAAATCAGAACTGGAATGTTTCATTCAATTGTTAAGGGGATTATTCCAAATAAATTGGAAATTGGGGAATGGGATTTAAATATATTTTTGATTACCCAAATTTAATTGTTTAAAGCTGAATTTAATAATTCTCTTTAAATTTAATTTAAATAAGAGTATTCGTCGATACTTGGAATTGTTCGAGATTTAGATTGAATATGAATTTAAATCCTTTTTATTTGAAGTTCGGGTTTGAATGTGCTTGAAATCGAGATATAGATATGAAACAAACTTTATTGAAGCTGAATGTATTATTTAAAGATTATTTTGGTAAAGCATTTAATATATGTATATATATAGTGATTTAAATTATTTTACTATACTCTAATTATTTTAATATATATATATATATTAATAAAAGAGTTTTACTTATAATTATATATTGTTCAAGTTATTTAAATATTTGTAATTTCTTCCTAAATTGGAATTGTTCTTGATTTAAACCATTGATTCAGATTGAGATTTGAAATAAAAATATATTCTCCTTTGAATAAAAATCGATGTGTAATATGATTATGATATTGATATGAAATTTCATTCTAATTTGAATATGAATTGATTCAGAAATGATTATGATATTTTGAAATAAAAGTTATTCTATTTTGAATATAAAGTTTATTTTGGAATTATTATGATATCTCGACACGGAATATATTATATTTTGAATATAAATTGGTTTGAAATGATTGTGATATTTGATATGAGAAGTGTATTCCATTTTGAAATATGAATTGTTTAAATTATAGGGAATGGAATCTAAACAAAATTAGGATTTGGTAATTTGGAAACTTATGAGAGGGATAATAATGAATAAAAGAACTATTTTTGAAATATAAGATATGGAAAATGAATACTGAATTTCAAGGAAGGTTAAGGCGATAATGGGGTTTATGAAAATTGAAATAAATCCAACCTTGATTATAAATGAATCGATAACAATTTGGAAGGGGATTTAAATGGGTAATCCAAAATGATCCGTAACTATTGTTCTAAAAATGCGCTTATTACTTGGAAAGACCAGGATCAAATATTTGTTCAAAAACCATTCCAAGTAGTAATACGACATTATAAAGAAATTGAAGACTTGGAATTCAATAAATGAAGATCGAGAATCTTCGAATTGTGTGGATTGATTGTTGACGTCTCATTTGGGTCGATCACCCGATACGGGGTTATAAGTGGCGTGAGATCTAAATATATTTAAAGATTTTTGGATTGTTGTTCCATTCAGACCTAGAACTGACATGTATGGATTGTGTGTTTGATATTGAAATTGATTAAGCACTAATCTTTGTTAATATATACCGAATTTGTCGCAATAAATTATCCTCGTCTCTAATACATATGAACTTAGAGGTGACACATCATGAATTATCAATGTGCATACTTGAGTTAATTATGAAATAAACTAGTGATGATCAAAGCTTGGTTTATCAAAGCATAGCTTTGTGTATATTATGTCATCATCGAACCTCATACCCCAGGTTAATGGTAAACTGGTGGTTAGTTGTATACATAATCTCTAGTGAAAATCGAAAGCTTCGGTGGTAGATCTGCCTTGAAACCTGAGGAAATAAAGTATATAAGGTGTCCAATGTCTGGATGAAAACCGGGATATATACTTCATGCTATGTATTCGGTGTCCGTGTCTGGATGTTAACCGGGAGATACTTAACTTCGTGTCCTCTATTGATCTTTCGTGCCAGGAACCATCATGTTGGAAAACCCAATAACCAATACGAGCCATTCGATTTGTTTGTAAACTATGTATACGGGCATAGTCACCATGCCTGCTAAGATTAATATATTTATTTGTGAAATAGTTTTCAACACTATGCACTAATAATAGTATTTAAAAGTGGATTTTCACATATGATAGAACTTTTGGTTATCATAAGACAAAACTCGACCATTTGGTGTGTGCTTGCATTATGTGATGTGGGACGGGCTTATGATAGCTTTCTTTTTCCAAAATCATTTGCAAATTTCTATGCATGGGAATTCACATAGAGTAAACCCGTTTCGCATTAGTGGCGTGGTCTGGTGAATTTCCCATAACACTTGTTAAGTTACTACACCCATAACACTCATGTTATTTCTTATTTTAATTTGACTAGTATGAGAATGATTTAGTTCTGACCCGAGTGTTTGTTGTGTTTCTTTTTATGCAATACACTCGGGTTAGATACGAGTTGTACTTAGCTAAGATTACTTTGCCTTGGAGAGCGAAGACGAAGATTTGGTATATATCAATTACATATATGTATTTCCCACTGTATTTTGGTTGCGCTGCCTTGCTGTATGTACCAAGGTATATGTAACTTTGATAATCATTGCATATTATAGTCAAATGTAGATATTTCTACTGTTTTTGAACTGTTAATTGCTTATTATATGTTATACTTCCACTCTGAGATTCTGTTATTGTTTTCTCTTCTTCTTGCTTTTCTATTACTTTTCCCAATAACTATTTGTATTTGTGATTCATTTGAGTCGGCATGGGTGGACTATTGTCGAGTTGAACAGACAAAAATCCAAGTCGTTATAGTTGGTATTAGAGCTTTGGTTAGCGATAACCTTGGCTCTGTTTGGGAATTAACTCATTAGAGATGGAATTAGTAGTATCCTAGAATGAGTTTAGGTGAATATATGAGAGGGCGTACATGTACTTTTGTAAAAAATGATTTTATATTGTGTTGATTGGTTCTGTTGAATATTTTTAAATTATGATCGATATATAGGACGCCATGGTATCGATTGGAATTTCTAAATAATCAAATAGAATGGATTGACATAATAATGTTTTGGATCGTATTTTAAATATATCAAATATATTATTGGTTTTAAATGAAGAGGTTTTTGTTGTTAGTAAGTGATAATACTATGTTATTATCAATTATGGTTGATTAAATGATAAACCAAATAAGGGATAATTAAAAGGTTTTGAAAATGAAAATGAGATATTTTGAATATAACTGGTTGCAAAATATTTTGCAAATAAAATGGAAATGAACTTGGGAACTCGATTTTGGTGCTTTTGAAAATAGATTTGCCAAGAAATTGAAATAAATAGTGTTATAAGTAAGTATTTTTGAAATGGAAATGATCATGAACAATTTTAAATGGAATAAATGTGTAATCCCTTCTCAGACCTAAGGAATAATCATGGTAATGAGTGCACACATTATCGGCGTTTATTTTGAAGAGTCTGAGTGGGGGAGACCACTCAGTAATTTTATAATTTGTTTGATAAAGGATCTTGAATTTAGATTTTCTATGGCACAAATTTTCTATATACTGATATTAGTATATGTTATTTAAAATTTGAATTTAAATAAAACTAGAATCAGAATTCCTACGTTCTTTATTAACTAAGAATTTTAACTTTGAATTAAGGTAAACAAGAATTAATGGGAATTTCAAAGTGTGGAATAAGTAAATAAAATAAGCATTAAGTGAAATATAAATTATGGTTGAACTCTTAAAAACAGAAGATAATGAGAAAAATTCTACAATAGAATCTAAATTGGTTTAAAAAAAGGGTAAAAGAAATATTGAGTTAAGAAGTGGAATGAGATTTAATGTAAATTGAGCTTAATGAATGGAACCAAATGGAGCTAGTCCGAAATACAAGAAATAGATTTGGATGAGTATAAAAAATAGAAACAGTTAGATGTTTTGGCATCAATTCTCATTAAAAAAAATAGAATCTAATAAATGAAATGAGTAAACTGAAATTATGGAGAGTGAAACAAAATTTTGGATTGGTAAACAATGCGTGGAATGAAGAAAAAATGATGATTAAAGGAGAGTTTAGGCAAACCTTATATTAATGAAAATAAATGGAAATGGATGATCCTAAATGAAATAAAACGAACATGAAATGAAATAAATTGAATTAACAAAAGAAATTTGTTTTTCTTCTATAAGTGGTGAAATGGAGAAAATTGGAATGATGAACAAAATCGACATTTAACTTAAATAAATGATTAACCAAGTATAAGTAAATGGAATGATAATCAATTTAATATGAGTCAGATCATGTATGAATATCTTAAGGCAATAAGAGGGTAAACCATGATATGAACTTAGTCAAGTTTTGCGAGAACGTGAATTGGAGAATTAGAAAATTTAAATAAAATTAAACTGATGTTTACAGATAAATCTGAATATTCAATAAGCTGAAGCAAAATGACCATAACTTTTGAATGGATAATCGTAATTCGATGATTCTGGAATTAGAAACCCTAGAAACTGAACCAAAACTTTGGTTAATAGTGCCTGGTCAAATTTTCATGCTTATTATGTTGAAATCCAAGCGTTAGTCGTAAATCTATGCACAGAATATGAAAACCCGAAGCGTATATCAATATTGTTTTGACCATAACTCCCTAACAGATTGTCGGATTTTAATATTCTTGTACAATCCGAAAGGCTCGGGATCTAAACAAAAGCTTTTCTTCAATATGCTTTGTAAAATTTTAATTTTTAGCGGGTCGAAAACTGGGTTGAACTACTCAGGCCTGCATTTTTATTTGTGTGGGCTGAAGCGTTTGCTTTCGCTAAACTGGTCGTAACTTTTGAACGGGTTATCCGAATTTTAAGAATCCAGGCAATCGGAAAGCCTGAAATGAATGCAAAAACTTTGGCCTAGTATGCTTTGGGCGAATTCCATTATTTAAATGGTGATAAACCTCGATTTTTTCGCTAGCCTATCGCTAATATTTTGGTTTTGTAGTTGAAATGATTAATATATGTTGTGCGAGTTATGTATAATTGCTATTTATTGTATATATGTTTGATTCTCATTCATATTTGAGTATGTAGCAAGTGTAAGGAATTTGTGCTACTCTTTAAAGCACGCTTTGCACTAAATGCTAAATTGCTAAATAAATAAGTTTGCAAATAACGCTAAAGAAGGTATGTACTTGTGTTATATAATTTTGTGGTTATATATATACATATATATATATATATATGTGTGTGTGTGTGTGTCCGCGGTAAGTAGCCCAGTGTTAAGGAGTTCCCACTACCTGGTAATAGGTTGCGAGTTCGCTCCTACGCTGGAGCAACTTCCTCCCGAGTAAAATTAACCCGGTATAGGCAGGTCCAAAGGGATCTTTGATGTGGACTGGGTTGGCCTATACCCCCAAGATGGATGGTCCTCTGTTGGTCTTCGGTGGTCGTTCATATATATATATATATATATATGTGTGTATATATATATATAGTTCCCCATTTTTGGGGATGCCTCACCATGTGATGAGATGTATATTTGGATTTATATGGATATTGTGATTTTCCGGACCTCTCCGTACAGAGGAGATGCTACCGAAATTTTCTGGGGTTTCGGAAGTTAGAAAATTTATGAGATTTTATCACTCGATAACCTATTTTATAAATGTTATTTTATAGGTCATAGATTTGAAAATATATGTGCTCCATACCTTATTTCGTTCCCATTTCGAGGACGAAACGATTAGAGTGAGGGAGGATGTAACACCCCATAATTTTCCGTGTATTTAAATTTGTGAAATCGATCTATAAAATTTATTTAAGTTGTAGTTGGATTAAAATGGAATTTAATAAATATTTAAATTGAATTAAAATAGTTAATTGAATAATTGAATATTTTATTAATTAATTAACTGTCAAATTTAGCTATTTTGGTGACTGTTTCGGAATTCGACGAAACCAGTTCCATCGGATCCGTAACGGTGAATTAATGTAGAATTTCAAATTTCTTTACAATTGGACGTGTCATTTGATCGTATGAAATAAAATGTGAAAGGAATCAATGTAATATGATAATTGTTTGTTTCTCAGATTGGACCTTCCATATATTTAAATAAAATTCATTTCCCCCTCATCAGCGCATTCTTCATTTCCTCAATCAGATTTCTTTCTCTAATGGCGGAAACAAAATTTTCAAACCCTAATTCAATAAAAGTTTCAAACTGTAAAATCAAATCTCCTCCAAATACCAACATATTATATATCATTGGGAAGTTATCGACGATATGAAGTTGCTAGTAGCAATTATTGCGACATTCAGCGACCAGATTTGCCGGAATTCACAGTCAAAAGGTGATTTTCGAAAACCCTAAGCTCTAATTTGGGGCTTTTCAATTTTAGCAGAAATTGGAAAATCAGACATTTGGATATTGTAGTTCTCATTGATAGGGAGGTCGGAATTCGTGTTCTAGGGTTCGAAAACCGATTCGGGTTCAAGGGGACACGAAGTGATGGAGTTCGCCGGAGGTACCGAGGCTTGGTCAGGTGGTGCGGTGTTGGATGAGCTTCGATTCGAGGGGGGTCTCGAGAATTTCGATGGGCTCTGGGGAAGGAGAGGCGCGGTCAACGGTGGGCATGTTGTTGGGTTCGTTGTGAAGATGATGGTGCACAATAGCATGCATTAGGGAGAGGGCGGGACATTATGTTTTGTTGACAAGTTGGTATTTTTATTTATTTATTATTTAATTATTATATATATATATGTATTCAACTTCTAACATTAATAACTTGCGCATACGAGGTCGGATTTTGATGTAGTTTGTTGCATTGCGATCGTGGTGAAATTGCAGGCGTTCTGATACTGATTCGGCTGCGTTTGGAGACTGTGAAATTTTGGGCTTTGTTTGGACGCTCGACTAACTAAAGACCCAAAGGTGAGTGAATTTATCGCTCACAACTAACTGAATTATTACCGTATTTATTAAATTAAATTATGACTTGATTGTCTAGTTGTGTTTGATTGTTGATTTTTTGTTCAAATTGATATACAAGTTAATTTCAGTGTTAATTTAGAATCAACAGCGCCATGGCAAAAAAATAATAATCGACATTAAATTATTTATTCGAAAAAAATTTCTAGTCTGAAACCCCGACATTTGTTAACTAGTGAAACGATATTATATTGATAGTTTGGATGAAATGGTAGTGATGGGTGCCTTGTATTGATTACTGAATGGGTATCGTTAATGTAAATTCTTCTCTTTATTCAGTATATGATATGTATGTTATCTGTGCCGATTGATCCCATTGTTTACCTAAAATGTTATGGACACCAAATAAATCTGGGATTAATTGATTTAAATTAAATTAAGAACACAGGTTGAAATGATAGACACCTGTGGCCTCGATTTAGAAATAAACGGTATATCCATCCCTGGAATATCGAGAACTAAATTTAAATATCAATTGGTCATAAGATAGAGAATTTTATACGAATATCAGTTGGATAAATGATTTTAGGTATTTGGAAATTTATTTTGTGAAAATATATTGGAAAGAAATAAGACGAGATTGAAAGATATATATATTTCTTTGAAAATCGGAACTGGAATGTTTCATTTAATTGTCAAGGTGATTATTCCAAATAAATTAGAAATTTGGGAATGGGATTTAGATACGGTTTTGATTACCCAAATTTAATTGTTTGAATCTAAATTTAATGATTCTCTTTAAATTTTATTTAAATAAGAGAATTCGTCGATACTTGGAATTGTTCGAGATTTGGACTGAACATGAATTTAAATCCTTTTTATTTGAAGGTCGGGGATTTGAATGTGTTTGAAACAACGATATAGATACGAAACAAACTTTATCGAAGCTGGAATAAAAAAAATTAAGTCACTGAAATTTGGAAGAAAGAAACAACTATGGTTTTAAAAACTAGTTAACTATATATAAATATTTACCCATAATTTTTGAAATAATTGTATTATATTATTTATTATTTAAATATTATTTTGGTAAAGCATTTAATATATTTATATATATACAGTGATTTAAATTATTCTAATATACTCTAATTATTTATATATATATTTATAAAAGAGTTTTACTTATAATTTTCTATTGTTCAAGTCATTTAAATATTTGAAATTTCTTCCTAAATTGGAATTGTTCTCGATTTAAACCATTGATTTAGATTGAGATTTGAAATAAAAATATATTCTCCTTTGAATAAAAATCATTGTTTAATATGATTATGATATTGATATGAAATTTCATTCTAATTTGAATATCAATTGATTTTGAAATGATTATGATATTTTGAAACAAAAGTTATTCTATTTTGAATATAAAGTCGATTTTGGAATTATTATGATAACCCGATGTGGAATATACTATATTTTGAATATAAACTAGTTTGAAATGATTGTGATATTTGATATGAGAAGTATATTCCATTCTAAAATATGAATTCTTTGAATAATCGGGAGTGTAATCTAAACCAAATTAAGATTTTGTTATTTGGAAACTTATGAAAGAGATAACAATGAATAAAAGAAGTATTTTTGAAATATAAGATTTGGAAAATGAATATTGAGTTTCAAGGAAAGATAACGCGGTAATGGGGTTTATGGGAACTATAATAAATCTAACCTTGATTATAAGTGAATCGATAACAATTTGGAAGGAGATTTAATTGGGTAATCTGAAATGATCTGTAACTATTGTTCAAAAAATGCGCTTATTTCTTGGAAAGACCGGGATCGAAAATTTGTTCGAAAACCATTCCAAGTAGTAGTACGACATTATAAAGAAATTGAAGACTTGGAAATCAATAAGTGAAGACCAAGAATCTTTGAATTGTTTTGAATGATTGCTGATGTCCCACTTGGGCCGATCACCCAATACAAGGTCATAAGCGGCGTGAGATCTGAATATATTTAGAGATTTTCGGATTGTTGTTCCGTTCAGACCTAAAACAGGCCTGTATGGATTGTGTGTTTGACAATGAAATTGATTGCGTAGCAATGGTCTCTGTTAATATATATCGAATTTGTGGCAATAAATTATCCTCATCTCTACGACATATGAACTTAGAGGTTATGTATTGATAGAAATCAGTGACACGTCGTGAATTGTCAATGTGTCATACTCGAGTTACGAAATGAACTTGTGATCAAAGCTTGTCTTAACAAAGTGTAGCTTTGTGTATATCATGGAACCTCACACCCCGGATTGATGGTAAACTGGCGGTTATGTTTTATACACAATCTCTAGTGAAAATCGAAAGCTACGGCGGTAAATCTACCTCGAAATCTGGGGAAATAAATTATATACGGTGTCCGATTTCTGATGAGAGCCGGGATATATACTTTGCGCTATGTATTCGGTGTCTGTGTCTGGATGTTCAATGGGAGATACTTAGCTTCGTGTCCTCCATTGACCTTTCAAGCCAGGAGTCATAATGTTGGTAAACCTAATAATCAACGCGAGCGGTTCGATTTGTTTGTAAACTACGTATGTGGGCATGGTCACTATGCTTGCTAAGATTAATATATTTATTTTTGAAATGATTTTCAACACCATGCACCAATAATAGTACTTAAAATTGGATTTTCATGTATGAAAGCATTTTTGGTTATCATAAGACAAAACTCGCCCATTTGGTGTGCGCTTGCATTGTGTGATATGGGACGAGCTTATCGTAGCATCATTTTTCCAAAATCATTTGCGAATTTCTGTGCATGGGAAACCACATGGAGTAAACCCGTTCCGCGTAGCGGCGTGGTCCAGTGAATTTCCCATAACACTACTTATGTTATTGCACCCATAACACTAATGTTATTTCGTATTTTAATCTGACTAATATGTGAATGATTTAATTCTGATCTGAGTGTTTGTTTAGTTTCTTTTTATGCAATATGCTCGAGTCAGATACGAGTTGCAGTTAGTGAAGATTACTTTGCCTCGGAGAGCGAAGACGAAAATTTGGTATACATCTAATACAAATATGTATTTCCCACTGCACTTTGGTTCTGCTGCCTTATTGTATATACCTAGGTATGTGTAACTCTGATAATCATTGCATATTATAGTCAAATGCAGGTATATCAAATGTTAATTGTTTATTATATGATATACTTCCACTGTGAGATTCTGCTATTGTTTTCACTTCTTCTTGCTTTTCTTTTATTTTTCCCACTAACTACTTGTATTTGTGATTCGTTTGAGCCGGCGTGGGTGTATTATTGTCGAGTTGAACAATAAAAAAAATCCAGGTCATTACATCCCATCCCCTCTCTAGTGTTAATATAGCTTTTAGATCAAATTACACATCACTCTCATTTGGTACCGGAGGACTGGATTCTAAAATTTTCACAATTTTATTTTTGAAAATGATTTAGATGGGTACCAACATTGATAATGTTAACACTATCACTCGTTCCTTTAAAAATTGGCAATCTATTGCCAGACAACCATTTTTCAAAGGTAGTAATTATAAATATTCGGCTTACGAGATGAAAATCTATTTACAGTCAATTGGTATAACACCTCAAATCCCTTAACATTATCCCAATATAGATTCCCATTCAGAAATATGGAGCATTTTAGGTATAAAGACATAAAACATCACAGAGACGAAGGTTCCACAAGATGTAAGAAAATAAAATATACAATAGAAGAAGAAGAAGATAATTTATAATAAAATAAAACCATTTATTCCAACATAACAAAATTATCTGAAATCACAATTTCTCAAATCTTAGCCTAAAAAGAAATAACATCAAAATACATAATTATTAAAATTTCCCAAATAGCCAAAGAAAAAACAAAACCATAGAAGTGGAAAAGAGAAAAATAATACATCTTCAGCAAATATCTCCAAGAAAGAACCAACAAAGCAATCTAACTATGTGCTTCCCTGGTGAGTGCCTGGGGGAAGAAAAAGAAAAGAAGGAAAGGGAAAATTGGTAAGTCAAAAAGTCTGATGAGCTATTGTGATTACTAGCACTATTGATAAGCAAAGGTAAAATGATAAAATAGTAGTTCAAATGTCATAAGAGGGTAAGTGTCTGTGCATACCCAAAAGTTATCAATTAGAATAAAGATAGTAGATATAACATAAAGGATTTGATTGCTCTCATCCATAGAATTTGATAATTATGATTGTTTTCCACTTCTACAAGTTCAGGACGATAAATAAAATTGGGAAGAAGTTTCCTAATACTACCTAATTGATCGGCTTCCCACCAAAATGTGAATAATCTTGCTTATTGGGTTGCCCCATCACCCAGGTGAGTCGACACAAGGATTGACCCATCTACGTCCCGGGTTGACCCGTCTTGGGACCGGGTCGTCCATGTTCCAACGTATACCTATATATACGTTTGTTTATTTATTAAATTTAGAATTTGAATCTCAAACTTGTATTTGTCATAACTTCTTCGTTTTAAGTTCATTTTACACAAACAAAATGTCTATTTGAACCAGAAAATTGTAATGAACCCAATGGCGCAAACCACATTGCCCAATTCCAATTATTTTCCAAATTGTTCTTTTATTAAATAAATCCATCAATTAATTTATTGTTCGTTAAAATTTGGGTCATTACATTGTCCCCTCCTTAAAGAATTCCATCCTCAAAATTTCTAAGGTAGAAGAATAATATAAATGTTTTCTACATCCATCTACTCGTCCATCATCCACTGGAAAACATTTTCCTTAGTTCATCTAATGTTATTCGTGTACTTATGCAATATTGTAGTGTATATGACCCTGACTAATGCAAAAGATTAGGTGTTCTACTGATTTAGTTTACCCTCTTTTATGCAATTATGTTTGTGTCATGCATCCAATCTATGCAAAAATCCCGATGATAACACATAATTTTGTACGCATGCATCAAACACAATCCAAATGCAGCAACTATATAATGACATCCTATATTACAACCATTGAAACAAACTAAATAAAATGCACACACTTCCTTATGAAAATTCATGTGGGACCTATTTAGTCGATCATAGTGTGTAGTGCGTGTATACGCATCCACTTGCAAACTCTTGCATTAATTTGCAAATGTCAAACATAACATGGTTTCAACAATGTGTTTCTACGATATCCTATCATTTATAGGTTTCTCCTAGGACCAGATTCAAAGGAATTTAAAGGTATAACGTAAGAACTAAATATGGAAAAAGGTCATAACATACCATCAAAAAGATAAGACTAAGAAACGCGCATCTTCTCCTCTGCTTCCCAAGTGGCCTCGTTGGAGTCATCTCCTTACTGCACCTTTACAAGGCTCACCCCCATATTCCTTGGTTTCCCGATATCAAAATCAAGGATTTGCGTAGATACTCGTTTTAAATAGTTGCCTCCCGTTTGATCACCATGTCCACTAATGCACTAGGATCTTCTACCACTGTTGAATCGTGTAAGCACTTTCACAAGTTCGATACGTGCAATATGTCATGAACAACTGATAGCGTCTACGTTAGTCGAATCCTATATGCCATCTTCTTTACTCCCTCTGTGATCAGGAATTTCCTAGCGAATCCCGGTGCTAACTAGCCAAAGGAGCCAAACCTCAACACGTACCTCAAGGGAAAAACCTTGATGAAAACCAAATCTCTAATAGAAAACTCCAGGTCGATCCTTCTTTCGTTCGCATAAGACTTTTGTCTATCCTGTGTCGCCGTCATCCTCCTCCTAATCAAATCAAGCGTATCGGAGGTCTCTCTTATCATTTCTGGCCCAAGAAGCAGTTTGTTTGTCGAAACCCACCAACATGTCGGAAATCTACACGGTCGTCCATACAGGACCTCGAAGGGTGTCATGCCAATGCTAGTTTGGAAACTATTGTTATATGTGAATTCCACGAGGGGTAAATATTCCACTCACGTCCCTCTGAAGTCTAAGATACACATACTCAATACGTCCATCAAAATCCTATTCACCCTCCCGGTATGTCCATATGTCTAAGGGTAATAAGCAGTGCACCACCTGAGTTGCATTCCCAAAGCCTCTTGTAGACTCTCAAAAACTCACTAGTGAAAATCGGTTCTCGATCGCTCACAATGCTCGAAGGAATATCATGGAGTCTAACTATCTTGCGAATATACAAAGAATTCAACCACACAGCCATCCTCTTACCCTTAACTAGGATGAAATAGGCTCTCTTAGTCAGTTGGTCCACGATGACCCAAACGATGGTGTTTCCCTATCTCGACTTAGGCAACCCGTTCACAAAATCCATAGAAACGCTCTCCCATTTCTACAATGGCACATCCAAAGGCTGAAGTAATCCATCGGGATTATTTTGCACAACCTTGACCCTTTGACAAGCCACGCATCTAGCCAGACTCGTCATCATGTCGGTCCAACAAAAGACTTGTTTCATATCATGTTACACTTAATTTACCATTCCATCAAAGTCAGCCTCTGCAATTCATGAAATATCTGAGGAGGCGTCTAGAAATTTATCCTCTACTCAATTTATCCAATGTTCTTGAAAGCTTGGGATCCTCGCTCTCCCTCTTCCCAATCTACTCTATCAAAGTAGATTACACCTCAAATGATGCCTACAATCCAAGAGTGAAAACGGTAGATAGTCGATATTCGAATGCGGATTTGTACTTCAAACTCTGTCGCCCAACGAATAAAGGACTCAATGTTGTCCTCTGCCTGCTCAAAGCATCAACCACTGTGTTCCCCGTGCCAAGGGTATAAGAAATCTTGAAATAATATGATGCTAATAACTTCGTCAACCTTTGCTACCTCAAATTGAGATCCTTTTAAGAGAACAAATAATTAAGTGACTTGTGGTCCGTAAGGAGCTCAAACCTCTCACCAAGGAGGTTATGTCTCTAAAACTTAAGTGCAAATACTATAGCAGCTAAACCCAAATTGTGTATAGGGTAATTCCTTCCATGAACCCTTAGCTTCCTACTACCATAGCACACTACTCTACCCTTTTGCATCAATATTATGCCTAGACTAGTACCACAACGATCAATATAAACTATGAACATCATAGATCCATAGGGTAATGTCAAAACTGGTGCATTGGCAAGAGAATTCTTTAATCCCTGAAAGGCAACCTCACAGTACAAATCCAAAGAAAATGCCAAACTCTTCTTAATAAGCCAGATCAATGGTTTGAAATATGTGCGAAGTCCTCTATGAACTTTTAGTAGCAACCCGTTAAGCCAAAAAAAATCCTCACTTCAGTCATGTTATTAGGGGTCCTCTAATCCTATACTACTCCTATCTTTATGGGATCAACTGCCATATTCCCTAAGAAACACACCTCTTTCCTCCAGAAATGACACTCAGAGAATTTCGCCTCCAACTGGTAAACTCGTAGAGTATGGAGAATGTCTCCAAATGTGAAGCATTCTCATCCTCATTCCTTGAGAAAACAAGGATATCTTCCATAAAAACCACTATAAACTTATTCAGAACATCTTTGAATACTCAACTCATCAAGTCTATGAAATACTTTGGTGCGTTGATCAACCCAAAAGACATAACTAACAACTCAAAGAAGCCATCAGGAATCTAAAACATCGTTTTATCAATGCTATCCTCTACTACACGCAACTTATGAAAACCAGTAATTAAGTCCAGTTGAGAGAATATAGACGTGTCTACGAATTGATCAAACAAATCATCTACCCAAGGGATGTGGTAAAGATTTTTCTTTGTGAGCTTATTCAGTTCTCGATAATCCACGCATAAATGAAGGGAACAATCAGCCTTAATAGTGAAGACAATCCATGGCCTTATTCATAAATACTCCATCTAATAAAACACTTTTACAAAATCTCATCCACTGCTTGCTCAACTCTCTCTGTTTGCTCGGAGCTATATGCCGAATAGGTAGCGCCACGGCCTTCGCATTCTCACTTAGATAAATCCATAAGTTGATCTCTCGCTTAGAAGGCAATCCTCTAACCTCTTCGAATACATTCGAATTCCTACGCATAACAGGTGTAGAATAAATATCAACGGAAGAATCCAAGGAATAAAGAAAAGTCAACATGATTGGTCCTCATGTTTCTCAATAAATCTCTAGGGCCCAGGCACTACATGTCATCAAATGAACGACCCTCATATCAAAACCAAGTACAGGCCCACGGCTAATCAGTCCATCCCTAAGGTCATCCCATACACCGAAAATCCAAAAATATAGACATCACAATCAAACTCAACACCTATTATAGAAATTTTTGAACCCTTGCAAATCATAGATAGTGCATCGAACCACCTATAGGGTTTGAAACTACTATGGGATCAGTAACTGGTGAGATTTCCAAGTGCAAACAATCAACCAAAGTACTAAAAACAAGCGAATGAGAAGCCCCCGAATCAAAAAGAGTGCATACAGGAAAATCAGATATAGAGATCAAAACTTCAACAGAAACTTTTCTACCTCTGTTCGGGATACTGCTAGTCAACACAGCCTCCAACACATGCTTCTGAGTTGTCGAGTACCAGTCTTTTATCCCGCCTTTTTTGGAAATGCTCTACTAAAATGTCCTGCTTCCCCATAGTGGGAACACTTTCCCTTCAACTTCTTGCAATCCCTAACGGGATGTCGTGGTATCCCGCACCCATGGCACCTTATCTCATTCTTGATTTGTCCTTTTTGAGGATTCCCAACTTGCTTCTTCTTGTCCTTCTTAGTCCACCATTTCTTTTTAGGACCAGAAAACTTAGAAGCCTCACTCTTATCATCCTTAATCCCGTCCCTCTTGTCTTCATGAGTCAGTGCCATCTCAACCAAAGCCTCATATGTCGCTCTGTAGAAATGTGAGTCATCGCCAAACCTTGGAGAGGTTGATTCATCCCTCTCGCAAATTGAATAGCCTTCTTGTTAGCTGTGTTAACCAAATCCATGTCAAATCTCGATAACTCGTTGAATTGGTTGATGTATTCTTTTATCGATAGATTTCCTTGCTTCATATTTAATAACCGCACTAATTGCATTCTTTCTTCAGCAAGTGATAGAAACTTCCTTTTGAACCTATTTTTGAATCTAGCCTAATCCGTATTCCTTCTCTCAGCCTTTACAATCTCCCACCAAAACGAGGCTTCCGCCTCAAGTTTCCAAGTTGCAAGTGGAACTCTCGTCCTATTCTCAAGTTCCAACAAATTGAAAATCCTCTTACTCTCTCTAATCCAGATGCATGCCTCCACAAATGTCTTGGTACCCGAAAAAGTCTTGTCTCCCAAGTTAGAGAAGTCCTTACAAAGCTTAGAAAAATTCACGGCTGTAGGAGGGTTGGGAGGAAACATCGCAGCAGGTGCTGGAAGCTGTGGATGTTCTTGTCCCTCAGCGGGCGTTGTAGCCTCTAAATATCTACAGAGCCAACCGAGGATAGGCTCCCTAAGAAAGATTAGGGTATCCCGACATTCTGTGGAAAATAAAGAATAGAAATTTAGAATTCAAGGAATCAAAGAAATATTGTAACTTGACTAGAGTGGATATATTTTATTTTCAAAAATAACCTTTGGCCTTTAAAAATAGGTTTTCTTTCAAAACGTTTTATTTTAAAACAAAATTTTAGTGACCTTGTAACCTTAGGCTTGATACCAAATGTAACACTCCACACCTCTTAACATTGTCGCAATATAGAATCCCGTTAAGAAATATGGAGCATTGTAGGTATTAAGACAAACAATACAGGGACTAAGATTCCACAAGACATAAGCAAATAAAAATTATAGTGGAAGAAGAAGACAATTTACATAAAAAAGTAAAACCACTTATTCCAAGATAACCAAACTATATCAAATTATCATATCTCAAATCTTAGCCATAAAAGAAATAACATTAGAGTACACAATTATTAAAATTCCCTGAATAGACAAAGAAACAACAAAACCGTGGAAATGGAAAAGAAGAAAACAATAAATGTTCAGCAAATATCTCCAAGGAATAATAAGCCAAGAAATCCAACAATATGCTTCCTTCTTGAGAGCTTGGAGGAAGAAAAGGAAAGAAGGAAAGGGAAAACAGGCCAAACAAAAAGTCTAGTTGTCGTGATTACGAGCACGATTGATTAGGAAAGGGAAAATAGATAAAATAGTAATTCTAGTGTCATATGAGGGTAAGTGCATGTGTACACCAAAAAGTGAATAATACTAATAGAGATAGTAGAAATGACATAAAAGGTTTGCATGTTCTCATTCATAAGATTTGATAATTATGGCTGTTATGCACTCCTACAAATTCGAAACCATAAATACAATTAGGACGAAGTTTCATAATACTACCCAATCTATCGGTTGCCAACCAAAACTTGAATAATCTATGCTAATATGAGTTTGGGTTTATCAGGCTCTATCCCAATAGAAAAGAATGAAACCATATTCACAGTGGCTTATTTTCCCCAATCTAACAAATATACGCACAATGACCGACCGGAGCACACCCATATCCACCCCTACTTGGACCAACTTACATCCACAACACAGCATGGTGCGTTTCCTTGGCTTTAGTTGAGACCGAAAGTGATAAAAAGAGTATGTTGCATGGAATGGATCCCATTTAATAAATAACTTAGCAGAAATCCCCAACCCTTTATTTGGCCCCTGCACAAATTTTATTAGGCCCATAATTTACCCGCACATTATAAATCAATATATTCATATTAAATCCTAACGCTAAATTTTTAGGCTTGTAATTTATCCATACACTGTAAATTAATATGTTTATACCAAAGCTTAATGGTGTAATTTTAGGTTCGTAATTTACCTATAAACTGTAAAACAATGTGTCCATATTAAAGCCTTACTGTGTTTTTCAACTAATCACTATAATAATTTACAAATAAACCACACATGTTTGTTATAATTTCTGATTATTATATTTATGCAATTTATTGATTACTTTCCAATTTTTGTCATAACCCATTAGATAGGCATTTATACCGTCCAAATCAGATTTAATCCAATTATTCCCTTTTTTGACATCCATTTTCCAGATTTCATAATCGTAAAAGGCTGCAATTGCAAGCATAATCCTAATGGATTTAACCAAAGCCACTAGGGAGAAGGTTTCATCATAGTAAACTCCTTGAATATT
This sequence comes from Allium sativum, assembly GCA_030737875.1. Classification (NCBI taxonomy): domain Eukaryota; kingdom Viridiplantae; phylum Streptophyta; class Magnoliopsida; order Asparagales; family Amaryllidaceae; genus Allium; species Allium sativum. The sequence goes on along the minus strand of CM060916.1, from coordinate 1,042,690,371 downwards.
TTGAAACCTTTATTGACTTTTATAGGTTTGTACTCTACCATCCATGTCAATGTTCTTCTTGAAACCCCACTTACACCATATTGGTTTTATCCCATTATATGGATCAACCAAAGTCCACACTTGGTTGGCGTACATGGAATCCATTTCAGATTTCATAGCTTCAAGTCATTTCTCAAATTCTAGTCCATTCATAGCTTCTTAGTAAGAAGTGAGATCATCTTGATCTATGAGCATTACGTCTCCAGTTTGAGTCATAAGAAACCCGAAATATCTATTAGGCTCATCATATATTCCACCAGATCTACGAATATCTTGTCTAATTTCAACCGGCTTAGTTTCCACAACAGTTTGTGGTTCTTACTCGATTTCTAGTTCACGTTCAATGGTATCTTATGGTTTCTGAATCTGTTCGAGTTCTTCTTTATTCCTATCTGTACTTTTAGAAACTAGTTCTCTCTCCAGAAAAATACCAGTTCGAGCAGTAAGCACTTTATTCACAGAAGGCTTGTGGAAATAATATCCATTTGTTTCTTTTGGATAACCTACAAAATAACACTTATCTGATTTGGGTCCAAGCTGGTCAGAAGCAAGATGTTTAATAAACGCCTCACATCTCCAAATCTTCATAAAATACACACTGTGACATTTCCCAGTCAATATCTCATATGGCATATTCAAAAGCGTTTAGTGGGAACATGATTAAGTACGAATGCAGTGTTTCAAGGGCATAATCCGAAAAACTTGTTGGAATATTTGTATGACTCATCATTAATCGTACTATATCTAATAAGATGTGATTCTCCTTTCGGACACACCATTCCATTGTGGTGCTCCCGGTGGAGCGAGTTGTGATACAATTGCACACTCTTTCAGATAGTTGTTAAATTTTTTTTCTTATACATTCTCATCCTTGATCTGTTTAAAGTGTCTTTATATGTTTTCTAAGTTGATTTTGAACTTCATTCCTGAGTTCTTTGAACTTTTCAAAAGATTCTGATTTGTGTTTCATGAGATACACATAACCATTTCTGCTGAAATCATCAGTAAATGTAATGAAGTAGTAAACCCTACTCATTGGTCCACATACATTACTATGCACAAGGCCCAATACATCACTATCCCGTTCAACGTGTTCAGCGAAAGGAGCTTTAGTCATCTTGTCTAATAAACAAGATTTGCATTCTTTATGTGATTTGAAAATAAATAAATTCAATCTTCCATCTTTATGGAGTTTTGATATTCGTTTCTCGTTTATATGGTCCAAACGACAATGCCAAAGGTACATTGGATATAAATCATTAGATTTAATCCGCTTAATATTAATGTTATAAACAGGCTCATCAAAGTTAATAATATATAGACCATTAACTAACTGGGTATTTACATAAAGTATCACATTTAAGTAAAATGAACAACAAATGTCTTTTATTGAAAATGAAAATCCAAGCTTGTCCAAACAAGATACAGAAATAATATTTATTCTAACGGAAGGCACATAATAACAATCTTTTAATTCTAAAAAAAAGCCAGTAGGTAAGGATAAGAGGCAACTTCCCATGGCTAATGCAGCAACGTTTGCTCCATTTTCCACTCATAAGTCCACTTCAACTTTTGCCAAATTTCTACTCTTTTGCATTTCCTGCAAGTTGCCACAAATATGTGATCTACATTCAGTATCTAATATCCAAGACGTAGAAGTAGATAAATTGACATTTGTAACATTTATACCTGATCCGGATGAAGTCATACTTCCCTTCTTCTTTTTTAGATTTTCAAAATAATCATAACAACTGCATTCCAAACTACCTAAATTTCCACGGTGGTGACAATCACCATCTTTTGGAACCCCTCCTTTAAGCTTCAGTGCCTTTTTGAAATTGGTCTTGGCAGTAGTCTTCTTAAGCTGATTTTACTTGCCTTTACCATTGGTTTCAGCAGCCCCCTTTTGTACAACCATCATGGCAGTAGATCCTGCTTTCTTCATATCATTTTCAACAGTTCTTAACATGCTTAATAACTCAGTCAAGGGTTTCTCCATTTCGTTCATGAGATAATTCATCACGAATTGAGGGTGACTGTTAGATGATTGTAAAATAAGATCAGTTTGAGTTGCAGGTGTTAATGGAAACCTTAACCTTTCAAGATACTCGATGTATCCAATCATTTTCATCACATGTGAACCAATGAGTTGTACTTGGTGGTGCCTCTGGATCAGGCCCATCAAGTACATACCACTTTCTTTCTTGTTTGAGGACAATCCTCAAATTTTGATGCCAATAAAGGAAAATAATTCTATTCAGTTTTTCTTTTTCAAGGACGGACCTTAGTGACAAATTGTTGGTATTGCTTGCCATTTAATATCTACACAAGATAATAAATAATAATGATAAGTGATTTTGCAATACATATATATACAAATTTTGAAAATCAAAATTATATAGAATTTTGCATATTCAACATCCCTATATATATATATACCAATGTATATATTTATATTTAAGTGATCTAAGATCCATATCTAATCATGCCTTGAGTTAGCTTTGGCTAATCCCCAAAACACAATCTTCTAGGTAAACATCTTATGCCAATTATATCATATATAATTCTTGGATAGCATGATGAACAATTTGTTCATTTTAAATGTTGGATATTTCATGCCTTATGTCTCTAAGCCCATAATTTTATTATGGCAGTTTAGTTAAGTCAGACCCAAGTATAAACAATTTGAGTACCACAATTACTCTATCGCACACAACCATGGTAAATTGTATGCTTACGCTTTGGCGTAACCCACAACTATTGATTATAGCACTAATGAGTGTTTTTCTCAGAAGACGTCATCATGGCTTAATATAAATAATTAGTTTGAAGGGATTTAAAAACTCGAGGTGGTAAGTCATATTAATCACATTTATACAATTCAAAGTATATGTATTTTACTTCAGTGATTTTAATTGCACATAGGTGCAATAAAATATATAACACACGTGTATCTAAATTCAATGTTATATAAGAAATATTCTATATGACTCTTGAACATTTCGAGATATTGGTAAAAAAACTTTTGCACAATGTCTTGCATGCATAACATCAGATATCATATTCACAAACTCAAAGGAAACTTCATGCATCCTTTTTGTTTCCATAATTATATAAACCCAGGCCCAATCAGATTTTAAGGCCCAACTGGATTTCCAGATTTAACAAGTAAATGCAAACATAATGAGCAGTAACTATCAGCACAAATACCTATACAACCTGGAAGTTTTAATCTAAGCATATGAGATAATACAACAATTCTCATCGCATATATACATTCATCAGTGCATTGTGTTTTTCACACACATATTAGCACGCATGTAATAATTGATATGGGTCAGTAGCCTAGATTGTTTATATACAACATATTATTCAATCAGCATATTTGTATACATATCCATTTTAGCATAGGATTCTAGGTACTTAAGTAACTCAGATTTAAACCTAACTGAATGTCCAAATTAGACATGTTTATACTCAAAGAAATGAATACCATCCTCTTCTTTTATGTCAACCACACAGCACTCATATAATTTTTTTTTCTAGTACCACACTATAGCCTATGAAATAAAGTAGCAACAATAACATATTGGTTGACATATTTATTCAATGGGGTATGTAACTACATGAAACAACACATATCGTCAGTATAGTCATTTATGCCATTAATTTATATGGAATATCCTTATAACTGTGCATATTAGTCTTATCTGTTCATAGCAGACATAACTGTATATTAGGGGTGCATCTTGATGCAAACACTTATGCAATATTGCGGCATGCACATATTATGGTCGCACACGCAGATCCAAGTATCAAAACATAATATTGTTTAAAACAATTTTAAATTTCCAGATTCTAAAACTTGTTTGCACAAACAGCATGAAAAAAATATTCATACTATTTTATCTAGCAGAACACGTTAGGAATTTGTGCACTAACATAAAATTTCAACAGCATGTTCAATTGGCAAGTTTATATACACAACATTCTTAGGGATATCTAAAATATATTGTAAAAGGTCTGGCATCCATACATATATCATAAACTTTTTTAACCGGGAGGGATGCAAATCTGTAACAAACAAGAAATTTCGACGATCGAATTTTCGACACAAATACATTCCGTGTCCAAACTCGAGTACCAAAAATCCAGAAAGTTAAATAGAAAGAAGTTAGAGGGTGTGATAAAAAAGAAAGAAATATTAGAATAGAAGAAAAAGAAGAACTAAACAAAATTTCAGAGTCTCACATCGCAGCGGAATAAAATATAATACAGAAATAAATCTATATTGAAAACTTGAAATAATACTTACAATTTTTCAAAGTACAGTGGACATTCAATTCATCTGGATAGTTATAACAGTTTGTCCTCATTTACAACACACAGCGGAATACTATATAGGGTGCGTTTTTTACATGTCCTTATTAAGTTTCAAAATTAGGCTCACATCCGATCATAAACTTATTATAAATTACGTACTTATTTTTCAAAAATTCATCAAAAAAATATAAAAAAATCATGTAAATTCGTATTTAAATTAAACATGTACTCGCCCAAAAATTCAGCTCATAAAAAAATAAAAAAGGCATCAAAATAAAAAATATACAGAAAATAGCGAAAAATGTAGTAATTTGCGTCAAATCATGCACATATTTGAAATTCTTGCATTCATCTGTGCAAGTATTTCACCGTTAAATCTGCGTTGGCTTTTTTCATACATGTAAGCAAGTTATACAGATTCTTGCATACAAGTGTGCAACAATCTGCAGGTAAAATTTTAGTTCAGTTTTCTTCAGGCAATACTTGCATACATGTGTGCAAGTATTTCAAATAACTGCACACATGTATGTAGGTTTCAGTACAAAATTTTCAAAGGAAATAGGTTCAGAAATAATAGCATACATGCATGCAACTATTGGCAAAAGTTGCATACATGTATGCATTTTTTTTGCGTGGTCTTCTGGGAATATTTCCAAAATTCAGATTTTTTTTTACTGACAGCCGCACTTGTTTTCAGAAAATAAGTAAAAGGTGGAATGGCAAAAATAGGGGGTGGGTTTACAATAAAAAGTTAGGAGGGATGTGAGCCTAATTGAGTTTTCTTTTAGGCATGTGTGCCTAATTTTCACAACTATATATATATATATATATATATATCATACATCCGAATTCCTCCATCTTGTCACCTGAAGTCTGTATCAGCCTATCTTGAACCTGTAAACTCGGTCAGACCCAACTCGTTCTGACTCGAGCATTGCAAACGCCATAGGTCAGTCTGGTGAATCAGCGTGAGAAAAACCCACTAAATTATTGATATCATCCATCTTGATTTTAAAGTTAAAAATCCCTTCGAAAGAAAAAGATAATCGTAATACCAATCCACACATAAATACAGACAGTTTTTACCTTATGATGATACAAAACATTTTTGAAATCCATATCCTTTCTAATATTATAATAGTGTCTAAATACAAATAAATATCAATCTAGCAGAATGCTTGCATCTCATGCTCTACATATATAGTATACAATAAAAACCATGGGCGCTTATTGGAGATTGGATTTCCAACTATGACAAGGTACAGAACCACCTTCCGATTGTGTATCTCTAGAGGGGAATACACTGGGTTCGATAAGAAAGTCTTGCAACTCGGCCAACACATGACCGACCACTCATTTCTCTCGAGTGTATCGAATATATTGTCACCTACGGTTGCTAGCAACATAACTGTTCCTGGGAGATACAAAAGCGAAAAGAAGTAACAAATATGAATATTCTCTAAATGGTGATAATACACCCAGATGGGTGTGACCCACATAGCCATGCTGCCTGCCTGGTTTTTGTCATTTCCTGGTTACGAGGCTTAAGGTTATAATCGTATTTCTGGATTATCTGGCCACCATTCACCTTGAATGCCACATTGTCAAATCCGCCAGATATCACTAATTGGCGTCCATAAAAATATTATAGTGTTCAAGCTAAGAGAAGGTGTATTCTCCGCCATCAACAGAAATATGTTTGAGGAAACCAATGTACGTGGTCCGTTGGAAATACTTTGCCAGACATTCATCCATACAAGTTGTCCTGGGACTGGACAAACCGAAGGCACTCTCCTACCGCATCCTAGGAATCACCCTATAGATCAGTAGCGACTAGTCCTTACAATCCGTCGATCTCAATCACCACAGGATCACTATCAAAATATCTCCGTGCGCGACTCCAGGGAATCCGACAAGTAGTCCTTTCGCTTATGAAGATTTACGGTCTTCATTGCTCCATCTTCAATCCGTATATTCTACGTTTACGTATTAGTTAGATCAGAATGGTTTTCGAATAAATTCGATTTCGGTCTATCCGTACCAAGAAGTGTATAGGCCAGACTTGATAGTTGATTATTTAATTATCAAAGAAAACAACCATTTATCTACTGATTTAATATTCTTTATTACTTTGTCCCCTTTTTGCTTAACCATTCGTTAATTCAACGCTTCTATTTTTTCAATAATTTGGAATACTCATTTTTCTTTTTGTATTTATATATATATAAGAATATTCAAAATCCCCTTTCATTTTAAAATCCTCTTTAAGCATTTATTACTCATATCGATCATGTCTCTAACCATAACTAGTAAGGGAATAATTCCCTTAGTATCAACCCCGAAGGCCGAAACCAACATCAGATGGACACTTAGAAAAATCATTCAACTTACTAATCCCCATTTAGCTACTATTTTCCTTAACTTTATTTTTAAACTTCTAACGAATAAAAATTCCAATTATTCCTTATCACTTTTAAATGAGATATTTATCTCGAATTTATCATCATTCCAAATATTTTAATTAAAAATATGATTTACAAAACCATTATCGAATATCCTATTCTTTATAACCACCTTTATAGTTTCATTATAACTTATCTCAGTTTATTTTGATGACTTCATTTCATAAAAACATTCGTATGAAAATACCATTTGCCAATCCTTTATTATTTCATATGCATTATCTAAAGTCTTTTAATATAATTTATATTTTATTTTTCAAATTAGTTTGACTTAAATTCAATTAGAATTTATAATTTAAAAACAACCATTCCTTCTACTGATTCTCATTTGCAAAATATTTTCCTTTCCCGTTATTTGTCTTAACTGTTGATAATATTTCTTCAATACCAGTTCATACTGAATTCATACTTGCAATTTCAAGTCTCATTCTATTTATAACTTTTATTGAGTTATAAAATCTTCCTAATATTTCCCTTGTAAATTGGAAAATTTTAATCCATTTCAAATGTGAGTTTCAAACCACATTTCCACTATCTTTTCCGAATCCACGCTCAAATTATAACTTTCTCAAAATACTTCCAATATATATGATTTTTTACTTTTATAAATGTCACTTATAAAATCGAGTTCTCATCTTATTTGTTAAAACAACATTTACTTTTCAATTCTATTTAATATGGTTTCTAAATAAACATATCTATTTGGAAATAAATATTTCCTTTTTTTAAGTTCTTTTTATACTTCAATTCTGTTTTGAAATCCATATTTTCCAAATTCTCAAATGGTAATCGTTCATTCCTTTATAAACATTGTTTATAAAATTACTTCATTAACACATTTGTTTAAACAAAACTTTTCCTTTAAACCGTATTTATAATTCGGATTTCAAATGAACATTTCTATTTAAAAATAGATATTTTCTCTTGAGACAATTTCAATAAAGGTTTATTTTACGATTCCCATTTCTTTTCGAATTTCATACACACTTCATATTTTTCTCAAATTTCCGAAATAATAATTCCACTTCTCATAATGTTATCTATAAAATCCCTCCTTCATGATATTTATTTAAACAAATATTTGCTTTTAAACCCTATTTAATTTGGATTCTAACTAACAATTTCCTTTGAAATAAATATTTAAAAATTCTTTTTATATTCCAATTTCTGTTTTATAATCCATATATTATTATTTAGGATATTTAAAATATCCTAAAATCAACAATCAATGTTACTAACACATCCAAACACGTCGTAAGCTATCACAGGTCATAAAACACATCATATATCAGTATATATGTAAAAACAAATAATCTAAATGTGAGGAATCCAGTTGGATCCCTCCAACCTGTTTTTCCTGCATCCACAGATGTTAGTCAACAATAATAATACCCATCCTACTTTGAGCCAGGAAATCGCGGTATAAAGGTCATCCACTATATATATTGTGGGGGTGCATAGGGAAATCATCCGCTAATGGTAGTGAGGGCATCCTCTAATGGTACTACGGGCATTATCCAATCACCAATCACCAATATTATTTTTATATATTATTATATAATATATCATCACTTTATATCAATCAATTATCATTCAACAAGCAATAATATAAATATGAACTATTAAAAATAGTTCCCAATAATTCAATTGAGTGAGTTTAACTCACCTCGGTTTCCTTTGACGAATATCCAATTAAATTTCTGTATCGTCTCAGTTACACATTTACCTCGTTGCCTCAAATAAATTTATCGCTTGTGAATATTTTATTTATCGATTAAATATTTTTATTTAAACTAACCATTAAGATAATTAAATAAATCGTCCTACGTATATTTAAATTTTGGTAAAATGTATACCTCATCGTCTTGCCAATAATTCGATGAACGGCGCATCATATCTTCGAACAGCTCCAAAATTGATATGCAACACTTCAATATTACATCGAACAACCCCAGACAATTGCCGCAGCTACTGTCTCACCATCTACTTGATGATCTCAACCTCATTGCTATGTCTGACCTGATCAACCTGACCATCTTCAGCAATATTACTGCAATTCCATACACTCACAGTCCATACTGTGTTCAACAAACCCGCACTCTTCCACATTGCCCACTGCTACACCTTAGTTTAGCTCCACGAACATACTGCTTGCCTTGATCTGAACTTTCCCATCGGAAAAATCACAAACCCAAAATCAGTATCGCTTTCCACAAACCTCCCAGTCCCCTTAATCATCACAATCGAACTCCATCACTGCAAAACTCCCCCAAGGTCTCACTGTCAATCCCATCACTTAAACCCAAAAACCATCATCGATCTTCACTGCCCAACTCCAAATTGAATTCCAATACCACGTTTATCCCCAAAATACACATCGCACAATTCAACAGTAAAAGTAAACTCTTCAAATTATCAACTCATGTTCCCAAATACCACATTTCTGCACCTCTTTAACTCAACAAAATTGACAGTAGCCTCATTGTATACTCCACTGCATATCCTCTCCACCATGTCGAACTACACAGTCAACTCCAGTGACCAGTTCCGACCCTTACAATATCTATAGTAGCGACTTAAACACCACATCGAGCTCCAGTTCGGTTGCTCCTTAAACATAGCTCCATTCTCCCAATAGCGACATCGACCTTGCTACCAAATCGCAGAACACAATCATGTCTCGGCATCTCCTCTATACTCATCACAGACCAATGATGACCGCTCTTGATTCGTGAGCGACACTAGTTAGGGCCAAGCTGTAAGAACCTCGCGATATTGAATTTTGATTTCCTTTTTCGTCCTTTTTTATTTTTTTTATTCCGAGGAATGATCTCTGCGACTAACAGAAGGGGAAAGAGAAAATAAAGAGAATGAATTTAATCGGTTTGGGATGGAGGAATTACGAAGGAGGTGGCCGTTTATATAGGTGAAATTCAGACTCGATAAGAACAATGTCGATCAAAAGGGGTACGATGATTGGAAAGGAGGGTAGTTGTAGCTAAAAAAAATAGGTATGCAGAGTTTTCTTCATTTGAAAGGAACGGGATGTAGTTGAAAAAAGAAGAAAGCAGCTACTTAGGGTAGGTTCAGGAGTAGCGTACCGCTGCTGAAGGCTTCATAGAGAAGGAAGAAGTTAGACGTGAAAAATGAAAATAATAGACAGGGTAGCATTACATAGTAGCTGTGTTATTAGGTCGTATCCGATAATATATAATTTTATTTATTTTTTAATTTGATTTATTTATTAATTTAACCTGTGTACCTTAAATTAAAATTTCCTACGCTATCGAACCCCTATTTGAACACAACGAACGGCATTTCCAGGGTTCTACCACCATTCTGAACACACTGTGTAACACCCCGTAATTTTATAACATTAAAATTCACAAATTAAAGTATACTTATTTTTTAGAAAAGAATTAAGTGAAATGGGTTGCGCAGAGAAATATATATATATTGATATATATATATATATAAATTAAAAATTAAATAAATAAATATGTGAAAAAGTTCAAAACAGCGAATTGGGAGGGGAAATAACCGAACCGGCCCATTTTTGAGGTCGACCCAAGCCCTGCTGGGTCGACTAGGGGTTAATCCAGGGTGTTTGGCTGTCAACCCGTGGGCCGATTCGCTCAAATGCAGATTTTGCATTTGATTGGTTCTCATGGTTCAGGGTTAATCTAATGGTCCTAAATAACTTCCTACACCTATAAATACATCCTAATGCTAACCCTAAACCTAATTAAAATAGAATAGTTACCGTCATACCGTCGCCATGGAAATCAATGGAGCCGCCGCCAACTAAGAAAGAAGAAAAGCAAATTCAATTCTAATTCTCTCAACCCTAAAGCAAAGCAAAACTCTCTCTTTTCTTCTCTAAATTGTGAGTATGATGATCTTAACAAAGTTATTATCATTTTAATTAGGTTGAGTTATGAATGGATTATGAGTAGATGATGTGAATTATCATATATGTTATTGTAAACCCCTTTTACTATCATGTATATTGTAAATCCAATGTTATGTGATGATGATATCTTTTATGTTGTAAATCATGCTATGATGATGTTATGTATGTTGGAAGTTTCTATGCTAAGTTGTGATGAATCATACATGTTAAAAAGGCCATGATGTTACCATCTATGCTAGTTAGTTCATATTAATTAAATCATCATGTTTGGGTTATGTTGATCTATATGACAAGTCACATATGCAAGTTAGATTGATTAGAAAAGTTATGAACATATGCCAAGACATCTATTATGACATCTAGAATTATGCTATGACATATGTGATATCCTATGCCAGTTCACACCATCATTATGTTGCCTAAAAACCCCATATGCAAGTTTATCTATAGATTTGGGCTATGATCATATCATGTAAATTGAGACATTTAACAAGTTGACACCTTTTGATCCTTAACATGTGTAGTTTATGCAAGTTTCACCCCTATTATGATTAGATTTATTTTAATTGTCTATATGTTGTGATAATTTATCTTTGTGCTAGGTGTTAGACTATACAAGTCTAGCCTATATTATGCGTTGAATAAGCGAACGTATAAACATGGGGTAGGGGTAATATTAAGGATTTAATATTAAAAAGTTGGGGTGCAATTGATATGATTTTGCATGCCATAAGTGGATGGCCATAATTGAGTCAATTATGGACATCATTAAAAGTTGACTTAATTAATAATTTGAATAGGGAATTATTAAAACTGGGGTAAAAGATTTTAAGTATTAATCAATGCTTAGGACACGAGGTTGGACTCGTTTGTGACGTAAACCTGCCCGGACCCGCCCGACAAATCCAGTGGTCACAAATGTCAGCCCAATGTGAGAGGTCCTAGGCCTAAACTAAAGCATAACGGTTGTAAAGACACGAGGTTAGACTCTTTTATGGTGTAAGACTGCCCGGACCCGCCCGGCAAATCCAGCTGCCATAAATGCCAGTCTAATGTGAGACGTCTTTATGAGGTTATGGCCTGAATGAATTAAGAAATACTTAACCTGATAAACATGTAAGGTGGGACATGGGGGTTAAGTAGGTGCCTTGTGTAACACCCCACCTCTGCCAGGGTGACTCTTGCAAGCACTCTGGCTTTGGAGGGGCGTTTGAATCAGTAAACATGCATAATGATATATCAAGGCAGAACAAGAACATATGTATATATGTAAACAGAGTAAATAACATAGATAAAACAGCGGAAGATTTTCAAACCATTTCAAAACAAGTCTGGTACAACACAATGTTAGCTTTCCAAATAAACAAGTCTAGATAAAACAACATCAACTGACAAACTGAAATACATAAGTGCTATCCCCAAAATAAGTGAGAACCATAGCTAGCTTCATGTTGAAAACGTACATGAGCTGAAATCCCACAAGCAAGCAATCCAAAATCCAAGCTAGGCTCCGGTATTCCCTCCCTAAGAACCTGGGGGGGAACGGAAGAAAAGAGGCGAAAGAAAACAGGTCAGTCAAAAAGACTGAGTAAGCCCTACTACAATCAATGTAAACTGACAAAGTTAACTGGCATGAGCAGCAGGGATGAACATAAGGATAACAACATACTAGCATGATGATTAACTAACAAGGTAGATAAAGGTGTCATCGTATAATCAGGTTTAAGGTTTTGCACCACAGGTGTACTAGCAAACTAACATGACTGGAATAAACAAGTATTGATCCCTTGGCCCAAGCTTTGGCCCAATAACATGAAGTGACCCTCATACGAGGTCCAATAACATGAAGTGACCCTAACACAAGGTCCAACCAAATGGTCTAGTCGATCGGCTCCCTAAGCCTAACTCGTCACGTGTTGGTGTCAATACGGCCCAAACATAATTGTAGTCGAACTGTGCCGGGTCCACCCTTCGGGTGTATCAAGCCCTAGGGTGTCAACCCCTGGACACCATAACCATGAGTGCACAGTCTCGATCTACTGGTACCCGTGCATGTTTTCTCCGGCTCCGGACTATGTGCACGGCCAGAGTCCGCCCGGAACTACACCGGCGTACCACCCTGCCGTCGCTTATTGGTCGCTTACCTCCAGCCCAGTAATCGTGCCCCCACCCTAGCCTAGTCCCTAGGGTCATGATGATACAAACTAGGGATTACTGCTGGAGTGGACCCCCATTGCTAGGATTTTTCTAGTGGGTTAAGTACGGTTTAACCCCTTTTACTAATCATGGATTAACTTGGTTAAGTGTAACGATGAGTTCACGACTTAACCCCGATTAATCTACCAAGCCCAAATTGGTTAAGTATTAAATGGACCATGACTTAACCCTAATCATGAGGCATTAATTAATTAATGCGCCTTAACCTCTCACATTAGACTTTGTTGTTGTTACTAGTTAAGCCGGGCGGGTCCGGGTAGCTTTACACCACAACTTGGTCTAACCTCGGGTCCAAGGTACAACATGGCCAACTTCTCACATTGGGTCCTATTGTTTGTAGCAACTAGTTAAGCCGGTCGGTTCCGGGTTGGTTTACGCTACAAACTCAACCCAACCTCGAGTTGGTCACACTTATCTTTTCTAAGTGTCATGTCCATCATGTTTCCAAAACACATTACAAGTTTTCAAGCAATTGGGTAGACCTAACTTAATAGGTAAATTCCCAATGGGTAGACCTAACTTAATAGGTAAATTCCCAAGCTTATGTTTTTATGTCTTTTAAGTTCACCCAACCCCAAACGCAATCCCATCGCTTACATATCGCAATAGCGCATAAAGGATAGAAAGAGGGAACTTGGTATAATCATGACATAAGAGTGTTGAAGCCACAAGTTTAACATGGTGGCATATGAAATGTTCATGTGTTCATACCCTTGCATATTACATTTTTAGGTCCCAAAAGCATGCATAAAACCAAACTTATCATATTGGTGATACATGGTGATAAATGACATGTAAAAATGGCCACAAGTTCGCATCTAGCCTCACATGCAAGTTATCATAAGAGATATGATAACTTACATGTTGCCAAAATGCAACCTTTGGCATAAAGCTTGAAGCTTTATGTTCATAAACCCAAGATAAGCTTGCATAACATGATAGCATGATCAAAATGTTCAACCCAAACTTGCACAACATACTTGCATATCATAACATATCAAACTTGCATAACATAACATGATAAACTTGCATATCATAGCATAGTAAACTTGCATATAAACTTGCATATCATACATTTAACTTTAGAGTTTAAGTATGAAAGTAGAATAGGGCTTACAATGCTTATGAGGACTCAAATGAGTATAGCAAATATAAGAAAGCCCTTATGCAACCAATTAAACCCCAAAATGCAAGCTTTAATAGAAAAACCCCTAAGCCAAAGTGATCAAAACCCTTGCTTTATGATGCAAATATAGAAACTTGACTTGAATGCAAGCTAATGATGCTCATGCAAGCTTGAAACCACTTGTATGCTTGGAAAATCTCATAAAAATTTGTTTAGGAATTTATGAAGAGAGTGGAGGCCATGAGAGGATTGATTTTGCCATAGTTTAGTTGCTAGAATGAATAATGATGATTTAGGCTAGGTTTGGGGTCTTTTTATAGAGTTTTAGGATAGTATTAGCCATAGGATTAACCCTAGATTCAATCCAAGCCATCAAAGCATGTCTTGGGGAAGAAGTCAAGTGTAGGAACCATCTAGGGCCTTTAGATTAAAGCTGAACCATGAGAACCATTCAAATGCAAAATCTGCATTTGAGCGAATCGGCCCACGGGTTGACAGCCAAACACCCTGGATTAACCCCTAGTCGACCCAGCAAGCTCGGGTCGACCTCAAAAATCGGCCGGTTCGGTTATTCCCCTCTCTCAATTCGCTGTTTTGAACATTTTTGCATATTTATTTATTTAATTTCCAATTATATATATATATATATCAATATATATATATTCCTCTGCGCAACCCATTTCACTTAATTAAGTATACTTTAATTTGTGAATTTTTCGTGAAACTTCGCGAGGCGATATCTTGGTCATACGGACTCCGATTTTCGAAAACTCGGACTCTATTTCGCGTATTTTTCCGCGACGGACGCAATGGCACAGCCCGTTTCCCTTGATTCAGATTTTACAGTTTAATTCTGCCTCCATTTATGTTATAACATGTTATTCAAAAATACGGGTTGTTACATTCTCCCCTCCTTAAAGGATTTCGTCCCCGAAATCTCCAAGTTAGGAAGAACGTATCCTACCATCCATCATCCATCTACTCAAAACATCATCCACGAGCAATCATTGTCCTTAAAAGGTTCTAAATGCTGTATGATCATATGCAAAGGTGTGTGTATATGTACTTATCTAATGCGAAAATCAGGAGGTTACTGATTCAGTAAACCCCCTTAATGCAAAATATGTTAGTGAAATGAGTCCATATGTATGCAAATTCCTAACATAATTTATAATCTCTACATGAGTGCACATAACATTCATCCATATGCAACATCCACGTGATAGCATAACAAGTTTTCATCCATGAATAAGCATAAACATTCATGCATATGCGGTATGAAAGTGTGTGAGCCGATCTTAGTGCCTAACGTGTATTATGCATCCACGAGTATCCACTTGCAAACACTTGCAACCACTTGCAAACATCAAACATAACATGTTTCAAATACATGTTTCAATCAAGGGTTTCTACCTAAGGTTCTCATGACAAGATTTACACGATAAACTAGATAAACATGGATAGCAAAGAGAAATATATGCTAACAAAGAAAAGAGATTGAGAGTGTACCCTCAAAAAGGAATGGATAAAGCCCACGCATCTTCTCCTCAGTTTCCCAAGTTGCGTCTTCTTCGGCTTCACCCCATTGAACCTTCACCAACTTGACCTCTCGATTCCTTAGCTTCTTGGTCTCCGTCCCCAAGATACGAATCGGAGCTCTCCTCAAGGTAGCCTCTTTCTCCACTTCCACATCTTTCAGAACACTTTGCTCAACAACCTCTGCTGATTCATGTAAACACTTCCGGAGATGCGAGACATGAAAAACATCGTGTACTCCGGCAAGCTTCTCGGGCAACTCCACTCTATAAGCCATCTGCCCGATCCTCTCTATAATAGGGAATGGTCCAACAAACCTCGGTGCTAACTTCCCAACGGCTCCGAATCGGACCACATTCTGCAAAGGAGAAACCTTCACGAAAACCATATCCCCAACATTAAACTCCAAATCAGTTCTTCGCTTATCAGCATAGGATTTGTGTCGGTCTTGGGCCGCTTTCATCCGTCTCCGAATCAACTCGATCTTCTCGGATGTATCTCTGATCATATCAGGCCCAAGTATAAGCTCATCTGTAGTCTCCCACCAACATGTAGGCGACTTGCACGACCTCGCATATAAAGCTTCAAATGGTGCCATCCCTATGCTTGCCTGATAACTGTTATTATATGCAAACTCAACAAGAGGAAGATGGTCTTCCCAAGTACCACCAAAATCCAGAATACAAAGCCTCAACAGATCCTCGAGTACCTTATTCACCCTTTCGGTTTGACCGTCCGTCTGTGGGTGATAAGCAGTACTTAGATTCAACCTCGTGCCCATGGCTTCTTGCAAGCTATTCCAGAACTGACTTGTAAAGATTGGGTCACGGTCACTGACAATACGAGAAGGGACTCCATGTAGTCTCACAATCTCACGAAGATATACAGACGCTAGCCAAGATGCGGTCCTCTTGCTCTTCACCGAAATGAAATGAGCACTCTTCGTAAGTCTATCCTCAATAACCCAAATGCTCGTATTCCCTTTCCTTGACCTTGGTAGCCCATCGATAAAATCCATGGAAATACTCTCCCACTTCCATAGTGGAACGTCTAGAGGATGCAATAGCCCACCGGGCTTCTTCGACTCGGCCTTAACTTGCTGGCAAATGATACATCTAGAGACAAACTCTGCCACATTCTTTTTCATCCCAGGCCAAAAGAAAATACGCTTCATATCTTTATACATCTTATCTCCGCCTGGATGTATAGTCAACTTAGAGCGATGCGCTTCCTCAAGAACTTTTCTTACTAACTCTTCTACCATTGGAACACATAACCTTCCGTCTCTCCTCAGCCAACCCTTGTCATCAATAGAATATCGAGCGAGATGACTAGACGCCTCTCCTCGAATCAGCTTATCCATAATCTCAACTATCTGAGGGTCTTCTCTCTGCGAAGCCCCAACTTGATCAAGAAGGGTAGGTCTGAGTTCCAGAGAAGCTAAAGAACTGGTCATCGACTCAATCGCCAAAGAGAAATCAAAGGTTGCCACATACTCTAAATTCTTCATCTCAACGAATAGAGGACTTAGGGTCAACCTTCTTCTACTCAATGCATCTGCTACCACATTCCCCTTGCCAGGGGTATAGGCTATCTCAAAATCATAGGACGCCAAGAATTCCATCCATCTTTGTTGCCTCAGATTCAGATCCTTCTGAGAAAAGAGATACTTCAATGACTTGTGATCGGTATAAAGCTCAAATCTTTCGCCCAGAAGATAATGGCGCCAAGCCTTGAGTGCATATACTATTGCTGCCAACTCTAAGTCATGAGTGGGATAATTCTTCTCATGCACCTTGAGTTGTCTACCGCCAAAGCATATCACTCTTCCTTCTTGCATCAGAACAGCTCCTAACCCCGTGCCACATGCATCGGTGTATACTGTAAATAACTTCCCTCCATCGGGAAAAGCTAGAACAGGTGCTGATGTGAGAGCTCTCTTGAGCTTTTGAAAAGCAAGCTCGCATTCTATGCTCCAAGCAAAAACTAAATTCTTCTTCGTCAATTTAGTGAGAGGAGCGGATATCTTTGCGAAGTCCTTGATGAACTTCTGGTAAAAACCCGCAAGACCTAGAATACTTCTCACTTCGGTTGCATTCCTTGGAGTCTTCCAATCCTGAACTGCAACTACCTTAGCGGGATCCACCGCTAAGCCTTGCTTAGATACTATGTGCCCAAGGAATCTAACTTCCCTTCTCTAAAAGTGACACTTGGAGAACTTTGCCTTCAACTGATGCGCTCTAAGCGTATCCATCACCTCCACGAGATGCCTTGCGTGCTCTTCCTCATCCTTAGAGAAGATCAGAATATCATCTACGAAGACCACGACAAACTTGTTCAAGAACTCCCTGAACACCCTACTCATCAAGTCCACGAAATATGCGGGTGCATTAGTCAAGCCGAACGGCATGACAAGCCATTCGAAGAATCCATCTGGAGTCTTGAATGCAGTCTTGTCTATACTATCTTCAGCTACCCTGAGCTGATGGAATCCAGTAGCAAGATCAAGCTGAGAGAAAACAGAAGCACCGACAAGCTGGTCAAAGAGATCATCAATCCTCGGTAACGGGTGTCTGTTCTTCTTAGTCAGCTTATTCAACTCTCGATAGTCAACACAAAGTCGGAGAGAACCATCTGCCTTGGTAGCAAATACCACAGGCGCTCCCCATTCAGATATACTTCGTCTAATGAAGTTCTTCTCAAGCAACTCCTTTACTTGCTTACTTAGCTCCCGCCTTTCACGCGGAGCCATGTGTCGAACGGGCAAAGAAACCGGCTTTGCATTATCCACCAGATAAATGCGGAAATCAATCTCTCGCTTAGGGGGCAACCCCCTAACTTCATCGAAAACATCCGGATACTCTCGAACCACTCTCACAGACTGAAGAGTTTCCATTGACGAGTCGAGTGATTCAAGGTAGCACAACATGACGGGACCTCTCGGATCACAAGAAATCTCTAGGGTGTTCCCGAGGCGAGTCACGAGCCTCACAAACCTATGCTCACAATCAAGAATGGCTCCATATCTGGACAGCCAATCCATGCCCAATATCAATCCGTATCCCCTAAAACCAAGAACATAAGCACTACACAAGAACTCTACACCCAGTATAGAGATCCTCAAATCCCCACATATCATAGACAAATGGGCGGAACCCCCAATAGGATTTGAGACACAGACGGGATCATCTACCAAGCTAGTACTAAGGTGCAAACTATCAACAAGATCAGATGAGATAAAGCTATGCGATGCACCAGAATCAAACAAAGTACGAACTGGAAAATCAAAAATATATACAAGGCTCTCAACAGAAATACTACCTCGATCGGGAACTGGAGCGGTATTGAGAGCATGAACTTGCCCTCCTGAAGGTCCAGCACGCTGAGTCTGACCCTGGCCTTGCCCTCGCTTCTTCGGGCAATCCTTACTGAAATGTCCAGTCTCACCGCAGAAAAAGCATTCACCATTCTTCCTTTTCCTCTTCTTACAATCCTTGATAAGATGCCCAACTGAACCGCAATAATGGCACTTCCCCTTGACGTTCTTGCCCTTGTTGTTGTTTCCCTTGTTGCCTTGACTCTTGTTCTTGTTCTGATTGCCTTGACTGCTCTAACCACTTGAATTACCCTGATTTCCTTTTCCCTGGGAATCGGTCTTCTTGGCTTGAGTATCATTCACCTTGATCTCTTTCTTGCCATCTCCCTGAAGTAATGCCATATCAACCAAACTCTCAAACGTGGCCCCATGGGGAATATGTGACATAGCCAATCCCTGCAACAGCTCGTTCAATCCTCTAGCAAAACGAAAAGCCTTCTTCTGAGGAGTATTCACCATATCCAAGCCAAAACGAGCTAACTGATTGAACTTGTTCACATATTCTTTGACAGACATATCTCCTTGTTTCAAAGTTATGAACCTTTCCATTTGCAGATTCTCCTCAGCAGAAGATAGAAACTTAAGCATGAACCTTGCCCTGAAATCGGCCCAAGTCTCAACAGGCCTAGTACCATTGGTGACTTCCCACCAATAAGCGGCTTCATCCTTCATAAGCCAAACCGCCAACAAGATCTTCCTCTGATCGTCTAACCCAAAGATAGCAAATAAATCCTCGGTCTCTTTCAACCAATTTCTGGCTTCTACAAAAGTCTCAGTGCCTTGAAAGTTCTTGCCACCCATTGCTTTGAAATCTTTGCAAGTCTTTGCGAAGTCAGCTTGAGGATGCTGAGGGGAAGGAGGAAGGGGAACCTCAGCGACAGGAGGAGGGACATTAGCGACAGGAGGAGGAGGGACATTGACACCGGAGGAGGAGGAGGAGGAACGTCTGCGGGGCCGGCTTCGGTCGCCCTAGCCTCCAAAAGTCTCCTATACCAAACAGGTACGTGTACTCCCTCCGGAATAGCAAAGTTATCGGCCATACTGAAAACGAAGAAAAAGAAAGATTCAGAATAGAGAAAAACGAAGGAATTTTGCTAATGGCTTTTTGGGGAATAGCCTTTAAAATAAACTAGACTTTTCTTTGGAAAATACTTTATACTTTGTTTTGAAAATAGTTTTCCAAAAGTTTTCTAAAACCTTTTTGTTCCTTCTCGTAAACCATATGCTCTGATACCAAATGTAACACCCCACCTCTGCCAGGGTGACTCTTGCAAGCACTCTGGCTTTGGAGGGGCGTTTGAATCAGGTAAACATGCATAATGATATATCAAGGCAGAAAAAGAACATATGTATATATGTAAACAGAGTAAATAAAATAGATAAAACAGCGGAAGATTTTCAAACCATTTCAGAACAAGTCTGGTACAACACAATGTTAGCTTTCCAAATAAACAAGTCTAGATAAAACAACATCAACTGACAAACTGAAATACATAAGTGCTATCCCCAAAATAAGTGAGAACCATAGCTAGCTTCATGTTGAAAACGTACATGAGCTAAAATCCCACAAGCAAGCAATCCAAAATCCAAGTTAGGCTCCGGTATTCCCTCCCAGAGAACCTGGGGGGAACGGAAGAAAAGAGGCGAAAGAAAACAGGTCAGTCAAAAAGACTGAGTAAGCCCTACTACAATCAATGTAAACTGATAAAGTTAACTGGCATGAGCAGCAGGGATGAACATAAGGATAAAAACATACTAGCATGATGATTAACTAACAAGGTAGATAAAGGTGTCATCGTATAATCAGGTTTAAGGTTTTGCACCACAGGTGTACTAGCAAACTAACATGACTGGAATAAACAAGTATTGATCCATTGGCCCAAGCTTTGGCCCAATAACATGAAGTGACCCTCATATGAGGTCCAATAACATGAAGTGACCCTAACACAAGGTCCAACCAAACGGTCTAGTCGATCGGCTCCCTAAGCCTAACTCGTCACGTGTTGGTGTCAATACGGCCCAAACATAATTGTAGTCGAACTGTGCCGGGCCCACCCTTCGGGTGTATCAAGCCCTAGGGTGTCAACCCCTGGACACCATAACCATGAGTGCACAGTCTCGATCTACTGGTACCCGTGCATGTTTTCTCCGGCTCCGGACTATGTGCACGGCCAGAGTCCGCCCGGAACTACACCGGCGTACCACCCTGCCGTCGCTTATTGGTCGCTTACCTCCAGCCTAGTAATCGTGCCCCCACCCTAGCCTAGTCCTTAGGGTCATGATGATACAAACTAGGGATTACTGCTGGAGTGGACCCCCATTGCTAGGATTTTTCTAGTGGGTTAAGTACGGTTTAACCCCTTTTTCTAATCATGGATTAACTTGGTTAAGTGTAACGATGAGTTCACGACTTAACCCCGATTAATCTACCAAGCCCAAATTGGTTAAGTATTAAATGGACCATGACTTAAACCTAATCATGAGGCATTAATTAATTAATGCGCCTTAACCTCTCACATTAGACTTTGTTGTGGTTACTAGTTAAGCCGGGCGGGTCCGGGTAGCTTTACACCACAACTTGGTCTAACCTCGGGTCCAAGGTACAACATGGCCAACTTCTCACATTGGGTCCTATTGTTTGTAGCAACTAGTTAAGCCGGTCGGTTCCGGGTAGGTTTACGCTACAAACTCAACCCAACCTCGAGTTGGTCACACTTATCTTTTCTAAGTGTCATGTCCATCATGTTTCCAAAACACATTACAAGTTTTCAAGCAATTGGGTAGACCTAACTTAATAGGTAAATTCCCAAGCTTATGTTTTTATGTCTTTTAAGTTCACCCAACCCCAAACGCAATCCCATCGCTTACATATCGCAATAGCGCATAAAGGATAGAAAGAGGGAACTTGGTATAATCATGACATAAGAGTGTTGAAGCCACAAGTTTAACATGGTGGCATATGAAATGTTCATGTGTTCATACCCTTGCATATTACATTTTTTAGGTCCCAAAAGCATGCATAAAACCAAACTTATCATATTGGTGATACATGGTGATAAACGACATGTAAAAAAGGCCACAAGCTCGCATCTAGCCTCACATGCAAGTTATCATAAGAGATATGATAACTTACATGTTGCCAAAATGCAACCTTTGGCATAAAGCTTGAAGCTTTATGTTCATAAACCCAAGATAAGCTTGCATAACATGATAGCATGATCAAAATGTTCAACCCAAACTTGCACAACATACTTGCATATCATAACATATCAAACTTGCATAACATAACATGATAAACTTGCATATCATAGCATAGTAAACTTGCATATCATACATTTAACTTTAGAGTTTAAGTATGAAAGTAGAATAGGGCTTACAATGCTTATGAGGACTCAAATGAGTATAGCAAATATAAGAAAGCCCTTATGCAACCAATTAAACCCCAAAATGCAAGCTTTAATAGAAAAACCCCTAAGCCAAAGTGATCAAAACCCTTGCTTTATGATGCAAATATAGAAACTTGACTTGAATGCAAGCTAATGATGCTCATACAAGCTTGAAACCACTTGTATGCATGGAAAATCTCATAAAAATTTGTTTAGGAATTTATGAAGAGAGTGGAGGCCATGAGAGGATTGATTTTGCCATAGTTTAGTTGCTAGAATGAATAATGATGATTTAGGCTAGGTTTGGGGTCTTTTTATAGAGTTTTAGGATAGTATTAGCCATAGGATTAACCCTATATTCAATCCAAGCCATCAAAGCATGTCTTGGGGAAGAAGTCAAGTGTAGGAACCATCTAGGGCCTTTAGATTAAAGCTGAACCATGAGAACCATTCAAATGCAAAATCTGCATTTGAGCGAATCGGCCCACGGGTTGACAGCCAAACACCCTGGATCAACCCCTAGTCGACCCAGCAAGCTCGGGTCGACCTCAAAAATCGGCCGGTTCGGTTATTCCCCTCTCTCAATTCGCTGTTTTGAACATTTTTGCATATTTATTTATTTAATTTCCAATTATATATATATATATATCAATATATATATTCCTCTGCGCAACCCATTTCACTTAATTAAGTATACTTTAATTTGTGAATTTTTCGTGAAACTTCGCGAGGCCATATCTTGGTCATACGGACTCCGATTTTCGAAAACTCGGACTCTATTTCGCGTATTTTTCCGAGACGAACGCAATGACACAGCCCGTTTCCCTTGATTCAGATTTTACAGTTTAATTCTGCCTCCATTTATGTTATAACATGTTATTCAAAAATACGGGTTGTTACACCTTGGGTGGCATGAGGAATCTAGGGGGTGCCCTTAGTGGCATGTGAAATACGGTTAGTAAGACTTAACCAAACACACATGTAAATGAACATGACTAAGAGGGTTAAGTGGGATATACTAGTGACAAGCTTAGGTGGGTAGCTTGTGGGGGCCCATTTCGACCTGTATCCCAAACGTATCTTTGTGGGCTCGACCCAAGTCGAGGACGGGACACGCATGCTGGGTTCGACTGTAAGAGGCCAAAACGGGGAGCGGTGGCAACGCAAGTCCAACGGGTTTCGTATGCGTGTGTGGACCCGGGCTGGTAGGTAAGACGTTGTTGCATCATGTAGGTATGAGCCGTGCATTCTCAAGTTGTATCGATTTGCCACTTTAGGGGAGTGATACACCCGACTGTGGGGCCAGCACGGGTATCTACGAGTAGGGAGCCGATCGAAAGTGGGTAGTGGGGTACACCTAGTGGAGATAGGGACAGACGACACCTATGTAGTCAGCTAAGGGTACGTAAGGCTATTTATAAAGTTTCTGTGTGAAGCAAGTGGGATCAAACAATAGGGTAACTGGTGTGGTGCAGTGTAGTAATGTGCGGTGAAGTGTAGTAATCATTCGTTAGTAATTAGGTGTGCCTTTACCGTTATCTTTAACGTTATCTTAAACGCTATCTTTATCTTCCTAAGAGTTCATAAACATTTACTTGTCTTCCAGCTTATGCCTTAGTCTAGTTATTTTGATAATAGTATTGTTAGAATTATCATACTCGCCAGACTTTATGTCTGACCCCCTCTATTTCTATCCTTTTTTCCCCTCCAGGTCCTCAGGTTGGGCCCAGCTCTAGTGGAGTTTGATTGAATTGCTTCATCTCTCTTTGGAAAGCTTGGACCGTTGAAGTAAAGTCTAGCTTGTTATCTTTTTAATGGCTATTTATGTAATGGGATTATGTATTTTGTTTTTATGAAGATGGATATTGTACTTGGTTATGATCTATGGTTTTATGATGTAACAAACATGTTTAATTTCTGCTGCAATAAAATGAAGTTTTAGATTTCCAAGTACTATTTACTATCTGTCTTGTTGTAATTTTTCTGTTCTATATTCACTTATAACCTCCATGGAAGTTAATGAATTTCCTTCGTGAGTGACATTAATGGACGTGGGGTGTTACACGTGGTATCAGAGCTTATGGTTACCAGAACAGATAAAAAATACTTTAGAAAAATAGTTATTTTTGGAAGAAGTGCTTTCAAAAACGTGTTTTAATGAGAAATTTAAATAGAAAAGCTTTTAAGAAAAAAAAAACATAATCCCCAATAGCCCATATCTTTATCTTTCGAATTTTCCATTCTGAATCTTTCCTTTTTCGTTTCAGCATGGCTGAAGATCTTAATCTACCCGACGGTGTAACGATACCAGGATGGTATAGGAGGTTATTAGAGGCTAGGGCCGCTGCAGGTCCATCCAATGTTCCTCCACCACCAGTTGCACCCGTTCCTCCTCCTCGCGTAGATACTTTTGCAAAGACGTGCAAGGAATTCAAGGCTATGGGTGGAAAACCATTTCAAGGGTCAGAAATGTTTGTGGAAGCTAGAGATTGGCTTAAGGAGGTGGAAGAATTGCAAGAAATCTTTGAAGTAGAAGAAGGGAGGAGAGTTCGATTAGCAGCTTGGTTGATGAAGGGAGAGGCCTCGTTTTGGTGGGAGGTCACTAATGGGGAGTGTCCTATTGACTCTTGGGCGGATTTCAGATGTAGGTTCGAGGCGAAGTTTCTCTCAGGGCGGGAGAAAATCTATATATGGAAAGGTTCTTGACATTGAAGCAAGGAAGCTCATCAGTTAAAGAATATGTCAATAAATTTAATCAGTTAGCATGGTTTGGCTTGGACTTAGTGAACACGCCGGAGAAGAAGGCGCTGAGGTTCATGAATGGCTTGAATGAACCATTGCAAAGGTTGTCTATGACCCACATCCCTATGGGGGCCACCTTTGAGAAGTTAGTAGAAATGGCGCTTATGCATGAGGAGAAAAGCGCTAAAGCTGATAAGGCACCCGAGAAGAAGGGGGATCAGAAGAAACCACAACAGCAAAACAAGAAGGGTGGTAAAGACAATAACGGCAAGGGAAAGAAGAAATGTTTTAACTGTGGGACACCAGGCCATCTCAGCAAGGATTGCCGAAAGAAAAAGAAGACAGGTTGTTTTCATTGTGGCGATGCGGGACATTTAGTGAAGGACTGCCCAAAGAAGGGGCAGAGGGAAGGAGCTACCTCGGGAGGACAGGTGCAGGCTCTTATGGCACCAGGGCAGGCAAGGGGACAAGTTCAGGCTCTCGCGGTCCCACCGCTGCAAGAACGAGGTAGAACCATTTCTGTTGAAAGCTTAGTTTTTCTGTTTGATCATCCTGTCCGTACCTTATTCGATTCGGGCGCATCACATTCGTTTATCTCTACATCATTAGTTGAATCACTGCACTTAAACACCAGTTTAGTAGAGGATCCCTTAGTTGTTTCGAATCCAATTGGGGGCTCAGCTTATTTGTCTATGATGTGTTTGGATTTGAAAATTTCCATACTTAGCGTTGAATTTAGATGTAATGCTTATGTGTTGGGCTTCACGGGCTATGGGCTAATTTTAGGAATGGATTGGTTATCCAGAAATGGGGCCGTTCTTGATTGTGAAAGGAGAGTAGTTAGGCTCGTGACTCGCCTTGGCAACACTCTCGAAATCTTTTGTAACCCATAAATTCGGTTATGCTAAGTTATCTAGAATCCCTTGACGCGTCTGAGGAAAATCTACGAACTGTTAGAGTGGTCCGAGAATATTCGGATGTGTTTGAGGAGGTGAAGGGCTTGCCACCGAAGCAGGAGATAGATTTACGAATATATCTTATGGATAATGCGAAACCAGTATCTTTTCCAGTACGCCACATGGCTCCACGTGAAAGGAGGGAACTCGGTAAGCAAGTGAAGGAGTTGCTTGAGAAGGGGTTCATAAGACGAAGTATATCGGAGTGGGGTGCTCCAGTAGTATTTTCCACGAAGGCGGATGGGTCCCTTAGACTTTGTGTGGACTATAGAGAACTTAATAAGCTTACTAAGAAGAACAGACACCCACTGCCGAGGATTGACGATCTCTTCGATCAGTTAGTTGGCGCCTCAGTGTTTTCGCAGTTGGACATAGCCACTGGTTTCCATCAGTTGAGAGTGGCTGAGGATAGCATTGACAAGACTGCCTTTAGGACTCCAGACGGTTTCTATGAATGGCTAGTGATGCCCTTCGGTTTGACAAACGCGCCCGCATACTTTGTTGATTTGATGAGTAGGGTGTTTAGGGAGTACCTTAACAAATTTGTGGTAGTCTTTGTAGATGACATCTTGATCTTTTCTAAGGATGAAGAAGAGCATGCCCTACATCTTAGGGAAGTGTTGGAGACTCTTCGAGCGCAAAAGCTTAAAGCTAAATTTTCTAAGTGTCACTTTTGGAGGAAGGAAGTACGGTTCTTAGGACACGTGGTTTCCAAAGAAGGGATAGCTATAGATCCCGCGAAGGTGGTGGCCATCCAAGATTGGAAGGTTCCTAAAAATGCTACCGAAGTGAGAAGTTTCTTGGGGTTGGCTGGCTACTATAGGAAGTTTATCAAAGACTTCACAAAGATATCAGCTCCATTGACACGCTTGACGAAGAAGAACCTAGTTTTCACATGGGACGTAGATTGTGATGATGCGTTCCAACGTTTGAATAGAGCTTTGACTTCAGCCCCAGTCTTAGTATTGCCAGACGGGAGTAAGCCGTTTACCGTTTATACTGACGCTTGTGGGACAGGACTAGGCGCAGTCTTAATGCAAGAGGGTAGGGTAATAGCCTATGGTGGAAGGCAGTTGAGAGCGCATGAGAAAAATTATCCTACACATGACCTAGAATTGGCCGCTATTGTTTTCGCGCTTAAGTCTTGGCGTCATTATCTTCTTGGCGAGAAATTCGAATTATTCACTGACCACAAGTCTTTAAAATACCTATTCTCTCAAAAGGACTTGAACTTAAGGCAGTAAAGGTGGATGGAGTTCTTAGCATCCTACGACTTCGAAATAGCCTATACCCTTGGCAAGGGTAACGTGGTGGCAGACGCCTTAAGTAGAAAAAGATTATCCTTAAGTCCTTTATTTGTTGAGCGGCGAAGTTTAGAATTCATTTCGATGTTTGACTTTAGACCTTCCGTTGACTTCGTACCCGGTTTGCTAGCATCCTTGGAGGTCATACCTACGCTTTTGGGATGGATTGGCGAGGCACAGCGAGACGACCCACAGTTAGTTGAGTTAGTAGTAAAGCTCAAAGGAGGGGAGTCATCAAGCAATCTCCGTAGGTATACCCTAGACGATAAGGGTTGGTTACGTAGGGACGGTAGACTTTGTGTACCAAAAGACGATGACCTAAGGAAGACTATTCTTGACGAAGCACATCGTTCGAAGATGACCATTCATCCCGGCGGGGACATGATGTACAAAGACATGAAGAGAGTTTACTTTTGGGCCGGCATGTAGAAAGACGTGGCCGAGTATGTTGCTAGAAGCTTGGTATGCCAACAAGTAAAAGCGGAGCAAAAGAAACCCGGTGGGTTGCTTCACCCATTGGAGGTTCCACTATGGAAGTGGGAGAGTGTCTCGATGGATTTTGTGGATGGATTACCGCGATCGAGGAGGGGTAATACGGGGATTTGGGTTATAGTAGATAGACTTACTAAGAGCGCCCATTTCATTCCCGTGAAGAGTAAGAGGACTGCTCCATGGTTAGCTTCTGTATATGTCCGAGAAATAGTTCGTTTGCACGGTGTTCCTTCTAGCATAGTGAGCGACCGCGATCCTATTTTCACTAGCAAATTTTGGAGAAGCTTACAAGAGGCGGTAGGGACTCAGTTATGTTTGAGCACCGCATATCATCCTCATACGGACGGCCAGACCGAGAGGGTGAATTGCATTCTAGAGGATCTGTTGAGGCTATGTATCCTAGACTTTGGGGGTACATGGGAAGAGCATCTTCCATTGGTGGAGTTCGCATATAATAATAGCTTTCAGTCCAGCATTGGTATGGCACCATTCGAAGCTCTTTATGGACGACCTTGTCGTTCACCTACATGTTGGTGGGAATCTACGGATAAGATCTTACTTGGGCCCGATATGATTAGGGAGACTTCGGAGAAGATCGACTTGATTCGAAGGAGGATGAAAGCAGCGCAAGATAGGCAGAAATCTTATGCGGATAAGAGGAGGACAGATCTCGAGTTTGAAGTTGGGGACATAGTCTTTGTCAAAGTGTCTCCATTACGAAACGTTGTTCGCTTTGGGTCCGTTGGGAAGTTAGCACCAAGGTTTGTAGGGTCGTTTCCTACTAAGGAGAGGATTGGACGGATGGCGTATAGAGTGGAGTTGCCTGAGAGACTTAGTGGTGTACATGACGTATTCCATGTGTCACATTTGAGGAAGTGCTTGCACGAGACCGCGAAAGTGGTAGAGCCGAGCTTGCTTAGAGAGGTGGAGATAGAGCGTGATGCGACAATTCGACGAGCTCCTACGCGCATTCTTGGGTCGGAGATCAAGAGGTTGAGGAATCGAGAGGTCAGACTAGTCAAAGTGCAATGGGGAGATGATGAGAGCAATTCTACTTGGGAGACGGAAGAGAAGATGCGTTCACGATACCCTTTTCTTTTTGAGGGTATGTCCTTTAATTTCTCCTTTATCGCTTAGCTTGTACTTATCTTATCTTTAGTATATCCTCTCGCTAGTATCTTTGACCTTTAGTTAGGATAATCCTATGGTTGAAACATGTGTTTGAGACATGTTATGTGTGGTGGATGCAAAGTGAATGCAAGTGCTTGCTAGTGGTTGCTCGTGGATGCATATACACACACTATTAGGCACCAGATCGGCTCAGTCACTTCATATTGCATATTGCATATATATGGATGTATTTAGTAAAATGGATGTATAATGGTTGTATTATCATATAGTTGCTGCATTCGGGTGGATGGTTGTGCACGCATATAGAATTAATATGTATCATTAGAAATCTTTTGCATACATATTGGACGCATGGCACTATCATGAATTGCACTAAGGAGGTCGACTGAATCAGTAGACCGCCTAATTTTGCATTAGATATGGACATATACACACACTGTGCATATAAACATTAAAGCATTAGAAGTCTTTTAAGGACAATGGATGCTGGTGTTTGACGGTTGAGTAGATGGACGATTAGATGGTAGGATATACATTCTTCTTGACTTGGAGATTTCGGGGACGAAATCCTTTAAGGAGGGGAGAATGTAACACCCCGTAATTTTATAACATTAAAATTCACAAATTAAAGTATACTTAATTTTTAGAAAAGAATTAAGTGAAATGGGTTGCGCAGAGAAATATATATATATATATATTGATATATATATATAAATTAAAAAATAAATAAATAAATATGTGAAAAAGTTCAAAACAGCGAATTGGGAGGGGAAATAACCGAACCGACCCATTTTTGAGGTCGACCCAAGCCCCGCTGGGTCGATTAGGGGTTAATCCAGGGTGTTTGGCTGTCAACCTGTGGGCCGATTCGCTCAAATGCAGATTTTGCATTTGATTGGTTCTCATGGTTCAGGGTTAATCCAATGGTCCTAAATAACTTCCTGCACCTATAAATACATCCTAATGCTAACCCTAAACCTAATTAAAATAGAATAGTTATCGTCATACCGTCGCCATGGAAATCAATGGAGCCGCCACCAACTAAGAAAGAAGAAAAGCAAATTCAATTCTAATTCTCTCGACCCTAAAGCAAATCAAAACTCTCTCTTTTCTTCTCTAAATTGTGAGTATGATGATCTTAACAAGGTTATTATCATTTTAATTAGGTTGAGTTATGAATGGATTATGAGCAGATGATGTGAATTATCATATATGTTGTTGTAAACCCCTTTTGCTATCATGTATATTGTAAATCCAATGTTATGTGATGATGATATCTTATATGTTGTAAATCATGCTATGATGATGTTATGTATGTTAAAAGTTTCTATGCTAAGTTGTGATGAATCATACATATTAAAAAGGCCATGATGTTACCATTTATGCTAGTTAGTTCATATTAATTAAATCATCATGTTTGGGTTATGTTGATCTATATTACAAGTCACATATGCAAGTTAGATTGATTAGAAAAGTTATGAACATATGCCAAGACATCTATTATGACATCTTGAATTATGCTATGACATATGTGATATCCTATGCTAGTTCACACCATCATTATGTTGCCTAAAAACCCCATATGCAAGTTTATCTATAGATTTGGGCTATGATCATATCATGTAAATTGAGACATTTAACAAGTTGACACCTTTTGATCCTTAAAATGTGTAGTTTATGCAAGTTTCACCCCTATTATGATTAGATTTATTTTAATTGTCTATATGTTGTGATAATTTATCTTTGTGCTAGGTGTTAGACTATACAAGTCTAGCCTATATTATGCGTTGAATAAGCGAACGTATAAATGTGGGGTAGGGGTAATATTAAGGATTTAATATTAAAAAGTTGGGGTGCAATTGATATGATTTTGCATGCCATAAGTGGATGGCCATAATTGAGTCAATTATGGACATCATTAAAAGTTGACTTAATTAATAATTTGAATAGGGAATTATTAAAACTGGGGTAAAAGATTTAAAGTGTTAATCAATGCTTAGGACACGAGGTTGGACTCGTTTGTGACGTAAACCTGCCCGGACCCGCCCGGCAAATCCAGTGGTCACAAATGTCACCCCAATGTGAGAGGTCCTAGGCCTAAACTAAAGCATAACGGTTGTAAAGACGCGAGGTTAGACTCTTTTATGGTGTAAGACTGCTCGGTCCCGCCCGGCAAATCCAGCTGCCATAAATGCCAGTCTAATGTGAGAGGTCTTTATGAGGTTATGGCCTGAATGAATTAAGAAATGCTTAACCAGATAAACATGTAAGGTGGGACATGGGGGTTAAGTAGGTGCCTTGGGTGGCATGAGGAATCTAGGGGGTGCCCTTAGTGGCATGTGAAATACGATTAGTAAGACTTAACCAAACACACATGTAAATGAACATGACTAAGAGGGTTAAGTGGGATATACTAGTGACAAGTTTAGGTGGGTAGCTTGTGGGGGCCCATTTCGACCAGTATCCCAAACGTATCTTTGTGGGCTCGACCCAAGTCGAGGACGGGACACGCATGCTGGGTTCGACTGTAAGAGGCCAAAACGGGGAGCGGTGGCAACGCAAGTCCAACGGGTTTCGTATGCGTGTGTGGACCCGGGCTGGTAGGTAAGACGTTGTTGCATCGTGTAGGTATAAGCCGTGCATTCTCAAGTTGTATCGGGTTGCCACTTTAGGGGAGTGATACACCCCACTGTGGGGCCAGCACGGGTATCTACGAGTAGGGAGTCGATCGAAAGTGGGTAGTGGGGTACACCTAGTGGAGATAGGGGCAGACGGCACCTATGTAGTCAGCTAGGGGTACGTAAGGCTATTTATAAAGTTTCTGTGTGAAGCAAGTGGGATCAAACAATAGGGTGACTGGTGTGGTGCGGTGTAGTAATGTGTGGTGCAGTGCAGTAATCATTTGTTTGTAATTAGGTGTGCCTTTACCGTTATCTTTAACGTTATCTTAAACGCTATCTTTATCTTCCTAAGAGTTCATAGACATTTACTTGTCTTCCAGCTTATGCCTTAGTCTAGTTATTTTGATAATAGTATTGTTAGAATTATTATACTCGCCAGACTTTATGTCTGACCCCCTCTATTTCTATCCTTTTTTCCCCTCCACGTCCTCAGGTTGGGCCCATCTCTAGTGGAGTTTGATTGAATTGCTTCATCTCTCTTTGGAAAGCTTGGACCGTTGAAGTAAAGTCCAGCTTGTTATCCTTTTAATGGCTATTTATGTAATGGGATTATGTATTTTGTTTTTATGAAGATGGATATTGTACTCAGTTATGATCTATGGTTTTATAATGTAACAAACATGTTTAATTTCCGCTATAATAAAATGAAGTTTTAGATTTCCAAGTACTATTTACTATCTGTTTTGTTGTAATTTTTCTGGTCTATATTCACTTATAACCTCCATGGAAGTTAATGCATTCCCTTCGTGAGTGATATTATTGGATGTGGGGTGTTACACACTGGAACAGTTTTCATGGTCTAATTTGACCATATAAAGAAGATATTAAATTAATTTGATGATTTAACAGTAAATTCGATTTATCATAAATCAACTCAAAAATAATGAATAAATTATTATTATCAAATAAATATACATAAACCGAATTCATAAATTTTCCAGAATAAACTAACTCGAAATTTTAAACTCGATATTTTATTTTCACGTTAAACCAATATTAAATTGATCAAAAATCGATTTATTTTATTTAAATAAATCATTACGGTATATATACGATTTCATAGCAACTATTTCAAAATTTGATTTGACCATAACTCTCAATATAAAATACGGAAATTCTAATTTTTCTCTTTAATTACAAAATTACAGTTTAACCGATTCAAATATTTGTCGTTTCAGCGAATTCTGAATTATAACGGATCCCATACACACATCTGAAGTTCAAATCGTAATTTACGAACTACTGCACCATTTTGAGCTCGTTTATATTTAATATATAATTATACATTCAAATTCGTTTAATTAATATAAATTTTTGTTTATATTACCAAAACCAATATTTAAACTAATTTAAATATTCAAAAAAAATCGATAAAAATGCGGGACGTTACATTCCTTCCCACTTAAAAGAATTTCGTCCCTAAAATTTTAAGTAGGAAAATAGCTATGCCTTATTAACTTTTCCCAATCCACTCATGCAACTCGACACATACTTCAACAACGTTACAACTCAACTAACTCACTAGTTCCAATTTCACTGTAAAAATCCTTAACATCAGTTAACTTTTTGTTAACAAAAATTTTCAAAATTGTTGAAAATTTTTCTAACTCCCTAAATTTTCGAAAAATTTCACTAGCACCTCCTTTGTATGGGCTGATCGGTACAACTACAAAATGCCTCTCTGGGCCTTTCCCAATCAAAAAGAAAATTAAAAAGCCAAGCGGCTTGCCAAATAGGCTCATAAAATCCCATGTTGAATTACATGTACCTTTTTGTCGGGCATCTCATATTTATTCTTCATACTTGCTTCCAATCCAATAAGCCTGTATAATCACATACATATCCATTTCTATTCAATTACACTCCATTTAACTTCTTACCTTCAATTTTGCCCGTTCAACCATTTATAGGTTTTCTTGCTTCACTTATGATAATTTTAAACAACCATGTTCAAATATGTATACATTTGCTTATAACAAGTCAAGTTTCAACTATATTCCAAGTTCCAGGTAAATTTTCAATTCACAAGTTCTTTTAATATTTCACTTGAGTTCCAAGTTTTATTTTTAATTTACGAGTCCATAAAAATTTACAATTTAGTTCCAAATTTAGTTATACTCAATTTGTGAGTCCATATAAATTTTGGGTTCAAATCTCAACCTAAATCAAACTTAATTTGATTTATCCTTCATTCAATTTCATTTCAACTCAAGTTTACACAATCTAAGTTTATATTCACTATTCAATATACACATTCGCTTCTATTTAAAGATTCAATTCCATAGCCCGAACTCAATTGAATAACATTTCAAGTCATATTCAACTATTTACTCGAACTGGATTATTGCAATTCACTTCTTACAAGACACGTTCAAACTGTATCCATCGAATTTTATTTAGATTATCAACATCCAATTAATTTGAATTCATGAATTTTCATTGCATATTGATTCAATTACGTTTTATTTTAACATAGTTTCAATTTCAACATTTTAACTTACTCCAATCAAATTTTAATCCATACAATTGATTATACTGGAATTTCCTTAGATTCCCATTCTGATTTTTATTTCAGAATCATTTACTTTATCTTTTGGTTATATTTAACCATTTCAATTCCATAATACCATCTAAATTCCATTTAATTAATCAAGCAATCAAATATCAATAATAGTTTGATAAAATTATTTCTTTTATATACAAAAATAGATTTGGGCAAACAAATTTCATTTACCCGTTTTTCAAAATAATATTGCATCAGTTTCCAGTTCAAAATTGAACCGATCAAGTGACACAATACAAAATATTTTTTATAAAATATACAAATACGCATTCTCATATATATACTCAACTCAATCTAGGGTTTTACTAACCCCATCTCTATCAAGTTATGCCACAGAGCCAAGGTTATTCCTAAACCATGGTTCTTATACCACTGTAACGAACCGGAAATTTCGACGCTTAAATTTTCGACACAAATACATTCCGTGTCCAAACTCGAGTACCAAAAATCCAGAAAGTTAAATAAAAAGAAGTTAGAGGGTGAGATAAGAAAGAAAGAAATATTACAATAGAAGAAAAGGAAGAAGAACTAAACACAATATCAGAGTCTCACATCGCAACGAAATAAAATACAGTACAGAAATAAATCTATATTGAAAACTTGAAATAATACATACAATTTTTCAGAGTACGGCGGACATTCAATTCATCTGGACAGTTATAACAGTCTGTCCTCATTTACAACACATGGCGGAATACTATATATATCATACATCTAAATTCCTCCATCTTGTCTCCTGAAATCTGTATCGTCCCATCCTGAACCTGTAAACTCGGTCTGAAACGAGCATTACAAACGCCACAGGTCAGTTTGGTGAACCAGCATGAGAAAAATCCACTAAATTATTGGTTTCATCCATCTTGATTTTAAAGTTAAAAATCCCTTCGAAAGAAAAAGATTATCGTAAGACCAATCCACACATAAATACGGACGGTTTTTACCTTACGATGATTCAAAACATTGTTTAAATCCATATCCTTTCTGATATTATAATAGCATCTAAATACAAATAAATATCAATCTAGCAGAATGCTTGCATCTCACGCTCTACGTATATAGTATACAATAAAAACCGCGGGCGCTTATTGGAGATTGGATTTCCAACTATGACAAGGTATGGAACCACCTTCTGATAGTGTATCTATAGAGGGGAATGCACTGGGT
The DNA here is from genome assembly GCA_030737875.1 of Allium sativum. NCBI lineage: Eukaryota > Viridiplantae > Streptophyta > Magnoliopsida > Asparagales > Amaryllidaceae > Allium > Allium sativum. The sequence continues at coordinate 1,042,654,960 of CM060916.1, read as the reverse complement.
TAAACAAGAATGTCTTGCAACTTGGCCCACACATGACCGACCACTCATTTCTCTTGAGTGTATCGAATATATTGTCACCTATGGTTGCTAGAAATATAACCGTTCCCGGGAGAAACAGAAGTGAAAAGAAGTAACAAATATGAATATTCTCTAGATGGTGACAATACACCCTAACGGGTGCGACCCACATAGCCATGTTGGTTGCCCGATTTTTGTCATTTCCCGGATACGAGGCTTGAGGTTATAATCATATTTCTAGATTATATGGCTACCATTCACCTTGAATGCCACATTTTCAAATACGCCAGATATCACTAATTGACGTCAACAAAAATATTCTAGTATTCAAGCTAAGAGAAGGTGTCTTCTCCGCCATCAACAGAAATACGTTTGAGGAAACCAATGTACATGGTCCGTTGGAAATACTTTGTCAGACATTCGTCCATACAAGTTGTCCTGGGACTGGACAAACCGAAGGCACTCTCCTACCACATCCTCGGAATCACCTTATGGATCAGTAGCGAGTAGTCCTTGCAATCCGTCGATTTCAATCACGACAGGATCACTATCAAAATATCTCCGGGCGCGACTCCAAAGAATCAGACAAGTAGTCCTTTTGCTTATGAAGATCTACGGTCTTCATTGCTCCATCTTCAATCCGTGTATTCTACATTTACGTATTAGTTAGTTCGGAATGGTTTTCGAATAAATTCGATCCCAGTCTTTCCGTACCAACAAGCATATAAGGCAGATATGGCAGTAGGTTATTTAACTATCAAATAAAACAGCCATTTATCCATAAAAGAAAACAAAATTCACTGATTTAATATTCTTTATTACTTTATCCCCTTTTTGATTAACCATTCGTTAATTCAAAGCTTCTCCTTTTTTCCACTAATTTGAAATACTCAATTTTCTTTTTTTTTATATATATATAAGAATATTCAAAATCCCCTTTCATTTTTAAATCCTCTTTAAGCATGTATTACTCATTTTGATCATGTCTCTAACGGTAACTAGTAAGGGAATAATTCCCTAAGTATCAACCCCGAAGGCCGAAACCAATATCAAACGGATACTCAGAAAAATCATTCAACTTACTAATCCCCAGTTAGCTACTATTTTCCATAACTCCATTTTTAAACTTCTAATGAATAAAAATTCCAATTATTTCTTATCACTTTTAAACGATATATTTATCTCGAATTTATCAGCATTCCAAATATTTTAATTAAAAATATGATTTACAAAACCATTATCGAATATCCTATTCTATATAACCACCTTTAGAGTATAATTATAACTTATCTCGGTTTATTTAGATAACTTCATTTAATAAAAACATTTGTATAAAAATACCATTTGCCAATCTTTTATTATTTCATATGCATTATCTAAAGTCCTTTAATATAAATTATATTTTATTTTTCAAATTAGTTTGACTTAAATCCAATTAGAATTTATAATTTAAAAACAACCCTTCCTTCTACTGATTTTCATTTGCAAAATATTTGCCTTTTCCCTTATTTGTCTTAGCCGTTGATAATATTTCTTCAATACCATTTAATACTGAATTCATGCTTGCAATTTCAAGTCTCATTCTATTTACAACTTTTATTGAGTTATAAAATCCTCCTTATATTTCCCTTGTAAATTGGAAAATTTTAATCCATTTCAAATGTGAGTTTCAAACCACATTTCCACTATCTTTTCTGAATCCATGCTCAAATTATAACTTTCTCAAAATACTTCCAATATATATGGTTTTTACTTTTACAAATGTCACTTATAAAATCGAGTTCTCATCTTATTTGTTAAAACAACATTTACTTTTCAATTCTATTTAATATGGTTTCTAAATAAACATTTCTATTTGGAAATAAATATTTCCTTCTTTTAAGTTAATTTTATACATCAATTCTGTTTTGAAATCCATATTTTCCAAATTCTCAAATGGTAATCGTTCATTCCTTTATAAACTTTGTTTATAAAATTACCTCGTTAACACACTTGTTTAAACAAATCTTTTCCTTCAAACTGTATATAATTCGGATTTCAAATGAACATTTCTATTTAAAAATAGATATTTTCTCTTGAGACAATTTCAATAATAGTTTATTTTGTGATTCCCATTTCATTTCCAATTTCATACAAACTTCATATTTTTCTCAAATTTCCAAAATAATAATTCCACTTCTCATAATGTCATCTATAAAATCCCTCCTTCACGATATTTATTTAAACAAATATTTGCTTTTAAACCCTATTTAATTTGGATTCCAACTAACCATTTCCTTTGAAATAAGTATTTTAAAATTCTTTTTATATTCCAATTTCTATTTCGAAATCCATATACTATCATTTAGGATATTTAAAATATCCCAAAATCAACAATCAATGTTACTAACACATCCAAACTCGTAAGCTATCACATGTCATAAAACACATCATATATCGGTATATATGTAAAAACAAATAATCTAAATGTGAGGAATCCTGTTGGATCCCTCCAATATGTTTTTCCTGCATCCACAGATGTTAGTCAACAATAATAATACCCATCCTGCTTCGAGGCAGGATATCGCGGTATAAAGGTCATCCACTATATATATTGTGGGGTGCATAGGGAAATCATCCGCTAATGGTACTACGGGCATCCGCTAATGGTACTGCGGGCATTATCCAATCACCAATCACCAATATTATTTTTATATATTATTATTATATAATATATTATCACTTTATATCAATCAATTATCATTCAGCAAGCAATAAAATAAATTTGAACTATTAAAAATAGTTCCCAATAATTTAACTGAGTGAGTTTAACTCACCTTGGTTTCCTATGACGAAAATCCAATTAAATTTCCATATCGTCTCAGTTACACATTTACTTCGTTGCCTCGAATAAATTTATCACATATGAATATTTTATTTATCGATTAAATATTTTAGTTTAAACTAACCATTAAGATAACTAAATAAATTGTCCTACGTATATTTAAATTTTGGTAAAATGTATACCTCATCGTCTTGCCAATGATTCAATGAACGGCGAAGCATATCTTCGAACAGCTCCAAAATCGATATACAACACTTCAATATTACATCGAACAACCCCAGATGATTGCCGCAGCTACTGTCTCACCATCTACTTGATGATCTCAACCTCATTGCTATGTCTGACCTGATCAACCTGACCATCTTCAGCAATATTACTGCAATTCCATACACTCACAGTCCTTACTGTGTTCAACAAACCCGCACTCTTCCACATTGCCCACTGCTACACCTTAGTTTAGCTCCACGAACATACTGCTTGCCTCGATCTGAACTTTCCCATCGGAAAAATCACAAACCCAAAATCAGTATCGCTTTCCACAAACCTCCCAGTCCCCTTAATCATCACAATCGAACTCCATCACTGCAAAACTCCCCCAATGTCTCACTGTCGATCCCATCACTTAAACCCAAAAACCATCATCGACCTTCACTGCCCAACTCCAAATTGAATTCCAATACCACGTTTATCCCCAAAATACACATCGCACAATTCAACAGTAAAAGCAAACTCTTCAAATTATCAACTCATGTTCCCAAATACCACATTTCCGCACCTCTTTGACTCAACAAAATCAACAGTAGCCTTACTGTATACTCCACTGCCGATCCTCTCCACCACATCGAACATCACAGTCAACGCCAGTGACCAGTTCTGTCCCTCACAATATCTATAGAAGCAACTTAAACACCACGTCAAGCTCCACTTCGGTTTCTCCTTAAACACAGCTCCATCCTCCCAATAGAAACATCGACCTTGCCACCAAATCGCAGCACACAATCATGTCTCAGCATCTCCTTTATACTCATCACATATCAATGATGACCGCCCTTGATTCGCGAGCGTCACCAGTTAGAGCTAAGCTGTAAGAACCTCGCGATATTGAATTTCGATTTACCTTTTCATCCTTTTATATTTTGTTTTATTCTGAGGAATGATCTTCGCGACTAACAAAAGGGGAAACAGGAAATAAAGAGAATGAATTTAATCGGTTTGGGATGGAGGAATTACGAAGAAGATGGTTGTTTATGTACGCGAAATTCGGACTCAATAAGAACAACGTCGATTAAAAGGGGTATGATGATTGGAAAGAAGAAGGGTAGCTGTAGCTAAAGAAAAATAGGTATGTAAAGTTTTCTTTATTTGAAAGGAACAGGACGTAGTTGGATAATGAAGAAAGCAGCTACTTAGGGTAGGTTCAGGAGTAGCGTACCATTGCTGAAGGTCGCAGAGAAGGAAGAAGTTAGACGTGAAAAACGAAAAGAATAGATAGGATAGCATTACAGAGTAGCTGTGTTATTAGGTCGGCTCCTATAATATATAATTTTATTTATATTTTTATTTGATTTATTTATTAATTTAACCAGTGTACCTTAAATTAAAATATCCAACGCTATCGAACCCCTATTTGAACGCAACGAACGACATTTCCAGGGTTCTACCACCATTCTGAACACATTGGAACAGTTTTCATGGTTTAATTTGACCATATACAGAAGATATTAAATTATTTTGATGATTTAATATTAAATTCGATTTATTATAAATCAACTCAAAAACAATGAATAAATTATTATTATCAAATAAATATACACAAACTGGATTCACAAATTTTCCAGAATAAACTAACTCGAAAATTAAAACTCGATATTTTATTTTCACGTTAAACCAATATTAAATTGATTAAAAATCGATTTATTTTATTTAAATAAATCGTTACTATTTATATACGATTTCATAGCAACTATTTCAAAATTTGATCTGACCATAACTCTCAACATAAAATATGAAAATTCTAATTTTTCTCTTTCATTACAAAATTATAGTTTAACAGATTCAAATATTTCTTATTTCGGCGAATTCCGATTTATAAAGGATCCCGTACACTCAATTGAAGTTCAAATCGTAATTTACGAACTACTGCACCATTTCGATCTCGTTTATATTTAATGTATAATTATATGTTCAAATTCGTTTAATTAATATAAATTTTCGTTTATATTACAAAAACCAATATTTAAACTAATTTAAATATTCAAATAAAAATCGACAAAAATGCGGGATGTTACAAAACCTGTTTGCATCACCATGCTTTTGAGTATATATGTTTCAATTTAAACAAATTAAATAAAATCACTTATACTGATCTAAATTTAGATGGATCATAACATGTATTAAACTTTAAACATCTTGCATCAGTGTTTACGAGAGTTCATATTTGATCCAAACATATTTATTAAAGCACACAGAGATAAAGACTAACCTAGATTTCCAGAGATCAATAGGGCATGGTAATAGCAATATAAAATAGAGTTAAATCAAAATTAACCATGAATTCATTACAAAATTATATATCGAATATAAAATTTATTTATAGTAAACCAATTTTATATCAAAAATGAAATTTTATATTACATCCCTTTTACATATTCGCATCATTGACAGTGTTCATAACACTTCAAATTATCGCAAATAATTGTACATACAAAATCAATTAAAAATTTGACTCCATAATTTCATTTCGCATGCCTTAGCTCTGATACCATTGTTGGGTGTCTCCAATCAATTAACAACGGAATATCAAATTTTAACAACCCAAAATCAGGATCCATGCGATATAATTAGTAAATTGAGTAATTTGTGTACCTTTTTCTTAGCTTTTAAATTCATGAACTCGAAGGATGTCATGATCTAATTAAATCTTCTTTGCAATGATGGATTCGGTGCCTCGATGGTGTGTACACGAACGCCGCTTTGATGTCGTCGAACGGAATCGAAGAAAAGGGGAAGAGATTGGTACTAGCCAAAGTGAGATTTTTCGTTTCCTTTTTGTTTGGATTTTGATTTTATGTAGTTCAAAGAAGAAAGGGATCAGCCCCTTTTAAAACAAATGAAATCCCTCAAAAAGAAAATGATAATCTCAGTATACCAATTCAAACAAAATAAATATCAACGTTTGATATATATATATATATGTAATATCTTCTTAAGAAAGGTTCTCCCTTTTTTTTATGTTTTAATTGTGTGACATTATAGGTTTATACTATATTTAAATTATAAACGATGTCGGCATCTAGTAATACATCGATGTCGCCCAAGTTATAATAAAATCAACAATTTGATACAACCTTTCTGTAACCAGTGTATTAACGTGATTTAATCCTTTTAACCATTATATCCAAGATTAAACTCGAGGCATAGAACATATCAACCTCTTTATAATTTAATCCTTTTATCTTGATCTATGAGTAGATTATATAAAACAAATCAATATTTGATCATGGCCATGGATTTTATAACCATACTCAATCGAGAGGCCCATGGATATCACTACTTATATTATAGGGTTAAATTTCGTTTAAATCATTAATATTATTTAATCGATTCGAGAGAAATTTGGTAATCACATTTATCGTCTACTCGGTTAAAAGTAACTTTTGTTGAAATCAAAACACAAATATCCTCGAATAAAATATATAATAATTTCAGATCAGAGGACAACTACATCATTGTCACTATGAGAATTACTTATGACACTTTTAATTATGCTCCATGAAGTTTTCTCATGTTGGATCAGTCCAATACACTTTCATCTAATACTTTTTTATGTATTGACATAAATATCACATATATTAATGATCAATGATATATGATCATCAGTCAACTAACATACTAGTCTCAATGTTTCATTGTTGTCCTATGTATATAATAAAACTTGATTAGGGACATTTAGGAATTATAATACTTATTTTACTATATATAATCTCATTTTCAAGTCACTTACTTGAAACTATATAATTTTGTTTTATTATTCTAAGTAATTCTACTATGTTAATATTTATATTACACAGTAAGTATAACATAACGGAATTTTATATTCAGAATAAAATATAACATCAACAATGTTATTATTCACATCAAATAGATTGCCTCTAGGGCTGTAACGACCCGGATTTTCAACCGTTGAGTTTTAAATATTTAAATTTGTTTTAAATATTTTATTTGAATTATAGATAGGAATTTATTTAATAAAATGATATTTAAACGTATAATTTATAATATAATTTAAAATGAGTTCAAAATGGCGTGGAAGTTTGAAAACTCAATTTCAAATTTCAAATGAATGTACAGGATTCAAAATAAATCGGATTTTAGCGAAACAAGAAATATTTGAATCTGTTTGAAAATATATTTCCAACGAATGTGAAAAATCCAGATTTCATAGCAGGAATAAAAAGTTATGCCCAAATCAAATATTTAAATAGTCGTAGTAGAATCGTTTGTGGACCATAACGGTTCAGTTAAAATAACTAAAGATTGGTTACGAATTTGGACAAGATATTTGAAACGTAGTTATAATTTAATTTTTAGAACTTTACTGTAGTTTCTAATTAATTAAATACTCAACTTTTTATTTGGAGTATTTTGGGGTTTCACTATATAAGTTAAACTACCGATATTATTATATTTTCGAAATCATGACACATCGCTCAATACGACCGTACTTTTATTTTTGACTGTAACAGTCCGTACATGAATGGGGTTTTACGTAACGAGGTATGCAAATATTACGACTTAAAACACACACACACACACACACACACACACACACATATATATATATATATATATATCCCTCTCTCAACATATACAACAGCAACCAGACGATAAAACATACACATATTATAATATCAATTACATTTTTGCTTCTCGACCAGTTCGGGTTGAAAATGTTACATCTTCCTGCATCTAACTAATGAAGCCGTTCAACATAATAACGGTGTTATAATATTAAAAGGACCAATTGTTATGAACCATCCCAGTATTCACGGTTAGTAGCTATGATTTCTTTTATAAACTGTATTCCCTGTGAATCTATAACACCAACACTGTCCTTTTCTTTGGAGTCTACATCAAAATTTAATGAATGAATGAAAATGTGTCGACAAAGGAAGAAAATTACAAGCCTACCTACCCTACTGCTATAGCTATTACGTAACATGGATGCCAAACTTTCCAATGTCGTGCTCTCCAAACCTCCTCTTCTTTAAATATTGGCAATTCATCTTTCTTCTTCTCAACAGCAAAACCAACGTGAGCAGAAAATCAAACCGGAAAAGAAAAACAAACAGAAAATCATATGAAATAAATTACAAAACGAAATCACTTGTTTTCAGATCTTTCGAAATCCTTGAACCAAAAACATTGCGACGAAATACATATAATGAAGTGCAGTTCGTATTTGTATCGTTGGGTCCTGGAGCAGCCACCAAGAGCTTCGATCCTCTGGTCTTTGATGTGGATCTAGGCTCATCGGAGGGCGGCATGGTACTCGGTGGGGAGAGCGGTTGCTTGTACCAATGTTTGATAAAACTCTGTGTATTTTCATGTTGCCTTTTTCACTGTTCATGGCCAGAAGTCGTGGGTCTATGGGGTGTTCCAGGCAATCTTGGTTAAGTGGAAAGGGGCGTTAGAGTAGAGGCTGACAGGGTCAGCACGAAGGTGTATTCGGCTGAGGAGATCGATAAACGTGGAAGATGGGGAAGGTGAACTCTAGCGAGACTTGTTGTAATGTGAAAAAGGAGGAGTTAGCATTGTCGATGGGAAGAGGTAGGTCGAGACTTAAACTGGCCGGGGCAGAGGAAGGCTCAATGGTTTCCGATGTTGCCGTTGATCGATCAAAAGAGGCGCGTTTGTTTCTGTCCGTAGCATTGTGAGTCAGTGGGGTTTTTCAACGTCTGAATGTGCTTGGGGTTCAGGTTATAGGGACCGGTTATTTTAACAGTAATTCTTTCTTAAAAGAAGAAAAAAAGGGGATTTGGACTGGGAAGGTCAGAATGGGTACTGTTTGGGTGTGAAGGAGTTGTGTTGCTGAAGTGTGGTGAGGGCAAGGTAACGGTGTAACAAGGTGGAGTCTGGGTTTTGAAGAATATAGGTGGCTTGTAGATGGTGAATGGAATCACATACTGGAAATTGAAAGGAATGAAGGCAAAGCGGGAACCGTGATTTTCAAGTTGACTGGGGATGTAATATTGGAGGGAGCGATATCGGAAAGAAAGGTCCTAATATATGGTTAACTGGATTAATAAGGTAACCGAGCGTGCGCGAAATCGGTCATGTTGGAACCGTTGAAATGGGATATACATTGTGGAACTGACGTGGCTGAAAATAAAGCTATTGGAATTTCGTAGAAAATCAGACGTTTGTTTTCAAATGAAACCAAAGCAGAACCATCAACTGCAAAACAAGGTGAGTAAACTCACTAACTCTGGCTCCTTTATATTTTCACATAATCGAGTTTTAAATTAATTTATAGTAATTTTATACTGTGCAATGGTTGATTAGTTGAAATGGTTGATATAGTATATCATTAATAGATTATTAGTTCTGTTTACTGGGATATTTCATATTTATGTGAAATTGATGTGATTAACATCTGTGGATGCAGGGAAATAGGTTGGAGGGGCCCAACTGGGTTCCTCAACATTTATATTATTGTTTTCATATATTTGCATTATATGATGGGTATGCATTCTATGATTGATTTTGTCACTGGCCCTAGAATTTTGGTATGTAAACACCATAAAATATTTTTGAATATAGAAAGGGAATTTGAGTTTTTAAAAAGAATTTTTTTTCAAAAATAGAGATTAAATTTTGAATAGAGTTAAAAATAGAAAACCTATTCAAATTAATGAATCAAGAATTTGTTTATGAAAAAGAATATATATTAATTGAATTATTTATCGTTGGATACATTAAAATATAAATTCAAATTTGAATTTGTATAGCGGGGTGGAAATGGGTTTTGAAGCCAATGTTTGAAATGAGATTTAAACTTAGAAATTTTTAAGGAAATGTTAAACGAGATTTTAAATGATAAAATAAAAAGAAATGAGACTTATATAAATAATTCTGAATCGAAGTTATAAATAAAAATTGGGTTTAAGATATTTTTATGATTATTAATCAAATGGAATATAAAGGAAATATATTCACGATTTAAGTGAATGGTTTAAAAGAAATATTTTACAAGTGAGATATCTATAGTGGAAATTTGGATTTGAAATATGAATCCAAATTGGAACGTGAATGAGAATGGGGAATGGATAATCGTTTTAAAATAAAACGATGAATTTTATTCCAACATTTGGAAAATAAAATAAATTGTAATAACGTTTTGGTAAACCAAAATGGTTATAAAGGAATTGGGCAAGGATTTGAAAAGGATAGATTCAAAAGTAAATTTAGAATTTGAATCAACCTGAAATGGTAGATAAATTCCGAAGTTCGGCATATTAATCGAATATGGAGTATTCGAATGAGAGTTGTTTATTGGAATTCGATTATATCGAATTTAGGGAAGTAGTTATTTTTACTTTTCGCTTTGAATCAAATTTAATTATTTAATTATTTATTTACTTATTAATTAATTTATTGAAATAAATAAATACAAGTTGCATTCTTATAAACCAAATATTTGTAAATAGCGATTGTAAACGCTGTCGTTATAATAAATGTTTTTGGTAAATCTAAATAGCAAAATTTAACGCTGCCATTATAATAAATGTTTTGTAAATCTAAACAGCGATTTTAACGCTACCGCTATAATAAATTTTCTCTAATTTTAGATAGCGATTGTAACACTATTGTTAAAAGTGATGTTTTTATAAATCAAATATTTGGAAATAGTGATTATAACGCTACCGTTATAACCAGTGTTTTTCGTAAAAGAAGTGTGTTCTTAAATTGAATCCGAGAGTCCGTAAACAATGGTTTGTTTGAAGTTGTGAGCTTTGACCATTTCAAAGTTGAGAATGTTGTTCAATTAAGGTCTGAGAGGTAATTATACCCCAACTTGATTGACTTCATGATCGATGGAGGAATGGTTAAGGTTCGATGGTGAAACTTGGTTAAGCAATATGGTTAGCTAATAAATGATTAGTGGGTTGAGTAAAACAACGATGTTTTACAACATCGCGTTAATTTGAAATGTTTTTCCTAAATAAAATAACAGATATTTTCTACACATAGAAAATGAAATGAATGGGTCAATGAGGAATTAAGAGACAGGAACTGGAAATAATAATTTAATAAGGAATTAAATTAATAAGGGCCCCAGTGTTGTTTGATGCTTGATCGGTAGAATTTCCAATTTGAAATAGGACCGTTGATTGTATGGATGTTCTTTGATAGTTAAATCACTGACTATCAAAGTTTTTGATTTATTTTATACCTCTGTTGTCAATATGGAGAGACCAGGATCAGATTTAATATCTGAAAACCACTCCGTATTGGTATAAGCGTTATGAATCAACTCATGCTGAAGATAATTGAAGACGGAGTAAAATGCAAGTGCTGTTCTGTTAGTACTAGGTAGAAATTGCCCAAGATGGATTAATAGGACGATGCCTTCGGTTTGTCCAGACTCAGGACAACTTGTATGAAAGAGTGTTTGACAGAGTATTTCCAAAGGGATTACGTACGTTGATTCCTTCAAACGTACGAAGTTGGCGGCAAAGATGGGAAACTTCTTTAGCCTAACAATCCGAGTATTTTTGTGGGAACCAATTAGTGATTTCCATTGGATCTGACGATGTGGCATTCAAAGTAAATTGTGGCCAGATAATTTGGAAGATAATTCAAACCTCAAGCCTCAAAACCGGGAATTGACAAAAATCGAGCAGGCAGCATGGCTATGTAGGTCGCTCCCATTAGGAAGTATAATCACCTATCTAGAGAAATTCCATTTACTTCTTTAATCTATCGATGTTGTCCCTTTCGGGAAACGGTTGGTGATCCCAACCGTTGGTGATATGCATTCAATACACTCAAGCGAAATGAGTGGTCGGTCATGTGTGGGCCGGGTTGCAAGAAGTTCTTGTTGAACCCAGTGTATTCGCATCTAGAGATACACTATCGGAAGGTGGTCCCATACCTTGTCAAGTTGGAAATCCAATCTCCAATAAACGCCCTGCGATTTTTGATTTTATATTATATATGGAGCGTGAGATGCAAGCGTTCCGCTAGATTCTATTTATTTGATGTAGACACTATTATAATATCACTGGATTTGATATCAAAAATATTTTTGGTTATCGTAAGATAAAAAACCATCCGTGTTTATGTGTGGATCGGTCTACGGTTATCTTTTCTTTCGAAAGGATTTTTGAAAGTTAAACAAATGGTTGGAGTTTACTCACACCAGTCCCATGACTGACCCAGAGTTTATTTTTTTTGTTTTCCCTAAACTCTTGGGTGCCCAAATTGGTACGGGCAGTCAAGTAGTTGGGATGTTACAGATTCACTTGGAGGTGTTTGAAGCAGGAGGCTTCATCAGTTGTCTATAGACTATCATATTTTCCGCTGTGTACTATGTTGTATCTGGAAACAGGAGTTTATAACCGTTCCAGGAATAACTGTTGTGCTTTGATGATGGTATGTATATACAGTTACTGATTTGTATTTCAAAAAGTTATGTTATATAATATATTTTATTCTTCCGCTGTGGGACTTGTGTTCTTCGTCTTCTTCTATTCTAATATTTCTTTCTTTCGATTTCTGATCCTCTAACTTCTTTCTAATATTGATTCGTATTTCTATGCAATTTGGGTTGGACGTGTGGTGTTATTAGTCGACTCAAAGAGTACGGAAATTCGGGTCGTTACAGTTGGTATCAGAGCTGGTTGCTTAATTGGTACGGATGAAAGGGGGTTCTCGCTTCGCGTTAGGTGGCGAACGGGAGACTCTTACCCCTACATCTCCCGACAATGTGGGTTGGTCGAGTTGCGAGGCTGGCCGTAAAAGCAGTTCTGAGGTACCAGTGTAAGCCACGGGGGGAGGTTAGCCCTCTGCCTTAGGGGTTGAGGGATGGTTGAATAGCCTACCTAAATTCCCGGGTCGTTACAGTTGGTATCAGAGCTGAAGGTTGAGTGATAACCATGGCTCTGTGGCGCAACTCAATAGAGATGGGGTTAGTAATACTCTAGATTGAGTTTGAGTGTACATATATGAGAGCGTATTTGAAGATTTGATATAAAATTGGTTTATATTGTGTTGACTGGTTTGTTGAGTGGTTTATGAATTCTGGTCGATACAGGATGTACAACTATATCAATAGGTGTTTCTAAACTCTCGAACAGAACAATTCGACGAAGTATTGTTTTAAAGTGGGTAAATGAAATAATTTTGCCCAAAAATTATTTTGATATGAAAAGAATAATTTCTGAATTATTATAGTATACGAATGTGTTGATTGTTATTACAATCAAATGAAATTATCAAATATTGAAATGGTTATATAATTTGTATACCGATAATGTATACAAATGAGATAAACCAAGATTAAGTTCAAACCAGAATTTGAATTTAAATTCCGGGTGTTTAGAAAATGTTTTCTGAAATAGTATAAAGTAATATAACATTACTTTGAAGAATATCTGAATAAGGATGGTTTAAATGGATTTTTAAACGGATTAAGCACTGAAATCACTTCGTGGCGAGAAAATAATTCTGATAATGTATCACAACATTATCAATGTTCATTTTCACGTTTCTGAGTGACGGATTGTTACCATAGTAATTTGGGAATGATTTTTTTTTGAAAAGGCAAGATGTTTTAGAAATTCAAATGTTTGAGTTGAGTTGATTATAAATATATGTATATAAATATATATGATTTCATACTAATTTGAAATAAAACCCGGGAATTTGAATTCTGGAATTAAAATTTAACTTGTCTAAGTTGAATAGATTGAAATGGTAAAAATGTACCAAATGAATTGAAATTTAACTTAAGTTAAATTGGAATAAATAAGAAATAGTTCTGAATGAAATTAAATAAAGAGAAATGTTGATATTCGAATTATTTCGACTAATGTATAAACAAATTGAATATATATTGGATGTTGTGTTTGGAATTAAAGTGTGATGGAATTGAACTCAAGCAGAATAAGAGGGTTGATTTTTGAAAACAAAACTCAGTTGGATTAGTGAATATAAGTGAACTAATCTTAAAACTGGAAGTTTGATTGATTTGAAACCAGCTGGAAATGGATATATGTATACTGAGTAGATATTGAATGGAAGCAAATGCAAGAGATAGAAATTTTGCCCGACAAAAAGGTACATGTTTACAATGTTACTTGGGTTTGATGATTTTATGAGCCTATGGGACAAGCCGCTTGGCTTTTTGATTTTCTTTTGGAGAAGGCCTAGAAAGGCGAGTCGTGGTTGCACCGATTGAGCCGTGTAGAGGAGATGCTGCCGAAATTTTTCAGAATTTAAAGTGTTAGAAAATTTTCAGAATTTTCGAAAAAATTTCGTTAGTAAGAATAAATTAACATTTTAATTGAAATAAATTGGTCTAGTTAAACTGAAGTTAAGAAGTGAAAAAAGGATTTTTGGACCTAGTTAATAGGGTATGTAGCATATTTTCCGACCTTAGCAATTTCGAGGACGAAATTATTTTAAGGAGGAAGGAATGTAATGACCCGGATTTTCAACCGTTGAGTTTTGAATATTTAAATTAGTTTTAAATAATTTATTTGTATTATAGATAGGAATTTATTTAATAAAATGTTATTTAAACGTATAATTTATAATATAATTTAAAACGAGTTCAAAATGGCGTAGTAGTTTGAAAACTCGATTTAAAATTTCAAATGAATGTACATGATACAAAATAAATCGAATTTTAGCGAAACAAGAAATATTTGAATCTGTTTGAAAATATCTTTCCAACGAATGTGAAAAATCCTGATTTCACAGCGGGAATAAAAAGTTATGCCCAAATCAAATATTTAAATAGTCGTTGCAGAATCGTTTGTGGACCATAATGGTTCAGTTAAAATAACTAGAGATTGGTTACGAATTTGGACAAGATCTTTGAAACGCAGTTATAATTTAATTTTTAGAATTTTACGGTAATTTTTAATTAATTAAATACGCAACTTTTTATTTGGAGTATTTTGGGGTTTCATAATATAAGTTAAACTACCGATATTATTATATTTTCGAAATCATGACACATCTCAATACGGCCGTACTTTTATTTTTGACTGTAACAGTCCGTACATGAATGGGGTTTTACGTAACGAGGTATGCAAATATTACGACTTAAAACACACATACATATATATATATATATCCCTCTCTCAACATATTCAACAGCAACCAGACGATAAAACATACACATATTATAATATCAATTACATTTTTGCTTCTCGACCAGTTCGGGTTGAAAATGTTACATCTTCCTGCATCTAACTAATGAAGCCGTTCAACATAATAACGGTGTTATAATATTAAAAGGACCAATTGTTATGAACCATCCCAGTATTCGCGGTTAATTGCTATGATTTCTTTCATAAAACTGTATTCCCTTTGAACCTATAACACCGACACTGTCCTTTTCTTTGGAGTCTACATCAAAATTTAATGAATGAATGAAAACGTGCCGACAAAGGAAGAAAATTACAAGCCTACCTACCCTACTGCTACAGCTATTACGTAACGTGGATGCCAAACTTTCCAATGTCGTACTCTCCAAACCTCCTCTTCTTTAAATACTGGCAATTCATCTTTCTTCTTCTCAACAGCAAAACCAACGTGAGGAGAAAATCAAACCGGAAAAGAAAAACAAACAGAAAATCATATGAAATAAATTACAAAACCAAATCACTTGTTTTCAGATCTTTCGAAATCCTTGAACCAAAAACATTGCGATGACATACATATAATGAAGTGCAGTTCGTATTTGTGGCGTTGGGTCCTGGAGCAGCCACCAAGAGCTTCGATCCTCCGGTCTTTGATGTGGATCTGGGCTCATCGGAGGGCGGCATGGTACAGGGTGGGGGAGAGCAGCTGCTTGTACCAAAGTTTGATAAAATTCTATGTATTTTCATGTTGCCTTTTTCACTGTTCATGGCCAGAAGTCGTGGGTCTATAGGGTGTTCCAGGAAATCTTGGTTGAGTGGAACGGGGCGTTCGAGTAGAGGCTGACAGGGTCAACACGAAGGTGTATTCGGCTGAGGAGATCGATAAACGTGGAAGATGGGGAAGGTGAACTCTGGCGAGGCTTGCTGTAATGTGAAAAAGGAGGAGTTAGTAGTGTCGATGGGAAGAGGTAGGTCGAGACTTAAACTGGCCGGGGTAGAGGAAGGCTCAATGGTTTCCGATGCTACCGGTGATCGATCAAAAGAGGCGCGTTTGTTTCTGTCCGTAGCATTGTGAGTCAATGGGGATTTTCAACGTCTGAGTGTGCTTGGGGTTCAGGTTATAGGGGCCGGTTATTTTTATAGTAATTCTTTCTTAAAAGAAGAAAAAAAGGGGATTGGGACTAGGAAGGTAAGAATGTTTGAATGGGTATGGTTTGGGTGTGAAGGAGTTGTGTTGCTGAAGTGTGGTGAGAGCAAGGTAACGGTGTAACGAGGTGGAATCTGGGTTTTGAAGAATATAGGTGGCTTGTAGATGGTGAATGGAATCACATATTGGAAATTGAAAGGAATGAAGGCAAAGCTAGAACCGTGATTTTCGAGTTGACTGGGGATGTAATAATCAAATGGTATATTAGCAAAGTGAATTCAGATCCTTCAGTAATACCGTTACAATGGAGGAAGAAATCAAGTATAGTGGGCAAACTTTGAGCTGGACTGTACTAGATGTTGTGGTGCAGATGAAGGGACGGTATCGGTTTAAAACAAAGAGGTGAAGCATATGTCGGTCATGGTGGTGAAATACTGGAGGGAGCGATGTCGGGAAGAAAGGTCCTAATACGTGGTTAACTGGATTAATAAGGTATCCGAGCGCGCGCGAAAGCGGTCTCGTTGGAACCGTTGAAATGGGATATACATTGTGGAACTGACGTGGCTAAAAATAAAGCTTTTGGAATTTCGTAGAAAATCAGATGTCTGTTTGTTTTCAAATGAAACCAAAGCAGAATCATCAACTGCAAAACAAGGTGAGTAAACTCACTAACTCTGGCTCCTTAATATTTTTACATAATCGAGTTTTAAATTAATTTATAGTAATTTTATACTGAGCAATGGTTGATTGGTTGAAATGGTTGATATAGTATATCATTGATCGATTATTAGTTCTATTTACTGGGATATTTCATATTTATGTGAAATTGATGTGATTAACATCTGTGGATGCAGGGAAACAGGTTGGAGAGGCCCAACTGGGTTCTTCAACATTTATATTATTGTTTTCATATATTTGCATTATATGATGGGTATGCATTCTATGATTGATTTTGTCATTGGCCCTAGAATTTTCGTACGTAAACACCATAAAATATTTTTGAATATAGAAAGGGAATTTGAGTTTTTAAAAAGAAAATTTATTTTCAAAAATAGAGAATAAATTTTGAATAGAGTTAAAAATAGAAAACCTGTTCAAATGAATGAATCAAGAATTTATTTATGAAAAAGAATATATATTAATTGAATTATTTATCGTTGGATACATTGAAATATAAATTCAAATTTGAATTTGTATAGCGGAGTGGAAATGGGTTTTGAAGCCAATGTTTGAAATGAGATTTAAACTTAGAAATTTTTAAGGAAATGTTAAACGATATTTTAAATGATTAAATAAAAAGAAATGAGACTTATATGAATAATTCCGAATCGAAGTTATAAATAAAAATTGGGTTTAAGATATTTTTATGATTATTAATCAAATGGTATATAAAGGAAATATATTCACGATTTAAGTGAATGTTTTAAAAGAAATAATTTGCAAGTGAGATAACTATAGAGGAAATTTGGATTTGAAATATGAATCCAAATTGGAACGTGAATGAGAAAGGGGAATGGATAATCGTTTTAAAATAAAACGATGAGTTTTATTCCAACATTTGGAAAATAAAATAAATTGTAATAACATTTTGGTAAACCAAAATGGTTATAAAGGAATTGGGCAAGGATTTGAAAAGTATAGATTCAAAAGTAAATTTAGAATTTGAATCAACCTGAAATGGTAGATAAATTCCGAAGTTCAGCATATTAATCGAATATGGAGTATTCAAATGAGAGTTGTTTATTGGAATTCGATTATATCGAATTTAGGGAAGTAGTTATTTTTACTTTCCGCTTTGAATCAAATTTAATTATTTAATTACTTAATTTTTTTTTTACTTATTAATTTATTTATTGAAATAAATAAATACAAGTTGCATTCTTATAAACCAAATATTTGTAAATAGCGATTTTAAACGCTGTCGTTATAATAAATGTTTTTGGTAAATCTAAATAGCAAAATTTAACGCTGCCATTATAATAAATGTTTTGTAAATCTAAATAGCGATTTTAACGTTACTGCTATAATAAATGGTCTCTAATTTTAGATAGCGATTGTAACACTGTTGTTAAAAGTGGTGTTTTTATAAATCTAATATTTGGAACAGCGATTATAAAGCTACCGTTATAATCAGTGTTTTTCGTAAAAGAAGTGTGTTCTAAGATTGAATCCGAGAGTCGCGTAAATAGTGGTTTGTTTGAAGTTGTGAGCTTTGACTGTTTCAAAGTTGAGAATGTTGTTCAATTAAGGTCTGAGAGGTAATTATACCCCAACTTGATTGACTTCATGATCGATGGAGGAATGGTTAAGCTTCGATGGTGAAACTTGGTTAAGCAATATGGTTAGCTAATAAATGATTAGTGGGTTGAGTAAAACAACGATGTTTTATAACATCGTGTTAATTTGAAATGTTTTTCCCAAATAAAATGAGAGATATTTTCTACACATAGAAAATGAAATGAATGGGTCAATGAGGAATTAAGAGACAGGAATTGGAAATAATAATTTAATAAGGAATTAAATTAAAAAGGGGCCCAGTGTTGTTTGATGCTTGATCGGTAGAATTTCCAATTTGAAATAGGACCATTGATTGTATGGATGTTCTTTGATAGTTAAATCACTGACTATCAAAGTTTTTGATTTATTTTATACCTCCGTTGTCAATATGGAGAGACCAGGATCAGATTTAATATCTGAAAACCACTCCGTATTGGTATAAGCGTTATTAATCAACTCATGCTGAAGATAATTGAAGACGGTGTAAAATGCAAGAGCTGTTCTGTTAATCCTAGGTAGAAATTTCCCAAGACGGATTAATAGGACGATGCCTTCAGTTTGTCCTGACCCAGGACAACTTGTATGGACGAGTATTTGACAGAGTATTTCCAAAGGGATTACGTACGTTGATTCCTTCAAACGTACGAAGTTGGTGGCAAAGAAGTGAAACTTCTTTAGCCTAACAATCTGAGTATTTTTATGGGAACCAATTAGTGATTTCCAATGGATCTGACGATGTGGCATTCAAAGTGAATTGTGGCCAGATATTTTGGAAGATAATTCAAACCTCAAGCCTCACAACCGGGAATTGACAAAAATCGAGCAGGCAGCATGGCTATGTGGGTCGCTCCCATTAGGATGTATAATCACCTATCTAGAGAAATTCCATTTACTTCTTTAATCTATCGATGCTGTCCCTTTCGGGAAACGGTTGCTGATCCCAACCGTTGGTGATATACATTCGATACACTCAAGCGAAATGAGTGGTCGGTCATGTGTGGGCCGGGTTGCAAGAAGTTCTTGTTGAACCCAGTGTACTCGCCTCTAGAGATACACTATCGGAAGGTGGTCCCATACCTTGTCATGTTGGAAATCCAATCTCCAATAAACTCCCTGCGATTTTTGATTTTATATTATAAATGGAGCGTGAGATGCAAGCGTTCCGCTAGATTCTATTTATTTGATGTAGACACTATTATAATATCACTGGATTTGATATCAAAAATATTTTTGGTTATCGTAAGATTAAAAAAACCATCCGTGCTTATGTGTGGATCGGTCTTATGGTTATCTTTTCTTTCGAAAGGATTTTTGAAAGTTAAACAAATGGTTGGAGTTTACTCACACCAGTCCCATAATTGACCAAGAGTTTATTTTGTTTGTTTTCCCTAAACTCTTGGGTGCCCAAATTTGTATGGGCAGTCAAGTAGTCGGGATGTTACAGATTCACTTGGAGGTGTTCGAAGCAGGAGGCTTCATCGGTTGGCTATAGACTATCATATTTTCCGCTGTGTACTATGTTGTATCTCCAGGAGTTTATAACTGTTCCAGGAATAACTGTTGTGCTCTGATGATGGTATGTATATACAGTTACTGATTTGTATTTCAAAAATTTATGTTATACAATATATTTTATTCTTTCCGCTGTGTGACTTGTGTTCTTCGTCTTCTTCTATTCTAATATTTCTTTCTTTCGATTTCTCATCCTCTAACTTCTTTCTAATAATGATTCGTATTTCTGTGCAATTTGGGTTGGACGTGTGGTGTTATTAGTTGACTCAAAGAGTACGGAAATTCGGGTCGTTACAGTTGGTATCAGAGCTGGTTGCTTAATTGGTACGGATGAAAGGGGGTTCTCGCTTCGCGTTAGGTGGCGAACGGGAGACTCTTACCCCTACATCTCCCGACAATGTGGGTTGGTAAAGTCGCGAGGCTGGCCGTAAAAGCAGTTCTGAGGTACCAGTGTAAGCCACGGGGGGAGGTTAGCCCTCTGCCTTGGGGGTTGAGGGATGGTTGAAAAGCCTACTGAAATTCCCGGGTCATTACAGTTCGTATCAGAGCTGAAGGTTGAGTGATAACCTTGGCTCTGTGGCGCAACTCAATAGAGATGGGGTTAGTAATACCCTAGATTGAGTTTGAGTGTACATATATGAGAGCGTATTTGTAGATTTGATATAAAATTGGTTTATATTGTGTTGACTGGTTTGTTGAGTGGTTTATGAATTCTGGTCGATACAGGATGTACAACTGTATCAATAGGTGTTTCTAAACTCTCGAACAGAACAATTCGACGAAGTATTGTTTTAAAGTGGGTAAATGAAATAATTTTGCCCAAAAATTATTTTGATATGAAAAGAATAATTTCTGAATTATTATAGTATATGAATGTGTTGATTGTTATTACAATCAAATGAAATTATCAAATATTGAAATGGTTATATAATTTGTATACGGATAATGTATACAAATGAGATAAACCAAGATTAAGTTCAAACCAGAATTTGAATTCTGGGTGTTTAGAAAATATTTTCTGAAATAGTATAAAGTAATATGACAATACTTTGAAGAATTTTTGAATAAGGATGGTTTAAATGGATTTTTAAAGGGATTAAGCCCTGAAATCACTTCGTGGCGAGAAAATAATTCTGATAATGGGTCACGACATTATCAGTGTTCATTTTCACTTTTCTGAGTGACGGATTGCTACCATAGTAATTTGGGAATGAAAAATTAGTTTGAAAAGGGCAAGATGTTTTAGAAATTCAAATGTTTGAGTTGAGTTGATTATAAATATATGTATATATGTATATATGATTTCATACTAATTTGAAATAAAACCCGGGAATTTGAATTCTGGAATTAAAATTTAACTTGTCTAAGTTGAATAGATTGAAATGGTAAAAATGTACCAAATGAATTGAAATTTAACTTAAATTAAATTGGATTAAATTAGAAATAGTTATGAATGAAATTAAATAAAGAGAAATGTTGATATTCGAATTATTTCAACCTATGTATAAACAAATTGAATATATATTGGATGCTATGTTTGGAATTAAAGTGTGATGGAATTGAACTCAAGCAGAATAAGAGGGTTGATTTTTGAAAGCAGAACTCAGTTGGATTAGTGAATATAAGTGAACTAATCTAAAAACTGGAAGTTGGATTGATTTGAAACCAGCTGGAAATGGATATATTTATGCTGAGCAGATATTGAATGGAAGCAAATGCAAGAGATAGAAATTTTGCCCGACAAAAAGGTACATGTTTACAATGTTACTTGGGTTTGATGATTTTATGAGCCTATGGGGCAAGCCGCTTGGCTTTTTGATTTTCTTTTGGAGAAGGCCTAGAAAGGCGAGTCGTGGTTGTACCGATTGAGCCGTGCAGAGGAGATGCTGCCGAAATTTTTCAGAATTTAAAGTGTTAGAAAATTTTCAGAATTTTCGAAAAATATTCGTTAGTAAGAATAAATTAATATTTTAATTGAAATAAATTGGTCCAGTTAAAATGAAGTTAAGAAGTGAAAAAAAGGATTTTTGGACCTAGTTAATACGGTATGTAGCATCTTTTCCGACCTTAGCAATTTCAAGGACGAAATTAGTTTAAGGGGGAAGGAATGTAACGACCCGGATTTTCAACCGTTGAGTTTTGAATATTTAAATTTGTTTTATATATTTTATTTGAATTTTTGATAGGAATTTATTTAAAAAAACGATATTTAAACGTATAATTTATAATATAATTTAAAACGAGTTCAAAATGGCGCGGTAGTTTGAAAACTCGATTTCAAGTTTCAAATGAATGTACAGGATTCTAAATAAATCGAATTTTAGCGAAACAACAAATATTTGAATCTGTTTGAACATATCTTCCCAACGAATGTGAAAAATCCAGATTTCATAGCGAGAATAAAAAGTTATGCCCAAATCAAATATTTAAATAGTCGTTGTAGAATCGTTTGTGGACCATAATGGTTCAGTTAAAATAACTAGAGATTGGTTACGAATTTGGACAAGATCTTTGAAACCTAGTTATAATTTAATTTTTAGAATTTTACTGTAATTTTTAATTAATTAAATATGCAACTTTTTATTTGGAGTATTTTGGGTTTCATAATATAAGTTAAACTATCGATATTATTATATTTTCGAAATCATGACACATCGCTCAATACGGCCGTACTTTTATTTTTGACTGTAACAGTGCGTACATGAATGGGGTTTTACGTAACGAGGTATGAAAATATTACGACTTAAAACACATACATATATACATATATCCCTCTCTCAGCATATATAGCAGCAACCAGACGATAAAACATACACATATTATAATATCAATTACATTTTTTGCTTCTCGACCAGTTCGGGTTGAAAATGTTACATCTTCCTGCATCTAACTAATGAAGCCATTCAACACAATAACGGTGTTATAATATTAAAAGGACCAACTATTATGAACCGTCCCAGTATTCACGGTTAGTAGCCATGATTTCTTTCATAAAACTGTATTCCTTGTGAACCTATAACACCGACACTGTCCTTTTCTTTGGAGTCTACATCAAAATTTAATGAGCGAATGAAAACGTGCCGACAAAGGAAGAAAATAACAAGCCTACCTACCCTACTACTACAGCTATTACGTAACGTGGATGCCAAACTTTCCAATGCCGTGCTCTCCAAACCTCCTCTTCTTTAAATACTGGCAATTCATCTGTCTTCTTCTCAACAGCAAAACCAACGTGAGGAGAAAATCAAACCGGAAAAGAAAAACAAACAGAAAATCATATGAAATAAATTACAAAACCAAATCAATTGTTTTCAGATCTTTCGAAATCCTTGAACCAAAAACATTGCGACGACATACATATAATGAAGTGCAGTTCGTATTTGTGGCGTTGGGTCCTGGAGCAGCCACCAAGAGCTTCGATCCTCCGGTCTTTGATGTGGATATGGGCTCAACGGAGGGCGGCATGGTACTCAGTGGGGAGAGCAACTGCTTGTACCAAAGTTTGATAAAACTCTGTGTATTTTCATGTTGCCTTTTTCACTGTTCATGGCCGGAAGTCGTGGGTCTATGGGGTGCTCCAGGCAATCTTGGTTGAGTGGAAAGGGGCGTTCGAGTAGAGGCTGACAGGGTTAGCACGAAGGTGTATTCGGCTGAGGAGAATGATAAACGTGGAAGATGGGGAAGGTGAACTCTGGCGAGGCTTGTTGTAATGTGAAAAAGGAGGAGTTAGCAGTGTCGATGGGAAGAGGTAGGTCGAGACTTAAACTGGCCGGGGCAGAGGAAGGCTCAATGGTTTCCGATGCTACCGGTGATCGATCAAAAGAGGCACGTTTGTTTCTGTCCGTGGCATTGTGAGTCAGTGGGAATTTTCAACGTCTGAATGTGCTTGGGGTTTAGGTTATAGGGGCCGGTTATTTTTACAGTAATTCTTTCTTAAAAGAAGAAAAAAAGGGGATTGGGACTGGGAAGGTCGAAATGTTTGAATGGGTACGGTTTGGGTGTGAAGGAGTTGTGTTGCTGAAGTGTGGTGAAGGCAAGGTAATGGTGTAACGAGGTGGAGTCTGGGTTTTGAAGAATATAGGTGGCTTGTAAATGGTGAATGGAATCACATATTGGAAATTGAAAGGAATGAAGGCAAATCTGGAACCGTGATTTTCGAGTTGACTGGGGATGTAATAATCAAATGGTGTATTGGCAAAGTGAATTCAGATCCTTCAGTAATACCGTTACAATGGAGGAAGAAATCAAGTATAGTGGGCAAACTTTGAGCTGGACTGTACTAGATGTTGTGATGTAGATGATGGGACGGTATCGGTTTAAAACAAAGAGGTGAAGTGTATGTCGGTCATGGTAGTGAAATACTGGAGGGAGCGATGTCGGGAAGAAAGGTCCTAATACGTGGTTAACTGGATTAATAAGGTATCCGAGCGCGCGCGAAAGCGGTCTCGTTGGAACCGTTGAAATGGGATATACATTGTGGAACTGACGTGGCTAAAAATAAAGCTTTTGGAATTTCGTAGAAAATCAGATGTCTGTTTGTTTTCAAACGAAACCAAAGCAGAATCATCAACTGCAAAACAAGGTGAGTAAACTCACTAACTCTGGCTCCTTAATATTTTTACATAATCGAGTTTTAAATTAATTTATAGTAATTTTATACTGAGCAATGGTTGATTGGTTGAAATGGTTGATATAGTATATCATTGATCGATTATTAGTTCTGTTTACTGGGATATTTCATATTTATGTGAAATTGATGTGATTAACATCTGTGGATGCAGGGAAACAGGTTGGAGAGGCCCAACTGGGTCCCTCAACATTTATATTATTGTTTTCATATATTTGCATTATATGATGGGTATGCATTCTATGATTGATTTTGTCATTGGCCCTAGAATTTTCGTACGTAAACACCATAAAATATTTTTGAATATAGAAAGGGAATTTGAGTTTTTAAAAAGAAAATTTATTTTCAAAAATAGAGATTAAATTTTGAATAGAGTTAAAAATGGAAAACCTGTTCAAATGAATGAATCAAGAATTTTTTGTTTACGAAAAAGAATATATATTAATTGAATTATTTATCGTTGGATATATTGAAATATAAATTCAAATTTGAATTTTTATAGCGGAGTGGAAATGGGTTTTCAAGCCAATGTTTGAAATGAGGTTTAAACTTAGAAATTTTTAAGGAAATGTTAAACAAGATTTTAAATAATTAAATAAAAAGAAATGAGACTTATATAAATAATTCCGAATCGAAGTTATAAATAAAAATTGGGTTTAAGATATTTTTATGATTATTAATCAAATGGTATATAAAGGAAATATATTCACGATTTAAGTGAATGGTTTAAAAGAAATATTTTGCAAGTGAGTTATCTATAGAGGAAATTTGGATTTGAAATATGAATCCAAATTGGAACGTGAATGAGAAAGGGGAATGGATAATCGTTTTAAAATAAAACGACGAGTTTTATTCCAACATTTGGAAAATAAAATAAATTGTAATAACATTTTGGTAATGCAAAATGTTTATAAAGGAATTGGGCAAGGATTTGAAAAGGATAGATTCAAAAGTAAACTTAGAATTTGAATCAACCTGAAATGGTAGATAAATTCCGAAGTTCGGCATATTAATCGAATATGGAGTATTCGAATGAGAGTTGTTTATTGGAATTCGATTATATCAAATTTAGGGAAGTAGTTATTTTTACTTTCCGCTTTGAATCAAATTTAATTATTTAATTATTTATTTACTTATTAATTTATTATTGAAATAAATAAATACAAGTTGCATTCTTATAAACCAAATATTTGTAAATAGCGATTTTAAACGCTGTCGTTATAATAAATGTTTTTGGTAAATCTAAATAGCAAAATTTAACGCTGCCATTATAATAAATGTTTTGTAAATCTAAACAGCGATTTTAACGCTACTACTATAATAAATGTTCTCTAATTTTAGACAGCGATTTTAACGCTACTGCTATAATAAATGTTCTCTAATTTTAGACAGCGATTGTAACTCTGTTGTTAAAAGTGATATTTTTATAAATAAAATATTTAGAAACAGCGATTATAAAGCTATCGTTATAATCAGTGTTTTTCATAAAAGAAGTGTGTTCTTAGATTGAATCCGAGAGTCGCGTAAACAATGGTTTGTTTGAAGTTGTGAGCTTTGACTGTTTCAAAGTTGAGAATGTTATTCAATTAAGGTCTAAGAGGTAATTATACCCCAACTTGATTGACTTCATGATCGATAGAGGAATGGTTAAGGTTCGATGGTGAAACTAGGTTAAGCAATATGGTTAGCTAATAAATGATTAGTGGGTTGAGTAAAACAACGATGTTTTATAACATCGCGTTAATTTGAAATGTTTTTCCCAAATAAAATGAGAGATATTTTCTACACATAGAAAATGAAATGAATGGGTCAATGAGGAATTAAGAGACAGGAATTGGAAATAATAATTTAATAAGGAATTAAATTAAAAAGGGTCCCAGTGTTGTTTGATGCTTGATCGGTAGAATTTCCAATTTGAAATAGGACCGTTTATTGTATGGATGTTCTTTGATAGTTAAATCACGGACTATCAAAGTTTTTGATTTGTTTTATACCTCCGTTGTCAATATAGAGATACCGGAATCAGATTTAATATCTGAAAACCACTCCGTATTGGTATAAGCGTTACGAATCAACTCATGCTGAAGATAATTGAAGACAGAGTAAAATGCAAGGGCTGTTCTGTTAATCCTAGATAGAAATTGCCTAAAATAGATTAATAGGATGATGCCTTCGGTTTGTCCAGACCTAGGACAACTTGTATGGACGAGTGCTTGACAGAGTATTTCCAAAGGGATTACGTAAGTTGACTCCTTCAAACGTACGAAGTTGGTGGCAAAGAAGGGAAACTTCTTTAGCCTAACAATCTGAGTATTTTTGTGGGAACCAATTACCGATTTCTAATGGATTTGACGATGTGGCATTCAAAGTGAATTATGGCCAGATATTCTGGAAGATAATTCAAACCTCAAGCCTCACAACCGGGAATTGAAAAAAATCGGGCAGGCAGCATGGCTATATGGGTTGCTCCCATTAGGATGGATAATCACCTATCTAGAGAAATTCCATTTACTTCTTTAATCTATCGATGTTGTCCCTTTCGGGAAACGGTTGTTGATCCCAACCGTTGGTGATATACATTCGACACACTCAAGCGAAATGAGTGGTCGGTCATGTGTGGGTCGGGTTGCAAGAAGTTCTTGTTGAACCCAGTGTATTCGCATCTAGAGATACACTATCGGAAGGTGGTCCCATACCTTGTCATGTTGGAAATCCAATCTCCAATAAAAGCCCTGCGATTTTTGATTTTATATTATACATGGAGCGTGAGATGCAAGCATTCCGCTAGATTCTATTTATTTGATGTAGACACTATTGTAATATCACTGGATTTGATATCAAAAATATTTTTGGTTATCGTAAGATAAAAAAAACCATCCGTGTTTATGTGTGGATCGGTCTTACGGTTATCTTTTCTTTCGAATTGATTTTTGAAAGTTAAACAAATGGTTGGAGTTTACTCACACCAGTCCCATGACTGACCCAAAGTTTATTTTGTTTGTTTTCCCTAAACTCTTGTGTGTCAAAATTTGTACGGGCAGTCAAGTAGTCGGGATGTTACAGATTCATTTGGAGGTGTTCGAAGCAGGGGCTTCATCAGTTTGCTATAGACTATCATATTTTCCGCTGTGTACTATGTTGTATCTGGAAACAGGAGTTTATAACTGTTCCTGGAATAACTGTTGTGCTCTGATGATGGTATGTATATACAATTACTAATTTGTATTTCAAAAAGTTATGTTATATAATATATTTTATTCGTTCCGCTGTGTGACTTGTGTTCTTCGTCTTCTTCTATTCTAATATTTCTTTCTTTCTATTTCTCATCCTCTAACTTCTTTCTAATAATGATTCGTATTTTTGTGCAGTTTGGGTTGGACGTGTGGTGTTATTAGTCGACTCAAAGAGTACGGAAATTCGAGTCGTTACAAGGGCATAAACTCTAACACATATAACTCTGGATTGCTGTTTGACATTTAAAGATTGATGGGAAAGTAACAGAAAATCATATCGAAGCTAAATGGATTTGGGTCTGGTTGAAATTTGATAGTTGTTGACCAGTTTTTTGGCTAAAGCCGTCACAACTTAGATTTTTAAGACAAGCTCTCGAAATTGCAGAATTAACACCTCTATCTCCCGGTTTGACTTTTATTCGGGTCGATCAAACTTGGTTCGACCCAAACTAGCAGTGCCTTATACGAAAGCACCCTCCTTCAAACATAGATCAAGCTTCATGGATCGGGTAGATTGATCGAGGAGGCCAACCCCAGTTACATCGACCCGGGCCATGCGCTACACAACAAAGCCGGATTCTTAAGGCAACTTTATCGGTCAACTATGAAGTAGCCTACTTTCCTTGTACCAAGTTTCGAGCTACACATATGCCATAAATATCGTGAAGAACTATTCCCCATAAGGAGACCAATTCCTTCCGCCTGCAGCAGATCTTTGGAATTGAACGACACGTGACCGAACCAGCACCAGATAGCCACCACGTGGCACGTTGATCGAGCCAAATCTTTGCCTATAAATTCCTCATTCTAGAAATGGAAAAAGAGGAGCTCTTCTCTGGAAAGTTGATGGTTGGGTTTCCTAAAATAGCTCACCATACAAACCGATCGAACTAGATTGTAACACGAGGATTTTGTGTAAAAATCACTTCTTTCTCCACTTTCTTCTAGTACTAGCAACTGTAACCTGTAATCGACAGTATAAACAGAGATTATAAAGTGGACATTGGCTTGGATTAAGCCGAACCACTATAAAGTTGTTATGTGTTCCCTATTTTTTTTTATTTTCTTGCATTCAGTTATTGAGACTATGAAAATAGTTCATAAATTATGTATGGATTACGCACTTTGTGGACTGATTGATACAGGATCAACTTTTGATGTCAACACTTTAGCGCGCTAGAAAGGGGGCGACAACCACCTTCAACAATTTCTAAGCTTGAAAGGATTTGGATAGCTATATTTTGAAGAAACAGTGGTAAAGCGGAAAAAGGACTGAACGTCTTCCAAACTCAAAACGCTGGCACAAGAGGCATAGCAGATGCAGTAGCAGGGGTAAGCCAGGAGGCTTCCTCCCATAAAGAACCATCCATGTATCTGACTAAGGATGGGATGGATGGAGTTCTAGCTGAGCTCTGAGCACAAATGGCGCACCAAGATAAACTCCTCAAAAAATGGCAAAAGATGATGGACAATTTCTTTGTTCAGATGAAAGGAAATCCGAGCAACCAACCATTACTCCCTGCAATAGACAAGCTGGGGAAACATCAGAGTTTTGGGTTAGTGAAATCCAAGCCCTGGATCGGCCCATAGCAATGCCACCATCTGGTTCGACCCAACCTTCGGGTCAACCAGATCTCGGATCAATGCAACCTTTGGTCAACCAGATCATGGTTCGGTGCAACCTTCGGGTCAACCAGATCTCGGATCAATGCAACCTCTGGGTCAACCAGATCATGGTTCAGTGCAACTTTCGGTTCAACGCGACATCTTACCACAAACTAGACTTAAGAAACCTCCGAGTTGACCTTGCTAGCACGTTGAACCAAGCATAACCAAGGGCAGCCACCCTCCGTTCCTCCAAAATCGCAGTAGCACATCATCTCCTAATAAAAAGGAGGGAAACACTACTGCAAACTACTCTCATGCCACCCCGGATGGAGGCAACGCCAAGAACTTGGAATGCTATTTTAGGTCGGTTCGATCTTACCGACACGGATGTGGTTTGGCCGAACGCACATGCCAACCAAAGGACCTTGAACAATCTGAAACCAATAGCCGAGGCTGAGGACCACCTTCATCCATCACTCGTGGGTCGCACCAGGCTGACTTAGAGCGCATAAGGCAGCTTCCACCATCTGCTGAGCTTAGGACTGAAGCCACCGGTGTAGAATCGGATTTGTGGCAAAGACTTCTCGGAGATAGGAGTCAAATTACCAGCATTATTAGACATTTCACTCAAGGCACAACTTCTCAGCGTGACGTGGATAACATCCATCGTAGTTCTTTCATGAGGGAAATCGGGAACTCTCGTAACCCGCCTGACTTCAATTTTCCAGTTCTAGAGCCGTACAGTGGCACGACAGATCCAACCATGCATCTTATGCGCTACATGCGCTATATGGAAGTACTATCATCATCGATTGATGTCAAGGCTAAATACTTTCCTTTTTATTTGACCCGCACTAGGCCATAGACGACCTACTACAACGAAAATCCAAGGTGTTGCTAGCTAAAATGTAGCCATAGTTATGCTGATTTTTGTCTATTGCTACACACGCTTCAAGGTGATAACATATATATAAAATTGTGTTGCAGTAGCTCTAGATATACTAATTAAAAAAAATAGTAACCGCGTGAACAAGATCCAACGGTCTACGTTACCAATCCACGTCATCTTATTTGCTTCGCCGCTTAACCTCCTTTTCCCTTCAAAATTTCATTTTCCCCGCTAAACCTACCCCACTTGCCTTTGTTTTTTTTCACATTAGAGAAAAAATACAAAAAAAACAAGATACTGCTGATGGTAGTTATGATCATTGAATTTCTCTCTTCCCCCAGTCTAAATCGACTCGCCATCTCAGCCTCCTATCCCTGCAAGGTAGAAGCGGTGTCAACTCAATTCGGGAATGGAAGATTAGGGTTAGTGAATGTTGATTTCAATTGATTTCCAGATGGTTGCGATTTCAATTGATTTCCAAACGGTTGCGATTTCAGTTGATTTTCAGACAGTTGCAATTTCGAAAGTTAGTGAATGTTAATTAGGGTTAGTGAACTGCGTAGATTTTGTGCTTCATGTGATTTCAGAAGTTAGTGAATGTTAATTAAGATGAAAAGTGAT
Organism: Allium sativum; assembly: GCA_030737875.1. NCBI lineage: Eukaryota > Viridiplantae > Streptophyta > Magnoliopsida > Asparagales > Amaryllidaceae > Allium > Allium sativum. Next base: position 1,042,623,827 of record CM060916.1, on the reverse strand, counting down.
TGTCTTTGATTTCCAGATGGTTGCGATTTTGTGCTTCATGTTGATTTCCACACGGTTTCCATCTTCTGTTAGGTGTTTTATTGAGCCTACAGGTCACAGATTCAATTAGATATCCAAAAGATAAAGCTTCTATAAATTAATTCTCAGTATGAGAATTGGGTGTTCATTTACTCTTTTTAGTGGAATCACATGTCAAGACAAGACATTCTGTTGAATGTGGTATCATTCTATGATGAGTGGATAGTTGCAGTTGTGGCTTTTAGGGAGGTTATTTCATGAACTTATCTTTCACCGATGTTCTTAAGGTGCATTAGTATGAGAATTGTGAACTCTACTTAGTTTATCTTTTGATTATAAGTACCAATTGTTTGTTTGTTCAAGCTTATATCCCTTGTTTAGGCTGTTGCGTTCATTTGATAAAGGAGTTTCTTTAGTTTGCATTAAAATTTTAATACTTATCTTATGAGTCGTTCCCATTTAATAGTTCTCTACTTCTTAAATAGCCTTCAAAATATGAGCCCTCCCCCAGTATTAATTTAGTTTCTTTCAGTTATTATCCTTTCTTTACACAATTACTTAGGATGGGGTGTTGGTACATTTGATTGAGTTATGTATCCTATATTCATTAACATATTTCCTAATACTTCTTTCATCATCCCACTCTCCTTTTCACCGCTTTTTGGAGAAGATCATCTAGATATCTAGGGTTGATTTTGATTATTTACATTTTTTTTTTTAATTGTAAACTAGTTCAAGTGTATTTTTCTTTCTTCCGTAGTTGTGAAAATGACTTCAAAATAGATGAGTAATGCAATGAGGGTGTCATAAAGTAAATAATACACGCTTTTAATATAGTGTGTGAATTGAATAGTTTCATTTTGACAGGGACTTAAAGACATCAAACCTTCTGCTAAACAATGGAGGTGATTTGAAAATTTGTAATTTTGATTTATCTTGTCAATATAGCAGCCCACTAAAGCCATATACTCAACTTGTGGTAACTTTGTGGTAAAAGTACATCCTTTTTCCTTTCCTCTCCTACCTCGTTCACACACACACATACGCATATGCACACAACCATATTTTTTATTCAACCATTAAAACTCATCATGGTTTTGTGTTGGCAAGTCACTGGAACTTCTACTAGGAGTAAAAGAGTACTCAACCGCTACTGATATGTGGTCTTCAGGATATGTGATGGCTGAACTTTTAGCTAAAGAACCATTATTTAGTGACAATTCTAAGTTTGGCTAGCTCGATAAGGTAGCTTCACGATTTTACAAATATTTGTTAAATTCAGTTTCCAGATGTGTATTGGCTTACAACAACCTCACCTAAATGCAGATATTCAGAACTCTTGAAATATGGTCTGGGTTCTCAAAGTTTCTTGGAGTTAAAGTTGACTTCGTTAAGCAACCATAAGTTATCTATATCTATGATGTGATGTTTTTAATGATATATAATGCAGTCTTATGATCCAACAGTTTTTCCCAAGCGTACAACTATGAGTGATTTTGCTCAAGCTTCCTGGCTTTACTTGGTGGCACTTTTCATATTGTATTATTAGAGGATACACTTTAGATGTATTTATTTAACCCCTTCCAAGAATTTGATGAAGATTTACTTATGCTGAGTGGATTTTCTAACAATTTGATGAAGATTTTCCTGGAAGGTGGTCGAGACATTGATCCAATTGTCGTCATGGAAGATGCAATTTTCCATAAGGAGTATCAAAAGCTGGTTATGTTCGATTGACGACAACTCCAACTTTAGAAATGTATGGTATTGCTTGAAAGCTGGACTCAAGTTTCTGCTTCTCCCTTATGCTGGATTTCAGTTTAAAAGGTACATTTTTATATGAATCATGTGAATCAATACTCGATCTCTTGTCATGAAATTGTTGCTAAAAAGACTACGTGTTTGAACACCTTATCTCTTGTCATGAATTTGGCATTTAAGAAACAAGGACAAACATAACGTTAAGGTAAATGCAAAGGATTTTTGTGTATTTTATTTTGTAATCAATGCATATAGAGCTACATGCTTTGTTATTGATATGTCATTGTTACTGTCAAATGTTTTCTTTTGATTGAAGCACCAAAACAAAAATGTAAGAGCATTGATATACATCTTTACAGGCAGGTTTTACCTAGATTTTATATGGATTGTTCTCCAATTCCTATACACTAAATGCCATTTTATGATATATTTTTCTTCTATAAAGCATACAAAGTAGTACATCTTGTTTAATTTTATTGCATTAATTTACCACGCACTTGTAGTGCTTGGGATTTGTCGCTACATAGTTTTACAATCTATAAATAATACACATCCTGATTTCATGAAAAATATATGATTATTTGGCATAACCATAACAACATCCATGTTATTGGATAGGAGAGATGCTTTCTTCCCATCGTTCAGAGTTTCATACACCCTGCGTAAGATGGTTTACGCCTGCTACTTTGAAGCACTTAGAATCCAACCTGCTTTTGCAATTGTCTAGTTTAACATTGCTGGCCTTTTCATGGAGTATGGAGATTATTAGAGAGCTCTTCAACATTACAAGGTAAGCATCTTTCATATTCAAACTCAAAATCTACCTACAGAGTAAGCATATTTCATGCTTGGATCCTCAGTCCATGCCAAGTTATTCTATCTTGTTATCTCTGTTCTTGTGTATTCACATTTGCTTTTTATTTTTGTTAACTTGTGCTTGCAGGTGTAATAGCTTGAAGATTGGGGAGAGTAGAAGATTATAGCAGAAGAAGAAGTGCTGGTATAGTTGTATTAGATCATGTTTATTTATTATAAATTTATTATGATTATTGTATTGAGCTGCTGTGTAATAACAGAAAGTAAAGTAGTCATGAGACCATGTATAAAACTTCTCATTTAATAATTGTATGTACTTTTATTGACATATGTAATGAATTCATTTATTTTCTGTAATGAAGTTACAAATTCATAAATGGTGTTAGTGAAATAGTGGTTACAATTATAATATTATGAAATATTTTGTTAATAGCAGTTGAGGTATAATTACTTTTCGTAGTTGTAAAACAAATTTTAACAGCTGCTAGAAACAGTTGTAAAAAAGGTTGACTTTATAACGGTTGCCAGTTTTAATAGACATATTACAACTATTTTTGGTAGTTATGAAAGGGTATTTTTGTTGTAGTGGTACCTGTGGCAACACCTGTACCGATGTTGCCACATGGTCGCAAAGGTGTTGCCTTTGACTCTAAGCCAACGCGGCAAAATACAACACCGAGAAAGTGTTGCCATAGATCATTTTTTGCCTACAGCAACACTTTTTAGCACTTTCTGCATCACTTCTCCAGTGTTGCAGTATGCAATCTATGGCATAGTGCCACATCGCCGCCATGTGGTTTCGGCAGCTAACGTCTGAATCAATTGACAGCTGGAACATGTTGGTCACCTGCTTGATTGAGCAATTCAAGGTCCACATATTTCAGACCAAGATTGTCTTGTTCCTCACATCTATTAAGCAACGACATGGTGAGACCCACGCTCTTTCCTAAAGACATTCAATGTAGGTGTTGCATCAATAGATCGACCGGAACCATCTATGGTCCTTATGGCTGCTATGACCGCCATTTTGGATAGAACAGACTTCAAAATCTCCCTTTAAAGAAACTCTTCCAGAGATATTGGTGATTTCTACTCTGAGACGGCTAGGTTCCTCCGGCAAGAGGATGCTAATATCGAGATGGATAATCTCGACGTACTTTCTGTAAAGGATAGAGGACCATCCACTACTGTTCATAACAAAGGAAAGGGAAAGACCCTGGAAAAAAGTGACAGGAATGTGCAATTCGGAGAGAGCCCAAATATGATAGATATATCGAGCTTAATTCCTTACTACTGGATATATACCTCGACGTGCGAGGAGCTTTTCCTTTTCCTAAGCCTCCCAAGAGGGAGCCAACTAAGAAAGAGCATGGGACAAGGAAGCATTGTATGTTTCATGATATGGCAAACCATGTTACCAATGACTGTGGACACTTGCGTTGTAACACCCCGTATTTTCTGGGAATATTAAAATAACAAATTAAAGAATAATTTATCTGAAAAAGAGGAATGAGAAAAGAATGATTTTTAGCATTGTTCTAAGGTTTGTAAGCAAAAGACTTTGTAGCTCATTTGGTTAGAACATGTGATTTGCATATAAGAGGTACAGAGTTCGATCCCCGCCAGCGCCATATTTTTGTTTTAGGGGAATGGCTAAAAAGTGGCTTAGTGTGAACGCAGTTCAAAAAGTGGTTTAGTGTGAAAATGGTTAATTATGAAGAAGTTATTAAGCCATGAAGTTTGTATGCATATGAGAGAAATATATATATATATATATATATATATATATTAAAATTAAATAAATAAATATTCAAAAAAAGTTCAAAAGAGCGAATAGGGAGAGGGAATAGCCGAACCGCACCATTTTTGGAGTCGACCCAAGCACCACTGGGTCGACTAGAGGTCAATCCAGGGTGTTTGGCTGCCAACCCGTGGCCCGATTCGCCCTAAGGGCTGATATGGCATCTGAGTGGTCCAGATAAGTTCTAAGGTTAATCCTAAGGCCTAAATAACTTCCTACACCTATATATACACCCTAAGACCTTACCCTAATTCATAAATATTATCTATAACACCATTATGCTGTCAAATTCTCTCTTAAACCCTAGCCGCCGCCTCTAAATCAAATCTCAAGTGTTCAACTTCAACTCAAATTAAAGATTAGAGCTTCTACAACAATTCAAGAAGATAAATCAGCAACACCGCAATGTTTCTACACCAATTTCAGTGCATAATTCTATTCTTTAACCACGAAAGGTGAGTACGGTGGTTTTCACAATATAATGGGATTAAAAGTAACATGATGAAGTTGTACAGAGGATTCATATGTATATATGTATTTTAAATCTCATCCAAGTCTTCACCTTTTTGATTCATGTCATCATATGCCTATGTTTCTATGTAAAGTTCATACCTTTATCAGTTTATTCATGTTGAATCTGTCATTATGCCTCTATGCCAGTTTACATGCCCCTTTATTTCATGATGTTGTGTTAATTCCAATTTTCTGTGATTTGATTCTCTCTTCTTATCCCTATTCCTTTTATTTTGGATCTAGGCTACCTTCGAACCTATGTTAAAAATACGCGCGAATGCAAATACGTGGGAATGATGGGAATATGTGAAATATGGAAAATTGGATATTATTGGATATATTGGATAATTGGATAATATGTGAAATTGGCATTTTTGGGTATGAATTACATGGAATTGATGAAATTGCCTATAATTGTAAATTTGTAATTGAGGCTAATTAATATGTAGTTAGTGACAATTTGGAATAGGCAATATTATAAACATGATTATATGTTAAATTGGATAAACATGACATGAAAATTGGGTATGGGTGAAATACGATTATTAATAAACCTTTGACATGTGGTTAGGCGCAATTGTGGCGTAAGACTTCCCGGAACCACCCGGCATATCCAGCTGCCACATTTGGATGTCTAATGTGAGAGGTCAAAGGAATGAATTGTAGGCGCAATGGTTAATGACACGAGGTTAGACCCGGTTTGTGGCGTAAGACTGCCCAGAACCGCCCGGCAAATCCAGCGGCCACAAAGCGTTCGGTCTAATGTGGGAGGTCGTGCACCGTTCGTCACAAGGAATGAATTAAGGAATACTAACCATAATAAGACATGGGTATGGTTAGAGGGTTAAATGGGGTGACATGTAAATTATGACATGTAAATATGGATTCAACCGGAATAAGACAGGACATGTAAATTATGACATGTAAGTATGGACTTAACCGTAGCATGTGTAAGACATGGACATTTAAATTAAAATGGTTAAGTGGGAGAAAAACCTAGTGGGGACCAAGCATAGGTGGGAGGCTTGTGTCGAATGGGGACTCGTTTCAACCAGTAACCCGTTTGAGTATCTAATTGGGCCCGGTACTAGGCCGGGGTTGGGGCATGCTTACTGGGCTTGAATATAAGAGGTCAAAACGTGAATAGCGGTGGCAACGCAAGTCCAACGGGTTCATGTGCATGCATGGGTCCAGGCTGGTAGGTAAGACGTTGTTGCATCGTGTAGGTATGGCCGTGCATTTCATGTTGGTATCGGGGTTGCCACTTTGGGAGTGATACACCCCACTGTGGGGCCAGCACGGGTGCCTACGGGGATTAGGGAGTCGATCGAATGGGTAGATTTAGGGTACCTTAGCGGTGGTAGGAGCAAGCCGGCACCTACGATGGCAGCTAGGTACAAGTAACTACTAAGTTTGTCATGTGGGTACAGTTAGTGGGAAGGGATCAACCTCTAGTAAAAAGAGACTAGTAGATGTGCGGTGCAATTAAGTAATGTGGTGTAACTTAACAAAAGTGCGGTGTAACGAAATACATGTTGGTTGAGTTGGATAGTCCTTTGGGTGCTAGTATGATGGTGACTTCGGTCTTCGGGGTTAGTACTTGAAGGGTTGTTCGCTTAGCCAAGGTGTAGGATTGTCTTAGTACTTAAGAACGGAATCATCTTGTCCATCCTTTTTATCTGCCTTATCTATGTTACATCCATATCATGATGCCTATTTATGTCTTGATCATTTACCTTACCTATTATTTGTTAAAATTACTGGACTCGCCAGACTTTATGTCTGACCCGTTTATTTCCACCTCTTTTCTTTCCTTTTCCCCCCTCAGGTTCGCAAGGAGGGAATACTACAGCTTAGTGCCGATTTCTTTCAGTTGCTTGAAAAAGAGTAGATGTATCGCCTTGGACTCTCTCATCTTTATGGCTTTGTTTATGCTCAGTGGGGATTTATGCATTTATGTTATTTAAGTATTTGCTTCTTTATGTACTTTGAAGTTTTTGGAAAAGACTATTGATCCTGTTGTAATGGTTTTGGAAACTACTTATGTAAGCTTGTTTTGAGTTATGATGCTATGAAATATGTTTTATCTTCCGCTGTGTTGTTTTATTTATTTATTCTTGTAATTTATCCGTTCTATACAACAATAACGCTCCATGGACATTGATGCATTCCCTTTGGGAGTGACATTAATAGACGTGGGGTGTTACACGTGGTATCAGAGCTATGGTTACAAGAACAGATAAAAAGTTTTGAAAAGTGTTTTCAAAAGTATTATTGTCATAGAAAGTATTTTCAAAAACTTGTTTTAAAGAAGCTATTTTCAAGGAAAGTTTACTTTAAAGATCATAATCCCCGCAAGCCATACATCTTTCTTTCGCTTCCTTTGTTTTGAAACTCTTTCTTTTTCTTTCCAGCATGTCTGGAGCATCTGAGATACCAGAGGGTGTTCATGTACCCGGTTGGTTTCGTTAATATCTCGAGGCTGGCGCCGCTGCCGCATGTCCGGCCGACGTTCCTCCTCCCCCAGCTCCAGTCATTCCTCCGCGTGGAGATGCTTTCTCCAAGATATGTAAAGACTTTCGTTCGATGGGTGGAAAACCTTTTAGTGGGTCTGAAAAGTTCGTTGAAGCTAGAAATTGGTTGAAAGAAGTGAAGGATCTATTTGGCATTTTCGATTTGGACGATTGTAAGAAGGTCCAATTGGCTACTTGGTTGATGAAGGACGAAGCTTCGTATTGGTGGGAGGTTACTAATGGAGAGCGTGTTGTAGAGACGTGGGCAGATTTTAGGGGAAGGTTTGAGTTGAAATTCCTTTCTCAAGCCGAGGAGAGTATGTACATGGAGAGGTTCTTGACATTGAAGCAGAAAAACTTGACCGTGAAAGAGTATGTGACCGAATTTAATAAGTTGGCGAGATTTGGGCTAGAGTTGGTGAATATGCCTCACAAGAAGGCCTTGAGGTTTGCAAAGGGCCTAAATGAACCGCTTCACAGTTTGTCTATGTCCCACATTCCAATGGGGGCTACGTATGAAAAGCTTGTTGATATGGCATACATGCATGAAGAAGAGAAGGGTGCAAGTACTTTTAGGCCGCAAGATAAGAAGGAGGATCCAAAGAAAGCCCAACAACAAAAGAAAGGTGGTAAAGAGAAGAGGAAGTGTCACAACTGTGGGATACCCGACCATTTGAAGAAAGACTGTAGGGAGAAGAAGAAGTTCGCTTGTTATCATTGTGGTGATCCAGGTCATTCGGTCAAGGACTGTCCTAAGAAGAAAGGGCAGAGGGCAGGTTCTACTTCGGGAGGGCAGGTTCATGCTCTCATAGCTCCGGGGCAGGAAGAAGGTAGGAAAATTTCTGTTGAAAGTTTGATTTTCTTGTTTAATCGTCATGTCCGTACTTTATTCAATTCTGGCGCATCACGTTCGTTTATCTCTACATCATTAGTTGAAACACTGCACTTAAATACTAGTCTCGTTGTGGATCCTATTATAGTCTCAAATCCTATTGGTGGGTCGACTCATTTGTCCATGGTTTGTAGGGATTTGAGATTGTCTATCTTAGGCGTTGGTTTTGAATGTAATGCTTTTGTGCTAGGGTTCATGGGCTATGGGTTGATTCTAGGGACAGATTGGCTAGCCAAATATGGTGCCATCCTAGATTGTGAACGAAGGGTAGTAAAATTGTTGACTCGTAGTGGAAAGACCCTTGATATTTCTTGTTACCCTAAGGGATCGGTGATGCTTAGTTATCTTGAGTCACTTGACGCACCCAATGATGATTTACATTTTGTTCATATAGTCCGTGAATATGTTGATGTCTTCTATGAGGTGAGGGGTCTACCCCCAAAACGTGAGATAGACTTTCGTATTTATCTTGTAGACAATGCAAAACCCGTATCTCTGCCAGTACGCCACATGGCTCCTCGTGAGAGGAGGGAACTCAATAAGCAAGTAGGGGAGTTGCTTGAGAAGGGGTTCATAAGATGTAGTATATCGGAGTGGGGTGCTCCTGTAGTATTTTCCACGAAGGCGGATGGGTCCCTTAGACTTTGTGTGGACTATAGATAACTTAATAAGCTTACTAAGAAAAATAGGCACCCACTGCCGAGGATTAACGATCTCTTCGATCAGTTAGTTGGCGCCTCAGTGTTTTCGTAGTTGGACTTAGCCACTGGTTTCCATCAATTGAGAGTGGTTGAGGATAGCATAGACAAGACTGCCTTTAGGACTCCGGACGGTTTCTATGAGTGGCTTGTGATGCCCTTTGGTTTGACAAACGCCCCCGCATACTTTGTTGACTTGATGAGTAGGGTGTTTAGGGAGTACCTTAATAAATTCGTGGTGGTCTTTGTGGATGACATCTTGATCTTTTCTAAGAGCGAGGAAGAGCATGCCCTACATCTTAGGGAAGTGTTGGAGACCCTTCGAGCGCATAACCTTAAAGCTAAATTTTCTAAATGTCACTTTTGGAGGAAGGAAGTGCGATTCTTAGGGCACGTGGTTTCCAAAGAAGGGATAGCTGTGAATCCCGCGAAGGTGGTGGCCATCCAAGACTGGAAGGTCCCTAAAAATGCTACCGAGGTGAGGAGTTTCTTGGGGTTGGCAGGCTATTATAGGAATTTTATCAAGGACTTCGCAAAGATATCAGCCCCATTGACACGCTTGACGAAGAAGAACCAATTTTTCATGTGGGACGTAGATTGTGATGTTGCGTTCCAACGTTTAAAGAGAGCTTTGACCACAACCCCAGTCTTAGTGTTGCCAGATGGGAGTAAGCCATTTACCGTTTATACCGATGCTTGTGGGACAGGAATAGGCGCAGTCTTAATGCAATAGGGGAGGGTAATAGCCTATGGAGGAAGGCAGTTGAGAGTGCATGAGAGGAATTACCCTACACATGACCTAGAGTTGGCCGCTATTGTTTTCGCGCTTAAGTCTTGGTGCCATTATCTTCTTGGCGAGAAATTCGAATTGTTCACAGACCACAAATCGCTAAAATACTTGTTCTCTCAGAAGCACTTGAACTTAAGGCAGCAAAGGTGGATGGAATTCTTAGCGTCCTATGATTTCGAGATAGCATATACCCCTGGCAAGGGTAACGTGGTGGCAGACGCCTTAAGTAGGAAAATGTTGTCCTTGAGTCCATTGTTTGTTGAGCGGCGAAGCTTAGAGTTCATATTTACGTTTGACTTTAGACCTTCCATTGACTTTGTACCCGGTTTGCTAACATCCTTAGAGATCAGACCTACGCTTTTGGGGTGGATTGGTGAGGCATAGCGAGATGACCCACAGTTGGTTGAGTTAGTAGAGAAGCTCATAAGGGGGAAGTCATCGAGCCATCTCAGTAGGTATACCCTAGATGATAAGGGTTGGTTATGTAGGGACGGTAGACTTTGTGTACCACGAGATGAGAACTTGAGGAAGACCATTCTTGATGATGCACATCGTTCGAAAATGATCATTCATCCCAGCGGGGACAAGATGTACATGGACATGAGACGAGTTTACTTTTGGGCCGGTATGAAGAGGGATGTGGCCGAGTTTGTTGCTAGATGCTTGGTGTGCCAACAAGTAAAATCAGAGCAAAAGAAGCACGGTGGGTTGCTTCACCCATTGGAGGTCCCACAATGGAAGTGGGAGAGTGTCTCGATGGACTTTGTTGATGGGTTACCAAGATCAAGGAAGGGTAATACGGGGATTTTGGTCGTGGTAGACAGACTTACTAAGAGCACGCCCATTTCATTCCCGTGAAGAGTAAGAGGACTACTCCATGGTTAGCCTCCGTATACATTCGAGAGATAGTTCGTTTGCACGGTGTTCCTTCTAGCATAGTGAGCGATCGTGATCCTATCTTTACTAGCGAGTTTTGGAAGAGCTTTCTTAGAGAGGTGGAAATAGAGCGTGATGCGACGATTCGACGAGCTCCTACATGCATTCTTGGGTCGGAGATTAAGAAGTTGAGGAATCGAGAGGTCAAGCTAGTCAAAGTGCAATGGGGAGATGATGAGAGCGACGCTATTTGGGAGACGGAAGAGAAGATGCGTTCATTGTACCCTTTTCTTTTCGAGGGTATGTCTTTTAATTTCTCCTTTATCGCTTAGGTTGTACTTGTTCTATCTTTAGTATGTCCTCTCACTAGTATCTTTGACCTTTAGATAGGGTAGTCCTATGGTTGAAACATGTGTTTGAGACATGTTATGTATGGTGGATGCATGTGGATGCAAGTGTTTGCTAGTGGTTGCTCGTGGATGCATATACACACACTTTAGGCACTAGATCGGCTCAGTCACTTTCATATTGCATATCGCATATAAATGGATGTATTTAGTAAAATGAATGTACATTGAATGTGTTTATCATACGGATGTTGCATTTAAATGAATGGTTGTGCACACATGTAGTAATGATATGTATAGGGTTCTTTGTATACATGATGGATACATGGCACTATCATTATTTGCATTAAGGAGGTCGACTGAATCAGTGGACCACCTAATTTTGCATTAGTATACGGACATATACACACACTATGCATATGTACATGAAAAGCATTAGAAATCTTTTAAGGACCATGGTTGCTAGTGGTAGGATACATTCTTCAATCCAGGGTGTTTGGCTGCCAACCCGTGGCCCGATTCGCCCTAAGGGCTGATATGGCATCTGAGTGGTCCAGATCAGTTCTAGGGTTAATCCTAAGGCCTAAATAACTTCCAATACCTATATATACACCCTAAGACCTAACGACCCTAATTCATAAATATTATCTATGACACCATTATGCTGTCAAATTCTCTCTTAAACCCTAGCCGCCGCCTCTAAATCAAATCTCAAGTGTTCAACTTCAACTCAAATTAAAGATTAGAGCTTCTATAACAATTCAAGAAGATAAATTAGCAACACCGCAATGTTTCTACACCAATTTCAGTGCATAATTCTATTCTTTAACCACGAAATGTGAGTACGGTGGTTTTCACAATATAATGGGATTAAAAGTAACATGATGAAGTTGTAAAGAGGATTCATATGTATATATGTAATTTAAATCTCATCCAAGTCTTCACCTTTTTGATTCATGTCATCATATGCCTATGTTTCTATGTAAAGTTCATTCCTTTATCAGTTTATTCATGTTGAATCTGTCATTATGCCTCTATGCCAGTTTAAATGCCCCTTTATTTCATGACGTTGTGTGAATTCCAATTTTCTATGATTTGATTCTCTCTTCTTATCCCTATTCCTTTTATTTTTGGATCTAGGCTACCTTCGAGCCTATGTTAAAAATACGCGCGAATGCAAATACGTGGGAACGATGGGAATATGTGAAATATGGAAAATTGGATATCATTGGATATTTTGGATAATTGGATAACATGTGAAATTGGCATATTTGGGTATGAATTACATGGTATTGATGAAATTGCCTATAATAGTAAATTTGTAATTGAGGCTAATTAATATGTAATTAGTGATGATTTGGAATAGGCAATATTATAAACATGATTATATGTTTAATTGGATAAACATGACATGAAAATTGGGTATGGGTGAAATACGATTATTAATAAACCTTTGACACGAGGTTAGGCGCAATTGTGGCGTAAGACTTCCTGGAACCGCCCGGCAAATCCTGCTGCCACAATTTGACGTCTAATGTGAGAGGTCAAAGGAATGAATTGTAGGCGCAATGGTTAATGACACGAGGTTAGACCCGGTTTATGGCGTAAGACTGCCCGGAACCGCCCGGCAAATCCAGCGGCCACAAAGTGTTCGGTCTAATGTGGGAGGACATGCACCGTTCGTAATAAGGAATGAATTAAGGAATACTAACCATAATAAGACAGGGGTATGGTTAGAGGGTTAAGTGGGGTGACATGTAAATATGGACTTAACCGGAATAAGATAGGACATGTAAATTATGACATGTAAGTATGGACTTAACCGTAGCATGGGTAAGACATGGACATTTAAATTAAAATGGTTAAGTGGGAGAAAAACCTAGTGGGGACCAAGCATAGGTGGGAGGCTTGTGTCATATGGGGACCCGTTTCAACCAGTAACCCGTTTGAGTATCTAATTAGGCCCGGTACTAGGCCGGGGTTGGGGCACGCTTACTGAGCTTGAATATAAGAGGTCAAAACATGAATAGCGGTGGCAACGCAAGTCCAACGGGTTCATGTGCGTGCATGGGTCCGGGCTGGTAGGTAAGATGTTGTTGCATCGTGTAGGCATGGCCGTGCATTTCATGTTGGTATCGGGGTTGCCACTTTGGGGAGTGATACACCCCACTGTGGGGCCAACACGGGTGCCTACGGGGTTTAGGGAGCCAATCGAATGGGTAGATTAAGGGTACCTTAGCGGTGGTAGGAGTAAGCCGGCACCTACGATAGCAGCTAGGTACAAGTAACTACCAAGTTTGTCATGTGAGTACAGTTAGCGGGAAGGGATCAACCTCTAGTAAAAAGAGACTAGTAGATGTGCGGTGCAATTAAGTAATGTGGTGTAACTTAGCAAAAGTGCGGTGTAACGAAATACATGTTGGTTGAGTTGGATAGTCCTTTGGGTGCTAGTCTGATGTTGACTTCGGTCTTCGGGGTTAGTACTTGGAGGGTTGTTCGCTTAGCCAAGGTGTAGGATTGTCTTAGTACTTAAGAACGAAATCATCTTGTCCATTCTTTTTATCTACCTTATCTATGTTACAGCCATATCATGATGCCTATTTATGTCTTGATCATTTACCTTACCTATTATTTGTTAAAATTACTGGACTCGCCAGACTTTATGTCTGACCCGTTTGTTTCCACCTCTTTTCTTTCCTTTTCCCCCCTCAGGTTCGCAAGGAGGGAATACTACAGCTTAGTGCCGATTTCTTTCAGTTGCTTGAAAAAGAGTAGATGTATTGCTTTGGACTCTCTCATCTTCATGGCTTTGCTTATGCTCAGTGGGGATTTATGCATTTATGTTATTTAAGTATTTGCTTCTTTATGTACTTTGAAGTTTATGGAAAAGACTACTGATCCTGTTGTAATGGTTTTGGAAACTACTTATGTAAGCTTGTTTTGAGTTATGATGCTATGAAATAAGTTTTGTCTCCCGCTGTGTTGTTTTATTTATTTATTCTTGTAATTTATCTGTTTTATACAACAATAACGCTCCATGGACATTGATGCAATCCCTTTGTGAGTGACATTAATAGACATGGGGTGTTACATGCGTGATCTTATCGTGTAATGGGTTAGACGTGGAGAGCTACCCGAGTATGTTAAGAAATATACGGCATCCGCACCACCACTGCTACCCCATCCCCCCCTCTACATGCTTGTCAGAACGGTCCTCATGCTCCACAAAATGGAACGGATCCTGAACCGAGCAATCGCGACATCATCATCAACTGATCTAGATTAGATCATCGGCATTTCTTAGGATATAAAATATGTTTCTTTGTTGCTTTAAAATTTCCTAATGGCTATGTCGACTCACGCATGCATTGGGTTAGGCTTTAACCCTCGGACATACCACGCTCTCGAAATTACCCATCCTACGAATAAGTGGCTAAGTTGAAGTACACACATACGGGATTAGGCTTTAATCCCAAGGCGTGCTCTGGATTCAATCATAGACCAATCAGGACTTGTTTTTGTTCTGTAATAATTTCTGAAATTAATAAAAACCTATTTTCAAGCATGGATTATGTTTGATGAATGTAAATGTCTTGTCATGATTTGGCAAGGTACTCAATCAAAACTAGAGTATCGCTTATACTCATTTCTATACTTTAGGTATAGCTGGTACCTGAGAATAAACTCTCCTTGTCAGGATGTGACAAACATAATCCTATTTCAATATGGGTATGGATAGTATTCAAATTCAATTTCTATGTATGGATTATACTAGGGTAGATCAATCTATCTTGTCAGGTTTGACAAGGTAATACTGCTAAAGCTCGAGAATGGTTTGCACACAATTTCACGGTATGGATTATACCCTGAGTATGGTTTATACTCAATTCGAATTTCCAGTTATGGCTTATACCTGAAGTGCTAGATTACCATGTCAGGATTTCGCAAGACAATCCAATCCTTACTTGAGTTTGGTTTATGCTCTAAATGTCTAAGCATGGTTTATGCTTAAAAAGGTTAAGCAACATCGCCAGGTTTTGACATGCCTGTTTCTTTAATCTCTTTGCAGGTACAGGTTATACTTGCAATCAAGTTGGCTCGTTGAGACCTTAGTGCTTTTGGTTTTCTTAGTATGATCCAGTGCGATCATCGATCTTTTGGTTTTATTATAATATGATCCGGCTTGATCATTGCCTTATGAGTTTCTATATATCAGACTTCTATACATTATTCATCTCCGAAAGATCTAGAACACATCTTTCTTTATCAAGAAAAATATGTTCTGGGGGAGCAAAGTTTTGACTAGCTTTTTGGCAAAAGCCGTCACAACTCGGATTTTTAAGACATGCTCTCAAAATTGAAGAATTAAGACCTCTATCTCTCGGTTCGACTTTTATTCAGGTCGATCAAACTTGGTTTGACTCAAACTAATTGTGCCTTATATGGAATCACCCTCCTTCAAACATGGATCAAGCTTCATGGATCGGTTTGGTCGATCGATCAGGTTGACCCCAGTTTCATCGACCCAGGCCATGCGCTACACAACAAAGCCCGATTCTCAAGGCAACTTTGTCGGTTAGCTTTGACCTAGCCAGGTTTCCTTGCACCAAGTTTCGAGCTAAATGTATGCCACAAACATTGAGAAGAACTATTCCTCTTAAGGAGACCTGTCCCGTTGCCTACAGCTGATCTTCTGGATCGAACGACACATGGCCGAATCAGTACCGGATAGCCGCCACATGATAGTTCGGTCAAGCCAAATTTTTGCCTATTAATACTCCATTCCAGAAATGGAAAAAGGGGACCTCTTCTCTGAAAATTTGATGTTTGGGTGTCCTAAAATAGTTCACCATACAAACCAATCAAACCAGGTTGTAACACAAGGATTTTGGGTATGATCGTTTCTTTCTCCACTTTCTTCCAATACAAGCCACTGTAACCTGTAATTAATAGTAAACACTGAGAATATGAAGTGGATATAGGCTGGGATTAAGCCGAACCACTATAAAATTGTTGTGCATTCCTTGTGCTTTTTATTTTCTTGCATTCTGTGATTGAGACTGTGAGAATAGTTTGTAAACTGTGTGTGGATTACACACTTTGGGGGTTAATTGTCATACGACCAACTTTTGATGTCAACAGTAATGTACGATTAAAATTTCTTAGAAAGTGAGAACTTTTGAGTGGAAAAGATTAAGTTAAGTATTCATTCCGAACTCAGGTATGTTTAGGATTTTCAAGTGCTTTTTTTGGTCTGTCATTAGACCATTTTAGCTTCTACTGGCTACGTGATCGCTATCCTGGCTGCTTATTGTCCTGCTCTTTTTTTTAATTTGTGTGTATATATATATATATATATATAAATAAAGGAACAAAAGGTCCTCAAAACTTCCAACATGCCTGGTAGGTAACTAGTAGATATAATATTCCCGAAAAATGAATGAGTGTATGTATAGAAGAATAGATAGATGGGCTCCGGACTAGCCACCACCCATCCTACTTCAAAATCGAGTTCCGGCAAAGCCACGACCGATATTGAAGTATATATATATTCTTATACAATACAACATTCACTCCAAAATCAAAGAAGTACAAAAATCAAAGAAGTACAAAAATCAAAGAAGTCTCATAAGTACATCAGTAGAAAGGAAACAAAACGTAGACATAACCAGGATAGAGAAGACAACCATCCAATCGAAAACCACTGCTAAGTAGAAATACTACCGGGAAGGCAAGAAGGCCACCCAACTAATCTGATTTGAAGACCCAAGTAATAACGATCCAGCAACCAGGCTGACTGCTCAGAACCACTGAAATCTCCTACTCCCCGGCTCCATCAAATCATCTGAACCATAATAAACTTCCACATCATCTGCTCAATCAGATCCTCTTGCGATGAAGAAAAGAAAGCACCAATCCTGCTTCTGTCCAATTAGTCTACTAACCTACCATCAAATATCTGCGCACTAGCAAACAAAATAAGAACGATGGGGGGGAGGTGTTGGAAAGGGGTAAGCATCAGTAGAAAAACCAAAGCCAAGTCTGAACACAGAAACCGAAAATCAGCCGATACCAGCCCTAAGAGTGACCGACACCAACACAACATCAAAGGTCGTAACCCACCTCCTTGCATGGGAACTAATTACTACCCAGAAAGGCCTGCCTCGAAACGTGAGGAACACATCGTTCCTCACTTTTCGAATAATGGTAGGAGGGTCCATAGCCGCTTCATCAAAATCTACCTTATTTCGTGAGCACCAGACGTGCCAGTAGACAAGGCAAGGAAACATACGAAGAAGGATCGATCGAAAAGATTTTCCAGAGATGCCTGACCACTAGATACTCAGAAAACCTTCAAGCAAGCTAGCATTACCTCGGTAACCCATCAGATTCCCGAAGTAATTCCAGACAAAACTCGCACAAGACCCGAAGAGCAACGCTGATTGTCGAAAACTGAAAAGAATTTCCCATTTTGAGAAATGATTTCTTGCCTGAATTGAGATGCACCTCGACACTTCCACCTGTATATCTCATGCACCATTTTGACTTGAACAAATGAGTTGTGTTTGTCTTTATTTTGCCAAAGCATGCTGGACTTGATCACCATACTTCTTTGTGCACCATTCATGCTTGCTTCACCACTGTTATATGCCACTTGCACACTGTTGTTTCATGTACATGTCTTGACTTCTGCATATTTACCTTGTATACTGACCTAAATTTCTCAAATTGATATGTTATTTGTGCTTGTTCATCTCCATGCTGTCATAGTGAATTCACACACTTGAAAAATTGTACATTTGGTCCATGCAGTATACACTCGTTGCTTTGTACATGGATATATATATATATATATCCATTTTCTCTGTCAGGTAATTGTGCACCACTCTAGCTTGTGTGTTGACTTACATGCATTGATGTTTTTGGGTTGCCTCGACAACATTGATTATTGTTGCACTGAATCGAGATGGTCCACGTGGCTACTCCTCAGTTGCTCGCTGATTGGCGAGGTAGTGCACACGTGTATATTTATACACATGTGTATATGCAGCCATTCAGTAAATTTTCTTGTCCCAATACATATACAAACTGTCTACCTTGTGGTATTTACAATTTTTCACTATGAATATCACAAGTTGTCCAGACACAGATGAATTAGATCAAGTCATGAAAAATGATAAGAAACACACCAGAAATCTGAGGCAAATAAAAATTTAAAATTAAAATTTATATTCGTGTGTATTCGGTTTTATTTCTATTGCAGTGTACTACGTGTGTGTGTTTCATGTTACAAGTAAGTAGGTGATGACTGGACTGACTTTGAACTGTGAAGACCGAAGACAAGAAGACAGTGTGTAGTGTCAAATAAATGTATAAGTCTGAAACTGTATATGAGTCAATGTGAATGTATATATAAAATGTAACTGTGTATCTGTTGTGGATGTATAACTGAGTGAAAATGAATGTACTGAGTGATGAATGAACTATGGTGAGGAGATGTGTGAGAATTGTACTGATATATGTAATAAAAAAATTTGATTGAAATGAATTATTATTTTATTGTTGTCAAACAAACTTGTCTATCGTATTCAGTTTATTTACAAGTACAATCTCATGTGAATTGAATAAATAGTGGAGTTATTAATATTTGTATTGTTTGAATGTTTGAAATATAATATTCAATTTAGATAAAATACTGTATGAATATATGAATGTCCGTACAGTCGTATTCTATTTAAATATAAATATTGTATTCGTATGTATATATAGAACGGTATAGTAATAAACACATTTATAATAATATTTATTTGGTTGTTATCATCAAACAAAAATCATATAATTGGGTATACAACACCGTTATATACAACAATCCCCCCCTTTTGATGATGACAAACAAATAAAGGATTTTGAGCACAATAAATGTGTGACAATGAATATTGAACTCCCCTTATTTATTAGCCCCCCCCCCCCCCACAACAGAAAACTCCTCCTACAACTGTGTATGAGTGAAACGAATGAATTCAATAAATTTTCAAAATTAAAAATATTTATAAAATATTCACTCATAAATCAAAATCTCTATCCATTCTCCCCCTTTTGTTATCATCAAAAGGACACAGAGTTTAAAATATAGATGAAAAATGACTAAAAGTATAATTTCAGCTTAAGAGGAAGAACGGTCATCATAAATCTCAATTAGCCAAACAAAAATCATAATATACAAAGAATTGATGGTATATTTCACATTGTAGAGAACGACGGATTTACAATGAAATTTATATATATTGGAGATAGTTTCAAAAACATTTATTTGCAATTATTTTTCCAATAAGATTTTAAGAAATTTAAGCACAAAACAATGATGGATTTGGACTATAATTAATAATTCAATTTAAGTGACAAAATCAAATAATCTCAAATCCCAATAGCTATCAATCAACAAATCATAATACATCATAAATATTAATACATTTCACAAAATAGAAAATGGATTGACAGGTTGGTTTTTACACACCAAGGAGAATCTCAGATTAATTTCTATTTATTCAAATTATTTTCTTTTCTTTTTCTTTTAATTTAAGAGCTCACTGACCACACATAACCAGATCTTGGACTTTTAAATGAGATCTGTTGCAGCTTATATATAAGTAATCTCATAACCATGCATAACCAGAGCTGGGATTTTTAAATAAGGTTAGAGAAACACTTATGAATATTAATTTTTTATTATTTTCAATTTCAAAATGAAAAACTCCTCAATATATAAAACCAATATGGATGATAGAAATGTGGTAGGTACAGATATGGGTTGTGAAATAAATTTCTAAATTAATTATATTATGAAATATGCTCGACTGTACCGGGATCATTGAAAATTTTCAATTATCACTAATTCTGAATAATAACATAGTCTTAATTTCTATCACAAACATTTCCGCTGTTTATTCAAATAATATTTTCAAAAAATATTAAACTCTCCACATTAATATAAAAAACATGATGGATGGCAGAATGATGAAAGATGATTGGGAAATAATCGCCAATTCTAAGATATTATAATAACTGTTCAACCATCATGAAAATCTAAATAAAATCTCCTCTTACTATGAAATATACTACAGTCACAATTCATCACAATTTCAAAATCTAATAATAATTTTAATGAATTATAAATACAGTTCAATTTGGATA
Organism: Allium sativum; assembly: GCA_030737875.1. NCBI lineage: Eukaryota > Viridiplantae > Streptophyta > Magnoliopsida > Asparagales > Amaryllidaceae > Allium > Allium sativum. Next base: position 1,042,603,610 of record CM060916.1, on the reverse strand, counting down.
TTGATTTCAATTTCTGAATGAATAAAAAATAAATAATTTTAAAATTGAAAATCAATTACAAGAGGAATTTAGAGAGAGATATACAAGACAAAAATATATACAAAAAAAATTCAGCACATCTAAAACCGGTGTCCTTATTAACAAATTTTAATCACAAAGCCCAACCAGAAAAATCAACAAATTTGGCACATTTATCAGAGCTGCAGACAGGAACAAGCAGTTATTTGAAAAACAGTATCAGAGCAGTAACCAGATCATAAACAAAATATTTTCAAAACAATATCAGAGCAGCACAAGAAATAGTTTCAAATCAGACTTGTCAAGATTACGGTCACATAAGATGATTCACTATATAATGATTAAAAATACTGTTTATTTGAAATCATTTGAGGAATATGAAACTCTCAAGATTCATTGAATCAATCACACCAAATTATAGATATGTTTGTGATTCCATAAAAAATAATTTCAAATGATGTTAAACAAAAAAATATTCAAATCAAATAAACATGAAATAGCAGTGAGTTTTAATACCGGATTTTCAAAGAATTTTCAAAATTATTCCTGACAAGTATAAGAGAAATTTCAGTTCACTTACAACTAGTTTAAGAGATATTCATGATCCAAAAATTTGAGAAATAATTTATTTGAAATCACTTGAAACAATGTCAAGTTTTGAGATATAATGAATCAGTCACAGAAGATTGATAATTTCAAATTTAAGAGGTGTGTGAGATTCAAAATATTAAGAATTTCAGATGAATTCAATCAAACAAATTTCAACCATAATGATCATGAATAAAGATGAATTTCAAGATGTATCACTGTGATTCAAGACAGATCTAAAAAATATCCAAGCCAGTTTGAAAACCAATGAAATTATCACGACTGAGAAATAGTAGTGTGCTGTAATGAGTATAAATTTTCAAGCCTTTCTAAAGTGATTTAGAAGAACCTCATAATAGCAAAGATGTGTGAAATTTCAATTGTTTTTCAGATCTTTAAAATTTTTAGAATTCATATTAACAGTGTTCAAGATATAACATGAATACGTCAACACCGTTAGGAATTCAAAAAACAGAAAGTGAACTTCAAAACAATTGCAGATATATACAAGCTTAGATTCAAGATCTGGATAAGATTAAAACATTAGATTTTCATTCAAGTGAAGCAAATTTCTAGAAAAAAATTAATTCTGCAATTGGAAGTTAAGAAGGTTCAAAGAAGAAAAATAATATGACAGTCATAAATAAAAAAAATAGACACAAGAGGTAGAAGGAGGAAAAACAGGTAAAGGAGTAAAAACAAAGAATATACAAATAGTGAGTCTAGAGATCATACCTGAAATCGATGTAAATGAGAATATCTAACCCAACACCTTGGCTAAGGAACTGTGAATGATAAAGAAATATATACCAGCTTGATTTTGAATCTCTTTTTGCATAGCAGTTCCTCAGCCTCCTTTGGTACCTAACTGTATAAAGGGTTAAGTAGTCTAACAAAAGAAGTAAAACCACTCACAGTTGTATTTGTATGTTTTGGTACCCAAACCTGTTTGTATAACAGTCCATCCGAATTTATCTTCATACCCTTTGGAACCCAAACTTGTTTGAATTTAAACGAATTTACTTTATTTCCATCTAGGGTCCAAAATGAATTAAATGATTTGTTATCAAACAAGTTTTTATCTCAATTGTGATTCAAAAAACCTTTGGAATTTTTAAAATTCAAATTTTCAGAATGACCCTTCATGAAGCAGTTTGAAGGATTTTTGAAATCACAAGAGTACAAATTTTCAAAATCATTTCTTTTCTTAAAACCAAGACCATTTTTATTACCATAAGAAAATTGATTTTTCAACAACATATTCAAAGATTTTTCACCAGTTGAAAAACGTTTCAAACTTAATTCAAGATTGTTGATTTTAGATTTAAGATCAGAATTTTCTTTCATTAGATCCGAACAACGATCTATGCTGATCTTTCTCTTTTCAGTACCATTCTGTTTCAAAATCGAATTTTCATTTTCAAGCAATTTGATTTTGGTCTTGGATTCAAGAATCTCAAATTCAAACTGAATTTGCTTTTCAAATTGTTATTTTTCAAAAAACTTGAATTTTTTAACTTCGTTTACAAGCTCTTTCAAAGCAGATTCAGTTTTCAACAACTTTTCTTTTTCAAAAAATTCAAATTTGAAATTTTCATATGTCTTGAAATTATCTAATTCATTTTGCAAAAAAAAAAAATTATGAGTTAACTCATTCTCACTATTTTTCAAAATCAAAATTTGGTTTTCAAGCTTTTCAAAATTTTCATTAAGATGAGCAAGACTATTTTCCAAATTCAAACAATTTTCGCACATAGAATTACAAAATTCTCTATTTTCAAATTTCAATTCCAAAACATTATTTTTGCATCGCAACTCAGAGTTTTCAGATTTCAAAGTTTTAATTTTCAGTTGGAGTTTATCAACAGATTTATTTAAATCAACACACATATAAACTAAATCTTCGTACGTGAATTTTTTCGTTTCAGCATCTGTTGATTCTCCATCATCTCATCCATCTAAAATTTCATCTACATGACCAGTTAGGCATAGATCTGAATCTGAGTTGCCATTCTGGATTTTGAGCAGTCGTCAGATTTTCCACACAGTGTGTTGAGAGTTTTCCAAATATCGTACGTAGTCAAACAATGAGAGACAAGTTTAAGCTGATTATCATTGAGATAAGAATACAGAATATGCATTACACGAGCATTTACAACTTTATTTTTCTTATCTAACATATCTCCCATATTTTCAATAATATTCTAATATTCAAAATTAACAGATTTTAAATATAATTCGAATTTTGATTTCCAAATTAGAAAATATGTTCCATTGAAAATAATTGGAATATCACTGGACTGACTCTCAGAAGACTGGCAACTAGGATCCATGATTCTAGGGTAAATGAAATTACCAGGCTCTGATACCACTTGTTGGATCTAAATTAACCCTAGAGGGGGGTGAATAGGGTTTATACAAATTATCGCTGAGTTCAAAAACTTATAGGATATTAAAATAATAAATAGATCACAGAATGCAGCATAAATAAAAGTGCATAAAATAAATCACACACAGATATACCCAGCTTCGGCAAAATCCTGCCTACTACTGCATTCCTAAGGTTTCTACTAGGTGTTATAAACAGATCCCGCGTACAATCCCATGTAAACTCGCAGCGCCCGCTCCTGTCCTAACCCTATGCTCAAAACCCTAGACTGATCGAATCTCCTAGATCAGATTTCCCCTGATTACAATCCCGTAATCAGTAACCCTAGTTTTTACAGACTCTAGTAAACTGCCAGTTAAAACCCTAAATGGTTACCCTAGTATTTTTGGGACACTAGAAACTGATCAAATTGTTTTACAACACAAATTAAAAAACAATACAAAATAAATAAATAAAAACTCATGGGAAATTAAAAAAAGGGTCATCCCCTTTATCACTCAAAGAATAGGCCAGCCACTTTGAAATGGTTCCACCCTGTTCTCTTTTATCTCCCAATCTCTTTCCCATTTGTAAAATATGGCGGTGGCTACCTGGTATTGCTAGGGTTTCTTCAATCTTCCCAAATCGATGATGTTATTCAAATAAGAATTCGACTCTTCTGATGCTTTAGTCTTCGAAGGCTTCACTATCTTGCTCGATCGATTTGGGATATTCTCTAGTGATCGAAACAGTGAGTAATTTGAAATATATTTATTAGAATTTCTCTCGAGTTGTTTTTTGTTTTCGATACCAATTGCCTGTGATGAATTGGTGTTATATAAGATAATAAAATCCTTTAACTCTCTGATTTCATACAAATTACTTGGCCTAATTTTACTGATTTGTTGCGTGAAATTTCCTCTTTTTGATTGGCTCGAATTCCTCTTTTTCTTCCCTCGAGTTTGAAACATTTTCCTTGATACAATCCGCTTTTATTACTTACTGTGAATTAGTTGATGAGTCTTGACAATATATAGGCCTTTGTCCCTCTCGATATTATGGCATGAAATCGTTTCAGGAAACAAATATATGGAAATTAAAAATGTTGTCCATTTGAATTGTTGCCTTGTAATTCCTTTGTGAAAATTCTGGAAACCCTTAATTGACACATTGCCAAAACTGGTGCATTTGAAAAACTGGAAACATTTTCTTGGCTTGACTAGTATTTGAAAATCCACATTTGATACTTGCCACAAATGAAACATTCCCTTGTAAAAACTTGCATGATTTGATCCTGCGAATGGCTTGTGAATTTCTGAGAATAAAAAAGAACTTTGCCCCAAAAAAATGTAATTTCTGTAAATTGATTGCTTGCCAAATAATTCCTCCCTGAAATAGTATTCGAGTTCCCTTATATGTAAAAATGAATACTTGCTAAATTTTCTGGTTTTACCAGTAGCCTGTTCCCTTATATGTAAACATTGCCTTGCTAAATTTAACATTGCCTTTAGTCTTGCCATTTGTTGCATGCTGCTCCCCATTTAAATTGTTGCCCAGGCTGATTGTCGAAAACTGAAAAGAATTTCCCATTTTGAGAATTGATTTCTTGCCTGAACTGAGATGCACCTTGACACTTCCACATGTGTATCTCATGCACCATTTTGACTTGAACAACGAATTGTGTTTGTCTTTATTTCGCCAGAGCATGCTAGACTTGATCACTATGCTGCTTTGTGCACCATTCATGCTTGCTTCACCACTGTTATATGCCACTTGTACACACATTATGTGTTATTCTTCACTGCCGTGTATATACACATGAACTCATGTGCATTTCCACTTGCACACTGTTGTTTCATGTACATGTCTTGACTTGTGCATATTTACCTTGTATACTGACCTGAATTGCTCAAATTGATATGATGTTTGTGCTTGTTCATCTCCATGCTGTCATAATGAATTCACACACTTGAAAAACTTTATATTTGGTCCATGCAATATACACTTACTGCTATGTACATGGATATATATATATATATATATATATATCCATTTTCTCTATCATGTAATTGTGCACCACTCTGGCTTGTGTGTTGACTTATATGCATTGATGTTTTTTTGGTTGCCTCGATCACATTGATTATTGTTGCACTGAATTGAGATGGTCCACATGGCTACTCCTTAGTTACTCGTTGATTGGTGAGGCAGTGCACACGTGTATATTTATACACGTGTGTATATGCAGCCATTTAGTAAATTTTCTTGTTCCTGTACATATACAAACTGTCTACCTTGTGGTATTTACATGTTTCACTGTGAATATCACAAACTGTCTAGACACAGATGAATCAGATCAAGTCATGAAAAATGATGAGAAACACACCAGAAATCTGAGGTAAATAAAATTTTAATATTAAAATTTATATTCGCGTGTATTCAGTTTTACTTCTGTTGCAGTGTACTCTATGTGTGTTTCATGTGACAGGTAAGTAGGTGATGACTGGACTAACTTCGAACTGTGAAGACAAGAAGACAGTGTGTAGCGTCAAATAAATGTATGAGTCTGAAACTGTATATGAGTCAATGTGAATGTATATATAAAATGTAATTGTGTATCTGTTGTGTATGTATAACTGAGTGACAATGAATGTACTGAGTAATGAATGAACTGTAGTGAGGAGCTGTGAGAGAATTGTACTGATATATGTAATAAACAAATATGATTGAAATAAAATATTATTTTATTGTTGTCAAACAAACTTGTCTATCCTATTCAGTATATTTACAAGTACATTCTCATGTGAATTGAATGAATAGTGGAGTTATAAATAGTTGTACAGTTTGAATGTTTGAAATATAATGTTCAATTTAAATAAAATACTGTATGAATGTTTGTACAGTCGTATTCTATTTAAATATGAATATTATATTCCTATGTAAATATAGAACAGTATAGTAACAAACACATTTATAATAATATTTATTTGGTTGTTATCATCAAACAAAAATCATATAATTGTGTGTACAACACCGTTATATACAACACTTAGGGTTACGCAGGCCTAGACCTCCCTCACTCTTCGGCCGGCATATGGAGTTCCAAGAAATTCATTGGTGGCCAGAAGGTTGTCCTTGCTTCTCCAAAAGAAGGACGAAGCTAAGGAACGGTAAGAGCGGAAGAACGAAGCGGTGGGACTCATAGCAGTGAAGATATGAGATCCCACAGCATCAAGAACAGACTTAATAAGAACCAATCTGCCGGCCTAAGAGAGGAGATAACTGAGGTTTATTCCGAGTTGTTACTATATTCAGATGATTGTTGCATAGCTTATTTGTTTCAACCTTCTAATGATCCTTCAACTTATGCATAGTTGTCTAGTGGCAATTTTTGGATCTTTTAACAGCCAAGAGAAAAGGAGTAGTCAAGATAAGTTGTGTTATTCACTGCATTGCAGCCTTTAAGTTCTGCGGTGACTGCAATATGCAGCTCTATATACTGTATTATTTTTCTTCAATCTTAATTTTGTAACTCATCTCACCCTGCATGGTGATAGAAACTTGTTTAGAATTAGTTAAGGTAATCATGTCTGTAGCAAAAAGGTTATCTGCCTTTCTCCTATTATACATTGTACTCATTACTTGCTATGATGAATAAGTGGTATAGTCCACTCTATAAACCGGCTGGCTTTGCAATACATATATACATATATATATATATATATGTGTGTGTGTGTCTATATATATATATATATATATATATATGATTTGACATCAAAAAGAATGTTTTAAGAAAAAAATCATTTTGAAAATAAGGATTATTTGAAAATCATTTTGGTAAACTATTTTGAAAATCATTAAAGGGGTAAACTACTAATAAAATTTTAACATTTATTCTAAGACTTTATGCTTATTTGGAACATCTTGAACCTTTTAATACTCATGAGTCTTCATTCTCTTATTCTCAAAACTTTATATTATCATCATCATACTGAATCTGCACTTGATATTGTGCATTCTTTATCAACAATACTTATCAATGAGGAACAATTTGAAACTTTAACTTCTTATCTGATCCTAACTCTCGGTTTAAGGAATGAAAAACCATGGATAATGGCGGTTGTGGATAACTTTTCTTCTTCTCCATCCTCTTCCTTCGCCTTCGATGCGGCTTTCCCTCCTCTTCCGTCTCATTCTTCTCCTCCCAAACGCCTTGATCCTCCCCGTCCAACGAGATTCCTTCTTCTTGTAATGTTCCTGAATCGTCAAATCCGATTGGTCAGGAAATCCCTAATTTTCAGTTCAGCGCTTCCAATGCTTCTTTTCCTTCCTTCGTGAAATCTGACTACGCGTCACTCTTTAAATCACTTCCGAGGAATGTTGGATGCTATCAGCCTAGACAATTTATAATTGCAAGAGATGGATCAAGAAATCCGATTCCTGAGTTGGTCAAGGAAGAAGGTAAAAGTTCTAGAGCAATTTTTTGGTCGGATTATTTCTTGATGGTACGTTATCATATCTTACAAGTACTACTTTCTTGAAAATGCAATGACGTCTTAGTGGGGAAATTGATATAAAATCAGACGGTTTTCATTTCTATTTTAATTTTTCAAATGATGCTGACCGTGAGAAAAATCCTACGTTCTGATCCTATTTTCATACAGGGCAGAATGTTTATTATCACGAAATGGTATCCATCAATTGGATGCTCATAATCTCAAATCAGGAAGGTACCCGTTTGGATTCAATTTTTTAGAATTCCAACGATCTTATGGGCGTTGGTGGGAATCAACTTGTTATTTAATCACATTGGAAGATTAATTTGCTATGATGTTAGCACTGAGAGGTTGAATAGATTCAGATTTTCCAAGGTGTTAGTTGAGGTGACTCCAGATTTCGAGCTTCCTGAATTTCTTGAAATGGATAAATTGGGTGAAAATTGTCCTTCAGTTTAGGTTAAATACGATTGGAGACCTATGATATGTACTAGCTGTAAGGTTTTTGGACATGCTACTTCTAGTTGTGAAGTTCATTGCAAGGATAATATGCGTAATGTGGAGAAATTTGATGTTGATGAATAATTTTGTAAGGATAATCAACCTCGTCCTATTGTCAACAGGAATAATAAGACTTCAGCTAATAATTGGACTACAACTAATAAGAAGAGAAAGGCCTTTTGGAGAGTGAAGGATGTTAGTAGCAATAAGGCCAATGTGGATAAGGTTTCTGGAGCTAGAAATGTGAGAGGTAATGCTTTTGAATGTAGGAAACTGATAGTATTACTAACATAGGTGGCTCTGCTCATGAATATGAAGTGAATGCTAACAATAAAGATGGTTCGGGGAATAATTTTTTTGATAGTAATAATGGTATTAGCACTGTTGTTCAATCAGACCTGCATAATGATATGTCTGAAAATATTCCCCATTTTAATAATGAAGCTAATTCTGAGGGAAATGCTAATCGAGATGGTAATCATGCCAATACTGAGGGGGAGGTCGGTGATTTTGGACTAGGTAGTTTATTTGATGGTGGAAATGCTTTTGATCTCTCTTTAGGGAAGGGGAAGCCAGTGAATTCTGATGTGCAGAATTGTTTGAAATCTAACTTTCAGATGTTAGATGCGGATGTTCATGATTTAACTGCTAATTCAAATTCATTTTCTTCAAGTCATAGCGCTCAGGTTGATCTATCTTCTTATTCAGGCAAATTTTCAGCGTCGTCAACAGGTTTAAAAGGAAAATTTTGGGAGGATTCTGAAGATGTAACTGATGTTAGACAAGCTGAAGAGTTATCATCAAAGTGTAATGTTGGTTGTACAAATGCTAATACTTTTGCTACAGGCATTTCTCCTTATTTACATTTACAGCCTCCTCCTCAAATTATTTTGCCACCCCCCTCTAATCTTTCTTCTACAGGATCTCCTTCGTCTTCGGCTATAACTAAAACTAAAACTGCTACTAAGAATGCCAAAAGGCGTGCTCGGAGGAAAAAGGCTGCTGAGGGCATTGATGAAGATGAGGATGAGGGCATTGATTACTCGCTTGAATAATTTCTTCCTAATTCTATGAAATTTCCTCCTAGGCACAATAGGAGGAATCCTATCTAGTTTGGTTGTCTTTTCATGGATTCCTTTAATGGCAAGGTGTTCATGATTTATTTTGATATTATGATGTTATTCTGGGTATTCGGTTATGAAATTGTTGATGTTGGTATTGGAGTGTGGTATGAAGAGTAGAAGAGTAGTATGTCAGTAATGAAATGCAGTAGGTTTAGTGATCATGATTTAAGTGAAGAGATCATGGTGATTGTTGTTGCTGTGCTGATGAAGGTATTTGGCTCAAGTGATTCTAGTTGAAGTAGTGATGGTTCATGTAATTGCATGGTGGTACTCATCTTGTTTTGTTCTGTTTGTGTTGAGTTAGAATGCGGTATTGAGTTTTTTTTTGGTTTGTTTGTAGTATTGTATAGATATATTTTTTTTTCAATGTCGCAGAGTAGTTCAATTACAATAGTCATATTGTATATCATTGTAATAGTTTCTAGTGTGAAATAATAATAATTGCCTTTCAAAACAATACTTATCAACATCCTACGCTAGATAAATAGTAGTATTTATATTTTATATTACTCCTTGGGTTGTTATCATCAAAACCATTACTCATGGTACTAAAAACATCCATTTATCAAATATTTGATTAATTATTACAATTTTTTTAATTATTACTCTATTCAATTATTATTATATAAATATAACAATGCATGTTGTCTTACAATATTTATATCCAATTTTTATATAAATATAATTAAACTTCTAAATTATGTTATATTTTAATAAACAATTTTGTTTAAATATTTTAACATATGAAACAAAAAAAAAGATAATTTTAACGCTTACATTTAATTAATCACACATAAGAATTTATACAAAAATCTTAATCAATTTTTTGTCATTTATTTAAATATATTGTTCTGTTATTTCAAGTATTACTTTAAAGTTTAGAACCTTTTTATTGGGTTGTTAGCCTACTTTAAATTAAATAAGAAAAAAATATTATTTTCAATTATAATCACTACATCTCCACTGGTTTAACTAAATTCTAATAATATTTTCCCTTATTCCCCATATCGTGTATTAATGTACTAACAATGAACAAAAAGGAAGCACTAAAAAAATATTTTGAACTACCTACGATGAAATGATTGAAAAGCGATAACATTATTTTGTAACTTATGGGATAAATTTTGCAAGTGTTGCATTAGAAGAACATTGATTCCATTTCACGGTAAAAACAAAATTCATATAACCATCACTTAGATACTTATTAGATGGTGCTACACAATATTAAGTATTTCATAACTAATTATTTTCCATATATTAATATTTTCCTTCTATAAAAAAATTAAAAAAATAAGGAATGTTACCAATAATTTCAAGTTCTAAGGGAGAGAGACTGTATATATGTGTGTACATATGTACATGTGCATATAATGCATTAGAAGGGAATAACATATGATTTACCAAAAATAGTTGAAATAACACCATGACAAGGGTATTATTTAAATAACAATCAATCAAACATGTTCTACTTTCAATCAATCATTAACCAATTATTGATCTTCCATAATCATCGTTGATTATTAATTGATCATGTACCTATAGCTAAGCAACCTCGTATATTGTGAAGGTATGGCTTGCTCAAGGATTGAATAGCTAGAAAATTAGGTCTATTAGGAATTAAGATTCAAAGAATGTTAGAGGAATTCAGGTTTCATTTGTTGGAGGAATTAGGATTTATGAGAAATTAAGACTTCAAGCATATTTGAGGATGTTACTTTTAGCAAGCTAGAGGAAATAGGGTTTTGAAGGAATTAGGATATAGAACTTGCTTGAAGAATTAGGTATTGAAGATAGTTTACAGCGGTGGTGATGGAACACAAGAAGTGACGTTGCTTGTTAAGGAAAACAATAACGGTTATTGGTTCGTGATTGTGCTTCCTGACGAATGTGTACATTGGAAGCGATAGAGGCTATTATGTGTTGATCTTGTTGAGAATCGTTAGTACCTGATGGTGTCATCGAACGAGGATAATCAATATTCTTGGGTTGGGCGATGAATGAGGGTACAAAACTCTATTTCGTTGGAGATATGGAACATGATGCCGAAAAGTAGAAAACCCTATGCATTTCCAACAAATAATTTTTTATTAAAAACGAAATGCATAGATAGACATTATTATTCCTACTTTTTGATATTACATTTTATCAAATATTATTAATTTTTAGAGTAGTACATAATTGATAGAACTATATTTTAATATACAACTATGAGAAATAATAAAACCAATTTAATCGGACTCCCCGTATCTAAATAGTTTTACAATGACAATATACCTAAAATCGAGAATCAAATTAAGCTCAAATGAAAAAATATTACTAATAGAGGCACGCATGCATGCATTCACACATATTTCAATAATGATTGAGATTTTATATGATTAGATTTTGAAAAATCCAAATGTAAATAGAATTGTTAATACAAACTTTTTTTGATAACCAACTTACAAAACTATATTTAAAATGGTCATCTGAAATATATAGTCTTGTTACAGTCTCAATTGTCATGATTTAATCACATAATTTTTTTGATATTAAATGATAAGCTTACAAAAATCACTTTATTTTAATCAATGGTGTTAGAAAATTGGCTATGGTAAGGAAGGCGTAGGTAATTCCCTACTTAAAAACTCAATCCATCTATACAATGAGAAATATGGAAGTGGTGGAAAATTTTGTGCACCTTCCCTATGCACCATGAATGGCATATTATTTGTCGATGCCTCTTAAACACGACTTTGGGAAACAACAACAATATTTTCATCTTTTTCTTTTAATGTTTCCACCGTTACAGATTTGCAATATAATCTCATTTTATGAAAGAACGGTTGTTGTTTCTCATTTGGTTTTCACTATATCATTTGCATATATATCACAACACATCAGCTAATATAACTCCAAAACTAAGTATTTTATATGCATTAACTTGAGTTCATTTGATTCAATTTTTTATCTTTATAAAACATTCGAAAAATATAAGATGCGATAAAGATTAAGGAAAATTTATAACATCTATTTACCAACATTTATAATAACAACTTTATAAATATTAGAAAAATTATTGTTTAGATTGTTTATGTACGAGGGATTTATAAATAAATATTTTTTCTAGAAATAGAGATTTCAATATAATTACTAGTTTAGATTATTTATCTAACTTGCTAATCACTAGGCATAATGATGGAATATTAAAGGGAAAATGGCCTTTTATGGTTGACCACAAAATATATGAAGTAATAAGGCCTAATTGCCTACATCCACTGTGAACTATTATTATATGATTCTCTTACAATTATTACCAATTACAGAAGAATAATAAGAAAATATAATAGACCTAAAAAATAATAAAGTTGTTAATCTAAGATAGCCTTTGATCTCGAGGAGCATATTTGTTGGGTCATGGGTTTCAACCAGGGTCAACCTACTGAAGTGGGTTGCCCTAGGCTAAGGGAAGTGCCCAAGAAGAGGGAGGCAAGTGGAAGTAAAAAAATAATGTCCCTAAATCGAAGTTGCTGGGAGTCAAACCAACTACTTTCGTCCAACAATTGTAACAACATACTGCCTAACCATTCCATCTTTTATAAAATTAATAGAGTTGTAAGTTATTCAATCAAGATTTTGTTGTTATTCTTCCTACTTCCCGAGCCAAAGAGGGTTTCCTTATTCGATGGCCTTATGGGCCTTGCCCTTGGGTCGAGCCTGGTTCCAACCCTATGTCTCTTCCTACTCGAAAATAAACCACTTGAAATCTCCTTCGCTCAAAGTTATACGAAGCCCTTGAAGATTCTTATGCATGAGCTTCTTATATAGTTGAACCACCGCTTGGATGGATAAGATCATGCTGAAAAATAAGAAAGAATTGCAGCTGACCGTTAATCCACTTGAATGGACATGATGAGACATAGCGAGAAAAAGAAAGAAATACGTGAGTGAGATGAAGACCAACAAAACTATAATGGAGCATGCTCTATCATACCCTACGATATATTAATTCATATCTACAGTATGCATGTAGAAAATGAGACATGCCCCTTACTAAAAATGGATACCATTTTGTATCGCTTATCACTTCTCTTACATGCATAAGGTGGCAGGATGGGTCGTGTCATTTGTTGAGACCGTAAGGACATGAAAACTACGAGAGCCAAGGGAATGCCGAGTCGAGTGAGATAAGATGAAGTGCATGTCATAGGTAGTGGTATCGTAGATGAACCGATGACAAGCCACCCTTGAGACAGTGTAACAAGCCGCATTTTACGTATCTAAGGATCGTAAAATATTTTTATTTAATTCCCTGAGGGATGGGGATCATTTTCATATTTTGATATGTTGTTTATGGGGATGTGAAACATGTCCATAATATTTCCCAATTTTAAGTGTGACCATTTTTCCCCTGACAGTCTTGTACTGGGCATAACTTTTGACTGGGATCGAACCAGGTGTTAAGGTGGGTCTCGTTGGAAAGGAAATGGTGTTTCCAATTCCGTAGAGTGGTCACATTAAAGATTTGGTTTAGTAGTTTGCCAGAAATCATATTTAGTGTTTCACAATTTCGGTTCAGGTTTTTAGAACCATAATAGGCTGATTTGGAGTGGCCCATTAGTGGGCTGGTGGGAGGTTATAAATAGGGGTTAGAGGCATGGAGAATAGTTTACTTTCTTCATTCACTCATTTGGTTGAGCTCGTGATCCCCCTTGCTCAATCAAATACACATTTCCACCATAAAAATTCTAGATCTACATAAGAGAATTGAAGATCTACATCATTGGAAGCTAGAACTACACCAATCGAAGAGAAATTTCATCAAATCGAAGAGTTTGAAGAGTGTTCTTCGCTGTTCGGATTGATTACTCAGTGATTTTGTGTTGTTTTGGAGAATTGGTGAGTTATATGCATCTCTCACGCAGGTTTAATTAGGTATATGAGTTGTATGATTGTGTTTTCATCATTTTAAGTCGATTTCTCATAGATCCATGTCATTGTAAGTTTATTTTCACATGAATTGCCATAGGGTCTAATTTAGCAATTTAAAACCGGTAATTTCCATATGATTTCATATGTTTATGCAAGTTAGATCCATTGTTCTAGTATATGTATTGATTTATCATGATTTGGTGAATTTTATGTGATTATTGATGAAAATTGTCGTTTTGATGTTGTTCATGATTTCATGGCATGGTAATTGTCAAATTGAATGATTTAGATGAGTTGTTTGAATCAATGTTGTCATTTGGCGAAGATTTGGTCAAGATTAAAGATATTTTGGTCAGATCTAGAGTTGGGTCGTTTTTCTTGAGTTTGGTCGTTTTTCTTGAGTCAGGTTGGTAGCTTGTTCTCCAAGAAATGGACTCAGACCGTTGGAATTCAGGTCGTGTAAATGGTGAAGTTGCTTTGGTTCGTGGTGGCTCTAAGGTCGTAGGTCATTCGGGCTTGAAGAGTATGGACATGGGATTATGCAAGAGGCTTCAGGGAACAGAATGACCTAGTCAGGTCGTTAAGGGGCTAAGTGATAGGATCAACCTAGTCGGGTCGTTCTATGTAGAAAGATGAAGCGGGTCGGTCTGCTAGAGGAAGGGTGGGTCTTGCATGTGTCTACAATTTCAGGTTGTGGAGTCGGAGGGGATGTCCTAAGGGGAAAACGACCTAAGGGTATTAAAGGGATTGGGTCAGGTCGTAAGAATGGCAGGTCGTGGGTCGACTAAGGATGGAACGACCTGATTTTATTGGAAAATTATATTGATGTTGTTTTGGTTCAGTAATGAATGAAATTTCGAAGTATATTCAAGGCGGAATGTTCGAAGTGTGATGAGATGTTCGTTGATCGATGAAATGATACGAATATGCAGACGACTCAAGGTAGTGAGTTCATGGATAATGGTTGCTCGAGAAGGTGCTTGAGCTTGTGAATGGTCGTCGGTGATGATGACTTGAGATGAAGGCTGAGAAATTATCGTTATCGTAGGTTCTAGCAGACTCAAAGCAGAGGTATAGTTGGCAGTCATGATGGGCCTAGAAATACCCTGGGCAGTCATGATGGCCTAGAAATACGAGTCATGAAGGCGTATGGAGTTTTTGCTAGAACCGAGGTTTACCAATAGCCCTTGACGGACGGCAAGTGTTGAGCCGGTAATACGATTAGCGATGGTATCGAAGCAAATTGGCGGCAATAGCCAGAGTCATGGATGATGATTGTTTTGCTTGTATTGTCGTGTAGATTATTCGACGTCGAAGGAGATATCTCTTTGGTGCTTGTCCGATATTGGTTTAGGCCTTTGGGGCTTGTGCTTGAGAGATGTTAAGGTCGATTAGAATGATCTACATTTGATAATTGATTGTTATGTATAAACCATTATTTCTAGATAATTGCACATAAAGGCTATCACTATATGATGTGGGGAAGATGAATGTGGGTTCTTCTCTGTCGATGTTGGTAGATTAGTTGATTAATCTGCTTATTCTCATATACTTTATTGATGATGTTAGATAGCTGTTTTATCGCTCACTAAGACTGTTGTCTGACCCAAGGTTTTATGTTTTTGTCTTATTACCTTGGACTATTCATCCTGTTGTGGATGGGCAGACTGAGAAGCAGGTGATAGGTGATATCTTAGTAAGGACGATGATGTTGATCGATGGCGAGTTGGAGGCTTACGTACTAGTTTCTTATTACTATCTAGTATTTCAGTTTCTATTGTTTGTTGTTGCTTTAAGTGATTGTAGTGAGGCTTCATGTACATACTTTGATGTTACATCCAATTGATGTATGGATGGCCATTCAAGATGTTATGAATGTTTAAAAGTTTGTTATATGATGTTACACTATCTCTGCCTGTTGTATATGTTCTATTATATTTTATCCTTGCACTATGAGTTATACGACTAGTTTCGTATTATATTTACCTACTTTAATGATCGTCCATAACAGCCTGACACACCTTTCAGCGCATTATTCCTCCTGTCTAGTGCAGGGGTTATGGGTCGTCGTCACATTTGGTATCAGAGTGAGGTTAACGATTTTAGCCAAAGTTCGGAGACATAATTATATATGAGAGATGTACTTGTACATTTTGATGGTTGTATACTATATTGTAGTATATTGTATGGTAGCGGCTCAACTCCATTAGCAAATTTTCTTGTAATAACCATTCTATATTGCATATTTAGAATGAGTCGGCGAGCATCCGGACATGCTGCTAGGGAAGAGACTGTGCCTGGAGGTGAAGTGGAGGTATACGAGATTACCCAGCTATGTTCGAGGCCATGGAGGCAACAATCATGAGAAGGGACCGCTCCAGAGACAGTTGCAGTAAATGTAAGGGTTCAGGTGCCTAGAGCTGTGGATTATGCAAAGCTATGTAAAGACTTCACATCTCTAGGAGGAAAACCTTTTAAAGGGATAGAGCCGACTGAAGAGGTTCAAAGATGGCTGGATACTTTCATTCATATGTTTGAAGACTTGGGCATTGATGATGCAACAAAGAGGAGGCTTGCATCAAGGTAGCTGAAGGGCAGAGCTATGGACTGGTGGAACTCTGTCACTCTCGAGATGCCTGAAGATGATATTTCATGGGAGAAGTTCCAAGTCAAGTTTGAGGCAAAGTTTATCTCTACCATGCAGAAATTTATCTTGTTTAAGAGGTTTGTCAAGCTTAAATAGAATGGTCGACCAGCGCTTGATTATGTTTCTGACTTCGAGGCATTGTCGAAGTATGCTCGTTCATATGTGCATACTCCTTACCAAAAGAACGGGAAGTTTTTTATGGTTTTGGATGAATATCTTGGGAATCAGCTTGTAGATCATCTCGGTGATACTTGTGAGA
Organism: Allium sativum; assembly: GCA_030737875.1. Classification (NCBI taxonomy): domain Eukaryota; kingdom Viridiplantae; phylum Streptophyta; class Magnoliopsida; order Asparagales; family Amaryllidaceae; genus Allium; species Allium sativum. Next base: position 1,042,586,701 of record CM060916.1, on the reverse strand, counting down.
AGATTGTTGAGAAGGATTTAAGGCATGAAAGTCTGTTTCCCAAGAAAGAGGCTATTGTTCCAGCTAAGGAAGAAAAGAAGCCACAACAGGATGTAACAACAAGATGAGGAAGTAGCAAAAGCAGAAAGGGAAGGATGGCCAGAAGAAGAAGAAAGGCGAAGTGACTTTCTTTAACTGCCAACAGAAGGGCCATTATTGCAAGGATTGTAAGAATCAGAAGGTTGAAAGGAAGTGTCACAACTATGGCAAACTTGGGCATCTCAAGAAGGACTGTCCAGAACCGGCTGAAGAAAAGCAGGATTTGAAGGCATACGCTTTGGAAGCTATGTCATCATCTTCAAGAGCTCCTACTATAGAGGAGAGGGGAAAGGGTGTCGTTATCCAAGGTACTCTTTCTATTCAGGGTGTTTCAGTTCGAGTGTTGTTTGATACTGGAGCATCGCATTCATTTATTTGTAATGAGCTTGTTTGTCGCTTGGGTTTGGAACCTGAGATTTGTGATAGACCATTGATCGTGACTAGTCCAGTTGGGAGTTCATCCAGCTTGTGTATGATTTGTCGTGGTCTAGTATTTTCGAGTCATGGTTTCTCCTTTGCATGTGATTGCTTTGTTCGAACTTCGCTAGGTGGGATTATCTTGGGCATGTATTGGCTCAAGGGGTATGCGGCTAGAGTGATTTGCGAGAAGATAAAGGTGAGAGTCGGGGATTTGAAAGGGCGAAAGGTATTGGTTTGATGTAAGCCCGAAGACTGGGTCTTCGTAAGCTATTTATATTCGCTTGTGATTCCACAGGACTACTTGTCATCGGTGCTGATCGCAAACGAGTTTAAGGATGTCTTTGACGAGGTCAAAGGGTTGCCGCCGAACCATGGGATTGAGTTTAGAATTGATTTGGTAGAGGGTGCTAGACTTATCGTTATGCCTCTTAGGCGGATGGCGCCAAGGGAATAGCGAGAGTTAGACGTGCAAGATCATGACCTTTTGGGAAAAGGATCCGTTTAGAGAAGTGTATATGAATAGGGTGCACCAGTTTTGTTTGCAACCAAGGCTGATGGCTCATTAAGATTATGTGTGCACTATGGTTAGCTGAACAAGGTGACCAAGAATAGCAAGTACCCGTTGCTGATCATAGATGACTTGTTCGATTAGCTTCATGAAGCCAAGGTGTTTTCTCGGATGGATTTGGAAACAGGATTTCACCAGTTGAGGGTGGCAAAGGATAGTGTGTCGAAGACTGCTTTTATAACACCATCGGGTTTCTTCGAAAGGTTCGTAATGCCATTCGGGTTGACTAATGCGTTAGCGTATTTTGTGGATTTTATGAATAGAGTTTTTAGGGATCAGTGTTCGTGCTTGTGTTCGTGGATGATATTCTTATTTAATCTCGGAATGAGGAATAGCACAAGACACACTTGAGAGTTATTTTAGAAATCCTGCGAAAGCATCAGCTGAGAGCTAGGTTTTTGAAATGTCACTTCTAGAAGAGTGGAGTGAGGTTCTTAGGCCATGTTGTTTCTGGAAATGAAATAGCAGTTGACCCCGCTAAGGTGGCAGCAGTCCAGGACTGGGATAGACCTTAGAATGCGACGGATTTTTGGAGTTTCCACGGGTTGGCAGGACATTACCGACGCTTTATTGAGGATTTCTCCAAAATAGCTGCACCATTAACGGGATTGACGAAGAAGAACCAAGTGTTCGCATGGGATGCGAAGTGTGAGCTAGCTTTCGTAATCCCGAAAGAGAGACTGACGAGTGCTCCTGTTTTAACCATTCCAAGTGGGAATGAAGAGATGGTGGTATATACCGATGCATGTGGTATTGGACTTGGAGCAATGCTAACATCGAAAGATAAGGTTGTGGCCTACGCGAGTCGACAACTGAAGCTGCATGATAGGAATTATCCAACTCATAATTTGGAGTTGGCAGTGATCGTGTTTTCTCTAAAGATGTGGAGACATTATCTATTAGGAGTTTGATTGGAGATGTTTAAGGATCACAAGTCGTTGACGTATCTTTTCTCCTAAAAGAATTTGAATCTTCAGCAGCAATGGTGGTTAGAGTTTTTGGCATCATACGATTTTGGTATAGCCTATACTCCTGGTAAAGGTAACACAGTTGCAGATGTGTTGTGTCGAAGACACGCAAGTTTGAGAGTGATGTTTTCGGAATGGAAAAGCCTCGAGTATTTGGAAGGATCTGATTTCATTCCACGGTGTGAGTTGGAACCTGAAATATTGGCAAGCTTATCAACAAGACTTACTCTCATCGAAAGGATTGGCGAGAGCCAAAAGAAAGAAAAAAATTTTGTCAAGATTATCTAAAGGTTGGGACCAGACGATAAAGAGTTCTAGATCAATCGAGAAGATTGGCTTCGAAGCGAGGGCGACTGGTTGTCCCTGATATTGGCGGATTGAGAGGTGAGGTTCTAAGGGAATGTCATCACTCGAAATTGACGATTCATCCTAGTGGTAATAAGATGTATCAGGACATGAAGCAAGTCTACTATTGGGAAGGGAAGAAAAGGGATATTGGAAAGTTTATTTCTAAATGTATGAACTATCAGTTGGTGAAAGCTGAACAAAAGAAGCCAAGTGGTTTATTTCAGCCACTGGAAGTTCCTACGTGGAAGTGGGGGCAGATATTGATGGATTTTATCGATGGACTACCTAGAACCAGGGTAGGACACGAAGGAATTTAGGTCGTTGTGGATCTCTTGACCAAAAGTGCTAGATTTATTCATGTCAAATCGACTGGGACAGCATCGAAGATGGCTATATAAAATGGAATGTTCGATTCCGTGGTATCCTAAAGAATATAGCGAGTGATCGAGATCCATTGTTCAGAAGTGGAATTTGGAGAAATTTGCAGGAGACTTTGGGAATCAAGTTGTGTTTGAGTACGACTTATCATCCCCAAACTGATGGTAAAACCAAAAGGGTTAACCGAGTTTTGGAAGATCTCCTGAGAGCTTGTGTGTTAGACTTCGGAGGATCATGGGAGGACCATCTACATCTAGTCAAGTTTGCATATAACAACAGTTAATAGTCGAGCATTGGGATGGCACCATACTAGGCGTTGTATGGCAAACTATACAATTCTCTAGCATGTTGGTTACAAACCGCAGATAAGTTGATACTTGGGCCAGAGATGATCATAGAGACATCCAATTGTATCGAGATCATTCGACAACAAATGAAGGCATCCTAAGATCGTCAGAAGAGTTAGGCCGATAAGCATTGGAAAAATTTGGAATTCATCATTGGTGACATGGTTTTCGTGAAGATTACGCCATTAAAGCATGTTGTTCGGTTTGGAAGCAAAGGGAAGTTAGCTCCAAGGTATGTTGGACCGTTTCCGATAGTCGAGTGAATTGGAAAGCTTGCATATAGATCAGATTTACCTAAGAAGATGTCGAGTGTGCATAATGTTTTCCATGTGTCGTTCCTACGGAAGTGTGTGCATGATTCGAATGTGGTGGTATCTCCAGAGCAATATGAAGACCTAGAAGTCGAGACCGTAGCTACGAAACCTCATAAGCCGCTTCGCTTGTGGGGAATGACACGAAACAGCTTAGGAGGAAGACGATTAAATTGATCAAAGTACAATGGAGTGAGGATGATGATGATTGTACGTGGGAGACGGAAGAGAGTATGAGGGCGGCCCATCTTGAACTCTTTGTCGGTATGACCATAAGTGTCGTGCCATTCTTACCCCGTTGTAGCCTACATTATTATTGATGTTTTGTTAGAATCCCGCATGCTAGGATAAGGCTATGGATGCATGGTTTAATGGCTGCTAGTTTGGACGATAGATTTGGATGCTTGTGGATGATAAGCATGCAGAATTTTTTTGGTTGCTTGTGTTAGCTTGGAATTTCGAGGGCAAAATTCCTAAGGGGGAAGAATGTAACAGCCCGCATATGTATCGGAGGATCATAAAATATTTTTATTTAATTCCCTGAGGGTTGGATCATTCTCATATTTTGATATGTTGTTTACGGGGATGTGAGACATGTCCATAATGTTTACCAATTTTAATTGTAAATTTTTTTTCCATTTCAGTCTTGTACAGGGCATAACTTTTGACTGGAATCGAATCAGGTGCTGAGGTTAGTCTCATTGGAAAGAAAATGGTGTTGCCAATTCCATAGAGTGGTCATATTTACGGTTTGTTCAATTTTTTGGGAGAAATTGTTGTTTTAGTGTTTCAAATTTCTGTTCAAGTTAATAGAACCATAATGGGAAGATTGGAGTGGCCCATTAGTGGGCTGGTGAGAGGCTATGCATAGGGGTTAGAGGAATGGAGAATAGTTTACTTTCTTCATTCTCTCATTTGGTTGAGCTCGTGATCCTCCTTGCTCGATCAGATACACCTTTCCACCATTAAAATTCTAGATCTACATAAGAGAATCGAAGATCTACATCGTTGGAAGCTTGATCTACACCGATCGAAGAGAGATTTCATCAAATCGAAGAGTTTGAAGAGTGTTCTTCGCTGTTCGGATTGAGTAATCAGTGATCTTGTGTTGTTTTAGAGAATTGGTGGGTGATACTGCATCTCTCACGCGGATTCAATCAGGTATATGGGTTGTATGATCAGGTTTTCATCATTTTAAGTCGATTTATCCAAGATCCATGTCATGGTAAGTTTATTTTCATATGAATAGCCATAGGGTCTAATTTAGAAACTTAAAACCAGTAATTTACATATGATTTTGTATGTTTATGCAAGTTAGATCCATTATTATAGTTTATGTATTGATTTATCATGATTTGGTGAATTTTATGTGATTATTAATGAAAATTGTCGTTTTGATGTTGTTCATGATTTCATGGCATCGTAATTGGATGATTTGGATGAGTTGTTTGAATCGATATTGTCGTTTGGAGAAGATTTCGTCATGATTGAAGCTATTTTGGTCAGATTTGGAGTTGGGTCGTTTTTCTTGAGTCGAGTCGTGTAGCTTGTTCTCCAAGAAATGGACTCAGGTCGTTGGAATTCAGGTGGTGGAAATGGCGGAGTTGCTTCGGGTCGTGGTGGCTCCAAGGTCGTAGGTCGTTCGGGCTTAGAGAGTATGGAAATGGGATGATACAAGAGGCTTCAGGATACGGAATGACCTAGTCAGGTCGTTAAGGGGCTAAGTGATAGGAGCGACCTAGTCAGGTCGTTCTATGTTTAAAGATGAAGCTGGTCGGTCTGCTGGAAGAAGGCAGGTCGGGCATATGTCTTCAATTTCAGGTCGTAGGGACAGAGGGGACGACCTACAGGGAAAAAGACCTAAGGGTATTGAAGGGTTGGGTTAGGTCGTAAGAAAGATAGGTCTTGGGACGACCTAGGAGGTAACGACCTGATTTTATTGGACCATTATATTGATGTTGTTTTGGTTCAGTAATGATTGAAACTTCGAAGTATATTCAAGGCAGAATGTTTGAAGTGTGATGAGATGTTCGTTGATCGATGAAATGCAACGAATATGCAGACGAATCAAGGTAGTGAGTTCGTGGATAATGGTTGCTTGAGAAGCGCTTGAGCTTGTGAATAGTCACTGGTGATGACGACTAGAGATGATGAAGGCTGAGAGGTTATCGTTGTTGTAGGTTTTGGCGGACGCAAAGCAGGGGTATGGTTGGCAATCATGATGGGCCTAGAAATATCTGGGCAGTCACGATGGGCCTTGAAATACGAGTTGCGAAGGCATATAGAGGTTTTGCTAGAACCGGGGTTTACCGTTAGCCCTTGACGGACGACAAGTGTTGAGCCGGTCATACGATTAGCGATGGCTTTGAAGCAGGATTGGCGGTGATAGCCAAGCTCGCGGATGATAATTGTTGTGCTTATATCGTCTTGTGTAGATTATTCGACGTCGAAGGAGAAATCTCTTGGGTGCTTGTCTAATATTGGTTAAGGCTTCTGGGGCTTGTACTTGAGAGATGTTAAGGTCAATTAGAACGATCTACATTCGACAATTGATTGTTATGTATGAACCATTGTTTCTAAATAATTGCAAGTAAAGGCTATCACTCTCGGATGTGGGGAAGATGAATATGGGTTCTTCTCGGTTGATGTTGGTAGATTAGTTGATTAATATGCCTATTCTCATATACTTTATTGATGATGTTAGATAGCTGCTTTATTGTTCACTAGGACTATTGTCTATCTCAAGGTTTTATGTTTTCTCTTATTACCTTGGGCTGTTCATCCTGTTGTGGATGGGCAGACTAAGAAGCAGGTGATATCTTATTGAGGACAATGATGTTGATCGATGGCGAGCTGGAGGCTTACGTACCAGTTTCTTATTACTATCTAGTATTTCTGTTTCTGTTGTTTGTTGTTGCTCTGAGTGATTGTAGTGAGGCTCCATGTGCATACTTTGATGTTACATCCAATAGATGTATGGATGATCGTTCAGGATGTTATGAAAGTTTAAAAGTTTGTTATATGATGTTACACTACCTCTGCCTGTTGTATATGTTCTATTATATTGTATCCTTGCACTGTGAGTTATACGACAGATTCCATATTATATTTACCTACTCTGATGATCGTCCATGACAGTCTGGCACAGACAGTCTCAAACTGTGTGGATATGAAGAAATTTTTGGGAAAGATACTTGACCAAGTAAGTTGGCTTAAAGCTGGTTTGCAAGTGAACCAAAAAAAATTGTCAGTTAGTCGGTGTTAGGTCTAACCAAGCTTGTGCTCTGCCTTGACAAGCTAGCAGGTTCTTATGGTTACTACATCAGATGACTTACCCAGCATAAGACTTGACGTGCAAGTGAGTAGAAGACCAAATTCGAGCCTAGGATGAATTCAAGTTATCGTCATGCATCAGACACCCAGTCAATCTTTCATGGCTAGCTTGCAAGTTGACATGGTCTTAGTTGACATGGACTGGCCCGAGTCAGGCAAGGTACATTGGTTAGTATGCCTTCTTACTTACAAAAAATTGAGTAACAATAACATAATATGAATTCTGAAATTATTCATTATACAAAAAAGTGCATTATTATAAGCATCTAAAAATTACATTTGGTTCACATGACCATTGGTCATCATTTAGAATCTACTTATATATTTACATTACAAAACATTATTTTATTTTATCAAATAGGTAAACAAACATTATATTTAACTATTCGACCGTTTATCACCTTATGATAGTGAATTTTCATTAACAAAAGTCGGGTACCGACTTTGGACAACCACACGACATTAAATGATACTATAAACAAATACGCATATTTGTTTCGGTATGGATGAAGAAATGGAATTTGACAGTAAGTAGCATACAAAAAATAATGTTTATGAAAACTGTAATAGTGCTCAAAAGCACTTTCATGGGTGTAGATAATAGTACACGCAAAAATAGTTGATTTTTCCAAAAAAATAAGAAGAATGATTATAGTTCTAATGATATAAGAGTCTAAAATCTATATTCAACTTTGTCTGGTATGCAGATTACAGATCTTAAGGCTAATTTAACACTAATGCTTGGGTGAATAGTGTTTAACATAATTTATGAACTTTTTGAAATCTTTTTTGAATATATCAGAATCAGATGCAAATCACAGATGTGAAACAAACACAGGGTCAATTACATGTCATTTTGAGTTGCCTCCAAAATAAACCATTCCCCCATCTTCATAGACTATATCGTTTAGTATATCTGGATTTCCAGTTATGTGTATTGAACATACACTATTAAGTGTCCATTTGTTTTTTTAAATTTGCACCATTGTCTATTGAACGTTGAATCATAGAGAGCCATATAGCACACCTATTCATGCACAACACATAATTCGGTAGATAAGTTGATTATTCACAGTTACTAAATGAAGAATCAGGAAACAATGATAAATTAAACATTTTGGAACTAGTATTAACAAATTCCAAAAAATGCTATTTTAAAATTTTCCAAATTCAGATTATGAAAATTTTAAAAAACCATGCTCTGATACTAATTGTTACGATTGCAGATTATGGATCTTAAGGCTAATTTAACACAAGAGGGGTGAATAGTGTTTAATGGAATTTATGAATTTTTAAATTCTTTTATGAGTATAGCAGAATTAGACGTAAATCATGGATATAAAACAAACACAGAATCAGCCATAGATGCAAATAATAAGTATAAGCAGTAAAGGAAAAAAACACACAATGATTTTATATTGGTTCGGAGTTGCCCTACATCCAGTCCCGCACAACTCAGGGTTGTGCAGAATTCTTTTTAAATAATCTTCAAAAATACAATCCTCGATTTCATAGCCATAAGGTCCATCCCTACCTACTTTGAGCATAGGGAGCTCTTTTTATTTAACTAGGCTACAAGATTACCCAATTGATTTACAGTTGCTATCACACTTAGTTGATTAAAACGGGCTACAAACACACCTTTTCGGTAAAAGAATGGTAGGGAGGCTCGGTTGGGCTTGATCTTCTGATCTTTGATTACAAATACTCTTATAACTCTGAATAGAATTTAGATCTTTGAGAGAGTGGTAGAGAATTAAACTAGGTACGATCTTGTTTGATTCTCATTAAATTTTGGTAGAGTTTGCTTAATAAATCTTGAGTTCTTTAAAAGAAAATGAAGATGAGAAGAAGGAGAGAAGAATAAAATGAAAAGTAGTTAAAAAATCATTTTTGGTTGGGTTTATATAGGGAATCAACAGCTAGTCTATTCAGGAAAGTACTTAAACGAATATACACTTCTTTTGAAATTTAAATTTTTGGAAAAACGGTTACCATTTGACATAATCATCCCCCTATGTTCACATCCACATAGAAATTTTGAATTTTGAAAAACGATGGAAATGATGCTTAAATAAGTCAAGGTGATCCTGGAGTTTAAACGAACTATTTTCCTACTTACAAAATAGTATAAATTGTGTAAGAATATGGTTTTAAAACATATATTTATAATATATAAAAGTGATATTAAAAATTTAAGCATATTTAAAATTTTAATCTAAAAACTTTATAAAATTTTGAAAGTTGTAAAACATTCTATTTAAAATATAAGTAAATAATAATAATTGTTATTAATTCCTAAAAAATTTGAAAATAATAAAAATACTTAACATATAAAACTATAAAAAAAAATATAAGAAAAATAAATTAAATATATAATTAGAGATTATGGCTGAAACTTTGAAATTTGAAAATAAAAATAAATTACAAAGATAAATATTTAAAAACAAGAAATATTCAGAATTCAAAAATAAGTTATTTAAAACAGTTTTGATTTTGAGACTAAGAGAATTAAAAAGGAAATTTTGAAAAAGAACTTTTGAAATTTAGCAATCCAAACAAATATGTTAGTGCTATTATGGAGTTTAAGCCAAACTCTAGATTCTATTACTTATCCTGAATTCTTGATACTCATGAGTCTTCAATCTTGAATTCTTCTTCTTTGTTATCTTTAATCTTGAATCTTTATGTTGGAAGACCTTCATTCTCAATAACTGCATATAATACCTACATATACATGTACGTACATACATATATATACACAAAAGTGTTAGTATATATTTTATAATAATAATAGTTAAAAAGATTGTTGCCATCAAAAACATCATCTCAGTTCCTAAAAATCTCCCTCTTCTTGATGACGACAACCATTTTTTATAAAATATACTTATTAATACCTTAATTCTTCAGTTACTCCTCTTTACTTCAACATCTTCCTAAAACTACTAGCTCCCCCTTAATCAAAGCTTAGTATAACTATTTTACAATCCCCCCTTGTCATCAACGAAAACTATATAATTATGTCTGAACTACAATAACCCCGTTAAACTAATACAAGCCTTAACAAAATGATATAACAATTAAACAAAACTTATAAGAACAAACATAACAAGATTGTTTAACAATACTATAGGCTCCTAATTAATTTATACAATGAATATTTACAAATATATGTAACTTATCCAATGACTGTTTTTGATAATGGGTGATTTGTGAATTGGATAGTTTGGACACTCAAAAGAAAAATCTCCATTTTGTTCAATTACATTCCCATTTCTATCAAAACACACATCTCTGATGCATATAGCTTGATCGTCTTCTTCCATACGCTTATTTTCTTCTTCCTCCCCCTCCTCTTCTTCTTCTAATTCTTCCGCTCCATCTTGCATAGGATTATGAATATGTATATTGGAAGAATCATCTTCAATAACGATAAGGTCAGAATGATTATCTATTAGGATTTTCTATAGATTTCTAAGGATTTTTTCCTTGCTTTTTTTGTTTCTTTCCCATGCGAAGTTGCGTAACTTGAATTTCAAACGAGCGACATAGTATGTTGAAATGGTCCTAGTGGAGGCGAAGGGAAGAAAAAGGTGTTGTTTTTATTGGTATTGAATGAGGAGGCCATTAATTTCTTATTTTTAGAAGTTTATTACAAAGAGAAATGACTGATAAGACATGAAATTTCAAAATTAGAAGTTTAACTAAGAAATAAACCGATTTTGGAAGGAATAGTAAATTTTAAATTTGACCATTGGATGTCGACATAAGAGGTTGGGCATGTTTACATGGGAATGTTAATTTTGAAAAAAAAAATGATTTTCGTTTTAATATATATATATATATATATATATGCTAATATATCTAGTTATTATATTTTGGTTAAAGAACAAATACCTAGTTCTCTTCTTAATTTAGTAATTGCTGCTTCACTCAAGGGTTTAGTTAAAATATATGCAAGTTGATTCTCAATTTTAAAGAATTCTAGTAAAATATTTTTTTACTTACATTATCTCTAAGTAAATGATGTCTAACATTAATATGTTTAGTTATTGTAAAATGCATAGGACTCTTAGATAGATTTATTGCACTAGTATTATCATAATAAATTGGTGATTTAGAAATGTTTAATCTAAAATCTTTTAGAGTTTATTACATATAAATTATTTAAGAACAAGCAAAAGTAGCAGAGATATATTCTTCTTCAGTTGTCGATAAGAATATAGTATTTTTCGTTTTACTAAACCAAAAACTAGGGAATGCCCAAAAAAGTGATATGTTCCACTTGTATTTTTTCGATTTGATTTACAACTAGCATAGTCAACATCACAATATGAAGTTGAATCAAGTAAATAATTTTTAAGGTAAAATAAACCAAAGTCTAATGTGTATTTAACATAATATGTTTTATGGCTTTTAAGTGAGTTTCCTTGGGGTTGCAATAGATATTTAGTGCAAAGGAAAACAATATGCAATATTTCTGGCCTACACGCATTGATATAGAGTAATGAATCAATCATACTCGTGTATATATTTTGATCAACGTCTTTTTGATGTATCATCTTTCCGTAAAGATTCGTTTATTGCCATGGGAGTGGCTTTTCCACTTGTAGTGGTCATATTAAAATTAATAATTAAATCCCTAGAATATTTTTCTTAACTAATAAAAACACCATTATCTAACTATTTTATTTGCAATCCTAAAAAGAAAGTAAATTCTCCTATATGACTCATTTCAAACTCTTTTGTCATAATTTCAGAAAACTCTTCATTTACTTCATTATTTGTTGATCTAAATATAATATCATCTACATAGATTTGTACTAACTGAATATCATTTTTTTTGCTTTAATAAAAAAAGTATTATCTATTTTACCAATTTCGTAATTTGACTGTAATAAATATGATCTTAGTCTATCATACCATTGCTTTAGGAGCTCATTTAAAACCGTATAAAGCTTTCTTTAAATTTGTAAACATGGTATGGAAATTTTTCATCTTCAAACAATGGAGGTTGTTAAATATAGACATCTTCTTTAACAAAACCATTTAAAAGCACACATTTTACATCCATTTGAAATAATTTGAAATTGTTGCAATTAGAGAAAGCAAGTAAAATTCGGAAAGCTTTTAATCTTGCTACCGGTGCTAAGTTTTCACCAGAATATATTCCTTCTTCTTGACAAAAACCTTGTGCGATTAATCGAGCTTTATTTCTAACGACCTCACCAAGTTCATTCATTTTATTTTATAAGCCCATTTAGCTCCTATTATAGTTTATCCTCTAGGTACAAGTTCCCATACATTATTTCCGGTAAATAGAATCAGTCCTTCTTGCATAGCAAGTATCCATGAATCATCAGATGATTCTTCCTTTGGATTTTAAGGTTAAATAGTTGATATAAGAGCTACATTGCTCTTTTTATTTAATTGATTTTGATTCTGACTATAAATTCAATATCTCTTACTGTATTTTCTACGGGTTGATCTTTTAAAAATTTGATTCTATTCGGTTAATTAATTTCACCATTTATTTCATTTGATTCGTTATTTTCATTATCAAATTCATCTTCATTATTTATTTGACTAATACCTTTAAATTTTTCATCAAAAGATACATGCATTGTTTCATCAATAGTTTTAGTTTTTAAACTGGAAACTCTGTAGGCTTTACTTCTATTTGAATATCCAGTTAAAATTCCTATATCGGATTTAGGAACAAATTTATCCTAATTTTCTTTAGCACTTAAAATAAAACATTTTCTACCAAAAATTCTAAAATAAGATACTTTTTTCTTCTTATGTTGAAGCAGTACACATGATGTTTTGTTAGTAAGTAGTCTAACTAAAATTATACTCAAAATATTACAAGCTATAGCGACTGCTTCAGCCCGAAAATCTATTGGTAATTTACTATTTGAAATCATAGTTCTAACATACTCTTGAATCATTTTATTTTACGCTCAACTAATATATTATGTTGTGAAGGTCCTGAAAAGGAGAAATTAAGAGTAACTCCCTTTTCATTATAGAAATTCTTAAAATTTTCATTTTCAAATTCTTCAATGTGGTCACTCTGTATAGTTTTGATTTTTCAAAGATAGTATATTTTGAATTCTTTTTGCAAAAGTTTTGAATATATCAAAAGCATCACTTTTGTGTTTGAGTAAAAGAGTCTGGAAGTATCAGTAATCATCTACAATAACAAAATCATATCTACTATGATTCATAGATTGAATTTGAAAATGGTCTGGACAAATCTAAATGAAGTAACTCTAGAGGTTTTGAAATGAAAATATTATCTTTTAGTTTAAATGAAATTTTTCTAAGTTTTCCTAGTTGGAAAACATCACATATACTATATATTTTAAAGTCCATTTGAGGAAGACCTCTTACTAATTCAAATTTCGAAAATTTAGATAGGAGTTTGTAATTCAAACGTCTAAATCTTTTATGCCAAATCCAAGGGTCGCTTGTATTAGCCAAAAAACATAAGTTGTTATTTGAAATTTCATACTTAGAATATAAATATTTTTCTATTTAACTTCTTCAAATACAGTATTTGGATCATTATCTTCGATATAGTAGTTATTTTTTCAAATTTAATTTTGTGACCTTTATCACATAACTGACTTATATGAAGTAAGTTGTATTTTAAATTTTTAGCTAATAAAACATCAAAAATAGTAGGGGCTTTAGGATCATCGATACTACCAATGCCAATTACATATCTTTTTGAGTTGTCTTCAAAATTAACCATTTCTCCATCTTTGTAGACTATATCATTCGGTATATCTGGATTTCCATCCATGTGTCTCAAACAGCCACTATCAAGTATCCATTTGTTTTTCTTAATTTGCACCATTTTTCCAATGGGTGTTGAATCATCAAAAGCCATACAACACATTTGTTCATGCACAACACACTGATTTAGTTAGATAACTTGAATTTTCAGAGTAACTAAATGCAGGCTCATGAAACAATGATGAATTACACATTTTTGAACTAGTGTTCATAGACATTTCAAAAATCTATCTACTGCGAATTTGAATTTAATGGAATTTTACATAAGAAGGAGTGAATATAATTTAATGGAATTTGTGAATTTGAATTTTTTTAATATTTTATGAAGATATCAAAATCAGATGTAAATCACAAATATGAAACAAACACAGAATTAATTGCAGACGAAAATAACAAGTAAAACCTGTAAAGGAAAAAAACATCGAGATTTTATACAGGTTTTGGAGTTATCCTACATTCAGTCCCGCACAACTCAGGGTTATGCATGTTTAATTTCAAATAATCTCCCAAACTACAATCCTCGATTTCTGGGCAACGAGGTCCGTCTCCACCTACTTCTGAGCACAGGGAGCTCACTTGATTTAACCAGGCTACAAGATTATCTAATTGATTTACGGGCTACAATCACACCCTGTTGATTTAAATGGACTACAACCACACCTTTTCAGTAACAATTGGGTACAGAGACTCAATAGGACTTTGATCTTTCAATCTTTGGTTACGGGTGTTGCTATAACTCTTAATAACACTTAGATCTTTAAAATAAGATAGAGAATTAAACTAGAGATGATCTGCCTTGATTCTCTTTGAATTTCGATGAAGTTTGATTAAGGAATCTTGAATTTTTAAAAAGAAAATGGACAGTGGAATAAGGAGAGAAGAAGATAACGAAAAGTAGTTAAAAAATTTGTTTCCAATTGAGTTTATATAGGGAATCAACAACCATGTCTGTCCAGGAAAGAATTAATAGTGATTTCTTTTGAAATTTAAATTTTTGAAAAACGCATACCATGTTGACATGGTTCATCCCCAATGTCAACATCCCTATACAGATTTTAAAATTTGAATTTTAAAAAAATAATGGAAATGATGTTTTAATAAATCAAGGTGATTCTAGATTTTAAACAAACTATTTTCTTATATTAGAAATTAGTATAAATAGAGTAAGAATATAATTCTAAAACATATATTTATATTATATAAAAGTGATATTAAAAATTAAATATATTTTAAAATTCTAATTTAAAAACTTGTTAAAACAATTTTGAAACTTGTAAAACATTCTGTTCAAAATGTAAGTAAATAGTAATACTAGTTAATATTTCTGGAAAAGGATTTGAAAATAATAAAATACTTAACATATAAAACTATAAATAAGAATGCAAGAAAAATAAATTAAAGATATAATTTGAGATTAAGGCCAACACTTTGAAATTTAAAAACAACAATAAATTACAAAGATAACAAAGAATAAAATATTTTAAAAGAAATGTTTAGAATTCGAAAATGAGTTATCCAAAACAGTTTGGATTTTGAGGCTAAAAAAATTGAAAAGAAAATTTTGAAAAAGCAGATTTGAAATTTAGAAATCTGAATAAAGACAGTAGTGTTATTATGGAGTTTGAACAAAAATCCGGAATCTATTACTTATCTTGAATTCTTGAATTCTTAAAGCTCATGAGTATTCAATCTTGAATCCTTCTTTTTTGTAATTTTTAACTTGAATCTTTATACTATACAATCTTCATTCTCAATACCTGCATATATATATATATATATATGTGTGTGTGTGTGTGTGTGTGTGTGTGTGTGTGTGTGTGTGTGTGTGTGTGTGTGTGTGTGTATTTCATGTTACATTATTTAGTGTGATGCTAAGGACATCTTAAGAGTGTTTATGAATACCATTTCTATAGAATATCATATAGTTTTTTTATGCCATTTATAATACCATATTTTTTAAGGAGTTACGAAAGGCATTAGTTTTGAAACTTTTTGTATGATATACAACCATCAACCAACATTGTTTTCCATAGCCAGTAACTACCAAATCTCGCAGTAAAAAATGAGTTCGCGTGGTGGCCGATAACCATGTGAAAAGACTATGGTATTAGGAAACATACCAATTTTGTTGCATTTCTTCTCTAGTGTTTATAAGCACTTTTAGTGATGCATTTAGTGTAACAAAGTTGTGTGTAGCTAAAAGGTTGAAGAGTGATTCAATTGTCTCTGTGTACTTCAATAGGATATAGATTATTAAACCTTCACTTAAAACTCATTCTTCTATCCTCATTCTAGGACTTAGTCTGAACTCTTGAACCTATTTAATTTTGTTCAAAATTGATAATTTTAACTTAAAATTTTCTAATTATTATATACGAATCGTTAAGGTTGATGCTTTAATTTACACTTATTGATTTTTTTATATCATGTTTTAATGAAAAATGGTTATCATTTAAGTTGGCAAGATTGTCATTGTACGGGAAGCGTCAATGCAATAGAGATCCAATGTTAGCATCGGACTTTTAAACATACACAACACCAGAAATGCCAACTATTTAGTGCTTTGGGCCGTATCTAATGGGTAACAACTAGAATTTCAGGTGCATTTTTATTTGATTATTTAATTTAAATTTTGATTTTCATTTTATTTTATTCGTTTAAAACTCAATTTGTTTGCATTTGATAAGAAAACTATTTTGATTTTTATTTAAACTTTTTTTTTTGAATTTTATTTATATGAATAAAATTTAATAACACGAATCGATATTAGCAATTTCAATCTTACATTTTGAATAAAATTAAATCGAGTTTATTTATTTGAATTTGAATTTATTCTTATATTTTAATTTAAACAGTAAACTCGTATTATATAATTTGTTTTGATA
The DNA here is from genome assembly GCA_030737875.1 of Allium sativum. Lineage (NCBI taxonomy): Eukaryota > Viridiplantae > Streptophyta > Magnoliopsida > Asparagales > Amaryllidaceae > Allium > Allium sativum. The sequence goes on along the minus strand of CM060916.1, from coordinate 1,042,570,261 downwards.
TTAATAAAAATTATATCCTTGACTTAATTTCAAAATAATCTATAAATTTTACGTAATAGAAAGTTGGAATTTGAAATACGTTTGGTGTGACGTAGCAGCTGCGAAAATTTTATCAAAAAATTTGAATGCTTGTCGATCGCGCAATTTTCAGTGAAAGTTGTGCATAAAAATTCAAATTTTAGCAACTGTAAAATCGCTTTGAAACCAATTCGGATAAAGATGAATAATATTCTATTCGTTGTCATGAATCCAACTGTGCACACCATTTCGCAATAATCAGAAGTTTCGTGCTTCAAAAAAAAGTATTTTTTGATGCGTAATATGGGCCGGTAAAATCTTTCCAAAACCAAAAATGTCCCAACACGAGAAAGTATTTCTTCCTCATTTTATTCTTTAATCTGTAATTCATTTCGCGAAAATAAGACGTTTCGACCTCCGTTTAATTGTTTTCCATGTGAATTTTACGTTTAAAGGGGTCCATAGCGCGTTTTTGTATAGAGCATCGTGACACTACAAACTGTATACCGTTGCATCCGTCTCATCGCATTGATTACCGCAATATATTCACTTGTCAGTTTCAGTGCTCGGTTCGCGACAAAATTGCGAAAAAACTTGTGCAGTTCATTTTTGAAATAAAGTCATTTGAGTTTAGTGCCTCTATTTGGGTTCAGCATATTTTTCTAGTTATTTTGGTTATGCAAACCCAACCGGTAACCTTCACATGGCATTTGAACGGTCGAGTATATATGAATAGGCATATATATATATATATATATATATATATATATATATATATATATATATATATATATATATATGTATATGTATGTATATGTATATATTTAGATATTCATCTCATTTCTATTTCCAAATCACGCCGTTTGCTTTTCCAATTTAAAACCAACGTTTTCAGCCCAAAAGTCATATTGCAGTTCCAATTCCGAATTGCCTTTTTATTTTCAAAGCGCTCCCATGTAAAACGATTGTACCCTTTTTTATATACATATTTCCTACGTCATTTCTTTTCCCAAGCATCCCTTCATTTTTTTCTTTGATGTAGGAACATATCACATCCCATTTCTTTCCACCCATTGCAACACCTGCTATTTATTTATTTTTTTTCTTTTGCTTCATGAAAAATGGCACAGCAGCTTCCCACCGAAAACAAGATCCTCCCTTCCAACTTCTATCCCACGCTGCAGACCGAACCCTTCCCCATGAGCAGTCGTGACCTTTCCTTTACTTTGTGCGTAAGTATGGTTCATGTGTGTTGTGATGTGTGCTTTGTGTAGAGTGATGGGGTGCGTGTGTGTTATTTAAGCTATGTGTGTGAATAGGGTTGAGTTAGTGTGAGTTGTGTGTACATGATTCAGTTTATGTAGGTGGCGTGCGTGAGTTTGGGGCGTGAGTGTATGTGCATTAGTTGTGTTTATATAATACTTGTATATAAATATGTTTTGTAGTGTGTGTGTATGCGTGTGTGTTTTTTATATTGGATGTGTGCTTGCCTGGGTATGGCGTGCGTGAGTGTGTTTGTTTGAGTGGGTGAGTTTGTGTTGATTTTAAAATTATAATATATATATATATATATATATATATATATATATATATATATATATGTGTGTGTGTTTATATATATAGTTTTGGTGTGTGTTGATTTTTTAAATATATATTTGTTATGGTTTACTTTGTGTATACGTATATAAAAATATGTATCTCATATTTTTGTAAAGAATTTTTGTTAAATTAAGTTTGGTGTTGAGTCCGAAAACCATCCCAAAAAAATCCAATAGATGTAACAGTCCATTTAGAAATTTCCAAACCTTCTTTTATAAAATAAAATAAATTTTTGAGTGGTTACTGTGATTGAATCTATTCCAAGTCGTGCTTGGAAGTCGTCGTTTCATTCTGTGTCAATCCGTCAACTATCTCCAATCTATGTCACAAAAGGTGAATTTATCTCACACTTGACTTACATTGTTTTCATGGATGTTAAAATTCAGCATAAATGAATTGTTGCGAAATGTATAGGATTGCTAGTAGGAATTGTTTATTTGATATGTACACCTTTCATATATGACACGATATATATATATATATATATATATATATATATATATATATATATATATATATATATATATATATATATATATGTATGTATATATTGAAATTTGGTTCTTTATTAATGACGTTAAAGAACATCTAGTTAATCCGTCTCCTTAAAAAACCCTTCCAGAGTAGTAGGGAAAAAGAGTATAGCATCAACTAGTATCAATCATATCCGGTACAAATAATATATATATATATGTACGTATATGTATATGACACGTAGGTGCACTGATGACAGATGACTTATGATGCGAATGATGATTTGTTTATGTTGTTGATTCCTAATTTTAGGAAAAATTACTATGGATTGAAATGATACATACCCGAATGAACATTAGATTAGGGAAAAATCTTTACGGCTTGAATTGATAGACCTAAGCAATTTTTACTGAATTTGAGATTACGGGTTGAAATGATATATACCCATAAAATTTTAAACTGCGGATTGAAATGATAAATATCTGTATCACTTGACCATAGGGTAGAAAACTATATACGGACACCGTTGGTCATGTTTTCGAAGTAAAATGATTTGAAAATTTTAATTTTAAAATAATAATTTAAGATTTATATTTTTATACTTATATTTTAAACTTAAATTTGAAATGTTAAATTATATGTTTTAAAATGATTTTATGAGTAAATATGGATTTAAATACTAATTTAAGATTTTACTTATAATTTTATTTATTTTAAACTATATAATTTATTATATAAGTATTTTAAACGTTTTATATAATAAATAATTCTTTTAAACCTATTTAAATATTATTTTAAACCTATATATGTTTATAATTTATTTTCTAATTAATTTTAAAATTTTATAAACTTACATATATATAGATATAGATTTTCAAAGTTAAATTTTCTTTTTTTTTATATATTTTTTTACTAACTTTAATAATAAACTAAAAGGTGGATAAATTAAGATTTTCACGATTTGAATTTGAGGTTTAAAGATTTGAATTTAAATAACGATATTTGATTTAACGATTGAATTTATATTTAGATATGAAATTGAATTCGAATTAATATGAACCTTTATTAAAGATGAATTTGAATTAGTTTAAATTACGAACTTTTGTAAGAAATGAACATGAATTGCGTAAATTGATTTTATTTGAATTTATAATCGATATGAAATGAATTTGATTTTAAAATGATTGAATGTGAGTTTGTATATGTAAAGTTTATATATGAAATTGATTTTATAAATCATTTGGTTTGAATTAAGAAATTTGTTAAATCGAATTTATAAGAATGGTTTTGAAATTGTATGAGCTGTTTGAATGGAAATATAAGGTTTTGATTCGAATTTATAAGTAATGAATTTGAATTCTACAACTAGAGTTAAAAGATGTTATGATTTGTTGGAATAAAAGATTTGATTCAAATTATATAAACTGAATTTGAACTTAAATGATTGAATTTTTGAATCGACTTAAGCGAATTCTTGTAAAGGTAAACTGGATTGTATGAATTGTTTGAATTTATAAATACGATTTCGAATTGTATGACTTGATTTACAAAACATGATATGATTTGTTAAATTTGAATGTAAATTTTTGACTTGAATTGTATATTCTAAATTCGAACCGAAATGTTGGTTTTATATGAATCGACTTAAGGGATTCTTATAAAGGAAAATGTGAATCCTTGAATTGTTTGTACTCGAGAATTTTAACGATAATAAATCAAATTAAATATCCTCGAAGCTAAATATTGTAGTTTTGATTTAAATGGCATTTAAGATCTTTACGTTATGATTCAAATATAAGTTGATTTTGGATATGGATTGAAAGTCATTATGCGAATATTTTCAGAAATTATATAAAACTGAAGTTAAGTATTATAGTATTAGTTTATACTATATTTCAAGAATTTTACGATATGATTATTAATTCAATTTAAACGATTTAAATGAGTTGTTTTTGAAATTAAATATAATCGAAGTTAGATATTTAATTTTGATTTCAAAACTTGAATCTGAGATTTTGTATATATGATTTTATAAGTTGATTTATAAAATAATGACCACTGTGTGAAAAATGTAAATGACTGGTTATTAAAGAGATCGGGATCGGATATTGTCATACTCTCTGCCAATACCAAAAAACACTTTGACAACTGTATACGCGGTGGAGATCCAGAATGAAGTAGGATGATTTGGTGAACGACTCTAATTTTCATATTAATTACGAGACCCTGAATCCTATGAGTCAGCTTGATGTGACTAAAACAGGAGCTACGCCGAGACCAAGTGAGGTCATTCCTCCTATCGAGCGTACTTCTTCGATACCATTCTATTACTTTTGTGATGTATTTTGGTGGCCACCCTCCGATCTGATTATGGGAGTGTGTCTCGAGGTGGACGGTAGTTGCTGTTATGTGTTACCACCAGTCCAGCTCTGCAAACGGTGTATCCACTCTAACATTCCTTGTGTTCCTTGTCAGATGCCATATACGAGCGCACTACGGTTTTATTCTGTTTTATATAGAGTGCCCTCAGATAGCCCTCCAGTTTACGGAGAAATTACGGTATATGTACTTCGAGAATATATAAATGGTGTAAGGGTAATAATGGTTACCCGCTTATGCTATTTTGATATTTACATTACTTATAGACACTATTGTATATAGCGTATTATATCATATAGTAAGATAGTTTGACGGATCCTTAGAGGATGGTGATTCCAAACATACTCTAAGTTACTGAATGCATTTCATCAAACATTTCATTTGAGCTGATTTACTTCCATGAGAATGTTAGTCCTGATCCGAGTTGTTTTGTTTTGCATTATTGCTCGGCTCGGATCGAGTATCACAACTTTCGAGATCCACTCTTGGAGTTTGGAGCTTATATAAGGTTTTGCACACCTGTATCTACTTATTCAGTTGATCCAGTTTCATTTATTCTTGTAGTCTCTGTTTCAAATTGTTTTTATTGATTTATGTATCTGAAATCATTGTGTTAGACTTCCGTTGTATTTTTTATGTAAACTCTAAGGTAAAAATTTATTTAGTAGTTTCATGAACTACTATTGCATTATTTATTTTCTATTGCAAGATATTATATTACTCTATGTCTGTGATTTACGATTCAGTTCTATTTACCTTAGAAACTAATAACAATCTGTTATTTTGGACAGTTCGACTTTGACATGTTTTGTCGATTCGGCATATTCAAAATGGCGGGTCATTATATAATGTGATTAGGCAGTTCTTTGGGCCGTATCAATTTGTTGTGTCTTATTCATTATATACGACCTTTAGCCGTCTCTAATTATGAATTAGGTACGGCCATGACCCGTATCTAATTCATCCTTAGATACAGCTTAAGGCCATATCTAATTGAGACACGACTCATGGTCGTAGCTAATTAAAAAAAACAAATTTTTTTCCAATTCACATAAAATAATATCATAACTGGAAAAACCATAAGCTTACATTCTGGAAAACCCCTACAACTCATATTCACACGCACAGACACACACACTTAACGTAAATGAATCAACACAGAGCTATAACATTTAAATATTACAAAGAAAATCAAAAATGAACTTGCTTTATTGTGCTTTATATATGATACAAATTACAACACACTATTGTTAGTAACACTTGGTACATATGATTAGCAGTAGCCCGTTAAAATCAGATGCAATCAATCGTAGCTCAGTCGACTTTCTAAGGACTTCATTTGTGTTTGCCGGTGCGGAATTCCGATCTCGCATGCATTAACACGTGCAGAGAATCTAAGAGAAATGCTATCTACAAATAGAGAGTTGGTGTTCTTTATTTCTTTTTTGTTTTGGCTCACACTAGGTAAGGTAGATTTTGAGATTTTTCAACTGCCAGTGTTGAAGGGAATTTGTATACCGAATTATGACATTAGTCAGAAATGGTTTTAAATATATGTTTGCTCACATGTTTATTAGTTTTTTTTTTTAAATTTGATTAAGGACCAGCAATGGTCAGGTTATAATAGAGAATATTCTCCGCTAGCATGGTGTAGGCTACAAAAGTAAACAATATAACCTAGAGAACTCACCTCAAGAATCACCATAAAGCTCCACATGTCGCACTTCACAATAAATTTAGATACGTGGGTATATGTAGGCACAATGCATACCTTGCAACAATAGTTCCTACGCCATCTCTCGTAAACTTCTTAAGAAGCAAAGATCCTCCAAGAGTACCATCTATTAATTGAACTCTTTGAATTCTGCCCTAACAATCAAATAACATATTTATAAGCCATTGTTATAAGCATACATAATGAAGATTAAATGATAGAAGCAATAAATATTTAATACTAAATAACGTTAACCTTCCAATTTCAGCTATAAGAAATAAAGGAATTGCCTCCTGTTAAACTCGCCCATTTCAATCATCATGGATTATAATTTTTAATTTCAGTGTCCACATTAATAGATTAGATAGCATAACGACACTACACAATGTCAAGTACATGATACCTGCTAAGAAAAATAAATCAATGCAAAATATAAAATTTCAGTATCCGTAGAATGCACATAGAAGGATGCCAAACAAATCAATGGGACAAATTAAGCAAAAATTAGGTCAACTTTCAGTAAGATAAAATAGTCATACCCTGCAAACATATGCTCTAACAGCTAGTTCTGAGATATATCCATTTCTACTAGATCTCTTTTTGCATCCAATAGCAAACCCCTGTTCGCCAGACCATAAACCATTGCCATTGTCAAACCCAAAACCATTTTGGAATGTTTTTCTGCAATTACCATTCCAGTATTTCCGATGAAATGAGTGCCATTACCGTTTGAACCACAAACATCCAATGGTTCTTCATCCATAGCTTTAACATACTTCACAGCTATGTCACTCTGTTTGCCTCTCTGTCTAAGCAAGAGATCTGCATCTTCTAGTGTCATGAATCGTATAGGTCGATTTTTTTCATCGAGAATCTGACCATTCTTTGAGCAACAACTAAAAACCTAGTATTTATTGGACTAACATCAACATCACAATGCTTTTGGTTACACATACAACGTCAGCACCCCTGTTGAACCATCATCCTTAGCTTTTTGTTGATTTCACGGTTTTCTAAGAGCACCCAATGAAGAAAAGGGAAATATTGATATCTCTGTATCATGTTTAGCATTAAGATGGAATTAAAAAGTTTGCTTTAATTTACCTACTATAAACATGATTCTCTTTAGTACTTTAATTTGTTTACTGCAACGGCTGTGGAACCAAGCTTCACATCTCTAGCACGGTGCATACTAATTTCCTGGAAATACTCGATAACACTAACGAAGGAATAAGATTAATGTGATTATTGGTCCTTTGAAAACTTTTCAAAAACTAATCGGATCTCAGAATCATCAAGTAGTCTGTCCATATTTTTCAATCAAATCAATTGCATGAAAATTTTATTAGGGGAAGCGCTCACATATTGTTGAATGCTCAAACATTCCTGTGAAGTATTCAAGTTTTGGAGCTTTGCTCTATAAGACTGATTTTACGTGATAGTCCATGACAAAAGGTAACATATAAAACATACATGGTACAAATTCAAATGCATTTAATACTGAAATGAACATGCTACGGGTAAAACAATAATTGGATGTCACAGGTCCATTAAAACAATTTGCAGAAATGACACTTCTGCAAAAACAATTTACTTCCATATGGATTCAAACCACAAACCAAAAGGAATTTATGCTAACCTATAGGCTCGATGAGACATGATACATAGCGATTTCAGACTCAACCAAAAATTAGGGTTAAGAATATAAAAGCTCACCAGTCCCACCAAGTTTAGGGCAATCAAACGCGGGTTCGACGAGCACTAGAAAACTAGTAAGGAAGATGCTCAGTCGAAATCAGAAATGGAGGATGAAGGAATATGCGATTTCTAGAGCAGACGAATTGAAATTAGAATGATTGAAAGAGAAAATGAAAACCGACAAAGGGGGAAAAGAATTTGATACGGATTGTAAGAAACAAAAAAAATAGTGGGGGAACTGGGAGCGAAAATATGATGCGGATTTGATATGGCTCAAAGCCGTATCAAATGAACTGATTCGAAGTTTTGAAGATGTAGGGTTAGATTTTAGGTGTTGGAGGTGGTGCAAATAGCAAAGGAAATTTGATACGGCTATGAGCCGTAGCAAATTTGATATGGCTTAAAGCCATATCAAATCTCAGCATCCTGGTGTGCTAAATTTATTGTTTTTGTGTAGTGATAATGGTATGTATTATCTCACATCGTCTAACATTGTACGCGCAATGACTATATAACGAAGTAGACATCATCCATTTATAAGCTCGTTTTTTAAGGTAAGTTCTACGGACTTTGATTCCTAACAATTCTCTGTAGGTTAAAAAAACATATTTCTCGATAGTGGAAGTAAATTAATCTTAATAATTTTGAAATATAAGGGCCTATTTGGCTTGAAAACGAAATTTTGAGTTTAACATTTTTAGTATGTAGAAATAAACGTGTAGGATAGGAGGACGTCACATGAAGAAATGGAGGGCATGAGAAGATCTTGAAGACGTAAGTAAGGAAAAAGGAAATGGAAGTAAAACGGCAAAAAAAAACTCGTTTTAAATTTTATATGTTAAAAATATTTTCGAATTGATCATTTTATAAAAATTAACGCATTTTACCATTCGAAAATCTAAAATTTATAACTACAAGTCAAGTTGGCCTTAATAGCTCATTTGGTTTTATTTTTGTTATGTGCTTTACATTTTCAATATTCATTACAAAATACGGAATGAGATGGAGGAAATATATAAAATTTTAAGTCGATATGTCTAGGAACATAAGAGGAACATCGAACGAGAATAAAGGGGATTGAGAGATAGCAGAGGGATGGATTTGTCAAAACATCAAAAAAGAAAATTGTTTTCCATTTGCTAATTTCTTTTTTTTAATTTTTTTTTTTTTTTGGCATTGTTATTGACACTCCAAATATTGTTAAGGGAAGGACCAAAATTTTTTTAAAAAAAAAAAAATGTTAAAGGGAGTACCATTGAAGAAAGTAGTCCCTTAATAAATAAAGATAATTTTACCTTATTACCCGTTTGACTAATTATATACGTGCACCCATAATTTCTTAACATACACCGTGAAATAAAATAAAATAATATACACCAAAGATTCATTTTCGTACACCATGTCTTTTACAAAATTACCTGTTTATATTTTATCACTTTCCCTCTTTAACCCTGAAACTAAATTACACAGAAATAGGAATTCATTACATTAAAATTCAAAAAAAAAAAAAAAAATCTTCAGTTTTCGACACTAATATTTTAAATTATTTTATTGTTTTATTTTAAAAATCAATGCTATATGATTGAACATACGTAAATTAGAGTATTTAATTGTCAAAGTTGCCTTAATTGATATTTCAGATTTGATTAACTTTACAAAATTCTATAGATTTAAGCACATATTATTGATATAAAGTTTAAATTGGTTGCATTATAAGAGGACTGAAAATGAAATTAAGGACAAGAGTAAAACAGTCATGGTATTTAGTTGTCAAAGTCGAATAAGTATTTTTTTTTCTAATTTTGTTTGAAGAGGCAATGCGGGAATATTGAGTAGTGTGAAATAATATGTTTGTGTAGCCCTTTAACAATTTTTCAAAAAGTGGAGTGTTTTTAAAAAATGGTTCTCCCTTAACAATTGTTGGAGGGTCAATATCAACACAATTTTTTTTTATTTTTTTTATTTTTTGCTTTTCAAAAAATACATGCGTCTTGCGTTTCTTTAGTTTGGACGAAGATACTAGATTAAAAATGTTAAATCAACCAAAGCCTACCGTTTTAATGTTGATTTCAATTAACGAACTTCCATCAACAAAACTGTGGAGGGCATGAAAGAAAAAAAAAGGGGGGGGGGGGGGGGGGGGGGGGAAGGAAAATGAAGGAGAAGAAAGAGAATAGAAAAGAAAGAGATCTCAGATTCTCATACGGCCAATGCGTATTTGGGTTAATTAGTCCTAAATTAAGTTCCTATATAAAAGCATTAGAAAACAAAAGCGGACCACAATATAACAAATACAAACTTGGATGCAAGTTACAGTGACCTAGTAGTTATGTGTGATTTTGCATTAGAAAACAAAATTGGAATTGAAACTGAAATTGAAATTGAATTAAAAAACAAACAAATACAAACTTGAAAACCACAAAATCACACATATAACATAACATTCGGATTCAATTCCAATTTCAGTTTGTACATACAAAACAATATATCAAGACACTCCCCCAATATAAGATGCAAGCAAGTTCATTATTTTACACCACACCAAGCAATTAAAAGTTCTGCAATTGACTAGCATGGTAACCTAGTGGTTAGCAGCAATAACACCCCCAAAAACTAAAGGTCATAGTGACCTAGTAATATTAACTACATATATCGCTATAAACGTTATCATATGCTATGTCCTTTCCTTTCTTTTCTTTAGGTAGAAGTACTAATGCAGTTATAAGTAAAAGATGCTAGAAATCAACTAATAGTGACTAGGACAATCTTCAAAAAGAAGAATGTTGTGGAGTGGCCAAAACCAGATCAGTGGTTATATTGCTCCAATTTGTCATTGCTTCCCTCTTCTTCAATGGAACAGTAGCACAAACAGAGGATGCCTGCATACACATTCTCAAAAACAGCATCATATAATCATAAACTTTATATGATGAGAACCATGAAAACCAACTTACATACATTTACAAAATGTGTTTTTGTAAAACACCCTCGTTATTTATCAGTTTTAAAATGAATAAATAAAGGTCTTGATTTTTTTTTTAAAAACTGTTAATTGAAACTTTGAAATTCACGATAATAAGATAGCGTCAAAACTCAGCACAATTAAAAGTTTATCAATTTATATCATAAATTCAAAATCAAGATCTTCAAAGGAGCCGCAATAATGATGATTTACGTTGATTGCACTTTTAAAATGCTTGTTTCAACCAAGAAACCAAAAAATGCATAATTGTTAGTATTTCTAGAAGTTTTAAATGTTTATGAGATTTAGATGTATGAAATATATCATTTTTACAAACTTAAACCAAGTTATGTTAGCAAAAGAATATATATCAAAACTATTCATCCAAGTCTTATTTTAATGATACAATGAACAAAACATTATACCAGGTTGATTGCACTGCAATGAAATGCAAAACAGTGGCCTGTTCTACATTTCTATAAAATTCCATAGGACCGTTTTATATTCTCAAAACTTTCAATTGATTGGCTGTAGTGATAAGACAAAACGGTTCTAGTATTTCTGAAGGGAAAAATAAGGTTTAAACACAGTTTTCACATTACAAATTTGAGTTAATATATAGCAAAAAAAATCACAAAATGGGCAATATAAAAACTTACATAAACGTTAGGCTGGTCATTGAACTGTAGGGGAAGAGCAACTGAAGCAGTATTAGAAGGCAGGACGATAAGTTTAGGAGGAGAAGTGATAGAAGAACACGAAGGTGGAGTCGGGATTCCACTTCCTCCAAACATGACATCGAATTCACTTGATTTTTCAGCAGCAGCCGTAAGGGCTTCATTAGCAGCAGTGTTATCAGCACTGGTTCCCTGACCTGTTGTAGAGGCTGATTTCAGTTCAGGCCATAGTACGGTTCCTTGTGGTTTGCAGTATATTTTGAAGCCACTTCTTTGGCTCATCAGTCCTTTCTTTTTGTTTTTCGCTGCTTCATTGGTGTGAGGGCTTATGGTGGTCTTTCTGCCATTCATCACTGGTGTTATTATGGTGGTTTCGTCGATATTCATTTCCGGACTGTTCGTTATTTTCTTCTCTGTTACTTGTTTCAGTGATCTCATTTCTTCCTGCATTATATTACGCATGTGGAGTTAGTTAAACACTTGGGGACTGAAGACTCTGTATTTATGTGCTCTTTGTTATGTACCTTAATTTCCTTTAGAGAAGAAACCAAGCCAGCTATTTCCTCCTCCTGTTTTGAGTTCTTTTTCAGCAGACTTTCATAATTCTCCTGCAGAAATGTAGGTAGAAATGTTACTGCATCTACAGTACTATATACCGAGCATGCTAAAGTGTTAATTACAGTTAATTATTAAACACGCACCTATGCAGCTATGCTGAATGTTAAGGGACCAGAACGTTCAGTATTCAATCTCATATGAAGTGTACAGTGGTTTAAGTTTAATAAATAGCAATCATACGACGTTACATTAGTACAGTTATGTATGTTAAATGGACAGTCATGTGTCCCTATTAATAAGTTATTAATTCAGGTGATGTCCTGTCCATTTGGTTATCATGAATGTGCATATACATCTCTTGTTGCTTTGGGAAAATATTCATATATCAGTTTTACAGAGACTGCACATTCATAAATGTACTCTTCAGTTATATATTTACCCAAAATTTACGTTCTAATCATTATCGTATTTACGTGCATACTATGACATTGTTTTCTGAAGAAAACAACATATGACAAATAGGCAAATTCAAAGATAGAAGGAAATTAATATCTGACCTGCAATTTATTGCAGAGGGATTTAGTCTGATCATCATCTTTACTTTTCGTCTGCACCATTGACTTAATCTCCTCTATTTCCCTACACATCCAAACATACATAACACAATTGTCACTGATCAATATTTGTGCACAAGCATTTCAAATGATCATATACAACAACTGAAACTAAAACTTGATTTGTGCTAATTAGTAGGCTTTTAATATCATTATTGACTTGATGCAACGAATTATGTGCTTCTTTAGCTATTATTGAATTATTATTTTACGAATATTGCCTTACTAAAGCACTTAACAAACATAAAATCAGCATTCATTAGTCAGAATTCTTTGAACCAAACCTCTTAATTCCAAAAATATCCTCTTTAATTTGCCCAATCTCCTTCATGCCCTCAGCACCACCACATACACAAGCATCATTACTACCATCTCCGGAATTACGCCTGATAGGCGGAGCCCAATATGGATCATTTCCACCAGTAGTCTTGCGAAGCTCATCAAATTCTTTAGGTTCAAGCCAGTACTCCATGACCCCATCTCCATTATGCCTCCTCATAAACCTCTCCTTCCCTTCATTCACAACTTTCCCAGCCATATGCTTCAACAAATGATCAAGAAGTCCTGTGTCCCCAATATGGTTCCTTGCCTCATCCCTTAAGTCCTGCCTTAGAATAGGGTTTCCAGGAACCGCTCTTTTCTCCTTCATTATGACAAGCAGTTTCAACTCTGCTGTTTTGTACCTTTCATTAGACCATCTCTCTTTAGACCCTCTTGATGGTCCTTTCCTTCCATTCTCATTCTCGTTTTGCATTCTTGCTTTCTTCTTCCTCCTCCTCCTCTTTATTTTCTCCATCCTTATATCATCTTTGATATTCTTTTTCTTCCTATCTCTTATTCTCTTCTTTGTTAGTATCACACTCTTGACCTCCGCTGTTTCTTCTTCTTCCTCCTCTTCTTCTACTTCTTCTCCTCCTCCTCCTTCTTCTTCGATGTCCTCATTGCTAGCATCCACTGAAAGAGATTCTAATACTGGTGGCGGAAGCAACCTTTTCTGATGATTTTTTCCAATGTACTGCACTTTCTTACGTACACCCCACTGCATGCCGGAGCACTTCAAGTCTACAAGCAACCCATCTGTTGAAGTCTGAAGAGGTGCTTTGCTATCTAGTACCACTTCATCTTCTTCCTTGGAAGCTATGAATGGTGCGACCAACCAGAAGCTTTGGAGAAGCTTCTGGTCATTTAACTGGGAGCTTGGAACTAGTTTCTTGAGTATTTTCTTCGAATGGTTTGTGCTCATCACGAACCTTTCGTCTAGCTCTGGAACCATTTCTTTGATTAGCATTAAGTTGCTTGTGTTTGTTATGCATGTGAAATAACTTCTTAGTGAGTATGTGCTTGGAAAGCTGACTGTTACATCCATTGCCGTTGTCTCACTCACCTGCATTCAGGTTGAAAATCTACTAATTTAATGATTTTGGGGAAAAAGGGCTTAAGCCATAAGCACAACAATTGTTTGACAACTTACAACAGAATTTTTACGGTTATATTCTAACCTAATTTTGTTGATTCAAACAAATATGGATACTGAAGTTACTTATAATATGTTTTAAAACACTGTTAATTCATTTTTTTAGTAAAGAAGATGATGCACCTTCACAACACGAACAGCCTTCAAATGAATGGGAGCTTTTGGTGGCAGTTTGTCGTGATCAATCTCGTAGTAGGAGCCAATTTCCAAATTCTCTGATATAAATCGAATAAAATAAGTATTAATTATTTAAATACCGAAATGCCCTTTATTTATGGTGCATGCTTTCATAAACAGTGAGGTTGTTTATGGAATGTGTTAAATATCAAAAGAGTGGGTCAGCGGTACCTGTATTGCAGACAAGGGGTGCAGCGGATCCTGAGCACAGTACCTGTCTGCGTGTAGCCGACCTTCTCTCTTCTTTTTTAGAAGATTCTTTTCTTTTTGAATAATAGAATTTAACCTGAATTTTAATTAGTTTTAAAATCATTTTCATCAACAAATCAGGCCAAATGTTTTATTTTACGACATTAGTAATGTTGAAAGAAATATTGTTAATACTCTGAAATTATAAAACTGTCAGGAGCATTTTCTTAACCCAGAACTGTACTTCTACGTATTTAAAAAATAAAAGTATAAAACTTTCTCCCTTTGGTTCTATGTTAATTTGTCAGCGTTTATAACTTGGATGAAAATTTATAATTGAGCAGTAACTAGTGACAGGATATTTGCAATGCAGTTTCCTATTAATGATTATATCACATTAAATAGGTCAGACAAAATAAATAAATTTATTTGAAGCAAATTCAAATTTAATTTCAATGGAAAAAAATAACCACATATTCAGTACTAAAGCAGATCAATATGAAAAAAATTATAATCGGCTGGAGAGGGTAAAAGATCAATTACAGCGTTGATCTGAGTAGAAGTGTTTGCAATGCCATAACCAACGTCCATTTCTCTAGGATTTCAAATTAAGCCGCAACACATCCGTAGTATGGCAGATTTCTGCAAGACAAAACGAGTAACTAAACGAATGTTATAGTGCAATATTTGGAAAAGGGCACGCGAGAAAAAGAATGCACAACTCAAAAAACCGAGTAAATAAACAAAATACCAGTATAATTGTTGAAACAAAACCTGAACAAAGCAAAAAAATCCACAGAGAAAGCTCACAGTTTCTATTTGCCGTCTGAAATCGCTCATGAAAATTATCAAACAAAGCGACTAGGATATATAGAAGAAAATATAAACCGTTAATTTTACAGTTGATCGCACAAAAAAAAAACACTAAAATCTCGATTACTAATTGGCATTAAATAAATTGTGTCGACTTGAATATTAAGAAAAAAACAAATCCATCAAGAAACGAAAAGAATGATGGAATAAAAACAGAATCGAGGAAGAAGTAAACTTTTATTTTGAAATGTGAGAGAAATCTTTGGTTGCAGCAGCTACCTTGAGTACAAATTAGGGATTTTTACTCGGGATCTAGGGTTAGCAGCAAGGGTTTTCAGATAATGGACTGGTTTTCTGAGAGTGAGGGAGGAAGAAAAAGTTTGTTGCGTAGGCTATGGCTTCCTGTGTTTAGATATATATATAGTGGAAAGGCGTGGGAATAAAATTTGTTGGGTGAGGATATCCAGCGTAACAAATTTTTGTGGAAAGCAATAGCGATCACGTGACATGGATTATGAGTACTTTAATTTCAAATATTGCAATGCGTTAGTTAATTATTTCTGGGGTTTAAAAGCGTGCGGCGTTTCACCACATTGCGTATGCCGTATAGACACACATACATATATGTGAAAAGTACATTTTGAACATAATATTACGACATCAAACTGTATACAGGAAATTTCAATTATTGAATTTTTCCCTTAATTTCATCTCTCGTATAAATACACACAAAATCAATGATGCATAACTTATATATTTAATTTTGTATTCAAATAGGCTATATGTGTGGGTGTTCAATCAGTTAATTTAGCAGGTTTAACCATTTAAGTAATATGTATGAATAAACTGGGAAATAGTTTACTTTTCCAATCACTTATTTTTTTTTTTTGCCATACTCAAATAACATAGTTCTCTAAACGCAAATACATTAAATATTGTAATTTGGTTACAACTAGTTATGATAATGTCCGACTAGTTTAGTTCTTCAAGTTAAGTGATTACGTGGATTTGTGGTAACCTAAAATTCGACTACAAAACAAACAGTAAATTGCGAACGACATTTAGATGTCGGCGGCAGTCACCAATCGTCGCAAAATACTGTTGCAATTCACTCCGTTGCAAACAAGAAAAGCGACGGGAAGAGTGTAACAGTCCACATTTTACATATCAAAGGATCGTAAAATATTTTTATTTAATTTCTGAGGGCTAGATCATTATCATATTTTGATATGTTGTTGATGGGGATGTGAGACAAGTCCATAATTTTTACCAATTTTATTTGTGACCATTTTGCCCTTGTTAGTTTTGTATAGGGCATAACTTTTGACTGTGATCGAATCAGATGTTGAGATCGATTTCATTGAAAAGGAAATAGTGTTGCCAATTCCGTAAATATACCACATTAAAGGTTGGTTCAGCGTTTGGCAAGAATCGTTGTTTTAGTGCTTCACAATTTCTATCCAGGCTAATTGGTAATTAGTGGGCTGATTTGTGGGGTCCACTAAGGCTTGGGCTGTTGACTATAAATAGGGGATTTGAGGCATAGAGAATAGTTTGGTTTCTTCATTCTCTCATTTGGTTGGGGTCGTGATTCTCCTTGCCCAATCAAATACACATTTCCACCATTAAAATTCTAGATCTACGAAAGAAGATTGAAGATCTACATCAATTAAAGCTAGATCTACGTCACGTGAAGAGAGATCGCATCAAATTGAGAGGTTTAAAGAGTGTTCTTCGTAGTCCGAATTGGGAATTAAGTGATTTCTAGTCATTTTGAAGAATTGGTGAGTGATAAGCATCTCTCGCACGGATTCAATCGAGTATATGAGTTGTTTGATCTTATTTTTATCATTTACAAGTTGTTTTTACCTAGATCTACATCATGGTAAGTATATTTTTATTCGAATCACCATAGATCTAATCTAACAACTTAAATCGGCAATTCTTATGTTTACGCAAGTTTAGATCCATTATTTTGTTCATTAATTGATTTATCATAATTTGGTGAGTTTTATATGGTTGTATGATGAATAATTGTAGTTTAAGTGTTGCTGATGATTTCATATGGTGTTGATGGATGAATTGGATGATTTGGATGAGTTGCTTGCATTGATGTGGTCGTTTGGTGATGCATTGGTTTAGATTTGAATTAGATTAGTAAATTCTAGAGTCGGATCATTTTTGGCATGGATCGTTGATGATGTGGCATGAAGCTTAAGTCGCATGGCTTATGCTCCAAGAAATGGTGGTCAGGTCGTGGGTCGTAGCTTTGGATCGTTCATAGTCAGGTTGTTCGAAAGGCAAAGGCTTGGGTCGGTCGTGCATTTGGGTAATGGGCCAAGTACGATAGGGTCGGGTTGGTGGAAGAGCTGACCGATGGGTCGTTCGTGACCTTAAAATAGTTGGGGTCGTTTAAGCATCTAAGGATCAGGTCGTTGGAGCTGGTTGGTCTGCTGGAGTCAAACATATTGAAGGCAAAGTAGGTCGTGAGGCTTGGGTCGTTGGAAGGTGTAATCCATCAGGTCGTTGGGCTATTGGAACGACCCGATGGAAGGAATGGGTTGTGAAGCGACCTGAAGGTATGAAGCGGATCGTTAGGTGCTAGCTAGGTCGAGTCGTGGCAATGATGGGTAGGTGGACGACCCAACGAGAAAACAACCCGACTATATTAGCCAAACAATGATGATATTTTTGGTTTGAGAATGGACGTGGCTTCGACGTGAGTTCAAAATGGAATGTTCGAAGTGTTGTGAGATGTTCGTTGATCGATGAAAAGCAACTAATGTGAAGACGACTCGAAGATGTTGAATTATAGATAATGGTTGCTCGAGAAGGTGCTTGAGCTATGGATTATCACCGGCGATGACGACTAGAGATAATGAAGGCCGAGGGATTATCATTCTCATAGGTCCCACCGGACTCAAAGCAGGGGTACAATGGTGACGCCTAAAAGACTACATGATTAGTCGAGTACCCTGGGCAGTCACGATGGGCCTAGAGATATGAGTCATGATGGCGTATGGAGTTTTGCTAAAACCGGGGTTTTCCATTAGCTCTTGATGGACGGCATGATGTTGAGCCGGTCATACGATTAACGATGGTTTCAAAGCAGGATTGGCGGTGATAGCCAGAGTCATGGATGTTGATTGTTTACTTGTATCGTCTTGTGTAAATTATTCGACGTCGAAGGAGATATCTCTTGGGTGCTTATATGATGTTACTTGTTGGTTTAGGCTAGGGCCGTCAGTTTCTAACACGACCTGAAACACGACTCGTAACCCGCACGAAAAAAACCCGACCCAACCCGACCTATTTATAAACGGGCCAATTTTGGGTCAACCCGCTCTGACCCGTTTAATAAACGGGTTGACCCGACCCGACCCGTGAACCCTTTTCTGAACCGTCATGAACCATTTAATATAAAACATATTTTTATTACTCTACAATCTACAAAACATAGGCCCAGCCCAGTCCACTACCCATTTGCCGCTTTACCCTAATTTACCAATTACTAAGCCGTCACTCATTCAGTCATTCTAATTTCTGCGGTTCTACCTCTTCATTGATTCACGTTTTCATGTTTATTCCCACATTAACAACTTTTTACATCTTCATTCTCATCTTAGCTTGCAACAAGTGAATGATGACAACGCCATTCTTTCATGTTATCATCTTTTTATATAAATATTTTTCTTAATGGGTTGCACGAATCAAACCCGAAACCCGCACAATTATATATGGTCAACCCGAAACCGACTCATTTAATAAACGGATTGAGATGACACGGCCCAAACTCAACCCAAACACAACTTGACCCGACCCAACCCGACCCATTGACAGCCCTAGTGTAGGCCTTCGAGGCTTGTGCTTGGGAGGTGTTGATATCGATTAGGATGGTCTACGCTTGACAATTGATTTCCATGAATGTACTATTTGTTTCTACTTGATTACTATAAAGTCTATCAATGTCGGATGTGGATGAGATGGGTTGGGTTCTTCTCTGATGATATGATTGGTATATTAGATGATTAATCTGCATATTCTCATATACTTTATTAATGATGTTACATAGCTATTTTATCGTTCATTAAGACTATTGTCTGACTTAAGGTTTTATGTTTCGTCTTATAACCGTGGGATGTTCATCCTTGATGTTACGGATGGGCAGACCGAGTAGTAGGTGGCAGGTGATATCTTGACGAGGACGATGCTGCAGATCGATGACGAGCTGGACGCTTATGTACCAGTATCTTACTATACATATTATGTTGTTTTCCGCTGTCTGATGTATTCTCTAAGTGTTGTAGTGAGGCCTTTTGTACAGGGTTTATTGATGTAATCCAACGATGTTATGGATATTCCATGATGATATGGAAGATTAAAATTCTATGTAATTATGCTTCGCTACTACTGCCTGTTGTATATGTTCAATTATATTTTATCCTTGCGCTGTGAGTTATACGACATGTTCTGCTTGTGTTATCCTACCCTGATGATCGTTCATAACTGCCTGGCATGTCTTTCAGCGCATTAATTTCCCTTGTTAAGTGTAGGAGTTGTGGCGGTCGTGACAAAGAGCGACGACTCCATCGGTAATTTAGCAATGGTTTGCAACGGCAAGGTATACACATGGCATTCAATGTGGCAGTTAGTTTGTTTCTCGGTTGTGTGTCGCAAGCCATTGCATGATCATTAAATGATTACAAATGATATCATTACATGATCATTAAATGTCTAGTTCAAATAAACTGGATGATCATACTTTTAACAAAGTTACTAAAATAAAAAACAAGCACATCAATTTCTTTCTCATGGCTCCCTTGACCTATGCATCAAAGAAGCATTCGAATTTTGTGTATGCATTGTTATTTCAATTTTACTTTCGTGTTGTTATTTGATTGTTTGTATTTGATCATTTGGATGTTAATTTGGTTAATTGTACTTCGATTCAAATTGTATCAAGAAGTAATATTCATATATTGTTTTCCTTCGCCTTGGTTGATCATATTAGGTATGTCAAATTTTTGTGGATGAAGTGATTGGATTCAGGGTGTATAGATTCATCTATAACAGTTATGATTGAAACTTCAAGATTGAGAAATGACAGGTCACATCAAGACTCAAGAACAAAGCTATTCTGATTCTACAATGACACCATACTAAGGTGGATCATTTGCAATGGTTAGGTCCCAATTGCTATAAGAAAAATAGAAGGACGACAGTGGTTTTGGAAAATAAGGAAGAAAGAAAACGGTAAATTTAAATTATAATCGGGTAGTTGAAGTTGTGTTTGATGCACATTTATTTTCGATGGATATCTCGATGGAAAGAAAGAAAAATGAAGATAACAAAAATTACAAAAAGGGAATTTCATGTCTTTCCATGTTAAAACCTAACTATTCCTCTGCCATACATACATCGTGTGAAGTATAACTACATACCATCTTGATTAGCCAACAATCTTTGCTTTACATGTATCTTGGTTAATGATTTCAATAATCGTATTGGATCAGATACATTAAATTATGGATAAAAACAAGAAAATTCAGAAAGATTTCCTTTTAATTCATTATGCGCTCAATATTTCATAATGTTACTATAAACATTAATGTTTTGAACATTAAACATATATAGTGCTTTATTGGATGGATTTGATACGAACTTTAACTTACATTATATCATTATAATAATACGTAACTATTATCTGCTCAATAATCAGTGCTGTGATTTGTGATATTCAATCATAGGTGGAGAAAATGGTATGTTAAATCAGATTAAATGGTAGGAAATTTTTTCTAAGAGGGAGAAAGGGTAGATATTGCTTTCCCTGATTAATGGGATTTGGATAGATATTATTTTCCCTAATTAATGAGATTTTGATAGATATTGTTTTCCCTTATTAGGTGGCATAATTGATAAAGATTTGTTTTGAGCAAGTTTTAAGGAGTATTTATTTCTGAGATATTTTAGGGCCCAATTAGGTTTTAGACCTAGTCTTTCTATTTGCCTATATAAGTATCTCATTGGGGAGAGAATTACTTGTACTTGAAGGAAAGTTTTTTTTTTTTTTGGGGGGGGGGGGGAGGGGGATTGAGATAAATTCCCAATTATTTTTAGGTTTTCATTGTAATAATTTGGTGGCTTAATAAAGATTTGTTTGGTGGAATTTACTTGTTATTGTTATCTTCTTTCCTCTTTCAAAATCTAATTGTGTTGTGATCTTGCGGAAACCCTAACTGTTGGTATCAGAGCCTTCTACACAATTTTTTGGAGAGGGTTTGAATATGGATAAAATAATTATTGGAAAGCTTAATGGAAGAAATTGGCGATTATGGAAGGCGAAGATGGAAGATTTCCTTTATCTTAACGATCTTCATCAATCACTGGAGAATAATGGGGAAAAATCTAGCAATCTATCCGAAGCAAAATGAGAGACTTTGGATAGGAAGGCTGCTGCGTCTATTCGATGTTTTTTGGATAATGCAGTGTTTCATTTTGTTGCTAATGAAACATTTGCATATACCATATGGAAGAAATTGGAAGGGGTTTATGCTAAGAACTCTGCAACAAGGCTCTTCTTATGAGAAGGTTGGTGAATCTGAAGCTTAAGGAATGTGGATCAATTGGAGAGCATCTTAATGATTTTCAGGAAACTGTGAATCAATTGGCTGCCGTAAATTTTAAGGTGGATGATGAAACACAAGCCTTAATGATGATGAGTTCGTTGCCGGAGAGTTGGGAAACACTTGTGGTTGCGTTGAATAACTCAAACTCAGATGGCATTGTTTCAATGGATTCGTGGTCAGTAGCTTGCTTAATGAGGAGATGCGGAGGACGAGCCTTATGGAAGGAAAAGATAAGGAGGCAACAGAAATTGAAACTTCAATTGAAAAAGCTTTTATTGCAAGGAGGGTTAATCAACGAAATATGGAAAGGCAACCGAATATAACTTGTTTTTACTGTGACAAACCCGGTCATCAACGGAGATTTTGTCATAAGCTTAAGAGGGATAAGGAGAAGATAAAGGCATTGGAAGAAGAGTCAGATGAACGAAAGGACAATGATAATGAGGTGAATCTTGGTGTGGAACTTGAAGGCAATGTTTTTGTGTTAATGAAGGCAAAAGCAAAGATTGGATACTTGATTCGGGAGCTTGTTTCCATGTATGTCATCAAAAGGAAGCATTTATTGATTATGAAGAACAATCAGCTAAAGTCCGCCGATGGTCGAGATTTGCATGTTAAAGGTATAGGTTCAGTCCGATTGAAGATGAATGATGGAAAGGTGGTGAAGCTAACGGGCGTTAGGTACATCCCGTAAATTAAGAAGAATCTTTCTTCAATTGGACAGTTGGAACAAAAAGGCTGCAATTTCTCGACTAGAGGAGGAGTCACAAAGGTTTGGGGGGGTAACAAGGAGCTTCTGCACGCAAAACGGGGAAACGATAACATATATAAATTGCTTGGAAAAACGGTGGAGAATGTTATGAGTTCTCCAATTGGATTGAGAGAGGCGAGTTCATCTGAATCAAGGTGGAGCCATCAATGTAAAGCCACAAAGTCTACTTGGAGGCCATTGTGGAATTACAAGCAATTTTGAATTTATTGTTGAGAGGTGCATTTCATGTGGGAGACGCATCATTTGTATGTGGTTGATTTGTTTTGAGATTGGAGGTTATTGGAGAGATTTCATATCAAGGTGGAGTGTTGTGATTTGTGATATTCAATCATAGGTGGAGAAAATGGTATGTTAAATCAGATTAAATGGAAGGAAATTTTTTCTAAGAGGGAGAAAGGGTAGATATTGGTTTCCCTAATTAATGGGATTTAGATAGATATTGTTTTCCCTAATTAATGAGATTTTGATAGATAATGTTTTCCCTTATTAGGTGGCATAATTGATAAAGATTTGTTTTGAGCAAGTTTTAAGGAGTATTTCTTTTTGAGATATTTTAGGGCCCAATTAGGTTTTAGACCTAGTCTTTCTATTTGCCTATATAAGCATCTCATTGGGGAGAGAATTACTTGTACTTGAAGGAAAGAAAAATCTGTTTTTTTTTTTTTTTTTTTTTTTGTGATTGATATAAGTTCTCAATTATTTTTAGGTTTCCATTGTAATAATTTGGTGGCTTAATAAAGGTTTGTTTGGTGGAATTTACTTGTTATTGTTATCATCTTCCCTCTTTCAAAATCTAATTATGTAGTGATCTTTGCTTTACATGTATCTTGGTTAATGATTTCAATAATCGTATAGGATCAGATACATTAATTGATGGATAAAAACAAGAAAATTCAAAAAGATTTCCTTTTAATTCATTATGCGCTCAATATTTCATAATGTTATTATAAACATTAATGTTTTTAACATTAAACATATTTAGTGCTTAATTGGATGGATTTGATGCGAACTTTAACTTACATTATATCATTATAATAACACGTAACTATTATCTGCTCAATAATCAGTCTATAAGAAATTGTTTTAATTCAAGTAATATTAGTTTAATTGCAAGGCTCGGTGGTTAGGCATTTCGACTTAGGCGTAAGAGATCACATGTGGGAAACTTACATTGCATGGCTCAAAAAAATATTTACATGTAATATGTTGCATACTACCCAAACTTGTACATAAGTACTCAATTTAAAATAAAACAAAAATTATTCAATCATAAGTTTAACCATAAACATTTTATCATATATAATAATATATTTGCATATTTATAATTTTAATTTTAAATTGTTTGGGACTGAGATGATGGTTTTGATGACAACAACCTTGTTTTAACTATTATTGTTATAAAATATATACTAACACTATTATAAATATATATATATAAGAGCATTCCAGGGCACCCCTGTTTGCAGCACCCCTGTTAGCACCCGTATCTGTTCGTGAGCTACGGTAATCCAAATCAAACAAAAATTTGTAGATGTTCAATCCACATATATTTAAGGACCTATCCAAAATTTGAGCTTGTTTCGACATCCGTAACATATTCAATATCTTAGCTCAATTATTCACCGTTCAGACATTTATTCGAACCGTTAAATTTAAACATCAAATATATTATTGTACGAATGTCGGAACAAACTCAAATTTTGGATATGTCCTTAAATATATGTGGATTAAACATCTACAAACTCTTGTTTGATTTGGATTACCGTAGCTCACGGACGGATAGGGGTGCTAACTGGGGTGCTACAAACATGGGTCCCTGGATCGCTCCTCATATATATATATATATATATGTATGTGTGTGTATATATATATATATATATATATATATATTTATGTGTGTGTTTGTAGGAATTATACACGGGTAACGATTATTTGAAGATTGTACAATTTAGAGATTCAAGATTACAATGAAGAAGAGTTCAAAACTGAAGACTCAAAGTAACAAGAGTTCAAAAGTTCAAGAAAACATTATAAGTTATAGAGTCTAGAATTTTTGTCAAAACTCCGCAAAACCACTAACTCTCTATTTCAAATCTCTCAATATTTTTATCTTATAATTTTCTTATTCATATTTTCAAAATTGCTTCACTTTTAAATTATATTTGCTAATCTTTAGATTTATTTCTTAGATTTAAATCTTACTCCTGATCTAAATGTTTTAGATTTTTTATAATATATATGTTTAATATTAAGTTTTAATATATTTAAGTTTATGTTTAACATTTTCTCAAGTTTCAGTTTCCCCGTGTTCACATTTATAGTTTTAAATTTCTCATAAGTTATCATTATAGTTTTATTAAGTATTAATATCACTTTTTATATATGTTTTTAAAGATATTTTTTCTTTATTATCAAATTTTATTATATAGAATAATAGTTTTTTTAAACTCCAGAATTACCTTGATTTATTTCATCATCATTTACATGGTTTTCAAAAAAAAAAATCAAGTTTCAAAAATTTCCTAAGACATGTCAACATCCCCTACCCCCATATCGAAATGGTGGTCGTTATTTTTCAAATTTCAAAAGTTACGTATGTTTATTTATATCTTTTCTTGAAGAGACATAACTGTTTATTCACTATAAATACCATCTAATTTCGAAAAAATTTAACTAAATTTATTATCTTCTTCTTTTCTTTTCTCGTCTCTATTATTACTCTTAAAGTTCAACTTTCAATAATCAAATTCTGCCAAGATTTAAACCAATAATTCTTTATTTTGATTCTCTACCACTCTCTCTCAAAGATTTAAGTGTTATTCAAAGTAATAGGAGCTATTGTAATCAAAGATCACACGATCAAAGTTCTATCGAGTATTGCTTGCAAAACTGATACTGAAATGGTGTGGTTGTAACCAGTTTAAATCAACTAGGTGTGATTATATCGCGCAAATCAATTGAGTGCGATTGTAGCCTAGAAAATCAACTGAGTCACACTGTACTCGAGAAACGGGAAGGATGGACCTCGTGGCCTGTGAAAACGAGATAGTAATTTAGATATTATTTGAAAAAAATTCTACATCAACCTAGAGTTGTACGAACTAGTATAAAAATCTCGGTGTGTTCTTTCCTTTACTGCTTTTGCATTTGGTTTTGCATTTGTATCTGATTCTGTGATTTGCATTTGTTTCTGATGTATTCAAAAAGAATTCATAAAATTTATAAATTCCATTAAACATTATTCACACCCCCCTCTAACGTTAAGTTTGTTTTTGGATCTATGATCCACATTTCCTAGCAATTGGTATCAAAGCATTGTTTTTCAAAGTATTCATAATCTGATTTTTGACAAAATTTAAAATGGCAATTTTTAGAAATTATTTTAACACTAGTTCAAAAATATTCAGTTCATCATTATTTCATGAGTCTACATTTAATTATTTTAAAAATCATGTTATATAGTGAATTAGTGTGTTGTACAGGAACAGATGTATTATATGTCTCTTGATTATTCAATACTCAATGGATAAATTGTGTAGATCAAGAAAGATAAATGGATACTTGATAGTGGCTATGCAAGACATATGACTAGAAATCCAGAGATACTAAATGATATAGTTTACGTAGATGGAGAAATAGTTAATTTTGGAGAGAACTCAAAAGGATATATGGTTGGCATCGGTAATGTTTGTAATTATAAATCTCTTACTATTTCTAATGTTTTATTAGTTAGGAATTTGAAAAAACAGCTTACTTAGCATAAGTCAGTTATGTGATAAAGGTTATAAAATTCAATTTGATAAAGACAAATGTTACATTAAAGATAATAATTCAAATATTATATTTGAAGGAATTAGGAAGAAAAATATTTATATCTAAGTATGAAATTTTCAAATGAGAAGCTATGTCTTTTGGCTAATACAAGTGATCCCTTGGATTATGTAACGACCTGGATTTTGATGATCTTGGTTATCCGATATACAACACATATCGAATATCCAAGGATCGAAAATAATCGAATAGTTAATGAAAGAAATTAGAGGGTGAGAATAGATAAGATAGAAACTTAGAATAGAAGAAGAAGAACCCAACATCAGAGTAACACGAATCTCACAGCGGAACGAGCAACATATAATAGATAACATATCCTTAAAATAAAATCAGTATATGTATACAATAACATTATCAGAGTACAGCACTTACAACACAACGGAAATAACTATAGCTATATAATCCTGAAGCCTCCTGCTCCAAGCTCTTCCAGTATATCTGTAAATCCCGACTACTTGACTGCTCGTATAAAATTGGGCACCCAAGAGTTTAGGGAAAACAAAACAAAATAAACTTCGGGTTAGTTATGGGACTGGTGTGAGTAAAACAGTTTAAAACAGTTTGAGCCATTAAATGATATCTCATAAGACCACGCCGTATAACGGAACGGGTTTTTCCCTTATGAGAATCCAAAATATCTTTATATCAAAAACCTTTTGATATTACAATAATGTCTATCAACCACAATATAATAATAATCTAGCAGAAACGCTTTCATCTCATGTTCTACATATATAGTATACAATCAAAACCGCAAGCACGTATTGGGTAATGGATTTCCAACTATGACAAGGTATGGAACCACCTTTCGCTAGTGTACCTCTAGAGAGGAATACACTGGGTTCAATAAGAACATCTTGCAACCCGGCCACACATGACCGACCACTCATTTCGCTTGAGTGTATCGAATGTATATCACCAACGGTTGGGATCAACAATCGTTTCCCGAATGGGACAGCATCAACAATAGATTTTTAGAAGTAAATGAAACTCTAGATCAGGTGATTATACACCCTAATAGGTGCGACATACATAGCCATGCTGCCTGCCTGATTTCTGTCATTTACCGGATGTGAGGCTAGAAGCTACGCTTATCTTTTACATACCACATCTTCATTCACTTAGAATGTCACATCGTCATACCCGCCAAATCACAAATTGATTTCCCCAAAAATAACACGGGTATACAGCTAAGAGAAACGAATTCCTCCGCCACCAAATGTGAATACGTTTGAAGAGATCAACTTACGCGATCTATTAGATATACTCTGTCAGACCTTCTTCCATACAAGTTGTCCTAGGACTGGACAAACCGAAGGCACTATTCAGTATATCCATCTTAGGCACTGTTATCTAAGATTTTTACAACAGCCCTTGCACTTTTACTCCGTCTTCAAATTTTTTTGGCATATATGATTCGCAACGCTTATGCCAATACGGAGTGGTTCTTCGGATAATAATCCAACTGGTCTCTCCATATTAACAACGTTAAAATGGGTCAAAAACTTCGATAGTCAGTGAGTTAACTATCAAAGAAAACAAGTGTGCAAACAACGATATTATTTCCAGATGGAAATTATAACGATCAATCATCATTTAACATATATATATATATATATATTCACATTTCCTTATTTTCTATGTTTAGGAAATATATGTTATTAACACTGCAAAACATTTCCATTGTTTATTTATATATCACTATCATTTCACAACTATCAGTCCCTGACTGTAAACTAGTAGGAGAACAATTCTCTAAGTATAAACCCCGAAGGCCGAAACCAACATCAGATCGATACTCAGAAAACTATTCAACTTAACTAATCTCTAGTCAGTTTCTAATCTTGTTTAACTCTATTTATTTACCTTTGTTTGATTACCTCTATTTGATTAACTCTAATTCGAATAACTATGTCTGTTTTAACTCTATCTCGAATAACTATATTCGATTTAACTCTGTAATAACCCGGAAAATCTGGGCCAGTTTAAAATTTTTATTTTGGCAATTTTAGCGAATTTTGATTATTTAAAATGAATTATTTTAAATAATATCGACGAGAAATTTATTTTGAATATAGAATTAGAACGTATATATTATACGCGTCGTCGTTAGAATATAAATATTTATATATAATTATAAATAGAATTGAAAATGGCGCGGTAGTTCGATAATTCGATTTCAAACTTCAATTGAACATACCGGGTGCAAGACAATCCGGATTTTAGTGAAACCAGAAACATTAGAATCTAGTTGAAAATATCTTTCCAACGAATCCGAAAAATCGAAATTTCATAGCGGGAATCAAAAGTTATGCCCAGTTGAAAATTCAGAATAGTCGCTATGTAAATTATACATGGCCCAAAAAGTCATATTTTGCATACGGATGAATTTGGACTCGAAACCACTTCCATTGAGTTCAAAATATCGTTTAGAACTCCGAAAAGTATAAGCTTCGATATATTCCGATATCCGGAATAGTGACTATGGGCTGGAGTTGTTCGGTTAACAATACATAGCCCTTAAAAAGTGAAATTTTGCATACGAGCTCAGAATTCGACGAGATAAATTTTTATGGATTCATAATGACAAATCATTGTTGAGTTCCAAATGGCGCGTCGAACGGAGTTAGTATGTGGCCGTGCGAGCTGAAACAGTTCAGGGTAAAGCGGGTAGTCATTTTACAAAGGAACATTATTGATACGACCTCGGAATTCAATTCTACTTTTTTTTCTAGATTCGTATCGTCTAATAATGGTTAAATCCAAGAGGGCTTGATTTTTTGAGTTAGCATGTGAGCGTGCGAGAAGAAAAGGTGCGCCAAAATCGCATTTTTAGAGCTTATCTGAGCATTTTTGTGATTTTTGTTGAATGGTCAAACGAACTCAGAATTCGACGAAACTTGTTTCGTTGGACTCGTCTTCACGTCTACTATCTCGTGTCCGAAATCCGCGGCCATCGGAGATCGTTTGTGTTCGGACGATACGCGAGAAACTAGCATATAAACACTTTTACTTCCTTTTCTTCCTCACTTTTCTCTCTTCCTCTTTTCTTCCTCTTTTCTCTTTAATGGCCTCCACCCCAAACCCGCCGCTGCCCCCTCCTCCACCAGCCACCACCGCCCACCGCCGGCCATCCGCACCCCCTCCTCTTCCTCCCCTCCTCCTCCTCTTCCTCCTCCTCTCTCCATTTGCAAACCCTAAGCCCCAAATCACCAAACACTACCACCGCGGCCACCACGAGCCCCACCACCGCCACCCACACCCTCCCCCACGTCCATCAGGTCGGCGCCCCCCCTCCAGCCCCCTCAATTCCGTCCGTGGGCCCCGCTACACCCAAAAACCCATTTTCACCAAAATCGCCCGTTTTGCAAATAAGTCCCTGACCGTATTTCGCAAATAACTCACAAACCGTGCGTTTCTAGCCAAAGTTCCTCAAGACCAAAGTTGTAGAGCACGAAATTCTCTTCGATTTGGTATATGATAAGTCCTATTTTGCATTGCGGAGTTGTCGGGAAAACGCGTCCGAAGTCTGCTGATCAAACACTGTCAAAATGCTGTCTTTTCGCGATTTTCGGCGAAATGGCACATTTTCGGCAAGAAGACCACTAGGCAAAAGTTGTTCAGAATGGCGTGCTTGTGCTAGAAAAAAGGATGGTGTGAAGATTGAAGCTTGTTTGCAAACTCTGGAACCCGAACAGTGAATCCGGGCGTTAGAAAAAAAGTGAGTTTTCTTCAATTTAAAGCTTCTATGATTTTTGACATATGAAGTTAATAAAAATATGATTTTTATGTTATGGAGATAATAAAAATATGATTTTTATATTAGTAGAAGATTAAAAATATGATTTTTACATTATAGAAGTATTAAAGATTTGATCTTTATTATGTAAAAGGAGCAAAGATGTGATTTTTATATAAGTGGCGATATAAAAATATAATATTTATTATATGAACACCGTTGTAAAAATAGAATTTTTATCTATATAGTAGTAGTATAAAAATGTGATTTTTATATACATAGCAACAATATAAAAATGTGATTTTTATATACATGGCAACAATATAAAAATGTGATTTTTATATATGTAGTGACTACGGGCGGTGAAAGTGGCAAAAGGCGAGAACGACGAAGATTTCTACATAAGAAGAGTCGTGGCGTTTGGTTTAGCTAGTCGGTGAGAACTTCTCACTCTAAACTTCTTTTTCTAGTTATATATATATATATATATATATATATATATATATATATATATATTAGGATGCAGACGGTGCTTAGCAGCACCCGACACCCGTCATCCACAGACCATGGATGGCTTGTTTGTTAAATTGTTTGGTTGTGTAAATGGTTAGTCTAATTGGTTCGAATTGAATTGTTTGGTGAAATGAAATTGATTTGATTGATGTGTGAATGGCGTGGGCCTTCACTAGACCGGGGATAAGGCTAGGCCTCGTCCCGTTTCTAGTATCGTGCCGTTATGCCGCCGAAATTTCCTAAAATATGTTAGAAAAATAAAAATATCATTTTTATTGTGTAAATAAAATGAATAGAAAGTCATGTGTTGAAATAGAATATTTTATCGTTAAAAATATAATTTTTAACGTGGAAGTGAATAAAATAAAATATTCATTTACAAACCGGACGGTTTGTTTATGTACACCTATTTGAAGGACATTGATTGGGACGATAAATTTTACACATCGCCCAACTGCACAAATAAAATCTGTGTTTGATTGTTTGAAACCCCACACGGGTGTTGGGATGAAATTTGAAGTTCACTCGTCCTGATTGATTAAATATGTCGATCGATTGATTGACAGGCTGTTATAAGCATAAGATATCTATATTTGATGCTTATACAGTGTAGTGCACTTTGGTTGATGGTTGATTGTTTATCATTGCTATTATATACATGTGTTGTATGGAATCCATATAATTAACATTATATGGTGATTGATTGAGCCTCATTCCAATCGGGAAAATAATGAATATTATAAAAGAAAATTCATGTGTTGAATATAAAAATAGTCATGTGTTGACGATGTTCATGTGTTGAGTGAAGTATTTTATACAATGAAATTTACATCTTTATCATATTTAAAATTAGAACTACTTTACGGTTGAAGTCTAATTGAAAATCAAACGATAGATACCTTAGTTTTATAAAATATTTTACATAACAAAAATAGTGATGTGTTGACAGTACTCATGTGTTGAGATTAGTCGTGTGTTGGAAGAAATATAGATTCATGTGTTGAATAGAATAAATATTCATTTGTTGAATAGAATAACGGATTTATTGAAATAGATAAAGCCGTGTTGATTAGAGTTGCGCTATTTTGACGTGAACGATATTTATATCGATTATATTCGTTTTTATAATGAATATAGAAAAGGTAGTGATTTCAAAATATAACGTTTTGAAAATATTATCATTTATATAGTAATGATATGAAATATCCAATTTTGATTGGAAATTGAATATAGAGTTGAAATGGTTTTGAAAACGAAGTTAAAACGATTTATAAAATACGTTTTAAAAAGAAATTGACGAAATATATATATATTATATATATAATGGCCTGAATAGAACACGCCGCGCCGCGGCAGTTCGTGAATTTCGACCATTGACTTCGAATCGACGTTACGGGAGATCCGACCGTCGGATTCTCCTAAAACCGGAACCGTTGGGTTCGTATCGAAAAGAGCTTTCCAATGAATACTAGATATTTGAAATCTAACGGTTGGATTTGGAATTATGTCCAAATCAAATTTTGAAAAGGTCGTTGTAAGTGCAGTTCGATGGCCATTGGTGGAAATCGACTGTACGGGCCTTGATAAAATTATTAAAAATAATCAATATTCCCAATACGTGGATTGGACTGGAGTTGAATCGAAATTATCTTCGGGATATTTCGATGTTGGATTTCGTGACTATACAAATATTGTTATGAGGATTTGAAAGATATTTTATATCGTTATTTCCAATACGATATTTGTTGGTTTCAGAATTTGATATTGAATATAAGCCGATATATTTTCTATTCAGAGCCTTGTATTTAATATCAAATGTGATTTGGGTTTATCGTGAATCGTGTTTTAGATGACATTGGTTCTTTAACCCAGTTAAAGGCAAGATGTTGATTTTTGAAAAGATTAAAACTAAGTGGAGTTTTAATGAATCTTTAATTAGATTGAAATGTGAATTGATAATTTAGATTATCAAATATGAAAAGTGATCGAGAGTGGAGTATCACCAGTTTGGCTCCAAAGCGATAGTTAAATCTTTAATTAGATTTGAACGTGAAATGGTAATTAATTTTACCGATAACACCGTGGTGTTAGATATGGAGTATTACCAGTTTTCTCCATGGGATATATAGGTTGGGATTGGAAAATAAAATAAATAATTACTTCGGTGTGGTTCGCTAATCCCGACTAGTTTGGAAAACCATAATATGGTTTGAAATGATATCCAAAGGAAGATAAAAAAATAAATTTAGAAGAATTTATCTTGGATAAAATTAATGGGAACATTTCCCTAAGAATGTGATGTTGTGAATAAAAGAATATTCTGAATTGGAATGAGGCGTTCATTGTGTTTGTGTAACATTTGTTTATTATATACGTGGGTTATTCAGAAAGGCCGGGTCTATACCCATTCTGAATAACCGATTCGACGAGATGTCGAAGATGAAGACGGTGGTTGAAGACCGGAAGTCTTCACATCGCTTGGGTGATTACTGATGATCTTGATTGGGCTGTACACCCAGGATGAGGGAATCAGTTGGTGATCGTCCAGACGTACTTGGAGATGGATGGATATGCGAGGAAAGTGCCTCCGGTTTCGTTCAGACCCAGAACGAACTTGTAAATGGATTGTGTGTCTGACATTGGATTTTATTCTGTGTTGATTGATCTCTATTAAATATACATCTGTTTGGCGGCGGAGAATTTATTCTCTTGCTTAACGCCCTTCTCTGAGACGTACGAGCTCAGGGGTTGTATATCGATGGACATCAGTCGCATGGAGTGAATTGCCAA
The DNA here is from genome assembly GCA_030737875.1 of Allium sativum. Taxonomy (NCBI): domain Eukaryota; kingdom Viridiplantae; phylum Streptophyta; class Magnoliopsida; order Asparagales; family Amaryllidaceae; genus Allium; species Allium sativum. The sequence goes on along the minus strand of CM060916.1, from coordinate 1,042,536,644 downwards.
TGTGGCACGCGTAAGTGGCAATTGATCAAGGCTTCTGTTGAAAAGCAAAGTCTTGTGGTTGATGATCAAAGCACGGCCTGTGTGGCGTAGCTTTGTGTATAACGTGAATTCGCGAGCCTCACACCTCGGTATGAGTCAAAAACGGGATAGTGACTGCAGGGAGAGCACGACGTTTCTTTCTAGCTAGGGTGGTGTCAGTGACCTACCAGCCCTGACATTTATATACTTTTCACCTGTGTGGTTGTTGGAATGCGAGGCGCCTCGGATATAGGTCTGTAAGGACCGGGAAACGTGTGTTCAGGAATTGCCAATCCTCAAAAGTAAGAGAGGACCGGCCCTGAAGATCCAAGGATCATAGTAGGGTCCTGGGACATTTGCTAGAGTGTCTCGAACGCGGAGAGGAGCTTGCCCCTTGCCTCGGGTCATGACGGAAATCCAATTTCCAATACGTGATAGTGCGGTTTTATTTGTAGAACCTAGTATGGCGACATAGTGGTATGGGTCATTCATGCCGCCTATGATTGATATTTATGATTGAAATTGTTTTGACACTATACACCTATAATAGTATCAAATAATGTGTTTTAAACGTATCAAGCATGCTTTGGCTGTTATAAGGTAAAAACCCTATCCTCTGGCTTGCGTTGCATTGTGTGATGGGACCTGGGTCTTATAACAGCTTCATTTTTCTTTATTTAGCATTGCGCTGTTTGATTTATGCACTGGTATTCTTGGGAGGAAACCCGTTCCGTGTCATACGGCGTGGTCCCTTGATTTACCGAACTTTAAAACCAATATTAATAACTGTTTTAGTTCTCACACCAGTCACATGACTGACCTGGAGTTTATTGTTTTAACCTAAACTCTGGGTGCCCCTATTTTCTGCACGGGCAGCTAGTAGTTTTGGTTTTGCAGATTTATATTCACAGGGTCCTGATTTACAGCTGGAACGATGCTCGGAAAGCTCTGTATCCGTGCATTACTTTCAGTTGTGTTTTGTATTATTTTCCGCTGCTATGTAATTTATTGTAATCTCTGATATTTGTCGAATGTAATTTATTCATTTATACTCTGTATATTCTTGTATCTGATGGAATTGTTGTAATAACAATGAAATGTTCTTCCGTCTGCGTGCTATTTTGTCTTGTACTCAATTCTATCCGCGCTTTCCTTCACGGGGAAGTTCGGGTCGTCTCAAACTCCATCTTGAATAACTCTAGATCGCAGCGATCACAATGGTTACGCCTGATTCCCTCAGGAAACATCCGACCGCCGTAGGCTATCTGCAGCCCTGCGAATTACGCTAGCAGTCGTGCAAAATGGCAACTTATTCTGAATAACTATGTTTGACTAACTCTATTCGACTAACCATACTCGATTAACTCTTTTATATCTCGTCAACTTCTTTTTTTTTATTAATCCTGTTTATTTTCCCAATAAAAATTCCTTTTATAAATTCTATTTATTTTCTAAATAAATATCCCTTTATTTTATTTATTTCCTAAATAAGTATTCCTTTATAAATTCTATTTACTTTCTAAATAAATATCCCTTTATTCTATTTATTTCCTAAATAAGTATTCCTTTATAAATTCTATTTATTTTCTAAATAAATATTCCACTTTATAAAATCCTATGATTTTATAAATACTTTATTTTCAAATTATTTCCTTTTATAAAATCGGTTGATTTTATAAAATTCCTTTATTTCAATATACATTGAAATATTTCTTTTTACATCCCAGGGTTTCTTACGGTATCTAAAATCCCCAATCACAATGATCAATATCATTTAAACATACATAATTATCAACAGATTATATATCACATCATATATCACAATATATGAATAACAGTAAAATAAATGTTGAGGAATCCAGTTGGATTCCTCCAACCTGTTTCCCTGCATCACAGATGTTAAACAATACGAATATAAAATATTCTGATAAACAGAATCAATATTCGATTAACGATATATATATATATATATCGTTATCTATATTTTAACCAATACATAAGCAATTCAACCAACCAGTTAACACACAACAATCAGTCATCATTTATCAGTTTTAAGTATATGTTATAAAAATAGAACTGATCAGAGTTGGTGAGTTTTACTCACATTGGACGATCATCGTTAATAACGATAACCATCACTTGATTCAGACGGACAATTTATTTTACCAGAAATTGTAATGAGCTCCGATGGACTTCCAGTCAGTCCATCGTGTAGTGTCCGTCTATACGGTCCCAACGGATCCGACCGTTCGTGATTCTGATATCGTATGGATAAGAAATTCATTTTACAAGTTAATACATTGTTTTAATTTAAAATAAAAGTAAACTTTAATTGATTTGGGCCTTACTATTCATTCAGCCCAATACCATATCGTTGAAACCCACAACCCGCTCCTGCCTTTATCTTCCCAAATCAGAGAAAATTAATTTGCTCCCCTTTATCTCAACATAACCGATTCTTTGATCCACCTTTCCTCTCTTTTCACCATCACACACCGCCATACCCTTGACAACATTGCCTTACTCTCCTAACACCGTTGATAGTCACAGCGTCATAGTCCCCGGACTGTTGGATCTAGATTAACCCTAGAGGGGGGTGAATAGGGTTTATCACAGTTTTTTAAACCGAATTGAAAAACTGACAGAATATTAAAATAATGAACTGATCACCGAATACAGCAGAAATAAAAGTGCAGAAAATAAATCACACACAGATATACCCAGCTTCGGCAAAACCCTGCCTACTGCTGCATTCCTAAGGTTTCTACTAGGTGTTATAAACAGATCCCGCATACAAGACCATGTACACTCGCAGCGCCTGCTCCTGTTCTGACCCTACGCTCAAAACCCTAGACTGACCGATATCCCCTCGATCAGATTCCCTTATTTACGACCCCGTAACCAGTAACCCAGATTTTACAGACTCTGTCAACTGTCAGTCAACACCCTGATTGATTCCCCTAGATTTTTACAGACCTCTAGAAACTGATTCAGAATGATTTACAACTCAAATTAAAATTACAAAAATAAATAAAAACAAACTAAAATCAAAAGGAACACAAATAAACCCTAGGACTTAAGTTAAAAGGGTCATCCCCTTTATAATTTAAAATGAATAGCCTGGCCCATTAGTCTTTTAATTCCCTTTAGCCTTCTCTTCTAAAAAAAATGTCGGCCGTCTGAAAATGGAATTAGGGTTTACAAAAAAAATCCCCAAATCAAATCGCGAGTTCATTGATTGATTCTCTGATGTACTTTGAAAGTGAAGTTGTCCTCTGATGCTTCGATTTGGGATATCTCTCTGTGGCTCTCGATCGAAAAACAGAAGTGAGTGAATTACTGAATTTTCTTGCTTTGAATTTCTTGCCAGTTGATTTTTTTTTTTTGGTTTCCCCTTGATGTTTGCTTGTTATGATAGGTGTAGTTTATATAGGAATTAGAATTCCTATAACATCTCTGATTTCTTGAATGATTTCGATCTGATTTTTCACGATTTACTTGATTTCCTCTTTTGACATGGCTCGACTAAGAATGATAGATCTGGAAAAAAGATTTGCCCTTTTGTGTAGCTTGATTGAATGCCGAAACAATGGAATTTCTGATTTCTGCAACTCGTTTAAAAAAAACTTGCCAAGTTTGTCACTGTGTAATTCTGGAAAATTATTGATCACTTACCAAAAAGATTCTCTGTGGTTTCTGGAATTTATCTGTGAACTTCTGAGATTAAAACTTGCTCAAAATTGTCGTTTAAAACTGGAAACATATTGAAATAAAAGCTTGCTAAAAAATGATTGTTATTTCCTGGAAAACAGTTTAAGAACTTGCCAAATAATGAATTGTGATATCTTAAGTATTTCTGAAAAATTGAACGATTCATTGTTGCCTTATACAGACTGAATAATTTTTGGAAAGAATTCGAAACCTGAATGCCATTTTGGAAAACCAAGAAATCTATTTTTATTGTCCTTAAAAATAATTCCTTGACAGCATTGTTAACCTGCATGATATCCATTTATGTCGAGTTGAATTCTTTGCCAAATAGATAATCTGTATATCCATGCTGATTTGTGTTAATGCATTGTACGTGTACACAGTTTGATCCTTCCCTTTGAACTGTACCTATGTTACAAGTTGCTTCACCATTTCCATATGATATTGTACTGTGTTGACCATGCTTTGTTCATGTTGTGTGTAAACATGATGCACTTGTGTATCTGCCATGCATTTGCTGTTTCTTTGTGCATACGCATCAGTCTCAGCTTGATCACTTGCTTCCAGTAAAATAATATGTATTGAACACACATATTCATGAACATGTATTAATCCACCCCTGCTCTTGCATACAGTTTGTTGAAGCAGTTTCATTCTGGCTCGACCACCCTATGATAATTTCCTGAACTTGAACTTGCACATATACACTGTATCCATAAACTTGCTACGACCCTGGCTATGAAATTTTGCACTTGTACTACACTTGAATATACACTGCTCTTGTATATATACTGTCATGATCATGCAGTTTGTACCATCCATGTTTATGTATATGTATTTGCACATATAGAACTACTCTTGCATGTCACTTCCCCTTTGAACATGCTGTGTACATTTTGTTGAGCTTTGAAACTTGCTTGTTCTTCTTTGCTGTTCCATCTTCTCGACCAGTTCAATATATTGTTGTGCTGAAACCATAAACATGACTTCATTTTACTTTGCACCACACTTGAGTTGCTGCTGAACCATGTATTTGTGCCATTATTGTGTAGTTGCACTCTTGAACCATTTTAAAAACTGCTGCTGGAACACACGTTAAAAGCACTGCACTGTTTTGATGCAATTTCCTCTATGTTCTCTTTCTTGCATGAATATGCACATACACTGGAACTTGTATATGACTTGTTGTATGTTATTGTCTCGACCATTCTGAACATGTGAGTTTTTCATTTGTATTCAGAATTGTGTTGCTTCATGTTTGGCACCATCTCTTTGCTGTCTCGACTAATTGATGTTGTTGCCTCGGCCACTTTGACTTGTCATGTATACTTCTTGGCTGAAACATTGTATTTTTCATTTGCTGACTTGTTCACATGAGTTTTCAATTGAACCGAGTCGAGAAGGACCACTGCGGCTACTCCTTAGTTGCAAACTGATTGGCGAGGCAGTGCACACGTGTATACACGTGTGTACATGCAGCCATCAGACAAGATTTCCTGTCCTTGTACTATACATAACAAACTGACTAGACACAGTCGGATAGATCAGATCGAGTCAGAAAAATGATGAGAAACATACCGAAATTCTGAGGCAAATAAATTTTAAAAAATAAAAATTTATATTCGCATGTGTACAGTTTTATTTCTATTGCAGTGTACTGTGTGTGTTTCTGTTTTATGTGACAGGTGAGAAGATGGTGACTGGACTGACTGGAAGCTGTGAAGATTGGACTGACATAAGACAAAGAATACAAAGATAAAGAATCCAGTGTGTATATGAGTCAGTGAATGTATAAAAGTTTGTACAAATGAGTGTGTGAGTAAATCTGTAGTGAAGAGCAGTGTATAAAAAAATGTAAAAAAAATATTGAAATACCGTGTGTTGTGCAAATAGTGAAGTTATAAATTTGTATTGTTTAAATGTTGAAATAAAATATTATATTTAAATAAAATACTGTTTGTATTACTAATTCTTGTGCAATAGTATTTATTTAAATATTAATATTATATTTTTGTTCTGAGATGTAGATATGAAACAGTTTAGTAACAAACATATTTAAAATAATAAAATATATTTGGTTGTTATCATCAAACAAAAATCATATAATTGTGTATACAACTGTGTTATATACAACTATCTCCCCCTTTTGATGATGACAAACAAATATTAAGATTTTGAATTCAATGAATGTGTTTGACAGTAAAGAACTGAACTCCCTCTATTTGAATACTCCCCCTACAACAGATTTGAATGCTCCCCTATAACAGAAACTCCCCCTATAACTGTGCATGAGTGAAATGAATGAATAATAATGAATTTTCAAAATTAAAAATATTTATAAAATATTCACTCATAAATCAAAATCTCAATCCATTCTCCCCCTTTTGTTATCATCAAAAGGATACAGAGTTTAAAATACATATGAAAAATGACTAAAAATATATTTCAGCATAAGAGAAAGAACAATCATCATAAATCTCAATCAGTCAAACAAAAATCATAATATTCTGAGAACAGTTGGCATATTTCACATTGTAGAGAATGACGAATTTACGATGAATTTTATATAAAATGGGGAGAGTTAAAACAATGATTTCCAATTATTTTCAAAGAATTTTATAAAAAAGAGCACAAAAACCAGTGACGGATTTGGACTATAATTAATAATTCAACTTAAGTGAGAAAATCGAATAATCTCAAGTCCCAATACCTATCAATCATCAAATCATAATACGTCATAAGATTTTAACACATTTCACAGATTAGAAGATGGATTGATAGGCTGGTTTTTATACTCAGAGGAGAATTTCAACTTTATTTCTATTTTTAGCACTTTATTTCCTTTTTATTTATTTTTTATTTAAGAGCACACTGACCACGCATAACCAGAGCTTGGATTTTTAAATGGGATCAGTCGCAGCTTAAATTATAAGACGTCTCATAACCATGCATAACCAGAGCTTGGATTTTTAAATGAGGTTAGAGACACTCTTATATATTAATTATATTTTTATCATTTTCAGCTTTAAAAAAAAACTCCTCGGTATTTGAAACCAATATGGATGATAGAAAAGTGGTAGGTACAGAAGTGGACTGTGAAATAAATTTCTAAATTAATTATATTATGAGATAAGCTCGACTGTACTGGGATTATTGATAATTTTCAATTATCACTAATTCTGAATACTAATATAGTCCCATTTCTATCACAAATAATTTTCACTATTTTAAAACAAGATGATTTAAAAAAAAATAAACTCTCCACATTAATATAAAATCATGATGGATGGCAGACGGGTGATAGATAAAGGAGATGGTCGTGAAATATTTGCCAGTTCAAAGATATTATAATTAATATTCAACCATCATGAAAATCCAAATAAAATCTCCTCTTGTTGTGAAATACACTGCAGTCACAATTCATCACAATTTCAAAAACTGATAATAATTTTGATGAATTATAAACACAGCACAAATTGGATATTGATTTCAATTTCTGAATGAATAAAAAATAAATAATTTTAAAATTGAAAAACAATTACAAGAAGAAATTAAACAGATTTATAAAAAAAATTGAATCTATACAGGGTGATAATTCAAAAAACAGATGAGTGAAAAAGGCTGATACCAAATGTTCTCGCTTATCAAGGAATTTAATTACACCCTGATGGACTATCATGGACATCTCAGGCTAAAGAAATTTAAACACAAACCCAGCCAGACAAATTTAGCACATTTATTTGTATAAGGCAAAAAAAAATGTATGGATCTATACAAGGTGAAAATTTGAATCTCAGTACAGATGGGTGAAACAAATATAAGAACTTCTGATACCACTTGATGTCTTTATTCACAAAGCCCAAACAGACAGACTTAACAAATTTGCACATTTTTCAAAACTGCAGACAAGAAAAAGCAAATATTTGAAAAACAGTATCAGAGCAGCAAACAATTCTTCTCAATACAAGCAGTCATTTAGAGCATTTTCACACCAGTATCAGAGCGGCACAAAAATCGTTTCAAAGCACACTTGTCAAGACATTTCTGATGGTCACATAATATGATTCATGATCCAAGATTAAAAGTACTATTTATTTGAAATCATTTGATGCAAGATGAAGATATCAGGATTCAACGAATCGATCACACTAGATTTTATATATATATATATATATATATATTCCAGATATGTGTGAGTTTCAGTAAATCAATAAATTCAAATGATTTTAAACAAACAGATATTCAAACCAAATAATCATAGAATAACAGAGAATTTTAAGACCAATTTTACAAAAGAAATTTTCACAAGTATCTGGCAAGTGTGGGATTAAATTCAGATCATTTACATCAAATTTGAGAGGTATTCATGAATTAGAAAATTAAAGTAATTTATTTGAAATCACTCGAATCAATGTCAAGTTCTGGGATATAATGAATCAGTCACACAAGATTGATAATTTCAAATTTAGGAGGTATGTGAGATTCAAAATATCAGGAATTTCAGATGATTTCAAACAAACTAATTTCAACTGTACTAATCATGAATAAAAATGAATTTTAAGATGTATCACTGAGACAAGGTATTTCAAAAAAAGGTATTCAAGCCAATCTGAAAATTACTGGAATTGTCACAACTGATAAATAACAGTGTGCTGTAATGAGTATAATATCTTGAGCTTTTCTAAAATGAATTAGAATAAACTTAGAACAGCAAAGGTGTGTGAATTTCCATATAATTTTCAGATCTTCAAACCTCTACTCATCCACAAAAAATACAAACCTGTTTCATGATGGAAGACTATGACGAAGATTTCCCTCCCCTTGAAAGACAAGAACGAGGTAGCAACAATTTAGAATTCAGATTAACAGTGTTCAAGATATAACAAGAATACGTCAACACCGTTAGGAATTCAGAAAACAAAAAAAGAACTTCAAAACAATCAAAAAAAATTTAGTATCTGGACATGATTAAAAGTATCAGAGTTCTATACACACAAAACAAATTTCCAGAATATCATGAATACTGCAATTCAAATACTGCAATTCAAGAAGCACAAAAAAATATGGCAGTGATAAATCAAATCAGAAAAGACAGAAGAAAGAGATAGAAGTGAGAAGAAGAAGAAATAAGCAAAAGAAAAAAATCAAAACAGAAAATATTTACAGAGGTGAGTTTAGAGTTCATACCAGAATCCAGTGTAAATCAGAATCTCTAACTCAACAGTCTTGGCTAAGGAACTGTGAATAACCTGATGATATGACGCAGTTTGAATTCAGTTTCTCTTTAACAAAGCAGTTTTTCAGCCTCCTCCGGTACCTAACAGTTTAGAGGGTTAAGTGGTTTAACAAAATTTGTAAAACCACTCTGAAATGTGTTTACTACTTTTGGTACCCAAACCTGTCTGTATAACAAACCATCTGAATTTACCTTTGTACCCTTAGGAACCCAACTCTGTTTGAGTTTAACAAAGCCCGTCTTATTTCCTTTTGGGATCGAAGAATGTATAAATGGTTTATTATAAAACAAGTTCTCATATCTGTTGTGACTTAAAAATCTTTTCGAATTTTCAAAATTCAAATTTTCAGAACGACCCTTCTTGAAGCAATTCGAAGGATTTTTAGAAACACAAGAATTTTAATTTTCAAAAACACTTGTCTTTCCAAAACCAAGACCTTGTTTATGACTAACCGAAAATTGGTTTTGTAACAGCATATTCAACGATTTTTCCCCATTAGAAAATTTATCCAAAGTTGATTCTAATCGTTGAATTTTGGATTTAAGATCAGAATTTTCTTTTATCAGATTTGAACAACGATTAATGCTGATCTTCCTCCTTTCAGTATCATTTTGTTTCAGAAACAAATTTTCGTTTTCAAGAGGTTTGAATTTGGTCTTGGACTCAAGGATTTCAGATTCAAATTTAATTTGTTTTTCAAATTCAAGTTTCTTAAAATTTTCAATCTCTTTTTCAAGATCATTTAAAATTAAATCACTTTTCAACAAGCTTTCTTTTTCAGCAATTTCATGTTTGGAATTCTTGATGGCCTTAAAATTATTAAATTCTTTTTGCAAAGAATTGTTTGAATCTTTTAGCTCAACCTCGTTATCTTTTAAAATCAAAATTTCCTCTTTAAGCCTTTGAATATTTTTATTGAGATGAACGAGGTCAGTTTTCAATTTCAAACAACCTTCACAGTCAGAATTTTCTAATTTCATTACATTTGTAAATTCTGATTCCAAACAGTTAATTTTGCTATTTAACTCATGATTTTTCGATTTTAAAGATTTGTTTTAACGATGGAGTTTATCAACAAATTTTGTTAAATCAATACACATATAAACCAACTCTTCATATGAGAAGCTCTCAGTCTCATTGTCTGTTGAGTCTCCATCGTCTGATCTACTTGAATTTTCATTTGTTTCTTCTCCTGAGCATAGATCTGAATCTGAGTTGTCCACTTTGGATTTTGAGCTGTTGTTGTCAATCTTTCCATACTTCGTATCGAGAAAATTCCATATTTCCTGCGCAGTCAAGCAATGAGAGATGAGGTTATATTGGACATCATCAATATAAGAATACAAAGTGTGAACAGCACGAGAATTAAATCCAATATCGTTCCTATTGACCATATCATAACCATTAATAACAGTATCCCAACATTTCATATCAATAGATTTTAAATATAATTCCATTTCTAATTTCCAATTTAAAAAATTGGTACCATTGAAAATAAATGGAATACGACTGGACTGATCCTCAGAAGACTGACAGCTAGTGAACACCATTTCTCTAGAGTTAAACAGAATACCCGCTCTGATACCACTTGTTGGATCTAGATTAACCCTAAAGGGGGGGGGGTGAATAGGGTTTATTACAGTTTTTTAAACCGAATTGAAAAACTGACAGAATATTAAAATAATGAACTGATCACCGAATACAGCAGAAATAAAAGTGCAGAAAATAAATCACACACAGATATACCCAGCTTCGGCAAAACCCTGCCTACTGCTGCATTCCTAAGGTTTCTACTAGGTGTTATAAACAGATCCCGCATATAAGACCATGTACACTCGCAGCGCCTGCTCCTGTTCTGACCCTACGCTCAAAACCCTAGACTGACCGATATCCCCTCGATCAGATTCCCCTGTTTACGACCCCGTAACCAGTAACCCAGATTTTACAGACTCTGTCAACTATCAGTCAACACCCTGACTGATTCCCCCAGATTTTTACAGACCTCTAGAAACTGATTTAGAATGATTTACAACTCAAATTAAAATTACAAAAATAAATAAAAACAAACTAAAATCAAAAGGAACACAAATAAACCCTAGGACTTAAGTTAAAAGGGCCATCCCCTTTATAATTTAAAATGAATAGCCTGGCCCATTAGTCTTTTAATTCCCTTTAGCCTTCTCTTCTAAAAAAAATGTCGGCCGTCTGAAAATGGAATTAGGGTTTACAAAAAAAATCCCCAAATCAAATCGCGAGTTCGTTGATTGATTCTCTGATGTACTTTGAAAGTGAAGTTGTCCTCTGATGCTTCGATTTGGGATATCTCTCTGTGGCTCTCGATCGAAAAACAGAAGTGAGTGAATTACTGAATTTTCTTGCTTTGAATTTCTTGCGAGTTGATTTTTTTTTTTGGTTTCCCCTTGATGTTTGCATGTGATGATAGGTGTAGTTTATATAGGACTTAGAATTCCTATAACATCTCTGATTTCTTGAATGATATCGATCTGATTTTGCCCGATTTACTTGATTTCCTCTTTTGACATGGCTCGACTAATAATGATAGATCTGGAAAAAAGATTTTCCCTTTTGTGTAGCTTGATTGAATGCCGAAACAATGGAATTTCTGATTTCTGTAACTCGTTTAAAAAAAACTTGCCAAGTTTGTCACTGTGTAATTCTGGAAAATTATTGATCACTTACCAAAAAGATTCTCTGTGGTTTCTGGAATTTATCTGTGAACTTCTGAGATTAAAACTTGCTCAAAATTGTCGTTTAAAACTGGAAACATATTGAAATAAAAGCTTGCTAAAAAATGATTGTTATTTCCTGGAAAACAGTTTAAGAACTTGCCAAATAATGAATTGTGATATCTTAAGTATTTCTGAAAAATTGAACGATTCACTGTTGCCTTATACAGACTGAATAATTTTTGGAAAGAATTCGAAACCTGAATGCCATTTTGGAAAACCAAGAAATCTGTTTTTATTGTCCTTAAAAATAATTCCTTGACAGCATTGTTAACCTGCATGATATCCATTTATGTCGAGTTGAATTCTTTGCCAAATAGATAATCTGTATATCCATGCTGATTTGTGTTACTGCATTGTACGTGTACACAGTTTGATCCTTCCCTTTGAACTGTACCTATGTTACAAGTTGCTTCACCATTTCCATATGATATTGTACTGTGTTGACCATGCTTTGTTCATGTTGTGTGTAAACATGATGCACTTGTGTATCTGCCATGCATTTGTTGTTTCTTTGTGCATACGCATCAGTCTTAGCTTGATCACTTGCTTCCAGTAAAATAATATGTATTGAACACACATATTCATGAACATGTATTAATCCACCCCTGCTCTTGCATACAGTTTGTTGAAGCAGTTTCATTCTGGCTCGACCACCCTATGATAATTTCCTGAACTTGAACTTGCACATATACACTGTATCCATAAACTTGCTACGACCCTGGCTATGAAATTTTGCACTTGTACTACACTTGAATATACACTGCTCTTGTATATATATTGTCATGATCATGCAGTTTGTACCATCCATGTTTATGTATATGTATTTGCACATATAGAACTACTCTTGCATGTCACTTCCCCTTTGAACATGCTGTGTACATTTTGTTGAGCTTTGAAACTTGCTTGTTCTTCTTTGCTGTTCCATCTTCTCGACCAGTTCAATATATTGTTGTGCTGAAACCATAAACATGACTTCATTTTACTTTGCACCACACTTGAGTTGCTGCTGAACCATGTATTTGTGCCATTATTGTGTAGTTGCACTCTTGAAACAATTTAAAAACTGCTGCTGGAACACACGTTAAAAGCACTGCACTGTTTTGATGCAATTTCCTCTATGTTCTCTTTCTTGCATGAATATGCCCATACACTGGAACTTGTATATGACTTGTTGTATGTTATTGTCTCGACCATTCTGAACATGTGAGTTTGTCATTTGTATTCAGAATTGTGTTGCTTCATGTTTGGCACCATCTCTTTGCTGTCTCGACTAATTGATGTTGTTGCCTCGGCCACTTTGACTTGTCATGTATACTTCTTGGCTGAAACATTGTATTTTTCATTTGCTGGCTTGTTCACATGAGTTTTCAATTGAACCGAGTCGAGAAGGACCACTGCGGCTACTCCTTAGTTGCAAACTGATTGGCGAGGCGGTGCACACGTGTATACACGTGTGTACATGCAGCCATCAGACAAGATTTCCTGTCCTTGTACTATACATAACAAACTGACTAGACACAGTCGAATAGATCAGATCGAGTCAGAAAAATGATGAGAAACATACCGAAATTCTGAGGCAAATAAATTTTAAAAAATAAAAATTTATATTCGCATGTGTACAGTTTTATTTCTATTGCAGTGTACTGTGTGTGTTTCTGTTTTATGTGACAGGTGAGCAGATGGTGACTGGACTGACTGGAAGCTGTGAAGATTGGACTCACATAAGACAAAGAATACAAAGATAAAGAATGCAGAGTGTATATGAGTCAGTGAATGTATAAAAGTTTGTACAAATGAGTGTGTGAGTAAATCTGTAGTGAAGAGCAGTGTATAAAAAAAAATGTAAAAAAAATATTGAAATACCGTGTGTTGTGCAAATAGTGAAGTTATAAATTTGTACTGTTTAAATGTTGAAATAAAATATTATATTTAAATAAAATACTGTTTGAATTACTAATTCTTGTGCAATAGTATTTATTTAAATATTAATATTATATTTCTGCTCTGAGATGTAGATATGAAACAGTATAGTAACAAACATATTTAAAATAATAAAATATATTTGGTTGTTATCATCAAACAAAAATCATATAATTGTGTATACAACTATGTTATATACAACACGGACTTTCGCATGAAACCGTACCCAAGGCCCCCTATCTCGTTACTTAAAAGACCAAACCAATATACTATACAATCCGCCCTCAAACAAAGTATCATCCTTCCAGTCTTTCCTCCTACCGCCACTTCTGTAAACCCTTCGCCCCATGTTCTGGTCCCTTGAAAACTCCTCATCAACTTCAACAGCCCCTTCCTCAACTGCCATTTGTGTTTGCTCCAATGAAAATATTTGCCTCACGTACACTATACTTATATACACAATGCACCCGTGTATAATTATATATATACACAGTCCATACCCCACTTTTTCCACTATGCCCCCCTCATATTTGCATGCGTTCTTCTTCCTAAATGAAGAATCAGAACCCACCTATCTTCCTTCCTTCGCGGTCTCCATTCCGCCTTGCTTTTGTTTCCACTTCACACCAAAATGAGGCCACCAGTACACTCCACATTGGGAACCGCGCCTCCTGTGTTCAGCTACTCCTTCAACAAACTCCATCTTTTCCACTTTCTTTGTTAATATTTTTCTTCCTCCATGGATTTTAGTTTGAGCAAAAAAAATGTGGCGGCTTGTTTAATTTCTACAGAAGAATAGAAATAAGGGTTTAGGATGGTATGTTATATAGGGAAGAGATTTGTGAAGCCATGTTTTGTTTTGAGGCACTATAGTTTTTGTGCGGTTGAAAGGAGATGGTACGTGGTCTCCTATTTGACCGTGTAAACAAATAATCAGGCTTAGGGGAAAATATACTTATAGGATAGTTTACTTTTTATTTTATAATTTAATATTCCATTATATCCCAATTGTTATAGACAGAACTAAACATACCGTTGTAATCAGCTATGTGTCGAGATTCCAAAAATATAATAATATCGGTAGATTAACTCATATTTTGAAACCTCAAAATGTTGATTACAGGGTGCAAAATACTTCAAATAAAAAGTTGCTTATTTAATTAATTAAAAATTACCATAAATTTCTAAAAATTAAATTATCACCACGCCTCAAAAGAATTTTGTCTAAATTCGAAACTGGTGACTAGTTATATCGAATAAACCGTTACGGTCGACAAACGATTCTATAACGACTATTTTAAAATTTGATTTGGCCATAAATCAAAATTTACACAATGAAATCCCGATCTTTCTCTTCCGTTGGAAAAATATACTTCACCAGCTCCGTACGTTTCTTGTTTCACAGAAATCCGATTTAAAACGAACCATGTACATTCAGTTGAAGTTCAATTTACCAAATAGCGAACTGCAGCGCCATTTCGAGTTCGATTATAATTATAATATAATTATACGTTCAATCTTCGTTTTAAATAATATAATCGTTATTATAATTCAACTCTAAACTGAATTATATACTTTGAATTGTCCAGTTCACACAATATTGTGAATTCCAAAATTTCTGATCTTTTTGAATTATATATATTACTTAATTATTATTTTAATTAAATATTCAAGTTATTTAATTCAACGACCATTTAATTCTAATTCACCATTTAAATAATTAAATAAATTAATTATTATATCGCTGAAAATACGGGTCATTACAGATTAAGTATAAAAAAATTAGGCATTTTAAATTTCAAAATCCTTTTTAAAATTTCTGAACTTGATTTTGTAAGACGACTCCCTAAAATGAATTATAAATTAGATACCATATGTGATGTCTGTCAACCAGAAAAACTAACAAAAGTTCATTTAAATTAAAAGATGAAATTTCTACTTCAAATCCTTTAGAGTTACTTCATATGGATTTATTTGTGCCATTTCAAATTCAGTCAATAAATCATAGTAAATACGTTTTTGTTATTGTCGGTGATTATTCTGAATACACAAGGACTTTATTCCTTAAACATAAAAGTGATGCTTTTGAATTATTCAAAACTTTTACAAAAAAATTCAAATTTATTTTCTTTAAAAATTATAACTATACGTGGTGACCATGGTAGAGAATTTGAAAATGAAAATTTTAAGAAGTTCTGTACTAAAAATAGAATTACTTATAATTTCTCTTTTCCAAGAACTCCATAACAAGACGGAGTAGCTAAACATAAGAATACAATAGTTTAAGAGTATGCTAGAACTATGCTTCTGATAGTAATTTACCAAGAATTTTTTTAGTTGAAGCAGTAGCTATGGCTTGTTATATCTTAAACAGACTATCAATTAGACCATCAACAATAAAATACCATACGAACTCCTTCATAATAAGAAAACAAAAGTATCTTATTTTAGAATTTTTGGAAGCAAATGTTTTAATTTGAATACTAAAGAAAATTTGAAAATTTTGATTCCAAATCAGATAAAGGAATGTTTATTGGATATTCAAATAGAAGCAGTAAAGTTTACAGAGTGTTCAACATAAAAAGTAATACAACTGAAAAAATAATGCATGTATTTTTGACAAAATTTTAAAGATATTGAACAAATAAATGATGAAGATGAATTTAAAAACGAAAATAATGATTCAAATGGAATAAATTTTGAAATCAACAAACCAAATAAAAGAATTAGACTTTCGAAAGACCAACTTGTAGAAAATATATTAGTGAATACTGAATCTGTAGTTGGAACTAGAATCAATTAAGTAAAAGGAAGTGGCTATTGGGACACAAATTTTAATATAAAATTGAAGGCACAAACTTTGCACCATTGAATTTATTTGTCTTTATGTGAAATGTGGAATTCAAAGAGCAAATCTAGTGGTTGACATTTTTTGCGTCTAAATTTGTGAAGGAGACCTAAGGATAAAACTATATTGGGAATAAAATGGGTTTACAAGAATAAAATGAATGAACTCGGCAAGATCGTTAGAAATAAATCTTGATTAGTTGAATGGGGTTATTGTCACGAAGATGAAATAGATTATGATGAAACCTTTGCCCCTGTAGCTAGATTAAAAACCATTAAAATCCTACTTGCTTTCGCTAATTACAATAATTTCAAATTATTTCAAATGGATGTAAAAAGTGCATTTTTAAACACATCTGTTAAAGAAGATGTTTACATTGAACAATCCCCGTTATTTGAAGATGAAAATTTTCCAAATCATGTTTATAAATTAAAGAAATCTCTATATGGTACAAAATAATCCTCTAGAACATGGTATGATAGACTGAAATCCTATTTATTACTATCAAATTTTGAAATTGGAAAAGTAGATAATACTCTTTTTATTAAAAAAATAGAAATGACATTCAATTAGTACAAATCTGTGTATATGACATTACTTTTGGATCAATAAATAATGAAATGAATCTAGAATTTTTTGAGATTATGATAAAAGAATTTGAAATGAGTCATATGGGAAAACTCGATTTCTTTTTGGGATTGCAAATAAAACAATTAAATAATGGTATTTTTATTAATTAAGAAAATTATGCGAAAGACTTAATCAATAAATATAGTATGACTAATACCAAAGGAAAACCCACTCCAATGACAACTAATGAAGCTTCAAGCAAAGATGATTCATCAAAAGATGTAGATTAAAAACATAGGGGTATGATGGGTTCACTATTATATATAACTGCGAGTAGACCAAATATAATGCAATAGTGTTTGCCTTTGCACGAGATATCAATCTCAACCTAAGGAAAATCATTTAAAGCTGTATAACGTATTTTAAGATATCTTAAACACACACTAGATTTTAGATTATTTTAACCTAAAGATGATCCATTTAATTTAATTTCATATTGCAATGTTGGTTATGCGGGTTGTAAGTCAGACCTTTACAAGTGGAATTTGTCACTTTTTAGGACATTCCCTAGTTTTTTGGTTTAGTAAAAAGCAAAATATTGTATCCTTGTCAACAACCGAAGCAAAATATATATATGCTGCTCTGGCTTGTTATCAAGTAAGCTATATGCAAAAACTCTAAAAGAATTTGCATTAACCTTAACAAAATCACCAATTTATTGTGATAATACTAGTGTAATAAATCTATCTAAAAATCTTAATCATCATGCTAGAACAAAACAAATTAATGTAAGACATCATTTCACAAAGATAATATAAGTAAAGAAAATATTTCACTAGAATTCACAAAAATTATAAATCAACTTGTAGATATTTTAACTAAACCTTTAAATGAATCAACGCTTACTAAATTAAGAAGAGAATTAGGTATTTGTTCATTAACCGAAATATAATAACTAGATATATTAGTATACATATAAAGAAAAATAAAAAAATTCGTTAACATGTCGATATGTACTACCTCCTATGTCGGCATGTAATAGTCAACTTTTAAAATTAAAATTCCCTCCAAAACAGCTTTTATACTTATTTAAATCTCTTAATTCGAAATTACTATCTTTTCATTCATTCTTTTTTTGGAATAGTCGACCGGTTTTTATAGTGGTCCGTAACACTTTTTATTATAACCAATAACAAAAATACAAATAGGTACAAGTGACTATGGTTGACAGTCAGCTAATTCGGTTTTTAAAGTGGACCGTGTTAGGATTTCTGCAAGATCACTACACAATTAGATTTTGGAAGAGGGAAGAATATAACAATAACAAACCTTTATTAATCCACCAAATTATCAATGAAAGCCTAAAAATAATTGAGAATTTATCTCAATCCCAAAAAAAAAAACAATTTTTTTCCTTTCCTTCAAGTACTAGTAATTCTCTCCTTAATGAGATGCTTATATAGGCAAATAGAAAGACTAGGTCTAAAGCCTAATTGGACCCTAAAATATCTAAGAAATAAATACTCCTTAAAACTTGCTCAAGATAAATCTTTATTAATTATGCCACCTAATAAGGGAAAGTAATATCTATCAAAATTCCATTAATGAGGGAAAACACTATCTATCCAAATCCCATTAATTAGGGAAAGCAATATCTACCCTTTCTCCCTATTAGAAAATTTTCCTTCCATTTAATCTGATTTAACATCACCATTTTCTCCACCTATGATTGAATATCACAAATCACAACACTCCACCTTGATATGAAATCTCTCCGATAATCAACAAATCCTTAAACCAATAAACCACCCACAAATGATGCATTTCTTAGATGAGATACACCACAAAAATAATCTCAAAATTGCTTGTAATACCACAATGGCCTCCATGTAGACTTTGTGGCTTTACGTTGATGGCTCCACCTTGATTCAGATGAACTCGCCTCTCCAAATCCAATTTGAAAACTCATAACATTCTCCATCGTTTTTCCAAGCAATTATATATGTTATCATTTCCCCGTTTTGCGCGCAGAAGCTCCTTGTTACCCCTCCAAACCCTTATAACTCCACATTTAGTCGAAAAATTGCAACCTTTTTGTTCTAACTATCCAATTGAAGCAAGATTCTTCTTAATTTCTGGGATGTACCTAACTCCCGTTAACTTCACCACCTTTCCATCTTTCATCTTCAATCGAACCGTGCCTATGCCTTTAAGATGCATATCTCGACCGTCGGCGGATACCACTTTACTACTTTGTTCTTCATAATTAATAAATGCTTCCTTTCGGTGGCACACGTGGAAACAAGCTCATGAATCATGTATCCAATCTTTGCTTTTGTCTTCATTAACACATAAAACATTTCCTTCAATAGCCTCACCAAAATTCACCTTATTACCGTTATTATCTTGTTCATCTAACTCTTCCTCCAATGCCTTCATCTTCTCCTTATCCCTTTTAAGTTTATGACAAAATCTCAGTTGATGGTCGTGTTTGTCACAGTAAAAACAAATGTATTCCTTTTTCATGTCTGGTCTATTCGGTTGTCTTTCCATGTTTCGTTGATTAACCCTCCTTGCAATAAAAGCTTTTTCAATTGGAGTTCCAATTTCCGTTGCCTCCTTATCTTTTCCTTCCATAAGGCTTTCGCATCTCCTCATTAAGCAAGCTACTAACCACTAACCACATTGAAACAACGCCATTCGAATTTGAGTTATTCAACGCAACCACAAGTGTTTCCCAACTTTCTGGCAACGAACTCATCATCATTAAGGCTTGTGTTTCATCATCCACCTTGAAATTCACGGCAGCCAATTGATTCACAATTTCCTGAAAATCATTAAGATGCTCTCCAATTGATCCACCTTCCTTAAGCTTTAGATTCACCAATCTTCTCATAAGAAGAGCCTTATTTGTTGCGGAGTTCTTTGCATAAACCCCTTCCAATTTCTTCCATATTGCATAAGCAGATGTTTCATTCGCAACAATATGAAACACTGAATTATCCAAAAAACATCGAATAGACGCAGCAGCCTTCCTATCCAAAGTCTCCCATTTTTCTTCGGATAGACTGCTAGGTTTTTCCCCATTATTCTCCAGTGGCTGATGAAGATCATTAAGATAAAGGAAATCTTCCATCTTTGCCCTCCATAATCCCCAATTCTTCCATTAAGCTTTTCAATAATTATTTTATCCATATTCAAACCCTCTCCAAAAAAATTATGTAGAAGGCTTTAATACCAATTGTTACAGCAAGATCACTACACAATTAGATCTTGAAAGTGGGAAAAATATAACAATAACAAACCTTTATTAGTCCACCAAATTATTACAATGAAAGCCTAAAAATAATTGAGAATTTATCTCAATCCCCGAAAAAACAATTTTTTTTCCTTTCCTTCAAGTACTAGTAATTCTCTCCCTAATGAGATGCTTATATAGGCAAATAGAAAGACTAGGTATAAAGCCTAATTGGACCCTAAAATATCTAAGAAATAAATACTCCTTAAAACTTGCTCAAGATAAACCTTTATCAATTATGCCACCTAATAAGGGAAAGTAATATCTATCAAAATTCCATTAATTAGGGAAAATAATATTTATCCAAATCCCATTAATTAGGGAAAGCAATATCTACCCTTTCTCCCTCTTAGAAAAATTTCCTTCCATTTAATCTGATTTAACATCACCATTTTCTCCACCTATGATTGAATATCACAAATCACAACACTCCACCTTGATATGAAATCTCTCCAATAATCAACAAATCCTTAAACCAAAAAACTACCCACAAATGATGCATTTCTCAGATGAGATACACCACTAAAATAATCTTAAATTTGCTTGTATTACCACAATGGCCTCCATGTAGACTTGGTGGCTTTACGTTGATGGCTCCACCTTGATTCAGATGAACTCGCCTCTCCTAATCCAATTTGAAAACTCATAACATTCTCCATCGTTTTTCCAAGCAATTTATATATGTTATCATTTCCCTGTTTTGCGTGCAGAAGCTCCTTTTTACCCCTCCAAACCCTTGTAACTCTAGCTTTAGTCGAAAAAATGCAACTTTTTTGTTCCAATTGTCCAATTGAAGCAAGATTCTTCTTAATTTATGGGATGTACCTAACTCCCATTAACTTCACCACCTTTCCATCTTTCATCTTCAATCGAACCGAACCTATGCCTTTAACATGCAAATCTCGACCGTCAGCGGATAACACTTCACTACTTTGTTCTTCATAATCAATAAATGCTTCCTTTTGGTGGCACACATGGAAACAAGCTCCTGAATCAAGTATCCAATCTTTGCTTTTGTCTTCATTAACACATAAAACATTTCCTTCAATCTCCTCGCCAAAATTCACCTCATTACCGTTATTATCTTGTTCATCTGACTCTTCCTCCAATGCTTTCATCTTCTCCTTATCCCTTTTAAGTTAATGACAAAATCTCAGTTGATGACCGGGTTTGTCACAGTAAAAACAAATGTATTCCTTTTTCATGTCTAGTCTATTCGGTTGTCTTTCCATGTTTCGTTCATTAACCCTGTTGTATATGACGTAGTTGTATACACAATTATATGATTTTTGTTTGATGATAACAACCAAATAAATATTATTTTTAATGTGTTTGCTACTGTACTGCTCTATATATACACAGGAATATAATATTTATATTTAAATAGAATACGACTGTACAGACATTCATATATTCATACATTATTTTATTTAAATTAAATATTATATTTCAAACATTCAAACAGTACAACTATCTATAACTCCACTATTTAAACACTTCACAAATATTTGTACTTGTAAATAAACCGAATAAAGTAGACAAGTTTGTTTGACAACAATATTTTATTTCAAACAAATTTGTTTATTACAAATATCAGTACAATTCTCACATTCTTATACAAAACTCCTCACTACAACTCTTTGTCACTACTGTACATTCTCAATCACTCAGTAATTTCATATTCACTACAACACTCATACATTTCACATTCACTCATATACACTTTTACACACTATTTTTGGTTTCTGCCTTCTGTCTTCAGTCTTCTGTCTTCACAGTCAGTCCAGTCATCTACACCTGTCATATACAGAAACACACACATAGTATCTGGAACAGAAATAATATTCTAAATTCTAGCGAATATATTTTATTTTTAAAAATTTTATTTGCCTCAGATTTTTGGTGTGTTTCTCATCATTTTTCATGACTTGATCTGATTCTTCTATGATTAGACAGCTTATGATATTCACAGTGAAACACTGTAAATATCACAAGGCAGTCAGTCTGTGTGTGTGTGTGTGTGTGTGTATATATATATAGTATCGGAACAGGAAAGCTGTTTTGATCGACTGCATATACATACATTCATAAAATATACATGTGTGCACTGCCTCGCCAATCAAAACACAGTGTGCAACTGAGGAGCAGCCACGTGGACCAACTCGACTCAGTGCAACAAGGCAGCAATTACACAAGTATAGTGATCTCAAAAAACACATGCATGGCCGAGCAAAACAAAAGGTCAAATTCAAAGTCAACATAAGACTGTGTACATGCAAGAACTTTCAGCAAACAATGGTGATGGGTTACAAGGGGAAGTGAATCAAGTATCAGTGCACCAGCTTTTAAATGTGCAAAGACAAGCCAGTGTGTCATGAACAAAAGGTATATGGTCAAGCATGCTCAATGTTAAAGTCAAATGGTGTAACAGCTCGAGTCAGGAGTGGTGTCATAACAGATGTGTGTCATCATGGAGTAAGTAAACTCAAGAGCCAAGATGATTGTGTGAATGATGTTACAAATGTACATGTGCATATGGAAGACACACAAGATAGTATGGTACAAGCAATGGTAAAACAAGTAAGTTTAACACAAGAGCACAAGTTTGCTTGAATGATTTCAGCAATAATGTTCAGCCACTACAAATCAGCAAATCAAATGTTCAATAGCTTAGCAAGATAGTGACTACAACATGGCAAAAATTACATGTAAACACAAGCAGCAAATGGAGCATGCATACATATGATACTCAGTATACAAACGAGAGTGGCCATGAAGCTGAGTGGTAATGTTTTGAAGTCTTTTTTAACATGCAACAGCAAAATATATGAAGCATGGAATAATGCGGTAGCAGCAAGTGTATAATTGAGCTACAGCAAAACTTTTGAAAGGTGCAGTATACAATGTACATGTATGACCAAGCAAATGTGCAGAAGTGACATAGCAACATGATTCATACTCAAGAAATGCAGCCAACATTTGAAGCAACACAGTATCAATGTCAAGTGTGCACATATGGTGCATTTCAGATTAAGCAAAGGTACAAAACATGGAGCTTGGTTCAGGTCAATCATGTATGTTCAAGAATGTTTTTCAGATCTGTCAAAAACATGTATCACATGTACACGACTGAAATGGAGATGCAAGGATATTTTCAAGTAGGCACATACTCATGGATGCACAGGAAAGAGCAGTAGTGTCAAACAAAGTGAAGGGGCATTTCATTTTGGTTCAAAACAGCAAAATTTTCATTTCGCACCAGTTCTGGAAAAATCAAGTCAAGGATTTCAAACAAGAATTACAAAATCAATTTATGGCATGCTCGAGAAATCATATTTGAGCAAAAATAGATTCGTAAGAATAAATCTTATATTTGGCGAGTTTTCAAGATGGATTCCAAAATTATTGCCTACACAATATTGGATTGGAAAATCATTTAAATGTTTTCAGATTTGCATATGATTTCAATTCTGAAAATATGGCAAGTTTTCATTCAAAGAAATTACCGTTTAATTTTATGGCAAGCAAACATTTCGAGCATTACAAAACCAAGGGAAAAATCAAAGCATTTTTAGCACGGGAATAATTCAAATGGAGGCAGCAATTATCTTTCACACAAATCAGTTTCCTGTTTTGTTTATCATACAATTCTGTTCGAATCCATATAAAGAATTCTTCCTTTAAAATGTTTTGAGAATTCAAACTTTCCTTTTTTCCAGAAAATCAAAGTTATAAATCTGTTTCCTGAAATGGTTTCATGCCAAAATTATCGAGAGGGACAGTAGGCCAATATCATGTCA
Organism: Allium sativum; assembly: GCA_030737875.1. Lineage (NCBI taxonomy): Eukaryota > Viridiplantae > Streptophyta > Magnoliopsida > Asparagales > Amaryllidaceae > Allium > Allium sativum. The sequence continues at coordinate 1,042,512,492 of CM060916.1, read as the reverse complement.
ATCAGAAAGGGAAATCGTGGACAATTCAAATCGCAAGGGGCCACAAACATTATATTTCCAGAATTCATCTCGAAAAGTCATTCAAAAATCGAGAAATCAAAAAGGGGAAACCGCAAATTATCAGGCCAAGCCATTTATCACGAAATCAAAGATTAGGTTTTATTTTACCCTTTATAACACGGATATCATCACAGGCAAACCAGAGATCGAAACCAAAAATCAACTCGCAAGAAATTCAAAGCAAGAAAATTCAGAAAACTCACGGTTTTCGATCGTAGAATCAAAACCATAAATCGGTGACGAGAGAGAAAGCCAAGCATCATTCATTCAAGCTTCAGAGATCTTTTCAAAGCATCAAGTAATCAATCGCAATTCGATTTGGGGGAATTTGATGAAATCCTAGTTCGGCCGCCATATTTCATTCTCCAGAATACAAAAGGAGATCGGGCAAAAGCAAATAGGAGTGGGTCGGTCTACATGCACTAGGCTAAGCCAACTTTAATATAAAGGGTATTTTGAATTTGTTTTTTAAATCCTAGGGTTTCTTGTTTATGTTTTAATTTGTATCATTTTTAATTCTGTTTTTTTTGTAAACTGTCCGAACAGTTCTAGAGTCTGTAAAATCTAGGGAGAATCAGTCAGGGTGTTGACTGACAGTTGCTAGAGTCTGTAAAATCTAGGTAACTGGTTACGGGGTCGTAATCAGGGGAAATCTGATCGAGGGGATAACGGTCAGTCTAGGGTTTTGAGCATAGGGTTAGAATAGGAGCAGGGTTTGCGAGTGTACATGGTCTTGTATGCGGGATCTGTTCTATCCCCTTGTAGAAACCTTAGGAATTCAGCAGTAGGCAGGGTTTTGCCGAAGCTGGGTATCTCTTGTATCATTTACTTTCTACATTTCTATTTCTGCTATATTTTGTGATCTGTGAATATTTTAATATCTCGCGAAATTTTAATAAACCCTATTCACCCCCCTCTAGGGTTAATCTAGATCCAACAATTGGTATCAGAGCAGGTATTTTCTGTTAACTCTACAGTAATGGTGATCCCTAGTTATCAGTCCATAGAGAGTCAGTCCAGTGATATTCCAATTATTTTCAATGGAATAGATTTTTTAATATGGAAATCAAAATTCGAACTATATTTAAAATATGTTAATTTTGAATATTGGAATATTATTGAAAATTTAGGAGATATGTTGGATAAGAAGAATAAGGTTTTGAATGCTCGTGTTATGCATGTTATTTATTCCTATCTTGATAATGATCAATTAAAATTTATCTCTCATTGTTTAACTGCGCAGGATATCTGGAAAACTCTTACCATGCTGTATGGAAAATCCGATGACTGCTCAAAACCCCAGAATGGCAACTCAGATTCAGATCTATGCTTAACAGGTTACGTGGATGAAATTTCAGATGGATCAGATGATGGAGAATCAACAGATGCTGAAACGGAAAAATTCACATACGAAGATTTAGTTTATATGTGTGTTGACTTGACTTAATCCGTCGATAAACTCCAACTGAAAATTAAAACTTTGAAATCTGAAAACTCTGAGTTGCGATGCAAAAATAATGTTTTGGAATTGAAATTTGAAAATAGATAATTTTCTAATTCTAAGTGCGAAAATTGTTTGAATTTGGAAAATAGTCTTGCTCATCTTAATTAAAATTTTGAAAAGCTTGAAAACCAAATTTTGATTTTGAAAAATATTGAGGATGAGCTAACTCATAGAAATATTTTTTTGCAAAAGGAATTAGATAATTTCAAGACATATGAAAATTCCAAATTTGAATTTTTTGAAAAAGAAAACTTGTTGAAAACTGAATCTGCTTTGAAAAAGCTTGAAAATAAAATTGAAAAATTCAAGATTTTTGAAAAAACAATTTGAAAAGAAAATTCAGTATGAATCTGAGATTCTTAAATCCAAGACCAAAATCAAATTGCTTGAAAATGAAAATTCTATTTTGAAACAGAATGATATTGAAAAGAGAAAAATCAGCATTAACCGATGTTCGAATCTAATGGAAGAAAATTATGATCTTAAATCCAAAATCAACAATCTTGAATTAAGTTTGAAACGTTTTTCAACTGGAGAAAAATCTTTGAATATGTTGTTGAAAAATCAATTTTCTTCTGGTAATTAAAACGGTCTTGGTTTTGGGAAAAGAAATGATTTTGAAAATTTGAACTCTTGTGATTTCAAAAATCCTTCAAACGGCTTCAAGAAGGGTCATTCAGAAAATTTGAATTTAAAAAATTCCAAAAGTTTTTTGAGTCACAATCGAGATAAGAATTGGTTTGATAACAATTCATTTAATTCATTTTGGACTCTGGAAGGAAATAAAGTAAATTCGTTTAAATTCAAACAAGTTTGGGTTCCAAAGGGTATGAAGATAAATTCGGATGGATTGTTATACAAACAGATATGGATACCAAAAGATGTTAACAAAACTATGAGTGGTTTTACTAATTTTGTTAGACCACTCAATCCTGTAAACTGTTAGGTACCAGAGGAGGTTGAGGAACTGCTTTCCGAAAGAGAAACTGGATTCAAACTGCAACATATCACAGAATCATTCACGGTTCCTTAGCCACATCTGTTGAGTCAGAGATTCTGGTTTACATCGATTTTATGTATGATCTCTGAACTCGCCTTTGTAAATATTTATTTTCTTTGTTATTCCTCCTTCTAACTCTTTTTTTTCTTTGATTTGTCACTGCCACACTTTTTTTTGTTTCCTTTTTGAGCTTCATTACCTTCCGGTTGCAGAACTCTTGATTTTCTGGAAATGTGCTTCACTTGAATGAAAATCTGATGTTTTAATCTTTTCATATCTTGAATATAAATTTGTAAATATCTGCAATTGTTTTGAAGTTTATTTTCTATTTTCTGAATTCATAGCAGTGTTGATGTATTCTTGTCATATCTTGAACACTGTTAATTTGAATTCTAAATTTTTTGAAGATCTGAATACTTAATGAAATTTTACACACCTCTGCTGTTTGAGTTCCTTCTAATTCATTTTAGAAAAGCTTGAAATAATATACACATTACAGCACTCTACTATTTATCAGTTGTGATAATTCCATTGATTTCAGATTGGCTTGGATATTTTATTTGGTCTTGAATCATTGCGTACATCTTAAAATTCACTATAATTCATGATCATCTGTTTTGGATTTTTTGTTTGTTTGAGATCACTTGAAAATTTCTGATATTTTGAATCCCACACATCTCTCAAATCTGAAATTATTAATGTTATGTGATTGATTCATTGTATCTCATGATTTACTTCCATTCAAATGATTTCAAATAAATTATTTTTGGATCATGAATATGTCTTCAAACTTGATGTAAATATTCTGAAAAATTCTTTGGGCTTATCAGAAATAATTTGGAAAAATTCTTTGAAAATCCGATCTTGAAACTTACTGTTATTTTATGATTTTTTGATTTAGATATTTGATTGTTTAAAATCATTTGAAATTATTGATTTCTTAAATCTCACACACATCGTGAATTTAAAATTTATAATCTGGTGTGACTGATTCATTGAATCTTGATCTTTTCATATCCCTTCAAATGATTTAAAATAACCATATATTTAATCATTGGATCATGAACCATTCTTTGACTGTCTGAAATATCTTTGAAGCATCTCCTTGACAAGTCTGCTTTGAAAATGTTATTTGTGCTGCTTTGATACTGTTCTTCAAATAACTGCTTGTTCTTGTCTGCAGTTCTGATAAATGTGCCAAATTGTTAATTCTGTCTGGTTGGGGTTTGTAATTAAAATTTGTTAATAGGGACACCAATTGGTATCAAATGTTCCTTTCATTACGGTATTTCCGAACAAGTTCCTGGATGACAAGCCTAAAGAGTATCTTATTGTGCTAATTTTTTTGTATATATTTTTTAATCCCTCTTGTCCTGTATAGCTCTTCATATTCCTCTTGTTATTGATTTTCAAATTTAAAATTATTTATTTTTTATTCATTCAGAAATTAAAACCAATATCCAAATTGAACAGTATTTATAATTCATCAAAATTATTATTAGAACTTGAAATTGTGATGAATTGTGACTGCAGTATATTTCACATTAAGAGGATATTTTATTTAGATTTTCATGATGGTTGAATAATTATTATAATATCTTTGAATTGGCAATTATCTCACAACCATCTTCTTTGTCTACCATTATTCTGCCATCCATGACAATTTTATATTAATGTGGAGAGTTAATATTTTTTAGAAATCATTCTGAATAAACAGTGAAAATATTTATGATAGAAATTGGACTATGTTATTATTCAGAATTAGTGATAATTGAAAATTTTCAATGATCCTTGTTCAGTCGAGCATATTTCATAATATAATTAATTTAGAAATTTATTTCACAGTCCATTTCTGTACCTACCCCATTTTCTATCATCCATATATTGGTTTTATATACCGAGGAGTTTTTTCCTTTAAATGCTAAAAATAATAAATATAATTAATACATAAGTGTGTCTCTAACCTCATTTAAAAATCCAAGCTCTGGTTATGCGTGGTCAGTGTGCTCTTAAATAAAATAAAAAGAAAAAGGAAAAATGTGCTACAAATAGAAATTAATTTGAAATTCTTCTTGGTATGTGAAAACCAGCCTATCAATCCATGTTCTAATCTGTGAAATGTGTTAATATTTTATGACGTATTATGATTGACAGCTATTGGGATTTGGGATTATTCGATTTTGTCACTTAAATTGAATTATTAATTATAGTCCAAATCCATCACTGTTTTTGTGCTCAATTTTATAATTTTTTTTTGGAAATATATGTTTTTATAACTCTCTCCATTTATATAAAATTCATTGTAAATCCGTCATTCTCTACAATGTGAAATATGCCACCTGTTTTTAGTTTATTATGATTTTTGTTTGACTGATTGAGATTTATGATGACCGTTCTTCCTCTTAAGCTGAAATTATATTTATTAGTCATTTTTCATCTATATTTTAATTTTTAAATCCTTTTGATGATAACAAAAGGGGGAGAATGGGTTGAGATTTCGATTTATGAGTGAATATTTTATAAATATTTTTAATTTTGAAAATTCATTATTATTCATTTCATTTCACTCATGCACAGTTATAGGGGGAGTTTTCTGTTGTAGGGGAGTTAATAAATAGGGGGAGTTCATTATTCACTGTCAGACACATTTTTATTGTGCTCGAAATCTTTTATTTGTTTGTCATCATCCAAAAGGGGAGATTGTTGTATATGACGTAGTTGTATACACAATTATATGATTTTTGTTTGATAATAACAACCAAATAAATATTATTTTAAATGTGTTTTCTACTATATTGTTCTATATATACACATGAATATAATATTTATATATAAATAGAATACGACTGTACAGACATTCATATATTCATACAGTATTTTATTTAAATTAAATATTATATTTCAAACATTCAAACAGTACAACTATCTATAACTCCACTATTTAAACACTTCACAGATATTTGTACTTGTAAATAAACTAAGTAAAATAGACAAGTTTGTTTGACAACAATAAAATAATATTTTATTTCAAACAAATTTGTTTATTACAAATATCAGTACAATTTTCAGATTCTTATACAAAACTCCTCACTAAAACTCCCGGTCACTACAGTACATTCTCAATCACTCACTAATTTCATATTCACTACAAACTCATATATTTCACATTCACTCATATACACTTTTACACACTGTTTTTTGTTTCTACCTTCTGTCTTCACTGTCAGTCCAGTCGTCTACACCTGTCATATACAGAAACACACACACAGTATCTGGAACAGAAATAATATTCTAAATTCTAGCGAATATATTTTATTTTTAAAAATTTTATTTGCCTCAGATTTTTGGTGTGTTTCTCATCATTTTTCATGACTTGATCTGATTCTTCTATGTTTAGACAGCTTATGATATTCACAGTGAAACACTGTAAATATCACAAGGCAGTCAGTTTGTGTGTGTGTATATATATATATAGTACAAGGACAGGAAAACTATTTTGATCGACTGCAATATACACATGCATAAAATATACATGTGTGCACTGCCTCGCCAATCAAAACACAGTGTGCAACTGAGGAGCAGCCATGCGGACCAACTCGACTCAGTGCAACAAGGCAGCAACTACACAAGCATAGTGATCTCAAACAACACATGCATGGCCGAGAAAAACAAAAGTTCAAATTCAAAGTCAACATAGAAGTCAACACAAGACTGTGTACATGCAAGAACTTTCAGCAAACAATGGTGATGGATTACAAGGGGAAGTGAATCAAGTATTAGTGCACCAGCTTTAAATGTGCAAAGACAAGCTAGTGTGTCATGAACAAAAGCTATATGGTCGAGCATGCTCAATGTTAAAGTCAAATGGTGTAACAACTCGAGTCAGGAGTGGTGTCATAACAGATGTGTGTCATCATGGAGTAAGTAAACTCAGGAGCAAGATGATTGTGTTAATGATATCACAAATGTACATGTGCATACTGAAGACACACAAGTCAGTATGGTACAAGCAATGGTAAAACAAGTAAGTTTAACACAAGAGCACAAGTTTGCTTGGATGATTTCAGCAATAATGTTCAGCCACTACAAATCAGCAAATCAAATGTTCAATAGCACAGCAGGATAGTGACTACAACATGGCAAAAATTACATGTAAACACAAGCAGCAAATGGAGCATGCATACATACGATGCTCAGTATACAAACGAGAGTGGCCATGCAGTTGAGTGGTAACGCTTTTGAAGTCTTTGGACACATGCAACAACAAAATATATGAAGCATGGAATAATAGGGTAGCAGCAAGTGTATAATGAGCTACAATAAAACTTTTAAAAGGTGCAGTATACATGTATGACCAAGCAAATGTGCAGAAGTGACATAGCAACATGATTCATACTCAAGCAATGCAGCCAACATTAGAAGCAAGACAGTATCAATGTCAAGTGTGCACATATGGTGCACTTCAGGTTAAGCAAAGGTACAAAACATGGAGCTTGGTTCAGGTCAATCATGTATGTTCAAGAATGTTTTTCAGCTCTATCAAAAACATGTATCACATGTACACAACTGAAATGGACATGCAAAGATATTTTCAAGTAGGCACATACTCATGAATGCACAGGAAAAAGCAGTAGTGTCAAACAAAGTGAAGGGGCATTTCATTTTGGTTCAAAACAGCAAAATTTTCATTTCGCACCAGTTATGGAATAATCAATTCAAGGATTTCAAACAAGAATTACACAATCAATTTATGGCTTGCTCGAGAAATCATATTTGAGCAGAAATAGATTCGCAAGAATAAATCTTATATTTGGCAAGTTTTCAAGATGGATTCCAAAATTATTGCCTACACAATATTGGATTGGAAAATCATTTAAATGTTTTCAGATTTGCATATGATTTCAATTCTGAAAATATGGCAAGTTTTCATTCAAAGAAATTACCGTTTATTTTTATGGCAAGGAAACATTTCGAGCATTACAAAACCAAGGGAAAAATCAAAGCGTTTTTAGCATGGGAATAATTCAAATGGAGGCAGCAATTATCTTTCCCATAAACCAGTTTCCTGTTTTGTTTATCATACAATTCTGTTCGAATCCATATAAAGAATTCTTCTTTTAAAATGTTTTGAGAATTCAAACTTTCCTTTTTCCAGAAAATCAAAGTTATAATTCTGTTTCCTGAAATGGTTTCATGCCAAAATTATCGAGAGGGACAGTAGGCCTATATCATATCAATCAGAAAGGGAAATCGTGGACAATTCAAATCACAAGGGGTCACAAACATTATATTTCCAGAATTCATCTCGACAAGTCATTCAAAAATCGAGAAATCAAAAAGGGGAAACCACAAATTATCAGGCCAAGCCATTTATCACGAAATCAGAGATTAGGGTTTTATTTTACCCTATATAACACGCATATCATCGCAGGAAAACTAGAGATCGAAACCAAAAATCAACTCGCAAGAAATTCAAAGCAAGAAAATTCAGAAAACTCACGGTTTTCGATCGCAGAATCAAAACCACAAATCGGTGACGAGAGAGAAAGCCAAGCATCATTCATTCAAGCTTCAGAGAACTTTTCAAAGCTTCAAGTAATCAATCGTAATTTGATTTGGGGGAATTTGATGAAACCCTAGTTCGGCTGCCATATTTCATTCTCCAGAATATAAAAGGCGATCGGGCAAAAGCAAAGAGGAGTGGCCGGTCTACATGCACTAGGCTAAGCCAAGTTTAATATAAAGGGGATTTTGAATTTGTTTTTTAAATCCTAGGGTTTCTTGTTTATGTTTTAATTTGTATTGTTTTTAATTCTGTTTTTTTTTTGTAAACCGTCCGAACAGTTCTAGAGTCTGTACAATCTAGGGAGAATCAGTCAGGGTGTTGACTGACAGTTGCTAAAGTCTGTAAAATCTAGGTTACTGGTTACGGGTCGTAATCAGGGGAAATCTGATCGAGGGGATATCGGTCAGTCTAGGGTTTTGAGCGTAGGGTTAGAATAGGAGCAGGGTTTGCGAGTGTACATGGTCTTGTACGCGGGATCTGTTCTATCACCTAGTAGAAACCTTAGGAATGCAACAGTAGGCAGGGTTTTGCCGAAGCTGGGTATCTCTTGTATCATTTACTTTCTGCATTTCTGTTTCTGCTATATTTTGTGATCTGTGAATATTTTAATATCTCGCAAAATTTTAATAAATCCTATTCCCCCCCTCTATGGTTAATCTAGATCCAACAAACCCTCCTTGCAATAAAAGATTGTTCAATTGGAGTTCCAATTTCCGTTGCCTCCTTATCTTTTCCTTCCATAAGGCTCGTCCTTCGCATCTCCTCATTAAGCAAGCTACTAACCACCGACCCCATTGAAACAACGCTATTCGAATTTGAGTTATTCAATGCAACCACAAGTGTTTCCCAACTTTCTGGCAACGAACCCATCATCATTAAGGCTTGTGTTTCATTATCGACCTTGAAATTCATGGCAGCCAATTGATTCACAATTTCCTGAAAATTATTAAGATGCTCTCCAATTGATCCACCTTTCTTAAGCTTTAGATTCACCAATCTTCTCATAAGAAGAGCTTTATTACTTGTGGAGTTCTTTGCATAAACCCCTTCCAATTTCTTCCATATTGCATAAGCAGATGTTTCATTCGCAACAATATGAAACACTGAATTATCCAAAAAACATTGAATAGACGCAGCAGCCTTCCTATCCAAAGTCTCCCATTTTGCTTCAGATAGATTGCTAGGTTTTTCCCCATTATTCTCCAGTGGCTGATGAAGATCATTAAGGTAAAGGAAATCTTCGATCTTTGCCTTCCATAATCCCCAATTTCTTTCATTAAGCTTTTCAATAATTATTTTATCCATGTTCAAACCCTCTCCAAAAAAATTATGTAAAAGGCTCTGATACCAATTGTTAGGATTTTCGCAAGATCACTACACAATTCGATTTTGAAAGAGGGAAGAATATAACAATAACAAACCTTTATTAATCCACCAAACTATTACAATGAAAGCCTAAAAATAATTGAGAATTTATCTCAATACCCAAAAAAACAAAAAAAAAATCCCCTTTCCTTCAAGTACTAGTAATTCTCTCCCTAATGAATGCTTATATAGGCAAATATAAAGACTAGGTCTAAAGCCTAATTGGACCCTAAAATATCTAAGAAATAAATACTCCTTAAAACTTGCTCAAGATAAATCTTTATCAATTATGCCACCTAATAAAAGGAAAGTAACATCTATCAAAATTCCATTAATTAGGGAAAACAATATCTATCCAAATCCCATTAATTAGGGAAAGCAATATCTACCCTTTCTCCCTCTTAGAAAAATTTCCTTCCATTTGATCTGATTTAACATCACCATTTTCTCCACCTATGATTGAATATCAAAAATCACAACAGATTGTCCACCGCATACAGAGTTTATAGTGTTCCGTCCACTCTACCTATACAGGATTACGGCACTGGAGCTAGCTTATTTACCAGATTACAATTTTTTTCATTCATTCTTCTCTGTAATAAACTTCTAAAAATTACAATTTAATGGCTTCCTCATCCAATACCAACCAAAACATCTCCTTCCATTCATCCTCCCAAGGACCACTCCAACATAGTACTCTTGCACGAGTGATCAAAGTGGAAGGACCTCTGAAGTATTCTCCGCAAATGCTCATTGAAATCCAACAAACGCAACTACGAATGGCTAGGGAACAAGAGAAACATGAAAACATCATTATGAATCTACAGAATTTACTGATGAATGATCATTCTAACGCAATCTTTATTGAAAATGATTCATCTAATATCCTTGTTTATAACCCAATGAATGATGAAGAATAAGAAGTAGAACAAGAATAGGAAGAAGAACAAGAACAGGACGATCCGATGAAAGAAGATGATCGAGTCATATACGTTGGCGGGGTGTGTTTTGATAAGGATGGTAATGTTATTGAACAAAATGGAAAATTTTGCCTCCATTATCCAAATTGTTCATTACATAAATCACCCATTATCCAAACTTCCCATTTCTCAAAATTTGACTAACGCCTTAAATTTTCGAAAAATTTCACCATAACCTCTTTTGTACAACCCTTTCGGTAAAACTACAACTCGCCTCTCTAGGTCCTCATCAATCCAAAAGAAAAGCCAAACGGCTTGCCAATCTGCACATAAAACCATCAAACCCAATCAACATAGTAAATATGTATCTTTATGTCGGGCATTCAATTTTATTCCTCTTTTGAGTTTCCACTCAATAACTTGTCCAATATAATATATATATATATATATATCCAGTTCTAACTAATTTCCAATTCAATTTCACATAAATGTTAAATTTGACTTATGTCAAATTATTTTCCGTTCTTTTATTGGTTTTATCATTCCGGTTTTTATTTAACTTTTCTCAAGTTAAATTTTAATTCGTTTGATTCACTTTTGTTTTTTCAGTCTATTTAACTCGTATTAGTTAAATTGAAGCTCTAATCATCTTAATCATTTCTCAAACACTTATATAGATTGGTTTAAGTATAATTCATCGTTTCAATTGGAATTATATAGTCATCCCACTTTCGAAACTCAAAAATAAACACTGGTGATGTTGCTACAATCACCAGAATCATCCCCTAGCGACTAGAATGTGATTCTATATCTATCCAATATATTCAAGACTTCGTATAAACGTTGATCAGACGTATATTCAAAATATTTTTACACTCGGTAACCCAACCTCAACGTAAATAACACTCAAACTCTTTTTGTATGATATAATCTTTCAAAACCAAATTCATTTTTATATATATACGCAAATTCGTTGTCTTCTATATATAATACTCTTCAAACTCATTCTAGGGCATTACTAACCCTATCTCTAATGAGTCACTCTTCTAGGATGTTACTAATTTTACCTCTGATGAATCATTTCCTTCTGTTCAAACGAGTCATGCCCCATAAATAATACCAAAGCTCTGATACCAAGTGTGACGACTCACCTTACTGTCCGATTGGAGCCGATAATCCAACCGACTTAAACCGATCAACAAGACGTATCGCTTGGGGTTTCGACTAATAAGAACTGAACAAAACAACTTTTTCATTATTGCTGCAAAAACTTCATCATCAGTCTTGATTCTATCTGTATAAGTGGTGTGCCTTTCCAATAAAATCTGATCAGGAAACTTTCATCTTTTTAGCTACATACATATCAGATCGTCAAAAAGGCTTTAATGTTAAGCCTTTCATCATCGGTCATAAATTGGGAGGTATATGCCGAGAATCATCTTTTTACTTCAGTTTATCATCTTCTTTAAAAGTTTCAAAATATTTCTTCATAATGGAAGAGGGCAATAATGAAGTTTCATCCGCGTCCTCACATACAGTTGACAACCCAACCAATGCTCTTAGTGAACCAACTGTGAAACTCAAAGATCAATTGATCACGACCCAACTTGATGAGAACGATTATTTTCTTTGGAATATCCAGTTTAAACTGATACCAGTGGATATGATCTGGAATGCTACATCTATGGAAACATGGAGATACATACCTGATACAACAATTGCAGATAATTATGGCAGCATAGTCATGAACAAGGAACATGCATAGTATAAAATATAAGACAGACTATTAGCATCATGGTAGTTGTCAACTATCAGTTCAAATCATTACGCCATAGATTGCCTACTACAACGAAAATCCAAGGTGTTGCCAGCTAAAATGTTACCACAACTATGCTGATTTTTGTGTATTGCAACGCACTCTTTAATGTGTTATTATATATATCAAATTGTGTTGTAGTAGCTATAGTTATAAACTTATAAGTTTAATTTGCCACATCATCAATCTGCATCTATAAAAAGATGCATATTTATCCATCAATTTACCTTTTAAAAACAACATCTGAAGTTGGCACCTCACCAATCTGTTAAAATACTTCACCACCAATAGGAAATCAATTTACGTTACTCATTGGATTCCTCTTTCTCAATTTCTTTCGTTCTCACCCCTAAATTTCCAATTCCTATCCCTAATTTTCATACACCTTCTTCCACTCCAACCCTCTCTGCGTCCTCCACTTCTTCCATCTAGTCCTCGACTCCAAAGGCACCCACTTCTCGCCTTCCTCGTCATCAAATGGCAGCCAATCCAAGAAGAAAGGTGCTAGCTTTTTATCCTGTGTTTCTCATGTACGTTTCTGTTGGTTTTTTGATCATCGCTATTCATTAGTCTACCGAGAAACGGAAATTATTATCATCATGAGTATAATTTTGTTTGGTTGGTGGTGCTTTTTTGTGGTTCTATTGTATGTTGATTCTCTGAAATGTTCTTTGAGCTGTTATTTGGTTGTTAATCAATTTAATAACACATAACTTTAGTTCCTAGTGAAGTGTGGTTGTGAACAATTAGACCATCGACCTTATATAAGATGCATGTTCTAAACAACTGCTCGGGTTTTCCAGGTTGTTGTTGCCTGTGATGATTGAGGCATGATACACTGGTTTATGAAAATGGTTTCTTAAGTATGCTTACATATACATGATAGTTATCATTTCTTAAGTATTATCATGATCTGTATCCATAAGACCGTCTAATAAGTATACACATGATTTCTTAAGTGTGTGTGTGTAAGACGGCTAGCTCTATCAACCCCCCAGTATTTGCCTTAAACACCCCATTATTTCACATAAAACTCTCCCACCCCAATCAATTCCAACAATGCCCTTTTTCTAGTTTTGAAAGAACTGAATCTAACCTAATTCTTCTTCTTTCCATTTCTTTTTTAGTTTCTTTCATAAAGGAATTTTAAGTCTAAAATGCAAAAGAAAAATGTCAAAACCATGATCCTGTCTTTAAATTGTTTTCCTAATTAGTATAAGTTGTTAAAAGTTGTTAAATGCTGCACAAAATGGATTGAAGAACCTAATACTTAGGATTTGTTGAGAACCTGAGACGATTCTCTTCTTTAGTATTGCTCAAATATGAATGGTAGAGTTATTGTATGATGTTATAATTGGTAGCTTCCTAGTTACATTTTCAGTCCAAATTTTTAATATAGCTGCAGATAAATTATTTGCAATTATAAACTGATTCTAGAGAAGAAGGACTACTGTTTTTAGTTTTGATTTCCAATGTTTTGAAGTAAGTTTGAATTTTGATTTGTACAGAGGATATTTATGTCAAGAAGAAAATAATTTTTTGTATGGGGTGAGAAGAGAAAACTAAGGGGTGAGAATAGAGCTACCCGTGTAAGACTGATTAATAAATATACACATGTTTTGTTTTGGTTATGCACACAAATACTAAATACATGAAATACATGCCTCAAAGCCTACTGAATGATTAGCAGTTTGTGATATCACTTCAATTCTTCCTTCAATTCGAGTTCAATAACCGCTCAATCAATTTCTACTTCAAATTAGTCAACAACGGCTACGAGAAAGAACTGCCACCACAAAATCCCAGCGAAGATGAGGACTGCGAAGGTAGGATCGAATGCGGGGAAGAAGTTTTTTGGTTGCTCCATGTGGCCGGTAAGTATAAATTAGGTTTTTTTTGGTTGCTCCATGTCAATTATCATATCTTCCATTGATGTTTTAGTCGAGAATTTAAGATATGTGCAGAATGACGATTGCGGGTATTTTATGTGGCATGACAAAGTGTATGAAATCAACAGCAATGCTGAATTGGATGATAACACTGTTAAATTGATAGAAAAAGAAAATACTATATCACAATTGCTCGTGGAAAAGAAGACAATTGAAGAAAAGCTGCTAAAGCAAAAGCAAAAGAGGGCAAAAGCCAATGACTTTGTGGCAGATATGAAGGAATAGTTGGCCCTAATGCGCATTGAATGTGGAAAACACAAGACAGGAGAAAAATTCTTTGCAAAAGCTTTAGCTATGTCCTAGAACATGTTTGGAGTTCTTTTGTGTGTTATTATGGCAATATAGAGCAGTGAAGTAACATGAAATAGCATGCATGGGTAGTTTTTCAGGTATAATTTTAAGTTTTGTCACATTGTAGATTAGTGATAATTTTTTCCACATTACAGATTAGTGATAATTTTTTGCCACATTGCCCATTAAACCTAAGTTATTGATTACTGGTAAATTTATCGACATTATAACTGTCTAATTGTTTACTCAGTATACACTTGTATACACACTATGCCTCTGTTATACTACATATGCACATTGTTTAGATCAGTATACACTTGTATCCACATTGTGCCTCTGTTATGTAACTCAGTTATGTAAATGAAACGCAATTGCAAATGAAACTCAGTTATGTTTAGATCAGTATACACTTGTATACTCATTGTTTAGATCAGTTATATAACTCAGTTATGTTTAGATCAGTATACACTTGTATCCACATTGTGCCTCTGTTATGTAACTCAGTTATGTAAATGAAACACAAATGCAAATGAAACTCAGTTATGTTTAGATCAATATACACTTGTATACACATTGTTTAGATCAGTTATGTAACTCACACATTGTTTAGATCAGTACACTTGTTTACACATTGTTTAGATCAGTATACTATGTTATACTGAAATGCAAATGGAATTTAGTTATGAAACTCAGTTTGTGCTGAAAGGAAACTCAGTTATACTATAACCATAGTTTGTGCTGAAATGCAATTGAGGCATGCATACCTCTTATTTTATGCTGAAATGCAATTGATTATGCAGGTGAAGGTGACAGTGATGAGGATTTTCAAGAACTTTTTACTGAAGCCACTAGAGGTACTCGATGTAGTAGAGGCATCAAACGCATTGGAGGCTTGCGCTATATTTTGAAACTGTTTTAGTTTTATGTAAACATGAATTTAGGACTGGCTTTGTTTGTAACTGAAATGTCTGTAAAATTGAATTTAGTGGCTATTTTTTTTTAATTTTGTAATTGACTATGTACTACATGTGTTTGCTGGTTAATTAATTTGAAATAAAAACTTCTTTGTTAATTTCAGTTTGATGTTATGTTATGTAATGTTGCCATATATATGATATAATGTTGCAATATGTGATGTTAAATGTTGTCATAACTATGATATAGTGTTGTCATTGGGTGGTAAAATTGTTGCCATAGATTTATGCATGTGGGCCCCACAACTGGATTCCGTGAACCCGGGCTACAGATTTTAGTGGCGATTCCGTATACCCGGGTTACAGATTTTAGTAGGCCCCACATTTTTGTAAATTTAGTACATGCGGCAACACCTGTGTTGATGTTGCCTTAGGGTCGCAAATGTATTTCCTTTGACTCTAAGGCAACGCGGAAAAAGGCAACCCCAAGAAAGTGTTGCCACAGATCATTTTTTGCCTATAGCAACACTTTTTTGCACCTACTGCGTCACTTCTCTGGGGTTGCCGTAGGCCATTTATGGCGTAGTGAATATATTGTCATTGCTTTTTAATTGCAAATCATCTTGTGAATTATGGACCAAAGTTGAACAGATTTCCAATTCACATTCTGCTACAAGAGTAATGCACTATAAAAGACTACAACACTAAATCAAGAAAGAAAAAATGACTATGAAGGAGTATCTAACCAAGAACAAAAATTAATGTGGTTCGCTTGAAACAGTAGGTCATAAGATTACTAAAACAGGTCAAATTCTTAATATCATGAATGGTTTGGATGAAGAAAATGAACCAGTTGTTGCAATAATCTATTTAAAGAAAATACTTCTAGACATACAATATATCCACTCTACACTCTTAGCTCATGAGGGTAGAGTTAAACAAAAAGAATTAATTCAATCAGACTATTCAGCTAGGTACGCATCAACAACCGAAGGAAAAAATCAAGAAAAATATTGTTATTCTAAATATATAAGGGAAGCAATCAAGAAGGTCAAAGATCTGGTCAGTCTCAAAGAGGAAGAGGAAGAGGTGGTAGATAAAACTCTAGCAATAGAGTTAAATGCTAAATTTGGGAAAATTTTATTCATATAGAAAGTAAATGTTACTTCAAATTCAGCTCAGATTTCATTTCAAATTAGCAAGGTTAAAATATTCAGAAAAATTCAAATGTGAATATTTCTCAATTGAATCAACTATCAAGAAGTCAATGAGACATTCTTATCAAGACCAAAGACATACAAAGTGAAGAGTGGCACCAAATTCAGGTGCATCTAATTATCTCACTAACAATCTAATAGAGGTACCGAGCTTGTACCTTTAAGAGATTAATTTCAAAATAAATGGATGACACATAGAACAATTTGTCTATACACTTTAGAACAGAATGATCAAATTAAACACAAAAAAACACAGATATGTTATAGAAATTGGTTTAACGTTATCCGACCAAGCATCATTGTCAATAAAATTATGATTTGATGCATTTACTACTTTTGTGTACTTAATTAATAAACTTCCAATCAAAGTTATAAATCATAAAAGTCTTACAAAAGTACTTTATGATGTTAAACTAGACTGCATCGGTTAAACATTTGGGTGCTTATGTTTACCATGTATCAGACCATATAGTAGACATAAAATAATTTTTTGATCAAGTGCATGTATCTTTTTAGATTACACCGATGAAAAAAAAAGGTATAAATTCCTTACTAATAATGGAAGAATATTTGTGTCAGGTACATGTTTAATGAATATATTTTTCATTTTGTAGGTAAAAGAATCAAAACCACACAAAAGATATACAATGCAAGGGTTCCAAACGCTCAAAAACCAATTTTTCTAAATCTAAACCACAAACCATACATGAAGGGGCATAAGGGGAATCATTAATATGGCATACTTTATCCAGTAACACATTGTGTCATTGTTCAACTGATAACGCAGATCACACATTTCATCCATCTCAAAATGATAGCATTTCAAATGAAAATCAAGTAGATAATAAAGAGGATCCACCTTGTAATCAATCGGAAAATGAAAGAGCAAGTAGAGCAACTAATATTCCTGCAAAACAAGGACATCACATGATTACTAGAGGAAAAAGTGGCATTTTCATGCCTAAAATTTACAATATTCAACTGAACTATGCAGAACCAACCACATATGAAGAAATAGTTCAAAATGTTCTTTGGAAAGAAGCCATGGATTTAAAAATTAACACATGGAGTTTAGTACACTTGCCTAAGGAAAAAATTGTATTTGGAACCAAGTAGGCTTACAAAATAAATAAAAAATCCAAATGAGACCATATCAAAGTACAAAGCTAGACTTATTACAAAAGGTTTTACTCAATAGTTTGGTCTTGATTTTAATAAGGCCTTCTCCCCAGTTGGTAAATCCACTGCTATAAGAGCTATATTAACGGTTGCATTATATATTAGTGGAAAACCGGGCAAATGGATGTTAATAATGCCTTTCTGAATGGAGGGCTCCTTGAGGAAGTTTACATGGAACAACCAAAGGGGCATATTCATAATTGCAACTCATATCTATTATGCAAACTACACTAGGCTATATATGAGTTAAAACAAGCATCAAGGATATAGAATGAAAAAGTTAAACAAGCTTTAGTCAGCTTGGGGTTCAATGTAGCCAAATCAGATAACTCTTTGTACATGGATCTGGATGTGGAGGAATGAAATTATATCTACTTGCATATGTTGATGACATAATGATTACAGGTACTAATATGATATAAATCAACCAAACAAATCTGTACTTGGATCAAGCATTCTCAATCAAGGATTTTTGTGGCCTATCATATTTTCTGGGTATAGAAATTAAAACGAAAAGTGCATCTGAAATGATTTTAAGTCTGAGAAAATATGCATCTAAGATTCTTCTGAAATCTGGAATGAACCTAGCTAAATCATTACCGACTCCCATAGTCAGTAATCAATAGTTATCCAAATCCAAGAGTGAATCGATGTCGAATGATAAAGAATACCGAACTATAGTAGGTGCACTGCACTATATCACAATCACTAGACCAAATATGAGTTATAGTGCAAATAAAGTCTAGCAATTTGAGCAAATTCCCTTGGATAGTTACTGGAAAGCAACAAAGTGTATACTATGATATTTAAAAGGGACATTAATCATGAGTTATAATTAAGATTTGAATATACAAGCTTATGCTGATGCTGACTGGGTCTCTGACCCAGACGACCCCATATCAGCTTTTGGCTTTTGTATTTACTTTGAAGAAAATCTAATCCTGTGGTGTGCTAAAAAAAAGCAAACAACTGTCTCACGATCAAGCACTGGAGCGAAATTTAGATGCATAGCCAACACCGCTGCTGAAATCATTTGGATCAAGTCTTTGTTCACTGAGATTGGAATTCAACTCTCAAAGAAACCAATTGTTTGGTGCGGTAATCTTAGCGCAGAGTCTCTCTTTGCAAACCTTATTCTCCATTTACAAACGAAGCATATAAAGATCGATCTTCACTTCGTCTACGAACAAATTATCAAAAGGGAATTGAAGGTAAATCATGTTCTCGCTGC
This sequence comes from Allium sativum, assembly GCA_030737875.1. NCBI lineage: Eukaryota > Viridiplantae > Streptophyta > Magnoliopsida > Asparagales > Amaryllidaceae > Allium > Allium sativum. The sequence continues at coordinate 1,042,493,480 of CM060916.1, read as the reverse complement.
TTATTAACGAGAAAATATCTTAACCAAGGCTTTGTCTTTAAAGAGTTCCCATTTGAAAATAGATTCAAGAATTTTTTATAGTGGCGAATAGGAAGACGCGAGAAAGGAAAAAATCTTAGATTTATTCGAAACATGAGATTAGTAATTAAGTATTGTTGTATTGTTATTTATATATAAGTATAACATTATTTTGTTTGGGTAATGGGTTTTGCTTTGTTAGTCCATATATATCAAATATTAGTCCTTGTACATGTATATATAGTTGAACACCTACACATTTCAAATCATTATATAGAATAACAATTTACATTTCCACTAACAGTTACAGTTATTTAAAACTAAAGAATAAACGTGTACTTTCAAAGTTTTACTTGATCTATCTATAATTTCCCCCACCATTTTCTTAACAATGCGTACCATTTTTTTAATGGGTTCCCTTTATATCAGATATGACCCGTTGTTCGACTCAGTTCAGAGTTGTAAGTTGTCTAATTATAAGATTCTCATTTAGAATATGCATTAGGATAAGATAAATATACGGAAATCTATTTGTTTGAAAATACTGTATAATTTTCTATTTTTTGAACATTGTTGATTTATTGTTAGGTTCATACAAACAACGTTCGAGCCTAAATTTTGTTAGATCTACGTTCATTCGAATCTATTATGGCATAGGACTGACACATTACTTCCATACAGCTTTGATTTGACTCTTTCACACCGGTAGTTTTATATAATACACATCATCAAATCAATAAGTTTTCTAAGTGTTTGTAATCGTATGCAATTTTGTGTTATTAAAACGTTTAATGGTTCTATAGCCGGAGAGATGTAAGAAATTGTAGCTGATATACAAAGGGGATATTGATTCAATTGTCATTTTCGATGGTAGGAAAGAAGAAAAATTAAATATCATATTATGCGGTTTGTGCATGGGATTTCAGCTGGAGCGTCGTTCAAAAAGGAAAAAACGTTGATACGCAGTGAAGTTAAAAGCAAAAAGGAGGCAGGCACGTGACCAACTACCTGAGCAAGAAGTACGTACGTGCCCACTGCTGCTGCACGAAGAGCACTCTAATCATTTCGCCACGCAATCATTACTTTTCTTTTTTCGCTTTTATAACGAGGGGAGGAGGCTACGGTTACTCGCCTAATCCGTTTTGTAACTGTGTAGGATGGAGAGAAAAAAATAAAATAAAAGAAAGGGTGAAAACGATGCTTTGACCTTTATTAGATGAGCATTATGCACAGAATTAAAAACGGCTACACGTACGTACGTTAAGAGTCCTGCTATCCTACTAAATATATAGGGGCCCTGTTTTAATTTCCTCAAGTGTGTGGGACAAACGCTTGTGTTTTGTGTACTCTTCTATGTTTATGTTGGTCGAAATTTCGGTTTATGCACTACATAACAGAAGAAAATCACTTTTTTTTTTTCTTTCTATAATTTAAAATGAAACCAAAAAAAAAAAAAAAAAAAAAAAAGGCAGTTTGCTTCGCGTAGGGCTGTAACGAGCAGCATAATTTGGAGCGTTTGGTTAAATGAATATTGTTGTCAAAGTTTGAATTTCCAACCTTTGTACTGGTATTTGGTTAAATATATTTGTATAAGACGATAGTAAACTAGAAGCCTTAATTTCTATCATTTTATTGACTATCCTAAGCTCAGTCATTGATTCCTCAAATCATTTCACTTTAAAAGTTCGAATGTGAAGAAATATAAATGAACAAATAAAAGTCACGAAGGTCAACACCCAGTGTTCAGTATTACGCGTGTTAATATTAGTCTGATAACGTTTCTATTATCAGTTCTCAATTTGGAAATGAAACATGACCTATCTTGCTAAATATTTCTATTGCATGATAATAAACGTGACGATGGCATGCGCATCACATGTGAATTGTTTTTCTATAAATTACATATGATTAATGCATTTTAAAAAATTAATTAATTTTCATAAATATTTAACAAAGTTTTAATGTTGAAATCATGAGTAGTTAATTAAAAATTTTATTTCAAAATTACAACATTCGTTAGTTTTATTTTATGAATTAATAAACAATGAATTTGTAAATGATCTTTGCTTGTTTGAATGATATTTGTTCGTCAGATATTAATTTGCGTGTGAAGGGATATTCTGAATTTGCACAAAAAGATGAACCACTACATCCTATTTTAAAACATTAACTTATATTTTATAATATACCAAAAAAGTGTGACATCAAAATATTATTTTGAAAAGCTGGAGGTTGGACAATTTTTTTTTGTTTCTGATCCAATTATTAATAGAAATAATTACAATTATTAACAAGGATAAAGATGATCATAAAATGAATTTGTAGATGATGCGTTTATTTGTATAAATGACTTTATCTATTAGAACCTAATTTTAAGCATGAATTGAATATTTGAATCTGTAAAGATATTTAACTACTAGAACATATTTTTTAAGCATAGATGAAAATTTTGAAATTTTAAAGTAGTTTAACTATTAGATTCTACTTATAAAAGATACCAAGATTCGTTAATATCTGTATAAGGGCATTTTCGACAGTTCACGTTAATATTAAAAAGCATGACATAAAAGGTATTACAACTATTAACAAAGTTAAATGACTAATAAATCAAAATTATTATTGATCACCAGTAGGAGCTAGTTAAACACCGACAAAGTTTTTCAATGCCATTCTGACATAGAAAAGGCAGGTTGTTGAAATAAAATAAGAAAATTGTAATAAAAAGAGAAGGTGTCAAGTATGCATAATTTTATCCAACTAAGACATTTCACAATATCAGCAAGACGTCGGTTAAATTATAAAGACATGTATAATTCTAATTTTAATTTTAATTTTGGTAGGTTTCAATATAATAGTTCTAGTTTATGCATTGTATCCAAATGAAGGGTAAATTCTAAATTTCTACTATATTAGATCTTTATTGGGCCAATAAAGCCTAATCCAGAACATTTCTAATTTTGATTTAAATGAAATCACAAATTTGTTTTTGATTTAAATATTTTGTGATATAAATATAATTTGATTGGTTTAATTTATGTATACATGCATCATATAAATGGATATGTATGTGTGCATGCACAGTATAATTGTGAAATGTATAATATGTTTGTATATAGATGTTGTGATTCACACTGCAACATATACATCATAGGGCAATTAGGCTCCTCTTAGAAGTTTATTTTCTACCTGTCTTGACTATTTTTGGATGACTATGTATTTTAGGTGTTATCATAACAGTTGCTTGCTAGTTTTTTTTCCCATACTATGAGCCGTAAATTATAATACTAGTGTAGTACAATTTTAGCGACAATTTTCAACCCATCAAGTCAAGGTGTTTTGAAGGGTTATTTTTTCCAAGTTATTCCCCCACTAATTATATTATAAAATTACCCTTCATAAAATCAAAAAATGAATACAATGTTAGACCAAAAAATGGCTCTAACGTAACACCCAAACAAACGATGATTTCGAATAAAGTAGAAAGAAAAACAGTAAGAACACTAGATTTATAGTGGTTCGGCGTTAAAGAGCTTACGCCCACTTTATACTTTGTTGATTGATAATATGTATGCAATACAATACTGAAATTCCACTCAATCTCACTTATACAATTGATAATCTCTCTTGTTTTTCGTGAAATACACTTCAAGAATTTGATTGTAATCTGAATAAACAAGGAAATTCGGTAGTGTAGGAGCTTGAGTGATTAATTTGCCAAAAGATCCTTTCAAATGACGCATTGAGGGGTATTTATAGGTAGGAATTCGATCCGGATCGGTGCCACGTGGAGCTCATCCAGCGCGCTTGGAGATGATGACAGCACATTGGAGATCATGGGGTAGTGGAGTATAACCACTCCGGATCTTTAGGAGAGCATGGAATGTAGGTGCAGCGATGCTAATCTTTGGTTCGATCGGAAAGACAAACATATTCGTTGACTAATCTCTTAGCTTTGTGTAGCCAATCATAAAGCAGACTAACATTTTGCCCCCACGAAGTACACGCTAATTGAAGATAGAGTGTGCTTCGAAATGATCCATCTATTCGCTTCTGAATTGGTGTCATTCAGTGGTTGCTTCCATCTATCTATAAAGTCGCGACATTTCATGAGTCGTACCTCTTGGAACTTATAAATACTCTGCGAGCTAAAGTACCGCCACTTTTATCGATTCCAATACTTTGATTGAAGCTTTGGGCAATTCCTCCAGGTATTCCTTTGATATACATACGTGTTTTTCATATCCCTTTCTTTTAATTTCGTTCTCCTACACTTTACGTGTTGTTGGTATCATCGAGTTAGTAATCACCACCCGGCCTGAACCATTTTGGCCTACTTTTTGCGTTCGATCCACTGGTCTGTCACTGGGCTAAGAAAGAAAAAGAGGCTTGGGCATTGTTTTCTCTGTTCGGGTCAATTTTGGATGTGGGGCCCGTTGGAATGCGAATAGTTTCCCATTTTCATATAATTTCGTGAAACCCTCTCTCTCCTTCCTTATTTTCTTTGCTTTCATTTCCCCAATCCAATATAAACCCTAATTTCCATAGCATCAAGTAACCTTTTAATTTCTGAAATCGAAACATAGGTAGCGCTATAGCTCTCTTATTATCCAATTTCAACCAATTTAAATTCGAATTTAGGGTTGATTTTAATGATTTTGCTTGAAGTAATGCCAAATCCAATGTCGTGCCCTTCGCTCCATCGCCTTCGTCGGCGGTGGCCTTGTCGTCGCTTCGAGGCAGTGGTTGAGGGGATTTGAACTGGAGCCGAGAGCCTTACTTCGAAAATGCCATCGTAGATGAGTATGTGATAGTCTAAGGTTTGTTGCTTCTGGAGAAGTGGGTAAGAAGAAGAGGGTGATGAGAGTAATGGGATCGGTTTGTGGTGGAGCGGATGATCTCGAAGTTATTGGGATAAAGCATGCGGTCTCAGTTCGGATCGGAGGAAACAATACTGATTGGGGCCTTAAAATTGCTCACGTGGAGAGACTTAGACTTCAGGACGTTAGCGCGGTTCGGTTCGGTGCTGTTTGATCCGAATGAAGCCACTTCTTTGTAGGTCTATCCGATCCAGTTTCTTCTGTTCATAAATTTCGATCCTATCTGCTTGTGACTAGCGTCCGACCTGACCCGCTGGTGACGTAAACACTCGAACCGATCCGTTGATGGCATAAATACTCGAACCGATCCGTTGATGAAAAAGACACTCGAACCGATCCGCTTGTAACATAAGCACATAAGCATCCGAACCGATCCACTGTCATTCAATATGAAATGCAAGAATGATTCAACAAACTTAACCAAAATTAATTATGGCTTGTGACTTCATGAACAGTTAGGATAGAGCCTTCTGAACTGAACTGTTTAGACCTTATGAACATACAGCTATTTCATACTGCTTTGCTTCTCTATTAATATTGTATTCATCATTGTACACATGTGCACAACTTAGCACGCACACACACGGGGGGCACTGGTAGCTATACTATAATCTTTATTATTTCTTCGATAGTACAACAATTATGACTGAGAGACGCTCAGCTAGGTAAGCAGAGAGCAGAGAGGCCGTGGGACCATCCGAAAATCCCGTCATCGAAGATATGTCTTCCACTTCAGATCCGGAATGGGATAGTGAGGGTCCAGACTATGAAACGGAGACTCATGAAAGTGAAGCATCATCCGACGGCGATGTCTCTATGGATGAGAAAGAGGAAGGAGGAGCGGGAGACAATCGCACTCCAAACGAATTCGAACATGTTATTATTCTGGACAAACCTGGCGACTCCGTGGCGTCAACCATTGACAATGCCAAACTTGCACGAATATGCTTGAAACATGGAATTCTCCTAAAGGACACCGAGTTGTCTACTGAAACGAATCGACCTCATAATCCACCTGAAGGGTATATGGCGATCAGTTGGTTAATGTGGCTTGTCGGGGCGATACCTCCGTTCCCGCCATTCGTAGTCGATTTTTTGAGACAAATGCGGATTGCTCTAATGCAGCTCCAACCCAACTCCTATGCTTATCTGTATACCTTATACATCGCTTACAGGGAAATTATGGGCACATAACTCACCTTCGAGCATGTTCATTTCTTTTACAACTTCAAGCATCGAACCCAGGATACCCCTTCCTTTGTATATTTTGAATCAGTGCCAAAAAGGAAAATCAATAATGTTCCATTTAGTAGCAAAGTTGGTGATCCAAGACCTGAATGGTTCTATATCAAACAATAACCAGGATGTTCCAGGAGATGACTTAAATCAAGTAAAGATTTTAGGCTTCAATTTCTAATTTCCACTGCTTCTGTAAATGTATTGATTGTTGTTCGTTTTCACTTGCATTTCCTAACCCGAAACAGGAAACGCATCCAATATACTTTGATCGTTTGAACCAACTGCTCAACGGTGATCCAAATTGTTTGACCATCAAAGACTGTATAGTAGATGAATACCTTCACCGCCATCGCTTAGTTGCTATCACTCGTAGCATAGGCCACAGAGAAGGTCTATATATATATATATATATATATATATATATATATATATATATATATATACACACACACACACACACACACACACACACACACACACAACCCCCTCCCCCAGTCGAGGGGCCCATTGAAATTTTACCTAAAAAGGGAGAGAGTTCGAAGGATCCAACTATGCCTTAAAAAGGTTCTTCGCCCACTTCGACTCAAGACGATATATTAGCAAACATAGCTGACAAGGATAGAAATAAATACATCACTCCTGAGGATGCGGCTACCCCTGAAAAATCGATTTCCCTAAGAGAGTTGCCATCAATCACTTCCCGAGGAGATGATTCTGCTATCACTACTAGAAAATGCTGTTATAGTGACACAACTATTGCGACGGAAAAATTCATAGCAAAATTGTGTCGAATTTGAGATGGATCTGAGTTGTTTTTTTAAGTTTTTTTTTTCAAATATATTTTTCTGTTGACTAACATATTTTTTGCGATTTAACATGAATCTCTAACAAATTCGTGGTAAATTAGTCATGGAATTGTCACGGATATGGAAATAATGGCTAAATTTTGTCTTTAAAAAAAGGAAATTTGATGTCAAATGCTATTTGTCACTGATCATGAAAATCCATCGCAAATTAGCTATGGAGTTGTCATTGATGATTGAAAAGTCACTAAATTTTATGTTAAAATTAAGTAAAATATTGTTGCCACAAGAAGTCATGACACCTTAGTAATTTTTACGTGGATTTATAATGGATCCGCGATGTAATATACAACTAACTTTTCTTTTTATAATAAAAATAGATAAATCAAAAGAAATCCATCACAAGTTTATTATAGTTTTGTAATTTTGCTTCTCTTAAGGAAAAATAAGAGATGTATTAGTTACTACGAATATAAAATTCAACATAAATCTGTGACAAATTCGCTATAATGGACTTTTCTGAACAATCTATAAAATTATATTTTAGAAATTATTGAAAACATCTATCATAAATGAATGTGTCATGTTTTTGTGATGAATGTATATTATATATAAAAAAAACAAGAATTATATAAAAAAATTCATGGCATGTACGTCAAAGTAGGATATAACTCCTACACAGTCGCACCAATTCTTCTGTCCCGAAATTCGTTGTGCCCCGTGTCCCCAACCAATCACAGCCACCTGATTTTCGTCTTTCGCAATTAAACCCTTTAATTGTTCGAGGACTAAAATGCGAAATAACCAAAATAGGGAGATTTGATTGGAGGGAACATGGGGATAGGGGAATTGGGTATGGAAGAATTGGTCTCCTACATAACAGCAGATAAATGCGCATACAACACTATCAAGTGGTGGCAAAATAGATAATATTCGCGCCTTCCTAAAAAAATGATAATATTCCGCGCTTCTTACCCTCAGCTCTTCGAGACGTCTGCTCCTAAAACCTAATTTTCAAGCCCCCACTCCCAAATTTTCAACGTTACAGCCACCAAAATATCATCGACGAAACTCCGATTGAGAAATTCTCGCCGTGGAAGTCTAATCAGAATAGGTACTCGTATTATTATTACAATTCCATTTTGTTGTTCAATTGGTTATTGTTGTTTTGGAAATTTGCGATTTGAGTCCCTATAACTGTGGCCATTGAATCCACTGAGCAATCACTTTTCGGCTGCCTTATCCTAATAGTTAAAGTATATGAGTCAAAAAAAATTCTCTTATAACAGTAGCAATTTTTAGATGCGATATAGGTTGTTTATGGCTGTTTTAACTTGAAGCTGAGTGGATAATTTTATTTTTGTTGAGTTGAAAGACAGCATAACCTCTTATTGATTATAGCTTCACTAATGGAAGACCGATTTTATTTATTTACTTACCATTTATTCATATTTTTTGTTGGTGACTACAACTGTTAATCATTTATGCCTTTGGAAGAAAAGTCTGTAAGTTGACTTGGAGCAATCTAATACGCAAAATAAACGTGCATAGTGTGCAGTTTAGCTTTTGCGTTTTATTTTTGTTAGGTTATTAATTTTATAGGAGTAAATTGGAGATTAGTAGGCTGCATATTTATGTTTGAATATATTTACAGTAATATTCCAGAGTTGCTTTGTAAGTTGGAAAGAATATTTCCACCTGGATTTTTTAATTGTATGGAACATCTTCCCATACATCTTCCATGAGAAGCTATGCTGCGAGGACCTGCTCAATATGCGTGGATGTATCCATTTGAAAGGTATTGCCAGTTTAAATTTATATAATATCATTTCATAGTATACGAAGTTCATATCATTTTTAACTTCAACTTAGGTACTTATTTCATCTTAAAAAGAAAGTTTCAAATAAAGGTCGAGTAGAAGCTTCAATTTTTAATGCGTATATTTTGGAAGCAGCCACTATATTTTTTTCACACTATTTCCAAGATCATGTCAAAACAGTCCATAACCAAGTTCCTCATAACGATGAATCTATCGGGAATGAGTCCGATGATTCTTATTTGTCGGTGTTTATAAAACAAGGTCGACCATCTGGAAAAAGTAAAAGCGAATACATGGTAGATGATGAATATATCGCTGCTAGAAATTACATCGTTCTAATCTGCATTGAATTAGAGCCGTATTCCAGGTAACTTTAATTACATGTGTGTAGTTTGTTATGTACCATTGTTTTATATTTGACGTTAAATATAATATATGCAGAATCTTTAGAGAACAATTCCCATTGCTAAAACAGCATTTTCTAGTAGTGTGTGCATTCATGTAATTCACGGGCATAAGGTAACCTAAGGATCTCAATTTGCCTAACTTAGTTAGATCAATCAATTAACAAAGTATAACAATGGAAAAAGAAAAAAAATAGTAATCACAAATGGTAGATTACTGTCAATTTTGAAAACCAATTAAGATATCCATCCTACCGTAAACAGCTAAATTAGAGTGCATCTAAATTGACTAGGACTGTTTATTTGTCAAAATGGATGCCACCACTGTGGCCAAAAGCTATACGTAAGTACATTGCAGCCAAGGCTGGCATTAAAATATTTCTTGATTGCTCTAATCTCTGATTCCGCTTTTAAAAAAAAGACTCTTCCAGTATTTATATTTAAAGGAAGAGTAAAATTAGTTAAAATGTATACATGTTAGAAATAGTTCAACAGCTATATAGGCAAAAACAAAGTAGTTAATTAAATAGAAATTAATTTGATTTTTTTTTTCTTCATAGAATGAAGAGTAAAATTTATGTTCAGTTTAACTATAAACATTGTTGCCAAAACGGCACTCATCAAGCACCCAAATACTTGATTCATTGCGTACTTGCATAATACTTTTTTTCCTATCGCAGCAACCTGTCATTGTTGCTTATCGCAGCATTGTGTTGCTGATGGCAGCAACTTAGTTGTTGAGGCGTATGTTGAGAGGCATCTGTAGTTAATGGCATCTCATCCAGAACAAAAGCTTGTTATTTGTAAATTATTTTATCTTTGAAGAACATATTACAATGCAACATCTGCTATATACTATATATATGCTGCCAGTTAACTAAATTTAAGTTATTAAAAGGGTTTCTACCATGCACATTTGTTTGCATTAATCAATTGCAACTTGGACTTAGTTAGGACTTAATTTAGTGATATAAGGATATAATGGAGAAGAAGCGTTCCTTATGTCAACAATGATGGCTTGTGATACTTGTAAACTCATCCGTGATAACAGTGTCTATGGTTTATGTATCTTTCTAAATTAAATTTTTATCAATAATTGGAATATACACATGTCGTCCTTATAATTTATAACTTTATATGAATTTTTTATTTGTATATGCCATAACATGTTGTCCTTATAATTTATTGGAAGATACAAATGGACATGCATGGCAACCTAACAAATGGTTATCTTTGTTATGTTTGCCACCATTAATTTACTTGAAGGTTTTGGTTTGGAATTCCTAAAAAAAACCAGGAGAGTTGGAATTTGTTGATTGCACAGGTTCATATCGATCCTGTGCACAGTTTGCTTTTCATTGTGATGATCAGGTTATTTCTTGTCTACTAAAACTTGATATGTCATACTTAAATATGACCAACATATCTTACCTTTTTCCCGAGTATTGTTCTCAAAAGTTTAATTTAGTTTATCCGTATAAGCATCTTCGGCCTATTTCTTTTTAGTTTTTTCAGTTTTGTATGAAATTTCATCTTTACCAACTCAATCTCCTTTTACATTAATCATTATCTGAGCATTGTATCGGATTTAATCTGAAACTTCGTATGCCCAATGAATTCAAAATAGTTATATATTTGATATTCATCTATTTCTTCTATTATGGATGAAGCCAGTTCCAACAGAAAGTATCCAAACCATATATCATGTATTAGTTATATATAATAAATCAATTACATACCAAAGCTAGGCATGTGTGAGTTACATGACACATAATTAAAATCTGAATGTAGATGAAGTTGCTTGTTCCTTCTCATGAAGTAAAATTACTGAATTTATATAATACTAGAAGTCTGAATTTAGTGATAACTTCCAAAATGTATCAAAGAAATGAGTATTTATCGGCATTTTCTTAATGTCATGATTCCAAAGATCTAGAAGTCCACATTGCTTTCAATTATTTGAATTTAGTTAGGGATATGTGCATCTTACTCCAAAGGTACGCCGTAAAAATAAATGGTGTTGTATGCCTCATTTTTGTAATTATGCCTGGTTAATCTAAAATAATTATCTAAACTGATATATAGGTATATATAATTCTGTTAAATGTGAAGATACATGAGAAGTTTTTTATATGAAACACTAAGTCTGCATTGTATTTACATTACAACCTTGAACCTTTGCTGCTATTTATGTGATGGAATCTGCAGTTACTTGATGGTAAAACAAGTTGCTACCCCTCCATCTGACAACTACTTTCCATTAATTAGCTGTTGCTGTAAGATATTTTAGTAATATATTCCTCTTCCTCATCTACACCTGCCATGCCGGCGCACACAAATAATCCCTCAACCCCTACTTTGCCTCATTTTTGCTTTATAAATTAGCTTGCTGCTACAAAGTACAACCCAGATCTAACATTACTTCTCGCATTTATCTCCATTCCAGGAGGGTTTACAACAAACGATCTATTTTTCGTTGGGTGGTGAGTTGGGTATCAAGGTGCAGTGAATTTAGAACTGTGGACAATTGAAGAAGACTTGGTCGGAGCAACCCACGGTCGTGGTCGGAGCAACTCAGATATCTTTCGAACTCGAAAAAGGAAAAAGAAAGAATGATGCACGGCCTGGAGCAGCGCTTTGCGTGAGGGTGATTTCAGGCTACTGGATTAAGTCGGTGCCACACTTCTCTTGCGCGCATGACTTCCTTCTTGGTGAGTGCCCGCTTCATTTTGCTACTACCGCCATTTGTATATGTAAATGTATAGGGTTGTGTGTTTTTTCCCTATCTTAATCCTGCCTTTTGTTTCCAAGACTTGGTATCATTTTTTTGGTTCTTGTTATCATGGTAGCTAGGTAGCTGCTGGCTTTTTGTTTCTCAACCTGAATTCTTCCGTGTTGTAATTTATATGATTAGATAGATGTTTACCCCATTAAAAAAAAGATATATTAGTAATATCTTTAATGAGTAGTTCCGTGTAATAGAGGTAGGCTCAGTTCCACAACTGAGCCCGAGGCTCGGTTTCGCGGAACTGAGCCTTTCAAACTCAGTCGAGTTAAGGGGTGTAAGATATAATTGTTTTACTGCTTCAGATCTTCTTCATCAGTCCTAGTTTTGGTTACTTCATCTCGTAAAGAAGCAAATCATCATCTTCTAAGATTTCCTTATCTGAATTTTCTGATATGCCTTCTAGATATATTTGCTTGTCAGCTGATACTTTGTTTTCTTAAAAAAACAATTAGGTTTTCTATTTCTTTTTAAGAGCATCTTGGTTAGTTTTCATACACATTAAATGCTAGTTTGATCATGTTGTAAAGCTTTAAAATAATAGGAACTTGATTTTGTTTGAGAGATGAGAGGAATATAATATTTCTAGGACGCCATTTGTGTAGTGTTGCATGTTTACAAATACAGTTCCGACAAAGTCTATTACCTTTAACTTGGTTATACTTTCGAAGTGGAATTTGAAAAAACTGAGTTATTGAATTCCTTTTTACAAGTGCGATTTTTATATATAATGCTCGTGGCCAAGAGTAGCACCAAAATATTGAATGCAAAGGTGCAAATGAACTCAGGCTTTTTTCACATCTGATATCCGTGGATATTCAAAAGAAAACATCCGTATTCGCATCCGCGGATCTTTTTCGGATATCCGAAAATATTCGCATCCGGAAAATGAGATGCGGATATTTTCAAATATCCGAAAATATTCACATCCGGAAAATAAGCTTTGATTTTGATATATTGAAACTTCATAACAAAAGCATCCAAACTTATATACTCCACTTTTTCCAGATACTTCAAACATATAAACTACTATATGTCAGTATTTTTTTTCAACTGAAAAACAGCAGTACACATCCTCTAAGTTTATATGATACTAATATTTTCATGCTACAGTTTAAAAAAAAACATAGCAGAATGAGAGGATCAAGCATGCAACTTTTCCGTTCTTCTAACCCATCACAGCTTCTTCATGGTTCCTGTAAGACAACACACAAATGAATAAATAACAGTAAATAGAGATTAATTTTGGTAATTAATAAAATTTAATTTGTTGTAGATGTGATGTCATGTATTGATATCTCTTACACTATTGGAAACCTGCTTGTGCTAATGACCTTATTATAATTTGCTGTAAGCACTGCAGCCAGCATTATACTAGGTATGAAACTAAAACATACACTTTTATGCTATAACCCAAAGCCCTGTTAACCAAAGAAAAAAAATCATAATAAAGCACAGCTGAATATAACCATTGTGAAACTAAAAAAACCAACACATTAGATAAATACGTAAAAGCCTAAGGATTAACCTGTTTCGACTGTTATGTGTAAATGATTTTTTTTTTTGTCTTTTGTTAAAACAGGGTATCAAAATAGCAACTTTAGCTAAAGTAACAGACATCTTTAACTCTTAATATGATTAAATAATTTAAAAGAGGACAGCAGGACATATAATATACATACTATATGTAAAAATTGGCGTGGTTGTAAGGAGTTTGAATGTTTAGGTGTTGATGCTTAGTGGCTGTGGATGGTTGATTGAATTCAGGAGCAAGTTGAAGTTTGTTTTAGTTATACTGTTTGGATGATTGAAGTGGGTAGTTTGTTACCATCACGAAGGTGGTTGGTGGTTAGTTGACACAAACGTTAACTACGACCAAATTCATTTGGACAATAAAATGTTTTTTTCAATTTTCCTTTTTTGTTTCTGTGATTGCAATGACTAATGATTACATGTCATAGGCTTTCAATCATATGCAATAAAAGCTTATTATGCTCTGGTTACAGTTAAAAAATTATTCAAGTTGGGAAATATATTAGAGGCTAAAGTTTTAAACAGAGTGCCTACACCATTTGATATATTTAGGCAGACTCATATTAGAAATAACAAAGAAATCACCATGGCGGATGACCCGATAGTCATTGTTCCGAAGTGGGTTGACTCGGCAGCTGATGAATTTCAGGTATTACTTATAAAGATTAAAGTTTCTTTAGTGGTGCATGTGATAAATGTATCTTCAAAAAAAATAAAAATAAAATAATCAATCAGGCCAAGTATCATACTGCGAATAATGAAAGATTGGCCGCTTTAAGGGCAGAGATTGGTGAGGATGTTGGCGTGGTTCCCGAGAGCAAAAAATATTGATTTTTCATGCTCTCACCCCACTGAATGCAAAGGGACGTGCTTATCCTGGTGGAAACCTGCCTGATATTGTAAGCATTTTCAGTTTAATTGATGTTGTGCAAATGAATATATGCCTATTGCATTTTTCCGATGACTTCTAATAGAGTTTGTGTTTGCATAAGTTGACATTTATGATATTGGACAATGTTTTCAATTAAATAGAGAATTAAATGACTAAGAATGATAACTATTTTACGAATGTGGTACTATCCATGGAGGTAACCGACTTATTCATTATGTAGACTTACTTGCTTTGAAAGATGTTTCTGTACTTTGCTGAGAAGTTGATGGAACTGATGTGTACGTCTAGTGTAAATTGTTACACAATTTGGTAGTAATTTTGGAGCTGGTACCAGCCTAACCGCGGTTTATTCTCAATGTTGCTTCTATACTATGTGCATGCTATTTGAATAAACTGTTTACAATTTGTAAATCATGTGTTTACAAGATCTTACCACTAAATTCAGTGATATTGACCAAAAAAAAACTTGAATTTCTAATTTAGAACTTTCAGATTGTAAGAATCGTAATAGATTTTGGAAATTAGATTTTCTTTTTTAATTTTAGATCTAAAACGTTAATATCAAAATTTTGAATTGCCAATGTATTTGTATATTTTAGTAAAGTTATTAAGTCAATAAACTGACATTAACAACTTAAAACAAGCACAAGAAACATCAGACATGTCCTGAATAGTTTGGTCTGAAGTTTGAACACGTTTTAAATTAGAAGGCTGATTGAAACAAGCAACAACAAAAATACATGTAGAAATAAGAAGTTCTATTAAGAACAACATAATAAAAACAGACACACCTATAGCACTTTTCAATTATCCAGCTATAAACATTTTTGAATGCATCATCTCAGCAGATTGGGACGCAGTTTTCAGTTATCTTTTACTGTAACCTTATTTGAATCATCCAGTTGTCTGCATTAATACAGTTTTGTGTATAAAACCACCACCACTTAATATCAATGGAGGAAGCAAATATGCTAAAAAGAGTGGCAGTGAGTTAATGAGTTATCATCAGTACGGAGGATGTCAATTTTGTAGTTGGAAACGTGTAAGATATGAATGTCATTTAAGGTTAATGGAGACATGTCACATATGGTACTATCATCCTTAATAATATCGTAGTTGGCATATTAATGTGCATGAAAACTTAGCCACTTGCTGTCATCATTTTTATTTGTTCGTTCTAATGATGCCCGTTTAAAAATACAAATGTTAACTTAGTTTAACAAGATTCATCTCTTACTCTATAACTTAGCTTAACAAGATTCATTTGTACAGGTTTCTAAATTTTATTAATGATCAAGTTTGGACACAACAAACATGTTATATGTACATAAAGGAGAACAATTTACATGTCTGTCCATTATAATATTTACATGTATGGTCGTTATAATATTTGTTAACTAATACACAATTTTCACTGTAGACTGGATCACCCACGGCACAAAGACGAAGAATGATGATGAACGATAACAGCAGTCAACAATATGGCTCGACAATAGAAGGTGAACTACAAGCTAAGTTAATTGCTCTGCAAGAGGAGATGGATGTCGTCAAGGCTCGAGGAGAGGAGATTAGTCGATTATCTGAGGAAAGCTTTGCCATGTTGAGGAGGAACGCCGACAATTTGAGGTGGAGCGTCGATTTGATAGAGAGAACAGCAAGGCGCTAAATAGTAACGGATTTGTGTTGGATTTCTTATTTTTTTCATAATTAATTTATTAATTCGCTGATTAGTAAAGTATTAGCAATTCATGGCGAATCCATTGCAGAATCATAACAATTTGTAACGTATTTGAGATGAAGGATTCTTTTTTTTATTTTATGGCTTATTGGTTGGAAGAATAATAATTGTTCATGATAAATCTGACGCTAATTCATGACAATTTGTCATGGATTTGTGATGAATAATTTTAAAATATATTTAATAATTCATTGTTTGAAAGAATAAACATTCAATAGCAAATCCATAACAATTTAGCAACAAATTTTCAATGAATTTGTGATGGATGTCACATTTTTGGACTTTTTTTTATAGATAAACAAAATTGCGTTACTATTCCATAGCAAACTGTCATGGAGCTGTGATGGGGATTTGAAATAATTTTACATTTTGTCAAATACAAATATAAACAAAAATGAAAGGTTTGCTACGAACCATGACAAATACATCACAAAATTAGTTGACTTTCCATCACTAATCATTCTATGGTGAATCTAGCACCTAATGAATTGGGAGCGCACTATCCATCACAAATCTATCGCAAAATAACGTTTTGTGATGGAATTGAGATGGATTTTTCCATCACTATAACAACATTTTCTAGTAGTGTATAGATGATTCTATATACCAGGGTTTGGGGAAACTTCCCCTGCACGAGGTCATTTATACCTCAGAAGACTTTAGAACAGATCCCCTTACTTTCACCTCTGAAGAAGAAGTCACCCCCGTGAAGGCCGAGGAAACTGTGCACACTGGCCTAACTCCGGGCTCTGGTCTGTTAGGGGGGCTATCACTTAGGATATACACGACACCCTAGCACTACACGTGTAACACCCCAAATTTCAGTTAACACTAATATTCACTAATTAAAGAATTAATAATCTCAGATGTGAGAATCAGGGGAAACGGGTTACGTCATTGTGTTCGTCTCGGAAAAATACGCGAAATAGAGTCCGAAATTTTGTAAATCGGAGTCCGTATGACCCGGTTAAGGCCCAAAGAAGTTTTCGGGAAATTTGAATTTCGAAACATGCAGAAATGGGGGCCAGGCGGGAAAACTCCCGCCCAACCAAGTCGACTTGGCTGTCGACAGGGCTGTCGACTTGCCTGTCGACATGCCTGTCGACTTGGCAGTCGACAGGGCTGTCGACTTGCCCTGTCGGCTGATTCTGGTCTGGGTGCACCTGGTTGAGTTTTGGGCTGGGTTGGAGGGCTTGGGACGAAATCTGACGGACCTAAACTAACCTAGGGTTAATCTAAGGGTCTAAAACACATCCTAATCCTATAAATAAGACCCTAAGCTAGCCCTAAATGATCATAATCCTATCCTCTAACTAAACTATGCCAAAATTTTCCATGATCATGGCCTCCACTCAAAATCCTAGCCTCCATCCTCTTTCTAAACTATTTCTATGAAGGCTTTCATGTTCATACAAGCATTTTTAAGTTGTATGAGTGATCATTAGCTTGCATTCATCATTAAGTTGCAAGCTTTATTTTCAAGGCTAGAGTTTTTGGGTGATTTTTGGCAAGAGTTTGCTTATTGGAGTTTAGTGGTGAGTTTCTATCACTTTAATAACCAATTGCTAAACTAAGTAGATGAGATGTGATGAGATCATATGGTTTTGCTTGCGGATCAATGGGTTTAGGTCATATGTTATGATGCTAGTTTGCTAATCACTATGTTTAACACTTATTCATGATGACACTATGTTTATGCAAGTTAAGTGTTTGGGTTTATGCATGTTAAGTGGGGGGTTTTATGCATGCTAAGTGTTTGGTTTTATGCATGCTAAGTGTTTGGTTTTATGCAAGTTAAATGCTTGGTTTTCTGCTAGAATCATGTGTGAAATAAGTGACATGACATGCAAGTTTAACCTATGAGTTTGGATCTATAATATGCATAATCTATGCAAGTTGTTTGGATTAGTGATATGCATAACATATGCGAGTTTACCTTTGTATGTCATACATACATATGCAAGTCCATAAGTAACATGTTATGCAAGTTATGTGTTTGGTTATATGCAAGTTATGTGCATGATTATATGCAAGTTCATAAGTAACATGTTATGCAAGTTATGTGTTTGGTTATATGCAAGTTATGTGCATGATTATATGCAAGTTCATAAGTAACATGTTATGCAAGTTATGTGTTTGGTTATATGCAAGTTATGTGCATGATTATATGCAAGTTCATAAGTAACATGTTATGCAAGTTATGTGTTTGGTTATATGCAAGTTAACATGTGACATGCTATGCAAGTTCACACCTTGGTATGACATAAGAATCATATGCAAGTTACCCCCTTTTGTGACATATGTGCTTCATGCAAGTTTGGGTTAAATGCTAGTTGGGTTTAATGTATGCTCATATATGCAAGTTGACACCTTTTAAACCCATGATAAAGTTATATGCTATGTTGGTTAAACCCATGACGTTTGTGATGAATCTTCCCTTTATTATGTCATGTTATGAGAACGAATTACGTGGGGAACGATGGGGTTAATATGCATGTTAATAAAATGGTGTGAAATGGGTATACTTAAGCATAACATAAAGTGAATGGACATAATTGGGAATTTACCTATTAAGTTAGGTCTACCCATATTATGGAATTGGGAATTTACCTATTGAGTTAGGTCTACCCATATTCTCGAAATTTGTAATTAATTAGGGATAATTAATACAAATTATGGGGGTGATTAATTAGGTGTAATTAATCGACTAAGACACGAGGTTGGACCCTTTTGTAGCATAAGACTGCCCGGAACCGACCGGCAAATCCAGCGGCTACAAATGATTGGCCCAATGTGAGAGGTCTTAGTCATAAACTAAATACGTGACAAGTGTAAAGACACGAGGTTAGACTCTGTTATGGTGTAAGGCTGCCCGGAACCAACCGGCATATCCAGCTGCCATAAAGGACAGTCTAATGTGAGAGGTCTTTACAAAGCTTACGATCTTAATTAATTAAGAAACACTTAACCAAATTAGCATGTAGTGGGGCATGAGGGGTTAAGTGGGTGCCTTGAGTGGCATGTAGTAACTAGTGGGGGTGCCTTGGGTGGCATGAGGAAACTAGTGGGTTGCCTTGGGTGGCAATAGAAAATACGATTAGAATACTTAACCAAAGTGGAACATGTAATTAAACATGATTAAAGGGTTAAGTAAGTGCCTTGGGTGGCATGTGGGAATCAAGTAAGTGCCTTGGGTGGCATGTGGAAATCTAGTGGGTGCCTTGAGTGGCAATTAAAGTATGATTAAATGACTTAACCAAAATTTATAACATGTAAGTGGACATGGTTAAAGGGTTAAGTGGGATTCACTAGAAATGACAAGCTTAGGTGGGTAGCTTGTGGGGGCCCATTTCAACCAATATCCCAAACGTATCTTCGTGGGCTCGACCCAAGTCGAGGACGGGACACGCATATTGGGCTTGACTGTAAGAGGCCAAAATGGGTTAGCGGTGGCAACGCAAGTCCAACGGGTTTCATATGCGTGTGTGGACCCGGGCTGGTAAGTAAGACGTTGTTGCATCGTGTAGGTATAAGCCGTGCACCGTTAATATTATCAGGTTGCCACTTTGGGGAATGATACACCCCACTGTGGGGCCAGCACGGGTATCTACGTTAGGGAGCCGATCGCTTGGGGAGTAGTGGGTACACCTAGTGGAGATAGGGGAAGACAGCACCTATGTAGTCAGCTAGGGGTACACGAAACTACTATTAAAAATTACTAAGTACACTTAGTGGGATCAACCTTTAAGTAGGAATTACCCTTGGGTGGGTAGAACTGGTGTGGTGCAGTGTAGGAATTACCCTTGGGTGGGTAGATCTGGGGTGGTGCAGTGTAGTAATTATCCTTGGGTGGGTAAATGCGTCTTTACGGTTATCTTAGTTCATCCTAAGTCTAGTTGGCTGCTTAGTGTAGCCATTTATCCCCAGTCGTTACCGTATATCAAGCTTATGTCTTACTCTGGTTACTTTAGTGATTGTATTGTTAAAGTTATAGGACTCGCTCAGACTTATGTCTGACCCCGTTGTTTTTATCTTTTTCCCAACCCTCAGGTTATCAGAGTGGGCCTAGCACTAGTGGGCTTTGATCAGACTGCTTTATCTATCTTTTGGAGCTAGGACCGTGGATGCAAAGCTCAGTTTATCTTTTCTATTATGGCTATTAAGTTATGTAGTGGGATTATGTACTTTTGTTTTATCAGGATGGATATTATGTACTTGACTCTTGTTTATGGTTTTGGTGTAACCAAACATGTTTTACTTTCCGCTGCAATGAAATGATGTTTTAAATTCTCAAGTATTACTTATATCTGTCTTGGTGTAATTTTTCTGTTCTATATTCACTTAAAATACTCCACCGATGTTATGGCATTCCCTTAGTGAGTGACCGTAGCGGGTGTGGGGTGTTACACGTGGTATCAGAGCTTAAGGTTACCAGAACAGATAAATTTTTTAGAAAAACTATTTTCTAAGAATATTTTTGAAAGGAGTATTTTCAAAAACATGTCTTTTAAGAGAAAAGTTTTTGAAAGAAAAGCATAATCCCCGATAGCCATATCTTTATCTTTCGAATTCTCCGTTTTGAATCTCTTCCTCTCTCGTTTTGAGTTTCCCCTCCGTGTATAGATGATTTTTCTAAGATAGATAAGAATGGAAAACCACTTCAAGGGACTTAGACGTTAGTCGGATTAGAAGTTGGTTCAAGAAGGAGGAGGACTGGTAGGTACCTATTGGATAGACGATGGGAGGAAGGCTCAAATAGTTGTTTGGTTAATGAAGAGCGAAACCTCATTTTGATGGGAGGTTACGAGTGGAGAATGGGAAGAAGAGGGCTAGTAGTTATCCTTTTGGGAGGAATAGGACACCTTATTAGGATTGTCCAAAGAGGCAAGGGCAAGGTACGGAATCTCCTGGAGGGTAGTTGTATTCCCTCACGGCTAGTGTACCAGATAGGGGTAGGACCGTCTAGGTTGGAATTTGGATTTCTTTATTATCCGGTTCGAACTTTATTTGATTCTGACGCATCGAGTTCGTTTATCTCATCATTGTTAGTTGAGTCACTGCACTTAGACACCAGTTTAGTAGATGATCCCTTAGTTGTTTCAAACCCAATTGGGGCTCCATGATGTGTTTGGGTTTGAAAGTTTCTATACTTAGCGTTGAGTTTAGATGTGATGCTTTTTGGGCTTCACGGGCTATGGGTTAGTTTTGGGCATGGACTGGTTATCCAGTAGGGGTGCCGTTCTTGATTTTGAAAGGAGAGTTGTTAGGCTTATGACCCGCTTGGGTAACACTCTCGAGATCTCTTGTAATCCCCTGGAATCTGTTATGCTAAGTTATCTAGAATCGCTTATCACGTCGGTCGAGAGTTTGCGATCTGTTAGAGTGGTCCGGGAATACTCGGATGTGTTTGAGGAGGTAAAGGGCTTACCTCCGGAGTGGGAGATTGACTTCCGAATATATCTGGTAGACAATGCCAAACCAGTATCTTGGCCAGTGTGCCACATGGCTCCTCGTGAGAGGAGGGAACTCCATAAGCAAGTAGGCGATTTGCTTGAGAAGGGGTTCATAAGACGAAGTATATCGGAGTGGGGTGCTCCAGTAGTTTTTGCCACGAAGGCGGATGGGTCCCTCAGACTTTGTGTAGGCTAAAGAGAACTAAATAAACTCACAAAGAAGAATAGACACCCATTGCCGAGGATTGATGATCTCTTTGATCAGTTAGTTGGCGCCTCAGTATTTTCGCAGTTGGACTTAGCCATGGGGTTTCGTCAGTTGAGAGTGGCTGAGGATAGTATAGAGAAGACTGCCTTTAGGACTCCGGATGGGTTTTATGAGTGGCTGGTGATGCCATTTGGTTTGACGAACGCCCCCGCATACTTTATTGATTTGATGAGAAGGGTGTTCAGGGAGTACCTAAATAAGTTCGTGATGGTCTTTGTAAATGACATCTTGGTCTTTTCTAGGAGCGAAATAAGTTTTCGTATGTGCTCAATAGGTTGAGCAAAGCCAGTTATGGGATAAACGGTGGTTTTGGAGCGAGACTGGCGAGGACATCCAGAGTTGGACAAGGGCTTAATTATTTAGCCGTTTTTACTAGTATCATCTCACGTAGGTCGTCTGAATTCGAAGGAGGTATCCCTTGGGTGTTTGTCTGATATTGGTTTAGGCCTTTGGGGCTTGCATTTGGGGGATGTCGAGTTCGACTAGGGTGGTCTGCGTGAGAGATGGACAGTTGTGATGATTTTGGATGGGGTAATATCCCGGTTTTCTCTAAAAGTGGAGAAGAGCATGCCCTACATCTTAGGGAAGTGTTGGAGACTCTTCGAGCGCATAGTCTTAAGACAACAAAGGTGGATGGAATTCTTAGCATCCTATGAGTTTGAGATAGCGTATACCCCTGGCAAGGGTAACGTGGTGGCAGACGCCTTAAGCAGAAAAAGGCTGTCTTGGAGTCCATTGTTCGTGGAATGGCGAAGCTTGGAGTATATTTCTATGTTTGACTTTAGACCTTCCGTTGACTTTGTACCCGGTTTGCTAGCCTCCTTGGAGGTTAGGCCTACTCTTTTGGGACGGATTGGCGAGGCACAGCGAGACGACCCACAGTTGGTTGAGTTAGTAGAGAAGCTCATAAGGGGGGGAGTCGTCCAGCCATTTCAGTAGGTACACCCTAGATGGTAAGGGGTGGTTGCGTAGAGACGGTAGACTTTGTGTACCGCAAGACGAGGGTTTTAGGAAGGCTATACTTGATGATGCACATCGGTCGAAGATGACCATTTATCCCGGTGGGGACAAGATGTACCAAGACATGAAGCGAGTTTTCTTTTGGGCCGGTATGAAGAAAGATGTGGCCGAGTATGTCGCTAGATGCTTGGTGTGCTAGCAAGTGAAAGCGGAGCAGAAGAAACCCGGTGGGTTGCTTCACCCATTGGAGGTTCCGCTATGGAAGTGGGATAGTGTCTCGATGGATTACCGAGATCGAGGAAGGGTAATACGGGAATTTGGGTTGTAGTAGACAAACTTACTAAGAGCGCCCATTGTATACCCGTGAAGAGTAAGAGAACTGCTCCATGGCTAGCTTCAGTTTACATTCGAGAGATTATTAGATTGCATGGTGTACCTTCCAGTATAGTGAGCGATCGAGATCCTATCTTCACTAGAGAGTTTTGGAAGAGTTTGCAAGAGGTGGTAGGGACTCAGTTGTGTTTGAGTACCGCATATCATCCTCAGATGGACGGCCAGACCGAGAGGGTGAATCGTATCTTAGAAGACCTTTTGAGGCTATGTATCTTGGATTTTGGAGGTACATGGGAAGAGCATCTTCCATTGGTGGAGTTCGCATATATTAACAGCTTTCAGTCTAGTATTGGCATGGCTCCTTTCGAAGCTCTTTATGGAAGGCCTTGTCGATCGCCTACATGTTGGGGGGAATCTACGGATAAGATCTTACTTGGGCCCGATATGGTTAGAGAGACTTCGGAAAAGATTGATTTGATTCGAAGAAGGATGATAGCGGCGTAAGACAGACAGAAATTTTATGTGGACAAGAGGAGGACGGATCTTGAGTTTGATGTTGGGGACATGGTCTTCGTCAAAGTATATCCGTTACGGAATGTGGTTCGCTTTGGATCTGTTGGGAAGTTAGCACCAAGGTTTGTTGGACCGTTTCCTATTAAGGAAAGGATTGGACAGATGGCCTATAGAGTGGAGTTGCCCGACAGACTTAGAGGTGTACATGATGTATTCCATGTGTCACAGTTGAGGAAGTGCCTACATGAGACCGCAGAGGTGGTAGAGCCGAGCTTGCTTAGAGAAGTAGAGATAGAGCGTGATGCGACTATTCGACGAGCTCCTACACGCATCCTTGGGTCAGAGATTAAGAGGTTGAGAAACAGGGAGGTTTAACTAGTCAAAGTGCAATAGGGAGAAGATGAGAGCATCGCTACTTGGGAGACGGAAGCGAAAATGCGTTCATTATACCCATTCCTTTTTGAGGGTATGTCTTTTAACTTCTCCTTTATCGTTTGTCTAGTACTTATCTTATCTTTAGTATGTCCTCTTGTTAGTGCCTTTGACCTTTAGATAGGGTAAACCTATGGTTGAAACATGTGTTTGAGACATGTTATGATTGATGGATGCATGTGGATGCAAGTGTTTGCTAGTGGTTGCTCGTGGATGCATATACACACACTCTAGGCACTAGATCGGCTCAATCACTTCATATTGCATATTGCATATAATTGTGTGTAGGTAGCTATATTTATGGATGTATAATGGTTGTGTTATCATATGGATGATGCTTTTTGGTGAATGATTGTGCACTCATGTAGATATAGTATGTGTCGATAGGGCTCTCTCGCATACATATTGGATGCATGGCACTATCATGGTTTGCATATGTTCATACATTAGATAGGGAACATATACACACACTTTTTTGCATATGCTCATACATCATTAGGAATTGTTTTAAGGACAATGGATGCCCGTGTTTGATGGATTGAGTAGATGGTTGTTTGGATGGTAGGATATGCATTCTCCTTAACTTGGAGATTTCGGGGACGAAATCCTTTAAGGGGGGGGGGGGGGGGAGAATGTAACACCCCAAATTTCAGTTAACACTAATATTCACTAATTACAGAATTAATAATCTCAGATGTGAGAATCAGGGGAAACGGGTTACGTCATTGTGTTCGTCTCGGAAAAATACGCGAAATAGAGTCCGAAATTTTGTAAATCGGAGTCCGTATGACCCGGTTAAGGCCCAAAGAAGTTTTCGGGAAATTTGAATTTCGAAACATGCAGAAATGGGGGCCAGGCGGGAAAACTCCCGCCCAGCCAAGTCGACTTGGCTGTCAACAGGGCTGTCGACTTGCCTGTCGACATGCCTGTCGACTTGGCAGTCGACAGGGCTGTCGACTTGCCCTGTCGGCTGATTCTGGTCTGGGTGCACCTGGTTGAGTTTTGGGCTGGGTTGGAGGGCTTGGGACGAAATCTGACGGACCTAAACTAACCTAGGGTTAATCTAAGGGTCTAAAACACATCCTAATCCTATAAATAAGACCCTAAGCTAGCCCTAAATGATCATAATCCTATCCTCTAACTAAACTATGCCAAAATTTTCCATGATCATGGCCTCCACTCAAAATCCTAGCCTCCATCCTCTTTCTAAACTATTTCTATGAAGGCTTTCATGTTCATACAAGCATTTTTAAGTTGTATGAGTGATCATTAGCTTGCATTCATCATCAAGTTGCAAGCTTTATTTTCAAGGCTAGAGTTTTTGGGTGATTTTTGGCAAGGGTTTGCTTATTGGAGTTTAGTGGTGAGTTTCTATCACTTTAATAACCAATTGCTAAACTAAGTAGATGAGATGTGATGAGATCATATGGTTTTTCTTGCGGATCAATGGGTTTAGGTCATATGTTATGATGCTAGTTTGCTAATCACTATGTTTAACACTTATTCATGATGACACTATGTTTATGCAAGTTAAGTGTTTGGGTTTATGCATGTTAAGTGGGGGGTTTTATGCATGCTAAGTGTTTGGTTTTATGCATGCTAAGTGTTTGGTTTTATGCAAGTTAAATGCTTGGTTTTCTGCTAGAATCATGTGTGAAATAAGTGACATGACATGCAAGTTTAACCTATGAGTTTGGATCTATAATATGCATAATCTATGCAAGTTGTTTGGATTAGTGATATGCATAACATATGCGAGTTTACCTTTGTATGTCATACATACATATGCAAGTCCATAAGTAACATGTTATGCAAGTTATGTGTTTGGTTATATGCAAGTTATGTGCATGATTATATGCAAGTTCATAAGTAACATGTTATGCAAGTTATGTGTTTGGTTATATGCAAGTTATGTGCATGATTATATGCAAGTTCATAAGTAACATGTTATGCAAGTTATGTGTTTGGTTATATGCAAGTTATGTGCATGATTATATGCAAGTTCATAAGTAACATGTTATGCAAGTTATGTATTTGGTTATATGCAAGTTAACATGTGACATGCTATGCAAGTTCACACCTTGGTATGACATAAGAATCATATGCAAGTTACCCCCTTTTGTGACATATGTGCTTCATGCAAGTTTGGGTTAAATGCTAGTTGGGTTTAATGTATGCTCATATATGCAAGTTGACACCTTTTAAACCCATGATAAAGTTATATGCTATGTTGGTTAAACCCATGACGTTTGTGATGAATCTTCCCTTTATTATGTCATGTTATGAGAACGAATTACGTGGGGAACGATGGGGTTAATATGCATGTTAATAAAATGGTGTGAAATGGGTATGCTTAAGCATAACATAAAGTGAATGGACATAATTGGGAATTTACCTATTAAGTTAGGTCTACCCATATTATGGAATTGGGAATTTACCTATTGAGTTAGGTCTACCCATATTCTCGAAATTTGTAATTAATTAGGGATAATTAATACAAATTATGGGGGTGATTAATTAGGTGTAATTAATCGACTAAGACACGAGGTTGGACCCTTTTGTAGCATAAGACTGCCCGGAACCGACCGGCAAATCCAGCGGCTACAAATGATTGGCCCAATGTGAGAGGTCTTAGTCATAAACTAAATACGTGACAAGTGTAAAGACACGAGGTTAGACTCTGTTATGGTGTAAGGCTGCCCGGAACCAACCGGCATATCCAGCTGCCATAAAGGACAGTCTATTGTGAGAGGTCTTTACAAAGGTTACGATCTTAATTAATTAAGAAACACTTAACCAAATTAGCATGTAGTGGGGCATGAGGGGTTAAGTGGGTGCCTTGGGTGGCATGTAGTAACTAGTGGGGGTGCCTTGGGTGGCATGAGGAAACTAGTGGGTTGCCTTGGGTGACAATAGAAAATACGATTAGAATACTTAACCAAAGTGGAACATGTAATTAAACATGATTAAAGGGTTAAGTAAGTGCCTTGGGTGGCATGTGGGAATCAAGTAAGTGCCTTGGGTGGCATGTGGAAATCTAGTGGGTGCCTTGAGTGGCAATTAAAGTATGATTAAATGACTTAACCAAAATTTATAACATGTAAGTGGACATGGTTAAAGGGTTAAGTGGGATTCACTAGAAATGACAAGCTTAGGTGGGTAGCTTGTGGGGGCCCATTTCAACCAATATCCCAAACGTATCTTTGTGGGCTCAACCCAAGTCGAGGACGGGACACGCATATTGGGCTTGACTGTAAGAGGCCAAAATGGGTTAGCGGTGGCAACGCAAGTCCAACGGGTTTCATATGCGTGTGTGGACCCGGGCTGGTAAGTAAGACGTTGTTGCATCGTGTAGGTATAAGCCGTGCACCGTTAATATTATCAGGTTGCCACTTTGGGGAATGATACACCCCACTGTGGGGCCAGCACGGGTATCTACGTTAGGGAGCCGATCGCTTGGGGAGTAGTGGGTACACCTAGTGGAGATAGGGGCAGACGACACCTATGTAGTCAGCTAGGGGTACACGAAACTACTATTAAAAATTACTAAGTACACTTAGTGGGATCAACCTTTAAGTAGGAATTACCCTTGGGTGGGTAGAACTGGTGTGGTGCAGTGTAGGAATTACCCTTGGGTGGGTAGATCTGGGGTGGTGCAGTGTAGTAATTATCCTTGGGTGGGTAAATGCGTCTTTACGGTTATCTTAGTTCATCCTAAGTCTAGTTGGCTGCTTAGTGTAGCCATTTATCCCCAGTCGTTACCGTATATCAAGCTTATGTCTTACTCTGGTTACTTTAGTGATTGTATTGTTAAAGTTATAGGACTCGCTCAGACTTATGTCTGACCCCGTTGTTTTTATCTTTTTCCCAACCCTCAGGTTATCAGAGTGGGCCTAGCACTAGTGGGTTTTGATCAGACTGCTTTATCTATCTTTTGGAGCTAGGACCGTGGATGTAAAGCTCAGTTTATCTTTTCTATTATGGCTATTAAGTTATGTAGTGGGATTATGTACTTTTGTTTTATCAGGATGGATATTATGTACTTGACTCTTGTTTATGGTTTTGGTGTAACCAAACATGTTTTACTTTCCGCTGCAATGAAATGATGTTTTAAATTCTCAAGTATTACTTATATCTGTCTTGGTGTAATTTTTCTGTTCTATATTCACTTAAAATACTCCACCGATGTTATGGCATTCCCTTAGTGAGTGACCGTAGCGGGTGTGGGGTGTTACAACACGTCATTTGTATCGCCACTTTAATGTTGATCCTAATATTCACTTGTATCGCCTTACATGACAGATGGCCCGTCACCGCTACTGTACGCGAGATGTTCGCTCGAGCATGCCCCCTATGGAGTCTGGTGCAGGACATGATCAACATGAAAGTCGGGGCATGGATGACAGGAGAAATCGACCCTCTCAACCTCATCAGTCCTCTCGTTCTCGATCTCCTCATCGTTCGGACTTGGAAAAACATAAAAGCCACTCTACTCATCATGAAGGGGACAAAAGCACTTCTAAAACTATAGTTCCCACTAGGACAAAACTCGGTAGGAAAAACCATCATAGAAAAGTTCCGATCCAAGCAAGAAGCAAAAGGAACCAAGGCAAGGGATCTGAGAAAGACAGAACATTCATCGTGCCATCTAGGAGTCGCAACATTGACATTACCACCACAAGGTCAGTCATACTTGACGATGAGAATAAGGCCAAATTAGTGCCTCTGAAGAAACAGTTTCCCGATCACCACTTTAGGAACATGCATTTTGTTCCAGCTCTTAAGCCATTAAGCTTCGAGAAAGACCTCAAGGATTGCTCCTGGCTAGGGTTGATGAAGCAGATATTCAATACAAAGAGATGAAGAGGTATGCACGAACTTTATCCAAGATTGTTCAAGACTTGATAGCCGATGTAAAAAGCATGAAGGATGCTGCTGAATATGATGCAAAAGCTGTTGAAAACTTCGAGAAAGACCTCAAGGATGCTCATGCTAAACTCGCTCTTATACAACGTGATGCGGACACCTATAAGAAGCAATTTGAAGAATTACAAAATGTCATCACAATGAGCTTGACTTCCATAGCCAGGAGCACATATATTTCAAGAAGCAAGCCGAGAATGCTAAGTCTGAAAGCACCACGGCCAAGCTGGCTTGCACTCGTCTTGAATAGGAGAAAGCGGAGCTAACGAGGAAGAATGCAGAGTTAGAGGCCAAACTGATGAAGGCTGAGACACGGGCAACCCTTGCCGAGGGAAATGCGAACATAGCTTTACAACAAGTCGAGAAGATTAATAGTCAGCTTACGGGAGCCCAAAAAGAGTTAGATGAGAGTGTTGATACCGTGATGGGATTCTTTGCTCAGGTTATCCGACATCGAGACATTGCATGGATCAAGGATTACCTTGCCACTCTGTTGTATGTATGGGATCAAGGTGGTCGAATGGGAAAAACAAGAGCTCAAGGTGGATTCAATTGACGAGGATAAGCTTATAGAGAAGTATCTGAGAGGTGAGGAGACGACACGTTTAGCCGAAGGGCGCAAGCTTATTGCTGCTGCTATGGAGGAGGACAGGCGTCAGGCCAAAGGGAAAAATATTATCGAGGTCGGTTCCTCTTCCGCTGCTCCTGGATCTTCCGAAACGGAAGGATATGACCCAGAGAATCCAGGAATTCGCAAAGCGTCTTTCTTGTCTCCTATTCGTGAAAAGACCCCAGAGATTTCTCACGCTCATGTTGAGAAAACATCCAAAGGTATCTCCAACTTTTCGCCTTAATTTATTAGGGCTACCTCTACCTTTCGTCACATCGTTGTGCAAAAAATCGAGGAACCTATTTTTTTCTCCTGAGCTAACAACTGTTACTTCTCGCTCTACATGTGCAGAACCAGCTGGGAAGACCGATGAACGACGAGAAGAAGTCATTAGCATAAAACATGGTGAAGAAAATCAGGAGAAAAAGGATGAGACCACTGGTTCAACATCTACGGGGGAAACCGAGGATAAGGAAGGGGAAGTCACTGATAAGGCTCCCATGCCATCCAACACCGAGATTCCCAAAGACGGGGATATAATAGATGCCTTGAAAGAAGATGGCGGCAACGACGGTCATGAGGAAGATGACGATGTTGTTATGATTGGAGGCTCTGGAGATGCCGATAATATAACTTTGGCTGATATGAAGGCCAAGCAAGATATGCTTTTAAAAGCTAAGGTTGAGGAAGAAGACCCCAAAGCTCTCAAACCCTTCGCAACAGTCCCTCTTGGGTCAAGGCTAGTTGTCAAACTTTCAACCAGGTCAATCACCGAATCCCAGCACTCCAGTTTCAGGGAAAAACAAACCGAAGCGTATCTTTTTTGAAGCTGAAAAAGAGAAAAGGGATAAGCTCAAGAATGCCAAGAAAGCTAAGTTTGTCCCAAAGTCCACATGGAAGTTAGTTTCGTCTGTTGTTTTAATTTTCCACTGGTCAGCCTTTGTTGTGGCGAATGCGGCCCTCATGTTTCTTTGTTTAATCTTTATGTATAAACTTGCACTTACGTAAATGAAATAGTTTGTTTCCCACTATGTCAAACATTTGCAAGTTTGTTATTTATTGTTGTTGAGTTCAGCAATGGTCAAAATATTAAAAGGGAAAGCAGCAAATAACAATTCACGCTTAATTAAATAAACAACATCAGGGGATGTGGTATGTATGCCCCCAATCAATCTTGAATAAAGTGCCTGGCCCAAGCTTGTTCGAGATTGATTAGGTACGGCAACAGATTACCCCCAGCCCTTCAGTGGGGCTAAGATTCTTTTTCATTGGTACTTATTCTTAATACCTTTATACTCTCCCGTCGTATAGTCAGGTTACAGTGGATATAAGGCGGTCTTTTGTCGTGGTGCACCTTCACACCTTAGGGATGTCGTCTTCTCGTCCTATATACTCTCTCTTAAATCATGAGAGTTAGAGTTTGGGACGTCGTCTTCCCATCCTTTTTATCTTGTTATGCAAATGATTATCTCGTTTGTTTCAGTTTCAATTGAAATTTAGTGTTTTATGTCCAGATCATAGAACATACAAAAGGATTTATGCGAGAAAAGTAAATCACACACGATATTTTTATAATGGTTCGGCCAAGTCATGGCCTACGTCCACTTCATAATCTTTTGTTTATGTCAACCAGACTTTTCTAGGAAAGTCGTGCTTTTTTACATGGTTTATAAAACAAAAGAAAACAATATAAACTTAAGTCAAGTATTGCCGCAAGTGTCAGGCATTCGAAGCACTGTGAATCTCTTCGCCATCCACGGTCGTTAACTTGAACGCTCATGTATCAAGTTTTCGTTGGATGGTATATGGTCCTTCCCACTTTGGACCCAGATGAACTGGGGATGGAAATACACGTTTCAGTACTAAGTCTCCAAGCTCAAAGGTTTGAGGATGAACTTTCCTGTTATAGTATCGTGCCACTTGACGCCTGTGTCATGAGGCAAGCAAGTCAACTTCATCCCTCTTCTCTTCGATCATATCCAAGGATTCAAGAAGAAGTGCTTTATTTTTCATCGGACTGTAATATGTCGTCCTGTGAGAAGGAACTTTAAGCTCCACCCGAATCAGCACTTCTGATCCAAAGGAGAGTGAAAAAGGGGTATGGCCCGTTGCCATCTTGTAGGTCGTTTGATAAGCCCATAATGCTAATGGTAATTCGTCGACCCACATGGCTATTTCTTGTTCCAATCACTTTTTGAGGATGAACTTAACAGTTCTGTTTATCGCCTCGACTTGTCCATTTGATTGCGGGTGAGCCATTACAATATACCTCTTGTCAATATTATACTTATGGTAGAAAATTTTGAATTCTATGTTATCGAATTGGGTTCCATTGTCAGTTATGATGGTTCTTGGTATCCCAAATTGGCAGATGATATTCCTGACCACAAAGTTTATCACCCGCTTTGTCGTGATCGTGGTTAGGGGTTCGGCTTCCGCCTATTTTGTGAAATATTCCATGGCCACGATTGCATATTTAGCTCCTCCTTTGGCGATGGGCAGGGTCCCAATGATGTCTATCCTCCACATAGAGAACGACCATGGGCTAACCATTGATTTAAGCTGACTCGGAGGTGCCCTAGAAACTTTAGCAAATTTCTGATACTTATCGCAACATCGTGAATAATCATCTGCATCTTTATTTATGGTAGGCCAGAAATAGCCTTATAATAATACTTTCTTTGCCATAGTTTGGCCTCCAGTGTGGTCTCCACATTCACCCTCATGTACTTCTCTAATTACACGTTTGATGTCGTCATGTGCTATATACTAGAGTAGGGGCATAGAAAATCCTTGGCGATAAAGAATCTCGTCTTGTAAGACATATCTTGCGGCTTTATGTATCACAGCTCGTCTTTTGCTCTTTTTGATGGGAGTGTTCCTCTTTTAAGGAAGTTCTTAATTTGTGTCATCAATGACTCCCTTTCTGGTTCAGCTTCAGTACTGGGTCGACTTCCATTTGATCAAAGCCTGGCGACTTCAGTACCTCTATTAGAACCATTTTCGTCTCTTCTAGGTTGTTAGTGCTTGCTAACTTAACCAGTTTGTCTTCCTTCTGATTCTGTTCTTAGGATATGAGTTATACTATAATGCTCCAGGTTGCCTAGCAACTCATCCACCTTTTCAAGGTAAGTGACGAGCTGGGGTCCCCTGGTTTCAAATTCCTTTCAAACTTGGCAAACAACTATTTTGGAATCACAGAATATGTTTAATGTTGTCACCCCTAGTTCCTTAGCGAGTTTTAGCCCGACAATCAGGGCTTCGTATTCGGAATCATTGTTGGTGGCAGAGAATTCCAACCGCAAGGCATAGTAAAAAGATCGTCCTTCAGAAGTGGTTAAAACAACTTCGGCACGGGACCTTCGATCATTCTTAGCCCCGTCTGTACACAATTTCCAGGGACTAAGTTCTAAATTCTACTCTAAAGGGTCAGCCTTATCTTCCAATGCATCTTCCTTGGGGAATTGTGAATTCTACTATGAAGTCAGCTAGAGCTTGTCCCCTTATTAATCTCCTTGGATGAAAATTTAAATCGAATTGGCTCAACTCGATGTTCCACTTAAGCAGTCGTCCCGATGCTTCAAGTCGTTGCAATACTTATCTAAGTGGATGATCAGTCTATATAACTATCGGATGAGCTTGGAAATAACGACGGAGCTTTAGGGATGCAATCAAGAGACTATAAGCATTTTTTCTATTCTCAGATAATTACGTTCTACTGCTGCTAACTTCGTGCTTACGTAATACACTGGTCTCTGGACTTTGTCTTCCTCGCATACCAAAGCTGAGATGACAGCATGAGACGACACTGCTAAATATATGAATAGATCCTCATGATCCACCGGTTTTGACAATATCGGAGGTTTCTCTAGCAAATCCAACAAATTTTGGAAGGTCTCTACATAATCGGGGGTCCACTCGAAGTTTCGTTTCCCCAGTTTAATTAAGTCAAAGAAAGGGACAAATTTGTCTGTGGCTTTGGAAATGAATCTGCTCAACGCCGCAACTTTTCTAACCAAGCTTTGAACATTTCTAACCTTTCATGGCTCTTTTATGCTCCTGATTACAGCTATTTGATTACGATTAATCTCGATCCCTTGAGAACTAACAATGAAACCAAGGAATTTTCCTGACGCAACCTCAAATGAGCATTTTAAGGGGTTCAACTTCATCTTGTACTTCCGCAGAATGTCAAACATTTCCGCCAAATCTCTTGTATGATCTGAGGACTGCATGGAATTCACAAGCATGTCATCTACATAGACTTCCATTGTTTTCCCGATATGATTATAGAACATTCGGTTTACCAAACGTTGATACGTGGCTCCGGCATTCATTAGTCCGAATGGCATCAGCACGTAACAGTATAATACCAAGTTTGTAATAACACATATATGCTCTTGATCTGGTACATTCATGGGGATCTGGTTGTATCCCGAATATGCGTCCATGAAGGAGAGAAGTTCGTGTCCTGCCGTTGAGTCTACCAGCTGATCAATTCTAGGGAGTGGGAAGATATCCTTTGGACAAGCTTTGTTCAAACCAGAAAAGTCAATGCACGTTCGCCATTTCCCATTTGATTTCTTGACTAAAACGGGATTCGATATCCAGTCCGGATATGTCGTGTCTCGGATAAACCTGTTATTTCTTAGCTTCTCTACTACTTTCTTTAAGACTGCTGACCTCTCCGGGCCCAACACACGTCTCTTTTGCTTGACCGGAGGATGCTTTGGGTTCAAGCTTAGTGAATGGATCATAACTGCGGGAGAAATTCCACACATGTCTGCATGAGTCCAAGCAAACACATTGAGGTTTGCTTTTAGAAAATCTATTAATTCTTTCATTCGAAAAGAATCCAAATGAGACCCATTCTTCAAGACCTTTGTCGGGTCGTCGCTATCGAGTGGGATGTCAACAGTCACCTCGTTGGGTGTTGTCTTTCTAGTTCCTGATTCCTCGTCCTCTCTGAGATCGATATCTTCAGGAATTTGGTTAGGCGATTCCCTAGGCGGTATTGTCTTTAGCTTCTATGCTGAGCTCTCCTTAGCAGGAGAGGAAGTGTTCTTAGGTTTTGAACTCTTTCTGTTATGCAACATTTTTAACTCTGCCATGTAGCAGGCCCTTCCAGTAACTTGATCGCCTCGAATCATTCCCACTCCAGCATCTGT
The DNA here is from genome assembly GCA_030737875.1 of Allium sativum. Classification (NCBI taxonomy): domain Eukaryota; kingdom Viridiplantae; phylum Streptophyta; class Magnoliopsida; order Asparagales; family Amaryllidaceae; genus Allium; species Allium sativum. The sequence goes on along the minus strand of CM060916.1, from coordinate 1,042,458,711 downwards.
TGGGAATTTCATTAACATGCACCATGGAGCAATGCAAGCCCTGAACTCCAAAAGGGTTGTTCATCCTAGGAAAGCGTTGTAAGGCGAGTCAATATCCATGATGACAAACTGGAGAATCCTCATTGTTCTATGCTCTCCCTCACCTAACTCTACAGGTAAGTCTATCACTCCAATAGGGGCGGTTGAGGTTCCATTAAAGCCACAAATCCAACCTTCGCATGACTTTAAGTCCCCTATTTCCAGTTTCATCTAATCGTAAGCCTTTTTAAATAGGATGTTAACAGAACTTCCATTAGCCACAAGGACCTTCTTGACTATTGCAGGTCCAATAATGGTTGTTATTACTAATGGATCAGTGCTCGGTGCTTCAACCCCAATACTTTCTCTGTCTCGGAAGACGATATCATTTGTAGCTGTTTTTTCCTGTTTTATTGGTGTAGCTTCTTCGAGGTTGCTACATTCCCTTATTTCGGGATGCTTGGCTACATTAACATACTGTTCCATTTCCTGTTACTGGACACGGCTGGGTGTGGTCCTCCATCTATGGTGTTTATAACAATGCCTTTTCCCTTCTGTTGAGCTGTGGGTTTAGAAGCAGGTTGTTTAGGTTCAGGGGTTTTTCCCTTGTCTTTTGGAGAGACCTTGTACTCATCTAACTTTCCTTCCTGTAGTAGGTTTTCAACGTCTCTTAAATGATGACACTTGTTAGTAGAGTGTTTGTGAGTTCCATGAAATAAACAAATTTTTCCAGTTGCGAGCTCCTTCTCAGTGGAGTCTCTGAGCGGAGGCTTCTTGTACTGTAAGACATTATAAGTATCTAAATAGATGTTCTCAAGAGTATCATTCAATGGCGTGTATCTTTCAAAAGTCTGAAATCGAGGCCTTTTTTGGTAGTTGTTTCTTCGAATCCTGTTCCTTTTTCCACCATTTCTATTCCGACCGTTATTTCCTTCATTTTTATTGCTGACATTTACCTCGACCTTCCCTGAATTATCATCGGACTGTTTCACTGCGACATTACTTTGAATGTCTTCTCTGGATGATCCACCGGATTTTCTCTTTCGATTGGCGTAAATTACCCCTCGCCGCAAGTGAATATTATCCTTTTCATAGAATGATTCCCTCGTCAATGGTGGCTTTCCCGCCAAATATCCACCGAATTCCGTGTCAGGATCGACCCCATCTATTAACGCCATCAAAATGGTTGGCTCGTGTGGGTCACTCACTTCGGTGACCGCTAGGTTAAAGCGATCTAAATACGACTTCAGAGATTCACCAGAGGCCTGCTTGATTTTAGACAACTCGATGACACTTTTAGAATTCCGGGCATGGAGTAGGAACCGGTTCATAAAACGTTCACTTAGTTCTTTAAAGCTTGACACTGGTCGAGGAGGAAATCGTGTGAACCACATCAACGCAACATCCTCTAGATATATCGGAAAGGCTCTGCATTTCACTGCGTCAGGGGCTTCCGCAGCGTTTATATACCAAGCGCATCTCATCAAATGTTGTCCTGGATCGGTTCTTCCTGCGTATCGATCCATTTTTGGCAGATTGAATCGTCGAGGAAATTGGAAATCCAAGATATCATCGGTGAATGGGGTGTGGCTACGCTCAATACCCCAGTCCTCATTTGTGTAGCGTCGACTATCGGCCATGATCTGCCGCACCATCGCTTCCACTTCTGCATTGGTCAAAGCTGGTTCAGGGTCTATGCTTCTATTTCTTCTAATACGTCCAGTGCCTACGTCAGACGACACTTTTTGGTTTCAGATTGCGGCTGAACTTCCTCGCCCTCCACGATCCTGGTCATTCAGGGGATGGGTGGGTTGGAGAAGCTACCCCAGAGTGGGATTAGTGATGTTAGGATCTTTGGGAAGGACGTGAGATCCTCACATCAGTAGCAGCATTAGTTCTCTCAAACTTGGTTCATTAGGTCCCAGAACAGGGGCCGCATCTGCGTGAGATCCCGACGATCCAAATGTCAACTGGTCCATATTCTCTGGCCTGTCATATGGCCTTCTCTGACGTGGGTGTTATTCGTCTGAAGAGGATGAATGATCCATAGGGAGACGATGAGTTGGAGCGGGCATTCTTTGTCTATGAAGCTCACTTATTTCCCTACTCATGGTTTTCATATTTTCTCTCATAAGAAAGCTATCTCGCTTATGGGCCTCTAAAGCATCCCTGGTGTTGTCTAGCATATCGAGTAGGCACGAGAAATCCATGTGTGTGACGGGCGCAGAGGGAGTAGGCTGATCACTAGTTGTTATGGAAATCATTGAATTGAAAGTATTGTATGCTACAAGGCCTAGGATAGTAGAGGAGCCGTGCTGGACACAGTGCCGGTGCTAAATACTCTGCCGTTGTAATGCCGAAATTTTCTGAAATATTCATGTGTTGAAAAATATTCATGTTTGAAATAAATTGTTTGAATGATAAAAATAACATTTTTATTGTATGTATGAAGTATATAAAATATTCATGTTTGAAATAAACTGTTTGAACAATAAAAATAATATTTTTATTGTATGTATGAAGTATATAAAATATTCATGTTTGAAATAAATTGTTGGAACGATAAAATAACATTTTTATTGTATGTATGAAGCATATAAAATATTCATGTTTGAAATAAATTGTTTGAACAATAAAAATAACATTTTTATTGTATGTATGAAGTATATAAAATAACGAAAGGTTGAAATAAATATTTGTTGATTGAAAATAATATTTTTAACATGAGTATGAACTGTTAAAAATAACAAAAAGTTGAAATAAATATTTTTTGATTGAAAATAATATTTTTAACACGAATATGAAATGTTAAAAATAACGAAAGGTTGAAATAAATATTTGTTGAATGAAAATAATATTTTTAACATGAATATGAACTGCTAAAAATAACCAAAGGTTGATATAAATATTTGTTGATTGAAAATAATATTTTTAACATGTATATGAACATTTAAAAATAAACAAAGGTTGAAATAAATATTTGTTGATTTAAAATAATGAATTTAACATGTATATGAACTGTTAAAAATAACCAAAGATTGAAATAAATATTTGCTGATTGAAAATAATATTTTTAACATGTATATGAACTGTTAAAAATAACCAAAGGTTGAAATAAATATTTGTTGATTGAAAATAATATTTTTAACATGAATATGAGCTATTAAAATAACCATAGCATGTTTTTTTCATTCAAAAAACTCAGGTATGTCAACAACAGTAACAACTATATTACGGCCTTGGTAATGGCGGCAGTGAAAATCCTTTTCTTCGTCTCCTTGCTCCTCCTCCCTCGCCTCCGTTGCCTTTCCGCCTCTTTCATCTCGTCCTCCTTCTAAACCCCCTGACCCTCCACCTCCCCCAGACAATCCCTCTACTTCGAAGGAATCTCCTCCAGCAATCTATTTGGCTAATCCATCTAGGGCTTCATTTCCATCGTTTATAAAATCGGATTATGCTTCTCTCTTTAGATCTACGCCGCGAAATGCTGGATCGTATAAACCCCTTCACTTTGACATTCCGCGTGATGGTAAGAAGAAGAAGGTTCCAGATCTAGTTAAACAGGAAGGTCTTAACTATTGGAACAATTATCTGATCGGTTTCTTTCTTCACGGTACATTATCCTATCATGCAGTTTGAAACTACTTACGTAATCATTGGAAGTTAATGGGGAATGTTGATATTAAGTCAGATGGATTTCATTATTATTTTAATTTTTCCAATGACTCTGATAGAGAAAAGATACTCAGATCCGATATTCATACGTGGTAGGATGTTTATCATATCTGTATGGGATCCTTCTATTGGCTGTGCTCAATCACAAGTTAGAAAAGTTTCAGTATGGTTACATTTATATAGAATTCCCATGGTTTTATGGACATTACTTGGTATGAATTGGCTTGTTAACCATGTTGGTAGGTTAATCTGTTATGATATTAGCATTGAAAGGTTAGATCAGTTTAGATATGCCAAAGCTTTGGTTGAAATTACACCAGATTATGAACTTCCTAATGCTATTGAAGTGGATGGTTTGGGGGATACATATCCAATAGTGAGGGTTAGCTATGATTGAAAGCCAAAGATATGTAGTGGTTGTAATATTTTTTGATCATCAAACCAGTGAGTGTGATTTGCATGCTAATGAAAACAGAGTTAATGTGAATAGGATCAATGTTGAGATGAGCGATTTTCGAGTAGCTGAAAATGTGGAAAACCAAAACTCAAATAAGAACAAACAGGCCAATGTAAATCAGGATCATTGGACTTATGTTAATAAGAAGAAGAACTAGTATTGGAGGATAAAGGAGATAGATGTCAAGAAGAACAAGGCAGCCGATGCAAATGTGGCTGGCATTAAAATTGAAAATTCATTTGCAGATTTGGCATCTGATCACAATGAAGCTGAAACTGATGGTATTATGAAGGGGATATCAATGGTCAATCGCAGCCATCATCAAACAATGGAAATCAGGCCAGTAAAGAAGTTAATGTGGATGATGATTTGGTTGGCAATATGTTTGATGACGCCTTTAATAATATAGGTAATTCTTCCTCTTCTAGTCTTGGTAATTCCACAAGTATGGGTGCTAGTGCTTCTTCTTCTGGACTGTCATCTAGTTCTTCTGTTGCTGCTACTTGTTCATCTATTTCTGGAACTATGTCCTGCTCCTCCACATACAGCCAAAGCTCTCCAGCATCATCATGCATGAATTTCTCTTCTGCTTTGGCAAGTACATCTACTTCAAGAGCCAAGCAATCTACATCACCATATGAAAATTTAAAACCTCCTGATCACCTTATTCTTCCACCATCTGCTACTAATTCTACATTATTATCCACTGCTGTACCAATGAGTGCCTACCCCTCGTCTAAATCTAAAGGGAAAATATTAGAAGGAAAATTCTGGGCTAATAGAGATCTTGACGAGGGGAATGAGTACAGTATTGAAGATTTACTACCAGTGGGTAGAAATGTGAAGTCGCAGAAAAGGCATACAAGAAGAAATCCTTCCCCTTATTTGATTCTTTCATCACATGATCATTGTTTGATCATTGAGTTAAGGATTGGTAAGCTGTTGGAATGTTGGGATGCTAATGTTTTGGTCATGCAATGGAATGGTAGTTTCTGTACTGATCTTGCATGCAAGGTTATTTTGCTGAATGAAGATGAGTTTTCTTTCTTTTTGTAATTTTCTATTATATGGAACTTATGTCTTTGTGAGTGAGTAATTGGAGGATTTTGGAGTTTTAGAGAGTGTTGGTGATATGTCATAGCATACTTGTATATGCTTCAATATGTATTGTAAATATTTGGTGAGTAATAAATTTTGGGCTTATCCTTCAAAAAAACAACCATAGGTTGAAATAAATATTTATTGATTGAAAATTTATATTTTTAACATATATATGAAGTGTTAAAAATAACTGGGAGTTGAAATAAATATTTGTTAGCTGGAAATAATATTTTTAACTTGTATATGAAGTGTTAAATATAGTCATGTATGAAAATAAATATTTGTTCGTTAAAAATATTATTTTTTGCTTAGATATGCATGTATATACATATGGTGAACAGGTAAATAGATTTGCCGTTGAGGAAAGAATTTATTTGCGTGCCCGACAAATAGGTAAACCTTATTGAGTTGGTTGCGCAATTTTATTTATATATCAACTCATGTGAATGCCATTGGATACGGTGTGCTAGTTATTCTTTGTGAGATTATAAACAACGCCATCGGATAGTAACAATTAATTCTGAACTACACTACATGGCATACTACGTAAAGAGAGCATACTTCATCATATACCACATCAGCAATTGGAGCTAATGTGACGAGGTTGGGATAAACATACGGGCGAGATGTTCGTATGGAGTTGACTGGATTACAGGTTGAATTGAGGACTGATATGGACAAAATAATTATAACGGTAAATTGCCAGATTAAATAAAAACCCCACACAGGTGTAGAGTTGACAATAATCACGTCTATCTAGTTATTTAATACGGCATATGGATTATTTATTTCCCAACACTAGACGAGGTGACGAGATTTATCTCTAGAGTAATTTTACACACTCCCTCGGACATAGATAGGACACTAAAAATTGTGTGTGCTTATACTGGATTTATTGGGTATCAAATATGGCCCAATAAATTTCCAAACCCCTCCCTGTACAAATGAGGTTATGGCGAAATTTTTTGAAATTTAAAGGCATTAGCCAAAATTTTGAAGTATAAACGATTTATAAATCGTCGATTAAATTATATATATATAATTAAAATTAAATGAATAACGACGTTGCAGTTCGCGTTTTGAAATCGTAATTTTAAATGATTATTACGGGAGATTCGACCGTCGGATTTTCCGAAACCGGAACCTTTGGGTTCACTTTGGAAAGATCTTTCCAACGATATAAAATTCGTTAAGATCCAAAAGTTAGATTTTGCAAAATGTTTAAATCAAATTTGGAAGCGGGCAGCGCTAGGGCCATCGAATGGCCTGAAACGTCGTTCGATGGAAATGGACTATTTTTAAATAAATAAAAATATTGAAAAATCGTTTTAAAATATTATAAACGATGTGGAATGGAGATAAACCGATTTTACATGTTTTATTAGATATTTTGATGGTTGGATGTATTTGACATGAAAATTATACTAATGAACCTAAATGTGATGTCGAGTAGTTTAACCATAGAAAGAACTAATTTGAATTCTATAAATGCGTGAATTATTTGAAAAGGCTGAGTTAATTCTCATTTCAAATAATTGATCGATGATGAAAACGTCGAAGGATGAAGACGGTGGTTGAAGACCGGAGATCTTCACGTCATTTGGATGATTACTGATGTCTTGATTGGGAGGCATCCCAAGACAAGGTAATAAGTGGTGATCGTCTAGACGTACTTGGAGATCGACCGAATATGCGAGGGCCTCTCTCCTGTATTGGACATACGGGACGAGGAATAAGGTGCCTCCGGTTTCGTTCAGACGTTGAACGAACAAGTAAATGGATGTGTGTCTAACATTGGATTTTATTCTGTCCTGATTGATTTCTATTAAATATATATCTGCTGGTGCCGGAGAACTTATTCTCTTGCTTAACACCCTTCTCTAAGACGTACGAGCTTAGAGGTTATATATCGATAGACATTAGTCCCATAACGTGGAATGTCAATGTGGCATGTTGAGATGCAGTGATTAAGGCTTTTGTTGAAAAGCAGAGCCTTGTGGTTGATGATCAAAGCACGAATTTAATATAGCATAGCTTTGTGTATGGCATTAATTCGCGAGCCTCAAACCCCGGGTGTGAACCGGAAATGGGAGGGGACTTCAGGGAGGACTTGCGTTTCCTTCTAGCCAGGCGTGGTGTCATGGTATGGAGCCCAGATATTGTTACTTAAGTGGATGGTGGAACGCGAGGCGCCTCAGTTATATCGGTCACTACGGTGCCGATGGATGGTTTGGTCGATATATGACCAGTTTACGCCCCAGAGGGCGGGGAAACGTATTGTTCAGGCATTTCAATCCACTTTGTGTGGACCGACTCTGAAGATCCAGGTGCAGTTGCGGCTGAATCCTGAGGCTCGGGCTAGACAGTCTCGAATGCGGTAAGGACGATCCCTTTCCTTGGTTCATGATGGAAATCCAACTTCCAATACAACATTGTGTGGTTTTGATTGTAAACCTGTATATGGCGACATGATATATGGTACCGATGTTGTCTATGATTGATAGATTACAATTGAAATTGTTTTTGAAACATATATGCACTAGTAATAATATCAAATGATTTTGATTTATACGTGTCAAGCATATTTTGTCCATTATAAGGTAAAACTCTATCCTCTGGCTTGCGTTGCATTGTGTGATGGGACCTGAGTCTTATAATGGCTTAACTTTCCATAAAAAGCATTGCGTTGTTTAAATGATTTACTTTATTTATGCACTGGCAATCCAATGGAGTAAACCCGTTCCGCATTAGCGGCGTGGTCCTGTGATTGACCTTATTATTAAATAGGCTAAGTAAGATTCCTCATACCAGTCCCATGACTGACTCGTAGTTTGTTTCACTTGCAAACTCGGGTGCCCCTATTTTCTACACGGGTAGCCTTGTGTTCAGGTTTTAGCATGCTCATTCTAGATAGCTATAGAGCTGAAGATGGATTCTATCATTACTATTATGAGGTTCAGACTTCGTTATATATATCATGTTTGATTCCGCTGCAGACATCTTATATAAAGCTCAAACTGTATTTTGTACTAAGTATGATCCTGTTATACTGTGTAACTCTGATGATTATATTTGTTCCAGTGTAATTTGATGTACCTGGTGTAATGATATATTTCTATTCTGCTGTTATTGTTTATGTGTTATATTCCAAAGATTATCCTTGCTTCCATGGCATGGGAGTTTAGGGTCATCATGTCTAGTATCGGAGCTTTGGTTAACCTTAGTTCCGGAATATAACATATTAATGAACTCGTCAGAAATATAATCAGAAGTATTCTATGACGAATAAATCATTACAGATAGGATCAGTAATATCCTAAAATGAGTATAGAGGAATAAAATACACCCCAATAGATGCATATACATTTAAATATATGTCACTATGCTTTACAATATCTTTTCTGTTGGCCTGACTCCTTGTCTTCTATTTACAAACATAGTAGAAAATGAGTACATAGTAGAAAATGAGTGGCAGAAGCAGAAGGAGTAATTCTATGGTTCAACAATCTAATGGGCAAATCGTGCTCCCACAGCCATAATCAGATATAGAAGTTCTAATAAAGAAGTATCGAAATCTGGGTGGAGTACCATTCTTTGGCAAAGAATCTATTATTAAACACAAGCATGGATGCGTTCTGCTGAGAGAATTTTAGAGGGTTTAAAGCTGAGGGATGACCAGAAAAGATTACTGGCATCTTGGGCACTCAAAGACGAAGCTTTAATCTGTTGGGAAACAGTTACTTAGAATAATCCAGAAGGTAATATTACCTCGGATAGATTTAAAGAAATTTTCAAAGAAATATTTATTCCTCCAGAAGCAACTGAGCGGCTATACGATGAGTTCTACTATCTGAAACAAGGAGATATGACCATTCAAGAGTATCAGGATAAATTCAACAAACTTTCTCATTTTGCCCCGAAGCTAATTGAAAATCCTTTGAGGAAGAATATGAGGTTTATTGACGGGTTTCAAAGAAGGTACAAAAGTTGCGTAACTGCATATGTGAAACTTCCTTTTTCTGAAATGATATACATGGCTTATCACTATGAGGATCTTGATAAGCAAGGTCTTTGGGGGGGGGGGGCGAAGAGGAAGGCAGTTCTAGCAACAAAAGGAAATTAGAAATTGATAGCGTAGAGGCAGTACGCAGCCTGAGACTAGTACGCAGCCAGAGGCAAGTACGAAGTCTTAGGTCAGTAAGAGTATTAAAGCCAATCAGAAAAAGGAAGAGACAGTTGTATGCCTTAACTACAATCAGAAAGGGCATTTGTCCAGAAAATGTAAATCTTTAAAAATGCAGAAGAGGAACGGATCTAAGTCTAATAAGAAGTTTCAAGAGACCAGAGAGTGCAATCTTTGCCATCAGACTGGTCATGTAAAGCGAGATTGCCGTTAAAAATCGTTAAGGTGGCTCAGGTCAATAACACGACAGATATGACAACACCCTCAACTAGTCAGGGAAGGCCAGATGTTTTGGAAGGCACGCATACTATCAAAAATATTCCAGTTAAAGTACTGTTTGATACAGGCGCGTCATGAAGCTTTATTGCAAGTAATGTGGTTAAGAAATTGGATTTAAAATTGTAAAAGCTCAAAGAACCCATCAGTGTCCATAATCCGATCGGGGGTTCCCTCAATCTTAGTTGGATTTGTGGGGTGCCTGTCTCTTTTTCCTGTTATCGGTTCCCTTCCATCTCGATCGTCATGAATTTTACCGAATTTGATCTTATTTTAGGATTAGATTGGTTAACCAAATATAAAGTTGAGGTTAAATGCGCCGAGAGAGTTGTTAAGGCAAAGATTAAATCAGGGGACTATATAACCATACTGTGTGAAGGTCCGAATTTGGATAGAAAAGACTTTTGGTCAGCTCTTGATGTTTCTCCTGCTCCAATAGAAAATATTCCTGTTGTCACAGAAAATATTCTTGTCGTCAAAAATTATGCGGATGTGTTTGAAGAAGTGGATAACTTACCTCCGCGTAGAGAAATTGATTTCAGAATCGATCTAGTTCTGAATGCAAGGCCAGTAGTGCACCCTATTCGAAGAATGACTTTAAAGGAGAAAGAAGAATTGGGGGATCAGACTTGAAAATTTCTATGGAAAGGTCTGATCAGGCCTAGTTTCTCTAATTGGGGAGCAGCCGTGGTGTTTGTCCCAAAGTCAGACGTTACTCTCAGTATGCGTGGATTATCGTGACTTTTTTTTTTTTTTTTTTTTTTTGCACAACCAAAATAATATCACTAACTTAAGCATGAACAAAGTAGAGTTTCAATACAGCAGTCAAATAAATAAAATTCAGATTTGTTGACACAACTAGGACAGCAAAAAAGAAAAAGAAAAAAACCATAAGTATGCTTAGTCGAATAAACTGAAACCCATATCGTCGTCACTCTCTTCCTTGGCCTCCTCCTTTTTCTCTTCAACAGCAGGAGCAGCAGCTTCGGCGGGAGCACCACCAGCAGCTGAAGCAGAAACAGCTGCTGGAGCAGCACCACCAGATCCAACATTGAAAATAAGGTCCTCAATGTTCTTCTTCTCGAAAAGCTTAGCAAACAAGCCTGGCCAGTACGAATCAATCTTCACATCGGCAGCCTTAACCAATGTAGTCATCTTTTCAGCCGTGATTGGAATACCATCATCATACAAGATGAGGGCAGCGTAAGAGCAAGCGAGTTCTCCGACGGACGCCATTTACTAACTTGGTTTGGCTATCGATAGACGGCGGCTGATTGACAATTGAACTCGGAGGATTATCGTGACTTGAATAAGCAGACATTGAAGAATAAATATCCATTGCAGTGAATTGATAATTTGTTGGATCGTTTGAATGGAGCATAAGTGTTTTCAAGAATTGACCTAGCTATAGGTTTCCATCAACTTCGTATTGCCGAAGAATGTGTTCCTTTTACAGCATTCAGAGGTCCAGACTTATTCTATGAGTGGTTAGTAATGTCATTCGGCTTATGTAACGCTCCAGCTTATTTTGTCGATCCAATGAACAAGGTATTCAGAGAAGTCTTGAATAAATTCGTACTGGTCTTCATTGATGATATTCTAATCTTCTCTAAGTCAGAGAGCGAGCACGTTAAACATTTGGAACAAGTGTTGGAAATCCTCAGAAAGAATGTATTAAATGCCAAATTTTCCAAATGTATATTCTGGCAAGAAGAAGTCAAGTTCCTTGGTCACGTTGTATCAAAGGAAGGAATTTCAGTAGATCCAAGTAAAATTACAGCTATTCAAGATTAGAAGCAGCCTAATACACCCATAGAGGTCCGAAGTTTTTTGGGATTGGCTGGTTATTATCGAAAATTTGTTAAAGATTTTTCGAAGCTATCTAGTCCATTAACGCAGCTTACTAAGAAGCACGCAAGATTTTAATGGACTCCACAATGTGAGATAGCTTTCCAAGAGCTGAAATTAAGGTTGACTACAGCTCCAGTGTTGACTATTATTGATGGCAATCAAGATTTGGCAGTCTATACAAATGCTTCTATTGAAGGTGCTGGTGCGGTATTAATGCAAAGAGGCCAAGTAGTTGCTTATGCTAGCCGTTAGTTGAAACCGCATGAGAAATGATATGCTACTCATGATCTTGAGTTGTTAGCCATCGTGTTTGCTTTGAAAATCTGGAGGCATTATCTATTGGGTGAGAAGTTCAAATTATATACAGATCACAAGTCGTTACAGTATTTGTTCACCTAGAAGGATTTAAATCTGAGACAGCAGCGTTGGCCGTAATTTCTTGCAACGTACGATCTAGATATATTGTATACTCCGGGGAAAGCCAATGTTGTAGCTGATGCGCTTAGCAAAAATAACTTAATCGTCGTTAGTCGTATTATCACGCCTTCATTGATTGACAAGATATCTTCTCTTCAGAAGGATGATCACTTCATTTCAGAGAATCAGAGAGAGAATTCAAAAAGGCGAACCCTCAAGTTTTCAGATTGATAACAATGAGGTTCTGAGGTTAAAAGGCCGAATTTGTGTTCCAAACGTTCCTGAGCTCCGGAGAGAAGTACTGGATGAATGTCACAAATCTAAACTTAGTATCCATCCAGGAGTGAGTAAAATGTATAATGGTATCAAACACACCTTCTGGTGTAGATCTATGAAAAGAGACATTTCCTTATACGTTAGCCGGTGTACTACTTGCCAACAAGTTAAAAGCGATCAACAGAAACTCGCCGGACTGTTACAACCATTGGAGATTCCGAATTGGAAGTGGGAGCAAATTTCCATAGACTTCATAGATGGTTTTCCCAAAATCAAGAAAGGAAATGACAGTATATGGGTGATCGTAGATCGTTTTACGAAGACAACCCATTTTATACCTGTCAGATCAAATAGAACGGCTCAGAACCTGGCGCATATTTATTTCAAAGAGATCGTTAGACTACATGGAGTTCCCAGTAGTATTGTTAGTGATCGTGATCCAATATTCTCTAGTAAATTCTGGGAAGCATTCCAGGCAGAGCTGGGAACAAAGTTAAACTTTAGCACTGCATATTGTGACGGTCTGGAATTTCGCTCGATCTGAATCAGTCGTTAAACCGATCTAGACCGTTCGAAACCCCTGATCGTTTGAGAACAGGACAAATCAGAACGCAGACGGAAGAACATTTCATTGTTATTACAACAATTCCATCAGATATAAGAATATACAGAGTATAAATGAATAAATTACATCCGATAAATATCAGAGATTACAATAAATTACATAGCAGCGGAAAATAATACAAAGCACAACTGAAGGTGATATACGGATACAGAGCTTTCCGGATATCATTCCAGCTGTAAACCAGGATCCTGTGAATATAAATCTGCAAAACCAAAACTACTAGCTGCCCATGCGGAAAATAGGGGCACCCAGAGTTTAGGTTAAAACAATAAACTCCAGGTCAGTCATGTGACTGGTGTGAGAACTAAAACAGTTATTTAAAACTTTATTTTAAAAGAGAGTAATTCAAGGGACCACGCCGTATAACACGGAACGGGTTTCCTCCCAAGAATACCAGTGCATATCAATAAACAACGCAATGCTTTTTCGAAAAATGAAGCTATTATAAGACCCAGGTCCCATCACACAATGCAACGCAAGCCGGAGGATAGGGTTTTCCCTTATAATAGCCAAACATGCTTGGTACGTTTAAAACAAATCATTTGATACTATAATAAGTGTATAGTGTCAAAACAATTTCAATCATAAATATCAATCATAGGCGGCATAGCTACCATCTACTATGTCGCCATACTAGTTCTACAATTAAAACCGAATCACGTATTGGAAATTGGATTTCCGTCATGAGTCGAGGCAAGGGGCAAGCTACTCTCCGCGTTCGAGACACTCTAGCAAATGCCTCAGGGTTACGCACTCTGGGCAACCCCTGGATGCTTCAGGGCCAGTCCTCACTTACGTTAGAGGATTGGAAATTCCTGAACACACGTTTCCCGGTCCTTACAGACCTATAATCGAGGCGCCTCGCATTCCAACAACCACATAGGTGAAAAGTATATAAATGTCAGGGCTGGTAAGTCACTGACGCCACCAAAGCTAGAAAGAAACGTCGTGCTCTCCCTGCAGTCCGTATCCCGTTTTTGACTCATACCGAGGTGTGAGGCTCGCGAATTCACGTTATACACAAAGCTGCCACGTAGGCCGTGCTTTGATCATCAACCACAAGACTCTGCTTTTCAACAAAAGCCTTGATCATCGCATCTTAGCGTGCCACACAGGCAATTCATGCCATGCGACTAATGTCCATCGATATACAACCTCTGAGCTCGTACGTCTCAGAGAAGGGCGTTAAGCAAAAGAATAAATTCCCCGCCGCCAAACAGATGTATATTTAATAGAAATCAATCAACACAGAATAAAATCCAATGTCAGACACACAATCCATTTACAAGTCCGTTCTGGGTCTGAACGAAACCGGAGGCACTTTCCTCGCATATCCATCCATCTCCAAGTACGTCTGGACGACCACCAACTATTTCCATCCTCTTGGGTGTACAGCCCAATCAGGATCGTCAGTAATTATCCAAACGATGTGAAGACTTCCGGTCTTCAACCACCGTCTTCATCTTCGACTTATCGTCGAATCGGTTATTCAGAATGGGTATAAACCCGGACTTTCCGAACAACCCGCGTATATTAAAACAAATGTTACACGAACACAACATACGCCTCATTCCAATTCAGAATATTCTTTTATTCACAAAATCACATTCTTAGGGAAAGGTTCCCATTAATTTTATCCAAGATAAATTCTTTAAAATTTATCCTTTAATCTTCCTTTGGATGTCATTTCAAACCAAATTATGGTTTTCCAACTAGTCGAGATTAGCGAACCACACCGAAGTAATTATTTATTTTATTTCCCAATCCCAACCTATTCATCCCATGAAGCAAAACTGGTAATACTAGATATCTAACCCCACGGTGTTATTGGTAAAATTAATTACCATTTCACGTTCAAATCTAATTAAAGATTTAACTATCGCTTTGGAGCAAAACTGGCAATACTCCATTCTCGCTCATTTTCTAAATTTGATAATTTAGATTATAGATTTACATTTCAATCTAATTGCAGATTCGTTGAAACTCCTTTTACTGGGTTAAAGTACTAGGCGTTATTTAAAACACAGTTCACGACAAACCCAAATCACATTCTATTTATTTTCGGGTTAAAGAACTAGTGTTGTTTAAAACACAGTTCACGATAAACCCACAAATCAATTCTAGTTCAATTCAAATCAAATATATTAGGAATTCCGATTATTTAAAACCCCTTTTTAAATCTAATTTATTTATTTAAAAATAAAAACTCGGGTTTTAAATTTAGTTCAATCTAGTTCATTTCGATAAAAATCTATTTTTCTCTTTTCAAATATGGAGTTTTTCATCCCAAATTTTCCCAAATCATTTCTTCTGATTTTACACAAATTATTACTATTTTTAATAATTTTATCAAGGCCCGTACAGTCGATTTCCATCAATGGCCATCGAACTGCACTTATAGCGACCTTTTTCAAATTTGATTTGGACGTATCTCCAAATCCAACCGTTAGATTTTGAATTTCTAATATTCGTTAGAAAGCTCTTTTCGATACGAACCCAACGGTTCCGGTTTTAGGAGAATCCGACGGTCGGATCTCCCGTAATGCCCGTTTGAAATAAATGGTCGAAATTCACGAACTGCCGCGGCGCGTTCTATTCAAGCCATTATATTATATATATAATATATATTTCGTCGATTTCTATTTAAAACGAATTTTATAAATAGTTTTAAATTCGTTTCGAAAGCAATTTCAACTTCCATTTTAATTCAAATCAAAATTGAATCTTTTCTTATGAATTCGTTTTAAAATTCCTTTTTATTCAATTTAAGTTTCAATTCAATTTGAATTCATTTTACTTCGTTTTAAATTCAATTCGAATTCGTTTTCAATTCAATTCAATTCCAAAGTCGTTTTCTATTCGATTCAATTCAAATTGGTTTTCTATTCGATTCAATTCAAATTGGTTTTCTATTCGATTCAATTCAAATTGGTTTTCTATTCGATTCAAATTCGTTATATATTCAATTGAAATCAAATTCGTTATATATTCAATTCATTTCGAAATCGTTATATATTCAATTCATTTCGAAATCGTTATATATTCAATTCATTTCGAAATCGTTATATATTCAATTCATTTCGAAATCGTTTCAATATTCATTTTAAAATGAATAAAATCGATATAAATATCGTTCACGTCAAAATGGCGCATCTCTAATCAACACGGTTTTATATATTTCAATAATTCCGTTATTCTTTTCAACAAATGAACATTTGTTCTATCCAATACCTGAATCTATATTTTTGTCTACACACGACTAATCTCAACGGATGAGTACCGTCCATATGTGACTATTTTTGTTATTTAATATATTTTATAAAAATTATGGTATCTATCGTTTGATTTAAAATCAGACTCCAACCGTAAATTAGTAAGAGAACGATTTCCTGAATATTAACCCCGAAGGCCGAAACCAACATCAGATTAATATCCAGGAGACCACTCATCTCATCTATTTTCCAGTTGATTTCTAATTCTATATATGATAAAGATGTAAATTTTATGGTTAAAGTATTTCGTTCAACACATGACTAATCTCAACGGATGAGTACAGTCAACACATGAACTTTTATTTTATAATGATAAAGATATAAATTTTATTGTTAAAATATTTCGTTCAACACATGACTAATCTCAACGGATGAGTACAGTCAACACATGAACTTTTACTTTATAATGATAAAGATATAAATTTTATTGTTAAAATATTTCGTTCAACACATGACTAATCTCAACGGATGAGTACAGTCAACACATGAACTTTTACTTTATAATATTCTTTATCTTCTAAATTGGAATGAGGCCCAATCAATTACCATATAGCGTTAACTATATGGATTTCCATACAACACATGTATATGATAGCATTGAAAAATAATCAACCATCAACCAAAGTGCACTACACTGTATAAGCATCAAATATAGATATTTAACGCTTATAACAGCCTGTCAATCAATCGATCGACATATTTAATAAATCAGGATGAGTGAACTTCATATTTCATCCCGACACCCGTGTGGGGTTTCAAACAATCAAACACAGATTTTATTTGTGCAGTTGGGCGATGTGTAAAATTTATCGACCCAATCAATGTCATTCAAATAGGTGTACATAAACAAACCGTCCGGTTTGTAAATGAACATTTATTTATTCACATTCACGTTAAAAATTATATTTTTAACGATAAAATATTTTATTTTAACATATGAATTTCTATTCAGTTCATTTACACAATAAAAATGATATTTTTTATTTTCTAACTTATTTTAGGCAATTTCGGCGGCATAACGGCACGAAACTAGAAACGGGACAAGGTCTAGCCTTATCCTCGGTCTAGTGAAGGCCCACGCCATTCACATATCAATCAAATCCATTCATTTCACCAACAACTCAAATTTCAATCAAATAATCTAACCAATCTATGCAACCAAACAAACAAGTCCATGGTCTGTGGACGATTGTGTCGGGTGCTACTAAACACCGTCTGCATCCTAGTATATATATATATAACTAGAAAAAGAAATTGAAAGGTGAGAAATTCTCACCGATAACTATCCTAGCTCCACGGCACTTCATTGATAGAAATCTTCATCGCTATCGCATCTTCGTCATCTTCGTTGCCCGTAGCCACTACATATATAAAAATCACACATTTTTATATTTGCTGATGTCTTTAAAATAAAAATCATATTGTTATAATCGCTTCCTACATTTAAAAATCGAATTTTTATTCCGCTATTCAATATATAAAAATCGAATTTTCACTTCGCTATTCAATATATAAAAATCGAATTTTCACTTTGTTATTCAATATATAAAAATCGAATTTTCACTTTGTTATTCAATATATAAAAATCGAATTTTCACTTTGTTATTCAATATATAAAAATCGAATTTTCACTTTAAAGGAAAACCATATTTTTGTTTGCTAAAAATCATATCTCTCTTACAAGAAAACTCTTGTCTCTCTAGTTTTAAAAAATTCAAACTTTTCTAAATTAATAATTTTAACTTTATAAAATTTCAACCCTTTCTACTTTATAGAAATCAAAACTCCCTACTGCCAAAGTCCAATCCTTTCTACCATAAACATCTAATTTAATGTAAGTAAATAAAAATTCTACTCGAAGGATAAAATAGAAAACTCACTTTTGTCGCTAGAAGAGGAGGGGCTGCTGGTGCTAGGGCGCAGGCCAACAGCGGCGGCTCAGGGGCATCTCGATGGTGGTAGCGAGAAATGGGGGTTTTGGGATTGGAGATCCGAAGTGGACGGAGGAAATGGGGCGCTGGATCGGAGCTGGGGAGGGTTCGACGTCGGGGGCGATGGTCGGTCAAGGCGCGACAGAGGGGGGGGGGGGGTTCACCTCGGTGGCGGCGGGTCCTTAGGAGGCTGGAGGCGCGGGGTCAGGGTCTAGGGCTCGGGGTTTTGGAGGGCTCGGGTACATAGAGGAGCATAGAACGAAGGGGGAGGGAAGGCGAGGGCGGAGGCGATGGTGGCGGAAGAGGGGGGGGGGCCGTTGATCGATGGCGGCGCGAGGGATGGAGGAAGGAGGGCGTCGATTTCTTTCTGAAAGGGGGAAAACGTGGAATGAACGATGGATAAAGGGGGGGGGGGGGTTATATATTTATATAATAATAATAATTATTATTTTCCTCCTTTAAAACCCTAAGTGTTGACTTTTCATTCAAAACCCAATCGGGACCCAACGACTGTCGTCCCTAGCTAATTACCCCCATTCCGAACACAATGGGACATGTTTTGTAGGTTGATTCGATCGTTTGAATCAGTTTCCGTTGAATTTACATTTAAATCACTATATTGAATTTTAAACGTACATTTCAAATTACCGGGGTCACATACTGACTAGAAAAATTCCTGAAAAATATTTTCTAGCTTCGTATTGACGATACGGTCCTAACAAAACTAGTTTTGTTGAATTCAGAGACCGTTGGAAAAATGGCCATTTTCCAGCCGATTAAAATCAACTGAAATTGGTCAAACGCGTTTTCCTTTGCCACGCTCACATATTGATTCGAAAAATTATGAAATTTGAAACCTAGCAATAATTCAACATCACGGACCCAACAAAAGTGGTTTCGTCGAAATCCGAGGTCGTTTGCAAAATATCCATTTTTAAGGGCCTGAATTCCAGAGCGACTATTCAGAATTTTCAACTGGACATATCTTTTGATTCCCGCTATAAAATTTTGATTTTTCAGATTCGTTCGAAAGATATTATCAATTAGATCCTAATGTTTTTGGTTTCATTAAAATCCGGATTGTTTTACACCCGGTACATTCAATTGAAGTTTGAAATCGAATTATCGAACTACCGCGCCATTTTCAATTCTATTTTATAATTATAAATAATTATTTATATTCTAACGACGGCGCGTATAATATATACGTCGAATTATATTCAAAATAAATTTCTCGTCGATATTATTTAAAATAATCTATTTTAAATATTCAAAATCCGCTAAAATTGCCAAAATAAAAATTTTAAACTGGCCCAGAATTTCCGGGTTATTACAATCTCCCCCACTTAAAACTTTTCGTCCCCGAAAAGGAACAAAGTCGAAAGTGGTTTGATTAATCATCTCTACGTTCGATCTGGCTTTCATTCTCCAACTTTTCAGTTTCTGAGAATTTTCAAATTTTCAAAAATTTGGCTAACACCCTAAATATTCGAAAAATTTCGCCATAACCTCCCCTGCACCGGGAGCATCGGGGAATTTCAAATAGCTTCCCCGGTTCTTCTGATCTCAAAAAGAAAAAGAAAAAGCCAAGCGGCTAGCCAATAGGCTCATAAAATCATCATCACCCAAACAAAACAGTAAATTATGTAGTAAACATGTACCTATTTGTCGGGCAAACAAATTTTATTCTCTGCTCTAGCCTCCTTGCTATGACCTGTTCAATGCAAGTATGTGTATATGCAAGCAAATGCGACTAATTTTCAATACAATCCAATATTTGGTTCAATTAGGCTAAATGTTCAAAATTATCAAACAAATAAACAAACAACACAGACATCAATTAATTAGTGAATTTAACGTTTCAAATTCATAATTTTGATACATATACAAAAATCATGTTTTTGATGCCAATTCACAACAATGTGTTCTAACTATATAAGTTTTGGTTCTCACACCAGTCTAATGGAAATATACAGAAAATCACACCTTCGAAACACGAACATAAATCTTGGTGATGGAGCTCCATCATCAAAATCATCTCCGAGCGACTAGAGTGTGATTCTATATCTATCTAATATATTAAAACTTCGAATATACGTTCATGACGCGTATATACAAAACCTTTATATATTGGATTGTCCATATTCAAAAATAAATAAATATTCAAATACGTTTAAAACGATTTAAATTTTCAAAACAAAATTGTTTTCATTTGAAAAATATACTCTTCACACTCGTTCTAGGATACTACTGATCCTATCTCTAACAAGTCATTCTAATTGGATATTACTAATCCAATATCTGATGAATTCTTTCGTATGGTTCTAATGTGCCTTGTTCTCGAGCTCTGTAAACCAAAGCTCTGATACCAAATGTGACGGTCTGGAATTTCGCTCGATCTGAATCAGTCGTTAAACCGATCTAGACCGTTCGAAACCCCTGATCGTTTGAGAACAGGACAAATCAGAACGCAGACGGAAGAACATTTCATTGTTATTACAACAATTCCATCAGATATAAGAATATACAGAGTATAAATGAATAAATTACATCCGATAAATATCAGAGATTACAATAAATTACATAGCAGCGGAAAATAATACAAAGCACAACTGAAGGTGATATACGGATACAGAGCTTTCCGGATATCATTCCAGCTGTAAACCAGGATCCTGTGAATATAAATCTGCAAAACCAAAACTACTAGCTGCCCATGCGGAAAATAGGGGCACCCAGAGTTTAGGTTAAAACAATAAACTCCAGGTCAGTCATGTGACTGGTGTGAGAACTAAAACAGTTATTTAAAACTTTATTTTAAAAGAGAGTAATTCAAGGGACCACGCCGTATAACACGGAACGGGTTTCCTCCCAAGAATACCAGTGCATATCAATAAACAACGTAATGCTTTTTCGAAAAATGAAGCTATTATAAGACCCAGGTCCCATCACACAATGCAACGCAAGCCGGAGGATAGGGTTTTCCCTTATAATAGCCAAACATGCTTGGTACGTTTAAAACAAATCATTTGATACTATAATAAGTGTATAGTGTCAAAACAATTTCAATCATAAATATCAATCATAGGCGGCATAGCTACCATCTACTATGTCGCCATACTAGTTCTACAATTAAAACCGAATCACGTATTGGAAATTGGATTTCCGTCATGAGTCGAGGCAAGGGGCAAGCTCCTCTCCGCGTTCGAGACACTCTAGCAAATGCCTCAGGGTTACGCACTCTGGGCAACCCCTGGATGCTTCAGGGCCGGTCCTCACTTACGTTAGAGGATTGGAAATTCTTGAACACACGTTTCCCGGTCCTTACAGACCTATAATCGAGGCGCCTCGCATTCCAACAACCACATAGGTGAAAAGTATATAAATGTCAGGGCTGGTAAGTCACTGACACCACCAAAGCTAGAAAGAAACGTCGTGCTCTCCCTGCAGTCCGTATCCCGTTTTTGACTCATACCGAGGTGTGAGGCTCGCGAATTCACGTTATACACAAAGCTGCCACGTAGGCCGTGCTTTGATCATCAACCACAAGACTCTGCTTTTCAACAAAAGCCTTGATCATCGCATCTTAGCGTGCCACACAGGCAATTCATGCCATGCGACTAATGTCCATCGATATACAACCTCTGAGCTCGTACGTCTCAGAGAAGGGCGTTAAGCAAAAGAATAAATTCCCCGCCGCCAAACAGATGTATATTTAATAGAAATCAATCAACACAGAATAAAATCCAATGTCAGACACACAATCCATTTACAAGTCCGTTCTGGGTCTGAACGAAACCGGAGGCACTTTCCTCGCATATCCATCCATCTCCAAGTACGTCTGGACGACCACCAACTATTTCCATCCTCTTGGGTGTACAGCCCAATCAGGATCGTCAGTAATTATCCAAACGATGTGAAGACTTCCGGTCTTCAACCACCGTCTTCATCTTCGACTTATCGTCGAATCGGTTATTCAGAATGGGTATAAACCCGGACTTTCCGAACAACCCGCGTATATTAAAACAAATGTTACACGAACACAACATACGCCTCATTCCAATTCAGAATATTCTTTTATTCACTAAATCACATTCTTAGGGAAAGGTTCCCATTAATTTTATCCAAGATAAATTCTTTAAAATTTATCCTTTAATCTTCCTTTGGATGTCATTTCAAACCAAATAATGGTTTTCCAACTAGTCGAGATTAGCGAACCACACCGAAGTAATTATTTATTTTATTTCCCAATCCCAACCTATTCATCCCATGAAGCAAAACTGGTAATACTCCATATCTAACCCCACGGTGTTATTGGTAAAATTAATTACCATTTCACGTTCAAATCTAATTAAAGATTTAACTATCGCTTTGGAGCAAAACTGGCAATACTCCATTCTCGCTCATTTTCTAAATTTGATAATTTAGATTATAGATTTACATTTCAATCTAATTGCAGATTCGTTGAAACTCCTTTTACTGGGTTAAAGAACTAGGCGTTATTTAAAACACAGTTCACGACAAACCCAAATCACATTCTATTTATTTTCGGGTTAAAGAACTAGTGTTGTTTAAAACACAGTTCACGATAAACCCACAAATCAATTCTAGTTCAATTCAAATCAAATATATTAGGAATTCCGATTATTTAAAACCCCTTTTTAAATCTAATTTATTTATTTAAAAATAAAAACTCGGGTTTTAAATTTAGTTCAATCTAGTTCATTTCGATAAAGTCTATTTTTCTCTTTTCAAATATGGAGTTTTTCATCCTAAATTTTCCCAAATCATTTCTTCTGATTTTACACAAATTATTACTATTTTTAATAATTTTATCAAGGCCCGTACAGTCGATTTCCATCAATGGCCATCGAACTGCACTTATAGCGACCTTTTTCAATTTTGATTTGGACGTATCTCCAAATCCAACCGTTAGATTTTGAATTTCTAATATTCGTTAGAAAGCTCTTTTCGATACGAACCCAACGGTTCCGGTTTTAGGAGAATCCGACGGTCGGATCTCCCGTAATGCCCGTTTGAAATAAATGGTCGAAATTCACGAACTGCCGCGGCGCGGCGCGTTCTATTCAAGCCATTATATTATATATATAATATATATTTCGTCGATTTCTATTTAAAACGAATTTTATAAATAGTTTTAAATTCGTTTCGAAAGCAATTTCAACTTCCATTTTAATTCAAATCAAAATTGAATCTTTTCTTATAAATTCGTTTTAAAATTCCTTTTTATTCAATTTAAGTTTCAATTCAATTTGAATTCATTTTACTTCGTTTTAAATTCAATTCGAATTCGTTTTCAATTCAATTCAATTCCAAAGTCATTTTCTATTCGATTCAATTCAAATTGGTTTTCTATTCGATTCAATTCAAATTGGTTTTCTATTCGATTCAATTCAAATTGGTTTTCTATTCGATTCAAATTCGTTATATATTCAATTGAAATCAAATTCGTTATATATTCAATTCATTTCGAAATCGTTATATATTCAATTCATTTCGAAATCGTTATATATTCAATTCATTTCGAAATCGTTTCAATATTCATTTTAAAATGAATAAAATCGATATAAATATCGTTCACGTCAAAATGGCGCATCTCTAATCAACACGGTTTTATATATTTCAATAATTCCGTTATTCTTTTCAACAAATGAACATTTGTTCTATCCAATACCTGAATCTATATTTTTGTCTACACACGACTAATCTCAACGGATGAGTACCGTTCATATGTGACTATTTTTGTTATTTAATATATTTTATAAAAATTATGGTATCTATCGTTTGATTTAAAATCAGACTCCAACCGTAAATTAGTAAGAGAACGATTTCCTGAATATTAACCCCGAAGGCCGAAACCAACATCAGATTAATATCCAGGAGACCACTCATCTCATCTATTTTCCAGTTGATTTCTAATTCTATATATGATAAAGATGTAAATTTTATGGTTAAAGTATTTCGTTCAACACATGACTAATCTCAACGGATGAGTACAGTCAACACATGAACTTTTATTTTATAATGATAAAGATATAAATTTTATTGTTAAAATATTTCGTTCAACACATGACTAATCTCAACGGATGAGTACAGTCAACACATGAACTTTTACTTTATAATGATAAAGATATAAATTTTATTGTTAAAATATTTCGTTCAACACATGACTAATCTCAACGGATGAGTACAGTCAACACATGAACTTTTACTTTATAATATTCTTTATCTTCTAAATTGGAATGAGGCCCAATCAATTACCATATAGCGTTAACTATATGGATTTCCATACAACACATGTATATGATAGCAGTGAAAAATAATCAACCATCAACCAAAGTGCACTACACTGTATAAGCATCAAATATAGATATTTAACGCTTATAACAGCCTGTCAATCAATCGATCGACATATTTAATAAATCAGGATGAGTGAACTTCATATTTCATCCCGACACCCGTGTGGGGTTTCAAACAATCAAACACAGATTTTATTTGTGCAGTTGGGCGATGTGTAAAATTTATCGACCCAATCAATGTCATTCAAATAGGTGTACATAAACAAACCGTCCGGTTTGTAAATGAATATTTATTTATTCACATTCACGTTAAAAATTATATTTTTAACGATAAAATATTTTATTTTAACATATGAATTTCTATTCAGTTCATTTACACAATAAAAATGATATTTTTTATTTTCTAACTTATTTTAGGCAATTTCGGCGGCATAACGGCACGAAACTAGAAACGGGACAAGGTCTAGCCTTATCCTCGGTCTAGTGAAGGCCCACACCATTCACATATCAATCAAATCCATTCATTTCACCAACAACTCAAATTTCAATCAAATAATCTAACCAATCTATGCAACCAAACAAACAAGTCCATGGTCTGTGGACGATTGTGTCGGGTGCTACTAAACACCGTCTACATCCTAGTATATATATATAACTAGAAAAAGAAATTGAAAGGTGAGAAATTCTCACCGATAGCTATCCTAGCTCCACGGCACTTCATTGATAGAAATCTTCATCGCTATCGCATCTTCGTCATCTTCGTTGCCCGTAGCCACTACATATATAAAAATCACACATTTTTATATTTGCTGATGTCTTTAAAATAAAAATCATATTTTTATAATTGCTTCCTACATTTAAAAATCGAATTTTTATTCCGCTATTCAATATATAAAAATCGAATTTTCACTTCGCTATTCAATATATAAAAATCGAATTTTCACTTTGTTATTCAATATATAAAAATCGAATTTTCACTTTGTTATTCAATATATAAAAATCGAATTTTCACTTTGTTATTCAATATATAAAAATCGAATTTTCACTTTAAAGAAAAACCATATTTTTGTTTGCTAAAAATCATATCTCTCTTACAAGAAAACTCTTGTCTCTCTAGTTTTAAAAAATTCAAACTTTTCTAAATTAATAATTTTAACTTTATAAAATTTCAACCCTTTCTACTTTATAGAAATCAAAACTCCCTACTGCCAAAGTCCAATCCTTTCTACCATAAACATCTAATTTAACGTAAGTAAATAAAAATTCTACTCGAAGGATAAAATAGAAAACTCACTTTTGTCGCTAGAAGAGGAGGGGCTGCTGGTGCTAGGGCGCAGGCCAACAGCGGCGGCTCAGGGGCATCTCGATGTTGGTAGCGAGAAAAGGGGGTTTTGGGATTGGAGATCCGAAGTGGAGGGAGGAAATGGGGCGCTGGATCGGAGCTGGGGAGGGTTCGACGTCGGGGGCGATGGTCGGTCAAGGCGCGACAGAGGGGGGGGGGGGGGTTCACCTCGGTGGCGGCGGGTCCTTAGGAGGCTGGAGGCGCGGGGTCAGGGTCTAGGGCTCGGAGTTTTGGAGGGCTCGGGTACAGAGAGGAGCATAGTACGAAGGGGGAGGGAAGGCGAGGGCGGAGGCGATGGTGGCGGAAGAGGGGGGGCCGTTGATCGATGGCGGCGCGAGGGATGGAGGAAGAAGGGCGTCGATTTCTTTCTGAAAGGGGGAAAACGTGGAATGAACGACGGATAAAGGGGGGGGTTATATATTTATATAATAATAATTATTATTATTTTCCTCCTTTAAAACCCTAAGTGTTGACTTTTCATTCAAAACCCAATCGGGACCCAACGACTGTCGTCCCTAGCTAATTACCCCCATTTCGAACACAATGGGACATGTTTCGTAGGTTGATTCGATCGTTTGAATCACTTTCCGTTGAATTTACATTTAAATCACTATATTGAATTTTAAACGTACATTTCAAATTACCGGGGTCACATACTGACTAGAAAAATTCCAAAAAAATATTTTCTAGCTTCGTATTGACGATACGGTCCTAACAAAACTAGTTTCGTTGAATTCAGAGACCGTTGAAAAAATGGCCATTTTCCAGCCGATTAAAATCAACTGAAATTGGTCAAACGCGTTTTCCTTTGCCACGCTCACATATTGATTCGAAAAATTATGAAATTTGAAACCTAGCAATAATTCAACATCACGGACCCAACAAAAGTGGTTTCGTCGAAATCCGAGGTCGTTTGCAAAATTTCCATTTTTAAGGGCCTGAATTCCATAGCGACTATTCAGAATTTTCAACTGGACATATCTTTTGATTCCCGCTATGAAATTTTGATTTTTCAGATTCGTTGGAAAGATATTATCAATTAGATCCTAATGTTTTTGGTTTCACTAAAATCCGGATTGTTTTACACCTGGTACATTCAATTGAAGTTTGAAATCGAATTATCGAACTACCGCGCCAGTTTCAATTCTATTTTATAATTATAAATAATTATTTATATTCTAACGACGGCGCGTATAATATATACGTCGAATTATATTCAAAATAAATTTCTCGTCGATATTATTTAAAATAATCTATTTTAAATATTCAAAATCCGCTAAAATTGCCAAAATAAAAATTTTAAACTGGCCCAGAATTTCCGGGTTATTACACATATCATCCTCAAACAGATGGCCAAACTGAGAGGGTGAATCATATACTAGAAGATTTATTGCGGGCATGTATTATTGATTTTGGTGGATCGTGGGAAGATCACCTGCATTCGGATGAGTTCTTATAAAATAAAAGCTACCAAACGAGCTTGGGAATGTCACCATTCGAAGCATTATATGGCCGACCATGTAGATCACCCGCATGTTGGGTAGAATCAGGCAATCGATTAATATTAGGCCCCGACATGATTCATGAAGCTTCGGATAAATTCGATTTCATTAAGAAGCAACTGAAAACAACTCAAAGCTGACAAAAGAGTTATGCAGATTCTAGGAGAAGAGATTTAGCATTCGCTGTTAGTGATTATGTATATCTGAGAGTTTCTCTGATAAGAGGAGTAGTCCGATTCGGGAAAACAGGGAAGTTGGCACCGAGATTTATTGGTCCATTTCCAATACTTGAGAAGATTGGAACTCTTTCTTATAGGGTTCAATTACTTGACTGGTTTCCCTGAGTACATGATGTATTTCATGTGTCTCAACTTCAAAAGCATGTGCATGATCCAGATCTAGTTGTAGAAGAAGCAGCGCAACAAGATTTGGCTATTACTCCAGAATTAGCAGTGAGAAGAGAACCACTGAAGATTATTGGCAAAGAAACTAAAGAGCTAAGGAACAAGAAGGTTCATTTAGTCAAAGTGCAATAGAGCGGAAATCCTAGAGACTGTACATGGGAGGCAGAAGATAGCATCAAACAGTCTTATCCCAAGTGCAAAGTGGACATCTTTGATTAGCTCTGGTGCAAGGTACATTTACAGTATACTCTATTTTCCATTTTGTTTCCTACTTTACTGTTATTTCCTTTTTGGGGACAAAAAGTTATAAGTGGGGGAGATTGTAACAACCGAAAAATCAGAACTAATTTAAAATTTTTATTTTGGCTATTTTAAAGAATTTAGAATATTTCAAATGATTTATTTTAAATAATAACGACAAAAAATTTATTTAAATCGAAGTTGGAGTGAATATATTTATTTTAATTATATAACGAGCCTGAAATGGCGCGGCAGTTTGAAAATTCAACTTTGAACTTTGACTGAATGTACTTGATTCAAAATAAATCGGATTTCACTAAAACAAAAAATATTCAAATCTGTTTAAAAATATCTTTCTAACAAATTTTAAAAATCGAAATTTCATAGCAGAAATCAAAAATTATGGCCAGTTGAATATTCAGGATAGTCGCTATGGAATAAATATAGCCCTTAAAAATAGATATTTTTTCAAACAACCTCCGTTTTCGACGAAACCACTTTGGTTAGATCCGGAATGTCAATTTATGGCAAGATTTCAAATTCCATAATTTTTGGAGTTGATACGTGAGTGTGGCAAAGGAAAACACATTTGGTAATTTTAGTTCGAATTGGATCAACCAAAAAAAGTCCATTTTTCAAACGGTCTCCAAATTCAATGAAATTAATTTTGTTGGGACCTCATTGTCCCAACATAGCTAGATTTATTTTTCGGGAATTTTCGGAAGTAGTATGTGGCCCCGGCAAATTAAAATATACATTCAAATCCAAATTTGACTGTTTTATATTTTAATTTGAAGAAAAACTGACTGAAATAGTCGAATGGTCATACGAAACATATTCCATTATGTCCGGAATGGAGATATTTAGCTAGGGGCGTTAGTCGTTGGGTTTGATTTGGAGTTCGGATAAGAAAACACTTTTTTTCGAACAAATATATAAACCAGCCAATCATATTTTTTCTTTCATTATTTTTATTTCCTAAAAAAAAATCATGAAAACCCGCAACCCTGCAGCGAAAGACGGCGGCTATTCTTCCATCCTTCTCTCCTCGATTTCTCGTAAACCACTCAATAAAATTCGAAGCTCCAGTTGAGGATTTTGAAGAGCACAACTTCAAATCCATATAAGTGTTGTATTTTTTTCATGGAGTATTTTGGCTGGATCGACGCCCTGAAGCCATCGACTTTGAACCGCCGCTGCCGCCAATTGCTAGCGTCGAACTCGACTGCTCCACCCCCCGTTCCGGCTCCTCTCCAAGCTCTTCAAGATGGCACAACTCGATCGGCTTCTCGTGCCATGGACCGAGAGAAAAATTCAAACCTAGATTTAAAGAAAACTAAAAGGTAATGCCTGATTTAAATTTGAATGGTTTTAACACTATGAAGCATTGCAAAATTGATTTTCGAATAAAAATCATATCCTTTTGCTATATTGTCGAAATCCAGTGAAACCAGAGACATTGGTCTCGTGACGACATCTTCTAGATTCTAGAAGAGACCGGAGAATTTTTGGAGCATCCTACAATTTTAGAAGGAGTGGAAACCAATGTGAGTAATCTAAATTCAAACTGGAATTATAGGCGCTGTATAAATTATATAAGTGATGTATAAATTATATACGCGTTGTATATCTCATATATGGTCATTGTATAAATTATATAAGCGATGTATAAATTATATATGCATTGTATAAATTGTATATGCTTTGAATAGAATTGAAATTAAATTGAAATAAATAAATAAATAAATAAATAAATATATATATATACACACACACTCCCCTCATCCACAGACCATGGACGATATAAATTGATTGTGTTGTGAATGATTGATTGTGGTTGAGAATGATTGATCGTAGTTGCAACAAATTTAGTTGTGTTTGCGGTATATTCATTGTATTATGAAAATGAACGATATTGTGGAAATCATTGAAATGAAAGTATTGTAATGCTGCAAGGCCTAGGATAGCAGAGGAGCCGTGCTGGACACGGTGTTGGTGCTAAATACCCTATCGTTGTGATGTCGAATTTTTTTGAAATATTAATGTGTTAAAAAATATTCATGTTTGAAATAAATTGTTTGAACGATAAAAATAACATTTTTATTGTATTTATGAAGCATATAAAATATTCATGTTTGAAATAAATTGTTTGAACGATAAAAATAACATTTTTATTGTATGTATGAAGTATATAAAATATTCATGTTTGAAAACGATAAAAATAACATTTTTATTGTATGTATGAAGCATATAAAATATTCATGTTTGAAATAAATTGTTTGAATAATAAAAATAACATTTTTATTGTATGTATGATGTATATAAAATAACGAAAGGTTGAAATAAATATTTTTTGCTTGAAAATAATATTTTAACATGAATATGAACTGTTAAAAATAACGAAAGGTTGAAATAAATATTTGTTGATTGAAAATAATATTTTTAACATGAATATGAACTGTTAAAAATGACCAAAGGTTGAAATAAATATTTGTTGATTGAAAATAATATTTTTAACATGTATATGAACCTTTAAAAATAACCAAAGGTTGAAATAAATATTTGTTGATTGAGAATAATATTTTTAACATGTATATGGACTGTTAAAAATAACCAAAGGTTGAAATAAATATTTGTTAATTGAAAATAATATTTTTAATATGAATATGAACCATTAAAAATAACCATAGTTTGAAATAAATATTTATTGATTGAAAATTTATATTTTTGACATATATATGAAGTGTTAAAAATAACCGGGAGTTGAAATAAATATTTGTTAGTTGAAAATAATATTTTTAACATGTATATGAAGTGTTAAAAATAGTCATGAATGAAAATAGATATTTGTTCATTAAAAATATTATTTTTAGCTTAGATATGCATGTATATACATATGCTGAACAGGTAAATGGATTTGCTGTTGAGTAAAGAATTTATTTGCATGCCTGACAAAAAGGTAAACCTTAATGAGTTGGTTGTGCAATTTTATTTATATGTCAACCCCTCTGAATGTCATTGGATGCGGTGTGCTGGTTATTCTGTGTGAGATTATAAACAACGCTATAGGATAGTAACAATTAATTTTGAACTATACTACATGGCATACTACGTAAAGAGAGCATACTTCATCATATACCACATCAGCATTTGGAGCTAATGTGACGAGGTTGGGATTACCATACGTGTAACACCCCACACCCGCTAAGGTCACTCATAAAGGGAATGCCTTAGCTTCGGTGGGGTATTTAAGTGAATATAGAACTGAAAAATTACAACAAGACAGATATAAGTAATACTTGAAATTTAAAACATCATTTCATTGCAGCAGAAGGTAAACATGTTTGGTTACATCTCAAAAACCAACAAGAGTCAAGTACAAAATATCCATCTCGTTAAAACATAAGTACATAATCCCACTACATACTAATAGCCATAATAGAAAAGATAACCGAGCTTTTCTTCAAGAGTCCAAGCTCCAAAAGATAGATAAAGCAATCTGATCAAAGCCCACTAGTGTTAGGCCCACTCTGAGAACCTGAGGTTTGGGGAAAAAGATAAAAACAACGGGGTAAGACATAAGTCTGAGTGAGCCCTATAACCTTAACAATACAATCATTAAAGTAATTAGGGTATGATATAAACCTGGTACGGTACGACTGGGGATAAATGACTACACTAAGTAGCCAACTAGACTTAGGATAAACTAAGATAACGGTAAAGACGCGCCTATCCACCTAAGGATAAATACTACACTGCACCACCCCAGATCTACCCACCCAAGAGTAATTCCTACACTGCACCACCCCAGATCTACCCACCCAAGGGTAATTCCTACACTGCACCACACCAGTTCTACCCACCCAAGGGTAATTCCTACTTAAAGGTTGATCCCACTAAGTGTACTTAGTAATTTTAATAGTAGTTTCGTGTACCCCTAGCTGACTACATAGGTGCCGTCTGCGCCTATCTCCACTAGGTGTATCCACAACTTAGTAATTTTAATAATAGTCTCTTGTACCCCTAGCTGACTACATAGGTGCCGTCTGCCCCTATCTCCACTAGGTGTACCTGCTACTCCCCAAGCGATCGGCTCCCTACCGTAGATACCCGTGCTGGCCCCATAGTGGGGTGTATCACTCCCCAAAGTGGCAACCCGATAATATCAATGGTGCACGGCTTATATCTACACGATGCAACAACGTCTTACCTACCAGCCCGGGTCCACACACGCATATGAAACCCGTTGGACTCGCGTTGCCACCGCTACCCCGTTTTGGCCTCTTATAGTCAAGCCCAGTACGCGTGTCCCGTCCTCGACATGGGTCGAGCCCAATAAGATACATATGGGCTACTGGTTGAAATGGGCCCCCACAAGCTACTACTTAAGCTTGTCATTTTATCTAGTGCATCCCACTTAACCCCTTTTTCATAATCATGCCCTCTTACATGTTAAGGTTTGGTTAAGTCATCTAATCATATTTCAATTGCCACTCAAGGCACCCACTAGATTTCTACATGCCACCCAAGGCACCCACTTGATTTCCACATGCCACCCAAGGCACCCACTTAACCCTTTAATCATGTTTAGTTACATGTTCCACTTTGGTTAAGTATTCTAGTCGTATTCTCTATTGCCACCCAAGGCAACCCACTAGATTTTTCCACATGCCACCCAAGGCACCCACTTAACCCTTTAATCATGTTTAATTACATGTCCCACTTTGGTTAAGTATTCTAATCTTATCTTCTATTGCCACTCAAGGCAACCACTAGATTTCCTCATGCCACCCAAGGCACCCACTTAACCCCTTTAATCATGTTTAATTACATGTCCCACTTTGGTTAAGTATTCTAATCGTATTTTCTATTGCCACCCAAGGCAATCACTAGATTTTTCCGCATGCCACCCAAGGCACTTACTTAATCTCCACATGCCACCCAAGGCACCCACTTAACCCTTCATGCCCCACTACATGCTTATCTGGTTAAGTGTTTCTTAATTGATTAAGAACGTA
The DNA here is from genome assembly GCA_030737875.1 of Allium sativum. Taxonomy (NCBI): domain Eukaryota; kingdom Viridiplantae; phylum Streptophyta; class Magnoliopsida; order Asparagales; family Amaryllidaceae; genus Allium; species Allium sativum. The sequence goes on along the minus strand of CM060916.1, from coordinate 1,042,425,806 downwards.
ACCGTTGTAAAGACCTCTCACATTAGACTATCTTTTATGGCAGCTGGATTTGCCGGTTGGGTCCGGGCAGCCTTACGCCATAACCGAGTCTAACCTCGTGTCTTTACACTTGTCACGTATTTAGTTTGTGCCTAAGACCTCTCACATTGGGCCAATCATTTGTAGCCGCTGGATTTGCCGGTCGGTTCCGGGCAGTCTTATGCTACAAAAGGGTCCAACCTCGTGTCTTAGTCGATTAATTACACCTAATTAATCACCCCCATAATTTGTATTAATTATCCCTAATTAATTACAAATTTAACGATGTACATAATTGACTCAATTATGTCCATCCACTTTATGGTATGCATAATCATACCAACTTCACACCATTTCATTAATATGTATATTAACCCCATCGTTCCCCACGTAATTCGCCAACATGACACAAAAGGGAAGATTCATCCCAAATACAATGGGTTCAACTTGCATAACATTAGCATCAACATGGGTTTAAAGGTGTCAACATGCATATAGCATCAACCCAACTAGCATAAATAAACAACCCAAACTTGCATGAATCACATATGTCATAAAGAGGTTAACTTGCATAAGTTACTTATGTCATACAAAGGGGTAAACTTGCATATGTACGTATGGCATACAAAGGGGTTAACTTGCATATGTATGCATATCATACTAAGGTGTAAACTTGCACATGTTACTTGCATATAATCAAACACCAAACTTGCATAACATGTCATATATGAACTTGCATATAATCATACACCAAACTTGCATAACATATCATGTATGAACTAGCATATAATCATACACCAAACTTGCATATCATGGTGTCATAATGGATCAATGTTTCTCATATGACTTGCATATCTTGCATAACATCATAAACACATAGCATATGACTTGCATAACTTGCATAACACCACAAACACATAGCATATGACTTGCATAACTTGTATAACATCATAATCACATAACATATGACTTGCATAACTTGCATAACATCATAATCACATAACATATGACTTGCATAACTTGCATAACATCATGATCACATAACATATGACTTGCATAACTTGCATAACATCATGATCACATAGCATATGACTTGCATAACTTGCATAACATCATGAACATGTATCATATGACTTGCATAACTTGCATAACATCACAAACACATAGCATATAACTTGCATAACATGCATAACATCATTAACACATAGCATATAACTTGCATAACTTGAATTGATCCACATTCATAGCCATAACCACATTATATACTATCATAATCATTTCAACAATTGGTCATTAAGGCTATAGGAAACTCACAACTTGTTGATTAGCACTCCTAAGAAGAAGATTAAGTTGCTAGAGTTGATTAGTGATTGGTTTGAGAAGCTATCTTCCTCTTTAGATTGATGGAGGCTCCTTCAAGTTGCATTTTGACGGCATAACGGTGTTGTAGCTATTTTTAGTATGAATTAGGGTAGTCTTAGGGTGTATTTATAGATTAGTTAGGTGTTTTAGGCCCTTAGATTAACCCTAAATCAGATTAGAGCCGTCAGATCACGTCCTAGCCACCAAAACACAGCCCAAAAGCCAAGCTGATGCACCCAGGTCACCTGGGCTCGACCAGGGAGGTCGACCCCCAGGTCGACCCTAGGGTCGACTCCCCAGTCGACCTGGTGGGCAGGTCGACTCCCCAGTCGACCCCCAGGTCGACCCCCTGGGTCTGGCGGGAATTTTCCCGCCACTTCTGAAATTTGAAATTTCTGTTTTTAAATCTGTTTTTAAATTTTCCGAAACTTCTTCGGGCCATATCCGGGTCATACGGACTCCGATTTTCGAAAACTCGGACTCTATTTCGCGTATTTTTCCGAGGCGAACGCAATGGCACAGCCCGTTTCCCCTGATTCAGATTTTAAAATTTAATTCTGCCCTGTTTTATATTATAGTAAGTTATTCAACATACCGGGTGTTACATTCTCCCCTACTTAAAGGATTTCGTCCCCGAAATCTCTAAGTCAAGAAGAACGTATCCTACCAACCAAACAACCATCTACTCAAACCATCAAACACTGGCATCCATTGTCCTTAGAGTTTCTAATGCTGTATGAACATATGCAAAGAGTGTGTGTATATGTTCCCTGTCTAATGCAAAATTAGGCGGTCTACTAATTCAGTTGACCTTCTTAATGCAAACCCTGATAGTGCCATGCATCCAATATGTATGCAAAAGGACCCTATCGACACACACTATCTCTACATGTGTGCACAACCATACACCAAAATGCATCATTCATGTGATAATACAACCATTATACATCCATTAATATAGCTACCTACACACAATTTTATGCAATATGCAATATGAAGTGATTGAGCCGATCTAGTGCCTAGAGTGTGTGTATATGCATCCACGAGCAACTACTAGCAACCACTTGCATCCACATGCATCCATCAATCATAACATGTCTCAAACACATGTTTCAACCATAGGTTTACCCTATCTAAAGGTCAAAGGTACTAATGAGAGGACATACTAAAGATAAGATAAGCACTAGACAAACGATAAAGGAGAAGTCAAAGGACATACCCTAAAAAAGGAATGGGTACAATGAACGCATCTTCGCTTCTGTCTCCCAAGCAGCATTGCTCTCATCTTCTCCCCTTTTCACTTTGACTAGTCGAACCTCTCTGTTTCTCAACTTCCTAATCTCTGACCCCAAGGATGCGGGTAGGAGCTCGTCGAATAGTCGCATCACGCTCTACCTCCACTTCTCTCAGCAAGCTCGGCTCTACCACCTCTGCGGTCTCATGTAGGCACTTCCTCAAATGTGACACATGGAATACATCATGTTCCATATGCAACTGAACTATCTCTCGGAGATAAACTGAAGCTAGCCTTGGAGCTGTCCTCTTGCTCTTCACGGGTATGAAATGGGCACTCTTAGTAAGTCTGTCTACCACAACCCAAATTCCCGTATTACCCTTCTTCGACCTAGGTAACCTATCAATAAAATCCATCAAGACGCCATCCCACTTCCATTTCGGAACTTCCAATGGGTGAAGCAACCCACCGGGTTTCTTTTGCTCCGCTTTCACTTGTTGGCACACCAAGCATCTAGCGACATACTCAGCCACATCTTTCTTCATACCGTCCCAAAAGAAAACTCGCTTCATGTCCTGGTACATCTTGTCCCCACCGGGATAAATGGTCATCCTAGAACGATGTGCATTATCAAGAATAGCCTTCCTTAAACCCTCGTCTTGCGGTACACAAAGTCTACCGTCTCTACGCAAGCACCCCCTATCGTCTAAGGTATACCTACTCAAATGGCTGGACGACTCCCTTGAGCCTCTATACCAACTCAACCAACTGTGGGTCGTCCCTCTGTGCTTCGCCAATCCGTCTCAAAAGAGTAGGTCTGTCCTCCAAGGATGCTAGCAAACCGGGTATAAAGTCAACGGAAGGTCTGAAATCAAACATCGGGATAAATTCCAAGCTTCGTCGTTCCACGAACAATGAACTCAAGGACAACCTTTTTCTACTCAGGGCGTCCGCCATCACGTTACCCTTGCTAGGTGTATACGCTATCTTGAAATCTTAGGATGCTAAGAACTCCATCCACCTTTGCTGTCTCAAGACTATGCGCTCGAAGAGTCTCCAACACTTCCCTAAGATGTAGGGTATGCTTTTATCCACTTCTGGAGAAAACCAGGATATTCTCCCATACAAAATCGTCACAACTATCCATCTCTCACGTAGACCATCCTAGTCGAACTCGACATCCCCCAAGTGCAAGCCCCAAAGGCCTAAACCAATATCAGACAAACACCCAAAGGATACCTCCTTCGAATTCAGACGACCTACGTGAGATGATACTAGTAAAACGGCTAAATGATTAATCCCTTGTCCAACTCTGGATGTCCTTGCCAGTCTCGCTCCAAAACCACCGTTGATCAAATAACTGGCTTTGCTTAACCTATTAAGCACATACGAAAACTTATTTCGCTTTTAGAAAAGACCAAGATGTCATCCACAAAGATCACTACGAAGTTGTTTAGGTACTCCCTGAACACCCTACTCATCAAATCAACAAAGTATGCGGGGGGGGGGGGGGGGGGGTTCGTCAAACCAAATGGCATCACCAGCCACTCATAGAAACCATCCGGAGCCCTAAAGGCGGTCTTCTCTATACTATCCTCAGTCACTCCCAACTGATGAAACTCCGTGGCCGAGTCCCACTGCGAAACACTGAGGCGCCAACCAACTGATCAAAAAGATCATCAATCCTCGGCAATGGGTGTCTATTCTTCTTTGTGAGCTTGTTGAGTTCTCTATAGTCTACACAAAGTCTGAGGGACCCATCCGCCTTCGTGGCAAAAACTACTGGAGCAGCCCGCTCCGATATACTTCGTCTTATGAACCCCTTCTCAAACAACTCCCCTACTTGCTTACGGAGTTCCCTCCTCTCACGAGGAGCCATGTGGCGCACTGACAAAGATACTGGTTTAGCATCATCTTCCAGATATATTCGGAGGTCTATCTCCCGCTTCGGAGGTAAGCCCTTCACCTCCCCAAACTCATCCGAGTATTCCCGGACCACTCTAACAGATCGCAAACTCTCGACCGAAGCGTCAAGCGATTCAAAATAACTTAGCAAAACAGAATCTATGGGATTACAAGAGATCTCGAGAGTGTTACCCAAGCGGGTCATGAGCCTAACAACTCTCCTTTCGCAATCAAGAATGGCACCATTACTGGGTAACCAGTCCATGCCCAAAATCAACCCATAGCCCGTGAAGCCCAAACAAAAGCCTCACCCCTAAACTCAACGCTAAGTATGAAGATCTTCAAACCCAAACATATCATGGACAAATAAGTGGAGCCCCCAATTGGGTTTGAAACAACCACGGGATCATCTACTAAACTGGTGTCTAGGTGCAGTGACTCAACTAATGATGATGAGATAAACGAATGTGGTGCACTAGAGTCGAATAAAGTTCGAACAGGATGATCGAGAGAACCAAATTTCAACTTAGACGGTCCTACCCCATCAGGTATACCCGTCGTGAGGGAATACATCTACCCTCCAGAAAATCCTGTACTTCGTCCTTACCTCTTTGGACAACCCCAAGGTGTCCTATTTCTCCTAAACAACTAGCCTTCCCCTTCACATTCTCCTTTCGTGGCCTTCTTACCACGATGAGGTTTCGTCCTTTATTTACCTAATAGCTATTTGAACCTTCCTCTCTCGTCCATCTTAAAGGTACCCATAAGCCCTCCACCTCCTTGGACTACCTTCTTGGCCAGGCAAGCGTCTTAGTCCCTTGAAGTGGTTCTTCCGTCCTTCATACGGAAGTCCTTATTTATCTTAAAAAGACATCTCTACGCGGAGGGGAAATTCAAAAAGAGAAAGAGGAGGAGATTCAAAACGGAGAATCCGAAGGATAAAGATATGGCTATTTGGGGATTATGCTTTTCTTTCAAAAACTTTTCTCTTAAAAGACATGTTTTTGAAAATACTTCTTCCGAAAATGTTTTTAGAAAAATAGTTTTCTAAAAATTCTATCTGTTCTGGTAACCTTGAGCTCTGATACCACGTGTAACACCCCACACCCGCTAAGGTCACTCATAAAGGGAATGCCTTAGCTTCGGTGGAGTATTTAAGTGAATATAGAACTGAAAAATTACAACAAGACAGATATAAGTAATACTTGAAATTTAAAACATCATTTCATTGCAGCAGAAGGTAAACATGTTTGGTTACATCTCAAAAACCAACAAGAGTCAAGTACAAAATATCCATCTCGTTAAAACATAAGTACATAATCCCACTACATACTAATAGCCATAATAGAAAAGATAACCGAGCTTTTCTTCAAGAGTCCAAGCTCCAAAAGATAGATAAAGCAATCTGATCAAAGCCCACTAGTGTTAGGCCCACTCTGAGAACCTGAGGTTTGGGGAAAAAGATAAAAACAACGGGGTCAGACATAAATCTGAGTGAGCCCTATAACCTTAACAATACAATCATTAAAGTAATTAGGGTATGATATAAACCTGGTACGGTACGACTGGGGATAAATGACTACACTAAGTAGCCAACTAGACTTAGGATAAACTAAGATAACGGTAAAGACGCGCCTATCCACCTAAGGATAAATACTACACTGCACCACCCCAGATCTACCCACCCAAGGGTAATTCCTACACTGCACCACCCCAGATCTACCCACCCAAGGGTAATTCCTACACTGCACCACACCAGTTCTACCCACCCAAGGGTAATTCCTACTTAAAGGTTGATCCCACTAAGTGTATTTAGTAATTTTAATAGTAGTTTCGTGTACCCCTAGCTGACTACATAGGTGCCGTCTGCGCCTATCTCCACTAGGTGTACCCACAACTTAGTAATTTTAATAGTAGTCTCTTGTACCCCTAGCTGACTACATAGGTGCCGTCTGCCCCTATCTCCACTAGGTGTACCTGCTACTCCCCAAGCGATCGGCTCCCTACCGTAGATACCCGTGCTGGCCCCACAGTGGGGTGTATCACTCCCCAAAGTGGCAACCCGATAATATCAATGGTGCACGGCTTATATCTACACGATGCAACAACGTCTTACCTACCAGCCCGGGTCCACACACGCATATGAAACCCGTTGGACTCGCGTTGCCACCGCTACCCCGTTTTGGCCTCTTATAGTCAAGCCCAGTACGCGTGTCCCGTCCTCGACATGGGTCGAGCCCAATAAGATACATATGGGCTACTGGTTGAAATGGGCCCCCACAAGCTACTACTTAAGCTTGTCATTTTATCTAGTGCATCCCACTTAACCCCTTTTTCATAATCATGCCCTCTTACATGTTAAGGTTTGGTTAAGTCATCTAATCATATTTCAATTGCCACTCAAGGCACCCACTAGATTTCTACATGCCACCCAAGGCACCCACTTGATTTCCACATGCCACCCAAGGCACCCACTTAACCCTTTAATCATGTTTAGTTACATGTTCCACTTTGGTTAAGTATTCTAGTCGTATTCTCTATTGCCACCCAAGGCAACCCACTAGATTTTTCCACATGCCACCCAAGGCACCCACTTAACCCTTTAATCATGTTTAATTACATGTCCCACTTTGGTTAAGTATTCTAATCTTATCTTCTATTGCCACTCAAGGCAACCACTAGATTTCCTCATGCCACCCAAGGCACCCACTTAACCCCTTTAATCATGTTTAATTACATGTCCCACTTTGGTTAAGTATTCTAATCGTATTTTCTATTGCCACCCAAGGCAATCACTAGATTTTTCCGCATGCCACCCAAGGCACTTACTTAATCTCCACATGCCACCCAAGGCACCCACTTAACCCTTCATGCCCCACTACATGCTTATCTGGTTAAGTGTTTCTTAATTGATTAAGAACGTAACCGTTGTAAAGACCTCTCACATTAGACTATCTTTTATGGCAGCTGGATTTGCCGGTTGGGTCCGGGCAGCCTTACGCCATAACCGAGTCTAACCTCGTGTCTTTACACTTGTCACGTATTTAGTTTGTGCCTAAGACCTCTCACATTGGGCCAATCATTTGTAGCCGCTGGATTTGCCGGTCGGTTCCGGGCAGTCTTATGCTACAAACGGGTCCAACCTCGTGTCTTAGTCGATTAATTACACCTAATTAATCACCCCCATAATTTGTATTAATTATCCCTAATTAATTACAAATTTAACGATGTACATAATTGACTCAATTATGTCCATCCACTTTATGGTATGTATAATCATACCAACTTCACACCATTTCATTAATATGTATATTAACCCCATCGTTCCCCACGTAATTCGCCAACATGACACAAAAGGGAAGATTCATCCCAAATACAATGGGTTCAACTTGCATAACATTAGCATCAACATGGGTTTAAAGGTGTCAACATGCATATAGCATCAACCCAACTAGCATAAATAAACAACCCAAACTTGAATGAATCACATATGTCATAAAGAGGTTAACTTGCATAAATTACTTATGTCATACAAAGGGGTAAACTTGCATATGTACGTATGACATACAAAGGGGTTAACTTGCATATGTATGCATATCATACTAAGGTGTAAACTTGCACATGTTACTTGCATATAATCAAACACCAAACTTGCATAACATGTCATATATGAACTTGCATATAATCATACACCAAACTTGCATAACATATCATGTATGAACTAGCATATAATCATACACCAAACTTGCATATCATGGTGTCATAATGGATCAATGTTTCTCATATGACTTGCATATCTTGCATAACATCATAAACACATAGCATATGACTTGCATAACTTGCATAACACCACAAACACATAGCATATGACTTGCATAACTTGCATAACATCATAATCACATAACATATGACTTGCATAACTTGCATAACATCATAATCACATAACATATGACTTGCATAACTTGCATAACATCATGATCACATAACATATGACTTGCATAACTTGCATAACATCATGATCACATAGCATATGACTTGCATAACTTGCATAACATCATGAACATGTATCATATGACTTGCATAACTTGCATAACATCACAAACACATAGCATATAACTTGCATAACATGCATAACATCATTAACACATAGCATATAACTTGCATAACTTGCATTGATCCACATTCATAGTCATAACCACATTATATCCTATCATAATCATTTCAACAATTGGTCATTAAGGCTATAGAAAACTCACAACTTGTTGATTAGCAATCCTAAGAAGAAGATTAAGTTGCTAGAGTTGATTAGAGATTGGTTTGAGAAGCTATCTTCCTCTTTAGATTGATGGAGGCTCCTTCAAGTTGCATTTTGACGGCATAACGGTGTTGTAGCTATTTTTAGTATAAATTAGGGTAGTCTTAGGGTGTATTTATAGATTAGTTAGGTGTTTTAGGCCCTTAGATTAACCCTAAATCAGATTAGAGCCGTCAGATCACGTCCTTGCCACCAAAACACAGCCCAAAAGCCAAGCTGATGCACCCAGGTCACCTGGGCTCGACCAGGGAGGTCGACCCCCAGGTCGACCCTAGGGTCGACTCCCCAGTCGACCTGGTGGGCAGGTCGACTCCCCAGTCGACCCCCAGGTCGATCCCTGGGTCTGGCGGGAATTTTCCCGCCACTTCTGAAATCTGAAATTTCTGTTTTTAAATCTATTTTTAAATTTTCCGAAACTTCTTCGGGCCATATCCGGGTCATACGGACTCCGATTTTCGAAAACTCGGACTCTATTTCGCGTATTTTTCCGAGGCGAACGCAATGGCATAGCCCGTTTCCCCTGATTCAGATTTTGAAATTTAATTCTGCCCTGTTTTATATTATAGTAAGTTATTCAACATACGGGGTGTTACAATACGGGCGAGATGTTCATATGGAGTTAATTGAATTACAGGTTGAACTGAGGACTGATATGGAAAAAATAAATATAATGGTAAATGGCCAGATTAAATAAAAACCCTATACGGGTGTAGAGTTGACAATAATCACGTCTCTCTAGTTATTAGATACGGCACATGGAATATTTATTTTCCAACACTAGGCGAGGTGATGAGATTTATCTTTAGAGTAATTTTACACACTCCCTCGGGCATATATAGGACACTAAAAATTGTGTGTGCTTATACTGGATTTATTGGGTACCTAATACGACCCAATAAGTTTCCAAACCCCTCCCCGTACAAAGGAGGTTATGGCGAAATTTTTCAAAATTTAAAGGCGATTACCAAAATTTTGAAGTAAAAATGGTTTAGAAATCATCGATTAAATTATATATATATATAAATATAATTAAAATAAAACGAATAACGACGCTGCAGTTTGTGTTTTGAAACCGTAATTTAAACGATTATTACGGGAGATCCGACCATCGAATTTTCCTGAAATCGAAACCATTGGGTTCGCTTTGGAAAGATCTTTCCAACGATATAAAATTCGTTAAGATCCAATGGTTAGATTTTGCGAAATGTTTAAATCAAATTTGGACGAGAGTAGCGTCAGGGCCATCGAATGACCCGAAACGTCGTTCGATGGAAATGGACTATTTTTAAATAAATAAAAATAAGGAAAAATCTTTTTAAAATATTATAAACGATGTGAAATGGAGATAAACCGATTTTACTTGGTTTATCAGATATTTTGATGTTGGATGTATTTGGCATGAAAATTATACTAATGAACCGAAATGTGGATGTCGAATAGTTTAACCGTAGAAAGGATTGATTTGAATTCTATACATGCGTGAATTATTTGAAAAGGCCAAGTTAATTCTTATTTCAAATAACTGGTCGAGGATGAAAAAGTCGAAGGATGAAGATAGTGGTTGAAGACCAGATATCTTCACATCGTTTGGATTAACTGATGTCTTGATTGGGAGGCATCCCAAGACAAGGTAGTAAGTGGTGATCGTCCAAACGTATTTGGAGATCGACCGGATATGCGAGAGCCTCTCTCCTGTATTGGACATACGGGATGAGGAATAAGGTGCCTCCAGTTTCGTTCAAACCCAGAACAAACTAGTAAATGGATGTGTGTCTGACATTGGATTTTATTCTGTGCTGATTTATTTCTATTAAATATATAACTGTTTGGTGGCGGATAATCTATTCTCTTGCTTAACACCCTTCTCTAAGATGTACGAGCTTAGAGGTTATATATCGATAGACATCAGTCGCATGACGTGGAATGTCAATGTGGCATGCTGAGATGCAGTGATCAAGGCTTTTGTTGAAAAGAAGAGCTTTGTGGTTGATTTTCGAAGCACGGCTTTATTATAGCATAGCTTTGTGTATGGCGTTAACTCGCGAGCCTCACACTTCGGGTATGAAGCAGAAACGGGAGAGGACTTCAGGGAGGACATGTGTTTCCTTCTAGCTAAGAGTGGTGTCACGGTATGGAGTCCAGACATTTTTACATATGTGGATGATGGAAAGCGAGGCGCCTCGGTTATATCGGTTACTACGGTGACAATGGATGGTTTGGTCGATATATGACCAGTTTATGCCCCATAGGGCAGGGAAACGTATTGTTCAGGCATTTTAATCCAATTCGTGTGGACCGGCCTTGAAGATGCAGGTGCAGTTGCGGTTGAATCCTGAGGCTCGGGCTAGACAGTCTCGAATGCGGTAAGGACGATTCCTTGCCTTGGTTTATGACGGAAATCCAACTTCAAATACGACATTGTGCGGTTTTGATTGTAAACCTACATATGGCGACATGATATATGGTACCCTTGTCGTTTATGATTGATAGATTGTGATTGAAATTGTTTTTGAAACATATATGCACTAGTAATAATATCAAAAGATTTTGATTTATACTCATCAAGCAAATTTTGGCCATTATATGGTAAAACTCTATCCTCCGGCTTGCGTTGCATTTTGTGATGGGACCTAGTCTCATAATGGCTTCATTTTCTATGAAAAGCATTGCGTTGTTTAAATGATTTACTTTATTTATGCACTAGCAATCCAATGGAGTAAACCCATTCCGCGTTAGCGGCGTGGTCCTGTGATTGACTTATTGTTAAATAGGCTAAGTAAGATTTCTCATACCAGTCCCATGACTGACTCGTAGTTTGTTTCACTTGCAAACTCGGGTGCCCCTATTTTCTACACGGGTGGCCTTGTGTTCAGGTTTTAGTAGGCTCATTCTGTATAGCTATGGAGCTGAAGATGGATTCTATCATTTCTATTATGCTGTTCAAACTTTGTTATGTATATTATGTTTGATTCCGCTGCAGACATTTTATACAAACCTGAAACTATATTTTGTACTAAATATGATCCTGTTATACTGTGTAACTCCGATGGTTATATTTGTTCTAGTGTAATTTGTTGTACATTATCTGGTGTAATGATATATTTTTGTCCTGTTGTTATTGTTTATGTATTATATTCCAAAGATTATCCTTCTTCCGTGGCACGGGAGTTTATGGTCATCACAATCTGTAAATACCTAAACTACTTGACTGTCCGTATTAATTTGGGCAACCAAGTGTTTGGGGTGAAACAAAACAAAATAAAACCTAGGTCAGTCATGGGACCGGTGTAAGTAAACTCTAACCACTTGGTTTAACTTTTAAAAATCCTTTTAAAAGAATGGATAATCATAAGACCGATCCAACCATAACCATGGATGGTTTTTGCCTTACAATAATCCACAACATTTCTTTAAAATCAATACTATTTTGATATTGTAATAGTGTCTAAATCAAATAAATAGCAATCTAGCGGAACGCTTGCATCTCACGCTCCACATACATAATATACAACCAAAACCACCGGCTCTTATTGAGTGAATTTCCAACTTGACAAGGTATGGAACCACCTTTCGATAGTGTATCTCTAGAAGGGAATATACTGGGTTCAACAAGAATATCTTTCAACTCGGCCACAGATGACCGACCACTCATTTCGCTTGAGTGTATCGAAAGTATATCACCAACGTTTGGGATCGACAACCGTTTCCCAAAAGGGAAAACATCGATAGATAAAAGAAGGAAATGAATTTTATCTAGATAGGTGATAATACACCCTAATTGGGAGCTAATCACTTAGCCATGTTGCCTGCCCGATTTTTCTCATTTCCCAGTTTTTGAGGCCTGAGGCTACGATTACTTACCTTTCATTGATAACACAATCACTTTAAATGCCACATTGTCAGATCCGTGATCATTAATTTATTTGCACAGATATATTCTGGATATTATGATAAGAGAATAAATTCTTCGCCACCATACGTATATTTGTACAGACCAACGTACGCGATCATTGGAAATACTCTGCTAGATATTCGTCCATACAAGTTCGTTCTGGGATTGAACGAAACCGAAGGCACAATTTCCATTAATCCATCTTAGGAAATTTCTACCTAGGATTAGCAGAAAAATCCCTTGCACTTTACTTCGTCTTCGATTGTCTTCATATAATATGATTCGCAATGCTACTGCCAATACGGAGTGGTTCTCGGTTAATAATCCAACCGGTCTCTCCATATTGACAACGACATTGGCCAATACTTCGATAGTCGGTTATTTAACTATCGAAGAAAAACAAACATTCATACAAAGCATCAAACAATCACTAGCCCCTTAGTTAATATATCATTACTCTAATCACTTCTCTATTTCCTTATCAATATTCATCAACATAATATTTTCAACAAGCATCTTGGCCTCTTACGCTATTTGGAAAACATTCTCATATATCACCTTTTTTTATTTTTTATACTTAGAAAATATCTTCTATTTATAATTGGAAAACATTCCAATTACTTATCTCTTTCCCGAACTCATTTATTTCTATACTTAGGAAATATTTGTTATTATATTTCCAAACTTACACATATTTGGGTTAAAACAGATGTTGTGTAAAACATCGTTATGACAACTTAAATATTATATTTATCTTACTATATTTAAAATCTAATATTATTTCCTTTCCGAACATCATTTACTATAGATGAAAACCTTTATTACAATGCTTTTAAATTTTATTAACTGATTTGGTTTCTAGTTTCATATATAATCGATAAGTAGATTTTAAGTTATCAAATTTTCTTAGAAAAATTCTATCTCCTTAAATTTCCGGAAAATTTCGCCGGCGTCTCCTTTGTACGGGTCTCTCGGTACAACTACAAATTGTCTCTTTGGGCCCTTTCCATTCAAAAGAAATTAAAAAAGCCAAGCGGCTTCCCCAAAAGGCTCATAAAATCTCATGTTAAATTAAATACGTACGTCTTTTGTCAGGCATTCAATTTATATCTCTTCATACACTTCATTCCAAAGCTGCTTAACACATATCCAAATATTCCTATTTTTGTTTCAACTCAATCGAATTGTTTTAACTCAATTCGCTAATTTATTCTCTAATTAGCTCTTTTGCCTATTTTAGTTATTATTTGAACATATCATGTTCATATTTTTTTAATTTGCTTATAAATTAATCGAATACCATTTTCAACTCAAGTGTCATATTTGATTTCTCAGAAATCCAATTCACTTATCCAACGTCCAATTTCGGTCCAAAATTCCATTAAATAATTATTCTTCTAATTAGTTAAATCTATTCAATAATTAAAAATCTGATTTTTGTTTGGAAAATCCATTCACTAACTCCACCTGAGTTCATATTTATTTTATAACTCAAGTCTGGGTTATTATAACGAAAATCCAAATTTTATCAACCTAAAATCCTTCGATTTTATTTATTTAATCATTATAATTTGTAAACGATTATACCGCTATTTTTCTGGAAATTTGATTTTGACATAACTTAAAGTCTATATGACGAAATCCACATTTTTCTCTTCCATTAGAAAACTATTATTCAATCGGCCATGACGATTTTGTTTCAAAGAATTCTGACTAAAATTGAGTTTTATATACTCAATTGAAGTTTGAAACATCAAATTACGAACTACTGCGCCGCGGCGAGCTCGTTATATTTTAATTTAAATATAACCATTTAAACTTTGTTTATTAATAAATTTCAACTCCATTCTTATATATTTTAATATATATTAAACCAATTTTCCCTATCCAACTTAATATTTCTGATTTTCCCAATCCAACTTAATATATATTAAACCAATTTCCTCTCGGTCCTTTCTCCACTAAAAGTCTTTAGTCTTCACTATACATCTCAATACCCCGAACTCTATCTGCCCATTCCTTGCATCTCTGAGATCCACGTCCCCAAATCACAGAGACCAAGTCCTCAGTACCCACTGCCAAACTCATCAACAGCTCCCCAATCATACTGCCAAACCCCAAATTCAACATCAACAAGTTGAACTTCAATTGCCAATAAACTAACTCCGCCCTTTCACGAAATTGCAGCACCTTCCTACTAATCGCGCTACTCATAAAATGTCGGAATCCCTACAGCAAAACTCAAAAGAACCCCGATGATGCCCCCTTTCTTCTCTGTACGTGAACGTCGCCATTTCATTGTCGAACTTCAGGAACATCGCAGGTTCGAATCGCGATTTCATGGTCTTCGATTGCTTCAGATTATCTCGCGATATATGTTTTTGATCTCTTCTCATTTTCTTTTATTTTTAATCAGATGATTCGATTTCGATTTATTGGAAAGGAAAGTGGAGCGAAGAGGAAAGACATTGGAAATGGTCTCAGTTGGTTTCAGAAAGGAAAATGAACAAAGGCTTAGCGTTGGTTTTATAGGTGCTCAAGGGACCAACGTACAAACACTATTAAATTTTCTGATTACTTTGGGTTGAAGGCAGGGAACCAATCGTACGTGATTAGAAAGAAGAAGATGATATAGCTAGGGTAAGTTGTGTACGTTAACTTAGGAAGGAAGGAAAAGTGAGTGTATATATATAGTTTGATTTGAATAGGTACAATTTAATTTAAATTATCGCATATTTTCGAACTCATATCTAAACGTAACTACCGACATCCCTAAGGTTATACTACTATTTTGAACACACTGGAATATGTTTCGAAGCCTTATTTGATCGTAAAGAGAAGATTAATATGAATCGATATAATATAAACTAAATTCAAAACAAACAGCTTTCCGATAATAAATTATTACTATCGTTTGTATACAAATAGAATTTTTATTCATCATCTAAATCGTTTCAGTTCAGTTTTTAACTTTGAATTTAATTATATTTCGTTTTTGTATTATGATAATTCGATGTAATGAAATTAAACCATAAACGATTATCAAATCGTTAAACTCTATATAAAAATCCATTTATATTACCAACTCAACATTTAAAAACAATATTATCAATTAAAAATCCGGGTCAGTGGTTGATGATTGCCTTATTGATTGTTAAACTTATTACGGAATCCATAACTCTTGGGAGTGTTAGTAAGAGGGTTTAAAATCTTCTTAATAGCTTTCTTTTTCTTGAACCATCATGTAATTACTTGTTTTGACTACGAGGTAATTTTTGAAAATGATCTGGTTTTGATCCGGTTTGTTCAGTAAGAAGTTTGAATCTTGAATATTGTGTTTCACGGGTATCCCAACTAAATTAGATTGATATATCTTCTACTTTAAGACTTCGATTATGGTTATGAATATTCTTTATCTTATCTTGAGTGGTATGATAAATTATCTCAAATTCCTATTGTTGTGAATTTACTTTTGTGCTTCATTGCTTTGACCTGTTGCGGGGTTACCACCAGAGAAGGAAATTGGGTTTTGCAGCAATATTATTCCTTGAATCTAGTTGTTAACAATCTTCCCTCAAAGATGCCTATCAAGGAAAACATGGAACTCGAGAAACCATTATGAGCTTAATATTGATGATATATTTTTGATCAATTCTCGCATTAGTTTCTCCTACGCTATAGTTTCATATGGTGAGTGGTCCTTGTTAGGACATTATTTTGCCGATGATTAGGAACTAGGCTCATATCTCGATCATTGTATTTAGTCATGTGAGTCTGAGTTCAGTAGTGATGAATTATTAACCAGAATGATAAATTGGAACTATTAACGGGGATAAACGTGAATGATTAGTGATCAGAGTGCGCAACAGAAATTAATAGAATGTTTCATCTAAGTAGCTAATTTCGATGATCTATGTATAGGAAGATAACGCTTGGGATGTGTTTATTCCAAAAGAAGACAAGTGTTTTGGGGAAAAAAGTTAATATAAAAAAAAGGAAAACTCACGGTTAATTAAATGTGTTGAATTGTCAGTGAAAGTACTTTTAAAATTTTGGTCTGTATGTATAATCAAAGCTATAATATGAATCTCATAAATACCCGTGCGAACACAGTGTTATAGGGCAATGGGAAAAAATCAGTAAAGAAATCTATAAGTATCAATTAAGCCATTGAATAAGTTAAAAAAGGATGCTAGGCATGGCGAGGGAATATCGACACTGAATCTACTTTATAGACAAGCTATAAAGTAAAGCGATATAAGTTCATTGCTTAATATTATTTTGATATAATATAATGATATATATATATATATTAATACATATGAACAAGAAGTTATGATTTGGAAAGAGTAGATTAGCTTAACCATTTGTAATATTTTAGAAATACGCTCGCATACTTTAATGAAGAATGCAACCATTGATTTGTAATAATGGTTGGAAAGTAAGTGGCGAGCCCATTTAGATTATAATCAAAATTGCAGCCATGTAATTGTACGATTTGTTACAATCAGTGGCGAGGCAGCGTCATTGAATTATTTTAAGATATGAAAGTCTGTGGGCATGTTTTAAATTATATGCCAAGAAAACTTTTGCTAAGTGGATGGTGATTTGGAAATATAAGGAACCGAAAATGAATTGATAAGAGGAATTCATATATTCATCAAATAAAAGTAACAAAAGAGTTTGTGGATCGGTAAGTAGTTGGCTTGAATTAAAATCAAATCAAATTTAAATAAGTAAATAGAAGAATTAAATTTAACACCTAATTGTTGAATAATGGAAATGAGGGTGTAAAAATCTTATAATAGGTTTATATGATAAATAAATAATAGAAGACTCACTTTGTAAAAGTTTATAAATTTCGGAAATTTTTCCTAAACAATAAATTTGTTGGAATGGAATATAAAATAAAGAATGGCAGTAAGTGAATATTATAATGTGGAATTTCGATAAAAACCAATATTTGAATATGAAAATGTTTTGAAATAATTCACCAATTTATTTCAGATTAGATAATTAGTTTATTGGAATAGAAGTTTTAAATAATTGTAAAACATGGTGATTTGGCCCACAATGCATATAAATTTCTTACTATTGGTTCATATTGGGTCATCTGACTTAAATCCACTTGTTCCATTCCTACTAAAATTCAATTGGAAAACCTCTTATCAAACTATGATTTATATTAACGAAATTATGAGACTTCATGATACTCCTGATTTGGTAGTATGATCGTAATTTGATTTTGTTAGTCGCTTTATCAAAAGAAGGTTATTTGATTTTGTTAGTCGCTTTGTCAGAATCTTAAAAGGCTTTAGGAACAAATCCAAATCCTCATAGTGCATAACAACCACGTTTGGATAGACTGACAGTGTAACGACCCGGTTTTTGACGACTTTGGTTATCGCCATAAACTCAATGATGACTAACCAAACATCGAAAAATACCGGAAAGTTAATAGAAAGAAGTTAGAGGGTGAGAATAGATAAGGTAGAAACTTAGAATAGAAGAAGAAGAAGAAGATACAACATCGGAGTAACACGAATCTCACAGCGGAACGAACAACATATAATAGATAATATATCCTAGAAATAAATCAGTATATGTATACAGTAACATTATAAGAGTACAACATCGCGGAAATAACTATAGCTATATAATCCTGAAGCCTCCTGCTCCAAGCTCTCCAAGTATATCTGTAAAATCCTGACTACTTGACTGTCCGTATAAAATTGGGCACCCAAGAGTTTAGGGAAACAAAACAAAATAAATTCTGGGTCAGTCATGGGACTGGTATGAGTAAAACAGTTAAAAACAGTTCGAACAAGTAAATGATATCTCATAAGATCACGCCGTACAACAGAGCGTGATTTTTTCCATATGAGAGTCCAAAACATCTTTATATCAAAAACCTTTTGATATTATAATAATGTCTATCAACCACAATATAATAATCATCTAGCAGAAACGCTTTCATCTCACGTTCTACATATATAGTATACAATCAAAACCACAAGCATGTATTGGGTAATGGATTTCCAACTATGACAAGGTATGGAACCACCTTTCGCTAGTGCACCTCTAGAGAGGAATACACTGGGTTCAACAAGAACATCTTGCAACCCGGCCGCACATGACCGACCACTCATTTCGCTTGAGTGTATCGAATGTATATCACCAACGGTTGCGATCAGCAACCGTTTCCCGAATGGGACAATATCGACAATAGATTTTTAGAAGTAAATGAAACTCTAGATCAGGTGATTATAGACCCTAATAGTTGCGACCTATATAGACATGCTGCCTGCTCGATTTTTGTCATTTCCGGATGTGAGGCTAGAGGCTACGCTTATCTTTGACAGATCACACGTTTATTCACTTTGAATGTCACATCGTTATACCCGCCAAATCACAAATTGATTTCCCTAAAAATACCATGGGTATATAGCTAATAGAAACGAATTCCTCCACCACCAAACGTAAATACGTTTGAAGAGATCAACTTACGCGATCTATTAAATATACTCTGTCAGACATTCTTCCATACAGGTCGTCCTGGGACTAGACAAACCGAAGGCACTATTTGGTACATCCATCTTAGGCAATCTTTACCTAAGATTTATACAACAACCCTTGCACTTTACTCCGTCTTTAATTATCTTTGGCACATATGATTAACAACGCTTATGCCAATACAGAGTGGTTCTTCGGATAGTAATCCAACCGGTCTCTCCATATTAACAACGTTAAAATGGTCAAAAAATTCGATAGTCGGTGAGTTAACTATCAAAGAGAAACACGTGTGCAAACAACAATATTATTTCCAAATGGAAATTATATCGATCAATCATCATTGAACATTTATCTCTTTATTTAATTTATTCCCTTTTCATCTCCTATTTCCATACATTCAACATTTCTTATTTTCTATTATCAGAAAACATTTTTGATTCTTATTTGGAAAACATTTCCAAATCTCCTTCATTTGGTTTAAACTGATGTTTTAAATAAAACATCGCGACGCCAACTCAAACCATTTACTAAATTCACTTAACCATCATTCACTATCAATCCTTACCATTCCTTAGTTAAGAAGGAAGTCAATCAAGTTGGGGTATAATTACCTCTCAGACCTTAACTGAACAATGTTTTAACTTCGAAATATCATAGTTTATCTTTTAAACCTTTAACAAACTTCCTTACGTAATTCTCTTTCGAATAATCTCTATTCGATAACTCCTCCTTACGAATAACTATATTCGATAATCTTTCTTACGAATAACTAGATTCGAAAACCTTTCTTCGAATAAACTATATTCGATTAACTCTATTCAGTTAACCCTTATCAATTAACTCTATTGGATTAACTCTTTTGATTTAACTCTAATCGATTAACTCTTTTGATTTAACTCTAAACGATTAACTCTTTTCACTTAACTCCTTTCGAATAAACTATATTCGATAACTCCTTTAATTCTATTCGAATAAACTAAATTCGATTAACTCCTTTAATTCTATTTGAATAAACTATAATTGATTAACTCCTTTAATTCTATTCGAATAAACTATATTCGATTAACTCCTTTCGAATAACCAATATTCGATTAACTCACTTCAAATAACCAATATTCGATAACTCCTCTTCGAATAATTTATATTCGATAACTACTTTCGTATAACCAATATTCGATTAACTCACTTTGAATAACCAATATACGATAACTCCTCTTCGAATAATTTATATTCGATAACTCCTTTCGAATAACTAGATTTGATAACTCCTTTCGAATAACCAATATTCGATTAACTCATTTCGAATAACCAATATTCGATAACTCCTCTTCGAATAACCAATATTCGATTAACTCACTTCGAATAAACAATATTCAATAACTCCTCTTCGAATAATTTATTTTCGATAACTCTTCTCGAATGAACTATATTCAATTACTCTTCTCGAATAAACTATATTCGATTACTCTTCTCGAATAAACTATATTCGATTACTCTTCTCGATTTACTATATTTGAATAACTCTAACTGGTTAACTCTAACTCTAAAACTGGTTAACTCTAACTCTAACTGGTTAACTCTAACTCTAAATGGCTAACTCTAACTCTAACTGGTGAACTCTAACTCTAACTGGTTAACCCTAACTGGTTAATTCTAACTGATTAACACTAACTGGTTAACTCTATCTAATTTACTCTATTTAATTAACTCTAACCGAATAACTAATATTCGATTAACTCATTTCGATTAACTCTTTTTGATTAACTCCTTTGATTTATTCCTTTGAATTATTTCGTTGAATTATTCCTTTGAATTAACTCCTTTGATTTATTCCTTTTCTATTTGTTTACTTAACAAATAACTATTCTCTTTTCAAAATTCTATTTATTTAACAAATAAATATTTCTTTTATCTTTCCTATTTATTTAACAAATAAATATTTCCTTTATCTTTCCTATTTATTTAACAAATAAATATTTCCTTTATCTTTCCTATTTATTTGTCAATGGTTTACAAATATTTATCTTTCTATTTTATTTGTAAATGGTTTACAAATATTTCTCTCTCTATTTTATTTGTAAATGATTTACAAATATTTCTCTTTCTATTTTATTTGTAAATGGTTTACAAATATTTCTCTTTCTATTTGTCTGACAAATATTTTCCTTTATATTTGTTTTGATTTAACTCCTTTGATTTTATAATTATTTCCTTATAAAAAATACTTTTTCCTTATATATATATATATAATCCATTGATTTTATATAAATAATTTATTTTCAAAATATACTTTGAAAATCCCCCATTTTACATCCCACTATTTCTTACGGTATTTAAAATACCAAACACAGTGATCGATATCATCCAAACACACATAATCATCAACAGATTATACCACATCATATATTACAATATATAAAGAACAGTAAAATAAATGTTGAGGAATCCAGTTGGATTCCTCCGACCTGTTTCCCTGCATCATAGATGTTAAGCAATATCATTAACATCTATTTCATTTCAGTATGAAATATTCTGCTAAACAGAATCAACCTTTGATTAACGATTTATATATATATCGTTATCTATAATTTCAGCCAATACACAAGCAATTCAACTAAACAGTTAACACACAACAATCAACAAATACTTATCAGTTCTAAGAATACGTTATAAAAATATAACTGTTCAGAGTTGGTGAGTGTTACTCACATTAGACGATCATCGTGTAACGGCCTGCATTTCTGTACTATTTGAGTTGACTAATAACGCCACACGTCCAACCGAAATTGCACAGAAATACGAATCACTATTAGAAAGAAGTTAGAGGATGAGGAATAGAAAGAAAGATATATTAGAATAGAAGAAAAACGAAGATCACAAACTCACAGCGGAATGAATAAAATATATTAAATAACATAACTTTTGAAATACAAAATCATTAACTGTATATACATACCATTATCAGAGCACAACAGTTATTCCTGGAACAGTTATGAACACCTGTTTCCAGATACAACATAGTACACAACGGAAATATGATAGTCTATAGCTAACTGGTGAAGCCTCCTGCTTCCAGCTCTTCCAAGTGAATCTGAAAAAAAAATCCCGACTACTTGACTGCCCAACAAATTTGGGCACCCAAGAGTTTAGGGAAAACAAAAACAAAATAAACTCTGGGTCGGTCATGGGACT
Source organism: Allium sativum (assembly GCA_030737875.1). Taxonomy (NCBI): domain Eukaryota; kingdom Viridiplantae; phylum Streptophyta; class Magnoliopsida; order Asparagales; family Amaryllidaceae; genus Allium; species Allium sativum. Next base: position 1,042,403,375 of record CM060916.1, on the reverse strand, counting down.
GGTGTGAGTAAACTCCAACCAATTGTTTAACTTTCAAAATCCTTTCGAAAGAAAGGATAATAGTAAGACCAGCCCATACATAAACATGGACGGTTTTTACCTTACTATAACCCAAAACACTTTGATATGAAAATCCAACGATATTATAATAGTGTCTAAATCAAATAAATAACAATCTAGTAGAACGCTTGCATCTCACGCTCCATATATAATTTAAATCAAAAACCGCAGTGCGCTTATTGGAGATTGGATTTCCAACATGACAAGGTAAGGAACCACCTTCCGATAGTGTATCTCTTGAGAGGAATACACTGGGTTCAACAAAAACATCTTGCAACCCGGCCCACACATGACCGACCACCCATTTCGCTTGAGTGTATCGAATGTATATCACCAACGGTTGGGATCAACAACCGTTTCCCAAATGGGACAGCATCGAATAGAATAAGGAATTAAATGAATCTCTAGATAGGTGATTATATACCCTAATGGGAGCGACCCACATAGCCATGCTGCCTGCCCGATTTTTTTCATTTCCCGGTTGAGGCCTGAGGCTACGATTACTTTCTCTTCATTGACAGCACAATCACTTTGAATGCCACATTGTCAGATCCGTTAATCATTTATTGATTTGCACAAATATATTCTGGATATTATGCTAAGGGAATAAATCCGTTGCCACCATGTATATTTGTACAGAACCATCATATTCGTTCATTGGAAATACTTTGTCAGACATTCGTCCATATACGCTCGTTCTGGGACTGAACGAAACCGAAGGCACGATTTCTATTAATAGAAAAAGCCCTTGCACTCTACACCGTCTTCGATTACCTTCGTATAATCTGATTCGCAATGCTACTGCCAATACAGAGTGGTTCTCGGATAATAATCCAACCGGTCTCTCCATATTGACAACGATATTGGCAAATACTTCGATAGTCGGTTATTTAACCATCGAAGAAAAACAAACATCCATTCAAAACAATCAAACAATCACTGGTCCCCTTGATTACCATTCATTAATTAAATCACCCTTTCCATTTCCTTATCAATATTTGTTAAACAAATATTTTCAATTATCATCTCGGTCTCTTACATTCTTTGGAAAACATTTCTATATCTCGCCTTCTTTTATTTTCTACACTTAGAAAATATATTCTATTTGAAATTGAAACAATTTCAATCACTTATCTGTTTCCCGACTACTTTAATTATACTCAGGAAATATTTACTTTTATATTTCCAAAATTCCATCACTTGGATTAAAACGAATGTTGTGTAAAACATCGTTACAACAACCCAAAATAATTTATTCAACTACTTCTTATTCAAACACTTCTCTTCGAGAGTGGACTTGCTATTTATCAATTAAAAATGAAATCAATCAAGCTGGGGTAAAATTACCTCTCAGACCGTGACTGAAAACATCATTAACTTCAAAACAGACAAAACCACTTACCTCGAATAATCAACACCATACAAACAAATTATTCATTTTTAAACGTATATATGTTTCTCTTTCTATTACCAGCCTATCGATTTCCTTTTTGTTTATAACATTCTATTTTTAAATTCATTTACTTATCGAATTCTATATATATATATATATATCGTTACATTTATTTCTAACTATCAAATTTTTCTTAAAAATATTCTAACTCCTTAAATTCCCAAAAAAATCCGCCATAACCTACCTTGTACCGGAAGCATCGGGATATTTCAAATAGCCTCCCATGACCCTCACCAATCCAAAAGAAAAGGAAAAGGCCAAGTGGCTTGCCGATACGGCACATAAAATCTCATATATGAATTTAAACATGTACCTTTTTGTCGGGCACATAAATTTATAAACTTCATATACTTCAACCCATACCTGTCTAACACATGCTCACCTGTTTCCAATTCAACTCAATCCAATCGTTTGAATTCAGTTTCGCTCATTTATTCTTTAATTAGCTATTTTTCCTATTTCACTTCTTTGTTTGAACATAACATGTTCAAACAAAATATTTATCTTGCTCATAACCAAATTGAATTTCAATTTCAAGTCTAGTTTCCTTTTCGATTTCGAATATAAATTTTCTAATCGAATTTACTTATTCAAAGCCCAATATCAATTCAAAATCTCATTAACTAATTACAATTCAAATTAGTTAATTCTATTCAATAATCAAAAATCTGATTTCTGTTTCAAAAATCATTCCACTTACTTCACTTGGGTTCATATTTAGTTTATATCTCCAGTCTGGATTTTTCTAATGGAAATTCGGATTTTATTTTCTTAAAATCCTTTTATTTCTATAAATAAACCGTTATGGTTTTTGAACGATTATGGCGTTGTTTTTCTGAAAAATTGATTTTGACATAACTCAAAATCTATACGACGAAATTCAGGTTTTTATCTTCCATTAGAAAACTATTATCTAACTGGTCCTGACGGTTCTTGTTTCAAAGAATTCCGACTTAATTTGACTTCTATATACTCAATTGTAGTTCGAATCGCCAATTTATGAACTGCAGTGCTGCGACGAGTTCGTTTTAATTATATTTCTATATATAAACATTTAAACTTTGCTTAAACTAAATTCAACTCTATTCTGATATATTTTAATATATATCAAATCCATTTTTCCAATTCAACATAATATTTCCGATCTTCTATATTCAAATTTCATTTCAATTCTATTTGAATTTCCTATATTTAAACTCCATTTGAATTCTATTTTCAAATTTTATAGTTAAACTTCATTTGAATCCTATTTTCAAATTCTATAGTTAAACTTCATTTGAATCCTATACTCAAATCTCTATTTGACTTTTCTTTATTCAAATCCATTTGAATTACTTTGAATTCAAATTCTATTTCAATTTCTTTTAATTCAAATTCTATTTCAATGCCTTTGAATTCAAATTCTATTTCAATTCCTTTGAATTCAAATTCTATTTCAATTCCTTTTAATTCAAATTCTATTTCAATGCCTTTGAATTCAAATCCCATATTTAAATTCCTTTGAATTCAAATATTCAAATTATCTCTTGATAATTTATTCATTATATCTATAAACACTATTTTATAAATTTCCTTGTTTTATTTAAACAAGCCTATTTCGAAATCTACTTAAAACCAAAATCTTATTTTTGAATTTCTCTTTGCATTTTCTGTATTCAAATTCCATTGAATTTCTCATATTCTAAATTCTATTTGAATTTCTCATATTCAAATTCTATTTGAATTTCTCATATTAATTCTATTTGAATTCCTCATTTGAAATTTCAAGTTCTATTTTAGAAAAAATGGCATTTCCTTTTAAATCTGCGAAATTCCTTTTCATGATATTTTTAAATATCAACACTTAGGCCCAGTGATATTTAAACACCAAACAACCAATTATTTATTTTTCTAACTCATCATATATGACAGTATATATGCAAACAAATAAACAAACAGATAATATATTTTTGAGGAATCCAGTTGGATCCCTCCAACCCATTTTCCTGCATCCACAGATGTTAGTCAACATAGTAATACCCATCCTGCTTCGTCGCGGTATAGAAGGTCATCCACTATCATAGCGTGGGGCGTATAGGGTCATCCGTTAATGGTACTGCGGGCATCCTCTAATGAGACTGCGAGAATCAATCCAACCATCAACCCAATATATATATAATAGTCAATCCTACATAACTAATATATTTCAAACAATCAGAAAGCATTCAACAAGCAACAAACGATTATTTACAACGATATAAAAATAATTCTAAATAACAGGTGAGCGAGATTTACTCACCGTGATTTTCCTTTGCCGAATATTCATTTTAATTCCATTGAGAAGTATTTGACGATGGAAAGCCATCATCGAGATCTGTTATCGTGTAAATAAATTATCCTCATTTACAAGATTCATATCAATAATAATTTATTTCTTTATTTCATTTAATTTAATCACCATTAAACACTTTAAATTAAATAAACTATTTTTCTTTTTCTTCTTTCTAAAATGATCTGGTAAGTTTAAAATAAATAAATTTACCTTGACTACGTATATAACTCTTCCTTACTACTTAAAATAAAAACCGAACCTGCTATAAGCCTTCACACATCCCTTGTACACACGAATCCAAACCAAACCCCCCTTTTATATAAAATAACTATATAAATTAATTTACTTTTTATATAAACTAAATTCTTGATATAATTTGAATTTAGAAATAAATAAAATTACCTTATGCCCTTCTTTTCTGAATTCACCCCAGGAACTCAATCCCTCTTCCTAGCCCTTTACTTGTTGACCACCATTCTTTGCTGACCCGTCCATCCATCGATCTCACAGCCTCCACCTTCGAAGAAATCCCAAACAACTTTACCAAATTCCTCCAAACTACCCACGCAAAACTCCCTTTGGCTCACAACTCTGCTCCTACCCTGCATCGATGACTTATACCATCGCACCAGCCTTGACTCCAACGCCACGCTCGATCTCCTCCTTGATGTCGCCAACTGCCACTCATCACCAAAACAAGTCGCAACTTCGAACTCTCACTGACCTTCATCGATTCGCTTCTCTCCCAAAACTGAACTTTAACTCGTGATTTACTTAAGACCCTCGAACCCTTGACTTTGCGGGGCCCAAAATTATCTGGAACACGATGGAGGCCATCTCGAACTGTTCGAGTTCAAACAATACTGATGTCCATATCATTGAAAAGAATTATAAGGATCAAATGATTTATTCTTGATTTTGATTTCAACGAAGGATAACAAACATGGAAATCGCGATTTGAATAGAAGAAAGAAAATTTGGGGATTTAATGGATTTAATAAGAAGCCAACGTGATTTCAAAGGGAGGGACATTGACCCTTTTAAATTTATTTCCAAGACTTTGATTTTAGATTCGGCCATTTTGGTTCAGAAGCTTTCGATGGATTTAGAAGGGAGGAAAACAACTGAGGCAGTGGTATCTAAAAATGCGAACGAGGGACATACGTATGTTTCCGTTTAATACTTGTTAACTAACGTACAAACATCTTTTTACCTGATTTGATTTTTATTTAATGCAATGTGAAATAAAGCGATTTTTATTTGATCTAAATGGATATCGATTTGATTTCGAGCTTATCCATTTAAAATATATCGGGGTTCATAATAAAAATCGTGAACCGCTATTTTAGCGTACCGACCGTCGTTTCAATATTACAACGCTATTCTGAACTGAATTGAATATATTTTGATATTTAATTTGAACGTAAATAACCAAAATAAATTAATATAATATAACTTAAATTCAAAAACAAATAAATTCCTTGATAATAAATTATTATTATTATCGTTTAAATTCAAATACAAATTCATAAAAATCATTTTGACTCCATGTCCGATTGAATTACTTAAGATCCTCGTATTATGATAATTATATCGATAATTCAATATAAAAATCGATTTATATTATCAGCTCAATATTTAAAATAATATTAAATATTCAAAATAAATCGACCAGAAAATCTGGGTCGTTACATTTCCCCCCCCCCCCTAAAATAATTTCATCCTCGAAATTGCTAAGGTAGGAAAAATGGTACAAATCCATTATTTTTCAAAATCTCACTTATGTTGAAACTCAACTCCTCATATTCCGACAAATTTAATTCCACCAAAAGTTTTGGTCCTCCTTCATTTAATTCGAATGATCTACGTTCAATCCATTTATATCCAATATATGTATTCCATTAAACCTATTCAAATTGATTCTGGTCAATTTATTTACTTCAATCCATTTAACTTGCTTAAGTTTAATTTAAATTCCAGAATTAAAATCCATAGGTTTTGATTCCAAATCTTTTTAGAAATCACATAAACATATACCCATATTTATAACTCATCACAAATTCAAAACATTTGAATTTTCAAACCACTTGTTTTATTTTAAAACAAATTTCGACCAAGAACTTTTCTAAGGTAGCAATCCATCACTTAGAAACTCGAAAATGAACACTGATGATGTCGCGACCATCATCAGAATTATTTCCCAGCCACCGAAGTGAGTTCAGTTCTTTAACCTTTTCAGAATCCATTCAAAAATGATTTTTATTCAAAAATTCTTCAAATACAAAGCTATATTGCACTAATATACTTCAAAAAATATTTTCAAACTTCCCAGGATTTAAATTCCAAATTCTGGTTTGAATTCAACTTCAATACATTTCATTTGTATATGTTATTCATATACAAATTCTATCTGGTTATATATAACCATTCCAATTTTAAAATCTCATTTGATTGTAATTATATCAATCAACACATCCATTATAATAATTTAGAAAATTATTCCTTTTCTATCAAAATAGAATTTTGAGTAAAATTATTTCATTTACCCACATATAAACAATATCGTGTTCAATCTTCTGTTCAAGTATTTACAAACTCTTATCGACGTCGTGGCGTCCTACGATTCGACCAGAATTCATAAACCACCTAGCAGACTAGTCAACACAACATAAAACATTTGTTTTAATCAATTAACAAATACGCACTCTCGTTTATATATACATATATACACTCAATTCATTCTAGGGTACTACTGACCCTATCTCTAATGAGCACATCCCACAAAGCCTAGGTATTCGCTCAACCTAAGCTCTAATACCAACTGCAACGACCCGCATTTCCGTACTATTTGAGTTGACTAATAACACCACACGTCCAACCGAAATTGCACAGAAATGCGAATCATTGTCAGAAAGAAGTTAGAGGATGAGGAATAGAAAGAAAGAAATATTAGAATAGAAGAAAAACGAAGATCACAAACTCACAGCGGAATGAATAAAATATATTAAATAACATAATTTTTGAAATACAAATCATTAACTGTATATACATACCATAGTACACAGCGGAAATATGATAGTCTATAGCTAACTGGTGAAGCCTCCTGCTTCCAACTCTTCCAAGTGAATCTGAAAACAAAATAAACTCTGGGTCAGTCATGGGACTGGTGTGAGTAAACTCCAACCAATTGTTTAACTTTCAAAATCCTTTCGAAAGAAAGGATAATAATAAGACCAGCCCACACATAAACATGGACGGTTTTTACCTTACTATAACCCAAAACACTTTGATACGAAAATCCAGTGATATTATCATAGTGTCTAAATCAAATAAATAACAATCTAGCGGAACGCTTGCATCTCACGCTCCATATATAATATAAAATCAAAAACCGCAGTGCGCTTATTGGAGATTGGATTTCCAACATGACAAGGTATGGAACCACCTTCCGATAGAATACACTGGGTTCAACAAGAACATCTTGCAACCCGGCCCACACATAACTGACCACTCATTTCGCTTGAGTGTATCGAATGTATATCACCAACGGTTGGGATCAGCAACCGTTTCCCGAATGGGACAACATCGAACAGAATAAAGAATTAAATGAATCTCTAGATAGATGATTATACACCCTAATGGGAGCGACCCACATAGCCATGCCGCCTGCCCGATTTTTGTCATTTCCCGCTTGTTGAGGCTTGAGGCTACGATTACTTTCTTTTCATTGGCAGCACAATCACTTTGAATGCCACATTGTCAGATCCGTTAATCATTTATTGATTTGCACAAATATATTCTGGATATTATGCTAAGGGAATGAATCCGTTGCCACCATGTATATTTGTACAGAATCATCATATTCGATCATTGGAAATACTTTGTCAGACATTCGTCCATATACGCTCGTTCTGGGACTGAACGAAACCGAAGGCACGATTTCTATTAATAGAAAAAGCCCTTGCACTCTACACCGTCTTCGATTACCTTCGTATAATCTGATTCGCAACGCTACTACCAATACAGAGTGGTTCTCGGATAATAATCCAACCGGTCTCTCCATATTGACAACGATATTGGCAAATACTTCGATATTCGGTTATTTAACTATCGAAGAAAAACAAACATCCATTCAAAACAATCAAACAATCACTGGTCCCCTTGATTACCATTCATTAATTAAATCACCCTTTCCATTTCCTTATCAATATTTGTTAAACAAAATTTTTCAATTATCATCTCGGTCTCTTACATTCTTTGGAAAACATTTCTATATCTCGCCTTCTTTTATTTTCTACACTTAGAAAATATATTCCATTTGTAATTGAAACAATTTCAATCACTTATCTCTTTCCCGACTACTTTAATTATACTCAGGAAATATTTACTTTTATATTTCCAAAATTCCATCACTTGGGTTAAAACGAATGTTGTGTAAAACTTCGTTACAACAACCCAAAATATTTTATTCAACTAACTCTTATTCAAACACTTCTCTTCGAGACTGGATCTTGCTATTTATCAATTAAAAATGAAATCAATCAAGTTGGGGTAAAATTACCTCTCAGTCCTTGACTGAAAACATCATTAACTTCAAAACAGACAAAACCACTTACCTCGAATAATCAACACCATACAAACAAATTATTCATTTTTAAACGTATATATGTTTCTCTTTCTATTACCAGCCTATCGATTTCCTTTTTGTTTACAACATTCTATTTTTAAATTCATTTACTTATCGAATTCTATATATACATACATATATATATATATATATATATATATATCGATACATTTATTTCTAACTATCAAATTTTTCTTAAAAATATTCTAACTCCTTAAATTCCCGGAAAAATCCGCCATAACCTCCCTTGTACCGGGAGCATCGGGATATTTCAAATAGCCTCCCATGGCCCTCACCAATCCAAAAGAAAAAGAAAAGGCCAAGTGTCTTGCCGATACGGCGCATAAAATCTCATATATGAATTTTAAACATGTACCTTTTTGTCGGGCACATAAATTTATAAATTTCATATACTTCAACCCATACATGTCTAACACATGCTCACCTGTTTCCAATTCTGTAACGATCTCGGAATTCAAGAATTAAAAATGAATTAATAATTTTAATTTCAAAAAAAAAAAAAAAAAATTCAAAATTTTAACGTCCGCAAACTCAACGTTGTTTATCGGTAGCGCGCAAAGCTGAAATCGCGTGTTAAACAGATATCGTCGGTTTTACGTTCGTTGCGCTAACCGTTCATGTTCTTGTAAATAAACCTCTAACACATTTAAGAAATATGTATATATATATATAATCATATCTGAATAAAATTTTATTTAGGAAAAAAAATTTCCTTTTAAATGTTTAAATGGGACACTTGTTAGCAAATTGAGAAAAGTATTACACGTGCCCTTGTTCTCAGCTAAATATTTCCACGTAGCCTTCAAACTCATCCGCACTTTCTTTTTTTTAGACAGCCTTCTCAACTTTCAGTTTACAAAAAGTGACAAAAATTAAAACGCATGGACCTGTAGCCTTCCTCTCCAATACCACCTTCTTACATTTCCACCTCCTCAGTACACATTATTTCCCTTTGCTGGTTCTCAAACCCAAAACTATCACGCCCAACCGAACCATATCGCACCTCCTTTCATCTTTCCATGTTTTGTTGAGGACCATATATGAATATCCAAACCCAATACATACTTATATATATGGGAGCGGAGCTGTTCATTTAATTCATGCGTGAAGGAAGCAAAGTACTGTAGTTTTCTTTGCATGTACCTTCTCTAGTTGTCCAGTATAAACTAAATTGGTTCGATTTCTTTTGTTATTTAACAGTACAAACGCAGATTCAAAAAAAAAAAAAAAAAAAAAAAAAAAAAAGGAAAAAAAATATAAACTTGCATGCGTTTGGCATTTGCCAATACTTGCATGCGCAAGTAGTACTTAAGAAAAAAGAAAAAAAAAGCATGGACCATTGCATGCGTTTGGACATTGCATGCGTTGGCACCTTAATGTGCCTATACTTGCATGCATGCGCAAGAAAAAAAAAAAAGGATACGTTGGTTTCAAGCTGCATGTTGCATGCTACATGCACCATGCATTTTGGGTACAAAAGGGTACCCCTTGTACTAAAGCGTTACCTTGTTTGCATGCATGCTACATGCGTTACCTTGTTTACATGCATTACTTTGTAAAAATATATATATATATATATATTTTGTTAAAATAATAATAATAAAAAAAAAAGGAAACTAAATTTAGCGCATGTAAACTAAAGCGGTATAACCGAAATCTTTTGCATAAGCGTCACATGGAAATTGATTTGCCAGTCTAAACAATGATCGTGCCTTTGTTTTAGGTAACGAAGTTCCGCCTCGTAGCCGTTAGCGTCGTTCTGCTCATAATGTGTCTTCTCGCTTTTGCCACGAAAGGTGAGTTTTTTCACGCATGACTAATTTATTATTAACTGAATTAGAAATTTGAGATGTTGATTCAAATGTTAAGGTGCTCTAGATTGTTTGTTCATGGTTGTGCACATGCTACACGCGCACCGTTCTTACATGACACTATGAATGGTTGTATGATATGTTATGTTATTATTCTCACCATGCAAGTACCCAGTTTAGAAAAAAAAACGGGTTGAAATGATAAATACCCGAACCCCTGCATATTCGAATTGGTTTGGGATACGGGTTGAAATGATACACACCCGTGATTCGAATATTTGTAAGAACGGATTGAAATGATAAAATATCCGTGCCACTTGACCGTAGGTTAGGAAAATATATATACGGACACCGTGGCCAGTAAAGTTATTTTAAGATATTATGGCGTTTGGTGAATGGATTTTTGAAATTTTCAATACAAGGATATGTTAAATGCCAGCCCATGGACTGGGATTGGAACTGGACTAATATTATTTAATAAAAACAATAATTTCATAAAGACTATCTTCCCCTTACTTGATTTTTTGTAAATCTTTCCTTATAAATAATTTGATTTCTTCAACTATATTGATTATAATAGTTTTCATATATATATATGTATACATTTTTCCCACTTAATATATATATTTCAACTTAATTATTTAAATATATATTTATTATTATTATTTCAACTTAACTTTTTTTATATATATATCTTTATTATTATTAGTATTATTATTTTTCAAAAGCTTTGTACAATCCAGTCTAGTGAATTTGAAGGTTCAAATTTAAGATTTCAAATGGTTGACATAGAATTGTGGTGAATATGGATTTTGAAATCTTAATCAAACCATTGGAAATTGATTTGAGTAAATGATTTTGGGAGATACCTAAGTAAAGTATTGGCGATACTTGAATATGATTTTTAACTGATGGCCATGGTGTGAAAAACGTAAGCGTTGGTTGTTAAAGAGACCGGAATCGGTAAGTGGCATACTCTCTGTCAGTGCCGATACCACTTTAACAACTGTATACGTGGTGACGTGTCCAGAACGAAGCATGACGACTTGGGGCGATTTCTGGATTTGAAGATGGTGAACGATAACGATATGGCCTTGACCTTCGGGTCATAATTAGATGACTAAAACAGGAGCTATACCGTGACTAATTGAGGTAGCACCTTTGATCGGACACGTTTCTTCGATACCATTTCTATGACTATGTTATGATTTGGGGTACCCCTTTTGATTTGGGAATGTGTTCCGAGGTGGGCGGTAGTGGCTGCTATGCGTTACCACCGGTCCGGGAGTGCAATTGGTAGAATCCTACTCTGGTATTGCCTCGAGTGCCTTGTCATTTTATCCTAAGCGAGCCCCATACGATTTTTCTTTGGTGTTGCTTTCTATGGAGTGCCCTCTGATAACACCAGTACGGTGAATTTACGGTACTGTATAGACTGTGATGCCTATAAACGGCGTAAGGGTAATATGGTAATCCCACTTACGCTATTTTCATTACTTGTACTTTACTGGATATACATTATCATAATAGCGTACTGTTATATGTATTAGTTTCACGGATCCTTAGAGGATAGAAACCCCAGACATCCTTTAAGTTACTGTACATTTCTGTGAACATGTCTTTTATGCTAATTTACTTATATGAGAATATTAGTCCTGACTCGAGTGTATTGTTTCTTTGACTTTATGCTTGGGTCAGCTTGAGCACCTCCGTTGTTCGTGACGCATTTGGGAGATTCGCATCTTTTGGACCATCTGCAGTTATCAGCTTCTAGTTATCTAAGTTATCCAGGTTACTACTAGTTATCTATATGTACTCTATTTTGTATGAGCTTATGACTCATTATGTACTTATATGTATTATGTATCGCGTATGAACCTATGTACAACTTTGTTCCGCTGCAAGTTACTCTGTTTCTATATATGTGGTTCTGTGTTCTGATTTGCATTTACCTCAATAGTAAAAAAAAATACAATTCATGATTTTGAGCGATTCAGATCTGACATGAGTGATTTATTGTTGATTTGAATGGTTCGAAATTGTGGGTCGTTACAGTTGGTATTAGAGCAGAGGTTTAACCTTAGCCGTTGAGGTAAATAACTCATTAGAGATAGGGTGGAAACACCCTAAAATGAGTAAGATCAGTATCAGGATCCAATCTTTGTGAGAGAGCGTATTTTAAAAGTACAAGTATTTCAAGAAAATGAAAGTTTTCAAAGTATTTTTATTATAGAACTTCGACTTGAGTCAAATTCTTAGCCTCGTTCTCGATGTTCCAGATGGCTACCAGACGTAATACTGCTAGAGGCCGAGGTAGGGGTCGTGGAGGCCACCCAGTGTAGCCTGAGCCACCAGTCGCGCCACCCCAGCCAGCTCAACCTGTTAGGTTTACCAAGCTTTGTAAGGAGTACACTCATCTGGGAGGCGTTAAGTTTTCGGGTTCCGAATCGATCGTCGAATCCCAGAAATGGTTGGATGAATTGGAACGAATATTTTTTGGCTTAGAGGTTACCGATGCACAGAAGCTTCAGATGGCCGCTTGGCAGCTTAAGGATACTGCAAGGAATTGGTGGGAATCATTCACTACTCATACGACTGAGACCGACATTACATGGCAGCATTTTAGGGATGCTTTTGTAACCAAATGGATGTCTGAGTCCGGAAAATCCAAATTGTATCGAGAATTTATGGATCTTAAGCAAGGCAACATGACTTTTGCGGAGTATGAAAGGAAATTTGATGAGCTTTCCAAGTTTGGTCCAAACTTGATTGGAACACCATTTCAGAAAAATGAGAAGTTTATACTTGGTGCACGTCCGGAATTCTACGAGCATTTGATGAATTATCTTAACCAGCCATTCTCAGAGCTCATGAACTATGCCACTAGACTTGAAAATTCTCCGAACCTCAAAGGAAAACAAGTTGCTCAGGTGCCACCATCTCAGGGATCGACAAGCAATTCAAAGAAGAGGAAGGCAAAGTATTGGGCACAGAGGAAGCAGCAAAACGTGCAAGGAGTAGGATATCATGCTCAGAGACCTCCCCCTGATCTCTCGAATGTTCGTTGTTACAACTGCCAGCAATTGGGTCACTACTCTAACAATTGTCCTAACCCCCCTAAAGCTCGTGTCCCGCCAACTCATGCACCCCGCAATGATCTTTGCCATTCTTGTCTCCAGCCCGGACATATTAGCAGAGACTGTCCCACTCAGAACAAAGGAACCACATCAGGAGTTTTTGCTATGACATCTCCCACTCCTCCCACCGGTGATGACACTAAAGGTACGCTTTTAAGTGTATTCACTTTATTTTCTCATCCTATTCGTGTGCTATTCGACACTGGTGCTTCACATAGTTTTATCTCCATGGATCTTTGTAATGAATTTGAAAAAGCTTTAGAACCCACTTTAGCATCTGAATCGTTGTGTGTATCCAATCCAATTGGAGGCCCAGCCCATCTTAGTAGGATTTGTAAAGGGGTTAAACTTCTTTTTGACCTTCATTGTTTCACTGGTGATTTCTATGTTCTTGGTTTTGACGCTTTTGATATTTTACTTGGCGACGACTGGCTGAAAATGTATAGAGCAGAAATCTCATATAGATCCCGAACTGTTTCTTTAATAGATGACAAAGGAAATGAACTAATGATCGTATGTCGTATGCCAATAGAGTACGCGGGAAGCTTTATCTTTTCACTTGATTCTTATCCCGATGATCCTAGTTTCACACCGATTGTTCAAGATTTTCCCGATGTGTTTGGTGAAGTAATGGGCCTTCCGCCTAAACGAGAAATTGAATTCCGTATAGATCTCATCCCTGGAGCACGTCCTGTAGTTCTCCCTCCACGAAGAATGGCGCCAAAGGAAAAATTTGAATTAAGGGCGCAAGTAGAGGATTTACTTTCGAAAGGACTCATTCGATCAAGTTTTTCCGAATGGGGAGCCGCTGTGGTGTTTGTAACCAAATCTGATGGATCGCTTAGGATGTGTGTCGATTATCGAGAACTAAATAAACTCACTTTAAAGAATAGATACCCGATGCCTCGAATTAACGATATGTTCGATCAGCTCTATGGAGCTAAAGTTTTCTCTCAACTCGATCTTGCCTCTGGTTTCCATCATCTTAGGGTAGCTGAGGAGGGCATTCCTAAGACCGCCTTTCGTACAGAGAATGGTTTCTATGAGTGGTTGGTTATGCCATTTGGTTTAACTAACGCTCCGGCCTATTTCGTTGTTCTCATGAATCGAGTTTTCCGCGAAGTTCTTAACAGATTCGTCCTTGTATTCGTTGATGACATTCTAGTCTTTTCTAAATCTGAAAAAGAGCATGAGTCGCATTTGAGATATGTTCTTGGAACTCTCCGTAGCCACCAATTGAAAGCCAAATTTGCTAAGTGTCATTTTTGGCAGAAGGAAGTTCGGTATCTTGGCCATATAGTTTCTGGAAATGGAATTTCGGTTGATCCAGCCAAAATCGCTGCGATCAATGTAAGTCATATCTTTTCCCTTTCTTTGTATCTAAATCTTCTTTTGCTTTGATTCGATCTTACTCGGTTTGTTTTCAGGATTGGAAAGAACCCAAGAATCCAACTGAAATTCGTAGTTTCTTAGGACTCGCTGGCTACTATCGAAGATTCATAGAGAATTTCTCCCGTATTGTCGCGCCATTGACCGCTTTGACAAGGAAGAATGTAAAGTTCGTTTGGAGCGACAAGTGTAAAGCTGCATTTGCAGAGTTGAAGAAAAAACTGACTTCTGCACCTGTTCTTACCGCCCCAAATGGAAATGAAGGGTTTGTAGTCTATACTGATGCTAGTAAAGAAGGATTGGGGGCCGTGCTAATGCAGAATGGAAGGGTGATCGCATATGCTAGCCGACAACTCAAGAATCATGAAGTCAATTATGTGACACACGATCGGGAGTTGCTTGCGGTAATGTTTGCCTTGAAGTTATGGAGACATCATCTTTTAGGAACCAAGTTTGAAGTATTTACCGATCATCAGCCTCTTAAGTATATATTCTCCCAAAAAGACCTGAATCAAAGACAAGTTAGATGGCTTGAGTATCTCGCTTCCTTTGATCTTGACATTAAACACACTCCGGGAAAGGCAAATGTAGTAGCTGATGCACTGAGTCGGAAGAAGGCTATGTTATGTCAAATTTCAGTGTCGTTACCCCTTATGGATCGCATCACAGCAAAGCAAGATGAAGATCCAGAGCTTAAATTTATGAAGGGAAATGTTCGTAGGAAAAGAAGGTATAATCACAATGGAAGAGGGGCTCAAATTGATGACAAAGGGATTTTGAGGATAAATGGCCGCATATATGTTCCTAACGTGGACAACTTAAGGCAAGAAGTGTTAAGGGAATGTCATCAATCCAAACTATCTATTCACCCAGGAATACACAAGATGTACCAAGATATGAAAAGGTTATTTTGGTGGAGAGGTATGAAGCGAGATGTTTGTCGTCACGTTAATAGATGCATGACCTGCCAGCAGATAAAAGTAGATCATCAAAAGGCTGCTGGATTATTACAACCTCTCGAGATCCCAAGTTGGAAATGGGATCAGATTTCCATGGATTTTATTGACGGTCTCCCCAAGACAAGAAAAGGAAACGAAAGTATTTGGGTAATTGTGGACAGATTAACCAAGTCAGCACATTTCCTGCCTATCAAAGCAAGTCGTACTGCTGCAAGCCTAGCTGAATTGTATATGAAAGAAATTGTTAGATTACATGGAGTCCCATCTAGCATTGTCTGTGATCGAGATCCTGTTTTCACGAGTAAGTTTTGGAGCGCATTTCAGGAAGCTTTGGGTACTAGATTAAATCTTAGTACTGCCTACCATCCACAGACAGATGGTCAAACAGAAAGACTGAATCAAGTATTGGAGGATCTCCTTCGTGCTTGTATTCTCGACTATGGAGGATCTTGGGAAGATCACCTTCATCTCATTGAATTCACATACAATAATAGCTACCAGGCTAGCATTGAATGTTCCCCCTTTGAGGCCTTATATGGAAAACCGTGTAGATCGCCTGCTAGTTGGATTGAACAAGGAGATCGTTTGCTTCTTGGACCGGATATGATCATGGAAGCAACGCAAAAAGTTGCTAATATCAGAAATAAGA
This sequence comes from Allium sativum, assembly GCA_030737875.1. NCBI lineage: Eukaryota > Viridiplantae > Streptophyta > Magnoliopsida > Asparagales > Amaryllidaceae > Allium > Allium sativum. Next base: position 1,042,386,958 of record CM060916.1, on the reverse strand, counting down.
TAAAAATAGCTCAAGACCGTCAGAAGAAGTACGCAGATAGAAGAAGAAAGAAGTTAGAGTTCGAGGTTGGGGATCAAGTCTTTCTGAAGATCTCACCATTAAAGAATGTCATTCGTTTTGGACGGAAAGGAAAACTAGCTCCCAGATTCATTGGGCCGTTCCGTATTTTAGAGAAGATTGGTTCATTGGCCTATCGCATTGAGTTACCTGAGAAGCTTGCAGGAGTGCATAATGTGTTCCATATATCCCATCTACGGAAATCTTTGCATGATTCTTCCTCTTATGTTCAGCCGACTGCACTTGATAATTTGGATATCGAACCTAACTTGACTGTTGAGAGGAGGCCACTTCGGATAGTGGATAGAGGTACGAAGCAGCTTAGGAAGAAATCAGTCAATTTGGTCAAAGTGCAGTGGAGTGACGATGACCGAGACTGTACTTGGGAGACGGAAGAAAACATGCGTTCTTCAAATCCGGAATTATTTATCCCAGGTAATATCCATTAAAACCATCATCTTATTCATATCTGTCTTTGCTATTCATGACTCACCTAGTTCTTTTCGAGGACGAAAAGCTTTTAAGTGGGGGAGGATGTAACGATCTCGGAATTCAAGAATTAAAAATGAATTAATAATTTTAATTTCAAAAAAAAAAAAATTCAAAATTTTAACGTCCGCAAACTCAGCGTTGTTTATCGGTAGCGCGCAAAGCTGAAATCGCGTGTTAAACAGATATCGTCGGTTGTACGTTCGTTGCGCTAACCGTTCATGTTCTTGTAAATAAACCTCTAACACATTTAAGAAATATGTATATATATATATAATCATATCTGAATAAAATTTTATTTAGGAAAAAAAAAATTCCTTTTAAATGTTTAAATGGAACACTTGTTAGCAAATTGAGAAAAGTATTACACGTGCCCTTGTTCTCAGCTAAATATTTCCACGTAGCCTTCAAACTCATCCGCACTTTCTTTTTTTTAGACAGCCTTCTCAACTTTCAGTTTACAAAAAGTGACAAAAATTAAAACGCATGGACCTGTAGCCTTCCTCTCCAATACCACCTTCTTACATTTCCACCTCCTCAGTACACATTATTTCCCTTTGCTGGTGCTCAAACCCAAAACTATCACGCACAACCGAACCATATCGCACCTCCTTTCATCTTTCCATGTTTTGTTGAGGACCATATATGAATATCCAAACCCAATACATACTTATATATATGGGAGCGGAGCTGTTCATTTAATTCATGCGTGAAGGAAGCAAAGTACTGTAGTTTTCTTTGCATGTACCTTCTCTAGTTGTCCAGTATAAACTAAATTGGTTCCATTTCTTTTGTTATTTTACAGTACAAACGCAGATTCAAAAAAAAAAAAAAAGGGAAAAAAAATATAAACTTGCATGCGTTTGGCATTTGCCAAAACTTGCATGCGCAAGTAGTACTTAAGAAAAAAGAAAAAAAAAGCATGGACCATTGCATGCGTTTGGACATTTCATGCGTTGGCACCTTAATGTGCCTATACTTGCATGCATGCGCAAGAAAAAAAAAAGGATACGTTGGTTTCAAGCTGCATGTTGCATGCTACATGCACCATGCATTTTGGGTACAAAAGGGTACCCCTTGTACTAAAGCGTTACCTTGTTTGCATGCATGCTACATGCGTTACCTTGTTTACATGCATTACTTTGTAAATATATATATATATATATATATATATATATTTTGTTAAAATAATAATAATAAAAAAAAGGAAACTAAATTTAGCGCATGTAAATTAAAGCGGTATAACCGAAATCTTTTGCATAAGCGTCACATGGAAATTGATTTGCCAGTCTAAACAATGATCGTGCCTTTGTTTTAGGTAACGAAGTTCCGCCTCGTAGCCGTTAGCGTCGTTCTGCTCATAATGTGTCTTCTCGCTTTTGCCACGAAAGGTGAGTTTTCTCACGCATGACTAATTTATTATTAAGTGAATTAGAAATTTGAGATGTTGATTCAAATGTTAAGGTGCTCTAGATTGTTTGTTCATGGTTGTGCACATGCTACACGCGCACCGTTCTTACATGACACTATGAATGGTTGTATGATATGTTATGTTATTATTCTCTCCATGCAAGTACCCAGTTTAGAAAAAAAAACGGGTTGAAATGATAAATACCCGAACCCCTGCATATTCGAATTGGTTTGGGATACGGGTTGAAATGATACACACCCGTGATTCGAATATTTGTAAGAACGGATTGAAATGATAAAATATCCGTGCCACTTGACCGTAGGTTAGGAAAATATATATACGGACACCGTGGCCAGTAAAGTTATTTTAAGATATTATGGCGTTTGGTGAATGGATTTTTGAAATTTTCAATACAAGGATATGTTAAATGCCAGCCCATGGACTGGGATTGGAACTGGACTAATATTATTTAATAAAAACAATAATTTCATAAAGACTATCTTCCCCTTACTTGATTTTTTGTAAATCTTTCCTTATAAATAATTTGATTTCTTCAACTATATTGATTATAATAGTTTTCGTATATATATATATGTATACATTTTTCCCACTTAATATATATATTTCAACTTAATTATTTAAATATATATTTATTATTATTATTTCAACTTAACTTTTTATATATATATATCTTTATTATTATTAGTATTATTATTTTTCAAAAGCTTTGTACAATCCAGTCTAGTGAATTTGAAGGTTCAAATTTAAGATTTCAAATGGTTGACATAGAATTGTGGTGAATATGGATTTTGAAATCTTAATCAAACCATTGGAAATTGATTTGAGTAAATGATTTTGGGAGATACCTAAGTAAAGTATTGGCGATACTTGAATATGATTTTTAACTGATGGCCATGGTGTGAAAAACGTAAGCGTTGGTTGTTAAAGAGACCGGAGTCGGTAAGTGGCATACTCTCTGTCAGTGCCGATACCACTTTAACAACTGTATACGTGGTGACGTGTCCAGAACGAAGCATGACGACTTGGGGCGATTTCTGGATTTGAAGATGGTGAACGATAACGATATGGCCTTGACCTTCGGGTCATAATTAGATGACTAAAACAGGAGCTATACCGTGACTAATTGAGGTAGCACCTTTGATCGGACACGTTTCTTCGATACCATTTCTATGACTATGTTATGATTTGGGGTACCCCTTTTGATTTGGGAATGTGTTCCGAGGTGGGCGGTAGTGGCTGCTATGCGTTACCACCGGTCCGGGAGTGCAATTGGTAGAATCCTACTCTGGTATTGCCTCGAGTGCCTTGTCATTTTATCCTAAGCGAGCCCCATACGATTTTTCTTTGGTGTTGCTTTCTATGGAGTGCCCTCTGATAACACCAGTACGGTGAATTTACGGTACTGTATAGACTGTGATGCCTATAAACGGCGTAAGGGTAATATGGTAATCCCACTTACGCTATTTTCATTACTTGTACTTTACTGGATAGACATTATCATAATAGCGTACTATTATATGTATTAGTTTCACGGATCCTTAGAGGATAGAAACCCCAGACATCCTTTAAGTTACTGTACATTTCTGTGAACATGTCTTTTATGCTAATTTACTTATATGAGAATATTAGTCCTGACTCGAGTGTATTGTTTCTTTGACTTTATGCTTGGGTCAGCTTGAGCACCTCTGTTGTTCGTGACGCATTTGGGAGATTCACATCTTTTGGACCATCTGCAGTTATCAGCTTCTAGTTATCTAAGTTATCCAGGTTACTACTAGTTATCTATATGTACTCTATTTTGTATGAGCTTATGACTCATTATGTACTTATATGTATTATGTATCGCGTATGAACCTATTTACCACTTTGTTCCGCTGCAAGTTACTCTGTTTCTATATATGTGGTTCTGTGTTCTGATTTGCATTTACCTCAATAGTAAAAAAAATACAATTCATGATTTTGAGCGATTCAGATCTGACATGAGTGATTTATTGTCGATTTGAATGGTTCGAAATTGTGGGTCGTTACAAATTCAATTCAACTCAATCCAATCGTTTGAATTCAGTTTCGCTCATTTATTCTTTAATTAGCTATTTTGCCTATTTCACTTCTTTGTTTGAACATAACATGTTCGAACAGAATATTTAACTTGCTCATAACCAAATTGAATTTCAATTTCAATTTCAATTCTAGTTTCCTTTTCGATTTCGAATATAAATTTTCAAATCGAATTCACTTATTCAAAGCCTAATATCAATTCAAAATCTCATTAGCTAATTACTATTCAAATTAGTTAATTCTATTCAATAATCAAAAATCTGATTTCAGTTTCAAAAATCATTCCACTTACTTCACTTGAGCTCATATTTATTTTATATCTCCAGTCTGGATTTTTCTAATGGCAATTCGGATTTTATTTTCTTAAAATCCTTTTATTTCTATAAATAAACCGTTGTGGTTTTTAAACGATTATGGCGCTGTTTTTTTTGAAAAATTGATTTTGACATAACTCAAAATCTATACGACGAAATTCAAGTTTTTCTCTTCCATTAGAAAACTATTATCTAACTGGTCCTGACGGTTCTTATTTCAAAGAATTCCGACTTAATTTGACTTCTATATACTCAATTGAAGTTCGAATCGCCAATTTACGAACTACAGCGCTGCGACGAGTTTGTTCGAATCTTATTTTGGAAATTCTCTTTGCATTTTCTATATTCAAATTCCATTGAATTTTTCATATTCACAACCCTATTTGAATTTCTCATATTCAAATTCTATTTGAATTCCTTATTTGAAATTTCAAATTCTATTTTAGAGAAAAAAATAGAATTTCCTTTTAAATCTGCGAAATTCGTTTTCATGATATTTTTAAATATCAACACTTAGGCCCAATGATATTTAAACACCAAACAACCAATTATTTATTTTTCTAACTCATCATATATGACAGTATATATGCAAACAAATAAACAAACAGATAATATATTTTTTGGGGAATCCAGTTGGATCCCTCCAACCTGCTTTCCAACATCCACAGACGTTAGTCAACATAGCAATACCTATCCTGCTTCGAGGTAGGACATCGCGGTATAGAAGGTCATCCACTATCATAGCGTGGGGCGTATAGGGTCATCCGCTAATGGTACTGCGGGCATCCGCTAATGAAACTGCGGGAATCAATCCAACCATCAACCCAATATATATATAATAGTCAATCCTACATAACTAATATATTTCAAACAATCAGAAATCATTCAACAAGCAACAAACAATTATTTTTAACAATATAAAAATAATTCTAAATAACAGGGGAGTGAGATTTACTCACCGTGATTTTCCTTTGCCGAATATTCATTTTAATTCCATTGAGAAGTATTTGACGATGGAAAGCCAACACCAAGATCTGTTATCGTGTAAGTAAATTATCCTCATTTACAAGAGTCATATCAATAATAATTTATTTCTTTATTTCATTTAAATTAATCACCATTAAACACTTTAAATTATATAAACTATTTTTCTTTTTCTTCTTTCTAAAATGATCTGGCAAGTTTAAAATAAATAAATTTACCTTGACTACGTATATAACTCTTCCTTACTACTTAAAATAAAAACCGAACCTGCTATAAGCTTTCACACATCCCTTGTACACACGAATCCAAACCAACCCCCCCTTTTATATAAACTAACTATATAAATTAATTTACTTTTTATATAAACTAAATTCTTTGTATAATTTGAATTTAGAAATAAATAAAATTACCTTATGCCCTTCTTTTCTGAATTCACCCCAGGAACTCAATCCCTCTCCCTAGCCCTTTACTTGTTGACCACCATTCTTTGCTGACCCGTCCATCCATCGATCTCACAGCCTCCACCTTCGACGAAATCCCAAACAACTTTATCAAATTCCTCCAAACAACCCATGCAAAACTCGCTTTGGCTCACAACTCTGCTCCTACCTTGCATCGATGACTTATCCCATCGCACCAGCCTTGACTCCAACGCCACCCTCGATCTCCTCCCTGATGTCGCCAACTGCCACTCATCACCAAAACAAGTCGCAACTTTGAACTCTCACAGGCCTTCATCGATTCGCTTCTCTCCCAAAAACTGAACTTTAACTCGCGATTTACTTAAGACCCTCGAACCCTTGACTTTGCGGGGACCAAAATTATCTGGAACACGATGGAGGCCATCTCGAACTGTTCGAGTTCGAACAATACTGATGTCCATACCATTCAAAAGAATTATAAGGCTCAAATGATTTATTCTTGATTTTGATTTCAACGAAGGATAATAAATATGGAAATCGCGATTTGAATAAAAGAAAAAAAATTTGGGGATTTAATGGATTTAATAAGAAGCCAACGTGATTTCAAAGGGAGGGACATTGACCCTTTTAAATTTATTTCCGAGGCTTTGATTTTAGATTCGTCCATTTTGGTTCAGAAGCTTTCGATGGATTTAGAAGGGAGGAAAACAACTGAGGCACTGGTATTTAAAAATGCGAACGAGGGACATACGTATGTTTCCATTTAATACTTGTTAACCAACGTACAAACATCTTTTTACTTGATTTGATTTTTATTTAATGCGATGTGAAATAAAGCGATTTTTATTTGATCTAAATGGATATCGATTTGATTTCGAGCTTATCCATTTAAAATATTTCGGGGTTCATAATAAAAATCGTGAACCGCTATTTTAGCGTATCGACTGTCGTTTCAATATTATAAAGCTATTCTGAACTGAATTGAATATATTTTGATATTTAATTTGAACGTAAATAACCAAAATAAATTAATATAATATAATTTAAATTCAAAATCAAATAAATTCCATGATAATAAATTATTATTATTATCGTTTAAATTCAAATACAAGTTCATATAAATCATTTTGACTCCATGTCCAATTGAATTCCTTAAGATCCTTGTATTACGTTAATTATATCGATAATTCAATATAAAAATCGATTTATATTATCAGCTCAATGTTTAAAATAATATTAAATATTTAAAATAAATCGACCAGAAAATCTGGGTCGCTACACATCGTTAATAACGATAACCATCGCTTGACTCAGACAGACAATTAATTTTGCTATAAATTGTAACGAGCTCCGATGGACTTCCAGTCAGTTCCATCGTGTAGTGTCCGTCCATACGATCCAGATGGATCTTTTTTTTTCTGAATTTTGATAATGTATGACATAGTTATTAGCATTTCAAGTACGAGTGTATATACGCATCATTAACTTAGATTGAATATTAATTTAACTAATTAATTTCGATCCTTAATTTCCCCTTACCGTTGTTAACACCTTCTTTCCTCTCACCAATATCGGCCGAACCCATATACCATTTCCATGGCCAAATTTCCTAAAACTTCATCTCCCCGACTCTCCTCTTCTACTAAATGGTATTAAAATAAAAACCATCATTCATTTTCTCTTCAAATTCCCAAAAATCCATCCCATTCACAAAGAGCTCGGTGCTCCGTTCATTATTTCAGCTCCAGACATTTCATACAGTACTTCCGATGTCTTCAAAAAATCAAAACTCTATTTACACTTCGTTAAAAATCAAACCAACACTACCAAAAATCCTTCCTTTGATTTCTCTTTCACTCGGTACCCAAAATGTGAAACTCGATCATTGCATCTCGCCTCCGTCGTTTAGCTCTTCACAAGTAACCAGGTGGAGTCATGACATGTTTTATTGTCAAATCCACTCAAAAACCTACACAAGATGTAACGACACCTTCTAAATCCAAAAACCAACATCATTTCACAGCCAGTAGCTCAAAATCGAAGAAACCCAAACCCTAGGTTGTACGGGTTCGAACTGGAACCAGATAGAGTACGATTGCACTCAATAAAACCAACCCAGAAACGAAGAGCAACTCTCGATGATATCAAAGAGAAGGGTTTTGAGATTTATAGAATTTTGCTTGTATTTCTACCAATTTTATTTGCTATGATTTTTGTGTTGGAGGAAATGGAAATTTTCTCTGCGTTTATAAAGGTGAGGGTGAGGCTGAGAAAGGGTAACGTGTACTGTTTTGGTTCAGACATAGTTAGGATATTTTTTTTAATATTTTATATTTTAAATTTTCCAATTATCATTGTATCTGCCTTCTAAAAATCCCTATGATTACATACGATACCTAAAAATCAAGAAAATGGGCATGCATCTAGAGTTTGACATTATGGTCCCAACGAAACTGGTTTCGTCGAATTCCGACTCCGTTCGCTCACACAACGTATTTTTAAAGGTCAAATTATCGACTGTATTTCACATTAAAATCCCGTATGGCCACATACAGACTTCAAAAATCACGGAAATTGAAATTTAGCAATAATTTAATATTGCAGATCCAACAAAATTTGGTTCGTCGAATTTCGAGGTCGTTTGCACAACTGGCTATTTTTAAATCTCTAAATAACCCCTTTAAATATATCAATATATTTAAAAACAATTAAATTAAATATTTATAAATAAATATTATTGTATATATTCACAACAGAATATCATACAGCTCCACTGGGATTTACAACTCGATATTCAAATCTTGTTTGATTCAATATTCAAATTTATATTGAAATTCCTTATATATATATCGTTATAAATTATAAAGGAATTCCATAGCAACTTTTCTGAAATTTGATTTAGACATAAATAAAAATGTACACAATGAAATCTCGATTTTTCTCTTTTATTAGAAAAATATACTTCACCAGCTCTGAACGTTTCTTGTTTCACAGAAATCTGATTTAAAATGGACCATGTATATCCAGTTGAAGTTCAAATCGCCAAATAGCGAACTGCCACACCATTTCGAGCTCGATTTAATTATAATATAATTATATGTTCAAACTGTCGTTCAAATAATATATTCTCCATTCTAATTCAATTCTAAGCTGAATTAAATACTTTGAATTGTCCAGTTCACATTATATTGTCAATTCACTATTTCTGATTATTTCAGAAATTAAATATATTATTTATATTAATTAAATATTCACTATTATTTAATTAAACAACCATTTTCACTATTTAAATAATTAAATTAATTATTATCCATATAAAATACGGGTCGTTACAGACAGAGTGGGTGAATAGTATTACCTCATGCTTGTACTTTGGATATTGGTGGTAGTTTTGAAAAAAAAACACCTTTCTTTGTTAAATTCATATATAAATATCAATAGCTGTTAATCTCGTATCGGCATGGTTCCATTCGAAACCTTAATGGAAGATTGTGTTGATTGCCTTCTTGTTGGTTAGAAGTCGGGGGGAAATTGACGTTAGGCCCCGACTCCCTTCGAGAAGTTTCTAAGAAGATTACTGTCATTCGAGAAAGAATGAAAGAGGCTAGAACCGTCGAATATCCTACACAGACAACCATAGGAAGCCTCATGGATTCTCAGTTGGCGATGATATATGTATTCGTGCATTCCCCTTAGAGAGGGTGGTATGTCTTAGCCAGACTGGGAAATAGGTTCCCTGCTTTATAGGGCCATTTCCTATTACAAAGCGTATCGATCTCGCTGCTTACCAAGTAAAACTTTCTATTGATTTTCTAGAGTTCACGACGTGTTTCACGTCTCTCAGTTACGAAATTGTCTACATACCTCAGACTTTTTTGACTGATTCTCGTGTTTTAGAAGAGCTTAAGGTCTCACATGTTCTTTAGTTCGTGCTACATCTTGTGTGTGTCCTGATTTCGAAGGATTAAATACCTTCAAAATGGGAATATGCTGCTTGTAAAGATTCAATGATCTGATAATTCTAATAATTACAGTTGGGAAACTAGAGAATTTATCAAGCGATCGTATCCTAATTTTCAATCTTCTCATATTTGGGGAGAAAAACTTTAAACTCAAGCTTGTCTTTATCGATGTTTATTTCTCTTGTTCATGGAATAAATTAAAGTTGAATACAACTCTTCTCTACATAAATTATATGGACGCAATTTTTGTAAGGGAGAGTCTGTAACAACCGTAATTTTGCGATTACATGATATAACGATTAATAAACTATAGTAAGGATTACAATTTATTAATTAAAAAAATAATAATTTGTGTAAGATAAATTAAACTATTATTTAAGTTGGATTTTAAATTTTAGTTTTGAAGTCTAATTGTAGAAATTTGGGAAAATGGTTATTTAATCATTCTAAATGATTAAATTAGAAGTTTTATGAAAATATATTCTAATTGTAGTGAACTGCGAGAAAATTAATTCAAATAATGTATTTACAGGTAATAACTAGGTAATATATGGGTTTGAAGTTAAATTTGTTCTAAATAAAATATTTGGAAGTAAATGAAATTCATAAATGGAAAATAATTTCAAAAAACATAATGTTATCTGAATTTGGAAATATAATAAGTATTTATAAGATTTATATACAACTTATTGCAACAAATTGCAGTACATACGGAAATGATGAATTTTTGTGTATAGTGTGTTTTTCTAAGTGTAATAAATTTGTAAATAAAATGTGACTTACAAATATTGGTTGTAAAATAATATAGGAAAGTTGAATAATTCTTGTGTGTTTGTAAATTTATTTTGCTAAAACAAAGCAATTTAAATTATTTCAGTATTTAGAAATGTAAGTTATTACCAATAGAAGTTAAAATTTTAATGTTTGTTTAAAAATGTAAATTTTAATATCAGGTTGTAAAAATAAAGTTAAAAAACGATCAAAAATGTTTTAAAAACAAATTTTGTATTTTATAAAGATTGTACAAAGTTGGAAATAACAAATAGTAAGTTAAACTATGTAACTAATGAAGAAAATTGTGTAAAATAGTGTAAACATGGCCTAAACGACGTTATCAATATCACTAAACTTAATATACGCCTTGATTATTTACACATGGCTTATTTAGTCCTGATTAAGTCCATTAACAATAGGATTAAGGAAGGAAATGTCTGGAAAACATTCTCCAGTATGTGGTCTTTCTCTTAAAACCCTTCTTCCTCATTTTCCATTAGTTACAGAGGATGAAAAATAAGAAAACCACTAATAACAATTCAAATCTTCACTCCAAACTCCAACTGAAAAACTAGAATAAAGTTGCTAAATCAATTTATCGATAGGTAATCATCTCAAAGCCAAAATTTCATTCTATCTTATCTTCGATTTGGAAAATTAAGTTATTGTATATTGAGATTTTGCTCTGCATGATGTTGTACATTGTTCTACAAGTATTTAGCTTCCTCTTAAGGCCAAAAAGCTTTAAATTATTGTCAATCTTCACTATAAATTTCTAGAATTTGCTAACAAGGTGAGTACAAACTCAAACATTCTAGTCTATGCAGTGTTTCGTAAAGATCTAAAGTTATTTCGATGAAAATATTAGAAATCTATAAACAAAAATTTTGGAAATTTCTTTTTACAGTGCAAAATTGCTCTCATTCTAACTTTGAGCTATTATATCTTGCTTATTTCATGTAGAAGTCGTAATAAATCATTTTTCAATGATAGTATTATTGTTAGTGTATATGCATGTCAATTTCCAGGTCATTCTGACCATTGTAGCTACCTGAAATATGCCACCAAAGGTTGAATTAGAGTTGAATCATGCTTGGGAAAATTTTCCCGTGGCCAAGATTCCAGGGGTCGACATAGGGATCAACCCCTTGCCTACAAGGTCGACCCACGTGTCCACCAAAGTAGTAAAAGTTGCAGAAGCAACTTTTCCTTGCTTGATGTACCTGTTTTTTTAATTTGCGTAATTTGTTTTGGTCATTTTTGATAATTTTAAAATAGATTTCGGTGATGATTTCTTATAGCTTTGATCCAATTTGGACAAGCCAACATTATAAAAAATCAGTTCTTCGAATTTATAGCTTTTCTTGCTGATTTTGAATGTTTCTTCACGAAGAAATTTGATGTATTTTTGACATCGTGCACATTTTATAATATGTTTTCTGCAAGCAATTTATAAATACAATTTCTTCTATCGCTTTGAGACAAATATGATTTCTGATATTTGTTTTGAAAATAAAACATCTTAAGGCAATATAGTATACTGTATTTCTATATGTATATATATATATACATATATTGTTTTTCAAACGATCTCCAAATGGTTTTGTAAAACTCATTTTTTCTAAGTTATGTATTTTGGATATATAAGCTAACACGTTTTTGCACCTTCAAGAAGATGAGAAATAGATTTAAGCAGTATAATCAACCACGTGGTATGGGACACATATGTTAATTATATCGGTTAATTTCAGGCTCGTTGATTGAAGCTATTTTTCCGAGTGTGGTGTAGGTTGATTGGTAGTAAACTGACTTGTAAAGAGTGCGGTATGAGACATATTATTTCCACTATTTGGATTACTGTTTAGAAATCTGTAACACATGATTGTTGAACTTGTACTTGCTTTCATGGAAAGCCGGTGCCCGGGGGGGATCTTATGAATGTATTCACTTAGTAGGGGACCAAGCTATAATTTCCCGGATGCCGCAGTGTTACGCGCTTAAATTTGTACATAATACTTAGCCAAGCTAGCACTTATAGCCTATGCGCATTTTTGATGTATATTTATATTTAGTGATCAATTGCTAGCTGAATAAATTCTCATATATCGAAATTAGGTGAATTTGCCTTTGTTATTCTTTGGAGTTTTGATCATTTTATACATGTGCTTAGCTAGATGTTTAGCACCCATTAGTGAAGCATACCTTCACTCGTTGTTATTTATTTGTGTTGCTTATGAGACCCTATATTTGGAAATTTACCGCATTATCCCTATGTTAAACTAGTAGAAATTACTCTTCTTCATTCAACAGGAGTTATCCCTTTTGAGACTATATTTCGTTGTCATCTACTCACTGTTTAAACTAGCATGACCGGTGTATTTCATGTACTCGGGTCAGGACGAGTAATTCCCAGGTTTTCTTATGTGTAGATATCTGGTCTTCCAGCTTTTGCTTATGGATCCTTATCATCTTTTTGGACACCTTAGCTAGCATATTTTGAGTAGTTGTGTATTGTTGATCAATGTACTCTGATATACATATTATATTCATTTTGACTCAATGTATCTATATTGTGGTTTGTATAACCACTGTTTTGTGTCATTGTGTATTGCATCATGGATGGTATCTGTATTTATTGTTATGTTTGTTATTCTATGACTTGTGATATTTGTTATAATTTCATTTTGTTCAGGATTATTTTATAAACACGATGGTATTGTGTTAGATAATGATTAAGTATGTCAATCCATTTAAGGTAAGGAAAAAAAAGCATCCTATCAATGTACTTTATACAAATATAAGACTCATAGATCGTCTCTCCTAACCAGCCCTATTTTTCGCATTGGTAGACGACATTAATTGTTAATGCGCTGTATTAACGTGGGTCTTGAGTAGGGCATTACATTACTCCTAAGAGAAGTGATTTCTGTAATCTACCCAAAACCACTAAAAATCCCTTGGGTCGGTTTTTAGACTCTTCTAGGCTATGATTCTTGCCATGGATATCCCATTTTATTTTAGACTTGCCTCTAATACCATGTGTTGACTTCCCACCCTAAAATATGCAGTAACAAAGCGCATTACGAAGTAGTACCATGTGTTAATGTAGAGGATAAGGATGAATAGATGTGATCATCCTTGAATTTTATTTTAAACGACTATGGATACGTTGATTTTGGTGCTGAATTTTTCCATCTCTAAGTAGAATTAACATTCTTAGTACATGCTTTGAACAAAACTACAATGGTTAAATAATAGCTCAGAATTATATAAGATATACATAGTTCACAAATCATAAATGCAAATAATAGACGAAGGAATATGAATTCATTTAAGGATGGATGGGGATAATGGATAGATGATGTGTAACTTCCAAAACATGGTCAAAAAATCCATCTAATACAAGTACTATACCCCTAAATATAAATATGTACATAAAACTGAGTCTTGCTTGATAAAATACAATATCAACATGAATATATACATGAACATGTACAAAAAGTAATACAGTTGAACATCCGACAACTGAATCTGAAATATATCCTAGAACATCAAACATAACGATTAAAATATATCAGTTTAACTCAAGTGTTATAAAATTATAAATGAATCAAACTAGGTTATATGATATAAGCAAGGTATGAATGAGCATGAATTAAGTAAATCTATATATTAATTATTAACCTGGTTTTGAACCCAAGAAGAGACTACAAAGAAGTGATGACAGCATGACTCTGGATTTGTCCAAACTCCACGGAAAGGCGAAAGAAAAGTGTGGTCCAAAGAGAATGTAGTACAAAAATGCACTAAGTACATGGATCAACACTGGTCCATAACTTATGGACTGTCAGTTGTCCATAGAAATGGCCTATGTCGCATCACCAACTACTTCAGTGTGATCCTTGTCTCCAGCATACCAAGTTTCATGTCATTTAGACCTTTCTAGCTATTATAACTTGTCTTCGACTCCATACTCGACCACAGCCCTCCTAACTGAGCTTTCACATTCAAGGTCCCCCCTAATTAACCTTCTATGTAGCATCTCCTCTGGCACTCGACCAGAACAAGTTGTGGTTCGAAGTCGAAAATAAATCGGAATCTCCTTAGGTGCCATGGATTTGGAAAGATGAAGAAGCCCGAATCTGAGAGGTGCTCATCTTATAGCAAGAAACCTATTCTCCTGTCCAAAATCAAAATAGTTTTCAAGGTATCAAACGTGGACTGATGAATGGGGATAATGAAAAATGAAGGTAAATATGTGGAGAACATAAAAGAGGGTTGATTTTAAAATCTCAAGTCTCAAACTTGAACAAAATAGAATACTAATATCAAAAGCTCACATCCGTAAGTCCATAAATGGTTATCCTTTTCGAGTACTATATATAGATGTACTACTTAATGAACAGAGGTACTGTAATGACCTAAAATTTTGAAACCAATTTAAATTTTATTTTTAAATTAATCTTATGAGAACTTATGATCGAATTTGAAAATTCGATGGTTTGATGTTGTTTTCATAACTTTACAAAGGAACAATTTTGAAATAATCTCGGTATTCGACGAAACCAATTTTATAGGATCTGTAACATCGAAAAACGGAAGGATTCCAAATTTCATATTTTTTGGAGTTAGTATGTGAGCGTGGGAGAATTAAACACGTACAGAGTCAACCCATCGAAATAAAGCAGAAACACGATACAAATTAAAACGGAGGGTCAAATGAAATCCAAACTTGATGAGAACTATTCCCCTTGATATGGAATTACGTTTAATGTTAGAATTTAAATTTTCATGTAAAAACGGAATTGCCGTTTTTCGCATGAGTAGAAGGCTAATATTGAACTAACTCACGTTCACGTTTGTCAAAAGGAACTAAGCCCAAAAGGCCTATTTGAGATGTCGCACGATCAAGTACCCCATGTGTTTTTCTTCACCATCCTCCCCTCTCCGACACCTCACCGATCCACAAGCTTTCCCTTCTTATAAAACTTCCTCTCCTCCTCCTTTCTTCTCCTTTTCCTTTTCCAACTTTCCTTTACTTTTACCTCCTCTTCCTTGAGCATTCATGGTCGCTGCTCCCATTCTCCCTCCCTTTCACTGACTTCCGCCCTCTCCCCCACTCCCTACCAGCACACGCCATCCCACCCCCTTTCACCTCCTTGTCGGACTCCCCTTTCCTCCATAAAACCCTAAAAACCCAATTTTTAATCCATTTTGCAAATTGTACGCCTGTAAATTTAGGGACCTATAGCCTTAAAAATTGGATCTTGTAAGCTTGTGGAAAAGTTTATAGGCACTATAGGAGTGTCGGTGTCGTGTGCGAGAGTCCGAAGTCCATTCGTGTCAAAGACTAGCGGAGTGGAAACCCACGGTGAGAAGCCGAAACTCAATACAAAGGGATAGATAGAATTAAATGTTTATAGTTAATTGATTTTGTTTGATAATGATTTATGATGATTGTATAAGTTTAATATGATGTTATGTAATGAGTAGTACGATAAAAATATCATTTTTATCTGATATATGTGAAATCAATTGGGTGGGCGACACTTAAATCACAAACAATGTTCAAGGGAAAGCATTTGAACCTTAAATGGTACTAGTTAAGTAATTTATAAATTACTTGAATTTGAATGTGTAGAAAACCCGATAAAAGTATTGGGATGAAAATTAGCCTACACGTCTCTCAAGTGTGTAGTTTATAGTAATCACTGGTTTGTGAATGTGATGAAAGCCCCCACACGAATATTGGGATGATAATATACCTACACATCTCCCAAGTGTGTAGTTTATAGTAATCACTGGTTTGTGAATGTGATGAAAACCCCACATAGGTATTGGGATGATAATTGACACTAATCCCAAGTGTTGATATGTATGTTAATCTGTTGATTGATTGGACTGTGTAAGCGTTATTTATTTAAGGCTTATACGGTGAATTTCACTTTGTGTGTGAATTGGATTTTGTTTGATGGTTGGAAAATGGATTTTTAATGAATATTTTAATAATATAATAATAGGTTGAAAATCAAAGTTTGAATTTGATGTCCGAGTTCGGAAGGATGCTAAGATTTTAAACTATAGATGAATATTCGTAATTGTAAAAAGTTATTTCGAAGTAATTTTCAAATAGGTATGGCTTGTTCAAGTTTTATTTTCAAAATTAATAGTAACTAACAAAAGTGAAGTTCAGTGTAACAACCCAAAATCCGTACCAATTTAGGCGGACTAATATCCCACACATTCAACTCAAAGTTCACGAAAATTGTAACAACCCGTATTTTTGAATAACATGTTATAACATAAATGGAGGCAGAATTAAACTGTAAAATCTGAATCAAGGGAAACGGGCTATGCCATTGCGTTCGTCTCGGAAAAAACGCAAAATAGAGTCCGAGTTTTCGAAAATCGGAGTCCGTATGACCAAGCTATGGCCTCGCGAAGTTTCACGAAAAATTCCCAAATTAAAGTATACTTAATTAAGTGAAATGGGTTGCGCAGAGAAATATATATATATATTGATATATATATATATATAATTGAAAATTAAATAAATATGCAAAAATGTTCAAAACAGCGAATTGGGAGAGGGGAATAACCGAACCGGCCGATTTTTGTGGTCGACCCGAGCTCGCTGGGTCGACTAGGGGGTAATCCAGGGTGTTTGGCTGTCAACCCGTGGGCCGATTCGCTCAAATGCAGATTTTGCATTTGAATGGTTCTCATGGTTCAGCTTTAATCCAAAGGCCCTAGATGGTTCCTACACTTGACTTCTTCCCCAAGACATGCTTTGATGGCTTGGATTGAATCTAGGGTTAATCCTATGGCTAATACTATCCTAAAACTCTATAAAAAGACCCCTAAACCTACCCTAAATCCTCATTATTCATTCTAGCAACTAAACTATGGCAAAATCAATCCTCTCATGGCCTCCACTCTCTTCACAAAATTCCTAAACAAATTTCTAAATGATTTTCCATGCATACAAGTGTCTTTAGACTTGTAGGATCATCATTAGCTTGCATTCAAGTCAAGTTTCTCTATTGGCATCATAAAGAAAGAGTTTTGATCAATTTTGCTTGCATTTTTGTGGTTTAATTGGTTGCATAAGGGTTTTCTTACATTTGCTATACTCATTTGAGTCCGCATAAGCATTGTAAGCCCTATTCCTTTCATACTTAAACTCTAAAGTTAAATGTATGATATGCAAGTTTATTATGATGAGTTATGCAAGTTATCATGTTGTAATATGCAAGTTAATATGCAAGTTAATATGCAAGTTTACTATGCTAAGATATGCAAGTTGTCATATGCAAGTTAATATGCAAGTTTACTATGCTAAGATATGCAAGTTATCATGTTGTAATATGCAAGTTAATATGCAAGTTTACTATGCTAAGATATGCAAGTTGTCATATGCAAGTTAATATGCAAGTTTACTATTCTAAGATATGCAAGTTATCATGTTGTAATATGCAAGTTTGATATGCAAGTGTCATATGATATGCAAGTATGTTATGCAAGTTTGGGATGGTCATATGGTTCATGTTATCATGTTATGCAAGCTTATCTTGAGTATGTGAACATAAAGCTTCAAGCTTTATGCCAAAGGTTGCATTTTGGCAACGTGTAAGTTATCATATCCTTTATGATAACTTGCATGTGAGGCTAAATGCGAACTTGTGGCCATTTCTACATGTCATTTAGCACCATGTATCATGAACATGCCAAGTTTGATTTTACGTGTAACACCCCACCTCCACTAGGGTCACTCGCAAAGGAATGCACTAGCTTTGGAGGGGCATTATTGGTAAACATGCATAATGATATAGCAAGGCAGGACATGGCATGTATGTATATGTAAATAAACAGAGTAAGTAGATAAAACAGCGGAAGATTTATAAACCATTTCAAAACACAAGTCTAGTACATCAAAATGTCAATTTCCCAAAATTACAAGTCTAGATAAATACATCATCTGATAAACTGAAAAATACGTAAGTACTATCCCCAAATAAGACTGATAAACCATAGCGGCTCAAGTCCAAAGCATACTTGAGCAATCCAAGGAAGCAGCTAAAATCCAAGCTAAGCTCCTGTATTCCCTCCCTGAGAACCTGGGGGGGGGGGGAAACGGAAGAAAAGAGGCGAAAGAAAACAGGTCAGTCAAAAAGACTGAGTAAGCCCTGCTACGATCAGTCTATAAACTAATAAAGTTAACATCATGATGGAAACTGAGATGATCATAAATAACAACATACTCACATGATAAATCAACTACAAGATAGATAGAGGTGTCATCGCATAAACAAAGTTAAGTCTTGCACCACGGTGTACTAGCAAACCAACATAACAGATATTGATCCCCTGGCCCAAGCTTTGGCCCAATAACGTGAAGTGACCTTAATATAAGGTCCAGCCCCACGGTCTAGTCGATCGGCTCCCTATAAACCTAACACGTCAAGTGTTGGTGTCCATACGGCCCACATGGATGTAGTCTGACTGTGCTGGGTCCACCTTCGGGTGTATCAAGCCCTCGGGTGCAAACCCCGGACACTTAAGCAATAATGCACAGCCCAGATCTACTGGTACCCGTGCCTCGAGTTTGTCCAACATCGGACTACGTGCACGTCCGTAGCCCGCCGAACCCGCACCGCTGTACCACTCAGCCGTCGCTTTGGTCGCTTACATCAGTCCAGTAATCGTGCCCCGCCCTAGCCTAGCCTCTAGGGTTGTGAATGATACCAAACTGGGATTACTGCTGGAACAGACCACGTTGCTAGGGTTTCTAAGAGGGTTAAGTGTGGTTCTAACCCCTCACTAATCCTGGATTAAATTAGTTAAGTGTAACTACTTAACCCCATCTAATCCTCGAATCCCCAAATTGGTTAAGTATTAGTGGACCCTGACTTAACCCTAATCATGAGGCATTAATTAATTTAATGCACCTTAACCTCTCACATTAGACCTTGTTGTGGTTACTAGTTAGGCCGGGCGGGTCCGGGTAGCTTTACACCACAACTTGGTCTAACCTCGGGTCTTGGCACCCCATGACCAACTTCTCACATTGGGTCCTATTGTTTGTAGCCACTAGTTAAGCCGGTCGGTTCCGGGTAGGATTACGCTACAAACTCAACCCAACCTCGAGTTGGCCACACTTATGTTTTCTAAGTGTCATGTCCACTTTATTTCAAAACATAATTACAAGTCAACAGATACTTGGGTAGACCTAACTTAATAGGTAAATTCCCAAGGGGTAGACCTAACTTAATAGGTAAATTCCCAATCTTATATTTTCATGTATTTTATGTTTTTACCCAAAACCCTCCCAACGTCATTCTATCGCTTACATATTCGTAATAACGCACAAAGGATAGGAAGAGGGAACTTGGCACAACATACATGATAGACTTGCATATCACAACAAACACACATAACATGTTAGACTTGCACAACTTAGCATCGTGAACTTGCATATTGCCATAAACATGCATAACTTGTCAAACATGCACAACTTGTCATTTTAAACTCGCATAAACATGCACATCTTGTCAAAACATGCACAACTTGTCAAAACATGCACAACTTGTCATTTTTAACTTGCATAAACATGCACAACTTGTCAAAATATGCACAACTTGTCAAAACATGCACAACTTGTCAAAACATGCACAACTTGTCATTTTTAACTTGCATAAACATGCACAACTTGTCAAAATATGCACAACTTGTCAAAACATGCACAACTTGTCAAAACATGCACAACTTGTCATTTTTAACTTGCATAAACATGCATAACTTAATGAACATACAAATCATGGCTTAACAAACTCGCATAAACATGTATAACTCAATTAACTTGTAAATTATGACTTAGCAAACATGCATAAATATGCATAACTCAATTAACTTGTAAATCATGACTTAGCAAACATGCATAAACATGCATAACTTGTTAAACATGCAAATCAAGGCTTAGTAAACTTGCATAAACATGCATACTCAAATAAACTTGCAAATCATAGTTTAGCAAACTCGCATAAACATGCATCACTTATCAAACATGCATAAATCCCCATTTTCATCACAAATTAACTTTAGAGTTTCTAAAATGAAGGTAAGAGGGCTTACAATGCTTATGCGGACTCAAATAACTATAGCAAATGTAAAGAACCCCTTATGCAACTAATTAAAGCCCCCAAAAATGCAAGCAACTTGATCAAGACTCCTCCTTTATGACGCCAAATAGAGAAACAAGCCTTTAATGCAAGCTAAGGAGGATCATACAAGCCTAAATATACTTGTATGCATGGAAAATTACTTAGGAATCAAATTGGGAATTGTATGAAGAGGGTGGAGGCCATGAGAGTTTGGATTTTGGCATAGTTTAGTTACTAGGATGAATAATGAATGATTTAGGGTAGGTTAGGGTCTTATTTATAGATTAGGTTAGTGTTTTTAGGCCCTAGGATTAACCCTAGATTCAATTAGGTCCATCAGATCCCGGAACTCTCTAGAACCAAGCCACAAGACCCAGCCCAAATCAGAAATGGTGCACCAGGCTAAACAGCCCGGGCACCCCCTGTCGACAGGGCTGTCGACAGGGCAGTCGACATGCCAAGACCCCTGTCGACAGGCCTGTCGACATGGGGTCCATGGCGGGATTTTTCCCGCCTTGGCCCAGCTGGCCCAATTCTTGATTTTAATTTAAATCTGTTTTAATTATGGAAATTTCTGAAAACTTCCATGGGCCTTAACTGGGTCATACGGACTCCGATTTTCGAAAACTCGGACTCTATTTCGCGTATTTTTCCGAGACGAACGCAATGGCATAGCCCGTTTCCCTTGATTCCCATTTTATAATTTAATTCTGCCTCAATTTATGTTATAACAGATTATTAAAAATACGGGTTGTTACATTCTCCCCTCCTTAAAGGATTTCGTCCCCGAAATCTTCAAGTTAGGAAGAACATATCCTACCATCCAATCATCCATCTACTCAAAACATCATCCACGAGCAACCATTGTCCTTACAAGATTCTAAATGTTGGATGGACGTATGCAATAGTGTGTGTATATGTACTTACCTAATGCAAAAATCAGGCGGTTACTGATACAGTAAACCTCCTTAATGCATATGTATGTAAATCAGGCGGTTACTGATGCAGTAAACCTCCTTAATGCACATGTATGTCGGTGAAATGAATCCATATGTATGCAAATTCCTAACATAATGTATAATATCTACATGCGTGCTCAATCATACATCCATATGCAACATCCATGTGATAACATACGAATTTCATCCAAGAATAAGCATAAACACTCATGCATATGCAATATGAGAAGTGTGTGAGCCGATCTAGTGCCTACTGTGTATCATGCATCCACGAGTAACCACTTGCAAACACTTGCAACCACTTGCAAACACTTGCAACCACTTGCAACCATCAAGCATAACATGTTTCAAACACATGTTTCATCCAAAGGGTTTCTACCTAAGGTTCTCATGACACGATAAACTAGATAAACTAGATAAACATGGATAGAGAGATATGCTTAGAAGATAAGCAAGATAAACTCCTTTCTTGGATTTCAAGAAATCCATTCAAACTCTGACCTATAGTACTGACCGATGAGTCTTAACCCCCTTATGGAGTGTACAACAGAAATAGGTTCGAGAATGGGACCGAGAGGATATATACAAAAGATAACTTGCAAGCAAGTTCCACAGGAAAACAAGGATCACGGATACCCTCTTAAAAAGAGATATGATGCGCGTATCTAGTCTTCACTCTTCTTAGTCACGTTTCCTTGAGCTTTAACTCCACTGTGCTTTGACCGTCTTTTACTTCATGATTTCTTGGCTTCCTAACCCCTATTTCCCAAATTCGAGTTGGAACTTATTTCATTATTACCTCTCGTCTTCCTTTTCCACTTATTCTTGTATACTTGGCTTAAACATAACTGTAACCTTATGATTTCATACAAGCTCTCCAAAATTCACTAGTGAATCCTGGATCTCGTCTACTTACTATAAAGTGTCCCACGCAGCAGAAAATACCAATCCACGTTGCCAATTGCCCCTTATAAACGTGATTTTCTATAACTCATGCTTAATCGAAATGAACTATCTGCTTATGAGTGATAAGTCATACCTAGATTCCGCTGCCTACTCATGGCTTCCTGTAGGCTATTTTGGCCAACTTCTTGAGGGTAAACCGTTGCTAACCATGATGCAGTCCTCTCGCTCTTCACTGGACTGAAATGAGCACTCCTCGTGAGTCTACCTATTATGACCCATATACCCGTATTCCCCTTCTTTGATCTAGGTAGTCTATTCTCATAATCTATCGAGATGTTTTCACACTCCCCTTGCGGAACCTCCAATGGAGGTAATGGCCCACTAGGCTTCTATGACTTGGCCTTAACCTGGTGGCACAACATGCATCCGGAGACCAATCTCGGCCACCTCCTCGAGTGATGCGCATCTTCAAGAACCTTCTTTACCACATCCTCCACTCGAGGAACACATAATCTCTCATCGCGCCTTAGTCATCCCTTGTTATCTATAATATATCTAACGAGGTGACTTAACATCTCGCCTCGAATCAACTGGTTCATGTTCTTGACTAACTGCGGGTCTTCTTCCTGTGAAACCCCCTTCTTGATCCAGAAGAGTAAGTCTAAGCTCAGGGATTGCTAACTAACTAGCCAAACGGAGGAAGCTTCTTACTTCAATTGCCCTCCTCAGAGTTTTCCGGTTTTAACCCGCAACCACTTTAGCGGAATCCACCGCTAAGCCTTACTTAGGAACTATGTGCCCAAGAAATCCGACTTCTTTCCTCCAAAGTGACATTTGGAGAACTTGACCTTCCACTGGTAGCTCTAAGCGTATCCATCTCCTCCTTAAGGTGTATAGCATGCTCTTGCTCGTTCTTTTGATGAGATCAAAATATCGTCTACGACGACCACGACAAACTTGTTCAAGGACTCCCTACACACCCTACCCATCAAGTTCATGTAATATGCGGGCGCATTAGTCAAACCAAATAGCATGACTAGCCATTCTAAAAATCCATCTAGAGTCCTAAACGCAGTCTTGTCAATTCCATCCTCAGCCACCCTAAGCTGATGGAATCCGGTAGCTAGATCAAAAGAAAACCGATGCTCCTACAAGTTGATCAAACAAATCATTGATCCTTGGTAACGGTTATCTATTCTTCTCACGAAGGTCAACACACAAGCGAAGCAAACCGTCCACATCAGTAACGAATACTACTAGAGCACCCTACTCGAAAATGCTTCGTCTCAGGAAGTTCTTCTCAAGCAACTCCTTGACTTGCTTTCTTAACTCTCATCTCGTGAGGTCATGTGCCTAACCGGCCACGAAACTGGCTTGGTATTACCAACCAGATAATGCGGAAATCCATCCCACGTCTAGGGATAACCCCTTTTTCCTTTCCCAAGATATCAGGATATTCTCGGACCAACCTCACAGATTGCAAACTAACGCTAGACAAGTTGAGGGATTCAAGATAACATAACATGACGGGACCCCTAGGGTTGCTAGAAATTTCTAAGGGTACGGCTGAGGCGAGTCATGAGCCTCACAACCCTATATACAAAAACCCAGAATGGCTCCAAAATAGGACAACCATTCCATGCCCAAAGCCAACCCATATCCCCCGAAACCGAGAATATAAACATCCCACGAGAATTCTATACTCAAGACAGAAATTTTCAAATCCACTCAGACCACAGACAGGCGGGCAGAACCCCCAATTGGATTTGAAACACATACGGGATCATCCACTACACTAGTACTTAGGTGCAAACTTTCAACTAGATTAGATGAAATAAAACTATGCGATGTGCCAGAATCAAACAAAGTTCGAACAGGGAAAATCAGAAAATGCAAACAAGATTTTCAACAGAAACGCTACCTCTATCATAAGCTGGAAGAACGGTGCTGAGGGGATGAATTCGCCCTCCAGATAATCCTGCACACTGAGTCTGGCCTTGCCCTTGTTTCCTCGGGCAATCCTTGCTGAAATGTCCAAATTCACCACAATCAAAGCATTCGCCCCGCTTTCTCTTCTCTTTCTTCCTACATTCCCTGGCTATATGTCCAACTGTACCACAGAAGCTACATTTTATATTCTTGCCCCGTTTCCTGGAATTTACTCTTTTGCCTTGAGACTTATTTGCCTTGACCTCTTTCTTATCATTGCTACCTTCTTCTTGAAGTAGGGCCAAATTCACTAAACTCTCGAAAGTCGCCCCCAAGGGTATATGAGACAGGGCCAAATCATGTAATGGCTCGTTTAATCCTAGAGCAAAGTGTAGGGCCTTCTTCTGAGCTGTATTAACCAAGTCTAAATCGTCCTGAGCCAGTTGATTAAACTTATCTATGTATTCCCTAATAGTCATGTCCCCTTGCTTTAGTGATAAGAACCTTAGTCCAAACCTTCCTCTAAAGTCATCCCAAGTCTCAATTGGCCTAGTAGCGGTGGTGACTACCCACCAACGTGCAGCTTCTTCCTTTAGCAACCATACTGCTAATAAAACCTTCCCGCGGTCACCTATATCAAAGGTGGCTAAAAGATCTTCGGTCTCTTTCAACCAATTCCTTGCTTCTACAAAAGTCTCTGTTCCAAAGAAATTCTTGCAACCCATCGCCTTAAAATCTTGGCAAATCTCTGCGAAGTCAGTTTGAGGATGCTGAGGGGAAGGAGGAAGAGGAACATCAGCTATGGGAGGTGGAGGAGGAACAGCGGCCTCGACTGGAAGGACATCATTAGAGACATCCGGGACCGGTGCCGTGACTTCCAAGTACCGACGAAACCAATCGGGTATTGTTACTCCTTCGGGCAAGATGAGATTATCGGACATGCTGGAAACGAAAAGAAAAGAGTTCAAACGAGGGATCAAAGGATAGTGCTAATGGCTTTTTGGGGAATAGCCTTATAAAAATAACTAGACTTTTCTTTGGAAAATACTTTATACTTGGTTTTAAAAATAGTTTTTCAAAGAGTTTTTTTAAAAACCTTTTTATCCCTTCTTGTAAACCTTATGCTCTGATACCAAATGTAACACCCCACCTCCACTAGGGTCACTCGCAAAGGAATGCACTAGCTTTGGAGGGGCATTATTGGTAAACATGCATAATGATATAGCAAGGCAGGACATGGCATGTATGTATATGTAAATAAACAGAGTAAGTAGATAAAACAGCGGAAGATTTATAAACCATTTCAAAACACAAGTCTAGTACATCAAAATGTCAATTTCCCAAAATTACAAGTCTAGATAAATACATCATCTGATAAACTGAAAAATACGTAAGTACTATCCCCAAATAAGAGTGATAAACCATAGCGGCTCAAGTCCAAAGCATACTTGAGCAATCCAAGGAAGCAGCTAAAATCCAAGCTAAGCTCCTGTATTCCCTCCCTGAGAACCTGGGGGGGGGGGGGGAAACGGAAGAAAAGAGGCGAAAGAAAACAGGTCAGTCAAAAAGACTGAGTAAGCCCTGCTACGATCAGTCTATAAACTAATAAAGTTAACATCATGATGGAAACTGAGATGATCATAAATAACAACATACTCACATGATAAATCAACTACAAGATAGATAGAGGTGTCATCGCATAAACAAAGTTAAGTCTTGCACCACGGTGTACTAGCAAACCAACATAACAGATATTGATCCCCTGGCCCAAGCTTTGGCCCAATAACGTGAAGTGACCTTAATATAAGGTCCAGCCCCACGGTCTAGTCGATCGGCTCCCTATAAACCTAACACGTCAAGTGTTGGTGTCCATACGGCCCACATGGATGTAGTCTGACTGTGCTGGGTCCACCTTCGGGTGTATCAAGCCCTCGGGTGCAAACCCCGGACACTTAAGCAATAATGCACAGCCCAGATCTACTGGTACCCGTGCCTCGAGTTTGTCCAACATCGGACTACGTGCACGTCCGTAGCCCGCCGAACCCGCACCGCTGTACCACTCAGCCGTCGCTTTGGTCGCTTACATCAGTCCAGTAATCGTGCCCCGCCCTAGCCTAGCCTCTAGGGTTGTGAATGATACCAAACTGGGATTACTGCTGGAACAGACCACGTTGCTAGGGTTTCTAAGAGGGTTAAGTGTGGTTCTAACCCCTCACTAATCCTGGATTAAATTAGTTAAGTGTAACTACTTAACCCCATCTAATCCTCGAATCCCCAAATTGGTTAAGTATTAGTGGACCCTGACTTAACCCTAATCATGAGGCATTAATTAATTTAATGCACCTTAACCTCTCACATTAGACCTTGTTGTGGTTACTAGTTAGGCCGGGCGGGTCCGGGTAGCTTTACACCACAACTTGGTCTAACCTCGGGTCTTGGCACCCCATGACCAACTTCTCACATTGGGTCCTATTGTTTGTAGCCACTAGTTAAGCCGGTCGGTTCCGGGTAGGATTACGCTACAAACTCAACCCAACCTCGAGTTGGCCACACTTATGTTTTCTAAGTGTCATGTCCACTTTATTTCAAAACATAATTACAAGTCAACAGATACTTGGGTAGACCTAACTTAATAGGTAAATTCCCAAGGGGTAGACCTAACTTAATAGGTAAATTCCCAATCTTATATTTTCATGTATTTTATGTTTTTACCCAAAACCCTCCCAACGTCATTCTATCGCTTACATATTCGTAATAACGCACAAAAGATAGGAAGAGGGAACTTGGCACAACATACATGATAGACTTGCATATCACAACAAACACACATAACATGTTAGACTTGCACAACTTAGCATCGTGAACTTGCATATTGCCATAAACATGCATAACTTGTCAAACATGCACAACTTGTCATTTTAAACTCGCATAAACATGCACATCTTGTCAAAACATGCACAACTTGTCAAAACATGCACAACTTGTCATTTTTAACTTGCATAAACATGCACAACTTGTCAAAATATGCACAACTTGTCAAAACATGCACAACTTGTCAAAACATGCACAACTTGTCATTTTTAACTTGCATAAACATGCACAACTTGTCAAAATATGCACAACTTGTCAAAACATGCACAACTTGTCAAAACATGCACAACTTGTCATTTTTAACTTGCATAAACATGCATAACTTAATGAACATACAAATCATGGCTTAACAAACTCGCATAAACATGTATAACTCAATTAACTTGTAAATTATGACTTAGCAAACATGCATAAATATGCATAACTCAATTAACTTGTAAATCATGACTTAGCAAACATGCATAAACATGCATAACTTGTTAAACATGCAAATCAAGGCTTAGTAAACTTGCATAAACATGCATACTCAAATAAACTTGCAAATCATAGTTTAGCAAACTCGCATAAACATGCATCACTTATCAAACATGCATAAATCCCCATTTTCATCACAAATTAACTTTAGAGTTTCTAAAATGAAGGTAAGAGGGCTTACAATGCTTATGCGGACTCAAATAACTATAGCAAATGTAAAGAACCCCTTATGCAACTAATTAAAGCCCCCAAAAATGCAAGCAACTTGATCAAGACTCCTCCTTTATGACGCCAAATAGAGAAACAAGCCTTTAATGCAAGCTAAGGAGGATCATACAAGTCTAAATATACTTGTATGCATGGAAAATTACTTAGGAATCAAATTGGGAATTGTATGAAGAGGGTGGAGGCCATGAGAGTTTGGATTTTGGCATAGTTTAGTTACTAGGATGAATAATGAATGAT
The DNA here is from genome assembly GCA_030737875.1 of Allium sativum. Taxonomy (NCBI): domain Eukaryota; kingdom Viridiplantae; phylum Streptophyta; class Magnoliopsida; order Asparagales; family Amaryllidaceae; genus Allium; species Allium sativum. The sequence goes on along the minus strand of CM060916.1, from coordinate 1,042,358,702 downwards.
TTAGGGTAGGTTAGGGTCTTATTTATAGATTAGGTTAGTGTTTTTAGGCCCTAGGATTAACCCTAGATTCAATTAGGTCCATCAGATCCCGGAACTCTCTAGAACCAAGCCACAAGACCCAGCCCAAATCAGAAATGGTGCACCAGGCTAAACAGCCCGGGCACCCCCTGTCGACAGGGCTGTCGACAGGGCAGTCGACATGCCAAGACCCCTGTCGACAGGCCTGTCGACATGGGGTCCATGGCGGGATTTTTCCCGCCTTGGCCCAGCTGGCCCAATTCTTGATTTTAATTTAAATTTAAATCTGTTTTAATTATGGAAATTTCTGAAAACTTCCATGGGCCTTAACTGGGTCATACGGACTCCGATTTTCGAAAACTCGGACTCTATTTCGCGTATTTTTCCGAGACGAACGCAATGGCATAGCCCGTTTCCCTTGATTCCCATTTTATAATTTAATTCTGCCTCAATTTATGTTATAACAGATTATTAAAAATACGGGTTGTTACATTATGCATGCTTTTTGGGCCTAAAGATGTAATATGCAAGTGTATGAACACATGAACATTTCATATGCCACCATGTTGAACTTGTGGCTTCAACATTTTTATGTCATGATTATGCCAAGTTCTCTCTTTCTATCCTTTATGCGCTATTGCGATATGTAAGCGATGGGATTGCGTTTAGGGTTGGGTAAACTTAAAAGACATAAAAACATGAGCTTGGGAATTTACCTATTAAGTTAGGTCTACCCATTGGGAATTTACCTATTAAGTTAGGTCTACCCAATTGCTTGAAAACTTGTAATGTGTTTTGGAAACACGATGGACATGACACTTAGAGAATATAAGTGTGGCCAACTCGAGGTTGGGTTGAGTTTGTAGCGTAAACCTACCCGGAACCGACCGGCCTAACTAGTTGCTACAAACGATAGGACCCAATGTGAGAAGTTGGTCATGTTGTACCTTGGACCCGAGGTTAGACCAAGTTGTGGTGTAAAGCTACCCGGACCCGCCCGGCCTAACTAGTAACCACAACAAAGTCTAATGTGAGAGGTTAAGGCGCATTAATTAATTAATGCCTCATGATTAGGGTTAAGTCATGGTCCATTTAATACTTAACCAATTTGGGCTTGGTAGATTAACGGGGTTGAGTTAACCTACACTTAACCAATCTGAACTCGGTAATTTCACGGGGTTAAGTTGAACTATACCAATCCAACTCAGTAATTTGATAAGGCTGAGAACCGATTTGATACCTGGTATGGATAAACTAACTTGATTGATAAGTTAAACGAACCTGCTTTGCGGATCTGTAGGACCCACACTAAGTTAGGCAGGTTTGTAAATCTGTTATCTGATCCGTTAGTCTGAAAACTAATCGTCTGAACTTTGTATGTCTGAACTCTGTTAATAAGTTAATCTGAATCTGATAGTCTGGGGACACAAGGGGGAATACTTGTGTCATCTGTTGTTTGGGACCCATATTAGTCAGTAACCCTTTCTGGTATCAAAACTTTGACCCAACTGTAGGTAGGGTCCGGGCACGCTTACTGAACTAATTATAAGTGGTTCATTCTGATAATGGCGATGGGTGTTGATGGTGCGTTCCAACCGGGTCATGTGCGTGCATGGATCCCGGTCTGCCTCTGAGGATGTAAGACGCCGTGACATCTGTAAATATGCCTGTGCCAATTGGCTGCCACTTTAGGGAGTGATACACCCTATCGTGGGGCCGACACAGGGTATTTATGTATTAGGGAGCCGATCACTTGGGTAGGATTTAGGGTACACTTAGTTCTGTCTGATTCTGTTGGTACCGTCTATTTTGTTGGGTGGCAACACCCGTCTGTTTCTGCGTGGTACCGTTCTGTTGGGGTGGTAAAGGCCCATTATAGTCAGCATTCTGTTTCTGTACTTTATCTGTTAGGGTGGTTAAGACCCATTATAGTTAACATTCCGTTTCTGTACTTTATCTGTTGGGGGTGGTTAAGACCCATTATTGGTAGCATTCCGTTTCTGTACTTTACCCGTTAGGATGGTAAAAGCCCATTTTTCCCAAACTCTATTTCTGTATGGACCATTTTGTTCCGTCCTGTTTCGATGTGAACATTGGGGTAACACCTAATCCTGTTATACTAGAATTGGTACCAAGAAGTTGGATCTTGATTTAAGTCAAACACCTGATATTGGGCCAAAGCTTGGGCCAAGGGATCAATACTTGTTTATTCAAGTCATGTTAGTTTACTAATACACCTGTGGTGCAAAACCTTAAACCTGATTACGCGATGACACCTTTATCTACCTTGTTAGTTAATCATCATGCTAGTATGTTGTTATCCTTATGATCATACCTGCGGCTCATGCCAGTTAACTTTATTAGTTTACATTGATTGTAGTAGGGCTTACTCAGTCTTTTTGACTGACCTGTTTTCTTTCGCCTCTTTTCTTCCGTTTCCCCCCCAGGTTATCAGGGTGGGAATATTGGAGCTTAGCTTGGATTTCTGATCGCTTGCTTGTGGGATTTTAGCTCATGTACAGCCTTGACATGAAGCTAGCTATGGTTATCACTTTCTTTGGGGATAGTACTTATGTATTTCAGTTTTTCAGTAATATTGTTTTATCTAGACTTGTGTATTTGGAAATTTGACATTAAGTTGTACCAGACTTGTTTTTGAAATAGTTTGAAATCTTCCGCTGTTTTATCTATGTTATTTACTCTGTTTACATATATACATATGTTCTTGTTCTGCCTTGATATATCATTATGCATGTTTACCTGATTCAAACGCCCCTCCAAAGTCAGAGTGCTTGCAAGAGCCACCCTGGCGGAGGTGGGGTGTTACATTTGGTATCAGAGCATATGGTTTACGAGAAGGGACAAAAAAGGTTTTTTAAAACTTTTGGAAAACTATTTTCAAAACCAAGTATAAAGTATTTTCCAAAGAAAAGTCTAGTTTATTTTAAAAGGCTATTCCCCAAAAGCCATTAGCACAATCCTTAGTTATCTATCCTTAGTTTCCTCGTTCTGAATTTATCTTTTCCTTCGTTTCAGTATGGCCGATAACTCTGCTATTCCGGAGGGAGTACACGTACCTGTTTGGTATAGGAGACTTTTGGAGGCTATGGCGACCGAAGCCGGCCCCGCAGATGTCCCTCCTCCTCCTCCAGTAGTTAATGTTCCTCCTCCTGTAGTTAATGTTCCTCCTCCTCCTGTCGCTGAGGTTCCTCTTCCTCCTCCCCCTCAGCATCCTCCAGTAGAATTCACGAAGATTTGCAAGGACTTCAAAGCAATGGGTGGCAAGAACTTTCTAGGTACCGAGACTTTTGTAGAGGCCCGGAATTGGTTGAAAGAGACCGAGGATTTATTTGCTATCTTTGGATTAGATGATCAGAGAAAGATCTTGTTGGCGGTTTGGCTTATGAAGGATGAAGCCGCTTATTGGTGGGAGATCACCACCGCGACTAGGCCCGTTGAGACTTGGGCCGATTTCAAGACAAGATTAAGGCTTAAGTTTCTGTCTTCTACTGAAGAGAATTTGCAAATGGAAAGGTTTATTGCTTTGAAGCAAGGAGACATGTCTGTTAAAGAATATGTGAACAAGTTAGCTCGTTTTGGCTTGGATATGGTGAGTACTACTCAGAAGAAGGCTCTTCGTTTTGCTAGAGGATTGAATGAGCCGTTACAGGAGTTAGCTATGTCTCATGTGCCCATGGGGGCCACGTTTGAGAGTTTGGTAGATATGGCCCTACTCAATGAAGAGAACAAGAGTGCAAAGAAGGAGGTCAAGGTGAATGAGTCTCAAAACAAGAAAACGGGGCCCAAAAAGGAAATGCAAAAGAAGGAGGAGAAGTCTGAAGATAAGAAAGAAAAGAAGTGCTTTACTTGTGGAAGCTCAACCCATCTAAACAAGGATTGCAGAAAGAGGAAGGGCACTTGCTTTAACTGTGGAAAGACGGGACACTTCACTAGGGACTGCCCGAAGAAGAAAGGGACTACATCGGAAGGAACGGTGAATACTCGCAGGGCGAGTGAATAGATTAGGGCTAGAACAATTTGTCTGTAGGTTGTTTAATTTTCCTTGTCTAATTTTCAGTTTGAAACTCTTTTTCTGGTATTTTGATTCTGTAATAGAAACTTGGTATTTTAATGACAGTCTTGTTTCTGATCTGGTAATAGTCTCAAACTCCCTGAGAGTTATAACTCATCTGTTTGTGATAAATTGGGGTTTGAGAGTATCTGTGTTGGGCATGAGGGTGACTATGACGAATACATTCTGGGTTTCTACCATGCTTAATTTCCTAAGAATCATTTGGGGAAATCTGATCTGTACTAGTAGTCTGTAAGTATATATACCAAGTTTTTGTTTTATCTGTACTCGCTTCCATCACTCGACTGTATCTTGTTAAGATAGGAATCATATGGATGTAAACATGTGTTTGAGACATGTTATGTTTGATGGTTGCGAGTGGATGCAAGTGGTTGCTCGTGGATGCATAAACACACACTAGGCACTAGATCGGCTTGAAATACACTCTCATATTGCATATGGACGTGTGTACATTTTCAATTCTTATGGTTGCAAGATGGTTGATTCAGCACATGGATGTTGCATATGGATGTATGTTATGTGCACACATATAGATGCTATACATTATGTTAGGAATTGCATACATATGGATTCATTTCACTAACATAATTTGCATTGATGATATTTGCATTAGATAAGTACATATACACACACCTTTGCATATGTTCATACAACATTTAGAATCTAGTAAGGACAATGATTGCTCGTGGATGGTGTTTTGAGTAGATGGATGTTGGATGGTAGGATACGTTCTTCCTAACTTGGAGATTTCGGGGACGAAATCCTTTAAGGAGGGAAGAATGTAACAACCCGTATTTTTGAATAACATGTTATAACATAAATGGAGGCAGAATTAAACTGTAAAATCTGAATCAAGGGAAACGGGCTATGCCATTGCGTTCGTCTCGGAAAAATAGGCGAAATAGAGTCCGAGTTTTCGAAAATCGGAGTACGTATGACCAAGCTATGGCCTCGCGAAGTTTCACGAAAAATTCCCAAATTAAAGTATACTTAATTAAGTGAAATGGGTTGCGCAGAGAAATATATATATATTGATATATATATATATATAATTGAAAATTAAATAAATATGCAAAAATGTTCAAAACAGCGAATTGGGAGAGGGGAATAACCGAACCGGCCGATTTTTGTGGTCGACCCGAGCTCGCTGGGTCGACTAGGGGGTAATCCAGGGTGTTTGGCTGTCAACCCGTGGGCCGATTCGCTCAAATGCAGATTTTGCATTTGAATGGTTCTCATGGTTCAGCTTTAATCCAAAGGCCCTAGATGGTTCCTACACTTGACTTCTTCCCCAAGACATGCTTTGATGGCTTGGATTGAATCTAGGGTTAATCCTATGGCTAATACTATCCTAAAACTCTATAAAAAGACCCCTAAACCTACCCTAAATCCTCATTATTCATTCTAGCAACTAAACTATGGCAAAATCAATCCTCTCATGGCCTCCACTCTCTTCACAAAATTCCTAAACAAATTTCTAAGTGATTTTCCATGCATACAAGTGTCTTTAGACTTGTAGGATCATCATTAGCTTGCATTCAAGTCAAGTTTCTCTATTGGCATCATAAAGAAAGAGTTTTGATCAATTTTGCTTGCATTTTTGGGGTTTAATTGGTTGCATAAGGGTTTTCTTACATTTGCTATACTCATTTGAGTCCGCATAAGCATTGTAAGCCCTATTCCTTTCATACTTAAACTCTAAAGTTAAATGTATGATATGCAAGTTTATTATGATGAGTTATGCAAGTTATCATGTTGTAATATGCAAGTTAATATGCAAGTTAATATGCAAGTTTACTATGCTAAGATATGCAAGTTGTCATATGCAAGTTAATATGCAAGTTTACTATGCTAAGATATGCAAGTTATCATGTTGTAATATGCAAGTTAATATGCAAGTTTACTATGCTAAGATATGCAAGTTGTCATATGCAAGTTAATATGCAAGTTTACTATGCTAAGATATGCAAGTTATCATGTTGTAATATGCAAGTTTGATATGCAAGTGTCATATGATATGCAAGTATGTTATGCAAGTTTGGGATGGTCATATGGTTCATGTTATCATGTTATGCAAGCTTATCTTGAGTATGTGAACATAAAGCTTCAAGCTTTATGCCAAAGGTTGCATTTTGGCAACGTGTAAGTTATCATATCCTTTATGATAACTTGCATGTGAGGCTAAATGCGAACTTGTGGCCATTTCTACATGTCATTTAGCACCATGTATCATGAACATGCCAAGTTTGATTTTATGCATGCTTTTTGGGCCTAAAGATGTAATATGCAAGTGTATGAACACATGAACATTTCATATGCCACCATGTTGAACTTGTGGCTTCAACATTTTTATGTCATGATTATGCCAAGTTCTCTCTTTCTATCCTTTATGCGCTATTGCGATATGTAAGCGATGGGATTGCGTTTAGGGTTGGGTAAACTTAAAAGACATAAAAACATGAGCTTGGGAATTTACCTATTAAGTTAGGTCTACCCATTGGGAATTTACCTATTAAGTTAGGTCTACCCAATTGCTTGAAAACTTGTAATGTGTTTTGGAAACACGATGGACATGACACTTAGAGAATATAAGTGTGGCCAACTCGAGGTTGGGTTGAGTTTGTAGCGTAAACCTACCCGGAACCGACCGGCCTAACTAGTTGCTACAAACGATAGGACCCAATGTGAGAAGTTGGTCATGTTGTACCTTGGACCCGAGGTTAGACCAAGTTGTGGTGTAAAGCTACCCGGACCCGCCCGGCCTAACTAGTAACCACAACAAAGTCTAATGTGAGAGGTTAAGGCGCATTAATTAATTAATGCCTCATGATTAGGGTTAAGTCATGGTCCATTTAATACTTAACCAATTTGGGCTTGGTAGATTAACGGGGTTGAGTTAACCTACACTTAACCAATCTGAACTCGGTAATTTCACGGGGTTAAGTTGAACTATACCAATCCAACTCAGTAATTTGATAAGGCTGAGAACCGATTTGATACCTGGTATGGATAAACTAACTTGATTGATAAGTTAAACGAACCTGCTTTGCGGATCTGTAGGACCCACACTAAGTTAGGCAGGTTTGTAAATCTGTTATCTGATCCGTTAGTCTGAAAACTAATCGTCTGAACTTTGTATGTCTGAACTCTGTTAATAAGTTAATCTGAATCTGATAGTCTGGGGACACAAGGGGGAATACTTGTGTCATCTGTTGTTTGGGACCCATATTAGTCAGTAACCCTTTCTGGTATCAAAACTTTGACCCAACTGTAGGTAGGATCCGGGCACGCTTACTGAACTAATTATAAGTGGTTCATTCTGATAATGGCGATGGGTGTTGATGGTGCGTTCCAACCGGGTCATGTGCGTGCATGGATCCCGGTCTGCCTCTGAGGATGTAAGACGCCGTGACATCTGTAAATATGCCTGTGCCAATTGGCTGCCACTTTAGGGAGTGATACACCCTATCGTGGGGCCGACACAGGGTATTTATGTATTAGGGAGCCGATCACTTGGGTAGGATTTAGGGTACACTTAGTTCTGTCTGATTCTGTTGGTACCGTCTATTTTGTTGGGTGGCAACACCCGTCTGTTTCTGCGTGGTACCGTTCTGTTGGGGTGGTAAAGGCCCATTATAGTCAGCATTCTGTTTCTGTACTTTATCTGTTAGGGTGGTTAAGACCCATTATAGTTAACATTCCGTTTCTGTACTTTATCTGTTGGGGTGGTTAAGACCCATTATTGGTAGCATTCCGTTTCTGTACTTTACCCGCTAGGATGGTAAAAGCCCATTTTTCCCAAACTCTATTTCTGTATAGACCATTTTGTTCCGTCCTGTTTCGATGTGAACATTGGGGTAACACCTAATCCTGTTATACTAGAATTGGTACCAAGAAGTTGGATCTCGATTTAAGTCAAACACCTGATATTGGGCCAAAGCTTGGGCCAAGGGATCAATACTTGTTTATTCAAGTCATGTTAGTTTACTAATACACCTGTGGTGCAAAACCTTAAACCTGATTACGCGATGACACCTTTATCTACCTTGTTAGTTAATCATCATGCTAGTATGTTGTTATCCTTATGATCATACCTGCGGCTCATGCCAGTTAACTTTATCAGTTTACATTGATTGTAGTAGGGCTTACTCAGTCTTTTTGACTGACCTGTTTTCTTTCGCCTCTTTTCTTCCGTTTCCCCCCCCCAGGTTATCAGGGTGGGAATATTGGAGCTTAGCTTGGATTTCTGATCGCTTGCTTGTGGGATTTTAGCTCATGTACAGCCTTGACATGAAGCTAGCTATGGTTATCACTTACTTTGGGGATAGTACTTATGTATTTCAGTTTTTCAGTAATATTGTTTTATCTAGACTTGTGTATTTGGAAATTTGACATTAAGTTGTACCAGACTTGTTTTTGAAATAGTTTGAAATCTTCCGCTGTTTTATCTATGTTATTTACTCTGTTTACATATATACATATGTTCTTGTTCTGCCTTGATATATCATTATGCATGTTTACCTGATTCAAACGCCCCTCCAAAGTCAGAGTGCTTGCAAGAGCCACCCTGGCGGAGGTGGGGTGTTACAAAAATTCAGATCATTAATAGAAAGAAATAAGAGAATGAGAAAGATAAGATAAAACTAATAGAATAAAAGAAGAAGAAGAACACAACTGAGTAGAATCAGAGTAAAACACGAATCTCACAACGGAACGAATAAAATATATTATATAACATAGCTTTGCAATACAAAACTGTATTGTATATACATACCATTATCAGAGTACAATACAAATACATCATATCACAGTGGGAATAATCTCTAAATACTAACAGTGAAGCCTTCTGCTTTTAGCTCCTCCAAGTGTATATGTAAAAGCCTGAAACACTTGACTGCCCGTACAAATTTGGGCACCCAAGAGTTTAGGGAAAACAAACAAAATAAGTGACCGAAGGATCGACTAAAAGGGTGCTATCAGCTTTGGTCGTAAGCCAGTATATTAATTGGCGACCACTCTGGGTCAGTCATGGGACTGGTGTGAGTAAACTCCAATCATATTATTGAACTTTGAAAATCCTTTTGAAACAAAAGATAATAGTAAGACCAACCCACATATAAACATGGACGGTTTTTACCTTACTATAACCCAAAGTACTTTGATATCAAAATCCAGTGATATTATAATAATGTCTAATCAAATAAATAACCAAATAGCAGAACTCTTGCATCTCACGCTCTACATACATAGTATAAAATCGAAACCCGCAGGGCGCTTATTGGAGATTGGATTCCAACTATGACAAGGTATGGGATCACCTGCCGATAGTGTATCTCTAGAGGGGAATACACTCGGTTCAACAAGAATGTCTTGCAACCCGGCCCAAACATGAGTGACCACTCATTTCGCTTGAGTGTATCGAATGTATATCACCAACGGTTGGGCTCAAACCACCGTTTCCCGAAAAGGGACATCATCGAAATAGATTAAAGAAGTAAATGAAATTTCTCTAGATAGGTGATTATACACCCTAATTGGAGCGATCCACATAGCCATGCTGCCTGCCCGATTTTTGTCATTTCCCGTTTGTGAAGCTTGAGGCTACAACTATTTTTTTGAACATCTGGCCACCACACACTTTGAATGCCACATCGTCAAACCCATCAAATCACTAGCTGATCTTCCCAAAAATATTACGGGCATAAAAGCTAAGAGAAACGAATTTCTCTGCTACCAGACGTAATACCTTGAAGAGATCGTCTTATGTGACCGTTGGGAATACTTTGTCAGACATTCGTCCATACAAGTTGTCCTGGGACTGGACAAACAGAAAACACCATTCTAGAACAGGACGACCCTTGCATTTCACTCTGTCTTCAATTGTCTTCAGCATAATCAAATTCGCAGCGCTTATGCCTATACGGAGTGGTTTCGGATAATATGTCCAACCGGTCTCTCCATATTGACAACGATGATCAAAACACTTCGATGGTCGGTTATTTAACTATCGAAGTAAAAACAACATCCATTCAAATGTACAACTAAACATCACGCAATCACGACCACTTTTATTTATCATTCATTTTATTATTTGAATTCCCATATCTTACCAGATATTTCTCTAATCCCATTTTAGCCTTTTCACACTTCTTGGAAAACATTCTCAGTTATTAAATCTCTTATTCTTATAATTTCTTTGGACAAACATCGTTATTATTTACTTCTGCATAAGTGGATTCTGAACCAAACTGTTTACATTCGCTAGGGAGCAGTGCTATATATAAAAATCACGCTTAAGTTTGGTCAACAGCACTAATTCATCGTTATAGTTCAAAAACTTGTCATACGTTGTAATATTCTCCTTTATAACTAATCTCGACGTAACAGTCACGCTTAAGCCTAGTCAACAGCGTTATTTTATCGCTATAGTTCTAAGATTTGTAATAAGCTGCCATATTCCTTTTATATAAATCTTGACATCTCTTTCCGTCACAAACTGTTATCGTTCCTCGATAATAGTGAAGCCGTTCAAGTTGGGGTATTTTAATTACCTCTCAGACCTTGATCAACAACATTCTTATCTTAGAATAGATAAAAGTTCGTAACTCTAACCCCTTATACTTTAAAATCCGTCAAAACGTACTTCTTGCTATATTTTAAATATGGTTTTGTGACGCCATATCCTTAGTTTGAAAACTTAGTTGTTTACTACTATTTATTTAAATGTTAACTCTTTGCTACGTCTTCGTTACAAATCCATTTACGTTCTTTGTCTTCTCACACTTTACTTTTATTTGAATCCTTGTTCTTAATGCATGTACATCTCATTACCATTTCATTGAAATCTTAAATAGGTTCCATTTAAGAAACAATTATTTAATTAAAATAATTAAAGAATAATTTACTTCATCATTGCTGAAGTAAAACATTTTACTTCATATAAAATAACTAATTATATTAGTTCAATAATCCTTGATAAATAAATAATAATTAATAAGAAGTCTTATTAATTTTGATCTATTTATTGTTAAACTATTTTCGTTTGATGAATTTAAGGCCAATTAATCTAATAATAAATTTCTAATAAAACAGTTGATTTAATCAACTTCAAACCATCAGTTAATTCGTTAACTGATTTTAATTACTTCCCTTCACTTGATTAATATAATTAATCCAATAATATTCTTTAACTGATTTTCTTAAAAATAATTATCCAATATCTACTCGTAGGATAATTGCAGCTTTATAAACTTATTTAAAAGTCAACAATCATTTATCTTTACTTTATAAAACTAACTATAGAATGTTTATAATAGAACTTCAATTATAATTTTAACTTCGCTTTAATTAAAAAAATATATTATTATTTAACTTCGTTGATTCGTCTGGCGATGATTCAGCGTCTTAACAAGAAGATGAATTTACGGTCGTCTACTTCTACTTTCTTAATCGATATCATTTATTGATTTAATCAAAACAAATGTTGAATTTCCATTCAACATCAATATCCACATAAATGTCATTTGGGTTCAAATAGTGCATATAAAACAAACTGTACATGTAAATATTGAGGAATCCGGTTGGATTCCTCCAACCGATTTCCTGCATCCACAGATGTTAATCAACACAATTAACACTGATTCCATACTGGGAAATATTGTAATCGATGGAATCAGTATCCAACCAAATGATGTGTACATATGCAACAATATATATTTTTCAACCAATTTATTTGTAATCCACTGAAGCAACCATCACACAACATTCAAACAAGACAATAATATTTTAAAATAGATCAGAGTCAGTGAATTTACCCACCTTGCGCGTTAACCGTTAAAACGATTTGCGTCAGTTGATTATGCCCGCCTTTTAATTTTTCTATAAATTGAAATGATATCCAAATTGTTCCGGACCAGTTCCATTGTGTAGCCTGCGATTCTGCGATCCTAAGGATTCCTTTTCTTCTCAGCCCATCCACATTATTCAGACCCACAACACACATTCCCGGATACTTCTTTCCCGCACAACCTAAATGAAACCCGCATGCTCCCTGTAAAATGTTTTTTCCCATTTGGTCCATCTTTTTTTTTATATATATAACAAAGTCTGCTCTTTTTTTTCTCTTCTTTAAGCTGAGCTATATATTTACCTCAGCCCCTCTCCTTTTATTTTCTTTTGATACATGGGCCTTATTTTTTTAAAAGTCGGTCCACCCAATCAGTTGTTTCCATCGACCCGCTACTGTTGCGTTTTCTTCTTTATCACTTTTCTCTCCTCATCTTGATCATATACCACAGCATGTCACCCCTTCAAACCCACAAGTACTTCCCTCGCTATTTCTTTTTCAACAAAATAGAAAGTCTGCTCCAACATGTTTCGCTCCCTTTTATTGTGACGCTATGCTGATGCAGAAATTCCATGCATGCTTTGGCAGACAAGGAACAACCTTCTACCTTTCATAACAATACAACCAATTTCACCGATTACTGCACTTCATTTCATGAACCTACTCCATGTAAACGTGAACACCATTGTTCTCTGTCCCCGACGCAACCTCCTGAATGCGGCTTCCAAGCTGAACTCCCCACTTCTTCCTCCAGTATAGATTTTATACTCCCCTTCTCTATTCCTCACAAGTATTCCCAGCTCGTCTGCCTTCTGTGCTCAGTGCATCACGAAGACCATCCGCTGTTCTTGAACACGTCCAAGCACTGCTCCCATAAACCCGTCCATGTACTTCTTCTTTCAAACATTCCTCCCACTTTTGAAAACTTCCCATCTCCAGAAGAAGAACCGTTCTCCTGTTTTAAAACCGCAACTCTAGAAATTTAACTCCATTCTCCAAACTTTGAACTCCCTCTTCTTCTTGCGTGATGGATCTCCTACGTCATTTGCCGTCCCAGTCACCCGTACATATACGTTTTGGATTTTCTAGAGGAGTGGAATGATTTAACTTGTTTTCGATCTTTTAGAAGCCATGAATTTCTTTCGCGTTCTTTGTCCTTACTGGGGATGATGAATGTATTGCGTGTGTATATATAGGCTCAAATGCCTTGGTTTCAAAGGAATAGCCGACAGTAGGATGATGTATGTAGGTGATAGGTTAACAGTTAGTTGATTAGAAAACACAAGGTATATAAAACTTAACTATGAAGCTATAGGGAAAACATAGGTCATGGGTCTGCATGGTCCTTAGTATCTGCGTGATGGGTTTGAGTTTTCTTTTCATTAATAGTTATTCTAGCAATACAGGTTTTCAGCCTATTGATTTGCCTTTACATATATATATATATATAACCTATATAGGTTAGTCAACAATGATCTACTATCAAGCACATGCTACGTTCTGAGAAATGGTGTCTTACACAATTTATAAATGGTTATGTCCATTTTTCCCGTACAGATATACTAATATACTCACTTAAACTTATATGCCAACAAAACGGGTACAATGGATACGTACAGAGAAGTGATATGAAAAGAAAAGACTTGGCCATACTGTGCATTAAACACCAATACTTAAGAACAAAGTAATAGGGATCCACGGGTTGAGTTAATAGGTCTGTGCCTTTGTATTTTCATTTCCGTGATGTCTATTCAGCTTGTATGAAATCTTAGTGGAGAAGGAATGCAATATACATATATTGTTAATATTATTTAAGTTCAGTGTACCTGTTACATGAAACTTCATTCGTTTACGGACTGTTATAGATAGAAATAAAAATACAATCATGTCCAGCGAAGTGTCACGATTCCAAAAATATAATAATATCGGTTGGTTAACTCATTCTGTGAAACCCCAAAATGTTGATATAGGGTGTAAAATACTCCAAATAAAAAGTTGAGTATTTAATTGATTAAAAATTACAGTTAAATTCTAAAAATTAAATTAAAACTACGCCTTAAAAGAATCTTGTCTAAATTCGAAACTGGTATCAAAATATATTCAAATAACCGTTATGGTCCATATACGATTTCATAGCGATTTTCCGAATATTTGATTTGGACATACCTTGCAATCCATAAGACGAATTTTCCATTTTCCACTTCCATTAGAATTATATAGTTTAACAGATTCCAACATTTCTTGTTTCGAAGAAATCCGACTAATAACGGGTCCTGTACACTCGGTTGAAGTTCAGAACGTTAAATTACGAACTACCGCGATATTACGGGCTCGATTATATTTAATATATATTTTTATACGTTCAACTTCGTTTTAATTAACATATAAATCCACTTATATTACGAATTCAATATTTAAACTGATTTAAATATTCAAATACAAACCGATAAAAATGCGGGACGTTACATTCCTTCCCCCTTAAAATAATTTCGTCCCCGAAATTGCTAAGAAGTGAAGATGCTCTAGTTCTAACTCCTCACAACCTGCTTGGTTGAGATTTCATACTTCGCATCCCCATGACTGAATCCTTCCGTGGAATCCTTTATCCTTAACCAATAATTCCCTTATATCCAAGCCAACTCCATTTCCACTCCAATTTCAATTTTAAATTTCCAATTTTTACTCAATAATCAAATTAGACTCCCCAAGTTTGGTTCCATTCCAAATCTTAATTCACAACTCAACTATTTTGCCAATTCAAATTCTTATTCCAGTACGATTTCCACTTACTTGGCTTCAATTCAACTCCAATTTTATTTGACTCAGTTAAATTCTCTATTTATTGACTTCATAAGTAAATTTTAAATTGCAGAATTCAAATTTCTGGGGTTTTATTTCAAATCAGTTTGAAATCATATATTATTTAAAACGTTTGAATTTCTGACAAATCGTTTTCTCAAAACAATTCAAAAACAAAATCTTTGGTAGTAATTATGTCACTTAGAAACTCGAAAATGAACATGATAATGCGGCCGTCATCATCAGAATTTATTTTCTAGCCATCGAAGTGAGTTCAATACTATATTACATTTCAAATTTCATTTTAAAACACTTCCATTTTGAATTTTACTTCAAAATATCTTTCACGACACTTGGATAACAATTTCAAATCTCCCAGGATTTTAAAATTCCCATATATTTAATTCAAACATTATTTCCAACTTTTTTTCCATGTTTCTTGAGTCTAATTTCAATTCTGGATTTAAATCTGGATTTATTCCATTAAATTTCACAAATTACATTATACAAGTTCTAATGGGTTATTTACATACCCATCTTAACCATAATGTTATTCGATTGTAATAATAACAAATATATCCAATATATTGAATAATTCCAACAATATATACTTTCTTTATATCAAAATATATTTTTGGTAAAATTATTTTATTTACCCAACTTTTAAAACAATATTATGTCGAATTACGATGTTCAAGAGTTTAGTAACACCTATTGATACCATTTGCAATCCAGTTTCGACCAGAATTCATAAACCACTTGCCAAACCAATCAACACAATATAAAACAGTTTTTTTATATCAATTTACAAATACGCGCCCATATATACACTCAAACTCAATCTAGAATATTTCTAACTCCATCTCTATTGAGTTACGCCATAGAGCCAAGGTAATTATTTAACCTTCAGCTCTGATACCAACTGTAACAACCCAAAATCCGTACTAATTTGAGCTGACTAATATCCTATACATTCAACTCAAAGTGCACGAAAATTCAGATCATTAATAGAAAGAAATAAGAGGATGAGAAAGAAAAGATAGAACTAATAGAATAGAAGAAGAAGAACACAGCTGAGTAGAATCAGAGTAAAACACGAATCTCACAGCGGAACGAATAAAATGTATTATATAACATAGCTTTGCAATACAAAACTGTATTGTATATACATACCATTATTAGAGTACAATACATCATATCACAGCGGGAATAATCTCTAAATACTAACAGTGAAGCCTTCTGCTTTTAGCTCCTCCAAGTGTATCTGTAAAAGCCTGAAACACTTGACTGCCCGTACAAATTTGGGCACCCAAGAGTTTAGGGAAAACAAACAAAATAAACTATGGGTCAGTCATGGGACTGGGGTGAGTAAACTCCAATCATATTATTGAACTTTGAAAATCCTTTTGAAACAAAAGATAATAGTAAGACCAACCCACAAATATACATGGACGGTTTTTACCTTACCATAACCCAAAATACTTTGATATTAAAATCCAGTGATATTATAATAATGTCTAATCAAATAAATAACCAAATAGCAGAATGCTTGCATCTCACGCTCTACATACATAGTATAAAATCAAAACCCGCAAGGCGCTTATTGGAGATTGGATTCCAACTATGATAAGTTATGGGACCACCTGCCGATAGTGTATCTCTAGAGGGGAATACACTCGGTTCAACAAGAACGTCTTGCAACCCGGCCCACACATGACCGACCACTCATTTCGCTTGAGTGTATCGAATGTATATCACCAACGGTTGGGCTCAAACCACCATTTCCCGAAAAGGGACAGCATCGAAATAGATTAAAGAAGTAAAAGAAATTTCTCTAGACAGGTGATTATACACCCTAATGGGAGCGACCCACATAGCCATGATGCCTGCCTGTAACAACCCGTATTTTTATAACATGTTAAAACAAGAAATCAAGGCAGAATTAAATTTTAAATTCAGAATCAGGGGAAACGGGTTACGCCATTGCGTTCGTCTCGAAATTTTACATGATTTAGAGTTCGAGCTTTCGAAAATCGGAGTCCGGATGAAGAAGTTATAGCCTGTACAAGTTTCAACAGTTTTCAGGCAGCACTGGACCAGGGGGTCGACCATAGGGTCGACCTACCCACCTCCCTCGGTCGACCATAGGGTCAACCTACCCCCCAGGTCGACCATAGTGTCGACCTCCCCCCCTTACAGGTCGACCTGGTCGGCCTGTTTTGACCCAGAACTCATTTTTGAAGCCTGAGACGTGTTTTGACGATCCGGATTGATTCTAGGGTTAATCAACTTGACATGCTAGACTGATTGGGTTAAGTCTCGAATTTAAATGACAAAACTTAACCTACTGGATGGAAACCCTAGTTACGCGGTCCTTTTCAGCAGTAACCCACTAGATGTATCATGGTACCCTGGAACTAGGCAGGGTGGGGCACGATTACTGAGCTGATTGTAGGCGACCAGAACGACGGCTGAGTTGGTGCGCCATTGTAGGTTCAGGCGGACTATGGTCGTGCACGTAGTCCAGAGTTGAAAAAGCAGGCATTGGGCACCAGTAGGTTTACACTGTGCGTGCTTGATTCGTGTCGGTGATTGGCACCCTAAGGCTTGATACACCCTATGGTGGACCTAGCACAGGTGACTACATTTCGTGATTGGGCCGTATGACACAGACACATGAACGAGCTAGGACTTGTAGGGAGCCGATCGATTAATAGATTGTTACGTGGAATTCGTTAGGTAGCATAATCCCTAGTGGTCCTAGGTGGCATAAACCCTAATCCAATCTAGAAAACATTCAATAGGTAGCATAATCCCTAGTGGTCCTAGGTGGCATAAATCCTAGTTGAACACGCGATAGTTCATGATAAGGAAACCTAGCCAAAACAAGGGTGGCAGTCCAAACGATTTCAAAAATGGTGGCACTACGTTGAAGTAGTATAGAAATACATGATGAAACTCGTACGATATACGGCAAGGGACTGTACATATACATGGAAAGGATGATACGGGTCGGGGTACTAGTACAGTTGGTGTAGAGAGTATAGGAAATCAAAGAAAGTAGTGGAATGGTGAAGCTTAGAAATCTTGCGATGTTATACTTAATAGAAACCTTGCAATGTTATACTTGATTCATCGTGCCTGTAGCTTACCTTGTCATCATGCTTATGTTTACTTTCAGTTTATTCATGCCATATTATCTTCACCTGTTTTTATGCTGAAATCCACTAGGACTTACTCAATCTTTATGACTGACCCAGTTTGTTTCGCCTTGTTTTCTTTCGTCCCCCCCCAGGTTCACAGGGTGGGAATACAGCTTAGTTCGGATCTTACCAAGCTCCAAGGCTCTTTCATGTACTGCTTGGATTTCTCTTGGCTATGGCTTGCTTTGCTCTTTTACTTGGGGAATGATTTATGACTATGGTTTTATGCTTCTTTACTATTGCAAGACAGATTTCGATGTAATGGATTTAGTAGCATTTTGATGTAAAAGGCTTTAGACCTTTCTAGATTATAAAGTAATGAAATTTGGTTCTTCTTCCGCTGTTTTATATGTTCTGTCTTGTAATATTTCTGTGTATGTTTACCTAGATAATGCTCCACCAAAGCTAGTGTATTCCCTTTGTGAGTGACCCTAGCGGAGGTGGGGTGTTACATTTGGTATCAGAGCAGAAGGTTACCAGACTGGGCAAAAGCTTTTAAAAACCTTCTGAAATTATTTTCAAAACGTTTACAAAGAAGTATTTTTCTAAAAGAAAAGTTTCGTTTTATTAAAGGCATATTCCCCAAAGCCATATGCATTATCTTTTAATTCTCTCCTTGAGTCTCTTCTCTCTTTCTTTTTCACCATAGTTTTGTGGGCGTACGACACATGTCGGAGGACCTAGGAGTGCCCAACCTCCATCTGTAGCCGCAGTAGTTTTACTTGCGACTAATCTTATTTCAAGCTTTGTAGGGTTTCCGTGCGATGGGGGTAGCTTTCGAGAAACTTGTCAACAAGCTATATAAGGATAGTAAGAACGAGGATAAAGAACACAAGCCTAAGGATGAGAAACTTGTGGATAAGGCGTAATCCACGAAGGAGGAAAAGGTGAAAGGGAAGAGGTCAAAGTAAAAGAGTAATAAAACCCATGATAAGAAAGAACATCGTTGGTATTGTAAAAAGGGACATGTAGTTAAGTATCATAGGACAAGGACAAAGGCAAAGAACAAGATCGTCGAGAGGGCAATTGTATGCTCTCACTACTAGCATACCTAAGAGAGGTGGAACGTTTCTGTTAAAAGTTTAGCTTCTCTTTTCTATCATACCGTGGGAACTTTGTTTTTATACATCGCATCCTTTTAATTCTGCCTCGATAGTTGAGTCTCTGCACCTTAGTACTAGCGTAGTAGAGGATCCCATTTTATTCTCAAATCCTGTTAGGGAATCGGCTCATATTTTCATGACTTGTTTGGATTTGAGAATGTTTATGCTAAGTGTTGAGTTTAGAAGTAAAGCTTATGTTTTTGGGCTATGGGTTGATTCTAGGGATGGAGTGGTTGTCCAGAAATGGTACCATTCTCGAATATGAAAAGAGGGTAGTTAGACGATTGACTTGCCTTGGTAATGCCCTCGAAGTCTAGTGTAACCCTTAGGGTTCTGCCATGTTTAGTTACCTAGAATCTCTTGATACATTTATCGATCCGCTCGAGTAGTGTTCGCCACTAAGGCGGATGGTTCATTTCGCTTATGCATGAGTTATAGAAAATCACCTTAGTAAGTACACTTGGCAACATGGTTGGCACTTGTTTATTTTCAAGAGATAATTCATTTATGTGGAATACCTTCTAGTAAGTGAATGAGATCCAAGATTCCCTAGTGAATTTTGGAGAGCTTGCATGAAACCATGAGTACGCAGTTATGTTTGAATCGGGTATACTAGAAAGAGAATAAGCGAAAGTGGAACGAGAGGCGACAGTGGACTGAGTTCCAACTCATATTTTGGGAACAAGAATTAAGGAAATACGAAATTGTGAAGTTAAAGACGGTCAAAGCACAATGGAGTTAAGCTCAAGGAAATACGACTTAGAAGATTGAAGACTAGACATGCGCGTCATATCACTTTTTAGAGTATATCCTTGATCCCTCTTTTCCTGTAGAGCTTACTTGTATGCTATCTTTTAAGTATAACCTCTCGGTCCTATTCTCAATCCTATTTCTGTTGCAAACCCCATAGGGAGTATGACTTATCTGTTAGTAATACATGTTGGGGCTTGAGGGTGTCCGTTGGGTTGACCAAACTTTTTGGGTTTTATAGGATATGGGCTGGTGCTTAGGGAGTTCTTCTCCTATTCAGTATATATGTGACGTAGATTTCCAGCTTTGACATTGCCTAATGGGCACAAAGTTTTCACTTGCTTCTATCATTCAGCTATATCTTTAGAGTGGAACAATTGGGTGAAACATGTGTTTGAGACATGTTATGATTGATGGTTGCAAGTGGCTGCTAGTGGTTGCTCGTGATTGCGTAAAACACATTAGGCACTAGATCGGCTCAGACACATTTCCATATTGCATATGCATGAGTGTTTATACTTGTTTATGGATGAAATTGGATGTGTTATCATATGGATGGATGTTTGTGCACACATATAGTGTTTATGTGACTAGGACTATTTGCATACATGTTGGACTCATTGCACTAAACATATTTTGCATTAAGAAGATCAATCAGGCCTGATCATTTGCATTAGATAAGGAACATACACACACACTTTCTGCATATGTTCCTACAACATTAGAAATCTCTTAAGGACAATGGATGCTTGTGATTGATGATTGAGTAGATGGATGATTGGATGGTAGGACACATTCTTCTTAACTTGAAGATTTCGGGGATGAAATCCTTTAAGGACGGGAGAATGTAACAACCCGTATTTTTATAACATGTTAAAACAAGAAATCAAGGCAGAATTAAATTTTAAAGTCAGAATCAGGGGAAACGGGTTACGCCATTGCGCTCGTCTCGAAATTTTACATGAAATAGAGTCCGAGTTTTCGAAAATCGGAGTTCGGATGAAGAAGTTATTGCCTGTACAAGTTTCAGCAGTTTTCAGGCAGCACTGGACCAGGGGGTCGACCATAGGGTGGACCTACCCCCCCCCCCCCAGGTCGACCATAGGGTCGACCTACCCCCCAGGTCGACCATAGTGTCGACCTCCCTCCTTACAGGTCGACCTGGTCGGCCTATTTTGACCCAGAACTCATTTCTGAAGCCTGAGTCGTGTTTTGACGGTCCAGATTGATTCTTGGGTTAATCTAAAGGCCTAACTAGTTGCTACACCTATAAAAACACCCTTAGACCTAACCTAATTCATATCAAATCATTCTTACACCATTATGCTGCTAAAATACCTCTTGAACCATGGCCGCCGTCTCCAAATCAAAGTACAAACATTCAAACTCAAATCAATCCAAAGAACAAGGCTTCAACAATGATTCAAGACAATAAATCAACAACGCCGCAACATTTTTACAACAAATTCAGTTGTTAATTCACTAGCCATGCTCTGTAAGTTCTAGTTGTTTTTAGATTTAAACATTTAATTATAATGTGGCCATGGAATAAAGTGGAATTGGATTTAAGTATGTTTATCGATTCTGATCTATTTCTGTTGCTCCTTTAATCTTATGTTTTGTGACTTGTCTATCTTTATGCTCATGACAAGTTTATGATCTATTCAGCAGTTTTCTTGATTCATAATGACGTTATCATCAAGTTGTAATATTTATGCCTATGATGATGTTTTCCTCTGATCTCATTTTTATTCAATTTCTATCTCCCCCAATTTATTTTATTACATGAACCTTGGTCAATTTCGGACCTTGGCCTAAAATCGCGATTTGCGTACGATATGTATAGGGGGGAATTATGGGATTATTGCCTATATAAATATGATGTAATAATTGGCAACATGAAATTGGATATTATCATTGTATTTGCAAGTTTGGGCTTGATCTGTAAATTTTGGTATAATCTTGTTATGAAAAATTTGCATAAATATTATATACATGGAATTTGGCACAAATAGGATCTATGTAATGTAACATGAGATTTAGTACATATAACTTGTATGTAATTTGGCATGTAAATTAAATCACGAGTTTGGGACTATGTAAATTTAAATCAAAAGATTGGGCTTATGTTAATTAGGCATATGTAGAATTGGGAATTTGAACATGAAAGCAATTGTAAATTTGATAATTGGCATAAACATGTATTATGAACTTGGGCAACTGACATGTATTATAATAAAAAGATTATAGTTTGGGATAACTACATCATGAATCATGATTTGGGTTTATTGGGTATAAAACTTGATACATGTAATTTTGGCTAGAACTTGATATGGTAAAATGGCATAAAAATTGGCATACATGTAAAACGACATGAAATGAACATATTTAAATTTGGTATGAATTGGGCATATGTAAAACTGACATGTAACCTAAAACTTGGACGTATGTTAATTATGTAAAATTTGGAGTAGAAACATATATGATAATTTATGACTTGGAGAAAGTTTAATATGAACGCGCCTAAGTTGGGTTTTGGGTAGTTGGTATGTATTGGACATCTAGAAGGCACGTAAGCATGCTTATGAACTTGAAACATGAATTGGTTATGAATATGAATCATTAACTTGATAATAGGCATAAGTGAAAACATGAAACTTGGCATGAAACTCGCCATGAAACTAGACACGAACTTGACATGAAACTTGAACATGGACATGACATTAGAATAAACATGAAAATGGCCAACTCGAGGTTGGGTTGAGTTTGCAGTGTAAATCTGCCCGGAACCGCCCGACAAATCCAGTTATTGCAAACAATAGGATCCAATGTGGGTAGTTGGTCATATCGCGCTTGAAACCCGAGGTCAGACTGAGTTGTGGTGTAAATCTGCCCGGAACCACCCGGCATATCCAGTGACCACAACAACAGGTCAGATGTGAGAGGTTGGGGTGCATTAATGAATTAATGCCACATGATAGGGTTAAGTCATGAACCGCTTGTATATACTTAACCAATTTGACACGATGATTTGATAGGGTTAAGTCATGAACCGCTTGAATATACTTAACCAATTTGACACGATGATTTGATAGGGTTAAGTCATGAACCGCTTGAATATACTTAACCAATTGGACACGATGATTTGATAGGGTTAAGTCATGAACCGCTTGAATATACTTAACTAATTCGACACGATGATTTGATAGGGTTAAGTCATGAACTGCTTGAATATACTTAACCAACTTGACAGATGATTCATAGGGCTAAGTCATGAACTTGAACGACAACACTTAGCCAATTTGACATGACACGTAGGCGGTTTAAGTCACGAACTTGAATGACAACATTTAACCAACTTGACATGCTAGACTGATTGGGTTAAGTCTCGAATTTAAATGACAACACTTAACCTACTGGATGGAAACCCTAGTTACGCCGTCCTTTTCAGCAGTAACCCACTAGATGTATCATGGTACCCTGGAACTAGGCAGGGTGGGGCACGATTACTGGGCTGATTGTAAGCGACCAGAACGACGGCTGAGTTGGTGCGCCATTGTAGGTTCAGGCGGACTATGGTCGTGCACGTAGTCCGGAGTTGAAAAAGCAGGCATTGGGCACCAGTAGGTTTACACTGTGCATGCTTGATTCGTGTCGGTGATTGGCACCCTAGGGCTTGATACACCCTATGGTGGACCTAACACAGGTGACTACATTTCGTGATTAGGCCGTATGAAACAGACACATGAACGAGCTAGGACTTGTAGGGAGCCGATCGATTAATAGATCGTTACGTGGAATTCGTTAGGTAGCATAATCCTTACTGGTCCTAGGTGGCATAAACCCTAATCGAATCTAGAAAACGTTCAATATGTAGCATAATCCCTAGTGGTCCTAGGTGGAATAAATCCTAGTTGAACACGCGATAGTTCATGATAAGGAAACCTAGCCAGAACAAGGGTGGCAGTCGAAACGATTTCAAGAATGGTGGCACTACGTTGAAGTAGTATAGAAATACATGATGAAACCCGTACGATATACGGTAAGGGACTGTACATATACATGGAAAGGATGATACGGGTTGGGGTACTAGTACAGTTGGTGCAGAGAATATAGGAAATCAAAGAATATAGTGGAATGGTGAAGCTTAGAAATCTTGCGATGTTATACTGAATAGAAACCTTGCAATGTTATACTTGATTCATCGTGCCTGTAGCTTATCTTGTCATCATGCTTATGTTTACTTTCGGTTTATTCATGCCATATTATCTTCACTTGTTTTTATGCTGAAAGCCACTAGGACTTACTCAGTCTTTATGACTGACCATGTTTTTTTCGCCTCTTTTTCTTTTGTTTCCCTCCCCCCCGGTTCGCAGGGTGGGAATACAGCTTAGTTCGGATCTTACCAAGCTTCAAGGCTCTTTCATGTACTGGTTGGATTTCTCTTTGCTATGGCTTGCTTTGCTCTTTTAGTTGGGGAATGATTTATGACTATGGTTTTATGCTTCTTTACTATTGCAAGACATATTTCGATGTAATGGATTTAGTAGCATTTTGATGTAAAATGCTTTAGACCTTTCTAGATTTTAAAGTAATGAAATTTGGTTCTTCTTCCGCTGTTTTATATGTTCTGTCTTGTAATATTTCTGTGTATGTTTACCGAGATAATGCTCCACCAAAGCTAGTGCACTCCCTTTGTGAGTGACCCTAGCAGAGGTGGGGTGTTACACTGCCCGTTTTTTGTCATTTCCCGTGTGTGAAGCTTGAGGCTATGTCTATTTTTTTGAACATCTGGCCACCATACACTTTGAATGCCACATCGTCAAACCCATCAAATCACTAGTTGATCTTCCCAAAAATATTACGGGTATAAAAGCTAAGAGAAATGAATTTCTCTACCACCAGACGTAATACGTGGAAGAGATCGTCTTATGTGACCGTTGGGAATACTTTGTCAGACATTCATCCATACAAGTTGTCTAGGGACTGGAGAAACAGAAAACACCATTCTAGAACAGGACGACCCTTGCATTTCACTCCGTCTTCAATTGTCTTCAGCATAATCAAATTCTCAGCGCTTATGCCTATACGGAGTGGTTTCGGATAATATGTCCAACCGATCTCTCTATATTGACAACGATGGTCAAAACACTTCGATAGTCCGTTATTTAACTATCGAAGTAAAAAACAACACCCATTCAAATGTACAACTAAACATTACACAATCACGACAACTTTTATTTAGCATTCATTTTATTATTCGAATTCCCATATTTTACCAGATATTTCTCAAATCCCATTTTTGCCTTTTCACACTTCTTGGAAAACATTCTCAGTTGTTAAAACTCTTATTCTTATATTTTCTTTGGACAAACATCGTTATTATTTACTTCCGAATAAGTGGATTTTGAACCATACTGTTTACATTCCCTAGGGAGTAGTGCCATATATAAAAATCACGCTTAAGTTTGGTCAACAGTGCTAATTCATCGTTATAGTTCAAAAACTTGTCATACGTTGTAATATTCTCCTTTATAACTAATCTCGACGTAACAGTCACGCTTAATCTCGACGTAACAGTCACATCCGTAAGTCCATAAATGGTTATCCTTTTCGAGTACTATATATAGATGTACTACATAATGAATAGAGGTACTGTAATGACCTAAAATTTTGAAACCAATTTAAATTTTATTTTTAGATTAATCTTATGAGAATTTATGATCGAATTTGAAAATTCGATGGTTTGATGTTGTTTTCATAACTTTACAAAGGAATAATTTTCAAATAATCTCGGTATTCGACGAAACCAATTTTATCGGATCTGTAACATCGAAAAACGGAAGGATTCCAAATTTCATATTTTTTGGAGTTAGTATGTGAGCGTGGGAGAATTAAACACGTACAGAGTCAACCCATCGAAATAAAGCAGAAACATGATACAAATTAAAACGGAGGGTCAAATGAAATCCAAACTTGATGAGAACTATTCCCCTTGATATGGAATTACGTTTAATGTTAGAATTTAAATTTTCATGTAAAAACGGAATTGCCGTTTTTCGCATGAGTAGAAGGCTAGTATTGAACTAACTCACGTTCACGTTTGTCAAAAGGAACTAAGCCCAAAAGGCCTATTTGAGATGTCGCACGATCAAGTACCCCATGTGTTTTTCTTCACCATCCTCCCCTCTCCGACACCTCACCGATCCACAAGCTTTCCCTTCTTATAAAACTTCCTCTCCTCCTCCTTTCTTCTCCTTTTCCTTTTCCAACTTTCCTTTACTTTTACCTCCTCTTCCTTGAGCATTCATGGTCGCTGCTCCCATTCTCCCTCCCTTTCACTGACTTCCGCCCTCTCCCTCACTCCCTACCAGCACACGCCATCCCACCCCCTTTCACCTCCTTGTCGGACTCCCCTTTCCTCCATAAAACCCTAAAAACCCAATTTTAATCCATTTTGCAAATTGTACGCCTGTAAATTTAGGGACCTATAGCCTTAAAAATTGGATCTTGTAAGCTTGTGGAAAAGTTTATAGGCACTATAGGAGTGTCGGTGTCGTGTGCGAGAGTCCGAAGTCCATTCGTGTCAAAGACTAGCGGAGTGGAAACCCACGGTGAGAAGCCGAAACTCAATACAAAGGGATAGATAGAATTAAATGTTTATAGTTAATTGATTTTGTTTGATAATGATTTATGATGATTGTATAAGTTTAATATGATGTTATGTAATGAGTAGTACGATAAAAATATCATTTTTATCTGATATATGTGAAATCAATTGGGTGGGCGACACTTAAATCACAAACAATGTTCAAGGGAAAGCATTTGAACCTTAAATGGTACTAGTTAAGTAATTTATAAATTACTTGAATTTGAATGTGTAGAAAACCCGATAAAAGTATTGGGATGAAAATTAGCCTACACGTCTCTCAAGTGTGTAGTTTATAGTAATCACTGGTTTGTGAATGTGATGAAAGCCCCCACACGAATATTGGGATGATAATATACCTACACATCTCCCAAGTGTGTAGTTTATAGTAATCACTGGTTTGTGAATGTGATGAAAACCCCACATAGGTATTGGGATGATAATTGACACTAATCCCAAGTGTTGATATGTATGTTAATCTGTTGATTGATTGGACTGTGTAAGCGTTATTTATTTAAGGCTTATACGGTGAATTTCACTTTGTGTGTGAATTGGATTTTGTTTGATGGTTGGAAAATGGATTTTTAATGAATATTTTAATAATATAATAATAGGTTGAAAATCAAAGTTTGAATTTGATGTCCGAGTTCGGAAGGATGCAAAGATTTTAAACTATAGATGAATATTCGTAATTGTAAAAAGTTATTTCGAAGTAATTTTCAAATAGGTATGGCTTGTTCAAGTTTTATTTTCAAAATGAATAGTAACTAACAAAAGTGAAGTTCAGTGTAACAACCCAAAATCCGTACCAATTTAGGCAGACTAATATCCCACACATTCAACTCAAAGTTCACGAAAATTCAGATCATTAATAGAAAGAAATAAGAGAATGAGAAAGATAAGATAAAACTAATAGAATAAAAGAAGAAGAAGAACACAACTGAGTAGAATCAGAGTAAAACACGAATCTCACAGCGGAACGAATAAAATATATTATATAACATAGCTTTGCAGTACAAAACTGTATTGTATATACATACCATTATCAGAGTACAATACAAATACATCATATCACAGTGGGAATAATCTCTAAATACTAACAGTGAAGCCTTCTGCTTTTAGCTCCTCCAAGTGTATATGTAAAAGCCTGAAACACTTGACTGCCCGTACAAATTTGGGCACCCAAGAGTTTAGGGAAAACAAACAAAATAAGTGACCGAAGGATCGACTAAAAGGGTGCTATCAGCTTTGGTCGTAAGCCAGTATATTAATTGGTGACCACTCTGGGTCAGTCATGGGACTGGTGTGAGTAAACTCCAATCATATTATTGAACTTTGAAAATCCTTTTGAAACAAAAGATAATAGTAAGACCAACCCACATATAAACATGGACGGTTTTTACCTTACTATAACCCAAAGTACTTTGATATCAAAATCCAGTGATATTATAATAATGTCTAATCAAATAAATAACCAAATAGCAGAACTCTTGCATCTCACGCTCTACATACATAGTATAAAATCGAAACCCGCAGGGCGCTTATTGGAGATTGGATTCCAACTATGACAAGGTATGGGATCACCTGCCGATAGTGTATCTCTAGAGGGGAATACACTCGGTTCAACAAGAACGTCTTGCAACCCGGCCCAAACATGAGTGACCACTCATTTCGCTTGAGTGTATCGAATGTATATCACCAACGGTTGGGCTCAAACCACCGTTTCCCGAAAAGGGACATCATCGAAATAGATTAAAGAAGTAAATGAAATTTCTCTAGATAGGTGATTATACACCCTAATTGGAGCGATCCACATAGCCATGCTGCCTGCCCGATTTTTGTCATTTCCCGTTTGTGAAGCTTGAGGCTACAACTATTTTTTTGAACATCTGGCCACCACACACTTTGAATGCCACATCGTCAAACCCATCAAATCACTAGCTGATCTTCCCAAAAATATTACGGGTATAAAAGCTAAGAGAAACGAATTTCTCTGCTACCAGATGTAATACCTTGAAGAGATCGTCTTATGTGACCGTTGGGAATACTTTGTCAGACATTCGTCCATACAAGTTGTCCTGGGACTGGACAAACAGAAAACACCATTCTAGAACAGGACGACCCTTGCATTTCACTCTGTCTTCAATTGTCTTCAGCATAATCAAATTCGCAGCGCTTATGCCTATACGGAGTGGTTTCGGATAATATGTCCAACCGGTCTCTCCATATTGACAACGATGATCAAAACACTTCGATGGTCGGTTATTTAACTATCGAAGTAAAAACAACATCCATTCAAATGTACAACTAAACATCACGCAATCACGACCACTTTTATTTATCATTCATTTTATTATTTGAATTCCCATATCTTACCAGATATTTCTCTAATCCCATTTTAGCCTTTTCACACTTCTTGGAAAACATTCTCAGTTATTAAAACTCTTATTCTTATAATTTCTTTGGACAAACATCGTTATTATTTACTTCTGCATAAGTGGATTCTGAACCAAACTGTTTACATTCGCTAGGGAGCAGTGCTATATATAAAAATCACGCTTAAGTTTGGTCAACAGCACTAATTCATCGTTATAGTTCAAAAACTTGTCATACGTTGTAATATTCTCCTTTATAACTAATCTCGACGTAACAGTCACGCTTAAGCCTAGTCAACAACGTTATTTTATCGCTATAGTTCTAAGACTTGTAATAAGCTGCCATATTCCTTTTATATAAATCTTGACATCTCTTTCCGTCACAAACTGTTATCGTTCCTCGATAATAGTGAAGCCGTTCAAGTTGGGGTATTTTAATTACCTCTCAGACCTTGATCAACAACATTCTTATCTTAGAATAGATATAAGTTCGTAACTCTAACCCCTTATACTTTAAAATCTGTCAAAACGTACTTCTTGCTATATTTTAAATATGGTTTTATGATGCTATATCCTTAGTTTGAAAACTTAGTTGTTGACAACTATTTATTTAAATGTTAACTCTTTGCTACGTCTTCGTTACAAATCCATTTACGTTCTTTGTCTTCTCACACTTTACTTTTATTTGAATCCTTGTTATTAATGCATGTACATCTCATTACCAATTGAATAACATCTTAAATGGGATCCGTTTAAGAAACAATTATTTAATTAAAATAATTAAAGAATAATTTACTTCATCATTGCTGAAGTAAAACAGTTTACTTTATCTAAAATAACTGATTATATTAGTTCAATGATCCTTCATAAATAAATAATAATTAATAGGAAGTCTTATTAATTTTGATCAAATTATTGCTAGACTATTTTAATTAGATGAATTTAAGGCCAGTTAATCTAATAATCAATTTCTAATAAAACAGTTGATTTAATCAACTTCAAACCATCAGTTAATTCGTTAACTGATTTTAATTACTTCCCTTCACTTGATTAATATGATTAATCCATTAATATTCTTTAACCGATTTTCTTAAAAACAATTATCCAATATTTACTCGCAGGATAATTGCAGCTTTATAAACTTATTTAAACGTCAATAATCGTTTATCTTTACTTTGTAAAACCAACTGCAGAATGTTTATAATAGAACTTCTATTATAATTTTAACTTCAATTTAATTAAAAAAATAATTTTTTTTAATTTAACTTCGTTGATTCGTCTGGCGACGATTCAACGTCATAACAAGAAGATGAATTTACGGTCATCTGCTGCTACTTTCTTAATCGATATCATTTATTGATTTAATCAAAACAAATGTGGAATTTCCATTCAACATCAATATCCACACAAGGTTTAAATGTCATTTGGGTTCAAACAGTGCATGTAAAACAAACAGTACATATAAATATTGAGGAATCTGGTTGGATTCCTCCAACCGGTTTCCTGCTTCCACAGATGTTAGTCAACACAACTAACACCGATTCCATACTGGGAAATATTGTAATTGATGGAATCAGTATCCAACCAAATGATGTGTATATATGCAACGATATATATTTTTCAACTAATTTAATTGTAATCTACTGAAGCGACCATCACACAGCATTCAAACAAGACTATAATATTTTAAAATAGATCAGAGTCAGTGAATTTACTCACCTTGCGCGTTAACCATTTAAACGATTTGCGTCAGTTGATTAGGCTAGACTTTTAATTTTTCAATAAATTGAAACGATATCCAAATTGTTCCGGACCAGTTCCATTGTGTAGCCTGCGATTCTGCGATCCTAATGGATTCCTTTTCTTCTCGGCCCATCCACATTATTCAGACCCGCAACATACATTCCCAGATACGCTCCTCCATTTACAGTGCTCTTCTTTCCTACACAACCAAAATGAAACCCGCATGCTCCTTGTAAAATGCTTTTTCCCATTCGGTCCATCTTTTTTTTATATATATAACAAAGTCTGTTCTTTTTTTTTCCTCTTCTTTAAACTGAGCTATCTATGTACCTCAGCCCCTCTCCTTTTATTTTCTTTTGATACATGGGCCTTACGTTTTTAAAAGTCGGCCCACCCAATTAGTTGTTTCCACCGACCCGCTATGTAATGACCCGCATCCTCAACGGTATAATAATTAATTTATGTAATTATTTAAAAGGTGATTAAGAGTATATAATGGTCGTTGAATTAAATAAACTTTGAATATTTAATTAAAATAATAAATTAAATAATATATTTAATTCTGAAATAATCAGAATTGG
Source organism: Allium sativum (assembly GCA_030737875.1). Lineage (NCBI taxonomy): Eukaryota > Viridiplantae > Streptophyta > Magnoliopsida > Asparagales > Amaryllidaceae > Allium > Allium sativum. The sequence goes on along the minus strand of CM060916.1, from coordinate 1,042,327,542 downwards.
CTGAAATGGCGATATGGTGTGAACTGGATCATCTGTGATATTTAATTTAGTTTAGAATTGAATTTGAATAACGAATATATTATATAAACGACAGTTTGAACGTAGAGTTATAATTTAACAAAAATCGAGCTCAAAATGGCGCTACAGTTCGTAAATTGGCGATTCGAACTTCAACTGAATGTACATAATTCGTTTTAAGCCGGATTTCTGTGAAACAAGAAACGTGTGGAGCTGGTGGAGTATATCTTTCTAGTGAAAGAGAAAAATCGGGATTTCGTCATGTAGATTTTGATTTACGTCCAAATCAAATTTTAGGAAAGTCGCTGTGGAATTCCTTTATAATTTATAAAGGGATTATTTATATTTTAAAAAGGAATTTCATTTTAAATCAAATATCGATTTAACCGGCATTTGAAAAATCAAGTTATAAATCCCAGTAGAGCTGTATGGTATTCCACTGTGAGTATATACGATAATATAAATTTAATAATATTTAATTTAATTATATTTAAATATATTTATATATTTAAATGGGTTATTTAGAGCTTTAAAAATAGCCAGTTTTACAAACGACCTCGGTTTTTGATGAAACTAATTTTGTTGGATCCGCAACATCAAATTATTGTTAGATTCCGAGTCTCGGGATTTTTAGAGTCACTGTGTGGCCGTACGGATTTTTAGGGTGAAAAACAGTCAGTATTTTGACAGTTAAAAATACGCTGTGTGTGCAAACGGAGTCGGAATTCGACGAAACCAGTTTCGTTGGGATCGTAATTGTCGAACTCTAGCTACATGCCCAGTTTCGTGATTTTTGGGTATCGTGTGTGATCGCACAATTTTTTAGAAAACAAAAATAAATAAAAATAAAATATCTAAATAAAATGTGTGAACAATTAAGGTGCCATATCCTTACGTTTTCAGCCACACAAGCTTCTCGTCACCATATAAAATCAAATTCTCCTAGCCGCCACTGTATTCTCGTTTGCCAGAAAAATGTTGAACAAAGAAATATCTATAAATCCTTATACTTATATACATGGAATCGTTCGGGGGAAAGCTTTAAGATGGTGGCACTTTCATATAGGGCGACGCTAGTTTGAAGGTGCAGCAAAAACACCAGAGCGACTTAAGGTTAACAATTTCACGAAAATGGTGCATCGATTTGAGGGTTGGAGTTTATACTTATGTTTGTGGTTGAGTACGGTTTCATTTGTGGTAATATTGGGGTATTCGATGGAAAATACTGTCGATGGTTTCTGGGCACATGGGTTCGACGCGAGTCTGAAAAGGGTGTCGATCGCACGGCAGATGGGACTAGAAGGAAGAGGGGCAGACGACGAGTTGATTGGTGTTTTTAGTTTGGAGATTTATGGTGAAATGAAGGAAAGGTAGAGGGAGGACCATGTCGTGAATGGCTGTGAGGAGCAGGTGATACACGATGAATTTGGGGAGATGAAGTGTAGAGAGAGTGGGTCTTCCTTTTTAAGTGGATGGGCTTTTCGTTTTCGGTAAGGCCCAACTTCTAAAAAGGGATTTAATTTGAAACTCTTCCATACGATATCAGAATCACGAACGGTCGGATCAGTTGGGACCATATGGACGGACACTTCAAAATGAAACTGACTGGGGGTGGATTGGAGCTCGTTTGAATTTATGGCGAAATAAACTGTTTGATTCAAATCAAACAACAGTTTATCGTTCTTTAACGATGAACTGCCAAAGTGAGTAAATCTCACTAACTTTGAACAGCTTATAATTTCATGTTGTATTTTTAGAACTGTTAAATATTGACTGTGTGTTGAGTGTTTGATTGAACTGCTAGTCAGTTAGTGGAAATTATATATATATAAACCGTTAAAACCATATATATTGATTCTGTTAACAGAATAATTCATATTGAACTGAAAGTGATGATAATCATATTGTGTAACATCTGTGGATGCAGGGAAACAGGTTGGAGGAATCCGACTGGATTCCTCAACAGTTATTTTATTGTTTTTCATATATTTTGATGTATGATGTGAAATTATAACCTGTTGTTGATTGTGTGTGTATGGACGATATTGGACATCGTAATTTGATATGTTAAACACCATAACATACCGGGATTTGGAGAAAAGGGGAATTTGTCAAAGTGAATACTGAAAAGAGAATATTTATAAAATCAGAGGATTTTATAAAAGAGAATATTTATAAATAGAATATTTATAAATAGGAATATTTATAAATAGGAAATACATTTAAGTGCGAATTATAAATGAAGGATCATCTTTATAAATAGAATATTTATAAAGTGGATTACTTACTTAGAAAATAAATAGGATAAGAATGAGATATTTATTTGTTAAATAAATAAGATATGATTAATGGATTATTTATTTGTTAAAGTAATAGGTTAAGATAAAGGATATTAACTTAGGAATTGAATAAGTTAAACAAAGGATATTAACTTAGAAATTGAATAAGTTAAACAAGGATATTGACTTAGGAATTGAATAAGTTAAACAAGGATATTAACTTAGGAAATTGAATAAGTTTTAAGTAAGATATTTTTAGAGAAAATACTTAGAATAAATAAATAAGGTAATAAAGGAAACACTTAGAACTAAGTCATTAAAGAAGATATTTATTAAGGAATAAATAAGAGATTATAAAGGGGATATTTGCAAACTATTTGCAAATAAAATAAAAAGGGAAATATTTGTTCAAGAAAACAAATAGGGTTATAAAGGAAATATTTGTTTAGAAAACAAATAGATTATAAAGAAAATATTTATCCTTGGATATATATATATATATAAGTCTGAACTTATATATGAAGAAGTAAACAGATAAAAGGAGCAGATTGATTTATAAATGAGATTTATAAATTAAGTTAAATATTATCATTTGATAAATGGAATATATAAGTCAGGACTTATATAAAGGAGTAAGAATCGATTTCAACATCGATGTTTGAAACTGAATAAGGATAAAGAGTTAACCAGTTAGGTTAAACCATTTGAGTAACCAATTAGGTTAAACCATTAGAGTTAACCAGTTAGGTTAAACCATTAGAGTTAACCAGTTAGGGTTATCCAGTTAGAAGTAATCAGTTAGAATTAATCAGTAGAGTTAATCGAGTTAGAGTTAGTCGAGTATTAGTTATCGAATATTAGTTTATTCGAAGAAGTGAGTTAATCGAATCAGAAATATTCGAGATGAGTTAATCGATTTGAGTTAATCGAAGGTGATAATCGAATAATATTCGAAGTGAGATAATCGAATAATAGATATTCGAAGTGAGATAATCGAATAGTAGATATTCAAAGTAAGTTAATCAAATACAAGTTATTCGAATAAGAGTTAATCCTGTAAGAGTTAAATAGAATAAAAGTTCATAGAATAAGAGTTATAGCTTAGAGTTAACCAAATAGGAGTTAATAAATTAGTTGATCGTTATGTTATTCGAGTTAAGAAATAAAAGTTAGATTTAAGTTATTATATTTCAGAAACAGGAAATTATAACACCATTGTTATAATCAATTGATTCCGTAAAGAAGGGGGTTCGTAAATAGAATCCGAGGGTTCGTAAGGAAGTGTTAAAGAGTTAAAAAGTTGAATCTTATCTGTTTCGAGATTTGAAAGGTGGTTCAGTTAAGGTCTGATACGTAGCTATACCCCAACTTGATTGACTGCATTTTAATTAAGAAATGGTTACGGTTCGAGTGTGAAGTGGTTAAGTGGATTTAGTAATTTAGTATAGTGGTTTGAGTCGTCATCGCAATATAGTTTTAAACATTTGTTTCAATCCCAATTAAGAAGTTTTGGAAATGTTTTCCAAATCAAAATAAGAAATGTAATCAAATAAAGGAATCAGAAACTGACTGGGGACTTGTTAAGTTGAATGGTTTTCTAAGTATCTATCTGATGTTGGTTTCGACCTTCGGGATTGGTACTTAGGGAATTGTTCTCATACTAGTTTATAATCAGAGACTGATAGTTGTAGAAGAATAGTGATATGTAAATAAGTTACGGAAATGTTTTCCAGCGTTAACGTTTATTTTCTAAACATAGAAAATAAGGAACATATGAATATATATATATATATATTATTGATGGTTGATTTGATAGAATTTCCATCTGGAAATAATATCGTTGTTTACACACTATTTTTCTTTGATGGTTAAATCACAGACTTTCGAAGTTTTGACCATTTTAACATTGTTAATATGGAGAGACCGGTTGGATTATTATCCAAAGGACCACTCTATATTGGCATAAGCATTGCGAATCATATATGCCAAAGATAATTGAGGACGGAGTAAAGTGCAAGGGCTATTGTATAAATCTTAGACAATAGTGCCTAAGTTGGATGTATTGAATAGTGCCTTCGGTTCATCCTGCTCTTGGATGACTTGTATGGATGAATGTCTGAGAGAGTATTTTCAGAAAGGTCACGTACATTGATTTCTTCAACCGTACCAAGAGTGGAAGCGGAGAAGGAAACTTCTTTAGCTAACACGTAATGTACTGTTGTAAACGTCAATTAGTGATTTTCGATGGATCTGACAATGTGGCATTCGAAGTGAATCTGATGTGATGATAAAGCGTAACCTCAAGCCTCATCAACCGGTAAATAACAGAAATCGGGCAGGTAGCATGGCTATGTAGATCGCACCTATTAGGGTGTATAATCACCTGATCTAGAGTTTCAATTACTTCTACAAATCTATTATTGATGTTGTCCCATTTGGGAAACGGTTGCTGATCCCAACCGTTGGTGATATACATTCGATACACTCAAGCGAAATGAGTGGTCGGTCATGTGTGGCCGGGTTGCAAGATGTTCTTGTTGAACCTAGTGTATTCCTCTCTAGAGGTACACTAGCAAAAGGTGATTCCATACCTTGTCATAGTTGGAAATCCTTTACCCAATACGTGCTTGCGGTTTTGATTGTATACTGTATATGTAGAACGTGAGATGAAAGAGTTTCTGCTAGATGATTATTATATTGTGGTTGATAGACATTATTATAATATCAAAAGGTTTTTGATATAAAGATTATTTTGGATTCTCATAAGGGAAACACCCGTTCCGTTATACGGCGTGGTCTTATGAGATATCGTTTAATGGCTCAAACTGTTTTTAAACTGTTTTACTCATACCAGTCCCATGACTGACCCGAAGTTTATTTTGTTTTGTTTTCCCTAAACTCTTGGGTGGCCAATTTTGTACGGGCAGTCAAGTAGTCGGGATTTACAGATACTTGAAGAGCTGGAGCGGGAGGCTTCAGGATTATATAGCTATTATTATTCCGCTGTGTTGTAAGTGTTGTACTCTGATAATGTTACTATATACATATACTGATTTATTTCAAGGATATATTATCTATTATATGTTGTTCGTTCCACTGTGAGATTCGTGTTACTCTGATATTGTATGTTCTTCTTCTTCTTCTATTCTAAGTTTCTATCTTATCTATCCTTACCCTCTACCTTCTTTCTATTAGTTCCCTGGTTTTCAGTTTAATTTGGGGTTGGACTTGTGTTTTTGGTCAGCTCAAATTGGACCGGATTTTCAGTTCATTACACGCTACTGTTGCGTTTTCTTCTTTATCACTTTTCTCTCCTCATCTTGATTATATACCACAGCATGTCACCCCTTCAAACCCACAAGTACTTCCCTCGCTATTTCTTTTTCAACAAAATAGAAAGTCTGCTCCAACATATTTCGCTCCCTTTTACTGTGATGTCATGCTAATGCGGAAATTCCATGCATGCTTTGGCGGACAAGGAACAACCCTCTACCTTTCATAACAATACAACCAATTTCACCGATTACTACACTTCATTTCATGAACCTACTCCTTGTAAACGTGAACACCATTGTTCGTTGTCCCCAACGCAACCTCCTGAACGCGGCTTCCAAGCTGAACTCCCCACTTCTTCCTCCCGTATAGATTTTATACTCGCTCCCCTTCTCTATTCCTCACAAGTATTCCCAGCTCGCCTGCCTTCTGTCCTTAGTGCATCATGAAGACCATCCACTGTTCTTGAACGCGTCCAAGCACTGCTCCCATAAACCCGTCCATGTATTTCTTCTTTCAAACATTCCTCCCACTTTTGAAAACTTCCCATCTCCAGAAGAAGAACCGTTCTCCTGTTTTAAAACCGCAACTCTAGAAATTTAACTCCATTCTCCCAACTTTGAACTCCCTCTTCTTCTTGCGTGATGTACCTCCTACGTCATTTGCCGGCCCAGTCACCCATACATATACGTTTTGGATTTTCTAGAGGAGTGAATGATTTAACTTGTTTTCGATCTTTTAGAAGTCATGAATTTCTTTCGAGTTCTTTGTTCTTACTGGGGATGAAGAATGTATTGCGTGTGTATATATAGGCTCAAATGCCTTGGTTTCAAAGGAATAACCGACAGTAGGATGATGTATGTAGGAGATAGGTTAACAGTTGGTTGATTAGGAAACACAGGGTATATAAAACTTAACTATGAAGCTATAGGGAAAACATAGGTCATGGGTCTGCATGGTCCTTAGTATTTGCGTGATGGGTTTGAGTTTTCTTTTCATTAATAGTTATTCAAGCAATACAGGTTTTCAGCCTATTGATTTTCCTTTATATATATATATATATATATATATATATATATATATTTGACCTATATAGGTTAGACAACACCGATCTACTATCAAGCACATGCTACGTTCTGAGAAATGGTGTCTTACACAATTTATAAATGGTTATGTCCATTTTTCCCGTATGGATATACTAATATACTCACTTAAACTTATATGCCAAGAAAACGGGTACAATGGATATGTATAAAGAAGTGATATGAAAAGAAATGACTTGACCATACTGTGCATTAAACACCGATACTTAAGAACAAAGTAATAGGGATCCACATGTTGACTTAATAGGTTTGCGCCTTTGTATTTTCATTTCCGTGATGTCTACTCAGCTTGTATGAAATCTTAGTGGAGAAGGAATGCAATATACATATATTGTTTATATTATTTAAGTTCAGTGTACCGGTTACATGAAACTTCATTCGTTTACGGGCTGTTATAGATAGAAATAAAAATACAATCGTGTCCAGCGAGGTGCCACGATTCCAAAAATATAATAATATCGGTATGTTAACCCATTCTGTGAGACCCAAAAAGTTGATATAGGGTGTAAAATACTCCAAATAAAAATTTGCGTATTTAATTAATTAAAAATTATAGTAAAATTCTCAAAATTAAATTAAAACTACGCCTTAAAAGAATCTTGTCTAAATTCGAAACCGGTATCTAAATATATTCAAATAACCGTTATGGTCCATATACGATTTCATAGCGATTTTCTGAATATTTGATTTTGACATACCTTGCAATCCATAAAACGAGTTTTCCATTTTCCACTTCTATTACAAATACATAGTTTAACAGATTCCAATGTTTCTTGTTTTGAAGAAATCCGACTAATAACTGGTCCTGTACACTCAGTTGAAGTTCAGAACGTTAAATTACGAACAACCACGATATTACGGGCTCGATTATATTTAATATACATTTTTATACGTTCAACTTCGTTTTAATTAACATATAAATCCACTTATATTACGAATTCAATATTTAAACTGATTTAAATATTCAAATACAAACCGATAAAAATGCGGGACTTTACATTCAGTTAGGGTATATAGGAAATGTTTTAACACAACTTCCTTTACAAAACTTTCCTATTTATTTTTATAATGAATGTTAGGAGAATTTGGATTAAAAATAATAAAGCTAAGAAAATAAAATTATTTTAATAAATTAAATATTATTATATTATTAGGATATTAAAATAATGGATTTTGGGGTTGAGAAATTAAAGTATGGCTTTGGAGAATTAATATATATTTTATATAATAAATAAAATGTTTGTGAAGCTATTTGACATATTATATTTATATGTCGAATATTTGTCAGATTAGAACGTGTCGCGCAACGGTACGATAGTTCGTGAATTTCGACCTGTAACTTTAAATGAATGTACCAGGAGATTCGACCATCGAATTTTTTCGAAATTGGAACCATTGGGTTCGTATTGAAAATATATTTCAAATAATAAGAAGATTTTTGAAATCTAACGGTTTGATTTTGTGAAATGTCAAAATCCAGTTTAAATAAAAATAGCGCTAGAACCTTTAATGACCTGAAATTGGAAATTACGAATATGGACTGTTTTTTTTTTATAAACAAAAATAGGGAAAAATCATTATAAACGATTTGGAATGTGTTTAAACCAATTTTTTATGGTTTTAAATGATAAAAGTGGTTAAGTGGAATTTGGCTATTTTTGTAAAAGCTTTATATAACAAATTTTGAGCAAAGTGTTGAAAAGAATTTTTAACGTAAATAGAAACGAATTCTTAAGTAAGCATTTTTATAAGGTAATTGTAACAACCCGTATTTTTGAATAACATGTTATAACATAAATGAAGGCAGAATTAAACTGTAAAAACTGAATCAAGGGAAATAGGCTGTGCCATTGCGTTCGTCTCGGAAAAATACGCGAAATAGAGTCCGAGTTTTCGAAAATCGGAGTCCGTATGACCAAGATATGGCCTCGCGAAGTTTCACGAAAAATTCACAAATTACAGTATACTTAATTAAGTGAAACGGGTTGCGCAGAGAAATATATATATATATTGATATATACATATATATAATTGAAAATTAAATAAATAAATATGCAAAAATGTTCAAAACAGCGAATTGGGAGAGGGGAATAACCGAACCGGCCGATTTTTGTGGTCGACCCGAGGCCGCTGGGTCGACTAGGGGTTAATCCAGGGTGTTTGGTTGTCAACCCGTGGGCCGATTCGCTCAAATGCAGATTTTGCATTTGAATGGTTCTCATGGTTCAGCTTTAATCCAAAGGCCCTAGATGGTTCCTACACTTGACTTCTTCCCCAAGACATGCTTTGACGGCTTGGATTGAATCTAGGGCTAATCCTATGGCTAATACTATCCTAAAACTCTATAAAAAGACCCCTAAACCTACCCTAAATCCTCATTATTCATCCTAGCAACTAAACTATGGCAAAATCAATCCTCTCATGGCCTCCACTCTCTTCACAAAATTCCTAAACAAATTTCTAAGTGATTTTCCATGCATACAAGTGTCTTTAGACTTGTATGATCATCATTAGCTTGCATTCAAGACAAGTCTCTACATTTGCACCACAAAGAAAGAGTTTTGATCAATCTTGCTTGCATTTTTGGGGTTTAATTGGTTGCATAAGGGTTTTCTTACATTTGCTATACTCATTTGAGTCCGCATAAGCATAGTAAGCCCTATTCCTTTCATACTTAAACTCTAAAGTTAAATGTATGATATGCAAGTTTATTATGATGAGTTATGCAAGTTATCATGTTGTAATATGCAAGTTAATATGCAAGTTTACTATGCTAAGATATGCAAGTTATCATGTTGTAATATGCAAGTTTGATATGCAAGTGTCATATGATATGTAAGTATGTTATGCAAGTTTGGGATGGTCATATGGTTCATGTTATCATGTTATGCAAGCTTATCTTGAGTATGTGAACATAAAGCTTCAAGCTTTATGCCAAAGGTTGCATTTTGGCAACATGTAAGTTATCATATCCTTTATGATAACTTGCATGTGAGGCTAAATGCGAACTTGTGGCAATTTCTACATGTCATTTAGCACCATGTATCATGAACATGCCAAGTTTGATTTTATGCATGCTTTTTGGGCCTAAAGATGTAATATGCAAGTGTATGAACACATGAACATTTCATATGCCACCATGTTGAACTTGTGGCTTCAACATTTTTATGCCATGATTATGCCAAGTTCTCTCTTTCTATCCTTTATGCGCTATTGCGATATGTAAGCGATGGGATTGCGTTTGGGGTTGGGTAAACTTAAAAGACATAAAAACATGAGCTTGGGAATTTACCTATTAAGTTAGGTCTACCCATTGGGAATTTACCTATTAAGTTAGGTCTACCCAATTGCTTGAAAACTTGTAATGTGTTTTGGAAACACGATGGACATGACACTTAGAGAATATAAGTGTGGCCAACTCGAGGTTGGGTTGAGTTTGTAGCGTAAACCTACCCGGAACCGACCGGCCTAACTAGTTGCTACAAACAATAGGACCCAATGTGAGAAGTTGGTCATGTTGTACCTTGGACCCGAGGTTAGACCAAGTTGTGGTGTAAAGCTACCCGGACCCGCCCGGCTTAACTAGTAACCACAACAAAGTCTAATGTGAGAGGTTAAGGCGCATTAATTAATTAATGCCTCATGATTAGGGTTAAGTCATGGACCATTTAATACTTAACCAATTTGGACATGGGGGATTAACGGGGTTAAGTTAACCTGCACTTAACCAATCTGAACTCGGTAAATTAACGGGGTTAAGTTAACCTACACTTAACCAATCTGAACTCGGTAAATTAACGGGGTTAAGTTGAACTTAACCAATCCAACTCAGTAATTTGATAAGGTTGAGAACCAATTTGATATCTGGTCTGGATAAACTAACTTGATTGATAAATTAAACGAGCCTGTTTTGCGGATCTGTAGGACCCACATCAAGTTAGGCAAGTTTGTAAATCTGTTATCTGATCCGTTAGTCTAAAAACTGATCGTCTGAACTTTGTATGTCTGAACTCTGTTAATAAGTTAATCTGAATCTGATAGTCTGGGGACACAAGGGGGAATACTTGTGTCATTTGTTGTTTGGGACCCATATTAGTCAGTAACCCTTTCTGGTATCAAAACTTTGACCCAACTATAAGTAGGGTCCGGGCACGCTTACTGAACTAATTATAAGTGGTTCATTCTGATAATGGCGATGGGTGTTGATGGTGCGTTCCAACCGGGTCATGTGCGTGCATGGACCTCGGTCTGCCTCTGAGGATGTAAGACGCCGTGACATCTGTAAATATGCCTGTGCCAATTGGTTGCCACTTTAGGGAGTGATACACCCTGTCGTGGGGCCGACACAGGGTATTTATGTATTAGGGAGCCGATCGCTTGGGTAGGGTTTAGGGTACACTTAACTCTGTCTGATTCTGTAGGTACCGTCTGTTTGGTTGGGTGGTAACACCCGTCTGTTTCTGCGTGGTACCGTCTGTTAGGGTGGTAAAGGCCCACTACTAGTGTACACCTAATTGTAGTATTCCGTTTCTGTACTCTGTTCTGTTAGGGTGATAAAGGCCCATTATAATTGTAGTATTCTGTTTCTGTACTCGGTTCTGTTAGGGTGGTAAAAGCCCATCTTTCCTAAAACTCTATCTCTGTATGGACCATTCTGTTCCGTCCTGTTTTGATGTAGACATTAGGGTAACACCTAATACTGTTATACTAGTATTGGTACTAAGAAGTTGGATCTGGACTTAGGTCAACACCTGATATTGGGCCAAGTTTAGGCCAAGGGATAAATTCTTGTTTATACATGACATGTTTGAATGCTGGTACACCGGTGGTGAAAAACCTTAAACCTGATTATGCGATGACACCTTTATTTACCTTGCTAGTTAATCATCATGTTAGTATGTTGTTATCCTTATGTTCATCCCTGCTGCTCATGCCAGTTGACTTTATCAGTTTACATTGATTGTAGTAGGGCTTACTCAGTCTTTTTGACTGACCTGTTTTCTTTCGCCTCTTTTCTTCCGTTTCCCCCCCTCCCCAGGTTCTCAGGGAGGGAATATTGGAGCTTAGCTTGGATTTCTGATCACCTGCTTGTGGGATTTAGCTCATGTACGGTCTTGACATGAAGCTAGCTATGGTTATCACTTATTTTGGGGATATTACTTCTGTATTTCAGTTTTTCAGTGATGTTGTTTTTATCTAGACTTGTGTATTTGGAAAGTTGACATTATGTTGTACCAAACTTGTTTTGAAATAGTTTAAAATCTTCCGCTGTTTTACTTATCTTATTTACTCTGTTTACATATATACATATGTACTTGTTCTGCCTTGATATATCATTATGCATGTTTACCTGATTCAAACGCCCCTCCAAAGTCAGAGTGCTTGCAAGAGCCACCCTGGCGGAGGTGGGGTGTTACATTTGGTATCGGAGCATATGGTTTACGAGAAGGGACAAAAAGGTTTTTTAAAACTTTTGGAAAACTATTTTCAAAACCAAGTATAAAGTATTTTCCAAAGAAAAGTCTAGTATTTTAAAAGGCTATTCCCCAAAAGCCATTAGCACAATCCTTAGTTATCTATCCTTAGTTTCCTCGTTCTGAATTTATCTTTTCCTTCGTTTCAGTATGGCCGATAACTCTGCTATTCCGGAGGGAGTACACGTACCTGTTTGGTATAGGAGACTTTTGGAGGCTAAGGCGACCGAAGCCAGTCCCGCAGATGTTCCTCCTCCTCCGGTAGTTAATGTTCCTCCTCCTCCTGTCGCTGAGGTTCCTCTTCCTCCTCCCCCTCAGCATCCTCCAGTAGAATTCACGAAGATTTGCAAGGACTTCAAAGCAATGGGTGGCAAGAACTTTCTAGGCACCGAAACTTTTGTAGAGACCAGGAATTGGTTGAAAGAGACCGAGGATTTATTCGCTATCTTTGGATTAGATGATCAGAGAAAGATCCTGTTGGCGGTTTGGCTTATGAAGGATGAAGCCGCTTATTGGTGGGAAGTCACCAATGGTACTAGGCCTATTGAGACTTGGGCCGATTTCAGGGCAAGATTTGGGCTTAAGTTTCTATCTTCAGCTGAAGAAAATTTGCAAATGGAGAAGTTTATTGCTTTGAAGCAAGGAGACATGTCCATCAAAGAATACGTGAACAAGTTCAATCAGTTAGCTCGTTTTGGCTTGGATATGGTGAATACTCCTCAGAAGAAGGCTCTTCGTTTTGCCAGAGGATTGAATGAGCCGTTACAGGAGTTGGCTATGTCTCATGTGCCCATGTGGGCCACGTTTGAGAGTTTGGTAGATATGGCCCTACTCAATGAAGAGAATAAGAGTGCCAAGAAGGAGGTCAAGGTGAATGAGTCTCAAAACAAGAAAACGGGGCCCAAAAAGGAAATGCAAAAGAAGGAGGAGAAGTTTGAAGATAAGAAAGAAAAGAAGTGCTTTACTTGTGGAAGTTCAACCCATCTAAACAAGGATTGCAGAAAGAGGAAGGGAACCTGCTTTAACTGTGGAGAGACGGGACACTTCACTAGGGACTGCCCGAGGAAGAAAGGGACTACATCGGAAGGAACGGTGAATACTCGCAGGGCGAGTGAATAGATTAGGGCTAGAACAATTTGTCTGTAGGTTATTTAATTTTCCTTGTCTAATTTTCAGTTTGAAACTCTTTTTCTGGTATTTTGATTCTGTAATGGAAACTTGGTATTTTAATGATAGTCTTGTTTCTGATCTAGTAATAGTCTCAAACTCCCTGAGAGTTATAACTCATCTGTTTGTGATAAATTGAGATTTGAATGTATCTGTGTTGGGCATGAGGGTGACTATGACGAATACATTCTGGGTTTCTACCATGCTTAGTTTCCTAAGAATCATTTGGGGAAATCTGATCTGTACTAGTAGTCTGTAAGTATATGTACCAAGTTTTTGTTTTATCTGTACTCGCTTCCATCACTCGACTGTGTCTTGTTGAGATAGGAATCCTATGGATGTAAACATGTGTTTGAGACATGTTATGTTTGATGGTTGCAAGTGGATGCAAGTGGTTGCTAGTGGTTGCTCGTGGATGCATAAACACACACTAGGCACTAGATCGGCTTGAAATACACTCTCATATTGCATATGGACATGTGTACATTTTCAATTCTTATGGTTGCAAGATGGTTGATTCAGCACATGGGTGTTGCATATGGACGAATGTTTGTGCACACATATAGTATTATATGATTAGGACTATTTGCATACATATAGATTCATTTCACTAACATAAATTGCATTGATGATATTTGCATTAGATAAGTACATATACACACACCTTTGCATATGTTCATACAGCATTTAGAATCTTGTAAGGACAATGATTGCTCGTGGATGATGTTTTGAGTAGATGGATGATGGATGGTAGGATACGTTCTTCCTAACTTGAAGATTTCGGGGACGAAATCCTTTAAGGAGGGGAGAATGTAACAACCCGTATTTTTGAATAACATGTTATAACATAAATGAAGGCAGAATTAAACTGTAAAAACTGAATCAAGGGAAATGGGCTGTGCCATTGCGTTCGTCTCGGAAAAATACGCGAAATAGAGTCCGAGTTTTCGAAAATCGGAGTCCGTATGACCAAGATATGGCCTCGCGAAGTTTCACGAAAAATTCACAAATTACAGTATACTTAATTAAGTGAAACGGGTTGCGCAGAGAAATATATATATATATATTGATATATACATATATATAATTGAAAATTAAATAAATAAATATGCAAAAATGTTCAAAACAGCGAATTGGGAGAGGGGAATAACCGAACCGGCCGATTTTTGTGGTCGACCCGAGGCCGCTGGGTCGACTAGGGGTTAATCCAGGGTGTTTGGCTGTCAACCCGTGGGCCGATTCGCTCAAATGCAGATTTTGCATTTGAATGGTTCTCATGGTTCAGCTTTAATCCAAAGGCCCTAGATGGTTCCTACACTTGACTTCTTCCCCAAGACATGCTTTGATGGCTTGGATTGAATCTAGGGCTAATCCTATGGCTAATACTATCCTAAAACTCTATAAAAAGACCCCTAAACCTACCCTAAATCCTCATTATTCATCCTAGCAACTAAACTATGGCAAAATCAATCCTCTCATGGCCTCCACTCTCTTCACAAAATTCCTAAACAAATTTCTAAGTGATTTTCCATGCATACAAGTGTCTTTAGACTTGTATGATCATCATTAGCTTGCATTCAAGACAAGTCTCTACATTTGCACCACAAAGAAAGAGTTTTGATCAATCTTGCTTGCATTTTTGGGGTTTAATTGGTTGCATAAGGGTTTTCTTACATTTGCTATACTCATTTGAGTCCGCATAAGCATAGTAAGCCCTATTCCTTTCATACTTAAACTCTAAAGTTAAATGTATGATATGCAAGTTTATTATGATGAGTTATGCAAGTTATCATGTTGTAATATGCAAGTTAATATGCAAGTTTACTATGCTAAGATATGCAAGTTATCATGTTGTAATATGCAAGTTTGATATGCAAGTGTCATATGATATGTAAGTATGTTATGCAAGTTTGGGATGGTCATATGGTTCATGTTATCATGTTATGCAAGCTTATCTTGAGTATGTGAACATAAAGCTTCAAGCTTTATGCCAAAGGTTGCATTTTGGCAACATGTAAGTTATCATATCCTTTATGATAACTTGCATGTGAGGCTAAATGCGAACTTGTGGCCATTTCTACATGTCATTTAGCACCATGTATCATGAACATGCCAAGTTTGATTTTATGCATGCTTTTTGGGCCTAAAGATGTAATATGCAAGTGTATGAACACATGAACATTTCATATGCCACCATGTTGAACTTGTGGCTTCAACATTTTTATGCCATGATTATGCCAAGTTCTCTCTTTCTATCCTTTATGCGCTATTGCGATATGTAAGCGATGGGATTGCGTTTGGGGTTGGGTAAACTTAAAAGACATAAAAACATGAGCTTGGGAATTTACCTATTAAGTTAGGTCTACCCATTGGGAATTTACCTATTAAGTTAGGTCTACCCAATTGCTTGAAAACTTGTAATGTGTTTTGGAAACACGATGGACATGACACTTAGAGAATATAAGTGTGGCCAACTCGAGGTTGGGTTGAGTTTGTAGCGTAAACCTACCCGGAACCGACCGGCCTAACTAGTTGCTACAAACAATAGGACCCAATGTGAGAAGTTGGTCATGTTGTACCTTGGACCCGAGGTTAGACCAAGTTGTGGTGTAAAGCTACCCGGACCCGCCCGGCTTAACTAGTAACCACAACAAAGTCTAATGTGAGAGGTTAAGGCGCATTAATTAATTAATGCCTCATGATTAGGGTTAAGTCATGGACCATTTAATACTTAACCAATTTGGACATGGGGGATTAACGGGGTTAAGTTAACCTGCACTTAACCAATCTGAACTCGGTAAATTAACGGGGTTAAGTTAACCTACACTTAACCAATCTGAACTCGGTAAATTAACGGGGTTAAGTTGAACTTAACCAATCCAACTCAGTAATTTGATAAGGTTGAGAACCAATTTGATATCTGGTCTGGATAAACTAACTTGATTGATAAATTAAACGAGCCTGTTTTGCGGATCTGTAGGACCCACATCAAGTTAGGCAAGTTTGTAAATCTGTTATCTGATCCGTTAGTCTGAAAACTGATCGTCTGAACTTTGTATGTCTGAACTCTGTTAATAAGTTAATCTGAATCTGATAGTCTGGGGACACAAGGGGGAATACTTGTGTCATTTGTTGTTTGGGACCCATATTAGTCAGTAACCCTTTCTGGTATCAAAACTTTGACCCAACTATAAGTAGGGTCCGGGCACGCTTACTGAACTAATTATAAGTGGTTCATTCTGATAATGGCGATGGGTGTTGATGGTGCGTTCCAACCGGGTCATGTGCGTGCATGGACCCCGGTCTGCCTCTGAGGATGTGAGACGCCGTGACATCTGTAAATATGCCTGTGCCAATTGGTTTCCACTTTAGGGAGTGATACACCCTGTCGTGGGGCCGACACAGGGTATTTATGTATTAGGGAGCCGATCGCTTGGGTAGGGTTTAGGGTACACTTAACTCTGTCTGATTCTGTAGGTACCGTCTGTTTTGTTGGGTGGTAACACCCGTCTGTTTCTGCGTGGTACCGTCTGTTAGGGTGGTAAAGGCCCACTACTAGTGTACACCTAATTGTAGTATTCCGTTTCTGTACTCTGTTCTGTTAGGGTGATAAAGGCCCATTATAATTGTAGTATTCTGTTTCTGTACTCGGTTTTGTTAGGGTGGTAAAAGCCCATCTTTCCTAAAACTCTATCTCTGTATGGACCATTCTGTTCCGTCCTGTTTTGATGTAGACATTAGGGTAACACCTAATACTGTTATACTAGTATTGGTACTAAGAAGTTGGATCTGGACTTAGGTCAACACCTGATATTGGGCCAAGTTTAGGCCAAGGGATAAATTCTTGTTTATACATGACATGTTTGAATGCTGGTACACCGGTGGTGAAAAACCTTAAACCTGATTATGCGATGACACCTTTATTTACCTTGCTAGTTAATCATCATGTTAGTATGTTGTTATCCTTATGTTCATCCCTGCTGCTCATGCCAGTTGACTTTATCAGTTTACATTGATTGTAGTAGGGCTTACTCAGTCTTTTTGACTGACCTGTTTTCTTTCGCCTCTTTTCTTCCGTTCCCCCCCCCCAGGTTCTCAGGGAGGGAATATTGGAGCTTAGCTTGGATTTCTGATCACCTGCTTGTGGGATTTAGCTCATGTACGGTCTTGACATGAAGCTAGCTATGGTTATCACTTATTTTGGGGATAGTACTTCTGTATTTCAGTTTTTCAGTGATGTTGTTTTTATCTAGACTTGTGTATTTGGAAAGTTGACATTATGTTGTACCAAACTTGTTTTGAAATAGTTTAAAATCTTCCGCTGTTTTACTTATCTTATTTACTCTGTTTACATATATACATATGTACTTGTTCTGCCTTGATATATCATTATGCATGTTTACCTGATTCAAACGCCCCTCCAAATTCAGAGTGCTTGCAAGAGCCACCCTGGCGGAGGTGGGGTGTTACAGTAATGCAATGATTTTTGGAAGCCAAATAACTTAACCCTGGTACGAGCCAAAAACAGGATGAAAGACAACAGAGTAAAGCTAAAATTTATGCCATGACATGGAGTCTAGGAAGTTTTACTTATGTGGATATTGGAATTAAGGGCCGTTGGATGATGGTCAAATACGACCAGGTAGATGGTCAAATACGACCGGCGAACGTTATGTTCAGGTAATTGTCCAACTCACCAAGTATTGGTGGGCCGGCTCTGTCGATCTAAGGTTCACGTGCGCGTGAGTCTTGGACATCTGGCTAGAGATGCTCTGAATCGGATAAGGAAGATCCTTTGCCTTGGTTCATGATGGAATCTAATTTTGAATATAAGACTTTACGGTTTTAGTTGTAAACCTATATGACAACATAATAAGATGGGTATTATGCCATCTAAGATTGATATATTTGTTTTCGAAATTGTTTTCCACATTTAGATAATAATAATAGTAATATCAAATGATGTTCTCATATCAAGCATGTTTGGCCATTATAAGGTAAAACTCTATCCTCCGGTTTTCGTTTGCATTGTGTGATAGGACCTGAGTCTTATAATGGCTTCATTTTTCAAAAAGCATTGTCTTGTTTTATGCACTGGAATTCATGTGGAGTAAACCCGTTCCATGTCATATGACGTGGTCCCGTGATATGCCTTGTTTTAAGGATAAGTTAACAATAACTATAATGTTTCTCATACCAATCCCATTACTAACTCGTTGTTTGTTTTCCCTTGCAAGTTCGAGTGCCTATATTTTTACATGGGTAGCCATGTAAATAGGTCTTTAGCTTGTATCTTTTGGATGTGTATGGAAGCTGGTTTTGGACTTGGAGCTGAAGTAGGATTTTGATGTTTCTTTGGACCCTTCAAGACTCTATCACGTTGATTATCTTTTATTCCGTTGTGTACCAATTATCAAGTTGAATCTACTATGTATAATTATGAACATGTATTGCTGTAAACTCTGACATTATCCTTTGATGTAAATTCATGTACATTATTATCTAATGTTATGCTATGTTATGTGTTATGCTGTTGTGATTAATATGTTATATTCCAACGACGATCCTTTTCGCCCGGGTTCGAAGGTTTGGGTCGTCACAGGTGGTATCAGAGCTGAGGGCTAGCCTTAGTTCTGGAGTATAACATATTAAAGGACTCATCAGAGATAGAATTAGTAGTATTCTAGGATGAGTGACTCATCAGAGATAGGATTAGCAATATCCTAGAATGAATACAATAGAATAACACAGCCCTAGTAGACGTGTTTCTATTTACATAATGTCTTTATGCTCTTACAATTTCCTTAAGACACCTTTTTCATTTGCTTGACTATTTTCTTGATATTTACAGATATAGCAGAAAATGAGTGGCATAGGCGGAAGATATAGAGGAAGAGGTAATGTTGTAGTTCAGCAACCAAATGAAGCAGTGGTGCCCCCACAGCCAGGACCCGATTTGGAAATTTTAGCAAAGAAATACAAGAATTTGGAATAGGTACCATTCTTAGGAAAGGAATCAGTTATTGAAGCACAAGCATGGATGTGTTCTTATGAAAGAATTTTCGAAGGTTTAAGATTAAATGGAGAGCAGAAAAGATTCTTGGCATCTTGTTTACTCAAAGTTGAAGCTTTAATATGGTGGGAAACAATTAAAATGGGAAATCTAGGAGGTAACATTACTTGTGATCGATTTAAAGAAGTTTTCAAAGAAAGATTTGTTTCCTCGGAAGCATTAGAACGTTTTCTTTATGAGCACTCCAATATGAAACAAGGAGATATGACCATTCAGGACTACCTGATTAAATTCAACGAACTTTCTTGCTTTGGCCAGAGTTGATTCAAGTTCCGATAAGAAGAATGTGAGATTCATTAAGGGTCTTCAAAGAAGGTACAGAAGCAGAGTAACTTCTCATGTGAGGCTTCGATTTGCAGAGATGGTAGAAATGGCTTGCTGTCATGAGAACATAGACAAACAAAATGCTTTGGAAGACAAGGAGAAAGTCAATTCTAGGAAAAAGAGAAAGTTATAAAGTAGGAAGCCTGAGATAAGTAACAAAGACGATAAACCTAAAAAGGAGGGGGAAATGCCTAAGAGAAATGGGTAAAGACTATCATATCTTCAACTGCAACAAGAAAGGACACTTGTCAATAGAATGTAGATCTCCAAAAAGGCAGTTCAAATCCAGCAAGATGACTCAGGATAAGAAGGAATGCCATTATTGTCATAAGATTGGCTATATAAAACAAAGTTGGTCGCTTTTGAAGAAGACCTAAGTGTCCCATGCCTATAATGTGGCAAATGCTCCAACATCCTTGGTTGGTAGGAGAGGGCCGGAAGTTCTAGAAGGTATGCTTACCGTTAAAGATATTCCAATCAAATTGTTGTTTGACACTGGGGCATCACACAGTTCCATATCAAGTAAGATAGTTAGGGAGTTAGAACCTAAACTCAAATATCTTGAAGAACCCATTTGCATTGGAAATCCAATAGGAGGTTCCACCGACCTTTACTCACTCTATAGAGTACCTGTCTCTTATTCTTAGTACCTATTTCCCTTTGATACGGCTGTCATGGATTTCACCAAATTTGATATTATACTTAGATTGTATTGGCTAACCTAATACGAAACTAATGTTAAGTGTGTAGAAAGAATTGTTAGCGTAAAAACCAAAGTTGGAAATTATATGGAGATACCATCTGAAGGCCCGAATTTAAATAGGAATGAATTTTGGTTTACTCTCTATGTTCCCCCCACTCCCTTAGTGTCTATCCCAGTTGTAAAGGAGCATCTGGATGTGTTCGAAGAAGTGAAAAGTCTTCCTTTGCGAGGAGAGATTGATTTTAGGATTGATTAGGTTTCGAATGTGAGGCCAGTTATGCATGCAATTCAGAGAATGCCGATAATGAAGAAAGAAGAATTGAACATTCATACTCAGCAACTTTTATGGAAAGGTCTGATCATGCCTAGTTTCTCGAGTTGGGGAGTAGCAGTGGTATTTTTTCTGAAATCTGAAGGTACCCATAGACTATGTGTAGATTATCGAGACCTCAACAAGCAAACTCTTAAGAATAAGTATCCACTTCCTCACATAGATGATTTGTTGGATCGTTTGAATGGAGCTTGAGTATTCTCCAAGACTGACCTATCCATAGGTTTTCATCAGTTATGGATTGCAGAAGAGTGTGTTCCATTAACACTTTTAGGATCCCAGATTTATTTATGAATGGTTAATAATGCCTTTTGGGTTGTGCAACGCCCCCTGCTTATTTTGTAGAATTGATGAACTGGGTGTTCCGAGAGGTGTTGAATAATTTCATGTTAGTTTACATTGATGACATTCTTATCTTCTGGAAGACAAAAGAAGAGCACACAAGACAGTTAGAAAAAGTATTGGAGATTTTGAGAAGGAATATATTGAAGGCAAAGTTTTCCGAATGCCAGTTCTGAAAAAAAGAAGTGAAGTTTCTTAGACATGTGGTGACATGTGGTATCGAAGAAAGGGATCTCGATAAATCCGATCAAGATTGCGTCCATCCAAGATTGGAAGCAACCAAAAACCCCCACTGGAGTTAGAAGTTTTCTTGGGTTGGATAGCTATTATAGGAAGTTCGTAAAGGATTTTTCTAAGTTGTCTTGTCCTTTGACAAAGTTGACCAAGAAACATGTTAAATTTGTTTGGACTCCCAGCTTTCCAATAATTAAAGGAAAGACTAAACACATCCTCGATATTGACTATTATAGATGGTAATCAAGATTTGATTGTCTATACCGATGCTTCTAGAGAGGGTGTTGGAGCGGTATTGATGAAAAGAGGTAAAGTAATTGCTTATGCGAGTCGACAATTGAAGCTGTATGAGAAAAGGTACGCCACTCGTGATTTGGAGTTGTTAGCTGTGGTATCTGGCTTGAAAATTTGGAGACACTACCTATCATGTGAGAAGTTTGAGTTATACATTGATCATAAATCGTTGAGGTATTTATTCACCTAGGAAGATTTGAATATGAGGCAACAGATTTGGTTGGAGTTTTTGGCGGCACATGATCTGGATATTCTCTACACTCCAGGAAAGGCCAAAGTCGTTGCAGATGCGCTCAATAGAAAAAAATGCAATTATTGCCAATCTGATTGTCACACCTTCATTGATCGAGAAGATTTTCGTCTTACAGAAATATTATGAGTTTATTCAGAAGATTAGCAAAAGAATTAAGGAGGGTGAAGTCTCTAACTTCCAAATTAATAATAAAGGAATCTTGAGATTAAAAAGACGAATTTGTGTTTCAGATATTCCTGAACTCAACAGAGAAGTACTAAATGAATGCCACAAGTCTAAACTCAGTATACATCCAATGGTACAGAAGATGTATTGAGATCTAAAGCGGAAATTTTGGTGAAAGCCCATGAAAAAAATATCTTAGTATGTGTTAGCAGGTGTCCAACTTGCCAACAAGTCAAAAGTGATCAACAGAAAGTCACCGGGTTACTACAACCGTTAGAGATTCCAGAATGGAAGTGGGACCAGATATCAATGGATATCATTGACGTTTTGCCTAGAACCAAGAAAGGTAACGAAAGTATCTACGTTATTGTAGATCATCTGACGAAGAGTGCCCATTTTCTTCCAGTAAGAGCAAATAGAACAGCTTAGAGCCTTGCTCAATTGTATATGAAGGAAGTTGTAAGACTGCATGGAATTCCTAACATCATTGTCAATGATCGAGATCCGATCTTCACCAGTAAGTTCTAGGAGGCATTTCAGTCTGAGTTGGGTACAAAGTTGAATCTTAGCACTGCCTACCACCCCCATATAGATGGTCAAACTAAAAGGGTGAATTGAGTTTTGGAATATCTATTAAGAGCATGTATCCTTGATTTTGGAGGATTACTGGAAGATCATTTGCATCTTGCAGAGTTCTCGTACAACAATAGCATTCAAGCAAGTCTGAAGATGTCACCATTTGAAGCGTTACGTGGTCGACCTTGTAGATCTCCTACATGCTGGATTGAACCTGGTAATTGACTAGTATTGGGTCCAGATATGATCCGGGAAGCAGCGGAAAAAGTGGACTTTATTAAGAAGAGGTTGAAGGTAGCTCAAAGCCGACAGAAAAATTATGCAGATTCTAGAAGAAGAGATTTGGAATTTGTTGTGGGCAATCAGGTATTCTTGAAAGTTTCTCCATTGAGGGGAGTGATCCTATTCGGGAAGACAAAGAAGTTATCACCCAAGTATATTGGTCCATTCTCGATATTGGAGAGAGTTGGAACTCTGGCCTACAGGATCCAGTTACCGGATTGGTTACCCGAAGTTCATGATGTGTTTCACGTTTCTTATCTCTAGAAGTATGTATAAGATCCTGATTCGATTGTTGAAGAAGCGGCACAGGAAGACTTAGAGATCACCCCAAATCTAGCAGTTCATAGAGAGCCTTTAAAGATAATAGGCAGAGAGATAAAGAAACTGAGAAATAAAAGGGTGAGGCTAGTCAAAGTGCAATGGAGCGGAGATCTAAGGGACTATACAAGGGAGACTAAGGATAGCATTAAAAAGGCTTATCTCAAGTGTAGAGAGGATTTCATTCAATTTTGGGGACAAAATTCTTTTAAGTGAGGGCGATTGTAACGACTCGAAAATTTGAGACCAATTTAAAATTTATTTTTAAATTAATTTTATGAGAATTTATGATCGATTTTGAAAATTCGATGATTTCATGTTGTTTTCGTAATTTTACAAAGGAATATTTTTCGAATGATCTCGAAATTTGATGAAACCAATTTTATTGGATCTGTAACGTCGAAAAATGGTAAGATTCTAAATTTCATAATTTTTTGAGTTAGTATGTAAGCATGCGAAAAAGACTTAGCCGACAGCACCAATAGACATTTTGTGCGGAGATTTCAAGAAGCTGAGGTAAAGGGGGCATTGAAACGTATGAAATCAGGTTAAATGCATCAGAGGCTAAGTAAAAAGGAGGGTGAAAAAAACGTTTACAGAATAGCTAGGCTACGCGAGAGGAGGACAAGGGACTTTAATCAGGTTAAATGCATTAAGGATGAGAATGATAGACTTTTGGTGAAAGACGATGAGATAAAGAATAGGTGGAGAGAATACTTTGATAAGCTTTTCAACAAAGAAAGTGATAGCTCTTCGATTGAGTTGGAAGACTTAGCGACAGCACCAATAAACATTTTGTGCGGAGATTTCAAGAAGCTGAGGTAAAGGGGGCATTGAAACGTATGAAATCAGGCAAGTCGGTAGGGCCTGATGACATTCCTATTGAGATGTGGAGATGCTTTGGAGATGCAGGGATAAGATGGCTAACTAAGTTGTTTAATAATATTTTCAAATCAAACAAAATGCCAAACGAGTGGAGGAGAAGCATTTTAGTTCCAATCTTCAAGAATAAAGGAGATATTCAAAGTTGCACGAACTATAGAGGAATTAAGCTTATGAGTCATACAATGAAGCTTTGGGAGAGAGTTTGCGAGCAGCGTTTGAAGAGGTTGACAAGTATCTCTAGGAATCAATTTGGTTTTATGCCTGGAAGGTCAACCACTGAGGCGATTTTCTTGGTTAGGCAACTTATGGAGAGATACAGGGAGCAGAAGAAAGATCTCCACATGGATTTTATTGACCTGGAAAAAGCTTATGACAGAGTGCCGAGGAGGGTTATGTGATGGGCGCTAGAAAGGAAGAGAGTGTCATCAAAATATATTACCCTTATTAAGGATATGTATGAGGGGGTTGTGACTAGTGTTAGGGCATGCGATGGTGAGACTAGAGACTTTCCAATTAACATAGGGTTACATCAAGGTTCGGCTTTGAGCCCCTATATTTTTACATTAGTGATGGATGAAATCACAAAAAATATACAAAGGGAGATTCCCTGTGTATGCTCTTTGCCGATGATGTTGTGCTGATTGATGAAAGTAGAATAGGGGTTAATCGATAACTGGAGTTGTGGAGGGAGACCTTGGAATCAAAGGGTTTCAGGCTTAGCAGAACAAAAACAGAGTATATGAAGTGTGAGTTTAGCAGTGTCAGGTCAGATGACGGAGATGTTACCCTGGCCGATAGAGTAGTACCCAAGAAGGAATCGTTTCGATACTTAGGATCTATGTTACCGTGTGATGGAGAGATTGATAAGGATGTTTGTTTTAGAATTCAAGCAGGATGGGTGAAATGGCGACTAGCACCTGACATTCTCTGTGATCGGAAGATTCCTCAGAAGCTTAAAGGAAAGTTCTATAAGACAGCAATCAGGCCTGCAATGTTATATGGTGCAGAATGTTGGCCTACTAAGAGGCAACACGTCCAGAAGATAAGCGTAGCAGAGATGCGGATGCAGCGTTGGAGCTGTGGGCATACCATACGAGATCGGATTAGAAATGAGGATATGCGGGAAAAATTTGGAGTTGCACCTATTGAAGAGAAGTTAGTCCAATACCGCTTGAGATGGTTTGTACATATCCAACGTAGACCATACGATGCACCTGTATGCGTCGGAATTCTAGGCCGTGCTGAAGGCCCAAAGGGAGGTAGAGGTCGACCTAAAATGACATGGGAAGAGATAATAAAGAGAGATTTAAGTAACTGGAGTTTATCGGAAGAGCTGGTAGTTGATAGCAGTGCATGGAAATTGGCAATCCATGTACCAGAACCTTAGGGTTTTTTTAGACTTTATTTCACGTTTACTGAACCTTTTTACTTTTTATTACTATTTTAGATTTTATTTCACTGTTATTGAACCTTTTTACTTATTATTATTATTATTAAAAAAACCTTTATCAGACGACTTTTTATTTGTTTGGTTATTTTAAACCCTATATATATATATATATTATCATCATTATTAATTTTATTTTATTTTAATTTTGGGTTCCATATCTAGCCAACCCCAACTTGTTTGGGATATATGGCTTTGTTGTTGTTGTAGTAGTATGTAAGCATGCAGGAATTAAATGCGTACCGAGTCAACCCGTCGAAATTAAGCGGAAACACGATAAAAAATAGAACAGAGGGTCAAACGAACTCCAAACTCGACGAGACCTGTTTCATTGGATCCGTAATTATGTTTTATGTTAGAGTTCAAATTTTGTATAAAATGGAATTGCTGTTTGGTCACACGAGTAGAAGACGTAACATTGAACTAACACACGTTCACGTTTGTCAAAAGGAACTAAGCCTCAAATGCCTATTTGAGGTGTCGCGCGATCAAGTGCCTTAGATGTTTTTCTTCACCATTATCCCCTCTCTGACACCTCACCAATCTGCAAGCTTTCCCTTCTTATAAAACTTCCTTTCCTCCTCCTTTCTTCTCCTTTTCCACTTCTCCTTTACTTTCACCTCCTCTTCCTTGAGCGTCCATGGTCGTCGCCTACATTCTCCCTCCCTTCCACTAACTTCCGCCATCTCACCCACTCCCACCGGCATATGCCAGGCCTCCACCCCCTTCTCCTCCTTATTGAACTACACTTTCCCCCATAAAACTCTAAAAACACAAATTTTTACTCCATTTTGCAAATTAATCCCACCAAAAACCCATCTTTCCACCTCTACACACCTCCAGACCACAACCAAAATCCCTTAAGGCCTGCGCCTCCCCCGATACCAACTCCCTCTATCCAAAAACGTGGGTCCCTCTCCTTGCCGAACACCCACAAGCCCAATTTCCCTTCTCGTTTTATTTGAAAACCCAGATCTGCCACTGTGTGTACATCTGGTAAATTTAGGGACCCTATAGCCTCAAAAATCGGATCTCGTAAACTTGTGGAAAAGTTTGTAGGCATTGTGGAAGCGTCGGTGTCATGTGCGAGAGTCCAGAGTCCATCCCTTTCAAAGATTGGCAGAGTGGAAATCGATGGTGAGAAACCAAAACTCACTATAAAGGGATAGATAGAATTAATTGTTTATAGTTAATTGATTGTGTTCGATAATGATTAATGATGATCATATAAGTTTAGTATGATGTTAAATAATGAGTAGTACAATAAAAATATCATTTTAATCTGATATATGTGAAATCATTTGGGTGTGTGGCACTTAAATCACAAACAGTGTCGATGGAAAGCAGTTGAACCTTAAATGGTATTGGTTAAGTAATTTATAAATTAGTTGCATTTGAATGTGTAGAAAACCACACATGGTGTGAAAATGGATGTTGTTTGATTGTTGAGTGAGTGTCACATAATACAGGGTATGAAAATGAACAATAAAAGTGGTTATTGGTTCATTGGTTAAGTCTCCATCAAGGAAAAGGGACGACTATTCGTAATTGTAATATGTTATTTTTAAGTAATTTTCATATAGATATGGCTTCTTCAAGTTTTATTTACAAAATGAATAGTAACTGATTAAACTAAAGTTCGGTTACGGTATATGGGAATATTTTAACACAACTTCCTTTACAAAACTTTCTTAATTATTTTTGTAACGAATGTCAGGAGAATTTCAAATAAAAATAATGAAGTTTAGAAAATAATATTATTTTAACCATTTAAATATTATTATAATATTAGGATATGGAAATAATTGATTTTGGGGTTGAAAAATTGAAGTACGTCTTTGGAAAATTATTATATATATTTTACATAATAAATAAAACATTTTGAAGCTATTCGACGTGTTTTATATTATACCTCAAATATTGGTTAGAATAGAATGTGTCGCGCAGCGGTAGTTCGCGAATTTTGACCTGTAACTTTAAATGAATGTACCGAGAGATGCGACCATTGGATTTTTCTCGAAGCTGGAACCGTTGTGTTCGTATTGAAAAGATCTTTCAAATGATAAGAAGAGTTTCGAAATCTAACAGTCAGATTTTGTTAAATATTCAAATTCAGTTTGAATAAAAACAACGCTAGAACCTGTAAACAATGAAAGTGGTTAAGTGGAATTTGGCTATTTTTTGCAAAAGATTTATACAACATATATCGAGCAAAGTGTTGAAGTACGAATTTTAATTCATAAATCGAATTGAATTCTTAAGTAAACCTTCTTATAAGGTTATGTAACGATTTTTGGAAGTCAGATAACTTAACCAGGCTTGAGAATTAAATTTTAAATCTTATGAAAGGAAACTAATTAAAGGAGACTTAATTGGTGAGTCAATAATCCAACAAGGGTTTGATTTGATTTGTTTTAGCGTGAATTATTTGAAAAGATTGATTTAACCTATTTCGAATAATTGCACGACAATTAAAAGTCGAAGATAATGAAGACGATGCAAAACCGGGAATCTTCACATCGAAAGGACTGCTTGTTAATGCCCTGGATTTGGGTAGCTCCCTTGAAGAGGTTATAATGGCAGTGGTCCGGACGTACTTGTTGAGTGTCCGAATGTGCAAGGCATGTCTCCTGTATTGGACATATACGACAAGGGATAAGGTGTCTTCGATTTCGTTCAGACGCGGAATGAACTTGTAAATGGACTATGAGTCTGACATTGTATTTCATAACATAATCGATTATTTGCTATTGATGATATATCTATGGTGGAGGAGAATTTATTCTCTTGGCTTAACACCCTTCTTTGAGATGTACGAGGTCAAAGGTTATATTATTAATAGAAACTTCTCATATATTACAATTGACAATGTGGCATGCTAAGTGTTGCTGACAGATTGATCAAAGCTTTTGTGGAAAAGCATAGCTTTATAGTACGTTGACTCGTGAGTCTCACACCTCAGTATGAGCCAAAAACAGGATGAAAGACAGCAGAGTAAGGACATGCGTTTCTTTCTAGCTAATGATTATGCCATGGTATGGAGCCCAGACAGATTTACTTATGTGGATGTTGGAATTGAAGGCCCTGGGATGATGGTCCAATACGACTAGGTAGACGGTCAAATGTGATCGGGGAACGTTATGTTCGGGTAATCATCCAACTCACCGGGTATTGATGGGCTGGCTCTGCCGATCTATGGTTTACGTGTGCGTGAGTCTTGGACATCTGGCTAGAGATGTTCTGTATCGGATAAGGAAGATCCTTTGCCTTGGTTCATGATGGAATCTAATTTCCAGTACGAGACTTAGTTGTAAACCTATATGGCGACATAACAGGATGGGGTATTATGTTATCTAAGATTGATGGATTTATTTTCAAGATTGGTTTCCATATTTAGATACTAATAATAACATCAAATTATATTCTCGTATCAAGCATGTTTGGCTATTATAAGGTAAAACATTATCCTTCGGTTTGCGCTTGCATGGTGTGATGGGACCTGAGTCTTATATAGCTTCATTTTTCAAAAAGCATTGCATTGTTTTATGCAGTGGCATTCGAGTGGAGTAAACCCGTTCCGTGTCATATGACGTAGTCCTGTGATATGCCTTGTTTAAAGATAAGTTAAGAAAAACTGTAGGGTTTCTCATAACAGTCCCATGACTGACTCGTAATTTGTATTTCCCTTGCAAACTCGGGTGCCCATATTTTTACACGGGCAACCAAGTAAACAGGTCTTTAGCTTGTATCTTTTGGATGTGTAAGGAAGCTTGTTTTGGACTTGGAGCTGAAGTAGGATTTTGATGTTTCTTTGGACCCTTCAAGACTCTATCATGTTGATTATCTTTATTCTGTTGTGTACCTATTATCAAGATGAATCTACTATGTATAATTTTGATCTTGTAATGTTGTAAACTTTGATATTATCCTTTGATGTAAATTCATGTACATTATTATCTGATGTTATGATATGTTCTGTGTTCTGCTGTTATGATTAATGTGTTATATTCCAACGACTTTCCACTACAACAAAATGACCCTATTACAACAGTGGAACACCGTTGTAATATAAATTTTACAACGGTGGGCAAACCGTCGTGTATTAAGAAGTTGTAATGGACTAATATCTTTTACAACGTTTTTGCACTGTTGCAACACCGTTGTAATATGTATATTTTACAACTTTTTTCCACCGTTGTAATAAACTTTATTACAACAGTTATGCACCGTTGTAATAAAATCTACTACAACTGTTATGCACCGTTGTGATTGACATTTGGGTTTTAAAAAAAATAAATTTTGCAAATGCAACAAAAGCGGAATAAACAGAAAACAAATTGATATAAATTCAAAGCAACGGATCCATTCATACAAAAAACATTACAACTTTATATTCAAAATACAAAAAATGAATCATACATCATCACGGTAATATATCAATTCTTCATTGCAAATAATGATTACAAATCAGTACCATCCAAAAACTCTGCTTCAACTATCATTCTGCTTCATCTTTGCACTTCCTCAACATCCCTACCACCACAAGACACACCACCTGCACAATCACAAAACATGCATATACATAAACATAACCTTTGTTGCTTGAATCTATTACATACCTTCTCAAAAAAAAAGTAACAACAATAGCAACAGCAATAAGACACATACCTGCTCACATAAGCTCAATACCTATTAAGCAAAAGGAACATGAAAGTAACGACTTGTGTCTTCAAGAGACAAATTGCTTTCTGGAAGCAGCAACACCAAGGAGGTTAAAGGGATAGCTTGGACAAGAACATGTGCACTAATCTGTTGGTGATGCTCTTACTAGTATGAACACTGAGATTAGTTGAATTAACGTTGAATAGATGTATGATTGAGGAGATATGACATGATAATATACCTGCAGTTTTCTATAGCTCTTGGTAGAGACCAGATCTAAAACTGAATCCTTGTGTGTTGTCTATTTTACTCCGAATTCATAAGCATAAACCTGGATGATGTAGATTTGTATGCAGTAGTCCACCGTAACTCTCAAATCATTATGCATCTAACCAACTGCAATACGTCTCTACTCTCACCAATAGTCTCTTGGTCTGTTCAGAATAACTCGGTATGGAAACACTTAAACTTACCTGCTCAGTTAAATAATAAAATAAACAAAAAAATATAAGTGAAATATAATTATGGATACTAGCATATATAACTAAGAATAATGCAACTAACTATATCATTCTTTTACATATCAAACTGCACATGTATTCATTCGTACTAAAGGTATGAGGTCTCATCATGCTTTATGAAACTGTTACATTGATTTATGGGGTTTTATTAATATAAACATGTTCTGCTACTGTATAATTGGTTTAAAGCATAGGTCCAAGCTGCTACTAACTCTTACGACTAATGTGTGGTTTTGGTATCCTCTGTCCGCCAACGCTTTCCTGGAGTATTATTTACAAAACCAATAAACATATTTCTTGGAGTATTATTTACAAAAGCAGCGTAACCCAAGCTGCCACAAAGAATGTAAAATGCTGCCATAGTTGATACAACAAAGAAACTAGCTTTCTTCATGGCCTTGTTCCTCGCTGGAGGCAATTTCAGTGCATACAGAAAATATAATATAAGATTTATTATTTATTATCGTTTCAATTTAAATCATAGAGTAAAAGTATGCCAATGCAATATCTCCAAAGGCTTGGGGCTAGGCATGAATCCCATATTTTTTGGGCTGAAGTAACATCAACCCCAACTACAACAACCATTCATTCATGTTCTTATTTTGATTATTCGAAAAATAAGCAATAACACATTGGTCATGAGTGGAATCAAACATTTGACATAAGGCAAAAACTATACATAGATTTTAGTACTAGAGAGGCTAATGGCAACGATTCAGTAAGCTAAAGACATAACATCGGCCAGAATAGAAAGCCGCTAACTGAGATAGATCAACTAAAATGGAAGACTACATTCACGACTATATTCGCCACACAATCACATACATACAAAGTGCAAGATGTTTAGCGCTTACAATCTACAGTAAAGGATTTTAAGTGAAATTTACAAATAGTTAAAATTCTTCATTAGTATTAACAAAACGCTTTATGCAAATAAGTGTATCTACTGTATTTTATTTTATTCAGCTTTTAAACTAATCATAATTCCAAGTGAATTAACTTGGAGTTTATACTGAATTAAGGTTCCTTGTCTCAAACTCTAAGACTTGTCACTTGTTTAATGGGACTTGTTATAATTTGTTTGTAACTGCCACATTTTAACCGAAATAGTGATATTACATTGGTAATATTCAACCTTCTCTAATTAATGGTGCATCAATAGACATATGAGGTCCTCATGTACAAATACTATATTGTTCAATATTTCGCAAGTAAATATGGTAACTGTATCAATTTGCATCAAATTTAAGTTCAATCTCTTTAGGAAATAAAATTTCAGAGTGACATGAATGACCAACTTGCCTCAATCAATTTGCTTTTCGCTAATATTATTGATGGTTTCAAGGACAATTTGCTTTTGCTCACTTAAGGGAGAGATGAATGTGTACGCTGTGAATGCAAGAAAGAAAAATATCTTATTGCATATGTCCACTAGTTCCAAAGCACAAATCATAATAATCATTTCACTTTTAGTGGTGTTTTTATTTCCAGTGTGTTCAGACCTGAAAAGTGTTTTAGTGTATATTGTTTGGTCTGCCTCAACGGTTTGGTTTCAGATTTAGGTATAAAATTAAGATGAAATAATATCTTGGTGATTATGGACTAATCATAAACTATGTTTATGTACATATTTGGTTGCATCTAAAAGAGGGGTTTGAGGAAGGCAAGGATTTGGTTATGACCGTCATGTCTTCTATGGGGGAAGAGCAGATCTGTGCTGTCAAAGACATTGGCCCACTCTGCGTTTCTAATCAAAATTTAGCACTATCCATAGTCCATAGTCCATACATTGTATTTTTAGCTACATATTTTGGTGACCACTATGCTTTTAGGAAGCAGCTTCAAATTGTAAATCTTTTGACCGGGTAATACACATATTTCAATAATTATATAAATGTTCATATTTAACATTAAAACATACAACTGGTTTATGTATATTTTTTTCATCATAGATATATATACTTGTTGGATGATTCTGAGAGAAAAAGGTGGTAAGGTTTTAGTTCAGCAACAGAAGAAGAAATCCAGTCTCTTCAATCCCCTTATTTCTTTATATTCACACCCCAATCCAGATGTGAATACCCCCAAATAAGACATCAACACAACCACACATCTAAATATATCATGCCTACCAATATATACTTCAAACATATATCAACTTTTATCACACAGTGACTTGTGCAATCAAAAAGCATAACACAGCAATGAAATCAAATATTTCA
Organism: Allium sativum; assembly: GCA_030737875.1. Taxonomy (NCBI): domain Eukaryota; kingdom Viridiplantae; phylum Streptophyta; class Magnoliopsida; order Asparagales; family Amaryllidaceae; genus Allium; species Allium sativum. The sequence continues at coordinate 1,042,294,596 of CM060916.1, read as the reverse complement.
CTAAATCTATAATTTCATAATATAAATCGTAACATCCTCTAAAATATTTCTGAACTAGTAATGTCATATCTTATAAGTTCACTTTAATCATTTAGATCTGATTTATAAAATCTTGATGTATTCAAGTCAATATAATTATGGTACACGTGGCCCTACTTCACATCATACATGGTTATGCAGACCATAAATTAAGTAACATAACTTTCAGCAAACATTTTTCTTTTATAAAACCCCTTTTTAACAGATCTATATATTTATTTGGAGTATGCAGCCCCACGCCAGTGAGACAAGCATCAATCACTAATTGTATCCTTATGCTATTCGAGCCAATAAAACTTTCATCTACAAAAAAATCACTCAAATTAACTTGTGAATAACATAGTCGACATTCCTATTTACTTATGATGATTATACAGTGAAACATGTTGGTGAAATGGTTGCCTATACAAAAGCTCTTACTGCCAAAAAAGGTATTTAAAAAAAACACTCACCACGCTTTTGATCCTCGATCTCGTCCTCTTAGATTTAATTTAGACTCCCGAGCTCTCAGTTTATGTTGTTGTCGTTCCTCTTGATTCCGTCTCCATCTCGAATTCCAGCTTTATCTTTGAACTGAGACGCCGTATTTTGATTTTTTTCCCTAATTCGTTTTCCTAGGGATCAGCCATTTTTAGTTTTCTATTTTGTGAATGAGATAAATGAATACGGTGGCTGCTATTTTTCTTTGGTCTATATGGTATTATACGGCTAGGGTTTGCCTTCCTGCCAAATTCCTATTTGTCCCCCGGGCTTTGTATTGGATTTTTTTATATTTGCTGGTATTTTTTTATTAACTATTAAATATTTAACAGTAATTATTTTAAAAAAAACTATAATTGAAGTTGCTGTGATACCCAAAAATATTAAGTAAAAACAAATTTGAACTTTAGCGGTGAAAATCAAAAAGATTTGCAGTACAATATCGAAAATTTAAATGGTACCGACAGTTTCCCATCGGTTACAATTAAAATTTCATCAAAACTTAGAGAATTAAAAATTAAAATTTAGAATTAATAAGTAAAATTTTATATTAAATATAAATATAATATGAATTTCTTGTGAATTGATTTTTACTAAAATATTAAATATTACCGATTAATAATAGTTATTATTAATTATTACTTTTTTTTTCAAAGTTATAATTGAATTCCAACTATTAAAAGTTAATTATTATGTAAATGTAATTGATTATATACTATTAAATATTTAATAGTAATTTTTAAAAAGTAATTATTATTTATTAATCATCAATTAAGAGGTTTTTATCTAATCTAATAGTAATTAATAGTAATTGGTATTAATTTGTAAATTTATTATTGAATATGAATTATTCTTAAATGTTAATATTACTAGTTATTAAATATAAGTTGTTATTAATATTTAATAGGTCTCTAATACAAGAATAGAAAAAAGTGTTACTAAAAATAAGTTTAAACAACTTTCTAATTTAACAATTAATTATTAGAAATTAATTAGTATATATTAATTATTACAACAGAAAAAAAAGAAAAGTTGTGATATATATGTTTATTACAACAGTGATGTTTTCACAGTTGTAAAAAACATTTATCACAACAGTGCGTTTTGCACAGTTGTAAAAAAACATTTATTACAACTGTGCTTTTCGCACAGTTGTAAAATTAAAGTTGTAATATGGTGTTTTTGTTGTAGTGATCCTTTCCACCAGGGAACGAGGGTTTGGGTCGTCATAGGTTGCGATATCGTTGTGCCACAATAAAGACTAGAGAGAGGTGATCTTTCCTTCTTTTGAATAGGAGAAGACAACGAAGCTCGTCAAATGTTGGTGGCTGCCTAAAATTCTGCATAAAAAGGACATATAAGACCTTCAGCATGACATATCTTCTTAGGTGAAGCAAAAAAAGAGCAATCTCCATATCTTGAAGCATCATTCATAGAAAGGGATAAAAAGGAGAAATGGCCATGTTCAGACACATATATCGGTGATAAGAGGTGATCCAGGTGGTGGTCTATCAACAACTTCATCTTAAGCCAACATATGCATGTCGCCCTCAAGGATCCCAAATCAAATACATATTTTCTAAAGCATTCGAGGTGTGACCACTAAAGGACACCTCTCAATGTGGATGGGAAATGAACCTAAGTACAAGATGCAACATGTGAACTACATGTCCCGTTGTTATAGCGGGGCTTCCAATTGGGACATGGGCAGAAGACTCAGTGTGAGCGGATGAGGACCGCATAACTAAAGTTGATTCAGCCTAAGAGCAGGAGTTCCCAAAATTGTCAATGAGTCGTGTAACAACCTGAATTTGGGGGTGCTTGGGTAAAATGATTTTATTGTGATTTGTAATCTAAGAACAGAGAAAATAAATACATTTTCAAAAGTGAATAAATTGTATAATCGTTTAAGTATTTAAACGAAGGATTTTGGAGATTTTGTGAATAGGTTGAAGAAGCATCGATAATGTAATCAAAAACCATTTTGTCAACAAATGAATATTTATTGTTAAAACATCGTGTACATGTTTTTGACACATATATAAAGTGTATAAACCCTCCTTTTGTATAATTATGGATTAACTAATTTAAGTATGGGTTAGTATAATTTAAAACGTGTATAAAGATCTTTGACAACTAAGAGGGCCATGTGGAAGCTTGCATGAAAGAAATTGGACAAGTGTCCGAAATTAAAAGAACTAAAGTAACCTTGAGAAAATCTAGAACCCTCTTTCTAATTTCGGTCATAACTTGAAACAACTGAGTGAAACGAGGTGATTCTTTTTTGTAGGTAAGCTATTTCAAAAATGTTTTTTTTTTCATTTGTACCACTTTTTATGATTTTGAGAGGATGATTTCCGAAATTCACATGAAAGTAAAGTTATTTTCTAGCATATGTTTTTACTTTTAGAAGTACGCGCTCTTAGTTTTTAAGCAATATCTTTCGAACCTTTAATTTAAATTTATTGATTTTTATTTTCCTGGAAAGCTGATTCATAATGGAACAAATTTTATTTTAATCACTTTGGCTAAGTCTAAGACTAGTTTGCAAGAAAATTAGTGAGAAAAGAGTGTATTTATTTATTTTGTTTTTTAGACCAAAAATGATTTGGTCAATTTCAAAGGCCATAAATTTTGATTTACTTACCAAATTACCTCAACTTTTCTTTAGAAGAACGACATTCAATAATGAACAACATTTATATTTATGACTTTTGCAAATTTGAAGAGTAAGCTAGGTGAAAACCTATTGGAAGCCAAGTGTCTTACTGGTTTCGTTTATTAGCCACAACAATCATTGTTTTATTTCCAAAATTCATATTTAAATATCCATCACTCCAAATCCTCTCAAATTTTGACTAGAGCCTCCTCATGGTGTCATAAGCAAACTGCTAAATTTTGGCATATTAATTCTAAGTAGATGAGAATCAAAAGATGTCAAAACCGACTGCAATTTGTAGGGCATAGCATTGAAAGCTTAAAGGTACCATCTTGGCAAGCTAAGTGTGGGAAATCATCGTTAATCCTTGCAAGGTGAGTTGTTAGACTCACACGTTCTAGTTTAAACATTGATCTTATTTATAGGTTAAGTTTGGTTGAATTCTATTTGATGTTTTAGTTTCTATGAAGCTGAGTCTATGTACTATTTTGCATGGCTTTTCCTCTTAATTTCGGCAATGAAATGGTGCCCGATTTGCATTTGTTGTTAGTATACGTGCTATAGTATAGGTATGCAAAATTTCACAGCAAAACTCTTTCGTTTAATACCTGAAACCTTTGATACAAAGTCAAAACAGATGTAGTTTTTTTTTGCTTGTGCACGTTTAGTTTTCGAATTTTGGCAAACATGGTCTGAGTCCATATTTAAGAGGGCATTTCCTAGGTTTGAATTTCTAAAGTGAAAACAATGCGTAAAAACAACTTTGAGGCACTGTATCATCCTATGTTTTGACTCAATTTTCATGATTCTTTTTGCATTATAAAGCGTGAATGTTTTTCTCCATGCTGTAAATTTGCATACCATTCCATTGTCGTTTAATTATTCAAATCTGGCTCAAAAGTTGAATTTGTACAAGATTTTTGACCTGACCACAATTCAACATGGTTGTAGTCCAAGTTTGAGATTTCATATCTTTCGTTTATCATGTCAAAATCTTGTGATTCTTTTTCCATCCAAAAGATAAAATATTCTGGTTTGTGTATATCAATTTTTAGACCATTCAAAGAATGTTTGGTTATTCAAAACGTATGTGAAAGTTAAACTCAGAGAAGGTTTCATAGCTAGGTTTGTAACTTTCCCCCTCACGTATTCTGTTGCAATTTCAGATTTTTGCATGTGAATTGACATGCAAATATTATTGAAGCTTGCATAGTTTTCCATGTCTCTTTAATGATTTTAAAGTAGATTTTGATGGGCTTTGATCCTATTTGGACAAGCCGATATTGTACGCAAGTTTGCACCTTGGTTTTGGAATTTTGTGTCGCTTGTAAATGATGTTTTCATGTTGAAATTTGGTGTACTTATGACAATGCACTTTTTTATGGAACAATTTCCAAGTGACTATACATATTTAAGATATTTGAGACAAATTAGTTTTTCATAGTTTCGTTTTAAAATAAAATTTGTCTCATGGAAATATTAATTCCATATTTTCCAACTATAAAGGAATTTAAAGAAATGGTTCACATTGTTTCGTAATCATTTTATGAACTTGTTTTCTCAAACCAAGTATTTTTTGCATATTAAAATACACATTTATGCACCCTTCGGGAAGGCATGAGAATGACTAAACAGTATCATAAACCTCATGGTTTGGGACACGAAGGTATACGGGATGTTTAATTCCCAACTCGAATATCGAAGACATTACCTCTAGTGTTTCCTTGCGTTTCGTGGTTTCCATGTTTTTCAATGTTCAAGTGATTTCTAGTGTAGGGCTGATTTGCTGTGTGTAAACCGACAAGTGAGAACGTGTGGTATGGGATGCACGATCATCACTATTCGGGTCACTATCTGAGTGCTTGTGACACATTTTATAGATAATGATAAAACTGCCTGGAGAGGTGTCAACTACCTTGTCCTTTAAGCCAACTGCTCAGGGAAGGTATGGCAATCTTGTCATGATGGCAAAACTGCTTGGGGAGGTGTTAGCGACCTTTTCGTTTAAGACAAAATTGCTTGGGAAGGTGTTAGCGACCTTTTCATTTAGGAGGAAACTGCTTAGGGAGGTGTTAGTGACCTTATGGCCATTGTAATGTTTTCAGATCCGAACTGAGTTGTTTTCTAAGTTTTAAGTTTTCTTTATTATTTCACCATTTGAGATGAATACTATTACGTACATATATATATATATATATGTTGTGATTTCATTTTTGTGTTTTGAACACTTAACCGAGTTCCATGAATTTTGTGATTTTTGTGATTCGAACTCATAACTGAGTTCCATGATTTTTGTTATTTATGAGATTTCTAAGCTTTCCATCCTACATTTAAGAGATTCAAAGTATTATTTACCCTAATTGTAAAGTTAGGGTAACCTATGTTAATGGAAATATTTGAATCTGTGTTCATATTCCTCTCGAGTGACTAGCGTAAAAATTTCGTGAACTTATCTAAATTGTATAGTGTTCCTTTTTGATAGAATTGAATTATCACACTTATATTTCATGTAAAAATGTGATGATAAATTTCCTTTTCTTATGGAAAGAAATGTTTGTCAATTTACATTTTATTTCACTTGTCATGTTATTACTGATATGTTTAAGCTATACTGATCCGTATATATAATACTCAGGTTAAACCAAGTTGTTTCATGTTGTAGCTTATGGTTGACTCGTGGTTAATTGATCCGTCTTGGACTATATCTCTCTCGAAGATTTTTCCTTAGATGTTTATTAGTGTATTCATATCATTGTATCTTTATTCTTTTGAGAGATGATGTGTATGGATATGGTTCATATGAAACCATTTGAGTATGTAACACATGTATATGTTGTATTCTGCTGTTGTACCTATATGCATTTTGTTCTGCGATCTGTTATTTGTCATGTATTGTAATTTGTTCAAAATTCGATCCTTATCCTTCTTACTTTTATATTATATGAATTGAGTACGTCGATCCACTTAAGATAAGAAAAAAACTTTGCACCTAATTGACGTATTTGATACTTGTCAAATACAAGATTATGGATGGTCGTTCCTAACCAACCACAGTTTGTTGTGTGATCAACGTGATAGGGGGTTCTCGCCTTGTGATCAATGGTGAATCATTGACTCTTACCCCTACACATCCCGTTTAGGGTTGGTAGTTGTATGCGACAGTCGAGAGGCTGGTCGTAAGGCTAGCTTGCTAGGGTACCGGCAGTGGCCACATGAGGATACACACCGTTTACATTATGGTTTCGAAGCAAAGTTCAGAACAAAGTACGATGAGCATAGAATCTGATCATAATAAAATATGTGTTACAATGCGGAAGGATAACACTTGTGTTTACCATATCAATTTCATTGCTACCCTTAATCCATTTCATTGATCGTTTGAATTCTGAGTAAATCTTAGCTTCGGGATATGAATAACAATGTGTTTCATGTTGTAGTATTCATTTGGTTGTATCTCATTATTTGTGGCTTATTCTTGTGGGAATTCCATCCCCTTAAATCTTTTTTATGTTTGAACTCTTGGGTTTTAAATTTTGTAGAAAATTTAAGCCTTATCTGCATGTATCATGTTAATTGTTGAATTAAATAAAATAAGTCGGGATGAGCAAATGAATTAAATCCAAAATAATATAAGTGAAATTCTTGTTGGCATAGTAGAGTGCTAAGTTGGAATAAATTAGAGTTGTATAATGGAAATAAATGAATTGTTTGGCTGTGGTAAATTTAATAAATCTATAAGTAGGATTAAGGGATGCTAAATATTGATGATTAAATGTTTGTTAAGAGTTATTTGACTTGTGAGTATGAATCAAGTGAATATTTTGTGAAACATAGTGTTGGGTTGTTTTATTTGAAACAAAGTAAGAGTATCAGTGATAATAAATAATAAAAATAGCCATGTGGGACTAATAATATACGATTATTTATTGTGTTGAATTATCCATGAGGTATTTTAAGGGATTCAGATTGGTACGTCCGATCAATATTATCGATCAAAATTTCTTAAGCAGCTATATGAGGTAATCGAGCACATTACTATAATTTTGGGAAAGAGTAACAGAAAATATTTACATGAGAATGGTGTTAAACCACTATATGAGATGAGAAATTTAGTAAGTTGGAGAGGCAATAGCAATATTATATCGAGTTTGCGGCAAAATAATGGGGAAAATCATTACAGATTTAGTGGTTTAATATTATTCAAAATAAATTAATAATTTGTTAACTAAAATTTGTGTTTTGTGGGAGACCTAAGTGTACAAACATAAGGTGTTTTGCGTATCAAAAGTGGTTTTAAACGAGTAACAATCTTAAACTTGGGCAATGTGAGGAAATACACACTCTCATACTTGGGTTTGAAAGGCAGTTGCAGACATCAAGTTGGTGATAAAAATCGTAAATAGCGAGGCTGTTTAGCATTACAATTAAACTAGCAACCATTGTTGGGGGAAATTAGAATGTATTTAATGACATGACAACATCTATTATTGATTTGAATTGAAATTAGTGAGTGCGTATTCTGATATATGCTATGTGAAAGATATGTAATAATAAATTAAATTTTATGTGTATTTTGTTTAGAGTAGGAGTTGAAACATTTAACGCTAATGAGCTATTAAAGTTTAAAATTTCTAGCATTGCAATCTAAACAGGATGAGGAAGATAAAAAACAACCAACTACTGGATACTTAAATTACTTTTCTTAAGGGAATAAATTTGAGATGTGGCGCTACGATTTATTAATGTAGCATATTAACCTAAGTAAATTGCGGCGACGCAATTTCTTTAAGGGGGAAGTCTGTGACAACCCGAATTTTAGGGTACCTGGTTAAACAGATTTTAATGTGATTTGTAAAGAAGAAAGCAAAATATGATTTCAAGAGTGGATATCTCATATAATCATTTCAATATTTAAATGAAGGAATTTGGAGATTTTGTGAATAATTTGAAGAAGCATTGAAAATGTGATCAATAACCATTTTGTCAACAAATGAATTTTTACTTGTTAAAACATTGTGTGCATGTTATTAACACATATATAAAGTGTATAAGCCCTACTTTTGTATATCCATGGATTAACAAATTTAAGTATGAATTAGTATAATTAAAAATATGTATAAAATCTTTGAAAACTAAGGAGGCCATGGGTAAGCTTGCATAAAAGAAATTGGACAAATATCGAAAAAAAAGGACTGGAGTAACCTTGAGCAAATCTGGAACCCTCTTACTTATTTCTGCCATAACTTGAAAAATATTGAGTGAAATGAGGTGATTTTTTGTTGGAAAGCTATTTCAGAAAGGATTTTTTTTCTTTTATACCTCCTTTTATGATTATGATAGGATGATTTTCGAAATCCACATGAAAGTAAAGTTATATTCTGGTGATTGTTTTACTTTCATATGTACCTACTCTCAGTTTTTAAGCAATATCATTCGAACCTTTAATCCAAATTTATTGATTTTGATTTTATTGGAAAGATGATTTATAATGGAACAACTTTTCTTTAGTCACTTTTGCTACATCTAACAGTAGTTTGCGAGAAAATCAGCGAAAAGTGTGTGAATTTATTTATCTGTTTTTCAAACCAGAAATGATTTGTGTAATTTCAAAGGCCATAACTTTTGATTTACTTAGCCAAATTACCTCAAATTTTCTTCAGTAGAAAGATATTTCATAATGAACAATATTTATTTTTATGAATTTTGCAAATTTGAAGAGTAGGTTAGGCGAAAACCCATTAGAAATTAATCATGTGTTTTGCTGGTTTTGTTTATTAAACACGACAATCAGTGTTTTACTTCCAAAATTGACATCTAAATATCCACCACTCCAAATCCTCTCAAATTGTGACTAGAGACACCTCATGGTATCATAAACAAACTATTAAAATTTGGCGTTCAAAGTGGATGAGAATCAACAGATGCCAAAACTGAATGCAATTTGTAAGGGATGGTTTTGGAAGCTTAAAGATATCATCTTGGCAAGCTAAGTGTTCGGAATCATCGTTAATCCCTACAAGGTAAGTTTTTAGAATCACTCATTCTAGTTTCAATATTTATCTTGTTTATAGGTTAAGTTTATCTGAAACTGAGTCTATGTGCTATTTTGTATGTCTTTTCCACTTAATTTCGAAAACGAAATAGTGCTAGATTTGCTTCTTTTGTTATTTCACATGTTGTAGTATAAATATGCGAAATTTCATAGCAAAATTCTTTCGTTTGATACCTAAAATCCTTGTTGCAAAGTCAATACCAATGTAGGTATTTTTCTCGTGCACATTTTGTTTTCGAGTTTCAACAAACATGGTCCGAGTCCATATTTAATAGAGCACAACTCATTCATTTCTGGTCAGAATTCATTGATTCTTTATTTGTTAGAATATAGAAGTTTCTACTACATGCATGCCAATTTTCATCTATTTAAAGGTAAATTGCATACTTGAAATTGACCTCAAAGTCTAATACTAGTCGTGATTCAGACTCGGGTTTGAATTTCTTGGGTGAAAACAGTGTCTAAGTCCAATTTTGAGGCACTATATCTTCCTCAGTTTTGATCTGATTCCCATGATTCTTTTTTGCATTATAAAGCGTGAATGTTTTTCTCTATGCCTGTAAGTTTTCAGACCATTCCGATGTCATTTAATTATTCAAATCTGGCCCGAAAGTTGAACTTGTACAAGATTTTAGACCTGATCAGAACTCAGCATGGTCGTAGTCCAAGTTTGAGACTCCGTATCTTTCGTTTATCTTGTCGTAATCTAGTGATTCTTTTTCAATGCAAAAGATATGTTATTCTAGTTTGTTTATACTGTTAGATCAAAATTTGGCTCTAACACCCAAATTGTTCTGATTCGTAGAGAATTATAACTGAAAAATGAGGAAAAAGCGGAGAACACACCAGGTTTATAGTGGTTCGGCGTTAACGAGCCTACGTCCACTTTATATGCTATTGATTATACTTTGAATGCTAGTACAACCAATGATTTCTCTCGAACTCACTCTTACAATTATGATTTCTCTCAGTAATCTCGAAGTAAAACTGATAAGAAATAGTGGTATGACAGTAATGGTGGAATCAATACTCGATACTGCCAAAAGATCCCCAAAAATGCCAAGCTCTGGGCTATTTATAGCTGATTTCTGGTGACGGATCGCGGTCATACGTGGCCCACATCCCGAAGATCTCGGACCGGTTCGTGGCTTGATGAAGAATTGGTCAATATGACAGTTGGTAACACGTGTCGCGAGATCCTGTATTCTCGGATCGTAGTGGACTTGGTCTTGGTCATCATCCATCAGCCTAGGGGATCGGATCGTGGTTTGATGAAGAGTCAGTCAAATTAGCCGTTGTGGACAGGTGTCTCGTGATCCGTCATACGCGGACCGAGGTAGACTTGGTCAGCAGCTTCGCCATGCCTTCGGGGATCGGATCGTGATGGCAAAGTGGGGATCGGGTCGCGACCCGCTTCAGCGATCCGATGGTGCGATCCGAATGAGGGCGATCCGCACGGACTATCCGATCTTCTGTGAACTTAAGGAGCAAAATCTCATACTTTCTTCTTGTGTGTGAACCTTGGTGGTTTGGTCAAAAAGCTAGCCAACATTTTCCCCCCTCGAAGTATGTTTTATCGAGGATGGAACATGCTTCGAAACTACAGACTTACCTTTTCACGAAGTGGTGCCAATCAAATGTCGTATCCATCTGGAATGTCGTACAGCTTAAAAGAGCCATATCTCTTAATTAGTATAAATATCCAGTCGATCTTCAGACATTTTTTTATCCCTTGGATAATTCTCATCTCTGGAGTTTTTGGGGGCTCCATTGTAAAAATTGGCAGGTAAACCTTTTAGATTCCTCACAAGTATTCCTGAATTTTTATTTCCAACAACCATTCGTCGAGTCAGATCGCCGAGAGACCCCACGGTCCGTGGGAGGAGATACTCGTTTCGAGTTGGTGATTATCTGGGCTTTCCTTGCGAAACGCGATGGGCTTGTTTGTTTCAATCACGAGCCGCGTGAGGAAGCGCCCTACCTCTCCTTCGTTGGGCTCAAGTCGGTGGCCCACTAGTCTCCACGGTCCGAATGGGACAAAAACTATAATACTAAGGTCACGGTTCGGTCTATATAAGCCGGGCCTCCCCCTTCATTTCCCTTTCTTCTTCTTTCCGCCGCAGCCGCCTTTCCTATTGAAACCCTAACCTCAGTTTTCAGAAATCCACCCATCTCCCAACTTAAAAAAGGTAATCATATAAAAAATACTTTCATGTACTTTCACCCTTATTCTTCTTTGAGTTTTTACGGTCTTGAAAGGAGAGAAAGGCGGAGTTTTGTGGTATTCAAGGTCTTGGAGGTTGATGAGGCGCCATGGGTTTTGCTGTCTGAGTTCGTGAGCGAAGAGGAAGAAAGAGGAGGAAGAAGGAGGGAGAAGGGGGGTGTCAGGTCGGTTCGTGGGAGAGGCTTCGGATCGGGTCGAGGAGTGTTGGCTCGCGGGGATGTGAGTAGGAACGGATCGGGGGGCTCTTATCACGAGCCGATGGATCGCAGTGCTCAGCCCACAAGTCAACATCTCATTGCCGATTCGGCTCACTAGCGATCCGATCTCTGCGAAACGATCCGACCCTATGGAAAAGCCTTTTATCTCGATCCGATCTCCAAGATTCCAGCGAGCCGACTTAGTTGACGATCCGAAACACATATGAATTTAAACAACGCATCGTAACTGCAATACATTGAACAGTTAGGTTAGAGCCTTCAAGATGGACTTTCTGGGCTAAACAACAGCATAAGTTGACTGCATATGACGACTAATCCATCGATGATTGTTGATCTTCGTACTTTTCTTTAATGCATGCACAGGCACGCACTTGCACACACGGGGGGAGGGGGACGGATAATTATATTCTTAGTTCTCATGTTTACTTGCCTAAACAGTAATGTCGGATAACTGTTCCCCTTCAAGATATGATTCAGAGACGGATCCCGAGGTGTATGAGCACCACAACCCCGAGGTTCTTCCAATTAATCCAGAGGGTGCAGATTCTGGATCCGAATATGAGGCAGAAACAGAATTGGATCCGTCTGAGAGTACCTCGCTTGATGAGGAGTCCGAAGTGGACGACCGAGCTCCCGACGAAATTCCTGGTGTAATAGAAATAGAGAAATTCACTGGCTCTTTAGCTTCCAAACTCGATGACATAAAGCTTAAGAGAATTTGCTTGAGACACGGGATCCCCTGGGATGATGTGAGGACACCTGGCAGCGAAGATAGACCTCATTTGGCTCCGGAGGGGTATATGACAGTTAGCCGACTTATGTGCTGGGTAGGCGCTATTCCTCCATTTCCTCCAATCGTCATTGAGACCCTAAAACGATTGGGTATTGCTCCAATGCAACTTCATCCCAATGCCTACGCAGCCCTATACACCCTATACATCGCATATGCGGAAATCCTGCAAACCGAGCTCACGTTTAAAGATTTGAATTTTTTTTTACCTTTTCAAGCATCGCTCCACGGCAACCCCAAATTTTTCTTTCTTCGAATCGGTAGCAAATAGGAAGGTTTTGTCTGACGGGTACAGCAACATAGGGGATCCCAAGGCCGATTGGTTCTATATAAAGAGACAGGCCGGGTGTTCAAGAAGATGGCTTAAATCAAGTAAATTTTAAACCTTTGAATGAATAACTTGTTTAAGAAATCGAAGCGCTAACATGCTTCGTTTCTCTAAGCAGATCACGCCTTTCCAAAGACGGAGGGCTCGGTGTACAATAATCGACTGTCCCTTCTTCTGCAAAGCAAATCCGACTTCCTAAAGATCAAGAAATGTATTACTGACGAGAATCTTCACAAGCACCGCCTTCTGGATATAAGGTTTGGACTTGGTGCGGACATCAAACCTTACAAATACGTGCCCCCGACTAAGGGAGAAGGAACGTCACGGGCAGCAGAAACTACTAAATTTCATAAGAGTCCTTCGCTGATAATTATCCAGGACTACGAATACCTAAATGTATATAAAGGAGATGAGGCCCGTGCTGACGAGTCTAAGGAATTCCCAGTCTCTCCAGGAGGTTTCCCCTTAAGGGCCTCTCTACCGGTTGAACCTGCTGCTCCCGATGATTTTACAGAGGAGCAGTTATTTAAAGAACTGAGCAAGATTCCTTTACCTGATGATGTATATACACAGGGAGACTTTGAAGGGGAGCCGTTTTTCCCTATTTCTGAGGAAACAACTGTTCCATTTGGAGAACGAGAGACTACCCAGATGAGCCTGACTTCGGGCCCTGGACTGTTAGGGGGAATTATATGAGATGCACAAATCACATGCACTGTCTGACCCCACACTTTTATACCAACATTATTCAAGGTTTTAATATGTACTTGTTTCTTTTGCAGGAAAGATGTCTCGCAAACGATCTTATTCCTATCCTGAGCGTGCTCGCAGTCATTCTCACAAGCCTACTTCTTCACAGTCCAGATCTCCATCAAAACCAACCTGTGGAAAGCCTCCCAGTCATCCGGTGCCGCCTACAGGGGGAAAACAACTTCCCAAAGACTTAACCCCTCCGAAGAGTGCACCCTCTCACAGTAGATCATCCAAAAGGCACCACGAGCCCAAGGATAAAAGCAAGGATCCAAACAAGGATTCTGAGAGGGAGAAAATTGACATTGTCCCTTCCAGCCAACAAAGTTTGAGTGCCCCTGGGTCACGAGACTATATCCATGGTCCTGAGACTCGGGCCAAGCTGGTAAAATTACGAGAACAATTCCCCGATATCTTCTTCGAAAGGATGATGTTCGTTCCAACCTTGGAACCAGTCCCTAGGAATTGGGATACTAAAGTCATCGGACATGTTCGCCATGTAGCCAAGCAGTATGAGGCGATGAAGAAACATGCTGTCAATCTTTCAGACATCATCCGAACGCTTGAGATGGAAGTGCATAGGTCCAAAGTGAAGATAGATAACAATGAAAGGGCCAGGGAAAAAATGGAGAAGGACTTAGAAGATGCACAATCTTTGCTTGCCTTGGCTCAACGAGATGCTAAAAATTACAAAACAGAGCTGGAGGAGGCCAGGCAACGTTTTTCATAATGAGCTCGATTCTAACAGCAAAGAGCGAGCGCTATTGAAGAAAGAGGTAGAAGATCTCAGGATAGCCAATACCGAACTGAAAACAGCACAGGATCATTTCGAGGCCGAAAGAGCTGCTTGGGAGAAAGAAAAGGCAAGTTTGAAAGATAGCTTAGCTTTGGCCGAAAAGGAGAAGGCGATTCTGAATGATCAACTCGCGCGTGCAGAGAAGCACGCTATTCTTGCTGAAAATAATGTGGAAAGTGCCATTGAAATGACTACTGTTTCTAATGAAAAGCTCCTCGAGAGAGAGAAGGATATCGAAGGATTTGAAGAAATGTTGTTCGACTTCCTTGGTCAGGTCATCAAGACCCGTAACATCTCCTGGATCCCAGACTACCATGTCACTCTAGCCAACATATGGGATGCAATCGTTGAGAGCGAGAAACAACGATTAGGAGTTGATGAGATTGATGAGAATGAGTTGATGCGGACCATTCTTAGGGATAATGAACTTGAGGATTTCGAGAATGGCAGACGCCTACTCCGAGTAGAAATTGAAAAAGAGAAAACTCAGGCGAAGGGCAAAGATAAAATGGAAGAAGGCCCGAGCTCAGCTGCAGAGCCCAAGGCCTCCGAAATTGAGGAATACAATCCAGATATCCATTGATTCCTCTGGGTCCAAGCCCTCCAGCTGTCGGGGGTTCTGCGGCTAGCTTGGATGGAGGATCGGCGGAAGGTATCTCTATATTTTCTCCACAACTTGCCAAAGCAATTGTCACTTGTCGTCATCTGGTCGGACAATCAACTGAGCAAACCGCATTCTCTCCCAAAATAACATTTGTTTCTCATGATACAGGTGGCGGGCCAGTTGATAAGGATGCTGAAAAGAAGGCAGAGGCGGAGAAGATTGACATCCTGCCAGGTGTTGGTGCTGATGTCCCCCCAGATGCTGAACCCATCGAGGCTTTGAGAGACATGGACGGGCGCCACGACGAAGATGAAGAGGAAGTCGCCATTACCAAAGAAAGCAGAGGCGATGATGAGGAAACCTTGGCTGAACAACAGGCCGAAGAGGAGGAGCAGTTGCTCCTTATGAAAGGGGGACAAGATCCAGTATATGTGCCCCATATTTCCGAGATCGACCCCAAAACTGGGTTAGTCGTAAGATTCTCCTCCCGATCAATAACTTCACAACTAGCCTCTCAATCCTCTAGTTCTTCGCCGGAGCCTCTTGTTGATAAGAGGAAGAGAAAAAAGGTGATCGTTCGGATGTTGATAAGGAGGAGTCGGGGAAGCAGAAAAAGAGCAAGAAGCCCACATAGCCCCCTCCCCCCCAGCACAAGTAGGATGCAGATATCAGTTCATATTTTGTCCTTAGGACTTTTAGGCTTTCCACTGGCCATGAAATGTAATTGTGAGAATGATCCTCACTTTTGTTTAGGTTCCTCTTTATCTTGTAGGTTTGCAGTTTATGAATGAAAGTTTATTTCCTTTGCGTCATCGTGTACCTGCAGTCAATAAACTCTTCATATTTAGTCACAAGTCATTTGGCTATAACCAAACTAAAATTATATCACAAATCATTCAAGCAACAGAGAGAATTTAACAATTTCTATGCATGTTGCCCCCTATATTTGAATACGGGGGACTTGGAATTTTTTAGTAGAGTTATAGTCCTTGAGGCGCCGAATCTCCGGTGCCTCTATACTTTCCCGATCCATCAGCGGGTTAAAGTTCGAACTCATATTATGATCAACTCACCGATCCTTTAACAGGGCAGGAATTCTGGGGATGCTGAGTCTCCAGCATCCTTGTTAGCGCTTAATCGCAAATGTTTTTATTCTCTCCTGGCAGTCGCCACGGTTAGAGCTCGAGCTCGGCTGTTCAGTCGTCCCCCGATCCTTCAGCGGGGTAAGAGCTCTTTCTCAACGCTTAATCGTAGACGCCTTTATACTCTCCTGGCGGTCGCCGAGGTTAGAGTTCGAGCTCGGCTGTTCAGTCGCCCCTCGATCCTTTAGCGGGGTAAGAGCTCTTTCTCAGCGCTCAATCACGGACGCTTTTATATTCTCCTGGCGGTCGCCCAGGTTAGAGTTCTGTCAATGATGTGATTCACTCTATTGTACCTTCAAAGTTCTAGCTACAGATTGCTCTCCATTCTGATGGGAGGCACCTGGAGTCACATGTTCCTGTGATTGCCGCATAGTTTACAGCAAATTTCATAAAGATAGAAAAGCGGATAAATAATAGTGCAATAAAGGTAAACGACACACGGTATTTTTATAGTGGTTCGGTCAAATCGCGACCTACGTCCACTTTATAATCCTTTGCTCCAAAAATTGGACTATTCTAGGCAAGTCATGCCTTTTACATGGTCCTATAAAACAAAAGGATAAATCTGATGACTTTACGTCAGATAAGGCCGCAAATGTTGGGCATTCCACACTCTTGGGATTTCTTCTCCATCTACGGTTGCTAGCTTGAAGGTTCATTATCAAGCCTTCGTAGAACGGAGTATGGTCCTTCCCACTTCACACCCATATGAGTTGGGGGTGGAAAGACACGCTTCCGAACCAAGTCTCCGGGTTCAAAGGTTCAGGCTCGAACTCTTTTGTTGTAGTATCTAGCGACCTATTGCTTGTGTCTCAAGGCACGCAGGCCTGCTTCATCCCTTTTCTCCTCTATTGTATCTAGGGATTCAAGGAGCAACTCGTTATTAGTCATCGGATCGTAGTAAGTAACTCGGTGAGATGGTACTTTTAGCTCGACCGGGATGACTGTCTCTACTCCAAAAGCAAGGGAGAAGGGGGTATGGCCTGTTGCCGATTTATATATCGTCCTGTAGGCCCATAATGCCAAGGGTAACTCATCGACCCACATAGCTTTGGCCTGCTTCAATCTTCTCTTTAGAATGGACTTGATCACTTTATTCGCCGCTTCGACCTGTCCGTTCGACTGCGGATATGCCACAGAGGTGTACCGTTTCTCGATATGGTATTTCTGGCAGAAGTTCCTGAATTCGCTGCTGTCAAATTGGGTTCCATTATCAGTTACGACGATCTTCGGAATCCCGAACCGGCAAATAATGTTCCTAACAACGAAATTTATCACTCGCTTGGTTGTAATTGCAGTCAACGGTTCGGCCTCAACCCATTTGGTGAAGTAGTCTACAGCTACAATGGCGAACTTTGCTCCGCCTTTTGCTATAGGGAGGGTTTCAATGATATCAATTCCCCACATAGCGAAAGGCCACGGACTTGTCATTGTTTTTAACTGACCAGGAGGTGCCCTGGGAATCCTTGAAAATCTTTGGCAAGCATCACAACGTCGCGCGTACTTTGTCGCATCTTTGTTTATGGTAGGCCAGAAATAACCATACCGCAACACCTTTTTTGCCAGAGCTTGTCCTCCAGTGTGATCGCCACATTCACCTTCATGCATTTCCTGCAGTACACGTTTGATGTCGTCATGGGCTATACACCGAAGGAGAGGCATCGAAAATCCCTGTCTATACAGGACTCCGCCTTGCAGAACATATCGGGAAGCTTTACGAATTACTTTACGCCTCTCGCTCTTCTTGGTCGAAAGCGTTCCATTCATTAGGAAATTCTTTAGAGGGGTCATCCATGACTCCCTTTCCGGCTCAGTTTCTAGTACCGGATTAATTTCCATCTGATCTATACTAGGGAACTGAAGTACTTCAACTAGGGCTTGCCCAGCTTCTTCAGGATCGTCGGAGCTAGCCATCTTTGTTAACTTGTCCGCATGTTGGTTCTCTGACCGCGGAATATGGGATATACTGTAGTGATCAAAGCCAGTCAGCAACTCCTTCACTTTCTCCAAATATGAAATCAATCTTGGGCTCTTAGCTCGAAATTTTCCAGAAACCTGATTTACAACCAACTTGGAGTCACAAAATATGTCTAGCTTCGCGATCTCTAATTCCTTTGCAATCCTCAACCCGACTATCAGGGCTTCATATTCAGAGTCGTTGTTAGTGGCGTGAAATTCCAACCGGATAGCATAGGATATCAGTCTTTTCTCAGGAGTTTCAAGCACCACTCCGGCACCAGATCGTTTATCATTCCTAGCACCATCAATATTCAATTTCCATGCACTAGGATCGAGAAGTAACTCTGGTGGGTCAGCCTCTTCGTTTACCATGTCATCCTCCGAGACAGTAAATTCTGCTATGAAATCTGCCAGCACTTGCCCCAGTATCGATCGTCGGGGCTGAAAATTCAAATCGAATTGACTCAGCTCAATGTTCCACTTGAGAAACCTTCCAGAAGCTTCTGGTCTCTGTAGAACTTTCTTGAGCGGATGATCTGTGTACACAGTGATAGGATGAGCTTGGAAATAATGTCGAAGTTTCCTAGATGCAATCAATAAACTGTACGCCAGCTTTTCGATCCTCGGATAATTGCGTTCAGCTGCCGCCAATTTTTTACTCACGTAGTACACTGGCCTTTGAACCTTGTCTTCTTCTCTTACTAACGCCGAGCTCAGTAGCGTGGGCTTATAACCAAGTGGGGGTATTAAGGTGATGGAATGTTGGGTCATGATATCGGATTTGGATACACAGTGTGCAACTTGGTGGTCTGCCCGATCCAAGTTGGTCTGTGTCTAGGCTGAAAGGTCTGGCTTCGGTGGCCATAGTAGAGGGGGGTTCGTGGTGTTATCGTGGGATCGGGTGACGACACCTTCAATTGTTCGGTTCGCATCGCCCTCCACGGTTCGGTTCGCCATCTCCGTTCAGCGATCTGAGGGTCCTTCGTTGACCTGTTCATGCACGCTCTCTTCAATCGCTTCATTCGCAGCTTCATTCGCTTGTGAAGCTCGCACTTACTTAGACTTCTTTCCAACCATGATATCAGGTATCGTTGAAATCTTCAAAAGTCTGAACAGTGAGGTTTCGGGACTGTTTTCTTCGGACTTGAATATCCAAACAATGGAGAAACAATCCAATATCCTGAGTTCAATTATCAGTGAAAGCACCAAAATGTTAGATCAAAATTTGGCTCTAACACCCAAATTGTTCTGATTTGTAGAGAATTATAACTGAAAAATGAGGAAAAAGCAGAGAACACACAAGGTTTATAGTGGTTCGACGTTAACGAGCCTACGTCCACTTTATATGCTATTGATTATACTTTGAACGCTAGTACAACCAATGATTTCTCTCGAACTCACTCTTACAATTATGATTTCTCTCAGTAATCTCGAAGTAAAACTGATAAGAAATAGTGG
Organism: Allium sativum; assembly: GCA_030737875.1. Taxonomy (NCBI): domain Eukaryota; kingdom Viridiplantae; phylum Streptophyta; class Magnoliopsida; order Asparagales; family Amaryllidaceae; genus Allium; species Allium sativum. The sequence goes on along the minus strand of CM060916.1, from coordinate 1,042,275,097 downwards.
TATGACAGTAATGGTGGAATCAATACTCGATACTGCCAAAAGATCCCCAAAAATGCCAAGCTCTGGGCTATTTATAGCTGATTTCTGGTGACGGATCGCGGTCATACGTGGCCCACATCCCGAAGATCTCGGACCGGTTCATGGCTTGATGAAGAATTGGTCAATATGACAGTTGGTAACACGTGTCGCGAGATCCTGTATTCTCGGATCGTGGTGGACTTGGTCTTGGTCATCATCCATCAGCCTAGGGGATCGGATCGTGGTTTGATGAAGAGTCAGTCAAATTAGCTGTTGTGGACAGGTGTCTCGTGATCCATCATACGAGGATCGAGGTTGACTTGGTTAGCTGCTTCGCCATGCCTTCGGGGATCGGATCGGATCGTGATGGCAAAGTGGGGATCGGGTCGCGACCCGCTTCAGCGTTCCGATGGTGCGATCCGAATGGGGGAGATCCGCACGGACTATCCGATCTTCTGTGAACTTGAGGAGCGAAATCTCATACTTTCTTCTTGTGTGTGAACCTTGGTGGCTTGGTCAAAAAGCTAGCCAACATATACCAATTTTAAGAGCATTCAAAGAATGTTTGGTCATTCAAAACATACCTGAAAGTTGAACCCAAAGAAGGTTTCATAGCTGGGTTTACAACTTTCCCCTTTGCGTATTTTGTCGCAATTTTAGGTTTTTGCATATGAAGTGATATGCATATTTTTTTGAATTTTGCTGAGTTTTTCATGTTTCTTTAATGATTTATAAAGTGGATTTTGATGGAATTTGATCCTATTTGGAAAAGCCAATATTGTACGCAAGTTCGCACCTTGAATTTGTAATTCTGTGTCGCTTGCAAATGATTTCTCATGTTGAAATTTGATGTATTTGTGACATGTGCGCATTTTTACGAAATGGTTTTCAAGTAACTGTTTATATTTTGTAGCTTTGAGAAAAATTGGTTTTTCATTGTTTTGTTTTAAATTAAAAAATTGTCTCAAGGCAATATTAAATTTGTATTTTTCAATTATAAAGGATTTTAATGAAATGGTTCACATTGTTTTGAAATAGTTTTATGAACTTGTTTTCTCAAACCAGGTATTTTCTTTATATTAAATACACATTTCCACTCCCTTCGAGATGGTGTGACGATGGTTAAACGATACCGTAAACCTCGTGGTATAGGACAGAAGGTATACGGGATCGGATAATTCCCGACTCGACTATCGAAGACATTACCTCTGTTGTGTTATCGCATTTCATGGTTTTCGTGTTTCCATGTTTTCCAGTGTTCATGTGATTTCTAGTGTGTTGCTAATTTGTGGTATGTAAACAGACAAGTGAGAACATGTGAAATTAGACGCCCGATTATCACTATTCGGGTTACTATCTAAGAGTATGTGATACATTTTGTGTATAAATGACAAAACTTCCCAGAGAGGTGTCAATGACCTTTTCTTTTAAGACAACTGCTTGGGGAGTAATTGACGATCTTATCATGATGGAAAAACTGCTTGGGGAGGTGTTAGCGACCTTATCATTTAAGATGGAACTGCTTGGGAAGGTGTTAGCGTCCTTTCTATGGCCGACGAAACTGCTTGAGGAAGGTGTTAGCAACCTTGTCATTTAAAACGAAACTACTTGGAAAGGTATTAACGACCTTGTTATGGCCATTGTAATGTTTTTGGATCCGAACTAAGTTATTTTTTGAGTTTTAAGTTTTATTATTTTATCATCATTTAAGATGATTAATATATATATATATATATATATATACATGTATATGTGTGGCAATTTCATTTATATGTTCTGAACTCTTAACTGAGTTCCATGAGTTTTGTGATTTTTGTGATTCGAACTCTTAACTGAGTTCCATGAGTTATGTGATTCTTGTGATTTATGATATTTTTTAAGATTTTTGAGCTTTCCATTCTATGTTTATGAGATTCAAAGTATTATTTACCCTAATGTAGAGTTGGGGTAATTTATGTTAATGGAAATATATGAGTCTATGTTCATGTTCCTCTCGAGTGACTAGTGTATAAATTTCGTGAGCTTATCTCGAGTGTATAGTATTCCTTTTTGATGGAAGGGAATGATCACATACGTGTTTCGAGTAAAACTGACATTATGAAATTCCAATTATTGTGGAAAGGAATATGTGTCTATTGGCATTTTATTTCACTTATCATGTTATTACTGATATGTTTAAGCCAGACTGACCCAATGTATGTAATACTCGGATCAGACCGAGTTATTTCAGGTTGTAGCTTATGGCGTTAGCAGATCCGTCTTGGACTATATCTCTCAAAGCTTTTGCCTTAGATGTCTATTGTTATATTCATGTCATTGTATATTTATTCTTCTGAGAGATGATGTGTATGGGTATGGTTCATATGAAACCATTTGAGTATGTAGCACATGTACATGTTGTATTCTGCTATTGTACCTATATGTATTTTGTTTTGTGATCCGTTATCTATGATATAGTGTAATTTTTTCTGAACACGATCCTTAGCCATCGTAGTTTTATATTAGATTAATTGAGTACGTTGATCCACTTGAGATAAGGAAAACTACTATGCACCTAATCGACGTATTGGATACTGGTCTAATACAAGATTATAGATGGTCGCTCCTAACCAGCCTTCTTCTCCGCTCTAATGGACGACATTACTCGTTAATGCTCTTTATCAGGGTAGGTCTAGGGGTAGGGCGTTATAAATCGGGTATCGAGAAGTTATTCTCCACAAGTAATGGAACATCCTGCATTCATTAGCATCCCCCAAAATTGAGCTATGCTAAGAAATGTGGAGCTTTTAGTTACGAATAACTAATCACAGAGATATAAATTCACAAGACATGAAAATAAATGCCATTGAAAACATTTTAAATTAAAAACAAAATTATAATTTCAAAACCACAACTTTTATTTTAGAACAAAACAAAAAGTCATAACAGCCACGTATCTCATAAAAACCCCAATCTCACATAATAAAATTGAAGTACAATAACAATTCCTCTCGGTAGTGACAGTACAACCAAACCAAAATGTAAAAGATGCAAACAACTACATTAGCAATGAGATAGAAACCCTATGAGTGATCCTCTAAGCTATCTGAATCAAAAGTCTTAGCTCTGCAAACCTAATATGAGAGAAAAGGAAGAAAGATGAGTAGGCCAGACATAAAGTCCGATAAATGAAGTAACTACTAGCACTATTAAGCAAGTTAAAGATAATTGACTTAGTATTGGTTCCAGTGTCATATGATAAAGTATGCGTGCTCAACATAAATTTGTTTTTGAGATAATTAGATTGCTATCTAGTTCAAGTTGAATGATTGATTGTTTGTTTCCAATATTCCTACTACTTAAAGAAATATGATTTGGATAATTTTTCCTAATTATACCCAACGATCGGCTTTTCCTACCCACCACCTCTTAACATGGTAGCGTGCTAGTGTGGGCCTTCCCATCGTGAAACCATATCAACACAAAACACCGTTCGTCGATCCATGATCGTGAATTATTTTCGATTCCGCATGCATGGTAATCGACATGACCCTCTTATACTAGTTATATACCACCACTCGACATAAGCGTGCTCGATCTCAATCACAGATATGAGATCGTCAGTCCTTGACTTGAAAGGGAATGCTTCCGTTACGGTTCTCTAATAACCAATATTCTAATTGTGCTCCAACTTAATCCTCGATCATTGACCTGAGTTCTATTTACTAACCCAATCCCTAAGATAAGTTTTATTTATTAACTTATTCTATGATCTGTTAGCCTACTTTGTGATCAGGCTACCCTAATCCAGAGACTTGAGTATGAACTTACATTGATTGGCGATCACTTGGATGGAGTGAAGGAAAGTTTTGGAGTTCATGAACTTTGATCGCATGACCTTATTGGTCGGTTCAAAGAGTGCGGTTCGGATGGGAGCAAACAGACCCGACCCAACTTTGTACGATGGCATGTCACTTGAATGTTGTGGCAATTGGTCTCCGGTTAACGTCGGTTCGGGTCGGATATACTAGAACCCGACCCGATGCATATGGCGAAGTTTCTTGGCAACTTGAGATTAGGAAAATAGCACGAGGATCGGATCAGACTATGAGGACCCGAACCACCTGAAGTGGTCTTCAGACGCGCGCGAATTTGGATCTCGGCAATTTCGATTCGGGTTGAGCAAGACCCGACCTGCATGGAACAGATTCTACACAGCAATATTGACTTATTCTTGAGGCGATTTCAGCTCCTACTGTTACGGACCGGTTCCACATGTCAACCTACGAAATGGACGCAACTTCTCCACTACATGAACTTCCATTCTATACTCCATCGGATGATGGCCACGTGGCATCCGATCCGCCTACCTGAACTACCTATAAAAACATGAAAACACAGCACATTCAAAGGACTTTTGGTTATACGATGCTCTGCATTTCTTATCCATAGCTTCCAAGTATCTTTCATTTCAAAATATGAGAGATAAATCTGATTGTATTCGAGAGATTGAGTGGCTATAATCATTGTATTTTCATTTCTCTATTGAATAAAAAAAATATAAAGTGAATGTAGGCTCGTTAACGCCGAACCACTATAAATCTCTTGTTTCCAATTGCTTTCCTCTTTTTTACAGTTATATTTCTTCATTATTCTCTATAAAATATAATCAGTTGGGTGTTAGTGCCATTTTTTTGGTCTAACACGATCTAAGTTTCTTTTCATAGCCCATTCCCAGATATCAGCTAAACCTATTGACCCAGCCCCTGACTTATACCTATGATTCATTTTATTATGATGTTCTAACTTTTAAACATATCATAATAAGCCTTTTCAACTTTCTAACTCTTTAAATTATAATATCTATCATCATTTGCTGCAAATTTATATAATTTTCCCATTTTAGCCCATTTCCTTTTCGATTATAGATCTACAAGTTATACAAATGTTTTCTGTAAATTTAATGTTATTCTGTTTAATCCTTGTTCATGAAATATGCTCTCTTTACATTATTTTTCATGTTAAAAAGAGGATTAAATCTACATATTTAAAACTAATATTTACATATTTGTTAATCCTTAAGAACATATGTAAATAACTGTAGAAAACTACAAATAACTAAAATAAATAAAATAACTATAAGATAGGACTGAAATAAACTTACAGAAAATAACTGAAAACTGTATGTAAAAGGAGGAAACACTTATAAAAATAACTTAAAATGTGAGAAAACTACAACTATTAAGAACCCTATTGCTTTAAATTACTTAAAAATCTAAATAATCATTAACATTCGCCTGTAGTTCCTAACTCTTATCCGCAGTCGTCCCATATCCATTCCTTATGCTACCTATGGATTTTATATTTTAAAATCACTTCCCAGAAATATTTAGTTTTTAGTGTTCTGTCTTAGGTAAAAGGAATACAAAGGGAAAAGATTCATGTGTGAGAGAATTAGCTGGGCCTAGGGACTTATTTATAGTGGAGCTTGAGAATCTTAAACCTTAGAATTAGCTGATTAAATTTGCTCCGACCACGCCACAGAACCAAATTTAACCATTTGTTTAAATAAACACTCTCACGTTCACGACAAAATGTTGGTCGACCTATCCCTAAGTCAGGTCGACCTTACATGATATATATTTTTTCATGTATTAACTTCTGAACTTATATATAATTTTGGATTCTTATTTCTTTAATAACTTTCTCATATGAACTCTGATTTTAACAATTTATATATGTAAATTGCTCAGAAAATTTCCACAAACTTGATACCCTATAGCTTAATTTTGACACTTTAACTGAAGCTTGGAAATTTAATTCCATGTTTTTCTAAATTTGAGAAAACTTAATATAAGTTTTCTATTATGTCTACATGTCCATTTTCTAGCTTTCTATAGGTTGTTGAAGTCATTCTCAAGCGTAGCATCTCAGCGATGCAATCTAAATTGAGATAATTCTCTATAAATCCATTTAAGGTAAGTATTTACTCAAATAATCTAGCTTAACTTGGTTTGTTTGTGAGTAATATGTAATTCCTCTTAGTTGTATCTGTTTAATGTTAACAAATTTTCAGTTTGTAAGTTTACAGTAGCTATGATGTTTATGTCCATTTACGAGTCTGTATATCTATCATCTTACACTAAAATCATGCAAAATTTATTATGGAATGTTGTACACAAGTTTCGCACTACATGTTTGAATCTGCCTAAAATTTATCTGTAGCTACATGTATTTGATGCTTGAAATTGGATATGATTAAGAAAATACACTTGTAGAAATTGCGACCTCAAAGATCGACGTGGCTTCTTGTAGGGTCGACCTACAGGTCAGACCTTGCTAAATACATGTCGATCCTAGGATTAACCTGAGCATGAGTATAAGTCAACCTATACCACTTGTTATCCGCGTATTTTATTGTGTGTTTGTGCCATGTTTGTTGAGTTCTAATGCTCCATTCCTTTAATTTTTTGTTGACTATTAGGTGATTTTGGTTCCATGTTTTAAGTTATGTTATAAGGATAATTCCTATAATTGGAAGGGCTAACATTGATACCAGTTCGTATACAAGTTGGCAAGTTATGCATGAATTATGATATGTTGTTTTATTGAATACTAATGAATTTTTCTTACTTATGCTCGAGTTTTATAAGTTGTTTTCAAAAAAGGCTTTTTTAATACAAAATAATTAGCTTTCAAAATTAATATTTATGAATTTGATTTACAAAATATAAACATTTCCAGACTATTATATATATGTATATATATTCTTTATGTATAAAGAGATTTCAAAATAAATGATTTCTAAAGTGTTATCGAAAATAGCTTATAAACTCGTTTTCCCAAATAAGTATTTTTTTCTATTTAATTACATACTTTTGTACTATTCGAGAGAACAAGGTAGTAACTTAAACGATATAATAAACCACATGGTATGAGAGGCGTAGGTATATTATATCGGTTAATTCACGACTTGTTCATTTGAAGCTATTTTGTGTGTAACTTGCTGAGTTGTGGTAAACTGATAAGTGAGAACGTATGGTGTGGGACATATCGTTACCACTATTTGGATTACTGTTAGGAAGTCCGTAACACATTTTGGGACTATGTGAGACTTTCAAGTGATGTGTTTTGCCAATTATACTTGGCCATGAGGTGTATTGGCATTAGACCATTGGGTTAGCTGTGCGAGGCTTTTGGGCCAGTTGTATTAGACCTTTAGGCTATTTGAGTTGGGCCTCAGATTCATTTGTGTTAGGCGCTAAACTATGTGAGTAGTACTAGCAAGCTTCGCTCAATACTGTGTGGTGCATGTGTAGACATAGCTTAGATTTTCCCTTTCTAGATCGACACTGGGTAGAGTTATATTTTCTTTATTTCAAATATTCTTTGATTTCTAGAATTTGTATTTTTGTAATGTTCTCATCGTTTTTGCAAATATTAGGTTTTATAAATAACATGTTCTATTTAATGCTTTATTACATGATGATTGCATTTTTTTGTGTCAAACTCCTAATAGAGTTCGATGTTTATGGTTTCCATCGTATGCTTCTATATGACTTAAGATTTCTTTACACTGCCTTAGCCTTAGTCTTTGGTTATTTAGTCGATGGAAATAGTTGTGTTGTGAGGATACTACCTTGGATGAGAATTTTGATTATGAGTTAGTGAAACTATTGCATGTATCCTTTATTGTTATAGCTTATAGTATTCCCTCTCTAATGCGAGGATTATTCTTTTTGTGACATTATCTTTCACTTACCTTGCTCTAACTGAAATGTATATGCCATAGTCCCAGACTGACCCATGATTTTATGCACTTGGGTCACGCCGAGTTGTTACAGGTCAACCACTCCTTGTTTTCTTGCTTACCTACTTTTTTCATGGGCTATCTTGTTGTTCTTTTGATGTTAGATAAAGTTTTGTAATGTATTTGGCGTATCTTATGATGTATATTATTTTTTAAGCTTGTTGTATGTGTGTGGTTCATAAGAACCTATCACTCATGTGACTCATGTCTATTGTACTTTTAAAGAATGCATGTATATATATATATATATATATATGTGTGTGTGTGTGTGTATTTATATGTGTATTTACTATTTTGTGATTGTTACATATGATGTTGTTACATTTAGTGATCGATTGGTTCCTAAAATGAACTTATGGGTAGGTTTATGGGACAATTCAGAGTTCATATTGCTCGCTCAAAGAATGTTATGACATTGATAACGATAAGGCAAAGACCAAGAGAAACGCTAAGATGTTTCTTGGAGATTCAAAATGGCGGCGGCCTCGGTAGGTAAGCTAGAACCATTAATGGTTTTGATGGCAATCGTGTCTAGAGTGGACGATAAATCTAAACTCAAAGAAAGTTTGCAAAGGGATCCCATGCAGGATTTGCATGAATTCTATTTTGAATCTGATATATACCTACGCTAACAAGATGCGTAGATGCAAAGTAGAATAGAGGTATGATTTCCACGACCAGGAGACGCTTGAGGCTGGATTCAAGCGTGATAAAGAAAGGGATAAAGGAAAGGAAAAAGTCGTGGCTAGGAATGATCGGAATAATGAATCTTGGAGAGAACCCCAAGTATTCTGGAAACACCGAACTCAATTCCTCGTTAAAGGACATCTACATGGATATTCACGAGATAGCTGCTTCCGAAAAGCCTCCAAGGAGGCAACCCATGCAAAAATAACGGAAGTCTGGAAAGCACTGCATGTATCATCAGTTGTATGGTCATACCACAAATAAAGGCAAACATCTGTGGGATATGTTTGAGGAGTGTGTTAGACGAGGAGGGATGGCACATTATGCTAGAACTCGGGCTATAGCGGCGGAGCCGACACAACCTCCCACTGCCCCTCGAAACAGACAATCAAATTAAATTCCACTTTATTTCAAAGGACTTAGAATAATAATACATTCAATTTCATAACATACTTTTATATTCAAGATTTAAACAAACTATTTTAAAAATATGATTAATTCAAAATTTGAGTATTACGAACAATTAAATAGAAAGATATGAAACAAATTGGGAGAATCTTTCCAATTATAAGGCCAGCAAGTTAACTCCCATCGAACTAAATAAATCAATCAAAGTATATCCTTAACGAATTATACTCGGGTTCTAATGGAACCCTCGAATCAAAACCTATTTTCAATTATGTGTCATCTATATCGTTGGTAACATATAAGTAAATATTTACCCGAAGTTGCAAACGTTTAAAATCCATTTATATGTATTTCGTAAGTTTTAATGTCGTTTATTTCCAAAACCATTTTAAATTATTTCAACTTCGATAGAGATACATCTCAAAATAATATTTCAAAAACCCGGTTTGTTTATGAACATCTTAATAAACTAGTTATATGGATGGTAGAAGCTTGAAAATGTTTGATTACACATATCCTTATCATATGAAATGTCGTCATTTAAAAAAACCATTTGACAACATTAATTCACAAACTTTATATTTCGAATATCGACCGGGAATCATTTAAACATCACAATTTAAAGTAAATTAAAATTCCACTTTAAATCAAATTTTCCATGTTCATTTCGAATTAAATACATCCACATTTCTATTCATTTAAAACAAAATTGTATTCCATTTCTAATTTTTACTGATTTATAATTCAAATCGAATTTAACTTTAATGTAACTCAAATCTAGTTCAAAAATATATCAAACCCATTTATATTTCCAATTTAATTTAATACAAGTTTAAGTGCCCAAATACATTAAATCGACTTTAAATTCCAATTTAACTTTCAGATTAAATTTCAACAAATTTAACCAATAAATTCGAGTCATTAAACTCAAATTTATTTATATATTTTTAATTAAAATAATATAAATAAATGAGTGTATATCATTTCGACTTAATTTGATTTTCCAAGTCTAATTATGGTATATAACCATTCAAACTCAACATCATTTCGATAATCAATGATATGGTGACAGGAATAAATCCCAATAACAACCATAATAACCAACATCATAGCAATCAATCAAAACAAGTATACAATCAAGATACGTGCCGACATACAACACAACAGTCATATATCAATGTATTCGACTATCGATACTATTTAATTTTAATTTAATGAATCTCAAATTCGTGAAATTTAATATATTCCAATTCAATATTATATGTCAATAAACTAGATTCAAAGCTAATTTCCATATTCGATTAAAATGACCATAATATTCATTTGACTCATTTTATATTTAACTCGATAAATACAATTCAATTTAATTTTAACTATTAAATATAAGTCACAACAAATCAACCAACAACCAAACAGTTCAATTAAATTCTAATGTCAGGTTTCAACTAGCAATAGTCTTAATTGTCCAAATTAATTTAAACCACAAATTGACTGTTTAATCGACTAATTAGCATATTACATACCTATCATGAATTCAATAATTTTACTTAGCATAGGAATATATAAATCATAAGTTAAACACTCGCCTATACATTGTGGCGAAATTACAAATTCACAAACGAATGATGGACATCACGTGACACCGACTAACACTCGAACAAGACATGTTCCAACCTAGGGTTGTGCGGGATGCTTCGTGCTTGATTTAGCTTAAAAGAAATCACATGATAATAGATGTAGGCCGCATTCAACCTACTTCCTGCTTTACTTACTTCCCACCGCTTTCATATCTCCTGTAGTTTTGGTAAGCTTTCAAAATTTATGTCCAGCAGAGGAAAAAACTATTTCTCAACACGTTTTTCAAAACATAATGGATTCACTACCCCATTATCAGATGTTCAACCACAAAAGCTTCATACATCGGTGAATAATGGTGGATCTGGGGTCGATGGTGGAAGTCTGGTGATGACATTGACTGGAATGATTCTCGAAGCTGTAGCATGGAGGCGGGTTTTGTGAAGATTGGTCGGAGAGAAAAGTAAAAGTGTGTGGTTGCTTAGGTGACATGGAAAGGTGTTGCTCGGTGTTAGTGTTGGAGGATCTAAGGCAACAAATGGTTAGAGGAGAAGAGAAGAGAGAAATTACATGGGTGGCTCTCGGGCAGTATAGTTTGAGGAGTTCAAATTTCTTTTAATGTGGTGGTGCTGGAGATAGGTGGGGGAGGTGTAGGAGGCCAGGTCGATGCTCATTGGAGAAGGGCGGAGGCGGTCAGATATCGGTGGAGTCATCCATGCTAAAGTATATATGTATACTTTGAATTCAAACAAAATTTGTCCCAACAGAGACGTTGGCCATCCTGAGCATAAATCAGATGGAGGTCAATTGGACAGTGATCTTGAACTTGAAAATAAATCATGGATGACTCCCATCAAGAACTTCCTCCTACATGTAACCCTAACTGAGCAAAAGAATGAGAAGTGTGTTCTCTTCCGTAAATCTTCAAGACACATCATTCAGGGAGACACGTTACATCGAAAGTGTTTCTCTGTTCCTGTGCACCTGTGTGTAGCTCACAACGACTCTAAACGATCATTGCAAGAGGTGCACGAAGGCCAGTGTGGTGATCATACCCAAGGGGAAAACATTTTCAAAGAAGATACATCGATCGATATGGCAACTTCTAGTCTACCATCAACCGAGATGCGGTTGATTATTCACGACAATGTAATCACTAAGATTTTAAGAGGTCCGCCAGCTTAACTCACCCAAATGGTTAGTCCGTGGCCATTCGCGGTATGGGGAGTGAACATCATCGGTAGCCTTCGGATGTCCGAGGGTGGAGCGAAGTATGCGATCGTGGCAGTCGACTATTTCACAAATGGGTTGAAGCTGAACCTTGGCCATGATCTTGGCGAAGTGAGTGATCAACTTTATCGTCAAAAACATCATATGTCAGTTTAAACTCCCTAGAATTATCGTAACCGACAGCGGGACTTAATTCAATAGCTCAGAGTTTAAAGACTTCTACCGGCTTCATCATATTGACAAGAGGTATACTAATGTCGCTCACCTACCATCAAATGGAAAGGTTGAAGCTATGAATAAGATCATAAAGTCCATCTTGAAGAAATGAATAAAGAAGGCTAGAGGCAAATGGGTCGATGAGATGCTATTAGCCCTTTGGGCATACCGAATGACCCACATGTCAGCAACTGGCCACACTCCATTTGCACTATCCTACGGCTCCGAAGTGGTCAAACCAAAGGATCTTGAAATCCCCTCTCACCGAATGATGTGTTATGATCCCTTGATTAATAAGGAATTTCTTTTCGAATTGCTTGACATGATTGACAAGAAAAGAGAGGAGGCTGGGTTACGTGCCTCAGGATATAGGCATCAGGTCGTCCGATGCTATAACAAGAAGGTTCAGCCTAGAACCATTGATCCTAAATGGGAAGGACCCTACGTCGTCCAACAGAAACTTGATAACAGAGCTTTCAACTTAGCGACTGTTGATGGAGACCGACTCTCGAGGACATGCAATTCAGAGCATTTGCGAATTATTTTACGTGTGCTTTTATTTTTGTAATTTCATAAATATTATTTCATTTCCAAACTATGTAATAAGGCATGAATCGTTGATTGCCATTGTGTTATAAATAAAAGTTCCTTCCATGCTCTGTGACTATGTATAATAATATGGGTAAGTGTTGTGATTTGACTGACCCGAACCACAACTTGAACAAATGGAATGATTGATTCCCCTACGATGTTCATTCACCTAGATTTTGATGAGCTTACTCAACTCCATGACCAGTTGAATAAGAATTAACAAAGTTCGAGCTTGACTCTGATGCTCGACAAGGCGACCCTTACTTTAAAGACTAAAGTATGGAAATGACGCTTAGGCGAATATGAAACAACCATTTGCACATCCAACTCTAACTCTCATGACTTGAGAAAGTATAAAAGATTGGGTTAGCATGAACAATGCACCATGATTTAAGAACGCTTAACCCATAACTCTAACATAAATGAATGATGGGAGAGTATAAAGAGTAAAGGACTAGACGTCTGATGGAATTGGCTCAACACCCACTGACATTGTGGACATGAGCGCAGAATTACAAATTAACTTCAAACATGCCTCTGGAGCGATGCATGATACAAAGTTAATTGAGGGCATTCACACTACCTTTAAACTAAGACATTTACTCGAACACTTACTTAATTTCAAGTACACTGAAGTTGAGTTAAGTCTAGCTTAATAAAAGTTAAACCGCAAGTACATTAAACAGAAAGTGAAATAAACTTGCAAATGAAAAAATATATTTTATTTACGTTGCAAGTTTATACAGAGCAACAAGTCAAAAAAGCAGGGATTTCACTCACACGAACCACAGTATTCCAACAAAACAATGATCATGAGAACAATAAGCCATCAGGGCTTTGGCTTCTTCTTCGTGATCGAATAAGTAGGATAGTGGAAATTTGGATCATACAAGACCCGATTTGATGAAGATGCCACTTCCAGATTGACTAGCATCTAGTTCAACTTTGTCGAAACATAGGTCGAACCGAATTAAAGTTGCTGCTGACTCGCTCCAATATTACATCGTGGCCAAGCCCACAATCTCCACTCCCCCCGGATTGGCCTCCACGTGTCGATGCCGAACCGGTTTGAACTTTACCTATAAATAGCACCTTGGAGCTGAAAAAAGGGGCTTTTGATTTCTCTTACATATTTTACTTTCTGCAAACACTCTATATTCAAGAGATTCATTATCTCAAACCTTGTAATCTTTTCTGATTATAATATTTAAGAGAAAGTTATAAATTGGATGTAGGCAATCCATAGTCGAGCTACTATAAATTCTCCATGTGTGCTTGTTCTTCATTTTCATTTATATTTTCATCACTTTTATTCTTTTTTCTATAATCTCTGGGTATTTGATCCATTTTAAGTGTAAATAGATAAATCCTTAGCAATTGTGGTTTTGTGTTAAACATGAATTGTATGCATCGATCCACTTAAAATAGATGTATTTAATACTCATTTAGTACAAGACTCATGGATGGTTTCTTTTAACCAGCTCTATTCTCTGCACTACCAGACGACATTACTTGTTAATGCTCTTTATTACCGTGGATCTCAGAGTGTGGCTATTTCGTAGAACCTGCCTCCAGCTCCTATCTGATCCTCTCCTCTATGCATTACTTCGAGATTTTGCTGGATATGATTTTAGGCCTCACTATGAGTTAGAGCTTGAAATGTTGGCAAACTTACCAATTAGACCTACTCTCATCGAAAGGATTTGCGAATCCCAGAAGTAAGATGCTATGCTTGCTTAGATTCTTCAGAGATTGGAAAAGAGAGTCGAGCCCGAGGAATTAAAGACACATGAAGTCGATCGAGATTGTTGGCTTCACAGAAACGGAAGACTAGTTGTTCCTGATATAGGTAGATTAAGAGATGAGGTTCTGAGAAAATATCACCATTCTAGACTAATTATTCACCCTAGTGGTAACAAGATGTATCGAGATAAGAAGAGAGTTTACAACTTGGAAGGTATGAAAAGGGATGTCGAAAGATTCATCTCAAAGTGTATGAACTGTTGGTTAGTCAAAGTTGAGAAGAAAAAGCAAGGTGTGTTATTACATCCACTAGAAGTTCCTACATGTAAATGGGATCAAGTGTCGATGTATTTTATTGATCGATTGCTGAGGACCAAGAGAGGATATGATGATAGTGTACGGGTTATTGTGGATAGCTTAACCAAAAGCACAATGTTTATTCCTGTCAAATCTACTAGAACGACATCTAAGTTGGCTGAATTGTATATTGATTGGATAGTCAAATTCCATGGGGTACCTAAGAGCATAGTAAGAGATCGAGATCCTTTGTTTACTATGGGATTCTAGAAGGGTTTACAAGAAAGATTGGGAACTTAGCTACAAATGAGTACAGCTTATCATCCCTAAACTGATGGTTAGACTGAGAAAGTCAATCGTGTATTGAAAGATCTTCCAAGAGCTTGTGTACTGATTTTTGGGAGATCATGGAAAGACCATCATCATTTGGTTGAGTTTGCGTACATCAACGGTTATAAGTCGAGTTTTAGTATGGAACTGTATGAGTCATTGTACGGTCGACAATGTAATTCACCTTCTTGTTGGTTAGAGACCGAATAAAAGTGGGTACTGGAGCCAAAAATGATAAGAGAAACAATAGATAAGATTGAGATCATTCAACAATGAATGATGGCGGCCCAAGATCTCTAAAAGAGTTATGCCGATAAGAGGAGAAAGGATTTGGAATTCTTGGTAGGGTATTTGGCATTTGTTAAGGTTTCTCCTCTTAAGAATGTTGTTCTAATTAGTAGTAAAGGCAATTTTTCTCCAAGATTTGTTGGACCATTTCTGATTATAGAGCATATTGGGAAGCTTGCTTATAGAGTGGATCTACCCGAGAAGTTGGCAGGTGTGCACAATGTTTTTCATCTGTCGTATCCATGGAAGTTTGTGCACGACCCGAGCATGATAGTACCTCTAGATCAGATGGAAGACTTAGAAGTAGTGCTATAAGCTTCTAGCCGCTTCACGTTGTTGGGAATAACAAGAAACAGCTGAGGCGGAAGTTTATTATGCTAGTCAAGGTATAATAGAGCGAGAACGATGACGATTGCACATGGGTAATAGAAGAGAGAATGAGGACGACCCTTCCAGAACTCTTTGAGTGGTATATCTCATATCTCGTATCTTACCTTTGTCATTGTGTCTTAACTAATAGAGTTTCACATGATAAAGTTAGATTTTGATTGCATTGATTGTTGGATGCTATATTTGATGATAGATTGACTACTTATGGATGGTAGGCATGTAGGATAATTTGTTTTCTCGTGTTTGCTTGGGATTTCAGGGGGGAAATTCTAAAGGGGGAGAATATAACGATCTATATTTTACGTATCGTAGGGTCATAAAATAATTATATTTAATTCCGTAAGGGTCATATCATTCTAATACTTTAGTATGTTGTTCATAGGGTATGTGAGACATGTCCAAGATTTGTACAAATCATTTTATGTCCATTTTTCCAATGTGACTTACTGTTTTGACCATAACATTTGCAAGGGACTGAATCAGGTGCTATAACCAGTCACATTGGAATGGGATGGTGGTTGGTCATTTCGTAGAGTGATCACATTAAGGATTTGGTCCTACGGTTAAGAGATATCACTATTTTAAGTTTTATTTCTATAGGGTAGGCTAATTAACATCTAATGGGCTGACATGAAATTATAAATAAAGGGTTTGAGAAGAGAATTAAGATTCTTCTCCTTATTTTAAATCTTGGGTTGAGCGTATGTGAATCTCCAACTCAACATAATCTCTTTGAACCCTAATTTCTTTCTCTAAATCACTCTAAGTTGCGTCTAGAGGCAAGATCTACATCTCGTGATTTTGTGTCAAATTCAAGGGATTTATTCACTGTCCAGATTTGGTTTCATCTATATCGCACTGGATCTATGTTTTTGTGAGTGATAGAGATTTTTCACATGATTACTATAGATCTTCTGTGTTAATTAGGATCATTTTAGACCTTATATTTTAATTTCACCTTAAGGTCAGATCATATATGTTATTTTAATTATAGACGTCCTAGGATAACCTAATTTGATTATATGAACGTGTAGATTTTGGATCCATCATGTTTTACATATGTTTTGAACCAAATTATGTTAGATTTATGGGTTTTGTAATATGATTCATGTATGTTTATTCTCGTATGATTGTTCATGTTTGAAATTGGATAAATTATTGTTTGATTGGTTGGATTGTATGCTATGCATGATTTGCTTGTTTAGAATTATGAGCTGTAGGACTTAAATCGAAGAATAGAGCAAATGGAGGTTCAGATGATGGAATTAAGATGAAATTTTGTGGAGGAGCTCTGAAGGATGTCAAGATTGGACTTCGGAATTTTTGAGTGAAAAAACTCTAAGGACATAGACCAGTACCGGTCTATAGCCCATGGACCAGTATCGACCCATCATGGTTGGTCGAGGAGAGATGAAAATTTGTGCATGGCTTCATGGGGTCTATAGCGTGGCATGTGCAAAGTTTGAAGTGAATTGGATGGGTCGAAGCGCAATCACTCGAGAGCATGTACCAACATATGAAACTTAGGGGAGGCTATTTAAGATACATATGGACTGGAGGGTAGTATTCAGAGCTAGGGATTCAATGGTCCAACACTTAACCAATAATTGGCTAAGTGTGTGGATTGGTATCGATCCGTGGGTATGGACCGGTACATCAAATGACTGAGATGAGCCGAGGTTTTTTGGCTATGGTGAAAAGGGGTGTTTAGGAGGTTGCTTGAGGTCTTGGTTCATCAATAGCATTTACGGGGCAGAAGTTATCGTCAAAGTAGTGATGATTCTTCGATTGTAAACTCGGATGGAAGTGGTGGAAGACAAAAGTGATAGGCTACTCAAGGTGGAATGAGGATATAAAATAATGGACTAACTCGAGTGGGACTCGAGCTAAAGGATGGGGTCATGGACAACTCATGTGATTGGAAGTGCCAAGGAATAGTTGATGGGATGAATGATTCTAGTAGACTCGAAGCATCAGTATTATGGGGACACCTGTTAGGATCTGAGAGATCGAGTACCTTGGATCGCTAGGGAAGTTATCTGGTCGTCTTGGGAAGACAAACATATGTGGGACGTACAGTAGTCCGACAAGAACCGGGGTTCTCCATTAGCCCTTGATGGATAACAAAGACCAATCATTTGATATGAACGTATTCAAGGCTTTAGTCAGCGGTGGCTTGGTTATTGTTTGTTATGGATGTTATGATTGCTTGAGTGCTCTCTTCTATTTCTCTAGGGAGGCTATTACATAGGGTA
Organism: Allium sativum; assembly: GCA_030737875.1. Classification (NCBI taxonomy): domain Eukaryota; kingdom Viridiplantae; phylum Streptophyta; class Magnoliopsida; order Asparagales; family Amaryllidaceae; genus Allium; species Allium sativum. The sequence continues at coordinate 1,042,257,280 of CM060916.1, read as the reverse complement.
CCGAAGAGAAGCGAGGATTGAGAATCCTATTCTGACTAGTATCTATTTTTGTGCCTTTAAGTAGTATATTTAATATGACTATTATATGTTAAATCTTGGACTGTAGGGACAGGTCAGGTAAAACTTGAATTGTCTAATATCATATTTTCTTATGTTGTTGTTAGTATATTATCACTCATACCAGACTGTTGTCTGACTCAAGATTTTATGTTTCCTCTTATTCCCTTAGGGTACTCTCCAATGATGCTGTTGAATAGAATGAGTAGCAGGCAACAGGGTTTATGACGATGTAGTAGTGCGGTGACGAGGTAGAGGTTGGTGTATTATTGTTCCTATATTATTTACCTATTTAGAATTTTTGTTGTTTTGACATTTATATACTCTGATCAGAGATGTAGTGAGGCATGATGTATTCAAATTTAGAGATGTATTGTACTTGATATTTTGAGATTTTTATGGAGATGAGATTTCCTGCTTTGTTATGCTTCACTATTATATCATCTTGTATAATTTATTATAATATATTATCCATGCGCTACGAGTTATACGACGAGTTTTGTTTTGGTTTATCATTTCTTAATGAGTGTCTCATATCGGTCTAACATGCTATACAGTGCATTTCTCCTATAGTTTGTGCAGGAGGGTGGTCGTCACATTGAGGTACCTTCTTTTCTGTATTTGAAGGTTCCATCTTACTTTGTGATTTCTTTATTCTAGTTTTCTTCGATGCTTGTATGCCACACTCATTTGTGTCGAAGAAATAAGTAAATATTATTCCTTTATAAGCATTATACCTTATGACTTCCACGTAGATTGTAGATCCTACTAGAGGGTCCGCAATATTGTGCATGCGTTACGAGAATATTGAGATCGTTATTTGGGATTTCTCTTCTCATGCAAATTAGCACATAGTCCATAATCTTGGATTTAATATGAATTTGGGAATGGAATAGTCTTGTTTGATATGATGCCGGATCCTATATTCAAAGAGAGTCTTGTATCTTGAGTATCCAATTTGATTAATCAGTTATCTTGTGTACTTCAAGATGTTGATTGCAATCCCGATGTTTCTTTATTTTCTCTTGAAATTCTAGATGATGGTGACACATATCGACTTTAGGTTATTGGAAACTTTCCATTTGTTTTTGAGCCTGTGTCGGGATTGCCACCTAAGGGAGCAATCGAGTTTCACACTGATTCTATTCCTAGCATGCAACCCATTAGTCATCCTTTATATAAGGATGTCTATCTAGGAGATCAAGGAACCAGCTAAAGGAACTAGAAGCTAAATCTCCACCTGCAATTCTTGATTATTCCCCCTTATTTGAGTCGCTTCCTCTATTTTTTAGTGTTAAGGCACATCCAACCCTATAGGATCGTGTTGCTAAATCTAAAATGCTAGATCTAAATCTTATTCTTTGTGTTCAACTTAGTCCAAATCCCTTAGGAATGAATTAAGGACCAAGATAACAAGATGAAACTTATATTAGGATAATAAATGTGAATAAATTAAAATTAATCAAAGTGCACAACGAAAACTAGTAGATTGTTTTAGCTAAACATGGAATTTAATAATCCAGATATGGGATTAATTGGAGGATATATATATACATATATATATATATATACATATAGTGGTTGAGTTGTTAAAAATAATTTTAATTGTATTTGTGTGAGAATAAAATAAATGAATGTTGGTGATAACAAAATAAATATAATAAATAGGAATTTGTGGTTATCTATTGCGTTGATTTGTTCGAATGTAGTTTAAGGATTTTGTCGATATATGGGACGTCATGTTATTGATAGGGGTTCCTAAATGCCGTATTGTAACACCCCACCTCCGCTAGGGTCACTCGCAAGGGAATGCACTAGCTTTAGAGGGGCATTATTGGTAAACATGAACAGAAATATCACAAGACAGAACACATAAAATAGCGGAAGTAAAATCGAACTTTCATAAACATCAATAATTAAGGTCTAAGCCTTTTACATCAGAGTACATCAAAACCTGTCTTGCAATAGTAAAGAAGCATAAAGACTTTTTCATAAATTATTCCCCAAGTAAAAACAGTAAAGTAGCCATAGCCAGGAAAAGTCCAAGCCATCCATGATGACCTTCAAGCAGAAGAAGTCCGAACTAAACAGCAGTGTTTCCTCCCTGTAACCTGGGGGGGAAACGGAAGAAAAGAGGTGAAACAAAACGGGTCAGTCAAAAAGACTGAGTAAGTCCTATCTACTTCCAGTATAAAAACAGGTAAAGGTAACATGACATGCATAAACTGAAAGTAAACATAAGGATAACTACAAGATAGATAAACTAAACCAGGGTAGCCGGTTGAACTACTTTAGCAAGGTAAACTAAGATATCATGATAAACTACGGTGTCATGATAAGTCAAGGTATCACATCGTCAGTTTTCTATCAAGTATACTATCCAAGGTTATCTACCCTGTCTAACATTCCACGGTATCTATTACGTATATTTTTCCTGGTTCTAACATGTATATTTGCTCTGCACCTCTCGTACTAGTATCCCAACCCGCGTCATGTGTTAACCATGAATGTCCCTTGCCCAATGTTATGTAATGGTCCATGTCAACCTAATATATCGTATATATAGGTTACTCAAATCATATGTTTCTTTCCATGTATATAAGTTCAGTCCTTTGCCGTACCTCGTATGGGCTTCCCCATGTCGTATTATCCTTGAAATCGTTTGGACTGTCACCCTTGTTCTAGCTAGGCTCTTCCATATGAATCATCGTTTGAACTACTAGGACTTACGCCACCTAGCACCACTAGGGATTACGCTTACCTATTGCACGCTTTCGTATTTCGGTTTGGGTTAAACCACCTAGGCCACTAGGGATTACGCTAACCCTCAACCGCGCCCTTTTTCCCACGCATTCATCGTGATTCGTTTTTCTATAACTGTATGCACATGTATCACATCGTGCCATCCGAGTCCTGTCACAGGGCAAAACAAGAAATACAGGACTCGGTCGGGAGCTTTAGATTTATCTGCCGATGCAGATACTAAGGTCTGCTTTTCTACACGTGGCTATGGTCCCACGAGACCCCTCCCTCAACTAGTGAAAGGCAACACAAGAGAAAATCTTGCATGAGAACTACACTCCGGCCAGCCCACATCCTACGGCCTACCTCACCCATAATTAGATAGCAATTATGGTCTGTTGGGTGTTCCCTGCCTTTCCGCACGTACACGCTTGACTCAAGATGGTAGATGATCGACGAACTTGCTATCTCGGGCACCTTATGTATTCGTCGGCTCACTGCTATCCACCCCAGTCTTTAGGTCGCTCGCATAGCAACCAAGGCATATTCTTGGTTCTTCTACCGCAGACCTCAACCTCTCGTGAGCCTAGTATAATGACCTGGCAGCTCACAGAGGGATCCCAAGAATATCCTCACGTTCCCCGAAGCCGCTGCTTCGTTACCCAGTTCGTTGGAGCCTTTATCTAAATCAGATAGCCTGCTCCTACACGCATACTTAAACGTTGACCTAACGTATCGGGTTACTAATCTACCTAAGAAATGGTCCAAATTTCCTTGACTAAGAATTATTACTTAGTTTCTCTTAACTAAGGTTTACCACTTAGCCTTATTTCCATAATCCTTGTTAACTATGGTTATTTGCCTAATCCTCCGAATTAGGGTTTATCTAATGGGTTAAGTGTCACTTAAGTTCATAACTTAGCCCGTCTACAAACCATGTCAAAATTGGCTAAGTATCCAAGTCCAAGACTTAACCCTACAAACCATGTGTCAAGTTGGCTAAGTATATTAAGCAATCCATAACTTAACCTCGTCTAATTATCATTTTAGATTGGTTAATTATATAAATTAACTTGACCTTGTCAAATTACCGAGTCAAATCGGTCAAGCGTATTCAAGTGATTCGTGACTTAGCCTTATCATGATTTCACGTTAGATTGGTTAAGTATAGGTTAACTTAACCTCATCAAATTAACGAGTTAGACTGGTTAAGTATAGGTCACTTAACCTCATCAAATCATCGTGTTAAATTAGTTAAGTGTTTAACTTAACCCCATTAAATTATCAAGTTGGATTAATTAAGTCTAGGCTAACTTAACCCCATCCGATTACCATGTTTAGATTAGTTAAGTCTAATCTTAACCCCATCCATTAACTGTATTATACGGTTAAGTGTCATTAAGGAAATTTACTTAACCTTATCACGTTATCGTGTTGGATTGATTAAGTGTTGGTTAACTTAATCCCGTCCACCATTCGTGTAAAAATGGTCAAGTGTCATTAGGCAAATCAAGTTACTTAACCTACCCAAGCTTATCATGTTCTGTTAAGTCTTATTAGCCTAATCAAATTACCTAACCCATTTTGTCCATGTCATATTTGGTTAAGCCTCATTACTCAAATTAACTTAACCCTATTATGTGGCATTAATTATTTAATGCACCCCAACCTCTCACATTAGACTTTGTTGTGGTTACTAGTTAAGCCGGGCGGGTCCGGGTAGATTTACACCACAACTTGGTCTAACCTCGGGTTCAAGCACAACATGACCAACTTCTCACATTGAGTCCTATTGTTTGCAACTACTAGTTAGGCCGGTCGGTTCCGGGTAGTTTTACGTTGCAAACTCAACCCAACCTCGAGTTGGCCACTTTCATGTTTAGTCTAGTGTCATGTTCATAGTCAAGTTTTCAAGCAATTGGGTAGACCTAACTTAATAGGTAAATTCCCAATGGGTAGACCTAACTTAATAGGTAAATTTCCCAAGCCCATGTTTTTATGCATATTTACATGTTAGCTTCCATATTTATATTTCAAGTCATCTTTTCAAGTATAAACACATGTCATATTCAAGTTAAGATTTTGCGACATGTTCATGTTTATCTAACTACCCAAAATCGTGTTTTCCCAACGCAAGCAAAGCGAGTCAACATAGTAAGGATACTATGTCACATATTGGTCTCAAAACATGCATGATGCCAAAAAGGGCTTGGCTTCCACATGCACAACCTTGGCCAAAAACATGCATATTATCAAAAAGGGTTTGGCCATAAACATGCACAACTTAAAGAGGGGATTGGCCACAAGCATGCATAATCTCATAAAGGATTTAGCTACAAACTTGCATGAAAGCATAAGGGGTTTGGGTTCATAAACATGCATAAGCCCCAAAATCTTGCCTTAGCCAATGTTTCACAAGTAAAGTGGTTCCTAAAGGTTCATGCTAGCATTTCATGCATAAAGATCCAAACTTGCAAGTTAAACTAGGTTATGCATAGCATGAGAGGCATGATTAAGTCACTCACATGGCCTAAGATCATAAATATGAACACAAGAGGCATGGTAAGGTTCATATAGGTTCGCATAATCATGTTTAGCCTCATTTTATCCTATGTCATTATCAAAACTACCGTTTCCATCTAAAAGTAGCTAGAACTTACTTAGTTAGGCCTAGGGAAAGAAGCATGAATCATCTTGGCTAAGAAATGTGCCTCCTTTGTTGAAGAATCGTCATGGAACTCGCATAGCAACGTTGATCTTCCTTCCATTTGGTGTAGCTAGCTTGCACCACTTGATTTGAACCCGATTTGAGTGCTTAGGCTTTAGGAAAAGGGGATGGAGGCCATGATCACTCGGCATTTGGGCAGCACTTCGTGGAGAGGGTGAGTTATGAGGGTTTAGGGTAGCCTTAGGGGTGTTTTTATAGAGATTAGGGTGTGTTTTAGACCATAGGATTAGATCTAGGATAGATCAGGACCATCAGATCTCGGAAGCTTCCAGAACCAGCCCAAGAACAAGACCAGGTGAGACAAACAGGTGCACCAGGCAACTTGCCCCGTCCACCCCCTGTCGACAGGCAAGTCGACAGGGCTGTCGACTTGGTCTGGGCCCAAGTCGACAGGCCTGTCGACAGCCCTGTCGACATGGCCTAGGCGGGAAACTTCCCGCCTGGCCCCAGATCTGATTTTCAAAGTTATTTCCGAAGTTCAAATTTCCAGAAATCTTCCTTGGGCCTTTAACGGGTCATACGGACTCCGATTCTCGAAAACTCGGACTCTATTTCGCGTATTTTTCCGAGACGAACGTAATGGCATAGGCCGTTTCACTTGATTCAGAATTTAAAGTTTAATCCGGTCTTGATTCTTGATTTAATGTGTTGTAAAAATTCGGGTTGTTACATTCTCCCCTTCTTAAAGGATTTCGTCTCCGAAATCTCAAAGTTAGGAAGAACATATCCTACCATCCATCATCCATCTACTCAAAACATCATCCACAAGCAATCATTGTCCTTAGATGATTTCTAATGCTATATGAATATATGCAAAACGTGTGTGTACATGTTCCTTAGCTAATGCTAATGATCAGGCCTGAATAATCTTTCTAATGCAAAATATGTATAGTGCCATGAATCCAACATGTATGCAAATAGTCCTAGTCATATAGATACTATATGCGTGCACAATCATTCATTCATATGCAACAACCGCATGAAAATACATTCGATTTCATCCATAAACAAGTATAAATACTCGTGCATATGCAATATGAAATGTGACCGAGTCGAGCTAGTATCTAATATGTATTCGCGCATCCACGAGCAACCACTTGCAACCATTTGCAACCATATCAACCATAACATGTTTCAAATACATGTTTACATCCATAGGGTTCTACCTAAGATTCCCTGAAACAGGGCCGAGAAGATAAACAAAACAAACTCCGTACGGGGTTTGTAACAGAGACAGGACCGAGAGGATATCCATAAAAGATAGCCTACAAGCAAGCTCAACAGAAAAACAGGGATCGTGGATATATTCCCAAAAGAGATATCATGCACGTATTTAGTCTTCAGTCTCCTGAGTCGCATTACCTTGAGCTTAGTCCCATCGTGCCTTGACCGTCCTTTAACTTCGCGATTTCGTAGCTTCTTATTTCCTGTTTCCATAACCTGAGCTGGAACTCATTTCTTCGTCGCCTCTCGTTCCACTTGCGCTTACCCTTTTTCTAGAATACTTGACGCAAACATGACTGCGTACTCTTGCTCTCATGCAAGCTTTCAAAAATTGACTAGTGAATCTCGGACCTCGTACCATAAGGTATTCCACGTAGAAGAACTTTCTCTTGGAAGTAAACAAGTTACCGTGCGCACTTACTAGGGTAATTCCCATAACCCATACTTAAGCGAAATAAACCATCCGTCTTATTAGCGAACACCACTCAATCGGGTTTCTAATTTCCAACAAAGGCATCTAAGGATTCTAAGTAACTAATCATGACAGAACCCAAAAAGGTTACACGATACTTCGAGGGTATTACCAAAGCAATCCAAGAGTCTAACTACCCTCCTTCTAAAACCGAGAGTGGCACCCCTTACTGGATAACCACTTCCTCCTTAGAATCCATCCACAACTTATAAACATAAGTATTATTTCCAAGCTCAACACTTGATATAGACATTCTCAAATCCAAACAAGCCATGAGTAAATGGACCGATCTTCCAATAGGACTTGAGACAAAAACGGGATCCTTTACTACGCTAGTACTAAGGTGCAGAGACTCAACTATCGAGGCGGACTTAAAAGATGCGGTGATCAAAACAAAGTCCCGACAGGATGATAGAGAAGAAAGCTAAACCTTTAACAAGATCGTTACTCTCCTTCTGAGGTACCCTAGAAATGAGAGCATACTATTGCCCTCCGAATGATCTTGTCCCTGTTCCATGATACTTAACTATCCGTCCCGTTTCACCATGCTAAAGGTACTTTCTCGTCATGGGTTTCATTGTTCATCTTTCTCCCTCCTTTTAGGACTCAGCCATACCAACATGTTGCTTATCCCTGAGCTCGTATCCTTTATCCTTGTTCTTACTATCCTTTCATGCATAACTCTGCAACGGTCTCTCGAGAACCACCTCCATCGTATGGGAAACACTTACGCAGCTAGAAAGACTAGTCGCAGTCAAAACCACTGTGACTACAGATGGAGGAAAGAAAGGAAAAGAGATTCAATCAAGGAAACAAGGATAATGCTAATGGCCTTTGGGGAATAGCCTTTTTCTTTTTAAAAGAAAATTTTCTTGAAAAATGCTTCTTTGTAAACGGTTTTTCAAATAATTTTCAGAAGGAATTTAAAAACTTTTGCCCAGTCTAGTAACCTTCTGCTCTGATACCAAATGTAACACCCCACCTCCGCTAGGGTCACTCGCAAGGGAATGCACTAGCTTTAGAGGGGCATTATTGGTAAACATGCACAGAAATATCACAAGACAGAACACATAAAATAGCGGAAGTAAAATCGAACTTTCATAAACATCAATAATTAAGGTCTAAGCCTTTTACATCGGAGTACATCAAAACCTGTCTTGCAATAGTAAAGAAGCATAAAGACTTTTTCATAAATTATTCCCCAAGTAAAAACAGTAAAGTAGCCATAGCCAGGAAAAGTCCAAGCCATCCATGATGACCTTCAAGCAGAAGAAGTCCGAACTAAACAGCAGTGTTTCCTCCCTGTAACCTGGGGGGGAAACGGAAGAAAAGAGGCGAAACAAAACGGGTCAGTCAAAAAGACTGAGTAAGTCCTATCTACTTCCAGTATAAAAACAGGTAAAGGTAACATGACATGCATAAACTGAAAGTAAACATAAGGATAACTACAAGATAGATAAACTAAACCAGGGTAGCCGGTTGAACTACTTTAGCAAGGTAAACTAAGATATCATGATAAACTACGGTGTCATGATAAGTCAAGGTATCACATCGTCAGTTTTCTATCAAGTATACTATCCAAGGTTATCTACCCTGTCTAACATCCCACGGTATCTATTACGTATATTTTTCCTGGTTCTAACATGTATATTTGCTCTGCACCTCTCGTACTAGTATCCCAACCCGCGTCATGTGTTAACCATGAATGTCCCTTGCCCAATGTTATGTAATGGTCCATGTCAACCTAATATATCGTATATATAGGTTACTCAAATCATATGTTTCTTTCCATGTATATAAGTTCAGTCCTTTGCCATACCTCGTATGGGCTTCCCCATGTCGTATTATCCTTGAAATCGTTTGGACTGTCACCCTTGTTCTAGCTAGGCTCTTCCATATGAATCATCGTTTGAACTACTAGGACTTACGCCACCTAGCACCACTAGGGATTACGCTTACCTATTGCACGCTTTCGTATTTCGGTTTGTGTTAAACCACCTAGGCCACTAGGGATTACGCTAACCCTCAACCACGCCCTTTTTCCCACGCATTCATCGTGAATCGTTTTTCTATAACTGTATGCACATGTATCACATCGTGCCATCCGAGTCCTGTCACAGGGCAAAACAAGAAATACAGGACTCGGTCGGGAGCTTTAGATTTATCTGCCGATGCAGATACTAAGGTCTGCTTTTCTACACGTGGCTATGGTCCCACGAGACCCCTCCCTCAACTAGTGAAAGGCAACACAAGAGAAAATCTTGCATGAGAACTACACTCCGGCCAGCCCACATCCTACGGCCTACCTCACCCATAATTAGATAGCAATTATGGTCTGTTGGGTGTTCCCTGCCTTTCCGCACGTACACGCTTGACTCAAGATGGTAGATGATCGACGAACTTGCTATCTCAGGCACCTTATGTATTCGTCGGCTCACTGCTATCCACCCCAGTCTTTAGGTCGCTCGCATAGCAACCAAGGCATATTCTTGGTTCTTCTACCGCAGACCTCAACCTCTCGTGAGCCTAGTATAATGACCTGGCAGCTCACAGAGGGATCCCAAGAATATCCTCACGTTCCCCGAAGCCGCTGCTTCGTTACCCAGTTCGTTGGAGCCTTTATCTAAATCAGATAGCCTGCTCCTACACGCATACTTAAACGTTGACCTAACGTATCGGGTTACTAATCTACCTAAGAAATGGTCCAAATTTCCTTGACTAAGAATTATTACTTAGTTTCTCTTAACTAAGGTTTACCACTTAGCCTTATTTCCATAATCCTTGTTAACTATGGTTATTTGCCTAATCCTCCGAATTAGGGTTTATCTAATGGGTTAAGTGTCACTTAAGTTCATAACTTAGCCCGTCTACAAACCATGTCAAAATTGGCTAAGTATCCAAGTCCAAGACTTAACCCTACAAACCATGTGTCAAGTTGGCTAAGTATATTAAGCAATCCATAACTTAACCTCGTCTAATTATCATTTTAGATTGGTTAATTATATAAATTAACTTGACCTTGTCAAATTACCGAGTCAAATCGGTCAAGCGTATTCAAGTGATTCGTGACTTAGCCTTATCATGATTTCACGTTAGATTGGTTAAGTATAGGTTAACTTAACCTCATCAAATTAACGAGTTAGACTGGTTAAGTATAGGTCACTTAACCTCATCAAATCATCGTGTTAAATTAGTTAAGTGTTTAACTTAACCCCATTAAATTATCAAGTTGGATTAATTAAGTCTAGGCTAACTTAACCCCATCCGATTACCATGTTTAGATTAGTTAAGTCTAATCTTAACCCCATCCATTAACTGTATTATACGGTTAAGTGTCATTAAGGAAATTTACTTAACCTTATCACGTTATCGTGTTGGATTGATTAAGTGTTGGTTAACTTAATCCCGTCCACCATTCGTATAAAAATGGTCAAGTGTCATTAGGCAAATCAAGTTACTTAACCTACCCAAGCTTATCATGTTCTGTTAAGTCTTATTAGCCTAATCAAATTACCTAACCCATTTTGTCCATGTCATATTTGGTTAAGCCTCATTACTCAAATTAACTTAACCCTATTATGTGGCATTAATTATTTAATGCACCCCAACCTCTCACATTAGACTTTGTTGTGGTTACTAGTTAAGCCGGGCGGGTCCGGGTAGATTTACACCACAACTTGGTCTAACCTCAGGTTCAAGCACAACATGACCAACTTCTCACATTGAGTCCTATTGTTTGCAACTACTAGTTAGGCCGGTCGGTTCCGGGTAGTTTTACGTTGCAAACTCAACCCAACCTCGAGTTGGCCACTTTCATGTTTAGTCTAGTGTCATGTTCATAGTCAAGTTTTCAAGCAATTGGGTAGACCTAACTTAATAGGTAAATTCCCAATGGGTAGACCTAACTTAATAGGTAAATTCCCAAGCCCATGTTTTTATGCATATTTACATGTTAGCTTCCATATTTATATTTCAAGTCATCTTTTCAAGTATAAACACATGTCATATTCAAGTTAAGATTTCGCGACATGTTCATGTTTATCTAACTACCCAAAATCGTGTTTTCCCAACGCAAGCAAAGCGAGTCAACATAGTAAGGATACTATGTCACATATTGGTCTCAAAACATGCATGATGCCAAAAAGGGCTTGGCTTCCACATGCACAACCTTGGCCAAAAACATGCATATTATCAAAAAGGGTTTGGCCATAAACATGCACAACTTAAAGAGGGGATTGGCCACAAGCATGCATAATCTCATAAAGGATTTAGCTACAAACTTGCATGAAAGCATAAGGGGTTTGGGTTCATAAACATGCATAAGCCCCAAAATCTTGCCTTAGCCAATGTTTCACAAGTAAAGTGGTTCCTAAAGGTTCATGCTAGCATTTCATGCATAAAGATCCAAACTTGCAAGTTAAACTAGGTTATGCATAGCATGAGAGGCATGATTAAGTCACTCACATGGCCTAAGATCATAAATATGAACACAAGAGGCATGGTAAGGTTCATATAGGTTCGCATAATCATGTTTAGCCTCATTTTATCCCATGTCATTATCAAAACTACCGTTTCCATCTAAAAGTAGCTATAACTTACTTAGTTAGGCCTAGGGAAAGAAGCATGAATCATCTTGGCAAAGAAATGTGCCTCCTTTGTTGAAGAATCGTCATGGAACTCGCATAGCAACGTTGATCTTCCTTCCATTTGGTGTAGCTAGCTTGCACCACTTGATTTGAACCCGATTTGAGTGCTTAGGCTTTAGGAAAAGGGGATGGAGGCCATGATCACTTGGCATTTGGGCAGCACTTCGTGGAGAGGGTGAGTTATGAGGGTTTAGGGTAGCCTTAGGGGTGTTTTTATAGAGATTAGGGTGTGTTTTAGACCATAGGATTAGATCTAGGATAGATCAGGACCATCAGATCTCGGAAGCTTCCAGAATCAGCCCAAGAACAAGACCAGGTGAGACAAACAGGTGCACCAGGCAACTTGCCCCGTCCACCCCCTGTCGACAGGCAAGTCGACAGGGCTGTCGACTTGGTCTGGGCCCAAGTCGACAGGCCTGTCGACAACCCTGTCGACATGGCCTAGGCGGGAAACTTCCCGCCTGGCCCCAGATCTGATTTTCAAAGTTATTTCCGAAGTTCAAATTTCCAGAAATCTTCCTTGGGCCTTTAACGGGTCATACGGACTCCGATTCTCGAAAACTCGGACTCTATTTCGCGTATTTTTCCGAGACGAACGTAATGGCACAGGCCGTTTCACTTGATTCAGAATTTAAAGTTTAATTCTGTCTTGATTCTTGATTTAACGTGTTGTAAAAATTCGGGTTGTTACACGTATGAGATATTTTGACATAGGAAAAAATAATTAATTGAAGAGAAACACTTAGGTTGAAGTAATTTTAAACCATTGAATGAATTTAGGAAGAAGTGAGCATGATGAGGCAATATCGATATTGTATCGGTTTTCTAGCTAAATGATGGAATAAAGCATTAGTACTTAGTGACTTAATATTATTTTGAGACAAATAAAAGTAGAGGTTTTAAGGTGAAATTGTGTTTTGAGAAATAAAAGAAACATGTGTGTATTTATGTATATTGAGATGTTTTAATAAATTAAATATATTGAGCACAAGCAATATTTTATAAAATACACTCTCAAGTTTTGATGACATATGTAGTCACTAAGTCGTAGTATTAAGCGCGAAAGTTAATGGCGAGGCTATTCTGATTTTGTAATCAAAATCACAGCTATTTGTTCCAGTGATTAATTATAAATAGATGGTAATACATTATCGTTAATCAATTGAGAATTGAGAAGTCGAGTGTATTTTCAAGACATATGCTAAGCAAAACATAAAATGTGATAATTTCTTCTATTGTGCTTATTACTTCTTATATTTCGAGATGAACATTAAGGTTTTGAAAACCTAATATTTAATAATTTTAAACTATGAGCCTTTGAAAGAGGAGAAATTGCAAAGATTTATGTAGTAATTAAAACTAAAAAGTGTGTAAACATAAGGAAAATAGCGAGCACACAATTTCTTTAAAAAGGGTATGTAACAACCCTAGTTTCGAACACATGGGTAAATAAAATTATAAAGATGCCTGTAATTTATTAGTTGAGAAAATAAGTGAATTTGGAGAAGATAACTTGTATGACCATATGAGTTAAATAAACTTTGAGATTCATGTTAGTTTGTATATTAAAGAGATTTGGGTTAATTTGAGTAAAAAGATCGAATGTTGAATTTAAGATTGTATTGAATTGAATACAATAATAAAGGATTCAATTCAATGTTATGGGCATTGAATAAATTTAAATATGAAGTAAATAAAATTTCAAATGTGAATTATGATAAAAATAAGTATTGAGGGATTTTATTTGCTAAGAAGCAATAATCTTGAAATTATTGTGAATGGTAAATATCTTTTTAAATAGAATATTTTTTGAATCTAATTGAGTTGCAAATGAAGAAATAAAGTGTAAATATCAATTAAAAATCAACGATTGAGTGTTAAACATTTTAATATGGTTTGAGTATTTTTAAGACAATGTCTTTTGTATAAACTTAGTTGTTAATAATGTAAGTTTTGAATAAAGGAAATGTAAAAACAAATATTTTAATAAAAATATGGATTTTAATGTATTTATGATAAAATTCATGTTGAATGGTTTGATTTTTATTATACATGTTTGTAAAGTTTATTCAATGTTAAAATGTAAGTAAATGTCGATAAGGTTTTGTAAAAGTGCAACAACAAGTGTTAATTAAATAGTTAAATGGTTAAATTAATTAAAATATAACATACTTAGATTAACGAATGAGTGTTGGGCCATAATCTAAGTCCACTAACTAAGTTAAGTGAGAGAGAAAAATTCTAGAAATCACATATGTATTTTCTTTCTATCCCTACCATTTTCCTCTTGTAACCAAAAGCATGGAAAATATTGGGTGCCCCCTCCAAAATCTCAAATCTAAGTTTCTTATAGAATTGAAATCTATGAAAAGTTTACTAAATCTAATTTAATTAGGCAATTTAACTAAAGCTATGAAATTTAATTCTCTAGTTTTCTGACTCCAAGAAAACTTACTGTAAGTTCTCTATTATGTCTGCATGTCCATTTCCTGGATTACAGGTTGTTGAAGTGTTTCTAAAGCCTAGAATCTCGGTGTTGCAATCTAAATTGAGCTAGTTCTTTACAAATATATTCACGATGAGTATTCACTCACACGATCTAACTTAACTTAGTTTGTTTGTCAGTAATCAGTAATTCTTCTGAGTTATATCCACTTACCATAAACAAATTTTCAATTTGTAAGTTTACTGTAACTGTGATGTATAAGTTCATCTTTGTGAGTCTATATATCTCTCATCTTACACCAGAATCACGCCAAATTTTTTCCAGGATGTTATACACATTTTGCTTACTATGCATGCTTGAATTCATGTCTAAAATTGATCTATAGCTATATGAATTTGATGCTTGAAAATGGATAAGAGCAAGAAAATACACATATAGAAATTGCGACCTCAAAGGTCGACCTAGGATCGACCCTTGCTATATATAGGTCAACCCTAAGGTTGACCCGAGTCTATCGGTCGACCTATATCACTTATTACCTACGTGTTTTATTGTGTGTGTTTGTGCCATGTTTGGTAAGCTCTAGTGTGTCATTCCTTTGAGTTTTCATTGATTATTAGGTGATTTTGATGCCATGCTTTTGAGTTATGTCATAAGGCTAATTCATAAAATCGAAAGCGCCAACATTGATACCACTTCGCACTACGAATTAGCAAGTGTGTGTGAATTTGATAAATTGTTTTATGTGGAAAATAGGCATAAGGACAAACTTAAAAAAAAATTAGGCTGGAGGATACCAAGTTTTTTTTATGCTGAAGGACAAATTTTAAATAATATTAGACTAAGGAACAATAATAAATACAACTAGCATTTTATACAATGTAAAACTGAACATAATGCTAGTTGAATCTAGCATTTCGGTATAGTGTAAAAATGGAATATAGTGCTAGTTGTATTTAGCATTTTTCGTCAGTCTAATTTTTTTTCATAGTTTGATCTTCGGTTTAAAAATAAAACATGGTGTCCTCTAGGCTATTTTAAGGTTTGTTCTTCCCTTTAATTACCTCTTGTATTATATCGATTTTAATGAATTTTTCTTTCTTGTGCACGTGGTTTATAAGTTCTTTTCAAAAAAAGGGATTTAATACAAAATCAGTTTTTAAAATAAATATTTATGAATCTGATTTATAAAATACAAATATTTCCAAACTATTATATATATATTCATTATGTATAAAGAGAATTCATAATACATAATGTCTAAAGTGTTTTCCAAAATAGTTCTTAAACTCGTTTTCTCGAATAAGTATTTTTCTGTAAAATTGCACATTTTTTCAATTTCTCTGAGAGAACGAGGAAGTGACTTAAACGACATGATAAACCACGTGGTATGAGACATGTACTTATATTATATCGGTCAATTCTGAACTTGTTCAATTGAAGCTATTTTGTATGGAATTGGTTGACTTGTGGTAAACCGATAAATGAGAACGTATGGTATGAGACATATCATTACCACTATTTGGGTTACTATTAGGAAGTCTGTGACACATTTTAGGACTGTATGGGACCTTCTAGTTATGTGTATTGCTAGTAATAGGCCAGGAGGGCCCTTTGCGTTAGACCATCGGGTCAGCTGTATGGGACTTTCAAGTCAGTTGCATTAGACCTTCGGGTCATTCGAGTTAGATCTTTGAGACATTTTCATTAGCCACTAAACTGTGTGAAAACCGTGTAAGTAGCATTGACATGCTTCAGCCATTACTGTGTAGTGCACGCACAAGGGTAGTTGAAAGCCGCCCTTTTTTTATCCAAACTGTGTGATGTTGAATTTTCTAAATTTCAAATATTTCTTGATTTCTAAAATCTATGAATTTTATAACGCTTTCACCATTTTGCAAATATTAGGTTCCATATATAACCTTGGGCTATTTGATGCTTTGTTACATGGTGAATGCATGTCTGTGTGGCGAAGTCCTAATCGATTTTCAACGTGTTGTGCTTTTGTGGTTTTCATCTTGTGTTTCTATATGACTTGAGATTTCTTTACATAAGCTTAGCATTAGGCTTTGGTCATCTGGTCGATGAAAATAGTCGTGTTGTATGAATATTATTTTACATTAGAATTTCGATTTTGAGTTAGTAAACCTATCTCGTTACATTTATTTTACATTGCAAGTTTGTTTTCGTTTTTCATCCATTTTTTTTTTCTGACATAAATATGAAAAAAATTATAGATTGAAACAAGTTTTAAAATTTCAAAGTTTTTAATGTTGTTTTTTTTATTTCTTTTTTTGAAAAAAGAGATCTTATTACATACTTTTTTTTTTGCTAAGTTGTATATTTTGAACTTAATAGGGATCTTAGCTAAACCGTCCATAAAAATTAAGATGGTATTTGGTATATGTTATGTTTTGTGTTTTGACTTTTCGATGTTAAATACAAAAGATAAGATGAGTTCAGGGCCGACCCTAGGAGTAGGCGAGCAAGCCGACCGCCTAGGGCAACCACTCCGGCGAGGGCAAAAACCATGGCGGTGGTTGTGTTGACAATCAGTCTTTTTCTAAATTAAAACTTTGTTATCTAATCTTGTTTTCAACTGTGTAGTTGGCTTTGTGGTTATGCTGCACCTTTCCTCCTAGATGACAACGGTTCGAGCCTGCAAGGGCACATCTAACCTTGTTTTACAGTTTTTGTTCACCCTATGTGAATTTGTGCTGGGGCAGCACGTTTACATTTTTGTTTAAACTATGTGAGTTGGACTGGGGCAACAAGATCATGTGTGCCGGCACTGGATGAGTTAAGAGACAACAGAGAGAATGAAAGGAAGACAGAGTGAGCGACAAAGGAGACTACAAGACGACAGAATGATAAATTATTCACAAAACACCAAAGATAAGTAAAAAAAAAAGATTTTTTATTTTGTGTATCAACTTCGTTTTATAAAAGGACCGCTTTCATGGTATAAATGCATCGTTCGCATTTTTGTACGAATAGAAACCCAAAACTGAAAATGTTAAAACCAATCACCACTAAGTTTTGTTGAACTCATAATACCTTTGTAGTTTCTTTTAGCGCAAATACATAGACTCGCTTATTTGGTTCTTTGACTTTATTCTAGGTAAAATCACCTAAATTAAAAAAGAGTAAAAATATGAAAAATGATATAAACACATGTTTATTATTTGAGTTAAACGAAAACAAATGTAACAACCCGTATTTTCAACAATCTGTTATAATATAAATCGAGGCAGAATTTAATTATAAAATGTGAATCAAGGGAAACGGGCTATGCCATTGCGTTCGTCTCGGAAAAATACGCGAAATAAAGTCCGAGTTTTCGAAAATCGGAGTCCGTATGACCCGATTAAGGCCCAATGAAGTTTGCAGGAAATTTCAAGTTCAAAACAGATTTGAATTTCAAGTTCGAAATTCAAAAATTAGGGCTAGGGGCTAGGCGGGAAAATTCCCGCCAGCAAACCAAGTCGACAGCCCTGTCGACTGGGCAGTCGACAGGGTCAGACCCAAGTCGACAGCCCTGTCGACTTGGGTGTCGACACACGAGAAGTCTGGGCCATTTTGGCCAGACGGACCTGGTGCACCATTTTGAGTGTTGGCTATGTTTTAGGGCCAGATTCGGTTTTAAGGGCTGAGATTGCAACTAGGGTTTAATCCTATGGTCTATATCACTAGCCTAATCTATAAATAAGACCCTAATCTACCCTAAATCATTCATTATTCATTCTAGCAACTAAACTATGGCAAAATCAAACCTCTCATGGCCTCCACTCTCTTCATACAATTCCTAAATCAATTCCTAAGTGATTTTCCATGCATACAAGTGTCTTTAGACTTGTATGATCATCATTAGCTTGCATTAAAGTCTTGTTTCTCTATTGGCATCTTAAAGGAAGAGTTTTGATCAAGTTTGCTTGCATTTTTGGGGTTTTTGGTTGCATAAGGGTTTTCTTACATTTGTTATACTCATTTGAGTTCGCATAAGCATTGTAAGCCCTATTCCTTTCATACTTGAACTTTAAAGTTAATTGTATGATATGCAAGTTTTCTATGATGTGTTATGCAAGTTTCTTATGATGGGTTATGCAAGTTTTGTATGCAAGTTTGATATGAAAGTTGTCATATGATATGCAAGTTTTCTATGATGTGTTATGCAAGTTTCTTATGATGGGTTATGCAAGTTTTGTATGCAAGTTTGATATGCAAGTTGTCATATGATATGCAAGTTTTCTATGATGTGTTATGCAAGTTTCTTATGATGGGTTATGCAAGTTTTGTATGCAAGTTTGATATGCAAGTTGTCATATGATATGCAAGTTTTCTATGATGTGTTATGCAAGTTTCTTATGATGGGTTATGCAAGTTTTGTATGCAAGTTTGATATGCAAGTTGTCATATGTTATGCAAGTTTTGTATGCAAGTTTGATATGCAAGTTGTCATATGTTATGCAAGTTTTGTTATGCAAGTTGATATGCAAGTTGTCATATGATATGCAAGTTGTCATATGATATGCAAGTTATGCTATGCAAGTTTGAAATGCAAGTTGTCATATGATATGTAAGATGTGCTATGCAAGTTTAATATGCAAGTTGTCATATGATATACAAGTTATGCATGCTTTTTGAGGCCTAATGCAAGTATATGAACATATGTATATTTCATACGCCACCATGTTGAATTTGTGGCTTCAACCATTTTTATGTCATGATTATGCCAAGTTCCCTCTTTCTATCCTTTATGCGCTATTGCGATATGTAAGCGATGGGATTGCGTTCAGGGTTGGGTAAACTTAAAAGACATAAAAACATGAGCTTGGGAATTTACCTATTAAGTTAGGTCTACCCATTGGGAATTTACCTATTAAGTTAGGTCTACCCAATTGCTTGAAAATTTGTAATATGTTTTGGAAACATGGTGGACATGACACTTAGAAAAGATAAGTGTGGCCAACTCGAGGTTGGGTTGAGTTTGTAGCATAAACCTACCCGGAACCGACCGGCTTAACTAGTTGCTACAAACAAGAGGACCCAATGTGAGAAGTTGGTCATGTTGTACCTTGGACCCGAGGTTAGACCAAGTTGTGGTGTAAAGCTACCCGGACCCGCCCGGCTTAACTAGTAACCACAACAAAGTCTAATGTGAGAGGTTAAGGCGCATTAATTAATTAATGCCTCATGGTTAGGGTTAAGTCATGGACCATTTAATACTTAACCAATCTGAACTCGGTGAATTAATGGGGTTAAGTTAACCTACACTTAACCAATCTGAACTCGGTAATTTAACGGGGTTAAGTTGGACTATACTTAACCAATCCAACTCAGTAATTTGGTAAGGCTGAGAATCAATTTGATACCTGGTCTGGATAAACTAACTTGATTGATAAATTAAACGAACCTGTTTTGCGGATCTGTAGGACCCACACCGAGTTAGGCAAGTTGTAAATCTGTTGTCTGATCCGTTAGTCTGTAAACCGATCGTCTGAACTTTGTATGTCTGAATTCTGTTAATAAGTTAATCTGAATCTGATAGTCTGGGGACACAAGGGGGAATACTAGTGTCATCTGTTGTTTGGGACCCATATTAGTCAGTAACCCTTTCTGGTATCAAAACTTTGACCCAACCGTAGGTGGGGTCCGGGCACGCTTACTGAACTAATTATAAGTGGTTCATTCTGATAATGGCGATGGGCGTTGATGGTGCGTTCCAACCGGGTCATGTGCGTGCATGGATCCCGGTCTGCCTCTGAGGATGTAAGACACCGTGACATCTGTGAATATGCCTATGCCAATTGGTCGCCACTTTAGGGAGTGATACACTCTATCGTGGGGCCGACATAGGGTATTTATGTATTAGGGAGCCGATCGCTTGGGTAGGGTTTAGGGTACACTTAACTCTGTCTGACTCTGTAGGTACTGTCTGTTTTGTTGGGTGGTAACACCCGTCTGTTTCTGCGAGGTACCGTCTGTTAGGGTGGTAAAGGCCCACTACTAGTGTACACCTAATTGTAGTATTCCGTTTCTGTACTCTGTTCTGTTAGGGTGATAAAGGCCCATTATTGTAGTATTCCGTTTTTGTACTCTGTTCTGTTAGGGTGATAAAGGCCCATTATGGTTAGCATTCTGTTTCTGTACTCTGTTCTGTTAGGGTGATAAAGGCCCATTATTGTCAACATTCTGTCTCTGTACTTTACCTGTTAGGGTGGTAAAAGCCCATTTTTCCCAAACTCTATTTCTGTATGGACCATTCTGTTCCGTTCTGTTTTGATGTGAACATTGGGGTAACACCTAATACTGTTATACTAGTATTGGTACCAAGAAACTGGATCTTGATTTGAGTCAAACACCTGACACTGGGCCAAGTTTAGGCCAAGGGATAAATTCTTGATTATACATGACATGTTAGAATGCTGGTACACCCGTGGTGAAAAACCTTAAACCTGATTATGCGATGACACCTTTATCTACCTTGTTAGTTAATCATCATGCTAGTATGTTGTTATCCTTATGTTCATCCCTGCGGCTCATGACAGTTAACTTTACCAGTTTACATTGATTGTAGTAGGGCTTACTCAGTCTTTTTGACTGACCTGTTTTCTTTCGCCTCTTTTCTTCCGTTTCCCCCCAGGTTCTCAGGGAGGGAATATTGGAGCTTAGCTTGGATTTCTGATCACCTGCTTGTGGGATTTAGCTCATGTACGGTCTTGACATGAAGCTAGCTATGGTTATCACTTATTTTGGGGATAGCACTTATGTATTTCAGTTTTCAGATGATGTTGTTTTATCTAGACTTGTTTATTTGGAAAGTTGATATTATGTTGTACCAGACTTGTTTTGAAATGGTTTAAAATCTTCCGCTGTTTTATCTATGTCATTTACTCTGTTTACATATATACATATGTTCTTGTTCTGCCTTGATATATCATTATGCATGTTTACCTGATTCAAACGCCCCTCCAAAGTCAGAGTGCTTGCAAGAGTTACCCTGGCGGAGGTGGGGTGTTACATTTGGTATCAGAGCATATGGTTTACGAGAAGGAACAAAAAGGTTTTTAAAACTTTGGAAAACTATTTTCAAAACCAAGTATAAAGTATTTTCCAAAGAAAAGTCTAGTTTATTTTAAACGGCTATTCCCCAAAAGCCATTAGCACAATCCTTAGTTATCTATTCTTAGTTTCTTCGTCCTGAATCTATCTTTTCCTTCATTTCAGTATGGCCGATAACTTTGTTATCCCGGAGGGAGTGCAAGTTCCCGTTTGGTATAGGAGACTTATGGAGGCTAGGGCGACCGAAGCCGGCCCCGCAAATGTTACTCCTCCTCCGGTGGTTAATGTTCCTTCTCCTCCTGTCGCTGAGGTTCCTCCTCCTCCCCCTCAGAAACCTCCAGTAGAGTTCACGAAGATTTGCAAGGACTTCAAAGCAATGGGTGGCAAGAACTTTCTAGGTACCGAGACTTTTGTAGAGGCCCGGAATTGGCTAAAAGAGACCGAGGATTTATTCGCTATCTTTGGAATAGATGATCAGAGGAAGATCTTGTTGGCGGTTTGGCTTATGAAGGATGAAGCCGCTTATTGGTGGGAGATCACCACTGCGACTAGGCCCGTTGAGACTTGGGCCGATTTCAGGACAAGATTCGGGCTTAAGTTTCTGTCTTCTGCTGAAGAGAATTTGCAAATGGAAAGGTTTATTGCTTTGAAGCAAGGAGACATGTCTGTTAAAG
The DNA here is from genome assembly GCA_030737875.1 of Allium sativum. Taxonomy (NCBI): domain Eukaryota; kingdom Viridiplantae; phylum Streptophyta; class Magnoliopsida; order Asparagales; family Amaryllidaceae; genus Allium; species Allium sativum. The sequence goes on along the minus strand of CM060916.1, from coordinate 1,042,235,229 downwards.
AATACGTGAACAAGTTCAATCAGTTAGCTCGTTTTGGCTTGGATATGGTGAGTACTACTCAGAAGAAGGCTCTTCGTTTTGCTAGAGGGTTGAATGAGCCGTTACAGGAGTTAGCTATGTCTCATGTGCCCATGGGGGCCACGTTTGAGAGTTTGGTAGATATGGCCCTACTCAATGAAGAGAACAAGAGTGCAAAGAAGGAGGTGAATGAGTCTCAGAACAAGAAAACAGGGCCCAAAAAAGGAAATGCAAAAGAAGGAGGAGAAGTCTGAAGATAAGAAGGAAAAGAAGTGCTTTACTTGTGGAAGTTCAACCCATCTAAACAAGGATTGCAGAAAGAGGAAGGGCACTTGCTTTAACTGCGGAGAGATGGGACACTTCACTAGGGACTGCCCGAAGAAGAAAGGGACTACATCGGAAGGAACGATGAATACTCGCATGGCGGGCGAATAGATTTGGGCTAGAATAATTTGTCTGTAGGATGTTTAATTCTCTTTATCTGATTTTCAGTATGAAACTCTTTTTCTGGTATTTTGATTCTGTAATGGAAACTCAGTACTTTAATGCTAGTCTTGCTTCTGATCTGGTAATAGTCTCAAACTCCCTGAGAGTTATAACTCATCTGTTTGTGATAAATTGGGATTTGGGAGTATCTGTGACTATGACGAATACATTATGGGTTTCTACCATGCTTAGTTTCCTAAGAATCATTTGGGAAAAAATCTGATCTGTAATAGTATTCTGTAAGTATATGTGCCAAGTTTTGTTTTATCTGTACTCGCTCCCATCACTCGATTGTACCTTGTGGAGATAGGAATCCTATGGATGTAAACATGTGTTTGAGACATGTTATGTTTGATGGTTGCAAGTGGATGCAAGTGGTTGCTAGTGGTTGCTCGTGGATGCATAAACACACACTAGGCACTAGATCGGCTTGAAATACACTCTCATATTGCATATGGACGTGTGTACATTTTCGATTCTTATGGTTGCAAAATGGTTAATTCGACACGTGGATGTTGCATATGGATGTATGTTGTGTGCACACATATAGATATTATACATTATGTTAGGAATTGCATACATATGGATTCATTTCACTAACATAATTTGCATTGATGATATTTGCATTAGATAAGTACATATACACACACCTTTGCATATGTTCATACAACATTTAGAATCTTGTAAGGACAATGATTGCTCGTGGATGATGTTTTGAGTAGATGGATGATTGGATGGTAGGATACGTTCTTCCTAACTTGAAGATTTCGGGGACGAAATCCTTTAAGGAAGGGAGAATGTAACAACCCGTATTTTCAACAATCTGTTATAATATAAATCGAGGCAGAATTTAATTATAAAATGTGAATCAAGGGAAACGGGCTATGCCATTGCGTTCGTCTCGGAAAAATACGCGAAATAAAGTCCGAGTTTTCGAAAATCGGAGTCCGTATGACCCGATTAAGGCCCAAAGTTTGCAGGAAATTTCAAGTTCAAAACAGATTTGAATTTCAAGTTCGAAATTCAAAAATTAGGACTAGGGGCTAGGCGGGAAAATTCCCGCCAGCAAACCAAGTCGACAGCCCTGTCGACTGGGCAGTCGACAGGGTCAGACCCAAGTCGACAGCCCTGTCGACTTGGGTGTCGACACACGAGAAGTCTGGGCCATTTTGGCCAGACGGACCTGGTGCACCATTTTGAGTGTTGGCTATGTTTTAGGGCCAGATTCGGTTTTAAGGGCTGAGATTGCAACTAGGGTTTAATCCTATGGTCTATATCACTAGCCTAATCTATAAATAAGACCCTAATCTACCCTAAATCATTCATTATTCATTCTAGCAACTAAACTATGGCAAAATCAAACCTCTCATGGCCTCCACTCTCTTCATACAATTCCTAAATCAATTCCTAAGTGATTTTCCATGCATACAAGTGTCTTTAGACTTGTATGATCATCATTAGCTTGCATTAAAGTCTTGTTTCTCTATTGGCATCTTAAAGGAAGAGTTTTGATCAAGTTTGCTTGCATTTTTGGGGTTTTTGGTTGCATAAGGGTTTTCTTACATTTGCTATACTCATTTGAGTTCGCATAAGCATTGTAAGCCCTATTCTTTTCATACTTGAACTTTAAAGTTAATTGTATGATATGCAAGTTTTCTATGATGTGTTATGTAAGTTTCTTATGATGGGTTATGCAAGTTTTGTATGCAAGTTTGATATGCAAGTTGTCATATGATATGCAAGTTTTCTATGATGTGTTATGCAAGTTTCTTATGATGGGTTATGCAAGTTTTGTATGCAAGTTTGATATGCAAGTTGTCATATGATATGCAAGTTTTCTATGATGTGTTATGCAAGTTTCTTATGATGGGTTATGCAAGTTTTGTATGCAAGTTTGATATGCAAGTTGTCATATGTTATGCAAGTTTGATATGCAAGTTGTCATATGTTATGCAAGTTTTGTTATGCAAGTTGATATGCAAGTTGTCATATGATATGCAAGTTATCATATGATATGCAAGTTATGCTATGCAAGTTTGAAATGCAAGTTGTCATATGATATGTAAGATGTGCTATGCAAGTTTAATATGCAAGTTGTCATATGATATACAAGTTATGCATGCTTTTTGAGGCCTAATGCAAGTATATGAACATATGTATATTTCATACGCCACCATGTTGAATTTGTGGCTTCAACCATTTTTATGTCATGATTATGCCAAGTTCCCTCTTTCTATCCTTTATGCGCTATTGCGATATGTAAGCGATGGGATTGCGTTCGGGGTTGGGTAAACTTAAAAGACATAAAAACATGAGCTTGGGAATTTACCTATTAAGTTAGGTCTACCCATTGGGAATTTACCTATTAAGTTAGGTCTACCCAATTGCTTGAAAATTTGTAATATGTTTTGGAAACATGGTGGACATGACACTTAGAAAAGATAAGTGTGGCCAACTCGAGGTTGGGTTGAGTTTGTAGCATAAACCTACCCGGAACCGACCGGCTTAACTAGTTGCTACAAACAAGAGGACCCAATGTGAGAAGTTGGTCATGTTGTACCTTGGACCCGAGGTTAGACCAAGTTGTGGTGTAAAGCTACCCGGACCCGCCCGGCTTAACTAGTAACCACAACAAAGTCTAATGTGAGAGGTTAAGGCGCATTAATTAATTAATGCCTCATGGTCAGGGTTAAGTCATGGACCATTTAATACTTAACCAATCTGAACTCGGTGAATTAATGGGGTTAAGTTAACCTACACTTAACCAATCTGAACTCGGTAATTTAACGGGGTTAAGTTGGACTATACTTAACCAATCCAACTCAGTAATTTGGTAAGGCTGAGAATCAATTTGATACCTGGTCTGGATAAACTAACTTGATTGATAAATTAAACGAACCTGTTTTGCGGATCTGTAGGACCCACACCGAGTTAGGCAAGTTGTAAATCTGTTGTCTGATCCGTTAGTCTGTAAACCGATCGTCTGAACTTTGTCTGAATTCTGTTAATAAGTTAATCTGAATCTGATAGTCTGGGGACACAAGGGGGAATACTTGTGTCATCTGTTGTTTGGGACCCATATTAGTCAGTAACCCTTTCTGGTATCAAAACTTTGACCCAACCGTAGGTGGGGTCCGGGCACGCTTACTGAACTAATTATAAGTGGTTCATTCTGATAATGGCGATGGGCGTTGATGGTGCGTTCCAACTGGGTCATGTGCGTGCATGGATCCCGGTCTGCCTCTGAGGATGTAAGACACCGTGACATCTGTGAATATGCCTATGCCAATTGGTCGCCACTTTAGGGAGTGATACACTCTATCGTGGGGCCGACATAGGGTATTTATGTATTAGGGAGCCGATTGCTTGGGTAGGGTTTAGGGTACACTTAACTCTGTCTGACTCTGTAGGTACCGTCTGTTTTGTTGGGTGGTAACACCCGTCTGTTTCTGCGAGGTACCGTCTGTTAGGGTGGTAAAGGCCCACTACTAGTGTACACCTAATTGTAGTATTCCGTTTCTGTACTCTGTTCTGTTAGGGTGATAAAGGCCCATTATTGTAGTATTCCGTTTTTGTACCCTGTTCTGTTAGGGTGATAAAGGCCCATTATGGTTAGCATTCTGTTTCTGTACTCTGTTCTGTTAGGGTGATAAAGGCCCATTATTGTCAACATTCTGTCTCTGTACTTTACCTGTTAGGGTGGTAAAAGCCCATTTTTCCCAAACTCTATTTCTGTATGGACCATTCTGTTCCGTTCTGTTTTGATGTGAACATTGGGGTAACACCTAATACTGTTATACTAGTATTGGTACCAAGAAATTGGATCTTGATTTGAGTCAAACACCTGATACTGGGCCAAGTTTAGGCCAAGGGATAAATTCTTGATTATACATGACATGTTAGAATGCTGGTACACCCGTGGTGAAAAACCTTAAACCTGATTATGCGATGACACCTTTATCTACCTTGTTAGTTAATCATCATGCTAGTATGTTGTTACCCTTATGTTCATCCCTGCGGCTCATGCCAGTTAACTTTACCAGTTTACATTGATTGTAGTAGGGCTTACTCAGTCTTTTTGACTGACCTGTTTTCTTTCGCCTCTTTTCTTCCGTTCCCCCCCCCCCCCCCAGGTTCTCAGGGAGGGAATATTGGAGCTTAGCTTGGATTTCTGATCACCTGCTTGTGGGATTTAGCTCATGTACGGTCTTGACATGAAGCTAGCTATGGTTATCACTTATTTTGGGGATAGCACTTATGTATTTCAGTTTTCAGATGATGTTGTTTTATCTAGACTTGTTTATTTGGAAAGTTGATATTATGTTGTACCAGACTTGTTTTGAAATGGTTTAAAATCTTCCGCTGTTTTATCTATGTCATTTACTCTGTTTACATATATACATATGTTCTTGTTCTGCCTTGATATATCATTATGCATGTTTACCTGATTCAAACGCCCCTCCAAAGTCAGAGTGCTTGCAAGAGTTACCCTGGCGGAGGTGGGGTGTTACAACAAATCCAATCAAAAGTCTGAAAATAATTAATACGAAAAACAAATTAATTTTTTACAACCTGTATTTGCTATGTATAATCAGTAACAAGACACACTACAGCGCGAACTATTATCAATTTACACACCAGCTTTAAACTAAAATTCCCGGTTTTCTGCATACTACTATGTAGAGTAAAATTGATATTCATAACTTTTCAGCTGTAGTGTCGCAAAACAATTTCTCTAACGTCAACAACTTTTAGTATGTATTCTTTTTTTTATTTGAAAAGGGCAAATGAAAAGAGAATATGGTAGGAGCTGAGAAATGGACAAGTTCAAATGAGGTTTTTTTTTTTTGGAAAGAGGCAACATGAAAGAAATAAAAAAGGGGATTGTTAATGACACTCCCTAAGGGGTGTCACAAATTTTAGTTTTCAAATTTTTGTTAAGGGGTGTACAACAAAGACTAAACTCACCTTAACAATACACAATAATAAGACAAAATTACCCTTGATTTGAAGAAAAAACATGACGTGGTGAAATTCGGTCGCGAGTCACCGTTTTCCGAAGCACGACGTAGATGCGAAAATACGAAAAACGGTCTGCAAACACCGAACAATCATTATAAAGATAGAAAATTATGACCGTTTTTAGTGTGCAAACACGGTAGAGTACAACCATTTTCGTTGTTTTTGATAAGTTTGTTATACTCTTACCGTTTTTTCTAGTTCTAGCGCGAGCATTGAAATACAACAGGGTTATTTTTGCCTCTGTAAAGTATAAGTTGTGTTGCCTCTTAACAAAAAAATTATACACGGTGTCCCCTTAAAAATATGATACCCCTTTATCAAAAAGGAAGTGTCATTAACAACACTCATAGAAAAAGGGAAAGGAAAATGAAAAGAAAAAGGAGAATGAACCGGTCAAAAAACACCAACACCATTTTCGGCCTGATGCGTCCGATCCTTCCCTATGGGACCAAACCCAACCTACTGAGCGCACCCAACCATCGATTTCTATTTCTGATTAATCTTTCTTTTCTTTCCCAATACAGAAACTCTCACCAAATTCAAACCCCATTAGGCACAAATTTTACCCTAATTACGCTCGTATTTAGCAAAGAATTAACCAGAGAATCGAAGATATGGATTCAGAAACCCAGCAAAAAATTTCAGAAACAGTGTTAGCTATCCTAAAATCCTCCAATATGGAAGAAACTACAGAGGCCAAGGTCCGATCCATGGCGGCGAAGCAGCTTAATCTCGACCTCTCAACCCCTGATCGCAAAAAGTTCGTTCGTCAAGTTGTTGAATCGTTTCTCGTAGGAAATGTAGAAGAAAAACAAGCAGAAGAAAAGGAAGCAGAAGAGAAGGAAGTGGAAGAAAAGGAAGTAGAAGAGGAGGAAGAAGAAAACGAGAAGGAGGAAGACGGAAAGAAGAGTGGGGGGAAAGAGTATGACGATGATGGCGATTTGATTATTTGCAGGGTCTGTGTAATTTTTTTTTTTTTTTCCACACTGAATATATTGAGAATGTTATTGCTTTTTAGGGTTTTATTAAGGCTTACTTGCACGAAATCCCTCATTTAGTTTCCATACGGCATATTTGAGCTTGGTGGTTGAATTAGTAGAATTTATGTTATCATGATTTTATGAAATGTAATCATACAAATCAAGATTAGCTGTTTGAAAATAAATTGAATAAGTGATGACAAGGTTTTAATAATTTTGTTTTCTCCTTTTTTCTTCATTAATGTGAATAGCTATCAAACAAGAGAAGAGTGACCGTTCAGGAGTTTAAAGGGAAGATGCTGGTTTCCATTAGAGAGTATTATGAGAAAGATGGAAAGCAGTTGCCTTCTTCAAAAGGTATATCTTCCGTGTTTTCTACGTTGTTTTCCAAGTTATTGCATTGAGAGCATCAGTCAGGTTGTTAAGTATTTACGAAGGTTGGCTTACCAAGTTTCTCCAAATTTATTTCATTGGGTATTATACATTCTGCTGTTTATCAGTTTTTGCTGCTTGTGTTTCTACTTTCTTTAAAGTTTAGTCTGAGTTATATTGATTGTTTTAGGTTTAGTTATGCTTCATTGATGCTAATTTTATAGTTCCTTTAATATTAGTATAATATGCTTGATATCAATTTTGGGAGCAAATATTGATGTTTCCTATAAATTGTGCCTCTACGATATATCTGCATGAACTGCAATGAAACATGCAAACACTGTAGGGCCATCAACGGATACTTTTCGATGTGGATAATGCTGCGTCTGCATTCGAGAATATTTTTAGATATTGAATATCCGTATCCACATATACAGATGGATATTGGATGATAATCCTATCCGTCAACGGTCGATAAATCAAGAAGCATAACTGGAAAATTTTAGTTTTTTTTTTTTAATTTCATTGATTATTAAAGTGTTAAAAATAAAGAAATATGATGGTAACAAATAGTTCTTAGCAGTTAATATGCATTTATTGCATATAATATTAAGTTCTGACTTAATTGAATGATAAATGAATATCATTTGTTACATTAAAATATACATTATTTAAATCATAATCTTGAAAAATAGACCAGACGGATAATTTTCTGATGCGGGTGTTGTCGTGTTTGCATCCGAATTCGCATCCGTTTTTTCGGATATTGGATATTTATCCTTTTTTTGGTTTTGGAAATGAACGGATTTTAGATTTTTCGGGTATTCATTGACAGCCTTAAAACAATGGATGTAGATGAAATAGGATATTATCAATTAGGGAGGATAAAATTTCTTTTCCAACAGCTAGGCTTCCATGTTTTAAGTTAATAAATTGACATTTTCTAACATTGTCACTTAATTACGCAGACAGACTGCTTGATGTACCATTATTCGATTTTTTTTTAATATATTTTTTGTATTTATTATTGTTTTGTGTGATTTTATCAAACAAACAGTCCAGCTATTGCAAAACAAATGCATGGGATCTACAATCGATCCTTTTTACTACGATGATTTCATATGTGAACACTTTTTCACTAGCTATATCGTGTTAGGTGCTAAAACAAAATTTCCACCTATAGTAAATCTCCTTCTGTTTTCATGTAGCTATGGTGTTGGTACAAAAGAAGTTTCCACCTCTAATAAGACCCCTTTTGGCATCCGGGGACGGGAATAAAATGAATATAAAGGACGATAAATTTCGTTTTAAAAAAGTTTGTTTAGCTATTGCTCCTGTCTAGTCAACTGGTTATAGTCAACAAAAATAAATGAAGGTTTTTTTGTGTACATCATTTTATGGGACCAACAACCTAAAACATTGCTCCTTGCAATTTGAATCAACTGACCACATTTATCTGATACACTAGATAGCTACACAAGTGATTTTTGTGTCTTATTAATTCTATGGTTGTTAGAGGCTATGAAATCTTTTATACTAATGATCCAAAACTTCAAGAAATCCAACTGATCATGTATTAAGTGGGGTTGATTTTTAGTTTGACCTTTGCATCATAGATTATTATCCCAATATGCTTGGCAGATTCCGTGGTGCTAATGTTTTGAATTAGCTTGAATTTGATCTTACATTCAAGATAGTTTCCGTGTATCCTCAAATGTTTAAGGCAGTTATTCATCTTGGGCCCTTGGCTTACATCTCAGATGTACTTTCAGGATTTTTGAATCTTTGTTTTGCTACTGCTCCAGTCTAGTCTAGCTACACAATTGATTTTTGTGACTTTTTAAGTCTACCATAATTAATGGGTATGAAATCTTTTATATTAATGATGCAAAACTTTAGGAAATCTAGCTGATCATGTATTAAGTGGGTTGGTTTTTTGTTTGACCTCTGCACCTTAGATCATATCCCAGTATGCTTGGCAGGTTCTGAAGCTCTAATGTGGTTAATTAGCTTGAATTCGATCTTACATTCGGAAAAAGATCGCTGTATCCTCATATGTTTAAGTCAGTTGCTCATCTTGGCTTACAACTCAGATGTGCTTTAAGATCACCATCGTTTTGCCTCAATTGATTTGGTCTACGGCAGAAGCGTTATCTAAGATGTCAAGTGCATACCTGATAGCAAATATTTAGAAGATATTACGCTATTTTCTTCTTCTGCCCAAGTCAGTGACCCAACATGATGCATACATTTATGTTTGGAAGATATGATTATTGTTTTGCTATTCTTCAATAGTGGTTTAAGTGTTTTTTTTTTCCCCTTTTCACTGAGTGCTAATTCTCTTTTTGTGTGTGTGGTGTTGGCTCCAATATGTTTCCCAACTTATTCTGGTTTGTTTCCCATCTTATTCATTATGCATGTTTAATTAATCAGTTAATAAATCACTTTGCATAAATACTAGGCACACAAGTAACCGTATGGAAAATAGAGTTATAGATCATTATGGGCGATTATTTGAATATCTAGTTTTCAACTTGAGAACTGCTTTGGAAGCTACACATAAGTTACAAAGTAACAGCAAATACATTCTTGGGTTGCCCACTTCAACCATATTAGTAGCTCCAAACTACTACCAGTACATATGGTACCGAAAACTACTACCAGTTAAGTATGGTTTGCCGAACCACAGTAAAATTTGCGATACAGAATTGGTAAGCCAAAGCTTGTAATGATCTCTATCATGCGAAACTCTTACCAATATCTTTGAGAGAACTATATCTCTATTATCTTCTGGCATCTTTCATGAAAAAGATCATTTGTACTTGTTTAGCTATTGCATACAAACAAAATAAGTTGTTATGTAATCACAAACAATTGCACTTTTGGGTGGTAAAGGTATATTACCAACTCCAGTCTGTCATTACTAACCACCAATCGAAGTGTTAATTTATCGATGTCATTGGTTTTTGAGTGTATAATTTATGATTACCAAATAGATTGTTGTCAAGTATAATTGACAGTGCCGAATGTAATCCATCCATCCATTATATAACATACGTATCTCTGTGTTTGTTCCTTTGTTTCCAGCACATCATTCCCTCATAATATGAGCTAAACCAGATTGTTATCTGAACCCAAATAAAAACCAGGCCTTTTTTTCTTTTCTATTTTTGTTTGTGTTTTTATTTTGGTAATTTTTGGTTTTCAATACTGTGCCTCTCTGTTTATCTGCTGCCAAGTACGTAAACAAATTTAAGTTTGTTGTTGTAATTACAGGTATAAGCTTAACTGCAGAACAATGGGAGGCATTTAGCAAAGCAGCTCCAAAGATAGAGGAAGCTATTAAAAAGCTCCAAGAAAACTGAGGTCGGGTTTTGTGTTCTGTGATTAATCTTTGTTGCAATCACTGATGTTGTATTTTTTGGTAGAACCCAACTTTGTTATGTGTTAAAGAAGGAAAAAAAATCACTGATGTATTTTTTGGTAGAACCCAACTTTGTTATGTGTTAAAGAAGGAAAAAAAATCAGATGATTATGGTAGAACTTAGTTAGCTAAGTTTATGTCGATATATTCTAGAACTCAACTGTGGTTTTATCAGAAAACCGTGCCAAGTGCAAATTGGTGTAGGATGTGGATTTTAATGGCTTATTAAGGTTAGGATTATCATGGTTTCTTCACTTCTTGTTTGTTATAAGAGAACTTTCTTGTTTGTTTGTCCTTGTGGCAATTTAATGCTTGGATTTCACTCTTGCTTAAATGTGAATATAGTACGCATCATACTGGATGTATTATTGAGAATTTCTCCAAATAATTAAAAGGTAAATGTTATTGTATCAAATTCAGCCTCCATTAATAATTATATCAAAATGTAGATGTATTTTAGTAAAAAAGGAAAGTTTTCTCAATAATGTTATATTATTTTTTTAAGTGTATCATTATGTTCATTTTGTTGCAAATGGATTGTAGAGTTTCAACGGATGTTTCTTTAATTTTGAAAATATTATTCGGTCAGTGTTATCGATTGGACAATTCGTAATGATGCATTATTTTGCCTGTTCTAAATATCATTTTGCAAGTGGTTTATCACCTAATTATATCGCTACAATTCGTAGCCATGAAGAGAACATCAATAAAATTAATGGGTGAAGAGAAGTATGGATTCCATGAAAGAAAGGGAATTATGGTTATTTTGTTAGTATTTGCTCCCACACCATTTTATCGCTATTAACAGTCGTTGGTAAGAGCAATTAAAAAAAAAATCATTAAGAAACAGTAATTAGAGTAATCATGGCGTTCATTGTTTGGAATTGATATTCAATATATTATTATCAAACCTAACCAAATAAAACGTCTAGCTTTATGGTTAACAAATGTTAAATGTAACTTAATTTACAAATAAAATTTTATCCATTAGCACACAAAGAAGAGTACAAATGTATGCATCATTTTTTCCATTGATAAAGCCCCAAACAACAAATGTATGCAACCACTCTGAAGTATCCAAAATGCGTATGATGTAGTCCGTCTCCTCCATACGGCTTCCATGTTTCTTTAATCCAGAGAAGAAAGCATGAATGAAATGAAAACAACGGCTACTACCAGAACCTTCTATTCCACCTTTGTTCCTTCCCACTGATATCTATCCACCTTTAGTCTTAGATTTCGTGCTCCCTCTATCTCCAGTCAACTGGTAATTCCAGCAAAGCACAAACTATAAATGTATAACATTAATTTACTAATCTCCACAAATAAACATGATAAATATTAAAAGTCAGCCATTACAGGAATAAAATTCAAGCTTACTTGGATTTTCTCACCATAGCTCCGGTGGAGGTCAATTCCTCTGTCCCTATCCCCCGTCCCTGTGTGCCCAACAACCTAGATTTTCCTGATTTTCACCTTTCGCAATTAAGTCCCACAACAATTGAGAGATTTAACTGTCAAAGGTGGAAATCAAGGGTTGTGATTGGATGGGCATACGGAGGGATGAGGACAGAACAATTCACGCTGCTCAGGGGAAGCTGCATCTCGCAAATGGCCTACCCAACAGCCTCTATCAAAGATAAGTTAACCTTCACCTTATGCCACTACCAATCTATAATGATATTCTTTGATTTGATTTAAGCTTCATTGTTCTAAAAGGTAACAACAATCCATATTCAAAGTTAATTAGTTTAACGATATTACATTATAGATAATGAGCATAAACATAAAATATATAGTTATTAGCACTATTTGTTACTGTCAACAATGGCGGATCTGGCCCTGGGCGGGCCTGGGCTGCAGCCCAGGGTCAGAGAAAAATCACGAATTAAGTAGGGCCTTTGTTAATTCCTTTGTCAGATTACTCAGATCACTTCGCTACTTTCAAACAATGGCGGATGCTCTCTTCGACATCACTACTTTCAAATCTGTCTTTTCGTCTTTTTCGATTTTGTCCCTAAAATTCACTTTACTTAGATCAATTTCTAATTAGGGATATTTTTATTTCTGCACTACATGCTTGCCTTGGATATTGGATTCATCAACGTTATTCGCAATTTTTATTTCTCAAAATCCATGGAAGTATTCTGTCGGTCTGCGGTTCATAACTTCTAATTTATAAGGTATATTTTGATTATTGTTGGGTAACATTTCCGGTCATCTGTTTATATTAAACACGGTATTAAACACAATATTAATGCTAATACCTAATTCTTTTGTGAACTGGCGACTGTTTATTTTTTGTTAAATAAATGGAAATTTAACAGATCGCATTGTTACTACAACTCAGGTAATTTCATCAACATTGAATCTACAAATGTCAAAATTACAAATACATTGCTATCAAATTGTAAATCAGCCCACCCCTTTGTTAATTCCTGGATTCGCCCTTGAATGTCAATACTCATTAGTATTATTTCATAGTGTTGACATATAAACATCAAAACTTAATTTGTTTGCACAAACCTAAACAAATAATAGTAAAATAATAATAATAATATGTAAGAATGCTTGCACATCTATAGCCAGGCAAGAAAGAATTTGAATTTTCTTCAGGTTTATAATGTGGAGCATACTGGTTTTCGTCAGTGTAGATTTGTAATAGATTTCAATTATAAATCAATTAGTTGAACTTGCTGATGTCCAAATGGTAAGTAGATATACTTAAGAATCAAATGGTTTTTTTTCCCCTCTCTATTAGCTATGTGCGCACAACTGACAAGGAATTCTAGTAAAGAGACACCAGACATAAAAAAATGGGCAAGAAAACTAATACTGTGTTAGAAAAATGACTTGTTTTATAAAGATGAATTGACCAAGTGTAAGTAAGAAGACTCCTATATTTGAATAGTATCACATAAGGGGTTATAGAAAAGAATCAAGTTTTTATACTTGGTTCTTAGAAGCCATGTTAGGGTCTTAGGGCTCTCAAAATATGGTTTGTTGTTGTTGTTATTGTTGTGAGGAGGAAGACCATGCATGACCACCACATCTACATTTGCAGTGAATAGTCAAAGGTACTAAAAAGTGGATATTGCCAAGAGAAACATTTTGATTACCAAATATCCTTAAAAAGAAACACCAAGTATTGCTATAAAAATAATTGCGGGATACCATCAGTATAGTCAATTCAAAAACTAAAAGATTATACTCTTCAAAGTTGAAAGACACTTTGGACTCAGTGTGATATGATAACTATTAAAATCTTCTAGATTCTTTTAATTTCAGGTTCGAATACATAAATCGGAGTTTGGCATTTTGCAATATATTCCACCTTATACATGCTTTTTGTTTCTTGACTAACTAGTATAAGTAGAGAAACCGACTGTTAGATGTAATTTTAAAAAACAATAATTTCTAAAAGTAATATTTATTGAAAATTTAGTGCCATGGAACTCATTCACATTTTGTATTTGACTTCAACTTATAGAGAAAAAATAATGTCCGTGTATGCAAGACTATTACAGTGGTTCAAAATCCTACAAGAAAACATGGAGCCTGATTAGTAAACTGTGCTATGCAAAGTTAATACTTGAAATTTGGGGTCATCCATTGGAAAATATGACTACATCAACAAAAAACACACCTTTCTAAATGACTTTTTAAGTGGTCTGTTCCAGCCTACATTTGCTTCCACATCTAACAAATGTCAGTGCTAATTTTGCTAAATTTGCCATTAATTTTTTCTATATACACAAAGATGCACTTAATGTAACATATAAAAAATTCACCACCGAATATTCGTAACAAAATTTAGAGCATCAAATGTACTTCTAGCAAGTTAAAAAAAATCTTGAATAAAGCAAATATCAACAGACAGAAACCAGACTCTGTAATATCAATCATGTCTTTCTTACTTGTGTATTCCAATGGATTGGCGGCATCTATGAGTTTTGTAGATAGTGCATTGATTTCCATATTTTTGCCAGAAGTTCCTATCCATCGCTCCCTCCCTGTAGGATAGTTGTAGCGCTCAACCTGCAATTTCATCGTCATTTCATGAAATAAATGGTGCCAACATGTGTTTTTTAAGCAATCGATAATATGAAATTACCAGTGAAATGATTTTAGCATCGTTAATGTCTAACTGGTCAGCGCTTACAAGATCAAAATCTAGTTTGATTACCATCAATAAAGTTGCCATTTTTCTTGCAAATTGCCATCTATATTATTTGGCTTATCAACATTAATTAGATCTTGAAGTGTAATCAAAATATCATATGCCTTCGTTATTTCTTTTTGGGCGATTGATCTTGGATCTTGGGTTTTCAGTCTTCGTGACTGGTTCTGTCTCTTTGTGGCTTGTTGTCTGTCAGATCTACATATGGTGCTTCTTTTGCAATTGACTTGGATGGCTTTGCTTTGATCTCGATGTGATTTGGGGGTAGTACCTTCAGTAGTTCCTATTCCTGTCATGTTTCTTGGATTATTTACAAGCGGTATTCAAGCAAAGCCAATAACCGTGAATCTGCTCCCGACTCGTTCATCTTCATCTGGTAAGCTGGAACTCTGTCACTCGCCTTAGCATTCTTCGTCTTGCACGGGTGGCTATCTCTTCTGTTTTGGCTTCTCCAGTCTTTGGCATGTCTGTATTGTAGCGATTTGAGGTGCGTTGGATTTATTTGCACCTCTAGTTGTCATCTTTGTCTCTGCATTGTTTATCGGTTCTTTGGCTTTGGTGGTGGTTGTGTTTTATGGTGTATTGGGGCTGTTTCCTGCTTGCTTGGTTGTTCTGTGGTGGCTAAGAAGTGTGATTTCTGTTTGTTGGGGGTGTGAGCTTGGAGTGATCGTGCTACTGCCGTGTTCAGTGGTTTCTTTTGCTTTCTGGTTGGTGTGGAGCTTGTGCGGTGGATGGTTTTTTGTTGTAGTCGGTCCTAGGTTGTTCTGTAGTTTGGGTCTGTATTGTTTCTCTTTTTTCTTATTTCTGTTTGTGCTGTTTTTTAAAAAAAAAAGACTATCACGAACTTGCTCATCAAATGGTTTGCGACCAAGTTGTCTACATATTGATATTGAGTTGGTTCATCTGCACGACTTTGACAATCTTTTGAGTTTGTTGTTTTCATTGGTATGTTGATGATTTGCCAGTATTTGGTTCTAAAAAGAGAATAAAACAAAACATTCCACGCATGAAGTGAAACTGCGGAGGTAATTAGAATGAAGTATAGCCAAACAATAAGAAAATTTCGAACTTAGGCCATAACCAACCATCCGTTCTGTTCAGTTATTCTCTCTTTTGTTTTGAAACTAGTCCAACGAGCGGAGCAACCAGAGGAAGGAACCAGCCACGGGTTAGCTACGGGGGGTTTACAACGGCAAAGAGTTAGCCGTTATAAGGTTACAACGGCAAACTCTTTGCCGTTGCAACATTATAACGGCAAACACTTTGCCGTTATAATGTTATAACGGCAAAGTGTTTGCGTTATAACCCAAACCACAAAAACCCTCAGCCGCCACCCCTCGTCTTCATCCTCTACCCATGTTTTCAACCTGAAAACCCAACCTCATCCCCCATTTTTCACCAATTTTTTTCCACAATTCTCCAATCCGTTAGCTTTTAACCAAATTAACTACCGTATTTGAGATATTCGTTCGAAAATATGGTCAGATTACTAAAAAAATTTGCCAAAAAAATCTTGCACGGCGACGATGGTGGCACCAGGGGAAGTGGCGCAGGCGGGAGTGGTGCAGGGGGTAGTGGCGAACAACCAACGCTCGGAATAAAAGACTTGCTTGCTGCCGCCGAAAACATGGAGAACGAAGACGTAGGGGCGCACGAGGAAGGCGGCCATCATGGACGTGGCGGGCGTAGAGGCGGACGAGCAAGCAGGGCGCGTAGGGATGTGGGATCGGTTTCCGCTAGACAGGCCGATCTCGATGGTTTTCTGGATATGAACCTCAGTGTCACGAAGTTTCCTATGCTATCCAACTTTGGCATTCTTCCACAAGACGAAGTACACGTTAGCACGCAGTCGAGTTTGGCTGTAAGTATTTTTAGTATTATTTAAATATTATTCTTTGAGTATTAGATATTGGGTAGATAGTATAACATTTTGTTGAACCGTTGACATTCGCGGAATATACATTCACGTGGTTCGTTAGCGACCACACTTAGATATTATCATGCACACTTGGCGGGTAAGAAGGGGGTCGCAGGACTATTACATGCTCTTGGATTTCAATTTTTTCTAGGTAATATTAAAGACCTTTTAATGAAACAAGTGGATAATTTATTAGTCATATTTTATCTTATTGTGCGCTTTACAATTTTAGGAATAAACCATGTTTTAAATGCCAATGTCCAATTGTGTGCGGCCATTGCTCCACGGTGGTACAAAACCACCCACACATTTCACTTTCCTTGTGGTGAGTTAGGACTTACACCGCTTGATTTCTCCATGCTTACTGGTATTAGCATTGGAGTAGGTGCTTATCCCCCACTGCCTTATGACGATGGTCGATGGCGTGATCGTGCACTTGTTCATGATCTACTGCCTCATTTTGATGTTTCTGCTGCGTCGTATTAGGCAGAAGGCGCTATTAGAGTGAGCGCCATCCGTACGGCCATGGGCAACATACTCGATCAGTACTCCGTTGATGACGACTTGGAGCTTGCTCGATTATTTGTGTTATACCTTATGGGTAACCTTTTCTTTAGTTCTTCGAGCAGTAGTTTGCCTGTGGGGTTTCTTGAGGTCGCCGTTGAGTTAAATGCCGATGGGGCGATTTTATATGATTGGGGCACACCTATCCTTGCATACCTATACAGATGTCTCGACATGCAGTGCACCATCTCTGATTTTCAGGTTTCTTTATTTGGATTCTGGGAGTTGTTACAGTATTGGTACTTTGAGTACTCTAGGAACTTTCATTTTGTCACCCATACTGCAGACTCATCGACCTTTTCCCCCCGTATATCCTTTTGGACTGCGGACAACCGGGGGTCCAGGGATAATGAGTCACGCCATGTGTATCCAGTTTCCCACAACCAGATCGAGCTGAGGATGTATAAGGATCAGATTATATGGCATCCATTTGAGCAGAGTACATCCATCGGTCTTGAGATCATACAAATTGCTAGGATACTTGCCGGACGGAGATTTCCACTTATATCTTATCACGTGGCGGTAGGTGCTTATTGGTATCTTGGTGAGAGGCGTTGGAGACAGTTGTATGACTTCGATGCTATTCCGGATGATCCACACCCACATACTTATCGGTGTATGATTTACCCGATGGAGCAGCTAGATATAGCCAGGGCAGCAGGCTGGTGGACGGCCGAGAGCTTTGTTATTATTAGGGAGTGTTACCTTACCTTCTGGCGTAGATTTTTCACCGGGTCCTCCGACACGATTACACATGCAACATTGATTGATTTAGTAGGGCCATATGCTATACGATACGACATACATCCACCTGTTGTCGAGGATATTACCCAGCCCAGCCAGAGTTTTCGTGCAGCTGATCATGTGGCAGCCGCCAGTCATTTTGGATGGACCATGGCAGTGCCCACCATTGGATGACATGTTTCATCATCCGGCCCATCACGATTACCCGGATCCTACACAGATATCATATCATGATCTGTATGATATGAATATGGGGATTAGGCATACGGGCTATCTAGAGCATAGGCGTAGCCTAGATTACTATGATGGTGAGCTACGTTGTGTTGCAGAGGAGGAACGACAACATCAGGCGCATTTAGAGGCCTAGCTTGAGGCAGAGCGCAAGAGATTTCAGGACTTGTAGATGTATTACCACCATAGGTCTAGTGCTGGGTCCAGTCAGCCTCCAGATGTTGGTGATGATGAGAGACGTCATCGGCGCCGCACACGTATACGTACACATCCACCTTCAGATGACTCAGACGAGTGACTTACTACCACTTTTATGTACTTTCGCAGTTGTCAGTTATATGTACTTTTTATGTAATACGTTTTCCTATTTGTTAGTTATATGTCTTTGTTGTTTGAGTAGACGTTCTGTATTTGTTCACTACCACTATTATGTACTTTCGATGTATTACGTTTTTGCAGTTGTCAGTTGTATGTTCCTATTGGTTGAGTACGCGTTCTGTATTTGTTGACTACCACTATTATGTACTTTCGATGTATTTTGTGTATGTTTTGGTTATGTTTCTGTGTAGAGACTGTATTTGGTTCTGTGTAGCGACTGTATATCTGTGTAGAGACTGTTTTTGTGTAGAGCCGGTATGTTCTGTTGTTCTAGTTCCTGTAAGTGTTGTTTGGAATGTATTAACGTTTAATTTTGATGTTGAATAAGATTGCCCTCTGTGTTTACAAATGCAAAATTCTTAAATAGCACACCAACATAACAAGGTTTACAAACAACTCCATTTTCTACGTACAAACTTCAAATTAAATAGATAGTAAAACAACCATAAAATCATAATACCATGAGCCTACTCACTTCCGTAGCGGGTCAACCAACTGTAGCGGAGTTTATACGCTTCGTAACCAACAAATTCCTCACCATACTCGAAAAGGTAACGAGAATCATATGTTGCTCGATTTGTTTTAAAAATGTTCTCGTCTTCAACCCTTCTGATAATCTTTGTGTACCGAGCACAAGCGTCTGCAAAATGACGATTAGCCACTTTGATTTCAACCAATGTTCGTCTAGTGGGCCGGGAACGATGGTTGTTGTATAGCCTCGTGATCATTGCCCATCTTTCTTCATATGTTAAACTCCATCCACTTTGCATTAGTAACTCATCTCTCTTTTCAACCTCAATATAGGCTTTTACGAGGGCCAGCAAATTCTTAGAAGAAAAATCTCAAGTTGGAGAATTCAATGTTTGAACACTATTACTAGGTCGTTGATTTACTGGAGAAGGACGCGGAGCTGTAACTGCTCGATGCTGAACCGCGACAGGCACCTCTTCAATTTGTGTATCATGAACTAATCCAACTTCGTTATCGTTGCCTAAGTTCCATTCGTACTCATCAAACATCCTTCCCATTTGTACATCACTAATTTCTGAATCGTCCATGTAACCTACGCAATAGTAGAATAAGTAGACTTACCAGAAGTACGAAGTTTGTTGATAAAAAACGTTACCTTTTAGAAAACAAGGAAATAAATTTTATCGCTTGAGCCTTGAACGGTGCTGCTTGAAGCTATAAAAGGTATGAGATGGATTATCAAATATGCAGTACTTATAAGGGTAAAGCACGACCAACAGTTACAATTCAATAGTGTAGAATACTCATTACAGAGTTCTCGTGATATTATGTTAGATTTTGTATAGTGACCGTTCACATCATTGCAGTACGAATGATGGAGACGCGTCTTTACTTTTATCTCGTGTTGGCATGTACTATTTATCTCGTGATATTATGTTAGATTCCCTACAGTGATGTTATTGGAATCCCGGCTAAGAATGATGGAGACGCGTCTTTACCTTTTTCTTGTCAGCGAATGGTCTAATCATGTCATACACGCATGTGAAAGGGTACTATGTACTTACATAGTACTCATATTAAATTCAGAGTGATATTGTAATATGTAATATTGTTGTATGGTGCATTAACCATCACGGAGGAATTAAGAAAAATGGGTCGTTCCCGGATGCCTTACATAGCGTAGAAGCTTACTTGACATGACAATTATAAGAATTACAACAACTGAGCAATTATAACAACTACAACAACGACAACTAGAACAATAGAAAGAAACGTCAAACCATAATGATACAAACTACAACAGCTGAGCGCACAAGCATCAAATTCAAACACATACACCTACCAAGGCCTAGGGAAAGGACCATCTCTGGTTTCGCCGGCAACAATCTTGCTCAAGCGTCTTATTTCGGCTTGCGCTTCCAATGGATATTGACGTCCATGTTCGCACATGGGAGGGTCAATCCACTGCTTAAAGCAACAACAATCAATTTCATCAGGATAATTCTTGTGATCGTTGTACGCTTGATAGCCGAAGAATCGACGATCGGCATTTGTTTCGGTCTCGTCAAAAATTACGGTCGATTCTTGTCCACAGTGGAAAATAGGGTTGGATCCAATCGTCCGTAGTAGCTCAGAAACCTTCCCTTCAAGTACAATTTCTTTTCCAGCTTTTTGATAAACGGAAGGGACATTGTCATTTGAATAAGGCGAGTATCCGTATTCGTGAGATGGCTGAAATGATTGATGAAGTTGGACTGGACGTTGCCAGGCATATGACGACGAGTGCTGTTGGGACATGGGTTTCTTGCTTGCACTTTTTTTTCCGGTTCGCTTGGGTGCAGAAGAAGACATTTTTTGGGTTGTACAAGTTGAAGTTGACAAGGTGGCGTGGTTATGTGGAAGAAGGAGGAGGTAGGTTGGTATATAAGGGAGGGATTGCGACCGTTTAAGTAGCCGTTGCGGCGCAACGGCTATAAAATATAACGACAAATAGTTTGCCATTATATTTTATAACGGCAAACTCTTTTCCTAGAGTGTAGTCATGTCACTCTTTTTCTACATTCCGTGTAGTTTTGAAAACGGGAAGTAATTTCCTTTATGCAGCGGTAACTAAATCTCCTCCTATATATATCGAATAGTGTTTCACTAATAACCCATCCATTTTTCTTAGAGTGTAGTCATGCCAATTTCGTATCCATCTTCTTACAATTACACGGACCTTCTCTCTGGATCATCAAATCCTAATCCGTCTGCACCTAGAGAACCAACCGAGTGGTATATCGAAATGGAAGAGCGACATAATGACGAGATGCGACAATTAGAACTTGAAGCAGGAATGCATGAAATGGAAATAAGACATCAGCAAGACAATCCAACACGACAACGTGACCGTAGGTCTAACCTTGTAATTCCTTGTGTTAGAGCCACGGTTGAAGAAGGCGAGATGCAATCCGCAAATATTGTATGCTTTTGTGGCTTTGAAGCACCGCAATTAGTCGTCCGTCATGGAAACGACGTTGGACGACGATATTATACTTGTCCAGTACGTAGCAACGGATGCGAGTTCGGACAGTGGATAGCTGATCGCTTTCCTCGTCGAGCAATTACGTATGCTTTGGAACTAGAGGAAGAAATAAGAAAGCTGCGAAATCAAGTTAACGACCTAAGTAATTCAAATTATCGCCTGCAACGTGGATTAAATTAGGATTTAAATATTTTATGTTGTGCGTTATATGTACTGTATTGTTACGCGTCGTATAACTTGTATCATTATGCTTTATCATTATTATTGTAATTTGAATTTGATGTTGCTATGTTCTAGTTCCTGTATGTGTTGTTTGAAATGTATTAACGTTTTGTAACCATCTGTAGCGGGTGGACCAACTTTAACGCATTGACTGGTCATGTCTTGCACAGCTCGCATAGTGCAGTCATCTTTTATGTCACTGCGGAGTCATGCCACTCTATTTCGAGAGTTTTTGGAATATAGTCCATTCCTTAGTCCTTTGTCCTATTTGGGTCATCCTCGATACACTTTATCAATCAAAATCAGATTCCCTATAGTGTTCCCTACAGTCGTACCAGTGACCGGTTACATCAGTATTTATTTGGGCTACCTACACAAGCTTTGAAATTCACAAAACGTAAATCAAAGTGTAGCTTGTGACCGTTCACACTATTACCAATCTTGCAGCTATATATACATATGTTAACTTACTCACAACTTACCGCACTCAAACACCTTCGTTCCCATTCTTAGAGCACATCCTTCTACTAGAACTCACTGAAGATGTCTTCGTGGTCATCATCTACAGATTCCGAGGAACATGCGTACAAAGAAATGAGGCTACAGGAACTTGAAGACGAATTCCAATTTCTAAACCAAATGAGACCGCAAATTGGACCGCCGTACGAACAGGTGAACGTTCAACCTCCATATGAAACTCAAGTCCCCCCTGTTCAAGTATCATCTGAACAAGCGGTCACGCAGTCAACGTAGGAATCAGAGTTCTTTCGTGTACCACTGCACGAATAAGTAGTTGATTGCTATCCAGTTCGTTGCTACTGCGGGTACGCGGTTGAACTTGTGGTTCGAGCAGAGGGCAACAATATAGGTCGGCGCATTCAGCGATGCCCGGCCTTTCCAAATGGTTGCAATTACACGGAATGGATATACCAACCTTTGTGCCCTGGGGAATAGCATATGCTAACGAACTCGAACAAGAAAATAGACATGTTCGAAGTGATAATGAGCAGTTGCGATTGAACATCATGCGATGCCCGTAAGACTAAACGTAACATGCATTGTAATGAAGTTGCTAATTCCTACTCCATGGTTTGATTGAGCTAGTTCGCATATACTATCGTCAGTTGTTGTGTCTTTATAAACTATTTTATCTTTGTGCTTATTGTTGTATCTCCTTATCCTACTCTACTGTGACAAATCTTTGTCGTTAATATTATATTGGAGATATAATTGATTTTATATCGAGTTTATTATATAAAATGAAGTTTGAATATATATATATATAGTTTATAATATAATTAAAAACGAGCCCGAAACGCGGCGGTAGTTCGTTATTTTCAATACGAACTTTAACTGAATATACCGGATCCGATATAGGTCAGAATTCTGAAAATTTACAAAATCATTTATTACATAAATACAAAGGAAATTCTCCATTATATTCTCTATTACTTTCACATCACACCAACTGTCCGAATTGACTACTCAATGACAGAACCATTATTATCCCAACCATTATGTCGAAACCATTTTTGCCAAACCATTCTTGCCTACATGTATTGCCAAACCATTTGACTGCTCAATGACAGAGATATTATCCACACAATTATTGCCAACCATTCTTTCCTACATGTATTGCCAACCATTATTGCCAACCTTTCACATCACAACAACTGCCTGATTTGACTACTCAATGGTAGAGATATTATGCCAACCATCCTAGAGTATATATATCTGTCCTACGTCTACATTCAGGGAGAACAACGAAACTAAATTTATAAAAAAGAAAGCAATAGATCCAAATCTATACCACCATTACTACGAAGTCAATAATCAAACTGACGTTTCCGAACTAGAAATGGAGGAAGAGATGGAGGAGGAGCTGGAACAACATGCAATGGTTGGGTATTCCAATTATTTTGCTGAAGGCTCAATGAACAACCGTCGAGGTAGTATGCTTGGCCGGATTGACCGGAGGTATAAGAGAGACTACAAGGATGGACATGAAAGACTAATGAGGGATTACTTCATCGACAATCCAACCTACGATATAACTTTGTTCCGCCGTCGTTATCGTATGAGTCCGGCAATTTTCTAAAAAATTTATCTTAAACTTCATCAGTCAAACCCATATTTCACTTATAGACTGAACGGAGCACAAGAAATCATCCATTCGCCCCACATCAAAATTTCATCGGCGTTGAGGATGTTAATCTATGGAACATCTGGCGACCAAATGGATGAATATTTCAGAATCGCAGCATCAACAGCAATAGAGTGTCTGAAAGAATTCTGTAAAACAGTTGTTGAACAGTTCGGGCAGGAGTATCTACGGATGCCTGGACCAAACGATATAAGCAGGATACTACGCAGAGGAGAAGCTAGATGATTTCCAGGTATGATTGGAAGTTTAGATTGCATGCATTGGCCTTGGAAAAACTGCCCAAGGGGATGGAAAGGAATGTTCACCGGAAATAAAAATGTGCCGTCAATGATCCTTGAAGCAGTATCAACAGACGATTTACGGGTTTGGCATGCTTTTTTTTGGAGTCCCAGGTTCATTGAATGATATAAATGTTTTAAAACAATCATATCTTTTCACAGAACTTGCTAACGAACAGTCAACAGATGTTTCATATAAAGTTGGTAATATCGAACACAAAACTGGGTCCTACCTAGTGGATGGAATATACCCAAAGTGGAGAACTTTGATGCAAGGATACAGAGTACCATTTAATGATAAAGAAAGGTATTTCACTGAAAAAGTAGCTAGCTACAGAAAGGACATCGAACGTAAGTTTGGTGTTTTACAAGCCCGATTTCATATTTTACGAAATCCTACTCGTTTTCATGATGCAAGAGTGATTTCAGAAATCATGTATGCTTGTGTAGTAATACATAACATGATTGTGGAGTCTAAAAGAGGCAGATATAAGAATCAAAATTCTAATTATCCTGACATGTTTACGGGGTCAAATGCAAAACCCCATAAAGATGTAAACTCAATGGAAGAATATGTTGATATGGTTCAACACATTGAAGATCAAGCTGCGCACTTCCAAATGCGTAACCAGTTGGTGGAACATTTGTGGGCACATAAAGGAAAGAATAGTCGGAATTAGTAGTTGGTACTAGAACTATGTATCAATGTGTAGTCGTGTACTATGCATCAGAGTACTATCTATCAGTGTGTAGTTGGGTCAATAAATCTGGTTTCCAATCATATTGTAGATTGTATCATTATTTCAACAACTGGTACATAAATACTAAAAACAGGTCACAATCATATTACAACTCAACCCAACATATATAGCTGGTACATAAACACCCACCAGTACATAAATACTACAAACATTTCACAATCATATTACAACTTAACCCAACATACATAGCTAGTCCATATACGAGCCATTACCGCTTCTGCTTCCACTTCCTTTGTTTTTTCTGTACTCTCCAATCTGCTCGGTTACTAGTTCTTGCTGTAGAGGGGAAAGCTTGCTAAAATCACATGTAATCATTTTAATATAATTCTTCTCTCGCATCAAAGCTTTCGTCTCCTCTAGCTTCTCTCGTACCATTGCTTTCTTCTCCTCCTGCTTCTCTCGTACCATTGCTTTCTTCTCCTCCTGCTTTTTTCGTAGCATGGCTTTCTTCTCCTCCTGCTTTTCTCGTACCATGGCTTGTTTCTCCGTATGTACATGTCTGCGGAGCTCTCGATCATCCCTAACCGCCTTTTGGAACTCTTCGTCGCTGCGGTTTCTTTGCACCGAAAATCAAACTCTATGCTCTTTTGTCGCCTTAGATGAATTCTCTATTGTTTCCATAAATCTAGAAAACTCTGCACCGCGTTGCTCCAGCTGAATTGACTTGGCTCTGCCAACAGGTCGTCCGTCACTAGTTCCAAATAAAGGGTTTCTTTCTTGCGAACTCGGGTCACTTCCTGGACTAGAATCAGAGTAGTTCATCCTTCTAGCTTTGTTCTGCTGCTCAAACATGAAGTTGCTTGGGTTCTTCCACTTCGGCAAACTAGATAGAAGCTCGAAACAGTCTTGAAATTTAAATGGATGACCATACTTTTGTTGGTAGGCCTTTCGTGACTCTTCAATCTGTAACACAAAGTGGAAATTGTATGAGCGTATGACATTTCTAACTAATCAATCATAGTATAGTAAGTTATTTTTTCAAAGTAACCTACGGTACTTACAACGTCATAAGGTGCAGCACCACTTTGCTGTCTGTTCTGCAAGCCTGTCAGTATTGCCAGATAGTTCTGACATGCGGCATTCATAACTCTATAACCGCCTCTAAGTGATGCCCATGTTCTATTCCTCGCTTCCAACAAATTGTAAAACTCTGCTACTCTTTCCCAAAATTTCTGACCTTTCATATTATTCCCAACAATGTTGTCTTGTGAAATGCGTATCCATGATTTAGCAAGTGAAACGTACTGCTCGGAAGTAAACTTACATTGTTTTTTTCTTCCATCCGCTGCTATTCCTTCCCCTTCGGCATGATCATCCTCAATATCTTCTATTCCGGGATCCGGCTCCGATTCAACTTCAGTTTGGTGTCGTTTACTAAAAATGCCGTTTAAAGACTTCCACTTCGTCTTCTTTTAGTTATATTCGGGACTGATAGGTGCAACGTATTCTTCATTAAATTCTTCAGAATTTGTAACATTCACATCCTCATTTGCATCTTCCTCTGCCTCCTCCGTTGAAGTTTCAACATTTTCTTCGGTAGTAGGAGAGACATACCCGTACGAAAACTGTCTTTGCAGATTTTGCATAGCTTCACGGTCACGAACCTCGGTCTGTTGCAGAGATAAGTGAGGTTGTTGACTTTGATTGGTCTGCATCATCATTGACATATACGATGAATGATCGTCGTACACGCCTACTCCGGTCGGTCATTGATAAAACTGTGGCTGAGCGGTAGAATGGATGGGAGGAAAATTAGGAGGAGCGAGCGGTTGGTACAGTGGTCGGTGTGGATAATTTGAATACGGCGAGTAGCCATATTCGTGAGATGGCTGCAACGATTGCTGTTGTTGGATTGACCGTTGCATGGCATACGATGACGAGTGCGGTTTGGACATGACTGTCTTGTTTGCGGGTATTTTCCCGCTTCGCTTGGGTGTAGAAGAAGACATTTTGTTGTTGAAGAAGTTGAAGTTGAGAAGGTGGAGTGGTTGTGTGGAAGAAGAAGGAGGTAGGTTGGTATATAGGGAGGAAGTGCACTAGCCGTTGGAGTGCAACGACTAGGTAGTATAACGGCAAAGTGTTTGCCGTTATAAGCTTATAACGACAAACTCTTTGTCGTTATAAACTTATAACGGCAAAGAGTTTGCCGTTATAAGCTTATAACGACAAACACTTTGCCGTTATAAGAACCAACCCTTGTTCAGTCAACCAGCCACGAATGAGCTCAAAACTAGCCACGGACTAGCCACGGGTGACTGAACAAGCCACACCTGGTTGCTCCGTGGCTTGTTTAGTAACTGAACAAGCCATTGTTGGTTGTGCTCTTATATCAGGACTAATATACGATAAGTAAAATCAAGAATTAACATATAAATACTTAACTGTTATCTCTTCACTCCATGCAACATCAAACCTTTTGAGGAAGAAAGGCAATTTCTAGACAAGGACTTCTTTTAATATACAAACCCAAAAAAAAGATACTAATATTATTCAACTCAATTAAGGAGTGATAAATCATAAAAGATAAGGTACCAAATGCACTACTTACACTTGAGCATTCTACTACAACAACAATATTTGACATATGAGTTACCAAAACCAATGAAGTCTTCATGAAGTACAACGTTTAGCATTAGTCATCTTTGGCATGCATGTTTCTTCTCCCAACAAAGCAGATGCACACAGAGGATGCTAGTAGTCCTAACAAATATCCAGCAATAGCACGCAAATTGGTCGTTTCTGCCAAGGCATGTCCCAATCAAGAGGCATTGTCCAAGCACCAATCCATGCACCAGTCAAAGATCCATAGGCTGGTAAGAAAACCAATATTCATTAATTTCAATAGGCCTTAAAATGCTAAATATTTTTGCCAATGGATCTTTGATGAACCAAAAACACAAGTTGCAGGCACAACCTTGAACCAGTATTTGTTTGTTTCTCATTTCTCTGTATGAGAAACAAATTGTATAGAGTATCAACTACTTTTTGTTTGAGTATAAGTTCTCGTCAGCTCAGCTTACAAAATAACAGTCCACTGGTCAATGAAACTTGCAGGTTAAAGTAATAGCTTGAGTAAACCAACAACCTTCTAAACGGATACTAAACCCAAAGGTTCTAGTAATAGCATAAAATTCTTATTTGACCTTCAAAAAAGACATTAACCAATTTGCATTCGTATTTATATTCTAACATTTCAAGATTTACTTAGAAAGGCGCCAAAAGAAATTTGACAGTTTTATTTATGATTAACGTTCAATCTGAATATGGTTAGAAAATAGAAATGCCTACATGCTCTAAACATACCAACTTTAAGAGATCAATGATTAAAACAAAACAAGCAGAAAAATCCAAAAATAAATAAATAATGAAAGGTGTGAACTATAGATTACCTATATTGAGTAAAGTGTAGCATAAGAGCATTCCCAACAGAGTGGAGGGAGATGAAATGGGGGAGAAAGAGGTGAAGACGTTGTCCAGCAGAAGCGCGACGAGTGTAGGGGCAGATTTGAAATGGCGACGCTCGCCATTTCCAATTTGGAGCGGCGGCATGTAAACGGTTTTGTGAAAACCATTTATATGAAATCTTCCATTGTGTTTAAATACACATGCCCATAAGCATTTTGTTTAAGTATTCTGAATTTTCTGAATTTGGTTTAGTTCACGTCGTATATTTAAATTATTTAATTATTTACAGTTTGTAGTTAATTTTTTTTAATTTGTTTCAATGCTTTTAAGTTTGAAAATTTGATTTTTAAATTAAATTCATTTATTTTGTAAGTTTGGAAATATGTTTTTTAAATTTTGTAATTCCGTTTAAGCTTGAAAATTTGTTTTTTTATTTTATCTTAGATTACGTAATTTTTATAGTTATAAAATTATAGTAGTAACTATTTTTTTAGTTTTAAATTTTAAATTTTAAATTTGCTCTTATTACATCACAGAATTACCTCCACTCAATTTTTATTTTTCCCATGTATTTAAAATTATATATGCATAATTAATTGTTTTAAATCTTTTTTTATCCTTAAGCACTTTATATCTTTCCAGTTTGATAGTTGTCAGTTGGTATAACATATGCTAGTTATTAAAAACGGTATCAACGACACTAATTCCACAAAACACGTGCGATACAACAGGTATTCATTATAACATGACAAGCCAAACGTAGGATACAAGAGAAAAAACTAAATACTAGCCACTAAAATATAGGATAAAAGAGATGTTAAACTAGGAACTTCAGTACGCAAGCACATTAATTGTTACGCTCAATCTGAAGGGATTCTAAATAGGTTCGAAGTCTTCTATTCTCTTGTTCTAACTCGTTGGCATAAGTAATAGCCCTTGGAGGGAAACGGTCGTCTATCCACTCAAAATAATTGCATCCGTTGGGCCATAGCGAGCATAACTGGATCCTACGACCAATATTCTCTCCGTCTGCACGGACTACTACCTCTACCGCGTAACCACAGTTGCAACAAATGGGATAGGAGTTAACCTCCTGCTCGTTAGGAGTCTGGTTAATTGAAGCTCATCGTACCTCCTGATGACCTACATCTGGAACAGTCGGAGGACGAGGGACTGTAGCCGCTCGTAAGCGTTCATTATTCGTAGTTTGGACTTCTTGATGATCCACATCTGGAACATGAGCAATTGGTGGATGAATTGTCAGGCGGACCAACTTCGGGTAGTCACGACACAGGTCCTCATAGTGTTGCTCTTGGTATTCGATATTCCAATCAATATTTGTTCTTGGACTTGAAGGCGGACGCTCAGGAAAGTTTTGATCATAGTTCGAATCCATTGACAGGGCCATGACCATGAAAGCATTTTTTTATGTTGATGAAAACTTTGGTTCCAAATAACAAAAAATTAGTACCCGTAGATATTTATAGGGGCATTATGTGGAGTAAACATACATATGCTGGGGAAACATTAGACTAGTCAATGCAGGGTTGTAGTAGTGTACATGTGAAGACCCTTTAAACTAAGGTGATATGAAAAGTCAGTGGGCTCAATTATGTTTTTTAACAGAGCACTAAAGCGATAGGATATGATAGGATATGACAAGTCAGTAGCAATAGACTGTAATAACAATGCAACACTGGAGCACTGTAATAGAGCATTAAAGTGATAGGATATGACGACCCAATTATGTTTTCACAGAGCACTAAAGCGATATGACTACTCAGGTCCAACTTTAATGTTTGGCAATTCCGTTATCTTTTTTAACTCCTTAGTGTGGTGAAAGGACGACCCAGTTTTTTCCTATATATATCGGCTTCTCTAAATCCACCTCCTCCACCCTCTTTCATTATGTCGAAACACGAAAACGAAAGTGTAGGCTCAACTATGGACAAATGGGAAAATGACGATGAAGCGGTAGCGAGTCAACGACCTGGAAAAGAAAGAGTAGTTGAAGGGCGTGTTGTCCAGCCACTACGTCCGAGTGGAACCACCCAATTTGCCGTTGTGGTGAAAAATCGGTTGTCGTTGTTTCAAAAACTATAAAAAATGTTGGTCGTCGCTTTTTCAGTTGTGAAGCTTACGAGGCCCACAAGATTTATCATAACGAAATTGACTGTTGTTACTTTAAGCAGTGGATTTACCCTCCGATGTGTGAACATAGAGCGCGGTATGCACTGGAAGCGCAAGTCAAAATAACACACTTGAACAAGCATGTTGCTGATGCAGCTAAAGCTGGTTTTTTCCCACGTCCGTGGTAGGTGTACGTGGAAACAACCATAATGTTTTCGATTTTACTTTGAATTTGATGTTTGTGTGTTTAATTGTTGTAGTTCGTACTCGTGTAGTTTGCATTTCTTAATGTTGTAATCGTCGTTGTTGTAAGCATCGTTGTTGTAAGCTTCTCGGTAATGTAATGAATTTGATGTTTGCTTGTTTAATTTTTGTAGTTCTTACCATTACTAGTTTGACAATGCGCATATCATTACAGTAAACCATTACTGTAACACATCATTGCATAAACAAACTATTACAGTAACACACCATTACATAAACAAACCATTACAGTAACACCTAACAGTAGACACAACAATATTATAGTACCATTCAACTAACAAACCATTAGACTAAAACAAACCATTACATTAACATTAGCACCTAAAAAGTCATACAAACATCTCTTCGAACTTCATTGAATGTCCTCAATGCCTGGAATGTAAATCCAGCTTCCTTTCTTCTTTCCCTTTTCCGTAAATAGAGACTTCACCTTGCTCACGAAACCACTGCTCTTCTGCTTCCCTTTGTCCAGACTCTTGCCTGCTCATACATAAACACTTTGTTGTATGTGAACTTTACTAAACTTAGAACTAAATAAATATATATAGGTGCACTAGTTGTTACAAGTTTGTATGGAGTTAAATTAACAAGTACTCGACGTCGACGATGATGAGGTGGGATGCCTAAGCTTAACACCATATTGATTAGTACGTACATCCCTGGGTTGACCACCTTCATCGCCATCATCCTCATCCTCGTCGTCACCCTCGTCCTCATCGTCACCCTCATCCTCATCGTCACCACTGTCAACTTCTTCCTCCACCTCTTCCATCTCTTCCTTCTGTACATGAGTTTTTCTTTTTTTCCTGTTTTTGTTCGACCTCCCCGAGTAGATCCCAAATGCAACACTGATTCCCTCAAAACCTGCATTTTCTGCACGGTATTTAAAAACAAACACAATATCAGTATACAAATAATACTAGGGATTCTATGTTCTGAGCAATACTGGAAAACAAACATGTTTCACAAAAATTTAATCGATAACTTACAAAATCATCTGCAACCGTGTTAATCCTATTCAAACCCTCTTCATAATACTTCGACTGTTCAAGAGCTAACTATCGATACCCATATTCATTTCCCCTAGACTATCAATGGTGTAATGGGACGGAACTGGCGGTATATCCATCAAATGAGGAATTGGTAACGGATCATGTCCTGTCCATTGCAAGTTCCATCCAGGATCCTCGGCCCACTCACTTTGCTGTGGTTGTTGGTAAAACTGAGATGTGTAATTAACTTCTGAAGACGTGACGATTGGAGCTTCAATTCCTGCCTTCAAAGCAGAAGGTCCGAAAAAAATCCATATTACTGATATGGACAGAAGCATCTAGTAATGGACCAACATCTCTGCCTACTGAGCGCCAATACGTGTTGTAGTCCATGTCTAGCTCTTTATATATATACTATTGACAGTCATCTTGGTATAAGGCTTCTTGCAACTCCGCATATGTAGAATATGTCATCTTGCAGGTCATGTGTGCGGGAGGATCAATGGGAATAGTCGCCCAGCCTGTAAGCTGCCGCATACACCTCTCTCCTAAATACATCTCATATGAGCTACCGGGCGGAACAATCAAAGGCAACCGTTTCATCGATAGGTTGCATGCATGGACAACCTCTGCATTAGCAAATGCGACTGAATTTTGTCATGGATTCCAATTTATATGCGCTGCATGGCGATGATCAATATGATACCGTGTGCTAGAGAACAAATAAGCCGAAGTATCATGCGTGATGAGCCTATTTTCTTTCTCCCAGACTCTCAATCTCGGATATGAAGCTTGTTTCACCTCTTCTTTGATAATATAGCCGCATACTGTCATGTACTCAAAAAACCAGTACTGCAATAAGGAAAGATGCAATATTAAACACTAGAATAAACCATCGTAACATAAAAATATTTGTGCTTACTATAGGTAGCCATACCTACAGTAGCTCAATGAAACCAGTTAAATGTCCTCCCTTAGTTACAGCAACATCCAAACTCTGGTAGAGGTAACCCATAATCGTCGAACCCCAATCGAACTGTTCCGCTAAGCATAAATCAAATACGGCCTCAAAATATCCCAGACTATTAGTGTCATTTGTTTTCGTAAAAAATAGAGTACCCATCATAAACAAAACAAAAATGCGAGCAATATGACTTTTGTTCTCATTGGCCTCCAGATAATCGTCATGAAAGTACTTCACAAGATGCGATAAAACAACATTTCCTCTCCGAGTATCTTTCTCCTTAAGAAGTGGCAATAGTTCCTTTGCATTTTCAAATTTCCCCCAATCCTCATCATACGGTATCGTTTGATTATTCATTCCCACAGGAATGGATGAAGGATAGTAAAATCTAACGGTGTAAACCTGATCTCCTTACTAAGAAATAAAAAGGTATGCGTAGTTGGCCACTAACGCTCAACAATAGCATGTATGCATCTGTTATCAGAGTTTTTCAATTTAATTTCCATAAATTTTCCAAATATACTCACAATCGGATCCTGAATTTGCCGGTAGACTTTAACTTTCTTCCACCATTTCAACATTGTCGTAAATGCCCCATGACATCTCATCTTGTCATGATTCTGGTTATAAAAATAAATTAGTTACATAATCTTTTCGTATCGAATAATTCTATTTAACACACTTTAAAACAAAAAAATATACCGTAAGCTCTTTTCCACTGTTGTAGATATGTGTAACTCCTTCTTGTAGACTCGTGATAGACATGAATGGAAACGCCAGATCGATTATTGTCTCCTTCCGAGCTCTGTAGCCACCTTCTTCGCGTTCGATCGTTTTACGACTTTTTCATGAGCCTTTTCTCTAACCCACTCGCAGCGCTAGTGCCTTCAAGGATTTCCTCTTCCATCGTCAACCAATTCAACTAATTTGCTAAATCAACAAAAATGTCTAAAATGATGGGTTTAAAGTGGAGAATGATGGAATTGATTGTGCTAAAGAGATGAGAAAGAGCAGATATTGAAGGTGTTGCAAAATTCTTTTGTTTTTCACTCAATTTATGAGCTAGGGTTTTGATTTTTTGGGGATTTTGGAGATAGTCGCGAGCTGCTTTTTACAGAGCATAATGACTCTATAAAAACAGTAGCTTGCAATATTTTTTTTCCCACACACTAAACGGTTTTCTGAAAACTGTTTATCCACTAAATGGTTTTCATAAAACCGTTTAGTGTGTGGTTTTAAAAAAAAAAATAAAACTGCGCGTCCCCCCACTGTTTGCTGGAACAGTGGGGGGAATCAACGCTAAAACTAGGCGATTCACGCTCTAAAAGTCACATACTGCTGGGAATGCTCTAAGTTATGCTAAATAGTTAATAATCTGCATTCAGAACACGACGAATATTAGGTAACTCCAAAAATTAGCTATTATTTTATTAAAAAGATAAAAAATATCTTTTTTCCCAAATGATCATATCAATCTTCAACCTAATCAAAAATTTTTAACATTATGGTTTCTGAGTAAATATTTCTAGTCCACTGACAAAAAAAACATATATAAAGTATTTCAGTTGAGTAAAAGTGGTTTACCTGCTGATTACCAGGGCGAACAATTGTATAACAAAATCCAAATCTTCTTAGAAAAATCTTGTTATAATTTAGGAAAATAAATCAGGATGTTTTGACCTGAGTCGATGGAGGAGAGGGTTGGTATTGAGGCTGTGGGTTTAGGATGAGTGACTGTGATCA
The DNA here is from genome assembly GCA_030737875.1 of Allium sativum. Classification (NCBI taxonomy): domain Eukaryota; kingdom Viridiplantae; phylum Streptophyta; class Magnoliopsida; order Asparagales; family Amaryllidaceae; genus Allium; species Allium sativum. The sequence goes on along the minus strand of CM060916.1, from coordinate 1,042,200,994 downwards.
TTGATTTTGGGGATGGGGGAATGCGGGATATTCCGAAGAGATAATGGGCTGTGGACGAGAGAAACGGAGTGGGGAGAGCAGGAAGCGGAAGATAATTGCAGAAAACGGGAGAAACAATAGCAATATCAAGCAAACCTCCTAATCGTCGGTTTGACAAACCTCCCTAAATGTCGGTTTGACAAACCTCTCTAATTGTCGGTTTGACAAACCTCTCTAACGGCCGGTTTGATTATTATGGCTCCATCATCCATAAGCACCGCTAAATTCATATATAAGACTCGGTGAAGTTTTTCCAGCAACTGGATCTCTTTATAAGGGTGTATTCCTGGGATCCATCTATTTCCACCCCGATAATTACTTTTTACACCCCAGTTAAAATTTTTAAGACCAATTATACCCTTTAATAAAGGTAAACAACAATGTTTAAACAGCAGGGAAATTGACAAAAAAAACTATAATTGCCAATGATTGTGTGGATAACTTCGTAATCACGTCCACGTCCATAGCAAACTTGGATAGAGTAAAATCCACTCACCTTCCACACGTGGAAAACATTTGGCCTTCCCCTGATACAGACGTTGCTTTGGAAGATTCAACCACTAATCAACGCATAAATTGCAGGAAATTTATAGAAACAAAGCGCAATTACACAACCATTCATAACATTTTACAGAGGGAATTTAGAGTAAGCAGAATTCATAACCTTAATTTTGCAAGCTATTTGGTTAGATAATGTGATGCCATGACGTTTCTTGGATCACTTTTCTTCATATTTTAGTTGTCTATTCCCATCGCATTTGCTTTTGCTGCCCGCATTTTTTTATCTGTATTTTTTTCACTTTGAAATTTAGGGTTTTGGAGACTAACGATGAGAAGGAGATGACGTATTGATGGAAGAGGCAGAGAGTAGTTCGGGTATAAAAGAGGTGGATTGAGTAAAAAATGTGGGGAGATGTTTTTTTTTAAATTACCAGGGTGGGAAGAGTAAATATTGGGGTGTGAATAGACAGATCCGTATTCCTGCTACATATATAAAAGTGTGGCTTAAATGGTAAGTAGGAAAAGGATTACATATGCAATTACCAACTGATTAGTATTATTATTACCCAAAAATATAAAATATAACAAAAGGGGAGAATCTAGCCATTCTCCAATGACTCACAAAAACAGTTTCTGTAGAAATGGCTATAGAAACTGCACACTCACAAACTAAAGATACAAAACAAAAACAAAAACTCAAATACAAGAGTCGGCCAATAGAAACAAGGACAAGAACACAAGCCCGAAATACGAGTCCTCACTAGTTAGTCGCCAAAGTCAAGGGCGACGCTGAAGTCTCCACAGCTCCACAGATCTCGGACAAAGAGCCAAAGCGAAGGAAGGGCCAAACGAAGGATATCATAGACGCAGGCAAGAATCTTCAATCAAAAGCTCCGAAAGATCCAGCTCCAAAAGCTCCAAACGTTCCATATAATACATTGATTATTGTAGGGACTAAAATGGACATAAACAAATAGAGAATAAATAATAGCTTTTGTTCTAGAAGTATTGTATTTGAATGAATGAGGCAAGATGATCTCTGTAGTATTCTAACTCATATTAGATGAATAAAATTAACAACATGTAAAGTCAATCTTCATTATAATGGGAAGTTAGACAATATTGAAATGAATTACTGTAATAAGTTGAATAAATCATATTGAAACTAAATTCATTGGGATTCATGAATTGTGAGTAGAATAAAATATTATTTATGACATTTTTTCTCCAAAATGATTTGTTTATATTTTTTATTTTATATACAATAATATTTTCATGGTTCAAAATTTTAAAAGAAAAATCAAAGACAAAAAAGTTGAAAATGAATAAACACAAAATGCACCATAAAATAAAAGTAAGCAATGTAAGATTCAATAATCAAGGAAATTGGATAAATTCCAAAATAAATGAAATTGAAAAGCTCAAAAATATTAAACATTCCGTAAAATTTCAAAATAATTTATTTTATCCACTTTCTTTTTAGTGAAAATTTTCGAGGTTATGGAGTTTAATAAAAACTAATCTTTAATGTAATTTCCATATTAATTTATTATTCCAGCAGTTTATTATTTTTAAAAATTTCTTTTTATTCCCTTTTGTTTTTTCTGTTTTTCAAACAAATAGAAGTCCCATCAAATCATTTATTTAGTCAAGCAATTTCTTTTTTCCAAAAAGCGTTTCCTTTACCTTTTATCCTAATCTTTGATCCTTTTCTATATTTTCTGGCTTTTACTCTTCAGTGAATGTCTCATTTTTAAGAGTTTATTTCATAAATTTGGCGAGTTATTTAAAATAAATTATTTTTAAATTCCGTTTATATTCCATTATTTGATTTTTTATTAAAAAAATACATTATTTTCTGAAGTCTTATTTTAATATCACTTTATATTTTCAGCTTTTCAAAAGATTTTATTTTTTTATTGATTTTTCATTGTAAAAAGTTAAAATTTTGAAATATATAGTGATGGGGTCATGCCTCTACTTGATATTACACTTTTCCCATCAGGCTGTGGTGAAGTTACACCATTAGTGTAATCAAAATGACAAACTTAAGATATTAATATGACACACAATGATGATACATCATTTGCATTATTTTTGTCATCAACTTGTTACTTGTAATGGGTATTTTAAAATTTCAAAATACCTCTCATCTCTCTTCTAATGGAAGGAAAATTAGGATCGAAACGCAGCGAATTTCTCAAAAATAAGAACCCTAATTCTATATTCAATCATGAATTCAAATGCGAAATTAACTATGTACCTTATCTTAGCTTTCCATTCCTCGAATATGCACGAAATTGAATCTGATTGAATCACAAACCCTAATTCTACTGGTATCTACACGAAAGCTTTATCTTTGATCGGATCGAAGAAAAAAAGGGGGGGGGGAATTGGTATTAACTGCCATTTTTTTAGGATTTTAATTGAAAAGGATTAGGTTTTTCTTTTCGATCTAACATCATATTTTTTATGATCATCATCTGTTATATTTTTTATTTTTATTAAAGGAATGTGTAAACCCTTTTAAAAAATGTGTACCATAAACTAAGTAATCAATCGACATACCTTTTCAAAGCTAAATAAAACATCATATTTTTTATGATCATCATCTATTATCCAAAGAATGGTTTCCCCTTTATAACGTTTTAAATGTGTGACCCTATAGGTTACTATAACGTTGACAATAATTTTAAATCATATTTAAAATTATAAACAGTGAGCGACATCTAGTAATGCATCACTGCTACTCAAGTTATAATAAAATTAATGATATTATACAACATTTTTCTATGACCAGTATATCAACGTAATATAATCCTTTTAACCAATGTCTCCAGGATTAAACTTGGGGCATGTAATGTATCATCCTCTTTATAATTTCATCCTTTTATCTTGAACAATGAGTAGACTATATAAAACAAATCAATATTTGAGCACAACCATGCATTTCATAGTCTCACTCAATCAAGAGGCTCTTGGATATCATTACTTATATTATATGGTTAAATTCCATCTAGATCATGTATAATTTTCAATCAATTCGAGATGTATCTGATAATCACATTTATCGTCTACTTGGTTAAAAGTAACTTTTTATGATATCAAAACATAAATATCCTCGAATAAAATTTTAATGATTTCAGGTCTGAGGACCATTACATCATTGTCACTATGAGAATAACTTATGGCACTATTAATCATATTCCATGAAGTTTTCTCATGTTGGGTCAGCCAAATACGCTATTCTCCAATGTGTATTTATGTATTGACATTAATATCACGTATATTAATGATCAATGAGATATGATCATCAGTCAATCAACATACCAGTCTCAAAGTTTTATTAATGTCCTATATAAATTATAAAACTTGACTAGGGACATTTAAGAATTACAATACTTATTATTATATTATATAATCTCATGTTCAAGGCACTTACTTGAAACTATATGATTTTGCATTATAACTTTAGCGACTTCTATTATATTAATATTTATATTACGTAGTATATGTAACATAACATAAACTTTTATTCAAAATAAATTATAACATCAACAATGTTATTAATCACATAAAATGGTTTGCCTCTAGGGATAAACTCTAACAATCTCCCACTTGCACTAGAGTCAATCATTCATGTATCGTATACCCATGAAACTAGAGTGACTATCATACTTCTATTGTTACAGAGTTTAAGTCAGTGGGTCTGCAACATTACAATCTTTTGGTACTTTGCAGATATGTATCTCTCCTCTGTAAACAATTTCATAGATGAAATTATATTTCTTAAATATGTGTTTGGATTGATAACGAGATCAAGGTTTATAGGCATGATCAATAGATCCGTTGTTATCACAATGTAAAATCATTGGATTAACAATGGATTAAGTTCAATAATAAACTTCTTAATCCATACATCCTCTGTCTTAGAATCAATATATATCTCTCGTTTTAAACTAACATCATTCACAATATGTTATGATAACATTAGATTTATTGTTTCACTCCCACTCAATTCCTTGTTCATTCAAGGTTCAAGGGTATTTTGTGGTTCCCGAGACGGTTCGAGTTCTATTTTATTCCCATCGGTATTTCAGAGATTAGTTCTCCTTTTAAAAAGGGTACCAATCCTAGCAATATTCATTTTATTCTCAGAGGGTTTATAGAAATAATATCCTTTTGCTTCTTTTGGATGTTCCATAAAATACTTATCAGATTTGGGTCCAATTTTGTCAGAGGCAGGACGTTTTACAAACGCCTCACATCCCAAATCTGCATAAAAGACACACTAGGACATTTCCTAGTCCATATCTTATATGACGTCTTCAGAATCGTTTTAGTAGGATAATAATTAAATATGAATGCAATTATTTCAAAGGGATAACCCAAAATTTATTGGAATTTCTGTATGACTTATCATTGATCGTACCATATCTTATAAGGTGCGACTTCTCCTTTCAGACACACCATTTCATTGTGGTGTTCTAGGTGGAGTGAGTTGTGAGACAATTTCACACTCTTTTAGATAGTCATTAAATTATTGGCTTGATTATTCTCCTTGATCTGTTCGAAGAGTCTTATATTCTTTCAAAATTGGTTTCAAACTTCATATTTGAATTCTTTTAACTTTTCAAAGGATTCTAATATGTGTTTCATAATATACACAGAATCATATCTACTGACATCATCAATAAAAGTAATGTAGTAATAAATCCTACCTCTAGCGGATGTATTCATTGGTCCACATATATCATTATGTATGAGGCCCAATACATACTAGCCCGTTCACCCTGTCAAGTAAAAGGAGATTTAGTCATTTTGCCTAATAAACAAGATTTGCATTCTTTATATGATTCAAAATCAAATAACCTCAAAATTCCATCATTAGATTTAATCCGCCCAATATTTATGTTATAATCAGGCATATTAAAATTAAGGATTTGTAAAATCGTTAACTAATTGCGTATTCCAATAGATATCTCATTTAAATAAAATGAACAACAATTGTACCTTTTTATTACAAATGAAATTCAAACTTGTCTAAACAAGATACATAATGTTTATCCGTCAAAATACCGAGCCTGTGATAGAACTGCAAAACAAGCACCCGCGACATCTTATATGATCGTACCTTCAACCAAAGTTTGACGCAAAATCATAATTCATGTGTGAAAGCAAAGGTCGGTCGTTCTTACTGGAACAGAGCCGCTTAAATACCAAAATAAAGCAAGTCGCCCATTCAACATAGGCATGAGAGACCTCACAACATAGCCACAAGGGTGAACGGCGCCATATAAAGGTGGCAAAAGGACGAATGCTCTCGAGCCAAGAAGGTCGGTCGCCCAGGGTACAAAGGAGAATTGATTCCAGTCCCGCATTCTACTCTTGTAAAGCTACCTAAAGCGCTCGCTCCTATAAAGATGCCCGCTCAACCACCCAAAGCACTCGCACTTGTGGAACCACTCGCACACGACAACTGGATACAGCTACGGACAGCTGGCTACAAATGGGCAGGGGTAAGATCACAATTAATGGGATGAGCAATCCGCAACATGCATAGACATATTTCGGATCATTTCCAGAGGAGAGCTCACCTATAAATACATCATAGTTGCCAACATAGAAGGGATCCAAGCTTGAAAACCACAAAGTGCTGCTAAACTCTGTCCTCAATCACTCCTAAAACATTCTTAAAAGAAATCATCATTTCCATGCCTCGAGGTTCCATCACTCATCTGGCTATGACGTCAAGCACAATCTTATAATTAGGGGAACGAAAACATCTACATTCTCAATCACTTACCCATCCTTCTCCTCCATAGATTCTATCTTTATTTTGCAAAACTCTAAGGTTGAAATGTGTGAATGAGAGTATGTTGGCTGGACATAAAGATGTACAAAAAGAGAGAGTTGATGTATTTTGTAATCCTCATTATAAGAATGCAAACTATCTTCATAGTGGACGTAGGCCTAGTTTACGGCTGAACCACTCAAAATCTTGTCCCTGTTTTAACTTCCTCGCATTTTCATTTTCAATTGTTGTTAAACACGACTCCATTTATTTCCTTACCACATTGGTGAAGTACAGCTTTAGTACCTTGAGGGTTTAGACTAATTTTAGTGTAAACATTTTGGCGCCCATCGTGGGGACGTATTTGATTCTTTCCCAAATAGTAGTCCGACGAAGATTTTTTGAGAAAAACTGTGCTTGGAATCATGAACATGCCAAAGGAAATTGCTAACAAAATCGATGGTGTCTTCGACGTTGGCACGTCGCCTACCGCCCATTCCGAAGAGAAGGAACCATTAAAAGTCAAGGCGGCCGTAACCAAGAGGGAATTGAAAGAAGCAATGATAGGGCTAACGAGTTAAATAACTATTGCAAACAACACAGTGATAAAGAAGATCGAGTCGATGCTCGTTACTCAAACCTCTATCGTAAAAGCTGCACCAAGTGTCGCTGACCTTCCGTTTGCTCGAACAAGTCATGCAAGCGAAATTTTTTTTTTTGCTAAACGAGAAAATTCTACTCAGAAAACTGCATGTCATGATTATGGGCCCTGGCAAAGACCCGGCAGGGAGAAAGGCACTTGTTCCTTAGATCATAATGAAAAGAGAAAATATATCTTAGGTACAGCAGGTGGAGTTTCGGAAAGAAACAATAAAGGAAGAACCAAACAGCCTAAAAGGAAACCACGTTTTTTCAAGAATTCTGAATTCACCTCCCTCAGTGACACCATAGGGAATTTCTTCATGGCAACTAAGTATACTGAGAAGTATCCAGTTCCAGAACGAATGCAAGTCAGAGAAGCTACCATAAAATCAGGAAGGTTTTGTCAATTCCATGACCAACCAGGACACGATACTAACGAGTGTAGACACTTAAAGCCATTAATCGAGGGGCTAGTCAGGGAGAACCATTTGCAACAATATGTGCAAGGCCATTGTCCTACTTCTCTACAAACGAGGGGCAGCAAGCTCCGAGAAAAAGGCTTAAACTGGCCCGGAGCTAATACTTGGTTAAGGATCGGTAACTGGAGTCCTAATTATGGAATTCTCGAACTAAAATCCCCGTTACTTTGCTTTATTACTCCGTTTTTAACCTATTTACTTAAGAAATAGTAGTCCTTTTACCCTGCTTTGCCACTTGCTATATTCATGTTAATATTTGACAATGGTTTACTTACAAATGCCTTGTACGAACGAAATTATCATGTGCTTGTCTGAGTACCATAGTTAGCGTTTCATGCAGAAAACGGGTTTTTTGGAGTATAAGCATGACAAAAGCAATTAATCATACCTATCCTAGTTGCGATGGGAGGATTCTCAAAGCACATTTTAAGCAAAAGGGCTTAAAAGCGCCACAAACAGCATGCGAACCAAATTGGATGTATAAGCATGTCGTCTCAACAGAACATGCCGTTATAAGACAAACAACAAGTCAAGAGATGGTGCTTCCCTTAGCAAGCGCTTACTGGAGAAACAGACATCAGGCTTCAAGAAAGGTACAAGGGAAATGATAAAAATGTCCCATGGATAAATACCTAGGCTGGAAACATCAGTCCTAGTGCCGGAAAGACCGGCAAAACATGCTGGAAGGACCAGCGCAAATCAGAAATCCTAGCCGAAATGGGGTAACAGATTTCCTAGCCGAAAGGGGTAATAGAAATCCGAACCAAAAGGGGGTATCCAACAAGGTCTTTTCAGTCCTAGAAAAATCAGGACTAACAAGACCAAACTTGGATCGAAAATTGGAATCCAAGACCTCCGATGGGGGCACCCCAAAAAAAACACATAATAATCACGCTTTTTTTAAAAAAACCAATCTCCCAAAAAAAAAACTTGTACAGCCAAGTTAGCAGGAGATGTGGTTGAACATTAACTCTATAGTCATGAACTGATCAAACGAAATCATGATTCAAATTAGTAAAATCTACGTAATTATAAAGAGCTTTGGTATGGGGACATCACCATTGTGCAAAAATCACCAATGCCCACTGAAAACATACCATAGACTCATCATAATTTTATTACGAGAATTATTCGAATGATAAGATTCGCGCAACGAACAAAATAAATTCCTCATGAAGTGCGATCACTTATAAGAGTGAGGTAATAAAACTATTATAATATCCAAACGATACAAACGTAAGCGCGAAAACATGAAAATATTAAGCGAGTGTCGGCACTCGCACAAACAACCAGTCTAATTACGTAATAGATAAAAGAAAACAGGTTGAAATCAGACCTCGAAAACCACAAACGCTATATCTTGAACAAGGAAAGTAAAAGATGAACCAATTGTTCAGCATCTACTGATCTGCCTACATAAAAGAGCCATCGGAGGAAACATGATGATGATTTTGGACTACTGACAAGCTAGCTTCCTATTGCGTTCCAAAGTAGACACAGCCTTGGTATTCCAGATTTTGTCCTCGTCTTCCGGATCGGACATATCAGGTAAAGATGGGTCGTCTGATGAAGGTGTGATGAAAGGATTAGTGCTGGTAGATATTAAGACAGAATCAACGGCGGCAGTTTGAGTAGTAGTGCCGCAAGCAGATAAAGGAGGTGGCAAAAGCACACCTGATGCAAGTGAATAACAAGCACGAAACTCAGCAATCCCAGGTGAAGAAATAAGGAAATCCAAATTTGGGGCAGATTGGTAGATATCAGTTTTACCTGGAGTTACTGATATACAAACTCACTCCCGTGATCGTTCACGTTTAAAGAAGTATTGTCGTGACTCGCACACTGTTTAACAACAATTTCTTGAACTGGGTGCTCGATAGTGACACCAAAGGCAGAGCGGTCTATGGGGGAATATGAGAACTCGAACTGTTAATTCCGATGGAATTGGGTGGGACACAAGAAATGGAAGCATCTGAATGTTCCCTCCTAAACGATTGAGCTCGCTCATTCGCCAATATCCTTCTGCCTTCAGTCAAAGCCTTACGGTCCTCTTCTTCTAAAAGCTTCTCTTAAAGGAATTCATCGCCAAATTTTTTGGAATATGAAAGTACCTGTTCCCAAACCAGAACCAAAGTTCACGGAAAATCCTTGTTCAGATAACTTAGAATTAAAACAAAGTATTGTCAGTCCTGATTCTGGCTTCATCAAGATCTTTATGCAACCTGATTTTATCTTCCTCTAGGGTTCTAAGGGTCTCATTCTGAGAAGCAATTTTGCCCTCGAGTGCCAAATTCTCCTGTCTAAAAGAAATCAAATCCCTCTTTTCTAAGGCCAAGTGGCGCTCAGCAAGTTCTTGAGCAGATTGAGCTTCTTGAATTCGCGCTCACACATCCTCCAGCTCCTTCTTAAGCTCGACATTTCTGGCCTCTAAGTTATTCACTTTGATGATTCTGTTCTTCAAAGAGGTAATTTTAGACTCTTGGGATCTAATCAGGTGGATCAGACCAGCTTTATCGTTTTCTAAGGTCTCAATATGGTCAAGGTGCCGAGCATTCAATTTCTGTAATTCATAACCGAATTTAGCCCAATGTTCTAGTCGCCTATCAACATTATTCATGGCCAGATTCAGCTATGTTTCAAGTTGGTTCTTAACAGTGTTAAGCTGATTGATCATACAATCATTTACAACATCTAAACTCTTAACGGCATCTCACTTATCATTTGGATGTAAATCCAAGTCAAAATACATTCCTCTTAAGTCCCAACCACTAAAGCGATCCTTAAGCGTTGGGTTTCCAGGGGAAACTTTATAAAGTGGACGATCACGTGTCATCTGAATTTGAGTAGAGGTCGGAACAATAGATCTTTCGGAAGATTCGGTTGATGTGGGGCACTTCCGAGCCTCATTCTAGTTTTGGTCGATCCTGCCATTTTTTCCTTCTCTTCCTTCTACGAGATGTTTACCTTTATTGTCTTTAGCCAGCGCCTTAGCACGATCAAGTCCTCCACGCCTTGAAGAATCAACTATTGGAAGTTCAGAGGTGCGTCGAACTTGAGAACTTGAAGACAACTGGGAATGCTTTGGATGACAGAAAAGGCGAAATTGTAAGAGACTTTGCAGATCGGTAAGATCAGCCTGTTGAGAGAAGCCATCCAATAACGAATATTTCGCATTTACACCAGAAGGATAAAATATGAGTTCAGCAAGCGTTCAAAAATCATGAGATTTATGGGAAATTATGCTTTGAATAAGATAATATAAGAACCAGTTTCAGGAGAAGTTATGAAAACAGGAGCTTCCCGAGATGCTGAATATGTTCTCGGATTCCTCCTATATCAGGTATCACAGGATCAGACATCACAACGTCACCCTGACTCAAATGTTTGGCGGAGTCCAAATCCCCCAGGCCTCCAAAAGTCCCTGAGAAACCTTCCACCTGAGTAATAGGGTGAGTAGAACTTTCGACGGTCGTTCTAGAAATTACATCAGTCCTCAAACCATCCACATTCTCATTGACCCTCCTATCACTCCCATCAGAAACCAAAGTAGAAGGTCGACCACCTACATCAAGGATTAGACGTTTCTTTTTAGTACAAGGCTTGCCAATGGAACATTGGGAATGAGCCAAAGTCTTTTTAAAAGACCATGTAGAGTGAATCAGCTGGTACTTGCAGAGTTTTTCCTCTGAAAACAACGTCTGTCCACTCCTTTCTTTTGGGTCAACAGAAATCAAAGAATTAAGAAGAGCTTGGTCTAAGGTAAGACCCACAACAGAAGGAATCACTATAAGAATCAGAAAGAAAGCCAAATGAGAAAGAGAAAGGAGTAAGAATTCTAAGAGCAAAGGTGTAATTACCTCCTTCTGCCCATTGTTTATAGAATTTACAAGGACACCGAACGAAGAAATTTTGATCCGGGAATCCCTTAGCACCATCCGTCAGACTAGTAATAATTCTACCATGCCTACCTTCCATAAAAAAGAAAGAAGGACCATCCACCTCCCTTCTTTTAAAAGCATATAAAGAACAAATGTCCATAAACGAAGGTTCTTGCTACTGGACTTTCATAAAGAGTATGTATAGCCCAAGCAAAATATGATACCTACTAGGGTGCAACTGATATGGGGCAATGGCCAGGTGTCACAAAATGGACTCTAAGTGACGATTAAAGGGAGGAATTGCCCCACTAGGCAGCATGTGATAATTGATCGTCACATATCCAGAGGGCAGATGATCAACCGATTCTTCCTTCCTTGGAAATCTGGCTTCGTCTTTTGAAAACCCAAAGCGATCACACATTTGTAAATACTGATCAAAAGAAAGCGTAGATTTGCGTCAACCAGAAGACACCCTTTCAAGAAAGCAAGGTTGAGGATAAAACTGGCTAACAATCAAGTCAGAACCAGTAGCCGGGGAAACCTCAATTGCCTAATCCAAGCCCTTTCGTTCTCCAGACATGATGATTTAACTGGGTTTTAGATGAATTAGTAGTCAGTTTACATTTCAACACAGATAAGTATGCTTAAAAAAGAAATTACAAAGTAATTAAAAGGAAGCAGCTCTGGATAGATACGTCTTCCAAATAAAATCGTCAGTCATACCCGACAATGAGGATCTACTGGTAATATAACCGCATGAAGGAAGAGTTATAAATTCAAAATTGCAAGAAACATAGCCTCTGATTTGGTCGATTGCAATTATTAATTGCATATACCAAAAGAATAGTGAGAGGAGAAGAGCAGAAATATCATTATGACATAAGTATTCCATCAAACATCTGGTAAAGGCATGATGAATTAGGAAATGTCATCTCATAGGCATTTCACTAAGCAACTTGCCAGCATAAGAGGCCAAAAAGTTTATTGCAAAAGTCAAAACCGCCAGAAGGTTTTGCGTGAAATCCGAGTATATACTGAGTAAAATCTACACTTCTCAAACATCACAACCTTGTGTATTCAAGCAATTTGATTTTTACCGATTGGGAACCCTCTTTTATGAAACCAAGCGAATTAACTCATAATCAGAGTTTAAAGGAAGAAAGTTCACCTACAGTCGAACAAGCAAAATCCAATTCGAAAAAGGAGTGCCGTAGCTGAAAACAAAGCTGAAGTATACCTTCGACCAAAAAAGGTCAAGCGAAAAGATCAATCAAGCAGAGAAAATCAGAATTTCAAGAAGCAACAATGGAGTCTTCTACAATGAAATCGCCATTGAGATAGGTTTATCGGAGAAATATAAAAGCGGGAAAATGAAGAGACAATATTTAAAGAGGACTAGAAGACCCCTTTTTTAATGGTATGATAGCTCAGCTAAAACCCAGTGATCCGGTTTAACGTACCCGGAAAATATCCCACCAGGTTTCCATAGGCAAGCAATCACAGGAATATTTAAATTTTGAAAAACATAAGTTATTGGTAAGGGCGCCTATTTTGCAAGATGTTGAATTAAATCCACCCAGCGGTATTGTATCTCACTACTTCGAAGCTTGTAGTTTTTGGTTTTACAAACTACAAACTTCGAGGGGTAAATGTTTATCCGACAAAAGACAAGCCTATGATAGAACTGCAAAGCAAGCACACGCGACATCTTATATGATCATACCTTCAGCCAAAGTTTGACACAAAATCATGATTCATGCGCGAAAGCAAAGGTCGGTCGTTCTTACTGGAACAAAGCCGTTCAAATACCAAAATAAAGCAAGTCGCTCATTCAACATAGGCAGGAGCGACCTCAAAACATAGCCATAAGAACGGCGCCATACAAAGGCGGCAAAAGGACGAACGCTCTCGAGCCAAGAAGTTCGGTCGCGCAGGGTACAAAGGAGAATTGATTCCAGTCCCGCATTCTGCTCTTGTAAAGCTACCTAACGCGCTCGCTCCTATATAGACGTCCGCTCAACTACCCTAAGCACTCGCTCCTGTGGAACCGCTCACACACGACAACTGGATACAGCTACGGACAGCTGGCTACAGATGGGTAGGGGTATGAGTGCAATTAATGGGATGAGCAACCCGCTGCCGGAATAGACAGATTTCAGATCATTTCTTGAGGGGAGCTCACCTATAAATACATCATAGCTTCCAACATAGAGGGGATCCAATCTTGAAAACCACAAAGTGCTACTAAACTCTGTCCTCAATCACTCCTGAAACATTCTTAAAAGAAATCATCATTTCAATGCCTCGAGGTTCCATCACTCATCTGGCCATGGCGTCCAGCACAATCTTATAATTAAGGGAAACGAAAACATCTACATTCTCAATCACTTACCCATCCTTCTCCTCCGCAGATTCTATCATTCTTTTGCAAAACTCTAAGGTTGAAATGTGTGAATGAGAGTATGTTAGCTGTACATAAAGATGTATAAAAAGAGAGAGTTAATATATTTTTTGTAATCCTCGTTATAAGAATGCAAACTATATTCATAGTGGACGTAGGCCTAGTTTACGGCTGAGCCACTCTAAATCTCGTCCCTGTTTTAACTTCCTCGCATTTTCATTTTCAATTGTTGTTAAACACAGCTCCATTTATTTTCTTACCACATTGGTGAAGTACAGCTTTAGTATCTTGAGTGTTTAGACCAATTTTGGTGTAAACACATAATAACATTTTTTTTATGGAATATTATAACAACAATATTTTAATTCTTTAATTAAGCTTGTGGTTAGAACATGAAGCAACTTCCTTTGGATAACGCAACAACATTTGCTTCATTTCCATTCGTAATTCCACTTCTCTTTTGTCGGATTTCTAATCTTTTGTAATTCCTGCAAATTCACAAACATATATGTGATTTATATCTAGTATCTAATACCAGAGATGTATAAGTAGTTAGTTATAACATTTATACTTTGTTTGGTTGAAGTCATACTTTAATTTTGCCATATTAATCTTCTATATTAGTAAAACAATTGCGTTTCAATTTTGTTTGAGGACAATCCTCAAATTTCGATGTTAGTCAAGACATTTGATTTGATTTAGTTTATCCTTCTTAAGGATTAATTTTAGTAATAAGTTATCGAAGTTATTTGCCATTTAGTATATGCAATAGATAATAAGTAATAAAACAATGATAAATGATTTTGCAATATATATATTAAATATAAACACAAATTTTGACAATCAAATTTTATATTAATATAAATGTATAAATATACTCCCACTCAAATCAACATCTCTCTCTCTCTCTCTCTTTATATATATATATATATATATATCAATATACATATATTAGTGGTCCAAGATTCATATGTAATCATGCCTTGAGTTAGCTTAGGCTAATCCCCAAAACATAATCTTTTAGGTAGTCATCTAATGTCAATTATATCACATGTATAATTTTTGGATAATATGATGAACAATTTTGTTCATGTTAAATATTAAATATTTCATGCTCTTTGTTTCTAAGCCCATAATCTTATTATGGAAGCCTAGTTAAGTCAGATCTAACAAAATAGTCGAGTATCACATTTACTCTATCACATATAACCAAAATAAATAGAGCACTAATGTTTTGGCATTACCCACATCTGTTGATTCTGGCATTGATCAGTGTATTTATTGGAAGACATCACCATGACTTAATATAAATAATTAGTTTAAAGGGATTTTATAATTCGAAGTAGAAAGTCATATCACTAGTATTTATACATTTCAATGCATATGTATTTTACATTGGCAAGTCTAATTGCATGTAAATGCAATGAAATATAATTTTATATACACATACGGTTTATAAAAAATTATACATATGCCTGCTGTGAACGTTTCAAATATTAGTCAACATTACTTTTGTCCATATCCCATATGTAGATAATTAGACATTATTTTCACAAATTTAATAGAAAACATTATGCAACCAATTCGATTCAATATTCATAGAAAACCCAGGCCCAAACAATTTTAAGGCCCGATTATGTGTACTAAAGATTTCAAGACCATTTATATTCAGATTTATTCAAGGTCAGGGCTATTTTAATTATGAGGCCCAGCCAAATTTGTTTTGTAGATCCTTGCATTTGAATATTTGTAATAGCGACTGGCACTATCAGCCAATTCAGACATATTCCTATATAATTGCAATAAAACATATATAGTATAATCTTTTATCATTGTAATTATACACATACATATATCTACTCCAAAATTGCAGGACAGTATTATATCATAACTTGTCTATTAAATATACACACCAGCATTTATTTCATGTGTACATGTATAACAAATTACACATATATATGTTGTGATTTTTGTGCGCAGCGGAAGCTTGACAAAATGCCAAGAAAAATTGGATCTTTATCACCCAATCACTTGAAGATGAATTTGATTGAAAAAAAACACAAATAATATCGGAAATATGAGCACACAATATTCTACCCAACCACCCTCTTTATTGATTCACTAATAAAAATTGTTTACAAACGATCTCAACTATCGTTACAAACAGTTACAACTTGAACCAATAACCTTATTGAGAAATAGGTAGAGAATATCTAATGGCTACAAAATTTGAGGAGAAAGATAATGGAGAATAATGGCAAATTTTCCACACCTAATAAAGAGATTAGCTAGCCCTTTTTATAGTGAGAATTGCTTCATGCCCAAGAAAAACTTGGCTTTGTGCCCAAGAAAACTTGGCTCCCAAATATCTTCATATATGTTATAAAACTATTTGGTTAAGCACCAAATATCCTTGCAATAAATATCCACAAATATAGCAACCAATATCTCTCCATAAAATCTAGCACCATATCTCTTCATCAAATCTAGCAAAAAATCTCTCCACAAAATATGTAAGATTGTTTGTTGCCCAAAATTGTGATTTGCGTATTACCAATTTCAACACTCCACCTTGATACGAAATCACATCTCCTCCACTCAAACAATAGCCCCTTAGCTCTCACTTTCAACCTTTCTTTCTCAATTAACACTATTACAAACCTCCACCATCGCCCACTAATGATGCACCTCCCTTATCCGTGCACCATGCCACTAGCGATCTTCAAAAGCATTTGCAATACCACAAAGACCTCCATCTCGTCTTTGTGGATTTCACAACTCGACATCCGTCTTCCGCTTGACATGATCTCTTCATCTCTGGGATCCCTCAAGCATCATCAACATCTAGGCCCTTGTCGATACCATGATCCTCCACCATAGGACCATCAGCAGTGACCATATTAATCTCTCCACCTTGCTGTGGACTAGGTTCTTCAACCGTCACCCGCGTTTCATTATTGACCACCGAACCGACCAAACTATATAGGTTTCCCTCCTCCAAAACTCCTCGCATCATCACACGACCACCCTTCTTCACTCTCAAAATTCCACCTCGAGTCTCATAAGTGCAACCGCGGCGATCTAACTGACCGAGAGATATGAGGTTATGCGAACAAGTGGGTATGTGCCTCACACCGGCCACTTCTCTCACCACTCCATCATGCATCCGAAACCTAACAGCTCCAACTCCACAAATTGGTAGCTCTACTCCATTGGCCATCTTTATCATGCCAACACTTTTCTCATATGAAGAAAAACTTTTCACATCACGACATATGTGAAAACTGGCTTCTGAATCCATCTTCCAAGGCTCCACAACACTAAATAGGACATCACATGAAGAATCACTTTCGGTACCTTCAGCAAAACCTGCTTGTGCCAAATCATTATTATTATTATCACCTTGCGCCTTCTTCTTATCCCTTTGATAAGCATAACAATCATTGCGCTTGTAGCCTTTCTTACCACAATAATAACAAGCACCTTTACCACTAGCCTCTTTCTTCTTCCTTCTTGTATCTTTCCCCGAGCCCCTTGCTACCATCGCCTCAGTTTGAACCGATTTCAACTCCGACCCTTTTCTCCTTAGCTCCTCATTCAAAAGACTGCTTCAAACCGTTTCTAAAGAGATAGTTCCATTAGCATTGGAATTACTCAATGAAACAACCAAAGTCTCCCAACTTTCCGAAAGAGAACTCATCATCAAAAGAGCCTGCAACTCATCATCAAAACTGACCTTCATATTTGCCAATTGATTGATGACATCCTGAAACTCGTTCAAATGCTCTGCAACAGACTTCTCCTCATCCAATAGAAGTTGCACCAACTTTCGAACCAGAAAAGCCTTACTTGTAGCACTCCTCGACTCATACAAAGATACTAATTTGTCCCACAACGCCTTCGCGGATTTACAACTAGCCACACGGTGGAATACAGAATCATCCAAATATTGACGAATCAACGCAATCGCCTTTTTCTCCATTTTCTTCCACTTTCCCTCATCCATATTCGAGGGCTTCACCCCATCTCCATCAATGGGATCATGCAAATCATTGAGATATAGAATGTCCTCCATCTTCGGCATCCATATACCCCAATTCTTCCCATTTAAAATAGCCATCTTTGAAAACGTCATCATCTCCGACATCTCCAATTTTCAATCCAACAAACACTCCAAGCTATGTGATGATCTGGCTCCGATACCAAACTGTTATGATTTTTGTGCGCAGCGGAAGCTTGACAAAATGCCAAGAAAAATTGGATCTTTATCACCCAATCACTTGAAGATGAATTTGATTGAAAAAAACACAAATAATATCGGAAATATGAGCACACAATATTCCACCCAACCACCCTCTTTATTGATTCACTAATAAAAATTGTTTACAAACGATCTCAACTATCGTTACAAACAATTACAACTTGAACCAATAACCTTATTGAGAAATAGGTAGAGAATATCCAATGGCTACAAAATTTGAGGAGAAAGACAATGGAGAATAATGGCAAATTTTCCACACCTAATAAAGAGATTAGCTAGCCCTTTTTATAGTGAGAATTGCTTCATGCCCAAGAAAACTTGGCTCCCAAATATCTTCATATATGTTATAAAACTATTTGGTTAAGAACCAAATATCTTGCAATAAATATCCACAAATATATCAACCAATATCTCTCCATAAAATCTAGCACCATATCTCTTCATCAAATCTAGCAACAAATCTCTCCACAAAATATGTAAGATTGTTTGTTGCCCAAAATTGTGATTTGCGTATTACCAATTTCAACAATATAACACACTCCATATAAAATTATGTATACATCAAAATGTACACAAACTAGAATCATTTATACATATTCAGACGGACTGATGTAGTGACACACAAAATTATATGTATACAATCTCCATTTTTGCAGTATTTGCAATTGTTGACCACGAGCTATTGATTTGCCCTTTCTTCTGAAACAATTTCAGAAATCACTACTTTTTTCCTTGTTTAAACAGTTTGTACTAGATGGGTTTGGCTAACAAAAATACAGCAAATGTATGTATGTATGTGTATATATATAATATATATATATATATATGCAGTAGTAACTTATATACATCAAATGCATATATTATACAGGTGCAATAACTTATATGCATCAAACGTATATACATTACTTATTGAGCAGCTTATATACATATTCAGCATTTTATAGATACATCAAATGTATAAATCTAGCTAATTGGTATATTTATATATGTATATGAAACGGGTTCTAAGGAAAACCAATCTTTTCATGTGCAAACAACATGAGAGGAAGTATAAACATCATCAGGTTATTTCATTGACTAGTAGAAACAACATATTGTTTCATTGGGATGTGCTACTACATATATCAACTTTTGTGTGCATTATATTTTTCAAATTATATTACACTGTCATTTAAATGATTCATACTGAATGCAGCTGTACAAGCATGTGTGTGTGTGTGTGTGTATATATATGTGTGAAAATAAGGCTCAGGTCCCTAAAAGCAAACTTAATTAGGCTCACATCCGATCATAAACTTATTGTAAATTTAGTCCCTATTTTTCAAAAATTAAGTAAAAAATATTAAAAATATTAAAAAAGAACGTAAATTCATAATTAATTAAAACATTTAAATGTTGAAAAAATCAGATCAAGAAACAATCAAAGAAGGCGTCAAAAAACCAAAAAACAGAGAAAACAACGAAAAATGCAGTTTAGTGGATAATATTATGCAAGTATTCATATTATTTTGCATACGTTTGTGCATGTTTTCAACTCATGCATGTGCGTTTGATATTTTTGCATACATCTATGCAAGTACTGCGTAATTTTGGCATACAAGTGTGCATAAATTCACATGCATAAACATCAGTTCGAATTTCTGCATGAAATACTTGCATACATGTGTGCAAGTATTCCAATTAGTTGCACATATGTGTGCTAGTTTTGGTCCAGAATTTCAAAAGAAAACAACATATGCAATAGCTGCATATATGTATGCAACTATGGGCAAAAGTTGCATACATATATGCAACTTTTTTTTTTGGCGTGATCTTCCGAGAATATTTCCTGATTTTAGATTTTTTTTATGTGATAGCGTTTTTTTTAACCAAAAATACGTAAGAGGCGGAAGTGTTAACACAAGAGGCGGCAGTATCTCAAAAGTGCCAGGCGCAACTGAAAATAGGGACCCGGGATTGTAAAGCAAACATGACAGGGACATGAGTTTTATTTAAAACTATAAAAGGACCCGCAAAAAAACGCACCCTATATATATACTAGATAAATAGATGTCAATCATTTTGGTAAAATAACATCAATATGTATTGGCATTGACTAAAATTTACGCAAAATTCCCATTTGAGGTTAATATTGTGCACCTTAGTGCAAGCATTAAGATGCTTTGAGTATCAAATATCAAAACATGCTTATTGAACAGCCACGACACCAAAGCACATATGTATAAGACATTAGATTTAATTCCCAATCCATGTTTAGTTTGTAATATATATTCAGCAATAAAAGAGAATTACACTAGCTG
The DNA here is from genome assembly GCA_030737875.1 of Allium sativum. Classification (NCBI taxonomy): domain Eukaryota; kingdom Viridiplantae; phylum Streptophyta; class Magnoliopsida; order Asparagales; family Amaryllidaceae; genus Allium; species Allium sativum. The sequence continues at coordinate 1,042,180,699 of CM060916.1, read as the reverse complement.
AAAAATTATCCTAAAATAAAACTGATGGTGAATGAACCAAATATCCTAGCCGATGGTTTTCCATCATTATGGAATCCGACACCTAATTCATAAACATATGCATATACTACACTATCATTTGTGTATGTCTACATAAATGTAGAGCACATTACTCCAGTTTAATAATTAACTATATATAAACTGTAATATAGGTTTAGACTTATCTGTAGTACATCTACATGCAAGGATTTACTTGCATATTATGCAAGTCATTGGAAAAACAACATCATCACATGCAAGGTCGGTCCTAGGACTTTTGGTGCCTAAAGAAAAAGGAAAAATAAGGGCCTTGATATAAGCTAACGTATCACATGATTCACATCAAAACAATTTATATTGTTAAAAAAACGAGACGAGAAAAAATGAACTGTATTCGTATTAATAATTCATGTTATACAAAAAAAATTAATTATGAATATTTTTCTAGCCTTCTGACTTGAAAATTATCGATAATATTATCATATTCAAGTTCACTGACCATATCTTGTTCAAGTTCGCTTGATTATTTTTCTCTTGAGTATAAGACGTACGACTCTGAATCATCGAGACAACCCTTAATAAAATCATTTGATGTGGATCCACATCCTTGCTACAAATCATTTTATATTTAGATGCGCATAACTTTGCATTCAAGGACAACTTTGAGGCAATGAATTTTTTTCAATACCATTCAATATCACCTACACAATTCACCATTTAAATTCTACATCTAATACAACAGTTCTAATTACAAATGTCATGAATCGTCTCATTACCATTCAATTAAATTTTAAACAACAACCATTTCATAATCCAAGTCAAGCAAAACACAATTTATAACAAGTTATTTAGCACTTTATTCCATAAACGAATTCATTTAAAACATTCACTGAACAAGATTCAAATCTCTAAATATTCAAGGTCAAACCAGTATTATATATTTAACATAATTTATAGCATAATCAGCAACATATATCATTTAACATAATTAACAAAACCCAGACTCATATCTTAACGAGCTTGAAGAAAATCAATAGAGAAAATGCAATAACTAATTTACTCAAAAAATAAATCATTTAAATCATAATATCATACGCAAATTCAGTTCAGCAGCGTAGTAACTTCTATCTATTATTTATATGTTCGTTGTTTTCTGATTTTTGTTATGTACTAGCTGCGCCTGTGTTTCCTGGTTCCTGCCTTGGAGATGGTGGGACAGTGTCACTGTTTGTTTGTCCATGCATAATAGCATAGGTGGAGACGAGCTGCGATCGCGAAAAGGGAATTCGATTTCATTGAAATTGGTGCCTAGATGAAAGATCCTCAATCGGTGTCCGGATGTAGAAGCTCATCGCCTACCCAATCCTGAATGCGTACATAGCCAACGATTTTGGGATTTTTTTCTATCATGCGATTGATGCCCTAGAAATTTTGGTACCCCAAGATGTCACTTCTTCTGCTTCGGTGATAGGTTGGGCTTGATCACAAGTATATCAGCACTTCATATAAATTAAATATCACATGCATATCACATATACATTGATATATATATATATATATTACTAAGATACATATGTGCATATACACATCTATATATACAAGCACTTGTACACTGAGTTATAGTAATAGTGTACTAAACTATGCAAACAATTTAGATTTTATTTTTTTTGTGCAAATAGGTAATGAATGTTTATTTGTTTTGGTAACTGCAAAAAAATTTTGCATCAGAATTTCCTTTATAATGCGCATAGTAGCCTCATTTATAATGAGCCATGCAACATTATCTTAGCATTAATACAACAACTCAGTGTCCAGATTAAATACTTGCATATACATGCAACATGAAAAACAAAAGAGATCATATTCTGGTTGTGTCTCTAATACTTATATGTGTAACATGAATCATAACATAAATAGCAGCCTAACTGCACACATATATTATTATATATATAGCCTATCAGGCATGGCTATGTAATATAGTATACTAGGTTTGGCTAACTTGCATATGTTCAGAATTTGTGCTACAAACATGTCCAACAGATATACTAAGCATATATATATATATATATATATATATATATATATATATATATATATATAAACAGCCTGCTAGATTATTTAAAACAAGCAACCAGAAATGAGAATCGAATGAATTTCAAGTCATACTTGGAATAAAGATATATCAATATATATCAGACTAATATATAAGGGTTTTAGCTTTTGTGATCAAATTATTTACAGAAATAGACACTTCAGTGGACATGTAAATGATTATAAAAGGGTTGCTAGAATTTTATAAAAGGAAACACAAATTGATCCATTTGCAAGTCACACTTACAATAGAATATTCACAAATGCATAAGGGTATAGGCAGCTTTATACAAAAGGTTTTTAAATAATAATAATAATAATAATAATAATAATGTAGTATCTTCATACTATAGTATGTTCAAGTGATACAAAGAAAAATAATTTATTTCCACCTTTTTGCTGCACGATCTGCAACTATTTGCAGCATACATTTGAAGTACTATCAATGGTAAATTACAATTTTACATGTATTTGCATACATACCTATTAAGGAATGTACATTTATATATGGATATATACATATATATATATATATGTTTATCAATCATATATATATATGTATATATGCAGATCAAAAAATAAAATGATCCCAAACATAATTATAATAGGGTTATAGTTATGTTTCTACAATCAACTATCTTTGATTTTGGTTTAATTGGGCTTATGTCTGTTTAGAGTTCCAAATATATGTTAAAACATACATATGAAAATGATTAATCCATGTGTTCATAATTCAATAGTGTGAGATCTATTAATAATATCTAATATTAACCACAGATTTATTTCATTTTTTTTGGAAACTGGGTAAACCGCCTCGTTATAACCTGTACATGTATTCAGCGTGATTACATGATAGGGAAAAAGTGTGTGGCGCTTTATTGATAACTCATCAATAAAATGTACAAAAGTATAAGGCAAGTAACCATCACAATACCGTACTTGCTCAAACCCAAAATACAAAAGAAAACACAAACATAGGCCCATAAATTACAACAAAGTAATGATAAGCCCACGGCCCGTCTGTAACAACCCGTATTTTTATAACATGTTAAAGTCATAAATCAAGGCATAATTAAATTTTAAAATAAGAATCAGGGGAAACGGGTTGCGCCATTGCATTCGGCTCGGAATTCTACATGAAATCGAGTCCGAGTTTTCGAAAATCGGAGTCCGTATGACCAAGATATGACCCTCCGAAGTTTCAGGAATTTAAATAAAACAAAACAGCTTGAAAATAAAGCCAGAAATTCGAAATTCAAACCCAGAGAAGGCTGGCGGGAAAATTCACGCCCATATACCCAGGTCGATTGGGGAGTCGACCCCCCTAACCAGGTCGACTGGGGAGTCGACTGAGGAGTCGACCCCTCCATGACCAGGTCGACTGGGGAGTCGACCTGGGGGTCGACCTGCCTCCCGAACCTATTTCCTGAGCCAGATGCATTCTGATGTATTTAGACTTGTTTCGTGACCAGATTCGTCTGCCTAATCCTATATAAACTCACCCCTAGCCTCATTCTCTCCACACCATTTCATTTTGTCCTTATGCTGCTTCTAAGATAATCAAAATAGTAAGATAAAAAGGAAGAAAAAGGACTGCTTCTTCTCCATCAAGACTACGCTTAGAGATTTGCAAATTGGGGGATTTCAATTAGAACACGATCAATCAAATAGAGATTCAACAATCAAATTCTGCTTTCTAATTCTCGATCCACGCACTATAAGGTCTAGTTACTTTTAGATGAAAATTATAAACTTGATATGGGCATGTTATAAATTGGAATTTGATATACGTATGATTCATATCTATTCTTATTCTTCTTGGATCTTGACATTTGGGAATATTGCTTTGAAATCAGTTTGGGCCTATTCACATTAAAAATCAAACGTTATCATGCCTATGACATTGAAACCATTGTTAATGGCCAAGGACTATGACTGAGAACATAAGACTATGCCTATGCCTATAACTGAGTACATAAGACCATTGTCTATGACTGTGACAAGGGCAATTGTGGCTAATCACCTATGACTCGTGACTATGAATTACTGCCTATGATTATGATCATAAGACTATGACCATGACTTTGAAACTATTACAGTTAATTGCCTATGACTATTAGGGTAGTTGCCTAGAACTCTTTTGGATAATTATCCATGACTATTGTATAACTATTGTGGTTAATTGACTATTATAGTTGATTGCTCATAACACTATAGTTGAAAACCATGTTGAACACCGAATTGGCATTTAGTTGGATCCCATACCTAGGGTGTGACTTGCTTAGTTTATCCGTTATTATGTACACCAAAAACCATTGACCCATTATCCTTGTATTTGGCTTGCTTTTGCATGCCTATTCTTTTATGTCAAGTTTTTATCAGGACTATCGCCTTATTTTGCTAGATTTGAAACCCTGTTAATTTCTATATGCCAGTGATGTTGTAACCGATTATCTCAAGTTATATCATGCCAGTCTTGTAATATCTTTTATCGCTTTATGCTTGTCCCTTCTGCCTATCATAGTTTTGATGTTATTCCCTTTATCTCTAGATTTAGATTTGCTTGTAATTTAGATCGATTAACGTTTACATGCGATGGGAATACGATTTGGGTAGATTAGACAAAACATGAACTGGTTATAAACATGAATCATGAACTTGATAATAGGCATAAGTTGAAACATGAAACTTGGCACGAACTTGACATGAAACTTGAACATGGTCATGACACTAGAATGAACTTGAAAATGGCCAACTCGAGGTTGGGTTGAGTTTGCAGTGTAAATCTGCCCGGAACCGCCTGGCAAATCCAGTTACTGCAAACAATAGGTAGGGTTAGGTCATGAACTTGAACGACAACACCTAACCAATTTGACACGTGAATTGTAGGGCTAAGTCATGAACTTGAATGACAACACTTAACCAAGTTTGACATGACACGTAGGCAGGTTAAGTCACGAGTTTAAATGACAACACTTAACCCATTGGACGGAAACTCTAGTTACGCGGTCCGTTTCAACAGTAACCCACTAGACATGTCATGGTACCCTGGAACTAGGCAGGGTGGTGCACGATTACTGGGCTGATTGTAAGCGACCAGAAAGACAGCTGTGTGGGTGCGCCAGTGTAGGTTCAGGCGGGCTATGGTCGTGCACGTGGTCCGGAGTTGAAAAAGCAGGCATTGGGCATCAGTAGGTTTATTTGTGCATTCTTGATTCGTGTCGGTGGTTGGCACCATAGGACTTGATACACCCTATGGTGGACCTAGCACGGGTGACTACATTCGTGATAGGGCCGTATGACAAAGAAACACAACGAGTTAGAACTTGTAGGGAGCCGATCGATTAGTGGATCGTTCCGTTGGACCTATTAATGGGTCATTCACGATTTTGGGCCAAGGGATCATTTCATGATTAATACTTGACATAGGTTGGGATACTAGTACAGTTGGTGCAGCGAACCTTGAACATGCGATGCTATACTTGACCTATACTTGATTCATCATGTTATCTTAGTCTATCTTATCCATCTTGACATCATACTTATGTTTACTTTCAGTTTATACATGTCATGTTACCTTTACCTGTTTTTATGCTGAAAGTCACTTGGACTTACCAGTCTTTATGACTGACCTGTTTCCTTTCGCCTCTTTTTCTTTCGTTTCTTCCCCCAGGTTCTCAGGGAGGAAACTCTAGCTCCTAGCTTGGATTTAGCTTGCTTTCTGTCAGCTCATGTATGGTTTTGTCTTGAGCTATGCTATGGCTGCACGTCTGCTATTTTTGGGGAATAATTTACTTTTGTTATTTTTAAGTTTATGCATTTTTACTTAGAACTTGATGTAATGGAATAATGGCAACTTGTACTTCAGATATATGAGGTTTTGACTCTTTTCTTGAAAGTAATAAGATTTGGTTTTTAATTTCTACCGCTGCTTTATTTATGTTCTGTCTTGTGATATCTCTGTGTATGTTTACCTAGATAATGCTCCACCAAAACTAGTGCATTCCCTTTTTGAGTGACCCTAGCGGAGGTGGGGTGTTACATTTGGTATAAGAGCAGAAGGTTACCAGACTAGGCAAAAGATTTTAAAAACCTTCTGAAACTATTTTCAAAACCGTTATAAAGAAGCATTTTTCAAGAAAAGTTTATTTTGAAAAGGCTATTCCCCAAAAGCCATTAGCACTTTCCTTCGTTTCCTCGTTTGAATCTCTATCTTTTCGTTTTTCAGCATGTCTGGGAATCTTAACTTTCCAGAGGGCGTGCCAATACCTGGCTGGTTCAGGAGGTACTTAGAGGCTAGGGCCAACGATGCAGGCCCAACAGATATCCCTCCTCCAGCTGCAGTGATTCCTCCTCCTCCTCCTCCTCGTGGAAATGCTTTCGCAAAGACGTGTAGAGACTTCAAGGCTATGGGTGGAAAGGACTTCTATGGGAATGAATCCTTTGTGGAAGCGAGGAACTGGCTGAAGGAGACCGAAGATTTATTCGTCATCTTCGAAGTTGACGACTGGCAAAAGATACAGCTAGCAGTGTGGTTGCTTAAAGATGAAGCTTCGTATTGGTAGGAGATTGTCCATGCTGAGAGGCCAGTGGAAACTTGGGAAGACTTCCGGATGAGATTTGAGATGAAATTTCTCTCCCAAGCTGAAAGAAGCCTGCGGATGGAGAAGTTTCTAACTCTTAAGCAAGGAAGCATGACGATCAGGGAGTACCTCAATCAGTTTAATCAACTGGCCAGATTTGGGCTGGATTTAGTGAACACCCAACACAAGAAGGCTCTTCGCTTCGTCAGAGGTTTGAATGAGCCGCTACACAGCCTTGCTATGACTCATGTACCCATGGGGGCGACCTTTGAGAGCTTGGTGGATATGGCCCTACTTCATGAAGAAGACGAGAATGGCAAAAAGGAGGTCAAGGCGAATGATTCTCAAAACAAGAAGAAAGTCTCCGAGAAAGGAGGCAAGAACAACAACAACAATAATGACAACAAGACACGTGAGAAAAGAAAGTGCAACTTCTGTGGTATTGAGGGGCATATAGTCCAGGATTGTAGAAAGAAGAAGATGAAGATGGGAGCATGCTTTCAGTGTGGTGAAACTGGACATATCAGCAAGAACTTCCCTAAGAAGCAAGGGCAAGCCCTGCAAGCAGGACCTTCTGGGGGTACATCTTTAACTTCTCCTCCTTGAAGCTTTGTTTTATCTTGCTTATCTTCTCGATCCTATCTTGAGAACCTTAGGTAGAACCATATGGATGGAAACATGTATTTGAAACATGTTATGGTTGATGTTTGCAAATGGTTGCAAGTGGTCGCAAGTAGTTGCTCGTGGTTGCATAACACACATTAGGCACTAGATCGACTCAGACATGTTTCCATATTGCATATGCATGAGTGTTTATACTTGTTTATGGATGAAATTGAATGTGTTATCATGTGGATGTTGCATATGGATGAATGTTTGTGCACACATATAGTGTTTATGTGACTAGGATTATTTGCATACATGTTGGATTCATGACACTAAACATATTTTGCATTAAGAAGATCAAATAGGCCTGATCATTTGCATTAGATAAGGAACATATACACACACTTTCTGCATATGTTCATATAGCATTAGAAATCTTTTAAGGACAATGATTGCTCGTGAAAGATGGTTGAGTAGATGGATGATTGGATGGTAGGATATATTCTTCCTAACTTAGAGATTTCGGGGACGAAATCCTTTAAGGAGGGGAGAATGTAACAACCCGTATTTTTATAACATGTTAAAGTCATAAATCAAGGCAGAATTAAATTTTAATATAAGAATCAGGGGAAACGGGTTCGCCATTGCATTCGTCTCGGAATTCTGCATGAAATCAAGTCTGAGTTTTCGAAAATCGGAGTCCGTATGACCAAGATATGACCCTCCGAAGTTTCAGGAATTTAAATAAAATAAAACAGCTCGAAAATAATGCCAGAAATTCGAAATTCAAATCCAGAGAAGGCTGGCGGGAAAATTCCCGCCCATATACCCAGGTCGACTGGGGAGTCGACCCCCCCAACCAGGTCGACTGAGGAGTCGACCCCCCATGACCAGGTCGGCCTGCCTCCCGAACCTATTTCCTGAGCCAGATGCATTCTGATGTATTTAGACTTGTTTCGTGACCAGATTCATCAGCCTAATCCTATATAAACTCACCCCTAGCCTCATTCTCTCCACACCATTTCATTCTGTCCTTATGCTGCTTCTAAGATAATCAAAATAATAAGATAAAAAGGAAGAAAAAGGACTGCTTCTTCTCCATCAAGACTACGCTTGGAGATTTGCAAATTGGGGGATTTCAATTAGAACACGATAAATCAAATAGAGATTCAACAATCAAATTCTTCTTTCTAATTCTCGATCCATGCACTGTAAGTTCTAGTTACTTTTAGATGAAAACTATAAACTTGATATGGGCATGTTATAAATTGGAATTTGATATACGTATGATTCATATCTATTCTTATTTTGCTTGGATCTTGACATTTGGGAATATTGCATTGAAATCATTTTGGGCCTATTCGCATTAAAAATCAAACGTTATCATGCCTATGACATTGAAACCATTGTTAATGGCCAAGGACTATGACTGAGAATATAAGACTATGCCTATGCCTATGACTGAGGACATAAGATCATTGCCTATGACTGTAACAAGGACAATTGTGGCTAATCACCTATGACTCGTGACTATGAATTACTACCTATGATTATGAACATAAGACTATGACCATGACTTTGAAACTATTACAGTTAATTGCCTATGACTATTAGGGTAGTTGCCTAGAACTCTTTTGGATAATTATCCATGACTATTGTATAACTGTTATGGTTAATTGACTATTATAGTTGATTGCTCATAACACTATAGTTGAAAACCATGTTGAACACCGAATTGGCATTTAGTTGGATCCCATACCTAGGGTGTGACTTGCTTAGTTTATTCGTTATTATGTACACCAAAAACCATTGACCCATTATCCTTGTATTTGGCTTTCTTTTGCATGCCTATTCTTTTATGTCAAGTTTTTATCAGGACTATCGCCTTATTTTGCTAGATTCAAAACCCTGTTAATTTCTATTTGCCAGTGATATTGTAACCGATTATCTCAAGTTATATCATGCCAGTCTTGTAATCTCTTTTATCGCTTTATGATTGTCCCTTCTGCCTATCATAGTTTTGATGTTATTCCCTTTGTCTCTAGATTTAGATTTGCTTGTAATTTAGATCGATTAACGTTTACATGCGATGGGAATACGATTTTGGTAGATTAGGCAAAACATGAACTGGTTATAAACATGAATCATGAACTTGATAATAGGCATAAGTTGAAACATGAAACTTGGCACAAACTTGACATGAAACTTGAACATGGTCATGACACTAGAATGAACTTGAAAATGGCCAACTCGAGGTTGGGTTGAGTTTGCAGTGTAAATCTGCCCGGAACCGCCCGGCAAATTCAGTTACTGCAAACAATAGGATCCAATGTGGGTAGTTGGTCATATCGCGCTTGAAACCCGAGGTCAGACTGAGTTGTGGTGTAAATCTGCCTGGAACCGCCCGGCATATCCAGTGACCACAACAACAGGTCTGATGTGAGAGGTTGGGGTGCATTAATGAATTATATGCCACATGATAGGGTTAAGTCATGAACATGAAGACAACACTTAACCAACTTGAAACATGATTGGTAGGGTTAGGTCATAAACTTGAACGACAACACCTAACCAACTTGACACGTGAATTGTAGGGCTAAGTCATGAACTTGAATGACAACACTTAGCCAAGTTTGACATGACATGTAGGCAGGTTAAGTCACGAATTTAAATGACAACACTTAACCCATTGGACGGAAACCCTAGTTACGCAGTCCGTTTCAGCAGTAACCCACTAGATGTATCATGGTACCCTGGAACTAGGCATGGTGGGGCACGATTACTGGGATGATTGTAAGCGACCAGAACGACGGCTGTGTGGGTGCGCCAGTGTAGGTTCAGGCGGGCTATGGTCGTGCACATGGTCCGGAGTTGAAAAAGCAGGCATTGGGCATCAGTAGGTTTATCTGTGCATTCTTGATTCGTGTCGGTGGTTGGCACCATAGGGCTTGACACACCTTATGGTGGACCTAGCACAGGTGACTACATTCATGATAAGGCCGTATGACACAGAAACACAACAAGTTAGAACTTGTAGGGAGCCGATCGATTAGTGGATCGTTCCGTTGGACCTAGTAATGGGTCATTCACGATTTTGGGCCAAGGGATCATTTCATAATTAATACTTGACATGGGTTGGGCTACTAGTACAGTTGGTGCAGCAAACCTTGAACACGCGATGCTATACTTGACCTATAATTGATTCATCATGTTATCTTAGTCTATCTTATCCATTTTGACATCATACTTATGTTTACTTTCAGTTTATACATGTCATGTTACCTTTCGCCTCTTTTTCTTTCGTTTCTTCCCCCAGGTTCTCAAGGAGGAAACTCTAGCTCTTAGCTTGGATTTAGCTTGCTTTCTGTCAGCTCATGTACGGTTTGGTCTTGAGCTATGCTAGCGTTGCACGTCTGCTATTTTTGGGGAATAATTTACTTTTGTTATTTTTAAGTTTATGCTTCTTTATTTAGAACTTGATGTAATGGAATAATGGCAACTTGTACTTTGGATATATGAGGTTTTGACTCTTTTTTTGAAAGTAATAAGATTTGGTTTTTAATTTCTACTGCTTCTTTATTTATGTTCTGTCTTGTGATATCTCTGTGTATGTTTACCTAGATAATGCTCCACCAAAACTAGTGCATTCCCTTTGTGAGTGACCCTAGCGGAGGTGGGGTGTTACACCGTCAATCAACACAAAAAAGATGACCTAGTAATCCTCTATCGAAGCCTTTTAACGCGTAGAAAAAGGGAGTTCAATTCAAGAAAACCTTAATATCTCGCTCAAAAATGGCGGCTGCTTTCAATCATCCTGGATCAAAATCAGAGATACCCTAGTTGCGAAGGGTTTTTGCATGTTGGCTAACACTCTTTCTTCTCGACTTCAACATCAGGTAATTAATATCCACTTCGATAAACTCCAATCGTCTAAACTTATCTAAGCCATTTTTTCCATGAACTTGAGAATTTCGTTTGGCCCAGATGTGGTAAACAGTAGTTGCAATACTACAGAAAGCAAGCTCTTATGCAATATCTCTGACCGAAAATTTATTTTTCAGGAGGTTCGTCTCTTCAATTATAGTCATAGGACGGTCCACAGTGGGAGGAATCTCCAATTTCACTCTACATCTTGTCCAAAGGTAGGATGAGTAAGGGCAAGAGAAAAACAGGTGATCTCTACATTCGTTTCTTTCTGTGCACAGTACGCATTTAGGACTAACATTATATTCCCATTTAATAAGATAGTCAGTAGTCGAGAGTCTATCGAGCATAGCTTTATACATACAAATAGCCATTTTCGCGCTATTAATATAATGCCAAGTAACTTTGCACCAATCTAGTTCAGGTTTCTGGTCCCTTGAAATATCCCACACCGAGTAAAAGGAAAATCCGTTTTTACTATTATTCCAGCTCCAAAAATCTGAATCAGAGTTGAAGTTTATAGGCCTTCATTTATTTTATCCGCAACTAGTCTAGTTACTGTGAGACGGTTGGAATTAAATGCACCATCTTGGATAATGCTGTCAACTTCCAAATTCTCTCCTCCATACAATTCTAAATTGTCCCACCCAAGAATATTCACAGGAATATCACTATTAAGCAATGGGTCAAACCGCAACATAGTATCGTGTCCATTAGAGATACACCGATTAATACATTTCAGCCCTAATTTTCTGTTTCTTAACATAGTTTTCCAAGTACAGGAACTATTGTTATCCACTTGCATGACCCAAAATCTATGTCTCTGCAATATTTATTTTCCATCCACTTCTTCCACAAACTATTTTTGTTAACAAAGTGCCATATCAATTTAACTGCAGCAGCATCTTTAAGATCATCAAATTTCCTTTGACCAATACCCCCTTCGTTTTTAGGGATACATAGAGTATCCCACGCAATCTTGTGACTTATCCTACCCCGAACAAAATTTGCACATAATTTGTTCACCTTACCAATCATCGCAGCAGGCAATTGATAAACAAGCAACCAATACAAAACCATAGGGGTGATCACTGATTTGACCAATTCAACTCTGCCATCCATAGAAAATAGCCTACAATCCCAGCTATCCATTTTTTTTCCTGATTTTATCGAATAAATCTCCACAGTCGAAGAAGTGCAAACAATTATTCGATAGAGGAACTCCAAGATTTACAATAGGAAGATTCCCTTCCTTCATCTCCAACAACCCAATTAACTCCCATTTATTACTCACTGATTTGCTAAAAAAAACTTAGACTTTAAACAATTAACTTTAAGACCAGCCCATCTCTCGTGCTGTCTAGAATTTTTGAAATTTCATTGGCACATTTAGCTTTAGCCTTTGAGAAAATAATCAAGTCCAAATGATTAATATGTGGTTCGTTTTTAAAAACTAGCGGGACTAAATCCATTAAGTCTGCCTTATTCATCATCAAAAAGAAGAATTCCATTACAACACAAAATAAATTGGGGGATAGAGGGTCCCCTTGCCTTAGACCCCTAATACTAAGAATAAAACCTTTTGGGTTGCCTATCATAAGGATAGAAAAAGTAGGAGAGAAAATACAGCTTTTAATCACTTTAATAAGCCTACTAGGGAAACCCATCATCTTCAGCATATGACAAACAAACCCCCTATTAACCATGTCATATGCTTTTTGCAAATCAATTTTGATATACATGCTTCCATTTTCCATCCTCTTAAAGTGTCTAATTTGCTCATGAGCAAGTAAAACATTTTCAGCAATAAATCTACCAGGTATGAAGGCTGATTAGTTATTAGAAATGAGATGCATAAGGTACGGTTTAATTCTATTGCAGATGACCTTAGAAATTATTATATAAATAACATCGCAACAAGAAATAAGCCTATAATCTGATATATTCATCGGTTTTTCCATTTTAGGTATGAGAGTGACAAAGGTATGATTAATACCATTAGCTAGCTTTCCAGTCCTGAAAATTTCTTGAATTAAGTCAATAAGATACAATTTTAAATCTTCCCAATGGATCTTGAAATTTTTTGCAGTGAAACCATTGGGTCCCGGACTTTTATCATCAGAAATTGAAAAAGTAGCTTTATAAACTTCTTCGAGAGTAATCCTAGATAGTAGATAATCCCTGCCCCTTTCATTGATCTTGAATTTACAATTAACTTCAGGAAATGACAAATTTTGAGGACTGTCGGTATAGAAAATATCAGAAAAATATTTAATAGCCTCATTTTCAATGTTGATAGAATCATGTACCACTTCCCAATTTTCTAAGATAATATTTCCCTAGTTATTAACATGTCTTCTTAAGGACATTTTAGCATGAAAAAACTTCGTACAAGAATTACCCTCGTTCAGCGAAGTAATTTTGGCTTTTTGCTTAGCATTATTGTATTCTATGTAGCATTGCTCTTTCCGCTTTCTGTAGACATCTTCCAATTTGTCAAATATGTCATTATTGGTAGGATTTCCATCAATTTCCTTCAAAATTTAACAATATTCCTCCTCCACTCATCTAATGTTGTTTTTGTTGGCCCAGTTACTACAGTTCCACCTTTTCAAAATGGACTTGCAGTATTTCAAAAACATATGAAAGATGTACACTTTAGATCCTAGCTCTTGTATCGTCATCATCTCCAGTTGCTCCTTAGCTCAATAAAACAATCCCAGTATCCTTTAATCGAATGTCAAGTATTGACGTATTTAAATGGGATTTTTCCCTTATAATTATCATTGGGTTTGAAATTCACGCATATGAGAATGTGGTCACTAATAGGATTTGACTCCCCAAAAGCAGTCAGTTCGGGAAACTTGTCCAAAAAAGACAATTACATAAAAGTCTATCAATTTTGGTCGCTGCTCCTCTCCTTCTCCACGTGTATTTAAACCCCTTGATTGGAATATCCATGAGCCCAACATTAGCAATACAATTAAGTAATCCAGAAACCTGTTTAAAAGGAACTGCAGCACCTCCCTTTTTTCAGTAGCCGATAAAATGTTATTAAAATCTCCGACAAAAATCCATGGGATATCCACTTGACTAGCCTCATTTACGATATCAAACCATAGCTTTTCTCTGTCAAGTAAAAAGTTACTCAAATACACAAAGGTTACACGACAATCAAAACCCACGGTATTTTTAGCAGTAATAGAGATATGCTGATATGACTTGCTTACTAACTTATAAACAAGCCAAATACACGAATCCCAAGTCACAAAAATTCTGCCGTTACAATTACAATCGTTATTATTAAAAGACTTCCAATTCTGATTTACTCTGCTTTGAAAATTTTCCATACTATTATCATCCATTTTATTCTCTAGAAGGCCTAACATAGAAGGCCTAACATAGAAGGCCTGAATTTGTTAGTTAATTTGATCACCACTAACTGTTTATTATATGTATTCAAACCCCTAACATTCCATGCGACGATATTCATTTATTCTTACATTGGCTCCTTGTCGCGACTTTAGGAGGAGCAATAGATTTTGTTGTAATTTTATTCTTGTTGTTTTTATTTATGCCTTCAATTTCTTCCATGTATTTCTTATTAATCTCAACATTGTTACTCACGTCAATTTCCTTTTCAGGTGCCTTGAGGTTCCTGTCCTCGTTGCCAAGTAGGCCAACAACATCATCATCTTCAAAATCCGCCCAGTTTTCCGCAAATCCCCCAACTTGATTATTTCAGTACCCGCGTCATTCCCATGTTCAGTACCATTGGATGGATTATCTCCTTCCTTCAAGCTCGAGTCATGCATTTCAGCAGTATTCTGAATTCCTTCCTTGTTTGCTACATTTTCCTGCGTTTCAAGCATGGAAAATTTGTTTTATACTAAATTTAAAACATTGTCTGTACAACCAGTAGTAGCTATATTAATTCCATTTTCCTTATCATGTTGAACTGAACCGTTCGTATCTTTGTGTGGCTCATTTAAACTATTGTTAGATTCATTTGTTTTTAAGTTATCAAAACAATTACCACCATCATTATTAGTACATGGTTTAAGAATGTTAATATTTTCTGCACTGTCTAAACTTTGTGTGCACTCGTTCATGTTAATATTCTAGTGATCAGTGTTCACCTTGGCATCATCTAAAATATTTATGGTCCCGTCATTCTTGTTAGCATCAATTACTACTGTATTTGTCTCTTCATTCGACTGCTCTGGCTGGACCTCAACTCCACCACAATTTTTTTGAATCCAAACTTCTTCCTCTTTTGTTTTGCATTGACTCGTTGAGTGCCCATATATCTTACAATTGCTATAGCATAGGGGTTTATATAAATACTCCGCTTTTATTTTCAATTCTTCACCCATGTGCAACATCACGTCAACCTCAGTAGGAAAATCAGAGGATGCCTCCATCTCAACCAGTATCTTTGCAAAAGCAACTCTCGATTCATCCGCAATGATCTTATCCATTTTAATCGGTTTTCCCAGCATGCTAGCGATAACACTGAGAGCTTCTTTGTCCCATAATTCAAGTTCAAGATTTGTTAGTTTAAACCACAGAGGCAAAGTCGATAACATATCTTTTTTAAATCTCTGTCCCATACTCCATTTTTTCAATATTATAATTCTATTATCGAATAAATAGGGTCCTCCCTTTAAAATGTTTTCACAATCTAGGCTGATATCGAACTATATTAAAAATCGTTGTCTTTCGATAACAGTTGGATTTTTTCTGATGGCTTCCATATACGTTTATTATATTTTTTCAAATGCATATGATACGGTCTTGTCCCTAAACATAAAAAAAGATAGAGTTTTTCCATTTATCAACCGATCTAAGAGAAGCACGTTCAGAAACACAAGCCTTCCTTTTATTATTGACTACCGTTGGTTCAATGAAACTCAAATAAACAAAATCATCTCTGATCTGCCCAATACCACTGTTAGCTGCCTGAATCCATGACTTTGGTAATCCCTTTACCACATCAGTCTGTATTTGTTTCCAATTCCTATCGTAGAAGGTAGATCTAAGTCTAACTTTCCGAATCAGTGGGTTCTCAGTTTTGGATCGAGCATTCGCTGCCACCAAAATTGGAACCCTAGAGAGATGACTTACATTGGCAGGATTGTGGGATGGTACCCTGTCACCTCCCTGATCTTTAGTTACCGTCCCAGTTGAGGAACTCCCCCTCTCGAAAAATCTAGAAACTAATCCAGATCCAAAGGAGCGCTGGGCAGGTAGCTTTCCAGCCACCCTTCGATGATCTATTGCGTGCTCCTTTCCCTTCCTTCAATCTGGAGGACGTCCTGTGTCATATTATTTCATAGCGCTCGCCCTTAGTTTTGCTGAGTCCGCCATGAGTTATATGCAAATGGTTATTTCAGATTTCCATTTATATCAAATGTCAAAAGTTTAAATTGAAACGATTTCAGATCAGAAATTATATTCCACTAAAATCAAATGTTAGTTTCATAACATTGTTGATCATTACATGAACAATTCAAGCGCACAATCATTCCGAAAATTGAATTCACGATAATCTATGCTCTAATACCATTGAAAGAAAATTAGGATCGAAACGCAGTGAATTTCTCAAAAATAAAAAACCTAATTCTTTATTCAATCATGCATTCAAATGGGAAATTAACTATGTACCTCATCTTAAGTATCTAATCCTCGAATTCGCACGAAATTGAATCAGGTTGAATAAAACATAGCACTTGAAGGAGGCGACGCCTCTAGTGGTATCCACACGAATGCTTTATCCTCGATCAAATCGAAGAGAAAAGAGGAAAAAATTGGTACTAACCGCCATTCGTTTTAGGTTTTATATGGAAAGGATTAGGTTTTTCTTTTCAATCTAATATCATATTTTTTATGGTCATCATTTGTTAAATCTTTTATTTTTATTAAAGGAATGTGTAACCCCTTTAAAACAAATGTGTACCATAAACTAAGGAACCAACCGACAAACCTTTTCAACGCTAAAGTAAATATCAACATACTGATATTTTACTTAATCAAGGAATGGTTTCCCCTTTATAATGTTCTAAGTGTGTGACCCTATAGATTACTATAACGCTGGAAATAATTTTAAATCATATTTAAAATTATAAACAGTGAGAGGCATCTAGTAATGCATCACTACTACTCGAGTTTTAATAAAATCATTGATTTGATACAACCTTTTAATATGACCAGTATATCAACGTAATATATTCCCTTTAACCAGTATATCAAGGATTAAACTCGGGGCATGGAAAGTATCATCCTCTTTATAATTTAATCCTTTTATTTTAATTAATGAGTAAACTATATAAAAAAATCAATATTTGAGCACGACCATGCATTTCATAGTCTTACTCAATCAAGAGGCCCATGGATATCACTATTTATGTTGTAGGGTTAAATTCCATTTAGATCATTCATAATTTCCAATCGACTCGAGATGTATCCGATAATTACCTTTATCGTCTACTCGATTAAAAGTAACTTTTGATGATACCAAAAAACAAATATCCTTGAATAAAATTATACTGATTTCAGGTCTGATGACCATTACATCACTGTCACTATGAGAATTATAGTAGTTATTATTATATTATATAATCTCATGTTCAAGTCACTTACTTGAAACTATATAATTTTGTGTAATAATTCTAAGGACTTTTATTATGTTAATATTTATATTACGCAGTAAATGTAACATAATAGAATCTTCTATTCAAAATAAAATTATAACATCTACAATGTTATTAATTACATCAAAATGGATTGCCTCTAGGGCATAAACTCTAATACTAGCTTATATACGCTCATACGACCTTGTTTAATAGACGATGATAAAACATGTGAAGCTAATATGTAATCTCACAATGATGAATACAACGTTAAAATATAGCAAATGTTATTCTAATAACAGTGGTTAATTAAGTTATATTTTATCTCATCGTTCGAGATTCTGGCCGGAACCCGTTCCAGCTCTGACCAGTACCGGAACAGATTAAATGCCGAAATCCGATTATGGTCAGAAGACGTGTAAAAATTGTTTAAAATGATATAGAAAAATTGTTTCCGTTTTGTTATTTATTCCAGGAGCTCCATAGAAAAAAATGATAGAAGATAGAAAGAAGGAAGATGAAATGAGAAAGAAAGTACAGGATGTGATCAGTTGCTAATATTGGATAACTAAAGCATTTACATAAAACAAATTATCAAAATAAAAAACCGAAAATAAAACGAAATTTACGAAATAGAACCGAAAATTTCAAAATTGACAATGAGTGGAACGGATATGAAATCCGAAATTTTAAACCTTGGTTTATACTTTAATAGCTAAAAACAAAGGTTAGGCCACCATTTATTTCTCCTAAATATACTTTTTAAATTTTTAATCAACTTGATGTATTTCTTTATTTATCATCATTTTCTTATGTTTAATGTTCTTTATAACTTAATAACCATGAATGCAACATTTTTAACCAAAAGAAAGGAACATAATGCTTCTTATTGAAATCTTTGCTAAGAATTGTTTGCTGACCGAGTAATATGCAATAATTCTAAATAGTAAAAATGAATAATGGGTTGTCTTTGAAAAAAATAGTTAAAAATATGTTAATAGAACAAAGTATTGAGAAACTATTATCAAATATTAAAATAAAAATCATCAAGCAATCCACTAAATCAAGTTTGCAAGCCATCAGGTAAAAAAAAAGTAAATATCCCAAAAATACTAACAAGTGAGAAAATTTTATTCCGATGCATGTAGTTATTTTCAAATAAAAAACCATCAGAAATAAACCTGACAGAAAAATATAAAAATTAAGAGAGCTTACCGGTCAGCAAGAAGTGCTAATCTTATATATACAATGGGGGTGGAATGCCAAGTACGACAATGAATGTGAGTAAAAACATCAACAGCTGCATTAGTATTCCAATGTGCAGCCTTCTGCTCCTAACTGATGGTGAGACCACCTCTCGAGCCAACGTTGTTCAGTTTGTACTTTTGTCTCTAGTAAGAAACCTTAGATAACTTGAGTCCATATTTTTAAAAATAGAAATTGTGAGCTGACATGGTAATTGTTCATCTAGTGCAAAAATACAACAAATGAGTTTACCATTAGCAACATAAAGAACAAAAGGTACACATTTAAAATATGGTATGAATTCAACATCACTACAAATTAATGGTTGCAAATCTATCTCAGTTGAGCTTTCTCATAATATCATATTATGGAAATACGTTACATACTGTGCAGATTTTGGGCTATGTGCCATTTAGGTTTTGGAGTTTAATTTCTACTGCAGCGTGTATTAATTAAGACATATGAAATTTTTTGGAAAACCAACAACGTAGATTTCATGCTTCTGCTCGAGTTGTTGCGTAATAACGAAAAATAAACACGAGCCATGAACTTTCAAATTTTGAGCTAACATGACCATTTTATAAGTAATTATGGTATACATGATGCATGTAATAAAAATGCAAAATAAGGTGAGATAGAATAATCCATACTTGCATATATCTGCCAAATGCTAATACATTTTTGTTATAATATCAGTGAACTAAAATAAATGTTTTCAGAAATATACTTTATAGAAAACATAAAAATTAAGAGAAAGCTTACCTGTAAGCAAGAAGCTCTAATCTTAGATATAACGGCGGTGGAATGCTATGTATGACAATGAATGGAGTACTTAATATTCTAATATACAACCTTCTACAAAAAACTGAAGGTGAAAGCACTTCCGAAGGGAGCTTCGTTCAGTTTGGAAATTTGTCTCTAGCAAGAAACCTTAAATAGTTTGGGTTCAGATTTTTCTAAACAGATATAGCGAGCTGACATATTAATTATTCACTTAGTGCAAAAATACAACAAATGAGTTGATCATTAGCAAAATGGTATATCTTTAAAATATGGTGTGAATTCAACATCACTACAAACTAATGGTTGCAAATTTATCTCAGTTGAGTTTTTTCATAACATCATATTATGGAAATATGTTATGTATTATGCAGATCTTGGATTGCGTGCCGTTTCAGGTTTCAAGTTTAACTTGTAGTGCATCGTGTATTAATTAAGCCACCATGACAAATTTTGGAAGAATAATGGCAAAAATTTCATGCTTTTACTTTAGTCGTTTCATAATAATGAAAAATAAACATGAGTTGTGAACCTTAAAATTTTTAAGCAAAAGCGACCATTTTCTAAGTCATTATGGTATACATGATGCATGCAATAAAAATGCAAAATAAGGTGTGATAGAATAATCCGTACATGCATACATTTGCCAAAAGCTAATATACTTTTGTTAATATATCAGTGAACCAAAATAAATGTTTACAGGAATTTACATGGAAACCAAGAACGTAATTAGTGATTTTTTTTCCCGTTTATATTTTATTACAAGGAATATAATTTTTGAAATATATAACCATGGGTCATTGCCCTACTTGATATAACATTTTTCCAATCAAGCTATTGTGAAGCTACAACCGTAGTTTAACGAAAACACCAAAATGAAGATGTTACCACGTCACATAATGATGATACAACAATTTCATTATTTTTGTTATCAACTGATTATATTACATTGGATGTTCCAAAGTTAAAAAATACCTCTCATCTCCCTTTAACTCACACACACTCATTCCACTATGTTCAATAACAATAATAAAATATATGACCAACTGAAATTCTTCCTGTAATCCAATATACTAATGAACTCAGTATTTAAACATAGCAAAAAACGTTCAAAATGATTTTATACTATGTAGTGATTTCTTTATTTATCATCATTTTCTTACATTAAACTTTCTTTGTAACTTAATAACCATGAATGCGGTAGTAAATTTACCTTTTTGTGATATTCAATCACATAAGTTGATGGAGACGAGATATGGAAGTGCCTGGCGATAGAGGAGACGATGCAACAACAGAAAGAAGGCAAGAAGGGGTAGTTTTGTGTCGAGCTTCAGCTTATACGTCTAAGCCATTTATGCCAGACGTCTGAGCTGTCAAGATTTTGGAACCCGAGATCTTGGACAGACATTTTACAAATATTGGTCATACGTTTGAGCGGGGTTTTTGTTGAATTTTAATCTGGTCTTTCTATGACTTATTCTGCAACTTTTGAAGGCGCATATTGGGTATTTTCCTAGGCCTTCTATTCTCTTATAAAAGAAGCTTCTGTGATTGATTAAAAGTGTGGAACTGAGAACGAGATAATTAATCCTAGGGTTTGTCGTTGTTCTTCACTGTTCTCCTTCTCCAACAAGAGTTGTAGTCATCTAGATATTCTTTGTCTATCTCAACAAGGTTATTGATTCATTGTAGTTTGTTTTCTTTTGTTTGTGATCCATTCAACGTAAACAAAAATTGTTTTTTTTGAATCAATAAAGAGGGTGGTTGGGTGGAATATTTTGTGCATGTAATTTCACATCTGTGTTATTTTTCGATAGAAATCATATTTAAGTAATTGGGTGAGTAAAATCCTGGTCACTTCCAAAAAGGCGCAGTTTTCCTAATAGTTGGTATTGGAGCTAGATCATCGCAAAACTTAGAGTTATTTTGGATTGAAAATTTTATTTTTGTTAAGTCGGATATAATGGCATTTTCGAATGACTATTTTTATGAAAGAAATTAGGGGATTCGGAAGCCTAAGATGGAGGATGCGATTTACCTTAATGAACTTCATGATCCGATTGATGGAGGTGGGAAGAAGATCTTGGATGTGAATGAGGGAAAATGGAAGAAGATGGATAAGAAGGAAATTGCCTTGATTCGATAATACCTTGATGATTCGGTATTCCATCATGTGGCTAGTTGTGAATCCATGAAGGATTGAGGAATGCTACAAGTAAGGATTTTCTGGTATGAAAGCTTATTAAGTTGAGATTGGATGAGGAGATATTTATTGCAGCGCACCTGAATGAATTTCAAGATGTGGTCAATCAATTGGAAAATCTGAAGGTCAATTTATATGATGAGTTGCAGGCTCTTTTGTTCATTAGTTTGCTTTTAGAAAGTTGAGAGACTTTGGTTGTTTCATTGAGTAATTCCAATGCTAGTGGAGTTATCTCTCTGGAAACGGTTCAAGGCAGCCTTTTGATTGAGGAACTAAGGAGAAAAGGGCCGGGTTTGAAATTAGTTAAGGTGAGGCTATAGTAGCAAGGGTGTAACACCCCACCTCCGCCAGTACCACTCTTGCAAGGGCACTGACTTTGGAGGGGCGTTTGAATCAGGTAAACATGCATAATGATATATCAAGGCAGAACAAGAACATATGTATATATGTAAACAGAGTAAATAACATAGATAAAACAGCGGAAGATTTAAACCATTTCAAGAACAAGTCTGGTACAACATAATATCAATTTTCCAAATAGACAAGTCTAGATAAAACAACATCATATGAAAACAGAAATACATAAGTGCTATCCCCAAAATACGTGAGAACCATAGCTAGCTTCATGTAGAAAGCGTACATGAGCTGAAATCCCACAAGCAAGCAATCCAAAGTCCAAGCTAGTCTCCTGTATTCCCTCCCTGAGAACCTGGGGGGGGGGGGGGGGAACGGAAGAAAAGAGGCGAAAGAAAACAGGTCAGTCAAAAAGACTGAGTAAGCCCTACTACAATCAATGTAAACTGATAAAGTTAACTGGTATGAGCAGCAGGGATGAATATAAGGATAACTACATACTAGCATGATGATTAACTAACAAGGTAGATAAAGGTGTCATCGCATAATCAGGATTAAGGTTTTGCACCACAGGTGTACTAGCAAACTAACATGACTGGAATAAACAAGGATTGATCCCATGGCCCAAGCTTTGGCCCAATAACATGAAGTGACCCTCGTACGAGGTCCAACCCAAACGGTCTAGTCGATCGGCTCCCTAAGCCTAACTCGTCACGTGTTGGTGTCAATACGGCCAAATAACATGATTGTAGTCGAACTGTGCCGGGTCCACCCGTCGGGTGTATCAAGCCCTAGGGTGTCAACCCCTGGACACCATGAACATGAGTGCACAGTCTCGATCTACTGGTACCCGTGCATGTTTTCTCCGGCTACGGACTATGTGCACGACCAGAGTCCGCCCGGAACTACACCGGCGTACCCTCTTCCGTCGCTTTTGGTCCCTTACCTCCAGCCCAGTAATCGTGCCCCCACCCTAGCCTAGTCCCTAGGGTCATGATGATACAAACTAGGGATTACTGTTGGAGTGGACCCCCCATTGCTAGGATTTTTCTAGTGGGTTAAGTACGGTTTAACCCCTTTACTAATCATGGATTAACTTGGTTAAGTGTAACGATGAGTTCACGACTTAACCCCGATTAATCTACCAAGCCCAAATTGGTTAAGTATTAAATGGTCCATGACTTAACCCTAATCATGAGGCATTAATTAATTAATGCGCCTTAACCTCTCACATTTGACTTTATTGTGGTTACTAGTTAAGCCGGGCGGGTCCGGGTAGCTTTACACCACAACTTGGTCTAACCTCGGGTTCAAGGTACAACATGGCCAACTTCTCACATTGGGTCCTATTGTTTGTAGCAACTAGTTAGGCCGGTCGGTTCCGGGTAGGTTTACGCTACAAACTCAACCCAACCTCGAGTTGGTCACACTTATATTTTCTAAGTGTCATGTCCATTATGTTTCCAAAACATGTTACAAGTTTACAAGCAATTGGGTAGACCTAACTTAATAGGTAAATTCCCAATGGGTAGACCTAACTTAATAGGTAAATTCCCAAGCTTATATTTTTATGTCTTTTAAGTTTACCCAACCCCAAACGCAATCCCATCGCTTACATATCGCAATAGCGCATAAAGGATAGAAAGAGGGAACTTGGCATAATCATGACATAAAAGTGTTAAGCCACAAGTTTAACATGGTGGCATATGAAATGTACATATGTTTATATACTTGCATTAGGCCTCAAAAGCATGCATAACATGATAGCATGAACAAAATGTTCAACCCAAACTTGCATAACATACTTGCATATCATAACATGACATACTTGCATATAAACTTGCAAATCATAACATGACATACTTGCATATAAACTTGCATATTACAACATGACATACTTGCATATAAACTTGCATATTACAACATGACAAACTTGCATATCAACTTGCATATTACAACATGACAAACTTGCATATCAACTTGCATATTACAACATGACAAACTTGCATATCAACTTGCATATTACAACATGATAAACTTGCATATCAACTTGCATATTACATAAAAACTTGCATATCATACATTTAACTTTAAAGTTTAAGTATGAAAGTAGAATAGGGCTTACAATGCTTATGCGGACTCAAATGAGTATAGCAAATGTAAGAAAACCCTTATGCAACCAATTAAACCCCAAAAATGCAAGCAAAATTGACCAAAACTCTTCCTTTATGGTGCTAATGTAGAGACTTGACTTGAATGCAAGCTAATGATGATCATACAAGTCTAAAAACACTTGTATGCATGGAAATCTCATAGGAATTTGTTTAGGAATTTTATGAAGAGAGTGGAGGCCATGAGAGGATTGATTTTGACATAGTTTAGTTGCTAGAATGAATTATGATGATTTAGGGTAGGTTAGGGTCTTATTTATAGATTAGGCAAGTGATTTAGGCCATAGGATTAAACCCTAGTTCAAATCTCAGCCCTCAAAACCGAATCTGGCCCCCAAGCTCAACACAAACTCAAAATGGTGCACCAGGCTAAAGACCCCGTCTGAGCCAAGTCGACAGCCAAGTCGACAGGGCTGTCGACCTGGTCAGACCAAGTCGACTCCCAAGTCGACAGGGCTGTCGACTTGGGTACTGTGGCGGGAATTTTCCCGCCTGGCCCAACTGGCCCAATTTCCCAAATTCAAGTTTGAATTTGAAATCTGTTTTTACTTAGAAATTTTCTGAAAACTTCGTTGGGCCTTAATCGGGTCATACGGACTCCGATTTTCGAAAACTCGAACTCTATTTCGCGTATTTTTCCGAGACGAACGCAATGGCATAGCCCATTTCCCTTGATTCAGATTTTAGAATTAAATTCTGCCTCGATTTACGTTAAAACAGGTTATTGAAAATACGGGTTGTTACATTCTCCCCTCCTTAAAGGATTTCGTCCCCGAAATCTTCAAGTTAGGAAGAACGTATCCTACCATCCAATCATCCATCTACTCAAAACATCATCCACGAGCAATCATTGTCCTTACAAGATTCTAAATGTTGTATGAACATATGCAAAGGTGTGTGTATATGTCCTTATCTAATGCAAATATCATCAATGCAAATTATGTTAGTGAAATGAATCCATATGTATGCAATTCCTAACATAATGTATAACATCTATATGTGTGCACATCACATACATCCATATGCAACATCCATGTGATAACACAAAAATTTTCATCCATGAATAAGCATAAACACTCATGCATATGCAATATGAGGAGTGTGTGAGCCGATCTAGTGCCTAATCGTGTATAATGCATCCACGAGCAACCACTTGCAAACACTTGCAACCACTTGCAACCATCAAGCATAACATGTTTCAAACACATGTTTCATCCAAAGGGTTTCTACCTAAGGTTCTCATGACAAGATTAGCACGATAAACTAGATAATCATGGATAGCAAAGAGAAAGATATGCTAACAAAGAAAAGAGATTGAGAGTGTACCCTCAAAAAGGAATGGATAAAGCCCATGCATCTTCTCCTTGGTTTCCCAAGTTGCGTCTTCTTCGGCTTCACCCCACTGAACCTTCACCAACTTGACCTCTCGATTCCTTAGCTTCTTGGTCTCTGCCCCTAAGATACGAATCGGAGCTCTCCTCAAGGTAGCTTCTTTTTCCACTTCCACATCTTCCAGAACACTTGGCTCAACAACCTCTGCTGATTCATGTAAACACTTCCGGAGATGCGAGACATGAAAAACATCGTGTACTCCGGCAAGCTTCTCGGGCAACTTCACTCTATAAGCCATCTGCTCGATCCTCTCTATAATAGGGAATGGTCCAACAAACCTCGGTGCTAACTTCCCAACGGCTCCAAATCGGACCACATTCCGCAAAGGAGAAACCTTCACGAAAACCATATCCCCAACATCAAACTCCAAATCAGTTCTTCGCTTATTAGCATAGGATTTCTGTCGGTCTTGGGCCGCTTTCATCCGTCTCCGAATCAACTCGACCTTCTCGGATGTATCTCTGATCATATCAGGCCCAAGTATAAGCTTATCTGTAGTCTCCCACCAACATGTAGGCGACTTGCACGGCCTCCCATATAAAGCTTCAAATGGTGCCATCCCTATGCTTGCTTGATAACTGTTATTATATGCAAACTCAACAAGAGGAAGATGGTCTTCCCAAGTACCACCAAAATCCAGAATACAAAGCCTCAATAGATCCTCGAGTACCCTATTCACCCTTTCGGTTTGACCGTCCGTCTGTGGGTGATAAGCAGTACTTAGATTCAACCTCGTGCCCATGGCTTCTTGCAAGCTATTCCAGAACTGACTTGTAAAGATTGGGTCACGGTCACTGACTATACTAGAAGGGACTCCATGAAGTCTCACAATCTCACGAAGATATACAGACGCTAGCCAAGATGCGGTCCTCTTGCTCTTCACCGGAATGAAATGAGCACTCTTCGTAAGTCTATCCACAATAACCCAAATGCTCGTATTCCCTTTCCTTGACCTTGGTAGCCCATCGATAAAATCCATGGAAATACTCTCCCACTTCCAAAGTGGAACGTCTAGAGGATGCAATAGCCCACCGGGCTTCTTTGACTCGGCCTTAACTTGCTGGCAAATGATACATCTAGAGACGAACTCTGCCACATCCTTCTTCATTCCAGGCCAAAAGAAAATGCACTTCATATCTTTATACATCTTATCTCCGCCCGGATGTATAGTCAACTTAGAGCGATGCGCTTCCTCAAGAACTTTTCTTACTAAATCTTCTACCATTGGAACACATATTCTTCCGTCTCTCCTCAGCCAACCCTTGTCATCAATAGAATATCGAGCGAGATGACTGGACGCCTCTCCTCGAGTCAGCTTATCCATAATCTCAACTATCTGAGGGTCTTCTCTCTGCGAAGCCCCAACTTGATCAAGAAGGGTAGGTCTGAGTTCCAGAGATGCTAAAGAGACGGTCATCGACTCAATCGCCAAAGAGAAATCAAAGGTTGCCACATACTCTAAGTTCTTCATCTCAACGAATAGAGGACTCAGAGTCAACCTTTTTCTACTCAATGCATCAGCCACCACATTCCCCTTGCCAGGGGTATAAGCTATCTCAAAATCATAGGACGCCAAGAATTCCATCCATCTTTGTTGCCTCAGATTCAGATCCTTCTGAGAAAAGAGATACTTCAATGACTTGTGATCGGTATAAAGCTCAAACCTTTCTCCCAGAAGATAATGGCGCCAAGCCTTGAGTGCATATACTATTGCCGCCAACTCTAAGTCATGAGTGGGATAATTCTTCTCATGCACCTTGAGTTGTCTACCTCCAAAGCATATCACTCTTCCTTCTTGCATCAGAACAGCTCCCAACCCCGTGCCACATGCATCGGTGTATACTGTAAATAACTTCCCTCCATCGGGCAAAGCTAGAACAGGTGCTGATGTGAGAGCTCTATTGAGCTTCTGAAAAGCAAGCTCGCATTCTATGCTCCAAGCAAAAACTAAATTCTTCTTCGTCAATTTAGTAAGAGGAGCGGAAATCTTCGCGAAGTCCTTGATGAACTTCCGGTAAAAACCCGCAAGACCTAGAAAACTTCTCACTTCGGTTGCATTCCTTGGAGTCTTCCAATCCTGAACTGCCACTACCTTAGCGGGATCCACTGCTAAGCCTTGCTTAGACACTATATGCCCAAGGAATCTAACTTCCCTTCTCCAAAAGTGACACTTGGAGAACTTGGCCTTCAACTGATGCGCTCTAAGCGTATCCATCACCTCCACGAGATGCCTTGCGTGCTCTTCCTCATCCTTAGAGAAGATCAGAATATCATCTACGAAGACCATGACAAACTTGTTCAAGAACTCCCTGAACACCCTACTCATCAAGTCCACGAAATATGCGGGTGCATTAGTCAAGCCGAACGGCATGACAAGCCATTCGAAGAATCCATCTGGAGTCCTGAACGCAGTCTTGTCTATACTATCCTCAGCTACCCTGAGCTGATGGAATCCAGTAGCAAGATCAAGTTGAGAGAAAACAGAAGCACCGACAAGCTGGTCAAAGAGATCATCAATCCTTGGTAACGGGTGTCTGTTCTTCTTAGTCAGCTTATTCAACTCTCGATAGTCAACACAAAGTCGGAGAGAACCATCTGCCTTGGTAGCAAATACCACAGGCGCTCCCCATTCAGATATACTTCGTCTAATGAAGTTCTTCTCAAGCAACTCCTTTACTTGCTTACTTAGCTCCCGCCTTTCACGCGGAGCCATGTGCCGAACGGGCAAAGAAACCGGCTTTGCATTATCCACCAGATAAATGCGGAAATCAATCTCTCGCTTAGGGGGCAACCCCCTAACTTCATCGAAAACATCCGGATACTCTCGAACCACTCTCACAGACTGAAGAGTCTCCACTGACGAGTCGAGTGATTCAAGATAGCACAACATGACGGGACCTCTCGGATCACATGAAATCTCTAGGGTGTTTCCGAGGCGAGTCACGAGCCTCACAACCCTATGCTCACAATCAAGAATGGCTCCATATCTGGACAGCCAATCCATGCCCAATATCAATCCGTATCCCCTGAAACCAAGAACATAAGCACTGCACAAGAACTCTACACTCAGTATAGAGATCCTCAAATCCCCACATATCGTAGACAAATGGGCGGAACCCCCAATAGGATTTGAGACACAGACGGGATCATCTACCAAGCTAGTACTAAGGTGCAAACTATCAACAAGATCAGATGAGATAAAGCTATGCGATGCACCATAATCAAACAAGGTACGAACTGGAAAATCAGAAATATATACAAGGCTCTCAACAGAAATACTACCTCGATCGGGAACTGGAGCGGTATTGAGAGCATGAACTTGCCCTCCTGAAGGTCCAGCACGCTGAGTCTGACCCTGGCCTTGCCCTCGCTTCTTCGGGCAATCCTTACTGAAATGTCCAGTCTCACCGCAGAAAAAGCATTCACCATTCTTCCTTTTCCTCTTCTTACAATCCTTGATAAGATGCCCAGCTGAACCGCAGTAATGGCACTTCCCCTTGGTGTTTTTGCCCTTGTTGTTGTTGTTCCCCTTGTTGCCCTGACTCTTGTTCTTGTTCTGATTGCCTTGACCGCCCTGACCACTTGGATTACCCTGATTTCCTTTTCCCTGGGAATCAGTCTTCTTGGCCTGAGTATCATTTTTCTTGACATCTCCCTGAAGTAACGCCATATCAACCAAGCTCTCAAACATGGCCCCATGGGGAATATGTGACATAGCCAATCCCTGCAACGGCTCATTCAATCCTCTAGCAAAACGAAGAGCCTTCTTCTAAGGAGTATTCACCATATCCAAGCCAAAACGAGCTAACTGATTAAACTTGTTCACATACTCTTTGACAGACATATCTCCTTGTTTCAAAGTTATGAACCTTTCCATTTGCAGATTCTCCTCAGCAGAAGATAGAAACTTAAGCATGAACCTTGCCCTGAAATCGGCCCAAGTCTCAATAGGCCTAGTACCATTGGTGACTTCCCACCAATAAGCGGCTTCATCCTTCATAAGCCAAACCGCCAACAAGAGCTTCCTCTGATCGTCTAACCCAAAGATAGCAAATAAATCCTCGGTCTCTTTCAACCAATTTCTGGCCTCTACAAAAGTCTCAGTGCCTTGAAAGTTCTTGCCACCCATTGCTTTAAAATCCTTGCAAGCCTTTGCGAAGTCAGCCTGAGGATGCTGAGGGGGAGGAGGAAGAGGAACCTCAGCAACAGGAGGAGGAGGAATATTAGCGACAGGAGGAGGAATATTGACTACTGGAGGAGGAGGAGGAGGGACATCTGCGGGGCCGGCTTCGGTCGCCCTAGCCTCCAAAAGTCTCCTATACCAAACAGGTACGTGCACTCCCTCCGGAATAGCAAAGTTATCGGCCATTCTGAAAAAGAAAAAGACAGATTCAGAATGGAGAAAACGAAGGGATTTTGCTAATGGCTTTTTGGGGAATAGCCTTTAAAATAAACTAGACTCTCCTTTGGAAAATACTTTATACTTGATTTTGAAAATAGTTTTCCAAAAGCTTTCTAAAAACCTTTTTGTTCCTTCTCGTAAACCTGGCTTTGATACCAAATGTAACACCCCACCTCCGCCAGTACCACTCTTGCAAGGGCACTGACTTTGGAGGGGCGTTTGAATCAGGTAAACATGCATAATGATATATCAAGGCAGAACAAGAACATATGTATATATGTAAACAGAGTAAATAACATAGATAAAACAGCGGAAGATTTAAACCATTTCAAGAACAAGTCTGGTACAACATAATATCAATTTTCCAAATAGACAAGTCTAGATAAAACAACATCATATGAAAACAGAAATACATAAGTGCTATCCCCAAAATACATGAGAACCATAGCTAGCTTCATGTAGAAAGCGTACATGAGCTGAAATCCCACAAGCAAGCAATCCAAAGTCCAAGCTAGTCTCCTGTATTCCCTCCCTGAGACCCTGGGGGGGGGGAACGGAAGAAAAGAGGCGAAAGAAAACAGGTCAGTCAAAAAGACTGAGTAAGCCCTACTACAATCAATGTAAACTGATAAAGTTAACTGGTATGAGCAGCAGGGATGAATATAAGGATAACTACATACTAGCATGATGATTAACTAACAAGGTAGATAAAGGTGTCATCGCATAATCAGGATTAAGGTTTTGCACCACAGGTGTACTAGCAAACTAACATGACTGGAATAAACAAGGATTGATCCCATGGCCCAAGCTTTGGCCCAATAACATGAAGTGACCCTCATACGAGGTCCAACCCAAACGGTCTAGTCGATCGGCTCCCTAAGCCTAACTCGTCACGTGTTGGTGTCAATACGGCCAAATAACATGATTGTAGTCGAACTGTGTCGGGTCCACCCGTCGGGTGTATCAAGCCCTAGGGTGTCAACCCCTGGACACCATGAACATGAGTGCACAGTCTCGATCTACTGGTACCCGTGCATGTTTTCTCCGGCTACGGACTATGTGCACGACCAGAGTCCGCCCAGAACTACACCGGCGTACCCTCTACCGTCGCTTTTGGTCCCTTACCTCCAGCCCAGTAATCGTGCCCCCACCCTAGCCTAGTCCCTAGGGTCATGATGATACAAACTAGGGATTACTGTTGGAGTGGACCCCCCATTGCTAGGATTTTTCTAGTGGGTTAAGTACGGTTTAACCCCTTTACTAATCATGGATTAACTTGGTTAAGTGTAACGATGAGTTCACGACTTAACCCCGATTAATCTACCAAGCCCAAATTGGTTAAGTATTAAATGGTCCATGACTTAACCCTAATCATGAGGCATTAATTAATTAATGCGCCTTAACCTCTCACATTAGACTTTGTTGTGGTTACTAGTTAAGCCGGGCGGGTCCGGGTAGCTTTACACCACAACTTGGTCTAACCTCGGGTTCAAGGTACAACATGGCCAACTTCTCACATTGGGTCCTATTGTTTGTAGCAACTAGTTAGGCCGGTCGGTTTCGGGTAGGTTTACGCTACAAACTCAACCCAACCTCGAGTTGGTCACACTTATATTTTCTAAGTGTCATGTCCATTATGTTTCCAAAACATGTTACAAGTTTACAAGCAATTGGGTAGTCCTAACTTAATAGGTAAATTCCCAATGGGTAGACCTAACTTAATAGGTAAATTCCCAAGCTTATATTTTTATGTCTTTTAAGTTTATCCAACCCCAAACGCAATCCCATCGCTTACATATCGCAATAGCGCATAAAGGATAGAAAGAGGGAACTTGGCATAATCATGACATAAAAGTGTTAAGCCACAAGTTTAACATGGTGGCATATGAAATGTACATATGTTTATATACTTGCATTAGGCCTCAAAAGCATGCATAACATGATAGCATGAACAAAATGTTCAACCCAAACTTGCATAACATACTTGCATATCATAGCATGACATACTTGCATATAAACTTGCAAATCATAACATGACATACTTGCATATAAACTTGCATATTACAACATGACATACTTGCATATAAACTTGCATATTACAACATGACAAACTTGCATATCAACTTGCATATTACAACATGACAAACTTGCATATCAACTTGCATATTACAACATGATAAACTTGCATATCAACTTGCATATTACATAAAAACTTGCATATCATACATTTAACTTTAAAGTTTAAGTATGAAAGTAGAATAGGGCTTACAATGCTTATGCAGACTCAAATGAGTATAGCAAATGTAAGAAAACCCTTATGCAACCAATTAAACCCCAAAAATGCAAGCAAAATTGACCAAAACTCTTCCTTTATGGTGCTAATGTAGAGACTTGACTTGAATGCAAGCTAATGATGATCATACAAGTCTAAAAACACTTGTATGCATGGAAATCTCATAGGAATTTGTTTAGGAATTTTATGAAGAGAGTGGAGGCCATGAGAGGATTGATTTTGACATAGTTTAGTTGCTAGATTGAATTATGATGATTTAGGGTAGGTTAGGGTCTTATTTATAGATTAGGCATGTGATTTAGGCCATAGGATTAAACCCTAGTTCAAATCTCAGCCCTCAAAACCGAATCTGGCCCCCAAGCTCAACACAAACCCAGCCAAGTCGACAGCCAAGTCGACAGGGCTGTCGACCTGGTCAGACCAAGTCGACTCCCAAGTCGACAGGGCTGTCGACTTGGGTACTGTGGCGGGAATTTTCCCGCCTGGCCCAACTGGCCCAATTTCCCAAATTCAAGTTTGAATTTGAAATCTGTTTTTACTTAGAAATTTTTTGAAAACTTTGTTAAGCCTTAATCGGGTCATAAGGACTCCGATTTTCGAAAACTCAGACTCTATTTCGCGTATTTTTCCGAGACGAACGCAATGGCATAGCCCGTTTCCCTTGATTCAGATTTTAGAATTAAATTCTGCCTCGATTTACGTTATAACAGGTTATTGAAAATACGGGTTGTTACAAAGGGACTCGGGGAAAGATACAAGATGGAAGAAGAAAGGATTGGAAGAAGAAAGGATCTAATTGTAGAGATGTTATTACTTGCCATTGTTGTGCTAAGAAATGTCACATATGCAAAGATTGTTATGCTTATCAAAGGGATAGGAAGAAGGCTGTGGATGGTGATAGTAGTGATGAGGCACATGCAAGTATTGTTGTGGGTTCCATTAGTGATGCTTCTTGTGATGTCCTGTTTAGCGAAGTTAATCCTTGGAAGATGGATCCGTGAGTCATTTTTCACATTTGTAAGGATGTGAAGTGTTTTTCTTCTTATGAGAAGATGTTGACACAATTAGAACAACCAATGGAGTAGAGCTACCAGTTTGTGGTATTGGATATATCCAGTTCCGTATACATGATGGTGTGGTGAGAGAAGTCTCTAGAGTTAGACATGTACCAACTAGTTTGCATAACCTCATTTCTCTCGATCAATTAGATCACTGTGGTTGCACTTATGATACTCGAGGTGGAGTTTTAAGAGTGAGGAAGGGTGGTCGTGTTGTGATGAGAGGTGTCTTGGAGGAGGGAAACCTGTATAGATTGGTTGGCTCTGTGGTTAACTGTGAAAGGCGAGTGACAGTTGAAGAACCTAGTCCACATCAAGGTGGAGAGGTTAATTTGGTCACAGCTGATGTTTTAGACAGTGGTCTTCGTGTTGATGATGCTCAAAGGATTGGTTGAGATCAGGGAAGGAGCATAAATCAAGTGGAAGACATGTGTCGATTTGGAAAATCCACAAGATGGAGATCCTTATGGTATTACAAACAGATTTTGACTGCTAGTGTTGCATGGTGCATCTAAATGGTAAGATGCATATCTTGTAGGTGGTGGGTTGTGTTTATAATGGTTTAATTGAGAGAATGTGTTATTGAAAGAGCTAGGTAACATGTTTGTTGAATGTTGAAAATTCGCCCAATGATGTGATTTCATATCAAGGTGGAGTGTTGTGATTTGTGATATTCAATCACATATGTTGATAGAGACGAGATGTGGAAGTGCCTGGCGATAGAGGAGATGGTGCAACTGCAGAAAGAAGGAAAGAAGGGGCAGTTTTGTGTCGAGCTTCAGCTCAAACGTCTGAGCTGTCATGATTTTGGAACTCGAGAGCTTGGACAAACGTATGAAAAATATCAGTCAGACATCTTAGCAGGTTTTTTGCTGAATTTTGACCTGGTCTTTCTGTACTTATTCTGCAAGTTTTAAAGGTGCAAATTGGGTATTTGCATGTTTTCTTATGAAATCAGCTTGGATTAAATGTGTGGAATTGAGACCGAGATAATTAATCCTTGGGTTTGTCATCGTTCTTCGTTGTTCTCCTTCTTAAACAAGAGTTATAGTCATCTAAATATTATTTGCCTATTCAATAAGGTTATTGACTCATTATAGTTTGTTTACTTTTGGTTGTCATCCATTCAGTGTAAACAAAATTTGTTTTTTGTTGAATCAATAAAGAGGGTGGTTAGGTGGAATACTTTGTGTTTGTGTGTGTAGTTTCATATCTGTGTTATTTTTCCGTAGAAATCATATTTAAGTTATTGTGTGAATAAGATCTTGTTTGCTTCCGCAAAGGCGCAATTTTCCTAACACTTTTGTCATATTCTAATATATTTTTTTATTTTTATTTTCAACTTTTATTCCCAATTCAACCTATACAAAAGTAAAATGAACCACGGATAAGAGTTCTTGGTAATGAAATTAAAAAATCCAATATTTATTTCATGTTATTTAATTTCATTTTGCTGTATAGTTATGTAGATGACAACTATAAGTTAAATAGTGACTGATGATGAAAAAGAAGAAAAAATATATGTGATAAAGGTATGCAAGATAGCATGCCCAAACCAAAATCTATCAACAACTGCAACTGTAGTCACAAATCCAAATTCTATTATGGTTAAGTTAACAGTACTTACTGAATAACTATTATGGTTAAGTTACAGAAAACCGAAAACCGTAGTCATACTCATACCGTCATTCTAACATTCTGCTGAAGCATTCTATCTTATGGAAATAATAGATAGAGGTAGAGGTGAAGGTCAGAGTCACTATTTAACTTAAATTAAACATGTACGGTTCAAAATCACTTAAATTAAACAATTAGAAGAGACAAATAAATCAAGGATTCGAATTTACCCTAAATTGCAAGTTGGTATGGCATCTTCATCCCCAAAGATATCGATTCAGCTTGAACGATTTGGTTGAGAGGGAGAGGTGAAGGTCAGTGTCAGAAAGGAAGTGCGAGTTGGGATCAAAACGAAGAGATTGAGGATTAATTATCATGATCAATGACTTGATTTAGGTTAAGAGGCAAGGTTTGAACTGCGAACATAAAATAGGAATAACATACGGCTTGAGAGGAACGAAGCCCAGAGGTGTGAACAAGGAAAAAGGAAGAAAAAACTTAACATTTGATTTCTCAAGATCAGTGTGTACCCAGTGCATTGCATACGGTATATTGAATATAGTTTTATAGTTATTTCTAAAAATTTAAATTTGTTATGTGTGATACAGTGAATATATGGAGATAAATGAGCATTGCATTTAACTAATTGCAAATGTATATTTTTTATGTGATTAGTATATTTTTATAATTAAATAAAAATATAGCTGTAGTTGTAAATAAAAATGAGTTATATACTTTTATTACCAGCGAGACCCATTGGCAACTTTTTTATAATTGTGGAAAAAAAATATTAGTATTCTTCTCCTCTTGAGGATCACTCATTTCTCTCAAAACTTTTTGATTTATACTAATTTATTGCACTACAGGAAAAACAACATATAACAGCGGCAGAATCTGCTTCTAATCCGTCGCTAAACAGGCTTTACCGACAGATTTCCTACATAAGGGTTTGGTCGGTAAAATCCATGACGGTATCTGTGTCAGATTTAGCGACGAAATTTAGCATGAGTTTTCCGACATTTTTCCGTCATTTTACTAATTTTTTAATAAAAATAAAATTTTATATATTAATTTTATTTTAATTTATATACCGAGTATTTACCGACGGATAATTAATTTATAATAAAATATTATTTATAAAAGGCGTTGGTAAATCCTTACTAATTACCAAGGAATTAGCGACGAAAATTGAATTGAGGTAAACTTAACCTTCCTTTTTTTAATCCGCTGCTATTCCCCTTCTGATATGTGTGTGTGTGTATATATATATATATATACATACATACACAGACACACACATCACACACATTACTTGTGTTCCATTCAATACACAATCCTAATTTAAATACAACACAATTAATATCAACACACACATCTCATAATCAATGTATTATATTAATCACTCATCTCATAATCAACATTCAACATTACATAATAGACATAATAAACATTCTTACATCAAAAATACATAATACATCCATAATATTTCATAAAAAATACTAAAAAGTACAAACTAAAATATAGTTCTGGCATTTCAAATCCATAACTTATTGTGGCATGTTCCCGCTTTTTTGCATCATAGATGTCTATCTTCCTGTAAATCAAAAAATCTCTGGTTATACATAGAGTCACAAAAGTAAAGAATTTCACTTTAAATTTGATTAATGTTTACTGACCAAAAAAGAAGAAGAAACAGTTAAAATTTCATCACTCACAACAATGTACGTAACAAACGATCAACGTACATAACAAAAGAGCACTACATCCAATTATGCACGACATAACCAGCTAAATTATCCCAAAAGTCATCTATCTTTTGTTGGCTATATGAATCATCTCGTGCAAAGTCTTGTAATTAAGAGATATTTCAAATCGTTAATCTTATGAATTATGTAACATAAAATACATGAAGAGAAATGACATCAAACCGTGTTATGAAAGGATCAGAACTCATCATCTCGTACAAATCACACAGTCATCACAAAGTCCAATTTCATCAACTCATGCCCATATTCATCAGGTAAAGGATCGCAACTCATCATCTCATTACTATCTACCAGAGAAATGACATCAAACCGTGTTATGAAAGGAACCAACCTGCTAGACTTAGCTGGCTTCTTTCCATGAGACAACCCTGTGAGAGAGAAATCCTCAACCTGGCCAACATGAGATTAACAAGAAATCACAATAATCGTCAACAGCAACTTAAGGATCCAATAACTTGCTACCAAACAACTTAAAATTTGAAGCAACTTCGAACATAGAATCAAAAGAAAGATCCCAGCGAATCCAAAAATAATATGTATTCTACCTGAGTAAAATCATCAAAAGGTGTAGCAGTATTTTATTTCATAGAGTGTTATAGAGATGAATCCCAATCTAATGTTAACAGCAGCATTAAAAACATCAAAATGGCCAAGCATTTCCTCAAACAGTTCAAGACCTTCAGTTTTTTCCCAAAGAAATATTGTCCAAAAATGTACTTTTTAGTTTTAAAATAACTTAAACTGAGATGAAAACCATGTTCCTTAGAATTTAAAGGAGAAGGCATTCGTGGAGAACAAGAAAAACCAAACTGTTGTGAAATATGATTATGATCAAATAAATCGATATTGTTCAAAACATCAAAATGCATAAACGGTTTGTCAAAGAAAATATAAACTAGCCTCCATATCAACTGAAATACAATGAACTTCTGTTATACACCGATCTGCAGTAGGGGTATAATCACTATAATATCCAACTGTAAGTAATTATCAAAACTAAACCATATCAAACACTTCAAAACTAAAATGAAAGTCAATAAATCAAGGCTGCCCACAACACTTATGCCTGCTAAACAAAACTGCAAATCAACCGACACGGTTTAAAGCCAAAAAAAATATGAACGAAAACACATCAAATAAAGAGAAGGGCGAAATCGAAACCCAAAAATAAAAGAACAAAAATCAGCACGAACACTCTTATTTGAACGGATCTGAACAATTTCTAGGAGAATTGGTGGTTTACTTATTTTCAGCAGACAAGGAGAAAGAAGAAGAGAGGAGAGAGATTTGGGGAACGTGAGGAATTCGATGGTGAGGAAGCTGCTGTTGCTTTTTTTAATTCGATGGAATGAAGGAATTGGGGAATAGAAATGAGCGGACCCGCAGGGTAATAAAAATAATAATGGTTTGTTCGTGGAGGGAAACGAATTAAGTTGGAGCCAAAATTTCGTGGAAGGAAGCGGCAAAACTTTTACTTTTGCGGTAAATTTTGAATTTGAACCTGGTTTTCAATTTGGTGGAAAAAACGTCAACTAAAAGCCAAAATTCTGCTACTATAGATTGAAAGAGTGCTTGTTTAAAGCCAAAATTCATTAATTATATACCAAGTAACCACCAAATATTTTTAACGAAATTGTTTCTAATGGAGGTAATTTTTTTCCTAATCAATGAAATGAGTCATGCCAATTTAAAGGCATTCAATTAAATATTTTAAAAATGTACCTTTAATTCATTAATTATATACCAAGTAACCCCCAAATATCATTAATTATCTTGTATGGCAAAAAATGGAAAGGGTTTCAGGTGTCCTTTTATTTCCAGCTATTTTACTTTTTTCTTATTTCTAGTCCATAATTACTGTTAGTCTTCCAACGTTGGAAATTTGAATTTGGATGGATTCTATAATTAGTATTTTCCTTTATTAATAAATCTACTATTTTTCCACTTCATTGTATTAGAAGAATATACCACGTGTGTTCACGAACTGAAATTTGGTGGTTTCCATCTATTATATAATCAACGAAAATTTTATTCTTTTGAAGTTTGGGAACAAATTCTAAACATAATTTTCTAAATTATCACTTTCCTTTATTTGTAGATTCATTTTTGATACACTTGTATTTGTGCCTTGTATATGTGCCCAAGACGACTCACACACACACACACATATATAATGTATGATCGCCTCAGTTCTGTTTGTTTAACATTAATAATTAACATTAACGTTAAAACTGGTCATAAATGCACATAAAGAAAGAAAATACAAGGAACTGATATACAAGGCTTGTCATCATTATTCAATAGACATTGTAATTAATGCATCATACAAAGGCGGACAAAATAGGTATTGTAAAAAAGCTTCAGACGGACGGAAGTTTTCAAAGGCTCAGTAGAATTAAGAAAAATCGACAAATTCGGTTTGATAAAAGTAATATTGATTATAGATGATAATTACTAATTATAAATTATTTATCAATAATCATTAATTATTATAAACTTCAATAATGTCTATATAAGTTGACATTTATAATTATTATTTATAAATTACTATTTATAAATTTATGAGTTTTCTTAAATTTGAAGATTATAGTTAGTTTAAATTTATCTAAAGTTTTTTTTGGTTTTATGAAAGTTTCAAAATTTTATGAATTTTCAAATTTTAATTTAACAAATTTTAGAATTTCAAAAATTATAAAATATAATTAACAATTATAATTAGCATGTAATAAATAAATAATTGGAATTAACAAGAGAAAATTAGCTACTAATTATTACTTATTTACAATTAATTATTAATTTTAGTTATAATTGTGAGTTCTGGAATTTATGTGAAATTTACTTATTAATTACTAAGTAAAAACACAAATGTAAAATATAAACAATAAATATAAAATATATTTTATTGATTTCTTAAAAGCAAATATGTATTAATAATTTCTTGATATCACTACAACAAAATGACCCTATTACAACGGTGGAACACCGTTGTAATATACATTTTACCACGGTGGGCAAACCGTCGTGTATTAAGAAGTTGTAATAGACTCATATCTTTTACAACGTTTTTACACTGTTGCAACACCGTTGTAATACGTATATTTTACAACTTTTTTCCACCGTTGTAGTAATACATATTACAACATTTTGCACTGTTGTAGTAGTATATATTACAACTTTTTTTCACCGTTGTAGTAATTCGTGCAACAATTAATTATAACAATACGATTTTTGTTTCGTTATACATTACATTTCATATAAAAATAAATATTTATATTGAATAAAATGATACTACACTTAACTGAAATAATAAATTAAATATTTTATTTCAATATTTGAATTAGTACAACTTTCTGATCCAATATCGTACGACTCACTTTTACATAATACAGTCATAACAATACATACATTCCTCACTACAAATTGATCACTCAATACACTCAGTTACATACACACTTTCGTATAAATATACATACACACTGACACACACCGAGTCTTTATGCTCTAGCATCCAATCCAGTTACCTATCACATAATTTTACACATGTTAATATAGGACGGTTGATCTTCATAAATTCGCTTCTTAACATCGCAATCCTCAGGTAAGAAGAGGGAGAACATATCATTATACCACGAAATTCCACTCAAAATTATTTGTAATCTAAAATAGATTTGAAATTCAAAACAGCATTAAAAATGCATCACTAAATGCAACCTATTCTACCATAGACAAAATGCTTCAAATGTCTATTTGGAAAGAAAAAATTAAAAACATTGAAAATGCATCACTAAATGCAGCCATAACCTACCACAATTGAAGGATAAAACTCCAACCAAACCCAAAACAGGGCACGACACAGCGAAGACCAATACTACACAAGCACTCAAGTCGAAACAACTCGTCAAAGACCACACATCAACCAACAAACAAAACACAAACTCACCCAAGATCCAGAAGAGCAGGGAACTCACCCACACGATGAGCACCATATATCAACAAATTTTGCAAACTACTACTAAAGTGTGGTTTCAGAAAAAAATATGAGTATATCCAAGTGCATTTGATTTCACCTTTTATTTGCACCATCACATAAATCCTCAAGCAATGAATCCAGAGGCTGATTACTAGCCTCCCAAAATTCAGACTACATCCAACAGAAAATCCAATTAGTAATGAAATGACAAATCAAATTATACATGTGCACATATAGCCAAGTTAATAAAGTGCATAAAATTTACAGAAGCCTGATAATTGATGGAAAATGAGGAAACTCACCTCGTTTTCAGGAGTTTGTCTGCTAACAATTTAGTCACTCCCAAGGATATTCTCTCTTAAGTTCTTCTTCCGAATGCATATAGCAAGCCTGCACATCAGAAAGACGGAAAACTGAACAATGGTGTCCATCAATGAACACTTAAATAAAGGGGTATGACAAGCGCAATTAGCATTTTTCATGGCGCAATCGTAGCACACAAAATGATGGCTTTCACACTGCAAATTAAAACCAAGTAATATTGATCAGTGTGTTAAGTAACCAAACATAAAAATATTATTATGTTGAAATATAGCTACCTAAGAAATGGGTCCTTTTAAAGGTTTCCTACAAATAAGGAGTTGATGATTAGAGATTCT
The DNA here is from genome assembly GCA_030737875.1 of Allium sativum. Lineage (NCBI taxonomy): Eukaryota > Viridiplantae > Streptophyta > Magnoliopsida > Asparagales > Amaryllidaceae > Allium > Allium sativum. The sequence continues at coordinate 1,042,138,935 of CM060916.1, read as the reverse complement.
ACCATTACGTATGAAATATTGTTGCTTTCTGCTACTTTGATGCCGAGTTTATTATCCTCCATCGTTTAACTTGTCTTTGTGAATGATCTGATGAGATAATAAAGGTGAGTTATCACCTGACCATTATATTATTTATATAGTAGTCTGAATTAAGGAGATAATGGTCAGAATAGAAAGCGTATAGCCATTCAACTTATATTTGATACGATGACTTCTTGAATTCCTTGCTTTATTCATTCTCAATTCAGACTTTGGCTCTTCCGATGCATTTATGTTGAAATTTATGTTTTCCAAATTTTACATAGCTCGATGCTGGTTGTTTATTATACCACAATATCTGAATATCAATCCTAATTTCAACATAAATTTCTCCCTGATATGTTGTCGCATAAAATAGAATTGAGAAAATAAGTAGAAACAAGTAAATTCTACCCAAACGAATTGCAAAATAGACCAGATAGCCGAACTTAAATTTGATTTTAAATCCATATTTTTTACAAAACAAGATGGCGAAGATCGTCAGAACCGATTAGCAAGCCTAACCAAAAATAAAAATGAAACAAATCCTACTAAAAATCCAGAAATTAACAAAATAAAAACTCAAACCTTCTTATTTTCATTTTCAGGGTTCGGCTGGTGGACAGAGCAGCGCTAGGATGTTGGTCGGCCCACAACGACTGTTGCTAAAAGAGGTAGCGGTGGAAACAGTCGGGCGCGGTGAGGGTTTTTGGGTAGCAGGCGATTTGTTGACGAGGTAGGGCTCTGGCGGTCTTCGGGAAGGTGACGCAGTGGCTTCCCAAAAGGCGGAGGGACAGCAAATACGCTGCTTTGACTGCAGCGGTGGCTGGAGTTGACATCGGAGAGCACGTAACACGGTACAGAGGCGGGTGCCTGGGTAAGGACCGGAAGTGGAGAAGGAAGTTGGATGAGGAACTGGTTAATTGGTAGAGACGGAGAAAGAAGGGGCGAAAATCAAGTCGCCATGGTAGAATTAAAGAACGCGTTAATTGGTATTGACGAAGAAAGACGGAGAAAGATGGATGAAACCTTATTTTGAGTTAGGGTGCGGTACTGGAGAGTTGGCCCGCCTAAATTTTCGATTTGCCCGCCTAAATTTTCGTTTTAAGGAACACGTGAGCTGCTTTGATTATTTGTATCTAAGAAACGCTGTAATTATTAGCAAAAAAAAAATATTTTTGAATCTAAGGAAAGCTTCTAAGCACTTTCTATTAACTAATTTTATTTAACAGCTGTTATTAATGATTATTTGTTAACCATCAATCGTCAGTTAAACAGTTAATACTTATTCATTGATTACTAATTATTAATTAGTAATAGATATAATTTCATATTTTGAATTAATTATCAATTTTATTTTATTTCATATTTTGATCACGTTGGTTAAGTCATCTAAATATTCATTTCGATTTTAAGGTTCAATTGTCATAAGACAAAAAAAAAAACTAACTAGATTTTAAGGTTCAATTGCCGAGCTATTACTTATTTAATATATGTTTTTATCATTAATTTCAATTATTATTTTAGTTAATTATAAATTATTATTATTATTTACTACTGATTTTTAACTTACAATTGTTACTTAATTAACGATTGTTGTTAAATTTTGAGTAAGATTCAAATTCAACAGTACACAAAATGTACCGTTTCGGACGGGGCAGGTCGAACCCCGTTAGCGGGGGCGTTGCCCCCGCACCCCCACCTTGGGGGGTTGTCACCCCCTCGGACCCCCCCTCCGTAGGGATCATAATTGACAAAAGATTTTGGAAAAACTTTCAACAACGATTACTTATTAAAAAATATTATATACTAAATATTAATTACTACTAATAGTCATGATTAATTATAAATTAAATATTTATTAATTGTTATTTACTTATTGATTATTAATTAATTGATTATTAACCGCTCATTAGTTATTACTTACTAATTAATTACTAGTACTTAATAATGAAGTAGTTATAAATAATTATTTTTAATTAAATATTTAATATTTATATATTGATTATTATTAAATAATTACTCATTGGTTGTTAATTAGTAATTATTAGTAGGAATTATTTATTTATTGATGTATTTTTAATTAAATATTTAATATGTATTTATTGATTATTAATTAATAATTACTAATTGGTTGACAATTACTAATTATTAGCATGAATTATTTATTTATTGAAGTATTTTTAATTAAATATGTTATATTAATATATATAGGTTATTAATTAGTAATTACTAATTAGTTGTAAATATTAATTATTAAAAATTATTTAATGAAAATAATTAATATCAAAATATAGTCATATATTACAACAGTCAAAAAATAAAAGTTGTGATAGGCTTTTATTGCAACTGTCAAAATAACACAGTTGTTAAAAATAAATTTATTACAACTTTTCTGGAAAAAGTTGTAAAAAACATTTATTACAATGGTGCTTTAACCACCGTTGTAAAATTAAAGTTGTAATATGATATTTTTGTTGTAGTTACAACGGTGTTTATACCACCGTTGTAAAAAACCATTTATTACAACGGTGCTTTTACCACCGTTGTAAAAACCCATTTATTACAACGGTGCGTTTACCACCGTTGTAAAACTAAAGTTGTAATATGGTGTTTTTGTTGTAGTGTATTAATTTAATTAATCGTATTAAAGACTATTAAATAATCATTGATTATCAAAACAAATTTAATAAACATCGAACAACAATGTATTTTATTAATTACAATTACCTCTTATTTATATTATATAGTAATTAATAATTAATCAGCATTAATTATCCAAAAAAATTAATCAGCATTAACTATTGAATTTTATTTACTTCTAATAGTTATTATTTATTATTAATTACTAATGTATTATTAACATTAATTATTTAAAATTTAAATTTACTAATTAATTACTAAGTAATAACCCAAATTTAAAACATTTTATAAATAATAAATATAAAAGTTCGTTTCAAATCTCTTGGAAAACTGCAGGAAAATAGTTTCAAAATTATGTCGACGGTAATCTGACTCTATTAGCAATGGAATTTAGCGTTAAATATTTTATGACGGTAAAGTGCTGCAATTTCCATTGATTTAGCGACAGAATTAGTATTCGACGGTAATAATTTATAATAAGGTGACATATAAAATCCAAAATATTTTCTCTTACAAAGCCCATGAAAATCCGTTGCTAATTAGCGACGAAATTTTCCGCTGCTAAAAATCTGTCGCTATTCTCGGTTTTTCTTGTAGTGTTGGGTTTTAAGATTTATATTTATTAAGCAAATAAATGGGTATTAGTATTCTTTATTAAATTTTAAATTGGTATGTTTATAAATTCCCATAGATAAATGTTTATGTACATAGATTTTAATTTGATACTTAGCATTTAGTGCCTTTTATTAAAGTATAAATAATGTACAAATTGATTTCAAGTACTACCCGAGGGAATGACAAAAACATCTAAAATTGATTAGTATTGATCAATTTATTTTAATACAATTAAAGCTTTTACAATAAATATAAAAAATAAGTATACGATATTACTAAGGTGATAGACAAAATATCTATTAAACAACTAAAAGAAACATTAATTAAAATTAGGACATGTAATGCTATAGATATTATTATTTTTCTAATTTACAAGATAAGAATTATTCATCACTTATTATTAATTCTAATGTCAATTTTAACAAACAAAAATTTTATTGATGATAAAAAGTACACTTAACGCACCAATACTAGAAAGAAAAAGCATTTTGTATTTTTTTAATATTATACCAATTTATAAAGGAAAATCACACATATCTTTGTAATAAAATAGCATCTTTAGAGAGAAAAAATATATTTTTATGTTTCTCTATAATAAAATACTGATTTTAAAAAGAAATTAATTGAATTTAAATTTAGAATAGTGTAAGAAAATTAAAGATAAATTTATTTATAATCTTTGAATTATGTTGACTTGAATGAAAAATTGGTTTTACCATTTTTTTTCTAATATAAATATGATAAATAATACAAAAAATTGTCTAAAATTTTAAACTTATTAGCCTGCTTGTTGCTTAGTTGACCCTCCTTGCTACTTTTTACTTGTTTGTTCTCTATACCTTTTTATTGGCATTTTGTTGGTCCCTATTGTCGATCTTCGGTTGGCTTGCTGTTCCTATCTTGAATCTGTTGGTGGGTTTTTTCCCTTCACTTGACATTTCTGATGTTGGGTCGGGGTCCATTGTTGCGCATGTTGTGGTGCCCATTGTGATCCCTCTATCGCGGTTGTGTGTTGGGCATTGTGGTGTCTTTTGGCGCTATATTGCAAGTTCGACCTTGCCGCTTTTTTTTTTGGTTGGTATTGGTTCTAGGCACGCAAGTTTTTTGCGTGTTTTCCTATTGTTCACAATCCCTTTACATTCACTTTTGTCTTTTTAAGTGAATATGGTTTTTTGGTTTTGTGGTTTTTCCTTTTGTGGCTTTAGCTCCAGGGTGAGTTTTCGAGTTCTGAAGTTTGCGTGCTTCCTTTTAGATCAGTTCAAGCCAATCCATGATTCGGTTGTGGTCGCTTCCAGTCGTGCTTTTATGGTGGCATTTGCCTAGTTTATTTTTGGGTTGATTTTGGTGTTGTGTGTTCCCTGTTTGAGTGGAAGCGTATAGACCTCATCTCAAATGAAGTCTATATCGCCCTCTATGGCAGACTTGCCTTATGAGTAGTCGTCTCTTTCCATCGTCTGGTCTGATGGGGTCACTTGGCCTCCCTCTGTGCTGGATTTCCCTTGTTTGGCTTTGATTTGTCTCATGGTTAGTAGGGAGTCCCAACTCCCATGTTCTTTTAACCCGTTTTTTCGTGGGATTTTCGGTAATGTGCAGGACTATCAATTTGATGATAGTACAGTCATAGCTGAGTCCGTACAACGAATGGTGATGTCTCGACATCTCCTCCAGTTATGTATCGCTACTTTCACTCTATTCCACTACTTAGTTTGGAGGAAATTAGGATCTTAAATGATCGCTTGGATCACCTAGCTAGGAATTCCTATTATTGTCGGTTAGATCACATATCTCTTCTAGGCGAGATGGTTGCTTGTCTACTGCTAGTCAGTCGGCCGTTGGTCGTTCTTTTGGGAGTCGTTTGCTGATCATCGTTTCAACTCATCTTCCCGTGCTTCTTGAAAGAGTGCTTGAGATCGTTCACATATTCCTCGCACCATTCACATTTGTTCCCTCGCAGCGGCTAAAAAGATTTCTCATACTACTCGCCGCACCCTCTATCTGATCTGAGCTTATTTTGTTATGAGCTAGTTTTATTTTTTACATATTTCATATCTTTTCTTCTCCCTTTAATGGCAAATTGTTTATTCTGGAATATTCGAGGTGTTGGAACTAGGTCTCTCTTTTGCGCTTTAAGCGCATCATCGAGAAACATTCTATTTTGTTTGTGGCTCTTCAGGAACCCTTCATGGGATCAGAAGTGCCTTTAGAAATCGTCCTTCAACTTAACTTCAGGGGAGGATGTCTTAATGCTTCCAATAAAATTTGGATCCATTGGGATAAAGACGTCTCCATGCGACTTATTTTTTATTCATCTCAACTCCTATCGGTTGAGTGTTCTTTTCCTTTCTTCCCTTCTCCTTTCCCGCTTTCCTTGATTTATGCTAGTCGCAACCGCTTTGAGCGCCTTGGTTTGTGGCAAGACATTCTTTCACTATCAAGGCACGGCTACGATGCATCTAACATTTGGGGGGATATCGATGTGATGTCTTGTCAAGCAGAGAAGCGTGAGGGATTCTCTATTAATCGAGCAACGGTGGAGGATTTCAACGCCTTCATTATCCATTCAGGCTTGTCTGAGGTTCCTTTTGTTTGATCTGCTTTTACCTGATGTAACAACCAAGAAAGTCCTAGTAGGATTCTTTGTCGTCTTAATCGGGTATTTGGTTCGAAGGGCCGGTTTAGCCTTCCATTCTTTTTTCCGGTTGCATACCTTCATCCATACTGATTCAGATCATGCTCCCATGATTCTTCAATGCTCCTGTTTTGCTTCAAGGGGTCCTACTTCATTCTGGTTTCAATCCATGTGGGGATCTCAACATTCTATTATCATTACGATGAGGCACACTTGGCCTCTCCTTGTTATAAGTATCCCTACATCAATTTTCTCTCTTAAACTAAAGCGCCTTAAGGCTTGTCTAAAGGTATGGAACACTCAAATGTTCAAGAATATCTTTGATAGAGTTCGCTAGGCAGAAGAAGCACGTTAAAGCGGAAGCTTCTTTTGATGTCGATACTTCGTCTTAGAACAAAGTGGAATCGGTTCAAGTCCAACGCACCTTCAACTCAGAGTTGAGCATTGAAAATGATTTTCTTCGTCAAAAAGCGACAATCAAGTGGATCGTTGATGGCGATTCCAACTCGAAATTCTTCCATTATACTATTGGAAAGAAGAAGAATATCCTTGATATCCGACATATTCTTCGTCTTGACCTGTCTGTGGCCTCATCCCCTTCTAAAGTCGAAAAGATGATCATATCCCATTTCCAGACTTTTCCGTAGAGTTATTCTATTGATTAGTATGACCATGTTCTCTTGTCTTTTATCCCTTCTTTAGTTTTTCCTCAAGGGGTTCTTTCTCTAAGCAACCCTCCTTCGTTGGAAGATATTCAGCCCTTTGTTTTTTTCACTTAGCAAGGACAGTGCGAGTGGCACGGATGAACATAATGGGTTTTTTACCGTTGTGCCTGGGTGGTCATTTGTCGCGACTTCTCCTTAACGATTCATTTCTATGGTGGTACGCTCCCTAAGGGTTGGACATCCAAAAATCTCGTGCTCATTCCTAAGTGTGTGAATGCTCATTCTTGCTCTGATTTTTTCCCGATTAGTCTCTTTAATTTCTCGAATGTGACCATTTATAAGATTTTGGCTTCAAGGCTCGCGCCTATTCTAGACCGTATTATCTCTTCGCCCTAGACTAGTTTTGTCAAAAGAAAATCTTAGTATAACAATGTGCTTCTTGCCTAAGAAATTATCTCTCAAATCGATTGGAAGATCAGGGGTTCTATTTTGGTGCTAAAGCTTGATATAGCAAAAGCATATGACAGCATGTCTTGGTTTTTCATCATTAAGATTTTTCGTTCTTTTAGGTACCCTGAGCCTCTTGGTTGATTTTATTCAGAGGCTCATTTTGAATTGTTGGTTCTATTTTCTTATCCATGAAGCGACCAAATGTTATTTTCAGTCGGGAAGCGGTCTTCATCAAGGCGACACCCTCTCCCCGAATACTCTTTGTCATCGCTGCAGATGCTTTCTTCAAGGGGTACACTCCCTGACCATTGCAGTGTAGATTCATCGCTTTGGTATACCAAGTGGATGCCCTGTGATTTCCTCTTTATCTTTTGCTGATGACATCATTATCCTTTCTAATGGAAATTTGCGTTCCTTTTGTCAGCTCCTCTTTTCTTCACCTCTATGAATGGTGCTCAAGGAAATTGATTAATGCTTCGAAGAGCTGCTTCATTCTAACCAAGTTTATGGACCCTAAAAGGATCTCGTTGATTGAGATGTATTCTGGATTTTGGGTCACTTCTCTTCATCTTAATTATCTCAGCATTGTTCTTTACCGAGGAGGTAAGCTCAACGCGTTAATCGACTCCCTAACAGACAAAGCTAATGGAAGATTTTAAAATATAACTAGACTCTCCTGTTCTAGGGTGGAAGGTTGCTTCTCATCAAATCAGTGCACGATTCGCTTGGGCTTATGTCTTTACAGCCATGACACATACTTTGTCGTTCTTTTGTTATTATCAGTCTTTGGCCTCGTCTTCTTTCAAAAGGAAAAAACGATGTTAAACGACATCATTGGGTGTCTTGGAATTCCATCTATCTTCCTAGATGTAAGGGAGGCCTGCATTATCCCAGGGATGCCTATAAGGCTTACGGTTGTAAGCTTTGGATTAGACTCCGTTCTAATGACTCCCTTTGAGCGTCGTTTCTGCATGCTAAATACTGGCGTCTTTCACCTTTGAACTTCATCAGGTGCTCGTCGTATGCTAGTGAGTTATGGAACATACGCAGTTTGCCAGGTCCTTCTCCGATTCCTACGGTAGGTATTTTGGATGGAGTGGGTGTCTTTTCTCCTTTCGTGCGACATGGAATTCTGCTTGAACTTTAGTTCCCAGAATCCCGGTTTTCTCTTTCATTTGGGATAGGTGCATTCCTCCCAAGATTTCGATTTTGATGTGGAAAATCCTTCATGAGGGGCTTCCAATGGATGATAATCTTATGAGGATTGGCATCTCCTTTGTGTCTCATTGTTAGTGTTGCCGGTCCGACTCGGTGGAATCAATTGCACACTTATTCTTTGATGGTGAGTGTGCTTCAAAGGTGCGGTCTTTTTTTGAAACTTGGTTAGTCTTCAAGGGCCCGTACCTTCTCTGATTGAACTTTTTGGTGCTTGGCGGTAAAGAGGGATTGGGAAGGATCTTAGATCGATCATTTTTAGGCCAATTTCTTGTCTTATCTATTGTCATCTTTGGTGTTTTCAGAATAAGGTGGTTTTTGACGAATCCCTTATTATTCCATTTTCCATCATTCATAAAATTTCGGTTGATGTATACTTTTCTTTCAGAGGTAAGCCCTTCATAGGAAACCTCTGCCCTCTCTCGATCTCTTTGGCACGTGTTTTATCGGTTACCCGGGGCTCTTGTTCCAAAGCCGGTGTGGAGCAATTTTTTTTCTTCCATGTTCCAACTGTGGCTTGGTTTCTTGTTTTTTGTTAGGTCTTCTAGTCTCTTAGGACATTTTCATCGGTCTCTGGATTCTGGATGGATCGATGATTCATAGCGATGGTCCCAGTGCTCGGCCAGTAGGAGCAAACTTTGGATGGATTTGTTGGAGGATGCTCGAGGTAGAGACCTTGTCGGTTAGTCTGGTGGGATCTTATATTGGGTTGTTGGCGGTTGGCAGCTGATGCTATTTTGTTTGTCTGATTCCATTGGTCTTTTCTGCCACCTCGCTTCAATTATGGAGTTGTGTTTGTTGGTGTATGTTTGCCATCTTGCTTATTTTATGTATGAGGGTTTGTCTATTCCACAGACTCAACTACAATTTTTGTACTACGAATCAGTTTTTATGAGCCATCGGAGAAATTAAAGTTGTTTTCTCTATTTCTAGTTATATATATGTCTACTTTTGTAAAAAAATTATTTAAAAAATTTAAATTTAAGATCATATAACTAATTTTGGAACATGTGTAATTGGACGTTAAAAATATAAGAGAACTTTAAAGAAACTTGTAAATAATTGTAAAAGTTATTAAATGTTGGCATCTAAATGTAAAATGATATAGTAAAGAATTTAGTCAAACATTATATTAATTATAATGAGCGTAATGCCATGTTCTTTAAGCATGATCATGGTGCGACACACGCGCTTTGTGCATGATCATTTGCGCGTGAATTGTTATTCCTCAAATATTTGTGTATTTCATATATGCTAGGGAGAATGATTTGTATTAATGTTGCATATTTTATAAATTGTCACTCCAAGAACAAGAAATAGAATAATAATTAATATAAACAAGTTTAAATTTAATGTTATAAAATATAATATTACCCTATTTTGTCTCTAGTGGATATAAGTACATCTCTGTGAACAATTTTTTTAGTATATATTCCCAATTTTCAATTGACATTGCCATCTTTTATCACAATTTTTTTGTTATTCATTGAAACCCATCTTCATAATGCAACACAAAGTTGACCATGTCAGAACACATATTGAGGCAAGTAAATTCTTATATTTGGAATTGTTTGTCCTTATGTTTTATTAATAGCGAGGGCAAAACTCGGTCTTATAGGAAATTGTTTGCGTAATAGTGTGAATGACAAATAGATATCTTCGGAAGGCTTCATAGGTATTCTTAACAAGGAAACCTAGTCGTGATCTTAAGTCATGCAGAACTTAGAGTTGGAAGTTCCACCTTAGGGCTTTCTTTCGGTCATGGCCTTAAGTCGGGTGGAACATATAGTTGAACATTATGACCAACCCTTCACTTCAACAAATAGGCCTTTTTATAGCGTGTAAAAACTGCTATTAGAAATTTCTATTGTGATTCTTTAATCACCATAGATCAACATGTTGTAATAAGTCTGGTAGATACTATAGTGCTTCAATTTGTAATAGCAAACATACTTTTGTTGCTATCTTAAACAGACCGTATCGGTTCAACTACTTTTCTACAGGTTTTGAAGCGTGTTGTAGGGTTTTACACATCATTTAATTGCTATAATATGTTGTCATACCATATTATTATAGCATCTGAAAATGCTATGGAATTATCGTATCAATCTTTTATGACATGTTGACACACTATAGAAAATTCATTACTATGTATTGTGGTATCATTTTTTCTGCTATGAAAATTGTTTACTCCTTGTAAAATATTTTCTATAGCTTTAGTATAACGCTTTAGTATAATAAGACTGCAACAATTTTTTCTTTCATAGCGTAGTTAAAGCGCTGTAAAAAAAGTTCTATTGCATTTATTTTTAATATATATATATATATATATATATATATTCAAGCTTACAATTTTTAATTCCACTAATATATTATAATAATTCAAAAAGCCACATTTACCACATTATAATGTAAGTACACAAATGAGGTCAAAAGCCTATATATATCAATAATATTTCATATATGAAGAAGTAAACATAAATATTTGTGATAAAAATCAAAAACACATACGACTGTAGCAAACCAAAATAATACATACTAAAAATAAAAATGTATGAGCATCGACAAGCATGGCTGATTTGAAGAAGAAAGAGTATGACATCATGCAGCAACCTCAAAAGCATCATACAAACACTTGTCAAGAAAAAGCACAAACGTACGTATGGTAGTCAACATATACAGGTATGTATATGTACTGTCAGCATTTACAGGTACTCTTAGCATATATAAGTATGTTCACATACATGACTATAACAATTGAGATTTTGTGCATTTTAATTTGTAGCTGTAAACTGCCATGTAAAAACCATGTCTGCAATCCAGTTTTAACTATTTCCCGACCACTTTGAACACAAACGAATAAAAACTATGTTTGCAACGTGGTGGCTTAATTGATCTATAAAGACATATAGGTCTAACACTGTTGCATATAAATCAGAAAGGTGGACCAAGTTTGTCAGTAAATAATCGTGGTAAAGGACTGTATATGGAGTCCGTAAATTGTTTACAAGTGGAGTGCTCAATTCTCCGAGCCCTATACAACTCTAGTACAACACAATTTCAGATGTCACTACAACTAAAAACAACGCATATCCAATACATTCACCTCCTAAAACCGGTGCGTCCCTACACCACCACCATCAATACACTGTTAACCTCCACTACTAACCTAGTCATCACACATTTGCACATCACAACCATCATCACATTACAACAAACAAAAATCACAACTGCACTACTTTAAAATAATCTACTCTCCTCTCTGTTATGTGCACATCCTCTCTGCCAATACATAACTGCACCGGCCTTTACCCTGAATCTGACTGCTATAACTGCACTGTCCTTTACCCCCATCTCCTAATATCCTCCTATCACCATGTATTCTACCATCCAAACACCTTCAAACTGCACCAACCATCCCCTTAACCCGTTACAATCCAATCACCACCAATCAGAAACAACACCTCACTGGTAGGTCATGCTATCCGACATCATTTCCTTATCCTACTCCTTCAATTCAACCAGCACCTTCAACTCCAAATTCACTACTTGCTCTCCTCTGCCTGAAACAAAATCACCACCAAATCAGAAACAACCCAATCACTGCAAACAACCTGAAACCTGCATCATCCAAACTACTTCACCAATAACCACCTGAATTCACCTTCACCCTCATCCAAACCACCCTCTCCAACGTTCCTGCTGCAACCCAAAACCCCCACCCTCACTACATCACTTCCCTGAGCACACTTCCTCCACATTATATTCATCACCATCACAAACCTTTGCCATCCCCTTCATCTTCACTGCGCTCTCACCAAAAATAATGCCTCACTGCCATAATACATTACACCTTCAAGTCATCAATTTCTCACTTTGGTATGAATTTTACAGCCTCACCTTCAACTCCAATCACTACGTGATTACAACTGCAGAAACCATCTCCACCTAACCTGGATAACACCGCCAATCATAATTTATCCGATCACTACGATCACGCTACTGCAATTAGTAGCAACCTCCATATTCCCACTCACACCCTCTAATAAAAACAACCGCACAATCCAAATACCAATCCAAACAAACTCAAACAACTATCATCATCCCACTTTACCTTCCATGCAACTACACCACCTTCAAATCGCCAAAACAACACTTCTAAAACATACACAACTGACTTACCTTCATCTCACTCTGAACCTGCACCATCCGTCACTCAATTACCACACTGCCTTTCACGCTACTACCTCATCCACAAATCCATCACTAAACACCATGACATACACTCATCACCATCAACCTTCTAATCACACCTCCCTATGCTACCATGGCCTGCTTTCACTTTCACTTCAAGAACTAACCACGACAAAACAACCTTCAACATTTACCACTTCTTCCAAACAAATCACCATATCTCACTACTGGCAACATAACCATACATCATAACATAGCCTTTCATCTCCTTAAGCCAAAACTATACTTCCTCTTACAACATTCAACACCACTTCCTTAATTGATAGTCAATACACTAAAAACCTTCTCATCTGAACCATCCTATAATAATCCACAAACACTCAGTCACCCTATCATCGAACTAACCACCAAAATCCCATTATGTTCATTCGTTTTCACAGTATACTAGTAACAACCAAAATATTATCCATTCTTGCTCAACAGACAACAGTCATAATGATATATTAACTTGGGATAGTAAAAATTCCATATTAACGAAAAGGTGCATTTTGTACAACGATGTTAATGTAAATTTCGTTTCCATAAGATGAGTTGTAATTTTTCTAGACTAAGAAACAAAATGAGCAGGTTTCAGTGGTACTTTTAAATAAACAGTATGCCACATGTATGTATTCTTAGTTTAAGCATATTTAGAAACTGTTTTATCAACATCTTAAAAGATATTATTAGATATTTGCATTCAAAAGCGAATAAGAAACAGATAGTGTTCAAACAAATCAAAAATATCTCATATCTAAACGAAGATTGAAATATATTTACAAGAAAGTGATTCCATTAAGAAGTTCGTAGCAGGCCAAGCTATCATAATATTAAAAGCATCTTCAATGATTTCTAAATCGAACATTGTTCTCCGTAGGCATGCTTTTCGAATTTTTACAATATCTACCCAAACTTTAACAGCATTTTCCCCAAAGGGACAAAATGAACCATTGAAGTTGGATCGGCTAAAGACATGCAGCCTAACACAACTATTTCTCTCTTTTCCGACCAATCGATTGGCTTGCATTTAATTTATTTTCCATAGAATTTGTACTCTATCAATTGAAAATGGAGGTTATTTTGTTGTGCTTCAAAATTCATGCGATGAAAATAATAATTTGAATCACATATAAATAAGTTTGATACCAACCTTCTCGACAACTCCGATATTACTCGTATGATTATTTGATGATGTTGTATTAATTATTTCGATAACTACTTTCAAATTAGGCTATGCAATTTGGTACCATGGCTTCTCCAACTCATGTCAATCCTTTAGTAGACCTCCATAGAAAAGCATCTTCAATTTTTGGATTATCTATCCAAACTGAAATGGTAGCCATACCAAGAGGAAGATCATTCACAAGTTCTTTTAGGTCACTCAAATGGAGTCGTCCGTTCATGACTAATTCTTCGCTGCCACCCCAATCGATTAATTTGCATTTATGATCTATGCTGTTACTTTTACTCATATAAAAAAGAAAATATTGTCGTTTTTGTGCGTTGGAAATAAGAAAAAGTTGATTAGTAGAAAAACAGAATAGATTATCCACATTATCTTCGTTTTTGGAGTTATCAAAATTGCGCAAAACAATTCTAGTAACTAACCACGCTCTTATCTCACAGTTAACATCTTCAATGTGTGCTGAATAAAGTGATAGTCTCTAAAAGAAAGCATCTACTTTCCTCATTGTAACGACCCGGCGGGAATTCGACTCCTCAATTCCGAAAATAATACATAAACCTGTATTACTTGCCAAAACTCAACTATCAAAAACACCAGATAGTTAGTACAAAGATATTAAAGGGTGAGGAAAGAAAGAATGAAATTTTAGAATAGAACAAGAAGAAGAAGAACCAACACAATACAGAGACTCACATCGCAGTGGAACAAAATATAATACAGAAATAAATCTTTATTGAGAGCTTAAAATAAAACTTATAATCATCAGAGTACATCAACACATCTTGACAGTTTTAACAACCTGTCCTCATATACCACACACAGCAGAAATAACTATATAATATCATACGTCTGAACTCTTCCAGCTTGTCTCTTCACAACATCTAATATCCTAAACCTATAAACCGAGCATTTCAGATGCCGGATTAGGCGGTGAACCAGAGTGAGAAACCCAATATTTTTATAAGCAACATTCAACTAGATTTTAAAGTTAATAAATCATTTCTGAAAGAAAAGGATAATCGTAAGACTAACCCACACATAAACACGAATGGATTTTACCTTACTGTAACCCAAAGCATTTTTAAAATCATTATGTTTATAATATTATAATATTGTCTAAATACAAATAAATAACGATCAAGCAGAACGCTTGCATCTCACGGTCCACATATATAGTACACAATAAAAACTGCGGGCACTTATTGGAGATTGGATTCCAACTGGCAAGGTATAAGACCACCTTCCGACAGTGTATCTCTAGAGAGGAATACACCGGGTTCAACAAGAATATCTTGTAATCCAGGCTAAACATGACCGGCCGTTCACTTCGCTTGAATGTTCTGAATATATTGTCACCAACGGTTGCTAACAACATAAACGTTCCCAGGAGATACAGAAGCAAAAAGAAGAACAAATATAAATATTCTCTAGATGGTGACAATACACCCTAATGGGAGTGACCCACATAGCCATGCGACCAACTCGATTTTTATACCATTTTTCTGTTGATGAGGCTTGAGGTCATAAATATCTTTAGAACGTCTAGCTACCATTCACTTTGAATGCCACATCATCAGATCCACCAGAAAATCACTAGTTGATGCCCACAAAAATACTCTAGTTGTCAAGCTAAGAGGATTGCACTACTCCACCATCAACTATGGTACGTCTGAAGAAATCAACGTACGCAATCCCTTTGGAAACACTCTGTCAGACATCCATCCATGTAAGTCATCCAGGAACAAGATGAATCGAAGGCACCCTCCTACCACATCCTTATACAGGAATCACTCCAAGGATCAGCAGCGCTTAGTCCTTCCAGTTCGAAAGGTTCCAATCATGACAGAATCACTATCGAAATATCTCTAGGTGCTAATCAGATAGATTTGAAAAATAATTCTTTTGCTCATGAAGATCAACGGTCTTCAATTGCTCCATCTTCACTCAGCATCTTCCACATGTATGCTGGTTCAGAATAGTTTTCCAGTATAAATTTGATCAAGGTCTTTTTGTACCAACAATCGTATAGGCCAGATTTGACAATCAGTTATTTAACTATCAAATAAACAACCATTCATCCATAAAATAAAATAAACTTACTGATTCAGTAACTAACATCATTTAACCTCTTTAATTAACCAGACGTTTATTAAATATTAAAACTTCTAATTTGGAAAACATTTCCCTTTCTTATTTAATATAAAAATAATTAATTATCATCTCACTTCTACTTATTAGCTCCTCGGTGTAAATTGATAAGTGAATAAATCTCTTATAATCCACCCCGAAGGCCGAAACCGACATTAGATTGACACCCCGAAAGTTACTCAACTCAACCAACGTACAACAGGTTCCAATTTCTCAAAAGCCACATCGTATTCCATTTTTAATCATTTTCAAACTGAATATTTTTTATAATATCACAAATTATTAGCAATTTTATTTAAATATCATTTCATAAAATTAATTAAAATAATTCAACTGAAACTCTGTAAAAATATTACAAAGTTTATTTACAAAACCATTCATTCTTTTACTTATCAAAACCATTAGTCTTTCCTTTCATATATTAAATCCTTTACCATTCGTTTTATAAACCCATAACCATTCATTTTATAAGTCCATAACCATTCTTTTTATAAATCCATAACCATTCATTTTATAAATCCCTATTTACTTGCAAATATTATCCAAATAACATGTATGCTTTACTTCGCATATACTTTTAAACCATTTATCAATATTAAATTCTAATTCAACAAAAACCTTTACTTTATAAATTCATTTCACAATTCTTTCATATAACTCAATTTATACATATTTCCATTTATAATTACTTACGGCAACTCTTGCCTTGAAATCTAATTTTTTTTTTTTAACATTCGTCTCATTACTCATTTTACGCTAAGTATTCATATTCCATTTTCAATTCCATTTATTCCTAATCTCATTCTCGAAAGCCCATTGTATCACATTTCGTATATTTAAAACAGCATTTGTAGAAAACGTTCATTAGTTATGAAAAATCATTTCTCTGTTCGTTCTAACTCAATTCTCGTGCACTTCCAACTCTGTTAGTCCATTTCAACAATTTAAAATCTTTAAACGTTCCTTTTACGCCACTTAACATTTTCATTCAGTTTATACCATTTAACCATTTATTTCATTAATATCTTGGAATTTCCATTAATTTATAATTTAAATAGTTTTAAAAACATAATTAAATCTTTAATGTTTTTTTAAATAAACATCATATTTCAAATATATAAATATAGTTTTGAAAAATGTTCACAATCAATTTAATATCGATTTAAAAAATCTTTTATTTTATCACCGGTACTAATGAGGTAAATATCTGCTAAAGTACCAAACCGTGAAATATAAACCAATTTCACATCCAAATGAACACAAAAAACCATATTGATAATCATTTATCAATATTAGTGAGGAATCATGTTGGATTCCTCCAACCTGTCAATCCCTGCATCAAAAATTCATTTTTTATAATATAATTAAATTTATCTGCTGGTGAGGAATCCAGTTGGATCCCTCCAACCTGTTATTCTCTACACCAAATAGGTTACCTCAAATAAAATTATTCAATAAGAATTATTAAAATAATAATTTCTATAACAGTAAATAACAACTATTTAACATCAACTAATTTATTTAACAAAACAATTCAAATAATGTATTAAACTAAACACGTTTATATTATTATAAATGTGACAAGGTAAGTTACCTCAATTGGTTCCAATCGTTAGAATAACGATTTGGTGTTTCACTGAAATTAAACAACGTTTAATTTCATTTGTTCAATCAATATATGCACATATATTTAACAAACAATCAATCATTAGCAACCATAACACAAAATTATAAAACCCGACTTATATAAAATATAAGTGCGAAGAACCGAGTGAGTTTAACTCACCTAGAGTTGATTCAATGTTTAAACGACTTGTTTCGGATAAATTAAACAAATGTTTAATTTGACTAAAAAATCCAGTTCATTCCAATTCCTTCCATTTCTGTTCCATAACATAGACCATGTCGAAATGATTCCAATGCCATTTTGTTTGTTGGAATCTGATAACACAATAAGTTATTCAAGTTTAAATATATGGTTTTATTAAATTATTAATTTTCCTTAATTAATATAATTAAACTAATCATATACATTTAAAATAAGTTGATAGATTAACTTCTAATTTGCAGCAAAGCTACCTCGACTTGTATCCTTACACTCGTTTCTTCTCTTTTCCATTATGTTTAGGTATAAAAGGATATTCATGGTTAATATAATTAAAATATAATTTAATTCCCAATTACTTTAATTAGGCAAGTTAATTATGTTTAAGAAAAAAAGGGCTGACCAAATTGTTTCCCCTTCCCTTAGAACTATTTTTCTTCATCTCCTTCTTTTACATGCTCACCGAAAACCACACCTTGACATCAATTTCGCCACTGCCAACAATGACCGACCTGTGATCAGATTACACAGGCTTGTGCCCCTCGACTTCGACAATCACACCCCCAAATACTAAGCAACTTCACACCTTCTTGCTTTAGAAAACAACCATGAACTAACACCACTTCACTATCAAATTCCGGCCAAACTTCCCCCATTAAATCTCATCTCCACCGGTCACTTTGTTGATCTCGAAGAGCTTGACGGTAACAACCCGCATTTTACGTATCGGAGGATAGTAAAATAATTTCATTTTATTCCTTGAGGGTTGGATCATTCTCATATTTTAGTATGTTGGTTATGGGGATGCGAGACATGTCCATAATTTTTACCAATTTTATTTGTGACCATTTTGCCCATGTCGGTCTTGTATAGAGCATAACTTTTGGCTAGGGTCGAATCAGGTGCTGAGGTCAGTTTTATTGGAAAGGCAATGGAGTTTCTAATTCCGTAGATTGGTCACATTAAAGAATTAGTTCAGCAATTTGGGAGGAATCACTGTTTTTGTGTTTCACAGTTTGTTGTTCAGGCTTTTGAACCATTAGTGGGTGTTATTTGGAGAGGCCTATTAGTGGCTGGTTGGAGGCTATAAATAGGGGATTAGAGGTATGGAAAATAGTTTACTTTCTTCATTTTCTCATTTAGTTGAGCTTATGATCCTCCTTGCTCAATCAAATACACCTTTCCACCATTGAAATTCTAGATCTACATAAGAGAATCGAAGATCTACATCGTTTGAAGTTAGATCTACATCGATCGAAGACAGATTTCTTCAAATCGAAGAGTTTGAAGCTAGTTCTTCGCTGTCCGGGTTTAGATCCAAGTGTTTTTGTGTTGTTTTGAAGATTTGGTGAGTGATATGCATCTCTCATACAGATTCAATCAAGTATATGAGTTGTTTGATCATTATTTCATCATTTTCAAGTTGTTTTCATCTAGATCTACATCATGGTAAGTGTAATTTCATATGAATCACCATAGGATCTAATCTAGCAACTTAAACCGGCAATTTCTACGATAAATCATGCGTTATTGTAAGTTAGACCAATTGATTTGGTTTCGTTTATTGTTTATCATGGTTTTGGTGAATTTCTCATGTTTGAGTGACGATTAATCATTGTGTTGATGCTTGTTGATGATTGATTTTGATGGATTATCTAAATCAAGTGTTTTGCATGAATTTTGAGTCAAATTAAAGTTGAATTGGGCGGGAAATGGTATGGATCGGTCACATACTGCATGGTTCGGTTCGGCTTGGCTTCTTCTCCAAGCAGTGGATGGATTGGCCGCGGTTTGATGGACCAGGCAGAAATTCAGGCATGGATCGGTCACAATTTGATGGACAAGGCAGAAATTCTAGGCATGGATCGGTCATAGTTTGATGGAATGGGCAGAAGTTCTAGGCATGGATCGGTTACAGTTTGATGGACCGGGCAGAAGTTCTGTGCATGGATCGATCACAATTTGATCGACCGGGCAGAAATTCTGGGTATGGATCAGACATGTATGGGTCAGAAATGTATGGATCGGACATGTATGGACCGGGCAGTTTTTCGAAGCATGGACCGGGCAGTTTTTCGAAGCATGGACCGAGTAGTTTTCGAAACATGGACCGGGAAGTTTTTCTTGAAGCATGAACTGGACATAATTGATGGACCGATCATTTCCATGGATCAGGCGTTTCATGGACCGGTCATTTCTAGGATGGACCGAGCAGAAAAGTGACAGCTTTTCTCAAATGCTATGGATTGAATATCAACCAATGTTTTTGGATTGACGATGATCGTGACTTCGAAGTAAATTCAAGGAGGAATGTTTAAAGTGTTGTAATGTGTTCGTTGATCGGTGTAAAGCAATGAATGTGAAAACGACTCAAAGGTGTTTTGAGTTCGTGGATAATGGTTGCTCGAGGGGGACTTGAGCTTATGAATGGTCATCGGGGTTGATGACTAGAGATGTGAAGGTCGAGAGATTATCGTTGTCGTTCTAGCGGACTCAAAGTAAAGGTACTTTGGGCAGTCGAGAAGGGCTTCATACCTTGGGCAGTCGTGAAGGGCCTAGTTATCAAGATTGGAAAGACAAATAATGAGTTGTGAAGGCGTATGGAGTTTTTGCTAGAACTGGGATTTACAATTAGCCTTTGACATATGGCAGGTGGTCATCATACGATTAACAATGGTTTCGAAGAAGGAAAGGCAGTGATAGCTATGGTCATGATTGTGATGTTGGCTTTGCTTATACCATCTCGTGTAAGTTGTCTGAAGTCGAAGGAGATATTGCTTGGATGCTTGTATGATTTGGTTTAGGTCTCTGGGGATTATGCTTAGAATGTTGATCTCAATTAGGATGGTTTACGTGAGATATAACTAGCTGCTATGATTGCTGTTGGATGTTAGTTGTTATGTTATTGTCTGGTTACTCCTGGTTGTCATGATTGAACTGTTGTTTCTTGATTGCAGGATTGTAAAGGCTATCACTGTCAGGAGTGGGGAAGACAGGTTTGGGTTCTTCTCCGGTGTTTGGTTGATTGGTTTGTTAGTCTACCTATTCTCATATACTTTGTTGATGATGTCAGATAACTATTTTATCACTCACCAAGACTATTGTCTGACTCAAGGTTTTATGTTTCCCTCTTATAACCATGGGTTATTCATCCGGTTTTGGATGGCAGACTGGGTGGCAGGTGACATGTGATTTGTAAGGACGATGCTGCTGCGTGGTAGCGAGCAGGAGGCTGGCGTATTATCTTGCTATTATATAGTATCTTTGTTTCCGCTATTTGAGAGTGTTTGTAGTGGGGCTTCTTGTATATACTTTGATATTATATACAGTTGATATATGGATGATCTTTCAGGATGTTGTGAAAGTTTGATATATGATGCTTTACTATTTCTGCCTATTGTATATGTTCTATTATACTTTATCCTTGCGTAGTGAGTTGTACGATAGGTTCTGCTTGTATTTACCTACTCTAATGATTGTTCATAGCTGTATGGCACACCTTTCAGCTCATTATTCCTCTTGCTTAGTGCATGGGGTTATGGGCAGTCGTCACATTTGGTATTAGAGCTCTGGTTAATCGATTTTAGCCAATGC
The DNA here is from genome assembly GCA_030737875.1 of Allium sativum. Taxonomy (NCBI): domain Eukaryota; kingdom Viridiplantae; phylum Streptophyta; class Magnoliopsida; order Asparagales; family Amaryllidaceae; genus Allium; species Allium sativum. The sequence continues at coordinate 1,042,117,714 of CM060916.1, read as the reverse complement.
TCGAGGATGTAATTACGTATGAGAGACGTATTTGTAGATTTCTGATGGATGTTTACTATATATTATTGTACAGTATAACAGCGCTTAAACTCAATTTGTAGTTTTCTCATTTATGGACTAACCATTGTATTTTTCTGATTTAGAATGAGTCATAGAACGTTGAGATATACTGCTAGGGAGGAGACTGTTCCTGGAGGGGGTGATGGGCGTATACTAGATTACATAGCTATGTTCGAAGCTACGATGGCAGCGAATATGAGGAGGGTACCCGCTCCAGGAGCATCCACGGTAGATGTAGGGGTGCAGGTGCATGTGCATAGAGATGTGGACTTAGCAAAGCTATGCAGAGACATCACCACTCTAGGAGGGAAGCCGTTCAAGGGAACAGAGTTGACAGTTGAGATTCAAGGGTGGCTAGATACGTGCATTCAGATATTTAGAGACTGTGGTATTGATAATGCAGCTAAGAGGAAGCTTGTATCAAGACAGATAGAGGGCAGAGCTATGGATTGGTGGAACTCTTTCATTCTGTTTAAGAGGTTTTGTAACACCCCGAATTTTCTATTAACACTAAAGTTGCTAAAATATTAATAAGTGTGTAAGAGAGGGGATGTATCTAATATGAATATAAAAATATTAATAAGTATGTAAGAGAGGGGATGTATCTAATATGAATATAAAAATATTAATAAGTGTGTAAGAGAGGGGATGTATCTAATATGAATATAAAAATATTAATAAGTGTGTAAGAGAGGGGATGTATCTAATATGAATATAAAAATATTAATAAGTGTGTAAGAGAGGGGATGTATCTAATATGTATATAAAAACAATAATAAGTGTGTAAAAGGGGGGGGGATGTATCTAATGTGTACATTGTAGAATATATATATATATATATATATATATATATATGGGCAGTTAATGCAAACATGAATAGAAGTTTATTAATTTGCTGAGTGTTTGCTGAGTCACTTCTGACTCATTGCTGAGTCAACAAGATAAACCCCATCTTGTCTGAACGGCTGCAGTTATTTCTAGGTTAAATCTAATGGCCTAAATGAATTCTAAAAATCTATAAATAAGTGGGTAGACCCTAGACCTAAATCACTTGTAAAATTAGAGAAGCTACCGTCATGCTGCTGCCATGGAGTTCAGCATAGCCGTCACAAACTAAGAAGAGGAAGCCTAATCATCTACAACTAAATCTACACAAATCAAATCAAAAGATCTCTCTTTCTCTAATTCTTTTCTTTTGTTGGTGAGTATGATGATTCTCACAAGACTATTACAAACTAATTTGACTCAGTTATGAATGGATCACAAGAAAGTGATGTGATTTGTAATTGTAAATTCTATATATTGTGGATCTCTTATTATGTTATTATGCTGTCGTATGATGTAAATTATATATGCTATGTCATGCTATGTTGTAAATTCTCTTATGCTATGTCGTGCTATGTTGAGAATCATGTCAAGCTATGTTATACTATCATACTATGCCATGTTATAAATCATGCTATATTATGTTGAAAAATCATGATGTTGTTGGATCATGCTTAAAGTTATGTTTTTTTTCTTAATTTAAATGGATCTTGTTTATGGGAATTTGCCTATTAGGTTAGGTGTACCCATAAACTTGAAACTATAATTAAATAAAACTGGATTATCGGAATTTGCCTATTGAGTTAGGTGTACCCATATAAAACCATGTTGTTAAAAAATTAGATGATGTTGATTCACACATGTTCATATGTAAGTTTATGAAAATTGATTGAGATTATATTAGGTGAATTTTGAACAAATTGACACCTTTAGGTCCATGACATGTATAATCTATGCAAGTTGGACATATGCAAGTTTCACCCCTTATTATGATTCATTTGGTCACATATACATGTTGTTATTATGATAATCTCTTTTATGCTATGAGTTAGGCTATTCGAGTCTAACATATATTTTGCGAATAAACGTTCAAACGTGGGGTAGGGGTAATATTAGGAATTAATAAATTGGGTGCAATTTTGTAAGATTTTGCATACCATGAATGGATGTCCATAATTGAGTCAATTATGGACATTGTTAAAAATTGGAAGTAATTAATAATTCAAGTAGGGAATTATTAAAATTGGGGGAAAGTGGACTATTATCAATAATCAATGCTTAGGACACGAGGTTGGACCCGTTTGTGATGTAAACCTGCCCGGACCCGCCCGGCAAATCCAGTAGTCACAAATGTCGGCCCAATGTGAGAGGTCCTAGGCCCGAACTAAAGCATAATAGTTGTAAAGACACGAGGTTAGACTCTTTTATGGTGTAAGACTGCCCGGACCCGCCCGACAAATCCAGCTGCCATAAATGCCAGTCTAATGTGAGAGGTCTTTATGAGGTTATGGCCTTAATGAACTAAGAAATACTTAACCAGACAATCATGTAAGGTGGGACATGGGGGTTAAGTAGGTGCCTTGGGTGGCATGAGGAATCTGGTGGTTGCCTTTAGAGGCATTTGAAATACGATTAGACTTAACCAAACACACATGTAAATGAACATGACTAAGTGGGTTAAGTGGGATGGACTAATGGGGACAAGCTTAGGTGGAATGCTTGTGGTAAATAGTGGGGGCCCATTTCAACCAGTATCCCAAAACGTATCTTTGTGGGCTCGACCCAAGTCGAGGACGGGACACGCATACTGGGTTTGACTATAAGAGGCCAAAACAGGGAGCGGTGGCAACGCAAGTCCAACGGGTTTCATATGTGTGTGTGGACCCGGGCTGGTAGGTAAGACGTTGTTGCATCGTGTAGGTATAAGCCGTGCATGTCCGTTGTATCAGGTTGCCACTTTAGGGGAGTGATACACCCCACTGTGGGGCCAGCACGGGTATCTACGAGTTAGGGAGCCGATCGAATAATGGGAAGTAGGGTACACCTAGTGGAGATAGGGGCAGGCGGCACCTATGTAGTCAGCTAGGGGTACGTAAAGCCATTGGGAAAGTTTCTAAGTGAAGCTAAGTGGGATGAATCTTTAGGGTGACTGGTGTGGTGCAGTATAGTGTTTATCCTTTAGTATTTAGGAGCGCCTATAACGTTGCCTTTAGCGATTGTCTATGTCCTTAATCTGCTCTTCATAGACATTTTCTTGTTTTCCAGCTTATGCCTTAGTCCAGTTATTATGGTAATAGTATTGTAGAATTATCATATTCACCAGACTTTATGTCTGACCCCCCCTCTTTTCCATCCTTTTTCTCCCTTCAGGTCCGCAGGTTGGGCCAAGTTCTAGTGGAGTCTAGTTGGATCGCTTATCTTCTGGAAAGCTTGGACTGCTGAAGTAAAGTCCAGCTTGTTATCTTTCTTTTTAATGGCTATTCATGTAATGGGATTATGTACTTGTTTTATCAAGATAGATATTGTACTTGACATTGAATATGGTGTTATGATGTAATCAAACATGTTTTGACTTCTGCTACAATGAAATAAAGTTTTTGAATTTCCAAGTACTATTTTATATCTGTCTTGTTGTAATTTTACTGTTCTATATTCACTTAAAACCTCCATGGAAGTTAATGCATTCCCTTTGTGAGTGACATTAATGGACGTGGGGTGTTACACGTGGTATCAGAGCATAAGGTTACCAGAACAGATAAAATTTTTTTTAGAAAAATATTTTTTTTCTAAAGTATTTTTGGAAGAAGTGCTTTCAAAAAAAAAACATGTTATTTAAAGAGAGTTTTTATGAAAAACATAATCCCAAATAGCCACATCCTTATCTTTATCTTTCGAATTCTCCATTTTGAATCTTTCCTTTTTCGTTTCAGCATGGCTGAAGATCTTAATCTCCCAGAAGGTGTGACGATTCCAGGGTGGTTTAGGAGATACTTGGAGGCTAGGGCCACCACTGCAGGCCCAACGGATACTCCTCCACCCCTAGTTGCACCCATTCCTCCTCCTCCTCCTCCTCCTCGTGTTGACACTTTTGCAAAGACGTGCAAGGAATTCAAGGCTATGGGAGGAAAAACTTTTCAAGGGACTGAGACGTTTGTGGAGGCCAGAGATTGGCTTAAGGAGACTGAGGAATTGTTGGATATCTTTGAAGTGGAAGATGGGAGGAAAGTCCGTTTAGCTGCTTGGTTAATGAAGGGAGAGGCCTCGTTTTGGTGGGAGGTCACTAACGGGGAACGTCCAGTTGATTCATGGGCGGATTTCAGACGAAGGTTTGAGGCAAAGTTTCTTTCAAGGGCAGAGGAGAACTTAAATATGGAAAAATTCCTGGCACTAAAGCAAGGGAGCTCATCAGTAAAGGAATATGTCAATAAATTTAATCAGTTAGCAAGGTTTGGCTTGGAGTTGGTGAACACGCCAGAGAAGAAAGCTTTGAGGTTCGTTAGAGGCTTGAATGAACCGTTGCAAGGGTTGGCTATGACCCACATCCCTATGGGAGCCACCTTTGAAAAGCTAGTAGAAATGGCACTTATGCATGAGGATAAGGCAGTTGAAAAGAAAGGGGATCAGAAGAAACCCCAACAGCAAAATAAGAAGGGTGGTAAAAACAATAATGGCAAAGGGAAGAAGAAATGCTTCAATTGTGGGACGCCTGGCCATCTCAGCAAAGATTGTAGAAAGAAAAAGAAGACTGGTTGTTTTCATTGTGGAGATGCGGGACATTTAGTGAAGGACTGTCCAAAGAAGGGGCAGAGGGCAGGGTCTACCTCGGGAGGACAGGTGCAGGCTCTTATGGCACCAGGGCAGGCAAGGGGGCAAGTTCAGGCTATTGCGGCCCCACCGCTGCAAGAAAGAGGTAGAACAATTTCTGTTGAAAGCTTAGTTTTTCTGTTTGATCATCCTGTCCGTACCTTATTCGATTCTGGCGCATCTCATTCGTTTATCTCTGCATCATTAGTTGAATCACTGCACTTGAACACCAGTTTAGTAGAGGATCCCTTGGTCGTTTCAAATCCAATTGGGGGTTCGGCTCATTTGACCATGATATGTTTGGATTTGAAAATCTCTATACTTAGCGTTGAATTTAGATGTGATGCTTATGTATTGGGCTTCACGGGCTATGGGCTAATTTTAGGAATGGATTGGTTGTCTAGAAATAGGGCCATTCTTGATTGTGAAAGGAGAGTAGTTAGGCTTGTGACTCGCCTTGGTAATGCTCTCGACATCTTTTGTAATCCCATAAATTCCGTTATGCTAAGTTATCTTGAATCGCTTGACGCGTCTGTAGAGAACCTGCGATCGGTAGAAGTGGTCCGGGAATATCCGGATGTGTTTGAGGAGGTGAAGGGCTTACCTCCAAAGCGGGAGATAGACTTTCGAATTTATCTTGTGGATAATGCTAAACCCGTATCCTTGCCAGTGCGCCACATGGCTCCTCGTGAAAGGAGGGAACTCAATAAGCAAGTAAAGGAGTTGCTTGAGAAGGGGTTCATAAGACGTAGTATATCGGAGTGGGGTGCTCCAGTAGTTTTTGCAACAAAGGCGGATGGGTCTCTTAGACTTTGTATGGACTATAGAGAACTAAACAAGCTTACTAAAAAGAACCGACACCCACTGCCAAGGATTGACGATCTCTTTGATCAGTTAGTTGGCGCCTCAGTGTTTTCGCAGTTGGACTTAGCCACTGGCTTTCATCAACTGAGAGTGGCTGAGGATAGTATAGATAAGACTGCTTTTAGGACTCCTGACGGATTTTATGAATGGCTAGTGATGCCCTTTGGTTTGACAAACGCCCCTGCATATTTTGTTGATTTGATGAGTAGGGTGTTTAGGGAATACCTTAACAAATTCGTGGTAGTCTTTGTGGATGACATCTTAGTCTTTTCTAAGAATAAAGAAGAGCACTCCCTACATCTTAGGGAAGTGTTGGAAACCCTTCGAGCGCATAACCTTAAGGCAAAATTTTCTAAGTGTCACTTCTGGAGGAAGGAAGTACGGTTCTTAGGGCACGTGGTTTCCAAAGAAGGGATAGCAGTGGATCCCGCAAAGGTGGTGGCCATCCAAGATTGGAAGGTCCCTAAAAATGCAACCGAAGTAAGAAGTTTATTGGGGTTGGCTGGCTATTATAGGAAGTTTATCAAAGACTTCGCAAAAATATCAGCTCCATTAACACGGTTAACGAAGAAGAACCTGGTTTTTACGTGGGACAAAGATTGCGATGATGCGTTCCAACGTTTAAAGAGAGCCTTAACTTCAGCCCCAGTCTTAGTGCTGCCAGACGGGAATAAACCGTTTACCATCTATACTGATGCTTGTGGGACGGGACTTGGCGCGGTCCTCATGCAAGAGGGAAGAGTAATAGCCTATGGTGGAAGGCAGTTGAGGGTTCATGAAAAGAATTACCCCACGCATGACTTAGAGCTAGCCGCAATTGTTTTCGCGCTTAAGTCTTGGCGTCACTATCTTCTTGGTGAGAAATTCGAACTGTTCACTGACCACAAATCATTAAAATACTTATTCTCTCAGAAGGATTTGAATTTAAGGCAGCAACGGTGGATGGAATTCTTAGCCTCCTACGATTTTGAAATAGCATATACCCCGGGCAAGGGTAACGTGGTGGCAGACGCCTTAAGTAGGAAAAGGTTGTCCTTGAGTCCGTTGTTTGTCGAACGACAAAGCTTAGAATTCATCTCTATGTTTGACTTTAGACCCTCCGTTGACTTAGTACCCGGTCTGTTAGCATCCTTGGAGGTTAGACCTACACTTCTAGGACGGGTTGGTGAGGCACAGCGAGACGACCCACAGTTGGTTGAGATAGTAGAAAAGCTCAAAGGGTGGGGAGTCGTCAAGCCATCTTCGCAGGTATACCCTAGACGATAAGGGTTGGTTACGAAGGGATAATAGACTTTGTGTACCACAAGACGAAGACTTAAGGAAGGCCATTCTTGATGATGCTCATCGCTCAAAAATGACCATTCATCCCGGCGGGGATAAGATGTACAAAGATATGAAGCGGGTTTTCTTTTGGGCCGGTATGAAAAAGGATGTGGCCGAGTACGTCGCTAGATGCTTGGTGTGCCAACGAGTTAAAGCAGAACAAAAGAAACCCGGTGGGTTGCTTCACCCATTAGAAGTTCCACTATGGAAATGGGAAAGCATCTCAATGGATTTTGTGGATGGATTACCAAGATCAAGGAAGGGTAACACGGGGATTTGGGTTATAGTAGATAGACTTACTAAAAGCGCCCATTTTATTCCCGTGAAAAGTAAGAGGACTGCTCCGTGGTTGGCTTCTGTATACATTAAGGAGATAGTTCGTTTGCACGGTATTCCTTATAGTATAGTAAGCGACCGTGACCCCATCTTTACTAGCGAATTTTGGAAGAGTTTACAAGAGGTGGTAGGGACTCAGCTATGTTTGAGCACCGCATATCATCCTCAGACAGACGGCCAGACCGAGAGGGTGAATCGCATTCTAGAGGATCTTTTAAGGCTTTGTATCCTAGACTTTGGGGGTACATGGGAAGAGCACCTTCCGTTAGTAGAATTCGCATATAATAATAGCTTTCAGTCTAGTATTGGCATGGCACCTTTCGAAGCTCTTTATGGAAGGCCTTGCCGTTCGCCTACATGTTGGTGGGAATCTACCGATAAAATCCTACTTGGGCCCGATATGGTTAGGGAAACCTCGGAGAAGATTGAGCTGATTCGAAGGAGGATGAAAGCAGCACAAGATAGGCAGAAATCGTATGCTGATAAGAGGAGGACAGATCTTGAGTTTGACATTGGGGACATGGTTTTTATCAAAGTATCTCCGTCACAGAATGTTGTTCGCTTTGGGTCCATGGGGAAATTAGCACCAAGGTTTGTAGGGCCGTTTCCTGTAAAAAAACAGGATTGGGAAGATGGCATATAGGGTGGAGTTGCCTGAGAAACTTAGTGGAGTACACGACGTATTCCATGTATCACATTTGAGGAAGTGTTTGCACAAGACCGCGGAGGTGGTAGAGCCGAGCTTGCTTAAAGAGGTGGAAATAGAGCGTGATGCAACAATTAGACGAGCTCCTACATGCATTCTTGGGTCGGAGATCAAAAAGTTGAGGAATCGAGAGGTTAGACTGGTTAAAGTGCAATGGGGAGATGATCAGAGCAACGCAACTTGGGAGACAGAAGAGAAGATGCATTCGTTGTACCCTTTTCTTTTTGAGGGTATGTCTTTTAATTTCTCCTTTATCGCTTAGCTTATCTTATCTTATCTTTAGTATGTCCTCTCATTAGTATCTTTGACCTTTAGTTAGGATAATCCTATGGTTGAAACATGTGTTTGAGACATGTTATGTATGATGGATGCAAAATGGATGCAAGTGTTTGCTAGTGGTTGCTCATGGATGCATATATACACACACTTTAGGCACTAGATCGGCTCAGTCACTTCATATTGCATATTGCATATATATGGATGTATTTAGATGTATAATGGTTGTACCATCATATGGATGCTGCATTCGGTTGAATGGGTGTGCACGCATATAGAAGTAGTATGTAAGCAATTAGGATCTTTTGCATACATAATGGATTCATGACACTTACATAATTTGCATTAAGGAGGTCAACTGAATCAGTAGACCGCCTGATTTCGCATTAGGTAAGGACATGTACACACACTTGCATATGATCATAAAGCATTAGAAGTCTTTTAAGGACAATGGATGCCTGTGTATGATGGATGAGTAGATGGACGTTTGGATGGTAGGATATACATTCTTCCAGACTTGAAGATTTCGGGGACGAAATCCTAAAAGGAGGGGAGAATGTAACACCCCGAATTTTCTATTAACACTAAAGTTGCTAAAATATTAATAAGTGTGTAAGAGAGGGGATGTATCTAATATGAATATAAAAATATTAATAAGTATGTAAGAGAGGGGATGTATCTAATATAAATATAAAAATATTAATAAGTGTGTAAGAGAGGGGATGTATCTAATATGAATATAAAAATATTAATAAGTGTGTAAGAGAGGGGATGTATCTAATATGAATATAAAAATATTAATAAGTGTGTAAGAGAGGGGATGTATCTAATATGTATATAAAAACAATAATAAGTGTGTAAAAGGGGGGGATGTATCTAATGTGTACATTGTAGAATATATATATATATATATATATATATATATATATATAGGCAGTTAATGCAAACATGAATAGAAGTTTATTAATTTGCTGAGTGTTTGCTGAGTCACTTCTGACTCATTGCTGAGTCAACAAGATAAACCCCATCTTGTCTGAACGGCTGCAGTTATTTCTAGGTTAAATCTAATGGCCTAAATGAATTCTAAAAATCTATAAATAAGTGGGTAGACCCTAGACCTAAATCACTTGTAAAATTAGAGAAGCTACCGTCATGCTGCTGCCATGGAGTTCAGCATAGCCGTCACAAACTAAGAAGAGGAAGCCTAATCATCTACAACTAAATCTACACAAATCAAATCAAAAGATCTCTCTTTCTCTAATTCTTTTCTTTTGTTGGTGAGTATGATGATTCTCACAAGACTATTACAAACTAATTTGACTCAGTTATGAATGGATCACAAGAAAGTGATGTGATTTGTAATTGTAAATTCTATATATTGTGGATCTCTTATTATGTTATTATGCTGTCGTATGATGTAAATTATATATGCTATGTCATGCTATGTTGTAAATTCTCTTATGCTATGTCGTGCTATGTTGAGAATCATGTCAAGCTATGTTATACTATCATACTATGCCATGTTATAAATCATGCTATATTATGTTGAAAAATCATGATGTTGTTGGATCATGCTTAAAGTTATGTTTTTTTTCTTAATTTAAATGGATCTTGTTTATGGGAATTTGCCTATTAGGTTAGGTGTACCCATAAACTTGAAACTATAATTAAATAAAACTTGATTATGGGAATTTGCCTATTGAGTTAGGTGTACCCATATAAAACCATGTTGTTAAAAAATTAGATGATGTTGATTCACACATGTTCATATGTAAGTTTATGAAAATTGATTGAGATTATATTAGGTGAATTTTGAACAAATTGACACCTTTAGGTCCATGACATGTATAATCTATGCAAGTTGGACATATGCAAGTTTCACCCCTTATTATGATTCATTTGGTCACATATACATGTTGTTATTATGATAATCTCTTTTATGCTATGAGTTAGGCTATTCGAGTCTAACATATATTTTGCGAATAAACGTTCAAACGTGGGGTAGGGGTAATATTAGGAATTAATAAATTGGGTGCAATTTTGTAAGATTTTGCATACCATGAATGGATGTCCATAATTGAGTCAATTATGGACATTGTTAAAAATTGGAAGTAATTAATAATTCAAGTAGGGAATTATTAAAATTGGGGGAAAGTGGATTATTATTAATAATCAATGCTTAGGACACGAGGTTGGACCCGTTTGTGATGTAAACCTGCCCGGACCCGCCCGGCAAATCCAGTAGTCACAAATGTCGGCCCAATGTGAGAGGTCCTAGGCCCAAACTAAAGCATAACAGTTGTAAAGACACGAGGTTAGACTCTTTTATGGTGTAAGACTGCCCGGACCCGCCCGGCAAATCCAGCTGCCATAAATGCCAGTCTAATGTGAGAGGTCTTTATGAGGTTATGGCCTTAATGAACTAAGAAATACTTAACCAGACAATCATGTAAGGTGGGACATGGGGGTTAAGTAGGTGCCTTGGGTGGCATGAGGAATCTGGTGGTTGCCTTTAGAGGCATTTGAAATACGATTAGACTTAACCAAACACACATGTAAATGAACATGACTAAGTGGGTTAAGTGGGATGGACTAATGGGGACAAGCTTAGGTGGAATGCTTGTGGTAAATAGTGGGGGCCCATTTCAACCAGTATCCCAAAACGTATATTTGTGGGCTCGACCCAAGTCGAGGACGGGACACGCATACTGGGTTTGACTATAAGAGGCCAAAACAGGGAGCGGTGGCAACGCAAGTCCAACGGGTTTCATATGCGTGTGTGGACCCGGGCTGGTAGGTAAGACGTTGTTGCATCGTGTAGGTATAAGCCGTGCATGTCCGTTGTATCAGGTTGCCACTTTAGGGGAGTGATACACCCCACTGTGGGGCCAGCACGGGTATCTACGAGTTAGGGAGCCGATCGAATAATGGGAAGTAGGGTACACCTAGTGGAGATAGGGGCAGGCGGCACCTATGTAGTCAGCTAGGGGTACGTAAAGCCATTGGGAAAGTTTCTAAGTGAAGCTAAGTGGGATGAATCTTTAGGGTGACTGGTGTGGTGCAGTATAGTGTTTATCCTTTAGTATTTAGGAGCGCCTATAACGTTGCCTTTAGCGATTGTCTATGTCCTTAATCTGCTCTTCATAGACATTTTCTTGTTTTCCAGCTTATGCCTTAGTCCAGTTATTTTGGTAATAGTATTGTAGAATTATCATATTCACCAGACTTTATGTCTGACCCCCCCTCTTTTCCATTCTTTTTCTCCCTTCAGGTCCGCAGGTTGGGCCAAGTTCTAGTGGAGTCTAGTTGGATCGCTTATCTTCTGGAAAGCTTGGACTGCTGAAGTAAAGTCCAGCTTGTTATCTTTCTTTTTAATGGCTATTCATGTAATGGGATTATGTACATGTTTTATCAAGATAGATATTGTACTTGACATTGAATATGGTGTTATGATGTAATCAAACATGTTTTGACTTCTGCTACAATGAAATAAAGTTTTTGAATTTCCAAGTACTATTTTATATCTGTCATGTTGTAATTTTACTGTTCTATATTCACTTAAAACCTCCATGGAAGTTAATGCATTCCCTTTGTGAGTGACATTAATGGACGTGGGGTGTTACAGGTTTGTGGAGCTTAAGCAAAATGGTCGACCAAATTTCTGATTTAGAAGCTTTGTCTAAGTATGCTCGTTCGTATATTGGGACTCCTGATCAGAAGAACTAGAAGTTCACTATGGGTTTGGACATCTACATAGAAAGACCATTGGTGGATCATCTTGATGATCCTTATGAGAAGTTAGTGGGAAAAGCCATGAGACATGAAAGCTTGTTTCCAAAGGAAGGAACTGTTGTTGCTGCAACCAAGGAAGCACAGAAACCACAGCCGGGTGGTAATAACAATAAAAACAGGAAGCAATGACAACAAAAAGGAAAGGATGGCAAAGAGTGAGGTGGTTTGCTTTATCTGCAAACAGAAGGGTCACTTTTCTAATGAATGCAAGAATCCAAAGGTTGAGAGGAAGCGTGACACGACCCAAACTCGCCCTCACGGGAAAGCCTGGATTGAGTTGAGAACACGACACATCAGAACCCAAACAGAAGAACATTTCATTGCTTATTACAACAATTACATCAGAGTACAAGAATATACAAAGTATGAGTAAATAATATACATTTGATAAATATCAGAGATTTACAAATTACAATGCAGCGAAAAATAATACAAAACACAACTGAAAGAGATAAACGGATACAGAGCTTTCCGAATATCATTTCAGCTGTAAACAAGGATCTTGTGAATATAAATCTACAAAACCAAAACTACTTGCTGCCCGTGGGGAAAATAGGGGCACCCAGAGTTTAGGTAAAAACAATAAACTCCAGGTCAGTCATGTGACTGGCGTGAGAACTAAAACAATTATTTAAGCCTTAACTTTAAAAATAAAGTAAATCAAGGGACCACGCCATATAACACGGAACGGGTTTCCCCCTAACAACACCAGTGCATAAAACAGTTTATAAACAATGCAATGCTTTTCAAAAAATGAAGCTATTATAGGACTCAGGTCCCATCACACAATGCAACGCAAGCCGGAGGATAGAGTTTTCCCTTATAATAGCCAAACATGCTTGGTACGTTTGAAAACAAATCATTTGATACTATTATAAGTGCATAGTGTATAAAACAACTTCAAATATAAATGTATCAATCATAGACGACGTGGGTACCATATATCATGTCGCCATACTAGGCTCTACAATCAAAACTGGAATGTCACGTATTGGAAATTGGATTTCCGTTATGAGTCGAGGCAAAGGATGTACTCCTCGCCGACTTCGAGACACTCTAGAAAATGCCTCAGGATCTCCCGCAGAAGACCCTTGGATCCTCCAAGGCCGGTCCTCCCTTACATTTGAGGATTAGTTATTCCTGAACACACGTTTCCCGGTCCTATAGGACCTATATCTATCGGCTTCGTAGTAACCGATATATCCGAGGCGCCCCACTATCCATCATCCACATAGGTAAAAATATAATAAATGTCTAGGCTCCATACCATGACATCACCCATAGCTAGAAAGAAACGTTATGTCCTCCTTGGGTCCCTTATCCCTTTTTGACTCATACCGAGGGGCGAGGCTCATGAATTAACGCTATACACAAAGCAATGCCCTTCAAGGCCGTGCTTTGATCATTAACCACAAGACTCTGCTTTTCAACAAAAGCCTTGATCATTTGCATCTCAGCATGCCACAGTAACAATTCACGGCATGCAACTGATGTCTATTGATATATAACCTCTGAGCTCGTACGTCTCAGAGAAAGCTGTTAAGAAAGAGAACAAATTCTCCGCCACTAAGCAGATACATATCTAATAGAGATCAATCAACACAGAATAAAATCCAATGTTAGAATCTATTTACTAGTTCGTTCTGGGTCTGAACGAAACCGGAGGCACCTTATTCCTCATCCCATATGTCCAATACAGGAGAGAAGTCCTCGCATATCCGGTCGATCTTTGGACGATCACCACTTATTACCTTGTCTTGGGTGTATAGCCCAATCAAAACATCAGTAATCATCCAAACGAGGTGAAGACCTCTGGTCTCGACCACCATCTTCATCGTTGACTTATCGTCGAATCAGTTACTCGGAATGGGTATAAACCCGGCCTTTCCGAATAACTCGCGTATATAATAAACAAGTGCTATAAAAACACAACATATGCCTCATTCCAATCCAGAATATTCTTTTATTCAAATATTCTTGTACTTTGGGAAAGGTTCCCATTAATTTTATCAAAGATAAATTCTTTAAATTTATTCTTTAATCTTCCTTTGGATATCAATTATAAACCAAGTTAAGGTTTATCCAAACTAGTCGGGATTAGCACACCTTACTGAAGTAATCATTTCTTTTATTTCCCCATCCCAACCTATTCATCTCATGGAGCAAAACTGGTAATACTCCGTATCTAACACCACGGTGTTATCGGTAAAATTAATTACCATTTCCCGTTCAAATCTAATTAAAGATTTAACTATTGCTTGGAGTAAAATTGGTGCTACTCCATTCTCGATCATTTCCCGAATTTGATAATTTAAATTATCACATTCACATTCCAATCTAATTAAAGATTCAATAAAACTCTACTTAGTTTTAATCTTCCTAAAAATCAATATGAATGATTTTTTTAACTTTGGAAAATCAAACATGTTGCATCGACAATCTACACCGTACTATTGATTTCTACCTATATATAACCTCTAAGCTCGTACGTCTTAGAGAAGGGTATTAAGCAAGAAAATAAATTCTCTGCCACAAAACAGATATATATTTAGCAGAGATCAACCATACAGTTCGAAATACAATATCAGACATGTAATCCTATCTTTAACCGGATTAAAGAACTAATGTCATTTAAAACACAGTTCACGATAAACCCAAAATCACCTTCCATTAATCATGGAATCTTCACGGAAAACAAATCAATATATATAATCGATATCAATTTCCATACCCGACTAATAATATAAATGGAATTATGACAAAGACTTTTAAATTCCATATATATTAACAGTCTTCCTCCACAGAAGCTCATTTCGATTATTATCAAATTGAATTCCATTCAATTCCAATTTAATATATTAAATTGGAGAACTTTACTTTGGAAAATTTCCATTAAATCTTAGAATAAAGATTTATAAATTCCAAATCTTAACTTCACTGTTAATCGGGTTAAAGAACAAGTGTTATTTAAAACACCGTTCATGATAAACCCAAAAATCCAATTCTTTCATTCAATTCCAATTAAATATTAATTAATTGGAAAACTTCTCTAAATCTTAATCAAAAGATTTATTCTTTTCTCAACTGGGTTTAAGAACAGTGTTAATAAAGACGCCATTCACGAGAAACCCAAAATCCCATTTGATATTAAATACAAGGCCCGGAGTAGAAATTATATCATCTTATATTCAATATCAAATTCTGAAACCAACAAATATCCTATTGGAAATAACGATAAATATATCTTCCAAATTTCCATAACAATATCCGTATAATCACGAAATCCAATATCGAAATATTCCGAAGACGATTTCCATTCAAATCTAGTTCAATTCTGTAATGACCCGCATTGGCAGGGGTATTATAATTAATATATTTAATTATTTAAAAGATGATTAAAAGGATTTAATGGTCGTGGAATTAAACAATGATGAATATTTAATTAAAATAATATATTTAATTCTGAAATAATCAAAATTGGCTGAAATGACGATATGTTGTGAACCAGATCATCTGTGATATTTAATTTAGTTTAAATTGAATTTGAATAACGAATATATTATTTGAACGACAGTTTGAACGTATAATTATAATATAATTAAAATAGAGCTCGAAATGGCGCGGTAGTTCGCTATTCGGCGATTTGAACTTCAACTGAATGTACAGAATTTGTTTTAAGCCAGATTTCTGTGAAACAAGAATTGTGTGGAGCTGGTGGAGTATATCTTTCTAGTGGATGAGAAAAATCGGGATTTCGTCGTGTAGATTTTGATGTATGGCCAAATCAAATTTTAGAATAGTCGCTATAGAATCGTTTATCGACCATAACGGTTTATCCGATATAACTAGATACCGGTTTCGAATCTAGACAAGGTTCTTTTGAGACATAGCGATAATTTAATTTTTAGAATTTATTGTAATTTTTAATTAATTAAATAAGCAACTTTTTATTTGGAGTGTTTTGCACCCTGTATCAGCAATTGTGGGGTTTCAAAAAAATGAGTTAATCTACCGATATTTTTGTATTATTGGAATCCTGGCGCATCGCTGATCACAACGGTAATTTTGTTTGCGTTGTTCGTGGCTCGTATGTATAGGAGGTAGTGTGAAATGGGGTATGTTCAATATTTTTACCGATAAGTGGTAACTCAAACCCTATTAGCTTTCTTTCTCTGATCGAAACAAGGCCACGTCTTCTTTGTTCACACCTACAAATTCTGTGTGGTTTCAAAACAAAAGATGTGTAAGATTTAAATCCATACAAACAAAAAGGAAAATCCTATAAATATAATTAACTCTTCTAAAACCTAGTTTTGCTTTTCCTCTGGTCATATTCCTTAAGGCCGCCACCGTTTTTCATTCCCACAGTAAAACAAATGTCTTCTAAAATCCAAAACAAACTAGATTAGATCCTACAAATCGAAACAAAAATATAACCAAAATGATGAATGGGTTCTCTTCGCGTTGGTATGGCTGTGGTGGCACTCGAACGTTATTCAGTCGAAAGTCGACGTTCACAGAGAATCTAGGGTTCGGTTTAGGGCCATCTCGTGGCGTCGGAGGTCAGGCAAATGGTCGGAGATGAACTCGTGATGGGTTCCGCACCTTGGTGGGTGATTTTTGAGGACCTCGCAGCAGTTCAGGTGGCGTCTTCTTCAGGGAAGCGATGAGTTCGGATGTTGGCAGGGGGGTGTCGAGTTGACTGAAAGTGGGATGGGAGGAAAGGGTTTTCGGTGGCGAACTGATTGGAGGTGGTTGCGCCGGAGTTCGGTGATCGGAGTGATGGAGAAAGGGCGGTCAACGAGGTGCCGTTGGTGTTGTTTTGGGTTCAGCGATGTCTGATTTGAGAAGGAGAAGCCTGGACTTTAAGGGAGCGGGTTAAAGGAGGATGGGCCACCGAATTGAAGTTAAGGCCCAACTTTCAAGTTCAATTTAAATAAAATTGTGTAAATATATATATATATCATAACTTGAATAATCGATATCTATTGCATACGTTATCGGTTTTCAGAAAAACAAGATTCGACGGGATCGTATGGACGGACACTACCCAATGGAACTGACTGGAAGTCCATCGGAGCTCGTCACAATTTATAGCAAAATAAATTGTCCTGATCTAATTCAAATCAACGACAATTATCGTTATTTAACGATGATAGTCCAATGTGAGTAAAACTCACCAACTCTAAACAGTTTATAATTTCATGTTGTATTTTTAGAACTGTTAGAAATTGTCTGATTTACTGTGTGTTGACTGTTTGATTAAACTGCTAGTCAGTTAGTGGAATTTCTATATTGATTCTGTTTAACAGAATATATCATATGGAACTGAAGGTGATGTTATCTATATTGTTTAACATCTGTGATGCAGGGAAACAGGTTGGAGGAATCCAACTGGATTCCTCAACATTTATATTACTGTGATTTATATATTGTGATATATAATGTGATATGTAATATGACGTTGATTATGTGTGTTTGGACGATATTTATCGTTGTTATATGGTGTGTTAAATACCATAGAAATACCAGAAATGTAGAAAAGGGAGTTTCAAAGTATATTTTGAAAATAATTTATTTATATAAAATCAATGGATTTTATATTATAAAAGGAAAAAGGATTTTGAATAAAAGGAATTATATTTGTAAATCAAATATAAGGGCATTATATTTGTAAATCAAATATAAGGGAAAGAATTTGTTAAACAGATATAGAGGGAAATATTTGTAAAACAAATATAAAAGGAAATATTTGTCAAATAAACAGAATAAAGGAAATATTTGTAGAACATTTACAAGTAGATTAAAAAGGGATTATTTATTTATTTAGGGAATAAATAGAATTAGAATAAAGGGATATTTATTAGAGAAAATAAATAGAATAAAGGAAATATTTATTTAGAAAATAAATACGATATTATAAAGGGAGTTAGAATTAATCAGTTAGAGTTAAAGGAGTAAATCAAATATAGTTTATTTGAAAGGAGTTAATCAGTTAGAGTTAACCAGTTAGAGGAAATCAAATAGAGTTAATCGTATAGAGTTAAAGAAATAGAGTTAAGCAAAATTAGAAATTGACTGGAGATTAATAAGTTGAATGGTTTCCTGAGTATCGATCTGATGTTGGTTTCGGCCTTCGGGGTTTATACTCAGGAAGTTATTCTCTTATTAGTTTACAGTTAGAGTCTGATAGTTGTGGAATGGTAGTGATTGATGATTGATCGATAGAATTTCCTTCTGGAAATGATATCGTTGTTTGCACACGTTTTTTCATTTGATAGTTAAATCACCGACTATCGATGTTTTTGACCATTTAACGTTGTTAATATGGAGAGACCAGTTGGATTATTATCCAAAGAACCACTCTGTATTGGCATAAGCATTGTGAATCATTTATGCCAAAGATAATTGAAGACGGAGTAAAGTGCAAGGGCTGTTGTATAAGTCTTAGATAACAGCGACTAAGATGGATATACTTAATAGTGCCTTCGGTTTGTCCAGTCCCAGGACAACTTGTATGGACGAAGGTCTGACAGAGTATATCTGGTAGATCACGTAAGTTGATCGTTTCAAACGTATTTACGTTGGTGGCGGAGGAATTCGTTTCTCTTACCTTATACCCGTGGTATTTTTGGGAAAATCAATTTGTGATTTAGAGGGTATGACGATGTGACATTCTAAGTGAATGAAGATGTGGTATGTGAAACGATAAGCATAGCTTCTAGCCTCACATCCGGTAAATGACAGAAATCGGGCAAGCAACATGGATAAGTCGGTCGCACCGAAGTAGGGTGTATATTCACCTATTTAGAGAATATTCATTTGCTTCTTTAATCTATCAATGCTATCCCATATATGTATACGGGAACGGTTGCTGATCCCAACCGTTGGTGATGTACATTCGATACACTCAAGCGAAATGAGTGGTCGGTCATGTGTGGCTGAGTTGCAAGATGTTCTTGTTGAACTCCAGTGTATCGTTCCTAGAGTACACTGATCGGAAGGTGGTTCCATACCTCGTCATAGTTGGAAATCCATTACCCAATACGTGCTTGCGGTTTTGATTTGTATAATATATATGTAGAACGTGAGATGAAAGCGTTTCTGCTAGATGATTAATGTAACACCCCGTATTTTGGGTTAATGCTAAAATTCACTAATAACAGGATAAATAATCTCAGATGTGGGAATTAGGGGAAACGGGCTGCGTTATTGCGTTCGTCTCGGAAAAATACGCAAAATAGAGTCCGAGTTTTCGAAAATCGGAGTCCGTATGGCCCAGTTATGGCCCGATGAAGTTTGCAGAAAATTCAAAACTAAAAAAAAACAGATTTAAAAATTTAAAACTCAGATTTTGGAATGGAACAGGCGGGGCCAGGCGGGAAGATTCCCGCCCTACCCATGTCGACAGGGCTGTCGACAGGCCTGTCGACAAGGGGGTCGACTTGCCTGTCGACTTGCCTGTCGACAGGGGTGCGGCGTCCAGAGAACCTGGGTGCACCAGGTTGCACCAGGTTGGGTTTTAGGCTGGCTTGGAGGGCTGGTTCTAGAGATTTCCGAAATCTAAGGGTCCTAATCTAATCTAGGGTTAATCTAAGGGCCTAAAACACTCACCTAATCCTATAAATAAGACCCCAACCCTACCCTAATTCATTCATAATTAGATCTTGTAACTAAACTATGGCAAAATGGAACTTGATCATGGCCTCCACAAATCAATGAAGAGAGTTGCAAGCTAATCAACATCTTCTTCAATTAAAGCCACTAATTCCACTTCATGAGTTTGCTAATCTTGGTTTTGGTGAGTTCCTATAGCTTTAATAATCAATTGTTAAATTGATTATGGTAGGATGTGATAAGACATGGCTATGTTTGTGGATAAATGAGTTTATGCAAGTTTGTATGATATGTGAATTGCAAGTTTTATGCCATATGCAAGCTTATTGCCATGTTTTATGATGCAAAACATTATGTTGAACATTTATGCATATGTAACATGTTATGCAAACTATATGTGAGAGTATATGCAAGTTATATGTAACATGATTTGCAAGTTATGTATGTGATTTTATGCATGCTAAGTATTTGGTGTTATGCATGCTAAGTATTTGATTGTATGCATGCTAAGTATTGGGTTTTATGCATGCTAAGTGTTTGGGTTTATGCAAGTTAAGTGGTGTGTTTATGCATAATAAGTGATTAATTCTATGCATGCTAAGTATGTGGTTTTATGCATGCTAAGTGTTTGGTATTATGCATAAATCATGACATGCAAGTTTACCCTTTTAAATGTGATGCATACATATGCAAGATGACACCTTTATATGCTATGCATGTTTACCCTCCTTTAAGATGCAAGTCATATATGCAAGTTCAACATGTTAAGCAAGTTATGTGTATGTTGATATGCAAGTTATGTTTATGATATCATGCAAGTTATGTGTATGATGTTATGCAAGTTAACATGTAACATGTTGTGCAAGTTCACACCTTTAAGACACATGCAAGTTCATCTTTGTATAACCTATAAACACTTATGCAAGTCGCCTTTGTATATACGACATATGTATGTTCATGCAAGTTGGGTTATTTAGTAATGCTAGTTGGGTTAATATCATGATGTAAGTGGACACCTTTTAACCCATGTTAATGCTAATGTATGCTAAGTGAAACCAATGTTAAGTGTGAAAGAATCTTCTCTTGGAAATATGTCGTGTTAGCATAAGTGCGTGGGGAAACGATGGGGTTAATAGACATGTTAATGAATGGTGTGAAATGGTTATGATTAAGCATACCATAAAATGAATAAGCAGAAGTGGGAATTTACCTATTGAGTTAGGTCTACCCCATGGGAATTTACCTATTGAGTTAGGTCTACCCATGTTATGAAAAACTTGATATTAATTAGGGATAATTAATATGGGGGTGATTAATTAGGTGTAATTAATCAACTAAGACACGAGGTTGGACCCTTTTGTAGCGGAAGTCTGCCCGGAACCGACCGGCCATCCAGCGGCTACAAATGATTGGCCCAATGTGAGAGGTCTTAGTCATAAAGTAAATACATGATTAAAGTAAAGACACGAGGTTAGACCCTTTTGATGACAGAAGTCTGCCCGGAACCAACCGGCATATCCAGCAGTCATAAAAGACGGTCTAATGTGAGAGGTCTTTATGAGGTCATGATCTTAACTAATGAATTAAGAAACACTTAACCATATTAGCATGTAGAGGGGCATGAGGGGTTAAGTGGGTGCCTTGGGTGGCATGTTGTAACTAGTGGGGGTGTCTTGGGTGGCATGAGGAAACTAGTGGGTTGGCTTGGGTGGCAATAGAAAATACGATTAGAATACTTAACCAAAGTGGAACATGTAATTAAACATGATTAAAGGGTTAAGTAAGTTCCTTGGGTGGCATGTGGGAATCAAGTAAGTGCCTTGGGTGGCATGCGGAAATCTAGTGGGTGCCTTAAGTGGCAATTGAAATATAATTAGATGACTTAACCAAACCTTAACATGTAAGGGGGCATGATTATAAAAAAGGGGTTAAGTGGGATGCACTAGATAAAATGACAAGCTTAAGTAGTAGCATTGTGGGGGCCCATTTCAACCAATATCCCAAACGTATCTTTGTGGGCTCGACCCATGTCGAGTGACGGGACACGCATATTGGGCTTGACTATAAGAGGCCAAAACGGGGTAGCGGTGGCAACGCGAGTCCAACGGGTTTCATATGCGTGTGTGGACCCGGGTTGGTAGATAAGCCGTTGTTGCATCGTGTAGGTATAAGCCGTGCACCATTGATTATCGGGTTGCCACTTTGGGGAGTGATACACCCCACTGTGTGGCCAGCACCGGTATCTACGGTAGGGAGCCGATCGCTTGGGGAGTAGTAGGTACATCTAGTGGAGATAGGGGCAGACGGCACCTATGTAGTCAGCTAGGGGTACACGAAACTACTATTAAAAATTACTGGGTACAACTAGTGGAGATAGGGGCAGACGGCACCTATGTAGTCAGCTAGGGGTACAAGAAACTACTGGGAGAAATTACTAAGTACACTTAGTGGGATCAACCTTTAAGTAGGAATTACCCTTGGGTGGGTAAAACTGGTGTGGTGCAGTGTAGGAATTACCCTTGGGTTGGTAGATCTGGGTGGTGTAAGCTAGTAATTATCCTTGGGTGGATAAATGCATCTTTTTCGGTTATCGTAGTACATCCGGTGTTTAGTTGGCTACTTAGTGTAGTCATTATCCCCAGAGGTACCGTACCTTGTTTATGTCATACCCTAATTACTTTAATAGTTGTATTGTTAGGGTTATAGGACTCACTCAGACTTATGTCTGACCCCGTTGTTTTTATTTTTTTTCCAACCCTCAGGTTATCAGAGTGGGCCCGGTACGAGTGGGCTAGATCAGGCTGCTTTATTCTCTTTTGGAGCTTGGACCATAGATGTAGAGCTCAGCTTACCCTTTCTTTTATGGCTATCAGTTCATGTATTGGGATTATGTACTTTTATTTACCAGGATGGATATTTTGTACTTGACTCTTATTATGGTTTTGTGATGTAACCAAACATGTTTTACTTTCCGCTGCAATAAAATGATGTTTTAAGATTTTCAAGTATTACTTATATCTGTCTTGTTGTAATTTTTCTGTTCTATATTCACTTAAAATACTCCACCGATGTTATGGCATTCCCTAAGAGAGTGACCATAGCGGGTGTGGGGTGTTACACGTGGTATCAGAGCTTAAGGTTACCAGAACAGATAAAATTTTTAGAAAAACTATTTTCTAAGAATATGTTTGAAAGGAGTATTTTCAAAAACATGTCTTTTAAGAGAAAAGTTTTTGAAAGAAAAGCATAATCCCCAATAGCCATATCTATATCTGTAACGACACGGATTTCGCCCGGACCTAATCGATCGCTAAACCGACCAAGACCGTTCGAATCCCGTATACGCTAACTTTGGGTATACAACACATCAGAACAAATAACAGAAGACTTCAATAAACATCATAATAATGTTACATCAGAGTACAGAATATCAGAGTATATCGAAATATAATACACAGCGGAAGATAAATTTACATAAATGTAAAACAGTGCACAGCGGAAATATAAACTACACAGCGGAAGACTGTAAATGCCTGGACACCGCTTAAAGCTTCAATCCAGAATCCTGCTCAAAACATCTGCAAAATAAAACTACTCGACTGCCCGTGTGGAAAATAGGGGCACCCGAGTTCGCAAGGGAAAAGCAAACTACAGGTCAGTCATGGGACTGGTGTGAGAACTCAAAAACAGTTGTTAAACTTGTTTAAAAATAAGGCAAATCACGGGACCACGCCACTTTCGCGGAACGGGTTTACCCCCATGAAAGCCAGTGTATAAACAACAATCAATATAGATATATGGATCTACTATGCATCAATCAACATGCAATATCCCTATCTACCCATTTAGATTAATCACCACACTTAGATTTTCCAAATCCAATTCAATTTACAGAAATTATTCCTTTGGATTTTATTCCCGATTTCTTATTTCAAATCATTTGAAATACATATCTAACTTTCTATATCAAAGTAGATTTCACTTCGGGATCTCAAATCAAATCATTTGGAAATGTGAATTCCAAAACATAACAATGCATACAAACAAGTATGCAACCAAATATCGTGCTCCCCATCGACAAGGCAAAGGGTACGCACCTCGCAACTCGATATATATATGTGCACCTACCCCACATAGGAGTAGGCTACACCGACGATGCACCTCCCACTCAGGAGAGCATACACCGCCCTCTCACCCATACTTTTAGTCTCAGGGTTACCCGAATCTTTAGCCACATACTAAATCATTTCATATCCCGAAGTAGGGAAAATCATTTCACAACATAATAATCACAATGTATCATATAATACATTTCTAAATCACTTTAGAAATCATCGGGTTTTGGGCCTCGAAATCCTTTCTGTTTTATAAAACATTTTTTTATAAAACATTCCCTGTCCAAAATCGGGAATACATTTTTTTTCACTTAAGAAAAATATCATTTCACAATCATTCGTTAAATTTGAAATGAACACAACATCGCTAAACACCTTATCGTCAAATCGTGAAGTCTTTCACAAGGCGTTAGCACACAGATATTTTCAACCCAACCCAATGCTAAATGTAAAAGCATATTCTGCTCATAAACTGGTCGAGCACAATCCAAACCATCAATCAATCAAATTTAACATACGCCTCATTCCAATTCATTAGTCACTAACCGTAAATTAATCAAGAGAATAATTCCCCAAATATTAACCCCGAAGGCCGAAACCAACATCAGATCAATATCCAGAAAACCATTCTGCTTGGCTAACCGACAGTTAGTTTCTAAATTTCACGTTCAAATCTAATTAAAGATTTAACTATCGCCTGAAGCAAAACTGGTGATACTCCATTCTCGATCTTTTCAATCTAATTAAAGATTCATTAAAACTCCACTTAGTTTTAATCTGTGACTGGGTTAAAGAATCAGTGTCATCTAAAAACACGGTTCGCGATAAACCCAAAGTCACATTCCATTAATTATCGGGTTAAAGAACGAGTGTTATTTAAAAACACTGTTCACGATAAACCCAAAAATCATTCCATTAATTATCGGGTTAAAGAACGAGTGTTATTTAAAACACTGTTCACGATAAACCCAAAAATCAATATCAATTCAATTCCAATTAAATATTATTTAATTGGTACACTTCATTAAATCTAAATAAAAAGATTTAATCTTTTCTCAACTGGGTTCAAGAACAGTGTTAGTGAAGACACCATTCACGACAAACCCAAATCACATTCGATATTCAATACAAGGCTCTGAATAGAAAATATATCGGCTTATATTCAATATCGAGTTCTACGACTAACAGATGTCGTATGGGAAATAACGATATAAATATATATATCTTTCAAATTTCCATAACAACACCTGTATAATCACGAATCCCAACATCGAAATATTCCGAAGACAATTTCGATTCAAATCCACTCCAATGCAATCATTGGAATTTTGGTTATTTTTAAAACCCTTTTCGAATTCAATTTATTTATTTAAAAATAAATAGAATTATAATCCTAGTTCAAAACTAGTTCATTTCGATAAAAATCTATTTTTATCTTTTCAAATATGGAGTTTTTCATCCCAATTCTTCCCAAATCATTTCTTATGATTTTACACAAATTATTACTATTTTTAATAATTTTATCAAGGCCCGTACAGTCGATTTCCAACAATGGCCATCGAACTGCACTTACAGCGACCTTTTTCAAATTTGATTTGGACGTATCTCCAAATCCAACCGTTAGATTTCAAATTTCTAATATTCCTTAGAAAGCTCTTTTCGATATGAACCCAACGGTTCCGGTTTTAGGAGAATCCGACGGTCGGATCTCCCGTAATGTCCGTTTGAAATAAATGGTCGAAATTCGCGAACTGCCGCGGCGCGGCGCGTTCTATTCAGGCCATTATATTATATATATAATATATATAATATATATTTCGTCGATTTCTATTTAAAACGAATTATATAAATAGTTTTGAATTCGTTTCAAAAACATTTTCAACTTCCTTTTCAATTCAAATCACAATTGAATTCTTCTTTATAGATTCGTTTTAAAATTCATTTCTATTCAATTCAAATTTCAATTCAATTCGAATTCGTTTTCAATTCAATTCATTTCGAATTCATTTTCTATTCAATTCAATTCGAATTCGTTTTCTATTCAATTCAATTCGAATTCATTTTCTATTCAATTCAATTCGAATTCGTTTTCTATTCAATTCAATTCGAATTCGTTTTCTATTCAATTCGAATTCGTTTTCTATTCAATTCAATTCGAATTCGTTTTCTATTCAATTCAATTCGAATTCGTTTTCTATTCAATTCAATTCGAATTCGTTTTCTATTCAATTCAATTCGAATTCGTTTTCTATTCAATTCAATTCGAATTCGTTTTCTATTCAATTCAATTCGAATTCGTTTTCTATTCAATTCAATTTTCAATTCAATTCAATTCGAATTCGTTTTCTATTCAATTCAATTCGAATTCGTTTTCTATTCAATTCGAATTCGTTTTCTATTCAATTCAATTCGAATTCGTTTTCTATTCAATTCAATTCGAATTCGTTTTCTATTCAATTCAATTCGAATTCGTTTTCTATTCAATTCAATTCGAATTCGTTTTCTATTCAATTCAATTCGAATTCGTTTTCTATTCAATTCAATTCGAATTCGTTTTCTATTCAATTCAATTTTCAATTCAATTCAATTCGAATTCGTTTTCTATTCAATTCAATTCGAATTCGTTTTCTATTCAATTCGAATTCGTTTTCTATTCAATTCAATTCGAATTCGTTTTCTATTCAATTCAATTCGAATTCGTTTTCTATTCAATTCAATTCGAATTCGTTTTCTATTCAATTCAATTCGAATTCGTTTTCTATTCAATTCAATTCGAATTCGTTTTCTATTCAATTCAATTCGAATTCGTTTTCTATTCAATTCAATTTTCAATTCAATTCAATTCGAATTCGTTTTCTATTCAATTCAATTCGAATTCGTTTTCTATTCAATTCAATTCGAATTCGTTTTCTATTCAATTCAATTCGAATATTTCATATACATCGTTTTCAATTCGAATATTTCATATACATCGTTTTCAATTCGAATATTTCATATACATCGTTTTCAATTCGAATATTTCATATACATCGTTTTCAATTCATATATATATTTCATATACATCGTTTTCAATTCATATATATATTTCATATACATCGTTTTCAATTCATATATATATATATATATATATTCACCTTTCACTATATACGATATTTTCATTTTCAATACATACGATATATTCATTTTCAATATATACGATATATTCATTTTCAATATATTCGATACTTTCACTTTCAATATATTCGATATTTTCACTTTCAATATATTCGATATTTTCACTTTCAATATATTCGATATTTTCACTTTCAATATATTCGATATTTTCACTTTCAATATATTCGATATTTTCACTTTCGATATATTCGATATTTTCACTTTCAATATATACGATATTTTCACTTTCAATATATATATCGTTTTCACTTCATATGTATATATATATCGTTTTCAATTCGAATATTTCATATACATTGTTTTCATTTCATACATATATATATATCGTTTTCAATTCGAATATTTCATATACATTGTTTTCAATTCGAATATTTTCACTTTCAATATATTCGATATTTTCACTTTCAATATATTCGATATTTTCACTTTCAATATATTCGATATTCACTTCGCTATATATATATAAATTTCACTCTTCATATCTATGTTATTTCACTTCGCTATATATATAAATTTCACTCTTCATATCTATGTTATTTCACTTCGCTATATATATAAATTTCACTCTTCATATATATGTTATTTCACTTCGCTATATATATAAATTTCACTCTTCATATATATGTTATTTCACTTCGCTATATATATAAATTTCACTTTTCATATATATGTTATTTCACTTCGCTATCAATCAATTTTCACAACAATTTCAACCAATAAATATCGTCCATGGTTTGTGGACGAGGGGCGTATATATATATATATAGATATTTATATATAGCAATTCACTTCCACTTTCAACACATATATATAAAATTATAAAAAGAAATTGAAGAGTGAGAAATCCTCACCAATAGCTATCCACTCACACGATTCTTCCTTAATAGAAATCTTCGCCTTTTGTCGCTTTCACCCGTATTCTCTACATATGTAAAAATCGAATTTTTACTTCAAAGTTCAATATATAAAAATCGAATTTTTATTTCAAAGTTCAATATATAAAAATCGAATTTTTATTTCAAAGTTCAATATATAAAAATCGAATTTTTATTTCAAAGTTCAATATATAAAAATCGAATTTTTATTTCAAAGTTCAATATATAAAAATCGAATTTTTATTTCAAAGTTCAATATATAAAAATCGAATTTTTATTTCAAAGTTCAATATATAAAAATCGAATTTTTATTTCAAAGTAAATTCATTTTTAAAGTTCAAACCTTTTTTCTAAAAATCAGTTTTTACTTTTGTTAAAAATCAGTTTTTTATATCTTTTTAAAATCAGTTTAAAAATCTAATAAAGTCAGTTTTTACTTTTAAAACTAAATCAGTTTTTAAAAACGTAAAAATCAGTTTTTTTTCCTTTAAACTAAATCAGTTTAAATCCTTCTATAAAATTCAGTTTTAATAAAAAAAAAACAACAGTTTTTCAAATTAAAATAAACGAGTTTTCAGTTTTTTTTAAAAATCAAACAGATGAATGAAAGAGAAAAGAAAGAAAAAAAAAATTGAAAACTTACAGCCACCGATGTGGGAGGGGGACGAATGTTCGTGAGGGGGGCCCTTCCACGGTGGTGCATGAACGACAGGGGGAGGCGAAAGGAAGCGGTCGGCGATTGGTGTGGGCAGCGGGTGGCTCGCAGTCAGGTGGTCCGATTTAGGGCAGAGGGATTCAATCGAACCAATGGGGGCGCGAGGTTTCACAGAGGAAGGGGTGGAGGAAGCGGAGTTCGTCGATGGCGGCATGAAGGGGGCGGCGGCGGATGTAGGGTGGAGGCGATGGGGTCTCGACGGGTTTTAGGGCACCATGGTCTTCTTCTTTTTTTTTTTTTTTTTTTTTTTTTTTTGTTTTGTTTACTGATTAATGAAATCGGGGGGGGGGGCCAGAAGGAAGAAAAAGGGGGTAAAGTATATATTTTTTTTTATTCTTTATTATTTAATTATTAAATTTCGCAAAAAGGTTGACTTTCACATATGACCTCGAAACGAGGCCCACCGCCTGTCGCCCATAGCGTTTCACCCCCATTCCGAACACAATGGGATATGTATCGCAAGCTGATTTGATCGTTACAATCAGTTTCCTTTTGAATTTTCATTTAAATCACTATATTGAATTTTAAACGCACATTTCAAATTACCGGGGTCACATACTAACTAGAAAAATTCCAGAAAAATATTTTCTAGCTTCGTATTGACGATACGGTCCTAACAAAACTAGTTTCGTCGAATTCTGAGACCGTTTGAAAAATGGCCAATTTCCAGTCGATTAAAATCCACTGAAAATGGTCAAACGCATTTTCTTTTGCCACGCTCACATATTGATTCGAAAAATTGTGAAATTTGGAATCTAGCAATAACTTGACATCACGGACCCAACAAAAGTGGTTTCGTCGAAATCCGAGGTCATTTGCAAAATGTCCATTTTTAAGGGCCTGAATTCCATAGCGACTATTCAGAATTTTCAACTGGACATATCTTTTGATTCCCGATATGAAATCTTGATTTTTCGGATTCGTTGGAAAGATATTCACTATTAGATTCCATTATTTTTGGTTTCACTAAAATCCGGATTGTTTTGCACCCGGTACATTCAATTGAAGTTTGAAATCGAATTATCGAACTACCGCGCCATTTTCAATTCTATTTATAATTATATATAAATATTTATATTCTAACGACGACGCGTATAATATATACGTTTGATTTATATTCAAATAAATTTCTCATCGATATTATTTAAAATAATTCATGTTAAATAATCAGAATTCGCTAAAATTGCCAAAATAAAAATTTCAAACTGGCTCGCATTTTACGGGTTGTTACAATCTCCCCCACTTAAAACTTTTCGTCCCCGAAAAGGAACAAAGTCGAAAGTGGTTTGATTATCCAACTCTACGCTCGATCTGGCTTCTATTCTCCAACTCTTTAGTTTCTGAGAATTTTCAAAATTTCAAAAATTTGGCTAACACCCTAAATTTTTGAAAAATTTCGCCATAACCTCCCCTGCACCGGGAGCATCGGGGAATTTCAAATAGCTTCCCCGGTCCTTCAGATCTCAAAAAGAAAAAGAAAAAGCCAAGCGGCTAGCCAATAGGCTCACAAAATCATCATCACCCAAACAAAACAGGAAATTATGTAGTAAACATGTACCTATTTGTCGGGCAAACAAATTTTATTCTCTGCTCTAGCCTCCTTGCTATGACCTGTTCAATGATATACATGTATATGCAAGCAGATGCGACCAAATTCCAATACAATTCAATATTTGGTTGAATTAGGCAAAATGGTTAAAATTTAGCAACCAAATAAACAAACCACACAAACATCAATCAATTAGTTGATTATATTTTCAAATATATAATTTTATATATTTAAAATCATATTTTCTAAAATTAGATTATATATATAATCACAGATACGTTATTTATAAACAAATAACTCTCGACTCATTCTAGGGCATTTCTAACCCCATCTCTAACGAGACACTCATTCTAGAATGCTACTGATTCTATCTCTAATGAGGATTCTTTTATAGGACATTACTAATCCTACCTCTGATGAGTCTTTTGTTCAGTTCTAACGAGTTGTACCCCAAAGATTTGAGTTTAACCAAAGCTCTGATACCACGTTGTAACGACACGGATTTCGCCCGGACCTAATCGATCGCTAAACCGACCAAGACCGTTCGAATCCCGTATACGCTAACTTTGGGTATACAACACATCAGAACAAATAACAGAAGACTTCAATAAACATCATAATAATGTTACATCAGAGTACAGAATATCAGAGTATATCGAAATATAATACACAGCGGAAGATAAATTTACATAAATGTAAAACAGTGCACAGCGGAAATATAAACTACACAGCGGAAGACTGTAAATGCCTGGACACCGCTTAAAGCTTCAATCCAGAATCCTGCTCAAAACATCTGCAAAATAAAACTACTCGACTGCCCGTGTGGAAAATAGGGGCACCCGAGTTCGCAAGGGAAAAGCAAACTACAGGTCAGTCATGGGACTGGTGTGAGAACTCAAAAACAGTTGTTAAACTTGTTTAAAAATAAGGCAAATCACGGGACCACGCCACTTTCGCGGAACGGGTTTACCCCCATGAAAGCCAGTGTATAAACAACAATCAATATAGATATATGGATCTACTATGCATCAATCAACATGCAATATCCCTATCTACCCATTTAGATTAATCACCACACTTAGATTTTCCAAATCCAATTCAATTTACAGAAATTATTCCTTTGGATTTTATTCCCGATTTCTTATTTCAAATCATTTGAAATACATATCTAACTTTCTATATCAAAGTAGATTTCACTTCGGGATCTCAAATCAAATCATTTGGAAATGTGAATTCCAAAACATAACAATGCATACAAACAAGTATGCAACCAAATATCGTGCTCCCCATCGACAAGGCAAAGGGTACGCACCTCGCAACTCGATATATATATGTGCACCTACCCCACATAGGAGTAGGCTACACCGACGATGCACCTCCCACTCAGGAGAGCATACACCGCCCTCTCACCCATACTTTTAGTCTCAGGGTTACCCGAATCTTTAGCCACATACTAAATCATTTCATATCCCGAAGTAGGGAAAATCATTTCACAACATAATAATCACAATGTATCATATAATACATTTCTAAATCACTTTAGAAATCATCGGGTTTTGGGCCTCGAAATCCTTTCTGTTTTATAAAACATTTTTTTATAAAACATTCCCTGTCCAAAATCGGGAATACATTTTTTTTCACTTAAGAAAAATATCATTTCACAATCATTCGTTAAATTTGAAATGAACACAACATCGCTAAACACCTTATCGTCAAATCGTGAAGTCTTTCACAAGGCGTTAGCACACAAATATTTTCAACCCAACCCAATGCTAAATGTAAAAGCATATTCTGCTCATAAACTGGTCGAGCACAATCCAAACCATCAATCAATCAAATTTAACATACGCCTCATTCCAATTCATTAGTCACTAACCGTAAATTAATCAAGAGAATAATTCCCCAAATATTAACCCCGAAGGCCGAAACCAACATCAGATCAATATCCAGAAAACCATTCTGCTTGGCTAACCGACAGTTAGTTTCTAAATTTCACGTTCAAATCTAATTAAAGATTTAACTATCGCCTGAAGCAAAACTGGTGATACTCCATTCTCGATCTTTTCAATCTAATTAAAGATTCATTAAAACTCCACTTAGTTTTAATCTGTGACTGGGTTAAAGAATCAGTGTCATCTAAAAACACGGTTCGCGATAAACCCAAAGTCACATTCCATTAATTATCGGGTTAAAGAACGAGTGTTATTTAAAAACACTGTTCA
This sequence comes from Allium sativum, assembly GCA_030737875.1. Lineage (NCBI taxonomy): Eukaryota > Viridiplantae > Streptophyta > Magnoliopsida > Asparagales > Amaryllidaceae > Allium > Allium sativum. Next base: position 1,042,085,461 of record CM060916.1, on the reverse strand, counting down.
CGATAAACCCAAAAATCATTCCATTAATTATCGGGTTAAAGAACGAGTGTTATTTAAAACACTGTTCACGATAAACCCAAAAATCAATATCAATTCAATTCCAATTAAATATTATTTAATTGGTACACTTCATTAAATCTAAATAAAAAGATTTAATCTTTTCTCAACTGGGTTCAAGAACAGTGTTAGTGAAGACACCATTCACGACAAACCCAAATCACATTCGATATTCAATACAAGGCTCTGAATAGAAAATATATCGGCTTATATTCAATATCGAGTTCTACGACTAACAGATGTCGTATGGGAAATAACGATATAAATATATATATCTTTCAAATTTCCATAACAACACCTGTATAATCACGAATCCCAACATCGAAATATTCCGAAGACAATTTCGATTCAAATCCACTCCAATGCAATCATTGGAATTTTGGTTATTTTTAAAACCCTTTTCGAATTCAATTTATTTATTTAAAAATAAATAGAATTATAATCCTAGTTCAAAACTAGTTCATTTCGATAAAAATCTATTTTTATCTTTTCAAATATGGAGTTTTTCATCCCAATTCTTCCCAAATCATTTCTTATGATTTTACACAAATTATTACTATTTTTAATAATTTTATCAAGGCCCGTACAGTCGATTTCCAACAATGGCCATCGAACTGCACTTACAGCGACCTTTTTCAAATTTGATTTGGACGTATCTCCAAATCCAACCGTTAGATTTCAAATTTCTAATATTCCTTAGAAAGCTCTTTTCGATATGAACCCAACGGTTCCGGTTTTAGGAGAATCCGACGGTCGGATCTCCCGTAATGTCCGTTTGAAATAAATGGTCGAAATTCGCGAACTGCCGCGGCGCGGCGCGTTCTATTCAGGCCATTATATTATATATATAATATATATAATATATATTTCGTCGATTTCTATTTAAAACGAATTATATAAATAGTTTTGAATTCGTTTCAAAAACATTTTCAACTTCCTTTTCAATTCAAATCACAATTGAATTCTTCTTTATAGATTCGTTTTAAAATTCATTTCTATTCAATTCAAATTTCAATTCAATTCGAATTCGTTTTCAATTCAATTCATTTCGAATTCATTTTCTATTCAATTCAATTCGAATTCGTTTTCTATTCAATTCAATTCGAATTCATTTTCTATTCAATTCAATTCGAATTCGTTTTCTATTCAATTCAATTCGAATTCGTTTTCTATTCAATTCGAATTCGTTTTCTATTCAATTCAATTCGAATTCGTTTTCTATTCAATTCAATTCGAATTCGTTTTCTATTCAATTCAATTCGAATTCGTTTTCTATTCAATTCAATTCGAATTCGTTTTCTATTCAATTCAATTCGAATTCGTTTTCTATTCAATTCAATTCGAATTCGTTTTCTATTCAATTCAATTTTCAATTCAATTCAATTCGAATTCGTTTTCTATTCAATTCAATTCGAATTCGTTTTCTATTCAATTCGAATTCGTTTTCTATTCAATTCAATTCGAATTCGTTTTCTATTCAATTCAATTCGAATTCGTTTTCTATTCAATTCAATTCGAATTCGTTTTCTATTCAATTCAATTCGAATTCGTTTTCTATTCAATTCAATTCGAATTCGTTTTCTATTCAATTCAATTCGAATTCGTTTTCTATTCAATTCAATTTTCAATTCAATTCAATTCGAATTCGTTTTCTATTCAATTCAATTCGAATTCGTTTTCTATTCAATTCGAATTCGTTTTCTATTCAATTCAATTCGAATTCGTTTTCTATTCAATTCAATTCGAATTCGTTTTCTATTCAATTCAATTCGAATTCGTTTTCTATTCAATTCAATTCGAATTCGTTTTCTATTCAATTCAATTCGAATTCGTTTTCTATTCAATTCAATTTTCAATTCAATTCAATTCGAATTCGTTTTCTATTCAATTCAATTCGAATTCGTTTTCTATTCAATTCAATTCGAATTCGTTTTCTATTCAATTCAATTCGAATATTTCATATACATCGTTTTCAATTCGAATATTTCATATACATCGTTTTCAATTCGAATATTTCATATACATCGTTTTCAATTCGAATATTTCATATACATCGTTTTCAATTCATATATATATTTCATATACATCGTTTTCAATTCATATATATATTTCATATACATCGTTTTCAATTCATATATATATATATATATATATTCACCTTTCACTATATACGATATTTTCATTTTCAATACATACGATATATTCATTTTCAATATATACGATATATTCATTTTCAATATATTCGATACTTTCACTTTCAATATATTCGATATTTTCACTTTCAATATATTCGATATTTTCACTTTCAATATATTCGATATTTTCACTTTCAATATATTCGATATTTTCACTTTCAATATATTCGATATTTTCACTTTCGATATATTCGATATTTTCACTTTCAATATATACGATATTTTCACTTTCAATATATATATCGTTTTCACTTCATATGTATATATATATCGTTTTCAATTCGAATATTTCATATACATTGTTTTCATTTCATACATATATATATATCGTTTTCAATTCGAATATTTCATATACATTGTTTTCAATTCGAATATTTTCACTTTCAATATATTCGATATTTTCACTTTCAATATATTCGATATTTTCACTTTCAATATATTCGATATTCACTTCGCTATATATATATAAATTTCACTCTTCATATCTATGTTATTTCACTTCGCTATATATATAAATTTCACTCTTCATATCTATGTTATTTCACTTCGCTATATATATAAATTTCACTCTTCATATATATGTTATTTCACTTCGCTATATATATAAATTTCACTCTTCATATATATGTTATTTCACTTCGCTATATATATAAATTTCACTTTTCATATATATGTTATTTCACTTCGCTATCAATCAATTTTCACAACAATTTCAACCAATAAATATCGTCCATGGTTTGTGGACGAGGGGCGTATATATATATATATATAGATATTTATATATAGCAATTCACTTCCACTTTCAACACATATATATAAAATTATAAAAAGAAATTGAAGAGTGAGAAATCCTCACCAATAGCTATCCACTCACACGATTCTTCCTTAATAGAAATCTTCGCCTTTTGTCGCTTTCACCCGTATTCTCTACATATGTAAAAATCGAATTTTTACTTCAAAGTTCAATATATAAAAATCGAATTTTTATTTCAAAGTTCAATATATAAAAATCGAATTTTTATTTCAAAGTTCAATATATAAAAATCGAATTTTTATTTCAAAGTTCAATATATAAAAATCGAATTTTTATTTCAAAGTTCAATATATAAAAATCGAATTTTTATTTCAAAGTTCAATATATAAAAATCGAATTTTTATTTCAAAGTTCAATATATAAAAATCGAATTTTTATTTCAAAGTAAATTCATTTTTAAAGTTCAAACCTTTTTTCTAAAAATCAGTTTTTACTTTTGTTAAAAATCAGTTTTTTATATCTTTTTAAAATCAGTTTAAAAATCTAATAAAGTCAGTTTTTACTTTTAAAACTAAATCAGTTTTTAAAAACGTAAAAATCAGTTTTTTTTCCTTTAAACTAAATCAGTTTAAATCCTTCTATAAAATTCAGTTTTAATAAAAAAAAAACAACAGTTTTTCAAATTAAAATAAACGAGTTTTCAGTTTTTTTTAAAAATCAAACAGATGAATGAAAGAGAAAAGAAAGAAAAAAAAAATTGAAAACTTACAGCCACCGATGTGGGAGGGGGACGAATGTTCGTGAGGGGGGCCCTTCCACGGTGGTGCATGAACGACAGGGGGAGGCGAAAGGAAGCGGTCGGCGATTGGTGTGGGCAGCGGGTGGCTCGCAGTCAGGTGGTCCGATTTAGGGCAGAGGGATTCAATCGAACCAATGGGGGCGCGAGGGTTCACAGAGGAAGGGGGTGGAGGAAGCGGAGTTCGTCGATGGCGGCATGAAGGGGGCGGCGGCGGATGTAGGGTGGAGGCGATGGGGTCTCGACGGGTTTTAGGGCACCATGGTCTTCTTCTTTTTTTTTTTTTTTTTTTTTGTTTTGTTTACTGATTAATGAAATCGGGGGGGGGGGGGGGGGGGGCAGAAGGAAGAAAAAGGGGGTAAAGTATATATATTTTTTTTTATTCTTTATTATTTAATTATTAAATTTCGCAAAAAGGTTGACTTTCACATATGACCTCGAAACGAGGCCCACCGCCTGTCGCCCATAGCGTTTCACCCCCATTCCGAACACAATGGGATATGTATCGCAAGCTGATTTGATCGTTACAATCAGTTTCCTTTTGAATTTTCATTTAAATCACTATATTGAATTTTAAACGCACATTTCAAATTACCGGGGTCACATACTAACTAGAAAAATTCCAGAAAAATATTTTCTAGCTTCGTATTGACGATACGGTCCTAACAAAACTAGTTTCGTCGAATTCTGAGACCGTTTGAAAAATGGCCAATTTCCAGTCGATTAAAATCCACTGAAAATGGTCAAACGCATTTTCTTTTGCCACGCTCACATATTGATTCGAAAAATTGTGAAATTTGGAATCTAGCAATAACTTGACATCACGGACCCAACAAAAGTGGTTTCGTCGAAATCCGAGGTCATTTGCAAAATGTCCATTTTTAAGGGCCTGAATTCCATAGCGACTATTCAGAATTTTCAACTGGACATATCTTTTGATTCCCGATATGAAATCTTGATTTTTCGGATTCGTTGGAAAGATATTCACTATTAGATTCCATTATTTTTGGTTTCACTAAAATCCGGATTGTTTTGCACCCGGTACATTCAATTGAAGTTTGAAATCGAATTATCGAACTACCGCGCCATTTTCAGTTCTATTTATAATTATATATAAATATTTATATTCTAACGACGACGCGTATAATATATACGTTTGATTTATATTCAAATAAATTTCTCGTCGATATTATTTAAAATAATTCATGTTAAATAATCAGAATTCGCTAAAATTGCCAAAATAAAAATTTCAAACTGGCTCGCATTTTACGGGTTGTTACAATATCTTTCGAATTCTCCGTTTTGAATCCCTTCCTCTCTCGTTTTGAGTTTCCCCTCCGTATATAGGTGATCTTTCTAAGATAGATAAGAATGGAAAACCACTTCAAGGGACTTAGATGTTAGTCGGATTAGAAGTTGGTTCAAGAAGGAGGAGGACTGGTAGGTATCTATTGGATAGACGAGGGGAGGAAGGCTCAAACAGTTGTTTGGTTAATGAAGGATGAAACCTCATTGGTGGAAGGTTACGAGTGGAGAATGGGAAGAAGAAGGCAAGTAGTTATCCTTTTGGGAAGGAATGGGACATCTTATTAGGATTGTCCAAAGGGGCATAGGCAAGCTATGGAATCTCCTGGAGGGTAGTTGTATTCCCTCGCGACTAGGGTACCTGATGGGGATAGGACCGTCTAGGTTGGAATTTGAATTTCTTCATTATCCGATTCGAACTTTATTTGATACTGACGCATCGAGTTCGTTTATCTCATCATTGTTAGTTGAGTCACTGCACTTAGACACCAGTTGGTAGATGATCCCTTAGTTGTTTCAAACCCAATTGGGGCTCCATGATGTGTTTGGGTTTGAAAGTTGCTATACTTAGCATTGAATTTAGATGTGATGCTTTTTGGGCTTCACGGGCTATGGGATAGTGTTGGGCATGGACTGGTTATCCAGTAGGGGTGCCGTTCTTGATTGTGGAAGGAGAGTTGTTAGGCTTATGACCCGCTAGGGTAACACTCTCGAGATCTCTTGTAATCCCATGGAATCTGTTATGCTAAGTTATCTAGAATCGCTGGACACGTCGGTCAAGAGTTTGCGATCAGTTAGAGTGGTCCGGGAATACTCGGATGTGTTTGAGGAGGTGAAGGGCTTACCTCCGGAGCGGGAGATTGACTTCCGAATATATCTGGTAGATAATGCCAAACCAGTATCTTGGCCAGTGTGCCACAAGGCTCCTCGTGAGAGGAGGGAACTCCATAAGCGAGTAGACGATTTACTTGAGAAGGGGTTCATAAGACGAAGTATATCGGAGTGGGGTGCTCCGGTAGTTTTTGCCACGAAGGCGGATGGGTCCCTCAGACTTTGTGTAGGTTAAAAAGAACTAAATAAACTCACAAAGAAGAATAGACACCCATTGTCGAGGATTGATGATCTCTTTGATTAGTTAGTGAGCGCCTCAGTATTTTCTCAGTTGGACTTAGCCACGGGGTTTCATCAATTGAGGGTGGCTGAGGATAGTATAGGGAAGACTACCTTTAGGACTCCGGATGATTTTTTTTTATGAGTGGCTGGAGATGCCATTTGGTTTGACGAACGCCCCCGTATGATGAAAAGGGTGTTCATGGAGTACCTAAATAAGTTCGTGATGGTCTTTGTGGATGACATCTTGGTCTTTTCTAGGAGCGAAATAAGTTTCCGTATGTGCTCAATAGGGTGAGCAAAGCCAGTTATGGGAAAAACGGTGGTTTTGGAGCGAGACTGGCGAGGACATCCAAAGTTGGCCAAAGGCTTAATTGTTTAGCCATTTTTACTAGTATCATCTCACGTAGGTCGCCTGAACTCGAAGGAGATATCCCTTGGGTGTTTGTTTGATATTGGTTTAGGCCTTTGGGGCTTGCATTTGGGGGATGTCTAGTTCGACTAGGGTGGTCTGCGTGAGAGATGGACAGTTGTGATGATTTTGGGATGGGATTCTTAGCATCCTATGAGTTTGAGACATCGTATACCCATGGCAAGGGAAACGTGGTGGCGGACGCCTTAAGTAGAAAAGGTTGTCCTTGAGTTTATTGTTCGTTGAACGACGGAGCTTTGAGTTTATTTCCATGTTTGACTTTAGACCTTCCGTTGACTTTGTACCCGGTTTGCCAGCCTCCTTGGAGGTTAGGCCTACTCTTTTGGGGCGTATTAACGGAGCACAGCGGGACGACCCACAGTTGGTTGAGTTAGTAGAGAAGCTCATGAGGAGGGGGAGTCGTCCAGCCATTTGAGTAGGTACACCCTAGATGGTAAGGGGTGGTTGCGTAGAGACGGTAGACTTTGTGTACCGCAAGACGAGGAATTGAGGAAGGTTATTCTTGATGATGCACACCGTTCTAGGATGACCATTCATCCCGGTGGGGACAAGATGTACCAAGATATGAAGAGGGTTCTCTTCTGGGCCGGTATGAAGAAAGATGTGGCTGAATATGTCGCTCGATGCTTGGTGTGCCAACAAGTGAAGGCGGAGCAAAAGAAACCAGGTGGGTTGCTTCACCCATTGGAAGTTCCGCAATGGAAGTGGGATAGCGTCTCGATGGATTTTATTGACGGGTTACCCAGATCAAGGAAGGGTAATACGGGAATTTGGGTGGTGGTAGACAGACTTACTAAGAGCGCCCATTTCATACCTGTGAAGAGCAAGAGGACCGCTCCATGGCTAGCTTCTGTATATCTTCGAGAGATAGTTCGATTGCATGGGGTACCCTCTAGCATAGTGAGTGATCGAGATCCTATCTTCACTAGCGAGTTCTGGAGAAGTTTGCAAGAAGCAGTGGGGACTCAATTGTGTCTGAGCACCGCATATCATCCTCAGACGGACGGCCAGACTGAGAGGGTGAATCGTGTCCTAGAAGACCTTTTGAGGCTTTGTATCTTAGATTTTGGAGGTACATGGGAAGAGCATCTTCCATTGGTGGAGTTCGCATATAATAACAGCTTTCAGTCCAGTATTGGTATGGCTCCTTTCGAAGCTCTCTATGGAAGGCCTTGTCGATCTCCTACATGTTGGTGGGAATCTACGGATAAGATCTTGCTTGGGCCTGATATGATTAGGGAGACTTCTGAGAAGATTGACTTGATTCGAAGAAGGATGAAAGCAGCGCAGGATAGGCAAAAATCTTATGCGGACAAGAGGAGGACGGACCTTGAGTTTGAAGTTGGGGACATGGTTTTCGTCAAAGTATCTCCGTTGAGAAATGTTGTTCGCTTTGGATCCGTTGGGAAGTTAGCACCGAGGTTTGTTGGGCCGTTTCCTATTAAGGAAAGGATTGGACGGATGGCTTATAGAGTGGAGTTGCCCGATAGACTTAGTGGTGTACATGATGTATTCCATGTATCACATCTGAGGAAGTGCTTACATAAGACCGCAGAGGTGGTAGAGCCGAGCTTGCTTAAAGAAGTGGAAGTAGAGCGTGATGCGACTATTCGACGAGCTCCTACCCGCATCCTTGGGTCAGAGACTAGGAAATTGAGGAATCGAGAGGTTCATCTAGTCAAAGTGCAATGGGGAGAAGACGAAGGCAACGCAACTTGGGAAACAGAAGTGAAGATGCGTTCATTGTACCCGTTCCTTTTTGAGGGTAAGTCTTTTAGCTTCTCCTTTATCGTTTGTCTAGTACTTATCTTATCTTTAGTATGTCATCTCATTAGTACCTTTGACCTTTAGATAGGGTAAACCTATGGTTGAAACATGTGTTTGAGACATGTTATGTTTGGTGGATGCATGTGGATGCAAGTGGTTGCTAGTGGTTGCTCGTGGATGCATATACACACACTCTAGGCACTAGATCGGCTCAATCACTTCATATTGCATATTGCATAAAATTGTGTGTAGGAAGCTATATTTATGAATGTCTAATGATTGTGTTATCATATGGATGATGCATTTTGGTGAATGATTGTGCACTCATGTAGATATTGTATGTGTCGATAGGGTTCTTTCGCATACATAATGGATGCATGGCACTATCATGGTTTGCATATGTTCATACATTAGATAGGGGACATATACACACACTTTTTGCATATGCTCATACATCATTAGAAATTGTTCTAAGGACAATGGATGCCCGTGTTTGGTGGATTGAGTAGATGGTTGTTTGGATGGTAGGATATTCATTCTCCTTAGCTTAGAGATTTCGGGGACGAAATCCTTTAAGGAGGGGAGAATGTAACACCCCGTATTTTGGGTTAATGCTAAAATTCACTAATAACAGGATAAATAATCTCAGATGTGGGAATTAGGGGAAACGGGCTGCGTTATTGCGTTCGTCTCGGAAAAATACGCAAAATAGAGTCCGAGTTTTCGAAAATCGGAGTCCGTATGGCCCAGTTATGGCCCGATGAAGTTTGCAGAAAATTCAAAACTAAAAAAAAAACAGATTTAAAAATTTAAAACTCAGATTTTGGAATGGAACAGGCGGGGCCAGGCGGGGCCAGGCGGGAAGATTCCCGCCCTACCCATGTCGACAGGGCTGTCGACAGGCCTGTCGACAGGGGGGTCGACTTGCCTGTCCAGAGAACCTGGGTGCACCAGGTTGCACCAGGTTGGGTTTTAGGCTGGCTTGGAGGGATGGTTCTAGAGATTTCCGAAATCTAAGGGTCCTAATCTAATCTAGGGTTAATCTAAGGGCCTAAAACACTCACCTAATCCTATAAATAAGACCCCAACCCTACCCTAATTCATTCATAATTAGATCTTGTAACTAAACTATGGCAAAATGGAACTTGATCATGGCCTCCACAAATCAATGAAGAGAGTTGCAAGCTAATCAACATCTTCTTCAATTAAAGCCACTAATTCCACTTCATGAGTTTGCTAATCTTGGTTTTGGTGAGTTCCTATAGCTTTAATAATCAATTGTTAAATTGATTATGGTAGGATGTGATAAGACATGGCTATGTTTGTGGATAAATGAGTTTATGCAAGTTTGTATGATATGTGAATTGCAAGTTTTATGCCATATGCAAGCTTATTGCCATGTTTTATGATGCAAAACATTATGTTGAACATTTATGCATATGTAACATGTTATGCAAACTATATGTGAGAGTATATGCAAGTTATATGTAACATGATTTGCAAGTTATGTATGTGATTTTATGCATGCTAAGTATTTGGTGTTATGCATGCTAAGTATTTGATTGTATGCATGCTAAGTATTGGGTTTTATGCATGCTAAGTGTTTGGGTTTATGCAAGTTAAGTGGTGTGTTTATGCATAATAAGTGATTAATTCTATGCATGCTAAGTATGTGGTTTTATGCATGCTAAGTGTTTGGTATTATGCATAAATCATGACATGCAAGTTTACCCTTTTAAATGTGATGCATACATATGCAAGATGACACCTTTATATGCTATGCATGTTTACCCTCCTTTAAGATGCAAGTCATATATGCAAGTTCAACATGTTAAGCAAGTTATGTGTATGTTGATATGCAAGTTATGTTTATGATATCATGCAAGTTATGTGTATGATGTTATGCAAGTTAACATGTAACATGTTGTGCAAGTTCACACCTTTAAGACACATGCAAGTTCATCTTTGTATAACCTATAAACACTTATGCAAGTCGCCTTTGTATATACGACATATGTATGTTCATGCAAGTTGGGTTATTTAGTAATGCTAGTTGGGTTAATATCATGATGTAAGTGGATACCTTTTAACCCATGTTAATGCTAATGTATGCTAAGTGAAACCCATGTTAAGTGTGAAAGAATCTTCTCTTGGAAATATGTCGTGTTAGCATAAGTGCGTGGGGAAACGATGGGGTTAATAGACATGTTAATGAATGGTGTGAAATGGTTATGATTAAGCATACCATAAAATGAATAAGCAGAAGTGGGAATTTACCTATTGAGTTAGGTCTACCCCATGGGAATTTACCTATTGAGTTAGGTCTACCCATGTTATGAAAAACTTGATATTAATTAGGGATAATTAATATGGGGGTGATTAATTAGGTGTAATTAATCAACTAAGACACGAGGTTGGACCCTTTTGTAGCGGAAGTCTGCCCGGAACCGACCGGCCATCCAGCGGCTACAAATGATTGGCCCAATGTGAGAGGTCTTAGTCATAAAGTAAATACATGATTAAAGTAAAGACACGAGGTTAGACCCTTTTGATGACAGAAGTCTGCCCGGAACCAACCGGCATATCCAGCAGTCATAAAAGACGGTCTAATGTGAGAGGTCTTTATGAGGTCATGATCTTAACTAATGAATTAAGAAACACTTAACCATATTAGCATGTAGAGGGGCATGAGGGGTTAAGTGGGTGCCTTGGGTGGCATGTAGTAACTAGTGGGGGTGCCTTGGGTGGCATGAGGAAACTAGTGGGTTGCCTTGGGTGGCAATAGAAAATACGATTAGAATACTTAACCAAAGTGGAACATGTAATTAAACATGATTAAAGGGTTAAGTAAGTGCCTTGGGTGGCATGTGGGAATCAAGTAAGTGCCTTGGGTGGCATGTGGAAATCTAGTGGGTGCCTTAAGTGGCAATTGAAATATATTTAGATGACTTAACCAAACCTTAACATGTAAGGGGGCGTGATTATAAAAAAGGGGTTAAGTGGGATGCACTAGATAAAATGACAAGCTTAAGTAGTAGCATTGTGGGGGCCCATTTCAACCAATATCCCAAACGTATCTTTGTGGGCTCGACCCATGTCGAGTGACGGGACACGCATATTGGGCTTGACTATAAGAGGCCAAAACGGGGTAGTGGTGGCAACGCGAGTCCAACGGGTTTCATATGCGTGAGTGGACCCGGGCTGGTAGATAAGCCGTTGTTGCATCGTGTAGGTATAAGCCGTGCACCATTGATTATCGGGTTTCCACTTTGGGGAGTGATACACCCCACTGTGGGGCCAGCACGGGTATCTACGGTAGGGAGCCGATCGCTTGGGGAGTAGTAGGTACATCTAGTGGAGATAGGGGCAGACGGCACCTATGTAGTCAGCTAGGGGTACACGAAACTACTATTAAAAATTACTGGGTACACCTAGTGGAGATAGGGGCAGACGGCACCTATGTAGTCAGCTAGGGGTACAAGAAACTACTGGGAGAAATTACTAAGTACACTTAGTGGGATCAACCTTTAAGTAGGAATTACCCTTGGGTGGGTAGAACTGGTGTGGTGCAGTGTAGGAATTACCCTTGGGTGGGTAGATCTGGGTGGTGTAAGCTAGTAATTATCCTTGGGTGGATAAATGCATCTTTTTCGGTTATCGTAGTACATCCGGTGTTTAGTTGGCTACTTAGTGTAGTCATTATCCCCAGAGGTACCGTACCTTGTTTATGTCATACCCTAATTACTTTAATAGTTGTATTGTTAGGGTTATAGGACTCACTCAGACTTATGTCTGACCCCGTTGTTTTTATTTTTTTTCCAACCCTCAGGTTATCAGAGTGGGCTCGGTACGAGTGGGCTAGATCAGGCTGCTTTATTCTCTTTTGGAGCTTGGACCATAGATGTAGAGCTCAGCTTACCCTTTCTTTTATGGCTATCAGTTCATGTATTGGGATTATGTACTTTTATTTATCAGGATGGATATTTTGTACTTGACTCTTATTATGGTTTTGTGATGTAACCAAACATGTTTTACTTTCCGCTGCAATAAAATGATGTTTTAAGATTTTCAAGTATTACTTATATCTGTCTTGTTGTAATTTTTCTGTTCTATATTCACTTAAAATACTCCACCGATGTTATGCCATTCCCTAAGAGAGTGACCATAGCGGGTGTGGGGTGTTACAATTAATATATTGTGGTTGATAGACATTATTATAATATCAAAAGCTTTTTGATATAAAGATATTTTGGATTCTCATAAGGGAAAAACTCGTTCCGTTATACGGCGTGGTCTTATGAGATATCGTTGCATTGCTCAAACTGTTTTAAACTGTTTACTCATACCAGTCCCATGACTGACCCAGAGTTTATTTTGTTTTGTTTTCCCTAAACTCTTGGGTGCCCAATTTTGTACGGGCAGTCAAGTAGTCAGGATTTACAGATATATCTGAAGAGCTGGAGCAGGAGGCTTCGGGATCATATAGCTATAGTTTATTTCCGCTGTGTTGTAAGTGTTGTACTTTGATAATGATGTATATTCAAATACAGATGTATATTTCAAGTTATGTTATATATATTATATGTTATTCGTTCTGCTGTGAGATTCGTGTTACTCTGATGTTGTGTTCTTCTTCTTCCGTTCTAAGTTTCTATCTTATCTTTCCTCACCCTCTAATTTCTTTCATTAATTACCGGGATTTTTTCGATGTTTGGTTAGTCGTCATCATGTTTATGTCGATAACCAAAGTCGCTAAAAATCTAAGTCATTACAGTTGGTATCAAAGCTTAAGTTAAGAATTGCCTTGGCTCTGTGGCGTGACTCAGTAGAGATAGGGTTAGTAATACCCTACTTTGAGTTTGAGTGTATATATACGAGTGCGTATTTGTATTTGATATAAAAATGGTTTTATATTGTGGAGATTCATTGGTTGAGTAGTTTTTGAATTCTGGTCGATCAGTTTGATCCACTGTATCGGTAGGGGTTTGTAAACACTTGAATACGATGGACCGACACAGTATGGATATGTGATATATTATCATATATAGGTTGTGATTATAATCGAGTAAGATTATAACATGTGAAATGGTTATATATAACCAATCAGAATTCACATAAGTGAAATACGTGAAATCAGAGGAGTTAAATATGAAATTTAAATCATAATTGAAATTCAAACTCTGGAAATTGGAATAAGTGTTTGGAAATAGATTCGGATTAAGTATATGAGAATTTTAAAATCCTGGGAGATTTTAAATTTGTTTAAAGCATTTCAAATGGTATTTGGAATTGATTTCAAAGTGGAAAGGTTTAAAAATGGTTTTAAAAGTGATATAGTATTGAACTCACTCCGATAGCTGGAAAATAATTCTGATGATGACCGCAGCATCATCAGTGTTCATTTTCGAGTTGATAAGTGACGGATTACTACCGAGGATTTTGTTTTTGAATTGTTTGAGAAAAACAAATTGTTTTGGTACTTTGAAATAAACACTTTGATTTTTTATATGATAAAGTGATTTAAAATTCCCAGGAAAAGATTGTTGAATTAAAACCAATTTGAATTGAAGGTTGGAAAAGCAATTGGAATTAAAATTGAAATCAATTAGGTGAAAATTGAATTAAATTGGGTTAGAATGATATCAAGACAAATTGGATTGATGAGTTAAGAATTTGAAATCAAGAATTGGACTTTGATTTGAAATGAAATTCGACCTAGGTATAAGCGAATGGTTGAATTTGTGGATAAGAATTGATTGGAGTTTGATTGGAAATACATTGGTATATGCTGAATTGACAGCAAGTGGAAGGGATAGAGTTGATATGCCCGACAAAAAGGTACAAGTTTATATTTGATATGAGTTTGGAATTTATGAGCCGAATTGGCAAGCCGCTTGGCTGTTTGATTTTCTTTTGGGTTGCAGAAGGCCTAGAGAGGCGAGTTGTGGTTTTACCGATAGGGCTGTACAAAGGAGGTTATGGCGAAATTTTCCGAAAATTTAAAGTGTTAGAAAATTTTCAGAATTTTTGAAAATTTTAGTTAGTTGGAATGAATAAATATTTTAGTCGATATTAATTGGTTCAGTTGAAATCAGAAATAAGGGGTAAACAAATCTTAGGAATTCCAATAGATAGGGTCGTCCTCTAACTTAGCAATTTCGAGGACGAAATTATTTTAAGTGGGGAAGAATGTAATGACCCGCATTGGCAGAGGTATTATAATTAATTTATTTAATTATATAAAAGGTGATTAAAAGGATTTAATGGTCGTGGAATTAAATAATGATGAATATTTAATTAAAATAATAAATTAAATAATATATTTAATTCTGAAATAATCAGAATTGGCTGAAATGACGATATGTTGTGAACCGGATCATCTGTGATATTTAATTCAGTTTAGAATTGAATTTGAATAGCGAATATATTATTTAAACGACAGTTTGAACGTATAATTGTAATATAATTAAAATAGAGCTCGAAATGGCGCGACAGTTCGCTATTCGGCGATTTGAACTTCAACGGAATGTACAGAATTCGTTTTAAGCCGGATTTCTGTGAAACAAGAAACGTGTGGAGCTGGTGGAGTATATCTTTCTAGTGGAAGAGAAAAATCGGGATTTCGTCGTGTAGATTTTGATGTATGGCCAAATCAAATTTTAGAATAGTCGCTATTGAATCGTTTATCGACCATAACGGTTTATTCGATATAACTAGATACCGGTTTCGAATCTAGACAAGGTTCTTTTGAGACATAGCGATAATTTAATTTTTAGAATTTGCTGTAATTTTTAATTAATTAAATAAGCAACTTTTTATTTGGAGTGTTTTGCGCCCTGTATCAGCAATTGTGGGGTTTCACAAAAATGAGTTAATCTACCGATATTTTTGTATTATTGGAATCCTGGCGCATCGCTGATCACAACGGTAATTTTGTTTGCGTTGTTCGTGGCTCGTATGTATAGGAGGTAGTGTGAAACGGGGTATGTTCAATATTTTAACCGATAAGTGGTAACTCAAACCCTATTAGCTTTCTTTCTCTGATCGAAACAAGGCCACATCTTCTTTGTTCACACCTACAAATTCTGTGTGGTTTCAAAACAAAAGATGTGTAAGATTTAAATCCATACAAACAAAAAGGAAAATCCTATAAATATAATTAACTCTTCTAAAACCTAGTTTTGCTTTTCCTCTGGTCATATTCCTTAAGGCCGCCACCGTTTTTCATTCCCACAGTAAAACAAATGTCTTTTAAAATCCAAAACAAACTGGATTAGATCCTACAAATCGAAACAAAAATATAATCAAAATGCTGAATGGGTTCTCTTCGCAATGGTATGGCTGTAGTGGCACTCGAACGTTATTCTGTCGAAAGTCGACGTTCACAGAGAATCTAGGGTTTGGTTTATGGGCCATCTCGTGGCTTCGGAGGTCAGGCAAATGGTCGGAGATGAACTCGTGATGGGTTCCGCACCTTGGTGGGTGATTTTTGAGGACCTCGCAGCATTTCAGGTCGCGTCTTCTTCAGGGAGGCGATGAGTTCGGATGTTGGCGGGGGGGGGGGGGGGGTGTCGAGCTGACTGAAAGTGGAAAGGGTTTTCGTTGGCGAACTGATTGGAGGTGGTTGCACCGGAGTGATGGAGAAAGGGCGGTCAACGAGGTGTCGTTGGTGTTGTTTTGGGTTCAGCGATGTCTGAGTTGAGAAGGAGAAGCCTGGGCTTTAAGGGAGCGGGTTTGTTAAAGGAGGATGGGCCAACGAATTGAAGTTAAGGCCCAACTTTCAAGTTTAATTTAAATAAAATTGTGTAAATATATATATATATATCATAACTTGTATAATCGATATCTATTGCATACGTTATCGGTTTTCAGAAAAACAAGATCCAACAGGATCGTATGGACGGACACTACCCAATGGAACTAACTGGAAGTCCATCGGAGCTCGTCACAATTTATAGCAAAATAAATTGTCCTGATCTAAGTCAAATCAACGACATTTATCGTTATTTAACGATGATAGTCCAATGTGAGTAAAACTCACCAACGCTAAACAATTTATAATTTCATGTTGTATTTTTAGAACTGTTAGAAATTGTCTGATTTACTGTGTGTTGACTGTTTGATTGAACTGCTAGTCGGTTAGTGGAATTTCTATATTGATTTTGTTTAACAGAATATATCATATGGAACTGAAGGTGATGTTATCTATATTGTTTAACATCTGTGATGCAGGGAAACTATGACGACACGGAATTTCGCTTAATCCGAATCATTCGTTAAACCGATCTAGACCGTTCGAAACCCCTGATCGTTTGAGAACAGGACAAAACAGAACACAAACGGAAGAACATTTCATTGCTATTACAACAATCTCATCAGATACAAGAATATACAGAGTATAACTGAATAAATTACATTCGATAAATATCAGAGATTACAATAAATTACATAGCAGCGGAAAATAATACAAAGCACAACTGAAGGTGATATACGGATACAGAGCTTTCCGGATATCATTCCAGCTGTAAACCAGGATCCTGTGAATATAAATCCGCAAAACCAAAACTACTAGCTGCCCGTGTAGAAAATATGGGCACCCAGAGTTTAGGTTAAAACAATAAACTCCAGGTCAGTCATGTGACTAGTGTGAGAACTAAACAGTTATTTAAAACTTTACTTTAAAAGAGAGTAATTCAAGGGACCACGCCGTATAACACGGAACGGGTTTCCTCCCAAGAATACCAGTGCATAGAATAAACAGCGCAATGTTTTTTCAAAAAATGAAGCTATTATAAGACCCAGGTCCCATCACACAATGCAACGCAAGCCGGAGGATAGGGTTTTCCCTTATAATAGACAAACATGCTTGGTACGTTTAAAACAAATCATTTGATACTATAATAAGTGTATAGTGTCAAAACAATTTCAATCATAAATATAAATCATAGACGGCATAGCATCCCATGCTACTATGTCGTCATACTAGGCTCTACAAATAAAGCCGAAATATCTCGTATTGGAAATTGGATTTCCGTCATGAGTCGAGGCAAGGGGCAAGCTCCTCTCCGCGTTCGAGACACTCTAGCAAATGTCTCAGGGTTACGCACTCTGGGCAACCCCGGATCCTCCAAGGCCGGTCCTCACTTACGTTAGAGGATTAGTTATTCCTGAACACACGTTTCCCGGTCCTTACAGACCTATAATCGAGGCGCCTCATCCAACAACCACATAGGTGAAAAGTATATAAATGTCAGGGCTGGTAAGTCACTGACACCACCAAAGCTAGAAAGAAACGTCGTGCACTCCTTGGGTCCTCATCCCGTTTTTAACTCATACCGAGGTGTGAGGCTCGCGAATTCATGTTATACACAAAGCTACGCCACAGAGGCCGTGCTTTGATCATCAACCACAAGACTTTGCTTTTCAACAGAAGCCTTGATCATTGCATCTTAGCGTGCCACACAGGCAATTCATGCCATGCGACTGATGTCCATCGATATACAACCTCTGAGATCGTACGTCTCAGAGAAGGGCGTTAAGCAAAAGAATAAATTCTCCGCCGCCAAACAGATGTATATTTAATAGAAATCAATCAACACAGAATAAAATCCAATGTTAGACACACAATCCATTTTCAAGTCCGTTCTGGGTCTGAACGAAACCGGAGGCACTTTCCTCGCATATCCATCCATCTCCAAGTACGTCTGGACGACCACCAACTATTTCCATCCTCTTGGGTGTACAGTCCAATCAGGATCGTCAGTAATTATCCAAACGATGTGAAAACTTCCGGTCTTCGACCACCGTCTTCATCTTCGACATATCGTCGAATCGGTTATTCAGAATGGGTATAAACCCGGATTTTCCGAACAACCCGCGTATATTAAAAACAAATGTTACACAAACTCAACATATGCCTCATTCCAATTCAGAATATTCTTTTATTCACCAAATCACATTCTTAGGGAAAGGTTCCCATTAATTTTATCCAAGATAAATTCTTTAGAATTTATCCTTTAATCTTCCTTTGGATGATCTATCAAACCAAATTATGGTTTTCTAAACTAGTCGAGATTAGCGAACCACAACGAAGTAATTATTTATTTTATTTCCCAATCCCAACCTATCATCCCATGAAGCAAAACTGGTAATACTCCATATCTAACACCATGGTGTTATCGGTAAAATTAATTACTATTTCACGTTCAAATCTAATTAAAGATTTAACTATCGCTTTGGAGCAAAACTGGTGATACTCCATTCTCGCTCATTTCTAAATTTGATAATTTAGATTACAGATTTACATTTCAACCTAATTGCAGATTCGTTAAAATTCCTTTTACTGGGTTAAAGAACTAGGTGTTATTTAAAACACAGTTCACGACAAACCCAAATCACATTATATTTATTATCGGGTTACAGAACTAGTGTTATTTAAAACACCGTTCACGATGAACCCACAAATCAATTCTAGTTCAATTTAAATCAAATATATTAGGAATTCTGATTATTTAAAACCCCTTTTTAAATCTAATTTATTTATTTAAAAACAAATCGGGTTTTAAATTTAGTTCAAACTAGTTCATTTTGATAAAATCTATTTTTATCTTTTCAAATATGGAGTTTTTCATCCCAAATTTTCCCAAATCATTTCTTATGATTTTACACAAATTATTACTATTTTTAATAATTTTATTAAGGCCCGTACAATCGATTTCCAACAATGGCCATCGAACTGCACTTACATCGAGCTTTTTCAAATTTGATTTGGACGTATCTCCAAATCTAACCGTTAGATTTCAAATTTCTAATATTCGTTAGAAAGCTCTTTTCGATACGAACCCAACGGTTCCGGTTTTAGGAGAATCCGACGGTCAGATCTCCCGTAATGCCCGTTTGAAATAAATGGTCGAAATTCACGAACTGCCGCTGCGCGGCGCGTTCTATTCAGGCCATTACATTATATATATAATATATATTTCGTCGATTTCTATTTAAAACGAATTATATAAATAGTTTTGAATTCGTTTCAAAAACAATTTCAACCTTCATTTCAATTCAAATCAAAATTGAATTTTCTATGATAAATTCGTTTTAAAATTCATTTCTATTCAATTCAAATTTCAATTCATTATGAATTCACTTCAAATCCTTTTCCATTCAATTCGAATTCGTCTTCAATTCAATTCGAATTCGTTTTATATTCAATTCGAATCAAATTCATTATATATTCAATTGAAATCAAATTCGTTTCCTAATCAAATTAATTATAAAAGGAATTGAAAATGGCGCGGTAGTTCGATAATTCGACTTCAAACTTCAATTGAATGTACCGGGTGCAAAACAATCCGGGGTTGCCCAGAGTGCGTAACCCTGAGACATTTGCTAGAGTGTCTCGAACGCGGAGAGGAGCTTGCCCCTTGCCTCGACTCATGACGGAAATCCAATTTCCAATACGAGATATTTCGGCTTTATTCGTAGAGCCTAGTATGACGACATAATAGCATGGGATGCTATGCCGTCTATGATTTATATTTATGATTGAAATTGTTTTGATACTATACACTTATTATAGTATCAAATGATTTGTTTTAAGCGTACCAAGCATGTTTGGCTATTATAAGGGAAAACCCTATCCTCCGGCTTGCGTTGCATTGTGTGATGGGACCTGGGTCTTATAATAGCTTCATTTTTCGAAAAGGCATTGCGTTGTTTATCTATATGCACTGGTATTCTTGGGAGGAAACCCGTTCCGTGTTATACGGCGTGGTCCCTCGAATTACTCTCTTTTAAAGTAAAGCTTTAAATAACTGTTTTAGTTCTCACACCAGTCACATGACTGACCTGGAGTTTATTGTTTTAACCTAAACTCTGGGTGCCCATATTTTCCGCACAGGCAGCTAGTAGTTTTGGTTTTGCAGATTTATATTCACAGGATCCTGGTTTACAGCTGGAATGATATCCGGAAAGTTCTGTATCCGTATATCACCTTCAGTTGTGCTTTGTATTATTTTCCGCTGCTATGTAATTTATTGTAATCTCTGATATTTATCGAATGTAATTTATTCAGTTATACTCTGTATATTCTTGTATCTGATGGGATTGTTGTAATAGCAATGAAATGTTCTTCCGTTTGTGTTCTGTTTTATCCTGTTCTCAAACGATCAGGGGTTTCGAACGGTTAGATCGGTTTAACGACTGATTCGGATCGAGCGAAATTCCGTGTCGTCACATTGCCTCTCTCACCCCACCAAATGTGACGACATGGAATTTCGCTCGATCCGAATCAGTCGTTAAACTGATCTAGACCGTCCGAAACCCCTGATCGTTTGAGAATAGGACAAAACAGAACACAAGCGGAAGAACATTTCATTGCTATTACAACAATCTCATCAGATACAAGAATATACAGAGTATAACGGAATAAATTACATTCGATAAATATCAGAGATTACAATAAATTACATAGCAGCGGAAAATAATACAAAGCACAACTGAAGGTGATATACGGATACAGAGCTTTCCGGATATCATTCCGGCTGTAAACCAGGATCCTGTGAATATAAATCTGCAAAACCAAAACTACTAGCTGCCCGTGCGGAAAATATGGGCACCCAGAGTTTAGGTTAAAACAATAAACTCCAGGTCAGTCATGTGACTGGTGTGAGAACTAAAACAGTTATTTAAAATTTTACTTTAAAAGAAAGTAATTCAAGGGACCACGCCGTATAACACGGAACGGGTTTCCTCCCAAGAATACCAGTGCATAGAATAAACAGCGCAATGCTTTTTCAAAAAATGAAGCTATTATAAGACCCAGGTCCCATCACACAATGCAACGCAAGCCGGAGGATAGGGTTTTCCCTTATAATAGCCAAACATGCTTGGTACGTTTAAAACAAATCATTTGATACTATAATAAGTATATAGTGTCAAAACAATTTCAATCATAAATATAAATCATAGACGGCATAGCATCCCATGCTACTATTTCGTCATACTAGGCTCTACAAATAAAGCCGAAATATCTCGTATTGGAAATTGGATTTCCGTCATGAGTCGAGGCAAGGGGCAAGCTCCTCTCCGCGTTCGAGACACTCTAGCAAATGTCTCAGGGTTATGCACTCTGGGCAACTCCGGATCCTCCAAGGTCGGTCCTCACTTACGTTAGAGGATTAGTTATTCATGAACACACGTTTCCCGGTCCTTACAGACCTATAATCGAGGCGCCTCATCCAACAACCACATAGGTGAAAAGTATATAAATGTCAGGGCTGGTAAGTCACTGACACCACCAAAGCTCGAAAGAAACGTCGTGCACTCCTTGGGTCCTCATCCCGTTTTTAACTCATACCGAGGTGTGAGGCTCGCGAATTCACGTTATACACAAAGCTACGCCACAGAGGCCGTGCTTTGATCATCAACCACAAGACTTTGCTTTTCAACAGAAGCCTTGATCATTGCATCTTAGCGTGCCACACAGGCAATTCATGCCATGCGACTGATGTCCATCGATATACAACCTCTGAGCTCGTACGTCTCAGAGAAGGGCGTTAAGCAAAAGGATAAATTCTCCGCCGCCAAACAGATGTATATTTAATAGAAATCAATCAACACAGAATAAAATCCAATGTCAGACACACAATCCATTTTCAAGTCCGTTCTGGGTCTGAACGAAACTGGAGGCACTTTCCTCGCATATCCATCCATCTCCAAGTACGTCTGGACGACCACCAACTATTTCCATCCTCTTGGGTGTACAGCCCAATCAGGATCGTCAGTAATTATCCAAACGATGTGAAAACTTCCGGTCTTCGACCACCGTCTTCATCTTCGACATATCGTCGAATCGGTTATTCAGAATGGGTATAAACCCGGATTTTCCGAACAACCCGCGTATATTAAAAACAAATGTTACACAAACTCAACGTATGCCTCATTCCAATTCAGAATATTCTTTTATTCACCAAATCACATTCTTAGGGAAAGGTTCCCATTAATTTTATCCAAGATAAATTCTTTAGAATTTATCCTTTAATCTTCCTTTGGATGATCTATCAAACCAAATTATGGTTTTCTAAACTAGTCGAGATTAGCAAACCACAACGAAGTAATTATTTATTTTATTTCCCAATCCCAACCTATTCATCCCATGAAGCAAAACTGGTAATACTCCATATCTAACACCATGGTGTTATCGGTAAAATTAATTACCATTTCACGTTCAAATCTAATTAAAGATTTAACTATCGCTTTGGAGCAAAACTGGTGATACTCCATTCTCGCTCATTTCTAAATTTGATAATTTAGATTACAGATTTACATTTCAACCTAATTGCAGATTCGTTAAAACTCCTTTTACTGGGTTAAAGAACTAGGTGTTATTTAAAACACAGTTCACGACAAACCCAAATCACATTATATTTATTATCGGGTTACAGAACTAGTGTTATTTAAAACACCATTCACGATGAACCCACAAATCAATTCTAGTTCAATTTAAATCAAATATATTAGGAATTCCGATTATTTAAAACCCCTTTTTAAATCTAATTTATTTATTTAAAAACAAATCGGGTTTTAAATTTAGTTCAAACTTTCATTTTGATAAAATCTATTTTTATCTTTTCAAATATGGAGTTTTTCATCCCAAATTTTCCCAAATCATTTCTTATGATTTTACACAAATTATTACTATTTTTAATAATTTTATTAAGGCCCGTACAATCGATTTCCAACAATGGCCATCGAACTGCACTTACAGCGACCTTTTTCAAATTTGATTTGGACGTATCTCCAAATCCAACCGTTAGATTTCAAAATTCTAATATTCGTTAGAAAGCTCTTTTCGATACGAACCCAACGGTTCCGGTTTTAGGAGAATCCGACGGTCGGATCTCCCGTAATGTCCGTTTGAAATAAATGGTCGAAATTCACGAACTGCCGCGGCGCGTTCTATTCAGGCCATTATATTATATATATAATATATATAATATATATTTCGTCGATTTCTATTTAAAACAAATTATATAAATAGTTTTGAATTCGTTTCAAAAACAATTTCAACCTTCATTTCAATTCAAATCAAAATTGAATTTTCTATGATAAATTCGTTTTAAAATTCATTTCTATTTAATTCAAATTTCAATTCATTATGAATTCACTTCAAATCCTTTTCCATTCAATTCGAATTCGTCTTCAATTCAATTCGAATTCGTTTTATATTCAATTCGAATCAAATTCATTATATATTCAATTGAAATCAAATTCGTTTCCTATTCAAATCAAATTCGTTATATATTCAATTGAAATCAAATTCGTTTTCTATTCGATTCAATTCAAATTGGTTTTCTATTCGATTCAATTCAAATTGGTTTTCTATTCGATTCAATTCAAATTGGTTTTCTATTCGATTCAATTCAAATTGGTTTTCTATTCGATTCAATTCAAATTGGTTTTCTATTCGATTCAATTCAAATTGGTTTTTTATTCGATTCAATTCAAATTGGTTTTCTATTCGATTCAAAATCGTTTTATATTCAATTCATTTCGAAATCACTTTTCAATATTCATTTTAAAATGAATAAAATCGATATAAATATCGTTTACGTCAAAATGGCATCAATTTAATCAACACGGCTTCATATATTTCTATTTTCAAATATTCTATTTCAAATATTCTATTTCAAATATTATTCGTTCAACACATGACTAATCTCAATGGATGAGTACTGTCAACACATGAACCTTTATTTTATATTGATAAAGATGCAAATTTTATTATTAAAATATTTCGTTCAACACATGACTAATCTCAACGGATGAGTACTGTCAACACATGAACCTTTATTTTATAATATTCTTTATTTTCTAAATTGGAATGAGGCCCAATCAATCACCATATAATATTAATTATATGGATTTTCATACATCACACGTATATAATAGCATTGAAAAATAATCAACCATCAACCAAAGTGCACTACACTGTATAAGCATCAAATATAGATATCTAACGCTTATAACAGCCTGTCAATCAATCAATCGACATATTTAATCCATCAGGATGAGTGAACTTCAAATTTCATCCCAACACCCGTGTGGGGTTTCAAACAATCAAGCACAGATTTTGTTTGTGCAGTCGGGCGATGTGTAAGATTTATCGACCCAATCAATATCAGTCAAATCAATGTATATAAACAAATCGGCCGATTTGTTTATAAATATCTATTTATTCACTTTCACGTTAAAAATTATATTTTTAACGATAAAACATTTTATTTTAACACATGAATTTCTATTCAGTTCATTTATTCAATAAAATGATATTTTTATTTTTCTAACTTATTTTAGAAAATTTCGGCGGCATAACGGCACGATACTAGAAACGGGACAAGGCCTAGCCTTATCCCCGGTCTAGTGAAGGCCCACGCCATTCACACATCAATCAAATCAATTTCATTTCACCAAACAATTCAATTCAAACCAAATAATCTAACTAATTTTTGCAATCAAACAAACAAGTCCATGGTCTGTGGACGATTGTGTCGGGTGCTACTAAGCACCGTCTGCATCCTAGTATATATATATAACTAGAAAAGAAATTGAAGAGTGAGAAATTCTCACCCATAGCTATCCAATCATCTTGACTCTTCTTTGATAGAAATCTTCATTGTTATCGCATTTTTGTCATCTTCGTTGCTGTAGCCACTACATATGTAAAAATCGAATTTTTACTTCGCTATTCAATATATAAAAATCGAATTTTTACTATGCTATTCAATACATAAAAATCGAATTTTTACACCGCTACTATATAGATAAAAATTATATTTTCACATCGATGTTCATATAGTAAACATTATATTTTTATCACGCCATTCTTCATATAAAGATTTCGCCTTTTCAAAAATAAAGATTTCGCCTTTTCAAAAATAAAGATTTCGCCTTTTCAAAAATAAAGATGATATTTTTAATATTCCTATCATGTAAAAATTATATTTTTAATTCTCTACATATATAAAGACCGAATTTTTATCTCCTTTACCTTATAAAAATTATATTTTTAACTTCTTGCTTATATAAAAATTATATTTTTACAACGCCCATCTCATAATAAAAATCCCATCTTTTCTATGAACAAAAATCCTATTTTTGATTATGTAAAAATCGAACCTTTCACTCATATAAAAATCGTTCCTTCACGTTATTAAAAATCTAATTTTTACCTAAGGAAAAATCTAATCTTTACATAACTAAAGATCATAACCTTATCAACTATTCATATAAATCAAAATCATATTTTTAATTTCAAAACTATATGTAAAAACCATATTTTTAATTTCAAAACTATATGTAAAAACCATATTTTTAATTTCAAAACTATATGTATAATAAAACTGATTTTTAACACGGATATTATATAGTAAAAATGAAAATTAAAAATTAAAAATGATGTAAACTATAAAACTTACAAATCTTCGGATATGAAGAGGGTTGAGGGGGACGTTGATCTTCAAGTGGGAGGCGGGGAGGGGGTCTTCGGTCGGTGGATGAGGGGGGGGGTCTGGGTTAGGCGGCAGTCGGTTTCAGGGCGGCGGTGGGAGTGGCAGAAGGGGGTCAGGAGGGAGCGACGGGATTTGGGTGGTGGTCTGGGTTGCTGCGAGGAGAGGATCGAAGAAAGGAGGCAAGGGGGGGTGGGTCGCGACTACCGCAGGTGGGGGGGGGGGGGGGGTCGCGAGGTCGGCACCGCTGGGGGGGGGGCTGGCGGCTCGAACTAGGTCTGTAGGTTTTTTTTTCTTACTGAATTGAATCGAACGGGGGGGGCAGCGGGTTAAGGGGATGAAGATATTTTTTATTATTATTTAATTTTTAAATTCAAAAAGTTGACTTTTACATACGACCTCTAAACGAGGCCCACCGCCTGTCGTCCATAGTGTTTTACCCCCATTTCGAACACAATGGGATATGTATCGCAAGCTGATTCGATCGCTTCGATCAGTTTTCGTCAAAATCAACATATAACTCTATATATTGAATTTGAACGCGCATTTCAATTTACCGGGGTCACATACTAACTCGAAAAATTCCAGAAAAATATTTTCTAGCTTCGTATTGACGATACGGTCCTAACAAAACTAGTTTCGTCGAATTCCGAGACCGTTTGAAAAATGACCAATTTCCAGTCGATTAAAATCAACTGAAACTGGTCAAACGCGTTTTCCTTTGCCACGCTCACATACTGATTCGAAAAATTATGAAATTTGAAACCTAGCAATAATTTGACATCACGGACCCAACAAAAGTGGTTTCGTCGAAATCCGAGGTCATTTGCAAAATTTCCATTTTTAAGGGCCTGAATTCCATAGCGACTATTCAGTAATTTAACTGGACATATCTTTTGATTCCCGCTATGAAAATTTGATTTTTTGGATTCGTTGGAAAGATATCATCAATTAGATCCTATTGTTTTTGGTTTCACTAAAATCCGGATTGTTTTGCACCCGGTACATTCAATTGAAGTTTGAAGTCGAATTATCGAACTACCACGCCATTTTCAATTCTATTATAATTATATATAATTATTTATATTCTATCGACGACGTATATAACATATACGCTCGAATTATATTCAAAATAAATTTCTCGTTGATTATATTTAAAATAATCTATTTTAAATGTTCATAATTCGCTAAAATTGCCAAAATAAAAATTTTAAACTGGCTCAGAATTTCCGGGTTATTACAATCTCCCCCACTTAAAACTTTTCGTCCCCGAAAAGGAACAAAGTTGAAAGTGGTTTGATTAATCAACTCTACGTTCGATCTGGCTTCCATTCTCCAACTTTACAGTTTCTGAGAATTTTCAATTTTCAAATTTGGATAACACCCTAAATTTTCGAAAAATTTCGCCATAACCTCCCCTGCACCGGGAGCCACGGGAAAATCCCGAAATTGCCATATAGGCCTTCTGATCTCAAAAAGAAAAAGAAAAAGCCAAGCGGCTAGCCAATAGGCTCATAAAATCATCATCACCCAAACAAAACAGTAAATTATAGGAAACATGTACCTATTTGTCGGGCAAACAAATTTTATTCTTCGGCTCTAGCCTCCTTGCTATGACCTGTTCAATGTAAGTATATGTATATGCAAGCAAATGCGACCAATTTTCAATATAATTCAATGTTTGATTCTATTAGGCATAGTGGTTCAAAATTATCAACAAATAGACAAACAACACAAACATCAATCAATTAGTGAATTTACGTTTCAAATTCATAATTTGATATATATACAGAAAATCATGTTTTGATGCCAATTCACAACAAATAAATCTATCTATATTAGTTTTGGTTCTCACACCAGTCTAATGGAAACATATAGATATCACACCTTCGAAACACGAACATAAATACTGATGATGCACGTGCTATCATCAGTACCATCTCCGGGCGACTAGAGTGTGATTCTATATCTATCTAATATATTAAAACTTCGAATATACGTTCATGACGCGTATATGCGAAATCTTTATATACTAGATTGTCCAAATCAATATAAATAAATATTCAAATACGTGTAAAACGATTTAAATTTTCAAAACAAAATTGTTTTCATTTGAAAAATATACTCTTCACACTCGTTCTAGGATACTACTGATCCTATCTCTAACGAGTCATTCTAATTGGATATTACTAATCCAATATCTGATGAATTCTTTCGTATGGTTCTAATGTGTCTTGTTCTCGAGCTCTGTAAACCAAAGCTCCGATACCAAATGTGACGACACGGAATTTCGCTCGATCCGAATCAGTCGTTTAACCGATCTAGACCGTTCGAAACCCCTGATCGTTTGAGAACAGGACAAAACAGAACACAAACGGAAGAACATTTCATTGCTATTACAACAATCTCATCAGATACAAGAATATACAGAGTATAATTGAATAAATTACATTCGATAAATATCAGAGATTACAATAAATTACATAGCAGTGGAAAATAATACAAAGCACAACTGAAGGTGATATACGGATACAGAGCTTTCCGGATATCATTCCAGCTGTAAACCAGGATCCTGTGAATATAAATCTGCAAAACCAAAACTACTAGCTGCCCATGCGAAAAATATGGGCACCCAGAGTTTAGGTTAAAACAATAAACTCTAGGTTAGTCATGTGACTGTTGTGAGAACTAAAACAGTTATTTAAAACTTTACTTTAAAAGAGAGTAATTCAAGGGACCACGCCGTATAACACGGAACGGGTTTCCTCCCAAGAATACCAGTGCATAGAATAAACAGCGCAATGCTTTTTCAAAAAATGAAGCTATTATAAGACCCAGGTCCCATCACACAATGCAACGCAAGCCGGAGGATAGGGTTTTCCCTTATAATAGCCAAACATGCTTGGTACGTTTAAAACAAATCATTTGATACTATAATAAGTGTATAGTGTCAAAACAATTTCAATCATAAATATAAATCATAGACGGCATATCATCCCATGCTACTATGTCGTCATACTAGGCTCTACAAATAAAGCCGAAATATCTCGTATTGGAAATTGGATTTCCGTCATGAGTCGAGGCAAGGGGCAAGCTCCTCTCCGCGTTCGAGACACTCTAGCAAATGTCTCAGGGTTACGCACTCTAGGCAACCCCGGATCCTCCAAGGCCGTCCTCACTTACGTTAGAGGATTAGTTATTCCTGAACACACGTTTCCCGGTCCTTACAGACCTATAATCGAGGCGCCTCATCCAACAACCACATAGGTGAAAAGTATATAAATTTCAGGACTGGTAAGTCACTGACACCACCAAAGCTAGAAAGAAACGTCGTGCACTCCTTGGGTCCTCATCCCGTTTTTAACTCATACCGAGGTGTGAGGCTCGCGAATTCACGTTATACACAAAGCTACGCCACAGAGGTTCTGGGTCTGAACGAAACCGGAGGCACTAAATACCTCGCAAACCCTTCGATCACCACGTACGTCTGGACGATCACCACTCATTATCCATATTTCGGGATGCCTCCCAATCAGGACCTCGGTTACCATCCAAACGAGGTGAAGATCTCCGGTCTTCGACCATCGTCTTCATCTTCGAATTTCAATCGTCGGTCAATTATTTGAAATGAGAATTACCTCGGCCTTTTCAAATAATTCACGTATATTTAGATTTTCAAATCAATTTATTTCAATGGTTAAATCATTCGACAACACCAATTTTGTTCTTTATTGTAATTTTCACACCAAACACATTCAACCATCAAATACCACATAAATCGAGCAAATTTAGTTTATTTCCATTCCATATTGTTTATGATATTTTATAACGATTTATAGCTATTTTTATTTATTTAAAAATAGCCAATTATTCAAAACGACGCTTCGGGCCATAACGCGGCCGTGGCGCTGTTTTTCTTCAGATTTGATTTACACATATCTGAAAATCTAACCGTTGGATCTTAACAAAATTTACATCATTAGAAAGGTCTTTTCAAAACGAATCCAACGGTTCCAATTTCGGGAAAATCCGACGGTCGGATCTCCCGGTACAATCGTTTGAAGTTTCGATTTCAAAATACGAACTGCAGCGTCGTTATTCGATTAAATATAATTATATATATATATATATAAATATAATCGTTTCTGGCGCTGTTTTTCTTCAGATTTGATTTAAACGTTCCAGACAATACAACCGTTGGATTTTTATAAGGTTGGTGCCGTTGGAAAGATATTTCCAAGGAGAACCCGACGGTTGCGGTTTCGGGAAAATCCAATGGTCGGATTTCCCCCACTAGTTGTTTGAAATCACGGTTTCAAAATACGAAATGCACGGCCTCGTTTCGTTTTAATTTTATTTATATATATATTTATATAAATATAGTTCATTCAACAATTCCAATATCGTTTTCACTTCAAATATTTCACTAATGCCTTAAAATTTTGGAAAATTTCGCCATAACCTCCTTTGTACGGGAGGGCTGGGAAAAATTCCCAAATAGCCACACGGGCGTCTCATGTCAAAAAGAAAAAGGAAAAGCCAAGCGGCTAGCCAACAGGCTCATAAAATCATCACCCAAACAAAACAGTAAATGTGTACCTATTTGTCGGGCACAAAATTTTATTCCTCTTCTCTAGCCCCCTTCGTTATAACCTGTTCAATAAATATGCATGTACATATATATAGTTCTTATCACTTATCATTTTCTATTCAACTTCATATTCGATTTCTTTTGGTATAAAAACACCATTCATTCTAATGTTGCATGTATAGGCAAAAATCACATCATTAGCTAATTAATGAATATTTCAACTCATATATATTTATTTGAACGAGTGGCTATTTTTAACACTTCACATTTCAACGATTCTTGCATATAATAAAAATGTGATTTTTATTGTAAAACAATTCATTTCAAAACACTATTATTTTATATAGTTCATATCGGTGATAAAAATAGGATTTTTCTTATAAAACAATTTCTTTCAAAACGAGCTTATTTTACACGGTTCATATAGTCGATAAAAGGTGATTTTTATTATCAAACAATTTATTTCAAAACACTATTATTTTATATAGTTTATATTGGTGATAAAAATAGTTTTTTTTCTTATAAAACAATTTCTTTCAAAACGAGCTTATTTTACACGGTTCATATAGTCGATAAAAGGTGATTTTTATTATCAAACAATTTATTTCAAAATATGAATACCATTCAACACATGGATTTCAATTCAACGAATGAATATCGATTCAACACATGAAGGTTTTCTATAGTTTCTATATATAGATAGGAATGTGATTTTTATATTTAAAACGCGAATACCATTCAACACATGAATTTCTAATCAACGAATGAATATCAATTCAACACATGAAGGTTTTCTATTCAATGAATAAATATAGTTTAAGCAAATGAAAATAATTCAAACACACGAATATTATTCAAAATTTCGGCAGCATAACGGCAGGGTAGTTAAAACCGGGACCGTCCCTAGTACGGCTCCTCGCTCTACCTTAAAACCTCGCGGTTTTTGACAATGGGAATCATGCATCTAGTTCGCACGCAGGCGGCATGTATATATTTATTTCATTTCCACAAATTAATCCTATGTGGTTTCAACCAAATATTTTCAACCACAAACGGGTATTTTTCAACCACAATCAATCAACATCAACCACAAACAATCCCAAACATCCATTCGCTATCAATCAATTTTCACAACAATTTCAACCAATAAATATCGTCCATGGTTTGTGGACGAGGGGCGTATGTATATATATATTTATATATAGCAATTCACTTCATTTCAACACATATATAATTTTTACAACGCATATATAACTTATACATCGAACGTACAACTTATACAACGCTTATACAAGAGGTGTACAACGCTTATATAACTCATACATCGACTATATAATTTATACATCGTCGTTTTCCATATTGTTTTATAAATTAGAAATCTCACATTGGGTTCCACTCCACCAAAAATAGCAGAAGGCTCAGAAAAATACGCGGTCTCTTCTAAAATGTAGAAGGCGTCCACACGAGTCCACTGTCTCTTGTTTCACTGGATTTCGTCAACATAGCAAAAAGATATGTAATTTTAAATATCAAACAATTTAAAAACGTAGTTAATTAAATTTATAGCGTTAGAAAACGCTACCTTTCTCCCTTCAATTATCAGGCCGTCGCTTTTCCTTATCTGCTCAAACTAGGGTTCGGATTTAGCACCCCGTTCGAGACAAGTGACGATGATCGACTGCTACCCTGGGAACCGCCTTCGCCAAAGCTTCCTGGCGCCACCAACATTGGCCACTTCGACGGTCTGAGGCGCTCCAGAAGTTGCCATGAACGACGCCGGTTTGGTCACAAAATCCGAGAAATCCAGGCACCCAAATCCAATTTCCACCGTTGGATGAGAAGATCGGGCTGAGTTCTTCAAAATTCGTTCACCAAATTTCGTGATTCACTGAAGGGATTGCAAGATCGAACGGGTCCTTTTTTGAAGCGATTTATCGCGTTAGATTTCCTTAGAGCGGCGGCGGTTTAAAAATTAGGGTTCTGAACGAAATAACGTGATTGGCCATCATATATAATATTATATTTTAATCCATTTAATTCCATAAAAGGAGATTTTTCGTTCGAACACCAAATCAAACCCAGCGACTGTCGTCCCTAGCATTTTACCCCCTTTCCGAACACAATGGGATATGTGTCGTAGGTCCATTCGACTGTTTCAGTCAGTTTCCATTCAAATCAAAATATAAAACATTCAATATTTAATTTGAACGTACATTTCAATTTGCCAGGGCCACAAACTGATTCGAAAAATTCCAGAAAAATAAATCTAGCTATGTTTTTATGATACGGTCCCAACAAAACTAGTTTCGTCGAATTCTGAGATCGTTTGCAAAAAGGCCCATTTCTGGTCGATCCAATTTAACTGTAATTGACCAAAACACATTTTCCTTTGCCACACTCACATACTAGCTTCAAAAATTATGAAATTTGAAACCTAGCAATAACTTCACATCCCGGATCCAACAAAAGTGGTTTCGTCGAATTCCAAGGTCGTATGCAAAATGGCCAATTTCACGGGCTATATAAATTCCATAGCGACCTTGCTGAAAATTCATTCGGCCATAACTTTTGCTTTCCGCTATGAAAATTCGATTTTTCAGATTCGTTAGAAAGGTATTCACTAACAGATTTAAATATTTTTGGTTTCACTAAAATCTGGATTGTTTTGCACCCGGTACAGTCCGACAAAGTTTGAATTCGATTTTGAAACTACAACGCCTTTTCAGGCCTTGTTTATAATTATAATTAATTATATTCGTTCTCAATTGTCGATTCAACTCTCTTATCATATCTATTATTTAAAATATTTATTTTAAATATTTAAAATCTATTATTTTTAGCCAATTTAAAATTTTTAAATTGGTTCAGATTTTCTGGGTCGTTACAATCTCCCCCACTTAAAACTTTTCGTCCCCGAAAAGGAACAAAGTCGAAAGTGATTTGATAAATCTACGATCGCACAACACAACCAACAATCAAATCGTTTTAACCTTTCAAAAATATACTGATCAACTTCTATACTCTTTTAAAATCATCCAGACTATAGAATTAAAAGTGCACATCCATGGAGAGGAAATAACAACAGAGTAGAGAATTAAATGGTAATGCAAAGTAGGGTAAATGTACCTGGCACCGGAGTCAATCAGAGATATCTACGCGGCATCTGGGGTAAGCTTTCTGAATGCTCTCCTCAGTTTCCCAAGTACAATCCCGCGGATCTCCACTCCATTGCACTTTGACTAAGTGAACCTTCTTGTTCCTCAGCTCTTTGGTTTCTTTGCCGATAATCTTTAGCGGTTCTCGTCTCACAGCTAATTCTGGAGTAATTTCAATGTCATGTTGAGCTGCTTCTTCCACGATCAAGTCCGGATCATGAATGTGCTTTCGAAGTTGAGATATATGAAATACATCATGAACTCCAGGCAGCCAATCAGGTAGTTTGACCCTATAAGCGAGAGTTCCGATCTGCTCCAGAATAGGAAACGGACCAATGAATTTGGGCGCCAACTTTCCAGTTTTACCGAACCGAATAACTCCTCTCATCGGCGATACTTTCAAATACACGTAGTCGCCAAAATAATAAAGCATAACTTTTCTGACGTCTCTGGGCGGTTTTCAATCGCTTCTTAATGAAATCGACTTTATCCGATGCTTCTTGAATCATATCGGGCTCTAACACAAGTCTGTTGCCAGGTTCTACCCAACATGCGGGAGATCTGCACGGTCTACCGTATAATGCTTCAAATGGAGACATTCCTAAACTTGCTTGATAACTATTGTTGTAAGAGAATTCGGCTAGATGTAAGTGATCTTCCCAAGACCCCCCTGTAAGTTCTTGACCCTTTTTATTTTTATTTTTATTTTATTTTAATTTTTGGTAAATATAAAGGTTTGATTTTTCACAATCGAAAGAAATGATTTTTAATATCATAAAGATTTGATTTTTTTTAATATGTGAAGGACGATATAAAGGTGCGATCTTTAAATTATATTCATCACTATAAAAAGGAGATTTTTATTTAGATAATGAAGTGATTTTTGTTTAAATAAAGATGTGATTCTTAAGTAGGAAGAATATACTTTTATGGCAAGAAAAGATTATATTTTTATATATGAAGAAATTAGATTTTTCTTTATTGAAATGACAAGTAAAGATAGGATTTTTAAAACAGTAAAGATAGGATTTTTAAAAACAGTAAAGATAGGATTTTTAAAACTGTAAAGATAGGATTTTTAAACTGCAAAGGTAGAATTTTTAACACGGTAAAGCTTTGATTTTTGTTGGAGGAAAATATGATCTTTACTATATAGAAGATGTAAAAATATAATTTTTACATGATGGGCGAATTAGAAAGGAAATCTTTATATTTGAAAAGGCGAAATCTTTATAGTTGAAAAGGCGAGACCTTTATATAGAGAATAACATAGTAAAAAAGAGAATAACATAGTAAAAATAGAATTTTTATCTATATGGCAACGAAATAAAATTTTGATTTTTATATATTGAATAGTATAATAAAAATTCGATTTTTATATATTGAACAGCGAAGAAAAAATTCGATTTTTATATATTGAACAGCGAAGTAAAAATTCGATTCTTATATATTGAATAGCGAAGTGAAAATGTGATTTTTTATATATAGTGGCTACGGGCGACGAAAGTGATAAGAGGCGAGAACGGTGAAGATTTCCTGCATTGGAAGTGCCGTGAAGTTGGATAGCTATCGGTGAGAATTTCTCACCTTTCAATTTCATTTTCTAGTCATATATATATACTAGGATGCAGACGGTGTTTAGTAGCACCCGACACAATCGTCCACAGACCATGGACTTGTTTGTTTGATTGCAAAAATTGGTTAGATTATTTGGTTTGAATTGAATTGTTTGGTGAAATGAAATTGATTTGATTGATGTGTGAATGGCGTGGGCCTTCACTAGACCGGGGATAAGGCTAGGCCTCGTCCCGTTTCTAGTATCGTGCCGTTATGCCGCCGAAATTTTCTAAAATATGTTAGAAAAATAAAAATATCATTTTATTGAATAAATGAACTGAATAGAACATTCATAGGTTGAATAAAATAATTTGGTCGTTAAAAATATAATTTTTAACGTGAAAGTGAATAAATAAATATTTATAAACAAATCGGCCGATTTGTTTATATACACTGATTTGACTGATATTGATTGGGTCGATAAATTTTACACATCGCCCAACTGCACAATTAAAACCGTGTTTGTTGATTTGAAACCCCACACGGGTGTTGGGATGAAATTTGAAGTTCACTCATCCTGATTGATTAAATATGTCGATCGATTGATTGACAGGCTGTTATAAGCGTTAGATATCTATATTTGATGCTTATACAGTGTAGTGCACTTTAGTTGATGGTTGATTATTTTTCAATGCTATTATATATGTGTGAGGTATGAAAATCCATATAATTAACATCATATGGTGATTGATTGGGCCTCATTCCAATTTAGAAAATAAAGAATAATATAAAATAAAGGTTCATGTGTTGACCGTACTCATCCGTTGAGATTAGTCATGTGTTGAACGAAATATTTTAACAATAAATTTTATATCTTTATCAATATAAAATAAAGGTTCATGTGTTGACTGTACTCATCCGTTGAGATTAGTCATGTGTTGAACGAAATATTTTAACAATAAATTTTATATCTTTATCAATATAAAATAAAGGTTCATGTGTTGACTGTACTCATCCGTTGAGATTAGTCATGTGTTGAACGAAATAATTTAACAAAAATAGTCACACGTGGACAGTACTCACTCGCTGAGATTAGTCGTGTGTTGACAAAAATAAATATTCATTTGTTGAATAGAATGAAGGAATATATGAAGCCGTGTTGATTAGATTGACGCCATTTTGACGTAAACGATATTTATATCGATTTTATTCATTTTGAAATGAATTGAAAATATAAAGCGATTTCGAAATGAATTGAATATAAAGCGATTTCGAAATGAATCGAATATAAAACGATTTCGAAATGAATTGAATATAAAGCGATTTCGAAATGAATTGAATATAAAATGATTTCGAAATGAATTGAATATAAAGCGATTTCGAAATGAATTGAATATAAAACGATTTCGAAATGAATTGAATATATAACCAATTTGATTTAAGTCGAATAGAAAACCAATTTGAATTGAATCGAATAGAAAACCAATTTGAATTGAATCGAATATAAAACGACTTTGAAATTGAATTGAATTGAAAACGAATTCAAATTGAATTGAAAGCGAATTGAAATGAATTCAAATTGAATTGAAATTTGAATTGAATAGAAATGAATTTTAAAACGAATTTATAAAGAAGAATTCAATTTTGCTTTGGATTGAAATGGAAGTTGAAATTGTTTTTGAAACGAATTTAAAACTATTTATATAATTCGTTTTAAATAGTAATCGACGAAATATATATTATATATATAATATAATGGCCTGAATAGAACGGGCCGCGCCGCGGCAGTTCGTGAATTTCGACCATTTATTTCAAACGGACATTACGGGAGATCCAACCGTCGGATTCTCCTAAAACCGGAACCGTTGGGTTCGTATCGAAAAGAGCTTTCTAACGAATAATAGAAATATGAAATATAACAGTTGGATTTGGAGATACGTCCAAATCAAATTCGAAAAAGGTCCCAGTAAGTGCAGTTCGATGGCCGTTGATGGAAATCGACTGTACAGGCCTTGATAAAATTATTAAAAATAGTAATAATTTGTGTAAAATCATAAGAAATGATTTGGGAAAATTTAGGATGAAAAGCTCCATATTTGGAAAGATAAAAATAGATTCTTATCGAAATGAACTAGTTTTGAAATAGAATTGATTTGTGGGTTTATCGTGAGCAGTGTTTTAAATAACACCAGTTCTTTAACCCGATAATAAATAGAATGTGATTTGGGTTTGTCGTGAACTGTGTTTTAAAAGACATTAGTTCTTTAACCCAATAAAAGGAGTTTTAATGAATCTTCAATTGAATTGAAATGTGGATTGATAATTTAAATTATCAAATTTAGAAAATGAACGAGAATGGAGTATCACCAGTTTTGCTCCAAAGCGATAGTTAAATCTTTAATTAGATTTGAACGTAAAATGGTAATTAATTTTACCAATAACACCCTGGTGTTAGATATGGAGTATTACCAGTTTTGCTTCATGGGATAAATAGGTTGGAATTGGGAAATAAAATAAATAATTACTTCGGTGTGGTTCGCTAATCTCGACTAGTTTAGAAAACCATAATTTGGTTTGAAATGACATCCAAAGGAAGATTAAAGGATAAATTTTAAAGAATTTGTCTTGGATAAAATTAATGGGAACCTTTCCCTAAAAATGTGATTTTGTGAATAAAAGAATATTCTGAATTGGAATGAGGCGTATGTTGTGTTGGTGTAACAATTGTTTTTAATATACGCGGGTTGTTCGGAAAGGCCGGGTTTATACCCATTCTGAATAACCGATTCGACGATATGTCGAAGATGAAGACGGTGGTTGAAGACCGGAAGTCTTCACATCGTTTGGTTTATTACTGACGATCCTGATTGGGCTGTACACCCAAGAGGATGGAAATAGTTGGTGGTCGTCCAGACGTACTTGGAGATGGATGGATATGCGAGGAAAGTGCCTCCGGTTTCGTTCAGACCCAGAACGGACTTGTAAATGGATTGTGTGTCTGACATTGGATTTTATTCTGTGTTGATTGATTTCTGTTAAATATATATCTGTTTGGCGACGGAGAATTTATTCTCTTGCTTAACGCCCTTCTCTGAGACGTACGAGCTTAGAGGTTATATATCGATAGATATCAATCGCATGGCATGAATTGCCTGTGTGGCACGCTGAGTTGCATGGATCAAGGCTTCTGTTGAAAAGCAAAGTCTTGTGGTTGATGATCAAAGCACGGCCTACGTGGCAGCTTTGTGTATAGCGTGGATTCGCGAGCCTCACACCTCGGTATGAGTCAAAAACGGGATGAGGACCCAAGGAGTGCACGACGTTTCTTTCTAGCGATGGGTGGTGTCAGTGACCTACCAGCCCTGACATTTATATACTTTTCACCTTTGTGGTTTGGATGCGAGGCGCCTCGATTATAGGTCCTATAGGGCCGGGAAACGTGTGTTCAGGAATTGCCAATCCTCTAAAGTAAGTGAGGACCGGCCTTGGAGGATCCCAGGGTTATCCAGAGTGTGTAGTCCTGAGACATTTGCTAGAGTGTCTCGAAGCGGAGGGGAGCTTGCCCCTTGCCTCGACTCATGACGGAAATCCAATTTCCAATACGAGATATTTCGGCTTTATTTGTAGAGCCTAGTATGGCGACATAGTAGCATGGGATGCTATGCCGTCTATGATTTATATTTATGATTGAAATTGTTTTGATACTATACACTTATTATAGTATCAAATGATTTGTTTTAAGCGTACCAAGCATGTTTGGCTATTATAAGGGAAAACCCTATCCTCCGGCTTGCGTTGCATTGTGTGATGGGACCTGGGTCTTATAATAGCTTCATTTTTCGAAAAGGCATTGCGTTGTTTATCTATATGCACTGGTATTCTTGGGAGGAAACCCGTTCCGTGTTATACGGCGTGGTCCCTCGAATTACTCTCTTTTAAAGTAAAGCTTTAAATAACTGTTTTAGTTCTCACACCAGTCACATGACTGACCTGGAGTTTATTGTTTTAACCTAAACTCTGGGTGCCCATATTTTCTACACGGGCAGCTAGTAGTTTTGGTTTTGCAGATTTATATTCACAGGATCCTGGTTTACAGCTGGAATGATATCCGGAAAGCTCTGTATCCGTATATCACCTTCAGTTGTGCTCTGTATTATTTTCCGCTGCTATGTAATTTATTGTAATCTCTGATAATTATCGAATGTAATTTATTCATTTGTACTCTGTATATTCTTGTATCTGATGGAATTGTTGTAATAACAATGAAATGTTCTTCCGTCTGCGTTCTGATTTGTCATGTTCTCAAAACGATCAGGGGTTTCGAACGGTCTAGATCGGTTTGACGACTGATTCAGATCGAGCGAAATTCCCGGCCGTCACATTTGAAAATTTTCAAAAATTGAAAAGTTGGAGAATGGAAGCCAGATCGAACGTAGAGTTGATTAATCAAACCACTTTTGACTTTGTTCCTTTTCGGGGATGAAAAGTTTTAAGTGGGGGAGATTGTAATAACCCGGAAATTCTGAGCCAGTTTAAAATTTTTATTTTGGCAATTTTAATGAATTTTGAATATTTAAAATGTATTATTTTGAAAAATAACAACGAGAAATTTATTTTGAATATAATTCGAGCGTATATATTATATACGTCGTCGTTAGAATATAAAACGATTTCGAAATGAATTGAATATAAAACGATTTCGAAATGAATTGAATATATAACGAAATTGAATTGAATATAAAGCGAATTTGATTTCAATTGAATATATAACGAATTTGATTTGAATAGAAAGCGAATTTGATTTCAATTGAATATATAACGAATTTGAATCAAATAGAAAACCAATTTGAATTGAATCGAATAGAAAACCACTTTGAATCGAATCGAATTGAAAACGAATTCGAATTGAATTTAAAACAAATTGAAATCAATTCAAATTGAATTGAATAGAAATGAATTTTAAAACGAATTTATAAGGAAAAATTCAATTTTGATTTGAAATGAAATGGAAGTTGAAATTGTTTTTGAAACGAAATTAAAACGATTTATAAAATTCATTTTAAATAGAAATCGACGAAATATATATTATATATATAATATAATGGCCTGAATAGAACGCGCCGCGCCGCGGCAGTTCGTGAATTTCGACCATTTATTTCAAACGAACATTACGGGAGATCCGACCGTCGGATTCTCCTAAAACTGAAACCGTTGGGTTCGTATCGAAAAGGGCTTTCTAACGAGTATTTGAAATTCAAAATCTAACGGTTGGATTTGGAGATACGTCCAAATCAAATTTGAAAAAGGTCGCTGTAAGTGCAATTCGATGGCCATTGTTGGAAATCGACTGTACGGGCCTTGATAAAATTATTAAAAATAGTAATAATTTGTGTAAAATCATAAGAAATGATTTGGGAAAATTTGGGATGAAAAACTCCATATTTGAAAAGATAAAAATAGATTTTTATCGAAATGAACTAGTTTGAACTCAATTTAAAACCCGGGTTTTTATTTTTAAATAAATAAATTAGATTTAAAAAGGGGTTTTAAATAATCGGAATTCCTAATATATTTGATTTGAATTGAACTAGAATTGATATGTGGGTTTGTCGTGAACGGTGTTTTAAATGACATTTGTTCTTTAACCCAATAAAAGGAGTTTTAACGAATCTGCAATTAGATTGAAATGTGAATTTACAATCTAAATTATCAAATTTAGAAAACGAGCGAGAATGGAGTATCACCAGTTCTGCTCCAAAGCGATAGTTAAATCTTTAATTAGATTTGAACGTGAAATGGTAATTAATTTTACCGATAACACCATGGTGTTAGATATGGAGTATCACCAGTTTTGCTTCATGGGATGAATAGGTTGGGATTGGGAAATAAAATAAATAATTACTTCGGTGTAGTTCGCTAATCTCGACTAGTTCAGAAAACCATAATTTGGTTTGAAACGACATCAAAAGGATGATTAAAGGATAAATTTTAAAGAATTTATCTTGGATAAAATTAATGGGAACCTTTCCCTAAAAATGTGATTTTGTGAATAAAAGAATATTCTGAATTGGAATGAGGCGTATGTTGTGTTTGTGTAACATTTGTTTTTAATATACGCGGGTTGTTCAGAAAGGCCGGGTTTACACCCATTCTGAACAACCGATTCGACGATAAGTCGAAGATGAAGACGGTGGTTGAAGACCGGAAGTCTTCACATCGTTTGGATAATTACTGATGATCCTGATTGGGCTGTACACCCAAGAGGATGGAAATAGTTGGTGGTCGTCCAGACGTACTTGGAGATGGATAGATATGCGAGGAAAGTGCCTCCGGTTTCGTTCAGTCCCAGAATGAACTTGTAAATGGATTGTGTGTCTGACATTGGATTTTATTCTGTGTTGATTGATTTCTGTTAAATATATATCTGTTTGGCGGCGGAGAATTTATTCTCTTGCTTAACGCCCTTCTCTGAGACGTACGAGCTTAGAGGTTATATATCGATAGATATCAATCGCATGGCATGAATTGCCTGTGTGGCATGCTGAGTTGCATAGATCAAGGCTTCTGTTGAAAAGCAAAGTCTTGTGGTTGATGATCAAAGCACGGCCTTTGTGGCGTAGCTTTGTGTATAGCGTGTATTCGCGAGCCTCACACCTCGGTATGAGTCAAAAACGGGATAAGGACCCAAGGAGTGCACGTCGTTTCTTTCTAGCTATGGGTGGTGTCAGTGACCTACCAGCCCTGACATTTATATACTTTTCACCTTTGTGGTTTGGATGCGAGGCTCCTCGATTTTAGGTCTGTAAGGACCGGGAAACGTGTGTTCAGGAATTGCCAATCCTCTAACGTAAGTGAGGACCGGCCTTGGAGGATCCAGGGTTGCCCAGAGTGCGTAGCCCTGAGACATTTGCTAGAGTGTCTCGAACGCGGAGAGGAGCTTGCCCCTTGCCTCGACTCATGACGGAAATCCAATTTCCAAAACGTGTATTGCGGTTTTAATTGTAGAACTAGTATGGCGACATGATATATGGTACACATGCCGTCTATGATTTATATTTATGATTGAAAATGTTTTGACACTATACACTTATTATAGTATCAAATGATTTGTTTTAAACGTACCAAGCATGTTTGGCTATTATAAGGGAAAACCCTATCCTCCGGCTTGCATTGCATTGTGTGATGGGACCTGGGTCTTATAATAGCTTCATTTTTTGAAAAAGCATTGCGCTGTTTATTCTATGCACTGGTATTCTTGGGAGGAAACCCGTTCCGTGTTATACGGCGTGGTCCCTTGAATTACTCTCTTTTAAAGTCAAGCTTTAAATAACTGTTTTAGTTCTCACACTAGTCACATGACTGACCTGGAGTTTATTGTTTTAACCTAAACTCTGGGTGCCCCTATTTTCCGCACGGGCAGCTAGTAGTTTTGGTTTTGCAGATTTATATTCATAGGATCCTGATTTACAGCTGGAATGATATCCGGAAAGCTCTGTATCCGTATATCACCTTCAGTTGTGCTTTGTATTATTTTCCGCTGCTATGTAATTTATTGTAATTTCTGATATTTATCGAATGTAATTTATTCATTTATACTCTGTATATTCTTGTATCTGATGGTATTGTTGTAATAGAAATGAAATGTTCTTCCGTCTGCGTTCTGATTTGTCCTGTCCTTAAACGATCAGGGGTTTCGAACGGTCTAGATCGGTTTAACGACTGATTCAGATCGAGCGAAATTCCTTGCCGTCACATTTGGTATCAGAGCACCAAATGTGACGATCCCAAAATCGAATAAATTTCATTTAAGTTGAATAGAAAACCAATTTGAATTGAATCGAATAGAAAACCAATTTGAATTGAATCGAATATAAAACGACTTTGAAATTGAATTGAAAACAAATTCAAATTGAATTAAAAGCGAATTGAAATGAATTCAAATTGAATTGAAATTTGAATTGAATAGAAATGAATTTTAAAACGAATTTATAAAGAAGAATTCAATTTTGCTTTGGATTGAAATGGAAGTTGAAATTGTTTTTGAAACGAATTTAAAACTATTTATATAATTCGTTTTAAATAGTAATCGACGAAATATATATTATATATATTATATATATATAATATAATGGCCTGAATAGAACGCGCCGCGCCGCGGCAGTTCGTGAATTTCGACCATTTATTTCAAACGGACATTACGGGAGATCCGACCGTCGGATTCTCCTAAAACCGGAACCATTGGGTTCGTATCGAAAAGAGCTTTCTAACGAATAATAGAAATATGAAATCTGACCGTTGGATTTGGAGATACGTCCAAATCAAATTCGAAAAAGGTCGCTGTAAGTGCAGTTCGATGGCCGTTGATGGAAATCGACTGTACAGGCCTTGATAAAATTATTAAAAATAGTAATAATTTGTGTAAAATCATAAGAAATGATTTGGGAAAATTAAGGATGAAAAGCTCCATATTTGGAAAGATAAAAATAGATTCTTATCGAAATGAACTAGTTTTGAAATCGAATTGATTTGTGGGTTTATCGTGAGCAGTGTTTTAAATAACACCAGTTCTTTAACCCGATAATAAATAGAATGTGATTTGGGTTTGTCGTGAACTGTGTTTTAAAAGACATTAGTTCTTTAACCCAATAAAAGGAGTTTTAATGGATCTTCAATTGAATTGAAATGTGGATTGATAATTTAAATTATCAAATTTAGAAAATGAACGAGAATGGAGTATCACCAGTTTTGCTCCAAAGCGATAGTTAAATCTTTAATTAGATTTGAACGTGAAATGGTAATTAATTTTACCAATAACACCTTGGTGTTAGATATGGAGTATCACCAGTTT
The DNA here is from genome assembly GCA_030737875.1 of Allium sativum. NCBI lineage: Eukaryota > Viridiplantae > Streptophyta > Magnoliopsida > Asparagales > Amaryllidaceae > Allium > Allium sativum. The sequence continues at coordinate 1,042,041,389 of CM060916.1, read as the reverse complement.
TGCTTCATGGGATGAATAGGTTGGGATTGGGAAATAAATAAATAATTACTTCGGTGTGGTTCGCTAATCTCGCTAATCTGTACACCCAAGAGGATGGAAATAGTTGGTGGACGTCCAGACGTACTTGGAGATGGATGGATATGCGAGGAAAGTGCCTCCGGTTTCGTTCAGACCCAGAACGGACTTGTAAATGGATTGTGTGTCTGACATTGGATTTTATTCTGTGTTGATTGATTTCTGTTAAATATATATCTGTTTGGCGGCGGAGAATTTATTCTCTTGCTTAACGCCCTTCTCTGAGACGTACGAGCTTAGAGGTTATATATCGATAGATATCAATGGCATGGCATGAATTGCCTGTGTGGCACGCTGAGTTGCATGGATCAAGGCTTCTGTTGAAAAGCAAAGTCTTGTGGTTGATGATCAAAGCACGGCCTACGTGGCAGCTTTGTGTATAGCGTGGATTCGCGAGCCTCACACCTCGGTATGAGTCAAAAACGGGATGAGGACCCAAGGAGTGCATGACGTTTCTTTCTAGCTATGGGTGGTGTCAGTGACCTACCAGCCCTGACATTTATATACTTTTCACCTTTGTGGTTTGGACGCAAGGCGCCTCGATTATAGGGCCGGGAAACGTGTGTTCAGGAATTGCCAATCCTCTAACGTAAGTGAGGACCGGCCTTGGAGGATCCCAGGGTTACCCAGAGTGTGTAGTCCTGAGACATTTGCTAGAGTGTCTCGAAGCGGAGAGGAGCTTGCCCCTTGCCTCGACTCATGACGGAAATCCAATTTCCAATACGAGATATTTCGGCTTTATTTGTAGAGCCTAGTATGGCGACATAGTAGCATGGGATGCTATGCCGTCTATGATTTATATTTATGATTGAAATTGTTTTGACACTATACACTTATTATAGTATCAAATGATTTGTTTTAAGCGTACCAAGCATGTTTGGATATTATAAGGGAAAACCCTATCCTCCGGCTTACGTTGCATTGTGTGATGGGACCTGGGTCCTATAATAGCTTCATTTTTCGAAAAGGCATTGCGTTGTTTATCTATATGCACTGGTATTCTTGGTAGGAAACCCGTTCCGTGTTATACGGCGTGGTCCCTCGAATTACTCTCTTTTAAAGTAAAGCTTTAAATAACTGTTTTAGTTCTCACACCAGTCACATGACTGACCTGGAGTTTATTGTTTTAACCTAAACTCTGGGTGCCCATATTTTCTACACGGGCAGCTAGTAGTTTTGGTTTTGCAGATTTATATTCACAGGATCCTGGTTTACAGCTGGAATGATATCCGGAAAGCTCTGTATCCGTATATCACCTTCAGTTGTGCTCTGTATTATTTTCCGCTACTATGTAATTTATTGTAATCTCTGATAATTATCGAATGTAATTTATTCATTTATACTCTGTATATTCTTGTATCTGATGGAATTGTTGTAATAACAATGAAATGTTCTTCCGTCTGCGTTCTGATTTGTCATGTTCTCAAAACGATCAGGGGTTTCGAACGGTCTAGATCGGTTCAACGACTGATTCGGATCGAGCGAAATTCCCGGTCGTCACATTTGGTATCAGAGCAACCCGACGTCTTGGGAGGTACCCTTACCATTAAAAATATTCCTGTTTCTGTACTTTTTGATACTGGTGCATCACGTAGCTTCATTTCTGGTAACATTGTTCATAAGTTAAAATTGAAAAGAAGAATTCTAAAAGAACCAATTAAAGTTCAAAACCCGATAGGAGGTTCTGTTAGTCTCAGTTCGTACTGTAGGGTGCCTATCTCTTACTCTTTCTATAAGTTCTCTTTTGATTCGATTTTTATGGACCTTTCCGAATTTGATATTATATTGGGGCTGGACTGGTTGACAAAATATAAGGCTAAAGTTAGATGTGCCGAACGAATCGTTAAAGTCAAAACGAAGCTTGGAATTATATGTATACCATGCCATGGCTCCGAAATTAATAGAACAGAATTTTGGTCTTCTTTAGAAGTTACTCCCCCTTCATTAGAAAAGATACCGGTCGTTAACAACTATGCGGACGTGTTTGAAGAAGTGGAAAACTTACCGCCGCAAAGAGAGATTGAATTTAGGATAGATCTAATTCCTAACGCCCGACCAGTGGTACATCCAATTAGAAGAATGACCCCGAAAGAAAAAGAAGAGTTAGGTAGTCAAACCCGAGAATTGCTTTGGAAAGGCCTGATCAGACCGAGCTTTTCAGCGTGGAGAGCAGCAGTAGTATTTGTCCCGAAATCAGACGGTACTCTAAGACTTTGTGTTGATTACCGTGATCTCAATAAACAGACACTGAAGAACAAATATCCCTTGCCACGTATAGACGATCTGTTAGATCAATTAAATGGAGCAACAATATTCTCCAGAATGGACCTAGCTACAGGTTTCCACCAATTACGTATAGCCGAAGACTGTGTTCCTTTGACAGCCTTCAGGGGCCCCGATTTATTCTACGAATGGTTAGTAATGTCGTTCGGCTTGTGCAACGCTCCGGCATACTTCGTCGATCTTATGAACAGAGTGTTCCGGGGTGTATTGAATAAATTTGTTCTAGTCTTCATCGATGACATTTTAATCTACTCCAATTCGGAAGATGAGCATGCAAAACATTTAGAACAAGTGTTGAAAATTCTAAGGAGAAATGTCTTGAAAGCTAAATTTTCTAAATGTGTCTTCTGGCAGAATGAAGTAAAATTCCTAGGCCATGTCGTATCAAAAGAAGGGATTGCTGTAGACCCAAGCAAAATTTCAGCGATTCAGAACTGGAAACAAACTACTACCCCCACAGAAGTTCGAAGTTTCCTTGGATTAGCTAGTTACTATCGGAAATTCGTTCAGGATTTTTCAAAGATATCAGGAGTATTGACAAAGCTTACAAAGAAGCATGAGAAATTCAAATGGACTCCCGAATGTGAAGAAGCTTTCCAGGAGCTGAAATTGAAGTTGACAACTGCTCCAGTATTGACAATTATAGAAGGCAACCAAGACTTGACTGTATGGACAGATGCTTCTATTAGAGGGCTAGGCGCAGTGTTAATGCAAAAAGGCCAAGTGATCGCTTATGCCAGCCGTCAGCTGAAGCAGCATGAAAGAAACTATGCAACTCATGATCTGGAGTTATTAGCTATCGTGTTTTCTTTAAGAATCCGGAGGCATTATTTATTGGGCGAGAAATTCGAACTATACACCGATCATCAATCCTTGAAATACCTGTTCACCCAGAAAGATCTAAACTTGAGGCAACAGCGTTGGTTAGAATTCCTTGCAGCATACGATTTTGAAATTCTATACACTCCGGGGAAAGCCAATGTTGTCGTAGATGCTCTCAGCAGAAAGAATGAAATCATTGCCAGTTTTATCATTACTTCTTCCTTAGAAGATAAGATTACTATGCTACAGAAGGACGATGAATTCATTGAAAGGATTAGCCAGCGGATCCAAGAAGGAAAACCCTCAGATTTTAGCCTTGATAGCCAAGGGGTCCTAAGATTAAAAGGGTGAATTTGTGTGCCTGGAATTCCAGAACTCAGAAGGGAAATATTTGATGAATGCCACAAATCCAAACTAAGTATCCATCCCGGTGTGAGCAAAATGTATAATGATATCAAGCGCACATTCTGGTGGAAGGCGATGAAAAGAGATATTTCAATATATGTTAGCAGATGCTCCACTTGCCAGCTAGTTAAGAGTGATCAGCAGAAATTAGCTGGATTATTACAACCCTTAGAAATTCCAGGATGGAAGTGGGAGAAAATCTCGATGGACTTTATTGATGGCCTGCCTCGAACTAAGAAAGGAAACGACCGTATATGGGTAATCATAGATCGCTTACGAAGACTGCCCATTTCATACCTGTCCGATCCAACAGAACGGCTCAAAGTCTAGCACAGATTTACTTCAAAGAAATAGTTAAACTTCATGGAGTGCCACTCAATATAGTCAGTGATAGAGATCCCCTATTTACTAGTAAATTCTGGGAAGCATTCCAGACAGAATTGGGAACCAAATTGAATCTAAGCACCGCTTATCACCCTCAGACAGACGGCCAAACCGAGCGGGTGAATAGAATTCTAGAAGATTTACTACGGGCTTGCGTTATTGATTTTGGAGGCTCATGGGAAGATCACTTACATCTAGCCGAATTCTCTTACAACAATAGTTATCAAGCAAGTTTGGGAATGTCTCCATTTGAAGCATTATACGGTAGACCGTGCAGATCTCCCGCATGTTGGGTAGAACCTGGCAACAGACTTGTGTTAGGGCCCGATATGATTCAAGAAGCATCGGATAAAGTCGATTTCATTAAGAAGCGATTGAAAACCGCCCAGAGCCGTCAGAAAAGTTATGCTGATGCGAGAAGAAGGGATATATCGTTTGCCGTTGGCGATTATGTTTATTTAAGAGTTCCTCCAATGCGAGGAGTAATCAGATTTGGCAAGACTGGGAAGTTGGCACCGAGATTTATTGGTCCCTTTCCTATACTTGAACGGATTGGAACTCTTGCGTATAGGGTTTCATTACCTAATTGGTTGCCTGGTATACATGATGTGTTCCACGTATCTCAACTCAGAAAACATGTTCATGATCCCGATCTTGTTGTGGAAGAAGCAGCGCAACATGATATTGACATAACTCCAGAATTAGCACTCAGAAGAGAGCCATTAAAGATAGTTGGCAAAGAAACTAGAGAGCTAAGGAGGAAAAAGATTCATTTAGTCAAAGTGCAGTGGAGTAGTGATCCTAGAGACTGTACTTGGGAGACTGAGGAAAGCATTAAACAAGCCTACCCCAAATGCAGAGTGGACATCTCTGACTAACTCCGGTGCAAGGTACCTTTACAATACTTTGCATTCACATTTTATTTCCTGCTTAGCTGTTATTTCCTTTTCGAGGACGAAAAGTTTTAAGTGGGGGAGATTGTAATAACCCGGAAAATGTGAACCAGTTTAAAATTTTTTAAATTAGGTTATTACCAAGAAATTTGAATAATTGAAATAGCCTATTTCAATAAAATATAGAATTGGGTATGTTATTGCAGTTTGAAATTTTGAATACAAACTTTATCTGACTGTGCCGGGTGGAAAATATAATGGATTTTGACGAAACTGAAAATATTTAAATCTGTTTATCAATACCTTTCTAACAAATCTGAAAAATCGAAATTTATTAACGGAAATCAAAAGTTATGGCCAAATGAATTTTCAGAAAGGTCGCTATATAACATATATAGCCCTTGAAAATTGATATTTTGCATACGACCTCGGAATTCGACGAAACAACTTTTGTTGGGTCCGGGATGTCAAATTATTGCTAAGTTTCAAATTTCATAATTTTTGAAGCTAGTATGTGAGCGGGGCAAAAGAAAATGTGATTGGTCAAATTCTGTTAAAATGGGTCGACCTAAAAATGGCCGTTTTTCAAACGAGCTCAGAATTCGACGAAACTGGTTTTGTTAGGACCGTATCGTCAAAACAAAGCTAGATTTATTTTTCTGGAATTTTTCGATTCAGTTTGTGGCCCTGGCAAATTGAAATGTACGTTTAAATTAAATATCGAATGTTTTATATTTTAATTTGAAAAATAACTGACTGTAACAGTTGAATTGGCCAGCGAAACATATCCCATTGTGTTTGGAATGGGGGTATTTAGCTAGGGCGACAGTTGTTGGGTTAGATTTCGAGTTCATCTGTGGAAGGGGGTATTTTTGGAATTAAATAAATTAAAAATTAAAATAAAAAGGGAGCCGACCAATCAGAATTCATCTCCCTCATCGCAACCTCCAGACGCAACACGGAAAAGGGATCCGAACTTCTCTCTTCAATTTCTCCACAACCACACAACGAAATCAAGCAAACTAAGATCCATTTTGAAGAGCGTTCAGAGATCTTCAAATCCATAGCAATTTCAAGTTTTATCGTTGAGTGTCGAGGGAGATATCGCGCCAGGAAACCTCGAACTTCGCGCCGCCGCCGTGGGTGCTAGGGACCACCGAGCCGTTCATCTCGGGTAGCGTTGGCAAGCTCTTCCCTTCCTCTTCGACGCAGCGCTGGCCGTTCGTCCTATCGCTTCGTGGTTTAGCCGAAAAGTGGAACCCTAGTTTTCGAATTCAAAGGAGGTATACGACTAAACCTATTTTCAACTGATTTTTACACTATAAAGCGTTGCAAACTTGTAAAAATCGTATCTTTTTGCTATGTTAACGAAATTCGATGAAACAGGAGACACCGTGACCGCAAGGAGGCTCTCTACATTCTAGAAGAAGCCGCGGATTTTTCTGACCTTCCTACGATTTTTAGCACTGCAATAACCAATGTGAGGAATCTAAACTATTTGTGTGAATGAAATCATGTTGTATAAATTATATAAGCGAAGTGTAAATTATATACGCATTGTATACCTCATGTACATGTGTTGTATAAGTTATATTAGCGATGTATAAATTATACAAGCGTTGAATGAAACATATATGCTTTGAATTGTGATGAAATGCAAGTGAATTATTATATTATATATATATATATACTCCCCTCGTCCACAGACCATGGACGATATTTATTGCTTGTGATTGACGTGATATTATACAGTATGACGAATGGTTGGAAATAATTGTTTGTGGTTGATATTATGGTTGAAAAATACCTTTGTGGTTGAAAAATACCTATGTGGTTGAAAAATACCCTCTTGTGGTTGAAACAAATTAGAATAGGATTGTGGAATTGAAAATAAAACATGCCGCCTGCGTGCGAACTAGATGCATGATCCCCATTGTCAAAAACCACGAGGTTTTAAGGTAGAGCGAGGAGCCGTACTAGGGACGGCCCCGGTTTTAACTACCCTGCCGTTATGCTACCGAAATTTTCTGAAATATTTATGTGTTAGAATAATTTTCATTCGTTGAAATAAATTACAAACTATATCGAATATTCATGTGTTGAGTTGCAATTCATTCGTTGAGTTGAAATTCATGTGTTGAATATTATTTGAATTTAAACAAATGGCTTTAGCAATAAAAATCACATTTTTATATATTACAAACTATATCGAATATTCATGTGTTGAGTTGCAATTCATTCGTTGAGTTGAAATTCATGTGTTTAATATTATTTGAATTTAAACAAATGGCTTTAGCAATAAAAATCACATTTATATACATATACAAACTATATCGAATATTCATGTGTTGAGTTGCAATTCATTCGTTGAGTTGAAATTCATGTGTTGAATATTATTTGAATTTAAACAAATGGCTTTAGCAATAAAAATCACATTTTTATATATATACAAACTATATCGAATATTCATGTGTTGAGTTGCAATTCATTCGTTGAGTTGAAATTCATGTGTTGAATATTATTTGAATTTTAAACAAATAGCTTTTGTGATAAAAATCACATTTTTATATATATACAAACTATATAGAATATTCATGTGTTGAATTGCAATTTGTTCGTCCAGTTGAAATTCATGGGTTGAATGTTATCATCTTTTAAAAATAAAATGAATCGACAATGAAAACTACACCTTTATGGTAAATATGAAGTGTTAAAAATACACACGTGTCGAATAAACATTTTTGATGATAAAAATATTTCTTTTATCATGTATACGCTTAGTTAAAAATACACACGTGTCGAATAAATATTTTTGATGATAAAAATATTTCTTTTATCATGTATACGCTTAGTTAAAAATACACACGTGTTGAAATAAATAATAGTTTGCTAGAAATATTATTATTAGCTTTGTTCTGCATATATATACATGTGTTGAACAGGAAAAATGGATTAGCCGTAGAGTAAAGAAATTATTTGCGTGCCCGACAAATAGGTAAACCTTGATGAGTTGGCTGCGCAATTTTATTTATATATCAACTCCTGTGAATGCCATTGGATGCGGAGTGCTGGTTATTCTGTGTGAAATAATAAATAACACCATAGGATAGTAACAATTAATTTTGAACTACACTACATGGCATACTTCTTGATGATAGGCATACTTCATCATATCCCACATAAGCAACTGGAGCTTGTGTGACGAGGTGGAAGATTTACCATACAAGCAAGAGGCTTGTATGGCGATGACTATATACTACAGGTTGAACAGATGACTGATATGGACTATATAAATTATAACGATAAATTGCCAGATTAATAAAAAACCCACACGGGTCTGGAGTTGACAATAATCACGTCGCTCTAGTTATTAGATACGGCACATGGACTATTTATTTCCACACGGAAACGGGGTGACGAGAATTTATTCTCTGGAGTGATTATCAGTACATGCTCCCCCGTAAACACCAGAATATATCACTATAAATATGTGAATGCTTTTTAGGATTTATTGGGTACCTAATACGGCCCAATAAATTTCCAAACCCCTCCCCGTACAAAGGAGGTTATGGTGAAATTTTTCGAAATATTAAGGCGTTAGTGAAATATTTGAAGTGAAAACGAAGTTGAAAATATAGAATGAACTATAGTTGAAATTATAGAATGAACTATATTTATATATATAAATATAAATATAATTAAAAGGAATAGAGGCCGTGCAGTTCGTGTTTCGGAATCGTAATTTGAAACGATTAGTGCGAGAAATCCGACCATCGGATTTTCCCGAAACCGCAACCGCTGGGTTCGCCTTGGGAATATCTTCCCAACGGCACCAACCTTGTAAAAATCCAACGGTTGGATTGTCCGGAATGTTTAATTCAAATCTGAAGAAAAACAGCGCCAGAATCGTTTATATTTATATATACATATATAAATATATTTAAATTAAATCGAATAACGACGCTGCAGTTCGAATTTTGAAACCGTAACTTCAAACGACTAGTGTGGAAGATCCGACCGTCGGATTTTCATGAAACTGGAACCGTTGGGTTCGCTTTGGGAATATCTTCCCACTGATATAGACTTTGTAGAAATCCAACGGTTAGATTTTCCGATATGTGTAAAACAAATTAGGAGAAAAACAGCGCCAGTGCCACGGCACGACCTGAAACATCGTTTAATTAAATATGGCCATTTTTAAATAAATAAAAATGGCGAATAATCGTTATAAAATATTATAAGCAACATAGATTGCAAATAAACCAATTGGGCTTAAATTGTTTGATATTTGATGGTTGTATGTGTTTGACGCGAAAATAACACTAAAGAACTTAAAGATGGATGTCGAATAATATAACCATAAAAAGAATCGATTTAAATTCTAATAACGTGAATTATTTGAAAAGGCCGAGCTAATCCTCATTTCAAATAATTTATCGAGCGATTCGAATTGGAAAATGCAAAGACGATTCAAGACCGACGATCTTCGTATCGGTTGGATGGGCGCTACTGAGGTTCCTGACCGGAGTAGCTACCGGAAGGGGACGGAAGTAGTAGCCGTCTGAACGTATGTGTTGATTGGACGGATATACGAGGAATTTGACGCCTCCGGTTTCGTTCAGACCCAGAACGGACTTGTAAATGGACTGTGTGTCTGACATTGGATTTTGTTCTATACTGATTGATCTCTGTTAAATATATATCTGTTTGGCGGCGGAGAATTTATTCTTTTGCTTAACGCCCATCCCTGAGACGTACGAGCTCAGGGGTTATATATCGATGGAAATCAATCGTATGGAGTGGACTGCCTATGTGGCATGCCAAGGTGCTGTGATCAAGGCTTCTGTTGCAAAGCAAAGTCTTGTGGATGATGATCAAAGCACGGTCTACGTGACCTAGCTTTGTGTATTTCATAGATTCGCGAGCTTCACACCTCGGTATGAGTTAAAAACGGGATATGGACCCAAGGAGAGCATGACGTTTCTTTCTAGCTATGGTGGTGTCAGTGACTTACCAGCCCTGACATTTATATCTATTTTTCACCTATGTGGTTGTTGGAATGCGAGGCGCCTCGATTATAGGTCTGTAAGGACCGGGAAACGTGTGTTCAGGAATTGCCAATCCTCAAACATAAGAGAGGACCGGCCTTGGAGGATCCAGGGTTACCCAGAGTGCGTAGTCCTGAGGCATTTGCTAGAGTGTCTCGAAGCAGAGAGGAGCTTGCCCCTTGCCTCGACTCATGACGGAAATCCAATTTCCAATACGAGATAACGGATTCGATTGTAACTTATATATGGTGACATAGTGGCATGGGACGCTCATGTCGCCTATGATTGATATTTATGATGCTATTCGTTTTTGAAACATATATGCACTAGTAATAATATCAAATGATTTCGCTTTATACGTATCAAGCATATTTGGCTATTATAAGGTAAAACTCTATCCTCCGGCTTGCGTTGCATTGTGTGATGGGACCTGAGTCTTATAATGGCTTCATTCTTTTTAAAAGCATTGCGTTGTTTTAAAAGAATTTACTTTGTTTTAAATGCACTAGCAATCACTGGAGTAAACCCGTTCCGCGAAAGTGGCGTGGTCCTATGATTTGCTTATTACTGTTGTTTAACTGTTAAATAGATTCCTCATACCAGTCCCCATGACTGACTCGTTGTTTGTTTCACTTTGCAAACGGGGTGCCCTTATTTTCACACGGGCAGCCTAGTACACAGGTGACAGGTTGTTTTTGGCTCTACACTGCTGTATAGGGTGCATTTTTGGCTCATGGCGAGGCTGACTTCACAGAGACGACTTTGACTTTTTCCGCCATTACTGTACTTATATTATGATTCCGCCTCGGGCGATGCAGACTGATTTACTTTCCGTATTTCTTACTATATGTATATGTACCGCCTTCGACGATGTAGACTGATACCCTTATTATGTCTCACTGCATGTATGTATTCCGCCTCTGGCGATGATGACTGATCACTTTCCTTTTAATTTACTAAGTATATCCCACGTTATGCTATTCTGATATTATTACATGTTGTGATTCCGCTGTCATATCCATGTAAAATTTATTCTATTTATTGTTTTTGCTATTATCTGTTCTCTGCTATGATGATTAATGTGTTATATTCCTATGATTATCCTTAATACCGCCCCTCGGATTTTGGGATCGTCACAGTTGGTATACATGATGTGACGGCCGGGAATTTCGCTCGATCTGAATCAGTCGGGGTGTATTGAATAAATTTGTTCTAGTCTTCATCGATGACATTTTAATATACTCCAAGTCGGAAGATGAGCATGCAAAACATTTAGAACAAGTGTTGAAAATTCTAAGGAGAAATGTCTTGAAAGCTAAATTTTCTAAATGTGTCTTCTGGAAAAATGAAGTAAAATTCCTAGGCCATGTCGTATCAAAAGAAGGGATTGCTGTAGACCCAAGCAAAATTTCAGCGATTCAGAACTGGAAACAACCTACTACCCCCACAGAAGTTCGAAGTTTCCTTGGATTAGCTAGTTACTATCGGAAATTCGTTCAGGATTTTTCAAAGATATCAGGAGTATTGACAAAGCTTACAAAGAAGCATGAGAAATTCAAATGGACTTCCGAATGTGAAGAAGCTTTCCAGGAGCTGAAACTGAAGTTGACAACTGCTCCAGTATTGACAATTATAGAAGGCAACCAAGACTTGACTGTATGGACAGATGCTTCTATTAGAGGGCTAGGCGCAGTGTTAATGCAAAAAGGCCAAGTGATCGCTTATGCCAGCCGTCAGCTGAAGCCGCATGAAAGAAACTATGCAACTCATGATCTGGAGTTATTAGCTATCGTGTTTGCTTTAAGAATCTGGAGGCATTATTTATTGGGCGAGAAATTCGAACTATACACCGATCATCAATCCTTGAAATACCTGTTCACCCAGAAAGATCTAAACTTGAGGCAACAACGTTGGTTAGAATTCCTTGCAGCATACGATTTTGAAATTCTATACACTCCGGGGAAAGCCAATGTTGTCGCAGATGCTCTCAGCAGAAAGAATGAAATCATTGCCAGTTTTATCATTACTTCTTCCTTAGAAGATAAGATTACTATGCTACAGAAGGACAATGAATTCATTGAAAGGATTAGCCAGCGGATCCAAGAAGGAAAACCCTCAGATTTTAGCCTTGATAGCCAAAGGGTCCTAAGATTAAAAGGGCGAATTTGTGTGCCTGGAATTCCAGAACTCAGAAGGGAAATACTTGATGAATGCCACAAATCCAAACTAAGTATCCATCCTGGTGTGAGCAAAATGTATAATGATATCAAGCGCACATTCTGGTGGAAGGCGATGAAAAGAGATATTTCAATATATGTTAGCAGATGCTCCACTTGCCAGCTAGTTAAGAGTGATCAGCAGAAATTAGCTGGATTATTACAACCCTTAGAAATTCCAGGATGGAAGTGGGAGCAAATCTCGATGGACTTTATTGATGGCCTGCCTCGAACTAAGAAAGGAAACGACAGTATATGGGTAATCGTAGATCGCTTCATGAAGACTGCCCATTTCATACCTGTCCGATCCAACAGAACGGCTCAAAGTCTAGCACAGATTTACTTCAAAGAAATAGTTAAACTTCATGGAGTGCCACTCAATATAGTCAGTGATAGAGATCCCCTATTTACTAGTAAATTCTGGGAAGCATTCCAGACAGAATTGGGAACCAAATTGAATCTAAGCACCGCTTATCACCCTCAGACAGACAGCCAAACTGAGCGGGTGAATAGAATTCTAGAAGATTTACTGCGGGCTTGCGTTATTGATTTTGGAGGCTCATGGGAAGATCACTTACATCTAGCCGAATTCTCTTACAACAATAGTTATCAAGCAAGTTTGGGAATGTCTCCATTTGAAGCATTATACGGTAGACCGTGCAGATCTCCCGCATGTTGGGTAGAACCTGGCAACAGACTTGTGTTAGGGCCCGATATGATTCAAGAAGCATCGGATAAAGTCGATTTCATTAAGAAGCGATTGAAAACCGCCCAGAGCCGTCAGAAAAGTTATGCTGATGCGAGAAGAAGGGATATATCGTTTGCCGTTGGCGATTATGTTTATTTAAGAGTTTCTCCAATGCGAGGAGTAATCAGATTTGGCAAGACTGGGAAGTTGGCACCGAGATTTATTGGTCCCTTTCCTATACTTGAACGGATTGGAACTCTTGAGTATAGGGTTTCATTACCTAATTGGTTGCCTGGTATACATGATGTGTTCCACGTATCTCAACTCAGAAAACATGTTCATGATCCCGATCTTGTTGTGGAAGAAGCAGCGCAACATGATATTGATATAACTCCAGAATTAGCACTCAGAAGAGAGCCATTAAAGATAGTTGGCAAAGAAACTAGAGAGCTAAGGAGGAAAAAGATTCATTTAGTCAAAGTGCAGTGGAGTAGTGATCCTAGAGACTGTACTTGGGAGAATGAGGAAAGCATTAAACAAGCCTACCCCAAATGCAGAGTGGACATCTCTGACTAACTCCGGTGCAAGGTACCTTTATAATACTTTGCATTCACATTTTATTTCCTGCTTAGCTGTTATTTCCTTTTCGAGGACGAAAAGTTTTAAGTGGGGGAGATTGTAATAACCCGTAAAATGTGAACCAGTTTAAAAAAATTTAAATTAGGTTATTACCAAGAAATTTGAATAATTGAAATAGCCTATTTCAATAAAATATAGAATTGGGTATGTTATTGCAGTTTGAAATTTTGAATACAAACTTTGTCTGACTGTGCTGGGTGGAAAATATAACGGATTTTGACGAAACTGAAAATATTTAAATCTGTTTATCAATACCTTTCTAACGAATCCGAAAAATCGAAATTTCTTAACGGAAATCAAAAGTTATGGCCAAATGAATTTTCGGAAAGGTCGCTATATAGCATATATAGCCCTTGAAAATTGATATTTTGCATACGACCTCGGAATTCGACGAAACCACTTTTGTTGGGTCCGGGATGTCAAATTATTGCTAAGTTTCAAATTTCATAATTTTTGAAGCTAGTATGTGAGCGGGGCAAAAGAAAATGTGATTGGTCAAATTCTGTTAAAATGGGTCGACCTAAAAATGGCCGTTTTTCAAACGAGCTCAGAATTTGACGAAACTGGTTTTGTTAGGACCGTATTGTCAAAACAAAGCTAGATTTATTTTTCTGGAATTTTTCGATTCAGTTTGTGGCCCTGGCAAATTGAAATGTACGTTTAAATTAAATATCGAATGTTTTATATTTTAATTTGAAAAATAACTGACTGTAACAGTCGAATTGGCCAGCGAAACATATCCCATTGTGTTCGGAATGGGGGTATTTAGCTAGGGGCGACAGTCGTTGGGTTAGATTTCGAGTTCGTCTGTGGAAGGGGGTATTTTTGGAATTAAATAAATTAAAAATTAAAATAAAAAGGGAGCCGACCAATCAGAATTCATCTCCCTCATCGCAACCTCCAGACGCCACGCGGAAAAGGGATCCGAACTTCTCTCTTCAATTTCTCCACAACCACACAACGAAATCAAGAAAACTAAGATCCATTTTGAAGAGCGTTCAGAGATCTTCAAATCCATAGCAATTTCAAGATTTATCGTTGAGTGTAGAGGGAGATATCACGCCAGGAAACCTCGAACTTCGCGCCGCCTCCGTGGGTGCTAGGGACCACCGAGCCGTTCATCTCAGGTAGCGTTGGGAAGCTCTTCCCTTCCTCTTCGACGCAGCGCTGGCCGTTCGTCCTATCGCTTCGTGGTTTAGCCGAAAAGTGGAACCCTAGTTTTCGAATTCAAAGGAGGTATACGGCTAAACCTATTTTCAACTGATTTTTACACTACAAAGCGTTGCAAACTTGTAAAAATCGTATCTTTTTGCTATGTTAACGAAATTCGATGAAACAGGAGACACCGTGACCGCAAGGAGGCTCTCTACATTCTAGAAGAAGCCGCGGATTTTTCTGACCTTCCTACGATTTTTAGCACTGCAATAACCAATGTGAGGAATCTAAACTATTTGTGTGAATGAAATCGTGTTGTATAAATTATATAAGCGAAGTGTAAATTATATACGCATCGTATACCTCATGTACATGTGTTGTATAAGTTATATTAGCGATGTATAAATTATACAAGCGTTGAATGAAACATATATGCTTTGAATTGTGATGAAATGCAAGTGAATTATTATATTATATATATATACTCCCCTCGTCCACAGACCATGGACGATATTTATTGCTTGTGATTGACGTGATATTATACAGTATGACGAATGGTTGGAAATAATTGTTTGTGGTTGATATTATGGTTGAAAAATACCTTTGTGGTTGAAAAATACCTATGTGGTTGAAAAATACCCTCTTGTGGTTGAAACAAATTAGAATAGGATTGTGGAATTGAAAATAAAACATGCCGCCTGCGTGCGAACTAGATGCATGATCCCCATTGTCAAAAACCGCGAGGTTTTAAGGTAGAGCGAGGAGCCGTACTAGGGACGGTCCCGGTTTTAACTACCCTCCCGTTCTGCTGCCGAAATTTTCTGAAATATTTATGTGTTAGAATAATTTTCATTCGTTGAAATAAATTACAAACTATATCGAATATTCATGTGTTGAGTTGCAATTCATTCGTTGAGTTGAAATTCATGTGTTGAATATTATTTGAATTTAAACAAATGGCTTTAGCAATAAAAATCACATTTTTATATATTAGAAACTATATCGAATATTCATGTGTTGAGTTGCAATTCATTCGTTGAGTTGAAATTCATGTGTTTAATATTATTTGAATTTAAACAAATGGCTTTAGCAATAAAATCACGTTTTTATATATATACAAACTATATCGAATATTCATGTGTTGAGTTGCAATTCATTCGTTGAGTTGAAATTCATGTGTTGAATATTATTTGAATTTAAACAAATGGCTTTAGCAATAAAAATCACATTTTTATATATATACAAACTATATCGAATATTCATGTGTTGAGTTGCAATTCATTCGTTGAGTTGAAATTCATGTGTTGAGTTGCAATTCATTCGTTGAGTTGAAATTCATGTGTTGAATATTATTTGAATTTTAAACAAATAGCTTTTGTGATAAAAATCACATTTTTATATATATACAAACTATATAGAATATTCATGTGTTGAATTGCAATTTGTTCGTCGAGTTGAAATTCATGGGTTGAATGTTATCATCTTTTAAAAATAAAATGAATCGACAATGAAAACTACACCTTTATGGTAAATATGAAGTGTTAAAAATACACACGTGTCGAATAAACATTTTTGATGATAAAAATATTTCTTTTATCATGTATACGCTTAGTTAAAAATACACACGTGTCGAATAAATATTTTTGATGATAAAAATATTTCTTTTATCATGTATACGCTTAGTTAAAAATACACACGTGTTGAAATAAATAATAGTTTGCTAGAAATATTATTATTAGCTTTGTTCTGCATATATATACATGTGTTGAACAGGAAAAATGGATTAGCTGTAGAGTAAAGAAATTATTTGCGTGCCCGACAAATTGGTAAACCTTGATGAGTTGGCTGCGCAATTTTATTTATATATCAACTCCTGTGAATGCCGTTGGATGCGGAGTGCTGGTTATTCTGTGTGAAATAATAAATAACGCCATAGGATAGTAACAATTAATTTTGAACTACACTACATGGCATACTTCTTGATGATAGGCATACTTCATCATATCCCACATAAGCAACTGGAGCTTGTGTGACGAGGTGGAAGATTTACCATACAAGCAAGAGGCTTGTACGGCGATGATTATATACTACAGGTTGAACAGATGACTGATATGGACTATATAAATTATAACGATAAATTGCCAGATTAATAAAAACCCCACACAGGTCTGGAGTTGACAATAATCACGTCGCTCTAGTTGTTAGATACGACACATGGACTATTTATTTCCACACGGAAACGGGGTGACGAGAATTTATTCTCTGGAGTGATTATCAGTACATGCTCCCCCGTAAACACCAGAATATATCACTATAAATATGTGAATGCTTTTTTTAGTATTTATTGGGTACCTAATACGGCCCAATAAATTTCCAAACCCCTCCTCGTACAAAGGAGGTTATGGTGAAATTTTTCGAAATATTAAGGCGTTAGTGAAATATTTGAAGTGAAAACGAAGTTGAAAATATAGAATGAACTATAGTTGAAATTATAGAATGAACTATATTTATATATATAAATATAAATATAATTAAAAGGAATAGAGGCCGTGCAGTTCGTGTTTCGGAATCGTAATTTGAAACGATTAGTGCGAGAAATCCGACCATCGGATTTTCCCGAAACCGCAACCGCTGGGTTCGCCTTGGGAATATCTTCCCAACGGCACCAACCTTGTAAAAATCCAACGGTTGGATTGTCCGGAATGTTTAATTCAAATCTGAAGAAAAACAGCGCCAGAATCGTTTATATTTATATATATATATATATATAAATATATTTAAATTAAATCGAATAACGACGCTGCAGTTCGAATTTTGAAACCGTAACTTCAAACGACTAGTGTGGAAGATCCGACCGTCGGATTTTCATGAAACTGGAACCGTTGGGTTCGCTTTGGGAATATCTTCCCACTGATATAGACTTTGTAGAAATCCAACGGTTAGATTTTCCGATATGTGTAAAACAAATTAGGAGAAAAACAGCGCCAGTGCCACGGCACGACCTGAAACATCGTTTAATTAAATATGGCCATTTTTAAATAAATAAAATTGGCGAATAATCGTTATAAAATATTATAAGCAACATAGATTGCAAATAAACCAATTGGGCTTGAATTGTTTGATATTTGATGGTTGTATGTGTTTGACGCGAAAATAACACTAAAGAACTGAAAGATGGATGTCGAATAATATAACCATAAAAAGAATCGATTTAAATTCTAATAACGTGAATTATTTGAAAAGGCCGAGCTAATCCTCATTTCAAATAATTTATCGAGCGATTCGAATTGGAAAATGCAAAGACGATTCAAGACCGACGATCTTCGTATCAGTTGGATGGGCGCTACTGAGGTTCCTGACTGGAGTAGCTACCGGAAGGGGACGGAAGTAGTAGCCGTCTGAACGTATGTGTTGATTGGACGGATATACGAGGAATTTGACGCCTCCGGTTTCGTTCAGACCCAGAACGGACTTGTAAATGGATTGTGTGTCTGACATTGGATTTTGTTCTGTACTGATTGATCTCTATTAAATATATATCTGTTGGGCGGCGGAGAATTTATTCTTTTGCTTAACGCCCTTCTCTGAGACGTACGAGCTCAGAGGTTATATATCGATGGAAATCATTCGTATGGAGTGGACTGCCTATGTGGCATGCCAAGGTGTTGTGATCAAGGCTTCTGTTGCAAAGCAAAGTCTTGTGGATGATGATCAAAGCACGGTCTACATGACCTAGCTTTGTGTATTTCGTAGATTCGCGAGCCTCACACCCCGGTATGAGTTAAAAACGGGATAAGGACCCAAGAAGAGCATGACGTTTCTTTCTAGCTATGGTGGTGTCAGTGAATTACCAGCCCTGACATTTATATCTATTTTTCACCTATGTGGTTGTTGGAATGCGAGGCGCCTCGATTATAGGTCTGTAAGGACCGGGAAACGTGTGTTCAGGAATTGCCAATCCTCAAACGTAAGAGAGGACCGGCCTTGGAGGATCCAGGGTTACCCAGAGTGCGTAGTCCTGAGGCATTTGCTAGAGTGTCTCGAAGCGGAGAGGAGCTTGCCCCTTGCCTCGACTCATGATGGAAATCCAATTTCCAATACGAGATAACGGATTCGATTGTAACATATATATGGCGACATAGTGGCATGGGACGCTCATGTCGCCTACGATTGATATTAATGATGCTATTCGTTTTTGAAACATATATGCACTAGTAATAATATCAAATGATTTCGCTTTATACGTATCAAGCATATTTGGCTATTATAAGGTAAAACTCTATCCTCCGGCTTGCGTTGCATTGTGTGATGGGACCTGAGTCTTATAATGACTTCATTCTTTTTAAAAGCATTGCGTTGTTTTAAAAGAATTTACTTTGTTTTAAATGCACTAGCAATCACTGGAGTAAACCCGTTCCGCGAAAGTGGCGTGGTCCTATGATTTGCTTATTACTGTTGTTTAACTGTTAAATAGATTCCTCATACCAGTCCCCATGACTGACTCGTTGTTTGTTTCACTTTGCAAACGCGGGTGCCCTTATTTTCACACGGGCAGCCTAGTACACAGGTGACAGGTTGTTTTTGGCTCTGCACTGCTGCATAGGGTGCATTTTTGGCTCATGGCGAGGCTGACTTCACAGAGACGACTTTGACTTTTTCCGCCATTACTGTACTTATATTATGATTCCGCCTTCGGCGATGTAGACTGATACCCTTATTATGTCTCACTGCATGTATGTATTCCGCCTCTGGCGATGATGACTGATGACTTTCCTTTTTATTTACTAAGTATATCCCACGTTATGCTATTCTGATATTATTACATGTTATGATTCCGCTGGTATATCCATGTAAAATTTATTCTATTTATTGTTTTTGCTATTATCTGTTCTCTGCTATGATGATTAATGTGTTATATTCCTATGATTATCCTTAATACCGCCCCTCGGATTTTGGGATCGTCACAGTTAAATAAATAATCAAATACGTTTAAAATGGTTTAAATTTCAAAACAAATCTGTTTTCATTTGAAAAATATACTCTTCACACTCGTTCTAGGATACTACTGATCCCATCTCTAACGAGTCATTCTAATTGGATATTGCTAATCCAATATCTGATGAATTCTTTCGTATGGTTCTAATGTGTCTTGTTCTCGAGCTCTGTAAACCAAAGCTCTGATACCAAATGTGACGACACGGAATTTCGCTCGATCCGAATCAGTCGTTAAACCGATCTAGACCATTCGAAACCCCTGATCGTTTGAGAACAGGACAAAACAGAACACAAACGGAAGAACATTTCATTGCTATTACAACAATCTCATCAGATACAAGAATATACAGAGTATAACTGAATAAATTACATTCGATAAATATCAGAGATTACAATAAATTACATAGCAGCGGAAAATAATACAAAACACAACTGAAGGTGATATACGGATACAGAGCTTTCCGGATATCATTCCAGCTGTAAACCAAGATCCTGTGAATATAAATCTGCAAAACCAAAACTACTAGCTGCCCATGTAGAAAACATAGGCACCTAGAGTTTAGGTTAAAACAATAAACTCCAGGTCAGTCATGTGACTGGTGTGAGAACTAAAACAGTTATTTAAAACTTTACTTTAAAAGAGAGTAATTCAAGGGACCACGCCGTATAACACGGAACGGGTTTCCTCCCAAGAATACCAGTGCATAGAATAAACAGCGCAATGCTTTTTTAAAAAATGAAGCTATTATAAGACCCAGGTCCCATCACACAATGCAACGCAAGCCGGAGGATAGGGTTTTCCCTTATAATAGCCAAACATGCTTGGTACGTTTAAAACAAATCATTTGATACTATAATAAGTGTATAGTGTCAAAACAATTTCAATTATAAATATAAATCATAGACGGCATAGCATCCCATGCTACTATGTCGTCATACTAGGCTTTACAAATAAAGCCGAAATATCTCGTATTGGAAATTGGATTTCCGTCATGAGTCGAGGCAAGGGGCAAGCTCCTCTCTGCGTTCGAGACACTCTAGCAAATGTATCAGGGTTACGCACTCTGGGCAACCCCGGATCCTCCAAGGCCGGTCCTCACTTACGTTAGGGGATTAGTTATTCCTGAACACACGTTTCCCGGTCCTTACAGACCTATAATCGAGGCGCCTCATCCAACAACCACATAGGTGAAAAGTATATAAATGTCAGGGCTGGTAAGTCACTGACACCACCAAAGCTAGAAAGAAACGTCGTGCACTCCTTGGGTCCTCATCCCGTTTTTAACTCATACCGAGGTGTGAGGCTCGCGAATTCACGTTATACACAAAGCTACGCCACAGAGGCCGTGCTTTGATCATCAACCACAAGACTTTGCTTTTCAACAGAAGCCTTGATCATTGCATCTTAGCGTGCCACACAGGCAATTCATGCCATGCGACTGATGTCCATCGATATACAACCTCTGAGCTCGTACGTCTCAGAGAAGGGCGTTAAGCAAAAGAATAAATTCTCCGCCGCCAAACAGATGTATATTTAATAGAAATCAATCAACACAGAATAAAATCCAATGTCGGACACACAATCCATTTTCAAGTCCGTTCTGGGTCTGAACCAAACCGGAGGCACTTTCCTCGCATATCCATCCATCTCCAAGTACGTCTGGACGACCACCAACTATTTCCATCCTCTTGGGTGTACAGCCCAATCAGGATCGTCAGTAATTATCCAAACGATGTGAAAACTTCCGGTCTTCGACCACCGTCTTCATCTTCGACATATCGTCGAATCGGTTATTCAGAATGGGTATAAACCCGGATTTTCCGAACAACCCGCGTATATTAAAAACAAATGTTACACAAACTCAACATATGCCTCATTCCAATTCAGAATATTCTTTTATTCACCAAATCACATTCTTAGGGAAAGGTTCCCATTAATTTTATCCAAGATAAATTCTTTAGAATTTATCCTTTAATCTTCCTTTGGATGATCTATCAAACCAAATTATGGTTTTCTAAACTAGTCGAGATTAGCGAACCACAACGAAGTAATTATTTATTTTATTTCCCAATCCCAACCTATTCATCCCATGAAGCAAAACTGGTAATACTCCATATCTAACACCATGGTGTTATCGGTAAAATTAATTACCATTTCACGTTCAAATCTAATTAAAGATTTAACTATCGCTTTGGAGCAAAACTGGTGATACTCCATTCTCGCTCATTTCTAAATTTGATAATTTAGATTACAGATTTACATTTCAACCTAATTGCAGATTCTTTAAAACTCCTTTTACTGGGTTAAAGAACTAGGTGTTATTTAAAACACAGTTCACGACAAACCCAAATCACATTATATTTATTATCGGGTTACAGAACTAGTGTTATATAAAACACCGTTCACGATGAACCCACAAATCAATTCTAGTTCAATTTAAATCAAGTATATTAGGAATTCCGATTATTTAAAACCCTTTGTTAAATCTAATTTATTTATTTAAAAACAAATCGGGTTTTAAATTTAGTTCAAACTAGTTCATTTTGATAAAATCTATTTTTATCTTTTCAAATATGGAGTTTTTCATCCCAAATTTTCCCAAATCATTTCTTATGATTTTACACAAATTATTACTATTTTTAATAATTTTATTAAGGCCCGTACAATCGATTTCCAACAATGGCCATCGAACTGCACTTACAGCGACCTTTTTCAAATTTGATTTGGACGTATCTCCAAATCAAACCGTTAGATTTCAAATTTCTAATATTCGTTAGAAAGCTCTTTTCGATACGAACCCAACGGTTCCGGTTTTAGGAGAATCCGACGGTCGGATCTCCCGTAATGTCCGTTTGAAATAAATGGTCGAAATTCACGAACTGCCGCGGCGCGTTCTATTCAGACCATTATATTATATATATAATATATATAATATATATTTCGTCGATTTCTATTTAAAACAAATTATATAAATAGTTTTGAATTCGTTTCAAAAACAATTTCAACCTTCATTTCAATTCAAATCAAAATTGAATTTTCTATGATAAATTCGTTTTAAAATTCATTTCTATTTAATTCAAATTTCAATTCATTATGAATTCACTTCAAATCCTTTTCCATTCAATTCGAATTCGTCTTCAATTCAATTCGAATTCGTTTTATATTCAATTCGAATCAAATTCATTATATATTCAATTGAAATCAAATTCGTTTCCTATTCAAATCAAATTCGTTATATATTCAATTGAAATCAAATTCGTTTTCTATTCGATTCAATTCAAATTGGTTTTCTATTCGATTCAATTCAAATGGGTTTTCTATTCGATTCAATTCAAATTGGTTTTCTATTCGATTCAATTCAAATTGGTTTTCTATTCGATTCAATTCAAATTGGTTTTCTATTCGATTCAATTCAAATTGGTTTTCTATTCGATTCAATTCAAATTGGTTTTCTATTCGATTCAATTCAAATTGGTTTTCTATTCGATTCAAAATCGTTTTATATTCAATTCATTTCGAAATCACTTTTCAATATTCATTTTAAAATGAATAAAATCGATATAAATATCGTTTACGTCAAAATGGCGTCAATTTAATCAACACGGCTTCATATATTTCTATTTTCAAATATTCTATTTCAAATATTCTATTTCAAATATTATTCGTTCAACACATGACTAATCTCAACGGATGAGTACTGTCAACACATGAACCTTTATTTTACATTGATAAAGATGCAAATTTTATTATTAAAATATTTCGTTCAACACATGACTAATCTCAACGGATGAGTACTGTCAACACATGAACCTTTATTTTATAATATTCTTTATTTTCTAAATTGGAATGAGGCCCAATCAATCACCATATAATATTAATTATATGGATTTTCATACATCACACGTATATAATAGCATTGAAAAATAATCAACCATCAACCAAAGTGCACTACACTGTATAAGCATCAAATATAGATATCTAACGCTTATAACAGCCTGTCAATCAATCGATCGACATATTTAATCAACCAGGATGAGTGAACTTCAAATTTCATCCCAACACCCGTGTGGGGTTTTAAACAATCAAACACAGATTTTATTTATGCAGTTGGGCGATGTGTAAGATTTATCGACCCAATCAATATCAGTTAAATCAGTGTATATAAACAAATCGGCCGATTTGTTTATAAATATCTATTTATTCACTTTCACGTTAAAAATTATATTTTTAACGATAAAACATTTTATTTTAACACATGAATTTCTATTCAGTTCATTTATTCAATAAAATGATATTTTTATTTTTCTAACTTATTTTAGAAAATTTCGGTGGCATAACGGCACGATACTAGAAATGGGACAAGGCCTAGCCTTATCCCCGGTCTAGTGAAGGCCCACGCCATTCACACATCAATCAAATCAATTTCATTTCACAAAACAATTCAATTCAAACCAAATAATCTAACCAATTTTTGCAATCAAACAAAAAGGTCCATGGTCTGTGGACGATTGTGTCGGGTGCTACTAAACAACGTCTGCATCCTAGTATATATATATAACTAGAAAATGAAATTGAAAGGTGAGAAATTCTCACCGATACCTATCCAACTTCACGGCACTTCCAATGCAGGAAATCTTCACCGTTCTCGCCTCTTATCACTTTCGTCGCCCGTAGCCACTATGTATAAAAAAATCACATTTTCACTTCACTATTCAATATATAAGAATCGAATTTTTACTTCGCTGTTCAATATATAAAAATCGAATTTTTTCTTCGCTGTTCAATATATAAAAATCGAATTTTTATTATACTATTCAATATATAAAAATCAAATTTTTATTTCGTTGCCATATAGATAAAAATTCTATTTTTACTATGTTATTCTCTTTTTTACTATGTTATTCTCTTTTTTACTATGTTATTCTCTATATAAAGGTCTCGCCTTTTCAACTATAAAGATTTCGCCTTTTCAAATATAAAGATTTCATTTCTAATTCGCCCATCATGTAAAAATTATATTTTTACATCTTCTACATAGTAAAGATCATATTTTCCTCCAACAAAAATCAAAGCTTTACCGTGTTAAAAATTCTACCTTTGCAGTTTAAAAATCCTATCTTTACAGTTTTAAAAATCCTATCTTTACTGTTTTTAAAAATCCTATCTTTACTGTTTTAAAAATCCTATCTTTACTTGTCATTTCAATAAAGAAAAATCTAATTTCTTCATATATAAAAATATAATCTTTTCTTGCCATAAAAGTATATTCTTCCTACTTAAGAATCACATCTTTATTTAAACAAAAATCACTTCATTATCTAAATAAAAATCTCCTTTTTATAGTGATGAATATAATTTAAAGATCGCACCTTTATATCGTCCTTCACATATTAAAAAAAATCAAATCTTTATGATATTAAAAATCATTTCTTTCGATTGTGAAAAATCAAACCTTTATATTTACAAAAAATCAAAATAAAATAAAAATAAAAATAAAAAGGGTCAAGAACTTACAGGGGGGTCTTCGCTGCTGCGCCGGAGGATGGTGGGGGAAGGCGCGGGGGTAGAGGAGGTAAGGGAAAGGCGGCGCAGTCCTTCCAGGCGATGGCCGACGTCGGTCTTCGCGTCAGGGGGGGCGATTGGGTGGCTGGGGCGGTTTGAAGAGGAGGGAGAGAAGACTGGAGGGAGGATCGAGAGGAGGAGAGGAAGAAGGAGAGGGAGCGGCGGCTAGTGGGGTGGTGATCGACGTGGTGGCGGGCGGCTTTGAGATCGACGGGGGCGAATCGATAGTTTAGGTTTTTTTTTTTTTTTTTTCTGATAAAATGAAAGGAGAGAGAGGGTAAAGAAGGGGGGCCAAGGTTAAAGGAAGAGGAAGGTTTTAATTTTTAATTATTTATTTATGAAAAAGTTGACTTTTACATACGGACTCGAAACGAGGCCCACCGCCTGTCGTCCATAGCGTTCTACCCCCATTCTGAACACAATGGGATATGTATCGTAAGCTGATTTGATCGTTTCGATCAGTTTTCGTTAAAATCAACATATAACTCTATATATTGAATTTGAACGCTCATTTCAATTTACCGAGGTCACATACTAACTCGAAAAATTCCAGAAAAATATTTTCTAGCTTCGTATTGACGATACGGTCCTAACAAAACTAGTTTCGTCGAATTCTGAGACCATTGGGAAAATGGTCATTTTCTAGTCGATTAAAATCAACTGAAACTGGTCAAACGCGTTTTCCTTTTCCACGCTCACATATTGATTCGAAAAACTATGAAATTTGGAATCTAGCAATAATTTGACATCACGGACCCAACAAAAGTGGTTTCATCGAAATCCGAGGTCGATTGCAAAATTGCTATTTTTAAGGGCCTGAATTCCATAGCGACTATTCAGAATTTTCAACTGGACATATCTTTTGATTCCCGCTATGAAATCCTGATTTTTCGGATTCGTTGGAAAGATATCATCAATTAGATCCTAATGTTTTTGGTTTCACTAAAATCCGGATTGTTTTGCACCCGGTACATTCAATTGAAGTTTGAAATCGAATTATCGAACTACCACGCCATTTTCAATTCTATTTATAATTATATATAAATATTTATATCCTAACGGCGACGCGTATAATATATACGTTTGAATTATATTCAAAATAAATTTCTCGTCGATATGATTTAAAATATTCAAAATTCGCTAAAATTGCCAAAATAAAAATTTTAAACTGGCCCAGATTTTCCGGGTTATTACAATCTCCCCCACTTAAAACTTTTCATCCCCGAAAAGGAACAAAGTCGAAAGTGGTTTGATTAATTAACTCTACGTTCGATCTGGCTTCCATTCTCCAACTTTTCAGTTTCTGAGAATTTTCAAAAATATCAAAAATTTGGCTAGCACCCGGAATTTTCGAAAAATTTCGCCATAACCTCCCCTGCACCGGGAGCCACGGGAAAATCCCGAAATTGCCATATAGGCCTTCTGATCTCAAAAAGAAAAAGAAAAAGCCAAGCGGCTAGCCAATAGGCTCATAAAATCATCATCACCCAAACAAAACAGTAAATTATGTAGTAAACATGTACCTATTTGTCGGGCAAACAAATTTTATTCTTCGGCTCTAGCCTCCTTGCTATGACCTGTTCAATGTAAGTATATGTATATGCAAGCAAATGCGACCAATTCTTAATATAATTCAATATTTGATTCAATTAGGCTTAATGGTTCAAAATTATCAAACAAATAAAAAAATAACACAAACATCAATCAATTAGTGGATTAGAGTTTCAAATTCATAATTTTGATATATATACAAAAAATCATGTTTTTGATGCCAATTCACAACAATGTGTTCTACCTATATAAGTTTTGGTTCTCACACCAGTCTAATGAAAATATATAGAAAATCACACCTTCGTCACTCAAATATAAATTCTGACGACGAGTACTCAACCATCAGAATCATCTTCGGGCCACTAGAGTATGATTCTATATCTATCCAGTATATTAAAACTTCGAATATACGTTCATGACGAGTATATGCAAAATCTTTATATACTCGATTGTCCATATTCAAAATAAATAAATAATCAAATACGTTTAAAATGGTTTAAATTTCAAAACAAAACTGTTTTCATTTGAAAAATATACTCTTCACACTCGTTCTAGGATACTACTGATCCCATCTCTAACGAGTCATTCTAATTGGATATTGCTAATCCAATATCTGATGAATTCTTTCGTATGGTTCTAATGTGTCTCATTCTCGAGCTCTGTAAACCAAAGCTCTGATACCAAATGTGACGACACGGAATTTCGCTCGATCCGAATCAGTCGTTAAACCGATCTAGACCGTTCGAAACCCCTGATCGTTTGAGAACAGGACAAAACAGAACACAAACGGAAGAACATTTCATTGCTATTACAACAATCTCATCCGATACAAGAATATACAGACTATAACTGAATAAATTACATTCGATAAATATCAGAGATTACAATAAATTACATAGCAGCGGAAAATAATACAAAGCACAACTGAAGGTGATATACGGATACAGAGCTTTCCGGATATCATTCCAGCTGTAAACCAGGATCCTGTGAATATAAATCTGCAAAACCAAAACTACTAGCTGCCCGTGTAGAAAATATGGGCACCCAGAGTTTAGGTTAAAACAATAAACTCCAGGTCAGTCATGTGGCTGGTGTGAGAACTAAGATATTTATTTAAAACTTTACTTTAAAAGAGAGTAATTCAAGGGACCACGCCGTATAACACGGAACGGGTTTCCTCCCACGAATACCAGTGCATAGAATAAACAGCGCAATGCTTTTTCAAAAATGAAGCTATTATAAGACCCAGGTCCCATCACACAATGCAACGCAAGCCGGAGGATAGAGTTTTCCCTTATAATAGCCAAACATGCTTGGTACGTTTAAAACAAATCATTTGATACTATAATAAGTGTATAGTGTCAAAACAATTTCAATCATAAATATAAATCATAGACGGCATAGCATCCCATGTTACTATGTCGTCATACTAGGCTTTACAAATAAAGCCGAAATATCTCGTATTGGAAATTGGATTTCCGTCATGAGTCGAGGCAAGGGGCAAGCTCCTCTCCGCGTTCGAGACACTCTAGCAAATGTCTCAGGGTTACGCACTCTGGGCAACCCCGGATCCTCCAAGGCCGGTCCTCACTTACGTTAGAGGATTAGTTATTCCTGAACACACGTTTCCCGGTCCTTACAGACCTATAATCGAGGCGCCTCATCCAACAACCACATAGGTGAAAAGTATATAAATGTCAGGGCTGGTAAGTCACTGACACCACCAAAGCTAGAAAGAAACGTCGTGCACTCCTTGGGTCCTCATCCCGTTTTTAACTCATACCGAGGTGTGAGGCTCGCGAATTCACGTTATACACAAAGTTACGCCACAGAGGCCGTGCTTTGATCATCAACCACAAGACTTTGCTTTTCAACAGAAGCCTTGATCATTGCATCTTAGCGTGCCACACAGGCAATTCATGCCATGCGACTGATGTCCATCGATATACAACCTCTGAGCTTGTACGTCTCAGAGAAGGGCGTTAAGCAAAAGAATAAATTCTCCGCCGCCAAACAGATGTATATTTAATAGAAATCAATCAACACAGAATAAAATCCAATGTCAGACACACAATCCATTTTCAAGTCCGTTCTGGGTCTGAACGAAACCGGAGGCACTTTCCTCGCATATCCATCCATCTCCAAGTACGTCTGGACGACCACCAACTATTTCCATCCTCTTGGGTGTACAGCCCAATCAGGATCGTCAGTAATTATCCAAACGATGTGAAAACTTCCGGTCTTCGACCACCGTCTTCATCTTCGACATATCGTCGAATCGGTTATTCAGAATGGGTATAAACCCGGATTTTCCGAACAACCCGCGTATATTAAAAACAAAAGTTACACAAACTCAACATATGCCTCATTCCAATTCAGAATATTCTTTTATTCACCAAATCACATTCTTAGGGAAAGGTTCCCATTAATTTTATCCAAGATAAATTCTTTAGAATTTATCCTTTAATCTTCCTTTGGATGATCTATCAAACCAAATTATGGTTTTCTAAACTAGTCGAGATTAGCGAACCACAACGAAGTAATTATTTATTTTATTTCCCAATCCCAACCTATTCATCCCATGAAGCAAAACTGGTAATACTCCATATCTAACACCATGGTGTTATCGGTAAAATTAATTACCATTTCACGTTCAAATCTAATTAAAGATTTAACTATCGCTTTGGAGCAAAACTGGTGATACTCCATTCTCGCTCATTTCTAAATTTGATAATTTAGATTACAGATTTACATTTCAACCTAATTGCAGATTCGTTAAAACTCCTTTTACTGGGTTAAAGAACTAGGTGTTATTTAAAACACAGTTCACGACAAACCCAAATCACATTATATTTATTATCGGGTTACAGAACTAGTGTTATTTAAAACACCGTTCACGATGAACCCACAAATCAATTCTAGTTCAATTTAAATCAAGTATATTAGGAATTCTGATTATTTAAAACCCCTTGTTAAATCTAATTTATTTATCTAAAAACAAATCGGGTTTTAAATTTAGTTCAAACTAGTTCATTTTGATAAAATCTATTTTTATCTTTTCAAATATGGAGTTTTTCATCCCAAATTTTCCCAAATCATTTCTTATGATTTTACACAAATTATTACTATTTTTAATAATTTTATTAAGGCCCGTACAATCGATTTCCAACAATGGCCATCGAACTGCACTTACAGCGACCTTTTTCAAATTTGATTTGGACGTATCTCCAAATCCAACCGTTAGATTTCAAATTTCTAATATTCGTTAGAAAGCTCTTTTCGATACGAACCCAACGGTTCCGGTTTTAGGAGAATCCGACGGTCGGATCTCCCGTAATGTCCGTTTGAAATAAATGGTCGAAATTCACGAACTGCCGCGGCGCGGCGCGTTCTATTCAGGCCATTATATTATATATATAATATATATAATATATATTTCGTCGATTTCTATTTAAAACGAATTATATAAATAGTTTTGAATTCGTTTCAAAAACAATTTCAACCTTCATTTCAATTCAAATCAAAATTGAATTTTCTATGATAAATTCGTTTTAAAATTCATTTCTATTCAATTCAAATTTCAATTCATTATGAATTCACTTCAAATCCTTTTCCATTCAATTCGAATTCGTCTTCAATTCAATTCGAATTCGTTTTATATTCAATTCGAATCAAATTCATTATATATTCAATTGAAATCAAATTCGTTTCCTATTCAAATCAAATTCGTTATATATTCAATTGAAATCAAATTCGTTTTCTATTCGTTTCTATTCAAATTGGTTTTCTATTCGATTCAAATTGGTTTTCTATTCGATTCAATTCAAATTGGTTTTCTATTCGATTCAATTCAAATTGGTTTTCTATTCGATTCAATTCAAATTGGTTTTCTATTCGATTCAATTCAAATTGGTTTTCTATTCGATTCAATTCAAATTGGTTTTCTATTCGATTCAATTCAAGTTGGTTTTCTATTCGATTCAAAATCGTTTTATATTCAATTCATTTCGAAATCACTTTTCAATATTCATTTTAAAATGAATAAAATCGATATAAATATCGTTTACGTCAAAATGGCGTCAATTTAATCAACACGGCTTCATATATTTCTATTTTCAAATATTCTATTTCAAATATTCTATTTCAAATATTATTCGTTCAACACATGACTAATCTCAACGGATGAGTACTGTCAACACATGAACCTTTATTTTACATTGATAAAGATGCAAATTTTATTATTAAAATATTTCGTTCAACACATGACTAATCTCAACGGATGAGTACTGTCAACACATGAACCTTTATTTTATAATATTCTTTATTTTCTAAATTGGAATGAGGCCCAATCAATCACCATATAATATTAATTATATGGATTTTCATACATCACACGTATATAATAGCATTGAAAAATAATCAACCATCAACCAAAGTGCACTACACTGTATAAGCATCAAATATAGATATCTAACGCTTATA
This sequence comes from Allium sativum, assembly GCA_030737875.1. NCBI lineage: Eukaryota > Viridiplantae > Streptophyta > Magnoliopsida > Asparagales > Amaryllidaceae > Allium > Allium sativum. The sequence goes on along the minus strand of CM060916.1, from coordinate 1,042,010,190 downwards.
ACAGCCTGTCAATCAATCGATCGACATATTTAATCAACCAGGATGAGTGAACTTCAAATTTCATCCCAACACCCGTGTGGGGTTTTAAACAATCAAACACAGATTTTATTTGTGCAGTTGGGCGATGTGTAAGATTTATCGACCCAATCAATATCAGTTAAATCAGTGTATATAAACAAATCGGCCGATTTGTTTATAAATATCTATTTATTCACTTTCACGTTAAAAATTATATTTTTAACGATAAAACATTTTATTTTAACACATGAATTTCTATTCAGTTCATTTATTCAATAAAATGATATTTTTATTTTTCTAACTTATTTTAGAAAATTTCGGTGGCATAACGGCACGATACTAGAAACGGGACAAGGCCTAGCCTTATCCCCGGTCTAGTGAAGGCCCACGCCATTCACACATCAATCAAATCAATTTCATTTCACAAAACAATTCAATTCAAACCAAATAATCTAACCAATTTTTGCAATCAAACAAAAAGGTCCATGGTCTGTGGACGATTGTGTCGGGTGCTACTAAACACCGTCTGCATCCTAGTATATATATAACTAGAAAATGAAATTGAAAGGTGAGAAATTCTCACCGATAGCTATCCAACTTCACGGCACTTCCAATGCAGGAAATCTTCACCGTTCTCGCCTCTTATCACTTTCGTCGCCCGTAGCCACTATATATAAAAAAATCACATTTTCACTTCGCTATTCAATATATAAGAATCGAATTTTTACTTCGCTGTTCAATATATAAATATCGAATTTTTATTATACTATTCAATATATAAAAATCAAATTTTTATTTCGTTGCCATATAGATAAAAATTCTATTTTTACTATGTTATTCTCTTTTTTACTATGTTATTCTCTATATAAAGGTCTCGCCTTTTCAACTATAAAGATTTCGCCTTTTCAAATATAAAGATTTCATTTCTAATTCGCCCATCATGTAAAAATTATATTTTTACATCTTCTACATAGTAAAGATCATATTTTCCTCCAACAAAAATCAAAGCTTTACCGTGTTAAAAATTCTACCTTTGCAGTTTAAAAATCCTATCTTTACAGTTTTAAAAATCCTATCTTTACTGTTTTTAAAAATCCTATCTTTACTGTTTTAAAAATCCTATCTTTACTTGTCATTTCAATAAAGAAAAATCTAATTTCTTCATATATAAAAATATAATCTTTTCTTGCCATAAAAGTATATTCTTCCTACTTAAGAATCACATCTTTATTTAAACAAAAATCACTTCATTATCTAAATAAAAATCTCCTTTTTATAGTGATGAATATAATTTAAAGATCGCACCTTTATATCGTCCTTCACATATTAAAAAAAATCAAATCTTTATGATATTAAAAATCATTTCTTTCGATTGTGAAAAATCAAACCTTTATATTTACCAAAAATCAAAATAAAATAAAAATAAAAATAAAAATAAAAAGGGTCAAGAACTTACAGGGGGGGTCTTCGCTGCTGCGCCGGAGGATGGTGGGGGAAGGCGCGGGGGTAGAGGAGGTAAGGGAAAGGCGGCGCAGTCCTTCCAGGCGATGGCCGACGTCGGTCTTCGCGTCAGGGGGGCGATTGGGTGGCTGGGGCGGATTGAAGAAGAGGGAGAGAAGACTGGAGGGAGGATCGAGAGGAGGAGAGGAAGAAGGAGAGGGAGCGGCGGCTAGTGGGGTGGTGATCGACGTGGTGGCGGGCGGCTTCGAGATCGACGGGGGCGAATCGATAGTTTAGGTTTTTTTTCTTTTTTTTTCTGATAAAATGAAAGGAGAGAGAGGGTAAAGAAGGGGGGCCAAGGTTAAAGGAAGCGGAAGGTTTTAATTTTTAATTATTTATTTATGAAAAAGTTGACTTTTACATACGGACTTGAAACGAGGCCCACCGCCTGTCGTCCATAGCGTTCTACCCCCATTCTGAACACAATGGGATATGTATCGTAAGTTGATTTGATCGTTTCGATCAGTTTTCGTTAAAATCAACATATAACTCTATATATTGAATTTGAACGCTCATTTCAATTTACCGAGGTCACATACTAACTCGAAAAATTCCAGAAAAATATTTTCTAGCTTCGTATTGACGATACGGTCCTAACAAAACTAGTTTCGTCGAATTCTGAGACCGTTGCGAAAAATGGCCATTTTCCAGTCGATTAAAATCAACTAAAACTGGTCAAACGCGTTTTCCTTTGCCACGCTCACATATTGATTCGAAAAATTATGAAATTTGGAATCTAGCAATAATTTGACATCACGGACCCAACAAAAGTGGTTTCGTCGAAATCCGAGGTCGATTGCAAAATTGCTATTTTTAAGGGCCTGAATTCCATAGCGACTATTCAGAATTTTCAACTGGACCTATCTTTTGATTCCCGCTATGAAATCCTAATTTTTCGGATTCGTTGGAAAGATATCATTAATTAGATCCTAATGTTTTTGGTTTCACTAAAATCCGGATTGTTTTGCACCCTGTACATTCAATTGAAGTTTGAAATCGAATTATCGAACTACCGCGCCATTTTCAATTCTATTTATAATTATATATAAATATTTAGATTCTAACGGCGACGCGTATAATATATACGTTCGAATTATATTCAAAATAAATTTCTCGTCGATGTGATTTAAAATAATTCATTTTAAATATTCAAAATTCGCTAAAATTGCCAAAATAAAAATTTTAAACTGGCCCAGATTTTCCGGGTTATTACAGAAACAGGTTGGAGGAATCCAACTGGATTCCTCAACATTTATATTACTGTGATTTATATATTGTGATGTATAATGTGATATGTAATCTGACGTTGATTATGTGTGTTTGGACGATATTTATCGTTGTTATATGGTGTGTTAAATACCATAGAAATACCAGAAATGTGGAAAAGGGATTTTCAAAGTATATTTTGAAAATAATTTATTTATATAAAATCAATGGATTTTATATTATAAAAGGAAAAAGGATTTTGAATAAAAGGAATTATATTTGTAAATCAAATATAAGGGCATTATATTTGTAAATCAAATATAAGGGAAAGAATTTGTTAAATAGATATAGAGGGAAATATTTGTAAAACAAATATAAAAGGAAATACTTGTCAAATAGATAGAATAAATGAAATATTTGTAGAACATTTACAAATAAATTAAAAAGGGATTATTTATTTAATTAGGGAATAAATAGAATAAGAATAAAGGGATATTTATTAGAGAAAATAAATAGAATAAAGGAAATATTTATTTAGAAAATAAATACGATATTATAAAAGGAGTTAGAATTAATCAGTTAGAGTTAAAGGAGTAAATCGAATATAGTTTATTTGAAAGGAGTTAATCAGTTAGAGTTAACCAGTTAGAGGAAATCAAATAGAGTTAATCGATTAGAGTTAAAAACGAACTAGAGTTAATCGTATAGAGTTAAAGAAATAGAGTTAAGCAAAATTAGAAAATGACTAGAGATTAATAAGTTGAATGGTTTCCTGAGTATCGATCTGATATTGGTTTCGGCCTTCGGGGTTTATACTTAGGAAGTTATTCTCTTATTAGTTTACAGTTAGAGTCTGATAGTTGTGGAATGGTAGTGATTGATGATTGATCGATAGAATTTCCTTCTGGAAATGATATCGTTGTTTGCACACGTGTTTTCATTTGATAGTTAAATCACCGACTATCGAAGTTTTTGACCATTTAACGTTGTTAATATGGAGAGACCGGTTGGATTATTATCCAAAGAACCACTCTGTATTGGCATAAGCATTGTGAATCATTTATGCCAAAGATAATTGAAGACGGAGTAAAGTGCAAGGGTTGTTGTATAAGTCTTAGATAACAGCGACTAAGATGGATATACTGAATAGTGCCTTCGGTTTGTCCAGTCCCAAAACAACTTGTATGGACGAAGGTCTGACAGAGTATATCTAGTAGATCACGTAAGTTGATCGTTTCAAACGTATTTACGTTGGTGGCGGAGGAATTCGTTTCTCTTAGCTTATACCCGTGGTATTTTTGGGAAAATCAATTTGTGATTTAGAGGGTATGACGATGTGACATTCTAAGTGAATGAAGATGTGGTATGTGAAAAGATAAGCGTAGCTTCTAGCCTCACATCCGGTAAATAACAGAAATCGGGCAGGCAGCATGGCTAAGTCGGTCGCACCGAAGTAAGGTGTATAATCACCTATCTAGAGAATATTCATTTGCTTCTTTAATCTATCAATGTTGTCCCATATATATATACGGGAACGGTTGCTGATCCCAACCGTTGGTGATGTACATTCGATACACTCAAGCGAAATGAGTGGTCGGTCATGTGTGGCTGAGTTGCAAGATGTTCTTGTTGAACTCCAGTGTATCATTCCTAGAGTACACTGATCGGAAGGTGGTTCCATACCTTGTCATAGTTGGAAATCCATTACCCAATACGTGCTTGCGGTTCTGATTTGTATACTATATATGTAGAACGTGAGATGAAAGCGTTTCTGCTAGATGATTAATATATTGTGGCTGATAGACATTATTATAATATCAAAAGGTTTTTGATATAAAGATATTTTGGATTCTCACATGGGAAAAACCCATTCCGTTATACGGCGTGGTCTTATGAGATATCGTTGCATTGCTCAAACTGTTTTAAACTGTTTACTCATACCAGTCCCATGACTGACCCGGAGTTTATTTTGTTTTGTTTTCCCTAAACTCTTGGGTGCCCAATTTTGTACGGGCAATCAAGTAGTCAGGATTTACAGATATATCTGAAGAGCTGGAGCAGGAGGCTTCAGGATCATATAGCTATAGTTTATTTCCGCTGTGTTGTAAGTGTTGTACTTTGATAATGATGTATATTCAAATATAGATGTGTATTTCAAGTTATGTTATATATATTATATGTTATTCGTTCCGCTGTGAGATTCGTGTTACTCTGATGTTGTGTTCTTCTTCTTCTGTTCTAAGTTTCTGTCTTATCTTTCCTCACCATCTAATTTCTTTCATTAATTACCTGGATTTTTTCGTTGTTTGGTTAGTCGTCATCGTGTTTATGTCGATAACCAAAGTCGCTAAAAATCCGGGTCATTACAGTTGGTATCAGAGCTTAAGTTAAGAATTACCTTGGCTCTATGGCGTGACTCAGTAGAGATAGGGTTAGTAATACCCTAGATTGAGTTTGAGTGTATATATACGAGTGCGTATTTGTATTTGATATAAAAATGGTTTTATATTGTGGTGATTCATTGGTTGAGTAGTTTATGAATTCTGGTCGATCAGTTTGATCCACTGTATCGGTAGGGGTTTATAAACACTTGAATACGATGGACCGACACAGTATGGATTTGTGATATATTATCATATATAGGTTGTGATTATAATCGAGTAAGATTATAACATGTGAAATGGTTTTATATAACCAATCAGAATTCACATAAGTGAAATACGTGAAATCAGAGGAGTTAAATCTGAAATTTAAATCAGAATTGAAATTCAAACTCTGGAAATTGGAATAAGTGTTTGGAAATGGATTTGGATTAAGTATATGAGAATTTTAAAATCCTGGGAGATTTTAAATTTGTTTAAAGCATTTCAAATGGTATTTGGAATTGATTTCAAAGTGGAAAGGTTTAAAAATGGTTTTAAAAGTGATATAGTATTGAACTCACTCCGATAGCTGGAAAATAATTCTAATGATGACTGCGCATCATTAGTGTTCATTTTCGAGTTGATAAGTGACGGATTACCACCGAGGATTTTGTTTTTGAATTGTTTGAGAAAAACAAATTGTTTTGGTACTTTGAAATAAACACTTTGATTTTTTATATGATAAAGTGATTTAAAATTCCCAGGAAAAGATTGTTGAATTAAAACCAATTTGAATTGAAGGTTGGAAAAGCAATTGGAATTAAAATTGAAATCAATTAGGTGAAAATTGAATTAAATTAGGTTAGAATGATATCAAGACAAATTGGATTGATGAGTTAAGAATTTGAAATCAAGAATTGGACTTTGATTTGAAATGAAATTCGACTTAGGTATAAGCGAATGGTTGAATTTGTGGATAAGAATTGATTGGAGTTTGATTGGAAATACATTGGTATATGCTGAATTGACAGCAGGTGGAAGGGATAGAGTTGATATGCCCGACAAAAAGGTACAAGTTTATATTTGATATGAGTTTGGAATTTATGAGCCGAATTGGCAAGCCGCTTGGCTGTTTGATTTTCTTTTGGGTTAGTTAAGGCCTAGAGAGGCGAGTTGTGGTTTTACCGATAGGGCTGTACAAAGGAGGTTATGGCGAAATTTTCCGAAAATTTAAAGTGTTAGAAAATTTTCAGAATTTTTGAAAATTTTAGTTAGTCGGAATGAATAAATATTTTAGTCGATATTAATTGGTTCAGTTGAAATCAGAAATAAGGGGTAAACAAATCTTAGGAATTCCAATAGATAGGGTCGTCCTTTAACTTAGCAATTTCGAGGATGAAATTATTTTAAGTGGGGAAGAATGTAATGACCCGCATTGGCAGAGGTATTATAATTAATTTATTTAATTATTTAAAAGGTGATTAAAAGGATTTAATGGTCGTGGAATTAAATAATGATGAATATTTAATTAAAATAATAAATTAAATAATATATTTAATTCTGAAATAATCAAAATTGGCTGAAATGACGATATGTTGTGAACCGGATCATCTATGCTATTTAGTTCAGTTTAGAATTGAATTTGTATAACGAATATATTGTTTGAACAACAGTTTAAACGTATAATTATAATATATTTAAAATAGAGCTCGAAATGGCGCGACAGTTCGCTATTCGGCGATTTGAACTTCAACTGAATGTACAAGATTCTTTTTAAGTCGGATTTCTGTGAAACAAGAAACGTGTGGAGCTGGTGGAGTATATCTTTCTAGTGGAAGAGAAAAATCGGTATTTCGTCGTGTAGATTTTGATGTATGGCCAAATCAAATTTAAGAATAGTCGCTATAGAATCGTTTATCGACCATAACGGTTTATTCGATATAACTAGATACCGGTTTCGAATATAGACAAGGTTCTTTTGAGACATAGCGATAATTTAATTTTTAGAATTTTACTGTAATTTTTAATTAATTAAATAAGAAACTTTTTATTTGGAGTGTTTTGCACCCTGTATCAGCAATTGTGGGGTTTCACAAAAATGAGTTAATCTACCGATATTTTTGTATTATTGGAATCCTGGTGCATCACTGATCACAACGGTAATTTTGTTTGCGTTGTTCGTGGCTCGTATGTATAGGAGGTAGTGTGAAACGGGGTATGTTCAATATTTTAACCGATAAGTGGTAACTCAAACCCTATTAGCTTTCTTTCTCTGATCGAAACAAGGCCACATCTTCTTTGTTCACACCTACAAATTCTGTGTGGTTTCAAAACAAAATATGTGTAAGATTTAAATCCATACAAACAAAAAGGATAATCCTATAAATATAATTAACTCTTCTAAAACCTAGTTTTGCTTTTCCTCTGGTCATATTCCTTAAGACCGCCACCGTTTTTCATTCCCACAGTAAAACAAATGTCTTATAAAATCCAAAACAAACTAGATTAGATCCTACAAATCAAAACAAAAATATAATCAAAATGCTGAATGGGTTCTCTTCGCGTTGGTATGGCTGTGGTGGCACTCGAACGCTATTCTGTCGAAAGTCAACGTTCACAGAGAATATAGGGTTCGGTTTATGGGCCATCTCGTGGCGTCGGAGGTCAGGCAAATGGTCGGAGATGAACTCGTGATGGGTTCCACACCTTGGTGGGTGATTTTTGAGGACCTCGCAGCATTTCAGGTCGCGTCTTCTTCAGGGAGGCGATGAGTTCGGATGTTGGCAGGGGGTGTCGAGTTGACTGAAAGTGGGATGGGAGGAAAGGGTTTTCGGTGGCGAACTGATTGGAGGTGGTTGCGCCGGAGTTCGGTGATCGGAGTGACGGAGAAAGGGCTGTCAACGAGGTGTCGTTGGTGTTGTTTTGGGTTCAGCGATGTCTGATTTGAGAAGGAGAAGCCTGGGCTTTAAGGAAGCGGGTTTGTTAAAGGAGGATGGGCCAATGAATTGAAGTTAAGGCCCAACTTTCAAGTTTAATTTAAATAAAATTGTGTAAATATATATATATATCATAACTTGTATAATCGATATCTATTGCATGCGTTATCGGTTTTAGAAAAACAAGATCCGACAGGATCGTATGGACGGACACTACCACATGGAACTGACTAGAAGTCCATCGGAGCTCGTCACAATCTATAGCAAAATAAATTGTCCTGATCTAATTCAAATCAACGACAATTATCGTTATTTAACGATGATAGTCCAATGTGAGTAAAACTCACCAACTCTAAACAGTTTATAATTTCATGTAGTATTTTTAGAACTGTTAGAAATTGTCTGATTTACTGTGTGTTGACAGTTTGATTGAATTGCTAGTCAGTTAGTGGAATTTCTATATTGATTCTGTTTTACAGAATATATCATATGGAACTGAAGGAGATGTTATCTATATTGTTTAACATCTGTGATGCAGGGAAACAGGTTGGAGGAATCCAACTGGATTCCTCAACATTTATATTACTGTGATTTATATATTGTGATATGTAATCTGACGTTGATTATGTGTGTTTGGACGATATTTATCGTTGTTATGTGGTGTGTTAAATACCATAGGAATACCAGAAATGTAGAAAAGGGATTTTCAAAGTATATTTTGAAAATAATTTATTTATATAAAATCAATGGATTTTATATTATAAAAGAAAAAAGATTTTGAATAAAAGGAATTATATTTGTAAATCAAATATAAGGGCATTATATTTGTAAATCAAATATAAGGGAAAGAATTTGTTAAACAGATATAGAGGGAAATATTTGTAAAACAAATATAAAAGGAAATATTTGTCAAATAAATAGAATAAAGGAAATATTTGTAGAACATTTACAAATAGATTAAAAAGGGATTATTTATTTATTTAGGGAATAAATAGAATTAGAATAAAGGGATATTTATTAGAGAAAATAAATAGAATAAAGGAAATATTTATTTAGAAAATAAATACGATATTATAAAAGGAGTTAGAATTAATCAGTTAGAGTTAAATGAGTAAATCAAATATAGTTTATTTGAAAGGAGTTAATCAGTTAGAGTTAACCAGTTAGAGGAAATCAAATAGAGTTAATCGATTAGAGTTAAAAACGAACTAGAGTTAATCGTATAGAGTTAAAGAAATAGAGTTAAGAAAAATTAGAAAATGACTAGAGATTAATAAGTTGAATGGTTTCCTGAGTATCGATCTAATGTTGGTTTCGGCCTTCGGGGTTTATACTTAGGAAGTTATTCTCTTATTAGTTTACAGTTAGAGTCTGATAGTTGTGGAATGGTAGTGATTGATGATTGATCGATAGAATTTCCTTCTGGAAATGATATCGTTGTTTGCACACGTGTTTTCATTTGATAGTTAAATCACCGATTATCGAAGTTTTTGACCATTTAACGTTGTTAATATGGAGAGACCGGTTGGATTATTATCCAAAGAACCACTCTGTATTGGCATAAGCATTGCGAATCATTTATGCCAAAGATAATTGAAGACAGAGTAAAGTGCATGGGCTGTTGTATAAGTCTTAGATAACAGCGACTAAGATGTATATACTGAATAGTGCCTTCAGTTTGTCCAGTCCCAGGACAACTTGTATGGACGAAGGTCAAACAGAGTATATCTAGTAGATCACGTAAGTTGATCGTTTCAAACGTATTTACGTTGGTGGCGGAGGAATTCGTTTCTCTTAGCTTATACCCATGGTATTTTTGGGAAAATCAATTTGTGATTTAGAGGGTATGACGATGTGACATTCTAAGTGAATGAAGATGTGGTATGTGAAAAGATAAGCGTAGCTTCTAGCCTCACATCCGGTAAATGACAGAAATCGGGCAGGCAGCATGGCTAAGTCGGTCGCACCGAACTAGGGTGTATAATCACCTATCTAGAGAATATTCATTTGCTTCTTTAATCTATCAATGCTGTCCCATATATATATATGGGAACAGTTGCTGATCCCAACCGTTGGTGATGTACATTCGATACACTCAAGCGAAATGAGTGGTCGGTCATGTGTGGCTGAGTTGGAAGATGTTCTTGTTGAACTCCAGTGTATCGTTCCTAGAGTACACTGATTGGAAGGTGGTTCCATACCTTGTCATAGTTGGAAATCCATTACCCAATACGTGCTTGCGGTTTTGATTTGTATACTATATATGTAGAACGTGAGATGAAAGCGTTTCTGCTAGATGATTAATATATTGTGGCTGATAGACATTATTATAATATCAAAAGGTTTTTGATATGAAGATATTTTGGATTCTCATAAGGGAAAAACCCGTTCTGTTATACGGCGTGGTCTTATGAGATATCGTTGCATTGCTTAAACTGTTTTAAACTGTTTACTCATACCAGTCCCATGACTGATCCGGAGTTTATTTTGTTTTGTTTTCCCTAAACTCTTGGGTGCCCAATTTTGTACGGGCAGTCAAGTTGTCAGGATTTACAGATATATCTGAAGAGCTGGAGCATGAGGCTTCAGGATCATATAGCTATAGTTTATTTCCGCTGTGTTGTAAGTGCTGTACTTTGATAATGATGTATATTCAAATACAGATGTATATTTCAAGTTATGTTATATATATTATATGTTATTCGTTCCGCTGTGAGATTCGTGCTACTCTGATGTTGTGTTCTTCTTCTTTTGTTCTAAGTTTCTATCTTATCTTTCCTCACCCTCTAATTTCTTTCATTAATTACCGGGATTTTTTCGATGTTTGGTTAGTCGTCATCGTGTTTATGCCGATAACCAAAGTCGCTAAAAATCCGGGTCATTACAAATACATTTATTGGAAATTCTGGTTATATTAAAACCCATTCTCAATCCAATTTATTCATTTAAAAATAATTGGATTATAATTCTAGTTGATGACTAGTTCATTTTGATAAAAATATATTTTTATCTTTTCAAATATGGAATTTTTCATCCTAATTCTTACGAAATCATTTACTATGATTTTACATAAATTATCAATATTTTTAATAATTTTTTTAAGGCCCTTTAAGTCGGTTTTCATAAACGGTCATCGAACTGCACTTACAACGACCTTTTCCAAATTTGATTTTGACATAATTCCAAATCCAACCATCAGATTTCAAATCTCTTATCTTCGTTGGAAATCTCTTTTTTATACGAACCCAATGGTTCCAGATTTAGGAGAATCTGACGGTCAGATCTCCCGTAATGTCAACTCGAAGTCAATGGTCAAAATTCGCGAACGGTCGCGGCATGGCGCATTCTATTCAGGCCATTAAATATATATAATATATATATTATATATATTTTGTTGATTAAATTCAAACTGAAATTGCCAAAATAAAAATTTTTAATTGTTTTTTATTTTCCGGGTTGTTAAAAAGTGTCACAACTATGGTAAGACTGGGCATCTCAAGAAGGACTATTCAGAACTGGCTAAGGGAAAAAAATAGTGAAGGCTTATGATTTGGAAGTTGTGTCATCTTCTTCAAGAGCTCCTACTGTAGAGGAAAATGGAAAAGGAGTCATCGTCCAAGGTACTTTTTAGTTAAAGGTGTTTCAGTTTGTGTGTTGTCTGATACTGGAGCATCACATTCTTTCATCTGTAATGAGCTTGTGTGCCACTTGGGTTTGGAAACCAAGATATGTGATAGACTTTTGGTTGTGACTAGTCTAGCTGGGTGTTCATCTAGCCTTTATATGCTTTATCGTGGTCTAGTCTTATCGAGTCATTGTTGTTTTCTTATGTATGATTGCTTTGTTTTGAACTTCGCTGGGTTTAGGATCATCTTTGGCATGGATTGGCTCAAGAATTATGCGGCAAGAGTGAACTGCTAGAAGCATGAGGTGAGAGTCGGGGACGTGGAAGGGCGAAAGGTTTTGATTCTATGTAATCCCGAAGATGGTGTCTTCGTGAGCATTTTATATTCACTTGTGATTCCGCAGGAAGACTTATCATCAGTGTTGATCGCAAATGAGTTTGAGGATGTCTTTGACGAGGTCAAAGGGTTGCCGCCACATTGTGAGATCAAGTTTAGAATCAATTTGGTCAAGGGTGTTAGACCTATTGTTATGCCTCTTAGGCGGATGGCGCCTAAAGAACAGCGAGAGTTAGAGGTGAAAGTTCGTGTCCTTTTGGGAAAAGGATTCATTCGGAGAAGTGTATCCGAATGGGGCGCACCAGTTGTGTTTGCAACCAAGGCAGATGGCTCGTTGAGATTGTGTGTGGATTATCGTGAGTTGAACAAGGTAATCAAGAAGAACAAGTATATGTTGCCAAGAATTGATGACTTGTTCGCTCATCTTCACGAGGTCAAAGTGTTTTATCATATGGATTTGGCAACGGGATTTCACCAATGGAGAGTGGAAAAGGATAGTGTGTCGAAGACTGCTTTTAGGACACCATCCGATTTCTTCGAATGGTTGGTGATGCCATTTGGGTTGACTAACACACCAGTGTATTTCATGGATCTTATGAATGGGGTTTTCAGAGATCAGTTGAACAAGTTCGTGCTTGTGTTCGTGGATGATATTCTGGTTTACTCTCGAATGAGGAAGATCACAAGATGCACTTGCAAGTTATTTTGGAAATCTTGCAAAAGTATCAGCTGAAAGCTAAGTTTTCAAAATGTCGCTTCTGGGAGAGCGAAGTGAGGTTCTTTGGCCATGTTGTTTCTGGAAATGGAATAGAGGTTAACCCCGCTAAGGTGGCAGCAATCCAGGACTGGGATAGACGTAAGAAAACAACGGACGTGAGAACTTTCCTTGGATTGGCAGCTTATTACCGACGATTTATTAAGGATTTCTCCAGGATAGCTACTCATTAACAGTATCGACGAAGAAGAACCAAAAGTGGTCGACCAAGTTTTCGGAATCATGAAAGAGAGATTGACGAGTGAACCTGTTTTAACAAATCCAAGTGGGAATGAGGAAATGGTGGTTTACACCGATGCATGTGGTACTGGGCTTGGAGCAGTGCTAATGCAGAAGGATAAGGTTGTGGCCTACGCAAGCCGACTTCTGAATCCACATGAAACAAATTACCAAACTCATGATTTAGAGTTAGCGGCGATTGTGTTTTCTCTGAAGATGTGGAGACATTACCTGTTGGAGGTTCGATTCGAGTTGTTTACGGATCACAAGTCAGTAAAGTATCTTTTCTCCCAAAAGGATTTGAATCTTCGGCAGCAATGGTTGTTAGAGTTTCTGGCATCATATGATTTTGGTATAGCCTAAGTCCAGGAAAAGGTAATGTAGTGCAAATGTGTTTTGTCGAAGACATGCAGGATTGGGAGCAATGTTTGCGGAACGGAAGAGCCTCAAGTTTTTGGTAGGGTTTGATTTGAGGCAAGGTGTGAGTTGAAACCTGAAATATTGGCAAACTTTTCGATAAGATCTACTCTTACCGAAAGGATTGGCGAAAGCCAAAAGTGAGATGCAAAGCTTGTCGAGTTTATCCAAAAGCTGGAATCAGAGAATAAAGAGTTCGAGGTTGATTGAGAGGGATGGCTTCGAAAGCAAGGACAACTGGTTGTTCCTGATATCGATAGATTGAGAGATGAGGTTCAGAGGGAATGTCATCACTCGAAGTTGACGATTCATCCTGGTGGTAATAAGTTGCATCTGGACATGAAGTGAGTCTACTACTAGGAAGGGATGAAAAGAGATATTGGAAAGTTCATTTCCAAGTGTATGAACTGTTAGCTGATGAAAGCTAAGTAGAAGAAGCAGAGTGGGTTTCTTCAACCATTGGAAGTTTCTACATGAAAGTGGGAGCAGATATAGATCTATTTTATCGATGGACTACCTAGAACCATGGCAGGAAAGAAGGAATTTGGGTCATCGTGGATCGCTTGACCAAAAGTGCAAGGTTTATTCCTGTCAAATCGACTAGGATAGCATTGAAGTTGGCTGAGCTTTATATAAAATGGATAGTTCGATTCCGTGGTATCCCGAAGAGCAAAGTGAGTGATCGAGATCCATTGTTTACAAGTGGATTTTGGAAAAGTTCAAGAAGCTTTGGGAACCGAGTTGTGTTTGAGTACGACTTATCATCCCCAAACTAATGGTCAAACCAAGAGGGTTAGTCGAGTTTTGGAAAATCTCCTACAGGCTTGTGTATTAGGCTTCTGAGGATCGTGGGAGGACCATCTACATCTAGTTGAGTTCGCATATAATAATAGCTACCAGTCAAGCATTGGGATGGCATCATATGAGGCATTGAATGGTAGATCGTGTAATTCTCTGGCGTGTTGGTTTGAAATTGGTGATAAGTTGATATTGGGCCAAAAATGACCAGGGAGACATCAGATTGTGTCGAGATCGTTCGGCAACGATTGAAAGTAGCCCAAGACCATTAGAAGGGTTATGCCGATAAGCGTCGAAAAGATTTGAAATTTGGCGTTGGCGATATGGTATTCATGCAGATTTCACCATTGAAACATGTTGTTCGGTTCGTAAGAAAAGGAAAGTTGGCCCCTAGATTCGTTGGACCATTTCTTGGAAAGATCGCGTATAGGTTGGAGTTACCGGAGAAGACGTCAAGTGAACATAATGTTTTCCATGTGTCGTTTTACAGCAATGCGTGCATGATTCAAATGTGGTGGTATCTCCAGAACAGTACAAAGACATAGAAGTAGAGACCGTAGTTACGAGACCTCGTAAGCCGCTACGTGTTGTGGGGAATGGCATGAAACAGCTTAGGAGGAAGACAGTTAAGCTAGTCAAGGTAAAATGGGGTGAGGATGGCGACGATTGTGCATGAGAGACAGAAGAGAGCATGAAGGTGATCCATCCAGAACTCTTCGTCAGTATGAACTATTGATATCGTGTCATCATTACATCATTGTAACTTGTTGTTAGAATTCCTCGTGCTAGGTTAAGGCTATGGATGCATGGCTTGATAACTACCAGTTTGGGTGGTAGAATTGGCTGCTCATGGATGATAGGCATGCGGAATTGTTTTGGTTTCTTATGTTTACTTGGGATTTCAAGGGCGAAATTCCTGGGAGGGAGGGGGGAGGAGAATGTAACAACCCGCATTTTACGTATCGGAGGATAGTAAAATATTTTTATTTTATTCCCTGAGGCTTGGATCATTCTCATATTTTAATATGTTGGTTATAGGGATGAGAGACATATCCATAATTTTTACCAATTTTATTTATGACAATTTTACCCCTGTCGGTCTTGTACATGGCATAACTTTTGACTGGGGTCGAATCAGGTGCTAAGGTCGGTCTCATTAGAAAAGAAATGGTGTTGTCAATTCCGTAGAATGGTCACACTAAAGATTGGGTTTAGCGGTTTGGGAGGAATCGCTATTTTTGTGTTTCACAGTTTGTTGTTCAAGTTTTTGAACCATTAGTGGGCTGGTTTGGACAGGCCCATTAGTGGGCTTGTGGAAGGCTATAAATAGGGGGTTGGAGGCATGGAGAATAATTTACTTTCTTCATTCTCTCATTTGGTTGAGCTCATGATCCTCCTAGCTCAATCAAATACACCTTTCCACCATTAAAATTCTAGATCATAAGAGAATCGAAAATCTACATCGTTTGAAGTTACATTTACATCGATTGAAGAGAGATTTCATCAAATCGAAGAGTTTGAAGCTAATTCTTCGTTGTCTGGATTTAGTTCCAAGTGTTTTTTTGTTGCTTTGAAGATTTGGCGAGTGATATGCATCTCTCACACGGATTCAATCAGGTATATGATTTGTTTGATCATTATTTCATCATTTTCTAGTTGTTTTCACTTAGATCTGCATCATGGTAAGTTTAATCTCATATGAATTGCCATAGGATATTATTTAGCAACTTAAACCGGTAGTTTCAATAATAAATCATGTGTTATAGTAAGTTAGATCAATTGATTTGGTTTCCTTTATTGTTTATCATGGTTTTGGTGAATTTTCTCATGTTTGAGTGATGACTAATCGTTGTGTTGATGCTTGTTGAAGATTGATTTTGATGGATTAGCTAAATCAAGTGTTTTGCACGAATTTCGAGTTGAATTAAAGTTGTATTGGGCGGGAAATCATATGGATCAGTCACATATTGCATGGATCGGTTCATCTTGTCTTCTTCTCCAAGCAATGGATGGATCGCTCACAGTTTGATGGGCCAGGCATAAATTTTGGCATGGATCGGTCATAGTATGATGGACCGAGCAGAAATTCTGGGCATGGATCGGTCATAGTTTGATGGAGTAGGCAGAAGTTCTAGGCATGAATAGGTAATAGTTTGATGGACGGGGCAAAAGTTATGGGCATGTATCATTCATAGTTTGATGGACCGGGCAGAAATTATGGGTATGGTTCGGACATGTCGGACAATTATGGGTCGGATATGTATGGACCGAGCAGTTTTTCGAAGCATGGACCGGGCAGTTTTTTTGAAACATGGACCAAGCAGTTTTTCATGAAGCATGAACTGAACGAAATTGATGGACAGGTCATTTCCATGGATCGGGCGTTTTCATGGACCGGGAATTTCTAGGATGGACTGAGCAGGAAAGTGACAACGTTTGTAAAATGCTAGGAATGAATATCGGCCAAACGACATATGTTTTTGGATTGACGAAGATCATGGCTTCGAAGTAAATTCAAGGAGGGATATTCGAAGTGTTGTCTTGTGTTCGTTAACCGATGTAAAGCAACGAATGTGAAGATGACTCAAGGGTGTTTTGAGTTCGTGGATAATGGTTGCTCGAGGGGGACTTGAGCTTGTGAATGGTCATCGGGGTTAATGACTAGAGATGTGAAGGCTGAGAGATTATCGTTGTCGTTAGTTCTAGCGGACTCAAAGCAGAGGTACTTTGGGAAGTCGTGAAGGACCTCGGTACCTTGGGCAGTCATGAAGGGCCTAGTTGTCGAGATTGGAAAGACAAACCTACGAGTCGTTAAGGCGTATGGAGTTTTTGCTAGAACCGGGGTTTACCATTAGCCCTTGACATATGGCAGGTGGTCGTCATACGATTAATGATGGTTTCGAAGCAGGAAAGGCAGTGATAGCCAGGGTAATGAGTGTGATGTTTTCTTTGCTTGTACCATCTCACGTAAGTTGTCTGAAGTCGAAGGAGATGTTGCTTGGGTGCTTGTCTAATATTGGTTTAGGCCTCTAGGGCTTGTGCTTGAGGGATGTTGATCTTGTTAGGATGGTTTACGTGAGAAATAACTAGTTGCTATGATTGCTGTTGGATGTGAGTTGTTATGTTATTGTCTGGTTACTCCTAGTTGTCATGATTGAACTGTTGTTTCTTGATTGCTGGATTGTAAAGGCTATCACTGTCAGGTGTGGGGAAGACAGGTTTGGGTTCTTCTCTGGCGTTTGGTAGATTGGTTTGTTAGTCTACCTATTCTCGTATACTTTGTTGATGATGTTAAATAGTTGTTTTATCGCTCACTAAGACTTTTGTCTGACTCAAGGTTTTATGTTTCCCTCTTATTACCTTGGGTTGTTCATCCGGTTTTGGATGGGCAGCCTAGGTGGCCGGTGATTTGTGAGGATGATGCTGCTGTGCGGTGGTGAGCAGGAGGCTGACGTACTATCTTGCTATTATATAGTAACTTTGTTTCCGCTGTTTGAGAGTGTTTATAGTGAGGCTTCTTGTACAAACTTTGATATTATATACAGTTCATGTATGGATGATCTTTCAGGATGTTGTGAAAGTTTTAAAGTTTGATATATGATGCTTCACTATTTCTGCCTCTTGTATATATTCTATTATACTTTATTCTTATGCTGCGAGTTATACGACAGATTCTGCTTGTATTACCTACTCTGATGATCGTCCATAGTCGTCTGGCACATCTTTCAGTGCGTTATTCCTCTTGTTTAGTGCAGGTGTTATGGGCAGTCGTCACATTGACAATTATGCAATTAGGATGTTTCGATTTTAATAAGTGGATTGAGAGATATGGTGGGAAGAAGTATCATGCGTTTCAGATCGTTGGAAGAATATAGTGGCGGCATGTTTCTTGGTTGACCACGCGCGCATGAAAGTTTAGGGCTTTGACCCTTTTTTGGCTGATGAGATATATATATATATATATTGTGTACCCTATTAATATAATATTATTTATTAAACTTAGCCGTGAAATAACAAGTAAAACTAACCACAAACGACTTCTGTTTTCGATGAAAATGTGAATCCTAACATAAAATAATATTCCGGATATGATGGAACAGGTTTCGTCGAACTCTGATATCAATGTGAATTCCTTTATAACTCATATACGTGAATCGACACGCTTTTAAATTGCGCATGATCACAAAGTAAATCCAAATAACTTGAAAATTAAAATACTATAATTTTAAATCATTACGGATTTAATAAAACTAGTTTCACTGAAAATGGAGTTCGTTAGATAATCGGTTATTCTTAAAATCTAATTTAAAGAGATAAAACGAATAAATTAAAACCGAGGTGTTTATGGCTATCGTCGTCACATACAACATCTGTTTTCCACGAAATTTGGTTTTGTACAATAATTTAACATTACGGTTTCAATGAAACTAATTTCATCGAAAGCCGAGACCATTTGCAAAATCGCCATTCTTAATGCTTACAATATATTGATATATGTATATATATAAATACCAAAATAATCTAATTAAATAATAATAAATTATTATTTTCGTAAATATATGAATAAAATTATCATATAGCTTCACATATAAAGAATATGGATTTTAAACTCAACATTCTAAAATTTCGAGTTAAACGATATCCAATTTATATAAAAACCCATATTAAATTTATTAAATAAACGTTATCGTTTATTATTGATTTCCATAACGACTATTTGAAAATTCGATCTGAACATAACTAACAATATACAATATGAAATATTAATTTTCCTCTTTCATTAGAAAATTATAATAAGCAAGATTCATACGTTTCTTATTTCACAAAAATCCGACATATGTCGGATCTTGAATATTCAATTGAAATTCAAAACTCAATATTACGAACTACCACGACGTTACGAGCTCGATTAAATTTAAATATAAAATATAACGTTCAAACTTCGTTTTATAAGAGAATTAAATATTAAAATCCATTAATATTCCAAATATAATATTTAAAATAGATTTAAAATTCAAATTCAAATGATCGGAAAATCTGGGTCGTTACATTCCTCCCCTTTATAAGAATTTCTTCCTCGAAATACTAAGGTAAGAAAATACTGAAAACCCATTAATTTTAAAAATCTAACTTAAGTTAAAATCGGAAACAAATTCATTTGTTGTTAATAAACTTTTCAAAAAATATCAAAAAATTTCTAATATGTTAAATTCCTATAAAAATTCGGTAGAGTCTTCCCTGTACGGAGAGACTTTTGCTATATTGCAGGAACAAATAATATATGTACGTCGACCCATACGGTAGGGAAAAAAACTCAAAACCCGAAAATTTTTATTTTCAGATGGACATACCGTTTACAAGCGCTATTGAGCAAATTTTCTCAACTTATGTACAATGTACGCAATCAAAATCAATCATCGTAACCTTCTAGCAC
The DNA here is from genome assembly GCA_030737875.1 of Allium sativum. Classification (NCBI taxonomy): domain Eukaryota; kingdom Viridiplantae; phylum Streptophyta; class Magnoliopsida; order Asparagales; family Amaryllidaceae; genus Allium; species Allium sativum. Next base: position 1,041,990,562 of record CM060916.1, on the reverse strand, counting down.
ATGTACTTAACTTAGTTCAACTTGTAAGTAACAATTACATGAAATTTAAAAATACTTCATTAATCAACAAATGTAACCACAGAAATTCCAAAATCAAACTTGAAGCATCAATTCGTTTTAAAAGGTATATGTGAATGCTGGGTTAAATAATTCAGTTTCAATTCATATGCAGATTCATTTAATTACATTATGCTAGAATTCATTTTCAATTCATTCAACTCTATTTTAAACCGTTGATGAATTATATTCGACTAATCTAACAAACAATAAACAATCAATCAACAACCAATGCACAACCAACTCAATCAAATCAATTGAATTTAAATTCAATATTAATATTTGCTTTGGTTTAATAGATTTGAACATCAGTCGGTTAACATCCGATTGATTTCTATTTAATTATAACTCATTTATTTTCCAAGTTTCAATCTTTTTTATTTAATTTCAATATCATTCTTAAATTAATTTCACTTAACCAAGTTAAGTTCCAATTCAAATTTAATTATCTACTTGAATTTTCTAGCCAAATTCTAATTCATTCTGTTTTAACTTATCTTAAGTTAAATTATGATTCATTCAATTCCATGTTATAATTCTTATTCACGAACAATATATGTGAAATTTCTTCCGGTTATATTAAACCATTTCAAATTTTTAATCCAATCTGAATTTCATTCAAATCAAACAAACACAAAACTATCTCAATAATTTAACAAAATCATTTCTTTTCTATACCAAAAATATAATTTGGGTACAATGATTTCGTTTACCCTCTTTACAAAACTATATTATGTCCATTGTCGGTTCAAAATCGAACCGATCAAAAAACACAATACAAAACATTTGTATATAAAATCTACATAAATGCTCTCTTATACACACACACGCGCGCGCGCGCGCGCACGCATGCACAAACCTAATTCAGGGTATTACTAACCCCATCTCTATCGAGTTACGCCACAGAGTCAAAGTTATTACTAAACCAATAGCTCTAATACCACTGTAAAGACCCGATGGGAATTTGACTCCAGATTTCCGACAATAACAGATAAACCCGTATTACTTACCAAAACTCAAGTATCAAAAATACCAAATAGTTAATAGAAAGAAATTAAAGGGTGAGAAAAGAAAAAAAATTTAGAATATAAGAAGAAGAACAACCAGCACAATACAGAGTTTCACATCGCAATGGAACAAAATGTAATATAGAAACAAACCTTTATTGAGAACTTAAAACAAAACTTACAATCACCAGAGTACATCAACATATGTGGACAGTTTTATCAACCTGCCCTCATATACCACACACAACGGAAAATAAATATATAATATCATAAGTTCAAACTCTTCGAGCTCGTCTCTTCACAGCATCCGATATTCTAAACCTGTAAAACTTGGTTTAACTCGAGCATTTCAAACGCCGGATCAGTCTGGTGAACCAGAGTGAGAAACGCACTAAGTTTATAAGCAACATCCAACTTGATTTTAAAGTTAACAAATCTTTTCTGACAGAAAAGGATAATCGTAAGACCGATCCATACATAAACATAGATGGTTTTTACCTTATGATAAACTAAAGCATTTTTAAAATCAATACTTCTGATATTATAATAGTGTCTAAATACAAACAAATAGCAATCTATTAGAACGTTTGCATCTCACGCTCCACATATATAGTATACAATCAAAACCGCGGGCACTTATTGGAGATTGGATTCCAACTAGAAAGGTATGGGACGACCTTCCGACAGTGTGTCTCTAGAGAGGAATCACTATAACAGAATTGCTATTTTATAATGGCCTATAGCCGCTATGGGTAAGAACTATAGCGGTTTCATAACTGCTGTATATGAACATGTTATAAAAAACTGCTAAATATTTATAATGCTTTTTATGCCGTTATTAAAGATTCTGTTTAATAGCGATGTCTTGCCGTTATGTTAATCTATTGCGGTAACTTAGTTTGACCGCTATAATACATTAGAATCTCAATCGAAGCGAACATAGTTATAACGCAATATTGCCACTATAACATAAGTACTCAATAACAAATATCCAACGCTATTAATTAAACGTGTCATAGTTTTACTAAACCCTTTGACAACCTATTTTTGCCGCTATGCTACATCAATACAATAGCTCATTTTTACCGCTATTATACATCTAAATCTCAATAAATTTTAAATTATTCATAACACAGTTTTACTGATATAACATATATCTTTAATGCTTCCATAGAACGCTATTAAATTAACATGTTATAGTAAAAATCTGCCTACAACTCATACATTTTAATAATAATAATCAAAATGAATCTTCATAACAAGTTTAACAAGTTAAAGATGAACACAAAAAATATACTAATAGCAAATAAAGTATCAACTAACAAAAGAAGTTCAATCCATGAGTTAACACCTAATTCAATATATATGTTTTCAATTCACATTGATGTCAACTTGAGTACACAAAATACAAAACATAGTTCATAATTGTTCAGTTAACACACAAAAGACACAGGACAAAACAACCCAATCCTGCTAGATAAAATAGCCCAAACCTGCTAGATAAAACACCCCAAACAACCTAGCAGCTCCATCTTACTTTCATTGCCTCATCACCCTTTATTGGTCTGTATACAACCAAAACGAATCATTGATGAAGAGTAAAACATAAGAACTATGTGAATCACACGACAATGCTTTCATAATGCATAATTATAATCTCACATTTACAAAAAAATGCCAAATTAATATAAGAACTAAGTGCTGTATACAAACTAGGTCTGTTATAATCTTGATAGTCTCTGAACTAAGCACTGTGCAATAACAAATACATACTTTTCTCTTTTAGTTCTGTCATATTCTCCATTTTTCAAAAATTACATGCATATGGAACAATAAAAAACCATTGATATTTGTTATTGCACATTTTTCACAAAATTACATACTTTTCTCTTTTAGTTCTGTCATACTTTCCTGGAATGAGATATTGTTTCACTTTCATCCAACCAACGTTTATGTAGTTGAACACAGGCAAATGAACAACCAGAGATATTGTTTCACTTTCTCCTAACCAAAGCTTATGTAATTAAACACAGGCAAACAAACAACCACACCTTAACCTGTACATCTTGTTGGCAGCTGGAGTATCATAGGCAGAATACTTGCCCAGCGAACACAGTAGAGAGATGACAAGTCAATTTTCATCTCAAATCCAAGCTTAGACCAATTTTTTATTTTAAGGTAAATTGATATAGCTTCTGCATTATCTTTTCATTTGGTCCAAGTGAAGATTGATATTCTATTGTTTTTTTCGACTTTTTGTGTTATTTAATTGACTGATCAAAACAAAGCTGGTTCAACAAGTGAATTTTTAGATCACAGTTCAGATTTCTTGTTTATTATGACAGTGATGCGTCCTGTGGTATATCCGTCCTTCAACAATTGTTACATTCATTTTTCAGCAATTAGCAAGTGTTTTACTTTTACCTAGCTATTGTTTACATAATAGGCTAACAAATTAATGGGGAATGCTAGATCGACCGATTTATTTGCGGTGAAAATCACCGCATCTGGAAATAAGTGGTAGGAAACTCACGTAATTCACGGATGGAAATGCATCCAACGACTCTTATACGTGCCGCAAATTTTTACTTATTGATTTCCGGTTGCTTTAGCATTTTCGCATATCAAATTATAGCTCAAATATCTATGTCTTAGTGGGAACTACATCGTCACAAGCAGAACACTTTCCTAGCACATACAGCTAACAAATCAATTCTAAGATTATCTCCATGCCTTAAACTATGATTCAAGCTCATTAATAACATTTTCCTATTTAACGTAAAATGATTTGCTACTTTCCATTTAGTTCAATCATTATGTTGTTTTATACGGGCTCCTTTTCTTACATTTATCAACTGATTACAAACATGTGGGTTCAAGGTGTGTGTTTTGGAATAGCTCCAATCACTTAAGATATTAAGTTTCTTTGAAATTAATTTACCACTTCTTTGAAGGAAACATCTTTCCTACTTGCTCTTTATGTCATTAAGGATGCTATTTTGTTAGCTTCAAAATTCAAATCAACCACAATGATAGTAAAACTACTGAAAAAGAAAACAACAATTCTGATTTGGAGAACATAATTAAGTTATTCCTCCAATCATTTGTTCTTCTTAATGGTAGGCACATCGTAACCGATGATAATGAAATTACTCATAACACGGGATATAAATTTTTAGATATTAGTTTGGTTCCCACTATACAACATGAATCATAATACATGTTTTATCTATTGTAAATATTGTTCATGTCTGAAGAATATGTTACATTTTATGTTAAATGAAGATTTAACAAAGGTAATTCAATTGAAAAGTGATTCAGAATTAGTTTTTATGTGCCTTCAGATGTTACATAGGTAATTTTCTTTGCTTTATACTAGATCATGTAAGCTTTATAAATTACTATCTCATGTCAGTTTACTGCAGTTGCGCATGACAACAAAGATAATTATATAGGAAAGTGATAGTTGGTCTAATTATATTTTTCATATTCTAATAGTCTCTACGAGCTTATGCATTATAATACATATTATTTTATCAGCATAGCTACGGGTTGCAACATGCTAGTATGATACTGTAACAAATTAGAGGTATCAGACAAACCATACTACTATATATGGACAAAATCCATTTAAGGGAATAAACTTGCAAAATTTCTTATTTTCACCTAGAAATAATAATATCAAAATCACTTAATAATTAATAAATTTCTGAACTATTGTCATCTCATTTTCCTAATCTTTTCTGTATTTTAAACAATTTAATAAAAGTTTTTCTTTCTATTTTTAACCATGAACTTTTGTTTTAGCAATAAAAGAAAACAAATAAGCTAACATGTATCCTTCAAGTAGCGCACATAGATCGTAAAACATCACAATAGAACTATTTGATTGTTTATTTGCTTTTTTAGGATGACATAGTCAGGCCGATAACAAAAGAACTATTCAATTGTTTAATTGCTTTATTCTCTGGGCTGCTTTTGTTTATTCTACTATAGCCTGTACTTATGTAGCTTATTCGACTTTATCATTAGTTAGACTCTTGATAAATTTTTAGGTTAACGATCAGGCGTTTTGATCGAAGTATATATTTTATTTTTTTAAGTAATTTAATCGGCGATGTGTAGTCGTGCATTACACAACTATTTTGCTAAAAAGAATATTGCTTTTGGTATTTACTGCTGTAAATATGTAAAAGGAAAAATATTTGACACATACGTCGGACAGATCAAAACTCATCAAAATTAATACGAATATCATATGTTAATTGTAATCCTATTGCTATTGATTTGTGTAGGAGCTACTAGAATACAATACGAACAATTTTTTTTGTAAGTTCAAATAACACGTGCAGATAAAAGTAAGCACGATTTGTTGTTGCACGTAAATATGTCCATATTGCGACTAGCCTAATTCATTCCATTATGATTTATTAACATAAAAATTAAATGGTAAAGACTTACTCAAAATCATTCCATTACGACATGCGCAGCAGGCCAAGCTATAACAGAAGAGAGGGCATCTTCCATGCACTGTAATTCGGATGTCTGCCTCCATAGCTCTACGGCTGGCTACTACTTTCCCATTTCCCGATAAACTCAGTAACTTGCATTTATTGTTTGTCCTTGAATTTGCAGTCTATAAGTTGAAAAAAGAGAAAAATGAAGTTGCTAATCCTTAAAAAAAGTACATTATCAAATTTCATTTTTAATTCGTATATATCTAGCATTAAGTTAAATTAGAATTTTTTATGATGATTCTTACTATATTACATGTCAAATTTAGCTCCAGAGTACGAAGAAAATTAGAATAGACATGAACCATTCATCTAGTTAGGATGTATAAATAATCAGAACCAAAATCCCTCTTGTTTCTGTGTACTACTTTGCATTGATAATGGATTCCATATCTCTTACATGTTGTGGCCTTATAATAAAGAACAAACTTCACGATGACTTTAACTGGGGAAAAAACAGGGATGAAGCTAAATACCCCGAAAACCCTCAAGTCAGATAATGTAAATTGCATATTCCGCTGCGCTACAACAATAAAATAAAACAATTGATCAAATAACACCCCACAGTTACAGATAGATACATACTATTGTTATGGACAACACTCAATTTTTTGTTCTTTCTTTCTACCCACATTATTTTAGGAATTGAGCTGCTACAGAACCGACATGGAAAAAATGTGGATTGCTAAAAACTAAAGCCATCTAATTGTAGATTTTCACAGGCTTTTCATAAGCGTTAAAATTCTACATAAATTTATATTAATATTAAACACTGCGTTAGCCATGTATCATCTGGAGACCAAGCATAAGTTTAGAATAGCTTAACATAGCTTGAAATAATTCTAACAATATGACTAAAAAAAAATAAGACTGAGAAAATGAAGTATTACTTGGTTCGATGTATAAGCCCTTTTTAGAGTAGTATCTGCATGTTCCCATCCAAGGTATTGTCCCCAAGCTCCATACACATATCTTCTCTAAATGATTATAAAAAGAAAAGAACATAAAAATCAGTAGTTACTTACAGAAAATAGAAAATAGTAACCCTGTGAAACCATTGGAAAATGTAAATAAAATAACTAACCTGAAATCGGCTTAAGACAGTATCCGAATCTTGAAGATATTCAGGACAACCAAGAGAATGAAATGCAAACTTCCACTTAGCAAACTCCTCATCGAGAACACAAAGCTTTTTCTGGACTCCTTTTTTGACCTCAACTAATGTTTCCCCTTCATGGATAACCAAAAAGAAAGGTTCACGAAAATTATGAACTAGCATCTGGCTTTGGTTTGGATCATTCATGAAGCGGTGGTGGACATGAATTAACCGATCATGTGAACCAATATTTTTCTCTTCCTCCGAAATCTCCTCTGCACATAGGGCCCATTATTGATCGCTTATATTTTCAATCTTTCTAGTAGGTGAAAAAATCTTATATATCTTATGATAGAAAACCTTGAGTAATCTAAGCTCAGCCCGATTTCCGTTGCCTAACATAGGTATCTGCCCATTATTATTAGAACATAAGCTCAGAATTTTCATGGTAACTTGCTCGTTTTTCCAGTCAACAACTCCCTTTCTCCTGACATGCAACAGCAGCTTTCTTATCTTTTCTTTGCATCTGCAACATCAGTAGGTTGCATTGCAGTCTGAACTTCTTGATTTGCTCCTCACAACTTGTCTCCTGCAGCAAAAATATTATTGTGAATATACGTACAACTATGCATATTATCCATAAATTCATTTCACAATAACTCAGGAGAAAAAGATAAATATTTTTAAATAAAATTTGGTTCCTCGTATAGTATACAAATATGAGTTCACACAACTACTATAATCAAATATTTTTAAGGATGGAGAGGCGGTGATTAAATGTATGAAGAGTCTTAAATTACAACATTTCGATCCCATAATTTTATTTCTATCCAATATTTCTTTAAGTTGCGAAATGAATATTTCATTGTACAATATCATGTTTGTTTCCTTTGTAAGCATATATGGGTTCTTACTCAGTTTACATTTATTAAATGCATCCTTCAGAAAAATTGTAGAACAAAATTGCATCCTTCAAAGGGTCCTAAGGAGTAAACTATATAATAATATCAATTTTAGATCATATTTTAGACATAATGAATTTCTCATAACTGAAGAAAACTTATAATGGAAACTGCACCAGCGTTGCCTAAAACTGCCATGCTGAAACATGCAAAATAAAGATATTTTTTGTAACGACCCGGAAATTTGCGATCTTGGTTATCCGATATACAACACATATCGAACATCCAAGGATCGAAAATAACCGAATAGTTAATGAAAGAAGTTGGAGGGTGAGGAAAGATAAGATAGAAACTTAGAATAGAAGAAGAAGAAGAACATAACATCAGAGTAACACAAACCTCACAGCGGAATGAATAATATATAATATATATAACATAACTTTGAAATATAAATCTATACTTGAATATACATCATTATCACAGTACATCACTTACAACACAACAAAAATAAACAATAGTTATATGATCCTGAAGCCTCCTGCTCCAGCTCTTCAAGTATCTGTAATTCCCGACTACTTGACTTCCCGTACAAAATTGGGCACCCAAGAGTTTAGGGAAAACAAAACAAAATAAACTCTGGGTCAGTCATGGGACTGGTATGAGTAAAACAGTTTAAAACAATTCGAACAAGTAAACGATATCTCATAAGACAACGCCGTATAACGGAACGAGTTTTTCCCTTATGAGAATCCAAAATATCTTTATATCGAAAACCTTTTGATATTATAATAATGTCTATCAACCACAATATAATAATCATCTAGCAGAAACGCTTTCATCTCACGTTCTACATATATAGTATACAATCAAAACCGCAAGCACGTATTGGGTAATGGATTTCCAACTATGACAAGGTATGGAACCACCTTTCGCTAGTGTACCTCTAGAGAGGAATACACTGGGTTCAAAAAGAACATCTTGCAACCCGGCCACACATGATCGACCACTCATTTCGCTTGAGTGTATCGAATGTATATCACCAATGGTTGGGATCAGCAACCGTTTCCCGAATGGGACAGCATCAATAATAGATTTTTAGAAGTAAATGAAACTCATGACCAGGTGATTATACGCCCTAATAGGTGCGATCTACATAACCATGCTGCCTGCCCGATTTCTGTCATTTACCAGATTGATGAGACTTGAGGTTACGCTTTATCATCACATCAGATTCACTTCGAATGCCACATTGTCAGATCCATCGAAAATCACTAATTGACGTCTACAACAATACATTACGTGTTAGCTAAAGAAGTTTCCTTCTCCACTTCCACTCTTGGTACGGTTGAAGAAATCAATGTACGTGACCTTTCTGGAAATACTCTGTCAGACATTTATCCATACAAGTCATCCAGGAATATGATAAACCGAAGGCACTATTCAGTACATCCATCTTAGGCACTGTTATATAAGAGTTATACAATAGCCCTTGCACTTTACTCCGTCTTCAATTATCTTTGGCATATACAATTCGCAACGCTTATGCCAATATAGAGTGGTTCTTTGGATAATAATCCAACCGGTCTCTCCATGTTAACAACGTTAAAATGGTCAAAACTTCGATAGTCTGTGATTTAACCATAAAAAAAACAGGTGTGAAAACAACGATATTATTTCCAGGAGGAAATTATATCGATCAATCATCATTCAACATTTATCTCTTTATTTCATTAATTTACTTATCTCCTGTTTCCATATATTCTAAATTCTTATTTTCTATTATCAGAAAACATTCTGATTCTCGTTTGGAAAACATTTTGAAAACTTCTTAATTGGGATTTAAACAGATGTTTAAAACTATATTGCGATGACGACTCAAACCACTATACTAAATTACTAAATCCACTTAACCACTTCACACTCGAACCGTAATCATCTCTTAATTAAAAACGCAGTCAATCAAGTTGGGGTATAGCAACCTCTCAGACCTTAACTGAACCACCTTTCAAATCTCGAAATAGATAAGATTCACCTTTTTAACTCTTTAACACTTCCTTACGAACCCTCGGATTTTATTTACGAACCCCCTTCTTTTACTAGTTTACGTGATTATAACAATGGTGTTATAATCTCCTGCATCCGAAAAATATTATCTTCAATATGAATTTTATTTCCTAACTCGAATAATATAACGACAACTAATTTATTTACTCCTATTCGGTTAACTCTAATCTGTAACTCTTATTTGAATAACTCCAACCTAATAACTCTTACTGGATTAACTTTTATTCAAATAACTTATTCGAATAACTTATATTCGATTTGCTTACTTTCGAATACTTATATTCGATAATCTCTTTCTTCGAATAAATCTTATTATATTTAACTCCTGTTGAATAACTAGATTCGTTCAACTCACTTTGAATATTTCTGATTCGATTATCTCACTTCGAATATCTCTGATTCGATTATCTCACTTCGATTAACTCATTTCAACTCTATTCGAATAAACTAAATTCAATTAACTCCATTTGAATAACTCTAGTTCGATTTAACTCTATTCAATAACTCTAGTTCAATTTAACTCTATCGATTAACTCTAACTGACTAACTCTAACTGGTTTAACTCTAACTGATTAACTCTAACTGGTTTAACTCTATGGTTTAACCTAATTGGTTAACCCTAATGGTTTTACTCTAACCGGTTAACCCTAACTGATTAACTCTTTGTCCTTATTCAGTTACAAACATCGATCTTGAAATCGATTTTTACTTCTTTATATAAGTCATGACTTATATATTCTATTTATCCAAATGATAAATATTTAACTTAATTTATAAATATCTTTTAAAAATCAATCTGCTCCTTTTATCTGTTTACTTCTTCATATATAAGTTCAGACTTATATATATATATATCTATCTATTTATCCAAAGATAAATATTTCCTTTATAATCTATTTGTAAATGTTTTACACATATTTCTCTTTCTATTTTATTTGTAAATGGTTTACTAATATTTCTTTATTTATTCTCTAAATAAATAATCCCTTTTTATAACTTACTTATTTCCTACTGAATGTCCTTTTTAATAACTTATTTATTTCCTACCGAATGTCCTTTTTAATAGCTTATTTATTTCCTAAGTAGATATCTCTTTATCTTATCCTATTTATTTAACAAATAAATAATCCATTTAAATATCTAATTCATTTATTCTAAATAAACAATTCACTTTATAAATATTCCATTTATAAAGATTTCCCTTCATATAAAATTCCATTTAAACATATTTCCTATTTATAAATATTCCATTTATAAATAAATTTCTATTTATAAGTATTCCATTTATAAATAAATTCCTTTATAAAATCTTCTTTGATTTTATAAATATTATCTCTTTTATAAAACACCTTTGATTTTATAAATAATCTAATTTCAATATTCATTTTGAAAATCCCCTTTTTTCCAAATTCCATTGTGTTATGGTGTTTAACATATCAAATTACGATGTCCAATATCGTCCATACACATATAATCAACAACATATTTTAAAACACGTCATATATCACAATATATGAAAATAATAAAATAGTTGTTGAGGAATCCAGTCGGATTCCTCCAACCTGTTTCCCTGCATCCACAGATGTTACACAATAAAATCAACATCACTTTCAGTTCCATATGATATATTCTGTTAAACAGAATCAATATAGAAATTCAACTAACTGACTAGCAGTTCAATCAAACAGTCAACACACAGTCAATCAGCCAATATTTAACAGTTCTAAAAATACAACATGAAATTATAAACTGTTCAGAGTTAGTGAGATTTACTCACATTGGACGATCATCGTTAATAACGATAACCATCGCTTGATTCAGACAGACAATTTATTTTGCAATAAATTGTAACGAGCTCCGTTTGACTCCTAGTCAATTCCAGTGTGTAGCCACCGTCCATACGATCCCATTGGATCTTGTTTTACTGAATTTCGATATCGTATGAGGAAGTTATAACTTATACAAGTTTATACATTTCAAATTTAAAACTAAATAAAAAGTTAGTCCATTATTTAACGGGCCTCACCCAAACTTCAGCTCATAAAACTTCAAGCCCGCACCCGCATTCCCATTTTAATCCGTCTTCCCCAAAATGAAATACCCGATGCTGCTCCTCAACTCCTCACTGCAACCGACGTTTAAACCTTCACCGATCCTCCGACAGGCCACCATCGCCAAAGTAAAAATCACCGAATCGATTCTCATCAAAATCTCATCCCTCCTATATATGTTTCATCGAACTCGGTTGCATCCTTGTGATGCGATTCCTAGCACATTTCCGACGATAACAGTACTACCTGCGACCCCTTTAACCATGAACTCCAACCAAACTCCTCCAATAGATGTGGCCAACCTCCAGTATCTTCCCTGCACCCTCGAATCCGCTCATCAACCACCGTGCTAACCCCAAAATGTAACCCTAGCTCGCTTCCCTAAAATGTCGATTTTGAGAATGGTGATCGAACCCAATACTGATCATACCAAAGTGAAGATAAATCACCTAGCAACTCAGAAATCATGGTTCCATGAAATTTAGAGATTTTAAATGAATTGTTGTTGATTTTTCTTTTGGATTTTCTACTTTGAAATTTTACTTGCTGTGATGGTTTATACGGCTTATATAAGCCTATGTTGGTAGGTAAAGTTTGTGGCTGGAAACAGTGTCTGCGTGGCTTGTTTGGATCCTGAGAAAAAGGGTGGGTTATTTTATTTTTGATTTGTTTATTTTATTTTATCGATTTTATACTCTTCTCTGGTCCTTAAAAATCCCTGCGACCACATACGATGTCCAAAAATCACGAAAACAGACATGCCACTAAAGTTCGACATTACAGCCCCAACGAAACTGGTTTCGTCGAATTCCGACTCTGTATGCTCACACAACAAATTTTTAATCGTCGAAATACTGGCTGTTTTTCACTCTAAAAATCTGTACGGCCACACAGTGACTCTAAAAATCACGGAATTTGGAATCTAACAATAATTTAATATTGCGGATCCAACAAAATTGGTTTCGTCGAATTCTGAGGTCGTTTGCAAAACTGGCTATTTTTAAAGCTCTGAATGACCCATTTAAATATATAAATATATTTATATATAATTAAATTAAATACAAATAAATTTATATTATCGTATATACTCACAGTGGAATACCATACAGCTCTACTGGGATTTATAACTCGATATTTCAAGTCCCGATTAAATCGATATTCGATTTAAAATGAAATTCCTTTTAAAAATATAAATAATTCCTTTATAAATTATAAAGGAATTCCACAGCGACTTTTCTAAAATTTGATTTGGACGTAAATCAAAATCTACCCGATGAAATCCATATTTTTCTCTTCCACTAGAAAGATATACTCCACCAGCTCCACACGTTTCTTGTTTCCTAGAAATCCGGCTTAAAACGAATCACGTACATTCAGTTGAAGTTCAAATCGCCAAATTATGAACTGCAGCGCCATTTCAAGCTCAATTTTAATTATAATATAATCATACGTTCAAACTGTCATTCAAATAATATATTCGCTATTCTAATTCAATTCTAATCTGAATTAAATATCACAGATGATCCAGTTCACACCATATCGCCATTTCAGCTGGGGATGAGCATGGTGCGGTTTTGACTTAAAACCGCACCTGGAACCGCTAGCGTGCGGTTTTTAAAAGTAGGAACCAAAACAGGACCAAAAACCGTCGGTGTGGTTCTGTTTTAACAGTGCGGTTTTGGTTTTTAAAAGTGCGGTTTCGGTTTTAAAACCAATTAACAAAAAAAACATCGTTCCCTTAGATGGTGATGCACACGAAATGTTTAAAGCTGAGGCAGATGCTTTTTTATTTGTCCAGTGTGTGATATTGATCTTCACATGCAAATGAAAACTCTTTTACTGTAATGACCAATCGGTCCAATCCTAATATCATCTTACTATAAATGACATCAAGGCAAAGGATGTACTCCAAATCATAATTCTGATGGACCGAAAGCAGTATGTAGAACTTGTTCTAGATACTTCTCAGCAGTAGCATACCGACTCTTTTTAACCTATATAGCTAATACAGTAAGAGCTTTTTCTGGTGGCAGGTCTTGATAGCTTTTCAAGGTGTTCAATATTAGTTTTGTTTTCTTTTGTAGATCCTTTCTATGATCAGACATTTCCATCAATACATCATAATTAATCTTGGAAACTTGAGTCAATATAGCCGTGCAGTTAGGGTGCTGCAGCATGTACTGTTGCTCTTTTGCTTCCATGATTGCCAAGTAGTGAACGTGCAGATTTGCCTAAAGCTAAATTTGAGAAGGTAGCGTTAAAATTTACGTATAAGTAACATTCGGTGCGGTTTCGGTTTTGCAATTTGAAAAAGGATGAAAACCGAACCCGAACCATACTAATGGTGCGGTTTCATCGATTTTGCGGTTTTACTTCAATGCGGTTTTTTAAGATGCGGTTTTTATCGGTTTTATGCGATTTCGGTTCGGTTTCAGTTCGTAATCGGTTTTCCTGCTCATCCCTAATTTCAGCTAATTCTGATTATTTCAGAATTAAATATATTATTTAATTTATTATTTTAATTAAATATTAACCAATATTTAATTCCACGACCATTAAATCCTTTTAATCACCTTTTAAATAATTAAATAAATTAATTATTTTATTGCTGAAAATGCGGGTCATTACATTCTTCCCCACTTAAAATAATTTCATCCTCGAAATTGCTAAGGTAGAGGACGACCCTATCGACTGGTTAGAACATATTTGTTCACTTCTTAACTTCAGTTTCCAACTGGACCAATTTAATTTCAATTAAATATTAATTAATTCTTATCAACGAAAATTTCCAAAAATCCTGAAAATTTTCTAACGCCTTAACTCTTTGAAAAATTTCACCAGCATCTCCTTTGTACTGGTCAATCGGTCAAACTCCAACTCGCCTCTCTGGGCCATCTCCAACCCAAAATAAAATCAAACAGCCAACCGTCTTGCCCATTTGGCTCATCAAAATCTCAAAGCTATATATAATATAAACTGGTACCTTTTTGTCGGGCATATCAACTATATCACTTCCATTTGTTACCAGTTCTACACAAACTAGTGTCAGCTCAATCAATTTCTGATCGATTTATCCTCGAATCCAATCCTTTGGCTTTATCCCAGCCAACTTCCATTTGAACTCAAATTTCAAATTTCAAACTCTTAATTCATCAATGCAATTCCATTCCAGATGATTCTCCAATCAAATCCTGTTTTATTTAACTTAGTTCAAGTTTAATTCTAATTTATTCATTCACTTATACCATCTCAATCTATTTAACTTTATTAGTTAAATTTTAATTCCAAAACTTAAATTCCTGGGTAAATTTCAATCAATTTGAAATCATACTGCCAATTCAAAACCTTTGAATTCCTAAACAACTTGTTTTCTCAAAACAATTCAGAAACAAAATCTTTGGTAGTAATCCGTCATTCAGCAACTCGAAAATAAACACTGATGATGTCTAGCTCATCATCGGGTTATTTCCCAGCTATCGAAGTGAGTTCAATACTATATCACTTTCAAAATCATTCTTAAACACTTTTATTTTGAAATCAGTTCAAAATATCATTCACCATTGCTTGGAATACAATTTAAAATCTCCCAGAATCTTAAAATTTACATATATTTAATCCAAGTCTATTTACAAACTCTGTTCCAAATTTCTAGGGTTTCAATTTCGATTCTAATTTAAATTTCAGATTTAATTCAATTCATTATACTTATCTGAATTCTGATTGGTTATTTACATAACCATTTCACATTTTTATAATCTTATTCGATTATAATATCAACCAATATATCCAATATGTATCAAAATATACTTTGGGTAAAATTATTTTCATTTACCCTCTTTCAAAACATATCATGCCGACCCATCGTATTCGAGTGTTTAGAAACTCCTACCGATACAGTGGATCAAACTGACCGGCCAGAACCCATAAACAACTCAACCAATAAATCTCCACAATATAAAATTATTTTTATATCAAATAACAAATACGTTCACCTGTATATATACACTCAAACTCAATCTAGGGCATTACTAACCCTATCTCTACCGAGTCACGCCACAGAGCCAAGGTAATTCACTTAACCTTATGCTCTGATACCAACTGTAACGACCCGGAAATTTGCTATCTTGGTTATCCAATATACAACACATATTGAACATCCAAGGATCGAAAATAACTGAATAGTTAATGAAAGAAGTTGGAGGGTGAGGAAATATAAGATAGAAACTTAGAATAGAAGAAGAAGAAGAACACAACATCAGAGTAACACGAACCTCCCAGCGGAACGAATAACATATAATATATATAACATAACTTTGAAATATAAATCTGTACTTGAATATACATCATTATCACAGTACAGCACTTACAACACAGCGGAAATAAACAATAGCTATATGATCCTGAAACCTCATGCTCCAGCTCTTCAAGTATCTGTAAATCCCGACTACTTGACTGCCCGTACAAAATTGGGAACCCAAGAGTTTAGGGAAAACAAAATAAACTCTGGGCCAGTCATGGGACTGGTATGAGTAAAACAGTTTAAAACAGTTCGAACAAGTAAATGATATCTCATAAGACCATTCCGTATAACGGAACGGGTTTTTCCCTTATGAGAATCCAAAATATTTTTGTATCAAGAACCTTTTGATATTATAATAATGTCTATCAACCACAATATAATAATCAGCAGAAATGCTTTCATCTCACGTTCTACATATATAGTATACAATCAAAACCACAAGCACGTATTGGGTAATGGATTTCCAACTATGACAAGGTATGGAACCACCTTTCGCTAGTGTACCTCTAGAGAGGAATACACTGGGTTCAACAAGAACATCTTGCAACCCGGCCACACATGACCGACCACTCATTTCGCTTGAGTGTATCGAATGTATATCACCAATAGTTGGGATCAGCAACCGTTTCCCGAATGGGACAACATCAACAATAGATTTTTAGAAGTAAATGAAACTCTAGTTCAGGTGATTATACACCCTAATAGGTGCGACCTACATAGCCATGCTGCTTGCCAGATTTCTGTCATTTACCAGATTGATGAGGCTTGAGGTTACACTTTATCATCACATTAGATTCACTTCGAATGCCACATTGTCAAATCCATCGAAAATCACTAATTGATGTCTACAACAGTACATTACGTGTTAGCTAAAGAAGTTTCCTTCTCCACTTCCACTCTTGGTACGGTTGAAGAAATCAATGTACGTGACCTTTTTGGAAATACTCTGTCAGACATTTATCCATACAAGTCATCCAGGAACAGGATGAACCGAAGGCACTATTCAGTACATCCATCTTAGGCACTGTTATCTAAGACTTATACAATAGCCCTTTCACTTTACTCCGTCTTCAATTATCTTTGGCATATATGATTCGCAACGCTTATGCCAATACAGAGTGGTTCTTTGGATAATAATCCAACCGGTCTCTCCATATTAACAACGTTAAAATGGTCAAAACTTCGATAGTTTGTGATTTAACCATCAAAGAAAAATAGGTGTGCAAACAACGATATTATTTCTAGGAGGAAATTATATCGATCAATCATCATTCAACGTTTATCTCTTTATTTCATTAATTTACTTATCTCTTGTTTCCATATATTCTAAATTTTTATTTTCTATTATCAGAAAACATTTCTGATTCTCGTTTGGAAAACATTTCCAAAACTTCATAATTGGGATTTAAACAGATGTTTAAAACTATATTGCGATGACAACTCAAACCACTATACTAAATTACTAAATCCACTTAACCACTTCACACTCGAACCATAACCATCTCTTAATTAAAAACGCACTCAATCAAGTTGTGTTATAGCTACCTCTTAGACCTTAACTGAACCACCTTTCAAATCTCGAAATAGATAAGATTCACCTTTTTAACCCTTTAACACTTCCTTACGAACCCTCGGATTTTATTTACGAACCCCCTTCTTTTACAAGTTTACGTGATTATAACAATGGTGTTATAATCTCCTACATCCGAAAAATATTATCTTCAATATGACTTTTTTTTCCTAACTCGAATAATATAACGACAACTAATTTATTTACTCCAATTCGGTTAACTCTAATCTATAACTCTTATTTGAATAACTCCAACCTAATAACTCTTACTAGATTAACTCTTATTCGAATAACTTATAATCGATTTGCTTACTTTCGAATACTTATATTCGATAATCGCTTTCTTCGAATAAATCTTATTCGATTTAACTCCTGTCGAATAACTAGATTCGTTCAACTCACTTCGAATATTTCTGATTCGATTATCTCACTTCGTATATCTCTAATTCGATTATCTCACATCGAATAACTAAATTTGATCAACTCATTTCAACTCTATTCGAATAAATTAAATTCGATTAACTCCATCTGAATAACTCTAGTTCGATTTAACTCTATTCAATAACTCTAGTTCAATTTAACTCTATCGATTAACTCTAACTGATTAACTCTAACTGGTTTAACTCTAACTGATTAACTCTAACTGATTAACTCTAACTGGTTTAACTCTACGGTTTAACCTAACTGGTTAACCCTAATGGTTTTACTCTAACTGGTTAACCCTAGCTGATTAACTCTTTGTCATTATTCAGTTTCAAACATCGATGTTGAAATCGATTTTTACTTCTTTATATAAGTCCTGACTTATGTATTCTATTTATCCAAATGATAAATATTCAACTTAATTTATAAATACCATTTAAAAATCAATCTACTCCTTTTATCTGTTTACTTCTTCATATATAAGTTCAGACTTATATATATCTATTTATCCAAAGATAAATATTTCCTTTATAATCTAATTTTAAATGTTTTACATATATTTCTCTTTCTATTTTATTCGTAAATGGTATATAAATATTTCTTTATTCATTCTCTAAATAAATAATCCCTTTTTATAACTTATTTATTTCCTACTGAATGTCCTTTTTAATAACTTATTTATTTCCTACTGAATGTCCTTTTTAATAACTTATTTATTTCCTAAGTCAATATCTCTTTATCTTATCCTATTTATTTAACAAATAAATTATCCATTTAAATATCTAATTTATTTATTTTGTAAATAAACAATTCACTTTATAAATATTCCATTTATAAAGATTTCCCTTCATATAAAATTCCACTTAAACATATTTCCTATTTATAAATATTCCATTTATAAATAAATTTCTATTTATAAGTATTCCATTTATAAATAATTTCCTTTATAAAATATTCTTTGATTTTATAAATATTATCTCTTTTATAAAACCCCTTTTATTTTATAAATAATCTAATTTCAATATTCATTTTGAAAATCCCCTTTTTCCAAATTCCGGTGTGTTATGGTATTTAACATATCAAATTACGATGTCCAATATCGTCCATACACATATAATCAACAACAGATTTTAAACCACGTCATATATCACAATAAATGAAAATAATAAAATAGCTGTTGAGGAATCCAGTCGGATTCCTCCAACCTGTTTCCCTGCATCCACAGATGTTACACAATAAAATCAACATCACTTTCAGTTCCATATGATATATTCTGTTAAACAGAATCAATATAGAAATTCAAATAACTGACTAGCAGTTCAATCAAACAGTCAACACACAGTCAACCAGATATTTAACAGTTCTAAAAATACAACATGAAATTATAAACTATTCAGAGCTAGTGAGATTTACTCACATTGGACGATCATCGTTAATAATGATAACCATCGCTTGATTCAGACGGGCAATTTATTTTGCAATAAATTGTAATGAGCTCTATTTCACTACTAGTAAATTCCAGTGTGTAGCCACCGTCCATATGATCCCATTGGATCTTGTTTTATTGAATTTCGATATCGTATGAGGAAGTTATAACTTATACAAGTTTATACATTTCAAATTTAAAATTAAATAAAAACTTAGTCCATTATTTAACGGGCCTCACCCAAACTTCAGCCCATAAAACTTTAGGCCTGCACCCGCATTCCTATTTTAATTCGTCTTCCCCAAAATGAAATACCCGATGCTGCTCCTCAACTCCTCACCGCAACCGACGTTTAAACCTCCATCGATCTTCCGACAGGCCACCATCGCCAAAGCAAAAATCACCGTATCGATTCTTGTAGCAACCCGAACTTCCCCGGTCTCCGAAGAGATGAGAAAGAACGAATTACTGTGAGGACAAGACAAAACAGAACGCAGGCGGAAGAACATTTCATTGCTATTACAACAATGCATCAGAATACAAGAATATACAGAGTATAAATAAATATTACACAGAAATATCATAGATTTAAATTACATTTGAATACATCGCAGCGGAAAATAATACAATGCACAGCTGAAGGTGATATACGGATACAGAGCTTTTCGGATATCATTCCAGCTGTAAACCAGGATCCTGTGAATATAAATCTGCAAAACCAAAACTACTAGCTGCCCGTGCGGAAAATAGGGGCACCCAGAGTTTAGGTTACAACAATAAACTCCAGGTCAGTCATGTGACTGGTGTGAGAACTAAAAAATGTTATTTAAAGCTTTACTTTAAAAGAGAGTAATTCAAGGGACCACGCCGTATAACACGGAACGGGTTTCCTCCCAAGAATACCAGTGCATAGAATAAACAGCGCAATGCTTTTTCGAAAAATGAAGCTATTATAAGACCCAGGTCCCATCACACAATGCAACGCAAGCCGGAGGATAGGGTTTTACCTTATAACAGCCAAACATGCTTGGTACGTTTAAAACAAATCATTTGATACTATAATAAGTGTATAGTGTCAAAACATTTTCAATCATAAATATCAATCCTAGGCGGCATGGGTACCATCTATCATGTCGCCATACTAGGCTCTACAAATAAAACCGAATTACACGTATTGGAAATTGGATTTCCGTCATGAGTCGAGGTAAGGGGAAAGCTCCTCTCCGCTTCGAGACACTCTAGCAAATGCCTCGGGACTACACACTCTGGGCAACCCCGGATTCGGTTGGGCCGGTCCTCTCTTACGTTTGAGGATTGGCAATTCCTGAACACACGTTTCCCGGTCCTTACAGACCTATAATCGAGGCGCCTCATTCCAACAACCACATAGGTGAAAAGTATATAAATGTAAGGGCTGGTAAGTCACTGACACCACCAAAGCTAGAAAGAAACGTCGTGTTCTCCCAACGGTCCGTATCCCGTTTTTAACTCATACCGAGGTGTGAGGCTCGTGAATTCACGCTATACACAAAGCTACCACATAGGCCGTGCTTTGATCATCAACCACAAGACTTTGCTTTTCAACAGAAGCCTTGATCTATGCAACTCAGCGTGCCACACAGGCAATTCATGCCATGCGACTGATGTCCATCGATATATAACCTCTAAGCTCATACGTCTCAGAGAAGGGCGTTAAGCAAGAGAATAAATTCTCCGCCGCCAAACAGATATATATTTAACAGAAATCAATCAACACAGAATAAAATCCAATGTCAGACACACAATCCATTTACAAGTTCGTTCTGGGTCTGAATGAAACCGGAGGCACTTTCCTCGCATATCCATCCATCCCCAAGTACGTCTGGACGACCACTAACTGATTCCCTCATCTTGGGTGTACAGCCCAATCAAGATCATCAGTAATCACCCAAACGATGTGAAGACTTCCGGTCTTCAACCACCGTCTTCATCTTCGACATATCATCGAATCGGTTATTCAAAATGGGTATAAACCCGGACTTTCCGAACAACCCGCGTATATTAAAAACGAATGTTACACCAACACAACATACGCCTCATTCCAATTCATATTCTCAGGGAAAGGTTCCCATTAATTTTATCCAAGATAAATTCTTTAAAATTTATTCTTTAATCTTCCTTTGGATGTCATTTCAAACCAAATTATGGTTTTTCCAACTAGCCGAGATTAACGAACCACACCGAAGTAATTATTTATTTTATTTCCCAATCCCAACCTATTCATCCCATGAAGCAAAACTGGTAATACTCCATATCTAACACCGGGGTGTTATCGGTAAAATTAATTACCATTTCACGTTCGAATCTGATTAAAGATTTAACTATCGCTTTGGAGCAAAACTGGTGCTACTACATTCTCGCTCATTTTCCAAATTTGATAATTTAAATTATCAATTCATATTTCAATCTAGTAGCAGATTCAATAAAACTCCTTTTTCTGGGTTAAAGAACTAATGTCATTTAAAACACAGTTCACGACAAAACCCAAATCACATTCTATTTATTTATCGGGTTAAAGAACTAGTGTTATTTAAAACACCGTTCACGATAAACCCACAAATCCATTCTATTTAAAACCCATTTCAAATCCAATTTATTTATTTAAAAATAAATGGATTTTAATTTTAGTTCAAAACTAGTTCATTTCGATAAAGATCTATTTTTATCTTTTCAAATATGGAGTTTTTCATCCCAATTTTTCCCAAATCATTTCTTATGATTTTACACTAATTATTACTATTTTTGATAATTTTATCAAGGCCCGTACAGTCGATTTCCATCAACGGCCATCGAACTGCACTTACAACGACCTTTTCCAAATTTGATTTGGACGTATCTCCAAATCCAACCGTTAGATTTCAAATTTCTAATATTCGTTAGAAAGCTCTTTTCGATACGAACCCAACAGTTCCGGTTTTAGGAGAATCCGACGGTCGGATCTCCCGTAATGTCCGTTTGAAATAAATGGTCGAAATTCACGAATTGCCGCGGCGCAGCACGTTCTATTCAGGCCATTATATTATATACATAATATATATAATATATATTTCGTCGATTTCTATTTCAAACGAATTTTATAAATAGTTTTGAATTCATTTCAAAAACAATTTCAACTTTTATTTCAAATTCAAATCAAAATTGAATTTTCCATTTTAGATCCTTTTTACTTTCATTTCTATTTGATTTCAATTCAAATCGATTTGAATTCGATTCGAATTCATTTTCTTTTCAATTCAATTCAATTCGAAATCGTTTTCTTTTCAATTCAAATTCAATTTGTTTTCTATTCAATTCAAATCAAATCCGTCTTCTATTCAATTCAAATCAAATTCATTTTCTATTCAAATCAAATTCAATTCATTTTTGTTTTCTACTCGATTCAATTCAAATTGGTTTTCTATTCGATTCAATTCAAATTGGTTTTCTATTCGACTCAATTCAAATTGGTTTTCTATTCGATTTCGAAATCACTTTTCAATATTCATTTTAAAATGAATAAAATCGATGTAAATATCGTTCACGTCAAAAAGGCGTCAATCTAATCAACACGGCTTCATATATTTCTATTTTCAAATATTCTATTTTAAATATTTCTATTTCAAATATCTCTTTTCAAATATTTCTTTTTCAAATATTTCTATTTCAAATATTTCTATTTTTAAAATATTTCGTTCAACACATGACTAATCTCAACGGATGAGTACAGTCAACACATGAACCTTTATATTATATTGATAAAGATGTAAATTTTATTATTAAAATATTTCGTTCAACACATGATTAATCTCAACGGATGAGTACAGTCAACACATGAACCTTTATATCATAATATTCTTTATTTTCTAAATTGGAATGAGGCCCAATCAATCACCATATAATGTTAATTATATGGATTTTCATACATCACACGTATATAATAGCATTGAAAAATAATCAACCATCAACCAAAGTGCACTACACTGTATAAGCATCAAATATAGATATCTAACGCTTATAACAGCCTGTCAATCAATCGATCGACATATTTAATCAATTAGGATGAGTGAACTTCAAATTTCATCCCAACACCCGTGTGGGGTTTCAAACAATCAAACACAGATTTTAGTTGTGCAGTTGGGCGATGTGTAAAATTTATCGACCCAATCAATGTCCTTCAAATAGGTGTACATAAACAAACCGTCCGGTTTGTAAATGGATATTTATTTATTCACATTCACGTTAAAAATTATATTTTTAACGATAAAACATTTTATTTCAACACATGAATTTCTATT
The DNA here is from genome assembly GCA_030737875.1 of Allium sativum. Classification (NCBI taxonomy): domain Eukaryota; kingdom Viridiplantae; phylum Streptophyta; class Magnoliopsida; order Asparagales; family Amaryllidaceae; genus Allium; species Allium sativum. Next base: position 1,041,966,839 of record CM060916.1, on the reverse strand, counting down.
CAGTTCATTTACACAATAAAAATGATATTTTTATTTTTCTAACATATTTTAGAAAATTTCGACGGCATAACGGCACGATACTAGAAACGGGACGAGGCCTAGCTTTATCCCCGGTCTAGTGAAGGCCCACGCCATTCACACATCAATCAAATCCATTCTATTTCACCAAACAATTCAATTCAGACCAAATAATCTAACCAACTACAGAACCAAACAATTAAACAAACAAGCCATCCATGGTCTGTGGATGACGGGTGTCGGGTGCTACTAAACACCGTATGCATCCTAGTATGTATATATTACTAGAAAAAGAAATTGAAGAGTGAGAAGTTCTCACCGATAGCTATCCAACTTCACGACACTTCATTGATAGAAATCTTCGTCGTTCTCGCCTTTTTGTTACCTTCGTTGCCCGTATTCTCTACATATGTAAAAATCGAATTTTTATCTCGCTATTCAATATATAAAAATCGAATTTTTACTTCACTATTCAACATATAAGAATCGAATTTTTACTTCGCTATTCAATATATAAAAATCGAATTTTTACTTCGCTATTCAATATATAAAAATCGAATTTTTACTATGCTATTCAATATATAAAAATCGAATTTTTACTTCGCTATTCAATATATAAAAATCGAATTTTTACTTCGCTATTCAATATATAAAAATCAGATTTTTTCTATTTTAAAGATTTCGCCTTTTCGAATTTAACATTATAAAAATCACATTTTATTTTGCTACACATATAAAGATGATATTTCTAATACTCCTTTCATGTAAAAACTATATTTTTAATTCTCTACATAAACAAAATCATATTTTTACATCTTCTACATAGTAAAGATTATATTTTTAATACTTTAAAAATATTAAAATCATATTTTTATTTCTACAAATATAAAGATCATAGCTTTATCGGTATAAAAATCATAGCTTTATCGGTATGAAAATCATAGCTTTATCAAAAATAAAGATCCGACCTTTCTATTATTAAAAATTTCACCTTTCTGTGCTAAAAATCCAATCTTTTCGTTTTTAAAAATCCTTTCTTTTCTCTCATGAAAATCAATGCTAGTTTTATATTCAACAGCAATATAAATTTTATATTAAATCAGAAAAGAAAATTAAATAAACAAATTAAACACATACAGTAAAAAAAAGGAGAGAGGGGGTGGCTGTTTGCGTCACTAGAGGGGGGATTGGCTGCTGGTGGTCATGTGCATCGGTCATGGTGCGGAGGGGGTAGCCGAGGCGGTTCCCGGTGGTGGCTGCATCCAGGGGCGATGCGGTTTCGTCCCGGTGTTGGGTGTCGTGCGCGGTCTTCAGATGAAGGAGGAGAGAGGGAAGATCGGAGCGAAGGGGGAGGATGTGGGGGGGCGGCGATGGGGCGGGGGGTTGCGCGATTTCGATTTCCCTTTTTTTTTCGAATGAATCCTGGAAGAAGGGGGGGCCAGAGAGAAGTTAAGGGGAGAGGAAAGAGGTTTTTTAATTTTTAATTTATTTAATTATTTAATTATGAAAAAGTTGACTTTTACATACGACCTCTAAACGAGGCCCACCGCCTGTCGTCCATAGCTAATTACCCCCATTCCGAACACAATGGGATATGTATCGTAAGCTGATTTGATCGTCTCGATCAGTTTTCGTCAAAATCAACATATAACTCTATATATTGAATTTAAACGCGCATTTCAATTTACCGGGGTCACATACTAACTTGAAAAATTCCAGAAAAATATTTTCTAGCTTCGTATTGACGATACGGTCCTAACAAAACTAGTTTCGTCGAATTCCGAGACCGTTGGAAAAATGGCCATTTTCCAGTCGATTAAAATCAACTGAAACTGGTCAAACGCGTTTTCCTTTGCCACGCTCACATATTGATTCGAAAAATTATGAAATTTGAAACCCAGCAGAAATTTGACATCACGGATCCAACAAAAGTGGTTTCGTCGAAATCCGAGGTCATTTGCAAAATTCCCATTTTTAAGGGCCTGAATTCCATAGCGACTATTCAGAATTTTCAACTGGACATATCTTTTGATTCCCGCTATGAAATCTCGATTTTTCGGATTCGTTGGAAAGATATTCACAAATAGATCCTATTATTTTTGGTTTCACTAAAATCCGGATTGTTTTGCACCCGGTACATTCAATTGAAGTTTGAAATCGAATTATCGAACTACCGCGCCATTTTCAATTCCTATTTATAATTATTTATATTCTAACGACGGCGTATATAATCTATATGTTCGAATTCCATTCAAAATAAATTTCTCGTCGATATTATTTAAAATAATTCATTTTAAATATAGAAAATTCGCTAAAATTGCCAAAATAAAAATTTTAAACTGGCCCAGATTTTTGGGTTGTTACAATCTCCCCCACTTAAAACTTTTCGTCCCCGAAAAGGAACAAAGTCGAAAGTGGTTTGATTAATCTACTCTACGTTCGATCTGGCTTCCATTCTCCAACTTTTCAGTTTCTGAGAATTTTCAAATTTTCAAAAATTTGGCTAACACCCTAAATTTTCGAAAAATTTCGCCATAACCTCCCCTGCACCGGGAGCCACGGGAAAATCCCGAAATTGCCATACAGGCCTTCTGATCTCAAAAAGAAAAAGAAAAAGCCAAGCGGCTAGCCAATAGGCTCATAAAATCATCATCACCCAAACAAAACAGTAAATTATAGCAAACATGTACCTATTTGTCGGGCAAACAAATTTTATTCTCTGCTCTAGCCTCCTTGCTATGACCTGTTCAATGTAAGTACTTGTATATGCAAGCAAATGCGGCTAATTTTCAATACAATTCAATATTTGATGCAATTAGGCATAATGGTTCAAAATTATCAAACAACTAAACAAACAACACAAACATCAATCAATTAGTGGATTAACGTTTCAAATTCATAAATTTGATATATATACAAAAATCATGTTTTTGATGCCAATTCACAACAATGTGTTCTAGCTATATATATAAGTTTTGGTTCTCACACCAGTCTAATGGAAATATATAGATATAACACCTTCGTCACATGAATATAAATTCTGACGACGAGTACTCAACCATCAGAATCATCGGGCCACTAGGGTATGATTCAATATCTATCCAGTATATTAAAACTTCGAATATACGTTCATGATGCGTATATGCAAAATCTTTATATACTCGATTGTCCATATTCAAAATAAATAAATAATCAAATACGTTTAAAATGGTTTAAATTTTCAAAACAAAATTGTTTTCATTTGAAAAATATACTCTTCACACTCTTTCTAGGATACTACTGATCCTATCTCTAACGAGTCATTCTAATTGGATATTACTAACCCAATATCCGATGAATTCTTTCGTATGGTTCTAATGTGTCTTGTTCTCGAGCTCTGTAAACCAAAGCTCTGATACCAAATGTAGCAACCCGAACTTCCCCGGTCTCCGAAGAGATGAGAAAGAACGAATTACTGTGAGGACAAGACAAAACAGAACGCAGGCGGAAGAACATTTCATTGCTATTACAACAATGCATCAGAATACAAGAATATACAGAGTATAAATAAATATTACACAGAAATATCAGAGATTTAAATTACATTTGAATACATCGCAGCGAAAAATAATACAAAGCACAACTGAAGGTGATATACGGATACAGAGCTTTCCGGATATCATTCCAGCTGTAAACCAGGATCCTGTGAATATAAATTTGCAAAACCAAAACTACTAGCTGCCCGTGCGAAAAATAGGGGCACCCAGAGTTTAGGTTAAAACAATAAACTCCAGGTCAGTCATGTGACTGGTGTGAGAACTAAAACAGTTATTTAAAGATTTACTTTAAATGAGAGTAATTCAAGGGACCACGCCGTATAACACGGAACGGGTTTCCTCCCAAGAATACCAGTGCATAGAATAAACAGCGCAATGCTTTTTCGAAAAATGAAGCTATTATAAGACCCAGGTCCCATCACACAATGCAACGCAAGCCGGAGGATAGGGTTTTACCTTATAACAGCCAAACATGCTTGGTACGTTTAAAACAAATCATTTGATAATATAATAAGTGTATAGTGTCAAAACATTTTCAATCATAAATATCAATCCTAGGCGGCATGGGTACCATCTATCATGTCGCCATACTAGGCTCTACAAATAAAACCGAATTACACGTATTGGAAATTGGATTTCCGTCATGAGTCGAGGTAAGGGGAAAGCTCCTCTCCGCTTCGAGACACTCTAGCAAATGCCTCGGGACTACACACTCTGGGCAACCCCGGATTCGGTTGGGCCGGTCCTCTCTTACGTTTGAGGATTGGCAATTCCTGAACACATGTTTCCCGGTCCTTACAGACCTATAATCGAGGCGCCTCATTCCAACAACCACATAGGTGAAAAGTATATAAATGTCAGGGCTGGTAAGTCACTGACACCACCAAAGCTAGAAAGAAACGTCGTGTTCTCCCAACGGTCCGTATCCCGTTTTTAACTCATACCGAGGTGTGAGGCTCGCGAATTCACGCTATACACAAAGCTACCACATAGGTCGTGCTTTGATCATCAACCACAAGACTTTGCTTTTCAACAGAAGCCTTGATCTATGCAACTCAGCGTGCCACACAGGCAATTCATGCCATGCGACTGATGTCCATCGATATATAACCTCTAAGCTTATACGTCTCAGAGAAGGGCGTTAAGCAAGAGAATAAATTCTCCGCCGCCAAACAGATATATATTTAACAGAAATCAATCAACACAGAATAAAATCCAATGTCAGACACACAATCCATTTACAAGTTCGTTCTGGGTCTGAACGAAACCGGAGGCACTTTCCTCGCATATCCATCCATCCCCAAGTACGTCTGGACGACCACTAACTGATTCCCTCATCTTGGGTGTACAGCCCAATCAAGATCATTAGTAATCACCCAAACGATGTGAAGACTTCCGGTCTTCAACCACCGTCTTCATCTTCGACATATCGTCGAATCGGTTATTCAAAATGGGTATAAACCCGGACTTTCCGAACAACCCGCGTATATTAAAAACGAATGTTACACCAACACAACATACGCCTTATTCCAATTCATATTCTCAGGGAAAGGTTCCCATTAATTTTATCCAAGATAATTTCTTTAAAATTTATTCAATCTTCCTTTGGATGTCATTTCAAACCAAATTATGGTTTTTCCAACTAGTCGAGATTAACGAACCACACCGAAGTAATTATTTATTTTATTTCCCAATCCCAACCTATTCATCCCATGAAGCAAAACTGGTAATACTCCATATCTAACACCGGGGTGTTATCGGTAAAATTAATTACCATTTCATGTTCAAATCTGATTAAAGATTTAACTATCGCTTTGGAGCAAAACTGGTGCTACTACATTCTCGCTCATTTTCCATATTTGATAATTTAAATTATCAATTCACATTTCAATCTAGTAGCAGATTCAATAAAACTCCTTTTTCTGGGTTAAAGAACTAATGTCATTTAAAACACAGTTCACGACAAAACCCAAATCACATTCTATTTATTTATCGGGTTAAAGAACTAGTGTTATTTAAAACACCGTTCACGATAAACCCATAAATCCATTCTATTTAAAACCCATTTCAAATCCAATTTATTTATTTAAAAATAAATGGATTTTAATTTTAGTTCAAAACTAGTTCATTTCGATAAAGATCTATTTTTATCTTTTCAAATATGGAGTTTTTCATCCCAATTTTTCCCAAATCATTTCTTATGATTTTACACTAATTATTACTATTTTTGATAATTTTATCAAGGCGCGTACAGTCGATTTCCATCAACGGCCATCGAACTGCACTTACAACGACCTTTTCCAAATTTGATTTGGACGTATCTCCAAATCCAACCGTTAGATTTCAAATTTCTAATATTCGTTAGAAAGCTCTTTTCGATACAAACCCAACGGTTCCGGTTTTAGGAGAATCCGACGGTCGGATCTCCCGTAATGTCCGTTTGAAATAAATGGTCGAAATTCACGAACTGCCGCGGCGCGGCGCGTTCTATTCAGGCCATTATATTATATACATAATATATATAATATATATTTCATCGATTTCTATTTAAAATGAATTTTATAAATAGTTTTGAATTCGTTTCAAAAACAATTTCAACTTTTATTTCAAATTCAAATCAAAATTGAATTTTCCATTTTAGATCCTTTTTACTTTCATTTCTATTTGATTTCAATTCAAATCGATTTTAATTCGATTCGAATTCATTTTCTTTTCAATTCAATTCATTTCGAAATCGTTTTCTTTTCAATTCAAATTCAATTTGTTTTCTATTTAATTCAAATCAAATCCGTCTTCTATTCAATTCAAATCAAATTCGTTTTCTATTCAAATCAAATTCAATTCATTTTTGTTTTCTATTCGATTCAATTCAAATTTGTTTTCTATTCGATTCAATTCAAATTGGTTTTCTATTCGATTTCGAAATCACTTTTCAATATTCATTTTAAAATGAATAAAATCGATGTAAATATCGTTCACGTCAAAAAGGCGTCAATCTAATCAACACGGCTTCATATATTTCTATTTCCAAATATTCTATTTCAAATATTTCTATTTCAAATATCTCTTTTCAAATATTTCTTTTTCAAATATTTCTATTTCAAATATTTCTATTTTTAAAATATTTCGTTCAACACATGACTAATCTCAACGGATGAGTACAGTCAACACATGAACCTTTATATTATATTGAAAAAGATGTAAATTTTATTATTAAAATATTTCGTTCAACACATGACTAATCTCAACGGATGAGTACAGTCAACACATGAACCTTTATATCATAATATTCTTTATTTTCTAAATTGGAATGAGGCCCAATCAATCACCATATAATGTTAATTATATGGATTTTCATACATCACACGTATATAATAGCATTGAAAAATAATCAACCATCAACCAAAGTGCACTACACTGTATTAGCATCAAATATAGATATCTAACGCTTATAACAGCCTGTCAATCAATCGATCGACATATTTAATCAATCAGGATGAGTGAACTTCAAATTTCATCCCAACACCCGTGTGGGGTTTCAAACAATCAAACACAGATTTTAGTTGTGCAGTTGGGCGATGTGTAAAATTTATCGACCCAATCAATGTCCTTCAAATAGGTGTACATAAACAAACCGTCCGGTTTGTAAATGGATATTTATTTATTCACATTCACGTTAAAAATTATATTTTTAACGATAAAACATTTTATTTCAACACATGAATTTCTATTCAGTTCATTTACACAATAAAAATGATATTTTTATTTTTCTAACATATTTTAGAAAATTTCGACGGCATAACGGCACGATACTAGAAACGGGACGAGGCCTAGCTTTATCCCCGGTCTAGTGAAGGCCCACGCCATTCACACATCAATCAAATCCATTCTATTTCACCAAACAATTCAATTCAGACCAAATAATCTAACCAACTACACAACCAAACAATTAAACAAACAAGCCATCCATGGTCTGTGGATGACGGGTGTCGGGTGCTACTAAACACCGTCTGCATCCTGTTATGTATATATTACTAGAAAAAGAAATTGAAGAGTGAGAAGTTCTCACCGATAGCTATCCAACTTCACGACACTTCATTGATAGAAATCTTCGTCGTTCTCGCCTTTTTGTCACCTTCGTTGCCCGTATTATCTACATATGTAAAAATCGAATTTTTACCTTGCTATTCAATATATAAAAATCGAATTTTTACTTCACTATTCAACATATAAGAATCGAATTTTTACTTCGCTATTCAATATATAAAAATCGAATTTTTACTTCGCTATTCAATATATAAAAATCGAATTTTTACTATGCTATTCAATATATAAAAATCGAATTTTTACTTCGCTATTCAATATATAAAAATCGAATTTTTACTTCGCTATTCAATATATAAAAATCGGATTTTTTCTATTTTAAAGATTTCGCCTTTTCGAATTTAACATTATAAAAATCACATTTTTATTTTGCTACACATATAAAGATGATATTTCTAATACCCATATCATGTAAAAACTATATTTTTAATTCTCTACATAAACAAAATCATATTTTTACATCTTCTACATAGTAAAGATTATATTTTTAATACTTTAAAAATATAAAAATCATATTTTTATTTCTACAAATATAAAGATCATAGCTTTATCGGTATAAAAATCATAGCTTTACCGGTATGAAAATCATAGCTTTATCTAAAATAAAGATCCGACCTTTCTATTATTAAAAATTTCACCTTTCTGTACTAAAAATCCAATCTTTTCATTTTTAAAAATCCTTTCTTTTCTCTCATGAAAATCAATGCTAGTTTTATATTCAACAGCAATATAAATTTTATATTAAATCAGAAAAGAAAATTAAATAAACAAATTAAACACGTACAGTAAAAAAAAGAAGAGAGGGGGTGGCTGTTTGCGTCACTAGAGGGGGGATTGGCTGCTGGTGGTCGTGTGCATCGGTCAGTGGTGCGGCGGGGGTAGCCGAGGCGGTTCCCGGTGGTGGCTGCATCCAGGGGCGGTGCGGTTTCGTCCCGGTGTTGGGTGTCGTGCGCGGTCTTCCGATGAAGGAGGAGAGAGGGAAGATCGGAGCGAAGGGGGAGGATGTAGGGGGGGGGGCGGCGATCGCCAGGGGGTTGCGCGATTTCGATTTCCCTTTTTTTTTCCGAATGAATCCTGGAAGAAGGGGGGCAGAGAGAAGTTAAGGGGAGAGGAAAGAGGTTTTTTAATTTTTAGTTTATTTAATTATTTAATTATGAAAAAGTTGACTTTTACATACGACCTCTAAACGAGGCCCACCGCCTGTCGTCCATAGCTAATTACCCCCATTCCGAACACAATGGGATATGTATCGTAAGCTGATTTGATCGTCTCGATCATTTTTCGTCAAAATCAACATATAACTCTATATATTGAATTTAAACGCGCATTTCAATTTACCGGGGTCACATACTAACTTGAAAATTCCAGAAAAATATTTTCTAGCTTCGTATTGATGATACGGTCCTAACAAAACTAGTTTCGTCGAATTCCGAGACCGTTGGAAAAATGGCCATTTTCCAGTCGATTAAAATCAACTGAAACTGGTCAAACGCGTTTTCCTTTGCCACGCTCACATATTGATTCGAAAAATTATGAAATTTGAAACCTAGCAGAAATTTGACATCACGGATCCAACAAAAGTGGTTTCGTCGAAATCCGAGGTCGTTTGCGAAATTCCCATTTTTAAGGGCCTGAATTCCATAGCGACTATTCAGAATTTTCAACTAGACATATCTTTTGATTCCCGCTATGAAATCTCGATTTTTCGGATTCGTTGGAAAGATATTCACAAATAGATCCTATTATTTTTGGTTTCACTAAAATCAGGATTGTTTTGCACCCGGTACATTCAATTGAAGTTTGAAATCGAATTATCGAACTATCGCGCCATTTTCAATTCCTATTTATAATTATATATAATTATTTATATTCTAACGACGGCGTATATAATCTATATGTTCGAATTCCATTCAAAATAAATTTCTCGTTGATATTATTTAAAATAATTCATTTTAAATATAGAAAATTCGCTAAAATTGCCAAAATAAAAATTTTAAACTGGCCCAGATTTTCGGGTTGTTACAATTCTCATCAAAATCTTGTCCCTCCTATATATGTTTCGTTGAACTCGGTTGCATCCTTGCGATGCGATTCCTAGCACATTTCCGACGATTACAGTACCACCTACGACCCCTTTAACCATGAACTCCGACCAAACTCCTCCAATAGATGCGGCCAACCTCCAGTATCTTCCCCGCACCCTCAAATCCGCTCATCAACCACCGTGCTAACCCCAAAATGTAACCCTAGCTCACTGCCCTAAAATGCCGAGTTCGAGAATGGTGATCAAACCCAACACTGATCATACAAAAGTGAAGATAAATCACCCAGCAATTCAGAAATCATGGTTCCATGAAATTTAGAGATTTTAAATGAATTGTTGTTGACTTTTCTTTTGGATTTTCTACTTTGAAATTTTACTTGATATGATGGTTTATACGGCTTATATAAGCCTATGTTGGTAGGTAGAGTTTGTGCCGGGAAACAGTATCTGCGTGGCTTGTTTTGATCCTGAGAAAAAGGGTGGGATATTCTATTTTTGATTTGTTTATTTTATTTTATCGATTTTATACTCTTCTCCAGTCCTTAAAAATCCCTGCGACCACATACGATATCCAAAAATCACGAAAACAGACATGCCACTAGAGTTCGACATTATGGCCCCAACAAAACTGGTTTCGTCGAATTCCGACTCTGTATGCTCACACAACGTATTTTTAATCGTTGAAATACTGGCTGTTTTTTACTCTAAAAATCTGTACGGCCACACAGTGACTCTAAAAATCACGGAATTTGGAATCCAACAATAATTTAATATTGCGGATCCAACAAAATTAGTTTCGTCGAATTCTGAGGTCGTTTGCAAAACTGGCTATTTTTAAAGCTCTAAATGACCCATTTAAATATATAAATATATTTATATATAATTAAATTAAATACAAATAAATTTATAATATCGTATATACTCATAGTGGAATACCATACAGCTCTACTGCGATTTATAACTCGATATTTCAAATCCCGATTAAATCGATGTTCGATTTAAAATGAAATTCCTTTACAAATTATAAAGGAATTCCACAGCGACTTTTCTAAAATTTGATTTGGACGTAAATCAAAATCTACCCAACGATATCCATATTTTTCTCTTCCACTAGAAAGATATACTCCACCAGCTCCACGCGTTTCTTCTTTCCTAGAAATCCGGCTTAAAACGAATCCTATACATTCAGTTGAAGTTCAAATCGCCAAATTACGAACTGCAGCGCCATTTCAAGCTTGATTTTAATTATAATATAATCATACGTTCAAACTGTCGTTCAAATAATATATTCGTTATTCTAATTCAATTCTAAACTGAATTAAATATCACAGATGATCCAGTTCACACCATATCGCTATTTCAGCCAATTCTGATTATTTCAGAATTAAATATATTATTTAATTTATTATTTTAATTAAATATTCACCATTGTTTAATTCCACGACCATTAAATCCTTTTAATCACCTTTTAAATAATTAAATAAATTAATTCGCTGAAAATGCGGGTCATTACATTTTTGGCTTTGGTCTTTTGGCTTAGTTGAAGAAAAAACTAAATTCAAAATCAATTTACATAGCAGTAAAAAATTAAAATGCTTGTTCTATCAATAAGATATATGTACTAAAAAACCTGATACTGCTGGAAGCTGCGTCCCAGTGAAAGAGTTATCCTTTGGCATATCCAATCTAGATAAATAAAATGGTGCATATGAGCTTATTTGTAAATAAAGTGAATTGAGTAAACGTTAGGTTTTATCCACATATAATGATTTAATTACTGAAAGGAAAGGTTACAAAATAGTTTTCCCTTGTAAACCTGCTAAACGAAACTTAAACGCAGTTGATGTGAAAGGGAAATATTCTACATGGATTCTTTACTGCCATTATTGGTAAAAACATCAGATAAAGCAACCTCAGCAAAGGAAAAATAGCATGTCTAGATTGCCAGAGATAATTCATATAAAAAACTGCATTACTGTAAATCTAGTTTATGTTTTCTATTACTAATCTAATCAAGAAAGCTCAATAACAGTAACCAACATGACTTTGACAATAACTCTTGATTTAAAAAGAGATCGATATTACAAAAATGAAAGAAAGAAACAGAAAAGATGTATAAAATAGATTCCAAAACCAATTAAAATAGAACAAATAAATTTTAAGAAAGGAAGATACATTTTCATCTCACTATATAAATCACCTTGTAAATATTATATTATACTTATAATGATAATAAGTTCATTTTAATTTCGTACATCATGATGAGCAAGATGAAAAAGTACTTCATCCACTGCTTTTATATTATTAAAAACATCACATAAAGCAACTTAAGCTAGCTTAGATTGCTAGAGATTATTCATGTATAGGAAACTCTACTATTATTAATCTAGTTTGTGTTATATTTGTGATAAAATCGAAAAAGAAATATTAGCTCATAGGAATTAAGTTTTGCGAAATACAAATATTTTCACTCTTTTGCTCAAGCATCGCTCAAAAAATAAAAAAAATTATCTTGAACTGTAATAATAAAATCCAAGCCACTCGGAACAATATCCAAAGGCTGGAGCATACACGGATACGGGATTGACGGAATCAGCAACTAATCGGATTCAGTGTGTAATGCGGGTTGAGAAGGGAAGGAGGATTGAGCAGGAGATGTCATTAGATCTTCCAGGTGGGGGAGTTTTACTTCTGTACGGTGTTGGAGATAAGGAACGGGAGAAAAGGGTAGGGCTTAGCAGGAAAATTTATTGGTAAAAAAGTAATATATTCTTCCCATGTTGGAAAGAATTAGTTGACTGATAAAAAAAACTGCATATTAGGAAGTAAACAGACTAACCAGAAGTAGTACATTTGAACGTTGAAATGTAATGTAGGAAAATAATTGGTAGAGTTCTGAAACCGAGATCAGGCAAACAAAGGATGTATAAGCAATGTAGCTTTTCGAAGCATAAAAATCAATAGTAAAAATAGGAAGCTTTTTAGAGTAAATCGTTATTTTAAGACAGTCAAATTGATGTAAAAAATGGGTATTATTAGCAGAACCTAGGATAGAAGTGGAAATGTTCCATATTTAATTATCTTTAGAAAACAGTCATTATCACATGTCAATGTAACACTAAGCTCTGAAGTGGTTAATAGGTGAAAATTTTCATTTGAAAACCATTTTGTTACAATTTCAGGTAAGTTTAACAGATTCCCTCACACTATTTCAACTTAAATTAGTTCAACCATCTAGTTCTATTCATCTGTACAACTTTAGATTTTACAAAAGCATTTGTTTTGAATATTATAATTAACAGATGCAACAATCAACATGCACCACATAAAGTGTAATCTTTCATCTATATGTGCTATGGTTGGTTTTGAGCTTTGTCGCATCACACCAATGAATGGAATTATTAGTTTCCCATTTGGTTAAACATCCCACATTTCGTGTATAAAGTTGTGTATAAAAAATATTTATATGCTATATCATGATGATTTTTAGCATCTTGTAGCATTAATTAACCCAACCATGTTCTAACAGAAAAAATAAGTCCATCAAACAACAAACATTTATGAAATATAAAATGCCAATATAATATTGAATAATTGTGTATGGTAGTGAATAAACTATGTCTCTAAATATGATGGATTCTTCATTCTTAATTTATAGCAAACTCCATGTGATTTTGGCAGTGAATATATACCACCCATAGTTAAATTTAAAATTAGTAAGTTATATGTAGCTGTCAAATATCAACGTAACATTTTTTTTTCACATACTGGAATGAAAAAACAGATATCATAATTGAGAACTGAATAAAGCATAAATGAAACCAAATGCCATATTAGAGGAAAAAATGAATACCTGGTACAAAGCGCTGATTAGAGCAAAACCCAGCACCGGCTAAAAGAAAACAATGCAGATGTAAGTCAATGGGAATGAGTTCAAATCAGCAAGTTATATTTAGTTATCAAATATCAGTAGTTATGCATGTAGACAATATCATTAGAAACATCTATGTTTTGCTTATTTACCTCTTGTTTTGTTGGCAGATCTATACAATTCCATTTAATAGTAAATCATTTTCTCTATGTGAATAACAATGGTAAAACCAACCATTAATTACTCTAGGGTTAGGCTTTCTCAGATGTCTGAAAGTTGGCCAAATTCCTTCAAGTACCACACCTGAATCATGAACTCATGTTCTCCTACAAAAATCAAATAGATTTAGAGGTTGGTAATGTTTCGAAATGTAGCATGAATTCAGTAGGACTGCAGATTGGGAAGTAAAGCAACTAACTGGAAGTAGTAAATGTGGACATTAAAAATAGTAAAACCTATTAAAATGGTTAATTTCTAAAACTTAAAGGGTAATGAATTGCAAACAAAGAATGCAAAAACAGAGAAGAATTTTGAACCATAAAAAACAAAAGTTAAAATTATAAGTACTTGGAGTACGCAACTTAGGCAAAGTTAAAAATAGCAATTCTAAATTGCTAGACATGATGCATATAAATGATACTCTATTAATGTAAATCTAGTTTATTTGTTCAATCAGTGATCTAATCAGAAAAGAAAGTAGCGTATAAAAAATAAATCTTGTAACATACAACCACTTTTACATTATTTATTCAAGCGTCGCAAAAAAAAAAGAAAAAAAAAGAAAAAAAACTTCTTCAAATTGTAATAATCAAACCTAGAATGCTTGACGTTGAACCAAGCTTCTTTTAAGTTATGCTAAAGTGTTGAAAAACAAAAGACTGAGCATAGAAAACTAAAGTTAGATGCGCTAAATATATGTGTATTGTTTACAACGCATTTCCAATTTGAGAAATGTGTGGCACAACCCTTTGAAGTTATATTTACAATCTATCGATTAAATTATAAGCATGTTTGAATGTATATCAAATTCATTCTGTGAAATTCACCGAGTATGCAAAATTTTAAAGCTATGTACGATAAGTTACTGCAGTAAACATTCTAAACAAATCTTTCCATATCAAGTCACATCTTCCATGAATTGCGCATGCACCAAAATCCGAATTAAATACATGACAAAAATAAAAATTGAACAGGTAAAAAATGAACAAAAATTGAAATCTAACCTCATGGAAAAGCAAGTCAATATTTCTAATGTTGCGGATGGATGGATCCATCAACTACTCAATTGTTAGATAGCACACTCCTACTCATCGCTAGTTATGCAAGTACCAAGTAGAAATTAACTCAATGATTAGAACTACCACATAATTCCAAATTAATCACCTACTCAAATTTACATTTGCCTTGTGATTGAATACCTATGTCAACCATCCATGTAGTATTCTTTGAAAACTCAAATTAACAGCACAAAATATTCTTTAAAAAAAATGTTATATATGTATGTATAGAAATGTGGAATATTTTAATATTCCAAGAAGATTTCTTATTAAGACAGGTGTTTGGATTGACAACAGATTTGATTTAAAAGAGTGTTTGAAATTTATTTAAATCTACAAAAACTAAAGCCAAATTGTTCAGATAAATGTTTGTACCTAGTACCCCAGATTATGTGGACAAAAGCAAAGTGGTTTTTTAATAGGATACCGCAAATAAATAAACTGTTGTTATTAAAAATAAATACATGAACAGAACTATCAATATATTTAAGTGTGCATGCACATTTAAACATTCACAATCACCAAATAACTCTGGCGTTCGGTCTACAGCAATTTTCCATATGGTATGTTTATCAAAAAATTATTGGATTTGCATGAGTTTTTATACATCTTGAAACTTAATTTGTCAAACCAAATTGTATTATATTTCCAACAGGGTACCAATCCATTTGTATATCTAAGAATCCAAACTGCAAATATACCTGATTATATTCTTGAAAACAGCCTACATGAAACATTTGTATACATAAAATTTTCGCCTTAATTCTATAACCGATCATTGATGATTCCTTAGTTCAACTTATGACTGTACAATTCCGATCCAGACACTTAAAACTGAGAAGAATAAAAAGTAAACAACTTAAACATACTTTGTAACACCAAAAGAGATAGTGTCCACAAATTTATGATTTGGAACTACTCCCGCAACTCGATCTACTGCTGCAGATTGAAGAAAATCGGCAGACATACAACCATGGAACCACTCCTGCAACTCGATCTGGATGTAATCAACAAATCGGCATGTCGTCAAAAATAAAAATCGATCAATAAATTTTGGGTTGGCCGACGTATGATGGAAAGAAGTTGGATCTAGGGGGAAGAGAGTGGAAGAAGGAAGTTATGTTTTGGGTAGCGGAAGAATTGAACTTTGGCAATTGCGCAATTTTTTTTATTCACCGAGGAATAAAGTAGAACGTTTTATCGAAAACAGGAAGGGGCGGCTATTGAATGGCACGTCGGATTTAAAACAAAAGGAATCATTCCACCTAAGTTTTTTTCTATTTTACTTTCTATTATTATAGGTAATAGATAGATTTAATTTGAAATATAATGAACATACAGTGGAGTCTCTTTTGAAATAGATGACTGAATAGAAATCAAAACATTGACTGTTACACAATTTGTTAAAAACAAAATATTCCTTTTTAGGAGATATAATCTAATCAAATTAGGAGATTCTATCGAGAAGTTAGTAATTGCTACTATGCCGATGTGGAAAATTATTCATTGTGAAGACTCCCAGAAAAATCTTTGTAACGTTACTTACTACCATTCCTTTCAGTGTCACAATTTCTTTCGTACTTATATGCTTGTAATAGTGGAAGTTACATCTTACAACTGTAAATGGACCTACAAATCCACCTTTTTGTGTAATAAGCAAAATATTTGTGTGCTGCTTTGATAACCAGATGTATATAAGTTGCATTGAAATAACAAAACTCCAATCATATACCAACTATTATTAGAGATTTGGTAATTACATGTTCTAAAATACTTTACTTCTCGGCGACACTAAATTAATCTACTATCGAATATTTCTGTAAAACTGTTAATAATAGTATACTGCTATATTTTAGCCATTTAAACTTAATAATGCGTATATTCGTGTCAATTGTCAAACTCTTCCAAACACATGAAAGTATAAAATAAATATGACTTATTATGATTTGATGACGATGTTCTTGTGTAGATTGACATAATCATTGTAAGGCTGTTAAAATAGGTGGACTATGAAAGTATAAAATAATCACAATACTTATTCCGAACTAACAATTAAAATCTTGTATGACTGTTAATTCATGTCAAATAGGTGAATTATACGATAATTTATTTGACCCCAGTATTTGCACATGTTCAATAATAAGAACTTCACATTAATTCTACCCGAGTATTTGTATCCAATTTTTGTAAGCATGAAGTTCAGAAGTAAAAAAAATTAAACGAACATGTCCACTGCTGTGCCTCTTTTGCAAGTGTAGTGCAATGAAAAAGAATGCCTAGGTCTGGCAATAGACTCAGTTTCGAGTCTAGTCACGCACACACTTCTCGCAAAAAGTAGTTTCAAAATTTATTATAACACAGTTTAAATCTTATAAATCTATAGGTGCATGTGTGACTGAGTCGCAAACTAGATCGTTTTCTTTAAGATGTTTAGTCATAGGGGACATCATCATCGGGAATAATAGTTGAAGACATAATATTCAGAGTACAAGACATTAATCTGAACCTACATTAATCCTCAAAATTCAACATGTCATTGGGGTCATAATAGTTGAGAGAACAATTCAGAGTACAGTTTAAACTCCACTCGTTTCTCAATCGCATCTCACTTTTAGGAACAGGAGAATAAAATAATGACATCACAAAACAAAACTTTGAGTAAGTGAAATCGGAATGGGGGAAAATACATTTGGCAAAAATCTAAGTAAAAAAGGCCATAGCTTTCCCAATCAAGATCAAACGACATACAACCAGTTTTACCAGATTACTGGAATGTTGTATCGTGACACAGTCATCGCAATAGATAGAAAACAACAAAACAATAAAACCAGCAAGCATAAATCGTAAATCCATATTCCATTTATGTAGTTTACACTAATCTACAATTCCATACTCGTAAATCTATAATCGATTCAAATCTACACCATTTAAAATCACTAACAACTTTACGAAAGAATCAGGTTCACATACCGAATCCAAATCGAAGATTATCCAAAACGCGTCGCCCTAGCTTCGACAGATCAATGGTTTTAGAGGGAGAGAGACGATAAACGGTTGAGGAGATTGTAGATGGATCAGTGGTTTTGGGAAAATCCGACAGATGGTGGTTTTTGTGAGACGTTGTCTTACGAGGAAGCGGAATGTTTTAGGAGGAAGAGATGGAATAATTCGTGAAGATGGAGGGAAACGGTGAATAGAAGCATTACACTGATGTGAGTAAAAGAAATCAAGCGCGGAAAATTGAACTAAGTGTAATTAATAATAGTTCAGGAAACTGTGTTATTGAAAAGCGTTATTGATATCATATTTTGTTATAGTGAATACACCGGGTTCAACAAGATCATCTTGCAACCGAGGCTAAACATGACCGGCCATTCACTTCGCTTGAATGTTCCAAATATATTTTCACCTACGATCGCTAGCAACATAACCATTCTTGGGAGTTACAGAAGCAAAAAGAAGAAAAATATAAATATTATCTAGATGGTGACAATACACCCTAATAGGGTCGACCCACATAACTATGTGACCTACCCTATTTTATACCATTTCCCGGTTGATGAGGCTCGAGGTCATAGATATCTTTAGAACATCTGGCCACCATTCACTTTGAATGCCACATCATCAGATCTGCCAGAAAATCACTAATTGAGGTCCACAAAAATAATCTAGTTTTTAAGCTAAAAGAAGTACACTACTCCGCCATCAACTATGGTACGTTTGAAGAAATCAACATTCGCAATCCCTTTGGAAATACTCTATCAGACATCCATCCATACAAGTCATCCAGGAGCAGAATGAACCGAAGGCAACCTCCTACCACATGCTTGTATAGGAATCACCCCAAGGATTAGTAGCGAGTAGTCCTTGCAATCCAAAAGGTTCCAATCATGACAGAACCACTATCGAAATATCTGTGGGAGATAATCAAAGAGATTTTGACAAATAATCCCTTCGCTCATGAAGATCAACGGTCTTAAATTGCTCCATCTTCAATCAGTATCTTCCACGTATATGTTGGCTCGGAATGGTTTTCGAATATAAATTCGATCGTGGTCTTTCTGTACCAACAATCATATAGGCCAGATTTGATAGTCGGTTTTTTAAGTATCAAATAAACAACCATTCATCAATAAAATAAAATAAATGTACTGATTCAGTACCCTGCATCATTTAACATCTTTAATTAACCAGTCATTAATTAAATATTAAAACTTCTAATTTGGAAAACATTTCCCTTTCTTAATTAATATAAAAATATTCAATTATTATCTCACTTCTACTCATTAGCTCCTCAATGTAAATTGGTAAATGAATAAATCTCTCAGTATCCAACCCAAAGGCCGTAACCAACATCAAAATGACACCTCGAAAGTTACTCAACTCAACCAATGTACAACAGGTTCTAATTTCTCAAAATCCACATCATATTCCATTTTTAACCAATTTCAAACTGATTATATTTCTTTATAATATCACAAATTATTTCAAGTTTTACTTAAATATCATTTCATAAAATTAATTAAAATAATTCAACTTAAACTCTATAAAAAAATTATAGATTTCATTTACAAAACAATCCTTTTACTTATCAAAACCATTAGTCTTTCCTTTATAAAAACCTTTCCTTCCAATTATAAAATCCTTTACCATTCGTTTTATAAATCCATAACCATTCGTTTTATAAATCCATAACCATTCATTTTACAAATTCATAACCATTCATTTTATAAATCTCTATCTACTTGCAAATATTCTGCACATAACTTGTATGCTTTACTTCACATATGCTTTTAAACCACTTATCAATATTAAATTATAATTCGACAAATTCCATAAATCCATTTCACAATTCTTTCATACAACCCAGTTTATAC
Organism: Allium sativum; assembly: GCA_030737875.1. Taxonomy (NCBI): domain Eukaryota; kingdom Viridiplantae; phylum Streptophyta; class Magnoliopsida; order Asparagales; family Amaryllidaceae; genus Allium; species Allium sativum. The sequence goes on along the minus strand of CM060916.1, from coordinate 1,041,947,112 downwards.
ATATTTCCATTTATAATTACTTTTGGCAACTCTTGCCTTGAAATCTCAATTTTTTTAACAATCGTCTCAATTCCCATTTTACGCCAAATATTCACATTCCATTTTCAAGTCCATTTATTCGCTATTCTCATTCTCGAAAACCCATTGTATCACATTTTGTATATTTAAAACTACATTTGCAGAAAACATTCATTAGTTATGAAAAATTACTTCTTAGTTCTTTTGAACTCAATTCCCGTACACTTCCAACACTATTAGTCCATTTCAACAATTTAAAATCTTTAAACATTCCATTTACGCTACTTAAACCCTTCTTTGCAATCATTTTAACATTTTTATTCAGTTTACACTGTTTAACCATTTATTTCATTAATATCTTGGAATTTCCATTAATTTATAATTTAAACTGTTTTAAAAACATAATTAAATCCTCAACGTTCGTCTTTAAAATAAACATCGTATTTCAAATTCATAAATATAACTTTGAAAATGTTCACAATCTGTAACAACCCGCATTCTACGCGTCGGAGGATCGTAGAATATTTATTTCTTTCTTGTATGAAGTCGTATGGTCATGTGGCTTTGGGAAACGACCATTGGGGTCATTTCCCACATTCATGATTTTTGCCGATTTTTAAATGACCATTTTGCCCCTAGCTGATCTTGTTTTGGCCATAACTTTTGATTGAAAAAGAGTTTTGACCTGAAACCACTTCCATTGGCTTCGGATGATGGTTTACCTTTCGTAGGGTGGTCACACATGAAAAACGGACTTACCATTTGGGAGATATGGCTGAAATAAGGTTTGGAAGGTGAAAAACTTCTTAACCGGGCCAAATAGGATGATTAGTGAATGGGCCCACAAACCATTTCGGGATTAGGGTTATGTGGAGGCTAAATAGAGTTAGGGTTTCATTCCATTTCAGTTTTCTAGCCTCCATTTACCTCTTAGAAACCCTATAAATGGCCTCCAACCTCTAAATCACCTCCGAATTACTTTCTAATCAAGGATTAAGCTTAGCAACATTAAATTGAGGAGAGAAAGCACCAAGGCAAAGTTAGAGTTGCTGTGTTACATTGGGAACAGTGCCAAACTGAGATTTATTTCAGTTTTGAGGTATTATTTGTGGCTAAGGTGAGTGATTTGCGAGGTCTCTCACTAATTACGATTAATTAAGGGTAATTAGTGTTGATTTGTGAATTTATACACTAATAAATTCTGGAAAAATATTTATAAATTCGAAAATAATGTTTTATACCTCTGTTAGAAATTTGGGTTGATTTGGTTAAGTTTTGTTAATCCTACGATTAGTTTTGCTTAAACATGCTTAAGGGAAAATATGAGATTTTGGCTATGTTTGATCAGTTTTACATGCTAGGATTATTGTTTTGGTGTTTGTGAATGATTATACATGTTGCTATGACTGTATTATATGATTTGTGATTGTCTAGAAGTGTTAGATTAGTCGAGATGTGAGGATGGTTGCTATGTTTGATTTGTGAGGTGTGAGGATGGTTGCTATGTTTGATTTGTTTGCCATCATTGCGACATGCACAACCCTACCCACGTATTCTTTACACCATCTATTTAGTGGAACCTTAGAGTATTGTACAGTATGTAGTGATAACTCTTTGGTTGCAGGTCCAGGTTCAAGTATGATTGGATTATACCTGTTACTGTTCTGTTTTGTTGCTTATCGCTCATACCAGACTTTTTGTCTGACCCAGAGTTTTATGTCTCTTCTTATTACTTTGGGTTCTCTCACGAGCAGACTAGAGACAGGTTAGCTGCGTATGCATGAGTAGCTGATCCGGAGACGAGCAGGAGGCTTCCAAGTATAATACATATAGATATTCTCCCTGTGTTGTTGAAGATCACTGCTTGAGCATTATTAGTGCATCTTCCACTTTAGCTTTCTTTTGCTTTAGAGACAGTTTAAAGTTGTAATAATGATGTTGGATCATAAGCTGTATTTGGATTTCCGCTGCTATGTTGGTTTAGTTTTCAGCTTATGCACTGTCTCGACTGTTTTATGTCAAAATTATGTTATTACTATATTTTGTTCCATGCGCTGTGAGACATTCTAAAGGTTTCTTTGTTAGTTCCTTTATCTTCTTTCCTTTCTTTGGCGACCGTTCCGTGCTAGTTGGGCATGTGTACAGCGCACTATCGGAGGAAATGTCGACTGGTGTGGGGCGGGTCACATTTGGTATCAGAGCACTAGGTTGCGTAGTTAACCTAGGGAAAGACACCAGGGAGAGATAGTATACGTACACGATAGCACGTATTTGTGATTATTTTGGTTTTCAAAAGCTATATATATTATTAGTATAACTAAGGACGAAGTCGCACTACACTCGCACCACTATGGAGATGGCTAATCGTTTTCTCTGTGCAGATTGAACGATGAGCCGATACGTAAGGGGTACTGGTAGAGGAGCCAATAATGGGAATTCTCCTGACATGAGGACGATGTTCACTGACCTCATGAGAGAGATGCTTAGAGATGTTCAGAGGGAAGCTCCCAATGCTGGTAATGGTGGTGGTCTAGTAGTGTAGGCGCCTAGGGCCGATTTCGCCAAGCTGAATAAGGATTATACTAGTCTTGGTGGAAAGCCGTTCCACGGAACGGAGTTGGCTACGGATGTTCAGGATTGGTTGGATAGCTGCGAGCGTATCTTCGAAGACTTGGGTATCGAGGATGCAATGAAGAGAAGGTTAGCATCCCGTCGGCTGCAAGGACGGGTAATGAATTGGTGGAATGCTGTCAAGGCAGCAACTCTAGAGGATCAAGTCACTTGGGATCAGTTTAGAACTCGTTTCGGTGATAAGTTTATTCCAGCTGCTCAGAAGTCAAAATTGTTTAGGAAGTTCTTAGAGCTTAAGCAGAATGGTAGGGCAGTCTCGGAGTATATTGCTGAGTTCGACACTTTGTCGAAATATGGGTTATCCCTAATAGATACTGTCGAGAAGAAGAACGAGAAGTTTATAACAGGTTTGGACCAGTACTTGGGGGAAAAGCTTATTAACCACATCGATGAGATGTTTGAATCGATTATGGGGAAAGCATTGAGGTCAGAAAGCCTTTGCCCTATGTCGAAGACTGAGGTTGTATCTGTAGGGGAGCCAAAGCCGCAAGCAAGCGGTGGAGGCAAGAATAATTCCCAGAATAAGAGGAAACAAGACCAAACCATGGATGGTCAGAATAAGAAAAATAAGAAAGATGGCGAGTGCTTTAGCTGTGGTAAGAAGGGCCACTATGCCAGAGATTGTCGGGAAAAGCCTGGGGAAAGGAAGTGCTTTAATTGTGGCCAAGCGGGACATCACAAGAATGAATGTCCACAACCTCCTAGGGAAAAGCAGATCGTGAAAGCATATGATATCAATGATGTTCCTTCTTCGTCGAATGCCCCAACTACGGCGCAGAAGGAAAAAGTTGTCGTTATTCGAGGTATGCTTTCTATTTAAGATGTTTTTGATCGAGTTTTGTTTGACAAACCTGGGTTAGCCGATAGACCTTTAGTAGTGACGAACCCGATTGGTGGTTCGACTAGCCTCAGTATGATTTGTCGTAACGTGGTCTTATCGAGTCAAGGATGTATGTTTGTTTGTGATTACTTTGTTTTGGTCTTTACTGGGTTTAGCATTATTTTGGGGAGTCGATCTACTCAAAAGGAATAGGGTGGTATTAGGTACCTACCTAGTGATGGCGATAGTAACAGGAGTCAAAGAAGCTGAGAGGTTATTGTTGTAATAAGTTCTAGTTGTCTCTGGGAGGCAAATGAGTGCTCCAGTGCTTAGTTGTTTTGCTAGTATCACTTCACGTGGATTGTCCGAATTCGGAGGAGATGTTCCTTGGGTGCTTGTCTGATATTGGTTTAGGCCTTTGGGACTTGTGCTTGGGGAATGTCAAGTTCGACTAGGATAGTTTGCACGAGAGATAAATAGTTGATGCGATTCTTCATTGGATGATATCTTGGTTTACTCGAGGAGTGATGGGCAGCCGTGACATGATAAGACTGTTCAATGGTACAGACTGCCCCGAGTTACTCGATAAGGTTATGAGATGGCTCGACTGGGACTCGAGAAAGATGCAAAGTAATGGATTGTTTAGGACCCTATGCTGATGTTCTCTTTGGATAGTAGAACTTTGAAGAAATAGGATGTGTTCGTTGACCATGGAAGATGCAACGAAGGTTAGGACGATTCAAGTTGGACTTGAACTTGTAAAAGAAAATAGGTATTCGTTGATCTTGGAGCTGCAACGAATAGGGAGACGACTCACGTTGGACTAGGGTTTGTAGGTAATGGATACTCAAGACTGGGTCTGAGTTTATGGGTAATAGATTGACTCGAGTTGGACTCGAGAAGGTTACAAGGAATTGGATTGGCTCGAGTTGGACTCGAGAGGACAGCAAGATAATGGATAGACTTGGGTGGGACTCGAGTGTTTCAGGCGGACTAAAAGCAGGGGTATCTGGGGACGCCCACTTACCTTGGATCCGTTGGACGTAATCTAGTTATCCTTGGAGGATAAACGTACGTTGGATGTACGGTAGTCCGTTTGGAGGCAGAGCTTCCATTAGTTATTGATGTTGGTTGGAACAGACATACAGGTATCAACGTATTCATGGCTTTAGCAGGTGATAGATAGGATTTGTTTGATGTATTCTATGGTTATTGTGTTTGCTCCTACCTTTCTTCTCTTGAGTATCACCTGTAGGATCCTGTTGAATGGAAATAGTATAAGTTCGTTGATCATGGTGATATGACGGGTGTAAGATACTTTACGTTAAACTTGAAGTATGTTGGGCATTGTGGAGCGTCCGTTGACCTTGAAGATTCAGCGGATATAGGAGCTTCAAGTTGGACTTGGACTCGAAGGTAGAGTACCTAGATTCATTGGATGAGTCTAGTTCACCTTTATAAGGTGAATGTACGTTGGACGTGCAGTACGAGTATAAGTGGAGTACCTAAGTTCATTGGATGAGTCTAGTTTGCCTCTAGGAGGTGAATGTACATTGGACGTGCAGTACGAATGTAGGAAGGACTCAAGTTGGACTTGAAAGGACATTTGGAATGTAGTTGAAAATTTGACGTATAAGGTTGGATTTCCTAAGAAGATGACAGTAGACAAATGCCATAGTACCGGACTGGGTGCGATAGCTGATACATTTGGGTAGGAGACATGCCAGTTTAGAGGCTATTTTTCTGGAATGGAAGCAACTAGAGTATATCATGAGATATGACTTCAGACTTAAATGTGAATTGGATTCAGAAACGCTAATAAGCTTGACGATTAGATCGATCTAGATTAAGTGGATCGGTTCCAGTCAGAGGGACGATCCCAACCTATTAGAAATTACCTCTAGGGTAGAGATGGGAATCGATGGCGAGAGAACGACTGTACTTGGGAAGGAGAGAATGACATAAGAAAGTCGTATCCAAAACTCTTTGCCTGGTAAGATTTACTTTGCAATTTAGTTATTCCGCATGCTAGGATAGACTTGTTTTGCTTGTTTTGCATGTTTGATTGTTGTTTTATGGCTGAAAGGCATGCAGAACCCTTTGTGTGTTTTGGTTAGGGAATTTCGAGGGCGAAAGTTCTTAAGGAGGGGAGAATGTAACAAGCCGCTACGCGTCGGAGGATTGTAGAATATTTATTTCTTTCTTATATGAAGTCGTATGGTCATGTGGCTTTGGGAAACGACCATTGGGGTCATTTCCCACGTTCATGATTTTTGCCGATTTTTAAATGACCGTTTTGCCCCTAACTGGTCTTGTTTCGGCCATAACTTTTGATTGGAAAGGAGTTTTGACCTGAAACCACTTCCATTGGCTTCGGATGATAGTTTACCTTTCCGTAGGGTGGTCACATGTGAAAAACAGACTTACCATTTGGGAGATAAGGGCTGAAATAAGATTTGGGAGGTGAAAAACTGCTTAACTGGGCCAAATAGGGTTATTAGTGAATGAGCCCATAACCTATTTCGGGATTTGGGTTATGTGGAGGCTGAAAAGAGTTAGGGTTTCATTCCATTTCAGTTTTCTAGCCTCCACTTACCTTTTAGAAACCTTAAAAATGGCCTCCATCCTTTAAATCACCTCCAAATCACTTTCTAATCAAGGATTAAGCTTAGCAACATCAAATTAAGGAGAGAAAGAACCAAGGCAAAGTTAGATCTGCTGTGTTACATTGGGAACAACGCCAAACTGAGATTTATTTCAGTTTTGAGGTTTTATTCGTGGCTAAGGTGAGTGATTTGTAAGGTCTCTCACTAATTACGGTTAATTATGGGTAATTAGTGTTGATTACCGAATTTATACACTAATAAATTCTAAAAAAAATTTATAAATTCGAAAATAATGTTTTATACCTCTGTTAGAAATTTGGGTTGGTTTGGTTAAGTTTTGTTAATCCTACGATTAGTTTTACTTAAACATGCTTAAGGGAAAATATGGGGTTTTGGCTATGTTTGATCCGTTTTACATGCTAGGATTGTTGTTTTGGTGTTTGTGAATGATTATACATGTTGCTATGACTGTATGATATGATTTGTGATTGTCTAGAAGTGTTAGATTGGTCGAAAATGTCATCGAATGGCGTAAACAGTCGCTGGAAGAAGTTGCAGGATTTTGGCCGATCCGGATCGGATCGGAGGAAGGAGCCCGATCCGGACCACCTTCCACAAGAGCTGCTCGCACCCGACCCAATCCGCCCTCGTGGGCATGAAGCTACTCCGACCCGAACCGATGCACCATGGAGAAGCTTGAGAGACCCGACCCGATCCGGAGTGCTTGGGAAGAAGGACCGAACCAGAGGAGGTTTCCATGAAGCCAGGAGGTATGGACTCCGATCCGAACCGCTGGAGGAAGGCCACCCCGACCCGACCCGCATAGCCACCTCCGAACCGAACCGATGTATGGCGATTAGAATTGAAGGCCCCGACCCAATCCGCCAGGGGTAATGACGACGATCCGAACCCGATGGGAGTATGATCCGAAGTAAAGTAAAAGAAGAAGACCAATAATCCGAGATGCAAAGGTAGTCCAAATAAGAAGTTAGAGCTCAGGATCCAGTTGGGAACCAATGAGTCGACTTCATGAGTTGGGCTTTGCTGCGGGACGTGTGCAAAGGGGTTGTCGGTATTCATAACTTTGGTTCACCACTGAGAGACGGATAGTGGGCTTGTAATGATAGTTGTACGGGATTGGATTCCGTCATGGCCCAATGGATAGGTGACCAAGGTAGTGGATATCGTATACTTTACGCACTGAGTGAGAGATGTGAGGATGGTTGCTATGTTTGATTTGTTTGCCATCATTGCGACATGCACAACCCCACCCACGTATTCTTTACACCATCTGTTTAGTGGCACCTTAGAGTATTGTACGGTATGTAGTGCTAACTCTTTGGTTGCAGGTCCAGGTTCAGGTATGATTGGATTATACCTGTTATTGTTCTGTTTTGTGGCTTATCGCTCATACCAGACTTTTTGTCTGACCCAGAGTTTTATGTCTCTTCTTATTACTCTTGGTGCTCTCACGAGAAGACTAGAGACAGCTTAGCTGGGTATGCATGAGTAGCTGATCCGGAGACGAGCAGGAGGCTTCCACGTATGATACATATAGATATTCTCCCTGTGTTGTTCAAGATCACTACTTGAGCATTAGTAGTGCATCTTCCACTTTAGCTTTCTTTTGCTTTAGAGACAGTTTAAAATTGTAATAATGATGTTGGATCATAAGTTGTATTTGGATTTCCGCTGCTATGTTGGTTTAGTTTTCAGCTTATGCACTGTCTCGACTGTTTTATGTCAAAATTATGCTATTACTATATTTTGTTCCATGCGCTGTGAGACATTCTACAGGTTTCTTTGTTAGTTCCTTCATCTTCTTTCCTTTCTTTGGCGACCATTCCATGCTAGTTGGGTATGTGTACAGCGCACTATCGTAGGAAATGTCGTCTGGTGCGGTGCGGGCCGTCACACAATCGATTTAACATCTATTTTAAAAAACTTTTATTTTAACGTCGGTACTAAGGAGGTAAATATCTGCTAAAGTACCAAACTATGAAATATTAACCAATTTCACATCCAAATGAACGCAACAGATCATATTGATAATCGTTTATCAATATTAGTGAGGAATCCTATTGGATTCCTCCCACTTGTCAATCCCTGCATCACAAATTCATATTTTATAATATAATAAAATTTAACTACTAGTGAGAAACCCAGTTAGATCCCTTCATCCTCTTATTCCCTACATCCAAATAGGTTACCCCAAATAAAATCATTCAATCAAAATTATTAAACTAATAATTTCTATAACGGTAAATAACAACTATTTAACATCAACCAATTTATTTAAAAAAACAATTGAAACAATTTATTAAATTAAACATGTTTATATTATTATAAACGTGACCAACAAGGTACGTTACCTCAATTGGTTCCAATCATTAGAATAACGATTTGGTGTTTCTCTAAAATTAAACAACGTTTAAGTTCATCGGTTCAATCGATATATGCATATACATTTTACAAACAGTCAATCATTAGCAACCATAATACACAATTGTAAAACCCGACTTATATAAAATATAAGTGGGAAGAAATGAGTGAGTTTAACTCACCTTGACTTGATTCAATGTTTAAACGTCTCGTTTCAGTCAAATTAAACAAGCATTTGATTTCATTGAAAAATCTGTTTCATTCCAATTCTGTCCATTTCTGTTCCATAATGTAGACCTCGTTAAGATGATTCCAATGCCATTTTGTTGTCGAATTCCGATAATGCAGTAAGAAGTTATTCAAGTTTAAATATATGTTTTTATTAAATTATTAATTTTCCTTAATTAATATAATTAAACTAATCATATACGTTTAAAATAAGTTGATAGATTAACTTATGATTTGCAGCAAAGCTGCCTCGACTTGTATCCTTACAAGCGCTGCTTCTCTTTCCATTCTGTTCAGGTATAAAAGGATATTCATAGTTAATATAATTAAATTATAATTTAATTTCTAATTACTTTAATTAGGCAAGTTAATTACGTTTAAGAAAAATATTGGCCGATTGAATTGTTCCCTCTTCCCTTCGAACTGTTTTCCTTCGTCTCCGCCTTTTAGATGCTCACCGAAAACCACACCTTGACATCAATTTCGCCACGGCCAACATTGACTGACCCCTGATCAGATTACACGGCTTGCGCGCCTCGACTTCAACAATCACCCCCCAAACCCCAAGCATATTGACACCTCCTTTCTTCAGATAATGACCACAAACTGACACCACTTCACATTCAGATTCCTTCCAAAGTACCCCCATTAAGTCCCATATCCACAGGTCATTTTGTTGGTCTTGAAGTGCTTGACAATTATGTAGTTAGGATGTTTCGATTTTAATAAGTGGATTGAGAGATATGGTGGAAAGAAGTATCGTGCCTTTCTGATCGCTGGAAGAATATGGTGGTGACATGTTTCTTGGTTGACCATGCACGCATGAAAGTTTAGGGGTTTGACCCTTTTTTGGGCTATTGAGAGATATATAGTGTACCCTATTAATATAATATTGTTTATTAAACTTAGCCGTGAAGTACTAAGTAAAACTAACCACAAACGACTTTTGTTTTCGATGAAAATGCAAATCCTAGCATACAACAATATTCCGGACACGATGGAACATGTTTCGTCGAGTTCCGAGATCGTTTGTGAAAAATCCTTTATAACTCATATGCATGAATCGACACGCTTTTAAATTGCGCACGACCACAAAAATAAATCCAAATAACTTGTAAAATGAAATGCTACAATTATAAAACATTACGGATTTAGTAAAACTAATTTTGCTGAAAACGGAGTTCGTTAAATAATCGTTTATTCTTAAATTCCACTATAAAGCGATAAAACGAATAAATAAAAACCGAGGCGTTTAGGCTACCGTTGTCACATACGACATCGGTTTTCCACGAAATTTGGTTTGTTACAATAATTTAACATTACGATTTCAATGAAACTAATTTCATCGAAAACCGAGACCGTTTGCAAAATGGTCATTCTTAAGGCTTATAATAATATCGATATATATATATACTTAAATAATCTAATTAAATAATAATAAATTATTATTATTGTAAATATATGGATAAAATTATCATATAGCTTCACATATAAACAATATAGATTTTAAACTCAACATTATAAAATTTTGAGTTGAATGATATCCAATTTATGTAAAACCCTTATTAAATTTATTAAATAAACATTACCATTTATTAACGATTTCCATAGTGACTGTTTGAAAATTTGATTTGGACATGACTAACAATCTATAATATGAAATCTTGATTTTTCTCTTTCATTAGAAAATTATAATCAACAAGATTCAAATGTTTCTTGTTTCCCAGAAATCCGACTTATATCAGATCTTGAATATTCAATTGAAATTCAAAACTCAATATTACGAATTACCACGATGTTACGAGCTCTATTTAAATTAAATATAAAATTTAACGTTCAAACTTCGTTTTATAAGAGAATTAAATAATAAAATCCATTAGTATTCCAAATATAATGTTTAAAACAGATTTAAATATTTAAATTCAATTGACCAAAAAATGTGGATCGTTATACTCATAGTGTCTATTATAATTTTCTGGGATTTAGACCCTAAAGGGATTTGTTGGACTAGCTCGTTTGGGTTACTTGGCACAGCTCTTCATTTCGCAACAATTTTGTCTATCTTACTCCAACCCAATTAGTCACATGTGTTGTATTGTTTACCGTGTTTGCTCCATTGTTAAAAAAGAGCAAAATATATTAATAATGAAATTAAATGCCAGTTATAATGGTATCACACTAGTACTATAAAGAACTTTTACCGCTTGATGCATATTTGCTTCCTCCCAACTTTTTTTTCTCTATCAAACAAAAAAAACAACAGTAATTATTACTTTAAACCAAGTTCATCCCAAAATTCATTTACACTAAACTACAGTATACGAATCAGTTGGGTAATTACTCATAGGTAACCAGTTGGGAGATTGCTTGCGAACTATATGAAAAATTTAATAATTTGTTTTGCCATCCATCATTTGAATTACTTTCCAATGGTATTCCTATAAACTTAAACGATACAAAATGGATCCTAAAATGTCAGTTGTGAACTTCTTTTCTTCTGGACTACTTGACTCATTATATACTGACAAAAGGTTTGGTGAAATTTAAGGTTGGGTTTAGTCAAGCCAACGAAGTCATTTTATTATAGCATAGATTAAGAAAAACATGCCAAAGTCAAAGGTTTCGAACTACGCAATATATTAATAGAAAATCATATGAACTATATAAGATATCAATAACCATATATTATGTTACAATCATAGGTTTTCATGATTACAAGTTTGTCGTATATATAGATTTTTGTAGTAACAAATTTTAGAAGTACTTCTAGTATATGAAATGAATAAAAAGGAAAGAAAATATAAGTATCCTTAGATTTTTTCTTTTTACTAGTACTAAGTCGAGGAACATTTTTACAATGAACTACATCTCCCACATCACTAACAAAATTGTCCACCTCTTGCTAAAATACCAAATATATGCAGTGTAAGAGATCCTGGTTTTTTAGCTTTCTATAATATTTTCCATGTATATGCTGCTATTTTTAAAAAATTATATAATTAAAAAACTGTTGTTAAATGCATAGGTACTCTTTACTAATACTAAATCATAATTACATTTGCTTCTTCTACTTAGTTATAGTGTGGAATCGGATAAAAGCATGATGTTATAGCTTATAATATCTTTGTTCAACTTGGTGTCTTACCGTGTAAATTTTAAAAATTCTAGTCAAATATCCTTTTAATAATTTTTATTTTTCGTAATATTCTGACAAATTTTAAGAGTATACCTGATTTTTCATAAGCATACGAACCATCTCGTTTAATTCTAAAATTTTATTTTGCATGTCGGTCGTTTTTATCCCTTATGTGTGACCATATTGCCTTGGTGTAGATCACACCCATTCCTATTGCTCTCAGTTGTCCTGATCTATCTTGTCCCAATACTTTTGCAAGCACAACGTCTTTGCAGTTAGTTGTTTCATTATGTATTTGTTTGATTTTTCCTACACATGTTGTCATGCACGCATATTATACACAATTGAATTATCACAATAACAAACAAATTGTTGTCTCATAAATTTTTAAAGTACTTACAATAGCATCCCAAATAATCAAATTTGTCGATTCACCATTTTTTTCGTGTGTTTGATTTGATCCACACTTAAGCTCGACAAATAGAAGATGGATCAGGACTTGTCTTTCTCTATGTTTAAAAAATATTTTTTACAACATGTCACAATGACTAACTAGCTAATAAATATTATGGTGTATACAAATTATTTATTCTTACAAAATCATCAATCACTCGAATCATTCCTTTACAACTACATGTATGTGGTATCTGATTGCCTCTAATAACTTTATAATGCCTACTCAATTTCTAAGAATAAATTAAATATATGCATTAAGAAATCTAGCTGGGTTTTCGCATCTCATCAACATTAAATGTGTAACTACTACCCTAAACTCTGGACTCGTTCTGGACTTGACAAACTTCTTCCGCTCATTCATACTTAAGTTGCGGGGTTTCAACCAATTTTTCTCTTCTCCGTTCCTTGCTTCCACTATTTTGCAAACTAATCGATATTTTAAACCTCTAAAGATGAACCTTATTTAATGAAATATGCTCTCTTTTGTCATTCCTCATCCAATTTAAATCTAATCTGCAAAATTTAAAGGCATCATATCGATATGTGGCACATCCAAAAAGTAGTAATACTTGGGTTGCATTATTTTAGCCGCATGATTCCTTAAAAAGTGACAAAGTTTGTGTTTGGTTTAGCTGTAATTAAGTATGATGTGTGTATAAATGTATTATATATCTATATAATAAATTTTGTCGGTATATAGGTTTTAACGGAACGTCTCGGTTATAGACTGTGCATGACAATATAATGTCAAACACGTATAAGTTGAACATAAGAAGGCATGATTATTACCTTGGTTGGGGATGCACAAGTAAAAGATAAATTGTAGAAATATGTCTATGGAAACTAACGCCAAGCACTATTACTATATAAGGTAAAGAAAACACTAACAGTGATACCATCCTCCATTTTATACACCACTGAAAAAATAATAGATTTACAGAGGAAAACAGTTATATCATATGAATGCTAAACTCCAAGCAAAGCGAGCAAATCCGGCTACATCAGGCGATGGGTTTGAGTGTTATTCTAGGGTTCTGCGCTGCAGTCTATGATTGTTGGCCCATCTCACTATTTCCAGGGTCGGTAGAAGAGCCCAAAATGAGCTTGAAAACAATTAGGTGGACCGACAAGGGGCAAAAAAGGCCAGTATATTGCCTAGAAACAGTGAGATGGGCCAACAATCACCGACCTCAACAGATTCCCAGGACAACACTCAAATCCACCGCCTGCTAGGCTACTACAGCATAATTCGTTCACTTTACTTGGATTTTAGCATTGGTAAGCATAAATTTTTTCCTCTGTAAATCCAATTATGCATGATATGATATCATTGTTACCGTTTTCTTCACCTTGTACAGTAACCGGTGGTTGGCGTTAGTTTTCATGGAGATGTTTCTACAATTCAACTTTTACGTATGCTCGGGAATAAGTTGTACACTGGATTGACCCAAAGCTACAATTGATGCTCTCTGTCCGCCGCATATTTTCTCGTTTACTTCAATTGACCCAAAGCTAATGGACCTAGATATGAAGATTACTTCACAAACTCATCTCCTATTTGTTTGCCATTCATAGCAAATTCAACTTTAATGCAGCTAGAAGGATTCAATTGAAGTCGTTTTGCTTTGGTTGCACCTCTGTCATTGCAATTCATAACTGGATTTTCATTGACTTCTCTAATAGCTTCCTCATTCATGTCAGCTTCAAAATTTTCAGCGTTTACTTCCATTTGGTTGCCTTGGTTACCATTTTCTTACGAGTTTCCTTCAATATGAATGTTTCTATCCACTATGTTATCCTTATCTTTTGCATTATCATTCGATGTGGTGGATTCTTCCATTGCTTTTAGCCATTTTTCAGTAACCCTCTTCCTTTTACTCATTTTCTATAGACTAAAAAAATTGGTGGAAGTGTTAATACATGGATTAGTGTAAGCATGAAAACTATAATAAAATGCGATAGTGCTTTTAAAAATTAGATTTTTTTTTTCATGCCTTCATAACATAGCTCAGATGTAGGTTTCACCGCCCAAGAAATGAAAATGAGAACTACAGTTTGGTTAAACTAATTTTCAGCAAGAAATGTAAAATTTAATTAAATATATTATTACATCACCTAAGCCTTTGTTATGTTAAGCAATGAATGGTGAACAAGAAGGGTTTTTTCAACTATCAAATATAAATTTGTCAACTGAAGCTCCTAAGTTGGAATTCTTTTCAAGCTTATAGTTCATTAGTTGTTAACATATAGAACCAACTAAAGGAAAATGTTGTAGAATTGGTATATCGATTTGTCATGTTTAAGTTTGTAAAAATAATCATTAAGTTCTTTGGTAACTTAGGCTTGCAAATTTTAAGTTAACAGGAATGGATGAACATAGTGGAAATATAATTTTTCAGTTTTTTTGTAATTAAAAAGGTAAAAATAGAAACGTACGTTGTATGTTCACTGTCCTAGCTCACTGTACCATAAACCATAATGAAACCCAAATTTTTTGAAAAAAAGGTCTCGTTTGTTTAATAACACATTAGTTAATACAGAAACCCCATAAACTTTGAACCGTTTATGCATATTCCTATGATCAATAAAGCAGCAAGGTCTTAACTAAACAAAAGTAGTTCACTGTAAAGTCCCCACATTGCAGATATTTTAAAGTTTTAAACACAATGATCAAATAAATGACTGAACTTCTACAGATAGCATGTGTATTACAAAATGCATAAATGGTTCAAAAGAATTTCGAATTCCAGTTTAAACAATGAATCCTACTGGCTCTCCTTGACTGCTTTGTTTTACCTTTAAACAAGTTAAAAGTTCCAAGGGTTTGGATAAAAATACATTTGCTAATAAATTTCTTTCTTATTTTAGGAGGTAATACAGTTGGTCAAATATATTTGATGGTTGCAGCAATATCAAGCAAAGCTAATTGGGTGGAACTGTATAGCCTGGTTCAAATCTCTACAAGATTAAAAAGTGAATTAATATTAAAATTTTGAAGTTATTACTATTGAGTAATCAATGATTCAATATATGTATTTATTATTAATACTGTTGGTGTTAAGCAAAAACAGAATAAAGTGTTTTAAACCTTTATGCGTAATCAATGATAGTTTTTAAAACTCTTCTCAAGTATGCCTTCACAATCCTCCCTAACATAGCTATCTTCCTCCAAAAGATCAACATCCATCTCGTTTTCATCAAACTCTCCGACAACACTGCTTGTGCTTTCAATAGAATCAATTGTCTCTAATTCATGAAAACCTCTTGGTGGTGCCTTCAGTACAACGTACAAATTAGATGAGTCATTTTCTCTTTAACAAAAATTTTGATTCACTTGAGAAGTAAGGATATATGGATCTCTCAAAAATGAAACTTGATTTTGATGTAAATTAACTGTAGTAAATCCATCTTCAACTTCACCTCATTTCCAATGATTTCCCACTGACACTTAAACATTGGAATATAAAATTTGTGATAGTCTAACAAGATTATGTCAATATAAATCCCATAATAAGTGACCACATCAACTACTTAAGAGACATATTTTGCACTTGCTCTACACGTGCTAATGACATAATAAGTCACTCTAAAATTCTGAGTTTCTCTCTCAACATCTTTTGTGTGAAAATGTAACCCATTAATTGTATATCCTGTGCAGGACAATGCACTGCTACTTGGACCATGGGAAATCCATTTTAATAATTCCTCATGTTCACCAAAGTTAATAAATATCTAGAAAAAACTCAATCCATTAAATATAGTCAGAAATAATATTTTCAAACCTAAAAAGATTTAATTAACCTTCTTTTTAATCCAATCGACGAAGTTTTTTATGTGAATTTTCAGCATTTTTTCCATGCGCTTGTCTAAACTTTGTAACTTTTCCAAAGGGCATTGTTATTGACACTCCAAATATTGTTAAGGGGAGGTCAAATTTTAAAAACACTCCAATCATAAAAATAATGTTAAGGGGGGGGTCACATACTTAATTTTTTATGTTTCTTTTTACCCTCGTAATAACGTCTGGTAATAACATCAGTTACCATCCCAAATCCAAATCAATTCCAAATGCAAAAAAACCCAAATCCCTAAATTATTTGAAAACAAAAAAAAGCGATTATTTTAGGAGAAACAATGGTATGAACAAAGAATGTAATACCATACTAAAAAAATAATTGTTCGATATATGTATATCGATTTCCTATCAATGATATTTGTTCATCTAATCTGACTAATGAAATTATTAATAATTTGATATAAAAATCTGATGTAGTTGACTAATATACCATATAAATTTTTTTGATTAACAACTAAAAAAGATATTATTGTAAAGAAGGCTAATTTGGTAAAATAAAGTTTATTTGTTAAGGGGGTACTCTCTCCATTGGTACTCCCCATAACAAATTTTATTTTAAAAAAAATTGACCTCCCTTTAACAATATTTGGAGTGTCAATAACAACCCCCTTTCCAAATACGTACTAGCATTATATAAAAGACGTTAAGTTACACTTATGATTACAATTATGTTATGGCAATAAAAATTGAAAAATATGTGCTTGCTCTAAATATGGCTCCATTATAGTCATATTCATTAGCATGACCAAATGATAAACTTTCATTTTATTAGTCGTCAATGTAATTGTCTTGCATGTTGATATTGGACATCCATTGAGTATTGCATCATCATTCTTATAATCTTCATGTCTACCTTCTTTCCCCCTAATTCTAGTGATTTATGTAGGAAGTCGCTAAAGAGTCTCATGGATTCCTCTGCAAGATAGTCTTCTGCAATGCATACTTCAGGTTGTGAATAGTTCCTAACATAGTCTTTAAGTGTTTTCATATACCCTTCGAAGGGGTACATCCATCGAAAATGAACTGGTCACATAATCGAGCTTCTTTACCAAGATGAATTGTTAGATGGATAATTATGTAGAAAAATGAAGGTGGAAAAATCTTTCAAGATCGCATAAAATTTAATAATCTCATCATTCATTTGTTGCAACTTCTCTCTATCTAGAACATGTTGGCATATTTTACTAAAAAAATATACAAAAATGAGTGTTAGACCAAAATCTAGCACTAACACCCAATGCGATGTGAAGTCCTCATAAACACATATCACAGAAAACGGTAAATAATAGGAGACACACAGGGTTTTTATAGTGGTTCGACTCAATCCAAGCATATATCCACTTTACATCTTCTTAAATCCTAAGAGGTTACAAGTACAATTCCATCTTACAATCTGTAAGATTCGTTTACAACATCCTTGTGTTACAATCAAGAAAAATGGAGAAAAGAGAATGGTTTTATATGCTAGATCCTCAGGTTGATTTGAGTAATGAGAAAAGTCCTTACATTGTTGTAATGGAGGCTAGGAGTGTTAAGAGGAGTCCCAACCGAGAGTCCAGAGGAGAAGTCCATTGAAAATGCCCTACGGTGGTGTATTTATAGCCATAAAGAGGCTTCAGCGGGTACCGAATCGAATGTCATATGGCGATAGTCCATCGGGTCTCGGAAAAGTAGTGGGTAATGTGTAGAAATCCTCTCCAGATTGTGCCATGCCAAGTGTGATTCAGTCCATGTTCGTAGGAGTAGAAATTGCCATCAGAATAGGTCAACATTGCAGTTCAGAAATCGTCCCAGGCGAGTCAGGTCCATCTTGTTCGACCTGAACCGATGCAAGCTGGAGCCCCATGCGCTAAAGTGTTCCAGTGAGAGGTTGGGTAGGGTTGTAACCAATCCATCCGATACGAGAACTCAGTCCGAGCCGGCAGGATCATCATGTATGCGAGTTCCAAATCTTTGACACTTCATCCGAGCGTATTCCAATCGATGCAAGTTTGTACTCAAGTCTTAAGTTATTCCAATGATAGAATATTTTCGCATGCATTTATGGAAGCGGGCGTAACTTTCAAACTATAAGGTCGTTTGGGCCAAATGAAAGTTGTACTTTATGCTAACTCAAAGGGCTACAAGAGTTATAGTGCAAAGCACCGTAAAGAGAGGTCATCTAATAGGGGCTTCGGGCCATTTTATGTTTGCATTGCGACTTAAACCAAATCGCTTCGTGTTTGCTGACAATGTTCTCAATGCTTGAGCGGGTTTCTAACCAGAAACTTGACGTGTGACAGCTTTAGCTAAAAAGCATGTTAACATTTTTCCCCTCAGAACATATCTTTCTAGGGAATGGAAGATGTGTTTTGGATAATCTGGAAATCCACAAAAATCCTAAATGTAATGATCGCGCCGGATCATAGTAAGGCCAGAAAAATGACGATCGCTAGGGATCGTATTAAGACCAAATAACCAGGGCCATGTTCGGCCCACTAGTTGCGAGTAAAATCTATACCTGCAAAGAAAAGAAGGCAATCAAGTGCATCAAATCCTAATAATACTGATTAATCTTTTCGAGACTAAACCACGCTTGGGTGTCAATTTTGAGTATAAACCGTACTAGGGTGACGTTCGAACCATGCCGCCAAATCCTGGCCAGGGGACTCAACCTCTAAGGCATAATCCATACCTTAGAGTTCAAACTGGGCATAAGCCATACTCGAGTTTTATTGAGATCATCTATCAGATCTTGACAAGACAATTCGACGTTTTCATGTATAATTTATACAAAGGAATCCAACAAAGTACAAACCATACTCATTTCGAGGTAAAGCTACGATTGCCACATCCTGACAAGATAGTCTGTCCGTGGGCATAATCCATACCAAGGGTTCCGAGATAAGTATAAGACATATTTTTGTTGAGATTGAAAATCTATCCATATCCTAACAAGACACTTAAAGTTGCCAAGCATAGTCCATGCTCAGAAAGTCCGTTCTTATTCAATTTAAAGTACAAAACCAAAGTAGATCCTGATTGATTTGTCATCGAATCCAGAGCACATCTTGGGGCTAAATCCTAATCCCATACGTATGTGCCTCGATTTAGCAATCCATAAAATCTAAAGAAAGCAAAAACATATCTTAAATCCTAGGAAATGCAAAAAACCCAGGTTGATCTAATCCAGATCAGTTGATGATAATCCCGCGAGAGCTCGATCCAGGATTATTTCCCCTTCGCGGAACAAGGGGTGGCAGCGTCGGTGTAGGTGTTGTTGGTGTTTGACATCCTCGGGCATCTCTCCGCATCTGACCCATTCTTTAATCAAGTCTCGCAAATGCATGTAGTCATTTGTGTCATGATCGTCTATATCATGAAATATGTGATGTTGTCCAGAGTCGTGTTCTCTTTGTGATCTCTCCCTCCTAGGAGGCTTTGGGAAGGAGATATCATCTCTCATATCCATGTAGATGTCAAATGGTGTGGCATTGAGTTCAGTGTATTTTTTGTATTTGGGCCCTCTCCGGGGTTGAGCATTGCGATCACCCTTAGCAGCGACATTTTCTTTGTCCCTATCATTGCCTTTTCCAGAACTGGATGGTCCTCCATCCTTGAGCATCTTGACATCGAGAATGTCCTTCTCGTAATTTGCATCTTCCTCTTGTAGAAATCTCTCTGCTTCGAAGTAAAATTCGCCAAGATCTCGCGGAGGATCTCAGTGTAACGAGACTTTGAAGTCCTACTTGTCAGGATGTCAGACATTGCTGCCATCAATACCATATATGGTTCAGGTCGATCAACTTACGCTAATGTGGCATTGAATTTTTCCATGAATGAGCGTAGAGTCTCGCCAGACCTCAGTTTGATTAAAGTGAGTGACATTACGTTCTTAGGTCGAGAGATGTGGACCCGAAACTGCTCAGTGACGCGGGCAACCAACATATTTCAGCTATTGATCAATTCAAGTTCTAGCTGTCAAATCCACATAGTAGCTATATTAGTCAAGAAGAGAGGAAAGCATTTGGCCATGACGTTTTTCAAACACCAATAAAACTTCCATGTGCCACTTTTAGCACATAAAATGCACGGTAGGATCCGTCCTACCATTGTAAGACTCTAAAACTGGGCGCTTGAAGTCTGTAGGGTTATGGGAATTCCTGATTTCCTATGTGATCGAACTGTGATTGATGTTATCCACGTCATCCTTAGAAGTAAGGCCTCTCGAGATGCGTTGAATCAGACTAACGAGTCGATTGCCATCAAAAAGCTGTTGCAAATTGCCAATATCAGAGATTGTGCCCCCAGCTTTGAATCCAAGAGAACGAGTGTATGCATGCCGGTTTTCGATGTTCGGGTCAAAGTTACCCCTAGGCTGCGGGTCGAATGACTCGACCCAACCCGGTTAGTGTGTCCCAATCTGAGGCACTTCATGTTGAAGTTATGTAAATCCTGATGCTCGAGTATTTGTACGAACTGGAGTTAATGTTGGCTGAGAATGGCCTAAGCTTCTAGCTAGTCCAGCGTTGTCATCCAGAACATTGTTGGTCGGAGCTTGTTCCACATGTTTTGGTGCATTGCCCCTTGTTCCATCCAATTCCACATTGTCAGCTGCAGTTCGGATTGGATCTAACCCAGTTATCATGATCAAATTTAGTGTAGCATCCCCTTACAGCGATATTTCCAGCAAGTTGATGTTATTGTTCGACCTTCCATCCATCCGAGTGAAGAATTCATTCACCATATCCTGTTGTTTCTAAAGAAGCACATCTTGTCATGCCATATGAGTTCTCAATTCAGCGAGAACGCCATCCATCTCGTCTCTAGTCAAGTAAGCTGATGGATTTCCATGAGAAGAAGCCTCCTGGCTACCTTCATTATATCCCCTTCTGTGCCAACATTTTAACCACAGGATAAGGTTCTGTCTTTCTTTCATTTGAACATTGATCGAGAGGCCAAGCAATCCGCTTTTTTGCAAACTAGAAGTCGATGTGGTAGCGTGTGCCCCCTACCTAGCGTGCCAAAATGTTAGACAAAAATTTGGCACTAACACCCAATGCGGTGCGAAGTCCTCACAAACACAGATCAGAGAACACATAAAACATTAAATAACAGAAGACACGCATAGTTTTTATTGTGGCTCGGCTCGATCTAAGCCTACTTCCATTTTATATCTTCTTAAATCCTAAGAAGTTACAAGTACAATTCCATCTTACAATCCGTAAGATTCGTTCACAACATCCTTGTGTTAGAATCAAGACAAGTGGAGAAAAGAAAATGGATTCATATGCAAGATCCATGTGTTAATTTGATTTGAGAGATGCGCAATGTACTTGCGTTATTGTAATGGAGGACGGGAGTGTTCAGAGGAGCCCAAGTCGAAATTCCAAAGGAGAAGTCCCTTGAAAATTCCATATGATGTTGTATTTATAGATGTGAGGAGGCTTCAGCAGGTACTGGGTCAGATGCCACATGGTGATAATCCATTGCGTCTCGGAAATGTAGCGGGTAACGTGGGGTATCTTCTCCAGATCGTGCCACGCCAAGTGTGATTCAATCCATGCTTGTAGGAGTAGAAATTTCCATGAGAATAGGTCAACATTGCAGTCCAGAAATCGTCCCAGGCAGGTCGGATCCATTTTGTTTGACCCGAATCAGTGCAAGTTCGAGCTCCATGTGCCAAAGTGTTTCAGTGAGAGGTCGGGTTGGGTCTGAACCGATCCATCCGACCCAAGCATTTGATCCGACCCGGCAAGGTCGTCCTTGTTTGTGAGTTCCAAAACTTTGACACTTCATCCAAGCGTTTGCCAATCGATGCAAGTATATACTCAAGCCTTGAGTTATTCCAGTAATAGAATAATTCCGCATGCGTTTACAGAAACCGGTGTAACTGTCAAACCGTAAGGTCATTTGGTTTTATGTTCACGTTGCGACTTCATCCAAATCGTTTTGTGTTTGCTGACGATGTTCTCAATGCTTGAGTGGGTTACTAACCAGAAACTTGACGTGTGACAGAGTTAGATAAAAAGCATGTCAACAAAGAGTTATTGCTTTTCTTGGCTTATTTGGGAGTAATCCTCTCATTGTAACAAATAACACCTATTGCATTAAAACATCCTAATCATGCATCTTCAACCCACTAACTTTGCAATCCTCCAACGACACACATCTTTTGAAATTCGAGCAATAACCATCAGGTCCCTTAAAGTCATACATTTTTTTGCAACTTTTTCCATATAGAGAAAAAGTATATGGAGCCGGTGGAAGATATGCTTTCTTACCAAAGGTTGTGCATAGTGCATATCAATTTCCCCAATCCTCTAAATTCTTTCCAGAATTGATTCCATCTTTTGATTTGCATCATGCAACATTATGCTGAGTAAACTTTCATAGATTTTTTACTCAACAAGAATAACATCTAAACTGTGGTGGAGTGGAAGTTCCTATAAATATCATTAATATGACAGTTTAATATTATATAATTTTATAGTTAGATTATTATGAACAAAATTAATTTTGAACACTACTCTTCTAATATGGTAATTCAAAAAAAAATGTTCTTTTTTCGACCTTCATAGCTCTATTTTTGTAGGATCAATTTTTTCTTCTTCGTAGGCAATGCTTTTTCTTTTCTTTATCTTCTTGCTTTTTTCTATTTCAGCATTTTAAAATTTCCCAAAATCATTTGGAAAATCTTTCAAAATAACATAAATATATCTACCCGTAAGAATTCTAGGTTTGTTACCTTTCTTCAAGCCATTTGTTTTCTTAATCGACCTAATAGCGGTAAGAATTTTCTGTGTGCCATATAGATATTTTTTTGACTATGCTATAGCCATCGATGATGAGTATTAACACCGCATAATGGATAATCTTTTTTGCCTTTTACACAAATCCATCCAGATTTTCGTACATTGGAAAGTCATTTATAGTCCATAATATAATTACTTTCTACTTAAAAAGTGTCTAGCTAAATGCATCATAAATCTCCGCCCCGTTACTCCATAAGTGATGCAAATTTCTATCAAAGAAGATAAATGTGTATATATAAATACCCTTCCCAGGTTGTTTTGAACTAGGGATCAAAAATGTTAACATAATATTCTCCTTTTTTATACATAATATAGGCAAGAGATTATATGCCACAAGCATCACTGGCTAGCAAGTATACATGGTACTCTTAATGTCAAATGGGTTGAAACCATCAAGAGCAAGACTAAGTCGAAGGTTATGCAGATAACTTGAAAATTTTATCATCCACATGCTTCATATCAAAGAATCCACAAGATGATGCATTTACATCATTGATTTTATTACTAAAATTCCATCTTAGATCTTCTGTTATCATTTCAGACTTAAATATTCTTATGAACCTTGGTATAATTGGAAAATATTACAATACTTTGGTTGGAATACCTTGCATTATCTCTTTTGCCTGCTCATTTGTCTTCCATTTCGAAGAGCCACATTTCAGAAATCTATTCAAATCTTTGTACGTTTTCTCAAAAAGTCATTAATCATTCTTGTAGGCGTCAATCTTCTCAAATCCCATGTCAAATGCTTTGAGAAACTCCTTTAGTTCTTACAGAAGAACACTATTTTTGGGTAATAACAATTGTTGCTCACTTAGAAGCTTATCAAAACCATTATTAGATAATCCAGTTTCACATTTAAGATTATACAAAGCAGTGATAAAAGATAATTTCATTTGATCTACGCAATCAAGGTACAGTGGTGTTTCGGCATCCTCCAATTTTTCAAAGAAACCATTCATCTGTTTTTGTGCATCATCATTGTCTTTATCATTGAAAAAAAATATGATTGACAAACTCTTCATTTTCAAAGTGAACGGCTCAAAGTAATTCATATAGGTCATCCAGCTTCACTTTTTTTAGCTACATTTACTTGCTCACCATGGCTATACCACTTAGTGCAATTTATGAAGGACCAACTCCTCTTATAATTAGGTGCTCGAAAATAATGCCATTACAATAAAAAGTAAGATTTCGACTATTAGAGCAAGAATACAAGGTTTTTTCTCTCCAATTTTTTTGAATTCTCTTTGTTGCATGCACAAAATTTCTTGCTCCTTGCTCATACTCCCTACTAGTTTTATGGTAAAAATAAAATATTTAACAAAAAAAATCACTTTTATAAATTTCAAGTTAAAATTTAAGCTAAAATAATACTCTTATGTGTATAAATGCAACCAATCATTTTCATTCTCAATATACAATATTGCAACAAGCAAAATCCATGATAATTTGATACTCATATAAGTAAAGCATGGCTATTTTTTGTTGTAGGCAAGATACATTTTAGTTTGCATATAGCATTATCTATTTCTACACTTAAGATACATTCTAGTTTATTTTTTGCAATAGGTAGGACATATTTGTTGCAACCTGCACTTTGCTAACTTCAAATTTACATAAATCCTTTGAAAATTCACATGTCCATTTGGAATTCAAGTATATACTGAATGTGGTATATTCAAAAAATTACCATTTATTGGGAGTATCACTTTATGAAACATTTTATGCTTTTATCCAAAATTTTGGGACCCGTTCAAATAGCCAAATCAGGTCAACCTTTGAGATTTTTTCTTAGAAAACCTTTAAAATCTCTATATGCTCAAAACTTGGAACACAAATATACATATCCCACTATATCATCACTTTATGATATTTTCTCTTATGTAGGCACATTTTCATCAAATTTTTATCATCAACAATATATTCTCCTTCTAAATCATGCCTAATGATTGTCCCAATTGCCACATCCATACCCTACCTTCTCTCCAATGAAGCACTTTTATTCCTAGGCTGGTCATAAATTATAAGGTTGACTTCGAAAAGATTTCCTAGACCATTCAATGTAGTCCAAGTTTACCATAACAATATAATCAAAAACGAATATCATTCGCAGAAGTTATGTTCGGAATCAATATATGAATAATAAACCTTACTTATGAATATCATTTACATATAAATGCTTATAACTGCAAAACTCAAAATATAAACTAATATAAAAAATGTCCAATAATTGAAAATCATATATTGTTCTTTAGTGTTATTGCAATTTTAAGTTTAGTATCATTTTATTATCAAATTTAAGTCAATTTTTTAGTCACATTCGAACAATATAAAAAACATTAAACAGAACATTTGACTGGTTATATTTCATTTTGCAAAAAAGTTATGCTAAACATTTAACAGGCTGTCGCAAACTTAAGTCAAGTATCATTTTATTACCAAATATGTATAACATATTCCTTATTGCAGTTACAAATTTTTTAATCATTTTTTTAAAATGTCGTTATAATAAAACATTTACGATGCTATATTTCAACAGATATCAAAATCACAACAAATTTTCATATATGTATCAAGCAAATTACACTGGTACAGTACAAAAATGTTACACTTCTAACCAGTTGATCAAACCTAAAACAAAAATCGTCATTTAACATCGAGTGATTAAAGAAAAGATTGGATCTAATTAGTAAGGAAATTCACTCGTGCAGAATCACTGCCTTGAAATCACGCTCTCTCTTACGGATCCTAATGAAAAAAAGACATGAATTTATCGAACTTGACCGATTGTAATATTCAAGAGGGTTGTCGTTATCTTGGAATTGAGCAAATACCTTGGAATCAAGAAAAGGGCTGTGTGAAGCTTGATTAAAAAGGGATTCATGTTAATGAGGGAATAAACATGAGTAAATTTGAAGTGAAAGAAGAAAAAGGATAAGATATTTTAGCGGCAATGAAAAAAAATGGAGGAAAATGCCAAAAGATTTCATATGAGTAGTAACAACGTCAATAGTAGTAACAATGGCATTTGTATAAGTCATCCCCTACCCTAATTAACCATTAAACACTTAACTATAGCAAGTCAAGCTCCCATGTAATCCCTGTTTGCTATTAATATAGCATTTTCTTATAGTGCTTTGAATTTGTGCTCTCCCATTGATGGCTCGGGTTTGGGTGTTGAGGAGAAATTTTGATTCAAGACCGCTCAAATAAAAAAAATGCTAAATCAACGGAAGATGAGATCGTGGTAAACGTGCAAAAACAACCAATCAATATCAAAGACAATCTCAACCCAATCCAAAAGACAATCACAAGCACCACACAAGAGAAATAAATGGGCAATAAGGAAAAGTAAATCACACAGGAATTTATAGTGGTTCCACTAACTTGTTAGTGTATGTCAACTTGACAAAGAGAGAGCCTTTTATTAATACCAATGAAGAGTACAAGAGATTGATTACAATGGTCACTCAATTACTCAAGAGTTTTATTTGAGGAGATAAAGAATTGAAAAAAATAAAATTAGGTTAGAAATCCCTAAAACTTTATGAGAGATAGAATGAATGATTGAACTGAATTCAATTGCCTTTCCTTCTACCCTTTAGGCCCCTTTTATAAAACCAATTACTTCATGCCCATGTTTCTTGACCTCCAAGTAAACTTGCCACCCAAATTATCTATTACTTCATGCCTAAGTTTCTTGACCTCCAAGTAAACTTGTCACTCAAGTTATCTATCCTTTCTTTCCATAAGAAAATTTTCCTTCCATTGATTTAGCATCACCAAATTTAACACTCAACCTTGATGCAAAATCACCTATCTCTAACTCCAAGACCTAATGGTATCCATACAATTACTTGTAACTGATAGCTTCAACTATCATCATATCTACCTTCACCAAGCTTGAATGTTTTCCAATGAGTTCCGGCAAAGCCACCCCCATTGCACTCCATCAACAAGCTTCAGGCAAAGCCCCCACCCTCTAATAAAGTGTTGAAAAACACCCAACTCCAAAACTAGTCTCTCCAAAAGACAAACATACCAAGAAGATAGAACTTCAACCTCTCACCGATACTCTTCTACATTCATGGCCAAGCTTCTCTCTCAACCATGCCACCCCATGGCACCTAGTACCTCTCTAAGCAAATTAAGTTCGAGGGATGCTTGAACTTCTCAATCAACAATGCCTTAATGAATATATCCACTGCATTATCCTTTGTGTACACTTTACAAAGGCATACCTGCTTGTCTTCGTCCATGGCTACTAGAAATGACTCCCTCACTCCAATATGCTTGGTCCGTGAACTAAATGCCAAATTCTCAGCCAAATGAATAGCACTTTGGCTATCACATTGAACGTCAACACTACCATGTTCAAAGCCCAAGTCACACAACAATCGCTTCAAATAGAGTGCTTCCTTTGCTGTCTAAACCGCAACTATCAACTCTGCCTCCGTAGTAGATAAAGCAATTATGGTCTGCAATCTCGATCTCCAACTTATGGTTATACCACCAAGAGTGAAGACATATCCAGAAGTTGATTTTCTTCGATCCCTATCACCAGCGTAGTCCGAATCACAGTAACTGAAACACCCCACCTCCGTTAAGGTCACTCACAAAGGGAATACCTTAACTTCGGTGGAGCATTTTAGGTAAAAGATGCAGATAAATTACAAGATAGGCAAATAAAGCAGTAGAAAATAAAGTCATTTTATAAACAATGTGGTTCAGTCAAGCTTTTACAACAGTTATCTCAAATCATACTTAACAGTAATACCTAAAACGTTTGTCTTGATTTAAAAACTTCCAAGTATAAAAGAAGCATAAAAATAACAACGATATTCCCCAATAAAGCATGAACCAGCCATAGCAGTGGAAGAGAGAGTCCAAAGCAATACATCGACTATCTTCGAGCTTGGAAAGAAAACTGAGCTAAGCGGTAACATTTTCTTCCTGTGAACCTTTGGGGGGAACGGAAGAAAAGAAGCAAAACAAAACTAGGTCAGACATAAGTCTGATAAGTCCAGTGACTTTCAGTATATAAACAGGTAAAAACATCATGACATGAATAAACTGAGTATAAGACAATACCGTGAGAACAAGGATAACAAGATAACATACGATTAGTATAGATATGATAAGGCACGATAAACTGAATGCGCTTCTACTCTTTCTCTGCTTCGCTACTACCTTGTTATTCTAATATATATATATACACATATATATATATATATATATATATATATCTGCACCACCTAACTAGTGTCTCAACTAGTAATCTGTATAAAATGATAATATTATAACGTGATCCCAATCCCCACAATTGTGGTAGCCTTCAGGTGCACTCTATTATGAGGATTCCACCTCAATCTGCCTAATTGCCATGAACATGTTAGATGTACCCTTTCTACCCTATCGATCGGCTCCCTACTTGTATTAATTTCTCTTGTGTCTGTGTCAATCGGCCCTCTCTTGCATATAGATACCCTGTGTTGGTCCCACCATAGGGTGTATCAATCCTTATGACAGCGACCCGACACGATTCAAGATGCACAGTGTATAACTACTGGTACCCAGTGCCTGCTTTTTCCCACTCCGGAGTATGTGCACGCCCGTAAATCGTCAGAACCTACACTGACGTACCCCCTGCCGCTGTTTTGACCGCTTAAAATCAGCCCAGTAATCGTGCCCTACCCTGTCTAGTTTCAGGGCACCATGATTCATCTATGTGGGTTACTGCTGAAATGGGTCCCCGTTACTAAGGTTTCTTATTGGTTAAGTTTGTGGTCCTATATATACAAATATTACCCACCTACACGAGATGTACTTAACCCTCCCACTGATTCTAGCATGTTTACTTAACGGTTAAGTTAGTGGGCCTATATGTACTAATATTACCCACCTACATGAGATGTACTTAACCCTCTTATCGATTCAAGCATGTTTATTTAACGGTTAAGTTTTGTGGGCCTATATTTACTAATATTACCCGCCAACCCGATATGTACTTAACCCTCCTACACATTATGTAATATTGGCTAAGTGTTGTTAACTTAACCCACCCATTTATCACGTCATGTTGGTTAAGTGTTTCTTATTAACTTAACCTTACTTACTTATCATGTTGGATTGGTTAAGTGTTTCCTATTAACTTAACCCCGTTCATCCATCAAGTTATATTGGTCAAGTATTTCTTGTTAACTTAACCCCACGTGTTCATCATGTTGTGTTGGTTAAGTGTCATTAATCAATTCAAGTTAACTTAACCCACCTACTTGTCATGTTACTTTGGTTAAGTGTTTCCTTCCTGTGTCAACTTAACCCTACCACAAACTTAGTTATATTGGTAAGTGTTGCCCTCTTGTTTTAACTTAACCCTACCATAATTCAAGTTATATTGGTTAAGTGTTTCTAATTACATAACCCTACCCATTCATCATGCGATACTGGTTAAGTGTTTCCTATTAACTTAACCCTAGTCATCCATCCTGTTATATTGGTTATGTGTTTCTCATTAACTTAAGCCTAGTCATTCATGTTATATTGGTTAAGTGTTCCTACGAATTTAACCCTAGTCATTTGTCTTGTTATATTAGTTAAGTGTTTCTCATTAACTTAACCCTAGTCATTCATGTTATATTGGTTAAGTGTTCCTATGAACTTAACCCTGGTCATTTCTTAGCATGTCTTGTTCATTAGCATTAATTGATTTATTAATGCACCAACCTCTCACATTAGTTATGTGTTGTTGCGCTTACTGGATGTGTCAGGCGGTTCCGGGCAGTTTTATACCACAACTCAATCTAACCTCGGGTTTTTCTTGGGCATGATGCACTAACCTCTCACAATAGATAGGTGTTGTTGTGGTTATTGGATGCGCCGGGCAGTTCCAGGCAGTTTTACACCACAACTCAATCTAACCTCAGGTTAGGCATGTTTATCTTTTCACTAATTTACATATTTACAGTTTATATGTAAATTATTCACAATTGTTGTCAATTTCAGATTATGCCACATTTTCCATAAATGTCCAAGTCTAGATTATATGCTAATTATCCCAACCAGACATATTCCAATTCTCAAGTTATGCCCAACAAAGCTAATTGCAAGTTATGGCCCCCAAAATTCAATATTCAAGTTATTACTCAAAATAGGCTACACCTAATCTTCCCAAGTTTGTAATAATAGACATGCTGGCGTCCCAAATCAATAATTAGGCCAAATCTAGATTTAATGTTCCAATTTATATTTTACGCCCAATCTAGATTTAATGCTCAAGTTACCCCAAATTCGTGACAATAACAATTATGCCCAAAACTTGATTTATATGCCAATTTCGTACTTTGTCGTTCATGCCAATTCTAGGTTCAATATGCCAAATTACATATTCATGTCAAATTACCCTAAATTGAATCTTAACAGTCATGCCATACTATATGCTCCAAATTATGCCAAATAATGTCAATTTCATGTTATGCACAATTACCCCCGCATTCATAACGTACGTATTTCGAGTTTTAACTCAAGATTCATAAAAAGGAGAGAAGCAAGATTGGAACATCGTAAGGATGGGCATAGTCATATGATGATAAGAACTATTGGTCCAATAAACTTGATGTACTAAAAAGACAAGTTTTGCATAGAATACATCGCAGGCATATAGATATGAATATCATCATGAATCATCGCAGGCATATGAACTTAAAGAGGATTACAATTCCGATATACAACAAGGAGAGATATGATTGGACCAGTTTCATAGTCAAAATGATTCCCAAAGGTATTTAAGCACAGATTCAATGAAAGGATAGCTTACCTCAGGCATATTCTCATATTCATTTTATTACATGTCACAATTAGATTTAGATGTTCAAATCTAAAAAGTAACTGACTTACAAAACAAAGGCAAATCTTGTTTTCTGAAACTGAATAGCTCTCCTTTGTTGTAGACTAATTGTTCTTCTAATTTAGATTTGATTTGATTCTTAGCTTCTATCTTGCTTTCTAGTTAAAGGAGAATGGCGGCTACTCTAAGTTGACTATTGACAGCATGATGGCTCTTGGTATGAATTTGTGTGGTTTAGGGTTTAGATTTTGGTTGCTTATATAGAAGTTTGATTTAATAAGAGCCGTTTGATCAACCTAGGACCAATCAAAGCCATTCAAACCTAAGAGAACCAACCAAAACTTGCTACACAAGCCCTAATGACTCTGAAAATCGTCACACCAAGAAACACGTTTGGTTTCACATCTGGCCCGAGGGGGAGGTCGACCCCCTGGTCGACCTATGTACCCAGGTCGACCTGGTCTCTTGGCGGGAAATTTCCCGCCCAGCCTGCTTCATGGTTTTTGAATTTCGAAATTTAAATTTAAATTTCGGGCTGGTTTTATTATTTAAATTCTTGAATCTTCTGAAGGTTATAACTCCTTCATACGGAGTCCGATTTACGCAAACTCGGACTCTATCTCAAGCAGAATTCCGAGACGAACGCAATGGCGCAACCCATTTCCCTTAATTCTTCTTCTAAAAATTAAGTGTTTTTAAATTCTTTAATTTAAATATTCACCGAAAATACGGGGTGTTACATTCTCCCCTCCTTAAAGGATTTCGTCCCCGAAATCTCTAAGTTAAGAAGAATGCATATCCTAACATCCAACATCCATCTACTCAGCCATTCAATCACAGGCGTCCATTGTCCTTAAAAGATTTTCTAATGCTTTCATGACCATATGCATAGTGTGTGTACATGTCCTTATCTAATGCAAAATCAGTTGGTCTACTGACTTAGTTGACCTCCTTAATGCGGATTATGTTGGTGCCATGAGTCCATCATGTATGCAATTATTCCTAATCGTACTTTATAAATTTTACATGAGTGCTTAATCATTCACACGAATGCAACATCCATATGATAACACATCAAGTTTAAATCCATATATATACATATATATATATATATATAAATTCACTCATGCATATGCAATATGAAAGTGACTGAGCCGATCTAGTGCCTAATGTTTGTATATGCATCCACGAGCAACCACTAACAACCACTTGCAACCACCAAACATAACATGTCTGAAATACATATTTTCATCCATTGGCTTCTACCTAAGGATGAGGAATAGGATTGAGGAGATATACTTAAAAGGTAGATACAAGCATGCATAAACTTAAGGAAAGAGAGATCAAAGATGTATCCTAAAGAAGAAAAGGGGTAGGTTGCGCGTATCTAGTCTTCAGTCTTCTAAGTCGCATCTTCTTGAGCTTCACTCCACTGTACCTTAACTAATTTAACTTCACGACTGCGAAACTTCTTGACCTCCATTTCCAAAACCCAATAGTAAAGATAGGAGCTCGATCACTTACTATGCTAGAGGGTATCCAATGTAGTCGAACTATCTTTCCAAGATAAATAGGTGTTAACCATGATACCAAGTGTATATACTAAGATGATTAGAGGTCTCTCCTCTACTTAGCTTATGCATCATGTCACAAATCTGAGGGTCTAAAGCTAAAGGTTGCTATGTACTTTTTACCTCTCTTAAGGTCAGTCTTACTTAAGGCGCCTGCCACAACCATTTATTTCTCACGCAAACCATCCTATTCGAATTCGACATCCCTCAAGTACAAGCCCCAAAGGCCTAATTTAATATCAGACAAGCACCCAAGGAATACCTCCTCCGAATTTGGATGATCTATGTGAGATGATACTAGCAAAACCGCTAAACAATTGAGCACTTAACCGAATCTGGCTATCCTCACAAATCTCGCTCCAAAACAATCGTAGGTCGCATAACTGGCTTTGCATTGTCAACTAGATATATGAGGAAGTCTATCTCGAGTTTTAGGGGGAAAACCCCTAACCTTATCAAAAACATATGTGTGCTCATGGACTACTCTAACGGATTGCAAATCGTTGATAGATGCATCAAGTGATTCTAGGTAGCTAAGTGTAATTGATCCCTTAGGATTGCACGAAATCTCGAGGGTATTCCCGAGGCAAGTCGAAAGTCTAACTACCCTCCTTTCACAATTACTAGCTAACCAATCCATGCTTAGAATCAACCCATAGCCCATGAAACCAAAAACATAAGCATTACACTTAAACTCAATAGTTAATATAGCTATTCTCAAATCCTTACAAACCAAAGATAAATGAGCCGAACCACAAATTGGATTTGAGACAATAATAGGATCATCTACTATAAAAGTACTAAGGTGCAGAGACTCAACTATGGAAGCAGATATAAACGAATGTGAAGCGCTAAAATCAAAAGAGTACTAACAGGATGATCAAAAGAAGACTAAACTTTACTATCTTTCTCTCAGGTACGCTGGCGGTGAAAGCATGCACTTGCCTTTCTGAAATCCTGTCCATTGTCCTTGTCCTCCGGGTAATCCTTGATAAGATGCCCTGCCTCACCATGCTAAAAACAACCACTTGTCTTTTACTTCCTTCAATTAAATGACCCGCTATGCCACATAAAAGATACTTTCTCTTGTTGCGGGATCTATTATTTCCTCCGCCCTTCTTATATTCCAATCCCTTGTTTGTGATTCTTCCCCTTTGGCCTCTTTCTCTTTACCTCCTTTGTGAACCATGTCGACAAGCCTCCCGAACGTTGCATCCATCGCACGGGAAACCCTATAAAGCTTGGAAGAGAATTAGCCGAAGGTGAAACTACTACGACTATGGATGGAGGTTGGGCACTTCTTCGCCCTTTGACAGGTGTCGTAGTCTCATCGAGCCTACGGAACCATGCCGCGATGAGGTTACCTACCAGAAAGCCAGGAGCCCCGGAGACTTAGGAAAGACGGAAACAAGGATTCATACAGAGGATCAAAAGATAGTGCACAATTTGGGGAATATGCCTTTAAAACAAAACTTTAGTTTTGAAAATGCTTCTTTTAAAACTGTTTTGAAAATAAATTTTCAAATCTTTTATCTGATTCAGTAACCTTCAGCTCTGATACCAAGTGAAACACCCCACCTCCGTTAAGGTCACTCACAAAGGGAATGCCTTAAATTTGGTGGAGCATTTTAGGTAAAAGATGCAGATAAATCGCAAGATAGGCAAATAAAGCAGCAGAAAATAAAGTCATTTTATAAACAATGTGGTTCAATCAAGCTTTTACAACAATTATCTCAATCATAGTTAACAGTAATACATAGAACTTCTGTCTTGATTTACAAACTTCCAAGTATAAAAGAAGTATAAAAATAAAAATGATATTCCCCATTAAAGCATGAACCAGCCATAGCAGTGGAAGAGAGAGTCCAAAGCAATACATCAACTATCATCGAGCTTGGAAAGAAAACTGAGCTAAGTGGTAACATTTCCTCCCTATGACCTTGGGGGGGGGGGGGAACGGAAGAAAAGAGGTGAAACAAAACTAGGTCAGACATAAGTCTGGTAAGTCTAGTGACTTTCAGCATATAAACAGGCAAAAGCATCGTGACATTAATAAACTAAGTATAAGACAATGCCGTGAGAATAAGGATAACAAGATAACATATGATTAGTGTAGATATGATAAGGCAAGACAAACTGAATGCGCTTCTACTCTTTCTGTGCTTCGCTACTACCTTGTTATTCTGATTTTTATATATATATATATATATATATATATATATATATATATATCTGCACCACCTAACTAGTATCCCAACTTGTAATCTGTATAAAATGATAATATGATAACGTGATCCCAATCCCCGCAATTGTGGTAGCCTTCATGTGAACATCTATTATGAGGATTCCACCTCAATCTGCCTAATTGCCATGAACATGTTAGATGTACCCTTACTACCCTATCGATCTGCTCCTTACTTGTATTAATTTCTCTTGTGTCTGTGTCAATCGGCTCTTTCTTGCGTGTAGATACCCTATGCTGGTCCCACCATAAGGTGTATCAATCCTTATGATAGCGACCCGACACGATTCAAGATGCACAGTGTATAACTACTCGTACCTAGTGCCTGCTTTTTCCCACTTTGGGGTATGTGCATGCCCGTAAACCGTCGGAACTTACACTGACGTACCCTCTGCCGCTGTTTTGGCCGCTTATAATCAGCCCATTAATCGTGCCCCCACCCTGCCTAGTTTCAGGGTACCATGATACATTTATGTGGGTTACTGCTGAAATGGATCCCCATTACTAGGGTTTCTTATTGGTTAAGTTTGTGGGCCTATATATACAAATATTACCCACCTACACGAGATGTAATTAACCCTCCCACCGATTCTAGCATGTTTACTTAACGGTTAAGTTTGTGGGCCTATATGTACTAATATTACCCACCTACACGAGATGTACTTAACTCTCTCATCGATTCAAGCATGTTTATTTAACGGTTAAGTTTTATGGGCCTATATTTACTAATATTACCCACCAACTCGATATGTACTTAACCCTCCTACACATTATGTCATATTGGTTAAGTGTTGTTAACTTAACCCGCCCATTCATCATGTCATGTTGGTTAAGTGTTTCTTATTAACTTAACCCTTCTTACTTATTATATTGGATTGGTTAAGTGTTTCCTATTAACTTAACCCCATTTGTCCATCAAGTTATATTGGTCAAGTATTTCTTGTTAACTTAACCCTACGTGTTCATCATGTTGTGTTGGTTAAGTGTCATTAATCTATTCAAGTTAACTTGACTCACCTACTTGTCATGTTACTTTGGCTAAGTGTTGCCTTCTTGTGTCAACTTAACCCTACCACAAACAAAGTTATATTGGTTAAGTGTTGCCCTCTTGTTTTAACTTAACCTTATCACAAACCAAGTTATATTGGTAAGTGTTTCTTATTACTTAACCCTAACCATTCATCATGCTATATTGGTTAAGTGTTTCCTATTAACTTAACCCTAGTCATCCATCCTGTTATATTGGTTAAGTGTTTCACATTAACTTAACCCTAGTCATTCATGTTATATTGGTTAAGTGTTCCTATGAACTTAACCCTAGTCATTCATCTTGTTATATTGGTTAAGTGTTTCTCATTAACTTAACCCTAGTCATTCATGTTATATTGGTTAAGTGTTCCTATGAACTTAACCCTAGTCATTTCTTTGCATGTCTTGTTCATTAGCATTAATTGATTTATTAATGCACCAACCTCTCACATTAGATATGTGTTGTTGCGGTTACTGGATGTACCGGGCGGTTTCGGGAAGTTTTACACCACAACTCAATCTAACCTCGGGTTTTTCTTGGGCATGATGCACTAACCTCTCACATTAGATAGGTGTTGTTGTGATTACTGGATGTGTCGGGCGGTTCCAGGAAGTTTTACACCACAACTCAATCTAAACTCGGGTTAGGCATGTTTATCTTTTCACTAATTTACATATTTACAGTTTGTATGTAAATTATTCACAGTTGTTGTCAATTTCAGATTATACCACATTTTCCATAAATGTCCAAGTCTAGATTTATATGCTAATTATCCCAACCAGACATATTCCAATTTTCAAGTTATGCCCAACAAAGCTAATTGCAAGTCATGGCCCCCAAAATTCAATATTCAAGTTATTACTCAAAATAGGCTATACCTAATCTTCCTAAGTTTGTAATAATAGATATGCCCCAAAATTACAATATCCATTATACTTGGCGTCCCAAATCAATAGTTAGGCCAAATCTAGATTTAATGTTCCAATCTATATTTTACGCCCAATCTAGATTTAATGCTTAAGTTATCCCAAATTCGCAACAATAATAATTATGCCCAAAACTTGATTTATATGCCAATTTCATACTTTGTCGTTCATGCCAATTCTAGGTTCAATATGTCAAATTACATATTCATGTCAAATTACCCCAAATTGCATCTTAACGGTCATGTCATACTACATGTTCCAAATTATGTCGAATTATGTCAATTTCATGTTGTACCCAATTACCACCGCATTCATAACCTACGTATTTCGAGTTTTAACTCAAGATTCATAAAATAAGGGGAGAAGCAAGATGGAACATCGTAAGGATGGGCATAGTCATATGATGATATGAACTATTGGTCCAATAAACTTGATTTACTAAAAAGACAAGTTTTGCATAGAATACATCGCAGGCATATAGATGATATGAATATCATCATGAATCATCACAACCATTGATATTTGTTATTCACATTTTTCACAAAATTACATACTTTTCTCTTTTAGTTCTGTCATACTTTCCTGGAATGAGATATTGTTTCACTTTCATCCAACCAACGTTTATTTAGTTGAACACAGGAAAATGAACAACCATAGATATTGTTTCACTTTCACCTAACCAAAGCTTATGTAATTAAACACAAGCAAACAAACAACCACACCTCAACCTGTACATCTTGTTGGCAGCTGGAGTATCACTGGCAGAATACTTGCCCAGCGAACACAGTAGAGAGATGACAAGTCAATTTTCATCTCATATCCAAGCTTAGACCAATTTTTTATTTTAAGGTAAATTAATACTGCTTCTGCATTATCTTTTCATTTGGTCCAAGTGAAGATTGATATTCTATTGTTTTTTCAACTTTCTGTGTTATTTTATTGACTGATCGAAACAAAGATGGTTCAAGAAGTGATTTTTTAGATCACAGTTCAGATTTCTTGTTTATTACGATAGTGATGCGTCCTGTGGTATATCCGTCCTTCAACAATTGTTACATTCATTTTTCAGCAATTAGCAAGTGTTTTACTTTTACCTAGCTACTGTTTACATAATAGGCTAACCAATTAATGGGGAATGCTAGATCGACCGATTTATTTGCGGTGAAAATCACCGCATCTGGAAATAAGCGGTAGGAAACTCACATAATTCACGGATCGAAATGCATCCAACGACTCTTATACGTGCTGCAAATTTTTACTTATTGATTTTCGGTTGCTTTAGCATTTTCGCATATCAAATTATAGCTCAAATATCTATGTCTTAGCGGGAACTACAGCGTCACAAGAAGAACACTTTCCCAGCACACACAGCTAACAAATCAATTCGCAGATTACCTCCATGCCTTAAACTATGATTCAAGCTCATTAATAACATTTTCCTATTTAACGTAAAATTATTTACTACTTTTCATTTAGTTTAATCATTATGTTGTTTTATACGGGCTCCTTTTCTTACATTTATCAACTGATTACAAACATGTGGGTTCAAGGTGTGTGTGTTTCGGAATAGATCCAATCACTTAAGATATTAAATTTCTTTGAAATTAATTTACCACTTCTTTGAAGGAAACATCTTTCCTACTTGCTCTTTATGTCATTAAGGATGCTATTTTGTTAGCTTCAAAACTCAAATCAACCATAATGACAGTAAAACTACTAAAAAACAAAACAACAATTCTGATTTGGAGAACATAGTTAAGTTATTCCTCCAATCATTTGTTCTTCTTAATGGTAGGCACATCGTAACCGATGATAATGAAATTACTCATAACAAGGAATATAAACTTTTAGATATTAGTTTGGTTTCCACTATACAACATGAATTTTAATACATGTTTTATCTATTGTAAATATTGTTCATGTCAGAAGAATATGTTACATTTTATTTTAAGTGAAGATTTAACAAAGGTAATTCTATTGAAAAGTGATTCAGAATTAGTTTTTATGTGCCTTCAGATGTTACACAGGAAATTTTCTTTGCTTTATACTAGATCATGTAAGCTTTATAAATTACTATCTCATGTCAGTTTACTGCAGTTGCGCCTGACAACAAAGATTATTATATAGGAAAGTGATAGTTGGTCTAATTATATTTTTCATATTCTAATAGTCTTTACTAGCATATGCATTATAAACATATTATTTTATCAGCATAGCTACAGGCTGCAACATACTAATATGATACTGTAACAAATTAGAGGTATCAGACAAACCATACTACTATATATGGACAAAAACCATTTAAGGGAATAAACTTGCAAAATTTCTTATTTTCACCTAGAAATAATATTATCAAAATCACTTAATAATTAATAAATTTCTGAACTATTGTCGTCTCATTTTCCTAATCTTTTCTGTATTTTAAACAATTTAATAAAAGTTATTCTTTCTATTTTTAACCATGAACTTTTGTTTTAGCAATAAAAGAAAACAAATAAGCTAACATGTATCCTTCAAGTAGCACACATAGATCGTAAAACATCACAATAGAACTATTCGATTGTTTATTTGCTTTTTTACGATGACATAGTCAGGCCGATAACAAAAGAACTATTCAATTGTTTAATTGCTTTATTCTCTGGACTGCTTTTGTTTATGCTTCTATAGCCCGTACTTATGTAACTTATTCGACTTTATCATTAGTTAGACTCTTGATAAATTTTTGGGTTAACAATCAGGTGTGTTGATTGAAGTATATATTTTATTTTATTAAGTAATTTAATCGGCGCTGTGTTGTCGCGCATTACACAACTATTTTGCTAAAAAGAACATCGCTTTTGGTATTTACTGCTGTAAATATGCAAAAGGAAAAATATTTGACACATACGTCGGACATATCAAAACTCGTCAAAATTAATACGAATATCACATGTTAATTGTAGTCCTATTGCTACTGGTTTGTGTAGGAGCTCTAGAATACAAAACGAACAATTTTTTTTGTAAGTTCAAATAACACGTGCAGATAAAAGTAAGCACGATTTGTTGTTTCACGTAAATATGTCCAAACTGCTACTAGCCTAATTCATTCCATTATGACTTATTAACATAAAAATTAAATGGTAAAGACTTACTCAAAATCAATCCATTACGACGTGCACAACAGGCCAAGCTATAATAGAAGAGAGGGCATCTTCCATGCACTGTAATTCAGATGTCTGCCTCCTTAGCTCTATTGTTGGCTACTACTTTCCCATTTCCCGATAAACTCAGTAACTTGCATTTATTGTTTGTCCTTGAATTTGCAGTCTGTAAGTTGAAAAAAGAGAAAAATGAAGTTGCTAATCCTTAAAAAAAAGTATATTATCAAATTTCATTTTTAATTCGTATATATCTAGCATTAAGTTAAATTAGAATTTTTTTTATGATGACTTACTATATTACATGTCAAATTTAGCTCCAGAGTAGGAAGAAAATTAGAATAGACACGAACCATTCATCTATTTAGGATGCATAAATAATCAAAACCAAAATCCCTCTTGTTTCTGTGTACTATTTTGCATTGGTAATGGATTCCATATCTCATACATGTTGTGGCATTGTAATAAAGAACAAACTTCATGATGACTTTAACTGGGGAAAAAAATGGGATGAAGCTAAATACCCAGAAAACCCTCAAGTCAGATAATGTAAATTGCATATTCCGCTGAGCTACAACAATAAAATAAAACAATTGATCAAATAACACCCCACAATTACAGATAGATACATACTATTGTTATGGACAACACTCAATTTTTTGTTCTTTCTTTTCTACCCACATTATTTTAGGAATTGAGCTGCTGCAGAACCAACATGGAAAAGATGTGGATTGCTAAAAACTAAAGCCATCTAATTGTAGATTTTCATAGACTTTTCATAAGCATGACAATTCTGCATAAATTTATATTAATATTAAACACTGCATTAGCCACGTATCATCTAGAGGCCAAGCATAAGTTTAGAATAGCTTAACATAGCTTGAAATAATTCTAACAGCATGACTAAAAAAATATAAGACTGATAAAATGAAGTATTACTTGGTTCGATGTATAAGCCCTTTTAGGAGTAGTATCTGCATGTTCCCATCCAAGGTATTGTCCCCAAGCTCCATACACATCTCTTCTCTAAATGATTATAAAAAGAAAAGAACATAAAAATCAGCAGCTGCTTACATAAAATAGAAAATAGTAACCCAATGGAACCATTGGAAAATGTAAATAAAATAACTAACCTGAAATCGGGTTGAGACAGTATCCGAATCTTGAAGATATTCAGGATGACCAAGAGAAAAAAAATGCAAACTTCCACTTAGCAAACTCCTCATCCAGTGAAAGAGTTGCGGGCAGTGAAAGACTTATCCTTTGGAATATCCAATCTAGATGAATAAAAGGGTGCATATGAGCTTATTTGTAAATAAAGTGAATTGAGTAATCGTTAGGTTTTATCCACATATAATGATTTAATTACTGAAAGGAAAGGTTATAACATTGTTTTCCCTTGTAAAACTACTAAATGAAACTTAAATCCAGTTGATGTGAAAGGGAATCATTCTACATGGATTCTTCACTGCCATTATTGGTAAAAACATCAGATAAAGCAACCTCGGCAAAGCAAAAATAGCATGTCTAGATTGCCAGAGATGATTCGTATAAAAAAACTATATATTACTGTAAATCTAGTTTATGTTTTGTATTACTAATCTAATCAAGAAAGCTCAATAACAGTAACCAACATGACTTTGATAGTAACTCTTGATTTAAAAAGAGATCAATATTACAAAAATGAAAGAAAGAAACAGAAAAGATGTATAAAATAGATTCCAAAACCAAT
This sequence comes from Allium sativum, assembly GCA_030737875.1. Classification (NCBI taxonomy): domain Eukaryota; kingdom Viridiplantae; phylum Streptophyta; class Magnoliopsida; order Asparagales; family Amaryllidaceae; genus Allium; species Allium sativum. Next base: position 1,041,905,698 of record CM060916.1, on the reverse strand, counting down.
TAAAATAGAACAAATAAATTTTAAGAAAGGAAGATACATTTTCATCTCACTATATAAACCACCTTGTAAATATTATATTATACTTATAATGATAGTAAGTTTATTTTAATTTCGTTCATCATGATGAGCAAGATGAAAAAGTACTTCAGCCACTGCTTTTATAATATTAAAAACATCATATAAAGCAACTTAAGCTAGTCTAGATTGCTAGAGATTATTCATGTATAGGAAACGCTACTACTATTAATCTAGTTTGTGTTCTATTTGTGATCAAATCGAAAAAGAAATATTAGCTCATAGGAATTAAATTTTGCGAAATACAAATATTTTCACTCTTTTGCTCAAGCATCGCTCATAAAATAAAAAAATTACCTTGAACTGTAATAATAAAATCCAAAATCAGAGCCACTCAGAACAATATCCAAAAGCTGGAGCATACACGGATACGGGATTAATGGAATCAACAGCTAATCGGATGTAGTGTGTAATGTGGGTTGAGAAGGGAAGGAGGATTGAGAAGGAGATGTCATTAGATCTTCCAGGTGGGGGGAGTTTTACTTCTGTACGGTGTTGGAGATAAGGAATGGGAGAAAAGGTTAGGGCTTAGCAGGAAAATTTATTGGTAAAAAGGTAATACTCCCTCCAGTTCATATTATAGGTCGTTTTATGAAGTTTTTTGTTATTCAAAATATAAGACGTTTTAAACTATAATAAATTGTACCTACTTTATTGACTAGCCATGAAGTAATTCAATTGGCTCATGTGGGTAGGCGACTCCTTGGGAAATCCCAACAACCACTTTTTTGTACATGGAAATAGAGAAAGTAACTTAATTTTGTATAAAAAAAGGAGCCAACCCACCAAAAAGAAGCATTTAATTTTTTTTCTTAATTCCTGTGCATATCTCTAAAACGACTTATATTATGAACCGGAGGGAGTGTATTCTTCCCATGTTGGAAAGAATTAGTGGACTGATAAAAAAACCCGCATACTAGGAAGTAAACAGACTAACCAGAAGTAGTACATTTGAACATTGAAAAGTAATGAAGGAAACTAAATAGGTAGATCTGAAACCGAGATCAAGCAAACAAAGGATGTATAAGTAATGCAGATTTTTGAAGCATAAAAATCAATAGTAAAAATATGAAGCTTTTTTGAGTAAATCGTTATTTTAAGACAGTCAAATTACAGTAAAAAAATGGGTATTATTAGCAGATCCTACGATAGAGGTGGAAATGTTCCACATTTAATTATCTTTAGAAAACAGTCATTATCACATGTCAATGTAAAACTAAGCTCTAATGTGGTTAATAGGTGAAAATTTTCATTTGAAAACCATTTTGTTACAACTTCAGGTAAGTTTAACAGATTCCCTCACACTATTTCAACTTAAATTAGTTCAACTGTCTAGTTCTATTAATTAGTACAGCTTTAGATTTTACAAAAGCATTAGTTTTGAATATTATAATTAACACATGCAACAATCAACATGCACCAAATAAAGTGTAATCTTTCATCTATATGTGCTATGGTTTGTTTTGAGCTTTGTCGCATCACACCAATGAATGGTATTATTAGTTTCCCATTTGGTTAAACATCCCACATTTCATGTATAAAGTTGTGTATAAAAAATATTTATCTGCTATATCATGATGATTTTTAGCATCTTATAGCATTAATTAGCCCAACCATGATCTAACAGACAAAAATAAGTCCATCAAACAACAAACATTTATGAAATATAAAATGCCAATATAATATTGAATAATTGTATATGGTAGTGAATAAACTATGTCTCTAAATATGATGGATTCTTCATTCTTAATTTATAGCAAACCCCATGTGATTTTGGTAGTGAATATATACCACCCATAATTAAATTTAAAATTAGTAAGTTATATTTAGCTATCAAATATCAACGTAACAAAAAAAAATTTGGCATATTGGATTGAAAAAACAGATATCATAATTGAGAACTGAATAAAGCATAGATGAAACCAAATGCATATTAGAGGAAAAAATGAATACCTGGTACAAAGTGCCGATTAGAGAAAAACGCAACACTGGCTAAAAGAAAACAATGCAGATGTAAGTCAGTGGGAATAAGTTCAAATCAGCAAGTTATATTTATTTATCAAATATCAGTAGTTATGCATGTAGATAATATCATTGGAAACATCTATATTTTGCTTATTTACCTCTTGTTTTGTTGGCAGATCTATACAATTCCATTTAATAGTAAATCATTTTCTCTATGTGAATAACAATGGTAAAACCAACCATTAATTACTCTAGTGTTAGGCTTTCTCGGATGTCTGAAAGTTGGCTGAATTCCTTCAAGTACCACACCTGAATCATGAACTCATGTTCTCCTACAAAAATCAAATAGACTTAGAGGTTGGTAATGTTTCGAAATGTAGCATGAATTCAATAGGACTGCGGATTGGGAAGTAAATCAACTAACTGGAAGTAGTAAATTTGGACATTAAAAATAGTAAAACCCATTAAAATGGTTAATTTCTAAAACTTAAAGGGTAATGAATTGCAAACAAAGAATGCAAAAACAGAGAAGAATTTTGAACCATAAAAAAACAAAAGTTAAAATTAGAAGTTCTTGGAGTATGCAACTTAGGCAAAGTTAAAAATAGCAATTCTAAATTGCTAGACATGATGCATATAAATGATACTCTATAACTGTAAACCTAGTTTATTTGTTCAATCAGTGATCTAATCAGAAAAGAAAGTAGCATATAAAAAATAAATCTTTTGACATACAACCACTTTTACATTATTTATTCAAGCGTCACAAAAAAAACTTCTTCAAATTGTAATAATCAAACCTAGAATGCTTGACGTTGAACCATGCTTCTTTTAAGTTATGCTAAAGTGTTGGAAAACAAAAGGCTGAGCATATAAAACTAAAGTTAGATGCGCTAAATGTATGCGTATATGTTTACAATGCATTTCCAACCCTGAGAAATGTGTGGCACAATCCTTTGAAGTTATATTTACAATCTATCGATTAAATTATAAGCATGTTTGAATGTATATTAAATTCATTCTGTGAAATTCACTGAGTATGCAAAATTTTAAAACTATGTACAATAAGTTACTGCAGTAAACAATCTAAACAAATATTTCCATATCAAGTTACATCTTCCGTGAATCGCGCATGCGCCAAAATAAGAATTAAATACATGACAAAAAAAAAATTGAACAGGTAAAAAATAAACAAAAATTGAAATCTAACCTCATGGAAAAGCAAGTCAATATTTTTTAATGTTGCGGATGGATGGATCCATCAACTACTCAACTGCCATCTCAATTGTTAGATAGCACCCTCCCACTCATCGCTAGTTATGCAAGTACCAAGTAGAAATTAACTCAATGATTAGAACTACCACATAATTCCAAATTAATCACCCTACTCAAATTAACATTTGCCTTCGGATTGAATACCTAAGTCAACCATCCATGTAGTATTCTTTGAAAACTCAAACTAACAGCACCAAATATTCTTAAACAAAAAATAATAATATTATATATGTATGTATAGAAATGTGGAATATTTTAATATTCCAAGAAAATGTCTAATTAAGATAGGTGTTTGGAATGACAACTGATTTGATTTGAAAGAGTGTTTGAAATTTATTTAAATCTACAAAAACTAAAGCCAAATTGTTCAGATAAATGTTTGTACCTAGTACCCCAGATTATGTGGACAAAAGCCAAGTGATTTTTTAATAGGATACCGCAAATAAATAAATTGCTGTTGTTAAAAATAAATACATGAACAAAACATCAATATATTTAAGTGTGCATGCACATTTAAACATTCACAATCTCTGGCGTTTGGTCTATGGCAATTTGCCATATGGTATGTTTATTAAAAAATTATTGGATTTGCATGAGTTTTCATACATCTTGAAACTTAATTTGTCAAACCAAATTGTATTATATTTCCAACAGGGTCCATGTCCACTTGTATACCGAAGAATCCAAACTACAAATATACCTAATTATATTCTTGAAAACAGCCTACATGCAACATTTGTATACATAAAATTTTCACCTTTATTCTATAACCGATCATCGATTCCTTAGTTCAACTTATGACTGTACAATTCCGATCCAGATACTTAAAACCGAGAAGAATAAAAAGTAAACAACTTTAACATACTTTGTAACACCGAAAGAGAAGTGCCCACCAATTTATGATTTGGAACTACTCTAGCAACTCGATCTACTGCTGCGGATTGAAGAAAATCGGCAGACGTACAACTACGGAACCACTCCTGCAACTCGATCTGGATGTAATCAACAAATCAGCATGTCGTCAGAAATAAAAATCGATCAATAAATTTTGGGTTGGCTGACATATGATGGAAAGAAGTTGGATCTAGGGGGAAGAGAGCGGAAGAAGGAAGTTATGTTTTGGGTAGCCCAAGAATTGTACTTTGGCAGTTGCGCAATTTTTTTTAGTAACCGAGGAATAAAGTAGAACGTTTTATCGAAAACAGGAAGGGGAGGCTATTGAATGCCACATCGAATTTAAAACAAAAAGAAGCATTCCACCTAAGTTTTTTTTCTATTTTACTTTCTATTACTATAGGTAATAGATAGATTTAATTTGAAATATAATGAACAGACAATGGAATCTCTTTTGAAATAGATGACTGAATAGAAATCAAAACATTGACGGTTACACAATTTGTTAAAAACAAAAGTATTCCTTTTTAGGAGATATAAGCTAATCAAATTAGGAGATTCTATCGAGAAGTTAGTAATTGCTACTATGCAGACATGGAAAATTATTCATTGCGAAGACTCCTAGACAAATCTTTGTAACGTTGCTTACTACCATGCCTTTCAGTGTCACAATTTCTTTCGTACTAATATGCTTGTAATAGTGAAAGTTACATCTTACAACTATAAATGGATCCAACAAATCCACCTCTTTGTATAATAAGCAAAATATTTGTGTGCTGCTTTGATAACCAGATGTATATAATTTGCATTGAAATAACAAAACTCTAATCATATACCAACTATTATTAGAGATTTGGTAATTACATGTTCTAAAATACTTTACTTCTCGACGACACTAAATTAATTTACTATCGAATATTTCTGTAAAACTGTTAATAAAAGTATACTGCTATATTTTAGCCACTTAAACTTGATAATGCGTATATTCGTGTCAATTGTCAAACTCTTCCAAACACATGAAAGTATAAAATAAATATGACTTATTATGATTTGATGACGATGTTCTTGTGTAGATTGACATAATCATTGTAAGGTTATTAAAATAGGTGGACTATGAAAGTATAAAATAATCACAATACTTATTCCAAACTAACAATTAAAATCTTGTAATGCTGTTAATTCATGTCAAATAGGTAAATTATACGATAATTTATTTGATCCTTGTATTTGCACATGTTCAATAATAAGAATTTCACATTAATTCTACCCAAGTATTTGTATCCAATTTTTGTAAGCATGAAGTTTAGAAGTAAAAAATTTAAACAAACATGTCCAAAGTTGTGTCTCTTTTGCAAGTGTAGCGCAATGAAAAAGAATGCCTAGGTCTGGCAACAGACTCAGTTTCGAGTCTAGTCACGCACACACTTCTCGCAAAAAGTAGTTTCAAAATTTATTGTACCACAGTCTGAATCTTATAAATCTGAAGGTGCATGTGTGACTGAGTCGCAAACTAGATCGTTTTCTTTAAGATGTTTAGTCATGGGGGACATAATCATCGGGAATAATAGTTGAAGACATAATATTCAGAGTACAGGACATTAATCTGAACCTACATTAATCCTCAAAATTCAACATGTCATTGGGGTCATAATAGTTGAGAGAACAATTCAGAGTACAGTTTAAACTCCACTCGTTTCTCAGCCGCATCTCACTTTTAGGAACAGGAGAATAAAATACTGACGTTACAAATGAAACTTTGAGTGAGTGAAATTGGAATAAGGGAAAATACATCTGGCAAAAATCTAAGTAAAAAAGGCCATAGCTTTCCCAATCAAGATCAAACGACAAACAACCAGTTTTACCAGATTATTGGAATGTTGTATCGTGGCACACTAATCGTAATAGATAGAAAACAACAAAACCGTAAAAACAACAAGCCTAAACCGTAAATCCATATTCCATTTACGCAGTTTACCCTAATCTAGAAATCCATACTCGTAAATCTATAATCGATTCAAATCTACACCATTTAAAATCACTAACAACTTTACAAAAGAATCAGGTTCGCATACCGAATCCAAATCGAAGATTATCCAAAATGTGCCGCCCTAGCTTCGACAGATCGATGGTTTTGGAGAGAGAGAGACGATAAACAGTTGAGGAGATTGTAGACGGATCGGTGGTTTTGGGAAAATCCGACAGATCGGTGGTTTTTTGTGAGACGTTTGGTTTAGGAGGAAGCGGAATGTTTTAGGAGGGAGAGATGGAATAATTTGTGAAGATGGAGGGAAACGGAAAATAGAAGCGTTACACTGATGTGAGTTAAAGATATCAAGCGCGGAAAAAGGAATTAAGTGTAATTAATAACAGTTCAGGGAAATGTGTTATTAAAAAGGGTTATTAATATCATATTTTGTTGTAGTGAATACACCAGGTTCAACAAGAACATATTACAACCGAGGCTAAACATGAGCGGCCATTCACTTCGCTTGAATGTTCCGAATATATTTTCACCTACGATTGCCGGCAACATAACCATTCCTGGGAGTTACAGAAGCGAAAAGAAGAAAAAATATAAATATTCTCTAGATGGTGACAATACACACTAACAGGAGCGTCCCACATAACTATGCGACCTACCCGATTTTATATCATTTCCCGGTTGATGAGGCTAGAGGTCATAAATATCTTTAGAACATCTAGCCACAATTCACTTTGAATGCCACATCATCAGATCCGCCAGAAAATCGCTAATTGACATCCACAAAAATACTCTAGTTGTTAAGCTAAAAGAAGTACACTACTCCGCCATCAACTATGGTACGTTTGAAGAAATCAACGTTCGCAATCCCTTTGGAAATACTCTATCAGACATCCATCCATACAAGTCATCCAGGAGCAGAATGAACCGAAGGCACCCTCCTACCACATCCTTGTATAGGAATCACTAATTGACAAACAATCCCTTCGCTCATGAAGATCAACGGTCTTAAATTGCTCCATCTTCAATCAACATCTTCCACGTATATGTTGGCTCGGAATGGTTTTCGAATATAAACTCGATCGTGGTCTTTCTATACCAAAAATCATATAGGCCAGATTTGATAGTCGGTTTTTTAACTATCAAATAAACAACCATTCATCCAAAATATAAAATAAATGTACTGATTCAGTACCCTGCATCATTTAACCTCTTTAATTAACCTGTCATTAATTAAATATTAAAACTTCTAATTCGGAAAACATTTCCCTTTCTTAATTAATATAAAAATATTCAATTATTATCTCACTTCTACTCATTAGCTCCTCAGTGTAAATTGGTAAATGAATAAATCTCTCAGTATCCACCCCAAAGGCCGTAACCAACATCAAAATGACACCAAAGTTACTCAACTCAACCAACGTACAACAGGTTCTAATTTCTCAAAAACCACATGTAACGACACGTATTTTCTGGCCAATTATTTAAATTAATTTATTTTTTTAAAATGGCAGTTTGAATTTAAATAATGGATATTTAATTATTTTTGAATATTTAATTTAAATAATAAATAAAATAAAATAATATTTTAATTTCAAAAATATTTGGAAATGTTGAATCTGCTGTATAATGTTAATTGGTCAAATATAGAGGGTTAATATCGTCTATGTTGAAAATATATCGACGATATCGCCTGTTTAACGACCGTTGAACGTATAATTTATAATTTAATTATATAACGAGCTAAAGCGGTGCGGCAGTTCGTAAATTGGCGTTTTGATCTTTAAACGGCCATACAGGGCCCAAAATAAGTCGGATTTTCTCGAAACAAGAAACGTTAGAACCGTATTAATGATATTTTTCTAATGAAAGAGAAAAATCGAGTTTTCATGTGGTAGATTTTATTTTATGTCCAAATCAAATTTTAAAATAGTCGTTGTGGAATTTCCTTTATAATTTTATCGTTATGTATATTAAATAAAGGCGTTTTTAAATATTTTGAATATCGATTTGGCTTGAAATCCAACCTGGGATATTTTATCTTGGTAATATATGTAATTTTGGTTGTATATGGCCTTTTTCAATTATTTTTTAATATTATATTGAGGTATTTTTAAATTGGTTTATTTTCCTTTGAATTGGGCAGTTATAAAAGGGACTTTATTCAAACGACCTCAGTTTTCGAACGAAACAAATTTTATTGAGACTGCAACAACAAATTATTGCTAGATTTCAAGTTGCGCGTCAATCAGGGTTATTTTGTGAGCATGGCAAAATAAAACGCAAATAAAAACGACCAATTGGACGTGAACGAGCGCTGTTCGAGCTAACGGACTCGGAATTCGACGAAACAAGATTCGTTAGGACCGTATCATCAAATTATACTATGTCGTCCAGTTGCGTCACGAATAGGGTTGGTATGTGAGCGCAGGAGCGAATAAACAGTTTTGAAAATAGCGATAGACACGAAATAAAAATCGTCAGTCGTTGTCAGACATCGCGTCGAGTTAAAATATAATAAACCACACATATATAAACCCTTCCACATCATATTTTCTAGCCCAAACATATTTTTCTCTATCAATTTTGCAAATAAACCCCTCATTACAAAATCAATTATATCTCTCGATCCGTGATGATTTTGCTAAGGGAACCTGAATATTGTAGATCGGGTCGAGGGCTACCTCCAGTAAAAAGTTGGTGAAGTTTCGTCGAGGGTGGTGGCCGGAAATCGCGAGGAAAGGTAGAAAACCATTTTCGTTTTTATGCCTTTTGGGGGAGTTTTGGTTGTCGATAGGGGTGGAGCCAAAAGGGAAGTTGTAGAGGACAGGGAGGCCTTCGTTTTTGTCTTTGGTCGGAGGTGTTGAAAGTGGCTATGGTGGTCGTGGTGGAGAGATGAACGGAGGTAGAAGATTTGGTTTTTTTTTCTTAAAACAGCGATTGGTTTGGGGCCATTTCCGGCGTCGAGGTGATCGTTGGTGATAGGCGCCTGAAGGTGGATGAAAGAGGGGAGCGAGGCGCCGAAGGTGGTGGTGGTCTGGTCATCTCCGGTGTCCTGTAGCGGTGTCTAGAGGATGATGAACGGATTTCGTTCGAATCGTGTTCTGGAACGCCAGAGGGGGTTCTGGTGGGTGGTGCTTCGGGTGGTGGTGCTAGACGGAGTAGCGGTTCCGATGGTAGGCAGGTGGCAGCCTCCGGTGGCTGCTGGCGTGGGTTATAGGCGATGGACGAAGTGGTGGATTGGAGTCCGATGGGTAAATTGGGGGTAATCGGGTTTTTGAAGAGGAAGAACAGTAAAAATGCGTGATCAACATTAAACTGTGCTGACATGGACTTCGGTTAGGGGTAAGTAGGTAGTTAACACATTAATTAATTGTTTAATTAATATATCGTTAAGATTTTACAAACTTTAAAATACGATAACTCTGTCATACGTTGACGAAATTGAACGAAACATGATCCGTAGGGATCGTAGAGACGAACTCTAGATAATGGCGCTGACCGGGAGTCGATCTGACACGGTTGAAATTTCATTCAATTTTGAACGTTCGTTCAAAATAAAAAGAAACAAACACGTCCATCGTCAACTGGAATCTCTGGTGAGTTAATTCTCACACTTTCCTGGACTACCATGATGTGATAAATCCATATTAAAATACAAATTGGTTGATTGGTTGCCTTGGTTGCTTATGGTTGATTTGATGGTTGCTGATAATTATATTATCATCGTTAAATTATTTATTTAAATTATATTATATCATGAAATGTTATAATAACCTGTGATGCAGAGAAGGGCAGGTAGGAGGAATCAAATCGAATTCCTCAAATTTATTGTTTGTTGTTTGTTGTTCATATTATTCATACATGTGAATTGACACCCCAATTTGACAGCAAAACCCGTTGAACGTTGATGGTTGAATGGACGTGATCGTTGATGTGATTTTTAATCAATCGACAGTATTAATTAAGTAATTGGCAGTGATGGTATAAAATCCATCGGTTATGGCGTCGTTTTGCCGCTAGGCGAACTGACGAAGATTTAGTTATAAATTTATTTTATAACTGAAAGGGAATTTTAAACTGTTTTATATGAGTTAGTTAAAATAGAAATTTAAAAATATATTTATATTTATCATGTTTACCAAAGAATTTGTTTAAAAGTTTATATAATGAAGTAGAATGTCATTAATGATCAGGAATATAGAAACTAAGATATTGATGAATAAAATTGAATAATTGTTTTGCAAAACAATTAAACGATATTTTTAAATTAATTAAGTTATTAATTAATTTAAAAAGGGGAAACGATGAGTGAAAATCAGTTAATGGTTAACTGATGTTGACGGTTGACGAAAGCGACTGTTTTAACTAAAGTGGACAATTAAAAGGATTTGATTTGAATTAAATCAAATCGATGGTTTCGAATAATCATTAAACTTAACGAATGTTGTTTAAAAGTAGTTAATCTTTGATTAACTATGTTTAGAGATGATTATCGAGTTAATTATTATATAATGATCTTTTAAAATGATTAATTATTTTATTTTTAGTTTATAAGGGAATTAACCACCCTAAAGTGGTTAACGCTAAAGTGAATTATCATTCTAAGTAATGGTAACTAAAGTGATTATTTTTAATGGTAAATTAAGTTGAAAAGCGATCAAATGGAAATAAGTTTAATGGAGGTATAATAAGAGTTTATAAAAGGATTTTCATTCGGATTTACAAAACAAGGTTTGTGAAAGGTGACTCGTGAGTAATGCGAGGATCTTAATAAGGTTTACTTAATCAAATAAACTGAGTATGGTTAAAATAGGGATTAAAAGAGGTTCGATAAATATTTACTTAATAAATTAAGTAAAGCGATCCAAAGAGAATTACAAATGGAAGAAAGGGGTTATAAAACCATATTTGAATCGAATGGTAAAGAAGACTTTGTCGAGAAGTTTACTTAATTAAGGAATAAGAATTAGCATGTAAAGTGGGTTTTCGAATCAAAGAAAATGATGTTCAAAACCATAATAAGTGGAAAATGGAAATAGAATATAAGGTTTGAGTTGCAAACTCTTATTGTCTTGCGATAAGAATGTTGTCGGTCAAGGTCTGAGAGGTAATTAAAATACCCCAACTTGGGCGACTTTACTATTGTCAAAAGATGATATTTGTTTGAAATGGTAGAGGATGTTGGGTTTCGATGGGAATGAGAAATAAAGAGCGATCTTGGTTTTGAAATGAAATCGTATATTGGGAATAAAACTATAAGTTTAAAAAGCGCGATTCTTTAAAGTGGATAAAACTGTTTGAAGTTATATTATAAGGGATATGTCACTTGGCGATATTATAAACCTATAAGAGTTTTAATTTAAGTTATACCTTTTGGTTAAGAATAAATATATGACATTCCCAGTGATTAATGAAACAGAAAGGGGTTTATGAAGCGATAGCGATATATTAGGATAAGAGAATAGAAATGGTATTTTTCCAAGTTAAGGAGAAATAAAGATGTTTTATGAAATATATAAGAGTATTTTCGAACCAAGGAAATAAAAGTGAAAGTTTGACAAAGAAGTTATTCGAAAGTGAAGGTTGATTAATACTTTCAAAATAATGAACCAAAAGAGTTTTGTCGAGATAAGATTTATGAAATCGATTATAAGAATCGATGAAATGGTTAACTACGGTATTTTCATATAAACGACCTGAGCTGCCAATGTACTTAACATCACTGTTAAGATTTGATAGTTAAACAACCGACTATCAAATGAAATGTTCTGTTTACCTTTTGACGAGTTGTTTTCGAAAAGACCGGGATGGGAACTAGACCCAAAACCACTTCGAATCAACTGTACGATCGCGACTAATTGGCAAGCGATGAAGATGAAGCATTGAAGACCGTAGATCTTCATAAGTGGAAGAACCACTAACAATCTCTAAGTCGACGCAGAGATATATTGGGTTTCTGTCATGGTTGAGATCTACGGGTTGCAAGGACTTCTCGCTACTGATCCTTGGGGTGATTCCTATATAGGACGCGGTAGGAGAGTGCATTCGGTTCATCCTGTTCCTGGATGACTTGTATGGACGAGTGTCTGACCGAGTATTTCCAAACGATCACGTATATTGATTTCTTCAACCGTACCAAGAGTGAAAGCGGAGAAGGAAACTTCTTTTAGCTAACACATAATGTATTGTTGTGGACGTCAATCAGTGATTTGACGAATCTGACGATGTGGCATTCAAAGTGAATCTGATGCGAAGATAAAACGCAGCCTCAAGCTTCATCAACCGGGAAATGACAAAAATCGGGCAGGCAGCATGGCTATGTGGGTCGCTCCCATTAGGGTGTATAATCACCTATCTAGAGAAATTCCTTTTGCTTCTTTAATCTATCGATGCTGTCCCTTATCGGGAAACGGTGGTTTGAGTCCAACCGTTGGTGATATACATTCGATACACTCAAGTGAAAAGAGTGGTCGGTCATGTGAGGGCCGGGTTGCAAGAAGTTCTTGTTGAGCCCAGTGTATTCACCTCTAGAGATACACTATCGACAGGTGGTCCCATAACTTGTCGTAGTCGGAAATCCGATTTCCAATAAGCGCCCATGGTTTTTGATTGTATACTATATATGTAGAGCGTGAGATGCAAGCGTTCTGCTAGATTGCTATTTATTTGTGGTTTGATAGACATTATGATAATATCAGAAAAGATATTGATTTCAAAAACATATTGGGTTATAGTAAGGTAAAAACCGTTCGTGTTTATGTGTGGACTGGTCTTACTATTATCCTTTTATTTCAAAAGGATTTCCAAAGTTAAACAAGTTGTTTGTGTTATGAATTTATCACTGATAGTATTCCAGTCTGACCCGGTGAATTTTGTTTTAAATCAAATGTGCTCGGGTCAGACCGAGTATATTTACAGGTTAAGTTTTCGCTAGGAGTTTCAGGAGCTCGAAGCAGGAGGTTTCACCGATAGGTATTCAAAGTTATTTCCGCTGTGTGATATATGATGTACTCTGATGATTGGTATGTATATATACAGTTTCTTTTTGTATAAAGAGATTTGATATATTATATTTGTTCGTTCCGCTGTGAGATTCTATGTGTGTTCTTCTTCTTTCTTCTATTCTAACATTTCTTCTTTCTTTCCTCACCCTCTAACTTCTTTCTACTAACAGTCAGGGGTTCGATACTTGGGTTTTTGGCAAGTGATACGGGATTGTGTATCATTGTTGAAAATTCGAGCGTCGAGCTTTTCCCGGGCCGTTACAGTTGGTATCAGAGCTGAAGGTTAAGTGATTACCTTGGCTCTGTGGCGTGACTCAGTAGAGATAGGGTTAGTAATGCCCTAGATTGAGTTGAGTGTGAATATATGAGAGAGCGTATTTGTGAGTTGATATAAAATTTGTTTAATATTGTGTTGGCTTGTCTGTTAAGTAGTTTATAAATTCTGGTCGAATCGTGGGACGCCACGACGTCGATAGAAGTTTCTAAACACTTGGACAGAAGAATTGACATAATATTGTTTTGAAAAGGGGGTAAATGAAATAATTTTGCCCAAACCATATTTTTGTATAAAAGGAAATTATTTTATCAAATTATTGGGATATCTTACTGTTTGATTGTTTTGGATGGTATTAGAACCACATATGGGAATACGACTTACCTTGGTTAAGTCGAGTTAATTAGAAATGGATACGGTGTCGGAATTAAATAAAATACATTTGGATTTGTTAATTGAATTAATAATTGAATAAGAAATCGATCTAATATGAATCGATAAGTGAAACCAAAGTGAAACAAAGGAAAAATATTAATGTTGAATCAGAATGATTGGTTGATTTGGTGTGCCTTGTTTGTTTGTTTATTTTATGTTTGGATTGAATTTGTTTATCCATTCAGTTGTTACTTACCTGATGATTGAGTTAAGTACAGGTATGAGACGGCTTTGAAGATAGAATTTGATTGCGCAATTGCTATAAATTGAGAAGTACGCTAAAATAACGCTCGCAAAAAGGTACGCCTACGCAAAATATAAATTTTTGGGTTTTGATTTGGGATTTGAGATTGATTTTTGATTTTCCGACCATGAGAGTCGATGTATATATATTTCTTGAACCTGCGATATTGCAGATGTCCCTCCGTGCAGGGGAGACTCTGCCGAAATTTTTCAAAATTTAAGGTGTTAGAAAATTTTGAAGATTTTTGTGAAAATTTTATTATTTGGAATTAATTGGTTTTAAAACCAATCAGATTAACTCTCGAAATAAAACTGTGTTTTAATTAATTATTTTCGTAAATATAATAAGGTTGTACCATTCTTTCTGCTTTGACAATTTCGAGGACGAAATTATTTTAAGGGGGAAGGAATGTAACGACCCGTAATTTCTGGTCGATTATTTAAATTAATTTATTTTTTTGAAATGGCAGTTTGAATTTAAATAATGGATATTTAATTATTTTTGAATATTTAATTTAAATAATAAATAAAATAAAATAATATTTTAATTTCAAAAATATCTGGAAATGTTGAATCTGCTGTATAATGTTAATTGGCCAAATATAAAGGCTTAATATCGTCTATGTTGAAAATATATCGACGATATCGCCTGTTTAACGACCGTTGAACGTATAATTTATAATTTAATTATATCACGAGCTGCAGCGGCGCGACAGTTCGTAAATTGGCGTTTTGATCTTTGAACGGCTATACAGGGCCCAAAATAAGTCGGATTTTCTCGAAATAAGAAACGTTAGAACCGTATTGATGATATTTTTCTAATGAAAGAGAAAAATTGAGTTTTCGTGTGGTAGATTTTATTTTATGTCCAAATCAAATTTTAAAATAGTCACTGTGGAAATTCCTTTATAATTTTATCGTTATTTATATTAAATAAAGGCTTTTTAAATATTTTGAATATCGATTTGGCTTGAAATCCAACCCGAGATATTTTATCTTGGTAATATATGTAATTCTGGTCGTATATGGCCTTTTTCAATATATTTTTAATATTATATTGAGGTATTTTTAAATTGGTTTATTTTTCTTTGAATTGGGCAGTTATAAAAGGGACTTTATTCAAACGACCTCAGTTTTCGACGAAACAAATTTTATTGAGACCGCAACAACAAATTATTGCTAGATTTCAAGTTGCGCGTCAATCGGGGTTATTTTGTGAGCATGGCAAAATAAAACGCAAATAAAAACTACCAATTGGACGTGAACGAGCGCTATTTGAGCTAATGGACTCAGAATTCGACGAAACAAGATTCGTTAGGACCGTATCGTCAAATTATACTATGTCGTCCAGTTGCGTCACAAACAGGGTTGGTATGTGAGCGCAGGAGCGAATAAACAGTTTTGAAAATAGCGATAGACACGAAATAAAAATCGTCAGTCGTTGTCAGACATCGCGTCGAGTTAAAATATAATAAACCACACATATATAAACCCTTCCCCATCATATTTTCCAGCCCAAACATATTTTTCTCTATCAATTTTGCAAATAAACCCCTCATCACAAAATCAATTATATCTCTCGATCCGTGATGATTTTGCTAAGGGAACCTGAAGGAATGTTGTAGATCGGGTCGAGGGCTACCTCCAGTAAAAAGTTGGTGAAGTTTCGTCGAGGGTGGTGGCCGGAAATCGCGAGGAAAGGTAGAAAACCATTTTCGTTTTTATGCCTTTTGGGGGAGTTTTAGTTGTCGATAGGGGTGGAGCCAAAAGGGAAGTTGTAGAGGACAGGGAGGCCTTCGTTTTTGTCTTTGGTCGGAGGTGTTGAAAGTGGCTATGGTGGCCGTGGTGGAGAGATGAACGGAGGTAGAAGATTTGGGGGTGGTTTTCTTAAAACAGCGATTGGTTTGGGGCCATTTCCGGCATCGAGGTGATCGTTGGTGATAGGCGCCTGAAGGTGGATGAAAGAGGGGAGCGAGGCGCCGAAGGTGGTGGTGGTCTGGTCATCTCCAGTGTCCTGTAGCGGCGGCTAGAGGTTGATGAACGGATTTCGTTCGAATCGGGTTCTGGAACGCCAGAGGGGGTTCTGGTGGGTGGTGCTTCGGGTGGTAGTGCTGGACGGAGTAGCGGTTCCGATGGTAGGCAGGTGGCGGCCTCCGGTGGCTGCTCGCATGGGTTATAGGCGATGGACGAAGTGGTGTATTGGAGTCTGATGGGTAAATTGGGGGTAATCGGGTTTTTGAAGAGGAAGAACAACAAAAACGCGTGATCAACATTAAACTGTGCTGACG
This sequence comes from Allium sativum, assembly GCA_030737875.1. Classification (NCBI taxonomy): domain Eukaryota; kingdom Viridiplantae; phylum Streptophyta; class Magnoliopsida; order Asparagales; family Amaryllidaceae; genus Allium; species Allium sativum. The sequence continues at coordinate 1,041,889,261 of CM060916.1, read as the reverse complement.
TGGACTTCGGTTAGGGGTAAGTAGGTAGTTAACACTTTAATTAATTATTTAATTGTTTAATTAATATATCGTTAATATTTTACAAACTTTAAAATAAGATAACTCTGTCAAACATTGACGAAATTGAACGAAACAGGATCCGTTGGGATCGTAGAGACGAACTCTAGATAATGGCGCTGACCGGGAGTCGATCTGACACGGTTGAAATTTCAGTCAATTTTGAACGTTCGTTCAAAATAAAAAGAAACAAACACGTCCATCGTCAACTGGAACCTCTGGTGAGTTAATTCTCACACTTTCCTGGACTACCATGATGTGATAAATCCATATTAAAATACAAATTGGTTGATTGGTTGCCTTGGTTGCTTATGGTTGATTTGATGGTTGCTAATAATTATATTATCGTCGTTAAATTATTTATTTAAATTATATTATATCATGAAATGTTATAATAACCTGTGATGTAGAGAAGGACAGGTAGGAGGAATCAAATCGAATTCCTCAAATTTATTGTTTGTTGTTTGTTGTTCATATTATTCATACATGTGAATTGACACCCCAAACATTCATATTCCATTTTCAAGTCCATTTATTCGCTAATCTCATTCTCGAAAACCCATTTTATCACATTTCGTATATTCAAAACTACATTTGCAGAAAACATTCATTAGTTATGAAAAATCACTTCTTTGTTCTTTTGAACTCAATTCCCGTACACTTCCAACTCTATTAGTCCATTTCAACAATTTAGAATCTTTAAACATTCCATTTACGCTACTTATACCCTTCTTTGCAATCATTTTAACATTTTTATTCAGTTTATACTGTTTAACCATTCATTTCATTAATATCTTGGAATTTCCATTAATTTATAATTTAAACTGTTTTAAAAACATAATTAAATCCTCAACGTTTGTCTTTAAAACAAACATCGTATTTCAAATACATAAATATAACTTTGAAAATGTTTACAATCAATTTAACATCTATTTCAAAAATCTTTTATTTTATCATCGGTACTAAAGAGGTAAATATCTGCTAAAGTACCAAACCGTGAAATATTAACCAATTTCACATCCAAATGAACACAACAGATCATATTGATAATCATTTATCAATATTAGTGAGGAATCCTATTGGATTCCTCCCACCTGTCAATCCCTGCATCACAAATTCATTTTTTATAATATAATAAAATTTAACTACTAGTGAGAAACCCGGTTAGATCCCTTCAACCTCTTATTCCCTGCATCCAAATAGGTTACCCCAATTAAAATCATTCAATAAGAATTATTAAACTAATAATTTCTATAACGGTAAATAACAACTATTTAACATCAACTAATTTATTTAACAAAACAATTCAAACAATTTATTAAATTAAACATATTTATATTATTATAAACGTGACCAACATGGTACGTTACCTCAATTGGTTCCAATCATTAGAATAACGATTTGGTGTTTCCCTAAAATTAAACAACATTTAATTTCATCAGTTCAATCGATATATGCATGTACATTTTACAAACAGTCAATCATTAGCAACCATAACACCCAATTATAAAACCCGACTTATATAAAACATAAGTGGGAAGAACTGGGTGAGTTTAACTCACCTTGACTTGATTTAATGTTTAAAACATCTCGTTTCAGTTAAATTAAACAAGCATTTGATTTCACTGAAAAATCCGTTTCATTCCAATTCCGTCCATTTTTGTTCCATAATTTAGACCTCGTCAAGATGATTCCAATGCCATTTTGTTGTCGGATTCTGATAACGCAGTAAGAAGTTATTCAAGTTTAAATATATGGTTTTATTAAATTATTAATTTTCCTTAATTAATATAAACTAATCATATACGTTTAAAATAAGTCGGTAGATTAACTTATGATTTGCAGCAAAGCCGCCTCGACTTGTATCCTTACACGCGCTGCTTCTCCTTTCCATTCTGTTCGGGTATAAAAGGTCATTCATAGTTAATATAATTAAATTATAATTTAATTCCTAATTAATTTAATTACGCAAGTTAATTACGTATAAGAAAAATAATGGCTGATTGAATTATTTCCTCTTCTCTTCGAACTATTTTCCTTCGTCTCCTTTTAGATGCTCACCGAAAACCACACCTTGACATTAATTTCGCCACCGCCAATGTTGACCGACCCCTGATCAGATTACATGGCTTGGGCGCCTCGACTTCGACAATCACCCGCCAAACACCAAGCAGCTTGACACCTCCTTGCTTCAGATAACGACCACAAACTGACACCAATTCACGTTTAGATTTCGGCCAAAGTACCCCATTATGTCCCATGTCCACCGGTCATTTTGTTAGTCTCGAAGTGCTTGACAATTATGTAGTTAGGATGTTTCGATTTTAATAAGTGGATTAAGAGATATGGTGGAAAGAAGTATTGTGCCTTTCTGATCGTTGGAAGAATATGGTGGCGGCATGTTTCTTGGTTGACCACGCACGAATGAAAGTTTAGGGTTTTGACCCTTTTTGGGGCTATTGAGAGATATATAGTGTACCCTATTAATATAATATTATTTATTAAACTTAGCCGTGAAGTACTAAGTAAAACTAACCACAAACGACTTTTGTTTTCAATGAAAATGCAAATCCTAGCATATAACAATATTCCAGACACGATGGAACATGTTTCGTCGAGTTCCAAGGTCATTTGTGAAAAATCCCTTATAACTCATATATATGAATCGACATGCCTTTAAATTGCGCACGAACACAAAAATAAATCCAAATAACTTGGAGAATGAAATGCTACAATTATAAAACATTACGGATTTAGTAAAACTAATTTCGCTGAAAACGGAGTTCGTTAAATAATCGTTTATTCTTAAATTCCACTATAAAGCGATAAAACGAATAAATAAAAACCGAGGCGTTTAGGCTACCATTATCACATACGACATAGGTTTTCCACGAAATTTGGTTTGTTACAATAATTTAACATTATGATTTCAATGAAACTAATTTCATCGAAAACCGAGACCATTTGCAAAATGACCATTCTTAAGGCTTATAATAATATCGATATTTATACTAAAATAATCTAATTAAATAATAATAAATTATTATTATTGTAAATATATGAATAAAATTATCATATAGCTTCACATATGAACAACGTAGATTTTAAACTAAACATTATAAAATTTTGAGTTGAAAGATATCCAATTTATATAAAACCCTTATTAAATTTATTAAATAAACATTACCGTTTATTAACGATTTCCATAGTAACTGTTAGAAAAATTGATTTGGACTTGACTAACAATCTATAATATGAAATATTGATTTTTCTCTTTCATTAGTAAATTATAATCAACAAGATTCAAATGTTTCTTGTTTCCCAGAAATTTGACTTATGTCGGATCTTGAATATTCAATTGAAGTTCAAAACTCAATATTACGAATTACCATGATGTTACGAACTCTGTTTAAATTAAATATAAAATTTAACGTTTAAACTTCGTTTTATAAGAGAATTAAATAATAAAATCAATTAATATTCAAAATATAATGTTTAAAACATATTTAAATATTTAAATTCGATTGACCAAAAAATGTGGATCGTTATACTCATAGTGTATATTATAATTTTCTGGCATTAGACCCTCAACGGATTTGTTGGATTAGCTCGTTTGGGTTACTTGGCACAGCTCTTCCTTTCGCAACAATTTTGTCTATCTTACTCTAACCCAATTAGTCACATGTGTTGTATTGTTTACCGTGTTTGCTCCATTGTTAATAAAGAGCAAATTATATTAATAATGAAATTAAATGCCAATTATAATGGTATCACACTAGTACTATAAAGAACTTTTACCGATTGATGCATATTTGCTTCCTCCCAACTTTCTTTTCTCTATCAAACAAAAAAAAACAGTAATTATTACTTTAAACCGAGTTCATCCCAAAATTCATTTACACTAAACTACAGTATACGAATTGGTTGGGTAATTAGTCATAGGTAACCAGTTGGGAGATTGCTTGCGAACTATATGAAAAATTTAATAATTTGTTTTGCCATCCATCATTTGAATTACTTTCCAATGGTATTCCTATAAACTTAAACGATACAAAATGGATCCTAAAAAGTCAGTTGTGAACTCTGTTCTTCTGGACTACTTGACTCATTATATACTAACAAAAGGTTTGGTGAAATTTAAGGTTGGGTTTAGTCAAGCCAACGAAGTCATTTTATTATAGCATAGATTAAGAAAAACATGCCAAAGTCGAAGGTTTCGAACTACGCAATATATTAATAGAAAATCATATGAACTATATAAGATATCAATAACCATATATTACGTTACAATCATAGGTTTTAATGATTACAAGTTTGTCATATATATAGATTTTTGTAGTAACAAATTTTAGAAGTACTTCTAGTATATGAAATGAATAAAAAGGAAAGAAAATATAAGTATCCTTAGATTTCGTTTTTTTACTAGTACTAAGTCGAGGAACATTTTTACAATGAACTACATCTCCCACATCACTAACAAAATTGTCCACCTCTTGCTAAAATACCAAATATATGCAGTGTAAGAGATCCTGGTTTTTTAGCTTTCTATAATATTTTCCATGTATATGCTACTATTTTAAAAAAATTATGCAATTAAAAAACTGTTGTTAAATGCATAGGTACTCTTTACTAATACTAAATCAAAATTACATTTTCTTCTTCTACTTAGTTATAGTGTGGAATCGGACAAAAGCACGATGTTATAGCTTATAATATCTTTGTTCAATTTGGTGTCTTACCGTGTAAATTTTAAAAATTCTAGTCAAATATCCTTTTATTAATTTTTATTTTTCGTAATATTCTGACAAATTTTAAAAGTATACCTGATTTTTCATAAGCGTACGAACCATCTCGTCTAATTCTAAAATTTTATTTTGCATGTCGGTCGTTTTTATCCCTTATGTGTGACCATATTGCCTTGGTGTAGGTCACACCCCTTCCTATTGCTCTTAGTTGTCCTGATCTATCTTGTCCCAATACTTTTGCAAGCACATCGTCTTTGCAGTTAGTTGTTTCATTATGTATTTGTTTGATTTTTCCTACACATGTTGTCATGCACGCATATTATACACAATCGAACTATCACAATAACAAATAAATTGTTGTCTAATAAAATTTTAAAGTACTTACAATAGCATCCCAAATAATCAAATTTGTTGATTCACCATTTTTTCGTGTGTTTGATTTGATCCACACTTAAGCTCGACAAATAGAAGATGGATCAGGACTTGCCTTTCTCTATGTTTAAAGAATATTTTTTACAACATGTCACAATGACTAACTAGCTAATAAATATTATGGTGTATATAAATTATTTATTCTTTCAAAATCATCAATCACTCGAATCATTCCTTTACAACTACATGTATGTGGTATCTAATTGCCTCTAATAACTTTATAATGCCTACTCAATTTCTAAGAATAAATTAAATATATGCATTAAGAAATCTAGCTGGGTTTTCGCATCTCATCAACATTGAATGTGTAACTACTACCCAAAACTCTGGACTCGTTCTACACTTGACAAACATCTTTCGCTGATTCATACTTAGGTTGCGGGGTTTCAACCAATTTTTTTCTTCTCCGTTCCTTGCTTCCACTATTTTGCAAACTAATCGATATTTTAAACCTCTAAAGATGAACCTTATTTAATGAAATATGCTCGCTTTTGCCATTCCTCATCCAATTTAAATCTAATCTGCAAAATTTAAAGGCATCATATCGATATGTGGCACATTCAAAAAGTAGTAATACTTGGGTTGCATTATTTTAGCCACATGATTCTTTAAAAAGTGACAAAGTTTGTATTTGGTTTAGCTGTCATTAAGCATGATGTGTGTATAAATGTATTATATATCTATATAATAAATTTTGTCGGTATATAGGTTTTAACGGAACGTCAGTATTATAGACTGTGTATGACAATATAATGTCAAACACATATAAGTTGAACATAAGAAGGCATGATTATTACCTTGGTTGGGGATGCACCAATAAAAGATAAATTGTAGAAATATGTCCATGGAAACTAACGCCAAGCACCATTACTATACAAGGTAAAGAAAACACTAACAGTGATACCATCCTCCATTTTATACACCACTGACAAAATTATAAATTTATAGAGGAAAACAGTTATACGATATGAATGCGAAACTCCAAGCAAAGAGAGCAAATCTGGCTACATCAGGCGATGGGTTTGAGTGTTGTTCTAGGGTTCTGCGCTGAGGTCTATGATTGTTGGCCCATCTCACTATTTCCAAGCTCGGTAGAAGAGCCCAAAATGAGCTTGAAAACAGTGAGGTGGACCGACAAGGGGCAAAAGAGGCCAGTATATTGCCTAGAAACAGTGAGATGGGCCAACAATCACCGACCTCAACAGATTCCCAGGACAACACTCAAATCCACCGCCGGCTATAGTTTAATTAGTTCACTTTACTTGGATTTTAGCATTCATAAGAATAATTTTTTTCCTCTATAAATCCAATTATGCATGATATGATATCATTGTACACTAGATTCAATTTTTTTCCTCTGTAAATTCAATTTTTACTTATGCTCGGGAATAAGTTGTACACTAGACTGACTCAAATGTAGTTGATACTACACTGGATCGACCCAAAGCTACAATCGATGCTATTTGTCCCCCGCATATTTTCTCGTTTACTTCAATTGACCCAAAGCTAATGAACCTAGATGTGAAGATTGCTTCACAAACTCGTCTCCTATTTGTTTTCCATTCTTAGCAAATTCGACTTTCATGTAGCTAGAAGGATTCAATTGAAGTCATTTTGCTTTGGGTGCACCTCTGTCATTGCAATTCATAACTGAATTTTCATTGGCTTCTTTAATAGCTTCCTCATTCATGTCAGCTTCAAAATTTTCATTGTTTACTTCCATTTGGTTGCCTTGGTTACCATTTTCTTACGAGTTTCCTTCAATATGAATGCTCTATCCACCATGTTATCCTTATCTTTTGCATTATCATTGGATGTGGTGTATTCTTCCATTGCTTTTAGCTATTTTTCAGTAACCCTCTTCCTTTTACTCATTTTCTATAAACTAAAAAAAATTGATGGAAGTGTTAATACATGGATTAGTGTAGGCATGAAAATTATAATAAAATGTGATAGTGCTTTTAAAAATTAGATTTTTTTTTTCATGCCTTCATAACATAGCTTAGATGTAGGTTTCACCGCCCAAGAAATGAAAATGAGAACTATAGTTTGGTTAAACTAATTTTCAACAAGAAATGTAAAATTTAATTAAATATATTGTTACATCACCTAAGCCTTTGTTATGTTAAGCAATGAATGGTGAACAAAGAAGGGTTTGTTCAACTATCAAATATAAATTTGTCAACTGGAGCTCCTAAGTTGTAATTCTTTTCAAGCTTATAGTTCATTAGTTGTTAACATATAGAACCAACTAAAGGAAAATGTTGTAGAATTGGGATATCGATTTGTCATGTTTAAGTTTGTAAAAATAATCATTAAGTTCTTTGCTAACTTAGGCTTGCAAATTTTAAGTTTATAGGAATGGATGAACATAGTAGAAATATAATTTTTAGTTTTTTTATAATTAAAAAGGTAAAAATAGAAACGTACGTTGTATGTTCACTGTCCTAGCTCACTGTACTATAAACCATAATGAAACCCAATTTTTTTTTAAAAAGGTCTCGTTTGTTTAATAACACAATAGTTAATACAGAAACCCCAAAAAATTTGAACCGTTTATGCATATTCCTATGATCAATAAAGCAGCAAGGTCTTAACTAAACAAAAGTAGTTCACTGTAAAGTCCCCACATTGCAGATATTTTAAAGTTTTAAACACAATGATCAAATAAATGACTGAACTTCTACAGATAGCATGTGTATTACAAAATGCATAAATGGTTCAAAAGAATTTCGAATTCAAGTTTAAACAATGAATCCTACTGGCTCTCCTTGACTGCTTTGTTTTACCTTTAAACAAGTTAAAAGTTCCAAGGGTTTGGATAAAAATACATTTGCTAATAAATTTCTTTCTTATTTTAGGAGGTAATACAGTTGGTCAAATATATTTGATGGTTGCAGCAATATCAAGCAAAGCTAATTGGGTGAAACTGTATAGCCTGGTTCAAATCTCTACAAGATTAAAAAGTGAATTAATATTAAAATTTTGAAGTTATTACTATTGAGTAATCAATGATTCAATATATGTATTTATTATTAATACTGTTGGTGTTAAGCAAAAACAGAATAAAGTGTTTTAAACCTTTAAGTGTAATTAATGATAGTTTTTAAAACTCTTCTCAAGTATGCCTTCACAATCATCGCTAACATAGCTATCATCCTCCAAAAGATCAACATCCATCTCGTTTTCATCAAACTCTCCGACAACACTGCTTGTGCTTCCAATAGAATCAATTGTCTCTAATTCATGAAAACCTCTTGGTGGTGCCTTCAGTACAACGTACAAATTAGATGAGTCATTTTCTCTTTAACAAAAATTTTGATTCACTTGAGAAGTAAGGATATATGGATCTCTCAAAAATGAAACTTGATTTTGATGTAAATTAGCAGTAGTAAATCCATCTTCAACTTCACCTCATTTCCAATGATTTCCCACTGACACTTAAACACTGGAATATAAAATTTGTGATAGTCTAACAAGATTATGTCAATAAAAATCCCATAATAAGTGACCACATCAACTACTTAAGAGACATATTTTGCACTTTCTCTACACGTGCTAATGACATAATAAGTCACTCTAGAATTCTGAGTTTCTCTCTCAACATCTTTTGTGTGAAAATGTAACCCATTAATTGTATATCCTGTGCAGGACAATGCACTGCTACTTGGACCATGGGAAATCCATTTTAATAATTCCTCATGTTCACCTAAGTTAATAAATATCTAGAAAAAACTCAATCCATTAAATATAGTCAGAAATAATATTTTCAAACCTAAAAAGATTTAATTAACCTTCTTTTTAATCCAATCGACGAAGTTTTTTGTGTGAATTTTCCATAGCAATGTAGCATTTTTTTTCCGTGCGCTTCTCTAAACTTTGTAACTTTTCCAAAGGGCATTTTTATTGACACTCCAAATATTGTTAAGGGGAGGTCAAATTTTAAAAACACTCCAATCATAAAAATAATGTTAAGGGGGTCACATACTTAATTTTTTACGTTTCTTTTTACCCTCGTAATAACGTATGGTAATAACATCAGTTACCATCCCAAATCCAAATCAATTCCAAATGGAATAAAAAATCAAATCCCTAAATTATTTAAAAACAAAAAAAAAGCGATTGTTTTAGGAGAAACAATGGTATGAACAAAGAATGTAATACCTTACTAAAAAAAATAATTGTTTGATATATGTATATCGATTTCCTATCAACGATATTTGTTCATCTAATCTTACTAATGAAATTATTAATAATTTGATATAAAAATCTGATGTAGTTGACTAATATAGCATATAAATTTTTTTGATTAACAAATAAAAAAGAGATTATTGTAAAGAAGGCTAATTTGGTAAAATAAAGTTTATTTGTTAAGGGGGTACTCTCTCCATTGGTACTCCCCTTAACAAATTTTATTTTAAAAAAATTTGACCTCCGTTTAACAATATTTGGAGTGTCAATAACAACCCCCTTTCCAAATACATACTAGCATTATATAAAAGACGCTAAGTTACACTTATGATTAAAATTATGTTATGGCAATAAAAATTGAAAAATATGTGCTTGCTCTAAATATGGCTCCACTATAGTCATATTCATTAGCATGACCAAATGATAAACTTTCTTTTCATTAGTCGTCATGGTAATTGTCTTGCATGTTGATATTGGACATCCATCGAGTATTGCATCATCATTCTTATAATCTTCATGTCTACCTTTTTTCCTCCTGATTCTAATGATTTATGTAGGAAGTCGCTAAAGAGTCTCATGGATTCCTCTTCAAGATAGTCTTCTGCAATGCATCCTTAAGGTTGTGCATAGCTCCTAACATAGTCTTTAAGTGTTTTCATATACCATTTGAAGGGGTACATCCATCGAAAATGAACTGGTCACATAATCGAGCTTCTTTACCAAGATGAATTGTTAGATGGATAATTATGTAGAAAAATGAAGGTGGAAAAATCTTTCAAAATCGCATAAAATTTAATAATCTCATCATTCATTTGTTGCAACTTCTCTATATCTAGAACATATTGGCATATTTTACTAAAAAAATATACAAAAATGAGTGTTAGACCAAAATCTAGCACTAACACCGTCCTTATAAACACAGATCATAGAAAACGGTAAATAATAGGAGACACATGGGGTTTTTATAGTGGTTCGACTCAATCCAAGCATATATCCACTTTATATCTTCTTAAATCCTAAGAGGTTACAAGTAAAATTCCATCTTACAATCTGTAAGATTCGTTTACAATATCCTTGTGTTACAATCAAGAAAAATGGAGAAAAGAGAATGGTGTTATATGCGAGATCCTCATGTTAATTTGATTTGAGTAACGAGAAAAGTCCTTACATTGTTGCAATGGAGGTTGGGAGTGTTAAGAGGAGTCCCAACCGAGAGTCCAGAGGATAAGTCCCTTGAAAATGCCCTACGGTGGTGTATTTATAGCCATAAGGAGGCTTAAGTGGGTATCGAATCGGATGCCATATGGCGATAATCCATCGGGTCTCGGAAAAGTAGTGGGTAACGTGGAGAAATCCTCTCCAGATTGTGCCATGCCAAGTGTGATTCAGTCCATGTTCGTAGGAGTAGAAATTGCCATGAGAATAGGTCAACATTGCAGTTCAGAAATCGTCCCAGGCGAGTCAGGTCCATCTTGTTCGACCTGAACCGGTGCAAGCTGGAGCTCTATGCGCTAAAGTGTTCCAGTGAGAGGTTAGGTAGGGTCGTAACCAATCCATCTGATACGAGAACTCAGTCCGAGCCGACAGGATCATCATGTATGCGAGTTCCAAAACTTTGACACTTTATCCAAGCGTTTTCCAATCGATGCAAGTTTGTACTCAAGTCTTAAGTTATTCCAGTGATAAAATATTTTCGCATGCGTTTACGGAAACGGGAGTAACTTTCAAACCATAAGGTCGTTTGGGCCAAATGAAAGTTGTACTTTATGCTAACTCAAAGGGCTACAAGAGTTATAGTGCAAAGCACCGTAAAGAGAGGTCATCTAATAGGGGTTTCTGGCCATTTTATGTTTGCATTGCGACTTAAACCAAATCGCTTTGTGTTTGCTGACGATGTTCTCAATGCTTGTGCAGGTTTCTAACCAGAAACTTGACGTGTGGCAGCTTTAGCTAAAAAGCATGTCAACATTTTTCCCTTCAGAACATATCTTTCTAGGGAATGGAAGATGTGTTATGGATAATCCGGAAATCCACAAAAATCCTAAATGTCACAATCTCGCCGGATCATATTAAGGCCAGAAAAACGATGATCGCTCGGGGTCGTATTAAGACCAAATAACCAGGGCCATGTTTGGCCCACTAGTTGCGAGTAAAATCTATACCTGCAAAGAAAAGAAGGAAATCAGGTGCGTCAAATCCTGATAATACTGATTAATCTTTTCGAGACTAAACCACTCTTGGGTGTCAATTTTGAGTATAAACCAAACTAGGGTGACGTTCGAACCATGCCGCCAAATCCTGGCCAGGGTATCCAACCTCTAAGGCATAATCCATACTTGAGAGTTCAAACTGAGCAACAGCCATACTCGAGTTTTATTGAGTTCATCTGTCAGATCTTGACAAGACAATTCGACATTTTCATGTATAATCTATACAAAGGAATCCAACAAAGTACAAACCATACTCATTTGAGGTAAAGCTACGATTGCCACATCCTGACAAGATAGTCTATCCCTGGGCATAATCCATACCAAGGATTCCGAGATAAGTATAAGACATATTTTAGTTGAGATTGAAAATCTATCCATATCCTAACAAGACACATAAAGTTGCCAAGCATAGTCCATGCTCAGAAAGTCCGTTCTTATTCAATTCAAAGTACAAAACCAAAGCAGATCCTGATTGGTTTGAAATCGAATCCAGAGCACATCTTAGGGCTAAATCCTAATCCCATACGTATGTGCCTCGATTTAGCAATCCATGAAATCTAAAGAAAGCAAAAACATACTTAAATCCTAAGAAATTCAAAAAATCCAGGTTGATCTAATCCAGATCAATTGATGATAATCCCGCGAGAGCTCGATCCAGGATTATTTCCCATTCGCGGAACAAGGGGGCAGCGTCGGTGTAGGTGTTGTTGGTTGTTTGACATCCTCGGGTAGCTCTCCGCGTCAGACTCATTCTATAATCAAGTCTCGCAAATGCATGTAGTCATTTGTGTCATGACCGTCTATATCATGAAATATGTGATGTTGTCCAGAGTCGTGTTCTCTTTGTGATCGCTCCCTCCTAGGAGGCTTTGGGAAGGAGATAGCATCTCTCATATCCAGATGTCAAATGTTGTGGCATTGAGTTCAGTGTATTTTTCGTATCTGGGCCCTCTTCGGGGTTGAGCATTGCGATCACCCTTAGCAGCGACATTTTCTTTGTCCCTATCATTGCCTTTTCCAGAACTGGATGGTCCTCCATCCTTGAGCATTTTGACATCGAGAATGTCGTTCTTGTAATTTGCATCTTCCTCCCGTAGAATTATCTTTGCTTCGAAGTAAAATTCGCCAAGATCTCGTGGAGGATCTCAGTGTAACGAGACTTTGAAGTCCGACTTGTCAGGCTGTCGGACATTCATCCATCAATACCATATATGGTTCAGGTCAATCAACTTACGCTAGTGTGGCGTTGAATTTTTCCACGAATGAGCGTAGAGTCTCGCCAGACCTCTGTTTGATTAAAGTGAGCGACATTACGTTCTTAGGTCGAGAGATGTGGACCCGAAACTTCTCAATGACGCAGGCAACCAACATATTCCAGCTATTGATCAATTCAAGTTCTAGTTGTCAAATCCACATAGTAGCTATATTAGTCAAGAAGTGAGGAAAGCATTTGGCCACGATGTTTCTCAGACACCAATAAAACTTCCATGTGCCACTTTCAGCACATAAAATGCACGGTAGGATACGTCCTACCATTGTAAGGCTCCAAAACTGGGCGCTTGAAGTCTGTAGGGTTATAGGAATTCCTGATTTCCTGTGTGATCGGACTGTGATTGATGTTATCCATGTCATCCTTAGAAGTAAGGCCTCTCGAGAGGCGTTGAATCTGACTAGCAAGTCGATTGCCATCAAAAAGTTGTTGCAAATTGCCAATATCAGAGATTGTGCCCCCAGCGATGAATCCAAGAGAACGAGTGTATGCATGCTGGTTTTCGATGTTCGGGTCAAAGTTACCCCTAGGTTGCGGGTCGAATGACTCGACCCAACCCGGTCTGTGTGCCCCAATCCGAGGCACTTCATGTTGAAGTTATGTAAATCCTGGTGCTCGAGTATTTATCCGAACTGGAGCTAATGTTGGCTGAGAATGGCCTAAGCCCCTTGCTAGTCCAGCGTTGTCATCCAGAACATTGTTGGTCGAAGCTTGTTCCACACGTTTTGGTGCATTTCCCCTTGTTCCATCCAATTCCACATTGTCAACTGCAGTTAGGATAGGATCTGACCCAGTTATCATGATCAAATTTAGTGTAGCACCGCCTTACAGTGATATTTCCAGCAAGTTGAATGTTATTGTTCGACCTTCCATCCATCCAAGTGAAGAATTCATTCACCATATCCTGTTGTTTCTGAAGAAGCACATCTACCCGTAAGAATTCTAGGTTTGTTACCTTTCTTCAAGCCATTTGTTTTCTTAATCGACCTAATAGCGGTAAGAATTTTCTGTGTGCCATATAGATATTTTTTTGACTATGCTATAGCCATCGATGATGAGTATTAACACCGCATAATGGATAATCTTTTTTGCCTTTTACACAAATCCATCCAGATTTTCGTACATTGGAAAGTCATTTATAGTCCATAATATAATTACTTTCTACTTAAAAAGTGTCTAGCTAAATGCATCATAAATCTCCGCCCCGTTACTCCATAAGTGATGCAAATTTCTATCAAAGAAGATAAATGTGTATATATAAATACCCTTCCCAGGTTGTTTTGAACTAGGGATCAAAAATGTTAACATAATATTCTCCTTTTTTATACATAATATAGGCAAGAGATTATATGCCACAAGCATCACTGGCTAGCAAGTATACATGGTACTCTTAATGTCAAATGGGTTGAAACCATCAAGAGCAAGACTAAGTCGAAGGTTATGCAGATAACTTGAAAATTTTATCATCCACATGCTTCATATCAAAGAATCCACAAGATGATGCGTTTACATCATTGATTTTATTACTAAAATTCCATCTTAGATCTTCTGTTATCATTTCAGACTTAAATATTCTTATGAACCTTGGTATAATTGGAAAATATTACAATACTTTGGTTGGAATACCTTGCATTATCTCTTTTGCCTGCTCATTTGTCTTCCATTTCGAAGAGCCACATTTCAGAAATCTATTCAAATCTTTGTACTTTTTCTTGAAAAGACAATAATCATTCTTGTAGGCGTCAATCTTCTCAAATCCCATGTCAAATGCTTTGAGAAACTCCTTTAGTTCTTACAGAAGGACACTATTTTTGGGTAATAACAATTGTTGCTCACTTAGAAGCTTATCAAAACCATTATTAGATGATCCAGTTTCACATTTAAGATTATACAAAGCACTGATAAAAGATAATTTCATTTGATCTACGCAATCAAGGTACGGTGGTGTTTCTGCATCCTCCAATTTTTCAAAGAAACCATTCATCTGTTTTTGTGCATCACCATTATCTTTATCATTGAAAAAAAATATGATTGACAAACTCTTCATTTTCAAAGTGAACGGCTCTTCATATATATCATCCAGCTTCACTTTTTTAGCTACATTTACTTGCTCACCATGACTATACCACTTAGTGCAATTGTATAAAGGACCAATTCCTCTTATAATTAGGTGCTCGACAATAATGCCATTACAATAAAAAGTAAGATTTCGACTATTTGAGCAAGAATACAAGGTTTTTTCTCTCCATATTTTTTGAATTCTCTTTGCTGCATGCACAAAATTTCTAGCTCCTTGCTCATACTCCCTACTAGTTTCATGGTAAAAACAAAATATTTAACAACAAAAAAATCATTTTTATTAATTTCAAGTTAAAATTTAAGCTAAAATAATACTCTTATGTCTATAAATGCAACCAATCATTTTCAGTCGCAATATACAATATGGCTAAACCATGATAATTTGATACGCATATAAGTAAAGCATGGCTATTTTTTGTTGTAGGCAAGATACATTTTAGTTTGCATATAGTATTATCTATTTCTACACTTAAGATACATTCTGGTTTATTTTTTGCAATAGGCAGGACATATTTGTTGCAACCTGCACTTTGCTAACTTCAATTTTACATAAATCCATTGAAAATTCACATATCCATTTGGAATTCAAGTTTACACTAAATGAGGTATATTCAAAAAATTACCATTTATTGGGAGTATCACTTTATAAAACATTTGATGCTTTTATCCAAAATTTTGGGACCAACTCAAATAGCCAAATCAGGTCAACCATTGAGATTTTTTCTTAAAAAACCTTTAAAATCTCTATACGCTCAAAACTTGGAACACAAATATACATATCCCACTATATTAGCACTTTATGATATTTTCTCTTATGTAGGAACATTTTCATCAAATTTTTATCATCAACAATGTATTCTCCTTCTAAATCATGCCTAATGATTGTCCCAATTGCCACATCCATACCCCATCTTCTCTCCAATGAAGCACTCTTATTCCTAAACTGGTCATAAATTATAAGGTTGACTTCGGAAAAATTTCCTAGACCATTCAATGTAGTCCAAGGTTACCATAACAATATAATCAAAAACGAATATCATTCGCAGAAGTTATGTTCGGAATCAATATATGACTAATAAACCTTACTTATGAATATCATTTACATATAAATGCTTATAACTGCAAAACTCAAAATAGAAACTAATGTCAAAAATGTCCAATAATTGAAAATCACATATTGTTCTGTAGTGTCATTGCAATTTTAAGTTTAGTATCATTTTATTATCAAATTTAAGTCAATTTTTTAGTCATATTCGAACAATATAAAAAACATTAAACAGAACATTTGACTGGTTATATTTCATTTTGCAAAAAAGTTATGCTAAACATTTAACAGGCTTTCGCAAACTTAAGTCAAGTATCATTTTATTACCAAATATGTATAACATATTCCTTAGTGCAGTTACAAATTTTTTAATCATTTTTTTAAAATGTCGTTATAATAAAACATTTAGGATGCTATATTTCAACAGATATCAAAGTCGCAACAAATTTTCATATATGTATCAAGCAAATTACACTAGTACAGTACAAAAATGTTACACTTCTAACCAATTGATCAAACCTAGAAGGAAAATCGTCATTTAACATCGAGTGATTAAAGAAAAGATTGGATCTAATTAGTAAGAAAACTAACTCGTGCAGAATCAGTGCCTTGAAATCACACTATCTCTTACGGATCCTAATGACAAAAAGACATGAATTTGTCGAACTTCACGGATTGTAATATTCAAGAGGGTTGTCTTGGAATTGAGCAAATACCTTGGAATCAAGAAAAGGGTTGTGTGAAGCTTGAATAAAAAGGGATTCATGTTAATGAGGGAATAAACATGAGTAAATTTGAAGTGAAAGAAGAGAAAGGATAAGATATTTTAGCGGCAATGAAAAAAAATGGAGGAAAATGCCAAAAGATTTCATATGAGTAGTAACAGCGTCAATAGTAACAATGGCATTTGTATAAGTCATCCCCTACCCTAATTAACCATTAAACACTTAACTATAGCAAGTCAAGCTCCCATGTAATCCCTGTTTGCTATTAATATAGCATTTTCTTATAGTGCTTTGAATTTGTGCTCTCCCATTGATGGCTCGGGTTTGGGTGTTGAGGAGAAATTTTGATTCAAGACCGCTCAAATAAAAAAATGCTAAATCAACGGAAGATGAGATCGTGGTAAACATGCAAAAACAACCAATCAATATCAAAGACAATCTCAACCCAATCCAAAAGACAATCACAAGCACCACACAAGAGAAATAAATGGGCAATAATGAAAAGTAAATCACACAGGGATTTATAGTGGTTCCACTAACTTGTTAGTGTATGTCAACTTGACAGAGAGAGATCCTTTTATTAACACCAATGAAGAGTACAAGAGATTGATTACAATGGAGATTGATTACAATGGAGATTGATTCACTCAAGAATTTTATTTGAGGAGATAAAGAATTGAAAAAAAATAGAATTAGGTTAGAAATCCCTAAAACTTTATGAGAGATAGAATGAATGATTGAGCTGAATTCAATTGCCTTTCCTTCTACCCTTTAGGCCCCTTTTATAAAACCAATTACTTCATGCCCAAATTTCTTGACCTCCAAGTAAACTTGCCACTCAAATTATCTATTACTTCATGCCTAGGTTTCTTGACCTCCAAGTAAACTTGTCATCCAAGTTATCTATCCTTTCTTTCCATAAGAAAATTTCCCTTCCATTGATTTAGCATCACCAAATTTAACACTCCACCTTGATGCAAAATCACCTATCTCTAACTCCAAGACCTAATGTTATCCATACCATTACTTGTAACTGATAGCTCCAACTATCATTATATCTACCTTCACCAAGCTTGAACGTTTTCCCAATGAGTTCCGGCAAAGCCACCCCCCATTGCACTCCATCAACAAGCTCAGGCAAAGCCCCCTCCCGCTAATAAAGTGTTGAAAAACACCCAACTCCAAAACTAGTCTCACCAAAAGACAAACATACCAAGAAAATAGAACTTCAACCTCTCACCGATACTCTTCTACATTCATGCCAAGCTTCTCTCTCAACCATGCCACACCATGGCACCTAGTAGCTTTCTAAGAAAATTAAGTTCGAGGGATGCTACCCCGTGAGAACAAGGGTAACAAGATAACATACGATTATTATAGATATGATAAGGCATGGTAAATTGAATGCGCTTCTACTCTTTCTCTGCTTTGCTACTACCTTGTTATTCTAATTTATATATATATATATATATATATATATATCTACACCACCTAACTAGTGTCCCAACTAGTAATCTGTAGAAAATGATAATATTATAACGTGATCTCAATCCCCGCAACTGTGGTAGCCTTCAGGTGCACTCTATTATGAGGATTCCACCTCAATCTGCCTAATTGCCATGAACATGTTAGACGTACCCTTAATACCCTATCGATCGGCTCACTACTTGTATTAATTTCTCTTGTGTCTGTGTCAATCGGCCCTCTCTTGCGTGTAGATACCCTGTACTGGTCCCACCATAAGGTGTATCAATCCTTATGATAGCGACCCGACACGGTTCAAGATGCACAGTGTATAACTACTGGTACCCAGTGCCTGCTTTTTCCCACTCCGGAGTACGTGCATGTCCGTAAATCGTCAGAACCTACACTGATGCACCCCCTGCCGTTGTTTTGACCACTTATAATCAGCCCAGTAATTGTGCCCCACCCTGCCTAGTTTCAGGGTACCACGATACATCTATGTGGGTTACTGCTGAAATGGGTCCCCGTTACTAAGGTTTCTTATTGCTTAAGTTTGTGGTCCTATATATACAAATATTACCCACCTACACGAGATGTACTTAACCCTCCCACTGATTCTAGCATGTTTACTTAACTGTTAAGTTAGTGGGCCTATATGTACTAATATTACCCACCTACACGAGATGTACTTAACCCTCTCATCGATTCAAGCATGTTTATTTAACGATTAAGTTTTGTGGGCCTATATTTACTAATATTACCCACCAACCCGATATGCACTTAACCCTCCTACACATTATGTCATATTGGTCAAGTGTTGTTAATTTAACCCGCCTATTTATCACGTCATGTTGGTTAAGTGTTTCTTATTAACTTAACCCTACTTACTTATCATGTTGGATTGGTTAATTGTTTCCTATTAACTTAGCCCCGTTCGTCCATCAAGTTATATTGGTCAAGTATTTCTTGTTAACTTAACCCCACGTTATCATCATGTTGTGTTGGTCAAGTGTCATTAATCAATTCAAGTTAACTTAACCCACCTACTTGTCATGTTACTTTGGTTAAGTGTTGCCTTCTTGTGTCAACTTAACCCTACCTTAAACAGGTTATATTGGTTAGGTGTTGCCCTCTTGTTTTAACTTAACCCTACCACAAATCAAGTTATATTGGTTAAGTGTTTCTAATTACATAACCCTACCCATTCATCATGCTATACTGGTTAAGTGTTTCCTATTAACTTAACCCTAGTCATCCATCATGTTATATTGGTTAAGTGTTTCTCATTAACTTAAGCCTAGTCATTCATGTTATATTGGTTAAGTGTTCCTATGAATTTAACCCTAGTCATTCATCTTGTTATATTGGTTAAGTGTTTCTCATTAACTTAACCCTAGTCATTCATGTTATATTGGTTAAGTGTTCCTATGAACTTAACCCTGGTCATTTCTTAGCATGTCTTGTTCATTAGCATTAATTGATTTATTAATGCACCAACCTCTCATATTAGATATGTGTTGTTGCGGTTACTGGATGTGTCGGGCGGTTCCGAGCAGTTTTACACCACAACTCAATCTAACATCGGGTTTTAGTTGGGCATGATGCACTAACCTCTCACATTAGATAGGTGTTGTTGTGGTTACTGGATGCATCGGGTGGTTCCTGGCATTTTTACACCACAACTCAATCTAACCTCGGGTTAGACATGTTTATCTTTTCTCTAATTTACATATTTACAGTTTATATGTAAATTATTCACAATTGTTGTCAATTTCAGATTATGCCACATTTTCCATAAATGTCCAAGTCTAGATTTATATGCTAATTATCCCAACCAGACATATTCCAATTCTCAAGTTATGCCCAACAAAGCTAATTGCAAGTTATGGCCCCCAAAATTCAATATTCAAGTTATTACTCAAAATAAGCTACACCTAATCTTCCCAAGTTTGTAATCATAGACATGCCCCAAAATTACCATATCCATTATACTTGGCGTCCCAAATCAATAATTAGGCCAAATCTAGATTTGATGTTCCAATTTATATTTTACGCCCAATCTAGATTTAATGCTCAAGTTACCCCAAATTCGCAACAATAACAATTATGCCCAAAACTTGATTTATATGCCAATTTCATACTTTGTCGTTCGTGCCAATTCTAGGTTCGATATGCCAAATTACATATTCATGTCAAATTACCCTAAATTGCATCTTAACAGTCATGCCATACTATATGTTCCAAATTATGCCAAATAATGTCAATTTCATGTTATACACAATTACCCCTGCATTCATAACGTACGTATTTCGAGTTTTAACTTAAGATTCATAAAATAAGGGGGGAAGCAAGATTGGAACATCGTAAGGATGGGCATAGTCATATGATGATAAGAACTATTGGTCCAATAAACTTGATGTAACAAAAAGACAAGTTTTTCATAGAATACATCTCAGGCATATAGATATGATATGAATATCATCATGAATCATCATAGGCATATGAACTTAAAGAGGATTACAATTCCGATATACAACAAGGAGAGATATGATTGGACTAATTTCATAGTCAAAATGATTCCTAAAGATATCCAATCACAGATTCAATGAAAGATAGCTTATCTCAGGCATATTCTCATATTCAATTTATTACATGTCACAATTAGATTTAGATGTTCAAATCTAAAAAGTAAATGACTTACAAAACAAAGGCAAATCTTGTTTTCTGGAATCTGTTTCTGAAACTGAATAGCTCTCCTTTGATGTAGACTAATTGTTCTTCTAATTTAGATTTGATTTGATTCTTAGATTCTATCTTGCTTTCTAGTTGAAGGAGAATGGCGGCTACTCTAAGTTGACTATTGACAGCATGATGGCTCTTGGTATGAATTTGTGTGGTTTAGGGTTTAGATTTAGGTTGCTTATATAGAAGTTTGATTTAATAAGAGCTGTTTGATCAACCTAGGAAAAATTAAAGCCATTCAAACCTAAGAGAACCAACCAAAACTTGCCACCCAAGCCCCAATGACTCAGAAAATCGTCACACCAAGAAACACGTCAGGTTTCACATCTGGCCCGAGGGGGAGGTTGACCCCCTGGTTGACCTGGTCTCTGGGCGGGAAATTCCCCACCCAGCCTGCTTCGGGGTTTTTGAATTTCGAAATTTTAATTTTAATTTCGGGCTGGTTTTATTATTTAAATTTTTGAATCTTCTGAAGGTTATAACTCCTTCATATGGAGTCCGATTTACGCAAACTCGCACTCTATCTCAAGAAGAAATCCAACACGAACGCAATGGTGTAACCCATTTCCCTTAATTCTTCTTCTAAAAGTTAAATGTATTTAAATTCTTTAATTTAAATATTCACCGAAAATACGGGGTGTTGCATTCTCCCCTCTTTAAAGGATTTCGTCCCCGAAATCTCTAAGTTAAGAAGAATGCATATCCAAACATCCAACATCCATCTACTCAGCCATTCAATCACTGGCGTCCATTGTCCTTAAAAAAGATTTTCTAATGCTTTCATGATCATATGCATAGTGTGTGTACATGTCCTTATCTAATGCAAAATTAGGTGGTCTACTGATTCAGTTGACCTCCTTAATGCAGATTATGTTGGTACCATGTGTCCATCATGTATGCAATTATTCCTAATCATACTTTATAATTTTTACATGAGTGCTTAATCATTCATACAAATGCAACATCCATATGATAAAACATCAAGTTTAAATCCATATATATATATATATATATAAATTCACTCATGCATATGCAATATGAAAGTGACTGAGTCGATCTAGTGCCTAATGTGTGTATATGCATCCACGAGCAACCACTAACAACCACCTGCAACCACCAAACATAACATGTCTCAGACACATATTTACATCCATTGGCTTCTACCTAAGGATAAGGAATTGGATCGAGGAGATATACTTAAAAGGTAGATACAAGCAAGCATAAACTTAAGGAAAGAGAGATTAAGGATGTATCCTAAAGAAGAAAAGGGGTAGGCTGCGCGTATCTAGTCTTCTGTCTTCTAAGTCGCATTTTCTTGAGCTTCACTCCACTGTACCTTAACTAATTTAACTTCACGATTGCGAAACTTCTTGACCTCCATTTCCAAAACCCAATAGTAAAGATAGGACCTCGATCACTTACTATGCTAGAGGGTATCCAATGTAGTCGAACTATCTTTCCAAGATAAACAGGTGTTAACCATGATACCAAGTGTATATACTAAGATGATTAGAGGTCTCTCCTCTACTTAGCTTATGCATCATGTCACAAATCTGAGGGTCTAAAGCTAAAGGTTGCTATGTACTTTTTACCTCTCTTAAGGTCAGTCTTACTTAGGGCGCCTGCCACAACCATTTATTTCTCATGCAAACCATCCTAGTCGAATTCGACATCCCTCAAGTACAAGCCCCAAAGGCCTAAACCAGTATCATACAAGCACCCAAGGAATACCTCCTCCGAATTTGGACGATCTATGTGAGATGATACTAGCAAAACAACCAAACAATTGAGCACTTAACCGACTCTGGCTATCCTCACAAATCTTGCTCCAAAACAATCGTTGGTCGCATAACTGGCTTTGCATTGTCAACTAGATATATGAGGAAGTCTATCTCGAGTTTTAGGGGGAAACCCCTAACATTATCGAAAACATCTGTGTGCTCATGGACTACTCTAACGGATTGCAAATCATAGACAGATGCATCAAGTGATTCTAGGTAGCTAAGTGTAATTGATCCCTTAGGATCGCACGAAATTTCGAGGGTATTCCCGAGGCAAGTCGAAAGTCTAACTACCCTCCTTTCACAATTACTAGCTAACTAATCCATGCCTAGAATCAAACCATAGCCCATGAAACCAAAAACATAAGCATTACATTTAAACTCAATAGTTAATATAACTATTCTCAAATCCTTACAAACCAAAGATAAATGAGCCGAACCACAAATTGGTTTTGAGACAATAATAGGATCATCTATAATACAAGTACTAAGGTGCAGAGACTCAACTATGGAAGCAGATATAAACGAATGTGAAGCGCTAAAATCAAAAGATTACTAACAGGATGATCAAAAGAAGACTAAACTTTACTATCTTTCTCTCAGGTACGCTGGCGGTGAAATCATGCACTTGCCTTTCTGAAAATCCTGTCCTTTGTCCTTGTCCTCCGGGCGATCCTTGATAAGATGCCCTGCCTCACCATGCTGAAAACAACCACTTGTCTTTTACTTCCTTTAATTAAATGACCCGCTATACCACAGAAAAGATACTTTCTTTTGTTGAGGGATCTACTATTTCCTCCACCCTTCTTATATTCCAATCCCTTGTTTGTGATTCTTCCCCTTTGGCCTCTTTCTCTTTACCTCCTTTGTGAACCATGTTGACAACCTCCCGAACGTTGCATCCATCGCACGGGAAACCCTACAAAGCTTGGAAGAGAATTAGCCGCAGGTGAAACTACTACGACTATGGATGGAGGTTGGGCACTTCTTCGCCCTTTGACAGGTGTCGTAGTCTCATTGAGCCTACGGAACCATGCCGCGATGAGGTTACCTCCCAGAATGCCAGGAGCCCCGAAGACTCAGGAAAGACGGAAACAAGGATTCAAACAGAGGATCAAAAGATAGTGCATAATTTGGGGAATATTCCTTTAAAACAAAACTTTAGTTTTGAAAATGCTTCTTTTAAAACTGTTTTGAAAATATTTTTTCAAATCTTTTATCTGATTCAGTAACCTTCAGCTCTGATACCAAGTGAAACACCCCACCTCCGTTAAGGTCACTCACAAAGGGAATGCCTTAACTTTGGTTGAGCATTTTAGGTAAAAGATGCAGATAAATCACAAGGTAGACAAATAAAGCAGCGGAAAATAAAGTCATTTTATAAACAATGTGGTTCAATCAAGCTTTTACAACAGTTATCTCAATCATACTTAACAGTAATACATAGAACTTCTGTCTTGATTTAAAAACTTCCAAGTATAAAAGAAGCATAAAAATAACAATGATATTCCCCAATAAAGCATGAACCAGCCATAGCAGTGGAAGAGAGAGTCCAAAGCAATACATCAACTATCTTCGAGCTTGGAAAGAAAACTGGGCTAAGTGGTAACATTTCCTCCCTGTGAACCTTAGGGAGGGAACGGAAGAAAAGAGGTGAAACAAAACTAGGTCAGACATAAGTCTGGTAAGTCCAGTGACTTTCAGCATATAAACAGGCAAAAGCATCACGACATTAATAAACTAAGTATAAGACAATACCGTGAGAACAAGGATAACAAGATAACATACGATTATTATAGATATGATAAGGCAAGATAAAATGAATGCGCTTCTACTCTTTCTCTGCTTCGCTACTACCTTGTTATTCTGATATATATATATATATATATATATATATCTGCACCACCTAACTAGTGTCCCAACTAGTAATCTGTATAAATGATAATATGATAACGTGATCCCAATCCCCGCAATTGTGGTAGCCTTCATGTGTACATCTATTATGAGGATTCCACCTCAATCTGCCTAATTGCCATGAACATGTTAGATATACCCTTACTACCCTATCGATATGCTCCCTACTTGTATTAATTTCTCTTGTGTCTGTGTCAATTGGCCCTCTCTTGCGTGTAGATACCGTGTGCTGGTCCCACCATAAGGTGTATCAGTCCTTATGATAGCGACCCGACACGATTCAAGATGCACAGTGTATAACTACTCGTACCTAGTGCCTGCTTTTTCCCACTCCGGAGTACGTGCATGCCCGTAAACCGTCGGAACTTACACTAACGTACCCTCTTCCGCTGTTTTGACCGCTTATAATCAGCCTAGTAATCGTGCCCTACCCTGCCTAGTTTCAGGGTACCATGATACATCTATGTGGGTTACTGCTGAAATGGGTCCCCGTTACTAGGGTTTCTTATTGGTTAAGTTTGTAGGCCTATATATACAAATATTACCCACCTACACGAGATGTACTTAACCCTCCCACCGATTCTAGCATGTTTACTTAACGGTTAAGTTTGTGGGCCTATATGTACTAATATTACCCACCTACACGAGATGTACTTAACTCTCTCATCGATTCAAGCATGTTTATTTAACGTTAAAGTTTTGTGGGCCTATATTTACTAATATTACCCACCAACCCGATATGTACTTAACCCTCCTACACATTATGTCATATTGGTTAAGTGTTGTTAACTTAACTCGCCCATTCATCATGTCATGTTGGTTAAGTGTTTCTTATTAACTTAACCCTTCTTACTTATTATGTTGGATTGGTTAAGTGTTTCCTATTAACTTAATCCCGTTCGTCCATCATGTTATATTGGTCAAGTATTTCTTGTTAACTTAACCCCACGTGTTCATCATGTTGTGTTGGTTAAGTGTCATTAATCAATTCAAGTTAACTTAACTCACCTACTTGCCATGTTACTTTGGTTAAGTATTGCCTTCTTGTGTCAACTTAACCCTACCACAAACCAAGTTATATTGGTTAAGTGTTGCCCTCTTGTTTTAACTTAACCTTATCACAAACCAAGTTATATTGGTTAAGTGTTTCTTATTACTTAACCCTGCCCATTCATCATGCGATATTGGTTAAGTGTTTCCTATTAACTTAACCCTAATCATCCATCCTGTTATATTGGTTAAGTGTTTCTCATTAACTTAACCCTAGTCATTCATCTTGTTATATTGGTTAAGTGTTTCTCATTAACTTAACCCTAGTCATTCATGTTATATTGGTTAGGTGTTCCTATGAACTTAACCCAAGTCATTTCTTAGCATGTCTTGTTCATTATCATTAATTGATTTATTAATGAACCAACCTCTCACATTAGATATGTGTTGTTGCGGTTACTGGATGTGCCGGGCGGTTCCGGGTAGTTTTACACCACAACTCAATCTAATCTCGGGTTTTTCTTGGGCATGATGCACTAATCTCTCACATTAGATAAGTGTTGTTGTGGTTACTGGATGTGTCGGGCGGTTCCGGGCAGTTTTACACCACAACTCAATCTAACCTCGGGTTAGGCATGTTTATCTTTTCACTAATTTACATATTTACAGTTTATATGTAAATTATTCACAATTGTAGTCAATTTCAGATTATACCACATTTTCCATAAATGTCCAAGTCTAGATTTATATGCTAATTATCCTATCCAGACATATTCCAATTCTCAAGTTATGCCCAACAAAGCTAATTGCAAGTTATGGCCCCCAAAATTCAATATTCAAGTTATTACTCAAAATAGGCTATACCTAATCT
The DNA here is from genome assembly GCA_030737875.1 of Allium sativum. Classification (NCBI taxonomy): domain Eukaryota; kingdom Viridiplantae; phylum Streptophyta; class Magnoliopsida; order Asparagales; family Amaryllidaceae; genus Allium; species Allium sativum. The sequence goes on along the minus strand of CM060916.1, from coordinate 1,041,862,745 downwards.
TCCCAAGTTTGTAATAATAGATATGCCCCAAAATTACAATATCCGTTATACTTGGCGTCCTAAATCAATAGTTAGGCCAAATCAAGATTTAATGTTCCAATTTATATTTTACGCCCAATCTAGATTTAATTCTCAAGTTACCCCCAAATTCGCAACAATAACAGTTATGCCCAAAACTTGATTTATATGCCAATTTCATACTTTTTCGTTCATGCCAATTCTAGGTTTAATATGTCAAATTACATATTCATGTCAAATTACCCCAAATTGCATCTTAACAGTCATGTCATACTACATGTTCCAAATTATGCCGAATAATGTCAATTTCATGTTATACCCAATTACCCCCGCATTCATAACGTACGTGTTTCGAGTTTTAACTCAAGATTCATAAAATAAGGGGAGAATCAAGATGGAACATCGTAAGTATGGGCATAGTCATATGATGATAAGAACTATTGGTCCAATAAATTTGATGTACTAAAAAGACAAGTTTTGCATAGAATACATCACAGACATATAGATATGATATGAATATCACCATGAATCATCACAGGCATATAAACTTAAAGAGGATTACAATTCCGATATACCACAAGGAGAGATATGATTGGACCAATTTCATAGTCAAAATGATTCCCAAAGATATTCAAACACAGATTCAATGAAAGGATAGCTTACCTCAGGCATATTCTCATATTCATTTTATTATGTCACAATTAGATTTAGTTGTTCAAATCTAAAAAGTAACTGACTTACAAAACAAAGGAAAATCTTGTTTTCTGGAATCTGTTTTTTGAAACTGAATAGCTCTCCTTTGATGTAGACTAATTGTTCTTCTAATTTAGATTTGATTCTTAGCTTCTATCTTGCTTTCTAGTTTAAGGAGAATGGCGGCTACTCTAGGTTGTCTATAGACAGCATGATGGCTATTGGTATGAATTTGTGTGGTTTAGGGTTTAGATTTAGGTTGCTTATATAGAAATTTGATTTAATAAGAGCCGTTAGATCAACCTAGGACCAATCAAAGCCATTCAAACCTAAGAGAACCAACCAAAACTTGTCACACAAGCCTTAATGACTCATAAAATCGTCACACCAAGAAACACGTCAGGTTTCAGATCTGGCCCGAGGGGGAGGTCGACCCCTAGGTCGACCTATGTACCCAGGTCGATCCCCTGGTCGACCTGGTCTCTGGGCAGGAAATTTCCCGCCCATCCTGCTTCGAGGTTTTTGAATTTCGAAACTTAAAATTTAATTTCGGGCTGGTCTTATTATTTAAATTCTTGAATCTTCTGAAGGTCATAACTCCTTCATACGGAGTCCGATTTACGCAAACTCGGACTCTGTCTCAAGCAGAATTCCGAGACGAACGCAATGGCGTAACCCATTTCCCTTAATTCTTCTTCTAAAAATTAAGTGTTTTTAAATTCTTTAATTTAAATATTCATTGGAAATACGGGGTTTTACAGTAACTAACCAACATGCAATTCATCTCCTTACTACCCCAAAAACAAGACCATGAGATGTTGTACCTTTCAAGTATCTCAAGATAAGCTTCACTGCTTCCCAATGTAATTTTCCCGGATTAGCCATGAACCGACTAACCATCCTGATGGCATTTGCAATATCTGGTCTCGTTCACACTATGGCATACATCAAACTTCCAATCGCACTAGCATATGGAACTTTTGCCATATAAGCCTTGTATTTCTCCTCGATAGGTGACCCTTTACTCGAAATCTTTACATGCAAAGGTAAAGGTGTATTTGACGCCTTTGCATCTTCCATGCTAAACCGGCAAAGCACTTTTGTAATGTATTCCTTTTGAGTCAATTTCAACTCAAAATGCTTTCGATTCCTTTCAATCTCCATGCCCAAAATCTTCTTTGCTTCTCCAAGGTCTTTCATCTCGAGTTCCGCTTTTAATTTCAATTTCATCTTGTTGATTTCTTCCTTGTCCTTAAAAGCAATGAGCATTAAAACCACATACAATAACAAATACACCAAACAATCATTTCCCAACTTATTGAAATAAATGCAAGCATCCTTTATGCTTCGATGGAAGCCAATTTCAAGCATGAAATGATCAAATCTCTTGTACCATTGCTTAGGTGATTGCTTCAAACCATATAGTGATTTCTTCAACTTGCAAACTAGTTTTGACTTACCTTCTACAACAAACCCTTCTGGTTGCTCCATGTAGATGTATTCATCCAAGTCTCCATGCAAGAAGGTGGTTTTCACATCTAATTGCTCCAACTCCAAGTCATGAATAATAACTACGGCAAGTAATATCCGGATAGAAGTATGCCTCACAATCGATGCGAAGATCTCATCATACTCCTTTCCTTTCCTCTACGCAAACCCCTTAGCCACTAGCCTAGCTTTATATCTTCCATCATCCTTCACCTTATATATCCATTTGCATCCAATAGCACAGTTTCCTTGAGGAAGTGGAAACAACTCCCAAGTATAGTTCTTCATCAACGATTGCATCTCTTCCACCGTGTCACAAATCCACTTTGAGCTATCACTCGAATCCATGACGTCATCAAGGTCCATCGGCTCATTTTGGACTACATGAAGAGCATAGTCCAAATTCTCACAAAAGCTAAGATAGTTCTAATCACCATATCTTTCAGGTGGCCTTATAGAGCGACGACCAACCCGAGTAACAATACCATCACCTGGTCTTCCTTCAGCTCCTCCTTGAACCGAATCTTCTCTAGGCTCGTGCACATCACCAACACTACTAGAGGAATCCTATGTACTATGTGATGCAACATCAACTGCATTCACCTCACTGAAAGTTTATGCGTACATGTCAAGTATGATACACACAAGGATCGTGTAACATGATAAACAATATTCAAGTATAAAGTAATAGCTAATCACAGAACAGTAGTATAGTAAATGCAGTAAAAATGGAAAAATCACACCAGGGCTTTTTATACTGGTTCGGAGCACCGTCCTACGTCCAGTCCCAGACCTCTCTCCGGATTTTCACTAATCAACAACTTCGCTTCACCAGGAGGAACAGGTTCACAACACCCAAGCAACCGAAAGGGATTTCACGCCTCTAACAACACAAGGACTTCAACACTTGCCTGATCACACACTGGACTTCAACACTTGCCTGATCACACACAGGACTTCAACTGATACAATGGTTTTGACTTCTGCTTTGTGTTCTTGATTCAACACGGATAGTCAACAATTTGAGTACAATCTTCCTATAATCTGATCCTTAAGTATATACTTTGAATGCATAGATTTAAGGAAGTATATTGCTTATTGAATGAAGAGATATGAAATAATTTCAATGATTCAATAAGCAATTGAAATATTTGAGAGCTTTTAGAATGCAAGAAGTAAGATCAGAATTTAGAGCAAGAATCGGTGATTTGAAAGTATGATTTCAAGTCTATTTATAATGTAGAATAGTTGCATTCCTTCATGAAGAGTTTTTATAAAAGATTACATCCGTTTCCATTGAAAATTGAAGAGAAAACTCTTGATGAATGGAAGCAACCCTTCAGGAAAAAGCTTGCTATTTCGGAAACGGTCGATAGGTCAAAAATCACGGGTCGACTGGTTGAATTGAAAATTTCAGAAAAATAGCCGTTGTGTGTAAAAACACATAAACTGGTCGACTGGTCCTTTTTGGGCGGTCGACCGTTTTATTTTCTGTTTCAAAAAACACAGCAGAACCGGTCGACTGGTCCTTTTTGGGTGGTCGACCATTTTATGGTTGTGGACCAGAGGACCTCGGTCCACAGTCTATATCACTCTGCACTATTTCCCGGTCGGAGCTTGGACCGTTTGGGCTTTTTCTGTGATTTTTCATTTCCTCAAATATACAGATTTCAGCAACAAAGATATGATATTGTTTTGTGCATTCGTGTTATACTTTGAGGATAGATTTTAACATATTTCTAACACGACTCAAAGTAAAAAACCTTATCTATATGAAATGATCTTCATTGCACCTTTATATGTTGGCATCGATCAAAATCTTGTCTCAACATTCTCCCCTTTTTTGATTGATGACAACACCTTGGATTTTCTCCCTCTAAATATAAAGCTCCTCCTGAATTTCTGCAACATTTGTTAGTTCATAATATAAATAATATTACCTTTTGATTCCTGCATTAACAAATGTTAGATCACATATACTATTACCATTGTTAAGCACATTATTTTAAATGTTAGTATATGTAACATGAATGATATGAATAATCATAAGAGAAAATATTTCTCCCCCTTTGTCATCGATTAAAAAGAATAAATACCATAATAAGAACAGTAATCGAGTGTAGTAGAGAATACAAATAATTATAGCACCTTTAGAGGATATTGAATCATGTGATTTTGTTTTGATAAGTTGAGTTTTCAACGATATTTAGAGATGTCGAATAACCTTCTCTTTATTGTGGTGTACCTGCAAAAAATATAAGATATATAGTTTTGGTACCCACTTGCTTTCTTTGGGTCCATGGGTTAGATGGAAGGTAACCATACCCAAGAGGGTTTAATGGAACCTTTAAAGATAAAATTTTCATTATTAACCACTGAATCAAAATAGTCATCGATATATTTTTCTCTATTTTTCCAACTTATAGGAACACAAATACTTAAGTAATCTCTAGTGATATTCATATTCGTACTTCTATATTTATTATAAATACCGCTAGTCATAGAAGTATTCGAATTTCTATAATAATTGGGTTTTGGATATGCATTAGTACTAGCAGTGATATTCTTATTGTACATAAAAGCATATCTAGTACTATTTCTATGATTATTATATCCTATACCACTTTTGTCATGTAAAGGTCGAGATCTAGATAAAATCATGTTTAAATCATTTTGACCTTTATAAAATTTCGCGAATTTATTTGTACATTTGATTCCACAGTCGCGATTAATATTTTCAAAAGAAACTTTGCTATTAATACCCTTATTTAATTCAGAATTCTTCCTTTTTAAAGTTCTATTCTCATTTTCGAGACAACTAATTTGAGATTCTGAATTATATAAAGATGATTGTAATTTTTCAACATTTTCTTTTGATTCAGAGATTGCTTTTTGCAAAATATTATTATTAACTTTTAAAGTCTCACATTCTTTAGATAATTCCAAATTCTTTTCAGTTAGAGCTCCATTCTCTTTTTCAAGAGACGAAATTAAAGAACTAGAATTGTTTAAAGAATCTTCTAATGATTTATTTCTATTTTGCAAAAGATCGATTTCCTTTAAAAGAACATTGTTTTTATCTTCTAGTCGCTCATTTTCTTTTTGAAGGGAATCTTTTTGAGAAATAAGCTTTTCTAAGGTATTTTCAAAACATTTGGCTTGTTTTTCCAAAAAAATATTTTCTTATTTTAATTTGGAATTTTCTTGCTCACAATTTTTAGCCTTGGCTACAATGATTACATAAAGTTTACTCAAACTTCTAAAATCTTTCAACAATTTTTCATGGTTTAACAAAAGATCTTTATATAAAGAATCTGTACATACCGATTGTGATCTGACTTTAGCCATGAGACATTTGTTTCCTTGGTCTCCTGATCCTGCTTTGTTGCTCTTCCATTTTCTCATTCCCTGACTCGATTTATTTAATGCCATTTGTTCTAGGATGTTGTTACGATCTCAAGAACGCCAGGCTCTGATACCAATTGAAAGTTTGTGCATACTTGTCAAGTATGATACACACAAGGATCGTGTAATATGACAAACAATATTCAAGTATAAAGTAATAGCTAATCACAGAACAGTAGTATAGTAAATGCAGTAAAAATGGAAAAATCACACCAGGGCTTTTTATACTGGTTCGAAGCACCATCCTACGTCCAGTCCCAGACCTCTCTCTGGATTTTCACTAATCAACAACCTCGCTTCACCCGAAGGAACAGGTTCACAACACCCGAGTAGCCGAACAGGATTTCACGCCTCTAACAACACGAGGACTTCAACACTTGCCTGATCACACACAGGACTTCAACACTTGCATGATCACACACAGGACTTCAACTGATACAATGGTTTTGACTTCTGCTTTGTGTTCTTGATTCAACACGGATACTCAACAGTTTGAGTACAATATTCCTATAATCTAATCCTCAAGTTACACTTTGAATGCGTAGATTTAAGGAAGTATATTACTTATTGAATGAAGAGATATGAAATAATTTCAATGATTCAATAAGCAATTGAAATATTTGAGAGCTTTTAGAATGCAAGAATATTTAGAAAGTAAGATCAGAATTTAGAGCAAGAATCGGTGATTTGAAAGTATGATTTCAAGTCTATTTATAGTGTAGAATAGTTGCATTCCTTTATGAAGAGTTTTTACAAAAGATTGCATCCGTTTCCATTGAAAATTGAAGAGAAAACTCTTGATGAATGGAAGCAACCCTTCAGGAAAAAGCTTGCTGTTTCGGAAACGGTCGACAGGTCAAAAATCACCAGTCGACTGGTTGAATTGAAAATTCCAGAAAAATAGCCGTTACGTGCAAAAATACATAAACCGGTCGACTGGTCCTTTTTGGGCGGTCGACCGTTTTAGTTTCTGTTTCAAAAAACACAGCAGAACCAGTCAACTGGTCCTTTTAGGGCAGTCGACCGTTTTATGGCTGTGGACCAGAAGACCTCGGTCCACAGTCTATATCACTCTACACTCTTTCCCGGTCGGAGCCTGGACCGTTTGGGCTTTTTCTGTGACTTTTCAATTCCTTAAATATACAGATTTCAGCAACGAAGATATGATATTGTTTTGTGCATTCGTGTTATACTTTGAGGATAGATTTTAACATATTTCTAACACGACTCATAGTAAAAAAAAACTTATCTCTATGAAATGATCTTCATTGCACCTTTATATGTTGGTATCGATCAAAATCTTGTCTCAACACTCACAAGCATCTCCAACAGCTCTACTTTCTCTAAGCCTGAAAGTGGGAATAACTACCTTCTCCTTTGATTCACCATGAACCAAATCTGGAACATCCGATGAGCCTTCATTCTCCTTGAACATTGCCAACTCATCAAAAGTAACATGACCATAGCCTTCTTCGTTTTCGAATTCCAAATCCGATAGCTTTTGACCCCATCCATATAACCGAGAAAAATCCCTTTGAAAGCTCTAGGTGTGAACTTATCATTTCTCGGATCAGGCACATAAACTAGACTGCCAAATACCCAAAGATAACTCAAGTCAATGCTCTTCCCCTTCCACACTTCCTCCGTAATTTTGTTATCAATAGCTGAGCATGGAATTCGATTAATAGTATGCCCTGCATTTAACAAAGCTTCGGCCCAAAATCCCTTAGACAAACCTGATGTCAATATCAAGCATCGAGCTTTCTCTAGTAGATTTCGGTTCATTCTCTCCGCCACTCCATTAGATTGCGGATCTCCCGGTGTAGTAAAATACCTCCGAATACCATGATGCTTGCAAAACTTTAGAAATTCTCCGGAAACACACTCACTGCCATTATCGGACCTAAGAATCTTCAAAGTCTTTTCACTCTCATTCTCAACAAGAGCCTTCCATTCTTTGAATCTTGCAAATGCCTCCGACTTGGCCTTCATTACATACACCCAAACCTTCTGAGAAAAATTATCAATGAAAGAAATATAATATCTTGCTCCTTTTAAAGAAGCTACAGGCGCTGGTTCCCAAATATTCGTGTCCACGTACTCAAGAATCCTTCTTGAATCATGTTTTCCGTAACCGAATGACACTCTAGTTTGCTTCCCTATGACACATTCTTCGCAAAACTCCAACTTGTTGAAACTCTCACCATCAGTCATCTCCCTCCGACGAAGAACATCTAAACTCTTCTCCGAGACATGACCCAATCTCAAATACCACAGTCGTGTCGCATGTAAGCTACGAGAACTATCAACACTGACACAAGTTTCACCTCCCACGGTCACTCCTTAAAGCAAATAAATACCATGAGTTCTAGCACCCTTCATAACCACAAGCAAACCCTTTGAAACCCTCAATCTATCACTCTCAATGGTGATCTTGCAACCTAAAGAATCCAACTGCCCCAAAGAGATAAGTGACTTTCGTAGTCCCGGAACCTAGCGCACATTAGTGAGAGTACGAACCACTCCGTGAAACATCGAATTTGCACGGATCCAGTGTCTTTCGACTTGTAAAATGTACCATTTCCCATAAAAATAGAATTTCCTTTCTGATCAACATAAGAAGAAAAACAATTCCTATTAGGCGTCATGTGATATGAAGCCCCTAAATCAAGCACCCATTCGCTGCCCGAAACATCCGATGTTACAACCGACAAAACATATATGTCTCCCATGCCAACATCTCTCTCCACCACAACTGGTGAAGATGCTACTTCTTTCCTCCCTTTGTCTAGACAATCATTCTTCCAATGACCGGGTTTCTTACATATAAAGCACTTGTCATTTCTTTCTTTCGATTCTCCTCTTCCACCGGGCTTCCTAGACTTAGAACGCCCTCGGTTTCCCTTCTTCTCTCACTTTTCTTTCTCCGCAAATAAACCTTGACCATTACCAGCACTACTACTACCATCACTCAGCTCCTTCATCTGATCTCGCAATTCCTCACTAAGAAGACATGTCTTGACATCATTTAGAGTTAATGTATCCCGACCATAGATCAAACTATTTGAGAACCCAGTATAGCGTTCAGGCAATGAACAAAACAATATCATCGCCTTCTGCTTCTCCTCAATCTTCAAATCTACCATCTTCATTAGCAAATCATCAAACACATTCAAATGCGCCTTTAGCGAAGTTCCTTCCTTCATCTTGTAGGTAAAGAAAGTCCGCAACAAGATCAGTCGATTTGTGAGTGATTTCTTCATATACAACTCCTCCAACTTGTTCCAAATACCTTTAGCAGTCGTCTCACCACTTGTTTCAGAAATAACATTCTCCCCCATGGTAAGTTGAAGTGTAGTGAATGCCCACTCTTCCATTTCTTCTTTCTCTGTATATGAGATGTCCTTTGGCAATAAATGTGTATCAAACACTACCTGATGTACCCGATTCCACTTAAGAATCGCTTTCATCTTCCATTTCCACTTTTCAAAATCATTATCGTCATTCCACTTGTCGATAACCAAGAACAAGAAGTTGCATATGACTCATGTGTATAAGGAACTACGCCACTTAGACCAACTGTTGAGACACTATTTGAATCTGGTTCCGACATTTTTATAGCTGTCAACCAACAGCAATTCTATGATACCAAATGTTGAGGAGAAACTTTGACTCAAGACCACTCAAATTAAAAAATCCCAAATCAGCGGAAGACGAGATCATGGTAAACGTGCAAAAACAACCAATCAATATCAAAGATAATCTCAATCCAATGCAAAAGGTAATCATAAGCACCACACAAGAGAAATAAATGGGCAATAACGAAAAGTAAATCACACAGGGAGTTATATTGGTTCCACTAACAATATGTTTGTGTACGTCCATTTGAAAAGAGAGAGAGCGCTTTTTATTAACACCAATGAAGAGTACAAAAGATTGATTATAATGGTCACTCAATTCACTCAAGAATTTTATTTGAGGAGATAAAGAATTGAAGAAAATTGTGACGGCAAGGAATTTCGCTCGATCCGAATCAGTCGTTAAACCGATCTAGACCGTTCGAAATCCCTGATCGTTTTGAGGACAAGACAAAACAGAACGCAGACGGAAGAACATTTCATTGCTATTACAACAATTCCATCAGATACAAGAATATACAGAGTATAAATGAATAAATTACATTTGATAAATATCAGAGATTACAATAAATTACATAGCAGCGGAAAATAATACAAAACACAATTGAAAGTAATACACGGATATAGAGCTTTCCGAGCATCGTTCCAGCTGTAAATCAGGATCCTGTGAATAAAAATCTGCAAATTCATTAAAACTCCTTTTACTGGAATAAAGAACTAGTGTCATTTAAAACACAGTTCACGACAAACCCCAAATCAATTCTATTTATAATTATATATAATTATTTATATTCTAACGACGACGTATATAATATATACGTTCTTAATATATTCAAAATAAATTTCTCGTCGATTTTATTTAAAATGATCTATTTTAAATATTCAAAATTCGCTAAAATTGCCAAAATAAAAATTTTAAACTAGCTCAGATTTTCGGGTTGTTACAAAAATAGAGCTATGTTAAAAATCCCTAAAACTTGACGAGAGATAAAATGAATGAATTGAATTGAATTCAACTGCCTTTCCTTCTTTAGGCCCATTTTATAAGACCAGTTACTTCATGCCCAAGTGTCTTACCTCCAAGTAAACTTGGCACCCAATTATCTAATACTTATGCCCAAGTTTCTTGACCTTCGAGTAAACTTAGCATCTAAGTTATCTATCCTTTCTTTCCATTTGAAATTTTTCCTTCCATTGATTTAGCATCACCAAATTTAACATTGAGTTGTATAAGAAAAGTAAATTGTAATATTATTGAGAACAGATGATGTAATTGTATTCTGAACTGTTTTAGATAGATGATACATAACGTGTGCTATAGTATATATAGCAATGATATGATGCTGGGCATAAAACAGATGCAAGCCCATATAATAAGCCCAATAGGCATTACAAAGCTCATTTTGATATAAGCCGATAGCGGCCTCTCTTGTTATATTATTACCCCGCCTCAAAATGTGCTAGGGTTTCTTCTGCAGTCTCTTTGCGCCGCCACCATTGAAAACCTTGAGCTCTTGTCTTAATCTCTCAAAATTTTGCTTCGATAATGCTTTGGTTAATACATCAGCCTTCTGATGAAAGGCGGGGATGTGTTTGACCACTAATTTTCCAGCTTCAGTCTTCTCTCTGACAAAATGGAGGTCTATTTCCATGTGCTTCGTCCTCGAATGCTGTATGGGATTAATCGAGAGAGAGACTGTGCTTCTGTTATCACACCAGAGGGTTGGTCTCTTGGCAAACTTTAACCCTAATTCGTCAATTAGGGCTTCTACCCAAATTATCTCTGCCGTGGTCGAGGCTATGGCTCTATACTCGGCTTCAGTGCCGGATCGTGAAATTGTACCTTGCTTCTTCGTGTACCAGGAGATTGGGTTCGGTCCCATGAACAAACAGTAACCTGAAGTGGATCGACGGTCATCTGGGTCATTAGCCCAGTCAGCATCGCTGTAAGCGTTTAAATTAATATCCTTGCTTGCTTTTATAGAGATGCCATATTCTGTAGTTCCTTGTATGTACCTTAGAATACGCTTTACAGCAGTCCAGTGTTTGTTCAGAGGATTAGCCATGAACTGACATACCTTGTTGACCCTGAAACTGATCTCAGGTCTAGTTATAGTCAAATATTGTAGGGCACCTACTATGCTACGGTATTGTTTGTGATTTTCAATTGCTTCACCATCGTATTTGGATAATCTCAAATTGCTTGTCATGGGTGTGGAGATAGATTTAGCATTGTCCATGTTGGCTCTCTTAAGAATTTCTGTTGCATATTTCTTTTGTGAAAGGAAAATTTCAGTGTCTGTTTTCCTTTCAACTTGTATGCCTAAGAAATAGCTTAATTCCCCCATGTCTTTGATGGCAAATGTCTGTTCCAGTTGAGTCACAACTTTGTTAACCTCTGTTGAGTCATTCCCTGTTATGAGTATATCATCAACGTATACCAGAATATATGTAGTGCTTTTACTGTTTATTCTGGTATATAGTGAATTGTCTGAAACAGTGGCTTTGTAACCTAGATTAGTGAGGATGTTTTTCAGCTTTATGTACCAAGCTCTGGAAGCTTGTTTTAGGCCATATATGGCTTTCTGAAGTTTGCATACATAATTTTCTTTGCCTTTACAAGCATATCCTGTTGGTTGTTGCATGTAGACATCTTCATTAAGGTCACCATTCAGGAATGCATTACAAACATCTAGCTGTCTAATGTTCCAACCATTTGAGATAGCTATGGATAGGATAATCCTGATGGTTGTTGGTTTAACAACTGGCGAAAAGGTCTCATTGAAGTCAAAACCATATTTTTGAGAAAAACCTCTAGCAACCAGTCTTGCCTTGTGTTTGTAAACTTTTCCATCAGCATCTTTCTTTAACCTGTATGTCCACTTGCATCCTACAATGTTTTTACCTTTTGGTGCACTGACTAAACTCCAAGTATTGTTCTTGATCAGTGCTTCATATTCTTCATCCATAGCATCACACCAATGTCTGTAGTTGATTGCTTGATCATAGTTTATTGGTTCAACATCACAATTGATGTCATTGATAGATGCATGGTAGATTTTAGGTTTGAAAATACCACTTTTGGCTCTAGTAATCATATGGTGTCTTGTTTGAGGTTGCTGTGCTTCACTATCACTGCTGTTGTCATCTGATACTGTGGTATTTTCATGATTATCCACATTGTTGTTGTCACTTTGAGCTTGGTTATCATCAGCTATATCATCATTATCATCTGAGCTATATCCTGATCTGGTACTAGACACAGTTGGTGTAGCTAGAGTTAAATCAGGCACTTTATCTTCATGTGTGTGTGCAGTCCATTCTGATAGTGTAGGTATTGACCCCATCATTAATTTTGTTTGATCATGACTTTGTTTGTGTGTAGTTCCTTTTTCTGCAAAAGGGAAAACACACTCATTAAAGACAACATGTCTAGACATTATGACTTTCCCTTTCTCATCCATGCATTTGTAACCTTTTTGACTATTGCCATAACCTATAAAAGTACATTTGCTGGATCTAAGGGAAAGTTTATGAGTATTGTATGGTCTGAGGCATGGGAAACACATACATCCAAATGTCCTCAGTGTGCTATAATCAGGTTTCTTTCCATGTAGCATTTCATGAGGACATTTGAACTGCAATACCTTAGTTGGCATTTTATTTATCAAATAAACCGCTGTGTCAAATGCCTCATTCCAGTATTTCATAGGCATGGATGCCTTAGATAATAATGTTAGCCCTGTATCAACAATATGCCTGTGTTTTCTTTCTACAATGCCGTTTTGTTCAGATGTATAGGGGCAGGTAGTTCTATGAATTATTCCCTTGCTGTTAAAATAGCCTTTTAAAGGGAAAAACTCACTGCCTCCATCTGTTTGAACAATTTTTGTGCTACAGTTCAACTGCTTTTCACTGAAATTAATTAACTGTATCATAGTATTGTGAGTTTCAGACTTGGCCTTTAGAAAGAAAATCCAAGTGTATCTAGTGTAAGCATCTACAATTGATAAGTAATACCTGTGACCTTGCCTTGAGTGAATTGGTGCAGGACCCCACAGGTCTGCTGTTATCAGTTCAAGTGGTTTCGAATAAACAGAGGTAGATCTGTTGAAAGGTAATTTATGGCTTTTGCCTATTTGGCAATGTGTACAGATGCTGGAAACAGGTATGTATTTACAAGAAATTTTATTTTCATTCAATATTCTTGTAGTAATATCATGACTAGGGTGTCCTAGTTTACAATGCCAGATGTCAAAATCACTATCAATGGAAATTGGATTAACTTCAATAGAATCAGTATTATTTGTGACATTAGGAAGTTGAATACTAGCATTACAACGCCAACTATTGTTAACATTTTCCAATCTGGGATTCACGCTGCAGAATCTGTACAATCCATTGTCCAGTCTACCATGTAACAATATGTTTTTGCTTAGAGAGTCTCTAACAAGGCAGTAATTGGGGTGAAACTCAAAATATACCTTATTATCACTAGTGAATTGAGACACACTGATTAGGTTTTTCTTAACATTAGGGACTCTAAGTAGATTATTCAGTAAAAGTTTTCTTTTACCTTCAATAAAACCTGTTCCAGTGTGAGATATATTCATGGTTTCACCATTGCAAGTGTGAATGACTTGCTTACCTGAATAGTTCTTGTTACCAAGATTTAAATTCTGCAAATTGTTGGTGATGTGATTGGTGGCACCTGAATCTGGGAACCAATCCTCGCTGTTGATGTCTTCTGCTTTATTTGAGTCATCATTGTTGCCAGCAATAGTTGAAGTGTCTGCATTTGACCTGACCTGACCGGCTTGTGCAAGATTCACATTTGCATTTCTTTGATTGAATTGGCTTTGCTGAGAATTGTTTACATCAGTGTTGAACCTATAGTAACACCTGTTTGCTGCATGTCCAGGTTTGTCACAAATTTGACATTTGATTCTTGGAGTATTGCTGGATCTGCCTCTTCCTCTGCCTCTCTGGTTTGCATTTCCTCTCTGACCTTGGTTGTTACCTCTACCAAAACCAGGTACGTTTCTTGATTGGTTGGGATTTCTTGAACTTGAGGCAAAATTTATGCTAAAGTCATTTTGGGTAGCTTTTCTTTGCTCTACCCTACCTTCATGTGCCAACAAAGCCGAATAAACTGATTGCAATTCTGGTAGGACAGATTGTGTGGCAATGAAAGTAACAAGAGATTCATATTCTTCATCTAACCCATTCGTTAACGTAAGGATCTGTTCACTATCAGAAATTTGATGTCCCACGGCTTTTAGTTTATCGCATAGAGTTTTAACTTTAGAGATGTACTCTCTCATGGACATATCTCCTTTTCTTGAATTCTGAAACTCTCTTCTATAATGCATGATTCTTGCTGCTGATTGTGAATTGAATATTTGCAATATTGTAGTCCATATCTCATGTGAAGTGGTGCACCCTATGACTTGAGAGAGTAAGTTTGCGTTGATAGACGATAATAGCCAAGATGACAGTAAACTGTCTTGTTTTTTATGGTGAGTATACGCTGGGTTGCTAATCATTTGTCCATCCTTGTTGATTGTCATTGCAGGTGGTACAGACTTTGTTCCGTTGACATAATCTTGGAGGTCGTAACCTCTCAAGGCTGTCTCAATCTGGAATTTCCATAACAGAAAGTTCTCTTCGTCGAGAGGAATAGTGATAACCTGGCTCTTCGGCTTGATGAGAGTCAGAGGAGGAGCAGGGGGTTCAGCGCTGCCTATTCCAGAATTTGCTGTCGAATGATCATTGCTGGATTGATTCTGATTTCCAGTCATGATGAATAAATGGTGAAAAAGGTATTTGGCGAGGCTATTTGCTTGAAAGAGTGATAGCAGCCAATGAAAAAGTGGGTAAGTAACGGTGCAGAGGTGGTTCTTGTGTTCTTTTGAATTCAAGAACTAGCACTCTTGTATCAAGAAGTCAAAGGATGAGATCAAGAATCTCTGATGACGAGCAAAGATTGTTGTAGCCGCTGTGAACGAGAGTTCTGGCTTGGCACGCACAATCACTGATAGGAACAGACGCAGCTCTATGATCGGAGATGGGTGGCTCTCCGATGATGAATATAAACTCTGAGGAGACCCAAATCACAGCCCCCTTTGATCGAGAGAAAAGTGTTTTCAATATATGCCGTTTGGCAGTTTACAGCTCTGATACCATATAAGAAAAGTAAATTGTAATATTATTGAGAACAGATGATGTAATTGTATTCTGAACTGTTTTAGATAGATGATACATAACGTGTGCTATAGTATATATAGCAATGATACGATGCTGGGCATAAAACAGATGCAACCCCATATAATAAGCCCAATAGGCATTACAAAGCTCATTTTGATATAAGCCGATAGCGGCCTCTCTTGTTATATTATTAAGTTGTTTATGTTATTGGTTCATCCTTTGTACCCTCCCATCGTTAGTTCGGGTTTGGGTTGTTTCAAGAGAATTGTCGACATCACATATATTTAGGCATGATTTGGTTGCTTCCATGTCTTGAGATGCGGATTGGTGGTCGGACACTCAAGTTGCGAGCGTTCAGAATTTTTAAACTCCGCTTTGTTTTTTCAAGGTTTGAGTCTGTGAGTAGGCACTATGACAACTAACATACTACGTAAGGTAGATTGGAGTTTGGTTGACCGAGGCCCTTCATTTCCAAGGCATGGTCTGGAGAGCAGGTGGATGGATCACACCCACTTTAGGTTATACTTCACATAATGGATCGAAAGCTAGGAGTTGATGATCTAGCAGTTGGATTCCATCAACTGTCTTTATTCTCGTGCTTCCAATTTGTAGGGAAGAGGTAGGAGTCGGACAATTGATCGCTCTTATCGTGGTGGTACTCTGAGGATCTGATGGCGGATCACTAAGGTTTTATCGGTACTATGAGTGCCTGCATGATTCACATATGATTTCTCTTGAGGTTGTCATGCCAACAACTCACAAAATATGTGAATATAAGGTTCATAACTAAAAGATTTAGGGAAATGAACAACAAAATCTATATTGTCTAAAAGTGTAATTCAAATGAACAAAAGCCTCATTATAATAAAATGAAATCATATTCTTAGCCACATTATTTTTCTTTGGCTTTGTCCTGCAAGGTGATGACCATTGGATGTATATTTTATGATTAAGGCCCTTTCAGGCTGTCGTTCTTGTCGAGGGTGGGAACTCCCTAAAGCTCAATATGGAAGAATTTGGATGTACTAATCAAGGTTTTTTTTGGATAGATGTGGTTTTTAATAGCATCTATCAAATTATGGAAGTCATTGTTGTTGTGGCTGCACATTTATTGAAACCTGTAGTATTTTCTAGATTGTCTCCCTTCTCCATTGATTTTCTAGGAGTGGGCTTATGGTAGTAGAATGTATTATAGGTCTTAGGACAAATGTCTTCAAAAGAGTCATTTTAGGAAGGAAATCTCAGTTGTTTCTTGGAATCCTTGCTTTTGTCATAGCCATTTGCTTCGTGCTGACTTACTTTTAATGAATCGAATTATTTTATACATTGACGCTGTCGGTTTTTGGAACTTGCTCAAGAATGTTTGACTGAATGTTGCTTTGAGCTGTATCTTGCATTTAATTGTGAGGTTATCCTTCGTTTACTTTATTTCTGCATGTCTCTTCCTTGCGCAGGTATTGAGCATTTTATCACGGTTGAAGGTATTCATTAAAGCCAATCCCTTAAGTCAGTTTTGGTATGATTGTTATGAATAAAAGCTATGAGGATGATGTCCTTCTGTGGATAGTTCACTTCCTTAAGAGTTTTATGGAATCTCTTAAAGATGTCTTCCAGTGACTCTCCAGCTCTCTTAAGTAAGTTGGATATGGACATAACACTCTAGGCGTGAGTTGCGTGCATGCAAAACTATTCCACAAACTTCCTAACGAGTTGGTCGAAGGTTGATATGGATCATGACAGTAGGAGAGAGAACCATGAAGTAGTTGCGCCTTCAAAGAAGATAGGTGAGCACTTGCATTTCATCGCCTCTATTGCGTGGGAGAATACCATATGCTAGTCATACTTGATAAGGAATTGTTGTGGGTCAGACTTGCTTGAAAAAGCAGCCATTGCTTGTATATTGAATCGCCTAAGCCATTCGGTATTAAGTACGCCATCAATGAATGGTTTTGCCGTGTATTGGTTTGCTAATCGCCGTCATCTTGCCCATACGTCTCTCTCGTCATTTGTCAAATCATTGCAGTGAGACCGAGAATTTGGATCTCCATATATTGAAGAAGACCGTGATCTAACTCATTATGGTACATCTGGTAGGTCCCCCTTAGTTTAGAGCCATCGTCAACCTCATTTCGTGGAGGTTGGATAGTAGTACCCCAATTTCGATTGGTTGTAAAGAGTCCGAAAATCAAGTTGTGGACGGAAGCATGTCAACTCCCCACATAGAAGATTGTGCCTGACCCCTTAATAGGGAACGGTATTAACATGGGGACGATCCGAAAGGTTCGCCCCTTAATTTACAACGACTCTTGCGTCATCTTCCCCTATCATCCTCAGCTAGTTCATTTGACTGTGACGCGATTAAAATGAGGAGCTTTCAAACTCGTCATTGATTGGAATGTTTTATTCCCCAATTACTCTCAAGGTGTTGGATGTTGGCTTGAGTTTCTTATTGTAGCTGTTGCATAAGTTTCACGTTGTTCTATATTTGAGTGCTCAATTACTACCGAGTGTCATTAAGTGCTTCATTATGCCTTCTAGTTTAGCTTTGGTAAACATCAACGTTGGAGGGCGGTGGCCATATCCGAAGCTATGTCATTCTGATCTTTGAATTGTGGCTGTTGAGCAGATGGATCTCTATATCTTCATTGGTAGTGGCAACACGCGAAGTTGAAATATTTATCCTGACCATTATCTCAAGCTTCCTGTGTAGGCCTTTTCAAATCTGTATAGGGGTGGAACAGAACTAGGAACAAGATATCAAGAACTTGAATTGCCCTCAATGAAAGCACCAGAATACTTATGTCAATAATTGGCATTAACCCCCAAAAGTTTTTGTAGAGAATTAAACCGAGGAATCTAAAATGAAGAATTAAATGGTCAAAAATAAAGAGAAAAGAGAAGACAACCATTTATAGTTGTTTGACGCCGAATAACCTATGTAAATTTAAGAGTTTCAATCGCTTTATTGCTAAGTTTATGTGTTTACAAGATTCAGATTGGTAAGAGTCAGAAGCTTACATAACACTCAGGTAAAAAAGTGCTAAAAGTTACATTTCTCTTCAAGGTATCACATTTATAGATAAAGATCAGAATAGATTGCTCTGATATTTTTCCAAGATACCCACGATCATAAATGGATTCGCTGTAGAAGCCCAAGACCATATTGAAAAAAGGCACAGATCAGAACTGATCCTTAAGGAGAGATCATATTAATCCTTATGATTGCTGAATCAGGAGGAGCCACCCTTTGTATAAGTCCTTTTTGATACTAGCTTCATGATTCTGAAGGTTGTTTTGGTAGTTGTCGTATTCTCTGAGAGATACAGAGTTATGTTGAATGAACTTGTTCTTGGTTGGTACGCCATGTATTGTACCGATCCAAAGCATGGGACTATGTTGATCTCTTACTTAGTGAGTTCTCAATGCTATTTTACTAGGTTACTTCGACTGTTGTCTCATGATGCTATCCATAATTGATGCATGGACCTTTCAATCGTCATTTTGGGCCGGTTATCCCGATAATCACTAAGTCATGCTCATCTAGGTAGCTGCAAGTGATCGGCTATAAATGCCGGTTAACTCATTGGTACCCTAAAATAAAACTTTTAACAAAGTGGAGTTTTCAAACGATCATACACAATTTGTAACAATCCCAATTTTTGGCACTACAATATTTAATGGTTTTAAATATTAAAACGATTAATTTTGGAATTTAATTACTTGAAGTTTAAATTTATATGAGAATCTGAATACTGGAATAATTCATACTTCTGAACATTTAATTTGAAATAAAATTAATTTGATTTTGAAACTTATTTAAAATTCTATTTGAATAAGAACG
This sequence comes from Allium sativum, assembly GCA_030737875.1. Lineage (NCBI taxonomy): Eukaryota > Viridiplantae > Streptophyta > Magnoliopsida > Asparagales > Amaryllidaceae > Allium > Allium sativum. The sequence goes on along the minus strand of CM060916.1, from coordinate 1,041,843,455 downwards.
ATAATAATAAACTTTTATCGAATAATTTAAGTGTTTTGAAATTGATTAACAATAACTCGTTTTAGTTAACATATAAAAATAAACTTTTTGTATATTATCTCGGATTTCGACGAAACTAGTTTCATCAGATCCGGAATAACAAATTATTGTAAGATTTCAAATTTCGTGATAATCAGACTTATTTTTTTATCATGCGGGTTAGAGATACGTAGTGTTAAATGACTTAAAATTATAACATTATAATATGATTCGAAAAGCCAACTTCTGGTTTAGATCAATTAGCTCTCAAAACTAGCTTCATTGAGTTTAGAATAGAGATTACTATCTATGAACGATGGTGAGCACGTCTCCATTGGAGTTTGAATTTTTTTCGCTTAATGAATAGTGTTTTCAAGTTTTCCTATAAATAGACTTCATAATTTCATAGTAATAGAAAATAAACTGTAACCATCATCTTAAAATCAATAGCCAAAAAATAACCTTTCAACCCATTTTCTTCTAGCCAAAACTCACAACATAAACAGTGTTTGCATCATCGATACAGACACATTAATGCTTATCACTTGTTGATCAGACAATCGACATTGCCGAAAATCCACAAAAAACCGAAAGTGAAAAACTTTTGGTTTTTGGTTAGAATCACATCGTGGATGAACTTTCAAGTGACGATGTCTAAAGATAAAAATGGAGAAGAGGGAGCTTGACAATTCTGGAGTAGCTGGATATCATTTCATGATCGAATGGAGAAATTACGGTCATTTGACTATTTTCCATTCAATTGAAGATTCTGATGATCGACAGGGGCATTAATGGTCAGCACTGAGGGCGTTTAGGCACTTCGTCATGGCGGAGCTGACGGTGGGTAGCGGTCGATGTTTGGCCATCCCTAGGCGGTATGGAAGTTGATGTCCGCTAATAAATTTTTTATTTAACTCGGAAAAAATTGTAATTTTATTTATTTATTTAGTACGCGGTCGGATTTAGATGCGACAAGTTGTGTTGGATTTATATCAGCAAAATCTACGCATACAGATTTGACTGGATGCATTTGGATATTGTTGAATTTCTAATTAAAATCAAACGTATTAGGTTTTTAACTATCTAACGATGTGAAAGTGTTGTTTAAAATGGATGGTGAGTGCAAACACGTGCTTTTGGAGATACTATTATACCATATGATAGTATAACTATTTGTTTGCTTATTTAGATGGTTTACTACTTATCCAGTGTTTTGGATATATACTCGCCCCTGAAGCGGATGACTTTTGACATTACTGTTAATTCCTGAGAAGATGGTTTTAATGACAACAATCTTAGGACTTGTTATAAAATATAAATACTAACAATATTTTCCAAATATATGCGTATATGCAAGTTATATATATATATATATATTTATATATTTATATATATATATATATGCTGGTACTATAGAATGAAGACTGTACAGTATAAAGATTCAAGTCTTACGAGTTCAAGATTGAAGAAACCATTACTGAAGACTAATAGTTTCAAGATTTTAAGGCATCAAGTTAAGTAAGGGAATCAAGATCTATAACTTCATAATAACACAAAAATCTTTATTCTGATTTTAATTGTGCAATAGAATCCACGAACTTTTTAAAATAACCTATTTTAGATTAAGATTTTTTTTCCAAAACTTACTTTTAAATCATCTCTCCTGGTTAAATATTTTAGCCAAACTATTTTTAAAATCATTTAACCTTTATTTTCAAATCATCTCTTGATTTAAATATGACACTCTTAATTTCAAAAAAACTATTTTCAATCATCATCATGTGATTTCAATGTTTTAGCCTCAAATTCAAAATTATATTTTAAGATTTTTTTTCCTTATATTTTAATGTATAGTTCTTTATATATTTTTATTATATATATTTATTCAATATTTCAAATTTTAATTTTAAAGTTTTTATCAAGTTTATTATTTAAAATATATCCAAAATGATTTGTAAGTCTCGGAGTTATTTTGACAAGTTTTAGAAAAGAAGAAATCATTTTAAAACAAAAACCAATTTTCAAAATATGTATAGGCATGTCGACATCATCTCTCCTCATGTCAACATGATGACAGTCATTTTCAAAAATCAAATTTCAAAAGTGACATGGTTGTTGTTTTCCTATAAATACTAGATGTTTGCAAAGAATTTCCAATTAGTTTTTCAACTTCTTCGCTCATTTTTCTCCCCACTTGTTTTCTAAACATTCTACACAAAACTCCACCAAAATCCAAGGTAAATTGAACTAGACTATCTCTACTTTGATTCTCTATCACACTCCCAAAGATCTCATTGCTATTTATAGTTATAAGATCATTTGCAATCAACAAGAATATATCAAATCTTCTATCCATTAAAAGCAACTTGAAACAGAATGACTATGGCTGATAAATCCGTTAGGTGTTAGTTAGCCTGGTGTAATCAATTGTGTGTAATTGTAGCCCGGTAAACCAACTGAATCTCGTTGTACTCCGAAAATAGGATGGTTGTACCTCGTGGCCTTGAAATCGAGGATTCTAATCTCGACGCCATATTTGAAAAGAAATCTAGACAAGAAATTGTGTAAGATTGGATGTAGGGTAACTTGGTACTAGTATAAAATCCCAATATGTTCTTTCTTTTGCTGATTTTTATTTATTAATTGCATTTGTATTTGAATCTGTGATTGTTTCTGTGTTTATGATTTATATATTTTTGTTTCTACTTTCAATTTTTTTTAAAAAGATTCATATAATTCATTAAACACTACTCATCCCCCTATCGTGTCAACTTAGCCTTAATATCCATAATCCGCATTCCTCACATTTGGTATCCGAGCAATGGTTTTCAAAGTTCTCATAATCTTTTTTTTTTTAAATAAACGGTGATTTTTTGATAACATTATTAACACTATTTTCATATGGATATGCCATTGAAATATCACAATATTGTTGTTTAAAATTACATTTACTTTTCTAAAGATCCACTTGATTCTATTAAAAAATCTATGTTGTTTTGTAGGGGAATAGTTATATCCGACGATTATTGATTAAAAGACACCAGATGATTATTCATCGATCAAAAAGAACAGATGGATATGTAGTTGGCAATCTATAATGAAATGGGTACCAAACAAATATAAAACTTTTGATTCTCATCTACAACTTGGTTTAATACTGTACTTCTCCTCATCTGCTTCCTGTGCAATTTATGCCCCGCTATTATTCCGTCATATCCCCGCTATATCGTGTAACGTGTTTCTAACGCTATTTCCAAAATTTCCTCTGAAATAGCTTTTCCGCTTTAAGCCCCGCTATATTCCGATATTCTCGATATATCCCATTATTTCAATTATATTCCGCTATTTCTGCTATATCTTCTATAAGACAAATGAATTATTATGCATAATAAAATTATTTTTTATATATAAATTTTTAACAAATATTTTTTAGAATATAAAATAGTATAATATTCTATTAAATTTAGTCAAGCTAAATAAAAAAATTACATTTATTTACATATATTTGTTTATGCTTTTATTTGATATTGAGAATGTACTAACTATAATTAAGTTAAATGTTAATTTTCCATTTATTTATCATTTACATATTTGTAAAAACATCAAATATAAGTTTTATACGCTATTGTAGGTTCTTCTGCTATATCCTGCTATTTCCTCGCTTTATCTCCACTACAAATTTTTATGCCCCCGCTGCATTGGATGCGCTGAGCGCTTTAACTGCATAGTCTACTTCACAAGTTTCATGTGAATCCATCAAACAATGAATAAGTTATGATCAAATGAAGTTTTAGTGCACAAAGAGGAAAAAACCAAATTGTCAATAGTATTCTATGTATTTTATCTATATATTTGAGTATTTTGTCCCAATTCATTTTCTAGGTTGTAATTCTAGTTCTCACGATCGTTTGGTTAGTGGATCGTCAAATTCAAATAAAAAATGAGTGAGATATGATAATTTGAAATTGGCTATCCAAAATTGAAAAACTATGTACGGAATTTCATACGTTTCTCTTACTGTTCGGCTTGCTGCACCATAATACCATTCAAATTCATCATCAAACTTCTACTAGCATATAGCCTTGCCTTCCTCTTTGATTTTCTGTTGGTTTCGTCCAATTCCATTAAGAAAAGTAGGAGATCTGCCTGTCAGAAGTTTGATTGTAAATGAAAAAGGAAAGAAGAAGAGAAAATTTTATGAAAGACAGTGACTGTTGGGCCTATTTATAGTGATCGAAGTGTCCACTCATTAAATATTTAAATTCTAGGTTTTAGCACCAAGTTGATTAAACAACTAAATAATCAGTATCCTTCTCATGCGACCTTCGAATTCAGCAAATTAATATACTACGCTGATAAAATAACGAGTCCTCCCAATAGAACAGATCTCATCGTCAAATTTTGAAATATATATATATATACACATATATATATATATATATACATATATATATATATATATCTGTGTGAATGTGTGTGTAAGCAGTTATTGGGTACGATTTGTGAACATATGTAGGTAACATTTTTGTGATAGCATCGTTGTAACACCCCACCTCCGTTAAGGTCACTCACAAGGGAATGCCTTAACTTTGGTGGAGCGTTTTAGTAAACAGAACAGAAACTTACAAGACAGATAAAACAGTACTTGAAAAATTTATAACTTTATTTCAACAGAAGCTTGGTTACATCCTTTCAAATCACAATATCAGAATTCAAGTACAAAATTTCAGTCTTGTACAAAAGCCTTCAAAATGCATAGTTTAAAATCATAATCCCCACAGAAGAAGACAAGCCATACTTCAAGCACTGCAAGCGGAAGAAATCTGGATCAAGCTAGAGTATTCCCTTCTACAAAACCTGGGGGTAGAAACGGAAGAAAGGAGGCAAAACAACAAGGGTCAGACAAAAGTCTGGCAAGTCCAGTGATTTTCAGTTATGAATAGATAATAATAACATGACATGAAAATAAAACTGGATGAGAGATAACTGTAACAGATGTAGCAGATATAACAGAAGAACAGAATGATATAAGCTATTGCTTTACACTTCTCTGCACTAATACTAGTATAACAAAATTAGGTGTCACCCTAATGTCTAAACTGAAACAGAAACAGGTACAGAATAATTTCCACGCTAGTAATGGGCCTTTACCACCCGATCAGAAACAGACAGAAGCAGAATGTAGCATAAGGTGTACACTAGTAATTGGGCCTTTACCACCCAAACAGACGGTACCACGCAGAAACAGACAGGTGTTGCCACCCAACAAAACAGACGGTACCAACAGAAACAGACAGAACTAAGTGTACCCTAAAACCCTACACCAAGCGATCGGCTCCCTAATACATAAATACCCTGTGCCAGCCCCACCGAAGGGTGTATCACTCCCTAAAGTGGCAACCTTTGAATGACACAGACCTATTTACAGATGTCACGGCGTCTTACATCCTCAGAGGCAGTCCGGGATCCATGCACGCACATGACCCGGTTGGAACGCACCATCAACACCCCTCGCCATTATCAGAATGAACCGCTTATAATTAGTTCAGTAAGCGTGCCCGGACCCTACCTACTGTTGGGTCAAAGTTTTGATACCAGAAAGGGTTACTGACTAATATGGGTCCCAAACAACAGATGACACAAGTAATTCCCCTCCTATCCTTGTGTCCCCAGACTAACAGATTTCAGATTAACAAGTTCAAACATACATAATTCAGATCAACTAGTTCACAGGTCAGACAAGTTTTAGACTAACGGATCAGATATACGGATTTAACAGATTTACAGATTTGTCTAACTTTGTAATTGGGCCTACCAATTCACGGAACAGATTTATTAAACTCATCAGTCTAGTGGGTTTAACCCTATCCGCCCAACATGTTTTAGACATTATATTTATCCCAGGTTTTCATTAATTAAATATTAATGCCCAGACCTCTCACATTAGACTGACAGTTTGCGGCTACTGGTTAGGCCGGTTGGTTCCGGGCAGGTTTCTGTCGCAAACTGAGTCTAACCTCGGGTTTCAAGCACGTTATGACTAACTTCTCACATTAGAACCTATTGTTTGCGACCACTGGAATATGCCGGGCGGTTCCGGGCAGAATTACGCCGCAAACTCATTCTAACCTCGAGTTAGCCATGTTTATCTTTGCGGCCAATTAATTAATGATTTACCATTTATATCCACGCCCTATTATACATGTTAATTATTCATAACTATAGCCAATTCAGATTATGTCACTAGCGGACTAATTATACCAACTCAACAGATATAGCAGATAACATATTTTTCAGATTAGGCGACTTAACGGATTTAGCAGATTAAGCAAACTAGCAGATTTAGCATTTTCAGCAGATGACAGATTTGGCAGAGGAACAGATCTAGCAGACTAAGCAGTAGAGCAGAACTAGCAGATTAAGCAATATAACAGAACTAGCAAATTAGGCAATGTAACTAAACTAGCAAATTTAGCAAATATAACAGATTTAATCATTTCTTAAAGTTTCACAAACATATCTTGCCTAATTATAAATCTTGCCTAAGTTCACATGCATAAATAATAGCCTTGATTCACAATATTATCATATAACCCATGTTTGCATTAAATTTACATAGCACAGATTATGGTCATAAATTTACCATATATCATATGTTTCAATTTTTATTAAACTTGCATAGTACAGAAGATCCCTATATAAATTATACCAAATATAGCCATCGATTACTATGCATATCATATATCCCAAAGATCCCTTACTTAGGTGTTTATTTACATTAACAGATACCCTACTCTCATGTAAATCTTTATGCCTAAGCCATATTCTTTTTATCTCAAATCATATGTTCAATACAATATAACATGTCCAGTCATATGTCTTAGATTTTGTTCTAGCTACAGTCCATGTTCTTTCCTCAAATCAGTCACCTATTGGTCATGCCCAATTCATGCATCATTCATTTTATTGTCCCAAACATTTTAGCGTATGTTAATCTCTTATGAGATTGGCTCAGGCTCGTGGTAGCCTGGCTATAGAACAGAAAGAGGAAAGAGATACAAAATAAGATAGATCCAAACAGAACAGAACATATATAACCTCAGATTCAGATTTATAATTCATGTTACAATCAGAATTAACGTTTATATCGGAAAATAACTGCACTTGCCTTGGTTGGATTCTAAAAGAAAAAGGGTGTTGTAGCTGTTCTCTTTTAATCCTAATCAGAATTGGAGGAAGAAGAAGCACAAGTCCTAGCTTAGGTTTCAGCAGAGTAGAGACGCCATTGATTTATTTATTTTTAGAGAGGAAGAGAGCAATGGAGGCTAGAGAATTGTATATGAGATTTAGGCTTAGGTTAGGGATGTATATATAGGTGTAGGAAGTTATTTAGGACCATTAGATTAACCCTGAATCATGAGAACCATTCAAATGCAAAATCTGCATTTGAGCGAATCGGCCCACGGGATGACAGCCAAACACCCTGGGTTAACCCCTAGTCGACCCAGCAAGGCTTGGGTCGACCTCAAAAATGGGCCGGTTCGGTTATTCCCCCTCCCAATTCGCTGTTTTGAACCTTTTTTGCATGTTTATTTAATTAATTTTTATATATATCTGTATATATTTCTCTCATATGCATACAAACTTCAAGGCTTAATAACTTCTTCATAATTAACCATTTTTTTTAATATTCTTAGAAAATACGGGGTGTTATAATCATATTATACAAAGTGATACTGCACATCATTCATATATACATGACATTGAAGTACGCAATTAAATACGAATAGTAAAAGCATAAATAAAAAAATATTTTAAATGCATATATGTTGCATTAAATTTGAATTCACAAATTTTCTAATAGCTTGACGAAAAGAATGAAAATAAAAAACAATATTTTTATTTCCTTTTAAAATTTAAATATTTCTTTAAGTCTCCATTATCATCAAGTAAAAAAAAGCAGAAGTTTACATTCAAACTAAATCAATTATGACTGTAGCAAGGCATGGAAAAAGATTATGGATATGGTTGTAGGATTTAGACAAAGTGTGGATGAAGGAGTTGAACATCAAATTGATAGGGTTATGAGAGTGAAAGAAGAAGAGAAAAATATAGTTGAGATCTAAAAGTGGAGCAATGGAGCAAAAGCTAAGAAAAAAGGTTAACCCTAATTGTTATGCGCTTTTCTCTCTTCTTCTTCGATTGCTTCACCAACTCCATTTGGTAATGGAGAAGTGCAACAATAGTTAAGAAAAAGCGTTAACCCTAATTTTTGTGCGTCTTTTCTCGTTCTTCTTTTATCTCTTTGCCAATTCCGTTCGAGAAAATGAAGAAGTGGAACAAAAGTTGAGGAGCAGAGATTGAGAGATCATCAATTTGGGAAATATTTTGATTTGAGAAATGGAGAATCTGAACTTCTGTCAAATGCACATTTAAACGACGGAAGGTATGTTTGAACAGTGCGCTTTGGGATTGTCCTTGCGAGAAAAAAATGGATGGTCATTTACCTAATATTTTAACATAACTTGTCCTTAAGATAAATTGTCCATTTTAGTATAGAAGAAACGTTTTGGAAAGGAAATGTTCTTAAAGAAAAAGATTACAGTCCATTTTATGCTTAACACATATATGATTTTGAAAATGAGGAATTTTGAAATAGTATACTTTGAAAGAAAATTCATATTTTTGAAATCCAATAAAAAATAGATTTTTCCTAAAAAGATTTTTAATAAGTTATTTAAAAGGTAAATCGGAGAAACAATTAGATTTAGAACAGTATAGATTAAAAGGTTAATTAATAAAAAGAAATGGTACTAAATTATTTGTAAACTAGTTGGGGTTTGGCATACATTAATTCACTAGGATGAAAGGAATAGTGATATGAGTTTTCTTGAATCAGCCAAGTTATAAATAAAGTTTTTTTTGAAATAATATAGAATGTAAATATAGCAGAAGAGATGTACAAAACATTAAAAAGACCATATTTTGCATCATCTATTCCAACAAAGAAAAAAAAAATTAAGAATTCCTTTTTATTTCACACGAATTACAAATCCTCCTTTAAAAGATCCATAGAAGAATTTAGGGTTAACAATTTTTCTTAAGGAAAAGTAACTCCAATGATTAAAAGTGCGAGATTCTTAAGTGTAATAAAAAGCACAATTGCTAGAAATAGTGATGGTAAGCTGTATTAGAGATAATATGAGGGAACTATTTAAAAAGGACAAACAAAAAAAATACGTGTTTTAAATTGTTATGCCCAATCAATTGTGTGTCTTTTAAAAAGCTCCCCTTTATGATAAATTTAGAATCTACTACAGTTTGATTATTGAAGAGTAGGAAATGTAAAAGAATTAATTAGAGGATGGTTCATCTACTCTAGTTTTATAATTTGCAAATTATGAAAAATATTTTGAAATCGTGAAACGATATTTTCAAAAAGAATGGTCGGGTGAAAGTAAACAAGTTTTTTTTAAAATGAAAAATTTAATAAGGAGCAATCTTAAAAATCCTTAAAAAAAATCTGAGTTGGAAAGGGTTGGAACAGCAAGCTTTTTTAATATAACAATAATTTTTAGGTAGCACTTCTAAAGACAAGAGTTTTGGGATATTATATTTCAAAAAAATTAAAGCTTTAATTTTTGAAAGAAATGGACAAAAGACAAACCATGTTTTTAAACATGGAACATAAAAGAATTAGTGAATTGATAAGATGGGGAAAAACAAAAGACTATGAAGGAGATAACAAAGATTACTTTCGGCAATAGTAAGAATAATTCCACATAGAATATAAAAGACACTAGAAAGAGCCTAAAGATGCTGTTTTGATATATGTGTTTATTGGAATTTAATGATACAATATTTCCATATCTAATTAATTATGGAGATATGCATGGTAATTTCGTTACCTGTTTTGTGCAAGGAATGAATGGAAAGAAATGGAAGAAATATTAATGAATAGGGGATATTGGAAATGTTTGCCATTTAAGTAGTTGTCATGTTTCATGAAGAAAAGAAACGAAAAGAGACTAAAATTGCAAAAGGGATTAACTGATGGAGAAAAGGGAAATTATCAATCAATCATATGCCAATTAATTAATGGGATATTTGTTTTCCATAAATTGATTTATTTTACATAAATCAATTGTCTCATCCCCAAGTAATCTTTTCTCTATTTAAAGAGAGACATAGAGAATGCTATGTGGGGAGAGATCATTGTATTCTTCATTTCTTTTGCTCTACATTAAAAAACTCTGTAATCTCTTGAATATATTAATAAAATCTCTTCCCCATTGAAACGGACGTACACTATCTCGCGATAGTGGAACCACTATAAATTTGTGCGTTCTCTGTTGCATTTTTTTATGATCTGAGATTTATATTCATTTCAAGCTGTTTGTTCTATCACATCATTGCAAGATTCTATTGAGGTTTTTCCGCTGAAAGGGATTGATCACCCCTTACAACTAGTATCAGAGCGAGATTCGCAAAGAAGGTGTTTGGTAGAATGGCAGGAGGAGATGAAAACAATAAAAATAATACGTCAGTGCCAATAGTTGCTCCATACGTCAGAGGCACCTATGTGGCGTCAGGATCACAGTTGACGATAGAGAAGTGGAATGGTGAAGGAGATTTTGAAAAAATGCAGTGGATGATGAAAGCAGTTTTGAGAAGAAATCGCGTTCATCGAGTAGTATTTGATACAGAGACATTGCCTGCTGATATTTCATCAGTGGAATTAGAAGAGATGGAAGAATGGGCCTTTACTACTCTTCATCTTATTATGGGAAAAAAATGTAATTTCTGAAATCAGTCAGGAGACAACAGCTAGAGGCATTTGGAAGAAGTTGGAGGACCTCTACATGAAGAAATCCCTAACCAACCGCCTGATCCTATTGAAAACTTTCTTCACTTATAAGATGAAAGAAGGTTCTTCAATTAAGACACACCTAAGTGTGTTTGATGACCTGTTGATGAAGATGAAGTCTGTTGAGTTGAAGATTAATGAAGAACAAAAAGCAATGGTTCTGCTGTGTTCGCTTCTAGAGCGATACACTGGTTTCTCTAACAGCCTTATCTATGGTAGAGACACATTGAAATTAGATGATGTGAAGACAGGTTTGCTCAGTGAAGAATTGAGAGATCATATGAAAGAGTTTGGTGTTGGTGATAGTAATGGAGGAAGTAGTAGTTCAGGCTTATTTGTTGAGAGAGGAAGAGCAGAGAAGAAAGTGAAGAATAATAGGGGGTGCTCCAATTCTAGGAAGCCCAATTCGCGGAGTAAGTCTAAAGATGGAAAGTGCTATAATTGTAAGAAACCAGGCCATTGGAGAAGAGACTGTCCAGATTTGGAGAAGAAGACTAATGGTTCTTCATCTATTGCGATGGAGAAAGGCGGTAGCGACTTATTGACAGCGGTTGTATCAGATGTTGCAGGCCACTGGATTCTAGATTCTGGAGCATCATTTCACATGACTCCTAATAAGGATTATTTTTCTTCATTCGTTGCCAAAGAAGGAAGTTCTATCCTTATGGGGAACGATGCTACATGCAAATCTATGGGAGTTGGTTCAGTTCACATTCGCATGTATGATGGGATTGTTCGCACACTTTCAAATGTTCGCTATGTCCCAGGTCTTCGGAAGTCATTGATATCATTAGGCCAATTGGCATCATTGGGATGCAAAATAACCATTGTCAAAGATGATTTGAGAGTTTCTAGAGAGGCACTTGTATTGATGAAGGGTGTTATGGTGCAAAATCTGTATTTGCTAATGGGTACCACTGTCCATGGAGAATCATGTGTTGGAGTCGATAGTTCTAAAAGTTTGGATGCTACCAAGCTTTGGCATATGAGATTAGGTCATACTTCATAGAAGAACTTAGAATTTCTTTGTAAGAAGAAAAAGATAAAAGGAGAAATCTTCAACAAGTTGGAATTTTGCAAGGAGTGTGTATTAGCAAAGCAAACCATAGTTTCTTTTAGCGATGGCATGCATACTTCTAAGAGGATACTTGATTATGTGCATTCAGATGTTTGGAGGCCATACTCTACAGCTTCTATTGGTGGAGCATATTATTTTGTTTCCTTCATTGATGACTACTCGTGCAAGGTTTGGGTGTATGTAATGAAAGCTAAGTCGGAAGTATTTGAGAAGTTTAAGTTTTGATTAGCTCTTGTTGAAAACCAAACAGGAAGGAAATTGATGATTCTTAGATCCGACAATGGTGGCGAATATATCTCTAAAGAGTTCCTCGACTACTACAGACAGCGTGGTATTAGAAGACATTTTACTACACTTGGTGATCCGCAATCTAATGGGGTTGCTGAGAGAATGAATAGGACTCTACTTGAAAAGGCCCGTTGCTTGATATTGACTGCGGGTATGTCTAAGGGTTTTTGGGCTGAAGCTATCTCGACTGCAGCATATATTATTAATCGGATTCCGTGCTCATCCATTGATGGGAAGATTCCAGAGGAGGTATGGAGAGGTAAAAACACTTTATTAAGTTATTTTCGTATATTTGGATGTCCAGTTTATGTTCACAATACAGGACATGACAAGTTGGAGCCTAGGGCCTCCAAATGTGTTTTTCTTGGTTATACAAATGGCATAAAAGGATATAGAATTTGGAATCCAATTATGAAGAAAGTTATACATTCCAGACATGTGACTTTTGATGAGTCAGCATTGTTCAAACCTTTGGAAGGTTTATCAAAGGGTTCGGACTCAGTTGATGAGAAGCCTGAAAAGACCGAGATTCCCAGTTTTCAAACCCAAAGTAGAGCTATCACTATTGATAGTAGTGACGGAGCGGTTGAAGATACATCACATGATAGTCCACATATTTCCTCTAGTAGCGATGGTGATGGTCATGAACTAGAGATTATTCATCTCAAGGTGGAGCTCAAGGTGGAGTTCAAGGTGGAGCTGAAGGAGAGTCGGGCGATATAATCATTCGAGCTAGTCAAAGACCAAAGAGAGCTCCAATTAGATATGGAAAATGGCAGTATGCAAATTTGAGTCATGATGATCAGTTTGAGTATGCTTTACATGTGATTCATGATGAACCATTTAGCCTTGAAGAAGCCATGAAGTCAAGTGACAACTCGAAGTGGAATTGCGCTATGGAAGAGGAGACACAGTCTTTGCAAAAGAAAAAGACTTGGGATTTGGTACCACTACCTCAAGGAAGCCGAGCCATAGATTGCAAGTGGGTGTTCAAGGTAAAATATGATGGTAGATACAAGGCAAGATTAGTAGCCAAAGGGTTTTCACAAAGAAAGGGGCTAGAGTATGATGAAATATTTGCTCCAGTTGTTAGACAAACTTCAATTTGAATCCTACTTGCAATAGTTGCCGCTTACGATTTGGAGTTAGAACAATTTGATGTGAAGACCGCTTTCTTGCATGGTGACTTGGAGGAAACCATTTACATGAAGCAGCCAGAAGGATTTATTGTAGATGGAAAGTCAGATTGGGTATGCAAGTTGAAGAAATCTCTTTATGGTCTAAAACAGTCGCCTAGACAATGGTACAAAAGGTTTGATTCTTTTATGCTTTCACATGATTTTAATCGTAGTACTAAAGATGCATGTGTTTATTTTAAGCATTTAAAAAATAATAATTGGGTGTATTTACTTTTGTATGTGGATGATATGTTGATTGCTTCCAAGGATAAAGCTGAAATTGATGCATTGAAATTGAAATTAAAAGCGGAATTCGATATGAAAGACCTTGGAGAAGCAAAGAAAATTTTGGGGATGGAAATCCAAAGAGATAGAAAGCTTAGACTTTTGAGACTTACTCAAAAGGAATATATTCAAAAGGTGCTTGCTCGGTTTAGCATGGATGGTGCAAAGGCTATCAGTGCACCCATGCCTTTGCATATACAGCTTTCTAATCAGGGCTCTTCGATCTCATAAAAGGACAAGGCCTATATGAATAAGGTGCCTTATGCCAGTGAAGTAGGTAGCTTGATGTATGCTATGGTGTGCACTAGACCTGACAAGCTGTTGGATTAGTTAGTAGATATACGACAAATCCGGGAAAATCGCATTGGGAGGCAGTGAAGTACATTTTTAGATACCTTAGAGGAACATCAGATTATGGGCTTGTTTTTTTGCGGTAGAAATATGGATTTCAACTTGGTTGGATTCTGTGATTCAGACTATGCCGGAAATAGAGATAGAAGGAAGTCAACCTCAGGCTATGTGTTCACACTTGGAGGAAAAGCTGTTAGTTGGAGAGCGAGGTTGCAGACTATAGTTGCTTTGTCTACTACAGAGGCAAAGTTGATAGTTGCAGTTGAGGCAGCTAAGGAGGCACTTTATTTGAAGAAGTTATTGTGTGATTTGGGCTTCATGCAAGATGCTTGTTTGGTGAATTGTGACAGTCAAAGTGCAATTCATTTAGCTGAAAATCTGGATTTCAGTTCTAGAACAAAGCATACAGAGGTAATAGAGTCTTTCCTTATCTCTATGAATGAGGAGAAGTTAGTTCGTCTTCAGAAGATTCCCATAAATGAAAATGCAGCAGACATGTTTACGAAGGCATTACCTGCTACTAAGTTCGAGCATTGCTCGAACTTGATTCACTTGATGAAGTACTAGGTGCCACATGGTGGCACAATGGGGAAGAGAGTGACTTGGGTGAAGTCAATAGAAGATGTGGTATTCTTCTTGTATGAAGAGATAGAAGTTGTTTGCACAATGTCTACCTTGTTTTTTGAATGCTTCCAACACTTTGTTGGTGGGTGGCCTTGCCAGAGTTCACTAACAAAGTGCAATGAGGGGTGGCTTTAGCAGGAACTCATTGGGAAGCATTCACATTGGAGTCTCTAGGTTGCATGAGATATTGTATCAAGGTGGAGATTATTGGAATTTAATGATACAATATTTCCATATCTAATTAATTATGGAGATATGCATGGTAATTTCGTTACCTGTTTTGTGCAAGGAATAAATGGAAAGAAATGGAAGGAATATTAATGAATAGGGGATATTGGAAATGTTTGTCATTTAATTAGTTGCCATGTTTCATGAAGAAAAGAAACGGAAAGAGACTAAAATTGCAAAAGGGATTGATTGATGGAGAAAAGGGAAATTATCAATCAATCATATGCCAATTAATTAATGGGATTTTTTTTCCATAAATTGATTTATTTTACATAAATCAATTGTCTCATCCCTAAGTAATCTTTTCTCTATTTATAGAGAAACATTGAGAATGCTATGTGAGGAGAGATCATTGTATTCTTCATTTCTTTTGCTCTACATTAAAAAACTCCGTAATCTCTTGAATATATAAATAAAATCTCTTCCCTATTGAAGTGGACGTACACTATCTCGCGATAGTGGAACCACTATAAATTTGTGTGTTGTCTGTTGCATTTTTTGTGATCTGAGATTTATATTCATTTCAAGCTGTTTGTTCTATCACATCATTGCAAGATCCTATTGAGGATTTTCCGCTGGAAGAGATTGATCACCCCTTACAGTGTTAACCGTAAAGTGAATATTAAAATAATACCTTTGCAAGTTTTGGAATGTGCATATGGAAGGCTCATGAATAAAGAAAATATCATGGTTTGAATATATTATCAAAAAGGAATGAGATTAAGCAAAGATAGTAGTAAATGGTCAATGCACTTAAAGTATATAGTGGCAAACTTAGACTAAAAATAAGAAAGTGGAAAAAAACATCTTCAATGCTTAGTTGTCATTAGAATACGAAGATTGTAGAAGGATGACCTATTTGGAGTGTCATGGGCGGTAGTTAATAATGTTGAGTTTCCTTTTAGTATTTTTTTGTTTGTGTGGGTTATATGTATTGGTCGTCACTAAAATCTGCATATGTTAATGGAAAAATTCCTTCTTACGTATTTTCTTAGAGAACCGCTATTTTTTTGGCGAAAATATTGTAAGGATATTTCATATGGAGGTGACTTAGCGAACAAAGAAAATGAAATTTTAAACTGAAAGGCTAATAATAAATTAAGATGGATTTGTTGAAATGACTACCAAAATGAAAGAAAAATAAATTTGTAGGTTCTAGAAATACAGAATGTAACGACCTGCGTCTTCAACTGCTTCAAGTCGGTAATTAAACCAACTAAAACCACTCGAAATGAAAGATTGTTATTTAGCTTATGGATTTAAATAGAATCAGACAAATAAATCTCAGAATAAATAAACTACTGTAACAACCCGGAAAATCTGGGCCAGTTTAAAATTTTTATTTTGGCAATTTTAGCGAATTTTGATTATTTAAAATGAATTATTTTAAATAATATCGACGAGAAACTTATTTTGAATAGAATTCGAACGTATATATTATACGCGTCGCCGTTAGAATATAAATAATTATATATAATTATAAATAGAATTGAAAATGGCGCGGTAGTTCGATAATTCGATTTCAAACTTCAATTGAATGTACCGGGTGCAAAATAATCCGGATTTTAGTGAAACCAAAAATAATGGAATCTAATAGTGAATATCTTTCCAACGAATCCGAAAAATTAAGATTTCATATCGGGAATCAAAAGATATGTCCAGTTGAAAATTCTGAATAGTCGCTATGGAATTCAGGCCCTTAAAAATGGACATTTTGCAAACGACCTCGGATTTCGACGAAACCAGTTTTGTTGGGTCCGGGATGTGAAGTTATTGCTAGGTTTCAAATTTCATAATTTTTCGAATCAATATGTGAGCGTGGCAAAAGAAAACGCGTTTGACCAGTTTCAGTTGATTTTAATCGACTTGAAATTGGCCATTTTTCTAACGGTCTCTGAATTCGACGAAACTAGTTTTGTTAGGACCGTATCGTCAATACGAAGCTAGAAAATATTTTTTTTGGAATTTTTTAGTTAGTATGTGACCCCGGTAATTAGAAATGTGCGTTTAAAATAATATAGTGATTTAAATGTAAATTCAAAGGAAACATATCGAGACGATCGAATTGGCCTGCGATACATATCCCATTGTGTTCGGAATGGGGGTAAAACGCTATGGGCGGCAGGCGGTGGACCTCGTTTAGTGGTCATATGTGAAAGTCAACTCTTTAATAAATAAATAATAAATAAAAAAAAAAAAAAAAAAAAAAAATATAATATCCCTTCCCTTAAAACCTAGGCCCCCCCCCCGTTCGTTTATCTCAGAAGGAAAAAAAAAACAAAAAAGAAAAAGAAAACAAAAATCGCGATAACCCCCCCCGTCGCTCCAGCCACCACCGCGCCCAGCGCCCACCGCCGCCACCACTTGCGAGGCTCCGCCCTTCCCCCCTCTGCCTCCCTCTCTCTCCTCCGCCTCGCAGGAACCACGAATCCCCTCGACGAAGCCGATGGCCCCCCTCCGATCAGATGCCCTCTCGCCTCCGACCAGCATGGGTCCGCCGCCACCACCTGAGGACGCAGCCCACCCCCTCCTCTAATTACAGTAAGATCTTGATTTTGTTTATATATATAAAAAAAAAAAAAAAAAAAAAAAGAACTGATTTCTGTTTTTATTAAGATTTAAAAACTGTTTTTATTAAGATTTAAAAACTGTTTTTATTAAGTTTTGAAAACTGATTTTATTAAAATTTAAAAACTGATTTTATAAAAAGGAATAAAAACTGATTTTATAAAAAAAACTGAATTTGAAAAATGATTTTTAAAGTATTTAAAAACTGAATGTTATTTTGATTTAAAACTTATTTTTAAAAAAGTATAAACTGATTTATTTTTTTAAAGTATAAACTGATTTATTTTTTTAAAGTATAAACTGATTTATTTTTTTTAAAGTATAAACTGATTTATTTTTTTAAAGTATAAACTGATTTATTTTTGAAAGAGAAAAACTGATTTTATTTTGAACTTTAAAATAGGAAAAAGATTAATCTTTTAGTAGAAAAAGATTTGAAAGCAAAAGTAGAAATCATATTTTTTTTATATGTTGAAAGCGAACGTGAAAACATGATTTTTGTCATATTAAAGAAGTGATTTTTATTATATAAACATCATGACAAAAATGAGATTTTTATTCATTTGAATAGCGATATAAAAATTCGATTTTTATATATTGAACTTTGAAATAAAAATATGATTTTTATATATTGAACTTTGAAATAAAAATTCGATTTTTATATATTGAACTTCGATATAAAAATTCGATTTTTATATATTGAACTTTGAACTAAAAATTCGATTTTTATATATTGAATAGCGAACTAAAAATTTGATTTTTATATATTGAATAACGAAGTAAAAATTCGATTTTTATATATGTAGTAGCTACGGACGACGAAGCTGGCGAAGATGCGAAAACAATGAAGACTTCTGCAAAAGAAGAGTCGAGATGGTTGGATAGCTAAATGTGAGAATTTCTCACCTTTCAATTTATATTTCTAGTTATATATATATACTAGGATGCAGACGGTGCTTAGTAGCACCCGACACAATCGTCCACAGACCATGGACTTGTTTGTTTGACTGTTTGGTGATTGATTGCGATATTGGTTTGAATGTGGTTTGTGGTGTGAAAAATCGAATCGATAAATTGGTTAGGATTAGACGTGCGCCGTTATAAGGCGAAGGGGTAAGGCTAGGTTAGATCCTTACTCCAAAGTTTGTGGTTTGCATAACGAATGGATTTGATTGATGTGTGAATGGCGTGGGCCTTCACTAGACCGGGGATAAGGCTAGGCCTTGTCCCGTTTCTAGTATCGTGCCGTTATGCCGCCGAAATTTTCTAAAATAAGTTAGAAAAATAAAAATAGCATTTTATTTAACGAATGAACTGAATAGAAATTCATATGTTAAAATAAAATGTGTTATCGTTAAAAATATAATTTTTAACGTGAATGTGAATAAATAAATATTCATTTACAAACCAGATGGTTTGTTTATGTACACTTATTTGAATGACGTTGATTGGGTCGATAAATTTTACACATCGCCTAACTGCACAAATAAAATATGTGTTTGATTGTTTGAAACCCCACACGGGTGTTAGGATGAAATTTGAAGTTCACTCATCCTGATTGATTAAATATGTCGATCGATTGATTGACATGCTGTTGTAAGCGTTGAATATCTATATTTGATGCTTATACAGTGTAGTGCACTTTGGTTGATGGTTGATTATTTTCAATGCTATTATATACATGTGTTGTATGAAAATCCATATAATTAATTTTATATGGTAATTGATTGGGCCTCATTCCAGTTTTGAAAAAGAAATATTTGAAATAGAATATTTGAAAATAAAGGAATATATGAAGCCGTGTTGATTAGATTGACGCCATTTTGACGAGAACGATATTTATATCGATTTTATCGATTTCGAAATGAATTGAATTGAAAACGAATTCAAAATGAATTGAATTGAAAACGATTTCGAAATGAATTGAATTGAAAACGATTTCGAAATGAATTGAATTGAAAACGATTTCGAAATGAATTGAATTGAAAACGAATTCGAAATGAATTGAATTGAAAACGATTTCGAAATGAATTGAATTGAAAACGAATTCGAAATGAATTGAATTGAAAACGATTTCGAAATGAATTGAATTGAAAACGAATTCAAAATGAATTGAATTGAAAACGAATTCGAAATGAATTGAATTGAAAACGATTTCGAAATGAATTGAATTGAAAACGATTTCGAAATGAATTGAATTGAAAACGAATTCGAAATGAATTGAATTGAAAGCGATTTCGAACTGAATTGAATTGAAAACGATTTCGAAATGAATTGAATTGAATATGAATTCAAACTGAATTGAAATTTGAATTGAATAGAAATGAATTTTAAAACGAATTTATAAGGAAGAATTCAATTTTTCTTTGAATTGAAATGGAAGTTGAAATAGGTTTTGAAACGATTTTAAAACTATTTATATAATTCGTTTTGAATAGAAATCGACGAAATATATATTATATATATTATATATATAATATAATGGCCTGAATAGAACGCGCCGCGCCGCGGCAGTTCGCGAATTTCGACCATTTATTTCAAACGGACATTACGGGAGATCCGACCGTCGGATTCTCCTAAAACCAGAACCGTTGGGTTCGTATCGAAAAGAGCTTTCTAACGAATGTTAGAAATTTGAAATCTAACGGTTGGATTTGGAATTATGTCCAAATCAAATTTGAAAAAGGTCGCTGTAAGTGCAGTTCGATGGCCGTTGATGGAAATCGACTGTACGGGCCTTGATAAAATTATTAAAAATAGTAATAATTTATGTAAAATCATAAGAAATGATTTGTGAAGATTTGGGATGAAAAACTCCATATTTGAAAAGATAAAAATAGATTTTTATCGAAATGAACTAGTTTTGAACTAGAATTATAATTCTATTTATTTTTAAATAAATAAATTGAATTCGAAAAGGGTTTTGAAAATAACCAAAATTTCCAATGATTGCATTGGAGTGGATTTAAATCGAAATTGTCTTCGGAATATTTCGATATTGGAATTCGTGATATTACAGGTGTTGTTATGGAAATTTGAAAGATATATATTTGTATCGTTATTTCCAATACGACATTTGTTAGTCGTAGAATTCGATATTGAATATAAGCCGATGTATTTTCTATTCAGAGCCTTGTATTGAATATCGAATGTGATTTGGGTTTGTCGTGAATGGTGTCTTCACTAACACTGTTCTTGAACCCAGTTGAGAAAAGATTAAATCTTTTTATTTAGATTTAATGAAGTGTACCAATTAAATGATATTTAATTGGAATTGAATTGATATTGATTTTTGGGTTTATCGTGAACAGTGTTTTAAATAACACTCGTTCTTTAACCCGATAATTAATGGAATGATTTTTGGGTTTATCGTGAACAGTGTTTTAAATAACACTCGTTCTTTAACCCGATAATTAATGGAATGTGACTTTGGGTTTATCGCGAACCGTGTTTTTAGATGACACTGATTCTTTAACCCAGTCACAGATTAAAACTAAGTGGAGTTTTAATGAATCTTTAATTAGATTGAAAAGATCGAGAATGGAGTATCACCAGTTTTGCTCCAGGCGATAGTTAAATCTTTAATTAGATTTGAATGTGAAATTTAGAAACTAACTGTCGGTTAGCCAAGCAGAATGGTTTTCTGGATATTGATCTGATGTTGGTTTCGGCCTTCGGGGTTAATATTTGGGGAATTATTCTCTTGATTAATTTACGGTTAGTGACTAATGAATTGGAATGAGGCGTATGTTGTGTTTGTGTAACACTTTTATAATATATACGTGAGTTATTCGGAAAGACCGGGTTTATCCCATTCTGAATAACTGATACGACGATAAGTCGAAGATGAAGACGATGGTCGAAGACCGGAAGTCTTCACGTCGTTTGGGTGATAACTGATGATCTTGATTGGGCTGTACACCCAAGAAGATGGAAACAGTTGGTGATCGTCCAGACGTACTTGGAGATCGATGGATATGCGGGGTACTAGGTGCCTCCGGTTTCGTTCAGACCCAGAACGGACTTGTAAATGGACTGTGTGTCTGACATCGGATTTCATTCTGTGTGACTGATATCGGTTGCATAGGATGGTTTGCCTGTGTGGCATGCTAAGATGCAAATGATCAAGGCTTCTGTTGAAAAGCAAAGTCTTGTGGTGATGATCAAAGCACGGCCTTTGTGGCGTAGCTTTGTGTAACGTTTACCTCGCGTGTTTCACACCAGGTATGAACCAAAAACGGGAGACGGACCTCAGGGAGGACTTGCGTTTCTTTCTAGCTAGAAGTGGCGTCAGTGGTTTTACACGCCCTGACGAGTTTGACTTATGTGGTTGTTGCTGTTGCGAGGCGCCTCGGTTATATCGGTTTCGGCCGAATGCATTCTGGTCGGCTGACGGACCAGACTTACACCCCATAGGGTGGGGAGACGTATTGTTCAGGCATAATAATCCACTCCGTGTGGACCGGCCCTGACGATCCAAGGGGCAGTTGCGGCTGTTCCTGAGGGGCGGGCTAGAGCGTCTCGAATCGGTTGAGGACTATCTTTTGCCTCGGTTCATAGATGGAAATCCAATTTCCAAATACGTGACATTTGCGGTTTTATTTGTAAACCTATATATGGCGACATAGTGGCATGGGACGCTCATGCCGCCTATGATTGATACTTATGATTTGAAGTTGTTTTATACACTTATAATAGTATCAAATGATTTGTTTTAAAACGTATCAAGCATCCTTTGGCTGTTATAAGGGAAAACCCTATCCTCGACTGCGTTGCATTGTGTGATGGGACCTGGGTCTTATAACAGCTTCATTTTTCTTTATTTAGCATTGCGCTGTTTGTTTCATGCACTGGTATTCTTGGGAGGAAACCCGTTCCGTATTATACGGCGTGGTCCCTTGATTTACCTAATGATTTAAAATAAAGATTAATAACTGTTTTAGTTCTCACACCAGTCACATGACTGACCTGGAGTTTATTGTTTTAACCTAAACTCTGGGTGCCCTTATTTTGACATGGGCAGCTAGTAGTTTTGGGTTTTGCAGATTTATATTCACAGGATCCTGGTTTACAGCTGGAACGATATCCGGAAAGCTTTGTATCCGTATATCTCATTCTAGTTGTGTATTGTATTATTTTCCGCTGCTATGTATTTAAATGTAATTTAAATCTCTGATATTTCTGTGTAATATTCATTTATACTCTATATATTCTTGTAATCTGATGCATTGTTGTAATATACAATGAAATGTTCTTCTGTATGCGTTCTGCTGTGGTTTGTTCTCGAACTATCCGTCGCTTTCCTTTACGGGGAAGTTGCGGGTCTTCACAGTTGGTATCAGAGCTTTGGTTTACAAAGCTAGAGAACAAGACACATTAGAAACATACGAAAGGATTCATCAGATATTGGATTAGTAATATCCAATTAGAATGACTCGTTAGAGATAGGATCAGTAGTATCCTAGAACGAGTGTGAAGAGTATATTTTTCAAATAAAAACAATTTTTGTTTTGAAAATTTAAAGCAATTATTCGTATTTGATTATCTATTTATATTGAGTTGGACAGTCCAGTATATATAGATTTTGCGTATACGTCTGATCCGCGTGTATTCGAAGTTTTAATATACTGGATAGATATAGAGTCACACTCTAGTCGCCCGGAGACGATTCTGATGATAGTCTAGACATCATCAGAATTGGTATTCGAGTTTCGAAGGTGTGATTTTCTATATATTTCCATTAGACTGGTGTGAGAACCAAAACTTATATATAGCTAGAATACATTGTTGTGATTTGGCATCAAAACATGATTTTCTTTATATATATCAAAATTATGAATTTGAAAAGCTAATTCACTAATTGATTGATGGTTGTATTGTTTGATTATTGTTTGAATAATTAAAATTTGGACCACTTAGTTCATTTGAAACAAATATTGAATTGTATTGAAAATTGGTCGCATCTGCTTGCATATACATATATATCATTGAACAGGTCATAGCAAGGAGGCTAGAGCAGAGAATAAAATTTGTTTGCCCGACAAATAGGTACATGTTTACTACATAATTTCCTGTTTTGTTTGGGTGATGATGATTTTATGAGCCTATTGGCTAGCCGCTTGGCTTTTTCTTTTTCTTTTTGAGATCTGAAGGACCGGGGAAGCTATTTGAAATTTCCCGATGCTCCCATTGCAGGGGAGGTTATGGCGAAATTTTTCGAAAATTTAGGGTGTTAGCCAAATTTTTGAAACTTTGAAAATTCTCAGAAACTGAAAAGTTGGAGAACGGAAGCCAAATCGAATGTAGAGTTGAATTATCAAACCACTTTCGACTTTGTTCCTTTTCGGGGACGAAAAGTTTTAAGTGGGGGAGATTGTAACAACCCGGAAAATCTGGGCCAGTTTAAAATTTTTATTTTGGCAATTTTAGCGAATTTTGATTATTTAAAATGAATTATTTTAAATAATATCGACGAGAAACTTATTTTGAATAGAATTCGAACGTATATATTATACGCGTCGCCGTTAGAATATAAATAATTATATATAATTATAAATAGAATTGAAAATGGCGCGGTAGTTCGATAATTCGATTTCAAACTTCAATTGAATGTACCGGGTGCAAAATAATCCGGATTTTAGTGAAACCAAAAATAATGGAATCTAATAGTGAATATCTTTCCAACGAATCCGAAAAATTAAGATTTCATATCGGGAATCAAAAGATATGTCCAGTTGAAAATTCTGAATAGTCGCTATGGAATTCAGGCCCTTAAAAATGGACATTTTGCAAACGACCTCGGATTTCGACGAAACCAGTTTTGTTGGGTCCGGGATGTGAAGTTATTGCTAGGTTTCAAATTTCATAATTTTTCGAATCAATATGTGAGCGTGGCAAAAGAAAACGCGTTTGACCAGTTTCAGTTGATTTTAATCGACTTGAAATTGGCCATTTTTCTAACGGTCTCTGAATTCGACGAAACTAGTTTTGTTAGGACCGTATCGTCAATACGAAGCTAGAAAATATTTTTTTTGGAATTTTTTAGTTAGTATGTGACCCCGGTAATTAGAAATGTGCGTTTAAAATAATATAGTGATTTAAATGTAAATTCAAAGGAAACATATCGAGACGATCGAATTGGCCTGCGATACATATCCCATTGTGTTCGGAATGGGGGTAAAACGCTATGGGCGGCAGGCGGTGGACCTCGTTTAGTGGTCATATGTGAAAGTCAACTCTTTAATAAATAAATAATAAATAAAAAAAAAAAAAAAAAAAAAAAATATAATATCCCTTCCCTTAAAACCTAGGCCCCCCCCCCGTTCGTTTATCTCAGAAGGAAAAAAAAACAAAAAAGAAAAAGAAAACAAAAATCGCGATAACCCCCCCCGTCGCTCCAGCCACCACCGCGCCCAGCGCCCACCGCCGCCACCACTTGCGAGGCTCCGCCCTTCCCCCCTCTGCCTCCCTCTCTCTCCTCCGCCTCGCAGGAACCACGAATCCCCTCGACGAAGCCGATGGCCCCCCTCCGATCAGATGCCCTCTCGCCTCCGACCAGCATGGGTCCGCCGCCACCACCTGAGGACGCAGCCCACCCCCTCCTCTAATTACAGTAAGATCTTGATTTTGTTTATATATATATAAAAAAAAAAAAAAAAAAAAAGAACTGATTTCTGTTTTTATTAAGATTTAAAAACTGTTTTTATTAAGATTTAAAAACTGTTTTTATTAAGTTTTGAAAACTGATTTTATTAAAATTTAAAAACTGATTTTATAAAAAGGAATAAAAACTGATTTTATAAAAAAAACTGAATTTGAAAAATGATTTTTAAAGTATTTAAAAACTGAATGTTATTTTGATTTAAAACTTATTTTTAAAAAAGTATAAACTGATTTATTTTTTTAAAGTATAAACTGATTTATTTTTTTAAAGTATAAACTGATTTATTTTTTTTAAAGTATAAACTGATTTATTTTTTTAAAGTATAAACTGATTTATTTTTGAAAGAGAAAAACTGATTTTATTTTGAACTTTAAAATAGGAAAAAGATTAATCTTTTAGTAGAAAAAGATTTGAAAGCAAAAGTAGAAATCATATTTTTTTTATATGTTGAAAGCGAACGTGAAAACATGATTTTTGTCATATTAAAGAAGTGATTTTTATTATATAAACATCATGACAAAAATGAGATTTTTATTCATTTGAATAGCGATATAAAAATTCGATTTTTATATATTGAACTTTGAAATAAAAATATGATTTTTATATATTGAACTTTGAAATAAAAATTCGATTTTTATATATTGAACTTCGATATAAAAATTCGATTTTTATATATTGAACTTTGAACTAAAAATTCGATTTTTATATATTGAATAGCGAACTAAAAATTTGATTTTTATATATTGAATAACGAAGTAAAAATTCGATTTTTATATATGTAGTAGCTACGGACGACGAAGCTGGCGAAGATGCGAAAACAATGAAGACTTCTGCAAAAGAAGAGTCGAGATGGTTGGATAGCTAAATGTGAGAATTTCTCACCTTTCAATTTATATTTCTAGTTATATATATATACTAGGATGCAGACGGTGCTTAGTAGCACCCGACACAATCGTCCACAGACCATGGACTTGTTTGTTTGACTGTTTGGTGATTGATTGCGATATTGGTTTGAATGTGGTTTGTGGTGTGAAAAATCGAATCGATAAATTGGTTAGGATTAGACGTGCGCCGTTATAAGGCGAAGGGGTAAGGCTAGGTTAGATCCTTACTCCAAAGTTTGTGGTTTGCATAACGAATGGATTTGATTGATGTGTGAATGGCGTGGGCCTTCACTAGACCGGGGATAAGGCTAGGCCTTGTCCCGTTTCTAGTATCGTGCCGTTATGCCGCCGAAATTTTCTAAAATAAGTTAGAAAAATAAAAATAGCATTTTATTTAACGAATGAACTGAATAGAAATTCATATGTTAAAATAAAATGTGTTATCGTTAAAAATATAATTTTTAACGTGAATGTGAATAAATAAATATTCATTTACAAACCAGATGGTTTGTTTATGTACACTTATTTGAATGACGTTGATTGGGTCGATAAATTTTACACATCGCCTAACTGCACAAATAAAATATGTGTTTGATTGTTTGAAACCCCACACGGGTGTTAGGATGAAATTTGAAGTTCACTCATCCTGATTGATTAAATATGTCGATCGATTGATTGACATGCTGTTGTAAGCGTTGAATATCTATATTTGATGCTTATACAGTGTAGTGCACTTTGGTTGATGGTTGATTATTTTCAATGCTATTATATACATGTGTTGTATGAAAATCCATATAATTAATTTTATATGGTAATTGATTGGGCCTCATTCCAGTTTTGAAAAAGAAATATTTGAAATAGAATATTTGAAAATAAAGGAATATATGAAGCCGTGTTGATTAGATTGACGCCATTTTGACGAGAACGATATTTATATCGATTTTATCGATTTCGAAATGAATTGAATTGAAAACGAATTCAAAATGAATTGAATTGAAAACGATTTCGAAATGAATTGAATTGAAAACGATTTCGAAATGAATTGAATTGAAAACGATTTCGAAATGAATTGAATTGAAAACGAATTCGAAATGAATTGAATTGAAAACGATTTCGAAATGAATTGAATTGAAAACGAATTCGAAATGAATTGAATTGAAAACGATTTCGAAATGAATTGAATTGAAAACGAATTCAAAATGAATTGAATTGAAAACGAATTCGAAATGAATTGAATTGAAAACGATTTCGAAATGAATTGAATTGAAAACGATTTCGAAATGAATTGAATTGAAAACGAATTCGAAATGAATTGAATTGAAAGCGATTTCGAACTGAATTGAATTGAAAACGATTTCGAAATGAATTGAATTGAATATGAATTCAAACTGAATTGAAATTTGAATTGAATAGAAATGAATTTTAAAACGAATTTATAAGGAAGAATTCAATTTTTCTTTGAATTGAAATGGAAGTTGAAATAGGTTTTGAAACGATTTTAAAACTATTTATATAATTCGTTTTGAATAGAAATCGACGAAATATATATTATATATATTATATATATAATATAATGGCCTGAATAGAACGCGCCGCGCCGCGGCAGTTCGCGAATTTCGACCATTTATTTCAAACGGACATTACGGGAGATCCGACCGTCGGATTCTCCTAAAACCAGAACCGTTGGGTTCGTATCGAAAAGAGCTTTCTAACGAATGTTAGAAATTTGAAATCTAACGGTTGGATTTGGAATTATGTCCAAATCAAATTTGAAAAAGGTCGCTGTAAGTGCAGTTCGATGGCCGTTGATGGAAATCGACTGTACGGGCCTTGATAAAATTATTAAAAATAGTAATAATTTATGTAAAATCATAAGAAATGATTTGTGAAGATTTGGGATGAAAAACTCCATATTTGAAAAGATAAAAATAGATTTTTATCGAAATGAACTAGTTTTGAACTAGAATTATAATTCTATTTATTTTTAAATAAATAAATTGAATTCGAAAAGGGTTTTGAAAATAACCAAAATTTCCAATGATTGCATTGGAGTGGATTTAAATCGAAATTGTCTTCGGAATATTTCGATATTGGAATTCGTGATATTACAGGTGTTGTTATGGAAATTTGAAAGATATATATTTGTATCGTTATTTCCAATACGACATTTGTTAGTCGTAGAATTCGATATTGAATATAAGCCGATGTATTTTCTATTCAGAGCCTTGTATTGAATATCGAATGTGATTTGGGTTTGTCGTGAATGGTGTCTTCACTAACACTGTTCTTGAACCCAGTTGAGAAAAGATTAAATCTTTTTATTTAGATTTAATGAAGTGTACCAATTAAATGATATTTAATTGGAATTGAATTGATATTGATTTTTGGGTTTATCGTGAACAGTGTTTTAAATAACACTCGTTCTTTAACCCGATAATTAATGGAATGATTTTTGGGTTTATCGTGAACAGTGTTTTAAATAACACTCGTTCTTTAACCCGATAATTAATGGAATGTGACTTTGGGTTTATCGCGAACCGTGTTTTTAGATGACACTGATTCTTTAACCCAGTCACAGATTAAAACTAAGTGGAGTTTTAATGAATCTTTAATTAGATTGAAAAGATCGAGAATGGAGTATCACCAGTTTTGCTCCAGGCGATAGTTAAATCTTTAATTAGATTTGAATGTGAAATTTAGAAACTAACTGTCGGTTAGCCAAGCAGAATGGTTTTCTGGATATTGATCTGATGTTGGTTTCGGCCTTCGGGGTTAATATTTGGGGAATTATTCTCTTGATTAATTTACGGTTAGTGACTAATGAATTGGAATGAGGCGTATGTTGTGTTTGTGTAACACTTTTATAATATATACGTGAGTTATTCGGAAAGACCGGGTTTATCCCATTCTGAATAACTGATACGACGATAAGTCGAAGATGAAGACGATGGTCGAAGACCGGAAGTCTTCACGTCGTTTGGGTGATAACTGATGATCTTGATTGGGCTGTACACCCAAGAAGATGGAAACAGTTGGTGATCGTCCAGACGTACTTGGAGATCGATGGATATGCGGGGTACTAGGTGCCTCCGGTTTCGTTCAGACCCAGAACGGACTTGTAAATGGACTGTGTGTCTGACATCGGATTTCATTCTGTGTGACTGATATCGGTTGCATAGGATGGTTTGCCTGTGTGGCATGCTAAGATGCAAATGATCAAGGCTTCTGTTGAAAAGCAAAGTCTTGTGGTGATGATCAAAGCACGGCCTTTGTGGCGTAGCTTTGTGTAACGTTTACCTCGCGTGTTTCACACCAGGTATGAACCAAAAACGGGAGACGGACCTCAGGGAGGACTTGCGTTTCTTTCTAGCTAGAAGTGGCGTCAGTGGTTTTACACGCCCTGACGAGTTTGACTTATGTGGTTGTTGCTGTTGCGAGGCGCCTCGGTTATATCGGTTTCGGCCGAATGCATTCTGGTCGGCTGACGGACCAGACTTACACCCCATAGGGTGGGGAGACGTATTGTTCAGGCATAATAATCCACTCCGTGTGGACCGGCCCTGACGATCCAAGGGGCAGTTGCGGCTGTTCCTGAGGGGCGGGCTAGAGCGTCTCGAATCGGTTGAGGACTATCTTTTGCCTCGGTTCATAGATGGAAATCCAATTTCCAAATACGTGACATTTGCGGTTTTATTTGTAAACCTATATATGGCGACATAGTGGCATGGGACGCTCATGCCGCCTATGATTGATACTTATGATTTGAAGTTGTTTTATACACTTATAATAGTATCAAATGATTTGTTTTAAAACGTATCAAGCATCCTTTGGCTGTTATAAGGGAAAACCCTATCCTCGACTGCGTTGCATTGTGTGATGGGACCTGGGTCTTATAACAGCTTCATTTTTCTTTATTTAGCATTGCGCTGTTTGTTTCATGCACTGGTATTCTTGGGAGGAAACCCGTTCCGTATTATACGGCGTGGTCCCTTGATTTACCTAATGATTTAAAATAAAGATTAATAACTGTTTTAGTTCTCACACCAGTCACATGACTGACCTGGAGTTTATTGTTTTAACCTAAACTCTGGGTGCCCTTATTTTGACATGGGCAGCTAGTAGTTTT
This sequence comes from Allium sativum, assembly GCA_030737875.1. NCBI lineage: Eukaryota > Viridiplantae > Streptophyta > Magnoliopsida > Asparagales > Amaryllidaceae > Allium > Allium sativum. The sequence continues at coordinate 1,041,813,297 of CM060916.1, read as the reverse complement.
GGGTTTTGCAGATTTATATTCACAGGATCCTGGTTTACAGCTGGAACGATATCCGGAAAGCTTTGTATCCGTATATCTCATTCTAGTTGTGTATTGTATTATTTTCCGCTGCTATGTATTTAAATGTAATTTAAATCTCTGATATTTCTGTGTAATATTCATTTATACTCTATATATTCTTGTAATCTGATGCATTGTTGTAATATACAATGAAATGTTCTTCTGTATGCGTTCTGCTGTGGTTTGTTCTCGAACTATCCGTCGCTTTCCTTTACGGGGAAGTTGCGGGTCTTCACAACTACAATATCTCACTACGAAAGTATTTTACACAATACATCGAAGTTGTACAATAAATTTTACGCAATTGAATTACATAGATTTTAAATAAAATAAAATTTGTAGAAATTGTCAAACCATTGCGCATTTCTTCACCACTCACTAACTTCAATAGCGGAAGAAATTTTTTATAACAAATATCAGAGTACGATATTTATGTACTGGAATTAAATAGCAGCAACGGAACGTCTTCACGAATCCTTATCGACATCAGCTTCAAATCTAAGCTGTAATACTAGTGTCAGACTGGAGCATTTCATACAAGACACAAAACACTCGGATTAAGATTAATTTATTCAAGTAAATCAACTATAATTAAATTTAAATGCAATAATTTAAATTTCATACTTATGCACAAATCTTGACTGTCAAATATATGTCATATAAAAAAATATGTAGTTGTAGTTGTAAAATATCTATTCATATAATTGTTTCACAATTTTGTTTCAAGAACAGATGGTAATAGAAGCATGCATGTACACATGTGTACATGTACATGTGTGCACTGCCTCAGCATCCCAAAATTCAATCAAAGTCAGGAATAAATAAATTCATGCTCATACATGGATGTCACACCATACAAATATACATACATATCAAATACATGTGTGTGTGTGTGTATATATATATATATATGTATGTATATTTATTTAAGTGCATTACAAAAAAAAACCAACATGCACAAAGTGCCGAACTAATACGATAACGGACAGAACAAACAAGCAGTGTACATAAGTATGTATCAATGTGTAGCGGCAAACTCAGGTAAACATAAGCACAGCAGCAAATAAACCTTCAAGGCGAGCTCAGGCTAAGTGTACCGATGGTGAACATAATAGTGGCAGTGCAATAGCCCACATAGCAAAAGAAAGTAAAACATGCCAATGCAATAGCCCATATGACAAAAATTTCCAGTGAACATGTATATGTGCAGTTTTAATGAGTTCTTTAAGAACAATAGTTTTATACAACCAAAATACTTACATATTAAAAAAACTTATAAAACCATAGTTCAAATACAGTTTAAAAGTATATGAATCTTATACATGAACCTACAAAAATCAACACGATTTCATAATTCTTTCACAAAATCAATTGGGATTTAATTTGGTTGAATTTATATACTAAAGTTATTCATTCGTAATAGACCCCAAAAGTATAGTTCCCAAGTTTATAATTTTTACAACCTGATTTAAATATTATAGCTATAAACTACACGGTTGGAACTTATATAGTTCCCACAGCTACCTAGGCCTAACCAGATCAAATTTTGTGTTACAAATATTTTGAAACAAAAACTAAGCCCAAACAGAACACACAATCTCGGCAAGTTGAAACGCTTGAATATAATTAAATCGTGAGCTAAAAACTCACTTTAAATGGATTTGGAGAAGGCAATTCGCTGATGGTCGATGCTGGAGGCACACGGTGGTTGTAGAGCTTCAGGATGCGGTGGTTGATTTGGGTTTGGGAAGGTGAACAAAGATCGATTTCTAATTTGCAATGGAAGGAAGACGTCTTTTTTTCTATATTTTTTTTGTTATAAAGGCTAGAGCTAAATCGAAAAGAAATGGGAAAGGAGAGAGAAGGCTTGAAAAGAATACAAGCATGTTAATATATAAAATAAGAATAGCACACGTGATTGATATTTTGAAACCGAACGTTGCATTATTGCCTAAGATAGTTTCCTTTTTTTCTATTGAGATGGCTAATTCTAGGGGTGTCAAATGGGTCATTTAGGGTCGTATAAGGGTCAAGCAAAATTTGACCCAACCCTTTTGCAACCCTTTTATTGCGACCCTTTTAACAAAACGTTTCACCTGACCCAACCCACATATTATGTGGGTTACCCATTTAACCCACACATTAAAAAATATTACTTTAAAATAACGATTTTTAAAGTGAAAATTAGGCTCACATCCCTAAAATGAAACTTAATTCATGCCACATCCAGTCAAAGTTTACATTAGTTTCCGGTCCCTAAAATGAGCTGCCGCCCTAATTTTTTGGTACCTTCCGCCTTCTGGTCCTTCCCCCTTCGCCTTTTCCTAATTTGAACCCAAAAATAATGCGCTCATGCATTAAAAAAAAATTCTAAAATCTGGAAATAATCTCAGGAGTCCACGCAAATTGAAAAAAAAAAGTTGCATACTTCTGTGCAACTATAGCTTATAGTAGCATACATGTATGCATATATTCATATAGTGTATTTATGCTGAAAATCTGGACCAATATACGCATACATGTATGCAACTATTAGCAAATAACTGCATACATTTATGCATACAAAGTTGAACTGAGATTCACGTGTAACGAAAAGTTGCATACATGAATGCAACTATTCTGCATATATGCATGCACGTGTGCAACAAATTTAAAAGGGACGACGACTTGCGAATATACGCATGAATGCATGCATTTATTCTGTACAAGAGCATAAATGTGTGCAACAATGTCTGAAAACGGCGAATGCTTGAAAAAACAGGCCAAATTTGAATATATGCGTAAAAGGATGCATGTAATGCAATTTAGCTGCATACATGTATGCATTTATACTGCAGTTTGAGCGCAACACTGAAATATTAGCATGAATGTGTGCAACTATTTACAAATAGGTGCATCTTTTGATTCAAGAACCTGCTATTTCGCTGTTTTTGTGTTATTTTGGGTTTTGACGTGATTTTTATTATTTTTCCACCTGAATTTTTTGGTGTGAATGTGTTTTATTTAATAATGAATTTACGTGATTTTTTTTATTTTTTTTAAATTTTTTACCTATTTTTCAAAAAATAGGGACCTGATTTACATGAAAAGTTTGACCGGATGTGAGCCTAATTTTGAAACTTAATAGGGACTTGTGACAAACGGACCCATTTTTAAATCTAAAAATGTCAAAATTACAAAAATATCCTTTATTTTGGAAAAAGAGAAAAAAAGAAAAAAACTCAAAAAATCCAGAAAATTATGAAATGAAAAGTAATAAAAGAATTATTCGAAAATAATGATTTTTAAAGCTAAAAGGACCAAAATTACGAAAATGCCCTTCATATTGAAAAAAGTGAAAAAAATGAAAAAATTTCAAACAATCCAGAAAATTACAAAATGAAAATTAAAAAAGAATTATTTTAAAATAACGATTTTCAAAGCTGAAAATGCTAAAATTACGAAAATGCCCTTCAAATTTTCAGGATTTTCTGAAAAATTTACATTTTTTTCACTTTTTCCAATATGAAGGGCATTTTCGTAATTGTAGCATTTTTAGCTTTAAAAATCATAATTTTCGAATAATTCTTTTTTTACTTTTCATTTCTGGATTTTCTGAAATTTTTTCATTTTTCCAATATAAAGGGCATTTTCGTAAATGTAACATTTCTAGCTTTAAAAATCGTAATTTTCGAATAATTCTTTTTTTACTTTTCATCTTGTAATTTTCTGGATTTTATGAAATTTTCTCATTTTTTTCACTTTTTCCAATATGAAGGGCATTTTCATAATTTTAGCTTTAAAAATTGTTATTTTAAAACAATTCTTTTTTTACATTTCATTTCATAATTTTCTGGATTTTCTGAATTTTTTTTTTTTACTTTTTCCAATATGAAGGGTATTTTCGTAATTTTAGAATTTTTAGCTTTAAAAATCGTTATTTTAAAGTAATTCTTTTTTACCTTTTCATTTTGTAATTTTCTGGATCTTCTGAAATTTTTTCATTTTTTTACTTTTTCCGATATGAAGGGCGTTTTCGTGATTTTCGCATTTTTAGCTTTAAAATTCGTTATTTTAAAATAATTCTTTTTTAACTTTTCATTTTCTAATTTTCTGGAGTTTTTGAAATTTTCTCATTTTTTCAAAATAAAGGGTATTTTCATAATTTTGGCCCTTTTAACTTTAAAAATTATTATTTTCGAATAATTCTTTTATTACTTTTAATTTCATAATTTTGGCCTTTTATTAGAAATAGTTCTTTTATTTTCCCCAATTTGTAGTATTGGAAAATGTGGAATTTTCCCCAATTTTTAATATTATAAAAAAAATTGCGACTTCGTATGTAGACAGAGTTACATGGGTAAGTGGGTTACCCATTTGTAACCCTTTTAAAAAAGGGTCAACCCTTTTATGATCCATTTAATAAAAAATATAAATGGGTTGACCCAACAGGGTTGTAATTAGGGTAAAATGGGTAGGGTCATATTTTGATAGGTCTAACTAATTCGCCGCCTCCTAATTCATTGTAATAAATTATATATATATATATATATATATATATATATATATTTATATTTATATTGCACATGTGCAAAGATTAAGCAAGAAATTATGATTAGGCCTTTACTCTTTCCACTATTAATGCATGAATAGAATTATTAATTTGAACTTATTGTTGTTTCTATAAGTATACAATTTAACACCAAAATTATTATAACCGGTCCCCATTCATTCCATATTCATTTTCATTTCAAATTTCAAAGTTTGTACGTATGTATAACTAACTTGTATTTTTATTTTTAAATTTCCTACTCAAGAATTTCAATTAATTCCAATATTAAATTCTAAGATAAATTACAATTACTAGGAGGATAATAAAAGGTTGTATTCTAATTATACTAATTCAAACATATTTCAAAATTACGATATACAAACAATAGGTACGAATTCTAGTTTAATAAACATTTCATTATTATTGCAACCAACATATCTAAAATACATATCTGTATTGTTAAAATTTACCGTGATAAACGTTACACTTATTATCCTAATTCAACCAATGTCATTAAAAGGATTCCATGTATGTACATATTTTGCAAAAGTTTCTCTTTAGTTAATTACTCATAAATAAGGTAATAATTAGGAATTTGTGCATTGATTAAATGAATCTTATTTTTTTTCAAAATTGAGGGAAACGATTCACTGTTAAAGGAGGGAATATGTAAGGAAGAACACATGCAAATAAATCAAGAGTCCACTGAGTAATTAAAAAGGTTATTTAGTATTTATTTCTTATTCAAAAATCAAAAGGGAATAATTAATTCTTTACAGAAAATTTTCTTTTGTTATACTTCGCTTAACATTAGTATTGTACATTTACTTATTTAAACATTGTTAAATACCTTATCTACGTAGTGTTTTATTGAATGATAACATTATGGAAATTTTATTATGGAATCTGTTGTTTAACCATCGATACAATTTATTTAAATTAGACTAAACACATGCAATCCAAAGTTAAAGTTTTTAAGTTTAACGTCAGAATCATTTCTATATCATTTGCAGCTATTATTCAATGACCACAAAATATTGTTTTCAAAATTTAGATTTATTTTCTTTATAAAATTATCCTCAACTTTAAAAGTGAACATATATAATTTATATTTCTCAAAATATTATTTTAATTTCATTAAAGCTCTAAGTCGATTTAATGCGGAACACAAGCTACTATTAACTTGCTTTCTTTTAATTGACCGTTGCAATCAGTTTAATTTCAACTCATTAAAAACTTTGTTTATCAATTACATTTAGAAATCATTTATTTATAGAATTTAATATAAATTAATATTTAAATAGTCGAACTTTATAGGATGGTACATGGAGATTTTCGAAAGGGTAAATTTCAACAGTCGGAGGACAAAAAGGTAATAGGTCAACACCATATATCTAAGTTCATAACCCTTAAGGACTGAAATTTTGAATTCAACGTGGTTGATAGATAAAATGTTAATTTTTTGAGAATCTTAAAATTTTACCACGGAATTAATTAAGGTCTGTGTGGATGGGGATAAAGTGGAACTCAACATTAAAAATATGTAGAAGTTTGTTTAGAAAGGATAAAATATCGTTTATGGTTGGTACGGATCTCTATGATCATAGATCATAGTGGGACCCTCTTTACCATTCTGTATAAGTAGACCGTTTTATTGTATAGATATGGTAGAGTGCATATCCAATCTTTCTTGGCTCATTAGTTCCTAGTTCATTAGCATGGAATAGAGCAGTTTGGTATCTCGGAACGTTCATGGCCTTGAGGCCACGCGTTCAAGTCCTGTCTCCGAAACATTTTTTGTCACTAAATAGATCTTATGTTATTCTGTTACCTAGTAATTAATTACTATTTTTGTTTTTGGATGAGAAAGAAACAAAAACAAAAGGAAAGACAAAACCACTAGAAAAAAATATAATAGAATAGTAAGTACCATAATAGTAATAAACTATATTGAATTTTTCATTTTTTTTATATCCATATATTTCGAAATTATAATTTTGTGAAAATTATATATGAATGGTTATTCATAAATGAAGTGATCTTGAAAAGAAATTTTATATACATCCATTTTAAAAGAGATTTTTAAAACTAAAAGTTTTCAGTTTTTAAAGGTTATAAAATACCGCATAGTACATTGGAAAACAGATGGCGAACAGATAGGTTTAAATTTTGTTGTATAATTGGATCTGTAGTGAAAAGGTACATGAGATTGACAAGGAAGCAAATTTATCAAATGGAAGATTTTATAAGAAGCCTTTTTGATAAGTGGGAAATTCTTTAAAAGATTAATGTTACAATGAAAAGTTTTTTGAACTTTAAAAATAAAAACTTAAATTATGCGAAATGTACTTAGAAAAGTTAGAATTGAAATGAGAGCACAAGAGGATGCTCCAATGTTCAGGGAAAATGGTCATAAGAGAATGAGAATGACAAAAATAAGGAATTTTCCATCAAGACAATTTTCTAACGTAAGAAATTAGGTTTAGAAAATTGATATTTTCTAAATTTGAATAATAGCAATGGTGTGTTAAGATTTTGGATGCAAAATTGGTTGAACTATAATTCTACTCTATACGGTGCAAATGTGCAAAAGTTGGATGAAAATTGTTTTGAGTTTCTGAATGAATTACATTCATATAAAATTGTCAGTATACTTAGGATATTGGCATCATATTTTTTAAAAGAATTTTAAAGTAATCATTCATATAGAAGGTATCAATGAAAAATAACTATTCATGCATATCATATGTATTGTGATGCACTATTACACGGATGGTTACAAAACTTGATGTAAACCAAATGTTTGTTAGTATAGAATGGATGTCCGAAGATTTAACCTATACCAAATTTTGGGGATGAAATTCCTAAAGGGGGAGAATCTAACACCTAACGTTTTTACAGTAATTATTTAATATGGATTTAATTAATAAAATTATAAAACAACAAGACATACATTTTACACATGTTGGAATTTGACCATGAAACTTATACCATTATATTCGTAGCGATTTTCCGATGTATCTTCAAATCCAATGTTTTTTTATCAGGGTCAAGAAGTTATGGCTGTTTAAAGTTTCAATATAGGAAATAATTATATTTATATATATTGAAAATCTTAATCAATTTTAAGCATTTGGAATTCAAATATGAAAATGTAACAAAATGGTAACAAACTTACAGGGATGTGTGGCAGAGGAAAATTATCAAGAGAATGATCAAAATTGGTAAGAGATTAACTATATATATACACGCTATGTAAATCAAATAGACAAAGTGATCCATATTGGTCGACTGCACATACAAGGGTCCAACGTGATGGTTGACTTCCTTGATCGTCCATCACACGACTTTTGACAAACTTCAGCCCTCTATGGCCCATATCTTAAAGAATTTCGTCCGAGTGTTTGTGCTGGTCTGAACCTTTATAAATAAATGTGTAGGGTTTCATTTTAAACTCCGTATTTCACTAATGAGTGCAAAAGCGCAACAATATTACTATTTCCTCTAGAATTTCTGAATTAAAAAAAAGAAAGATCTAGGATTTTCAGATTCAAATTGGACGAGAACAAAATAACGAATTAGAAACTAGTTCTGATCGGAAAGCTATATTTGGTTTTAATTCGTTAGTTTGAATCCAATTGTTCCTTTTTCTAAATCCAATAAATTTGTGTAAATAACGTTTGTAAATCAAAGATAAGGGATTTCAAAGAGGAAAATAAATAGTAGGGTCTAGATTGAATTCAACGGATTTGGAATGCTTTCAGATGAGTAGAAAAAATATCATATAAAGGTATAATATATCATTGTAAAGTTAATTTTATTTTAAATAATTCAGGAGTTGCAATTTATCTTGGTAAATTCTATAAATAAAGAAATATGATATGAACTGGAATAATAGTTACTGAAAGTTTCCTATAAATAAATGTAAAAATTATTCTCATAGTTTGTTTAGGCCTCACTTATTTAACCCCCGAGTTAGAAAAAAATGAGAAGGTGTTATTCTTTACATTAAAAAATGAAATGGTTTTATTTCATATCTTGGGATTTGGCTAATATTTTAATTCACTAAATGAATGTTTGGATAGGTGGATTTCCATATCTCGCTTCAAAAGAGTGTTGTCTGTTATAGCCAATATGGGAAAACTAGGAATGACACATCCTAACAACTGAATGATAAATGTCTTCGATGTACGAAATAAGTGACTAACAATGAGAACTGGGAATGGCCTGTCCTAATGACGGTATGATAAATATCATCAGTGCGGAAAATAAATGGCTAAGAACGAGTAATGTAGGAGTTGAATTTTATGAAACAGTTGAAAGAGAATTTTATTATGATCAGAAAAATTGTAATACTGAATTGAATTCTTGTTACATAGGCTACGGTCCTATATATATACAAAACAGGTACATTGGGCTTGGCCCATGACAATAAAAGGAATAAAAGAAAAAGGCCAAGGCCTTATATGCAGCGGGGAAGCTATTTCATGTATACCCAAATGTATTGAGTATATCATTTACTTTAACTCCCCCCTGAAACCTAACCCTAATTAGGTTTCCCAAAAGAAAATAAAATGGCGGCGCCTCTTTGATCGGTGACGGAATCTTCTAGTCAGGCCTCCACGACAGATGGATTTGACGTCGCTTGAGCTCTTGAGCTTGAATGACTTTGAATCCATTGAGAGAGGTTAAACTGAAGGTTTAAAACAGAATCGATTAAGATCTGTTATGAAACCCTAGCTGAACTTTACAGATCCAACACCGATTGAAGTGACTTTGAAGATTAATCTGAATATAAATGATCATGCTTGACCTTGACTTTGGATCTGAAGAATCAACATTGAGCTCTACTTTTAATCTACTGAAATTTGGTCCTGAGAGAGGTTTTGTAAGTATGTCTGCTTTTTGATGAAACGACGGTATATACCCTACTCTCAATTTTCCTTGAATAACTTGTTCTCTGATAAAATACATGTCGAGCTCTATGTTCTTTGTTTTTGAATGAAGAACGGGATTTGAAGTTAGTGAGATTGCACTAACATTATCACACCATATCACTGGTTTCTTGTTTAATTCAATTTAAAGTTCTTTCAGTAAGGATTTGATCAATAGAACTTCAGCTGTAGCACTAGCAACACATCTGAATTCTGCTTCTGTGCTAGATCTAGAAACAGTACTTTGTTTTCTAGCACTCCATGATACAGGATTTTTTCCTAGGTATATACAATAACCTGATGTTGATTTTCTATCATCCAAGTCTGTTCCCCAGTCTGCATCAACATATGCATTGATATTTAGGAAGTTGCTAGCTTTAAATATAAGTCCATGATCAATTGTTCCTTTCAGATACCTTAAAATTCTTTTAACTGCCTTCCAATGTATATCTAAAGGATTCTGCATATATTGGCTTGCCTTGTTCACACTATAAGATATATCTGGTCTTGTTATAGTAGCATACTGTAGTGCTCCAATGATACTTCTGTAAAATCTTGCATCTTCAATTGCCTCACCCTTATGTTTTGAAAGCTGATTACTTGTGATCATTGGAGTTGAGAGTGAATTAGCTTTGTCCATTTTTTCCTTTTGAAGTATTTCAGAAATATATCTCCTCTGGCTAAGATGAATTTTTGACTGACTTGTTTTCTTAACTTCAATGCCAAGGAAATAATTTAAATTCCCTAAATCTTTGATTGAGAATTCTGCATTTAATCTTTCTATAATGAACTTAATTTCTGAACTGCTACTACCTGTAACAATAAGATCATCAACATAAATAAGAATATAAGTAGTATCAGTGTTAGTAAATTTTGTGAATATTGAGTTATCAGATTTTGTAGGCTTGTAGTTATAGTTGACAAGTGTTGATTTCAACTTGTCAAACCAAACTCTTGGTGCCTGCTTTAACCCATAAATTACTTTGTTGAGTTTGCACACCAACTTTGTGTTACTCTTATCATAGAACCCTTCAGGTTGTTGCATGAACACTTCTTCCTGCAAATTACCATTAAGAAATGCATTATTAACATCCAATTGCCTAATGTTCCAATTTCTACTCAAGGCAATGGTTAAAATTATTCTAATAGATGAAGGTTTCACAACAGGTGAAAAAGTCTCAGAAAAATCAAACCCATACTCTTTTGCAACTAACCTTGCCTTGTACTTAGAAATTGAACCATCAGGATTTCTTTTTAATTTGTAAACCCATTTACACTCAATTATATTTTTATTATCTGGTTTTTCAACCAATGACCAGGTTCCTTTCTTAATTAAAGCATCATATTCTTCTTGCATAGCTTGTTTCCAATTCTTAGATTGAGATGCTTCATAGAAAGTAACTGGTTCATCCTGCATAACAACAGTATTAATATTTTTGGGTTTAAAAATACCACATTTAGCTCTTGTCAACATAGGATGCTTGTTTGCATTATCACCAATTGTTGTGCCTTGATTTACATTCTCTGATGAATCTGCAACAGGTGTTTGATCACCTCTTGCATCACTAGTAGCTTGACCTGAATGATTCTGATTATCAACACTGTCATCAACTCTTTGCTCTTGACCTGGCCTTCTCATAGGCACTGTGAGTTGAGGGCTAGTGATGGTGTATTTCATGATTTGTTGAGGTGGCACCATCACTTGTATTTCTTCAGGAATATCAGGTATAACAATTCTTGGGTTTACTACTTTTTCAGTAGTTTTTATTTTTTCAGTACTAAAAGGGAATACTTTTTCATTGAACTTTACATCCTGGATATATATATTCTGCCTGTACTGTCCAGACATCTATACCCTTTTTGACTATTACAATATCCAAGAAAGGTACATGGAGTTGACCTGAAACTCAACTTGTGAGTATAATATGGTCTTAAACAAGGGAAACATTGACATCCAAACACTTTTAAATGTTCATAGTCTGGTTTGACTTTAAATAAAACTTCTTGTGGACTTTTTAAATTTAGAACCTTAGTTGATAATAAATTTATCAAGTGAACAGCAGTATAGAATGCTTCAGGCCAGAATTTTAGGGGCATAGAAGCTTGAGCAAGTAAAGTCAATCCAGTTTCAACTATATGCCTATGTTTCCTCTCAATTAGACCATTTTGTTCAGAGGTATATGAGCAAGTAGTTCTATGATTAATCCCTTTTTTTCAAAATAAGGTTTTAATGGTAGAAATTCTCTTCCACCATCAGTTTGTATAATACTCACATGTTGACCAGTCATGTTTTCAACCTTATTAATAAACTGGATAACAATATTACAAACCTCATATTTGGATTTTAACATATAAATCCAGGTGAACCTAGAATATGCATCAATGAAAGATATGTAATACTTATACCCATAGTCAGAACTGATAGATGCTGGACCCCATAAATCAGTGGCAACAAGTTCAAGTGGTCTAGAATAACTTGTGTGTGAGTCTGGAAATGCAAGTTTATGACTCTTTCCCATTTGACAAGATGAACATACATATGAATCAGGAATTTTATCAATTGAAATATTATTATTCATCAATACTTCTTTTATAATTTTGCTACTAGGATGTCCTAACTTGCAATGACACAGATCAAACTTACTAGAAAACTCAGAATCATTAACATATGTCAAATAAAGTGTATTTGAAGAAATCTTGTTCGCTTATGGCAAGAAAATTGACAGACATAAGTACTTGTATTTAAGCAAGTTTTTAACAAGTTTTATTGAAATCTTGTTCGCTTATGGCATATATCATGTTATAAAGTAACCAGGACAAATTGCTATGCTGTGGACCTCTTAAACACGTTGCAAATATTTTCATACTCGAACAAGTTTGCCATGCTGCCATGTTGTAACATTGCAAATGTTTCAAATATTTTCCGGTCCAGACAAGTTTTTCATGCTGCAAACCACTAAACTTAAAATGCTTAATAATAATAATAATTAATTACTATTTGTTTAACTCAAAATAAATAAATTAACAAATAAACACCTCGCTCAGATATTACGTTCAAATACCCCGTTCACAGAAAAAAATACATTCTTCGTTCCCTATAGTACCACGTTCAAATTCTCCACTCAAATATCACGCTTGAATGCTCCGTTACAGTTCGTTAAGAATGAACCCTTATATTTTACCCTAGACAATGAAAAGCGTTCGATGCCAAATACACTTTATAGATGTGAATAACTTTGAAACTATAGAGTATGTGCAATCCTTCATATGCCATTTCAACTCATTGAATCCACCTGTATCTTTGAAAAATAGTAAACCTAAATAATATTTATGAAATATGACTGTCTATTCAATCATCTATGATCGTCAATATTTAAACATCACTATTGTCTAAAATGTTAAAGATCCTTCGATATGAATCTGATTTCAAACTAAATGTCTCCGTTCAATTAACAAAAGTATGAAAAATGCCTCTATAGTTCGACTGGTAATCTCACCTTTTTAGTAGAATATGAAAATAAACAAGAATATCACAATGTTTAAGAATGTATGTCAACTGCAAACAGTAGGCATGGGCAAAATGATGTGGACTTGAAGGGGAAAACAAAGTATTGGGTACTTTTGAAACTATGATAGAAAATGTTTTCATTTTAGTATTGGGAAATAGCCTAATGAAATCTTTTAGGCAGAATGATAAAAAATGGGATAGTGGTGTAGATAGAATGTTAATTCACTATGTTGTTCACAAAATAAGAAAGGACTACTTAGAGGCGTAGTTATAAATGTAAGTTCGTGCCCCTATATTTTTCATGCATCCGATACTTGCGAGATATCCTTATATTTATATTATCGACTGCTCAGATGATACCAAATGTTCTACAATATGTTTGTTTTATTAAAATTAAGTATTATACACATCCAAGAAAACCCAAGTGTGCATATACACAGACATATATAATCAGTGGAGGATACAGGAATTTACGGATGGTGTATCACTAACTTTTAGTCAATAGATTTTAAAATAATATTCTTAAATATTGTAAAATATTTCTATTGTAAACACGCTCAACAAACCTTGCTACTATAAAATATTTGTTCTTCTCATTCTTTGAGACATTTTCTCAAACACCTTGCTCCTGTGAAAATATTTGTTCTTGGGCTATTGTATGCTATGTGAAAATTTCCTTTCCTGTTTCTTTTAATAAGTTATTGAGAATATTGGTGTGTCACACCATGCACTAATGTAGTTCTGCCACTGTATATAATATAATTTATGTATGTATCTCTTCAAATATATGTGTACGCTAATATAATTTTTTTACCGTTTAGGATTTGGATGACAAAACTACTGTAGTTAATTCATAAGACTCAAGATAAGAGAAGAAAAAATAATTTCTTCGCTATTTCAAACTAAAGTTATCTCTATAGCCTATATAATATTTATACTTATGTACTCTCTGTTTTTTATTGTTTAATTATTGTTGTATCTTCTAACCTATGTGTATCAGTTTCAATTGTACTTAAACATACAATAATTATTGAATTGTTTTAAATCTACAAAATATAGGCATGTTATGCTTTCTGTTTCCATTATCCTACTATGTGGAATCTCTGTTTTCCAGTGGCTTTTTTCTATTTACCTTTTACATTCCAACAGGCAACACGTCCGTTCAAGAATTTGAATGGAAGTATTTTCTAATTTGAGTCTCCGTACTAGCATGAGTATTATATATGGTTTACAGTGCAAAAAAAATATTATGTAATGGAACTTAGCATTCATAATACGGTATCTGTAATGTCCCGTATTTTTACAGTGTAATAGTTAATTTATTTATATTTAAATAGTGATTTAGAGATTTAAATGGTTTAAATTAAATAATAATGAATATTTAATTAATATTTATAATAATATGTTATAATTCCGAAATAGTAAAAATAGCTGAATTCACAATACGGTGTGAATTGGATCATATATAAGGTATAATACAGTTTAGAATCGAATTAGAATAACGGATATACTATATAAACGACATTAGAACGTATAAATTATAATTTAATTATAACCGAGTCCGTAACATTGCGGCAGTTCGTTATTTGGCGATTCGAACTTCAAACGAATATACAGAATCCGTTTTAAATCGGATTTCTGTGAAACAAGAAACGTTCGGAGCTGATGAAGTATATTTTTCTAATGGAAGATAAAAATCGAGATTTCGTCGTACAGATTTGGAGTTATGTCCAAATCAAATTTTCAAAAAGTCGTTATGGAATTCTTTTATAATTTATCACGATTTATTTATATAAAAAAGGATTTTCAATATAAACTGAATATCGATATAATCCGCGATTTTGAAATATCGATGTATAAATCCAAATGTGTATATTTTGGAGCTGTATGATATTATATGTGAATATATACGATAATATTAATTTATTAATATTTAATTTAATTATTTTCAAATATATAAAATATTTAATTGGTCTATCTAGAGCTTTTAAAAATAGTCAGTTTTGCAAACGACCTCCGTTTTCAACGAAACTAATTTTGTTGTATCCAGAAAATTAAATTATTGCTAGATTGATTTTTGGAGTCAGTATGTGGCCGTAACGGATTTTAACATGAGAAACAATCAATAATTTGACTTTTAAAAATACGATTTGTGAGCAAACAGACTCGTTGGGTCCGTAATGTCAAATTGAAGGTGTACATCTATTTTCATGATTTTTGGATATCGTGTGTAATCATAGGAATTTTTAGATGCCAAATGAAGATAATGATTCATTAAAATGGAATATAAAATCTGTAACACCCCGTATTTTTAATGTAATTAAAAATGTATATATATCCACAGATAGGATTAATAGGGTGATGTATAATGAAAATTAATTAATATATGAAAAAAAAAGATTGGTTGCATGCGATGTAAATATGTTGCATGCACTGATTTGCAAACATAATGCATTAACATTAAAAGAAAAAGATTCATGCATTGGTTTAATTTAAGTATTGTAACTAACATGAAAAAGAGAAGTAAGGAAAGAACAATAATTATCATTGTTCTAAGACATATTAACAAAAGACTTTGTAGCTCAGTTGGTTAAGGCATTAGATTTGTAACATGGAGGTCGGGGGTTCGAACCCCGGCGGCAACATAATTTTTATCTCTGTTTTAAAGAGGGCCAACTGAACATGCAAATATATGTACATATACAAATTCAAAATTTGAAAGGATAAGAACGTACATATAAGGAAATAAAGAAAATATATGTATATACATGAGAATATATATATATATATATATGCAGAAATATATGTATACGAAAGATAAAATTTAAGATAAGGCTATAGTAAATGAAATATGGCAAGAATTAAATAACGGTGCAACATCGTTTGAATTTTGAAAATAAAATGAAAGTTGTGCGTATATATATACGCGTAAAATGGTCGTTAAAGGAATTGTATACATATAAGAATATTTCATGTGAATAAAACAGTTAAATAAATTCCAGGAATTCAAAAGTTCGAAATTCAAATTTCTGCGCCAAAACAGCTTGTGGGACCCAATGCTGACTTAGCACTGCATGTACGATAAGATTTGGCTAGATTCATCTGCGAACCTGGACTATTTTCTTAACTAGGTTCAATGCTGACTCAGCGCTGCGTGTACGATAAGGTCTTGAGCAACTATATAAACAGCCCTGGTCTTCTTCTCTATTCACAATTCTTCTCTACCCTTATGCTGCAAAGATTCTTAGTAAACATGGCTTCCTCTCCTCCTCTTAATCAAATAATAAATAAAATAATATATATAAAAAAAATCAAGACGAGGAGGTGCTGCTCAAAGACTTTCAAAGAGGAGATTCAAGCTAGAATTCAAGTGAAGATTCGAATGACTGCAACGACCGTTTTTCTATGAATCATAGCAACGCCATCTTTCTATTCTAATCTAATCTCTGTAAGTCAGTTATTTCTAGATTTGAACATTTTTCTTTGTTCATGACATGAAATTGAATGAATAAAAGAATATGCCAATTCTCTTTCTTTCTATTCGAATCTGTGCCTATCTCTTGGACCTAATTAAGAACTGTCATGATTCAAAGGCAAATAAGACCGTGACTATGAAACTATGGACCTAAGAACCATATGCCTATGACTATGAACATTTGCCTATGACTATGGACATTTGCCTATGACTATGGACATTGCCTTTGACTATGGACACTGCCTATGACTATGAACATTGCCTATGATTGTGACTATGACTATGATGATTACTTCCTTGACAAAACATATGCCTTTGATTAACATAAACTATCGCCTATGACATAACAAGGATATCTGTGATTTAACCTCCATGATTCCTGACTAGGAAAGTGTTGCTTAAGTTCTGTGATTTTGAGATTGGGGCTAAATCCAATTATTTATTCTGCTTGTCCTTGGTTTTCTTTGGTTTTCTTTGGTTTTAGACTATGGGAATTTACCTATTAAGTTAGGTCTACCCATGTTCTTGAACCTACTCTGTCTATTCTTGGTTTTAGACCTTGGGAATTTACCTATTAAGTTAGGTCTACCCATGTTCTTGAACCTACGTCGTTATTCAAAACCATTTTATGCCAGTTGTTATATCTATCCTTTTCATAGCAATCTTTGGTTCATTCCCTATTTGCTACGAATCTAGAATCTAGATTGAAACACGATTTTACGAACGGTGGGAATGCGATTTGGGGCAAAATATGAAATTTACTAAAACGTAGTTTAACTTGGAAATTGGCATAAATTGGGAACATGTATTATGGCATGTTCATAGAAATGCAAATTGGATAAATTTGACATGAATTATAAGATGTGTAATTTGAATCTTGTATTGACGTGTAAATCTAGCATTTACATGAATAGTGAACTAGAGTAATAAGTCTTAGAATGTTAATCAGAATTGGATTAGCTAATTTGGCTCGATAAGTATATTGGCATAAATTTGAAATTGGCCATAATTGGGGGTAATTGTCAGGATTAGCAGAATCATGGTTAGTGACACTTCATTTGGTATGGTTTACATACCACAAAGCATAAACATGATATAGAGGGGGAAATGGGCCGTAAGAATAAATGTTGACAATTTACATTAAAAGAGAAATTGGGAAATAAGTAAATTAGGATTAATTTACTTATAGAATTTGTCCTAAATGAGGAAATATTAATCTAGACAAATTAAAGATTTATTAACGACATCTCTTTTAATGAAACACCAGAAAGTTCTAGGGTGACAGAGAGGATAATGTCTAGGCTTGAGTTTGGAAAATACAAGTTTCCTGCTCTCCCTGGCTATCTCTAACTGATCCGACGGACGTGATGGTTACTTTCAAAACCTGATTTGAAAATTTATCTAAACCCTTTGAACTAGAAAACACGAATAGGCCTAACCCGAGGTTAGACTGAGTTGCGATGTAAACCTGCCCGGAACCAACCGGCACATCCAGTAATCGCAACAATATCTGTCTAATGTGAGTGGTCATGGCTTTAATTTATTTAGTTAAAGCTAGAACAAGAATGCTAGGGTTAAGTTAACTAAGACACTTAACCAACTTAACATGATAACAAGACTGGTAGGTGGGGTTAGGTTCATACAGTTAAGCTAGAATTGGAGGGTTAAGTCCATAGGAACACTTAACCAACTTAACACAGTTAAGCTAGAAAGGGAGGGTTAAGTCCATAAGAACGCTTAACCAACTTAACACAGTTAAGCTAGAATGGGAGGGCTAAGTCCAAAGAGACACTTAACCAAACTCAAGGTAGCAAAACGAGACTTGTAGGAGTTAAGTAAAGTTAATACGCTTAGCCAAATTTACATGTTAACTAGGCTAGAGGTTGGGGTTAAGTAAGATTTAATACACTTAGCCAATTTGATATGTTAGCTGGGCTAGACCGTAGGGTTAAGTAAACTCAAACACTTAACCATCAGATTTTGATAAAGGAATAGGGTTAAGTCTAAAACATGACGGGATAATACTTAACCGTTAATAACAGGTTAGTTAAAACAGACGGGCAAGGTTAAGTTAAAAAGGAACACTTAACCAATACAGGGTGAATGGGTAGGGTTAAGTAATAAGAAGTACTTAACCAATATAACTTGGTCTGTGGTGGGGTTAAGTCAACATGAATTACCAATAACACTTAACCAGTATAACAGGATGAATGAAGAGGGTTAAGTTGGCTTGAATTGACTAATGACACTTAACCAATCCAAATTGACGGGAAAGGGAACTAAGTAGTAAACCTTAGAAAACAACGATTCTGGAAACTAAGTGGTAAATCTTAGTTAGTAAAACTAAGTAGTAATTCTTAGTCTAACACGGGAAGGAGCGAATGTCTGTCTGAATAGAGAGAAGGCTCCAACGAATTGGGTTACGAAGCCCGAGGCTTCGAGGGGACGTGATGGTACTCTTGGTATCCCTCTGTGAGGCTGCAAATGATCCGCCTGGGCCCACAGTGGTTAAGGTCTGCGTAGAAGAACCAGGGGTATGCCTTGGTTGCAATACATGGCAACCTAAAGACTAGGATGGACCCGCGTGATTCGGCGAGCAAACGGTAGCCCTCTGATAGCAACTCGTCGTCTACCATCCATCTTGAGTCAATCGAGATACGTGAAGCGGAAAGGCGGAGAACTGCAAAAGACCATATACTTGCTATCTAGTTATGGTTGCGGATGGCCATAGGATAGTGGGGCACCGGGGGCCAGCGTATAGTTCTCATTTTACAAGGTGTGCCTTTCATTAGTTGAGGGAGGGGTCAAGTGGGACCATAGCCACTGAAATAAAAACAGACCTTAGCATCTGCATCGGCAGATATCTGAAAGCTCCCGACCGAGTTCTGTATTCCTTGATTTGCCCTGTCACAGGACTCGGACCGCACATTACAGGACATGTGCATCTAGACAAGCGATAACGATTCACGATACATGCGTGGGAAAGTATAGGAACATATACCACTCAAGGTATTGTGTCCTAGACTTGGGGCATCGTTCGACAGGTAGCATAATTCCTAGTTGAACTAGGTGGCATAAATCCTGAATCCGAGAAGCATTCAGCAGACAGCATAAACTCTATTTAAATCTAGAAAGCACTTGATAGAAAACCCTAGATTAGATCTCGGTAATAAATAATAAATGTATGCCTGAAGGCAATGGAAATTTCAGGGGTTGGGATCACGTTATTGATACTAGTTGGAATACTAGTTAGGTGGTGCAGAGATAATAGAAATCTGTATAACAAGGAAATGGCGAAGCGACGAAAGTATTAGAGAACATCCAGTTTATTTTATCTTAGCATATCTTGTGACTACCTTGTCTAATCTTGTTGACCCTATTGTCATGGTGTAATCTTGTATTCAGTTAATTCATGTCGTTTTATTTTCCATGTTCACATGCTAGAAGTTACTGAACTTACTCAGGCTTTATGTCTGACTCTGTTTTTCTTTCGTCTTCTTTTCTTCCGTCCCCCCCCCCAGGTAGTAAAGGAGGGAATAGTTTAGCTCAGGTTAAGTTGGACTGCCACTCTTTCCCAGCTTGAAGATTTGTCGAAGTTTGCTTAGATTATCTTTTCAGATGCTATGGCTGGCTCTTGCTAAATTTGGGAATATAAATGTATTTTCATGCTTCTTTATTTTGTAAGACAGATGATACTCTGATATTGTAAAGAAATCATTGTACAAACTATTTATCAATAAAGCAAAGTTTTATTTTCCGCTGTTTAATTTTGTCTGTCTTGTAATTTATCTGCATCTTTTACCCTAAATGCCCCACAGAACTTAGTGCATTCCCTTTGTGAGTGACACTAACGGACGTGGGGTGTTACAAAATCAAATAAAGAAATATTAAAATTAGCCTATAAATAATCTCATTCCTCCTAAACCTAACTCCACTTTTTCTTCTGGTCAAAACGTAAGCCGCCAGTGTTTTCTTTCCTCAAACAAAAACCGTGCCCTTCACAAATTCATAATAAATCAAAGAAAATTCTATAAATCTCCAAAAATATATAATTGCAATCTTCTTGTCATCCTCTCTAGCTCTTGCTAAATTTGGTAATATAAATGTATTTTCATGCTTCTTTATTTTGTAAGACAGATGATACTCTGATATTGTAAAGAAATCATTGTACAAACTATTTATCAATAAAGCAAAGTTTTATTTTCCGCTGTTTAATTTTGTCTATCTTGTAATTTATCTGCATCCTTTACCCTAAATGCTCCACAGAACTTAGTGCATTCCCTTTGTGAGTGACACTAACGGACGTGGGTTGTTACAAAATCAAATAAAGAAATATTAAAATTAGCCTATAAATAATCTCATTCCTCCTAAACCTAACTCCACTTTTTCTTCTGGTCAAAACGTAAGCCGCCAGTGTTTTCTTTCCTCAAACAAAAACCGTGCCCTTCACAAATTCATATTAAATCAAAGAAAATTCTATAAATCTCCAAAAATATATAATTGCAATCTTCTTGTCATCCTCTACAAACTGATGCCCATAACGTTTCATTTGAACACCATCCGGTTCGAAGTTTTTTGGGTAGCCATGAGTTAGTGTTATAGATATTTCAAAATCGAAGCAATAATTTTAATTTTGGTTATGAGATTTTGATTGAGGGAGTCAAGTGGAGGTTGCATTCAAGTTTTGAAGTGGAATGATGCTAAAAGATGACGCGGGTTTCTACACTGCTCAGTTCGACGCATACAAGGATGGAGGATTGAGTTGTGATCTGAGGAGTTGAGAAGATGTAGTTTTCAAAGAGGAGCTTAGTAGTGAGGTCAGTTTGAAAATTCACGAAGAAATGAGGTAGTTTGAGCTTAGTAACGATCAGCTATGGAGGGACTGTTGAATTACTGGAATCGCAGTCCAAATGGGAAGGTCGAGCGTGATCGCAAAGTGGCCATTAGGTGGAGATTGTGGAGAGAGGATCTGCGGTGTCAACTGTTTGTTGGTTAGCTGAGAGTCGAGGGAGAATTGGTGATTTAAAGTGCGGTAATGGCCACTGTGTAGGACATGGTTCTTCGTTGGGGAAGAAGTGATTAGCAGAAGATTAGGCGCGGTAATTATAAGGATTAGGAATTTTTAATTTATAGTTAAGTTGGGTAATGATTGTTAATTATAATTCTAATTATACGAATTTGAAAAATCATAACTTATTCATTCGTTATCAGACATTGATGAAACAAGATCCGCTGGGATCGTATGGACGGCGCCTACATAATGGAACTGACTGGGAGTGAATTGGAGCATATTACAATTTATTGCAAAATAAATTGTCCGTCTGAATAAACTGACAATTATCGTTAGTTAACGATGATCATCCAATGTGAGTAAATCTCACTAACTCTGCTCAATTTATATTTTCATAACGTATTTTTTTTGAACTGGTAAATATTGGTTGATTGCGGTGTGTTGATTGGTTGGTTAAACTGCTGATTGATTGGTTGAAAATATCGATATAGTTATATATATATCGTTAATTAAATATTGATTCTGTTGATCAGGATATTTCATGTTGAAATGAAATTGATGTGAGTTATATTGTGTAACATCTGTGGATGCAGGGAAACAGGTCGGAGGGATCCAACTGGATTCCTCAACATTTATTTTACTATTTTCATATATTGTGATATATGATGTGATATATAATCTGTTGTTGATTATGTGTGTTTGGATGATATTGATCATTGTTATATGGTATGTTAAATACCATAAGGAATACTAGAATGTAGAAACGGAATTTTCAAAGTGTATATTGAAAATGAAATATATTTATATAAAATCAAATGATTTTATAAAAAGGAATTTCAAAGTGGATATTGAATTTAAGGATTATATAAAATCAATGGATTTTATAAATAGAAATATTATATGAAATAAATAGAGTTGGAAAAGGAATTATTTATAAAATCAAAGGATTTTATAAAAGGAATATTTATTTAGAAAATAAATAGAATTGTAAAAGAAATATTTATTTGGGAAATAAATAGAATTGAATAGGAAATATTTGTAAACCGAATAGAATTGAATAAGAAATATATGTAAAACAAATAAAATAGAAAAGGAATTATTTAGGAAATAAAAAGGAAGTATTTACTGTTAAAATGAATAGAATTTTATAAAAGGAAATAAATATTAAATTGAATTCTGTTTTAACAGATAAATGGAAAAGATAAATTTAAAGTAGAATTAAATAGAAATCTGTCTTTAACAGATAAAATGGAGAAGATTAATTTATAAATAGTGTTTTATAAATTAAGTAAATTACTTATTATTGGATAAATTGGATATATAAGTCTGGAATTATATGAAGGAGTGGAAATCGATTTAGCACCGATAATTTTATGGAATATAAACATATCATTTATACAGGGAATTATAATTGAGATTTAAGTGTTAGAAATAAAAATGAGATTTTGTATGAATAATTATATAAATAGAAGTATAAATAGAATTTTTAAATGGGATATTATTCTAAAATACAAAATCAATCTTAATGGATTATATAAAAGAAATATTTTTCACATTCGATGTGAATAATGGATTAAAAAGAATATTTTATAAATTAAAACATGTATAAGGAAAATTGGGTTTTGAAATAGGAATTTAAATAGAAATTGGAATAAGATAGGAAAGTGCGTAATCGAATATTTGTTATTCGAATATAGAGTTAATCGAATATTAGTTATTCGAATAGAGAGTTGTTATCGAATATAGTTTATTCGAAGAGAGTTAATCGAATATTTGTTAGTCGAATGTTAGTCATTCGAAGTAGAGTTAATCGAATTAGAGTTAATCTATTAGAGTTAATTGAATATTAGTTATTCAATTTGAGTTAATCGAATTAGAACAGTTAGAGTTAATCAATTAATATTAATCAATTAGAGTTAATTGAATATAGATTATTCAGAGAGAGATAATCGAATATAGTTTATTCGAAGAAGGAGAGAGTATCGAATATATTTCATTCGAAGAAAAGAGTTATCGGATATAGTTTATTCATAAATGAGTATCAAATATAGTTTATTCGAGAAAGAATTATACATTGGGATTCAACTATATCGAATGTAGGATGGTATTATTTACTTTCTGGTTTTTTAATCAAGATTTATTTATTTAATAAATCCTTTGTTAATTATTCGGATTAATAAATAAAAGTTATATTTAAGTTATTATATTTCGGAAGCATGAGATTATTACACTATTGTTATAATCAAATGATTTCGATAAAAGAAGTGGATTTGTAAATAGAATCCGAGAGTTACATAAGGAAGTTTGTTAAAGATTTAAAAGGTGAACTTTGTCAATTTCGAGGTTAGAAACGTTGTTCAGTTAAGGTCTGAAAGGTAATTATACCCCAACCTGATTGACTTAAGGAATGGTTAAGGTTCGATAGCGAAGGTTGGTGAAGAGAATTTAATTAATGAGTGTAATGGGTTGAGTTGGCATAGCGATGTTTTATTTAAACATCTGTGTAAATCCAATGAAGGAGTTTTGGGAATGTTTTCCAAATAAGAACCAGAAATGTTTTTTTCTAATATAGAAAATAAGAAATAGGAGTAAATATGGAAATGTATTCCAATGATTAATTACGTATATTTTCCAAATTTAGAAAATAAGAATTTACGAATATATAGGATCGGAAATAGGGAAATGAATAATTGAGTGGCAAATTAAATTAAAGGGGATCAGTGTTGATTGATGATTTGCTCGGTAAGATTTCCATTTGGAAATACGACCGTTGTTTGTACACATGTTTTCCATTGATAGTTAAATCACCAACCATCAAAGTTTTTGACTATTTTTCCGTTGTCAATACGGAGAGACCGAGATCAGATTCATTTTCTAAAAACCACTCCGCATCGGCATTAGCGTTGCGAATCAAATCTGGTGAAGATAATTGAAGACGAAGTTGTGCAAAGGCTATTATGGCGATCCTAGGTAGAAATTTCCTAAGATGGATTTATATAATAGTGCCTTTGGTTTTTCCAGACCCCGGACAACGTGTATGGATGAATGTCTGACGGAGTATATCTAATGGATCACTTAAGTTGATCGCTTCAAACGTATCCACATTTGGTGGCGGAGGAATTCGTTTCTCTTAGCTTTATACCCATGGTATTTTTGTGGAAATCAATTTGTGATTTGGCGGTTATGACGATGTGGCATTCAAAGTAAATGAATGTATGATCTGTCAAAAGATACGTTATGACCTCAAGCCTCATCAACCGGGAAATGTCAAAAATCGGGCAGGCAGCATGGCTATGTGGGTCGCCCCCATTAGTGTGTATTGTCACCATCTAGAGAATATTCATATTTGTTACTTCTTTTCGCTTCTGTATCTCCCAGGAATGGTTATGTTGCTAGTAACCGTAGGTGAAATATATTTGATACACTCAAGAGAAATGTGTTGTCGGTCATGTATGGTCGGGTTGCAAGACGTTCTTGTTGAACCCAGTGTATTCCTCTCTAGCGATACACTATCGGCAGGTGGTTCCATACCTTGTCATAGTCGGAATCCAATCTCCAATAAGCGCCTGCGATTTTGATTGTATACTATATATATGTGGAGCGTGAGATGTAAGCGTTCTGCTAGATTGTTATTATTTGTGATTAAACATTATTATAATATCAGAAAAGTATTGATTTTGAAAATGATTTGGGTTATCGTAAGGTAAAAACCATCCGTGTTTACGTGTGGATTAGTCTTACGATTATCATTTCTTTTGAAAAAGATTTTTAAAAGTTAAACCAAGTGGTTGGAGTTTACTCACACCAGTCCCATGACTGACCCAGAGTTTATTTTGTTTTGTTTTTCCCTAAAATCTTGGATGCCCAAATTTGTATGGGCAGTCAAATAGTTCAGGTATTTCCAGATATTCTTGGAGGAGCAGGAGCAGGAGGCTTCAGGATTTTATAGCTATTGTTTATTTCCGCTATGATGTAAGTGTTGTACTTTAATATACAAATACAGATTTGTGTTTCAAATGTTACTTTGTATACTATATTTTATTTGTTCCGCTGTGAGATTCGTGTTGCTCTGATGTGTTGTGTGTTCTTCTTCTTCTTCTTCTATTCTAATTTTCTATCTTATCTATTCTCACTCTCTAACTTCTTTCTATTAACTATCCGGTATTTCCGATGTCTGAATAGTCGACATTGTTATTTGTGTCGATTTTTGGAGTCGAAAACTCCCGGGTCGTTACAGTGGTATCAGAGCTGAAGGTTAAGTAATTACCTTGGCTTTGTGGCGTGACTCAGTAGAGATGGGGTTAGTAATACCCTAGATTGTGTTTGAGTGTATATATACGAGTGAACGTGTTTGTAGATTCTATAAAAAAATTGTTTTATATTATGGAGATTTATTGGTTGAGTAGTTTGTGAATTCTGGTCGATCAGTTTGATCCACTGTATCGGTAGGAGTTACTAAACACTTGAATAAGATAAACCGACACAATATGTTTTGAAAGAGGGTAAATGAAACAGTTTTACCCAAAATTATATTTTGATATAAAAGAAAGTATAGATATTGGCAATTATTATAATATATTGGATGTGTTGGTTGTTATTATAATCAGATAAGGTTATAATCGAAATGGTTATATATAATCAATCAGAATTCATATAAGTGAAATATAGAATTAAATCTGAATTTAAATCAAGATTGAAACTAAAACGCTAAAAATTTGAATAAGTGTTTATAAATGGATTGAATTAAATATATGAGAATTTTAAAATCCTAGGAGATTTTAAATTGTTTTATAAACATTGGAAGAATATTTTGAAACAATTCCAAAATGGAAATGTTTAAGAAATGGTTTTGAAAAATGATATAGTACTGAACTCACTTCAATAGTTGGGAAATAACTCTGATGATGTTGGTCACATCATCAGTGTTCATTTTTGAGTTCTAAGTGACGGATTACTACCAAAAGATATTGTTTTTGAATTGTTTTGAGAAACAAGTGGTTTTGATGTCCGAAAAGGAATATTAAATGTTTGAAAAGGGTAAGTTGCTTAAAACTTCCAAGAAGATTGTTTTGAATTAAAAACAAATTTAAAAAAATTCAGGGAAGTAAATTGAAATTGGATTAAAGCCAGTTAAGTGAAAATTGAATTGGATTAGAATAATATCGAGGAAAAAATTGAATTATGAGATCGGAATTTAAAATGGGACCAGAATAGTGGAGTATAAGTTTGGAATCGAGAATGGAACTCGAGTTTGAAATGATATTGGGTTGGTGGGTTAAGAGTTTGGGTTCAAGAATGAAACTTGAGTATGAAAGGGAATTTGGCCTGCATAAGCGAATAGCTGTGTTGAGGATAAAGTGATCGGAGTTTGACTGGAATGGCATTGGTATATGCCGAATTGGTAACTGATGGAAAGGATATAATGATTTGTCCGACAAAAAGGTACATGTTTACTTTTATTTGAGTTTGGTGATTTACGAGCCTGTTTGGTGAGCCACTTGGCTATTTGATTTTCTTTTGGGTTAAAGAAGGCTAGAGAGGCGAGTTGGAGTTTGAGTTATTGACCAGTTCAAAGGAGGTGCTGGCGAAATTTTTCGAAAAGTTAAGATGTTAGAAAATTTTCAGGATTTTTGAAAATTTTCGTTTGTAGGAATGAATAAATATTTAATTGAAATTTAATTGGTTCAGTTGAAACTGAAGTTAAGAAGTAAACAAATAAATTTTAACCCAGTTAATAGGGTTTGTTTTCTACCTTAGCAATTTCGAGGACGAAATTATTTTAAGGGGGAAGAATGTAATGTCCCGTATTTTTACGGTGTAATAGTTAATTTATTTGATTATTTAAATAGTGATATAGATATTTAAATGGTTTAAATTAAATAATAATGAATATTAAATTAATATTTATAATACAATAATATGTTATAATTCCGAAATAGTAAAAAATAGCAGAATTCACAATACGGTGTGAATTGGATCATATATAAGGTATAATACAGTTTAGAATTGAATTAGAATAACGAATATATTATATAAGCGACATTAGAACGTATAAATTATAATTTAATTAAAATCGAGCACGTAACATCGCGGTAGTTCGTTATTTGGCGATTCGAACGTCAAACGAATATACAGTAAATTGGATTTCTGTGAAACAAGAAACGTTCTGAGCCGGTGAAGTATATTTTTCTAATGGAAGAGAAAAATCGATATTTCGTCGTATAGATTTGGAGTTATGTCCAAATCAAATTTTCAAAATCTGTTATGGAATTCCTTTATAATTTATAACGATTTATTTATATAAAAAAGTATTTTCAATATAAACTTAATATCGATATAATCCGAGATTTTGAAATATCGATGTATAAATCCAAATGTGTATATTTTGGAGCTGTATGATATTATATGTGAATATATACGATAATATTAATTTATTAATATTTAATTTAGTTATTTTTAAATATATAAATATTTAATTGGTCTATTTAGAGCTTTAAAAATAGCCAGTTTTGCAAAAGACCTCCGTTTTTGACGAAAGTAATTTTGTTGGATTCAGAATATAAAATTATTTCTAGATTTCAATTTTCGTGATTGTTGGAGTCAGTATGTGGCCGTAACGGGTTTTAACGTGAGAAACGGTCAATAATTAGACCTTTATAAATACGTTGTGTGAGCAAACAGACTCGGAATTTGACGAAACAAGTTCCTTGGGTCCGTAATGTCGAACTATAGGTGTACGTCCATTTTCATGATTTTTGGATATCGTGTGTAATCATTGGAATTTTAGACGTTGAATGAAGATAACGATTCATTAAAATGGAATATAAAATCAAATAAAAAAAAAAATTAAAATTAGCCTATAAATAATCTCATTCCTCCTAAACCTAACTCCACTTTTTCTTCTGGTCAAAACGTAAGCCGCCAGTGTTTTCTTTCCTCAAACAAAAACCGTGCCCTTCACAAATTCATATCAAATCAAAGAAAAATCTATAAATCTCCAAAAATATATAATTGCAATCTTCTTGTCATCCTCTACAAACTGATGCCCATATAGTTTCATTCGAACACCATCCGGGTCGAAGTTTTTTGGGCAGCCGTGAGTTAGGGTTATAGATATTTCAAAATCGAAGCAATAATTTTAATTTTGGTTATGAGATTTTGATTGAGGGAGTCAAGTGGAGGTTGCATTCAAGTTTTGAAGTGGAATGATGCTAAAAGATGACGCGGGTTTCTACACTGCTCAGTTCGACGCATACAAGGATGGAGGATTGAGTTGTGATCTGAGGAGTTGAGAAGATGTAGTTTTCAAAGAGGAGCTTAGTAGTGAGGTCGGTTTGAAAATTCACGAAGAAATGAGATAGTTTGAGCTTAGGAACGATCAGCCATGGAGGAACTGTTGAATTACTGGAATCGCAGTCCAAATGGGAAGGTCGAGCATGATCGCAAAGTGGCCATTAGGTGGAGATTGTGGAGAGAGGATCAACGGTGTCAACTGTTTGTTGGTTAGCTGAGAGTCGAGGGAGAATTGGTGATTTAAAGGTGCGGTAATGGCCACTGTATTGGACATGGTTCTTCGTTGAGGAAGAAGTGATTAGCAAAAGATTAAGCGCGGTAATGATAAGGATTAGGAATTTTTAATTTATAATTAAGTTGGGTAATGATTGTTAATTATAATTCTAATTATACGAACTTGAAAAATCATAAATTATTCATTCGTTATCAGAAATTGATGAAACAAGATCCATTGGGATCGTATGACGGCGCCTACATAATGGAACTGACTGGGAGTGAATTGGAGCCCATTACAATTTATTGCAAAATAAATTGTCCATCTCAATAAACTGACAATTATCGTTATTTAACGATGATCGTCCAATGTGAGTAAATCTCACTAACTCTGCTCAATTTATATTTTCATAACGTATTTTTTTTAACTGATAAATATTGGTTGATTGCTGTGTGTTGATTGGTTGGTTAAACTGCTGATTGGTTGGTTGAAAATATCGAAATAGTTATATATATATCGTTAATTAAATATGGATTCTGTTGATCAAAATATTTCATGTTGAAATGAAATTGATGTGAGTTATATTGTGTTACATCTGTGGATGCAGGGAAACAGGTCGGAGGGATCCAACTGGATCCCTCAACATTTATTTTACTGTTGTCATATATTGTGTTATATGATGTGATATATAATATGTTGTTGATTATGTGTGTTTGGATGATATTGATCATTGTTATATGATATGTTAAATACCATAAGGAATACTGGAATTTATAAACGGAATTCTCAAAGCGTATATTGAAAATGAAATATAATTATATAAATCAAATGATTTTATAAAAAGGAATTTCAAAGTGGATATTGAATTTAAGGATTTTATAAAATCAATGGATTTTATAAATAGAAATATTATATGAAATAAATATTGTTGGAAAAGGAATTATTTATAAAATGAAAGGATTTTGTAAAAGGAATATTTATTTAGAAAATAAATAGAATTATAAAAGAAATATTTATTTGGGAAATTAATAGAATTGAGTAGGAAATATTTGTAAAACAAATAAAATAGAAAAGGAATTATTTAGGAAATAAAAAGGAAGTATTTATTTTTAAAATAAATAGAATTTTATAAAAGGAAATAAATGGAAATAAATATTAAATAGAAATCTGTTTTGACAGATAAATGGAAAAGATAAATTTAAAGTAGAATTAAATAGAAATCTGTTTTTAACAGATAAAATGGAGAAGATTAATTTATAAATAATGTTTTATAAATTAAGTAAATTATTTATCATTGGATAAATTGGATATGTAAGTCTGGAATTATATGAAGAAGTAGAAATCGGTTAAACACCGGTATTTTTATGTAATATAAACATATCATTTATAAAGGGAATTATAATTGAGATTTAAGTTTTAGAAATAAACAGGAGATTTCGTATGAATAATTCTATAAATAGAAGTATAAATAGAATTTTGAAATGGGATATTATTTTAAAATACGAAATCAAACTTAATGGATTATATAAAAGAAATATTTTTCACAATCGATGTGAATAATGGATTAAAAAGAATATTTTATAAATTAAAACATGTATAAGGAAAATTGGGTTTTGAAATAGGAATTTAAATAGAAATTTGAATAAGATAGGAAAGAGAGTAATCGAATATTTGTTATTCGAATATTAGTTATTCGAATACAGAGTTAATCGAATATGGTTTATTCGAAGAGAGTTAATCGAATATTTGTTATTCGAATAGAGTTAGTCGAATGTTAGTCATTCGAAGTAGTTAATCGAATTAGAGTTAATCGAATATTAGTTATTCAATTTGAGTTAATAGAATTAGATTTAATCAATTAGAGTTAATCAATTAGAGTTAATCAATTAGAGTTAATCAAATATAGTTTATTCAAAGAAAGGGAGTTAATCGAATATAGTTTATTCAAAGAAGGAGAAATTATCGAATACAGTTCATTCGAAGAAAAGAGTTATCGAATATAGTTTATTACGAAAAGAGTATCGAATATAGTTTATTCAAGAAAAAATTATACATTGGGATTCAACTATATCGAATGTAGGAAAGTATAATTTACTTTCAGGTTTTTTAATCAAGATTTATTTATTTGATAAATCCTTTGTTAATTATTCGGATTAAGAAATAAAAGTTATATTTAAGTTATTCTATTTCGGAAGAATGAGATTATAACACTATTGTTATAATCAAATGATTTCTGTAAAAGAAGTGGATTCGTAAATATAAACCGAGAGTTACGTAAGGAAGCTTGTTAAAGATTTAAAAGGTGAACTTTGTCTATTTTGAGGTTAGAAATGTTGTTCAGTCAAGGTCTGAGAGGTAATTATACCCCAACTTGATTGACTTCATTTTTAACTATGGAATGGTTAAGGTTCGATAGTGAAGGTTGGTAAAGAGAATTTAGTTAACGAGTGTAATGGGTTGAGTTGGCATAGCGATATTTTATTTAACCATCTGTGTAAATCCAATAAAGGAGTTTTGGGAATGTTTTCCAAATAAGAATCAGAAATGTTTTTTTCTAATAGAGAAAATAATAAATAGGAGTAAATATGGAAATGTTTTCCAATGATTAATAACGTATGTTTTCTAAATTAAGAAAATAAGAATTTACGAATATATGGGATCGGAAATAGGGAAATGAAAAATTGAATGGAAAATTAAATTAAAGGGGATCAGTGTTGATTGATGATTTGCTCGGTAAGATATCCATTTGGAAATACGACCATTGTTTGTACACATGTTTTCCTTTGATAGTTAAATCACCAACTATCAAAGTTTTTGACCATTTTTCCATTGTCAATACGGAGAGACCGAGATCAGATTCATTTTCTAAAAACCACTCCATATCGGAATTAGCGTTGCGAATCAAATCTGGTGAAGATAATTGAAGACGGAGTTGTGCAAGGGCTATTATGGCGATCCTTGGTAGAAATTGCCTTAGATGGATTTACAGAATAGTGGCTTCTGTTTGTCCAGACCCAGGACAACGTGTATGGACGAATGTCTGACGGCGTATATCTAATGGATCATGTAAGTTGAACGCTTCATACGTATCCACGTTTGGTGGTGGAGGAATTCGTTTCTCTTAGCTTTATACCCGTGGTATTTTTGTGGAAATCAATTTGTGATTTGGCGGGTATGACGATGTGGCATTCAAAGTAAATGAATGTATGATCTGTCAAAAGATACGTTATGACCTCAAGCCTCATCAACTGGGAAATGACAAAAATCGGGCAGGCAGCATGGCAATGTGGGTCGCTCCCATTAGGGTGTATTGTCATCATCTAGAGAATATTCATATTTGTTACTTCTTTTCGCTTCTGTATCTCACGGGAACGGTTATGTTGCTAGCAACTGTAGGTGACAATATATTCGATACACTCAAGAGAAATGAGTAGTCGGTCATATGTGGTCGGGTTGCAAGACGTTCTTATTGAACCCAGTGTATTCCTCTCTAGAGACACATTATTAGCAGGTGGTTCCATACCTTTTCATATTCGGAATCCAATCTCCAATAAGCGCCTGTGATTTTGATTGTATACTATATATATGTGGAGCGTGAGATGCAAGTGTTCTGCTAGATTGTTAATTATTTGTGATTAGACATTATTATAATATCAGAAAAGTATTGATTTTGAAAATGATTCGGGTTATCGTAAGGTAAAAACCATCCATGTTTATGTGTGGATCGGTCTTACGATTATCATTTCTTCTGAAAAAGATTTTTAAAAGTTAAACCAAGTGGTTGGAGTTTACTCACACCAGTCCTATGACTGACCCAGAGTTTATTTTGTTTTGTTCTTTCCCTAAACTCTTGGGTGCCCAAATTTGTACGGGCAGTCAAGTAGTTCAGGTGTTTCCAGATATTCTTGGAGGAGCTGGAGCAGGAGGCTTCAGGATTTTATAGCTATTGTTTATTTCCGCTGTGGTGTAAATGTTGTACTCTAATATACAAATATAGATTTGTGTTTCAAATGTTACTTTGTATACTATATTTTATTTGTTCCGCTGTGAGATTCGGGTTGCTCTGATGTTTTGTGTATTCTTTTTCTTCTATTCTAATTTTCTATCTTATCTATTCTCACCCTCTAACTTCTTTCTATTAACTATCCGGTATTTCTAATGTCTGAATAATCGATATTGTTATTTATGTTGATTTTCAGAGTCGAAAATCCCCAGGTCGTTACAGTACCTGCGGGTTCGACGAACATATATAATTACCGTATTATCTACATTTACTTATCATAATTATCATTCTGTGTAGTCTATATTTACTAATCATTTAATGAACATATATACTTACCTTATTGTCTCTGTTTACTTATCATGATTCTCATGAATCATTCAACACCAAATTTTTTCATTGTCTCAATCACGACTACCCTCATCGAAGCACAGGACTCATCCTAACAAAATTAGTGATATTAACCAATACTACACTCTGCTCGTGTTAACGAGCCATTCACTAATATACACAAAAGACAAAATATTATAGGAAAATTCGCATGTGTAGGTTTGTTTTTGAAACTTATAACATATTTAGCCTTGTTTCCAACATAATTACAGATGTAGACCTGTTTTGGTCTAGGGAGTTACAAAGGCGAGTTTTGAAAACTCGTCTTTGAGCAAGTTTTCAAAACTCACCTTCGGTTTTGAACTCTTTGAAAACAATTTTAAACAAACCAAACAACTTTACAAGAACAACATATAACATACAAACCGCGTTCATCTAATTTGATAAATACATATTAATGCGACCCAGTACAACATAACCAAGAGCCTAAAAAACAATATAAACAAGACCCAACATAACCACGACACAACAATACAACATAACTTAGACCCAACAGTACAACATAACTTAGATCCAATGATACAACATAACTTAGACCCAACGATACAACATAACCATGACCCAATACAACGTAACTACGACCCATAGCTTCGGAATGAAATGTAGCACCCATGAAGCATTTCATTTTTAATTGCCACATTCATTCTTTCCAAGCAATTAACCTTAGCTTGCATCTCAAGTGCGTACTGGACACCCCTCTCTGTTAAAGGTGGATTGTACCATGGAAAAAAATACAACTCTGCAACCCTTGGCGATTCTGTGCATGAATGTACGCCTTGTAACCATAAAAGCGACGACTTGCATTCATTTGACTTTTAGAAACAAGCATATTACATTTGACTCTGCAATAGCAAAGGGCTGAATGACCCATCATGCTGGAGCTTGACCTACCAGGGTTCTGTCGAGCAAGAACTTCCCTCAACTGAGTATTGAGGGATTTTTGAATCGGTCTAATGCGTTAGACTGCAACGTTTGGTTGCGTTGCACTTAAGAGTTCACATTCGACCTCTGCGGCATCTACTTGGACTCCCATTTGCGTTTCGGGCACAAAGTCAACATCTTCTGCTGGTTGTTTTCCATGTTTGTAATCATCATGCTTGTGAACCATGGTATCATCATCGAATTTCCAGTTAGCCATTTGGACGGTGAACTACTCTACCAAAAACCACGGAGTGATGAAGAGAGGAAGTGAGGTTGATTGGTCTTTAATAAGGGATAGAGGAAGCGAGGCTAGTTTGAAGCATGTGACGACCCATAAATCAAGGAGTGATGAATCTATGCTGATAAGAGTAGTCATGGGGATGAAGCATGTGACGACCCATAAATCAAGGAGTGATGACCCCTTTAGCTAAAGTTAATTATGGGACCGAATTGATACGACTACTAAGTATGATAGTTATGGGACTGAAGTGATAGGACTAATCAGTATGCTCGCTTCAGAAATTGTCCTCTTAGGAACACTGTAGCAATGATATAAAGTTAAATTCTAAGATGAATTTATATGCCCAATTTTAAAGCTCTGTAAGCTTATAACTTGTTTACTCAACATTAACAAATTGAGCTATGGACAAAAATGATGAATCTCCACTACTCAAAACGTCTATGATGGAGAATCTCCACTATGCACTAGTCACTGTAGCCATGATAGAGAATCTACACTATACACTGGCATAAGACACTCCATACTATATACATTTTGGCCTAACTGCTACGAGTTCCTAGGCATTTGTCGACAATACTGCTCATGTGGATGGGGACGATCCTGTTTTTTAACTTCTTTTGTAGTGAAATGTTTAAATTATATGTGGTTGGGGACGACCCTGTTTTTCGCAATATATAGCAGCTTCTATGAATCTGGCTAAACCCTCATTCGCAATTTCTTTTCTTCTAGTTGCCTCCTCCTTCCTCTTTCACCATGTCAAAACAGGGAAAAGAAAGTGTAGGCTCCACCATGGACAAATGGGAAAATGACGATGAATCGGTAGAAAATCAATGACCTGGAAGAGAAAGGATAGTTGCAGGGCGCGTTGTCGAGCCACTAGGTCCGGGTGGATCCAACCCTATTTGTCGTTGTGGAGAAGTATTGGTCGTGGTTGTTTCGAAAACCAAAAAAAATATTGATCGTCGATTTTTTGGTTGTGAAGCCTACGAGGACCAAAAGGTTTTTCCTGATGAAATTGATTTTGTTACTTTATGCAGTGGATTGACCCTACGATGTGCGAACGTGGAGTTCTATCTACTAGACCTAGATTTTTCCGACGTCTGTGGTAGCTGTATGTGGAAACTATCTTGCAGTTTGTGGAAACTATCTTGCAATCAACTAGAGCTAGATTTTTCCGACGTCCGTGGTAGGTATAGGTGTATGTGTGTTCCTTTGTTGTAGTTCGTATGATTGTAGTTTGCATTACTTAATGTTGTAATCGTCGTTGTTGTAAACATCTCAGTTATGTAATGCAAAATATTAAAATTCCTGGAAGTACGAACATTGCTTATAAATACCGTAAACCTTTGTGCAAACTAAGTAGTGTACATGTAATGACCCCTTAAACCAAGAGTGATGAATCTCTCCTGATACGACTAGTTAGTGCGGGGTTAAAGCAGTACGTAAAGCAGATTCCCTACAGTACTACGTCAGAAAACAGTGTCATGCAGCACGTAAAGCAGAGTGTACCAGTGACATTTCACATCATTCTTTGTTTTACCATTTATTCACTTGTACACTGCGCAACTATATATCTCTGTCGAATTACTCACAACTTACCTAACTCCAACAACTTTGTTTCCAACTGCTCTATGCTTTACCACAACTATGCCCTCTTGGCCATCATCTCCAGACTCTGGTGAACATGCGTATGAACAGATGCAATTTCAAGAGCTTGTAGATGAACTCCAGTTTCTAAACCAACTGAGACCTCGGGTTGAACCACCGTCTAAACAACGGAACGCCCAACCTACACATCAAGCCCAAGCACCAAATGATCAACACATGTATGAACAGTCGGTCGTTCTACCATGACAAGAAGTTGGTTCTTATCAAGTACCACGTGTTCCAATTCCTTATGAACAAGAAGGTGAATCTTATCAAGTTCTTTGCTACTGCAGTTATCCGGTTGAAGTTGTGGTTCAAGAAGATGGCAACAATAATGGTCGTCGCATTCAGAAATGTCCATCCTATCCGAATGGATGCAATTACACGGAATGGATACACGAACTGCTATGCCCAAGTGGAATAACATACGCAAACGAACTCGAACAAGAGATTAGAAATCTCCAAAACATTATTGAATATTTGCAATTTAACCGTAATGATTAGGCAACTTCACATCCCAAGAGCATGAACGTGATATGTACGTTGGTTGCGTACTATTTTCCTAATTAGCATCTGTTGTATCCTAAGTTTTAGTACCTAGTCCCGTGTTAGCATCTGTTGCCTCCTAAGTTTTAGTACTTATTTCTATGTTACGATTTCTTGTAATCAACTTTTTAGTTAATATTTGTTGTTATTTGGTTTATGAAATTCGCTATATTTGAATGTATAATTTATAGTATAATTAAAAACGAGCTCGTAACGTCGTGGTAGTTCGTTTTATTACATTTCGAACTTTAACTGAATATACATATATGCTTCTTTATATGTCGGAATTCTTTAAAATAAGAAACGTTCGAATCTACTAAAATATATTTTTATAACGGGGGAGAAAAATGAAGATTTCATATTACATATTTTGAGTTGTGTCCAAATCAAATTTCCAGAAAATCATTGTGGAATCGTTTATAAAGCATAAAGATTTATTAAATATATATAAATCGTTTTTAATACAAATTAAACATCAATTTTAACGTAAGATGAATAGTCGAAATAGCACTACAACGTTATGTTATATGGAAATTATCTAGAACCAGACAATGTAGGATTGTTCTGCGTAAACTTTGTTCAAATGAAGTATTGTTGTTCTAATTTGGGTTTACTGAAGGCGAGTTTTGGGAATGCGCCTTCGTGCGAGTTCCCAAAGCTCGCCTTCAATAACCCTAATCTCATTCAACCCTAATCCATGGCACCTCCATGTTGCTGCCCCATCTCAAATTAATTTAGCTTTTCTTCTTCAACAATCAATGAAGAGGTTATTCAAGATCAGATCTACAAACAACAAAGCCTAATTCTCTTTTCTAATAATCCTATCGTTGTGAGTTTATGTCACATTCACATATAATTAAATTAAAAAGTAATTGTGATAGGATTGTAAATTGGATCTAATGTATATACCTGTAAATAAGATGAATCATATCAAGTTTTGTAATTTATCCTTCAGATTCATACCCAATTGCTATTATCATATGCCTGTCTGATCTATTTTATCGTTATTCATTTCACATGCCTATTTATATGTTTATGCCAATTTTGATGTTTGATTCTCTTCCCTTCTTCTTTTCCTTTTTCCTTTTGATATTAGGCTAACTTCGAGCCTAAGCATATTGCATTGAGATTTACGTACGAATAATGTTGGAATGATAGGGAAAAGTTTGGGAAATGTGTAATAAAATGAGATTTGGCATAAATTGTTGATGGCTATGGAAATTGGTTTGGGTATAATTTGGCATAACTTGTATACATGAGATTATAGGAATAATTTGGATTAAAATTATAAACACAAATTAGATTGGAAATTATGGGTGATTGCAATATATTATAATCCAAGATTTGAAATTGGGACTTGAATCAAGAAAGTGATAATAAACGCCTAAGACACGAGGTTAGATTCGGATTGCGGTATAAGCTTGCCCGGAACCGCCCGGCATATCCAGCAACCGCAAACGGTGATCTAATGTGAGAGGTCAAAGGCAGAAATTAGATGCATAATAATGCAAAGACACGAGGTTAGATTCAGACTGCGGTATAAGCCTACTCGGAACCGCCCGGCATATCCAACAACCGCAAACTGTAATCAAATGTGGGAGGTCTTGCAAGATTACAATTATAATGAATTAATGAACATTTAATCAAGATGATACATGTGGTAAGACATGGGAATAATAAAGGGTTAAGTGGGTAACATGGGTACCATGTAAAATAAATAAAACCACTTAACCAAGATGAGACATGTGATTAGACATAGGGATAAAGAGGGGTTAAGTGGGAATTCCTAATGGGGACCAAGCTTAGGAGGGAAGCCTGTGTCTAGTGTGTGGACCCTTTTCAACCAATAACCCATTTTAGTATCTATATGAGCTTGAAATAGGTCGAGGACAGGGACACGCTTACTAGGATTGATCGTAAGAGGTCAATAAAGAGTTAGCGATGGCAGTGCAAATCTAACGGAGTCATGTGCGTGCGTGGGTCCGGGTTGGTAGGTAAGACATTGTTGCATCGTGTAGGTATAAGCTGTGCATTTCAGTAGTATCGGGGTTGCCACCTTAGGGACTGATACACCCTACTGTGGGACCAGCACAGGTATCTACGAGGTTGGGGAGCCGATCGAATGGGGAGGGTAGTGGGTACAACTAGTGGTTGTAGGAACAAGTGGGCATCTACGGGAGCAGCTAGGAGTACACGAAGCTACCATTATTATGATTAGTAGGGAGGGATCTTCTTTTAGTATGTAACTAATATGTTGGTACGGTGCAGAGCATATCTTATAGTGGTTAGGAGCGCAGTCGATGTCTTATCTTGCTTACCTTGTTTACCTTGTCATATCTTCTTATGTTACATTCATCTCTTATATCCAGTTTATGTTCTTATCATGTTACTTTACTGATTATATTGTTAAAGTCACTAGACTCGCCAGACTTATGTCTGACCCTTTTTGTTTCGCCTCTTTTCTTTCTCCCCCTCCCCCAGGTCCTTAGGGTGGGATTAGTGAAGCTTAACTCGGATCTCTTTCTTCTTGAAGTGCTTGGAAGTTTGAAAGTAATGCTCAACTTTATCTCTTTTTCATTATTGCTATTTGGAGTGGGATTATGATTTTGCTTTTATGTACTCCGATAATAATTTTGTTCAAGATGGATATTTATGTACTTGGCTTTAGTATGTGGTTTTGATGTTGTAACCAAACATGTTTTACTTTTCCGCTACAATGAATAAATTTTGAATTTTTAAGTACCATTTTATATATATGTCTTGTGATGTTCTGTTTTATACTCTTATAACGTTCCATGAAAGTTAATGCATTCCCTTAGTGAGTGACATTAACAGACATGGGTTGTTACACGTGGTATCAGAGCTGAAGGTTACCAGAACAGAAAAAAGATTTTGAAAACCATTCTCAAAAGCATTTTTAAAAAGAAGTATTCCCAAAAACATGTTTTAAAGAAGGTATTTCCAAGAGAAAGGTTTATTATGAAAAATATAATCCCCAAAAGCCATATATCTTTCTTTTGATTCTCTGTTTGAATCTCTTTCTTTTCAGCATGTCTGGGGAACCCGATATACCCGAGGGTGTACATATATCAGGCTGGTTCAGAAGGTATCTGGAGGCTAGGGCTACTACCACAGGCCCAGTAAACGTTCCTCCTCCCCCAGCTGCAGCCGCTCCTCCTCCTCCTCCCCGTGTAGATTCTTTTTCTAAGATATACAAAGACTTCCGTGCGATGGGTGGAAAACCGTTTTATGGAACTGAGACGTTTGTTGAGGCTTGGAATTGGCTCAAGGAAGTGGAGGATTTGTTTGGTATCTTTGAGACAGACGATGGAAGGTAGGTTCAACTAGCTTCTTGGTTGATAAAGGATGAAGCTTCCTTTTGGTGGGATGTAACTAATGGAGGATGTGCAGTGGAGACGTGGATGGATTTTAGACAAAGGTTCAAGTTGAAATTTCTTTCACAAGCAGAGGAGAGCTTATACATGGAGAGGTTCTTGGCTTTGAAACAAGGGAGTTTGTCTGTGAAGGAGTATGTTAACAAGTTTAACCAGTTAGCAAGATATGGTATGGAATTAGTTAATACATCACGTAAGAAGGCTTTGAGATTTTCCAAGGGTCTGAATGAACCATTACACGGGTTGGCTATGTCC
This sequence comes from Allium sativum, assembly GCA_030737875.1. Taxonomy (NCBI): domain Eukaryota; kingdom Viridiplantae; phylum Streptophyta; class Magnoliopsida; order Asparagales; family Amaryllidaceae; genus Allium; species Allium sativum. Next base: position 1,041,772,876 of record CM060916.1, on the reverse strand, counting down.
CACATTCCTATGGGGGCTACTTTCGAGAATCTTGTTGATATGGCATTGATACATGAAGAGGAGAAAGGTGCTAATGTAGATAAGGCACAGGATAAGAAAGGGGATCCAAAAAAGGCACAGCAACAACAAAAGAAGGGAAGTAAGGATAACAAGGGATTAGAGAAAAGAAAGTGTCACAATTGTGGAATACCTGGCCATTTGAAGTAGGACTATAGGAAGAAGAAGAGGACGGGTTGCTTCCAATGCGGTGAGGCAAGACATATGATTAAAGACTGCCCAAGGAGGCAAGGACAAGGGAAAGGATAGAGAATAAGATCTACTTCTGGAGGGCAAGTTCATGCTCTCATGGCAGCTACACAAGAGAGAGATAGAAACATTTCTGTTGAAAGTTTGATTTTCCTTTTCGATCATCCTGTACGTACTTTGTTTGATTCTGGCGCTTCACATTCGTTTATATCAGCTTCTGTTGTTGAGTCTCCGCACCTAGATACTAGTATAGTAGTGGATCTCGTTGTTGTCTCAAATCCTATTGGGGGTACGGCTCATCTGTCTGTGTTATGTCGGGATTTGAGAATATATGTGTATGGCGTTGAGTTCGAATGCAACGCTTATGTGCTTGGTTTCATGGGCTATGAGTTGATTCTAGGAATGGATTGGCTAGCCAGGTATGGTGCCATTCTCAACTGTGAAAAGAGGGTAGTTAGACTATTGATTAGTTTGGGGAATACTCTCGATATCTCATTCGACTCTAAGGGTTCTGTTATGCTTAGCTACCTAGAATCTCTTGACACATCTATTGATGATTTGCAGTCTGTTCGAGTAGTCCATGAGTATGCACATGTCTTTCAGGAGGTTAGGGGTTTACCTCCAAAAAGCGAGATAGATTTACGTATATACTTGGTGGACAATGCAAAGCCAGTTGCATTGCCTGTGCGCCACATGGCTCCAAGAGAAAGGACGGAGCTTAGTAAACAAGTGAAAGAGTTGCTTGAGAAAGGGTTCATAAGAAGAAGTATCTTGGAGTGGGGTGCTCCAGTTGTTTTTTCCATAAAGGTTGATGGTTCGCTTAGATTATTTATGGACTATAGGGAGCTGAATACGCTCACAAAGAAGAACATACACCCATTACCAAGGATAGATGACTTGTTCGATCAGTTGGTTAGTGCTTCGGTTTTCTCGCAGTTGGATTTAGCTACAGGATTTCATCAGCTAAGGGTGGCTGAGGACAATATAGATACGACTGCATTTCTAACTCCAGATGGTTTCTTTGAATGACCCGTCATGCCTTTTGGTTTAATGAATGCATCCACATATTTCGTGGACTTGATGAGTAGGGTGTTTAGGGAGTTTCTAAACAAATTTGTAGTAGTCTTTTTAGATGATATCCTGATCTTATCAAGAAACAAGGAAGAGCATGCCCTACAACTTAGGGAATTTTTAGAGACCCTTCGAGTATATCAGCTAAGGGCTAAGTTCTCCAAATGTCACTTTTGGAGGAAGGAAGTAAGATTCCTAGGGCACGTGGTCTCTAAAGGAGGGATAGCAGTGGATCCCGCGAAGGTAATGGCAAACCAAGATTGGAAGATTCCTAAGAATGCAACGGAAGTGAGAAGTTTTCTTGGTTTGGCGGGCTATTATTGAAAATTCATCTAGGATTTTGCTAAGTTATCAGCCTCACTCACTCGGTTAACGAAAAAGAATTTGACCGTTTCTTGGGATGTTGACTATGATGATGCTTTTCAATGATTGAAGAAGGCATTGACGATAGCTCCAATTTTAGTTTTGCTGGATGGGAGTAAACCATTCACAGTGTATATCAATGTTTGCGGGACAGGGCTGGGCGCAGTTTTGATGCAAGAGGGAAGGGTGATATGTTATGATGGAAGGTAGTTGAAGGTCCATGAGAGGAATTACCCTACCCATGACTTAGAATTAGCTGCCATAGTTTTTGCGCTTAAGTCTTGGCGCTATTACTTACTTGGTGAGAGGTTTGAGTTGTATACGGATAATAAGTCATTAAAGTACTTGTTCTTTCAAAAGAATTTAAACTTAAGACAACAAAGGTGGATGGAGTTCTTAGCATCCTACGATTTTGAGATTGCATATAACCTTGGCAAGGGTAACGTTGTAGCTGACGCCTTGAGTAGAAAAATGTTGACTTTGAGTCCTTCGTTTGTCGAGCATCAAAGTTTTATATAACGACCTATGACTTTAGACCCTCTATCGATTATGTACCCGGTTTGTTGGCATCATTAGAGGTGCAACCTACGCTTTTGGGACAGATAGGTGCAGCACAGCCACAGCTGATAGAGATAGTAGACAAGCTCATAAGAGAGGAGTCTTCGAGCCATCTTAGTAGGTATACTATAGATGAAAAAGGTTGGTTGCGTAGGGATGGGAGACTTTTCATGTCACGAGACGAGAGTTTGAGAAGGACAATCATTGACGAAGCACATCGTTCTAAGATTACCATACATCCCGGTGGTGACAAGATGTATAGAGACATGAAGCGAGTTTTCTTTTAGGCCGGAATGAAGAAGGACGTGGCTGAGTTCGTTTCCAGATGCTTAGTGCGCCAGCAAGTCAAGGCTGAGCAAAAGAAGCCTGGTGGTTTGTTTCACCCTTTAAAGGTTCCACGCTGGAATTGGGAAAGTGTTTCCATGGATTTCGTCGATGGGTTGTCGAGGTCAAGGAAGGGTAATACGGGGATTTGTGTAGTAGTATATAGACTTACCAAGAGCGCCCATTTCATTCCCATTAAGAGTAAAAAAACAGTGGCATGGTTAGCATCTGTTTATCTCCGAGAGATAGTTCATCTACACGACATACCTTCTAGTATCGTAAGCGATCGAGATCCCATTTTCACTAGTGAGTTTAGGAAGAGCTTGCAAGAGGCGGTAGGAACGCAACTGTATTTGAGCACCGCTTATCACCATCAGACGGACGACCAAACAGAAAGAGCGAATCAGATTCTAGAAGTTCTTTTGTGGTTATGCATCTTGGACTTTAGAGGGACATAGGAGGAACACCTTCCATTAGTAGAGTTCACGTACAATAACAGCTATCAGACTATTATTGGCATGGCACCTTTTGAAGTTCTATATGGACGACCTTGTCGATCATTAACTTGTTGGTGGGAATCTACGGATAACCTTTTGCTTGGGCCCGAGATGGTTAGAGAAACTTCGGAGAAGATAGACTTGATTCGAAGACGCATGAAGACGACACAAGACCAGCAAAAGTCATACGTTGATAAGAGACGAACGATCTTGAGTTCGATGTTGGAGACACTATTTTTATTAGAGTACCACCATTGAGGAATGTAGTTCATTTTGGATCTGTAGGGAAATTGGCTCCAAGGTTCGTAGGGCCATTCCCCATTACAGAAAGAATTGGACAGATGGCATACAGCGTGAAGTTTCCTGAGAAGCTTAGTGGTGTTCATGACGTATTTCACGTGTCGCGTTTGAGGAAGTGTTTACATGATACCGCGGAAGTAGTAGAGCCGATATGCTTAGAGAAGTGGAAGTAGAGCAAGATGCCACGGTTAGACGAGTTCCTACATGCATCCTTGGATCGGAGGTCAAGAAATTACGCAACCGAGAGGTCAAGTTGGTTAAATTCCAATGGGAAGATGATCAAGGAGACGCGACTTGGGAAAAGGAAGACAAGATACGTGCGTCGTACCCTTTCCATTTTGAGGGTATGTTCTTAACTTCTCCTTTTTGTACTGCTTTGTTTATACTTGTTCTATCGTTTAGTGTATCCTCTCTATAATATCTTCAATCTATAGGTAGAAAATCCTATGGTTGTAAACATGTGTTTGAGACATGTTATGTTCGGTGGATGCAAGTGGATGTAAGTGTTTGCTAGTGGATGCATTTACACATACATTAGGCACTAGATTGGCTCAATCACTTTCATATTGCATATGGGTGAGTGTGCATATTTAAATTAATGGATGTATATTGAATGTGTTATCATATGGATGTTGCATTTGGATGAATGGTTGTGCACTCATATAGAAATGATATGTATCACTAGACCGCCTGATTTTGCATTAGGATAAGGACATATTCACAAACTTTGCATATGTTCATGAAAGCATTAGAAATCTTTTAAGGACAATGGACGCCCGTGATTGATGGATGAGTATATGGATGATGGATGGTAGGACATACATTCCTTTCATCTTCGAGATTTCAGGGGCGAAATCCTTTAAGTAGGGGGAATGTAACACCCCGTAATTTTAAAACATGACATAAGGGATAATTAAAGAATACTTAATTTGTCAAGGGAGAATTAAGTGAAACGGGTTACACCATTGCGTTCATCTCGGAATTCTGCTTGAGATAGAGTCCAAGTTTGCGTAAAACGAATACAGTATGAAGGAGTTATGGACGATGGAAGTTGGCAGAACAATCAGGAGATAGGCCAAAACAACTGGCGCACTTGTGAAGTGCGCCAGAACAAAAATGCACTGGCGCACCTGTGAAGTGCGCCCATGCCGAGCCCAGGTCTGGAGAATTCTGGACAGTTCCCTGATGATGTGTCTTTTTAATCTTAGTGGTTCTGATGGTCTCTAATCTAATATAAAGGTCCTAATTCACCTCATACATCTATAAATAAGCACCTAAACCTAACCCTAATCTCATTCAACCCTAATCCATGGCGCCTCCATGCTGCTGCTCCATCTCAAATTAATTTAGCTTTTCTTCTTCAACAATCAAAGAAGAGGACATTCAAGATCAAATCTACAAACAACAAAGCCTAATTCTCTTTTCTAATAATCCTATCGCTATGAGTTTATGTTACTTTCACATATAATTAAATTAAAAAGTAATTATGATAGGATTGTAAATTGGATCTAATGTATATGCCTGTAAATAAGATGAATCATATCAAGTTTTGTAGTTTATCCTTCAAATTCATACCCAATTGCTATTATCATATGCCTATCTGATCTATTTTATCGTTATTCATTTCACATGCCTATTTATATGTTTATGCCAATTTTGATGTTTGATTCTCTTCCCTTCTTCTTTTCCTTTTTCCTTTTGATATTAGGCTAACTTCGAGCCCAAGCATATTGCGTTGAGATTTACATACGAATAACATTGGAACGATTGGGAAAAGTTTGGGAAATGCGTAATAAAATGAGATTTGGCATAAATTGTTGATGGCTATGGAAATTGGTTTGGGCATAATTTGGCATAACTTGTATACATGAGATTATAAACATAATTCGGATTAAAATTATAAACATAATTTAGATTGGAAATTATGGGTAATTGGAATATATTATAATCCAAGATTTGAAATTGGGACTTGAATCAAGAAAGTGATAATGAATGCCTAAGACACGAGGTTAGATTCGGATTGCAGTATAAGCCTGCCCGGAACCGCCTGGCATTTCCAGCAACCGCAAACGGTAATCTAATGTGAGATGTCAAAGGCAGAAATTAGATGCATAATAATGCAAAGACACGAGGTTAGATTCGGATTGCTGTATAAGTCTGCCCGGAACCGCCCGGCATATCCAACAACCGCAAAAGGTCATCTAATGTGGGAGGTCTTGCAAGATTACGGTTATAATGAATTAATGTACACTTAACCAAGATGAGACATGTGGTAAGACGTGGAAATAATAAAGGGTTATGTGGGTAACATGGGTAGCATATGAAACAAATAAAACTACTTAACTAAGATGAGAAATGTGATTAGACATGGGGATAAAGAGGGGTTAAGTGGGAATTCCTAGTGAGGACCAAGCTTAGGAGGGAAACTTGTGTCTAGTGTGTGGACCTTTTTCAACCAGTAACCCATTTTAGTATCTATATGAGCTTGAACTAGGTCGAGGACAGGGACACGCTTACTGGGGTTGATTGTAAGAGGTCAATAAAGAGTTAGCGATGGCAGTGCAAGTCCAATGCATGCGTGGGTCCAGGCTTGTAGGTAAGACGTTGTTGCATCATGTAGGTACAATATGTGCATTTCAGTAGTATCGGGGTTGCCACCTTAAGGAGTGATCAGCACAGGTATCTACGAGGTTAGGGAGCCGATCGAATGGGGAGGCTAGTGGGTACAACTAGTGGTGGTTGGAACAAGTGGACACCTACGAGAGAAGCTAAGAGTACATGAAGCTACCATTATTATGATTACTAGGGAGGGATCATCTCTTAGTATGTAACTAGTATGTTGGTACAGTGCAGAGCATATTTTATAGTGGTTAGGAGCGCAGTCGATGTCCTATCTTGCTTACCTTGTTTACCTTGTCAAATCTGCTTATGTTACTGTCATCTCTTATATCTAGTTTATGTTCTTATCCTGTTACTTTACTGATTATATTGTTAAAGTCACTAGACTCGCCAGACTTATGTCTGACCCTTTTTGTTTCGCGTCTTTTCTTTCTCTCCGCCCCCCAACCAGGTCCTCAGGGTGGGATTAGTGATGCTCAACTCAGATCTCTTTCTTCTTGAAGTGCTTGGAAGTGTTGAAAGTAATGCTCAGCTTTATTTCTTTTTCAGTTTGGCTATGTGGAGAAGGATTATGGTTTTGCTTTTATGTACTCCGATAATAATTTTGTTTAAGACAGATATTTGTGTTGTGATATTCTATTCTATACTCTTATAACGCTCCATGAAAGTTAATGCATTCCCTTAGTGAGTGACATTAACAGACGTGGGGTGTTACAACATGGCTAAATGAGTTATTATTTTTCTAAACAGGCCTAGAGGCGTGAATTTTCCAATATTATAATATTCTGCATTCATTCGTTTACACCTTCTTCTCAATTGCTCTTTCTCCTCTCCTTTTTAAAGAAACTCAAGCTTCTCTTCTTACTCAAACTCCATACCTTTTCTCTTCTTTCCTAAATTTCCCTACTCTTCAAAACCTTGAGCCAATATCATGCAACCTTTCCATCGCTAACACTTCCCAGACCAACCCAAAGTCGTTCCACTTCGTACAACCCCACTCCAATCACCTACTTGACCTGAGCCCCACCACGCAAACACCTAAGCAGACCCATAGTTTCCCCTCCAACCGCAACCAATGACCCTAATGCCTCTCTCCTCTCTTCCTTGTGAACCCGATAGTCCGCCTCACCCATGATCCACCCAACCAAGCACTCATGATATCTCACCTAGCTCCCTTCTTCCGAGCAAACCCACTATAGCTAATTGCACCTTGAGTGCAACCCTCCACCCTCGCTGATCACCCAACACCACCAACGCCGAATCCAAGCTCTAGCAGCACCTAACCTGAGCTTATTCCCTCTTTCTCTATGCATAAAAAAATGTATTATATAGCATCTTGGATGATACAACCTTTTCTCCTTCGATGGCAAGTTCTAGCATACCTCATTGCATAAATAAAATAGGAAAGTCTTGTTATACCAATTTGGTCATGTTTTGATTCATGTAATATTATATGAAATGTTACATGAAACATGAAAGTAGAAGTTGTTGCTACCTTGATTCTGTGTCGATCCGATTGATTAGTTTCGTCGCCATCAATTCCCTGCCAAGCTTGTGTGCCTGAGTATCTATATCATGTCATAGCTTATGTATCCATTTTGTAAACCATGAAATCTGAGTAATCACTCACGACTAAAATTTTATGTAATTTATTTACTCACCTGAGATGTTGTTACACGACACGCTAAAGTTTATATTTAACACATGACATGATGTGTAATAATGGTATAGACATGTAACACGATATGATGTTATGCTACACTCACGACACGAAAATATGCTTTGTGTGATGCATGCCGCCAATGACATTATGATATTTTATGTGATTTTTATGTGATATATGAATTGGTATGCATGCTTTATATGTTATGTAATTTAAGTTGTTCTCATGTTGCAAACTCCATTTAGATAGGAAATCAATATTGTAACGACCCGCATTTTATGTATCAGAGGATTGTAAAATATTTTTATTTAATTCCCTGAGGGTCGGATCATTCTCATATTTTAATATGCTGTTTATGGGGATGTGAGACATGTCCATAATTTTTACCAATTTTTTTTGTGACCATTTTTCCCTTGTCAGTTTTGTACATGGCATAACTTTTGATTGGAATCGAATCATATGCTGAGATTTATTTCATTGGAAAGGAAATGGTGTTGTCGATTCCGTAGTGTGGTCACCATAAAGATTTTATTCAGCAGTTTGAGGAAAATCACTATTTTAGTGTTGTACAATTTTTGTACATGTTTGACTAGTCATTAATGGGCTGAATTGGTGTGGCCCATTAGTGGGATGGTTAAAGGCTAGAAATAGAGGGTTAGAGGCATGGAGAGAGGTTTACTTTCTTCAATCTCTCGTTTGTTTGAGCTCGTAACCTCCTTGCTCAATCAAGTACATTTTTCCTCCATTAAAATTCTGGATCTATGCTAGAAGATTGAAGATCTTCATCATTGGAAGTTATATCTACATCAAGTGAAGGAAGATCACATCAAATTCAAAGGTTTGAAGATTGATCATCGCTGTCCGAATTTGAGATTAGTCGATTTCAAGTTATTTTGAAGAATTGTTGAGTGATAGCATCTCTCGCACGGATTCAATCGAGTATATGAGTTGTTTGACCGTATTTTATTCATTTAAAGTTGTTTTTACCTAGTTCTAATCAATGTAAGTATATTTTGAACTTGAATTACCATAGGATCTAAACTAGCAAGATTATAACGGTAAATTCATATGCTAAATCATGTGTTTATGCAAGTTTAGATCTAATTATTGATTCATTCATTGTTTTATCATAATTTGGTGGATTTCATATGATTGTTGATGATTATTTGATGTGTTAGTGTTTGCTTGATGATCGTTGATTGCGTTGTTGAAAGGTTGTTTGAAACCGGATGTATGTTTATCGAGTAGGAGGATGGATCTTGGAGGACCCATGGATGGATCTTGGGGGATCCATGGATGGATATAGGGGACCCATGGATGGATCTTGGGCAATCCATGGATGGATCTACGAGGACCGAGGAAGATGGATCTACAAGGACCCATGGAGATGGATCTTTAAGGATCCATGATGGATCTCAAGTGATCCAGGATGAAGATGGATAAAAAGTGATCCAGGATGGGTCTCGAGCGATTTATGATGGATCTCGAGCGACCTATGGATGGATCACAAGTGATGTACAATGAAAATGGATCACAAGTGATCCAGGATGGGTCTCGAGCGATCCAAAATGGATCTCGAGTGACTCATGGATGGATCACAAGTGATCTAGGATGAAGATGGGTCTCGAGCGATCCATAATGGATGTCGAGCGACCCATGGACATGATGAAGATGGATCACAAGTGATCCAGGATGGGTCTCGAGCGATCCATAATGGATCTCGAGCGACCCATGGATGGATAATAAGTGATCCAGAATGGGTCTTGAGCGATCCATGATGGATCCCGAGCGATCCATGGATGAATCATAAGTGATCCAAGATGGAGATGGATCACAAGTGATCCAGGATGGGTCCCAAGCGACCCATGATGGTTCCCGAGCGACCCATGGATGGTCATGAGTGATCCATCACATAAGTGACCAATTGATGTTTATTTTTGGATCGACAGTGATTGTGACTTCGATGTGAAATCAAGATGGAATGTTCGAAATGTTATGAAGTGTTCGTTGATCAATGCAATGTAACGAATGTGAAGACGACTCAAGTTTGTGAGCTCGTGGATAATGGTTGCTCGAGACGAGGTCTGATCTTGTGGATATTCGCTGGTTATGACGGTTAGAGTTATGTAGGCTGAGAGAATATTGTTGTTGTAAGTTCTAGCGGGCTCAAAGTAGGGGTATATTAGGGACACGTGAAAGACTAGTGGGACTAGTCAAGTACCCTGGGCACATGGGATGGGCCTAGTTGTCTCGAGGAACCAAATGTACATGGAACGTGTAGTAGTCTAACTAGAACTGGGGTTACCATTAGTCCTTGACGGACGACATGATGTTGAGCCGGTCATACTATTAACAATGATTTCAAAAAAGGATTGGCGGTGATAGCCAGAGTCATGGATGTTGATTGCTTTGCTTTTACCGCCTTGTGTAGATCAATCGACGTTGGAGGAGATATCTCTCGAGTGCTTTTCTGATGTTGGTTTAGGCCTTTGGGGTTTGTGCTTGGGAGATGTCGATATCAATTAGGATGATCTACGCTTGATAACTTATTTTCATGAATGTACTGTTTGTTTCTACTTGATTGTTGTAAATGCTACCACCGTCGGATGTGGAGGAGACGGGTTGGATTCTTCTCTGATCGTATGATCAGTATATTAGCTGATTAATCTGTCTATTCTCATATACTTCATTGATGATATTAAATAGTTATTTTATCGCTCATTAAGACTACTGTCTGACTCAAGGTTTAATGTTTCCTCTTATTACCTTGGGTTGTTCATTCGGTTTTGGATAGGCAAACTGAGTAGCAGGTGACAGGTGATATCTTGATGAGGACGATGATGCTGAGCGATGATGAGCAAGAGGCTTCCGTATTAGTTTTAACTGTCTACTATTTGATGTTTTCCGTTGTTTGATGTATCTTCTGAGTGACTGTAGTGAGGCATCTTGTACAGACTCTTAGTGTAGTCCAAAGTTGTATGGATATTTCATGATGATATGAAAAGTTTAAGATTCTGCTCAACTCAGCTTCACTATTACTACCTGTTGTATATGTTCCATTATATTTTATCCTTGTGCTGTGAGTTATGTGACAGGTTTTACGTATGTTATTCTACGCCGATGATCGTCCATAGCTGCCTGGTACGTCTTTCAGCGCAATATTCCTCTTGTTAAGTGCAGGAGTTATGGGTGGTCGCCACATTTCGTTTCAGCGCTCGGTTAAGCGATTTTAGCTAAAGTTTGAAGATGTAATGACATACGAGAGACATATTTGTAGATTTCTAATGGATGTATACTATATATTAGTGTATAATATAAAAGTGTTTGAACTCCATTTATAGTTTATCTCATAAGTGGACTAATCATTCTATTTTTAGATTTAGAATGAGTCATTGAACTACGGGAAGCACTGCTAAGGATGAGCCTACGACTGGAAGGGTAGGCGATGGTAGCCAGCTGGGAGCTTCAGCTGCTATACCTGATTATCTGGTTATGTTTGAGGCCATGATGGTTGTGATCATACAGAGGATGCCCATTCTAGAAGCGACAGTAGAAGTATTGTTCCTGTGCAAGTACCTAAGGTTGATTCTGCTAAGCAACAAAGGAATTATTATCTTATGGATGAAGAAGATGAGTTGTTAGGAAGAAGTATAGCTTTGAAGCAACTTCGATGTTGAGTTGAGGAGCGAGAAGAAAGGATCAATGCTGATTTGGATGAGGTTTTTAAAAGCAGGAATGGACCTCTTGAAAAAACTTTTACTAATTCCAAAGCTACGAAGAAGCTGAATAAGAGAAAGAAAAGACATCAGCAAGGGAATAATGGCCAAAAGAAGAAACCAAAAAAGGATGTCATTCGCTATAACTGACAACAAAAAGGCCATATTTCCAAGGATTGCAAGAATCCAAAATTTAAGAAGAAATGTTATAACTGTGGCAAGCCTGGGCATAAGAAGAAGGACTATAACGACCCAAGGATTTTCGACCCTGAAAATCAACATAAAACACAATGTAGCCAAGCAACCAAATTACCAGATCATTAATTGAAAGAAGTTAGAGGATGAGAAATAAAAAGAAAGAAAGTTAGAATAGAAGAAGAAGAAGAAGATCACAATGCAACAGAGTCAAAGTAAACACGAATCTCACAGCAAAACGAATAAAATATATTATATAACATAACTTTGAAATACAAAATTGTATCCGGACTTACATATATCATCAGAGTACATCACATACATATCACAGCGGAAATTACTCTATATATAACTAAATGTTGAAGCCTTTTACTCCAAGCTCTCCCAAGTATATCTGTAAAACCCCGACTACTTGACTTCCCTCACAAATTTGGGCTCCTAAGAGTTTAGGGAAAAACAAAGCAAAATAAGAATCTGGGTCAGTTATGGGACTGGTGTGAGTAAACTCCAATCACTTGGCTTAACTTTTAAAAATCCTTATCAAAAGAAAGGATAATTGTAAGACCGATCCACATATAAACACGGATGGTATTTTTCCTTACGATAACCCAAAACATTTTTAAAATCAGTACTATTCTGATATTATAATAGTGTCTAATACAAGTAAATAGCAATCTAGCAGAACGTTTGCATCTCACGCTCCACATATATAATATACAATCAAAACCGCGGGCTCTTATTAGAGAACGAATTTCCAACTATAATAAGGTATGGGACCACCTTCCAATCAGTATACTCTGGAGGGGATACACTGGAGTTCAACAAGAACATCTTGCAACTCTTCTACACATGACCGACCATTCATTTTGCTTGAATGTTCTGAATATATTGTCACCTTACGATTGGTATACCAACATAATCGTTCCTGAGAGATACAAAAGTGAAAGAAGAACAAAGATGAAAATTCTCTAGATGGTGACAATATGCCCTAATTGTGAGCGACCCACTTAGCTATGCTGCCTACTCGATTTTTGTCATTTCTCGGTTGATGAGGCTTGAGGCCATAACGTTGATTTTGATAGATCACACCTTCTCATACTTTGAATGCCATATCGTTATACCCGCCAAATCACAAATTGATTTCTCGAAAAATAACACAGGTATAAAGCTAAGAGAAATGAATTCCCCCACCACAAATGTAAATACATTTGAAGAGGTCAACTTACATGATCTTTTAGATATACTTTGTTATACATTAGTCCATTCAAGTTGTCCTGGGACTGAACCAACCGAAGGCATTATTCTACTTAGGCAATTTCTACCTAGGATCGCAAGAACAGCCCTTGCACAAACTTCATCTTCAATTATCCTCATCATATTTGATTCGCAATGTTAATGCCCATATGAAGTGGTTTTCAGATAAGAAATCCGATCCCGTTCTCTCTGTATTGACAATGGAAAAATGGTCAACAACTTTGATAGTCAGTTATTTAACTATCAAAGACAAACATTCATACACACAACGATCTTATTTCTATCGATCAACCATCAGACAACACTGAGCCCCTTTAATTAATTTATTCGTTTCCCCAATTCCCACTCAGTGTCCTTACCCAATTATTACTCCAACTCGTTTTTGCCTCTCACGATTCTTGGAAAACATTTCCATATATTTTAAACTATTTAATTTCTATATTTAGAAAATATACATTATTTAACATTGGAAAAAATTTCCATTTCTACTCATGCATCACTAACCTTTCACATCCATTAGTTCCTAACTGTAAACTAGTAAGAGAACAACTCCCTAAGTATCAGCCCCGAAGGTCGAAACTAACACTAGATCGACACTCAGAAAGCCGTTCAACATAACTAGTCTCGTGTCGATTTCTATTTCCATAATCATATTTCTAAATTCTTATCAAATCATTGCTTACATAACTCTCGGATTCGGTTTACAAATCCACTTCTTTTAGGGAAAATATTGATTATAATGATATCACTATAATCTACGTTTCCAAAATATTCAACTTTAAAATATAACTTTGATTCTTTACTTTGAATAAATAAATAACAATTAATTAATTAAGTAAGTAAGTAATCTTCATTTAAAAAACAGAAAGTAAGTATTACTTTCCTAAATTCAATGTTTGACTCTCCTTCGAATAATTCCTTTTCGATTAACATTCCGAACTTCAGAATAATTTACCGATTCAGGTCAATTCAATTTCTAAATTCGTTTTTGAATATATCACTTCCAAAACATCACCAAATCCTTTAATAACCATTCCAATTTGCTAAATGTTTGCTTTTAAATCATTGTTCACTTTTAAATGTGAATATTAATTCTTTACAGAAAACTGAACCCGTTATACCGATCAAATCCCGATTTTTATTTATAAATATCATTAATATTTAAATCATTTTATCGAGTTATTTTATATATTCAAACTCATTTTCATATTCCACTTCATAACTACTATTTACAAGTATAATTCTTGTTAGTTTTTTGTTAGACCAAAATCTGGGCCGAACACCCAAATGCAGATCACAGAATGCAGAAAATGATAAATAAGAGGAGACACACAAAGTTTTTATAGTGGTTCGGTTGTAGATGCAGCCTATGTCCACTTTATAATCTTATTGTTATACTGACAGATTACAAGAATCAGTTATATGCAGACACACAATTCTTGTGTTAATTGAGATAACAAGAGGAGAATTTATGTGTAGAAAGGTGCAAAGTCCTTGCAATCGGTAATGGCAGAGGTTGTCTAGATGTAGGAGAAAGTCTCCACCAAAAAGTCCTTGAAAATGCCTTCAAATGGTGTATTTATAGCTGTAGGAGAGCTTCCGGGAAGACCGGTTCGTGATGGGGTATGTGGCACCCGATCCGGGAAAGTAGGAGGAAGATGTGACATGAGAATAGGTCAAAACAGTGCGTGTATCAGCAGGTGCAGGGGTCGGTTCGTGGTCAAGGGATCGGATCGTGATATGGACTTCACGAACCGAGGTCTGATCGTGAGCTGTATGGTGAAGCTGGTGTGTCACGGGCAGGTCGTGATCAGGAGGTGTATCACGAACGGGTCATGGTCTGAGGGTGCGCCACGATCCGAGGGGGCGATACGATGAAGGGCGAACCGAGGGTGCACCACGAGCCAAAGAGGATGCACGAGCCGTACTCCGATTGTGTGACGCTTCGTCGCTTTATCCAGGAAATTGCCAGATTACACCCATTTAAGGAAACGGGCGTAACTTTCAAGCCGTAAGTCCGATTGAACCAAACCAAAGTTCAAAATGAAGCTAATTCAGAGATCTATAAGAGTTACAGAGCTCACTTTGTAATTGTTGTTTTCGGGCCCAAAAAAGGTCGTCTGATAGGAGTTTCGGGCCTTTCTTTGTTCGTGATGTGACTTTGACCAAATCGGTGCCCGTCTTCTGATGTTATTCTCCATATCCGAGCACGATGCTATCCAGATATTCAATGTGACAGCTTTTACCAAAAAGTGTGTCAACATTTTATATTAAGTTTATAACTTAATCTCGACTTTATATTCAATTATAAATTATTGGTTTCAAACTAAATCTTGATTATCTCGTCAAATCCCAAATTATATAATATATAATTTCTAAAAATAAATTATTTTAATAACATTCGACATAGTCGAATTCAAATGATAAATCCTTATGGATTTATTTCAATTCCATTACATTTCGAACATCAAAATGATTTCATTTTTTTTTCTTTTTTTTATATTCGATTCCCAATTTCCCCTTTTCCATTTCACTAGAATTCACATTTTCGAATTATCCAATGATAATTATTCCACTTCATTTATAAATATTGTTTATAAATCAAACTACTTGTTTTTATATAATTAAAACAAGTTATTATATTCTAGCCAATCGGAATTCAATTTCTATTTTAAAATAGAATTCCTTTTTAAAACCCTAAATTATTTTCCAATATATTTTATGATATTTGAATACCAATTATTTCAGGTCAATGCTGTTCAAACATCCCAATCATACAATAATCAACCACATATTATTTGTCACATCATATGATACAATATATAAAAATAACAATATAATTGTTGAGGAATCCAGTTGGATCCCTCCAACCTGTTTCCCTGCATCCACAAACGTTAATCAATATCGAATAATATCAATTTCATATTAATATGAAATATCATAAGAAATACAATTAATATTAAATTTACGATTTATGTATGTAACCATATCTATAATATCAACCAATTTGAAATTCATCCAAATAACCATCACACAACATTCAATCAGCATTTATCAATATTAAATAACGTTTATAAAATTATAAAAATGGACAGAGTTAGTGAGTTTACTCACTTTGGTCATTAATCGTTAAATAATGATTAACAATCGATAGATTTAATAAGCGTTTTAATTTGCCATAAATTCGAATGATTTCCAAATCTCTCCAAACTGCCTCTGTTGTGTAGCCTACGTCCATACGATCCTAACGGATCCAAGATTGCTAAATTCTAATAATGAATGTATAAGATATTAACGTTACCGGTTATTATAGTATTTAATTTAACTTAAATTTAAATTATAATAAATATTAGGCTTACTCATTTTTTTTGGATGACCCACCTTCTCACTTAAAACCCGACCCGCCAACCTTTCTTCCCCAATAACCCATTTCAAACGTTGCTCCATATACTTCATTCCATAACCGATAATGTTCTAATTCCCTCCCACGCTTGTTTCCCCACATCTTTAAACCAAAACCACTGAAATAATCTCCATTAAAAACTCTTCATCCTCAATCCAAAGAGCCATAACCGATCATCGTCCTGCAATTTGCGTCGAGCATCAAGAAGTTGCTGCTCCATTAAAACTCGCGACCTTTATTTGATCGAAACCTACCAAGTTTTTGCACCGAGTGCGCCTTACTCCCTTAAAGCTGAATACACTATCCAATTTAACCAAAACCAACTTCATTTTGCAAAGATCGAAATCTTGACTCCACTGTCTAAAAAGGGTGCGAATAAATATCTGTCGAACTCCCCTAAGATGTATATCAGAGTGAAGAATGACTAACCAGGATTATAAATACATATATTTTAGGATTTTTAAAGGATTAAAAACTTTGTTTTCTATTTTCTATTTTCAAATATCATGAAAACACACGCTGTTAATGGCTTCCTCCTGAAACAAGCGAAATGAAGACGCTCGTCCCCTGTATTTAAACATTATGATACTTGGTCATCAATAGGGGCTTTAACGGGTCGGACCGGACTGGACGGAGGTGTGTCCAAGCTCTGTCCTATAAGAATTCGGACGGACACGGACCAAACATCATATAGCATCGGACTGAGCCGGCAACGGACTGTCATATCCGATATAGCCTTGGATAATAGAAAAACATCGAACATTTTAGATCGGACCGAACACTAATGTGTCCAAGCTCTGTCCTATAAGAGAATCGGACGGACAAGGACCAGACACCTTATAGCTTCGGACCGAGCCGGACAACGGACTGTCCTATTCAATATACAACCCTAGTCATCAAGGAGTAGCTTGGGTAGGACTGGTGTAAGCTTAAGGTAGTTGTTTCCAAGAATTTTCCTATGAGATTGATGATACACGGCAGGCTATGTATTAGCTTAGGCATGAAGTAATAAGAAAAATGCAGGTCTGGTGAATATCAGTGTAGTCTACATGAATATACATAGGCTATAGGCAAGGAAAGGAAAAATATTTTTATTTTATATACATTTCTTTCTTATTAGACTCATTAAATGCGATTTATTCATGCTTGTCAAACTTATTTCCAAGTGGTTTTGGAATGTTACAATCATAATAGAACATCGAAGTTATTTGCCAGAACTCATCATGTTGGAATGTTGTCAATCATATACTCGATGCAAGAATATTTACTCGTATATAAAAGAAATAACAGAGTATAATTTATGAGTTGTACCCGCCCTTCACTACTGAAATAACTGGGTATGAAGGCATAGACCTGCACCTCCATTTGTCCTGCGCTGTTTTGTTTAGGGCAACCTGCGTGGAACTTGTTTTCATGAAGTACCGTATAGGGTGTGGGTAGGTTGAATTTTCAATACATAGATGTGCGAAAGTTCCTTGGCCATGAAGTTGTAGTCTGAAATCTAAGTGGAGATATCATACATATGCTTTCATTTCTTTTATGTGTTGTGTATCCATTTTTTTCTTCATTTCTTTTCCGATGCTTGAATGTATGTATATATATATATACACATAGGAAAAATGTTGGGTCCAAAGTATACCAATGGTTCTTACGTGATGAAGAAGGTTGCATTATATATACATGCCTTGTGTGTGTCTATATATATATATATATATATATATATATATATATATATATATATATATATAGTTTGGTATACTCGTTACATAAAACTCCGTTCGTTTACGGATCCCTATCGACAAAAATAAAAATACAAACGTGTCGAGCGATGTGTCTCGATCCCAAAAGTATAAAAAAACAGATAAGTTAACTTATTCTGTGAAGCTCCCAATACGGCTGATATATGGTGCAAATTACGTTAAATAAAAAGTTGCTTATTTTCCAAATTAAAATTTACGGAAAAATTCTATAAATTAAATTAACAATACGCCTTAAAAATCTTATCCAAATTCTAAACAAATCATTTATTAAAATATAATAAATCGTTATGGTTTATAAACGATTCCATAGCGACTATTCGATAATTTTGATTTGGACATAACTCACAATCTATAAGATGAAATCTCCATTTTCACTTCCATTAAAAAAATACAGTTGAATAAATTCAAACGTTTCTCGTTCAAGGAAATCCGACTAATAACGAATCTTGTACACTCAGTTGAAGTTCAAAACTCAATATTACGAACTACCGCGATGTTACAAGCTCGTTTATAATTAAATTATTATACGTTCAACTGTCGTTTATTTAATAAATTCATTATTAAAATTCGAATCTAAACTAAATTAAATATCTTATATTATCCAATTAACACAACAATGCTAATTCAACAATTTCCGATTATTTCAAAAATAAAATTTTATTATCCCATTATTTATATTATTTAATTATTAAAAATATATTAATTTAAACCATTTAAATTACCAAGCCATAAGTTAATAATTGAATAAATTAATTATCCTAAAATTCCGGGATGTTACATTCCTTCCCCCTTAAAAGAATTTCATCCCCGAAATTACTAAGGTAGGAAAAATGCTACAAATTTTTGTTAATTAGATAAAAAATCATTTTTTTTACTTCATTTAAGTTTCAGCTAAACCAATTCATTAAAATATTTATTAAGTGAATATTAGGCACACATCCCTAAAACGAAACTTAATTAGGCTCACATCCGGTCATAAACTTATTGTAAATTAGGTCCCTATTTTTCAAAAACATATAAAAAAATATAAAAAAAATATTAAAAAACCATGTAAATTCGTATTTAATTAAAATAATTAATCGTGAAAAAAATCAGATCAAAAAAACATTAAAAACAACGTCAAAATCACGAAATACAGAAAATCAACGAAATGCAGTAAATTGCATCAAAACATGCATATAAATCGATTAGTTGCATACATGTATGCATTTATTTCAAATCTGCGTCAAAACTGCAGTATAAATGCATACATGTATGCACATATTGTTAAAACATGCATCTGCTGATGCATTTATTTAAAAACTGCATACCTACGTGCAACTTATTCACGTTTGCATGTATTTTGACATATATGCACACATGTATGCAGTTATATAGAAAAACTGCATACATGTATGCAATTTTTCAAACAGGCGTGGATAAATATATGCATGTGTATTCGAATAGTTGCATAAATGTATGCAACTATTCGTAAAAGTTACATACATTTATGCAACTTTTTTTTTTTAATTTCTGTGGACTTTCGAGAATATTTATAGATTTTAGAATTTTTTTTTTTTTTAAGTGATAGCGCCTGAAAATTTGGACAGAAAACGAAAGAGGCGGAGGTATGGAAAGTGGCAGGCGGAAGATTCCAGGCGGCAGCTAAAATAGGGGGCGGGTTTACAGAGAAAACATCAATTACAGGGATGTATTGTGAATTTAAAAACTTGCAAATAGTTGCATACATGTATGCAACTTTTGCCAATAGTTGCATACATGTATGCAAGTATTTTTGAAGCTGTTTTAGTTGAAAATGCATGCAGAAACTTGCATACATGTGTGCAACTATTTGAAATACTTGCACACATGTATGCAAGTATTTACATGTGAAAATAAAATGTGTGCAGAAACTTGCATACATGTATGCAACTATTTGAAATACTTGCACACATGTATGCAAGTATTACATGTAAAAATATAACAGAGGAATACTTGCACAGATGAATGCAAGTATTCCAAATATGTGCATGATTTGATGCAAATTACTGCATTTTTCGTTGTTTTCTGTATTTTTTTGATTTTGATGCATGTTTTGATTTTATTATGATCTGAATTTTTGGGCGAGTACATGTTTAATTTAAATACGAATTATCGTGATTTTTTTATAATTTTTTTATGAATTTTCGAAAAATAGGGACTAAATTTACAATAAGTTTATGACCGGGTTTTTTTTATATTTTGAAACCTAATAGGGACCTCTAAAAAACGCACCCATTTATTAATTCCTACTAACAAAAAATTTCAAAAATACTGAAAATTTTCTAACACCTTAAATTTCTGAAAAATTTCGCAAGCGTCTTTTTGTATGGCTAACTACAACTCGCCTCTCTTGGCCTTCTCCAATCCAAAGAAAATCAAACAGCCAAGCGGCTTTCCAAACAAGCTCATAAATCTCATATCCAAATAAAATATGAACTCGTACCATTTCGTCGGGCATTCAACCTTTTCTTTTCCATTTGCTACCCATTTCAGCATATACCAATGCATTCCAAATCAATCTCTAATCAACTTATCCTCAAGTCCAAACATTCTCTTATACCCAAACCGAATTCCATCTCAAACCCCAGTTCTAATTCAAATTCCAATTTTTTAGTCAATAATTCATTTCCATTCCAGATTATCTCTAATCCGATCCAATTTTACTTGATACCATTTTATTCCAATATAAATTCCTTTTCAATTCAACAAATCTCTTCATGAGAGTTTTAAACAGCTTAGTTCCTTGCCAAAATCAAATATTCCTTTTCAGAATTCAAAATAGCTTGTTTTCTCAAAACAATTCGAAAACAAAAATCTTTGGTAGTAATCCGTCACTTAGAACTCGAAAATGAACATTGGTGATGCGGCCGTCATCATCAGAATTATTTCCTTATGATCACACTGAGTTCAATACTATATCATTTCAAAACCATTTTAACACTTCCATTTTGAAAATACTTCAAAATATTCTTCGTAATGTTCAGGAAACATTTCCAAATTCGTCCAAGATGTTAAAATTCCCATATATTTAATCCAAGTTTATTTCAAATACCTTTTCCAACTTTGAAGAGTTTTAATTTCCAATTCTAATTTAAATTCATATCTAATCCATTTGATTTCATATATTACACTTAGACGAATTGTAATTAGTTATTTATAACCATCTCGATTATAATCTGATTTGATTATATTAACAAATCAACACACTCAATATAATATAAAAATTCCAATATTTAATTTATATCAAAATATAATATGGGTAAAATTATTTCATTTACCCTCTTTCAAAACAATATTATGTCGAATTACTTTCTTCAAGGGTTTAGAAAAACTTTCGTTATAGTGTGCACTACCTATTGACCAGAATTTTTAAACCACTCGACAAACCAATCAACACAAAATAAAACCATTTTTAATCAATCTACAAATACACTCTCTCATATATATATACACTCAAACTCAATCCAGGATATTGCCAACCTCATCTCTATTGAGTTACACCACAAAGCCAAGGTAATCACATAACCTTCAACTCTGATACCACTGTAATGATCCAAGGATTTTCAACCCTGAAAATCAACATAAAACACAATGTCGACTATTCAAGCATTAGAAATAGCAGTTCATTAATACAAAGATGTTAGAGGATGAGAAATAGAAATAAAGTTAGAATATAAGAAGAAGATCACAATACAACAGAGTTAGAGTAAACACGAATCTCACAGCCGAATGAATAAAATATATTATATAACATAACTTTGGAATACAAAACTGTATCTGTACTTACATGTACTGTCAGAGTACATCATATATATATATATAACAGCGGAAATAACTCTATATATAACTAAATGTTGAAGCCTCTTGCTCCAAGCTCTACCAAGTATATCTGTGAAATCCCGATTACTTGACAGCCCGTACAAATTTGGGCACCCAAGAGTTTAGGGTAAAGTAAAATGAAATAAAACTCTGGGTCAGTCATTGGACTGGTGTGAGTAAACTCTAATTACTTTGTTTAACTTTTAAAAATCCTTTTCAAAAGAAAGTATAATCATAAAACCGATCCACACATAAACACGGATGGTTTTTTCCCTTACGATAACCTAAAACATTTTTAAAATCAATACCATTCGGATATTATAATAGTGTCTAATACAAGTAAATAACAATCTAGCAGAATGCTTATATCTCACGCTCCATATATATAATATACAATCAAAACTGCGGGCTCTTATTGGAGAACGGATTTCCAATTATGACAAGGTATGGAACCACCTTCCGATCACTATATTCTAGAGGCAATACACTAGAGTTCAACAAGAACATCTTGCAACTCGGCCACACATGACCAGCCATGCATTTCGCTTGAATGTTCTGAATATATTGTCACCTACAGTTGGTATACCAACATAACCATTCCCGGGAGATATAGAAGTGAAAGAAAAACAAAGATGATTATTCTCTAGATGGTAACAATATACCCTGATTGGGAGCAACCCACTTAGCCATACTGTCTCCCTAATTTTTGTTATTTTCGGTTGATGAGGCTTGAGGCCATAACGTAGATGTTGGCAGATCACACCGTCTCTTACTTTGAATGCCACATCGTCATACCTGCCAAATTACAAATTAATTTCTCCAAAAATACCACGGGTATAAAGCTAAGAGAAACAAATTCCTCCACCACCAATGTAAATACGTTTGAAGAGATCAACTTACATGATCTATTAGATATAATCTATCGGACATTCATCCATTCAAGTTGTCCTAGGACTGCACAAACCGAAGGCATTATTTTATAAATCCATCTTAGGCAATTTCTACCTAGGATCGCCAGAACAGCCCTTGCACAAACTCCGTCTTCAATTATCTTCATCATATTTGATTCGCAACGCTAATGTCCATACGAAGTGGTTTTCAGATAATAAATCCGATCCCAAACTCTCCGTATTGACAATGTAAAAATGGTCCACTACTTTGATAGTTGGTTATTTAACTATCATAGGAAAACATTCATACACACGACGATCTTATTTCCAAAAGGAAATTATATCTATCAACCATTAAACAACAGTGATCCCCTTTGATTAATTTATTTATTTCCATAATTTTCCCTCAGAGCCTTTACCCAATTATTTCTCCAACTCGTTTTAGCCAAAAGGAAATTATATCTATCAACCATTAAACAACAGTGATCCCCTTTGATTAATTTATTTATTTCCATAATTTTCCCTCAGAGTCTTTACCCAATTATTTCTCCAACTCGCTTTAGCCTCTTATAATTATTGGAAAATGTTTCCATCAATTTTAAACTATTTAATTTCTATATTTAGAAAATATACGTTATTTAACATTGGAAAACATTTCCATTTCTATTCACGCATCACTAACTTTCCACATCCATTAATCACTAAACGTAAACTAGTAAGAGAATAACTTCCTAAGTATCAACCCCGAAGGCCAAAACCAACATCTGGTTGACACTCAGAAAGTCGTTCAACTTAACTAGTCCTTCGTAAGTTTCTATTTCCTTAATCCTATTTCTAAATTCTTATCAAATCATTGCTTACACAACTCTCGGATTCGGTTTACGAATCTACTTCTTTTACAGAAAATATTAATTATAACGATAGCATTATAATCCATATTTCCAAAATATCCAACTTTAAAATACAACTTTGATTCTTTACTTTGAATGAATAAATAATAATGAATTAAGTAATCTTCATTTAAAAACGGAAAGTAAATATTACTTTCCTAAATTCAAGGTCTGACTCTCCTTCAAATAATTCCTATTCGATTAACGTTCCGAACTTCGGACTAATTTACCGTTTCAGGTCAATTCAATTTGTAAATTCATTTTTGAATTTATCACTTCCAAAACATCACCAATTCCTTTTATAACCATTCCAATTTGCAAAACGTTTTCTGTTAAATCATTATTCACTTTGAAATGTGAATATTAATTCTTTACATAAAACTAGACTCGTTATACCGATAAAATCTTGATTTTTATTTATAAATACCATTACAGATTCAAATCATGTTTATCCAGTTATCTTATAAATTCAAACTCATTTTCATATTCCACTTTGTAACTACTATTTACAAGTAAATTTCTTGCTAATTTTTATATTAAGCTTATAATTTAATCCCGACTTTATATCCGATTATAAATTATTGGTTTCAAACTAAATCTTAATTATCTCGTCAAATCCCAAATTATATAATATATAATTTCTAAAAATAAATTATTTTAATAACATTCGACATAGTCGAATTCAAATGATAAATCCTCATGGATTTATTTCAATCCAATTACATTTTGAACATGAAATAATTTCATCTTTTTCTTTTTGTTACATTCGATTCCCAATTTCCCCTTTTCCATTTCATTCTAGAATTCACATTTTCGGATTGTCCAATGATAATTATTCCACTTCATTTATAAAAATTGTTTATAAATCAAACTACTTATTTTTATACAATTAAAACAAGTTATTATATTCTAGCCAATCAAAATTCAATTTCTATATTAAAATAGAATTCCTTTTTAAAACCCTAAATACTTTTCCAATATATTTTACGGTATCTAAATACCAATTATTTCAGGTCAATGTTGTTCAATCATCCAAATCACACAATAATCAACAACAGATTGTTTGTCACATCATATGATACTGTATATGAAAAATAACAATATAATTGTTGAGGAATCCAGCTGGATCCCTTCAACCTGTTTCCCTGCATCCACAGATGTAAATCAACATCAAATAATATCAATTTCATATTAATATGAAATATCATGACAAATAGAATTAATATTAAATTTACGATTTATATATAAAACCATATCTATAATATCAACTAATTTATTTGACATTCATCCAAAACCATTATACAACATTCAATCAGCATTTATTAATGTTAAATAACATTTATAAAATTAAAAAACTAGGCAGAATTAGTGAGTTTACTCACTTTGGTCGTTAACCATTAAATAACGATTAAAGGTCTATTGATTTAATCAGCGTTTCAATTTTCCATAAATTCAAATGATCTCCGAATCCTCTAGACTGCTTCCATTATGGAGCCTACGTCCATATGATCCTAACGTATCCAAGATTATGAAATTCTGATAACGAATGTATAAGATATTAACGTTACTGGTTATTATACTATTTAATTTAACTTAAGTTTAAATTATAATAAATATTGGGCTTACCCATTTCTATTGAACTACCCACCTTCTCACTTAAAACCCGACCCGCCAACATTTCTTCCCCAACAACCAATTTCCAACGCTGCTCAATATACCACATTCCATAACCGATAATCTTCTAATTCCCTCACACGCTCGTTTCTCCACACATCTTTAAACCAAAACCACAGAAATAATTCCCATTAAAAACTCTTCATCCTCAATCCAAAAAGCCATACCCGATCATCGTCCTGCAATTTGCGTCGAGGATCCAAGAGCTGTTGCTCCATTAAACTTGTGACCTTTATTTGATTGAAACCCACTAAGTTTTTGCACCAAGGTGTGCCTCAATCCCTTAAAGCCAAATATACTATCCAATTTGACCAAAACCGTCTTCATTTTGTAGAGATCGAAACCCTGACTCCACTACCTAAAAATGGTGCGAATAAATATTTGTCGAACTCCCCTAAGATGTATATCAGAGTGAAGAATGACTAACCAGGATTATAAATACATATATTTTAGGATTTTTAGAGGATTAAAAATTTTGTTCTCTATTTTCAATAGCCATGAAAATTGACGGTTGTTAAGGGCTTCCTCTTGAAACAAGATAAATAAAGATGCTCGTGACCTTCTATTTAAACATGATGATACTTGGTCATCAACGAGTAACTTGGGTAGGACTGGTGTATACTTAGGGTAGTTGTTTCCATGAATTTTCCTATGTGATTGATGATACACGGCAGGCTATATATTAGATTTGGCATGAAATAATAGGAAAAATATCGGTCTACTGAATATCAGTGTAGTTTGCATGAATATACATAGGTTGTAGGCAAGGAAAGGATATATATTTTTACTTTATACACATTTATTTCTTATTAAACTCATTATATGTGATATAGTCATGCTTGTCAAACTAATTTCCAGTTGGTTTCAGAATGTTATTGTAATAAACTGGATTTTCAGAACCAATTTAATTTTTTTATTTTAGCTATTTTAACGGATTTTGAATATTTAAAATGAATTATTTCAAAATGATAACGACTAAAAATTTATTTACATCGAAGTTAGAACGTATGAATTTATTTTAATTATAAAACGAGCCTGAAATGGCGAAGTAGTTTGAAAATTTGATTTCAAAATTAAAATTTCAAATGAATATACAGAATTCAAAATAAATCGGATTTCAGTAAAACCAGAAATATTTGAATCTGTTTAATTATATCTTTCTAATGAATGTGAAAAATCCAGATTTCATAATGAGAATTAAAAGTTATGTCCAGTTTAAAATTTAAAATAGTCGCTATGGAATTTATATATATTTTAATATAATATATAACCCTTAAAAATAGCCATTTGGCAAACGACCTCCGTTTTCGACGAAACCTCTTTTGTTGGATCCGGAACATTAAATTATTGCTAGATTCTAATTTTCATAATTTTTGGAATTAACATGTGAGTGTGGTAAATTTAAACATATTTGGCAATTTCAATTCGAATTTAATCGACCGAAAAAGGACCATTGTAACATCCCACTTCCATTAAGGTCACTCACAAAGGGAATGCCTTAACTTCGGTGGAATGTTATAAGTAAACAGAACAGAAATTTACAAGACAGATAAAGTAGTACATGAAAATTTTATAACTTTATTACAACAGAAACAAAAATGAGTTTAGTTACATCTTTCAAAACCAAAACCACAATATCGGAATTCAAGTACATAAATATCGGTCTTGTACAAAAGCCTTCAGAATGCATAGTTTTTAAAGCCATAATCCCCAACATAAACTACTATGGAAAGATAGAGTCAAAACCAAGCAATACTTCGAACACCTCAAGAAGAGAGAATCTGAATCAAGCTTCTATGATTCCACCCTGAGAACTTGGGGGGGGGGATGGAAAAAAAGAGGCGAAACACACTAGGTCAGACATAAGTCTGGTGAGTCCAGTGACTTTCAGCATATAAACAGATAATAGTATCATGACATGTAAATAATACTAGATGAGAGATAACCGTAACAGGAATAACATGTTAACAGAAGAAACGAAATGATATAGGCTAAGCTAAGCTTCTTACTTAGTTTTCACTTCTCTGCATTAATACTAGTATAACAAGATTAGGTGTTACCCTAATGTCTAAACTGAAACTGAAACAGAAACGGAAATAGAATAATCTATACAGAAAAGAATTCTAGTAATGGGCTTTTACCACCCCAACAGACGGAAACAGAATACTAATAATGGGCCTTTACCATCCCAACAGGCAGAAGGTAAAGAAACAGAATCAGAAACGGGATCAGAGACAGAAACAGAATAATCCCTACGGAAACAGAATGTCAGAATTAGGTGTACACTAGTAATGAGCCCTTACCACCCCAACAGATGGTACCACACAGAAACAGACAGGTGTTACCACCCAACAGAAACAGACGGTACCAACAGAAACAGACAGAACTAAGTGTGCCCTAAACCCTACCCCAAGCGATCGGCTCCCTAATACATAAATACCCTATGTCGGCCCCACGGTAGGGTGTATCACTCCCTAAAGTGGCAACCTATTGCCACAGACCTATTTACAGATGTCACAGTGTCTTACATCCTCAGAGCAGACCGGATCCATGCACTCACATGACTCGGTTGGAACGCGCCATCAACACCCCTTGCCATTATCAGAATGAACCGCTAATAATTAGTTCAATAAGCATGCCTAGACCCCTACATAGTGTGGGGTCAAAGTTTTGATACCAGAAAGGGTTACTGACTAATATGGGTCCCAAACAACAGATGACACAAGTATTTCCCCTCCTAACCTTGTGTCCCCAGACTAACAGATTTCAGACTAACTTGTTCAGAAGTTTCAGACATACAGAATTCAGATTTACTAGTTCACAGATCAGACAATCAAGTTAACAAGTTTTCAGATTAACGGATCAGATGTACGGATTTAACAGACTTACAGATTGTCTAACTTTGTATTGGGCCTACAGATTCACGAAACGGGTTTATTAGATTCATCAATCTAGTTGGTTTAACCCTATCCACCCAACACGTTTTTAGACACCACATTTCTCTTAAATTTGCATTAATTAAATATTAATGCATAGACCTCTCACATTAGGTCGGTAGCTTGTGGCCGCTGGATGTGCCGGGCGGTTCCGGGCAGACTTCTGCCACAAGCCAGACCTAACCTCGTGTCTAAGCATATTTTAGTTATGCCTACGACCTCTTACATTAGACTAACAGATTGCGGTTGCTGGTTAAGACGGTTGGTTCCGGGCAGGCTTCTACCACAAACGGAGTCTAACCTGTTGGATCTAGAATAACCCTAGAGGGGGGGGGGGTGAATAGGGTTTTTCACAGTTTTTAACTGAATTAAAAATTTAACGAGATATATAATAATAAACTGATCACGGAAAATAGCAGAAACTGAAATGCAGAAAATAAATTACACACAGATATACCCAGCTTCGGCAAAACCCTGCCTACTGCTGCATTTCTAAGGTTTCTACTAGGTGATAGAACAGTTCCCGCATACAAGACCATGTACACTCGCAAACCCCTGCTCCTATTCTAACCCTACGCTCAAACTCCTAGACTGATCTAAACCCCTAGATCAGATTTCCCGAATTACAAACCCTGTAACTCGTAACTCAGATTTACAGACTCTGAAACTGACAGTCAACTCCTTGACTAAATCCCCCTAGATTTTACAGACCTAGAACTGTTCAGAAATGATTTTACAACACAATTTAAAAAACAACAGAATGTAAAAAAAAAAAAATGTAAACCCTAGTTCTTAAAATAAAAAAAAAAGGAGTTTATATTAAAGGGGTCATCCCCTTATTAAAACACTTGGCTAGGTTTTAAGCCCATTAGGTCGGCCCCTTTCCTTTGCTTTTGCCCGATCTCCTTTTTGCTCTGAAACTCAAAAATGGTGGCGGCTCTGAAAAAAAATGGCTAGGGTTTTTTTTTCTGCTTCGTCCCAAATCAAATCGACGGCTTGATGAAATTGTTTCTCTGAAGCTCCGATTCGCTGTTGCTCTCAGATGTCTCGATTTGGGATTTTATCTCTTACTCTCGACCGAAATCAAAGTGAGTTTTTCTGAAAATTATTGTGTTGAAAAATTTGCGAGATGTTTGTTGATTTCGATGATAATTGCCCGTGATGAGTTGGTGTTTAGAAATAGGATTTGAAATCCTTAAACTGAGCTCTGATTTCACCAAAAAATGGCTCGATCTGATTAGGGTTTCCCCTTTTGTCTATCTTCAATTTGAATTGTTGCTTCCCGACTTTAAAATATACTCTGATTGCTGAAACGTCTCTGTAAAAAATTGGAAACAAAATAAATGATTTCCATTGTTGATTAATTCGGTTTTTAAAAAATAATTCTGAAAAAAAAAACTTCCCTTTTTGCTATCCCTTGATTTAGCACCGTATATTTTAAAAAAAATTGAAATTGAAATTGTGGCCACTTGCTTGATTGCTATGTTTCCTGAAACTGGAAACAAAAATATTTGATTGCTGTCCCCTTTTGGAAGTTGCCAAAACTGAGTGCTTCATTTCTGGAAATAAAAACAAAATCTCTTTTTGCTCTATAAATGCCAGATTGAAAGAAATTTATTTGTTTCCATTTGTCAATTCTTGCCACAAACATGATAACTTCAATTTCTGGAATTAAACCTCCCAAATATGCATCCAAATTTGCACTGATATGTTGCTGTTCTTGTAGTCGAGAAGTTGTACAGTTGTGCATTTCTGTGATTTTCTTTTCTGGAAATAGAAGCATGATTTCTGAAATCATTTTAAGACTTGATTTGAATTGGCTTTACTTTAAAGTGAATTTATTGTCTTCATTCTCCTTGCGTGGATACACTTTGAATGACTTTCCTGATTGAATCAAAAACACAGGAAACAATTAATGTGAATTTCTTGATTGAAATCAGTTTTGAAATGTTGCCTTAAATTAGTTGACTTGTTTCTCTTGCCAAAAGTGATTTGTGAAATCAGGATTGTTTAACACTGGAGACTCAATTATGTTTCCTGATTTGTTGCTTGACATCCCACTGGACTTGCTTGGCTCTGGAGAGGAAATTAAAAACTGGAAATTCATTTCTTGCCCTTGAATGTAAACTGTGTTCGTGCATTTGTGTTGGCTATCGTTTGTAAAAGCTGTAGCTCTTCATTTGCTACTATCTCACTCATGAGCACATACACCATTTTCTCGACCACTTTTGTACTTGAAATGACTGCACTTGTGTTGCACCTATTTGTGTACTATTTGTGTAGTCTTGTATTGTTTATTGACCCAATTGCTTGATCATCCTTCCCTAATAGACATTGATGCAGTTCGAATTACTGTAAGCACTTATATGTCATGTTGTCACTGTCTTGTGACTGTTGAGCTGCACACTTTGGCTCGGACTGTTTGCATGCTTGAATTTGTTAACTTGCTCCATGCTGTCACTGTTCACTTCATTTTGCACCATTGAACTTTGCTGAATCACCATCTGCTTGACCATGTTGATTATGACATTTGCTCACCATTCTTGAGCTCTCTTACACTTGTACATTTGCTGGGCATGTATCACCCACTGAATTGTTTCATCATATTTATGCTTGTATGTTGACTTTGCATTCATTATGCTGTAGCATCCACTAGTATTTTACTATATGTATGCATCACCTTTACTATACTTGCTGTCATGTCTTTGTTTCATGTTGACATTGAGTTTTAGCTTTCCTGTATATGTGCCATGACTTTTCTCGACTATGGTTCGACCCCTTTTCATTGCCGTTTTGATTTGAACCATGTTTGAACTATGTTGAACTTTCACTTGAATGTTTGTTGTAGCACTGAGTCGAGATGGTCCACGTGGCTCCTCCTCAGTTGCATACACTATATTTTGATTGGCGAGGCAGTGCACACATGTATATTTATACATGTGTGTATATGCAGCCATCAGACGAGTTGTCCCTGTCCCTGCATTGAGATATATGTGTTGTCTGCCTTGTGGTATTTACAGTGTATCACTGTGAATATCACAAGCTGTCTAGACACAGATTGATGATTTTATAATTCAGATCAAGTCATGAAAAATGATGAGAAACACACCAGAAAACTGAGGCAAATAAAATTTTAAAAAATAAAATTTATATTTGCATATATTCTGTTTTATTTCTATTGCAGTGTACTGTGTGTGTTTCACATGTGACAGGTAGGCAGGAATGACTGGACTGACTGTGATGACTGGACTGAAAGCTGAAGATAAGAAGACAGTGTGTGGTGTCAATGAATGTATGAGTCTGTATATACAAGTGAAAATGGATATATATGAAATGTAGACTGAATGAATGTATGAGTGTTGCAGTGAGGAGCTGTGTATATATGAAATGTACTGATGTCTGTAATAAACAAGTTTGATTGAAATAAGATATCATTTTATTGTTGTCAAACGAACTTGTCTATTTTATTCTGTTTATACAAGTACAAATATTCTGTGAATGTATAAATAGTGGAGTTACAAATAGTTGTACTGTTTGAATATTGAAATAAAATATTCTATTTAAATAAAATACTGTGTTAATATTTGAATTTCTATACAGTCGTATTTTATTTAAATATAAATATTATATTCAATGTTGTGATATATATATATAACAGTACCGTACCAAACACATTTATAATAGAAATATATTTGGTTGTTATCATCAAACAAAAATCATATAATTGTGTATACAACACCGTTATACACAACAATCTCCCCCTTTTGATGATGACAAACAAACATGAAGATTTTGAAAATAATAAATGTGTTTGACAGTGAATATTGAACTCCCCCTATTTATTAGCTCCCCCTACAACAGACAACTCCCCCTATAACTGTGCATGAGTGAAATGTATGAATAATAATAAATTTTCAAAATTAAAAATATTTATAAAATATTCACTCATAAATCAAAATCTAATCCATTCTCCCCCTTTTGTTATCATCAAAAGGATACAGATTTTAAAATACAGATGAAAAATTGACTAAAAATATAATTTTAGCTCAAGAGGAAAAACGATCATCATAAAATTCAATCAGTCAAACAAAAAATCATAATATTCTAAGAACTGGAGGCATATTTCAAATTATAGAGAATGACGGATTTACGATGGATTTTATAAAAATGGAGAGAGTTTTATAAACAATTCATTTCCAATTATTTTCAAAGGATATTTATCAAAATAAAGCACAAAAAAAAAACAATGATGGATTTGGACTCTATTTAATAATTCAATTTAAGTGACAAGATTGAATAATCTCAAATCCCAATATCTATCAATCAACAAATCATAATACTTCATAAGGTATTAACACATTTCACAGATTAGAGAGACGGATAGATAGGCTGGTTTTCATAAATACCAAGGAGAATTTCACATTAATTTATTTTATCCAAATTATTTTCTTTTCCTTTTTTTTTAATTTAAGAGCACACTGACCACGCATAACCAGAGCTTGGATTTTTAAATGAAGTCAGTCGCAGCTTAAATTATAAGTTGTCTCTTAACCATTCATGACCAGAGCTTGGATTTTTAAATGAGGTTAGAAACACACTTATATATTAATTATATCATTTTCAGCTTTAAAAAAAAAAAACTCCTCGATATATAAAACCAGTATGGATGATAGAAATGTGGTAAGTACAGAGATGGACTGTGAAATAAATTTCTAAATTAATTATATTATGAGATATGCATGAACTGTACCGGGATTATTGAAAATTTTCATTTATCACTAATTCTGAATAATAATATAACCACAATTCCATCACAAATATTTTCACTGTTTATTTAAAATGATTTTAAGAAAAATTAAACTCTCCACATTTATATAAAATCATAACGGATGGCAGGAGGATGATAAGTAATGAAGATGGCCGTGAAATAATTGCCAGTTCAAAGATATTATAATAAATATTCAACCATCATGAAAATCTAGATAAAATTCTCCTCTTGTTGTGAAATATACTGCAGTCACAATTCATCACAATTTCAAAATCTGATAATAATTTTGATGAATTCTAAATGCAGTTCAATTTGGATATTGATTTCAATTTCTGAATGAATAATCAATAAATAATTTTAAAATTGAAAATCAATTACAAGAGTAATATGCTGATCTATGCATGACAAGAGGGAAAAAATACATATATACAGCAAAAAATATGCAGCACTTTTAAACTGATACCACATGGTGTCTCTACAAAGTGAAAAATCAGAACAGATGGATGTGACAAATATAAGGTGCTTCTGATACCAAATGTTCTCACTTTCTCAAGGATTTTAATGACACCCCGGTGACAAACAATGGTACCTCAGTCAACAGAAAAGACTTAATTACAAAGCAAGCAACTCAAGCACACAAATTTCATTTATCAGAACACGATAAATCTTTGATACCAAATCAAGCAGTCCAAAAAAAATATTTACAAATCAATTTCTTATAGTCAGAGCAGCGTGATTCCAAAACAAACATTTTTCAAAAACAGTATCAGAGCAGCACAGAGAAATCAGTATCACAACAGACTTGTCAAGATGTTGGTCACATAAGGTGGTTCATGATCCAAGATTTGCAAATATACTCTATTTTAAATCATTTGAAGAAATGTGAAAGTATTAGGATTTAATGAATCAATCACACCAGGTTATATTTCAGATTCAAGATGTGTGAGATCTAATAAATCAATAATTTCAAATGAGTTTAAACAAACATATATTCAAATCAAATAATCATGAAATAACAATGATTTTCAAAGACCATTTTCAAAAAGAACATTTTCAAGAATTTCTCAAAACTATTTCCGACAAGCCCAAGAGAAATTTCAGGTCATTTACATCAAATTTGAAAATATTCATGATCGGGATAATTTATTTGAAATCACATGAATCAATGTAAAGTTTTGGGATATAATGAATCAGTCACACGAGATTTACAATTTCAAAAATAAGAGGTGTGTGATGTTCAAAATATCTAGAATTTCAGATGATTTCCAACAAACATATTTCAATATAATGATCATGAATAAAGATGAATTCCAAGATGTATCACTGATACAAGCCAATCTGAAAATCAATGAAATTATCACAACTGATAAATAACAGAGTGCTGTAATGAGTATAATATTTTGAGCTTTTCTAAAATGAATTAGAATAAACTCAGAACAACAAAAGTGTGTGAAATTTCATTAAATATTCAGATCTTCAAAAAATTTAGAATTCAAATTAACAGTGTTCAAGATATGACATGAATGCTTCAGCACTGTTATGAATTCAAGAATAAAAATAAACTTCTAAACAATTTCAGATAATTATAAGATTAAATTCAGAATCTGGAAATGATTATAAACAAGAGAGTTTTATTCAAATAAAATGAATTTCCAGAAAGTCATGAGAACTGCAATTGGAAGTTTAAGAATCACAAAATAAACAAAGAGATATGGTAGTGACCAATCAAAGAAAAAACAAACAAAAGACAAATAAAATAGAAAGGGGTAGAAGAAGGAGAAATGAACAAAGAAAAAATATATTTACAAGGATGAAGTTAGGAATCATACCTGACATATGATGAGAAACAGAATTTCTAAACTTATCAGCCTTGGCTAAGGAACAGTGGATGATTCAATAATATGAAGCGGTTTGAATCACTTTTCTCTTTTTAGCATAGTTGTTCCTCAGCCACTTCAGGTACCTAATGGTTGATAGGATCGAGTGGTCTAACAAAATTTGTAAAACCACTCACAGTTTCGTTCATGTGTTTTGGTACCCAAACTTGTTTATATAACAAACCATCCGAATTTACCTTTGTGCCTTTAGGAACCCAAATCATTTTGAATTTAACAAAACCCGTTTTATTTCCATTTGAGATCCAAGAATGTTTAAATGGTTTGTTATAGAACAAAAACTCATCTCGATTGTGATTTACAAATCCTTTGAAGTTTTCAGAGTTAGAACTTTCAAAACAAATATTTCTAAAGTGATTTGAGGGATTTTTAAAACCGTTTGTATTCTGCTTTTCAAAATCATTCATTTTCCCAAATCCAAGTCCATTTTTATTTCCAGACGGAAATTGATTTCTCAACAACATATTCAACGATTTTTCTCCATTTGAAAATTTAACCAATGTTGATTCAAGTTGTTGAAGTTTAAATTTGAGATCATCATTTTCTTTCATTAAATCTGAACAACGATTTTTAGTGATCTTACAATTTTCAGAATCAACTTTCAAAACCAAATTTTCAATTTCAAGCAATTTGATTTTGGCTTGGGACTCAGAAATCTCAGCTTCAAAAAGTTTTTGTTTTTCCAATTCAAGTTTTTCAACATTCTTGAATTTTCCAATTTCAGATTCAAGCTCTTCCACAATCAAATCCGTTTTCACCAAATTTTCCTTTTCAAAAATTTCATGTTCTAAATTAACCTTATCCAACTCCTTCTGCAAGGCGTTATTTTTATGAGTCAACTCATCTTCGAGATTTTTCAAAAACAAAATTTTATTTTCGAGCTTTCCAGAATGTTCATCAAGTTGAGCTAAATCAGTTTTCACAACCATACAGTTTTTGCAGTCAGAGTTTTCAAATTTTAATTTCAACAAATTGTTATTGTGAGTCAACTCAGAATTTTCAGATTTCAAAGACTTGTTTTTCCGTTTGAGACGATCAACAGTTCTTGTTAAATTATTACAAAGAGATACCAGATCGTCATATGATAAGTCCCCATCGTCTGAATCCACATGAATAGTTCCAGTTAAGCACAGATCTGAATTTGAGTTGGCAGTTGAGGGTTTTGAGGAGTTGTCAGAATTTCCATACCGCGCGTTGAGAGTTTTCCAGATGTCCTGCGCAGTTAAACAATGAGAGATAAGGTCAAGCTGATTATTATCAAGATAAGAATATAAAATATGCATAGCTTGAGCATTTAAAACCTTATTCGTCTTATTTGACATATCTTCCATATTTTCAATAATATTCCAATAATCAAGATTAACAGATTTTAAATATGATTCGAAATTTGTTTTCCAAATTGAAAAATCTGCTCCCTTAAAAATAATTGGAATATTACTGGACTGACTCTCATAAGACTGACAACTAGGATCCATGTTTCTAGGGTTAATGAAATAACCTGCTCTGATACCACTTGTTGGATCTAGAATAACCCTAGAGGGGGGGTGAATATGGTTTTTCACAGTTTTTAACTGAATTAAAAATTTAACGAGATATATAATAATAAACTGATCACGGAAAATAGCAGAAACTGAAATGCAGAAAATAAATTACACACAGATATACCCAGCTTCGGCAAAACCCTGCCTACTGCTGCATTTCTAAGGTTTCTACTAGGTGATAGAACAGTTCCCGCATACAAGACCATGTACACTCGCAAACCCCTGCTCCTATTCTAACCCTACGCTCAAACCCCTAGACTGATCTAAACCCCTAGATCAGATTTCCCGAATTACAAACCCTGTAACTCGTAACTCAGATTTACAGACTCTGAAACTGACAGTCAACTCCTTGACTAAATCCCCCTAGATTTTACAGACCTAGAACTGTTCAGAAATGATTTTACAACACAATTTAAAAAACAACAGAATGTAAAAAAAAAAATGTAAACCCTAGTTCTTAAAATAAAAAAAAATAAAAAAGGAGTTTATATTAAAGGGGTCATCCCCTTATTAAAACACTTGGCTAGGTTTTAAGCCCATTAGGTCGGCCCCTTTCCTTTGCTTTTGCCCGATCTCCTTTTTGCTCTGAAACTCAAAAATGGTGGCGGCTCTGGAAAAAAAATGGCTAGGGTTTTTTTTTCTGCTTCGTCCCAAATCAAATCGACGGCTTGATGAAATTGTTTCTCTGAAGCTCCGATTCGCTGTTGCTCTCAGATGTCTCGATTTGGGATTTTATCTCTTACTCTCGACCGAAATCAAAGTGAGTTTTTCTGAAAATTATTGTGTTGAAAAATTTGCGAGATGTTTGTTGATTTCGATGATAATTGCCCGTGATGAGTTGGTGTTTAGAAATAGGATTTGAAATCCTTAAACTGAGCTCTGATTTCACCAAAAAATGGCTCGATCTGATTAGAGTTTCCCCTTTTGTCTATCTTCAATTTGAATTGTTGCTTCCCGACTTTGAAATATACTCTGATTGCTGAAACGTCTCTGTAAAAAATTGGAAACAAAATAAATGATTTCCATTGTTGATTAATTCGGTTTTTAAAAAATAATTCTGAAAAAAAAAAACTTCCCTTTTTGCTATCCCTTGATTTAGCACCGTATATTTTAAAAAAAAATGAAATTGAAATTGTGGCCACTTGCTTGATTGCTATGTTTCCTGAAACTGGAAACAAAAATATTTGATTGCTGTCCCCTTTTGGAAGTTGCCAAAACTGAGTGCTTCATTTCTGGAAATAAAAACAAAATCTCTTTTTGCTCTATAAATGCCAGATTGAAAGAAATTTATTTGTTTCCATTTGTCAATTCTTGCCACAAACATGATAACTTCAATTTCTGGAATTAAACCTCCCAAATATGCATCCAAATTTGCACTGATATGTTGCTGTTCTTGTAGTCGAGAAGTTGTACAGTTGTGCATTTCTGTGATTTTCTTTTCTGGAAATAGAAGCATGATTTCTGAAATCATTTTAAGACTTGATTTGAATTGGCTTTACTTTAAAGTGAATTTATTGTCTTCATTCTCCTTGCGTGGATACACTTTGAATGACTTTCCTGATTGAATCAAAAACACAGGAAACAATTAATGTGAATTTCTTGATTGAAATCAGTTTTGAAATGTTGCCTTAAATTAGTTGACTTGTTTCTCTTGCCAAAAGTGATTTGTGAAATCAGGATTGTTTAACACTGGAGACTCAATTATGTTTCCTGATTTGTTGCTTGACATCCCACTGGACTTGCTTGGCTCTGGAGAGGAAATTAAAAACTGGAAATTCATTTCTTGCCCTTGAATGTAAACTGTGTTCGTGCATTTGTGTTGGCTATCGTTTGTAAAAGCTGTAGCTCTTCATTTGCTACTATCTCACTCATGAGCACATACACCATTTTCTCGACCACTTTTGTACTTGAAATGACTGCACTTGTGTTGCACCTATTTGTGTACTATTTGTGTAGTCTTGTATTGTTTATTGACCCAATTGCTTGATCATCCTTCCCTGTTAGACATTGATGCAGTTCGAATTACTGTAAGCACTTATATGTCATGTTGTCACTGTCTTGTGACTGTTGAGCTGCACACTTTGGCTCGGACTGTTTGCATGCTTGAATTTGTTAACTTGCTCCATGCTGTCACTGTTCACTTCATTTTGCACCATTGAACTTTGCTGAATCACCATCTGCTTGACCATGTTGATTATGACATTTGCTCACCATTCTTGAGCTCTCTTACACTTGTACATTTGCTGGGCATGTATCACCCACTGAATTGTTTCATCATATTTATGCTTGTATGTTGACTTTGCATTCATTATGCTGTAGCATCCACTAGTATTTTACTATATGTATGCATCACCTTTACTATACTTGCTGTCATGTCTTTGTTTCATGTTGACATTGAGTTTTAGCTTTCCTGTATATGTGCCATGACTTTTCTCGACTATGGTTCGACCCCTTTTCATTGCCGTTTTGATTTGAACCATGTTTGAACTATGTTGAACTTTCACTTGAATGTTTGTTGTAGCACTGAGTCGAGATGGTCCACGTGGCTCCTCCTCAGTTGCATACACTATATTTTGATTGGCGAGGCAGTGCACACATGTATATTTATACATGTGTGTATATGCAGCCATCAGACGAGTTGTCCCTGTCCCTGCATTGAGATATATGTGTTGTCTGCCTTGTGGTATTTACAGTGTATCACTGTGAATATCACAAGCTGTCTAGACACAGATTGATGATTTTATAATTCAGATCAAGTCATGAAAAATGATGAGAAACACACCAGAAAACTGAGGAAAATAAAATTTTAAAAAATAAAATTTATATTTGCATATATTCTGTTTTATTTCTATTGCAGTGTACTGTGTGTGTTTCACATGTGACAGGTAGGCAGGAATGACTGGACTGACTGTGATGACTGGACTGAAAGCTGAAGATAAGAAGACAGTGTGTGGTGTCAATGAATGTATGAGTCTGTATATACAAGTGAAAATGGATATATATGAAATGTAGACTGAATGAATGTATGAGTGTTGCAGTGAGGAGCTGTGTATATATGAAATGTACTGATGTCTGTAATAAACAAGTTTGATTGAAATAAGATATCATTTTATTGTTGTCAAACGAACTTGTCTATTTTATTCTGTTTATACAAGTACAAATATTCTGTGAATGTATAAATAGTGGAGTTACAAATAGTTGTACTGTTTGAATATTGAAATAAAATATTCTATTTAAATAAAATACTGTGTTAATATTTGAATTTCTATACAGTCGTATTTTATTTAAATATAAATATTATATTCAATGCTGTGATATATATATATAACAGTACCGTACCAAACACATTTATAATAGAAATATATTTGGTTGTTATCATCAAACAAAAATCATATAATTGTGTATACAACACCGTTATACACAACATAACCTTGTGTCATAGCCAATTTATTCCAATACAGATTATACAGATATCATAATAATTATGTTCATTTAACATATTAAACTTGTTTACAGGTTATAGCAGATTAATCAAATTTCCATGTTTTACTAAATCTTAGATCGAGCCTACGGATTTTCATACCTAAATTACAATTATTTAGCTTTCAACAGATTAGGCAATTCAACAGATAACAGATCTAGCAGATTAGGAGATTCAACAGATTTAGCAGATTAGGCAATTCAACAGATTTAGCAGATTAGGCAATTCAACATATTGAACATTTCTAAAATTGTATTTACATATCTTGCCTAATCATAAATTAAGCCTAAACTTACATGCCTAAATCATGGTCATAATTCATAATACAACATATGCCCAAATTTTTAGTTAAACTTTGCACAGTACAGAATATTCTCTAAAAGCCCCAAATCATTATATACCATATAAATTATGCCAAATTATAGCCTTTAATGCCAAATATCCAAAAACTACTTTTAGGCGTATTCACATTGATAGTTATCCTATTATAATATAGGTCTCTACGCCTAAGTCACATATTCCTTTTTCAAGTCATGAATCCAAAAATCTAGATCTTTAAATTATAACATCTCAAAATCAGATCTTAATTTTAATATGCATTATGTCCCCAAGTTCCAAGTCACATGTTATCATACAAAGATTCCTCTTCTTCCAAATCACAGAGTATGCACAGATCTAGATCTAATATATGTCCATTTTCTCAAATTAGTCACAGATCAGTCATGTCCAATTATGCATCATTCATTATTTTTCCCCAAAATTTAGCGTTCGTGCGTTAATCTCTTATGAGATTTGGCTCAGGCTCGTGGTAGCCTGGCTATAGAGCAGAAAGAAGAAAGAGATACTGAATAGTCACAGAAAAACAGATCTGACAGATAAGAATATGCATAACCTTAGATTCAAATTTATAACCATGTCAAGATCATAATAAAAGTTTATATTTGGAAATAACTGTACTCACAATCAA
Source organism: Allium sativum (assembly GCA_030737875.1). Lineage (NCBI taxonomy): Eukaryota > Viridiplantae > Streptophyta > Magnoliopsida > Asparagales > Amaryllidaceae > Allium > Allium sativum. The sequence continues at coordinate 1,041,732,025 of CM060916.1, read as the reverse complement.
AAAGGATATTCTTGATTTTTGGAATCTGTATTCTGACACTGAATAGCTCTCCTTTGGCGTAGACTATTGATTAGACTATATAATAGTTGTTCTCTTTTAACTCTATTCAGGTTGGAAGAAGATGCACTAGTTTTATCCTAACAGAGTAGCGACGCCATTTTTATTTTTAATTAGAATAGAGGCAAAGTATAGGCATAATGAAATTGTGTGGGGAGAAAGCTAGGTTTGGGGGTGTTTAAATAGGAGAATAGGGTAATTTAGAGCCTTCAGATCAGTCTAGAAGCCATCAGAATCGTCCAGAGCAGCAGGCCACATCACACAGCGAATCAGAGAGCGACACGTGGCAGAACAGGTCACAGCTGGATCTGGGAAAACAGGGGGGAGGTCGACCCTAGTGTCGACCTGTGTACCCAGGTCGACCCCCAGGTTAACCCTAGTATCGACCTGGGTCCTGGGCAGGAATTTTCCCGCCCGGCCCGGGTGTCTGTTTTGAATTTCGAAATCTGGATATTTGAATTTTGGGCTGTTTTTTATTGAAACTTCTGAAGGCCATATCTTCTTCATACAGAGTCCCATTTACGCAAACTTGGACTCTATTCCAAGCGAAATTTCGAGGCGAACGCAATGGCGTAACCCATTTCCCTTAATTATTCTGTTACAATTTAATTATTCTCTGGTTTGTCATTCTTATGTTCACAGAAAATACGGGGTGTTACATTCTACCCTCCTTAAAGGATTTCGTCCCCGAAATCTTCAAGTTAAGAAGAATGTGTCCTACCATCCAATCACCCGTCTACTCAACCATCATCCACAAGCATCCATTATCCTTAGAACTTCTAATGTTGTATGAACATATGCAAAAGTGTGTGTATATGTTCCTCATCTAATGCAAAGGTCAGGCGGTCCACTGATTCATTTGACCTCCTTAATGCGAATTATGTCAGTGCCATGAGTCCAACATGTATGCAATTTTCCTATTTGATATATATCATTTCTATATGAGTGCACAACCGTTCATTCCTATGCAACATCCATGTGCTGAGTCAACCATTTTGCATCCATAAAAATTTTAAAAATGCACACACATCCATATGTAGTATGAGAGTGTTTTTGAGCCGATCTAGTGCCTAGTGCGTGTATATGCATCCACGAGCAACCACTAGCAACCACTTGCATCCACTTGCAACCATCAAACATAACATGTCTCAAACACATGTTTACACCCATTAGTTTCTATCTAAAGGTCGAAGACTAGATCGATAGGATACAGCTGAGTGATAGAAGCAAGTACGATTAAAACAAGAGCTTTGTTCCTATTAGACATCAGTTAAGAAAATAATTCCCTAAGAATCAACCCTGAAGACCGAAATCCACATCAGATTGACACCCAGTGAATTACTCCCATTGAACAATGTCAACTGGAAATCTACTTTACGCTTCGAGTAAAAACCCTTAACCTTATCAGAAATATTCAGATACTTACAGACTACTGGTACATATCAAATTACCAAATGATTCTTAGGAAACTAAGCATTGCCCTTGCCCTCGTTTCTTCAGGCAGTCCATAGTGAAGTGTCCCATCTCACCACAGTTGAAGCAAGTGCCCTTCCTCTTTCTGCAATTCTTGTTCAGATGAGTCGAGCTTCCACAAGTAAAGCACTTTTCTCCTTCTTATCTTCAGACTTTTCATCCTTCTTTTGTGTTTCCTTTTTAGGCCCCGCCTTCTTGTTCTGTGGTCCTTTGAGCTTTTCCTCTTTCTTTTTACTTTCGGCTTCCTCTTCATGCATTAACGCCATGTCCACCAATTTCTCGAAGGTTGCCCCCATAGGATTGAGAGACATCGCCAATCCGTGTAGTGGCTAGTTCAAACCATTAGCAAACCATAGTGCCTTCATATGCGATGAATTTACCAAATCTAAGCTGAATCTCGCCAACTGATTAAACTTGTTGACATACTCTCTCACTGATAAATTCCCCTGCTTTAACGCCAAAAACCTCTCTACGTATAAACTCTCTTTTGCTCGTAAGAGAAATTTCATCTCAAACCTATGCCTGAAATCCATCCATGTCTCTATCGGACGCTCTCCATTTGTGACCTCCCACCAAAAAGAAGCTTCGTCCTTAAGCAACCATACCGCCAACTGTATCTTCTGCCTTTCGTCCACCTCGAAGATAACAAACAAATCCTCAGTTCCTTGCCTCCACGAAGGATTCAGTTCGATTAAAGTTATTCCCACCCATGGCTCGAAAGTCTCTACATATCTTCGGGAAAGTATTCACGCGCGGAGGAGGAGGAGGAACCGCCACAACTGGTAGAGGAGGGACGTCTGCTGGGCCCGCATCATTAGCCCTAGCTTCTAGGTACCTCCTGAACCAGCCAGGTATAGGTACGCCCTCCGGAAGGTTAAGATCCCCAGACATGCTGAAACGAAAGAAAATGAAAGATTCAAAACAAAGGATAGAAAGATAGGCACATGGCTTTGGAGATTATGTTTTTCAAAACAAACTCTACTTTTGAAAATACTTCCTTTTTAAACCATTTTGAAAATAGTTTTCAAAAACTTTTTATCAAATCTGGTAACCTTCAGCTCTGATAACAAGTGTAACACCCCACTTCCATTAAGGTCACTCGTAACGGGAATGCCTTAACTTCGGTGGAATGTTATAAGTAAACAGAACAGAAATTTACAAGACAGATAAAGTAGTACTTGAAAATTTAGAACTTTGTTACAACAGAAACAAAAGTGAGTTTAATTACATCTTTCAAAACCACAATATGGGCATTCAAGTACATAAATATCGGTCTTGTGCAAAAGCCTTCAGAATGCATAGTTTTTAAAGCCATAATCCCCAACGTAAACTACCATGGAAAGATAGATTCAAAGCCAAGCAATACTTTGAACACCTCAAGAAGAGAGAATCTGAATCAAGCTCCTATGTTTCCACCCGGAGAACCTCGGGGGGAAACAGAAAGAAAAGAGGCGAAACAAACTAGGTCAGACATAAGTCTGGTGAGTCCAGTGACTTTCAGCTTATAAACAGATAATAGCATCATGACATGTAAATAAAACTGGATGAGAGATAACCGTAACAGGAATAGCAGGTTAACAGAAGAAACGGAATGATATAGACTAAGCTAAGCTTCTTACTTAGTTTTCACTTCTCTGCACTAATACTAGTATAACAGGATTAGGTGTTACCCTAATGTCTAAACTGAAACAGAAACGGAAATAGAATAATCTATACAGAAAAGAATTCTAGAAATGGGCTTTTACCACCCCAACAGATGGAAACAGAATACTAATAATGGGCCTTTACCATCCCAGCAGACAGAAGGTACAGAAACAGAATTAGAAACGGGATCAGAGACAGAAACATAATAATCCCTACAGAAACAGAATGTCAGAATTAGATGTACACTAGTAATGGGCCTTTACCACCCCAACAGACGATACCACGCAGAAACAGACACGTGTTACCACCCAGCAGAAACAGACGGTACTAAGTGTACCCTAAACCCTACCCCAAGGGATCAGCTCCCTAATACATAAATACCATGTGTCGGCCACACAGTAGGTGTATCACTCCCTAAAGTGGCAACTTATTGGCACAGACCTATTTACAGATGTCACGGTGTCTTACATCCTCAGATCAGACCGGTTCTATGCATGCACATGACCCGGTTGGAACACGCCATCAACACTGCCCGGACCCCTACATAGTGTAGGGTCAAAGTTTTGATACCATAAAGGGTTACTGACTAATATGGGTCCCAAACAACAGATGACACAAGTATTTTCCCTCCTAACCTTGTGTCCCCAGACTAACAGATTTCAGATTAACTTGTTTGCAAGTTTCAGACATACAGAGTTCAGATTTACTAGTTCACAGATCAGACAATCAAGTTAACATGTTTTCAGATTAACGGATCAGATGTACGGATTTAACAAACTTACAGATTGTCTAACTTTGTATTGGGCCTACAGATTCATGAAACGGGTTTATTAGATTCATCAGTCTAGTTGGTTTAACCCTATCCATCCAACACGTTTTTAGAAACCACATTTCTCTTAAATTTGCATTAATTAAATATTAATGCATAGACCACTCACATTAGGTCGGTATCTTTTAGCCGCTGGATGTGCCGGGCGGTTCCGTGCAGACTTCTGCCATAAGCCAAACCTAACCTCGTGTCTAAGCATATTTTAGTTATGCCTACGACCTCTCACATTAGACTGACAGTTTGCGGTTGCTAGTTAAGCCGGCTGGTTCCGGGCAGGCTTCTACCGCAAACGGAGTCTAACCTCGTGTCATAGCCAATTTATTCCAATACAGATTATACAGATATCAGACTAATTATGTCCATTTAACAGATTAAACTTCTTTACAGGTTACAACAGATTAATCAAATTTCCATGTTTTACTAAATCTTAGATCGAGCCTATGGATATTCATACCCAAATTACAATTATTTAGCTTTCAACAGATTAGGCAATTCAACAGATAACAGATCTAGCTGATTAGGAGATTCAACAGATTTAGTAGATAACAGATTTAGCAGATTAGGCAATTCAACAGATTTAGCAGGTAACAGATTTAGCAGATTAGGCAATTTAACAAGTTAAACATTTCTAAAATTCTATTTACATATCTTGCCTAATCATAAATTAAGCCTAAACTTACATGCCTAAATCATGGTCATAATTCATAATACAACATATGCCCAAATTTTTAGTTAAACTTTGCACAGTACAGAATATTCTCTAAAAGCCCCCAAATCATGATATACCATATGAATTATGCCAAATTATAGCCTTTAATGCCAAATCCAAAAATCTACTTTTAGGCATATTCACATTGATAGTTATCCTATTATAATATAGGTCTCTACGCCTAAGTCACATATTCCTTTTTCAAGTCATGAATCCAAAAATCTAGATCTTTAAATTATAACATCTCAAAATCAGATCTTAATTTTAATATGCATTATGTCCCTAAGTTTCAAGTCACATGTTATCATACAAAGATTCCTCTTCCAACAAATCATAGAGTATGCACAGATCTAGATCTAATAATTGTCCCTTTTCTAAAATTAGTCACAGATCAGTCATGTCCAATTATGCATCATTCATTATTTTTCCCAAAATTTAGAGTTCGTGCGTTAATCTCTTATGAGGTTTGGATCAGGCTCGTGGTAGCCTGGCTATAGAGCAGAAAGAAGAAAGAGATACAGAATAGTCACAGTAAAACAGATCTGACAGATAAGAATATGCATAACCTCAGATTCAGATTTATAACCATGTCAAGGTCATAATAAAAGTTTATATCGGAAAATAACTGTACTCACAATCAAAAAGGAAAATCTTGATTTCTGGAATCTGTATTCTGACACTGAATAGCTCTCCTTTGGCATAGACTATCGATTAGATTAGAAAATAGTTGTTCTCTTTTAACTCTATTCAGATTGGAAGAAGATGCACTAGTTTTATCCTAGCAGAGTAGCGACACCATTTTTATTTTTAATTAGAATAGAGGCAGAATATAGGCATAATGAAATTGTGTGGGGAGAAAGCTAGGTTTGGGGGTGTTTAAATAGGAGAATAAGGTAATTTAGAGCCTTCAGATCAGTCCAGAAGCCATCAGAATCGTCCATAGCAGCAGGCCACATCACAAAGTGAAGAATCAGAGAGAGAAACGTGGCAGAACAGGTCAGAGCTGGACCTGGGAAAATAGGGGGGAGGTCGACGCTAAGGTCGACCCTAGTGTCGACCTATGTACCTAGGTCGACCCTAGTGTCGATCTGGGTCCTGGGCGGGAATTTTCTCGCCTAGCTCGGGTGTCTATTTTGAATTTCGAAATCTGGATTTTTGAACTTCGGGCTGGTTTTTATTGAAACTTCTGAAGGCCATATCTTCTTCATACGGAGTCCAATTTACGCAATCTAGGACTCTATTCCAAGTAGAATTTCGAGACGAACGCAATGGCGTAACCTACTTCCCTTAATTATTCTGTTACAATTTAATTTTTCTCTGGTTTTTCATTCTTATGTTCACAGAAAATACGGGGTGTTACAACCATTTTTCAAACGGTCTCCAAATTTGACGAAATTAGTTTTGTTAGGACCATATCGTCAAAACATAGCTAAATTTATTTTTTTGGAATTTTTGGAGTCAGTATGGGGCCTTGGTAATTTAAAATGTGTGTTGAAATCAACTTTGAACGTTAAATTAATTTATATTTTAAATTTTGATGAAAACTGATCGAAATAGTCGATATGGCTAACGCGACATATCCCATTATGTCCGGAATGGGGGTATTTTGCTGGAGGCGATAATCGTTGGGTTCGATTTGGAGTTCGAATTAAAAACAAACTTTTTTGGGAATTACAAAGGAATTAAATATAAATTAATTAACCCTCACCCCCTCCTTCCTCTCTCGTTCAGAATAGAGGAAAAAAAAGAAAAAAACCACGTTACCCACCGTCTCCGGCGACCGCGCGCCACCTCGCCCCCCTTCCTGCCACCGTCGCTCAGTCGCTGGACCCTCTACCTCCTCCGCGCCTCCTCCTCTCTTCCCCTTCTAATTTGTACCGTAACCCCTCCAAACCCCACGCCCTAACCCCTGAACTGCGCCGCCACCCCCTAATCCACCCCCGGACCGACGGCCGCGCCTCCTCCTGGCCTTCCAGCCACCTCCTCCGCCACATCAGCAACCCATGGGCCCCCTCCTCTGAAAAAAATCGAATTTTTATATTTTTTGTATTTGCAATTAACACCCTAATGCTCTGATACCAAGATATAGCAGTCCGCCTTCTTGTTCGGTTTAGGCCGGCCGGGAAGTCCGAGTCGCTACAGTTATAATCATAATAGAAAATCGAAGTTATTTGTCAGAACTCATCATGTTGGAATGTCATCTATCATATAGTCGATGCAAGAATATTTACTTGTATATAAAAGAAATAATACAGTATAATTTACGAGTTGTGCCCGTCCTTCACTATGAAAAAATTGGGTATGAAGACATAGGTCTGCACCTCCATTTGGTCTGCGCTGTTTTGTTTAAGGTAGCATGCGTGAAACTTGTTTTCATGAAGTATTGTATAGGGCGTGGGTAGGTTGAATTTTCAATACATAGCTGTGTGAAAATTCCTTGGCCATGAAGTTGTAGTTTGAAATCTAAGTGGAGATATCATACATATGATTTCATTTCTTTTATGTGTTGTGTATCCTTTTTTTCTTCATTTCTTTTTCGATGCTCGAATTCATATATACACATATGAAAAAGGTTGGGTCCAAATTCCACCAATGGTTCTTACGTGATAAAGAAGATTGCATTATATATACATGCCTTTTGTGTGTGTGTATATATGTATTAAGTTTGGCATGCTCATTACATAAAACTCCATTCGTTTACGGATTCCTATCGACAAAAATAAAAATACAAACATGCTGAGCGATGTGTCACGTTCCCAAAAGTATAAAAAAACAGACAAGTTAACTTATTTTTTGAAGTTCGCAAAATGCTGATATAGGGTGCAAATTAAGTTAAATAAAAATTTGCTTGTTTTCCAAATTAAAAATTATGGGAATATTCTATAAATTAAATTAACAGTACGTCTTAAAAATCTTATCCAAATTCGAAACAAATAATTTATAAAAATATAATAAATCGTTATGGTTATAAACGATTCCACAATGGCTATTCGATAATTTGATTTGGACATAACTTACAATCTATAAAATGAAATCTCGATTTTTCACTTCCATCAGAAAAATACGGTTCAATAGATTCAAACGTTTCTTGTTTTTATAAAAATCTGACTTATAACGAATCATGTACACTCATTTGAAGTTCAAAACTCAATATTACGAACTACCATGACGTTGTGAGTTCGTTTATAATTAAATTATAATTTATACGTTCAACTGTCGTTTATTTATTAAATTCGTTATTAAAATTCAAATCTAAGCTAAATTAAATATCTTATATTATCCAATTTACACAACAATGCCAATTCAACAATTTCCGATTATTTCGAAAATAAAATTTTATTATCCCATCATTTATATTATTTAAATATTCAAAGTATATTAAATTAAACCATTTAAATTACTAAACCATAAATTAATAATTGAATAAATTAATTATTAAATCGCTAAAATTTCGGGATGTTATAAGGACTATCTAGGTTTTCTGAAGAATAAGCAGTTGGTGGAAGAATGTGATCCGGAAGCTATTTTGATTTCCTATTGTATTCCTAATGAGAATTAAGTGAAGATGTTGTTGTTTTTAGTATACCTACGCCTTCTACCAGAAGTACTTGGTTTGGGTCTTTTTGATACTAGAACATCGCTTTCTTTTACCTGTAATAAGATTGTATGTCGAATGGGTTTAGAACTTGAAATTGTAATAGACCTTTGGTTGTAACCAATCCAGTATAGTGTTCATCTACTCTTTGTATGACTTGCCGTGGCCTATTTTATTTAGTCAAGATTGCTCTTTTATGAATGATTATTTTGTTGTGACTTTCGCTAGGTTTGGGATCATTTTGGGTATGGACTGGCTCAAGAAGCATGCGGCAAAAGTGGATTGCGAGAAGCTGGAGGTGAAGTCAGAAATATGGAAGGGCGAATGGTTGAGATTCGATGTAATCTCTAAGACATTGTCTTCGTAAGCTATTTATATTCGATTGTGATTCCATGGGAAGACTTGTCATCGGTGTTGATCATTAATGAGTTCAATGATGTATTTGACAAGGTCAAAGGGTTGTCGCTGCATCGTCAGAATTGATTTCATGATCGATTTGGTCAAGGGTGTTAGACTTATCCTTATGCCCCTTAGGCGGATGGCGCCTAAGGAACATCGAGAGTTGGAGATGCAAGTATGTGACCTTTGGGGAAAAGGATTCATTCGGCGGAGCAAGTCTGAATGGGGTGCCCCAATTGTATTTGCAAATAAGGCTGATGGATCTTTGAGGTTGTGTGTTGATCATCGCGAGCCGAGCAAGGTGACCGAGAAGAACAAGTATCTATTGCCGAGAATAGGTGACTTGTTTGATCAACTTCACGAAGTCAAGGTGTTTTCTCAGATGGGTCTGGCAATAGGATTTCACCAGCCGAGAATAGCAATGGGTAGAGTTGTGGCCTATGCGAGTCGATAGATGAAGTCGCACAAGAGGAATTATTCGACTAATGATTTAGAGTTAGAGTTGGCAGCGATCATATTTCCTCTGAAGATATCACCCAAATAAAAGCTGTATATAACGGTAGATTTTTAGCAGCGGAAAATTACATCGCAAATTAGCGACGGATTTTCATGGACTTTGTAAGGGATAATACTTTGGATTTTATATGTCAACTTATTTTAAATTATTACAGTCGAATCTAGTTTCTGTCGCTAAATCATTGGAAATTGCAGCACTTTGCCGTCATAAAAAAATTAACGCTAAATTCTGTTGCAGATAGAGGTTGTTTACCGTCGTCAAAATTTCGATGCTACTTTGCAGTAGTTTTTCAAGAGATTTGAAAAGTACTTTAATATTTATTATTTATAAAATGTTTTACATTTGTTTTTTTACTTAGTAATTAATAAGTAAATATAAATTTTAAATAATTAATGTTAATAATACATTAATAATAAATAATTACTATTAAAAATAAATAATATTCAATTTTTAGTATTGAATAATTATTAGTTACTATAAAATATAAATAAGAGGTAATAATAATTAATAAAATAGATTAATTTTCGATGTTTAATTAAATTTATTTTGATAATCAATGATTAATAAGTAATCTTTAATATGACTAAAGGAATTACTATCAAGAAATTCTTAATAAATATTATTTTTAAGAAATTGATTAGTACCTATTAATTAATAAATAATTTGTAATTAAGGAAAACAAAATGGTCAAAGTTTAAAATTATAATTAATATGTATTAGTTTAAAAAATTAAACTCTCATATTTTCTAAAATAAATATAAACTTTTGAAGTTTTCATAATTTTGAAATAAATATAAAATTTTGTAAAATGTTAAAAATTTTAAATTTTAAAAATAAGAAATTTTATAAATATTAAAGAATTTCAAACAATACAAACGTTACCATACAAGTGTTCATAAAATTTTAAAATAATGTTTTAGTTTTTTTTCTAGTGTTCAAAAATAAAAAGTAAAATATATCATTTAAACTCTAATTACATTTTTTTGCAAGGCTACATTCGTTAGTTTAATTTAACGGTCGTAGCAGAATTTGAAGTTTGAAAGAAAAAAGCGGTAGCCTAAATTTATGGCGGGAACATAACATTATTTCACCACACCGCTTTTAACTTTAGCTAAAAATTTACTTACCGCTTTCCCATTCTCTCCCCTTTCCAGATCGCAAATTATTCGTCTCCCAAATCAGTTAGGGTTAGGTTTTCCGCCTCCCTTCGTCTTCTCAAATCTATTGTTTCGTCTATCCCTTCCTCTCCCAGATCGCCTCCTTTCTTCATTTGTGCTTCAGACGTAACCGCCACTTGTTTCAAATATAACTTGGTTTTTCCTTTTCCCTTCCCGTTGAAGCTGTATTCGAAAAATGGTGGCACTATTTGGGGCCCCACGGTTGGGTTCTCTTGCTGCTGGGAGTTTGTGGATCGAATCTTTAACTACGGAGGAAAGGGGTTGAACTCGTTCGATCCAAGCATGAATCTGAGGTTCGCTCAAGGGTTGCAGAGTGCTTGTGGGAACTACTTGAAGGATTCGACCATGGCAGTATTCAATGATATAATGACGCCAGGTAAGTATGATTAATGTGTAAAGAACATTAATTGTTAGAAGGTTTTGCTTCCTTAGCGGCTTGTTTTTGCTTCAGATTTTCTTGATCATGTGTGCTATTTCTTAGCTTTTGCAGTTGCATGTCCTCCCCTCCAGGCCGCCATTCTGCTATCTACTCCTGCCAGTGCAAAATCTGAAAGACAGAGTTGTATTAAATTAAATATTGTGCAAATTGATGAGGCAACAAAGATTATGGAAGAAGCTCGGCAATTTCCTTGAAGCTACAGAAAATATTGAAGGTAAATTTTTTTTACATCCACGATATTGGTCTGTTAATCCACAATTTTATTTTAATAAACTAATCCACCAACTTTATTTAGCTAATCCACGAGTGGACTAACTAATATATATGTTATTACAACTGTTTAGAACAAATCATTCCAGCGATATCCATGTAAGGCATACGACCATTTGATCCAATTTGATCTTTGTTTCTACTTTCTACATAGATCCTTTTCCATTATTTCCATACTCGGAATAATATCTCCAAAGTTTCTTATATCCAGTATTCCCAAGAGACATGATATCAGTGTGACGATCACCCACAACCCCCACACTAAACAAGAGAAATAATGCACTGAAGGGTGTGCTAGGCAGCTATGGACGACCATCAAGGTAAGCTAACAATCGCAGAGCCTGTCGTAAACCCACATCGTAAGGAGAAAATATAATAGAATATATGCAACAGGTAGTGATAGTGAAGCAGAAAACACTAAACTTTCATGACAACTAGAAAGTATTTCCCATACATGTGGGTGACAACAATAGTATTTGTACAACTTTCCTCACTACAGCACTCAGAGAAATAGCTAACGGTGGAAACCCAATTATTAGATAGTAATAAAACTGGTACGTAAGCCTCCAACTCGCCATCGACTAGCATCGCCGTTCCCACTAAGGCATCACCTATCACCTGTCACCTGCTACTTCGTTTGCCCATCCAACCATCAAATGAACAGTCCAAGGTAATAAGAGAGAAACATAAAACCTTGAGTTAGACAACAGTCTTAGTGAGCGATAAAACAACTAACTCACTTCATCAATAAGCATATGAGAATGGGTAAATAACGAACTAATCTACCCAGCTCCCGAGAAGAACTTACACCTGCCTTCCCCGCACCATACATTGATAGCCTTTACGATCCATACATCCAAAGGAATAATAATCCATCCAGGGTAATCAGAATGATCATTCAATCATGGTAAACAGAAACAACCAATCAGTAACACTCATAGCATCCAGATTATAGATCTCACGTAAGCCGTTTAAATCGAATTCAACATCACTCAAGCACAATCCCCAAAGGGCGAGACCAATATTAGACAAGCACCCAAGAAATATCTTCTTCAATGTTGAACAATCTACATGAGACGATACAAATAAAGAAACGAATCATCCATGACAGACTCTATCTATCACTGCCAATCCAGATTTGAAACCCTCGTTATCGTATGACTGGCTAACAACTTGCCATCTATTGTCAAGGACCATACACGACGCTTCGGTTCTAGCAAAACTCCACATGATTTACATAACATGTGTTTAAGCCATACACGATGCCTAGGATACTTGACCTACAACTGGTCTTCAATTGTACCCCTACTTTGAGCCCGCTAGAACCTAGGACAATGATAACTCCTCGACCTTCTCATCTTTAATCGTCATCAACCACGACTATTCATAAGCATAGAACACTTTAGAGTAACCACTTCACACGAACTCAATACATCCTTGAGACGTCTACACATTCATAGCATACGATGAACAATGAACCAATTTACATCACTTCGAACATCCTCATCTGGACTCTCATCGAACTCATCTTCATCATTGAACCAAATAACCTCAATATAGGGTTCAATATAATCTATAACATTCACACACATTTACCTTAGATCTAAAAACGACTCAAGGCATTAGATCTGACTCCTTAGATCTAAAAACGACCCAAGACATTAGATCTAACTCCTTAGATCTAAAAGCGACCCAGGACATTAGATCTAACTCCTTAGATCTAAAAGCGACCCAAAGAATTAGATCTAACTCCTTAAATCTAAAAACGACCCAAGACATAAGATCTAACTCCTTATATCTAAAAACAACCCAAGATATTAGATCTAACTCCTTAGATCTAAAGACGACCCAAGACATTAGATCTAACTACTTATGTCTAATAACGACCCAAGACGTTAAATCTAACTCCTTAGATCTAATAACGACCCAAGACATTAGATTTAACTCCTTAGGTCTAAAAATGACCCAAGACATTAGATCTAACTCCTTAGGTCTAAAAATGACCCAAGACATTAGATCTAACTCCTTAGGTCTAATAACGACCCAAGACATTAGATCTAACTCCTTAGATCTAAAAACGACCCAAGACATCAGATCTAACTCCTTAGATCTAAAAACGACCCAAGACATCATATCTAACTCCTTAGGTCTAAAAATGAGCCAAGACATTAGATCTAACTCCTTAGATCTAAAGACGACCCAAGACATCAGATCTAACTCCTTAGGTCTAAAAACGACCCAAGACATGAGATCTAACTCGTTAGGTCTAAAAACGACCCATGACATTATATCAAACTCGTTAGGTCTAAAAACGACCCATGACCTTAGATCTAACTTCTTAGGTCTAAAAACGACCCAAGACCTTAGATCTAACTCTTTAGGTCTAAAAACGACCCAAGACCTTAATTCTAACTCCTTAGTTCAAAAATGACCCAAGACATTAGATCTAACTCCTTAGGTCTAAAAATAACCTACGACATTAGATCTAACTCCTTAGATCTAAAAACGACCAACGACATTAGATCTAACTCCTTAGGTCTAAAAACAACCCAAGACATTAGATCTAACTCCTTAGATCTAAAAACGACCCAAGACATTTGATCTAACTCCTTAGGCCTAAAAACGACCCAAGGCATTAGATCTAACTCTTTAGATCTAAAAACAACCCAAGACATTGAATCTAACTCCTAAGATTTAAAAACGACCCAAGACATTAGAACTAACTCCTTATATCCAAAAACGACCCAAGACATTAGATCTAACTCCTTAGATCTAAAAACGACCTAAGAAATTGGATCTAACTCCTTAGATCTAAAAGCGACCCAAGACATTAGAACTAACTCCTTAAATCTAAAAACGACCCAAGACCTTAGATCTACTCCTTAGGTCTAAAAATGACCCAAGATCTGATTCCTTAGGTCTAAAAACGACCCAAGCTTGGAAAAACGACCCAACTCCAGATCTGACCAAATTAGCTCCAAACTTGACCAAATCTTCGCCAAACGACAACAACGATTCAAACAACTGATCTAAGTCATCCAAATCAGTCATAACCAACTCAACAAATCCATAACAACATCAAATAACAATTATCATCAGTAAATCATAGAAATTGCTCTAAATCATGATAAATGAATGTATGAAACTAAAATTATGGATTTAACTAGCATAAACATATGAGATATCATAGAATTACCGGTTTTCGGTTGCTAGATTGGATCCTATGGTGATTCATATGAAAATATACTTAACATGATGTAGATCTAGGTGAAAACAACTCTAAATCAGAAAAGTAAGATCAAGTACCCATATACATAATTGTATCCACGTGAGAGAGGCATATTACTCACTAATCCTTAGATCTAGCTTAAAAAAGAAGAAATATGATTCCGGATAGCGGAGAGCTTGCTTCAGTCCGCTTGATTTGATGAAATATCCCTTGAAATGGTGTAGATCTAGCCTCAGATGGTGTAGATCTTCGATTCTCTAAGCTTTAATAGAAGAAAAATATGAAGGAATGGAGGATCCCTTGGCTCTTCCAAATAAGAGAATGTAGAAAGTAAACTCCTTCTCATGCCTCTTATCCCCTGTTTATAGCCTTCCACGAGCCTACTAATGGGCCTCTCCAAATCAGCCCATTATGGCTTATCAAACCTAGACAACCAACTGAAAAATCTTAAAATAGCGATTTCTCCTAAACCGTTGAGCCAATTATTTAATGTAACCACTCTACAGAAAGATAAACATCAATTCCTTTCCAATGGCACATGTCTCACCATCTAATTCGACCAGAGTAAAAAGTTATTCCCCGTACAAGACTAACAGGGGCGAAATGGTCACAAACAAAATCGGTAAAAATTATGGACATGTCTCACATCCCCGTAAGCGACATACTAAAAGATGAGAATGATCCAACCCTCAGGGAATAAAATAAAAATATTTTACGATCTTCTGATACGTAAAATGCAGGCTGTTACATTCTTCCCCTTAAGAATTTCGCCCCCGAAATTCCAAGCAAATACAAGCGACCAAAACAATTCCGCATGCATATAAATCATGACATCAAATTTTAGCATCCAAACTGGCAGCCATCAAACCATGCATCCATATCCCTACCCTAGCATGTGGATTTCTAACAACAACAACAACAACAAAGATAACAACAACAACAAGTAATAATGATGTAATGTTGGCGCGATATCAATGGTTCATACAGACGAAGAGTTTTGGATGGGTCGTCTTTATACTCTCCTTCGTCTCCCACGTACCATCGCCGCCATCGTCACTCCATTGTACCTTGAATATCTTAATCGTCTTCCTCCTAAGTTGTTTCATGTCATTCCCCACAACACGAAGTGGCTTACGAGGTTTCGCAACTGCGGCCTCTACTTCTAGGTTTTTGTATTGTTCCGGAGATACTACCACATCCGGATCATGCGCACATTTCATAAAAACGATTCACGAAAAGCGTTGTGCACACACGACATCTTCACGAGTAACTCTAATCTATATACGACCTTTCCAATATCCTGCTTCATCCCCTCCTAGTAGTAGACTTGCTTCATGTCCTAATACATCTTATTGCCACCAGGATGAATCATCAACTTCGAATGATGACATTCTCTCTGAATCTCATCTCTCAATCCATCAATATCAGGAACAACCAGTCGCCCTTTTCTTTGAAGCCAACCTTCTCGATCGACCTCGAACTCCTTATCTTCTGGTTCCAACTTATAGATAACTCGATAAGGTTTGCATCTCGCTTTTGCCTCTCACCAATCCTTTCAATAAGAGTAGGTCGTATCGATAAGCTTTCCAACATTTTAGGTTCCAACTCGTACCTTGTCCTGAAATAAAACCTTGCAAAATACTCGAGGCTCTTCCATTCTGAAAACATCGCTCCCAAACTTGCGTGTCTTCGAATCAACGCATTTGCAACCGCGTTACCTTTTCCAGGATTATAGTCTATATCAAAATCATACGATGCTACAAACTCTAACCATCGTTGTTGCCGAAGATTCAAATCCTTATGGGAAAAAAGATACTTCTACGACTTGTGATCCGTGAACAACTCGAATTAGACTCCCAACAGGTAATGTCTCCACATCTTCAAAACAAACACAATTGCCACCAACTCTAAATCATGAATTGGGCAATTCCTTTCATGCGGCTTTGGCTATTGACTTGCGTAGGCCATAACCCTATCCATTGCCACCCTCAACTAGTGAAATTCTGTTACCAAATCCTTCTTGAGAAAATGCTTTGGCTTCGTGAAGCTGATCAGACAAGTCATCAATTCTTGGCAATGGTACTTGTCTTTCTTGGTCACCTTATTCAGCTCACGATAGTCCACACAATATTAACAAGCCATCCGCCTTGATTGCAAATACCACTGGTGCACCCCATTCGGAAACACTTCTCTGAATGAATCCCTTTCCTAGAAGGTCACAAACTTGCACCCCCAACTCTCGGTTTTCTTTAGGCGTCATCCTCCTAAAAGGCATAACGATAGGTTCAACACCCTTGACCAATTCGACTCTAAACTAAATCTCATGATGCCACAACAACTCTTTGGCTTCGTCAAGAACATCCTCAAACTCACTTGCGATTAGTGCGGATGACAAGTCTTCTTGTAGAATTCCAAGCGAATATAACAACTCACAAGAACACCATCTTTGGGTTACCGCGAATAAACACCTTTCGCCCTTCCACATCCTCGACTGTCACCTCTAGCTTTTCGCAACAGACTTTTGCCGCACATCTCTTAGGCCAATCCATGCCGAAGATGATTTCAAACGCAGAGAAAGTTACAACTAAGCAACCGCTCATATATGAGCATTCATGATCAACAATACTAGATCCACAAAGTTTGCAAAGAGCAGATGAAACCGTACTAGATTAGTTACAACCAAAGATCTATTACAACTTCAAGTTCAAACTTATTCGGCATACAATCTTATTATAGGTAAAAGAAGACGATTCTCTAGTACCCAATAGAACTTAACAACTCCACTAGCAGAAAGCACAACTAAATTGGCAACATCTTCTTCTAATCCTCATCAGGAATCCAATAAGAGATCGGAACAACTTCCAATC
Source organism: Allium sativum (assembly GCA_030737875.1). Taxonomy (NCBI): domain Eukaryota; kingdom Viridiplantae; phylum Streptophyta; class Magnoliopsida; order Asparagales; family Amaryllidaceae; genus Allium; species Allium sativum. The sequence goes on along the minus strand of CM060916.1, from coordinate 1,041,714,819 downwards.
CACATGCTTCCTACGATTGCTTATTCTTTAGAATATCCGGGCAGTCTTTCTACTTATCCAGGCTTGCGCATTTAAAGCAATTCATTTCGGCTCTCGGCATCTTATAATCCTTGGCATAATGGCCTTTTAGCTGATAGTTAAAGCAAATGTCATTCTTCTTGGGTTTCTTCTTTTCCTTATTCAGCTTCCTTGCTCTACTGGGCCAACATAAGTTTCTTTGTGAGGCTCATGTTTGTTTCTACAAGCCTCATCCCAAGAAGCACTGATCCACTCTCCTCGCTCCTTGGCCCGACGTCGAAGTTGCTCTATAGATATACCTCTTCTTAACTCATCTTCTTCATCTGTAAGAGAATAATCCCTCTGTCTCTTAGCGGAATAACCCCTCGGTACATGTACAGGAACACCACGACTTATTGTCGCTTCTGGAATTGGCATTCTTAATAGGATAGTGGCCATCATGGCCCCAAACATAACTAGACATTCTGGCATAACAGCGAAAGCTTCCAACAGGTTGCGATCGCCCGCCCTTCCAGTCATAGGCTCGTCCCTAGTAGTGTTTCCTAAAGTTTGATGGCTTATTATAAATCTGAAAACTAGAATGATTAGTCCACATGGAAAATAACTGTTATAAAGTTCAAATGCTATTATACTATACACTATTATATAGTATACATCCAACTGAAATCTACATGTACGTCTCTCATACGTGATTACGTCTTTGAACTTTGGCCAAAATCGTTGACCACAGATATGATACCAAATGTGACGACCGCCCACAGCCCCCACACTAAACAAGGGGAAAAATGCACTTAAGGGTGTGCTAGGCAGCTATGGACGATCATCAAGGTAAGGTAACAATCGCAGAGCCTGTCATAAACCCACATCGCAAGGAGAAAATATAATAGAATATATACAATAGGTAGTGATAGTGGAGAAGAAAACACTAAACTTTCATGACAACTAGAAAGTATTTCCCATACACGTGGGTGACAACAATAGTGTTTTAACAATTTGCCTCACTATGGCACTCAGAGAAATAGAAAACAACGGAAACCCAGTTATTAGATAGTAATAAAACTGATACGTAAGCCTCCAGCTGTCCATCGATCAGCATCGCGATTACCACTAAGGCATCACCTGTCACCTGCTACTTAGTCTGCCCATCCAACCATCGAATGAACAGCCCAAGGTAATAAGAGAGAAACATAAAACCTTGAGTCAGACAACAGTCTTAGTGAGCGATAAAACAACTAACACACTTCATCAATAAGCATATGAGAATTGGCAAACAACGAACTAATCTACCCAGCTCCTGAGAGGAACTTACACCAACCTTCCCCACACCTGACAGTGATAACCTTTACGATCCATACATCCAAAGGAATAATAATCCATCCAAGGTAATCAGAATGATCATTCAACAACCATGGAAAACAGAAAAAACCAATCAGTAACACTCATAGCATCCAGATTATAGATTTCACGTAAACCGTCTTAGTCGAATTCAACATCCCTTAAGCACAAGCCCCAAAGGCCGAGACCAATATCAGATAAGCACCCAATAAATATCCTCTTCAACGTTGGACAATCTACAAGAGATGGTACAAACAAAGAAACCAATCATCCATGACAGACTCTTGCTATCACTGCCAATCCATCTTTGAAACCCTTGTTATCGTATGACTGGCTAACAACTTGCCATCAATTATCAAGGACCATACATGACGCCCCAGTTCTAGCAAAACTCCACATGCTTTACACAACACGTGTTTAGGTCATACACGACGCCTAGGATACTTGACCTACAACTGGTCTTCAATCGTACCCCTACTTTGAGCTCGCCAGAACCTACGACAACGATAACTCCTCGACATTCTCATCTCTAGTCGTCATCAACCATGACTATTCATAAGCTCGGAACACTTTAGAGAAACCACTTCACACGAACTCAATATACCCTCGAGTCGTTTCAACATTCATTGCATACGACGAACAATGAACCAATTTACATCACTTCGAACATCCTCATCTGGGCTCTCGTCGAACTCATCTTCATCATTGAACTAAATAACCTCAATATAGGGTTCAATATAACCTATAACATTCACACATTTGCCTTAGATCTAAAAACGACCCAAAGCATTATATCTAACTCCTAAGATCTAAAAACAACCCAAGACATTATATCTAACTCCTTAGATCTAAAAATGACCCAAGACATTAGATCTAACTGCTTAGACGTTATAATGACCCAAGACCTCAGATCTAACTCTTTAGGTCTAAAAACGACCCAAGACCTTACATTTAACTCCTTAGATCTAAAATGACCCAAGACAATAGATCTAACTCCTTAGGTATAAAAACGACCCAAGACATTAGATCTAACTCCTTAGATCTAAAAACGACCCAAGACTTTAGATCTAACTTTTTAGTTCAAAAAATGACCCAAGACATTGAATCTAACTCCTTAGATCTAAAAACGACCCAAGACATTAGATCTAACTCCTTAGATCTAAAAACAACCCAAGACATTGGATCTAACTCCTTAGATCTAAAAATGACCCAAGACATTGGATCTAACTCCTTAGATCTAAAAATGACCCAAGACCTTAGACCTAACTCCTTGGGTCTGAAAATGACCGAAGCTTGGAAAAACGACACAACTCCAGATCTGACCAAATTAGCTCCAAACTTGATCATATCTTCGCCAAACGGCAACAAGATTCAAACAACTGATCTAAGTCATCCAAATCAGTCATAACCAACTCAACAAATCCATAACAACATCAAAATAACAATTATCATCATTAAATTGTAGAATTTTCTCTAAATCATGATAAATGAATGTTTGAACTAAAATTATGGATCTAACTAGCATAAACATATGAGATATCATAGAATTACCGGTTTTAGGTTGCTAGATTGGATCCTATGGTGATTCATATAAAAATATACTTACCATGATGTAGATCTAGGTGAAAACAACTCTAATTGATGAAAAGTAAGATCAAGAAACTACATACTTGATTGAATCCGCGTGAGAGATGCATATCACTTGCCATTCCTTCGATCTAGCTTAGAAATGAAGAAATATGAATCCGGACAGCGGAGAGCATGCTTCAATCCGCTCGATTTGATGAAATCTCCCTTGAAACGGTGTAGATCTAGCCTCAAATGGTGTAGATCTTCAATTCTCTAAGCTCTAATGGTACAAAGGATGAAGGAATGGAGGATCCCTTGGCTCTTCCAAAATGATAGAACGGAGAAAGTAAACTCCTTCCCATGCCTCTTATCCCCTATTTATAGCCTTCCACCAGCCTACTAATGGGCCTCTCCAAATCAGCCCATTATGGCTTACCAAACCTGAACAGCCAACTGAAAAACCTTAAAATAGCGATTTCTCCCAAACCATTGAGCCAAATATTTAATGTAACCACTCTATGGAAAGGCAAACATCAATTCCTTTCCAATGGCACAGGTCTGACCATTTGATTCGACCTGATTCAAAAGTTATGCCCCATACAAGACTGACAGGGGCAAAATGGTCACAAACAAAATCAGTAAAAATTATGGACATGTCTGACATCCCCATAAGCAACATACTAAAAGATGAGAATGATCCAACCCTCACGGAACAAAATAAAAATATTTTACGATCTTCCGATACGTAAAATATGGGCTGTTACAATCAGTTTCTTGTATCCCATTTCTTTTTTTACACCCTATAGGTATCTTATTTCCTTCAGCAATTGCCTCAGCTATTACAGTCTCATTCTTCGCACCAGGAAAAAAATCTCGCTCATTTTTGATTAGAGCTCCAACTCCGCATCTTGTTTCCTCATACAAAATACATCACATTCTTCAGCATCTCATTGCTTCATCGAGTCAGACATAGTTGCATATATTGTCATCTCATCTCTATCGGCAGCAGCGTCGTTGCATGTTAACTACCCTTAGTCTCATCAAAGCACATTTTTTTCATTTGAACATCATTACATATTTTATTGTTTATTTGTTACGCATCATCGAACATTAATGTTCCACTCCATGCTTTACCTCCGCCTAAAACAACATTGGACGCTCAACTTCACATGCTCATCATTTGACACAATGCTCATTGCATATTGTTAGCTGCCGCATCGCGTAGCTTCTCCTATATCAGTGAACCTTGCACATTCACTTGCTTGAAATGTGTGGCATCACTGTATCTCCATACGCCTGGACATCAGATACAGTCTTGAATTGAAGCTGCATAATCAACTTCTTTTGCTTAGTCTTGTCACTAATGTAGTGATCATCACACAAGTGTCGCAAAATAAGGAGTAAGTGCTAGCATGATATATACATAATAAGATTTCAAATGAAATAAACACCATATCCATCATATAACATTCAGCGTAAAGAAATTAGTGCTACGTGATAAAGAAATCATTATAACTATAATTACAGATGAATGTCAAACACTGTATGGTTATTAATTATGTACCAATGAAGTAGAGGCGACACTATTACTTGATAGTTGTTCCATACCAGGATTGTTCAATGAGTACAAAACTATTATATGTTACTTCTCACCCCCCCTCTTTAGTTAGCTGCTTATGCAAGATTTTATATAGTGCAAAGCAAGCTTAAACTTTGTAAGTTATATAGCTGGTGGTTTATTAGTCTATAGAATTAAGTGACCATGAAAAATGTAAAGAAAAAAATGTGCCTGGCTGCTTAGGAATTGCTTCAGATTAAAATATGCAACATAATATGAAAATTTAAATATGCATATTTTGTAACTTTGATGATGTACAAATGATAAATCAATAAAATATGATGTTTCCACTTTGATGATAGTGAATTAACTAATCATTTTTTGAATATTAAAGAGACCATGAAAATAGGAAATGATCCAAAAAATCTAGGTAGATTAACTAATAGTTAAGGTGTTACCACCAAAAAAAATTCTGCAATTCGTAGGAGACCAAGTTGTATTTTTCATATCTTTATTTCTCCTCGAGATTCCCTATGAACATAATCTAAACTTGTGGATTGAATTCTGAAAATTTGAAATAGTGCAGGTGAAAGCTCTTGAGTAGATTCTCATACAAAACCAATGGTCCTTGGAATTGTATACTGCTCTGTTGGTTTGTTGTTTCTACTATTTTATATAAATAAATATTAAATGAATTTTTAGGCCATTTACATTTTTATTTGCATGTTATAAGAATAAATGGAGACAGACCACTCATTTTTATGTCGGGTTGGCAGTCAGGTGATTCTGGTTCTAACATGCTATTTCAAAATATATTACAAAGTTAATAGGTGGATATTGGATAGAATATAGTTTCCGTTTGTTTCGGAACTATGTAACGTATTTTCAGTGATGCGGTGGAGGTTTGAAAAAGGCTATCAAAACCTTGATCATCTTAAAGATTCTATTTACAAATAGTTAAGTGTGGGTGCTAACCTGCTGTTTGTAATTTGGTCGATGACGGGGGTATTGAAGGAGGTAATTTAAATGAGATATGATAAATCTTATAATAAGTCTATGCTGCACAAATTTTGCTTATTGTCTTTTGGTAATTTTGTGGTGTTTAGTTATTTCCTTTGGGGAGGGGTAGATTGATTGTTTAGATAGGAAAAAAGTAAAATTCTTTACTTCTGTGACTATATGTATAACTAGAGAATTTTTGTTTTACAGGAAGATAGACATCTTTGATGCAAAAAGCCGGAACATGCCACAACAAGTTATGGATTTGAAATGCTAGAACTATATTTTGGTTTGTACTATTTTGTATTGTTTATGAAATATTATGGATGTATTATGTATTTTTTGATGTAAGAATGTTTAGTATGTCTATTATGTAATGTTGAATGTTAATTATGAGTTGAGTAATTAATATAATACATTGATTATGAGATGTGTGTGTTGATATTAATTGTGTTGTATTTAAATTAGGATTGTGTACTGAATGGAACATAAGGTATATATGATGAGTATGTAGGTATGTGTGTGCCTATATATATGTATGTATATATATGTACCAGAAGGGGAATAGCAGCGGATTACCAAAAAAAAAGGAGGTTAAGTTTACCTCAATTTAATTTTCGTCGCTAATCCCTTGGTAATTAGTAAGGATTTATCAACACCTTTTATAAATAATATTTTATTATAAATTAATTATCCGTCGGTATATAAATTAAAATAAAATTAATCAATAAAATTTTATTCTATTATAAAATTAGTAAAATGACGAAAAAATGTTGAAAAATTCATGCTAAATTCAATCGCAAAATCTGGCACAAATACCGTCATAGTTTTTACCGACCACACCGTTATGTAGGAAATCCATTGTTAACGCTTGTTTAGCGACAGATTAGAAGAGGATTTTGTCGTTGCTATATGCCGTTTTTCTTGTAGCGTATGGGGACATTATCTAGTGGGAGTTGATTTGAACTGTTTACGAATCACAAGTAATGAAGGTATTTTTTCTCCCAAAAGAATTTGACTCTTCGGTAGCAACGCTTTTTAGAGTTTCTGACATCGTATGATTTTGGTATAGCCTGTACCCCTGGTAAAGGTAATGCAGTGGCAGATGCATTGAGTCGATGGCATGCAAGTTTGGGAGCGATGTTTTCTGTAATAACCCGTGTTTTTATAACGTGTAATAACCATAAATCAAGGCAGAATTAATTTTTAAATAATAATCGAGGGAAACGGGTTATGCCATTGCGTTCGTCTCGAAATTCTGCTTGGAAATGAGTCCGAGTTTTCGAAAATCGGAGTCCGTATGACCAAATTATGACCATTCAAAGTTTTCAGAAATTTTCAAGTTCAAAACAGACCCAATTCGAATTTCAAACCTCCAAATGGACTAGGCGGGAAATTTCCCACCCATGACCAGGTTGACCTGGGGGTCGACTTTGTAGTCGACCTACCCAGGACCAGGTCGACCTAGTGCCCGAGCCCATTTCTGAAGCTGGATTCACTCTGATGTATTTGGCCTCATTTCTGTCCACATTCGTTGACCTAACCCTATAAATACAGCCCCTAACACCAGTTTCTCTACACCAAATTTCTTTCTGACCTTATGCTGCTCTGATTCTGGTTGAAAAGTTTGAGAGAGGGACTGCTTCTTCTACGTTGAGACTGCGTTAAGGGAATTGCTGATTTGGGGATTTCTATTAGGACTTGACTAAGCATATAAAGATTCAACATCGACTCTCTTTTTCTAATTCTCGAACCACGATCTGTAAGCCCCAGTTATTTTTAGATTTAAACTGTAAATGTAATATGAATATGATGTAAAATTGAAATTGGACCTATGTATGATGACTGTTTTACACCCATTCTTGTTCATCTTGGATCTACACTCTTGGATATTATTATGACATTGATTTGGGGCATATTCATGTTGTAAATCAAAAGGAGAAACCCCTCATATTATCATGTTGAATCAGCCATTAGTCACAAGTTTATGACTATCACCTTATGATAGTCGTTACCATGACTATACTATCACCTTATGACAGTCGTTACCATGACTATACTATCACCTTATGACAACTGTTATCTCGACTAGTACCTTATTTTGCTAGAATTGGAATCCTTGTGTTTGAGGCCAATATTCCATATGCCAGTAATGTTTTAATCTTTTATTTCAAGTCATACTATGCTATGCTAGTAATCACTTTTGCCACCTTATACCCGTTCCTTTTTATGTTATTCCCGAATTAGATTTATTTGTATCGATTCGAGCTTACGTGCGATGGGAATACGATTTGGGTAGACTAGGTAAAACATGAATTAGCTTTAAACTTGAACAAGAACGTTGTTATGACTTGAACCTAAATATGGACATGAACTTGACACGAAACATGACCTGAAAATTGGACATGAATCTAGACATGAAAACTTGAACGTGGGCATGACAATTAGATAACTTGAAAATGGCCAACTCGAGGTTGGGTTGAGTTTGTAGTGTAAATCTTCCCGGAACCGCCTGGCAAATCCAGTAGCTGCAAACAATAGGATCCAATGTAGGTAGTTGGTCATATCGCACGTAAAACCCGAGGTCAGACTATGTTGTGGTGTAAATCTGCCCGGAACCGCCCAGCAAATCCAGTAACCACAACAGTTAGTCTAATGTGAGGGGTTGGCGTGCACTAATGAATTAAGGCCACATGATAGGGTTAAGTCATGAACCACTTGAATATACTTAACCAACTTGGCACAATGGTTTGATAGGGTTAAGTCATGAACTGCTTGAACACACTTAACCAACTTGATACATGATCTGGATAGGGTTAAGTCACGAATTTGAATGACAACACTTAACCCATTAGAAACCCTAGTTACGCGGTCCTTTTTAGCAGTAACCCACTTAGATGTATCACGATACCCTGGGACTAGGCAGGGTGGGGCACGATTACTGGGCTGATTGTAAGCGACCAGAACGACGGCTGAGTAGGTGCGCCATTGTAGGTTCAGGAGGACTACGGTCGTGCACGTAGTCCGGAGTTGAAAAAGCAGGCATTGGGCACCCGTAGATTTACACTGTGCGTGCTTGATTCGTGTCGGTGGTTGGCACCATAGGACTTGATACACCCTATGGTGGACCTAGCACAGGTAACTACATTTCAGGATAGGGCCGTATGACACAGACACATAACGAGCTAGGACTTGTAGGGAGCCGATCGATTAATAGATCGTACCGTAGGACCCCGTAATGGGTCACTTCATGATACTGGGTCAAGGGATCATTTCATGGTTAATACTTGACATGGGTTAGAATACTAGTACAGTTGGTGCAGCGAACATTGAATATGAGATGCCAGACTTGACTTATCTTGTTATCTTAATTATCCTACTAGTTCTAATATCATCCTTATGCTTAATTCCAGTTTTCACATATCATGTTACCTTTACTAGTTTTCATACTGAAAGTCACTAGGGCTTACCAGTCTTTATGACTGACCCTTTTTCTTTCGTTTCCCCCCCCTCAGGTTCTCAGGGAGGAAACACTAGCTCTTAGCTTGGATTTAGCCTGCTTTCTGACAGCTCATGTACGGTTTGGTCTTGAGCTATGCTATGGCTGCTTCTGCTATTTATGGGGAATATTTCACTTTTGGTTATCTTAAGTTTATGCTTCTTTGGAACTTGATGTAATGGAATAATTTGTATCTTGGATATATGAGCTTTTGACTCTTTTCTTAGAAATAATAAGAAATTGGTTTTTAATTTCTACCGCTGCTTTATTTATGTTCTGCCTTGTGATATCTCTGTGCATGTTTACCTAGATAATACTCCACCAAAACCAGTGCATACCCTTTGTGAGTTACCCTAGCGGAGGTGGGGTGTTACATTTGGTATCAGAGCAGGAGGTTACTAGGCTAGGCAAAAAGTTTTAAAAACCTTCTGAAACTATTTCAAAACCATTTATAAAGAAGCATTTTTCAAGAAAAGTTTTATGTTTAAAAAGGCTATTCCCCAAATGCCATTAGCACTTTCCTTTGTTTCCTCACTTGAATCTTTTTCTTTTCATTTTTCAGCATGGCTGATCTTAACCTGCCTGAGGGAATACCTGTGCCTGGATGGTTTCGAAGGTACTTAGAAGCCAGGGCCAACGACGCGGGCATGGCAGACATCCCTCCTCCTCCTCCCCCAGTGGTCGCGGTTCCTCCTCCTCCTGGTACCGCCTTTGCCAAAATATGCAAAGACTTTAAAGCAATGGGCGGCAAGAACTTCGTTGGAACTGAAACCTTTGTTGAGGCTCGAAACTGGCTAAAGGAAACAGAAGACTTGTTCATTATCTTTGATATGGAGGACCATAGGAAAGTTCAGTTGGCAGCATGGTTGTTGAAAGAGGAAGCTGCATTTTGGTGGGAAGTCACCAACGCTACCAGGCCAGTTGAGACTTGGGCAGACTTTAGAGAGAGGTTTGCGCTTAAATTCTTATCATCCGAAGAGGAGAACCTTCAGATGGAGAGGTTCCTAGCGCTCAAGCAAAGGGATATGTCTGTGAGAGAGTACGTGAATAAGTTTAATCAGCTTGCTCGGTTCAGTTTGGATTTGGTTAACACAGCCCAGAAAAAGGCCGTACGCTTTGCTCGAGGATTGAACGAGCCACTACACAGCTTGGCCCTAACTCATATACCCATGAGGGCGACCTTTGAAAGCTTGGTGGATATGGCTCTACTTCATGAGGAAGACAAGAATAGCAAGAAGGAGGTTAAGCCTAACGAGACTCAGAATAAGAAAGCTGACTTCAAGAAGGGGAACAACAAGAATAACAAGAATAACAAGGGCAACAACAAATCACGTGAGACGAGGAAGTGCAACTTCTGTGGTATTACTGGACATCTAGCTAAAGACTGTAGAAGGAAGAAGAGGAAGTTGGGTGAATGCTTTCATTGTGGAGATACTGGACACATCAGCAAGGATTGCCCTAAGAAGCAAGGGCAGGGGCAAGGGCAGACCCAACGAGCAGGACCTTCTGGAGGGCAGTTGCATGCTCTCAACACCACTCTAGCTCTTGACCGAGGTAGTAATATTTCCTTAGAAAGCCTTGCTTACATTTCTGACTTTTCGGCTCGAACCTTATTTGACTCTGGTGCATCGCATACTTTTATTTCTTCTGATATTGTTGAAAATCTGCACCTAAGTACTAGTCTGGTTAAGGATCCCGTTACAGCTTCAAATCCAATTGGGGGCTCCGCCCATTTATCTATGATGTGTGTGGATTTGAGGATCTCTATCTTAAGCGTAGAATTCACGTGTAATGCTTATGTTCTCGGATTCATGGGATACAGTTTGATCCTAGGGATGGATTGGCTGTCCGATTATGGAGCCATTCTTGATTGTTAACGAAGGGTAGTGAGGCTCATGACTCGCCTTGGCAATACCCTTGAAATTTCTTGTAACCCGAAGGGTCCGGTCATGTTGTGTTATCTTGAATCCCTTGACTCGTCCGACGATAATTTGCAATCTGTAAGAGTGGTCCGAGAATATCCAGATGTCTTTGATGAAGTGAGGGGATTACCTCCTAAACGCAAGATAGAGTTCCGAATTTATCTTGTTGATAATGCCAAGCCAGTTTCATTGCCCGTTAGGCACATGGCCCCGCGAGAAAGAAGGGAGCTCAGTAAACAAATTAACGAGTTGCTTGAGAAAAATTTCATAAGACGAAGTATTTCTGAATGGGGTGCTCCGATGGTATTCGCTACTAAGGCGGATGGATCGCTTCGTCTGTGCGTAGATTATCGTGAGTTAAACAAGCCGACAAAGAAGAATAGGCACCCACTACCAAGAATCGACGATTTGTTTGACTAGCTTGTGGGAGCATCTGTTTTCTCTCAACTCGACCTAGCCACATGATTCCATCAGCTTAGAGTGGCTGAGGGTAGCATTGACAAAACTGCATTTAGGACTCCATATGGGTTCTTCGAATGGCTCGTAATGCCGTTTGGGTTAACGAATGCACCCGCGTACTTTGTAGATTTGATGAGCAGGGTGTTTCGGGAGTTCTTTAACAAGTTTGTGGTAGTTTTCGTGGATGATATTTTGATCTTCTCAAAAGATGAAGAAGAGCATGCTAGACATCTCAAGGAAGTCATGGAAACGCTTAGAGCACAACAGTTAAAGGCTAAGTTCTCCAAATGCCATTTTTGGAGGAAGGAAATTCTGTTCCTTAGACATGTAGTTTCTAAGCAAGGCATAGCCGTGGACCCTGCAAAGGTAGTTGCGGTACAGGACTAGAAAATTCCTAAGAATGCAACGGAGGTGAGGAGCTTTCTCGGTTTGGCGGGCTACTACAGGAAGTTCATTAAGGACTTAGCTAAGATTTCAGCCCCTCTTACCAAGTTAACAAAGAAGAACCAAGCTTTTGTATGGGACATAGAGTGTGACGTTGCCTTTCAGAGACTCAAGAGAGCCCTCACCACAGCTCCAGTTTTGGAATTACCCGATGGAGGTAAGATGTTTACCGTGTACACAGATGTGTGCGGCACGGGATTAGGCGCTGTCCTAATGAAAGAAGGAAGAGTAATATGCTACGGGGGCAGACAACTTAAAGTTCATGAGAAAAACTATCCCACGCATGACTTGGAGTTGGCTGCGATTGTCTTTGCACTTAAAGCGTGGCGTCATTATCTTTTAGGGGAGAGGTTCGAGCTGTATACCGACCACAAATCGCTTAAGTACCTCTTCTCACCGAAAGATTTAAATCTGAGACAACAGCGGTGGATGGAATTCTTGGCATCATATGACTTTGATATAGATTATACCCCTGGCAAGGGTAAGTGGTGGCGGACGCGCTAAGTAGAAAAAGGTTGACTTTGAGCCCCTTGATTGTTGAAATGAAAAGCCTTGAGTTTATAGCAACCTTCGATTTTACACCTGATGTTGAGTCATTGACTGCTACGTTTGCATCTCTTGAGCTAAGACCAACATTTCTAGATCAAGTAGGGACTTCACAGAAGGAAGACCCACAGATAGTTGAAATCATGGACATGCTGATTAGGGGTGAGACGTCGAGTCACCTCAGTAGGTATGCCATAGATGACAAGGGATGGCTAAGGCGCGATGGAAGACTATGTGTCCCACAAGTGGGAGACTTAGTAAGGAGAGTTCTCGAAGAGGCGCATCACTCGAAGATGACTATACATCCCGGAGGGGATAAGATGTACAGGGATATGAAACGCATTTTCTTTTGGGCCGGAATGAAAAAGGACGTGGCAGAGTTCGTCTCGAGGTGCATGGTGTGCCAACAAGTAAAGGCCGAGTCGAAGAAGCCCGGTGGACTATTACACCCTTTGGAGGTTCCGCAATGGAAATGGGAGAGTATCTCGATGGATTTCGTGGATGGACTGCCTAGGTCTAGGAAGGGAAATACTAGCATATGGGTCATAGTTGATAGACTCACGAAAAGTTCTCACTTCATTCCGGTAAAGAGCAAGAGGACCGCATCGGGGCTAGCGTCTATTTACCTTCGAGAGATAGTATGGTTGCATGGAGTTCCTTCTAGTATAGTTAGTGATCGTGACCCGATTTTCACTAGCCAGTTTTGGAATAGTCTGCAAGAAGCAATGGGAACACGACTGAACTTAAGCATGACCTATCACCCACAGACGGATGGACAAACCGAAAGGGTAAATAGGGTGCTAGAAGATCTCCTGAGGCTATGCATTCTTGACATTGGTGGTACTTGGGAAGACCATCTTCCTCTCGTGGAGTTTGCATATAATAACAGTTACCAAGCTAGCATCGGAATGGCACCGTTCGAAGCCCTGTATGGAAGACCGTGCAAGTCACCAACTTGTTGGTGGGAGACGACAAACAGGCTTATACTTAGCCCTGATATGATAAGGGACACTTCTGAGAAGATTGAGTTGACATGAAGACGGATGAAAATGGCCTAAGATAGACAGAAATCTTATGCGGACCAGAGAAGGACAGACCTAGAGTTCGAATCGGAGATATGGTCTTTGTAAAAGTTTCTCCGTTACACAATGTAGTTCGTTTTGGAGCCATTGGAAAGCTAGCACCAAGTTTCGTAGGATCGTTCCCTATCGTTGAGAGGATTGGACGGATGGCCTATAAGGTAGACTTACCCGAGAAGCTGGCTGGGGTGCACAACGTCTTTCACGTCTCGCATCTCCGGAAGTGCTTGCATGAGTCAGCCAAAGTGGTTGAGCCAAGCATCCTTGAAGACGTAGAAGTGGAAAAAGAAGCAACATTAAGGCGAGTTCCGATTCGTATCTTAGGAACGGAGATTAAGAAGCTAAGGAATCGAGAAGTCAAGCTAGTGAAAGTGCAGTGGAGTGAAACCCAAGAAGACGCAACATGGGAAACCGAAGAAAAGATACGCGCGCTTTACCCATTTCTTTTGGAGGGTACATTCTCGATCTCTTTTTCCTTGAAAATCTTTTCGTATCGTGCTTCTACTATCTATGTTTGTCTTGTTATCTTCTCTATCTTATCTTGAGAACCTTAGGTAGAACCATATGGATGTAAACATGTGATTGAAACATGTTATGGTTGATGTTTGAAAATGGTTGCAAGTGGTTGCAAGTGGTTGCTAGTGGATGCATGACACACATTAGGCACTAGATCGGCTCAGGCACATTTTCATGTTGCATATGCATGAGTGCTAATACTTGTACATGGATGGAACTAGTTATGCTATTGATGTTGCATATGGATGAATGTTTGTGCACACATGTAGAGATTATAAACTATGTTAGGAATTAGCATACATGTTGGATTCATGACACTAACATATTTTGCATTAAGGAGGTTTACTGAATCAGTAACTGCCTGATCTTTTGCATTAGATAAGTACATATACACACACTTACTGCATATGTTCATACAGCACTAGAAATCTCTTAAGAACAATGATTGCCTGTGGATGATGCTTTGAGTAGATGGATGATGGATGGTAGGACACATCCTCCCTAACTTAGTGATTTCCGGGACGAAATCCTTTAAGGAGGGGAGAATGTAACAACCCGTGTTTTTATAACGTGTAATAACCATAAATCAAGGCAGAATTAATTTTTAAAATAAGAATCGAGGGAAACGGGTAACGCCATTGCGTTCTCCTCAATATTATGCATGGAAACGAGTCCGAATTTTCGAAAATCGGAGTCCGTATGACCAAGTTATGACCATTCGAAGTTTTCAGAAATTTTCAAGTTCAAAACAGACTCAATTCGAATTCAAAATTCGAATTTCAAACCTCCAAATGGACTGGGCGGGAAATTTCCCGCCCAGGACCAGGTCGACCTGGGGGTCGACTATGTAGTCGACCTACCCAGGACCAGGTCGACCATAGTGTCGACCTGGGGGTCGACCTGGTGCCCGAGCCCATTTCTGAAGCTGGATTCACTCTGATGTATTTGGCCTCATTTCTTTCCACATTCGTTGACCTGACCCTATAAATACAGCCCCTAACACCAGTCTCTCTAAACCAAATTTCTTTCTGACCTTATGCTGCTCTGATTCTGGTTGAAAAGTTTGAGAGAGGGACTGCTTCTTCTATGTTTAGACTGCGTTAAGGGAATTGTTGATTTGGGGATTTCTATTAGGACTTGACTAAGCATATAAAGATTCAACACTGACTCTCTTTTTCTAATTCTCGCACCACGATCTATAAGCCCCAGTTATTTTTACATTTAAACTGTAAATGTAATATGAATATGATATAAAATTGAAATTGGACCAATGTATGATGACTGTTTTACACCCATTCTTGTTCATCTTGGATCTTGACTCTTAGATATTATTATGACATTGATTTGGGGCCTATTCATGTTTTAAATCAAAAAGAGAAACCCCTCATATTATCATGTTGAATCTGCTATTAGTCACAAGTTTATGACTATCACCTTATGACAGTCGTTACCATGACTATACTATCACCTTATGACAGTCGTTACCATGACTATACTATACCTTATGACAACTGTTATCTCGACTAGTACCTTATTTTGCTAGAATTGGAATCCTTATGTTTGAGGCCAATATTCCATATGCCAGTAATGTTTTAATCTTTTATTTCAAGTCATACTATGCTATGCTAGTAATCACTTTTGCCACCTAATACACGTTCCTTTTTATGTTATTCCCTAATTAGATTTATTTGTATCGATTCGAGCTTACGTGCGATGGGAATACGATTTGGGTAGACTAGATAAAACATGAATTAGCTTTAAACTTGAACAAGAACGTTGTTATGACTTGAACCTGAATATGGACATGAACTTGACACGATTTGACACGAAACCTGACCTGAAAATTGGACATGAATCTAGACATGAAAACTTGAACGTGGGCATGACAATTAGATAACTTGAAAATGGACAACTCGAGGTTGGGTTGAGTTTGCAGTGTAAGTCTGCCCGGAACCGCCCGGCAAATCCAGTAGCTGCAAACAATAGGATCCAATGTGGGTAGTTGATCATATCGCACGTAAAACCCGAGGTTAGACTATGTTGTGGTGTAAATCTGCCCGGAACTGCCCGGCAAATCCAGTAACCACAACAGTTAGTCTAATGTGAGGGGTTGGCGTGCACTAATGAATTAAGGCCACATGATAGGGTTAAGTCATGAACCACTTGAATATACTTAACCAACTTGGCACAATGGTTTGATAGGGTTAAGTCATGAACTGCTTGAACACACTTAACCAACTTGATACATGATCTGGATAGGGTTAAGTCACGAATTTGAATGACAACACTTAACCCATTAGAAACCCTAGTTACACGGTCCTTTTCAGCAGTAACCCACTTAGATGTATCACGATACCCTGGGACTAGGCAGGGTGGGGCACGATTACTGGGCTAATTGTAAGCGACCGGAACGACGGCTGAGTAGGTGCGCCATTGTAGGTTCAGGCGGACTATGGTCGTGCACGTAGTCCGGAGTTGAAAAAACAGGCATTGGGCACCCGTAGATTTACACTGTGCGTGCTTGATTCGTGTCGGTGGTTGGCTCCATAGGACTTGATACACCCTATGGTGGACCTAGCACAGGTAACTACATTTCAAGATAGGGCCGTATGACACAGACACATAACGAGCTAGGACTTGTAGGGAGCCGCTCGATTAATAGATCGTACCGTAGGACCCCGTAATGGGTCACTTCATGATACTGGGCCAAGGGATCATTTCATGGTTAATACTTGACATGGGTTAGAATACTAGTATAGTTGGTGCAGCGAACCTTGAATATGCGATGCCAGACTTGATTTATCTTGTTATCTTAATTATCCTACTAGTTCCGTTATCATCCTTATGTTTAATTCCAGTTTTCACATATCATGTTACCTTTACTAGTTTTCATATTGAAAGTCACTAGGGCTTACCAGTCTTTATGACTGACCCTTTTTCTTTTGCCTCTTTTTCTTTCGTTCCCCCCCCCCCCCCCAAGTTCTCAGGGAGGAAACACTAGCTCTTAGCTTGGATTTAGCTTACTTTCTGATAGCTCATGTACGGTTTGGTCTTGAGCTATGCTATGGCTGCTTCTGCTATTTATGGGGAATATTTTACTTTTGGTTATCTTAAGTTTATGCTTCTTTGGAACTTGATGTAATGGAATTATTTGTATCTTGGATATATGAGCTTTTGACTCTTTTCTTGGAAATAATAAGAAGTTGGTTTTTAATTTCTACTGCTGCTTTATTTATGTTCTGCCTTGTGATATCTCTGTGCATGTTTACCTAGATAATACTCCACCAAAACCAGTGCATACCCTTTGTGAGTTACCCTAGCGGAGGTGGGGTGTTACATTTTCAGGATGGAAGCACCTTGAGTAATTGACAGGTTTTGATTTCAGACCACGGTGTGAGTTGGAACATGAAATGTTGGCAAGCTTATCGATAAGACCTACTCTCATCGAAAGGACTGGCGAGAGCCAAAAGCATGATACAAAGCTTGTCGAGATTATATAGAAATCAAAACCATAGGATAAAGAATTCAGGGTCAATCGAGAGGGTTGCTTACGGAAACAAGGACGACTGGTTGTTCCTGATATTGATGGGTTGAGAGATGAGGTTCTAAGGGAATGTCATCACTAAAAGTTGACGTTCTGGTGGTAATAAATGTATCAGGACATGAAGCAAGCTTATTACTGGGAAGGGATAAAGAAGATGTTGGAAAGTTTATTTCCTAGTGCATGAACTATCAGTTGGTGAAAGTTGAACAGAAAAAGCTGAGTGGATTGCTTCAGCCATTGGAAGTTCCTACATGGAAGTGGGAGCAGATATCGATGGATTTCAACCGATGGACTACCTAAAATCAGGGCAGGAAATGAAGGAATTTGGTCATAGTCGATCGCTTGACCAAAAGCGGCAGATTTATTCCAATCAGACCGACAAGGACAGCATCGAAGTTGGCTGAGCTTTATATTAAATGGATAGCTCGATACTATGGTATCCTGAAGAGCATAACGAGTGATTGAGATCCATTGTTCACCAGTGGATTTTGGAAGAGTTTGCAAGAGACTTTGGGAACCGAATAGTGTTTAAATACGACTTATCACTTTGGGAACCGAATAGTGGTTAAATACGACTTATCATCCCCAAAGTGATGTTCAAACCGAGAGGGTTAACCAAGTATTTGAAGATTTACTATGAGCTTGTGTATTGGACTTCGGGAGGATCATGGGAAGACTATCTACATCTAGTCGAGTTCACATATAACGGCAGTTACTAGTCGAGCATTGGGATGGCAACATACGAGGCGTTGTATGATAGAACGTGTAATTATCCAGCATGTTGGTTAGAGACTGGAGATAAGTTTGGGATAGAAATGATCAGAGATACATTGGATTATATCGAGATCGTTTGGCAATGAATGAAGGCATTCAAGGACCGTCAGAAGAGTTATGCCGATAAACATAAAAAATATTTGGAGTTCGACGTAGATGACATGGTTTTCGTGAAGATTTCGCCATTAAAGCATGTTGTTCAGTTCGAAAGCAAAGGAAAGTTAGCTCCAAGGTTTGTTGGACCGTTTCTGATAGTCGAGGAATTGGAAAGCTCGCATATAGACTGGATTTATCCGAGAAAATGTCGGGCGTGCACAATGTTTTCCATGTGTCATTTCTACGGAAGTGTGCATGAGTTGAATGTGGTGTTATCTCCAGAATAGTACGAAGGTCTATACGTCGAGACCGTAATTACGAAACCTCATAAGCCGCTTCGCATTGTGGGGAATGACAAACAGCATAGAAGGAAAACGTTTAAGCTAGTCAAGGTGCAGTGGAGTGAGGATGATGAGGACCGTACGTGGGAAGCGGAAGAGAGTATGAAGACAAACCATCCAGAACTCTTTGTTGGTATGAACCATTAATATCTTGTCACCTTACACCATTGTAACTTGTAATATTTCGTTAGAATTCCGCGTGCTAGGATAGGACTATGGATGTATGGCTTGATGGATGCTAGTTTGGATGATAGATTGGCTGCTCATGGACGATAGGCATGCAGAATTGTTTTGTTTGCTTGGAATTTCGGGGGCGAAATTCCTAAAGGGGGAGGATGTAACGACCTACATTTTACGTATTAGAGGATCGTAAAATATTTTTATTTAATTCCCTGAGGGTCGGGTCATTCTCATATTTTGATATGTTGTTTATGGGGATGTGGGAGATGTTTATAATTTTTACCAATTTTATTTGTGACCATTTTGCCTCTATTAGTCTTGTATTGGGCATAACTTTTGATTAGAATTGAGTCAGGTGATGAGATCGATTTCATTGGAAAGGAAATGGTGTTGCCAATTCCGTAGGGTAGTCACACTAAAATTTTGGTTCAGCAGTTTGAGAGAAATCGTTGTTTTAGTGTTTCACAATTTCTGTACAGGTTTGGCTAGTCATTAATGGGCTGTATTGGTGTGTCCCATTAGTGGGTTGGTTAGAGGTTGTAAATAGGGGGTTAGGGGCATGGAGAGGGGTTTACTTTCTTCATTCTCTCATTTGTTTGAGCTCTTGACCTCCGTGCTCAATAAAGTACATCTTTCCTCCATTAAAATTCTAGATCTATGCTAGAAGATTGAAGATCTACACCAAGGAAAGCTAAATCTACATCAATTGAAGGAAGATCGCATCAAATTGAAAGTTTTGAAGATTGAGCATCGCTGTCCGGATTTGAGATTAGTCGATTTCAAGTTATTTTGAAGAATTGGTGAGTGATAAGTATCTCTCGCATGGATTCAATCGAGTATATGGATGGTTTGATCTTATTTTCATCATTTTAAGTTGTTTTCACCTAAATCTAATCAATGTAAGTACATTTTGAACTCGAACTCACCATAGGATCTAAACTAGCAAGATTGTAATGGTAAATTCATATGTTGAATCATGTGTTTATGCAAGTTTAGATCTACATATTGATTCGTTTATTGTTTTATCATAATTTGGTGGATTTCGTATGATTGTCGATGATTATTTGATGTCTTAGTGTTTGCTTGATGATCACTTGATTATGTTGTTGATAGGTTGTTTGAAACCAGATATATGTTGATCAAGTAGGAGGATGGATCTTGGAGGACCCATGGATGGTTCTTGGGGGACCCATGGATGGAGCATGGGTGATCCATTGCTGGAGCTATAAGGATCTAGGAAGATTGATCTACAGGGACCCAGGAAGATGGATCTACAAGCATCCATGATGGATCTCAAGTGTTTAGGATAAAGATGGATCACAAGTGATCTAGGATGGGTCTCGACCAATCCATGATGGATTTCTAGTGACCCATGAATGGATCACAATAGATCCAGGATGAAGATGGATCACAAATGATCCAAGATAGGTCTCGAGCGATCCATGATGGATCTCGAGCGACTGATGGATGGATCACAAAGTGACCCACGATGAGTCTCGAGCGATCCATGATGGATCTCGAGCGATCCATGTGTGACATCCCACGTCCGTTAATGTCACTCTTTATCAGAATCCATTAAGTTCCGTGAAGTGTTATAGGTAAATAGAAATAGAATCTCATAAGACGGATATATAAAATAGCAGCGGAAGTTTAAAAGTTTATTTTTCAACAGAAAACATCGTAGTCTCAAATCTGGTTACAACATCAGACTAAAATACTGGAACCAAATACATTAAATAAAAACATTTGCCGTACTTTAAAAACCAACAGAGTGCAGAAATGAAAAATCATAATCCCATAAGTAGCCATAACAAAGTAGACAAATAGTTGAAGTGATACATCAAAGCGGATCCAGATCCAAGAAGAAATAGAAGAGAGAGAAAATCCTAAGCACGCCCGAGCGTTCCCACCCTGAGAACCTGGGGTAGGGACGAAAGGAAAGGGAGAAAAAGGAAATAAAACGGGTCAGACATAAAGTCTGGCGAGTCCAGTGACTTTTAGCATATAAAGAAGTAAAAGTATCAAGATAGTTAAATAAACTGGATGAGAGATAACAGTAACATATAACAAGTATAAACACGATGGACAGGATAAACTATGCTTCTCAACTACTTTCTCTGCACCAATACTAGTATACCAGATTAGGTGTTTTCCAATTACTTAACATAAATAGAATGATGCCCACAGAAACATAATGGTAGATTTAGGTGTACATATAGTTACATAAAGGGTTTTACCCCCAAACAGAAATAACAGGTACCCCAACAGAAATAACGGGTGTTACCCCCAAACAAAAATAATGGGTACCTAAACAGGCAGGAGTAGATGTACCTTAATTACTACCCCCAAGCGATCGGCTCCCAAAAACGTAAATACCTTATGTTGGCCCCACAGTATGGTGTATTACTTCCTAAACTAGCAACCTATAGAAGGACACCGAACTATTTACAGGTGTTACAGTGGCTTATTTTCCAAGGAAGGCCGACCCATGCACGCACATTACCCCATGGGAACGCGCCATCAAACACCCCTCTCCAGATGAACAATTATAATTAGTTCAGTAAGCATGCCCTGACCCCTATCTAGTGCAGGGTCCCTATTTAATACCAGAACGGGTTACTGACTAATATGGGTCCCACACAACAGATGGCACAAGTCAAACCCCTAAACTTGTATCCCTAAGCAACTAGTATTTCAACAGGTTAAGTCTTACATCATAAACCCCACACAAGCAACTAGTATTTCAACAGGTTATGTCTTACATCATAAACCCCACAAATTTTACATGTCACAAACTAACAGGTTCGTATAACCCCAACAGACGTAACAGATGATTAAAAGGTTCATATAGCCCCAACAGAATAAACAGGTTTACTTAACCCCATAGTTTTAACAGATTCCACAGGTTACTTACTGTTTATTAACATGTTCCACTTAATCTTTGAATTAAGCCTACTGATTTACATGTTCATACACACTAAGATTTCAGTCATATTCCAAAGTACAAGATTTGCCCTAAATTTCCCTCTTTTATTTTCATTCCTAAATATTCCCCACTTTTCCCAATTTCGTTTATATGTATATCTCTTACAAGACTGGCCTAGGCTCAAAGGTAGCCTAGGCTTATAAAAAAGGGAATAAGAGAGGGAGAAGAACATAAATTGGTATATAATAACATAAATAGGCACATAATAATAACTGAACAGTAGATAGATGTATGAAAAATTACATATAGTTATAGCAGATCTGTTTAGATATAAATCAGCTTCTTAACAGGCATAGGCTCAAATCCGGTTTATTTAACATGTCAAGGTTACTGTTAAATTTTTTATACCTAAAAGTAACATGAACTCATAGAGATTGGATTGGAGTATAAAAAATGTCTCTGATGTATGTATAGGATGATGTCGTAGAAGATAGTCTAATTCAATCCAAGCTGAGGTAGCATCTCCTTGTCTCCATTGTTTTAGGTATAGAAAACAATAGAAATGCTAGCCTTTATATAGACTATCTCCAATCAATACCGCAAAGAAACAAGTCCAGGTTCGGAAAATGAATCTGCCCAGATCTGGGGTGGGTCGACCGTAGGGTCGACACACCCTTGTGTGGGTTAACCCATAGGTCGACCCCCTTGGGGCGTGGACCGACCCCTAATGGGTCTTATTCCCTCGTTGGTTTCCCACTCCTCTAATTCGATTTATTTTGAATTTCTGGTTTGATTTATTTATATAGATATATCCCCCTTATATGTATACAAACTTCTAACCTTTATATCTTCTCCATAAGATGTCCGTTTTACGCAATCTTGGAGTCATTCTGAACCAGAATTCCAAGACAAACGCAATGGTACTGTCCGTTTTACTTAATTCCCAATGTTTAATTAAGTATTCTTTAGTTTATTGTCATTAATATTCTTTAAAATTACGGGGTGTTACATTTCCCCCTACTTAAAAGATTTCGTCCCCGAAATCTCCAAGTTAAGAAGAATGTTATTATCCTAACAACCACAACCATCTACTTATCCACCACCCACAAGCATCCATTGTCCTTAAGGTCTTTCTAATGCATGTATGAACATATGTAATGGTATGTGTATATGTCCTTACACTAATGCGACAATCCAGTGGTCGACTGATTCAGTTGACCTCCTTAATGCAATTTATATTCGTGCCATGTAACCAAAATGTATGCAAATATTCCTAGTATAACATGTAAACTCTACATGTTTGCATAACTATTCATCCAAATGCAACTTCCATACGATGATACGTCCATTTCCATCCATATAAATCCTAATGCACACACATCCATATGCAATTTGTAAGTGATTGAGCCGATCTAGCGCCTAGTGTATGTGTGTGTATGCATCCACGGGCGACCACTTGCATCCATCGAACATAACATGTCTCAAACAAATGTTTACACCCATTGGTTTTCTACTTAAAGGATCAAAAGGTTCGAATGATAGGATATACTCGAATGATAGAAGCAAGTAGTAATAAAAGCTTGGAAAAAGAAGTTAAGAACATACTCTTGAAAAGAAAAGGGTATGAAGCACGGATCTTGTCTTCAGTCTCCCAAGTTGCATCTTCGCAGTCTTCTCTCCATTGCACTTTTATTAACTTAACCTCTCTGTTGCGCAGTTTCTTAACCTCTGATCCAAGAATACAAGTCGGGACTCGTCTAACTGTTGCCTGGTTTTCTACCTCCACTTTCTTAAGCATGCTCGGCTCAACCACCTCTACTGAATTGTAAAGACATTTCCATAAATGGGAAACATGGAAAACATCATGAATACCTGCCAACCTCTCCGGAAATGTCACCCTATAGTCCGTCTGACCTATCCTCTCCATTACGGGAAATGGCCTTACAAAACGAACCACATTCCTCAAAGGTGATACTCTGGTGAAAACCATGTCTCCTACCTCAAACTCGATCTCAGTCCTTCTCTTACCGGCGTAGGACTTCTTCCTGTCCTAAGCTGTCTTCATGTGTCTTCGGATAAGATCAATTTTCTCTGAATTCTCTCTAATGGACTTAGGTCCAAGTAGAAGCCAATCCGTAGACTCCCACCAACAATTCGGTGATCTGCAAGGTCGTCCATATAGTGCCTTGAAGGGTGTCATGCCAATACTAGTTTGATAACTATTGTTGTAAGCGAACTCTACTAATGGAAGGTGCTCCTCCCAGGTCCCTCCGAAGTCTAGGATACACAGCCTCAAAAGATCCTCAAGAACTCTATTCACCCTCTTATTTTGTCCATCTGTCTGAGGGTGATATGCAATGCTCAAAAATAATTGTGTCCCCAGTGCCTCTTGTAGGCTCTTCCAGAACTCACTAGTGAAGATGGGATCATGATCACAGTATGCTAGAAGGTACTCCATGTACATGGACTATCTCACAAAGATAAACTGATGCCAACCATGTTGTCATTCTCTTGCACTTAACAGGAATGAAATGAGCACTCTTAGTAAGCCTGTCCACTATTACCCAGATACTGGTTTTGCCTCTCCTTGATTTAGGAAAACCATTGATGAAATCCATAAAGACGCTCTCCCATTGCCATTATGGGACCTCCAAAGGATGAAGCAAACCGCCAGGCTTCTTCTGTTCAGATTTTACTTGCTGGCAAACCAAACAGCAAGCTACAAATTCCTATACATCTTTCTTCATCCCAGTCCAAAAGAAAACCCTCCTCATGTATCGATACATCCTATCGCCACCTGGATGGATAGTCATCCTAGATTGATGGGCTTCCTCAAGGATTGTCCTTTATAATTCCCCAACCCAGGGAACACGAAGCCTACCATCTCATCGTAGCCACCCTTTATCATCCGCAGAATATCTACTAAGGTGACTAGAAATCTCCATTCTACTGAGCCTATCCAAGATGTCTGCTGTCTATGGGTCCTCTCTCTGCAAGATCCTATTCGATCCATAAGAGTAGGTCGCAACTCGAGAGATGCCAACAATCTAGGTGTAAGATTCGTAGATGGCCTAATATCAAAGGTAGATATGTACTCCAAACTCCACCTCTCTACAAATAGAGAACTCAGCGTCATCTTCTGCCTACACAATGTGTCCGCCACTACATTACCCTTGCCAAGGGTATAAGAAATCTCGAAGTCATAGGACGCTAGGAACTCCATCCATCCTTATTGTCTCAAATTGAGATCCTTTTGCAAGAACAGATACTTGAGCGACTTATGGTCCATGTATAACTCGAACTTTCTCCCAAGAGATAATGCCGGTAAGTCTTAAGTGCAAACACTATAGCAGCTAACTCCAAATCATGGGTAGGGTAGTTCCTTTCATGAACCTTCAACTGACTACTACCATAGCATACTATCCTTCCCTCCTGCATCAAGACGGCACCGAGCCCTATACCACATGCATCAGTATACATAGTGAACACCTTGCTCCCATCAGGAAATGTCAAAACTGTGGCTGTTGTCAGAGCCCTCTTCAATCGCTGAAAAGCATCCTCACTCTTCGTCAGTCTGGTGCGGTGGATATCTTTTCGAATTCCTTGATAAACTTCCTATAGTAGCCCACCAAACCAAGAAACTTCTCGCCTCCGTTGCATTCTTTGGAACGTTCTAGTCTTGATCTGCAACTACTTTCATGGGATCCACCACTGTCCCATCCTTGGAGACCACATGCGCTAGAAATCTCACCTCCTTTCTCCAAAAGTGACACTTGAAGAATTTCACCTTAAGCTGGTGTGCTCTGAGAGTCCTCAAGACCTCTCCTAAATGTAGGGCATGCTCTTCTTCACTCTTCAAGAAAATCAGAATGTCATCGATAAAGACCACTACAAACTTGTTCAGAAACTCCCTGAACCCTCTGCTTATCAGATACACAAAATATGTGGGTGCATTCGTCAACCCAAAACGCATGACTAGCCACTCAAATAAGTCATTTGCAGTTTTGAAAGTGGTATTATCTATACTGTCCTCGGCCACCCTTAGCTGATGAAATCCCATAGCCAAATCTAACTATGAGAAAATCGATGCGCCAACAAGCTGGTAAAACAGACTTGGTGAGCTTATTCAATTCTTTGTAATCTACATATAGACAAGTAAACTATCCACCTTGGTTGCGAAGATGATTGGAGAACCACATTCCAAAATACTTTGCCTATTAAATCCCTTCTCAAACCACATTCCAAAATACTTTTCCTGATAAATCCCTTCTCAAGTAGCTCCCCTACTTGCTTGCTGTTAGACCAAAAATTGGTTCTAACACCCAAACTAGTTATGATTTCAATGAAATAGGATCAAAAAGCAATAAAGAACACGTGATTTATAGTGGTTCAGCGTTAACGAGCCTACGTCCACTTTGTTTTCTTTTAATTGATGATTTGAATACAAATACAACAATGATTCTCACTCAACTTCACAATTACAATTCATAAACTCGCTCAAATCTCTCAAAAATGACTTTAAGAGATGACTTTGATCGGAATATGATTGTAGAATTCGGCTATGGATGAAGTATGGACTGAGAATTTGCCAAAAGATCCATTCAAATGCCTCTAGATGGTGTATTTTTAGGTGAAAAATCTCTTCGAAGTGGCTTCGGTTCGGAATTGCATGGCACCCATCCCTTGAGAGTCGGGTTCGGAGGCTCCAAGATGACGATAGCGCATTGATTTCGTGGGAAATCGTGGGAGAAATGGTCAGGCCTGGTCCGAGTCTTCAGGGGATATGCGCAGCAACGGTCACAGGCTCAAGGGGAAAAAGGGGTTCGGATCGGCGCCTCCGAACCGATCCGGTGATGCAACCTGCTATCCCTTGATGCTAATGACGTACTCATCCGATCCGAACCGATGGGATTACTTGCTTTCTTCTGATGCCGCTAAAGTGTTCCTCCGATCCGAACCGCCGAAGCCACCTGCTTCATGATGTTGCCGCCATACTCCTCCGATCCGATCCGATGTGATCTCTGCATTCTTGATCTTTACTTACCTCCTGCGCTATCTTCATCTGATCCGAACTGGTTGGTGTCTTTCTCACTATCTACTCTTTGTGTAGCCTAGTTCACAAAGTAGGCTAACATTTTGCCTCCCCCCCCGAAGTACACTCTTATTTAAGATAAAGTGTGCTTCGAAGCAATTTACAAAACATCCTTTGAATTAGAATCATTGAATGATCCCCTCCATTTACTTGTAGTGCCGTGTCGCTTCATAAAATCGTGGCTTTTGCTGCTTATATATATATATATATCCATAATCCATATGAATTACTTTCTTCATTTTCACACAACTTTGACAGCTTTTATCTAATGTCCAGTGATTCCCCCAGGTAAGTCTTTTCTTTACTTTTCTTTGAGTTTAATTCGAATGCCAAGTTGTTGTGTTCAATCCCATTTAGTTCGGACCTGATCCGCATGCAAGAATATTTTCATAATCTTAACTTCCGGTCCGAATAGTTTTCCTTTTACCCATTTGTTAACAAATGGATGGGCCTGGTCAATCAGCGCGGGCTTTTATTCTGGTCTGAGCGGAATTAAAGGCCTGGAATACAAAGGGTCATCTTGAATCTATATAAATCCACTACTTCTCTTCTTCCACTTCTCTTCCTTTTACTGCTCTCGTTTTCTGTTCCGTACATCAAAATCCCAGGTCTTAAAAACATCGAACTTCTCGTTTTAATCCCCAAATCGAGCACATAGGTAGTTCTATAATCTTGAATCTCATCTTCATAATTGCTTTTAGGTTAGATTCACGGTTTCCTTGAACGATTCCAATGATGTATTCGATAGATTTCGTCGCCATGACCTACTCCACTCCGCCATCATCGTTAATGGCGTTAAATTTCTCTCGAGGCGATGGTGGAGTGGGTTAAGACCCTTCGTTGAGCGTTCGAATTCATCAGTACTCGATTTCAATTGGGACTTTCAACATAGGATCGATCTTGACCCCACAAAGGAAGGAAAAAAGGAGAGGAGAAGTGCAGGGAATCGGTTCAGGTGACAAGGCAGAGACGAGAAAAAAAAGAGAGAGAAGGAGTGCAGGGGATCTGTTCGGATGACAAGACAGAAATGACAATGGGGCTCAACAGACCGGATCGGGTCGGACTTGCAAGCCAAGAGAAGAACATGATTTACTTGACCGGACCGGATCAGAATGTGAAACAAAGAAGGGGAGAAGCATGGTTGTTCAAGTCGATCCGGACCGTCCGAGTATTCACCTCCGAACCGATCCGATTTTGGTCATTGGGCATCAACTCTTGTCCCAGGCTAGCACAAGGCCTTCTCCCCAATCTGACCCTAGTGTGTGTATCTGAACCGAACCGAAAGACGGTCCTAGATTGCGCATAAGACCTTACTTAGTTAGTTAAACCAATTCTTAATATAATCTTCAACTTAATGGACAGTTAGGATAGTGCCTTGCGAACATAAACAAATATCAAGAACCGTTCTGAACATTACTGCTTCCTTGGACCTTTACATTATGTTTTCATGTATATACTTTGCATCTTTGTCACACGTAGCACACACTTTAATTCACATACACACATGGGGGACATGGGCAACTTTACTCTAATCCTTGCTATTGTTTCTTCAATAGTCTAGTGATCATGGCTGAGTGACATTCTTTTAGATTAGCAAAGAAGATGGAAATTGCAGAAACTTCTGAGAAATATACTCTTGATGACATATCTTCTCCTTCAGACCCTGAATGGGATGACGAGGGCTTAGATTATGAAGTAGGAGCGCATAACAGCGAAACGCCTTCTGACAGCGAAGTTTCTCTGGGCTTTGAAGAGGAAGGAGGGATTGGAGATAATCGAGCTCCTAACGAATTTGAGTCTACCATCATATTGGAATCACCTCAAGGTTCTGTTGAATCGGCGATTGACAATGATAGACTTGTTCGAATATGCTTAAAGCACGGGATACTGAAAAGGGATACTTGGTGCCATCGAAAACTGACCATCCTCACAATCCCCTAGAAGGATTTATGGCAGTTACTCGCTTGATGTGTATGGTTGGGGATATTCCACTGTTTCTGTCTTTTGTTGTCGACTTCCTGAGACAACTGCGGATTGCCCCCATGCAGTTACACCCCAACTCCTATGCTTACTTATATACCTTATATATAGCATACAGAGAGATTTTAGGTACAGAGCTCACTTTCGACGACATTCACTTTTTTTATAATTTCAAGCATCGGACTCGAGAAACTCCTTCCTTTTCTTACTTCGAATCAGTCCCAAGAAGGAAAATCATTTCAGCGCCATTCAGCAGCAAGGCTAGCGATTCTAAGCTAGAATGGTTTTATATAAGGCTACAGCCGGGATGTGCCAGGATATGGACAAAATCAAGTAAAGCATTGGTATCCTAGTTCTCAACTTTAAATGTTCAAACCAACACATTAATCCGTTTTCTTCTTGTTTGCAGTTGATAATCCAAAACAAATATCGGGTCAAGTGTACTTTGATCGGATGCACCGACTCCTCAATGGCGACTAATATCCTAGTTCTCAACTTTAAATGTTCAAACCAACACATTAATCCGTTTTCTTCTTGTTTGCAGTTGATAATCCAAAACAAATATCGGGTCAAGTGTACTTTGATCGGATGCACCGGCTCCTCAATGGCGACCAAAAATTTCTAACCATCGATGAAGTCCTTAAGGATGAATATCTTCATCTTCACGGGTTGCTGTCCATTACCTGTAGCATAGGTCACGGGTCGGGTCCATATGTATACATCCCCCCAGTGGACGAGCGAGAGCTCGAAAACCCCCACAATGCCAGTTTGAACTTCACCTTCTCCATCTTCAACTTAGGACGACGAGCTGGCCAACATGGACGAAAAGCACCGAGAAGGGTACATCGTCCCTGAGGATGTTATCTCTCCTAAAAAGTCGACGTCTTCCAAAGAACCGCCAATAGATGCTTCCCAAGGAGATGCCCCTAGTACCGATGATCCTACATTTCAGAGTTTAGGAGATCTCCCCTTACCTGAAACTATCTACACTTCAGAGGATTTTGGTACAAATCCTTTAGTTTTAACTTCTTCAGAAGAGACCACTCCCGCTAAGGCCAAAGAGCCCACTCGCACTAGTCTGGCTTCGGACTCGAGTTTCTCGGGGGGAACACCACTTAGGATGCACTTAACACAACAACACCATATTTCGCAGCACTTACTTCTCATGAGAATACTGATTCTGAATTCCATTTGCATTGTTGCGCAGGTACAATGTCTCGCCCTCATTATGACATCAGGAAAATTCGTCGTAGCATGACTGGGCCCCCTTCTGACGTTGAGCACGATCGCCGCGAAGTCCGGGGTAGAGAGGATAGAAGGCCTCATGACTCTTATCAGTCGCGGACCTCGCGCTCTCGCTCCCCTGTTCGGACGGATCCAGAACGATACAAAAGCTACCAAGGTCGTCGAGGAGAAGACACGTCGCAGTCAAAGGATCAAACCTCTCCTCAAGAAAAACGCAGTAGGGAAAGGAGCCCGCCGAAAGATACCGACTCGCGAGGCAAGCATAAGGTTTCCGATAAGTGGCCTAAGAAGGGTGATACATCCGTCGTGCCCGCTCATCATAAGGACACTGAGCTAACATATCGCGCACCTCCACCATTGGATGCTGAAGCTAAAGTTAAGCGGGCATATCTGGAGAAACAATTCCCCCAACACTACTTTGGAAACCTGACTTTCTTACCCGCTCTCGAGCCTATTTCCTCAAGGTGGGCAGACGAGGCCAAAGCGAAGATTGACGCACTTGAAAAACAATATTCGGAGATGATCAAGTATTCATGTAACCTCTCCAGAATTATCCGAACTCTAATTATGGATACTGAGTCGATGAAAAATACTGCAGCAGCTGACGCTAAAGCCTTAAAAAATTTGAGCAAAGATCTTGAGGACACACAGGCCCATCTTGTCGTTGCTCAACGGGATGCTACCAACTTCAAGCAGCAATTTGAAGAGCTAAAAAAACGTTATCATGACTTGCTTGAGTCTCATAGTCAAGAGCGCTTGGAGCTGAAAAAGCAAGCAGAAGATGCTAAATCGGATAATGCCAAAATGCAACTTGCTTACACCGCTCTTGAGCAAGAAAAGGCCGAGTTAGCGAGGAAGAACGCTAAATTGGAAAATCGTAACGCTGACTTGGCTTACAAGTTGATGGAGGCCGAGAATAGGGCTGCCCTAGCGGAGGGTAATGTTGAAAGTTTTATTAAATCCGCCAAAGAGACCCGCAAGCAGCTGTCAGAGGCCGAGGAGGAAGTGCACGGTTCCAGCGAATTAATGATCAAATTCTTTGCGCATATAATCCGCTGCCGAAACATCTCTTGGATTGAAGATTATCCGACTACCTTGGTTCACATATGGAGTCAAATCATGTTTGAATGGGAGAAAGAGGAACTCAAGGTAGACTCTGTCGACGAGGACAAGCTTATGGAAAAATATCTAAGAGATGATGAACCAGCACGCCTGGCCGAGGGACGCCGCCTCATCGCTGCTACTATGGAGGAAGAGAAGCAGAAGGCTAAACAAAAAATATCTCTGAGGATGGTTCTTCTTCCACTACCGCTGAAACTTCTGAAGTAGAGGGATATGACCCTGAAAACCCGGGGATCCCTCGGGCATCTCTTTTATCCCCCATACCCGAGACGGCGTCGGAGACGACAGTTACTCCCGTTGAGAAATCATCGGAAGGTATTTCTACCTTTTCACCTCAATTCGTCAAGGCCGTCTCCACTTTTCATCACATAATCGGACAATCGATGGAGGACCCTTTATTTTCACTTGAGTTGATAACTGTTGCTTCTCATTCTATAGTTGTTGAACCAACCGAGAAGGTAGGTCCTCTGGAAACCACCACTGGAGCAAAATCCGCGGAGAAGGCTCAAGGAGAAAAGGGTAAGGCTGCCACTATCGATTCAGGAGAGGGAGCTGATCTGTCTAAGGATGATGCTCCTCAGGATGACGAGATGATAGACGCCTTGAAGGACGAATGCGGCAACGAGGGACATGAGGAAGACCCTGAGCTGGCTATAGTTGGGGAGTCAAAAACCGCTGATGGCATCACTTTGGCTGCATTGAAAGCCGAACAAGACAAACATATGCAGCTTAAAGTTGAAGACTTAGACCCCGAAAGCCTTAAGCCTCTCGCAGTTGTGGATCCTGGATCAAGGTTAGTTGTTAAGCTTTCGACTAGGTCTATTACAGAAGAGCTTGCTAAAAAGTCTTCTCTTGATTCCAGTGTTCCGACTCCTGGGAAAAAATCAACCGATTCCAGCACTTCGGTCACAGGGAGGAAAAAACCAAAGCGCATTTTAACTGATGCTGAAAGAGAGGCGAAGGATGCTCAAAAGGCTGCTAAAAAAATCCAAGTCCACTCCAAAGCCTAAGTGATGAAGTGCTTTGTTTAATTTTAGCATTTAATTGGCCCGCAATTATTGCAGCGAGTGTGGCCCTCGCATCTTCTTTTTTGCTTGTTTTCCTTGTACAAACTCACACGTTTGTAAATAAAAATAGTTCATTTCCTGCAATGCCTGATAGTCGTTAGTTCAGCACTTAAGCAAAAATACAAAAGTAGGTCACACTAAAGTTATGTAATGAAGTCATGGTGGAGGGGAATATGTGTGCACATGTATGCCCCCAGTCAATCTTGAATAACTAAGCAAGAATTACTCAAGATTAAATTAAATTAAAAAGCCCAAATGTCTCTGATTCTCTGACGGGGGCCATATTCCTTTCGTCATTGATGCCTGTTCTTTCTGGCATCTTTATACTCTCCTGTCTCATATCCAGGTTAGAGTTTTCGCTGAGGCGGTCTCTCATCTGGGTGCACCTTCACGCCTCAGAGGACGTCGTCTTCCTGTCCTTTATACTCTCTCTCTCGTTTCTTGAGAGTTAGAGTTTAGATTGTCGTCTTCCCATTCTTCTATGTCTTATCGTACAAATAGTCATTTTTTTGTTCCTGCATATAAATCATCTCCAACTTTACAAATTTTAATTTAACATTTCGCATTCCACGGTCATAATAGAATAATAGTTGAAGATATAAATAATGCATGAAAGTAAATGACACACAATATTTTTATAGTTGATCGGCTAAGTCGTAGCCTACATCCACTTTATAGTCCTTTGTTCACATAAACAGACTTTTTAAGGCAAGTCATGCCTTTTTACATAGCTTATGAAAACAAAAGAAATGACATTTCGTATTTAGCTCAGATATCTTCGTAGGTGCTGAGCGTTCCAAGCTCTGGGAATATCTTCATCGTCCACGGTCGTTAGCTTGAATGCTCCTGTATCAAGCTTCCGTTGGATGGTGAATGGCCCTTCCCATTTTGGACCCAGTTGGGTCAACGGCGGGAAGACTCGCTTCAGTACTAGGTCTCCTGGTTCAAAGGTTTTGAAGCAAACTTTTTGGTCATAATAGCGTGCCACTGTATGTCGATGTCTTGAGGCACGCAAGTCGGCTTCATCTCTTTTTTCTTCAATCATATCAAGAGATTCTAGGAGGAGTTCTTTATTCGTCATCGGGTCATAGTATGCAACTCGATGTGAAGGGACTTCTAATTCTACCGGGATCACTGCTTCTGACCCAAAGGAAAGTGAATAGGGAGTATGGCCGGTAGCCGTCTTAAAGGTTGTCCTGTAGGCCCATAGAGCTAATGGCAACTCGTCTACCCATCTAGCTTTGGCCCGCTCCAACCGCTTCTTCAAAATTGATTTAATGACTTTGTTTATGGCTTCGACCTGGCCATTTGATTGCGGGTGAGCTACTGCAGTATATCGTTTATCAATCTTGTATTTCTGGAAAAAAAATTGAACTCGATGCTGTCAAACTACGTCCCATTATCAGTTATGATGGTCTTCGGTATCCCAAATCGACAAATAATGTTTCTCACTACAAAACTGATCACTTTCCTTGTCGTGATGGTTGTTAGAGGTTCAACTTCCACCCACTTTGTGAAGTAGTCCACGGCAACGATCGCATACTTAGCTCCTCCTCTGGCAATAGGCAACACTCCAATAATGTCAACCCCCACATGGCAAACGGCCACGGACTTACCATTGATTTGAGCTGAGTCGGTGGTGCTCTGGGAACTTTGGAATATCTTTGACATCTATCGCAGCGTCGTGAATGATCAGCCGCGTCTTTATTCATGGTAGGCTAGAAATATCCATACCTTAATATTTTCTTTGCTAGGGTCTGAACCCAGTGTGATCTCTACACTCACCTTCATGCACTTCTCATAGTACACATTTGATGTCGTCGTGTGCGATACACCGTAACAGGGGCATTGAAAACCCTTGACGATAAAGGACGTTGTCCTGTAACACATATCTTGTAGCCTTGCGTATTACAGCTCGTCTTTCGCTCTTTTTTAATGAGAGGGTTTCGTCCTTGAGAAAATTCTTAATTGATGTCATCCAAGATTCTCTTTCTGGTTCGACTTCCAAGGTTAGCTCTACTTCCATTAGGTCGAAGCTTGGTGAGTCCAACACCTCGATCGGGACCATTTCGGTTTCTTTAGGATTATCAGAACTTGCTAGTTTCGCCAGTCGATCTGCTTTCTGATTTTTCGTTCTTAGAATGTGTGTTATGCTATAATGCTCCAACCCTTCCAATAACTGCTTTACCTTTTTGAGATAAGCACTGAGTCGAGGTCCTTTAGCGGCAAATTCTTCCCAAACTTGACATACAACTATCTTAGAGTCGCAATATATATCTAATGTCTTCACTCCCAAATCTTTGGCGAGTTTCAGCCCGGCAATCAGGGCTTCATACTCAGAATCATTAGTAGCAGTAAATTCCAGCCGTAATGCATAATGAATAGATCGTCCTTCAGGAGTTATTAAAACAACTCCGGCGCCGGACTTTCTATCGTTCTTGGCTCCGTCCGTATATAGTCTCCACGGATTGAGCTCCAACTCTTGATCCAAAGTAACTATCTTGTCACCCACCGTTTCTTCTTCAGGAATTGTAAATTCAGCTATGAAGTCAGCCAAGGCCTGCCCCCTTATTGATCTTCGTGGCTGAAAGTTCAGATCAAACTGACTCAGCTCGATATTCCACTTGAGTAATCGCCCCGATGCTTCGAGTTTCTACAGCACTTGTCTCAAAGGTTGATCAGTATATACGATTATCGGGTGTGCCTGGAAGTAATGACGGAGTTTACGGGAGGCAATCAGGAGGCTATAAGCAAGCTTCTCTATCTTCGGATAGTTGCGTTCTGCAGCACCTAGTTTTTTACTTACGTAGTACACAGGTTTCTGGACTTTATCCTCTTCATGTACCAATGCTGTGCTGACGGCGTGAGACGATACTGCCAAGTAGACGAACAAATCCTCGTGTTCCACAGGCTTTGATAATATGGAAGGCTTTTCTAAAAAGTCTAACAAATTCCGGAATGCCTCTACACAGTCGGGAGTCCACTCAAAATTTCGCTTTCCCCGTTTTATGAGATCGAAGAATGGTACACACTTGTCTGTTGCCTTGAAGATGAACCTGCCCAGTGCTACAACCTTGCCAGCTAAGCTTTGAACATCCATAATCTTTTGCGGCTCCTCTATGTTCCTGATTGCTGCTATTTGGTCCAGATTGATTTCAATTCCTCTAGAACTCACGATAAAGCCAAGGAACTTGCCTGATGCCACACCAAAAGAACATTTCAAGGGGTTCAACTTCATCCCGTACTTTCGTAGTATGGCGAACATTTCTGCCAAGTCCTTCGTATGATCGGGAGATTTCTTGGACTTCACGAGCATATCATCCACGTACACTTCCATGGTTTTCCCGATTTGATTGTAAAACATGCGGTTGACTAGGCGCTGATACGTGGATTCCGCATTTTTCAGCCCAAATGGAATTACCACCTAACAATACAATCCCAAGTCTGTAATAAAGCTTGTATGCTTTTGATCTGGTATATGCATGGGAATTTGATTGTACCCGGAATAGGCGTCCATAAAGGATAAGATTTCATGCCCGACAGTTGAATCTACTAGTTGATCAATTCTGGGAAGAGAAAAGCTATCCTTCGGGCAAGCGTTGTTCAAATCAGAAAAGTCAACGCACATTCTCCACTTCCCATTTAACTTTTTGACCAGGACAGGATTCGATATCCAGTCGGGATATTTCGAATCCCTAATGAATCCATTACCTTTTAATTTTTCTACTTCTTCTTTCAAAGCTGTTGACCGCTATGGGCCTAACATTCGTCTCTTCTGCTTGACTGGTGGGTGCTTTGGATTGATACACAAAGAGTGGCTCAAGATGGTAGGTGAAAACCCACATATGTCAGCGTGAATCCAGGAAAATACATCCAGATTTGCCTTCAAGAAATCAGCCAATTCCCTTGCTCTAACTGGATCTAGTTGCGAGCCGATCTTCAGTACTTTAGTTGGATCAGTTTCATAAACAGGTATGTCGATTGTTATTTCGTTGGGAGTTGCCTTCATGTCCGCAGGTTCTCTATCCTCTCTGGGATCTATATCCTCGAGCACGTTTGAGGGCGGCTCTCTTGGGACAGGACCCCTTAATTGCTATGCTGAGGCCCCCTTTGGAGAGGCGGAATCGTCTTTAGCACTATATTCATCCCCTTCATTAGCATCCTTAACTCTGCCACGTAACAAGCTCGTCCCATAGCCTGGTCGCCTCTCATCGTCCCAACTACCGAGTCAGTCGGGAATTTTAGCAGCAAACACCAAGGTGCAATACATGCCCTAAATTCGGCAAGGGCTGGTCGGCCTAGGAAGGCGTTATAAGGCGACTCCAAATCCAGAACTACAAACGGCAGGATCCTTACTCTCTGGCGATCCCCCTGCCCTAGTGTGACTGGTAATTCCACAAAACCCATTGGAGCTGTGGATACTCCGTTAAAACCACGTATCCATCCTTGACATGGCTTTAAGTCTTTTGCTTCGAGCCTCATTTGTTCGAAGGCTTTCTTAAAGAGGATATTGACCGAGCTTCCGTTGTCCACTAGCACCTTATGGACCAGATCGGGACCAATTGTCGTGGTTATCACTAGCGGATCGTCGGTTGGGGATTGAACTCCAAACTCGTCTCTATTACGGAATACGACATCATCGGACATCGGTTTTTGCTGTTTTATTGGAGTGACGTCTTCAAGGCTGCTGCATTCTCCTACTTCATAATGCTTAGCGGCATTGACGTACTGGTCCAATGCTTTAAAACTACGACAAACCAAGTGAGGCCCGCCTATAATGGAGTTAATGACGATCCTCTTACCTTTTTTTTGAGTCGTGGGTTTTGAAGCAGGCTGTTCTTGGTTCGGGGCTTGTCCCCCTTGCTCCCCTGTCCCTTGCGGCGGCTTTGTACTCATCCAACTTCCCTTCTCGCAGCAATTTTTCGACGATATCTCTCAAATGACGACACTCATTGGTGGAATGACCGTGTGTACCATGAAATAAGCAAAACTTTCCCGTTTCAATCTCCTTCTCAGTAGAATCTCTGGGTGGTGGTTTTTTGTACTGCAATATGCTGTATGTGTCTAGATAAATGTTCTCCAACGTATCATTTAACGGCGTGTAATTTTCAAAACTCTGGAATCTGGATCTTTTATTAGAGCTATTCCCACGATTTTTGTTCCTTCTATTGCCGTTCTCATTTCTGTTGCTATTACCACCACTCTGGTTGCCAACATTTACTTCCACTTTTCCTGAACTGTCACCAGACTGTTTCACGGCGACATTGCTCTAGACACCTTCCTTCGAGGCCCCTTCGGACTTTCTCTTCTGATTTGCCTTAGCTTCTTCTCGCCTTAAACGGACATTAACCTTTTCATAGAATAATTCTCTTGTAGGAGGTGGTTTTCCAGCCAAGTAATCCCCGAACTCTGTGTCGGGATCTACCCCTTCTATCAAGGCCATCAGGATAGTGGGCTCATGGGGATCAGTGACTTCGGTGATGGCCAGGTTAAAGCGATCCAAATATGACTTCAAAAGATTCTCCTGGGCCCTGTTTAATTCGTTACAATTCTATGACAGTCTTGGACTTTTGGGCATGGAGTCGGAACCGATTCATGAAACGCTCACTCAATTCTGTGAAATTTGACATCGACCGAGGAGGAAGTCGAGTGAACCACATTAACGCTACATCTTCAAGATAAATGGGAAAAGCTTTGCATTTTACGGCATCCGGAGCTGCTGCCACGTTCATGAACCATGCATATCTCATCAGATGCTGCCCTGGATCTATTCTTCCTGAATATCGATCCATCTGAGGCAAGTTGAATCATCGAGGAAACTGGAAATTCAGGACGTCATCTGTGAAAGCGGTATGACTTCGCTCGATGCCCCACTCTTCATTAGTATATCGTCGGCTTTCAGACATAATCTGGCGCACCATTGCCCATACATAGGCGCTGGTTAATGTCTGCACTGGCTCTCTAGATCTGATGTTTGGATTACCAATGGGTTCCTGATCAGGGGATAACCTTCTGTTTCTGGAGCAGTCGCTCTATGTTGCTCTCTGCACTCCCGGTCGACCTCTGGAGGTAGAGGTTGGAGAAGTTGTTGCTACGTAGGGTTAGTAATATAAGGATCCCTGGGTAAGACATGGGATCCGCGCATGGGTAGTAACATAGGCTGTTGCAGACTCGGGTCATCAGGACCCAATACATGAGCGGCATCTTCTCGGGATCCTAAAGATCGGAAAGTCAATTGATCGAGGTTCTTAGGTCGTTAAAGCGGCCTTCTCTCGCGAGGACGCTCTTCCTCCAAAGAGGGCAAATCATCTGTAGGAATACGGTGTGGTGGGGAAGGAGTTCTCTGCCTCCGGAGCTCTTGTAATTCTCTACCCATGGTGATTATATTTTCCTGCATGCGAAGGTTGTCACGCCTTTGGGCTTCCAATGCTTCCTTAGTGCTCTGAAGCATGTCAAGAAAACATGAAAAATCTCCCTGAGTAATGGGTGCAGATGGATCGGGCTGAACATTAGTCATCGTGGCTGGAATCGGAGCGTTGGAGGGAGCTCGAGTAGAAGTTCCAGCCTCACTCTGGTTCGGATCGCATCGGTCCACAGCAGCCTGGTCAGTGCTGTTCGGATGGAGAGAGTGAGAGCCCCCAACATCATTGGTTCGGATCGGTGTTAACACGATCCGGTTTGTTTCCTCTCGGTTCGGATCGGCACCTCCGATCCGGTTCGGATCCTCCTGGTTGGAGTGATCTGCTCCAGAGCTTTGAGCGCGTGACCTTGATAACATAATAGCTTGCTGATTTTCTCTAGCATCATTTCCCCTTGCACCTTGCACTTCCTTTCCTTTGGTCTTAGCCATAACACTTGATTCCTCAACGGTTAGTCATCAAATACTGAAAGATGTCGGAGAGAAGGGATTACTTCTTTGGACTTGAAGGTCCAAATACTAGAATGATAATCCCGAAAAGGCTGAGAATTCGAAAGTTTCTCGGTGAAAGCACCAAAATGTTAGACCAAAAATTGGTTCTAACACCCAAACTAGTTATGATTTCAATGAAATAGGATCAAAAAGCAATAAAGAACACGCGATTTATAGTGTTTCGGTGTTAACGAGCCTACGTCCACTTTGTTTTCTTTTAATTGATGATTTGAATACAAATACAACAATGATTCTCACTCAACTTCACAATTACAATGCATAAACTCGCTCAAATCTCTCAAAATGGACTTTAAGAGATGACTTTGATCTGAATATGATTGTAGAATTCGGCTATGGAGGAAGTATGGACGGAGAATTTGACAAAAGATCCATTCAAATGCCTCTAGATGGTGTATATATAGGTGAAAAATCTCTTCGAAGTGGCTCCGGTTCGGAATTGTGTGGAACCAATCCCTTGAGAGTCGGGTTCGGAGGCTCCAAGAAGACGACAGCGCATTGATTTAGTGGGAAATTGTGGGAGAAATGGTCAGGCCTGGGCCGAGTCTTCAGGGGATATGCGCAGCAACGGTCACAGGCTCAAGGGGAAAAAGGGGTTCGGATCGGCGCCTCTGATCCGATCCGGCGATGCAACCTGCTATCCCTTGATGCTAATGACGTACTCATCCGATCCGAACTGATGGGATTACTTGCTTTCTTCTGATGTCGCTGAAGTGTTCCTCCGATCCGAACCGCCGAAGCCACCTGCTTCATGATGTTGCCGCAATACTCCTCTGATCCGATCCGATGTGATCTCTGCATTCTTGATCTTTACTTACCTCCTGCGCTATCTTCATCTGATCCGAACCGGTTGGTGTCTTTCTCACTATCTGCTCTTTGTGTGGCCTAGTTCACAAAGTAGGCTAACACTTGCTAAGTTACCTTCTTTCCCTAGGAGACATGTGGTGCACAAGAAATGCGACTGGCTTCGCATTATCCACCAAGTAAATCCGAAAATCAATCTCACGCCTCGGAGGTAAGTCCCTAACCTCATCAAAAACATTCGGATACTCATAGACTATGGGTATAGATCGCAAATCATCGATAGAAGCATCAAGTGGTTCTGGGAAGCTAAGCATGACAGACCCCCTTGGGTCATAGGAAATCTCGAGAGTCCTCCCACGGCAAGTCAAAAGTCTAACGAACCTCCTCTCACAGTCTAGGATAGCACCATACATGGTTAGCCAATCCATCCCTAGAATTAGACTATAGCTCATAAAACCAAGCACAAATGTGTTGCTCTTGTACTTGACGCCTAACACAGATATCCTCAAACCCCAACATATCATAAATAGATGAGTCGTGCCCCCAATATGGTTTGAGACTAACGGGATCAAAAACAATACTAGTACTAGGGTGTAGAGACTCAACCACAGAATCAGATAAAAAAGAATGAGAAGCGCCAGAATAAAAAAGAGTTCTAAGTGGATGATTAGAAAGGGAAATAGAACATTCAACATAGACTTTCCTACCTCTGTCCAGTCTGTTAGCCTCGAGAGCATGCAACTGCCCTCCAGAAAGTCTTGCCCTTTGTCGCTGTCCTTGCTCCTTTGGGCATTCCTTACTATAGCGTCTAGTTTCTCCACAGCTGAAACAAGCATTCTTTCTTTTCCTGCAATCCTTGATCAGATGACCCAAGCTCCCACAACCGTGGTATTTCTTCTTATTATGAGCACTGTCATTCTTTCCACTTTTATTTTGCTGTTCTTTCTTGGGCCACACTTTCTTGTTTTGCGTCTCATCGGTCTTGACCTCTTTCTTATCATCCTTACCATCTTCGTGCATCAATGCCATGTCAACAAGTCTTTCAAAATTTGATTCCATAGGTATATGAGATAATGCCAATGCTTGTAGAGGTTGATTCAACCCTCTCGCAAACCTTAAAGCTTTATTATGCGGGGTATTCATCAGTTCCAGACCAAACCTTGCCAGCTGATTGAACTTTCTGATATATTCTTTAACAGACATACTTACTTGCTTAAGTGCCAAGAATCTCTCCATCTGCATACTCTCTTCTGCTTAAGAAAGAAACTTCGTCTTGAATCTCAGTTGGAAATCAGCCCAAGAATCCGCTGGACGCCCTGCTTGTGTCACTTCCCACAAAAATGAAGCCTCGTCCTTAAGCTACCATGCGGATAATTGCATCTTTCTATGGTCGTCGACCTCAAAAAGTCCAAACAATTATGTCTCCCGCAGCCAATTCCGTTCTTCCACAAAGCTTTCGGTTCCACGGGATGGTTTTCCTCCCATAGCATAGAAGTCCTTGCATATCTTAGAGAAATTATCTACTCGCGAAGGTGGAGGAACAACAGCTGTTCCTGGGAGAGGGGCATCTCCTTGGCCTCCGACAGGCGTCGTAGCCTCAAGGTATCTACGGAACCAAACTGGTATTTGAACACCTTCGGGAAGATTCGGTTCCATAGAAAGCTGAAAAGAGAAGGAAAATTGATTCAAACATATATTCGAAAGATATTTCACATGGCCTCAGGGAATATGGTTTTCAAAAATAGACTTTTCTTTAAAATTACTTTACTTTTGAAAACAATTTTTTCAAAACTTTTATCCGATCCTGTAACCTTCAACTCTGATACCAAATGTGACACCCTACATCCGTTAATGTCAATCTTTATCAGAATGCATTAAGTTCCATGAAGTGTTATAGGTAAAAAGAAACATAATCTCACAAGATAGACATATAAAATAGCAGCGGAAAGTTAAAACTTTATTTTTCAACAGAAAACATCATAGTCCCAAATCCAGTTACAACATCAGACTAAAATACTGGAACCAAATACATTAAATAAAAACATCTATCTTGCTATAAAAACCACCAGAGTGTAGAAATGAAAATTCATAATCCCTATAAGTAGTCATGACAAATAGTCGAAGCGATACATCAAAGCAGATCCAGATCCAAATAGAAACAAAAGAAAGAGAAAGTCCTAATCACTCCTGAGCGTTCCTACCTGAGAACCTGGTGGGGGGAAAGGAAAGGGAGAAATGTAAATAAACGGGTCAGACATAAAGTTTGGTGAGTCCAGTGAATTTTAGCATATAAAGCAGTAAAAGTATCAAGACAGTTAAATAAACTGGATGAGAGATAACAGTAACATATAACAGGTATAAACAGGATGGACAGGATAAACTATGCTTCTCAACTACTTTCTCTGCACTAATACTAGTATACCGGATTAGGTTTTTTCCAATTACTTCTAGTTACATAGTGGGTTTTACCCCCAAACAAAAATAACAGGTACCCCAATAGAAATAACGGGTGTTACCCCAAATAGAAATAACGGGTACCTAAAAAGGCAGGACTAGATGTACCCTAATTACTACCCCCAAGCGATCGGCTCCCTAACACGTAAATATCCCGTGTCAGCCCCATAGTAGGGTGTATTACTTCCTAAAGTGGCAACCTACAGAAGGACACATACCT
Source organism: Allium sativum (assembly GCA_030737875.1). NCBI lineage: Eukaryota > Viridiplantae > Streptophyta > Magnoliopsida > Asparagales > Amaryllidaceae > Allium > Allium sativum. Next base: position 1,041,672,102 of record CM060916.1, on the reverse strand, counting down.
ATTTACAGGGGTTACAGCGGCTTATTTTCCCAGGTAGTCGGACCCATGCACGCACATGACCCCATTGGAATGCGCCATCAAACACCCCTCTCTAGATGAACCACTTATAATTAGTTCAGTAAGCGTGCCCTGACCCCTACATAGTGCGAGGTCCCCGTTTAATACCAGAGTGGATTACTGACTAATATGGGTCCCACACAACAGATGACATAAGTCAAACCCCTAAACTTGTGTACCCAGCCAACTAGGATTTCAACAGCTTAAGTCTTACATCATAACCCCCAAAGATTTAACATATTACAGATTAACAGGTTTGTATAACCCCAACAGATGTAACATGTTAAGTTTTATAGGTTAACAGTTTCATATAACCCCAACAGAATAAAAAGGTTTACTTAACCCCATAGTTTTAACAGATTCCATAGGTTACTTACCGTTTATTAACATGTTCCACTTAATCTTTGAATTAAGCCTACTTATTTACATGTTCATACACCCCAAGATTTCAGTTATATTCCACAGTACAAGATATGCCCCAAATTTTCCTCTTTTATTTTCATTCCTAAATATTCCCGTATTTTCCCAATTTCATTAATAAGTATGCTCCTACGATATCGGCCTAAGCTCGAAGGTAACCTAGGTTTATAAAAAAAGAGATTAAGAGAGGGAGAAGAACAGAAATAGGCATATAATAACATAAATAGGCATATAATAACAACTGAACAGCAGAATACGTGTTGGAAAATTACATGTAATTATAGCAGATCTGTTTGGATATAAATCAGTTTCTTAACAGGCATAGACTCAGATCTGGTTTATTTAACATGTCAAGGTTACTGTTAAATTTTTATATCTAAAAGTAACATGAACTCGCAGAGATTTGATTGGAGCATAAGACATGTCTCTGATGTATGTATAGGCTGATGTTGTAGAAAATAGTCTAATTCAATACAAGATGAGGCAACATATCCTTGTCTCCATTGTTTTAGGTGTAGAAAACAATAGAAATGTTGGCCTTTTATGTAGACTATCTCAAAAGTATCCCGCAAACAAACAAGTCCAGGTTCAGAAAATGAATCTTCCTAGATCTGGGGTGGGTCGACCCTAGGGTCGACACACCCTTGTGTGGGTCGACCCATAGGTCGACCCCCTTGGGGCGTGGGTCGATCCCTAACGGGTCTTATTCCCGCGTTGGTTTCCCCTTCTCTAAATCGATTTATTTTGAATTTCTGGTTTGATTTATTTATATATATATATATATATTCTCCTTATATGTATACAAACTTCTAACCTTTATATCTTCTCCATATGATGTCCATTTTACGCAAATTCGGGGTCTATCTAAACCAAAATTCCGAGACAAACGCAATGGTACTGTCCGTTTTACTTAATTCCCAATGTTTAATTAAGTATTCTTTAGTTTATTGTCATTAATTTTCTTTAAAATTACGGGATGTTACACCATGGATGAATCGCAAATTATCTCGGATGAAGATGGATCACAAGTGATCTAGGATGGGCCTTTAGCGATCCATGATGGATCTGGAGCGACCCATGGTTGGATCACAAGTGATCCAGGATGGAGATAGATCACAAGTGATCCAGGATGGGTCTCGAACGATCCATGTTGTGTTCCGAGTAACCCATGGATGGATCATGAGTGATCCATCACATAAGTGACCAAATGATGTTTATTTTTGGATCGATGGTGATTATGGCTTCGACGTGAATTCAAGATGGAATGTTCGAAGTATTGTGAAGTGTTCGTTGATTGACACAATGCAATGAATGTGAAGAATTTGTGAGCTCATGTATAATTGTTGCATGAGACGGGGTCTGAGCATGTGGATAGTCGCCAGTGATGACTATTGGAGTAATGAAGACTAAGAGATTATCGTTGTCGTAAGTTCTAGCGGGCTCAAAGGTGGGGTATATTAGGGACGCTTAAAAGACTAGTGGGACTAGTTGAGTACCCTGGGCACATGGGATAGACCTAATTGTCTCATAGATCCAAATGTACATGGGATGTGCAGTAGTTTGACTAGAACTGCGGTTACCATTAGCCCTTGACGGACGACATGACGTTGAGCTAGTCATACGATTAACGATGGTTTCAAAGCAGGATTGGCGGTGATAGCCAGAGTCATCGATGTTGATTGCTTTGCTTGTACCATCTTGTGTAGATCATTCAACGTCGAAGGAGATATCTCTCGAGTGCTTGTCTGATGTTGGTTTAGGCCTTCGGGGCTTGTGCTTGGGAGATGTAGATACCAATCAGGATGGTCTACGCTTGATAACTGATTGCCATGAATGTATTGTTTGTTTCTACTTGATTTTTGTAAAGACTATCACTGTCGGACATGGAGGAGATGGGCTGGGTTCTTCTCTAATGATATAAACGGTAGATTAGACAATTAATCTGCCTATTCTCATATACTTTATTGATGATGTTAGATAGTTGTTTTATCACTCATTAAAACTGTTGTCTGACTCAAGATTTTACATTTCCTCTTATTACCTTGAGTTGTTCATCCGGTTTTGGATGGGCAGACTGAGTAGCAGGTGAAAGGTATATCTTGATGAGGACGATGTTGTTGAGTGACAACTAGCAAGAGGCTTCTGTATTAGTTTTAACTATCTACTATTTGATGTTTTTCGCTGTTTGATGTATCCTCTGAGTGACTATAGTGAGGCATCTTGTACAAACTCTTAGTGTAATCCAAAGTTGTATGGATATTTCATGATGATATGAAAAGTTTAAGATTCTGCTCAACTCTGCTTCACTATTACTACCTGTTGTATATGTTCTATTATATTTTATCCTTGCGTTGTGAGTTATGCGACAGGTTTTGCGTATATTATTCTATCCCGTTGATCGTCCATAGCTGCCTGGAACATCTTTCAGCGCAATATTCCTCTTGTTAAGTCCAAGAGTTATGGGCAGTCGTCACAAATATGGGTTGAAATGATAAATACATGAATCATGTGTTCAGACACTGTTGATTGAGGTAATGTTATTTACTTATATTTGTAATTATGCTTTGGTTAAATAAACCGATTTAGAAATTTAATTAAATATTAAGTTTGAATTAAAGTTTGGATTTTTTTAATTGTGAAATTGAAATTTTATTGATTTAGTGTAATTTTTAATCAAATTCTAAACTTTAATTTGTTTTTTTTTTTGAAATGCCGACCAATTTTTAAAGTTCGTAACACTTTTTATTATAACAAATAATAAATACAACATTACAGGAGTTAGACTGGTTATCTAACTACTATCGGTTTATAAAGTGAACCGTCCATCACCAAAAGATTTTTTAGTGGTCTGTCCACTGTACATAACTGGTTTAAAGCATTGGGGCTAGCCAAGGGAACTAGACTGCAAATTTACATATCCATGCAGGGGCGAGGTTATAAGAAAAACAGATTACTAACGTAGAAGCTAAAAAAAGCATCAGGAACTAAGAAGTAAAATACAGTCACAAACCAAACTAACTTGCACCAAAGATACAAATAACCATTTCTAAGACAGTAACCTACACATTAGCAGAAGACCACCATGAAGCTAGCCATCCAGGCAAGAGCATCACTTCATCATTTTGACATCCAAGACATACATCTTTCCACTTGCACCCTACTGTTTTCCATCACCAGAAAGGGCAACACCACAAGCACCAGGGCAACGCATATACCATAACCCCACAAGACACCCACACTCACTCAGACATCCTCCACGTATTGTACCAACACACACCAACACGGCAGAAGCAGCAAACCAAGCATTCTCTACATTATCTCATCAAACTAGAGACATTTCCCTGCTTCCCTCATAGCATATTTGGTATACCTAACATGGTGGCCACTCAGGCTACTTAGCTCTCCAAAATTTTGCCTGCGTTATTTAGATCTGCAACTTCCTCTCCGTCTTCCTCCAATAATATGGTGCCCCAGGTTTCCCAACGAGTTTGTACATTGTCATTGCCGGGTGATTTTTTATCCAAGGATGTCTGACCGTTGTCGGGTGGAAGGGTGGGGCTAGGGTTTCGTGCGTCCAACTAATGTGGTTTTTGTTCCTGGGGTCCTCTGTTATTTTGTTTGGTTTCGACTTGTTGTGTAGATGTTGCATCGTCCTTTCCTCGGAGTTGCCTAGGTGCCATGTTTGGTCGTCCTTTGCGTGTTATTTCGTTACTCCTTAAACTTTAATTTTTTGTTTGATTTAACTTAATATGTTTATTTAATTTAATGGAAAGATTAAATTTAAGTCGAAATTTAGATTTGTTTTGATAAATTTAACATTAGGCTAAAGATTTGACCTGATATAATTAAAAGAATAAATTAACATAATAATGTAATATTATTTTAATTCAATATTTAAAAAATTTGATTGATTTGTCAAAATTGAGATATGAAAGATACAAATTTGAAATTATTAAGTCGAATTGATTTTAAAGGTAAATTATGAAATTTAAATAATTTGATTTAAATGATAAACTTGATAATTTAAACTATATGGATGAAATGTTTTAAATTAACAATTTAATTCGTAAACTTCAATTTGATTTGAAATTTTAAATATGAACCGATTTAACTCCAGATTTTGATATGGAATAAGAATAAGATAAAGTGAAATTAAAACTCTAAATTGAATTTATATGGTTGGGTTAAGCTATTTTATTATTGTATATTAACTATTTTAATTAAACTAAATTCTATTTTATTACTCAAACAAAATTTACTATTATATTTTACAACTTTTGTTGTTTTAAAATTATTTTATATTAAATTTTTTACTAATATTTTATAACTTTTTAAAATTAAAATTTTATATTAAATTTGACCTTTTATATTTATAACCAATTTACATGACCATTTATATGTATATTTTATAACTATGTCTAATTAAACCATTTTATACTAAAAATTTAACTACTTATGTTTTAACTGTTTTATTTAAACTATAAAATATATAAATTTAATTACTATATAATTATATAATTATTCGAGTAAAGGTCCATTTCAAATCTGAATCAATAAGTTTAAATTGTTTGAATGTAAATTTTCATCGAGATAAATTATTGCTTGGAAATCTAAAATAAATTTAAAGTTTTGAAAATGAACTGTCTTGTAACATGGAAATTAAGTTAAATCTAACATTGAACTGATTTGGGAAAATTAGATGGAAATTATTAATTGAATCCAACTGATTTACGACCTGGAAAATGAATTTTATTCTAATCTTCAACATTTTATTTGAGTCGATTTACTTACATAAGAATGTTAGTCCTGACTCGAGTGTTTTGCTTAATTTTACTTTATGCTCAGGTCAGACCGAGTATTTTAGTTATTCAAAGAAATTCATTCCAAAAGACAAAGATGAAGTCAAAGACCTTTTTTATTACTATATTAATATTGCTTACTCATTCTGGTAATTTGTATCATCATGTGTATTATGTATAAGTGAAATCAAATGTAAATAGCTTCATGAACTGTTTTATGTACTTATGATATTTGGTTATTATATTTTAATCCTTTCTGTAACGACCCGGTTTTTGACGACTTTGGTTATCGACATAAATTCAATGATGACTAACCAAACATCGAAAAATACCGGAAAGTTAATGAAAGAAAACAGAGGGTGAGAATAGATAAGATAGAAACTTAGAATAGAAGAAAAAAATGAACATACAACATCGGAGTAACACGAATCTCACAGCAGAACGAACAACATATAATAGATAACATATCCTTGAAATAAAATCAGTATATGTTTACAATAACATTATCAGGGTACAACACAGCGGAAATAACTATAGCTATATAATCCTGAAGCCTCCTGCTCCAAGCTCTCCAAGTATATCTGTAAAATCCTGACTACTTGACTGCCCGTACAAAATTGGGCACCCAAGAGTTTAGGGAAAACAAAACAAAATAAACTCCGGGTCAGTCATGGGACTGGTATGAGTAAAACACAGTTTAAAACAGTTTGAGCCATTAAACGATATCTCATAAGACCACGCCGTATAACGGAACGGGTTTTTCCCTTATGAGATTCCAAAATAATCTTTATATCAAAACCCATTGATATTATAATAGTGTCTATCAACCACAATATAATAATCATCTAGCAGAAACGCTTTCATCTCACGTTCTACATATATAGTATACAATCAAAACCGCAAGCACGTATTGGGTAATGGATTTCCAACTATGACAAGGTATGGAACCACCTTTCGCTAGTGTACCTCTAGAGAGGAATACACTGGGTTCAACAAGAACATCTTGCAACCTGGCCACACATGACCGACCACTCATTTCGCTTGAATGTACCGAATGTATATCACCAACGGTTGGGATCAGCAACCGTTTCCCGAATGGGACAGCATCGACAATAAATTTTTAGAAATAAATTAAACTCTAGATCAGGTGATTATACACCCTAATAGGTGCGACCTACATAGCCATGCTGCCTGCCCGATTTCTGTCATTTCCCGGTTGTGAGGCTAGAGGCCACGCTTATCTCTGACAGATCACCCGTTTATTCACTTTGAATGTCACATCGTCATACCCGCCAAATCAAAAATTGATTTCCCCAAAAATACCACGGGTATACAGCTAAGAGAAACGAATTCCTCTGCCACCAAACGTGAATGCATTTGAAGAGATCAACCTACGCGATCTATTAAATATACTCTGTCAAACATTCTTCCATATAGGTCGTCCTGGGACTGGACAAACCGAAGGCACTATTCAGTACATCCATCTTAGGGAATCTTTAACTAAGATTTATACAACATCCCATGCATTTTACTCTGTCTTCAATTATCTTTGGCATATATGATTCGCAACGCTTATGTCAATACGGAGTGGTTCTTCAGATAATAATCCAACCGGTCTCTCCATATTAAAATCGTTAAAATGGTCAAAAACTTCGATAGTCGATGAGTTAACTATAAAAGAAAAACATGTGTGTAACAACCCGAAATCTGGGCCAGTTTAAAATTTTTATTTTGGCAATTTTAGCGAATTTTGAATATTTAAAATGAATTATTTTAAATAATAACGACGAAAAATATATTTTGAATAGAATTCGAACATATATATTATATAGATCGACAATAGAATATAAATATTTATTTATATTTATAAAAGGAATTGAAAATGGCGCGGTAGTTCGATAATTCGATTTCAAACTTCAATTGAACATACTGGGTGCAAAATAAACCGGATTTTAGTGAAACCAAAAATAATAGGGTATATTTGAGAATATCTTTCCAACGAATCTGAAAAATCAAAATTTCATTGCGGGGATAAAAAGATATGTCCAGTTGAAATTTCAGAATAGTCGCTATGGAATTCAGGCCCTTAAAAATAGAGATTTTGCAAATGACCTCGGATTTCGACGAAACCACTTTTGTTGGATCCGCGATGTCAAATTATTGCTAGGTTTCAAATTTCATAATTTTTCGAATCAATATGTGGGCATGGCAAAGGAAAATGCATTTGACCCGTTTCATTTGATTTTAATCGACTGGAAAATGGCCATTTTTCAAACGGTCTCAGAATTTGACGAAACAAGTTTTGTTAGGTCTGAATCGTCAATACGAAGCTAGAAAATATTTTTCTGGAATTTTTCGAGTTAGTACGTAACCCCAGTAAATTGAAATGTGCGTTCAAATTCAATATATAGAGTTATATGTTGATTTTGATGGAAACAGTCGAATCAGCTTACGATACATGTCCCATTGTGTTCGAAATGGGGGTAATTAGCTATGGACGACAGACGGTGGGCCTCGTTTAGAGGTCAAATGAAAAAGTCAACTTTTTGAAATTAAATAAATAATAAAATAATAAAACTCCCTCTCTCCTCTCCCCTCTCTCTATACTATCAGACCCCCCCCCCTCTCAACGTTTCGATTCAGAAATAGAAAGAAAAAAAAAACCTAGCAGCCGACCGATACCCCCCCTTCCTCCTGCCGCACGACGCGCTGACCCCCCCCCCCCCCCCCTCTCACCTCTTACGACGCGCGATACCCCCCTCCTCCTCCTGCTGCGGCCGCTACTTCTTCTTCTTCCCTCCTTTCTCCTCCCCCTTCGTTCAACAAAAGGTGAGTTTTTGCGGTTTATTTGATTAGTTAAATTTCTGATTTTTAATTTGTTAAATTACTGATTCTTCATTCGTTCAATTACTGATTTTTCATTAGTTAAATTTCTGATTTTTAATTAGTTAAAGAATTGATTTTTATAGCAAAAAGATTATATTTTTAAAATAGAAAGATTCGATTTGGATTAGAAGAAAAATATGAACTTTCTTATGTATGAAGCGATAGAATAAAAATATAATTTTTATCGTACATAGAAGAATATTAAAGTATGATCTTTATTGTGAAATGAACAATATAAAAATATGATTTTTAATGCGATAAAAATTCGATTTTTATATATTGAATAGCGAAGTAAAAATTCGATTTTTATATATTGAATAGCAAAGTAAAAATTCAATTTTTATATATTGAATAGCAAAGTAAAAATTCGATTTTTATATATTGAATAGAGAAGTAAAAATTCAATTTTTATATATTGAATAGTGAAGTAAAAATTCGATATTTATATATCGAATAGCGAAGTAAAAATGTGATTTTTATATATGTAGAGAATACGGGCAGTGAAAATTGACAAAAGGACGAGAACGACGAAGATTTCTACATAAAAAGTGTCGTGGAGTTGGGATAGCTTTGGTGAGAACTTCTCACCTTTAATTTATTTTTCTAGTTGAAATATATATACTAGGATGCAGACGGTGTTTAGTAGCACCTGACACCCGTCGTCCACAGACCATGGACGGCTTGTATGCTTGTTTGTTTGATTTTGATGTGTAGTTGATTGTGTGATGTGATGTGAAATGAAATAAAATATTTTATAGTGGAAAATATTTTATAGTTAAAAATAGAATTTTTAACGTGTATATGAAATGAAATAAAAATAAACAGATCGGACGATTTGTTTATATACACACATTGACTGATATTGATTGGGACGATAAATTTTATACATCGCCCAACTGCACAAATAAAATCTGTGTTTGATTGTTTGAAAACCCCACACGGGTATTGGGGTGATATATGACGTACACTAATCCCAATAATTAGTTGTATGTCGATCGGTTGATTGACAGACTGTTATGAGCGTTAAATATTTATATTTGATGCTTATATAGTGTAGAATGCACTTTGGATGATGGTTGATTATTCATCGTTGTTATTGTATACATGTGTTGTAGAAAATCCATATAATTAACATTATATGGTAATTGATTGGGCCTCATTCCTATTTGAAAAAGAAATATTTGAAAAAAAGAAATATTTGAAAAAAAAGAAATATTTGAAAAAAAGAAATATTGGAAATAGAAATATTTAAAATAGAAATATTTGAAATAGAATATTTGGAAATAGAAATATATGAAGCCGTGTTGATTAGATTGACACCATTTTGACGTGAACGATATTTATATCGATTTTATTCATTTTTTAATGAATATCGAAAGTGATTTCAAAAAGAGATATTTTGAAAAGAATTGAAATTCGAACTGAAACTGAATAGAAATGAATTCAAATCGAAATCGAATAGAAATGAATTCGAATTGAAATTGAATTGAAAACGAACTGAAATTGAATTAGAAATCAATTTGAATTGAAATCAATTTGAAATGAATTTAAATCGAATTTATAAGGGAATATTCAATTTTGATTTGAAATTGAATATGAAGTTGAAACCGTTTTGAAAATGAATTTAAAACGATTTATAAAGCACGTTTTGAATTGAAATCGACGAAATATATATTATATATATTATATATATTATATAATGGCCTGAATAGAACGCGCAGCTCCGCGGCAGTTCGCGAATTTCGACCATTGACTTCGAATGGATATTACGGGAGATCCGACCGTCGGATTCACCTAAAACCAGGACCGTTGGGTTCGTATCGAAAAGAGCTTTCTAACGAATATTATAAATTTGAAATCTAACGGTTGGATTTGGAATTATGTCCAAATCAAATTTGGAAAAGGTCGTTGTAAGTGCAGTTCGATGGCCGTTGATGGAAATCGACTGTACGGGCCTTGATAAAATTATTAAAATTAGTAATAATTTGTGTAAAATCATAAGAAATGATTTAGAAAGAATTGGGATGAAAAACTCCATATTTGAAAAGATAAAAATAGATTTTTATCGAAATGAACTAGTTTTGAACTAGAATTATAATTCTATTTATTTTTAAATAAATAAATTGGATTTGAAATGGCTTTGAAAATAACCAGAATTGCCAATAATTATTGGAATGGATTTGAATTGAAATTGTCTTCGGAATATTTCGATGTTGGATTTCGTGATGATACAGATATTGTTATGGGAATTTGAAAGATATATATATCGTTATTTCCAATACGATATCTGTTGGTCGTAGAATTTGATATTGAATATAAGCCGATATATTTTCTATTCAGAGCCTTGTATTTAATATCAAATGTGATTTGGGTTTGTCGTGAATGGTGTCTTCATTAACACTGTTCTTAAGCCCAGTTGAGAAAAGATTAAATCGTTTTATTTAGATTTAATGAAGAGTACCAATTAAATAATATTTGATTGGAATTGAATTGGTATTGATTTTTGGGTTTATCGTGAACCGTGTTTTAAATAACACTTGTTCTTTAACCCGATAATTAATGGAATGTGATGTTGGGTTTATCGTGAACCGTGTTTTAAATGACACTGATTCTTTAACCCAATTAACGATTAAAACTAAGTGGAGTTTTAATGAATCTTTAATTAGATTGAAAAGATCGAGAATGGAGTATCACCAGTTTTGCTCCATGCGATAGTTAAATCTTTAATTAGATTCAAACGTGAAATGGTAATTGAATTTACCGATAACACCGTGGTGTTAGATGTGAAGTATTACCAGTTTTACTTCATGGGATGAATAGGTTGGGATTGGGAAATAAAATAAATGATTACTTCGGTGTGGTTCGCTAATCATTTGAATTGATATTCAAAGAAGATTAAAGAATAAATTTAAAGAATTTATCTTTGATAAAATTAATGGGAATCTTTCCCAAAGTATAAGAATATTTGAATAAAAGAATATTCTGAACTGGAATGAGGCGTATGTTGTGTTTGTGTAACACTTGTTTATTATATACGCGAGTTATTCGGAAAGACCGGGTTTATCCCATTCTGAATAACTGATACGACGATAAGTCGAAGATGAAGACGGTGGTCAAAGACCGGAGGTCTTCACGTCGTTTGGGTGGTTACTGATGATCTTGATTGGGCTGTACACCCAAGAAGATGGAAACAGTTAGTGATCGTCCAGACGTACTTGGAGATCGATGGATATGCGGGGTACTAGGTGCCTCCGGTTTCATTCCAACCCAGAACGAACTTGTAAATGGACTGTGTGTCTGACATTGATTTTAGTCTGTGTGGTTGATTTCTATTAAATATATATCTATTTGGCGGCGGAGAATTTATTCTCTTGCTTAACGCCCTTCTCTGAGACGTACGAGCTCAGGGGTTATATATTGATGGATATCAAACGCATGGAGTGAATTGCCTGTGTGGCATGCCTAAGTGGCAATTGATCAAGGCTTCTGTTGAAAAGCAAAGTCTTGCGGTGATGATCAAAGCACGGCATCTGTGGCATAGCTTTGTGTAACGTTGATTCGCGAGCCTCACACCCCGGTGGTGAACCAAAAACGGGAGAGGACCTCAGGGAGGACATGCGTTTCTTTCTGGCTAGAAGTGGCATCAGTGGTTTTACACGCCCTGACGAGTTTGACTTATGTGGTTGTTGCTGTTGCGAGGCGCCTTGGTTTGATCGGACGATCCGGGTCCGATGGAGTCATTTAGTTGGGTCACCTATGCCCCATAGGGCGGGGAGACGTATTGTTCATGCATAATAATCCACATCGGTGGACCGGCCCTGATGATCCAAGGGGCAGTTGCGGCTGTTCCCGAGGCTCGTGCTTGACAGTCTCGAATTGGTTGAAGACTATCTTTTGCCTCGGTTCACAGACGGAAATCCAATTTCCAAATACGTGACATTTGCGGTTTTAATTGTAGAATTAGTATGGCAACATGATATATGGTACCCATGCCGTCTATGATTGATACTTATGATTTGAAATTGTTTTATACACTATGCACTTATAATAGTATCAAATGATTTGTTTTAAACGTATCAAGCATTCTTGGCTATTATAAGGTGAAAACCCTATCCTCCGGCTTGCGTTGCATTGTGTGATGGGAACTAGGTCTTATAATAGCTTCATTGTTCTTTATTTAGCATTGCGCTGTTGTTTTATGCACTGGTGTTCTTGGGAGGAAACCCGTTCCGTGTTATACGGCGTGGTCCCTTGATTTACCTAACTTTGAAAATAAAGATTAATAACTGTTTTAGTTCTCACACCAGTCCCATGACTGACCTGGAGTTTATTGTTTTAACCTAAACTCTGGGTGCCCTTATTTTGACACGGGCAGCTAGTAGTTTTGGTTTTGCAGATTTATATTCACAGGATCCTGGTTTACAGCTGAAATGATATCCGGAAAGCTTTGTATCTGTATATCTCTTCTAGTTGTGTATTGTATTATTTTCCGCTGCGATGTATTTAAATGTAATTTAAATCTCTGATATTTCTGTGTAATATTGATTCATACTCTGTATATTCTTGTAATCTGATGGAATTGTTGTAATTAACAATGAAATGTTCTTCCGTCTGCGTTCTGTTGTGGCTTGTCCTCGAACTATCCGCGCTTTCCTCACCGGGGAAGTTACAAGTTTTTATAGTTGGTATTAGAGCTTTGGCTTACAAAGCTCAGAGAACAAGACACATTAGAACCATACGAAAGGATTCATCAGAAATTGAATTAGTAATATCCAACGAGAATGACTCGTTAGAGATAGGATCAGTAGTATCCTAGAACGAGTGTGAAGAGTGTATTTTTAAAATGAAAATAAGTTTTGTTTTGAAAATCTAAATCAATTATTCGTATTTGATTATTTGTTTATATGAATTTGGACAATCCGGTATATATAAATTTTGCATATACGTCTGATCCGCGTGTATTTGAAGTTTTAATATACTGGATAGATATAGATTCACACTCTAGTCGCCCGGAGATGATTCTGATGATTGTATCTACATCATCAGAATTAGTGTTCGAGTGTCGAAGGTGTGATATTTATATATTTCCTGTTGACTGGTGTGAGAACCAAAATTAGATAGGGCCTATTGTTGTGATTTGGCATCAAAAATGTGATTTTTGACTATATAACAAAATTATGTGTTTGAAATACTAATCAACTAACTGATTGATGGTTGTGTGGTTTGATTATTGTTGGGTTAATTAAAATTTGAACCATTTAGTCAAATTGTACCAAAAAGTGAGTTGTATTGGAAATGTGTCGCATTTGCTTGCATATACTTGTACTTACATTGAACAGGTCATAGCAAAGAGGCTACAGCAGAAGAATAAAATTTGTTTGCCCGAAAAATAGGTACATGTTTATCATAATTTACTGTTTTGTTTGGGTGATGATGATTTTATGAGCCGATTGGCTAGCCGCTTGGCTTTTTCTTTTTCTTTTTGAGATCAGAGGGCCTGTATGGCAATTTCGGGATTTTCCCGTGCTCCCGGAGCAGGGGAGGTTATGGCGAAATTTTTCGAAAATTTAGAGTGTTAGCCAAATTTTTGAAAAATTTGAAAAGTTCTTAGAAACTGAAAAGTTGAAGAACTTAAGCCGTAATTAAAATAATGAAAGTTGAGTTGGTATTTAAAACAACTTTCGGCTTCTTTCCTTTTCGGGGACGAAAAGTTTTAAGTGGGGGAGATTGTAACAACCCGAAAATCTGGGCCAGTTTAAAATTTTTATTTTGGCAATTTTAGCGAATTTTGAATATTTAAAATGAATTATTTTAAATAATAACGACGAAAAATATATTTTGAATAGAATTCGAACGTATATATTATATAGATCGACGATAGAATATAAATATTTATTTATATTTATAAAAGGAATTAAAAATGGCACGGTAGTTCGATAATTCGATTTCAAACTTCAATTGAACATACCGGGTGCAAAATAAACCAGATTTTAGTGAAACCAAAAATAATAGGATCTATTTGAGAATATCTTTCCAACGAATCCGAAAAATCAAAATTTCATAGCGGGGATAAAAAGATATGTCCAGTTGAAATTTCAGAATAATCGCTATGGAATTCAGGCCCTTAAAAATGGAGATTTTGCAAACGACCTCGGATTTCGACGAAACTACTTTTGTTGGATCCGCGATGTCAAATTATTACTAGGTTTCAAACTTCATAATTTTTCGAATCAATATGTGAGCGTGGCAAAGGAAAACGCATTTGACCAGTTTTAGTTGATTTTAATCGACTGGAAAATGGCCATTTTTCAAACGGTCTCAGAATTTGACGAAACTAGTTTTGTTAGGACCGTATCGTCAATACGAAGCTAGAAAATATTTCTCTGGAATTTTTCGAGTTAGTATGTGACCCCAGTAAATTGAAATGTGCGTTCAAATTCAATATATAGAGTTATATGTTGATTTTGACGGAAACTGATCAAAACAGTTGAATCAGCTTACGATACATATCCCATTGTGTTCGGAATGGGGGTAATTAGCTATGGACGACAGGCGGTGGGCCTCGTTTAGAGGTCAAATGAAAAAGTTAACTTTCTGAAATTAAATAAATAATAAAATAATAAAACTCTCACTCTCCTCTCCCCTCTCTCTCTATACTATCAGACCCCCCCACCTCACCGTTTCGATTCAGAAATAGAAAAAAAAACCTAGCAGCCGACCGATACCCCCCTTCCTCCTGCCGCTCGACGCGCTGACCCCCCCTCTCACCTCGAACGACGCGCGATACCCCCCTCCTCCTGCTGCTGCGGCCGCTACTTCTTCTTCTTCCCTCCTTCCTCCTCCCCCTTCGTTCAACAAAAGGTGAGTTTTTGCGGTTTATTTGATTAGTTAAATTTCTGATTTTTAATTAGTTAAATTACTGATTCTTCATTAGTTCAATTACTGATTTTTCATTAGTTAAATTTCTGATTTTTAATTAGTTAAAGAATTGATTTTTATAGCCAAAAGATTATATTTTTAAAATAGAAAGATTCGATTTTGATTAGAAGAAAAATATGAACTTTCTTATGTATGAAGCAATAGAATAAAAATATAATTTTTATCGTATATAGAAGAATATTAAAGTATGATCTTTATTGTGAAGTGAACAATATAAAAAAATGATTTTTAATGCGATAAAAATTCGATTTTTATATATTGAATAGCGAAGTAAAAATTCGATTTTTATATAATAGCAAAGTAAAAATTCGATTTTTATATATTGAATAGCAAAGTAAAAATTCGATTTTTATATATTGAATAGCGAAGTAAAAATTCGATTTTTATATATTGAATAGTGAAGTAAAAATTCGATTTTTATATATCGAATAGCGAAGTAAAAATGTGATTTTTATATATGTAGAGAATACGGGCAGTGAAAATTGACAAAAGGGCGAGAACGACGAAGATTTCTACATAAGAAGTGTCGTGGAGTTGGGATAGCTTTGGTTAGAACCTCTCACCTTTAATTTATTTTTCTAGTTGAAATATATATACTAGGATGCAGATGGTGTTTAGTAGCACCCGACACCCGTCGTCCATAGACCATGGACGGCTTGTATGCTTATTTGTTTGATTTTGATGTGTAGTTGATTGTGTGATGTGAAATGAAATAAATTATTTTATAGTGGAAAATATTTTATAGTTAAAAATAGAATTTTTAACGTGTATATGAAATGAAATAAAAATAAACAGATCGGACGATTTGTTTATATACACGTATTGACTGATATTGATTAGGACGATAAATTTTACACATCGCCCAACTGCACAAATAAAATCTGTGTTTGATTGTTTGAAAACCCCACACGGGTATTGGGGTGATATATTACGTACACTAATCCCAATAATTAGTTGTATGTCAATCGGTTGATTGACAGACTGTTATGAGCGTTAAATATTTATATTTGATGCTTATACAGTGTAGAATGCACTTTGGATGATGGTTGATTATTCATCGTTGTTATTGTATACATGTGATGTAGAAAATCCATATAATTAACATTATATGGTAATTGATTGGGCCTCATTCCTATTTGAAAAAGAAATATTTGAAAAAAAGAAATATTTGAAAAAAAAGAAATATTTGAAAAAAAGAAATATTGGAAATAGAAATATTTGAAATAGAAATATTTGAAATAGAATATTTGGAAATAGAAATATATGAAGCTGTGTTGATTAGATTGACGTCATTTTGACGTGAACGATATTTATATCGATTTTATTCATTTTTTAATGAATATCGAAAGTGATTTCAAAAAGAGATATTTTGAAAAGAATTGAAATTCGAACTGAAACTGAATAGAAATGAATTCAAATCGAAATCGAAAAGAAATGAATTCGAATTGAAATTGAATTGAATTGAAAACGAACAGAAATTGAATTAGAAATCAATTTGAAATGAATTTAAATCGAATTTATAAGGGAATATTCAATTTTGATTTGAAATTGAATATGAAGTTGAAACCGTTTTGAAAATGAATTTAAAACGATTTATAAAGCACGTTTTGAATTGAAATCGACGAAATATATATTATATATATAACATGCCTGAATAAAACGCGCTGCGCCGCGGCAGTTCGCGAATTTCGACCATTGACTTCGAACGGATATTACGGGAGATCCGACCGTCGGATTCTCCTAAAACCGGGACCGTTGGGTTCGTATCGAAAAGATCTTTCTAACAAATATTAGAAATTTGAAATCTAACGGTTGGATTTGGAATTATGTCCAAATCAAATTTGGAAAAGGTCGCTGTAAGTGCACTTCGATGGCCGTTGATGGAAATCAACTGTACGGGCCTTGATAAAATTATTAAAATTAGTAATAATTTGTGTAAAATCATAAGAAATGATTTAGAAAGAATTAGGATGAAAAACTCCATATTTGAAAAGACAAAAATAGATTTTTATCGAAATAAACTAGTTTTGAACTAGAATTATAATTCTATTTATTTTTAAATAAATAAATTGGATTTGAAATGGTTTTGAAAATAACCAGAAATACCAATAATTATTGGAATGGATTTGAATCGAAATTGTCTTCGGAATATTTCGATGTTGGATTTCGTGATGATACAGATATTGTTATGGGAATTTGAAAGATATATATATCGTTATTTCCAATACGATATCTGTTGGTCGTAGAATTTGATATTGAATATAAGCCGATATATTTTCTATTCAGAGCCTTGTATTTAATATCAAATGTGATTTGGGTTTGTCGTGAATGGTGTCTTCATTAACACTGTTCTTAAGCCCAGTTGAGAAAAGATTAAATCTTTTTATTTATATTTAATGAAGAGTACCAATTAAATAATATTTGATTGGAATTGAATTGGTATTGATTTTTGGGTTTATCGTGAATCGTGTTTTAAATAACACTTGTTCTTTAACCCGATAATTAATGGAATGTGATGTTGGGTTTATCGTGAACCGTGTTTTAAACGACACTGATTCTTTAACCCAGTTAACGATTAAAACTAAGTGGAGTTTTAATGAATCTTTAATTAGATTGAAAAGATCGAGAATGGAGTATCACCAGTTTTGCTCCATGCGATAGTTAAATCTTTAATTAGATTCAAACGTGAAATGGTAATTGAATTTACCGATAACACCGTGGTGTTAGATGTGAAGTATTACCAGTTTTACTTCATGGGATGAATAGGTTGGGATTGGGAAATAAAATAAATGATTACTTCGGTGTGGTTCGCTAATCCCGACTAGTTTGAATTGATATTCAAAGAAGATTAAAGAATAAATTTAAAGAATTTATCTTTGATAAAATTAATGGGAATCTTTCCCAAAGTATAAGAATATTTGAATAAAAGAATATTCTGAACTGGAATGAGGCGTATGTTGTGTTTGTGTAACACTTGTTTATTATATACGCGAGTTATTCGGAAAGACCGGGTTTATCCCATTCTGAATAACTGATACGACGATAAGACGAAGATGAAGACGGTGGTCGAAGACCGGAGGTCTTCACGTCATTTGGGTGGTTACTGATGATCTTGATTGGGCTGTACACCCAAGAAGATGGAAACAGTTAGTGATCGTCCAGACGTACTTGGAGATCGATGGATATGCGGGGTACTAGGTGCCTCCGGTTTCGTTCAAACCCAGAACGAACTTGTAAAGGGACTGTGTGTCTGACATTGTATTTTAGTCTGTGTGGTTGATTTCTATTAAATATATATCTGTTTGGCGGTGGAGAATTTATTCTCTTGCTTAACGCCCTTCTCTAAGACGTATGAGCTCAGGGGTTATATATTGATGGATATCAAACGCATGGAGTGAATTGCCTGTGTGGCATGCCTAAGTGGCAATTGATCAAGGCTTCTGTTGAAAAGCAAAGTCTTGCGGTGATGATCAAAGCACGGCCTGTGGCATAGCTTTGTGTAACGTTGATTCGCGAGCCTCACACCCCAGTGGTGAACCAAAAATGGGAGAGGACCTCAGGGAGGACATGCGTTTCTTTCTAGCTAGAAGTGGCGTCAGTGGTTTTACACGCCCTGACGAGTTTGACTTATGTGGTTGTTGCTGTTGCGAGGCGCCTCGGTTTGATCGGACGATCCGGGTCCGATGGAGTCATTTAGTTGGCTCACCTACGCCCCATAGGGCGGGGAGACGTATTGTTCAGGCATAATAATCCACATCGGTGGACCGGCCCTGACGATCCAAGGGGCAGTTGCGGCTGTTCCTGAGGCTCGGGCTAGACAGTCTCGAATCGGTTGAGGACTATCTTTTGCCTCGGTTCACAGACGGAAATCCAATTTCCAAATACGTGACATTTGTGGTTTTAATTGTAGAATTGTATGGCGACATGATATATGGTACCCATGCCATCTATGATTGATACTTATGATTTGAAATTGTTTTATACACTATGCACTTATAATAGTATCAAATGATTTGTTTTAAACGTATCAAGCATTCTTGGCTATTATAAGGTAAAAACCCTATCCTCCGGCTTGCGTTGCATTGTGTGATGGGAACTGGGTCTTATAATAGCTTCATTGTTCTTTATTCAGCATTGCGCTGTTGTTTTATGCATTGGTGTTCTTGGGAGGAAACCCGTTCCGTGTTTTACGGCGTGGTCCCTTGATTTACCTAACTTTGAAAATAAAGATTAATAACTGTTTTAGTTCTCACACCAGTCTCATGACTGACCTGGAGTTTATTGTTTTATCCTAAACTCTGGGTGCCCTTATTTTGACACGGGCAGCTAGTAGTTTTGGTTTTGTAGATTTATATTCACAGGATCCTGGTTTACAGTTGGAATGATATCCGAAAAGCTTTGTATCCGTATATCTCTTCTAGTTGTGTATTGTATTATTTTCCGCTGCGATGTATTTAAATGTAATTTAAATCTCTGATATTTCTGTGTAATATTGATTCATACTCTGTATATTCTTGTAATCTGATGGAATTGTTGTAATTAACAATAAAATGTTCTTCCGTCTGCGTTCTGTTGTGGCTTATCCTCGAACTATCCGCGCTTTCCTCACCGGGGAAGTTACGGGTTTTTACAATGTGTGCAAATAACGATATTATTTCCAAATGGAAATTATAACGATCAATTATCATTGAACATTTATCTCTTTAGTTCATTAATTTACTTATCCCATGTTTCCATATATTCAACATTTCTTATTTTCTAATTTTAGAAAATATAAGTTATTAACAATGGAAAACATTCCCATTTCCTGTTTTCTATATTAGAAAACATTTCTAGTTTCTTATTTGGAAAACATTTCCAAAGCTCCTTCATTGGATTTAAACAGACGTTTAAATAAAACATCGCTATGCCAACTCCGACCATTTACTAAATTCACTTAACCATCGTTCACTATCAAACCTTACCATTCCTTAGTTAAAAAGGAAGTTAGTCAAGTTGGGGTATAATTAACTCTCAGACCTTAACTGAACAACATTTTAACTTCGAAATAGTCAAAGTTTATCTTTCAAACCTTTAATAAACTTCCTTACGTAATTCTCTTTCGAATAATCTCTATTTGATAACTCCTCCCTTCGAATAACTATATTCGATAATTTCTCTTACGAATAACTAGATTCGAAAACCTTTCTTCGAATAAACTATATTCGATTAACTCTATTCAATTAACTCTTATCAATTAACTCTATTGGATTAACTCTTTTTTATTTAACTGTAACACCCCACCTCCGCTAGGGTCACTCACAAAGGGAATGCACTAGCTTTGGTGGAGCATTATCTAGGTAAACATACACAGAAATATTACAAGACAGGATGTATAAAACAGCGGAAGAAGAACCAAATTTCATTTCTTTAAAATCTAGAAAGGTCTAAAGCCTTTTACATCAAAATGCTACTAAATCTATTACATCGAAATCTGTCTTGCAATAGTAAAGAAGCATAAAACCATAGTTATAAATCATTCCCCAATAAAGCAGCAAAGCAAGCCATAGCCAAGAGCAATCCAAGCCTTCATGATATAGCCTTGGAGCTCTGTAAGATCCGAACTAAGCTGTGTTCCCACCCTGTGAACCTGGGGTGGGGGGAACGGAAGAAAAAGAGGCAAAACAAACTGGGTCAGTCATAAAGACTGAGTAAGTCCTAGTGACTTTCAGCATAAAAACAGGTAAAGATAATATGGCATGAATAAACTAAAAGTAAACATAAGCATGATAACAAGATAAGCTACAGGCACGATAACTAAGAATAACATCATAGGATTTCTGTCATGTATAACATTGCAAGGTTCCCATTCAGGATGAACTAAGTATAGTTTCGCAAGATTTCTATCAAGCATCGCAAGATTTTTCTGCTTCACCATTAAAATGATATCTATTTGCTCTGAATTCCTAAATTCTCTGCACCAACTGTACTAGTATCCCAACCCGTATCATCCTTTTCATGTATATGTACAGTCCCTTGACGTATATCGTACGGGTTTCATCACGTATTTCTATACTACTTCAACGTAGTGCCACCATTCTTGAAATCATTGGGACCGCCACCCTTGCTCTGGCTAGGTTTCCTTATCATGAGCTATCGCGTGTTCAACTAGGATTTATGCCACCTAGGGCCACTAGGGATTATGCTACCTATTAAACGTTTACTGGATTCGATTAGGGTTTATGCCACCTAGGACCACTAGGGATTACGCTACCTAACGAATTCCACGTAACGATCTATTAATCGGTCGGCTCCCTACAAGTTCTAGCTCGTTCATGTGCCTGTGTCATACGGTCCAATCACGAAATGTAGTCACCTGTGCTAGGTCCACCATAGGGTGTATCAAGCCCTATGGTGCCAACCATCGACACGAATCAAGCACGCACAGATAAACCTACTGATGCCCAATGCCTGCTTTTTCTGCTCTGGAGTGTGTGCACGCCCGCACTCCGTTAGAACCTACACTGGCGCACCCCCACAGCCGTCGTTATGGCCGCTTACAATCAGCTTATTAATCGTGCCCCACCCTGCCTAGTTCCAGGGTACCATGATACATCTAGTGGGTTACTACTGAAATGGACCGCGTAACTAGGGTTTCCGTCTAGTAGGTTAAGTGTTGTCATTTAAATTCGAGACTTAACCCCATCGGTCTAGCATGTCAAGTTGGTTAAGTGTTGTCATTCAAGTTCATGACTTAACCCGTCTACGTGTCATGTCAAATTGGCTAAGTGTTGTCGTTTAAGTTCATGACTTAGCCCTACGAATCATGTGTCATGTTGGTTAAGTATATTCAAGCGGTTCATGACTTAACCCTATCAAATCATCGTGTCAAATTGGTTAAGTATATTCAAGCGATCCATGACTTAACCCTACAAAATCATCGTGCTAAATTGGTTAAGTATATTCAAGCCGTTCATGACTTAACCCTATCAAATCATCGTGTCAAATTGGTTAAGTATATTCAAGCGGTTCAAGACTTAAACCTATCAAGTCATCGTGCCAAATTGGTTAAGTATATTCAAGCGGTACATGACTTAACCCTATCATGTGGCATTAATTCATTAGTGCACCCCAACCTCTCACATCAGACCTGTTGTTGTGGTCACTGGATATGCCGGGCGGTTCCAGGCAGATTTACACCACAACTCAGTCTAACCTCGAGTTTCAAGCGCGGTATGACCAACTACCCACATTGGATCCTATTGTTTGCAGTAACTGGATTTGTCGGGCGGTTCCGGGCAGATTTCCACTGCAAACTCAACCCAACCTCGAGTTGGCCATTTTCATGTTTATTCTAATGTCATGTCCATGTTCAAGTTTCATGTCAAGTTCGTGTCAAGTTTTCAAGGCAAGTTTCATATCAAGTTGATGTCAGGTTCGTGTCCATATCCAGGTTCAAGTTATAACAGCGTTCATGTTTCAAGTTTTGCCTTTTATCAGGTTCATAATTCATGTTCATAACCAATTCATGTTTTGCCTAATCTACCTAAATCGTATTCCCATCACACGTGAACGTGAATCGATCTATACTACAAATAAATCCAAATCTCGAAATAGAGGGAATAACATCAAAACTATGATAGGCAAAAGGGACTAGCACAAAGCGAAAAAGGAGTTACAAGACTAGTATGATATAACTTGAGATAATTGGTTACAACATCACTGGCATATAGGATTTCAAGTCTAGCAAGATAAGGCGATGGTCATGATAAACACTGACATAAAATAATAGGCATGCAAAAGCAAGCCAAATACAAGGATAATGGATCCAGTGGTTTTGGTGCGAATAAACTAAGCAAGTCACACCCTAGGTATATGGTTCAACAAAATGTCAATTCGGTGCACAACATGGTTTGCAACTATGGTGTCATGGGCATAAACAATCAACTATAATAGTCTTAGGCAATTTACCCAACAGTCATAGTTATAAATCTCATAGTTATGAATCATAAGCGACCCATCACAATAATCATGGATAATTACCAAAAATAGTTCTAGGCAAATAGTCATAGGTAATTAACAGTAATAGTTTCAAGGTCGTGGTCATAGATAATGGCCTTATGTTCATAATCATAGATAATAATTCTCATAGTAAAGAGTCATAGTTGATTAGCCACAATTGTCCTTGTCATAGTCATAGGCAACAGTCTTTCGTTCATAGGCATAGGCTTAGTATTATTAGTCATAGGCGGTCTTATGTTCACCGTCATAGTCATAGGCATAGTCATATTATTCATAGGCAGTCTTATGTTCTCAGTCATAGTCCTTGTCCATTAACAATAGTTTCAACGTCATAGGAATGTTAAGGTTATAGACACGAGGGAGTTTGATTTACAACATGAATAGGTCCAATGCAATATTCACGAAAGTCAAGATCCAAGACGAACAAGAATAGATACGAATCAATTACCATACATAGATCCAATTCCAATTTACAACATGGATATTAAATTTACAGCTTTTATCTAAAAGTAACTTGAACTTATAGTGCGTGGATCGAGAATTAGAAAGCAGAATTTGATTGTTGAATCTCTATTTGATCGATCGTGTTCTAATTGAAACCCCCCAATTTGCAAATCCCTAAGCGTAGTCTTGATGGAGAAGGAGCAGTCCTTTTTCTTCCTTTTTATCTTATTATTTTGATTATCTTAGAAGCAGCATAAGGACAGAAAGAAATGGTGTGGAGAAAATGAAGCTAGGGGGTTGCTTATATAGGGTTAGGCAGACAAATCTGGTCAGAAAACGAGTCTAAATACATCAGAATGCATCTGGCTCAGAAAAGTGGTTCGGGAGGCAGGTCGACCCCCAGGTCGACACTATGGTCGACCCCCAGGTCGACACTATGGTCGACCCCCAGGTCGACACTATGGTCGACCTGGTCCCTGGGAGGTCGACACTATGGTCGACCCCTAGGTCGACCTGGTCCCTGGGCGGGAATTTTCCCGCCCAGCCTGTTCCGGTGTTTGAATTCGAATTTCGAATTCGAATTTCGAGCTGTTTTTTATTCTGAAAATCCCTGAAACTTCGGAGGGTCATATCTCCCTCATACGGACTCCGATTTTCGAAAACTCGGACTCTATTTCATGTAAAATTTCGAGACAAACGCAATGGTGCAACCCGTTTCCCTTGATTTTGACTTTAAAATTTAATTCTGCCTTGATTTCTTGTTTTAACATGTTATAAAAATTCGGGTTGTTACATTCTCCCCTCCTTAAAGGATTTCGTCCCCGAAATCTTCAAGTTAAGAAGAATGTGTCCTACCATACAGTCATCCATCTACTCAATCATCAATCACAGGCATCCATTATCCTTAAGAGATTTTTAATGTTGTATGAACATATGCGGGAAGTGTGTGTATATGTTCCTTGTCTAATGCAAATGATCAGGCCTGATTGATCTTCTTAATGCAAAGTATGTTTAGTGCCATGAGTCCAACATGTATACAAATAGCCCTAATCATATAAACACTATATGTGTGTCAAACATCCATCCATATGCAACATCCACATGATAACACATCCAATTTCATCCATAAACAAGTATAAACACTCATGCATATGCAATATGAAAATGTGTCTGAGTCGATCTAGTGCCTAATGTGTGTTATGCAATCACGAGCAACCACTAGCAGCCACTTTCAACCACTTGCAACCATCAATCATAACATGTCTCAAACACATGTTTACACCCAATTGTTCCTACCTAAAGATATAGCTGAATGATAGAAGCAAATAAAAACTTTGTGCCCATTAGGCAATGTCAAAGCTGGAAATCTACGTCACTGAATAGGAGAAGAACTCCCTAAGCACCAGCCTATATACTATAAAACCCAAAAAGTTTAGTCAACCCAACAGACACCCTCAAGCCCCAACATGCATTACAACCAGATGAGTCATACCTCTTATGGGGTTTGCAACAGAAATAAGACTGAGAATAGGACCGAGAGGATATACATAAAAGATAGCATGCAAGTAAGCTCTACAGGAAAAGAGGGATCAAGGATATACTCATAAAAAGAGATATGATGCGCGTACCTAGTCTTCAAATCTTCTAAGTCGTATTTCCTTGAGCTTAATTCCATTGTGCTTTGACCGTCTTTAACTTCACAATTTCGTAGTCCCTTAATTCTTGTTCCCAGAATATGAGTTGGAACTCATTCCACTGTCGCCTCTCGTTCCACTTTCGCTTATTCTCTTTCTAGTATACCCGATTCAAACATAACTGCGTTCTCATGGTTTCGTGCAAGCTCTCCAAAATTCACTTACTAGAAGGTATTCCACATAAATGAATTATCTCTTGAAAATAACCAAATGCCAACCATGTTGCCAAGTGTACTTACTAAGGTGATTTTCTATAATTCATGCATAAGCGAAATGAACCATCCACCTTAGTGGCGAATACTACTCGAGCGGCTCGATAAATGTATCAAGAGATTCTAGGTAACTAAGCATGGAAGAACCCTAAGGGTTACACTAGACTTCGAGGGCATTACCGGGGCAAGTCAAGAATCTAACTACCCTCTTTTCATATTCGAGAATGGTATCATTTCTGGATAATCACTCCATCCCTAGAATCAATCCATTGCCCAAAAGCATAAGCATTACTTCTAAATTCAACACTTAGCATAGACATTCTCAAATCCAAACAAGTCATGAATAAATGAGCCGATTCCCCAACCGGATTTGAGACAAAAATGGGATCCTCTACTACGCTAGTACTAAGGTGCAGAGACTCAACTATCGAAGCAGAATTAAAAGGATGCGATGTATAAAAACAAAGTTCCCACGGTATGATAGAAAAGAGAAGCTAAACTTTTAACAGAAACGTTACCACCTCTCTTAGGTATGCTAGTAGTGAGAGCATACAATTTGCCCTCTCGACAATCTTGTTCTTTGCCCTACCAACGATGTCCTTTCTTGTCATGGGTTTTATTATTCTTTTACTTTGACCTCTTCCCTTTCACCTTTTCCTCCTTCGTGGATTACGCCTTATCAACAAGTTTTTCATCCTTAGGCTTGTGTTCTTTATCCTCGTTCTTACTATCCTTGTATAGCTTGTTGACAAGTTTCTCGAAAGCTACTTCCATCGCACGGCAACCCTACAAAGCTTGAGATAAGATTAGTCGCAAGTAAAACTACTATGGCGGCAGATGGAGGTTGGACACTTCTTTGCCCTCTTACATGTGTCGCATGCCTACAAACTATGGTGAAAAAGAAAAGGAGAAGAGACTCAAGGAGAGAATCAAAAGATAGTGCATATGGCTTTGGGGAATAGCCTTTTAAATAAAACAAGATTTTTCTTGAAAAATGCTTCTTTGTAAACGGTTTTGAAAATAATTTCAAAAGGTTTTAAAAACTTTTGCCCAGTCTGGTAACCTTCTGCTATGATACCAAATGAAACACCCCACCTCCGCAAGGGTCACTCACAAAGGGAATGCACTAGCTTTGGTGGAGCATTATCTAGGTAAACATACACAGAAATATTACAAGACAGAACGTATAAAACAGCGGAAGAAGAACCAAATTTCATTGCTTTAAAATCTAGAAAGGTCTAAAGCCTTTTACATCAAAATGCTACTAAATCCATTACATCGAAATCTGTCTTGCAATAGTAAAGAAGAATAAAACCATAGTCATAAATCATTCCCCAATAAAGCAGCAAAGCAAGCCATAGCCAAGAGCAATCCAAGCCTTCATGAAATAACCTTGGAGCTCGGTAAGATCCGAACTAAGCTGTGTTCCCACCCTGTGAACCTGGGGGGAACGGAAGAAAAAGAGGCGAAACAAACTGGGTCAGTCATAAAGACTGAGTAAATCCTAGTGACTTTCAGCATAAAAATAGGTAAAGATAATATGGCATGAATAAACTAAAAGTAAACATAAGCATGATAACAAGATAAGCTACAGGCACGATAACTAAGAATAACATCATAGGATTTCTGTCATGTATAACATTGCAAGGTTCCCATTCAGGATGAACTAAGTATAGTTTCGCAAGATTTCTATCAAGCATCGCAAGATTTTTCTGCTTCACCATTAAAATGATATCTATTTGCTCTGAATTCCTAAATTCTCTGCACCAACTGTACTAGTATCCCAACCTGTATCATCCTTTTCATGTATATGTACAGTCCCTTGCCGTATATCGTACGGGTTTCATCACGTATTTCTATACTACTTCAACGTAGTGCCACCATTCTTGAAATCATTGGGACTGCCACCCTTGCTCTGGCTAGGTTTCCTTATCATGAGCTATCGCGTGTTCAACTAGGATTTATGCCACCTAGGGCCACTAGGGATTATGCTACCTATTAAACGTTTACTGGATTCGATTAGGGTTTATGCCACCTAGGACCACTAGGGATTACGCTACCTAACGAACTCCACGTAACGATCTATTAATCGGTCGGCTCCCTACAAGTCATAGCTCGTTCATGTGTCTGTGTCATATGGCCCAATCACGAAATGTAGTCACCTGTGCTAGGTCCACCATAGGGTGTATCAAGCCCTATGGTGCCAACCATCGACACGAATCAAGCACGCACAGATAAACCTACTGATGCCCAATGCCTGCTTTTTCTGCTTTGGAGTGTGTGCCCGCCCGCACTCCATTAGAACCTACACTGGCGCACCCACACAGCCGTCGTTCTGGTCGCTTACAATCAGCCCAGTAATCGTACCCCACCCTGCCTAGTTCCAGGGTACCATGATACATCTAGTGGGTTACTGCTGAAACGGACTGCGTAACTAGGGTTTCCGTCTAGTAGGTTAAGTGTTGTCATTTAAATTCGAGATTTAACCCCATCGGTCTAGCATGTCAAGTTGGTTAAGTGTTGTCATTCAAGTTCGTGACTTAACCCGTCTACGTGTCATGTCAAATTGGCTAAGTGTTGTCATTTAAGTTCATGACTTAGCCCTACGAATCATGTGTCATGTTGGTTAAGTATATTCAAGCGGTTCATGACTTAACCCTATCAAATCATCATGTCAAATTGGTTAAGTATATTCAAGCGGTCCATGACTTAACCCTACCAAATCATTGTGTTAAATTGGTTAAGTATATTCAAGCGGTTCATGACTTAACCCTATCAAATCATCGTGTCAAATTGGTTAAGTATATTCAAGCGGTTCAAGACTTAACCCTACCAAGTCATCGTGTCAAATTGGTTAAGTATATTCAAGCGGTTCAAGACTTAACCCTACCAAGTCATCGTGTCAAATTGGTTAAGTATATTCAAGCGGTTCAAGACTTAAACCTATCAAGTCATCGTGTCAAATTGGTTAAGTATATTCAAGCGGTACATGACTTAACCCTATCATGTGGCATTAATTCATTAGTGCACCACAACCTCTCACATCAGACCTGTTGTTGTGGTCACTGGATATGCCAGGCGTTTCCGGGCATATTTACACCACAACTCAGTCTAACCTCGGGTTTCAAGCGCGATATGACTAACTACCCACATTGGATCCTATCGTTTGCAGTAACTGGATTTGCCGGGCGGTTCCGGGCAGATTTACACTGCAAACTCAACCCAACCTCGAGTTGGCCATTTTCATGTTTATTCTAATGTCATGTTCAAGTTTCATGTCAAGTTCGTGTCAAGTTTTCAAGGCAAGTTTCATATCAAGTTGATGTCAGGTTCGTGTCCATATCCAGGTTCAAGTTATAACAGCGTTCATGTTTCAAGTTTTGCCTTTTATCAGGTTCATAATTCATGTTCATAACCAATTCATGTTTTGCCTAATCTACCCAAATCGTATTCCCATCACACATGAACGTGAATCGATCTGTACTACAAATAAATCCAAATCTCAAAATAGAGGGAATAGCATCAAAACTATGATAGGCAAAAGGGACTAGCATAAAGCGAAAAAGGAGTTACAAGACTAGTATGATATAACTTGAGATAATTGGTTACAACATCACTGGCATATAGGATTTCAAGTCTAGCAAGATAAGGCGATGGTCATGATAAACATTGACATAAAAGAATAGGCATGCAAAAGCAAGCCAAATACAAGGATAATGGATCCAGTTGTTTTGGTACGAATAAACTAAGCAAGTCACACCCTAGGTATATGATTCAACAAAATGTCAATTCGGTGCAAAACATGGTTTTCAACTATGGTGTCATGGGCATGAACAATCAACTATAATAGTCTTAGGCAATTAACCCAATAGTCATAGGTAGAAATCTCATAGTTATGAATCATAAGCGACCCATCACAATAATCATGGATAATTACCAAAAATAGTTCTAGGCAAATAGTCATAGGTAATTAACAGTAATAGTTTCAAGGTCGTGGTCATAGATAATGGCCTTATGTTCATAATCATAGATAATAATTCTCATAGTAAAGAGTCATAGTTGATTAGCCACAATTGTCCTTGTCATAGTCATAGGCAACAGTCTTTCGTTCATCGTCATAGGCATAGGCTTAGTCTTATTAGTCATAGGCGGTCTTATGTTCACCGTCATAGTCATATTAGTCATAGGCAGTCTTATGTTCTCAGTCATAGTCTTTGTCCATTAACAATAGTTTCAACGTCATAGGCATGTTAAGTTATAGATGTAATGACCCGCATTGGCAGAGGTATTATAATTAATTTATTTAATTATATAAATGATGGTTTAGTGAATTAAATGATCGTGGAATTTAATAATGATGAATATTTAATTAAAATAATAAATTAAATAATATATTTAATTCTGAAATAATCAGAATTGGCTGAAATGGCGATATGGTGTGAACTGGATCATCTGTGATATTTAATTCAGTTTAGAATTGACTTAGAATAACGAATATATTATATAAACGACAGTTTGAACATATAATTATATTATAATTTAAAATCGAGCTCAAAATGGTGTTGCAGTTCGTAAATCGGCGATTCGAACTTCAACTGAATGTACAGGATTCGTTTTAAGTCGGATTTCTGTGAAACAAGAAACGTGTGGAGCTGGTGGAGTATATCTTTCTAGTGGAAGAGAAAAATCGGGATTTCATCGTGTAGATTTTGATGTATGTAACACCCCGTGTATTCTATAACAGTGAAATTCACAAATTAAAGTATAATTAATTTCAAATCAAAGAATTAAGGGAAACGGGATACGCCATTGTGTTCGTCTCAGAAAAATACGCGAAATAGAGTCCGAGTTTTCGAAAAACGGAGTCCGTATGAAGAAGATATGGCCTCCGGAAGTTTCAGAATTCAAGTTAAAATTCAAACAGACGAAAACAGCTCAGAAAAACAAGTTTAAAATTCAAAATCGGGCCCTATTGGCCAGGGCGGGAAAATTCCCGCCTAAGGCACCCAGGTCGACTTGGCAGTCGACCTGGGCTAGAGGTCGATAGGGCAGTCGACACCCGTGTCGACTGCCAAGTCGACACGGTGTCGACTGGGTTGTCGACCTGGCCCCAGAGCCAGGTCGAACCCAGCCCACCCTGGCTGGCCTAGTCTATGTTTAGTTGATTTTCTGAGCCTTGCCTTGTCACTAGGGCTAGGTGTCAGCTCCGGATTGGCCTCTCCTTCAAACGAACGGCTATTATTGAATCAAGCTCCATCGACGGTCTAAAACAACTCACAAACATTATAAAAAGGACCTAAGACCTAGCCTAAATCATACTATTTCATTTTAGCCTCAGGCCGCCGCCATTAAACCTAGAGCTCTGAATTAAAAATACAAAGAATAAAATTATAGAAGATAGAGGACGATTCTTGAAGGCTACAACTAGAAGCTACAACAACTACGACGCTTTAGACAACGAATTTGGGGCTAATTGATTTGGGATTTTTATTTGGATTATTTGCTTCATATTGTAAGTTCTATGTTACTTTTTAGGCAAAAACGCTAAAACAATATGGACATGCCATGAATTGAAACCGGATTTAGGAACTATTGTTAATCCATTGTTTATATTGTTTATCTTTGAATTATAATTTGGGGATATTGCTATGGCAACGTTGCAAGTTGAACTTGTCATGATTTTGATGTTGTTATGAATCACTTGGGTTTAATTGTTTGGCAAGTTGGACTAATACATGTCCATGGAATCACTATGTTTATTGAAATCTTTATGTTGATTAAACCATGCCTATGATGCTAATTAAACCATGGCTATGACTATTAATGGAATTATGCCTGTGATGTTAATATACCCATCATGATTAATGAAAAATTGGGTATTGCTAGGTTATGATGAAAAGTTGGAATTATTATGTTTATAATGTTAGATATGTTAAAAATGCTAAATTGGAATCATTATGTCTATAATGTTAATTGAGAATCATTATGTTAAAAACGCTAAATTTGGAATCATTATGTCTATAATGTTAGTTGAGAATCATTATGTTAAAAATGCTAAATTGGAACCATTATGTTTATAATGTTAGTTGAGAATCATTATGTTAAAAACGCTAAATTGGAATCATTATGTCTATAATGTTAGTTGAGAATTATTATGATAAATTGGAATCATTATGTCTATGAGAATTATTATGTTAAAAATACTAAATTGGAATCCACTATGCCTATTAGGATTACTATGCCTTTAATGTTTCATGTTTATAATAAAATTATTATTATGCCCGCAATGATTATTTTGCCTATGATGTAAAGTTGAAATCATCATGTTAAATTAAGTTGGAATCATTACTAGCCAAGTTATCATCATACTAGTATTGCAACCATGTGATATGTTATAGCCTGTTTATTATGTAAGTGATGTTGGAATTGTCACATATGCCTATCACATGTTTGGTGTTATTCCCCTTTATCTCTTGAATTGTTTATGTTTGTGAACGAAGTACGTTTATATACGTTGGGGATACGATTGGGTAGAATAGGCAAAACTTGAATTAATTATAAGCATAAACTGTGAAATTTGGCATAAGTAGAACATGAAATATGGCACGAAAACTTGACTTGAACATGCCATAACTTGACTTTAAACATGCCTTAGTTGGGCACGAAGTTGACATATGAACATGATGTGGAAATAGCAAAATCTGATAAGAACATGGGCATGACTTTAGAAAACAAGAAGGTGGCCAACTCGAGGTTGGGTTGAGTTTGTAGTGTAAATCTGCCCGAAACCGCCCGACAAATCCAGTTGCTACAAACAATAGGATCCAATGTGGGTAGTTGGTCACATCGCGCTTGAAACCCGAGGTTGGGTTGAGTTCGTATCGTAAACCTGCCCGGAACCGCCCGGCAAATCCAGTGGCTACGAACAACAGGATCCAATGTGAGTGGTTCGGTGCATTAACGAATCAATTAATGCCAATTAGGGTTAAGTCATGAACATGAAAAGACAACTTAACCAACTTGAACACGATTTGTAGGGCTAAGTCATGAACTTGAAAGCGACAACACTTAGCCAACTTGACATGACACGTAGGCGGGTTAAGTCGCGAACTGAAATGACATACTTAACCATCTTGACATGACTAGACTGAAAAAGGATTAAGTCACGAATTACATGACTTAATCTGTTAGGCGGGTTAGGTCACGAATTACATGACCTAAACCCTAGACACGACCCCTTTCAGCAGTAACCCTCTAGAAGTATCAAGGTACCCTGGAGCTAGGCCGGGTGGGGCACGATTACTGGGCTGATTGTAAGAGGTGAACGACGGCAGTGGGGTACGCCAGTGTAGGTTCGGCGGACTACGATCGTGCACGTATCCGGGGCAGACACTGGGTATCCGTAGATTTATCTGTGCATCTTGAATCGTGTCAGGGGTTGACACCCTAGGGCTGATACACCCGAAGGTGGACCCAGCACAGGTGACTACATTCGTGATTAGCCGTATGACACAGACACTTGACGAGCTAGAACTTGTAGGGAGCCGATCGACTAGATAACCGCTCCGTAGGACCCCGTACTTGGGTCAGACCCCGTTTCAGGGTCATTTCATGACATTGGGCCGTGGGATTTATTTCGTGATTAACTTGTGATATGGGCTTAGTATACTAGTACAGTCGATGCAACGAATCTCGAACATGTGATGCTTTACTTGACTTGTCTTGACTTATCTTGATCACCTTAGTCTATCTTGTTCACCTTGGCACCATTCTTAAGTTTAGTTCCAGTTCATACATGACAGGTTGTTTTAACCGTTTCTACACTGAAAGTCACTAGAACTTACTCAGTCTTTATGACTGACCCTTTCCCTTTCGCCTCTTTTTCTTTCGTCTCCCCCCCCCCAGGTTCTCAGGGAGGGAATACCGCAGCTTGATCAGTTTTCACATCCAGCTTGAAGAGAAAGAATGTATTGCTTGGATCTTTTCCGTTTTGGACTATGGCTTTGGACAGCAATTAGGGGACTTTTGCAGTTTATTTATGTTTTCTTCATGCTTCTTTAAATAATGTAATCAAGACAGTTATGACTTTGGGAAGTATTATGGCATGGTTTGTGTAACACGTATTTTGAAGAAATAAAAGTTGTTGTTTTCCGCTGTTCAAAAATATGTGTTATTATATCTGTCTTGTATATCTGTGATTTATACTTATAAACCTCCACCAAAATTGGGGCATTCCCTTTGAGAGTGACCTTAACGGAGGTGGGGTGTTTCAATGTACGTCCAAATCAAATTTCAGAAAAGTCGCTGTGGAATTCCTTTATAATTTATAAAGGAATTATTTATATGTTAAAAAGGAATTTCATTATAAATCGAATATCGATTTAAATCGGGATTTGAAATATCGAGCTAGAAATTCACATAGGAATATTCTAGAGCTGAACGATATCGTATGTGGATATATACGATAATATTAATTTATTAATATTTAATTTAATTGTTTTTAAATATATCTATATTTTTAAAAGGGTTATTTAGGGCTTTAAAAATAGCCACTTTTGCAAACGAAGTCGGAATTCGACGAAACTAATTTTGTTGGAACCACAACATCAAATTATTGTTAGATTCCAAGTTTCGTGATTTTTAGAGTCATTGTGTGGCCTTAAGGATTTTTAGAGTGAAAAACAGTCAGGATTTTAACGGTTAAAAATACGCTATGTGAGCATACTAAGTCGGAATTTGACGAAACCAGTTTCGTTGGGACCGTAATGTCGAGATGTAGCAGCATGTCCAGTTTCGTGATTTTTGAGTATCGTGTGTGATCACATGGATTTTTAGAAGTCAGAAACGAATATAAAAGGATTAAAATAAATTATCTAACAAATATCTAAAAATATCTAGATATTTTGTAAATCCTATAAATAGACCTTAACCTCTCCTAAAACCAAAATTTCCTCTTTCTAAATTTTCCGTCGTCAGTTTTCATCTTCCAGTAAATTACCCCCTCTTTGAAAATCACAAACAAATACAAAGAAAATTTATAAATCAATATACTTATGTATTTGAGATCGGGAAGGAAATATCTTCGTTCTGGTATCAAATTTGTTGGGTGCGGTGATGGTTCGTCGAGCTCGAGTTTGGACAGTCGAACTAGGGTTGGAGTATTCGAGGGATACAAGCGACGATGCATTGTTTAGAGTTCGAATTCGGCTTTAGGAGGAGAAACCACACCTTTGTGCTTAATTTGGTGGGTTTCGGTTTAGAAAGGGGTCACTCGAATTCTTACTGAGCGTTGGCTTTGCGTCAGGTCGCGATGGGGCTGCTATGGCGAGTTCAGACTTGAGGGTACGGGGAGGAGCGGCTGTCGAAAAGGATGATGATGGAGGTGCTTGTGTGTGAATTCATGGAGTGTGGAACGAACGGAGGAGGAAGAAAGATCAGTAATGGCGTGAGTGCGGTCTGGAGTATGAAGGGGAGGAAGAAGGAAGGCCACGGTGGTAAAAGGGTTCGATTAATTTCAAATGGGCCAAGAAGATCAGGTAAAGCCCAAGAGTGAATAAACTTGTGTTTTAATTAAATTTAAAATCTGTATAATTTGTAATTTAAATATTTCTCTCGTACGATATCAGAATGACGAACCGTAAGTTGCATTGGGATCGTATGGACGGTGGCTACATCATGGAACCGACTGGGAGTGGATTCGAGCTCGTTACAATTTATGACGAAATAAATTGTCCGATCTGAATCAACGACAATTATCGTTAATTAACGATGGTAGTCCAATGTGAGTAAATCTCACTAACTCTGAACAGTTTATATTTTCATGTTGTATTTTTAGAATTGTTAGAAATTGTCTAATTGACTGTGTGTTGACTGATTGATTGAACTACTAGTCAGTTAGTGGAAATTATATATATATATATATATATATATATATATATATATAACCGTTAAATCTATATGTGTTGATTCTGGTAACAGAATATATCATATGGAACTGAAAGTGATGTTGATTTATATTGTTTAACATTGGTGATGCAAGGAAACAGGTTGGAGGAATCCGACTGGATTCCTCAACATTTATTTTACTGTGATTTATATATTGTGATATATAATGTGATATATAATCTGACGTTGATTATATGTGTTTGGACGATATTTATCATTGTTATATGGCGTGGTAAATACCATAAGAAATATCAGAATGTAGAAAAGGGATTTTCAAAGTATATTTTGAAAATAATTTATTTATATAAAATCAATGGATTTTATATTATAAAATAAAAAGGATTTTGAATAAAAGGGAATTATATTTGTTAATCAAATATAAAGGAATTTATTTGTTAATCAAATATAAAGGAATTATTTTTGTTAATCAAATATAAAGGAATTTATTTGTTAATCAAATATTGAAATAAGGGAATTATATTTGTTAATCAAATATAAAGGAATTTATTTGTTAATCAAATATAAGGGGATTTATTTGTTAATCAAATATAGAAGGAATTTATTTGTTAATTAAATATAGAGGAAATATATTTGAAAGCAGATATAAAGGAATATATTGGTAAAACATAAATAAAGAGTTAAAAGAATTTATTTATTTAGGAAATAAATAAAAGTAAAGGAGATATTTATTTGTTAAGATAAATAGAAAGTAAAGGAGATATTTATTTGTTAACATAAATAGAAATCAAAGGAGATATTTATTTGTTAAGATAAATAGAAATCAAAGGAGATATTTATTTGTTAAGATAAATAGAAATCAAAGGAGATATTTATTTGTTAATAAATAGAATAGAAGAAAGAGGAATATTTATTTGTTAATAAATAGAAAAGAAAAAGGAATATTTATTTGTTAATAGATAGAATAGATATAAAAGGAAATATTATTGGCTGAAATATGTTAAATAAATAGAATGGAAAAAAGGGAGTAGTTATTTGTTAAGTAAACAAATAGATAAGTAAATAAACGCTGTATAAGGTAATCATTATAAGGAATAAACGCTGTAGAAGGTAATCATTATAACTGAATAAACGCTGTAGAAGGTAATCTTTATAAAGCATATAAAGTTAGTGAATAAGGGTAAATCGATAAGTAGAGTTAATTGAATATCAGTTATTCAATTAGAGTTATCAAATTAGTTATTCGATAGGAGTTAATTGAATAGAGTTAAATAAAAGGAGTAATCGAATATTAGTTTATTCGAATAGAGTTAAATAAAAGGAGTTATCGAAATTAGTTAATCGAAAGGAGTTAATCGAATATAGTTTATTCGAAAGGAGGAGTTATCGAATAGAGATTATTCGAAAGAGAATTTCGTAAGGAAGTGTTAAAGAGTTAAAAGATGAACTTACCCTATTTCGAGATTTGAAATGTTGTTCAGTCAAGGTCTGAGAGATAATTATACCCCAACTTGATTGACTTCGTTTTTAATTTAGAAATGGGTAAGGTTCAAGAGTGAAAGTGGTTAAGTGAATTTAGTAAATAAGTAAGGTGGTTTGAGTTGTCGTCGCGACGTTGATTTAAGCATCTGTTTAAATCCAAGTATAGAAGATTTGGAAATG
Organism: Allium sativum; assembly: GCA_030737875.1. Lineage (NCBI taxonomy): Eukaryota > Viridiplantae > Streptophyta > Magnoliopsida > Asparagales > Amaryllidaceae > Allium > Allium sativum. Next base: position 1,041,635,085 of record CM060916.1, on the reverse strand, counting down.
TTTTCCAAATAGAATCAGAAACGTAATCAAATATTGAAACAAGGAAAATATGAATATATATATATAGATATAGATATATATGATTGATGATTGATTGATAGAATTTCCATTTGGAAATAATATCGTTGTTTGCACACGTGTTTTCTTTGATAGTTAACTCACAAACTATCAAAGTTTTGACCATTTTAACGTTATTAATATGGAGAGACCGGTTGGATTATTATCCAAAGAACCACTCTGTATTGGCATAAGCGTTGTGAATCATATATGCCAAAGATAATTGAAGACGGAGTAAAGTGCAAGGGCTATTGTATAAGTCTTAGATAACACTACCTAAGATGGATGTACTGAATAGTGCCTTCGGTTCATCCTGTTCCTGGATGACGAGTATGGACGGATGTCTGACAGAGTATTTCCAAACGATCACGTATATTGATTTCTCCAACCGTACCAAGAGTGGAAGCGGAGAAGGAAACTTCTTTTAGCTAACACATAATGTATTGTTGAGGACGTCAATCGGTGATTTGATGGATTTGATGATGTGGCATTCAAAGTGAATCTGGTGTGATGATAAAGCGTAGCTTCTAGCCTCATCAACCAGTAAATGACAGAAATCGGGCAGGCAGCATGGTTATGTAGGTCGCACCTATTAGGGTGTATAATCACCTGATCTAGAGTTTCATTTATTTCTAAGAATCTATTTTCGATACTGTCCCATTCGGGAAACGGTTGCTGATCCCAACCGTTGGTGATATACATTCGATACACTCAAGCGAAATGAGTGGTCGGTCATGTGTGGCCGGGTTGCAAGATGTTCTTGTTGAACCCAGTGTATTCCTCTCTAGAGGTACACTAGCAGAAGGTGGTTCCATACCTTGTCATAGTTGGAAACCCATTACCCAATACGTGCTCGAGGTTTTGATTGTATACTATATATGTAGAACGTGAGATGAAAGCGTTTCTGCTAGATTGATATATATTTGTACTGAGACATTATTATAATATCAGAATGATATTGCTTGTCAAAGATGTTGGATTCTCATAAGGGAAAAACCCGTTCCGTATTCACGGCGTGGTCTTATGAGATATCATATATATGTTAAACTGTGTTAAACTATTTTACTCACACCAGTCCCATGACTGACCCGGAGTTTATTTGTTTGTTTCCCTAAACTCTTGGGTGCCCAATTTTGTACGGGCAATCAAGTAGTCAGGAATTTGCAGATACTTGAAGAACTGGAGCAGGAGGCTTCAGGATTGTATAGCTATAGTTATTTCCGCTATGTTGTAAGTGTTGTACTCTGATAATGTATTGTATACATATAATGATTTATTTCAAGGATATGTAATCTATTATATGTTATTCGTTCCGCTGTGAGATTTGTGTTACTATGATGTTGTGTTCTTCTTATTCTTTTATTCTAAGTTTCTATCTTATCTATCCTCACCCTCTAATTTCTTTCGTTAATTACCAGGATTTTTCGATGTTTTGGTTATCGACATCGAGTTTATGTCGATAACCAAAGTCGCTCAAAATCCGGGTCATTACAATAGACATGAGGGAGTTTGATTTACAACATGAATAGGTCCAAAGCAATATTCACGAAAGTCAAGATCCAAGACGAACAAGAATAGATACGAATCAATTACCATACATAGATCCAATTCCAATTTACAACATGGATATTAAATTTATAGCTTTTATCTAAAAGTAACTTGAACTTACAGTGCGTGGATCGAGAATCAGAAAGCAAAATTTGATTGTTGAATCTCTATTTGATCGATCGTGTTCTAATTGAAATCCCCCAATTTGCAAATCCCTAAGCGTAGTCTTGATGGAGAAGGAGCAGTCCTTTTTCTTCCTTTTTATCTTATTATTTTGATTATCTTAGAAGCAGCATAAGGACAGAAATAAATGGTGTGGAGAAAATGAGGCTAGGGGGCTGTTTATGTAACGAACTGGGGTTTTCGACTCCGAAAATCAACATCAAACTACCGTGTTGACCATTCAGACATCGAACATTCCAGATCATTAATAGAAAGAAGTTAGAGGGTGAGATAAGAAAGAAAGAAATATTAGAATAGAAGAAGAAGAAGAAACACTACACAGAGTCTCACATCGCAGCGGAACAAAATATAATACAGAAATAATCTTTATTGAAAGCTTTAAAATACTTACAGTATCAGAGTACATCATACCATGGGACAGTTATAATAGCCTGTTCCCATATACAACACACAGCGGAATAGTAGTAATATCATACGTCTGGACTCTTCCAGCTCGTCTCTTCATAGCAGTCGATAACCTGAACCTGTACAACCCGGCCTAACCCGAGCATTTACAAAACACCGGGTCAGTCTGGTGAACCAGAGTGAGATAAACTCGCACAGTAATAAGGGTGAACCCTCCAATCATGATTTTAAAGTTAAAAATCTTTTCAAAAGAAAAGGATAATCGTAAGACCAAATCCACACATAAACACGGACGGTTTTTACCTTACGATAACCCAAAACAGTTTTGAAATCAATATCTTGTCTGATATTATAATAATGTCTAAATACAAGTAAATATCAATCTAGTGGAACGCTTGCATCTCACGCTCCACATATGTAGTATACAATCAAAAACCCGCAGGCGCTTATTGGATATTGGATTCCAACTTGACAAGGTATGGGTCCACCTTCCGATAGTGTATCTCTAGAGACAAATACACTGGGTTCAACAAGAACTTCTTGCAACCCGGCCCTCACATGACCGACCCCTCATTTCGCTTGAGAGTATCGAATGTATATCACCGACGGTTGGGATCAGCAACCGTCTCCCGACAAGGGACAGCATCGAAACATAGATTAAAGAAGCAAATAGGATTTCCTCTAGATAGGTGATTATACACCCTAATGGGAGCGACCCACATAGCCATGCTGCCTGCCCGATTTTTGTCATCTTCCGGTTGATGAGGCTTGAGGTCAGAATACTTCTGAACATCTGGTCATCACTCACTTTGAATGCCACATCGTCAGATCCGTCAGATATCACTAATTTACGTCCACAAAAATACTCTAGCTGAAAGCTAGAGAATGGCAATTCCCTGCCAACAACTATCGTACGTTTGAAGAAATCAACGTACGTGATTCTTTGGAAATACTCTGTCAGACATTCGTCCATATACGTCATCCAGGAACAGGATGAACCGAAGGCACTCTCCTACCGCATCCATATAGGAATCACCCCATGGATCAGTAGCGAGAAGTCCTTGCAACCCGTAGATTCCAACCACGACAGAATCACAGCTCATCTTTGCTTGCCAGGCAGAGAATATCAGTGGTTCTTCCGTTTATGAAAATCCACAGTCTTCAATGCTCCATCTCGGTCATCTTCTGATATCTTCACGTATTTGTCGGTTGGAATGGTTTTCGAATATAAATTCGATCCCGGTCTTTCCATACCAACAATCGCATTGGACAGATTTGATAGTCGGTGTTTTAACTATCAAAATATACAGTGTTTCAATCATGACACTCCAATGAGTTCACTGGTTCAGTATTCAGCATCACTTGGCCTTTAACAAACTGATTTACTTTTGTTAAATAAAACTTCTTTAATATTCAAAAATACGATATTTGAATACTTCTAATTTGATTTAACTCTAATCGATTAACTCTAATTGATTAACTAATACTCGACTTAAATCCATTCGCTTGACCCTAGATCGCAGCGATCACAATGGTTACGCCTGATTCCCTCAGGAAACATCCGACCGCCGTAGGCTATCTGCAGCTCTGCGAATTACGCTAGCAGTCGTACGAAATGGCAACTTAGCCGAATAATTATGTAATTTTATTTCCTATCTCGTACTTATCAACCTGATTTACATCGGAACTTGCTTTATAAAATCAATTAAAAATAATTTAAAGTCTTACATAAATAAAATATTTATTTCTTTCTCTTGAATAACTTTTATTCAAAATAATATGTTCAAAAATCTATCTCCAGTTATAAAATACATTTTATAACTTCACCTCTATTGACTCACCTGACGGTGAATCAATATCTATAAAACGGTTGATTTTATTGGCCATACGTTGCCAAATACCCAACCAATATCACCCATTGGTTTAAACTAACAGATGTTGAACATTCAATAATCAACCATCAAATCAAACACTACAAACAGGGCAGTTCACATATGATGATATGAAATAAATAATATAGTTGAGGAATCCGGTTGGATCCCTCCAACCTGTTCTTCCCTGTATTCAAATGGTTATCTCAAATCAGACTGTTCAGTTTTGTTTAACTGATAACTTAACCACAAGCAATTCAAACAATGCAACCATTTTAAACACGTTTATAAACAAGCATTACCAACCAAGGTGAGTTACCTTTATTGGAACCAATCGTTAAAATATAACGATTTGGTATTTTCACTGAAATTAAACACAGTTTAATTTCATCAGTTAAATCAACAAACAAAGGTATAACTAGCAAACAGGTAACCTTCAGCAAACAAAAAATAAAAACCCAATTTATATTAAAATATAAATGGGAAAACTGAGTGAGTTTAACTCACCTTGATTCTCTTGCCGCGGAAACAGTTCGTTCAAATTAAATTAAATGGTCGTTTAATTTAATTGAACATCCCGGTTGCTGCCAACTCTGACCAAACCATCTTCATTACGTCACTCTTGTCGATACGGCTCCGACGTCATTTGTTTCACCCGCTTCCGTTAGTTTTTTAGTCAGTGATTAAAGTCGTATTTCTTTTTCTTCGCTACTATGAACCGCATGACCTCCACTTCTCAACTTCAATGTTGAAACAAACGCCTCCACCACCTTGTTTTGGCCGCCGAACCCCCATCTGCATCTGAATAATGCACCCCACGCAACTATAATCTCCTCCATGCACTATGCCCCTGCCTGTTGCCTCACTACCATACTATTTAATCCCCTACACGTAACGCCCACCCCATGAAAACTCCACTCAGCTGCTAAACCGCATACTCCGCCTCCCATCCCTCCTGTTTCACCACGTTAAAAACCAACCGACGATGCTTCTCCCCATACTTCCTTAAATTCCTGTACAGAGGCACTCATTTTCCATTAGTATTTCGGAAACAACCCATTGCTACCGTGCCCGACTTCAGCTCGCACTTGCTCCGAACCAACGCACCCATCAGCCGCTTCTAGTCAACATCCAACCCCGCCTATCCTGACCCCAACGATCTTTGGTCGTCATCTCAGCTAGGAACACACCTGCTGCCATCATCTGCTTGCATGCTTCAAGTTGAACCAAAACTACACGAGCACCGCACTGTTTGAGCAGCATATTTCCCTCACCAACAAATACAACTCCCTGTCGAGATAACTGGCTAAAACAAAAAGGACGTGGCGTCTTGCTTCTTCACGTGATGGACTTTGTTTACCATAATAGTATAACACATGAATGGACTGGAATTGCTTTATTTGGATGGAGGAAAATGGGTTTCACCATGACTGCCAAGAAGAAAAAGGATGGAGAAGCAGTGTTTAAATAGGAAGAACTACTTGGGGAGCACGGTGTCTAGCTTATAGGTCTCCAGAAAAAGTTGGGTAGCTGTTTTGATTTTAAGTCTCTCAGAACGTGGTCGGCAAGGCGTTAATGGATTGATGGCGAAAGGACAGAAGTATGAAACGCATAAATGAAGAACCAGTGGTTAGACCGGGTAGGTTCACGTGTGTAAACAGTAGGGTTGGACAACTGAAAGAGGTATTTGTATGTTAATATAATATTATACGATACTTCATCGTGAAGTAACACGCAGAAACCACTACAAATAACTTCTGTTTACTGATAAAAAGGCTTTTCTTAGTGTAAAAAGTATTCTGAAACCAATGGGACAAGTTTCATCGAAATCCGAGGTCGTATGAAAATTTTTCCTTTATGAAACCAGAAATGAACACGCGTTTAATTTTTCCACGGTCACCAGATAAATCGAATCAACTTGAAACTGCGAACATCGACAATAACTTTTTGATACGAACCCAACGACACTAGTTTCGTCGCATTCTGAGACTGTTTGCCCGATAGGTTGTTTTTACCCCGAACCGCCCTACCCTTTTTAACGCCAAAATTCTCGATCTCTAAAAATGACAAACTATATACCTATCCTGACTCTAATCGACGATACGAACTCAACGGAACTGGTTTCGTCGAAAACAGAGTCCGTTTGCAAAACGGCTATTTTAACGCGTATATTTATATAACGATTTTCCATAGCGACTATTTCAAAATTTGATTTAGCCATAACTCGCAATCTATAACACAAAATCTGGATTTTTCTCTTTCATATGAAAATTATCGTCAACACGATCCCAACGTGTCTTGTTTCACAGAAATCCGACTTATATCGGCTTCTGTATTCTCAGTTGAAGTTCAAAACTCGAATTTACGAACTGCACGCCATTTTCAAGCTCGATTTATAATTATATATATATATATAACGTTCGAACTTCGTTTTAAATAACGAATTCAATATTAAATTCCATCGATATTCCAAATATAATATTTAAAATAAATTAATTAAATTAAATATTTGACGGGCAAAAACACGGGTCGTTTCATTCTTCCCCCCTTAAAATAATTTCGTCCTCGAAATTGCTAAGGTAAGAAAGGACGTTATAACTCATTAATTTCAAATCTAATTTTATATTCAATTAGAAACCAATTCAATACTGTAAATAAATATTTTCAAAAATATCGAAAATTTTCTAACACTTTAAATTTTCGAAAAATTTCGCCAGCACCTCCTCTGTATGGCTCAATCGGTACAACTCCAACTTGCCTTTTTAGGCCTTCTCCAATCCAGAAGAAAATAAAACAGCCAAGCGGCTTGCCAAATAGGCTCATAAATCACCAAACCCATATAGAAATAAACGTGTACCTTTTTGTCGGGCATATCGTTATATCCTTTCCATCTGCTGCCCTGTCAGCCTATACAATTGCATCCTCCAACCAAAATTCCAACTTTATCTTCAAAACCAAATCCTTCATGAGTCCAAGCCAAATTCCATTCTTAACTCAATCATCATTCATCATCAATTCCAACCAACACTATTTCAGATTCTTGTCTCCTAATTCAAATCTGATTCTACTCGATATATTATATCTCGATTCAATTCTCAGTTAATTGGTTTCAATTCAAATTATATTTGCTTCCACAAATTTCTATTTAATTTTGTTTTTGTTCAAACAATATCCCTGGGAGTTTTTTAAATAGTTCAGTTCTTTCAAAAATCAAATATTCCTTTTTAGGATTTAAAACACTTGCTTTTCTCAAAGCAATTCAAAACAAAATCTTTGGTAGTAATCCGTCACTTAGAACTCGGAAATGAACACTGATGATGTGGCCAGCATCCTCAGAGTTATTTCCCAGCTATCAAAGTGAGTTCAATACTATATCTTTTCAAAACATCAATTTTAAACACTTTCATTTTGAAATCTATTTCAAAATAAAATTCACGATGCTTGTAAACAATTTAAAACCTCCCAGGATTTTAGAATTCTCAAATATTCAATTCAATTCCATTTGCAGTCACCTTTCCCACTTTTGGGAGTTCTAATTCCAATTCTGATTTTAATTTCAAATTTAACTCCTCTGATTTTCATATATTTCACTTATATGAATTCTGATTGGTTATATATAACCATTTCACATTTTATAATTTTATTGGATTATATTCACAACCAACACATCCAATATATTATAATTCCAATATATATATTTTCTTTATATCAAAATATAATTTGGGTAATTTATTTCATTTACCCTCTTTAAAAACATATCGTGACGACCCATCGTATTCGAGTGTTTATAAACCCTTATCGATGCAGTGGATCAAACTGATCGATCAGAACTCATAAACAACTCAACCGATAAATCTCCACAATATAAAACAATTTTATATCAAATCTACAAATACGTTCACTCGTATATATACACTCAAACTCAATCTAGGGTATTGCTAACCCCATCTCTACTGAGTCACGCCACAGAGCCAAGGTAATTACTTAACCTTCAGCTCTGATACCACTGTAACAAACTGGGGTTTTCGACTCCGAAAATCAACATCAAACTACCGTGTTGACCATTCAGACATCGAACATTCCAGATCATTAATAGAAAGAAGTTAGAGGGTGAGATAAGAAAGAAAGAAATATTAGAATAGAAGAAGAAGAAGAAACACTACACAGAGTCTCACATCGCAGCGGAACAAAATATAATACAGAAATAATCTTTATTGAAAGCTTTAAAATACTTATAGTATCAGAGTACATCATACCATGGGACAGTTATAATAGCCTGTTCCCATATACAACACACAGCGGAATAGTAGTAATATCATACGTCTGGACTCTTCCAGCTCGTCTCTTCATAGCAGTCGATAACCTGAACCTGTACAACCCGGCCTAACCCGAACATTTACAAAACACCGGGTCAGTCTGGTGAACCAGAGTGAGATAAACTCGCACAGTAATAAGGGTGAACCCTCCAATCATGATTTTAAAGTTCAAAATCTTTTCAAAAGAAAAGGATAATCGTAAGACCAAATCCACACATAAACACGGACGGTTTTTACCTTACGATAACCCAAAACAGTTTTGAAATCAATATCTTGTCTGATATTATAATAATGTCTAAATACAAGTAAATATCAATCTAGTGGAACGCTTGCATCTCACGCTCCACATATATAGTATACAATCAAAAACCCGCAGGCGCTTATTGGATATTGGATTCCAACTTGACAAGGTATGGGTCCACCTTCCGATAGTGTATCTCTAGAGACAAATACACTGGGTTCAACAAGAACTTCTTGCAACCCGGCCCTCACATGACCGACCCCTCATTTCGCTTGAGAGTATCGAATGTATATCACCGACGGTTGGGATCAGCAACCGTCTCCCGACAAGGGACAGCATCGAAACATAGATTAAAGAAGCAAATAGGATTTCCTCTAGATAGGTGATTATACACCCTAATGGGAGCGACCCACATAGCCATGCTGCCTGCCCGATTTTTGTCATCTTCCGGTTGATGAGGCTTGAGGTCAGAATACTTCTGAACATCTGGTCATCACTCACTTTGAATGCCACATCGTCAGATCCGTCAGATATCACTAATTGACGTCCACAAAAAATACTCTAGCTGAATGCTAGAGAATGGCAATTCCCTGCCAACAACTATCGTACGTTTGAAGAAATCAACGTACGTGATTCTTTGGAAATACTCTGTCAGACATTCGTCCATATACGTCATCCAGGAACAGGATGAACCGAAGGCACTCTCCTACCGCATCCATATAGGAATCACCCCATGGATCAGTAGCGAGAAGTCCTTGCAACCCGTAGATTCCAACCACGACAGAATCACAGCTCATCTTTGCTTGCCAGGCAGAGAATATCAGTGGTTCTTCCGTTTATGAAAATCCACAGTCTTCAATGCTCCATCTCGGTCATCTTCTGATATCTTCACGTATTTGTCGGTTGGAATGGTTTTCGAATATAAATTCGATCCCGGTCTTTCCATACCAACAATCGCATTGGACAGATTTGATAGTCGGTGTTTTAACTATCAAAATATACAGTGTTTCAATCATGACACTCCAATGAGTTCACTGGTTCAGTATTCAGCATCACTTGGCCTTTAACAAACTGATTTACTTTTGTTAAATAAAACTTCTTTAATATTCAAAAATACGATATTTGAATACTTCTAATTTGATTTAACTCTAATCGATTAACTCTAATTGATTAACTAATACTCGACTTAAATCCATTCGCTTGACCCTAGATCGCAGCGATCACAATGGTTACGCCTGATTCCCTCAGGAAACATCCGACCGCCGTAGGCTATCTGCAGCTCTGCGAATTACGCTAGCAGTCGTACGAAATGGCAACTTAGCTGAATAATTATGTAATTTTATTTCCTATCTCGTACTTATCAACCTGATTTACATTGGAACTTGCTTTATAAAATCAATTAAAAATAATTTAAAGTCTTACATAAATAAAATATTTATTTCTTTCTCTTGAATAACTTTTATTCAAAATAATATGTTCAAAAATCTATCTCCAGTTATAAAATACATTTTATAACTTCACCTCTATTGACTCACCTGACGGTGAATCAATATCTATAAAACGGTTGATTTTATTGGCCATACGTTGCCAAATACCCAACCAATATCACCCATTGGTTTAAACTAACAGATGTTGAACATTCAATAATCAACCATCAAATCAAACACTACAAACAGGGCAGTTCACATATGATGATATGAAATAAATAATATAGTTGAGGAATCCGGTTGGATCCCTCCAACCTGTTCTTCCCTGTATTCAAATGGTTATCTCAAATCAGACTGTTCAGTTTTGTTTAACTGATAACTTAACCACAAGCAATTCAAACAATGCAACCATTTTAAACACGTTTATAAACAAGCGTTACCAACCAAGGTGAGTTACCTTTATTGGAACCAATCGTTAAAATATAACGATTTGGTATTTTCACTGAAATTAAACACAGTTTAATTTCATCAGTTAAATCAACAAACAAAGGTATAACTAGCAAACAGGTAACCTTCAGCAAACAAAAAATAAAAACCCAATTTATATTAAAATATAAATGGGAAAACTGAGTGAGTTTAACTCACCTTGATTCTCTTGCCGCGGAAACAGTTCGTTCAAATTAAATTAAATGGTCGTTTAATTTAATTGAACATCCCGGTTGCTGCCAACTCTGACCAAACCATCTTCATTACGTCACTCTTGTCGATACGGCTCCGACGTCATTTGTTTCACCCGCTTCCGTTAGTTTTTTAGTCAGTGATTAAAGTCGTATTTCTTTTTCTTCGCTACTATGAACCGCATGACCTCCACTTCTCAACTTCAATGTTGAAACAAACGCCTCCACCACCTTGTTTTGGCCACCGAACCCCCATCTGCATCTGAATAATGCACCCCACGCAACTATAATCTCCTCCATGCACTATGCCCCTGCCTGTTGCCTCACTACCATACTATTTAATCCCCTACACGTAACGCCCACCCCATGAAAACTCCACTCAGCTGCTAAACCGCATACTCCGCCTCCCATCCCTCCTGTTTCACCACGTTAAAAACCAACCGACGATGCTTCTCCCCATACTTCCTTAAATTCCTGTACAGAGGCACTCATTTTCCATTAGTATTTCGGAAACAACCCATTGCTACCGTGCCCGACTTCAGCTCGCACTTGCTCCGAACCAACGCACCCATCAGCCGCTTCTAGTCAACATCCAACCCCGCCTATCCTGACCCCAACGATCTTTGGTCGTCATCTCAGCTAGGAACACACCTGCTGCCATCATCTGCTCGCATGCTTCAAGTTGAACCAAAACTACACGAGCACCGCACTGTTTGAGCAGCATATTTCCCTCACCAACAAATACAACTCCCTGTCGAGATAACTGGCTAAAACAAAAAGGACGTGGCGTCTTGCTTCTTCACGTGATGGACTTTGTTTACCATAATAGTATAACACATGAATGGACTGGAATTGCTTTATTTGGATGGAGGAAAATGGGTTTCACCACGACTGCCAAGAAGAAAAAGGATGGAGAAGCAGTGTTTAAATAGGAAGAACTACTTGGGGAGCACGGTGTCTAGCTTATAGGTCTCCAGAAAAAGTTGGGTAGCTGTTTTGATTTTAAGTCTCTCAGAACGTGGTCGGCAAGGCGTTAATGGATTGATGGCGAAAGGACAGAAGTATGAAACGCATAAATGAAGAACCAGTGGTTAGACCGGGTAGGTTCACGTGTGTAAACAGTAGGGTTGGACAACTGAAAGAGGTATTTGTATGTTAATATAATATTATACGATACTTCATCGTGAAGTAACACGCAGAAACCACTACAAATAACTTCTGTTTACTGATAAAAAGGCTTTTCTTAGTGTAAAAAGTATTCTGAAACCAATGGGACAAGTTTCATCGAAATCCGAGGTCGTATGAAAATTTTTCCTTTATGAAACCAGAAATGAACACGCGTTTAATTTTTCCATGGTCACCAGATAAATCGAATCAACTTGAAACTGCGAACATCGACAATAACTTTTTGATACGAACCCAACGACACTAGTTTCGTCGCATTCTGAGACTGTTTGCCCGATAGGTTGTTTTTACCCCGAACCGCCCTACCCTTTTTAACGCCAAATTTCTCGATCTCTAAAAATGACAAACTATATACCTATCCTGACTCTAATCGACGATACGAACTCAACGGAACTGGTTTCGTCGAAAACAGAGTCCGTTTGCAAAACGGCTATTTTAACGCGTATATTTATATAACGATTTTCCATAGCGACTATTTCAAAATTTGATTTAGCCATAACTCGCAATCTATAACACGAAATCTGGATTTTTCTCTTTCATATGAAAATTATCGTCAACACGATCCCAACGTGTCTTGTTTCACAGAAATCCGACTTATATCGGCTTCTGTATTCTCAGTTGAAGTTCAAAACTCGAATTTACGAACTGCACGCCATTTTCAAGCTCGATTTATAATTATATATATATATAACGTTCGAACTTCGTTTTAAATAACGAATTCAATATTAAATTCCATCGATATTCCAAATATAATATTTAAAATAAATAAATTAATTAAATTAAATATTTGACGGGCAAAAACACGGGTCGTTACAGTTTATATAGGGTTAGGCAGACGAATCTGGTCAGAAAACGAGTCTAAATACATCAGAATGCATCTGGCTCAGAAAAGTGGTTCAGGAGGCAGATCGACCTCCAGGTCGACACCATGGTCGACCTGGTCCCTGGGAGGTCGACACTATGGTCGATCCCCAGGTCGACCTGGTCCCTGGGCGGGAATTTTCCCGCCCAGCCTGTTCCGGGGTTTGAATTCGAATTTCGAATTCGAATTTCGAGCTGTTTTTTATTCTGAAAATCCCTGAAACTTCGGAGGGTCATATCTCCCTCATACGGACTCCGATTTTTGAAAACTCGGACTCTATTTCATGTAAAATTTCGAGACGAAAGCAATGGTGTAACCCGTTTCCCTTGATTCTGATTTTACAATTTAATTCTGCCTTGATTTCTTGTTTTAACATGTTATAAAAATTCGGGTTGTTACATTAACTCTAATCGATTAACTTTTTTTGATTTACTCTTTTCACTTAACTCCTTTCGAATAAACTATATTCGATAACTCCTTTAATTCTATTCGAATAAACTATATTCGATTAACTCCTTTCGAATAACTAGATTTGATAACTACTTTAATTATATTCGAATAAACTATACTCGATTAACTCCTTCCAAATAACTAGATTTGATAACTCCTTTAATTCTATTCGAATAAACTGTACTCGATTAACTCCTTTAATTCTATTCGATAACTCTTCTCGAATGAACAATATTCAATTACTCTTCTCGAATAAACTATATTCGATTACTCTTCTCGAATAACTTATATTCGATTAACTCACTATTTCGAATAAACTATATTCGATCTCTTTCTTTCGAATACGCTACATTCAATTTAACTCCTTTCGAATAAACTATATTCGATAATCTCACTTTCGAATAACTAAATTCGATTAGCACCCTTCGATTAACTAATAATCGATAACTCCGTTCGATTAACTAATAATCGATAACTCCTTTCGAGTAACTAATAATCGATAACTCCTTTCGATTAACTAATTATCGATAACTCCTTTCGATTAACTAATAATCGATAACTCCTTTCGATTAATTAATAATCGATAACTCCTTTTGATTAACTAATAATCGATAACTCCTTTTGATTAACTCGACTAACTTGGTTCGACTAACTTGGTTTGACTAACCATACTCGATTAATTCAACTTGACTAACTTAACTTATTTAACTCAACTTGATTAACTCGACTCATTTAACTCAACTTGATTAACTCGACTCATTTAACTCAACTGATTAACTCTAACTAGTTAACCCTAACTCTAATCGATTAACTCTATCTGGTTAACTCTAACTCTAATCGATTAACTCTAACTGATTAACTCTAACTCTAATCGATTAACTCTAACTGATTAACTCTAACTCTGATCGATTAACTCTAATCAAATAACTAATATTCGATTAACTCTTTTCGATTAACTCATTTCGATTTACACTTTTGAATTAACTCCTTTGAATCATTTCCTTTTGAATTATCTCCTTTGAATTATCTCCTTTGGATTATCACCTTTGGATTATCTCCATTGGATTATCTCCTTTTCTATTTGTTTACTTAACAAATAACTATTCCCTTTTCAATTCTATTTATTTAACAAATAAATATTTCTTTTATCTTTCCTATTTATTTAACAAATAAATATTTCCTTTATCTTTCCTATTTATTTAACAAATAAATATTTCCTTTATCTTTCCTATTTATAATAAATATCTCATTTATCTTTCCTATTTATTTAACAAATAAATATTTCTTTTATACCATTCTATTTATTATATAAATAAATATTTACATTTAATCTATTTGTAAATGTTTTTACAAATATTTCCCTTTAAATCCTATTTGTAAATGTTTTTACAAATATTTCCCTTTAAATCCTATTTGTAAATGTTTTACAAATGTTTTCCCTTTTTATTTCTATTTGTAAATGTTTTACAAATATTCCTTTATATTTGTTTACAAATAATTTCCTTTATATTTGTTTAACAAATATATTCTTTTTAACCCTTTTTATTTTATAATTATTTCCTTTTTATAAAATCATTTTTCCTTTTATGTATAAAATCCATCGATTTTATATAAATAAATTATTTTCAAAATATACTTTGAAAACCCCCTTTTTACATCCCAGTATTTCTTACGGTATCTAAAATACCAAATCACAATGATCGATATCATTTAAACCCACATAATCATCAACAGATTATGTATCACATCATATATTACAATATATGAAAGACAGTAAAATAAATGTTGAGGAATCCAGTTGGATTCCTCCAACCTGTTTCCCTACATCCACAGATGTTAATCAATATAATAACATCGATTTCACTTCGATATGAAATATTCTGATAAACAGAATCGATATCTTATTAACGATATATAAATATCGTTATCTATAATTTCAACCAATACACAAACAATTCAACCAAACAGTTAACACACAGCAATCAACAGATAATTATCGGTTCTAAGAATACGTTATAAAAATATAACTGTTCAGAGTTGGTGAGCTTTACTCACATTGGCAGTTCATCGTTAAAGAAAGATAAACTGTTTGTTTGATTTGAATCAAACAATTTATTTCGCCATAAATTCTAACGAGCTCCAATCCACTCCAAGTCAGTCTCATTTGGTAGTCGTCGTCCATACGATCCTATTGGATCCGATGGTTTGAAATTTTGATAACTTATAGAGCAGATATTGTCATTACAAGTTGTGTACATATTTAAATTAAAAATAATTTCTATTTAAATTCAATTGTGGGCTTTACCCTCAATTTCTGCCCCATACCCCTTTTTGAAATCCAACCCGTTATAACCCTTCTCCCACAAAAAGGAGCTCGTGAACTCCTGCTCTCCAAGCCGCCACGTTTTTCATCCATGACCGCCCCTTCTTGCTTCCACCGATCCACCATTACTCCACGAATTCACCTGACACCACCACCAATGAACTCCCCTTCAAAATCTCCTTCCCATCGTCACCTTCTCTCCCAACTCGGCCTCCTCATTTTGACCCCGACTTCGAGCTTTCAACGCCCCACATAGTGACCACGCGTCACTTTTTGTGATCGAATTCCCAAAAAAAAATCACCGCAAACACCATTTCTCAATACGAATCCAACTATACTACTTACTCCATTAATCAACACCCCAACTCGGAGATTTTCCCAACCCTAGCTGTCGCGTTCGAAAAACCCAACCCCGAGAATACCCATCGAACAAGCTAAAACTGATATAGAGTGGTAGAGGATCCTCTTAGCAACTCATAAATGTTCTCATTTAATTTTTTTAGATTTTTCTTGGATTTTGTTTCGAATTTTCCTTCTTGCGTTTTGCTGTGAAAAAAATGAGGGAGTGGCGGCCTATTTCTACACTGTTGAAATTGGTTTGTGGTCCTAAGAGGGGAGACGTTGGTTAATTACAACCACATAGGATTTTAGATATTTTATTTCTTTATTATTTTATATTCGTTTCGCCTTCTAAAAATCCGTGTGATCACACATAATACCCAAAAATCACGAAAATTGACATGCAGCTACAGTTCGACATTACGGTCCCAACGAAACTGGTTTCGTCGAATTCCGACTCCATTTGCTCACACAGCGTATTTTTAACCGTCAAAATACTGACTGTTTTTCACATTAAAATCCCGTACGACCACATACTGACTTCAAAAATCGCGGAAATTGAAATCTTACAATAATTTAACATTGCAGCTCCAACAAAATTAGTTTCATCGAATTTTGAGGTCGTTTGCAAAATTGGTTATTTTTAAAGCTCTAAATAACCCTTTTAAATATATAAATATATTTAAAAACGTTTAAATTAAATATTTATAAATAAATATTATCGTATATATTCACAGTGGAATACCATACAACTCCCATTTGATTTATAACTCGATACTTCAAAATTCCCAGTTATATCGATATTCGATTTATATATATATAACCCCTTTTTAATATAAATAAATCGATATAATTTATAAAGGAATTCGACAGCGACTTTTCTAAAATTTGATTTGGACATAAATCAAAATCTACACAACAAAATCTCGATTTTTCTCTTCCACTAGAAAAATATACTTCACCAGCTCCATACGTGTCCTATTTCACAGAAATCCAATTTAAAACGGACCCTGTACATTCAGTTGAAGTTCAAATCGTCAAATAGCGAACTGCCGTGCCATTTCGAGCTCGATTATAATTATAACATAACTATACGTTCAAACTGTCGTTTAAATAATATATTCGTGATTATAATTCAATTATAACTGAATTATATAATTTGAATTTCCCAATTCACACCATCTCGCCATTTCAGCCAATTCTGGTTATTTCAGAATTAAATATATATTATTTAATTATTATATTAATTAAATATTCAATCATTGTATAATTAAACGACCACTTGAATTCTAAATCACTAATTATATAATTAAATAAGTTAATTATATATCGCAGAAAATACGGGTCGTTACATTCTTCCCCACTTAAAATAATTTCGTCCTCGAAATTGCTAAGGTAGAAAATAAACCCTATTGACTGGTTAAAACTTATTTGTTCACTCCTTAACTTCAGTTTCAACTGAACCAATCTAATTTCAATTAAATTATTAATTTATTCTTATTAACGAAAATTTTCAAAAATCCTGAAAATTTTCTAACAACTTAACTTTCGAAAAATTTCGCAAGCACTTCCTTTGTACTGGTCAATATCTCAAACTCCAATTCGCCTCTCTGGGCCATCTCCAACCCAAAAGAAAAACAAACAGCCAAGCGGCTTGCCAATTCGGCTCATCAAAATCTCAAACCCCTATATAATATAAACTTGTACCTTTTTTGTCGGCATATCATTATACCCTTTCCATCTGCTGTTAATTCAGCATATACCCATGTCATCCCAATCAAATTCCAATCTGTTTTTATCCACAAATACAACCATTCGCTTATACCTAAGTCGAATTCAATTTCAAATCAAAGTTCCATTTTCGATTTTTCTTAAATTCTTAACTAATCAATCCAATACCATTTCAGATTCTATCTCACAATTCAAAATCTGATTCTACTTGATATATCATATCCAATTCAATTTCCAGTTAATTGGTTTCAATTCAGTTCCAGCTCGTTTTCACAAATTTCTATTTAAATTTGTTTTTAATTCAAACAGTCTCTTCCTGGGAGTTTTAAACAGCTTTGCTTTTCTAAAACCAAATATCCTTTTTGGATTTCAAAGAACTTGTTTCTCTCAAAACAATTCAAAAACAAAATCTCTTTGGTAGTAATCCGTCACTTACAACTCGTAATTGAACACCGATGATGTCATGATCATCATCGGAATCTATTTCCAGCTTTCGAAGTGAGTTCAATACTATATCGCTTTTCAAATCCATTTCTAACATTTCCACTTTGAAATTTATTTCAAAATATCCTTCCAATGTTTGTAAAACAATTTAAAATCTCCCAGGATTTTAAAATTCACATATATTTAATCCAAAACCATTTACAAACACCTTTCCAATTCCAGGATTTAAATTTCAACTCTGATTTTAATTTCAGATTTAATTCAATTTATTATGCTTATCTGAATTCTGATCGGTTATTTACATAACCATTTCACATTTAATAATCTTATTCGATTATAACAGTGACCAACACATCCAATATATTATAATCATTTCAATATAAATCCTTTACATCAATATCTAATTTGGTTGAAATTATTTCATTTACCCTCTTTTCAAAACATACAGTGTCGGTTCATCGTATTCGAGTTTTTATAAATCCCCACCGATACATGGATCAAACTGATCGACCAGAACCCATAAACAACTCAAACAACAAAGCTCCACAATAAAAAATCATTTTATATTGAATAACAAATACGTTCACTCGTATATATACACTCTACTCAATCTAAGGTATTACTAACCCCATCTCTACCGAGTCACGCCACAGAGCCAAGGTAATTCACTTAACCTTAAGCTCTGATACCAACTGCAACGACCTAGTTTTTGACGACTTTGGTTATCGACATAAACTCAATGATGACTAACCAAACATCAAAAAATACCGGAAAGTTAATGAAAGAAAATAAAGGGTTAGAATAGACAAGATAGAAACTTATAATAGAAAAAGAAGAACATACAACATCAGAGTAACACGAATCGCACAGCAGAACGAACAACATATAATAGATAACATATCCTTGAAAGAAAATCAGTATATTTTTACAATAACATTATCAGGGTACAACACTTACAACACAGCGGAAATAACTATAGCTATATAATCCTGAAGCCTCCTGCTCCAAGCTCTCCAAGTATATCTGTAAAATCCTAAATACTTGACTGCCCGTACAAAATTGGGCACCCAAGAGTTTAGGGAAAACAAAACAAAATAAACTCCGGGTCAGTCATGGGACTGGTATGAGTAAAACAGTTTAAAACAGTTTGAGCCATTAAACGATATCTCATAAGACCACGCCGTATAACGAAACGGGTTTCTCCCTTATGAGAATCCAAAATAATCTTTATATCAAAACTCATTGATATTATAATAGTGTCTATCAACCACAATATAATAATCATCTAGCAGAAACGCTTTCATCTCACGTTCTACATATATAGTATACAATCAAAAACGCAAGCACGTATTGGGTAATGGATTTCCAACTATGACAAAGTATGGAACCACCTTTCGCTAGTGTACCTCTAGAGAGGAATAAACTGGGTTCAATAAGAACATCTTGCAGCCCGGCCACACATGACCGACCACTCATTTCGCTTGAGTGTATCGAATGTATATCACCAACGGTTGGGATCAGCAACCGTTTCCCGAATGGGACAACATCGACAATAGATTTTTAGAAATAAATGAAACTCTAGATCAGGTGATTATACACCCTAATAGGTGCGACCTATATAGCCATGCTGCCTGCCCGATTTCTGTTATTTCGCGGTTGTGAGGCTAGAGGCCACGCTTATCTCTGACAGATCACCTGTTTATTCACTTTGAATGTCACATCGTCATACCCGCCAAATCACAAATTGATTTCCCCAAAAATACCAAGGGTATACAGCTAAGAGAAACGAATTCCTCCGCCACCAAACGTGAATACGTTTGAAGAGATCAACTTACGCGATCTATTAAATATACTCTGTCAGACATTCTTCTATACAGGTCATCCTGGGACTAGACAAACAGAAGGCACTATTCAGTACATCCATCTTAGGCAATCTTTACCTAAGATTTATACAACAGCCCTTGCACTTTACTCCGTCTTCAATTATCTTTGGCATATATGATTTGCAACGCTTATGCTAATACGGAGTGGTTCTTCGGATAATAATCCAACCGGTCTCTCCATATTAACAACGTTAAAACGGTCAAAAACTTTGATAGTCGGTGAGTTAACTATCAAAGAAAAACACGTGTGCAAACAACGATATTATTTCCAAATGGAAATTATATCGATCAATCATCATTGAACATTTATCTCTTTAGTTCATTAATTTACTTATCTCTTGTTTCCATATACTCAACATTTCTTATTTTCTAATTTTAGAAAATATAAGTTATTAACAATGGAAAACATTCCCATTTCCTGTTTTCGATATTAGAAAACATTTCTGGTTTCTTATTTGGAAAACATTTCCAAAGCTCCTTTATTGGATTTAAACAGACGTTTAAATAAAACATCGCTATGCCAACTCCAACCATTTACTAAATTCACTTAACCATCATTCACTATCAAACCTTATCATTCCTTAGTTTAGAAGGAATCAATCAAGTTGGGGTATAATTACCTCTCAGACCTTAACTGAACAACGTTTTAACTTCGAAATAGTCAAAGTTTATCTTTTAAACCTTTAACAAACTTCCTTACGTAATTCTCTTTCGAATAATCTCTATTCGATAACTCCTCCCTTCGAATAACTATATTCGATAATCTCTCTTATGAATAACTAGATTCGAAAACCTTTCTTCGAATAAACTATATTCGATTAACTCTATTCAATTAACTCTTATCAATTAACTCTATTGGATTAACTCTTTTTGATTTAACTCTAATCGATTAACTCTTTTTGATTAACTCTTTTCACTTAACTCCTTTTGAATAAACTATATTCGATAACTCCTTTAATTCTATTCGAATAAACTATGTTCGATTAACTCCTTTCGAATAACTAGATTTGATAACTACTTTAATTCTATTCGAATAAACTATACTCGATTAACTCCTTTCGAATAACTAGATTTGATAACTCCTTTAATTCTATTCGAATAAACTATACTCAATTAACTCCTTTATCTTCTCGAATGAACTATATTCGATTACTCTTCTTGAATAAACTATATTCGATTACTCTTCTCGAATAACTTATATTCGATTAACTCACACTTACGAATAAGCTATATTCGATCTCTTTCATTCGAATACGCTATATTCAATTTAACTCCTTTCCAATAAACTATATTTGATAATCTCACTTTCGAATAACTAAATTCGATTAGCTCCCTTCGATTAACTAATAATCGATAACTCCGTTCGATTAACTAATAATCGATAACTCCTTTCGATTAACTAATAATCTATAACTCCTTTCGATTAAATAATAATCGATAACTCCTTTCGATTAACTAATAATCGATAACTCCTTTCGATTAACTAATAATCGATAACTCCTTTCAATTAACTAATAATCGATATCTCCTTCCGATTAACTAATAATCGATTAACTTGACTAACTTGGTTCGACTAACTTGGTTCGACTAACTTGGTTTGACTAACCATACTCAATTAACTCAACTTGACTAACTTAACTTATTTAAATCAACTTGTTTAACTCAACTCATTTAACTCAACTTGGTTAACTCGACTCATGTAACTCAACTGATTAACCCTAACTCTAATCGATTAACTCTAACTGGTTAACTCTAACTCTAATCGATTAACTCTAACTGGTTAACTCTAACTCTAATCGATTAACTCTAACTGATTAACTCTAACTGATTAACTCTAACTGGTTAACTTTAACTCTAATCGATTAACTCTAATCGATTAACTTATTCGATTAACTCATTTCAATTAACTCATTTCGATTTACACTTTTGAATTAACTCCTTTGAATCATTTCCTTTTGAATTATCTCCTTTGAATTATCTCCTTTGGATTATCTCCTTTTCTATTTGTTTACTTAACAAATAACTATTCCCTTTTCAATTCTATTTATTTAACAAATAAATATTTCTTTTATCTTTCCTATTTACTTAACAAAAAAATATTTCTTTTATCTTTCCTATTTATTTAACAAATAAATATTTCCTTTATCTTTCCTATTTATTTAACAAATAAATATTTCCTTTATCTTTCCTATTTATTTAACAAATAAATATCTCATTTATCTTTCCTATTTATTTAACAAATAAATATTTCTTTTATACCATTCTATTTATTCTATAAATAAATATTTACATTTAATCTATTTGTAAATGTTTATACAAATATTTCCCTTTAAATGCTATTTGTAAATGTTTTTACAAATATTTCCCTTTAAATCCTATTTGTAAATGTTTTACAAATGTTTTCCCTTTTTATTTCTATTTGTAATTTTTTTACAAATATTCCTTTATATTTATTTACAAATAATTTCCTTTATATTTGTTTAACAAATATATTCTTTTTAACCCTTTTGATTTTATAATTATTTCCTTTTATAAAATCCTTTTTCCTTTTATATATAAAATCCATCGATTTTATATAAATAAATTATTTTCAAAATATACTTTGAAAATCCCCTTTTCTACATCCCAGTATTTCTTACGGTATCTAAAATACCAAATCACAATGATTGTTATCATTTAAACCCACATAATCATCAACAGATTATATATCACATCATATATTACAATATATGAAAGACAGTAAAACAAATGTTTCCCTGCATCCACAGATGTTAATCAATATAATAACATCAATTTCACTTTGATATGAAATATTCTGATAAACAGAATCGATATCTGATTAACGATGTATAAATATCGTTATCTATAATTTCAACCAATACACAAACAATTCAACCAAACAGTTAACACCCAGCAATCAACAGATAATTATCGATTCTAAGAATACGTTATAAAAATATAACTGTTCAGAGTTGGCGAGTTTTACTCACATTGGCAGTTCATCGTTAAAAAACGATAAACTGTTTGTTTGATTTAAATCAAACAATTTATTTTGCCATAAATTCAAACGAGCTTCAATCCACTCCCAATCAGTCTCATTTCGTAGTCGTCGTCCATACGATCCTGTCAGATCCAATGGTTTGAAATTTTGATAACGTATGGAGCATATATTGTCATTACAAGTTGTGTACATATTTAAATTAAAAATAATTTCTATTTAAATTCAATAGTGGGCTTTACCCCCAATTTCCGGCCCATGCCTCTTTTTGAAATCCAACCCGTTATAACCTTTCTCCCCCAAATAGGAGTTCGTGAACTCCTGCTCTCCAAGCCGCCACGTTTTTCATCCATGACCGCCCCTTCTTGCTTCCACCGATCCAACATTACTCCACGAATTCACCTGACACCACCACCAATGAACTCCCCTTCAAAATCTCCTTCCCATCGTCACCTTCTCTCCCAACTCGGCCTCCTCATGTTGACCCCGACTTCGAGCTTTCAACGCCCCACACAGTGACCACCGCATCACTTTTTGTGATCGAACTCCCCAAAAAAAATCACCGCAAACATAATTTCTCAATACGAATCCAACTATACTACTCACTCCATCAATCAACACCCCAACTCGGAGATTTTCCCAACCCTAGCTGTCGCGTTCAAAAAACCCAACCCCGAGAATACCCATTGAACAAGCTAAAACTGATATAGAGGATCCTCTTAGCAACTCATAAATGTTCTCACTTGATTTTTTTAGATTTTTCTTGGATTTTGTTTTGAATTTTGCTTCTTTCGCTTTTCTGTGAAAAAAAAAAATGAGGGAGTGGCGGCCTATTTCTACGTTGTTAAATTGGTTTGTGGTCCTAAGAGGGGAGACGTTGGTTAATTACAACCACATAGGGTTTTAGATATTTTATTTCTTTATTATTTTATATTCGTTTCGCCTTCTAAAAATCCATGTGATCACACACACAATACCCAAAAATCACGAAAATTGACATGCAGCTACAGTTCGACATTACAGTCCCAACGAAACTGGTTTCGTCAAATTCCGACTCCATTTGCTCACACAGCGTATTTTTAACCGTCAAAATACTGACTTTTTTTCACATTAAAATCCTGTATGACGATATACTGACTTCAAAAATCGCGGAAATTGAAATCTAACAATAATTTAACATTGCGGATCCAACAAAATTAGTTTCATCGAATTCTGAGGTCGTTTGCAAAACTGGCTATTTCTAAAGCTCTAAATAACCCTTTTAAATATATAAACATATTTAAAAACATTTAAATTAAATATTTATAAATAAATATTATCGTATATATTCATAGTGGAATACCATACAGCTCCCATTTGATTTATAACTCGATACTTCAAAATTCTCAGTTATATCGATATTCGATTTATATACATATAACCCCTTTTTAATATAAATAAATTGATATAAATTATAAAGGAATTCCACAGCGACTTTTCTAAAATTTTATTTGGACATAAATCAAAATCTACACGAGGAAATCTCGATTTTTCTCTTCCACTAGAAAAATATACTTCACCAGCACCATACGTTTCCTGTTTCACAGAAATCCGATTTAAAACGGACCCTGTACATTCAGTTGAAGTTCAAATCGCCAAATAGCGAACTGCCGCGCCATTTCGAGCTCGATTATAATTATAATATAATTATACGTTCAAACTGTCGTTTAAATAACATATTCGTGATTATAATTCAATTATAACTGAATCATATATATTGAATTTCCCAATTCACACCATCTCGCCATTTCAGCCAATTCTGGTTATTTCAGAATTAAATATATATTATTTAATTATTATATTAATTAAATATTCAATCATTGTATAATTAAATGACCATTTGAATTCTAAATCACTAATTATATAATTAAATAAGTTAATTATATATCGCAGAAAATACGGGTCGTTACACTTTCGATGTAAAATTCTGTATTCGTTCTTCGAATTTTATTTCTTTAGAACAAAACCATCTATAATCTATATTTTTGAATGGTTTGAATCAGACATGTGTGGTTTATTATCGATTTAAAATCATTCGAAAAGGCGGGTTGTCACACCTGGTATCAGAGCTTTGGTTTAGCGATAAATCCTAGGTTGTGCGATAAACTCATTATAGATGAGCTCGTTAGTTCCCTAGAATGAGTTGAGGGTATTGAGAGAGTGTACTCGTATTTTTGTAAATATATATTTTAAAATTTTGAATAATTACTGTTATTTGAAAATTAGAATTAAATTAAAGTAATTATAAAATAATTTAAGTATATTAAGGTTGCATTTTATAATTTAATGCTTGGATAAAATGGTTGTTAATTTGACCTTATTAAAGCAATGAACGTGTGGATTTAAAAAGCGTATTTATCCGAAAATATTGCATTTGTGTTTGTCATTATTGATAATATACATAAGGTTAATAAATTAAAAAAGAAATTTTTAAATGAAGCATATATGAATTAAAATTTAATTTAATAAGAGGTTATGTTTTAAATTTGATTAATAGAAGTTGTAACTAAAGGTTATTTAACCAAAATTGAAGAATTAAATTCCAAAATTTTGAAATCAATTTCTGACATTTTCGAAAATGATACCAGTGTTATTTAAAAGCGTTCTCGGATAAAAACATTTCAAAATAGTTTTTCTCAAATCCTTTTCAAAAGAATTAAGAGTGGAGAACTCATTTTTGATGCTGGAAAATAATTTCAGTGATGATGGCCACATCATCGATGTTCATTTTCTAGAGTCAGGATAGGGAGACCACTAAAGTAGCCTTGCTACTTGTTTATTTTAATGAAATTAATTTGATTTGAGTGTGACTTGATATATAAAGATGTATATATATTTCAAATGATTGAAATAAAAATCCAGAATTTGATTCTCGAATTTGGTTAATGTAACACCCCACCTCCGCTAGGATCACTCCTTAGAATGTACTAGCTTTGGAGGGGCGTTATTGTGAAGGTAAACATGCACACAGATATCGCAAGACAGAATATATGAAAATAAATACAAGTTGAGCAGCGGTAGTAGACAAAAACCCATCATCATCATTTCAGAAAACCAACATAGTCAAGTACATAATATCAAAATGTCATGATCCAAAATACAACATCAGTCTAGATACGTGATAACAAAATACATGGTAAAACATCAGTACTAATCCCCAGAAATAAAAGATAAGCCACAGCTAGCTCAGATCCATACATGAGCTATCCAACAAGCAAGTCAAAGATCCACTAAGCAGATGTAGTCCCTCCCTGAGAACCTGTGGGGGGGGAAACGGAAGAAAGGAAGCGAAAGAAAACAGGTCAGTCAAAAAGACTGGTAAGCCCTACTACGATCAATCTATAAACTAATAAAGTTAACAGTATGATGGAAACTGAGATGAACATACTGGCAATAGATAAAGGTGACATCACATAGATGAGATTAAACTTTGCACCACAGTGTACTAGCAAACCCACAAAACAGATCTTGATCCCTTAGCCCAAACTTTGGCCCAAAAACATGAAGTGACCTTAGTATAAGACCCAGCCCAACGGTCTAGTCGATCGGCTCCTTATAAACCTAACACGTCGAGTGTTGGTGTCCATACGGCCCACATGGATGTAGCCAGACTGCGCTGGGTCCACCTTTGGGTGTATCAAGCCCTCGGGTGTCAACCCCAGACACCTAAGCAATAATGCACAGTCTAAACCTACTGGTACCCGTGCCTCGAGTTTGTCCAACATCGGACTACGTGCACGTCCGTAGCCCGCCGGACCCGCACCGCTGTACCACTCAGCCGTCGCTTTGGTCGCTTACATCAGTCCAGTAATCGTGCCCCGCCCTAGCCTAGCCTCTAGGGTTGTGAATGATACCAAACTGGGATTACTGCTGGAACAGACCACGTTGCTAGGGTTTCTAAGAGGGTTAAGTGTGGTTTTAACCCCTCACTAAACCTGGATTAAATTAGCTAAGTGTAGCCACTTAACCCCATCTAATCCTCGCATCCCCATTATTGGTTAAGTATTAGTAGGCCATGACTTAATCCTAATCATGAGGCATTAATTACTTAATGCACCCAACCTCTCACATTAGACATCCGTGGTTACCTGGGAAGATTTACACCACGTCTAGGTCTAACCTCGGGTCTTATGGTGCAACATGACCAACTACCCACATTAGACCCCACGTTGTGGTTACCTGGGAAGATTTACACCACAACTAGGTCTAACCTCGAGTTGGCCATATCATGTTATCTAATGTCATGTCCACTTTAGAACATATTTACAAGTTAACATATACTTGGGTAGACCTAACTTAATAGGTAAATTCCCAAGGGGTAGACCTAACTTAATAGGTAAATTCCCAATCTTTTAGTTTCATGTATTTTTAAGTTTACCCAAACCCTCCCAACGTCATTATCTCGCTTACATATTCGTCATAACGTATAAGGGTATAAGAAGGTAACTTGGCATAACATACATGGTGAACTTCACATGTCCTAATAAATATGCACACATGTTAAACTTGCAAGATTATGTCATGGTGAATTCGCATAAACATGTATAGCTTCTTAAATATGCACAACATGGTAAGGTGAACTTGCATAACCCATAAAACTTGCATAACATGGTAAGGTAAACTTGCATAACCCATAAAACTTGCATAAGCATGGTAAGGTAAACTTGCATAACCCATAAAACTTGCATAAGCATGGTAAGGTAAACTTGCATAACCCATAAAACTTGCATAAGCATGCATAATACATTAAACATGTAGAGCATGACATAATAAGCTCACATAAGCATGCATAACTAGTGAATCATGTAAAACATGGCATAGTAATCTCGCATATGCATGCATAACTTATGAATCATATAAAACATGACATAGTGAGTCCGCATAAGCATGCATAATCAACTAAACTCACATAAATCTCAACTTTCACCAAACATTAACTTTAGAGTTTGTAAAGTGAAGGTAAGAGGGCTTACTAATATAAACAAGCCACAAATCCACCAAATAAGATGAAGAAGCCCTTTAAAAATCCAAAACAAAGCTTCAAACAAGAAAACCCTTTTGCAAAACCCCAAAAATACAAACTTTAGCAAATCAAACTTGCTACTTAATGAAGTATGCAAGTTATTAAGCATTCATACAACATAGAAAAGGTTGTATGATCATCATATCTTCATAGGATTAAACTTTGAGGAAAGTGGAGGCTAGGTTTTAGGTGGAGGCCATTTGGGGATTCAAATTGACATAGTTTAGTTGCAAGATTTATTAATGAGGCTTTAGGGTAGGATTAGGGATATATTTATAGAGAATTAGAGTGATTTAGACCATAGGATTAACCCTAGATTAGGTTTGGCCCGTCAGATCTTAGAATTCTCCAGAACCAAGCCACATGACCCAACCCAAATCAGAAATGGTGCACCAGGTTGAACTGCCTGGGCACCCCCTGTCGACAGGGCTGTCGACAGGGCAGTCGACACCATGGGTGCCCTGTCGACATGCCTGTCGACATGGGCCCCCTGGCGGGAGTTTTCCCGCCTAACCCTGATTAGCCCTAATCCTTGATTTTTAATTCGAAATTTAAATCTGTCTTTAGCATAGAAATTTCTGAAAACTTCAATGGGCCTTAACTGGGTCATACGGACTCCGATTTTCGAAAACTCGGACTCTATTTCGCGTATTTTTCCGAGACGAACGCAATGGCATAGCCCGTTTCCCCTGATTCTGATTTTTGAATTAAATTCTGCCTCGATTTATGTTATAACAGTTTATTGAAAATACGGGTTGTTACAGTTAAATAGTATTATTCCATACATTAGGATAATTTGATTATTGCATCTCAAAAAGATGTTTGATTACTGATTACAAATTATTAAATAAAAAATTTATTTTATTTTCTGACACTTTTGGATAACATAACCCTATCAAATGAGATTTAATTTTTGAGATAAATGAAATTAAAACAAGTATAAAGCTATTAAATAACTGAAACATGAAATGAATAAAAATTATATAAGTATATTTGAAACGACCCAAACTTCCCAGTAAAGGAAAGACTGGATTGCCTTGAGAACAACACACATCAGAACACAAACTGAAGAACATTTTATTGCTGATTACAACAATTACAACAGAGTACAAGAATATAACAGAGTATGAATACTTATTACATAATAGAAATACATTAATATCATAGTTTAAAATTACATTTAAATAGCAGCGGAAACATAATACAAGTATACAACTGGAAGGAATACACGGATACAGAGATTTCCGAATACCACTTCAGCTGCAAACCAGGATCCTGTAAATATATCTGCAAAAAGCTACTCGACTGCCCGTGTGGAAAATAAGGGCACCCGAGTTTGCCAGTGAAACAAACTACAGGTCAGTCATGGGACTGGTCTGAGAAATCTTAACTTAACTTATCTAATAAATATGGCTAATCACAGGACCACGCCGCTAACGCGGAACGGGTTTACTCCATTGGATTGCCAGTGCATAAAATAAAGTAAATCGTTAAACAACGCAATGCCTTTTAGAAAAATGAAACCTGAAACACCCCACCTCCGTTAGGGTCACTCTCAAAGGGAATGCCCTAATTTTGGTGGAGGTTTATAAGTATAAGTCACAGATATACAAGACAGATATAAGAACACATATTTTTGAACAGCGGAAAACAACAACTTTTATTCCATTAAAATATGTGTTACACAAACCATGCCATAATTGTCTTACATTATTTCCAAAATCATAACTGTCTTGATTACATTGTTTAAAGAAGCATAAAGAAAACATAAATAAACTGCAAAGGTCCCATGATTGCTGTCCAAAGCCATAGTCCAAAACGGAAAAGATCCAAGCAATACATTCTTTCTCTTCAAGCTGGATGTGAAATCTGGTCAAGCTGCGGTATTCCCTCCCTGTGGACCTGGGGGGGAAACGGAAGAAAAGAAGACGAAAGAAAAGTAGAGTCAGACATAAAGCCTGAGTAAGTCTAGGACTATTCAGTCTATGAATAAAGAACTAGGTATGATAAGTACAAACTAGAAGTGGGAAAGCACCATAAACTTAGTTCAGTTGTCTAGGATCGAATATACTATCGTACCCCATTTTAATCTCTGTACCCATATAAACTAGTTCCCAACAGGCACCCCATAACCAGGGTGAAGTGATCCATTTTGACGATGATCGGCTCCTACTCGCATAGTTACATGTGTCTTACGACCCCCGATTGTTGTAGTTACCTGTGCTGGTCCCACCATGGGGTGTATCAAGTCCCATGGTGGCGGCCCGACACAATCCTAGAATGCACAGGTATGCTACTGGTGCCCAGTGCCTTATTTTTCTGCGCCGGAGTGTGTGCACGCCCGCACCCCGTTAGAACCTACACTGCTGCACCACCGCCGTCGATTTGACCTCTTACAATCAGCCCAGTAATCGTGCCCCACCCTGCCTAGTTTCAGGGTATCATGATACCTTGTAGGGTTACTGCGAAAAGGGTCCCCCGCTACTAGGTTTTCTATTTCTAGCCAACATGCTAAGTTGGTTAAGTGCTTTATAAACCTAACCCCCAATCAGTCTGTTTAGTTTAGCATGTTCCATTTTGATTAAGTATTAATATAATTTACTTAATCCTATCAATCCTGACTCAGCCTTAATTGTCTTATTAAAGCCTTGACCTCTCACATTAGACAGGCATTGTTGTGGCTGCCTGTTGCCGGTTGGGTCCGGGCAGTCTTACGCCACAACTCAGTCTAACCTCGGGTCCTTATTGGGCTCCGTGTTTAACCACCCACATTGGATAGGTATTGTTGTGACTACTGGACAGCCGGGCGGTTCCGGGCAGGTTTACATCACAACTCAATCCAACCTCGGGTTAAACACATCGTATTTTCTACATTTACATATTTTGTCTCTTTTCTTTTTATATGTAAATATTTGCGGCCCATTATTCAAATTCATCT
Organism: Allium sativum; assembly: GCA_030737875.1. Lineage (NCBI taxonomy): Eukaryota > Viridiplantae > Streptophyta > Magnoliopsida > Asparagales > Amaryllidaceae > Allium > Allium sativum. Next base: position 1,041,604,145 of record CM060916.1, on the reverse strand, counting down.
TTATTGGTTAAATTTCATTTATGCCACTTAATTGCTTTTCAAGATTGTTGGCATGCGTTGAACATGCCAACACATATATTCTATATTTTAGCCCAAACGTTATTACCCCCGTTTTACACGTTCGCTCCAATGTAAGGTGTGTTGGGTTTAATACTTAAACCCAATTAAGCCAAATGAAAAGGGGAGGCTTACAACATGGTGTTTATAAGATATCATGAAAAAGGGGAGTGTGAACGCATGAACTTGCAACGAACGATTCAATTAACATAAAATAGGCACATGTGAACTTGCAATTGTAACATCATATAATCATGGCATAACATGAATCATTTTATCCACATAATCATAGCATAAACAATACTTAAACATAAATCATTCTATTCATATGGTTAATGCATAGACAATACTTAATCATGGATTATTTTACTCATATGATTATGGCATAAGCAGTACTTAAACATGAATTATTCTAGTCATATGATAATGGCATAAACTTAAACATGAATCATAGGTTCAACTAACCATGTAAACTTGAAATTAAGAATCTAACTAAATTAGATATCATTATTATTGGCACAGGGTCTTGACTAGAAATATAAGCCTATATTTTTATTTAGACATGATATAAACTAATCGTGTTCATAAAATCACTACATGTTAACAAAAAGGTGCTTACTTTTGTCACTAATACAAAAGTATGGTTCAACTAGAATTATCCCAACCTAATTCTTATATGAATCATGGTTTTCATTCTATTCATAGAATTATAGCATAAACATATCTACACTTACATCATGGTTTTTATTTTATCTATGTAAACTTGCAAGAGGAATGTAATTCTAATGTAACTTATGATAACAACATGAGCCTAAAAACATGTTTTTCAATTGGGCATAATAACGAACATAGTTTAGTCATGTTCATAAAATTAATACAAATTTACAAAGATGCGTGCTTTTGTCACTATCACAAAAATATGATTTTTATACTTGAACTATGATGCCAATTCCAACATAACTTCATATGAATCATAATACTTAGTCGATTCAATTACACACTAAAAGTGGTCATAAAAGTATGTACATTATATTAGCATAATAACGAATCATATACTTGCATAAGTCCCAATCAAAATTCCACAACATGTGGTTGTCAACATAAGCCACATACTTGTATGAATCAAACCATAGCATTGCCAAATCGTTAGAATCAAAATAACATACAAATATAAGTCATTATCGCCACAATTCCATTTCGTTTCCAACGCAAATCGCGTACTTGCAAATATCCAATCGTATACCATAATATTCCCAAATCGTTTTGCATCAAAGCAACATACAAATATAGATTATTATCGCCACAATTCCATTTCTTACATTACACAAATCAACACAATTATTTAATTCACATCGGAATAGCACTCTACTTACAGCGTATGACGAATCTTCAATTCAGAAATCTGAATTCTGAATTTGGAGATGCTATCCTTTGTTGTAGGCGTTGCTTTGATTTGATTAACGTTGCTTTAAGCTTTGAATTATCTCCTAGTTGCCTCTCTATTTCTGACGGCTATCTTCAGTCTCTCCTCAGCAGCATGACGGTCTCATCTCCATTTTAGTTTATGTGAATTAGGGTTAGCCTTAGGTCCTTTTTATAGAGTTTGTGAGTTGATTTAGACTATCGATGAAGCTTGGTTCAATAATAGCCGTTCGTTTGAAGGAGAGACCAACCAGGAGCTGACACCTAGCCCTAGTGACAAGGCAAGGCTCAGAAAATCGACCAAACACAGACCTGGCCAGCCAGGACTTGACCAGACCTGACCAGCAGGTCATTTTTGACCTGGGCGCACTTGGCAGGTGCGCCAGGTCAAAAATGTACTGGCGCACTTCCCAAGTGCGCCAGTGCATTTTTGTTCTGGCGCACTTCCCAAGTGCGCCAGTGCATTCTGACCCGTTTTCCGGTTTTTCGCCCAACTTCGTTCGTCCATATCTTCTTCATACGATATCCGTTTTACGCAAACTCAGACTCTATCTCAAGCAGAATTCCGAGACGAACGCAATGGAATATCCCGTTTCCCTTAATTCTTTGATTTAAAATTAGTTATACTTTAATTTGTGAATCTCACTGTTATAGAATACACGGGGTGTTACATTCTCCCCCACTTAAAAGGATTTCATCCCCGAAATCTTCAAGTTAGGAAGAATGTATATCCTAACATCCAATCGTCCATCTACTCATCCATCAAACACGAGCATCCATTGTCCTTAAAAGACTTCTAATGCTTCATGATCATATGCGAAGTGTGTGTGTGTACATGTACTTATCAAATGCAAAATCAGGCGGTCTACTGATTCAGTTGACCTCCTTAATGCAAATTATGTAAGTGCTATGAATCCATTATGTATGCAAATCCTCCTATTCATGATTCTACATGAGTGCACAATCATTCATACAAATGCAACATCCATATGACAACATATTAAACTTCAACCATATACGAATGCAAACATATATGCATATGCAATATGAAGTGATTGAGCCGATCTAAAACCTAGATTGTGTGTGTATATGCAACCACGAGCAACCACTAGCAATCACTTGCAATCATCATCCATAACATGTTTCAATTACATGTTTTCATCCAAAGGGTTTCTACCTAAAAGATAAGGTCGAGGAGATATACCTAAAAAGATAGATAAAAGCGCAACTTAAGGAAAAAGAAAGATCAAGGATGTACCCTCGAAAAGAAAAGGGTAGGCAGCGCGTATTCTAGCTTCAGTTTCCCAAGTTGCGTCTCCCTCGGCGTCGCTCCACTGAACTTTGACGAGCTTGACTTCGCGGTTGCGTAGCTTCTTCACTTCCGTTCCCAATATGCGGGTTGGAACTTTCCTCACGGTTGCTTCGCGTTCCACTTCAGCTTCTTCTAGGATATTTGGCTCTACCACTTCAGCAGACTCATGTAGACATTTTCGGAGATGTGAAACATGAAAAATGTTGTAGATTCCGGCCAGCTTTTCGGGTAGCTCTAATCTATAGGCCATTTTCCCAATTGTTCCTATCTAAAGGCATAGTCGAATGATAGAAGCAAGTAAAAACTTTGTGCCCATTAGGCAATGTCAAAACTGGAAATCTATGCCACATACATATTGATTAGGAGAAGAACTCTCTAAGCATCAGCCCCGAAGACCGAAATCAACATCAGACTGACACCCAAAGAATTACTCAACCCAACCACTATATATGATTCTAGGAAACTAAGCATGATGGACTCCTTTTAGGTTACATGGGAGTCCCTTCCTAAGACCAACCCGTATCCTATAAAACCCAAAAAGTTTAGTCAAACCAACGAACACCCTCAAGCCCCAACATGTGTTACTAACAGATGAGTCATACTCCCTATGGGGTTTGCAACAGAAATTGGATTGAGAATGGGACCGAGAGGATATACACAAAAGATAGCATGCAAGTAAGCTCTACAGGAAGAGAGGGATCAAGGATATACTCTTAAGAAGAGATATGATGCACGAATCTAGTCTTAAATCTTCTAAGTCGCATTTCTTGAGCTTAACTCCATTATGCTTTGTCCGTCTTTAACTTCACAATTTCGTAGCATCTTAATTCTTGTTTCCAAAATATGAGTTGGAACCTATTTCACTGTTGCCTCTCGTTCCTCTTTCACTTACTCTACATCTAGTATACTCGGCTCAAGCATGACGGCGTACTCATGGTTTCATGCAAGCTCTCCAAAATTCACTAGTGAATCTTGGATCTTATTCACTTCCTAGAAGGTATTCCACATAGATGAATTATCTCTTGAAAATAAACAAATGTCAACTATGTTGCCAAATGAACTACTAAGGTGATTCTTTACGACTCATGCATAAGCGAAATGAACCTTCTGCCTTAGTGGCGAACACTACTGGAGTGCCCCATTCTGAAATGCTCCTTCTAATGAACCCCTTCTCTAGAAGCTCTTTAATCTGTTTACTGAGCTCTTTCCTTTCCCGTGGAGCCATGTGTCTAACGGGCAACGCAACGGGCTTTGCATTATCTACAAGATATATACGGAAGTCTATCTCCCACTTCGGAGGCAAGCCCTTCACCTCTTCGAAGACATCCGGATATTCCCGTACCACTCTAATCGATTGCAAATTTCTCAACGGAGGCATCTAGCGATTCAAGATAACTAAGCATAACCGCATACGAGGGATTACAAGAAATTTCCAAAGTGTTACCGAGCTGGGTCAGGAGCCTAACAACCCTTTTCTCAAAATCAAGGATGGCCCCATTACTGGATAGCCAATCCATGCCCAAAATCAAACCATATCCCGAAAAGCCCAAAACAAAGGCACTACATTTAAACCCTATGCTTAGAATAGAAGTTTTCAATCCCACACAGATCATAGACAAATGAGCTGGGCCCCCAATTGGGTTTGAAACAATTAAGGGGTCCTCTACTGTACTAGTTTTTAGGTGCAGAGATTCTACTAAAGCAGACGAGATAAAGGAGTGTGATGCGCCGGAATCAAATAAAGTGCGAACGGGGTGATCATAAAGATAAACTATACTTTCTACAGAAGTATTTATACCTCGTTTCTTTGGGCAGTCCTTAGCCATGTGGCCTATCTCACCGCACGAAAAACACCCACCATTCATCTTGGCCTTCTTTTTCCGGCAATCTTTTACTAAGTGCCCCACTTTGCCACAAAATTTACACTTCCTCTTCTCTTGGGACTTGTTGTCTTTTCCGCCCTTCTTGAAGTCTGTCTTCTCAGGGCAATCTTTGCTGATGTATCCAGTCTCCCCACAATGAAAACATTCTCCTTGCTTTCTTTTCCTCTTCCTACAATCCTTGGCTATGTGCCCTTCCGTACCACAAAAATTGCATTTCCTTTTTTCTCGTTTCTTATTATTACTGTTACGATCCTTTCTTGTTTGACTATTATTCGTCTTCCTACTCTGGGACTCTTCCGCTTGCTGGTTTACGTGGAGGAGGAGGAGTGAAAGCGTCAGCAGCTGGGGAGTAAGGTCTCCAGACATGCTGAAACAGAAAGGGTAGATTCAAAACGAAGGATAAGAGATAGTACCTATGGCTTTGGGGACTTTGCCTTTTTAAAATAAAATATTTTATCTTTTTTAAAAAATGCTTCTTTAAATTTCCTTTTTGAAAATAAATTTTCAAAACTTTTTATCTTATCTGGTAAACCTATGCTCTAATACCAAGTGAAACACCCCACCTCCGTTAGGGTCACTCTCAAAGGGAATGCCCTAATTTTGGTGGAGGTTTATAAGTATAAGTCACAGATATACAAGACAGATATAAGAACACATATTTTTGAACAGCGGAAAACAACAACTTTTATTCCATTAAAATATGTGTTACACAAACCATGCCATAATTGTCTTACATTATTTCCAAAATCATAACTGTCTTGATTACATTGTTTAAAGGAGCATAAAGAAAACATAAATAAACTGCAAAGGTCCCATGATTGTTGTCCAAAGCCATAGTCCAAAACGGAAAAGATCCAAGCAATACATTCTTTCTCTTCAAGCTGGATGTGAAATCTGGTCAAGCTGCGGTATTCCCTCCCTGTGGACCTGGGGGGGAAACGGAAGAAAAGAAGACGAAAGAAAAGTAGAGTCAGACATAAAGCCTGGGTAAGTCTAGGACTATTCAGTCTACGAATAAAGAACTGGGTATGATAAGTATAAACTAGAAGTGGGAAAGCACCATAAACTTAGTTCAGTTGTCTAGGATCGAATATACTATCGTACCCCATTTTAATCTCTGTACCCATATAAACTAGTTCCCAACAGGCACCCCATAACCAGGGTGAAGTGATCCATTTTGACGATGATCGGCTCCTACTCGCATAGTTACATGTGTCTTACGGCCCCCGATTGTTGTAGTTACCTGTGCTGGTCCCACCATGGGGTGTATCAAGTCCCATGGTGGCGGCCCGACACAATCCTAGAATGCACAGGTATGCTACTGGTGCCCAGTGCCTTATTTTTCTGCGCCGGAGTGTGTGCACGCCCGCACCCCGTTAGAACCTACACTGCTGCACCACCGCCATCGATTTGACCTCTTACAATCAGCCCAGTAATCGTGCCCCACCCTGCCTAGTTTCAGGGTATCATGATACCTTGTAGGGTTACTGCGAAAAGGGTCCCCCGCTACTAGGTTTTCTATTTCTAGCCAACATGCTAAGTTGGTTAAGTGCTTTATAAACCTAACCCCCAATCAGTCTGTTTAGTTTAGCATGTTCCATTTTGATTAAGTATTAATATAATTTACTTAATCCTATCAATCCTGACTCAGCCTTAATTGTCTTATTAAAGCCTTGAGCTCTCACATTAGACAGGTATTGTTGTGGCTGCCTGTTGCCGGTTGGGTCCGGGCAGTCTTACGCCACAACTCAGTCTAACCTCGGGTCCTTATTGGGCTCCGTGTTTAACCACCCACATTGGATAGGTATTGTTGTGACTACTGGACAGCCGGGCGGTTCCGGGCAGGTTTACATCACAACTCAATCCAACCTCGGGTTAAACACATCGTATTTTCTACATTTACATATTTTGTCTCTTTTCTTTTTATATGTAAATATTTGCGGCCCATTATTCAAATTCATCTTTATTGGTTAAATTTCATTTATGCCACTTAATTTCTTTTCAAGATTGTTGGCATGCGTTGAACATGCCAACACATATATTCTATATTTTAGCCCAAACGTTATTACCCCCGTTTTACACGTTCGCTCCAATGTAAGGTGTGTTGGGTTTAATACTTAAACCCAATTAAGCCAAATGAAAAGGGGAGGCTTACAACATGGTGTTTATAAGATATCATGAAAAAGGGGAGTGTGAACGCATGAACTTGCAACGAACGATTCAATTAACATAAAATAGGCACATGTGAACTTGCAATTGTAACATCATATAATCATGGCATAACATGAATCATTTTATCCACATAATCATAGCATAAACAATACTTAAACATAAATCATTCTATTCATATGGTTAATGCATAGACAATACTTAATCATGGATTATTTTACTCATATGATTATGGCATAAGCAGTACTTAAACATGAATTATTCTAGTCATATGATAATGGCATAAACTTAAACATGAATCATAGGTTCAACTAACCATGTAAACTTGAAATTAAGAATCTAACTAAATTAGATATCATTATTATTGGCACAGGGTCTTGACTAGAAATATAAGCCTATATTTTTATTTAGGCATGATATAAACTAATCGTGTTCATAAAATCGCTACATGTTAACAAAAAGGTGCTTACTTTTGTCACTAATACAAAAGTATGGTTCAACTAGAATTATCCCAACCTAATTCTTATATGAATCATGGTTTTCATTCTATTCATAGAATTATAGCATAAACATATCTACACTTACATCATGGTTTTTATTTTATCTATGTAAACTTGCAAGAGGAATGTAATTCTAATGTAATTCTAATGTAACTTATGATAACAACATGAGCCTAAAAACATGTTTTTCAATTGGGCATAATAACGAACATAGTTTAGTCATGTTCATAAAATTAATACAAATTTACAAAGATGCGTTCTTTTGTCACTATCACAAAAATATGATTTTTATACTTGAACTATGATGCCAATTCCAACATAACTTCATATGAATCATAATACTTAGTCGATTCAATTACACACTAAAAGTGGTCATAAAAGTATGTACATCATATTAGCATAATAATGAATCATATACTTGCATAAGTCCCAATCAAAATTCCACAACATGTGGTTGTCAACATAAGCCACATACTTGTATGAATCAAACCATAGCATTGCCGAATCGTTAGAATCAAAATAACATACAAATATAAGTCATTATCTCCACAATTCCATTTCGTTTCCAACGCAAATCGCGTACTTGCAAATATCCAATCGTATACCATAATATTCCCAAATCGTTTTGCATCAAAGCAACATTCAAATATAGATTATTATCGCCACAATTCCATTTCTTACATTACACAAATCAACACAATTATTTAATTCACATCGGAATAGCACTCTACTTACAGCGTATGACGAATCTTCAATTCAGAAATCTGAATTATGAATTTGGAGATGCTATCCTTTGTTGTAGGCGTTGCTTTGATTTGATTAACGTTGCTTTAAGCTTTGAATTATCTCCTAGTTGCCTCTCTATTTCTGACGGCTATCTTCAGTCTCTCCTCAGCAGCATGACGGTCTCATCTCCATTTTAGTTTATGTGAATTAGGGTTAGCCTTAGGTCCTTTTTATAGAGTTTGTGAGTTGATTTAGACCGTCGATGAAGCTTGGTTCAATAATAGCCGTTCGTTTGAAGGAGAGACCCACCAGAGCTGACACCTAGCCCTAGTGACAAGGCAAGGCTCAGAAAATCGACCAAACACAGACCTGGCCAGCCAGGACTTGACCAGACCTGACCAGCAAGTCATTTTTGACCTGGGCGCACTTGGCAGGTGCGCCAGGTCAAAAATGTACTGGCGCACTTCCCAAGTGCGCCAGTGCATTTTTGTTCTGGCGCACTTCCCAAGTGCGCCAGTGCATTCTGACCCGTTTTCTGGTTTTTCGCCCAACTTCGTCCATCCATATCTTCTTCATACGATATTTGTTTTACGCAAACTCAGACTCTATCTCAAGCAGAATTCCGAGACGAACGCAATGGCGTATCCCGTTTCCCTTAATTCTTTGATTTAAAATTGGTTATACTTTAATTTGTGAATCTCACTGTTATAGAATACACGGGGTGTTACAAAACCATTATAAGACCCAAGTCCCATCACACAATGCAACGCAAACCGGAGGATAGGGTTTTACCTTATAATGGTCAAAAGATGCTTGATACGATAAAACGGATTTAGTATTAGTGTGTATATATATGGGTATATATATATTTCAAAAACAATTCAATCATAATGTATCAATCATAGCCGGCATAGTACCCCATCCTACTATGTCGCCATACTAGTTCTACAATCAAAACCGCAAGGTCGTATTGGAAATTGCATTTCCATCATGAGTCGAGGCTAGGGGCAAGCTCCTTTCCGATTCGAGACACTCTAGCAAATGCCTCAGGATCCCCCGCAGTGAACCCTTGGATCTTCAGGGCCGGTCCCTACCTAAGGGTAGTGGAATAATTATGCTTGAACACACGCTTCCCGGTCCCTTTGGACCTATAGTATGACCACTAACGACCTATAAAAATCCGAGGCGCCTCAAAATCCATCATCCACATAAGTAAAATGTCAGCCAGTTTAAGCACCGACACCACTCCTAGCTAGAAAGAAACGTGTGCACTCCCTGCAGTAGCTATGCCGTAATAGGCTATACTTTGATCATCCCACAAGGCCCTGCTTTTCAACAAAAGCCTTGATCAATTGCATCTTGGCGTGCCACATTGACAATTCACGACATGCGATCAATCACTATTAACATAAACCCGGGTGTTAAGTAGAGAATAAATCCTCCACCACCAAACAGACATACATTAACAGAAATCGATTTAATTCACATTGAACGAAATCCAATGTCAGACACGCATCCATTTACTAGCTTATGCTCTGGGTCTGAGCGAAAACCAAATTCGAACAATCAACAATAGTCCGGACGGCCACCACTGAAGCCCCTTCAAGGTAGCTACTCCCATCAAGGGTCTCTGTAGCAACACATCCATTCGATGTGAAGATCTTCGGTCTTCAACCACCGTCTTCATCTTTGACTCTTCATCGTCGTAGTAATTACTCGGAATGGGTTAAACCCGGTCTTCCCGAATAACTCACATATTCTATAATTAAAAATCAAGTACTATAAAACACATCCAACGCCACACTCCAATCCTGAATATTCTTTTAAATAAAATATTCACATTATCCTATCAAAGATAAATTCTTCAAATTTATTCTTAAATCTTTTCTTTAAAAGATTTATTAAGAACCCAATTTGGTTTTAAATATCAAAAATCATTATTCAATGATTATTTAAATTTAAGAAATAAATCTTATCTTTAACTAGGTTAAAGAACTAATGTCATTTTAAAACATAGATCACGGTAAACCCAAAATCATCTTCCATAAAATATGGAACTTTCACAGAAATCAAATCAATATATAATCGTTATAAATTTCTGTATCCGACCAATAATATAAATGGAATAACGGCAAAGCCTCTTAAATTCCATATGTAGTATTGGTCTTCTTTTACAGAAGCTTATCTCGGTTATTATTAATTCGAATTCCATTCAACTCCAATTTAATATATTAAATCGGAAAACTTGGCTTTTGGAAAATTCCCCTTTAAATCTTAATAAAAGAATTATAAATTCCAAATCATATTTTTACTGTCAGTTGGGTTAAAGAACACATGTCACTTAAAAACACGGTTCACAATAAACCTAACTCACAGTTCATCTTATTTCAATTACTAAATGTAATTGAAAACTTTAATAATCTAAATTAAAAGATTATTCTTTTCATACGGGGTTTAAGAACAGTGTTATTTAAGACACTATTCATGACAACCCAAAAATCAATTTATTTAATTTCAATTAAATATTGGCAAATTGGAAAACTTCATTAAATCTTAATTTAATGATTTATTCTAGTTAATAACTAGTTCATTTCAATAAAAATATATTTTCTAAAATATATTCTTTTACTAAAATATATTCTAAAATATTCTTTTCTAGAATACTCTTTATGGGAATGTGACTCTATCAACATCCATATATTGCATATAATCAATGAGAAATAACTATCAAGCATCCAAATAACACCCAAAGTGGATTCTACACTAAATATTGGGACTAGTGTAGATCAAATATCATCCCAACACCCGTGTGGGGTTTCATCCAATAAACAAATAATAAATAATTTGTACATTTGGGCGATGTGTGAAAATTATCGACTCAATCACATAAACAAGTCGGATGACTTGTAAATGGAAGTGTAATATTCAGTTTGAATATACTAGCATTTTATTTAACACATCAAACATTTCAACATCACAGACATATATTTCAAGCCATCGCTAATATCATATTTTTAACATATGATCTTTTTATTGTAACGAATCGACAATAAATATATTAACTTTTATCTCTAATCTTTTTATAGTAACTAATCGACAATAAAAATATTAACTTTTGTTTCAATTCTTTTTATTGTTAACGAATGACAATGAAATCTTAACTCTTATATATTGACCAAAAAGTATATTTTTGGTCTCATTCATTTTTAAATGACAAAATGTCTCTTTTATTCCAATTCTTTATAATGAGGATAATATTTCATAAAAATGTATGTTCTTAATTCACTCTCTTTAAATGACCAAAGATGCCTATTTTAAATTCGTTCTTTTTAAATGACAAGAATGTCCTTTTTATTTTAATTTACATTCCCTAACAGAAATGTACTTTTTATCCTAATATACATTTTCTAGCAAAATGTACTTTTTTATTCTAATATACATTTTCTAGCAAAAATGTGTTCTTTATTCTAATGTAGCAAAATGTACATCTTTATTTTCATTCTTTTAAAGTGGCAAAAATGTCCATTTTTACTTCATTCTTTCAAAGTGGCAAAATGAATGTTTTCTAATTCATTTTTCTAAAGTGACAAAAATGTCCATTACTAATTCATTCTTTTCCATGTATAAAAATATACATTTTCCAAATTCATTCTTTTTAATGAATTCTAATTATCATTAAAAATGTGAATTACATGTAAATACGTCTTTAAAACAAAATGTTTATATTTTTAATGTACCCTTTACATTAAGAGTGTAAAATCAAATGCAAATGCATTTTATATCAAAATGTGTATTTTCTAATGCATCATTTACATTAAAATGTAAAATCACATGTTTATACATTTCATATCAAAATGATGTTATAATTCCAACATAACATTTCTAACAATAATGGTGTTTTTATTTTAATACACATGTTGTAACACAATGTTATTTTATACTAATGCAACAAAAATAACATTATTCTTTTATCAATTAACAAAATGACAATTTGGTTTTGTCTAATTCTTCTTATGTAAACAAAATGACAATTTGTCTAATTCTTTTTATGTAACCCAAATGACAACTTGTCTAATTCTCTTTTTATGTAAACCAAATGACAACTTGTCTAATTCTCTTTTTATGTAAACAAAATGTGAATTTTGTCTAATCCTCTTTTTAAATATGTAAACAAAATATGAATTTTGTCATATCCTTTTTAATGAAATCAAAATGTTCATTTTAACTAATCCTTTTTAATGAAATCAAAATGTTCATTTTAACTAATCCTTTTTTAATGAAATCAAAATGTGAATATTTTGTCCACTAATCATGTTTGACAAAATTGTTATTTTTATTTCCACTTACACACATTTGGCAAAATTGACATTTTATTCTCATTAAACAAGTTTGACAAAATTGACATTTTATTCTAACTAAACAAGTTTTTACAAAAGTGACATTTCTTATTTGCCAATTCTAATGTGATAAAAATGGTATTTTTATATCATGTAAACTCTAATACCACTAAAATTGGCATTTCTTATTAATATTACATTTCTACAAAATGTCATTTCTATAAATGACATTCCTATTAAGATGATATTTCCAAATTAATGTAGCATTTCTATATTATGACATTTCCAGATTAGCATAACATCTTCTAATATAACAAGATCAAACAAGTGATATTTTTATGTTTACAAAAATACCCTAACCAAGCATGAACATCACAATCATCGTAATCAATACACAACAATTCCATACATCATAGATCTGAATAAATCAACAAACATATATGGAATTTAAATAGCGAGAGATAATTAATATTTTAATTATATTTAAATATAGAAAACTCACCAAGCTTTTAATTCAAATCTGGAATTTATCCAAAATCTGATCTGCTCCGTTACAGTTCTGGTTTGTTTCATTGTGTAGTGCTCTCCAAGACGGTTCCAACGCATCTGAATTTGTGAATTTGTGAATTTTTGACTTCGTATAAAGAAGTTATGTTGGTTTAAAGATTCAACATTTTTATTGATTTTTAAATAAAATAATTAACAAATTATTAATCCAAATTCCTTTCCCACCGTTCATTCTTAGATCTGAAGGCCCCTGGCCCTTCTTCCTCTCTCGTTACTTACTGTAACGCTCAAACCCATCAGCTCCAATACCCTAAATCGAAACGCCCTGCTCCAGGGACCACTGACCGACGATCCGATGCCACCGTCGTGAAGCTCTGACTGCCGCCTTCCACCGCCAGCAACAACAGCCGCCTCGCGCCCCTCTGTCATCGGCGATTTGGGTTTGTACGCCGGCCCTTTGGGCTCGTTTTTCGAGCAATCCTTACCACTAGAGATGATCTCGACCGTACCAAAGTGAAGAGCTCGGAAAGTTGAACGATCTTTGCCTTATATTGATGTTTTAATTTATGTAGATTGAGAGAACTTAAGGGATTTACTAGGGATGATGTCGGCCATTCGGTGGAAGTTATGGTGGCTGTACAATCTTGAATTAGGGTTTAGTGTTGTGTATATTATACCGTATTTATACTGTGTATTTTCCATTTTATTTAATTCTTTTCTTTCAAAAATTCATGCTAATCAATACGAACTCCAAATCAAACCCAACGAGTGTTGCCCCTAGCTAATAACCCCCGTCCCGGACATAATGGAATAAGTTTCGTAACCCAGTTTGGCTGTTACGATATGTTTTTCTTTAATTTAAAATATAAATCAATTTATTTTAAATTTAAACATACATTTTAAATTACCGAGGCCACACACGGACTCAGAAAATTACAGAAAAATTATTTCTAGTTATGTTTTGACGATACGGTTCTAAAAAGACTAATTTCGTCGAATTCTAAGACCGTTTGAAAAATGACCATTTTCAAGTCGATTAAAATTGACTAAAACTGACAAAACACATTTTCCTCAGCCATGCTCACACATTAATTCGAAAAATTATGAAAAATTAAACTTAACAATAATTTGACATTCTGGTTCCAACAAAAGTGGTTTCATCGAAAATCGAGGTCGTTTGAAAAATGGCTATTTTCAAGGCCAATATATTATATTAAAATATATATAAATTCTACAACGACTTTTATAAATTTTAATCTGGACATAACTTTTGATTTATAAAACGAAATTTCAATTTTTCAGATTCGTTAGAAAGATATGATTAAAAGATTTAAATATTTTTGGCTTTATTGAAATCCGATTTGTTTTGAATCCTGTACATTCAGTCAAAGTTTAAATTCAAATTTTCAAACTGCAGTGCTGTTTCAAACTCCTTTTATAATTAAATTTAATTTATTCGTTTTAAAAATAAATTTTTCATTGTTATTATTTAAAATAAATTATTTTAAACATTTAAAATCCATTAAAATTTCTAAAATAAAATTTTTAAATTGGCCCCAAAATTCCGGGTCGTTACAATATTTGTTTTGAAATGTTTAAATGAAATTTTATTTTAAGAAATAGTTTGAACAAAATAACGATGTGGAAGAGATACTGATATGACTTTATAAGTAAATTCCTAAACTATAAATTTAAAACTTCGAAAGAGTTGAATTTATATAATATCCAATTTAAGTAAATAATTTACGAAGTCGTACCTGAATTTGAAACTAAAGTCACATTAAAATGGATAATTTCGAGAACCTTTGATTCTATAAGTATTTTGTTTATAAGTATGAAAACTTACATATATATGATTAGTATAAGAATGAAGTTACTTTGAAAATATTGACTTGAAAAGTAACAAATATGAAATAATAATCTTATATATAATGGAACTTATATAAGAATGATATGTTGAAATATGATTTGCAAAATCTTGTAATTTAAATTTTATACAAGTACGATATATACGAAAATAAATGAATACTATGTATAGTATCATATGATTTCATATAGAAGACATGGGAAGTAACTTCCATTGAAAATCGTAAACTACTCGATGGGGGTTGCGTTGGAGCTCCACCTGACGGGAGTTCCTACTGAAAATTGGTGTTCTACTTGGTAGGAACATGTACTTAAATCTCACTCGGTGAGATCACTTTGATTGATTATACTTGCGTAATTCGAGGGGCAAGATGCCTACGGTTACAAGTGACTCCACTAGGATAGTGGTGTATCCCCTAAGTAACTATGATCTATAACCATGGCGTAATTCGAGGGGCACGATGTCTATGGTTACAAGCGATTCTTCTGGGATAGTGGCATAACCGTTGAGTAACTGCGATCTATGCAACAACCATGGCGTAATTCTAGGGGTGTGATGTCTATAGTTACAAGTGATTCCACTGGGATAGCAGCGTAACCACTGCGTAACTGCGATCCATAGGGAATGTGCTTTCCATATCCAATTTCTGAAGTATTTAAGTTTTTACAGTAGGAGTCGAAACATGTCTATTAAGTATCTGGAGATTTTTAGTCATGCGCCTAATCAACGTATGCCTAAATTCTGTAACAAACGAAAATAAACTTGTTAAGACTTCAAGTTATAGAAGTATTTTGACTTTAAATAATAAATCAATAACATGAAAATTTAATATTTTAAAACTACAACCAAAATAAACTAAGAAAGGGGTTTTAAATGTTTTGCAAGCTCACATTTTTGAAATATATCAAAATACTAATTTTCGTTCTTGGAAAGAAAAGGAACCAAGGGAATAAATACATAGTTGAACGTAAATCATTTTATTCGCATAACAGTCCTGATTCAGTTTTGAATATACAATTTTGATTCTAAATAGATTTGTTTGCTCGATTCTTGACGATGAACGCTGATACGAGTTTTTGATATAAATCTGAAATTGTCTATCATGGTTTATTGTTATGCAAGGAGAATAGAAGTTTCTAACCAAGAAGTCAAGTCAGAAGTTCGCAATAAAGCGATCGAGTTACCAATACTAAGTGGAAGCAAAATTTTGTGTTTGAACAAGTAATCGAAGTTGATATGCATATGAATGGTATATAGTTATTACTAGTTATCCCGTTCCTTTTCGAGGATGAAAAGTCTTGAGTAGTGCAGATAGTAACATCCCTAAATTTCGACCATTTAAGTTATTGAATTAAATAAAATTATTGAATTGAAAATGATTTTAAAATAAAATTTATGATGTTATTGATGAACGATTTCAAATTTATTTGTAGTAATAAACAATTTATAATAAGAAGAATGGTGATTTATAATAATGAATTTTTTTGGAAGTTTATTTGGTTGGCTTAGCTTTTTGGGGATTTATTTGGTGGGTTTGGACTTTTATTAGGCAGCTTAATTACTCTTTTGTTTTCCTGGGCTAGATAGGCAGAGCTAGAATCAGAAGGGTGTTGAAGACTGGTCCCTTGAGCATTTTTCTGGCATGCTTCCTTTGGGATTGTGTGATGTTCTCCCGTTTTCTGTGCTGGAAGTGATCAATGATTGGTAGTGATGTGAACCGTTCCATTTTACCTTTTTTGGCTGTTTTGCCCGGTTTTGTTTAGCTTTTTGGTGTGGTGTTACAAACTCGGTTGCGTTTTTATTCGCAGTTGTTTTACTTTTGTAAGCCATTAGAGAAAGACTATTTTTCTCCTTCGTTAATGATATATATCTTTCTTTTTAAAAAAATGAATTTTTTTAGTAATTGTTTGATGTTAAAGCCTAAACTTAAACTCGATTTGAATAAGAATTCAGATTGCATATATTTAATTTGAATTTTGAAAATTTAAATAGATTGTTATTAATGGAAATATAATTCGGTTGTAAGTTATTGTTGTAAAATCAATTAAGCATAAAGGACATACGGATATTTTATGTAAAATGATTCTAGAAATTATTAAGAATTAAATTGTCAATGTTTATCACATCAATTTTTAATTTCGTTCGCCCCATTTAATTAATTAGTTTTATATAAAAGGATAACGATTATCGTTAATGAATATAATGTATACAATGAAAATTTACACAAATTATTAAAATATAAATTCTAGTGTATTATTTTAGTCGTACCCATGTATTGAACATTGATAACTATTTCTCGTGTTTTAACGTTCGATGTAAACCATGAAATAGTTTGATAAGATTCGGAGTACTCAATGACCTTTGCATTCCCACATCTATAATAAGAAATGGTAACCTAAAATTAATTCAAATGTTTGAATTGGTAAACATTACCTTGATTTCTGAAATGCACATTCTTTTATAGAACACGCAACGGGCCTCTTCATATAACCCAAGTAACGTACTTTATAATAAAAGAAAGAACATTTGAAACATATCAGTGCATTGTCCGACTTTTCGATTTCCACAAATCCTTCATATAGTTGTCCTAAGGCATTCACTAATATATAAAAAAGTTGAAACATTATAAAATTCTACATTCATTCGTTTCCACCTTCTTCTCAATTGCACCTTCTCCTCTCCTTTTTAAAAGAAACCTAAGCTTCTCTTCTTACCTCTTTTCTTCTTACTCAAACTACTTACCTATTCTCTTCTTCCCAAAATTTCCCTGTTGTTCAAAACATCGAGCCAATATCATGCAACCTCTCACTGCCGACACTTCCCAATCCGATCCAAAGTTGCCCCGTCTCGCCCATCCCACGCTTGTCCCCTCCTCGTCCTGAGCTTGACCACTCAGACGCCAAAAGGGACCCACAGTGTCCCCTTCAACTGCAACCGTTGACCCTGCAGCCTCCCTCCTCTCTTCCTTGTAAACCCAACAGTCCATCCCACTCTTGATCCATCTAGCCAAGCACTCATGATATCTAACCTTGCGCCCTTCCTCCGAGAAAACCCTAGAGGTGGCGACTGGACCCGGCCCATTGAACCTGGACTCAACACGATGAGTCCCGGTTCTAGGAGGGTCGAGTTTTATTGGGTTCAAACTACACATTTTATAAATCTAAACCCGACGCGACCCGACCCGAGCTTTGGTTCGGGTCGGGTCGATTTCGGTTGGATAATAACACTAAAATCACATGTATTTCAATATTTTTGGATCGGGTCTTTCGGGTCAGGTTTGATCGGATCCTTATTTTATTTTTCATCACCTAGACCCGACCGAGACCAATCAAGTTCGACACATGCCCAGATCCTTTTGGATTGGTTCGGTTCGGTTTTTCCGTTCTAATTTCCAGCCCTAGCAAACCCACTGCAGCAAATCGCACCCTGAGTGCCACCATCCACCTGCGATGATCACCCATCATCACCCATGCCGAACTCAAGCTCTAGCAGCCCCTAGCCTGAGCTTATTCCCTCTTTCTCCATTCATAAAAAATTGTGTCATATAGCATGGTGGATGGTACATGCGTGTTTCTCCTTAGCGATGGAAAGTTCATGCACACCTCTTTGCATAAAAAATAGGAAAATTTTGCTATCCCAATTTTCCATGTTTTGATTCATGTAATATTACATGATATGTTGCATGAACGTAGAAGTTGTTGCTACCTTGATTTTGTGTCGATCTGATTGATTGGTTTGGTCATCATCATGTCTCTACCAAGCTTGTGTGCCTGAGTATCTGTATCGTATCATAGCTTATGTATCCATCTTGTAAACCACGAAAGGTGAGTAATCACTCACAACTAACATTTTATGTGGCTTATTTACTCACTTGAAATGTTGTTACATGACACATTAATGTTTATTTTTAACACATGACGTGGTATGCTATGCCGATATTGATATATAACATGATATGATGCTATGTTACACTCATGACATGTAGATATGCTTTGTATGATGCATGCCACCAATGACACTATTATATTCTATGTGATTTGTTATGTGATATATGGAATTGGTATGTATGTTCAATATGTTATGTCATTTAAGTTGTTCTCACATTGCAAGTTCCAATTAGGTAAGAAATCGATATAGGTAGAAATGATAAATACATGAATCATATGCTCGGACACTGTTGATCAAGACAATAATATTTACTTAAATTTGTAATTATGATTTGGTTGAATAAACCGATTTAGAAATTTAATTAAATATTAATTTTGAATTAAAGTTTGATTATGAAATTTAAATTTTATTGATTTAGTGTAAAGTTTAATCAAATTTTAAATTTTAATTTGTTGTTTGATTTAACTTAATATGTTTATTTAATTTAATGGAAAGAATAAATTTAAGCCGAAATTTAGATTTGTTTTGATAAATTTAACATTAACCTAAAGGTTTGATTTGATTTAGTTTAAAGAATAAATTAACATAATGATGTAACATTATTTTAATTCAAACTTTAGGAGATTTGATTGACTTGTCAAAATTGACATATGAAAGATACAAATTTGAAATTATAAGTTGAATTGATTTTAAAGGTAAATTATGAAATTTAAAGAATTTGATTTAAAGGATAAACTTGATAATTAAAACTATATGGACGAAATGTTTTAAATTAGCAATTTATTTTATAAACTTTAATTTGATTTGAATTTTTAAATATGAACTGACTTAAACCCTGATTTGGAAATGTTGATATGGTTCGGATATGAATATGGAAGAAGAAATAATTTAAAGTGAAACTGAAACCCAAAGTTGAATTTATATGGTTGGATTAAGTTATTATTATTGTATAATAACTATTTTAATTAAACTAGATTCTGTTTTATTACTCAAACAAAAAAACCAAAAAAATTGCCCAAAAGGACAAGAGGCAAAAAATTTGCCTAAAAGGACAATTTGTAGTGCAAAATGGAAAAACATGAGACCCCCCGAATTTCGCCATTTGCACTAAAAGTTGTCCTTTTGGACAAGTTTTTTGCCTCTTGTCCTTTTGGGCAAATTTTTTGATGACTTTGTTCCTTATGGCAAAAATCCCCTATATTTTTTTACAGGAATATAGTGTGAAGGACAAAAAAACCAAAAAAATTGCCCAAAAGGACAAGAGGCAAAAAATTTGCCCAAAAGGACAATTTGTAGTGCAAAATGGAAAAACATGAGACCCCCCTGAATTTCACCATTTGCACTAAAAGTTGTCCTTTTGGGCAAGTTTTTTGCCTTTTGTCCTTTTGGGCAATTTTTTTGATGACTTTGTCCTTATGGCAAAAATCCCCTAAACTTTTATATTAAATTTAACCTTTCATATTTATAACCAATTTACTTAACCGTTTATATTTATATTTAAAATTTGGAGTCCAGTGGGGTACGAACTGTCACATCTATAATTTAATGGCAGTAAATTAAAATAGCATAGCGGTTGAAGAGCATTATATCCTACAAGGAAGATTTCGAGCGATTTTATGTGAGAGGAGGTTAACATAGAAATTATATTTTTCAACTTTTCTTTTCTTTTCTTTTTTTTTAAAAAAAACTGCCTGATGAAATCGAAGGCAGCCAGGGGACTCCACGGTCCGCCACATGGGCCCCCCTTTTTAGCCAGCCCAGCAAGGAGCATCAATCCCCGAACCGTTTGGGGCTAACTATGGGGATAACCGCTCCAAGCCTTACAAAGGAGAGCGCAGCATGCAGCCGCCAAGGATCGAACCCGCAACCTCCAGGAAACTTTGTTTCCAGGATTGCTAAGCGCCCTTGCCAACTGAGCTACACCCCGCGGACATTTTTCAACTTTTCTTTATAAAACTAATGTAATAAAAGTGTGTCACCGAAGGCATCGCAATTTCTTTTTTTTTTAATAGTTCGCTTTTTAGCTCCAACGTCGAAATTTTTTATTGTCAATCAACGATTTTGTGCTAAAAAATATTTGTAAACATATATAAAATATTAAAATTATTATTGTATTATAATAGAAAAAACCAATATCTTTAACGACACACTTAAGATAAGATATGATCAAAGCACAATTCAACTTCAATGAAATGCTCTACACTACAACAAAAACACTATATTACATCTTCAATTTTACAAAGGTGGTAAAAACACCGCTGTAATAAATGTTTTTTACAACTTTTTTTCAGAAAAGTTGTAATGAACTTATTTTTAACAACTGTGTTATTTTGACAGTTGTAATAAAAGCCTATCACAAGTTTTATTTTTTGACTGTTGTAATATATGACTATATTTTAATATAATTAACAACTAATAATTAATATTAATACATTTATATTGATTATTTATAATTAATAACTAATAATTAATATTTAATAATCAATTGGGAAGTATGTTTTCAATAAATAATGATTGATAATAATTTTCAATACTAGTAATTCAATAATTCACAACTTTTATGTTTTCAATAATTTTCAATAAATAATGATTGGCAATAATTTTCAATACTAATAATGATTGATAATTAATATTTAATAATTCACAACTTTTATGTTTTCAATAATTTTCAATAAATAATGATTGATAATAATTTTCAATACTAATAATGATTGATAATTAATATTTAATAATGATTGATAATAATTTGATTAATTAATAATTTACAAATAACTCACTATTAAATACTAGTAATTAATAATTGATAATAATTTTCAATAAATAATAATTAATCAAATACTTATTAATTTGTTCAACTAAAAAAGCCCCATCTGTCTGGAGTTCACATGTATTTGCGTGTAAGGTTCAAGTATGTTTTTTTTAAGAGGTACCAGTTAGTTTATAATCTAAGATGTATAATCGTTTGTTAAATTATTAAGTAATAAACGTAGGGTAGCTTACAATAAAAACGTAATTTCATTTCCTGCTTACTGTACACGAAAATTTCATTTCCCTCCACCCTCGTTTCCTTTTAATTTTTAGTTCCCTCTTATCACTTCTATCCAAACCCTAATTTCCTTCTTGTTTCTTCCGCCGCCGCCCACTTTAAAACCCCAATTTCCTTTTTTTTCCGTAACATTCTCTTCTTTCTCGCGGTTGCTCCTCCCCTCTCGTGTGAGTCCCCATCCGCTGTCCTACCTCTTTTGCAACAACACCCTTGATTTTGCTATATTTCGCTTCGTTGTCGCTGGTTGAAAATCGCATGAGTTCCCCTTTTCTGTACCCTCCTTCTTTCTAACTCATTTATCCCAGGTTCACCTCTAAAGCAAGCCGCCCCTACTCCAAGTGCTTATCCTTGAATTTGCAGGAAACCCCAATTTGCAGGAAATCGCGTGACTAGGTCGTTTGGGAGAAGATCCGAACTCGTCCTTTCTAGATACTTGAAAGAAATGTTATTGATCATTTCCTGTGGTGGTGCTACCTGCATTTAATGTCGCGTTTCTCTCTTATAGATGGTATGTTCTTCGCTGTTGGCTAGGTTATTTTATAGTACAGTTGTTTTTGACTTTTAGTCATTTTAGATGCATTGTTTTGGCATGTTTTTGCGTATCAAGTGTATTGAATCACCCTGTGTGGCATTACGAATGCCTAATGCAGCTTGTTTTCATATTTGTAGCATTAATAAAAAGGTAATTTGTTGTAGTTTGATGGTTTTAGCAGATGAATGGTGTATGATTTATGGATGATTTTTGTAGATGGACGGTGGAGGAGGATTATGTTTTCCAGTTTGTGGGATTATGGATGATTTGGTAACTTCCAAGTAATTTTAATCATCTGTTATTCTTTCACATGAATGCAACAAGATTTTGAGAATATATATTAATGTTGCTAATATGAGGTCACCTGCAATCAACTTTTATCTGTGATGAATTAGAGGCTTTTGATGCATCCCTGCTAATCTGTATAGTGGCCTCCAGAAGATTCGTTAACTCCAGTTTATAAGCTGTGGATATACATACAGAAAACCAATTTTGTTTGCAAGTCAAAAACTATGGAACGGTGTTTAGTGCAGGCATGGGTTGTGGTTGATGATACAAGGTATTGAAATGTAGTTGATGGATGATGAAAATGCAGATGAAAGTTGTCGATTAAAAGTGTAGAAAGAAAGGATTGAAAGTGTAGATTGATAATGAAAAATGTTGATTTTGTTTTGAATTGTCTTTCTTTATTTATTTTTTAATCAGTATGCATATGTTCTTTGCTACTATTTTTTTTGCACATATGGCTTATTAGTGAACTTGGCGTCATGTTTCTATTGTAAAGAAGTGAATGCTAAAATTAAATTGCTAGACTTTAAAAAAATCTGTAAACAAGTGAATTATAACAACAGTGGAACATTATAGTTGTAATAAAGTCTATTACAACCGTGGAAACCAGTTGTAAAATACAAATGTCACAACGGTGTTGCAACGATGCATAAAAGTTGTAAGAAGTTTTAATCTATTACAACTTCTTAATACACGACGGTGGTGTCACCGTTGTAAAAAGTATTTTACAACGATGTTCCATCGTTGTAATAGAGTGAATTTTTTGTAGTGTCTAAAATTGGGTGTTGCTAAATACACAAAAATAAACTATTTTTTTTTACCATTTTTACCAGATTTCTTAATATCTCGTTATTAATACCACATACAACATACTCCTTATTAATCTTAATCCCGAAAAGAAAAAAAATTATAAACTACAAAATTATCGTGACTTTGAAACAAGGATGAATCAAATGATAATACAAGATAAATCTATAATTGTAATCCTACAAGTCTAGTTAGACACATGTCGGTTGTCAAAAAAATAAAATTTCCGTATTCTAATCATTCGGTTCTATGCTTACCTTTTGTAGTAAAAATAAAATAATGATCTGAGGAAAATAACTAGTAAAATATTTTAAAAATTTTAAACCCAAAGCATCATTGATTTTCCAACAATAATGAAACTTGGAGAACATAATCGGACTACGCAGGATACATTATAGTCATTAGAAAGAACCATATTCATTGTAAATTTATGTTAATCAATTTTGATAACGATTTGATTAAATTATCTACGAGTTTACTTACGAAAAGAGCACGAGGTAACGAGTTTACATTGCAAGCAAATAAGATTCCAACAGAAAAAACATATGTTTCACCATGATTTCTTGCTACAATGCACCACATTCAGATAATCCTGGATATAATTAGAATATGTTTGGCAGACCAAAAACTGCAGACAAAGAAAAGTACTTCTAAAAGAAACCAAAAATGGATGGAAGAGCTAACAATAGCATCAGCCATCGTAGTTATAGATTAACCAACGATAGAGCAAAGCCGTGTCTTTTATTTTGATAATAATTGCAATATTCCTTTAACTTTTCAAAAAGAACAGCAGGGACAAGCCAAATTTGTGCTGTATAAAATCACAGCCATTTGATGTTGAAGTATAATAAGGTACATGTCGCAGAAAATAAATATCTAAAACACTGAGAACAAATAATCTTAGATGGCAAGGCAAATCAGTTTATAGATATATCACTTGGAAGACTTTCCAGTCACGCCTGCAACAACCTGCATATGTTGAAACAAAAAATTAAACATATAGATAACACAAACTAACATAGAAATAAGCAAGTTTTATAACAGAGCATGCATATACACAAGCACATCCAATATTAAGCACGAACTTTGCACCAAAAATGCAAAAAAAAAAAAAAAAAAAAAAAAAAAAAAAAAAGGAAGAAGAAGAAGTTTACATAGATTTCAGCAACGGGGTTTTATTCAGAAGGACAAACGGTACTAAAATTTTATTCGTTAGGACACGCGCCTAAAATTTTACTCAAAAGGACAAGCGGTATTAATTTTTTTCGTCGTTCTTCATCTCGTCGCTAATTATCTCGCTCATCACCTCGTCGTTCATCATGTCGAACGATTTTCTATCCCGAAATCATTTTTAATATCAATCAAATCAAAATCCGCGGCATCTCGTACAATCGATCCTCAAACATAAATCGACCAGCAAAATCTAGGGCACGAAATCGATCTCGCGCGTATTCGATTGGTGAAATCGTTCACGAAATTAGGGTAAATTCGATTGCTATGATTCGTTTGGTAGTAAATATGATTTTTTGATTTCGTGAATTCAAAGTAGAAATCGAACGAGAGAGATGAACGAGAAAAAAATCGCTGGAAAAAGTTTTTTTTTTTTTTTTAACCGTGAAGTTAGAAGCAGCTCGTAGGTATCATTTTTCTATTTTTTTAGGTATCATTTTTCGTGTTTCAACAGTGTTATGCTTTTGTGATTATAATTTTGGTGATATATCAGTTTTCTACATGTACTGTTGCATTAGCTTTGCAACTCAATCGAAATTATGTCATTTTAATCAATCAAAGTGGGATGTAAATATTTTTTGAACTAGTTTTCCTTCAAAATATCAAAGCAGTTTCTCGGTATCATTTTTATATTTTTTTAGGTATCATTTTTATATTTTCAACATGAATTCACATCATAGCAGTTTTTAGGTATCATTTTTATATTTTTTTAGGTATCACTTTTATAATTTCTAGTTGAATTAACATCATAGCAGTTTTTAGGTATCATTTATATTATTTTTTAGGTATCACTTTTTTATTTTCTAGTTGAATTTACAGTATTATGTTGGTATAAGTTTTGATTGTGTATGGAATTCTTGCAGATACTGCATGCTGCTGGAGATTACTTGAATTCAAGACCGGAGTGCATACAAGTAAAAATAAATGCATGAATGCATGCTTGGAATGGGGAGCAGTGTTCCATGTACGTAGATTGTATAGGAAAAAAAAATGTATCATATTAAATCAGTTATGTATCATTGTAGATATCATATGATACAAGTGGGTATTATTGTGTATTACAGAGAATAATCTCATTTTTGTGACAATTGAATTGAATTGATTGCTATTATTTTTTTAACCAATAGGTATTATTGTGAATAAATATTATTTTTGTGAGATTTGAATTGAGTAGATGGGTGTTATTTTTTTAATCAGTGGTTATCAGTTAAAATTAATGTTGTGTATCAAAAAAAGTCAATTGCCAAAGCAAACAACACAAATCTACCTACTTGCCACAGTTCTCATACACAAAGCCATAAAAATAATACCTAAAAAATATAAAAATGATACCAAAAAACTGCGTTAATATTTTAACGACAAAAATAATACAGAAAATGTTTGAATCACAGTTTGATTGATTAAAATAAAATAAATTCAATTGAATTACAAAGCTAGTGCAATAGTACAACAACAAAATTAATACAGTAACAAAAAGTAACTAAAAAAAACATAGCACAGTGACTACAGTAAAAATGATACCCAAAAAATTATAAAAATGATACCTAAAAACTGCTATGATGTAAATTCAACTAGAAAATACAAAAATGATACCTAAAAAAAATATAAAAATGATACCTAAAAACTGCTTTGATAATTTAAAGGAAAACTAATACAAAAAAAGTTTACATCCCACTTTGATTGATTAAAATGACATAATTTCGATTAAGTTGCAAAGCTAATGCAACAATACATGTAGAAAACTGATATAGCACCAAAATTATAAACAAAATAGCATAACGCTGTTAAAACACGAAAAATGATACCTAAAAAATAGAATAATACCTAAAAACTGCTGATAACTTCACCGTAAAAAAAAGTATATAGCGACGAATTTTTTCTCCTTCATCTCTCTCGTTCGATTTTCTATGCCGAATTCGCAAAATCAAAAATAACGAAATCATCTTTACTGCCTATCAAATCAAAATCCGCGGCACCTTCAATAATCGACGAAGTTTTTCAGACAAAATTAGGGCAAATCGACAAAATTAGGGCAAATCTCTTGAACGAATTCCCAAATCAGTACGCGCATGATCAATTTTGGTATGGATTTGATTTCATGCGATTTTCAGTTGAAATGATTTCGTGGAAGAAGAAATCGAAGAAGAGAGAAAGGAGCGGAAGAAGAAATCAAAGAAGACAGAAAGGGACGACGGAAAATTGTCCTTCTGAGTAAAATTTTAAGCGCGTGTCCTTATAAATAAAATATTAAGATCAATTGTCCTTGTAAGTAGTTTCCTGTTACAGCAAACCACATGTATCAAATTAATTATGCAGTGTAGCACATCAATTGCCATTTGATTTCCAACTCAAATTTTGATTCAAGTAAACAGATTTCTCTATCTTTCCACTCCTTCCATTATTTAAAAATATGCTTATGGTGAAAAGTGGAGGCATGCAAAACACGGGTGCAATATAATGCTCCGTCTCCCTCCCTACTCACACCCCCACCCCTCAAAAACACACACACTTCTATTCGAATATTCAATATCTTTTCACTTTCTTTCTACAAACTCAAACATTTAAATAGAAAAGTGTGGGTGAAATGAGGAGGCTATATAAAAAAAGCTGCAGATCTTGTGTGTGTATTGTAAGTGATTCTAAAATTTTCAAGTTAGATTCTATTTCCATGCGTCAACAACGTTTGAAGTCTGGAATCCTAGGCTAGCCTGGATTAGGATTATTTCCACTGTATGAGATTGTATCCATCTCTTGGCTTGGAGAACACTGTATTATCCGCTCCATAAATTTCAGAATTTTTCGGCTGTCTTCTCCTTCTACGGTGAAAGTTGTAGCCTTATTTTTTATTATCTTCCTCCTTGTTCCTGATTCTTGTAGTTCATCAACCATGGTTAATTCCTTACATCGTCCATCCCCCTTGCATCTAATTTCTAACCAGTCATTTCTATTCTTTCCAATTCCAATTTTTCCTTGAATTGTCATAGGCTGAATATTATAATAAAAAAGTGCTTGCCCTCTCTTCATTTTTGTTTACACAATCCCAACCTCAGGTCGCCGCTGCTTAAGGTAGAAGCGAACTACACGTATTTTTTTATTTTTATTTTGAATTTAATACATTCGAATTTGATAAGGTGAACTTCGACCCATTTATGTGTGTTTTACTGAATACACGATAATGCCGGAACAAAATTAGACTTTAGTAAGGCCAACCTACACGGATGTCCACTACCTTGCACCAGTTTGTGCCTCGCAAGTGGGGTCTAACCAAAAATAGAGTGAATCCTAGATGAATTAATTTTCATTTGATTCTTACAAGTAGTGTTGGAGTACTTCATTGTATACTCTCTTAAAGAGAATGGCGCGCGCGCGCGCGCACACACACACACACACACACACATATATATATATATATATATATATACACACACACACACACACATATATATGGGCACTCCTGTTTTTCAGCACCCCTACTCTACCATGAGCTACACTAATCCAAATCCAACAAGAATTTATAGATATTCAATCCACATATATTATCATCTATTTAAAATTTGAGCTCATTTCGATATTCGTAGAATAATATATAGGATAAATTGACAGAAATAATCCGAAGTTTGACGTGTCTTCCCATATTAATCCGAAGTTTGGATTATTTTTAATTAATCCCAAGTTTGGGGGGTCCCTTCCCATATTGATTCCGATGACTTATTAACTTGTCGTAGCCGGTTATCAAACTTAAATTCGTCTTCCCCAAACTAGTTTCCCACTCCAGAAAAATCATTTGGAAAAGAAGAATTTAAGTTTGATAACCGGTTACGACAAGTTAATAAGTCATCGGGATCAATATGGGAAGGGACCCCCTAAACTTGGGATTATTTAAAAATAATGCTAACTTCAGATTAATATCGGAAGACACATCAAACTTTGGATTATTCATATCAATTAATCCTAATATATTTGATGCTTAAATTTAATAGTTCGAATAAATGTCTCTATGGTGAATAACTGAGCTAAGATTTTGAAAATGTTACGAATGTCAGAACGAGCTCAATTATTTTGGATAAATGATTATATATATATATATATATATATATATGTGTGTGTGTGTGTGTGTGTGTGTGTGTGGATTGAACATCTACAAAATCTTATTGGATTTGGATTAGTGTAGCTCACGGTAGGGTAGAGGTGCTAAAGGGGTGCTGTAAAACAAGGATGCCCCGGGACGCTCCTCTCTATGTGTGTGCGCGCGCGCGCCTTTTGCACAAATGATTTTACTTTTCTCGCAATTTATATGCAGGACGTCAGCCTTTTATCACACAACTCCGAGAACATACTAGTTCTGGTTTTTTTTTTTCCTTTTTTATGGCATCCGCATGACTGACAAAAGGGTAAAACTTTATTCAACCTCCCGAACAAACTTTTAAGTTTGATTCACTACCACTAACTTTTAAGTTTCAGGCTAGTTTATCCCTACTATTTAAAAAATAATTAGATCCAGTGCATTTCCATTGTTTCGTTATGATTCCATTCTTCTTCTTTTTTTACTGCATCCACTTAACCGAAAAAATATGACTTTGTAGGCTTTTGAACATTGCAAACAAACTTTTAAGTTTAATTCATTATCACAGTTTTCTAAGTTTCAGGCTAATTTACCTCTATTATTTATAAAATACTTTAACCAAACACATTTCCATTGTTTTTTATGATTCTGTAAATACCCTCCATGCCAGGGCTGGAGTCGGGAATCGGGATCACCCTGGGCTATTGTAATATTGGTACTTCGCCAAAATGCAGAAAAGAATATTAAGCAATTGCTAAATGAAAAACTGAAAACATAAAAGAAGATGGATGAAAAATTGAAAATTTTAAGGATGAAACATGAATAGGAAAATTATATAATTGAATGTAGAAACAAAAAAAAAAAAAAAAATTCAAACACAATATGGACAAAGAGAGGTAAAATAAGGACAAATAAACATTGTATAATAATTTAAGAATTTGCTCATTTCTCATCACCGCTGCAGCAACAGGAGCACTACCATTTTATTTATTTTTTGGCATCAAAGCTATAATTTGTACATTACATTTTAGTTTAATTTTTAGTTAACAGAACAAATGACACAGGTATAGTAATATATAATCATTTTTTATGCCTATGGTAGTATGCTTGTTGCAAATTAGTAACCCGGGCTGTAGCCCAGGGTACATCCAACATAGATCCGTCCCTGCTCCATGCAATCTGACTTCCTGACTGTCTTATTCCATTCTCATTTATTAAAATAGCCCTAACCAAAAAAAAAAAAAAAAAAAATCCAACAACTTTTCATGGTTCTTTATATGATTCCATAAACACCATCCATGATGTCTTCCTTCCCAACTGTCTAGGTCATTCTTGCTTACTAAATTAAACCCTAGTCACAAAACATTATCCAACACTCAATGAAATCTACCACCATCCCCACCACTAAAGACATTTGCGTATTTGAAAATCCCTATTTAAATATAGAAATTGATTGGACAAGGTTCATCGAGGATCATTATTCCAACAGCCATCGAAGGTACAGACAAATGCCATCAATTTTTTCATATTACATCATTTTAAATCATGTCCATACATGTGCACATCGTGCACGACATGTACAACTAGTACTCGTAATAATTTTTGTCTTACCATTTACAAGGAACGACTTCAACACCAGTTAACGTTTGTGGTGCAAGTTTTTAGACCATCTCCCAAAGTATCCCACAAATAGGTAAAATTGAACCAATCACCATGTCTTCTCCTTTGTTAACAAACATCATTCCTTGCTTATGTGTAAAAAAAAACACATAAACATAATTAAAAAAATGCATACATCCAATGAAATTTTAGTAGAGATCTTCCTATCATTACCTTGTTCCCAAGGATCAAATTCGGTTCATCAAGAAACTCAGACCAATATGAATCAAACATGGTCTACGTTCAAACAACGTTTGAACGGATCAAGCGAAGTACGAACAACAAATAAAGATTATCGAACGATTCAAACAAACTTGATTTCTAAAGAAAAGAAAAATCTTGCACTAATTCATGTACGTTTACAAATCAAACCTGGACGTGAACGGACACTTTTTAAGTCTAACACGGGTAGACTTCCGGCTATCCTATTCATTTTTTAGCCCTACTTGTGCCTTCAGGGCATATCGATAACACGTTGTGGCACTGGACATCTCTAATTAAAAAAAGAAGGGAAAAACTCCACTGCATGGTCGCCCTTGGTTAGATTTAGGATACAACCATAGTTATTAATGGCGCACGGCGCAAAAAGGCGAAACATCAGTCCGGAGCCTTGGCGCGCGGCGCGGCAAATGGCGCGCGCCTTTCTGATTTACGGCGCACTTTTGTTTTTTAATTTAACATATAATAAAAAATATTAAAAATTCGGTATTTTTTGCTAAAACATGTGCAATCAAAGTTTTTACTATTTTGCAAAAAGAAACATCATCATATTTGAGATCATTAGCATAAAATTTCAAGCGTCATAGGTTTCAAAATCCAATATAATAATACATATTACTAATAAA
The DNA here is from genome assembly GCA_030737875.1 of Allium sativum. Lineage (NCBI taxonomy): Eukaryota > Viridiplantae > Streptophyta > Magnoliopsida > Asparagales > Amaryllidaceae > Allium > Allium sativum. The sequence goes on along the minus strand of CM060916.1, from coordinate 1,041,573,007 downwards.
CTAGAAATTTGAATCCGATTCAACAATCATATTTTCAAAATCCATCAGAACCTACAAAATAAATAAAACAAAATACAAAACGTTAGCAAACACAATAATATGATCAACATTAATCTTGTGTGAACTGCAAAAAATGAAAAAATAAACAAAAACAAGCAAAAAACAAAAAAATAAACAAAAGGCGCGCCATTTTGCGCCGTGCGCCTTTTTTGCGCCGCGCGCCTTTTGCGCCATTTCGTGCGCCTTCTCATATTCGCCGCGCCATAAGCCAAAATGGCGCAGATGTTGCGCCGCGCCGCGCCGTGCGCCATGGCGCGCCATTGATAACTATGGATACAACAAGTGTTGAATGGTTACAGTTATTGCTTTAATATTCTTCTGTGGTTTAAAAGAGAACATATCACCCACAGTCACTAAAATTATCATTATTTATAGAAAGTAATAGCGTGTTAAGTAGCTCAAACTTTGCACTACTGGTGTAAAAGAAGAGGAATAATAAGATTGATGAAGTCCCAAGTCTGATGTAATTCGTTAGCTCACATTTCAAGAATTTTCTGCATTCACCATTGAAGTTACTACTATATCCATTTTCTATTACTCAGATACAACATAACAGTTTCATCTCACAATATACCATACTTGTTTTTGACATTCCTAATAGAGATGGGGTAGAAACATGCATTAATTTTTTTGCAGTCAATTTTTACAAGTGGTACCACTCACTATACCCTAGCAAAATTGGTTGATTGCTAGATATAATAGCTTTATCTCCTGTCTCACTAAAATTCTTTTTGCTAAACCAAAGAAACTATTCCACTATTCACTACTTACGATGACAAGTTTTCTAACGGGATTTTGCTATACTTCTCCCAACTGGTTTTAGTCGCTTTTCCGATAGTGGTTGAAATATAAAGCTTTGCTCTTCAATGGTAGATTCAAATCGAGGATGTAACGTACGATGGGAACATCGCCCAATCTTAGCATATATCCAACCAAACTTCCAAACTTAAGGAGATCCGATGATATATAATATTAGGAGCCCCACAATCTAGCTTTTCTTATAGCTACAAGATCACCGAATGAAGTAATACTGTAGTTTAAGGGATCTACGGTTTGTAAATCATCATCAAATAACAGAAGATAAATTCTACTTAGACATAACCGAAGACAAAATTTGACACAGCACTACCATTAGACATTGAGAATCATAACCATCCAAACAATATTAAAAAAAATGAGCCATCTAGTGTGTGTGTGTGTATAAAAGAATAGATAAAAACAAAGAGGTATATACATACATCATTTAGCACTGGTGGTGGAACTTGCTTGGCTGTTTCAAAAGAATCTAATATAGGCCTCACCACAGCTGGAAGAAATAGACCTGTTGTTTGCATCAGTTAATATGTATTAATTATAATTAAGATAAATTGGAAGAAAAGGTAATATCTCACAATCCAATTTCTAACAAATTAAACAAGAAATTACTACAAAACTAAAACCATTACAAATTGAGCATCACAGTGTTATCACTTATTATAGCACAATGAACATTAATCTTCAGTTGATATTCTTCAAGGTCATTTCTTAGACAAGAACCATACCAAAAATGCCTTGAAAAATGAAAGGTACAAACTTTTTAGTTACTGTGGTAAATGGTAATTCCTGCATAAACACATCGGCTGAGCACGTGCATACACAAGATAGCATGGTAAATCTCTCTGTCACACACACACACACACACACACACACACACACACACTGAGTAGGTTTCCAAAACCAAAAGGCAAATCAAGTTGCTCTCAAGTTTTCAAAACTAATAGCTGTATCTTCATGAAGATTATTTTTGCTATGAGACAAGTTTAACACGACTGTACTCTCCACCTACAAAACTCTCTAAAGTTACTGCTGCATATATTTGACAACTAACAGGCAAATTAGGGGAACTCTACGTAAGGAAGATATGCTCAGGCACAAAAGAGGAGATTAAATTTATAGAACAAAAAAATAAGAAATCTTACAAGACAGTACAAGATGGTATACTTGAATGTATCAGACAAATTATAACAAAAAAGATGCTCAATATATATTGGTCAAAAATAACATAGAAAAACTGCATACGTTCTTCAAGTGAATAAAATGAACTATAAATTCGTCAAAACACCTTTAAGACGATATTTTCAAAAGAGGAAAATAGGCAGAAGGCAAAACTTAGGAAATTTTTTAGTGAAAAGTATGGGAAGTTAAAAATTTAGTGAGGCGGACAAGTTTTAGTGTAAAAGTGGAATTGGCAATGGGCCCCCTGAATTCCACTTTAACACTCAAAGTAGTCCTTGCCCCTAAATTTTAAAGCTTCCATACTTTTCACCAAAGTTTTTCTTAAGTTTGTCCTTTAAAAGAAAATCCCCTTTTCAAAATTTAAACATATTTAAAATAATGAAGTAATGCATGGAAAAGGAACAATCTAATCCATCAATGAATTAATCTAACGATCAAAATTTAAAGCATCTTTTCTGAAATACATAAATTTGGCATTTTACCCAAGCACCAAATTACACATGAATCATTTAACCTAAACCTCCTGTGATTGGTAGTTATCATTGCACAAATTTAACCATATACACTTAGAATCAATCCTCAAAGTTCACGAAAAAAGTTGAATGAAAGATTAAACCTGCCCTTCTATAATTGATGTTTCTACAATAAAGTATTGAAATTAACAGTTCAAAGCGGTTTAAAAAACTTGAAGAACTAAAAAGGACAGTTAGACATTCTCGTGTCTTTTTACATAATGGTCCATAATGAAGACAAATATGTTATTGCAAATTATTAGTTCAAATCAAAATTCACATTGTAAACGTTATGACAAAATGGATGAAGTCTAATACAATAAATATGAGAAGGTTAAGTACAATGTTTCAATTAGCATGTGGTGTTATGCCAAAAGAATCCTTGCTTTGCAAAGTACGAAAATAATTAATAAATTATTTTCTCCAAAAGAGCACAATCGTGATGCAGATTTAAATGTAAGGTGTAAGGTAAAACCAAGAGGACACGATCAGTGAGCAACAATAGGGGACGGGTGACTAATGTAAGATGGTATGACAAAGTGAAGAATAAAATAAGCACAAGAAATATTTCGGTAAAAAACCAAATGCCATACTTAGAATGTTGTGATACGAATATAGGAAAAGTATGTCAGTGCAGTAAGGCATTTCAAGAACAGTTTAATCATTACGTATCCACCTAAATGCTACTTTGGCCATGTAACATTCTACTTGAAATTGTGAGCACTTTTGTGTTCAATGGTATCAAGTTCTTCCACTCATCCATCATCCATCATCATAGTTTCTTGACACGATAGTAATATTTGTAAAATTAATGTGGTCCTATCGGAAGAATGAATGACAAATCAGTTATACTAGCACAATTCAATACATGTATTACGATGACATTAAAAGAAGAAGCCCTAAACTCAAAATGTAACTTAAAAATTGAAATAAAAACAGCGCTTTTTTTTTTTTTTTTTTTTTTTGAGTTTGTTTTATCAAAGTGTGTATGAAGACATCGCAATATCACGAGAATTTTCTATAAGTCAAGCCATCTTGCAGATGGGAAGTCTCACAAACGCATGTTGACTCGTTAAAGGTTTATTATTTGTAATCATATGCACTAACCGCACATGTTAAAATCTCCAGTTTATCATCTGTTCAACTTCATACACGCATCACGCATGATGAAAATTAGCTATTAATAAGCATGTGAAAAACCAACTTTAATCAGGATAAATGCTTAAAAGCTACGGCTGATAACAACAATATCCAAACAAGACCACCCATCCCAAAAACCTCTCCACCGAATCCTATTTGCATAAGGGAAAATAAATAAATATCAGTCATAATAATAACTGTTAAGGCCCAAATAGATATAAAGAAAGCAGTATGATCATGATGATGCATACAACTGAATATATTGCATGAGTTAGATACTTATGGACAAATGTTAACTGCTGAAATGAATGGATTTTCTCAATGCACAATGTGGACAGAATTGATGTTTGCACTTGCTTATGTTTGGGGAGATGGATTAACAGAAAATTAGTCAACTTGAGTGCATTAAAAATGAAGACAGCTGATAACTTGATATTCTTGCAATAACTATTTCATTCCCAACTTGAGTACAGTTCAAAATCACCCATAAAATGACATCAAAAAAAAAAAAAAAAAAAAAAAAAAAAAAAAAAACTACATTACCGAGATGTTCAAAATCCCAAACCGAACTTGTTATCTGACAACCAGCAACAATCAATTAAACACCGTTTCTAAGGTTAAATAACTAAAGCATTAAGCAGTGCAAAATTCTTGCAAGTCTGAATCAGAATAACAGTGTAATATAAAAACTGTATGTAATCAGCCCAAATAGATTCCAACAAACCACGGGCTATTCTAACGCATCCAAAAGATATAATTTAGTGTGTTATTAGCAGCAGCAAACAGATTTAAGAAAATTATTAGAAGAAGAAATACAATTGTCTGAATTGTAAAGGGCCACGAATAACAGTACCAACTCCAGCAATCAAGCAAGAGGCAGCTACGACAGGCTCTTGAACAACAAAGATTTTCAGCTTCTCCATTACTACTCCCATCTTTCTTTTTAGATTATTTTAGGTTTGGAGATTTGGGAAGATTCTGAGAAATAAGTGCGGCACGAGACTAAGAATTCCGATTATTTGTCAGCAAACATTGGAGACGACGGATCTTCGATTAGATTGTTTATGTCGTGCGTATAATTGCAGGCCCATTGGGCTCCGAAGCTAGTTCTACTTTTTAGGCCGAACTCATGGGCAGAGTGTGGTAGCTGATAGTATTTTCTGGGTGTTTTTAATTAGGGATTGAGATGTTTATGATGATGGTTTTGATGACAGCAACCTTGTTTTAACTATTATTGTTATAAAATATATACTAACATTAATATCTAGAATATATATTTGAATATATATTTGTGTGTGGGGTTTTCGGTGATATAACATTCCATATTTATGTAGGTCCTAAAAATATTTGAGCCTATATGGAATCATGACTCAAATTCATTGCTTATTTCATAGGTTTTTTGCATTTTGAAGATTATTTAATTGCATCTTTTAAAGATTTTGGTAGATTTTATGGTGTAATTAGTTGTCTCTTTTATTACATTAGAAAAGGCAATAAACTATCTACATGGAAAGACTTATGAAATTATTCAATGACTTCTTAAAAAAAATATTTTGTCAATCCTATTATAATAGACATTACATTATTCATTGTACGTATATAGGAGAAAATGTTTATTCCTTTAGGTTTTAGGTTTTAGGATTTGAGATATCTTCTCCATTTTAGTTTTTTCTTGTAAAATTTTGATGGTTTAATAAAAGTTTTGTTGGTGGAATTATTTTGTCATTATTTTTTTTCACTTTTTATCTCTTCTAAAATCATATTATGTAGAGATCGTAGGAAAATTCCTAACAATTCGTATCGGAGTCTACTTCGCCCAAAAAAAATATGAAGAGAGTTTGGTTATAGAGAAGATAATGTGGAGAAACTTAATGGAAGAAAAAGGAGGTTATGGAAAGCGAAGATGGAATACTATCTCTATCTTAATGATCTTTGCCAACCCTTGGAAAATAGTACGGAGAAGCCAGGCGGCATAACTGAGGCAAAGTGGGAAATTTTGGATAGGAAGGTGCAGCGGCTATTAGGTATTTTTCTGGAGAATTCAGTACTTCATATTGCTAATAAAACATCAGCTTATGCGATCTGGAAAAAGTTAGAGAGAATCTATGCAAAGAACTCTGCAACGAACAAGGCTCATCTTATGAGAAGATTGGTGAATCTTAAGCTTAAGGAATATGAGTCAATTGGAGAGCATCTTAATGATTTTCAGGCAATTGTGAACCAATTGGCAGCCGTAAACTACAAGGTAGATAATAAGATACAAGCTTTAATGTTGATGAGTTCATTACCGGAGAGTTGGGAAATGTTACGACCTGGTGGATTTTCGACTCCCGAATTCCAACAATAATACATAACCTGTATTACTTGCTAGAACTCAAGTATCGAAAACACCAGATAGTTATTAGAAAGAAATTAGAGGGTGAGATGAGAAAGAAAGAAATAATAGAATAGAAGAAAAAGAACAACACATCATCATCAGAGTCTCACATTGCAGCGGAACAAAACATGATATAGAAATAAAACTTTATCGAGGACTTTGAAACAGATACAATCATCAGAGTACACTTACAATCAACACATCTAGACAGTTATATCAATCTGTCCTCATATACAACACACAACAGAATATATATATATCATACATCTGAATTCCTCCAGCATGTCTTCTTGAAATTCGTATCATCAAAACCTGAACCTGAAAACTCCGGGCTAACCCGAGTATTACAAACGTCGGATCAGTCTGGTGAACTAGAGTGGGAAAATTCGCTAAGTTTATATAACATCCATATCGATTTTAAAGTCAAAAATCCTTTTGAAAGAAAAGGATAATAGTAAGACCGGCCCATACATAAACACAGACGGCTTTTACCTTACCATAACCCAAATTTTTTTGAAATATATCTCTACGTATATGTAACACCCCACCTCCGCCAGGGTGGCTCTTGCAAGCACTCTGACTTTGGAGGGGCGTTTGAATCAGGTAAACATGCATAATGATATATCAAGGCAGAACAAGAACATATGTATATATGTAAACAGAGTAAATAACATAGATAAAACAACGGAAGATTTCATACTATTTCAAAACAAGTCTGGTACAACATAGCTTTCCAAATAAACAAGTCTAGATAAAAACAACATCAACTGAAAAACTGAAATACATAAGTACTATCCCCAAATAAGTGATAACCATAGCTAGCTTCATGTCGAAACCGTACATGAGCTGAAATCCCACAAGCAAGCAATCCGAAATCCAAGCTAAGCTCCAACGTTCCCACCCTGAGAACCTGGGGGGGGGAACGGAAGAAAAGAGGCGAAAGAAAACAGGTCAGTCAAAAAGACTGAGTAAGCCCTACTACAATCAATGTAAACTGATAAAGTTAACTGGCATGATGAAAGCTGAGATGAACATATGGACAACTACATACTGGCATGATGATTAACTAACAAGGTAGATAAAGGTGTCATCGCATAATCAGGTTTAAGGTTTTGCACCACAGGTGTACTAGCAAACTAACATGACTTGAATAAACCAGTATTGATCCTTTGGCCCAAGCTTTGGCCCAATAACATGAAATGACCCTAATACAAGGTCTAACCAAACGGTCTAGTCGATCGGCTCCCTATAAGCCTAACTCGTCACGTGTTGGTGCCCATACGGCCCAAACATGATTGTAGTCAGACTGTGCCGGGTCTCCCGTCGGGTGTATCAAGCCCTAGGGTGGCAACCCCTGGACACCATAAACATGCGTGCACAGTCTCGATCTACTGGTACCCGTGCATGTTTTCCTCGGCTTCGGACTATGTGCACGACCATAAGTCCGCCCGGAACTACACCGGCGTACCACTCTGCCGTCGTTTTTGGTCACTTACCTCCAGTTCAGTAATCGTGCTCCCTCCCTAGCCTAGACCCTAGGGCCTTAATGATACAAACTTGGGATTACTACTGGAGTGGGCCCCCATTGCTAGGATTTTTCTAGTGGGTTAAGTACGGTTTAACCCTCTTGATAATCATGGATTAACTTGGTTAAGTGTAACGATGAGTTCACAACTTAACCCTGACTAATCTACCAAGCCCAAATTGGTTAAGTATTAAGTGGACCATGACTTAAACCTAATCACGAGGCATTAGTTAATTTAATGCGCCTTAACCTCTCACATTAGACCTTGTTGTGGTTACTAGTTAAGCCGGTCGGTTCCGGGTAGCTTTACACCACAACTTGGTCTAACCTCGGGTTCAAGGTACAACATGACCAACTTCTCACATTGGGTCCTATTGTTTGTAGCAACTAGTTAAGCCGGTCGGTTCCGGGTAGGTTTACGCTACAAACGCAACCCAACCTCGAGTTGGTCACACTTATATTTTCTAAGTGTCATGTCCATTATGTTTCCAAAACACATTACAAGTTTTCAAGAAATTGGGTAGACCTAACTTAATAGGTAAATTCCCAATGGGTAGACCTAACTTAATAGGTAAATTCCCAAGCTCATGTTTTTATGTCTTTTAAGTTTACCCAACCCCAAACTCAATCCCATCGCTTACATATCGCAATAGCGCATAAAGGATAGAAAGAGGGAACTTGGCATAATCATGACATAAAGGTATTGAAGCCACAAGTTTAACATGGTGGCATATGAAATGTTCATATGTTCATACACTTGCATATTACATTTTTAGGCCTCAAAAGCATGCATAAAACCAAACTTGGCATATTGGTGATACATGGTGCTAAATGACATGTAGAAATGGCCATAAGTTCGCATTTAGCCTCACATGCAAGTTATCATAAGGGATATGATAACTTACATGTTGCCAAAATGCAACCTTTAGCCTAAAGCTTGAAGCTTTATGTTCACATACTCAAGATAAGATTGTATAACATGATAACATGAACAAAATGATCATCCCAAACTTGCATAACATACTTGCATATCATAGCATAGCATAACATGGTAAACTTGCATAACATGACATGATGAACTTGCATATCATAACATGGCAAACTTGCATAACATGATAAACTTGCATATCATATCATAATGATCAAACACAACTTGCATCATTAACTTTAGAGTTTAAATATGAAAGTAGAATAGGGCTTAAAATGCTTATGAGGACTCAAATGAGTATAGCAAATATAAGAAAGCCCTTATGCAATCAATTAAACCCCAAAATGCAAGCTTTAATAGAAAAACCCTTAAGCCAAAGTGATCAAAACCCTTGCTTTATGATGCAAATATAGAAACTTGACTTGAATGCAAGCTAATGATGCTCATACAAGCTTGAAAACACTTGTATGCATGGAAAATCTCTTAAAAATTAATTTAGGAATTTTATGAAGAGAGTGGAGGCCATGAGAGGAATGATTTTGCCATAGTTTAGTTGTATGAATGAATAATGATGATTTAGGGTTAGGTTAGGGCCTTATTTATAGAGATTAGGATTAGTTTCAACCTTAGGATTAAACCCTAGCTCCAATCTCAGCCCTCAAAACCGAATCTGGCCCCCAAGCTCAACACAATCTCTAAATGGTGCACCAGGCTAAACAGCCCAGCTGGACCAAGTCGACAGCCAAGTCGACAGGGCTGTCGACTTGGGTCCAACCAAGTCGACTCCCAAGTCGACAGGGCTGTCGACTTGGGTGCTCTGGCGGGAATTTTCCCGCCTGACCCAATCTTACCCTAATCTCCAATTTCAAACTTGAATTTGAAATCTGTTTTTGCTTTGGAATTTTCTGAAAACTTCGTTGGGCCTTAATCGGGTCATACGGACTCCGATTTTCGAAAACTCGGACTCTATTTCGCGTATTTTTTCGAGACGAACGCAATGGCATATCCTGTTTCCCTTGATTCAGATTTATAAATTAAATTCTGCCTCGATCATATGTTATAACAGGTTATTGAAAATACGGGTTGTTACATTCTCCCCTCCTTAAAGGATTTCGTCCCCGAAATCTTCAAGTTGGGAAGAACGTATCCTACCATCCAATCATCCATCTACTCAAAACATCATCCACGAGCAATCATTGTCCTTACAAGATTCTAAATGTTGTATGAACATATGCAAAGGTGTGTGTATATGTACTTATCTAATGCAAATATCATCAATGCAAATTATGTTAGTGAAATGAATCCATATGTATGCAATTCCTAACATAATGTATAACATCTATATGTGTGCACATAACATACATCCATATGCAACATCCATGTGATAACACAAAAATTTTCATCCATGAATAAGCATAAACACTCATGCATATGCAATATGAGGAGTGTGTGAGCCGATCTAGTGCCTAACGTGTATAATGCATCCACGAGTAACCACTTGCAAACACTTGCAACCACTTGCAACCATCAAGCATAACATGTTTCAAACACATGTTTCATCCAAAGGGTTTCTACCTAAGGTTCTCATGACAAGATTAACACAATAAACTAGATAAACATGGATAGCAAAGAGAAAGATATGCTAACAAAGAAAAGAGATTGAGAGTGTACCCTCAAAAAGGAATGGATAAAGCCCACGCATCTTCTCCTCGGTTTCCCAAGTTGCGTCTTCTTCGGCTTCACCCCATTGAACCTTCACCAACTTGACCTCTCGATTCCTTAGCTTCTTGGTCTCCGTCCCCAAGATACGAATCGGAGATCTCCTCAAGGTAGCCTCTTTCTCCACTTCTACATCTTTCAGAACACTTGGCTCAACAACCTCTGCTGATTCATGCAAACACTTCCGGAGATGCGAGACATGAAAAACATCGTGTACTCCGGCAAGCTTCTCGGGCAACTCCACTCTATAAGCCATCTGCCCGATCCTCTCTATAATAGGGAATGGTCCAACAAACCTCGGTGCTAACTTTCCAACGGCTCCAAATCGGACCACATTCCGCAAAGGAGAAACCTTCACGAAAACCATATCCCCAACATCAAACTCCAAATCAGTTCTTCGCTTATCAGCATAGGATTTCTGTCGGTCTTGGGCCGCTTTCATCCGTCTCTGAATCAACTCGACCTTCTCGGATGTATCTCTGATCATATCAGGCCCAAGTACAAGCTCATCTGTAGTCTCCCACCAACATGTAGGCGACTTGCACGGCCTCCCATATAAAACTTCAAATGGTGCCATCCCTATGCTTGCCTGATAACTATTATTATATGCAAACTCAACAAGAGGAAGATGGTCTTCCCAAGTACCACCAAAATCCAGAATACAAAGCCTCAACAGATCCTCGAGTACCCTATTCACCCTTTAGGTTTGACCGTCCGTCTGTGGGTGATAAGCCGTACTTAGATTCAACCTCGTGCCCATAGCTTCTTGCAAGCTATTCCAGAATTGACTTGTAAAGATTGGGTCACGGTCACTGACAATACTAGAAGGGACTCCATGAAGTCTCACAATCTCACGAAGATATACAGACGCTAGCCAAGATGCGGTTCTCTTACTCTTCACCGGAATGAAATGAGCACTCTTCGTAAGTCTATCCACAATAACCCAAATGCTCGTATTCCCTTTTCTTGACCTTGGTAGCCCATCGATAAAATCCATGGAAATACTCTCCCACTTCCATAGTGGAACGTCTAGAGGATGCAATAGCCCACCGGGCTTCTTCGACTCGGCCTTAACTTGCTGGAAAATGATACATCTAGAGACAAACTCTGCCACATCCTTTTTCATCCCAGGCCAAAAGAAAATACGCTTCATATCTTTATACATCTTATCTCCGCCTGGATGTATAGTCAACTTAGAGCGATGCGATTCCTCAAGAACTTTTCTTACTAAATCTTCTACCATTGGAACACATAACCTTCCGTCTCTCCTCAGCCAACCCTTGTCATCAATAGAATATCGAGCGAGATGACTAGACGCCTCTCCTCGAATCAGCTTATCCATAATCTCAACTACCTGAGGGTCTTCTCTCTGCGAAGCCCCAACTTGATCAAGAAGGGTAGGTCTGAGTTCCAGAGATGCTAAAGAACCGGTCATCGACTCAATCGCCAAAGAGAAATCAAAGGTTGCCACATACTCTAAATTCTTCATCTCAACGAATAGAGGACTCAGAGTCAACCTTTTTCTACTCAATGCATCAGCTACCACATTCCCCTTGCCAGGGGTATAAGCTATCTCAAAATCGTAGGACGCCAAGAATTCCATCCATCTTTGTTGCCTCAGATTCAGATCCTTCTGAGAAAAGAGATACTTCAATGACTTGTGATCGGTATAAAGCTCAAATCTTTCGCCCAGAAGATAATGGCGCCAAGCCTTGAGTGCATATACTATTGCTGCCAACTCTAAGTCATGAGTGGGATAATTCTTCTCATGCACTTTGAGTTGTCTACCGCCAAAGCATATCACTCTTCCTTCTTGCATCAGAACAGCTCCTAACCCCGTGCCACATGCATCGGTGTAAACTGTAAATAACTTCCCTCCATCGGGCAAAGCTAGAACAGGTGCTGATGTGAGAGCTCTCTTGAGCTTCTGAAAAGCAAGCTCGCATTCTATGCTCCAAGAAAAAACTAAATTCTTCTTCGTCAATTTAGTGAGAGGAGCGGATATCTTCGCGAAGTCCTTGATGAACTTCCGGTAAAAACCCGCAAGACCTAGAAAACTTCTCACTTCGGTTGCATTCCTTGGAGTCTTCCAATCCTGAACTGCAACTACCTTAGCGGGATCCACCGCTAAGCCTTGCTTAGATACTATATGCCCAAGGAATCTAACTTCCCTTCTCCAAAAGTGACACTTGGAGAACTTGGCCTTCAACTGATGCGCTCTAAGCGTATCCATCACCTCCACGAGATGCCTTGCGTGCTCTTCCTCATCCTTAGAGAAGATTAGAATATCATCTACGAAGACCACGACAAACTTGTTCAAGAACTCCCGGAACACCGTACTCATCAAGTCCACGAAATATGCGGGTGCATTAGTCAAGCCGAATGGCATGACAAGCCATTCGAAGAATCCATCTGGAGTCCTGAACGCAGTCTTGTCTATACTATCTTCAGCTACCCTGAGCTGATGGAATCCCGTAGCAAGATCAAGCTGAGAGAAAACAGAAGCACCGACAAGCTGGTCAAAGAGATCATCAATCCTCGGTAACGGGTGTCTGTTCTTCTTAGTCAGCTTATTCAACTCTCGATAATCAACACAAAGTCGGAGAGAACCATCTGCCTTGGTAGCAAAAACCACAGGCGCTCCCCATTCAGATATACTTCGTCTAATGAAGTTCTTCTCAAGCAACTCCTTTACTTGCTTACTTAGCTCCCGCCTTTCGCGCGGAGCCATGTGCCGAACGGGCAAAGAAACCGGCTTTGCATTATCCACCAGATAAATGCGGAAATCAATCTCTCGCTTAGGGGGCAACCCCCTAACTTCATCAAAAATATCCGGATACTCTCGAACCACTCTTACAGACTGAAGAGTTTCCATTGACGAGTCGAGTGATTCAAGATAGCACAACATGACGAGACCTCTCGGATTACAAGAAATTTCTAGGGTGTTTCCGAGGCGAGTCACGAGCCTCACAACCCTATGCTCACAATCAAGAATGGCTCCATATCTGGACAACCAATCCATGCCCAATATCAATCCGTATCCCCTAAAACCAAGAACATAAGCACTACACAAGAACTCTACACTCAGTATAGAGATCCTCAAATCCCCACATATCATAGACAAATGGGCGGAACCCCCAATAGGGTTTGAGACACAGACGGGATCATCTACCAAGATAGTACTAAGGTGCAAACTATCAACAAGATCAGATGAGATAAAGCTATGCGATGCACCAGAATCAAACAAGGTACGAACTGGAAAATCAGAAATATATACAAGGCTCTCAACAGAAATACTACCTCGATCGGGAACTGGAGCGGTATTGAGAGCATGAACTTGCCCTCCTGAAGGTCTAGCACGCTGAGTCTGACCCTGGCCTTGCCCTTGCTTCTTCGGGCAATCCTTACTGAAATGTCCAGTCTCACCGCAGAAAAAGCATTCACCATTATTCCTTTTCCTCTTCTTACAATCCTTAATAAGATGCCCAACTGAACCGCAATAATGGCACTTCCCCTTGTTGTTCTTGCCCTTGTTGTTGTTCCCCTTGTTGCCTTGACTCTTGTTCTTGTTCTTGTTCTGATTGCCTTGACTGCTTTGACCACTTGGATTACCCTGATTTCCTTTTCCCTGGGAATCAGTCTTCTTGGCTTGAGTATCATTCATCTTGGTCTCTTTCTTGACATCTCCCTGAAGTAGCGCCATATCAACCAAACTCTCAAACGTGGCCCCATGGGGAATATGTGACATAGCCAATCCCTGCAACGGCTCATTCAATCCTCTAGCAAAACGAAGAGCCTTCTTCTGAGGAGTATTCACCATATCCAAGCCAAAACGAGCTAACTGATTGAACTTGTTCACATATTCTTTGACAGACATATCTCCTTGTTTCAAAGTTATGAACCTCTCCATTTGCAGATTCTCCTCAGCAGAAGATAGAAACTTAAGCATGAACCTTGCCCTGAAATCGGCCCAAGTCTCAACAGGCCTAGTACCATTGGTGACTTCCCACCAATAAGCGGCTTCATCCTTCATAAGCCAAACCGCCAACAAGATCTTCCTCTGACCGTCTAACCCAAAGATAGCAAATAAATCCTCGGTCTCTTTCAACCAATTTCTGGCCTCTACAAAAGTCTCAGTGCCTTGAAAATTCTTGCCACCCATTGCTTTGAAATCTTTTCAAGTTTTTGCGAAGTCAGCTTGAGGATGCTGAGGGGGAGGAGGAAGAGGAACCTCAGCGACAGGAGGAGGAGGAACATTAACTACTGGAGGAGGAGGAGGAGGAACATCTACGGGGCCGGCTTCGGTCGCCCTAGCCTCCAAAAGTCTCCTATACCAAACAGGTACGTGCACTCCCTCCGGAATAGCAAAGTTATCGGCCATACTGAAAACGAAGAAAAAGACAGATTCAGAATGGAGAAAAACGAAGGAATTTTGCTAATGGCTTTTTGGGGAATAGCCTTTAAAACAAACTAGACTTTTCTTTGGAAAATACTTTATACTTGGTTTTGAAAATAGTTTTCCAAAAGTTTTCTAAAAACCTTTTTTTTTGTTCCTTCTCGTAAACCATATGCTCTGATACCAAATGTAACACCCCACCTCCGCCAGGGTGGCTCTTGCAAGCACTCTGACTTTGGAGGGGCGTTTGAATCAGGTAAACATGCATAATGATATATCAAGGCAGAACAAGAACATATGTATATATGTAAACAGAGTAAATAACATAGATAAAACAGTGGAAGATTTCATACTATTTCAAAACAAGTCTGGTACAACATAGCTTTCCAAATAAACAAGTCTAGATAAAAACAACTGAAAAACTGAAATACATAAGTACTATCCCCAAATAAGTGATAACCATAGCTAGCTTCATGTCGAAACCGTACATGAGCTGAAATCCCACAAGCAAGCAATCCGAAATCCAAGCTAAGCTCCAACGTTCCCACCCTGAGAACCTGGGGGGGGGAACGGAAGAAAAGAGGCGAAAGAAAACAGGTCAGTCAAAAAGACTGAGTAAGCCCTACTACAATCAATGTAAACTGATAAAGTTAACTGGCATGATGAAAGCTGAGATGAACATATGGACAACTACATACTGGCATGATGATTAACTAACAAGGTAGATAAAGGTGTCATCGCATAATCAGGTTTAAGGTTTTGCACCACAGGTGTACTAGCAAACTAACATAACTTGAATAAACCAGTATTGATCCCTTGGCCCAAGCTTTGTCCCAATAACATGAAATGACCCTAATACAAGGTCTAACCAAACGGTCTAGTCGATCGGCTCCCTATAAGCCTAACTCGTCACGTGTTGGTGTCCATACGGCCCAAACATGATTGTAGTCAGACTGTGCCGGGTCTCCCGTCGGGTGTATCAAGCCCTAGGGTGGCAACCCCTGGACACCATAAACATGCGTGCACAGTCTCGATCTACTGGTACCCGTGCATGTTTTCCCCGGCTTCGGACTATGTGCACGACCATAAGTCCGCCCGAAACTACACCGGCGTACCACTCTGCCGTCGTTTTTGGTCACTTACCTCCAGTTCAGTAATCGTGCTCCCTCTCTAGCTTAGACCCTAGGGCCTTAATGATACAAACTTGGGATTACTGCCGGAGTGGGCCCCCATGCTAGGATTTTTCTAGTGGGTTAAGTACGGTTTAACCCTCTTGATAATCATGGATTAACTTGGTTAAGTGTAACGATGAGTTCACGACTTAACCCTGACTAATCTACCAAGCCCAAATTGGTTAAGTATTAAGTGGACCATGACTTAACCCTAATCACGAGGCATTAGTTAATTTAATGCGCCTTAACCTCTCACATTAGACCTTGTTGTGGTTACTAGTTAAGCCGGTCGGTTCCGGGTAGCTTTACACCACAACTTGGTCTAACCTCGGGTTCAAGGTACAACATGACCAACTTCTCACATTGGGTCCTATTGTTTGTAGCAACTAGTTAAGCCGGTCGGTTCCGGGTAGGTTTACGCTACAAACGCAACCCAACCTCGAGTTGGTCACACTTATATTTTCTAAGTGTCATGTCCATCATGTTTCCAAAACACATTACAAGTTTTCAAGCAATTGGGTAGACCTAACTTAATAGGTAAATTCCCAATGGGTAGACCTAACTTAATAGGTAAATTCCCAAGCTCATGTTTTTATGTCTTTTAAGTTTACCCAACCCCAAACGCAATCCCATCGCTTACATATCGCAATAGCGCATAAAGGATAGAAAGAGGGAACTTGGCATAATCATGACATAAAGGTATTGAAGCCACAAGTTTAACATGGTGGCATATGAAATGTTCATATGTTCATACATTTGCATATTACATTTTTAGGCCTCAAAAGCATGCATAAAACCAAACTTGGCATATTGGTGATACATGGTGCTAAATGACATGTAGAAATGGCCATAAGTTCGCATTTAGCCTCACATGCAGGTTATCATAAGGGATATGATAACTTACATATTGCCAAAATGCAACCTTTAGCCTAAAGCTTGAAGCTTTATGTTCACATACTCAAGATAAGCTTGTATAACATGATAACATGAACAAAATGATCATCCCAAACTTGCATAACATACTTGCATATCATAGCATAGCATAACATGGTAAACTTGCATAACATGACATGATGAACTTGCATATCATAACATGGCAAACTTGCATAACATGATAAACTTGCATATCATAACATAACAAACTTGCATAACATGATAAACTTGCATATCATATCATAATGATCAAACACAACTTGCATCATTAACTTTAGAGTTTAAATATGAAAGTAGAATAGGGCTTATAATGCTTATGAGGACTCAAATGAGTATAGCAAATATAAGAAAGCCCTTATGCAATCAATTAAACCCCAAAATGCAAGCTTTAATAGAAAAACCCTTAAGCCAAAGTGATCAAAACCCTTGCTTTATGATGCAAATATAGAAACTTGACTTGAATGCAAGCTAATGATGCTCATACAAGCTTGAAAACACTTGTATGCATGGAAAATCTCTTAAAAATTTATTTAGGAATTTTATGAAGAGAGTGGAGGCCATGAGAGGAATGATTTTGCCATAGTTTAGTTGTATGAATGAATAATGATGATTTAGGGTTAGGTTAGGGCCTTATTTATAGAGATTAGGATTAGTTTCAACCTTAGGATTAAACCCTAGTTCCAATCTCAGCCCTCAAAACCGAATCTGGCCCCCAAGCTCAACACAATCTCTAAATGGTGCACCAGGCTAAACAGCCCGACTGGACCAAGTCGACAGCCAAGTCGACAGGGCTGTCGACTTGGGTCCAACCAAGTCGACTCCCAAGTCGACAGGGCTGTCGACTTGGGTGCTCTGGCGGGAATTTTCCCGCCTGGCCCAATCTTACCCTAATCTCCAATTTCAAACTTGAATTTGAAATCTGTTTTTGCTTTGGAATTTTCTGAAAACTTCGTTGGGCCTTAATCGGGTCATACGGACTCCGATTTTCGAAAACTCGGACTCTATTTCGCGTATTTTTCCGAGACGAACGCAATGGCATAGCCCGTTTCCCTTGATTCAGATTTATAAATTAAATTCTGCCTCGATCATATGTTATAACAGGTTATTGAAAATACGGGTTGTTACAGTATATAGTATAAAATCAAAACTGCAGGCTCTTTTTGGAGATTGGATTTCCCACTATGACAAAGTATGGAACCACCTTCCGATAGTGTATCTCTAGAGGGGAATACACTGGGTTCAACAAGAACGTCTTGCAACCCGACCCACACATGACCGACCACTCATTTCACTTGAGTGTATCGAATGTATATCACCAACGGTTGGAAGCTACCCACCGTTTCCCGAAAAGGGATAGCATCGAAAATAGATTAAAGAATGAAACGGAATTTCTCTAGATAGGTGATTATACATTCTAATGGGAGCGACCCACATAGCCATGTTGCCTACGCGATTTTTGTCATTTCCCGGTTGATGAGGCTTGATGTTTAACATTACTTTTAGAACAACACCATATCTTTGCATGCCACATTGTCAGATCTGCCAAATCACTAATTGATGCCTACAAAAATACTCTGGGTGTTTATGCTAGGAACCACCTATAGATCAGTAACAAGTAGTCCTTGCAAATCTGTAGATTTCAACCACGACCGAACCACGGTATATCTCCGGTTTTAAAATATAAGTTAAGTTTATATATAGTAGACTTTGAAAACTATAGGAGTTGACCAGAGATATAAGTAATTCTTCCGTTTTATGAAGATCTATGGTCTTCAATTGCTCCATCTTGATCAACATCTGATATCTTCTCAATTTTGTATTTGCTGGTCGGAATGGTTTTCGAATATAATTCGATCCCGGTCTTCCCGTACCAACAATCGTATTGGCCAGATTTGACAGTCGGTTATTTAACTATCAAATAAACAATAATTCAACCATAAAAATAAAATGAACTCACTGTTTCAGTATTCAGCATCACTTGGCCTTTTTTTTAATTAAAACTAATTAAATATCTTAATCTTTTAATAATTTAAAACATGGTTTTTACCTCTTATTATATTATAAGAATATTCGCAACATTTTATATACTTTATACTCCAACATTTGGGTTCAGTCAAATCCCACGTAAAAACATCGTTATGAATATCTTTGATTTCACTGTTGGAAACAAAACAAACACTTGTTCCCTTTTTGATAAACCCGTTGCATTAATTCCTTTACTTCATAGTATCGTAATATTTATACCAAAATGTTTTCTTTTTATTGGGAGTACTATTTGTATATTCGCAATCCTTTTTATTTCCTTTACAATGGAGTTATTATAAAATAATAATATTCTCAACTTCTTTTTAATTTCCTTCACTTAACTCCTTATCGCTCCATATTATTCCCCTGAACCATTTCTCGCTTTGAAAATCTCATTTCAATCCCATTCATTTCCTTTAATCTCATTATTAAGTATTATCAACTTAAAATCCACGTTTTAGCTTCACGCCTTTTAATAAGCCGTATTTACACAACTCTGTTTAATATGAAACCCTTTTTATTCTCAATTTGCCTTTGCTTAATTCAAATATTAAATAAAATATTTATTTAATCTATTGCATCCTCTCGAAATCTCTTTTCAATTTCACCTCGATTTCGTTTCAAATTTGAATTTCTTACTTAAATGGATTTCGTTTAAAAAAGAAATTTCTTAAATTACTAATAATTAAATTAATAATTTACTTCATCGCTAACTATGGTAAAAGTAGTTGAATTCTTTATTACTAAAATAAATAATAAATTTCTCTATTTAAAATCTTATTAAAATCAACAAATATTCAATAAACAGTTCCATAAGATTTATTTAACTATAAACTAATTTAATAATAATCTCAGTTAAAAACGGTCGACTTATTTAATTCAAAACACGGTTATCTCATCAACCAATTCCAATTAAATCACTTCTTTGAATTAATTAATAATATAATTAATTTAAATAATTTCACTTAATTGTTTCTTGGGAACGATTAATTCAAACTCTTAACCATTTGGTTAATTTCTGCTCGTTTACATATAATTTTATTAACATAAGAATTCTCTTTATAAAATCAAATAATAATAACTTATAAACTTTATATAATAAATAATAAATATTTATTTCCTTTTTAAATAGCTTTAATTCCAATTAATAGATTAAAAATCTATTTTTAGTTATAAAATACATTTTATAACTTCTTTACCGTAGATTCACTTGACGGTAAAATTAATATTTATAAACGGTTGATTTATAGGCCACATGGTGCCAATTACCCAACCAATGATGTCCTTTGGTTAATAACAAAACAAATGTTGAATTTAGATTCAGTGATCAACTTACAAATCAATCAGCCAATCATATTGGTTAAACAATTCACATAATGTGATATGAAAATGAACAATAAATTTTAAGAATCCAGTTGGATCCCTCCAACATATTCTCCCCCCACATCCAAATACGTTATCTCAAATAATATGATTCAATTCAATAAATAGATAAAATAAATAAATAAATAACAGTAATCCAAGCAGCCATATTTTAATTTAATACGTTTATATTGTTATAAATGTAACCAACAAAGTAAGTTACCTCATTCGGAATTAACTGTTAAAATAACAGTTAAATTTTATTTAGATTAAACTAACGTTTAATCAACCAATTCAACCAATATATAAGTAACAGCAAACAACAACAAAAATTCAAGCATAGCACACAAAATCAAACCCGATTTATATAAAATATAAATTGGATAAAAACTGAGTGAGTAAACTAACTTTGTTTTAGTCGTTGAACAGTTCGGTTATAGTTAAATTAAACAGTTGTTTAATTTAACTGTAAATTCATGATGTCCCCTACTATGTCCAGGTTGTTCCCGGAATGCAGCATTCGAAAGTATTACTCCGCCGTCGTTAGTTTCGATCCATTTTATTGTCATAGTCACACGTAAAATTACGTTAGATAATATGATTAAATTGATTAATTAATTCCTTAAGTAAAATTAAACTAAGCCACTTCCCTAACCTTAATCGATGAAGTATGTATATACCATGAGTTTTACCGTTGTATAATTAGGCCGGCATTTACTTCGTAAGAACCCGGTTTCTCGAACAAACACTACTTCATCCCAAATTAGGCATATCTTCTCTTTGTGACTTCTGAAACAAACTGCTAAACGCAACCGCACAAGTAGAAATTACAACCATCCTCCCCATGAGCACGTCCTTTGTTTAATTCTTGCTGCATCATGTTTGCCAAATCTTTGAACCCAGCTTTATTTCCCTCAATATAAAACGTGGGCCGGTTTACTTTTAATAATACTACTTTTGTCAAAAACTTGCCGCTTCCTCTCATATTCATTGGCATCCCCCACCTAACACCACTTCACACCGCCAAGTCACCTTCCTAGTTCCTCCTCCTCTCTACGTGTACTGCTCCACCGCAAAGAAAAACTTCCCGGTATAGTGTATTCCCCTTGCACAACGTTTACTTCCACCCGATACTCATATTTCCTATTCCCGCTTCCACCTTAAACTGCCAACTTTAATGTTTTCTTCCGTTATTTTTTTCTTATGTTCCCAATAAATAAATGAGCCCAACTTTTTATAAACCATACCGCTTCAATATTCCTAATGATTTTGCCGCACCGTTACTTTTATTTCTTCCTATTTGTTCGAACATACCATACTACTCACGTTTGCTGTTTACTTCTAAAATGAATCCCCCACGTGCTTCATTCTTGTTTACATAACCACACACCCTTCATCATCTGCCTAAACCTCAAACACCACGCTATTCTCCCCCACTGCTGTTGTTGTGAGGTGCTTCTTCCTGCAATAGTCCTTACATCACAAACGAACCCCTGAACAAATGTACTGTCATGCTTCCACCGCAGTTCACCACTGTCGTGCCAACCACTAAAACTTCACAAACTCACTCACATTCTTTCACTGTTTTCCCTTCGTTTCCTCACCTTCTGTTCGAAACTCTACCACAGATGCATCCATTTCCTGACAACGGCCTCTGCCACCTCTTACGACAGCCGACCAACCTCCAGCAACATCACAGACGCCTCGCAACTTCACTCCCCAACGCTCTGACGATCTCACGACACCGGTATCTCCTCTGCTGAGGGTACACAACTCCATTGAACCCAAAACACTCGCACCACTACTTCTATATTCGAACTCCAACCTCGTCCCCTACCTCCAGCGCCATCGAGCACCACTTTGTGCTTTAATATAGCAGAGAGAGCCTGTATTCGAATTGAAGTCTAGATCTTTGGGGGTATTGACATATGGAGTTGCGTTTTTTTATTGTTTGCAAAAAGGAAACAAAGCAGAAAGAAAACAGACGAAGGGTTGGGAAGAATTTGGAAACAGAAGAAAGTAAAGCAGTGTATGGCGTGTGTGTGTGTGTATATATATATGCGAACAAATCAGACAGAAACCATGTCTCTTCCTAGCTTGTAGGGTAGCTGAGTGAAATATCATTTCGAAAGGCATTAGGCGTTACTAGCTGAAGGATGCATGGGTGTACCCTTTGCAACTGATGAAGGTTGGCCTCGTGTTTTCATTTCAGGGTAGAGTAGCACATCCTCCAAAGTTTAGGGTTGTCTATTCTTGAGTTTTCAACTGTTGTACATAAATTTGACAGGGACCATTCATGAGGCCGGTAGCAGAATAGTAGCTGTGTGGGTATTCCCTTAAGCCTTAAGAAATGGCTATATGTGAAAACACTTGATTAGTTGTAAACTAGGGTGACTATACACACGTAGATGTAGGATATGCTCGTTTTTCATAAATGATGAAAAGAAATTTCATACAGTAGGTTGGTAGGCTGCACGAACTTTGGGTTGTCCGCATATTTAACTTGTACGGTGATAGAAGAAATTGAATACGGTAGAATGTGGTACCTTTCTTTGTTTGGAAGAAAAGGATCATAATATTTTTATATTTGATTTGCTTTGATTTGGAACACTTGTTTTTGTATGGTCATTAATTTTTAATCTACCGCTTTTTACGCTAGCATTAACAATATGCAACATAATATCTGATCTCCAAACGCAGTGAAAATAGACACGTGGTTACGGCTTGATGTTCCGGTTCCAATGCAATTAATTTCATTGAAAACCGACTTTGTTTGCACAATAACGTTATTTTAAATTTATCGGTTTACGTTTAAATTTCACGCGCCGACAAAACAACTCCAACTGGTTCCAAACCGGAAATGTCACAATAATTAATTATACGCATTCCAGTAAAATTCGTTTCATCGAAAACGAAGATCGTTTGGAAAGAAAGCCATTTCTACAGCCTATATACTATCAATATAATATAATTAAATCTAAAACAATT
The DNA here is from genome assembly GCA_030737875.1 of Allium sativum. Taxonomy (NCBI): domain Eukaryota; kingdom Viridiplantae; phylum Streptophyta; class Magnoliopsida; order Asparagales; family Amaryllidaceae; genus Allium; species Allium sativum. The sequence goes on along the minus strand of CM060916.1, from coordinate 1,041,549,875 downwards.
AATTAAATAATAAATTATCATCACATATTCCCAAGTGGAATATTATACCGCTTCAGGATAACCAGTATATATTTTAAACTCAATATTTACAGTTCCGAGTTAAACAATATTTAAATAACATAATAATCCTTCATATTTGATTTAATAAACGTTATCGTTTATTAACGAATTTCATAGCGACTATTTCAAAATTTGAATTGGACGTAACTGACAATCTATAAGCAGAAATCTCCATTTTTCTCTTTTATTAGAGAAATATAATCAAATGGATCCCAACGTTCCCAGTTTCACAGAATTCCGGCTTAAAACGGATTCTGTATATTCAGTTGAAGTTCAAATCGTAAATTATGAACTACCGTGTCGTTCGGAGTTCATTTTATAATTTTATATAAACTATACGTTCTAACTTCGTTATATAATGAATTATATATTATAAATCCATTTAAAATTCCAAAACGATATTCAAAATAATAAATTATATTAACTATATAACTTTTAAAAATACGGGATGTTACATTGCTTCCCCTTTTCATCCCCGAAATTACTAACGTAGAAGAAACGCTGCAAACCCATTATATTTTATAAATCCAATTTACTATAAGTTGAAAACCAATTCACTATTGTAAATAAAGATTGTCAAAATTATCGGAAATTTTCTGACACCATAAATTCCCGGAAAAATTCGGCAGAGCCTCCCCTATACGGAATGACTTCTGCGATATCACAGGATCAATAAATATATACATCGACCCACACGATCAGAAAATAAAAATCGAAAACCAAAATTTATATTTCGCGTAGGCGTACCTTATACGAGCGCTATTGAGCAAACTGACTCAATTTATTGTGATATACTCAACCCAAAATCAACCTAAAAACCTTAGCTACCTGTACTCAACTTAGTTCACCATGTGAGTAACGATTACATGAGATTCTAAATAACATTCATTAATCAGTAAGTTAACAATACCAATTTCCCCATTCCAAACATATAACATTCATATATTTGCAATTAATTCAGGGTTTAATCATTAATTTCAAATCATATTTGATTCATTCAACTTATTATACAGGAATTCAGTTTCAATTCATTCAACAATTTTATTGAATCGTTGATGAATCTTAAACAACCATATAACAAACAATCAACCATGCATAATCAACTTAACCCAGTCATTTTAACTTTTGTTACTTCAATTAATATTTACTCGGTTTTCTTCACTTGGATTTAACATATTATAATGTCAATCGATTTGTACCCGATTGATTTCTTAATTATTATTGATTAAATTCCAAATCTCAAATTCATCTTATTTAATTTCCCATTTCCAATTTCAAATTAATCTTCACTTAACCAAGTTAAGTTGTATTTCCAAATTCAATCAACTAATTAATTATCCAATTAGTTCACTTTTATTTAAAAATCCAAAATTTGACTTTATTTCAAAAATCATCTATTTTGTTCTTATTTAACATATCTTCAAGTTAAATTATGATTCATTCAATCTATGATTGGAATTCCCATTCACAAACCCCATATGTGAAATATCTTAGTTATATTAAACCATTTCAAATTCATAATCCAATTTGAACTCTATTTAAATCAACCAAACAAACCAATATCTAAATAATTTGATAAAATTATTTCTTTTCTATATAAAAACATATTTCAGGTAAAATTATTTCATTTGTCCTTCTTTACAAAACAATATCGTGTCAGTTGTCTATTCAGTATTGATCCAATCAAATAACACAATACATGTAACACCCCGTGATTCTATAACGCTAAGATTCACAAATCAAGGTAGAATTAAAAGTTAAAATCAAAATCAAGGAAAACGGGCTGCGCCATTGCGTTCATCTCGGAATTCTACATGAAAATGAGTCCGAGTTTTCGTAAATCAAAGTCCGTATGAGGGAGATATGGCCTCCAGAAGATTCAGCGAAGTTCAAAATTCAAAACAGGTCAAGTTCAAAATTCAAATCGGACCCAGATTGGGCTGGGCGGGAATTTTCCCGTCCAAGGCACCCAGGTCGACTGGGTAGTCGACCTGGGGGTCGACCCCCCCCGTTTTTCTAGCTTTCTGTACCTAGTTCGTTTCTCTGTATCCGGACGCCATTCTGACCAGATTCGTCCGCCTAATCCTATATAAACAGCCTTAGTCTCCTTCTCTATTCACAGTTCCTTTCTATCCTTATGCTGCAAAGATTCTTAGTGAACATGGCTTCCTCTCCTCCTCTTAATTAAATAATAAATAAAATAATATATATAAAATAAATCAAGACGAGGAGGTGCTGCTCAAAGACTTTCAAAGAGGAGATTCAAGCTAGAATTCAAGTGAAGATTCGAATGACTGCAACGAATGTTTTTCTACGAATCATAGCAACGCCATCTTTCTGTTCTAATCTAATCTCTGTAAGTCAGTTATTTCTAGATTTGAACGTTTTTCTCTGTTCGTGACATGAAATTAAAGGAATAAGAGAATATGCCAAATCTCACTCTCTCTCTCTATTCGAATCAGTGCCTATACTCTTGAACCTAATTAAGCACTGTTATGACTCGAGGACAAATAAGACCGTGATTATGAAACTATGGACCTTAAAACCATATTCCTATGACTATGAACATTTGCCTATAACTATGGACATTGCCTATGACTATGAACATTGCCTATGACTGTGACTATGACTATGAGGATTCTTTCCTTGACTAAACCTTGGGCTGTTACGGTAATGGTAAATTTACCATTACCATACCATTACCAGTCGACCGGTAACCATTTTTTGTTGAAATCGGTATACCAGTTAAAACGGTATGGTAACGGTAAATTTACCATTTTTAACGGTAAATTATCGGTAACGTTTCTTCAATACCAGCGGTAACGGTAATTTTACTAGTTAATTCAAAATATAAGTATACTCATCTGATATGCTTTATTACAAGCACGTAGAACCAAATAAATGATTACATTTAGTTCAATAATCAGATGAAATAATTCCAGATACACTTATTTTCTTTTTCATTTATGTTTTTTATAAACTAACACCACATATAGTATAATAAAAATGCACAGTGTACAAAAAATATGTTAAGATATAAACTTTGATCGACAAACGGTAATTTACCATTACCAGTGTAACGGTTACCAGATTATCGGTATACCAGTCAACGGTATACCAGTCAATCGGTAACGGTAACGGTAAGCAATTCTGGCTTACCAGTAAAAACGGTACGGTAACGGTATTTGCCAAACGGTAACGGTAACCATTACCATAACAGCCCTAACTAAACCTATGCCTTTGATCAGAAAACATAAACTATTGCCTATGACATAACAAGGACATCTGCGATTAAACACCTATGATTCATGACTAGGAAAGTGTTGCTTAAGTTCTGTGATTATGAGATTGGGTCTAAACCCGATTATTTATTCTGCCTGTCCTTGGTTTTCTTTGGTTTTAGACCATGGGAATTTACCTATTAAGTTAGGTCTACCCATGTTCTTGAACCTGCGTCTCTATTCTGTCTATCCTTGGTTATTAGACCTTGGGAAATTACCTATTAAGTTAGGTCTACCCATGTTCTTGAACCTACGTCGTTATTCAAACCTTTTATGCCAGTTATTATGTCCATTCTTTTTCATAGCATCTTTGGTTCATTCCCTATTTTCTACGAGTCTAGATTTATCCATAATTTAGATTGAATCGCAATTATACGAACGGTGGGAATACGATTTGGGCATAATGTGAAATGTACTAAAAACATAGTTATAAACTTGGAATTTGGCATAAATTGGGAACATGAATTATGGCATGTTCATAGAAATACAAATTGGATAAATTTAACATGAATTACAGTATGTGTAATTTGAATCTAGTATTGACTTGTAAATCTAGCATTTACATGAGTTATGAACTAGAATAATAAGTCTAGTTTGACGTGAACTGTAATTAGAATGTTAAATCAGGATTGGATTAGCTAATTTGGCGTAATAAGTATATTGGTATAAATTTGAGATTGGCCATAATTGGGAATAACCGTCAGGTTTAGCAAAATCATGGTTAGTGACACTTAATTGGTATAGTTTACATACCAAAAGACGTAAATATGATATAGAGGGGAAAATGGGCCATAAGAATAAATGTTGACAGTTTACATTAAAAGGGTAATTAGGAAATAAGTAAATTAGGAATAATTTACTTATAGAATTTGTCATAAATGAGGAAATGTAAATTTAGACAAATTAAAGGTTTATTAACGACATCTCTTTTAATGGTACACCAGAAAGTTCTAGGGTGATAGAGAGGATAGTGTCTAGGCTTGGGTTTGGAAAATACAAGTTTCCTGCTCTCCCTAGCTATCCCTAACTGATCCGACGGACGGGATGGTTACTTTCAAAACCTGATTTGAAAATTAACCAAAACCCTTTTGAACTTAGAAAACACGAATATGCCTAACCCGAGGTTAGACTGAGTTGCGATGTAAATCTGCCCGGAACCAACCGGCACATCCAGTAATCGCAACAATATCTGTCTAATGTGAGTGGTAGCGGCTTTAATTTATTTAGTTAAAGCTAGAACAAGAATGGTAGGGTTAAGTTAACTAAGATACTTAACCAATTCAACAAGATAACCGAACCGATGGGTGAGGTTTGGTTCATACAGACACAGTTAAGCTAGAATGGGAGAGTTAAGTCTATAGGAACACTTAACCAACTTAACACAGTCGAGCTAGAATGGGAGGGCTAAGTCCATAGGGACACTTAACCAAACTTATGGTAACAAGACCAGATTTGTAGGGGTTAAGTAACTAAGAAAACACTTAGCCAAACTAACATGTTAACTAGACTAGAAGGTGGGGTTAAGTAAAGTTGATACACTTAGCCAAATTAACATGTTAACTAGACTAGAGGTTGGGGTTAAGTAAATACACTTAGCCAATTTTGATATGTTAGCTGGGCTAGACCGTAGGGTTAAGTAAACCTGAACACTTAACCATCAGGTTGTGATAAAGGAATGAGGTTAAGTCTAAAACATGAAGGGATAATACTTAACCATTAATAACATGTTAGTTAAAACAGACGGGCAAGGTAAAGTTAAAAAGGAACACTTAACCAATACAGGATGAAGGGGTAGGGTTAAGTAATAAGAAATATTTAACCAATATAACTTGGTTTGTGGTAGGGTTAAGTCAACGTGAATTGCTGATGACACTTAACCAGCCTAACAGGATAAATGAAGAGGGTTAAGTTAGCTTGAATTGACTAATGACACTTAACCAATCCAAATTGACGGGAAAGAGAACTAAGTAGTAAACCTTAGTTAAAAGGAGCTAAGTAGTAAACCTTAGTTAAGAAAACAACGATTCTGGAAACTAAGTGGTAAACCTTAGTTGACAAAACTAAGTAGTAATTCTTAGTATAACACGAGGAGGAACGAACGTCCGTCTGATTAAAAAGAAGGCTCCAACGAATTGGGTTACGAAGCCCGAGGCTTCGAGGGGACGTGAGGGTACTCTTGGTATCCCTCTGTGAGGCTGCAGATGGTCCGCCTGGGCCCACAGAGGTTAAGGTCTGCGTAGAAGAACCAGGGGTATGCCTTGGTTGCAATACATGGCAACCTAAAGACTATGATGGACCGACGTGATTCGGCGAGCAAACGGTAGCCCTGTGATAGCGACTCGTCGTCTACCATCCATCTTGAGTCAATCGAGATACGTGAAGCGCAAAGGCGGAGAAGTCCAAAAGACCATATACTTGCTATCTAGTTATGGGTGAGGATGGCCATAGGATAGTGGGGCACCGGGGGCCGGCGTATAGTTCTCATTTTACAAGGTGTGCCTTTCATTAGTTGAGGGAGGGGTCAAGTGGGACCATAGCCACTGGAATAAAAACAGACCTTAGCATCTGCATCGGCAGATATCTGAAAGCTCCTGACCGAGTTCTGTACTCCTTGATTTGCCCTGACACAGGACTCGGGTCGCACATTACGGGACATGTGCATCTAGACAAGCGATAACGATTCGCGATACATGCGTGGGAAAGTATAGGAACATATACCACTCTAGGTAGTGTGTCCTAGACTTGGGGGCATCGTTCGATAGGTAGCATAATTCCTAGTTGAACTAAGTGGCATAAATCCTGAATCCGAGAAACGTTCAACAGACAGCGTAAACTCTAGTTGAATCTAGAAGGCACTTGGTAGAAAACCTTAGATTAAATCTAGGTAACAAATAAATAAATGTTTGCCTGAAGGCGATGGAAAATATAGGGATTGGGATCACGTTATCGTTACTAGTTGGGACACTAGTTAGGCGGTGCAGAGATATAGAAACCAGTATAACAAGGAAATAGCGAAGTAGCGTATTAGAGCATATCCAGTTTATCTTAGCTTAGCATATCTTGTGATTATCTTGTCTAATCTTGCTGACCCTATCATCATGGTGTTATCTTGTATTCAGTTAATTCATGTCGTTTTGTTTTTCCATGTTCACATGCTAGAAGTTACTGAACTTACTCAGGCTTTATGTCTGACTCTGTTTTCCTTTCGTCTTCTTTTCTTCCGTCCCCTCCCCCCAAGTAGTAAAGGAGGGAATAGTATAGCTCAGGCTAGGTTGGACCGTCACTCTTTCCCAACTTGAAGATTTGTCGAAGTTTTGCTTGGATTCTCTTTCCTGATGCTATGGCTGGCTCTTGCTACATTGAGGAATATAAATGTATTTTTATGCTTCTTTATTTTGTAAGACAGATGATACTCTGATATTGTAAAGAAATCATTGTACAAACTATTTTATCAATAAAGCAAAGTTTTATTCTCTGCGGTTTAATTTCTGTCTGTCTTGTAATTTATCTGCATCTTTTACCCTAAAATGCTCCACAGAACTTAGTGCATTCCCTTTGTGAGTGACACTAACGGATGTGGGGGTGTTACACGTGATATCAGAGCTGAAGGTTACCGGATCAGATAAAGGATTTGAAAAATTATTTTCAAAACGGTTTTAAAAGAAGCATTTTCAAAAGAAAAGATTTGTTTTAAAGGCATATTCCCCAAAGCCATACGCACTAACTTCTCTTCCTCTATTTGTATTCTTGTCTCCTTCTTTCTTGAGTCTCTGGGGCTCCTGGCTTTCTGGGAGGTAACCTCATCGAAGGGCGAAGTAGTGCCCGACTTCCATCTATAACCGTAGTAGTTTCACCTGCGGTTAGTTTTCTTCCAAGCTTAGTAGGGTTTTCTGTACGATGGAAGCAGCTTTCGAGAGATTTGTCAACATGGTTACACACGGAAGGGGATGAGGAGTTTGGCAAAGGAGCATAACCCTAGGATGAGGAATTCACGGATGTAAATTTAGTTCAAGAAGGAGGAAGAAATTATAAAACCTAAGACAAGAGGAAGTATCTTTACTAGGGTATGATAGGGCAAGAACGAGGAACAAGATTTTCAGAAGGACAAGTACATGCTTTCGCCACCAAGCGTACCTAGGAGAAAGGTAGTCCGGTTGGAAGAATCTATTTTTCTGTTCGTACTCTTCCCTTTGGTTTTAGCGCTTTGCATTTGTTCATATCCACTTCCATAGTTGAGTCTCTGCACCATAGTACTTGTATAGTAGAAAGGTCCCACTAGAGTCTCAAATCCAATTAGTTGTCCGACCAGTTTATTTTTGGTTAGTAGGGATTTGAGAATAGCTATCGAGTTTGTTTACATCATCTCACATAGATCGCCTAAGTTCAGAGGAGATATTCCTTGGGTGCTTGTCTGATATTGGTTTAGGCCTTTGGGGCTTGTACTTGAGGGATGTCGAGTTCGACTAGGATGGTTTGCGTGAGAGATGAATAGATGTGACAGGCACTCTAAAAAGCACGTAGTGACCTTTCGACTCTTATAGTTATGGCATGGCGGATAAGAGGGAAACCTCTAATCATCTTAGTACATATACTTGGTGCCGTAATTGACATCTGTTTATTTTGGAAATGGAGATCAGAAACTTCACAATCGTGAAGTTAAATTAGTTAAGATACAGTGGAGTAAAGCTCAAGAAGGCTAGATACTAGCATCATACCCTTTTCCTTAAGGGTGCATCCTTGATTTCTTTGTTTAGGAGCTTTGCGCATAATTGTTTCTCTCTTTCTAGAGTATATCCTCTAGGTCGTATCTTCGATTCTTAGGTAGAAGCCAATGGATGTAAACATGTATTTGAAACATGTTATGATTGGTGGTTGCTAATGATTGCTCGTGGATGCATATGCATACGTATTAGGCACTAGATCAAGTTCGGACGCTTGCATATTGCATTTACAAATATGTATTTGTTTGTAAGTTGAACTTGATATGTTATCATATGGATGTTGCATATGGATGAATGGCTGTGCACGCATGTAGTATTTACATAACTAGGGATGCTTGCATACATGATTGGACGCATGGCACTGACATGATTCGCATTAAGGAGGTCAACCGAATCAGTAGACCGCCTGATTTTGCATTAGATAAAGACATATACACACACTATGCATATAAATATGAAAGCATTAGAAATCTTTTAAGGACAATGAATGCCAGTGATTGAATAGTTGAGTAGATGGGTGATTGGATGGTAGGACACATTATTCCTAACTTGAAGATTTCGGGGACGAAATCCTTTTAAGTGGGGGAGAATGTAACACCCCATGATTCTGTAACGCTAAGATTCACAAATCAAGGCAGAATTAAAAGTTAAAATCAAAATCAAGGGAAACGTGCTGCACCATTGCGTTCATCTTGGAATTCTGCATGAAAACGAGTCCGAGTTTGCATAAATCGGAGTCCGTATGAGGGAGATATGGCCTCCGGAAGATTCAGCGAAGTTCAAAATTCAAAACAGGTCAAGTTCAAAATTTAAATCGGACCCAGATTGGGCTGGGCGGGAATTTTCCCGCCCAAGGCACCCGGGTCGACTAGGTAGTCGACCTGGGGGTCGACCCCCCCCCCCCCGTTTTTCCAGCTTTCTGCACCTAGTTCGTTTCTCTGTATCCGGACGCCATTCTGACCAGATTCGTCCGCCTAATCCTATATAAACAGCCTTAGTCTCCTTCTCTATTCACAATTCCTTTCTCTCCTTATGCTGCAAAGATTCTTAGTGAACATGGATTCCTCTCCTCCTCTTAATTAAATAATAAATAAAATAATATATATAAAATAAATCAAGACGAGGAGGTGCTGCTCAAAGACTTTCAAAGAGGAGATTTAAGCTAGAATTCAAGTGAAGATTCGAACGACTGCAACGACTGTTTTTCTACGAATCATAGCAACGCCATCTTTCTGTTCTAATCTAATCTCTATAAGTCAGTTATTTCTAGATTTGAACGCTTTTCTCTGTTCGTGACATGATATTAAAGGAATAAGAGAATATGCCAAATCTCACTCTCTCTCTCTATTCGAATCAGTGCCTATACTCTTGAACCTAATTAAGAACTGTTATGACTCGAGGACAAATAAGACCGTGATTATGAAACTATGGACCTTAAAACCATATGCCTATGACTATGAACATTTGCCTATAACCATGGACATTGCCTATGACTATGAACATTGCCTATGACTGTGACTATGACTATGAGGATTCTTTCCTTGACTAAACCTATGCCTTTGATTAGAAAACATAAACTATTGCCTATGACTTAACAAGGACATCTGCGATTAAACACCTATGATTCATGACTAGGAAAGTGTTGCTTAAGTTCTGTGATTATGAGATTGGGTCTAAACCCAATTATTTATTCTGCCTGTCCTTGGTTTTCTTTGGTTTTAGACCATGGGAATTTACCTATTAAGTTAGGTCTACCCATGTTCTTGAACCTGTGTCTCTATTCTGTCTATCCTTGGTTATTAGACCTTGGGAATTTACCTATTAAGTTAGGTCTACCCATGTTCTTGAACCTACGTCGTTATTCAAACCTTTTATGCCAGTTATTATGTCCATCCTTTTTCATAACGTCTTTGGTTCATTCCCTATTTTCTACTAGTCTAGATTTATCCATAATCTAGATTGAATCACAATTATACGAACGGTGGGAATAAGATTTGGGCATAATGTGAAATGTACTAAAAACATAGTTATAAACTTGGAATTTGGCATAAATTGGGAACATGAATTATGGCATGTTCATAGAAATACAAATTGGATAAATTTAACGTGAATTATAGTATGTGTAATTTGAATCTAGTATTGACTTGTAAATCTAGCATTTACATGAGTTATGAACTAGAATAATAAGTCTAGTTTGATGTGAACTGTAATTAGAATGTTAAATCAGGATTGGATTAGCTAATTTGGCGTAATAAGTATATTGGTATAAATTTGAGATTGGCCATAATTGGGAATAACCGTCAGGTTTAGCAAAATCATGGTTAGTGACACTTAATTGGTATAGTTTACATACCAAAAGACGTAAATATGATATAGAGGGGAAAATGGGCCATAAGAATAAATGTTGACAGCTTACATTAAAAGGGTAATTAAAAAATAAGCAAATTAGGAATAATTTACTTATAGAATTTGGCCTAAATGAGGAAATGTAAATTTAGACAAATTAAAGATTTATTAAAGACATCTCTTTTAATGGTACACCAGAAAGTTCTAGGGTGACAGAGAGGATAGTGTCTAGGCTTGGGTTTGGAAAATACAAGTTTCCTGCTCTCCCTGGCTATCCCTAACTGATCCGACGGACGGAATGGTTACTTTCAAAACCTGATTTGAAAATTAACCAAAACCCTTTTGAACTTAGAAAACACGAATATGCCTAACCCGAGGTTAGACTGAGTTGCGATGTAAACCTGCCCGGAACCAACCGGCACATCCAGTAATCGCAACAATATCTATCTAATGTGAGTGGTAGCGGCTTTAATTTATTTATTTAAAGCTAGAACAAGAATGGTAGGGTTAAGTTAACTAAGACACTTAACCAATTCAACAAGATAACCAAACCGATGGGTGGGGTTTGGTTCATACAGACACAGTTAGGCTAGAATGGGAGAGTTAAGTCTATAGGGACACTTAACCAACTTAACACAGTCGAGCTAGAATGGGAGGGCTAAGTCCATAGGGACACTTAACCAAGCTTATGGTAACAAGACCAGATTTGTAGGGGTTAAGTAACTAAGAAAACACTTAGCCAAACTAACATGTTAACTAGACTAGAAGGTGGGGTTAAGCAAAGTTGATACACTTAGCCAAATTAACATGTTAACTAGACTAGAGGTTGGGGTTAAGTAAATACACTTAGCCAATTTTGATATGTTAGCTGGGCTAGACCGTAGGGTTAAGTAAACCTGAACACTTAACCATCAGGTTGTGATAAAGGAATGAGGTTAAGTCTAAAACATGAAGGGATAATACTTAACCATTAATAACATGTTAGTTAAAACAGACGGGCAAGGTTAAGTTGAAAAGGAACACTTAACCAATACAGGATGAAGGGGTAGGGTTAAGTAATAAGAAATATTTAACCAATATAACTTGGTTTGTGGTAGGGTTAAGTCAACGTGAATTGCTGATGACACTTAACCAGCCTAACAGGATAAATGAAGAGGGTTAAGTTAGCTTGAATTGACTAATGACACTTAACCAATCCAAATTGACGGGAAAGAGAACTAAGTAGTAAACCTTAGTTAAAAGGAGCTAAGTAGTAAACCTTAGTTAAGAAAACAACGATTCTGGAAACTAAGTGGTAAACCTTAGTTGACAAAACTAAGTAGTAATTCTTAGTATAACACGAGGAGGAACGAACGTCCGTCTGATTAAAAAGAAGGCTCCAACGAATTGGGTTACGAAGCCCGAGGCTTCGAGGGGACGTGAGGGTACTCTTGGTATCCCTCTGTGAGGCTGTAGATGGTCCGCCTGGGCCCACAGAGGTTAAGGTCTGCGTAGAAGAACCAGGGGTATGCCTTGGTTGCAATACATGGCAACCTAAAGACTATGATGGACCGACGTGATTCGGCGAGCAAACGGTAGCCCTGTGATAGCGACTCGTCGTCTACCATCCATCTTGAGTCAATCGAGATACATGAAGCGCAAAGGCGGAGAAGTCCAAAAGACCATATACTTGCTATCTAGTTATGGGTGAGGATGGCCATAGGATAGTGGGGCACCGGGGGCCGGCGTATAGTTCTCATTTTACAAGGTGTGCCTTTCATTAGTTGAGGGAGGGGTCAAGTGGGACCATAGCCACTGGAATAAAAACAGACCTTAGCATCTGCATCGGCAGATATCTGAAAGCTCCTGACCGAGTTCTGTATTCCTTGATTTGCCCTGACACAGGACTCGGGTCGCACATTACGGGACATGTGCATCTAGACAAGCGATAACGATTCGTGATACATGCGTGGGAAAGTATAGGAACATATACCACTCTAGGTAGTGTGTCCTAGACTTGGGGGCATCGTTCGATAGGTAGCATAATTCCTAGTTGAACTAAGTGGCATAAATCCTGAATCCGAGAAGCGTTCAACAGACAGCGTAAACTGTAGTTGAATCTAGAAGGCACTTGGTAGAAAACCTTAGATTAAATCTAGGTAACAAATAAATAAATGGATGCCTGAAGGCGATGGAAAATACAGGGATTGGGATCACGTTATCGTTACTAGTTGGGACTCTAGTTAGGCGGTGCAGAGATATAGAAACCAGTATAACAAGGAAATAGCGAAGCGGCGTATTAGAGCATATCCAGTTTATCTTAGCTTAGCATATCTTGTGATTATCTTGTCTAATCTTGCTGACCCTATCATCATGGTGTTATCTTGTATTCAGTTAATTCATGTCGTTTTGTTTTTCCATGTTCACATGCTAGAAGTTACTGAACTTACTCAGGTTTTATGTCTGACTCTGTTTTCCTTTCGTCTTCTTTTTTTTCCGTTTCCCCCCCCCCCTTAGGTAGTAAAGGAGGGAATAGTATAGCTCAGGCTAGGTTGGACCGTCACTCTTTCCCAGCTTGAAAATTTGTCGAAGTTTTGCTTGGATTCTCTTTCCTGATGCTATGGCTGGCCCTTGCTACATTGGGGAATATAAATGTATTTTTATGCTTCTTTATTTTGTAAGACAGATGATACTCTGATATTGTAAAGAAATCATTGTACAAACTATTTTATCAATAAAGCAAAGTTTTACTCTCCGCTGTTTAATTTCTGTCTGTCTTGTAATTTATCTGCATCTTTTACCCTAAAATGCTCCACAGAACTTAGTGCATTCCCTTTGCGAATGACACTAACGGATGTGGGGTGTTACAATACAAAAACATTTATATGTAAAATATGCAACTACGCACTCTCATATATATACACTCAAACTCAATTTAGGGTATTACTAACCCCATCTCTATCGACTTACGCCACAGAGCCAAGTTACTACTAAACCTTATGCTTTGATATCACCGTAACGACCCGACAGATTTTCGACGCCCGAATTCCAATAATAATACATAACCTGTATTACTTGCCAGAACTCAAGTATAGAAAACACCAGATAGTTATTAGAAAGAAATTAGAGGGTGAGATGAGAAAGAAAGAAATAATATAATAGAAGAAAAGTAACAACACATCATCATCAGAGTCTCACATCTCTGCGGAACAAAATATAATATAGAAAAAACTTTATCAAGGACTTTGAAATATATACAATCATCAGACTACACTTACCGTTAAAACATCTGGTTAGTTATATCAATCTATCCTCGTATACAACACATAACAGAATATATATATATATATATATCATATATATATATATATCATACGTCTGAACTCCTTTAGCACGTCTAATTGAAATTCGTATCATCCAAACCTGAACCTGAAAACCCCGGGCTAATCTGAGCATTACAAACGCCGGATCAGTCTGGTGTACCAGAGTGAGAAAACTCACTAAGTTTATATAACATCCATATCGATTTTAAAGTCAAAAATCCTTTTGAAAGAAAAGGATAATAGTAAGACCAGCCGACACATAAACATGGACGGTTTTCCCCTTACTATAACCCAAACATTTTTGAAATCATATATTTCTCTGATATTATAATAGTGTCTAAATACAAGTAAATAGCAATCTAGGAGAACGCTTGCATCTCATGCTCCATATATATAGTATAAAATCAAAACCGCGGGTTCTTATTGGAGATTGGATTTCCCACTATGACAAGGTATGGAACCACCTTCCGATAGTGTATCTCTAGAGGGGAATACACTGGGTTCAACAAGAACATCTTGCAACCCGACCCACATATGACCGACCACTTATTTCGCTTGAGTGTATCGAATGTATACCACTAACGGTTGGGAGCTACCCACCGTTTCTCGAAAAGGGACAACATAGAAAATAAATTAAAGAATGAAATGGAATTTCTCTAGATAGGTGATTATACACACTACTGGGAGCGACCCACATAGCCATGTTGCCTGCCCCATTTTTGTCATTTCCCAGTTGATGAGGCTTAGGGTTTAACGTTACTTTTAAACAACACCATATCTTTGAATACTACATCATCAGATCCGCCAAATCACTAGTTGACGCCTACAAAAATACTTTGGTTGTTTATGCTATGAGAAGGTGTCTTCTCTGCCACCTACAGAGATACGTTTGTAAAAATCAACGTACGTGATTCTTAAGAAATACTCTGTCAGACATTCGTCCATACAAGTCATCCAGAAATAGGGTGAACCAAAGGCACTCTCCTACCACATCCTAGGAATCAGCCTATAGATCAGTAGCGAGTAGTCCTTGAAATCCGTAGATTTCAACCACGACCGAACCACAATATATCTCTGGTTATAAAATATAAGTTAAGTTTATATATAGTAGACTTTGAAAACTATAGGAGTTGACCAGCGATATAAGTAATTCTTCCATTTTATGAAGATCTATGGTCTTCAATTGCTCCGTCTTGATCAGCATTCTGATATCTTCTCAATTTCGTATTTGCTGGTCGGAATGGTTTTCGAATATAATTCGATCCCGGTCTTCCCGTACCAACAATCGTATTGGCCAGATTTGACAGTCGGTTATTTAACTGTCAAATAAATAATTATTCAACTATAAAAATAAAAATAAGCTCACTGATTCAGTATTCAGCATCACTTGGCTTTTTCTTTAAATTAAAACTAATTAAATATCTTAATCTTTTAATAATTTAAAACATGGTTTTTACCTCTTATTATATTATAATAATATTCGCAACATTTTATGTAATTTATACTCTAACATTTGGGTTCAGTAAAATCCCACGTAAAAACATCGTTATGAATCTCTTTGATTTCATTGTTGGAAACAAAACAAACACTTGTCCCCTTTTTGATAAACCCATTCCATTAATTCCTTTACTTCATAGTATCATAATATTTATACCAAAACTCCTTTTATTTCCTTTTCATCGGAAGTATTATTTATATATTCTCAATCCTTTTTATTTCCTTTACAATGGAATTATTATAAAATAATAATATTATCAACTTCTTTTTAATTTCCTTTACTTAACTGCTTATCGCTCCATACTATTCCCCTCAACCATTTCTCACTTTGAAAATCTCATTTCAATCCCATTCATTTCCCTTAATCTCATTATTAAGTATTATCAACTTAAAATCCACGTTTTAGCTTCACGCCCTTTAATGAACTGTATTTACACAACTCGGTTTAATATGAAACCCTTTTTATTCTCAATTTGCCTTTGGTTAATTCAAATATTAAATAAAATATTTATTTAATTTATTGCATCCGCTCGAAATCTCTTTTATAACTTTGTTATAAAAATCTGGGCTTTACCATAAAAATCCAGTCATAAACTCTTTTCAATTTCACCTCGATTCCGTTTCAAATTTCAATTTCTTACTTAAATGGATTTCATATAAAAAAGAAATTTCTTAAATTATTAATAATTAAATTAATAATTTACTTCATCACTAACTACGGTAAAAGTAGTTGAATTCTTTATTACTAAAATAAATAATAAATTTCTCTATTTAAAATCTTATTAAAATCAACAAATATTCAATAAACAGTTCCATTAGATTTATTTAACTATAAACTAATTTAATAATTAATCTCAGTTAAAAACGGTCGACTTATTTAATTCAAAACATTGTTATCTCATTAGCCAATTCCAACTAAATCACTTCTTTAAATTAATTAATAATATAATTAATTTAAATAATTTCACTTAATTGTTTCTTGGGAACAATTAATTCAAACTCTTAACCATTTGGTTAATTTTTGCTCGTTTACATATAAATTTTATTAACATAAGAATTCTCTTTATAAAATCAAATAATAATAACTTATAAACATTATATAATAAACAATAAATATTTTTTTTAAATAGCTTTAATTCCAATTAATAGATTAAAAATCTATGTTCAGTTATAAAATACGTTTTATAACTTTATTACCATCAATTCACTTGATGGTAAAATCAATATTTATAAAACGATTGATTTATAGGCCATATGATGCCAATTACCCGACCAATATTGTCCTTTGGTTAATAACAAAACAAATGTTGAATTTAGATTCAACGATCAATAACCAAATCAATTAGCCAATTATATTGGTTAAGCAGTTCACATAATGTGACATGAAAATGAACAATAAATTTGAGGGTACCAGTTGGATCCCTCCAACATGTTCTCTCCCCGCATCCAAATACGTTATCTCAAATAATATGATTCAATTCAATAAACAAATATAAAAAAATAACAGTAATCCAAGCAGCCATATTTTAATTTAATACGTTTATATTGTTATAAATGTAACCAACAAGGTAAGTTACCTCGTTTGGAATTAATCGTTAAAATAACAGTTAGATTTTATTTAGATTAAACTAATGTTTAATTAACCAATTCAACCAATATATAAATAACAAAAAACAACAAACAATTTTCAAGCATAGCACGCAACATAAAACCCGATTTATATAAAATATAAATGGGATAAAAACTGAGTGAGTAAACTCACTTTGTTTTAGTCGTTGAACGGTTTGGTTACAGTTAAATTAAACAGTTGTTTAATTTAACTGTAAATTCATGTTGTCCCCTACTCTGTCCAGGTTGTTCCCAGAATGTAGCGTTCGAAAGTATGACTCTGGCGTCGTCAGTTTCGATCCATTCTATTGTCATAGTCACACGTAAAATTACATTAGATAATATGATTAAATTGATTAATTAATTCCTTAAGTAAAATTGAACTAACCCACTTCCCTAACCTTAATCGATGAAGTATGTATATACCATGCGTTTTAGCGTTGTATAACTAGGCTCACATTTACTTCGTAAGAACCCAGCTTCTCGAACAAACACTACTTTATCCCAAAATAGGCCCATCTTCTCTTTGTGACTTCTGAAACAAACTGCTGAATGCAACCGCACAAGAAAAAATTCAAACCATCCTCCCCATAAGCACGTCCTTTGTTTAATTCTGGTGCATCATGTTTGCCAAATCTTTGAACCCAGCTTTCTTTCCCTTAATTAAAAATGTGGGCCGGTTTACTTTTAATAATACCACTTTTGTCAAAAACTTATTGCTTCCTCTCATATTCATTGGCCTCCCCCACCTAACACCACTTCACACCGCCAAGTTCCCTTCCTAGTTCCTCCTCCTCTCTACGTGTACTGCTCCACCGCAAAGAAAAACTTCCCAGTATAGTGTCTTCCCCATGCACAGCGTTTACTTCCACCTAATACCCATATTTCCTATTCCCGCTTCCACCTTAAACTGCCAACTTTAATGTTTTCTTCCATGATTTTTTACTGTTGTATATAACGTAGTCGTATATAACAATTATATGATTTTTGTTTGATGATAACAAACAAGTATATATTATTTTAATGTGTTTGTTACTGTACTGTTTCATATTCACAACAGACAGGAATATAATATTTATATTTAAGTGAAATACTACTATACAGAAATACAAATATTAACACAGTATTTCATTTAAATAGAATATTTCATTTCAATATTCAAACAGTACAAACTTTTAGAACTCCACTATTTGTACAACACACTGTAATTCACTGAAATACATTTCATTTCACTTTCAATTTCATACACAGTTTCATAGCTACATCACTCATCACATAGTTATACAGTTTCACTAATACACTTTGACACTTTTACATTTCACCGCCTCTGTTTTTTTCTTCAGTCTTCTGTCTTCACAACATCTTCACAGTCAGTCCAGTCTTCATACCTGTCACATGAAAACAGAAACACACAGTATACTGCAACACGAATAAAACTGAAAAAATGCAAATATAAATTTATTTTGAAATTTTATTTGCCTCAGAATTTCGGTGTGTTTCTCATCATCTTTCTGACTCGATCTGATTTATTCATCTATGTCTAGGCAGACAGTTTATATAAGTACAGGGACAGGAAATTGTCTGATGGCTGCATATACACACGTGTATAAATATACATGTGTGCACTACCTCGCCAATCAGCGTGCAACCGAGGAGTAGCCACGTGGACCATCTCGACTCAGTGCAACAATACAAAGTCAAAACAGAAAGATTCAAAACAATGCAAATGAATTCAAGTCAAACCCGCAAAGTATGAAGTTAACATTATGGTCAAAACATGATTCAGCAAATTAAATGTGGTCGAGACAAGCAACAAAGTCAATCAAGTATTCAAGTGTACAAGGGGTAAGATGATCAACCATGAGTCGAGCACAAATACACATAGCCCAAGGGTCGAGCCATAGTCAAGTAAAGCCAAGTCACATATACAGGAAAGCTCAAACTCAATGGTCACAACAAAACACAAATATACATGCATATGTATACATGGAGACATGAATCAAAGCAGATTTTCAAATGTATGACACAACACAAAAGCAGGTTCAGCTTTAAACAAAAATGGAGCAAGCCATGTTCACAAAACATAGTCAAAATAGTTTGGAAACATATGCATACAGTGGCCAACATTAAACTCAACTTATTGCAACATAAATGGTCGAGAGAGAGTTCAAAATTGGTGTAACGTTTTTAAGCACAATGCATGAACAAGGATATTTGGCTGTAGCATGTACAAGAGGTGATCAATCTCATGTATGAGTGTACGCAGTTCAACTAGTGCTTCAGCAAGACTTAACATTCATGTTCAAATAAGCATGATGATGGTGGAGCAGCATAACAAAGCAACATAGGCTATTTAATTCAATGCAGTATTGTGTACATGATTTGTGCTTACTGGAATGGCAAAACTCGTAGCATGGTTCAGAAATTAGTAGCAAGTTCAAAACTCTAATGAATGGTGCAAAATCAGATTCAGGTATGTTGTTTTATATGCATGGTTCAAGTAGAATACATCAAGCATGTAATGCATCACAAGTTTGAACACAATAATGCCAAATGGTCTAGCTAGCAACAGGGCAATGGAGGCAGCTTATATATAAATGGTTCGGCTCAGAATTTCAAGTGCACAAATCAATGAAGAGGCAGATACCTCATACCAGTATTGTTTACAAACATGCATGCAGTTCAGTCCAGAGTGAATGAAGCAAACAAGTACACAATGGTGGAACTAGAAATGAGTATAATAAATTCTTCAAATATGTGTACTTGTTTAAGACCATGTGGTCGAGCAACAATCTACACAGCAGAAAATAAATATAGCAATGAGAAAGAATAAGTGCAAAGTGTGAAATGTGTTTCACAACAATAAAGTGCCAGAACAGCATTTGTATATTTTGGCAAGTGCAAAATTTGTTTTGGGAAAAGAGTAATGCAGGTTTTAAAATCGAATTAATTCTTTCCAAGTTCTTATTCAATCAAGCATGGAAATAAACAAGTGACGAGTGAATATTGTGTTCATACCATAGAATAGTGTATCAAATCATTCTCTGGAAAATGTTTGAATACCTTAAAATTCAGATTCCTTATTTTCCAGATTTGTATCAGAGTTTAGTTCTAATTCAATGTGGGAATTTAAGCCGACCCATTCGAAACAGGAAACAAATTTTCAGGAATTCAGTGTGGCAAGATTTCTTTCCAAAATTAACAAGGTTGAGAGATCTTTTTTCAAGAAGGGAAAATCTTTTTAAGGCAACAAATTCAAATTCAAGAGACAAGGAGAGTAAATCACGCAAGTCCCAAGTATATATTTCATTCACGAGTACAAGGCAACAAGTATCATTCATCTCAAAAATTAAAAGCCGAGAATATCAATTCCAAAAGAGGAAATCCGCCAGAATTCAGATCAAGCCAAATAACGAAATCAGAGTAATTAGGATTTTTATAATCCTATTTAACACGACCAATTCATCACTGGCATACCTGATCGAATCCACAAAAAACAACAACAAATTAAAGCCTAAAAAATCAAAGAGCTCATAATTTTTAGGGATTTGATCTGCGCCTAAAATCGATCGCCTGAAAGCCCCAAATCAGTAAGCAAGAAAGCATCAGAAAGCCACGACAGCTCGACGACGCAGAGATTCAGTTCCAAGAAGCAAGCGATTTGATTTGGGAAGAAACCCTAGTTTGATATCGGCCACCATTTTTTATTTCTCAGAGCAAAAGTGATCGGGCTTTGCAAAAGTGAAGTGGGCCGATAAATTTTCTCAAGGGCTAAAGGGGCCAAGCCATGTTTAAAAGGAGATGACCATTTTTATTTTAAACTCCTAAGGGTTTCTTGTTTGTTTTTGTTTAATTTGGTTTGTATTTTTTTATTTTGTTTTTAAAACCGTCTCAAACAGTTTCTAGAATACTGTGAGATCTTGGAGAATCAGTCAGGGTGTTGACTGACAGTTAACAGAGTCTGTAAAATATGGGTTACTGGTTATGGGGTTGTAAACAAGGAAATCTGATCGAGTGGATATCGGTCGGTCTAGGGATTTGAGCGTAGGCTTAGAATAGGAGCAGGGTTTGCAAGTGTACATGGTCTTGTATGCGGGATCTTTTCTATCACCTAGTAGAAACCTTAGAAATGCAGCAGTAGGCAGGGTTTTGCCGAAGCTGGGTATATCTGTGTGTGATTTACTTTCTGCATTTCTGTTTCTCTTATATTCTGTGATCTGTTTATTATTATATATCTCATTAGATTTTTAATTCAGTTAAAAACTGTGAAAAACCCTATTCACCCTCCCTCTAGGGTTATTCTAGATCCAACAATTGGTATCAGAGCTGGTATAAGGTTACAACATGATAGGGAGTTCTCGCTCTATGATCTAGTGGCGAAGTAGTGACTCTTATCCCTACATGTCCGTGGGTGGTTGTCCATGTCGAGAGGCAGGACGTGAAATCAGTCTCTGAGGTACCTTTGTTTGCCACTGGGGTGTCATTAAAATCCTCGAGAAAGCGAGAACAAGTGGTATCAGAGCAGGTATTTTCTTTAACTCTAGAGACATGGGTAATCCTAGTTGTCAGTTTAGTGAGAGTCAGTCCAGTTCATCTCCAACTATTTTCACTGGAACAGATTTTTTAAACTGGAAATCCAGAATGGAATTTTATTTAAAATCTGTTAATATTAAATGTTGGGATGTTATTATCAATGGGTACGATATGGTAGATAAAGTTTTTAATTCTCGTGCTACACATATTCTATATTCTTATCTTGATGATGATCAATACAGTCTGATATCACATTGTTTAACTGCGCAGGAAATCTGGATAGTTATCAATACGAAGTCTGGACAAATTGACAACTGCAGCTCAAAACCCCAGAAAGTCAACTCAGCTTCAGATGTATGCTTAACTAGCCTTACAAATGAAAATTCAGATGGATCAGTTGATGGAGAATCAACAAATGCTGAAACAGAGAATTTCTCATATGAAGATCTGGTTTACATGTGTCTTGATTTAACAACATCTGTTGATAAACTCCAACTGAAAAATAAGTCTCTGAAATCTAAGAATTTTGAGTTGACCAGCAAAATTGATGATTTGGAATCACAACTTGAATATGTTAAAAATTCTTCAAATCCAGTTTGCAAAAATTGTTTGAAATTGAAAACCAATCTTGTTCACCTCAAGAAAAATATTCAAAAGTTTGAAGATGAAATTTTGATCTTAAATGAGAACAAGACTGTGTTATCAAATTTAAATAACCTTCTGCAAAGGGAATTTGAAAATTTTAAAACAGATATATATTCCAAATTTGAAATTGCTGAAAATGAAAATTTGGTGAAAAGTGGTTTGGTTTTGAAAGAACTTGAAAATGAGATTGAAAAATCCAAGAATTTTGTATCTGAAAAACAAAAACGATTTGAACTTGAAATTTCCGAATCCCAAGCCAAAATTAAATTGCTTGAAAATGAGAATTTGGTTTTGAAACAGTCCAATGTTGAACAGAAGATCGCTATAAATAATTGCTCAAATTTACTAAAAGAAAATAGCGATCTAAAATCCAAAATTCAACGATTAGAATCAACTTTGGATAAATTTTCTAATGGGGAAAAAATCGTTGAATATGTTGTTACAAAACCAAGTTTCTATTGGAAATAAATCTGGTCTTGGCTTCGGGAAATATGATGTTTTTGGAAAACAAAGTTCAAATGATTTGAAAAATCTCTCAAACTGCTTTAGAAAGAACTGCTTAGAAAATTTTAACACTGAGAATTTCAAAGGTTTTTTTAGTCAAAATGGTGATGAGATATCGTTTTATAATAAACCATTTAAACCTTCTTGGATCCCAAAAAATAAAACGGCCTTCGTCAAGTTCAAACAGATTTGGGTTCCTAAGGGAACAAAAGTTAATTCTAATGGTTTGTTATACAAACAAGTCTGGGTACCAAAACATATGAATACAACTGTAAGTGGTTTTACAAATTTTGTTAGACCACTCGATTCTATGAGCTGTTAGGTACCGAAGGAGGCTGAGGAACTGCTGTACAAAAAGAAATTTAAAATCAAGCTGGTTTATACATCTGTATCATTCACAGTTCCTCTAACCAAGATTGTTGAGTTAGAGAATCTGATTTACACTGGATTCTGGTATGGTCTCTAAACTCACCTCTGTAAATATTTTCTGTTTTATTTTTTCTTTTGTTTATTTCCTCTTCTTCTCCCTTCTATCTCTTTCTTCTGTCTATTCTGATTTGATTTATCACTGCCATATTTTTTTTGTGCTTCTTGAATTGTAGTATTCATGAGATTCTGGAAATTTGTTTTGTGTGTATAGAATTCTGATTGTTTTGAAGTTCTTTTTCTTATTTCTGAATTCGTAACGGTGTTGACGTATTCTTGTTATATCTTGAACACTGTTAATCTGAATTCTAAATTGTTTTGAAGATCTGAAAATTATATGGAAATTCACACACCTTTGCTGTTCTAAGTTTATTCTAATTCATTTTAGAAAAGCTCAAGATATTATACTCATTACAACACACTGTTATTTATCAGTTGTGACAATTCCAGTAATTTTCAGATTGGCTTGAATACCTTTTTTTTTGAAATACCTTGTCTCAGTGATACATCTTAAAATTCATTTTTATTCATGATTAGTACAGTTGAAATTAGTTTGTTTGAAATCATCTGAAATTCCTGATGTTTTGAATCTCACACACCTCCTAAATTTGAAATTATCAACCTTGTGTGACTGATTCATTATATCCCAGAACTTGACATTGATTCAAGTGATTTCAAACAAATTACTTTAATTTTCTAGTTCATGAATACCTCTCAAATTTGATGTAAATGATCTGAATTTAATCCCACACTTGTCAGAGATACTTGTGAAAAATTCTTTTGTAAAACTGGTCTTAAAATTCTCTGTTATTCCATGATTATTTGGTTTGAATATCTGTTTGTTTAAAACCAATTGAATTTATTGACTGATATCTTCATCTTCCATCAAATGATTTCAAATAAACAGTACTTTTAATCTCGGATCATGAATCATATTCTGTGACCATCAGAAATGTTTTAACAAGTGTGCTTTGAAACGATTTTTGTGCCGCTCTGATACTGGTGTGAAAATGCTCTAAATGACTGCTTATATTGAGAAGAATTGTTTGCTGCTCTGATACTGTTTTTTTTCAAATAATTGCTTATTCTTATCTGCAGTTTTTAAAAATGTGCAAATTTGTTAAGTCTGTCTGTTTGGGCTTTGTGAATAAAGACACCAAGTGGTATCAGAAGTGATTATATTTGTTTCACCCATCTGTACTGAGATTCAATTTTTCACCTTGTATAGATCCACACATATTTTTTTTTCTTCCTTATACAAATAAATGTGCTAAATTTGTCTGGCTGAATTTGTGTTTAAATTTCTTTGGTCTGAGATGTCCATGATAGTCCATCAGGGTGTAATTAAATTCCTCGATAAAGGAGACTACAATTGGTATCAGCTTTTTTTTCATCCATCTGTTTTTGAATTTTCACTTTGTATAGACATCATGCACATTTTTTCCCCTTATATAAATCACCTTAAATTCCTCTTGTAATTGTTTTTCAATTTTAGAATTATTTATTGATTATTCACTCAGAAATTGAAATCAATATCCGAATTGAACTGTATTTATAATTCATCAAAATCATTATTAGATTTTGAAATTGTGATGAATTGTGACTGCAGTATATTTCATAACAAGAGGAGATTTTTATTTAGATTTTCATGATGGCTGAACATTTATTATAACATCTTTGAATTGGCAATTATTTCACGACCATCTCCTTTATCTATCATCATTCTGACATCCATCATGTTTTTTATATTAATGTGGAGAGTTTAATTTTTTATAAAAAAAACATCTTGAATAAACAGTGAAAATATTTGTGATGGAATTATGGCTATGTGATTATTTAGAATTAGTGGTAATTGAAAATTTGAATAATCCCGGTATAGTCGAGCATATTTCATAATATAATTAATATATAAATTTATTTCGCAATCCATTTCTGTACCTACCGCATTTCTATCATTCATACTGGTTTTATATACTGAGGAGTTTTTTCTATCTTGAAGCTGAAAATAATAAATATAAGTATGTCTCTAACCTCATTTAAAAATCCAAGCTCTGGTCATGCATGGTTATGAGACAACTTATAATTTAAGCTGCGACTGACCTCATTTAAAAATCCAAGCTCTGGTTATGCGTGGTCAGTGTGCTCTTAAATAAAAGAAAAAGAAAAAGGAAATATTGTGCCATAAATTGAAATTAATATGAAATTCTCCTTGGTGTTTATAAAAATCAGCCTATCAATCCACCTTTCTAATCTGTGAAATGTATTGAAATATTATGACGTATTATGATTTGTTGATTGATAGATATTGGGATTTGAGATTATTCGATCTTGTCACTTAAATTGAATCTGTCACTGTTTTTTTTGTGCTCTTTTTATAAAATTCTTTGAAAATAATTGGAAATCATTTTTTATAACTCTCCCCGTTTATATAAATTTCATCGTAAATCCATCATTATCTGAAATGTGAAATATGCCACTAGGTCTCTGTTTATTATGATTTTTGTTTGACTGATTGAGATTTATGATGATCATTCTTCCTCTTATGCTGAAATTATATTTGTTAGTCACTATTCATCTATATTTTAAATTATATATCCTTTTGATGATAACAAAAGGGGGAGAATGGGTTGAGATTTTGATTTATGAGTGAATAATTTATAAATATAAATTTTCTTTCTTTTCACTAATGCACAGTTATAGGGGGAGTTTAGTTGTAGAGGGGGCATTCAAATTGGGGGAGTTCCACTATTTACGAACAAACACATTTATTATATTCAAAATCTTTTCATTTGTTTGTCATCATCAAAAGGGGTAGATTGTTGTATATAACGTAGTCGTATATAACAATTATATGATTTTTGTTTGATGATAACAAACAAGTATATATTATTTTAATGTGTTTGTTACTGTACTGTTTCATATTCACAACAGACAGGAATATAATATTTATATTTAAGTGAAATACTACTATACAGAAATACAAATATTAACACATTATTTCATTTAAATAGAATATTTCATTTCAATATTCAAACAGTACAAACTTTTAGAACTCCACTATTTGTACAACACACTGTAATTCACTGAAATACATTTCATTTCAATTTCATACACAGTTTCATAGCTACATCACTCATCACTCAGTTATACAGTTTCACTAATACACTTTGACACTTTTACATTTCACCGCCTCTGTTTTTTTTCTTCAGTCTTCTGTCTTCACAACATCTTCACAGTCAGTCCAGTCTTCATACCTGTCACATGTAAACAGAAACACACAGTATACTGCAACACGAATAAAACTGAACAAATGCAAATATTAATTTATTTTGAAATTTTATTTGCCTCAGAATTTCGGTGTGTTTCTCATCATCTTTCTGACTTGATCTGATTTATTCATCTATGTCTAGGCAGACAGTTTATATAAGTATAGGGACAGGAAATTGTCTGATGGCTGCATATACACATGTGTATAAATATACACGTGTGCACTGCCTCGCCAATCAGCGTGCAACTGAGAAGTAGCCACGTGGACCATCTCGACTCAGTGCAACAATACAAAGTCAAAACAGAAAGATTCAAAACAATGCAAATGAATTCAAGTCAAACCCGCAAAGTATGAAGTTCAACATTATGGTCAAAACATGATTCAGCAAATTAAATGTGGTCGAGACAAGCAACAAAGTCAATCAAGTATTCAAGTGTACAAGGGATAAGATGATCAACCATGAGTCGAGCACAAATACACATAGCTCAAGGGTCGAGCCATAGTCAAGTAAAGCCAAGGCACATATACAGGAAAGCTCAAACTCAATGGTCACAACAAAACACAAATATACATGCATATGTATACATGGGGACATGGATCAAAGCAGATTTTCAAATGTATGACACAACACAAAAGCAGGTTCAGCTTTAAACAAAAAATGGAGCAAGCCAGGTTCACAAAATATAGTCAAAACAGTTTGGAAACATATGCATACAGTGGCCAACATCAAACTCAACTTAATACAACATAAATGGTCGAGAGAGAGTTCAAAATTGGTGTAACGTTTTTAAGCACAATGCATGAACAAGGATATTTGGCTGTAGCATGTACAAGAGGTGATCAATCTCATGTATGAGTGTACGCAGTTCAATTAGTGCTTCAGCAAGACTTAACATTCATGTTCAAATCAGCATGATGATGGTGGAGCAGCATAACAAAGCAACATAGGCTATTTAATTCAATGCAGTATTGTGTACATGATTTGTGCTTACTGGAATGGCAAAACTCAGAGCATGGTTCAGAAATTAGTAGCAAGTTCAAAACTCTAATGAATGGTGCAAAATCAGATTCAGGTATGTTGTTTTATATGCATGGTTCAAGTAGAATACATCAAGCATGTAATGCAACACAAGTTTGAACACAATAATGCCAAATGGTCTAGCTAGCAACAGGGCAATGGAGGCAGCTTATATATAAATGGTTCGGCTCAGAATTTCAAGTGCACAAATAAGTGAAGAGGCAGATTACCTCATACCAGTATTGTTTACAAACATGCATGCAGTTCAGTCCAAAGTGAATGAAGCAAAAAAGTACACAATGGTGGAACTAGAAATG
Organism: Allium sativum; assembly: GCA_030737875.1. NCBI lineage: Eukaryota > Viridiplantae > Streptophyta > Magnoliopsida > Asparagales > Amaryllidaceae > Allium > Allium sativum. Next base: position 1,041,522,349 of record CM060916.1, on the reverse strand, counting down.
AGTATAATAAATTCTTCAAATATGTGTACTTGTTTAAGACCATGTGGTCGAGCAACAATCTACACAGCAGAAAATAAATACAGCAATGAGAAAGAATAAGTGCAAAGTGTGAAACGCGTTTCACAACAATAAAGTGCCAGAACAGCATTTGTATATTTTGGCAAGTGCAAAATTTGTTTTGGGAAAAGAGTAATGCAGGTTTTAAAATCGAATTAATTCTTTCCAAGTTCTTTTTCAATCAAGCATGGAAATAAACAAGTGACGAGTGAATATTGTGTTCATACCATAGAATAGTGTATCAAATCATTCTCTGGAAAATGTTTAAATACCTTAAAATTCAAATTCCTTATTTTCCAGATTTGTATCAGAGTTTAGTTCTAATTCAGTGTGGGAATTTAAGTCGACCCAGTCGAAACAGGAAACAAATTTTCAGGAATTCAATGTGGCAAGATTTCTTTCCAAAATTAACAAGGTCGAGAGATCTTTTTTCAAGAAGGGAAAATCTTTTTAAGGCAACAAATTCAAATTCAAGAGCCAAGGAGAGTAAATCACGCAAGTCCCAAGTATAGATTTCATTCACGAGTACAAGGCAACAAGTATCATTTATCTCAAAAATTAAAAGCCGAGAGTATCAATTCCAAAAGAGGAAATCCGCCAGAATTCAGATCAAGCCAAATAACGAAATCAGAGTAATTAGGATTTTTATAATCCTATTTAACACAACCAATTCATCACTGGCATACCTGACCGAATCCACAAAAAACAACAACAAATTCAAGCCTAAAAAAAATCAGAGAGCTCACAATTTTTAGGGATTTGATCTGCGCCCAAAACCGATCGCCTGAAAGCCCCAAATCAGTGAGCAAGAAAGCATCAGAAAGCCACGACAGCTCGACGGCACAGAGATTCAGTTCCAAGAAGCAAGCGATTCGATTTGGGAAGAAACCCTAGTTTGATATTGGCCACCATTTTTTATTTCTCAGAGCAAAAGTGATCGGGCTTTGCAAAAGTGAAGTGGGTCGATAAATTTTCTCAAGGGATAAAGGGGCTAAGCCATGTTTAAAAGGAGATGACCATTTTTATTTTAAACTCCTAAGGGTTTCTTGTTTGTTTTTGTTTAATTTGGCTTGTATTTTTTTATTTTGTTTTTAAAACCGTCTCAAACAGTTTCTAGAATACTGTAAAATCTAGGAGAATCAGTCAGGGTGTTGACTGACAGTTAACAGGGTCTGTAAAATCTGGGTTACTGGTTACGGGGTCGTAAACAAGGAAATCTGATCGAGTGGATATCGGTCACTCTAGGGATTTGAGCGTAGGGTTAGAATAGGAGCAGGGTTTGCAAGTGTACATGGTCTTGTATGCGGGATCTTTTCTATCACCTAGTAGAAACCTTAGAAATGCAGCAGTAGGCAGGGTTTTGCCGAAGCTGGGTATATCTGTGTGTGATTTACTTTCTGCATTTCTATTTCTGTTATATTCTGTGATCTGTTTATTATTATATATCTCATTAGATTTTTAATTCAGTTAAAAACTGTGAAAAACCCTATTCACCCCCCCTCTAGGGTTATTCTAGATCCAACATTTACTTCTGTTCCCAATAAATAAATGAGCCCAACTTTTTATAAACCATACTGCTTCAATATTCCCAATGATTTTGCCACACCGTTACTTTAATTTCTTCCTGTTTGTTCGAACATACCATACTACTCGCCACTGTTTCAAACCTCACAAATATCGCCCGAGATCTCCTCCGAGATCTCATTTTGGGCTCCTTCCGAAACGATAGCAAATATCACTCTAAATCTCCTTTCGAATATATCGCCCGAGATATTGCTACATCGAACGATATATCGACCGGGACGAAATACTAAAATATCGTCTGAGATATTAGTTATTTTGGTTAAAATTTAAATCTGTGCCTGAACTAGAATAATAATTAAAAAAACTCAAATATAGCCATGATAATATTTTGTTATTTTACATTTTGTATGCTAAATGGCCATATTCTATGTTCATATATGTTCTATAATGCTTATGATTTTTTATATTTGTCTTTTTTACATACATGTTACTTATGAAATTATGTATTTTATGGTCTATTTATGCTGATTTTTTTTAATGTTTTGGATCCTTTTAATATTTTATGTGTAACAATATTTCTGTTTTAAGCATATTATGATTTAGAGTATGGATGATCTTTCGTAAAATAAATAATAATAAAGCTATTTTGCAATTCAAGTTTACCTTGCTATGTTTTTAATATCATTCATAAAAATCATTTTGTAAAAATTTCATTTTTAACATACCATGTACCCCGAGATTGTTCCGATATGAACTTTCAGACCCGAGATGGAAATCCGAGATGAACTCCCGAGTTAGACTCATTTCGCCCGAGATCTCCTCCAATACAAGATCAAATCTATAAAATCCCCTAGACGAAACGTGATCGATACCCGAGATTTAAAACCTTGCTACTCACGTCTGCTCTTTACTTCTAAAATAAATCCCCCACGTGCTTCTTTCTTGTTCACATAACCACGCACCCTTCAACATCCGTCTGAGCCTCAAATACCACGCTATTCTCCCCCACTACTTTGGTCATGAGGTGCTTCTTCACGCAACAGTCCCTACATCACAAACGAACCCCTGAACAAATGTACTGTCATGCTTCCACTGCAGTTCACCACTGTCGCGCCTGCCTCCACTGAAACTTCACAAATCCCCTCAGATTCTTTCACCATTTTCCCTTCATTTCCTCACCTTCAGTTCGAAACTCCACCACGCATGCATCCATTTCCTGACAACGACCTCTACCACCTCTTATGATAGCCGACCGGCCTCCAGCAACATCACAGACGCCTTGCCACTTCACTCCCCAACGCTCAGACGAGCTCACGACACCGGTCTCTCCTCTATTGACGGTACACAACTCCACTGAACCCAAAACACTCGCACCACTGCTTCTATATTCGAACTCCAACCTCGTCCCCTACCTCCAGCGCCTTCGGGCACCACTTTGTGCTTTAATATAGCAGAGAGAGAGCCTGTATTTGAATTGAAGTCCAGGTCTCTGGGGTATTGACATATGGAGCTGCGTTTTTTTTATTGTTTGCAGAAAGAAAACAGACGAGGGGTTGGGAAGAATTTGGAAACAGAAGAAAGTAAAGCAGTGTATGGGATATATATATATATATATATATATATATATATATGCGAATAAATCGGATAGAAACCATGTCTCTTCCTAGCTTGTAGGGTAGCTGAGTGAAATATCATTTCGAAAGGCATTATGCATTACTAGTTGAAGGATGCAGGGGTGTACCGTTTGCAGATGGTGAAGGTTGGCCTCGTGTTTTCATTTCAGGGTAGAGTAGCACATCCTCCAAAGTTTAGGGTTGTCTGTTCTTGAGTTTTCAGTATCTTGTTGTACATAAATTTGACAGGGACCATTCATGAGGCCGGTAGCAGAATAATAGCTATGTGGGGATTCCCTTAAGCCTTAAGAAATGGCTATATGTGAAAACACTTGATTACTTGTAAACTAGGGTGGTTGTACACGCGTAGGTCTAGGATATGCTCGTTTGTTCATAAATGATGAAAAGAAATTCATGTAGTAGGTTGGTAGGTTGCATGAACTTTGGGTTGTCCGCATATTTGGCTTGTACGGTGATAGAGGAAACTGAATAGGGTACCTTTCTTTGCTTGGAGCAAAAGGATCACAATATTTTTATATTTGATTTGCTTTGATTTGGAACATTGGTTGTTATATGGTCATTAATTTTTAATCTACCGCTTTTTACGCTAGCATTAACAATATGAAGCATAATATCTAATCTCCAAACGTAGTGAATATAGACACGCGGTTACAGCTTGATGTTCCGGTTCCAATGCAATTAATTTCATTGAAAACCGACTTTGTTTGCACAACAACGCTATTTTAAATTTATCGGTTTACGTTAAATTTTACACACTGACAAAACAACTTCAATTGGCTCCAAACTGGAAATGTCACAATAATTAATTATATGCATTCCAATTAAATTCGTTTTGTCGAAACGGAGACCGTTTGAAAAGAAAGCCATTTCTACAGCCTATATACTATCGGTATAATATAATTAAATCTAAAACAATTAATTTAATAATAAATTATCATCATTTATTCCCAAGTGGAATGTTATACAGCTTCAGATAACCAGTATATATTTTAAACCCAATATTTACAGTTTCGAGTTAAACGATATTCAAATCACATAAAAATTCTTCAAATTTTATTTAATAAATGTTATGTTTATTAAGGAATTTCATAGCGACTATTTCAAAATTTGAATTGGACGTAACTGACAATCTATAAGCTGAAATCTCCATTTTTCTCTTTTAGTAGAAAAATATAATCAAATCGATCCCAACGTTTCTGGTTTCACAGAATTCCGGCTTAAAATGGATTCTGTATATTCAGTTGAAGTTCAAATCGTAAATTACGAACTACCGCGCCGTTCGGAGTTCGTTTTATAATTATATATAAACTATGTGTTCTGACTTCGTTATATAATGAATTATATAATATAAATCCATTTAAAATTTCCAAAACGATATTTAAACTAATAAATTATATTAAATATCTGACTATTGAAAATACGGGACATTACAGGAAACAATTGTGGTTGCATTGAATAACTCAAATTTTGATGGCGTTGTCTCAATGGGATCGGTGGTTAGTAGTTTGCTTAGTGAGGAGATATGGAGGATGAACCTAATAGAAGAAAATGATAAAGTAGAAAGGGAAATTAGAAATTCCATTTGAAGAGGTCAATTTTCCTAGAAATGTGGTTGTTCAATACGGATAAACGATCAAATAACTCAAACGTAGAAAGGGATTTCATTTGCTATTACTGTGAAAAATCTGGTCATCAAATAAGATTTTGCAACAAACTTAAAAAGGATAAAGAAAGAATAAAAGCATTAGAGGAAGACAAAGTCAAGGTTGATGAAAGCAACAACGGAGAAGTTAATTTTGGTGAAGATTTTGATGATAATGTCCTATGTGTTAGGGAATGCGGATCTTAAGGAGAAACAAACACTAGAAGGGGGTGAATAGTGTTTACGAGGAATTTATGAAATTCTTAAACTTAAATGATCTACTGTATGAATCACACACAACAGAGATGATCACAAACACAGAATAAAACAAAAACACAGAAATAGATAAATATAAAATGCAAAAAAGGAAAGAACACACTAGATTTTATACTGCTTCATATTACTCCTACGTCCAGTCCCACACAACGTTGGATTGCACAGAGTTTTATTATTATCAATATCCAAGTACATTCCCCGTGATTTCACGGCTACAAGGTTAATACCGCTCCAAACACCCTTGATTTCACGGCTACAAGATTAACACCGGTCTCTTTCCTTGATTTTAAGGCTATAAAGAACACAATATTTCCCAAACACTTCATTAATGATTACAATAGCCCTATAACTCCTTAATATCACGTTAATTCAGATAGTAGTTGAGAAGAAGTTTGATATAATTTGGGTAGAAATAGGCAAAGTATAAGCGTAGAAATCAATAAAATGATAAAGAATAATGGTGGGATGAAGAGGGGTGAAGATGGAGAAGAGGAATATGAAAAAATTAGAAATCGGTTCCTATTTATAGCATTTGAATGGTTGCAACGTTTCATAAACCTTACAAATAGTGAAAAGTCATTTCCTTTGAAAATTGAATTTTTGACAGTTATATGTCGACATAGGCAAAAACGTATGTCGACATATGTATTTTATTTTTATTTTTATAACTATTTTTCAAGTTTTTAAACATATATATTATTCTGGGAATTCTTGAATCAAAACTTAATAATATAAATGAATATTCTAGAGTGTAAAATCATATGAAATCATAATAATATGTTTAAAGTTATAAGGTTTAAAACTATAAATATATAAACTTATACATTAAAACATTAAACTTATATGTTTGAAATCATAAGTAAGATAAAATCATTTCAAAATAATTTGAAATCAGAATTTGAATTTTGAAAACAGAATTTTAAATTTGGAAATCAGGATTCGAAATTTGAAAAACAGAAATAGAATTTGAACCTGGGGTGTTATTCAGAGTCTTACATATAAACTTGATTCTATTACTAAATTTGTCTTGAACTCTTGATAACTTGATAACTCATGAGTCTTGAATCTTTTCTGGATCCTGAATCTCTTAGAACTCTAAAACTATACAGTCTTCAGTATTAAGTTCTGTATACAATTCCTGCATATATATGTATATATTTTCTAGATAGAGATGTTAGTATATATTTTATAATCAATTAATAATGAAAATTGAAATAATGTTGTTGTCATCAAAACTCCATTCTCCAACAATCTCCCCCATTTTGATGATGACAATCTTGATTTATAAAATATCCATGCGTGGTCATTACCTATTGATATTATATGATCTGATCCTTCTAATACTCCCTTTGTCATTATGAATCCTACATACTTCCCTTTAAACTTAGCCTAACTAATCCTTATTTTATAATTTCTCCCCCTTTGTCATCAACAAAAAGAAATTTTAACTATACTCCTCTTAAATTTATACCATAAATATCTTTAACCTATATCTATCTATATATTCTAAGATTATTCTATACAAAAGTACTTAATATATATGACTCCCCCTAAATTCATGTCTATATTATATCCTTTATTCTATGTATAACTGCTCGAATACTAACTCCAAAATTTATGATAAACAAACAATTATAAACTTAACAATTTAACCATTGTTTTACAATCCAAACAATACAAACTAATGCAAATTACAACGTTTTACGAGAACACAAAATACTATGTATGTATTACATCGTATGTATGCATAAACGAGAAACCAAAATGTATAATGATTCTTCATAATTAGGGAATTATGAATTGGGCAACTGGGGTAATCAAGACAAAATTCCCCATTTTGCTCAATTATATTCCCTTCTCGATCAAAACAAACTTCGCCAACGCATATGACTTGATCGTCCTCCTCCATTTCTTCATTTTATTCCTCTTCTTGTTCCTTCTCTTCTATCATCTTTTCCTTTTCTTCCTCTTCTACTACTGGATTATCATTTTCGATGATAATCGAATTTGTTTGATTATCCATAACAAACTTTTGTAGATTTTTCATGATTTTTCCTTGTTTCATATGCTCTTGATTCATCTTAATTTGGAGAACTTGGATTCCAATGAGCATTTGGAGTACATTCTCCATTTTCTCTTCCAATTTCATCACACGAGCAAGAGTAGAGCGTTGAAACGGACCTTCGGATGGTCCCGCGGACAATTCGGGATTAATTTGATTATTATAATTAATGGAGTCCATTGTTTATTTTAGTTTTCAGTTTTTCCAGAAATGAAATGATAGGATGAAGAAGAAAATTCGAAATAGAAAGTTTAAATAGTTGTTGTAACTAACTTTTGGTGGGAATTAATTTTTGAAATCTGGCAGTTATATGTCGACATATCAAAAAATGTATGTCGACATAAGTGTATGTAAATTTTTATTTTTCTAATTTTTCTTGTTATATTATATATATATATAATTATATATTTAATTACTCTAATCCACTTAATAAGAAAATACCTGATTCTTTTCTAAATTTAGTAAACGTTGCTTCGTTTAATGGTTTTGTTAATATATCTGCTATTTGTTTGCCTATTTCTATAAATTCAAGTGAAATTTTGTCTTTACTTACGTTATCTCTTAGAAAATTATGTCGTATATCAATATATTTAGTTATTGATTGATGAGTTGGTTTTTTAGATATATTTATAGCACTTGTATTATCGCAGCATATTAGTGATTTATTTATATTTAATCCAAAATCTTTTAAAGTTTGTTGCATATATATTACTTGTGAACAAGCCAAAGCACCAGATATATATTCTGCTTCAGTTGTTAACAAAGTTAGTGTAATTTTATTTTTACTAAACCACGAAACTAGTGAATATCCTATGAAATGACATGTTCTACTAGTGCTTTTACGATCGGATTTACATCCCGCATAATCAACGGCACAATAAGAAACTAAATCAAACGAGTCATCCTTAGGGTAAAATAATCCAAAATCTAATGTATGTTTTACATATCTAAGGATATCTTTACGACTTTAAATGTGTTTCCTTAGGTAGCGATTGATATCTTGCACAGAGACATAAACTATGCATTATATCTGGTGATCTACTAGCGGTTATATATAATAATGATCGTATGATACCTCTATATAATTTTTTATCAACGTCTTTTGACATATCATCTTTACTTAAGGCTATATTAGTTGCCACTGGAGTTAGTCTCCCATTAGTTGTCGTTAAATTATATTTGTTAATTAAATCTCACATATTTTTCTTGATGAATAAATATTCCATTCTATTGGAGAATGGAGTTTTGATGACAACAGCCTTATTTCAATATTAATTGATTATAAAATATATACTAACACCTCTATTTATAATATATATATACACATATGCAGGATTTATATACACGAAATATTACTGAAGACTATACAGTTTAAAGATGTTAGAGATTCAGAATTCAGAGATATTTCAAGACTCATGAGTATTCAAGATTTCAAGAGTTCAAGATAAATATAGTTATAGAGTCTAGATTATGTAAGACTCTGAATAGCACTCCAGGTTCAAATTCAAAATAATTTTAAATTCTGTTTTTCAAATTCTATCTTCAATCTCTTTCTTCTCTATTTTACTTTATATTTTTATATGATTTTAAACTTAAGTTTTATAAATTTGTACTTTATAAGTTTTATATATTTATATTTCATATACTTTATATTTATATAGATTTAAACATAATAATTTTATAAATATGTTTATATAGTTTATATTTATGTTTTCATATGATTTTCTACTTTATAATATTTATTTATAACACTATATTTTAATTCAAGAATTTCCAAAATTATTTATATATATCAAAACACTTGAAAAATATTCAAATTTCAATTTTGTACATATATATGTGGACATACATACATACATACATATATATATATATATATATATATATATATATATATATATATATACATGTTGACATATAACTGTCATTCTTTCAAATTTGAAAGGAAGTGTCTTTTCACTATTTATGACAGTTTTGAGACGTTGCAACCTTTCACACATTATAAAAAGGACTGATTTCGAATTTTTAGTCACTTCTTCTTCTCCATCTTCATTCCCTTTCAATACACCATTATTCTTTATCATTTTTATGATTTCTACACCTATACTCTGCCATATTCAATTTTGTTTTTATTAATCTTCTTCTCTCTATACTCTCTGAATCAAGCGCTATTGAAGAGATATAGGGTTGTTTGTAATTGTTTGGCTTGATTAACTGTGTAAAATAATCGGTGGTATCCCTTGTAGATGTTAAATCAAGGACGGGTAATCGGTGGTATCCCTTGTAGCCGTGAAATCAAGGAAGGTATACTTGATTAAGTGTGTGTGGAATCGGTGGTATCCCTTGTAGCCATGAAATCAAGGAGGGTTGTAATTGGATAATGATATAGTAATAAAACTCTGCACAATCCAGCGTTGTGTGGGACTAGACGTGGAAGCAATTTCGAACCAGTATAAAATCCGGTGTGTTCTTTCCTTTTTTGTACTTTATTTTTGTTTATCTTTGCATTTGTGTTTGATTTTGTGTCTGTGATTGTTTCTGTAGTGTTTAATTCATATAGTAGTTCATATAAGTTTAGACTTTGTTTAAATTCTCAAAAACACAATTCACCATCCCTCTAGTGCTTGTTTTGCCTTAACGATCCATTCTGAATCCCTAACACATTCTTTAGTTGACGAATTTGTAAGCCTAAGAAGAACATTAGTTCTCCTATGTGACTCATCTGAAATTCATGGGTCATAATATCTTAAAACTCTTTCTTCATTTTATTGTTCATTGATCCGAAGATTATATCGTCAACATATATTTGTACTAATTGTATATCATTATTATTTCTTTTAATAAAAAGTGTATTATCTATTTTACCAATTTCAAAGTTAGATTGTAATAAATAATTTCTTAGTCTTTCGTACCAAGCTCTAGGAGTTTGTTTTAATTTATATAACTCTTTCTTTAATTTATATACATGATTTGGTAATTTTTCATTTCAAAAAGAGGTTGTTTCTTTACATATACGTCTTCTTTAACATATCCGTTTAGTAAAGCACTTTTAACATCCATACGATATAATTTGAAATTATTATGATTAGTAAAGGCTAATAATATCCTAATTGCTTCTAATATTGCTACAGGAGCAAACGTTTCATCATAATCTATTCCTTCTTCTTGAGTATAACCTTATGCTTCTAATCGTGCTTATTTCTTATAACCTCATCATGTTCATTCATTTTATTTTTATAAACCCATTTGGTTCCTATTATAGTTTTATCCTCTGGTCTAGGAACAAGTTCCCATACATCATTTTGGGTAAACTGATTCAATTCCTCTTGCATAGCAAGGATCCATGAATCGTCAGATGATGCTTCCCTTGGATTCTTAGGTTCGATAGTAGAAATAAATGTTGAATTACTCATATTATTTAATTGGTTTCGAGTCCTAACAATAGATTCAATATCTCCTAAGAAATTTTCTATAGGGTGAGTGCAACGGTCCAAAGATTTTCGACCTCAAAAATTGACACAAAAACATTTATTGTATCTCATGCCGACCTTCCAAGCATCGGAAACACATGACGTTATTAGAAGAAATTAGAGGGTGAGATAAGAAAGAAATATTAGAACAGAAGAAGAAGAAGAACTAACACAACACAGAGTCTCACATCACAGCGGAACAAAATATAATATAGAAACAAAACTTTACTGAGAGCATTAAAAATACTTAAAATATCAGAGTACGTCAACATCTCTGGACAGTTATAATAATTTGTCCTTATATACAACACATAATGGAATACACACCATATATATCATACGTATGAACTCCTCCAACACGTCTTTAGAAGTTCGCAGCATCCAAATCTAAACCTGTAAAACCTAGTCTAACCCGAGCATTACAAATGTCGGATCAGTCAGGTGAACCAGAGTGAGAAAAACACATTAAGTTTAAGGGTATCACACAACTTGATTTTAAAGTCAAAATCTTTCCAAAAGAAAAGAATAATTGTAAGACCAAATCCACACATAAATATGGACGGTTTTAACCTTACGACAACTTAAAATATTTTGAAAAACAATATCTTTTCTGATATGATAATAGTGTCTAAATACAAATAAATATCAATCTAGCAAAGCGCTTGCATCTCACACTCTACATACATAGTATACAATCAAAACCGCAGACATTTATTGGAGAATGAATTTCCATGGCAAGGTATAGGCAACCACCTTTCTGGTAGTGTATCTTTAGAGAGAAATACACCGAGTTCAATAAGAACATCTTGCAACTCAGGCTAAACATGATCGACCCCTCATTTCACTTGAGAGTACCGAATATATTGTCACCTACGATTGGATCCAACATAACCGTTCCTGGGAGATACAGAAGTAAAAGAAGAACAAATATGAATATTCTCTAGATGGTGACAATACACCCTAATGGGAGTGACCCACATAGCCATGCGACCTACCTGATTTTTACAATTTTCCGATTGATAAGGGTCGAGGTCATAAATACCTTTACAACGTATGGTCATCATTCACTTTGAATGTCACATCATTTGATCCGCTGGATATCACTAATTTACGTCTACGAAAATACTTAAGTAATTAAGCAAAGAGAATGGTTATTCTCTGCCACCTACAGAAACACGTTTGAGGAAATCAACGTACATGATCCCCCTGGAAATACTCTGTCAGACACTCGTCCATACAGGTCATCCAGGAATAGGATGAACCGAAGGTACCCTCCTACCACATCTTATATAGGTACCATCCCAAGGATCAGTAGCGAGTAGTCCTTGCAATCTGAAGATTTCACGCACGACAGAATCACTGTCGAGATATCTATAGCCGCTAAACCTGAGAAATCCAACAAGTGGTTCTTTCGTTTACGAAGATCCACGGTTTTTAATGCTCCATCTTCAATTAACATCTTCCATGTATTTGCTCGTCGGAATGGTTTTCGAATATAATTTCGATCCCGATCTTTCTGTACCAATAATCGTATAGGTCAGATTTTGAAAGTCGGTTATTTAACTATCAAATAAATAATTATGAGAATAAATGAGTTCACTAATTCAGTACTCGGCATTACTTGGCCTCATTAATTAAACATTTGTTAATTATATTCTTTAAATCTTTCAATATTTGGAGTTTATCTTTTACTTCTTACTATAAATAAGATTATTCTTAAAAAAATCATTATATTCACTTATAAACTTTTTCGGATACAACTTTAAATATTATTTACGAAAAATCATAACTTATATTTCTTTTAATTTCAATCGTTTTCAAACTAATAGCATTCTTGGGTAATCGTGAAGTCATTCAAGTTGGGGTATTTTATTTACCTCGCAGACCTTGACCAACAACATTCCTATCTTTAGAATAGATAGAAGTTTATCAACCACATGTTTTCCTTTGTAAACCTCATTTAAATCTCAACAATGTTTACTTAATTAATTATTAAGTAAACTATTATTATACTTCTCAGTTAATCTTTAATAATCCTTTATAATATTACACTCGAGCTTCGATTACCTTATAAATAGAATCCTTTATAAAATTTCTTCAACATCTCTGTATAAACATTCTTCAACTTGTTTGCAATAACAATACTACATTTGTTTTTTAAATCACATATAACTATCTTTAATAAATCTAATATAAACATATTTACAAATCTTATAGAAATATCTTTATAAATTTTACATTTATCTTTTACATTTTTTATAATTTACATCTCGTACGAATCCTTTCAAAACAATTCAACTTATCATCTGTAACAAACGTTACAGATTTCATTTCAAAACTTTATATTTTTTTTATTATACCTTTTTTTAAATCATTCTGATAACTCACGCGTTGTCTAAAATCACATAGCGATTTTTTCAACGATCTTCAGTTTGTAAATCAAATAGTTCAATTTATTATTTGTAACAATTGTTACGAAATTCATTTTAAAAAACTCTTGTTTCATTTACAAATTTTGTTTGTAAATTAATATCGACAACTAATATTTCGATTATAATTTAAAAACTCTTAATTTCCATTTAAAAAATCGTTGTAAATCATTGACGACCACTTATATTCGTTGATATTTCCGAAATCTTTATTTAGCTTATACTCTCACCTTTGATTAACATTCCGATATTCGGAACACAACATTCCAAACTTCGGAATAATTTCAACTCCGCTGAACATTTCAAACTTCCAAATATCACATTCTGAACCTCGGAACAAATCTCACTTAGCCATTTCATACCATTTTCCAATTTCTTTTTTCTAACTTCAAATATTAAGTAAATATTTGATTTAAGCTATCATATTTGCTTAAAAATCCCTTTTACAACTTCGTTGTAAAAACTCGGTTTTAATATAAAACCCGTTCATAAAATCCTTTCACAATTCGATTAGATTCATTTCAACTTCGATCACTTTTTAACTGAATTTCAATTAAAAAGTAATTTTCTAAATTATTATTAATTAAAATAATAATTTACTTAGATCATTAACTGCAGTAGAGGTAATTAACTTCTTAATTAACTAAAATAAATAGTAAATTCCTTTTTAAAATCTTATTAAAATTAAAAACAGATATTCGTTACACCATTTCATTAGATTATTTCAAAACGCATTAATTCAATAATCAATTCCAGTTAAAACGGTTGACATAGTCAACCCAAAACACGGTCATCTTGTTAACCAATTCCAATTATAGTCCTTTCTTTAAATTAATTAATATAATATAATTAATTTATATAATTTCATTTAATTGTTTCTTAATAAAACAATTATTCAACTCTTAACCGTTAGGTTAATTTTCTACTCACTTTCTTATAAATTTGATTAACATCAGAATTGGCCTTATAAAATTATTTAATAATTATCTATAACTTAAATAATAAATAGTAAAAAAATTTATAAACTTCTATTCAAAATAATACGTTTAAAAAATCTATCTTTAATTATAAATAAATTTTATAACTTCACTTCTATCGATTTACCTGACGGTAAATCAATATTTAGAAATGATTGATTTATAGGCCATATACTGCCAATTACTCAAACAATATTACCCATTGGTTTAACCAAAACAAATATTGAACTTCAGGTCAACAGTCAACAACCAAATCAATCATCCCATCAGGCCGGTTTGTATGATGATGATATAAAAATAAATAACATCTAATATATTTGAGGAATCCAGTTGGATCCCTCCAACCTGTTTTTCCCTGCATCCAAGTACATTATATAAATATAATCATTCAATACAAATAAATAATGGTTTCATAATAGTTAATAATTACAATTCAATATCAACCAATTTATTTAACACAACCATAACAATTCAAACAAATTCATTAAATTAAACACGTTTATTTTATAAATGTGACTAATAAGGTAAGTTACCTTAATTGGGACCAATCGTTAGAGTGATAATTTAGTGCTCCACTAAAAGTAAACAACCGTTTAATTTCATGAGTTTAATTAATATATGAATATAAAATTAACAAACAGTCAACCATTAGCAACCATAGGACACAAAAGAAAAACCCAACTTATACAAAATATAAGTGGGAAGAACTGAGTGAGTTTAACTCACCTTGATTTCATTTCATTGTTTAAATGGTTGGTTTTAATTAAATTAAACGAGTGTTTAATTTAATTGAAAAATCCAGTTGATTCCATTCGTGTCCAGATTTATTACATGATGTAGTGTTCGTCAAGGTGATTCCAGTGGTACCTAGTTCGTCTGATTCTATTCACATATAAATTAATTATAAATATTTAAAGTTAACAATAATTTAATTATTAATTAATTCTAAATGATTAGTTAATTAAATTAATTACTTTTAATTATAACCCAGGCCGCATCTTTTCTCTACAAACCCGCTCCTTCTTTATGTTTTTTCCACACAACACCTGTAAGTAAATTAACATTTAGGCTATAAGATTTTAATTTAATTAACTAACTTAATTAAACTAAATTCAACACTAATTTTATTACGTTATAGATAAAGAGTTACCAGCCGATCACTTCTCTTCTAAACCTCGATCTTCTCATTTTCGGTTCCACTGTTCTTCAACCCCACTAAGCAACGAAGCACACTGACTTCACTCACAAGACTTTTGCGTTCCAAAAATTCAAGTTCTCCTATGCATCTACTCCACAACTTTCCCATGCTACATCTTCAGTTACATATGCAGGCTTCCAAAATAGAATGAACCCGATCCCATTTTTCCTGCCACATTCCTCATTTTCTTTTCAGCGTCATGCCAAATTGATCACGTTGCTCGTTGTCTAGGTCACCTGGACCTGATCACCATCCACCGAGAATGGCGCACCATCAAGGTATACCTTCACCTTAAATTTTGATACCCAGTTCCTCCCCGTTCTCCTCCAAAACCCCTACAACTACCGACGACTTCAGTCGAGATTCCAACCACACCACTTAATTAAATACGATTATATCCGTTCATTAGCTAGATCTCATAGAGCTCGAATATTTCCCTGTTGGGTTTTTTCAATTTCAGTGCAAGAATCAAGAGGAAATTTGTGGAAAAAATGGGTGAATATCGGTCGTTGGTTATTTAGGGTGGTAGCGTTTTATGTGTTGACATATGTTGCATGAAAAAGCAAGACGTACACAATCTATATGCAAGCATGGAGAATTAGAAACTCAAACTGGTAAGCAGCATGAGTGTACAAGCAAGCAAAGACACATATGTACTTCAGAGTACACTAAACAACCTATGTTAAAATGTACACAAATAAGAGGCATGCATAAATGCATTAAAATGGTCAAAGGTGATATATAAGGTACTTGGTTACAACAAACACATCAAGCAGTGGAACAACCTGTGCACAAATTCTACACACAGGTGTAGTTGAACATAAGCAGTTAACAAAAGTGTGCATGATGACCTGGCATAAAGCAGACAATCGTGCAAATAATATCTGCTCTCATCGGTGATTAAGTATGCTGGAAATCTGATTTTAAATTGCATGTAGCAGTAAAAGGCACTTGTTAAATTCGATAAGTAAATATTTGGGGAATTTTTCAATCAAGCAAGTGTATCTTTTGGGCAATCAGAAAATCAACAAGGAGTAAAAATCTCCAGGAATATTTTAAGAAAAAATGATCCATGTTTTCAAAAGCTTTCCATTTAATCGCAAGAACAATTTTGGGAATAAAAATCAACCAAAAGTTTCCAGGAATTAATTAGGCAATCACGCAATATCAGGACCGAATCTGTGTAATGAAATTAGAGAATACAAGGGTTTCTAAACCCTATAAATAGAATCTATTTCATCACACGCAAACCATCGAAAATCAAAACAATTCAATCGAGAAAAGTAAACCAGAGCAACTCACAAATATTCGGATTTACGATCATCCCCAAAGCCAAATCGACGACCAGAAGAGCAACAAGCATCAAAGCAATCACTGAATCGATTACATCAAATATCAGGAGACGTAATTTGTAGCAGATAGCATAACCTTAGAAATTACGGTAGCCATTGAAAAGAGGAAGCTACTTCAAGTGTCTTTGAAATAAAAAGAGGGCCGGCCTATTTTATTTTATATGTTTTTTAACTACGGTTTTTGAGTTGTTTTTGTTTTTAAATTGTTCTTTTGTAAACTCGTTGGATACGTTTACTAGTTTTCTAAACTTGGTTTTTAGCTACAGGGTTTGTAGTTAGGAAAATTTGATCTTAGGGTTTAAGATCAATATAGGGTATTGGGCGCATGATTAGAACAATAGCGAGGGATCATGAGCGTACAGGTGTTGTATGCAGCGTATTGTTTTTAATTTCTAGTAGAAACCTTAAGGAATGCAGCAATAGGTAGGGGTTTGCCTGAAGCTAGGTAAATTCTATGTCATTTTTTCTACATTATTTTTTCTGCTGTGGTCTGTGCTGTGATAATCTTTATATTAAGCAAAACTGCAAGAAACCCTATTCACCCCCCCTTTAGGGTTAGTTTAGATCCTATAGTATAAAGATACTTTCGCAGTTTGATCCAGCAACGAGATTTCATCAGTTGTGAGTGGTAAAAGAAAGTGTGCCAATTGCGGTGTTTCAGACGCTAACTGGTTTCTATGAGTGTTTGGTCCTGTCGTTCAGGTTGGCCAATGCAGATATACTTTGTAGATCTTATGAACCATGTCTTCAGATATTGACTTAACATATTTTTGCTTATGTTCATCAATGATATTCTTGTCTACTCACGAAGGAGAAACACAAGGCACATTTGAGGATTGTGCTTGAATTGTTGAGGAAATACTGAATAAAGGCTAAATTTACTAAGTGTCGATTCTGGAGGAGAGAGGTGAGTTTCTTAGGTCGCGTTCTGTCCATGTAAGGTATCTCCATAGATCAAGGGAAGGTATTAGAAGTTCAGTATTGCACTATGCCCATAATTGTTATATATGTAAGAAGTTTCCTAGGATTGGCAGGATATTAACGAAGATTCATCCAGGATTCTCCAAGATAGCAGCATCATTGACTTAGTTGACTAAGAAGAATCATGCTTTTATTTGGGATGTAATATGTGAGCATGCATTCAAAAGTCTAAAAGAGAGGCTGACATGTGCACCAATATTGGTTATTCTAAGTAGGAATGAAGAGACAACGGTATACATGGATGCTTGTGGTACCGAGTTGGGTGCAGTATTGCTATAGAAGGGTAAGGATGTTACCTGCACTAGTCGGTAGCTAAAACCTCATGAGAAAAGGTATCTCACCCATGAAATTGGTGGCAATTGTGTTCGAATTGAAGATGTAAAGGCATTATCTTTTAGGAGAGAGGTTCAAACTATTCACTAACCATAAACTGTTGAATTACATCTTTTCACAAAAGGACTCAACCTTCACCAGCAACTATGGTTAGAGTTTCTTGCCTCTTATGATTTTAGTATTACTACACATCCGGAAAAGGCAACATAATTGCTGAATCTTTAAGTAGGAGATGTGTTAGCCTGGGGCTACGCTACTAAAGTAAAAGCAGCTTGAATATATCGTCGTTTTTATTTTCAATCCAGATGTGAGTTGGAACCAAAATGTTGGAAAGTTTGGTAATCATACTATAACAACCCAGAATTTAATCAATTTAATTTAGAAATATTTAATTTATTTAAATATTTGATTTGTTCTTCTAATCATTAAATTCCACTTCTAATGACTAGGTAAGGGTAGAGAATTTATTTTAAGTATTCAAATAATGATTTTTAATGGTTTTGATAGTTTGTAACCTTTTCAAATTCACGATTAATTAAAATAAAATGAAACTTTGTTTTATTATTTTATAAATGGAGATGTATTCTAAAACCAAGTATTTTTTTATTGAAACACAATATATATGTTATATATATTATTTGATATAATAATAACATGCTTAAACATTTATATTTTTAAATCACATGCTTAATTATCTAGTAACTCAAATTACTTAATAAATGGATTTTTTAAAAGGTTTGTAGTTTTATTTTATAAAGATGATTTGGTGTTTACTTATGATATAAGTAAGGTATTTATAAATTTTATATTTTTATAATTACAAATGGTCATTGATTTGATGTTAGTAATAAAATATGCAAAAATATATTTAAAATTTTATATTTTTAATTATTTAAAAACTTGATTTGATGGTAAATGAAATGAAAAGGAAAAAACTCAACTTAAGGTACAAGTCATTTGCATGAGTACATGAAAAATTTCTCATTTCAACACATGTACAAGCTAGTACATATATTCTTTTTTGTAAAAAAACTTAACATCTAATTAAGGTGTGGTACTTGTATGGATTGCAATATATGTTTTGTTACAATTAAAGGGAAAAAATGTCATTTGTTTAATTTATTTCATTTTATTTAATTATATTCCATCTTATATAAATAAGCTTATGCTTTTTCTTCTTTTCTTCTTGTTTTCATTCATTTCGCTTCTCCAAACCATTTCTTTCCATTCTTCCTTATGCAATTTAATGGCAACAAGTTTTCAAAAAGAAAAAAATTGAGAAACTGTAATGGAGAAATGTAACAGGATTGCAAAAGAAAGTAATTAATCTCAAGCAAAAAAAAAAATCAAAGTATACATGAAATTAAAAAATGAAATTCAAAAATGAAAATCAAGTTATATACTAGATGGAAAGTTTTGTAACTTCTTTCTTAGAGTTCGAGTAAACTTGCTCTTCTTATAAGTGTATTTTGGAGTGGTTCGACTGAGTTTTGTGTTGTCTAGAGTGTAGCAGTGAACCATGGCAGTGTGAATGCAAGCTTGGTTCCATAATTCTTAGATTTAAGGATATTGGTCGAATCACAGTGTCGCTTTGGAGTTTGTGGCTTGATGAGGCATGTATGGGCTGATTTTTGTAGGGATCAAAGGAAAAAATGTTGCAACCTATTGTAGGGTTTTCCGGTGATGCGGACGTTGATTTGGGCATGGTAGGCTCAAGTGGGAGGCAATGGGTAGGGTTGTGATGCAGAGGAGATGAGACATTCGATGGTGGTTTTGGTGGTGCAATCGTTGGTCGAGAATGGGAGTGCAAGTGCACAAGGATGCATGAAGTGGTAGCATCAGGTGTCCAAATGGAGAAGGGAGGGAAGAAGAAGAAGAGAGTGAAGCGGGTTTGAATAAATGATTATCGGTTTGGGCTTAAATTGAAGCGTGAGATTACTTTTAAATTATTGATATACATATATATATATATATATATATATATATATATACATGTAATAGTTTAAATGTTTACATCTTGCTCGCATGACATCCGATCGATGAACGGATTTTTTTGTTGTATTCGTATTGATGAATACAATGTCATGGTATAGGATATTGTTATGTTTGGAAAAATTATAATTTATGACATATTAAAACTAATAGGATTTGAATGACGTTAATTTTAATAGTAACGATGTCGAAATTTGCACACCTTAATACGTGTTGTTTATTTGTCCAAATAAAATGTTATCAAGTTAAATGGGATATTGTAGATCACTATTGACGCCTATTGAGCAACATAAATCCTCATTTTGTGATTGCTAAGTGATAGTTAAACTGTACAATTAATTATTATTAATATAAATTGATATGAATTGAATACTTAAATTAACTATTGATTGTGAACTGTTGATTTCTACAGCCTGTGTATCGTGGCAATATTGTATGTGACATAAATATATCAACTTTCTTGGATGTGGAAATGTATGATAACTAAATCAAGTGCCATTGGGATTGTTAAACCTCCAAAATTTAAAACTATTGTTCAATTGTTTAAACTCCTAAACTAAATCGATTAGTAGCTAAATTTTCCATCCAGGACGGTCTATAAAATTCTTATCGAAGATTTGAGAATTGATTGAGTATAAGGTAATATGGTTTAAGTTGATTTAATTATTAAAATTAATCTTATTAATTAAGTTTTAGTGTCATTTATTATTCGTTAATAATGATTTAAAATTTAAACTTGTTTACAAATTGCATTTGGATTTATTTTCTTTTCTTAGTAATGATGTCAGATTGAGATTTTTATGTTATGTAACGACGGTCATAACAAAGCCCCATTCCTTCCTACATAGGGTGCACGCATATGCGTTGGCACACACATCCTTATAGCAAAAGGAATCCCTATTGTTACATGTCTACCAACTCATATTTGTACTTGCCTCCACTAATTTATTTCATAATGTGGAACTATTTATTCAAACCATCATTCCAACTTTAACAACATGTGAGGCAATCCTAATAGTCTCCCCCTTTACTCGCATCCTATGAGTAACTTTTGAGAGCACTCCTTGCCCGCATGACCTAGTCCGTAACCTTTGGCTCTGATACCACTGTTGTGTAACGGCAGTCGGAACAAAGTCCCCCCTCCTTCCACATAGGGTGCACGCATATGAGTTGGCACACACATATGCGTGCTCCCTACGTAGGAGGAGGGGGAGCTTTTCCAACCCTCGTTACATAACATTTTATACTTAAGTTTTAACTGAGTCGATAATAGTAAATTATTATAATTACAATTAATTAAGGTTATTTTGTTTATTAATTTATTTAATAATAAATTATTATTTAAGGTATTTGATTAAGGTTTCGAGATTAATTATTAATTATTTATAGGTATTTTAAATACTTAATTAATCATTAATAAAGTTTTTAATTATCATTTAATAATTAAATAAGTATTAGTTTATTCTTTAAATTTATTTATTTAAAGATTAACTCTTGTTAATTTATCTATTTAAATGTTAAATAAATACTTAATTATTATTTATGGATTAATGATTGCTTAAATTATTATTTAATAGTAAATTATTATTGGATTAATAATTGTTAATTTTATTATTATTTATTTATTTTTGGCAAGGCCGACTGGTTTTTTTATAGTTCTCTTTAACACTTTTATTATATCAAAATAATAAATAAAAAAGGTTCAAGTGATACACACTGCACGTACTAGTTACAAGACACTGTACACAAGGAGCAAAGCTGCGATAAAAGTCTAACTAACAACAAACTGCAAGTTACACAAAGACTACATTACAAAGGACCACCAGTTACTTGAACACCCTTACTACATACTGAATTACATTGACATATCACATGAGCTCTAAGAAAAACCCAGTTGAACGAACTATCAAAGAAGATCACTGAAGTCTCCTGAACTTGCTCCTTATGACAGGAGTATGAACCTCTTTGGGCAGTGGAGACACAAGCAGATCAACAATAGTAATGGGTGGAGGAGGCTTGTAGGTCGCAGTTGGTAGAATGTGAGCATAGGGATTGTCCTGCTTAGGCTTAATTTTTTTCTTGGAAGAAGAATTAGACTAGGGAGAAATGATAGTGTACTCAACATTATCATTCCCACCAACTTGCATTGCAATTTCAAATTTCTTCATGACATTTAGTAGGATCTTCACTAAATCATCCTTGTACATGCCCTTTTCTTCACCAGTTTTCCTTGTTTCTAGGTAGCTCACTCTGCCTTTTCACTCAAACCAAGTTCCAATATGTTCTTCTCTTCTACCATGGTTACTTTCTTCTCTTTTCCTTTGTCTACAAGACTTTCTTTCCTTGTCCCTATGGAGTAAACTGTTGGAAAATAAACCCAATTAGTGTCCATTCGTAATTTGTTGTGTCTTTTGAGTCAAGAGTCGTGTATGTTCGTCAAAAGTCATGTTTGTTAGTTAAGCGTTGTGTCTATTAGTGAAAGGTAATGTCGATTAAGTATGAATTGACATGTAAAACTACTATACAAAGCCTACCATTTTGTAAGTTTGAGATGGAAATATCATAATGCTCGAGTTGTGATGAGTGAGAAAGTCGACAAAGAAGCATTGTGTCATATTAATGGAGAAAATCCGCAAAAGATTTGTGGAATTTATTGAAAGAGGTGTATGCAAAGCATGTCACAAAAATAAAATAATAAGACGATGAAGAGGAGGTCGAAGAAACTGAGGAAAAACGAGCAGAACTAGAAGATGTAAATCGCTTTAAAGACGAGCATGATGTTATCAATGTGGACAAGGAAAGAAAAAAAGAAGAATTGAAAAATGAGAAATAAAAAACCATAAACGTTAGATGAAGGGACAAATGAATCAGAAGTGGACGCAAATGAGGATGTTGAGATGGCAGAGGTTGAGGAAGACATCACCGAAAGTGAAAACAGCTCTAAGGTTGAGGCTGATAAGATGATGAAAAGCAACAAGTGTGAAGGAGAAGTGGCAGAAATGGAAGAAGGAGGAGCTGTGAAAGCTAATTCTGGAGTAGCCTGTCAGGAATCTAGAAGTGGAACTAAAGGAAACAAGTTCATGGTTGGTTCAATTGTAGATCAGATTGTTAATGGTGATGATACAAAAATTGATGATAAAATGAATGTAAAAGAGGCACATAAAAATACTATTAGTCAATATGAAATAAAGGCTCTTACTGCAGCTGGAGGTGATGAAGATATTGATATGTTGGCTGATGTAAAGCAAATGGCTGCAAAAGTAGCTGCCGCAGGAGAAGCTAGTTCATCTTTTGAAAATCAGGTTCGTGCAATTGACAGATATGCCATGCATTTCTTAGACATCTAGGATCCTGTAGTTGATAAATTTGTGCTTAAGTGTAATGTTAATGTGAACAAAGAAGAATGGGAGCTTGATAAAATTGAGAAGTACAAGGAAGATATGGCTCAGCTAGTGGAACCCATGCAGTCGGATGACAAATAACCAACCTCTGAAATAAGATTTATTGCTGATATTGCAGAAAAAGCACTGCATGATAAGTTGAACACAATTAAGAAAGTCTAGATAATATCTCTATTCTTGCCAAAACGCGTGAGATATAAATCAATCGAAGCCTAGATTTTCTCAGAAGCTTTGAAATTTGGAAAAAAGTTCAAAATGATTAAAGAATGGGTTTAAGGGGGGATGTTGGAAAATAAACTCAATTGGTGTCCGTTCGTAATTTGTTGTGTCTTTTGAGTCAAGAGTCGTGTATTCGTCAAAAGTCATGTCTATTTGTTAAGTGTTGTGTATATTAGTGAAAGGTAGTGTCTATTAATTATGAATTGACATGTAAGGCTACTATATAAAGCCTACCATTTTGTTTTGTTAAATGTAAGGAAATTAAAAGGAGTTCTTCCTCAAACAAATTAAGTATTCTCCTCTTTTTCAATTCAACATAAACACACTCACCTAGAATTTCCTGTTGCAAGACGGAAGTAGCAGAACAGGGTTCATCTTACCCAACTTACTATTGAACTTCAATGACTTCTCCTTCCTCCAGCCCCTGAGTGTCTAATTGAAAGGCATTATCTACAATTAAGGTGTTAATAGCATCAAAACTATTGCCATTGGCAACATTTGTTTTGCAATTGGCCTCCATATTACCTACTACATTTGTCTTAGTCGTGTGCACAACATTCACCAACTCTGTCTATTTCCCATTCTTCCTTTCAGAAACAAACCTAACCCTTATTTTATTCCTATTGACCATCTTCCAGTTGTGTTTTAATAGGAGCAGGTTTGTCAACAAGACTGTCGTCAAAATTCTATTCCGTGCACTTTGCCTCTTGCCTTACCACAACATTAGATCTATTGCCATTGTCAACATCTTTTTTACCATTAGGACCGTATCTATCTTCCCAATATCATTACCTACCTTAGAGATTACTTTTTCCTCTACCTGTTCTTTCCTAACACTGTTAGGCCAATTAACAAGTGCATGTCCGAACACCTTGCAACTCGAACTTAGGTCTAGCTTCCAAAGATAGGCCACCTTCACCTGATGCATTGTACTATCATTAAGAAGCATTGGGAAAGTCTCAGGCATATAACTTTTTGTTGTGACTTCGGCCATGCACTTTGCATAATGTAGCCTCTCCAAGCTCTCATTTGTTGGGTCCATAAACAAGAATCTGCCAACACTAGAAGCAAGTCAACATATACCTGGTTTAAACCATGCTACCATCGGTAAATTCAACATTTTTATCCATACAGGGGCCTTCTTAATACCATTACTGGAGACTCCCATGGTAGCATCCCATTTTTTGATAATAAATATCTTGTTTCGAATTATTATCGGGTCAGCATCAGGTATTCTATTCCTATCATCACAATTAGACAGGTAAAAAAAGATACTACCGCTTGATTTTATTATTATTGGACCTCTCAGTTTCCACAACCTCTTAAGTTGAGTTACAACTACAACGAAGGACATCTGCGCATCAAGAAAGTAGCCAATCAAGTAATCTTTCCAAACCTCTACACTTGCCCGAACAATTTCATTAGTTGGCACAAGATTGTTACCTGAGAATTTCCAAAGTAATAGAAGGAGGTGCGAATTCTCCATCATTTCTTGACTTGGATATAAAAAGAGTCAACCACTTTACAGGAGGTAAGGGAGGGTCTCGTGGAAGAGAGGGAGAAGAAGTCGATGGAGAAAAGTCTAAGTTAGGTGGATTTAGATATAGTGCAGGGTTTATCTTTGAAAGATGTCGAGGCAGAATGGAAGCATTGATGGGATGTGAGGAGTTTTGGGGAGAAGGAACAAAAGAGACTGCCATTGTTGGGCTCAAGATAAAATAATTTGTTGGCAGAAGTAATAGAAATAGCAATGGGGTGTAAGGACTTTATTATTAGCTTGTCTCAAAGGTGATTAAGTTAATTTCCATTTGTTTAAATGATTATCTTAAGTAAACAATTTATATTAAAGTGTTGCTTTAAAGATTAATTAATTATTCCATATAAGTGATTTAAACTAATTAATTATTTTAATAACATGGATTTGACTTGTTTAAATTCTTTAGGAGGTGGTTTAAAAGGTTAACCAAGTTATTTAATAATGAGGTTTGAGTTTAAATGGATCAGGTTCCATAATGTATTCAAGATAAATCATTTTATTTTAGTCGGTTAATTTATTATCTAGCAAGGTAAGTTAATTCAACTAACTTAAAATTTAGCTTTGAATTTAAGACTGGGTTTTGTAGTGAGTTTGAAGCTAATGAATCGTTTGTATAAAAGAATTTTCTTAATGAAAGAAATTAAGTAACATGTGTGATAACTTGTAATGCGAATTCGAAATGAGTTTTTAAACTTACTTTTGGAATGAATTCCATATCAAATTTGTTCAATTTAAGTTAGAATTGTTGAAAAGTACGATAGTAAACTTCTATTATTCCAAAGACGAGATTGACGTACTCCAACTTGAACGACTTCATTTTTATCCAAGGAATGATATTAGTTTAAGATTGAGAATTGGTTCCGGGTTTTAAATCATTATTTTATAAATGATTTGATACTTAAAGTGTCGAGCTTAGAAGTAAATTTAAGTGATTTGGGTTCTAGTAACCCACTAAAGGTGAAATAGAAATGAGAAACCATCCTAATCGACTTTGGGAAAATACATACTTATATTAGAGGGTTAAGTATGTGTTAGGATTTGAAGTTTAATTAAAAAGAAATTAATTAAAGGAGGCTTAGTGGTCACTGTGGAAAATAAATCTTTGATTGCATGATGTGTGTTTTTGATAGTTAAATAACCGACTGTCAAATCTGGACCAAAATCTTACTTTGAAAATATCACAAGGAAACGCTTGAATTATATAGCACAATTATCCCTGTTATTGATCCACTATGTGTTCCTTAATTCCCTAAGGACAAAGGATAATGAAATCCATCCATTAACGGTTAGGAGATGAACTTCGTAGTTACCCTTATCTGTTTATTTTCTAAAGAAAAATGGTTGAGTTTACCGAAAAGTATCGATAGTCGTATCGAAGAAACCGGGATCGGACCAAGCATTCAAAAACCACTTCATTGCGACTGAGTGGCGAATGTGAAAGACATTAAAGATGATGAAATCAAGGACAGCTTTAGGATTAAAGTAGAAGGTGTAGACCTTCGGAGCAGAAAGGGTTGCTTGTTGATGTCTCTGGTTAGCTACCATGGTTATACTTATAGCAGTAGTCCCTACATTCTAGGGTTCTGCATGATGTAAGGACTTCTTGTTACTAATCCTTCGGATTATAACCGATAGGATTAACACAAGAGTACCTTCGGTTTGTCCGGTTCCTGGACAACTTATATGGCTGGATGTCTAACATTGCATTTCATAGATCACATACATTGATTTTTACAAACGTACATCTGTTTGGTGGCAGAGAAGGCAACTTCTTTTAGCTTAACACCCTTCTATGAGACGTATGAGCTCGGAGGTTGTATTTTTATTGAAGTTAATCAGTGATCAACGGAATAATAATGTGGCATCCAAAGATGGGTGCACGCCATGTATGAAAGGTAAAACGTAGACTCTAGCCTCATCAACCAGTAATGACTAAAACAGGGGATATGCTTCAGAGCTAAATGGGTAACACCCAATTATGGTATTGTCATCACCCAAGTCTAGATTGGATGACCCACTGATTATTGTATGTTGCGGTTGGCTGCTAGTCACAACTAAGGGGTGAAATATTCGGCACAATCCAAAGAGGGGTTGGTCGGTCCTGATTCGCAGGGAGCTCATATGAGGCTCTCGGTATGCTTTTTCTAGAGAGGTGCCGTGATAGATGATACCTCCGTGTCTTGTCATTATATGGAATCAAAACATCAAAGCATGCCTTATACGGTTTTAGTTGTATACCTGTTATGCCGGAATTTAAACGATGTAACAATTTCGGCTAAGGTTCCTAAGTATTTGTATCTCGACACTAATATAATATCATGAGATTTTCTACAAAGTGTTCAGGTTATCGTAAGGTAAAAACCCATCCATGTTTATGTATGGCATGGTCTTACAAAATACCTTTAGTTTTCAAAAGGTTTTTAAAGATAATAATCAAGTTATTTGAGTTTTCTCACACCAGATCCATGTCTGACTCGGAGTTTATTTCGTTTCCTGAAACTCTTGGGTGCTCAAATTTTTATGAGTATCCATGTAGCTTAGGTATTAATAGAAGCATTTGGAGGAGCTTGGAGCAGGAGGCTTCATCAGTAGTTAGTTATCCTGGGTTTTTGTTGTATATTATGTACTCACTATTGGATGCATTACGACAGGTTGTTATAACTATCATAATATAAATTGCTCTAGTGTAACTCTTGTGTAATCAATTTTTGTAAGTGACTTGGTGAAGTATTTTGTGACTATTATATGTTATATGTTGAGATTGTGATACTTAGTTTTTTTTTTCTTTAACCCCTAGTGATTTGGTTTTCCGACACTTGGTACCGTGGATGTATTAGTGTCAACTCTAAGGGTCAAAAAATCGAGTTGTTACACGGACCAAATATGATTAATAGGTTAATTCTAGCCAGAGGTGTGATCCTCAACTGGCTAAGATAATCATTAAGATCGAGGATGGCATATTGTCCGAAGATTTGAAGATGTATAGACTCGACCGTGATGGTTGTCTCTGCTAGGATGGAAGATTGCTTATTCTTGGCGGTGATGGATTGAGATATGAAGTTCTTAGAGAATGCTGTCAATCTAGACTAACTATGCATCTTAGTGGCAATAAAACGTATCGAAAAACCTATTATTAGGAACGAATGAAGAAAGATGTTGGGACATTCATATGCATGAATTGTCAGTTAGTCAAAGATGAGAAAAAGAAGACAAGTGTCTTGTTGCAACCACTAGAACATCCCAAGCGAAAAGGGAAACAAGTATCAATAGATTTTATTAATGGTTTTCTAAGGACTTGATTAGGGTACGATAACATTTGGGTCATTGTCATCGAGTGACTAAGAGAACTAAATTTATGCCCATCAAATCGAGTAGGACAATAATTAAGTTGATTGACTTGTATATGAACTGGATTGGGGGATACGCAAAATGCCAAAGAGTATCGTGAGCGCTTAAGACCGGTCATTCATTGGTGAGTTTTGGAGGAGCTTACAAGAAACTTTAGGGATTGATTTGCACCTCAATGCGGCTTATCACCCTCAGACAGATGGCCAAACCAAGAGAGTGAATCACATATTAGAATATTTCTTACAAGCTTGTATTATAGATTTTGAAGGCTCATGGGATAATCATTTGCATCTTGTTGAATTCGCGTACAACAACAATTAATAATCTATCATCGATATGACACCATATGGAGCTTTATACAGTAAGCCGTGTAGCGCTCCCTCATGTTGGTGGGAAGCGGCGAGAAACAGTTACTTGGGACAGATATGGTTAAAGAGACTTTAGAAAATATTTAAATTATCCAGCAATAGATAAAAGCTGCCCAGGATAGATAGAAAAGCTATGAAAACAATAGGCATAAAGATTTGAATTCTCTATTGGTGTTTGATGTTTGTTAAGGTTTCCTCGTTGTGGAATGTGATTGGGTTTGGTAGAAAGGGTAAGTTAGCACTAAGGTTTTCCTGTACTTTTCCAATTCTAGAATGGATTGGGAACTTAGACCATAGGCTCGACTTACCTCAAAAGATGGCTGAAGTGCACAACATGCTACTGGCTTCTCATTTAATAAAACTTTGTGCATGACTCCAAAATAATTATTGCACTGGATCTGTTGGATGATGTCAAGGTGGAACTGGAAGTTTAAGGCACTCGTAAGTCCATTTGTATCATCAAGTAAAATGCAAAGCAACTTAGACGGAAGGCGGTGAAGCTTGGAAGGTCCAACGGAGTGAAAGTGAGGGCGATCATACTTGAGAAACCGAGGAGAGTGTAAAGACATCATATCTAGAACTCTTTGCTTAGTAAGTTTTTTTTATTTTATCGCTATTATTTTCATTAATGATATCATCTATAAATCTGTATGTAGTATCATGCATGCTAGGGTAGGTTTAGATTATCTGTTTTTATTTTGGTTGCTATGTGTGCATGCTTGACTATAATGATTTTTTGGACTTATATATGGTTGGTAGACATGTAGGAAAACCTTATTAATTTTTTTTAAGGATTTTAGTGGGAAAATCCGAAGGGGTAAAATGCAATGTTCTATTTTCTACGTATCTGAGGGACGTACAATATTTATACTATTTTCACACAGAGTCGCTTGATTCTATCACTTTGGGAAATGGTAACTAAGTTCATTTCTCACTTTCGTGGTTTTTTTCAAATTTTTCTATGATAATTTTACCTCTGATGAATTTTGTTTAATCCATAACTTTTGAATGAAAAGGAATTTGGATTTGTAACCACTTCCATTGGGTCTAGATAATGAATTCCTATTCATAGAATGGTTATATTAAGAAAACAGACTTACCATTTAGAAGATATGGTTATCTTGAGGGTTGATAGGCTTAATACAGCTTACATGAATGATTAAAGCTATTAAGGAGGTGATTCCAAAGCCCATTTCTAGATTAGGGTTAATGGGGTTGTTGGAGCGTGTGAGATCTTTCGTTTTCCATTTCAGACTCCTAAAGTAGATCCAATCTTCTCTAATGGCTTCCTTATTTAAAAATCACCAATAAACCATACTTTGATTAACTAATTACATTATCAAGGAAAGATCAAGGTAAATCAATATCTAAGACAGGAGAAGAGCTACTGCAACAACATAGAATCACATTACGACCATTATTCTTTTGGATCTAAAAGAGCTTTTGGGGATGAGGCTTATTGTTAGATCAAAATTTGGACCTAACACCCAAACTGTTCTGAATCTTATAGAGTTTTAACTGAAGAATGAAGAAAAAAGAAAATAACACACAGAATTTATAGTGGTTCGGCGTTAATGAGCCTACGTCCACTTTATATGTTATTGATTATACTTCGAATGCTGGTACAATCAATGATTTCTCTCTAGCTCACTTTTACAATTGTGATTTCTCTCAGTAGTCTAGTAATAAAACTGATAAGAAATGGTAGTATGACAATAATGGCGGAATAAGTCCTCAATATTGCCAAAAGGCTCCTCCAAAATGCCAAACTCTGGGCTATTTATAGCTGATTTTGTCAGGCGGATCGTGGTAACACGTGGCACGAATCCCGAGAACATCGGATCGCATCGCTGTAGTTGAAGAAATAGTCAAATTAGACGTTGTGGATAGGCGCCGCGATCCCCTTGAAAATCGGATCGAGCAAATGGGGAGAATCAGTAAAAATGACGGTTAGGGACACGTGTCGCTGGATCCGCGTGTCTCGGATCGCTGAAGACTAGCTCATGTTTGAACGGGTCAGAGGCTTCGCCGTGTATCAGGGGATCGGATCGGTCTATACTGGGCAATAATGCATGTACGGATCGAATCGCATAGAGGTGTCGTTTCGCTGATGAAGTGGGGGCGATCCGATGAGGTGCGATCTAATGAGGGGCGATCAGATGGTGCAACCCAATGAGGGGCGATCCGATGGTGCGATCCCATGAGGGGCGATCCGATCCTTCATGCTCTCAGGGAACGTAGTTTCATACTTTCTTCTTGTGAATAAACCTGGGTGGCTTGGTCAGAAAGCTAGCCAACACTTTGCCCCCTCGAAGTATGTTTTAACGATGATGGAACATGCTTCGAAGCTATAGAATCGTCTTTTCACAACGAGTCGCAAATCAAAGGTTGTATCTATCCGAAATGTCGAACCGTTTCCAAAAAGGTATGTCACCTGATCAGTGTAAATACTAGGATGTTCCGTCGATTATTTCTTTGTTCGTCGGATCCATCTATGGAGTTTTTAGAGGCGTCATTATAAGATTGTCAGGAGAACTTTTATTAATTTTCTCCAAATATTTTCTGAAACTTCAATTTTCGACAATGGCTTGTTAGTTCGGATCGCTATGGTTCTTCACGGTCCATGATATGTGGCATTCGTCTCGCTCCGACCTTCATGTGGGCTTCAGTCATGATAGCCCAACTACGAGCCGATCCACGGATCGGCCTTCTCTTTTCCTATTGGGCTTGGGTCCGCGGCCTGCTAGCCCCCCCACTGTTCGAATAAAACAAGGAACGGGAGACCAAAAGCCACTCTCTTGCCTATATAAGTCCGACCCCTCCTCCTCATTCTTTTCTTCTTCTTTCTTTGCTCAGCCGCCCGAAGCTCCGACTGAAATCATACCCTCTTCAATTTCAAAAGTGAAAAAACCCATATCTCTCCAATCTTAAGAAAGGTAATGACATAAAAAACATATCCTCGCGTTTTACTTGGGTTTCCGTCCGTTTGAGTGAGGAGTGGGCGAGGGTTTTGGTAAAAACTGTGGAGTTTGGGAGAACGGTGGTGATGGGTTCTGGCACTCGAGGTCGTGAGTGAAGAGGAGGAGAAGAGAGGAAGGTGCTGGATCGTATCGTGGATAGGGAACTTTAGCTCGGGTCGCGAGAAGAGTGATTGGAAAGAGAAGTAGGAGAGAGCGGATCGGATCGTGGCAATCAAGGGTGGGTCGGATCGGGGAGGAGAAAGCAAAAGCTCCAACATATGAATCGTCGGATCGGATCGGAGTAATTGGGACAGATCGCGAGGAGTCAATGCGATCCGTTCTGGTTTCCACGATCCAATGTTCTTCTATTATATTTGCTTCGCGATCCGATAACATACTGCGATCCAATCCTTGACCCACGATCTGAGATTATGAGCGATCCAATCTACTTATTAAACACATAATGCAATCTGACTTAGACTCACCAAAGGACAGTTAGGCTAGAGCCTGCGGAATGAACTTTCTGGACTGAATGACCACATAATTTGACTGCATATGACGACTAATATTTTGATGACCTTGATAACTTTTACGCTTTTTCTTTAATGCATGCACAAGCACACACACCGGCACTTGCACACACGGGGGACAGGTAGTTTTAATCTCATTTTTCATGTTTTCTCGCCTAGCAGTAATGTCGGATAATCAATCTTCTTCAAGATCCGCTACAGAAACGGAGTCCGAGGTTCCTGAGCAATACAACCCCGAGGTTCCTCCAATTAACCCAGGAGGTGAAGATTCTGGCTCTGAATACGAGGCAACGGAATCAAATCCGTCTGAAAGTACTTCATCTAGTGAAGAATCTGAGATAGACAGGCGAGCTCCCGACGAAATTCCTGGCGCGATCGGAATGGATAAATTTTCTGATTCTTTAGCATCTAAACTCGATGATATAAAGCTTAAAAGAATCTGCCTGAGACATGGGATCCCTTGGGATGATGTCATGACACCCGGTAGCGAAGATAGACCCCACTTAGCTCCGGAAGGATATATGGCAATCAGTCGAACCATGTGCTTGGTAGGAGCTATTCCTCCGTTTCCTTCAATCGCCATCGAGACTTTAAAACGACTGGGTATCGCTCCGATGCAGCTTCATCCTAATGCCTACGCATCTATATACACCCTATATATTGCATACGCGGAGATCCTACATACTGAACTCACATTCAGAGATTTGACATTCTTCTTTCTTTTCAAGCATCGTTCCTCGGCAACCCCAAATTTCTCTTTCTTTGAATCGGTGGCGAATAGGAAGGTTCTGTACGATGGATATAGCAATATAGGGGATCCTAAGTCTGATTGGTTCTATATAAAGAAACAGGCCGGATGCTCAAGAAGATGGCTTAAATCAAGTAAACTTCAAGCTTTAAACTGAATATCTTGTTCAAGAAGTAGAAGCATTAACATTCTTCCCCCTTTTTCTTTGTCTTAAACAGATCACGTCTTCCCGAAAACGGAGGGTCCGTTATACAACAATCGATTGTCTATTCTTTTACAAAGCAGATCTGACTTTCTAAGGATCAAAAAATGCATTACTGATGAGAATCTTCATAAGCATCATCTGCTGGATATAAGATTTGGACTTGGCGCTGGCGGCAAACCCTATAAGTACATGCCCCCAATGGAGGGAGAGAGAACATCGCAAG
The DNA here is from genome assembly GCA_030737875.1 of Allium sativum. NCBI lineage: Eukaryota > Viridiplantae > Streptophyta > Magnoliopsida > Asparagales > Amaryllidaceae > Allium > Allium sativum. The sequence goes on along the minus strand of CM060916.1, from coordinate 1,041,488,883 downwards.
CAGTAGAAACAACTAAGTTTCGCAAGAGTCCTTCCCCGATAGTGATCCAAGACGATGAGGACCTAAATATATACAAAGGGGATGAGGCCCGTGGTAACAAGTCCAAGGAAATCCCAGTTTCTACTCCAATCGAACCCACTGCTCCCGATGACTTGACAGACGAACAACTATTCAAAGAGCTGAGCAAAATTCCTCTGCCCGACGATGTATATACAGAGAGGGATTTTGAAGAGGAGCCATTCTTCCCTGCTTCTGAGGAGACCATCGCTCCAACTAGAGAACAAGAAACTAGTCAGATGAGCCTGTCTTCAGGCCCGGGTCTGTTAGGGGGAATTATATGGGATGCACAAATCAACACACTGTCTGTCCCCGCACTTTTATATCGTCAGCATTCAAAGTTTTAACATACTCTTTTCTTTTTTGCAGGAAAGATGTCCCGCAGGCGATCTTATTCTTATCGTTCTCTTCGTGAGGGCACACCCAGTCTTCATCCGAGTACTGAGCGCTCTCGTGGTCCTTCTCACAAGCCGACTTCCTCGCAACCCCGATCTCCACCGAAATCAACATCTGCCAAGCTCCCCAGCTATCCGGTAGCTCCTGCAGGGGGAAAGAAACTTCCTAAAGAGTTAACTCCTCCAAAGAGTGCACCCTCTCACAGCAGGTCGTCAAAAAGGCATCACGAATCTAAAGATAAAAGCAAAGATCCAATCAAAGAGTCTGAAAAGGAGAGGAGTGACATCGTCCCTTCCAGCCAGCCAGAGTTGGCTGCCTCCGGGTCATGGGACTACATCCATGGTCCCGAGATTCAAGGTAGGCTGGAAAAGCTGCGGGAACAATTCCCAGACATATTCTTCGACAGGATGACGTTTGTTCCAACCTTGGAACCGGTCCTTAAGAACTGGGATAATGAAGTTGTCGGGCACATCCGCCACGTTGCCAGGCAGTATGAGATGATGAAGAAACATGCAGTTAACCTTTCAGAAGTCATCCGAACGCTTGAAATAGAAGCACATAGATCTAAGGCGAAACTTGAAAACAACGAAAGGGCTAGGGAAAAGATGGAGAAGGACCTGGAAGATGCTCAATCCCAACTTGCTTTAGCACGGAGAGATGTCGAAAATTATAAGATTGAATTGGAAAATGCCAAGAAGCGCTTTCATTCGGAACTTGACTCCAATAGCCAAGAAAAGATGGCTTTAAAGAAGGAAGTAGAAGATCTCAAAATGGCCAACATTGAGTTGAAAACAGCACAAGGCCATTTTGAAGCTGAGACAGCTGCTTGGGAGGCAGAAAAAGCAAATTTGAAAGAAAGCTTAGCTTTGGCCAAAGCGGAAAAGCCGACTTTGAATTATCAGGTCGCAGATGCGGAGAGACGGGCAGCTCTCGCCGAACAGAATGTTGAAAGTGCCATCGAAATGGCTACTGCTTCAAACAACAAGCTCCTCGAGAGAGAGAAGAACATCAAGGGGTTTGAAGAGATGATCTTTGACTTCCTTGGCCAAGTCCTCAAAACCCACAACATTTCGTGGATCCCGGATTACCACGTTACTTTAGCCAATTTATGGGATGCCATTGTTGAGGGTGAAAGGCAGAGATTGGGAGTTGACGAAATTGATGAAGAAGAGTTGATGAAGAGCATCTTGAGGGATAACGAGCCTGAGGACCTGGCAGAGGGTCGTCATTTGATTCAAGCGGAGATGGAAAAGGAGAGGGCCTGGCTAAGGGTAAAGGCAAAGCTGATGAAGGTTCGAGTTCAGCCGTGGAGTCCAAAACCTCCGGAGTTGAGGAGTACCATCCTGATGATCCACTAATCCCTTTGGGCCTAACTCCTGTAGTTGTTGGGGCTCCTACAGCGACCCAAGAAGGAGGATATGCGGAAGGTATCTCCCTTTTCTCTCCACAATTCGTCAAAGCAGTTGTGAATTGTCGTCGTCTGGTAGAACAACCAATTGAATTAGTAACGTGTGTTCCTCATAATATAGGTGGCGAGCCCGTCGACAAGGGTGCTGAAAAAGAAAAAGAGGCGGAGAAGGAGGCTGTCTCGCCAGGTGCCGGTATTGATATATCAAAGTAGGCTGAGGTCACAACAACAGAGAAAAGCATCCTGACACCTGGTACTGACGTTCCCAAGGATGCTGAAACCATCGAGGCCTTGAAAGACATGGATGGGCGCCATGTAGAGGAAGAGGAAGATATTATTGGCGCCAAAGAGACCGATGACGATGACGACGAAACTTTGGCCAACAGAAAAGCTAGGCAGGAAAAAGAGATGGCTTCGACGAAGGTGGGAGAAGAGCCTTTGGACGTAGTCCCTATCGCAGAATTTGATCCTAAAACTGGGATGATTTTGAAAGTCCAGCCCAAATCCATCAGCAAACAGCAGCTTCATTTTGCGAATCCTGATGATTTCCCGGCTTCCCTATCTGATAAAAGGAAGAGGAAGGAGGCGGAAGAGGAATCTTCCGAAGAGTCGGATGTTCCCCTCATAGACAAAAGGAAGAGGAAGAAGGGAGATCAATCTGATGCTGACAAGGCGAAGCTGGAGAGACAGAAGCAGGGTCGAAGCGTAAATAGGATGTTGTTGCTGGTTTATATTTTGTCTTTAGGTTTTCCACTGGCCAGGAAGTGTAATTGTGAGACTGGCCCTCACTTTTGTTTTCTAGGTTATTTTTCACTTTGTAGGCTTGCAGTATATAAAGGAAAGTTTATCTCTTTTTGCATCATTGTGTACCTGTATTCAAATAAACTTTCCATGTTTAGTCATAGACCATCTAATTATAAATACAAATCAGTCAAACAACAGAAAGGAAATTTTCGTGCTGCATTGCTACATTAAAGTTCATGTGTATATGCATATGGCCTCCAATCAATCGTCAATGTGGCGCTTAACTAGGGCTTATTAAAGATTGACTAGCATTATTCGCAGGTTACCCCCTATTTCTGAATATGGGGGACTAAGAAAATTTCATAGGATAACTGTTCTTGTGGTACCGAATTTCTGGCACCTTTCTCAGTGCTTAATCATAGACTTTCTTATACTCTCCTAACAGTCGCCGAGGTTAGAGTTTGAATTCAGTAGTTCAGTCGGCCCCTGTTCCTTCAGCAGGGAAGAAGTTCTTTCTCAGCGCTCAATCGAAGACGCTTTTATACTCTCTCTCTCCGGAGAGTTAGAGTTTGAGCTCAGCAATTCATTCGCTCCCCGATCCTTCAGCGGGGAAGGAGCTCTTTCTCAGCGCTCAATCGGAGACGCTTTTATACTCTCTCTCTCTCTGGGGAGTTAGAGTTCGAGCTCAGAAATTCATTCGCTCCCCGATCCTTCAGCGGGGAAGGAGCTCTTTCTCAGCGCTCAATCGGAGACGCTTTTATACTCTCTCTCTCTCTGGAGAGTTAGAGTTCCGTCAAGGCGGTTCCGATCATGGTATACCACCATGACTTATGGACATCGGCTTCATGTCCGTTATGCTCTCTCTCGGCTCTGGAGAGTTAGAGCGCTATCAATGATATAATTTACTTTATTGCATCCTCAGAATTTTGACTTGTGATTACATTCCATTCTGATGGAAGGCATTTATGATTATATGATTCTGGGATCGTTGCATTATTCACAGCGATTTCCATAAAAATAAACAGGCAGATAAATAAAGATGCAATAAAGGTAAATGACACACAATATTTTTATAGTGGTTCGGTCGAATCATGACCTACGTCCACTTTATAATTTTTTGCTTTAAGGAATCGAACTATTCTAGGCAAGTCGTGCCTTATGCATGATTTTCAACAAAGCAAAAGAATAGATTTGAAACTTTCATGTTAAGTATGGCCGTAAATGTTGGGCGTTCCACACTCTGGGGATTTCCTTTCCATCTACGGTTGCCAGCTTAAAGGTTCCATTATCAAGCTTGCTCAGAATGGAGTACGGTCCTTCCCACTTCGCTCCCATATGAGTTGGGGGTGGAAAGACACGTTTCAGAACCAAGTCTCCGGGTTCCCAGGTTCGGGCTCGAACCTTTTTGTTGTAATATCGAGCGACCTGTTGTTTGCATCTCAAGGCAAGCAGGTCTGCTTCATCCCTCTTTTCTTCGATCATATCCAGGGACTCAAGGAGCAATTCATTATTGGTCATCGGATCATAAAAAGTCACCCGGTGAGAAGGTACCTTTATCTCAACCGGGATGACCGCTTCCGTTCAAAAAGCAAGGGAGAAGGGGGTATGTCCGGTTGCCGATTTATATGTTGTCCTGTAGGCCCATAGTGCCAGGGGCAATTCGTCAGCCCACATGGCTCTGGCCCGCTTCAGTCTTCTTTTCAGAATGGACTTAATCACTTAATTCGCCGCTTCGACTTGTCCGTTCGATTGCGGGTGCGCCACAGAGGTGTATCGATTCTCAATGTTGTATTTTTGGCAGAAATTTATGAATTCAACGCTATCGAACTGAGTTCCGTTATCCGTTATCACAATCTTTGGAATCCCAAATCGACAGATGATGTTTCTAACGATAAAGTTGATCACTCGTTTGGTTGTGATTGTAGTTAGTGGTTCAGCCTCGACCCACTTAGTGAAATAATCCACGGCCACAATAGTGAACTTTGCTCCGCCCCTTGCTATGGGGAGACTTCCAATGATATCAATTCCCCACATGGCGAAAGGCCATGGGCTCATCATTGTTTTTAACTGATTAGGAGGTGCTCTAGGTATTTTTGAAAATCTCTGGCACGCATCACACCGTCGCGCGTATCTTGCCGCATCCTTGTTCATGGTAGGTCAGAAGTAACCATGCCGCAACACCTTTTTTGCCAAAGTTTGCCCTCCAGTGTGATCGCCGCATTCGCCTTCGTGTACCTCCTGCAGCACACGCTTGATGTCATCGTGAGCTATACACCGGAGGAGGGGCATCGAAAATCCTTGTCTGTAAAGAACTCCGCCCCGCAGAACCTATCGGGCAGCTTTACGAATTACTTTACGCCTCTCGCTTTTCTTGGTCGGAAGCGCTCCATTCATCAAGAAATTTTTTAGAGGGGTCATCACGACTCCCTTTCTGGTTCCGTCTCTAGTATTAGATCGATTTCCATTTGATCTATACTAGGGGACTGAAGTACTTCAACGGGGGCTAGCCCAGTCTCTTCAGGATCGTCGGAACTAGCCATCTTTGCCAACTCATCCGCCCGCCGATTCTCTGACCGCGGAATGTGAGATATGCTGTAGTGATCAAAATCGTTCAGCAACTCCTTCACTTTCTTTAAGTATAAAATCAATCTTGCACTTTTAGCTTGGAATTTTCCAGTAACCTGGTTCACAACTAACTTGGAGTCGCAAAAGATGTTCAGCTTTGTGACCTCTAATTCCTTTGCGATCCTTAATCCGGCTATCAGGGCTTCATATTCAGAGTCGTTGTTAGTGGCGTGAAACTCCATCCGGATAGCATAGGATATCAATCGTTTCTCGGGAGTTTCAAGCACTATTCCAGCGCTGGATCTTTCATCATTCCTAGCGCCATCAGTATACAATCTCCAGGCATTGGGATCAAGAAGTAACTTTGAGGGATCAACTTCTTCGTTTGCTATATCTTCCTCCGGGACGGTAAACTCTGCTATGAAGTCGGCTATCACTTGCCCCCGAATTGACCGTCTGGGCTGAAAGTTCAAATCAAATTGACTTAACTCAATGTTCCATTTGAGTAATCTTCCAGACGCCTTTGGTCTCTGTAGGACTTTCTTGAGTGGATGATCGGTGTATACGGTAATGGGATGCGCCTGAAAATAATGTCGAAGCTTTCTAGAGGCGATCAGTAAACTATACGCCAACTTTTCTATCCTTGGATAATTACGCTCTGCTGCCATCAATTTTTTGCTCACGTAGTACACGGGTCTTTGGACCTTATCTTCTTCTCTTACCAACGCTGAGCTGATCGCGTGGGATGACACTGCCAGATACACAAATAAGTCCTCGTGATCCATTGGCTTAGATAATATCGGAGGTTTCTCTAGGTGCCTTAGTAAGTTCTGAAATGCTTCTACGTAGTCGGACGTCCATTTGAAGTGGCGTTTTCCCCGCTTTATTAATTCGAAGAATGGGATGCACTTATCTGTAGCCCTGCAGATAAATCTGCTTAGTGCGGTTACTTTTCCTGCAAGGCTTTGAACATCCTTAATTTGCCTAGGTTCCTGAATGTCTCTGATTGCCGCGATCTGGTCTGGATTAATCTCAATCCCACGGGAACTGACGATGAACCCCAAGAATTTTCCGGAGGCGACACCGAATGAACATTTTGTTGGGTTGAGTTTCATTCCGTACTTTCGAAGAATGCCGAACATCTCTGCCAAGTCAGTAGTGTGTTGGGAGGATTGCTTGGACTTAACCAACATCTCGTCGACGTATACTTCCAATGTTTTCCCGATCTGGTTATAGAACATTCTGTTGACTAAACGTTGATACGTAGCGCCTGCATTCTTCAAGCCAAAGGGCATCACTACATAGCAATATAATCCCAGATCCGTGATAAAACTAGTGTGTTCTTGATCTGGAACATGCATCGGAATCTGGTTATATCCTGAGTAAGCATCCATAAATGAGAGAAGTTCATGACCCGCCGTCGAGTCAACCAACTGGTCAATTCGGGGTAGCGGGAAACTATCTTTTGGGCAGGCTTTGTTCAAATTTGAGAAGTCGATACACGTTCGCCACTTCCCGTTGGCCTTCTCTACCAGGACTGGATTTGAAATCCAGTCTGGGTAGGTCGAGTCTCTGATAAATCCATTACTCTTTAGCTTTCCAACTTCTTCTTTCAAGGCAGCGGACCTCTCTGGGCCCAGCATTCTCCTTTTCTGCTTTACAGGAGGATGTTTAGGGTTAATGTTTAATGAATGGCTCATGATTGATGGGGATATCCCGCACATGTCTGCGTGGGTCCAAGCGAATACGTCCAAGTTATTTTTCATGAAATCCGTCAGTTCCTTAGCGAGATTTGGATTTAACTGGGATCCAATCTTAAGGACCTTCTCTAGGTCACTATCATCGATTGGTACATCCACAGTTGTCTCATTGGGAGTCGCCATTCTGCCCCCAGGTTCTTGGTCCTCTCTGGGATCTATATCCTCGGACAACTCTCTGGGCGACTCTCCAACGATTATCCTCTTTAGTTGCTACAAGGTCTCCGCCCTCGTAGGGGGAGAAGCGCCCTTGGTTTTTATGTCCCCTCCATTGCGAAGTAACTTTAGTTCGGCAACATAACATGCTCGTGCGGCAACCTGATCTTCTCTGACAATACCAACGGCATCTTCCGTGGGGAATTTCAATAATAAGCACCAGGGGGCTATACAGGCTCTGAACTTTGCGAGGGACGGTCGTCCCAAGAAGGCATTGTAGGGTGATTCAACATCCAAAACCACGAAGGGAAGGATTCTCACTCTCTGGTATTCTCCTTCCCCAAGCGAAACTGGTAACTCTACATAACCCATTGGAGCGGTGGATGCCACGTTAAATCCACGGATCCATCCTTGACAAGGCTTCAAGTCTTTTATTTCGAGGTTCATCTGGTCAAATGTCCTTTTGAAAAGAATGTTGACGGAACTCCCGTTGTCCACTAAAACCTTATGAACAGTGGCTGGTCCAATAGGTACTGTGATTACAAATTGATCTTCAGTCGGAGCATGGACTCCAATGCTTTCTCGTTCTCGGAAAACGACATCGTCGGTCATCACCTTTTGTTGCTTTACCGGGATATTATCCTCTTGGTTGCTACACTCCCCTACCTCGAGGTGTTGCTTGGCTGCATTGACATATTGATCCAATGCCTTGGAACTATGCCCGGCGAGATAAAGTCCTCCGATTACGGTATTGATAACGATATTCTTTCCCTTTTGCTGGGCTGTTGGCCTGGCAGCAAGTTGATTCTGGTTCTGATTTGGGGCCTGTACTGCTTGCCCCCTATCTCTGGGCGCTACTCTGTATTCATCTAATTTTCCTTCTCGAAGAAGCCTCTCGACTACATCTCTTAGGTGACGGCATTCATTTGTCGAGTGGCCATGAATCTGATGAAAGAGACAAAACTTCCCCGTTTCACGTTCTTTTTCCGTCGACTCTTTGGGAGGTGGCCTCTTATTCTGGAGGACATCGTACGAATCCATGAAGATATTTTCCAGAGTATCATTTATTGGTGTATAAATTTCAAAGGCCCTGGGACGAGTCCTTCTCTGGGAGTCGTTCCCTCGGTTCCTCTTCCGGTTGTTGCCATTACCATTATTATCATTGTTCCCTGACTGACGACCACCCTGATTCCGATTTCCGACATTAACCTCGACCTTCCCCGAGCTGTCTCCTGTCTGTTTAATGGCGACATTGCTCTGGATTTCCTCCTTATCGGTCGTTTTTGCTTTTCGGTTAGCATATACTTCTTCCCGGCGTAAATGTACGTTAGCTTTTTCGTAGAATAACTCTCTAGAATGGGGTGGCTTGCCTGCCAGATATCTTCCAAATTCAGTGTCTTTATCTACTCCATCAATCAGAGCTGCAACAACGGTTGGCTCATGGGGATCTTTAACTTCAGTAGCGGCCAGGTTGAAACGGTCTAGGTACACCCTCAAACTCTCGCCTGGTCGCTGCTTGACAAGGAACAAGTCGATCACACTTTTTGTCTTTTGTGCATAGATGCGGAATTGTTCTATGAACTTTTCACTCAACTCCCTGAAGCTAGAAATCGATCTTGCTGGTAAGCGAGTAAACCATAACAATGCTACATCCTCCAAGAATATGGGAAATGCTTTGCACTTGACAGCGTCAGAAGCTGCGGCAGCGGTCATTGACCAAGAATATCTCATCAGATGCTGGACGGGATCAGACCTACCCGCGTATCGGTTCATCTGTGGCATGTTGAAACGCCTCGGGAAAGCCGCATCCAAAATATCATCAGTGAAAGGGGTGTGACTGCGGTCGATTCCCCAATCTTCATTCCGTTGTCCACGGCTATCTGCCAGAATTTGATGGATCATGGCTGCAACATTTGAACTGGTCAGCGGAGGTTCAGGGTCAGTGCTTCTGGCTCGGCGGGGTTCTCTAGTCTCTCTTCCGGGAGCAGTCACAAAATCCGGGGCTCGGATAGGGCTTCGTTGCCCCCTGTTACCATGAGCATGTGCGCGACGACGGGGCTGAGGTAGTCTGTTCTGTATAGGACTGTCCACATCTCGAGCCCTGGGAGTTGTGGCGTGATCGTTCACATTACGGTTTGAGTGCCCCGCCTCCAGTGCTTCTTCTTCCCGTGATGGCAGGGTTCCGAACCGAAGCTGCTCTATGTTTTCGGCTCTCTCATATGGTCGCCGCGGAGGTCTCGGCGATTCCTCTGACGAAGAAGAATATCCTGGGGTGAGCGGACGAACCGGCGGCGTCCTTTTCCTTACGAGATCATTAAGCCTTCTATCCATAACGGTCAAATTTTGTCGCAGAACGGAGCTTTCCTGCCTTTGGGCAGCCAATTCATCAAACAGTCTCTCCCACATTTCGGAAAAGCGAGAGAGATCCCCCTCAGTAACGGGAGCAGCAGGGTCATATTGGTCATCATCACTTTCTCTTATGCGCAAAGAGCTTGAGCCAGGTCGAGCGGAGGGGCCAGGACGGTAGGAGCGAGCCATAGGCTCCTTTCCAGGTCGAGTTGTAGTCCGATCATCAATTCGGATCGCTGTGGATCGAGGATGGTGGCTCGCAACGCCCCCCTGGGATCGGTTCGTGGCCACGGTGCACGGAGGATTCAAGGCGTTATCTCGGGATCGAGTAACAACCCCTTCAGCAGCCCAGATCGCCTCGTTCTCGTCGACTCGGAGCGTGGCGTCTTCATCGGATCGGTTCGCCCCCTGCGCTCCGCGATCCAAAGTTTCCTCATTGCCTAGCTCGTGCACACTTTCTTCGATTGCTTCATTCGCGGTTTCATTGGTTCGTGAAGCTCGTACTTCCTTAGATCTCTTTCCAGCCATGATATCCGAGTCGCTGGAATCTTCAAAGAACTGAATAGTGAAACTTTAGGACTGTTTTCTCAGTGAAAGCACCAAAATGTTAGATCAAAATTTGGACCTAACACCCAAACTGTTCTGAATCTTATAGAGTTTTAACTGAAGAATGAAGAAAAAAGAAAATAACACACAGAATTTATAGTGGTTCGGCATTAATGAGCCTACGTCCACTTTATATGTTATTGATTATACTTCGAATGCTGGTACAATCAATGATTTCTCTCTAGCTCACTTTTACAATTGTGATTTCTCTCAGTAGTCTAGTAATAAAACTGATAAGAAATGGTAGTATGACAATAATGGCGGAATTAGTCCTCAATATTGCCAAAAGGCTCCTCCAAAATGCCAAACTCTGGGCTATTTATAGCTGATTTTGTCAGGCGGATCGTGGTAACACGTGGCACGAATCCCGAGAACATAGGATCGCATCGCCGCCGTTGAAGAAATAGTCAAATTAGCCGTTGTGGACAGGTGCCGCGATCCCCTTGAAAATTGGATCGAGCAAATGGGGAGAATCAGTAAAAATGATGGTTAGGGACACGTGTCGCTGGATCCGCGTGTCTCGGATCGCTGAAGACTAGCTCATGTTTGAACGGGTCAGAGGCTTCGCCGTGTATCAGGGGATCGGATCAGTCTATACTGGGCAATAATGCATGTACGGATCGAATCACATAGAGGTGTCGTTTCACTGATGAAGTGGGGGCGATCCGATGAGGTGCGATCTAATGAGGGGCGATCAGATGGTGCGATCCAATGAGGGGCGATCCGATGGTGCGATCCCATGAGGGGCGATCCGATCCTTCATGCTCTCAGGGAACGTAGTTTCATACTTTCTTCTTATGAATGAACCTGGGTGGCTTGGTCAGAAAGCTAGCCAACACTTAGGGATTTGTTTACTAATTAGATTAAATTAGTTTCTAAACACCTCTAAAATCTTAGACAAATAATGGTAAACTATGTTTTAATATGTTATCATGCTACATGAATTTGTATTGAATTGGATCTCATTTATAGAAATCAAGATTTTGGGATACCCTTGTGTATTCATACAACATGATACCACTTCTTCTTACACATGCTTTAATTCTATTTGGTTTGATGTAATTCTCGATTGAGTGTGTTTTACATGTCATATGCTTACTGCAAAAATATGTGAATGGATTCAAATGCCTGTTGAAAGGGGAAAATAGTTTGGTAAATGATATGGCCACACTTTCATTTTGGGTTGAACCATTCCGGGCGGTGCCCAAATTCGCATGTATATTGGTATAGACGACAAGGAAGGTCTCTTGATGTTACACATAAAGTTTTAGTCATTGGATTTCATATGATCGAGTTACAGCAATTGGAAGTTCAGATCGACGGTGGTTTTCTACCCTGGATCGACATGCCTTCATGATCCTGGATCGGTGTAAGTGCTCAAGAAATCAGACAACTACGGGATTGGAGTAGTTCAGGTCAAAGTGTTTCATATTGGAGTAGTTAGATCGATGTGATTTCAAGTCGGTATGTTCTGGATCGGTGCAACTTGGGTTGGAGTTATTCGGATCAGACTGTTTCAGGTCTCCGGACCAGCGTGAATCCGGATAGGCATGAATCGAATTGACCTAAATCTTCTTAGCATAATAAGATATGAAATTTCAAATAGGTGTAATTTTTTCATACCAAGTTCATTTTGGAAAAGAGTAACTTTGGAAATGAGCAACTTCAGGTTATGGCACTTTGGACCGGCGTATGCGTGATAACCTAGATCAATGGCTTCATATGGTTCAACGATGACTCTATCTTTATAAAACAATGATTGCAAATACGACTATCTATACTCCGAGATGTAGAGATATGAAAGTTAGTCAAAGGGAAAGCTACTAGAGAGGGGTAGGGATACGCGATTAGGTTTGCTAAGAGGATCGTTTGTTTACAATCAATCTCGATTAAGGAGGTTCCAAGTTAGGATCCATACTAATATTTCCTACAATAGGCTCTGCTATAGATAACGAGTGCAATGGGATTGTCAATGCATGAGGTTTAAAAAGGTACTCAAGGAGAATGGGTACAAAGTGTGATGTCTATTTGGACCAAGTCCAGGGTCTTCATCTCCAAGTCAAGGAAGCTATTGCCATACACATGGACTAAGTTCAAGTTCTTACCTTGGAGCATGCAAGTTGGTACAACCTAGTTCCTAGCTTACTGAATGGCACAGGTTCGAGTACCATAGAAACTGAGCATTATCGTATATCTGAGGCATTAACTAAGTGAATGTAAGGATGAATGATGAATGTTGTGTTTGCTTATTACAATCATCTTACGACTTACACATTTATTTACACTTAGTGACATGAGGACCTTAGAGTAGAGTACAATATTACATGTGCTAACTCTTTAGACGAAAGGACACGTTAGGTATGGTTCTCCATACTAGTTATATTACTTTATATTAGTTTATAAGATTACCATCGCTTACACCATACTTTGTCTGACCTGGGGTTTTATGCATTGCTTCTTATTACCGTGGGTGCTCTTAAATGAGTAAACTAGAGACAAGTTAGAGTAAGCATGAGTAGTTAATCAAGATGCAAGCATAAGGCTATTTCACATATTATTTATATGTAATATGTTACTTTCTGTTGTTCACTACCATGAGGCTTAGTACTACTTTTACCTTGGAGATAGTTTCATTTGAGTTATTTCTCTATTTGTGTTATTTTGTATTATGGAGCTATTACGCTAATGCTTATGGTTCATCATCAAATATTTATTGTCTTTTTTATTTTGTTTGCGATGTATGGCTCATAAAAAATTGATTAAGATAATATTATTAATTGATTCTAATGAATTAAATTTAAATACAAATGGTTAAACGATATAATAAAAATATTTTAAATTATGTGATTTTTTTGTTCATTTAAGAAAATCTCTTGGCATTTGAGCAAAATCCATGAATGTGCATATAATAACAAGAAATTTCGCTCGATCCGAATCGAGCGCTAAACCGACCAAGACTGTTCGAAACCCCTGATTGTTTTGAGAACATGACAAATTGGAACGCAAATAGAAGAACATTTCATTGTTTATTACAACAATTCTATCAGAATACAAGAATATACAGAGTATAAATAAATATCACACGACAAAAAAATATCAGAGATTACAATACATTACATAGCAGCGGAAAATAATACAAAACACAACTGAAAGAGATATACGGACACAGAGCTTTCCGGATATTATTCCAGCTGTAAACCGGGTTCATGTGAATATAAATCTGCAAAACCAAAGCTACTAGCTGCTCGTGCGGAAAATAAGGGCACCCAGAGTTTAGGTTAAAACAATAAACTCCAGGTCAGTCATGTGACTGGTGTGAGAACTAAAACAGTTATTAAAAGCTTTATTTTAAATCAGATATATCAAGGGACCACGCTGTATGTAACGACCCGGAAAATCTGAGCCAATTTAAATTACACTGTATAACATGGAACGGGTTTCCTCCCAAGAACACCAGTGCATATAACAAAACAGCGCAATGCTTTTTGAAAAAATGAAGCTATTATAAGACCCAGGTCCCATCACACAATGCAACACAAGCCGGAGGATAGGGTTTTCCCTTATAATAGCCAAACATGCTTGGTACGTTAAAAACAAATCATTTGATACTATATAAGTGTATAGTGTCAAAACAATATCATAGACGACATGGGTACCATATATCATGTCGCCATACTAGGCTCTACAATCAAAACCGCAAAGTCACGTATTTGAAAATTGGATTTCCATCTATGAACCGAGGCAAGAGATCGTCCTCTACCGAATTCGAGACTCTTTAGCCCGAGCCTCAGGATCGGAGCTCGAGTGACCCTAGGAGCGACAGGGCCGGTCCACCGATGTGGATTAAAATGCCTGAACACTGCGTTTTCCCACCCTTCAGAGCTCGGCTCAACACAGTCACCGATATATCCGAGGCGCCTCACAACAGCAACAACCACACAGGTGAAAATAATATAAATGTCAGGGCTGGTAGGTCACTGACACCACCCTAGCTAGAAGGGAACGCATGCCCTCCCTGAGGTCCTCTCCTTTTTGGTTCACAACCGGGGTGTGAGGCTAGCGAATCAATGCAACAAAAAGCTATGCCACACAGGCCGTGCTTTGATCATCAACCACAAGACTTTGCTTTTCAACAAAAGCCTTGATCAATTGCCACTTAGGCATGCCACACAGTCAATTCACTCCATGCGATTGATATCCATCAATATATAACCCCTGAGCTCGTACGTCTCGGAGAAGGGTGTTAAGCAAGAGAATAAATTCTCCGCCGCCAAACAGATATATATTTAATAGAAATCAATCACATAAAATAAAATCCATTGTCAGACACACAGTCCATTTACAAGTTCGTTCTAGGTCTGAACGAAACCGGAGGCACCTTGTACCTCGCATATCTATTGATCTCCAAGAAAGTCTAGACGATCACCAACTGATTCCCTCCTCTTGGGTGTACAGACAATTCAAGATTATCAGTAATCACCCAAACGATGTGAAGACCTCCGGTCTTCAACCACCGTCTTCATCCTCGACACCACGTCGAATCAGTTATTCAGAATGGGATAAACTCGGTCTTTCTGAATAACTCGCGTATATAATAAACAAGTGTTACACAAACACAACACACGCCTCATTTCAATTCAGAATATTCCTTTATTCAAATATTCTCATACTTTGGGAAAGGTTCCCATTAATTTTATCAAAGATAAACTCTTTAAATTTATTCTTTGATCTTCTTTTGAATATCAATTCAAATTAGTCGGGATTAGCAAACCATACCGCAGTAATCATTTATTTTATTTCCCAATCCCAACCTATTCATCCCATGAAGTAAAAATGGTCATACTTCATATCTAACACCATGGTGTTATCGGTAAATTTAATTACCATTTCACATTCAAATCTAATTAAAAATTTAACTATCGCCTGGAGCAAAACTAGTGATACTCCGTTCTCGATCACTTCAATCTAATTAAAGATTCATTAAACCTTCACTTGGTTTTAATCTTCCCAAAAATAACTATCAATGATTATTTAACTTGGGAAATCATATCATGTCTTTAACTGGGTTAAAGAACCAATGTCATTTCAAACACGGTTCACTATAAACCTAAAATCATATTCCATTCCAATTCAATTATTGAAACTTCAGGTTACTTTTAAAACCCTTTCAAATCCAATTTATTTATTTAAAAATAAATAAATTATTATTCTAGTTCAAAACTTGTTCATTTCGATAAAAATCTATTTTTATCTTTTCAAATTTGGAATTTTTCATCTCAGTTCTTCACAAATCATTTCTTATTATTTTACACAAATTATTACTATTTTTAATAATTTTATCAAGGCCCGTACAGTCGAATTCCATCAACGGCCATCGAACTGCACTTATAGCGACCTTTTCCAAATTTGATTTGCTCATAATTCCAAATCCATCCGTTAGATTTCAAATCTCTAATATTCGTTAGAAAGCTCTTTTCGATACGAACCCAAGGTTCCGGTTTTAGGAGAATCCGACGGTTGGATCTCCCGTAATATCCGTTCGAAGTTAATGGTCGAAATATAAGAACTCCCGTGGCGCGGCGCGTTCTATTCAGGCCATTTAATATATATAATATATATATTTCATCGATTTCCTTTTAAAACGTATTTTATAAATCGTTTTAAATTCGTTTTCGAAACGATTTCAACTTCATATTCAATTTCGAATCAAAATTGAATATTCCACATCATCGATATACAAATGATAATATTTTCAAAACGTTATATTTCGAAATCACTTTCTTTCTTATATTCATTATAAAAATAAATAAAATCGATATAAATATTGTTCACATCAAAATGGCGTCAATCTAATCAACACGGCTTTTATTTAACACATGAATGTTTATTATAGTCAACACATGAATATTTGTTCTATTCAACACATGAATATTTATTCTATTCAACACATGAATATTTATTATTCAACACATGAATTTTTATTCTATTCAACAAATGAATTTATTTTCTATTCAACCCATGAATTTTTATTCTATTCAACACATGAATTTATTTCTATTCACCACATGAATGAATTTCTATTCAACACATGAATTTATTTCTATTCAACACATGAATATTTTTCTATTCAACACATGAATATATTTTCTATTCAACACATGAATATATTTATTCTATTCAACACATGAATTTATTTTTATAATATCCCTTATTTTCCAAATCAGAATGAGGCCCAATCAATTACCATATAAGGTTAATTATATGGATTTTCTACAACACATGTACATAACAACAACGATAAATCATCAACCATCATCCAGAGTGCACCACACAACAGGATAAGCATTAAATATAGATAATTAACTCTTACACGGTCTATCAACCCATCGATTGACATAAAACTAAACAATCGGGATTAGTGTATGTCAAATATCATCCCAATACCCGTGTGGGGTTTCACATCAACAAACACAGATTTTTATTTGTGCAGTTGGGCGATGTGTAAAATTTATCGTCCCAATTAATATCAGTCAAACCGGTGTACATAAACAAATCGTTCGATTAGTAAATGAATATTTATTTTATTCCAACACATGAATATATATTTTATTTCAACACATGAATATATATTTTTATTTCAACACATGAATATATATTTTACTTCAACACATGAATATATATTTTATTTCAACACATGAATATATATTTTACTTCAACACATGAATATATATTTTACTTCAATACATGAATATATATTTTACTTCAACACATGAATATATATTTTACTTCACACATGAATATATATATTTTACTTCAACACATGAATATATATTTTACTTCATAACACAAACAATCACATAAGCATACAAGTTGTTCATAGTCTGTGGACGACGGGTGTCGGGTGCTACTAAGCACCGTCTGCATCCTAGTATATATTTCAACTAGAAATCAAAATAAAAGTGAGGAGTTCTCACCTTTGGGTTCCACTCCACCATCCTATTCTGAATTTCTGATCGATTTGATTTGCCCGAAATTCCTACGCCATCCTTTTCACGCTGTTCATATTAAAAACCACATTTTTAATATGATGTTCTATATATTAAAAATCATATTTTTAATACTCTACCAATATAAAAATCATATTTTTATTCTTTCTATAATATAAAAATCATATTTTTATTATCTCTATAATATAAAAATCATATTTTTATTAATAAAAATCGTAAATTTTATACTAATCTCTTTACATAAACATATGTTACATTTTTAAAACAATGTTTTTAATCACGGAATTAATTACGTAGCAAGAAAATAAAATAATTTAAAGCTCACTTTACTCGATGGAGGTTGAGGGGGTTGTCTTCGAGTTCGAATGGAGGGAGAAGCTCACCGGGGCAGTGGGTGGCGCGACGGCTTGGGCTCAGCAGCGACGTCAAGGGTTTGGAAGGGCGGCAGGGGTTTCAGGGGGTTCGACGTTGGGTTTAAATCGTCCTGGGGGGTTGGGACTGTGGGGCTTCGCGGGTTCGAGGTGGAGAGGGTGGAGGGAGCAGGAGAAGGAGGGAGATGGCTGATGGGGAGGCGCGGCGGCTCTCCCTAGCGGCGCGTCGAGGATTTAGGGGGGGAGGGGGGCGACTAGGCACGCTTGGATCGAGTTTTGGTTTTTTTTTCTTTTTTTCTGAATGAATAGGAGATAATGTAAAAAAGGGGGGCATATATATATATATTTTATATTATTATTTTATTTTTCCAAAAAGTAACTTTAAATTTCGATCTCCAAACGAGACCCACGGCCTGTCGCCCCTAGCTAATTACCCCCATTCCGAACCCAATGGGATATGTATCGTAAGCCAGTTCGGCTGTTTTGATCAGTTTTCGCTAAAATCAAAATATAAATCTATATATTGAATTTTAAACGTACATTTCAATTTACCGGGGCCACATACTGACCCTATAAATTCCAACAAAATTATTTCAATCTTCGTATTGAGATACGGTCCTAACAAAACTTATTTCGTCAAATTCTGAGACTGTTAGAAAAATGGTCATTTTTCAGTTGATTAAAATCAACTGAAATTGGTCAAACGCGTTTTCCTTTGCCACACTCAAATATTAATTCAGAAAATTACGAATTTTGAAACCTAGCAATAACTTGACGTCTGGATCCAACAAAAGTGGTTTCGTCGAAAATCGAGGTCGTTTGCAAAATTCCTATTTTTAGGGGCCATAATTCCACAGCGACTATTCTGAATTTTCAACTGGGCATAACTTTTTATCCCCGCTATGAAATTTCAATTTTTCAGATTCGTTTGAAAGATATTCTCAATTAGATTCTAATATTTTTGGTTTCACTAAAATCTGGTTTATTTTGTATCCTGCACATTCATTTGAAATTTGAAATCGAATTTTCGAACTACCGCGCCATTTTAAATTCCTTTTATAATTAAAATAAAATATTTATATTCGAACGACGATATATATAAATATATACGTTCTAATTTTATTCAAAATAAATTTCTCGTCGCTATTATTTAAAATAATTCATTTTAAATATTCAAAATTCACTAAAATTGCCAAAATAAAAATTTTAAATTGGCTCGGATTTCCGAGTTATTACAATCTCCCCCGCTTAAAACTTTTCGTCCTAAAAAAGGAACGAAGCCGAAAGTTGTTTAACAAACCAACTCAACTTCCATTATTTCTATTACGGCTTAAATTCTTCAACTTTTCAGTTTCTAAGAACTTTTCAAATTTTTCAAAAATTTGGCTAACACCCTAAATTTTCAAAAAAATTCGCCATAACCTCCCCTGCACCGAGGACTTCGGGATATTTCAAATAGCCTCCCATGGCCCTCACCAATCCAAAAAGAAAAAGAAACAACCAAGCGGGTAGCCAATCGGCTCATAAAATCATCAAAAACCCTAGAAATACAATAAACATATACCTATTTGTTGGGCAAACAATTTTATTCCTCTTATCTAGCCTCCTTGCTATGACCTGTTCAATGTAAGTACATGTATATGTATGCAAATGCGACAAATTTTCAGTACAACTCATTATTTGGTTTAATTTGGCTAAAGGTTCAACATTTTAATTAATCAAACAATAATCAAACAACACAACCAACAATCAATTAGTTGATTATCATTTCAAATTCATAATTTTGATACATAGTCAAAAAATCAAATTTTTGATGCCAAAACACAACAATAAGCCCTATCTAGCTTTGGTTCTCACACCAGTCAATTGGAATCATATAGAAATCCGACTTTTGTCACTCGAACATAAATTCTGATGACGAGTACTCAATCATCAGAATCATCTTCGGGCCACTAGAGTATGATTCTATATCTATCCAGTATATTAAAACTTCGAATGCACGCAGATCAGACGTATACACAAAATATATATATATACTGGACTGTCCAAATTCAATACAAAATAAATAATCAAATACGAATAATTGATTTAAATTTTCAAAACAAAAATTGTTTTCATTTTAAAAATATACTCTTCACACTCATTCTAGGATACTATTGATCCCATCTCTAACGAGTCATTCCCATTGCATATTACTAATCCAATCTCTGATGAATTCTTTTGTATGGTTCTAATGTGTCATGTTCTCGAGCTTTGTAAACCAAAGCTCTGATACCAAATGTAACAACAAGAAATTTCGCTCGATCCGAATCTAGCGCTAAACCGACCAAGACCGTCCATCAGAATATAAGAATATACAGAGTATAAATAAATATTACACGACCGAAAATATCAGAGATTACAATACATTACATAGCAATGAAAAATAATACAAAACACAACTGAAAGAGATATACGGATACAGAGCTTTCCGGATATCATTCCAGCTGTAAACCAGGTTCCTATGAATATAAATATGCAAAACCAAAACTATTAGCTACCCGTGTGGAAAATAAGGGCACCCAGAGTTTAGGTTAAAACAATAAACTCCAGGTCAGTCATGTGACTGGTGTGAGAACTAAAATAGTTATTAAAAGCTTTATTTTAAATCAGATATATCAAGGGACCACGCCGTATAACACGGAATGGGTTTCCTCCCAAGAACACCAGTGCATATAACAAAACAACGCAATGCTTTTTAAAAAAATGAAGCTATTATAAGACCCAGGTCCCATCACACAATGCAACACAAGCCGGAGGATAGGATTTTCCCTTATAATAGCCAAACATGCTTGGTATGTTAAAAACAAATCATTTGACACTATATAAGTGTATAGTGTCAAAACAGTTTCAATCATAAATATCAATCATAGACGGCATGGGTACCATATATCATGTCGCCATACTAGGCTTTAAAATCAAAACCGCAAAGTCACATATTTGGAAATTGGATTTCCATCTACGAACCGAGGCAAGGGATCGTCCTCTACCAAATTCGAGACTCTCTAGCCCGAGCCTCAGGATCCGAGTTTGAGTGACCCTTGGAGCGACAGGGCCGGTCCAATGATGTGAATTAAAATGCCTGAACACTACGTTTCCCCACCCTTTGGGGCGTAAATGAGCCAAATGACTCCATCGGCTCCACATAGTCACCGATATATCTGAGGCGCCTCGCAACAGCAACAACCACACAGGTGAAAATAATATAAATGTCAGGGCTGGTAGGTCACTGACACCACCCTAGCTAGAAGGAAACGCATGCCCTCCCTGAGGTCCTCTCCCGTTTTTGGTTCACAACCGGAGTGTGAGGCTCGCGAATCAACGCTACACAAAGCTATGCCACACAGGCCGTGCTTTGATCATCAACCACAAGACTTTGCTTTTCAACAAAAGCCTTGATCAATTGCCACTTAGGCATGCCACATAGGCAATTCACTCCATGCGATTGATATCCATCAATATATAACCCTTGAGCTCGTACGTCTCAGAGAAGGGCGTTAAGCAAGAGAATAAATTCTCCGCCGCCAAACAGATATATATTTAATAGAAATCAATCACACAGAATAAAATCCAATGTTAGACACACAACCCATTTACAAGTTCGTTCTGGGTCTGAACGAAACCGGAGGCACCTTATACCTCGCATATCCATTGATCTCCAAGTACGTCTGGACGATAACCAACTGATTCCCTCCTCTTGGGTGTACAGCCCAATCAATATCATCAGTAATCACCCAAACGATCTGAAGACCTCCGGTCTTCAACCACCGTATTCATCCTCGGCACCACGTCGAATCAGTTATTCAGAATGGGATAAACCAGGTCTTTCTGAATAACCCGCGTATATAATAAACAAGTGTTATGCAAACCCAACATATGCCTCATTCCAATTCAGAATATTCCTTTATTCAAATATTCTCATACTTTGGGAAAGGTTCCCATTAATTTTATCAAAGATGAACTCTTTAAATTTATTCTTTAATTTTCTTTTGAATATTAATTCAAATTAGTCGGGATAAGCGAACCACATCGCAGTAATCATTTATTTTATTTCCCAACCCCAACTTATTCATCCCATGAAGTGAAACTGGTCATACTTCATATCTAACATCACGGTGTTATCGGTAAATTTAATTACCATTTCACGTTCAATTCTAATTAAAGATTTAACTATCGCCTAGAGCAAAACTGGTGATACTCCATTCTCGATCACTTCAATCTAATTAAAGATTCATTAAAACTCCACTTGGTTTTAATCTTCCCAAAAATCACTATCAATGATTATTTAACTTGGGAAATCATATCTTGTCTTTAACTGGGTTAAAGAACCAATGTCATTTATAACACGGTTCACTATAAACCCAAAATCACATTCCATTCCAATTCAATTATTGAAACTTCTGATTACTTTTAAAACCCTTTCAAATCCAATTTATTTATTTAAAAATAAATAAATTATTATTCTAGTTCAAAACTAGTTCATTTCGATAAAAATCTATTTTTATCTTTTCAATTTTGGAATTTTTCATCTCAATTCTTCACAAATCATTTCTTATGATTTTACACAAATTATTACTATTTTTAATAATTTTATCAAGGCCCGTACAGTTGAATTCCATCAACGGCCATCGAACTGCACTTATAATGACCTTTTCCAAATTTGATTTGGACATAATTCCAAATTCAACCATTAGATATCAAATCTCTAATATTCTTTAGAAAGCTCTTTTTGATACGAACCCAAAGGTTCCGCTTTTAGGAGAATCCGACGGTCGGATCTCCCGTAATATCCGTTCGAAGTCAATGGTCGAAATTCGCGAACTCCCGCGGTGCAGCGCGTTCTATTCAGGCCATTTAATATATATAATGTATATATTATATATATTTCGTCGATTTCCTTTTAAAACATATTTTATAAATCGTTTTAAATTCGTTTTCGAAACGATTTCAACTTCATATTCAATTTCGAATCAAAATTGAATATTCCACATCATCGATATACAAATGATAATATTTTTAAAACATTATATTTTGAAATCACTTTCTTTCTTATATTCATTATAAAAATGAATAAAATCGATATAAATATCGTTCATGTCAAAATGGCGTCAATCTAATCAACACGGCTTTTATTCAACACATGAATGTATATTATATTCAACACATGAATATTTGTTCTATTCAACACATGAATATTTATTCTATTCAACACATGAATTTTTATTATTCAACACATGAATTTTTATTCTATTCAACACATGAATTTATTTTCTATTCAACCCATGAATTTTTATTATATTCAACACATGATTTATTTCTATTCAACACATGAATTTATTTTCTATTCAACACATGAATATATTTTCTATTCAACACATGAATATATTTATTCTATTCAACACATGAATTTATTTTTATAATATTCCTTATTTTCCAAATCGGAATGAGGCCCAATCAATTACCATATAAGGTTAATTATATGGATTTTCTATAACACATGTATATAATAGCAACGATAAATCATCAACCATCATCCAGAGTGCACCACACAACTGCATAAGCATTAAATATAATTAATTAACGCTTACACAGTCTGTCAACCCATCGATTGACATAAAACTAAACAATCGGGATTAGTGTATGTCAAATATCATCCCAATACCCGTGTGGGGTTTCACATCAACAAACACAGATTTTTATTTGTGCAGTTGGACGATGTGTAAAATTTATCGTCCCAATCAATATAAGTCAAATCGGTGTACATAAACAAATCGTTCGATTTGTAAATGAATATTTATTTTATTTCAACACATGAATGTATATTTTATTTCAACACATGAATATATATATTTTTATTTCAACACATGAATATATATTTTACTTCAACACATGAATATATGTTTTATTTTAACACATAAGTATATATTTTTCTTCAACACATGAATATATATTTTACTTCAACACATGAATATATATTTTACTTCAACACATGAATATATATTTTACTTCACACATAAATATATATTTTACTTCAACACATGAATATATATTTTACTTCACAACACAAACAATCACACAAGCATACAAGTCGTCCATGGTCTGTGGACGACGGGTGTCGGGTGCTACTAAGCACCGTCTGCATCCTAGTGTATATTTCAACTAGAAATCAAAATAAAAGTGAGGAGTTCTCACCTTTGGGTTCCACTCCACCATTCTATTCTGAATTTATGATCGATTTGATTTGCCCGAAATTCCTATGCCATCCTTTTCACGCTGTTCATATTAAAAACCACATTTTTAATATGATGTTATATATATTAAAAATCATATTTTTAATACTCTACCAATATAAAAATCATATTTTTATTCTTTTTATAATATAAAAATCATATTTTTATTCTTGCTATAATATAAAAATAATTCTTTCTATAATATAAAAATCATATTTTTATTATCTCTATAATATAAAAATCATATTTTTATTATCTCTATGATATAAAAATCATATTTTTATTAATAAAAATCGTAAATTTTATGCTAATCTCTTTACTTAAACATATGTTACATTTTTAAAACAATGTTTTTAATCATGGAATTAATTACACGGAAAGAAAATAAAATAATTTAAAGCTCACTTTTCTCAATGGAGGCTGAGGGGGCTGTCTTCGAGTTCGAACGGAGGGAAGAGCTCACCGGGGCAGTGGATGGCGCGACGGGTTGGGCTCTGCAGCGGCGTCGAGGGTTTGAAAGGGCGGCAGGGATTTTACGGGGTTCGGCGTTGGGTTTAAATCGTCCTGAGGGGGGGTTTGGGACTGAGGGGCTTCGCGGGTTCGAGAGGGAGAGGGTGGAGGGAGCAGGAGAAGGAGGGAGATGGTTGATGGGGAGGCGCGGCGGCTCTTCCTGGCGGCGCGTCGAGGATTTGGGGGGGGGGGGAGGGGGCGACTGGGCACGCGGGATCAGGTTTTGGTGTTTTTTTTATTTTATTTTTCTGAATGAATAGGAGATAATGTAAAAAAGGGGGCACATATATATTTTATATTATTATTTTATTTTATTTTTCCAAAAAGTAACTTTAAATTTCGATCTCCAAACGAGACCCACCGCCTGTCGTCCTTAGCTAATTACCCCCATTTCGAACCCAATGGGATATGTATCGTAAGCCAGTTCGGCTGTTTTGATCAGTTTTCGCTAAAATCAAAATATAAATCTATATATTGAATTTTAAACGTACATTTCAATTTACCGGGGCCACATACTGACCATATAAATTCCAGCAAAATTATTTCTATCTTCGTATTGACGATACGGTCCTAACAAAACTAATTTCGTCAAATTCTGAGACCGTTAGAAAAATGGCCATTTTCCAGTCGATTAAAATCAACTAAAATTGGTCAAACGCGTTTTCCTTTGCCACGCTCACATATTAAATCAGAAAATTATGAATTTTGAAACTTAGTAATAACTTGACATCACGAATCCAAGAAAAGTGGTTTCGACGAAAACCGAGGTCGTTTGCAAAATTTCCATTTTTAGGGGCCAGAATTCCACATCGACTATTCTGAATTTTCAACTGAGCATAACTTTTTATCCCCGCTATGAAATTTCAATTTTTCGGATTGTTGGAAAGATATTCTCAATTAGATTCTAATATTTTTGGTTTCACTAAAATCCAGTTTGTTTTGGATCCTGTACATTCATTTGAAATTTGAAATCAAATTTTCGAACTACCACGCCATTTTAAATTCCTTTTATAATTAAAATAAAATATTTATATTCTAACGACGATCTATATAAATATATACGTTCTAATTTTTTTCAAAATAAATTTCTCGTCTCTATTATTTAAAATAATTCATTTTAAATATTCAAAATTCACTAAAATTGCCAAAATAAAAAATTTAAATTGGCTCGGATTTCCGGGTTTTTACAGTGCATATATAAGTTTGATACTTGAATATACATACATTTGTAAAAAGTTATCTAATATAAATAAAACTTATGATTTTGAAAATGAATATTGATTTTTTTAAAATTATTTCAATATGGGTTATAATTTATTTTGAGCATTTAGTTAATAAATTATTTAATACCAATTTTTTTATTTGGTCAAAAGCTATATGTGTATATGTAACATCCTAGATTTTTAAACCTTAATTATGAATAACTAATTCTGGTTTAAATATTGATTTAATGAATTTCTATATCCAAATTATTTAATAAAACGAAGTTTGAACACCTAAATTTATAGTTTAATTAAAACGAGCTCGTACGTCGTGGTAGTTCGTAATATTGAGTGTTGAACTTTTTTTGAATATACAGGATCCGATATAAGTCAGATTTCTGTGAAACAAGAAAAGTTTGATTCTGTTGGATAGTGATTTTTCTAATGAAAGAGAAAATGAAGATTTCATTGTATAGATTGTGAGATATGTTCAAATCAAATTTTCAAATAGTCACTATGGAATCATTTTTAAATTATAATGATTTTTTTATAAATATAAAAGGATTTTTATATAAATAAAGAATATTTTTTAATCCGATGTTTCTAAACGTTGAGTTTTGAATCTATAATTGGTTTAATTTGAAGCTGTATGTTATTCCATTTGAATATATTCGGTAAAAATAATTTATTATTATGAAATTGAATTATTATGGAATATATATTATATTATCAATATTATATAGGCCTTAGGAATGGTTATTTTTCAAACAACCTCCATTTTCAACGAAATGAAATCTGTTGGAATGTGTATAGCTAGTTATTGTAGAATTTCTAGTTTACAGCTAAACAAAGTTGTTTTGTCAGCGAACAAAATTTAAAAAGTGAATCGGTGGATGAATTAAGATTTAAATAGCGCTATTTTTACAAACGAAGTCCATTTTAACAAAATTAATTTCATTGGAACTGGAAATCAAAAACGTAACGGTGTGGCTATTTTCATGTCGTTTGGTAGTCGTTTGTGTCGGTACGAACATTAAATGCCCAATGTAAAAGGCGATGAATAGCGAAAAAATAAAATTTACCGTATTAAAATACAAGTAAAATAAAAATACATAAGATTAACCCATAAGAAATGAAGTACTTGCCTATTCTACCAATACAACATGCATGCCTACCAATTATGTACAAGCTATCCTAATATATATATATATATACATATATATATATATATATATGTATGTATGTATATATATACCTGTGTGTGCGGATCTGTAGTGTAATAAAATATATAGGAAAACCTAATTTTTCCTCCTAACTTAAAACATATAACAGTTTTATTTAAGCTAGCACGTGCAAGCCATATAATCAACGCACGACCTAAGATTAAAATGGACAACACAGTAGGCACCTACCATAAGAAATGTATATACGCCGACCTAATGTGCCAACCCTTATACTGTAACCTTTACCGACATGTCTTTACACATGAAAACGACACCCTAGTCACCTTGCCAACCGAGTGTTTACAAATGAAAACGACATCTTGAAAATGTGCCGACCATGTTTTGTATATTGAAAGAGGCATCCTCTTATTCTCTATATATACATGCCTATTTTCCCCATTTTGTCTTAGCAAGAAGAAAACCCCAAACTTCCCATTTTGTTTCTTTCCAAAAAATATATAAGAACTGAACTCCTCCATTCGAAGAAAACCATTAACAATTAGCCTATGTTGTTAACTAGAGAATGGTAGTGGTTTGGGTGTTGCTCATGTTAGCGACAGTTGCACTATGACTTGAACAAGTTTCAGGCGATTTCAAAAGGGAAATTTGAGGTAAAACATGAGGGACCTAGAGTCCTCTGATGTCCGATGGCAGTGTCAGTTTTTGGTTTTGAAACTAGATGGTATAGGGAGGTTATAGTTGTGCAGAAGAGTATAGCAGCAGTTTATAGAGACACGGAACAAAGTGAAGTAGGAATTCAGGACGGTATTTGAAAGTTTAGAAGTGCTGAAAGGATTGGAGGAATGCATGTAAAGTAAATATGGGAAGGAGTTGTGGTAGCAACCCATTACGTTGGAGAGAGGAAGGATGGAAGGGGACGTGGCTAGTGCGGTTCGAAACGTAAGGGGTTGGGTGTTGTGCGCATTATCGTGTCATACAGGAAGAAGGAGAATAACATGGGAATAGTGGTGTTCATGCAATATAGGGAGTTTTCATTTGAAGCTGCATGATTTTTTTAGGTACTGATCGTAATAGGGAGCAACTATAACATGAAGTGGAGGGAGGGACGTAAATGTGGGCTGATGTAGGAAGGGCTATGGGCTTTCAGGCCTTAACAATATAAAAAAAGGAGAGAAGGGGGAAGTTACGTTCGAACCAAAGAAAAGGGGACTGCAATGTGGGGAAAGAAGAACATCATGTGATTGAAATAACATTGGAAAAGAGGGAATGTAAGAAAAATGACATGGGCTAATTTTTAGTTTGTGGGCTATCGGACCTGATGTTAGGAAGTCACGTCAGGAAAAAAACAAATGTGGGACGATGGAACATGAAAGCAAGGGGGAAGCCAGTGACATGAATAGTAGCAGGCGGAAGGATTAAACGAGGGACGTGGGGAAGAGGAAGAGTAGCGGGCTATTTAATTTTGGGGTAGGCATTGGGCCGATATGTTTTGGGTAATCCCGACTAAATTAGTAAAAGAATCGTTTAAATGATTTAAATATTTATAAAACTTGTTAACATTATATCTCAACCATATGATGTTAGAATTTGACGTCGTTGGAAGCATTGGAACCATATTGAAGAGCTACGAGGTGGAACTGATCTGGTCGAAGATGGAAGCAGCTGGAATTTTTAGTAAAATTAAATGCCTATTTAATATGACTAAAACAAATTGGTTCAACGGCGAAAATAATCAAGGTGAGTTTAACTTACTCAGTTGTCCCGCTTATATTTTAGAAGCCGGGTTTTATTTTTTGTGCAATGGTTGTTAATGATTGATGATTGGATGATTGTTTGCATGGATGCCGAATATTTTTAATACTCTTTGATTAAATTAAACATTTATTTAATTTAAATAAATCGTTGTTTTAATGATTACATTCCAAATGAGGCAATTTACCTTGTTGGTTCCGTTTATAATAATATAAATGTATTTAATAAATAAATGGGATGTTTGAATGGATGTTACTGATTGATTATTGACTGTTATTTGTTAAATTTTTTATTTCCGTTTATTGTGAAAATAAATACTTTGTCATATTGAATTGAGGTAACTCATTGTGATGCAGGGAATGACATGTTGGAGGAATCCAACCAGATTCCTCACTATTATTGATAATGTTTATCAATATGAATATATATTGTTACTGAATGTGGAATTGTTAATATTTCACGGTTTGGTACTTTAGTAGACATTTACCTCTTTAGTACCATTGAAGAATTCAAGATTTTTTTTTTGGAAATGATATTAAACTGATTTTGAACGTTTTCAAAGTTATATTCATATGTAATTTTGAAATACGGTTTTTGATCTAAAAATAAATAAAAGTTCTAATTAACAATGTTTAAAGACATTTATCAAGTTAATGATTATTCTAAATATTCTTTAAAAAGGGTTAACTAATTGATTTCCAGTTAATAAATAAGTTAATGACTTCTACATTAATTTATAACGAAGTTAAATATTTTTACTTTGGTTAATATCGTAGATGATTATTATTTTAATAATTAAAATGAATTCTTTTTCATTAAAATCATTTTAAAAGATAATTAAGTGGGAGGTAAAACCCAAATCTGGATGGGTAAAGGTAGGGAATTTGTAAATGGATTCTTCAATAAATCCAACTAATAAGCAAATCTTTAAAAAAGCTATTAAAGTTAAAAAAATTATTTTTATAAGCATTATAAAAAAAATTAATTAAAAACAATAATTATAAGTTGATATTTTCAAAAGAAGTAATGGTCTTTAAAAAAAGATTATTGTAAGATTTTGAAATATAATTGGGAATGTTAGATTTTGATATGCAAAGCATGTACTGACATGATTTACGATGGTTAAGTTGAACCGAATGGTTAATAACCTTTTATTTTATAAAAAAAGGAACTTTGTTTTAGTTCAAAAACGAATAATGGAATTAGAAAACGTTTTGCATAGGAATAATTAATTTGGAATTTTGATATGATTATAAGACAGTTCCTAAGTATTGGGAATGAAATGAATTTGGGACTTCTCTGATATTAAAAATAAGAGGGAAAAGGTTTTTGTTTTGATGACTGAAAGATTTTAAGGTTAATTAAAGGGGCCAAATGATGCTATGTACTGAACCAGTGAATTTATTTCCTTTATATGTTGCATGAATGCTTATTTTGATAGTAAAATAACTGACTATCAAAATCTGGCCTTTTATCGATTTTTGGTACGGAAAGACCGGGATCAAATTTATATTCAAAAACCATTCCGACTAGCGTATGCGTAAATGTTGAAGATATCAAAAGATGATCGAGATGGAGCATTGAAGACCATGGATCTTTGTGAGCGGAAGAACTACTCGTTGAATTTGAAAGGGTAGCTCCCGATAATATTCTGACTTGTGATTCTGTCGTGATTGAAATCTTCGAATTGCAAGGGCTTCTCGCTACTGATCCTTTGGGTGATTTCTAGGAAGCAGTAGGAGGGTGCCTTCGATTCATCCTGTTCCTGGATGGTTTGTATGGACGAATGTCTGACAGAGTATTTCCTGAGGGTCACGCACATTGATTTTTACAAACAAACTTCTATTTGATGGTGGAGAAGACACCTTCTCTTAGCATAACACTCAGGGTATTTTTGTGGACGTCAATTAGTGATTTGACGGATGTGACGGTGTGGAATTCAATGATTGGTATGCTATTCTCTGAAGAAAATCGTGACCTCAAGCCTTACAACCGAGAAATGACAAAAATCGGGCAAGCAGCATGGCTATGTGTGTCATTCCCAAGCAGGGTGTATTATCACCATCTAGAGAATTCCTTTTTTGTCCTTCTTTCGCTTCTGTATCTCCGCGGATGTGCGGTGGGCCCTTAAAACCATAGGGTGATAATACATTCGGTCCACTCAAATTGAATGAGTGACTGGTCATGTGTGGCCAGGTTGCAAGATTTTCTTGTTGAACCCCAGTGTATCCGCTCTAGAGGTCACTGATTGGAAGGTGGTCCCATACCTTGTCATAGTAGGAATCCAATCTCCAATAAGAACCTTGCGATTTTTGATTATATAATGAATACATAGAGCGTGAGATGCAAGCGTTCTGCTAGATGGTTATTTATTTGTGATTTGATAGACATTATTATAATATCACTGGATTTTGATATATCAAAATGTTTTGGGTTATAGTTAGGTAAAAACCGCCGTGTCTATGTGTGGGCTGGTCTTACTATTATCCTTTTCTTTCAAAGGGATTTTCTAAAGCTAAGAAACTCGGATAGATATAGTTGGTTTTCTCACACTGGTTCACTAGACTGGTCCGTGGCATTTGAAATGCTCGGGAAAGACCGAGTTTTTATAGGTTCAGGATAAGACGATAAGGAATTAAGAAGACGTGTTGAAGGGGTCCGGGCGTATTGGTATTTACTATATTGTGTATTGTGTATAGGACAAATTATTATAACTGTCGAGATGTATTGTTGTACTCTAATGATTGTAAGTATTACTTTCTAAGCTCTTAATAAAGATTTATTTCTGTATTATATTTTGTTCTGCTGCAATGTGAAGTTCAAATTTTATGTTGGTTCTTCTTCTTCCTCTTTTGTAATATTTCTTTCTTTCTCACCTTCTAACTTCTTTCTTTTAGTAATTTATTTACCGTGCACTTTGGGTCAGACTTGGGTGTAATTAGTCGATACAAAGGGTACCGAAATTTTGGGTCGTTACAGTATATATATGTAGATGTGTGTTTATTTATTTCAAAAAATAATAATTTTAGTTTGAATTTCATGTTTTGAATATTTCAAATTATTTTACAAAATATTATCTAAAATAGTATTATAATTTTATTGTATTTATATATAATATATTTTAATAAATACTTCTTGCAAATAATTTACAACTAATATTTTATGGTAGTTATATAATTATGTTTTACATATATACACACATAATAATTTACAACTAATATTTCGGTCTGGTCTTCATTACTTGGTGAGATTTTGTCTGGGTTTGTCTGATCATAGTCGGGAGGATTAGGGTGGGCTGGAATTTATTGGATTTGTTCGAAGAAGTGTAATAATGAAGTTTATTGCTGCTGGAATGAAGTCCTGGGGTTTCACGCGAAGTTCCTGGTGTTAGTTTTCCCCCCTTCAACTTCACGTCCTACCTTCCTCCGCATGTAGTCTCCCGGGATGTGAGCTCTAATATTTTCCAGGTATGCTCCAGGGTAGCTGCATATTGTCGTTATCTTAGCGACCAATTGGTGAGCTTCCTTCTTAGATTCTGCTTGTGGGTAAGGCCTGGGATTTTGTTGTTTTGGTAACTGCATACTAGGTGTCGTCTTGTGACCCCTATGTTGTTGTTGGCTGATGTATTATATAGTTTATTTAGGTTGGCGTGTTGTGTTTGAAGTATGTTCTTTAGGAGTTCGTAGATGTGATGTATCCAGTGTGCTGCTACCAGCTGGTGGTGACATGCCTAGATCGTGTGGTGAAGGTTTAGCAATGCAACGTTATCATGTAACATGCTCCTTTCATTCGGTCTCTAGGTAGTGGCACTATGCTGCTTTGATCCTTGGGTACTTGGTGTTTGGAGTAGGGTTTTCTACTAGGATGCAGTCTTAGGTCGGTCTTCTGATGTGGTATGTTGGTTTCACTCGCCCGACCGCTTTCTTAATTGGCAATCAAGGTAAAGCTTCGACTCTTGTTTTACTGGTTATGAATGGTGGTTTTTGTCGCCTTCCTCCTCTTGTCCCTGCCTATGCTATGTTATCTTATGTCAATGGTTGTTGCTTCCCTGTTTGTGGCTATTTTTTTAGGACATGATTAATCTACACAACTATGCTTTGGGTATACTTTCTATTCCCCTGACTTGTTGCTCTAGGTAGTGGCAACGAG
This sequence comes from Allium sativum, assembly GCA_030737875.1. Classification (NCBI taxonomy): domain Eukaryota; kingdom Viridiplantae; phylum Streptophyta; class Magnoliopsida; order Asparagales; family Amaryllidaceae; genus Allium; species Allium sativum. Next base: position 1,041,456,401 of record CM060916.1, on the reverse strand, counting down.
CTTTTACTTGCTACTGCTATCATCATTTGGCAGTGAGTTAGTTTGGAATGGTGATTACTTGAAGTCTTTTCCTTAATTGTTAAGGATGGTACCGCCTTAAGGCTACGGGGTTACTTATAGTAACTTCTTCTATGTAACTAGGTTATGGTATTGAGTTTGTGTAATATGAGTCCTTGCTGGGTATGAGATAGTTGTCTAGTCATAGTGATTAGCACCTGAACTATAAGCTAGTTTATTAGCAGTGGATGGTCCACTTTAAAAACGTCTGGTTGATGGTCCATCTTAAAAACTGAATATGTAATAGGTTGATAAAATGTTGATCTCCTGTAAAATTGTTATTACTATTTGTTATAATAATAAATGTTTGCGGTCACTTTAAAAACTGGTCAGCTCTGCTAAAAAATTTAGTTTGTTATACTCACACATATACACATTAGAAAATCCGTATGTATACAAGGAGCTAGCTAATCTGTTATAGTGTAAATCCCAACATCTATACATGGGTATGTAAAACCATGCGCTTATTATTCTGTTGAATGTGTATACATATGTGTATAATATATACATATATACAATATAAATGATATAACACAATACTTTATAAATTTAAATAAAATACAAAATTTATTTAAAAGAAACTTAGATAGCATAGGTCCAATAAAGATCCAAAACTATAAAAAGAGGAATAATTTTGCTAAAGTCCCTATTAAGTTTCAAAATAGCCAAAACACCCTTGCCGAAAAAGGTATGTAAATTAAGTCCCTAAATTTAAATTAACCATAAATAGTATAAATTTATGCAATTATTCAATGAATAGTTGCAAAATTTTGTGCAAGTACATCAAAAAATTAGGGAAATTTCCACAAGTATTCAAGGAATTTTTCGGAAATTTCCGCAATTATTCATCAAAAAAATTGTGGAAATATCCTTAATTTTTCATACAAAATTGTAGAAAGTTATGCATTTTTTTGACATAATTGCATTAATGTCTGCAATTATTCACTGAATAATCGTATAATCTTGTGCAATTGTCAATAACTGCATTTTAGGGACCTAATTTAAAATCTTTTTTTTTTGAAAGAGATTTTGTGCATTAAGTTTGGTTTTAAGGACCTAAGCCTAATATTCACAAAAAATCTCAAACACTATGTTGTATGCTGACCTAGTTCCAGCATATATAACTTTTACATACTCAGTAATTAGTTACCATGGAACCCCGAATATACTGATACATAAAATATGTCAAATAAATAAATATCATGAATATTAATTGATTTAATTAATTAACAATTAATAAAATTTAATCAAACCATATGATAATTTATAGACATCGCCAAAAGAGTTGAGCTACTGGTAAATTTGAATCTAGTCATTGTTTAACATCGAACTAACTGAATACTCGTGTATTCACTCATCACTTTAGCTCCTTGAGTGATGGTTTGGTGTGATATATCCCTTAAGGGTTTTTTTTGGTAAAAATCTGATTTTATAATTCAAGCATACCATGCAGTGAAGATCCTTTATAAAAATCCGTTTCGTCAATATTATACTACTTTTGGACTTAAGGAATTTAATTTTGTTCAAAATTCCAACATCATCCACATTCAACTTGGTTAATCAATAAATGAAATCTTTGGCTAAATCATGACCTTTATGACTAGTTGTATTGTAACATGCTGAATTCCGACAGACAATTTTTTTTCTAGAAATTTCAGTCTATCGAAACTTGAGTTGGCTTGTCTGGTATCCTATAGAAAAGGAAAAGACAGAGATATAATATATATCAGAGCTCAGACATCTCACAGCATAATGAAATAAATTAAAACATAATATAATCAAATATAGCTTTACCAAAGTAATAATATGGCCTAACCAGTATGCAAAGCTATCATATCTCTACAGTAAACCTAACCTGCAAGTGTGTTATGAGGAGGGGGCCAGAACACAAGTTCTGGTGACTGGTCTAAATTACACATTCTGAAATAACCCTACATATATTGTTCAGTTATATCTTGTTGTTTATTGGTAAGTTTGGGTTAATAGCAATCAAGGCTTTACACACACATCGCACCCATCTACCTCATAGTAGATTAACGTAATATAGTATATATGTAGCTACCCCCAATATACCAAGGTACTTCCCATAATACCCTTCTCGCATGGTCTTCGCCATCATGCCTTGGAAGCGTATGCAACTCCCATCCTACGTCGATTGATGTACGGACCTCCGTATTACTATGCCAAGTTCTGCACAGTACTACCATCGCAATGCTACGTAAGTGTACGGACTGCCATATCCAAACTCCTCTGTCAAGCTCAGTCTCAAATTAGAGTAATGCCCTAATGTCTACGATACGGTGCGGTGTGCAAGTACCTAGACCCTTACATGTATGTTATGTCTACAGTACACCAAGTCCTATAATAGGGTTGCATCTGAATGCACAGAACCCGATCGGGAGCCTTCCAATATTTGTATAGGTCCACTAAAAAGGCCTAAAGTACAAATATCTAAACTATGGTCTGCATTTTCACGGTCGCTATGGTCCAACCTTGACCCCTCCCTCAACTTGTGAAAGACTACATCAAGAGCTAAGTGACGTGCTACTAGCAAACAATCTACATCCAAATTGGTGTGTCCCACAACCAAAGTATCATAGTGAAAGATCGACGGTCTGTAGGTTTAGCTCTAGTCTTTCCACATCACGCTGACTGCCAATGGTAGGTACCCGACAATTACTGTTCTTTATTTGGTCCTGACCAGCCTATCTATAGGCAAATTATCGAATCACCCCAATGCCATACTGCCACAACATTCTGACTGCCAAAACTATTATTGTAGTCAAGGTGTACTCATCGGGTGGTAACGTTGTAACACCCCACCTCCGCCCGGGTAACTCTTACAAGCACACTAGCTTTGGAGGGGCGTTAAACAAGGTAAACTTGCATGCAGATATCACAAGACAGAACATGTAAGTAAAACAGAGTAAATAAAGCAAGTTAAGTTACAACAAAGTACTTGGTCATTATTTTCCAACAAACAAAGTCTAGAGAAAACATAAACTGAAAAACTGAAATACATAAAGTACTATCCCCAAAGTGAAGTGATAAACCATAGCTAGCTCAATGTCCAAAACCGTACATGAGCAAATCCAGTAAGCAAGCTATAAAGATCCAAGCTAAGCTCCAATGTTCCCACCCTGAGGACCTGGGGGGGAAACGGAAGAAAAGAGGCGAAAGAAAACAGTTCAGTCAAAAAGACTGGTAAGCCCTAACTACTATCTGTCCATGAACTAGTAAAGTTAACTGGCATGAGAAGCTGAGATGAACATAAGGATAACAACATACTGGCATGATGATTAACTAACAAGATAGATAAAGGTGTCATCGCATAATCAAGGTTAAGTTTTGCACCACGGGTGTACTAGCATTCTAACACGTCAAGTAAAAACAAGGATTGATCCCTTGGCCCAAGCTTGGCCCAACATCATGAGGTGACCTAAATCAAGGTCCAACTACACGGTCTAATTGATCGGCTCCCTATAAGCCTAACTCGTCAAGTGTCGGTGTCATACGGCCCAAACATGCAATGTAGTTAAACTGCGCTAGGTCCACCCTAGGGTGTATCAAGTCCTAGGGTGTCAACCTCGGACACAAATCAAGTATGCACAGTCTAGACCTACTGGTACCCGTGCCTAATTTTCCAACTCCGGACTAAGTGCACGACCATAGTCCGCCTGGACCTACACCGGCGTACCTACTCAGCCGTCGTTTTGGTCGCTTACATGTCAGCCCAGTAATCGTGCCCCACCCTAGCCTAGTCCCTAGGGTCTTATGATACTATCAAGAGGGTTACTGCTGCAAAGGACCACGCAACTAGGGTTTCTTAACGGGTTAAATGTGGTTAACCCGATCCAAACGTGGATTAAATTGGTTAAGTGTACCCAAGGTTCATGACTTAACCCCGATTAACCCATCAAGCCCAAATTGGTTAAGTATTAAGTGGACCATGACTTAACCCTAATCAGGAGGCATTAATTAACTTAATGTGCTTTAACCTCTCACATTAGACCTTATTGTGGTTACTAGTTAAGCCGGGCGGGTCCGGGTAGCTTTACACCACAACTTGGTCTAACCTCGGGTTCGAGCACAACATGACCAACTTCTCACATTGGGTCCTATTGTTTGTAGCTACTAGTTAAGCCGGGCGGGTCCGGGTAGATTTATGCTACAAACTCAACCCAACCTCGAGTTGGCCACACTCATATTTTCTAAGTGTCATGTCCATTATGTTTCCAAAACATAATTACAAGTTAACATATCACGTCATGTTATAAAAACCATGTTTATGTCATAATGTTACCCAACCCCAACGTAATCGCATCGTTTACATAATCGCAACAACGTATAAAGGATAAAATAGGGAACTTGGCATAATCATGAGAAAAAGGTGTTGAAGCCACAAGTTTAACATGGTGGCATATGAAATGTACATATGTTCATATACTTGCATATTGCATTATTAGGCTTCAAAAGTATGCATAAAACCAAACTTAGCATATAAGTGATACATGGTGATAAATGACATGTAGAAGTTGCTAGAAGTTCGCATTTAGCCTCACATGCAAGTTATCATAAGGGATATGATAACTTCCATGTTGCCAAAATGCAACGTTTAACATAAAGCTTGAAGCTTTAGGCTCACAAACTCAAGTTTAACTTGCATAACATGATAACATGTGTATAATGATCAACCCAAACTTGCATAATAGAGCAACATGTGTCATACATCATGATTAAACCAACTTGCATAACATAATGATCAACCAAACTTGCATATCATGATGATCAACCCAAACTTGCATCATTCATTAAATTTAGAGTTCAAAGAAAGAAATTAGAAAAGGGTTTACAATGCTATGAAGACACAAATGAATATTTATTATTAAGATTGAGACGAAGCCCTTATGCAATCACCAAAAAAACCCAAATATGCAAGCTCCAAATGAAAAACCCTTGAGCCAAATTAATAAAAATCCTTGCTTTGTAATATAAATGTTGCAACTTGACTTGAATGCAAACTAAGAACACTCATACAAGCTTGAAAACACTTGTATGCACTCAAAATCTCTCATATAAATAAACTTAGAAATTTTAGCGTGAGAGTGGAGGCCATGAGAGGAACAAATTTGACATAGTTTAGTTGTAGGATTGAATAATGGTGATTTAGGCTAGGCTTAGGGGTCTTTTTATAGAAGATTAGGATAGTATTAGCCATAGGATTAACCCTAGATTCAATCAGAGCCATCAAATCCCGTCACTAGCCAACAAAACAGGTCAAAACATCCCAGTCAAGTGCACCAGGTTGCCTGGGTCCGACCAGGCAGGTCGACCCCCAGGTCGACCCTGGGGTCGACTCCCCAGTCGACCTGGTCCCACCCAGGTCGACTCCCAGGTCGACCCCCAGGTCGACCTGGTCTGGGCGGGATTTTTCCCGCCTACCCTGAATTTCTGAAATTTGAATCTGTTTTGAATTTGAATTTTTCGTGAAACTTCGCGAGGCCATATCTCGGTCATACGGACTCTGATTTTCGAAAACTCGGACTCTATTTCGCGTATTTTTCCAAGACGAACGCAATGGCACAGCCCGTTTCCCTTGATTCAGATTTTACAGTTTAATTCTGCCTTGATTTATGTTATAACATGTTATTCAAAAATACGGGTTGTTACATTCTCCCCTCCTTAAAGGATTTCGTCCCCGAAATCTCCAAGTTAGGAAGAACGTATCCTACCATCCATCATCCATCTACTCACATCATCATCCACGAGCAATCATTGTCTTTAAAGGATTCTAAATGATGTATAAACATATGCAAAGGTGTGTGTATATGTACTTATCCAATGCGAAAATCAGGCGGTTACTGATACAGTGAACCTTCTTAATGCAAAGTATGTTAGTGGAATGAGTCCATATGTATGCAAATTCCTAATATAATTTATAATCTCTACATGAGTGCACATAACATTCATCCATATGCAACATCCACGTGATAGCATAACAAGTTTCATCCATGAATAAGTATAAGCACTCATGCATATGCAACATGAAAAGTGTGTGAGCCGATCTTAGTGACTAACGTGTATCATGCATCCACGAGTATCCATGTGCAAACACTTGCAACCACTTGCAACCATCAAGCATAACATGTTTCAAATACATGTTTCATCCAAAGGGTTTCTACCTAAGGTCCTCATGACAAGTTTAATGAGATAATAAGATAAACAGGATAAACACGGATAAAAGAAAGATATGCTAATTAGGAAAGCGGTCGAGAATGTACCCTAAAAAAGAAATGGATAAAGCCCACGCATCTTCTCCTCGGTTTCCCAAGTTGCGTCTTCATCGGCTTCACTCCACTGAACTTTCACCAATTTGACTTCTCGATTCCTTAACTTCTTGATCTCTGTTCCCAAGATACGAATCGGAGCTTTTCTCAAGGTTGCTTCTTTCGCTACCTCAATGTCTTCAAGAATGCTTGGTTCAACCACCTCAGCGGACTCATGTAGGCACTTTCGGAGATGCGAGACATGAAAGACATTATGCACTCCGGCTAGCTTTTCGGGTAATTCCACCTTATAGGCCATCTTTCCAATTCTCTCTATGATAGGAAAGGGTCCTACGAACCTTGGTGCCAGCTTCCCAACTGCTCCAAAACGTACCACATTACGCAAAGGAGAAACCTTCACGAAAACCATGTCTCCCACTTCGAATTCCAAATCTTCCCTTCGCCTGTCAGCATAGGATTTCTGTCTATCTTGGGCCGCTTTCATCCTTCTTCTCACTAATTCAACTTTCTCGGATGTGTCCCGTATCATATCGGGCCCAAGTATAAGTCTATCTGTTGTCTCCCACCAACAAGATGGTGACCTACACGGCCTCCCATACAAAGCTTCAAATGGTGCCATCCCTATGCTGGCTTGATAGCTATTATTATACGCAAACTCTACAAGAGGAAGGTGGTCTTCCCAAGTACCACCGAAGTCGAGAACACAAAGCCTCAAGAGATCTTCTAGCACTCTATTCACCCTTTCGGTTTGGCCATCCGTCTGGGGGTGATAGGTTGTACTCAGATTCAATCGCGTACCCATCACTTCTTGCAAACTATTCCAGAACTGGCTAGTGAAAGTTAGGTCACGATCGCTAACTATGCTAGAAGGAACTCCATGCAACCGCACTATCTCTCGGAGATAAATAGATGCCAGTCATGATGCGGACCTCTTGCTTTTTACTGGAATGAAGTGAGCACTCTTCGTAAGTCTGTCAACTATGACCCATATGCTTGTGTTCCCTCTCCTTGACCTAGGCAATCCATCCAAAAAATCCATAGAAATACTCTCCCACTTCCATTGCGGAACCTCCAATGGTTGAAATAGCCCACCTAGTTTCTTCGACTCGGCTTTCACTTGTTGGCACACCATGCACTTTGAAACATACTCTGCTACATCCTTCTTCATTCCGTCCCAAAAGAAAATGCGCTTTATCTCCTCCCGGATGTATAGTCATCTTCGAGTGATGTGCTTCTTCAAGAACTTTATGCACCAAGTCTCCTACTTGTGGAACGCATAGCCTTCCATCACGCCTTAACCAACCCTTATCATCAATAGTATATCTAGCAAGGTGACTAGACGTCTCACCACGAATCAGCTTATCCATGACCTCGACTATTTGCGGATCTTACTTCTGTGAAGCCCCAACTTGATCAAGAAGTGTGGGTCTAAGCTCAAGGGATGCTAACGAACCCGTCATCGACTCAACAGCCGTCGTGAAATCAAAGGTTGCCAAGAATTATAAGTTCTTCATCTCAATGAACAAGGGGCTCAAAGTCAATCTCCTTCTGCTTAGTGCATCCGCCACAACATTACCCTTGCCAGGGGTATAAGCTATCTCGAAGTCATAAGATTCCAAGAATTCCATCCACCTTTGCTGCCTTAGATTCAGATCTTTTTGCGAGAAGAGGTACTTGAGTGACTTGTGATCAGTATACAACTCAAACCTTTCACCTAGAAGATAGTGGCACCAGGATTTGAGTGCAGAGACGATCGCCGCTAACTCCAAATCATGAGTGGGATAGTTCTTCTCATGAACTTTAAGTTGCCTACCCCCATAACATATCACTCTTCCCTCTTGCATCAGAACAACTCCTAACCCCGTGCCACATGCATCTGTGTACACGGTAAACATCTTACCACTATCGGGTAATGCCAAAACTGGAGCGGAAGTAAGGGCCCTCTTGAGCCTTTGAAAAGCAAGCTCACACTCCAAGTCCCATGCAAAGACTAAGTTCTTCTTTGTCAACTTAGTAAGAGGGGCCGAAATCTTAGCGAAGTCCCTGATGAACTTCCTATAGTAGCCCGCCAGACCAAGAAAGCTTCTTACTTCGGTTGCATTCCTAGGAGTCTTCCAGTCTTGAACCACAACCACTTTCGCGGGATCCACCGCTATGCCTTGCTTAGAAACTATATGTCCAAGAAACCGAACTTCCCTTCTCCAGAAATGACATTTGGAGAACTTGGCTTTCAACTGATGTGCTCTAAGCGTATCCATCACTTCCTTGAGATGTCTGGCATGTTCTTCCTCATCCTTTGAGAAGATCAGAATATCATCCACGAAAACAACCACGAACTTGTTAAGGAACTCCCTGAACACCCTACTCATCAAATCTACGAAGTAGGCAGGTGCATTAGTCAAACCGAATGGCATGACAAGCCATTCAAAGAATCCATCTGGAGTCCTAAACGCAGTTTTATCAATGCTATCCTCAGCTACTCTAAGCTGATGGAATCCGTGGCTAGATCGAGCAGAGAGAAAACAGAAGCACCAACCAGCTGATCAAAGAGATCATCAATCCTCGGTAAAGGGTGCCTTTTCTTCTTTGTCAGCTTATTCAACTCTCGATAATCAACACATAGACGAAGCGAACCATCCGCCTTAGTAGCGAATACCACCGGAGCACCCCATTCAGAAATGCTTCGCCTAATAAAAATTTTCTCAAGTAGCTCCTTGATTTGCTTACTGAGCTCCCTTCTTTCACGTGGGGCCATGTGCCTAACGGGCAATGATACTGGCTTGACATTATCGACTAGATAAATGCGGAAATCTATCTCTCGTTTAGGGGGTAACCCCTTAACTTCTTCAAAGACATCAGGATAGTCTCGGACCACCCTTACAGATTGCAGATCATCGATGGACGAGTCGAGAGATTCAAGATAACATAACATGACGGGACCTCTAGGGTTACAAGAAATTTCTAGGGTATTACCGAGGCGAGTCATGAGCCTCACCACCCTATGTTCACAATCGAGAATGGCTCCATAACTGGACAACCAATCCATGCCCAAGATCAACCCATATCCCGTGAACCCGAGAACATAAGCATTACACGTGAATTCTATGGTCAAGATAGAAATCTTCAAATCCACACAAATCATAGATAGATGGGCGGAACCCCCAATTGGATTTGAAACACAAACGGGATCCTCAACTAGGCTAGTACTTAGGTGCAAACTTTCAACAATGTCAGAAGAAATAAAACTATGCGATGCGCCAGAATCAAATAAGGTGCGAACAGGGTAATCAGAAATATAAACAAGACTTTCTACAGAAATACTACCTCGATCCTGAACTGGAGCAGCGTTGAGAGCATGCACTTGCCCTCCAGAAGGTCCTGCACGCTGATTCTGCCCTTGCTTCTTGGGGAATCCTTGCTAAAATGTCCGGTTTCTCCACAATGAAAGCATCCGCCCAACTTCCTCTTCTTCTTCCTACAGTCTTTAGCTATGTGCCCAACAATCCCATAGTAGTTGCATTTTCTTGGGTCCTTTGCCTTGGCCTTATTGCCCTTGTTGTTCTTGTTGTTTTTGTTGTTCTGATTGCTCTGATTTCCTCCCCACTTGGAGTCTGTCTTCTTGGTTTGAGTCTCATTAGTCTTGTCTTCCTTCTTGCTATTCTTATTGTCTCCTTGAAGCAATGCCATGTCTACTAGTCCCTCAAAAGTGGCCCCCATGGGTATATGAGATAGGGATAAACCTTGTAATGGCTCGTTCAACCCTCGTGCAAAGCGTAAAGCCTTCTTCTGGGGGGTATTAACCATGTCCAAACCGAATCGGGAGAGCTTGTTAAACTCATTCACATACTCCCTTACTGTCATGTCCCCTTGCTTCAAAGATATAAACTTCTCCAATTGCAGATTCGCCTCAGCTGAAGATAGAAACATAAGCCCAAATCTTGTCCTAAATTCGGCCCAAGTCTCTATAGGCCTCGTAGCATTGGTGACCTCCCACCAATAAGCAGCTTCTTCTTTTAATAACCATGCTGCCAATAAAACCTTTCTATGATCTTGCACATCAAAGATGGCGAAGAGATCTTCAGTTTCTTTCAACCAATTTCTTGCCTCCACAAAAGTCTCCGTCCCAATAAAGTTCTTGCCACCCATCGCCTTAAAGTCCTTGCAAACTTTTGCGAATTCTGAGGAGGAGGAGGAGGAACCTCAGTTATATTGGGGGTATTTGCTGGGCCCACATCGTTGGCCCTAGCTTCCAAGTACCTCCGGAACCATCCGGGAATGGTCACTCCCTCGGGAAGGTTAAGATCGGCCATACTGAAAAAGGAAAAAGATAGATTCAGAACGAAGAAACGAAGGATAGTGCTATGGCTTTTGAGGAATAGCCTTTTTAAAATAACTAGACTTTTCTTGGAAAACACTTAATTGGTTTTGAAAATAGTTTTTTCAAAAGGTAAGTTTTAAAAACACTTTTGCTCAAATCTTGTAAACCTCGCTCTGATACCAAATGTAACGCCCCACCTCCGCCAGGGTAACTCTTGCAAGCACACTAGCTTTGGAGGGGCGTTAAACAAGGTAAACATGCATGCAGATATCACAAGATAGAACATGTAAGTAAAACATAGTAAATAAAGCAGTGGATCAAACTAGCATTTCAAAACCATAGTTAAGTTACAAAAAAGTACTTGGTCATTATTTTCCAACAAACAAAGTCTAGAGAAAACATAAACTGAAAAACTGAAATACATAAAGTACTATCCCCAAAGTGAAGTGATAAACCATAGCTAGCTCAATGTCCAAAACCGTACATGAGCAAATCCAGTAAGCAAGCTATAAAGATCCAAGCTAAGCTCCAATGTTCCCACCCTGAGGACCTGGGGGGGGGGGAACGGAAGAAAAGAGGCGAAAGAAAACAGGTCAGTCAAAAAGACTGGTAAGCCCTAACTACTATCTGTCCATGAACTAGTAAAGTTAACTGGCATGAGAAGCTGAAATGAACATAAGGATAACAACATACTGGCATGATGATTAACTAACAAGATAGATAAAGGTGTCATCGCATAATCAAGGTTAAGTTTTGCACCACGGGTGTACTAGCATTCTAACATGTCAAGTAAAAACAAGGATTGATCCCTTGGCCCAAGCTTGGCCCAACATCATGAGGTGACCTAAATCAAGGTCCAACTACACGGTCTAATTGATCGGCTCCCTATAAGCCTAACTTGTCAAGTGTCGGTGTCATACGGCCCAAACATGCAATGTAGTTAAACTGCGCTAGGTCCACCCTAGGGTGTATCAAGTCCTAGGGTGTCAACCTCGGACACAAATCAAGTATGCACAGTCTAGATCTACTGGTACCCGTGCCTGATTTTCCAACTCCGGACTAAGTGCACGACCATAGTCCGCCTGGACCTACACCGGCGTACCTACTCAGCCGTCGTTTTGGTCGCTTACATGTTAGACCAGTAATCGTGCCCCACCCTAGCCTAGTCCCTAGGGTCTTATGATACTATCAAGAGGGTTACTGCTGCAAAGGACCACGCAACTAGGGTTTCTTAACGGGTTAAATGTGGTTAACCCGATCCAAACGTGGATTAAATTGGTTAAGTGTACCCAAGGTTCATGACTTAACCCCGATTAACCCATCAAGCCCAAATTGGTTAAGTATTAAGTGGACCATGACTTAACCCTAATCAGGAGGCATTAATTAACTTAATGTGCTTTAACCTCTCACATTAGACCTTGTTGTGGTTACTAGTTAAGCCGGGCGGGTCCGGGTAGCTTTACACCACAACTTGGTCTAACCTCGGGTTCGAGCACAACATGACCAACTTCTCACATTGGGTCCTATTGTTTGTAGCTACTAGTTAAGCCGGGCGGGTCCGGGTAGATTTATGCTACAAACTCAACCCAACCTCGAGTTGGCCACACTCATATTTTCTAAGTGTCATGTCCATTATGTTTCCAAAACATAATTACAAGTTAACATATCACATCATGTTATAAAAACCATGTTTATGTCATAATGTTACCCAACCCCAACGTAATCCCATCGTTTACATAATCGCAACAACGCATAAAGGATAAAATAGGGAACTTGGCATAATCATGACAAAAAGGTGTTGAAGCCACAAGTTTAACATGGTGGCATATGAAATGTACATATGTTCATATACTTGCATATTGCATTATTAGGCTTCAAAAGTATGCAAAAAACCAAACTTAGCATATAAGTGATACATGGTGATAAATGACATGTAGAAGTTGCTAGAAGTTCGCATTTAGCCTCACATGCAAGTTATCATAAGGGATATGATAACTTCCATGTTGCCAAAATGCAACCTTTAACATAAAGCTTGAAGCTTTAGACTCACAAACTCAAGTTTAACTTGCATAACATGATAACATGTGTATAATGATCAACCCAAACTTGCATAACATAGCAACATGTGTCATACATCATGATTAAACCAACTTGCATAACATAATGATCAACCAAACTTGCATATCATGATGATCAACCCAAACTTACATCATTCATTTAACTTTAGAGTTCAAAGAAAGAAAGTAGAAAAGGGCTTACAATGCTATGAAGACACAAATGAATATTTATTATAAAGATTGAGACGAAGCCCTTATGCAATCACCAAAAAAACCCAAATATGCAAGCTCCAAATGAAAAACCCTTGAGCCAAATCAATAAAAATCCTTTCTTTGTAATAGAAATGTTGCAACTTGACTTGAATGCAAACTAAGAACACTCATACAAGCTTGAAAACACTTGTATGCACTCAAAATCTCTCATATAAATAAACTTAGAAATTTTAGCATGAGAGTGGAGGCCATGAGAGGAACAAATTTGACATAGTTTAGTTGTAGGATTGAATAATGGTGATTTAGGCAAGGCTTAGGGGTCTTTTTATAGAAGATTAGGATAGTATTAGCCATAGGATTAACCCTAGATTCAATCAGAGCCATCAAATCCCGTCACTAGCCAACAAAACAGGTCAAAACAGCCCAGTCAAGTGCACCAGGTTGCCTGGGTCCGACAAGGCAGGTCGACCCCCAGGTCGACCCTGGGGTCGACTCCCCAGTCGACCTGGTCCCACCCAGGTCGACTCCCAGGTCGACCCCCAGGTCGACCTGGTCTGGGTGGGATTTTTCCCGCCTACCCTGAATTTCTGAAATTTGAATCTGTTTTGAATTTGAATTTTTCGTGAAATTTCACGAGGCCATATCTCGGTCATACGGACTCCGATTTTCGAAAACTCGGACTCTATTTCGCGTATTTTTCCAAGACGAACGCAATGGCACAGCCCGTTTCCCTTGATTCAGATTTTACAGTTTAATTCTGCCTTGATTTATGTTATAACATGTTATTCAAAAATACGGGTTGTTACAAACGTGCAGAGCCAACCTATGTGAGTACAGCCTGAGCATGCATCGCAACAAAGGATGCAGAGTACCCTAACACTTCCCTCGAAAGTCGCGTGCTTCTTTCCAGTCCCGCCGAGCAAGCAAGCAAAATATCAAGCTGAAGAATCAGATGGATGTGCTCCTCTCGTGCCTCCAGGCACCTCGATGATCTACCCCGTTGTGTTCTTCACCTTTAGATGTGCAGACTTGTCCAAGCGCATCACACCGCCGTTTTTTAGATCCTATGTCTAATCGTTTAATCACACGCTTTCTTTATCTTATTAGCTTACCAATTAACTTGATTATCCACATATCAACTTTACTCAAGCTACTGGGTTTTCTCTAAGCCCCTTATTTCTCGAAGGAACGGACCCCTCTTGCTTAATAATTCAGTGATATAACTTAACCCATCTAAGTTCATTAATAAGCCAACAACATGTTATTCCCTATATTGTAATTAACGAAAGTAATTTACAATCTTTTTTACATTATTACCACGTAATTCATTGCCTAATTTCAAGTTTACAAGTTATAATAACATGTTCTACTTAATGTAAGTATATCTTGTTCCAATCCTCATGTTTTCCATTAACATGTTTCTTAATGTCTATAATTAATTGCCATTTATTTATTTCAATAAGTATAATCTCATTTTTCCTTATTTAATCATGATTCTTGCATTGTCATCTCAACTTATCATTATTGTTTACTTATTCACTTAGTTCCATTAACTAAGGTTTATTAATAAGTTGCCTCTTTATTTATTATAACTCATGTAATAATTTCACTTGTCCCTAGGACAAGCCTACCTATTATACCGCATTCTCATTAATATAATTAATTATAATAGATTATATTCCCCGTTCATCACATTTTCCTTGGTTCTTTAATATTAACCAAACTTTTACTGTTGTAACATCCATTCATTTCCATTAATTACAATTAATGCCATTTGTTTACTTCCTGTTATATACATATATTCATGTATGTATGTTTATGCACCAGACCTCTCACATCAAGCTGACCACTTGTGGATGCTGGATTTGTCGGGCGGTTCCGGGCAGACTTCTACCACAAGTTGAATGTAACTCGTGTCTTAGTGTAATTATTTACAATTTCCCAATTACTGTAATTTTTTCATGTAATTATGGCATATCTATTCTTTAAGTACTATCATGAACATTTCCCTTATTTTAGGAAAACCTTTCACGCACCTCATTAGTTTGATTTATAGAAATATATGATGATTTATTTCCATAATGCATGTTGACTTAGATTCGTAGTTGCAAGTCATTTTCCTTTAGTTTAAGTGTGGAGATATATATATATATATATATATATATATATGTGTGTGTGTGTGTGTGTGTGTATATATGCACTTTTTCGATTAGTATGCAATACGATAAAAGAATACCTATTTCACACTAATCCTTTTTCTTTTCCTTTTCCTGCAATTATGTCCTCAGTAATTTTCCAATATAGAAATATATCATTTTCCCCATATCCAACTAACTCAGTCCACTACCAATGTTTTTACTTTTCATTTCTGATATAGATATTGAATTCTTATTCCATATACTGTTCATAGTTACTGTAAATTTTCTTTGCCAATCAGGAAAATCAATTATCAAGAATATGCCCATGATTAATTCAAGTTCCATAATTTAAGTGTTTATAGTAATTTCAAAATCATATAGAATACACTCATAGCGCTAGTGGGACTCGAACTTGCGCCGCTCACTTGGGAGACACATGCTCTTACCAATTAGACAATATAGACTTTTGTTAACAGGACTAAAAACAATCGTGGTCATTGTTCTTTTTAGTTTTCTTCTTATACCTTCTTTTCACGTTTGTTGTAATAGTTCATTTAAATATATCTTTTTCATCTTAAGTCCATTTTCTGCAAACCATAGGTCTAAATTGATCAGAAAATCGCCGCGGACGCAATGACGCTAATTCCGTGACCAATTTCTGAAAGCTTTTAAAAAAATTTATTTTATTGTTTAATTAAAAATATCGGGTGTTACATTCTCCTATCCTTAGGAAATTTCATCCCTGAAATTTGGTAAGGGTAAAATTAATTAATTCCTCGCACAATTTACAACCATCATGTGTGCATTCAACTTTTGCAACCATTTGTGCACTTTTGCAAAGTAAAATACACCATATAATACCTAAATGTAATGAATGCCTAAGCTGTACCTCCTATGTGAATACAAATTTTCCTTGAAAGTCTCTTGTAAACATGATGCACACATCCTAAATGTACTGGCAACTTCTATATGAATGCAATATTTTGAAAATCAAAATACTTTTTCATCCAATTTTTCTCACACCCTTACTGTGCAAGTTCGTAGTTCATCCAATTTTTGCATCCAAAACCCTATCAACCAACTTTAAATTTATGAATTTAAGAAAAAACTATTTTTTCTAAATTCGATTTCTTGTATTACAAAAAAGTAGAAAAAGGAAAACTTCATACCTTATGTTTTTCTTTTATGTACCTTTTCTATCTGTTCTTGGATTTAAAGCAACTACTATATGAAGGTTCCTGTCTTCATATCCAAGCACAGTTCACATAAGAAAATTTTCTTTGTTATATATTTTCTTTTTCAACTTATTTTGGAAAAAACCCATTTTTATTCTCATTTATAGAATTTTTTCTATTTTTCTCAACTGTCTTGTTTGTTGCTTATTGGATTTGTTGTTTTCATTTTAGTTATGTTATTACTCTTTTCTTAGCTTATTTAACTTAATCAACTGATCTAAGTTTAATTTTCAAATAGCCTTTTAATCCTTCAACTAAAACAGAAAAACAAGCATTCTACACAGCTGCTACCAAGAGCTAAGAATCCTAGGACCATGTCCCCTCTGACAAAGAAAGTCCAAACCAAAGGACCTGAAAACTTACCCTTTTACCATTTAGTAGTCATCATTAGTCCTTGACGTGTACTAACAGTCAAGCAACGACCTAGGCTCCATTATGCTTACGCATTCTACGGGAAGTTACTATTATTCCAAAACAGTCCTTGTTATTCACTTCATAGCCTCAAAATATTTCCCGTCTTCCTTAGGTACTATTCCTTACCTACTCCATGATTTAATAACATGGTTTGGCATCCTCATTTCACTTTCCTTTCGAAAAAATTAAATGTTTTTATTTCTCCTCACTAGAACTTTACTTTGCCAAACCATAAAAATATGTTATCTAAAAAAAATTCTTTTTTTTTAAATCACAATAACTTTAATAGACAAGGACAACTATTTCTTAATCTGTTTCACCACCTCTCATGTTTACAATGCCAGTTTGATAACTTACATCTAGGTTTAGACATCTGCTCCATTCCTAATTCTTATAACTTATTTTGTCCACCCAACAAAATTTTATGTCAAAGCAATTATCAAAAATTATTGTCAAAAGAATAGAGATTTTCAAAATTTTCCTTACTGAAAATCTTATTTTTTAACAAAATGCAATCTTTTCTATGTTTTTCTTTTTAATCCTTTCATACCTTGTAACTTAAAAACTAGCGAGCTATACATGCTCTATAATGCGAACTTTTTTCTGAAATAATTAAAAAAAAATCACAAGAAATCACTGTTTTCAAAATATACCCCATTTTACTTTTAAACCCGATATGTACTTTTTCTAATATGTTACTTGCATATTTAAAATTATAAACTTTTAAGGTCAAAATTAAAAAACACCATAAACTATCACCTAAAAGTTTTTTAAAAATTTCAAGTTATTTAAAAGTTAACAATGACTTATTTTGACCTCTCTAAATTATTCCCACAAAGTCATTTCTCTCTGATATATATATATATATATATATATATATATATATATATTCCTAATCCATTTTCCTCTTTGTCATTTTCCAATTTTAAGGCTCTACCATCAAACACATTAATCCAAAGCATTAACATATGGGATACATCTTTCTTCATTACCAATTACATTGTCCATTTTTTACCCAAACCATCTATGGGTCTCAAATTTTCATAACCATTTATTTAGTGTACAACACTGATATCCCAATTCTATCCATAAGCCACTCTTCCTATTTAGTGGGTTCCTATATGGATCTAGGTGCATATATATATATATATATATATATATATTAAAAATATACAAATGAGTTCACTCTCTATCTATACAGGAATCCTGAACCTAAGCTCTGATACCAAATGTAACAACCCGAATTCCGACAGACCAATTTTTTTTAGAAATTCCAATCTTTCGAAACTCGAATTGGCTTGTTTGGTATCCTGTAGAAAAGACGGAGATATAAAATATATTAGAGCTCAGAAAACATCTCACAACGGAATGAAATAAAATATAATATAATCAAATATAGCCTTGCCAAAGTAATGATATTGCCTAACCATTATCCAAAGCCATCATATCTCTTCCATAAACCTAACCTGTGAGTGTGTTTCGAGGAGGGGGTTAGAACACAAGTTCTGGTGACTGTACTAAATTACACATTCTCAAATAACCCTACATATACCGTTCAGTTATGTCTTCTTGTTTATTGGTTAGTTTGGGTTAATAGCACGCAAGGCTTTACAAGTCATACCCATCTACCTCCCAATAAATTAACCTAATATAGTATATATGTAGCTACCCCCAATATATCAAGGTACTTCCCATAGTACCCTTCTCGCACGTTCTCCGCCGTCATGCCTCGGAAGCGTATGCAACTCTCATCCTACGCCAAACGACGTACGGACCTCCATATTACTATGCCACGTTCTGCACAGAATTACCATTGCTATGCTACATAAGCGTATGGACTGCCATATCCAAACTCCTCGATCAAGCTCAGTCTCAAATCAGAGTAATGTCCTAACATCTATGATACACTACCCTGTGCGTTGTGCATGTACCTAGACCCTTATACGTATGTTTTTTCTACTGTATTCTGAGTCTCGTAATAGGGCTGCATCTAAATGCACGAAACTCAGTTGGAAGCCTTTCCATATCTATATAGGTTTACTAAAAAGGCCTAAAGTACAGATATCTAAACTATGGTCTGCATTTTCACGGTGATTTTGTCCCACCTTGACCCATCCCTCAACTAACGAAAGACTACATCAAGAGCTAAGTGACGTTCCCTTAGCAAACAATCTACATCCATATTGGCGTGTCCTTCAACCAAAGTCTCAATAATGAAAGGTCGATGGTCTATAGGTTTAGCTCTAGTCTTTTCGCATCACACTAATTGCCGATGGCAGGTACCCGACGATTACTATCCTTTATTTGGTCCTGACCAACCTATCTATAGGCAAATCGTTGAATCACCCCAATGCCAACCGTCACAGCCTTCTGACTGCCAAACTACTGTTGCAGTCAAGGTATACTCAATAGGTGGTAACGTGCAGACCCAACCTATGCGAGTACAGCATGAAAATGCACCGCAACAGAGGACCACCGCGGAGTACCCTACAATGTCCCTTGGAAGTCGCATGCTTCCTTCCAATCTCGCAGAGCCAACAAGCAAAATATCAAGCAGAAGAACCAGATGGGAATGCTCCTCATGTGCCTCCAAACACCTCGATGATCTACCTTGTTGGGTTCTTCACCTTCAGACGTGCGGATTAGTCCAAGCACATCACACCGTCGTATTATTAGACCATATGTCTAATCGTTTAATCACGCACTTGCTTTTTCTTATCAGCTTACCAATTAACTTGATTATCCACATATTAACTTTATTCAAGTTACCAGCTTTCTCTGAGCCCTTTATATCTCGAAGGAACGGACCCCTCTTGCTTATTAATTCAGTGATATAACTTAACCTATTTAAGTTCATTAATAAGCCCACAACATTATATTCCCTATATTGTAATTAACGAAAGTAATCTACAATCTCTTTACATTATTACCATGTAATTTATTGTCTAATTTCATGTTTACAAGTTACAATAACATGTTCTACTTAATGTATAATTAAGTATATCTTGTTCCAATCCTCATGTTTTCTATTAACATGTTATTAATGTATATAATTAAGTGCCACTTATTTCTTTCAATAAGTCTTACCTCATTTGTCCTTGTTTAATCATGAATCTTGCGCTACCATCACAACCTACCTTTGTTGTTTACTTATGCACTTAGTTCCCTTAACTAAGGTTTATTAATAATTTCTACCTTTATTCATTATAACCCATGTTATACTTTCATTTGTCCTTAGGACAAGCCGACCTATTATATTGCATTCTCATTAATATAATTAATTATAACAAGTTATATTTCCCGTTCATCACATTTTCCTTGGTTCTTTAACATTAACCAAACTTTTATTGTTGTAACATCCATTCATTTCCATTAATTATAATTAATGCCGTTTATTTATTTCCCATCATATACATATATTCGTATATGTATGTTTAAGCACCGCTTCTCATATTAAGCTAACCACTTGTGGATGCTAGAATTGCTGGGCTGTTCCATGTAGACTTCTACCGTAAGTTGAACTTAACCTCGTGTCTTAGTGCAGTTATTTATAATTTCCCAATTACTGTAAATTTTCCATGTAATTATGGCATATCTATTCTTTAATTACTGTCATGTACATTTCCCTAATTTTAGGAAAACCTTTCAGGCACCTCATTAGTTAGACTTATTGAAAGATATAATGATTTATTTCCATAACGCACACCAACTTAGATCCGTAGTTGCATGCCATTTCTTTATTTTAAGTGTGGATATATATTATATGCACCTTTTCAATTAGTATGCAATACGGTAAAAGAATACCTATTTCACACTAATCCCTTTTTCTTTTCCTTTTATTGCAATTACGTCCTCAGTAATTTGTCGTTATAGAAATATATCATTTTCCCCAAATCCAAATAACTCAGTCCACTACCAATTGTTTTCCTTTTTATTTCTGAGTCAGATATTGAATTCTTATTCCACAGACTTTCCATAGTTACTGTAAATTTTCTTTGCTAATTAGGTAAACAAATTATCAAGAATATACTCATGATTAATTCAAGTTCCACATTTTCAATGTTTACAGTAATTCCAAAATCATATAGAATATCTAATGGAAATAGGTTTTATGCAACAGTAACAATTTCAACATATTCTAAACAGGTTCAATAGTCAATTTCCACAATTATCAATTGTCAGCATATTGAATATAACGGGGAATGCAAATGATAGATATACCGTTATTTATTTAACCCACTCACATAACAGCTTTCCAATTAATGAATCTGATCCAGATTTGTTGTTCCGTGGCCCCCTAACTGAATTTAATATTAAACAACCACAGGTTTAAAAATCTGATTCTAAAAGAAGAGGGAAAAAGGAAAAGAAACTTAAATAAATCAGATTCAAGAACTTACCTCACGTTGATTAGAATTCTAGACACCTATGTTGTAGACTTATGTCTCTTATCTTCCAATCTTGAATCAGAATTTTCTAAAACTAATACTTTATTTTTCTCAACAGATTTGGAGGAAGAAGAGAATGGCAGAGTCTAGGAAGTGCCTTAGAAAATATGAGTTTAAAGCTAGGCTCTGTTAGTCTATTTATAGGTGTACAAGAAAGTCTGGTCCATAGAATTTAATCAAATAAAATCTGAACCGCACAAATGTTAATTAATGACGATCAATTCCTTACTTAATATACACATCCGAATTATAATATTCTAGTTATAACTTATCTGTAAGTTTGAATTTTGAATTTATGCATGTATATACGCATAAAATGTTTCCATTCCTTGTCCGTTAATAATGTAGTTAATGATGCTTTGTTTTATTCCTTTTTATACACTCTTATTTCAAATGAACTGATTTCTTGCCCACTATTCATTTATTATGCATTAACTTCTTTCTGCTCTTATCTTGCACCTTTTTATTTCAATATTTGAATTTTTGCGTATACATATACGCACAACCTTTGTTTCTTTTTCAACTCCAAACAGTGTTTTTCCGTCATTAAATTCTTACCTATTTTCATTGGTTGTAGGTTTATTTTGGATTTCTCTTTCAAATGTGTATATTTTTGCTCACGCATACACATATATTTACATTTTCATATATACTTGTATTTTTGCACTTACTTTTATGTTTAATTTTCCTTAAATGTGCATTTATACATATTTTCCTCTTAGAATATGTATTATTTTAGCCTTCCCTCTAAAATAAAAATATGGCACCAACGGGACTTGAACTTGCATCGCTCAATAGGGTGACACATGCTCCTACCAACTGGACTACATAGGTTTTTGTTAACAAGACTAAAAACAATGGTGACCATTGTTCTTTTTAGTTTTCTTCTTATACCTTCTTTTCACGTTTGTTGTAATATTTCATATAAAGATATCTTTTTCATCTCAAATCTATTTCCTTCAAACCATAGGCCTAAATTGATTAGAAAATCACCACGAACGCAATGGCGCTAATTCTGTGACAATTTCAGAAAGCTTTTCAAAATTTTATTTTATTATTTAATTAAAAATGTGGGGTGTTACATGTATTGATTTATCTAGAGAAAATGATTTTAAGTTAATTATAATTGATGATAATACTAATCACATATAACCAAAAAAAAGATTTTCTATTACATATCATTTACCAATGCCTTAACTCAGACCCAATTATAGTCCTCCGACGGATGTCATGCCACGATTTAATTATAAATAATGCGGAGTATCTATATTGAAGTTCAATAATATTCTCAAGTTGAGATAACTGTGTAGTATTGTTACTTCAAGATTTCATGACTTTTCTTATTTATATTGACCAATGTGGAACTCTTGGATGAGCATTTTATAATTATCCAATAACTGTCGGTGCCTAACTACTTGATGTCTAAACAGTTATGAGTAACACACTGCTTATCATTTGGTGTAACAACCCGAATTTTTAATACAATGATATTTAATTAATTTAAATATTAAAACGATAAATTTTAAGATTTAATGATTTGAATTAAATCTGAATGAGACATTGAATGTTACATGAACTTGAAATTGTATCTTGGGTTTAAAATCTAGTAAAGTTTATTGCTAAGTTATTTAAAATTTTATTTGAATATATACGATAATAAGAAATTATTATCAATGAATTTGAGTGTTTTTAAAACAAATTATTTTAACCGATTTGATTTAACACCTGAAAATAGACATTTTTCAAACGATCTCAGGTTTCAACGAAACCAGTTTCATCGAATTCGGTATGGTAATTTATTATAAGATTTCAATTCTTTTAACAATCAGAGTTATTGTGTGAGTATGCGAGATATAAATGCATATTAATAATCGATTCATAATTTTAATAATAATTGTTAAATACAACTGAGTTAGCTTCCAAAATAAGTTCCATTGTGTTCAGAATGTGGGTTATTAGCTTTGGATGACTATGAGCTTGTCTAGTTGCTAGTTCGAAAAATATTTGACCTTGTGAATCGTGTTTTGTAATTTATGTATAAATATATGACTTTAGCCTCATTTCCTTAATCGCTAAACCAAAAATAAAATTTGTGGTCGCCATTTCTAAATTTTCATCCAATGGCCATAACCAAAACTTTCAATTCGAGCCGAATAGGGAAAACTCCAAACTTGTTCGCACCATCCTCTAGAGTAGATCCATGCCAAGCACTCGACCATTGGAGTCGTGGGTGGCTGGAAATTGTCAAAAACCCAATTTGCCTTGTTTTTTGTTTTTGCTTGTATCTCACCCTTGGTCAACTTTCAGGTCGAGGATTGTAACAACCCAGATTTTGGAACCGATTTAAAATTATATTTTTAATTGATTTACTTGATTTTAAGTATTTAAAATGATTTATTTTGAGAATTAATGATTTAAAATTTATTTAAATCAAAGTTGGAATGTATAAATTTAAAATTTAATTAAAAAACGAACTCGAAATGGGGCGGTAGTTATAAAATTCGGTTTTGAACTTTAATCGAGTATGCTGAGTTCATTATAAGTCAGAATTTGATAAAACCAGAAATGTTACAATCTATTTAATTATATCTTTCTAATGAATGTGAAAATTTTAGATTTCATTTTATAAATTGTAAGTTACGGCTAAATTAAAATTTAAAATAGTGACGACCCGCGCCACACCTGCCGACATTTCCAATGAAAGTGCGCTGTGCCGATGTCCAACCAGCACGGGACGGTCGCCAAAGAAAGGAAAGGAAGGGTATTTGAACAAACAAGGAACATGTAGAATGTCTCACAGTGCAAGGAATAAAATATAATAATAACATACTTGACGTAAAACAGGTGAGACAGTGCATAAGCTGAAAACTAAACATCATAGCAGCGGAAAATCCAAATACAGCTTATGTTCCACATAATATTATTACAACTTTTGAAAACTGTCTCTAAAGCAAATAAGGAAGGTACGCTACTAATGACCAAAGTAGTGACCACAGCGACACAGGGAGAATATATGGCAAATAGTACGTGTAAGCCTTCTGCTCGTCTTCGGACAGCTACTCGTGCACAACCAGCTAACTTGTCTCTAGTCTGCCCGTTTAAGAGCACCCAGAGTAATAAGAAGAGACATAAAACTCTGGGTCAGACAAAATCCTAGTATGAGCAATAAGCAGCAAAACAGAACAATAACAGGTATACTAAACCATACCTGAACCTGGACCAGCAACCAAAGAGTTAGCACAACATACCGTACAATACTCTAAGGTGCCACTAACATATGGTGTAAAGAATACGGGGGTGGGGGTGTGCATGACATAGTGATGGCAAACAATCAATCATAGCAACCATCCTCACATCTCTCACTCAGTGCGTAAAGCATATGATATCCACCGCTTTGATCACTAGACCCATCAAGGTAGTGACGGAATCCGACTTGTATAACTATTGCTACCACCAAGCTTGCCCCATGGAGTCGTGACTCAATCCTTACAAATGACCCTACCTCACTGGTCCATAGCCGATAGTACTACCTAGGCCACTGTCGCCCTGAATCCGTCAACATACCCTATACTCCATAGTGTTCCAAAGTTATAGACATCGATAACCCCTTAGCATACGTCCGACAGCAAAGCCCAACTCATGAAGTTAACTCATTTGGATCCTGAGTAATAACCTCCCATCTGGACTTCCTTTGCATCTCGGGTTTTGGCTGAATTGGAGTTGGTCTTCAGAAGAGTCATCGCGTAATCGCAGCTCCAATCCGATTCGGTTCGGCTTGCTTCAGTCAGTTTGATTCAAATACATCACTCCTAGGCTTCCCGTTCGGTTCGGTGTTCCACTTCAGGTTGGTCCGGTTCAGTAGTCCCCATCGTTCCACTTCAGTCTGTTGGTTCAGTAGTCCCCCCTTCTATTTAGTCAGTTCGGTTCGGTGCTCATGGATCCCGATCCGGTTCGGTGCTTCACTCCAACTCCAACTCTAAGCTTGGTCCTCCGATCCGATCCTGCTCCCTAGCTCTAGTCCGATCCGATCTCCACGCCCTTGCTTCCGATCCAATCCCCTACTCAGCTCTGATCTGATTCCCAACCCAACTCCAACTCTTTGGCAATGGACCTCCTTCTTGCCAAAGCTCAGCTAGTACCAAGTTCCGATCCGGTTCGTATTCCCCTTGCCCGGTCCACCGATCCGGTCCGAGCCCTATAATCCGATCCGATCCGGTCCGAAACTCTTAACATTTTCTACAGCTTTTCCAGCGACTGTTTAACGCCATACGACGGCATTTTCGACCAATCTAACAGTGCTAATCAATCACAAAGCACACCATACAGTCATAGCAACATGTATTGTAATAACCCGCAAAATCTGGGCCAGTTTAAATTTTTTATTTTGGCAATTTTATCGAATTTTGATTATTTAAAATGAATTATTTTAAATATATCGACGGGAAATTTATATTGAATATAATTCGAACGTATATATTATACGCGTCGTCGTTAGAAAATAAATATTTATATATAATTATAAATAGAATTGAAAATGGCGCGGTAGTTCGATAATTCGATTTCAAACTTCAATTGAATGTACCGGGTGCAAAACAATCCGGATTTTAGTGAAACCAAAAATAATGGAATCTAATTGATGATATCTTTCCAACGAATCCGAATAATCAAAATTTTATAGCGGGAATCAAAAGATATGTCCAGTTGAAAATTCTGAATAGTCGCTATAGAATTCAGGCCCTTAAAAATGGACATTTTGCAAATGACCTCGGATTTCGACGAAACCAGTTTTGTTGGGTCCGTGATGTTAAATTATTGCTAGATTCCAAATTTCATAATTTTTAGAATCAATATGTGAGCGTGGCAAAAGAAAACGCGTTTGACCAGTTTCCGTTGATTTTAATCGACTGGAAATTGGCCATTTTTCAAACGATCTCAGAATTTGACGAAATTAGTTTTGTTAGGACCGTATCGTCAATACGAAGCTAGAAAATATTTTTCTGGAATTTTTCTAGTTAGTATGTGACCCCGGTAATTTGAAATGTGCGTTTAAAATTCAATATAATGATTTAAATGAAAATTCAAAAGGAAACTGATTGTAACGATCAAATCAGCTTGCGATACATATCCCATTGTGTTCGGAATGGGGGTGAAACGCTATGGGCGACAGGCGGTGGGCCTCGTTTCGAGGTCATATGTAAAAGTCAACCTTTTTGCGAAATTTAATAATTAAATAATAATAAAATAAAAAAAATATTTAATTCTCTCCCTCCCTTTATCTTCATTGCCCCCCCCCCCCCGTTCGTTATAATTCCAAACAGAAAAAAAGAAAAAAAAAACAACAAAACCCTAAATCTAAAATCGCGCCGCAGTCCAGACATCGCCGCCGCACCGACGAAGCAGCCCCCCCCCTCGAGACATCACCGACGAAGCAGCCCCCCCCCTCGAGACATCACCGACGAAGCAGACCCCCCTCGAGACATCACCGACGAAGCAGCCCCCCCGTCGAAGCCTGGAACCCTGCCGCAACACCTCCACGAACGCCACCTGAGCCGCCGACGTCGTCTCCTTCCCCCTCCGTCTCTGTAAGTTTTATTTTACTTATTTATTTTAATTCTGATTTTTGTTTAAAGGTAAAAACTGTTTTTTTTTTAGGGTTTAAAAATTGATTTTAAACAGGCTTTAAAAACTAATTTTTAAAAGATGATGAAACTGATTTTTTGTAAAAGATTTTCAAACTGATTTTAAAAGATTTAAAAACTGTTTTTTTTAAGTAAAACTGGAATTTTTAAAGAAGTAGAAAAACTAAATTTTAATTATGTTAAAACTGAATTTTATTTAGGTTAAAAACTGAATTTTTAATTATGTTGTAATGTTATGAAAAATATAATCTTTTATATTGTCGAATGAAAAATAAAATTTTTTTATATTGAACTTCGAATGAAAAATATAATCTTTTATATTGTCGAATGAAAAATAGAATTTTTATATATTGAACTTCGAATGAAAAATAGAATTTTTATATATTGAACTTCGAATGAAAAATAGAATTTTTATATATTGAACTTCGAATGAAAAATAGAATTTTTATATATTGAACTTCGAATGAAAAATAGGATTTTTATATATTGAATAGCGAACTAAAAATTCGATTTTTATATATTGAATAGCGAACTAAAAATTCGATTTTTATATATTGAATAGCGAACTAAAAATTCGATTTTTATATATATAGAGCATCGATGTAAAAATATGATTTTTATAGGTAGTGGCTACGGGCAACGAAGGTGACAAAAAGGCGAAACGACGAAGACTTCTGCAAATGAAGAGCCGTGGAGCTAGGATAGCTATATGTGAGAATTTCTCACCTTTCAATTTCTTTTTCTAGTTATATATATATACTAGGATGCAGACGGTGTTTAGTAGCACCCGACACAATCGTCCACAGACCATGGACTTGTTTGTTTGGTTGCATAGATTAGTTGAATTATTTGTTTGAATTGAATTGTTTGGTGAGATGAAATTGATTTGATTGATGTGTGAATGGCGTGGGCCTTCACTAGACCGGGGATAAGGCTAGGCCTTGTCCCGTTTCTAGTATCGTGCCGTTATGCCGCCGAAATTTTCTAAAATATGTTAGAAAAATAAAATATCATTTTATTTAAAGAATGAACTGGATAGAAATTCATATGTTGAAATAAAATGTTTTATCGTTAAAAATATAATTTTTAACGTGAATGCGAATAAATAAAATATTCATTTACAAACCAGACGGTTTGTTTATGTACACTGATTTGACTGACATTGATTGGGTCGATTAATTTTACACATCGCCCAACTGCACAAATAAAATATTTGTTTGATTGTTTGAAACCCTACACGGGTGTTAGGATGAAATATGCAGTTCACTCATCCTGATTGATTAAATTTGTCGATCGATTGATTGACAGGCTGTTATAAGCGTTAGATATCTATATTTGATGCTTATACAGTGTAGTGCACTTTGGTTGATGGTTGATTATTTTTCAATGCTATTATATACATGTGTTGTATGAAAATCCATATAATTAATTTTATATGGAAATTGATTGGGCCTCATTCCAATTTGAAAAATAGAGAATATTATAAAATTAAAGTTCATGTGTTGACAGTACTCATCCATTGAGATTGGTCATGTGTTAAACGAAATATTTTAGTAATAAAATTTACATCTTTATCAATTTAAAATAAACGTTCATGTGTTGACAGTACTCAATCATTGAGATTGGTCATGTGTTGAACGAAATATTTTAGTAATAAAATTTACATCTTTATCAATTTAAAATAAACGTTCATGTGTTGACAGTACTCATTCATTGAGATTGGTCATGTGTTGAACGAATTTTTTTGATAATAACAACTATTTTGAAAAAGAAATATTTGAAATAGAATATTTAAAAATAGAAATTTATGAAGCCGTGTTGATTAGATTGACGCCATTTTGACGTGAACGATATTTATATCGATATATAACGATTTCGAAATGAATTGAATTGAAAACGATTTCGAAATGAATTGAATTGAAAACGATTTCGAAATGAATTGAATTGAAAACGATTTCGAAATGAATTGAATTGAAAACGATTTCGAAATGAATTGAATTGAAAACGATTTCAAAATGAATTGAATTGAAAACGATTTCGAAATGAATTGAATTGAAAACGATTTCGAAATGAATTGAAAACGAATTCAAATTGAATTGAAAGCGAATTGAAATGAATTCAAATTGAATTGAAATTTGAATTGAATAGAAATGAATTTTAAAACGAATTTATAAAGAAGAATTCAATTTTGATTTGAATTGAAATGGAAGTTGAAAAATGTTTTTGAAACGAATTCAAAACTATTTATAAAATTCGTTTTAAAAGGAAATCGACGAAATATATATTATATATATTATATATATAATATAATGGCCTGAATAGAACGCGCCGCGCCGCGGCAGTTCGTGAATTTCGACCATTTATTTCAAATGGACATTACGGGAGATCCGACCGTCGGATTCTCCTAAAACCGGAACCGTTGGGTTCGTATCGAAAAGAGCTTTCTAACGAATATTAGAAATTAGAAATCTAACGGTTGGATTTGGAATTATGTCCAAATCAAATTAGAAAAAGGTCGCTGTAAGTGCAGTTCGATGGCCATTGATGGAAATCGACTGTACAGGCCTTGATAAAATTATTAAAAATAGTAATAATTTATGTAAAATCATAAGAAATGATTTAGAAAGAATTGGGATGAAAAACTCCATATTTGAAAAGATAAAAATAGATTTTTATCGAAATGAACTAGTTTTGAACTAGAATTAGAATTCTATTTATTTTTAAATAAATAAATTGAATTAGAAAAGGGTTTTAAAAATAACCAGAATATCCAATGATTGCATTGGAGTGGATTTGAATCGAAATTGTCTTCGGAATATTTCGATGTTGGAATTCGTGATTATACAGGTGTTGTTATGGAAATTTGAAAGATATATTTGTATCGTTATTTCCAATACGACATTTGTTAATCGTAGAATTTGATATTGAATATAAGCCGATATATTTTCTATTCAGAGCCTTATATTGAATATCAAATGTGATTTGGGTTTGTCGTGAATGGTGTCTTCACTAACACTGTTCTTGAACCCAGTTGAGAAATGATTAAATCTTTTTATTTAGATTTAATGAAGTGTACCAATTAAATAATATTTAATTGGAATTGAATTGATATTGATTTTTGGGTTTATCGTGAACAGTGTTTTAAGTAACACTCGTTCTTTAACCCGATCATTAATGAAATGTGATTTTGGGTTGTCGTGAACGGTATCTTCAATAATACAGTTCTTAGACCTAAAGGAGTTAAGAAAATCAGAAACTAACTGGAGATTAGTTAAGTTGAATAGTTTCCGAGGTATTGATCTGATGTTGGTTTCGGCCTTCGGGATTAATACTTAGGGAGTTGCTCACTTGCTAATTTACAATTAGGGACTAATTGAAATGTGATGTGATTTTGGGTTTATCGTGAACCGTGTTTTAAATGACACTGATTCTTTAACCCAGTCACAGATTAAAACTAAGTGGAGTTTTAATGAATCTTTAATTAGATGGAAATAATCGAAATGGAGTATCACCAGTTTTGCTCCAGGCGATAGTTAAATCTTTAATTAGATTTGAACGTGAAATGGTAATTGAATTTACCGATAACACTGTGGTGTTAGATATGAAGTATTACCAGTTTTACTTCATGGGATAAATAGGTTGGGATTGGGAAATTAAAACCAATGATTACTTCGGTAAGGTTCGTTAATCTCGACTAGTTAAATCGAAATTCAAAAGAAGAATAAATTCAAGAAATTTATCTTGGATAAAATTAATGGGAACATTTCCCTATGAATATGAAATTTAGAAACTAACTGTCGGTTAGCCAAGCAGAATGGTTTTCTGGATATTGATCTGATGTTGGTTTCGGCCTTCGGGGTTAATATTTGGGGAATTATTCTCTTGATTAATTTACGGTTAGTGACTAATGAATTGGAATGAGGCGTATGTTGTGTTTGTGTAGCACTTTTATAAAATATACGCGAGTTATTCGGAAAGACCGGGTTTATCCCATTCTGGATAACTGATACGACGATAAGTCGAAGATGGAGACGACGGTCGAAGACCGGAGGTCTTCACGTCGTTTGGGTAATTACTGATGATCTTGATTGGGCTGTACACCCAAGAAGATGGAAACAGTTAGTGATCGTCCAGACGTACTTGGAGATCGATGGATATGCGGGGTACTAGATGCCTCCGGTTTCGTTCAGACCCAGGACGGACTTGTAAATGGACTGTGTGTCTGACATCGGATTTCATTCTGTGTGACTGATATCGGTTGCATAGGATGGTTTGCCTATGTGGCATGCTAAGATGCAAATGATCAAGGCTTCTGTTGAAAAGCAAAGTCTTGTGGTGATGATCAAAGCACGGCCTTTGTGGCGTAGCTTTGTGTAACGTTTACCTCGCGTGTTTCACACCCGGTATGAACCAAAAACGGGAGACGGACCTCAGGGAGGGCCTGCGTTTCCTCCTAGCTAGAAGTGGCGTCAGTGGTTTTACACGCCCTGACGAGTTTGACTTATGTGGTTGTTGCTGTTGCGAGGCGCCTCGGTTAGATCGGACGATCCGGGTCCGATGGAGTCATTCGTTGGCTCGCTTACGCCCCAAAGGGCGGCGAAACGTAGTGCTCAGGTATAATAATCCACATCGGTGGACCGGCCCTGTCGCTCCAAGGCTTGCCTGCGCGCTTGCCTGAGACTCGGGCTAGGCAGTCTCGAATCGGTTGAGGACTATCTTTTGCCTCGGTTCATAGACGGAAATCCAATTTCCAAATACGTGACATTTGCGGTTTTATTTGTAAACCTATATATGGCGACATGATATATGGTACCCATGCCGCCTATGATTGATACTTATGATTTGAAGTTGTTTTATACACTATGCACTTATATAGTGTCAAATGATTTGTTTTAAACGTATCAAGCATTCTTTGGCTGTTATAAGGGAAAACCCTATCCTAGACTGTGTTGCATTGTGTGATGGGACCTGGGTCTTATAACAGCTTCATTTCTCTTTATTTAGCATTGCGCTGCTTGTTTTATGCACTGGTATTCTTGGGAGGAAACCCGTTCCGTATTATACGGCGTAGTCCCTTGATTTACCTAACTTTAAAAATAAAGATTAACTGTTTTAGTTCTCACACCAGTCCCATGACTGACCTGGAGTTTATTGTTTTAACCTAAACTCTGGGTGCCCCTATTTTGACACGGGCAGCTAGTAGTTTTGGTTTTGCAGATTTATATTCACAGGATCCTGGTTTACAGCTGGAACGATATCCGGAAAGCTTTGTATCCGTATATCTCCTTCTAGTTGTGTATTGTATTATTTTCCGCTGCGATGTATTTAAATGTAACTTAAATCTCTGATATTTCTGTGTAATATTCATTTATACTCTGTATATTCTTGTAATCTGATGCATTGTTGTAATAAGCAATGAAATGTTCTTCTGTATGCGTCCTGTTGTGGTTTGTTCTCGAACTATCCGACGCTTTCCTTTACGGGGAAGTTACGGGTTTTCACAGTTGGTATCAGAGCTTTGGTTTACAAAGCAGAGAACAAGACACATTAGAACCATACGAAAGAATTCATCAGATATTGGATTAGTAAAATCCAATGGGAATGACTCGTTAGAGATGGGATCAGTAGTATCCTAGAACGAGTGTGAAGAGTATATTTTTAAAATGAAAACGTTTTTGTTTTGAAAATTTAAATCAATTATTCGTATTTGATTATTTATTTATATTGATGTGGACAATCCAGTATATATAGATTTTGCGTATACGTCTGATCCGCGTGTATTCGAAGTTTTAATATATTGGATAGATGTAGAGTCGCACTCTAGTCGCCCGGACATGGTCCTGATGATGAAGTATACCATCACCAGCATTTATTTTCGAGTAACGAAAGTGTGATATCTATATATTTCCATTAGGCTGGTGTGAGAACCAAAACTTATATATAGTTAGAACACATTGTTGTGAATTGGCATCAAAAACATGATTTTCTGTATATGTATCAAAATTATGAATTTGAAACTCAAATTCACTAGTTGATTGATGTTTGTGTTGTTTGTTCATTGTTTGATAATTTTGAACCATTATGCCTAATTTAATCAAATATTGAATTGCATTGAAATTTGGTTGCAAATGCATGCATAT
This sequence comes from Allium sativum, assembly GCA_030737875.1. Taxonomy (NCBI): domain Eukaryota; kingdom Viridiplantae; phylum Streptophyta; class Magnoliopsida; order Asparagales; family Amaryllidaceae; genus Allium; species Allium sativum. Next base: position 1,041,423,455 of record CM060916.1, on the reverse strand, counting down.
ACTTGCACTTACATTGAACAGGTCATAGCAAGGAGGCTAGAGCAGAGAATAAAATTTGTTTGCCCGACAAATAGGTACATGTTTACTACATAATTTCCTGTTTTGTTTGGGTGATGATGATTTTATGAGCCTATTGGCTAGCCGCTTGGCTTTTTCTTTTTCTTTTTGAGATCTGAAGGACCGGGGAAGCTATTTGAAATTCCCCGATGCTCCCGGTGCAGGGGAGGTTATGGCGAAATTTTTCAAAAATTTAGGGTGTTAGCCAAATTTTTGAAATTTTGAAAATTCTCAGAAACTGAAAAGTTAGAGAATGGAAGCCAGATCGAGCGTAGAGTTGATTAATCAAACCACTTTCGACTTTGTTCCTTTTCGGGGACGAAAAGTTTTAAGTGGGGGAGATTGTAATAACCCGCAAAATCTGGGCCAGTTTAAAATTTTTATTTTGGCAATTTTATCGAATTTTGATTATTTAAAATGAATTATTTTAAATATATCGACGGGAAATTTATATTGAATATAATTTGAACGTATATATTATACGCGTCGTCGTTAGAAAATAAATATTTATATATAATTATAAATAGAATTGAAAATGGCGCGGTAGTTCGATAATTCGATTTCAAACTTCAATTGAATGTACCGGGTGCAAAACAATCCGGATTTTAGTGAAACCAAAAATAATGGAATCTAATTGATGATATCTTTCCAGCGAATCCGAATAATCGAAATTTTATAGCGGGAATCAAAAGATATGTCCAGTTGAAAATTCTGAATAGTCGCTATAGAATTCAGGCCCTTAAAAATGGACATTTTGCAAATGACCTCGGATTTCGACGAAACCAGTTTTGTTGGGTCCGTGATGTTAAATTATTGCTAGATTCCAAATTTCATAATTTTTAGAATCAATATGTGAGCGTGGCAAAAGAAAACGCGTTTGACCAGTTTCCGTTGATTTTAATCGACTGGAAATTGGCCATTTTTCAAACGATCTCAGAATTTGACGAAATTAGTTTTGTTAGGACCGTATCGTCAATACGAAGCTAGAAAATATTTTTCTGGAATTTTTCTAGTTAGTATGTGACCCCGGTAATTTGAAATGTGCGTTTAAAATTCAATATAATGATTTAAATGAAAATTCAAAAGGAAACTGATTGTAACGATCAAATCAGCTTGCGATACATATCCCATTGTGTTCGGAATGGGGGTGAAACGCTATGGGCGACAGGCGGTGGGCCTCGTTTCGAGGTCATATGTAAAAGTCAACCTTTTTGCGAAATTTAATAATTAAATAATAATAAAATAAAAAAAAATATTTAATTCTCTCCCTCCCTTTATCTTCATTGGCCCCCCCCCCCCCCGTTCGTTATAATTCCAAACAGAAAAAAAGAAAAAAAAAAACAACAAAACCCTAAATCTAAAATCGCGCCGCAGTCCAGACATCGCCGCCGCACCGACGAAGCAGCCCCCCCCTCGAGACATCACCGACGAAGCAGCCCCCCCCCCCTCGAGACATCACCGACGAAGCAGACCCCCCTCGAGACATCACCGACGAAGCAGCCCCCCCGTCGAAGCCTGGAACCCTGCCGCAACACCTCCACGAACGCCACCTGAGCCGCCGACGTCGTCTCCTTCCCCCTCCGTCTCTGTAAGTTTTATTTTACTTATTTATTTTAATTCTGATTTTTGTTTAAAGGTAAAAACTGTTTTTTTTTAGGATTTAAAAATTGATTTTAAACAGGCTTTAAAAACTAATTTTTAAAAGATGATGAAACTGATTTTTTGTAAAAGATTTTCAAACTGATTTTAAAAGATTTAAAAACTGTTTTTTTAAAGTAAAACTGGAATTTTTAAAGAAGTAGAAAAACTAAATTTTAATTATGTTAAAACTGAATTTTATTTAGGTTAAAAACTGAATTTTTAATTATGTTGTAAAGTTATGAAAAATATAATCTTTTATATTGTCGAATGAAAAATAGAATTTTTATATATTGAACTTCGAATGAAAAATATAATCTTTTATATTGTCGAATGAAAAATAGAATTTTTATATATTGAACTTCGAATGAAAAATAGAATTTTTATATATTGAACTTCGAATGAAAAATAGAATTTTTATATATTGAACTTCGAATGAAAAATAGAATTTTTATATATTGAACTTCGAATGAAAAATAGGATTTTTATATATTGAATAGCGAACTAAAAATTCGATTTTTATATATTGAATAGCGAACTAAAAATTCGATTTTTATATATTGAATAGCGAACTAAAAATTCGATTTTTATATATATAGAGCATTGATGTAAAAATATGATTTTTATAGGTAGTGGCTACGGGCAACGAAGGTGACAAAAAGGCGAAACGACGAAGACTTCTGCAAATGAAGAGCCGTGGAGCTAGGATAGCTATATGTGAGAATTTCTCACCTTTCAATTTCTTTTTCTAGTTATATATATATACTAGGATGCAGACGGTGTTTAGTAGCACCCGACACAATCGTCCACAGACCATGGACTTGTTTGTTTGGTTGCATAGATTAGTTGAATTATTTGTTTGAATTGAATTGTTTGGTGAGATGAAATTGATTTGATTGATGTGTGAATGGCGTGGGCCTTCACTAGACCGGGGATAAGGCTAGGCCTTGTCCCGTTTCTAGTATCGTGCCGTTATGCCGCCGAAATTTTCTAAAATATGTTAGAAAAATAAAATATCATTTTATTTAAAGAATGAACTGGATAGAAATTCATATGTTGAAATAAAATGTTTTATCGTTAAAAATATAATTTTTAACGTGAATGCGAATAAATAAAATATTCATTTACAAACCAGACGGTTTGTTTATGTACACTGATTTGACTGACATTGATTGGGTCGATTAATTTTACACATCGCCCAACTGCACAAATAAAATATTTGTTTGATTGTTTGAAACCCTACACGGGTGTTAGGATGAAATATGCAGTTCACTCATCCTGATTGATTAAATTTGTCGATCGATTGATTGACAGGCTGTTATAAGCGTTAGATATCTATATTTGATGCTTATACAGTGTAGTGCACTTTGGTTGATGGTTGATTATTTTTCAATGCTATTATATACATGTGTTGTATGAAAATCCATATAATTAATTTTATATGGAAATTGATTGGGCCTCATTCCAATTTGAAAAATAGAGAATATTATAAAATTAAAGTTCATGTGTTGACAGTACTCATCCATTGAGATTGGTCATGTGTTAAACGAAATATTTTAGTAATAAAATTTACATCTTTATCAATTTAAAATAAACGTTCATGTGTTGACAGTACTCAATCATTGAGATTGGTCATGTGTTGAACGAAATATTTTAGTAATAAAATTTACATCTTTATCAATTTAAAATAAACGTTCATGTGTTGACAGTACTCATTCATTGAGATTGGTCATGTGTTGAACGAATTTTTTTGATAATAACAACTATTTTGAAAAAGAAATATTTGAAATAGAATATTTAAAAATAGAAATTTATGAAGCCGTGTTGATTAGATTGACGCCATTTTGACGTGAACGATATTTATATCGATATATAACGATTTCGAAATGAATTGAATTGAAAACGATTTCGAAATGAATTGAATTGAAAACGATTTCGAAATGAATTGAATTGAAAACGATTTCGAAATGAATTGAATTGAAAACGATTTCGAAATGAATTGAATTGAAAACGATTTCAAAATGAATTGAATTGAAAACGATTTCGAAATGAATTGAATTGAAAACGATTTCGAAATGAATTGAAAACGAATTCAAATTGAATTGAAAGCGAATTGAAATGAATTCAAATTGAATTGAAATTTGAATTGAATAGAAATGAATTTTAAAACGAATTTATAAAGAAGAATTCAATTTTGATTTGAATTGAAATGGAAGTTGAAAAATGTTTTTGAAACGAATTCAAAACTATTTATAAAATTCGTTTTAAAAGGAAATCGACGAAATATATATTATATATATTATATATATAATATAATGGCCTGAATAGAACGCGCCGCGCCGCGGCAGTTCGTGAATTTCGACCATTTATTTCAAATGGACATTACGGGAGATCCGACCGTCGGATTCTCCTAAAACCGGAACCGTTGGGTTCGTATCGAAAAGAGCTTTCTAACGAATATTAGAAATTAGAAATCTAACGGTTGGATTTGGAATTATGTCCAAATCAAATTAGAAAAAGGTCGCTGTAAGTGCAGTTCGATGGCCATTGATGGAAATCGACTGTACAGGCCTTGATAAAATTATTAAAAATAGTAATAATTTATGTAAAATCATAAGAAATGATTTAGAAAGAATTGGGATGAAAAACTCCATATTTGAAAAGATAAAAATAGATTTTTATCGAAATGAACTAGTTTTGAACTAGAATTAGAATTCTATTTATTTTTAAATAAATAAATTGAATTAGAAAAGGGTTTTAAAAATAACCAGAATATCCAATGATTGCATTGGAGTGGATTTGAATCGAAATTGTCTTCGGAATATTTCGATGTTGGAATTCGTGATTATACAGGTGTTGTTATGGAAATTTGAAAGATATATTTGTATCGTTATTTCCAATACGACATTTGTTAATCGTAGAATTTGATATTGAATATAAGCCGATATATTTTCTATTCAGAGCCTTATATTGAATATCAAATGTGATTTGGGTTTGTCGTGAATGGTGTCTTCACTAACACTGTTCTTGAACCCAGTTGAGAAATGATTAAATCTTTTTATTTAGATTTAATGAAGTGTACCAATTAAATAATATTTAATTGGAATTGAATTGATATTGATTTTTGGGTTTATCGTGAACAGTGTTTTAAGTAACACTCGTTCTTTAACCCGATCATTAATGAAATGTGATTTTGGGTTGTCGTGAACGGTATCTTCAATAATACAGTTCTTAGACCTAAAGGAGTTAAGAAAATCAGAAACTAACTGGAGATTAGTTAAGTTGAATAGTTTCCGAGGTATTGATCTGATGTTGGTTTCGGCCTTCGGGATTAATACTTAGGGAGTTGCTCACTTGCTAATTTACAATTAGGGACTGATTGAAATGTGATGTGATTTTGGGTTTATCGTGAACCGTGTTTTAAATGACACTGATTCTTTAACCCAGTCACAGATTAAAACTAAGTGGAGTTTTAATGAATCTTTAATTAGATGGAAATAATCGAAATGGAGTATCACCAGTTTTGCTCCAGGCGATAGTTAAATCTTTAATTAGATTTGAACGTGAAATGGTAATTGAATTTACCGATAACACTGTGGTGTTAGATATGAAGTATTACCAGTTTTACTTCATGGGATAAATAGGTTGGGATTGGGAAATTAAAACCAATGATTACTTCGGTAAGGTTCGTTAATCTCGACTAGTTAAATCGAAATTCAAAAGAAGAATAAATTCAAGAAATTTATCTTGGATAAAATTAATGGGAACATTTCCCTATGAATATGAAATTTAGAAACTAACTGTCGGTTAGCCAAGCAGAATGGTTTTCTGGATATTGATCTGATGTTGGTTTCGGCCTTCGGGGTTAATATTTGGGGAATTATTCTCTTGATTAATTTACGGTTAGTGACTAATGAATTGGAATGAGGCGTATGTTGTGTTTGTGTAGCACTTTTATAAAATATACGCGAGTTATTCGGAAAGACCGGGTTTATCCCATTCTGGATAACTGATACGACGATAAGTCGAAGATGGAGACGACGGTCGAAGACCGGAGGTCTTCACGTCGTTTGGGTAATTACTGATGATCTTGATTGGGCTGTACACCCAAGAAGATGGAAACAGTTAGTGATCGTCCAGACGTACTTGGAGATCGATGGATATGCGGGGTACTAGGTGCCTCCGGTTTCGTTCAGACCCAGGACGGACTTGTAAATGGACTGTGTGTCTGACATCGGATTTCATTCTGTGTGACTGATATCGGTTGCATAGGATGGTTTGCCTATGTGGCATGCTAAGATGCAAATGATCAAGGCTTCTGTTGAAAAGCAAAGTCTTGTGGTGATGATCAAAGCACGGCCTTTGTGGCGTAGCTTTGTGTAACGTTTACCTCGCGTGTTTCACACCCGGTATGAACCAAAAACGGGAGACGGACCTCAGGGAGGGCCTGCGTTTCCTCCTAGCTAGAAGTGGCGTCAGTGGTTTTACACGCCCTGACGAGTTTGACTTATGTGGTTGTTGCTGTTGCGAGGCGCCTCGGTTAGATCGGACGATCCGGGTCCGATGGAGTCATTCGTTGGCTCGCTTACGCCCCAAAGGGCGGCGAAACGTAGTGCTCAGGTATAATAATCCACATCGGTGGACCGGCCCTGTCGCTCCAAGGCTTGCCTGCGCGCTTGCCTGAGACTCGGGCTAGGCAGTCTCGAATCGGTTGAGGACTATCTTTTGCCTCGGTTCATAGACGGAAATCCAATTTCCAAATACGTGACATTTGCGGTTTTATTTGTAAACCTATATATGGCGACATGATATATGGTACCCATGCCGCCTATGATTGATACTTATGATTTGAAGTTGTTTTATACACTATGCACTTATATAGTATCAAATGATTTGTTTTAAACGTATCAAGCATTCTTTGGCTGTTATAAGGGAAAACCCTATCCTAGACTGCGTTGCATTGTGTGATGGGACCTGGGTCTTATAACAGCTTCATTTCTCTTTATTTAGCATTGCGCTGCTTGTTTTATGCACTGGTATTCTTGGGAGGAAACCCGTTCCGTGTTATACGGCGTGGTCCCTTGATTTACCTAACTTTAAAAATAAAGATTAACTGTTTTAGTTCTCGCACCAGTCCCATGACTGACCTGGAGTTTATTGTTTTAACCTAAACTCTGGGTGCCCCTATTTTGACACGGGCAGCTAGTAGTTTTGGTTTTGCAGATTTATATTCACAGGATCCTGGTTTACAGCTGGAACGATATCCGGAAAGCTTTGTATCCGTATATCTCCTTCTAGTTGTGTATTGTATTATTTTCCGCTGCGATGTATTTAAATGTAACTTAAATCTCTGATATTTCTGTGTAATATTCATTTATACTCTGTATATTCTTGTAATCTGATGCATTGTTGTAATAAGCAATGAAATGTTCTTCTGTATGCGTCCTGTTGTGGTTTGTTCTCGAACTATCCGACGCTTTCCTTTACGGGGAAGTTACGGGTTTTCACATGTATAATCAACCACAAACATCAAAACAAGAATATGATGTACTAAAAATGGATCAAACATAGCCAAAAACCCATATTTTCCCTTAATCATATTTAAGAATAACTAATGATATGATTAGCAAAACTTAACCAAATTTTCTAACACAAGCCTAAAACAGTATTTTGAAATTTATAAATATTTTTCTAGAATTTAATCATGTATAAATTCGCTAATTAACACTAATTACCTTTAATTAACCATAATTAGTGTAAAAAGGATGCTAATCACTCACCTTAGCCACAAACAAAATACCAAATCTAAAATTATCCTCTGTTTGGCACTGTTCCCAAGGCTATACAGCAGTTCTGACCTTGCTTTGGTGCTATTTCTCCTTAATTTGAAGTTGCTAAGCTTAATCCTTGATTAAAAAGTAGTTAGAGGTGATTCTAGATGTTGGAGGCCATTACTAGGGTTCCAAGAATGAAAGTGGCGACTGAAAGGTGTCTAAAGAAATGTTTTCTAACCCTGATCAGCCCTTATATACCTCTAATCCCGAAATCCCCTAATAGGGCTAGCTGTTAACTAACTAATTAAGCCCGGTTAAGCTGTTTTTCACCTCCTAAACCTTGTTTCAGCCATATCTCCCAAACGGTAAGTCCGTTTTTCACATATGACCAATCTACGGAAAGGTAAACCATCATATGGATCTAATGGAAGTGGTTTCAAATCAAAAATCCTTTCCAATCAAAAGTTACGACCGAAATAAGATCAGCTAGGGGCAAAACGATCATTTAAAATTTGGCAAAAATCATGGACATAGGAAATGACCCCAATAGTCGTCTTCCAAAGTTACATAGCTATACAACTTAGTGTGAGAAAGAAATAAATATTCTACGATCCTCTGATGCGTAGAATGCGTGCCGTTACATTCCGCCCCCCCCCCCCTTAAGAAATTTCATCCCCGAAATTCCTTAACCCAAAACATACAAAGGATCCCGCATGCCTACCAATCATTAACAAAACAATAAAGCATACAAAACAACACAACAAGCCTATCCTAGCATGCGATTTACTAACAAGGGAGTACTATACCGATATAAAAACCTTACCAGGCAAAGAGTTCTAGATACTTCCTCCTTATGTCCTCCTCTGTTTCACAAGTACAGTCTTCCTCATCATCACCCCACTGAACTTTGACTATTCTCACCGCCTTCCTTTGAAGCTGCTTTGTATCGTTCCCAACAATACGCATAGGCCTACGGTTCCCAACCGCCTCGGGTTCAACCTTGATATCATCCAACTGATCCGGTGAAATAGCCACACTAAGGTCATGCACAAACTTCCTTGACTGGGAAACATGAAATACATTATGAACTCCCTCCATCTTTTTTGGTAATTCAACTTTATTTGCCAAATTCCCAATTTGCTCAAGAACTGGGAATGGACCAACAAATCTTGGTGCTTACTTGCCTCTCCTGCCAAATCGAATCACGCTCTTTAAAGGGGAAATTTTGACAAACACCAAGTCGCCAATGGAGAATTTTAAATCTTTTCTCCTCTTATCAGCATAACTCTTCTATCTATCTTGAGCAGCCTTCATTCGCTGTTGGATAACCTTAATCTTATCTGAAGTTTCTCTTATCACATCTGGTCCAAGCACAAACTTCTCACCAGTTTCTAACCAACATAACGGTGAGTTGCACGGTCTTCCGTACAAAGCTTCAAATGGAGCCATACCAATACTGGATTGATAACTATTATTATACGAAAACTCTATAAGATGTAAATGGTCATCCCATGATCCACCAAAATCCAATATACAAGCTCTCAAGAGATCCTCCAATATACGATCCACCCTCTCTATCTGACCGTCGGTTTGAGGATGATATGCGGTACTGAGATGTAATTCTGATCCTAATGCCTCTTGTAAGCTCTTCCAAAACCTACCAGTAAACGACGGGTCTCAGTCACTCACAATGCTTTTAGGTACTCCATGAAATCTCACTACCCATTTCATATACAGTTCTACTAACTTAGCTGTCATTCTGTTTGACTTGATGGGTGTAAACCTTGCAATTTTGGTTAATCGGTCCACAATTACCCAAATGCTATCATGCCCCGATCTAGTTCTTGGTAAACCGTTGATGAAATCCATAGAGACTTGCTCTCATTTCCATTCAGGGATTTCTAATGGTTGTAACAAACCACTAGGCTTCTTTTGTTCAGCTTTAACTAGCTGGCAATTCATGTATTTGGATATAAAATTCCCAATGTCTCTTTTCATTCCTTCCCAGTAGTAGGTCTGCTTCATGTCTCGATACATCTTGTTACCACCGGGGTGTATAGTCATTTTTGAGTGGTGACATTCTCTAAGCACTTCATCTCTCAATCCATTGACATTAGGTACAACCAGTCTTCCATTCTTTCTAAGCCATCCATCTCGATCAAGCCCATACTCGTTCATCTCCTCATCAGTGCCCATCTCTAACTTGGAGATGATTTTCAATAAGTTAGGATCGTCCCTCTGACTGGAACCAATCCACTCAATCAAAGTGGGTCTGACCGTCAAACTTGCTAATACTTCTGGATCCAATTCGCACTTTGGTCTGAAATCATACCCAAAGATGTACTCCAGTTGCTTCCACTCAAGAAACATAGCCCCTAAATTGGTATGCCTTCTACTCAATGCATCAGCTACCGCATTGCCCTTTCCTGGTGTGTATGCAATATCGAAATCGTAGGAAGCCAAGAATTCTAACCATCTTTGCTATCGGAGATTTAGATCCTTCTGAGAGTAAAGATATTTTAACGATTTATGATCAGTAAACAACTCGAATCTTTCTCCCAAGAGATAATATCTCCACGTCTTCAATGCGAACACGATCACAGCCAATTCCAAATCATAGGTAGGATATCTTTTCTCATGCGGTTTCAGTTGCCGACTAGCATAAGCTACAACCCTACCTCCTTGCATCAATACAACACCTAGTCCGGTACCACAGGCATCTGTGTATACCGTCATTTCTTCATTCCCTTTGGGGATGACTAACACTGGTGCACATGTCAACTTATCCTTTAGACTCGTAAATGCATTCTCGCACTTTTCGTCCCAGACGAAAGCTTGATTCTTCTTGGTCAACTGAGTCAACGGTGCTGCTATCTTAGAGAAGTCTTGGATGAACTTCCGATAATACCCAGCTAATCCCAAGAAACTTCTTACATCTGCTACATTCTTGGGCATAGACCAATCCTGTATCGTAGCCACCTTGGCAGGATCCACGGCAATACCATTCTCTGGAACAACATGGCCCAAGAATCTCACTTTCCTCCTCCAGAAGTGACACTGAGAAAACTTTGCTTTCAATTGGTGTTTTCTCAACACCTCCATAGTTATCCTCAAGTGTTCCTTGTGTTCTTCCTCTGCCCTCGAATAAACAAGTATATCGTCCACGAGCACAAGAACAAAATTATTCAACTGATATCTGAATACCATATTCATAAGATCCACAAAATATGCTGGTGCATTGGTCAACCCGAATGACATGACCAACCACTCATAGAATCCAAACGGCGTCCGAAATGCCGTTTTAGCTATACTCTCAGCTTCTACTCTAAGCTGATGAAAAATTATCACGAGATCCAACTGGGAGAACACTCTTGCGCCACTCAACTGATCAAACAAATCATCTATCCGCGTTAGAGGATACTTATTCTTCCTCGTCACCTTATTCAATTCACGGTAGTCCATACACAATCGAAGGGAACCATCTGCCTTGGTAGCAAACACAACTGGTGCTCCCCACTCGGAGACACTTCTTTTGATAAATCCCTTCTTCAAAAGATCGCTTACTTGCACCCCGAGCTCTCGCTGCTCCCTTAGCGCCATACCACGAAGTGGCATCACTATAGGTGTGGCATCTTTCACTAAATCAATACGGAACTCAATCTCTCGGTGTGGTGGAACTCCGGTTACTTCCTCGAAGACGTCCGAATACTGGCCAGCCACCGGCACATCTGACAACTCAGCATGCGGGATGTCAAGGGAATTTAGAAAACTAGCCATTACCCCATCACTAGGTAGATCACCAAATACTACCTCCGCCCATCATCCGCCCTAACTGTCACCAAAAAGCCCTTACAGTCTACAACCACCCCGTATATTTGGAGCCAATCGACTCCCAATATAATGCCAAACCCAGTAAAGCCCAAAACAAAGCAATCACAAACAAACATGCATCCATGACTCGGTAAGACTACATTACGAGAAATCATACAAAGGTTAGTCGAACCACCAATCGGGTTCGTCACTGCTAAAGGTCTATTGATTATCTCGGGTTCCAATCCCAACCTATCTACCAAGTCACTAGATATGAAGGAACATGAAGCTTCGGTATCAAACAATACTCGAACAGGAACATCATAAACAGAATGCATACCTTGAATGACGATATTCTTTCCTTTCTTCATCGCGGTTGGGGCATTCGACGAAGAAGGAACAACATTGATAGCATATGCTTTCACAATCTGCTTTTCCTTAGGGGGTTGTGGACACTTATCCTTGTGATGTCCCACTTAGCCACAGTAGAAGCACTTCCTATCCGCTGGCTTGGTCCGACATTCTTTGGCATAGTGGCCTTTCTTACCACAGCTGAAGCACTCAACATCTTTCTTATTCTTTTTCTTCTAGCCATCCTTGGTCTGATTCTGCTTTCTCTTATTCTGAGAACTATTCTTGCCTCCACCGCTTGCTTGCGGCTTTGGCTCTTCTGCAGATGCAACCTCAGTCTTGACTTAGGGTAAAGACTCTCTGACCTCAATGCTTTCCCCACAATCGATTCAAAAGTCTCATCGATGTGGTTAATAAGCCTTTCCCCCAAGTACTGATCTAATCCTGTTATAGACTTCTCGTTCTTCTTCTCGGGAGTGTCGATAAGAGATAATCCATACTTCGATAAAGTATCGAACTCTGCAATGTACTGCGAGACTTCCCTACCATTCTGCTTAAGCTCCAGCAATTTCCTAAACAACTCTGACTTCTGGGAAGCTGGGATGAACTTATCACTGAATCGGGCCTTAAACTGATCCCATGTAACTTAATCCTCTGGAGTAACTGCATTAATAGCATTCCACCAATTCATTGCCCGTCCGTGCAGCTGACGGGATGCTAACTTCCTCTTCATCGCATCCTCAATACCCAAGTCTTCGAAGATACGCTCACAGCTAACCAACCAATCCTGAACTTTTGTAGCCGATTTCGTTCTGTGGTACAGCTTTCCACCAAGACTAGTGTAATCCATGCAAAGCTTGGCGAAATCAGCTCTAGGCGCCTGCACCGCTGCACCACCACCATTAGCAACATTGGAAACTGTCCTCTGAACATCCCTAAGCATCTCTCTCATGAAATCAGTGAACATAGTCCTCATATCAGGAGCATTCCCATTATTGTCTCCTCTACCAGCACCCCTCGTATATCGGCTCATCGTTCAATCTGTAAAGAGAAACGATTAACCATCCTCTTTGTGGAGTCAGTGCAGTGCGACTTCATCCTTAGCTATACTAATAGTGTGTATATATATATAGCTTTTTAAAACCAAAATAATCACAAATACACGCTTTCATATACGTATTATCTCTCTCTGGTGTCTTTCCGTAGGTTAACTCTGCAACCTAGAGCTCTGATACCAAATGTGACGACCTACCCTACACCAGCCGACATTTCCAATGAAAGTGCGCTGTGCCGATGTCCAACCAGCACGGGACGATCGCCAAAGAAAGGAAAGGAAGGGTATTTAAACTAACAAGGAACTTGTAGAATGTCTCATAGCACAAGGAATGAAATATAATAATAACATACTTGACATAAAATAGGTGAGACAGTGCATAAGCTGAAAACTAAACATCATAGCAGCGGAAAATCCAAATATAGCTTATGTTCCACATCATTATTATTACAACTTTTGAAAACTGTCTCTAAAGCAAATAAGGAAGGTACACTACTAATGACCAAAGTAGTGACCAGCAGCGACATGGGGAAAATATATAGCGAATAGTACGTTTAAGCCTCCTGCTCGTCTTCGGACAGCTACTCGTGCACAACCAGCTAACTTGTCTCTAGTCTGCCCGTTTAAGAGCACCCAGAGTAATAAGAAGAGACATAAAACTCTGGGTCAGACAAAAGTCTGGTATGAGCGATAAGCAGCAAAACAGAACAATAACAGGTATACTAAACCATACCTGAACATGGACCTGCAACCAAAGAGTTAGCACAACATACCGTACAATACTCTAAGGTGCCACTAACATATGGTGTAAAGAATACGGGGGTGGGGGTATGGATGACACAGTGATGGAAAACAATCAATCATAGCAACCATCCTCACATCTCTCACTCAGTGCGTAAAGCATACGATACCCACCACTTTGATCACTAGACCCATCGAGGTAGTGACGGAATCCGACTTGTATAACTATTGCTACATACAAGCTTGCCCCATGGAGTCATGACTCAATCCTTAGAAATGACCCCACCTCATTTGTCCATAGCCAATAGTCCTATCTAGGCCACTGTCGCCCAGAATCCGTCCACATACCCCATACTCCATAGTGATCCAAAGTTATAGACATCGATAACCCCTTAGCACACGTCCAACAGCAAAGCCCAACTCATGAAGTTAACTCATTTGGGTCCTAAGTAATTACCACCCATCTGGACTTTCTTTGCATCTCGGGTTTTGGCCGAATTGGAATTGGTCTTCAGAAGGGCCATCGCGTAATCGCAGCTCCAATCCAGTTCGGTTCGGCTTGCTTCAGTCAGTTCGATTCGAATACATCGCTCCTAGGCTTCCCGTTTGATTTGTTGTTCCACTTCAGGTTGGTTCGGTTCAGTAGTCCCCATCGTTCCATTACAGTCGGTTCGGTTTGATAGTCCCCCTTCCATTCTGTCGGTTTGGTTCGGTGCTCATGGATCCCGATCCGGTTCGGTGCTTCACTCCAACTCCAAGCTTGGTCCTCCGATCCGATCCCGCTCCCTAGCTCTAGTCCGATCCGATCTCCACGCCCCTGCTTCCGATCCGATCCCCTACTCTGCTCTGATCTGATTCCCAACCCAACTCCAACTCTTTGCCAATGGCCCTCCTTCTTGCCGAAGCTCAGCTAGTGCCAAGTTCCGATCCGGTTCGCATTCCCCTTGCCCGGTCCACCGATCCGATCCGAGCCTTATAATCCGATCCGATCCGGTCCGAAACTCTGCACATTTCCTACAACTTTTCCAGCGATTGTTTTATGCCATATGACGGCGTTTTCGACCAATCTAACAGTTCTAATCAATCACAAAGCACACATACAGTCATAGCAACATGTATAATCAACCACAAACATCAAAACAACAATATGATGTACTAAAAATGGATCAAACATAGCCAAAAACCCATATTTTCCCTTAGTCATGTTTAAGCATAATTAATGATATGATTAGCAAAACTTAACAAAATTAACCAAATTTTCTAACAGAGGTGTAAAACAATATTTCGAAATTTATAAATATTTTTCTAGAATTTAATCATGTTTAAATTCGCTAATTAACACTAATTACCTTTAATTAACCATAATTAGTGTAAAAAGGGTGCTAATCACTCACCTTAGCCACAAACAAAATACCAAATCTGAAATTATCCTCTTTTTGGCACTGTTCTTAAGGCTATACAACAGTTCTAACCTTGCTTTGGTGCTATTTCTCCTTAATTTGATGTTGCTAAGCTTAATCCTTGATTAGAAAGTGGTTAGAGGTGATTCTAGATGTTAGAGGCCATTACTAGGGTTCCAAGAATGAAAGTGGCAGCTAAAAAGTGTCTAAAGAAATGTTTTCTAACCCTAATCAGCCACTATATACCTCTAATCCCGAAATCCCCCAATGGGCCTAGCTGTTAACTACCCAATTAAGCCCGGTTAAGCTGTTTTTCACCTCCTAAACCTTGTTTCAGCAATATCTCCCAAATGGTAAGTCCGTTTTTCACATATGACGACTCTATGGAAAGGAAAACCATCATCCGAATTTAATGGAAGTGGTTTCAAATCAAAACTCCTTTCCAATCAAAAGTTATAACCAAAACAAGATCAGCTAGGGGAAAACGGTCATTTAAAAGTTGGCAAAAATAATGGACATGAGAAATGACCCCAATAGTCGTCTCCTAAAGTTACATGGCTATACGACTTCATATGACAAAGAAATAAATATTCTACGATCCTCTGATGCGTAGAATGCTGGTCGTTACTGTCACTATGGAATTTATATATATATTTTTTAATATTATATAAAGCCCTTAAAAATAGCCATTTTGCAAAGGACCTCCGTTTTCGACGAAACCACGTTTGTTGGATTCAGACGTCAAATTATTGTCAAGTTTAAAATTTCAAGTCATTTAGAATTAGTATGCGAGCGTAATAAATTTAAACGTGCTTTCAATTTCAGTTTGAATTTAAAAAGCTAATAAAAAGACCATTTTTCAAATGATCTCCAAATTGTATGAAATTAATTTTGTTAGGATCGTATATAAAAACATATCTAGATTTTAATTTTTATAATTTTTGGAGTCAATATGCGGCCTTGGTAAATTAAAATGTACATTCAATTTCAATATTGAAACATTATATTTATTATATTTTAATTTTGATAAAAACTGATCAAAACAGTCGAATTGACTTACGGAACATATCCCATTGTGGTCGGAATAAGGGTATTTTGTTAGGGACGACAGTCGTTGGGTTTGATTTGGAGTTCGAATGAAAAATCTCACTTCAACGAATTAAAATATTATTAAAATTATATATATATATATATAAGGTCAAAACCCTAGCCTTATTATATACGGTCAACCACTTTCTCTAAGCCGTCGTTCAAACGAAATCAAGAGCCGAGATCGCTCTAAAATTCAAACCCTCTTCTCTCTAAATCCGATTTGAATTAATTCAAACTCTTAGAACGAAAATCGAAGTACAAGGAGAGGGCTACAAATCCATATGGGTGTGATCAATTTTCGTGGCTTGTGGTGCACGAATTTCGAGCTAAAAGGGCGCGATTTAGGTGCAGAATTCGAGGCCAAGGGGGAGGCCGAGTTAGTCGTAGATCCTGGCGGAGGACGGAGGTGTGGTGGCGGTCGATGGGGCGGTGTTTGATGGGGGTCCGACGCAAAGAGGCAGCGGCGTGGTGAGGGTTTTCAAATCGATGAATGGGTTTTTTTTGAGTAGGAGAGAATGACGAGGAAGATTAATTAAGGAGGGAGGGTAATTAAATTAATGTTAATTAATTACTAATGACGTTATTAAATTGTTAAATATATAAAATACCATATCTTTTTCATACGAGATCGGAATCTGACGATTTCAGTTGCGTTGCGCTCGTATCAACGAGCACTACAACATGGAGCTGACCAGAATGGAAACGAAGGAAGCTGAATTTTTAGCTAAGTTAAACGCGTGTTTAATTTAGTTTGAAAATAAAATCATCCATTAAAGACCGACGGAGTGGAAATGAAATGTAAGAACTCTCTCACTCAAAATTTTGTACAGTTATTTATTTTTATAGCTGGATATGTATTGACTGCCTGTTATTACAGTATTTGTTTGGTGATTGATGGTCGTTTACAGTTTTAATGCCATTATTATTAAACTGTATATAAATCTATATGGATTGTGATGTAAACCCCACACGGTTATTAGGACGATAATTTTACACATCACCCAATTATTTGTTTATGATTGAAAACCGCACACGGTTCTGGGGATAATAATTAATACACATCTCCCTTGGATTAAATTATATGTCAACCGATTGATTGGAAAACTGTGATAAGTGTTATTTAATTATTTAATGCTTATACAGTTGTAAATTGCACTCTGGATGTGAATTGACTGTTTAATAGTTGTTTATCACTATTTTTGAATACATGCAATGTATGGAATCCATATAAATAAAATTATATGGTAATTGATTGAGTCTGATTCCAATTCAGAGTATAAATGAATATTTTAAAATAATATTCAGTGAAGAATCAAAATATGATTTTGATGTCCGATTTTGGATGGACATGAAAATATAGAAATATTCATAACTGAAATGAATATGAAGCCAAGTTAAATAGATATACGCTATTTTTAACTCGAACGAAATTTTCTATCGATTTTATTCCTTTTATAATGAATATTGAAAAGATTTGATTTCAAAATCTGATATTTCAAAAATATTATCATTTTACTATTATAATGATATGGAATATTCAATTTTGATTTAAAATTGAAATCGAAGTCGAATTCATTTTAAAATGAAGTTATAAACGATATATAAAATATGTTTTAAATGGAAATCAATGAAATATTATATACATATTTAATTGGCCTGAATAGAACGTGCCGCACAGCGACCATTCGATTTCGACCATCGACTTTGAATTGATATAATGGGAGAATCGACCATCGGATTCTCCTAAAACTGGAACCGTTAGGTTCGTATCGAAAAGATCTTTCAAATGATAATAAGAGATTTGAAATCTAACTGTTAGTTTTTAAGATATGCCAAAATCAGTTTTGGAAAAGGTCGTTGTGAATGTAGTTCGGTGGCCGGTATTGGGAACCGACTGTAAGGGCCTTAATAAAATTATTTAAAATTATTTATAAATTATGAGAAATTATAATAAATGATTTGAAATGATTTTGGATGGAAAATTCCACGTTTGTAAAGATAGAAGATATTTTATCAGAATAAGTGTTTATCATCTAAGTAAAGAACTGAAAGGAATTGAAATGGTTTTAAAATAACCAAAATTTTCCAACGTATGAATTAGAAAGGATTTAATTGGAAATAATTTTCATAATATTTCGATATTGGATTCCGTGATTATATGGATACTGTTGAGGAATTTGGAAGATATAGATATCGTTATTCCCAATATGATATCAGTTAGTTCAAGAATTTGATATCGAATATAAGTCGATATAATTTCTATTCAGAGCCTTGTATTTAATATCAAATTGGAATTTGGGTTCGTCGTGAATGATGTCTTCAATAACACTGTTCTCAAAACCAATTTAGAATAGAATAAATCTTTTAATTAAGATTTTGAGAAGTTTACCAATTAATTAATTTAATTGGAATTGAATTGGATTTTGGGTTTATTGTGAGCAATGTTTTAAATAACATTTGCTCTTAAACCCAATTAACAGCGAAGATATGATTTGGAATTTATAAATCTTTTTATTAAGATTTAACGGAAATTTTCCAAAGTAAAGTTTTTCAATTTAATATATTTGGAGTTGAATGGAATTCGATTTGGTAATAAGCGGGATGAGCTTCTGTAAAGGAAGACAGTTACTATATATGGAATTTAAAAGGCTTTGCTGTTATTCCATTTATATTATTAGTCTGATACGGAAATTTATATCAATTATATATTGATCAATTTTCCGTGAAGATTCCATTTGGATGGAAGGTGATTTTGGGTTTATCGTGAACTGTGTTTTAAATAACATTTGTTCTTTAACCCAAGTAAAGACAAGATTAATTTCTAAAGGTTGAATAATCATTAAGTAATGATTTTTGGAAGATTAAAACTAAATGGAGTTTAATGAATCTTAAATTAGATTAAAAGTTAAATGGTAATTAAATTTACCAAATTTAAGAAATGTTTCAAGATAGAGTACCACCAGTTTTACTCTATGCGTTAGTTAAATCTTTAATTAGATTTGAACATGAAATGGTAATTAAATTTACCAATAACACCATGCGTGTGAGATATGGAGTACTACCAGTTTTGCTCCATCGGATGAATAGGTTGGGATTTGGATTAATAAATAATAGTTACTTCAGTAAGGCTCGATAATCCCGACTAGTTAATAAACCTTAATTGGTTTAAGCTGTGGAAAGACAAAATAAAATCTTTTGAAATTGATATCCAAAGGAAGATTAAAGAACAAGTTTAAAAGAACTTATCTTTGATAAAATTAATGGGAACCTTTCCCCTAAAATGTGAATATTTGAATAAAAGAATATTCTAAATTGGAATGAGGCACATGATGTGTTTTTATAGCACTTGATTATTGATCATAAAATATGCGAGTTATTCGGAAAGACTAGGTTTATCCCATTCTGAATAACTGATACGACGACTAAAAGTCGATGATACAAAGACCGAAAATCTTCACATCATTTGGATGATTATTGATGTCTTGATTGGGTTGTACACCCAAGACAAGGTAATAAATGGTGATCGTCCAGACGTACTTGGAGATCGACCGGATATGCAAGGACCTCTCTCCTGTATTAGACATATGGGACGAGGAATCAGGTGCCTCCGGTTTCATTCAGACCCCGAACGGACTTCCAAATGGATGGTGTGTCTGACACTGTATTCTTTTATGCTGTATTCGTTGATATCTGCTAAATATATATCTGTTTGGTGGCGGAGAATTTATTCTCTTGCTTAACACCCTTCTTTGAGACGTACGAGCTTAGAGGTTATATATTGGCGGAAATCAGTGGTATGATATAGATAGACAATGCGACATGCTAAGATACAAAATCAAGGCTTTTATTGAAAAGAAGGGCTTTGTGGATGATGATCAAAGCACAACTTTAAGTAGCATAGCTTTGTGTATAGCGTTAATTCGCGAGCCTCACACCTCGGTATGAGTTAAAAACAGGATAAGGGGCGCAGTGAGTACATACGTTTCTTTCTAGCTAGAAGTGGTGTCATGATATGGAGCCCAGACATTTTTAGTTATGTAGATGATGGATGCGAGGCGCCTCGGATATGATTGGTCGACATACTGACCATTTTGGAGGTCCGATAGGACCGGGAAACACATTGTTTAGGAATAACCAATCCACTAAAGTAAGTGTGGACCGGCACTGCAGGACTCAAGGGTTGCCTAGAGTGTGTAATCCTGGGTTACCTTGCTAGCGGTGATCCGAGCTGGTAAGGGGACATCCCTTGCCCAGACTCATGATGGAAATCCGATTTCCAATACGTGATTTTTTTTGTTTTAGTTGTAAACCTATATGGCGACATAGTAGGATGGGGTACTATGCCGTCTATGATTAATACATTTATATTTGAAGTTGTTTTATACACTATACACTTATAGCAATATAAAAATGATTTGTTTTAAAGCGTATCAAGCATGTTTGGCTATTATAAGGTAAAACTTTATCCTCTGGTTTGTGTCTGCATTGTGTAATGGGACCTGAGTCTTATAATAGCTTCATTTTTCAAAAAATATTGCGTTGATTTATGTTATAAACGAGTATTCATAGGAGTAAGCCCGTTCCATGACATACGGCGTGGTCCCATGATGTGCCCTATTTTTAAGTAAAAGGTTAATAACTGTTTTGAGTTCTCACACCTGTCCCATGACTGACTCGGAGTTTATTGTTTTCACCTAAACTCTGGGTGCCCATATTTTCCACATGGGCAGCTAGTAGTTTTGATTTTGCAGATTTCTTTTTAGCTGGATCCTGGTTTACAACTGGAGCTATATTCGGAAAGCTTTGTATCCGTGTATTGCATTCAGTTGTGTTAATTGATGTATTTCCGCTGAGTATTGTGTTTATACATTTTAAATTTGTGTATTTTAATCTCTAATATTTTCCACTGTATATTATTTATTTGAACTCTGATATCTTGTACTTTGATGTTAATTGTTGTAATAGCAATAAAATGTTCTCAAGTTTGTGTTCTGATGCGTCATGTTCTCACGCAGTCTGTGTTCTCATTCGGTCTAAGCCGGATGGGGATTTCGGTTCGCGTCAAGGTCCTTGAAGGAGAAAGTGGAGTTGGAAGATGCTCAACTATTTGGCACTCGTCGGAGGTGCTCCGGTCATCTGTAGTCGAAGAAATTACACATTGAAGAGTTTAGGGTCATGGACGAATTCTGACACGGCGAGGTAAATAAGGGAAGAGGATTCAGGCGAAGGTGCGCCTCGGAGAGGCAGTGGTAGTAGCGACATCGCGGTGCAGTTCGGTCATCTCTAGAAGGTGGCACGGTGATTTTATGGTTCGTGGTTTCGAACATGGGCTAATTACATGATTAGGGTGATTAGGTTAGTTAACAACGATCATTAACTAATCGAAATTCATTTAAAATTCGTATATAAATCTTATAACATGTATATGTATGTCATACGTGGTCAGAATCAGATGAAACGAATTACATTGGATCAAACCTGCACATATCACATGTACGAGCAGGTATAAATGATTTGAGGCTAGTTTGGAATTTTGTCTAATTTCTAATGCATGTTTGAAATTAGATAAATCGACGAGTAAATCGTTGAATTGGCATGGATGGTGAGTTAACTCTCACATTTTATGAATTAGTGTTAAATATTGTTATACAATATAATAATATTCATTGTTGATTTTATATCAAATTACGTGCTTGGATGATTTATTGCTTAGCTGGTTAGTTGTGGTTACAAATTCCCATCTGCGAACGGATGACCTTTGACACTACCTTCTTTTGAGCGGAAGATTCATCTTAAATAAATTAGATTTTATTATTTGATTTATACGCATATTTAAACTGATATATGAGTTGTGATGTAGTGGATAGGTTAGAGGGATTCAACAGGATTCCTCAATGTTTTGGATGTTACTTGCTTTCATATTTTACATATATGAACTGTATATCTCGAGAAACATTAAAATATGATTTGGATGATGATTGTTGAATTGAAATCAGATTTAATATATTATTGACCAATAAACCGTATTGATTAAGCGGTTGACAGTAGATGACCTACATTAAATACTCTTAAGACTTTGATTCGTTGTCCAGCTAATTGACTAAGTTTGAAGTTACAAAAATTATTTTTATAATAGAGTAAGACTTTTTATCGAATTTTTATACTAAGTTATATATAATAGAATTTTATAAATAAACCAATACTTATAGTTGGATTTTATAAAGATATTATAAAATGATTTGTGTAGCGAAATTCCTATTTTATAAGTAAGTTTTATAATTGGATTTTTTGAGTGTTAAAAACTTAATGGAGTTTTATAAATGAGTTTTTATGAGATGATAAAACCAAGTTTTATAATGTGATTTTGATCATTTGAGTAAATTTTACAAATTAATTTTTAAATTTATGAAACGACTCATAAATGGGGTTAGAATTTAAAGTTTAGAATGCATGAAGTTTAGAAATCTAAACGAGAACTAATAATTGATCGAATTTTATTTGTAAGTTAGGTTCTAAATGATGTGACTTAAAATAGGGAAGTTTAAATAAGAAATGAAGCTTATTAAGGAGAAAACAAAATTTGAGTTTATTTTTAGATTTATAAAGGAAATTATGAGAGGACTTTACAACAAATCCACGCTTGTAAACAAGTTTTAAAACAAGGAATTTATAACTAATAAGATGGTTTTTAACAATGATTTACTTAACAACGAATTAACTAAAAATGATTATATTGAAAAAGTATTTTCAAATGCAAGAGAGGGTTTTTAACACCCATAATTGAATAATAAATGGAACTTATTGTGACATTTATTGAACTTCAGGTTTTGCGTTAGCAAACTTATATTTATCTCGAAGAAAAGAATGTTGTTGAGTCAAGGTCAAAGAGGTAATAAAAGAACCAGCTCGATTTACATCATTTTTATTCAAGAGAAAAATGTTGGTTTAAGATCAAGAGTTGATGATTTAAAAATTGATATTTATAAATGAGGTTTGAAAAAAAAATTGACTTTTGATATATATATAAATAAAGTCTATAAATGATTTATTTAAGAAGGGCTTAAAGAAGTGAAGTAGTTTTAATAAGAATTTTTATAAAAGGATTTGTCAAAGAGAATTATAAAAGGAATTGAGATTTGATTATTTTTTCAAGTGTGATCTTCTTAAAAATGGTGGTATGGACATTTGTTCCGCACTTAACAGCGAAAGAATCATGTTTGGAATTATTCTTATATTCATTTCTTTTTAAATAATTTTGTTTGATCCTTTAGTATGATTTGGAAATAAGAAAGCTTTGTCTAACTGTTTTTGAATATACTTATTCAAATTTATTAAGTTATATTTATACTAATAACATAAGCAATGACTTGATTTTCTAAGTATTGAAAATAAAATGTTGCAAACATACTTGGGTCAGTAAGATAAGTACATTATTATTTAAATATATATTCTTAAATGAGATTTTATAATTGAAAGATTCATTTTAATGAGGCTTAGTAATTACCGTGGGTAAATAAATATTTTTAATGATTTCATGTTTTTTTATCTGATACTTAAATAAGCAACTATCAAATCTGGCAATTTTAACTCCGTAATTTTATCTGATAAATGATAAGGAAACCCATTCTCATAAATGGTTAGGACGTGAACTATGCAATTATGTATAGTCAATTCATTCCTAAAGATCTGAAGTAGAGTTTTCTGAAAATTATTAATTTTCGTTTCGAAGAGACGGAGAAAGGCCTGCTTGCTTGAAAACCACTTCGATCCGGCTGATGCGTTTCAGATTTAAAATATTTAGAAGAAGATTGAATGTAGATTTATTTAGTTTCATTCAAGCCCGGAACGAACTTGTATAGATGAATGCTAGCATTGCATTTCTCTGGAAGGCAATGTTAGCTTTCCGAGATATTATGCTATTTATAAGGTACGCGTAAACTTTAGCGTCATCAACCGATAAATGAATAAAGCATGGAAAAGCCACAGGGTTGTGTGGGTCGCTTCCATTAGGATATGATCATTCCATATCTAATGTCAATTTTCGTGTATGCTTCGGGGCCCGTTATGGTGGTTTATCTACCGGGCTGAAAATATTCCGTGCTACTCATTTTATGGGTGGGGTCGATCCCGATTTGCTGAGATGCAAATTAATGTTGCATCCTGTACGTTTTATCTAGAGATGTACTTATTAAGTAGGTAGGCCCTTACCCTTTCATAAATGGAATCCATTCTCTAACACAAACTTTCGATCTTGGTTGTATACCAATTATGTTGGAATGGGAGATGTAAGCATTCCAACTACTTTAATATATTTACATGTGAATTATACACATTATTATAATATCATTGGATATTTACTTTAAAAGAGTTTTGGTTATCGTAAGAGAAAAACCGTGCTATTTATTTGTATTCATGTTTTACGAGAATTCCATTCTTTTAAAGGATTTGTAAAATTAGGCAAGTTGTTTGTAAAGTGATTTTTCTTAGTTTAAGTATTCAGGCTGATTTGGTTGATTTTGCTTTCTCTCAAAATGTGCTCAGATCAGACCGAGTATATCTCTTAGCTTGCTTTGGATTCGCTTTGAGCTACCATAAAGGAACTGGAGTCGAGACTTATTCCCGTATTTTTCATATTAGTTTAATTCCTCTGCGCTTGTTGTATATATCAACCATTACGGGGTCAAATTTGTACTCTGATTTTGTATTCATGTATATATATATTGTAACACCTCGTAATTCTATAACATTAAGTTTCACAAATTAAAGTATAAATAATTTTTAGAAGAAGAATTAAGGGAAATGGGTTATGCCATTGCGTTCATCTCGAAATCCTGCTTGAGATAGAGTCCGAGTTTGCGTAAATCGGACTCCGTATGAAGAAGTTATGGCCTTCAGAAGTTTCAAGAATTTAAATAATAAAAACAGATTCAAAATTCGAATTCAAAACACACATCCGGGTTGGGCGGGAAATTTCCCGCCCAGGACCCAGGTCGACATGGGGGTTGACTTCCCCCCATAGGTCGACCTGCCCTGTTTTTCCAGATCCAAGGTAGAATTCATTTTTATGTATTCGGGCTGATTTGTGGACCAAATTCATGAGTTCTACGCTATATAAACGCCCCCAAACTTCACTTTCTCCACACAAATTCTTTTAGGTGTCTACATGCTGATTCTCTCTAGCCTCCACCATTAAAATAAATCTTATTAAAACAAGTTATAATTCTTCTTCAAATTGGAGATTCTAATCAAGTCAAAGCTTCAAGTTGGACCATAGGCATTCCGCTTCAAGCAACGTCACTTGAATCATAGCAAATCGCCTTTTCTAAACCGATCACTGTAAGTTCGGTTATCCTTAGACTTGAACGTGTAATTGGACTCGTGAATGTAATAAATTAAAATACAGAACTGTGCCTATTTGCAAGTTAATTATCTTTGATTCATGCTTATGTCAAATCTAACGCCATGGGATCTGATTCTCGGTTGTGGCCTAGAACTTATTGTGTCTAATTGCCAATGACTATGATTATGGGACTTTTGCCTATGACTATGACTATGATTCATAATTTTGAGACCATTGCATATGATTCATGACTATGAAACTGTTGCCCATGAAACTATCGCCTATGACTATGATCCATGACAAAGAGACTATTACATATGACTATGACTATAAGACTGTTGCCTATGATTATGACTATGATTCATAATTTTGAGACTATTGCATATGATTCATGACTATGAGACTATTACCAAGATTTATGACTATGAGACTATTGCCTATGACATTGGTTAAGAAACTATTGTGATTAGTCACCCATGACTATTGTGGTTAATTACTTATAACTATTGTAGTCAGTGAGTTATGCCTATTCCCATTAACCTATTAGGTTGTACTTCGAACTGGCAATATGTTGGACCAAATCAACTAGCCTATTCCCTTAATTATGTTGGATCCCGTTTTTGGGGTGTAACTTGTTTAGTTTATTCCTATTCACTGTTATGTGCATCAAACACATTGGAACCATTATTTTTGTATTTGGTTCATTCTTGCATGGTAATTCTTTTATGTCAATTCTCGTGCTTATCCCCTATTCCTTGCTTTGACACTATTAGTATCATTTCATGAGTACTTAGAAACCTGTGAAATCATGTTATACGTACGATTATGATGCGGGGATTGGGCGTAGCTTAATTAAATTAATTTGGCATAATAAATATGTTGGCATTATCTAAATTTGCTATAATAGTGAATGATTTTCATGCATATTAGACTTGGGCAAAAATTGATAAATTTAATTGGCCGCAAAGGGTGTAATTGGCGTGTAAACCAAGTTTTGGACATAAACAGTAAACTAGAATATTAAATCTAGTTTTGACATGAACCATAAATTGGAATATTAATCTAGATTGAGCATGAATTGTAAAAAGGGGAATATTAAATCTAAGTTGGTATAAACTGCAAGTTGGGCTGATTTATAGGTAAATCGAGTTTTGGGCACAGAATATAAATATGCTAATTTGCATGACAAATGAATATGATCTAGGCTAAATTGATTTACAGAAAATTTACATAAATAGTAAATATGTAAATTTAGTAAAACACGAATATGCCTAACCCGAGGTTAGACTGAGTTGTGGTGTAAAACTGTCCGGAACCGACCGGCACATCCAGTGACCACAACAATACCTGTCTAATGTGGATGGTTAGTGCATCAAGCCCAGAAAGACCCGAGGTTAGACCGAGTTGTGGTGTAAACCTGCCCGGAACCGACCGGCACATCCAGTAACCACAACAATATCTGTCTAATGTGAGTGGATGGTGCTTTAATTAATTAGTTAATTAAGTCTCATGAATAAGTCAAGCTAGAAATGGTGAGGTTAAGTAATTAGGGAAACACTTAACCGTAATAACATGTTAACTAGGCAAGTGGGTGAGGTTAAGTAAATTTAGAACATTTAACCGTAATAACATGTTAACTAGGCAAGTGGGTGAGGTTTAGTAAAATTAGAACACTTAACCGTTACAACATGTTAATTAGACAAGTGGGTGAGGTTAAGTAAATTTAGAACACTTAACCATTGTAACATGTTAAATAAGTAGATGATAGGGTTAAGTTAAAACGAGAACAACACTTAACCAATATAACATGATTTGAGGTAGGGTCAAGTCAACACCAGAAGGAAACACTTAATCAACATGACGTGACGGGTGAATGGGTTAAGTTAACTTGAATTGATTAATGACACTTGACCAATATAACTTGATGAGCGAATGGGTTTAAGTTAAATGGGAAATACTTAACCAATATAACATGATGAATGAACAGGGTTAAGTTAATAAATCACACTTAACCAATCCAACATGATAAGCAAGAAAGGTTAAGTTAATAAGAACCACTTAACCAACACGACTTGACGAGTAATAGGTTAAGTACACGTCGGGGAGGTAGGTAATATTAGTAAATATAGGCCTATAAACTTAACCATTAAATAAACATGCTTGAATCCATGGGAAGCTTAAGTGCACGTCGGGTTGGTGGGTAATATTAGTAAATATAGGCCCACAAAACTTAACCATTATATAAACATGCTTGGGTCGATGGGAGGGTTAAGTACATCTCGTGTAGGTGGGTAATATTAGTACATATAGGCCCAAAAACTTAACCGTTAAGGAAACAGGCTAGAATCAGTGGGAGGGTTAATTACATCTCGTATATGTGGGTAATATTTGTATATATGGGCCCACAAACTTAACCAGTAGGAAACCCTAGTAACGGAGACCCGTTTCAGCAGTAACCCACATAGATGTATCATGGTGCCCTTAAACTAGGCAGGGTAGGGCACGATTACTAGGTTGATTATAAGCGGTCAAAAATAGCGGCAGGGGGTACGTCGGTGTAGGTTTCGACGATTTACGGGCGTGCACGTACTCCGGAGTGGAAAAAGCAGGCACTGGGTACCAGTAGTTATACACTGTGCATCTTTAATCGTGTCGGGTTGCTATCATAAGGCTTGATACACCTTATGGTAGAGCCAGCACAGAGTATCTACATACAAGAGAGGGCCGACTAACATAGACACTTGGAAAATTAATACAAAGTAGGTAGCATAATCCCTAGTTGGACCTAGGTCGTGTAAACCCTAAATCCGAGAAGCGTTCAATAGGTAGCGTAAACCCCAGTGGCCCTGGGTAGCGTAAAACGTGGTTGAATCTAGTAAGCACTCGATAATAAGCCCTAGATTAGATCTAGGTAATAAACGGAATCCCCATAATAGAAGCACAAATGAAGGCAACCGCAAATACGGGGATTGGGATCATGTTATCATATGATTATGGATCACTAGTTTGGACACCAGTTAGGTAGTGCAGAGATATGGAAATCAGTATAAACGGGGTAGTTGCGAAGCAGAGAAGGAGTAGAAGCGCATTCAGTTTATCAGTACATTCAGTTTATCTTGCCATATCCCATGCTTATCCCATATTATCTTGTTACTATGGTTTAGTCTTATATTTAGTTTATTCATGTCATGACCCTTTTCCTCGTTTAAATACTAAGAATCACTAGACTTACCAGACTTTATGTCTGTCCTAGTTTGCTTTCGCCTCTTTTCTTCTGTCCCCCTCCCCAGGTAGTCAGGGAGGGAATAACTCAGGTTTGTTTGGACCGTTACTCTTTCCAAGCTTGAAGACTCTTTGATGTGTTGCCTTGGACTCTATCTTCTACTGCTATGGCTGGCTCATGCTTTGTTTGGGGAAATCATTTTATGCTCCTTTATTTTTGTAAGCAAGACAGGATACTTTGGTATTGTAAAACAATCTTTGTACAAGTTGTTTATCAATGAAATAAAGTTTTATTTATTTGCCGCTGCTTTAATTGTCTGTCTTGTAATTTACCTGCATCTTTTGCCTATAATGCTCCACCAAAATTAAGGCATTCCCTTTGTGAGTGACCTTAACGGAGGTGGGGTGTTTCATATATAGTTTCTTTATGTAAAGTGTATTCGTACATTATATTTCATTCGTTCCGCTGTGAGATTCTATTCTTCTTTGCTTCTGTTGGGTTTGTGTTCTTCTTCTTCTATTTTTTCTTTCTTTCTTCTTTCTCACCCTCTGACTTTTTTCTTCTAACTTCATGTGTTTTTCGGTACTTGAATCTAGACATGTGAATACAGATGTTGTATTAGTGTTGAAATTCAAGGATCGAATTTCTCTGTTTGTTACACTTGGTATTGGAGCACGAGGTTAAGAGAGAACCTTTTCTCTGTGGTGTACACTCAATAAAAAATAAGGTAATGGAATGCCATATTATGAGTTTGAGTGTATATATATACAAAAGTGTGTACTTGTTAGCGTTATAAAATATTTTATATTATGTTTGTTTATCTGCTAAGTGGCATATAATTCCGAATTGACGCATTACGCTGATGTTGTCGATAGAGATTTCTAAACACTGGAACAAGGAAAATCGACATAGTATTGTTTTAAAGAATTGGTAAATAATACAATTTTACCAAGATTTCATATATTTTATATGCAATATAAATTTCAAACTAAGTATAGTTTTCACAGATGATTAGTTTGATAGAAAATGGTGATATTCAGCTATTATCATTTATTATTGTTAAGTCATGCTCAATTCGAGAATTGACTATTATTAATTGATCTGCAACAGTTATGTCAGACCAGTTTATGGGCATTGGCTACTTTGTATAAATAAGAGCAATCTTATCATTTTTCTTATATGATTTGGGTAGATTCTTAATTAAAAAAACATTGGAAACGTATATCTTGTGAATTAAGTTTCATGGTTCGACTATATGATGTTCAATGATGATGTTTGGTAAAGAATTCAATCTAAGTAAAGTTATTTAATATTAATTTAAGTAGAGAGGAGCCTGAGTGGAATAATCTTATATAGAAATTATAATTATATATAAGTGAAATTTATAAATGAGACTTATAAATGGGAAATGGAATTGAGTTGAGAATTGTATGGTCTAAATTTTCAATGAGTATGAAAATGGTTTTCAAAAAGAAACAGTATGATTATTTAAAGGATTTTATAAATATGAATGGATTTTAAAGATTATAAAAGAACCGATCTTACTTTGGTCATTGGAAAAGAATGCTGATGATGATCGCGACATCATCAACATTCATTTTCGAGTTTCCAAGTAAGAACTTGCTACCAGGGATGATTGCTTGGATAAAAACAAAACTTTGTTTTGGATTTAAGGAATGGTTTAAAATTTGGAAGTTTGTTTCTGAAATTTTCAACTAAGATATAATGTGGATGCATTTAGTTTACATATTAGAGTTGCATGGTTCTGTATTTCACTTGATGTGATGTTTCATAAGTTTGGTTTTTGGAACATCCAAAGATTTAGAATAATCGAGATTTCCAAGTAAAAATTTTAGACTAAAATAATTGTTTTATGGAGTAATATGGAAACAAGTTAGTAACTTATTGATTGGAATAGTAGTAATTTGAAACAAACCTAAAATTTGTTAGAAAACTTGGGTTAAGTAAACGAAGATGTTATTGTTTATAAACTTAAGAAATTGAAGATTATGTTGGAAATTGGAAATTTAGCTAAGTTTGTATGGAAATTTAGCTAAATTTGTGTGGAAACTTAAGTGAATACGATTATAATTTATTAATTAAACAAAGTTTGAATGTTTAAATTAAATTAAATCAAGCTCGTCGCGCAGTGACAGTTCATAATTTTATGATTTGAACTTCAGTTGAGTGTATAAAATTCATTATATGTATGAATTCTTTGAAACAAGAATTTTCGGATCTATTGGATTATAGTTTTATAATGGAAAAGAAAAATCAAATTTTCATCTTGTAGATTTTGAGTTATGTAAAAATCAATTTTCTAAAAAAAATCACTGTGTGATACTTTATATATGAAAACGATTAGTTTAATTAAATGAAAGAATTTTAACTAATTAAAATAGTAATTTCCATTAATAAAATATACTTGCTTGGTATATTATCCTGTGATGAGTTGAGGTTTGAATTTTTGCATTACTTAAGGTAGCATGAATGATTAGTAAAGTGATAACCTGAGGCTGTAGAACAAAGGATGACGCTTAATTGGTTGTTTGTCATCCTTGTGCGACGATGATGTTATGACCTGAATAAACTATAAGTATAAATTATTGTGTTTATATCTTTACATGACATTGATATGTGTTGATTGTTTATGATTGTATGCAACGTTATATACAATTATGTTGTTTGTTGATTTGCATCGATCTTGTCAGTTGCATCACGTTTGGTTGTTGTTATGATTGTTATGTTGTTTGTGTATATGTTGGTTGTTGTGTTACTGGTCTATTTTGCTTAACTCTTTTGGGTTATGTAAGTATATATATGTATATAGAAGCAAAAGCTTACATAATTTCTTATAACTTTTGGTTTCATGGTAAAGACATGTTTGCTCGACTAAATGGCAATTATTTCGGGTTACATACCATATGTGAGTCTTATATATTGTTTCCCCATGTTTGGGATGCCTCATCATTGAGATGATATATATAGTGTCATATTTAGATGTTGTGAAATTTTTCGGGTAGAGCCGTACAAAGAAGGAGCTGCCAAAATTTTCTAAAAATTTCAAATTTTAGGAAAATTAACAAATTTTTATAAAGAAATGATTTCAGAAGTGAAATTAGTCTGTTTGTGATAATCAACTTAATAGGTGATTACGGGGACGAAATCCTTTTAAGGGGAAGAATGTAATAACCTGGAATTTTAATATAGTAATATTTAATTAATTTAGATATTAAAACGGTTAATTTTAAGACTAGATGATTTGACTTAAATCTTAATGAGATATTGTATGTTAAATTAACTTGAAATTGTATATCCTGGGTATAAATTCTAGTAAATTTTATTGCGAATTTATGTAAAATTCTATTTGAATGTATACGATAACAAAAATTATTATCAATGAATTTAAATGTATTTAAATCAAATTATTTTAATCGATTTGATGTAACACATGAAAATAGACATTTTTCAAACGATCTCGGATTTCGATGAAACCGGTTTCATCGCATCCAAAATGGTAATTTATTGTGAGATTTCGATTCTCATAATAATTACAGTTGTTGTATGAGCGTGCGACATATAAAACATAACGATAATCGATTTATAATTTTAATAATAACTGTTAAGTAAGATCGAATTAGCTTTTGAAACAAGTTCCATTGTGTCCAGAATATGGGTTTTTAGCTACGGACGACTGTGAGCACCTCTAGTTGCGAGTTCGAGAATTGCCTGACCTTGTAAATAGAGTTTTGTAATTTATGTATAAATATGGAACTTTAGCCTCATTTCCTTAATCCCTAAACCTAATAAAATTTATGGCTGCATTTTCTAAATCTTCATCCAATTAATATAATCAACACTTTTAATCCGAGATGAATTAGGGAGAACTTTCCAACTGGAATGTTGTTCGCATCATCATTTAGAGTTGATTCATGTTAGATGCCCCACCGTCGGAGGTCATGGGTGGCTGAAAATCATCAAAAACCCCAATATGCCTTGTTTCATGTTTTTTCTTATAGTCCACCATTGGTGAACTGTCAGGCCGAGGCCCCTGAAGGAGAAAGTGGCATGGTAAGGTGCTTGACCATTTGGCATCTGTCGAAAGCGCTCCAGTCATCTATGATTGGAGAAACCGCGTGTTGAAGGGTTTTCGGTCATAGGCAAATTCTGACAGGGCGGTGGTGAACGAGGGCATGGGGCTTTAGGCAAAGATGCGCCTCAAAGAGGCGGTGGCAGTGGCAGTGGCGATATCACGGCGAATTCCGATTATCTTGAGAATGTAACGACCCAGATTTTTGAATAGTTTACTTTAAAAATTTAATATGGTTTTAAATATGAAGTTGATAATATAAATGATATTCTATATAGAGTTATCGATTTAATAATCGAAATACGATTTATTTCAAATATAAATAATAATTATAATGCGAAATATAATTGAATTCGGTATTAAAACTAAGTCAAAACAATTCAGATGATTTATGGAAATTAAATTAGAATATAAACGATAATAAAAATAGTTTATTATCGAAGAATCTGACTTTTTCTGAATTTGAATTTATTGATATAAAATTTCAAAATATAATCTGCTGAGTTCAGTATAACGCTATAATATTGGAATGTTGGTCGGTGCATTAAAATAGCGGTTCACGATCTCTAGTTGCGAACCCCGAAATATTTGATTTTTTGGATATGCTTGAAATCAAATCAGAATC
This sequence comes from Allium sativum, assembly GCA_030737875.1. Classification (NCBI taxonomy): domain Eukaryota; kingdom Viridiplantae; phylum Streptophyta; class Magnoliopsida; order Asparagales; family Amaryllidaceae; genus Allium; species Allium sativum. The sequence goes on along the minus strand of CM060916.1, from coordinate 1,041,390,260 downwards.
TGTTTAAAAAGAATAAAAATCCCTTTATATCAAATCGTATTAAATATGAAATCAAATCAAATTAATTAAAAATCACATCGTATTTACTTTGGTGTACTTCTCCCAGGCCTACCTAACATGCCTACTACTTCAACCCGAAGCTTTCTCTCCTATATTAACGCAACTAACTTTCCTTTCCATTTGCTTTTCCTCAGAAGAAAAATAAAACCAAAACCAAAGCTGCTTCTTTTTCCTTTCTCCTCAATCAATTTGATGCTTCTGTTAATCGAAAAATTAATAAATAGAAGATGAGCTCGATCGTTTATCACGAGCAAGGGAGTAGATGCGAACAGAAGGACAACGCGATGTAGGAAATTAATTGCAACTGGCGGATGGGATCGAGTTGAACAGAAGTGGAAGTAGTGCATTGACCTTCTGGAATGGTGCGTATCAAGCACTGAAGTTTGGAGGGGTTCAATTCGATCTTGGGTTATGGTCTCGAAGGCTAACCGTGAGGTCGGAGATCAGATAAATTGTGCGATTGGGTAAAAATGGATGATATGGTAATCGAGTATCGGAATTAGAATTCCGCGAACATTGGAAGCAGACATCAAACTGAAGCTCGCGATTGTTTGTTTGAGGATTCGATGTTTTAAATCATGAGTTATGGGTGTGATTTCTAGGGTCGATCAGTTGAAGCCTAACTCGGGTATTTTTCAAGCGGAGCAGCTCCTTTTCTGGAACCCTAAAACTGAGCTTCTTCCATCGTGATATCCTCCTACGTTGTCGCTATCCCTTCATTCGTTATTCACGATCTCAGTAAGCTTGATGTAACGAAGCCATTTGGCACAGGGAAATTCTAGGGTAGACAACGTAAAGGTTTCACGAACCAGGTGCTCATCGGGATGGGATATTGAAGGTGCATGACAGGAAAATGGGTGTTGATAAGAAGTTTGTCTGGTCAGGTGATGTCCAGATGTTTGGCTAATGTGTTGAGGCATTTCAGTAAGGATGCAGTGGATGGCACATGGCACTGTGACTAACTGGGTGATGTAGTATTAATGGTCTAAAGATGGTGGATTTTGGCAAAGGAGTGCTGTATATATTCGAATGGTGGAAGAAAGAATTTACATCTAATTAAGGTAATTTAATTAAATGATTGTAGTCAATAAATTAGTATAATTTAACTCGTGAAAATAAAAATGCGATATCTTGTTTATTTTAGTTCCATTCAAACAGGTTGCATAGGAAGAAAGGGATTAGAGCACGTGTTGTTCGGTGTTGTAGATGTAATTGTCATGCTCAATTAAGGTATATTATTTTATTGATTTATTTTAGAATTACAAGTTAATGACAATTTAAAATATATCAAACTTGAAATATAAGTGACTTGTTTTTACATGATTAGAATCGAACAGAATGAATTGCATTACGACGAACACGATGAGTTAAAGTTGGAATGGAACATACTCAAGTTAGAGAAAATTTCGTTTAAAGTTAAATGAAGTTTAATCGAAACGATCACGTCAATGGAAACTACAGAACACGGTGAGTAAATCTCACTCAATTTTATTTAGAATTATTTCTATAAGTTAAAAATAGTTGCTTGTTGATTGATTGGATGAGTTGAAATATTGTTGTGGCTATTATATATATATATATATATATATATATATATTAGTTATATAGGATTGGTGTTTGTGGCTATTTTATATATATATATATATATATATATATATACATTGGTGGTTGGATTCCAGCAGTACCATTAGCAGATGCCCGCAGTATCATTAGCGGATGACCCTTTATGTCCCACGCTATGATTGTGGATGACCTTCTATACCGCGATATCCTGCCTCGAAGCAGGATGGGTATTATTTATGTCGGCTAACATCTGTGGATGCAGGAAAAACAGGTTGGAGGAATCCAACTAGATTCCTCAAAAATATAATTATTTGTTGTTTCACATATATTATTGTATGCGATGTGTTGATTGATCATTGAGTGGTTTGATTATTTATATATCACTGGGGCTAAAATGTTGATATATAAAAATATCAGGGAAAAGGATATTTTGAAAATTAAAGGGAAAAATCTATTAATCCAAAATAGACTTTGAATTTCAATTGGGCTATAAATATATTAACTTGTTTTGAATATATAAAACAAGTAGTGAAATTATAAACGTTGTTTATAAATTAAATAACGCAGAGAATTGAAATGAATTTATAAACATTTTTTATAAATAAAGTGGGAAAAATTATCATTTGATAATTTGAGTATTTAAATTCAAATGTGAATTTAAAAATAGAAATGGGGAAATCGTTTTAAAAAAATAAATGATGGAATTTATTCTGATGTTCTGAATATAAATTGAACTAAAATAAATCTGTAACACTATAAGAAAACCTACTTTTGGTTACAAATAGTGGCAGCGTTTGTAAATCGAACGCAAGCACATACCAAATAAAGTAAAGAGGCAGTCAACTTTTTTGCCTCACTTAAATCTTTCGTGAAAATTATGCAAAGTACCGCTCATTTTTTTATGCCTTCGCTTCCACTTCAGAACATATCTCTCAGAAAACCCTACCTCGCCATCTCTCTACTCCGCCTCGAAAAACCATTTCCCTGGTCTACTCCATCTTTGAAGCACCAAATCGTCTTCAATCTACTAAGACATAGAAAAGCCCTAAATCGTCGATTTACCACAAGCCCTAAATCATTATCTCTCCAGCATACAAGCTTCTCAACAGACGAACTGAACCTAGGTAACAACTTTGATTTTGTTTTTTCTTCTTGTTCGTTTTGTATTAGCTCAATTGATTGTAGACGTTTTAAAATTAGGGCAATTCGACGATGTTCAGCAAAAGTCACGCTGAAACTTAGAAAGTACAGAAGGATTCTATTGATTAAAATTTTTTTTACTACTATTTTTATATATATTTTGATAGTTGTAAAATACTAAAATAAAAGAAAACAAAAATTTTTGACTAGAAGCTGTCTGATGTTAGTAGCAATGTCAGAATAGAGATTGACAATGGCGCTTTTCCATTAATTTATGATATTTGAAGCCAAAAGAATTATGTATACTGTTAGATTCCTCATGTACCTATCATGTGTATCACTTACCATGATTACTCTGTTGAGCGTCTGCCACAAGCAACAATTAGTGGAGGCAAGCTACAATTCCACGCTCATTCATCTGCCTTTATTTCTTTGTTAGCTAACAAAACAACCCTTATATAATGTTTATAAAATAAATAATATTTTCCAAAGAAAAAGGTAAAGTTAGAAACAAATTTTCATATAGTCTGAACAAAAAAGGAAAAAGAAGAAAAAATAATAACATAGAAAGGAGCTTTGATTACTTAAAAGGAACATCACACAATAAAGCATTTGAGACGATTGCCAGCAAAAAAGAAAAAAAAAATACAAATATGACACGGATTACAGTATAAATCACAAGGGTTATTCCATTAATTTTCAGTTATGTGTGGCTCCAAAACAAGGAGTGCCTTAAATGCACTAAATTAATTACTATTATGTTTCCCTTCTCTTTCACTGGAGCCAAAATAGTACAATAAAGATTACTGAATATGCAATAAAACAATAGCAAGGAATGAAAGGCATTTGATTACTAAAATCCAAGCATTTCTTTATCTAAACGATAATCCATCAGCCATAGTTGTGAAAAATGTGCATAATGCTCGAGATATCATAGAAGGTTAGTAAGGTTGATTAAGGTTTAGTTGTATTTTTAGCTGCTCTGTAAGTGCAATGCCTTGTTCTATTCGTAGAGTTGTAGCTTATGATGATTTATGTGTGGTCAAGCTATGTTTATTCTTTTTTGTACTATAGAATAAGAGGGGTATGTTATATTTCTCTTAATTGCACACTCAATGGTTTATAAGATGGAAACACACATAGTCAAACAACATATGTATCATTCTGTGTTTATCCATATATTTATGTTTTTTATGGATGCACAGAGAGAAAAATTAAACGATTATAAGAGGTGTAAATTGCTCATATGCTTATTATTTGGTTATTACACTACAAGAATAGTTGTACTTATCGATGAAATAACCAGAGATAAATCGCATGGATAAACCTATATGGATAAATCTGCGTTTTCATATTGTACTTTTAGGATAACTTTATTGTCTTAATTTGAGTCTAGGGCTAATCTATGAATTTTAATAACAAAAACTATTTTCAAATAAAGACCTTAGAGTAAGTGCTAATTAGATTGATAAAATTAAAGCATCAGCCTACTTTATATACAATACATATAACAAATGGAGTAACAGAAAGATACAATTTTCATGGTAATAATACTTTATTGTCTTAATTTAAGTTAAAAAATGTTAAATTGTTAAATTTTAAAACAAAATACTTATTTAGCAGGAATTGTAACATTCAAATTAGAATAATATTCTATAAATGCTAATTCATTACACAAAGTTAATAAAATCTATCATCTTATGTAACCTTGTGATTTCAGAAATCCATAGGGTTGTACAAGTTGGATTCATTCAGAATTTTATATCCCGAATTTATCACTTACGGGCATCTTTGATCAATTTTTCTCATTTTGAAACATCAGGTAGAGATTAATGCTTCACTGTGGTTAACTCTATCATGACTAAAGTATAATCCGTAAGAAATTATTACTGCAAATTAGTCTGTTAAATGTAACTAAAACATGATTTCATCTCTTCTTTATTATATGTTTTAGGTAAAGATATAAACATAATATCTTGGTTAGCGTAATTTTTAGCCTCTCATTCAATGCTTATATTGTCGCAGATAATGGCTTGCATTCGCAGGATCAAATTCATGTTTCTTCTCCTTGACACTTTGCTCAGCAGACTAGTAAGAGATTTTTGCTGCTTCAGTGATATGGATATTCATTTGGAATATTATATGCTACTGTTTTATTCTTTTCTTTTAGTTTATATTTCAGCAGTTTTCTTGATTTTGTGTAGCATTTTTTCTATGGAGTTGTACATATGTTGCATTACAATGGATCTTGCATGCCTATTAGTTTTAATTATGGAGTTGTACATATGTTGCATTATGAAGGATGAAAAAAATAGCAGGTGAGTGTAATTATTTTGAAGTGCTGGAGTGGGAAAGGAAAATAAGAAGTGATATGTACAGTAAAACAAATAAATTGATTTCAAGGGAACAAACTTTCTTAGCATACAGTTTATTTAAATAAATATGTTAATTTTTATGTTGTTGGTATATAAAGTCATTAATATTCCCATATATAAGTTGGAATTAGATGGAATGCATATGATCATAGCATAAGTAGCATCTCTATATTTGTGCTTAGCAATTTATACCCCAAGAAACTGAGCAAACATGATCTGATATCAATGTGTGCCTGTAAGTACTTACTTATAAGGCAAGATATTATTTTGCTTGAATATTTCCTTATGTCAACTGCAAATATTTTTCCTGTGAGCATTTTCTGTTTGGGACATGATGCAGATCGTGGCCATTGGAGTCATTAAAAGCATAGAGAAGAAGGATACAGCTGGTGCTAAGGTCACCAAGGTTGTAGCTAAAAAGAAGCGAACCATGAAGAGGAAATGGTATGTTGATTCGAGGTTGTTTAAATTATGTTTGAACATTATGCTTTAAGAAAAAAAAGAAAGAAAGAAGTTATCACAATATATTTTCAGAATTTTTACTCTTTTTTTTACGAGTGGAGTGTGTTTTTTTAACTTACGCAAAAAGTTTAAAAATAAATTTAACTACTGTAAAAAGTTCCTTAATTAAGATAAATCAAAAACTGACAATCTCTAATTGCTACCTGTTTGGGCCCAGCATGCATCCAATCCTTACGATTCTCCTGTTCTTCAAGGGCTTCACGGCTCACTCTGCCAAATGCCAATGAACACTGGATACTAATCAGGACTCCAGGAAATGACTGAAGGATTCCAAGCAGTAAACAAACTTAGAAGCTTTTGTTTATGATTCTCAGAACTCAGAAATTTTAAACAGATAATTTTACTCAATACAAACTTGTTACTGATAATTGAGGAAAATACAAACTTAGTACAGTACACTCAGGCTCACACACTAATTTACAAACTATGAAAAATATTTGCCCTGGTTAACTTCGAATGCCCCTCTCTGAATGTCTTCTAGTACTTTTATAGTTGGTTTATACCGCCTTAGGCTTTTTACTCGATGCTTCTTAGTCGGTTCTTTTTAGAATGCTTTTATTATCTGGACCACTCTTCCTTTAATATTTTGTCTGGACACCTCATACGATGCTTTTATTATTTTGGGCAGCTCATCCTTTAGAGTACATTTATTATCTTGTCTGGACAGCTCATTCTTCAAAGAAATTTGAGTATCTTCCATAACTATGTTCCAACTTGTCCTTTTCTCTTACCCTTGAGGGGCCCTCCATTATGTCCTGATCTTTGGGGTCTTTATACTGTAATGTCTCCCACTTTATGCCATGAACTTGTAATTTCCTTTTTTACTTCTTCTGACAAATTCTTAAGGAAATATTTATATGCATTTTTATGTGTGTCCCATTTTAGAATTCTTTCTATAAACTGAATTATATCTTTTTTGGCTCTTGTCTTTGGAACTTTGCTGACTGCTAAAATTAACTCATTAGGTTCAGATTCATAAGTCCATATGTTGGTTGATAGAGCTTCTATAGTCCTTAATATTAGGCTTGCCAATTGCTTTGCACTTGTTGCTGATATTACGTCGTCTTCAACCAAGAACATATTTTGAAAGAACTTTGGAGTCAGTTTTTTTGATCCCATCTTCATTTCTATCATGGAGAGACATTCTTTGCCTTCTTCAGGAATAACTTGGTTACATGCTAAGTAGATATTGCTGTGCTTAATGGCTTTTGAGAAAGTATAAACTGCATTTCTTACTTTGGGCGGTCCCTTCAGGTTATGAAGGGTACTGTCTGTATAAATACAATAAATAAATCTTGCTTTATATAGGTCTTTCACCACTAGTGGATCAGCCTCAGGGTGAATATATACTTTGTTTAAATCATATCCGTATCCTGAATATATCCCTTTATAAGGGTTTATTTCCAATAATATTGGTTGTACCAAATTACTAAACCACATGATAAATTCTTTGTTTTGTTGTTTTACCTCAGAGGGCTTGTTAACTGATGTCTCAGTGATATGCATGCTTTGAGTTATTTCTTCTTTTTTAAGTATATCCTTTTGTACTTCTTTAAACATGAGCTCTGAGTAGGAGATCATGTGATGAAGAAGAATCTTAATTTCTCCTTCTTTTCATTATCTGCTTTGACTAAGTATTGCTCAAAGGCCTCTTATGCTTCTAATACTTTTGTATATATTTCATCGAAGATTCTAAGATAATCAATTGTATCTTCATTCCTGCCTGTCATCATGTAATTCTCTGCTTCAAGTATCTGCAAGAAAGTTAGTTTTTCCAGAAATATGTTCAATTTCAAAATTAAATTCAGAAAACCATGATTGCCATCTTATTAGTCTTTTATTGGGTCCTATGCCAGGTATTTTGTTTTTTATTCTGGATTTTGCAGTAATGGAGTCTGTGCGTATCTTAAAAGGTTTGTTTAAATATAAATAAAAGGCTTTAATACTATTTTTAATAGCTAAAAGTTCTTTGTCATTGGAGTGGTAGTTTAATTCACTTTGTTTAAATGTTCCAGATTTATATCTACATAATTTTTCTTGGTTATTTATAATGGCTACTAGGGCTGCTCCCCAATATGAGTCTGAAGCATCTGTATATATAATTAACTCATCTGTTTCTAATGGTAAAGATAATTTAGGCATATATTCACAAATCTTTTTAATATGCTGAATATATTTTGTATCGTCTTCTGTCCATTGCCATTTACAATTCTTTTTAAGTTTTTGCTGCAAAGGGGCCCTTAGTTTTGTTAATTTGTTAATAAATATATCAGCATAATTAAGACATCCTAAAAATCTTTGTAATTGTTTTATATCTTCTAACTGATCAGGGAATTCTTTAATTTTTGTAAGTATATGTTGTTGTAATTCTATGTCTCCATTATCTATGATTATGCCTAAGAAATCTAATTTTTGTACACCAATAATTGTTTTTTTAGCAGAAAGAGTTATTCCTCTTTTTATACATGTATCTATTACTAAATTACAGTGTTTAATATGGTCTTCTATATTATCAGAAAATATTAAAATATCATCAACATATACAATACAATAATCATCATGTTGTTTTAATACTTCATCCATTCTTCTTTGAAATATTTGTGGTGCATTTTTTAATCCAAAGGGCATAACTAGCCATTCATATTGTCCTTGTGGGCAACTTAACGTAGTGTATGGTATAGATTCTTCTGTTAATTTTATTTGCCAAAATCCACTTTTACAATCCATTTTTGTAAACCATTTTTTATTTTATATTTTGTTTAATAATACTTCTTTATTTGGTAAATAATATCCAACAAAGATTGTAGCATCATTTAAAGCATTATAATTAAAAATTATTCTAGCTTTACCTCTAACAATTTCACTGTGTTTTCTAACTATAAATGCAGGAGAACTATGTGGACTATTAGATGGTCTAATTACTTTTAATTCTAAAAGTTCTTTAATTTGGACCTTAAATTCTTCTAAATCTTCTAAAGAATATTTCATAGGTCTTACTCTTATTATTTTATTAGAATCCTTTAATTTTATTTCTGCTAATGTTTTATCTTTATCCCAAGCTGCTAAAGGATTTTCATTATATGTTTCTTTGAATCTTTCCTTAATATTTTCAAGGGAATCAATGCTTTCATGTTTTAATAATGGTATTTTTTCAATTTTTGGGATATCACCACGCTGTGCTGGTATAGGTTGATAACTTGGATCAACAACATATGCTTGTTTAAGCCTAGGTTCTAAAATGGGTGTTCCACATGGTGTAATAAATATAATATGTTCTGTTAACTGGGTCATAGGTTAATATGCTAAGCAGAAATCATTCCCTAATAATATGTCTGGACCTTGAACATTACTAGCCCATAACTTTGGTATTTTAATTTTGATATTTCCTACTGTGAAGAGGACATTAACAGCATAGTCTTTACAACAAATTTATTTTTCTTGTATATCTAAAGCCATTATAGAAGATCCATCTTGAATCCACCATTTTTGTGGTAAAATATTTTTTTTACATAAAGATATTCGTGATCCTGTATCTATATATGCATTTAGTTTTATTGGTTGGTAATAAGGTATTTCTATAGTTCCTTCAATGTATGTAGAATATGGTGAGGTGACTACTGCCTTTTTTATATGTTGTTTATTAGTTCTTGGAAATTCATATTGATCTAACTGTATAAATGACTCTTTTAAGGTAAAAGTATATTTTGTAATAAAATTCATTCCTAATAATATTTCATTCTTTACTAGCATATCATCTACTAACGTTTCCATTTGTATTTGCAGGACTTTCCCTCTTCTGTCTATAAGTGATAATCTTGCTTCTACACTTTTTTCTAATACGTGTATTTTCCCAAAATAATCTACATATTTATAAGGATTTTTTATAGTGTTGTATGGGTATGTTTGTACTAGAAAGGAATTAATATGAGAGGATGATGCTCCTGTATCTAAGAGTATATTTACTTCCTTGTTATCTAAAAATCCTTGTATGTATAGCTGTTTATTTGATTCTGTTAGATTTAATTTATGCAGAGGTCTTAATTCTAAATCTTTTTCCTGGGAAGCTATATTTGTTTCTCTTAACTGACCTGAAGTAGATGCTTCATTATCATAACATATTTAGAAAGAATTTCTACTATGTGGTTTTACAGTTGTTGGGTTTTATATCTGTTTTTCCTTTGTAGAATTAATTCTTGTGGAAAATCTAATTCTTCAGGTTTCAGTTCTCTGGGTGGTATAACCTCACATATATCAGAAAATGGTTTAGCAATATTGATATTTTCTTTTTTGAATTTCTTTGTGGTGATATGATGTCTTGTTGAGTAAGCATATACCGTACAGGCTGTAATACTACATACTTTACTACTTGGAGGCATTTTAAGTCTTTCAATTTTATGATACACTATAAGTCCTAGTTCTATATTTTGGTCAGATAATGAGATTGCAAAATCAGGAAATATTCTCATTTTTATTGTTTGATATGTAAAGTTTCCTCTAATTACTCCTAACAAGGCATCTTTTGCATCATGAAGTATCCTGTCATCTGATATCCAAAATGTATAGGGAACATTCATCCCTCTTCTACATGCGCATTTTATAATGAGTTCTATTCCTCCTAGGTGTAAACATTTTACTTGTTTACTGAATTCTTTTGAAAAGTTTTTCCTATCTTCTTTAATTGCCTTTTGTGTAAGTAATTTTAAAGGAATTTCTCCTTCCATAGTAAGGACATCTATGGGTTGTTCAAAGGTTCTTATAACATATTTTTCTTTAGACATGTATCTTATTAATGGCATTTCATAACATTCTTCTCTTGAAAGTGTATGCTTTATTTTTTCTATTTGATTATATTTTTCTTCTGACATTTGTATGATTTGTTTATATCCAGTTTCATCATCTTTGGTTTCAGAGATCTCTGAAGATTCCGATATTGAAATTAGATTTGTTTCCATAAAAGATTGTTGTTTTATATTGGTTTCTTCATTTATTAAATCTTGAAATTCCTTTTCAATATCTTCTGAGTTATCAGACATAATACTTCCACTATCTGTAGATGATATTTTAGAAATAACTTCTTTTGGTTCTCTTTCTTTTACTACTGGTATCTTTCTTAATGCATCCATATATGTTTGGACACTATATTTTTCTCTATCAAAAATGTGTATTTTTCCATTATTTTTCTTACTTACGATTACATTTTTCTACTTTTTATGACACTGTATGTTTTAGGATCAAAGATATGTTCGCATGGAATAACTTTTTTATGTTTAGGTTTTTGTTTCATATTTTTCCTACCCAGTGGTTCCTTAAATTCTAGAATATCATACAGTACCGGTTTCTTGACTAGTTTTTCAAATTTTTCATTGTATTGTTGTACAAAATTTTGAGAACTTGTTCTTAACATTTTAACATTCACCACGCTTAGTCTGTGTGGTTTACCATTATACTCTTCTTCAGTTTTTGTATCAGTGTCTGAATCAGAATCTGAGACTAATTCATATACTTCTTCATCAGAATCATATTCAGTTTCTTATTGTATAGGCATTACTTGTTCAGAAAATAAGCGGAATGCTTTTACTCCAGGTTTCTTATATTTTCCTTTTTCTGGGCACTCATTAGCATAATGTCCCTCTTTATTACATGCCCAACATCTACATGTCTTTTTAGTTGTATCTTTTTTATTTTTTAAATCTTTTCTTTTAAAGTATCTTTTCTTTCTAAAATTAAGTGGTTTATATTTTTTCAATTTGGCTGGCCTAAAATATTTTTAAATTTCTTTTTATATTTTTTACCAATTGGATTACATCCCCATTGGGTTGGTACATCAGAGGTTCCACAAGACAAGCCTTTTTCTGTAGAATATTGTCTAGCAATTCCTATTAGAGATTGTTGCATGCAATAGTAATCTATTTTGTCTTTAGTAAACTTCATTTGTATTCCTAAACATGGAAATACATCTGGATTATTCTTAAGATAATTTTCATAGTCATTTGACAATATGTTTGCCCAAGGTAAAGGTAGTTTTAAGAAATATAAAGATAATCCATTTTCCATTGTACCTTCATCTGGTGCAGATGCATAATAATATTTAGCAAATTCACAATTATATTCATCTATGTATTTTAAATCACATATTGCAAGGTTAGCAAGTTTTATTCTCGCCTTTTTCTTTTCTTCATCTTCTAACTTCTTGTCATCAAATGTTAATCCCCCAAATTCTGTTTTTAGTACTTTTCTAAATGATTCATTTAAATTTAAAGGGTCTAATAAATTGACAGAATCTCTTGCTCCTGTGTTAATTAATTGTTTAGCTTTTTTGGTTAGATTTTTATACCAATTTCTTACATTACCTACAAATGTGTTTTCTATAATACCCAACATGTCTATAGATGATTGTATATTTTTTGTAATTCTTAAAGTTTGTAAATCTCTAGCCCATGCATCAACTAGTTGAATAACATTTTTTGCGCAATCTAGATCTAAGACTGCTCTTTAATGTTCTTGTAATTTTTTTATTTGTGGTTTATATATTTCAGAATATGTTTTATATGGTTTTTCTTTTTTTGGAAATACATATTCATTATATATTTCTTCTCCTTCATATTGTTTTATGTATTCTAGATTATCCGTGCGATTATCTGTGCGCGGAGGATTCTGTACAGTTACTATACTGCCACTAGTGGCTTCCATTTTTAAATGTTCAATGGATTCTTTATTTTGTTGTAACATTGATAGTCTAGATATGGCTATGGCTATGTTCCCTAGTTAGGACCCATCAACTGTATCCCAAAGCGCTTCTAGTTCTTCCATTGTTTTGCCATCATACTGAGTATGAGATTCAACAACATTATTCATTTTATAATTTTCTATTGAGGATTTAAGGTTAATAGTAAATCCTCTTGTGGACTTTATGCTTGTTGGTAACATTTCTTCCGAAATACCTAACTTTTTCATCATTTTATCTAGCTTATTATTAATTTCTATTATGGTAACATAATCACTAGTAGCTTGTAGAAAGGCTAATCTTAACTGATTGTATGTAAGGATAATAGCAAACAGATTATATTCTGGAGTACCAGTTTTACTAATAAACATTTTTTCCTCAGTTTCTATGATGGATTTAGCCATCAAGAATACTGATAGTTAACTTTTAAGATATTCATATACTGATAGTTAAATTCAAAATTTTAAAATACAGGATCTTAAAATAATTTTATTTCTCAAAATATAGGATCTTATCCAGTGGTTCCTTGAATTCTAGAATATCATACGGTACTGGTTTCTTGACTAGTTTTTCAAAATTTTCATTGTATTGTTGTACAAAATTTTGAGAACTTGTTCTTAACATTTTAACATTCACCACGCTTAGCCTGTGTGGTTTACCATTATACTCTTCTTCAGTTTCTGTATCAGTGTCTGATTCAGAATCTGAGACTAATTCATATACTTCTTCATCAGAATCATATTCAGTTTCTGATTGTATAGGCATTACTTGTTCAGAAAATAAGCGGAATGCTTTTACTGCAGTTTTCTTATATTTTCCTTTTTCTGGGCACTCATTAGCGTAATGTCCCTCTTTATTACATGCCCAACATCTACATGCCTTTTTAGTTGTATCTTTTTTATTTTTGAAATCTTTTCTTTTAAAGTATCTTTTCTTTCTAAAATTAGGTGGCTTATGTTTTTTCAATTTTGCTGGCCTAAAATATTTTTTAAATTTCTTTTTATATTTTATACCAATTGGATTACATCCCTATTGGGTTGGTACATCAGGGCTTCCACAAGACAAGCCTTTTTCTTTAGAATATTGTCTACTACTTCCTATTAGAGATTGTTGCATGCAATAGTAATCTATTTTGTCTTTAGTAAACTTCATATGTATTCCTAAACTTGGAAATACATCTGGATTATTCTTAAGATAATTTTCGTAGTCATTTGACAATATGTTTGCCCAAGGTAAAGGTAGTTTTAAGAAATATAAAGATAATACATTTTCCATTGTACCTTCATCTGGTGCAGATGCATAATAATATTTAGCAAATTCACAATTATATTCATCTATGTATTTTAAATCACATATTGCAAGGTTGGCAAGTTTTATTCTCGCCTTTTTCTTTTCTTCATCTTCTAACTTCTTGTCATCAAATGGTAATGCCCCAAATTCTGTTTTTAGTACTTTTCTAAATAATTCAATTAAATTTAAAGGGTCCAATAAATTGACAGAATCTCTTGCTCCTATGTTAATTAATTGTTTAGCTTCTTTGGTTAGATTTTTATACCAATTTCATACATTACCTACAAATGTGTTTTCTGTAATACCCAACATGTCTATAGATGATTGTATATTTTTTGTAATTCTTAAAGTTTGTAAATCTCCAGCCCATGCATCAACTAGTTGAATAACATTTTTTGCGCAATCTAGATCTAAGACTGCTCTTGGATGTTCTTGTAATTTTTTATTTTTGGTTTATATATTTCAGAATATGTTTTATATGGTTTTTCTTTTTTTGGAAATACATATTCATTATATATTTCTTCTCTTTCATATTGTTTTATGGATTCTAGATTATCTGTGCGATTATCTGTGCACGGAGGATTCTGTACAGTTACTATACTACCACTAGTGGCTTCCATTTTTAAATGTTCAATGGATTCTTTATTTGGTTGTAACGTTGATAGTCTAGATATGACTATGGCTATGTTCCCTAGTTGGGACCCATCAGTTGTATCCCAAAGCGCTTCTAGTTCTTCCATTGTTTTGCCATCATACTGAGTATGAGACTCAACAACATTATTCATTTTATTATTTTCTATTGAGTGTTTAAGGTTAATAGTAAATCCTCCTATGGACTTTATGCTAGTTGGTAACATTTCTTCCGAAATACCTAACCATTTCATCATTTTATCTAGCTTATTGTAACACCCTACCTCCGCTAGGGTCACTCACAAGGGGAATGCACTAGCTTTGGTGGAGCATTATCCAGGTAAACATACATAGAAATATTACAAGACAGAACATATATAAAACAGCGGAAGAAAAACCAAATTTCATTTCTTTAAAATCTAGAAAGGTCTAAAGTCTTTAACATCAAAATGCCATTAAATCCATTACATCGAAATCTGTCTTGCAATAGTAAAGAAGCATAAAACCATAGCCATAAATCATTCCCCAAGTAAAACAGTAAAGCAGCCATAACCAAGAAAGGTCCAACCCATATACGATTATCTTGAAGCAGAAAGAAGTCCAAACTAGGTAGTAGTATTCCTGAGAACTTGGGGGGGAACGGAAGAAAAAGAGGCGAAACAAAACAGGTCAGTCATACAGACTGGTAAGTCCTAGTGACTTTCAGCATAGAAACAAGTAAAAGTAACATGACATGTATAAACTGAAAGTAAACATAAGGATGGTGACAAGATAGGCAAGTTAAACGAAGATAATAAGATAAACTACGGTAACAAGATAAACTAAGGTCACAAGAAAAACTAAGGTAACAAGATAAGCTACGTATAGCATCGCAAGTTTAACATTCTCTGCACCAACTGTACTAGTACCCCAACCCGTATCATCCTTTCCATGTATATGTACAGTCCCTTACCATATATCGTACGGGTTTCATGACGCATTTCTATACTACTTCAACGTAGTGCCACCATTCTTGAAATCGTTTGCACTGCCACCCTTGTTCTGGCTAGGTTTCCTTATCATGAACTATCACGTGTTCAACTAGGATTTATGCCACCTAGGACCACTAGGGATTATGCTACCTATTGAACGTTTTCTAGATTCGTTTAGGGTTTATGCCACTTAGGACCACTAGGGATTATGCCACCTAACGAATTCCACGTAACGATCTATTAATCGATCGGCTCCCTTCAAGTCCTAGCTCGTTCATGTGTCTATGTCATATGGCCCAATCACGAAATGTAGACACCTGTGCTAGGTCCACCATAGGGTGTATCAAGCCCTATGGTGCCAACCATCGACACGAATCAAGCACGCACAGTGTAAACCTACTGGTGCCCAATGCCTGCTTTTTCAACTCTGGACTACGTGCACAACCATAGTCCGCTTGAGCCTACAATTGCGCACCAACTCAGTCGTCGTTTTGGTCGCTTACAATCAGCCCAGTAATCATGCCCCACCCTGCCTAGTTCCAGGGTACCATGATACATCTAGTGGGTTACTGCTGAAAAGGACCGCGTAACTAGGGTTTCCGTCCAACAGATTAAGTGTTGTCATTTAAATTCGAGACTTAACCCCATCATTCTAACATGTCAAGTTGGTTAAGTGTGGCCATTCAATTTCGTGACTTAACTCGTCTACGTGTCATGTCAAATTGGCTAAGTGTTGTCGTTTAAGTTCATGACTTAGCCCTACGAATCATGTGTCAAGTTGGTTAAGTATGTTCAAGCAGTTCATGACTTAACCCAACCAAATCATCGTGTCAAATTGGTTAAGTATATTCAAGCGGTTCATGACTTAACCCTATCAAATCATCGTGTCAAATTGGTTAAGTATATTCAAGCGGTTCATGGCTTAACCCTATCAAATCATGTCTAAAGTTGGTTAAGTGTTGTCTTTCATGTTCATGACTTAGCCCTATCATGTGGCATTCATTCATTAATGCACCTCAACCTCTCACATTAGACCTGTTGTTGTGGTCACTGGATATGCCGGGCGGTTCCGGGCAGATTTACACCACAACTCAGTCTAACCTCGGGTTTCAAGCGCGATATGACCAACTACTCACATTGGGTCCTATTGTTTGCAGCCACTAGATTTGTCGGGCGGTTCCGGGCAGATTTACACTGCAAACTCAACCCAACCTCGAGTTGGCCATTTTCATGTTCATTCTAGTGTCATGTCCATGTTCAAGATTCATATCGAGTTCGTGTCAAGTTTCAAGGATAAGTTTCATGTCCACAACCAGATTCAAGTTATATCAATGCTCATGTTCCAAGTTTTGCCTATTATCGAGTTCATAATTCATGTTCGTAACCAATTAATGTTTTGCCTAATCTACCCAAATCGTATTCCCATCGCACGCAAACGTGAATCGGTCCATACTACAAATAAATCCAAATCTCAAAATAAAGGGAATAACATCAAAACCATGACGGGAAAAAGGGACGAGCATAAAGCGATAAAATGGGTCACAAGACTAGCATGATATAACTTGAGATAATTGGTTACAACATCACTGGTATATAGGATTCCAAATCTAGCAAGATAAGGCGATAGTCATGGTAAACGCTGACATAAAAAATAGGCATGAAAAAGCAAGCCAAATACAAGGATAATGGATCCAGTGGTTTTGGTGCACATAATAGCGAATAAACTAAGCCAGTCACACCTCAGGTATATGATCCAACAAAATGCCAATTCGGCGCACAACATGGTTTCCAACTATAGTGTTATGGGCATGAACAATCAACTATAATAGTCTTAGGCAATTAACCCCAGTAGTCATAGGTAGAAATCTCATAGTTATGAATCATAAGCGACTCATCACAATAATCATGGATAATTATCAAAAATAGTTCTAGACAAATAGTCATAGGCAATTAACAGTAATAGTTTCAAAGTCATGGTCACAGATAATGGCCTTATGTTCATTAATCATAGGTAATAATCCTCATAGTCAAGAGTCATAGGTGATTATCCACAATTGTCCTCGTCATAGTCATAGGCATAGTCTCATGTTCACAGTCATAGGCATGGTCTTATGTTCTGTCATAGGCATAGGTATAGTCTTATGTTCATCGTCATAGTCATAGGCATAGGCAAAACCTTATGTCCACAGTCATAGGCATATTAAGGTTACAGTCCTGAAAGAATTTGATTTACAACATAAATAGGCCCCAAATAGAAATATTCCAACAAGTCAAGATCCAAGAATTTATGTTACAATCTAGCGTTTGAATAATAAACCAGGTCCAACAACATGAATGGGCATGATTCAGTCGATAAGAAATAAATCTTAAAATCATAGATTCAAGAAGAGACAAGAACATATCCAAATAGATAATCAAGCTTAGGTCCAATTTATTTTATTCCATGTCCATATCAAATTTAACAAGTTTCAATCTCAAAGTAACTAGAACTTACAGAGCGCGGATCGAGAATTAGAGTGCAGAGATTTGATTCTAGAAACGATTGTTGCAGTTGTTGAATCTCTATTTGTTTAGTTTTGTTCTAGTTGAAAACCCCCAATTTGCAATTCCTAGATGTTGTCTTGACGAAGAAGAAGTAGCCATTCTCTCTTTAATTTGATTATTTTCAGAAGCAGCATTAGGACAGAATGAAATGGTGGGAAGGGAATGACTTTAGGGGTGAGTTTATATAATATTGGGCAGACGAATCTGGACAAAAAACGAGGTCAAATACATTAGAATGCATCCGATTCAGGAAGTGGGCTCGGGAGGCAGGTTGACCCCCAGGTCGGCACTATGGTCGAACTGGTCCCTGGGAGGTCGACACTAAAGTCGACCCCCAGGTCGACCTTGTCCATGGGCGGGAATTTTCCAGCCCAGCCTGTTCTGGGGTTTGAATTCGAATTTCGGGCTGTTTTTTATTCTGAAAATTCAGAGGGTCATATCTCCCTCATACGGACTCCGATTCTCGCAAACTCGGACTCGTTTCCAAGCAGAATTTTGAGACGAACACAATGGCACAACCCGTTTCCCATGATTCTCAATTTAAAATTTAATTCTTCCTTGATTTCTTGTTTTAACATGTTATCAAAATTCGGGTTGTTACATTCTCCCCTCCTTAAAGGATTTCATCCCCGAAATCTTCAAGTTAAGAAGAATGTGTCCTACCATCCAATCATCCATCTACTCAATCATCAATCACAGGCATCCATTGTCCTTA
Source organism: Allium sativum (assembly GCA_030737875.1). Taxonomy (NCBI): domain Eukaryota; kingdom Viridiplantae; phylum Streptophyta; class Magnoliopsida; order Asparagales; family Amaryllidaceae; genus Allium; species Allium sativum. Next base: position 1,041,371,726 of record CM060916.1, on the reverse strand, counting down.
AGAGATTTCTAATGTTGTATGAACATATGCAGAAAGTGTGTGTATATGTTCCTTATCTAATGCAAATGATCAGGCCTGATTGATCTTCTTAATGCAAAATATGTTTAGTGCCATGAGTCCAACATGTATGCAAATAGTCCTAGTCACATAAACACTATATGTGTGCACAAACATCCATCCATATGCATCATCCATATGATAACACATTCAATTTCATCCATAAACAAGTATAAACACTCATGCATATGCAATATGAAAATGTGTCTGAGCCGGTCTAGTGCCTAATGTGTGTTATGCAACCACGAGAAACCACTTGCGACCACTTGCAACCATCAATCATAACATGTCTCAAACGCATGTTTCACCCAATTGTTCCTACCTAAAGATATAACCGAATGATAGAAGCAAGTAAAGAAAAACTTTGTACCCTAAACACCAGCCCAAAACCAATATATATGATTCTAGGAAACCAAGCATGATAAACTCCTTTTAGGTCACAAGAAATCCTTTCCTAAAACCAACCCATATCCTATAAAGCCCAAAAAGTTTAGTCAACCCAACGGACAGCCTCAAGCCCCAACATGTATTACTAACAGATAAGTCATACTCCCTATGGGGTTTGCAACAGAAATAAGATTGAGAATAGGACCGAGAGGATATACATAAAAGATAACATGCAAGTAAGCTCTACAGGAAAAGAGGGATCAAGGATATACTCTTAAAAAGAGATATGATGCACGTATCTAGTCTTCAATCTTCTAAGTCGCATTTCCTTGAGCTTAACTCCATTATGCTTTGTCCGCCTTTAACTTCATAATTTCGTAGCTTCTTAATTCTTGTTTCCAAAATATGAGTTGGAACTCATTTTACTGTTGCCTCTCGTCCCACTTTCCCTTATTCTCCTTCTAGTATACTCGGCTCAAACATAACTGCGTAGCAAGCTCTCCAAAATTCACTAGTGAATCCTGAATCTCGTTTACTCACTATAAGGTATTCGACGCAGAAGAACTATCTCTTGAAAACAAATGTCAACCATGTTGCCAAATGTACTTACTAAGGTGATTTTCTATAACTCATGCATAAGCAAAATGAACCATCCGCCTTAGTGGCGAACACTACTCGAGCGGATCGATAAATGTATCAAGAACAGATCGATAAATGTATCAAGAGATTCTAGGTAACTAAACATGGCAGAACCCTAAGGGTTACACTAGACTTCGAGGGCATTACCAAGGCAAGTCGAGCGTCTAACTACCCTCTTTTCATACTCGAGAATGGTACCATTTCTGGACAACCACTCCATCCCTAGAATCAACCCATAGCCCAAAAACATAAGCTTTACTTCTAAACTCAACACATAGCATAGACATTCTCAAATCCAAACAAGTCATGAATAAATGAGTCGATTCCCTAACAGGATTTGAGAATAAAATGGGATCCTCTACTACGCTAGTACTAAGGCGCAGAGACTCAACTATCGAAGCAGAAATTAAAAGGATGCGAAATCAAAAAGGGTACGAACAGGATAGAAAGATAAACCAGACTTTCCTACAGAAACGTTTCTACCTTCTTGTTCTGAGCCTCATTCGCCTTAACCACTCTTATCCCCTCTTATATAGCGTGTTAACAGGTCTCTCGAGAACTACCTCCATCGCACGGCAACCCTACAAATCTTGAAATAAGATTAGTCGCAGATGGAACTAATGTGACTACAGATGGAGGAAAGAAAGGAAAAGGGATTCAAACAAGGAAACAAAGGATAATGCTAATGGCCTTTGGGGAATATCCTTTAAAAAATAAAACTTTTCTTGAAAAATGCTTCTTTGTAAATGGTTTTGAAAATAATTTCAAAAGGTTTTATAAACTTTTGCCTAGTCTGGTAATCTTCTGCTCTGATACCAAATGTAACACCCTACCTCCGCTAGGGTCACTCACAAGGGGAATGCATTAGCTTTGGTGGAGCATTATCTAGGTAAACATACATTGAAATATTACAAGACAGAACATATATAAAACAGCGGAAGAAAAACCAAATTTCGTTTCTTTAAAATCTAGAAAGGTCTAAAGCCTTTTACATCAAAATGCCATTAAATCCATAACATCGAAATCTGTCTTGCAATAGTAAAGAAGCATAAAACCATAGTCAAAAATCATTCCCCAAGTAAAACAGTAAAGCAACCATTGCCAAGAAAGGTCCAAGCCATATACGATGATCTTGAAGCAGAAAGAAGTCCAAACTAGGTAGTAGTGCTTCCTCCTTGAGAACCTGGGGGGGCGGAAGAAAAAGAGGCGAAACAAAACGGGTCAGTCATACAGACTGGTAAGTCCTAGTGACTTTCAGCATAGAAACAAGTAAAAGTAACATGACATGTATAAACTAAAAGTAAACATAAGGAAGGTGACAAGATAGGAAAGTTAAACTAAGATAATAAGATAAACTACGGTAACAAGATAAACTAAGGTCACAAGAAAAACTAAGGTAACAAGATAAGCTACGTATAGCATCGCATGTTTAACATTCACTGCACCAACTGTACTAGTACCCTAACCCGTATCATCCTTTCCATGTATATGTATAGTCTGTGATGACCGCCCATAACCCCCGCACTAAACAAGGGGAATAATGCGCTGAAAGGCGTGCCAGGATGCTATGGACGATCATCATAGTAAGTGAACACATCGAAACCTGTCGTAGAACTCACAGCGCAAGGATAAAATATAATAGAACATATACAACAGGTGATAGTAATGAGGTATCATATAGCAAACTTTTGAAACTCTTTCAACATCCAGAAAGATTATCCAACTGATATCCAAGTTTGTACATAAGGCCTCACTACAACTCTCAAGCAACTCAAACAGCGGAAACAGAAATACTAGATAGAATAAAACTGGTACGCCAGCCTCCTGCTCGTCATCGCTCAGCTTCCTCGTATCACTAAGCTCCATTACCTGTAACCTGCTACTTAGTCTGCCCATCCACAACCGGATGAACAGCCCAAGGTAATAAGAGGAGACATAAAACCTTGAGTCGGACAATAGTCTTAATGAGCGATAATACAGCTAACAAACTTCAACAAGAAAGCATATGAGAATGGGTAAATGAACAACTTATCTACCCACATCACCAGAGAAGAACTCAACCTTATCTTCCCCACATCGGACAGTGATAGCCTTTACACCAAGCATTTCAACCATTCATCCAAAGAAACCAGAACACCCATTCAATCATAGAGAACACACATAACATCCAGATTATATAAGTCTCACACAGACAACCCTAATCGAGTTTAACATTCCTCAAGTACCCTCGCCAGAGGCCTAAACCAATATCACTTAAGCACTCAAAGAACGTCTCCCTCGACTTTGGATAATCTATGTGAGATAGTACAAACAGAATAACTAATCAGCCATGACTGACTCTGGCTATCACTGCCAATCCTGCTTCGAAACCATCATTATCGTATGACGGCCAACCTTGCCATATGTCAAGGGCTAATGATAACCCCAGTTCTAGCATGAACTCCATATGCCCAACCTTGGCAATGTCCAACCTTGACACTAGGCCTTTCCCCAGCCAGAAAGACCCAGGGTACTCGACCAACAACCGGTCTTTGGGCCTTTCAACGATACCCATCGTACCCCTGCTTTGAGCCTGCTAGAACTTACGACAACGATGACTTCTCGGCCTTCGAATCTCTAATCGTCCAACCTTGACGATGTTTCATAGCTCAAGCAACCTTCTCGAGCAGCCATTATCCACCAACTCACGACCTTTGAGTTGTCTCCGCATTCGTTGTTCCACCTTGATCAACGAACACATTCATCACTTCGAGTCTTCCTACTTGAATCACCTTGAAGTCACGCCATCACCGAACCAAAACACATCACTGCGCTGCGGCTAGGGTTCGGGGGGTTGCCCCTAAAAAATATTTTTTCAGACCTTTTTGGTTCGTACCCGAAAACGTACTTTTTCAGAAAACGACCCTGCCAAAACCGACCAGAACCTTGCTCCAGAATGACCAGCCAAAAACCGACCAGCCTTGCTCCAGAACGACCAGCTAAAATCAACCAACTTGCTCCAGAACGACCAGCTAAAACCGACCAGTATTTGCTTCCCATCCAAAACCGATCAGAATTTACTTCCCATCCTAAACCGACCAGGATTTCCAGAGCGACCAGGACTTCCAGAGCGACCAACTCCTCCTGAGCGACCAGCTCCTCATGAGCGACCAGCTCCTCCATAGCGACCAGCTTTGGACCGACCCCGTCAAAACCGACCAGACCCATCGGACCGACCAGGACCAACTCCATCTGACCGGCCAACTCCCTGACTTGCTCCCCAAGCCATAATATGACCGACCACCTCATTCCAGACCCTTCTGGACTGACCAGAGCCATCAGACCGACCAGCTCCGACCGACCACCTCTCCACGACCGACCCGACCAGCTCCAGGACGACCAGAAACCTGCACATCTCCAATTCGACTCCGATTTCGACCAAAACTTCGCCAAACGACGAAACCGACGAAACCAGCTTATCCGATTCATCCAAACGCAATCACAAACATGTTATGCAACCAACAATATCATCAATCTAACAATTTCCATCAAAACACATAAATTTCCCAAAACATGATAAGTGAATCATATGAACATAAAAACGGATCTAACTTGCATAATCTTGAGAAAAATCATAAAATTAACCATTTAAATTATCTGGATCAGATCCTAAGGTGATTCATATATAAAATGGACTTAGCATGGTGTGGATCTAAGGAAAATAACATGGAAATGATGAAATTAACATCCTAAAACCCATATACTTGCATGCATCCGAATGAGAGATGTAAATCACTCACCAATTATCCAAATCTAAGCAAAAGCAATGAAAACGCAATCCGGACAGCGAACACTTCGAATCAAACTCTTTAATCCGATGAATTCGCCCTTGAGACGATGTAGATCTAACCTCTTATGGTGAAGATCTTCGATTTCCCTCCTTGGATTTTGGAATTTTAATGGTGGAAAGATGTTAGAGGAAGAAGGAGATCAAAGCCTCCCCATAAGAGAATGGAAAATGCCAACCTTTCTCCATACCCCTTACCCCCTATTTATAGTCTACACCCACCCTCTAATGGACCTTCTCCAAATCAGCCCATTAGCCTTCCAAAACCTGAACAGCCAACTGAAAAACCTTAAAACAGCGATTTCTTCCAAACCGCTAAACCAAATCCTTTATGTAACCACTCTACGGAAAGAGAATCATCAATTCCTTTCCAATGGCACAGGTCTCACCCTCTGATTCGACCTGAGTCAAAAGTTATGCCCTGTACAAGACTGACAGGGGCAAAATGGTCACAAACAAAATCAGTAAAATTTATGGACATGTCTCACATCCCCATAAGCAACATACTAAAAGATGAGAATGATCCAACCCTCAGGGAATAAAATAAAATTATTTTATGATCTTCCGATACATAAAATGTGGGCTGTTACATTCTCCCCCCTTAAGAATTTCGCCCCTGAAATTCCAAGCAAACACAAGCAACCACAACAATTCCGCATGCCTATCATTCATGAGAAGCCAATCCTATCATCCAAACTAGCAACCATCAAGCCATACATCCATAGCCTTATCCTAGCACGCGGAATTCTATCAAACAACAACAAGATACAACGATATAACGATGATACAATCAAAGGGTCCTACCGATGAAAAGTTCTGGATGGGTCGCCTTCATGCTCTCTTCCGTCTCCCATGTACAATCATCGCCATCTTCACTCCATTGTACCTTGACTAGCTTAACCATCTTCCTTCTAAGCTGTTTCATGTCATTTCCCACAACACGAAGTGGACTACGAGGTTTCGCAACTGCGGTCTCGACTTCTAAATCTTCATACTGTTCTGGAGATACCACCACATTCGGGTCGTGCAAAAACTTCCGTAGAAACGACACATGGAAAGCATTATGCATACTCGACATCTTCTCGGGTAACTCCAACCTATATGCGAGCTTTCCTATTCGCTCGACTATCGGAAATGGTCCAACAAACCTAGGAGCCAACTTCCCTTTACTTCCGAATCGAACCATATGCTTTAACGGTGAAATCTTCACAAAAACCATATCACCTACGTCGAATTCTAAATCCTTACGACGCTTATCGGCGTAACTCTTTTGACGATCTTGGGCCGCCTTCATTCGGTGTCGAACAATCTCGATACAATCCGAGGTTTCTCTAATCATTTCAGGCCCAAGTACCAACTTATCTCCAGTTTCTAACCAACAAGCTGGAGAATTGCACGGCCTTTCATACAACGCCTCGTATGGTGCAATCCCAATACTCGACTGGTAGCTATTATTATACGCAAACTCAACCAGATGCAGATGGTCTTCCCATGATCCTCCGAAGTCTATCACACAAGCCCTCAGGAGATCTTCTAAAACTCGGTTGACTCTCTCGGTCTGACCATCAGTTTGGGGATGATATGCCGTACTTAAGCACAATTCAGTTCCCAAAGCTTCTTGCAAATTTTTCCAAAATCCACTCGTGAACAATGGATCCCGGTCGCTTACTATACTCTTTGGAACACCATGGAATCGAACTATCCATTTCACATAAAGCCCAGCCAATTTTGATGCTGTCCTAGTCGACTTGACAGGAATAAATCTCGCACTTTTGGTCAAACGATCCACAATGACCCAAATCCCTTCATTTCCTGCCCTAGTTCTAGGTAGTCCATCGATAAAATCCAACGATATTTGCTCCCACTTCCATGTAGGAACTTCTAATGGATGAAGCAATCCACTCGGCTTTTTCTGTTCAGCTTTCACCAACTGACAGTTCATACACTTGGAAATGAACTCTCCAATATCTCACTTCATGCCTTCCCAATAGTGGATTCTCTTCATGTCTTGATACATCTTATAACCACCGGGATGAATTGTCAACTTTGAGTGATGACATTCTCTCAGAACCTCTCTCTCAATCCATCGATATCAGGAACAACTAATCGCCCTTGCTTTCGAAGCCAACCTTCTCGATCGACCTCGAATTCTTTATTTTCTGGTTCCAGCTTCTGAATGAACTCGACAAGCTTCACATCTTTCTTTTGGCTCTCGCCAATCCTTTCGATAAGAGTAGGCCTTATCGACAAGCTTGCCAACATTTCAGGTTCCAACTCGCACCTTGGCCTGAAATCGAACCTTGCCAAATACTCGAGGCCCTTCCATTCCGAAAACATCGCTCCCAAACTTGTGTGTCTTCGACTCAATGCATCTGCAACTGCATTGCCTTTGCCAGGAGTATAGGCTATCCCAAAGTCATACGATGCCAGAAACTCTAACCATCGTTGCTGCCGAAGATTCAAATCCTTTTGGGAGAAAAGATACTTCAACGACTTGTGATCCGTAAACAACTCGAATCGTACCCCCAACAGGTAATGTCTTCACATCTTTAGAGCAAACACAATCGCTGCCAACTCCAAATCATGAGTTGGATAGTTTCTCTCATGTGGCTTTAGTTGTCGACTTGCGTAAGCCACTACTTTATCCTTCTGCATTAGCACTGCTCCAAGTCCAGTACCACATGCATCAGTATATACCACCATCTCTTCATTCCCACTTGGAATGGTCAACACAGGTGCACTCGTCAATCTCTCCTTCAAGATTTCGAACGCTTGTTCACACTTCGCATCCCATGCGAACACTTGGTTCTTCTTCGTCAATCATGTTAATGGTGCAGCCGTCTTAGACAAATCCTTGATAAACCTTCGGTAATAACCAGCCAATCCAAGGAAACTCCGAACATCCGTTGCATTCTTAGGTCTATCCCAGTCCTGGATTGCTGCTACTTTAGCGGGGTCAACCGCTATACCTTTTCCAGAAACAACATGACCTAAGAACCTCACTTCATCCTTACAGAAGTGACACTTTGAGAACTTAGCTTTAAGCTGATGCTTTCGCAAGATCTCTAACACAACTCTCAAGTGTGTCTTATGTTCTTCCACATTTCTGGAGTAAACCAGTATATCATCCACGAACACAAGCACGAACTTATTCAACTGACCTCTGAACACTCTATTCGTAAGATCCACAAAATACGCTGGTGCGTTAGTCAACCCGAATGGCATCACCAACCACTCGAAAAATCCGGACGGTGTCCTAAAAGCAGTCTTTGGCACACTATCCTTAGCTACTCTCAACTGGTGAAATCCCGTTGCCAAATCCATCTGAGAAAACACTTTGGCTTCGTGAAGCTGATCGAACAAGTCATCAATCCTTGGCATCGGATACTTGTTCTTCTTAGTCACGTTGTTCAGCTCACGATAGTCCACACACAATCTTAACGAGCCATCTGCTTTAGTTGCAAACACGACTGGTGCACCCCACTCGGAAACACTCCTCCGAATGAAACCTTTTCCCAAAAGGTCTCTAACTTGCACCTCCAACTCTCGCTGTTCCTTAGGCGCCATCCGCCTAAGTGGCATAACAATTGGTCTCGCACCCTCGACCAAATCGATCCTAAACTCGGTCTCGCGATGCGGCGGCAACCCTTTGACCTCGTCAAAGACATCTACATACTCATTAGCGATCAGCACTGATGATAGGTCTTCCTGTGGAATCCCAAGCGAATATAGATAACTCACGAAGACCCCGTCTTCGCGCTTACATCTAATCAACACCTTTCGCCCTTCCACATCCCCGACCCTCACCTCTAGCTTCTCGCAATTCACCCTTGCCGCATACTTCTTGAGCCAATCCATGCCCAAGATGATCCCATACCCAGCGAAGTTAAGAACAAAGCAATCACACATAAAAGAGCAACCATGACTCGATAACACTAAACCACGGCAAACCATGCACAAACTGGACGAACCCTCAACTGGATTAGTCACGATCAATGGTCTATCACAAATCTCGGGTTCCAAACCCAAGCGACACACAAGCTCATTGCAGATGAATGAATGTGATGCTCCAGTATCAAACAACACTCGAACTAAAACACCGTTAACGGAAAAAGTACCTTGCACCACGACACCCTTTCCCTTCTCTTCCGCAGTAGGAGCTCTTGAAGAAGATGGCACAGCGTCCAAAGCATATGCCTTCACAATCTGCTTGCCCTTAGCTGATTCTGGACAATCTTTCCTCTCATGCCCAGGCTTTCCACACTTGAAGCACTTCTTCTCAGCTTTGGAATTCTTGTACTCATTTGAATAATGACCCTTCTGTTGGCAGTTAAAGCAAACCACCTCACTCTTGGGTTTCTTTTGGCCATCCTTTCCTTTCTGTTGTTGCTGCTTCCTCTTTTTATTATTACCACCCTGCTGTGGTTTCTGAGCTTCCTTGGTTGCAGCGACAACATTTGCCTCCTTGGGAAACAAGCTCTCATGGCGAATAGCTTTTTCCACGATCTTTTCAAATGAATCATCAAGATGGTCCACAAGTGGTTTTCCAATATGAGCATCCAAACCCAAGACAAATTTCTCGTTCTTCTGATAGGGTGTATCAATGTATGAACGAGCATATCTAGACAAAGCCTCAAAATCAGAAATGTAGTCAAGAACTGATCTGCCATTCTGCTTCAACTCTACGAACTTCTTGAAGAGAACGGACTTTTGAGCAGTGGAGATAAACTTTGCTTCAAACTTAGCTTGGAATTGCTCCCATGAAATCTCCTCTTCTGGAGTCTCGAGTATGACAGAATTCCACCATTCCATGGCCCTGCTCTGAAGCTGCCTTGATGCAAGCTTTCTCTTCATTGCATCTTCAATACCCAAGTCTCCAAAGATTCGAACACATGAATCCATCCACCTCTGAACCTCTTCAGCTGGCTCAGTTCCCTTGAATGGTTTCCCTCCTAGAGATGTAAAGTCCTTGCACATCTTTGCAAAATCTACCCTAGGAACTCGCACACCTACATCTACCGTAGCCGCCACTGGAGCGGGTACCCTTCGCATAATTGCTTCTGCCATGGCTTCAAACATGGCCGGGTAATTTGGTTCACCACCATTTCCCCCTCCAGTATTAGCTCCCCTAGCAGCGTGTCTTGATGGTCGTCTACTCATTCTAAATCTGCAATTTAGAATAATTAGCCCTTCCAAGAAAACTGCTAAAGAGATACAACCGCTACTACTATATATACTAATATATATAGTAAACATCCAACTGAAATCTACAAATACGTCTCTCATACGTAATTACGCCTTCGAACTTTGGCCAAAATCGTTGACCAGAGCTCTGATACCAAATGTGACGATCGCCCATAACCCCCGCACTAAACAAGGGGAATAATGCGCTGAAAGGCGTGCCAGGCTTCTATGGACGATCATCATAGTAAGTGAACACATCGAAACCTGTCGTAGAACTCACAGCGCAAGGATAAAATATAATAGAACATATACAACAGGTGATAGTAATGAGGTATCATATAGCAAACTTTTGAAACTCTTTCAACATCCAGAAAGATTATCCAACTGATATCCAAGTTTGTACATAAGGCCTCACTACAACTCTCAAGCAACTCAAACAGCGGAAACAGAAATACTAGATAGAATAAAACTGGTACGCCAGCCTCCTGCTCGTCATCACTCAGCTTCCTCGTATCACTAAGCTCCATTACCTGTAACCTGCTACTTAGTCTGCCCATCCACAACCGGATGAATAGCCCAAGGTAATAAGAGGAGACATAAAACCTTGAGTCAGACAATAGTCTTAGTGAGCGATAATACAGCTAACAAACTTCAACAAGAAAGCATATGAGAATGGGTAAATGAACAACTTATCTACCCACATCACCAGAGAAGAACTCAACCTTATCTTCCCCACATCGGACAGTGATAGCCTTTACACCAAGCATTTCAACCATTCATCCAAAGAAACCAGAACACCCATTCAATCATAGAGAACACACATAACATCCAGATTATATAAGCTCACACAGACAACCCTAATCGAGTTTAACATTCCTCAAGTACCCTCGCCAGAGGCCTAAACCAATATCACTTAAGCACTCAAAGAACGTCTCCCTCGACTTTGGATAATCTATGTGAGATAGTACAAACGAAACAACTAATCAGCCATGACTGACTCTGGCTATCACTGCCAATCCTGCTTCGAAACCATCATTATCGTATGACGGCCAACCTTGCCATATGTCAAGAGCTAATGATAACCCCAGTTCTAGCATGAACTCCATATGCCCAACCTTGGCAATGTCCAACCTTGACACTAGGCCTTTCCCCAGCCAGAAAGACCCAGGGTACTCGACCAACAACCGGTCTTTGGGCCTTTCAACGATACCCATCGTACCCCTGCTTTGAGCCTGCTAGAACTTACGACAACGATGACTTCTCGGCCTTCGCATCTCTAACCGTCCAACCTTGACGATGTTTCATAGCTCAAGCAACCTTCTCGAGCAGCCATTATCCACCAACTCACGACCTTTGAGTTGTCTCCGCATTCGTTGTTCCACCTTGATCAACGAACACATTCATCACTTCGAGTCTTCCTACTTGAATCACCTCGAAGTCACGCCATCACCGAACCAAAACACATCACTGCGCTGCGGCTACGGTTCGGGGGGTTGCCCCTGAAAAATATTTTTTCAGACCTTTTTGGTTCGTACTCGAAAACGTACTTTTTCAGAAAACGACCCTGCCAAAACCGACCAGAACCTTGCTCCAGAATGACCAGCCAAAAACCGACCAGCCTTGCTCCAGAACGACCAGCTAAAATCAACCAACTTGCTCCAGAACGACCAGCTAAAACCGACCAGTATTTGCTTCCCATCCAAAACCGATCAGAATTTACTTCCCATCCTAAACCGACCAGGATTTCCAGAGCGACCAGGACTTCCAGAGCGACCAACTCCTCCTGAGCGACCAGCTCCTCATGAGCGACCAGCTCCTCCATAGCGACCAGCTTTGGACCGACCCCGTCAAGACCGACCAGACCCATTGGACCGACCAGGACCAACTCCATCTGACCGGCCAACTCCCTGACTTGCTCCCCAAGCCATAATATGACCGACCACCTCATTCCAGACCCTTCTGGACGGACCAGAGCCATCAGACCAACCAGCTCCGACCGACCACCTCTCCACGACCGACCCGACCAGCTCCAGGACGACCAGAAATCTGCACATCTCCAATTCGACTCCAATTTCGACCAAAACTTCGCCAAACGACGAAACCGACGAAACCAGCTTATCCGATTCATCCAAACGCAATCACAAACATGTTATGCAACCAACAATATCATCAATCTAACAATTTCCATCAAAACACATAAATTTCCCAAAACATGATAAGTGAATCATATGAACATAAAAACGGATCTAACTAGCATAATCTTGAGAAAAATCATAAAATTAACCATTTAAATTATCTAGATCAGATCCTAAGGTGATTCATATATAAAATGTACTTAGCATGGTGTGGATCTAAGGAAAATAACATGGAAATGATGAAATTAACATCCTAAAACCCATATACTTGCATGCATCCGAATGAGAGATGTAAATCACTCACCAATTATCCAAATCTAAGCAAAATCAATGAAAACGCAATCCGGACAGCGAACACTTCGAATCAAACTCTTTAATCCGATGAATTCGCCCTTGAGACGATGTAGATCTAGCCTCTTATGGTGAAGATCTTCGATTTCCCTCCTTGGATTTTGGAATTTTAATGGTGGAAAGATGTTAGAGGAAGAAGGAGATCAAAGCCTCTCCATAAGAGAATGGAAAATGCCAACCTTTCTTCATACCCCTTACCCCCTATTTATAGTCTCCACCCACCCTCTAATGGGCCTTCTCCAAATCAGCCCATTAGCCTTCCAAAACCTGAACAGCCAACTGAAAAACCTTAAAACAGCGATTTCTTCCAAACCGTTGAACCAAATCCTTAATGTAACCACTCTACGGAAAGAGAATCATCAATTCCTTTCCAATGGCACAGGTCTCACCCTCTGATTCGACCTGAGTCAAAAGTTATGCCCTGTACAAGACTGACAGGGGCAAAATGGTCACAAACAAAATCGGTAAAATTTATGGACATGTCTCACATCCCCATAAGCAACATACTAAAAGATGAGAATGATCCAACCCTCAGGGAATAAAATAAAATTATTTTATGATCTTCCGATACATAAAATGCGGGCTGTTACATAGTCCCTTGCCGTATATCATACGGGTTTCATCACGCATTTCTATACTACTTCAACGTAGTGCCACCATTCTTGAAATCGTTTGGGCTGCCACCCTTGTTCTGGCTAGGTTTCCTTATCATGAACTATCGCGTGTTCAACTAGGATTTATGCCACCTAGGACAGGGATTATGCTACCTATTGAACGTTTTCTAGATTCGTTTAGGGTTTATGCCACCTAGGACCACTAGGGATTATGCCACCTAACGAATTCCACGTAACGATCTGTTAATCGATCGGCCCCCTACAAGTCCTAGCTCGTTCATCTGTCTATGTCATACAGCCCAATCACGAAATGTAGTCACCTATGCTAGGTCCACCATTGGGTGTATCAAGCCCTAGGGTGCCAACCATCGACACGAATCAAGCACGCACAATGTAAACCTACTGATGCCCAATGCCTGCTTTTTCAACTCCGGACTACGTGCACGACCATAATCCGCCTGAACCTACAATGGCGCACCAACTCAGCCATCGTTCTGGTCGCTTACAATCAGCCCAGTAATCATGCCCCACCCTGCCTAGTTCCAGGGTACCATAATACATCTAGTGGGTTACTACTGAAAAGGACCGCATAACTAGGGTTTCCGTCCAGCAGGTTAAGTGTTGTCATTTAAATTCGAGACTTAACCCCATCAGTCTAGCATGTCAAGTTGGTTAAGTGTGGTCATTCAAGTTCGTGACTTGACCCGTCTACATGTCATGTCAAATTGGCTAAGTGTTGTCATTTAAGTTCATGACTTAGCCCTACGAATCATGTGTCAAGTTGGTTAAGTCTGTTCAAGCGGTTCATGACTTAACCCTACCAAATCATCGTGTCAAATTGGTTAAGTATATTCAAGCGGTTCATGAATTAACCCAATCAAATCATCATGTCAAATTGGTTAAGTATATTCAAGCGGTTCATGGCTTAACCCTATCAAATCATGTCTCAAATTGGTTTAAGTGTTGTCTTTCATGTTCATGACTTAACCCTATCATGTGGCATTAATTCATTAATGCACCTCAACCTCTCACATTAGACCTGTTGTTGTGGTCACTGGATATGCCGGGCGGTTCCGGGCAGATTTACACCACAACTCAGTCTAACCTCGGGTTTCAAACACGATATGACCAACTACTCACATTGGATCCTATTGTTTGCAGCCACTGGATTTGCCGGGCGGTTCCGGACAAATTTACACTGCAAACTCAACCCAACCTCGAGTTGGCCATTTTCATGTTCATTCTAGTGTCATGTCCATGTTCAAGATTCATATCGAGTTCGTGTCAAGTTTCAAGGATAAGTTTCATGTCCACATCCAGATTCAAGTTATATCAATGTTCATGTTCCAAGTTTTGCCTATTATCGAGTTCATAATTCATGTTTTGCCTAATCTACCCAAATTGTATTCCCATCGCACGTAAACGTGAATCGATCCATACTACAAATAAATCCAAATCTCATAATTAAGGGAATAACATTAAAACTACGATGGGCAAAAGGGACGAGCATAAAGCGATAAAAAGGGTCACAAGACTAGCATGATATAACTTGAGATAATTGGTTACAACATCACTGGCATATAGGATTCCAAATCTAGCAAGATAAGGCGATAGTCATGGTAAACGCTGACACAAAAGAATAGGCATGAAAAAGCAAGCCAAATACAAGGATAATAGATCCAGTGGTTTTGGTGCACATAATAGAGAATAAACTAAGCAAGTCACACCCTAGGTATACGATCCAACAAAATGCCAATTCGGCGCACAACATGGTTCCCAACTATAATGTTATGGGCATGAACAATCAATTATAGTAGTCTTAGGCAATTAACCCCAATAGTCATAGGTAGAAATCTCATAGTTATGAATCATAAGCGACTCATCACAATAATCATGGATAATTATCAAAAATAGTTCTAGACAAATAGTCATCATAGATAATGGCCTTATGTTCATAATCATAGGTAATAATCCTCATAGTCAAGAGTCATAGGTGATTAGCCACAATTGTCCTCGTCATAGTCATAGGCATAGTCTCATGTTCACAGTCATAGGCATGGTCTTATGTTCTGTCATAGGCATAGGTATAGTCTTATGTTCATCGTCATAGTCATAGGCATAGGCAAAACCTTATGTCCACAGTCATAGGCATATTAAGGTTATAGTCCTGAAAGAATTTGATTTACAACATAAATAGGCCCCAAATAGAAATATTCCCACAAGTTAAGATCCAAGAATTTATGTTACAATCTAGCGTTTGAATAATAAACTAGGTCCAACAACATGAATGGGCATGATTCAGTCGATAAGAAATAAATCCTAAAATCATAGATTCAAGAAGAAACAAGAACAGATCCAAATAGATTGATAATTCTAATAAAGAGGTCTAAAGCAATTCATTTATTCATCTACACCATTACAATACAAAGCAGATGACGGCTAAAAGAGTAGAAAGTCTTAACCCTAAAACAACACAAGAGGCCTTTATATATAGGCAAAAACATAGAAAACAAAAGACTATATTGTCCTTTAGAGAATATTAATTATTAATTACGCTAACATCCCCCCTCAAACTCATGATGCGATAGCAATGAGCATCGAGAGTTTGTCAGTCAAAAACCGGAAGCGTGAAGATGACAAAGATTTAGTGAACAAATCTGCAAGTTGCAAGGAGGAAGAGACAAATGGCAATGGCAATGTGCCATTCTGAAGGTGATGGCGAGTAATATGACAGTCAATCTCAATATGCTTGGTCCTTTCGTGAAAGACGGAGTTATGAGCAATCTGAATAGCACTTTTATTATCACAGTACAAAGGAGTTGGTCGTTGCAAGAAAACACCCATATCAGCAAGCAACCATCGTAGCCAAACAATTTCACAAGTAGTAGAAGCCATAGCATGATATTCTGCCTCTGTTGAAGACCGAGATATAACATCCTGCTTCTTACTTTTCCAAGAGATTAGAGAATCTCCTAGAAAAATACAAAAGCCAATAGTGGATTTGCGATCAGTAGGATCACCAGCCCAATCTGCGTCAGAGTAAGCACATAACTCTAAAGATGAAGTAGAAGAAAGCAAAAGAGTCTGAAACTGAGTGCCACGTAGATATCTCAAAATGCGAATAACAGCAGCCCAATGAACTGTAGTGGGAGAAGTAACAAACTGACTGACAATGTGAACAGCATATGCAATGTCAGGACGAGTGATAGTGAGATAAACCAAACTTCCAACAATCGTTCTATAAAGATTAGGATCTGACAATGGAGATCCATCAGAAATAGAGTATCGAGCATTGAGCTCAATTGGAGTATCAACAGTCTTATTATCTGAGAGACGAGCGCGCTCGAAAATGTCAGAAATATACTTGGATTGAGAAAGAAGATAACCTTTTGGAGAAGAAGCTACTTCAATACCCAAGAAGTAACGAAGGGGACCCAAGTCCTTCATAGCAAAACTTCGAGTCAACTCAGACTTCAACAAGTTAATCCCAACAACATCATCGCCTGTAATAATCATATCATCAACATAAAGAGAAAGCCAAATTCGACCAGACGAGGTACACTTGACAAATAACGCGGAATCATGGTTACTTGAGCAAAAACCAAGAGAAGTAATCACAGTAGAGAATTTCTCA
The DNA here is from genome assembly GCA_030737875.1 of Allium sativum. NCBI lineage: Eukaryota > Viridiplantae > Streptophyta > Magnoliopsida > Asparagales > Amaryllidaceae > Allium > Allium sativum. Next base: position 1,041,354,899 of record CM060916.1, on the reverse strand, counting down.
AACCAAGCACGGGGAGCTTGTTTGAGACCATAAAGAGCTTTCCTAAGTTTGCAAACTTCACCGGGTTGATGATCAATACCAGGAGGAGGAATCTTATAGACTTCTTCATGAATATCTCCATTCAAAAAGGCATTTTTAACATCCATTTGAGTAATATTCCAGTGGCGAATAGAAGCAACCGCAATAAGAGTTCGAACTGTAGTCATTTTTGCAACAGGAGCAAAAGTCTCCTCATAATCCATACCATATTCTTGAGAATAACCTTTAGCAACCAAGCGAGCTTTATACCTTTCAATAGATCCATCAGCTTTAGTTTTAATCTTATAGATCCAACGAGAACCAATAGCACGTTTTCCTGCAGGAAGAGGTACTAAATCCCAAGTATGAGTCTGATGAAGAGCAGTCAGCTCTTCTGCCATAGCACGTTGCCAACGAGGATCACGAACAGCATCTTTGAAAGATGAAGGCTCAGAGAGACAATGTATAGAAGCAAGAAATGAAGAAAAAGAACTGGAAAGACAAGAGTATTCAAAATCAGGTCGTTTAGTAGATTGACGGTTTCAGATAGGATATCGACGTTCACTAGCATCTACTGTCTCAGAAGGTGATTGGGTGGTTGTTGAGTCAATGGAAGTGGCTGGATTTTCAGCAGGAGGTGGCTCATCATCATCAGCAGTGAAAGGATTAATATGAACAAGATCAGACATAGATATATTGTGAGTACGATCAGGAATTGTAAAGTAAGGAATATGTTCAAGAAAAACAACATGCCGAGAAACATATAGCTTGTGACTGACTGGATCAAAACAACGATATCCTTTTTGTCCAGCACCATAACCAAGAAAAACACATATAGCAGACCGTGAAGTTAGCTTACTCCGTTGGACATGAGGAAGAAGAACAAAGCATGTGGAACCAAAAACACGAAGAGAAGAATAATCTGGTGAACAACCATACAACTTCTCATAGGGGGACAAGCCAGAATTATGAGAAGTAGGAATTCTATTAATCAAATAAACAAAGGTAAGAGCTGCCTCTCCCCAAAATTCACTTGGAACACTAGCAGACAATAAAAGAGATCAAGCAGTTTCAAGAATATGTCTATGTTTTCTTTCAGCAACTCCATTTTGTTCAGGAGTATCAGTGCAAGAAGTCTGATAAATTGTACCATCTAAAGCAAGAATTTCCTTAAAAGCATGAGAAGTATATTCTCCCCCCAAGTCACATCTAAAACATTTGATAACAGCTCCATGCTGAGTTTTAATAAGAGATCGAAACTCATTATAGATGCCAAAAAATTCTGAGCGACATTTCATAAGATAAATCCAACAATAACGAGTGCAGTCATCAATAAAAGAGACATAATAACGAGAGCCTCCCTTTGTAGAAACAGGAGATGGTCCCCAAACATCAGAATGAATAAGATCAAAAGGTGCAGTAGAAGAAGTATTACTTTGGGGAAAAGGCAAAGCAGAAAATTTTGCAAGTTTACAACCACTACAATCAGAAATGTCATGAGTTTTCAATTCTCCCAAAACTCCTGTAGACGCTAAGAATTGTAATCGAGACTTAGAAACATGACCCAAACGAGAATGCCACAAATAAAACATAGACGATGACTGACTCAAATGAAAAGATGAAACATCCACACCAGGAACAGAAGCTGCAATCTCTGAAATCTTAGGATTTTTGAGCTGATCCAATACATAAAGTCCTCCTTCTCTATGGCCGGTCCCAATCACTTTCTGAGACTTTGGATCCTGAACATAACATGCAGAAGAAGAAAAGGAAACCAAGTAGCCATTATCACAAATTTGACCAACAGAAGCAAGATTTAATGCAAGTTTAGGAATGTAATAGACATTAGATAAGGACAGAGATGGTGTAATGACTGAACCAACACCTTGCACAAGCATAGATGTACCACTAGCACTCATGACAGGCATAGAAACTTTATGAGCCAAGGAAATGAAAGAGGATAAATTAGGTGACATATGATTTGAAACGCATGAATCTAAAATCGAGGCAGAAGAGGGTAAATTAGATGAATTAGACGACAAACCTTGTTGAGATGTAGCTGACATAGCATGTGGCTGAGATGCAAGGAATTTCTGAAATTGTTCAATCATTCAAGAATCTAAAGAAGGAGCTGTAAGAGCATTATGAGGGCGAGGAAGAAGAGGAGGTCCATTATGAGGGATTGGTGGTCGAAAATTTTTCAATTGCTGAGGTTGCTGATAGACCTGCTGCTGCTTTTTTTTCTGTGGACATTGAGATTTTCAATGACCTTTTTATCTACAATAACTGCATTCATCACGAGCAACTGGAACATAAGGTCTGACTTGTGAATTTGAATTTGGTCGTGGAGGCACAGCAAATACTGATGGAGTAGAGACTTCCTTTGCAATAGAAGACTGAAGACGAATTTCCTCTACCAAAAGTTCACTAACAACAGAATCAACAGAAGGTAGCGGATGACGATGTAGAATAGACCCACGAAGTCCTTCAAACTCGTCACGAAGAGCCATCAAAAACTGTACCAATCTTTGTTCTTCTCTTCGTGCAATATAAGATGCAAAGGAGCGTAATTCAGCAGATTCTGTGAGCGCCAACTGATCCCACAAGTCTGTCATAGCATCATAAAACTCTTGAATACTCATGCTTTTCTGCTGCAGAGCACGAATGTCAGACTCCAATTGGTACTGTTTTACAAAGTTAGACTGTGTATACAATCCAGCAAGATGGTCCCAAACCTCTTTAGCTGTCTCATATTTTGCTAATTGAGTACCTATCGAGTGCTTCACTGAATTGTTAATCCAAGTGATAATTTTAGAATTTGCAGTGTCCCACTTGTCAAACAAAGACACATAATTAGCAGTTGTGTTATCCACAGGCTTTACAATGGCACCCGAAATATAACCCCAATTTTGTTTACCTTTCAAAAAAAAATTTCATCACATAACTCCAATAAGCATAATTTTTACCATCTAACTGAACATTGACAGCTTGGAGTGAATCATCTCTAATGTCATCCATATTAATAAATCACAGAACAAACAAAATACTTGGGGTCTGGAAACCAAAAGAAAACTCAAACACAAACACAGAGAGCAAACTCAAAAGAAAAAGGAAAAAGTTCGGACAGGGAACAACAAAATACTGAACAACAAAATACTTGGTTGCTAAGGTTTCGGGTCTTGGATGGATAGGGGTGAGATGCGGTACTGAGTATTTTCGGATCTGGAAACAATTGAATTTTCGGATCTGGAGACAATCCAAGATGCGGTACTGAGGAACGGTGGTACTGGCAGAGGAACGGTGGTCTGGGATCGTCGTTGAAATAGATCGACGTGGGTCTGAGAATCAGAAGAGGCCGAGATGGTTGTTGTGCCACGCGACTTGGGTTTGGAAGAGGATGGTGCTTCGGTGGTAGAATAGGATGGTGCTGGAACGGCGGTTTTGGATCTGAGACTTGGGTGGCTTCGGAACGGTGGTTTTGGATCTGTGATTCTGATGGAAAACGTAAAAGAGTGGAGGCTTCGGTGGAAAACGTGCTTCGGTGGCTGGTGCTTTAGGAAGACAGAAAAGAGTATTCCAGAGAGAGATTAAAGAGGGCTGTCAGATAAATCACCAACAAAGAAGATTTGGCTCTGATACCATGATAATTCTAATAAAGAGGTCTAAAGCAATTCATTTATTCATCTACACCATTACAATACAAAGCAGATGACGGCTAAAAGAGGAGAAAGTCTTAACCCTAAAACAACACAAGAGGCCTTTATATATAGGCAAAAACATAGAAAACAAAAGACTATATTGTCCTTTAGAGAATATTAATTATTAATTACGCTAACATAGATAATCAAGCTTAGGTCCAATTTCATTTTATTCCATGTCCATATAAAATTTAACAAGTTTCAATCTCAAAGTAACTAGAACTTATAGAGCGCGGATCGAGAATTAGAGTGCAGAGATTTGATTCTAGAAACGGTTGTTGCAGTTGTTGAATCTATATTTGTTTAGTCTTGTTCTAGTTGAAAACCCCCAATTTGCAATTCCTAGATGTTGTCTTGACGAAGAAGAAGTAGCCAGAAGCAGCATAAGGACAGAATGAAATGGTGGGAAGGGAATGAGGCTAGGGGATGAGTTTATATAGGATTGGGCAGACGAATCTGGACAGAAAACGAGGTCAAATACATCAGAATGCATCCGATTCAGGAAGTGGGCTCGGGAGGCAGGTCAACCCCCAGGTCGGCACTATGGTCGATCTGGTCCCTGGGAGGTCGACACTATAGTCGACCCCCAGGTCGACCTGGTCCATGGGCGGGAATTTTCCCGCCCAGCCTGTTCTGGGGTTTGAATTCGAATTTCGAATTCGAATTTCGGGCTGTTTTTTATTCTGAAAATTCGTGAAACTTCAGAGGGTCATATCTCCCTCATACGGACTCCGATTCTCGCAAACTCGGACTCGTTTCCAAGCAGAATTTTGAGACAAACACAATGGCGCAACCCGTTTCCCTTGATTCTCATTTTAAAATTTAATTCTGCCTTGATTTCTTGTTTTAATATGTTATCAAAATTCGGGTTGTTACACTTATTATTAATTTCTATTATGGTAACATAATCACTAGGAGCTTGTAGAAAGGCTAATCTTAAATGATTGTATGTAAGGATATTAGCAAACAGATTATATTCTGGAGTATCAGTTTTAATAATAAACATTTTTTCCTTAGTTTCTATGATGGATTTAGCCATCAAGAATATTGATAGTTTACTTTTAAAATTTTATATATTTTATCCACCTCTATGGCTCTGATACCAAATATAGTTAAATTCAAAATTTAAAATACATGATCTTAAAATAATTTTATTTCTGAAAATGCAGGATCTTGAAATAATTCATATTTTTGAAAAATTTCAAAAATTTTTACTCTTTTTTTTTACGAGTGGAGTGTGTTTTTTTAACTTATGCAAAAAGTTTTAAAAATAAGTTAAAAAAACACACTCCACTAGTAAAAAAAAGTTCCTTACAGAAGATATATATTATATATGTGTGCTCTCTTCCTTTCAGAAGATCACTCATTTTTGGTTTTAAAAAAAGTTTAACTACTGTAAAAAGTTCCTTAATTAAGATGAATCAAAAACTGGCAATCTCTAATTGTTACCTGTTTGGGCCCAGCACGCTTCCAATCCTTACGATTCTCATGTTCTTCTACGGCTTCATGGCTCACTCTGCCAAATGCCAATGAACGCTGGATACTAATCAAGACTCCAGGAAATGACTGAAGGATTCCAAGCAGTAAACAAACTTAGGAGCTTTAGTTTATGATTCTCAGAACTCGGAAATTTTAAACAGATAATTTTACTCAGTACAAACTTTTTATTGATAATTGAGGAAAATACAAACTTATTACAGTACACTCAGGCTCACACACTAATTTACAAACTATGAAAAATATTTGCTCTGGTTAACTTCGAATGCCCCTCTTTGAATGTCTTCCAGTACATTTATAGTTGGTTTATACCGCCTTAGGCTTTTTACTCGATGCTTCTTAGTCGGTTCTTTTTAGAATGCTTTTATTATCTGGACCACTCTTCCTTTATTATTTTTTCTAGACATCTCATACGATGCTTTTATTATTTTGGACAGCTCATCCTTTAGAGTACATTTATTATCTTGTCTGGACAGCTCATTCTTCAAATAAATTTGAGTCTCTTTCAGAATTATGTTCCAACTTGTCCTTTTCTCTTACCCTTGAGGGGCCCTCCATTATGTCCTGATCTTTGGGGTCTTCATACTGTAATGTCTCCCACTTTATGCCATGGACTTGTAATTTCCTTTTTAGTTCTTCTGACAAATTCTTAAGGAAATATTTATATGCATTTTTATGTGTGTCCCATTTTAGAATTCTTTCTATAAACTGAATTATATCTTTTTGGCTCCTGTCTTTAGAACTTTGCTGACTGCTAAAATTAACTCATTAGGTTTAGATTCATAAGTCCATATGTTGGTTTATAGAGCTTCTATAGTTCTTAATATTAGACTTGCCAATTGCTTCGCCTTTATTGCTGATATTACGTCGTCTTCAACCAAGAACATATTTTGAAAGAACTTTGGAGTCAGTCTTTTTGATCCCATCTTCATTTCTATCATGGAGAGACATTATTTGCCTTCTTCAGGAATAACTTGGTTACATGCTAAGTAGATATTGTTGTGCTTGATGGCTTTTGAGAAAGTATAAACTGCATTTCTTACTTTGGGCGGTCCCTTCTGGTTATGAAGGGTACTGTCTGTATAAATACAATAAATCAATCCTGCTTTATATAGGTCTTTCACCACTAGTGGATCAGCCTCAGGGTGAATATATACTTTGCTTAAATCATATCCGTATCCTGAATATATCCCTTTATAAGGGTTTATCTCCAGTAATATTGGTTGTACCAAATTACTAAACCACATGATAAATTCTTTGTTTTGTTGTTTTACCTCAGAGGGCTTATTGACTGATGTCTCAGTGATATGCATGCTTTGAGTTATTTCTTCTTTTTTAAGTATATCCTTTTGTACTTCTTTTAACATGAGCTCTGAGTAGGAGATCATGTGATGGAAGAAGAATCTTAATTTCTCCTTCTTTTCATTATCTGCTTTGACAAAGTATTGCTCAAAGGCCTCTTGTGCTTCTAATACTTCTGTATATATTTTATCGAAGATTCTAAGATAATCAATTGTATCTTCATTCCTGCCTATCATCATGTAATTCTCTGCTTAAAGTATCTGCAAGAAAGTTAGTTTTCCCAGAAATATGTTCAATTTTAAAATTAAATTCAGAAAACCATGATTGCCATCTTATTGGTCTTTTATTGGGTCCTATGTCAGGTATTTTGTTTTTTATTCTGGATTTTGCATTAATGGAGTCTGTGTATCTTAAAAGGTCTGTTTAAATATAAATAAATGGCTTTAATACTATTTTTAATAGCTAAAAGTTCTTTGTCATTGGAGTGGTAGTTCAATACACTTTGTTTAAATGTTCCAGATTTATATCTACATAATTTTTCTTGGTTATTTCTAATGGCTACTAGGGCTGCTCCCCAATATGAGTCCGAAGCATCTCTATATATAATTAATTCATCTTTTTCTAATGGTAAAGATAATTTAGGCATATATTCACAAATCTTTTTAATATGCTGAATATATTTTGTATCGTCTTCTATCCATTGCCGTTTACAATTCTTTTTAAGTTTTTGCTGCAAAGGGCCCCTTAATTTTGCTAATTTGTTAATAAATATATCAGCATAATTAAGACATCCTAAAAATCTTTGTAATTGTTTTATATCTTCTAATTGATCAGGGAATTCTTTAATTTTTGTAAGTATATGTGGCTGTAATTCTATGTCTCCATTATCTCTGGTTATGTCTAAGAAATCTATTTTTTGTACACCAATATTTGCTTTTTTCGCAGAAAGAGTTATTCCTCTTTTTATACATGTATATATTGCTAAATTACAGTGTTTAATATGGTCTTCTATATTATCAGAAAATATTAAAATATCATTAACATATACAATACAATAATCATCATGTTATTTTAATACTTCATCCATTCTTCTTTGAAATATTTGTGGTGCATTTTTTAATCCAAAGGGCATAACTAGCCATTCATATTGTCCTTTCATAATTTATTTCTATACTAAAGCATAATTTTTTTAACTATCACATCTAGGTAATGCTACTTAGAAGAGATAAAAGAAATAGTTTAAGTGGAAAATGAATAAAAAAATGTGTAATGCACATACAATGGATATTTGAATAGGTAGACATTTCCAGTATAACAAGAATGCTTTGGCTACATTTCATTACAATGTCATGATTTTTTCGTTAATTAAAGCACTTGTGATCTAACATTTATCATTAAAATGTCACATAATATTATTAGTTATGCTTTTTAAATCAATTGTAGTACACAATACAAATGTGTCTTTAGCTTATATGATTTATGCAGTGCGTTAATTTATCGTTATAGTTCCTTATATTTCTTATTAGCAAGTTTTGCACATAAAATGAGTCCACTCACGGTTGATAGTGTTCTTTTCAATGGAAAAAGCATAAGATAGTAACATTTTTTGGAAGTTGGTCACCTTTAAAAGAATGACTTTTTGTGTACTTCCTCAAACAATCAGCTTATGACCATAGAAAATAACAAATAAAAGAACACCCGGTAGTAAAGCACAAAAATTTCGTAGTGTTATTCTAACGCATAGAATAATTTTGTCAGTAATTAAAAAAATTCATTAAATAATCTATGCACCAACATAATAGAGATTGTCGTATTCCAGGCATAAGTCATCACATATACGATCACATGTTAAGGATGGTAACATACTACATACGTGTCTTTTGATATTACAACTAATATACACTGTCATTACGGAAACAGAGGTTGAAGATAACCTCTAGTTTTTTATATTCTAGAGGAAAAAAACCAAACTGATATAACAATTTAATAACAGAATTTCACTACAATTATATAATGAGAGGAGAGAGCTAGAATATATTGAGATACAACATAAAGTTTTGGCTTTATAAAATGTCTATTGAAAACTTGGGAACTTTAAATGCATTGAGCTCCAGCCAAATCTTTATCACTAACTTGATGAAGACATGCTACCATTGGTTATTTTCATCAACTGTCTGCATGCACACAGAAATTCATCATTTGTTTTTCATAACTACAACAATTCACGTATGTCATAAATACAAGTTTGTCAAATATATATGATGAAATCGGTTTAATGATGAAATGCATCACGCGTGTCTATTATTGGAGCTTGAAAGAAACACCATGATTTTGCCTAATCCAGAAAAGACAGAAATTTATGAAATCAAATAGAAACAATGCCTAATCATATTTATAATTTGTACGGAGCATGGGCAAATAAAGGAGAGTATTTATGACACAGAGATTTCTTTGTTTGACAGTCGTTCAAAGTTTATTGGGTAAGAGAAAATTCTCCAGTCTTCCACTATTTTCATTGGAAAATTCAATAACTGCAAATTAAATTACAGCAAATTAAGTGAAGCATGGTAACCATTACGTTTTTCAATCGGGATATTCCAATAAATATGACTATATGACTGGTATTAAAAGCCTAAAATTATGGAAGCATGAGGAACTTTTCCATGATTTTGTTGCAAAAAGCTTGAGAATGATTTGAAAAGCTTGTTGTTTATATTTTTTTAAACAAAACCTAATAAAACAAATTCAAGAAATCAAATAAATCGAATAATTAGATGTTAATGAGCACCCAATAGCCTGGATGTAAATTTTATTCTCATATTGCTCACTGTTTCAAGCCAACAACAGTCTACAGATGTCATCATCTTAGTTTCCTTCCAGAATAAATTCATAGCTCATTCTCACTCATTAAAATAACTGATATAAATCGAACAATACGGTGCATCCGTAATATTATGGTAAAGAAAGAATACCCACTGATAGTGAATGAGTGATTGTAGAGAAATATAAAGTGGAAATTAACAATAAATCAAGCATCTGTACTCATTAATAGAAAACTACCGAAAGTGAAAAGAAGGCTAAGGAAACATGATAAATGCAATATGATAGGAAAAAAATATAATAGTCTCAGCAATTTTATAGGCCGTACAAAATGCAAATATTTAGCCATAAGCTTTTGTTTGTCTTTTTCGTATTCATCCATTTTCAATTAATAGAAACACAGTTTAATCGACAGAAACTCTGTTTATATTGCAGCAAAAAGGTTCCATAGAAAGAACAATACAATATAAGAGTTTGATTATTTACGACCGAGTAAGGTATGTAGAATGTAAAACTAATCATCGTATCTAAATGCTTCTCGATAATTACTGACATTGTAGAAAACAAAGTTCCGATTATAAGATTGTTTGTAGCCAAAATTATCACAGTCATTAGTTTCAGATTCAAGCACTGAACCGATTATTAAGAAATTTCATCAAACAAAAAAATCTATTGTAGTAATTCTCATGCTAGATATAAGACAGCAATGGTTACCTATACATAAGACTTTTTTATAACTGCTATATTTTAAATGATGCCCAACAGTGTTCTGTATTTAAATTATAATTCAAGAGAACTTGAGAAAGGAAAAAAAGATGAATAGTAGCAATACGGAAAATTGATAATAATCATACTTACTGGAAAGACGGCGATGAGAATCAAAGTGAGAAGATGAATTTGGAAGATAGATGGCCGTTTAAACTTCCTTGTCCATAACATTTGAAGGATGAAGGAAGACAGTTCTTTAATAGATGGAAATGGAATTTTGTGTGCCACTTGTCAAAATTGTGGTTAATTACAAAGTGTGATTTTTCTTTTCCAACATGAAATATATTTTTATTTACTGCCCACAATGTTGCAAAATTGAAAAGAATTTTATTAACTTCAATTTATGGATATTGAGCAATCAGAAAAAAAATCTGAGAATCTAAATGCAAGCAAGATTTGAAAGTTTTGCAATATTGATCTATAAATTGTTGGTTGGGAAATATACTGCTTCCGCAAAATTAAAACATCTAAATATAAATAATTGGATGCATCCTAAACCTGCCACCAGCCAATATGTTATGGTTTGTGATATTTATCACATGGATATTAAAGTGGAGATATTGGAAGTTGCATTTGTTGACCGAGTTTTATGGATCTATTGAGATATTTTAGGAAAAGATTTATTTTGAGCAAGTCCTAGGAAGTATTTATTTCTGAGATATTTTAGGGTCCAATTGGGTATAGATCTAGTCTTTCCATTTGTCTATATAAGCATGTCATTAGGGATAGATTTATTTGTACTTTTGAGGGATAAAAACTTATTTTTGTTTTTAGGGATTGAGATATTTTCTCAATTTTAGGTCTTTCTTTGTAATTAATTGGTGGAATAATAAAGGTTTGTTTGGTGGAATTTTCTTGTTATTGTTATCTTCTTCTCTCTTTCAAAATCTAATTGTGTAGTGATCTTGTGGAAACCCTAACAATTGGTATCAGAGCCTTCTACACAAATTTTTGGAGAGGGTTTGAATATGGATAAAATAATTATTGAAAAGCTTAATGGAAGAAAATGGGGATTATGGAAGGCAAAGATGGAAGATTTCATTTATCTTAATGATCTTCATCAGCCACTGGAGAATAATGGGGAAAAACATAGCAATCTATCTGAAGTAAAATGGGAGACTTTGGATAGGAAACTCGCTGCGTCTATTCGATGTTTTTTGGATAATTCAGTGTTTCATATTGTTGCTAATGAAACATCTGCTTATGCAATATGGAAGAAATTGGAAGGGGTTTCTGCAAAGAACTTCGCAAAAAATAAGGCTCTTCTTATGAGAAGATTGGTGAATTTAAAGCTTAAGGAAGGTGGATCAATTGGAGAGCATCTTAATGATATTCAGGAAATTGTGAATCAATTGGCTACCTTGAATTTCAAGGTGGATGATGAAACACAAGCTTTAATAATGATGAGTTCGTTGCCAGAAAGTTAGGAAACACTTGTGGTTGTATTGAATAACTCAAATTTCGATGGCGTTGTTTCAATGGGGTATGTGGTTAGTAGCTTGCTTAAAGAGGAGATGCGGAGGATGAGTCTTATGGAAGGAAAAGATAAGGAGGCAACAGAAATTGAAACTCAAATTGAAAAAGCTTTTATTGCAAGGAGGGTTAGTCAACGAAATATGGAAAGGCAATCGAATAGGTCGGACATGAGAAAGGAATACATTTGTTTTTACTGTGACAAACGCGGTCATCAACTGAGAGTTTGTCATAAACTTAAAAGGGAAAAGGAGAAGATGAAGGCATTGGAGGAAGAGTCCGATGAACAAGATAATAACGGTAACGTGGTGAATTTTGGTGAAGAGATTGAAGGAAATGTTTTATGTGTTAATAAAGGAAAAAGCAAATATTGGATACTTGATTTAGGAGCTTGTTTCCACTTGTGCCATCAAAAGGAAGCATTTATTGATAATGAAGAACAAAGCAGTAAAGTGGTATCCGCCGACGGTCGAGATTTGCATGTTAAAGGCATAGGTTCGGTTCGATTGAAGATGAATAATGGAAATGTTATGAAGCTAACAAGAGTTAGGTACATCCCAGAAATTAAGAAGAATCTTGCTTCAATTGGACAGTTGGAACAAAAATGTTGCAATTTCTCGACTAGAGGTGGAGTTACAAGGGTTTGGAAGGGTAACAAGGAGCTTCTGCGCGCAAAACGGGGAAATGATAACATATATAAATTGGTTGGAAAAACGGTGGAGAATGTTATGAGTTCTCAAATAGGATTAGGAGAGGCGAATTCATCTGAATAAAGGTGGAGCCATCAACGTAAAGCCACAAAGTCTATGTGGAGGCCATTGTGGTATTACAAGCAATTTTGAGATCTTTTATATAGTGTATCTCATTAGAGAAATGCATAGTTTGGGGGTGATTTTTAGATTTGTTGATTGTTGGAGTGATTTCATATCAAGGTGGAGTGTTATGGTTTGTGATATTTATCACATGGATATTAAAGTGGAGATATTGGAAGTTGCATTTGTTGACCGAGCTTTATGGATCTATTGAGATATTTTAGGAAAAGATTTATTTTGAGCAAGTCTTAAGAAGTATTTATTTCTGAGATATTTTAGGATCCAATTGGGTATAGATCTAGTCTTTCCATTTGTCTATATAAGCATGTCATTAAGGATAGATTTATTTGTACTTTTGACGGATAAAAACTTATTTTTGTTTTTAGGGATTGAGATATTTTCTCAATTTTAGGTCTTTCTTTGTAATTAATTGGTGGAATAATAAAGGTTTGTTTGGTGGAATTTTCTTGTTATTGTTATCTTCTTCTCTCTTTCAAAATCTAATTGTGTAGTGATCTTGTGGAAACCCTAACAATGGATATTCTTTTAAATTTCGTCTCTAGTAAAAACGGGAAAGGTATAACACAACCTTACACTGCTTTTTAACTACTTTAACAAAAGACGGAATCTTTAAATACTTACAAATCAATAAACACCATACCCTAATTAGTACGTATGAAGTTTATGTTAGAATTTCAATCTTGCATGATGAGATTGAGTTTACCATATACAAAAGGTCTAATGGTATTATTTTTTATTTTGCATAAATTACTGCTAAGTTTCTATGAAAGATCTAAGGTATAAAATTGAGTTGTCTTTCTCATGTCAATTTTATAGAAAGACTCAACCATAAACGATTCCTAATGCATGTTCTGAGATATGATAAATGGAAATATATATTTGTTTTCAACTACTCTCAGAGACTCAGAGAGCCCCAAAAACCCCGTGAACTTCATAGAGGCCACACTTCAACTATGATAAATGGAAATATTATGTCAGAACAAATCTGTTTCACCCAAAAACATAAAAATACCATTTATTAAGTGAGTTGCTTCCATTGTCAAATTGGTTTATTACATTGCCATGCATACAAAGAGTAGTTAAAGGTAAAAATTATAGTTGATCTTATCATCCAGTTCAAATTCTGAGCAGAGATCGATGTGCTTTCATAGCTATATATCAAATGCCTAAGTGTAGTTCAGCAACATAGAATGAAATTAGTATGCAATAATAGTTAAAAAAGAAAAAGACTGCCATTATAATAATTATAAAAATATAGTAGAGCATGAAATAGATTTCAATCACTTATGTCCTGTAATAACTAAATTAAAAACGTAACATATTATGATAAAATGAGTAACATATATATTTTCTTATAGGTACAAATTGGAGAAGAATGGTCATACCAAAAAAAATTGACCGTCAACTAATGGTTTTTTATAATCTAGTCATTATGAGATATCATTGACATATAACATGCACACTGGTATAAAATAGCCGGTCAGTTTTAATAAAAAGAATTACGAAGTTATCTTAATTATTTATAAGTTACAAAACTGTACGAGACAACAATATTGCAAATCAAACTATGTTGAGTTCTTACAATATACTCGAAATTTAGTGTCGTCCTCGAATACTAATCAAGCACAGGGAAAATAAGCTCTGTTTAATTGTGTACATGTATTCCATTAAGTCTTATAAAAATAAATTATTAAACAGTGACAAAATAAGGAGATTTTGACCACGACTAATAGTAGTGCCCAAGTTATTTCAGTTTTATGGATGTCTATAATTGTGGAAAATAGCAATTTGGTGTTATTTAAACTTAATACATGGGCATCCTCTCTTAGAAGCATGTTTTCTATACCTAAAGATTTATTTTTAATAACATGTATTTTATTTTATTTTGAAAATCAAATTTGTACTTCCTTTTGTTAATTATTCAATGCATGTAGCAGCAATTGAATGTCCAATACGTGTGAATGGCTTGACAGAAAATATCCCTAGAATTTTTTTCAGCTTGTTAATTAATGTTTAATTGGAATACACAGTGCTTGCATGAAGATTCCAAGACAAACAAATAAATTTCATCTATGAGTATCCTTACATGGACCATCTTGTCATTGAGCAATATAACAACCAATTGATATATTATCATATCAGAAACAGTTAGAAATGAATGGATATAACACATCCGTTTATTACATACTCTCCCCGATAGGCCCAAAGCCTTTTATTTTATTTTCTCATGGGCTTGGCCCATTTCCTGTTTTAATCGTTTTCTGTATATAAAGATATTTTGTACATGCCATGAATGATTCTGTACTCATTTTTCTGTAATTCCTCTTTCAGAAGTAATAAAAAAATTCGTTTATTCAATTCTTTCGAGAATTCAACTTGGTATCAGAGCAAGAATTTGTGCTTAATAGCATTTTCTGCTTGATCCTGTGCAAATATAATCTCTGATTAACAGCGGTTATTGTCCATCAGTTAGATATCATCATTTGGACCTTCTCATTAAAGGTTTTACCTTGTCACTTGAGAGTTGTTGGCCACAATAAAGGAACCGTGCCTCGCCTGTGCTATTACAGGCTGCAATAGTTCTTTCATTCAAGCTTTTGTGGTAAAAGAATTCTGAATCTTGCAAGAAAGCTGATCAAGAAAGTAAATAAACAAGATTAGTTGATAAGAGAACCATCCAGAAAGGCCTGTCAGAATTCTTTATCAAGTTCTCTCTTAAAGCTCTCATCATTCAAGCCTTTAAGGTTGCTTCAATCATCAAATAAAGAATTTCTTTATTTTCACAATTCAAAGCTTTTCTAAATTCAGAAATCCTTACCTGTTTTTGGGTCAACCTGCTTCTATTGTCGGTCATGGCTGGTCCTGATGATTCAGCCAGTGCTAATGTCTCTATTGGTAGAGTCTCAACGGGTCAGAATCAACCACCTGATCCCATCCAAGATTTGATGAAATCAATCATCAAACCACAAAGTCAGCTGATCTCAATACAGCTTGATGAATCAAATTACCAGGAAATTACAGGTAGAAGCTGCTGTTAGAGGATACGGTCTTGAAGATTACATATATGGAACAAAAATTGTTCCATCTAAGTATACTCGAGACAATGAAGATAAACTTGTGCAAAATACAGAATTCTTGTCATATCAAAGGCAAGATAGTCTTATCTGTGCATGGATGATGTCATCCATTGGAGCAACTATATTACCTCAGTTAATTGGTGTAAAAACTGCAAATGAAGTCTGGTCCACAATTGAGAGAAAATTTTCTACTCAATCCTCAGCTCGAATCATGCATTACAAAAGACAACTTCATAGTATTAGAAAGGAAGATGCAAGTATGAATGGGTATTTGTTAAAAGTAAAGAACATTTGTGATCAATTGAACTCTGCAGGGCAGAAGATTCCTGAATCAGAACAAGTGTTGTCTATAATAAGTGGATTAGATGATGATTACGAGGTTGTGTCTGCAATAATTTTGTCCATGGATCCTACACCCACTTTACAATATGTATATTTAACCTTGTTGGCTCATGAAGGTAGAATTGATCATAAAAAGAATGCCAGTTCAGATTTGTCTATCAATTACACTGCCTATGGTAGAGGTAAAACTCAAGCAAATGTTCAAAGAAACCTAAACCAAGCTAATGTTCAGAGAGGAGGTGGTCAATCTAATCGAGGCAGAGGTAGAGACAGAAATAATTACTCAAGAACCAGATGTAAAATTTGTGAAAAATTTGGACATACTGCAAATAAGTGCTATTTTATATATAATTCAAATGTAAATCCTAGTTAATCCAGCAATAATTCAAACATTAACATGGTTAATGTGCAAAAAATGGTAATAAAAGTCAGACAGAAAATAGCAGTGCAGACACTACTTCAACAGATGATGCAAATGATGACTGCTGGTATCCAGATTCAGGGGCTACTAACCATGTCACCAACAACTTAAGCAATCTCAATTTGGGGAATAAAGAATACAAAAGTATGCAAAATCTTTAAGTTGGTATTGGTAAGATTGCATATATTACATATACTGGAAATGCAAGTCTAAATGGACCCAAAGAACTTATTTTAAAAAATTTGTTGAGGGTTCCTTCTATTAAAAAGAACTTAATGAGTGTTTCCCAATTTGCAAAGGATAACAAAGTTTATTTTGAATTCTATCCAAATTCTTGCATTATCAAAGATATACTAACTCAAGAAATCATTTTGCAGGGTAAAGAATATAAAGGGTTATACAGATTTGATATTACAAATCACAAAAACCCTAAATCTAATAACAAAGAATGCATTATGACTTTTGTTAATGATTCTGAGTGTAGTAGAAATTTTGATCTATGGCATTGTAAGCTAGGACATCCTAGTATTCGACTTGTTAAACAAATCATGGATGATGTGAATTTGAATACAAATGCTATTTCTGATTCATATATTTGTTCCACTTGTCAATTGGGAAAATCTCATAAACTTGCATTTCCAGACTCACAAACAGAATATTCTAATCCTCTTGAATTAGTGGCTACTGATTTATAGGGTCCAACATCTACATGTTCTGTGTATGGCTACAAATATTATATTTCCTTTGTTGATGCATATTCTAGATTTACATGGATATACATGTTAAAATCTAAATCTGATGTAAGTAGTGTGGTTATTCAGTATATAAACAAGGTAGAAAATATGATTGAGCTTAAAGTAAAAACCTTTCAAACAGATGGTGGTAGAAATTTTTTACCATTAAAATCATTTTTTGAAAAAAAAGGTATCAATCATAGAACCACATGTCCATACACTTCAGAATAGAATGGGTTAATAGAGAGAAAACACAGACATATTGTTGAAACTGGTCTAACTTTGCTTGCTCAAGCTTCAATACCTCTGAAATACTGGCCAGAAGCTTTTGATACTGCAGTGCATTTAATAAATTTATTACCCACAAAGGTTTTAAAATTTAAATGCCCACAAGAAAATCTTTACAAAGTCAGACCAGATTATAATCACCTGAAAGTGTTTGGATGTGAGTGTTATCCTTGTTTAAGGTCTTACAATACACATAAATTGGATTTTAAATCAACTCCATGTACTTTTCTAGGATATTGTACCAAACAGAAAGGTTATAAATGTCTAGACAAATCTGGTAGAATATATATCTTTAGACATGTAAAATTCAATGAACATATATATCCTTTATGTACTTAAAGAGTAAAGACAACTAAAAAAGTTGTTGAGCCTAGAATGATCATACCTGAATTGCCTAAATAAATTTAAGTGACAGTACCACCTCAAAGAAATATGAGAGATACTACCACTCTCAGCACACAATGCCTTTAAGAAGGCCAGGCCAAAAGAATGTTTTTGAAGAAAACTATGAAAATCAGGGTGAATCATTTCAAGCATCTGATGAGAGAGGTAGTTAAACACCAACCAGTTATCAATCACCTGTCAGTGAGTCACCTGGGAACAACAGTTAAGACAATAATGTTAGAGACAATATTAACAAGCATCCTATGCTAACTCGTGCAAATTGTGGTATTTTCAAACCAAAGCATATCAATGTTGCTATTTTATATGGTGAACCAGGTTCTTTCTATGAAGCATCACAATGTGAGAACAGGAAACAAGCCATGAAAGAAGAGTATGATGCTTTAATTAAGAAAGGAACTTGGTCTCTGGTTAAGAAACCAGAAAACAAAAATATAATTGGATGTTGATGGGTGTAAAAATTAAAGAAAAATTCTGATCGTTCAATTTCTAAGAATAAGGCTAGATTGGTTGCTAAAGGTTACTCAAAACAGTTGGGTTTAATTTTTCAGAAACTTTTTCACCTATTGTGAAGCCTTCATCCATTAGAATAATTTTAACAATAGCCTTAAGTAGAAATTGGAGCATCAGACAACTAGATGTTAATAATGCTTTTCTTAATGGTGAATTGCAGGAAGACGTGTTTATGGAGCAGCCTGAAGGTTTTTATCAAGGCAATAAGTCAGAATGGGTGTGCAAGCTCAACAAAGCAATTTATGGATTAAAGCAGGCTCCTAGAGTTTGGTATGACAAGTTGAAATCAACATTGTCAATTGTGGCTACAAATCTACAAAACCCGATAACTCTGTTTTTACAAAATTCTCTGGAAGTGAAATAACTTATATTATAATCTATGTTGATGACTTTGTAATTACAGGAAGTAGCATGTTGGAAATTGAAAACATTACAAGAAGATCGAATTCAGAATTTTCAATTAAAGACTTAGGAGAAATAAGCTACTTTTGGGAATTGAAGTTGTCAAAACATCAGAATCAGAGATCCATCTTAATCAGAGAAAATATATATCAGAGATACTTCTTAAAGCCAAAATGGACAAAGCTAATCCTTTGCCAACACCAATGGTTGTAAATAGTCAACTTTCTAAACAGAAGGGTGAAGTATTTCAGGATGTAACCTTTTATAGAAGTATTATTGGAGCTCTTCAGTATGCTACAATAACAAGACCGGATATATCCTATTGTGTTAACAAGGCAAGTCAGTTTATGCAAAAACCTTTAGATACACATTGGGCTGCAGTTAAAAGAATTCTTAAGTATCTTAAAGGCACTCTGGATCATGGTCTTGTGTTCAAAGCAAGTAAATCATTCAACATCAATGCATATGCAGATGTTGATTGGGCAATAGATGTTGGTGACAGGAAATCAACATCTGGATATTGTATCTACCTAGGAAAAAATCCTATTTCATGGAGTGCAAAGAAACAAAGTACTATTTCATGGTCAAGTACTAAAGCAAAATTCAGATGTGTAGCTAATACTGCAGCAGAAGTTCTATGGATTGAATCATTGCTAAGTGAACTTAGAATTAAAACTGAAAAGAGAGCAGTAATTTGGTGTGACAATGTTAGTGCAATATCTTTAATGCCTAATCCTGTTTCACATTCTAAACAAAGCATATAGAACTTGATCAATATTTCATTCATGAACATGTCATTCAAGGAAAATTGAGAGTAGGGTATATACCATCTCAGCACCAGAAAGCAGATATACTTATTAAACCTCTCTCTAGACAAAATTTCACCAGATTGAAGGAAGAACTCAATGTAGATTCAGCAGATCCAAACAACAGATCTAACAGAATAATTTATATACCTGATTGAAAACGTAGACCTTCCAATTGATGTTGGATCAGGCTTGTTCAGCTAGGGTTTGAGCAGATTCGGATCAAATCCTTTCAAACACCAATTTAACCTCTCTCAATGAGACTGAAGCATACTTAAGTTCAAATAAACTTAAGTAATTTCCAGAATCATCTATATTGGAGGCCTAACAAGTTAATTCTGCCATCAATCGGAATATCAAGCCGCCATTTTTTATCTCTGGAAACCTAACTAGGGTTTGTTTTCAGGGGGGAGTTAGAAATGAATGGATATAACACATCCTTTATTACATACTCTCCCCGATAGGCCCAAAGCCTTTTATTTTCTATTTTCATGGGCTTGGCCCATTTTCTGTTTTAATCGTTTTCTGTATATAAAGACATTTTGTACATGCCGTGAATGATTCTGTACTCATTTTTCTGTAATTCTTCTTTCAGTAGTTATAAAAAATTTCATTTCTTCAATTCTTTTGAGAATTCAACTAAAAAAAAGTTTACTTGAATTGAAATAAGTTCAAAATGGAAGCCTACTTACTATATCTTTAGTTATATATTCAAGTTTACTTCAGTATTTTTGTTTATAAATATGCATCAATGATCTATAGGCTTTGAGTGGGTACATAAATTAAAAGGACATCGTCATATGATTTCATCCTTATGGAGAAGGAAATTTACCAGAAAAAAGATTACATATACTAACAGTTTCAAGTATTATGTGTTCTTTGTTTTGATATGGTCAAGGACATATGTGAAGGATGTTAAATGTGTAATCAACTACGATTTTCCAACATGTATTGAGGACTATGTGCATAGGTTGACTGACCTGGAAAGCAGGTGCAGTGCATACACGTTCTTCACACAAGCAAGCTCCAAGCTTTCAAAGAAATTAACATTCTGGAAGCAGGCTTCAAAATGTTGTCTCAAAGCTGCAAGAGTCTCAGGTATTTTATTTGATTATTCTCCTTGTAGGCTCTTACAATTGTTGCTGCGTATGTTTCACTTTTTTGGAGCCTTGACTCTTCCAAATAAAAACGTGCTATAGTATTTTAACCATCGAACTTTATTTTTTGGAACTTTAGGAACATTTTGCTATGTTGACTTATAGATGCATCTTGATTGGAGAAATATAACATATGAAATTGGATGACAGACCATGAGACAAGTCAATAGTGGAGTAGTTGAATTTTAATTCAGAACATTTAATCTAGGGTAGAATATACTTAATTACCTACTGCCTTAATTTAGGACATTGAAATACGACACCGATTCTATTAATTTAAGCTGAATCTAGTTTTATTTGGGAAAGAAGGAAGATAATGAAATCACAAACAAATGAATATAAAATAGTGAAGCGCTATTCGTCTATTTGAGACTACTAGATCTCCTGATCAGTGGTAGATATGGTTGAATTTATTTTCTTCTGAATAGAATTTTTATTTGTCAAAATGAAAGTGAAAATAATGAAACTGATCATTTTATTAACCTTATGAGGGTAACGCTAAAAATTTGTATGATAATATCTATACACAGTCGTAGAACATACTTGTGTGTACACGTTAGATTGTGAATATATATACACAGTCGTAGGACATACCTGTGTGTACACAAGCATTCACATACTTGTGTGTACACGTTAGATTGTGTTGCTCCCAAAGCCTTCGCGATTTGAATACCTCTAGTAAGCGTTTTACAAACTGGGGTGCAAAAGCAATGCAGTTGCTATTAGTTAGATCTTCATCCAGTCACCAACATGAACTATATAAGCAATGTATGCATTTGAAGTAACTTTTGTATAACAAAACCTTTTCCATTTTTGTTTCGGTATTATTTTGTCTATTTATTTTTATTTCCGATTCCACAAACAAGGGTAAGAGAACACAAGAATAATTTGTTCTCGGAGGCTACAAGGGAGAATTATGGGAATTCTTGTACTAATGTTAAGCTTCAATTTTGATGACACTTAACAAATAAATAGAGAAAATGAATTCTGTTAATTAAGAAATAATAAATAGATAGATAAAATTAGTCAATATGAGTGCAGTTCAATTGGTAAACTCATAAAGGGGTTCTGCCAATTAAAAAAGGAATGTGAATAGGTCCTGCGGAGCACCAACATTGAGTGTCAATAAAAAGATATCTGAATTTATCAGCTAATATTTGGTTAATCAGTACTTTGATATACACTATATCAACAAACTCCTTTTCCTTATTATAACCAGAATCTATTTTTTGTAAAAGTGCATCATACTTCTTATACAATTTTTCCAACTGTTGATTGCATTCTAATTTAAGTTGCAGCATGTTTTGCTCATGCTTTTTTGTTATCATTTTATCGGATCATTCTAAAATGGGTCTGGACAAATAACTTGAGGGTGGATCAATTAAGCTATAAACATCGATAGGAAACTGTAGTTTCCTTATGTTTCGAAGAATGATATTAAAACTCTACAAACTTAAACCTTGAAGCGGTAGGTTGGTTAGCGTGCACAAGTTCATTCTACATTTGCCCTTCCAATGTGTCTGTTTAGTTCATACCAGTTCCAATTTTATTAGGAGAAGGTAAATCATTTTTTCATTTGGGAAATCCAGGTCAGAGATATTAAATCCGGTGTTAGAATTTCAGTAGAATTTCCACATGGTTCTATAAATTCTACTTCATACTTGTCAAAGTTTATTATCTCTGCTGCTGATTCCTTTCTAGTTGTTTTACTAGGTACAATATTCTCAAGGAATGTTACAATATATTTTGCATGTGTTCCATTTAAATTTTTTGATACGACTATTTCATGAAAATCTATGAGTGTTCTCCACAGTGGTAATCTATGAGTGTTCTCCACAGGAATATAGTTTCAGGTTTCATGAAACTAAAACCTGAGCTCGATTTCAGGTCCCTGAAAACGGGGGGTGACTCGGATTCAGCTGACCGAAACCGAGCGACAACTCGTTTCAGGATCTTGAAACCTAGCGGCTTGGTTTGAGTTAACTGAAACCTAGCGGCTCGGTTTCAAAATCCTGAAACTGAGTGTCAGGTTTCAGAAAACTGAAACTGAGCAACGCTCGGGTTTCAGATTTCATGAAACTAAACCTGAGCTTGGTTTCATGAAACTGAAACCTGGGCTAGGTTTCAATTCCCTGAAACTGAAACCTGTAGTTTCAGGTTTCATGAAACTGAAACCTGAGCTCGGTTTCAGGTTCCTGAAACCGAGGGGCGACTCGGATTCAGCTGACTGAAACCGAGCGGCGACTCGTTTCAGGATCCTAAAACCAAGTGGCTCGGTTTCAGTTGACTAAAACCGAGCGGCTCGGTTTCAGAATCCTGAAACTGAGTGTCAGGTTTCAGAAAATTGAAACCGAGCGACGCTCGGTTTCAGTAACAGTAGAGCTTTACTGAAGCCGAGCGTCGCTCGGTTTCAAGAAACCGATAGGTTTCAGTTTCCTGAAACCGAGCGATGCTTGGTTTCAGTAGCAGGCACTGATTGGGACAAAACTGATTGTGGAGGAGATCAGAGATGTGTTCACAACTTCGTTTGCTTGCAATTGTTCTTGTCATGTGTTGTATCCAGTTTATACTTGTTTTCTTCAGTTTATGCATGCAAATAAAACGTATTTGACCACCTGTTAGCGTATATAATTTATGCATTTTACACATGTATGAAATTCTAACTGTTGGCTGTTATACTTGTATGTAATTCTTACCATTGATCGTTATATATATGTACAGGTAATTAGATTTTCAAAGTGAAGAACACCGCATCAAAGAACCGGTGGTTATTAAGATATGAAGAAGACTTTAACTATTATTTTGTTTATATTAGTCATGTGGACCTGTCTGTAAGCAAATGTGGTATGTGGATTCTCTTATTTTGTCTAAATACTACTATTGAGATGATTATGGGTGTTATATTTGATATTGGGAGTAATGTTTTTTTCAAGTATTTATATATGGCAATTATTGATTTTTGTTTGAAAATGATACTCATATAATTATTTGTTTAATATTTCTATTATATATAAGTGATTGATGGAAACGTTACAAGCCATTAGCAGTAAATAACCGTAAACAAAATGTGATGTAAAGTTTTAGTAGCGTTGAAAAAATGCTATAAATGAAATTTAAGAAAGATATAGTAGGACTGAAAAACCGCTACAAAAACATATAGTAGGACAGAAAAAACACAACAAAAAACATATAGTAGGATTGAAAAATCGCTACAAAAAACATGTAGTACGATTGAAAAATCGCTACAAAAAAATTGAAAAATGATGCAAGTATCACTTTAGTAGCATTTTTAAGATGTTGCCAAAAAAACTTTTTGTAGGATTTCAGAAACACTACAATATCTTCATTTTCGGTTGCGTTTACTGAAACGCAACAAAAACTTTTCGACTTTTAGTTGCATGTCGTATAGCAGCATTTATCAAGACGCTGCTACAAGTTATTGTAGCGTTTTTACAACGCTACCAAAAGAAATTTCTGATATAGTGTAAGGATTTATGATTTGAATTCGATTAATTCGAAATTATTTAAATAGAAGTTAAACTGAATATGAAAATAAGTTGGATGTTGTATATATAAGTTATACAAATAGAAATTTCCAAAATAAGATTTTGGTTTTAAATAGATTTCAAAATAGAATTGTTTAAATATAAAACAAGGAAATTTATAAAATGGTATTTATAAATATAATGAATTAATTATCAAGAGATAATTTGAATATTTAAATTCAAATATGAATTTAAAAAGTAGACTTTGAAATCATTCAAAAGGGAACAACGGTTTTTATTCCGCAATTCGGGATATCAAAGGGATGGAGTTTCGAATAGAAATTTGAAAAGGGAACTTGTTTAAATATATGAAACAAGGAAGTTGAATTTATAAATAGTGTCATAAATTTGGTGAAATAAATTATCATTTGGATAATTTAAACAATTTAAATTCAAATTGGAATTTAAAAGTGAATTGGAAAGTGTTTTGAAACATAACTATTGATTATATTTTAGAATTCGAAATATAAGCTGAATTGAGAAGAATTCAACGGGTTCATAATTGAAATTCGACTATATTGAATTTTATAAATAATTTATTTATAAAAGGAATTGGAATTTAATATAGAAGATTGAAGGATAAATAAATTTATTACCAAATAAGGGAAAATCGACAATTATAGATAATCAGAAATGTTAAGTTGAATTTGGAAAATTGGTTTAAAATAAAATAAAGTACATCAGAATAGTGTTGAATTTATTATAAACAAAGTTAAAACGTTTAAATATAAATATAATTAAAACGAACTCGCCGCAGCACATCAGTTCATAAATTGGCGTTTCGAACTTCAATTGATTATACAGAACTCAAATTAAGTCGGAATTCTTTGAAACAAGAATCGTCAGGACCAATTAGATAATAGTTTTCTAATGGAAGAGAAAATTATGAATTTCGTTGTATATATTTTGAATTATGGAAAAATCAAATTTTCAGAAAAATAGCGCCATAACCATTTAAAAACCATAACGGTTAATTTAATTTTATAAAAGGATTTTAAGCGAATAAAATCCCAATTTCTATTTAGAAAGTTTCATATTTGAGTTGTAAAATATATGTGAACTCAAGCGGAGTAATGGATTGATTTTTGAAACAGAAATCAGATTTTTAATTATTGAATAGAATTAACTAATTTGAATAGTAATTAGTTAATCAGATTTTGAAAATATATCGGGCTTTGAATAAGTGAATTCGATTTGGAAATTTATATTCGAAATCGAAAAGGAAACTCGAATTGAAATTGGAATTCAATTTGGTTATATGCAAGTTAAATATTTTATTTGAACATGCTATGTTCAAACAAAGAAGTGAAATAGGCAAAATAGTTAATTAGAAAATAAATTTGCGAATTGGATTAAGACGAATGGATTGAGTTAAAACCAAATAGGAATATTTGGATACGTGTTAACAGGTTTGGAATGAAGTACATAAAGAGATATAAATTGAAATGCCTGACCAAAAGGTATACGTTTAAATTCAATACGAGATTTTATGCGTCGAATCGGCAAGCCACTTGGCTTTTTGATTTTCTTTTTGAATGGAAAGGGCCTACAGAGGCGATTTGAGGTTTGAACTATCGACCGGTATAAAGGAGGTTATGGTGAAATTTTCCGAGAATTTAAGGAGTTAGAATATTTTTAAGATAATTAGAAATATATATATATATATATAGAATCCGGTAAGGAAACGAACTTAAAAATAGAATATTATAAACAAAAAGGAAATCGAAAATCTGGTAATAGAAAGAGAAATATATATATATATATATATACGTTTAAATACGTTTAAAAATGAATAAGTGGTTTTTATGGTGTTGATGATTTGAGATAAGTGGTCTTATCTGTTTTGAAGTTAAAGATGTTATTCAGTCAAGGTCTAAAAGGTAATTATACCCCAACTTGATTGATTTCAATGCTAACTGATAAACAACGAGATTCGGTCTTAAAGAAAGATGTTTAAAGAATTCAGTTGAATGTAGAGTTTTGGGTTGTTGTAACGATGTTTTACACAACATTCATTTTAACCCAAGTAAATGGAAATTTGGAAATTTAATAACAAATATTTCCCGATTATAGAAATAAATGAATGGTCGTGGAAGAGATAAGTAATTGGAACGTTTTTCCAATTATAAATAGAATATATTTTCTAAGTAGAGAAAATAAAAGAAGGCAATATATGGAAATGTTTTCCAAATAGCGTAAGAGGCCAAGATGATTATCGGAAATATCGTGTTAACGAATATGGATAAGGAAATGGAGAAGTGTTTTAATTAATGAAATATTAATTAAAAGGCCCAGTGATTTGTTTGATGCTATGAATGGATATTTGTTTTTCTTCGATAGTTAAGTAACCGACTATCGAAGTGTGTGCCAATATCGTTGTCAATATGGAGAGACCGGTTGGATTATCATCCGTGAACCACTCCGTATTGGCAGTAACGTTGAGAATCAGATTATATGAAGATAATCAAAGACGGAGTAAAGTGCAAGGACTTTTTCTATTAATAGAAATTGTGCCTTCGTTTCGTTCAATCCTAGAACGAAGTGTATAGACGAATGTCTGACAAGTATTTCCAATGATCATATATGTTGGTCTGTGTAAATATATATGGTGGCGGAGAATTTATTCTCTTAGCATAATATCCAGAATATATTTGTTCAAATCAATCAGTGATTAACGGATCTGACAATGTGGCATTCAAAGCGATTGTGCTATAAATGAATGGAAAGTAATCGTAGCCTCAGGCCTCAACAACCGGGAAATGACAAAAATCGGGCAGGCAGCATGGCTATGTGGGTCGCTCCCATTAGGGTGTATAATCACCTATCTAGAGAAATTCCTTTTACTTCTTTAATCTATCGATGTTGTCCCTTTTCAAGAAACAGTTGTTGATCCCAGCCATTAGTGATATACGTTCGATACACTCAAGCGAAATGAGTGGTCGGTCATGTGTGGGCCGAGTTGCAAGATGTTCTTGTTGAACCCATTGTATTCCTCTCTAGAGATACACTATCGGAAGGTGGTTCCATACCTTGTCATAGTCGGAATCCAATCTCCAATAAGCACCCTGCGGTTTTTGATTTTATATTATATATGGAGCGTGAGATGCAAGCGTTCCGTTAGATTGTCATTTATTTGAATTAGACACTATTATAATATCACTGGATTTTCGTATCAAAGTGGTTCGGGTTATAGTAAGGTAAAAACCGTCCATGTTTATGTGTGGGCTGGTTACTATTATCCTTTCTTTCGAAAGGATTTGAAAGTTAAACCAATGGTTGGAGTTTACTCACACCAGTCTCATGACTGACCCAGAGTTTATTTTGTTTGTTTTCCCTAAACTCTTGGGTGCCCAAATTTGTACAGGCAGTCAAGTAGTCGGCATTTTACAGATTCACTTGGAGGAGCTTGAAGCAGGAGGCTTCACCTGTTAACTATAGTCTATCATATTTCCGCTGTGTACTATGTGGTATATGGATACAGGTGTTTATAATTGTTCCAGAAATAACTGTTGTGGTCTGATGATGGTATGTATATAAAGTTACTGATTTGTATTTCAAAAGTTATGTTATATAATATATTTTATTTGTTCCGTTGTGAGTTTGTGATCTTCGTTTTCTTCTATTCCAGTATTTCTTTCTTTCTATTTCTCATCCTCTAACTTCTTTCTAATAATGATTCGTATTACTATGCAATTTGGGTTGAACGTGTGATGTTATTAGTCAACTCAGATAGTATGGATTTGTGGGTCATTACAGTTGGTATCAGAGCTTAGGTTGAGCGAATACCTAGGCTTTGGTGGGATTGTGCTCATTAGAGATAGGGTCAGTAGTACCCTAGAATGAGTTGAGTGTATATATACGAGAGAGTGTATTTGTTAATTGATATAAAAATTGTTTTATATGGTGTTGGCCAGTCTATTGAGTGGTTTATGAATTCTGATCGAATCGTGGGACGCCACAAAGTCGACAGGAATTTCTAAACACTTGAACAGAAAAATTCGGCATGATATTGTTTTAAAATGGGTAAATGAAATAATTTACGCAAAACTATATTTTGATGTAGAAAGAAATAATTTTCTGAAATTATTCAAATATATGGATGAGTTGGTTGATAATATTATAATCAAATAAGATTATAAATTTGAAATGGTTATCTATAACCTAATATAACTTGCATATGAATGAAATATACAAATGTGATAAACTGAAATTGAATTCAAACCAGAATTCAGAATTTAAATTCTGGGAAGTTGGAAAATATTTTTGAAGTAAATTAAAATAATATAGCTTTGTTTTGAAAGGGGATTTTGAATAAAAATCATTTTAGATGGATTTTGCAATTGTTAAAGCACTGAACTCACTTCAGTGGCTGGAAAATAATTCTGATGATGACTGCATCATCATTAGTGTTCATTTTCGAGTTTTTAAGTGATTTGCTGCCTTAGAAAAGTTTTTAAAGGGAATTTGTTTGAAAGAAAACAAATTGGGTTTGAAAATTCAAATGTTTTGAATTTGTGATGAGTTATAATTATAGGTATACATTTATATGATTTCGAAAGGGATTTGAAATAAAAACCCGGGTATTTGAATTTTGGAATTTAAACTTAACTTAAGCAAGTTAAATGAATTGAATGGGAATATGTTGAATGTAAATCATTTAGATTAAATGAGTTTTTGAAAAGTTAATGGGTTTCCAGCACTTTTCCTACCTTAGTAATTTCGGGAACGAAATTCTTTAAAGGGGGGAAAGAATGTAACGACCCAGATTTTTGAATAGTTTATTTTAAATATTTAATATGGTTTTAAATATGGAGTTGATAATATAAATGATATTCTATATAGATTTATCGATTTAATAATCGAAATATGATTTATTTCAAATATAAATAATAATTGTAATGCGAAATATAATTGAATTCGATATTAAAACTAAGTCAAAACAATTCAGATGACTTATGGAAATTAAATTAGAATATAAACGATAATAAAAATAGTTTATTATCGAAGAATCTGGTTTTTTTTCTAAATTTGAATTATATTGATATAATATGGTTATTTTATATACGTTCAAATAAAATTTCAAAATGTATTCTGCTGAGTTCAGTATAACGCTTTAATATTGAAACGTCGGTCGGTGCATTAAAATAGCGGTTCACGATCTCAAGTTGCAAACCCCAAAATATTTGATTTTTTGGATAAGCTTGAAATCAAATCAGAATCTGTTTAAAAAGAATAAAAATCCCTTTATATCAAATCTTATTAAATATGAAATCAAATCAAATTAATTAAAAATCAAATCGTATTTACTTTGGTGTACTTCTACCAGGCCTACCTCACATGCCTACTACTTCAACTTGAAGCTTTCTCTCCTATATTAACGCAACTAATTTTCCTTTCCATTTGCTTTTGCTTAAAAAAAACCAAAACCAAAACTGCTTCTTTTTCCTTTCTCCTCAAATCAATTCGAAGCTTCTGTTAATTGAAAAATAAATAAATAGAAGACGAGCTCGATCGTTTATCGCGAGCAAGGGAGTAGGTGTGAATGGAAGGACAACGCGATGTTGGAAATCAATTGCAACTGGCGGATGGGATCGAGTTGAGCAGAAGTGGAAGTAGCGCATTGACCTTCTGGAATGGTGCGTATCAAGCACTGAAGTTTGGAGGGGTTCGATTCGATCTTGGGTTATGGTCTCGAAGGCTAACCGTGAGGTCGGAGATCAGATAAATGGTGCGATTAGGTAAAAATGGATGATATGGTAATTGAGTATCGGAATTAGAAATCCGCGAACATTGGAAGCAGACATCAAACTGAAGCTTGCGATTGTTTGTTTGAGGATTCGATGTTTTAAATCGCGAGTTATGGGTGTTATTTCAAGGGTCGATCAATTGAAGCCTAACTCGGGTATTTTTCAAGTGGAGCCGCCCCTTTTCTGGAACCCTAAAACTACACTTCTTCCATCATGATCTCCACCTACGCTGCTATCCTTTCATCCGCTATTCACGATCTCAATAATCTTGATGTAACGAAGCTATTTGGCACAGGGAAATTCTAGGGCAGACAACGTAAAGGCTTCACTAACCAGGTGCTCATTGGGATGGGATATTGAAGGTGCGTGACAGGAAAATGGGTGTTGATAAGGAGTTTGTCTAGTCAGGTGATGTCCATATGTTTGGCTAATGTGTTGAGGCATTTCGGTAAGGATGCAGTGGATGGTACATGGCACTGTGACTAAATGGGTGATGTAGTACTAATGGTCTAAAGATGGTGGATGTTGGCAAAGGAATGCTGTATATATTCGAATGGTGGAAGAAAGAATTTACATCTAATTAAGGTATTTTAATTAAATGATTGTTGTCAACAAACTAGTATAATTTAATTTGTGAAAATAAAAATGCGATATCTTGTTTATTTTAGTTCCGTTCGAACAGGTTGCATTGGAAGAAAGGGATTTGAGCACGTGTTGTTCGGTGTTGTAGATGTAATTGTCGTGCTCAATTAAGGTATATTATTTTATTAATTTATTTTAGAATTACAAGTTAATGACAATTTAAAATATATCAAACTTGAAATATAAGTGACTTGTTTTTACATGATTAGAATCGAATGGAATGAATTGCATTACGACGAACACGATGAGTTAAAGTTAGAATGGAACGTACTCAAGTTAGAGAAAATTTCGGTTAAAGTTAAACGATGTTTAATCGAAACAATCACGTCAATGAAAACTACAGAACATGGTGAGTAAATCTCACTCAATTTTATTTAGAATTATTTCTATCAGTTAAAAATAATTGCTTGTTGATTGGATGAGTTGAAATATTGTTGTGGCTATTCTATATATATATTAGTTATATAGGATTGGTGTTTGTGGCTATTATATATATATTGGTGGTTGGATTCCAGCAATACCATTAGCGAATGCCCGCAGTATCATTAGCGGATGATCCTATACGCCCCACACTATGATAGTGGATGACCTTCTATACCGCGATATCCTGCCACGAAGCAGGATGGGTATTATTTATGTCGGATAACATCTGTGGATGTAGGAAAAACAGGTTGGAGGAATCCAACTAGATTCCTCAAAAATATTATTATTTGTTGTTTCACATATATTATTGTATGTGATGTGTTGATTGATCATTGAGTGGTTTGATTGTTTAAATATCACTGGGGCCAAAATGTTGATATATAAAAATATCAGGGAAAAGGATCTTTTGAAAATTAAAGGGAAAAATCTATTTATCCAAAATAGAATTTCAATTTCAATTGGGCTATAAATATTTTAACTTGTTTTGAATATATAAAACAAGTAGTGAAATTATAAACGTTGTTTATAAATTAAATAATGCAGAGAATTGAAATGAATTTATAAACAGTGTTTATAAATAAAGTAGGAAAATTATCATTTGATATTTTGAATATTTAAATTCAAATGTGAATTTAAAAATAGAAATGGGGAAATCGTTTTAAAGAAATAAACGATGGAATTTATTCTGATGTTCCGAATATAAATTGAACTAAAATAAATCCGTAAGGATTTATGATTTGAATTCGATTAATTCGAATTTATTTAAATAGAAGTTAAATTGAATATGAAAACAAATTGGATGTTATATATATAAGTTATATAAATAGAAATTTCCTAAATAAGATTTTGGTTTTAAATAGATTTCGAAATAGAATTGTTTAAATATAAAACAAGGAAATTTATAAAATGGCGTTTATCAATATAATGAATTAATTATCAAGAGATAATTTGAATATTTAAATTCAAATATGAATTTAAAAAGTAGACTTTGAAATCATTCAAAAGGGAACAACGGTTTTTATTCCGCAATTCGGGATATCAAAGGGATGGAGTTTCGAATAGAAATTTGAAAAGGGAACTTGTTTAAATATATGAAACAAGGAAGTTGAATTTATAAATAGTGTCATAAATTTGGTGAAATAAATTATCATTTGGATAATTTAAACCATTTAAATTCAAATAGGAATTTAAAAGTGAATTGGAAAGTGTTTTGAAACAGAACTATTGATTATATTTCAGAATTCGAAATATAAGCTGAATTGAGAAGAATTCAATAGGTTTATAATTGAAATTCGATTATATCGAATTTTATAAATAATTTATTTATAAAAGGGATTGGAATTTAATATAGAAGATTGAAGGTTAAATAAATTTATTACCGAGTAAGGGAAAATCGACAATTTTAGATAATCGAAAATATTAAGTTGAATTTGGAAAATTTGTTTAAAATATATTAAAGTATATTAGAATAGAGTTGAATTTATTATAAACAAAGTTTAAATGTTTAAATATAAATATAATTAAAACAAACTCGCCGCAACACGGCAGTTCGTAAATTGGCATTTCGAACTTCAATTGATTATATAGAACTCAAATTAAGTCGGAATTCTTTGAAACCAGAACCGTCAGGACCAATTAGATAATAGCTTTCTAATGGAAGAGAAAATTCTGAATTTCGTCGTATATATTTTGAGTTATGCAAAAATCAAATTTTCAAAAAAACGGCGCCATAACCATTTAAACCATAACGGTTAATTTAATTTTATAAAAGGATTTTAAGTGAATAAAATCCGAATTTCTATTTAGAAAATTTCAGATTTGAGTTGTAAAATATATATGAACTCAAGTGGAGTAATGGATTGATTTTTGAAACAGAAATCAAATTTTTAATTATTGAATAGAATTAACTAATTTAAATAGTAATTAGTTAATGAGATTTTGAATTGATATTGGGCTTTGAATAAGCGAACTCGATTTGGAAATTTATATTCGAAATCGAAAAGGAAACTCGAACTGAAATTGGCACTCAATTTTGTTATATGCAAGTTAAATATTTTATTTGAACATGCTATGTTCAAACAAAGAAGTGAAATAGGCAAAATAGTTAATTAGAAAATAAATTAGCGAATTGGGTTAAGACGAATGGATTGAGTTGAAACCAAATAGGAATATTTGGATACGAGTTAAGTAGGTTTGGAATGAAGTATATGAAGAGATATAAATTGAAATGCTCGACCAAAAGGTACACATTTAAATTCCATATGAGATTTTATGCACCTAATCGGCAAGCCCCTTGGCTTTTTGACTTTCTTTTTGAATGGAAAGGGCCTAGAGAGGCGAGTTAAGGTTTGAACTATCGACCAGTATAAAGGAGGTTATGGCGAAATTTTCTGAGAATTTAAGGATTTAGAATATTTTTAAGATAATTTGATAATTAGAAATCTATATATACATACATATATATAGAATCCGGTAAGGAAACAAACTTAAAAATAGAATATTATAAACAAAAAGGAAATAGAAAATCTGGTAATAGAAAGAGAAATATATATACGTTTTAAAAATGAATAAGTGGTTTTTATGGTGTTGATGATTTGAGATAAGTGGTCTTGTCTGTTTTGAAGTTAAAGATGTCATTCAGTCAAGGTCTGAGAGGTAATTATACCCCAACTTGATTGATTTCATTGCTAACTGATAAACAACAGGATTCAATCTCAAAGAGAGATGTTTAAAGATTTTAGTTGAATGTAGAGTTTTGGGTTGTTGTAACAATGTTTTACACAGCATTCGTTTTAACCCAAGTAAGTGGAAATTTGGAAATATAATAATAAATATTTCCCGAGTATAGAAATAATTGAATGGTCATGGAAGAGATAAGTAATTAGAACGTTTTTTCAATTATAAATAGAATATATTTTCTAAGTAGAGAAAATAAAAGAAGGCGACATATGGAAATGTTTTCCAAATAGCGTAAGAGGCCGAGATGATTATCGGAAATATCATGTTAACAAATATGGATAACGAAATGGAGAAGTGTTTTAATTAATGAATATTAATTAAAAAGGCCCAGTGATTTGTTTGATGCTATGAATGGATGTTTGTTTTTCTACAATAGTTAAATAACCGACTATCGAAGTGTGTGCCAATATCGTTGTCAATATGGAGAGACCGGTTGGATTATCATCCGTGAACCACTCCGTATTGGCAGTAACGTTGTGAATCAGAATATATGAAGATAATCAAAGACGAAGTAAAGTGCAAGGACTTTTTCTATTAATAGAAATTGTGCCTTCGGTTTCTTTCAGTCCCAGAACGAAGTGTATGGATGAATGTATGACCGAGTATTTCCAATGATCATATATGTTGGTTTGTGTAAATATATATGGTGGTGGAGAATTTATTCTCTTAGCATAATATCCAGAATATATTTTTGCAAATCAATTAGTGATTAACGGATCTGACAATGTGGCATTCAAAGTGATTGTGCTATAAATGAATGGGAAGTAATCATAGCCTCAGGCCTCAACAAACGGGAAATGACAAAAATCGGGCAGGCAGCATGGCTATGTGGGTCGCTCCCATTAGGGTGTATAATCACCTATCTAGAGAAATTCATTTTACTTCTTTAATCTATCGATGTTGTTTCTTTTCAGGAAACGGTTGCTGATCCCAACCGTTGGTGATATAGATTCGACACACTCAAGCAAAATGGGTGGTCGGTCATGGGTGGGCCGGGTTGCAAGATGTTCATGTTGAACCCAGTGCATTCCTCTCTACAGATACAATATCGGAAGGTGGTTCCATACCTTGTCATAGTCGAAATCCAATCTCCAATAAGCGCCCTGCGGTTTTTGATTTTATATTATATATAAAGCGTGAGATGCAAGCGTTCCGCTAGATTGTTATTTATTTGATTTAGACACTATTATAATATCACTGGATTTTCGTATCAAAGTGGTTTGGGCTATAGTAAGATAAAAACCGTCCATGTTTATGTGTGAGCTGGTCTTACTATTATCCTTTCTTTCAAAAGGATTTCGAAAGTTAAACAAATGGTTGGAGTTTACTTACACTAGTCCCATAACTGACCCAAAGTTTATTTTGTTTGTTTTCCCAAATTTGTACGGGCAGTCAAGTACTCGGGATTTTACAGATTCACTTGGAGGAGCTTGAAGCGGGAGGCTTCACCTGTTAACTATAGACTATCATATTTCCGCTGTGTACTATGTGGTATATGGAAACAGGTGTTTATAACTGTTCCAGAAATAACTGTTGTGCTTTGATGATGGTATGTATATAAAGTTACAGATTTGTATTTCAAAACTTATGTTATGTAATATATTTTATTCGTTCCGATGTGAGTTTGTGATCTTTGTTTTCTTCTATTCCAGTATTTCTTTCTTTCTATTTTTCATTCTTTAACTTTTTTTTAATAATGATTCGTATTTCTGTGCAATTTGGGTTGGACATGTGATGTTATTAGTCAACTTAGATAGTACGGATTTGAGGGTCATTACAGAGAAGGTGGCATAGTGGTTTTGGGGTTCGTGGTTTTTGAACATGGGAAGAAGAGCTGAGTCGCGATTTTTAAATCGTGGGTTAAAAGGGCTAATTGCGTGATTAGGGTTAAGCATGATTAAGTTACTTAATAACGATCATTAACTAATTGAATTTCATTTTAAATTCATAGATAAAACTTATAATATGTATATCTTTGTCATACGTTACCAGATTCAAATGAAACGAATTGCATTGGGATCATATATGCAAATACTACGTGCGTTGACACGCTTTTCATCGAAACTGTCTCACGTCAAGATTTTAGTTTGCGACGTGCTCAAGCGTCAATATCATCGTCAGAAAACACAAAGCGGTTTGGTCAAAGTCGCGACATGTTCGGAAAAGGTTAGAAATGGCATCGATTTGTAAAATCGGCATCAGTGGACTCGGAAAAGCTGGCGCAGTGAAAATACGTGATCGGTGCGGTCCGATCAGCTCAAAGTGCTTGAGGATTTCGGTCCGATCTCGTGGCAAAACTTGTCACGCAAAAATATATGGTTCTAGCGAAAAACTGTGTCATGCACTCAAAAATTGCTAATCGACACACGTCGATCACGAAAAATGACTTGCGCGACTCACGATGCCAAAATATGGTAAGTTGGCAAAAGGTATTTCGGCACGTCAAAATGCCTAACCGGCACGTGAAAATCATGAAAAAACCACGGTCAAAACCTTAGTCGATCAATCTGGCAAATGTGGAAAATCCGGTAAACTTGGCAAATTTGGTTGATTTTGGCACACTGAAAAAGTAAGGAAAAACATGGTGGATTACATAAAAAAACCATGCTAGGCACGGTTTGATCACTCGCAAAAACTGGTCCAGAAATTGTCTTGGTAAAGCCAATTTTCGAATCCATCCACATCGAATCCCATGAGGAATTCAAAATCATGGCACACGCTCAACCTCAATAAGGATTTTATCGGGTTGATCAAGGGATTAAAAGATCTGGTAAAAGGAGGATTCAAAGTTTTGGCGTTCGAAAACGGGGTGAGTGATGCGGAGGAACTTGAGATTTCCATAATTACTAGGCGGGATTCGAAACATTGGATTGGCACTAGGATTCAAAATTCTGGGAAAGTAGCAGATCACTTGGGCATGGTGAAAACCCATGTGGATCACCCAAAAAAGCTTGGATTCAAAAATTGGCATGTGGTAAAGTGGCCAGAAACATGGCCGATCACTTTGGCACGAATTTTTTACATGTCAATAAGCACTTTTGGCCTAATCAACACGTGCTTTCATTGATCTTTAAGGGATTCG
This sequence comes from Allium sativum, assembly GCA_030737875.1. NCBI lineage: Eukaryota > Viridiplantae > Streptophyta > Magnoliopsida > Asparagales > Amaryllidaceae > Allium > Allium sativum. The sequence continues at coordinate 1,041,318,170 of CM060916.1, read as the reverse complement.
AAATTTTCCAACACAGGGATATGAAATTTTGACTCATACTTGGTTTTTTAACTATGATTTTAGTATGTAAATTTTGTATCCACCAGGGATACAAAATTTGACCTGTCATATCAAAAGCTCACCTATAAATAGCCCCTTGCTTGGCATTCAAGGGGGTTGGTTCTCATTTGGTATTTTAGACTTCTTGGAGCTCTAAAGCATCATTAATGACAGCCGCCTTCTTCTCCATGACCATTGGACATGACATGGACCGCTAAGACATTGCACAAATGTTTTCCATCAACCAAACATTCACAGGGACATTTACACTACTTTTGGGTTTTTTTAGATAGTTTCGGATATCTTGGGCACCAAAGCTACTTTTTGGACATTTTTGACCAAGACAACACTTTTTCTACCCAACGAAGAAAAAGAGCATTTTGGTCAAAGTTTAGAATTAACAAATAGTTTGTTAAACTATTGCAATATTTTGTACACAAATATTGTTTGAACTTGTACAATAAATGTGATCGGCTATTATACGTTGAATGAGTACTGTAAAGTGGATGTATGCATTAGTGCCAAACCACTATAAAAAGTTGTTCTCTCCCTGCATTTCTTTATTTTGGATTTGGATTATTGTATTTATGTTAAACATACACTCAAGGGTTGGCATGCATTGAATCGACGACAATTCCCCACATCAACACTTAGGCACGCTAGGAAGGGGGCGCACAGCTTTGACTTCTGCTTCAGACTGGATTCTCGGATTTTTCTTCAAATTTTGCCTTCAGTTTCAGCTTTCGGCTTCGATTTTATTACTCGCTTTTCATCATTGTTAAACGTAAAAGGTTCGATGCTACCTCCGAGGCTTAGACTACTAGTAGCGAGGGAAGTCAAGAACATTCTATGACTGAGGAACTCCCGGACTTGGTCACTCGATAGGACTTGGCAGAATTGGCTAGAGGATTGATCACTTGTCTAGATCGGCAAACCCGTTACAAACACCTCGCTTGGATTTAAGGTAGAATGCATGCTCGTGGAAGGTTAACTGACCAAACGGACACCATCGAAACAAGTGCTTATGTTCCCCAGTTTGTAGCTTGGGACTTGAGGGCAAGCTCACAAACTCTACAGTAGGACGACATCAATCCTCTAATCAGTGCCACTCCTGCTACACTCGGGGGCACCCCCATTTTCGATAGTAGCATAGTTCTAGAAGTTTTGGATAGTCCAGCTGGAGTCTCAAGAGAAGGCAAGTCCCGGAACAATCACCCAACGGCTAGAAAGGGATCTGAGTTCCCGTATGATTCAAAACATAACTTACATGATATCTTTTTGGAAGTTCACCCTATCGCTCTATTCAGACAGCCTCGTAGGCATGAGCCCACTCAGAAGCAAAGATATTCTGGTCGGTATTGCATATTCCATGAGATCCTCGGTCACAATGCAAACGAGTGTCGACACTTTTGGAACATGATCGAAGAGGGTGTCGGGAGCGGTGGGCTGGCATAATTTGTTAAGACTCGGGTTGTGGCGCCTGGACAGGCATAGTCCCCAACTACTACTGAGGATAGGCCCGGGACCAGCTCCCGAGGCTTTGCTTCAAACTAAACCCCTTATTGGCTCTGATGTCTCGGATGCAAGTGTCCCTGGCATCAGTATCTTTTTGCTTGTGGATTATGGTCTTTTGGCATTGTGGATATCTTAGTTACTTGACCTTGGTTCTCTTGGTCTTTTGGATATTGGTCTTGGTTTTCCAGTCTCATGGGTTTCGATTGTCTGGTTTGATTTTTGCTCATGTGGATTATTCGGTTTCTTGGATTTTGGTTTTCTGGCCTTTGGCACTTAGGTTTTGGATGTGGATTTATTTGGTTGTTTAGCATATAGGCTCCTGGCTTTTGATTATGGGTTTTTTGGCTTTCGGATGACGATCATTCCACTTACGGTTTTCTTACTCTTGGTCCTCCGGCTTTTGGATTTCCTTGATTTGTCTGCTCTTGGCCTTTCAGAAGTACGGTTTGGCTCCTACTTTCTAGACTTGGATATTCGGGCTCTATATCGTGGTTTTGGCTTTATGGACCTTGGTCCCCTGGATGTATCCTTTTCGTTATTTTGGTTTGTAAGATGGTTGAGTCAATTTATATACGTACGAGAGCCAATGTGGACACTAAGCATGTTTTTGTTCGATGACATACCATCACCTCCTCTGGTAATTAATGAAAAGATTAATTTTCTCGGCTCTGGATTTTGAACGACTAATTTTGCCTACCCATGCGACGGGTACGAATAAGTTCCCAGGTATGCTCTTTGTAAATGACAAACCATTCACCTTCCCTTACAAATGAATTTGGAATCAGAAAACAGCCAAGTCCTCCTACCCATGCACGGGGGCATGCCAGCTCCCTAGGCAAGCTCTTTACGGATGATGAACCTAAGTTTTCTTTTACCTTTACAAAAAAAATCCCTAACTTTTATAACATTAATAAAAGTACTTCGCAAAGTAAGGACGCTTGCTTGCAAAGTGTGAAATTGACAACACGATTGCAAACTCTAATAAGTCTCTAACTATCTTGGCCTCTTATCCTACTTCGATACGATTGCCTTGATTTGTGGCGAGTTTGGATCTCAAACGTCTGGTCGGCGGATCCTGCCTGTTGGGCTATGGAGTCGTCCTGTCAAGATGATATCAGATTACATTGGGTGGACTTTTCAGTGACGCGATAAGATTATTCACTCGTGGCTATCTTGGCTTCTTGTTCCACTTCGACAAGATTGCCTCGATTTGTGGCGGGTATAGGATCTTGAGCATTTGGTCGGCGGATCCTGCTCGTTAGGCTATTAGATCATCTCAACAAGGCAATCCATCTGGTTATCTAGCTATTTTGGTTATTCGCGATATTCTAGTCACTTTGGTACTCCGGTTGTTCTGGTTATCTCTTAAAATGATCAGGCGATCGTCGGCTTTTGTTGCATTTTAGGTTTCATGTTTTTCTGGCCTATTTGCATTGGATTTAGGTTTGAAACGATCTAGTGCGATTGCGACTCTTTGGTTTTCTGGCTATAGAAATCCATTTGGGACTTCTCCTAGCTTTGGTTTCTGGATTTCTGGTTTTCTCGCAAAGAACATCTTCCTTCAATAAGCAAGACATGTTTTGGGAGACAAAGAGTTGACACGCTTTTTGGTCAAAGCTGTCTCACATGAAGAATTTGGTAAGCGAAGCGCTCAAGTGTCAATAACGTCGTTAGAAAACATAAAGCGATTTGGTCGAATTCGCGACATGTTCAGAAAAGGATTGGAAATGGCGTGGATTTGTAAAATCATCGTCAATGGACTCGCAAAAGCTGGCATAGTGAAATACATGATCGGTATAGACCGATCAGCTCAAAATGATTGAGCGTGTCAGTATGATCATGTGGCAAAACTCATTGCGTAAAAATATATAGTTCTAGCAAAAAACAGTGTCGCGCACTCATCGATCACAAAAAATGGCTTGCGCAACTCACGGCATCAAAATATGGTAAGTTGGCAAAAGCTGATTCGGCATGTCAAAAATGCCCAATCCACACGTGAAAATCATGAAAAAAACCAAGGTCTAAACATTAGTTGATCAATCTGGTAAATCTAGCAAATCGGGTAAATTTGGTTGATTTAACACATTGGAAAAAGAAGGAAAAACATGGTGGATCACGTCAAAAAACCATACCAGGCACGATTTGATCACTCACAAAAATTAGTCTAGAAATTGACTTGGCAAAGCCAATTTTCGAATCCCTCCACTTCGAATCCCATGAGGGATTCGAAATCATGGCACGCGCTCTACCATGGCAAGGATTTTATCAGGGTGGTCAGCGGATTTTGAGATCTGGTAAAAGGCATATTCGAAGTGTTGGCCTTCGAAAATGGGGTGAGCGATGCAGAGGGGCTCAATATTTCCACTGTTGAGAGCCGGGATTCAAAACATTGGCTTGGCACTGGTATTCGAAATTCTGGGAAAGCGGCGGATCACTTGGGCGTAGTGAAAATCCCATATGGCTCACTGAAAAAGCTTGCCCAGCACGTGATTTCTGGGATTCGAAAATTGGCATGTGGTAAAGTGGCCAGATTCGAGGCTGATCACTTTAGCACGATTTTTTACATGCCAATCAGCACTTTTGGCCTGATCAATGCATGTTTTCACTGATATTCAAGGGATTAGAAAATTACCGACATGGGGATATGAAATTTTGACTCACGCTTGGTTTTTTTACTCTGATTTTATGATGCGAATTTTTTATCCCCCCAAGGGTATGAAATTTGACCTGTCACATCAAAAGCTCACCTATAAATAGCCCCTTGCTTAACATTCAAGGTGGTTTGTTCTCATTTGGTAATTTGGACTTTTTGGAGCTCTCAAGCATAATTAATTGTAGCTACCTTCTTCTCCATGACCATTGAACATTAGATGGACCACTAAAACATTGCATAAATGTTTTCCATTAACTTTTGGACATTCACAAGGACATTTACACTGCTTTTGGATATTTTTTGGATTTCTTGGACACTGAAGCTACTTGTTGTACATTGTTGGCTAAGCCAACATTTTTTCCACCCAATGAAGAGGAAGAATGGAATTTTAATCAAAGTTTAGAATTAACAAATATTTTGTTGTTCTATTGTAACACTTTGTACATAAATATTGTCCGAACTTGTACAACAATTGTAATCAAGTATTATATGATGAATGATTACTGTGAAGTGGACATAGACGTTAGTGCCGAACCACCATAGCAAGTTGTGTTCTCCCTGCAGTTCTTGATTTTGGATTTGGATTACTGTGTTTCTACTAAACATACACTCGAGAGTTGGCATGCATTGAATCGACGACAATTGCCCTCGTCAACAACGTGTATGCATAAATCATTGAATTAAACAGATGGTGATTAATTCTCACAATTTCTGAAATACTGCTAAATTTTGTTATACCATATAATAAATATTCATTGTTGACTTTATATCAAATTGTTTGTTTGGAATATTGGATGATTTATTGAATAGTTAGTTTTTTGTGGTTACAAATTCTTGTCTGTGAACGGATGACCTTTGACATTATTCCTTTTTAAGTTAAAGATTCATCTTAAATGAATTAGATTTTATTATCTAATTTATATGAATATTTGAACTGATATATAAGCTATGATGCAGAGGGATGGGTTGGAGGGGTCCAACAAGATTCCTTAATATTTTGGATGTTATTTTCTTTCATATTTTACACATATGAACTGTATATCCCAAGAAACATAAAAAAATATGATTTGGATGATGATTGTTGAATTAAAATCAAATCCAATATATTATTGGTCAATAAGTAGTATTGACTAAGTGGTCAGAAGCAGATGACCTGCATTTAATATTTTTAAGACTTTGATTCGTTGTTATAAAATTTATTTTTATAACATAGTAAGATTTTTTATCGAATATTTATACAAGTTGCATAAAATAGAAGTTATACAAATAAATCAATATTTACAGTTGGATTTTATAAAGAGATTGCAAAATGATTTGTGTAGCGAAATTCCTATTTTATTTATAAGTTTATAATTGGATTTTTTGAGTATTAGAAACTTAGCGGAGTTTTATAAATGAGTTTTATGAGATGATAAACCAAGTTTTATAAATGAGTAAGTTTTTTATTGTGATTTTGATTATTTGAATAATTTTTATAAATTGATTTGTAGATTTATGAATTGACTCATAAATGGGGTTACAACTTAAAGTTTGGAACGCATGAAGTCTAGAAATCTAAACGAGAACCAATAATTGATTGAATTAGAATTGTAAGTTAAGTTCTAAATGATTTGATTTAAAATCGGGAAATTTAAGTAAGAAACGAAGCTTATTAAAGAGAAAATAAATTTTGAGTTTATTTTAAGATTTCATAAAGAGATTTATTAGAGGATAATATACTAAATTCGTGTTTGTAAATAAGTTTTAAAATAAGGAATGTAAAACTAATAAGATGGTTTTAAATAAGGATTTACTTAATAAGAGATTAAGTAAAAATGATTATATTGGAAAAATATTTTCTAATGCAAGAGAGAGTTTTTTAAACCCTTATTTGAATTGAATAATAAATGGAACTTAATGTGACATTTATTGAATATCAGGTTTTGCGCTAACAAACTTATATTTATCTCGAAGATAAGAATGTTGTTGAGTCAAGATCTGAGAAGTAAATGAAATAGCCCAACTTGATTTACTTCATTTTATTTAGGTGATAAATTTTAAGATCGAAAGTGATGATTTAAAAATTGATATTTATAAAGGAGTTTATAATTATAAATGATTTATTTAAAAAGGGCTTAAAGAATGTGAAGTAGTTTTGCTAAAAAAAATTATAAAAGGATTTGTCGAAGAGATTTATAAAAGGTATTGGGATTTGATTTTCTCAAGTGTGTTCTTCTTAAAAATGGTGGTATGGACATTTTTTCCATACTTAACACCAAAAGAATCGTGTTTGGAATTATTCTTATGTCCGTTTCGTTTTATATAACTTTGTTTGATCCTTTAGCATGATTTGAAATAAGAAGGCTTTGTCTACATGTTTTTGAATATACTTGTTCAAATTTATTAAGTTATATTTGTACTAATAATATAAGTAAAGAACCTAGTTCATAAACGATGCATAGTCAACAAAATAAACTAGGATAAAGGGGTTCGGGTTGGAAATTCCGTTAACGGCGACATGAGTTCTGATACATCTTTCTTCTTCTCTTCCAATCAATTTTACTTTCTTCAATATGTCGCCCCCATTTCTTTTCACTCTGTTTCAATCACTCCAATCACCTATTTTCTATTCTCATGCTTTCGTCTACGTGGAATTCCCAATCCCCTATCACTAATTTATGATCTAACCCTTTTCATCGCTCTCCAAAAAATTCTTCGTCCTTTCACCATTCCATCTTCCCTTCACTAGCTACTTCATAACTCTCTTATTGACAGTATTACGGTGTTCCGTTCTCTTTTCTGGTAACTCCATTTTTGTGCTCTCCTCGGATCTGGTGTCGAAAACTCTCCTGCCCTAAACTATAATGAGCTAGACGAGGATGTCAGGCACCTTTCATTGCCTAGTGATTGATCGACCCTTGTAGTCTGGTATACGCCAGGGGTTTTGGGTAGGGTTTGTTTTGTTGGTGCTACTGAGGAGGGTTGAGAGTGTTATTCAAAAAACTTAAGTTTGTGTTCGACTTGCTTTAGTGTGGAGGAATCATCTCCAGCGTGGAGCTACTTTGATGCTTATTGTGTATTTGTATGTTGGTCAATTTCGCGATGTGCCACACTCTACCTGGTTTGCAACTTTTATATCTACCAAGTACGCAATGGGGTCTAGGGCAGTGTCTCTTACTTAGTGAGCCAACGGAGTATGTTTGTGTCTCAGGTGTGTTGTGGTTTTGTTGGACTTTTTTAGGGTACTGTGTTTGTCTGAGTATTTTTGGTATGGCATCTTATTGGTTAGTGATTTGTGTAGTGTTATATTTTGGGTCTTAGGATTTTAGAGTGTGTGTTGATTTTTCTAGTGAGAACGATGTTTGGATTTTTTGTTCTTGGTTGCTGATATAGGTGTACATCTGCCTTTTTCCCTCTCATGGCAATACGGCTAAGCTCAGCTAATGCTTCCGGAATTTGGAAGGGATTTCGTCGATGTAACCATTATTGGCTTTCCAGGATTCATGATAGCTCCGGCTACATGCTACGCCAAAGCTCAGGTAATGGTGACCGCGGTCTGGCGATGTCAAGTTTATTATGTCATGTCTTGGAGCAGTGCTTTCTTGCTTGAACTTAACCCATGTCAAAAGGAAATGTGATATTGTTCATGAAATTGTATCCTCTCCCAAGATATGCATGCTTATACTATACTCAAAGTTTCTTGGTGCGGCTATAGCATGTTCTTCGTACTTAATATAGTTGTGTTGAGTATTGATTTTGTAAGCCATGTAATTTATAATGTTATCCATCTACTGTGTAGATGCTATGTAACTATTTGCTCCTAGCTTGGAGTCAGTATGTGGATGGACCACTTTAAAGTCCATATGCGGTGGATGGTCCATCTTAAAAACTGAATTATGTAGATAGCGCAATGTATATCTACTGTACCTTCAGTACTTATTATTAAGTGTTACGGAACTGTAACGACCCGCCTTTTTGACCGCTTCAAATTGGTAAGTAAACCAACTTTAAACGTTCAAACCGACAGATCGTTATTCAGCTTACTGTTTTTAAAGGCATAATCAACACAAAAAACACAAGATAAATAGATAACACAATATTTAACAGGGAAATAAACTTTTATTTATTAATTAGAATTTTTGATACAAACCTTTCTATATAGCGGAATATAAAACACAGTTTAAATACAAGAAAAATATTTACTGTTCAAAAGTCTTTAGAGTGCGTCGTCTTTGGAATCCCCAGCTGCGTCAATCTTCGAATCCTAAGCCGTAATCTTTAAATCTGTAATGCCCGGGTCTGACCCGAGCATTCCATGCAAAGACATAAAACACTCGTGTCAAAATTAATCATAGTTCAAATAAATTAACTTTGATAGAAACTAAAATATAATAGCTAATCCTGACAATTTATTAAACATTGAGTATAGCTACTTCGGACGAATAAGTCAGGCAGCATATGGACTTATACACACACACACACACACATACACACACACATATATGCCGATGACATATATGCACACATACAGTGGTGTATATATATACATATGTGTACAACGGCCACCACACACACACACACAGATATATATATATATATATATATATATATATATATATATATATTAAAACATACGTACCCAATGACATATATGTACATATGTGCACAACGGGGTACGTAAATAGCCGAGTATAGAGTATAATATCTGTTTATATCAGTTTGCAAGCAAATCACGAATTCACATGAATGGATACAAGAAAATCTGGAAACATAATAAACAAACAAAAATGGGTTCAAAGTGCCAAACTAAAATTGCATATTGAATGGTTTAAATATAAGTTCAAAGTGTCAAACTGTTGCGTACTGAACAGTTTAAATAGAAGATCAAAGTGTCAAAATAAGATTGCATACTGAATAGTTTAAACATAACATTGCATACTGAACAGTTTAAATATAAGTTCAAAGTGTCAAACTAAGGTTGCATACTAAACAGTTTGAATATAAGATCAAAGTGTCAAACTAAGACTGCATACTGAACAACTCTTTTCAAACAACTTGTGAGTTTGGGTAATGAGACAACACATTTACCATCATGTCTCTAACAAGGTGTTTCAAGAAATACATGGTGTATATGAATGACAGGGTGTATCTTAATACAAGAAAATACTAACTGATGAAACATCCTCAGATTTCAACAAAAACTTGGGTGGATACTCAAGTAGTCAATTTTATGAAAATGTGAACAAAGGGTGTTTCAGGAATATACATAGGGTAGACATGTGTTTAGGATAATACATCAAATTCACAACAAAGCTTAATACTAAATTTATTTTTCTATCATTTGAAGCAGGAAATAAAGTGGGTATTGCAATAGGCATGCTAAAGTATGGCATAATATTTACGTATGAAATATATTATGTACGCGGACAAAATATGGTCATAGGTTCATGGCAGTAAACTTAGGTACTTCAGTTTATAACCAAAAATATTTCGGCTTTAGGCATTTCAAGAAAACTGGGCCTATACGTGTGATAATACCGGTATATAAAATTTCAATGCCTAATGTTTAGACATTTTTATTTTTATTTTTATTTTATATAAATTCCCAAATGAAGAATCAAATTGTCTCAAAAAACAAAGGATGCATGTCCAATAACATAACCTAGCAAGGCATAAATGTATTCAAATACAAACACATTCACCAGTATTTAATTTAGGAGTGTAATACTAAGAATGTAACTTAACCAAATAATTTCCATGCCAGGTACATTCATAACAGGTCCAGAACAATGTGTGATCAAACATGGCATAGCGTGAGACCATTAATTTCAGCGTGAACCAAATCATCCCAACAGTCAAGTGGTTTTTTTTTCCTCTTTTTCTTTGCATGAAAGTATGGACAGCAAAAATATAAAGCATCCAAGGTAAATGTATGCAATAATACGAATCTAAGGATCAAACTTAAAGTCAACAAAATTCTAGGTGTCGGTTGCATAAAATCTTGTATTGAACTGTCAGGTAAGGAAGTTAAAGATAGTAGGTGCATACTTTACAATATATCAGGTTTAGATCAAATTTAGAAGCTCATTCATCCACGTTGACCAAATTTAATAAACAACATATCGATTTCATTTCTAAGTTTCAGGCCAAATAAATTTAAAAGCACAGCAACATGGAATGGGATATCCAAGTATGAAATACTCTAGTATCATAGAAAACTCCAAGTTCAAAAATACCACAGGAAAAAAATTCCCAGTAGCCAAGATAAAGCAGCTCAAGCACACAAAGTATATTAACATGTCAGAGTATACGTAGGGTTTAATAACCCAAATCAACATGCAGCAAACAAAAAGAGACTCATACTTATTTTATTTTATTTTAAATTGATGTTAATATGCCTGAACTAAGAAAAATCATGAGGAAACTCATTGAATCACCTAAACTGTAATCAACCCCCAAGGTCACTATTATACTTAGTTAATATCGGTGTTAAAATTCTTGAATCAATGATCAATCGTGAGTGAATACTCACCTTGAACCACTGAAAAATATAACTTAAATTGCTAGAGGTGATTTGAGTTGTTATAGACGATCAATGGTGGCAGGTGATTGTTTGAGGGCAACGAACGGGAATGGCTTCGAGTTGATGAAGGCGACAATGGAGAAGTGATTCAGTTTGAAGAAGCAACGACCATCAGTTTTGAGTTGATTTAGGGAAAAGGGTTCGATTGTGGTGTCCATTAAAACTGAATTAGGAAAGCTTCGATTTTTATTTAGGGAAAAAAAGAATGAAGTTGCTAGAGGAAAGGAAACGGTGTGTGTTTTTATAGAAGGAAAGATTAAAGATAAGAATGACGTATTTTCAATGGGTATATGGTTAGCTGTTTGTTTTCATAGATAGATCGGCGTGATTTTACTCGGGTAGGTAATTATTTAGGAAAAGTTTTATTTACGTATTTTTCCTGTTGTGAATACCCCGAATCGCTTTAAATTCGTACCGCCAACGAAATCTCCAAACATAACGAAATTTGATGTACCTCTACATTTCAACATTCTGAATCTAATAAAATTATCCTGGTTGTAAACCGACTTCGTTTGTATATAATGTTATTTTAAAATTTGAAATCATTTATCGGTTCACTGATTTTATTCCATTTGTTCCAAAAACAAATCCACTTGATTCCAAATTTGAGATGGTGAAAATTAATTTCTTTATATATCTGAATACGCACATATTCAAATCAAATTTTCATATATTTAAACAATAAAATCTCCATTTTTTTCACATTAATAATGTTTATTTTCAAATTTAACCATCAATATTTCTCTACCGAATTCCAAATCCAATTCAAATATCTAATCAAATTCAATTCCAATATTGGACAGTACATGTTTGATTCCAATCAACCATTCTGAATTAAATATTCAATTCAATTCAACTCAAACAATATATTTAATTTTTAAATTTTTAACCTCATATATCAATATAAAATTGATTATTCATAATTAATCTTTAATAATTATATATTCCGGTTGTCGAAATTATGGGACGTTATAGAAACATATAAAAACCGGTCGGTTTTGCCAAATAATAATAATGACATAAGTAAAGAATTAATTTTCTAAGTATTAAAAATAGAATGCTGCCAATATACTTAGGTCAATAAGATAAATACATGAATATTTAGAATAAATATTCTGAAATGAGATTTTATAAATGGAAGATTCATTTTAATGAGGCTTAGTAATCACCATAGGTAAATAAATCTTTTTATTGATTTGATGTTTGTTTATTTGATTGTTAAATAATCGACCATCAAATCTGGCCATTTTAACTCTGGAATTTTTTCTGATAAATGATAAGGAAACCCATTTTCACAAATGATTAGGGGGCAAACTCCACAATTATGTATTATCGGCCTATTCCAAAAGATTAGGTGTTGAGTTTTTTTGGAAATTATCGATTATCATTTCGAAGAGATCGGGCGGGCCTGCTTGTCCGAAAACCACTTTGCTCCGACTGATGGGTTTCAGATTTAAAATATTTTGAAGATGACTGAAGGTCGATTTATTTAGTTCCGTTCAGGCCCAGAATGAACTTGCACGAATGAATGCTAGCATTACATATCTATGAAAGGCAATTTTAGCATTCCGAAAGTGTAACACCCCACCTCCGTTAAGGTCACTCGCAAAGGGAATGCCTTAACTTGGTGGAACGTTTTTAGTAGACAGAACAGAAATTTACAAGACATATAAAGTAGTACTTGAAAATTTTATAACTTTATTACAACAGAAATAGAAATGAGTTTAGTTACATCTTTCAAAATCACAATATCGGAATTCAAGTACATAAATATCGGTCTTGTACAAAAGCCATCAGAATGCATAGTTTTTAAAGCCATAATCCCCAATATAAATTGCCATGGAAAGATAGAGCCAAAGCCAAGCAATACTTCAAACACTTCAAGAAGAGAGAATCAGAATCAAACTCCTATGTTTCCACCCTGAAAACCTGGGGGGAAACGGAAAGAAAAGAGGCGAAACAAACTAGGTCAGACATAAGTCTGGTGAGTCCAGTGACTTTCAGCATATAAACAGATAATAGTATCATGACATGTAAATAAAACTGGATGAGAGATAACCGTAACAGAAATAGCAGGTTAACAGAAGGAACGGAATGATATAGGCCAAGCTAAGCTTTTCACTTCTCTGCACTAATACTAGTACAACAGGATTAGGTGTTACCCTAATATCTAAACTGAAACAGAAATGGAAACAGAATAATCTCTACAGAAACAGAATGCTAGTAATGGGCCTTTACCACCCGAACAGAGGCAGACAGTATAGAAACAGAATGCTAATAATGGGCCTTTACCACCCAACTAATGGGCCTTTACCACCCCAACAGACAGAAGGTACAGAAACAGAATCGGAAACAGAATCAAAGTCGGGAACAGAATAATCCCTACGGAAAACAGAATGTTAAAGTTAGGCGTACACTAGTAATGGGCCTTTACCACCTGAACAGACGGTACCACGCAGAAATAGACAGGTGATACCACCCAACAGAAACAGGCGGTACCCACAGAACAGACAGAACTAGGCGTACCCTAATGTCTAAACTGAAACAGAAACGGAAACAGAATAATCTCTACAGAAACAGAAGGCTAGAATTAGGTGTACACTAGTAATGGGCCTTTAACACCCGAACAGACGGTAGCACGCAGAAACAGACAGGTGTTACCACCCAACAGAAACAGACGGTACCCACAGAAACAGACAGAACTAAGTGTACCCTAAGCTCTACACCCAAGCGATCGGCTCCCTAATACATAAATACCCTGTGTCGTCCCCACAGTAGGGTGTATCACTCCCTAAAGTGGCAACCTATTGGCACATACCTATTTACAGATGTCACGGTTTCTTACATCCTCAGAGCAGACCGGATCCATACATGCACATGACCCAGTTGGAACGCGCCATCAACACCCCTCGCCATTATCAGAATGAACCGCTTATAATTAGTTCAGTAAGCGTGCCCGGACCCCTACATAGCGTGAGGTCAAAATTTTGATACCAGAAAGGGTTACTGACTAATATGGGTTCCATACAGTAGATGACATAAGTAATTCCCCTCCTAACCTTGTGTCCCCAGACTGACAGATTTCAGATTAACTTGTTTACAGATTTCAGACAGAGTTCAGATTACTAGTTCACAGATCAAACAATTAAGTTAACAAGTTTTCAGATTAACAGATCACACGTAAGGATTTAACAGACTTACAGATTGTCTAACTTTGTATTGGGCCTACATATTCACGAAACGATTTTATTAGATTCATCAGTCCAGTTGGTTTAACCCTATCCACCCAACAAGTTTTTAGACACCACATTTCTCTTAAATTTGCATTAATTAAATATTAATGCACAGACCTCTCATATTAGGTCGGTAGCTTGTGACCGCTGGATATGCCGGGCGGTTACGGGCAGATTTCTGCCACAAGCCAGACCTAACCTCGTGTCTAAGCATATTTTAGTTGAGCCTACAACCTCTCACATTAACTGACAGTTTGCAGTTGTTGGTTAAGCCGGTTGGTTCCGGGCAGGCTTCTACCGCAAACGGAGTCTAACCTCGTGTCATAGCCAATTTATTTCATTATAGAAAATATCAGCCTAATTATGTCCATTTAACATATTTAACTTATTTACAAGTTATGACAGATTATCCAAAGTTCTATTAACATGTTTTGCTCAAATTTAGATCGACCATACAGATTACAATTATTCAGCTTTCAACATATTAGGCAATTCAACAGATAACAGATCTAGTTGATTAGGCGATTCAACAGATTTAGCAGATTAGTCAATTCAACAGATTTAGCAGATAACAGATTTAGGCTATTCAACATATTTAGTAGATAACAGATTTAGCAGATTAGTCAATTCAACAGATTTAGCAGATAACAGATTTAGGTTATTCAAAAGATTTAGCAGATAACATATTTAGCAAATTAGGCAATTCAACAGATTAAACATTTCTAAAATTCTATTTACATATCTTGCTTGATCATAAATTATGCCTAAACTTACATGCCTAAATCATGGTCATAATTCATAATACAACATATGCCCAAATTTTTAATTAAACTTTGCATAGTACAGAATGTTCTCTAAAAAGCCCCAAATCATGATATACTCTATAAATTATGCCAAGTTATAGCCTTTAATGCCAATTATCCAAAAATCCACTTTTAGGCATATTCACATTGATAGTTATCCTAGTATAATATGGGTCTCTATGCCTAAGTCACATATTCTTTTTTTCAAATCATGAATCGTTACATAAAAATATGCCCAAAAATCTAGATCTTTAAATTATAACATCTCAAAATCAGATCTTAATTTTAAACATGCGTTATGTCCCCAAGTTTCAAGTCACATGTTTTCATACAATGATTCCTCTTCTTCCAAATTATAGAGTATACACAGATCTAGATCTAATTTACAACATATGTCCATTTCTCAAATCAGTCAAAGATCATTCATGTCCAATTATGCATTAACCATTATTTATCCCAAAATTTAGCATTTGCGCACTAATCTCTTATGAGATTTGGCGCAGCCTCGTGGTAGCCTGGCTATAAACAAAAAGGAAGAAAAGAGGGAACAGATACAGAACAGTCACAATCAAGATAAATCCACAGAAAAGTATGCATAACCTCAGATCCAGATTCACAAAAATGACAAGATAATTATTAAATTTCATATCTGAAAATAACTGTACTCACGATTGAAAAGGTAAATCTTGATTTCTAGGATCTGTATTCTGACACTGAATAGAGCTCATTTGGCATAGACTATCAATTAGATTAGAAAATAGTTATTCTCTTTTAACTCTATTCAGATTAGAAGAAGATGCACCAGTTCTAGTTTTGATTCTAGCAGAGTAGCGACGCCATTTTTATTTTTAATTAGAATAGAGGAAGAATATAGGAAGAATGAAATTGTGTGGAGAGAAAGCTAGGTTTGGGGTGTTTAAATAGGTTAGAGCTCATGAATCCGGTCAGAAAGGCGTCCAGGTGCAGAAAATGGATCTGTCTCCAAATCTGGAAAAAGGAGGGGAGGTCGACCCTAAGGTCGACCCTAGTGTCGACCTGTTTACCCAGGTCGACCCCCAGGTCGACCCTAGTGTCGACCTGGGCCCCTGGGTGGGAATTTTCCCGCCCAACCCGGGTGTCTGTTTTGAATTTCAAAATCTGATTTTTGAATTTCGGGCTGGTTTTTTTACTGAAACTTCTGAAGGCCATATCTTCTTCATATGGAGTCCGATTTACGCAAACTTGGACTCTATTCCAAGTAGAATTTGAGATGAACGCAATGGCGTAACCTGTTTCCCTTAATTAATCTGTTACAATTTAATTATTCTTTGATTTGTCATTCTTATGTTCACAGAAAATACGGGATGTTACAATCTCCCCTCCTTAAAGGATTTCGTCCCCGAAATCTTCAAGTTAAGAAGAATGTGTCCTACCATCCACTCACCCATCTACTCAACCATCATCCACAAGCATCCATTGTCCTTAGAAAACTTCTAACGTTGTATGAACATGTGCAAAAGTGTGTGTATATGTTCCTTATCTAATGCAAAGATCAGGCGGTTCAGTTGACCTCCTTAATGCGAATTATGTCTGTGCCATGAGTCCAACATGTATGCAATTTTCCTATTTGATACATATCATTTCTATATGAGTGCGCAACCGTTCATTCATATACAACATCCATGTGCTGAGTCAACCATTTTTCATCCACAAAATTGAAAAATGCACACACATCCATATGCAGTACGAGAGTGTTTTTGAGCCGATCTAGTGCCTAGTGTGTGTATATGCATCCACGAGCAACCACTAGCAACCACTTGCGTCCACTTGCAACCATCAAACATAACATGTCTCAAACACATGTTTACACCCATTAGTTTCTACCTAAGGGTCGAAGATTCAGTCGATAGGATACAGCCGAGTGATAGAAGCAAGTACAATTAAAACAAAAGGTTTGTTCCTATCAGACATCAGTTTAAGAGAATAACCCCCCAAGTATCAACCCCGAAGACCGAAATCAACATCAGATTGACACTCAGAGAATCACTCCCATTAAACAAATGTCCAACTGGAAATCTACTTCACGCTTTGAACAAAAACCCTAATCCTTTTCAGAAATATTCAGACACATACAGACAACTGGTATAGATCAGATTATCAAATGATTCTAAGAAAGCTAAACATGATAAAATCCCACCATATCCCACAAAACGCCAGAATGTATGCGTCACAGTCATCTTTAACGCCCAACACAGATACCCTCAAACCCCAACTTATCACAAACAGATGAGTCATAACCCTTATGGGTCTGAGTCTACAGCGGGATCAGAAACAAGACTAGTATTAAATTGCAGAGTTTCAATTACAGAATCAAAATGCCAGAATCAAAAAGAGTTTTAACTCCACAATCAGATAAGAAAATTAGACCTCCTATAGGAAGTTTTCCTATTTCTATCCTATCCTCCAGCCTCGAGGGTATTCGCCCGCCCTCCAGAAGTAGGACCTATCCTCTGCCCTTGCCCTCGTTTCTTCGGGCAGTCCCTAGTGAAGTGTCCCATCTCACCACAGTTAAAGCAGGTGCCTTTCCTCTTTCTGCAATCCTTGTTCAGATAGGTCGAGCTTCCACAAGTATAGCACTTCTTCTCCTTCTTGTCTTCAGGCTTCTCATCCTTCTTTTGTGTTTCCTTTTTGGGCCCCGCCTTCTTGTTTTGTGGTCCTTCAAGATTTTCTTCTTTCTTCTCACTTTTGGTTTCGTCTTCATGCATCAATGCCATGTCAACTAATTTCTCGAAGGTAGCCCTCATAGGAACGTGGGACATTGCTAATCTGTGTAGCAGCTCGTTCAAACCTTTAGCAAACTTTAGTGCCTTCTTATGCGGTTTATTTACCAAATCCAAGTCGAATCTCGCCAACTAATTAAACTTGATGATGTACTCTCTCACTGATAAATTTCCCTGCTTCAACGCCAAGAACCTCTCTACGTATAGACTCTCTTCCGCTCGTGAGAGAAATTTCATCTCAAACCTATGCCTGAAATCCATCCATGTCTCTACCGGACGCCCTCCATTTGTGACCTTCCACCAAAAAGAAACTTCGTCCTTAAGCAACCATACCGCCAACTGTATCTTCTGCCTATCGTCTACCTCGAAGATAACGAACAAATCCTCAGTTTCTTTGAGCCAGTTCCTTGCCTCCCCGAAGGATTCAGTTCCATTAAAGTTCTTCCCACCGATGGCTCGAAAGTTTCTACATATCTTTGGGAAAGTATTCATGCACGGAGGAGGAGGAGGAACCGCTGCAGCTGGGGGAGGAGGGATGTATGCTGGTCCCGCATCATTAGCCCTAGCTTCTAGGCACCTCCTGAACCAGCCAGGTATCGGTACGCCCTCCGGAAGGTTAAGATCCCCAGACATGCTTAAAAGAAGAAAAGATTCAAAACAAAGGATAGAAAGATAGGCTATGGCTTTGGGGATTATGTTTTTATCAAAATAAACTCTACTTTTGAAAATACTTCTTTTTAAACCTTTTTGAAAATAGTTTTCAAAAACTTTTTGTCAAATTTGGTAACCTTCAGCTCTGATACCAAGTGTAACACCCCACCTCCGTTAAGGTCACTCGCAAAGGGAATGCCTTAACTTTAGTGGAGCATTTTTAGTAGACAGAACAGAAATTTACAAGACAGATAAAGTAGTATTTGAAAAATTTATAACTTTATTACAACAGAAACAGACATGAGTTTAGTTACATCTTTCAAAATCACATTATCGGAATTCAAGTATATAAATATTGGTCTTGTACAAAAGCCTTCAGAATGCATAGTCTTTAAAGCCATAATCCCCAATATAAACTGCCATGGAAAGATAGAGCCAATGCCAAGCAATACTTCAACACTTCAAGCAGAGAGAATCAGAATCAAGCTCTTATGTTTCCACCCTGAGAACCTGGGGGGAAAATGGAAAGAAAAGAGGCGAAACAAACTCGGTCAGACATAAGCCTGGTGAGTCCAGTGACTTTCAGCATATAAACAGATAATAGTATCATGACATGTAAATAAAACTGGATGAGAGATAACCATAACAGAAATAGCAGGTTGACAGAAGGAACGGAATGATATAGGCTAAGCTAAGCTATTAACTTCTCTGCACTAATACTAGTATAACAGGATTAGGTGACCCTAATATCTAAACTGAAACAGAAATGGAAACAGAATAATCTCTACAGAAACAGAATGCTAGTAATGGGCCTTTACCACCCGAATAGCGGCAGACGGTACAGAAACAGAATGCTAATAATGGGCCTTTACCACCCAACTAATGGGCCTTTACCACCCCAACAGACAGAAGGTACAGAAACAGAATCGGAAACGGAATCAGAGACGGGAACAGAATAATCTCTACAGAAAACAGAATGCTAGAATTAAGTGTACACTAGTAATGGGCCTTTACCACCCGAACAGACGGTACCACGCAGAAACAGACAGGCGTTACCACCCAATAGAAATAGACGGTACCCACAGAACAGACAAAACTAGGTGTACCCTAATGTCCAAACTAAAACGGAAACGGAAACAGAATAATCTCTACAGAAACAGAATGCTAGAATTAGGTATACACTTGTAATGGGCCTTTACCACCCGAACAGACGGTACCACGCAGAAATACATAGGTGTTACCACCCAACAGAAATAGACGGCACCCACAGAAACAGACAGAACTAAGTGTACCCTAAGTCCTACCCCCAAGCAATCGGCTCCCTAATACATAAATACCCTGTGTCGTCCCCACAGTAGGGTGTATCACTCCCTAAAGTGGCAACCTATTGGCACAGACCTATTTACAGATGTCATGGTGTCTTACATCCTCAGAACAGACCGGATCCATGCACGCACATGACCTGGTTGGAACGCGCCATCAACACCCCTCACCATTATCAGAATGAACCGCTTATAATTAGTTCAGCAAGCGTGCCCGGACCCCTACATAGCATGGGGTCAAAATTTTGATACCAGAAAGGGTTACTGACTAATATGGGTTCCACACAATAGATGACACAAGTAATTCCCCTCCTGGCCTTGTGTACCCAAACTGACAGATTTCATATTAACTTGTTTATAGATTTCAGACAGAGTTTAAATTACTAGTACACAGATCAGACAATCAAGTTAACAAGTTTTCAGATTAACAGATCACATGTACGGATTTAACAGACTTAGAGATTGTTAACTTTGTATTGGGCCTACAGATTCACAAAACGGGTTTATTAGATTCATCAGTCCAGTTGGTTTAACCCTATCCACCCAACATGTTTATAGACACTACATTTCTCTTAAGTTTGCATTAATTAAATATTAATGCACAGACCTCTCATATTAGGTCGGTAGCTTGTGGCCGCTGGATATGCCAGGCGGTTCCTGGCAGACTTCTGCCACAAGCCAGACCTAACCTCGCATCTAAGCATATTTTAGTTATGCCTACGACCTCTCACATTAGACTAACAGTTTGCGATTATTGGTTAAGCTGGTTGGTTCCGGGCAGGCTTCTATCGCAAACGGAGTCTAACCTCGTGTCATAGCCAATTTATTTCATTATAGAAAATATTAGCCTAATTATGTCCATTTAACATATTTAACTTCTTTACAAGTTACGGCAGATTATCCAAAGTTCTATTAACATGTTTTACTCAATTTTAGATCGAGCCTACAGATTACAATTATTCAGCTTTCAACATATTAGGCAATTCAATAGATAACAGATCTAGCAGATTAGGCAATTCAACAGATTTAGAAGATAACAGGTTTAGCAGATTAGTCAATTCAACAGATTTAGTAGATAACAGATTTAGGCTATTCAACAGATTTAGCAGATTGGTCAATTCAACAGATTTAGCAGATAACAGATTTAGGCTATTTAACAGATTTAGCAGATTAGGCAATTCAATAGATTAAACATTTCTAAAATTCTATTTATATATCTTGCCTAATCATAAATTAAGCCTAAACTTACATGCCTAAATCATGGTCATAATTCATAATACAACGTATGCCCAAATTTTTAGTTAAACTTTGCATACTACAGAATATTCTCTAAAAAGCCCCAAATCATGATATACTCTATGAATTATAACAAGTTATAGCCTTTAATGCCAATTATCCAAAAATCCACTTTTAGGCGTATTCACATTGATAGTTATCCTAGTATAATATGGGTCTCTACGCCTAAGTCACATATTCTTTTTTTCAAATCATGAATCGTTACATAAAAATATGCCCAAAAATCTAGATCTTCAAATTATAACATCTCAAAATCAGATCTTAATTTTAAACATGCGTAATGTCCCCAAGTTTCAAGTCACATGTTATCATACAATGATTCCTCTTCTTCCAAATTGTAGAGTATACACAGATCTAGATCTAATTTACAACATATGTCCATTTCTCAAATCAGTCAAAAATCAGTCATGTCCATTTATGAATTATCCATTATTTGGCCCAAATTTTAGCATTCATGCATTAATCTCTTATGAGATTTGGCGCAAGCTCATGGTAGCCTGACTATAAACATAAAGGAAGAAAAGAGGGAACAAATACAGAACAGTCACAATTAAGATAAATCCACAGAAAAGTATGCATAACCTCATATCCAAATTCACAAAAATGTCAAGATAATTATTAAATTTCATATCTGAAAATAATTGTACTCACGATTGAAAAGGTAAATCTGGATTTTTGGGATCTGTATTCTGGCACTGAATAGCGCTCCTTTGGCGTAGACTATCAATTAGATCAGAAAATAGTTGTTCTCTTTTAACTCTATTCAGATTGGAAGAAGATGCACTAGTTCTAGTTTTGATTCTAACAGAGTAGCGACGCTATTTTTAATTTTAATTAGAATAGAGGTAGAATATAGGCAGAATGAATTTGTGTGGAGAGAAAGCTAGGTTTGGGCATGTTTAAATAGGTTAGAGCTCACGAATCCGATCAGAAAGCGCCCAGGTGCAAAAAAATGGATCTGTCTCCAGATCTGGAAAAAGAGGGGGGGAGGTCGACCCTAAGGTCGACCCCAGTGTCGACCTGTTTACCCAGGTCGACCCCCAGGTTGACCTGGGCCCCTAGGCGGGAATTTTCCCGCCTAGCCCGGGTGTCTGTTTTGAATTTCGAAATCTAATTTTTGAATTTCGGGCTGTTTTAACTGAAACTTCTAAAGGCCATATCTTCTTCATACGGAGTCTGATTTACGCAAACTTAGACTCTATTCCAAGAAGAATTTCGAGATGAACGCAATGGCGTAACTCGTTTCCCTTAATTATTCTGTTACAATTTAATTATTCTCTGATTTGTCATTCTTATGTTCACAGAAAATACGGGGTGTTACAGAAAAATTCTGCTACTTATAAGGTAAATATAAAGTTTAACCTCATCGAACAGTAAATGAATAAAGCAAGGAAAAGTCGTAGAGCTATATGGGTCGCTCCTATTAGGATATGATCATTCCATATCTAGAGTCGATTTCCTTGTATGCTTCTGAGCCCATTGTGGTTGTTTATCAACTGAAGTAATCATATTCGATGCTGTCCATTTTAGGGGTGGGGCCGATCCTAATTTGCTAAGGTGCAAATTAATGTAACCTCCCATACATTTTATGTAGAGATGTACAGATTTGGTATGTAGATCCTTACCCTTTCATAATTGGAATCCATTCTCCAATATGGACTTTTGGTCTTGATTGTATACATGTTATGTTGGAATATGAGATGCAAGCATTCCAACTATTTTAATACATTTACTTCTTGAGGACATTATTATAATATCATTGGATATTTATTTTAAAAGAGTTTTGGTTATTGTAAGGAAAAAAACACGTGCCATGTTTATTTATAGTTATGTCTTACGAGAGTTCCATTCTTGTAAAGGATTTCTAAAATTAAGCATGTTGTTTATGATGTGAATTTTCTCACTTTAAGTATTATAGACTAATCCAGGTGATTTTTCTTTCCCTCAAAATGTGCTCGGGTGAGACCAAGCATTTTCTTAGGTTGCTTTGGATTTGCTTGGAGCTTCCGGAGAGGAGCTGGAGTCGATATGTATTCTCGTATTTTTCGTATTATTTTAATTCCTCCGTGTATTGTATTTATCAACCATTATGGGAACAAATTATTTTCTTATACATGTCGATCTATTTATGTACTCTGATTATGTATTCATGTTTATATATATATATAGTTTCCTTATGTAAAGAGTATTGGTATATAATGTTTTATTCATTCTGCTGTGAGATTTTTCTGATCTGTTTTTGTTGGGTTTGTGTTCTTCTTCTTATATTCTAACTTTTCTTTCTTCTTTCTCACCCTTTAACTTCTTTCTTCTAAGCTTCTGGGTTTTTGAGTACTTGAATCTAGATATGTGAATGAATATGTTGTATTAGTGTCGAAATTCGAGGATTGCATTTCTCTGTTTGTTATACTTAGAGAGTGTTACATACTTTGGTCTTAATAGATGTATCCATGTCCAATCTCGAAAACATCTTTACTAGGAATATTCGAAACAAAATATTATTTTATATCATGACAAGTTACTCACGATTGGTATCATTCGCATTATAATCACATAACAATTCATTTAAGGATTTTTGATTTTTATATGCTTTAAATGTATGTATTTAACTACTTATATTATTATATATAAAATATAATAGAAATCAAATACCTTCATTGTGGACTAGATCAGTCACAAAGTTAGATTTACATAACAAATTATATTCTACCTCAGTGCATACCCCTAACTCTATCAAATGTTTCATGAGGGAAGATTCACGCATGCATCTTATTAAAGGCAATTGTATTCTTTGAGGCTAACATTGGTTCACTTTAAGATTTTTACATGGGAACTTTAGACTAGACGAAGCATGACTTCGAGGAGTTGGACTGCTTATTGATTACAAACGAGCTTAGTGAGGGTGCAATCATTTGGTGGAGTCATGGGAGAATGGTTGGCGTGTACTATCAGTCGCATATGGTTCTAGCGGTTGGAAGTGGAGTTATAAAGTTTAGACGACCGATAGGGTGTTTTCAAGTGAACTTGGGGACTTCATGTTTTTTTGAAGTAAAAATGTAAAGATGGAAGGATTACTCTAAGTTAGACATAGGATGGTTATAAAGACTACACTATCGTGTTTTAGGCTTTAATGAATCGATGACTTACGTCATTCGAATTGAGTACTTCGACTGGTAAAAGTGTAAGAAACTTATTGATGGTCGAGGAGGCATGTTTGGAGATGTGAAGTGATAGAATGGAACGTAACATGGTCTACTATGGGGTCATGAAAACTGAAGTAACTGTTGATAGCTCTTGGTATGATGCATTTCACAGGGAAAAGATATGTATGATGCTCATCTTTGCATCCTGAACCTTAGTGTTCGTCTAGCTTGTCTCAATGAGGGAAGAATCATAGTGATGGTATGTAATCGAGCAACGAATCTGATTACGACATAGTGTGTCGCCAACCATTGTGATGGTCCTATGAGCAATAACATATATATGATGGCATAATAGTGGTAATGTAAACCTTGGTGACGGTTACTACGATTTCTTGATTGTATGTGTAGCATGCACAATGATTGTTGTGTTTTCTTTGATTAATGTCCAACTGTGATGAATGTCTTGTGATGTAGGTATTATTGCATTAGATACCCCGATTTCCATGGTGTACTAAGTGTTTTAGATTTATATGATGATAATATAGCATGTATCATGTTATGTGCTAAATTACTAGTAAGGACATGGCAAATATGACTTCCCGTTCATAGTGTTCCTCTTTTATTGTATAGGTTTTTATAATATCATGAGACCACTCATCGCTCACTACAGATTGTTGTTTGATGTAATGTTTTTTTTCTTTGTTTATTATTACCTCTGGTACTTTAATAATAGACTAGATAAGAGGTCTAAATTAATGCATGAAGTTATTCAGAGAACAATTAAGAGTTTGCAATTATCTATGTTTGTATTTTAGAGTTTAACATTATTCAGCTATGCAACACTGTGGAGCTTCATCGGTGCTTGGTTATTATTAGAGATAATAATCGGGTTTATTGTTTGATGTATAGACTTCATTATCTGTGTTGTATAACTATGATGGATCCGATTATATTGTTTTATCCTACTTAAATTGTTGATTTATGCAATGCTTTGGGTTGCTTCTACTTTACCCTTGACAATCGTCCTACATCGATCGGGTATCGTTACATCTTTTTTTTAATGTATTTCGGGTACCAAATGTGTGGGGGTAATCGTCACATGTTAGTCCTCTCTAATAACCATCTAAAAGACTCTTGAGAGTGATCTATCAAATTATGTCATAAAATGATCAAGTCTATTATAAGCACTAACTTCAAACTATAATATCTCAAATATGAGAGCTTCGATTTGTAAAATCATTGCTTCATGGAAAGATAACACAAAACTGTTCGATGTACATATATAATTTCACTAACTATCATCAATCCACATCGATATTACATTCATGATTCATCTTTATATTGGTAAATTCAATAAACAACCAATTACTCCACCTTTAACCAAAAACCGTATCACTACAAGATAAAAGCGCTTATGATTGTCAACGAGTATGAGTGCTCAACAAGAAGATAAAATAGAACAAAAATATCTAAAGAAAACACTCCCCTTCATTATTGACAACTAACCACTCTCCCCTTACCTTGCCACTTTGTGCCACAAGTACATCATACGATATAGTTAATGCATGTCATAAGGGTAATTATGTAAGTTGATTATACAATTCCGACCGTATAGTGAATCTTGTTTAAAATAATGTATGCTTTTTGCTTTATTTATTATATTAATCTTTTACATCGAGATGTAATCAATGTTTTAAATTCTTTAAATATATATTAGTAGAATTTTTTGGGGGAAAACATCAATCTATTATGGTTACAAATATGTTCATAACCATTAGCATTAAGCCGAATAAAATATATAAATATCCTTTGTCAACATTAACCGAAACGTGATATCCATATATTCATCGAAACCAGTACACGTGAAGTATAGTGAACGATAAATGACTCATGACAATTGGGTCACTAATGGGTCATGTATGTGTAGTTAATTTTAATAAATAGAGAATAATTTATCAAGAGTCTCTTACAGTGAAAGTTAAACAGAAGATCTCATGTGATAATGTGCAATAGTCTTCTGATATGAGAATATCGTAAATCCTAAGTATCCAAAGTGTACTATGACTATTATCAATTATATAACATTTAATAAGGTCATGCTTGAGCAAAAATTGGACCACTTGAAGTGAAACACTATTTATAAAATGGGCTGTTTTCTTCAAATAGAATGTAATATCACTATATTATTATTCTAATTCCTTTAAAAATAGTACTATAACAAAAAAGTTTTGTTAAATTCTATATTATAGACATGATTTTGCAAAGGATCACACCTCAAATTACTATATTATCCTTCCAATTCCTTCAAGTCGTTCAAACATGCTATTATTGCATTTTAACAAAATAGATTTTCTATTGTCGTAGCAGGAATAATAATAATAATTTATTATCATTACTATTATTATTACAAGCGTTACCGCATTCGCTTCATACGTGATTATGATACATGCTTTAAACATAACTTATAATGTTAGGGTATGTATATGTTTAACACATTCAAAGGAAAATGATTTATGTAAATATTTAGTTATATTTTTATGTTGAAATCATGTGTAATTAGTTTGAATTTCATTTATAAGTTGTAATATCTACTTTTTTAATAGTTTTAATTTCTATTTGTGTTATTAATTAATAAAGAACGACGCTGAAAAGAATGCTTATTTCTTAGATCATATTTTTAAGTGATATCAAAATTTGTTATTATATATAGCTTGAATTTTATAAAACGGTTAACTAATAGATCAAAACTTGTATTTTTAAGACAATCATTAATGAACATTTTTACATAAAGGAGATGCTTCTGGGGTGAGCATTTTTCGATTCAAACCAGATAAACCAATCGAACCGAACCGGTTTTATTATGGATCGGTTCACATAGTTTATTGCATGGTTTTGGTTTCGAATTTGATTTTTTTTCGGTTGGTTTCAATTTTCACTAGGTTAAAACCAAACTGGCCGATTAAACCCCGGTTCTAGCCAAACTACCATACGCCATCGTGACTCGTATGTTTTCTTTACTTGATGAAGACAACTAGGCCCATAATGACTGCCTAGGGTACACAATCCATCTAACCAACAAGATGGAGAATCACATGGTCTACTACACAATGCCTCATATGTGTCATTCTAATACTTGACTGGTAACTATTATTATAAGAAAACCCGATTAAATGCAGGTGATCTTCCCACAATCCTCCAAAATCCAATACGCGGGCTTTGAGAAGATCTTCCAATACTCGATTAACTCTCTCGGTCTGACTGTCTGTTTGGGGATGATAAATCGTACTTAAACATAGCTCGGTTCCCAATGCCTCTTGCAAACTTTTCAGAATCCACTGGTAAACAACGAATCTCGATCACTAATAATACTCTTTAGGATTCCATGGAATCGAAGAATCCACTTAAGATATAATTCAACCAACTTCAATGAGTTCTAGTCAATCTGACAGGAATAAACCTTTTGCTTTTAATCAAGCGATCCATGACAACCCAAGTACTATCATTCCCTACCATTGTCCAAAGTAGTCAATTAATAAAATCCATCGACACTTGCTCCCATTTCCACATAGGAACTTCCAATGGCTTAACAATCCACTGGCTTCTTCTGCTCGGCTTTAATCAACTGACAGTTCATACATTTTGAGATAAATTTCCCGACATCCCATTTCATACCTTCCCAATAGTAAATTCGCTTAATATCTTGATACATCTTATTATCTCCTGGATGTATCGTCAATCTTGAGTGATGACATTCCCTTAAAAATTCATCCCTTAACCCGTCCAATCAGGAAAAACCAATCGTCCATGCTTGCGAAGCCAACCATCTCGATTGACTTTGTAATCCTTAAATCTCTTGGGCTCTTCTCTCATCTTTAACCCTTGAATAATTTTCGAAATCTTATCTTCTCATTTTTGGCTTTCGCTAATCCTTTCGATGAGAGTCATCTTAATCGACAAGCTTGCTAAAATCTCAGGTTCTAATCTATAATGGGGTCTAAAAACAAATTCGGCCAAATATTCGAGATGTTTCCATTCCAAAAACATGGCCCCCAAACTAGCATGTTTTCTGCTTGACGCATCGGTCACTGTGTTATCTTTTCCTAGGGTATAAGCTATTCGAAAATTGTACGATGCCAAAAACTTTAACCATCCTTGTTGCCGAAGATTCAAATCCTTCTGAGAGAAAAGATACTTCAATGACTTATGATCCGTGAACAAGTCAAAACTTACTCCCAACAAATATTGTCTCCAAATCTTTAAAGCAAATACTATTGCCACCAACTCCGAATCGTGAGTTGGGTACCTTTCGTGCGGCTTCATTTGTCAACTCGCATAGGCCATAACTCTATCCTTCAACATTAGCACTGCTCCAAGTTCGGTGCCATATGCATCGATATATACTATATATCATCTCCTCATTTCTACTCGGAATAATCAAAACAGGGGAAATCGTCAATCTCTCTATCAGAATTCCATAGGCTTGCTCATACTTCGCATCCCATGCGAAGACCTGGTTCTTCTTCGTTAATCTGGTTAATGGTGCAACTATCTTTGAGAAATCCTTGATAAATCGTCGATAATATCCAGTTAAATCAAGGAAACTTCTCAAGTCTGTCGCATTCTTGGGTCGATTCCAATATCCTATTGCTGCAACCTTAGCGGGATCCACCGCTATTCCTTGTCCTGACACGACATAACCCAAAAATCTCACTTCTTCCTTCTAGAAGTGATGTTTCAGAAACCAAGCCCTCAGCTGATGTTTTCGCAAGATTTCTAAATCAATTCTCAAATGCGTCTTGTGTTCCTCCTTAGTCCTAGAATAACCAATATATCGTCCACGAACACAAGTACGAACTTGTTCGGCTGATCTCTAAAGACTCGATTCATAAGATCCACAAAATATGTTGGTGCATTAGTTAATACAAATGGCATTACCAGCCAGTCATAGAATCCGCATGGTGCCCAGCGGTCTTCGGCACACTATCCTTAGCTACTCTCAATTGGTGAAATCTCGTTGTTAAATCCATTTGGTAAAACACCTTGGCTTCGTGAAGCTGATCAAACAAGTCATCTATTCTCGACAATGGGTACTCGTTTTTCTTGGTTATCTTATTCAGCTCACGATGGTCCACACATAATCGCAATGATCCATCAGCGTTTGTCCCAAATACGACTGGTGCACTCCATTCGGATACGCTTCTTCGAATGAATCCTTTACTCAGAAGATATTTCATTTGCACATCTAATTCTCCTTGTTCCTTAGGCGCCATCTGCCTAAGAGGCATAACAATAGGTCTGGCTTTATTCACTAAATCAATCTGAAACTCAGTCTCTCGATGCGGCAGCAACCCTCTAATCTCATCAAACCCATTAGAAAAATCCCGTACGATGGGCACAGATGACAACCCATCCCATGGAATCACAAGTGAATATAAAAAGCTAACCAGAACTCCATCCATTGGTAGACAATGTTTCACTATCATTCGCTCTCCCACATTCCTGATTGTCACCTCGAGCCTCTCGCAATCCATAATAACTGCATACCTCTTAAGCCAGTCCATACCCAAAATAATCGCAAACCCAACCAAGTTCAAAACAAAACAATCACACACAAAAGAGTAACCATGACTCGATAAAACTAGACCACGACAAAGCATATAAAGGCTAGACGAACCCCCTACTAGATTAGTCACGACTAATGGTCTACCAACAATCTTAGGTTCTAAACCTAACTTGCAGACAAGCTCATTACAAATAAAAGAATGTAATGCTCCAGTATCAAACAAAACTCGAACCAAATCATCTCTGATAGAAAGCGTACTTTGCACGACAACACTCTTTCCCTTCTCCTCCGCAGTCGGACCCCTCGAGGAAGATGGCATAACATCTTAAGCATATGCTCTCACAACTTGTTTATCCTTCACTGGTTCAGACAATTCTTCTTTATATGCCCAGGCCTATCGCAATTAAAGCACTCCTTTTCCACCTTCGCGTTCTTATAATCCTTGGAAAGATGGCCTTTCTGCTGACAATTATAACAAGTAATCTCACCCTTCAGCTTCTTTTGGCAATTCTTTCCTTACTGTTGATGTTTCCTTTTTCCGTTCCACTTTTTCTTATTATCACCACCATGCTGTGGTTTTGAATACTCCTTTCTATTCTCAACAACAACCTCAGTCTTTTGCGGAAACAAGCTTTCCATCCTCAAAGCCAACTAACTTCTCAAAAGAGTCATCAATATGGTCGATCAATTGTTTTCCAATATTCTCATCTAATCCCATAAATAAGTTCTCGTTATTCTGATAAGGATTCTCAATATACGAATGAGCATACTTAGATAGGGCTTCAAACTCGATCATATACTCAAACACTGACCGACCTCCTTGTTTAAGCTCAACAAACTTCTTAAACAACATCGATTTCCGGACCGTAGGAATAAACTTCTCCTCAAACTTAGTTTTAATCCGATTCCGAGTGATCTGGTCCTTTGGTGTCTCTAAGATAATAGAATTCCACCAATCCATCGCTCGACCTTGCAGTTGCCTCGATGCAAGCTTCCCCTTAGTTGCATCGTCAATTCTCAAATCTTCGAAAATCCGAACACAAGTATCCAACTAATAAGGAACTTCAACTGTCGGTTCTGTCCCAAAAAACGGCTTGCCACCTAGAGAAGTATAATCCTTGCACAACTTAGTGAAATTCACTGCCTTAGTGCTTGTAGGGGTGTTACAGTTATGACAACCATTGATTTTACCTCCACCCGTACCCGCAACCGTTGCGGTTAGCAAATTTTATAACTATTACCGTAGCCGTCTAACAGTTATCATGATCATTACCGTAACTTTACATTGTTATCCATGAATAATTCAAATTATAACTTTTTTCTTAAGAATTAGTTTGTTTATCAATGAAACAAACCATCCATGTGCATGTTGTCTATAAACAAAAATGCAAATAATTTATACATATGTTATTCCTCTTGCTTAAATTATTAAAAAAACATATATTTTTTATGAAATACTACAAAAATAAGTGATTCATTTTTAGCCCTTATAAAAAAAACTTATTTTTGAACCTCTTTCACGCTCATGTCACGTCGAGGTACTGCAGAAGAAAAAACTGCAAAATAATATCTATACCAAAAAAAATATCTGGTTGGCCCCATCAGGTCTAGACAATCTTATTTTTTTGTACATGAAGAAATAAAGAATCCATTGCAATCGCCGGAAATACTAGGCCTACTAAAGGGACAAGGAGACGACTGAGTTTCCCCATCTTTTGTTCTCCTCTTAAGTCTCTGAACTTATGAAGTCTCGTTTCTGTAGGATAATTATGAAACTTTGACCAATGTACCTTGCCGCCAAACGAGAACAAACATGTAATAGCGGATTCGGAATTGTAACCAAGCGTCTCCCATGGGTTCTATACTTGATTCATAACTAGAGAACTTCTTTGGTCCTTCACTAATTGGGGCTAAAACTCATGTGCGGCTGGTATGTTTTACCGCGGTTATCAAAACCCATAACTGTTATCGTTACCGTAGTAGACGGTAACCATGTAAACGGTTAGTACGGTTTGGCGGTTGAATGATTCAACCATAACAGCCCTAGGTGCCTACACAGGAACACCACCATCTACTGCCGCTTCTGGAGTGGGCATCCTCCATATGATCGTTGCCATCATGGCCTCGAGAATAGCAGGATAACTGTGCATAGCAGTTGCAGCTCCCAACTGGCTATCGTCGCCTCCAGTCATAGGCTCATTCTTTGCAGCATGTCTCGAAATTTTTCAACTCATTCTTACTTTGAAACGAGAGTCAATTCACATTAGAGAAAGCCATATTGGTGCTCAAGTGCTTACTAACCTACTATACTATACTATATACATATAATATAGTAATCATCCAAATAAAATTACAAATATGTCTCTCATACGCGCTTACATTCACGAACTTTGGGTAAAATCGATTAACAAAAGCTTTGATACCAAATGTGACGATGTCTCTGTCCCTTGCACCGAACTGAGGAAAAGTGCACTATGTGACGTGCCATGCCGATATAGGATGATCATCAGGGTAGAATAACTCAAAATGAAACCTATTGTATAACTCACAATGCATGGATAATATATAATAACAAGGTATACAATAGGATCTAGCAGTAAAGCATAATTAAACGTAAAATCAAGTCTCCATAGAACCATAGAATCTCAAGTACAATACATCTCAGTACATGGATCTCTAAATGCAATATGCCTCACTACATCCCTCAGAATCTCAAAGAACATCAACATACAACAAAAATAGAAAATAAATATCTAAATAGTAAGTAGTAATAGTACGCCAGCCTCCTGCTCGTCACCGCACAACATCAACGTCATCGAACCTGCTACTCAATCTGCTCATCAACAACATTGATGAACAACCCAAGGTAATAAACCTTGAGTTAGACGACAGTCTTTGTGAGCGATAAAATAACTAACAACAGTTACACATGATAACATGAGTATAGGCAGGTAAACCATGCAATCTGCCCAGCAACCAACAAGTTAACACATAAAAACCATCCATCACATGCCATTACTGAATAGGAAAGGACAACCCCAATCCCATTTCTCTTCGACATCCTACGGTAATAGATTCCAGAGAAAATAGAGAAGAAAGTACAAAATCAACCATAGCATCCACAACATCTAATATCCTAGGTATCATCTATTACAGCCTTAAATCCATCGATAATCGAACTTTCTTTGAACGATCAAAAGAGCTAATTGAAAACCCCGGTTCTAGCCAAACTACCATATGCCATCGCAATTCGTATGTTTTCCTTACTTGATGAAGACAACTAGGCCCATAATGACTGGCCAGGGTGCACAATATATCGAATATGATTCTACGGGAGTCCCCACGATACCCTTGCTTTGAGTATGCTAGCTAGAACACTTCAATTACCGACAATTCCTTGGCACATTGAGTTTGACAAACCTTTCATCTTGGCGACTCAATTCATATCTCGAATCATTCCATAATCATCCATAATTGACTCCCATCCTATCCATTCATCATCGTACTGGATCGTATATCGAATCATGACCAGTGTCAAATCAATCCGGCTCTGGTCACCACAATGTGAGTTCACAATCGAAGCATTATTAATCATTGAGTTGTATATCAACCATCTGAAGTCCATCCGTCACCAAACTTCACTAGCAAATTCCAGAAGCCAGAACAATCAAGCTCCCCAAAACTCACCATCCCCAGCCCCATGGGTCGGTGCCAACCCATTTACTTAGCCAATTTTGGCTAAGTAGTTGGCCATTATCCATTTATGTCTCGAGTACATCCTACTGGTCCATTTTCCAAGCATTTCAACATTCCAATAGAAACTTCTGCCGATCTATCCATGTCCCGAGTAATCTGCCTTCGACCCATCTTGAATCAACTCCAAATGACTTGAAATCTTGCAGGAATACCCAATTTATCAACACGAAACCATGCCACCCGGTCAACACACGTGTATCGTTTCTGACCCATCATGGGCTGGTGTTGACCTATATACTTAGCTTCCCTTGGCACGAAATTTTTTGTGCCTTAATCCCTCGTCTACCAGAGCATCTCCACCAAGTATCGTCTAAATCCAATCATCTGAACCTCCGATTTGCTATGTTCTTCAGTCGTAATATCTATGACATCCAATTCTAACAAATAGCTCAAGCAATGCAACCAAAACAAACATCGATTCAGCAATACCTGATCATACAACATGAATAAATCCTAATTAAAACATAGTCATATCACAATTATGAGATTTAGCATGATTCAGATCTAAATATATGTATAAGCATGATTAATATATCAATTATCCAGTTAATATGATCAAATAAGGTTTTACTAGGGTTTCTAAATTAGAATTAAATATATATGGTCAGATCTAAGGTGATTATAACATATATATATATGAAATTAACATAGATCTAACCCAAGCAACCCTTTGCTTCTATGTGAGAGATATCTGTCATTCACCTAATCCCAAATTTGATGTTAATCCGATGAGATCAAATATAGACAGGGTTGATAACCATCAAATTTGATGCAATTTGATGTTATCTATCTTCCCTTGATGATGATCTATCTTCAAGATGCAATATATTATGAATTGGTACGAAAAGAATGGACAAAAAGGGTTTTAGGTTGAACCAGAGGCTAGGCTAATTAGCCCATTAGCTGCTGACGAGTCTGCCTAATAGCAGCTGAAACTTAAAACAACGATTCTCCCAAACTACTGAACCAAATCCTTCATATGACCACTCTATAGAATCGTAAACCACCATTCCGATCCAACGAGACCGATTTCAGCACCTGATTCGACAAAAGTTATAACCTAAACAGTAAACTCAAGGGCAAAAATGTCCATATTTGAATTTAGGAAAAATCATGGACATGTCTCACATCCCTATGAACAACATATCAAAATCTAAGAATGATCCGACCACTAGGGAATAAAATATAATTGTTTTACGATCAATTGATATGTAAAATACAGCTCGATACATATATGTAATTAGCAATTGCGACTTACACGAAATAAGTAAGGTTATGGAATGTTTGGAAAAACTACAAGCCAACAGCGATCAAAATTTGCAGTGCATGGCTAGAAAAATGAAAGAGAAGTATGATAAATATTGGCGTAGCTGGGAGAAAATGAATATGCTAACTTACATTGCTGTTGTCCTTGATCCCCGTTGGAAATTTGGATTCATAGAATTTTCATTAGACCCTTTACCCCTCAACTTATGTAGAAAAAGTGCAAGTATAAGAAAATGAGGCTGATTCCATAAAGTTTGACATTTTGAAATATTGGAAAGAAAATAGTATAAGATTTCTCATTCTATCTAAAATGGCTCGCAATGTATTAGTTGTCCTTATATCTACGGTAACATCAGAATCTACATTTAGCACTAGTGGACAGGTTCTTGATCCATTTAGAAGTTCATTAACACCTAAAATAAGTCAATCCCTTGTATGCACTGAAGATTGGCTAAATAGTACCTTTTCTGCACCTAAAATTAACTGTGAGGAAGACTTAAGCATAATGGAGCAACTAGACTCGGGTATGCAAATGAATGAACTACATTTATTATTTTGACTAATCATTCTTTCTCACTATGCATAAATTATGTATTAATCATTTGGCTATTTTGGTATTTTTTTGATGTAGATATTAGCATGCTTGCTTTTGATCCTATAATAAATATGTGAGACCTGGCTTTTGGAATTTGGATGTTGTGCACTGATGCTTAAATAAGTGTACGTTCAATTTTTTTAATGTTCTTATTTACAGTTATTGGCATTGAGTTCTCCTTATCCTTGTAATAACCCCCAGCAACCAATATTGTACACTCTACTTAGATGTCAACCTTTGGTTTTTATTTAGTTTATGCATTGCGAATATTTTAAGAGTCCATTCTCTTTTATTCAAGTTTCTATATGTATGGAGCAAGAAGTTTGTAAAAGGGTATTATCATTTGCCATGATCAGTTAATATTGTATAGTTGATAAATAACATCCTGCTTCCTCAAACTTTTCAAAAAAGAAAATAGGCATAGCATAAGGTTTTGTTACATGCTCGGGTTATACATTATACGACTTCCATATTTTTGATTTAATGAACTGGACATGTACATAATGGAAAAGATAGGATGACCTGTTGAAGTTTTATTCTTTTTGCGTTGATTTTCTTTCATGTTACCACAATGTACAATACTTTTTCCAAAATATATTGATATATTCATGACAATCTTACATGATCATTTAAGGTTCAACTTGCAAAATTTTATGTTGCAGCAAAACTCAATTGATATGCTCTAATTTCAGTTTGTCTAGGATTTCAGTTTCAATTTATGACTATATTTTGAAAGATAATCATTGTTGTAGTTATTATCTGCAATATCATGTTATTGTGACTATATTACGATTTGGCACTTTTGTGTATTAACAGAGTAATTACCCTTAATTATTATATTTAATTGATATTCAACTTAAAGATTTTAGCACTATGATTGATTAACATATTTTTATATGTTTGTATTATAACCTTATCGTTTATCGCATATTATTTGTTTTATGGGAACAATACTTCAGGACGACTTCAGCCTAGCAAGGCCCAACCAATTAAATTGATCAAATCCAACCGTTTATTTTCGATTTGGTTTGGTTTTGAAAAAAATTGGTTTGGCTTGATTCGGTTTTACTTTGCTAAATGGTTGATTTGGTATTAGTAAATTTTTTAAAAATAAACCGAACCGGTCGAACGCTCAACCCTGCTTTCTTTCTCACTCAAAATTTAGAAAACACGCTATCTTCCTGAAAACACATTCCATTACTCTTCTCTGTGGAAATTTAAAAAGAGAATTATATCAAATTCTCAAAATCATGTCATTATTCATCAGCAACTTCCAGATATCAAAATTCTCTTACTAGATCTAAACCAAAAGGGTGGAATCTTCCAATTCTCAGTTATCTTCGTTTCTCAAGTAAGTAAACCTATTTTCTAAATTGTAAAATTTTTCACTACTGCATAAATTAAGTGAAACTAATGCAAATAATATGAGCTTATAGGAATAATTTGATTTTAGAATGAAGTCTTGTTAATATCAATAGGGTTTCAATCCCTTTTTTGCAAAAAGAAACATATGATTTGACACTGTTTTTACCTAATTTAAACAAAAAGTACTATGCTATGAGCGAATAAATTGATTTCTAACCCTTTTTCTGATTCCTTTCTATATGCCAAACATTTAGTTACAGTTGATTTTTTTCTCCTTATGAATGAAGTTTCTCCAAAGCAAGTTTGTATTTTGAAGAAAAAAACAAAATATATGTACTGATATGTGAAATGTGATTGAAACATGATTGTAAAGCATCATTGCAGTATTCTATGTTGAGGTTAATATTCATGACAAAAGTTGCTATAGAGTAGAATATTATTTTACAATATATTCATCTTTACTAAATGAAATTTGCATTTTGTGATATTATACCAGGGATAATCATATAACATGTCAGCTCATATATCTTTTGCTATAATGGAAAATCAAATACCAACCACAACTCCGACTATAATTCTAGCTATGCAAGATGTATTTTCTCTGTACTTTACATTTTTCAATCATTTAGTTAGACAAGGCTTTTATGTCGAACAAATAATGAAGGAACTATGCTTTTTGATTTTATTTAAACTTGAGTTACATAGAGCAATCCAGATGGTACATGTACAAAAGAAGCCACAGAAAATAAAAGCAACCAAGTAAAGACTGTAATAATCTTTAATAATAGTTGGAATAGGTTTGGTGTCACACTTTTTTGGTGTACACCTGAACTGACGAAAATGCCCTTCAAATAATTAATTTACCTATTCAAATCTTTAATTGTCCAAAATTTTAGGCAGCTGTCCAAAGAATATGCATGTGAGGAAAAAATGAATAAGCATATGTAAATATAAAGGAAATAAATAATATATATAGAGAGAGAATGAGGGGGAGAGAGAGACAGAGACATGGGGAAATAACATGAAAAAACGAACAATTAATGCAGACAAAAATGGCAAGGGGAAAACATATATGTACTATATTAATAACTCACTGATTATAATTAACGTACAATTCTTTTTAAACCGAAATATCACATTATACAAAATATGGTAATATATTATCAATTAATATGGTAATATATTATCAATTAATATATATCTATTATACAAAATATCACATGACAAAAATTATTCCAATCAGCCTAAATTAAGATAGGCAATTAGTCAAATTTTTGAAACATTTATCTTTTATAAAAGCTACGTGGAGCACTTATCCCAATCAAAAAGATAGACAACAATCTAATTAGCTGTCACACGTTATGCCTCATAACTTCTTTAATAATAGTTGGAATAGGTTTGGTGTCACACTTTTTTGGTGTACACCTGAACTGACGAAAATGCCCTTCAAATAATTAATTTACCTATTCAAATCTTTAATTGTCCAAAATTTTAGGCAACTGTCCAAAGAATATGCATATGAGGAAAAAATGAATAAGCATATGTAAATATAAAGGAAATAAATAATATATATAGAGAGAGAATGAGGGGGAGAGAGAGACATAGACATGGGGAAATAACATGAAAAAACGAACAATTAATGCAGACAAAAATGGCAAGGGGAAAACATATATGTACTATATTAATAACTCACTGATTATAATTAACGTACAATTCTTTTTAAACCGAAATATCACATTATACAAAATATGGTAATATATTATCAATTAATATGGTAATATATTATCAATTAATATATATCTATTATACAAAATATCACATGACAAAAATTATTCCAATCAGCCTAAATTTAGATAGGCAATTAGTCAAATTTTTGAAACATTTATCTTTTATAAAAGCTACGTGGAGCACTTATCCCAATCAAAAAGATAGACAACAATCTAATTAGCTGTCACACGTTATGCCTCATAATAAATATAATAATATATATTATCAATTAATATATATTAACAAATATCAAATATTCTAACACAACCTTATCATAATTCATGTAATTCTAGAAAAATCCCCTTCGTTCTATAAATAACACTCAGTATAACCTATCTTCATCACTCTTTGATCTTCAACCTTTCCTACTACTCCCCCAGCGTTTCAATGTCATAGCCACTACTAATATCTGTCTAAGGGTAGATTCCCTGTTTAGGTTGAGATATATTTCTAATTTTGAGTTCCAATGTGATATCTCAAATGATGATTTTATTTGGAACTCTGAATTTAGTGCAACAGTCGTATGAGTTTTCTTCTCTGTTTTGATGAGCGAAACAATAATTATATAACCATTCATTCTTCTATAATGAAAGGTTTGCTAGATACTCATTCTATATATCTGAGAAACAATAATCCATGCGCGAAACGCATGCCATCACTATGCGCGAAGCGCGTGCCACGACCACGCGCGAAGCGCGTGCCGTGACGCTCGTAAGAAAGAAAGGAAATAAAAGATCAGAAGTTTAGGATCACTTTGATTCATTTCAAGATGAAGATGGTAACTTTAAATCTCGCTGCAAATATTGTAAGAAACAGTACTATTCAGATACTAATAGAAATGGAACATCGATCTTGAAAACTCATATGACTTTATGCAAGAAGTTTCCACATAATAAGGACACTAAGCAAGCAGGAATTAATCTTAAAGTTGGAGAAAATGGTAAGCATATTGTTTTAAGTACGTGGAAATTTGATGCAAATGAAGTTAGAAAAGCGCTGTCTTACTTTATCATTTTGGATGAGCTTCCATTTAAAATGGTTGAAGGAGTAGGATTTAATTATTTTCTGTCTAAAGCACTTGGACCTCAGTTTTATTGTCCGTCTAGGTTTACCATTCAAAGGGATTGTTATGAGGTCTATCTTGAAGAAAAGGCTAAACTTAAATCTATTTTTCATGACTCTAGTTTCATGCTTTGTTTCACTATGGACACATGAACATACAAAGAATTAATTACATGAGTGTAATTTCTCATTGGATTGATGATGATTGGATACTAAGAAAAAGAATGTTAAGTTTTTGTCTAATATCAAGTCATAGGGTGAGGATTTGGGAAAAGCAATAGAAAATTGTTTGATGGATTGGGATATTGACAAATTGTTTTCAGTTACTGTTGATAATGCCATCTCAAATGATGTCATGGTTGGTTACTTAGAACGTAGATTCAATAATTCAAAAAGAACCATATTAGATGGTAAATATTTATACATGCGATACATTTCCCACGTTGTTAACTAAGTCGTAAATGATGGCTCGAAAGAAAACGGAGAATCAATACCACGCATATGGGATGCAGTTATATATGTCAGACAATCATCTTCTGGATTTGACAATTTCAAGAAATGTATCTCACTTGAGAAAATAGAACATAAAAATTGATTATGTTTTAACGTTCCCACTAGGTGGAATTCAACATATTTGATGCTTAATGCAACACAACAGTATGAACAGGCTTTTGAGAGATTTAATATTGAAGATCGATTCTTTAGAAGTGAACTGGAAAAAGGAGTAGGGATTCCCCTAGAACTTGATTGGGATAATGCTAGAAAAGTATGTGTGTTTCTAAATAAAATTTTGGGCTTACTTTACTTGTTTATGGATCATTATATGTAACTAGCAATTGTCACTTACATGAAATAAGTCAGGTTATGGAATGTTTGGAAAAACTACAAGCTAGTAACGATCAAAATTTGCAGTGCATGACTAGAAAAATGAAAGAGAAGTATGATAAATATCGGGGTAGCTGAGAGAAAATGAATATGCTATTTTACATTGCTATTGTCCTTGATCCCCGTTGGAAATTTGGATTCATAAAATTTTCATTAGAAGCCCTTTACTTCTCAACTTATGCTGAAAAAGTGCAACTAGTAAAAAATGCCACTTTTGAATTATTTAACGATTATAAAGCAAAATACGGAAGCTTTACTCAGCTTAGTGAGGTTGATAGCGAAATAGGCAACGAAGAAGGCATGACTGATTTAATAGCTCGTTTTAAAAA
This sequence comes from Allium sativum, assembly GCA_030737875.1. Classification (NCBI taxonomy): domain Eukaryota; kingdom Viridiplantae; phylum Streptophyta; class Magnoliopsida; order Asparagales; family Amaryllidaceae; genus Allium; species Allium sativum. The sequence goes on along the minus strand of CM060916.1, from coordinate 1,041,277,606 downwards.
GTTGAAATCGTTGAATAATTGTGGAGCACACAAGTCTGAATTAGAGAAATATCTCAGTGAAGAAAATGAGGCTGATTTTGTAGAGTTTGACATTTTAAAATATTGGAAAGAAAATAGTATAAGATTTCCCATTCTATCTAAAATGGCTCGCAATGTATTAGTTGTCCCCATATCTAAGATAGCGTCGGAATCTACATTTAACACTAGTGGACGAGTTCTTGATCTATTTAGAAGTTCATTAACACCTAAGATAGTTCAATCCCTTGTATGCACCGAAGATTGGCTATGTAGTACTTTTTCTGCACCTAAAATTAACTTTGAGGAAGACTTAAGCATAATGGAGCAACTAGAGTCAGGTATGCAAATGAATGAACTATATTATTATTTTGACTAATTATTCTTTCTCAACATGCATAAATTATGTTTTAATCATTTGGTTATGTCAGTAGTTTTTTGATGTAGATATGAGCAAACTTGCATTTGATCCTATAATAAATATGTGAGACATAGCTTTTGGAATTTGGATGTTGTGCATCGATGCTTAAGTAAGTGTACATTCAATCTTTTTAATGTTCTTATTTGCTGCTATTGGCATTGAGTTCTCCTTATCCTTGTAATAACCCCTAACAGCCAATATTGTACACTCTCCGTAGATGTCAACCCTTTGTTTTTATTTATTTTATGTGCTACGAATATTTTAAGAGTTCACTCTCTTTTATTTTCAAGTTTCTATATGTATGGAGCAAGAAGTTCGTATAAGGATATTTTCATTTGCCATGATTAGTTAAAACCGTATAGACGATAAATAACATCCTGGTTACTCAAATTGTTCAAAAAAGAAAGCAAGTAGGCATAACAGAAGGTTTTGTTACGAGCCTTGCTCGTACAACTTCCATATTTTTGATTTAATGAACTGGACATGTACATGGTGGAAAACATAGGATGACCAGGTGAAGTTTTTATTCTTTTTGCATGTATTTTCTTTCATGTTACCATGCACAACACTTTTTCCAGAATATATTGATATATTCATGACAATCTTATATGATCACTTCAGGTTCAGCTCGCAAAGTTTTGGGTTGCAGCTAAACTTAATGTATATGCTCTGGTTTCAACTTGCTTGGGATTTCAGTTTCAATTTATGACTATGTTTTGAAAGATGATAACCGTTGTAGTTATTATCTGCAGTATCATGTTATTGCGAATGTATTATGATCTGACACTTTTGTGTATTAACAGAGTAATTACCCTTAATTGTTTTATTTAGTTGATATTCAACTTAAAGATTTTAGCATTGTGATTGCTTAACATATTTTTATATGTTTGTGTTATAACCTCATCATTTATCGCATACTGTTTATTTTATGGGAAACAATAATTCGGACCGACTTCAGCCCAACAAAGCCCAACAAATTAAACCAACTGGACAGGGCCGGTTATTTTCGCTTTGGTTTGATCAAACCGATCGTTAGAGAAGTTTGCTTATTGTTACTTAGTCAAAATCAATTTTTTTGAAGCCCAAATAATATGGAACATGTCTCTTTAAAACTCTTTAATCTAATTTACTTGATTCTCTTCACTTTTGTCTCCTTAGATCTTTCTAATTTCAGATATTCTTTAGCATATTTTTTTTATGTTCAACTAAGATTAATAAAAAAACTAGTTTGTTTTCAACTACACAATCTAACGGTCAGTTTAATTTTTTTTTTTTTTTTTAATTCTTAAATCTCTTCAATTTAATTTACTTATTTCTCACTGGTCTAATTCACTTAATTTTCTCAACATTTATCTCTTTAGATCTCTCAAATTTTAAATATCATCTATAACATTATTTTCTGATATTTAACAAAGATTAATAAAAAAAACTAGTTTTTTTAATTATTCAATCTAACTTTCGGTTTTCCACCGTTTTGCTGTTATACTCGTTAGGTTTTACTTTGCTAAATGGTTGATTTGGTTTTGGTAATTTTTTTTAAAAATAAATGGGACCTGCATGCTCAACCTTGACACTTCCATTCCTCACTTATTCATCAAGCCAAACCGCATTTTGATGAAACCAAACCGTATTTTCAGCGAATATTCACGGAAATGATGTCCCAGGGCTGTATCGACTATAAAATTTCCTGGATTCAAATAAAGTAATTTGTGCATTTATTTTCCCAAATTCATCAACAATTCCAAGCAAAATACGATTTCATAAATAAAACCGTCCTTCTCTTCACAAAACCCTAACCCTTAAATTGGATTAGATCTCCAATGTCTACTTCATCGTTTACCACATGTACACCTCCATCTCCGTTGTAGTAGCGGTTGCCGCAACTATTTCCGTTCTCTTAACCTTCTTCACAAAGCGACAGAAATCTGAAAAAGAGTCATCAGAGATGGAAAACAATGGCTCGGGCGGAGGAGATACTCTGGTGGTGGAAAGGCAGCAGCATCCGCATCAGGTCGGAGCATCGATGATGGAGCAGCTCGTGCCTGAGATCACGATGCATGCGCTGAGTTATTTGGATTACACTAGTTTATGCTACCTTTCCATGACTAATTCCGCTATGCGCAGGGCTGCTAATGATGATGCTGCTTGGAAGGCTTTATATCATAAGGTAGTCTAAGCATAAGTTACTTATCAGTTCTTTGGAGATACTAGCCATAGAAATTCTACTTCCTACTTCCCGCACTGAATCTGAATGGTGTTATAGCTTTGTGCATGGCATAGAAGAAACACAATTCTTAAGAAATAACGAAATAGTTTACTTTTCTTCTACAATTCCTTGCTGAATTGAACCACAAAGACAAAGGTAAATATCTAAAATGAGAATAAAAATGGCACAGAGGAAGATTTTGTCAAGTAGATGCTAAATTATGGAAGTTTGACTTGATTGCTAAGGACTTATTTAGGACTTATACTGAAAAACTTCGGAAATTAAGTTATGTGTGATGTCATTGTGCTGCTTCCTGTCAACGGTTAAAAATTTCGAACAAAATGGTTAGGTGTTGCTTTCGATGGAAAAAAAAAAAAAAAACATATCCCTATATTGTTTTAGTTTTAGCATCCTTGATTTTAGTCCAACCTCAAAAGAGTTGAACAAAATATCCTTGAAATTCAGCACTAATATTTCAGACCACTATTAGTACATGTGGAGCCATGATACCCCTAGTTCTAGTCTTGCTCATATTTTGAAGCATGAAACTTCATGCTAGGCTGTGCATGGAATTTTCAATCATTGGTGGAGGCGGATACTTTGTCAGAATTTGTTTCTTAAGTTAGACGTGTTTTTTGTCCCCAAAAGTCACATAAAAATTATTCAATATGTGCATGAAAATATTACTACATAGTTCTAGACTTCGTATTTTAATATTGCTGAATAACTTCATAGATTACACCGGTCTATGGTATATCTAGTTGCATATAACACATCAAATAACCATTCGCCATCTTATTGTTTAATTGATTACACAGTGAAGTTTTCTTATTTATATAGCTGGAATAGCAGTTGCAACGTTGAAAGAAAATGCAGTAATGCTTATTTAAAAACATTTCTTCCTTTGAAACTTCTTTTTGGCAAGTCCCTAATATCCACCACAATAGAAAATTTGCTGTCAGACTGCAAACTTGAAATCTGGCTTCAAGTTGATGATCAAGTTGTGCACTAGCTCGTTTGATTTTTTATTTTTTATTTTTTTTATAGCAAAACGTATTAAATATTATCGTATTTTGAAGATGAATCATATGGGTAATGACAAGCCATGTACTATAATTTAGTATTCACATTGTTAAAATGACTATTTGATTCTTAGTTTGCATATTTAGGTAAAAGAGTTCTAACATGATAGTACAGTTCTAACACGATATAATACATGTATCTTTCTTTCAACCTAACTACATTATCTTTTCTAGATAGCGAACAAGGTGTTCGTATCTAGGATTACGATATCATGTTCAACTCAAAATAAAACTTCTCTACACTGATTTTTTTCCATACATTGTTTCTCATGGTTTGCAGTTTTTGTCTGGTTATTATTCTCATTAAGTCATTAACTTCCCTTTGTAAAGCTTGAAATGGAATATGATTTCGTACATTTTTTTCATCAAGTGCAGATAAAATAAAAATCCAGAAGAGCATATAATTCACATAAGTTGTTTTGTTGCCTTTTTTAGAAAAGATTCGTTGTTCCATCTTCACTAGCATAATTTTGGAAGGCACGACATGATGCAATATTAGCATCTTTTGTTTCTATAGCAACAAATGCACATGAAAAGATGCACTAAATGATATATAGTGCACCGTGCAAAAGGTGCATCTTTATTTATTTATTTATTTTATTTTTAACAATTTTTATTTTTTACATGGTCTTAAAAGACATAAATTTGTTATTTATTTTATACAAATTGCGATTTTAATTCGATTTCCATTCTTTTGTACACATTGAAATGGAGGACCAAAGAGGCCACTACCAAGTTGTCTGCATCATCGACTGCTTTCTATTGTTCTTGGAAAAAAAAAAGGTTTTAAGTTTTTTTTTTTTTTTTTTTTTTTTTTTTTTTTTTGAACATGGGCAAGTATTATGATATTATTTATAATATCTCATATTGTGAAGGTCTAAACAAGCTTTTGTACTTTTTACAGACTAGTTAACATCCTTCCTAAAATGGTTCTAATGATGCGTTTAGTCATTCTTATACTGACAATCAAGAGGAAGTGTTGTAAGAACGAGGTTTCCCATTCCTCCCCTCTACATCATCCTTGTAACATGTGTATTAAATGTACTTGACTTTTGTCTAACTTAAATCTAATGTGTTACGAAATCACTGTATATATACAGGAATAGATTTGTACTTCAGCAGATCAATACAAATTTCATTTTACCAACTACTTGTTATGTGGGGAGGGAAAAAAAACCCACTTGCCTTTTCTAGATCGACATATAGTGTCATATTTGTTGGTACTGTGTTGAAACATGATATTATCGACAATGGTTCAGTAAGCATATGGGTCATCTAAGGGGTTAGACTTCTAAACATGACTCGAGCTAGTCGGTCGTCATCTAAGGGGTTAGACTTTTACAGCAGTGTAGTCAAGGCGAAAAAGCCCCAAAAAGCCCCAGGCTGGCGCCTAGCGCTTTTTGGCGCCTAGGGCTTTTTTGGGCGCCTTGAGCATGACTTTTGTTGTTTCTCAACAAAAAAAACTGAAACTTAAAAATGGCATAAAACTCCATTTTTAGCTTTTAACAATGTATATAAATGCAATTTTGAGATTAAAACATCACACCATCATCATAAACCAAACAAAGAAGGCATAAAGCCATTCACTTCAAGTCTACAAATGATATAAATAGTTAAAATAACGAAATTACAACATCATTACTTAAAAAACTGTACTGATTTTAAAAAAAAACTGCATTTGTTCCAAAAAAAAAAAAAAAAACTGCATTTGTTTTATTAAAAAAATTGCATCGCACTTGTTTTATAAAATTAAAAAACTGCACTGCACTCTTGTTTAAAAAAAAAACTGCACCAATTTTTTTTTAAAAAAAACAGAATTTGTTAAAAAAAAATACAATATTTGTACAAAACAGAAAACTGCATTTGTTCAAAACTTCAAAAAAAAATTGTGTTTTAAACAAAAAACAGCATTTGTTTTTTAAAAAACCGCATTTCTTCAAATAAATAAAAAACCCAACTGAAGCACGCTTTTTTAGCTTGGCGCTTTTTTAGGGCTTTGGCGCCTCGAGCGCTTTTCTGGCGCCTCGAGCACGGCTGGCGCCTCGAGGGCCAGAAAAGCCCTAGGCTGGCGCCTAGGGCTTTTTGGCGCCTAGGAGCGCCTAGGCGAGCGCCTTGACTACACTGTTTTACAGATGATTCGAGTTAGTCAGTGTTATCAAAGCGAGCTCTATAGCGCGTTGTAGCAACAAATAGCGCATTGCTCGGAGCGCAGAGCTTGCGCTGTTTTCCTTACAATAGCGCATGATGCCCTTGTAGCGCAAAATTGCGCACTATTTTTCGACATGCTAAATAATGTGTTATTTTATTTTATTTTGGACAAAAAATTAAGCACATTCTGGTCATTTGAAGTTGAATAATTATGCAACATGGCCATTTTGTTTTTTGATTCAGTTCATAGCTCATCTGACATTCCTGTTTTCACTTTGTTGCTTTTCTTATTTATATTTTTTCTTATTTCTTCTCGTTAGATTATCTTTTACAGTTTATGAAAAATTAGTTTTTCATGTAATTTTTTTTTTAAAATTTTATCTCATTATACTCACAAATAAAAATAGATTTAATCATAACTCACAAATATAAAAATAAATATCAAATCCCGTAAGACACAAATATATTATATCCACTATTTATTTTGAATATTCAATATGAAATTACTGACTTTTCTATAACATAATTACATTTAACATCAAAAAATATAGTACGTGCATGAAGCGTGGTATTGCCTATATTTAACTGTTTGGATATGGCACAAAATCGATATAAAAATAGAATTAAATTTCAATTGGGCGTAATGTACTTGATTAGTTGTAAAAAAGTGCAAAAAAGAGAGAACCAAATATCATTCGTTGTAGCGCACAATGTGAAATAGCGCATAGCGCAAGTCTTGCACTATTTGCTATTGATTACACCGGAGTTAATAATGTAAATATTTTATGAGCTATGACAATTGTCTAAAGCAATACTTGCATGTCATCACATGTCAGTCACCCTTGTAACGTGTAAACTATATTTTTCGTTGTGTAGATTGGTGTTTCCATCTTGATTTTTTATTTTGCTTAAAAAATTATCTATATTTTTATTCAGTAGTATTTTCAAACTCTTGTATGCGGTATGCATTCATTGCATATTTAGTGAAAATTTTAGCTTGTTAGGCAGAATATCATTGAAAACCCAAACATCCATTAGTGTGTAATTTTTTTTAAACTACCAATATGAGATTTTCCTTAAAATTGCTAGGAGCGTTAATCTCTTGGTTCTCCATTTGATTTGACAATTCTTCATTAAGTGAATATTAAGTTTAGCTTCTTAAAATCAAACTCAATACACGAAAACTCAATAAAGATTGTGAATTAGATTCCTAGAATTTGGTTACTGAATAATTGCATGTAATTATGTATTTATTTGGTGAATAATTGCAGATATTTATGTAATTATATCCAAAAATTGCATAAATGACTGCAGTTATTCAGTGAATAATTGTGAATATTTCGGAAATTTTCTTGTGAATAACTGCAGGAATTTATGCAATTTTTTGGTGTTTACTTGTGGAAATTTCCACAAATTTTCATTGAATAATTATATTAATGTCTGTAATTTTTTGATATAATTGCATAAATATCTGCAATTATTCGGTAACTTAATTTTAGAGGCCTATTTTTTATACTTTTTTGGGCAAAAATGTTTGATATTTTTTGGAATTTAATAGGAACTTTAGCCAAACTGTCCATTTTTAATTGCAACACACTTACATTATATTGCATAAATATATTCTTGTTATTTCTTTATAAAATGCTTATGCAGTCCAAACTTGTAACCAATATTTGTATGTATATGTGAAATAGATATGTTTACAAGAGAATAACATAGTAATAAACTCTGAAAATACACTACCTATTACAATTAAATGATCCTATAAATGAGTACATATCATTTCTTTATCTTCCTTTTTTTCCCTCCATTTGAAGCAACTGAAGAAATAAACTACAAAATAAGTTCCAACAAAAATAGAATTCGAGACAACAGTTTTGTACATGGAGGTGTTTACCTAATGATGATTTGATTGAGAAGTATGACAAAGGATAATACCTCATCATGGTTGACATTCTCGCCAATGGTTGTAATTGTGAAGTTCTGATTATTAGTAGTGAAAGTATACAATATTTACTTAACTGCCTTAATTCTTTTGCTTACCCCTTTGGTTTGTTTCAAAGGTTTTTATTGTCATCATTCCTGATGAGTAGTAAAGCAAAGTTTAGTAGACACACTACGCACACCCATCATCCAATTATTTCATATAGAATAAAAACTAATGCCTCGTTTGGGTCACTTATTTAAGTCGATTTTTGACTTACTAAAAGTCAAAATAAACTAAATTTTGTTTTGAGAAAGTCAAAAGGTGATTATTTTGGTCGATCCAAACGAGCCGTTAGCAATATACCAATGTTAGTGTGTTACATTTCCTTGAAAAGCATTTGAACATGCACTTGCCTAGGAATATCCAAATTTTATATCCATGTATCCTTTTTTTTTTTTTATTAAGATTCTTCCTTTTATGTTATGTCATCTTAGATTGTTTTTCACTCTCTCCTTGGCATATTTTATGGTCCCTTTTTATATGCTTCAAATAAGGGAAAAAATAATGTAAAATATGCCTAAAAGGTCTGTTTAGCATTTTCTGTTTGCTTTTGCTATTACTGCAAGCAAGACATTAGTGACCATAAATCCCCTGTTGTAGGACTTTAATACTGAACAGCATAATGCGACACCAATTAATGGATGGAAGTCATATTATGCGGCCACAAAAGCTATTATTGGCGTTAACGAAGAATTCTATGACATTATTAGAGAAAGATCTATTCCGTTGATGAGTCAGTTTTGGCTTAATGCTGATTACGTCAAGTGCATTCATGGCTCTGGAGAACTTTTTACCGGGTATGATTCATACTAAGATCAAAATTTTAATTGAATATTTGGCATCGTGAATTTTATTATAGCTTATTCATGTATGTAACCTAGATTCTTTCCCAATAAATCAACAAGGGATAGTTGATATCCACTTTCTTATCATTGTGACTGTAAAAGATCGTAGTCATGCTTTACATGGTTAATAGTCTAAACTTATTGTAATACTAATTGAATCCATATTTGCATTGAAAAGAGCTTCAGTGTATCAATTAAGAGAAATTATAAGCTTATCATAATATTCATGTATGTAACCTAGATTCTTTCCCAGTAAATCAACAAGGGATAGTTGATAGCCACTTTCTTATCATTGTGACTGTAAAAGATCGTAGTCATGCTTTACATGGTTAATAGTCTGAACTTATCGTAATAATAATTGAATCCATATTTGCATTGAAAAGAGCTTCAGTAAATCAATTAAGAGAAATTCTAAAAAAATGATGCCTCTAGTGTAATTTACTTTATGTTGCAACTTCACACACAACACACTCCTCAAAGACGGGTTTCATTCGATTTTGTAAACTATGCTTAATACTTGTGTGCAAGTGATAATTTGAAATACTTGATTTTGGGCTACTGGGCATATTGTCATATATGCTTGAGCAAACCAAATTCGTATTTCAGCTGATAAACCGGGCACCTGAAACTGAATATGTACCTACATTTTTGAGATCGTTGATGTAGGATATCCTAAAATCTTATGATTTGAATCCTGTTGTAAGTCTAATCTCTCCCATGATGATTTGATCTTCAATGCTGAATCAAAACTAAATTAAAATCACAATTGAGAAAAATTATCCAGTCTATTTTGAAATAGTAAACGTCGAGATGTTTACTTGAATCAACAATTCAATTTTGTTGTTATCTATGGAAAATGAAGACGAAACAAGGTAGAAAATTAAATATTAGGTTTAATATAGAAATTCAACCATCAATGTCAGTTCTTTATACACCAGGTGTTACTATGGAAAGAAAAATCTGTGCTTCAATGTATTCACATTTCATCTAATGATTTTTGTAGAGCAAAAAGTTCAGCATACAAGTATGCATACACAATAAAATATAATTTTGTTGAATCTATAATCGACGATTTAAATCCAGTTTCGGTTCAAATTTTAAATTTATGATTCACAATTTATTCACCGTTTTGAAAACTGTTTGAGATCATTGTGCATGTGCAGTCTCTATTTCTATTATCCCACTAGGGAATGTGATAACTCGTTGTAGTTCTGACCAGATTTAACTGTATCATTGTCAAGGTTCCAAGCGCTAACAGACATCTTACAGAGCCATTTATTTCTCAAACTAATTTTCCAGGTGGCAGTTTTGTTTATCTGCACATGCTTCACACATAACCAAGAATCCTATATGTTTTATCCCAGTTCAACATCGTATTGCCTTAACCCCATTCCATGGTTCTATAAGTTAAATCGACTATGGAACTATAAGCTTGAAAAGAATCTCAACTCGGGAGCTCCAGTTGATGAATTTACACTTGACAGTTGAGCCAAGGCTTCTCGGCCATCATCCCTTGCTTAACTGAATTTCATCTTGGGTGGTGTAGTAATATTTAAGTGGATTTCATATTTCTTGCTGGAAATTAGTCTTACCAACCTTTAGTTTCATTTCTAATGCTAAAAGCTTTTTACAGCTCTAGTAATAGATTGGGTGTCATGCTATAATGACTGTTGTCATGTTAAACCATCCAAAGACGTTACAGTTTGCAATGCCTATAATTATATATTTAGACGAGATTTTTTGCCACGTGCAGCGCATATGCATATTAAAATACCGTGTAGAATATTAAATTTAAAATTTCTTCATAAATTTGAATGTCTGATGTTGAAATCAGTATCTAGGTTTGAACATGTCTAAAGTGATTTTAGGTAGATTTTATCTTCTAGTTTATTGGGGAGATCATATGAGAGAACCATTTAATATTTAAAATGATATATATATATATATGTATATATATATATATATATATATGTGTGTGTGTGTGTGTGTGTGTGTGTGTGTATGTGTATGTATGTATGTATATGTATTATGTATATGGAATTTCGCAGTCGGACTGAAAGTTTGCGCTTAAAGCCAACTATTAATAAAGATAATGTTAAATTTAAATTTTCTTCTTAATTTTGAATGTTTAATGTTGAAATCAGTTTGTAGGTCTCAATATTTCTAAAGTAATTATAGGGAAAATTTATTTTCTGGTTTATTAGGGAGATCATATGAAATGAATAATATATATATATATATGTATATATATATATATGTGTGTGTGTGTAGGGAGTGACTATTGGGACACAAAATTAGACACAAATCTTGAATCGTTAGATTTGTTTGTCATTATGTGAAGAGTGGAATTCATGGGAGGATCCAATGGGTGAGACTTATTGTGTGCAATTTTGTGTCCACATTTTGTGTCCAAATAGAGTTTCCCATATATATATATATATATATATACACACACACACACACACATATATAGAGGAGGGTTCCGCTACACCTCTTATTTTGCACGTGAACTCTCTCCCCCTTAATCTCCACCATCCATTTCCCCATCCATTCTCTCTCCTCCCATTTCAATATTATTTTTTAGTGGCAAGAGAGAGAATCGGTGGGGAAATGGATGGTGGAGATTAAGGGGGAGAGTTCACGTGCAAAACAAGAGGTGTAGCGGTGTATATATATATATATATGTATATATATATATGTATATATATATATATATATATATATATATATATATATATATATGGGAGCGGCTGTAGGGACACAAATTGATGTACACAAAATCCGGACCACACGATTTGTTTTATGTGTGAGGTGGAATTCAGTAGATCTTATGGCTCAGATTTTGTGTCAACATTTTGTGCCCATTTAGACTTTCCCTATATATATATATATATATATATATATATATGTGTGTGTGTGTGTGTGTGTGTACAGGTATTTTGGGAAGTTCACGGTTAGACCAAAATATTGTGCTTCCATTCAAACTATTATTAGAGATGTATATCATGCAAAAATGCAAGGCTTAAAAAATAAATGTCATAGTCACACTTTAAGAGATGTATCAGTCACTGTACTCACTATTCATGGTACCCAATCGTTGCTCATTCCTTAGCGCCATGTATGATTATAATCATAACCTTTTACTAAATTAACATCCTCGATAGCTCGAATAGAAAAACTAAATATAATAAATTGGTTTTGTCCACACATGCCGCTGTGTTTTTATTTTTCTCCCTTGTACAAACAAACTAAACCATATTCAATTTTAAACCAATTTCTTTCTATTTCTTCTCTGCTTAGATCAGGCAGCATGGATCTGAATATTGTATCGAGGTCCATTACCACTCTAGTATTTGTTTTTATATTACTTTTTTAATTTTTAATTATTTAATCGTTTGATATGTTCATATTACTCGAGATAAATGTTTTATCACTCAATTTGAGAAAAAAACATTTATCAATTAAGTTAGGAAAGTAAGACACTGATTAAGTGCATTTTTAAAGAAACAATTTGAAAAACACCCTCTTAGAATACAAGGTCACTCCTCATTAAGACAATTTGAAAACACCCATGTTTTTAGTTGTAACCAAAAATACAAATATTTGCAGATTAAATTTGCATAGCAGTTCAAACAACAAATATTTACAGTAAAAACTGCATATTTACATATTTTTTCCACATTTTTTTAGAATGAATGTATAAAAAAACTGGTCATGGAAACATGCAATTACGTTCATCTTTAATTTTTGAAAAATAAAAATAATATAAAGGTTATCTTTATTGCAAATAAAAATAAGGGTGTAATTTAAAATATGTTTTGGAACAGGTTTTTCGCATATCAAACTTGAAATATACTTTTTTTTTTTACTCATCTGTATTATTTACGAAAATTATTTTTTATTAATGAATTGCAAAGAAATAAGGGCATGAACCCTGAATTGACAAAGAAGTGCTGCTGTTCAATATTATTTGTCTATGATGTTTCCGTTGAATCACAACATAGTGTTAGTGGAATATTATAGAACGTAATAATTTATAACTGTACTACTTTATATTAATTCATACTCCATGCCTATTACATTTGTTAATTCATTATTGGACAGGCGTAGCTGCATGATAATCTTAACCGCCTCCACCTGTACTTCTAGCTTCCCTGCCATTATTTGTTCAAAGTTTATCTTTTCATTTTCAAATTGAAACATTTGTCTCAGGTGGTATATACCAATTGACCGAGAAAACAACATATAAAACAAATCGACTCCATCTTCAGATTCATCTTGCTTGATAAAGGAAGAAAATTGGTCTAAAATTGCACTAAGTTTCACCTGTATGTATAACGAAGGAGGAGGAGGGGAGGGGGGTTGGATAGTATGTATATAGCTAAATTGTAGACCTATCATTATCTTAATAATGTATTTATTACTCCACCACTGGTAGATAAAGCGCTATAGCATAAGAATAAAGAACAAAAGCAAACATGCTGTTCAAGCTTACATTTGTGATAGGCGATGCTAAAAGGTAAGTGCAAAGAAAACATGATGATTCAGCTGTTTACTGCTACCGCTATGGTTAAAGAACCCAAACTGAAAAGCATGAGCTTAAAGTTTAGGGTGGTGAAATGGAGGACTAGGATTGCTCTTTTCATGGACTATTATCATATTTCTGCTGATGGATTCTCTTTTTTGGTCTTGTTTTGGATTGAGCCAGTTTTATTTCCGTTCGTTATTGATTTGAGTATTGAGTGTTGATTTTTCGATTTTTATTTTGATAATCACGATTCACGACCTAATTTTGTTTCTTCTTTTCTAAATGAAGCTGGGGTAGGTGTTCAATAACAAGAAATTTTAGCGACGCTGGTCAAAGCAACCTGAAATTTGAAATTTTGATTGTTTAGTAATAATGAAGGGTGGAATTGGGCTGTAACCTTCCAATATAATGCATTATTTCAAAAAAGCTAGAGAGGTGAAGAATTTTAAACGATTTTAGGTTTCAACTTAGCTATGTACTGATAAAGCAGAAAGAGAGCAGATGAGCATCTTCGCTGCGGTGTTCATTTTTTGTGGGACCCACTTTTGTTTAGAGTGCCATATCCGTGAAATGTGCATCATGCTATTTTTCATATTCCAGCCCTCCAAATTGGATATATTGCTATTTATGGTTCCACTTGGATTAATGTTTTATGAGAGCTTCTGTTTAGACGTAGAAATTTGACAAATCAAGTGACACAAAATCTCAATCATTAGATCAATTTGTCCTTCTATGAGGGGTGAAAATCAGGGGGCAATCCAATGATTGATATTTTATTCCCGCCAGTTTGTGTCTAACTTTTGTGTCTAAGTAGACTTTTCCATGTTTTATTTATATACAACTACTTTAATGTCAAACTAAGATTCATAGTACTGATCACTAAAATTATAATTTAAATAATTTGAAGCTGTAAAATGTCATAAACTTACTAATTTTTCTTTTCTCTTTTTCAAACCTTTGAACCTCAATAGCTACAATGGTCACAATGAGTATGTAAAATATATTAGCATGGCTATAATAAAGCTGTAAGACTCCTGCTTAGGCTGATAGCACCAAAGTATTATACAATGATTAAAAATTTTGCTGGTTTTATATGTCATATTTAGTTGGAACAATCTTGATTGAAAAAATAATATCTTTGAGGTTAAAATATTATATAAATTTCATCAGTTACTTTCAAATAGATGTTAAAAATCATACCCAATTCAATGCAGTTACAGTGCAGTTATAGACAGTTGGTCACTAGCATTCAACTGGGTAGACCAAGGCGGTCTAGGAGTCATTTTCGAAGTTCGTGACGTTCGAGCTCGAGTGATGAGCGATATGGCGTGGGTCACCATGAAAGCTTACGTAGACGTTGATTCAGGCCCCTTTCATGTGACTAACATATTCGAGCTTCACAATGGAAGGTGGTACATGGTTCATCATCACAGTTCTGTCATGCTTGGAGAAGGTCAGCAAATGGCTTTTGGCTGAGTACAGGTTTCATTTTTCTAAGAAAATGATAGCAAAAATTACATCAACATTTATGTGTTTTTATTATTGGTAGTGGTTTACTTCTCTTATGCCTTGTTGAATTGGTCTTTTTTTACACTCGGATTTGTACTTGGCTTGTTTTTTCTTCCTCCATTATCATGTTAATATATCTTCTGCTAGATGTGTGAGTTCAATTTTTTGATGTGCATTTTAAACGCTGGTGCATTAAGCTGGTATAATCTTCTAGGTTTTGATATTGTATTAACTTCCAAATAGTTTTGTTTGTTTGCACTGGAATTTATTTTTGTTGTAATAGTGTCAACAATTGAAATGCAAATAGTATTAAAATTTTACTTCAATTTTAGATCTCGTTAAAAACTTATGATAAAACATGTTAAGGAGGTGGTTAGATGGTAGTTTTAGATTTGAGTTTTAATTCATGCAAAAATACCCAGGAAATACGTATTTTAATAACCAAAGTTAACACACAAAATAAAATAAAATAAAAAAGTACTTTTTGTTTTTAGTGGTTTGGAAAATAATAAAAGCTTGGAATTCTTCATCTTTTCCTTTCATCCATCCATCCTTCCTTATCCCCCCCCCCCCCCCCCTTTTTTTTTTTGGGGTTCCTTCACTTTCTTATATTTTGCAATTGATGTTGAAGACTCAAAACTCAAATTACACCAAATGGGTTCGGGGTTGTTTTGCTTATTTTACGTTTTGTGTTCTGAGGTTTAAACGTTACTTACAAAAAATGGAAGGAGCGGAGGACGATGGAGGTGATGAAAGGAACTGACCGAAGAAATATAGTGTCTCAAGTTCTTATGTTATTTCTCAAAACATAAGAAAAGGTTGTTTTTTTGTTTTGTGTTCTAACGTCACTTTAAAATGATTGTTTTTTTTAGGATATACATATGTCGTTTGTATTTTCTAATGGATGAAAATTCAAAATGATAAATCAAATGCTACCTTAGTTTCCATGATCTCAGTTTCGTGCTATGTAAAAGCGCAAACGTATGGTGTCTACGCCCATGCCGAATGTAATTTTTCAAATACTGCTTTTGTGCATCTTCAAAGTGCGCTGGTAAAGTGGAAGTTTTGGTGAAACAAATCCTGTTTTGTGCTAAATTTTTAGATGGGTCTGAAACTGAAACGAGCTTTCCTTCCTAGCTTAGCACTAAATTGCCCTTTTTTAAAACTAATAATCATTTGTCTACTATATATTCGTCTTTAATCATTATATGTATATATTTTTTATGATATTTTTTAATAACTAGTTTCGGGGTATGATTAATCGTTTGAACAATGATTTGATGGTTGTTGAGCATTATTGTACTGAGTGATTGCGGTCTGCAAGCAACAATGAAGCTGAGCTATTCTTATCAAATATTATTTTGAAAATATCTTGAGACGGTTAGGGTTAGCGTACGGAGAAAATAACTAGTTCTGATGAATATAGAGCAATAATGCCTAGCTTCTAAATGTGTATTCTGTACTGTCTCCAACTTTAAAGATTGGAGGAATATTAACTATACATTAGGATCCGGTTATCTTTTCAGCGTAATCTTTAAGCATACCGTGTTCTTTAATCAATCTATTCATCTCGATGATGGGCGTAATATTAAGAAACGATTTGATGTTAGCTCTGTTTTTCATATCAGAAGTCGTGAGACATTATTAAGCAAGGATAAACTGCTCGTAAAAGACTTCAAATCTCTTCCCAACTTGGGGAGCGTCCGTCGTTCCCATAGAATTATGAAATGTATCTGAAGAAAGTTGGTATAAAACAGAGCTCGGTTTCAAAATTTAAGATGTCCAGTGCAGTTGTTTAGATGATGCTCTTTTTTTTAAATAAAATAAAATCACAAGTGCATTGAATAAAGTTCTTATTTTTAAAACATCATGATTAAGTTTTGAAAATTCGATACGGTAATATGATCTAACATTGCAAAAAAGACGAGTGCAAATAGCACAGCTATAATATCTGTCCTACAATTCTTAGATAGTATACTACATAACCACGCAAGTTCTAAATACGTTACTTCTTGCGTTAAAGTCAAATTCATTAGCCATTAAGATGATTGTGTTTGTATCGTGTTTTCTTCTTGCGTTTTAAGAAGCAAATCATTAGTGATGTTTTCATATTCAATGGTTTGTGGGCAGTAAAAAAAAAAAAAAAAAAAAAAAAAAAACTACTATCCCTTTTTTATGTAATTACAAGAAAAGTCCCTGTAATAATGAATATGTAAGTAAAGTTTTTATTTTTGAAAATTAGAAAATGCGTGGTAATTAACTTGTACTTTTACGACAAAAAAACCAATTTGATTTGCACTTTTTAAGAAAATAAAAATAAAAGGTTGTATAAAATGATGAAAAACTGTAGTTACTTATCAAAATTACACTTAAATGTAATTACTATTAATTTTGTACTAGGCCCTTCATTAATCATTTGTCTCTAGTGATAAGAAATGTCTAAAATTTCATTTTGATAATAAATTTAATTATCTTGTAGGACTGGGACGACCGCTCCATAACACTTAAACTGAAATGAAGCAATGGTGTATGGACAACGTGTCAAGCTAATCTGGGCTAGCCAACAATTTTGTAAATCAAAGCAAGATCTATCATAGATCTCACAACGAATGGATAAGTATAATAGGAAATATATGCAATAATGTATTGAGTCATAATAGAGTGAACAAAACAACACAACATTATCATATCATCGAGTTTTGTACATGGAATTCAAAATATTCGAGTATATCCCATCTTCACTACAACACCCAGAGTACTCTCGAAAGCAAAGATATACAAATATAGTATACGCCATAGCTCCTACAAGCTCGTTTTCGGCTCAACATCCTCTTAGCTTGACCTGCTGTCTAGTCTACTCATCAATAAAATCAATATACATCCAATAACAATGTCAAAGAGCACCTAAGATAATAAGACGAAGCATATATTGTAAAATATAGTATACGCCATAGCTCCTACAAGCTCGTTTTGGGTCAGACAACAATTTGCTGTAAGTGATAAGATATACCAAAAGCTATATTGTAAAATATGAAGATAGAATAAGTCTCATGCCTACCTGTCCTTACAACCAGACAAGATAATATATGCTACTCAAAATAAACAACAGTGATGGCATAATTATATGATAGAAGAATTTGCATAGCCTGCACTGGCCTCATTCTTCATTCCTTACTCCAAGCTCTATAGGTGATAGTTCCCCCAAGAAATCAAGGTAAGAGCAACCATAACAAATATAGCAGCAAAATCTTAACTATCACATTTCAAAGTTGTGAATACATTGATAACCTGTATGATAGTTCTCACTCAGGCATGGACTAATGAAAATCTAGGTTTTAGTCGAACTCCATGTTTACAGTAACACATCGCTTACACCAGCACTAGGTTACACCACTAAGGATACACGATCACCTCGATCCTAGTAGGCGTCCCCATGGTATCCATGTTTTGAGTCAACTAGAACACTTCGAGCTATCAACGATTTGACACTCCCAATATCAAAGTTCCACCACTCTATCATAAGCTTGAGCCCCCTTCAGCTAATCCATTATCCTGCGGCTTCGTTACACTACAAGTTGCTTCCATTCTCTTACAGCTTTGTTATACTACAAGCTGTGTCCATTGCTTTACATTTCCGTTACACCATGAATTGTCTTCACCATATTGCAACTACGTTACGTCATGAGCTGTCTTTCATCTCCTTTCGAACCCATTCTCAATCGGGTCCTCCATCAAAGATCCATAACTTATTTTTGCTATAACTTCCAATCCATAGAAGCAATCAACGAGCCACAACCTCCAACACGACCATGAAAACCCCTGCTTCATCAACTATGGATCTCAAGACCCAACCAGTCAACCTGGTGGATCGGTACAAATATATCCCCTATGGATTGATATCAGTCCATTTACTTAGTCAATTTTTGGCTAAGTAATCTTGGTCCCTCATAAGCTTCCCTCTATGTGACGACCACCCATAACCCCCGCACTTTAACAAAGGAAATAATGCGCTGAAAGACATGCCAGACAGATGTGGACGATCATTAAGGTAAAATAACACACACGAAACCTGTTGTATAACTCACAACACATGGATAAAATATAATAGAACACATACAACAGGATATAATAGTGAAACACAATTGAACATAATCTTAAACTTTTCATCTCACCATGAAAATATCCATACAAACAACTGGATTACATCAGAATATGTACAAAAATCCTCACAACAGGTTCACTTAGAGTAACATACATCAGCGAAAACAACATATATGTATAGTAGATAGTAATACGTCAACCTCCAGCTCATCGTCGCTCAGCAGCACCGTCCTCATCAAAGTCTACTACATGTCACTTAGTCTGCCCATCCACAACATGGATGAACAACCAAGGTAATAAGAGGAAACATGAAACCTTAAGACAGACAACAGTCTTAATGAGCGATAAAAAAATTATCAACATCAACAATAAAGTATATGGATACTAGCCAGTTCAGTCATCTGATCTGCCAACACATCAACAGAGAAAAATTCTCAAACCCACTTCTCCTTCACAACCTACAATGATAGCCTTCCCAGAGAATAAGAGACGAAACAAACAGTAACATTCATAGCAACCAATTATCCATCATGGACCACCCTAACCAAGTTCAATACCTCCTAAGCACAAACCTCGAAGGCCTAAACCAACATCAAATAAGCACCCAAGAAAAATCTCCCTTGACGTCGAATAATCCATGCAAGACGATACATGCAAATAATGACATCCATGACTCTGGCTATCACTGTCTGCCTTGCCTTGAATCCATCGTTAATCGTATGACTGACCCATCCTGCCATCCGTCAAGGGCTAATGGTAGCCTCGGTTCTGGCAAAACTTCATACGCCATCGTGACTCGTATCTAGGCCCATCGCGACTGCCCAGGGTATTCGACTAATCACTTAGCCTTTGGGTGCCCCCATTATACCCCTGGTTTGAGTCTACTACAACCTTCTGTTGAGGATTGCGGAATGGATCGTTAAGGAAAAATTAACACTAGAGTGAGGTGGTGAATAGTGTTTTTAAGAAATTTAACAAAATCTAAAACTTATATGATCTACTATATGAATCACACACCACAGAAATAAACACAAACACAAAATCAAACACAAACACAAGGATAAACAAAAATAAAATGCAGAAAAAGAAAGAACACACCAGATTTTATACTGGTTCGGATTACTCCTACGTCCTGTCCCATGCAACGCTGGCTTGCGCAGAGTTTTATTACTATATCAATATCCAAGTACAACACCCTTGATTTCACGGTCATAAGGTTACTACCGATTCCAAACACCCTTGATCAAGTATATTCCCCTTGATTTCCCGGCTACAAAGTTAACACCGCTCCGTTTCTTTGATTTCAAGGCAACAAGGAACACACCTTTTCCCAAACACTTCTCAAACAATTACAACAACCCTATAACTCTTCAATAGCACTTCGATTCAGAGAGTAATGAGTAAAGAGTGAGAAGAGAAGAAGTTTTATGTAAATAGATTTGAAATCGGCAGAGTATAAATGTAGAAATCATAAAAATATGAAATATTAATGGTGTACAGAAAGGGGATGAAGATGGAGAAGAAGAATGATGAAAAAATTCGAAATCATCCCCTATTTATAAGATTTGAAAGGTTGCAACGCTTCTGGAATGTTACAGATAGTGAAAAGACACTCCCTTTCGAAATAAAAAATATGACAATTATATGTCGACATGCCAACAAATGTATGTTGACATATGTTAGTTCAAAATTGAAATTTCAGCATTTTTCAAGTGTTTTAATATGTATACAATTTTGGAAATTCTTGAATTAAAACTTAGAATTTTGAATTTGAATTAGAACCTGGAGTGCTATTCAGAGTCTTACATAAACTAGACTCTATTACTATATTTATCTTGAACTCTTGAAATCTTGATTACTCTTGAGTCTTAAATCATCTCTGATTATGAATCTCTAAAAGCTCTTAAACTGTACAGTCTTCAGTATTAATTCATTTATATAAATCTTGTATATGTATGTATATATATATTCTAGATAAAGGTGTTAGTATAATTTTATAATCAATTAATTTTGAAATAAGGTTGTTGTCATCGAAACTCTATTCTCCAACAATTTCCCCCTTTTTGATGATGACAATCTTAGTTTATAAAATATCATACCTATACATACCTGTTTGATGATGATCCTTCTAATACTCCCTCTGTCTATATAAATCCTACAAACTAAGTCTACATTTTATAATTTCTCCTCCTTTGGCATTATCAAAAAGAAATTATAAAAAATACCCCCCTAAATTCTATAACTACCCAAGTAATTCCTATACTATAGTAAAGTACTCCCCCTTAATCCTAAATATATCTATATAATCCTTATACTAAAGAAAAATACTCCCCCTGAATCCGATTTATATATATATATATATCCTATAATCATAATAATACTTCCTAATTTCATGATTATACATCAATCAAGACTAAGTATCAAAGTATTATAATTACATATATTTTATGTCATATGTACAAACCAAACCAAGCACACCACACCATATGTTTAATATATACAAGTTTTACGTCAAACAATCCAAATCAAATAAATGAAAAAAATAAATCAAATCATACTAAATAATTAAAAGTTTCTTGGGACTTCTACCCAACCGTCTTCTCCAAACATTGGATCCTTCTTGGTTACCTCCCAATCTTCATCCTCTTTGGTTGGTGGTTCCTTAGCGAGATTATTATCTTCATCTCTGAAAAGAGAGGAGATTAGCCACCGTATTGCATCAAAGTGCTTCTGTTGCTGTTCAAACATCTTTATTTGGTTTAATTCAAGATGACGTTAGTTTCGTAGAATTATAGAGGGGATGTTCTTGAAGGAATTCAATGTTTCTTCAAAATTTTCACTTAGATTATGAATTGCATTTGCCATAGTTTTGATAAGTAATGAATAGCGAAGAAGGAGAAATGAAATAATGAAGTTTTCTGGAAGAAATAGGCTTAAATAGGGTCTGGAATTCATTGGATTTTGAATGAACATGAGTTGATTATTTAATTTTAAATTTTGAAAAGTTTGGAAAATCTGGCAGTTATATGTCGACATAGAAAAGTATGTATGTCAACATACTTGCATTAAAATTTTAAATCTTTTGTTTCTATATTATATTATATTTAATTCTAGAGTTTTTACAAAGACCTAAAGATGATTTTAATCATAAATAAAACTCCATTCTTTACTTCATATGAGATTCGTAGTTACGAGCAAATATTTAAAGATAAATAAAACTAGATAGACTAGTTTTCAGCGGATGATAATGAGGAAGATGAAATTCCAAAAGCTTTCTTCCTATCTTGACCATGAACTTAGTCATTGTGGAAAAGTTCTTTTTGAGATTCTTCTGATTGTTGACAATCTTCACTTGATTTTGAATAATCATTTCTATGGAAATGGTTCTAATGTTGATTGGATACTCAACACTTTCTAAAGAAGTTTCTTCTTCTTTTTCGACTTCCATAGGTGCTTGTTCTTGTTGCATTCGAGCTTGTTTGGCTTCGAATGTCTCATATGGTTTGGAAGTGAGAGGAATTTGCATGAGGTGTATTGTTAATCCCAAAAAATTCATGCGCACGTTAGGTAAAGGGTACAAGGCGGATGTCATCAGGGCCGACTGTGCACGATGCACCCGCACGAAGCAAGATCCAAATATCGAACCCAAGGCAGGTCAAGTCAACCACTGCGTCCGAAGATAACAGCATAACATATTATAAGAAGTACGACCCGATAAAGATAAAGGTCGCATATCCTGAGAACTGCTCAAACACCAAAATGAGGCAAGTTGCCCACTCAACCTAAGCAAGAGCGACCTCATAACAAAGCCTTGAAGCCAAAAAGCGACATACAAAGGCAGCACGAAGAGAAGCGCCCTTGGACCGAGAAGGACGGTCGCACAAGGGGCAAAGGAGACTCGACTCCAAACCCGTATCCCGCTCTTACAAAATCTCTTGAGGCGCTCATAGGACACTCGCTTACATGGACCCGCTCAGCTATTCAAGATACTTGTTCCAACGAGCCGCTTGCGCATGATAACTGGATACAGCCACGGACAGCTGGCTACAGCTAACCGGTGGCATGGTCGTAATTAGCAAAATGGACGATCCATAGCCTGGATAAAGGAATTCCAGGTTGTTTACCAAGGGGATTTCATCTATAAATAGACCATGACTACCAACGTAAAGAAGATCGGCTTCAAAAAACCACGAAGTGCTGCCGAACTTCATCCTCAACCACAGATTCAGCCATGGCGTCAAGCACAATTTTCTGATGAAGGAAAACAAAGACACCCATATTCTTAATCATTCATCCATCCTTATTCTCCTCAAATTCCGCTATTCTTTTGTATAACTCCTTAGATTGAAACATATTAATGAGGGTATATTGAGCGGGTATAGAGATGTATGAAAAGAGAGAGTTGATGTTTTCTGTAATTATCATTATAAGGCAGGAAATCACCTTCATAGTGGACGTAGGCCTTATTAACGGCTGAACCACTCTAAATCTCGTCTCTACTTTATTTTTTTCGTATTTTTTATTTTTTATTGCTGATTAAACACGACTCTATTTATTTCTTACCGAATTGGTGAAGTACAGTTTAGTATCTTGGGTGTTTAGACCATTTTTGAAGTAAACATTTTGGCGGCCACCGTGGGGCCTTGTTCGTTTCTCTTTCCATTCAGATCTGACGATATTTTCTGGGAAATGTTGTACTTGGAATCATGAGCATGCTGAGAGAAATTGCTGCAGACAAAATTGATGATGTCTCCGGCGCTGACACGTCGCCTACCTTCCGTTCCGGAGAAAAGGAACCGTTACAAGTCGAGGCGGCCATAACCAAAAGGGAATTGGAGGAAGCAATGACAGGGATAACAGATCAAATAACTATTGCAAACGACGCGTTAATAAAGAAGTTCGAGTCAATGTTCGTTATCCAGGCCTCTGCCATAAAAGCCGCATCAGGTGTCACTGACGATCCGTTCGCTCAAACAAGTCGTGCAAGCGAAATGGAATATTCTGCTGAACAAGAAAGCTCCATTCCGGAAACTAATTATCACAATTATGGACCCTGGCAAAGACCCGGCAAGGCGAAAAGCGCTCGTTCCACGAAACGAGATGAAAAGCGAAAGCGTATCTTAGGTGCAAGAGGCGAGGTCAAACAGCGCAGAAGGAGGCCGCGTTTTTTCAAGAATTCCGAATTAACCACCCTCAATGACACCATAGAGAATATCTTCAGGGAAACGAAGGGCACTATAAATTACCCAATCCCGGAACGGATGCAAGTCAAAAATGCTACAATGAAATTAGGAAGGTTCTGTCAATTCTGTGACCAACCAGGACACAATACAAATGAATGCAGGCATTTGAAGTCGCTAATCGAAAGACTAGTCAGAAAGAACCATTTACAACAATATGTACGAGGCCACTGTCACGGCTCTTTGCAAACAAGGGGCAGCGAACTCTTCGTGGAAAGGGCCAAAAATAGC
Source organism: Allium sativum (assembly GCA_030737875.1). NCBI lineage: Eukaryota > Viridiplantae > Streptophyta > Magnoliopsida > Asparagales > Amaryllidaceae > Allium > Allium sativum. Next base: position 1,041,253,293 of record CM060916.1, on the reverse strand, counting down.
CCGGAATTTACGCGTGACTAAGGATCAACGACTGGTGTCCCGATCATGGAATTTTGAAATAGAATTCCCGCGATTTTGCCTTATTATTCAGTTTTTCTTTTGTATTCTATTTGCTTAAGAAGTAATAGTCGTTCTACTTTGTTTTTCCACTAACTATATTCATGTTTGGCAATAAATCGCTTACAAATGCCATATGCAAAGAAAGCTATTGTGTGCCTACTTGAGTACCGTACTCATCACCATACACTGAAAACTGATTTTTTTTCAAATGTAGGCATGATAGAAGCAGTTAATCATACCCATCCTAAGTGCAAATGGAAGATTCTTAAAGCATATCTTGAGCAAAATGATTCGAAAGCATCGCGAGAGACATGCAATCCAAATCAGATGCGTGGGCACGTCATCTAAACCGGATGTGATGCCTAAAGATAAACAACAAGCCAAAAGGTGGATCTTCCCTCAGCAAGTATTTGCTGGAGAAACTGACATCAGACTTTTCTTTAAAAAAAAGAGGTACAAGGGAAACGATAAAAATGTCCCACGGATAAAATACCTAGGCTGGAAACATCAGTCCTAGTGTCGGAAGGACCGACAAAACACGCTGGAAGGACCAGCACAAAACAAAAACCCTACCAAAAGGAGGTGGCCATCCTTGTTCTTTGTTGTTAACCAAGTCAAACAGAGCCAAGGATGGACTACAACAGTAGGAATCCTAGCCGAAAGGGGGTATCAGAAATCCTAGCCATTTGGGGGTATCCAACAAGGTCTTCCAGTCCTAGAAAAATCAGAACTGAAAAGATCAAAATTGGGTTGAAATTGAAACCCAAGATCTCCTATGGGGACACCCAAAAGAAAATACATAATAATCACACGTTGATTCTAAGAAATCATGAATTGACCGAATTACGATGCGAAATCAACAGAATCTATGAAAGTAAAAAGAGTTTTGGTACGGGGACATAACCATTGTGTAAACAACCACCAATGCCCACTCAAAGCATACCACAGCCTAGTTATAACCTCGTTGCAAGAACTGTTCGAACGATAAGATTTGCGCGAACAACAAATTAAAAGTACAACGACTCATAAGAAGTAAAATAGTAAAACTATGATAGCCCCTAAGCGATAAAAACGTAAGTCCACAAATGTAAAATATTACACGAGGAACGACACTCGCACAAACAATCGGTCTAAGTACGTGATAAGTAAAAGAAAATAAACTGAAATCAGACCGTAAAGACCACAAGTGTTATTTTTATACAGGGAAGGATGGACCAATTGTTCAGGCTTTTGCTGATCCAGCTACGCAAAAAAGTCGTCAAAGCGAAAAGATGTATGGTCTTCAATCATTGACCAGTTAGTTTCTTTTGCGTTTCAAGGTGGACACAGCCTTGGTATTCCAAATCTCGTCCTCATCATCCGGATCGGACGCATCTGATAAAAGTGGGTCATCTGATGAAGGTATGGTAGAAGGATTAATGCTGGTGGAGACCAAAACAGAGTCGATGATAGCAGGCTGGGCAGCAACGCCGCAAGCGGCTAAAGAAGAGGTGGAAAACACGCCTGATGTAAAAGGGGAACAAACACTTAACTCAGCAATCCCAAATGAAGAAATAAGAAAATCCAAACCCGAGGCAGATTGATAGATGTCAATTTTACCTGAAGCTGCTGGATATACGAAGTCAGCTCCACAATTGTCTGCGTTTAAAGAAGTGCTGCCATGACTCGCGCACTGTGCACAACATTTTCTTGATATGGACACTCAGTAATGGGTTAAGCTCTAGCAACATCCAAGGAAGAGCAATCCGTTGGGGGAGTAAGGGAGCTCGAAGCATCAACCCTGGTGGAGTAAGGTGGGGCACACGGAACCATAGCGTCTGAACGCTCTCTTCTAAGCGACTGAACTCGCTCGTTCATCAGAATCTTCCTACCTTTAACTAGAGCCTCACGATCCTTCTCTTCTAAAAGCTGTTCTTAAAAGAACTCAATGTCAACATCATCGGAATACGAGAGTATTCGTTCCCAAACAAGGGCCAAAGTTCGCGGAAAATCCTTGTCTAAGTAACTCATGCTTCCGCTGCTCATGACACTGAAAACACAGAATTGGAATAGAGTATTGTCAATTTCATTTCTAGCTTCATCAAGATCTTTTTGCAACTTGATCTTATCCTTTTCAAAGGTTCTAAGGGTTTCACTCTGGGAAGCAAGTCGACCTTCAAGAGCCATGTTCTCCTATTCTAAAGAAATCAAAGCCTGTTTTTCTAAGGCCATATGACACTCAGCAAGTTTTTGAGCAGATTGAGCCTCTAAAAGCCGCGCTCGTACACCCTCTAACTCCTTTTTGAACTCGACATTTCTAGTCTCTAAGCTGATCACTTTAGCATGACCTCTCCTTAAAGAAGTCATCTCAGATTCTTGGGATTTAATCAAGTGGATCAGACCAGCTTTTTCGTTTTCCAAGGTTTCGATATGGTTAAGTTCAATCCTTGGAACTCGTAACCGAATTTGGCCCAATGCTCCAGTCGCTTATCAACGTCTTTCATCACCAGATTCAACTGTGTCTCAAATTGATCCTTAATAACACCAAGTTGATTGCTCACGCCACTTTTTATGGCATCCAAATTCTTCATGACATTCTGCCTGTTGTGGGGTTGTAAATCCAGATCAAAATGCATTCCCCTTTGGTCCCAACCGCGGAAGCGCTCCTTAAGCATTGAATTTTTAGGAGGGACCTTATAAGGTGGACGATCACGTATTATTTGAATTTGAGCAGGAGTCGGGACAATAGATCTTGCAGAAGGTTTAGTCGGTGCAAGCATCTTAGCCTGATCAAGTCCCTCACTCCTTAAAGAATCAACCATGGAAGGATCAGGAATATGTTAGGCCTGAAAACTTGAGGATAATTGGGGGTGCTTTGAATAGCCGGAAAGACAAGACTGTAAGAGGCTTCGTGGATCAGTAAGATCAGCTTGTTGGAAGAAACTATCCGACAATGGGCAGTCTGCATTTACACCTGGGAAACAGACAAAATATGAGTTCAGCAAGCATTCAAAGGTTATCAAATTAACGGGAAATTATGCCACAAGTAAAATAGTAACAAAACCAGTTCTAGAGGAAGCTACGAAAACATGGGCTTTCTCAAAACGCCGAGCGGGCCGTCGCATTCCTCCCATGTCAGGTACAATGGGGTCAGACATCACCGCATCACCTTGGCTCAAATACTCGGCAAAGTCCAAATCCCCCAAGTCTCCAAATGTCCCTGAGGAACCCTCCGCCTGAATAATAGGACAAGTGGAACTTCCCACGGTCGTTCCAGAAGTTACATCGACCCTCAAACCATATGCACTCTCGTCAACTCTCTTATCACCCCCTTCAGTAATCGGTAACGGAGGTCAATCGCTCACATCAGGGATTAAACGCGTCACTTTAAGAGGCTTGCCAGCTGGACTTTGGGAGTGCACTGAAGCTTTTCCAAGAGATCGTGTAGGGAAAATTAATCAGTAATTACGGAGGTTTTCCTCTGAAAGCAATACCTCTCTGCTTCTTTCCCTTTTGTCAATAGAAATTAAAGAATTACGGAGGCCTTGATCCAAAGAAAGTCCCGCAACAGAAGGAATCACTACAAAAGTTAGAAAGAAAGCCGAATGAGAAAGAGAAAGGGAATAAGAACTCCAGGAGAAAAAGTATAATTACCTCCTTCGGCCCATCGTCCGTTAAAACTAGCAGGACACCGGACAAAGAAATATTGATCAGGGAAGCCCTTAGCTTCATCCGTCAAACCAGTGATAATTCTATCATGCATACTCTCCATAAAAAAGAATGAGGGACTGTCTACCTCCCTCTTCTTAAAGGTATATAAAGAGCAAATATCCGCAAACGTAGGTTCCCAATGTCGGACCTTCATTAAAAGTATGTACAGCCCAAGCAAGATCTTATACCCACTAGGGTGCAGCTGATACGGGGCAATGGCCAGTTGCCGCAAAACGAACTCCAGATAAGGATTGAAGGAGGGAATCGCCCCGCTAGACAGCATGTGATAATTGACCGCTACATACCCGGAAGGCGGACAATCTGCCAGCTTCCCCTTTCTGGGAAATCTGGTTTCATCTTGTGAAAACCCAAAGCGATTGCACATTTGTAAAAACTGATCAAAAGAAAGCGTCGATTTACGGCAGCCGGCCTCCACCCTATCAAAGAAGCGAGGTTGGGGATGAGTCTGACTAACGGCTAAACCAAGACCAGTAGCTGGGGCAACCTCACTTGGCCGATCCAAATTCTCTCGTTCCCCAGACATAACAAATTACCTGGATTGAGACGAACAGGTAGTTAGTCATATGTCAGCACGGATAAGTATGCTTAAAAAGAAATTACAAACTGAATGGTTAAGAGTCATAGGAAAAGCAGAAGTACTGCCACGACATGGGTATTCCATTGAACGACCAGTTAAGGCACGATGAATTAAAAGTGTTGTTTCTTAGCCATTTCAGAAAATGACTTGCCAGCATAAAAAGGGCTAAAGTCATCACCAAAGGATTTTGAGTAAAGTCCAAGCACATACCAAGTCAAATCAACACTTCTCCAATATCGCAACCATCAATTTCAGCAATTCGGTGTTGCCAATTGAGAATCCGTCCTTGCGCAACTAAAAGAATTAACCCAAAATCAGAAATAAAGGGGGGGGGGGAATTCACTTACGAGTGAAATTCAACTCGAAGAAAGGAGCGTTGTAGCCGGAAAATGAAGTTGAAGGTAATCGCCAACTAAAGGAGGACGGGCGAGACGATCAACCAAGTAAAGAGAATCGAAGCCCCAAAAGGCAACAACGAGGTCTTCTACGATGAAATCGCCATTAAAATGGATTTATTGGAGAGATATGAAAGCGGGAAAATGAAGAGGCAATACTTAAGAGGACTAGAAGCCCCTTTTTATGATGTGACAACTCAATTAGGATTTAGTGATCCGTTTAGCATACCCGGGAAATGTCCCGCCAAATGCCCAAAAACAAGCAATTGTCAAAATCTAAGTTTTGAAATGTGAACTATCTGTGAGGGCGCAGAACATTGGACTTAATCCATCCAGGGCATTCTCACCTCGTCAACCTAGTACTCAATTACACAAAAGTATCTCTTCAGATTTCAGCTAGCATCCTAAAATTCAGCCATTCGCACAGTAATCAAAAAGATACATCGAGCCTCTCACTTATAGGAAAAGACGATATCAATCAGCGACGATGAAGTAATCTAAATGATTGGCACGACCGAGCCCTCAACAAATCAGCACAAACCCACCAACCAATGTGCGATCAAATACGTCGAAGCCCGCGATTCCATATAAAATAGAAATCACGGACTTCGAGGGGCAAGTGTTAATCCCAAAAAATTCATGCGCACATTAGGTAAAGGGTACAAGGTGGATGTCGTCAGGGCCGGCCGTGCACGATGCACCCGCACGAAGCAAGATCCAAATATCGAACCCAAGGCAGGTCAAGTCAACCACTGCGTCCGAAGATAACAACATAGCATATTATAAGAAGTACGACCCGATAAAGATAAAGGTCGCATATCCTGAGAACCGCTCAAACACCAAAATGAGGCAAGTCGCCCACTCAACCTAAACAGGAGCGACCTCATAACAAAGCCTCAAAGCCAAAAAGCGACATACAAAGGCAGCACGAAGACAAGCGCCCTTGGACCGAGAAGGACGGTCGCACAAGGGGCAAAGGAGACTCGACTCCAAACCCGCATCCTGCTCTTACAAAATCTCTTGAGGCGCTCATGGGATGCTCGCTTACATGGACCCTCTCAGCTATTCAATATACTCGTTCCAACGAGCCGCTCGCGCATGATAACTGGATACAGCCACGGACAGCTGGCTATAGCTAGCCGGTGGCATGGTCGTAAGTAGCAAAATAGATGATCCACAGCCTGGATACAGGAATTCCAGGTTGTTTACCAAGGGGAGTTCATCTATAAATAGACCATGACTATCAACGTAAAGGAGATCGGCTTGTAAAAACCACGAAGTGCTGCCGAACTTCATCCTCAACCACAAATTCAGCCATGGCGTTAAGCACAATTTCACGATGAAGGAAAACAAAGACACCCATCTTCTCAATCATTCATCCATCCTTCTTCTCCTCAAATTCTGCTATTCTTTTGTATAACTCCTTAGACTGAAACATATTAATGAGGGTATATTCAGCGGGTATAGAGATGTATGAAAAGAGAGAGTTGATGTGTTCTGTAATTATCATTATAAGGCAGGAAATCACCTTCATAGTGGACGTAGGCCTCATTAACGGCTGAACCACTCTAAATCTCATCTCTACTTTACTTTTTTTGTATTTTTCATTTTTTATTGCTGATTAAACATGGCTCCATTTATTTCTTACCGAATTGGTGAAGTACAGTTTAGTACCTTGGGTGTTTAGACCATTTTTGGTGTAAACATGTATGTGTGTGGAGTTAAACACCTTTCTTGGCACAAATTCTTCTTCGTGAAGATCAACTCCAAAGTACTTCAAAATGTGGGTGAGATAAACTCCATAATAAAGAGTGTTTTCTCTAGATGAAGTTTCTTTGGGCTTGAATTCTCTTAAGATCATATCGGCCCAATTGATGATATGACCACCAATAATAGCAAAGAGAGCTTTTTAGACCTTTAGAGTTGGATTATTAAAGTTTCCGGAACGAGGAGTGATGGTTTGTGGAAGGAGAAGGTTTACGATTCTTGTTTTTGGATGAAAAAAACGGATTTTGAAATCCATTTGAGCATCGCTTTCAAATATCTCATGATAAGTCTCTAAATCGGTTTCATCGCACTACACCAAAACATGGGATTCCCAACAAGTATAGGTGTTTCAAATAATTTCTGTAACAAGTATAAGTGTCACCAACGGCCTGTGAGGAATTTCTTGCAACACTTGTAAGTGTTACAAACAGGGTAATTGCTAACACTTATAAGTGTTACAAACATATTCGTTGCTAACACTTATAAGTGTTACAAACATATTCATTGCTAACACTTATAAATGTTAGAACCATAAGATATGGTAACACTTATAAGTGTTACAAACATATTCATTGCTAACACTTATAAATGTTGGAACCATAAGATATGGTAACACTAATAAGAGGTACAAACATATTCATTGCTAACACTTATAAATGTTGGAACCATAAGATATGGTAATACTTATAAGAGTTACAAACCCTTATATATGTTACTAAGCGAAACAATGTTTTTACCTATTCTATGCACAATTTGTATTAAAATTCTCAAAACAAATGAATATAACAGATCTTTACGTTTTCCATAGCAAATATATAATTCATCATACAAATCCAGTGCAAATTTAAAATGCCTCGCGGAAAACCTATAGTTTATCATAAACAATTATTAAAGATAACTAAAATATCATAAAGTCATGTATTCATGTATTGCAAAAACATAAGTTACAAAAAATACAATTTAAAATACACTTAAAGTATTTAAGGTCAATATAGCAATCCTTGATTGTCTAATCCAAACTCTAGCGATTTTGCATATTTTTCAAAGTCTTGTACGAGAATTCAAAGTGTCCATCTTTAAGTTCCTGCATTAATATAAACACTCAATAAATAATAAGATAAATTAGTGGAAAACACAAGTGCAAGTCATAATTTCACACAAAAATAATCTCTTTAATTTTAGCTTTTTGGCCATGCTTGTGTGCTACCCTTTCTACTCCATGTATAGACACAAACCATACGCTGCTCATTTGAAAAATCAACCCAGTGTGGATTCAAGCATTGGATTACGCACGTGTTGAAGAACATGTGCACAAGCTTGAATCTACACTTGCAACAAGTGCTTGCATCAAATACTACTTTTAACAGGAATGTGCAACTTCTTGGTGTTTGAGAGTCAGTGTGCGTGTTTTTGGAACAGTGTCAGCCATGTTTTATGCATAGAAAATAATTCAGTTACATTAAACCACAAACTCATTGTGATTAAGAATCGACTTGCCAGGTTGTATCTATTTGAATAGCAAACTTTTCTAATGCTATCTAGAAAGAAAAAAACCATTATTATTTGCATTTTTACATAGTATTAACAGATATGTTATGTTGATTTGATTTCAAATTCATTATTATTTGTATTTCTTCTGATTATCTTTGTAGTATTTTTTATTTTCCCACTTACTAACTAGATACACATAGATTTACACTTTATTTCAAAACAGGAAAACTAATAATTATAGTTGGCAGTAGTTGTCTGTAAGCCGCTGAGTTGTTATGTTCATTCTTGAAAAAAATTAGACATATGTATTCTTACCCTGGCGAGCTCTGTTTGGAGCAAATGTTACTGCAACAACATATCCAATTTGCATGAAAGCTTCTAACTTGTTATGCAGAATATCTAGCTTACCATGCAACATTGCTTCTATTTCCTATGAGTCTTCTCATCCAAAACTACCTGTACACAATGAATAAATCCAACAAAAATTAGTGATAGTAGAAGAATGAATAGTGATGGCTCATTGCCCTCATAACATATTCGTATCAGCCTATTTCATGCACAAAAATATTCTGTGTACATTATGTTGTTGCCAATTTAATTATAGAAAATGGGTAAAACAAACTTAGTTAATGGAAAAAGTACAAAAAATATAATTGCTGGGAAATGCGAATGGATCTCCGATCATTGTTAGTGGATATATAATTACCTTGAGAAGACTTAAGAAGAAACTATAGTAGGTAGCTAACTGAAATTTTCTTTACATCTAAATCAACAATTGAAAACCAATAATCATAATAAGGCCTAATGAAACTTTACAATATTGCAACATAACACTTGTATCAGACAATGGAGTGGCTACATTGTGAGAGCAACAATTTTGAGTACCACAACTACATCTTAGCACTTAACTCACATTAATGTGAAAATATGCTAAGTATTAAAGCATTTTTTTAATATATCTTTTCTGTGAAAGGCCTGGATGAAAAATGTCGTACCTTTCTCCTTTTTCTCCTTCACAGCATCCTCATGATCCAAATCACTAACCATGCGTTTCCTACCAAAATTCAAAAGATATCATTCAAATGCATGAGGTATATATTTTTTTGCTTTGAAGGAACATAGATACACAAAGAATGTTATAATTAAACCGTATTCATGGTTAATACCAAAAGCAATAATATATCAATGGTTTGTTCTGTATAGAACTGCAGCCAAATAATTTTTCAAATTCTTATTTAATCGGAAAAATGTTTGGCAATTTTTTCTATAGAAGTAGAAAACTTCAATTGAAAACATGCACCCAAATTCAACCAAAATAAACAAGGGACCAGTTGAGTTGGAGACCCATTTTTTGTACCGTTTGTTATTCTTGCACTTTATGGAAACTCAACTTTAAAATAACAGAGGATCAAAGATAGTAGAAAACTAATGTACATCAACTTGCAGAGCTTGTTAGCAATAACAAATGGACCAACATTGTTCCAATCACTTGTACAGATCTCTACTTTTATGATTCTTTAGTTGCTCTACCTTTTCAATTTTCAAACGGTGAAATTTAATTTAGAGCCAACATTAGTAATATTAAATAAATGCAATACAAAAACCTAAATCTTAATTCGAAACATAAAGGTCATCAGTAAACAATATTGCGGTTAGGTTTAGCAAAGCACCTAGTCTGTGATCCAATAAACAGCTTCGCGAAAAATAGGAATTTCAATATCGCAGGCTATTTGATCCAATCTAAAGGGGTCGCACACAACAATTGTAAAGGAAAGGAAGAGGCGAATGTAAATCGAAGGCAAGACGCAGCAATAGAGCAAGCTAGAGTGGAAAATAGAAGCAATAATATGTCTGCTCAAGAGTTTTTTTTAAGGAAAATAAAACTCACTTATTCTAGTTTATGCAGTTCAAAAAAGCTCAATTTGCAAAAACTGAGAGCTCAGTTTGCCCAAGCTGAGCCCGCGAGTACACTTCGACCAAACTGAGCCCACAAGCTCAGTTTTGCAAAACTGAGAGCTCAATTTTGCCAAACCGAGCTTCGTAAGCATACCTCAACAATTTGAGGTGTGCGTGTGCGAGACGTATATGTGTATGCTTCTTATGTCTCAAGTTGTCAAAGCGTAAGCTTTATTTGTAAAAAGATTTTTGTAAGAAATCTCGAAGCAATTTAACTCTCATTTCCTCAAGGCATTTCTAGCAATGAATATCGAAGCGGGTTTATTAAAACAATGGATCAAATATGCAATTTGCTCGACATTCACTTCTAAACATTAGCCACAAATGCCGGAATCGCATTTCGAATAGTTAATAAGGTTCAATCAGTATTATACTAGGTTAAAGTATTTTTGTAAAATTTGAATCAATTCCTAATCAAACATAGCATATTTAGAGTGAAGTTATATAATTAGAAAGTGTTCTTTTATAGGGATATTATCAAAAAGTTGAGTTTGTCAGAAATGAATTTCCTTCTACATACTGCATAGTTATTCAGAACTCAAGCGCAAACAACTCTTAATTTCTTTTGTGTTACGCTTTATCCCTATCTTGAATTTAACTCATGTGACACTAGTCCTGAAATCACTTGCATTTAACCCCATAAATTAGATTGAAAAGAATGTTGTAGGCCAACATGTAGTCCTTGAAATCCTTGCACTGAGCATGTAAACACGTCATATATAATGGAAATCTGGAATCCAAATAGCTCTCAGGCCACATTCGTTGTATTCTGTAAACTACAAATGAGAAATATAAACCAAACTTCCTAAAGAGGAAATACTTGAGTTCCACTTCCATTATCACTGCCATCACTTGCATTAAACCCCATACTTGCAACATCATCTTCATCGTCACTACTACTAACATTGTCGCATTCCACTTTCACTCAAACTGCCACTAGACTGGAGGATAACTATAAGTTAAACAACTATACAAGTTGCAATTAATTTGAAACGAAAAGGAAAATAAAATCTATACTAGCTAGAGTCATGTACTAGAGGATAACTAGACTGGAAATCGATAAAGATGGAAAATTAACATGAAAAGAAATATAGTAATCATGGAAATGCAAATGCATATACAGGCATGCACGACAAAAGCTGACTAGTTATTGAAATGGCTTTAACATGTGGTGATACTAATCTAATAGCTTGAAAGGTAATTTAAACCGGTTGTACACCTAGTCAAGAAGAACAAACTTCGCAGTAGTTAGAACTACTGAACTTATATGCCATTTCTTCAGCTTGTTTAAATTGAAAAGGCAAGAATAAGATAGAATAATAAAATGATGCTCCTCCATAATGCAGACGATCTTCGAGGCATACATCTTTGCTTGGTAAACAGTGCATAAAGTACATACCCGTTCTGGTGTTTCAGTCTTATCCCTTCCACTGCAAATCATATCAAATCACCCTGTATAAATATTGAATTTAGCACAATGAATCTATGTTGTATGAAAGGTTTCAAACATCGTACTGTGAAGACAATAAAAATTAATGTAAATACCTGATTTCTACAAGGATAGATGAATTCAGGGGTTAGGTCAACATATTTGCATTTCATAATTCCTGCAAGCCCTCCCTTAAATCCATACATAGTGCTGCCTTTCGCACGATCTTGCAAATAATCTCCAATAATAAACAAATTAAGTGAATAAACTCACATTACTATTAAAGTTGCAATATCCTAATACGCAAGAAAACAGAAACGTGTTAAATGTCATACGATTTGTTTTACCTAATATCGTATAGTCCAAACACAACGAAAGTGAAATCGATTTTTTTACCTATTATCGTGATTCCTAGAAGCCGTGATTCCTAGAAGCCCCAGTTCGAAGTCGAATAGAGAGCTGATTCCTTGAAGCCCCAATTCGTAGAAGCCGTGATTCCTAGAAACAAGTGAAGAGAGGATTTGAGAGACTAATATCGATTTGAGAAAAATAACTGATATTGATATCGATTAGGGAGAGCTGATATCAATTCTTCGAAATCCATTTTTCTTTGTATTTGCTTATGACGCGGCCGTTGGATGAATAAGCGTTGGGGGAAAAAATTGAGGCAGCGATTAGGTTATAAGGTGAGAACTTAGCCTTTTGCCCTCAGAATATAAGGGTTAACCAGGCATATCAACACAAATAAGTGTTGGCATATTTTTGGTGACACATTTTTACTATAGCAACACATATTAGTGTCACTAGTCTACAACACATATAAGTGTTGGCAGTTGAAAAAATAAGAGTTGCCAAATGACCATTATGGTGCAGTGTCGATTTTGAAATTCGAAAAATCCGAGCCTATGCTTCTACAATTTAAGATAGGATTTGTTTTCAATTTGGCCACCTTTTATAAACTTATTACACATTTAGCCTAGTTTTAAAACTTATTACATTCATAGCCTGGTTTATGTCACATCAGCCAAAAACGTTATTTATTGCTAGCGGCATTTCGGATGACGCACGCTGCATCATTTAAGAAGCCGCTCAAATCATGCATGTTTTCAAATCTGAGCGACATTCCAAAAACCGCTCGTTGCGTCATCCGAAATGTCGCTATGTTTTTGGCTGATGTGACTGAAACCAGGCTACAGCCGTAATTAGTTTTAAAACTAGGCTAAATGTGTTATAAGTTTTTGAAAGGTGGCCAAATTGTGCCCAAGATTTCGGAATCTAAGACAATTTGCGTGCCTTTGATGCCACTCCAAATTTGGTCTTCGTTGCCTTCATAAAATCTGTGGTTAAGATTTGCATAAAGCATCTTGACAAGCTCAGGATAACACACTTCGTCGTTATCCCGAGAGTCAGTTAGACTCAAGACTTCATTGTGGGTGAAGAGAGAGATAAGATCGTAGGAAGGAAAGTCTCCAAAGACGGCGAAAGCACCCGTATTGACTTTAGCATTCACTAAATAGTCAACTTATGTTTTGATAGCATCTCTATCATTATGAAGATAACCTTTGATGGTTTTGGTTAACTTCAATTTCTGAGATGAACTTGTGGAAGCCATTGGGGTGATTGTTTTGAAGAGAATAGATATGAAGAATATTGTTTGATTTGTGAATGAAAGGTAGAGAGAATAAATGTATATACAGAAATTGAATGGATATGAATTGAATAGGCATAACTTTTCAGAAATCAATGACACTTTTTTTGACATTGGGAGTTGGCGAAAAGTTGGAGGGAAGTTTGAAAGTTTAAACCTTTGAAATTCAAATTTTGAATTTCAAAGTACAGGCTGATATGTCGACATATGGACATATGTATGTCAATATATGTATTCTTTTTTCAAAGGACATTTGGTTTTTGTGACATGTAATTTAAATTATCGATTTATATTTCAGGTTTAACGATTTCCTGAAATAATTCTAATCCCAGCAAACATCAAAAATTTATTTTATTATTTTATTTATTATTATATTATTATTTTGAATTTTCATAATTCAAATTTCAATTTTGAATTTTAAATTTCAAGTTTGAATTTTAAAGTTTAATTTTATATTCAAAACAAACAAAGCAAAAAAACAAAACAACCATTCAACCAAGGAAAAATTAAAAATTAATTAAGGCATATCCGGTTTTTAGATCCTTTTCTTCGAAATTATCTGAATTATGAATTGCCGTGAAGCACATATTTGAATTTCCGATTTCTGGCTCTTCATCACTTGATGATGAATCTGAACCATCTAACATTGCTGCATATGCTTTCTTTATCTTCTTTGATGAATTGTTATTGTCTGTTTATTGATTCGATTTATCTGGATATGGGCACATTCTCTTTATATGGCGTGATTTATTGCAGTTATAACATTGACCGTCATTTCTTCCAGGAACTTCCTTGATTATTGTTTTGAGGATAAATTTTCCTTCCATATCTCATAAATTTTCTAAAATGTCTTGTCATTAAGGCTGTTTCTTCATCATCTTCATTACTCAAGTCAGAATCATTTGTTATTGCTTCTAATGCAATGGATTTCTTCTCGGTTGACTTGTTTTCCTTTCTTTTCTATAATTGGACTTCGAAAGACATCAGTTTTCTGATTAACTCCTCAATCTTTATTTCATTGACATTATTGGCTTCTTCAATCACCAAAGTTTTCTGATCCCATTCTGAAGTTAATGAACTTAATATTTTTATGACTTGGCCTTCTTCAGAATAAGTTTTTCCAAGTGTTGTTCATGAATGCACTATCTCTTAAAATTTGCGACACATATCGGAGATAAACTCATTCTCGTTCATTTTGAATAACTCAAACTGATTAACTAACATTGATATCTTAGTTTGTTTAACTTTACTAGTTCCTACATGAGTAACTTGTAAAGTTCTCCAAATTTCATAAGCAGATTTACAAACTGACACTCTATTAAACTCATTCTTATCTAATGAACAAAATAACATATTTATGCCTTTATAATTGCTTTGTGCAGCAGCCTTTTGTTCATTTTTCCATTGTTTAAATTAGTTGTGGGTTCAACAAACTCATTCTACTATTCCATGTGTCTACTCCTACTAATTGTAAATATATTTACATTCTACATGTCCAATATGAATAATTACTACCATTAAACAGTTGTGGTCTAACTTTGGATTGACCTTCTACAAAAGAACTATTATTACTACTAGTGTTAGTTGCCATTATAACTATTTTCAAAAATCATATTACGAACTTTTTGAAAGAACAGGCTTTGATACCAATTGTTAGGGATTGCGGAATGGATCGGTAAGGAAAAACTAACACTAGAGGGGGTGAGGGTGAATAGTGTTTTAAAGAAATATAACAAAATCTAAAACTTATATTATCTACTATATGAATCACACACCACAAAAATAAACACAGACACAGAATCAAACACAAATACAAAGATAAACAAAAATAAAATGCAGAAAAGGAAAGAAACACCGGATTTTATACTGGTTCGTATTACTCCTACGTCCAGTCCCACGCAATGCTGGATTGCGTAGAGTTTTATTACTATATCAATATCTAAGTACAACACCCTTGATTTCATGATCACAAGGTTACCACCGATTCCAAACACCCTTGATCAAGTATATTCCCCTTGATTTCCCTGTTACATGGTTAACACCGCCGTTTCTTTGATTTCAAGGCTACAAGGAGCACACTTTTTCCCAAACCCTTCCCAAACAATTATAACAGCCCTATAAATCTTCAATAACACTTCGATTTAGAAAGTAATGAGTAGAGAGTGAGAAGAGAAGAAGTTTTATATAAATAGATTTGAAATCGGCAGAGTATAAGTGCAGAAATCATAAAAATATGAAATATTAGTAGTGTAAAGAAAGGGGATGAAGATGGAGAAGAAGAATGATGAAAAAATTCGAAATCATCCCCTATTTATAAGATTTGAAAGGTTGCAACACTTCTGGAACGTTACAAATAGTGAAAAGACACTTCCTTTCAAAATTAAAAACATGACAGTTATATGTCGACATGCCAACAAATGTATGTCGACATATGTTAGTTAAAAATTGAAATTTGAGAATTTTTCAAGTGTTTTAATATGTATACAATTCTGGAAATTCTTGAATTAAAACATAGTGATATAAATAAGTATTGTAAAGTATAAAATCACACGAAAACATAAATATAAAATATGTGAACATATTTATAAAATTATAAAGTTTAAAACTACATAAGTAAAAGTATATAAAAGTATATAACTATATAAATATATATACACTTATAAACTACAATATTTGAGTTTAAAAACAAAAGTAAGATAGAAGAATCAATTAGAATAGGAAATAGAATTTGAAAATAGAAATTTGAAATTTGAAAATCAGAATAGAATTTTGATTTTGAATTTGAATTTGAATTAGAACCTGGAGAGCTATTCAGAGTCTTACATAAATTAGACTCTATTACTATATTTATCTTGAACTCTTGAAATCTTGATTACTCATGAGTCTTGAATCATCTCTAAATTCTGAATCTCTAAAAGCTCTTAAACTGTACAGTCTTCAGTATTAATTCCTGTATATAAATCTTTTATGTGTATATAATATATTCTAGATAAAGATGTTAGTGTCTATTTTATAATTAATTAATATTAAAATAAGGTTGTTGTCATCAAAACTCCATTCTCCAACACCTCCGAGTAACGACGATATCTTGGCTCTTCAACTCTAGTCATCCACCTTTATGACTATCCATAAGTTCAAGCGCCTTATCGAGCAAATCATTATCCACGAGCTCAAACCACTTTTTGAGTCATCTTTACACATCATCACACAATCAATGATTACTTAGCTATGCTTCAAACATTCCACCTGAACTCACATCGAAGCTACGCCCATCGTCGAGCCAAGAATCAACTTTATTTAGCCAATGTTTTGATGCACCATTCCCGATCCATCAATGGATCACCCATCGATCCATCCCCATAGATCGCCTATCCATGGATCTCACCGATCCATGCTTGCACCACATCACTGGTTTGCAGCCCTTCACTGGATCGCACCAATCCATTCGACCAACAACCGACTCACGATCCAACAATTCGGCCGCTCCATACACATCACGAAGACCCAACCCACACACACCATTCTTGCACCGACCCACAACCATGCAATCCATCACTTCCCGATCCATGCTTTGCACGATCCATGGTCCAACTCAATGCATTTGAACTGACCCGCTCCATCAAAACATGCCAGCTCGATCCAACGTACGCGATCCAACTCTCCCTGATCCATGCATTTGTGCCATGACCTTTGCCTTTTCACGAACCATCATGCATCCGATCCATCATGTACATCTGATCCATCACCGTTCTAGATGACCCAATGACCCACACTATGGATCGCGAACGATCCATCACTTGCAGCCCAATCCATTACTTCATGCGATCTAAGCATTCTACGATGAACATCTATGCATACAATTCATCCAAATTGACCAATTTCAACCAAATGATCAATTGCACAACAAACAATCATCAAACAACATTAGCATAGCAAATAATCATCATACAATCATATGAAGTTCACCAAATCATGATAAAACGATAAACGAATCAATAATTAGATCTAAACTTGCATAAACATAAGAATTAACTGTTATAACTTGCTAAATTAGATCCTATGGTGTGATCTGAATTCAAAATACACTTACCTCGATTAGATCTATTTTAATATAACTTGTATGGATGAAATTGAGATCAAACAAACTCATATACTCGATTGAATCTGTCTGAGAGATGCTTATCACTCACCAAATCCATAAAATTGCTTCAAATCAACAAATCCGGATAGTGAAGAATAGCGAAGAATGACATTCGAATCAACTCAATTGATGCGATCTAACCTTCTTCGATGTTTATCTTCAATCCTAATTTACAAATCTATGTATTGAAATGAAGTGGAGGTGTATTTGGTTGAGCCGGAGAATCAAAAACACCCAACCAAATAAGAAATGAAGAGACTAAACAATTCTCTTTATCCCTACCCTCCTGTTTATTGCCAATAACCCCTAGCCTTAATGGGCCTCACTCATCAACCCACTAATGACTAATTAACCTGTCCAGAAAACTAACAACACTAAAATAGCGATTCCTCCCAAACTGCTCTGCCAAATCTTTAATATGACCACTCTACGAAATTGGAAACACCATTTCTAATCCGATGAAATCAATCCTAGCTCTGGATTCGATCTTATTCAAAAGTTATTCTCTAAAAAATTAACAGGGGCCAAATGGTCACAAATAAAATTGATAAAAATTATGGACTTGTCCCACATCCCCATGAACAACATATTGAAAAAGGAGAATGATTCGACCCTTGGGGAACTAAATAAAAATATTATAAGATCCTCTGATACTTAAAATGCGTGTCGTATCTCCCCCTTTAGAAATTTCGCCCTCAAAATCCCAAGCAACCATGAGCAACCAAAAGCCATTCTGCACGCCTATCATCCACGAGCACCCAATCTATCGTCCAATCTAGCATTCAACAAGCCATGTATCCATACCCTTAACCTAACATGCAGAATTTTAGCAATAGTACAAGTTACGATAGTGTAAGGGTGACACGATATCAGCGGGTCATACCAACGAACTGCTCTGGATGTGTCGTCTTCATACTTTATTCTGTTTCCTAAGTACAATCGTCATCATCCTTATTAATGATATTTTCGTCAACATCGGAGGTAGGTCTATGGAAGTGGACCTAAGGAAAAAATGGGGTTATTTAGCTTCTGCAAGCTTGAGTTAGTTCACTGCTTCCTAGATATCAAGGTCTAAGCCCGAAAGAATAGTTACTCTTCCCTCAGGGGGTGAGTATCTGTAACGACCCACATTCTACGTATCAGAGGATCATGGAATATTTATATTATTTTCATACGAAGTCATATGGTCTTGTAACTTTAGGAAACGGTTATTGGGGTCATTTTCAACATTCGCGGTTTTTACCGATTTATAAATGATCGTTTTGCCCCTGGCGAATCTTGTTTCGCCTATAACTTTTGATTGGTAAGGAGTTTTGACTTGAAACCACTTCCATTGGATTCGTATGATGGTTTACCTTTCTATAGAGTGGTCCTATTAATCAAACGGACTTATCGTTAGGGAGATACGACTGAAATAAGGTTCGAAGATGGAAAAATAGTTTAATTGGGCTTAACAGGGTAATTAGCAACTAGGCCCATAACTCATTTCGGGATTAGGATTATGGGAGGTCTGAAAGGGTTTGGGAAAACATTTCATTTCAGTTTTCTAGCCGCCACTTACTTCTCTTGAACCCCAATAATGGCTTCCATCTCTCAGATTACCGTTTAATCACCTCCTAATCGCTAATTAAGAAAAAATACATCAAATCAAATTAGCATCAAATCAGAGATAGAGCTGTTGCTATACATCGGAATCCATGCTAAGTCAGTGGATATTTCAGATCTATAATTTATTTGTGGCTAAGGTGAGTGATTTGCACTTTTCTTCACTAATTACGGCTAGTTAGGGGTGATTAGTGATAATTAGCGAAATTATGCATCATAAAAATCTGGAAAAATATGTAGAATTCTAAAATATAATTTTACATAACTGGTGAAAATTTGGGTTAATTTGGATTAAGTTTGCTAATCCTATAGTTAAAACATGGTTAAGGGGATTAAGGGGAAAATCATGCTTTTTGGGTATGTTTGATCTAAAATATTTCATGTGATTGTTGTTTTAATATTTTTATTGATTTATATGTTATTACTATTGTTTGGTATGTTTCATGATTGCATAGAAAAGTTAGAATGGTTGAAAACGCCGTCATTTGGCAAAAATAGCTTACTGGAAAATTTCAGAGTTTCAGAACCGATCAGGAGGAAGACCCGATCTGAACCGATTAGGGGGAAGACCCGATTCGAACAGGATAGGTGGAAGAGCCAAACCGAACCGGATAGGAGGAGGAGACCCATACCGAACTGGATAGGAGGAGGAGACCCGAACCGAACCTGATAGGAGGAGGAGCCTCGAACCGAACCGGATAGGAGGAGGAGATCCGATCGAACCGGATAGGAGGAAGACCCGAACCGAACCAGATGGGAGGAGGAGATCCGAACCAAATCAGATAAAAGGAGGATACCTAAGCCGAACTGAAGGAGACCAAAACCTGAGAAGCAATGGAAGTCCAAATGGGAAGTTATTACTCTGGATCCAGATGGGAACCAACGAGTTAACTTCTAGAGTTGGGCTTTGCTGCGGGACCTGTGCAAAGGGGTTATCGATATCTGTAACTTTGGCTCACCATTGAAGAGAGGGGACATGTAGACGAACTAGAGCCAGGGAAGTGTGGACTGGTTGGCCCTTAACCTTGAGCCAGATTTGTGGACTGGGTAGGGTTATTGACTATAGACCAGGGAAGTATAGTCATAACAATAGTTGTACGGAGTTTTCGTCATGACCCCAATAAATTTGGTGATCAAAGCAGTGGATATTATATGCTTTACGCACTAAATGAGCGATGTGAGGATGATTGCTATGTTTGATGTTTGCTATCACCATGACACACACTCCCATTTTACACTGTATGTTAGTGTTACCTTAGAGTATTGTACATCTTGTTGTGCTAACTCTCTCGTTGCAGGTCCAGGTATGATCATTTATACCTTTTATTGCTTTATTCAGTTATATAGAGTTGCTATAGCTCATACCAGACTTTTGTCTGACTCAAATTTTTATGTCTTTTCTTATTACTCTGGGTGCTCCTAAACGAGCAGACTAGAGACAGGTTAGGTGGTTATGCACGAGTAGATGTCCGGAGACGAGCAGGAGGCTTCCACGTACTATTTACATATGTTCTCCCTGTGTTGTTGTTGGTCACTAATTTAGGCATTAGTAGTGTACCTCTCTTTATTTCCTTTTTAGACAAAGTATTTTGAAATTGTAATAATGGTTTGAATCATCGTTTCAACCGTTTCCTTTATGACGACCGTTCGGTACTAGTTGGACGTTGGTACAACACATTTCTAGGAAATATCGGCTAGTACGGAGCGAGCTAGCTGTCACACTTGGTATCAGAGCCTGTTGCATAGTTAATCTAGGGAAAGACATCAGGCAGAGATAGTACACGTATATTAGGGCGCGTATTTGTGATATTTTGGTTTTCAAAAACTATATATATATTATTAGTATATCTAAGGATGAAGTCGCACTGCATTGGCACCACTAAGGAGATGATTAATCGTTTTCTCTTTATAGATTGAACGATGAGCCAAAATACGAGGAGCACGGTGAGAATCCCGCACAGGGAGTTGAAGAGGGAGCAGGTTCAGGGGCCAACAATGGGAATGTCCCTGATATGAGGACGATGTTTACTGCCTTTATGCAGGAGATGCTTAAGGATGCTCAGGGAGCAGTTCCTAATGCTGTTAACGATGGTGGTGCAGTAGTGATGGCGCCTAGAGCCGACTTCTCCAAGCTTAGCAAGGATTATACTAGTCTTGGTGGAAAGCCGCTCCATGGAACGGAATCGTCTACGGAGGTTCAAAATTTGCTTGATAGTTGTGAGGGCATCTTTGAGGAATTGGGGATCGAGGATGCAATGAAGAGAAAGTTAGCATCGCATCAGCTTCAAGGACGAGCAATGAATTGGTGGGATGCTATTAGAGCAGCTACTCTCGAGGATCAAGTTACTTGGAATCAGTTTAAGACTTGCTTCAGTGATAAGCTTATTCTAACTGCTCAGAAATTAGAACTATTCAGGAAATTTTTGGAGCTTAAGCAGAATGGAAGGGCAGTCTCCGAATATGTTATCGAGTTTGATACCTTATCAAAATATGGATTATCTCTTATCGATACTGCCGAGAAGAAGAACGAGAGGTTCGTAACTGGCCTAGATGGGTACTTGGGGGAAAGACTTATAAAGCATGTCGATGAGACATTCGAATCTATTATGGGGAAGGCACTGAGATCGGAGAGCCTTTACCGTAAGTCGAAGATCGAGCTTGCTATTACATCTGCAGAGGAGCCAAAGCCGCAGGCAAGCGGTGGAGGCAAGAATAATTCCCAAAATAAGAGGAAGCAGAACAAAACCAAGGATGGTCAGAAAAAAAAGAATAAGAAAAATATCGATAGGGCTATCAATGAGTACCCGAAAAATCCGAAATCCGTCCGCATCCGCATCCGAAAAGCGGATAAATATCCGATATCCGGAAAAGTGGATGCGAATGTGGATATAGGCATATCCGCATCCGATAATTATTCATCTTCTTTTTTTACGGTTATAGCTTAAATTATGTGTATTTTAACATAATAAAATATACTAATTTGTTATTTTGCAGATTTGGAAGTTTATTAAATGCATGTTAATTGCTCAAAATTATATATTATCATCATATTTATTTATTTTTAGCACTTTAGTAATCAATTTGGATTGAAAAAACTTAATATAAAGCTATAAAAAAATTCGTTTATGTTCATTGATTTATCGACCATTGGCGGAGCGGATAATTATCCGATATCCGTCCGTATCCGCGGATGCGGATATCCGATATTCGAAATGGTTTCGGATGCCGATATGGCATTATCCGCATCCGAAAGTATCCGTTGATAGCCCTAGATATCAAGTGCTTTAGCCGTGGCAAGAAGGGCCACTATGCCAGTAATTGTTGAGCAAAACCAGGGGAAAAGAAGTGCTTCAACTGTGGCCAAGTGGGACATTTTAAAATTGAATGTCCACAATCCCCTAGGGAGAAGCAAATGGTGAAAGCATATGCAACACTATTTCTTCTTCGTTGAATGCCCCAACTGCGACGCAGAAGGGAAAAGGTATCGTTATTCAAGGTATGCTTTCTATTTATGTTGTTCATGTTCGAGTGTTGTTTGATACTAGGGATTCCCATTCCTTCGCATCTAGTGACCTGGTAGATAAGTTGGCATTGGAACCCGAGATTATCGATAGACCTTTAGTTGTGACGAACGGATCGGTGGTTCGACTAGCCTTTGCATGATTTGTCGTAATTTGATCTTATCGAGTCATGGATGCATATTTGCTTGTGATTGCTTTGTTTTGCGCTTTACTGGGTTTGGCATTATTTTGGGAGTCGATTGGCTCCAAAGATATGGGGTGGTGGTAGACTGTGAGGGGTCTTCGGTGACCAATAGAGCGGACGATGAGCAGAGGGTGGTATTGGGTTTCCTACCTAGTGATGAGGTGATGGCTATTTTTCTACATTCCCTCGACATCCTGCATGATGAGTTATCAGATGCTCCTATTGCTGGCGAGTATCTGGACATCTTCGAGGAAGTGACCGGACTTCCACCGCACCGTGGGATTGAGTTTCGGATTGATTTAGTGAAAGATGCCAGACTTATAGTGATGCCACTTCGTCGTATGGTGTCAAGGGAGCAGTGGGAGCTCGAAGTGCAAGTAAACGATCTTTTGAGGCAAGAATTTATCCAAAGAAGTGTTTCCGAGTGGGGATCACCAGTTGTATTTGCTACTAAGGCCGATGGTTCCCTTCGCTTATGTGCGAATTACCACGAGTTAAATACGGTGAATAGGAAGAATAAGTATCCTTTTCCACGGATAGATGATTCGTTTGATCAACTGAATGGACCAATAGTGTTCTCTCAATTGGATCTCGCGATAAGATTTCGTCAGCTCCGAGTAGCAGTTGAGAGTATTCCTAAAAGGGCATATCAGAAGCCGTTTGGATTCTATGAGTGGTTGGTCATACTATTCGGGTTGACCAATCCACCCGCATATTTTGTGGATCTTATGAATAGGGTTTTCTGAGATCAGTTAAATAAGTTTGTTCTTATGTTCGTAGACGATATCTTGGTTTATTCGAGGACAGAGGAAGAACACAATGAACATTTGAGAACAGTAATGGAGGTGTTGAGGAAACACCAATTGAAATCGAAATTTTCTAAGTGTCACTTCTGGAGGAGGGAAGTGAGGTTCTTGGCCTATGTTGTTTCAGACAAATGGTATTGCGTGAATCCTGCGAAGTTGGCTATGGTGCAAGATTGGTCTACGCCCAACAATGCAACGGATGTGAGAAGTTTCTCGGGTTAGCTGGATATTATCGCAAGTTTATTCAAGACTTCTTCAAGATAGCAACATCGTTAACTTAGCTAACCAAGAAGAATCAAGCTTTTGTTTGGGATGAAAGTTATGAGAATGCATTTAAGAGTCTAAAGGAAAATTTGACGTGCGCACCAGTGTTAGTCATTCCTAAGGGGAATGAAGAGATGACAGTATACGCAGATGCCAGTGGTACCGGACTTGGTGATGTACTGATGCAAGGAGGTAGGGTTGTAGCCTATGCTAGTAGTCAACTAAAACCGCATGAGAAAAGATATCCTACCCATGATTTGGAATTGGCAGCGATTGTGTTTGCGTTAAAGATGTGGAGACACTATCTCTTGGTTGAAAGATTCGAGTTGTTTACCGATCATAAGTCGTTAAAGTATCTTTTCTCTCAGAAGAATTTAAATTTTCGTCAGCAGAGATGGTAAGAGTTCTTGGCTTAATATGATTTCAATATCGCATACACACCTGGGAAGGGCAATGCAGTACCTAATGCATTGAGTAGGAGACATGCCAATTTGGGGGCTATGTTCCTGGAATGGAAGCAACTAGAGTATATCGCGGGATATGATTTCAGACCTAAGTGCGATAGATCCAGAGATGTTAGCAAATTTGATGATCAGACCAACTTTGATTGAGCGGATTCGTTTTAGTCAGAGGGACGATCCTAATTGATTGGAAATCACCTCCAAGATAGAGATGGGCGTCGACAGTGAGAAGATGAACAAGTATGGATTTGTTCGAGAAGGATGTTTTCGAAAGAATGGTAGACTGGTTGTATCAATGTCAATGGATTGAGGGATCCAGTGCTTAGAGAATGCCATCACTCAAAACAGACTATACATGTAAGATGTATCGAGACATAAAACAGATCTAATACTGGGAAGGATGAAGAGAGACGTTGGGAAGTTTATATCCAAGTGCATGAATTGTCAGTTAGTTAAAGCCGAGCAAAAGAAGCCTAGTGGTTTGTTACAACCGCCGGAAATTCCCAAATGGAAATGGGAATAAGTCTCAATGGATTTCATTGATGGCTTACCAAGGGCTATAGCGGGTCATGATAACACTTGGGTGATTGTAGATCGATCGACGAAAAGTGCAAGGTTCATGCCAGTCAAGTCGAATAGAGCGACAACTAAGTTAGCATAACTGTATATGAAGTGGGTAGTGAGATTTCAAGGAGTACCTAATGGTATTGTGAGTGACCGAGATCCATTATTTACTAATGGGTTTTGGAAGAGCTTACAAGAGGCTTTCGGGTCAGAATTACATCTCAGTACTGCCTACCATCCTAAAACCGACGGTCAAATAGAAAGAGTGAATCGTGTATTAGAGGATCTCTTGAGGGCTTGCATATTGGATTTTGGGGGATCATGGGATGACCATTTGCATTTAGTTGAGTTCACATGTAATAATAGTTATCAGTCCAGTAATGATATGGATCCATTTGAAGCTTTGTACGGAAGATCGTGTAAGTCACCATCATGTTGATTGGAAACCGGTGAGAAATTTGTGCTTGGGCCAGATGTAATAAAAGAAACTTCAGATAAGATCAAGGTTATTCAACTGCGGATGAAGGCTGCCAAAGATAGGCAGAAGAGTAATGCTGATAAAAGACAAAGATATTTGAAATTCTTCGTTGGCGACTTAGTATTCATCAAAATTTCTCCGTTGAAGAATGTGATTAGATTTGGTAGGAGAGGTTAGCTGGCACCAAGGTTTGTTGGTTCGTTTCCAGTTCTCGAACAAGTTGGGAATTTGGCATATAAAATTGGATTGCCTGACAAGATGGTGGGAGTTCATGACGTATTTCTTATTTCCCAGTTAAGGAAGCTTGTGCATGATTCTAATATGACTATTTCACCAGATCAGTTGGACGATATCGAGGTAGAATCAAAGGCAGTTGGGAGCCGTAGGACGATTCGTATTATCAGACACGATACGAAACAACTTTGTAGAAAGACGGTGGAACTAGTCAAGGTCCAGTGTGGCGATAATGAGAATGGCTGTACTTGGGAAACAGAGGAGAGCATAAGGAAGTCGTATCCAAAACTCTTTGCCTGGTAAAATTTTAATCACGATATAGTTATTCCCCTGTTAGTAAACCGCATGCTAGGATAAGCTTGTTGTGTTATAATGCATGATTGGTTATTTGTAAATGGTTGATAGGCATGCAGGCACCTTTGTATGTTTTCTTAGTTAAGGAATTTCAAGGGCGAAATTTCTTAAGGAGCGAAGAGTGTAACGACCCGCATTCTACGTATCGGAGGATCGTAGAATATTTATATTATTTTCATACGAAGCCATATGGTCGTGTAACTTTGGGAAATGACTATTGGGGTCATTTCCCACATTCACGATTTTTGCCGATTTATAAATGATCGTTTTGCCCTTGGCGAATCTTGTTTCATCTATAAGTTTTGATTGGTAAGGATTTTAGACCTGAAACCACTTCCATTGGATTCAGATGATGGTTACCTTTCCGTAGAGTGGTCACATTAATCAAATGGACTTATCGTTTGGGAGATATGGCTGAAATAAGGTTTGAAGATGGAAAAACAGTTTAATTGGACTTAACAGGGTAATTAGCAGCTAGGCCCATAACCCATTTTGGGATTAGGGTTATGGGAGGGCTGAAAGGGTTTGGAAAAACATTTTATTTCAGTTATCTAGCTGCCACTTACATCTCTTGAACCCCAATAATGGCTTCCATCTCTCAAATCACCCTTTAATCACTTCCTAATTGCTAATTAGGTAAAACTACATCAAATCAAGTCAAATTAGCATCAAATCAGAGATAGATCTACTGCTATACATAGGAATCCGTGCCAAGTCAGTGGAGATTTTAGATCTGTAATTTATTTGTGGCTAAAGTGAGTGATTTGCACTTTTACTCACTAATTACGACTAATTAGGGGTGATTAGTGATAATTAGCGAAACTATGCATCATAAGAATCTGGGAAAATATGTAGAAATTCTGAAATATTATTTTATGCCACTGGTGAAAATTTGGTTTAATTTGAATTAAGTTTGCAAATACTATAGTTAAAACATGGTTAATGGGATTAAGGGGGAAATCATGCTTTTTGGGTATGTCTGATCTAAAATATTTCATGTGATTGATGTTTAATGTTTTTGATTGCTTTTATATGTTTTTACCGTTGTTTGGGATGTTTTATGATTGCATAGAAAGATAGAATGGTTGAAAACTCCGTCGTTTGGCGAAAATAACTTGTTGGAAAGATTGCAGAGTTTCAGAACCGGTTAGGAGGAAGACCCGATCCGAACCGATTAGGAGGGAGACCCGATCCGAACAGGAGACCCAAACTGAACCGGATAGGAGGAGGAGACCCGAACTGAACCAGATATAAGGAGGAGACTTGAATCAAACTGGATAGGAGGAGGAGACCCGAACCGAACTGGAGGAGACCAAAACCCGAGATGCAAAGGAAGTCCAAATGGGAAGTTATTACTCAGGATCCAGATAGGAACCAACGAGTTAACTACTAGAGTTGGGCTTTGTTGCGGGACGTATGCGAAGGGTTTATCGATATCTGTAACTTTGGTTCACCGTTGGAGAGAAGGGGCATGTAGACGAACCAGAGCCAGGGAAGTGTAGACTGGTTGGTCCTTAACCTAGAGCCGGATTTGTGGGCTTGGTAGGTTATTGACTATAGACCAGGGAAGTATTGTCATAGCAAAAGTTGTATGGAGTTGCCGTCATGGCCCCAATAGATTTGGTGAACAAAGCAGTGGATATTGTATGCTTTACGCACTAAGTGAGTGATGTGAGGATGATTGCTATGTTTGATGTTTGCTATCACTATGACACAGTCTCTCATTTTACACTGCACGTTAGTGTCACCTTAGAGTACTGTACATCTTGTTGTGCTGACTCTATTGTTATAGGACCAGGTTCAGGTATGATCATTTATACCTGTTATTGCTTTATTCAGTTATATAGAGTTGCGATCGCTCATACCAGACTTTTGTCCGACCCAGATTTTTATGTCTCTTCTTATTACTCTAGGTGATCCTAAACAAGCAGACTAGAGACATGTTAGGTGGTTCTTCACGAGTAGCTATCTGGAGACGAGCAGATGGCTTTCACCTACTACTTATGTATGTTCTCCCTGTGTTGTTGTTGGTCACTACTTTAGGCATTAGTAGTGTACCTCTCTTTATTTCCATTTTAGAGAAAGTATTTTGAAGTTGTAATAATGGTTTGGATCATAAGCTATATTTTGGTTTTCGTTACTCTGATGGATATGGTTTAGTTTTCAGCTTATGCACTGTCTCGCCTGTTTTATGTAAAGTTATGTTATTATTATATTTTATTCCTTGCACTGTGAGTTATACTACAGGTTCTTGGTGACTCATCGTTTCAACCCTTTCCTTTTTGACGACCATTCCGTACTAGTTGGACGTTGGTACAACGCATTTCGGGGAAATGTCGGCTAGTACGGGGCGGACTATCATAGTATCACGCTTAAGTGACTTAGGAACCAATAATTAACTTGGGATAGGGGATCCCTAAGCACAACACTTAGTATAAGGCTAATTGTCTTGTAGGGAGGGGTTTCTCAATAACCTGGCGGAACAGTCTAGGCTTGAGTAGGAACTCATGACCATGTCGGAAATATATAGCATGTTGTGTAGCAGACAGCCAAGAAACCACATAAGAAACTCATAAGAAAATATGCTAAGTGTTGATCCGCTCTTTATTGATCCTTGACTCGGAGTACATAAGTGATTACAGTAGAAATCCCCAAATTGATTTTGAAATTAGGGTTTAGTCTAGAAAAAAAGAGTCTAAGAATGTGAAATGAGAAAATCCCCGCTAAAATGAGACCCTTAGGGTCTTATTTATAGACAAATTGGGACCTCTTTTATTATTGGGCCAGCAAAAGCCCATGTCGATCGCTTTCCTCTTCGGTTCTAGATGCTTAAGCTCTTGGCCGCTTTTTTGGCTTTGTTTAGTGCCTTTAGGATGCCGGCCTTGGCTCTCGGAAAGATGATCTCGGTCCTTTGAGCTTCTCTTTGGTGTTATTTTTCAATCTTCTTTGTATTGACACCAAGTCTGTCGTTTTGTATAGCTTTAGGAAGGCTTTCGGATACAGGCTTTTGG
Organism: Allium sativum; assembly: GCA_030737875.1. Classification (NCBI taxonomy): domain Eukaryota; kingdom Viridiplantae; phylum Streptophyta; class Magnoliopsida; order Asparagales; family Amaryllidaceae; genus Allium; species Allium sativum. Next base: position 1,041,224,636 of record CM060916.1, on the reverse strand, counting down.
ATATGGGCTCCCGGATATTGCTTCCGGTCTCGCTGTTAGTTCTTCGTGGAACTTTCCTTCTTGTTTCAAAGGTATGGTTATAGGATCCGCCACCCCTGTCGGTATCAACATTAAGTAGATTAATGTGGATAGCTCGTCTCTCTTAGAGGCTCTAATTTGCCTTTCGGTAAATCTCTGAAATGTGTTTCGGCCTTCTGGAAGGGTACTTTCGGTGATTATCTAATTGAGGTTTCGATACATGGCTCCCGGACAATTTCCTTATGTTTCGAACTTTGTGCTTTTGATGCTCCGGTTTCTTAATGTATCGATATTAAGCCAGTTAATGCCGATGGCCCTTTCGTCGTTCTGGGTCTCGGGTTGCAACATCCTTTGCTTTTCTCTTTATTAGCTCCCGGTTTTGGATGACTTCTTGTCGGTTGCCCTTCATGGCGGAATTATCCTGTCGGTATCCCTTCTTTGTATAGGTTTTGAGTTCTTTCCCTTAATGATGGTGTCGGTTGCCTGCCTTTTGGGTTGTTCCCATGTGCTCTCGGTTTTACCTTGTGTTGAACCTTGCTTACAAATTATTCTTCTATGCTTGTTGTAACGACCCTATTCTACGTATCGGAGGATCGTAGAATATTTGTTTTATTTTCCTAGGAAGTCATATGGTCGTGTAACTTTGGGAAATGAATATTAGTGTCATTTCCCACATTCACCATTTTTGTTGGACTTAAAATGACCATTTTGCCCTTGATGAATCTTGTTTCGCTTATAACTTTTGATTGGTAAGGAGTTTTGACCTGAAACCACTTCCATTGGATTCGGATGATGGTTTCGCATTTCGTAGAGTGGCCACATTAATCAAACGGACTTACCGTTTGGGAGTTATGGCTGAAATAAGATTTGAAGATGGAAAAATATCCTAATTGGGCTTAATTAAGTGATTAGCAGCAAGGCCCATAACCCAATTCGGGATTAACGTTATGGGAGGGCTGAAAGGAGTTGGAGAATCATCTTCTTTCATTTTTCAAGCCGCCACAAACCTTTCTCAAACCCAAATCATGACTTCCATTTTCTAAATCTCTCTCTAATCACTCCCTAATCACAAATTAATCAAATCTACATAAAATCAAGCCTGATTAACACCAAATTCGAGGTAGAGCTGTTGCACTACATTGAAATCCGAGCCAAATCAGTAAGGGATTCAAATCTATCATTTATTATCGGCTAAGGTGAGTGATTAGCATGTTTATTCACTAATTATGGCTAATTCGGGGAATCATTCTAACTTCCTTATGCAATCATAAAACACACCAAATAGCAGTAGTAACATGTAGAATCAACCAAAAACATCAAAATAATAATTTTACATGTTAATTTAGATCAAACATACCTAAATCCATGATTTCCCCATTAACCCTATCTAATTATAGGATTAGCAAACTTAATCCAAATTAACCCAAATTCATACCAGTGACATAAAATATGGTTTTATAATTTTTACATATTTTTCTAGAAATTTTTAGGTCTATAATTTCGCTAATTATCACTAATCACCCATAATTAGCCATAAATAGTGAATGAACATTTTAATCACTCACCTTAGCCAATAATAAATGGTAGATCTGAAACTTTTACTGATTTGGTTTGGATTTCAATATGGTGCAACAGCTTTACATCGAATTTGGTGTTAATCCTGCTTGATTTGATGTAGATTTGATTAATTTGTGATTAGGGAGTGATTAGAGAGAGATTTAGACAATGAGAGGCATGATTAGGGTTTGAGAAAGGTTTTTGGCGGCTAGAAAAATGAAAGGAGATGATTCTCCAACTCCTTTCAGCACTCCCATAACTCTAACCCCGAATTGGCTTATGGCACTAGCTGATAATCACTTAATTAAGCCCAAGTGGGCTGTTTTTCCATCTTCAAATCTTATTTCGGCCATATCTCCCAAACGATAAGTCCGTTTGATTAATGTGACCACTCTACGGAATGGGAAACCATCATCGAAATCCAATGGAAGTAGTTTTAGATCAAAACTCCTTACCAATCAAAAGTTATAGGCAAAACAAGATTCTCTAGGGGCAAAACGGTCATTTTAAATCCAGCAAAAATCGTGAATGTGAGAAATGACCCTAATAGCCGTTTCCCAAAGTTACACGACCATATGACTTCGTATGAAAATAAAAAATATTCTATGATCCTCTGATACGTGGAATACGGGTCATTACACTCTCCCCCCTTAAGAAATTTCGCCCCCGAAATTCCTTAATCAAGAAAACAAACAATAGTGTCCCGCATGTCTATCAACCATTTACAAATAATCAAACAAACATAATAAACACAACAATCATGTCCTAGCATGTGGTTTACAAACAAGGGAATAACTATATCGCGATTAAAATCTTACCAAGTAAAGAGCTCTGGATACGACTTCATTATGCACTCCTCAGTTTCCCAAGTACATTCATTCTCATTATCACCCCACTGGACTTTAACCAGTTTCACCGTCTTCCTTCGAAGTTGTTTCGTATCGAGTCCGACAATACGAATCGTTCTACGACTTCCAATTGCCTCGGATTCTACCTCGATATCGTCCAACTGATCTAGTGAAATAGTTATATCAAAATCGTGTACGAACTTCCTTAACTGAGAAACATGAAATACGTTGTGCACTCCTGCCATCTTGTTAGGTAATCCAACTTTATACGCTGAATTTCCAGCTCGCTTGAGAACTGGAAATGGACCAACAAACCTTGGTGCTAACTTACCTCTCCTACCAAACCGAATCACACTCTTCAACGGAGAAATCTTGACGTATACCAAGCCGTCAACGGAGAATTTCAAATATCTTTGTCTTTTATCAGCATAACTCTTCTGCCTATCCTGGGCAGCCTTCATTCACTGTCGAATAACCTTGATCTTATCTGAAGTTTCTCTTATTACATCTGGCCCAAGCACAAATTTCTCACTGGCTTCCAACCTACGTGATGGTGAGTTGCACGGTCTTCCATACAAAGCTTCAAATGAAGCCATACCAATACTGGACCGATAACTATTATTATATGCAAACTCAACCAAATGCACTTGGATATAAACTTCCCAACGTCTCTCTTCATCCCTTCACTTGGATGTATAGCAGTTTCGAGTGATGACACTCTCTAAGCACTTCATCTCTCAATCCATTAATGTTGGGTACAATTAGACTCCCATTCTTTCGAAGCCATCCTTCTCGATCAAGTCCATACTTGTTCATTCCCTCACCATCGATACCCATCTCTACCTTGGAGATGATTTCCAATAGATTAGGATCGTCCCTCTGACTGGAACCGATCCATTAAATCAAAGTCGGTCTAATCATCATACTTGTTAATATCTCTGGATCTAATTCACACTTAGGTCAGAAATTATATCCCGCGATATACTCCAGTTTCTTCTATTCAAAAAACATAGCCCCTAAACGGGCATATCTCTTACTCGATGCTTCAGCTACGGCATTGTCCTTCCCAGGTGTGTATGCGATATTGAAATCATTTGAAGTCAAGAACTCTAACCATCTCCGCTGACGAAGATTTAAATCCTTTTGAGAGATAAGATATTTTAATGACTTATGATTGGTAAACAACTAGAATCTTTCTCCCAAGAGATAATGTCTCCGCATCTTTAACGCGGACACGGTCATTTCCAATTCTAAATCATGAATAGGATATCTTTTCTCATGTGGTTTCAGTTGCCGACTAGCATAAGCTACAACCCTACCTCCTTGCATTAGTACAGAACCTAGTCTGGTACCACATGCATCTGTGTATATCGTCTTCTCTTCGTTCCCCTTGGGAATAACTAACACTGGTGCGCACATCAACTTCTTCTTTAGACTCTTAAATGCATTCTCACACCTTTCGTCCCAAACAAAATTTTGATTCTTCTTGGTCAACTGAGTTAACGGTGCCTCTATCTTGGAGAATTCTTGAATAAACTTATGATAATATCCAGCTAATCCCAAGAAACTTCTCACGTCCATTGCATTCTTAGGCGTAGACCAATCTTTCACCGTAGCCACCTTTGCAGGGTTCACAACAATGCCATTCGCTGAAACAATATGGCCAAAGAACCTTACTTCCCTCCTCCAGAAGTGACATTTAGAAAATTTCGCTTTCAATTGGTGTTTCTTCAACACCTCCATCACTGTCCTCAAATGTTCCTTGTGTTCTTCCTCTATCCTCGAAACCAAGATACCATCCATGAACGCATGAACAAACTTATTTAATTGATCCCTAGAAACCCTATTCATGAGATCCACAAAATATGCGGGTGCATTGGTTAACCCAAATGGCATGACCAACCACTCATAGAATCTAGAAGACGTCTGAAATGTCGTTTTAGGTATACTCTCTGCTGTTACTCGGAGCTGATGAAATCTTGTTGCGAGATCCAACTGGGAAAACACTCTTTCTCCATTTAGTTAATCAAACAAATCATCTATCCGTGGAAGAGGATAATTATTCTTCATAGTCACCTTGTTCAACTCGTGGTAGTCCATACATAAGCGAAGGGAACCATCGGCCTTGGTAACAAATACAACTGATGCTTCCCACTCGGAAACACATCTTCGGATAAATCCCTTCTTATAAAGATTGCCTACTTGCACTTCGAGCTCTCGCTGCTCCCTTGGCTCAATACGACGAATAGGCATCACTATTGGTCTGGCATCTTTCACCAAATCAGTCCGAAACTAGATCTCTCGGTGTGGTGGAAGTCTGGTTACTTCCTCAAAGATGTCCGGATAATCACCAGCAATAGGCACATCTGATAACTCATCATGCGGGATGTCTAGGGAATGTAGAAAACTAGCCATTACCCCATCGCTAGGTACGCAACCTAATGCCACCCTCCGCCCATCATCTGCTCCAATGGTCACTAAAGACCCCTCACAGTCTACCGCCACCCCATACCTTTGGGGCCAATCGACTCCCAAATAATGCCAAACCCAGTGAAGCCCAAAACAAAGCAATCACAAGCAAACATACACTCAAGACTCGATAGGACTAAATTACGACAAATCATACAAAGGCTAGTCCAGCCACTTATCAGATTTGTCACAACTAAAGGTATATCGACTATCTCGAGTTTCGATTCCAACCTATCTACCAGGTCACTAGATATGAAGGAATGGGAAGCCCTGGTATCAAATAATATTCGAACAGGAACATCATAAATAGAAAGCTACCTTGAATAATGACAAACTTTCCTTTCTCCGCCACAGTTGGGGAACTCGACGAAGAAGGAACAATGTTGATAACAATGCTTTCACGATCTGCTTCTCCTTAGGGGGTTGTGGACATATATTCTTGAAATGTCCCACTTGGTCACAGTTGAAGCACTTCCTCTCCCTAGCTTTGCTCGACAATCTTTGATATAGTGGCCCTTCTTGCCGCAACCAAAGCACTCGTTATCTTTCTTATTCTTCTTTTTCTGACCATCCTTGGTTTGGTTCTATTTTCTTTTATTTTGGGACTTCTTGTTGCCTTCACCGCTTGCCTGCGGTTTCAGCTCTTCTACAGATGTAATAGCGACCTCGGTCTTTGTCTTAGGTTAAAGGCTCTCTAATCTCAATGCTTCCCCATAATAGATTCGAAAGTCTCATCGATAAGGTTTATAAGCCTTTCCCTCAAGTAATCATCTACGTCAATTATGAACTTTTCGTTCTTCTTCTCGGCAGTATCGATAAGAGATAAGCCATACTTCGATAAGGTATCAAATTCGGCAATATATTCCGAGACTGCCCTACCATTCAGTTTAAGCTCCAAAAATTTCCGAAATAATTCTGATTTCTGAGATGTTGGAATAAACTTGTCACTGAAGCGAGTCTTAAACTGATTCCAAGTAACTTGATCTTCGGGAGTAGCCACTTTAATAGCATTCCACCAATTCGTTGCCTGTCCTTGAAGCTGACACGATGCTAGCTTTCTCTTTATTGCATCATCGATCCCCAAATCCTCGAAGATGCGCTCACAACTATCAAGCCAAGCCTGAACCTCCGTGGCTGATTCCGTTCCATGGAACGGCTTCCCACCAAGACTAGTATAATCCTTGTTAAGCTTGGCGAAATCGGCTCTAGGCACCTACACTACTGCACCACCACCATTAGTGGCATTAGGAACTGCTCCCTGAGCATCCCTAAGCATCTCTTGCATGAAGGCAGTAAACATCGTCCTTATATCAGGGACATTCTCATTGTTGGCCCCAGAACTCACTCCCTCTTCAACTCCCGGTGCGGAGTTCTTTACCATACTTCTCGTATTTCGGCTCATCGTTCAATCTGTAAAGAAAAAACGATTAACCATCTCCTTAGTGGTACCAGTGCAGTGCGCTTAGATACACAAATAGTATAAATATGTATAGTTTTTTTCTGAAAACCAAAATATCACAATTACGCGCTCTCATATACGTATACTATCTCTCCCTGATGTCTTCCCCTGGGTTAAACTACACAACCTAGGCTCTGATACCAAGTGTGACAACCGCCCCGTACCATCAGACATTTCCCTGAAATGTGTTGTTCCAATGCTCGACTAACATGAGACGATCGTCAAAAGGGTTGAAACGATGAATTGCCAAAGGACCTGTAGTATATCTCACAGTGCACGGAATAAATTATAATGATAACATAACTTGATATAAAACAAGCGAGACAGTACATAAACTGAAAACTAAACTATATCCACCAGAGTAGCAGAATCCAAAATACAGCTTCATATCCAATTATTACAACTCTAAAATACTACCTCTTAAAGGAAATAAAAGAGGTACACTACTAATGCGTGAAGCAGTGACCGGCAACAACACAGGGAGAATATGTATAAAGTATGTGGAAGCCTCCGGCTCGTCTCCGGACAGTTACTCGTGCATAATCACCTAACCTACCTCTAGTCTGCTCATTTAGGAGCACCCATAGTAATAAGAAGAGACATAAACCTCTGGGTCAGACGAAAGTCTGGTGTGAGCGATAGTAAATCTATATAACAGAATAAAGCAATAACAGGTATAAATAATCATACCTGACCTAGACCTACAACCAAAGAGTTAGCACAACAAGTTGTATAATGCTCTAAGGTAACACTAACATAGAGTGTAAAATGGAAGTGTGCGTGTCATGGTGATAGAAAATATCAAACATACCAATCATCCTCACATCTCTTACTCAGTGCGTAAAGCATACAATATCCACCACTTTGATCACCAAATCCATTGGGGCCATGACGGGAACACACCACCCTGGACTCCGTACAACTATTGCTATGACCACACCGCCCTGGTCTATAGTCAATAATCCTACCAAGTCCACACCGACCTGGCTCTGGGGTACAGGCCAACCAGTCCACACTGCCCTGGATCTGGTTCGCCTACATGCTCCCTCTCTCAATGGTGAACCAAAGTTATAGATATCGATAACTCCTTTGCACACGTCCTGCAGCAAAGCCCAACTCTTGAAGTTAACTCGTTGGTTCCCATCTGGATCTTGAGCGATAACTACCCACTTGGACTTCCTTTGCATCTCGGGTTTTGGTCAAATTGGTGTTTGATTTGGTTTGGGTCTCCTCCTCCTATCCGGTTTGGTTCGGGTCTCCTATCTGGTTCGGTTCGGGTCTCCTCCTTCTATCCGGTTCGGATCAGGTCTCCTCCTCCTATCCGGTTTGGATCTGGTCTCCTTCTCCTATCCGGTCAGGTTTGGGTCTCCTACTCCTATTTGGTTCGGATCGGGTCTCCTTCTCCTATCTGATTCGAATCGGGTCTCCTTCTCCTATCAGGTTCGGATTGGGTCTCCTCCTCCTATCCGGACCGAAACACTGCAAGTTTTCCAGTAAGCTATTTTCGCCAAACGACGGCGTTTTCAACCATTCTAACTTCGCTATGCAATCATAAAACATACGAACAACATTAATAACATGTAGAATCAACCAAAAACATCTAAATAATAATTTTATATGTTAATTTAGATTAAACATACCCAAATCCAATCCTGGCACGCCAAAATGATAGACCAAAAATTGGCACTAACACCCAAACGTAGATCACAAATCACAGAATGCAGTAAAAAGTAAAATTAGTGGGAACACATGAGGTTTTTATAGTGGTTCGGCTGTAGAAGTAGCCTACGTCCACTTTTTAATCTTATTGTTATACTGACAGATTACAAGAATCAGTTACATGAAGACACACAATTCGTGTGTTAATTGAGATTACAAGAGGAGAATTTATATATAGAAAGGTGCAAAATCCTTGCACTCATTAATGGTGGAGGCCGTGGAGATGTAGGAGAAAGGCCTTCATCAAAAATCAGCGAGAGTCCCCTTAAAATTCCATGTAGAAGTGTATTTATAGCTGTAGGAGAGCTCATAGGGAGGCCGGTTCGTGATAGGGCATGTGGGACCCGATCCGGAAAAGTAGGAGCAGGAATAGCCAAGAGAATAGCTCAAGATCTTCACGCTGCTATAGGTTCAGGAGTCGGGTTGTGATGGCAGGTCGTGACCACCATGTGCATCACGAGCGGGTACACTTACGAGCTGGAGTGTTGAAGCCTACGCCAGGAGGGTCGGGTCGTGGTCTAGGGATGTGCCATGAGCCGAGTGGTGATCGAGGAGTCCACTACGAGCCGAGGGGTAAAACCACAAAGGGGGCGAGCTAGTGTCATGTGGTGAGGGTGAATCGAGACCATGTTCACGAACCAAAGTTGCTCTTCTATGTGTGTTTACGGAAACGGGCATAACTTCCAAACTGTAAGTCCGATTGGGCCAAATGAAAGCTCATTCTGAAGCTAATTCAGAGGGCTACAAGTGTTACTGAGCAAAGCTCCATAATTGCTATTTTTGGGCCCAAAAGAGGTCGTCTGATAGGAGTTTCGGGCCTGTTTATGTTGATGATGTGATTTCGACAAAACCGCTTCATGTTTGTTGACGATGTTCTCGGTGCCTAAGCGCGATGCTATCCAGAAATTCCATGTGTGACGGCTTTTACCAAAAAGTGTGTTAACAGTGATAAACAAATTTGATTGAAATAAAATATAATCTGATTTTGTTCAGACAAATTTGTCTATCGTATTCACTTTATTTACAAGTACAATATCATGTGGAGTAATATCCATGAATATACAATAGTGGAGTCTGAATGTTGTACTATTTCAGATGTTGAAATAAAATATTTGATTGAATAAATATACTGTGAATATATTCAATTGTGTATGTTTGTATATTTATTCAACAAATATTTATTTCTGTGAAACGGTGTAATATAAAACAATACAATTACAAACACATTTAAATGATATCATATGTTTGTTATCATCAGACAAAATCATACTAAACAACACATTATTGTACCAACATAAGGAACTTATTATAGACAAAAACAAAGACATGCAAAGTAAGATGAACATAACAATAACCAATTTTCTTAAATTTGAGAATTAGGTGATATAATCTTTTTGACTTAGAGTGATTAGCTGTAGAAATAAAATTTGCGAAGTTTTCCTTAATCTTTATTTAGGTTTTTGTCTTGGGTTTGAAGATTTGGAGAGGAGGGTTTTTTGAGTCTTCTCTGGTTTACATTTCCAGAAAGAAGCTGGAGAGAAAGTTGGTACGTTCCTTTTTTTAGATATTTCTCAGCCTATCTTAATGTGCTATTGGGCTTGGATTAATACCCAAACCCCTTTCATTAGCTAATAATGTTTATTTAGGCCTAAGTAGGCTATAACCTTAATTAACACATGTTTAGGCTGAAACACATATTTTTTCACCATTTTAATCATTTTGATATCAAAATGTTTACATCTTAAGTTTTTTTAACTTACAAAATTTGTATTGACATGTTGTAAAGTTTTTAAACAATTTAAACATTATTTTTAACATAAACACGTAAAATTAACATTTCTAATATAATATTTGTTTTACATTTCTTATTTATTTAAAACCTACAATTTAATATTAAAATTATACAAATTACAATGTTTTAATAAAAATAAATGTATATTTTATCACTTAAAATTGATTTTCAATCAGTATTTCACATTTTATGTTTTTATTTACATCTCAGTTAAATTTAGCAATATTTTACACTAAAAGTTCATTGTTTAACAATAGTTTACAAATTATTTCACTAAGACACATAAAATCCTTTAACACACTTTTTTGCTACAAATCACAGTACACTATTTTTAAAACTTTTGTTTCCATATTTAAATTTATTTAGCAACTTATTATTGAACTAAATCCTTTTGTTATTTTATTTAATTCAATTCAACCTCAAATTTAACATATTTAAATGGGGTCTAGGGTTATTCATGCCGCCGCCTGTTTCTCTTCGGTTTTCTTTTTCAGTATATCTGTTCCTCTCACCTCTCTCATTTACTTCTCCTTTTCCTTCTACTTCATTGATCTATCCAACCCTAGATTCTTCCATTGTGGTTTATGCCTTTCTATTTAGCCTCCTTTAGTTCCATATTTTTGCATTCTTCCAATCAGTAGCTGCCACATCTAGGACTCGACTTCGGTTCTTCTCTGTCCCCTTGCCTTACCTTGCTTTAGCCCACTCTCGATGGTAAAACACCTATTGTGCTTTCTATTTATTCCTCATACTGATGCCTTATGCATTCCTCCTTACTCCTCTGTTCTCTTCAGTCTTCGCAATTTAGTTTTCATTATATTACAACTGAACTTCTTATGGTTGCTCCTCTATTGTCTTCATTGTACTACTCAGGTTGAGCAATCAGATTCCAAAAGGCATGCCTTTTCCACCAATCTTGAGTTTGGAGTTCGGTTGCGGATCAATTTTATAGACATGATGGTTTCTTGTCAGTGCTCCCTGTTTTTGGTCTTTCGCTTGTAGTGGGTTTTAGCCATTTTGGGTCATTGTTGGTTTGGTTCTTGCTTGATAGCAATTCTGCGAGTTCACTGTGAATAGTTAGTGTTTGCCGTGATGTGGTGTTTTTGATTGGTTGGGTGTTGTGGGTCTTATGATTTTGGTGGTTTGCTAAGCGTTTTAGGGCATTACTGTTGGTAAGCTTTTGGTGTCTTTTTCCTTGTATCTAGTGTTGCTGCAGATGTTTTCACTTGTATGGATGGTTTTTTTGACTACGTTAATCTAGTCAGGAAACTACTGGAAATTGTTATTTTGACACCTTGCGTGGTGTAGTGCTAGATGCTAATTATCGTGTGTGATAGCTTTGTGCTACTTTAGTTTGTATTGTGAACTTGTCAATTTAACACCCTGCGTGATGTTTGGAAGTACTCTTGTATGGAGATGTTTATTATTTTCTTAAGCAGTTTAGGTTAGTAAGCTTAACTCGTGTACTGTAGGCTGGTACAGTATCCTATTAGTAGTTAGGCATCCAACCGAAGTGCTGAATATTGTGTGTATTTATTACTTGCTGTAATGAAAAATTGGATGGTCTGCTATAAAAATCAACTCACATTGCCAAAAAAAATTCAACATATTTATCCAAATCTTATTTTTAACTCAAAAACCCTCGATTTGTTCAACTCAAAGGATTTTCTGAGTTATCCTCTCCAAATTACATGTTATTTTAATTTACAAACATCATTATCATTTGCTTATATAATTAATCACTATAACGTGGTTATTAAGTACTCCCTTTATAAAAAATTATGTCTTCGCAATTTCCTAGGGAAAAGCTATATTCAACTCGATTTATTTCATTTAGAAGAAAAAAATAGATAAGATTGATTGAAATTTCTCACCCTTGACACCGGAAGAAAGAAAACTAGGATATGATTGCTCGATGGATTCTCTGATTTCCCAAGTATAATCATTGGGGTTGTTGGACCATTAAATTTTCATGAGCGGGCACGTCCTTATTTCGAAGGCCTTTAACCTCCAAAGCAAGCATACACACAAGATGTTGCATAATGGATAAGTAGGGTGAGATCTCAGTCGCCTCTAGAATACGCGGTTCAATAACAAAATTCGAATCTTGAAGACACTTTCGAAGCTGTGATACGTGAAACACGTCATGAATATGTACTAGAAAACTAAGATGAAAGTGATACACGATATGCAACATGGTCAATACGACCAGTAATAGGAAATGATCCTGTATATATAGGAGTTAATTTTCGGGTCCGGCTGAAGCGTACTACCCTTTACAAAAGAGATACATGAATATATACTAGATAACCAGTAGAGAACTCTATAGGCTTCCTATGGTTGTTTGCGTAGGAATTCTGTCGAGTATGAGCTTCTGTCATTCTCTGACGAATGATATCAATCTTTACTAAAGTTTTGTGTATAGAATCATGATCTAATATCATCTCCTCACAGGACTCCAACCAACAAAATGGTGATCGACGTGGCCTTTTATATAAGGCTTCGAAATATGCCATACCGATATTGGACTAAAAGCTGTTATTATATGTGAACTTGACAAGAGGTAGGTGGTCTTTCTAATTACCACCAAAATTAAGAATGCATGCATGAAGAAGATCCTCATGGGTACGATTAACCCATTAAGTCTGTCTGTAACAACCTGTATTTTACGTATCATAGGATCGTAAAATGATTATATTTAATTCACTAGTGGTCGGATCATTCTTAGATTTTAATATTTTGTTCATAGAGATGTGAGACATGTACATGATTTGTGCCCATTTTTCCCTTGTAAGTATTGTTTCAGCTATTACTTTTGATAGATAAAAAATTAGGTTTTGAAATAAGTCTAATTTGACCAAAATGGTGGTTTACGATTCTGTAGAGTAGTCTTACGAAAGATTTGGTTTAGCGGTTTGGGAGAAACCACTGTTTTTAGTTTCAATTTCTGTTTGGCAGACTAATTAGCAGTAATGGATTGATTAGAGAAGCTATTAGACTAATGACCTACTGCCTATAAATAGAGGAGTTTGGGGAGAGAAATGGGGTTTCTTTCTTCATTCAAACATTAGCTTGGGCGCCTATGATTCTTCGGTTCAACCTAATCCCTAGTTTCTTCATCCTATTCATTCTAATTCACAATAGTATTTAGAGGCTAGATCATCATCAAATAAGATTAGTTCACATCAGATAACATCAATTTTAGGGTTCTTCATCGCTGACTAGATCCGATCTCATTGATTTTGCATTGGATCTTAGAATTAGTGAGCGATAGATATCTCTCACACGGAAACTACAGATTAAATGGGTAAATTACGATCAAATTCATGATTATATGTTAAATTCACCATATATATGATCATATATATTTAACTCAGATTTAGACGCCTTAGGAAAAACCTAGTTTCATTATGTAAACCAGAAAATTATTAGATTTATTATGTTCTTGTGTATGATTAGATCTGATTCATGTTAGACCCATTAATTTATGTTATGCTGATGATATATGCATGTTTGTGTGATCAAGGTTTGATGAATCACTATTTGTTTGGATTGAATTGAATGCATTGCTTGAATTATTCATTAACATTGTGTAGCGTAGACTTAGGTTTGAAGAATATAACAAATTGGAGATTCAGATGATTATATTCAAAACAAAACTTAGCAGATGAGCTCTGTATGACGAATACATATATTTCCCCGTAATCGGGTAACCTATGCTCTGACGTTAAATATAATAACCCGCCTGTAATGTGCCTAAATTCCAATCCAAAAAAGGCCTATCGGAACTTAGAGCCACTCCAAATGGATCGTCGGTTCCTATAAGAATTAACTTAAACAGATATATAGAGTAGTCTAAAACGAAAATTAATAACTCATACAGTGGAAGGGACAAAATATAATAGCATAAATATAAGATGTACCATTATTAAAAAAAGTAGAATTGTCAATTACAACATGTCTCACAAATCAAAAGGTACATTATCTTTTGTCCCAATTACATAGCAATTATAGTAATAAAGCAATAGCCATAACAACTAGATCATCAAGAGGTTCTTTCTCCAAGAGATTGTTTTCCATCCTTAATCACCTGTCTCACCCATTATCCTGTAAATGTTAAGAGGAGGGAGGCCAGAACATAAAGTTTTGGTGAATGGAACACATGTAAGTTAAGAAGGCTATTTCCTATATTTGGCATTTGTAAACTTTTCAAGTTATGTCTACGTAATAAACACATAATACAAACGTATGAAGCGGGCGTCCTGGAAGTCACAAGGGCGGGCGCTCTTGCGGTCACTTAATACCATTTTTTAGTTTATTAGGGTGGACATCCCTCCAGTCACTTAATATCCAATGGAGGACCTCAAGCCACTTAAGACCCCGTTATACTCGCCTTGTAGGGCGAGAAATAGTAACGACCACTTACTACAAGGATTTGAGTCAGGGACACAGCTTCTTTTAAGAAGAACCCTCTTGACGAACTCTCTTATTACTATTTAGTTGTCCCTACGGGTGAACTCTTTATCACTTAATACTTCCCTTAGACGGTGGTCCTTAGGCCATGTATACATAATTCGTCCGTAGGTCAGCCCTCACTATCCCCTAAATAAGAAGCGAACATTACTTGGAGAGCTACCCTACATATTTCATGGACCACCAAGACCATTTTAACACCTTATAAGAGAAAGTTAAACCCAATAACCATTTAATTCTCGAAGGGCAGGCCCATTGACTTTGGTCCTGAACCAAGGATGAACCTTAGGAACAAACCTAGTCCTAACCGCTTAATACCCAGCAGGAGATAGGTTGTTACTTAAATACCTTTTTCCCACAGGCCTCCTCTACATGCCATATATATATATACATATATATATATATATGTATATATATATACGTATATATATATATGTATATATATATACGTATATATATATATGTATATATATATACGTATATATATATGTATATATATATACGTATATATATATATATGTATATATATATATACGTATATATATATGTATATATATACGTATATATATATATATATATGTATATATATATATGCACACTAAACATCTCACATTAGGCCAACCACTTATAGATGTTGAATTTGCCAGGTCAGGCTTCTACTACAAGTTGGGCCTAACCTTGCATCGTAGCGTACTAATTATAATGGCCCTTGGCATCTAGACCTCTCACATTAACCCTATTTACTTGTAAATGTTGGATATGCCGATCAGTTCTGGGCAAACTTCCACTACGAGTAACGGTTAACCTTGTGTCTATGTGTCATTTATATTATTTAAGACATTAACTCACATACATAAAAAATCCTATTTGACATTCAAATTCTATTCCTAATTTAATTGTATTTATTGCATACCTAATACGTATTAATATACATTGATTACGTGTTATATGTATATATATATATAAACGTAAATTAAGTGAACGAGATTAGCGTCCTTACCACGTTTTTGAAATGTCAATCCCTATCAATTTTTAAAGATGTACAAGTCATTTTCCATATTTTCCTCAACCACAACATAAATGTACATATTAACATATGACAATTATATGGGAAAAACAATCACAACAATATATAAAGTTGCAACCCATGTTTTGACTTGATCATTGCAACAATAAATGTTAAATATAACATCAAATATATATATGTACATAATTCCTATTTTCAACAAATTCCTTTTCTTATGTTTGTTTATATGCAAAACCTTAAAATTTAGATATATTGTAAATGATACGTTCAAATTCTCTATTTTGAAAAATAGAGATTTAAACCTACTAGATTTACAAAGGTATCCAAGTCTTAACCTTTTGCCCTAAAATCAAACATATGAATTTACATGAAAATAGAACAAAAAGAATCCAAACAATATCTGAAATGATACAAACTAATCATGTTTTTCTTTATTATTATAACAACCAAAACCATAAATATAACTAGATTTATCATTTCTACGAACAATAAAATAAACGGAGGATTTGAGAGGTTTAATCATGTTTTCTTTTCTTATATCCCAAATCCTCCAAGGCACAACAATCCAAATATATAACTATCAAATTTCATAAAATAATATCTCAGATGGATTCACTCACAGAGCTACTAGGAAGAGTAGTAACAAGATTAAATAGACTAGAATTTGGATTTGGCCTTTAAGAATGAACGTATGATCCAATCCTTTCATATATATATATATATATATATATATATATATATATAAGAATCGCCATTAGAATCTTATATATATACATATGAATCTAAATTCCAAATAAGTCTTAAATTTATGTTAGAATAAGATAGAGAAGATATAATAGATTTAGAGACATAGAAGAAACTTAAATCCTTTAAGCTTTATGGAATTAGAGACAGAAGAAAGGCATCATGGAGGCTCTAATAGAAATGGTTGTAGGGTTTAGAATGAGGGTTTGAGGGTCTATTTATAGTTGACATTATGTGTATGAATCGTTAGATTAGTTTGATTAAATCTAAGCAGTCCATTTGATATAAATTATAAATAAGTCCCTACGTAAAACAACCCTCACTTGGTTTCTCTACATGAGGACGGTCGACACCCCGTCTAGGAGGGTGGTTGATTTGGGCGATCGAAACCCTTCTAGATGATCGGTCGACCCCACTTCTAGGATCAAGCCCAAGAGGAATTTCCTCCAAAACGTTACTTTTTGACCGTTCATTAATTAATTCAGTTTATCTCTTTCCATAATTAAGTTATTCTTGTCCCTTATTGTGTGTGAATATATATATATATATATATATATATATATATATATATATATATATATATATATACGTAAGTTTGAAATCAAACATAATATATTTTTCATGCTTATCCAATTTGTTATATTCCCAGCTTGCATATATATATATATAATTGAAATTCAAATTTAGTACGTTAATATATACGTACAACTTAATTTATTAATAATTGTTGCATACGAACTCGATTTAAGCAAATAAAATATGAAAATGGGTCAGAATCTTGCTATGAACGCAATAACATTGCTTTCGTGGCCAAATTCCCAATTGTCTAAAATTTCATTTTCAATCTATTAATATGTTATTAATTATTATTTAACTTTAATTCAAATTAACTTATGTCTATATTAAGTTTACTAGGAGTTACATATTGACTTAGGTAGGAGTTAATCATGGATGATAATGGGTTTGAGAAGTCGCTCGAAATAAAAAGTTGGAATTGATGAGAAGGATTGCTTGACAGATTTGAAATGCCAAGGAACCATTGATTATCGAAGATTCTAGCGGACTCGAAGCAAAGATATCGTGGGGATTCCCACTAAGATCAGGTAGGATTGTGTATCCTGGATCGAGCTCTGGGAGTGATCTAGTTTTCTCAAATGGAGGCAAACATACACAAGATTAATGTATGGTAGTCTGACTGGAACCGAGGTTTCCATTAGCCCTTGACGAAAGACTACAGTCAGTCATTCGATGGTTGATGTATTCTAGACTTTAGTAGATGATAGCAAGGATATTGGTTGTTATGGATGTTATGGCTGATTGTGTGTTTACGTCTCTATTTCTCTGGGCAAGCTATCACCGTAGGTCGTCGAAAAAAGAGGGATTAGGTAATATCCTTTCCTATTCTGGAGTGACATATGATAGATGATTGCCCTATGCTAATCCTTATGTTGCTGGACAGATTAGATGATTAAACTATATGTACTCATATACCATGTGTAACTGTTGTTAGTTGTTTTATCGATGTCCTAGACTGTTGGCTGACTCAAAATTTTATATTTGCCTCTTATTACATGACATTGCTCACCAATTGTATTGGTGAGTAGACTGAGATAGCCAGTAGCAGGTTTGGTGCCAATGACGTTGTGTGATGGCGAGTAGGAGGTTGCCTTATTATTTCTTCTATGCTATATAGATATTCTTTTGTTTCCACTGTATGTTGAGGGTTTTTGATACTTTGAGTGATATGTAGTGAGGCTTGATGTGTGGATATCCATTTTTAGCAATTTCGTATCTTTGACTCTAAGATGCTATGAGATTTGATTTTCTGTTCAGTTATTCTTCACTACTACACCTTGTTGTATATTTTCTATTATATGTTATCCATGCGCTGTGAGTTATGTGATAGGTTTATTTCAAGTTACTCTTCCTTAATTATCGTTCCATATCAGGCTGGCACATCATACAACACACATTTTCCTTAGTTTCGTGCAGGAGTTACGGGGAGGTCTTCACATTTAGTATCATATCCAGGTTAATAGATTTTACCTAAAGTTCATGAGCATAAAAGCGTCTGAGAGACATACTTGTAATTTTCAGTGGATGATTACTATATTATAATATATATATATATAGTATAGAAGGTTAGTAAGCACTTGAAAACCAATGCGGCCTTTCTCTAATGTGGACTGATCATTATCATTTCTAATAGAGATGAGTCGACGAACTTGGAGACACGTTGCTAGGGATGAGCCTGTTGCTAGAGGGGTAGACGAGGGTAGCTAGTCGGGAGCTACAGCTGCTATGCCTGATTGTCTTACTATTTTAGAGACAATGATTGTAACTATCATGAGAAGGATACCCACTACAGAAGCGGTAGTAGAGCGTGGTGTTCCTGTGCAGGCACCTCGGTTTGTCGATTTTGCGAAGCTCTGCAAGGATTATATTTCTCTGGGTGGCAATTCGTTTGCTGGCACGAAACCTACTGTCGAGATTCAAAATTGGTTGGATACTTGTGTTCGTACTTTCGGAGATTTCGGAATTGACGATGCAACTAAAAGGAAGCTTGCATCAAGGCAGCTGCAAGGACATGCAATGGATTAGTGGAATTCCATTACTTTAGAGACTCCAGAGGACCAGATCACGTGAGATAAGTTTAGAACTAAGTTCGAAGAGAAGTTCATTTCTATGGTCCAAAAGTCGATACTCTTTAAATAGTTTGTTACACTTAAGGAAGGAGGTAGACCCATGTTGGTTTGTATATTGATACTCCTTATTAGAAGAATGAGAAGTTTATATTAGGTCTGGACAAGGGACTTGAGAAACAATTGATTGACCACGTTGATGATCCTTACGAGAAGCTAGTTGAGAAGGTTTAAGGAAGGAAAGCTTGTTTCCATAGAAGGTTGAGGTTGTTATTGAGAGTAACAAGGTGTCGAAGCCACAACAAGGTGGTGGTAATAAGAAAAAGTGTAATGGTAAATAAAAATAGCAACAACAAGGGGAAAATGACCAGAAGAAACCGAAGGGTGAGGTTACTTGCTACAACTATAAAGAGAAAGGTCATTATTTCAAAGATTGCAAGAATGCTAAGGTAGAAAGGAAGTGTTTTAATCGTAACAAGCCTAGCATATGATGAAGAATTGTACAGAAACATCAAAGGATAAGCAGGTAAGTTGTGTTGTCTTCCTTGAGGTGTCTGACTGCTGTGGAAAAGATGAAGAGTTTGATTGTGAACGGTTATGCTTTCTATCAGAGACGTTTTAGTTCGAGTTTTGTTTGATATTGGAGCATCGTATTCTTTTATCTGTAATGATCTTGTTTGCAAGTTAGGTTTAGAACATGACATTGCTGATAGACCACTGGTTGTGACTAATCCAACAACGGTTCGCCAAGTCTGTATACTTTGTTGTGGTCTAGTTTTATTAAGTCATGGTTGCTTGTTTTTATGTGTGATTTCTTTGTTCTGAACTTCACTGGGTTTGGGATTATTTCGGGTATAGACTGGCTCAAGAGGTATGCGGTAATTGTGGATTGCAAGAGGTTTGAGGTGATAGTCGAAAATGTGAAAAAGCAAATAATGGTGATAGGTTGTTTACTAGAGGATAGGGTTCTGGTTAGCTTTTTATATTTTCTTATGATTCCACAGGATGGATTGTCATCTGTGCCAACCATTTGAGAGTTTTCTGATGTTTTTGATGAGGTCGGAGGATTGCTATTGTGACGATAGATTGAGTTTAAGATTTATTTATTGGATGGAGTCAAACCAGTTGTAATGCGTCTTAGGTGGATGGCACCTAAGGAATAACGAGAGTTATAGGTGCAAGTGAATGGTTTTCTAAGTAAGGGATTCATTTGGAGAAGCATATCCCGATGGGGTGCACCAGTTGTGTTTGCAATCAAGGCTAATAGATAATTGAGGTTATATGTGGATTATCGTGGGCTGAATAAGGAGACCATGAAGAACAAGTATCCATTGTTGAGAATCGATGACTTGTTTGATCAGCTTCACAAAGCTAAGGTGTTTTCCTAAATGGATCTGGCAACGGAATTTCACCAATTAAGGGTGGCTAGGGATAGTGTGCCGAAGAATGTTTTTAGGACACTATCCAGATTCTATGAGTGGCTAGTGATGCCATTTGGATTGACTAGTGTGCCAATGTATTTTGTGGATATTATGAATCAAGTTTTCTGAGATCAGGTGAACAAGTTCGTGCTTGTTTTCATGGATGATATATTGGTTTATTCCGAGACTATAGAGGAGCACAAGATGCATTTGATAATTGTTTTGGAAATCTTACGGAAAAATCAGCTGAGGGCTATGTTTTCAAAGTCACTTCTGGAAGGAGGAAGTGAGGCTCTTGGGTCTTGTCGTACTAGGATAAGGAATAGATGTGGATCCCGTTAAGATGGAAGCAACCCATGATTGAGATTAGCCCAAGAATGTTAGGGATGTTAGGAGTTTACTTGGTTTAGCTAGATATTATCAAGGATTTATCTAAGATAGCTGCATCACTAACCGTATTAACGAAGAAGAATCAAGTCTTCGCATGGAATGCGAAGTGTGAGAAAGCTTTCAAGATTTTTGAAAGAGAGATTGATGAGTGCTCCTGTGTTCACTATTCCAAATGGGAATGAAGCGGTGGTGATATCTACTGATGGCACCGAAGTTGGAGTGGTGCTAATGCGAAATAATAAGGTTGTGGCTTATGCATGTAGACAATTGAAGCCACATGAAATGAATTACCCAACTCACGATTTAGATTAAGCAGCGATAGTATTTTCTCTGAAGCTTTGGAGGTGTTATTCTATTGGGATTTAGGTTTGAGTAGTTTACGGATCATAAGTCGTTGAAGTTTCTTTTCTTTTAGAAGGATTTTAATCTTCGGCAGCAGCGATGTTTAGAGTTTCTGGCATTGTGTAATTTTGAAATAGCCTATACTCCGACAAAATGTAACACGTTGGACGACACGTTAAGTCAAAGACATGCAAGTTTGGGAGTCATGTTTTTGGAATGGAAGTGTCTTGAGTATTTGGCCAGGTTTGATTATAAACCTCATTGTGAATTAAAGCCCGAGATGTTAGCAAGCTTATCGATTAGACAACCTCTCATCGAAAGGATTGGCGAAAGCCATAAGCAAGACGATAAACTTATAGAAATCGTACGAAGATTTAGAATGAGAGTGGAACTAGAGGAAATCAAGGATTTTGAAGTCGATCAAGATGGTTGGCTTCGTAAGAATGGATGACTGGTTATTCCTGAATTAGATGGATTGAGGATGACATCACTCTAGATTTATGATTCATCCTGTTTGCAATATGATGTATCGAAATATAAAGCGAGTTTACTACTGGGAAAACATGAAGAGGGATGTCGAAAAATTTGTCTCGAAGTGTATAAACAGTCAGTTAGTTAGTTAAAGTTGAGCGTAAAAAGCCAAGTGGGTCGTTACAACCATTAAAGGTCCCTATGTGGAAACGAAAACAAGTGTCGACGGATTATATAAGATAGGGGAAGGAAATGATTGTATCTGGGTTGTCGTGGATCACTTGACCAAAAGTTCAAGGTTTATTCTCATCAGGTCGACTTGGACTGCATCAAAGTTGGCCGATTTATATCTCAAGTGGATAGTTCAGTTCCATGGTATTCCATAAGGTATTGTTAGTGGTCGAGATTCTTTGTTCAACAGTGGATTCTGGAAGAGTTTGCAAAATACGTTGGGAACCGAGCTATGTATGAGTACAACTTATCATCCCCAGATGAATGGTCAAACCGAAAAGGTTAATCGAGTATTGGAAGATCTTCTTAGAGCATGTTTATTGGATTTTGAAGGATCATGGGAAGACCATCTGCATTCGGTGAGTTTTCTTGTAATAACAGCCACCAGTTGAGTATTGGAATAGCACCGTATGAGGCGTTGTAAGATTGACTGTATAGTTCTCCATCCTATTGGTTAGAAACTGGTGAGAAGTTGGTACTTGGGCCTCAGATGACAAGAGAAATGACATATAATATTGAGGTCATTCGACAACGAATAAAAGCAACTCAAGATCGTCAAAAGAGTTATGCCGACAAGCCACGAAAGGATTGGAATTCTCAATCAGACATTTGGTGTTTGTTAAGGTTTCACCTGTAAGGAATATGGTTTGTTTTGGAAGCAAAGGGAATTTAGCGCTATTGTTTGTTGGGCTGTCTTCGATTGTAGAGCATATTGGGAAGCCGCTTATAGAGAAGATGGTGAGCGTGCATAATGTGTTTTATGTATCATTCCTATGGAAGTTTGTGCACGACTCGAATGTTGTGGTTTCTCCTGATCATCTTGAAGATTTAGAGGTCAGGCCTAAGGTTTCTAGGTCTCGTAAGCCGCTTCGCATTGTAGGCAGTGACACGAAAAAACGTAGGAGGAAGGTTGTTAAGTCAAGGTACAATGGAGCAAGGACGATGACAATTGCACATGGAAAATGGAAGAGAGTATGAGGTCGACCCATCTAGAACTCTTTGAGTGGTATGTCCTATATATCATATCTTACTTATACCATTATGTCTTTTACCATTATGGTTCCACATGCTAGGGTATGATTTTGATTGCATGAATTACTGGATGCTAGATTTGATACTCGTGGATGATAGGCATGTAGGACACTATGTTTTCTCGTGTTTGCTTGGAATTTCGAGGGTGAAATTCCTAAAAGGGGGAGGGGAATGCAATGGTCCATATTTTACATATCGGAGGATCATTAATTATATTTAATTCCATAGTGGTAGGATAGTTCTCAAATTTTAATATCTTGTTCATGGAGATGTGAGACATGTTCATGACTTTTACCGAATCTTTTTGTGACAATTTTGCCATTGTGAGCATTATTTTTGTTATAAATTTTTATAAAAATCGAATCAGGTGTTGAAATTGCTCTCATTGGATCAAAATGATGATTTACGATTCTGTAGAGTGGTCGCACGAAATATGTGGTTCAGCGGTTTGGAAGAAATCATTGTTTGTAGTTTTAGTTTCTGTTATGAAGAATAATTAGCTTCTAATGGGTTGACTAGAGAAACTCATTAGACTAATGACTTGCTACCCCTAAAAAGAGGGGATTAGGGATATAATTAGGGTTTCTCTTTTCATTTAAACATGAGGTTGGGCACCTATGATTCTCTAGTTCAACCTAATCCCTAATTTCTTCTTCCTATTTATTCTATTTCATCATCAATAGCATATAGAGGCTAGATCATCAAATAAGAAGATTATATCTCATCAAATTGCATCAATTTTGGGGTTCTTCATCACTGTCCAGATTTGATCTCATCGGTATTGCATTGGACCTTAGAATTGGTGAGTGATAGATATCTCTCACACTGAAACTACGGATTATATGGATAAATTAGGATGAAATTCATGATTATATGTTAAATTCACGCTAGATCTGATCATATATGTTTAAATCGAATTTAGACGCCCTAAGAAAAAACTAATTTAATTATGTAAACTGGAAAATTGTTAGATTTACCATGTTCTTGTGTGTGATTAGTTCTGATCCATATTAGATTCATTGATTTATGTTATGTTTATGATATGTCCATGTTTATGTGATCAAAATTTGATGAATCTTCATTTGTTTGGACCGAATGTATTATTTCAGAGAATCGTGTGTCGTAGATCTTAGGTTTGACGAACAAAGCAAACAGAGGTTCAAATGATCAGATCCAGACGAAACTTGGTTGAGGAGCCCTGGATGATGAAGATACGTGACATGAAAATTTTCGTTTCAAATCTCGCTAAGAACATGGACCGACACCAACCCAAGCTTAATGGATCGGTACCGATCCACATTGGATGGTCAGATGGCGAAGATTTTTCAGGTTGGCGTTGTGATGATTAATCGAGGCTACGTGCAAATTTTCAAGATATTTGGATGAAATTTTGAATGGGCCAATGATTAGTCACTCGAGTGATATGATGGACCGACAGAGGTTTTAGCGGGATGGGCGAAATACTTGGAAATTGGACTAGTAGGAAGTGCATAGGACAAGGATCATAGGGTGCACACACTTAGCCATTTTTGGCTAAGTGTGAGGATCGATACCAGTCCATGGGCGTACAAAGATCAAACTTTTTGAGCTCGATTGTGATGACTTCGAGGAATTTCTGATGAAGTTTGGTGATGAATGGACTTCGGATGATCAATGTGTAACTCGAAGATAGATAGTGCTTCGATTGCGAACTCAAGTTGGAGTGGTCAGAGCAAGAATGATGTGATACTTGTTGTGGGATGATATACGATTTAGTATGATGATGGATTGACTAAGTTAGGAGTTAATCGGGGATGATAATGAAATTGTTTTGAGAAGTCACTCAAACTAAAAATATGAAATCCTCGAGAAGGAAGAATCAACAAATTTGAAGTGCTAAGGAATCGTTGATTATCGTAGGCTCTAGCAAAATCAAAGCAGAGGTATCATGGGGTTGCCCACTAGGATCTGGTAGGATCGTGTACCCTGGATCGAGCTCTGGGAGTGATCTAGTTGTCTTGGATGGAGGCAAACATTCAAAAGACGGATGTATGGCAGTTTGACTAAAACCGGGATTTCCATTAGCCCTTGACCGACGTCAACGACCAATCATTCGGTGATTAATATATTCACGGCTTTAGTCGGAGATAGATAGGATGTTGGTAGCTATGGATGTTATGATTGATTGTGTGTTTACTTCTCTATTTCTCTTGGTAGGCTATCACCGTAGGTCGTCGAAGAGAAGTGGGATTGGGGAATATCCTTTCCTGTTCTGGAATGGCATATGATAGTTGATTACCTATATTAATCCTTGTATTGCAGGACAGATCAGATGATTGAACCGTCTATACTCATTTATCATGTGTAACTATTATTAGTAATTTTATTGCTCACTAGGACTGTTGTCTGACTCAAGGTTTTATGTTTCCCTCTTATTACCTTGGGATGCTTATCGATTGTGTTGGTGAGTACACTGAGATGGCATGTAGTAGGTTTTGGTGCTGATGAACTATGCGATGACGAGTAGGTGGCTCTCATATTATTTCTTCTATTATATGTAGATATTATTTTGTTTCCATTGTATGTTGAGGGTTTTTGATACTCCGAGTGATATGTGTTAACAATAAAAATCGTCAACACCAGAATGTAAGGTTACAACAATGGACATGGGTGTAATTTAGTTTTTCCAAGCTCAACTTAATTCGTCGTTTCCTAGATTTTAATGTCCTGAGTTTAAATATTAGCTACTCTTCCTTCAAGAGGTGAGTATCACGCTTACAATACTTAGGAAGAAGTTATTTTGGGATAAGGCCTTCATAAGATCATTGCTAATTGGAGCTAAAATTCCTATTGTGGTTGATTTGTTGATTACTTCCGATTTAAGGGTTTGAATTCGAATTAGTAGTTGAAATACAAGTGCAATTGATAATGTATGCCAATTATTTCCTTTATTGATCAATTGATGGAGTACATGGAAGATTACAAGAGAAATCCCCAATTTGATTTCTAAATTAGGATTTTGACTCTAAGAATTGAGTACAAGATTTTGGAATGAGGAAAATCTCTTGGAATGAGAAAATTCCAGTCTCCAAAAATGTAACTAGTAGGGTCTTATTTATATAAGATTCAGACCCCTTTTCGTATCGACTTCTTGATATCGGTCCAGGTCAATGCTTCCTGGTTTCGTGTCGACTTCAGCCCCTTACCGTTTTTACTTATGGGTGTCGCCTTTATGTAATTGTATCATCACCAAGCCTGTTGGTATCGGTAGCACTCTTTTTCTCCTAACATATCTGTTGTTAGCCATGCGTTTCCCTTCCATGCATTTGGTTTTGGTCTTGCATCTCAAGCTTATGTATTTTGGTGCCGATATAATTTCTTCTTACTCTTTGTGCTTGGTTTTGCCTCTAGTGAAACTGACTCTCGACATCATTTTCATGCTTTAACCCTACTTTCTTGGTATCAAGATTTTGCCTCTGCTCTCATTTTTCGGTGTTGACACCAAGCTAGCTGCTCATAACATGTTGGTGTCAATAATGCGCTTCTTTTGCCTTATTTTCTTGGTATCGTCACCAGGTTGTTTGATCCCCTATATTGCCACTGATAGCATCATTATTCTGGTGCCCCTTTGTCGGCTCTCTCAATATTCTTTGTATCGATTCCATATTCCAAATCTTGCTATTTCGGTATCGATTCCATTGTTACTGTTCCAAGTTCTTAGTGCCGACTTTGCTTGTTATGACCCCACTTCTTGGTGCCGGCTTTACTCTTATCCATTTTATTTCGGTGCCAGCTTTGTTCCTCTTTGATTTTTAGCTTTCATACTGGCTCTACCTCTTCATCCTCGTGCTTTGGTATCGATCAAGCACTTCACAAGCTTCTACTTTGATGTCGTCTTTACTATGACACACCTTCACCTTGTTTTGGTTTTGACATCGAATTCTTATGGCAACATTTAGCTCCCTCAGTGAAGGGTTATTCTTGACTTTCAAGTCAGCGGTTCAAACACCTGTTTCTTCCAATTTATAAATACTCATCCTACTTTCTTTTAATGTTCTTTCTTATTAAGTTTCTTTCGCTCTTCTTCATTAATCTCCTGCATTTAAAATTTTCCTAGTGCAAGCATCAATAGTTTCAACATATCCATATTTCTCGGGATATACACTGCATTAATCAGAGTAAGTTTATTCCTCTTTCTTTTGAAATGATTCGAGGCTTTCTACTAGTTTTATTCCGTGATCATCATCAGATCCCTGATGTTTATCTTAATAAGTCAAATTCATACATGATTCTTAGGTTTTGAGTGGATGATCTTGGAAAGTTGGTAGTATGTATTAACTTAACTATCCAATTGAATTACTTGTTCAAAAAATTTAATTATCAAGAAATTTCATTGGACTTAGTAAACCTTTTACTAAAATGATTATTGGAAATTGGTTTTGGCTTTATTGCCAAATTGATTACCGCTAATCAATTATGGTTTGGATGACAAATAATATAAATACTCTCTTTGTTTCACATTCTTTTGAAAGCATATATTACATGATTCAATGTAAATGTTGTTACTTTGGGATGTCTTCGAAAGATTAGAAACCACTCTCTTTCTTTGTATAAAATTATGCTGATCTTTATGTGAATTTCTCTTTCCACGGTTCTTATGCATATGATTTGTTTAATGAAAATGGGTAGATAATGCCTGACATTATGGGGAAGAAACATATCACAACTAAGCCTACTAAAAGTTCCATCTTACCGTTTGAACCTTTGTCTTTAGAGAAAATTGGGGTCATTCAAAAACACTCTATAATCACTTCACAGGAGGATGTTAATGCTATTCTTCAGGATTTCAACATTTCTTAAGTGGAAGTCATTCCTCCACGTATAACTACATGATCATGTCTCCTCTTGATGGGTATTTTTCCTATCCTGCTATCCATATCTAGCACGGAGGCTTTGTCCCTTTTCCAGATTTCAATTCTAGATTCCTGCAATATCTGAACATCGCTCCTATCCAGCTTGATCCTAACACCTATACCTACCTTCTAGGTCCTGGACTTTTGTCATTAGAATCTAGTAACCCCTCATTAGATCCCCTACTTCTCGATTACTTGGGTCGCCCCTCCAAACTTAACAGTGTGGGTAGTTAAATTTAAAGATTGGGAAACTTATCTTTTCTTCATACACTTCTCTCCTAGCATTTCTGGAAACTTCAATACTCTGAGTTTCGATTTTGGCCATTTCTCTTACTTACTCTTCCTAGCTCAATGTACACTTATTTTCCATATGTGTTTTCACTTACTGTTTTTATTTCAGATGTTGCTCCCAAGCTTCCTAGTTTCGTGGACAAAAGACATGTAGACCTTCTTAATGTTGCTTCAGAAAAGTTGAGAAATAGACCTTCTTTACTGAAACCAAGTGCCCTACGGAAACACTCTCTCCTCCCGACAAGTCATAATATTATCGGTTAACCTCCCTTAATTTCTTTTAATAAGGGAATACTTTCTCTATCTATGGGGAGGAATGTTCCTTTCTCCCTAAATTCTCCAACATTTCCCGACATCCCTGGTAAGTGATTCGCGTGATAACTCAACAACTTAGTAATAGCTTTATTTTCTGGTCCATTTGCATGATATACTTTGTTTATGATTCATTAAATGTCATCTATTTAGAACCAAATAAGATCAGTTCACCTTCCCTAGTTCTAAAAACAGGAACTTTTTTCTTAAGTAACACCTTGCTCAAGTCTCAAGAAGCTGCTAAAAGGAAAGTTGTAGATGTAATCATTGAAAGTTTTCCATCCAAGAGATCAAAGGATATTGAAGTCCAAACTTCTTGTCCTGATGCAGATGTTGATCTGTACATAACTACTTCTCGAAAGGTTGCTTCCCCAATAGATATCCATTTACCTGAAACTCTAAAAGTTTTTACTACAACCCACCACACAATGGGACATTCTTCCCCTCTTAAGGACCTCGTTTCTCAAGGTCCTCCTGCACCTTCAGTTGTTGAGGGCTTTGACGAGTTGGATAAACTAATTATGTCCTCGTCCTCATTTTTTGATATTAGTCTTCCATCTTCCATCCTGGATTTATCCAGGTATCATTGTTCTTTGGTTGAGCATTGTGATTGTGATTGTGCCCTTCATTTGCTATATCTTTCTTTCTTTAGGTCACCAAATGAAGTTTTTTATTGCAAGCTGTCATTAGGATTTCTTCCAATTTGTCGAAAATTAAGGAAGAAAATCTTTGCTTGAAAGAAGAGATTGCTTCCCTTACCAATGATAGAGAGGGTAAGATAAAGAAACACGAATCATTAGAAGTTTCTCTCGCTGAAGCAGGGTCTTCGGTAGCTAAGGAGAAAACAATCAATTTATCATTAATCGAAGAAATTAAATCTCTAAACGGTACCTTGGGAAGGGCTAAAGAAGAAATAACTCTGATGATTCTTAACATTCTTCTCTACAAGAAGAAAATCTCTTCCCAAGGAAAAGAACGCATCTCTTAAGAGGAAGCTTGAGAAGAACGGGGCTTCCCTGACCAAGGCTATTAGTGTGATTAACGGTGCTAAACAAAGGTCTCTTGTTTCATCCAAACACATTGGACGAGATCATGGTAAATTCGTTTGAGGATGTATTTCTTCTCATTTATGCAGACAACATAAGAAAATACCCTTATTTAAGCTTTTCTTCTAGTGATCGTCTTTTAATAGAAAGGTTTATGACAAAGATAAACCAGGTAAGAGATGGAATCGTCATTCCTGGGAGAACGGAGACTGATGTAGCAAAGTTGTTGTTTGTAGTTGACATCTTTGAAGAGTCATATGCCGATGATGAAGAAAATGTTATTGTAGCAGCAAATGTCGACCGTATTAATGGCAATGGCTTTAAAGCCTGTGACTTACTGGAAATAGAGGCGATTGT
Source organism: Allium sativum (assembly GCA_030737875.1). Lineage (NCBI taxonomy): Eukaryota > Viridiplantae > Streptophyta > Magnoliopsida > Asparagales > Amaryllidaceae > Allium > Allium sativum. The sequence continues at coordinate 1,041,195,103 of CM060916.1, read as the reverse complement.
AATGACAACTTTAATAATGCTAATGATATATCCCAAGTTGCCAATGGCCGGGATGAAGTGCTAAGTAACAATATCAAGACCCTTGATCATAACGCCATTCCATCTAGAATTTTATACCCTTTCAGCGCATAAGATAAGGAGGCAGGTTCAAGCTCTAAGAGTCTAAAATTGTTGAAACTCATTAAGATTCCTCTTCAGTTTCTAAGGTTCGATAATTTTTGTAGTATCCTTTTTGTTTATATTCTCAATAGTTATCCTCTTTCCTCCCTATTAAATGAAAATGAAAAAAATAGATCTTTAGCATGTCCCGCTTGAAATGGTACGGTCTGAAGTAACTTGTATCACTGGGGAGCTAGATAAGGAAACGAGTGAATATAGCTCCCTATTTGATAAATACCACCGGCTTGATAAAAGTGCCGCTAGACTAGTATCTTTTAAGGTAAATGAAGTAGTTCCTAGGTTGAGGATTGTCAAACTGTGTTGTGAGAGACTTTTGAAAGAGAATGTGGAGTTAACAACTCTATTCTGGATGTTAATTAAAGACAGAGACATTTTGGTGGATCACTTATATAAATTTTATAGTAGATATGAAACCGTAGGTTTTTCTTTTCTAGGTGACCTTAGTGGTGGTTTGCTCAAACATCTTCACAGAAGATGCTTGGATGATCACCACGTTGATCTTCACCTAGGAGCCTGGTGGAATCTTTCTTGAGTTCATTCGATTTCTAGAGATTTCTCCTTAGACAAGCTTAAAGTTAACAAAGATAGATTTATATCTGAAACTTTCAAGAGATCCATTTTGTATAAACAAGAAGAATATCTGTAATATATGTATCCCTTCGGCTTTTGATATTATTGTAACGAATTTGCTTTCTCTTGATTTCTTGATGCTTCTTTCAGAACCCACTACTGTGATGGGTTCACTTTCTAGGGATTCTTAGGAAGCATTGTTAGACTATAGAAAGAATATCACGTGAAGTCTTCACTTATCAAATCTTCGAAATTGACAAGATATTGATTTGTTAGAGATCTTGAAAAGATTTACACTCAATGCCATCGGCTTTGCTTTGATTTTCTAGGTGAAGAGAAGGATGAGCTCTTAAAGGGGGTTTGGACATATCACACAAAATTAACTTGTGGTTATGATATTCCTCCAACTAGAAAATGGAATTATTACAAATGTCCTCCTTCCTGTACTCCTGAAGGGCTTGAAGTCCCCTTTGATTCCACACTTACTCTCTCTGCTAATTTTTTGGGCAAGGTTAAGAAAACTTTTTCCTGCCCTAGGGATCATTCAAATAACTTGTAATCATGTTTCCGAGGACTTGATCATGGAAGCATTAGAGTTCTTGTACAAATATTACATTGTTGTCCATCATCTGGATGTAGCCATTTAGTAATTTGATTTTGTGAATAAATTCGTGGTTTGCGTATACATTGTGTTATGCATGGCTTTTGTCTTTGTCGAATATCTGCATTTAAAATTTCTTCTGCGTTTTCTACATAAAATACAACAACTAACACTTTTCGCATTAGTCTCTTACATAGTGTTTAATCTTTCGCTCATATTGTAGAAAGCATTGTTTTGATCAAAACCCCGTAGTAAATGAAATTTGTGATAAGAGTAATACAATCATTTTGATTAACATAAATTTAGAGAACATCCCTGTGTGAGGTGTAGAGAAATCATAACCTTCATTAGAAGGTTTCGAATAGAAGGCCCAAGATACCAACCTAAGTATTGATTTTAAAATCCTATTTTTGGAAATAAGATTGTAGGCCCGAATCCCATACTTGGGCATGATAATAGAAATCCAGAAATGCTCTTTTGGAAATGAGAATGGAAAATCCATTACCCATATTCATATGTTTGAATAATGCTAATATAAGAATCCATTTCTAAAAGTAGTATAAGTGTAGAATCTTCATTTGGAAATATGAGGAAAAGGTCTAAAGTTCTGACCCAAACTTGTGTAACAGAATTCTGGAAATCCATTTTTTAGGAGATAAGAATTATAGTCTCAAGACCCAGATTTGTGTATTAAAATAGAAATCTAGAAATCCTCTTCTGGAAGAATAAATAGAAGTTCTAAAACCCATATCTGAGAGTTCGTGATAGAAGGCCAAAATTCCACCTCTGGCAATAATAGAGGACCATAAATCAACTTCTAGAAATAATAGAAGAAGACCAGAAACCCGGATTTAGGTATTTATAATATAAGACCAGAATTCTGGAAATAATAGAAGAAGACCTGAAACCCTTATTCGGGTATTTATAATAGAAGAACAAAAATCCACTTCTAACAATAATAGAAGTCCCCAAGCTCATATTCGGGTATTTACAATAGAAGGCCAGAATTCCACTTCTGGAAATATAGACAAAAGTCCTGAAACCTATATTCAGGTATTTACAATAGAAGACAAGAAATCCACTTCTGGCAACAGATATAGAAGTCCCGAAACCCATATTGGATATTTACAATAGAAAACCAGAAATCCACTTCTAGAAATATTGATAGAAGTCCCAAAACCCATATTCGAGTATTTGTAGTTTTGATGCCCAGTTAAGTCTTGTTTTTAAAGTAGAGGTACATCGTATTTTAAGTTCTCCCCTTGAGCTTCTATTCCTTTATGCGGGACGAAACATAAGCAATGGCATGGCATATTCTTTAAAAGAAAAAAGGAAAAGCGTGCTTAAAGTGCTCCTTTTGATCTTTTTCCCCTTTTGCGGGACGAGACATAAGCAGAGATTTGGCATGCTCATCTTTAGAGCACGGGCAGGATGTGCTTAGTTGAAGCAGAGGCAGTGTGTACCCATTTTTAGAACAGGGGCATGGCGTGCTTAAAGTGCACATTTTGAGCTTTCGTTCCCTTTTGCGGGACGTGACATAAGCAGAGGTAGGGCGTGCTCATCTTTAGAGAAGAGGTAAGGCGTGCTTAGTTGAAGCAGAGATAGGGCGTGCTCATCTTTAGAGGAGAGACATGGCATTCTTAAAGTGCTCTCTTTGAGCTTTAATTCTCTGATGCGGGACGAGACATAAGCAGTGAAACACCCCACCTCTGTTAAGGTCACTCACAAAGGGAATGCATTAACTTCGGTAAAGCATTATAGGTAAAAGATATAGATAATTTACAAGACAGATATATAAACAGCGGAAAAACTGGAATTATTTCATAAGCATCGTGGTCTAGTCAAAACATTACAACCATTGTCTCAAAACCCAACTTCCAAGTTATTACAATAAAACTTCTGTCTTGATTAAAAACTCAAAATACATAAAGAAGCATAAAGCAGTAGTAAAGCGGCATAAATCCCCAATAAAAGTGTGACCACAACCATAGCCCAAGAAAAGAGAATCCAAGCAAACATCTACTCTCTTCAAGCTGGAAAAGGTCTGAACTAAGCTGAAGTATTCCCTCCCTGCGGACCTTGGGGGGGTGGGGGAATGAAAGAAAAGAAGAGGAAAGAAAACGGGCCAGACATAAGTCTGGTAAGTCCAGTGATATTTCAGCATGTAAACAAGAAAAAGGATCATGACATGAATAAACTGAATATAGGACAATACCGTAGTGACAAGATAACATACGACAGGATAAGGCAAGATAAATTGAATATGCTATCGCACTCATTTCCATTTCTCTTCACCTACTAACTAATGTTTCAACTAGCATCATGTGTTCATAATAAAATGATCCCTTTATCAATCGGCTCCTACTAGCATGCATTTATTACTTGTGTCATTCGGCCCCGCTTGTCTGTAGATACTTGTGCTGGTCCCACCTCAGGGTGTATCAATTTCTATGGTGGAAAACTGGCACAACTCAAGATGCACAATGTATAACTACTGATACCTAGTGCCTAATTTTTCCATTACGAAGTACGTGCACGCCCGTACTCCGTTCGAACCTACACTGACGCACCACCCACCTCTATTTTGACCGCTTATAATCAACCCAGTAATCGTGCCCCACCCTGCTTAGTTCAGGGTAGCATGATACATATATGTGGGTTACTGCTGAAATGGGTCCATGTTACTAGGGTTTCCGAATCAACATGTTATAATGGTTAAGTGTTCTCCATGTAACCTAACCTCACCCATCTGTTTAATTAACATGTTGTATTGGTTAACTGTGACGAAAAGGAATTTCGCTTGGTCCGAACCAGTCGCTAAACCGACCCAGATCGCTCGAAACGCCCGATCGTTTTGAGAACAGGACAAAATAGAACGCATACAGAAGAACATTTCATTGTATATTACAACAATGCATCAGATTACAAGAATATACAGAGTATAAATGAATGAATATTACACAGAAATATCAGAGATTTAAATTACATTTAAATACATCGCAGCGGAAAATAATACAATACACAACTAGAAGAGATATACGGATACAAAGCTTTCCGGATATCATTCCAGCTGTAAACCAGGATCCTGTGAATATAAATCTGCAAAACCAAAACTACTAGCTGCTCGTGTCAAAATAGGGGCACCCAGAGTTTAGGTTAAAACAATAAACTCCAGGTCAGTCATGTGACTGGTGTGAGAACTAAAACAATTATTTATCTTTATTTTAAAGTTAGGTAAATCAAGGGACCACGCCATATAACACGGAACGGGTTTCCTCCCAAGGATACCAGTGCATAAAACAACAACGCAATGCTAAATAAAGAAAAATGAAGCTATTATAAGACCCAGGTCCTATCACACAATGCAACGCAAGCCGGGGGATAGGGTTTTTACCTTATAATAGCCAAGAATGCTTGATACGTTTAAAACAAATCATTTGATATTATTATAAGTGTATAGTGTATAAAACAACTTCAAATCATAAGTATCAATCATAGGCGGCATGAATGCCCCATACCAATATGTCGCCATATATAGGTTATACAATCAAAACCGCAAAGTCACGTATTTGGAAATTGGATTTCCATCTATGAACCGAGGCCAGGGATCGTCCTCAACCGATTCGAGACTGTCTAGCCCGAGCCTCAGGAACAGCCGCAACTGCCCCCATGGAGCGACAGGGCCGGTCCACCGATGTGGATTATTATGCCTGAACACTACGTTTCCCCACCCTATGGGATGTAAGTCTGGTCCGTCTGCCGACCAGAATGCATCGGCCGAAACCGATATAACCGAGGCGCCTCGCAACAGCAACAACCACATAAGTCAAACTCGTCAGGGCGTGTAAAACCACTGACGCCACTTCTAGCTAGAAAGAAACGCAAGTCCTCCCTGAGGTCCGTCTCCCGTTTTTGGTCCATACTGGGTGTGAAACTCGCGAAGTAAACGTTACACAAAGCTACGCCACAAAGGCCGTGCTTTGATCATCACCACAAGACTTTGCTTTTCAACAGAAGCCTCGATCAATTGCCACTTAGGCATGCCACACAGGCAATTCACTCCATGCGTTTGATATCCATCAATATATAACCCCTGAGCTCGTACGTCTCAGAGAAGGGCGTTAAGCAAAAGAATAAATTCTCCGCCGCCAAACAGATATATATTTAATAGAGATCAATCACGCGGACTAAAATCCAATGTCTGACACACAGTCCATTTACAAGTCCGTTCTGGGTCTGAACGAAACCGGAGGCACCTAGTACCCGCATATCCATCGATCTCCAAGTACGTCTGGACGATCACCAACTGTTTCCATCTTCTTGGGTGTACAGCCCAATCAAGATCATCAGTAATCACCCAAACGACGTGAAGACTTCTGGTCTTCGACCACCGTCTTCATCTTCGACTTATCGTCGTATCAGTTATTCAGATTGGGATAAACCCGGTCTTTCCGAATAACTCGCGTATATTTTAAATAAGTGTTACACAAACACAACATACGCCTCATTCCAATTTATCAGTCACTAACCATAAATTAATCAAGAGAATAATTCCCCAAATATTAACCCCGAAGGCCGAAACCAACATCAGATCAATATCCAGAAAACCATTCTGCTTCGCTAACTGACAGTTAGTTTCTAAATTTCACATTCATAGGGAGAGGTTCTCATTAATTTTATCAAAGATAAATTCCTTGAATTTATTCTTTAATCTTCTTTTGAATTTTGATTCAACTAGTCGGGATTAACGAACCTTACCGAAGTAATCATTTGTTTTAATTTACCAATCCCAACCTATTCATCCCATGAAGTAAAACTGGTAATACTTCATATCTAACACCACGGTGTTATCGGTAAATTCAATTACCATTTCACATTCAAATCTAATTAAAGATTTAACTATCGCCTGGAGTAAAACTGGTGATACTCCATTCTTGATTATTTCAATCTAATTAAAGATTCATTAAAACTCCACTTAGTTTTAATCGCTAACTGGGTTAAAGAATCAGTGTCATTTAAAACACGGTTCACGATAAACCCAAAATCACATTCCATTAATTATCGGGTTAAAGAACAAGTGTTATTTAAGACACTGTCCACGATAAACCCAAAAATCAATATCAATTAAATTCCAATTAAATATTATTTAATTGGTACACTTTATTAAATCTAAATAAAAAGATTTAATCTTTTCTCAACTGGGTTCAAGAACAGTGTTAATGAAGACACCATTCACGACAAACCCAAATCACATTTGATATTAAACACAAGGCTCTGAATAGAAAATATACCGGCTTATATTCAATATCAAATTCTACGACTAACAGATATCGCATTGGAAATAACGATATATATATCTATATCTTTCAAAATTCCCTAACAACATCTGTATAATCACGAATTCCAACATCGAAATATTCCGAAGACAATTTCGATTCAAATCCATTCCAACGCAATCATTGGAAATTCTGGTTATTTTCAAAACCATTTCAAATTCAATTTATTCATTTAAAAATAAATAGAATTATAATTCTAGTTCAAAACTAGTTCATTTCGATAAAAATCTATTTTTATCTTTTCAAATATGGGATTTTTCATCCCAGTTCTTTCTAAATCATTTCTTATGATTTTACACAAATTATTAATATTTTTAATAATTTTATCAAGGCCCGTACAGTCGATTTCCATCAATGGCCATCGAACTGCACTTACAGCGACCTTTTCCAATTTTGATATGGACATAATTCCAAATCCAACCGTTAGATTTCTAATTTCCAATATTTGTTAGAAAGCTCTTTTCGATACGAACCCAACGGTTCCGGTTTTAGGAGAATCCGACGGTCGGATCTCCCGTAATATCCGTTCGAAGTCAATGGTCGAAATTCGCGAACTGCCGCGGCGCGGAGCGTTCTATTCAGGCCATTATATTATATATATAATATATAATATATATACTTCGTCGATTTCAATTCAAAACGTGCTTTATAAATCGTTTTTCAATTCATTTTCAAAACGGTTTCAACTTCATATTCAATTTCAAATCAAAATTGAATATTCAAATATAAATTCATTTCAAATTTATTTCAATTCAAATTGATTTCTAATTCAATTGCAGTTCATTTTCAATTCAATTCAATTTCAATTCGAATTCATTTATATTCAATTTCAATTCGAATTCATTTATATTCAATTTCAATTCGAATTCATTTCTATTTAATTTAATTCGAATCCATTTCTATTCAAAATTTCAGATTTTGAAATCACTTTCGGTATTCATTATAAAATGAATAAAATCGATATAAATATCGTTCACGTCAAAATGGCGTTAATCTAACCAACACGGCTTCATATGTTTCTATTTTCAAATATTCTATTTCGAATATTTCTATCTCAAATATTTCTTTTCAAATATTTCCTTTTTCAAATATTCTATTTTCAAATATTTCTATTTCAAAGGTTTTTATTTCAAATACTTCTTTTTCGAAACTGGAATGAGGCCCAAAAAATTACCATATAATGTTAATTATATGGATTTTCTACAACATATGTACATATCAACAACGATGAATAATCAACCATCATCCAAAGTTCATTCTACACTGTATAAGCATCAAATATAAATATTCAACGCTTATAACAGTCTGTCAATCAATCGATCGACATACAACTAAACAATCGGGATTAGTGTACGTCAAATATCATCCCAATACCCGTGTGGGGTTTCAAACAATCAAACACAGATTTTATTTGTGCAGTTGTGCGATGTGTAAAATTTATCGACCCAATCATTGTCCTTCAAATAGGTGTACATAAACAAACCGTCCGGTTTGTAAATGAATTTTTATTTATTCACATTCATGTTAAAAATTATATTTTTAACGATCAAACTATTTTATTCAACCTATGAATATTCTATTCGGTTCATTTATTAAATAAAATGTTATCTTTATTTTTCTAACTTATTTTTAGAAAATTTCGGCGGCATAACGGCACGATACTAGAAACGGGACAAGGCCTAGCCTTATCCCCGGTCTAGTGAAGGCCCACGCCATTCACACATCAGTTAAATCAATTTCATTTCACCAAACAATTCAATTCAAACCAAATAATCTAACCAACTACACAACCAAACAATTAAACAAACAAGCCATCCATGGTCTGTGGATGACGGGTGTCGGGTGCTACTAAACACCGTCTGCATCCTAGTATATATATATATAACTAGAAAAGAAATTGAAGAGTGAGAAGTTCTCACCGATAGATATCCTAACTCCACGGCACTTCTAATGCAGGAAATCTTCACTGTTCTCGTCTCTTATCACTTTCTCTGCCCGTAGCCACAACATATATAGAAATCGAATTTTCACTTCGCTATTCAATATATAAAAGTCGAATTTTTACTTCGCTATTCAATATATAAAAATCGAATTTTTACTTCGCTATTCAATATATAAAAATCAAATTTTTACTTCGCTATTCAATATATAAAAATCGAATTTTTACTTCGCTATTCAATATATAAAAATCCAATTTTTACTTCGCTATTCAATATATAAAAATCACCCTTTTAAATATAAAGATTCGCCCTTTCAAAAATATCATTCTAAAAATCACATTTTTATTTTGCTACATATACAAAGATGATATTTTTAATATTCCTATCATGCAAAAATTATATTTTTAAATTCTCTACATAAACAAAAATCATACTTCTACGCCTTCTATATAGTAAAGATTATATTTTTAATACTTTACAAATATAAAAATCATATTTTCCATTTCAAAGATATAAGTGTAAATAAAAAAAATTACATTTTTTTATATGTTATCCATACATTAAAAATCGTATTTTTACACTACCAAAAAAAATATAATTTGTACAACATTCTAACATGAAAAATCTAATTATTTTCTATTACCAAAAACCCTAATTGTTTTCTTTTTTTCTGTATTTTAATGAAAATGAAAATAAAATAAAATAAAATAAAATAAGAAAATAAAATAAAAATAAAAACATACCAGCGAAGGGGGGTGATGGCCAGGCTCGGCGGCAGGAGGAGGAGCAGGCGGAGGGGACACGTCGGAGGCGAAGAATGGAGGTGGGCGGCGGATCGAGGTGGCACGGCTAGGGTTCGGTTTGGGGTTCGATGGGTGGCGCGATTTTAACGAAGGGAGGAGGGGCCTCGTCAGCGTCAGGTCGAGGTTGGGGGGGAGGTCTCGGGAGGCGGCGCCAGAGGTGGCATCGGGTGGATGGCGAGAGCGACGGGGGTTTGGGAAAAATCGATTTTCCCAGCGTTGACCGGTTTTTGAAAAGTAAGGGAGAGAGAAGGGAGTGTGAGGGAATATATAATTTAATATTTAATTATTTATTGATTTCTAAAAGTAACTTTTTATTTCGAACTCGAAACGAAACCCACCGCCTGTCGCCCTTAACTAATTACCCCCATTCCGAACACAATGGGATATGTTTCGCAAGCCAATTCGACCATTACGATCAGTTTCCGTTAAAATCAAAATATAAATCTATATATTGACTTTTTGAACGCGTATTTCAATTTACCGGAGTCGCATACTAACTAGAAAAATTCCAGAAAAATATTTTCTAGCTTCGTATTGACGATACGGTCCCAACAAAACTAGTTTCGTCGAATTCTGAGACAGTATGAAAAATGGCCAATTTCCAGTCGATTAAAATCAACTGAAACTGGTCAAACGCGTTTTCCTTTGCCACGCTCACATATTGATTCGAAAAATTATGAAATTTGGAATCTAGCAATAATTTGACATCACGGATCCAACAAAAGTGGTTTCGTCGAAATCCGAGGTCGTTTGCAAAATGTCTATTTTTAAGGGCTTGAATTCCATAGCGACTATTCAGAATTTTCAACTGGACATATCTTTTGATCCCCGCTATGAAATTTCAATTTTTCGGATTCGTTGGAAAGATATCATCAATTAAATCCTAAATGCTTTTGGTTTCACTAAAATCCGGATTGTTTTGCACCCGGTACATTCAATTGAAGTTTGAAATCGAATTATCGAACTACCGCGCCATTTTCAATTCTATTTATAATGATATATAATTATTTATATTCTAACGACGGCGTATATAATATATACGTTCTAAATATATTCAAAATAAATTTCTCGTCGATATTATTTAAAATAATTCATTTTAAATAATCAAAATTCGCTAAAATCGCCAAAATAAAAATTTTAAACTGGCCCAGATTTTCAGGTTGTTACAATCTCCCCCGCTTAAAACTTTTCGTCCCCGAAAAGGAACAAAGTTGAAAGTGGTTTGATCAATCAACTCTACGTTCGATCTGGCTTCCATTCTCCAACTTTTCAGTTTTTGAGAATTTTCAAATTTTTCAAAAATTTGGCTAACACCCTAAATTTTCGAAAAATTTCGCCATAACCTCCCCTGCACCGGGATCCACGGGAAAATCCCGAAATTGCCTTACAGGCCTTCTGGTCTCAAAAAGAAAAAGCCAAGCGGCTAGCCAATAGGCTCATAAAATCATCATCACCCAAACAAAACAGTAAATTATGTAGTAAACATGTACCTATTTGTTGGGCAAACAAATTTTATTCTCTGCTCTAGCCTCCTTGCTATGACCTGTTCAATGTAAGTATATGTATATGCAAGCAAATGCGACCAATTTTCAATACCATTCAATATTTGATTCAGTTAGGCATAATGGTTCAAAATTATCAAACAATTAAACAAACAACACAAATATCAATCAATTAGTGAATTATCATTTGAAATTCATAACTTTGATATATAGTCGAAAATCTCATTTTTGATGTAAAATCACAACAATAAGCCCTATCTAATTTTGGTTCTCACACCAGTCAATAGGAAGTATATAGATATTACACGTTCGTCACTCGAATATAAATTCTAATGATGGAGCTCCATCATCAAAATCATCTCCGGGCGATTAGAGTGTAATTCTATATCTATCCAATATATCAAAACTTCGAATACACGCTAGCTAGGCGCATACGCAAAATCTTTATATATTGGATTGTCCTAATCAATATAAAATAAATAATCAAATAAGAATAATTGATTTAAATTTTCAAAACAAAATTGGTTTTCATTTTAAAAATATACTCTCCACACTCGTTCTAGGTTACTACTGATCCTATCTCTAACGAGTCATTCCCATTGGATATTACTAATCTAATATCTGATGAATTCTTTCGTATGGTTCTAATGTGCCATGTTCTCTGAGCTTTGTAAACCAAAGCTCTGATACCAACTGTGACGAAAAGGAATTTCGCTCGGTCCGAACCAGTCGCTAAACCGACCCAGACCGCTAGAAACGCCCGATCGTTTTGAGAACAGGACAAAATAGAACGCATACAGAAGAACATTTCATTGTATATTACAACAATGCATCAGATTACAAGAATATACAGAGTATAAATGAATGAATATTACACAGAAATATCAGAGATTTAAATTACATTTAAATACATCGCAGCGGAAAATAATACAATACACAACTAGAAGAGTTATACGGATACAAAGCTTTCCGGATATCATTCCAGCTGTAAACCAGGATCCTGTGAATATAAATCTGCAAAACCAAAACTACTAGCTGCCCGTGTCAAAATAGGGGCACCCAGAGTTTAGGTTAAAACAATAAACTCCAGGTCAGTCATGTGACTGGTGTGAGAACTAAAACAGTTATTTATCTTTATTTTAAAGTTAGGTAAATCAAGGGACCACGCCGTATAACACGGAACGGGTTTCCTCCCAAGGATACCAGTGCATAAAACAACAGCGCAATGCTAAATAAAGAAAAATGAAGCTATTATAAGACCCAGGTCCTATCACACAATGCAACGCAAGCCGGGGGATAGGGTTTTTACCTTATAATAGCCAAGAATGCTTGATACGTTTAAAACAAATCATTTGATATTATTATAAGTGTATAGTGTATAAAACAACTTCAAATCATAAGTATCAATCATAGGCGGCATGAATGCCCCATACCACTATGTCGCCATATATAGGTTATACAATCAAAATTGCAAAATCACGTATTTGGAAATTGGATTTCCATCTATGAATCGAGGCCAGGGATCGTCCTCAACCAATTCGAGACTGTCTAGCCCGAGCCTCAGGAACAGCCGCAACTGCCCCATGGAGCGACAGGGCCGGTCCACCGATGTTGATTATTATGCCTGAACACTACGTTTCCCCACCCTATGGGGTGTAAGTCTGGTCCGTCTGCCGACCAGAATGCATCGGCCGAAACCGATATAACCGAGGCACCTCGCAACAGCAACAACCACATAAGTCAAACTCGTCAGGGCGTGTAAAACCACTGACGCCACTTCTAGCTAGAAAGAAACGCAAGTCCTCCCTGAGGTCCGTCTCCCATTTTTGGTCCATACCGGGTGTGAAACTCGCGAAGTAAACGTTACACAAAGCTACGCCACAAAGGCCGTGCTTTGATCATCACCACAAGACTTTGATTTTCAACAGAAGCCTCGATCAATTGCCACTTAGGCATGCCACACAGGCAATTCACTCCATGCGTTTGATATCCATCAATATATAACCCCTGAGCTCGTACGTCTCAGAGAAGGGCGTTAAGCAAAAGAATAAATTCTCCGCCGCCAAACAGATATATATTTAATAGAGATCAATCACACGGACTAAAATCCAATGTCTGACACACAGTCCATTTACAAGTCCGTTCTGGGTCTGAACGAAACCGGAGGCACCTAGTACCCCGCATATCCATCGATCTCCAAGTACGCCTGGACGATCACCAACTGTTTCCATTTTCTTGGGTGTACAGCCCAATCAAGATCATCAGTAATCACCCAAACGACGTGAAGACTTCTGGTCTTCGACCACCGTCTTCATCTTCGACTTATCGTCGTATCAGTTATTCAGATTGGGATAAACCCGGTCTTTCCGAATAACTCGCGTATATTTTAAATAAGTGTTACACAAACACAACATACGCCTCATTCCAATTTATCAGTCACTAACCATAAATTAATCAAGAGAATAATTCCCCAAATATTAACCCCGAAGGCCGAAACCAACATCAGATCAATATCCAGAAAACCATTCTGCTTCGCTAACCGACAGTTAGTTTCTAAATTTCACATTCATAGGGAGAGGTTCTAATTAATTTTATCAAAGATAAATTCCTTGAATTTATTCTTTAATCTTCTTTTGAATTTTGATTCAACTAGTCGGGATTAACGAACCTTACCGAAGTAATCATTTGTTTTAATTTCCCAATCCCAACCTATTCATCCCATGAAGTAAAACTGGTAATACTTCATATCTAACACTACGGTGTTATCGGTAAATTCAATTACCATTTCACGTTCAAATCTAATTAAAGATTTAACTATCGCCTAGAGTAAAACTGGTGATACTCCATTCTTGATTATTTCAATCTAATTAAAGATTCATTAAAACTCCACTTAGTTTTAATCGCTAACTGGGTTAAAGAATCAGTGTCATTTAAAACACGGTTCACGATAAACCCAAAATCACATTCCATTAATTATCGGGTTAAAGAACAAGTGTTATTTAAGACACTGTCCACGATAAACCCAAAAATCAATATCAATTCAATTCCAATTAAATATTATTTAATTGGTACACTTTATTAAATCTAAATAAAAAGATTTAATCTTTTCTCAACTGGGTTCAAGAACAGTGTTAATGAAGACACCATTCACGACAAACCCAAATCACATTTGATATTAAACACAAGGCTCTGAATAGAAAATATACCGGCTTATATTCAATATCAAATTCTACGGCTAATAGATATCGCATTGGAAATAACGATATATATATCTATATCTTTCAAAATTCCCTAACAACATCTGTATAATCACGAATTCCAACATCGAAATATTCCGAAGACAATTTCGATTCAAATCCATTCCAACGCAATCATTGGAAATTCTGGTTATTTTCAAAACCATTTCAAATTCAATTTATTCATTTAAAAATAAATAGAATTATAATTCTAGTTCAAAACTAGTTCATTTCGATAAAAATCTATTTTTATCTTTTCAAATATGGGATTTTTCATCCCAGTTCTTTCTAAATCATTTCTTATGATTTTACACAAATTATTACTATTTTTAATAATTTTATCAAGGCCCGTACAGTCGATTTCCATCAATGGCCATCGAACTGCACTTACAGCGACCTTTTCCAATTTTGATTTGGACATAATTCCAAATCCAACCGTTAGATTTCTAATTTCCAATATTTGTTAGAAAGCTCTTTTCGATACGAACCCAACGGTTCCGGTTTTAGGAGAATCCGACGGTCGGACCTCCCGTAATATCCGTTCGAAGTCAATGGTCGAAATTCGCGAACTGCCGCGGCGCGGCGCGTTCTATTCAGGCCATTATATTATATATATAATATATATAATATATACTTCGTCGATTTCAATTCAAAACGTGCTTTATAAATCGTTTTTCAATTCATTTTCAAAACGGTTTCAACTTCATATTCAATTTCAAATCAAAATTGAATATGCAAATATAAATTCATTTCAAATTTATTTCAATTCAAATTGATTTCTAATTCAATTGCAGTTCGTTTTCAATTCAATTCAATTTCAATTCGAATTCATTTATATTCAATTTCAATTCGAATTCATTTATATTCAATTTCAATTCGAATTCATTTATATTTAATTTAATTCGAATCCATTTCTATTCAAAATTTCAGATTTTGAAATCACTTTCGGTATTCATTATAAAATGAATAAAATCGATATAAATATCGTTCACGTCAAAATGGCGTCAATCTAACCAACACGGCTTCATATGTTTCTATTTTCAAATATTCTATTTCGAATATTTCTATCTCAAATATCTTTTTTCAAATATTTCCTTTTTCAAATATTCTATTTTCAAATATTTCTATTTCAAAGGTTTTTATTTCAAATACTTTTTTTTCGAAACTGGAATGAGGCCCAAACAATTACCATATAATGTTAATTATATGGATTTTCTACAACATATGTACATATCAACAACAATGAATAATCAACCATCATCCAAAGTGCATTCTACACTGTATAAGCATCAAATATAAATATTCAACGCTTATAACAGTCTGTCAATCAATCGATCGACATACAACTAAACAATCGGGATTAGTGTATGTCAAATATCATCCCAATACCCGTGTGGGGTTTCAAACAATCAAACATAGATTTTATTTGTGCAGTTGGGCGATGTGTAAAATTTATCGACCCAATCATTGTCCTTCAAATAGGTGTACATAAACAAACCGTCTGGTTTGTAAATGAATTTTTATTTATTCACATTCACGTTAAAAATTATATTTTTAACGATCAAACTATTTTATTCAACCTATGAATATTCTATTCGGTTCATTTATTAAATAAAATGATATCTTTATTTTTCTAACTTATTTTTAGAAAATTTCGGCGGCATAACGGCACGATATAATCTTTACTATATAGAAGGCGTAGAAGTATGATTTTTTTTTATGTAGAGAATTTAAAAATATAATTTTTGCATGATAGGAATATTAAAACTATCATCTTTGTATATGTAGCAAAATAAAAATGTGATTTTTAGAATGATATTTTTGAAAGGGCGAATCTTTATATTTAAAAGGCGTGATTTTTATATATTGAATAGCGAAGTAAAAATTCGATTTTTATATATTGAATAGCGAAGTAAAAATTCGATTTTTATATATTGAATAGCGAAGTAAAAATTCGACTTTTATATATTGAATAGCGAAGTGAAAATTCGATTTCTATATATGTAGTGGCTACGGGCAGAGAAAGTGATAAGAGACGAGAACAGTAAAGATTTCCTGCATTAGAAGTGCCGTGGAGTTAGGATAGCTATCGGTGAGAACTTCTCACTCTTCAATTTCTTTTCTAGTTATATATATATACTAGGATGCAGACGGTGTTTAGTAGCACCCGACACCCGTCATCCACAGACCATGGATGGCTTGTTTGTTTAATTATTTGGTTGTGTAGTTGGTTTGAATTGAATTGTTTGGTGAAATGAAATTGATTTAACTGATGTGTGAATGGCGTGGGCCTTCACTAGACCGGGGATAAGGCTAGGCCTTGTCCCGTTTCTAGTACTTTAAAAATATAAAAATCATATTTTCCATTTCAAAGCTATAAGTGTAAATAAAAAAAATTACATTTTTTTATATGCTATCCATACATTAAAAATTGTATTTTTACACTACCAAAAAAATATAATTTTTACAACATTCTAACATGAAAAATCTAATTATTTTCTATTACCAAAAACCCTAATTGTTTTCTTTTTTTCCTGTATTTTAATGAAAATGAAAATAAAATAAAATAAAATAAAATAAGAAAATAAAATAAAAATAAAAACATACCAGCGAAGGGGGGGGGGTGATGGCCAGGCTCGGCGGCAGGAGGAGGAGCAGGCGGAGGGGACACGTCGGAGGCGAAGAATGGAGGTGGGCGGCGGATCGAGGTGGCACGGCTAGGGTTCGGTTTAGGGTTTGATGGGTGGCGCGATTTTAACGAAGGGAGGAGGGGCCTCGTCAGCGTCAGGTCGAGGTTGGGGGGGGGGGTCTCGGGAGGCGGCGCCAGAGGTGGCATCGGGTGGATGGCGAGAGCGACGGGGGTTTGGGAAAAATCGATTTTCCCAGCGTTGACCGGTTTTTGAAAAGTGAGGGAGAGAGAAGGGAGTGTGAGGGAATATATAATTTAATATTTAATTATTTATTGATTTCTAAAAGTAACTTTTTATTTCGAACTCGAAACGAAACCCACCGCCTGTCGCCCTTAACTAATTACCCCCATTCCGAACACAATGGGATATGTTTCGCAAGCCAATTCGACCGTTACGATCAGTTTCCGTTAAAATCAAAATATAAATCTATATATTGTCTTTTTGAACGCGTATTTCAATTTACCGGAGTCACATACTAACTAGAAAAATTCCAGAAAAATATTTTCTAGCTTCGTATTGACGATACGGTCCCAACAAAACTAGTTTCGTCGAATTCTGAGACCGTATGAAAAATGGCCAATTTCCAGTCGATTAAAATCAACTAAAACTGGTCAAACGCGTTTTCCTTTGCCACGCTCACATATTGATTCGAAAAATTATGAAATTTGGAATCTAGCAATAATTTGACATCACGGATCCAACAAAAGTGGTTTCGTCGAAATCCGAGGTCGTTTGCAAAATGTCTATTTTTAAGGGCCTGAATTCCATAGCGACTATTCAGAATTTTTAACTGGACATATGTTTTGATCCCCGCTATGAAATTTCAATTTTTCAGATTCGTTGGAAAGATATCATCAATTAAATCCTAATGCTTTTGGTTTCACTAAAATCCGGATTGTTTTGCACCCGGTACATTCAATTGAAGTTTGAAATCGAATTATCGAACTACCGCGTCATTTTCAATTCTATTTATAATTATATATAATTATTTATATTCTAACGACGGCGTATATAATATATACGTTCTAAATATATTCAAAATAAATTTCTCGTCGATATTATTTAAAATAATTCATTTTAAATAATCAAAATTCGCTAAAATAAAAAATTTAAACTGGCCCAGATTTTCGGGTTGTTACATTAAGTGTTGACTGAGTTAACTTAACCCTACCATTCTTAGCATATCTGTTCATTAGCATTAATTCATTCATTAATGCCTCAACCTGTCACATTAGAACTGTTGTTTGCGGTTGCTGGATGTGCCGGCGGTTCCAGGCAGACTTCTACCACAAACTCATTCTAACCTCAGGTTTTAGGCTTAATGCTAACCTCTCACATTAGATCTGTTGTTGCGGCCGCTGGATGTGCCAGGCGGTTCCGGGCAGTCTTACACCGTAACTCAATCTAACCTCGTGTTAGGCATGTTCATCTTTTAGACAAATTACATATTTACCATACATGCCCAAATATAGATTTTTATATGCCAGTTACCCACAGTTGTAGTCAATTCAAGTTATGCCACATTTACTTGTTATGCCCAAAATTACTCAATTAAGTTATACCCAATTCCCCGTGTTTCAATCATACGTACAATAAGATTCAATCTAGGTTCCGAATGAACCTAGTATTCATAAAATAAAACAAAAAGGGGAATAGAGAAGGAATACAAGAATTGGCATAAGAAACAAAATAGGCATGTAAAGGTGTACCCCAATCCAAGAATCATGTTTCCAATAGGCATGTTGTGCATTAACAATAAGTATGGCCAAGTTGAGCAAGTTACATTATAGGCATAAAGATTCGATAGAATTGAATATAAGAGAATCACCAATTTGGTGTACAACATGATAGGTTCCATTGTTTCAATCACAATGGTCTCATACGCATAGGTAATTCAGATTTGGCAAAAGGATAAACATGAATCAGAATTGATTATCTCACAATTAGGCATAGTGGTGTACAAAATGATAGGTTCCATTGTTCCAATCACAACAGTTTTATAAGCATAGGTAAGCATGAATCAAAATTGATTATCTCACAATCAGGTATAGTGGTGTACAACATGATACGTTCCATTGTTCCAATCACAACAGTCTCGTAAGCATAGGTAAGCACGAATCAGAATTGATTATCTCACAATTTGGCATAGTTCTAGATCCGATTATTACAGTCATGATTTCTATTAGGTGTTCAAATCTGAATAATAACTGAACTTACAGTGAAAGGATTAGAAAAGTGAATTAGTTGACGTTGTAACGATTCTAATCTTTCTTTGTTGATTGAATAAGAAAACCTCTACTTTGATTTGAAGCTCTCTCTAATTTGATTTCTAGTTTGGAGAAGATGGAGGCTAGGCAAGTTTAGAGAGGGACAACATGGTGGCATGATAGAATAGGATTATGAGGTTTAGGGTTAAGGTTTGATGTGATTATATAGGAGTATAGGATTAGTTTGAGCCTTTAGATCAACATTGGATCCATCCAGACCATCCTTTCCAAGAAAATGCGTCATCAGGCCAATCAGAAGTCACCACATAGCCCTATGACTCAAAAAATATCACTGTCCAGAACAGTCAGCAAGGGTCGACCCCTACAGAGGGGGTCGACACCTATGTCGACACCTCTATAGGGGGTCGACTCCCATGTCGACACCCCCTGGGGGGTCAACACCCCTGTGCGAGAGATTTCCCGCTTAGCTGCTTTCCTGAATTTTGAATTTCGAATCTGTTTTGATTATTTAATTATTATTTTAATTTAATTTCTGGTTTCACTTGAAATCTTCTAATCTCTATAACTTCTTCATACGGAATCCGATTCACGCAAACTCGGACTCTATCTCAAGCAGAATTGCGATACGAACGCAATGGCGTAACCCGTTTCACCTAATTCTTCTTCTAAAAATTAAGTGTTTTTAAATATGTTAATTTTAATATTCATAGAAAATACGGGGTGTTACATTCTCCCCTCCTCAAAGGATTTCGTCCCCGAAATTTCTAAGTTAAGAAGAATGTATCCTAACATCCAACATCCATCTACTCAACCATTAATCACAGGCATCCACTATGTATATGTCCTTATCTAATGCAAAATCAGGCGGTCTACTGATTCAATTGACCTCCTTAATGTGAATTATGTCAGTGCCATGAGTCCATTATGTATGCAATTATTCCTAATCGTACCTTATAACTTCTATATGAGTGCAAAATCATTCATGCAAATGCAACATCCATCTGATAACACATCAAGTTTCATTCCATATACAAATACATATATGCATATGCAATATGAAAGTGACTGAGCCGATCTAGTACCTAATGTGTGTGTATATGCATCCACGGGAAACCACTAGCAACCACTTTCAACCACTTGCAACCATCAATCATTACATGTTTCAAATACATGTTTACATTCATTGGTTTCTACCTAAGGATTAGGAATAGGATCGAGGAGATATACTTAAAAGATAGATACAAGCATGCATAAACTTATGGAAAAAGAGATCAAGGATGTACCCTAAAAAAGATAAGGGTAGGTTGCACGTATCTTGTCTTCAGTCCCCCAAGTCGCGTCTTCTTCAGCGTCACTCCATTATACTTTCAATAGCTTGACCTCACGATTGCATAGCTTTTTAACTTCTGTTCCCAAGATACGAGTTGGAACTCTTCTCGCTGTCGCTTCTCGTTTCACTTCTACTTTCTCTAGTATGCTTGGCTCTACAACTTATGTAGACTCATGTAAGCACTTTCGTAGATGAGAAACATGAAAAACATTATGAACTCCAGCCAATCTTTCGGGCAGCTCTACTCTATAAGCAATCGTCCCAATCCTCTCAATGATAGAAAATGGCCCTACAAACCTTGGTGCCAATTTCCCTACATATCCAAAGTGAATGACAATCCTCAAAGGAGATAATTTAAGGAAAACCCTGTCTCCAACCTCAAACTAAAGGTCGGTCCTTCTTTTATCCGCGTAGGACTTTTGTCTATCTTGTACGGTCTTCATTCGTCTTTGTATCAAGTCCACCTTCTCTGAAGTTTCTCTAATCATGTCGGGCCCAAGTATAAGCTTGTCTGCAGACTCCCACAAACAAGTTAGTGAACGACATGGTCTTCCATATAAAGCTTCAAATGGTGCCATGCCTATGGTGGCTTGGTAGCTATTGTTGCAGGCGTACTCCAAAAAAGGAAGATGATCCTCCCATGTTCCTCCGAAATCAAGAATGCACAATCTCAAGAACTCTTCTAACACTCTATTCACCCTTTCTGTCTGACTGTCAGTTTGAGGGTGATAGGCAGTGCTTAAGCATAGCTGTGTGCCTACAGCCTCTTGCAAACTCTTCCAAAACTCACTCGTAAAGATAGGATCTCGATCACTTACTATGCTAGAGGGTATCCCATGCAGTCGAACTGCCTCTTTAAGATAAATGGATGCTAACGATGAGGCAGTTCTCCTACTTTTAACAGGTATAAAGTGAGTGCTTTTAGTGAGCCTATCAACTATTACCCAAACTCTGGTATTGCCCCTTCTTGACCTAGGCAACCCATCTATAAAGTTCATCGAAATGCTATCCCATTTCCACTGTGGGACCTCTAGATGATGAAGCAGACCACCAGGCTTCTTCTGCTCCGCCTTGACTTCCAGGCATATCAAGCATTTAGAGACAAATTCAGCTACATCCTTCTTCATGCAATTCCAAAAGAAAACCCTTTTTATGTCTTTATACATCTTGTCTCCACCTGGGTGTATGGTCAACTTAGAATGGTGTGCTTCTTCGAGAACTGTCTTCACCAAATCCCTTGTTTGTGGGACACGTAGTCTTCCCGTCTCAACCAACCCTTGGCATCTATGGAGTATCTATTGAGGTGACTAGAAGTCTCACCTCTAATTAACTTATCCATTATATCAACAATCTGAGCGTCTTCACGTTGCGCGGTTCCTATTGATTCCAAAAGCGTAGGCCGCACCTCTAGAGTTGCTAATAAACTAGGTACAAACTCAAAAGAGGGTCTAAAGTCAAAGGTTGCTATGTACTCCAAGTTTTGCCTTTCCATAAAGAGAGGGCTTAAGGTCAGCTTTTTCCTACTCAAAGCGTCTGATACCACATTGCCCTTGCCAGGGGTATAAGCAATCTCAAAATTGTATGAAGCAAGAAAATCCATCTACCTTTGTTGTCTTAAGTTAAGATCTTTTTGTGAGAAAATGTACTTTAATGATTTATGGTCAGTAAACAATTCAAACCTTTCTCCTCGTAGGTAATGACTCCATGACTTAAGAGTGAAAACAATGGCAGCTAACTCTAAATCATGATTTAGGTAGTTCTTCTCATGTACCTTCAACTACCTTCCCCATAACAAACTACCTTATCTTCTTCCATCAAGACAGCGTCTAATCTTGTACCACATGCGTCTGTATATACTGTACAATGTCAGGACTGGGGCTGTTGTCAGATCCCTTTTCAATCGTTGGAAAGCAACATCGCAATCCAAATCCCAAGCAAAAGTTAGGTTCTTCTTCGTCAATCTTGAAAGTGGGGCTGAGATCTTCGCAAAGTCTTTAATGAACTTTCTGTAATAGCCCGCTAGTCCGAAAAAACTTCGTACTTCGGTTGCATTCCGTGGAATCTTCCAATCTTGCACCGCGACTACTTTTGCGGGATCCATAGCTATCCCCTCTTTGGACACCACATTCCAAGAAATCTTACTTCTTCTCTCCAAAAATGGCATTTAGGGAATTTTTCTTTCAGCCATTATGCTCAAAGAGTATCCATAACTTCCCTTAAACGCAAAGCATGTTCTTCCTCACTTTTTGAGAAAATAAAAATGTCGTCCATGAAGACCACTACAAATTTATTAAGGAACTCCCTGAACACCCTACTCATCAAGTCTACGAAATAAGCGGGTGCGTTTGTCAAGCCAAAAGGCATGACAAGCCATTCAAAGAAACCATCCGGGTTCCTGTACGTGGCCTTATCTATGCTGTCTTCAGCCACTCTTAGCTGATGGAACCCGGTGGCCAGATCTAGTTGGGAGAAAACTGATGCACTTACAAGCTGGTCGAACAAGTCGTCTATTCTTTGAAGTGGGTGCATGTTCTTCTTGGTCAGCTTGTTTAGCTCCCTGTAATTCATGCATAGGCGAAGTGAACCATCCGCTTTGGTTGTGAACACTACTGGAGCACCCCTGTAACAACCCACTTTTCTTAGGGATATTGAATTGGGAATCTACTAATTGATTTGGTAATTTAGAGGAAATATATATATAATAATGAATAAATAAATAAATAAAAGCAAAACATATATTTTTGGGATGAGAGGAAAATGCATGTTTCATGAATTATTGGGCGTATGTAGTTGATGTAAAATGTTGCACGTTTTGTTGCAACAATGATAAAGTTTATTGTTTTAGATTAAATAACAATTAAAAAAAAGATTTTTTTTTATGATTACATAAAGAAGTTTTAATTTTATGTATGAGAAGTTTAAACAACACACTATTTTTGTGTGTGTGTGTGTTAGTTTTCAAGAGTGCATTTGAAAAAAAAAAGAGAAAGAACTTTTATATTAAAGGAAAAAAATGTAAACAAAAATAAAATAAAAATAATATGCATTTTAAAGATATTTTGTAGGAATACTCTAGAAACTAAATTTAAAAAGGGGGAAAACAAAAATATCTCATAAAGAGACAAATGGTAATCATTATGTACATAAGAAGAGAAGGGGTAAAAAAACAAAAGAAAATATAAAAAGAAAGGGGGAAAAGGTAGATTTTTCTTGAGAAGAATCTAGAGAAGGGGCTAAGGATAAAAATCCTTCCCATCCTCATTCCCCGATTACTTACAGTACATATCTTTCTTTCTCATTCAGAAACCACCATGAACGAATACCTGAAACATAAAGGAAAAAAAATAGATCCTCTCATCTCAATCAAAATATTTGCAATCAAGATTGAAGTAAGATTCCCAATTCTTCAAGTAAGTATCCCCTAAACCTATTCAATCTTCTAGCGTTCTTTAAATCCTTGTAAATTGAGATCTTAGGCTTGTTTTCCTATTTAAATCCTTTTTGTAGAGGGCTTCAATCGAGAGATTAGTCGATTTCAGAGCTGAAAGATTGCATTTTGGAGTTGTAGCTGAGTGAAGTTTTGCCCTTTTTAATATTTTGGGTTTGCATGTAATCAAATGGGTGAGATCTTTGCATATGATTGTTGCATAGCTTCTCCCCTATGTCATAATTCACTGTTTGGGGTATTGGCACCCTAAATTGAATATGAAATTGCTATTGCTATTTTCAATATGTTGGATATGATATAGAAAAGATAAAGGTTGAATAAATTTGTTTGATATGGGTAAAATATATGTAGGCATAAAGATACAATCTTTACGTAATTGATTGAAAGTTGGCTCCCTCCCCCTAAAGCTTTTGATTTATTCTATGAACATCTAGACATTAAAATTGGATATGAAAAGATGTTCTTGTTGTAGTTTAAATTGGAGAAATTGTACTTTCAAAATTTGTTGCATGTAAGATAAATGTATGTTTGTCTCATACATGTTGCATGCATACAATTTTGATGCATGTAAGGTGTATGTAAAATTGTCTTAGAGGGAGACAATTTATTGATTATTTACTTAAAAAAAAAGTTGTTTTTTTTCCATTAAAAAAAAAATTTGCTGAAAGTTTCAGCAAGGGGAGGGGGAGGACTGCTGTGCAGTCCTGTGCAGCTAGGCTGCATTGTGCACCCAGAACTGGGCTGCACAGGCAGCCCAGGCACAGGCTACACAGCAGCCCTGGGGTGGGCTGCACAGCAGCCTGCGTTTGGGCTGCCATGCAGCCCAGAAAGGGCTGCAGTGCAGCCCGCGTCCGGGCTGCAGTGTGCAGCCACGTTCGGGCTGCACCAGCCTGTATCTGGGCTGCATGCGGCAGCCCAAAAACGGGCTGCAATGCAGCCTGTATATGGGCTGCAAGCGGCAGCCCAAAACGGGCTGCCATGCAGCCCGTATCTGGGCTGCATGCGGCAGCCCAGAACGGGCTGCATGCAGCAGCCCAGCATGGGCTGCGGTGCAGCCCAGAATGGGCTACGGTGTAGCCTAAACAGGCTGTGCAGTAGCCCAAACTTGGGCTGCACAGTGCAGCCTAGCAGAGCAGTTTTTTTTAAAAAAAAATAAATAAATTTTATTTTAGTTTAAAATAAGATTTTCTTTAAAACAATTGTATTAGAAAACTATTATTTTCTTTAAAAATTTTGAAAACAAAGTTTTTTCCTACGAGCAAAAATAATAGTATTATGTACAAATTAAATGGTCAAATAAATTTGTTAATCTCAAACAAGTTTAACATGCTAAACAATGCTTATGTTTCGTTATAATACATAAGTATTATGGGGTACTTGTGTATAAGAGCGAAATGGTAGTGTAACCATCTATGAACATGCGTTGTTAAGCTTTTTGCAAAATATACTGGGTTTATAAAACTTAGTTTTATGAATATTGCCATGATTGGTTCTATATAGTGTTTTGGTGTCATAAACACTATGAATTTTTAAGGCATAATTTTACAAAATAACATTTTAAAAATACTTTTAATTTTGGGATTGGGATAGATTGGACTCTGTTGTACCAATGGGCCAAAACTCCATCTTGGTCGACCTGATTCAGGTTCGCTACCTGAATCACGGTGGTTTTAAATTTCGCCCACCTACCACCAAAGGTCAAACGGTCTGCTACATTGGGCAATTTTGTTGTTTGATCGGGATTCCCGATCGGCGGGTCACGGACTACATCAGATGGAGGCGTGGGTGTGCCACGTGTAGTGCCGTGAACGGGTAGCATACGGCCTTCGCCTTAGACTGTCTTGGTTATCCTGGGTTGATCGCCAGGTGTCGTTATGGCGTTATGAGTAGGTTACGGTGCTGATGTCTCCGCGCGCGCTAGAGATCTACCACTGTGATTTTACAATACTAGCGTCTGTTTATTTAGTATCTGTTATGAGTCATATTATATTTATCCCGTAGTTCCCATAATTCTTTATTACCCTCTTATTTACCTGAATAAGGTTGGCATATTACCCAAGTTAATTTGGAAACCCAGTATTATATTATCATATTGTTTTATATATGATAATTGTTTTTGGTATTGTATTGCTTTACATACAATACCTGTGCCTTTTAATCCTACTTTTTATATTATCATATTGCTTTACATATGATAATTGCTTGGTATTGTATTGCTTTACATACAATACCCGTGCCTTTTAATCTTACTCTTTTATATATTATCATATTGCTCCAAATATGATAATTGTTTGGTATTGTATTGCTTTACATACAATACCGATGCCTGAGATTATGGCATATTAATGCGATGACTATGCTAAATTGTTCATATATTATAACTTTCATATGTCTCATGTTGACTTATACATGTGGCACCTTTACTTCTTTGTTAAATTATTTGATGTCCATAGATACTTACTTCACTCACACTAGACATAGTCTGACCCGTGTGATTTGTTTTGTTAAAACAATCCTCGGGTCAGGCTGAGGATTGTTGGCAGGTTAGGTTTGCGTGGACTGCAGCGTCACTTTTATCCTTTTCCACGTTTTGGGGTTTTGGACTATGCAGCTTCAGACTATCAGTAGCGTGTAGTATTATGGTATGTACACTATTATGTATTTGGGAAGTGATATTATGTATGATGGACTATGTATTTGGACATCTCTTTTATGATATGTATTATGTATTCTGCTGTTGTTATTGTGCGGCGCTTGATGCTATTATATTTTGTACTATGTAACTGGGGAAATCTCCTTGTACCATTGCTTTGAACTTATACTGAGCACGAATGGTAAGTTGAGAAATTTTAAAAATTCTCGTGTCAGTGTTCGTTCATGGGAATGTGTACAACTTTTATCCCTATCGAGTCTCATTCTCCGTGCTTTCCGACTGTAATACTTAGTGTTGCTCTTGGTTAGCATGGGTCTAGGGGCCGGGCGTTACAACCCCACTCAAAAATACTCCGCCTTATGAACCCCTTTTCGAGCAGCTCTTTAACTTTCTTGCTGGGCTCCTTCCTTTCCCTTGGATCTATGTGTCGAATGGGTAAAGCAACTAGTTTTGCATTATCAACCAAGTATATGCGGAAGTCTATCTCTCGCTTTGGAGGTAAACCCTTCACCTCTTCAAAGACATCCGAGTATTCACGGACTACTCTAACATATTGCAAGTTTTCAATAGACGCATAAAGAGATTCTAGGTAGCTAAGCATAACAGAATTCATGGGATTAAAAGATATTTCGAGAGGATTAACGAGGCGAGTCATAAGTCTAACTACTCTCTTTTCACAATCGAAGATGGCACCATTACTGGATAACCAATCCATGCCTAGAATCAACCCATAGCCCGTGAAACCCAAAACATAAGCATTACATCTAAACCCAACAGTTAGTATAGAAATTTCCGAATCCAGACAAATCACTGACAAATAAGCTGAACCCCCAATTGGATTTGAAACAACTATGGGATCCTCTACTATATTGGTATCTAGGCTCAGAGATTCAACTAAAGCAGTAGATATAAAGAAGTGCGATGCATCAGAATAAAAGAGAGTACGAACTGGATGATCAAAAAGATAAACTAAACTTTCAACAGAAACATTTCTACCTCTTTCTTGTGGAGGTGCAATGAGAGCGTGAATATGCCCTCCATAAGTAGATCCAGTCCTCTGCCCTTGCCCTTGCCTTCTTGGGCAATCCTTAGCCATGTGTCATGTCTCACCACATTGAAAACAACCACCCATCTTCCTTTTCTTCTTTCTGCAGTCCTTAATCAGATGTCCAGGTATGCCACAAAAGTTGCACTCTCTTGTCATGGGGTTTGTTATTCTTCCCGCTCCTCTTAGAATCTGTCTTCTTCTTCTTCTGCGATCCCTTCACTTTCTTGTCTAGAGGTCATTCCACCTTTGTCTATTTTTTCCCATCCTTGTCTTCCTCCTGTAACAGTGCCATATCCGCCAGTCTCTCATAAGTCGCATCCATAGGTATATGGGACATAGCTAGGCTGTGTAGTGGCTCATTCAACCCTTTAACGAAACAGAGAGCTTTTTTATGTGGAGTGTTTACCAACTCCAGTCCGAATCTAGCCAGCTGGTTGAATTGGTTGACGTATTCCTTAACCGATATGATTCTCTATATGAGTGCTAAGAACTTCTCCATCTGTAGGCTTCGTTCAGCTTGCGAGAGGAACTTCATTTCAAACCTCATTCTGAAATCCACCCAAGTCTCAACTGGTCTCTCAGCATTAGTAACTTCCCATCAGAAAGAGGGTTCGTCCTTAAGTAACCATACAGCCAATTGTATCTTCAGCCTATCATCCACTTCGAAGATAACAAACAAATATTCTGTTTCCTTGAGCCAGTTTCTTGCTTCCACGAATGATTCAGTCCCATTAAAGTTATTTCTGCCCATAGATCAGAAGTCTCTACATATCTTCGAGAAAGCATTCACACGCGGAGGAGGAGGAACTGCTGCAGCTGGGGGAGGAGGAACGTCTCATGAGCCTGCAGCATTAGCCCTAACCTCCAGATATCTTCTGAACCAGTCGGGTATCTGTACGCCCTCGGGAAAATTAAGATCCCCAGACATGCTGAAACGAAAAGAAAAGGTTCAAAACAAAGGATAGAAAGATAGTGCGTATAGCTTTGTGGAATATACCTTTAAAATAAAACAACATTTTTATTGAAAATGCTTCTTTAAAACTTCTTTTCGAAAAATAGTTTTCAAGAACTTTTAATCTGATCTGGTAACCATCAACTCTGATGCCAAGCGAAACACCCTACCTCTGTTAAGGTCACTCACAAAGGGAATGCATTAACTTCGGTGAAGTATTATAGGTAAAAGATATAGATAATTTACAAGACAGACATATAAACAGCGGAAAAACAGGAATTATTTCAAAAGCAACGTGGTCTAGTCAAAACATTACAACCATTGTCTCAAAACCCAACTTCCAAGTTATTACAATAAAACTTCTGTCTTGATTAAAAACTCAAAATACATAAAGAAGCATAAAGCAGTAGTAAAGCGGCATAAATCCCCAATAAAAGTGTGACCACAACCATAGCCCAAGAAAAGAGAACCCAAGCAATACATCTACTCTCTTCAAGCTGGAAAGGGTCTTAACTAAGCTGAAGTATTCCCTCCCTGTGGACATTGGGGGGGGGAACGGAAGAAAAGAAGACGAAAGAAAATGGGTCAGACATAAGTCTGGTAAATCCAGTGATTTTTCAGCATGTTAACAAGCAAAAGGATCATGACATGAATAAACTGAATATAGGACAATACTGTAGTGACAAGATAACATAAGGCAAGATAAGGCAAGATAAACTGAATATCTTATCGCACTCATTTCCATTTCTCTGCACCTACTAACTAATATTTCAACTAGCATCATGTGTTCATAATAAAATGATCCCTTTATCAATCGGCTCCTACTAGCATGCATTTATTACTTGTGTCATTCGGCCTCGCTTGTTTATAGATACCTGTGCTAGTCCCACCTCAGGGTGTATCAATCTCTATGGTGGCAACCTGGCACAACTCAAGATGCACAGTGTATAACTACTGATGCCTAGTGCCTGATTTTTCCATTCCGAAGTACGTGCACGCTCGTACTCCGTTGGAACCTACACCGACGCCCACCCACTGCTATTTTGACCACTTATAATCAGCCCAGTATTCGTGCCCCACCCTGCCTAGTTCAGAGTAACATGATACATGTATGTGGGTTACTGTTGAAATGGGTCCCTGTTACTAGGGTTTTCGAATCAACATGTTATAATGGTTAAGTGTTCTCCATGTAACCTAACCCAACCCATCTGTTTAATTAACATGTTGTATTGGTTAAGTGTTGACTGAGTTAACTTAACCTACCATTCTTAGCATGTTCTTTCTTTAGCATTAATTCATTCATTAATGCCTCAATCTCTCACATTAGAACTGTTGTTTGCGGTTGCTGGATGTGCTGGGCGGTTCCGGGCAGACTTCTATCGCAAACTCATTCTAACCTCGGGTTTTAGGCTTAATGCGCTAACCTCTCACATTAGATCTGTTGTTGCGGTCGCTGGATGTGTCAGACAGTTCCGGGCAGTCTTACACCGCAACTCAATCTAACCTCGTGTTAGGCATGTTCATCTTTTAGACAAATTACATATTTACCATACATGCCCAAATCTAGATTTTTATATGCCAATTACCCACAATTGTAGTCAATTCAAGTTATGCCACATTTACTTGTTATGCCCAAAATTACTCAATTAAGTTATACCCAATTCCCCGTGTTTCAATCGTACGTACAATAAGATTCATTCTAGGTTCCTAACGAACCTAGTATTCATAAAATAAAACAAAAGGTGGAATAGAGAAGGAACACAAGAATTGGCATAAGAAACAAAATGGGCATGTAAAGGTGTACCCAAATCCAAAAATCATGTTTCCAATAGGCATGTTGTGCATTAACAATAAGTATGGCCAAACTGAGCAAGTTACATCATATGCATAAAGATTCGATAGAATTGAATATAAGAGAATCACCAATTTGGTGTACAATATGATAGGTTCCATTGTTTCAATCACAGTTGTCTCATACGCATAGGTAATTCAGATTTGACAAAAGGATAAACATGAATCAGAATTGATTATCTCACAATTAGGCATAGGGGTGTGCAAAATGATAGGTTCCATTGTTCCAATCACAACAGTCTCATAAGCATAGGTTAGCATGAATCAGAATTGATTATCTCACAATCAGGCATAGTGGTGTACAACATGATAGGTTCCATTGTTCCAATCACAACAGTCTCATGAGCATAGGTAAGCATGAATCAGAATTGATTATCTCACAATTTGGCATAGTTCTAGATCCGATTATTACAGTCATGATTTATATTAGGTGTTCAAATCTGAATAATAACTGAACTTACAGTGAAAGGATTAGAAAGGTGAATTAGTTGATGTTGTAGCGATTCTAATCTTTCTTTGTTGATTGAATAAGAAAACCTCTACTTTGATTTGAAGCTCTCTCTAATTTGATTTCTAGTTTGGAGAAGATGGAGGCTAGGCTAGTTTAGAGAGGGACAACATGGTGGCGTGATAGAATAGGATTATGAGGTTTAGGGTTAAGGTTTGATGTGATTATATAGGAGTATAGGATTAGTTTGAGCATTTAGATCAACATAGGATCCATCCAGACCATCCAGTCCAAGAAAATGCATCATCAGGTCAATCAGAGGGCGCCACATAGCCCTACGACTCAAAAAATCATCACTGTCCACAATAGTCAGCAGGGGTTGACCCCTACAGAGGGGGTCGACACCTATGTCGACACCCCTATAGGGGGTCGACTCCCATGTCGACACCCCCTGGAGGGGGGGTCAACACCCCTGAGCGGGAGATTTCCCACTCAGCTGCTTTCCTGAATTTTGAATTTCGAATCTGTTTTGATTATTTAATTATTATTTTAATTTAATTTCTACTTACACTTGAAATCTTCTAACCTCTATCACTTCTTCATACGGAATCCGATTCACGCAAACTCGGACTCTATCTCACGCAGAATTCCGAGACGAACGCAATCGCATAACCCATTTCACCTAATTCTTCTTCTAAAAATTAAGTATTCTTAAATATGTTAATTTTAATATTCATAGAAAATACGGGGTGTTAAATGCAGAGGTAGGGAGTGCTTATTTTTGGAGCAAAACACGAACGTCCTTTGTCCAAGCAGAGGTAGAGGCAGAGCGTTCTCATCTTTAGAGTAGAGGCAGGGCATGCTTAAAGTATTTAGATGCTCTAGCCTTGCCAATTATTGGCGTAGACAAAGGCTTACTCTTTTGATGTTTTAACCTAGCTTTTTCTCTTTTGGGCGCGGCAAAAGCATACACAACACCTTCATACAGTAGGTGTATTTCTCTGACTCTCTTGGCACAGACATGGGTTTCTTACCGTCTTATGTAGCTTTACCCATTTCGGGTAGTTCCAAATTTTAAGGAGTTTGCGTACTCCCAACCTTGTAAGAACTGGTTAGGTCTTTTTAAAAATCCATGCAATTGGCCATGATTAAAGAACTTGATAATCATGCCCTCGAGAACCCTACATTGGTTGGTTTCATGTTCATTCATCATATGGTAGTGGAAGTATGACACTCCTAATTTTCTTTTATATTTGTGGTTCTTCTTTGATAATGGCCAAAA
Source organism: Allium sativum (assembly GCA_030737875.1). NCBI lineage: Eukaryota > Viridiplantae > Streptophyta > Magnoliopsida > Asparagales > Amaryllidaceae > Allium > Allium sativum. Next base: position 1,041,163,005 of record CM060916.1, on the reverse strand, counting down.
GTTAAGTTCGTGTCTAGTTAGGAAGTAGATATTCTAAATAGATATGGTAATGTTGCATTCTTTAGGTAGTCTTGACTCAAAGATTCCCTTTCGAAGTTGGAACTTAGCCATTTTGTTACTCAACTTTGTTGCTTCATCTTTATCTTCAAGTCTTATTTTCAATGTACCTTGAGGTCAAAGCGCAACTTTCTTAGACCATTTTGAAGTAAGGCGGTTGAAATCCCTCATTATTTTTTTCCCGAATATAGCTCCTTTAGTTTGTGATTGGATGGCTTCTTTCATGTGAGAGAATAAACTATATTCCTTCAATGTAGAGCCACTTAAGGCAAAGATGGGTGTTGGTCCTATATGGAAAGGGTTAATGCTCCAACAGTCAGGGTTATACTGTTCTACCTCCCTTTTCTTATTCATGATTTGCAAAGTTTTCATTCTTAGCATTTGTTCTTCAATAACTCTTGGATCAATAATGTCTGGAGTAGAAGATCCTTATTGAAATTTTTTATCCGTGGTCTATCTCTTCAAAATCTAATCAACAGGGTGGAATAACTAGGGATGTGGTAGCTTATCCAAAGGATCAGAGGTTCAGGCCCTCTTTCTAGTGCCAAAATGTTAACAACAAAATCGACAACACCAGAATGTAGGGTTACGGTAATAAACACAGGTGTAATTTAGTTCTTACAAGCTCAACTTAATTCACTGTTTCCTATATATCAATGTCCCAAGTTTGAAGATTAGTTAGTCTTCCTTCAAGAGGTGAGTATCACACTTACAATACTTAGAAAAAAGATATTGTTGATGTCAAAAGCTAGTCTAATTTCAATCAACACCTAAAGTGCGTAATCCACACATAATCACAGTCACAGAGTACCAAGATAACAAATAAGTACAAGGGACACACAACAATTTATAGTGGTTCGGCTTCAACCAAGCCTATGTCCACTTTATAATCTATGTTTATACTGTCGATTATAAGTTACAGTTGCTTTGATTGAAAGAAAGTATAGAAACAAGTGATTTATACACAAAGTCCTTGTATTATGAAGTTGAAGAATCGAAGTGTACGGTATGCTATTTTTGGAGTGCCAATCAGGGACTTTTTTATAGAAGATTCAGCCTCCTTTCCCTTTTAGGAAATGGTGTATTTATAGGCAAAAAGGCGAGCTGATTGAAGTACTACATGGCATTTATCCTACCCGGGGTTAGCAATGTGCTATTAGATCCCAAACAGTAGTTGTAGGGGACGGGACCCAGTCTCCTGCTAAGGAATAGTTCTGCTCGAGAATTGCGGCATACGTGGAGCTCTAGATCTGGTGCATAAAAAGTAGGGCAATTCTCTGTTGACTGATTCCATGGCGTTGGGAATTGAACTTCGTCTTGTAATGCAAAGTTCGGTCTGATATTGTCGGATCGATCTATTCGATCAATCAACGAGATTTTGGAAGTATGGACTGGGCTCAAAGAATATCTTTGTCTTCGGTTATGATGGTTTGAGTCGAACCATTGTTAATCGAACCAAATAAAGGTCGATCCTATACAGGGAAAGAGCCTATTCTACAATCTTCGAAAGTGAGTCTTGATCCATTTGAGTTGTGACGGCTTTTGCCAAAAAGTTGGTTAACACTTTGCCCCCTAAAACATATCTTTCTTGATAAAGGAAGGTATGTTCTAGATGTTCCAATAAGTAGTGTGAAGAAGTCCAGAAAGCCATGGTTACGTCGAACCATATTACAAGATGGCCAGAAAACCGATAATCGTCCACGATCGTATTAAGGTCGTGAGAGAAATGAGGACACAGAAAAAGAACGACCGTGCTAGGATTGTATTTTAGATAAGAATAGAAGGACCAGGTTCTTGCCGAGACGATCCAATTGTGAGGATAGCCTATACTCGTATGATGATCGGGTTTTTCTTGCAAAATCATGACAAGATAACGTTGTTCTTCAAGTGTAAACCATACCTCGAAATCCAAAGAGGGGCATAAACCATATAGAGAGACATAAAAGCATAATCATTTTTAGAGAAGCGTTAAGTCTACCACATCCTGACAGCTAGGAGGTATCAACTATACCCGAAAGGTGGGGATGAGTATAAACCATACGCTAACAGGGATCTAGTCATCTTGTCAAATTCTGGCAAGGTAACTTGGTTTGTCAGGCATAAACCATATCTGGGGATCGAGTATAGATCGTACTTGAGTGACAATTTAGCTAACTATAACCTGGTAAGATAGTCCAATCCTTCAGGTATAAGCCATACTTGGAAACTTAGAGTCGAACATCAATCATGCTTAGGGTGTGATTCTTTCCAATAGATTGAGTATAAACCATACACGAGATTCAGTGATATTTACTCGGCAAATCCTAACAAGGTAGTTTGGTCTGAGTATCATCCATACTCATGTTGAAAGAGAACCAAGCTTGTCACATCCTAACAAGTGAGGTTTTAGCATTGGTATTAACCATACCTATGGTAGTAAAATGAGTATAAACCATACTCGTTTGAGAGGGAGTTAAGTTCGTCAAATCCTGACGATTGAATCCTATTCCTAGGTATAAGCCATACCTTTGGGACGACCGTAAGCCATGCTCAGTATTAGACTGAGAACTCTGTCACATTTCGGCGAAGTACTTACATTCATCAAACATAATCCATGTTTGAGAAGTAAATCTGATTGTTATCAAAAATTATTACAAGACCAAAACAAACCTAATGGGTCTAAAGTTGAATCCAGAGCACGCATTGTGATTAAATCCTAACCCCGTACATGTGTACTTCAACATAGCCACTATTTTAAAATAACAAAAATTGCATTCCTTATATCCTAAGGGACGCGGTGTATCCATAATGACCTAATTCAGATCAGTTGATGATGATGCTGCGATTGCTGGGCTCAGGATCCTTCCTATTCCAAGGAGCATGGGAACTATTCTGAGGAGCATGAGAGGGTAGCTATGGCGGTGCAGACGTTGTGGATTTCTTAACATACTCGGGTAGCTCTCCACGTCTGATCCGTTCTTCAATGAGATCACGCAAGTGTCTGCAGCCATTGGTTCCATGACTTGCCATATTATGAAACATGCACTGCTTTCCTGATTCATGCCCTCTTTGAGTTGTCTCCCTCCTGGGAGGCTTGGGAAAAGGGAGTGTTCCTCGCACGTCGAGGTATATGTCCAATTGTGAGGAATTGAGCTTGATGTATCGATCGTACTTGGGCTCTCTGCGAAACTACACATTTCTGTCATTCTTTTCTGAGACCTTTCCGTTACCCTTATTTTGGACAATGATGTGTGGTCCCCCATCCTTTATTGCAAGTACGTCGAGATTTTCCATATCAATGTTAGCATCTTCTTGTCGGAGGAACCTATCTGCCTCAGAGTAAAAATCTCCAATGTCTTCGGGAGGGTCACTCTGAAGAGAGATTTTGAAGTCTGTCCTTTCCAAAACGCTGGCCATGGAGGCCACAAGCACCATCGATGGTTCAGATCGATCGACCGATGCTACGACCGCATTGAATCTTTCTAAGATGGATCGTAAGGTCTTGCCGGACCGCTGCCTGATGGATGTGAGGAGCACGATGCTCTCAGGCCGGGATATGTGAACTCTGAATTGTTCAATGAAGCGGGTGAACAACATATTCCATCTTTTGATTGATTCGGTTGTTAACTACCGAAACCGCATGACAATAATATCGATTAAGTATAGAGGGAAGCACTTGGCCATGACATTGACTGATGCTGAAAGTACTTCCATGTGGCGCATATAGTGCATAAGATGTATGCCAGGATCTGTCCTGTTGTGGTAGAGTTACAAGGTTGGAAGCTTGAAGTCAAGTGGATTACAGGAATACCTGATTTCCCATGTGAAAGGACTGCGATGGTCATTATCTATGTCTTGCTGAGAAGTAGTGCCTTGGGTGAAGCGCTTAATGATACTGGAGATTTGATTCCTATCCCCGAGAAGTCATTTTCATAAATCCAATTCTGCACTGGTGGTTTTAGCAAGGGTCTCAGTACGGGGTGGGAGCATGCCTCGAGTTCTTGGGGAAAGTTCGGTGCGACCCACGAGTGATGGGTGAGGGTGGTCCCCAGCCTTGGTTGTTGGTTCGATATGACCAGTTTGGGAGAGCATTATCAGCTCGGGGTTCGGTATTACCCCTCCTAGGGTGATATCAGAGTGGTTTATAGTAGTGTTTCCCACTGTTTTGGTAGGATCTGGTATGGCAAAGTGGTCTTGGAGAGACAAAGGGTTGTTGCCTCCAGCCCTGCTTGGATCAACATGTTTGAGAAGGCTAAGTGGGAGATGGTATAACTTTGGTTTCTGGTAAGATGTCAGATTGGACTAGAGGTCGCACCAAACCATGATCTGGTCGATCCAGAGGTTGCATCATTCGATCGGGAAGCAAAGTTGATCCAGGTGGAGGTAGAGCAGCAGACTGATCTGCGGCCTGAATCTCGTCGACCCGAAGGTTAGCTCTTTCCCCAGCTTCTCCTAGTGCATGATGTAATGCTTGGTTGCTTCACCTTCCTTCCATCCGAGCAAATAAGTTGTTCACCGTCTTCTATTGTTTTTTGAGGAGTTCATCCTCATGTGCCATCTATGCTCTAAGTTCAGCCAGAACTCTATCCATCTCGTCCTTGATTAAGGATCAGTACGGTTCTTCATGAGAGGAAGCCTCCAGGCTTGCCTCCGTTGCTGCGTCTGCTGCACCAGCGCCTTGAGCATGGGAAGATGTTGCATCCTTCTTCCGCTTTACCATTGTTTCTTCAGAAATTGCCGAAGGTGGTTGCGCATAGGTTTTCACCCTACAAGGCACGCCAAAGTGTCGACGTCAAAAGTTGGTCTAATGATAATCAACCCCCAAAGTGTGTAATCCACACACAGTTATAGAGTACTAAGATAATAAATAAGTACATGGGACACACAACAATTTATAGTGGTTAGGCTTCAACCAAGCCTACTCCACTTTATAATCTATGTTATACTGTCGATTACAAGTTACAGTTGCTTTGATTGAAAGAAAGTAGAGAAAAAAGTAATTTATACACAAAATCCTTGTGTTGTGAAGTTGAAGAATCGAGGTGTACGGTGAGCTATTTTTGGAGTGCTAACCATGAATTTTTTTGGAGAAGATCCAGCCTCCTTTCCTTTTCAGAAAATGGTGTATTTATAGGCAAAAGACAGGCCGATTGGAGTGCTATGTGGCATTTATCCTATCCGGGGTCAGCAACGTGCTATTTGATCCCAAAAAGTAGTTGTAAGCGGCGGGACCTGGTCTCCTATTGAGTAATAGTTATCCTCGAGAATTTGTGGCATACATGGAGCTCGAGAACTAGTGCAGAAAAAGCAGAGCAAGTCTTTGTTGACTGATTCTGTTGCCTTGGGAATAGGACTTCGTCTTGTAGCGCAAAGTTCGATCCCATATTATCAGATCGATCTTTTCGACCGATCGGCTAGATTTTGGAAGTCTGAACTGGGCTTGAAGAATAACTTTGTCTTCAACTATGATGGTTCGAGTGGAACCATTGTTAATCGAACCAAATAAGATTCAATCCCATAGAGGGAAAGAGCCTATTCTACAATATTCGAAAGTGAGTCTTGATCCATTTAAGTTGTGATGGCTTTTGCCAAAGAGCTAATCAACACTTATCTTGGGATAAGGACTTCATAAAATCATTGCTAGTTGGAGCTAAAATTCCTATTATGGTCGATCTGGTGATTCCTTCTGATTTATGGGTTTGAATTCGAATTAGTAGTTGAAAGACAAGTGTGATTGATAATGGATGCCAAGTATTTCCTTTATTGATCAATTGATGGAGTACATGGAAGATTACAAGAGAAATCCCCAATTTGATTTCTAAATTAGGGGTTTGACTCAAAGAATTGATTATAAGATTTTGGAATGAGGAATGTCTCTTGGAATAAGAAAACACCAATCCCTAAAAATGTGACCCTGGGGTCTTATTTATAGAAGATTCAGACCCCCCCTTTCATATCGACTTCTTAGTATCGATCCAAGTCAGCGCTTTCTAGTTTCAGTGTCGGCTTCAATCCCTTGTTATTTGTACTTATGGGTGTCGTCTTTGTATAAATGTATCGTCACCAAGCTTGTTGGTATCGATAGCACTCTTTTTCTCCCATCATATCTTTTATTGGCTTGCTCTTTCCTTCCATGCGTTCGTTTTTGATCTTGCATCCCATGCTTATGTATTTTGGTGCCGATTTAATTGCTTCTTACTCTTTGTGCTTAACACTGACTTTGGACATCGCCTTCATGCTTTATCCATGCTTTCTTAGTATCAGCTTTGTGGCTTTGCTCATTCTTCGGCGTCCACACCAAACTAATTGCTCACAATATGGTAGTGTCGATAACGTGCTTCTTTTCTTGGTATTAACACCAAGCTATTTGATCCCTTATGTTGGTGCTGATAACATCATTGTTTTGGTGCCGCCTTTGCTAGTTCTCTCCATATTTTCGGTATCAACTCCATATTCCAAATCTTGCTATTTTTGGTATCGGTTCCATCATTATTGTTCCAAGTTCTTAGTGTCGGATTCGCTTGTTATTTCGAGCTATTCTTCCTTGATGGTCGTCCCATATCGGCTTGGTACATCATACAAAGCTTCTTTTCCTTAGTTTGGTACAGAAGTTATAAGGCGGTCGTCACACTATCCGTCAGAACACGGATGATATGTCATGCTGAAATTAAGTATTGTACCAAAGCTTTTTGAAGACTCTACCAGAAATTACTAGTGAAAAACATATTTCGATCACAAACAATCGAGTTGGGAACAACATGAAGTCTCATGATTTCCTTAATATAAAGCTTAAGTAGAAGAGAAGTCATCCTATTAGACTTACTAGGAATGAAATGAGAAGATTTAGTCAAACGACTCATAATAATCCAGACATTGCTGTGGCATGATCTCAATCGAGGTAGGCCATCAATAAAGTCCATAGTAACTTGATCCCATTACCATAACGGGATCTCAAGGGGATGAAGAAACCATTGGGGCGCTGATGTTCAATCTTACTGAGTTGACAAGTCATGCAATTGCTCACATAACTTGCCACGTCACTCAATTCAAGATTAATATAAAAATGCGATAGCTAATGGATCTAGTTAGAACAAGATACAACAACATCACATTATATTGATTACAGAACAACAAACACATCCATATACAGATACATTAGAAGTAAAATACATAGTGATACATAAGTAAGTGGTTATATGAACCACATATATACATCAAGTCCCAAACAAAAGAATAAACACATCATAGTTATGCAAATAGACTATACAAAGACTACAAAAGACATGCCTAAGCATCTAAATACATTAAGTAGTCCATAGCAGAAGCAAGCAAAGAGGGTACCAACAAGAGAGTCTATCCTGAAACAACTCGATCTAACCTGAGTACATAAAATAAACTGCTTGCTTGAGCTTGAACAAGGTTGTTAGTACATGATAAATAAATGTAATGACACAAGATATGTAAGAGGTAAGTTCATTAAGGTCTCAAGTACAATTCGCATGTAGGTGATGATTCTCAAGGCACAAGTGTTTCCATCAACACAATTATTTTGTGCTCGAGGCTAAGGTATGTGTAGAGTCTAAGCTACGCCACACATGCAATATACAAATGGCAAAATTTTGCCAAGTACTATTAACACAAATTTGGTGCCTAGCACAAATGATCCGAAGGTCTACACAAATAGCCTGAAAGCCTAACACAAATGACCGAAGATCTAACACAAATGGCCTGAAAGCCTAACACAAATGACTCGAAGGTCTAGTACTGGCATAACATAAATGACTCAATGGTCTACCAAATATGCCACCAACTCCCAAATAGTAATCCAAATAATGATAACAGTGTGTCTCATACCATACATTCTCACTTATTGGTTTACTACAAGTCAGTCAATTCTACACGGGTGTTGCTTCAATAGAACAGGTTCTGAATTAACCAATATAATGAATCTATGTGCCCCATACCACATGGTTTGTTATATCGTTTAAAGTTGCTTCCTCATTCTCTCGAAGAGTGCAAAACATGTAGTTTTGTATAAAAATACTTGGTTCGAGAAAACGATTTTAAATTGGTTTTAGAAAACGATTTTCTTTAAAATCTCTTTATTATAGAGAATATATATTAGAATAATTATAAATTTTTTTATAAATTGATTTAAGAAATATTTATTTCAAACTAAAATTCTTTAGAAATGGATTTGGAATTCTCGTGCATGAAATCAAGGGAATTAAATAGAAAATCCATTGAAACCAACATATCATTTATTTATTTATTGCAAAATTACCCGATAAACCAATGATTCCTCAAATAATCATTGATCCTTATTTAGTTAAGTGGAGTTGACAGGTACTTCGAATATGCTTAATTAATTATTTTAACCAAATACATTCCCAACTTGCTTCATGTAGTGCTAATATTTCAGAATGATTGGATGATGTTGCTACCAACATTAGCTTCGTAGATTGCCGCGGAATAGCCAGTAATAAATTAAATCTCCGCTATTGCTATTGATATTGCTATTGATATTGCTATTGCTATTGCTAGGTGATTATAAATATGGTATTATAGTATATCTGGACAAAACAATAACTAGTCATCAAAATAGTAGTCGTATAAATTATATTATATATATATATATATCTGAAATAATACGTATGATTTAATACTAGGTATATACATTTTAGAATAGAAAAGAGTTTCATGCTAATAACGTGTTATAAACAGACTAAGAGCAGAAGAAATGAGGGTGAAAATACATTTTTATTGATCTAGATATCTATACAATACAAATGAGATCTCTATTTATAGACACTACATGCCCTTGAAACTATAATAATGTCCATCACATTAAGCATATTCATCATCATCATCACTGTTATTACAATATATTATCGCAAGATAAGAAAATTTAGGATGAAAAGCTAAATGCTTTTAGCTTCATTTTTTACATGTATTTTTTGGTGCTAAACAAGATTATCTTTCAAATTACTTAGTTATGTGTTCATGTGATATAATATAAAACTATATTTTTAATAAGATTAAAAATAAAAGAATGTCAACGCTAGCCGCTCAAACTTCCTTTCTTCATGTCGTTGCTTCTACTCTTTTACCTAGAATCAAATCAGTCCTACCACCCTCACATCAATTTTGACCACTACGCCGCCGCAACCGCAAGGTCCTCCCAAACCTCCTGACCTACCTGACCCTTACTCGAAATCCAATGTTGAGGCGTCGGTTATCGCTTGACTTTGAAAACCAAATGCGAGCAATGTGAACTATATATGTCAACCGGCATGGACTTCAATGTTAAAGCACAAACCAAGGAATGTTAGGAAGTACATTCTGGTTGACATATTTCTACTTTTGAAGGAAAATCCATGAATCATTCCCCTGAAATAATCCAGGAGGGGAATAATCAACGGAGTAAAGCTTTGGTTGGTTTTTTTTCTCAGATCAACCACTTTTTTACACACCTGTTATACAAAAACTTCAGAGTATTTAGAGGCTGAAAGGATAGTTTAAAATCCGATCTGATGGCAGGCTCTTTCTTTTCAAATTTTCCTATTTTGTGGACAAGGAAAAGATTCTACAAGGTGACCCTATAATACTGCACAATAATCTCTTTATTATCAAAAAATATGACCCTTTTATTAGGAATGTACAAGGAAGCATCCGGGTTGTTCCTATATGGGTACATTTCTACAACATACCCATATTCGCCTGGTCACATGTGGGAGTTAACTTGTTAGTCTATAGGTTGGGGAAGTTGATATGTATGGATGAAAGCACAGAAAATGGATAGATTAACATACGCCAAGTGTTTGATGGAATTCAGGGATGAAGAAGAACTAGTAGAAGAATTTGATGTAAAGATTGTTGAAGGTGGTTACCAAACGATTAGAGTAGAAATCTCTGGATGCCTGACATATGCACTCACTGTAAAGCATTTGGTCATAAAACTTCAAACTATGCTGCTCATGACAAGGCGAATAAAGGAAAAAAGAAAAAGGAGGAGACAAAGGAAAATGCAACTAAGGCAACAAATCAAAGGGGTAAAAAACCAGAGAAAATGAACATAAAGAAATGGCAAAGGGTTGGTCCAAAAGGAAGGAGAACATACGAGAAATCATACACAGTAAAGGTGAACAAAGGAGTGAATATCAATGAAAGGAAAGAACTAGACGAGATTAATGTTAACGTAGAAAAAAATGGAAGAGGGCAAGATACTGAATGACAATTCAAACAACCAAATGAAGCTGGATCAAATGATGTAGAAGAACAGAGAATTAGTGAAGAAGTTGTGCATGAACAAAAGTGTTGTTGGCATTGATAAATCTAATGACTCTGTTTTTGTAATTTGTGATGGTAACTCCCCATATAGTATAAAGCAAGGTACTGATTCCAAAAAAAAAAAAAAAAAAAAATTGGTAGAGAGGCAGGAAAAAATGGAAGCCTTTGTTCCCTTCACGGTGAATATTCATGTAGATACTCACAATCAATTTAATGGTTTGATAGTTGAGGATGATGAGAACAGCTAAGAAGAAGTTATGGAAGCAAGCACTGACAACGAATATAATGAAGATGAGGAAAATAATCAATTAGAAAATATGGAAGCTTTTCAAAATATAACTGTAGTCAGTGAACAAGGTTGTTCCTCTCTGCCTAATGGTATAAGAGATGAATTACTAAACACTTTTGTGCACAACACTGTTGCTTGTGCAAATGTAAAAAAAAGACCAAAACATGCAAACTATTAAAAGTACAAAGAAACTTAAAGGTGTGAATTTGGTCATACAAAAGAATAGCAACAAAAGTGAGCATAGCAATCTGGACAATCAACGCATAACTCTTAATAACACAAACTGTTTAAGAAGTGAAAATAATGGGGCAAACTCTGCGATCACAACTAATCAAGTTGAAACATCCTCATTAATGTTTGATGTACCAAAGGTGGTGATTATCAAAGAAAATCAAAGTGATAACTTTTGTAAGAAAAGTGTGCATGGCATGAGTGCACCATATAAAGATATCCATCCACCTAATGCTTACAAACCACCTTTAACAAGCAACCAAAGTGAAAACAGTGAGAAACAAGACAAGACTCAAGGCAAAAACACCGACACTTCCAATATGAACACACTAAACAAAAAGCAACATGTTGGTTTATTAACTGATTCACCTTTGTCAGCAACTTATATTGGATATGCTAACACAACTGCTTTTATTACCAGAAGCAAGGTTACCAACAAATTCTTCCCAAAGTTTAATTAGTGACCCAAAAAATAGGTGTTTGGAACATAAGAGGGGCCCATCTAGATGTAAAGCTTAACCAATGTAAGTTTTTAATTAGTGAACACAAATTGAGCATGCTGGCCATTCTGGAAACACAACTTAACAATGTTTTAACAAATCGTGTTTCTCATTATATAAACCCTGGTTGGAACATGATCAACAACAGTGAACAAGCTCCTTATGGCAAAATTCTGATTCTCTTTGATCCCAATTTTCATCAACTTTCTAATCTTGACTTTAATAGACAAGTGGTACACTGTCATGATTGGCACATCCCTACTGCCACTTCATATTATATATCCTTTGTATATGCTGACAATGCAGCTTTGCTAAAGAGCATTTATTTTAGAACTTACAAAACTGGAGACAAGAAACAAATCGATGGATCATTAGTGTGACTTTAACCGCTGTCTTGATTTGGGGTGATGGATTTGGTGGACACCCTCTCTCTATTAATGATAGAAGTCCCCTTAAACAACTCACTATGGCTGCTAATCACTTGGAGATTAAAACAACTGGAGCTTATTATACATGGAACAATAAAAAAGGGGCAAGGAACTAGAATTTTCTCTGAGATTGACTTTGGTTTTAGCAACACCTCTGCCCTATAGATTTGACCAGAGCTACATAATCACAAACTTGTTCCCCTCCTGTTTGATCATTCTCCAAAAATTGTAACTTTGGGAATAGTTCACAAGAGAGGCAAAGCTTCATTTAGATACTTCAACAACTGGCAGATGAAGAAGACTTTAGAACTGTGGTTAAAACCATCTGGCTTGTTTCAGTTCAAGGAAATCATATGTGCATACTACACAAGAAGCTTAAAGCCACAAAAGATGTTTTAAAGGCTTGGGCATATAACAAATTTGGGAAGGGAAATAAGCACTCCTTGTTATGCAAGGAAAAGTTAGCTGAAATGTAAAATGCTACCTAATGTCAATTACCCATTCCTTTCTGAATTAGAAACTGAAGCAACCAAGGCTTACCAGGAAGCCTTAATCACAGAGAACATTATGATAAAGCAAAAAGCCAAAATTAGATGGAAGATTAAAGGAGGTAGAAATACTTCCTACTATCATGCAACACTAAAGGCCAGGAAAACAAAGAATGACATTTTTAGAATAAAAGATAAGGAGGGAATGCTTCATACCTCTCCTTTTAATATTGAAAAAGCTTTTATTTCTTATTTTTCTGACCTTCTTGGTAACATTGACAGGTTTATTCCCAATATCAATGCCATAGACCCCATGATTCTTCCTAGATTAAGTGAGCAAGACCGTCTTATGCTCACTTCTGAAGTCATGGAGGAAGAGATAACTAAGCATTCTCTTCAATTAACAAAGGAGCTTGTGGTGGCCCTGATGGCTACAATGTACACTTCTACTAAGTTGCATGGCCAGAGATTGGAAATGATGTGGTTAGAGCAGTTAAACAATTCTTCAAGAAGGCAAAAATGCAAGAATCCTTCAATAATATAAACAATGCACTTATTCCTAAGGTAAAAAATCCAGGCAAGGTACAATCTTTTCGACTTATATCATGTTGTAATGTAATATATAAATGGATATAAAAAATCATAGCTAATAGGCTTAAGAAAGTGCTACCTTCTATTATTTCTACTAATCAATCTGTCTTTTTGGAGAAAAGAAACATTCTTGATAATGTGGTTCTATCACATGAATTGATGTTCAGTACAACAATTCTCAAACATCCCTACGTGCCACATTAAAACTTGACATTCAAAAAGTTTTTGACGCTATACGGTAGGACGCAATTGTGCGTATATTAGGCTATATGAACTTCCAATTCGCTTCATAGCTTGGATATATACTTTCATCTCTACTGTTAATTACTCCATTGTTCTTAATGGTGCATGTGTGGGTTTTTTTTAGGGGTAATCAAGGCATTCATCAAAGTGATCCCAGGTCAGCCTACCTGTTCATTATGGTTATGTAATTACTCACACAAATGCTAAACAAACTTGCAAGGCAGAAAGTATTTCATTTACACACCCAAATGTAAGGATCCACAAATTATATCACTTCTATTTGTTGATGACATAGTGATCTTTTGTAAACCTGACACATACACACAATTGATAACATTCTTAAGTGCCTTGAGGAATTCTATTTGATCACTGGTTTGAAGATTAATTTAGAACAATATGAGTTTGTTGCAGCTAGTATTAGAATTGCTCAAACCAATGACGTCACACAACTCATTGGTTTAAAACCAACAATGCAATTATGTCTTATTTAGGTCTTCCACTAGTTACTTTAAGAATCACCATCCAACAATGTATGCCTCTATATAACATAATCATTTGTAAACTTGACTCCTGGGCAACAGATTTTTGAGCCAAGCTGGTCGAGTTACAATTTTGATATCCATTATTTTTTTCTATGCAAGTAGACTGGGCAAGAGAACATTTGTTCTTCCTTAAAGTAGATAAAATTAATACGAATAGCTATGATGAGATTATTCTAGAAGGGCAATACTACTAGCAAATATCTTGCTCCCATATCATTCAGCATCATGGAAAAACCAGTGAGAAAAGGGGTTCCGGGAATAATGGACTTAGTGGCATGGAAATAAGGTTGCACATGCTCAATATTTAGCTGACTTTCTCAACAATGGAATCAACCTTTGGGTCAAATGGTCAATAAATCATATCATCAAAAATAAAAGCTTTTGGAGCATGGAAACACCACATAAATGCAGCTGGACGTGGAGGAGCATTTTTAAACTTAGGGAAGTATTGTTACGTATAATAAAATATAAGTGGAATGCTTATAACAACATTCTGTTCTGACAGGATCCATGGACCAACATTGATGACATTCTAACCAAACAGCTGGAACATGCTGAAATCATACAACCTAGAATTCGCTTGAACTCAAATCTCTTTAGTTTGGTGTATGAGAATGGTCTGCGCCTTCCCAACACATCTAATGCCAGAATTAATGCTTTATGATAGCAAATTAAGGATAGATGGGCTAACACACTGCACACTAATGCAGTAAGCTGGATAAAAGAGGATGGTGTGTTCAAGATAAAGTTGGCATATCACTTCTTAACCTTGAATGGTGATTGGAAGTTGGGAAAAAGGGTTTGGAAGCAAGATTATTCTGTGACTACGAATCTCTTTTTCTGGAAAATATTGAATGGTGCTTTGATGACTAAAGACAAGTTGGCACAAAAGGGTCTTGGCATTGATGGCATGTGCTTTTATTCTGGTATACAAAGTGAAACCCTGAATCATATGTTTTTTGGACGCTCAATTGTGAGTGCCTACTGGAAATTCATCTGTGAGAAAATTGGCAGAAGATATAGTGCTTCGACCAATCAGGAAGAATGGGATAGTTTATACAAAGAAACACGCACACAAGAAAAGAAGAAGAAGCTTATGAATGGTGTTTAAAAAATTTCTATGGTGTATTTGGAAGGAGAGGAAAGTTAATTTGTTTAAGCCTGATCAAGTCAAGAATGTTGTACTATGAAATGGTGGTTGGTGCATGAGATACAACATGACATTGAACATGCTAATTTTGCAACTAAGCTCGGGATAACTTTTTTATTCTTTGTCTGAATTGTTTGTTTTTGTTTTCTTTCCGTTGTGTTGTTTTTTTTCTTTTGTATTTTCTGTGATTGAGGCTTTCTGTGTTCTTCATTATAGTGTATCTCACTATGATCGTCTTTGTATTTTCTCTTAAAGTTTCAATAAAAGGTCGAGGTCCTTTAATCCCGTCGGCTATGCCAAAAAAAAAAGTATAATTTCAAGTTCTAAAGTTATATTCGTTTAGCTTTCATAGCCGTATATTTTTATAAGTTAACCAGCTATAATAATTTTGAAATTATATTTTTCCCTTTCAACTTTGAGGGCAATTTTTTAATTAATTTAGTAATGATGAGAAATTAAAGTGAACTTCTGGTTAATATAATATAATTTGGCATTTGTCCTTAATATAAATATTGACCTTAGTTGTTCTTGAATCCAACTTTTTTTTTTTTTTTTTTTTTTTGTTTCTGTAAAATGTGTACTTAAAACCGAATATCTCATTTATACCAATGATCCCCCATCCCCTTTATCCACCCCTCAAGGTCCAAGCAATTTGATCACAACTTTCGTTAATAGCTAAACGCATGTGAATTTCGATTTTTCAATACACTATCTTCTTCTTTTTTTACACGCACGATTTCTATTAGGACTGTCAACGGATATTTACGTATGTATATAGTGTCATATCCGCATCCGCATCCGAAATCATTTTCCGGTATCCGCATTCTCGATACGGACGGATAATTTTAAAATGCGAATGTACCTATATCCGCATCCGTTTTTCTGGATATTGGATATTTATCCGTTTTCCGGATGCGAATGCGGACGGATTTCGAAGTTTTCGAGTATCCATTCATTGATAATCCATATTTCCATCCAACAATATGATCGGTGATTTTTTAACGTTCGTAGTTTGATGTCCTGTGCGGCAGCTGGGGCCGTCTCATAAAACATTATCTAGTACAAGTGAAGTTATAAAAAGGACCAAGTAATAACGTCTAGAAATAAATACATAGTATATACATTTAAGGATACAAATAAAGGATGTATTCAAGTTTGGATTTTGCTAGGGTCAGTCGCCTAAAACGCGACTGTGTTCTCTACTTGCTACACCATTGGCTAAAATACTTGGAAGTGGGTCCACTACTCAAATATTTGAAGAATAATTAAATCAGTGAACCAATTAGCTGGCGAGTATTATGACAGCCATAGCAATGCTCTTCAAGTTTTCCAGAAACCAGAAACCGACAAAAGAACGAACATTAGCTGTTAAAGCATACCAACCGCATCCGACAGAAAAGGATCCTGCATCCATTTCCCATCTGTCCTGTTATATATGTCGCGCTAAGCTCGGTATCCAACGTTCATTTCGCATCCATCGGTCAGAAAGCAGTAGCACCTTCTCAGTGGCAATTGTGTAAAATATGTAGGCCAGGTAGGGCATATACAGATAATAATTTGAAACTGCCTTTTCCTCGTTGCACACAACTGGCAGTTGCGAACTGCCTTTGTAGTTTATTCACACCCCTTCTTTTCCATGGATGCACCCTGCCAATGTGCGACTTTTATGTTGCTTTTTTAGTCATGTTAAAATTCTTTGAAAAATACATTTAGTAAAAAAAAAAAAAAAAAAAAAAAAAGAGACCATTATGGCAATATTCAAATGTTAACCTTTGCGTGCCACTATTAGTCTAATACTTAGAAAAGGAGACAACAACAATAGTATCTAACAAAACATTACACAGAATGACTACTAAATATTCGAGAAACAAATACCATAAAGGTCTCTCTCTTTTTTTTTTTTTTTTTTTTTTTCAAAAATGTATCTCATTATCCATCAACGTCCACCTCTTCCACCACTTTACAAAAGATATTGTTTTTAATCCTTAATTTTTAAGGATGTACAAAAAACGCTCAGTAATAATCAATATAGACTTACATAGCAATTTCCCTATGGGTACAGGTACCAACGGATGTGAGTACTATACTATCAGCCACCGTATCATTAAAAAGCGGATGTTGGAAAACCTATTCATTCTACCTACAAATATCCATTTAATTATCTGTTTTATCTTAATGACAGGCTTTCCCGCATATCCATAA
The DNA here is from genome assembly GCA_030737875.1 of Allium sativum. Lineage (NCBI taxonomy): Eukaryota > Viridiplantae > Streptophyta > Magnoliopsida > Asparagales > Amaryllidaceae > Allium > Allium sativum. The sequence continues at coordinate 1,041,146,015 of CM060916.1, read as the reverse complement.
ATACATATTTTTTCCCATCCCTATTTTTTTTTAAATAAAGGTACTATTATTATAAAATAAAATAGTAGTTTACAAAGAAAAGGCTTAAGGTGATAGAATCGTAGAATTTAATACAACGAATGCTATACAACCGAAAAGTAAAACACCTTAAGCCAAACCAACCTTATCCATACATGAATTAGAAGACAAAAAAGGCACGCGAAAACAAAAATTCAGAAAAACCAAAACAGAGCCCGCATGCGAGATTACTCCACTTCCAAAGCATCTCTTCAAACTCCCTGCTCTCAAGCTATATGTTCATGGCGGAAACGCTAAAACAAAATCATCAGTTCGTCTTGTATTTTCGGCTTCAATGGATTTTTTTGGTAAGCTCCATATCTCTTCTTTTAGCGTTTTTCGAAAGCATGAATTAAAGCATAGATCTCTACTAGAATTTGCTCCGCCGTAGCTTCCCTAGGCATTGAAATTTTGTTTATACATTTTTCTGCATCTCTCTCTCCAGATATGGCTTATAGTAATAGTAATAGCTATCCTGTAAATAAGTTGCAACTTTTTATTCTTCAAGGTAGAATTCCTAAGTGCAGTAATTACATCCAGTAGCTTGAAACTATCTAGCGTTGGGAAGTATAATTTATCTCTTAAAAAAGACTAGATGTATTTCAAATAATTACATTGGAAGAATAGATGATCTCGGTCTTCAAATTCAGAGTAGCACAGTTCGCATTGTGTTTCAATTTGATTATTCCATTTAGAAATTTTCTCCATGGTAGGAAGCTTGTTCAATCAGGCTAAATAAAAAGTAAAAGCATATTTCTAAACCATTGGCTTTTTCCATAAGAATTCAGCCCATTCTAGATAATTAAATTGAGGAGAAACTGAAAGTTAAGCATATTTAATAGAAAAAAAAAATACCATTTTTGTTAGTTGTCCAAGTCCAGTAATCATCCTACTTATTAGTATATACTTTGATTTTGGATATTTCCTCTGCATCTTTAGAAGGGATATGAAGATTATCCAAATTCCAACTTCCATTCTGTAAAATACTTGCAACTTTGAAGCTTTGGTTGTCACAGTTCATCACGTATTTCCATCCCAATATAGAGATCAGTTTTCTTCCATCAATCCACGTATCAAACCACAAGTGAGTATTCTGACCGTTCACTATATTTTTATTAAATAAGTTTCTGTTATTCTCTCTAACTTTAAGCATCAATTTCCAAGTAAATGATGCATTACTATCCAAATTCATGACCCAAAAGTTCTTATCTTTCGCATACCTATTTTTCATCCATCGTGCCTATAAAGATTTTCCTTGTAGATAATTCCAAATTAATTTTAAGACCATGGCTTCTTGTAGATTTCTAATATTTTTCAACCCAACTCCGCCATAACTTTTTGGTCTACATAATTGATCCCAAGAGATAGAATGTAAATTATTCTTCCAAATAAAATTTGCACATAGCGATTCTATTTTGTTAATAGTATGAATCGGTAATTGACAAGTTTGAATCCAAAATAATATCATAGGATAAATAGAGGAATTAAACAACTCAATTCTGCTTGTGGTAGACAAAAATTTATTACTCCAGCACCTTAGTTTCCTTCTTGTAGAATCTAGAAGCTGAGTAGTATCCCTGTTACTGATTTTTCTGTTCGAAAGAGGAAATCACAAATATCTAACAGGACAATTAGAAATAGGAAAATTCAGACTAGAAGAAATAAATTCCATAGAATTATTGCTTTTATTCAAATAGATTTTTGATTTCTCCTCATTGACTTTCAGCCCAATATCTGCTAAACATTTCAGTACTTTTTTAATTACAAAAATGCTCTCTTGATTACATTTAGAAAAAACAAGAAGATCGTCCGCATATATCAAATGGGTAATAATAGGAAGATTTTTGTATATAGGTCGTAAATTACCCTTATAGAATTCCAGATCCAACAATATAGAACAATACTCCATAGCAATAGAAAAAAGATAAGGAGAAAGCGGGTCACCTTGACGTATGCCTCTGTTACCCTTGATATATTCTTGAGGAATTCCATTGATGAGGATGGAGAAAGTTGGAGATGAAATGCATTGATAAATAAACCTGCAAAATAATGGGGGAAAGTTCATTCTTTTCATTATGAAAATTATAAATTCTCTACTTAACTTATCGTATGCTTTCTGTAAATCTATTTTCAGGCAGAGTTTATCAGCTCCAGGTCTATTGAAGCATTTAACCATCTCATATGCAAGTAAGTTATTTTCTGCCATATATCTTCCAGTTATAAACACATTTTGAATTTCACAGATTAAATCAGGCAGAATTTTTTTTCAATCTATTACATAGAATACTACTTAATATTTTATAGAGAACACTACAACATGATATGGGCCTGAAATCCTTAGGTTTAGATGCATCTTGCTTTTTGGGAATTAGACATAAAAATGTATGATTTATTTCTCTTATGATTTTGCCCCCCCCCCCCCCAAGATAAGCATCGTTGAAAGCTTGAAATAAATCTTCTCTAATATCTTTCCAGTGTACTTTAAAGAATTTAGCTCCAAATCCATCTGGGCATGGACTCCTATCATCCTTCATATTAAAAATAGCTTCATAGATTTCTTCCATCTTTATAAAACTGTCAGGTATTTTCCTCTCTGCAGCTGATACTAGCTTCTTAGGAACAATATTAGGAAATTCATTATTAGTAGAAGAAGAATTATAAAGACCTTGGAAATATTCAATAGCCTTCTTAGTAAAAACATCATTATCAATTATAGGGTTACCACCAGAATCTGTTAAATATCTGATCCTAAGCCTCTCTTTGTTGGTAGCCATCTTGGAATAAAATTATTTAGTAGGGTATCGTCCTCTACCAGACCCTTAATTTTTGCCTTCTGCTTGAGCTCCAACTTTGAAAATATATAAATTCTTCGATTTTTCGCAGATTATATTGATATAACTGAGACAATCTGTTGTCACCAGGATTTGATAGCATTAAATATTAGATTCTATCATTTTCATCTCTTAATTTCTGGATTTTAGAAGAAAAGGAGCTATGATTTTTACACCATCTTCTGAGTTGACTCTTAATAGTCTTCAGTTTGCAGATGATTTGAAACAAACCGCTACCAGTTAGTTTACCTTTCTGAATAGGATATACAATATCAGAATACCCCTCTCTTGTATACCAGTTATTTATGTATCTAAAAGGTTTTTCTTTTATTACACCCCTTTCCAAGATTTTTGCAGCTTAGATTGATGAACATAGGAGTGTGGTCACTGGAAGAGTGGCTCATACATTGCACTATCAATGATGTTATGTTATAAAAATTTAAATAATATACTCAATTACAAGCACAAACAAAATTTGGAATACGAGCATATTGTTATTGCAATGTTGCTGAAATAAACACTTTTAACTAGTTGACCATACTTAAATAATTTGTTTTGTTTGTCTGTCGTTGTTTTAAATGAAAATGTTGGTTATAAACTAAACATATTTCTGTTTTACACCGAAAATAGCTGCGGTTCTTATTGCGCATTGTTGCATAATAAAAATTTACAACCTACGCTAGCATTTTAAAGTGAAAACATTTATTTTACAAAAAAGTGCAATTAAAGCGACAAGTATTTGCAGTCTACATTTCACGTTTTCACTGAAAATATAGACAAGGTGTTTCATAAAATCTGTTTTCAAGAAGGGTTTTCGGATATTAATTTGAAAATGATAGATGAATCTTAATTTCCATTAAAGAATCGACATATGTTATAACATTTGTAAAAGAGTGAATATGTTAATTGATGTAATATTTCATGGTTTATTTAGTCCTGCATTGTGGGATGAGTTCTATCTAAAACTCCAAGGCTTTTATATAAAAGAGCTTATATGCAATGAAGTAGATGCACAAAAAGATCTGAAGTGAATAAAATTTCCCCTCCTTTCTCTAATGGCTTTTCGTTTCTTGTTAGTTTACAGTACATTATCATCTCAATCTTTAAATAAAAATAATGTATTGATACATCTTTTTTTTACTTAATCAATTACTAAAATCAGATATGTCTCTTCCTTTTATCCAGTTCAAGTATCTTGATTTTGATTTGAGTTTTAGTAGATGTACTCTTAGATCATATTGTATTAGTCTCATCTTTCAAATCTCACCGTAGGTTCTGTTAGTAGTTGTAGTAGTGGAAATAGTTGAGTAGTTGAAATAGTTGAAATGGAGAAATGGCTTTAAAGTTTTTGTAACGCAATATTTTTATTGCTTTGAAGTTTTTGTTACAAGTTGTTGTACTTGTTGTAGTACACCATTACAATGTGCCTCTTCTTCTATTTATAGGCATCTTGTAATAATTTTTTATTATTTAGAATTCTCTAGATTTTACATTCCAGACATCTTTAGTAATATAACATATTACAATTTATTAATTTCTTTGGAGTTCTCTAGAAATTTGTAGCACCTTTAACACTTCTCCTTGATGCAAATTTCGGATACTCCAAGATAGTTCGAAGTTGCTCAAATATTGCTCTTGGCAGTGCCTTTGTGAAGATGTCTGCAACTTGATCTTCTGTCCTGCAGTACTTGAGCTAAATTTCTTTTGCCGCTTATGCATCTCTAATAAAGTGATACTTGATAGCTATATGCTTAGTTCGACTATGATGAATTGGATTCTTTGTCATTGCTATTGCTGATTTGTTGTCACAGTAGATTGTAATAGGTTGTCCTTAATGTTCACCCATATCTTCAAGTATTCTTCGTAACCATTTAGCTTGACTTGTTACTTCAGCTACTGCCACGTATTTTGCTTCTGTTGTTGATTGTGCAACTGTTGCTTGTGCAACTGTTGCTTGCTTCTTCGATGCCCATGAGAATATTCCTGACCAAGTGAAAAAGCATAGCCCAATTTGCTTTTCATTTCATCTACTGAACCTACCCAATCACTATCGGTTTATCCAACCAACTTTGAGTTGGTCTTGGTTTTGTACCATATGCCATACTCCTTTGTTTCTTCTAAATATCTTAAAACTCTTTTAGCAACTCCATGATGAATTTGGCTTGGACTCTGCATGAATCTTGATAAAATACTTGTATCATACATGATATCTGGTCTTGTAGCAGTAAGATATAAAAGACTTCCAATCAAACTTCTATAGCGAGATGCATCGGCTTCTGGTGCTCCGTCGTCCTTTTGCAACTTCTCATTTGTTACAAGTGGAGTAGCTACTGGTTTGCAATCATTCATTCTAAACTTCTTTAATAATTCTTCGATATATTTCTTCTGGGAAATAAATATCCCTTCTTTATGTTGTTTCACCTCGATGCCAAGGAAATAATTCATCAAGCCAAGATCAGTCATTTCAAATGTTTTCATCATGTCGTCTTTGAATGCAATTATCATCTTCGTATCGTTTCCCATGTAAATAAGATCATCCACATACGGAGAGACAATGCGAGCATCATACTGACCTTGTGTCTTGATGCATAATGTTAGCTCACTCTTGCTCCTCCTAAATCCATGATCTATGAAGTACTGATCAATTCTATTGTACCATGCCCAAGGAGCTTACTTTAGGCCATGTAAAGCTTTTCTTAATCTTAACACTTTGTTTCCATTGCCCTTACTTATGAAGCCTTGCAGTTTCTCCATTTAGATCTCTTCTTCTAATACTCCATTTAGGAAGGTTGATTTGACATCTAATTGAAAAATATGCCAACATTTCTGGGCTACAAGAGCCACTAGTGCTCTAATTGTGTCCAGACGTGCAACTGGAGCAAATGTTTCATTATAGTCGACACCATATTTTTGTGAGTAGCCCTTTGCTACGAGCCTATCCTTGTGTTTTGGTATTGAGCCATCTGGGTTTAGCTTTGTGTTATAAACCCATTTCACTCCAACGATGTCTTTGTCTTTAGGACAATTATGTAACACCCCGTATTTCTGTTAACACTAATGTTCACAAATTAAAGAATAACTAATCTCAGACATAAAAATTAAGGGAAACGGGTTGCGCTATTGTGTTCGTCTCGAAATTCTGGTTGAGATAGAGTCCGAGTTTGCGTGAATTGGACTTCGTATAAAGAAGTTATGGCCATCGAAGTTTCAAAAAATTCAAAACAGATTTCAGAAAATTCAAATTTCGGAGTCGGACAGGCTAGGCGGGAAAATTCCCGCCAGGGTCAGGTCGACCATAGGGTAGACCTGGGGGTCGACCTGCCCTGACCAGGTCGACCATAGGGTCGACCTGGGGGTCGACCTGGGGGTCGACCTGCCCCCCCGGGCAGATTTGTTTTATGACATGTTGATGACTAGATGATGACTCATTAGGGTTTCTGATATGCTCTGATTGGCTGGGATTAATTCTGGGTTGATCGGACGGCTTATACTAATCCAAAACTCTATAAAAACACCTATAGACTCAAACCTTAAAATCAAAACAAAAATTAGATTCATGGCCTCCATGCCGTCACCTAGCAACTCAGCATAGCCGCCACCAATCAGAGAGGGAGAAAGCTAATCTAATTCAATTCTTTTCAACTTAAACAACAAATCTTCTTCAAGGGAAAGCTAATACAACTTCAGAACTCAGAATTCAGAACTCAAGACCTTCTTTGAGTTGTGAGTTCGATAATTTTAATAAAATAATTATCAATTAATTTGATTGAGTTATAATGTGGACTATTTGGATATGATGTGAATTATTGACCGCATGCTATTATTCATGTAGTAAAATTGTGATGTTTATGTTGTAAATTCTATGATGCTATCTTGTAAAGTTATGATCATCTATGTCGTAATTTTATGATTGGCTTATGTATAATCGAATCACCATGTTGTTCATATGCTAGTTTGGTTATGTTGATTCATATGATAAATCATATGAATGCAAGTTTAGATTTTTATCAAGACATGAATCATATGCAAGTTGGGGAAAATTATATGTAACCTTACATGCTTCATAACATCTATTTTAGATCTAAAGTTAGGTTATGACATGTGTGAGTTATATGCCAAATTCTACATGCTAGTTTACATGTTTAGATGTAAGTTTATACCATTGTTATGTTGCATAAATCACATATGCAAGTTTATATGAATACAGGTGTTTGAATATGAATCATGTTATGCAAGTTTGTTGTTATTGCCTATGCAAGTTTACACCTTTAGATACAGATCTATGACATACATGGTTTATGCAAGTTTGTGACCATTATCCAAACAAGTTTACACCTTTAGATTTGGATCTATGACATATGTTGTTTATGCAAGTTGTAACTTTAGCCTATGCAAGTTTTAGATGTAGAACATCATTCACACATGCTAGTTCACCCCTTATGTTTAGAACTAGTTTTAATTATATGTATGTTATGATGTTTTCTCTATATTCCATGAGTTAGACTATTCAAGTCTAATGTATATTTTATGTTAAACGAATAAATGTACAATGTGGGGTAAGGGGATAATATTAGAAGATTTAATATTAAGAATTGGCATAAATGCCTTAAATGGCATAAAATAAATTTGTGATGAAAATTGGTATGATTTTACATACCATAAATAGATGGACATAATTGAGTCAATTATGGCCATAGTTAAATTTGGAATTAATTGATAATTTGAATAGGGAAAGTAATTCAAATTAGGGAATGAATAATTAGGAGTAATTAATCGTCTAAGACACGAGGTTAGACTCTTTTATGGTGTAAGACTGCCCAGACCCGCCCCACAAATCCAGCTTCCACAAATGCCAGTCTAATGTGGGAGGTCTTAGGCATAAATTAAATACATAACAATCGTAAAGACACGAGGTTAGGCTCTTTTGTGGTGTAAGACTGCCCGGACCCGCCCGGCAAATCCAGCTGCCACAAATGCCAGTCTAATGTGAGAGGTCTTTATGAGGTTACGGTCTTAATGAATTAAGAAACACTTATCCAGATAAACATGTAGTGGGACATGAGGGGGTTATGTGGGTGCCTTAGGTGGCATGTGAAATCTAGTGGGTGCCTTGGGTGGTATTTGAAACACGATTAGAAATACTTAACCAAAAATTGAAACATGAATAAGAAGAGGGTTAAGTGGGATATACTAGAGGGGACTAGGCTTAGGTGGATAGCTTGTGTCAAGTAATGGGGGCCCATTTCAACCAGTAACCCATACGTATCTTTGTGGGCTCGACCCAAGTCGAGGACGGGACATGCATACTGGGCTTGACTGTAAGAGGCCAAAACGGGTTAGCGGTGGCAACGCAAGTCCAACGGGTTCATATGCGTGTGTGGACCTTGGCTAGTAGGTAAGACGTTGTTGCATCGTGTAGGTATAAGCCGTGCATTATTTATGGTATCGGGTTGCCACTTTAGGGAGTGATACACCCCACTGTGGGGCCAGCACGGATATCTACGAGTTAGGGAGCCGATCGCTTGGGAGTAGTGGATACACCTAGTGGAGATAGGGGCAGGCGACACCTATGAAGGCAGCTAGGGGTGCACTAAACTACCAATATAATTATTAAGTTCTGTATGCGGGATCAACCTTAGGGTGACTAGTGGTGGTGCAGTATAGCAATTATCTTATAGTGTTGGTGTAGTTTAGTAATTATATTATAGTGGTTTAGGTGCGCTTTAATGATATCGTTGTTCATCTTGTTTCCTTGTTTACTCTGCCATACTCAATGGTTGTATGGTCATTTCCTGATTTTCCAACTTATGCCTTAGCCTAGTTACTTTGGTAATTATATTGTTAAAGTTGTCGCACTCGCCAGACTTTATATCTGACCCCCTTTGTTTCCTCCTCCCCCCCCCAAGGTGCTCAGGTTGGAACTAGCACCAATGGAGCTTGATTTTGGACAGCTGTGCTTCTTGCTTTTAGAAGATTGCTTGGATCGCTGAAGTAAAGTTCAGCCTCTCTTTTATTTATGGCTGTTTTGTATTGGGGATTATGTGTTTCAGTCTATGTACTTTGAGTTGGTCAAGATGGATATTATGTACTTTGACTTTGGTTTTGATGATGTAATCAAACTTATGTATTTTCCGCTGCATTGAAATAAAGTTTTAAAGTTTTAGTACTATTTATATATGTCTTGTTGTTAAGTTTCTGCTCTATACACACTTAAAATGCTCCATGGAAGTTAATGCATTCCCTTTGTGAGTGACATTAATGGACGTGGGGTGTTACACGTGGTATCAGAGCTGAAGGTTACCAGAACAGATATGAATTTTGAAAAGTTGTTTTTCAAAAACAATTTTTATAAAGAAGTACCTTCAAAAGTATGTTTTAAGGAAAATATTTTCAAGAGAAAAGCTTATTTTTGAAAGCATAACCCCAAGAGCCATATATCTTTCCTTTGGTTATTTTGTATTGAATCTTTCCTTTTTCGTTTCAGCATGTCTGAAGCATCTATGATACCAGAGGGTGTTCACATACCCGGTTGGTTTCGTTAATATCTCGAGGCTAGGGCTGCCACCGTAGGTCCAACAAATCCTCCTCCTCCTCCTCCTCCTCGCGTTGATACTTTTGCTAAGATATGTAAGGACTTTCGGGCAATGGGTGGAAAACCTTTTCACGGGATGGAGACATTTGTTGAAGCTCGAAACTGGCTAAAGGAGGTGGAAGAATTGTTTGGAATCTTTGAAGTGGAAGATGGAACGAAGGTCCAGTTGGCTACCTGGCTAATGAAGGATGAGGCCTTGTTTTGGTGGGAGGTCACTAATGGAGAACGTCCAGTCGATACATGGCCAGATTTTAGGCAGAGGTTCGAGGCGAAGTTTCTCTCATAGGCTGAAGAGAATCTATACATGGAAAGGTTTCTAGCATTGAAGCAAGGGAATATATCGGTGAAAGAGTACATCAACAGATTCAATTAATTGGCAAGATTTGGCTTGGACTTGGTGAATACTCCTGAAAAGAAGGCCCTGAGATTTGTTAAGGGGTTGAACGAGCCGCTTCATGGGTTAGCTATGACCCACATCCCCATGGGGGCTACCTTTGAGAGGCTAGTTGACATGGCGCTTATGCATGAAGAAAAGAAGGGCGCCAATGCTAAAAAGGCACCCGAGAAGAAAGGGGATCAAAAGAAGTCGCAACGGCAACAACAGAACAAGAAAGGTGGCAAAGGCAACAATGGTAAGGGAAAGAAGAGATGCTTTAACTGTAGGACACCAGGCTATCTAAGCAAAGAATGTAGGAAGAAAAAGAAGACTGGCTGTTTCCACTGTGGCGAAGCGGGACATCTTATTATGGACTACCCAAAGAAGGGGCAGAGGGCAGGGTCTACCTCGGGAGGACAGGTGCAGGCTCTCATGGCACTAGGGCAGGCAAGGGGACAAGTTCAGGCTCTCGTGGTCCCACCGCTGCAAGAACGAGGTAGAGCAATTTCCGTTGAAAGTTTAGTTTTTCTGTTTGATCATCCTGTCCATACATTATTTGATTCTGGCGCATCACATTCGTTTATCTCTACATCATTAGTTGAAACACTGCACTTAGATACTAGTCTAGTTGCAGATCCCTTAGTAGTCTCAAATCCTATTGGTGGTTCGGCTCATCTTTCTATGATTTGTTGGGATTTGAGAGTGTTTATCTTGGGCGTTGAGCTTGAATGCAATGCCTTTGTTCTTAGCTTCATGGGATACAGTTTAATTCTAGGTATGTGTTGGCTAACTAGATATGGGGCCATCCTAGATTGTGAAAGAAGGGTAGTTAGATTGTTGGCTCATTTTGGAAAGACCCTTGATATTTCTTATGACCCTAGAGGTCCAGTAATGCTTAACTACCTAGAATCCTTTGACGCAACCGATGATGATTTACATTCTGTTCCCATAGTCTGTGAATATGTTGATGTCTTCGTTGAGGTGAGGGTTTTACCCCCAAAACATGAGATAGACTTTCTAATATATCTAGTAGATAATGCAAAGCCAGTTGCATTGCCAGTGCGCCACATGGCTCCAAGAGAGAGAAGAGTACTCAGTAAGCAAGTGAAAGAATTGCTTGAGAAAGGGTTCATCAGACGTAGTATATCGGAGTGGGGTGCTCCAGTAGTATTTGCCACGAAGGCAGATGGGTCCCTTAGACTTTGTGTGGACTATAGAGAACTTAAAAAGCTTACTAAAAAGAATAGACACCCACTGCTGAGGATTGACGATCTCTTCGATCAGTTAGTTGGCGCCTCAATGTTTTCACAGTTGGACTTAGCCACGGGTTTCCATCAGTTGAGAGTGGTTGAGGATAGCATAGACAAGACTGCCTTTAGGACTCCAGACGGTTTCTTCAAGTGGCTTGTGATGCCCTTCGGTTTGATAAACGCCCCTGCATACTTTGTTGATTTGATGAGTAGGGTGTTTAGGGAGCACCTTAATAAATTTGTGGTAGTCTTTGTGGACGACATCTTGATCTTTTCTAAGAACGAGGAAGAGCATGCCCTACATCTTAGGGAAGTGTTGGAGACTCTTCGAGCGCATAGCCTTAAAGCTAAATTTTCTAAATGTCACTTTTGGAGGAAGGAAGTGCGATTCTTAGGGCACGTGGTTTCCAAAGAAGGGATAGCCGTGGATCCCGCAAAGGTAGTGACCATCCAAGATTGGAAGGTTCCTAAAAATGCTACCGAGGTGAGGAGTTTCTTAGGGTTGGCTGGATACTATAGGAAGTTTATCAAAGACTTCGCAAACATATCAGCCCCGTTAACACGCTTGACGAAGAAGAACTTAGCTTTCACATGGGACATAGATTGTGATGATGCGTTCCAACGTCTAAAGAGAGCTTTGACCACATCCTCAGTCTTAGTGTTGCCAGATGAGAGTAAGCCATTTACCGTTTATACCGATGCTTGTGGGACAGGACTAGGCGCAGTCTTAATGCAAGAGGGAAGGGTAATAGCCTATGGTGGAGGGCAGTTGAGAGTACATGAGAGAAATTACCCTACACATGACCTAGAGTTGGCCGCTATTGTTTTCGCGCTTAAGTCTTGGCGCCATTATCTTCTTGGCGAAAAATTCGAATTGTTCACTGACCACAAATCGCTAAAATATTTATTCTCTCAGAAGGACTTGAACTTAAGGCAAGAAAGGTGGATGGAATTCTTAGCATCCTACGACTTTGAGATAGCATATACCCCTGGCAAGGGTAACGTGGTGGCAGATGCCTTAAGTTGAAAAAGGTTGTCCTTGAGTCCGTTGTTTGTTGAACGACGAAGCTTAGAGTTCATCTCTACGTTTGACTTTAAACCTTCCATTGACTTTGTACCCGGTTTGCTAGCATCCTTGGAGGTCAGACCTACGCTTTTGGGACGGATTGGCGAGGCACAACGAGATGACCCACAATTGGTTGAGTTAGTAGAGAATCTCAAAAGAGGGGAGTCATCGAGCCATCTCCGTAGGTATACTCTAGATGATAAGGGTTGGTTACGTAGGGACGGTAGACTTTGTGTACCAAAAGACGAGGACCTAAGGAAGACCATTCTTGATGATGCACATCGTTCGAAGATGACCATCCATCCCGGCGGGGACAAGATGTACATGGACATGAGACGAGTTTACTTTTGGGCCGGTATGAACAGGGACGTGGCTGAGTTTGTCGCTAGATGCTTGGTGTGCCAACAAATAAAAGCAAAGCAAAAGAAGCCCGGTGGATTGCTTCACCCATTGGAGATCCCACAATGGAAGTGGGAAAGTGTCTCGATGGACTTTGTTGACGGGTTACCGAGATGGAGGAAGGGTAATACGGGGATTTGGGTCGTGGTAGACAGACTTACTAAGAGCGCCCATTTAATTCCCGTGAAGAGTAAGAGGACTTCTCCATGGTTAGCCTCCATATACATTCGAGAGATAGTTCGTTTGCACGGTGTTCCTTCTAGCATAGTGAGCGACCGCGATCCTATCTTTACTAGCGAATTTTGGAAAAGCTTACAAGAGGCGGTAGGGACTCAGTTATGTTTGAGCACCGCATATCATCCTCAGACGGACGGCCAGACCGAGAGGGTGAATCGTATTCTAGAGGACCTATTGAGGTTGTGTGTCTTAGATTTCGGAGGTACATGGGAGGAACATCTTCCGTTCGTGGAGTTCGCATATAATAACAGCTTTCAGTCTAGCATTGGCATGGCACCGTTCGAGGCTCTTTATGGACGGCCGTGTCATTCGCCTACATGTTAGTGGGAGTCTACAGATAAGATCTTACTTGGGCCCGATATGATTAGAGAGACTTCGGAAAAGATCGATTTGATTCGAAGGAGGATAAAGACGGTGCAAGATAGGCAGAAATCTTATGCGGACAAGAGGAGGACAAATCTTGAGTTTGATATCGGGGACATGGTCTTTGTCAAGGTGTCTCCATTACGGAACGTCGTTCGCTTTGGGTCCATTGGGAAGTTAGCACCAAGGTTCGTAGGGCCGTTTCCTATTAAGGAGAGGATTGGGCAGATGGCGTATAGAGTGGAGTTACCCGAGAGACTTAGTAGTGTACACGATGTATTCCATGTATCACATTTTAGGAAGTGCTTGCACGAGACCACAGAAGTGGTAGAACCGAGCTTGCTTAAAGAGGTGGAGATAGAGCGTGATGCGACGAGCTCCTACGTGCATTCTTGGGTCGGAGATTAAGAAGTTGAGGAATCGAGAGGTCAAGCTAGTCAAAGTGCAATGGGGAGATGATGAGAGCAACACTACTTGGGAGACGGAAGAGAAGATGCATTCATTATACCCTTTTCTTTTCGAGGGTATGTCTTTTAATTTCTCCTTTATCGCTTACCTTGTACTTATCTTATCTTTAGTATGTCCTCTCGCTAGTACCTTTGACCTCTGGATAGGGTAGTCCTGTGGTTGAAACATGTGCTTGAGACATGTTATGTATGATGGATGCATGTGGATGCAAGTGTTTTCTAGTGATTGCTCGTGGATGCATTTACACACAATTTAGGCACTAGATTGGCTCAGTCACTTCATATTGCATATTGCTTATAAATGTGTGTGCATATTTAAGCTAATGGATGTATAATGGTTGTGCAATCATATGGATGCGGCATTTTGGTGAATGGTTGTGCACGCATGTAGAGGTAATATTTATCGATAGGATTCTTTCGCATACATAATGGACGCATGGCACAATCATGGTTTGCATTAAGGAGGTCAACTGAATCAGTAGACCGCCTGATTTCGCATTAGATAAGGAACATATACACACACTTCTTGCATATGTTATACAGCATTAGAAAATTTTAAGGACAATGGATGCCTGTGTTTGATGGTTGAGTAGATGGTTGTTTGGATGGTAGGATATTCATTTTCCTTAACTTGAAGATTTCGGGGGCGAAATCCTTTAAGGAGGGGAGAATGTAACACCCTGTATTTCTGTTAACACTAATGTTCACAAATTAAAGAATAACTAATCTTAGACATGAGAATTAAGGGAAAAGGGTTGCGCCATTGTGTTCGTCTCGGAATTCTGGTTGAGATAGAGTCTGAGTTTGCGTGAATTGGACTCCATATGAAGAAGTTATGGCCATCGAAAGTTTCAGAAAATTCAAAATAGATTTCAGAAAATTCAAATTTTGGAGTCAGGCAGGCTAGGCGGGAAAATTCCCGCAAGGGCCAGGTCAACCATAGTGTCGACCGGGGGGTCGACCTGCCCTCCCCCCCCCCCGGGCAGATTTGTTTTATGACTTGTTGATGACTAGATGCTGACTCATTAGGGTTTCTGATATGCTCTGATTGGCTGGGATTAATTCTGGGTTGATCGGACAGCTTAAACTAATCCTAAACTCTATAAAAACATCTATAGACTCAAACCCTAAAATCAAAACAAAAATTAGATTCATGGCCTCCATGCCGTCACCTAGCAACTCAGCATAGCCACCACCAATTAGAGAGGAAGAAAGCAAATCTAATTCAATTCTTTTCAACTTAAACAACGAATCTTCTTCAAGGGAAAGCTAATACAACTTCAGAACTCAGAATTCAGAACTCAAGACCTTCTTTGAGCTGTGAGTTCGATAATTTTAATAAAATAATTAGCAAATTAATTGGATTGAGTTATGATGTGGACAATTTGGATATGATGTGAATTATTGGCCGCATGCTATTATTCATGTAGTAAAATTGTGATGTTTATGTTGTAAATTCTATGATGCTATCTTGTAAAGTTGTGATCATCTATGTTGTAATTTTATGATTGGCTTATGTATAATCGAATCACCATGTTGTTCATACGCTAGTTTGGTTATGTTAATTCATATGATAAATCATATGTATGCAAGTTTAGATTTTTATCAAGACATGAATCATATGCAAGTTGGGGAAAATTATATGTAACCTTACATGCTTCATGACATCTATTTTAGATCTAAAGTTAGGCTATGACATGTGTGAGTTATATGCCAAATTCTACATGCTAGTTTACATGCTTAGATGTAAGTTTATACCATTGTTATGTTGCATAAATCACATGTGCAAGTTTATATGAATACAGGTGTTTGAATATGAATCATGTTATGCAAGTTTGTGGTTATTGCCTATGCAAGTTTACACCTTTAGATATAGTTCTATGACATACATGGTTTATGCAAGTTTGTGACCATTATCTAAACAAGTTTACACCTTTAGATTTGGATCTATGACATATGTTGTTTATGCAAGTTGTAACTTTGGCCTATGCAAGTTTTAGATGTAGAACATCATTCACACATGCAAATTCACCCCCTTATGTTTAGATCTAGTTTTAATTATATGTATGTTGTGATGTTTTCTATTTATTCCATGAGTTAGACTATTCGAGTCTAATGTATATTTTACGTTAAACGAATAAACGTACAACGTGGGGTAAGGGGATAATATTAAATGATTTAATATTAAGAATTGGCATAAATGCCTTAAATGGCATAAAATAAATTTGTGATGAAAATTGGTATGATTTTACATACCATAAATAGATGGACATAATTGAGTCAATTATGGCCATAGTTAATTTTGGAATTAATTAATAATTTGAATAGGGAAAGTAATTCCAATTGGGGAATGATTAATTAGGAGTAATTAATCGTCTAAGACTTGAGGTTAGGCTCTTTTGTGGTGTAAGACTGCCCGGACCCGCCTGGCAAATCCAGCTGCCACAAATGCCAGTCTAATGTGGGAGGTCTTAGGCATAAATTAAATACGTAACAATTGTAAAGACACGAGGTTAGGCTCTTTTGTGGTGTAAGACTGTCCGGACCCGCCCGACAAATCTAGCTGCCACAAATGTCAGTCTAATGTGGGAGGTCTTTATGAGGTTACGGTCTTAATGAATTAATAAACACTTAACCAGATAAACATGTAGTGGGACATGAGGGGGTTAAGTGGGTGCCTTGGGTGGCATTTGAAATACGATTAGAAATACTTAACCAAAAATTGAAACATGAATAAGAAGAGGGTTAAGTGGGATATACTAGAGGGGACCAAGCTTAGGTGGATAACTTATGTCAAGTAATGGGGGCCCATTTCAACCAGTAACCCATACGTATCTTTGTGGGCTCGACCCAAGTCGAGGACGGGACACACATACTGGGCTTGACTGTAAGAGGCCAAAACGGGTTAGCGGTGACAACGCAAGTCCAACGGGTTCATATGCGTGTGTGGACCCTGGCTGGTAGGTAAGAAGTTGTTGCATCGTGTAGGTATAAGCCGTGCATTATTTGTGGTATCGGGTTGCCACTTTGGGGAGTGATACACCCCACTGTGGGGCCAGCACGGGTATCTACGAGTTAGGGAGCCGATCGCTTGGGAGTAGTGGATACACCTAGTGGAGATAGGGGCAGGCGGCACCTATGAAGGCAGCTAGGAGTGCACGAACCTACCAATATCATTATTGAGTTTTGTAGGCGGGATCAACCTTAGGGTGACTAGTGGTGTTGCAGTATAGCAATTATCTTATAGTGTTGGTGTAGTTTAGTAATTATCTTATAGTGGTTTAGGTGCGCTTTAACGATATCGTTGTTCATCTTGTTTCCTTGTTTACTCTGCCATACTCAATGGTTGTATGGTCATTTCCTGATTTTCCAACTTATGCCTTAGCCTAGTTACTTTGGTAATTATATTGTTAAAGTTATCGCACTTACCAGACTTTATGTCTGACCCCCTTTGTTTCCTCCTCTTTTCTTCCTTTCCCCTCCTAAGGTGCTCAGGTTGGAACTAGCACCAGTGGAGCTTGATTTTGGACAGCTGTGCTTCTTGCTTTTAGAAGATTGCTTGGATCGCTGAAGTAAAGTTCAGCCTCTCTTTTATTTATGGCTATTTTGTATTGGGGATTATGTCTTTCAGTTTATGTACTTTAAGTTGGTCAAGATGGATATTATGTACTTTGACTCTAGTTTTGATGATGTAATCAAACTTATGTATTTTCTGCTGCATTGAAATAAAGTTTTAAAGTTTTAGTACTGTTTATATCTTTCTTGTTGTTAAGTTTCTGTTCTATACACACTTAAAATGCTCCATGGAAGTTAATGCATTCCCTTTGTGAGTGACATTAATGGACGTGGGGTGTTACAATCTACAAGCTCCCAAGTATTATTCTTCTCAATTATTTTTATTTGTTCTTCCGTTGCTTTGACCCATACTTCTTGCTTGGATGCTACTTCATAGCTTTCGGGTTCAAATATAGCCACACTGCAAGTTTCATATATATCTACCAAAGATCTAACTCTTCTTGGAGTAGACTCTGGTGTAGAAGTTTGTTGTTGAGGAGGTGAAGAAGGCATACCTGGTTCTTTTGTTACGTCTTCCACATTTTCATGAGATTCACGTACTGGAATAGAAATGTTGCCTCTCTCTAGTTTTGTTCATCCCAAATCCAAGTAGCATTTTCATCAACCTCGACATCTCGACTAATCGTCAGCTTCTTTGTTTGCAAGTTATAAACTCTATATCCTTTCAATTGTGTGCTATACCGCAAAAAGATTCCTCGTATGGTCTTCTCATCTAGTTTGTGTCTCTTTTGATCTGGAACATGTATGTAGCCGATCGATCCAAAAACTCTTAGATGCTTGGCTGTTGGCTTTCATCCACTCCATGTCTCTATAGGAATCTTGTCTTGGACTACTGTAGTTGGACATCATTTGAGTATATACATAGTAGTGTAAACTGCTTCTGCCCAAGAAGTACTGGATAAGCCCTTCTCCTTTAACATTGATCTTGCCATCCCTATGACTGTGCGATTTTTTCTTTCAGATACTCCATTTTGTTGTGGAGTATATGCAACTATAAGCTGCCGCTCAATGCCTTCATCATCACAAAATTTATCAAACTCATGGAAGTTTTACTCTTTACCACAGTCACTACGAAGCCTTTTTATGCGTTTCCACTTTGATTTTCGACAAGAGCCTTAAACTTCTTGAATATTCCAAAGACTTCTAATTTTTATTTAATGAAGTAGACCCATGTCATTTTAGAGAAATCATCAATAAAGAGGATGAAATACCTGTTGTTATGGAGTGAGGGTGTTCTCATCGGTCCACAAACGTCAGTGTGAATTAACTCCAACAAGTTTTTTGCTCTCCAAGTGCTTCGTGATGGAAATGATGATCTATGATGCTTTCCGAGAAGACATCCTTCACAGACTTCATTATTTTCTTTTATACATGGAAAATCTCATCGTATTCTTTTGATATAACAATTTCAAGGCTTGAATGTTGAAGTGGCCAAATCTTCGATGCCATAACCATGAATCATCAACTTGTGCCATCATGGCTATATTAGTAGCATATTTAAAACTTATTGGAAAACTTTTGTTTCACTTCTCCATTTTTACTTGGGCTATCTCTATTCTTTCATTATTGTTGTTATATATTTTGCAAATGCCTCCTTCAAAGTGAAGAGCATAGCCTTTCTCCATCATCTGGCCAATGTTAAACAAATTTTATTTTAGATTTGGAACTAGTAAAACATCTTTGATAAATTTGTACCTTTCTTTGTTTCCACCATAACAGTGCCTCTGCCTTTTGATTCTACGACAGTGCCATTCCTTAATCTTACTTTTACTTTGACAAAATCATCAATATCCTTGAAGATGCTCCCATCTTTAGTCATGTGATCACTACAGCCGCTATACAAGTACCACTTTCCACCATTTTCATAACTAGAATCTTGGGTAGCATAAAAAAGATGTTGGTCTCGTTATCATGCTTTTCGACGAAATTTGCTTGATGCTTATTTAGGCTGAAACAATTCTTCACCAAATATCCATATTTCTTACAGTGTCGACATTATGGCTTTCCACAATTCCGACAGAACTTCACCAAGTGATTTGTCATCTTAAAAATTCCACATGAAGGATATTTATCTTGTTTATTCTTTGAGAAATTTCTAGAATTTCCTTTGTTTCCAGAATTTTCTCCATCATTCTTATTTTCTCCATATCTTTTTTTTTGGGATGATAACTTGAGTTTCGACTGAAAAACATTTTCAATTAAGACTTCATCATGTCTTCTCATTCGTTGTTCAAATGCTTCATGGGAGCCCATTAATTCAGCCATGGATAAGGTTGATAGATCTTTAGTTTGCTCGATCATAGTCATGATGGGGTCATACTTACGAGGAATTAAAATTAAATTTTTCTCAATAATCCTCTAGTCCAGAATATTATCCACATAAGCTCTTATTTGACTAACTATTTCTTTTATTTAGGAGTAATACTCCTTTACGGTCTCGACTTCTTCATTTTAATTAACTCAAACTCACGCCTTAATGTTTGGAGTTTAATGGTGCATACCTTTGCAATTCCTTGAAACTCCTCCTGTAATGTGGTCCATGCTTCTTTGGAATTTGTAGCTCCCATTATTCTAGGAAAGACAATATCGGTCACCGCTTGTTAAAGAATACATAACGCTTTTGAATCTTTTTGTTTATTTTCCTTTAACTCCTTTTTCTGAGCTTGGTTGAGAGTTGAAGCATCTTCAGGAATAGTGAACCCTTCATCTACAATATCCCATAGATCTTGAGAGCAAAAAAATGTCTTTATTTTTATGCTCCAAAAATCATAATTTTCACTGGTAAAAATAGGTGTTAAATTTGGTGATACAAAATCACAAATTGATTGGAACAAATTTGCAAAGAATGGAAAGTAAATATTTTTATAATGGGAATGCATTTGATGAGGTGGTAGGGAAATAAATGAAGGGATTAATTTCTTCCATCTATGCTAAAGAAACGGATTGATTTACTTCCTATGTTTGCTCATTTGTTGTTATGGTAATTTGCCTCCATTATATTATTACCATATGTTGTTAATTTAAATGATGACTCACATAGATTTGCACTGGCTATATTTTGAGGGGTAGACTTTGGTGTAAACCCATCCTGGCCTAGAGCCAGTGATCCCCAATGGTGTCTCTTCTTGTTAAACCTGATTGAGGTTTGGATATGTAAACTCTTATTTTGTAATCTCTTGTAATTCTCTCATGTAGAATAAAATCTCTCTCTGTTGGACTGGACGTACACTATCTCGAGAATAGTGGAACCAATATAAATATTGTGTCTCTTTGTTTCTCTGCTATAGTTATTTACTATTTTGTTGATGTAATAGAATAATTGCTATCAGATTAGATTGGTGTTCAATTGGCAAATCTAGATCCTATTTATTGCGCTTCCACTTATGCTCAATTTTCATAACAATAGGAATAGAAATTGAAGGAGATTGAACAATGTTTGCCATAGCTTATAATGGTTGCAAATTTTTTCCGCTTAATATGAGAACAAACGAAGCTCTGATGCCACTGTTTGTAGTTGTATTAGTGCAAATAGTTGAGTAGTTGAAATAGTTGAAATGGAGAAATGGCTTCAAAGTTTTTGTAATGCAAGAATTTTATTAGTTTGAAGTTTTTTGTCACAAGTTGTAGTACTTGTTGTAGTACACCATTACAGTGTGCCTCTTCTTCTATTTATAAGCATTTGCAATAATTTTTTATTATTTAGAATACTCTAGATTTTACATTCTAGACATATCAAGTAATATAACATATTATAATTTATTAATTTCTTTGGAGTTCTCAAGAAATTTGTTGCACCTTTAACAGGTTCGATTTTTAGATCTAAGTGTATCATCTTGTCTTTTAGATCTTATTATATCAGTCTTAATTAGCTCTCATGTAGGTCTAAGTTTTTAGATCTCAATTTATTGTACATGTATTGTTTGTCAATCATTATATTCTGGATCACATTCTACTATAGATTTGGCTAAAAAAAATTCTTATCTTTCTGATCTTATTATATTATAGGTCTTAATATCATACACAATTAATATATTCTTGAGATTTGAATGTGATTTAAAATTAAAATATTGAAGATTCTGATTTTGGAGTTTGGATTTTCATTGATTATTTTTGTATACATTAGTAGAAAGCAAGTTTTAAATTTGATTATTTTTGTTGCTGATTCAAATAAGTTTATAGAATTTGATTGGATTTTTGTTCGTGATGTGGATCTAAGCAATATAAGATGTTCGGTAAACGAAATTTTCACTTTGAAAACTTTTTGGTTGAATTCTGATTTGAACAAACACTATGAAAATGATTTTGCTATATGATTAATATTTCGAGAAGATTCTTTTATTGTTTTTCAAAGAAGCAAATATAAGGATAATATGCGTCTAGAAGATTGAATTAAGTTTAGATTCATCGTTGATTTTAAACATTTGATATGAGGGGAAACATCAATGAAAACTTTCATGATAAACTTATTATCTATAATTTAAATTAAAATTAAATAGAGAACTTGTAGTTTTTATAATGCAAGAGAGTAATTTTGATATGAAAATAAAGATCTAAATGATCTCTAAATCTTGTAAGGAATTAAAAATCAAAATTGTTTTTACTTAGGAAAATCTAAATTTCCCAAAATTTTGAAATAACTTGTGTAGATTTGAAAACCTACGTTTTTGCTTTGATAATGTTTCTTGATTCATATATTTGCAAAGAAATCATTTTTTTGTGAAATTTATGTTTTGGGCCACATAACTATTATTTTCGCCCATTCCTATCATAAATGTATTAGCAATAAAAGATTAAATTACTTTATCATAGATGCACTAAATGCCTTGATTATAGCAAATTAAATGTTACTATAGCTTTATATTTCGAGAAAAATAGACGTATGATTTATTATTTAGTGTATTTCTTTTATCAAATAAAGATTGTTATAATAAGTTTGAAAAATAATTTGAAGTTATGTAGATAAACTAGAAATTACGTAACTCGGATTCTGATACCAAAAATCTTTAGTTACAAAAAAAAAAAAATTGATAAAGCGCATAAATTTGAAGTTTCTTGGGTTTTCCAAAACATAAAAGCATCTAACTAGAAGTTTGCAAAAGGTTTGAGAACAAGAATTTCATCATAAAAAAACAACATGGGACATATACGTGCATTGTGAGAACCTGAAGTTCGTTGATCAATGAAGTTGAAATAATTCATGAATTAAAAGCTTAACATTTTAATTGAAATTATATGAAATGATTAAATTTTCTTATTTAAGAAGCTAAAAGAAATAAACAAATCATTACATGATAATGACGGTGCATTCAAGAGGATCAAAAAATCTCCAAACAATTAATATCTTACTTACATATTTATATTTACATATTATGTTAACCATATATCATGAAAATATCGTGTTGCATGACATTTTAAAAATAGTGCACATAAACATCTCATACAGAGAAAGAAGTGATCATAAAATATTTGTAAAAGAAATTTATTTATATATTTTGTTATTTTATTGAACTATATAAATGTATAGAAACTAGATTATGAAGGATCCTTATGTTGGTTAGATTTGACTCAAACTTAAAATTTCAACGCTATGTAGTGCATATTATATATTTTATTATAATTATCTCAAACCTCCCTAACATTTAATAAATCAAATATCTTTAGAACACACTATTCTACATTCAAGTATTTAATTATATTAAGAGTCATGCTCTTAATCATTTCATGAGAAATATTTCATGCGCAACTCTAACTACCTAGATTTTTAGTACATGAATATTTGATCAATTTAAATATTAAAATAATTAATTTTGGAATATAATGACTTAAATTAATTCCAAAATGAGAATTTGACTATTGAATTACCTTAACGTTTGGATCTTGAGTTCAAAATGAAATTGTTAACGATATTTTCTGTCAACACCCGGAATAAGTTACATGGAGCACATACTTAGGAACATTAGTGCAACAACGATCTAAGGTTATTGAAAACAATCCAGGATCAATGTTCCTTAACTAAATCTTTCATTTCTTAAGTATCATGATCTCCGTTCTGAAGATTAGTTATTCTTCCCTCAGGGGGTGAATATCACGCTTACATGACTATGCCACTGCAACGCTTATCAACTCAAATGATCCTTCCGCATCGAGCCAGCCCAAAGGGCTTTGGTTGCGCTAGTGATCGAGTCATAAGCCTGTAGTCAACCTCTTTTCCGAAGTTGAGTTGCATTAGGCTCATTACGGGAGAGATGATTCACGCTGCCAACCCTCAAGGTAAAGGGAAAAGGCTTCGGGTTTATACAAAGCCATTCCTCTTTATGATGGTGTCGCGAACAACTCTTTCATACGGAAGGTTAGTGCTAACTCCCTATTTCATCATAAATGACACAACATGAATATTAAATCACAAGATGTTTAAGCCTCGAACTTCTCTTTTTATAAATTGCAGATGTGTTACAGGAGTTGAAGAAATCCCTAATCCAATTTAGAAAATAAGGTTTGCTCCTCAGAGGAAAAGAAACAAGATTGAGAAAATGAAGAAACCTCCCCCAAAATGTAACCCCTGGGGTCTTATTTATAGATAATTCGGGGCCCCTTCTACTGTTGGGCTATTGGGCTCGCGGATGCCTCTGCCAACCACTTTTCTCCTTGGTTTCGGATGTTTTGCTTCCGGCTGCCTTTATGGTGCTAATTATAGTTTCCGAAGTGAATGCCTCGATCAATCGAATCTTCTCCGAGATTGACATGGGTTTTTCGATGTAAATGACTTTCGAAAGGCATTTGTGCTCTCGGTTGTACCTTCCAGGTGTAAGCTTCCGGTTTTCTCATGAATACTTAGAAAAGCTTGCCCTCGTGATGCATGTAGATAGCTGTCGGTTCGGAACCCTTGTTGGCGTCGGCACTAAGCAAATTAGTATCGATAGCCTGTATCCCTCTTTGGTTTTCGGTTTGCCTTCCGGTGGAGCTTTCCAATGATGTCCAGCCTTCCGAAGGGTTACTTTAGGTGATTTACCCTTTGTTTAATATAACGACCTCCCGATGTTTGGTTATTCGGGGGATAGTTTCGGATAACCCTTAGGTGCTTTAGGCTTGGTACCTTTAATGCCTTTATCTCTTGATGTATTGGTGTTAAGCAGGTTAACACTGACATCCCTTCCGTCTTTCTGGGTTTTGATTAGCGGAGCTCTTTGGCTTGTCCTTGCTTGTCTTCTATCCTAGGTGACCCTTTATTGTGGAACCCCCTGCCGGACATACCTTGCCAGATATATCCTGTCGGGATTCTATAGATTTCGAGCTCCTTTCTCCTAAGAAGGTGTCAATTTATATAGCTCTCAGATTATCCCTTCATGCTCTTGGTTCTTTCTAGTATTTGGCTTTTGCTTTTGAAGGCATTTCTTGTGTTGATGACGATCCGCTGCCCCTTCACTATTAGTCTATTTAGGAGTTGATTTTGGTAGTAACAGAAATCATATTTGATTTGAAGCTTATGTAAGATTTTATTTGTATGCAAACGATAATAATAATTTATTATCAATGAAATTGAAGTGTCTTGAAATTGACTATTACAATTCAATTTTGATTAACACATAAAATGATAATTTTGCAAACAATCTTGAAATTTGATAAAGTCAGTTTCATCGAATTCAGAATGGTAAATTATTGTAAGATTTCAAATTTCACAATGATCAGACGATCCGCATAATCATGCGAGCTTTGGAGCGCTCGATGAAATTAAATGGGAATAAAACAATCGAAAGTTCTCTTCTTGTAAATAATCTCATTTCAAAACCTAATCTCCTTCATCTTTTTTCCTCCTATTTGTTCAGAAAAATGAGCCACCGTCTATCTCTCCCTTAAACAAACTAATTCATGAAATATACTCAACAAAATCAAATGAATTTTGATCCCTTGGCTTTGTATGTTTGATTGCTTGTAACATCCCGAGATTTGCGATAATTTATATTATTAAATTTAATGGTTATTTTGGATAACAATGGATAAATGCAAGGTTAATAAAAATTATTAAGTGGATTTAATTGATATAAACTTGAACAAGTTAATTTAACGGTGAATTCAATAAGTTATTAATATAATAACTTGTACATAATGGTAAATATAAGATTTGGTTATTAATTATAATAAAAGGAATTAAACCAAATATGGTAAAAGAATGGTAATATTTTATGTCGTCAAATGAAATTTATTAAGTTATAATAATTAACTTATATGTGAATAACTTTGCTTATTTGTTTATAACAATAAGTTTATGATATATTAATTAGATGTTGTAAATAGTCATAGATTTCAAAAACTAATATTAGTGTAATGACATAAAAGTGGAAACAAATTGCAATAAAGATAATTTAATGGTGTAATTAATGGAAATTAAGAACGGTAACTAAAGTAATAAATTGAACGTTTAACTAATTTAAAAACAACGAATTAAATGAGACTTAATCAAATTTATTGCAATTTTTGGTAATTAATCATGCATATGTTGGTTTACATGTCCATACATGTGTGTTCACTATCCATATATGCATTACACAGACCAATGCATCCATTAATATATACAAACTAAAGGGATGGAAGCCAAACAAGCGATTCGGATATTTTTCTTCCCCACATGCGTAGAATAAATCAAACCGATCCTATATTTTAGGAATACATGTTCAACATGGCTACTGTTCACGTTTCTTTTTAAAGGCCATCATCCCATTCCTATTTTTCCCCTTCCACTTTCAAAATTCTTGCTTCCCTTTTATTTATTTATTTTCTTTTCTTCGATATGATAATTTGTTTTAAAAAAATTAATTAACCAATGATCCTCCTCTTTCAAAAATGTATAACCATTCAAAGAAAATTCCTAAATTTGTGAAACTTATTTCTCTGGGTTACTTGAACCATGATCTTCACTTCCATTCGCGTCTTGAAGGTTGCGGCGCCATGCGAAGTGGAAGAGATAGAGGAGAGAAGTGGATGGGTTCGGACATAAATTGGGTTCGGTTTTGTTTAATTGCTTGTAGCATGAATGAGAATGGTGCTAGAAGGTAGATGAGTTGCATGATTTGTTTGCTGAGAGTTTATCTTGTTTATTTTATTTTAATTTGAGAATCCAAATGATACTTGCGTATAACTTTTGCATACGAGCTCCAATTGACATGCGGCTTGTTGCATTGGAATCATATCGACGAACTCTTCACGATGGCGCTGAGTTGGATAGATTCTGAGACAGTTAAATTTTGGGGCTTATTTTGGATTTCAAATGCGTTCAGAAATAAAGTTGAGTAATTAAACCCACTCACACCTAACTAAAATATTTGATTGTCAGTTAAATTGAATTCAAGTTATGATATGATTGTATTGGTTGTTGTTTGACTGTTTAAATTTATTATTTATGTTAAACTTGCATTTGTATAATCTAATTTAATTGTTGATAAAAAATTTATAGTTAGAATTTAGTTTCTATTTAAAAAACCACATATCTAATGAGTAGTAAACTGATATCACATTGAAATGTTTAGATGTAGTGATTTTGATTGATGCCATGGATTTATATATTTATGTATTGATATATGATTCATATTGTTATCGACATTGTCTATATACGCCTTTTGATTTTGCTGATTAATCCCAACTTTTACCCTAGACGTTATGGGAATCAAATAAACCCGGGATTAATCATTTAAATAAATTAAGAACATAGGTTGAAATGATAATTACCTATGACCCTGATTTGGATTGAAATGATATGTGACAACCCACGTCCGTTAATGTCACTAACTAAGGGATTGCATTAAATTTCGTGAAGCGTTATAGGTAAACAGAACAGAAACATTACAAGACAAATATAAAATAGCAGCGGAATTAAAACTTTTATTAATCATAAAGCATGGTTACGCCATATGTTTGAAAATACATAAACTCAGTACATCATTAAAAATTATGTCTTGTACTTTAAGTATCAGAGTGAAATAACAAAGAAAGCGTAATCCCCAAATCATGAGCCATAGTAGCAAAGATAGAAGCTTGAGCAATACACCTAGAAGCTCCAAGCAAGACGATAGAAAAATCATGACTAAGCCTGAGAATTCCCTCCCTTGAGAGCCTTGGGGAGGGAGGGGGGATGAACAGAAGAAAGAAGAGGAAACAAAAAGGGTCAGACATAAAGTCTGGCGAGTCTAGTTACTTTTAGCCGGTAAATAAATAAAAGTAACATGATAGGCATATAAAGTGGATAAGAGAGATCACTACATAAATGGCAGGTGTGACAAGGTAGAACGGATAAGGTGTATATGCTCCCAATGATTACTCTGCACTGTTACTAGTATATCCAGAAAGAGATGATCCCTTCAACTATAAGGTGGTATACTTAGGTATACGTCCAAATGTATCCTTACTACTACCCTAATCGATCGGCTCCCTAACGCTCGTAGATACCTTGTGCTGGCCCCACAGATGGAGGTATCACTTCCTAAAGTGGCAACCCCTCGTCGTAATAATGTGCACAACCATATCTACAGGTACCATGGTCGTCATATCCCCCTTTGCCCAGCTCATGCACGCACATGGCCCGACCGGTTTGCGCTGCCCATACCGTCCTCCACGTTTGGATCTCTTACAATCAGTCAGTAAGCGTGCCCCTTCTTCGCCTAGTACTTTGTTTGATACCTACTCTGGTTTACTGAGTGAAATGGGTCCTACACAAATATGATACAAGCTCTCCCATTTGTCTTGTAACCCCCACTAGGTTTTTACTGACTATGTATAATCCTAGGTGTCTTTAATTACATAACATTATTTATTTCTACCGGTTATGCTTACCTACAGGTGTCTTTAATACATAACCCCTAATCTTCCAACTGGTTATGCTTACCCATAGGTGTCTTTATTTACATAACCCTATCACTTCTACAAGTTATGTTTACCCTAAAAGGTGTCTTTACTTACATAACTTTATTATTTCCACCGACTGTTTATACCACTAGGTGTCTTTAATTACATAATCTTAATGTGTTAAGTTTGTGGGCCTATATGTGAATATTATCCATCCCCTCTTCAGATTTACTTAATCCACCCCTCAACCATGTTTACTTAACCCCCAACTTAAATTTAAGTTCATACAGTCCCTATGGATTAACTTAGGTTATGTAGTCCAATTCTTTAACATGTCTATTTATGTTTTCATAATGGGCCAGACCTCGCACATTAGGCCTACAACATGTGGATGCTGGACATGCCGGTCGGTCCGGGCATACTTATTCCACAGTTGGGCCTAACCTCGCATCATGGCCCAATTCATATTTATGTACTTAGACCTCCTACATTTGGTTCACCATTAGTGGCTGCTGGATATGCCGGTCGGGTCCGAGCAGACTTCCAACACTAATGCAACCTAACCTCGTGTCATAAGTACAATTACAATTCCTAATTGTAATTACTAGACATTACAATTTAAATTAATAAATCAATTAATTAATCCTTTCCTTTTATAGGTGTCAATACCTATTTTACCCAATAATTTGAATTACATGTCCATAAATGTTCATATTTAAATTATGCCATTTTTAATTAATTTACCAATTAATTAATCCTTTCCTTTTATAGGTGTCAATACCTATTTTTTCCAATCGTTTAAATTAAAGTCCATAACTGTTTATATTCAAATTATGCCATTTTTATCCCTTTATCCCCCGTTCCTTAACTAGTTCCCTCACAAAATTGGCAACATGCCTGGGCTAGACAATAACTTAGTCATAAACGATAATAGGGAAAAATAATGGGAATATAACTAAAATGATCACCTTGGCATAAACATAAACTTGTATGATAATAAGGTGAACATACATACTAGCATGGACATGAAATTATCATCATAACAAGGTGGACATAAAACTGTTGAACTATAATGTCATAATATCTAAATTAGCAATTTAGATGTCCAATCGATTTAAATCTAACATGCTAACATAGGGTGACAATTTAGATCACATAAAATAGATCTAACATGTTAACATAATGTGACAATTTAGATCACATAAAATAGATCTAACATGTTAACATAAGGTGACAATTTAGATCACATAAAATAGATCTAACAAGAATCATAAGGTGACAATTTTAGATCACGTAGGATAGATCTAAATGAATCATAAGGTGACAATTTTAGACCACATAGGATAGATCTAACATGAATTATAAGGTAACAATTTTAGATCACATAGGATAGATCTAACATGAATCATAAGGTGACAATTTTAGATCACATAAGATAGATCTAACATGAATCATAAGGTGACAATTTTAGATCACATAGAATGGATCTAACATGAATCATAAGGTGATAATTTTAGATTACGTAGAATAGATCTAACATGATAATTTTAGATCACATAGAATAGATCTACATACATCCGCATCATAGCATATCATAAAAGTTACAACCCAAGATCCATAATGGTAACATAGTAGAACAATTTGAATTGGATCCAAAGAAATAGATCTATCATGACATAGCATAAGATCTAACAATAACATAGATTCAAAGTCTACAACGTATCCAAATCACATTCTTTCATTATTCACTATTATTTGTCTAAACCTAAACGCAATTAGAACTCACTGTGATTGGATTGCTAAGATGATAGAAAATGTGCTGAGTCTATGTTTGAATCTCAGAATTTGATATGCTTTAAAAGAAGATGAGAGATCCTAGTTCAGTTCAGAATCCAGCTGAGTCCGGCTAGCATTGTTTCTTTGTGAAGAAAACAAAGGATATGAGATATATTTATAACTGCTGGGTTACAGAATTCGAATGTCACCTCAGCCCTAATGGAATTGGGTCAGGTCACGGGTCGTCACTCACTCGAAAAAGGCCCGAATACCCAGAAACTATTCTGGTCGCACTTTACAGGTATGCCAGTGCAAAATTGCCCAGGCACACTTGGCAAGTGCGCCAGTTATACTCGGTTCTGATTTTCAACTTTTTATCGTCCGTAACTTCTTTTTATGTTATCCGTTTTACGCAAACTAGGTGACTATCCTGACCAGAATTTTGAGACGGACATAATGACATAATTTATTTCCCTTAATTCTTAATATTAAACTATTTATTCTTTATTTATCTTCTTTAATGTCATTATATATTTTAAGGTGTTAAATTCTCCCCTACTCAAAGGATTTCGTCCCCGAAATCTCCAAGTTAAGAAGAATGTATCCTACCATCCATCGTCCATCTACTCATCCACCAATCATAGGCATCCATTGTTCTTAAAATTTTCTAATGCTTATAAGAACATATGCAAAGGTGTGTGTATATGTCCCAATACTAATGCCAAAATCAGGCGGTCTAATGATTCAGTTGACCTCCTTAATGCAATGTATGTTAGTGTCATGAATCCAATATGTCTGCAAATATGCCTATTATAACATATAAGCTCTACATGTGTGCACACTCATTCGTCCAAATGCAGCATCCGTATGCTAGTTCATCCATTTTCATCCATAAAAGAAAAGAAAATGCACACACATCCATATGCAGTATGAGAGTGATCGAGCCGATGCGTGCCTAATGTGTGTGTATATGCATCCACATGCAACCACTAGCAAACACATGCATCCACTTGCATCCATCAAACATAACATGTCTCAAACAAATGTTTACAATCATGTGATTTCCTACCTAAAGGTCAAAGATTCAATCGATAGGATATACTCATGTGATAGAAGCAAGCACAGATAAAAGCTTTCGGAAGAGAAGTTAAGAACATTCCCTTGAAAAGAAAAGGGTACAAAGCGCAAAAATCTTGTCTTTGGTCTCTCCAAGTCGCATCCTCTTGGTTGTCTCCCCATTGAACCTTTAGCAACTTGATCTCTTTATTTCATAACTTCTTAACTCCCGATCCAAGAATATGGGAAGGAACTCGCCTGACTGTCGCCTCTCATTCCACTTCTACCTCTTCAAAAACACTCGGCTCAACAACTTATGCGGTGTCATGCAGGCACTTCCGTAGATAGGAAAAATGGAAAACATCATGAACACCGGATAGATTTTCTGAGAGCTTCACTCTATATGCCATTTGGCCAATCCTCTCGATTATGGGAAATGGTCCCACAAATCTAGGCACCAACTTCCCTGCCGATCCAAAGCGAACCACATTCTTCAGAGGTGGCACTTTGATAAAAACCAAGTCTCCTACTTCAAATTCGAGGTCAATCCTTCTCTTGTCTGCATAGGATTTCTGCCTATCTTGAGCTGTCTTCATCCGCTGTCGAATAAGATCAATCTTTTCGGATGTTTCTCTAACCATATCCAGTCCAAGTAGTAAACTTTCTGCAGATTCCCACCAACAATTTGGTGATCTATAGGGTCGTCGGTACAATGCTTCGAACGGTGCCATGCCGATGTTGGCCTGATAGCTGTTGTTATAGGCAAACTCTACTAAAGGAAGATGTTCTTCCCAATTCCCTCCGAATTCTAGGATACACAGCCTTAAAAGATCTTTTAGAATTCTGTTCACCTCTCCGTTTTCCCATCGGTCTGAGGATGATAAGCTGTGCTCAAACACAACTGTGTACCTAATGCTTCTTTCAAGCTCCTCCAAAATTCGTTGGTAAAAATGGGGTCACGATCGCTCACGATGCTGGAAGGAACTCCATGAAGACGAGCTATCTCTCGGACATAAATTGTTGCTAACCATGACGTCGTCCTCTTACTCTTAACTGGAATAAAGTGAGCGCTCTTAGTGAGTCTATCTACCACAACCCAGATAGTAGTGTTGCCTTTCTTCGATCTAAGCAAACCGACTATGAAAACCATAGAGACGCTCTCCCATTTCCACAGAGGAACCTCCAAAGGATGAAGTAAACCACCTGGCTTCTTTTGCTCATCTTTGACTTGCTGGCAAACTAAACATTGGGAAACAAATTTGGCCACATCTTTCTTCATCCCAGCCTAAAAGAAAACCCTCTTCATGTCCTTGTACGTCTTATCGCCACTTGGATGAATGGTCATCTTAGAATGGTGGGCTTCTTCTAGGACTGCCTTTATTAAGTTTCCAATTTGAGGAACACAAAGCCTTCCATCTCGTCGGAACCACCCTTTTTCATCTATGACATATCTACTGAGATGACTAGAACTCTCTCCCCTCTTCTGAGCTTATATATGATGTCTAGAATCTACGGGTCACCTTGTTGCGAAACTCCTATCTGGTCCATAAGAGTCGGTCGTATCTCCAAGGATGCAAACAAATCAGGCAAAATCTTGATGGAGGGTCTAAAATCAAAAGTTGATATGAACTCCAAGTTCTTTCTTTCCACAAACAGAGGACTCAGGGCCACCTTCTGCCTACTTAGTGCGTCTGCCACCACATTACCCTTGCCAGGGGTATAAGAAATCTCAAAATCGTAAGAAGCTAGAAACTCCATCCACTGTTGTTGCCTTAAATTGAGATCCTTCTGCGTGAATAGACACTTGAGAGATTTATGATCGGTGTATAGCTCGAACTTTTCTCCAAGTAAATAATGACGCCACGTCTTTGACGCAAACACTATGGCAGCTAGCTCCAGATCATGGGTGGGGTAGTTCTTATCATGAATTCTCGTCTGTCTACCCCCATAACACACTACTTTCCCTTCTTGCATTAGAACCGCACCAAGACCTATACCGCATGCATCAGTGTAAACGGTAAACACTTTATTCCCGTCAGGTAAGGTTAAGACTGGGGAAGTCGTCAGAGCCCTCTTTAATCGTTTGAAAGCAATGTCACAGTCCATATCCTATGATAATGCCAAGTTCTTCTTCATCATCCTGGTAAGTGGGGCTGATATCTTTGCGAAGTCCTTAATGAACTTCCTATAGTAACTTGTTAACCGAAGAAAGCTTCTCACTCGGTTGCATTTTTAGGAACCAGCCAACCTTGCACTGCAACCACCTTCGCAGGGTCTACAACTATCCCTTCTTTAGAGATCATATGCCCTAAGAATCTCACCCCTTTTCTCCAAAAATGGAATTTGGAGAACTTTTCTTTAAGCTAATGGTCACAGAGAGTTTTCAAACTTCTCTCAAATGTTGGCAGGCTCTTCTTCGCTTTTGGAGAAGATCAAAATATCATCGACAAAGACTACAACAAATTTATTTAGGAACTCCCGAAACACCCTAATCATCAGATCGACAAAATAGGCGGGTGCATTCGTCAACCCAAAAGGCGTAACCAGCCATTCAAAGAAACCATCCGGAGTCCTAAAGGCAGTCTTATCTATGCTGTCCTCAGGCACTCTCAATTGATGGAACCCCGTGGCCAAGTCTAACTGAGAAAATACCGAGGCACCAACAAGCTGATCAAATAAATCATCAATCCTCGGAAGCGGGTGCCTATTCTTCTTAGTGAGCTTATTCAGCTCCCTATAATAAATACATAAACGAAGCGAACCATCCGCCTTAGTCGCGAATACCACTGGAGCACCTCATTCAGATATGCTTCGTCTGATAAACCCTTTCTCAAGTAGCTCCCCTACTTGCTTACTCAGCTTCCTTCTTTCCCTTGGAGCTATGTGGCACACTGGTAATGCAACTAGCTTTGCATTATCCAACAGATACATGCAAAAGTCGACCTTGCGCCTTGGATGTAAACCCCGAACCTCATCAAAAACATTGGAAAAATCCTGGACTACTGGAACAGATTGCAGATCATCGATAGATGCATCAAGAGATTCTAGGGAACTAAGCATAATCGACCCTTGTGTGTCACACGAAATCTCGAGGGTTCTCCCATGACAAGTCAGAGGCCTAACGACCCTCCTCTCACAATCCAGAATGGCACCATATGTGGTAAGCCAATCCATTCCTAGAATCAACCCATAGCCCATAAACCCGAGAACATATGCGTCGCACTCAATCTCGATGCCTAACACAGGTATTCTCAAACCCCAACAAATCATAGATGAATGAGCCGAACCACCAATGGGGTTTGAGGCAACTACGGGATCCACTACCATACTAGTAATTAAGTGCAAAGATTCAACTACAGAACTAGATATAAACAAATGTGAAGCGCTAGAATCAAAAAGAGTTCCTAGAGGAAGATTGGAAAGAGAAACCAAACCTTCCATGGAAACTTTCCTACCTCTATCTGGTGCACTAGCCACGAGAGCATTCGTTTGCCCGCTAGAGGTTCCTGTCCTTTGACCTTGCCCTTATTTCCTTGGGCATTCCCTAGAATAGTGTCCAACCTCTTCACAAACGAAGCAAGCATTCTTCCTTTTCCTACAGTCCAGGACCAAGTGACCCTCTCGCCCGCAACAATGGCACTTCCTCTTACCCTTAGCCTTGTCATTATTTTCTCCCTTCTTCTCTTGTTGTTGCCATCCTTTCTTGGGCTATACCTTTTTATTTTGTGTTTCCTCAACCTTAACTTTTTTTCCTTTTCACCTTTATTTGAACTTTATCTATGTTCCCTTCCCGGGCCATCATTTTTCTCAACCTTGGGCTGTACTCCTTAGCCCTAACTCCCTTGTTACCCTTTTTACCATCCTTGTGTAACAAGCTAACAAGTCTCTCGAAAGTTGCCTCCATCGCACGGAAATCCTTACGAAGCTCGAGAAAATTAGCCGTAGGTGATACTATTGCAGCTACAGATGGAGGTTAGGCACTTCATTGCCCTTCGACATGTGCCGCAGTTTAAACTTGCCTATGACATTATGCCGGAACGGGGACACCTTTTAGGAAGAATCGGTCCCCCAGACAAAAAGGAAAAGGAATCAAGTGGAGAATCGAGAGATACTTCCTACGGCTTTGGGAAATATGTTTTTCAAAATAGACTTTTCTTTTGAAAATGCTTTCTTCTAAAACCTTTTTGAAAATAGTTTTCAAAAACTTTTATCCAATCTAGTAACCTTCAGCTCTGATACCAAGTGTCACACCCTACATCCGTTAATGTCACTTACTAAGGGAATGCAGTAAGTTTCGTGAAGCGTTATAGGTAAACAGAACAGAAACATTACAAAACAGATATAAAATAGCTGCGGAATTAAAAACTTTTATTAATCATAAAGCATGGTTACACCATATGTATGAAAATATATAAACTCAGTATATCATTAAAACTTCTGTCTTATACTTTAAATATCAGAGTACAATAACAAAGAAAGCATAATCCCCAAATCATGAGCCGTAGTAGCAATGATAGAAGCTTGAGCAATATAGCTAGAAGCTCCAAGCAAGACGATAGCAGAATCCTGACTAAGCTTGAGAATTCCCTC
Organism: Allium sativum; assembly: GCA_030737875.1. Taxonomy (NCBI): domain Eukaryota; kingdom Viridiplantae; phylum Streptophyta; class Magnoliopsida; order Asparagales; family Amaryllidaceae; genus Allium; species Allium sativum. The sequence goes on along the minus strand of CM060916.1, from coordinate 1,041,110,546 downwards.
CCTTGAGAACCTGGGGGGATGGGGGGAAATGGAAGAAAGAAGAGGAAACAAAAAGGGTCAGACACAAAGTCTGGCAAGTCTAGTTACCAGCCAATAAATAAATAAAAGTAATGTGATAGGCATATAAAGTGGATAAGAGAGATCATTACATAAATGGCAGGTGTGACAAGGTAGACAGGATAAGGTATATATGCTTCCAATGATTACTCTACACTGTTACTAGTATATCCAGAAAGAGATGATCCCATCAACTATAAGGTGGTGGACTTAGGTATGCGTCCAAATGTATCCTTACTACTACCCTAATTGATCGGCTCCCTAACCCTCGTAGTACCTTGTGCTGGCCCCACAGTAGGAGGTATCACTTCCTAAAGTGGCAACCCCTCGTCGTAATAATGTGCACAACCATATCTACAGGTGCCATGGTCGTCTTATCCCCCTCTGACGGCTCATGCACGCACATTGGCCAGTCGGTTTGCGCTGCCCATACCGTCCTCCACGTTTGGATCTCTTACAATCAGTCAGTAAGTGTGCCCCTTCTCTGCCTTGTATGGAGTACTTTGTTTGATACCTACTCTGGGTTACTGACTGAAATGAGTCATACACAATATGATACAATCTCTCCCTTTTGTGTTGTATCCCCCACTATGTTTTTACAGACTATGTATACCACTAGGTGTCTTTAATTACATAGCCTTATTTATTTCTACCGGTTATGCTTACCTACAGGTGTCTTTAATACATAACCTCTAATCTTCCAACCGGTTATGCTTACCTATAAGTGTCTTTAATTACATTACCCTATCACTTCTACAAGTTATGTTTACCCTAAAAGGTGTCTTTATTTACATAACTTTATTATTTTCATCGATTATGTATACCACTAGGTGTCTTTGATTACATAACCTTAACGGGTTAAGTTTGTGGGCCTATATGTGAATATTACCCATCCCCTCTTCAGATTTACTTAACCTACCCCTTAACCATCTTTACTTAACCCCCAACTTAAATTTAAGTTCATACAATCCCTATGGATTAACTTAAGTTATGTAATCCAATTCTTTACCATGTCCATTTATAGTTTCATAATGGGTCGTACATCCCACATTAGGCCTACAACATGTGGATGTTGGATATGCCGGTCGGGTTCGGACAGACTTATTACACAGTTGGGTCTAACCTCATGTCATAGACCGATTCATATTTACGTACTTAGACCTTCCACATTAGGTTCACCATTAGTGGCTGCTGGATATGCTGGTCGGGTCCGGGCAGACTTCCACCACTAATGCACCACTAATGCAACCTAACCTCGTGTCATAAGTACAATTACAATTCCTAATTGTAATTACTAGACATTCCATTTTTAATTAATTAATCAATTGATTAATCATTTTCTTTTATAGATGTCAATACCTATTTTGCCCACTAATTTGAATCACATGTCCATAAATGTTCATATTCAAATTATGCCATTTTTAATTACAATTAATTAATCCTTTCCTTTTATAGGTGTTAATACCTATTTTGCCTAATAATTTGAATTACATCCCCATAAATGTTCATATTCAAATTATGCCATTTTTATCCCTTTTTTCCCCGTTACTTAACTAGCGCCCTCATAAAATTGACAACATGCCTAGGTTAGACAATAGCCTAGTCATAAACGATAATAGGGAAAATAATGGGAATATAACTAAAATGATCGTCTTGGCATAAATATAAACTTGTATGATAATGAGGTGAATATACATACTAGCATGGACATGAAATTGTCATCATAACAAGGTGAACATAAAACTGATGAACTATGATGTCACAATATCTAAATTAACAATTTAGATGTCCGATCGATTTAAATCTGACATGGTAACATAAGGCGACAATTCAGATCACATAAAATAGATCTAATATGTTAACATAAGGTTACAATTTAGATCACATAAAATAAATCTAACATGTTAACATAAGGTGACAATTTAGATCACATAAAATAGATCTAACATGAATCATAAGGTGACAATTTTAGATCACATAGGATAGATCTAACATGAATGATAAGGTGACAATTTTAGATCAAATAGGATGGATCTAACATGAATCATAATGTGACGATTTTAGATCACATAGAATAGATCTAACATGAATCATAAGGTAACAATTTTAGATCACATAAAATAGATCTAACATGAATCATAAGTTGATAATTTTAGATCACACAGAATGGATCTAACATGATTATTTTATATCACATGGAATAGATCTACATACATCTGCATCATAGCATATCATAAAAGTTACAACCCAAGATCCATAATGATAACATAGTAGAACAATTTTAATTGGATCCAAAGAAATAGATCTACCATGACATAGCTTAAGATCTAACAATAATATAGATTCAAAGTCTACAACGTATCCAAATCACAGTCTTTCATTATTCACTATTATTTATCTAAACCTAAAGCAACTAGAACCCACTGTGATTGGATTTCTAAGATGATAGAAAAGGTGTTGAGTCTATGTTTGAATCTCAAAATTTGATATGCTTTAAAAGAAGATGAGAGATCCTAGTTCAGTTCAGAATCCAGTAGAGTCCGACCACAATTGTTTCTTCGTGAAGAAAACAAAGGATATGGGATATATTTATAGTTGCTGGGTCACAGAATTCGGATGCCACCTCAGCCCTAATGGAATTGGGTCAGGTCAAGGGTTGTCACTCACTCGAAAAAGGCCCGAATACCTAGAGACTGTTCTGGGCGCACTTTACTGGTGCGCTAGTGCAAAATTGCCTTGCGCTCTTGGCAAGTGCGCCAGTTATACCCGGTTCTGATTTTCAACTTTTTATCGTCCGCAACTTCTTCATATATTATCCGTTTTACGCAAAGTAGGTATCTATCCTGACCAGAATTTTGAGACGGATGTAATGACGTAATTAGTTTCCCTTAATTCTTAATATTAAACTATTTATTCTTTAATTAATCTTCTTTAATGCCATTAAAAATTTCGGGGTATTACATGATATATACCCTTTCCCAAAATACTAAAATTAAATTTTAAGTATCACTTGGCCATAGGATAGAAAATTTATATACGGACACCGCTTGGTTAAATCCAATTTGTTTTAACTTTGAACCTTGGAGTATTGCTTAAAAATAATATAAACGATATTTTATCAATTGATTTCCTTTGAACTTGAACTTTGAGTTTTGAAATATAAAAGAAAATGGTAATTTAATGTGGTAATTGAAGCTAAAAATGAAATTTGAATGTGAATAGAATTTATTGAAATTTATTTGTTTTATCCACCTTTGAAATTTATTTTAAATCATGTAACACCCCAAATTTTTAACGACACTTAAAGAGGATAAATTAAATTATAATTAATTTAATATTTAAAATTAGAGGAAATGGACTGAACCATTGCGTCCGTCTCGAAATTCTGGTCAAGATAGACATTTGGTTTGCATAAAATGGACACCGTATGAAGAAGTTATGAGGGTTTTAAGTTTGTACACGCGTAGAAAGATTATATATATACGCGTGAGTTAGAGATGAGTCAGAATTTTATCCAGAACAGTTTGAATTTGAAAAATTCGTCAGAGCGGCAAAATTCCCGCTCTGGGGGGTCGACTCCCCTAAAGGGGTGTCGACCTATGGGTCGACCTACCCAAAAGGGTGTCCACACCCCTAGGGATGACATGGCACTCGGTTTCAGGGGGTCTGGCAGCTATATAAATTTGTCCAATTCTCCAATTTTCTTCATTGGAAATCATAGAGGCCATATGCTACCGAGATACGAACTGAGACGGAACCATTTTCTTCTATCAACTTTGCAAATCAAATCCATAAATCTAAGATCCATTCTTTCTCTATTCTCTAAACCTAACACTGTGAGTTTCTAGTTATTTTTAGGTTTAAATGGATAGAAGTAAACCTTGAATCTATGCTATTGTTAGATCTTATACTATGTCATGATGGATCTAATTCTCTAGATCTGATGAAATTGTGGTTAATCTATTATGTTGCCTTTATGGATCTTGACTTGTAACTATGTTGTGGTGAATGTAAATCTATTAATTTTGATAGTTGCAACATTGATCAGATCTAATTCTGTATGTAAATCACCTTTCATATTGCGATCAACTTAGATATGTTGTAAGTTGGACATATTTAGATCTAAACATGCTATTATGTCATTCTAATGGTGTTAGATCTATTTTAACCTCTAGATCTGAGTTATGTGGTCTAATTTATCATCTTATGTTATCACGTTAGATCTATTTTAACCTTTAGATCTGAATTATGTGATCTAATTTATCACCATGTGTTATCATGTTAGATCTAAACTAATTGGACATCTAAATTGCTAATTAGGATCTTACTATGCTTATTGCGACATCGTAGTTATGTTAGAATCAATTGACTGCCACCAGTTCATCAGTTTTATGTCCACACTGTTATGAAATTAATTACATGTCCAGGCCAGTATGTATGTTCACATTATCATGCTAAGTTTATGTTTATGCCAAGATGATCACTTTTGTTATATTCCCATTTTCCCCCCTATTATCGTTTATGACTAGGCTGTTGTCTAGCCTAGGCATGCTACCAATTTTGTGAGGGCGCTAGTTAAGGAACGGGGGGGGGGGGGGGGGGATGGTTAATAATGCCATAATTTGAATATGAACATTTTTGGGTATATAATTCAAATTATCGGGTAAAGTGGGCATTAACACCTATAAAGGGGAAAGACTTAATTGATTGATTGATTAATTAAAAATGGAATGTTTAGTCATTACAAATGGGAATTGTAATTGTACTTATGACACGAGTTTAGGTTGCATTAGTGGCGGAAGTCTGCCCGGACTCGACCGGCATATCCAGCAACCACTTATGTTGAACCTAATGTGGGAGGTCTAAGTACGCAAATACTAATCGGGCTAAGACACCAGGTTAAGACCAACTGTGAAATTAGGCAGCCCGGATCCAACCGGCATATCCAACATCCACACATTGTAGGCCTAATGTGGGAGGCCCAGCCCATTATAAACCATAAATGGACATGGTGATAAATTGGATACTTAACCTAATCTAATCCATAAAGGATTGTATGAATATGAACTAAAGTTAGGGTTAAGTAAAACATGCTTGGATCAGTAGGAGGGTTAAGTAAATCTTGGGTAGGTGGGTAGTATTAGTACATATAGGCCCACAAACTTAACTCAATAAGGTTATGTAATTAAAGAAGCCTAGTGGTATGCATAACCGGTGGAAATAATAAAGTTATGTAATTAAAGATACCTTTAGGGTAAGCATAACTTGTAAAAATGATAAGGCTAAGTGATTAAAGACACCTAGTGGTATACATAGCCAATAAAAACCTAGCAGGGGGTACAAGACAAAGAGGAGAGCTTGTATCATCTTGTGTGGGACCTATTTCAGTCAGTAACCCTTAAATAGGTATCAAACGGGTACTCCGAACTAGGTCGGAGTGGGACACACTTACTGAACTGATTGTAAGAGATCCAAATGTGGATGACGGTGTCATGACGGAGCGTTCCAACGGGGTCATGTGCATGCATGACTCCGCCTGCTCGGGAAAATAAGACGCTATGGCATCAGAAAATATGGTTGTGCACATCCGGGAAATGAAGGGATGCCACTTTAGGGAGTGATACACCCTACCGTGGGGCCAGCACAAGTATCTACGGAGTAGAGAGCCGATTGACTAGGGTTGTAAATAGGGTACATCTAGTCATGTCTGCTTCTGTAGGGTACCTGTGCTTCTATTGCGGTTAACACCCATTATTCCCATTTAGGTACCGGCTAATTCTGTTTGGGTTCAAACCCGTTACTAGAGTACACCTAAAACTACCATTATATTTCTGTTGGGATCACCCTGTTTTTGTTAAGCAATTAGGGAGTACGTAATCCTGTTACGTACTTGTTATACTAGTATTGGTGCAGAGAATAAGCAGAGCAATCATTAGAAGCATATACACCTTATCCTGTCTACCTTCTCACACCTGCCATTTATGTAGTGATCTCTCTTATCCACTTTATATGCCTATCATGTTACTTTTATTTATTTACTAGTTAAAAGTAACTAGACTCGCCAAACTTTATGTCTAACCGTTTTAGGTACTCCCTCTTTCTTCGATTTTCCCCAGGTTCTCAGGGAGGAAACTCTTAGGCTTGATCGTGATTCTGCTTATTTTTCTGGAGCTGCTAATATGTACGGCTCAAGCTCCTATCCTTGTTCTATGGCTATATTTTGTTCTTGGGGAATTTTATTTCTTTTATGTGCTCTTATATTTCTGAAGTACAAGACAGTGGTTTTTATGTTGTAATGGGCTCTTATATTTCAAACAAATGACGTTTTGGACCACTGTATATTATGATTAATAAAGTTGTTTTATTCCATTACAAAATTTTATATCTATCTTGTAATATTCTATGTCTGTTTACCTAATACGGTTCACAAAACTTAATGCATTCCCTTAGTGAGTGACATTAACGGACGTGGGGTGTCACACTTGGTATCAGAGCTGACGGTTACTAGATTAGATAAAAGTTTTTGAAAATTATTTTCAAAATGATTTTTAAAGAAAAATATTTTCAAAAAGGAAAGTCTATTTGGAAAAACATTCCTCAAAAAACCATATGTAATATCCTTCAGTCCTTTATCTAGATCTCTTCCTTTTTCTTTTTACATGTCTAGGAACAAATCATTCCTAATATTTCAGAGGCCGTCACAATAACCAGATGGTTCCGTAGGAATTTGGAGGCTACGGCGCCTGCCAAAGGCTAAAGAGATGTTCCTTCCCCAACTGCACCAATCATTCCTCCTCCCCCTCCAAGAGCAGATAACTTCGCCAAGATCTGCAAGGACTTCCATGCCATGGGAGGGAAGCCATTCCATGGGAGTGAGACATTCGTTGAAGCTCAAAATTGGCTCAAGGAGACCGAGGACTTGTTCGTAATCTTTGAAGTAGAGGATAGATGGAATATTCAGTTAGTTGCTTGGCTATTGAAGGACAACGCCTCATTTTGGGGGGAAGTCACCCAAGCTGGACGTCCGGTGGAAACTTGGGAAGATTTTATATAGTGGTTCGAAATGAAATTTCTCTCCCGATCTGAGAAGAGCATGTAGATGGAGAGGTTCTTAGCACTCAAACAACGAAACTTGATGGTTAAAGAGTATGTGAATAAATTCAACCAGCTAGCAAGGTTCGGTTTAGAGTTGGTGGATACGCCGCACAAAAGGGCTTTGCATTTTGCTAAAGGGCTGAATGAGCCTCTACATGGTTTAGCCATGTCCCATATTCCATTGGGGGCCACCTTTGAAAAGCTTGTTGATATGGACTTAATGCATAAGGAAGACAAGGAGGCTGAGGAGACGTCGCAAAATGAGAAGGTGTGGCCCAAGAAGGGACAACAGCAGCAGCAGCAGCAACAACAACAACAACAGCAGCAGCAGAAGAAAGGCGAAAAAAAATTGACAAGGTTAAAGATGGGAGGAAGTACCATAGTTGTGGGCGAGAGGGTCACTAGGCCAAGGACTGCAAGAAAAGGAAGAATGCTTGTTTCACTTGTGGAGAGGTCGGGCATCTTATTAAAGTTTGCCCGAAGAAACAAGGACAAGGTCAAAGGGCGGGAAATTCTGAAGGGCAGGTGCATGCTCTTGCGACCAGTGCTCCTAATAGAGGTAGAAAAATTTCTATGGAGGGTTTAATTTCTCTTAGAACACCTTTTGATTCCAGTGCCTCACATTCATTTATATCAAGTTCTATAGTTGAATTATTGCATTTAAATTACTAGTATGTTACTGGATCTCGTAGTTGTTTCAAACAATATTGGTGGTCCAGCTCATTTATCAATGATTTGTCGGGGTTTTAAAATATCTGTTTTAGGCGTCGAGTTTGAATGTGATGCATATCTCGTTTCATGGGCTATAGTTTGATTCTATGGATGGACTGGCTCACCACATATGGTGCTATTCTGGATTGTAAGGGGAGGGTCGTTAAGCTTCTAACTTTTTATGGGAGGACCCTCAAAATTTCTTGTGACCCACAAGTGTCTGTCATGCTTAGTTTCCTAGGATCTCTTGAGGAATCTATCGATGATTTATGATCGGTACCGGTAGTTGTGGGTATCTTGATGTTTTTATGAGGTTTGAGGTTTACTCCGAGGCACGAGATTGGTTTTCGCATATACTTGGTAGACAACGCAAAGCCGGTTGCATTGCCTGTGCGACATGTGCGAACTTGATAAACAAGTAAGGGAGCTACTTGAGAAGAGGTTTGATAGGTGAATCATATCAAGAGGGGAAACCTATTGAAGAGAGTCCTTGAGGAATCCCATCATTCTGAGATGACTATTCATCCAAGTGGCGATAAAATGTATAGAGTTCGAGGTAGTTGATCCAAACTTGCGAAAGGAAGTGAAAGTAGAGAAGAAAGCAATGATTGGACGAGTTCTGACTTGCATACTTGGATCAGAGGTTAAGAAATTGGACAATAGGGAGGTTAGGTTTATAAAAGTGAAATCGGGAGAAGACAACGAGGATGCGATTTGGGAGGCTGAAGATAAAGATCACGCTGCATACCCTTTCCTTTTTGGGGCTATTTACAAAAGCTTTTATTCGTGCTTGCTTCTATCACCGGAGTATATCCAATCAATCGAATCTTCAACCTTTAGGTAGGAATCCCATGATTGTAAACATGTGTTTGAGACATGTTATGTTTGATGAATGCAAGTGTTTTCTAGTGGTTGCCTGTGGACGCATATACACACACATTAGGCACTAGATTGGCTCAATCACTCTCATACTGCATATGGATGTGTGTGCATTTTCTTTTCTTTTACGGATGGAAATGGATGAGTTAGCATATGGATGTTGCATCTGGACGAATGAATGTGCACACATATAGAACTCACGTGTTATAATAGGATTGTTTGCATACATATTGGATTTATGGCACTAACATACATTGCATTAAGGAGGTCAACTGAATTAGTAAACTGCGTGATCTTCGCATTAGTATTGGGACATTTACACACACCTTTGCATATACGCATATAACCATTAGAAATCTTTAAGGACAATGGATGCTAGTGTTTGTTGGATGAGTAGATGGATGATGGATGGTAGGATCAGCATTCTTCTCAACATTAAGATTTCGGGGACGAAATCCTTTGAGTAGGGAGAATGTAACACCCAAATTTTTAATGACACTTAAAGAGGATAAATTAAATAATAATTAATTTAATAATCAGAATTAGAGGAAATGGACTGCACCATTGCGTCCGTCTCGAAATTCTGGTCAAGATAGACATTTGGTTTGCGTAAAACGGATAATGTATGAAGAAGTTATGAGGGTTTTAAGTTTGTATATGCGAGAAAGATTATATATATATATGCATGAGTCAGAGATGAGTCAGAAATTTATCCAGAACAGTTTGAATTTGAAAAATTCGTCAGAGCGGCAAAATTCCCGCTCTAGGGGGTCGACGCCCCTAGAGGGGTGTCGACCTACTCACAGGCGTGTTGACACCCCTAGGCCTGACATGGCACTCGGTTTCAGGGGGTCTGGCAGCTATATATATGTGTCCTATTCTCCTATTTTCTTCATTGGAAATCATGGAGGCCATATGCTGTTGGGATATGAACTAAGACAGAACCATTTTCTTCTATCATCTTTGCAAATCCAATCCAGAAATCCAAGATCTATTCTTTCTCTATTCCCTAAACCTAACGTTGTGAGTTTCTAGTTATTTTTAGGTTTAAATGGATAGAAGTAAACTATGAAAGACTGTGATTTGGATACGTTGTAAATCTTGAATCTATGCTATTGTTAGATCTTATACTATGTCATGATAGATCTAATTCTCTAGATCTGATGAAATTGTGGTTATTCTATTATGTTGCCTTTATGGATCTTGACTTGTAACTATGTTGTGGTGAATGTAAATCTATTAATTTTGACAGTTGCAACATTGGTTAGATCTAATTTTGTATGTAAATCACCTTTCATATTGCGATCAACTTAGATATGTTGTAAGTTGGACATATTTAGATCTAAACATGCTATATGTCATTCTAATGGTGTTAGATCTATTTTAACATCTAGATCTGAATTATGTGATATAATTTATCATCTTGTGCTATCATGTTAGATCAATTTTAACCTATAGATCTGTGTGATCTAATTTATCACCGTGTGTTATCATGTTAGATCTAGACTAATTGGCCATCTAAATTGCTAATTAGGATCTTACTATGCTTATTGCGACATCGTAGTTATGTTAGAATCAATTCACTGCCATCAGTTCCTTATTTTTATGTCCACCCTGTTATGATGTTAATTACATGTCAATGCCAGTATGTATGTTCACGTTATCATGCTAAGTTTATGTTTATGACAAGATGATCACTTTTGTTATATTCCCATTATTTTCCCTATTATAGTTTATGACTAGGCTGTTGTCTAGCCTAGGCATGCTGCCAATTTTGTGAGGGCGCTAGTTAAGGAACCGGGTTGGGGGGGGGGGGAGGGGGGTTAATAATGGCATAATTTGAATATGAACATTTTTGGGCATATAATTCAAATTATTGGGTACAGTGGGCATTAACACCTATAAAGAGGAAAGGCTTAATTAATTAAAAATGGAATGTTTAGTAATTACAATTAGGATTTGTAATTGTACTTATGACACGAGGTTATGTTGCATTAGTGGCGGAAGTCTGCCCGGACCCGACCGGCATATCCAGTAGCCACTAATGTTGAACCTAATGTGGGAGTTCTAAGTACGCAAATACGAATAGGGACAAGACACGAGGTTAGGACCAACTGTGGAATAAGACTGCCCAGGCCCGACCAGCATATCCAGCATCCACACGTTGTGGGTCTAATGTGGGAGGTCTAGCCCATTATAAACCATAAATGGACATGGTAATAAATTGGCTACTTAACCTAATCTAATCTAAAAAGGATTATATGAATATGAACTAAAGTTAGGGTTAAGTAAATCATGCTAGGATCACTGGGAGGGCTAAGTAAATCTTGGGTAGGTGGGTAATATTAGTATATATAGGCCCACAAACTTAACCCGATAAGGTTATGTAATTAAAGACACGTAGTGGTATACATAACCCGTGGAAATAATAAAGTTATGTAACTAAAGACACCTTTAGGGTAAGCATAACTTGTAAAAATGATAGGGCTATGTAATTAAAGATACCTAGTGGTATACATAGCCAATAAAAACCTAGTGTGGGATGCAAGACAAAGGGGAGAGCTTGTATCATCTTGTGTGGGACCTATTTCAGTCAGTAACCCTTAAACAAGTATCAAACGGGTACTCCGAACTAGGTTGGAGTGGGGCACGCTTACTGAACTGATTATAAGAGATCCAAACGTGGAGGACGGTGTCATGAAGGCGCATTCCAATAGGGTCATGTGCGTGCATGACTCCGCCTGCTCGGGAAAATAAGATGCTGTGGCATTAGTAGATATGGTTATGTACATCCAGGAAATGAAGGGTTGCCACTTTAGGGAATGATACACCCTATTGTGGGGCCAGCACAGTGCATCTACAGAGTAGTGCGCCAATCGACTAGGGTAGTAAGTAAGGTACATCTAGTCTTGTCTGTTTTCGTGGGGTACCTGTGCTTCTGTTAGGGTTAACACCCGTTATTCCCGTTTAGGTACCGGCTAATTCTGTTTGAGTTAAAACCCGTTACTAGAGTACATTTAAAACTACCATTATATTTCTGTTGGGATCATCCTGTTTCTGTTAAGAAATTTGGGAGTATGTAATCCTGCTACATAGTTGTTATACTAGTATTGGTGCAGAAAATAAGCAGAGTAATCATTAGAAGCATATACACCTTATCCTGTCTACCTTGTCACACCTGCCATTCATGTAATGATCTCTCTTATCCACTTTATATGCCTATCATGTTACTTTTATTTATTTACTGGCTAAAAGTAACTAGACTCGCCAAACTTTATATCTGACCCTTTTTGTTTCTCCCTCTTTCTTCTGTTCCCCCCAAGGTTCTTAGTGAGGAAACACTCAGGCTTGACCGTGATTCTGCTTATTTTGGTGGAGCTGCTGATATGTACGGCTCAAGCTCCTATCCTTGTTGCTATGGCTATATTTTGTTCTTGGGAAATTTTATTTCTTTTATGTATTCTGATATTTCTAAAGTACAAGATAGTGGTTTTTATGTTGTAATGGGCTTTTATTTTTTAGACAAATGATGTTTTGGACCACGGTATCATATGATTAATAAAGTTGTTTTATTCCGATGCAAAATTTTATATCTGTCTTGTAATATTCTATGTCTATTTACCTAATACGCTTCACGAAACTTAATGCATTCCCTTAGTGAGTGACATTAACGGACGTGCGGTGTCTCAAATCAACATTGATTTAAAATGATATCTGAATTGTGAACTCATTGTTTGTTATAAATAAAAACCATTAAAAATGAGAATCTAATTTATAATTTGACTATTTGAATTAAGTTGATTGAATTGAAATGAATGTGAATTGGAAATTTAATTAATTGAAATATTGAGATGGGGTTGATTTGTTTTGAAATTGGAATATGACTACAAGTCTAATTGAAATTTTGTTGAAACGATTCTAACTGTAACTTATTATTTTAAACCATTTTAGAAACTATTTTACTTTACAAACTATTTTACTTTATAACTATTATTTTTCTTATATATATTTTAATTTTATTTAATAAACTATTTTGATAATCAATTACTTATTTTATAAACTACTTTAATATATTTTATTTTACTATAGATTTCACTAAGTTTTGATAAATTATATTTTTATACAAGCTATTTATTTCAAACTTTTCAAAAACCTATATATAAGCTATTCCAATATATCTTCAAACTATTATATATATATATATGGTTGCAATCGTTTCAAGCTTTTAAATTAGAGGTAAATGGAGATTTTAATATGAAATATTCTATTTTTACTATTGGAACATGTTTATAGAAAAATCTGATATTTTGATTTTAAGTATAAATCTCTTTGAAATGTAAAGGAACTTACCGGTGTGAAAAATGTAAATGTTTGGTTATTAAAGATCAGATATTGCCATACACTCTGCCAATACCAAAAACCACTTTAACAACTGTATACGCGGTGGAGTTCCAGAATGAAGTAGGTTGATTTGGAGGCGATTATTGGATTTGAAGAAAGAGAACAGTAATGGATGTCCTTGGCCTTCGAGTCATAATTAATATGACTAAAGCAGGGCTATACCGGATCAAGTGGGGTTAGCTAACTCCATCGGCAACACTTCTTCCTTTATTACTACATTCCATCGGTTTGATTGATTTGATTTGATGTGCATCCGTGATTTGGGAGTGTTGTTTGAGGTGGGCGGTAGTCGCGGCTATGTGTTACCACCAGTCTGGGCGTGCAACTAGTATATTCCTACTCTGGGCATTCCTCGTGTGCCTTGTCATATTATCCTAATCAACCCCCCTACGACTTTGATTTGTACAATACCTATGGAGTGCCCTCTGGTAGTCACTAGATTATGGTGGACTTTATGGTATCTGTATAGACTACGGTATTATAAACGGTGTAAGGGTAAAAATGTAATCCCGCTTACGCTATTTTAATATGTTATATTTAACCATAGACACTATTATAATAGCATATTGTATTATATAGTATCTAGTTTAACGAATCCTTAGGAGATGGAAATTCCCATAACATTTCTCAAGTTATTGCACTCATATTATCACATGAATTTGATTTAACTAATATGAGAATATTTTAGTTTTGATCCGAGTATTTTTGTCTTTTCATTTGTTCTCGGGTCAACCTGAGTTTTCAGTTATTGAAGATAATGTTATGAGGATGAAGATGGAGCTCAACAGATGTGTTTATTATTATTATTACTCAGTTGCAAACATTGGTATGTTTATGATAGTTAACTCTGATAATTGTTGAAAAATATAATCAAATGTATGTTTTAACAGCTTCGTGAACTGTTATTTAATTATTACATTTTTCCTTCCGCTGCGAGATTCTGTGTTTGTTTTTCCTCTTCTCTTCTTTTTCTTATATAAATCGCAATAACTATCCGTATTTTTGATTTGTTTATGTCGACATTGAGGATCATTGTCGATTTGAACGGTCAAAATCTCAGATGTTACATTTCTTCACGTCAGTACACACATTTTTGGGTGCGACATCATTCTCTATTTGGCCACATAAATACCATTTAAATTTTTGGATGAAGTTATTCTAATTTACATCTGTTAGCAGAATAAACCACCATAATGCTATTACATTAATTTGGGCATTTTGTTTGTGCTAATTAATTTTTATTAGATAAGTGTTATATTAGTTGTTATATGTTAATTGTTTATTTATTTACATATATGTAAATACCATGTTTATTAGATGATAAGTTAAATATATAGTAGCTTATTTAAGTACGATTGTGACCGCTAAGTCTTCTTGAATAAATGTTTTAAACATATGGATTTTGGGTTACAGTTGCTTATAGTTTGTTTGAGATAGAGATGCAACCATCACATAACTGCAAGCATTTAATTTTATTTTAAATAAATATTTCGAAGTCATTATTTATTTATATTTCATAATGTTTAAAATAAGAATAATTATTCAATAATGTTTTAAAAATAAAGTTAAGTCATTTATTAACCTTGTTTTAAAGTTAATAATTATTTGTTCAATTATTTTATAATAATGTTCAAAGTTAGTACATTTTTATTTTAAATGAAGATTTAATAGTTAACAACTATTTATTTAAAAGATAATTATTACTTTGTTAATAAGGTATGAAGTCTAATAACGATATTACTAATAATATTTTTGATTGAGTATTTGTTTCATCAATAATGATTTTAAATTAGTTATTTACATTGCCAAAAGAAAACCGAATTCCTATGTACTTAATAAGGACCTCAACATTTCATTACGTAAAAACATTGACTATTTATTTAATCCATTTAAATTGAATAATCTTTTATTTATAATGGTTTAAAGATTTATAATTCATCCATTAAGAAAGTTATAAAAAGAAAGTATTTTATTTTATTTATATTAGTTTAAATAAGAGTCAATTATTTATATAAGATTTAAAAATGCTTGTATTATCCTATAATAATAGATGTTTGTTTTAATATGGTTTTTAAATTAAGTCCTAATTTAATTATATATTGAGAGCGATAAGTCATTAAAGTAAAGTAGTTTATATATTAATTATTTTTATATGCATAAAGAGTTTATTTTAAAATGGATTTACAAATATGAAGTCTTTTTAATAAGTATTTTATGGAAGATAAATCAAAGGAATTTATAAAAGGAATTTAGATCCGATTTTCCCATATTGATCTTCTTAAATGTGGTGGCAAGGTTATTTGTTCTGCGTTCAATACCAAAGGAATTGTGTTTAGATTTATTCTTATATCTGTTTCTTTCCAAAATCACTTTATTTAATTCTTTAAATATCATTTGGAAATAAGAATGTTTTTTAATATACTCGTTTTATAATATTTTGCAAAATGTACTTAGGTCGGTAAGATAAGTATACAAATATGTTACTACCAAAACTCAACACCGAAAAAGGCTATCGACGAAGGGGTATAGAACCGCCACCAGCTTAGACCCGACACCAGGACAAAGCCGAAAGCATAAAAGTAGAAAGGTGATAACAGACAACCATCACCATCCTGGAAGGAGAAAGCCTAGAATCGACAAGGGATACCGGAAGAGGGAATCTTATGAAGGAGACAAATAATGTGAAGTTAATTCCACAATCCATTCACCTCAAGCCAGAAGCAAGTAAGAAAGAAAGGACGGGAGCTTATGATCCGAGATCAAAGACTTGACAAGGAGCATCAAGCAAAGCTACGGAAGACGAAAGGGCTATTGGTGTTAACTTGCTTAATACCGATACAAAAGAGGATGAAGTCAACAATGGCTTAGGAAACCGAAACATAAGAGGAACCTCCCGAAACCAGCAGTCGAGACCAAAGCTTTTTGATCACCGAAAGGAAACTTCAGAAATCAACAAGTAATACGCCGAAAGCATCCTTCCGGAAGATCGAAACCCACTCCAAAGATCCAACGAAAACAAACCAAATCTTCTTGGAAAAAGAGCTATCCACAATAACTTGCTTAGTGTCGATACCGAAAGAGGTGACGGTTCCCAGAATATAAGTAATTGAAGCCCGAAAACAAACACTATGAAGACTCAAAGGAAAGACCGGAAGCTTATTGACCGAAATTCGAAAGCCATCCTCAAAGCTATCTATACCAACTGACTTGTTATTGATATGAAAGGTAGAAACAACATCAAGAAGAAGTTCCAAAGGCTGAAACTAACTCACTACAACCTAAGATAGACACATCGAATACACCGTTATATCTACTACCAATGCCAAAAGAATAGCTGAGAGCCATGGCAACCGGAACCGAAAGGCAAAGGGAGGCCGATACTTAGCTGCCACACTCAAAAATGGCTTCTGCTGACCAAATGGCAAAAGTTTCCAGATTTGTCTATAAATAAGACCCCACAGGTCACATTTTAGGGGCCGAACTCTCATTTCTCAATCTTATACTATTTTCTCATAGAGTAGACCCTGACGTCTAAATCAGCTTGGGGATTTCCTTTGTAAACACTTATATACTCAAATCAATGAGTAATAAAGAGAGAATCGACACTTAGCATAATTCCTATGAGTTGTTTTACTACTCCCTTTACATTCTACCTTATGGTTTTTACATGATAAAGGCTACCTACCCAAGCCTAAACCCTTCCTCAAGATTATAAAGAAACCCCTTTCTACAAACCGCTTAGTTTTCTATCTTGTATTGTGCTTAGGGAACCCTTATCCCAATGTAACTGTTGGTTGTTAAGTCTCATAAGCGTATACTTACCCCTTGGGGAAGAGTAACCAATCTTTGAACTTAAGACCTTTATATCTTGAAAACAATGAACTAACTCAAGCTTGTGTGAACTAAATAATCTCATTTTTGCCTTAGGTCCATTTCCTTAAACTTATCTCCGGTGTTGATGAAAAATATCGTTAACATTTTAGCGCTAGAAGGAGGGCTTGAACCTTCGACCTTGTGGTTAACCTAATCCCATATCTAACTGTGCTATTCGTCCTAGATTAGACTAAGCTTTAAAGAAGTAAGATTATGGGAAAAGGGTCCCAACAAGAGTCTTCTGGATCTCTAGTGGCTATGTTAGATATCACTGACCCAAGAGTGATGGAAGAACAAAATTTAAGAATGTAAGCCTTGTAAATAGTCAAATGGAAAATGGAAATAGGGCAGTACGATCCTGATTATTGTATCAATAACCTTTCCTACATAGGACAAATCCCAACCTTTACCTTAATGGTTCAACATCAAAGGAGTATAGCTTATTTTCTCATGTAAGACGAGTTATCCATGAACAAATCAAAGGAATGGAATTTGAGCAAGGAGTAGTGAAATATTTTAACTGTTTTGCTTCCAAATGTACTAAAAGGATAGTACTTCAATATCAACATACCTTGAAAAGGGAGAATGAGGATATGGATGAAGTAACAACGTTAAGTAACAAAAAGTCCAGGTTCCTACAGCAAAAAGAACACATTGCATCAAGACCGCCTAATGGGTACCGTCTTGCCACCTCAATGGAGAATATCTACTTCCTAGCTAGAAATGAGCTTAATTTCTGGCCATCTAAAAAGAGGAAGCCCAAATATGAAAGGAAATTGGGAGGGCCTTACTGCCACTATCACATGGTAAATGGATATGAAACTAAACACTGCAGAGTTCTTGAAAGGATGATCATCAAGTTCCTTAATCAAGGCCAATTACAAGATTATGTAAAAGAATCAAACTAAGTTCAAACAAGATCCTTTGGAAAAGTAATGTTTACATAACTAAGGGTATGGAAACCCTCTCAAACTTCAAAATGACCCAAGAAGGGTCAAATGAATAAATGGGTAAAAACCCTTGTCACTGCCAAGACGACCAAGGAAAGGCACCCATCGAAGGAGGTGGTGTGTAAGCATTTCTCCATGCCCAAATCAGAAAGGGTCACGTTAAAACATCGAAAGCATAAACCTCCAATCCACGCCATAAATAGTTGAGATAGAGCATCTAATTAGCATGCCCGACCTTTGCTCATAGAAGAGTACACCCAGCCTCTGCAATGAACTAAGCACGTCCCACCTCTGCTCATAGAAGAGCATGTCCTACCTTTGCTTACGTTCCGCGTTACCCGCAGAAGAAAACACAAACACTTATCACCGCCTATGATTGCCAGGGTAAGGCACCCCTTGGAGGGGGGTGGAGTGTAAGCCTCTATCATCGCCTACGATGGCCGGGGTAGAACATCAAAAGAGTAAGCCTTAGTTTCATGTCTACAATGACCTGGTTTAAGCATATAATCCCTTATCATCGCCTACGATGACTGGGATATGGCGCTTCTTGGAGGGAGGTCCGGTATGTCCCTGGGCCCTACTTGAGAATAAGCTAGCTAAGCGCACCGGACGCACAGGTCCGGAGGGTGGCCAACAAAGCACATACATCCTCTGCTTTGACAATAAAAAGCCATAGAGTGGCTCAAGAAGCACGTACGTCCTCTTCTTCATAAATCAAACCCAAGTGGGTAATGAAACTAATTGCCTGAAGTGGATTTCTGGTCTTTTACCTTAATACCTGAATCTGGGTTGGTCTTGTCATTCTCTTAATGGCCAGAAGTGGATTTTTGGTCTTGTGCCTTAATGCCCAAATCTGGGTCAGTTCGGGACTTCTAATAATTACCAAAAGTGGAATTTTGGTCTTTTATCAAATGGACGAATCTATAACATGGATTGAGACTTATCCTAGTAGTCAGACTTGGAATTCTGGTTTGCTAACGAATATCTAAATCTAAATTGATGGAAGGCTCCTGATTATTCAACAAAGGGGGAATTCTGGACTTCTCTTACTAATACCCTAATTTGGGCCATGAGATTCTAATTCTTATTTCTGAAGAAATGATTGACTATCCACACTAATGGCGGTGATTTGAATCTACTACATAAGAGCCTTCAAACGAAGATCATGATCTTCTATCCCGCTCAGGGACATTTCTTATACTCATTACATACAAATGGATATTATTTATGCAAATATAAGCGAAAATCACATGCTAAACAATACATATCCCATTTATGAGTTTGTTTATAGAGTTATGTCATTAACTATTCAAAAAAAGTTAGGCATTGGTAACACTTAATGCGACATTATGTGCTTCCCTATTTTTAGGTAAGGTGGGATAATAGCGTGACGAAGCGCAATGCATAAGTGCTCTTTGATCTTCTATCTCTTTTTCATAACTGTATCAAGGGCATATGAAGGCCTAATTTGAAGCTTCAAAGCTCTGTTATAGGCCCTACACATGGCCTGGAGAGTCTTATTTTCTTTCTATAAACTGAAAGCACTTTTTTGTAAAACATATCTTTCATTTTGTAATTTCTTGACTTTGGAAACATAGTAGTTGATACGCCAGAGCGTATCCACATTATATTTTTTGTCATAAAAGCCTTTTATATCATCTTTAATTTCCAGGAACCATATACTAACAGCATAATCATCTAATCCAGGAGGAGTGTTCTTTGCATAATCACGTATCTCAAACTCTGGGGCCTCGAACTCGGCCGTAATTTGAGAAGACTTAAGCACAAGAATGTCGGTAGTATACCCAAAAACGAATTCCCAAGTTTTACAGTTTGTTTACACACTGTTGCGCTCAACTTCTAAATTGGCAATTTGGCGATGTATTTTGACTACTTCATCATTAAAATCAATGGAGGGGTTCGTTTTTATTTCTCTCTTCAGCTCAAGGATAGTTTTATCCTTTTGCCTTAGCTGATTCTCCAAAATGTTTACTTGTTCACTCAAATACTTCGTAGTCTAATTCTTAAGTAAAATGGAGTCATCACTAGTATCAACAAGAGGAACTTCTAAAATGTTTCTCTAGTCTGCAGTTTGAAATACATCCTTCGCAGTAAATAAAGGAATATCTCTGGTTTCAAATTCCTGTTTTACAAACATAAACTGTTGATTATAGGTTTTGCTTTCAAAAAAAAATTGTAATAGTAAACCATGGTTCGCATCATTCAAGAGAAACGGATACATGTGTTACACTAAGTCCATCCAAACAAGCTTTAACTAGAAAGATTACACAGTTCAGTCATTTTTTTAATACATTTATTATTCATATTGCATATCATCTTTGCATGGTGGACTCTAAGTCTCCTTAATGTCGCCTCTCTATCGTCAACCAAGAAGTTAAAAGGGAGCTAGGGATATTTCATGTAAGTATGTCTAAGATCTTTCAAAAAGCGACCTCTGCCAGATTTACAAGGTGATTATGTGACAAACTCTCTCCTCAACCTGGAAAATGAATGCAAATCGTCCTTGGGAATGATGTCACCCTATAAGAAATATGTTTATTCACAACATATAATTATAACATTTTGGACTGTATATTGTCTATTTGTAATATATATCTTGAATTAATGCAAAACAACTTATGAAAACGCTGTCCAAAATACCATTGCCCACTAAATTTTGATTTTCCTCCACTCAGCCGTGTATACCTCTTTTCTCCCGCACTTTTCCTAATTCCTCCTTATATTTCATCTTCTTCCTTCTTATGGCCAAAATTAAATCAAAATCTAATTGTCGCCATAACATCGAAAACGCTTACAACTACAACTGATTTTGTCGCCCTATTTCCCCCAGAAATCAACCCCAAAACAAATCTCCCTTTTTACTCTATCTTCAGGTCATAGAGGCAACTAATAGAGATGACATACTTGATCCTACTCTAATGAGAGTTGGTCGATTAATCACAAAATTGAGTTTCCTCATCCAACCGAAGAAGCAAAAGCCTGAATCCTTCAGGTCCATTGTATATATATATATATTAAGTTTCTCCTATTGTTTATTTGGGGTTTACTGATTTCAATGTCAAATTATTTTCATTGTTGCAGTTTATCAAGTTGAAAGTGTGGCAGTTGTTGAGGATGAAGGTGACCTTGATTTTCTATTGTTAAATTTGAAGTTAATCAACCAGTAATGGTTTATAATATTAGTTATTATGTAAGTATTCATTATTATTATTGTACCTCTTAGCTCTTATAACAACCAGGGTTAAAAATAAAAATGGAATAGCTGGACTGGTTTAACTCTTTTGCTTATTATTTAGAACAAGTAAACTTGCTTTTTCAATGATTTAGAATGGTACCTTTTAAGTTAAAAAACAGAAAAGTTCATCAGTAGAAACATAGAACAGTTCGTAGTGATGATTATTATCCTTTAATTCATAGTGACCATTTAAGTAAACTTGCTTCTTCAGTTTGTGCTTCTCACTGCATCTTGTATCTGTTGTGTCACATGGCAGTGGATCCTCATTATAGTATTGGGTGCAAAGTTTGCTTAATTGGTAGTTGGTTAAGATGTTCATATTTCTTTAGTTTTAGTGATAGATGAAGATGCTGGTATCATTCTTTGTCTTTCATATTGCTGTTTGTAGTTTAGTTAGCTTTTGTCCTGTGCCATAAATTAGATGCAACATCCTTGCCTTTGTAGTTGACGTGGTTGATGCATTACTTTCAGGTTTGCTTGTTACTTAGGCAATTGTCCAGTTTCTTCTGTTTTAGTCTAGTTTAGTAGTATTTTCATGCAACTCAATTTTCAAGCAGGGGTTATTAGTTTGGTTCTTGTTTGGATGCACGTGTTATTTTCATGCAATTCAATTCTCAAGCTCTGATTGCAAAAGTTGGATTTTTAGTTCTTTCGAGTACAACTTTTCTTTTAATAAGTTACTCAATATACATTATGCCTTCAATTCTATTTATAGTGCATCCTCCTTTTGTAACACCCCGTAATTCTGTAACACTAAGATTCGCAAATCAAGGCAGAATTAAAAGTTAAAAATCAAAATCAAGGGAAACGGGCTACGCCATTGCGTTCGTCTTGGAATTCTGCATGAAAACGAGTCCGAGTTTGCGTAAATCGGAGTCTGTATGAGGAAGATATGGCCTCCGGAAGATTCAGCGAAGTTCGAATTTCAAAACAGGTCAGAAAAGCGAATTCAAATTCGAAATCAGACCCAGGATGGGCTGGGCTGGAATTCTCCCTGGGTAGTCGACCTGGGGGTCGACTGGGTAGTCGACCTGGGGGTCGACTGGGTAGTCGACCTGGGGGTCGACTAGGTAGTCGACCTGGGAGTCGACTGGGTCCCGAAATCCAGTTTTCTGCACCTAGTTCGTTCTTTTGTATCTAGACGCCATTCTGACCAGATTCGTCCGCCTAACACTATATAAACAGCCCTAGTCTTCTTCTCTATTCACAATTCTTTTCTACCCTTATGCTGCAAAGATTCTTGTTAGACATGGCTTCTCCTCCTCCTCTAAATTAAATAAATAAAATAATATGTAAGGATAAATCAAGATGAGGAGGTGTTGCTCAAGACTTTCAAGAAGGGGTTCAAATCAAGCTAGGATTGCAAGTGAAGATTCAAACGACTGCAATAACTAATTTTCTACGGATCATAGCAACGCCATCTTTCTATCCTAATATAATTTCTGTAAGTCAGTTACTTTTTAGATTTGAACGTTTCTCTCCGTTCGTGACATGAATTAAAGGAATAAAAGAATATGCCAAATCTTTCTATTCGAATCTGTGCCTATACTCTTGGACCTAATTAAGAACTGTTATGATTCGAGGACAAATAAAACTGTGACTATGAAACTATGGACCTTAAAGCCATATGCCTCTTTGACTATGAACATTGCCTACGACTACGAACAATGCCTATGACTATGGACATTGCCTATGACTGTGACTATGAGAATTATTTCCTTTGACTATGAATACAACCCTATGCCTTTGATTAGAAAACATAAACTATTGCCTATGACACAACGAGGACAACTGTGATTAAACGCCTATGATTCATGACTAGGAAAGTGTTGCTTAAGTTTTGTGACTATCTAAACCGGATTTTCTATTCTGTCTGTTCTTGGTTTTCTTGGTTTTAGACCTTGGGAATTCACCTATTCAGTTAGGTCTACCCATGTTCTTGAACCTACTCTGTCTATTCTTGGTTTTAGACCTTGGGAATTTACCTATTAAGTTAGGTCTACCCATGTTCTTGAACCTACGTCGTTATCCAAACCTTTTTATGCCAGTTATTATGTCCATCCTTTTTCATAGCATCTTTGGTTCATTCCCTATTTTCTACGAATCTAGATTTATCTATAATCTAGACTGAATCACGATTATACGAACGGTGGGAATACGATTTGGGCAAAATATGAAAACGTAGTTATAAACTTGGAAAATTGGCATAAATTGGGAACATGTAGTATGGCATGTTCATAGAAATGCAAATGGGATAAATTTGACATGAATTATAGGATGTGTGATTCGAATCTAGCATTTACATGAATTGTGAACTAGAATAATAGGTCTAGTTTGACATGAACTGTAACTAGAATGTTAAATCAGAATTGGATTAGCTAATTTGGCATAAGAAGTATATTGGCAAAAATTTGAAATTGGCCATAATTGGGAGTAATTGTCAGGTTTAGCAAAATCATGGTTAGTGACACTTAGTTTGGTATAGTTTACATACCAAAAAGCATAAACATGATATAGAGGGGAAAATGGGCCATAAGAATGAATGTTGACAATTTGCATTAAAAGAGAAATTAGGAAATAAGTAAATTAGGAATAATTTACTTATAGAATTTGTCCTAAATGAGAAATGTAAATTTTGACAAAGTAAAGGTTTCTTAACGGCATCTCTTTTAATAATACACCAGAAAGTTCTAGGGTGACAGAGAGGATAGTGTCTAGGATTGAGTTTGGAAAATACAAGTTTCCTGCTCTCCCTGGCAATCCCTAACTGATCCGACGGGCGGGATGGTTACTTTCAAAACCTGATTTGAAAAATAATCAAAACCCTTTGAACTTAGTAAACACGAATAGGCCTAACCCGAGGTTAGACTGAGTTGCGATGTAAACCTGCCCGGAACCAACCGGCACATCCAGTATTCGCAACAATATCTGTCTAATGTGAGTGGTCGCGGCTTTAATTTATTTAGTTAAAGCTAGAACAAGAATGGTAGGGTTAAGCTAACCAAGACACTTAACCAATACAAGGTGAATGGGTAGGGTTAAGTAATAAGAAATACTTAACCAATATAACTTGGTTTGTGATGGGGTTAAGTCAACATGAATTACTGATAACACTTAACCAGTTTAACAAGATAAATGAAGGGGGTTAAGTTAGCTTGAATTGACTAATGACACTTAACCAATCCAAATTGACGGGAAAGAGAACTAAGTAGTAAACCTTAGTTAAGAAAACAACGATTTTGGAAACTAAGTGGTAAATCTTAGTTAGTAAAACTAAGTAGTAATTCTTAGTATAACACGGGAAGGAGCGAATGTCCGTCTGAGTAAAAAGGAGGCTCCAACGAATTGGGTTACGAAGCCCGAGGCTTCGAGGGGACGTGAGGGTACTCTTGGTATCCCTCTATGAGGCTGCAGATGATCCTCCTGGGCTCACAGAGGTTAAGGTCTGCGTAGAAGAACCAGGGGTATGCCTTGGTTGCAATATATGGCAACCTAAAGACTAGGATGGACCGGCGTGATTCGGCGAGAAAACGGTAGCCTTGTGATAGCAACTCGTCGTCTACCATCCATCTTCAGTCAATCGAGATACGTGAAGCGGAAAGGCGGAGAACTCCAAAAGACCATATACTTGCTATCTAGTTATGGGTGAGGATGACCATAGGATAGTGGGGCACCAGGGGCCGGCGTATAGTTCTCATTTTTCAAGGTGTGCCTTTCATTAGTTGAGGGAGGGGTCAAGTGGGACCATAGCCACTGAAATAAAAACTGACCTTAGCATCTGCATCGGCAGATATCTGAAAGCTCCCGACCGAGTTCTGTATTCCTTGATTTGCCCTGCCACAGGACTCAGACTGCACATTACAGGACATGTGCATCTAGACAAGCGATAACGGTTCGCGATACATGCGTGGGGTAGTATAGGAACATATACCACTCTAGGTAGTGTGTCCTAAACTTGGGGGCATCGATTGGACTAAGGGGCATAAACCCTGAATCCGAGAAGCGTTCAGCAGATAGCGTAAACTCTAGTTGAAAGTAGAAAGCACTTGATAGAAAACCCTAGATTAGATCCAGGTAACAAATAATGAATGTATGCCTGAAGGCAATGGAAACTACAGGGATTGGGATCACGTTATCGTTACTATTTGGGACACTAGTTAGGCGGTACAGAGATATAGAAGCCAGTATAACAAGGAAATAGCGACGCGACGAAAGTATTAGAGCATATCCAGTTAATCTTATCTTAGCATATCTTGTGTTACCTTGTCTAATCTTGCTGACCCTATCATCATGGTGTTATCTTGTATTCAGTTAATTCATGTCGTTTTGTTTTCCATGTTCACATGCTATAAGTTACTGAACTTACTCTGGCTTTATGTCTGACTCTGTTTTTCTTTTGTCATCTTTTCTTCCGTTCCCCCCCAAGGTAGTAAAGGAGGGAATAGTATAGCTCAGGTTAAGTCGGACTGTCACTCTTTCCCAGCTTGAAGATTTGTCGAAGTTTTGCTTGAAATCTCTTTCCAGATGCTATGGTTGGCTCTTGCTACATTGTGGAATATAAATGTATTTTTATGCTTCTTTATTTTGTAAGATAAATGATACTCTGATATTGTAAAGAAATCATTGTACAAACTATTTTATCAGTAAAGCAAAGTTTTATTTTCCGCTGTTTAATTTATGTTTGTCTTGTAATTTATCTGCATCTGTTACCCTAAATGCTCCACAGAACTTAGTGCATTCCCTTTGTGAGTGACACTAATGGACGTGGGGTGTTACACGTGGTATTAGAGCTGAAGGTTACCAGATCAGATAAAGGATTTGAAAAATTATTTTCAAAACGGTTTTTAAAGAAGCATTTTCAAGAGAAAAGATTTGTTTTAAAGGCATGTTTCCCAAAGCCATACGCACTATCTTCTCTTCCTCTGTTTGAATCCTTGTTTCATTCTTTCTTGAGTCTCTGGGGCTCCTGGTTTTCTGGGAGGTAACCTCATCGTTGGGCAAAGTAGTGCCCGGCTTCCACCCAAAGCCGTAGTTGTTTCACCTACGGGTAGTTTGCTTTCAAAGCTTATAGGGTTTTCCGGACGATGGAGGCAGCTTTCGAGAGATTTGTCAACATGACTACACACAGAAGGGGGTGAGGAGTTTGGCTAAGGAGCACAACCCGAGGATGAGGAATTCATGGATGTAGATTTAGCTCACGAAGGAGGAAGAAATTATAAAACCTAAGACAAGAGGAAGTATCTTTACTAGGGTATGATATGGCATATAATTAAGGACAAGGGCGAGAACGAGGAACAAGATTTTCAGAAGGGCAAGTACATACTTTCACCACCAAGCGTACCTAGGAGAAGGGTAGTGAAGTTCTATTGGAAGAGTCTAGTTTTGCTGTTCGTATTCTTTCCTTTGGTTTTAGTGCTTCGCATTTGTTCATATCCACTTCCATAGTTGAGTCTCTGCACCATAGTACTTGTATAGTAGGAAGATCCCACTAGAGTCTCAAATCCAGTTGGTGGTCCGACCAGTTTATTTTTGGGCTAGTAGGGATTTGAGAATAGCTATCGAGTTTGCTTATATCATCTCACGTAGATTGTCTAAATTCGGAGGAGATATTCCTTGGGTGCTTGTCTGATATTGGTTTAGGCCTTTGGGGCTTGTACTTGAGGAATGTCGAGTTCAACTAGGATGGTTTTCGTTGTGGCAGGCACTCTAAAAAGTGCATAGTGACCTTTCGACCCTTATAGTCATGGCATGGCGGATAAGAGGGAGACCTCTAATCATCTTAGTACATACACTTGGTATCATAGTTGACATCTGTTTACTTTGGAAATGGAGGTCAGAAACTTCACAATCGTGAAGTTAAATTAGCTAAGATACAGTGGAGTAAAGCTCAAGAAGGCTAGATACTAGCATCATACCCTTTTTCCTTAAGGGTGCATCCTTGATTTCTTTTGTTTGTAGGAGCTTTACGCATAATTGTTTCTCTCTTTCCAAAGTATATCCTCTAGGACGTATCATCGATCCTTAGGTAGAAGCCAATGGATGTAAACATGTATTTGAAACATGTTATGGTTGAATGGTTGCAAGTGGTTGCAAATGGTTGCTCGTGAATGCATATGCATACGTATTAGACACTAGATCAAGTTCGGACGCTTTCATCTTGCATTCACAGATATGTATTTGTTTGTAAGTTGAAATTGATATGTTATCATATGGATGTTGCCTATGGACGAATGGCTGTGCACGCATGTAGTATTTACGTAACTAGGGATGCTTGCATACATGGTTGGACGCATGGCACTGACATGATCTGCATTAAGGAGGTCAACTGAATCAGTAGACCGCCTGATTTTGCATTAGATAAAGACATATACACACACTATGCATATGAACATGAAAGCATTAGAAATCTTTTAAGGATAATGAATTCCTGTGATTGAATGGTTGAGTAGATGGATGATTGGAAGGTAGGACACATTCTTCCTAACTTGAAGATTTCGGGGACGAAATCCTTTTAAGTGGGGAAGAATGTAACACCCCGTAATTCTGTAACACTAAGATTCGTAAATCAAGGCAGAATTAAAAGTTAAAAATCAAAATCAAGGAAAACGGGCTGTACCATTGCGTTCGTCTTGGAATTCTGCATGAAAACGAGTCCGAGTTTGCGTAAATCGGAGTCCGTATGAGGAAGATATGGCCTCCGGAAGATTCAGCGAAGTTCGAATTTCAAAACAGGTCAGAAAAGCGAATTCAAATTCGAAATCAGACCCAAGATGGGCTGGGCGGGAATTCTCCCGCCCAAGGCACCCAGGTCGACTGGGTAGTCGACCTGGGGGTCGACCCCCCTGACCAGGTCGACTGGGTAGTCGACCTGGGTCCCGAAATCCAGTTTTCTGCACCTAGTTCGTTCTTCTGTATCTAAATGCCATTCTGACCAGATTCGTCCACCTAACACTATATAAACAGCCCTAGTTTTCTTCTCTATTCACAATTCTTTTCTACCCTTATGCTGCAAAGATTCTTGTTAGACATGGCTTCTCCTCCTCCTCTAAATTAAATAAATAAAATAATATGAAAAGATAAATCAAGACGAGGAGGTGTTGCTCAAGACTTTCAAGAAGGGGTTCAAATCAAGCTAGGATTGCAAGTGAAGATTCAAACGACTGCAACAATTGTTTTTCTACGAATCATAGCAATGCCATCTTTCTATCCTAATATAATTTCTGTAAGTTAGTTACTTTTTAGATTTGAACGTTTCTCTCTGTTCGTGACATGAATTAAAGGAATAAAAGAATATGCCAAATCTTTCTATTCGAATCTGTGCCTATACTCTTGGACCTAAGTAAGAACTGTTATGATTCGAGGACAAATAAAACTGTGACTATGAAACTATGGACCTTAAAGCCATATGCCTCTTTGACTATGAACATTGCCTACGACTACGAACAATGCCTATGACTATGGACATTGCCTATGACTGTGACTATGAGAATTATTTCCTTTGACTATGAATACAACCCTATGCCTTTGATTAGAAAACATAAACTATTGCCTATGACACAACGAGGACAACTGTGATTAAACGCCTATGATTCATGACTAGGAAAGTGTTGCTTAAGTTTTGTGACTATCTAAACCTGATTTTCTATTCTGTCTGTTCTTGGTTTTCTTGGTTTTAGACCTTGGAAATTCACCTATTCAGTTAGGTCTACCCATGTTCTTGAACCTACTCTGTCTATTCTTGGTTTTAGACCTTGGGAATTTACCTATTAAGTTAGGTCTACCCATGTTCTTGAACCTACGTCGTTACCCAAACCTTTTTATGCCAGTTATTATGTCCATCCTTTTTCATAGCATCTTTGGTTCATTCCCTATTTTCTACGAATCTAGATTTATCTATAATCTAGACTGAATCACGATTATACGAACGGTGGGAATACGATTTGGGCAAAATATGAAAACATAGTTATAAACTTGGAAAATTGGCATAAATTGGGAACATGTAGTATGGCATGTTCATAGAAATGCAAATGGGATAAATTTGACATGAATTATAGGATGTGTGATTCGAATCTAGCATTTACATGAATTGTGAACTAGAATAATAGGTCTAGTTTGACATGAACTGTAACTAGAATGTTAAATCAGAATTGGATTAGCTAATTTGGCATAAGAAGTATATTGGCAAAAATTTGAAATTGGCCATAATTGGGAGTAATTGTCAGGTTTAGCAAAATCATGGTTAGTGACACTTAGTTTGGTATAGTTTACATACCAAAAAGCATAAACATGATATAGAGGGGAAAATGGGCCATAAGAATGAATGTTGACAATTTGCATTAAAAGAGAAATTAGGAAATAAGTAAATTAGGAATAATTTACTTATAGAATTTGTCCTAAATGAGAAATGTAAATTTTGACAAAGTAAAGGTTTCTTAACGACATCTCTTTTAATAATACACCAGAAAGTTCTAGGGTGACAGAGAGGATAGTGTCTAGGATTGAGTTTGGAAAATACAAGTTTCCTGCTCTCCCTGGAAATCCCTAACTGATCCGACGGGCGGGATGGTTACTTTCAAAACCTGATTTGAAAAATAATCAAAACCCTTTGAACTTAGTAAACACGAATAGGCCTAACCCGAGGTTAGACTGAGTTGCGATGTAAACCTGCCCGGAACCAACCGGCACATCCAGTATTCGCAACAATATCTGTCTAATGTGAGTGGTCGCGGCTTTAATTTATTTAGTTAAAGCTAGAACAAGAATGGTAGGGTTAAGCTAACCAAGACACTTAACCAATACAAGGTGAATGGGTAGGGTTAAGTAATAAGAAATACTTAACCAATATAACTTGGTTTGTGATGGGGTTAAGTCAACATGAATTACTGATAACACTTAACCAGTTTAACAAGATAAATGAAGGGGGTTAAGTTAGCTTGAATTGACTAATGACACTTAACCAATCCAAATTGACGGGAAAGAGAACTAAGTAGTAAACCTTAGTTAAGAAAACAACGATTCTGGAAACTAAGTGGTAAATCTTAGTTAGTAAAACTAAGTAGTAATTCTTAGTATAACACGGGAAGGAGCGAATGTCCGTCTGAGTAAAAAGGAGGCTCCAACGAATTGGGTTACGAAGCCCGAGGCTTCGAGGGGACGTGAGGGTACTCTTGGTATCCCTCTATGAGGCTGCAGATGATCCTCCTGGGCTCACAGAGGTTAAGGTCTGCGTAGAAGAACCAGGGGTATGCCTTGGTTGCAATATATGGCAACCTAAAGACTAGGATGGACCGGCGTGATTCGGCGAGAAAACGGTAGCCTTGTGATAGCAACTCGTCGTCTACCATCCATCTTCAGTCAATCGAGATACGTGAAGTGGAAAGGCGGAAAACTCCAAAAGACCATATACTTGCTATCTAGTTATGGGTGAGGATGACCATAGGATAGTGGGGCACCAGGGGCCGGCGTATAGTTCTCATTTTTCAAGGTGTGCCTTTCATTAGTTGAGGGAGGGGTCAAGTGGGACCATAGCCACTGAAATAAAAACTGACCTTAGCATCTGCATCGGCAGATATCTGAAAGCTCCCGACCGAGTTCTGTATTCCTTGATTTGCCCTGCCACAGGACTCAGACTGCACATTACAGGACATGTGCATCTAGACAAGCGATAACGGTTCGCGATACATGCGTGGGGTAGTATAGGAACATATACCACTCTAGGTAGTGTGTCCTAAACTTGGGGGCATCGATTGGACTAAGGGGCATAAACCCTGAATCCGAGAAGCGTTCAGCAGATAGCGTAAACTCTAGTTGAAACTAGAAAGCACTTGATAGAAAACCCTAGATTAGATCCAGGTAACAAATAATGAATGTATGCCTGAAGGCAATGGAAACTACAGGGATTGGGATCACGTTATCGTTACTATTTGGGACACTAGTTAGGCGGTGCAGAGATATAGAAGCCAGTATAACAAGGAAATAGCGACGCGACGAAAGTATTAGAGCATATCCAGTTAATCTTATCTTAGCATATCTTGTGTTACCTTGTCTAATCTTGCTGACCCTATCATCATGGTGTTATCTTGTATTCAGTTAATTCATGTCGTTTTGTTTTCCATGTTCACATGCTATAAGTTACTGAACTTACTCTGGCTTTATGTCTGACTCTATTTTTCTTTTGTCATCTTTTCTTCCGTTCCCCCCCAAGGTAGTAAAGGAGGGAATAGTATAGCTCAGGTTAAGTCGGACTGTCACTCTTTCCCAGCTTGAAGATTTGTCGAAGTTTTGCTTGAAATCTCTTTCCAGATGCTATGGTTGGCTCTTGCTACATTGTGGAATATAAATGTATTTTTATGCTTCTTTATTTTGTAAGGTAAATGATACTCTGATATTGTAAAGAAATCATTGTACAAACTATTTTATCAATAAAGCAAAGTTTTATTTTCCGCTGTTTAATTTATGTTTGTCTTGTAATTTATCTGCATCTGTTACCCTAAATGCTCCACAGAACTTAGTGCATTCCCTTTGTGAGTGACACTAATGGACGTGGGGTGTTACACGTGGTATTAGAGCTGAAGGTTACCAGATCAGATAAAGGATTTGAAAAATTATTTTCAAAACGGTTTTTAAAGAAGCATTTTCAAGAGAAAAGATTTGTTTTAAAGGCATGTTTCCCAAAGCCATACGCACTATCTTCTCTTCCTCTGTTTGAATCCTTGTTTCATTCTTTCTTGAGTCTCTGGGGCTCCTGGCTTTTGGGAGGTAACCTCATCGTTGGGCAAAGTAGTGCCCGGCTTCCATCCAAAGCCGTAGTTGTTTCACCTACGGGTAGTTTGCTTTCAAAGCTTATAGGGTTTTCCGGACGATGGAGGCAGCTTTCGAGAGATTTGTCAACATGACTACACACAGAAGGGGGTGAGGAGTTTGGCTAAGGAGCACAACCCGAGGATGAGGAATTCATGGATGTAGATTTAGCTCACGAAGGAGGAAGAAATTATAAAACCTAAGACAAGAGGAAGTATCTTTACTAGGGTATGATATGGCATATAATTAAGGACAAGGGCGAGAACGAGGAACAAGATTTTCAGAAGGGCAAGTACATACTTTCACCACCAAGCGTACCTAGGAGAAGGGTAGTGAAGTTCTATTGGAAGAGTCTAGTTTTGCTGTTCGTATTCTTTCCTTTGGTTTTAGTGCTTCGCATTTGTTCATATCCACTTCCATAGTTGAGTCTCTGCACCATAGTACTTGTATAGTAGGAAGATCCCACTAGAGTCTCAAATCCAGTTGGTGGTCCGACCAGTTTATTTTTGGGCTAGTAGGGATTTGAGAATAGCTATCGAGTTTGCTTATATCATCTCACGTAGATTGTCTAAATTCGGAGGAGATATTCCTTGGGTGCTTGTCTGATATTGGTTTAGGCCTTTGGGGCTTGTACTTGAGGAATGTCGAGTTCAACTAGGATGGTTTTCGTTGTGGCAGGCACTCTAAAAAGTGCATAGTGACCTTTCGACCCTTATAGTCATGGCATGGCGGATAAGAGGGAGACCTCTAATCATCTTAGTACATACACTTGGTATCATAGTTGACATCTGCTTACTTTGGAAATGGAGGTCAGAAACTTCACAATCGTGAAGTTAAATTAGCTAAGATACAGTGGAGTAAAGCTCAAGAAGGCTAGATACTAGCATCATACCCTTTTTCCTTAAGGGTGCATCCTTGATTTCTTTTGTTTGTAGGAGCTTTACGCATAATTGTTTCTCTCTTTCCAAAGTATATCCTCTAGGACGTATCATCGATCCTTAGGTAGAAGCCAATGGATGTAAACATGTATTTGAAACATGTTATGGTTGAATGGTTGCAAGTGGTTGCAAATGGTTGCTCGTGAACGCATATGCATACGTATTAGACACTAGATCAAGTTCAGACGCTTTCATCTTGCATTTACAAATATGTATTTGTTTGTAAGTTGAAATTGATATGTTATCATATGGATGTTGCCTATGGACGAATGGCTGTGCACGCATGTAGTATTTACGTAACTAGGGATGCTTGCATACATGGTTGGACGCATGGCACTGACATGATCCGCATTAAGGAGGTCAACTGAATCAGTAGACCGCCTGATTTTGCATTAGATAAAGACATATACACACACTATGCATATGAACATGAAAGCATTAGAAATCTTTTAAGGATAATGAATTCCTGTGATTGAATGGTTGAGTAGATGGATGATTGGATGGTAGGACACATTCTTCCTAACTTGAAGATTTCGGGGACGAAATCCTTTTAAGTGGGGAAGAATGTAACACCCCGTAATTCTGTAACACTAAGATTCGTAAATCATGGCAGAATTAAAAGTTAAAAATCAAAATCAAGGAAAATGGGCTGTGCCATTGCGTTCGTCTTGGAATTCTGCATGAAAACGAGTCCGAGTTTGCGTGAATCGGAGTCCGTATGAGGAAGATATGGCCTCCGGAAGATTCAGCGAAGTTCGAATTTCAAAACAGGTCAGAAAAGCGAATTCAAATTCGAAATCAGACCCAAGATGGGCTGGGCGGGAATTCTCCCGCCCAAGGCACCCAGGTCGACTGGGTAGTCGACCTGGGGGTCGACCCCCCTGACCAGGTCGACTGGGTAGTCGACCTGGGTCCCGAAATCCAGTTTTCTGCACCTAGTTCGTTCTTCTGTATCTAAATTCCATTCTGACCAGATTCGTCCACCTAACACTATATAAACAGCCCTAGTTTTCTTCTCTATTCACAATTCTTTTCTACCCTTATGCTGCAAAGATTCTTGTTAGACATGGCTTCTCCTCCTCCTCTAAATTAAATAAATAAAATAATATGAAAAGATAAATCAAGACGAGGAGGTGTTGCTCAAGACTTTCAAGAAGGGGTTCAAATCAAGCTAGGATTGCAAGTGAAGATTCAAACGACTGCAACAATTGTTTTTCTACGAATCATAGCAATGCCATCTTTCTATCCTAATATAATTTCTGTAAGTCAGTTACTTTTTAGATTTGAACGTTTCTCTCTGTTCGTGACATGAATTAAAGGAATAAAAGAATATGCCAAATCTTTCTATTCGAATCTGTGCCTATACTCTTGGACCTAATTAAGAACTGTTATGATTCGAGGACAAATAAAACTGTGACTATGAAACTATGGACCTTAAAGCCATATGCCTCTTTGACTATGAACATTGCCTACGACTACGAACAATGCCTATGACTATGGACATTGCCTATGACTGTGACTATGAGAATTATTTCCTTTGACTATGAATACAACCCTATGCCTTTGATTAGAAAACATAAACTATTGCCTATGACACAACGAGGACAACTGTGATTAAACGCCTATGATTCATGACTAGGAAAGTGTTGCTTAAGTTTTGTGACTATCTAAACCTGATTTTCTATTCTGTCTGTTCTTGGTTTTCTTGGTTTTAGACCTTGGGAATTCACCTATTCAGTTAGGTCTACCCATGTTCTTGAACCTACTCTGTCTATTCTTGGTTTTAGACCTTGGGAATTTACCTATTAAGTTAGGTCTACCCATGTTCTTGAACCTACGTCGTTATCCAAACCTTTTTATGCCAGTTATTATGTCCATCCTTTTTCATAGCATCTTTGGTTCATTCCCTATTTTCTACGAATCTAGATTTATCTATAATCTAGACTGAATCACGATTATACGAACGGTGGGAATACGATTTGGGCAAAATATGAAAACGTAGTTATAAACTTGGAAAATTGGCATAAATTGGGAACATGTAGTATGGCATGTTCATAGAAATGCAAATGGGATAAATTTGACATGAATTATAGGATGTGTGATTCGAATCTAGCATTTACATGAATTGTGAACTAGAATAATAGGTCTAGTTTGACATGAACTGTAACTAGAATGTTAAATCAGAATTGGATTAGCTAATTTGGCATAAGAAGTATATTGGCAAAAATTTGAAATTGGCCATAACTGGGAGTAATTGTCAGGTTTAGCAAAATCATGGTTAGTGACACTTAGTTTGGTATAGTTTACATACCAAAAAGCATAAACATGATATAGAGGGGAAAATGGGCCATAAGAATGAATGTTGACAATTTGCATTAAAAGAGAAATTAGGAAATAAGTAAATTAGGAATAATTTACTTATAGAATTTGTCCTAAATGAGAAATGTAAATTTTGACAAAGTAAAGGTTTCTTAACGACATCTCTTTTAATAATACACCAGAAAGTTCTAGGGTGACAGAGAGGATAGTGTCTAGGATTGAGTTTGGAAAATACAAGTTTCCTGCTCTCCCTGGCTATCCCTAACTGATCCGACGGGCGGGATGGTTACTTTCAAAACCTGATTTGAAAATTAATCAAAACCCTTTAAACTTAGAAAACACGAATAAGCCTAACCCGAGGTTAGACTGAGTTGCGATGTAAACCTGCCCGGAACTAACCGGCACATCCAGTATTCGCAACAATATATGTCTAATGTGAGTGGTCGCGGCTTTAATTTATTTAGTTAAAGCTAGAACAAGAATGGTAGGGTTAAGATAACCGAGACACTTAACCAATTCAACATGATAACCAGACCGGTGGGTGGGGTTAGGTTCATACAGACACAGTTAAGCTAGAATGGGAGGGTTAAGTCCATAGGAACACTTAACCAACTTAACACAGCTAAGCTAGAATGGGAGGGCTAAGTCCATAGGGACACTTAACCAACTTAACATGGTAACAAGACAAGATTTGTAGGGGTTAAGTAAAGTTAATACACTTAGCCAAATTAACATGTTAACTAGACTAGAGGTTGGGGTTAAGTAAAGTTTAATACACTTAGCCAATTTGATATGTTAGCTGGGCTAGACCGTAGGGTTAAGTAACTTGAACACTTAACCATCAGATTGTGATAAAGGAATAGGGTTAAGTCTAAAACGTGAAGGGATAATACTTAACCATTAATAACATGTTAGTTAAAACAGACGGGCAAGGTTAAGTTAAAAAGGAACACTTAACCAATACAAGGTGAATGGGTAGGGTTAAGTATTAAGAAATACTTAACCAATATAACTTGGTTTGTGATAGGGTTAAGTCAACATGAATTACTGATAACACTTAACTAGTTTAACAGGATAAATGAAGGGGGTTAAGTTAGCTTGAATTGACTAATGACACATAACCTATCCAAATTGACGGGAAAGAGAACTAAGTAGTAAACCTTAGTTAAGAAAACAACGATTCTGGAAACTAAGTGGTAAATCTTAGTTAGTAAAACTAAGTAGTAATTCTTAGTATAAAACGGGAAGGAGCGAATGTCCGTCTGAGTAAAAAGGAGGCTCCAACGAATTGGGTTACGAAGCCCGAGGCTTCGAGGGACGTGAGGGTACTCTTGGTATCCCTCTATGAGGCTTCAGATGATCCTCCTGGGCTCACAGAGGTTAAGGTCTGCGTAGAAGAACCAGGGGTATGCCTTGGTTGCAATATATGGCAACCTAAAGACTAGGATGGACCGACGTGATTCGGCGAGAAAACGGTAGACTTGTGATAGCAACTCGTTGTCTATCATCCATCTTCATTCAATCGAGATACATGAAGCGGAAAGGCGGAGAACTCCAAAAGACCATATACTTGCTATCTAGTTATGGGTGAGGATGGCCATAGGATAGTGGGGCACCAGGGGCTGGCGTATAGTTCTCATTTTTAAAGGTATGCCTTTCATTAGTTGAGGGAGGGGTCAAGTGGGACCACAACCACTGAAATAAAAACAGACCTTAGCATATGCATCGGCAGATATCTGAAAGCTCCCGACCGAGTTCTGTATTCCTTGATTTGCCCTTCCACAGGACTCGGACTGCACATTACAAGACATGTGCATCTAGACAAGCGATAACGGTTCGCGATACATGCGTGGGGAATTATAGGAACATATACCACTCTAGGTAGTATGTCCTAGACTTGGGGGCATCGATTGGACTAGGGGGCATAAACCCTGAATCCGAGAAGCGTTCAGCAGATAGCGTAAACTCTAGTTGAAACTAGAAAGCACTTG
Organism: Allium sativum; assembly: GCA_030737875.1. NCBI lineage: Eukaryota > Viridiplantae > Streptophyta > Magnoliopsida > Asparagales > Amaryllidaceae > Allium > Allium sativum. The sequence continues at coordinate 1,041,073,276 of CM060916.1, read as the reverse complement.
ATAGAAAACCCTAGATTAGATCCAGGTAACAAATAATGAATGTATGCCTGAAGGCAATGGAAACTACAGGGATTGGGACCACGTTATCGTTACTAGTTGGGACACTAGTTAGGCGGTGCAGAGATAAAGAAGCCAGTATAACAAGGAAATAGCGACGCGGCGAAAGTATTAGAGCATATCCAGTTAATCTTATCTTAGCATATCTTGTGTTACCTTGTCTAATCTTGCTGACCCTATCATCATGGTGTTATCTTGTATTCAGTTAATTCATGTCGTTTTGTTTTCCATGTTCACATGCTAGAAGTTACTGAACTTACTCAGGCTTTATGTCTGACTCTGTTTTTCTTTCGTCTTATTTTCTTCCGTTCCCCCCCCCCTCAGGTAGTAAAGGAGGGAATAGTATAGCTCAGGTTAAGTCGGACTATCACTCTTTCCCAGCTTGAAGATTTGTTGAAGTTTTGCTTGGATTCTCTTTCCAGATGCTATGGTTGGCTCTTGCTACATTGGGGAATATAAATGTATTTTTATGCTTCTTTATTTTGTAAGACAGATGATACTCTGATATTGTAAAGAAATCATTGTACAAACTATTTTATCAATAAAGCAAAGTTTTATTTTCCGCTATTTAATTTATGTCTGTCTTGTAATTTATCTGCATCTTTTACCCTAAATGCTCCACAGAACTTAGTGCATTCCCTTTGTGAGTGACACTAATGGACGTGGGGTGTTACACCTTTAGTCGATATTTATATTGCTGCTTTGATGTGGAACATTCGTAGCTTGTGCGTACAATCTGATACATCTATATTGGCCTTCTCATATGAGTTTATTGATAGTTGAACATTTCAAGCCTATGTTATAATAGTGCAAAAAATAGTGTTTTTAGATTAAAGACTTGACTTTAGTCTCGTGATGGCAAACAAACTACCCAACTGCAGAAGTTTCCTGGATACGTTCAGATTTTGCTACCTTAGATGCATGGTATCTAGTTTGTTTGTTTTCTTATATTGGTACATCACGTTGAAGTGATATTATCTTTATTCCATTTGAAAAACAGAGTTTTAACTTGGCACATTTTAGGAAACTTTTCAGTAATATAAAGTAGAGAAGTTATTGTTTGGTACCATTTTTTCCCTAGCTTTGGCCTTTTGCGGATCATCTAACGGATAATCTCCCATGTAGTTGTAATCTATAATACCCATCTTACATTTATACGACTTTTGATTATTAATTATTTTTAATAATAAACATGGTTCTCAGTCACAAAGTATTAAAAAAGAAAGGTTTAGCATTAATAATCCTCTAGATTTTGGTCAACGGTCTAAAATATTTACATGTCTTATCACTTAAACTTATATAGTTGTACTTATTGCAATAGAGTCGGAGTAATGTATCAATTTTTCTTCTTGAATCATTGCCTTGTGTTCTGGAGCACAGTGACCAGGAATCATATGGACGCATAAAGTGCATGCTGAAAATGTTATCAATCAAGTATAATATGTTTTTATTTCAATTGAAGTTAATTCCTTTTTGTAACCACAATTTTGATGCAAAGTTTTGTGCTGTTTCTGCCCACAAAAAAAATCAATTTTGATTTTTTAAGAATATATTTAGCTAATAATCAACGTAGCTAATATTGTCCACTATTCATACTGAAGATTGATTAGGTAAATTAGTTAATTAATTTTTATATTGTACATGAAGCGCATAGATTTCTGGAAAAGGAATATTTCCAATATGTCTTATTCGTACTCTATATACAATAATAAGTATTGATCGATAGTCATACAAAGTTACTAATTGTAAGTTTATTAACTAAATATGAGACTGAGCTCAGAGTTGAGAAAAGAATCTTTTTCAATACATGTATTTCATAGGAACTTCTCCAGTTTATATTACAGAAGTTCCTCATATTGATACTATTTTTTTCTTCAACTTACCAGTATTGTAGGTCGATATAATTGGAAGTGCAATTTCATTAATGTTTGTTCGCAATTAACAGGAGGATTTAAGGTGAAGCTCTGTGGATGTATTCAGTATTTGAATCTTGTGGGAGTGGCCATTGGATACCCTATTGCTGCTTCCATCAGCTTGATGTGAGTTTTCAAAATTTTATGGCATAATTTTATCAGCATGATGTGTTTTCTTCCAATAGACAGCTAATGGTGAAATTAAAGGAAGCCTTACTGGAGTCGGAATCGGACCCATCACCCGAATTCAAAAGATATGGAGAAGGCTGCAAGCTTTTTGAGACATTGCCTTTGGCAATTCCTACTCTATCATTCTCATTGAAATTCAGGTATTTTATTTATTTATTTTTGTAATAGGACAATGTATTTTTTGACTTAAATTCCACTAGTAAAAGTTGATTGAATTAGCATTCTTCAAATAAAGTACCAGTAAGGCTGAGAATCTAAATAAATAAAAATGTCATACGCAAAAATAAAGTACGCGTAACGCTGAGCATTGTGTCATCTTCCTGTTAATTGTGAACAAACAGATTAAACATTAATGAAACATGTTCCATATCAACTAACTTTTGTATGCTATCTCTAGAGAAAATGTACATTCTTTAATATCATTGTAATTTGAAATGCAAGCTTCAACTAGCCTGCATCTTAAGACTTTCGGCATGCTTTAAACAGGAGAAGAATTGGCGATAATCTTTTGTTTGCATTAACTAGGATTGCATGGTTAGAGGCCATACACATTCTACGATCAAAACAATCGGCAAAATGGCAGTGACGGTGAAGGGAGTTGGTAGTTGTATCGAACGAGTGTCTGTGGTAGTGAATGATGGCTTTAAAGTAAGCATGGCAGGTAAGGATGCAATAGATTATTCATCTGTATTAGTTGATGATGTTATTAGAACAGTTGCTGCTGCAAGGGAAGCATATAAAACTAATTCACAACATATATTTGATGTATATTAATTATATGTGTGCAACATGTGTGCACCTGGTTGAATTGTTGGATTTCGAAAAATATTTTGCAATGAAGACAATGGACAAAAGTATCATGCTTAACCGCAACAAAGTATGGGACTAATTGGATCTTTATGAACATATGTTATTGCCTATTGTTATTACTTAAGCAGTAATGTCCTTTAAATATTTGGTATTTTCACGTACATAGAGCTTGTGCTGAAAGGCAAATTCTTGATATGTTGGATCATCCTTTTTTACCCATGTTGTATGCAACTTTCTAGGTATATACCATGCCCGATATACCATTAATGATTAAACAGTGAATCTTGAATATGCTAAACTGGTTTTCTTTTGTATTTTGTAGACTAAAACACATATATGTCTGGTAACTGACTATTATGCAGGTGGAGAACTCTTCTTATTACTAGGTAGACAACCTTTGAAAGTTCTCAAGGAAGATGCTGTTAGGTATTATTTATTAATATCGCAAGATTAAGATTAAATACAATAATATCTTGTATATAGAAACTTATGAAATGAAAAGACACATTGTATAGATCTTCTTACTACTATGATTTAAGGTATACATTACTTTTTTTCTCTATCACAAGGTTGGGTTCCTACCTAGGTTTGATGAGGCGAGAACATTTAGGGCAAAAAAAGTGATTCACTATAGGCATGAGTTGTGACTCAGGCAGAAGACACTTTAGCGGAAGTTTTCGCAAGTATCAGCAAAATTTATATAGCTATGCAACATTGCAAGGAATTAATCAAGGTACAATATATCTTTTGTGTTAAGGGACATCTACATTGAACTATAGGCATTGAGCATAAAAGCATATCAAGCACTATAGAACTAGCAACCCGATCTCTTTAAGCCGTATATTAAATTAGCTATACCATTATTTCACTTCTATATTCGTCTTTCAGAGTATGTCAGATGTCTGAAATAAACTTTATACGTCTGAATCAGGCCTAGGATTTGCCTAAAAAACATTTTCAGATGTCTGAAATGGTCTCAGGTTGTTGGCCGAAATCCATTTCAGACGTCTGAAACCTACTTTTAGACGTTTGATGTAACAACCAGCATTATACGTATCGGAGGATCGTAAAACATTTTATTTTATTCCCTGAAGGTTGGATCATTCTCAACTTTTGATATGTTGCTTATGGGGATATGAGACATGCCCATAATTTTTACCAATTTCGTTTGTGACCATTTTGCCCCTATCAATCTGGTAAAGGGCATAACTTTTGACTCAGGTCGAATCAGAGGGTGAGAGCTGTGCCATTGGAAAGGAATTGATGGTTCTCTTTCCATAGAGTGGTTACATTAAAGATTTGGCTCAGCGTTTTGGGAGGAATCGCTGTTCTAAGGTTTTTCAATTGGTTGTTCAGGTTTGGAGAGCCACAATGGGCTGATTTGGGAAGGCCCATTGGTGGGCTATTGGAAGGGTATAAATAGGAGTAAGGGATATGGGAAATGGTTTTAATTTTCCATTCTCTCATTTGGTGCCTTGTGCTCCTCCTTCCTCTAACACCTTTCCACCATTAAAAATCATAATCCAAGGAGAAAAATCATATACCTATACCATTGGAGGCTAGATCTACATAGATTGAGGCAAGGATTCATCGGATCAAGGTGTTTGGTGCGTAATGCTTGCTGTCCGAATTCATTTTCCTTTGATTTTTGCTTGTTTGGGAGAATCGGTGAGTGGTTTAGATCTCTCATATGGATTCAATGAAGTATATAAGTAGTTGATCATGTTTTTCATTAAATGCAAGTGTTTTTCCATAGATCTATGCATTGGTAAGTCCATTTTCATGTAAATCACCTTATGATCTGATCTAGCAAGTTTAGATAAGCAATTTCTATGATTTTTCAAGTGAATGTGCAAGTTAAATTCATGATTTTTTTCATATGTACACTTATGATGATTTTGGTGAATTTTACATAATTATTGATGGAATTGACATATTGGTGATGTTATTAATTACATATCACGATTGTGGTCATGTTGGATGAATTGGATTGGTTGGTTTCGTCGAATGTATCGTTTAGCGAAGTTTTGGTCGAAATCGGAGGTGAAATGGAGATGTGCAGGTTTTGGGTCGAGCAATGCCTGGTCGGTCATGGCGGGTCAGTCGTGGTTGGGTCGGTCGGGCCAAAAATCATGTCTTAGGGAACATTCCAGTTAGGTCGAGCGAGCCAGGTACAAGATTGGGTCGGTCGCACCAGAGTGGGTCGGATCGAGCAGTATCTTGGGTCGAACGAGTAACTGGGTCGGTCTAGTAGTGATGCATGGAGTCTAGCAAGCAACTGGGTCGGTCCGGGGATTGTTACACTGGTTCGGTCCCAAGTGCAGGAGTGGATTGACTGAAGTGGAGGGGTCGAGCAGGGTCGGTCGTGTACCTATATGAAGGGTCGGTTGTACACCCGGGTGAGGGTATGGTCGAACATGGCCAGGGGTCGATCAAAGGGTCATTTTTCTAAAAAATTATATTTTCGAGTACGATCCTGATTTGAAGAAAATGGATTGAAAATATATATTTTTCGAGGTCAACCCCCCAAACCCTAGCCGCGTCGTAGTAATGTGATTGGATCAGTAATGGTGTAACTTCGAAGTAAGTTCAAGTAGGAAGATTCAAAGTGTTGAAAGGTGTTCGTTGATCAGTGCAAAACAACGAATGATGTGACAACTCAAAGGTCGCGAGTTAGTGGATAGTGGTTGCTCAAGAAGCTTGCTTGGGCTATGAAAAGTCATTAAGTTGGATGACTAGAGATGCGAAGGCCGAGAGATTATCATTGTCTTAAGTTCTAGTAGGCTCGAAGCTATATGATGCTTCATTAGTATTATCTATTGTATATATTCTATTATATTTTATCCTTGCGATGTGAGTTCTATGACAGGTTCCGATGTTGTTTACCTACTCTGATGATCGTCCATAGCTGCTTGGCACACTTTTCAGTGCATCATTCCTCTTGTTTAGTGTAGGGGTTATGGGCGGTCGTTACATTTGGTATCAGAGCTTTGGTAAATGATTTTGGCCAAAGTTAGAAGACGTAATTACGTAAGAGAGACGTACTTGTAGATTTCAGTTGGATGCTTACTATATATATTAGCATATATAGTAGTAGCGGTTGTATCTCCTTAGCCGTTTTTCTTGGAAGTGGCTAATTATTCTAAATTGCAGATTCAAAATGAGTAGACGAGAATCAAGACACGCTGCTAGGGGAGCTAATACTAGAGGGGGAAATGGCAGTGAACAAAATTACCCAGCCATGTTTGAAGCTATGGCAGAGGCAATTATGCGAAGGGTACCCGCTCAAGTGGCAGCAAAGGTAGATGTAGATGTGCGAGTTCCTAGAGTAGTAGATTTTGCAAAGCCATGCAAGGACTTTACATCTTTAAGGGGAAAATCATTTAAAGGAACTGAGCCAGCTAAAGAGGTTCATAGGTGGATGGATTCTTATGTTCGAATCTTTGGGAACTTGGGTATTTAGGATGCAATAAAGAGAAATCTTGCATTAAGGCAGCTGCAGGGCAGGGCCATGGAGTGGTGGAATTCTGTCACACTTGAGACTCTAGAAGAGGAGATTTCATGGGAGCAATTCCAAGCTAAGTTTGAAGCAAAGTTTATCTCCACTGCTCAAAAGTTCGTTCTCTTCAAGAAATTCATAGAACTAAAGCAGAATGGCAGAGCAAATTTTGACTATATTTTTGATTTCGAAGCCTTGTCCAGATTTGCTCATTCATACATTGATACACCTTATCCGGAGAACGAGAAGTTTTTTATGGGTCTGAATACCTATATTGGAAGGCTGTTGGTGGATTGTCTTGACGATTCATTCGAGAAGATTGTGGAAAAAGATATTCGCCATGAGAGCTTGTTTCCTAAGGAAGCAAATTTGTCGCTGCAACCAAAGTAGTTTAGAAACCACACCAGGGTGGTAATAATAAGAAGAGGAAGTAGCAACAACAGAAAAGAAAGGATGGCCAAAAGAAGCCTAAGAGTGAAGTGGTATTTAACTGCCAACAGAAAGGCCATTTTTCTAGTGAATGCAAGAATCCCAAAGTTGAGAAGAAGTGCTTCAAGTGTGGAAAGCCTAGGCATGAGAAGAAAGGCTGTCCAGAATCGGCTAAGGGCAAGTAGGTTGGGAAGGCATATGCTTTGAAAGTCGTGCCAACTTCTTCGAGTGCTCCTACTGCAGAGGAAAAGGGAAAGGGTGTCGTGGTGCAAGGTACTCTTTCTGTTAATAGTGCTTCTGTTCGTGTGCTTTTTGATACTGGAGCATCACATTCATTCATTTGCAATGAGCTTGTGTGTCGCTTGGGTTTGGAACCCGAGATTTGTGATAGACCATCGATCGTGACTAATCCAGTTGGGAGTTCATCCAGTTTGTGCATGATTTTCCGTGGTCTAGTGTTGTTGAGTCATGGTTTCTCTTTTGTGTGTGATTTTTTTGTTCTTAACTTCGCTGGGTTTGGGATCATCTTGGGCATGGATTGGCTTAAGAGGTATGAGGCAAGGGTGAATTGCGAGAAGCTAGAGGTGAGGGTCAGGGATGTGGAAGGGCGAAAGGTGTTGATTAGATGCAAGCGCGAGGCGGGTGTCTTCATGAGTTATCTATATACGCTTGGGATTCCACAAGAAGACCTGTCATCAGTGCTGATCGCTAATGAGTATGAGGATGTCTTTGACGAGGTCAAAGGGTTGTCGCCACATCGTGAGATCGAGTTTAGGATCGATTTGGTCGAGGGTGCTAGACCAACGTTACGCCTTGTAGGCGGATGGCGCCTAAGGAAGTGCAAGAGTTGGAGGTGCAAGTTCGTGACCTTTTGGGAAAAGGATTCATTCGGAGGAGTGTATCCGAATGGGATGCACCGATCATGTTTGAAACCAAGGCAGATGGGTCGTTAAGATTGTGTGTGGACTATCCTGAGCTGAACAAGGTGACTAAAAAGAACAACTATCCTTTGCCAAGGATAGATGACTTCGATCAGCTTCACGAAACCAAAGTATTTTCTCAAATGGATTTGGCAACAGGATTTCACCAGTTGAGGGTGGCAAAGGATAGTGAGCCAAAGACTATTTTTAGGACACCATCCAGTTTCTTCGAATGGTTGGTGATGCCATTCGGGTTGACTAACGCGCCAGCATACTTTGTGGATCTTATGAATAGAGTTTTCAGAGATCAGTTGAACAAGTACGTGCTTGTGTTCGTGGATGATATTTTTATTTATTCGTGGAATGAGGAAGAGCACAAGACGCACTTAAGAGTTGTGTTGGAAATCTTGCGAAAACATCAGCTGAGAGCTAGGTTTTTGAAGTGTTACTTCTAAAAGAGTGAAGTGAGTTTCTTAGGCCATGTGGTTTCTGGAAATGGGATAGCAGTTGACCTTGCTAAAATAGCAGCAATCCAGGATTGGGATAGGCCTAAGAATGCGACAGATGTTCGGAGTTTCCTTGGGTTGGCAGGATATTACCGATGGTTTATCAAGGATTTCTCCAAGGTAGCTGCATCACCGACAGGATTGATGAGGAAGAACCAAGTGTTCACATGGGATGCAAAATGTGAACTGTAACACCCCACCTCCGCTAGGGTCACTCACAGAGAGAATGCACTAGGTTTGGTGAAGCATTATTGAGGTAAACATGCACAGAAATATTACAAGACAGAACATATATAAAACAGCGGAAGTAAATCAAATTTCATTACCTTATAAAATAAGGTCTAAAGCCTTTTACATCAGAACAAATCAAAAACCTGTCTTGGAATAGTAAAGAAGCATAAATACTTTTCATAAATTATTCCCCAAAATAAAGCGGTAAAGCAGCCATAGCTAAGAGAAGACCAGCTATACAAGGTGACCTTCAAGCATAAGAGGTCCGAACTAAACAACAACATTTCCTCCTTGAAAACCTGGGGGGGGGAACGGAAGACAAAGAGGCGAAAGAAAACGGGGTCAGTCATAAAGACAGGTAAGTCCTACCTACTTCCAGCATAAAAACAGGTAAAGGTAATATGACATGCATAAACTGATAGTAAACATAAGGATGATGACAAGATAGATAAGCTAGACCAAGATAACAGGATACACCACTGTGTCAAGATAAACTAAGGTATCACATTGTCAGGTTTCTATCAAGTATAAAATCCCGAGGTATCTATAATGTATATTTGCTCTGCACCTCCCGTACTAGTATCCCAACCCGTGTCATGAGTTAACTATAAAATATCCCTTGACCAAAGTCATGAAATCTTCCATGTCAACCTAATATATCGCGTACATAGGTTTTCCTAACTCGTATGTTTCTTTCTATGTATAAGTTCAGTCCTTTGCCGTAGGCCGTACGGGCTTTCCCATGTAAATCTATACCACCTCAACGTAGTACCATTTTATCCTTGAAGTTGTTTTGGATTGCTACCCTTGATCTGGTTATGTTTTCTTACCATGAACTATCGCGTGTTCACCTAGGATTTATGCCACCTAGGACGGCTAGGGATTATGCTACCTAATGAACGTTTTCGTAACTCGGTTTGGGTTTTAGCCACCTAGGGCTACTATGGATTATACTACCCGTCAACCGCGCCCTTTTTCCCACATAAGCACCGTGAATCGTTTTTCCATGTCTAACTGCACATGTATCTCAATTTGCCATCCGAGTCCCGTGCCAGGGCAAATCAAGAAATACGAGACTCAGTCGGGAACTTTAAGTCGTCTGCCGAATGCAGATATCAAGGCCTGTTTTTTTATCCGTGGCTATGGTCCCACGTGACCACTCCCTCAACTACTGAAAGGCAATCCAAGAAAAATCATGCACGAGAACTACACTCCGGCCCCCTATGCCCCACTTACCTATTGGCCAACCTCACACATAACTCGATAGCAAGTATATGGTCTGTTGGGAGTTCTCTGCCTTTTTGTATACGTACACGACTGACTAAAGATGGTAGGTAGTCGACGACGCGCTATCCAGGGCAAAACTCAAGTATCGTCGACTCCACGCTAATCCATCCCCGTCTTTAGGTTGCTCGCACAGCAACCAAGGCATACTCTTGGTTCTTCTACCGCAGACCTTAACCTCTGTGAGCCCAGGCGGATCATCTGCAACCTCACAGAGGGATACCAAGAGTACCCTCACGTCCCCCGAAGCTATTGCTTCGTCACCCAGTTCGTTGAGCCCTTATCTAACTCGGATAATTTGCTCCTCCTTGTGTGTTTAAGCGATGACCTACCGTATCGGGTTACTCATCTATCTGTGAACTGGTCCAAATCCCTTAACTAAGAATTATTACTTAGTTATCCCAAACTAAGGTTTATCACTTAGTTCCCTTTCCCGTTATCCTTGTTAACTACGATATTCCACCTAGTCCCCTGAACTAGGGTTTTGTCTAATGGGTTAAGGGTTGTCATTCCAGTTCATGACTTAACCCACCTACGAATCATGTCAAGATTGGCTAGGTATTTAAGCTCAAGACTTAGCCGTACAAGTTGGTTAAGTATACCAAGAAGCTCATGACTTAACCCTATTCAATTATCAAGTCAGATTGGTTAAGTTATTAGTTTGTCTTGATCCTATCAGATTATCGTGTTAGATTGGTTAAGCATAGATTATCTTAACCCCATCAGATTATCGAGTCGGATTGGTTAAGTATGGGTTAGCTTAACCCCATCCACTAATCGTATTACAATGGTTAAGTATATTTAAACGGTCTTGTGACTTAACCCTATCAAGTTCTCATATTAGATTGGTTAAGTATAGGTTACTTAACCTCATCAAATCATCATGTATAATTGGTTAAGTATAAGTTACTTAACCTCATTAAATTGTCATGCAAGATTGGTTAAGTATTGGTCACTTAACCTCATTAAATTATCATGTTTAGATTGTTTAAGTGTTTAACTTAACCCCATCGAATTACCGTGTCTAGATTAGTTACGTCTAGGTTAACTTAACTCCATCTAATTACCGTGTTTAGATTAGTTAAGTGTAGGTTACTTAACCCCATATAATTACCGAGTCGGATTAGTTAAGTATGGATTAGCTTAACCCCATCCCCTAACTGTATTTTACGGTTAAGTGTCATTAAGAAATCAAGTCCGGTTTCACTTAACCTACCCATTCATGTCATATCGGTTAAGTGTCATTAATCAGATTTACTTAACCTTATCATGTGGCATTAATTGAATTAATGCACTCTCAACTTCTCACATTAGACGTTGTTGTGGTTACTGGTTACGCCGGGCGGGTCCGGGCAGATTTACACCACAACCTAGTCTAACCTCGGGTTTCAAGCGCGATATGACCAACTACCCATATTGGGTCCTATTGTTTGTAGCCACTGGATTTGCCGGGCGGGTCCGGGCAGATTCATGCTACAAACTCAACCCAACCTCGAGTTGGCCACTTCCATGTTTTTCTACGTGTCATGTTCATGTCAAGTTTAGACCCCTTTTTAAGTCTATGTTTTCATGTTACCCCATGTCAAGTTTTCGTGTCCTATTCATGTTTATTATCATTACACGTTACATGTAATTCCATGTCAAGTTCATAGCCCATTTTCAAGTTTGCCTAAGCTACCCAAAACGTGTTCCCAACGCACATGAAAGTAAATCAACATATTTGGAATAATATGACAAAGATGGGTACAAGATCGCAAAGATGAATCACATGTTAAACATGGTGAAAATTGAGGCAAAGGTGTTCACATAACTAGCATATTGCATATTGGCCTCAAAACATGCACGATGTCATAAAGGGATTGGCCACAAACATGCATGGTATCATAAGGGGTTTGGCCTCAAACATGCATAATATCATAAGGGGTTTGGCCTCACATAAATATGAAATCATAAGGGGTTTTGGGTTCTTTTACATGCATAAGCCCCAAGTCAAATTCATGCACATATTTCACAAGTCAAAATGGTTCCAAGTGTTCATGCCAACATCCCACAAATAAAGGTTCAATCTTGCATGGCAAACTAAGTCCAATGCAACATGAGTAACTTGATTTAGTCACTAAACATAGCCTAAAGTCATAGGTTCAAGCAAAAGAGGCATGACAAGGTTCATATAGGCTAGCATACTTATGTTCATCGCATTTTATTCCATGTCACATTAGAACTATCGTTTAGATCTACAAGTAGCTAGAACTTACATAGCGAGGCTCAGAGACTTAGAAGCATGAATCGTCATAGGATTTGCGTAGCAATGTTGATCTACTTCCCCGATTTGATGTAGAAAGCTTGCACCTTTTGATTTGAATCCGATTTGAATGCATAAGCCCTTGGAGTTGGAGATGGAGGCCATGATCAAGATAGATTTTGGAAGCACTTAGTTGCTAGAATGATTTTTAGTGATTTAGGTTAGGTCCTAGGGTGTTTTTATAGAGATTAGGAGTAGTTTAGGCCCTTAGATTAACCCTAGGATAGATCTGAACCCTCAAAGCCCATCACAGGCCAATAGACCAGACCCAAATGAGCAACCAGGTGCACCAGGTCGTCCAGACCCAACATGGGTTTTTGGGCCAGGTCGACACCCGTGTCGACTGGGCAGTCGACCTGCCCCTGGGTGTGTGGACTCCCCAGTCGACACCCCAGTCGACCTGGGGCTTGGGCGGGAATTTTCCCGTCCAATCTGTTTAGCTCCAGATTTGAATTTTCGAGCTGTTTTGAACTTGGAATTTCTGAAAACTTCGACGGGCCATAACTTGGTCATACAGACTCCGATTCTCGAAAATTCGGACTCTATTTCGCGTATTTTTCCAAGACAAACGCAATGGCGCAACCCGTTTCTCCTAATTCAGATTTCATGATTTAATTCTGCCTTGGTTCTTGTCTTAACACGTTATTAAAAATTCGGGTTGTTACATTCTCCCCTCCTTTAAGGATGTCATCCCCGAAATCTCCAAGTTAGGAAGAACATATCCTACCATCCATCATCCATCTACTCAAAACATCATACACAAGCAACCATAGTCCTTAAAAAAAACTCCCAATGCTTTATGAACACATGCAGAAAGTTTGTGTATATGTTCCTTAGCTAACGCTAATGATCAGGCCTGAATGATCTTTCTAATGCAAAATATGTTTAGTGCCATGAGTCCAACATGTATGCAAATAGTCCTAGTCATATAAACACTATATGTGTGCACAACCATTCATCCACATGCAACATCCACATGATAACATATCCAATTTCATCCATAAACAAGTATAAATACTCGTGCATATGCAACATGAAATGTGACTGAGTCGATCTAGTATCTAGTGTGTATTCGTGCATCCACGAGCAATCACTTGCAACCATTTGCAACCATATCAATCATAACATGTTTCAAATACATGTTTACATCCATAGGATTCTACCTAAGGTTCCCAAGATAGGATCGAGGAGATAAACAAGATAAACTCCTTATGGGGTTTGCAACGGAAACAGGATCGAGAGGATATCCACCAAGCGATAGCATGCAAGCAAGCTCTACAGGAGAACCAGGGATCAACGATATACTCTTAAAAAGAGATATGATGCGTGCGTTTAAGCCGCATTTCCTTGAGCTTAATTCCAGTGTGCCTTGACCACCTTTGACTTCATGATTTTCGTAGATCCTTGATTCCTACTTCCAAGGTATGAGTTGGAACTCATTTCACTGTTGCCTCTCGTTTCACTTTCACTTATTCTTTCCCTAGTATGCTCTGCTCAAACATATCTGCGTACTCAAGCAAGCTCTCCAAAATTCACTAGTGAATTCTGGATCTCGTTTACCGATGCCAATCCATGTTACCACGTGCACTTACTAGGGTGATTCCTATAACCCATGCTTAAGCGGAATGAACCATCCGCCTTATTGGCGAATGTTACTCGATCGGATCAGAGATTTTCGATAAATGCATCAAGAGATCCAAGGTAACTAACCATGACAAAAGCCAAAAGGTTATACGAGACTTCGAGGGTATTACCAAGGCAAGTTAAGAGTTTAACTACCCTCGTTTCAAAACCGAGAATGGCATCCTTTACTGGATAACCACTTCATCCCTAGAATCCATCCATAGCTCAACAATAGAAGCTTTGCTTCTAATCTCAACACTTGGCATTTACACTCTCAATTCCAAACAAGTCATGAATAAATGGACCGATCCTCTAACAGGATTTGAGACAAAAATGGGATCCTCTACCACGCTAGTACTTAGGTGCAGAGACTCAACTATCGAAGTAGACTTAAATGATGCGATGATCAAGACAAAGTCTAGACGGGATGATAGAAAAGAAAGGCTAAACCTTCAACAGAAACGGTACCATCCCTCTTAGGTACGCTAGAAATGAGAGTATACAATTGCCCTCTCGATGACCTTGTCCTCGTCCCATAACCCTTAACTATGCGTCCCGTTTTATCATGCCAAAGATACTCTCTCGTCATGGGTTTTATTGTTCATCTTTTTCCATCCCTTGTGGATTAAGCCATATCAACAAGTTGCTTATCTTCAAGCTCGTATCCTCTATCCTTGCTCTTATTATCCTTCCTTATAGCACGGCAACAGGTCTCTCGAGGACTCCCTCCATCGTACGGAAAACTCTTACTTAGCTAGACAAGGATTCGTCGTAGTTAAAACTACTGTGACTACGGATGGAGGAAGGAAAGGAAAAGAGACTCGATCAAGGAAACAAAGGATAGTGCTAATGACTTTTGGGGAATAGCCTTTAAAAACTTTTCTTGAAAAATGCTTCTTTGTAAACGGTTTCTCAAATAGTTTTCAGAAGGTTTTAAAAACTTTTTCCCAGTCTGGTAACCTTCTGCTCTGATACCAAATGTAACACCCCACCTCCGCTAGGGTCACTCACAAAGGGAATGCACTAGGTTTGGTGAAGCATTATCGAGGTAAACATGCACAGAAATATTACAAGACAGAACATATATAAAACAACGGAAGTAAAGCAAATTTCATTACCTTATAAAATAAGGTCTAAAGCCTTTTACTTTAGAATACATCAAAAACCTGTCTTGCAATAGTAAAGAAGCATAAATCCTTTTCATAAATTATTCCCCAAAATAAAGCGGTGAAGCAGCCATAGCCAAGAGTAGACCAGCTATACATGGTGACCTTCAAGCATAAGAGGTCCGAACTAAACAACAACATTTCCTCCCTGAAAACCTGGGGGGGGGGGGGGGAACGGAAGACAAAGAGGCGAAAGAAAACGGGGTCAGTCATAAAGACTAGTAAGTCCAACCTACTTCCAGCATAAAAACAGGTAAAGGTAACATGACATGCATAAACTGAAAGTAAACATAAGGATGATGACAAGATAGATAAGCTAGACCAAGATAACAGGATACACCACTGTGTCAAGATATACTAAGGTATCACATTGTCAGGTTTCTATCAAGTATAAAATCCCGAGGTATCTATCATGTATATTTGCTCTGCACCTCCCGTACTAGTATCCCAACCCATGTCATGAGTTAACTATAAAATGTCCCTTGGCCAAAGTCATGAAATGGTCCATGTCAACCTAATATATCGCGTATATATGTTTTCCTAACTCGTATGTTTCTTTCCATGTATAAGTTCAGTCCTTTGCCGTAGGCCGTACGGGCTTTCCCATGTAAATCTATACCACCTCAACGTAGTACCATTTTATCCTTGAAGTTGTTTTGGACTGCTACCCTTGATCTGGTTATGTTTTCTTACCATGAACTATCGCATGTTCACCTAGGATTTATGCCACCTAGGACCGCTAGGGATTATGCTACCTAATGACCGTTT
Organism: Allium sativum; assembly: GCA_030737875.1. Classification (NCBI taxonomy): domain Eukaryota; kingdom Viridiplantae; phylum Streptophyta; class Magnoliopsida; order Asparagales; family Amaryllidaceae; genus Allium; species Allium sativum. Next base: position 1,041,057,579 of record CM060916.1, on the reverse strand, counting down.
TCGTAACTCGGTTTGGGTTTTAGCCACCTAGGGCTACTAGGGATTATGCTACCCGTCAACCGCGCCCTTTTTCCCACGTAAGCACCGTGAATCATTTTTCCATGTCTAACTGCACATGTATCTCAATGTGCCATCCGAGTCCCGTGCCAGGGCAAATCAAGAAATACGAGACTCAGTCGGGAGCTTTAAGTCGTCTGCCGAATGCAGATATCAAGGTCTGTTTTTGTATCCGTGGCTGTGGTCCCACGTGACCCCTCCCTCAACTACTGAAAGGCAATCCAAGAAAAATCACGCACGAGAACTATACTCCGACCCCCTATGCCCCACTTACCCATTGGCCAACCTCACCCACAACTCGATAGCAAGTATATGGTCTGTTGGGAGTTCTCTGCCTTTCCGTACACGTACACGATTGACTAAAGATGGTAGGTAGTCGACGACGCGCTATCCAGGGCAAAAATCAAGTATCGTCGACTCCACGCTAATCCATCCCCGTCTTTAGGTTGCTCGCACAGCAACCAAGGCATACTCTTGGTTCTTCTACCGCAGACCTTAACCTCTGTGAGCCCAGGCGGATCATCTGCAACCTCACAGAGGGATACCAAGAGTACCCTCACGTCCCCCGAAGCTACTGCTTCGTCGCCCAGTTCGTTGGAGCCCTTATCTAACTCAGATAATTTGCTCCTCCTCGTGTGTTTAAGCGATGACCTACCGTATCGGGTTACTCATCTATCTGTGAACTGGTCCAAATCCCTTGACTAAGAATTATTACTTAGTTATCCTAAACTAAGGTTTATCACTTAGTTCCCTTTCCCGTTATCCTTGTTAACTACGATTTTCCACCTAGTCCCCTGAACTAGGGTTTTGTCTAATGGGTTAAGGGTTGTCATTCCAGTTCATGACTTAACCCGCCTACGAATCATGTCAAGATTGGCTAGTTATTTAAGCTCAAGACTTAGCCCTACAAGTTGGTTAAGTATACCAAGAAGCTCATGACTTAACCCTATTCAATTATCAAGTCAGATTGGTTAAGTTATTAGTTTGTCTTGACCCTATCAGATTATTGTGTTAGATTGGTTAAGCATAGATTATCTTAACCCCATCAGATTATCGAGTCGGATTGGTTAAGTATGAGTTAGTTTAACCCCATCCACTAATCGTATTACAATGGTTAAGTATATTTAAACGGTCTTGTGACTTAACCCTATCAAGTTCTCATATTAGATTGGTTAAGTATAGGTTACTTAACCTCATCAAATCATCATGTATAATTGGTTAAGTACAAGTTACTTAACCTCATTAAATTGTCATGCTAGATTGGTTAAGTATTGGTTACTTAACCTCATTGAATTATCATGTTTAGAGTGTTTAAGTGTTTAACTTAACCCGATCAAATTACCGTGTCTAGATTAGTTAAGTCTAGGTTAACTTAACTCCATCTAATTACCGTGTTTAGATTAGTTAAGTGTAGGTTACTTAACCCCATCTAATTACCGAGTCGGATTAGTTAAGTATGGATTAGCTTAACCCCATCCCCTAACTGTATTTTACGGTTAAGTGTCATTAAGAAATCAAGTCCGGTTTCACTTAACCTACCCATTCATGTCATATCGAGTAAGTATCATTAGTCAGATTTACTTAACCTTATCATGTGGCATTAATTGAATTAATGCACTCTCAACCTCTCACATTAGTCGTTGTTGTGGTTACTGGTTACGCCGGGCGGGTCCGGGAAGATTTACACCACAACCTAGTCTAACCTTGGGTTTCAACCGCGATATGACCAACTACCCACATTGGGTCCTATTGTTTGTAGCCACTGGATTTGCCGGGCGGGTCCAGGTAGATTTATGCTACAAACTCAACCCAACCTCGAGTTGGCCACTTCCATGTTTTTCTACGTGTCATGTTCATGTCAAGTTTAGACCCCTTTTTAAGTCTATGTTTTCATGTAACCCCATGTCAAGTTTTCATGTCCTATCCATGTTTATTATCATTACACGTTTCATCATATTTGGAATAATATGACAAAGATGGGTACAAGATGGCAAAGATGAATCAGAAGTTAAACATGGTGAAAATTGAGGCAAAGGTGTTCACATAACTAGCATATTGCATATGGCCTCAAAACATGCACGATGTCATAAAGGGATTGGCCACAAACATGCATGGTATCATAAGGGGTTTGGCCTCAAACATGCATAATATCATAAGGGGTTTGGCCTCACATAAACATGAAATCATAAGGGGTTTTGGGTTCTTTTACATGCATAAGCCCCAAGTCAAATTCATGCACATATTTCACAAGTCAAAATGGTTCCAAATGTTCATGCCAACATCTCACAAATAAAGGATCAATCTTGCATAGCAAACTAAGTCCAATGCAACATGAGTAACTTGATTTAGTCACTAAACATAGCCTAAAGTCATAGGTTCAAGCAAAAGAGGCATGACAAGGTTCATATAGGCTAGCATACTTATGTTCATCGCATTTTATTCCATGTCACATTAGAACTATCGTTTAGATCTACAAGTAGCTAGAACTTACATAGCGAGGCTTAGAGACTTAGGATCATGAATCGTCATAGGATTTGTGTAGCAATGTTGATCTACTTCCCCGATTTGATGTAGAAATCTTGCACCTTTTGATTTGAATCCGATTTGAATGCATAAGCCCTTGGAGTTGGAGATGGAGGCCATGATCAAGATAGATTTTGGCAGCACTTAGTTGCCAGAATGATTTTTAGTGATTTAGGTTAAGTCCTAGGGTGTTTTTATAGAGATTAGGAGTAGTTTAGGCCCTTAGATTAACCCTAGGTTAGATCTGAACCCTCAAAGCCCGTCACAGGCCAATAGACCAGACCCAAATGAGCAACCAGGTGCACCAGGTCGTCCAGACCCAACATGGGTTTTTGGGCCAGGTTGACACCCGTGTCGACTAGGCAGTCGACATGCCCCTGGGCGTGTCGACTCCCCAGTCGACACCCCAGTCGACCTGGGGCTTGGGCGGGAATTTTCCCGCCCAATCTGTTTGGCTCCAGATTTGAATTTTCGAGCTGTTTTGAACTAGGAATTTCTGAAAACTTCGACGGGCCATAACTTGGTCATACGGACTCCGATTCTCAAAAATTCGGACTCTATTTCGCGTATTTTTCCGAGACGAACGCAATGGCGCAACCCATTTCTCTTGATTCAGATTTCATGATTTAATTCTGCCTTGGTTCTTGCCTTAACATGTTATTAAAAATTCGGGTTGTTACATGAACAAGCGTTCGGGATCCTAAAAGAGAGATTGACGAGTGCACCTGTGTTCAGCATTCCAAGTGGGAATGAAGAGATGATGGTATATACCAATGCACGTGGTACTGGACTTGGAGCAGTACTGATGCAAAAGGATAAGGTTGTGGCCTATGCGAGTCGACAGCTAAAGCCGCACGAGAAGAATTACCCAACTCATGATTTGGAGTTGGCGGCGATTGTGTTTGCTTTGAAGGTGTGGATACACTACCTATTGGGAGTTTGATTCGAGTTGTTCACGGATCACAAGTCGTTGAAGTATCCTTTCTACCAAAAGGATTTGAATCTTCGACCGCAGCGATGATTAGTGTTTCTGGCATTATATGATTTCGATATAGCCTATACTCCTGGTAAAGGCAACGTAGTGGCAGATGTGTTAAGCCAAAGACAAGCAAGTTTTGGAGAAATGTTTTCAGAATTGAAGAGCCTCGAGTACTTAGCGGGATTTGATTTCAGGCCACGATGTGAGTTGGAATGTTGGCAAGCTTGTCGATAAGACCTACTCTTATTGAAAAGATTGGAGAGAGCCAAAAGAGAGATGCAAAGCTTGTCGAGTTTATCCAAAAGCTGGAACCAGAAGATAAAGAGTTCGAGGTTGATCGAGAAGGTTGGCTTCGATAGCAAGGACAATTAGTTGTTCCTGATATTGATCGAGAAGGTTGGCTTCGAAAGCAAGGACAATTTGTCTTATTCGAAAGCAAGGACAATTTCGCAAAATACTATTCCCCTATTTTTTTTTTCACGCACTCGAAATGTAGCATGCTGACTGTTGTTTACTACTAATTACCCGTATTCCTGATTTAGTGGAACTAGTTTCAAACCAATTGGGTCATATTTAAAAGTTATTCTTGAAATCAAATTATACATTTTAAATTTTAAATCGTTCATCGATACACGTTTATATCATGCACGATCACATAATAACATTGATTGATACAAAACCTGAAATGTTGTAGTAGTTTACGATTCTGGACCCGATGAAACAAGTCTTGCTCCGAGGCCATTTGCAAACTGACCATTTTAACGTTTTAACAAAAATCAAGAAAATAAATCAATTTCAAAACACTTAAATTCATTGGTAAATATATATTATTATCATTAATATTCAAATCGAATTTTACATAGCTTTATAATAAATTTAGCAAGAATTTTAATTTCAGTATTTGCATTCAATATCTAAATTCTCTTTTAAATTACTCAAATCATTCAATCTTAGAATTAATCATTTAATATTTAAATAAATTAAATATTCCTAAATTAAAAATCTAGTTTGTTACATTCTTCCCCTTAAAAGGATTTACTCTTCGAAATCACAAGTTATGAATGCTACAAAACCCATTAATTTTACGCCAAAAATATATCTTACAAAATCATATTTTTTTTCTAATATTTGAAATCATAAAAAAAAACCGATAGCACCTCCTTTGCTTGGCCAGGTCCGAAGAAATCACAATATCAATATAAGCTCATTTCTGAGTCCTCCCATATCTTTAAACATAATAACAATATATATTACATATTAATACTTGTAAAGTGTGTCAATCACATAGCATACACTCTCGTTAAGCGTAAACAAGTATCAATTTACCGGAATACTATGTTTACCATGAAAACAAAAACCATAAGCAAACGAGCAAGCTTTTGCTTCTATAAACCTATATATACTTATATAATACAAAAGAGAGTTAAGTAAATGAACAAGTAACACAATAACAGCTAATACATGCATAAAAAACACATTAATCATATGCAATAACCAAATATGATGCAACTTGCAATAATGACGTAAAACACTAAGCAATCACAAATTTAATAAAATGCTACATACGACCATAAGCAATCAACACATATCAATATCATAAGCAATCAACACATAAACAATAACAACTTTAACTCGTGGTTTATTTAGGCTTATAACCTCATCACCGCACACAGATGCCAAACAATCTAGCAGGCATTATCATTTTCTCAACAGCCCCAGGTTATTACTTAACCAATCATGCATGCCACCTCAGACAACTAAGAAATTTAAATCCCAAATTCACCACAAGTCAATATACATAGGAGGTATATTTTATTCACAAAAATTCCTATGTTGTTTTCTTAAAATTCTTCCATTTTGTTAAACTAATAGTTTTAGTTTACAAACTACCAAACCGCGATTTTATGCAAATTTGTTTTTGATGTTACTTAAACCTACAAGATGGAATCTTAAATTTCAACTTTTATTTGAAAACCATATTCCAATAGATCTAAACGATTCTTGTTTCAAGAATTCTGACTTATTTTGGATCCTATACATTTCATTTGAACTTCAAATCAAAAAATTACGAACCGTAACTCTGCGACGAGCTCGATTTATTTAAATTTAATCTATACGTTCAAACTTTGTTAGAATAATAAATTATAAACTTGTACTCTTAAGTTTCCAACTAAAGTTAGCTAGGTTTTCAACTACCCAAAATCATCGAATATTCCATTTCATTTTGAAATAGACCTATGAAATATCATATCAAGTAAAATGGACAATAAACTAATTCTAATACTTAGAATGTATGCATCCACAACATTTCTTCGTTGAAAATCTCCAAACTAAACTTCTAGATTTCAAATCATATATTCTGGATTCAAAATAAAATTTCATTTAAATCTAGGCAATTTATCTAAGTTCTTATTTAGAAACTCAAAGATAAAGTAAGAATAATGCTTTAAAAAATATTTTAAAATTCCATAAACATTAATAAAAATGAAAAAATAATCTTAATATTCCTTTTAACCATTGAAAACCATTAGCTTTTTCTTTTAAATTTAATGGGAATTCAGGTGCTTTGGTTCTCAATTGAAATCGATATCCAATTTATAAATCTCGTTTATAAATTACACTTAGATGGTTTTAGAACCACATAAGATTACTCCATTTATGTTCATCCTTACTTTGAATTCATATAAAACACATAAGTTAAGTTGAATTCTTAGCCAACATCATTATAAAACGTAATGATTAAATCATGAAACTGAATTCATACAGTGTTCGTTTCCAACGTTTTTCTAATTTAAAATCTACCCAACCCATGCAAGAAAATGAGACGACTGATCTTATTTAAGTAAGATAGTCAACACTCACAAAGTGGTCGGACACAACTATAAATCAATCATGTAATAACACGAAAATCCGAGCTAATTTAAAAATTTTATTTTGGCAATTTTAGCGAATTTTGAATATTTAAAATGAATTATTTTAAATAATAACGACGAGAAATTTATTTTAAATAGAATTAGAAAGGAAATATATGTTTGAATCGTCGATAGAATATAAATATTTGTTTTAAAATATAAAAGGAACTGAAAATGGCGCGGTAGTTCGAAAATTCGATTTCAAATTTCAAATGAAAGTACATGATTCAAAATAAACTGGATTTTAGCGAAACCAAAAATATTAGAATCTATTTGAGAATATCTTTCCAAGGAATCCGAGAAATTGAAATTTCATAGTGGGAATAAAAAGTTATGTCCAATTGAAAATTCAGAATAGTCGCTGTGGAAATTCTGGCCCTTAAAAATGGAAATTTTGCAAATGACCTCGGTTTTCGACGAAACCACTTTTGTTGGAACCGGGATGTCAAATTATTGCTAGGTTCCAAAATTCATAATTTTCTGAATCAATATGTGAGCGTGGTAAAAGAAAACATGTTTTAACAGTTTCAGTTAATTTCGATCGACCAGAGAATCACCATTTTTCAAACCGTCTCAGAATTTGGCAAAATTAGTTTTGTTAGGACCGTATTGTCAATACGAAGTTAGAAATAATTTTTCTAGAATTTTTAGAGACTGTATGTGGCCCATGTAAATTGAAATGTGCGTTTAAATTGAATATATAAAGAATTATATTTTAAATTCAATGGAAACTGATCATAACTGATGAATCGGCTTGCGAAACATATCCCATTATGTTCAGAATGTGGGTAATTAGATAGGGACGTCAGTCGTTGGGTCTGGTTTGGAGGTCGAAGAAAAAGTCGACCTTTGAAGGAATAAAATATAATATTAATTAATTTATATAACATTTTTCCCTTTTCTCCCCCCTCTCATTCACCGATTTAGATTAGAAAAAAGAAATAAAATAAAATAAAATAAAACCGCCACATCGAATAGAACGCGTCGCCCCTTCCTATCTCGCCGAGCCACCTCCACCAAGGCACCACCACTGCTCCGACCTCTCCCATTGCCCCTCCTTCCTAACCGCCTCTCCTCCCTCAGCACGAGCCCCATACCACGAGACCACAAACCCTAGCCGCTATAGGGCACGCCGTCGACCTCAGGCGCCTCCCCCTTGACCACCACTGCGCCGCATGCCCCTCCTCTGGCCATAGATCCGACTGCCAAGTCCCTGCTCTGGAAAAATGCGAAATAGTGAGCTTTCATTTACTTTATTTAGTTTTAATTAGTTTAGAAATATGGTAATAGCTAATGTAAAAACATACATGGTTTAAATAATATAAAAATACGATTTTTAATAATGTAAAGCTATAATTTTTACATAAAGATGTGATTTTTACTATGATAAAAATATAATTTCAGTTTAAAGGAAAATATTATTTATAGAAAGATTAGATTTTTATCATGAAAGCGAATTGAAAAATATATTTTTTAGCTATGTATAAAAATATGATTTTTATATTATAGAAAGAATAAAAATATAATTTTTATATTAGTAGACTATTAAAAATATAATTTTTATTATATGTAGAGAGAAGAAGAAAATACAATTTTTATTATGTACGAAGAATCAGAATATGATTATCATATATGGAAAAACGATATAAAAATATAATTTTTATTTGAATAGCGAGATAAAAATTCGATTTATATATATATATATATGAAGCGGAAATAAAAATATGAGTTTTATGTACATGTAATGATGATAAAAATGTGATTTTTACTATGAACATCGTGAAAAGGATTGCACTGAATTTCGGGCAAACCTTGGCTATTCAGAAATTCAGAAATGAAATGGCGGAGTGAAACCCTCGGTGAGAACTCCTCACTTTTAATTTATTTTCTAGTTGAAATATATGCTACGATGCAGACGGTGCTTAGTAGCAACCGACACCCGTTGTCCACAGACCATGGATGACTTGTTTGTTTAATTGGTGTGTTGTGAAAGTCGATTGTGTGATGTGGAATGGAATAAAATATTTTATAGTTAAAAATGTAATTTTTTGTGTGTATATAAAATAAATATCTATAAACAAATGGGGCGATTTGTTTATATACATTGATTTGGCTGATATTGATTGGGACGATAAATTTTACACATCGCCCAACTGCACAAATAAAAACTGTGTTTGATTATTTGAAACCCCACATGGGTATTGGGATGATATTTGACGTACACTAATCTCGATTGTTTAGTTGTATGTCAATCGATGGGTTGGCAGACTATGTAAGCGTTAATTATTTATATTTAATGCTTATGCAGTTGTGGGGTGCATTTTGGATGATGGTTGATTATTTATCATTGCTATTATATACATGTGATGTATAGAATCCATATAAATAACATTATATGGTATTTGAGTGGGTTTCATTCCAATTGAGAAAATAAAATATATTCATGTGTTGAATAGAAGAAAATTCATGTGTTGAGTAAAATATATATTCATGTGTTGAATATAAAGAAAGTTCATGTGTTGAATAAAATATATATTCATGTGTTGAATAAAAGCAAATTCATGTGTTGAAGAAAATTCATTTGTTGAACAGAATAACGAAGTTATTGAAATATGTAAAGCCGTGTGTAACACCCCGCCTCCGCCAGGGTCACTCTTGCAAGTACACTAGCTTTGGAGGGGTGTTGGACAAGGTAAACATGCATGAAGATATCACAAGACAGAACATATGAGTAAAACAGAGTAAATAAAGCAGCGGATAAAATTACTATTTCAAAACCATAGTCAAGTTACATCAAAGTACTTAGTCATTATTTTCCAACTACTACAAGTCTAAAAACATTAACTGAAAACTGGAAATAACATAAAGTAAATTATCCCCAAAGTAGACGTGGTAAAGCCATAGCGAGCTCAAGTCCAAACCGTACATGAGCTATCCAGAAAGCAAGCTAAAGATCCAAGCTAGGTGCTAGTGTTCCCACCCTGAGAACCTGGGGGGAACGGAAGAAAAGAAGCGAAAGGAAAACAGGTCAGTCAAAAAGACTGGTAAGTCCTACCTACTATTAGTATAAAAACTAATAAGGTTAACTGGACATGTAAACAGAGATGAAACATAGGATGATAACTGGCATGGTGAAAAGTTAACAAGAGTGGCATCGCATATACAAGGTTAAGTTGCACCAAAAGTGTACTAGTATTCTAACCCATGTCAAGTATAAACAAGAAATGATCCCTTAGCCGAATATTGGCCCAAACTCATGAGATGACCTAAATCAATGTCCAACTACTCGGTCTAGTCGATCGGCTCCCTATAAGCCTATCTCGTCAAGTGTCGGTGTCATACGGCCTAACCGCGAGATGTAGTCGACTGTGCAAGGTCCACCCTAGGGTGTATCCGGGCCCTAGGGTGCCAACCACTGACACCAAAACAAGCACGCACAGTCCAAACCTACTGGTGCCCATGTCTGTCTTTCATCCCCGAACTATGTGCACGACCATAGTCCGCCGGAATCTACAATGGCGCACCTACCTAGCCGTCCCTTTTGGTCACTTACATTCAGCCCAGTAATCGTGCCCCACCCCTAGCCTAATCCCTCGGGTATCCTGATACTCCCTGGTGGGTTACTGCTGAAAAGGGCCCCGCAAACTAGGGTTTCTAATGGGTTAAGTGTGGTTAAACCTATCCAAACCATGTATCAAGTTGGTTAAGTATACCCAAGTGGTTCATGACTTAACCCCAACAATCCAGCGTGTTTAATTGGTTAAGTATTCAAGTGGTCCATGACTTAACCCTACCATGTGGCATTAATTAACTTAATGCACCCCAACCTCTCACATTAGACTTTGTTGTGGTTACTAGTTAAGCCGGGCGGGTCTGGGTAGCTTTACACCACAACCTATTCTAACCTCGGGGTTTTAAGTGCGATATGACCAACTACTCACATTGGGTCCTATTATTTGTAGCCACTAGTTAAGCCGGTCGGTTCCGGGTAGATTTATGCTACAAACTCAACCCAACCTCGAGTTGGCCACTTTCATGTTTTCTACATGTCATGTCCACGTTCATGTTTTCAAGCATAATCACATGTCATATTTTCAAGTCAAGTTTCATGTCATTTAAGTTTATCCATAACGTGGCCCCCTCGCACGTAGTTCGCATCAACACAAATAGATCAAAAAGGGGGAACATAAGAATATGACAAGATGGCAAAGTCTATCACAAGTTAAACATGGTGATAGGTAAACATTAGGTCCACAAACATAGATCAAAAGGGTCATGAATGAATCTATGCATGAAATCCAAGGCAAACATAACACAAAAGTCTCATTTCTACTTGCTACATGTCATATTAAGTTCATAGTTTAGATCTAAGAGTAGAGGAGGGCTTACAAAGCGTGGCTATGAAGACTAGAACAAGATAGAGACGTTGTAGAAGCTCTAGGAGTGATGTAGCAACGCAAATAGCCTTGAGAATAAGTAGCTCCTTTGATAGAAAGAAGAAAGATGGCTCTTTTTTTGCCTTAGAGACTCTCAAGATGAAGATAGAGGTCATGATTAGGGTGCATTTTGGCAGCACTAAGTTGTAGGATTGATTTGTGTGGGTTTTAGGCTAGGTCTTAGGGTCTTTTTATAGAAGTTTAGGTTAGTTTAGGCCATAGGAATAACCCTTTAGATCTGAGCCATCAAATCTCGTCGCAAGCCTCAAATCATGACTCAAAGGGGACAGTAGGTGCACCAGGCCAAGCTGGCCCGACCACCCAGGTTGACAGTGGTGTCGACTGGGCAGTCGACACTAGCTGGGGTGTGTCGACTCCCAAGTCGACTCCCCAGTCGACTTGGGGGTTGGGCGGGAAACTTTCCCGCCCAGTCTGTTTGGCTCCAGATTTGAAATTTGAACTGTTTTTGAACTTGAAATTTTCTGAAAACTTTGGCTGGCCATAACTTGGTCATACAGACTCCGATTCTCGAAAACTCGGACTCTATTTCGCGTATTTTTCCGAGACGAACGCAATGGCACAGCCCGTTTCCCTTGATTCAGATTTTAATATTTAATTCTGCCTTGATTTACGTTATAACAAGTTATTCAAAATACGGGTTGTTACATTCTCCCCATCTTAAAGGATTTCGTCCCCGAAATCTTCAAGTTAGGAAGAACGTATCCTACCATCCACCATCCATCTACTCAAAACATCATCCACGAGCATTCATTGTCCTTAAAAGATTCTAAATGCTATATGATTACATGCGAAAGGTGTGTGTATATGTACTTATCTAATGCGAAAATCGGGCGGTTACTGATTCAGCAAACCTCCTTAATGCAAAGTATGTTAGTGAAATGAGTCCATATGTATGCAAATTCCTAACATAACTTATAATCTCTACATGAGTGCACATAACATTCATCCATATGCAACATCCACGTGATAGTATAACAAGTTTCATCCATGAATAAGTATAAGCACTCATGCATATGCAATATGAAAGTGTGTGAGCCGATCTTAGTGCCTAATGTGTATCATGTATCCACGAGTATCCACTTGCAAACACTTGCAACCACTTGCAAACATCAAGCATAACATGTTTCATCCAAAGGGTTTCTACCTAAGGTTCTCATGACAAGGTTAACGAGATAACAAGATAAACATGGATAGCAAAAGAAAGATATGCTAACTAGGAAAAGAGATTGAGAATGTACCCTCAAAAAGGAATGGATAAAGCCCACGCATCTTCTCCTTGGTTTCCCAAGTTGCATCTTCATCGGCTTCACTCCACTGAACCTTTACTAACTTGACTTCTCAATTTCTTAGCTTCTTGATCTCCGTTCCCAAGATACGAATCGGAGCTCACCTCAGGGTTGCCTCTTTCTCTATCTCCACGTCTTCAAGAATGCTAGGCTCAACTACCTCGGCCGACTCATGTAGGCACTTTCGGAGATGCGAGACATGAAAAACATTGTGCACTCCGGCCAGCTTCTCGGGCAATTCCACCTTATAAGCCATCTTCCCAATCCTCCCTATGATAGGGATGGGTCCTACGAACCTTGGTGCCAGCTTCCCAACTGCTCCAAAACGAACCACATTTCGCAAAGGAGAAACCTTCACAAAGACCATATCTCCAACTTCAAACTCTTAGTCTGTCCTTCGCTTGTCTGCCTAGGATTTCTGTCTGTCTTGGGCCGTTTTCATCCGCCTTCGAATCGACTCAACCTTATCAGATGTGTCCCTTATCATGTCGGGCCCAAGTATAAGCTTATCCGTCGTCTCCCACCAACATGTTGGTGACTTGCACGGCCTCCCATACAAAGCTTCGAATGGTGCCATCCCTATGCTTGCTTGGTAGCTGTTATTATAAGCAAACTCTACGAGAGGAAGGTGGTCTTCCCAAGTGCCACCAAAGTCAAGAATGCATAGCCTCAACAGATCTTCTAGTACCCTATTCACCCTTTCGGTCTGGCCATCCGTCTGTGGGTGATAGGCCGTACTTAGATTCAATCGCGTACCCATCGCTTCTTGCAAACTATTCCAGAGTTAGCTAGTGAAGATTGGGTCACGATCGCTAACTATGCTAGAAGGAACTCCATGCAATCACACTATCTCTCGAAGATAAACAGATTCTGGCCATGATGCGGTCCTCTTGCTCTTCACCGGAATAAAATGGGCGCTTTTCGTGAGTCTATCCACTATGACCCATATGCTAGTATTCCCCTTCCTTGACCTAGGCAATCCATCCACAAAGTCCATAGAGATACTCTCCTACTTCCATTGCGGGACCTCCAATGAATGTAATAGCCCATCGGGTTTCTTCGACTCGACTTTCACTTGTTGGCATACCATGCACTTTGAAACAAACTCGGCCACGTCCTTCTTCATACCAGCCCAAAAGAAAATGCGCTTCATATCCCTATACATCTTATCTCCTCCGGGATGTGTAGCCATCTTCGAGTGATGTGCTTCTTCAAGAACTTTATTCACTAAGTCTCCCACTCGTGGGACACGTAGTCTTCCATCACGCCTTAGCCACCCCTTGTCATCAATAGCATATTTGGCGAGGTGACTTGACGTCTCACCCCGAATCAACTTGTCCATGATCTCGACTATCTGCGGGTCTTCCCTCTGTGAAGCCCCAACTTGCTCAAGAAGTGTAGGTCTAAGCTCAAGGGATGCTAACGAACCAGTCATCGACCCAACAGCAGGTGCAAAATCAAAGGTTGCTAAGAACTCTAGATTCTTCATTTCAACAAATAAAGGGCTCAAAGTCAACCTTTTCCTACTTAGCGCATCCGCCACAACATTACCCTTGCCGGGGTATAAGCTATATCAAAGTCATAAGATGCCAAGAATTCCATCCACCTCTGTTGCCTTAGATTTAAATCCTTTTGTGAAAAGAGGTACTTCAAAGACTTATGATCAGTATATAACTCGAACCTTTCGTCTAGAAGATAATGGCGCCACGATTTAAGTGCAAAGACAATCGCCGCCAACTCCAAATCCTGAGTGGGATAGTTCTCCTCATGCACTTTAAGTTGTCTACCCCCAAAGCATATCACCTTCCCTTTCTTGCATTAGGACAGCGCCTAATCCCATGCCACACGCATCGGTGTACACGATAAACATCTTACCCATCAAAGACATCAGGATATTCTCTGACCACCCTCACAGATTGAAAACTATCGATGGATGAGTCGAGGGATTCTAGATAACACAACATGACGGGACCCATAGGGTTACAAGAAATCTCTAGGGTATTACCAAGGCGTGTCATGAGCCTCACAACCCTATGCTCATAGTCAACCCGTATCCCATAAGACCGAGAACATATGCATTACACGCGAATTCTACACTCAAGATAGAAATCCTCAAATCCATACAAATCATAGATAGATGGGTGGAACCCCCAATTGGATTTGAAACACTAACGGGATCCTCAACTAGACTAGTACTTAGGTGCAAACTTTTAACAAGATCAGAAGAAATAATACTATGCGATGCGCCAGAATCGAATAAGGTACGAACAGGAAAATCAGAAATGTAAACAAGACTTTCTATAGAAACACTACCTTGATCAAGAGCTGGAAGAGAGAGGAGAGCCTGCAACTGCCCTCCAGAGGGTCCTGCTTGCTGAGTTTGCCCTTGCTTCTTGGGGGCAATCCCTGCTAAGATGTCCAGATTCTGCACAGAGAAAGCACTCGCCCAACTTCCTCTTCTTCTTCCTACAGTCTTTAGCTATGTGTCCAGTGATCCTACAGAAGTTGCACTTCCTCCTTTCTCTTGACTTGTTGTCCTTGCTGTTGTTGTTCTTGCCTCCTTTCCCGGAATCTACCTTCTTGCCTCGAGACTCATTCGCCTTGATCTCCTTCTTGCCACTCTTATCTTCTTCTTATAGAAGGGCCATATTTACCAAACTCTCGACGGTCGCCCCCATGGGTATATAAGACATGGCCAAACTGTACAATGGCTCGTTCAATCCTCGAGCAAAGTGTAGGGCCTTCTTCTGAGCTGTGTTAACCAAGTCTAGACCGAATTGAGCAAGTTGAATAAACTTATTCACGTATTTCTCACGGTCATGTCCCCATGCTTTAGTGATAGGAACCTGTTCATCTGAAGGTTCTTCTCTGTCGATGATAGAAACCTCAGTCCAAACCTTCTCCAAAAGTCATCCCAAGTCTCAATTGGCCTAGTAGCGGTGGTGACTACCCACCAATATGCAGCTTCCTCTTTCAATAACCATACCGCCAATAGAACTTTCCTACGATCTTCTATACCAAAGATAGCAAAAAGGTCTTCAGTTTCCTTCAACCAGTTTCTTGCCTCAACAAAAGTCTCCGTCCCAACAAAATTCTTGCCACCCATCGCCTTAAAGTCCTTGCAAATCTTCGCGAAATCCGCTTGCGGATGCTGAGGAGGAGGAGGAACCTCAGCTGCGGGAGGAGGGGGAATGTTCGTGGGGTCGGCTTCATTCGCCCTTGCCTCCATGTACCTTCTAAACCAAATAGGTACTGGTATGCCCTCCAGAATGGAAAAATTATCGGCCATACTGTAACGAAGAAAAAGATAGATTGAGAACGAGGAAACAAAGGATAGTGCAAATGGCTTTTGGGGAATAGCCTTTAAAATAAACTAGACTTTTCTTGGAAAAATACTTCTTTATAATTGGTTTGGAAAATAGTTTTTCAAAAGGTAAGTTTTAAAAACCTTTTGCTCAAATCTTGTAAAACTTATGCTCTGATACCAAATGTAACACCCCGCCTCCGCCAGGGTCACTCTTGCAAGTACACTAGCTTTGGAGGGGTGTTGGACAAGGTAAACATGCATGAAGATATCACAAGATAGAACATATGAGTAAAACAGAGTAAATAAAGCAGCGGATAAAATTACTATTTCAAAACCATAGTCAAGTTACATCAAAGTACTTAGTCATTATTTTCCAACTACTACAAGTCTTGAAACATAAACTGAAAACTGGAAATAACATAAAGTAAACTATCCCCAAAGTAGACGTGGTAAAGCCATAGCGAGCTCAAGTCCAAACCGTACATGAGCTATCCAGAAAGCAAGCTAAAGATCCAAGCTAGGTGCTAGTGTTCCCACCCTGAGAACCTGGGGGGAACGGAAGAAAAGAGGCGAAAGGAAAACAGGTCAGTCAAAAAGACTGGTAAGTCCTACCTACTATTAGTATAAAAACTAATAAGGTTAACTGGACATGTAAACAGAGATGAAACATAGGATGATAACTGTCATGGTGAAAAGTTAACAAGAGTGGCATCGCATATACAAGGTTAAGTTGCACCAAAAGTGTACTAGTATTCTAACCCATGTCAAGTATAAAAAAGAAATGATCCCTTAGCCCAATATTGGCCCAAACTCATGAGATGACCTAAATCAAGGTCCAACTACTCGGTCTAGTCGATCGGCTCCCTATAAGCCTATCTCGTCAAGTGTCGGTGTCATACGGCCTAACCGCGAGATGTAGTCGACTGTGCAAGGTCCACCCTAGGGTGTATCCGGGCCCTAGGGTGCCAACCACTGACACCAAAACAAGCACGCACAGTCCAAGCCTACTGGTGCCCATGTCTGTCTTTCATCCCCGGACTATGTGCACGACCATAGTCCGCCGGAATCTACAATAGCGCACCTACCTAGCCGTCCCTTTTGGTCACTTACATTCAGCCCAGTAATCGTGCCCCACCCCTAGCCTAGTCCCTAGGGTATCCCGATACTCCCTGGTGGGTTACTGCTGAAAAGGGCCCCGCAAACTAGGGTTCTAATGGGTTAAGTGTGGTTAACCCTATCCAAACCATGTATCAAGTTGGTTAAGTATACCCAAGTGGTTCATGACTTAACCCCAACAATCCATCGTGTTTAATTGTTTAAGTATTCAAGTGGTCCATGACATAAACCTACCATGTGGCATTAATTAACTTAATGCATCCTAACCTCTCACATTAGACTTTGTTGTGGTTACTAGTTAAGCCGGGCGGGTCTGGGTAGCTTTACACCACAACCTAGTCTAACCTCGGGTTTTAAGTGTGATATGACCAACTACTCACATTGGGTCCTATTGTTTGTAGCCACTAGTTAAGCCGGTCGGTTCAGGGTAGATTTATGCTACAAACTCAACCCAACCTCGAGTTGGCCACTTTCATGTTTTCTACATGTCATGTCCACGTTCATGTTTTCAAGCATAATCACATGTCATATTTTCAAGTCATGTTTCATGTCATTTAAGTTTACCCATAACGTAACCCCATCGCATGTAGTTCGCCTCAACACAAATAGATCAAAAAGGGGGAACATAAGAATATGACAAGATGACAAAGTCTATCACTAGTTAAACATGGTGATATTTGAGGCAAAAGGGGTTCAACATACTAGCATATGGCCTCAACATGTATGATAGCATAAAAGGTGACTTGGCCTCAAATATGACAATAACATAAAGGTGATTTGGCCTCAAACATGTCAAAAGCATAAAGGTGATTTGGCCTCAAACATGTCAATAGCATAAAGGGTGGCAATCCTAACTTGTGCATAGCAAGTAGGTTCAACATTATCATATGCATGTTAAGGGACATGAGGGGTTAAGGTTTGTTAACATGCATAAGCCATAATCCATTTCATAGCATTTTTCCCCAAAAGTCAACATGAATGGTACTAGGTTCATGATGGATCCACAATCATAGATCAAGAGAGACATGGATAGATCTATGCATACAATGATAGGTTCAAGGCAAATATTGCACTTAGGTCCAATTCCAATCTACACTTGTATGGCATTAAACTTAGCAAATAGGGTGATAAACTTGTGATTAGCATATAGGTCGCATCATGGCAAGTTAACATCAAGGTCATGAGGGTTTCTATGTTGCATTTATGCACAATCACCACATAAAGCTCATAGCTTTCTACCCAAAAGTCAACATAAATGGTACTAGATTCATGATAGGTAAACATTAGGTCCACAAACATAGATCAAAAGGGTCATGAATGAATCTATGCATGAAATCCAAGGCAAACATAACACAAAAGTCTCATTTCAACTTGCTACATGTCATATTAAGTTCATAGTTTAGATCTAAGAGTAGAGGAGGGCTTACAAAGCGTGGCTATGAAGACTAGAACAATATAGAACAAGATAGAGACGTTGTAGAAGCTCTAAGAATGATGTAGCAACGCAAATAGCCTTGAGAATAAGTAGCTCCTTTGATAGAAAGAAGAAAGATGGCTCCTTTTTGCCTTAGAGACCCTCAAGATGAAGATGGAGGCCATGATTAGGGAGCATTTTGGCAGCACTTAGTTGTAGGATTGATTTGTGTGGGTTTTAGGCTAGGTCTTAGGGTCTTTTTATAGAAGCTTAGGTTAGTTTAGGCCATAGGATTAACCCTAGTTTAGATCTGAGCCATCAAATCTCGTCACAGGCCTCAAATCATGACTCACAGGGACAGCAGGTGCACCAGGCCAAGATGGCCCGACCACCCAGGTCGACAGGGGTGTCGACTTGGCAGTCGACACCAGCTGGGGTGTGTCGACTCCCAAGTCGACTCCCCAGTCGAGTTGGGGGCTGGGCGGGAAACTTTCCCTCCCAGTCTGTTTGGCTCCAGATTTGAAATTTGAACTGTTTTTGAACTTGAAATTTTCTGAAAATTTTGACGGGCCATAACTTGGTCATACAGACTCCGATTCTTGAAAACTCGGACTCTATTTCGCGTATTTTTCCGAGACGAACGCAATGGCACAGCCCATTTCCCTTTATTTAGATTTTAATATTTAATTCTACCTTGATTTACGTTATAACAAGTTATTCAAAATACGGGTTGTTACACCGTGTTGATTAGATTGACGCCATTTTGACGTGAACGATATTTATATCGATTTTATTCATTTTTATAATGAATATAGAAAAGGAAATGATTTCAAAATATAATGTTTTGAAAATATTATCATTTGTATATCGATGATGTAGAATATTCAATTTTTATTTGAAATTGAATATAAAGTTGAAATCGTTTTGAAAACGAATTTAAAACGATTTATAAAATACGTTTTAAAAGGAAATCGAAGAAATATATATAATATATATTATATATATAATGGCCTAAATAGAACGCTTCGCGAATTTCGACCATTGACTTTGAACGGATATTATGGGAGATCCGACCGTCGGATTCTCCTAAAACCGGAACCGTTGGGTTCGTATTGAAAAGAGCATTCTAAGAATATTATAGATTGGAATTCTAACGGTTGGATTTGGAATTATGTCCACATCAAATTTGGAAAAGGTCGCTGTAAGTGCAGTTCGATGGCCGTTGATGGAAATAGAATGTACGGGCCTTGATAAAATTATTAAAAATAGTAATAATTTGTGTAAAATCATAAGATATGGTTTGGAAATATTTGGGATGAAAAACTCCATATTGAAAAGATAAAAATAGATTTTTATCGAAATGAACTAGTTTTGAACTAGAATTAAAAATCCATTTGTTTTTAAAATAAATAAATTGGGTTTGAAATGGTTTTAAAAGTAACCAGAATTTCCAATAATTGAATTGGAATGGATTTGAATCGAAAATGCCTTTGGAATATTTCGATGTTGGATTTCGAGATTATACAGATATTGTTATGGAAATTTGAAAGATATATATATATATATATATATATATATCGTTATTTCCAATACGATATTTGTTGGTCCTAGAATTTGATATTGAATATAAGCCGATATATTTTCTATTCAGAGCCTTGTATTTAATATCAAATGTGATTTTGGATTGTCGTGAATGGTATCTTTAATAATACCGTTCTTAGGCCCAACGGAGTTAAGAAAATCAGAAACTAACTGAAGATTAGCTAAGTTGAATGGTTTCTTGGGTATTGATCTGATGTTGGTTTCGGCCTTCGGGGTTATTACTTAGGGAATTGTTCACTTGCTAATGTACAGTTGAAGGCCGATGGAATATAATGTGATTTTGGGTTTATTGTGAACCGTGTTTTAAATGACATTGGTTCTTTAACCCAGTTAAAGACAGGATATGATTTCCCAAGTTAAATAATCATTAATACTGATTTTTGGGAAGATTAAAACTAAGTGGAGTTTTAATGAATCTTTAATTAGATTGAAATGATTGAGAATGGAGTATCACCAGTTTTGCTCCAGGCGATAGTTAAATCTTTAATTAGATTTGAACATGAAATGGTAATTGAATTTACCGATAACATCGTGGTGTTAGATATGAAGTATTACCAGTTTTACTTCATGGGATGAATAGGTTGGGACTGGGAAATTAAAACAAATGATTACTTTGGTAAGGTTCGTTAATACCGACTAGTTTGGATAAACCATAATTTGGTTTGAATTGATATTCAAAGGAAGATTAAAGAATAAATTTAAATAATTTACCTTTGACAAAATTAATGGGAACCTTTCCCAAAGTATGAGAATATTTGAATAAAGGAATATTCTGAATTGGAATGAGGTGTATGTTGTGTTTGTGTAACACTTGTTTATTATATACGCGAGTTATTCAGAAAGACCGGGTTATCCCATTCTGAATAATTGATCCGACGATGTGTCGAGGATGAAGACGGTGGTCGAAGACCGGAGGTCTTCACGTCGTTTGGATAATTACTGAGGATCTTGATTGGGCTGTACACCCAAGAGGAGGGAATCAGTTGGTGATCGTCTAGACATACTTGGAGATCGATGGATATGCGAGGTACAAGGTGCCTCCGGTTTCGTTCAGACCCAGAACGAACTTGTAAATTGACTGTATGTCGGACATTGGATTTTATTCTGTGTGCTTGATTTCTATTAAATATATATCTATTTGGCGGCGAAGAATTTATTCTCTTACTTAATGCCCTTCTCTGAGACGTACGAGCTCATAGGTTATATATTGATGGATATCAATCGCATGGAGTGAATTGCCTGTGTGGCATGCCTAAGTGGCAAATGATCAAGGCTTTTGTTGAAAAGCAGAGTATTGTGGTTGATGATCAAAGCACCGCCTGTGTGGCATAGCTTTGTGTAACGTTAATTCGCGAGTCTCACATCCTGGCTGTGAACCAGAAACGAGAGAGGACATCAGGGAGGGCATGCGTTTCCTTCTAGCTAGAAGTGGCGTCAGTGGTTTTACATGCCCTGACGAGTTTGACTTATGTGGTTGTTGGATTGCGAGGCGCCTCAGATATATCGGTGACTATGTGGAGCCGATGGAGTCATTGGACTCATTGACACCCATAGGGTGGGGAAACGCAGTGTTCAGGCATTTTAATCCACATCGATGGACGGCCCTGACGATCCAAAGGTCGCTCGAGCTCTGACCTGAGGGGCAGGTTAGAGCGTCTCGAACTCGGTGGAGGACGATCCCTTGCCTCGGTTCACAGATGGAAATCCAACTTCCAATACGCGACTCTGCGTTTTTGATTGTATACCTATATACGGCGACATAGTGGTATGGGGCACTTGTGCCGTCTATTATTGATACTTATTATTGAAATTGTTCAATTATAGTAACAATAAAAGATGAAATTTAGTGTATCAAGCATTCTTTGGCTATTATAAGGTAAAACCCTATCCTCCGGCTTGTGTTGCACTGTGTGATGGGACCTGGGTCTTATAATAGCTTCATTGTTCTTTATTTAGCATTGCGCTGTTGTTTTATGCACTGATATCCTTGGGAGGAAACCCGTTCCGTGTTATACGACGCGGTCCCTTGATTTACCTAACTTTAAAATAAAGATTAATAACTGTTTTAGTTCTCGCGCCAGTCACATGACTGACCTGGAGTTTATTGTTTTAACCTAAACTCTGGGTACCCTTATTTTCCGCACGGGCAGCTAGTAGTTTTGGTTTTGCAGATTTATATTCATAGGATCCTGGTTTACAGCTGGAACGATACTCGGAAAGCTCTGTATCCGTGTATTACCTTCAGTTGTGTTTTGTATTATTTTCCGCTGCTATGTAATGTAATTTAAATCTCTGATATTTTCTGATGTGTAATATTTATTCGTACTCTGTATATTCCTGTATTCTGATGGAATTATTGTAATAAGCAATGAAATGTTCTTCTGTTTATGTTCTGATTTGTCGTGTTCTCAAAGCAATCTGGGCTTTCCTTACCGGGGAAGTTCGTGTCGTCTCATTTGGTATCATAGCTTTGGTTTACAGAGCTCGGAGAACAAGACACGTTAGAACAAAATGAAAGAATTCATCAGAGATTGGATTAGTAATATCCAATGGGAATGACTAGTTAGAAATTGGATCAGCAGTATCCTAGAACGAGTGTGAAGAGTATATTTTTAAAATGAAAACAATTTTTGTTTTGAAAATGTAAATCAATTATTCGTACTTGATTATTTATTTTATATTGATTTTGGACAATCAAGTATATAAAGATTTTGCATATACGTTTGATCCACGCGTATTCGAAGTTTTAATATGCTGGATAGATATAGAATCACACTCTAGTCGCCCGGAGATGGTACTGATGATAACACGTGCATCATCAGTATTATGTTCGAGTTTTGAAAGTGGGATATCTATATATTTCCAATTGAGTGGTGTAAGAACCAAAATATAGGTAGATTATACTGTTGTGACTTGGCATCAAAAAACCTGATTTTGGGCTATATATCAAAGTTATGAGTTTGAAAAGATAATCAACTAATTGAGTGCTGATTGTGTTGTTTGATTATTGTTTTGATTAATTAAAATGTTGAAACTTTAGCCAAATTGAACCAAATAGTGAATTGTATTGAAAATAAGTCGCATTTGCATGCATATACATATACTTACATTGAACAGGTCATAGCAAAGAGGCTAGAGAAGAGGAATAAAATCGTTTGCCCGACAAATAGGTACATGTTTATTGTATTTCTTGGGTTTTTGATGATTTTATGAGCCGATTGGCTAGCCACTTGGCTGTTTCTTTTTCTTTTTGGATTGCCGAGGGCCATGGGAGGCTATTTGAAATATCCCAAAGCTCCCGGTGCAGGGGAGGTTATGGCGAAATTTTTCAAAAATTTAGGGTGTTAGCAAAATTTTTGAAAAATTTGAAAATTTCTTAGAAACTGAAAAGTTGAAGAACTTAAGCCGTAATGAAAATAATGAAAGTTGAGTTGCTTTGTGAAACAACTTTCAGCTTCGTTCCTTTTCGGGGATGAAAAGTTTTAAGTGGGGAGATTGTAATAACCTGGAAATCCGAGCCAATTTAAATAGAATATAAATATTTATTTTAAAATATAAAAGGAATTGAAAATGGCGCGGTAGTTCGAAAATTTGATTTCAAATTTCAAATGAAAGTACATGATTCAAAATAAACCGGATTTTAGTGAAACCAAAAATATTAGAATCTATTTGAGAATATCTTTCCAGCAAATCCGAGAAATTGAAATTTCATAGCGGGAATAAAAAGTTATGTCCAATTGAAAATTCAGAATAGTCGCTGTTGAAATTCTAGCCCTTAAAAATGGAAATTTTGCAAACGACCTCAGTTTTCGATGAAACCAGTTTTGTTGGAACCGGGATGTCAAATTATTGCTAGGTTCCAAAATTCATAATTTTCTGAATCAATATGTGAGCGTGGTAAAAGAAAACGTGTTTTAACAGTTTCAGTTAATTTCGATCGACCAGAAAATGACCATTTTTCAAACGATCTCAGAATTTGGCGAAATTAGTTTTGTTAGGACCGTATTGTCAATACGAAGTTAGAAATAATTTTTCTGGTATTTTTAGAGATTGTATCTGGCCCCTGTAAATTGAAATGTGCGTTTAAATTGAATATATAAAGATTTATATTTTAAATTCAACAGAAACTGAAAGTAACTAACGAATCGACTTGTGAAACTTATCCCATTGTGTTCCGAATGTGGGTAATTAGTTAGGGACGTCAGTCGTTGGGTCTCGTTTGGAGGTCGAAGAAAAAGACAACCTTTGAAGGAATAAAATATAATATAAATTTATTTATATAACCTTTTTCCCTTTTCTCCCCCTCTCATTACCCGATTCAGAATAGAAAAAAGAAAAAAATAAAATAAATTAAAACCGCCACATCGAATAGAACGCGTCACCCCCTTCCCATCTCGCCGCGCAACCTCCACCAAGGCGCCGCCACTGCTCCGACCTCTCCCCATCGCCCCTCCTTCCTAGCCGCCTCTCCTCCCTCAGCACGAGCCCCATACCACGAGACCACAAAACCCTAGCCGCTGTAGGGCACGTCGCCGACCTCAGGCGCCTCCCCCTTGACCGCCACCGCGCCGCAGGCCCCTCCTCTGGCCATAGATCCGACTGCCGAGTCCCTGCTCTGGAAAAATGCAAAAAAGGGAGCTTTCATTTACTTTATTTTGTTTTAATTAGTTTAGAAATACGGTAATAGAAAATATAAAAACATACGTCGTTTAAATAATATAAAAATATGATTTTTAATAATGTAAAGTTATAATTTTTACATAAAGATGTGATTTTTCACTATGATAAAAATATAATTTTAGTTTATAGGAAAATATTATTTATAGAAAGATTAGATTTTATCATGAAAGCGAATTGAAAAATATAATTTTTAGCTATGTATAAAAATATGATTTTTATATTATAGAAAGAATAAAAATATGATTTTTATATTAGTAGAGTATTAAAAATATAATTTTTATTATATGTAAAGAGAACAAGAAAATATAATTTTTATTATATGCGAAGAATCAGGATATGATTATCATATATGGAAAAACAATATAAAATATAATTTTTATTTGAATAGCAAGATAAAAATTCGATTTTTATATATATGAAGTGGAAATAAAAATATGATTTCTTTGTACATGTAGTGATGATAAAAATGTGATTTTTTACTATGAACAGCGTGTAAAGGATTGCATTGAATTTCGGGAAAACCCCGGCTATTCAGAAATTCAGAAATGAAATGGCGGGGTGGAACCCTCGGTGAGAACTCCTCAGTTTTAATTTATTTTCTAGTTGAAATATATGCTAGGATGAAGATGGTGCTTAGTAGCACCCTACACTCGTTGTCCACAGACCATGGATGACTTGTTTGTTTAATTGGTGTGTTGTGAAATTCGATTGTGTGATGTGGAATGGAATAAAATATTTTATAGTTAAAAATGTAATTTTTTTTTTGTATATAAAATAAATATCGATGAACAAATTGGGCGATTTGTTTATATACACTGATTTGGCTGATATTGATTAAGACGATAAATTTTACATATCGCCCAACTGCACAAATAAAACCTGTGTTTGATTGTTTGAAACTCCACACGGGTATTGGGATGATATTTGACGTGCACTAATCCTGATTGTTTAGTTGTATGTCAATCGATGGGTTGACAGACTGTGTAAGCGTTAATTATTTATATTTAATGCTTATGCAGTTGTGGGGTGCACTTTGGATGATGGTTGATTATTTATCATTGCTATTACATACATGTGTTGTATAGAATCCATATAAATAACATTATAAGGTAATTGAGTGGGTCTCATTCCAATTGAGAAAATAAAATATATTCATGTGTTGAATAGAAGAAAATTCATGTGTTGAATAAAATATATATTCATATGTTGAATAGAAAGAAAGTTCATGTATTGAATAAAATATATATTCATGTGTTGAATAAAAGCAAATTCATGTGTTGAAGAAAATATTCATTGTTGAATAGAATAACGAAGTTATTGAAATATATAAAGCCGTGTTGATTAGATTGACGCCATTTTGACATGAACGACATTTATATCGATTTTATACATTTTTATAATGAATATAGAAAAGGAAGTGATTTCAAAATATAACGTTTTAAAAATATTATCATTTGTATATCGATGATATGGAATATTCAATTTTGATTTGAAATTGAATATAAAGTTGAAATCGTTTTGAAAACGAATTTAAAACGATTTATAAAATACGTTTTAAAAGGAAATCGAAGAAATATATATTATATATTATATATATATATATATATATATAATGGTCTGAATAGAACGCGCTGCGGCAATTCGCGAATTTACACCATTGAATTTGAACGGATATTATGGGAGATCCGACCGTCGGATTCTCCTAAAACCAGAACCGTTAGGTTCGTATCGAAAATAGCTTTCTAACGAATATTAGAGATTGGAAATCTAACGGTTGGATTTGGAATTATGTTCAAATCAAATTTGGAAAAGGTCGTTGTAAGTGCAGTTCGATGGCCGTTGACGGAAATCGACTGTACGAGACTTTATAAAATTATTAAAAATAGTAATAATTTGTGTGAAATCATAAGAAATGATTCGAAAAGAATTGGGATGAAAAAATCCATATTTGAAAAGATAAAAATAGATTTTTATCGAAATGAACTAGTTTTGAACTAGAATTAAAAATCCATTTGTTTTTAAAATAAATAAATTGGTTTGAAATGGTTTTAAAAGTAACCGGAATTTCCAATAATTGAATTGGAATGGATTTGAATCGAAATTGTCTTTGGAATATTTCGATGTTGGATCTCGAGATTATACTGATATTGTTATGGAAATTTGAAAGATATATATATATATATATATATCATTATTTCCGATACGCTATTTGTTGGCCGTAGAATTTGATATTGAATATAAGCCGATATATTTTCTATTCAGAGCATTGTACTTAATATCAAATGTGATTTTGGGTTGTCGTGAATGGTATCTTTAATAATACCGTTCTTAGGCCCAACGGAGTTAAGAAAATCAAAAACTAACTGGAGATTAGTTAAGTTGAATGGTTTCTTGGGGTATTGATCCGATGTTGTTTTCGGCCTTCGGGGTTATTACTTAGGGAATTGTTCAATTGCTAATTTACGGTTAAAGGCTGATGGAATAGAATGTGATTTTGGGTTTATTGTGAACCGTGTTTTAAATGACATTGGTTCTTTAGCCCAGTTAAAGACAAGATATGATTTCCCAAGTTAAACAATCATTAATATTGATTTTTGGAAAGATTAAGACTAAGTGGAATTTTAATGAATCTTTAATTAGGTTGAAATGATCGAGAATGGAGTATCACCAGTTTTGCTCCAGGCGATATTTAAATCTTTAATTAGATTTGTACGTGAAATGGTAATTGAATTTACTGATAACACCGTGGTGTTAGATATGAAGTATTACCAGTTTTACTTCATGGGATGAATAGGTTGGGATTGGGAAATAAAAAAAATATGATTACTTCGGTAAGGTTCGTTAATCCCGACTAGTTCGGATAAACCATAATTTGGTTTGAATTGATATTCAAAGGAAGATTAAATAATAAATTTAAAGAATTTATCTTTGATAAAAATAATGGGAACCTTTCCCAAAGTATGAGAATATTTGAATAAAGGAATATTATGAATTGGAATTAGGTGTATGTTGTGTTTGTGTAACACTTGTTTATTATATACGCGAGTTATTCAGAAAGACCGGGTTATCCCATTCTGAACAACTGATCCGACGATGTGTCGAGGATGAAGACGGTGGTCGAAGACCTGAGGACTTCACGTCATTTGGATAATTTACTGATGATCTTGATTGGGCTGTACACCCAAGAGGAGGGAATCAGTTGGAGATCGTCCAGACGTACTTTGAGATCGATGGATATGCGAGGTATAAGGTGCCTCCGGTTTCGTTCAGACCCAGAACGAACTTGTAAATGGACTGTGCGTCTCACATTGGATTTTATTCTGTGTGATTGATTTCTATTAAATATATATCTGTTTGGTGGTGGAGAATTTATTCACTTGCTTAACGCCCTTCTCTGAGACGTACGAGCTCAGAGGTTATATATTGATGGATATCAATTGCATGGAGTGAATTGCCTGTGTGGCATGCCTAAGTAGCAAATGATCAAGGCTTTTGTTGAAAAGCAGAGTCTTGTGGTTGATGATCAAAGCACCGCCTGTGTGGCATAGCTTTGTGTAACATTAATTCGCGAGCCTCACACCCCGGTTGTGAACCCGAAACGGGAGAGGACATCAGGGAGGGCATGTGTTTCCTTCTAGCTAGAAGTGGTGTCAGTGGTTTTACATGCCCTGATGAGTTTGACTTATGTGGTTGTTGGATTGCGAGGCGCCTCAGATATAACGGTGACTATGTGGAGCTGATGGAGTCAATGGACTTATTGACACCCCATAGGGTAGGGAAACGCAATGTTCAGGCATTTTAATCCACATCGGTGGACCGACCCTGACGATCCAAAGGTCACTCGAGCTCTGACCTGAGGGGCGGGTTAGAGCGTCTCGAATTCGGTGGAGGACGATCCCTTGCTTCGGTTCACAGATGTAAATCCAACTTCCCATACGTGATTTTGCGGTTTTGATTGTATACCTATATACGGCGACATAGTGGTATGTGGCACTTATGTCGTCTATGATTGATACTTATGATTGAAATTGTTTTGACACTATACACTTATAATAATAATAAAAGATGAAATTTAGCGTATCAAGCATTCTTTGGCTATTATAAGGTATAACCCTATCCTCCGGCTTGTGTTGCATTGTGTGATGGGACCTAGGTCTTATAATAGCTTCATTGTTCTTTATTTAGCATTGCGCTGTTGTTTTATGCACTGGTATCCTTGGGAGGAAACCCGTTCCGTGTTATACGGCGTGGTCCCTTGATTTACCTAACTTTAAAAATAAAGAATAATAACTGTTTTAGTTCTCACACCAGTCACATGACTGACCTGGAGTTTATTGTTTTAACCTATACTCTGGGTGCCCTTATTTTCTGCACGGGAAGCTAGAAGTTTTGGTTTTGCAGATTTATATTCACAGGATCCTGGTTTACAGCTGGAACGATACTCGGAAAGCTCTGTATCCATGTATTACCTTCAGTTGTGTTTTGTATTATTTTCTGCTGCTATGTAATGTAATTTAAATCTCTGATATTTTCTGATGTGTAATATTTATTCATACTATGTATATTCCTGTATTTTGATGGAATTGTTGTGATAAGTAATGAAATGTTCTTCTGTTTGTGTTCTGATTTGTCGGGTCCTTAAAGCAATCCGGGCTTTCCTTACCGGGGAATTTCGGGTCGTCTCAAATCAATAATAGTCAATGCTCAAAAGTGAGCACGACTAATCAAATAATAAATGCTAATAATTAAATATCATTATTTCCTAATAAACTTGTCATCCATAAAACTATAATTAGTTTGAAAATTTCTTTGTACATATAAAATATATGAAATCTTGGTAAATTATTTAATTGATCATATTTGAATTCAATATCTGACCTAAGGACATATTTAAAGTGTTCTGCAATTCGTATCAAAAGCGAGGGCCGGTCATTGGAATTGAATCCAAAATTCAGATTTAGCAAATCAAACAACTCAAAATAAATTATTTTTATATTCACTAACATGATAGGCTCTCATATATATATATATATATATACACACACATATATACGTATACACACACACACACACCGAGAACTCACTCTAGAGCACTATAAACCCTATCTCTACCAAGTTACAATATAGAGCCGAGGTTCTCTCTTAACCATGAGCTTCAAAACCAACTGAAATAGATTGGGAAATTAGACACTCGAATTTAGAGACTAATACATTGTAATAATCCGGATTTTGAAATAATAATATTCAGTTAATTTAAATATTAAAATAATTAGTTTTAATATTTAATGAATTGCATTAAATTTAAAAGATAATTTGAATGTGAAATTAATGTGAAATTGAAAATATCGAGTTTAAAATCCAGTTAAGTCTATTTTGAAGCTATGTAAAATAGTATTTGAATATAAATGATACTAATGACTTATTTTCAACGAATTTAAGTGTATTAAAATCCAATAATTATTAATTGATTTTTGTTAACACATGAAAATAGTTATTTTTCAAATTATCTCTGAATTCTGTAAAACCGGTTTCATCGAATTCGGAATGGTAAACTGTTGTAAGATTTCAAGTTTCGTATCAATCGGAGTAGTTGTGTTACCGTGCGCGATATAAAAGCATATCGGTAAACGATTTGAAATAATAACAATATATAATTTGATTTTATGGATAGCTATTAAATACGATCAAATTGTCTTTTGAAACAAGTTCCATTATGTTCAAAATATGAGTATTTAGCTATAAGTGAGTGTGAGAATTATTAATTTGGCTATCGTGAAATTTTTAAAGAATAGTTTGAGTAGTAAATTATAATTGCCTATAAGTACTAGGATGGTTCTTTTACTTTTTCATAACCCTAACCCTAAAAAATGTGAGCTGCCACTTCCTCTATTTTATCACCAACGTCCAGAATTGCACAGGACGATCCAGGAAAAATCAGGCTTACGATTCAACTGGAGTTAGGTGCATACAAGGTTGAACATATCAATGACACTTTCATATTGACGCACAGAGCAAGGTGGTGGCATAAATTCTAGGTTAAACGCATGACAATGTTGTTACTACCAGATTTCGATACGGAAACTAGAGAAATATAAAGGGGTATCATAACAAAGCCAGTACCGAAGACAATAACAACTAAAAGAGTTAAGCCACCACTGAGAGCAAAGAAGTAGAGCAACAACATTAAAGTCGATACCGAAACCAAGGATGTAAAAGGACGGTACTAAAGTGAGGACTTGACATGTAAGCTATTGGCACCAACAAGGAAAAACAAATAGCTTGATACCGATACTAAGGGGATGACGAAAAATACAAGATACTGATACCAACTTACAAGAAGCAACTAGCTTGTTATCGGTATCGGATCAAAAGGCCAGAAGCATGTAAAGACGATACCGAATATACGAGCTTAGGGAAATAAGACCAATATGGGAGTAATCCAGGTGGTATCGACACCAATGGGCTTGGTATCAATGCCGTTACCAAATGCGGCACTAAAATAACAAAAGAAAAGCATAAGGCAGATATCTTCAAATACAAGTGCCAGAGAACCAGAGCCGAAAATGGAGCAAAAGACCCTTCAAGCAGGCCGATACCGGGAGACTAGGGTGGAACCAGGCTTCCCACATGATTGCTACAAAAGGGGTCCAACTCCTCTATAAATAAGACTCCAGGAGTCACAATTTGGGGGACTTTTGCTCATTCTCAAATCTTGTATCCATTTCTAAGAGAGAAAACCCTAATTTGTAAATCAATTTGAGGATTTCACTTGTAATCATCTATATACTCAATCAAGTGGGCAAATAAAGAGATACTTAACAATTATCATTGATTATACTTGTCTTTCGTCCTATATTCTGAATTCAAGCCTGCAAATGGGGAAGAATTACCAAATCACCCCTTACAAGCCATCTAGTTTCAACTCGTGTTGAGCTTATGAAGCCCTTATCCCAATGTAAATATTGATTTTTAAGTCTCATGAGCGTGATACTATCCTCTTCTTAAAGGATGAGTAATTAATCTTGGGACCAAAGGTCTTGATATCTAGGAAATGGTGGATTAAGCCAAGCTAATACGAATTATATCATTCGTAGATTCCCCTAGGTTCACAACATACCTTATGTTCTGGTGTTGATGAAAAATAACATTACCATTTTGGCGCTAGAAGGAGGGTTTGAACCTCCGATCCTTTGAATAATCTACCATATCCCTAACTATTCCAACCCATTAGTTAGACATTGAAGAAGTAGACCATGGATAAAAGGTCTCGACAAGGATCTTCTGAATCTTGAGTGACTATATCAAAAATATTGATTCAAGAAGTATTGAAGAGGAAAGGTTAAGAATGGAAGCTTTGTGAATTATACGTAGGACAAGCGAAGTAGAGAAATACGACCCTGATCGTTGGAGCATTAATCCATTCCACATATGACTAATCCCTATCTTTGCATTAAGTGGCTCTACATCAAAGGGATATAATCTATTTTATAACATAAAAATAGACATCTATGTACAGGCTAAGGGAACTATATTTGAGCATAGAATAATGAAATAATTCAACCACTTTACTTCTAAATGGTCTAAGAGAATTGCAATTCAATCTCAAGATACATTGAAAAAAAAGATTCGAAGGTACATATGAAGCGATAAAGCTAAGTAACAAAAGGGCTAAGTTGTGATATCGAAAGGGAATCTTTGAGTTACGGCAGCCTAAAGAATGCAACCTTATCACATTAATTGAGAATACCTACTTGTTAACCAAACACGAGCTTAACTTTTGGCTATCATTAAAGAATAGCCCAAATATGAAAGGAAATTAGGAGGGTCGTACTGCCACTACCATATGATGAATGGACATGAAACCAACCATTACAAGGTTCCCGAAGGAATGATCATCAAATTCTTTAATCAAGGCCAATTATGCAGATTTGTAAAAGGATCAAGCTAGTTCTAACAAAGGATTTCTTGAAGAAAGAATGTCTACATGGTCATAAGTATGACAAACTCCTTAAAAATTGGAACCATCTAAAATAGATTACGTTACCTACGACGGTAAAAACCCTTGTCTGTGAAAAGATTGCCAGGATAAGGAGTCTTCCGGAGGGAGGCAACGTGTATACCTTTATCCATGTACAAATCTATAAGGGCTAGGTTAAAGCATCAAAAGAGTAAGCCTCCATCCCTGGGGCGGAGCATCTAAAACCCTTACTTCTTCCTACGATGACCTGGGTAAAGCACCCCTCAGATTGGGGGAGGGGTGAGTGAAAGTATTTATCTGTGTCCAGATCAGACATGGCCAGGGTAAAGCATCGAAAACCCTTATCCACGCCTACAATGGCCAGGTTAAGGCACCCCTTAGACAGGGGTAATGTGTTAGCCTCTATCACTGCCTACGATGGCCAGGGTAGAGCCTTAAAAGAGTAAGCCCTCATCCGTGCCTATAATGGCCAGGGTAAAGCATTTAAGCCCTTATCACCGCCTATGATGGCCAGGTAAGGCGCCTCCGGGAGGGAGATTGGGTAAGTCCTTAGGCCCTGTTTGAGAATAAGCTAGCCAAACGCATCAGACACACAAAGCCCAAAGAGTGGCTCACAAGGTCGAAACGGTCGATCAAAGTCAAAAAGTGGCTCACAAATCAAATTGAAGCCCAGGGAGTGGCTCACAAAGCACATACATCCTCTGCTTTGGAAAACAAACTCTAAATGGGTAGGAAAACTATTAAATACCCGAATCTGGGTTTTGGTTCGGGACTCCTATTATTGTCGGATGTGGATTTATTGTCTTCTATTAAATACCCGAATTTGGGTTTCGATTTGGGACTCCTATTATTACTAGATATGGATTTGTGATGTTCGATTATAAATACCCAAATCTGGGTTTAGGAATTTCTATCATTTGCCAGAGGTGGATTTCCGGTCTTCTACTATGAATGATTGAATATGGGTTGCAGGACTTCTATCTATACTTCCAAAAGGGGATTTCTGGATTCATATTTTAACACCCTTATTTGGGTCCCTAAACTGTAATTCTTATTTACGAAAAAGGACTTGCAAATCAATACTCGATATGATATCTTGGGCCTGCTATCTAAAAGTCTTCCGATGAAGATCGTGATCTCCTACATCTTGCACAGGGATAATTTCTAAACTTATATGCGCAAAATTGCTATTTATAATTTTGACAAAATATAAAATGTGAATGGTTGCATTAATCTATCACAAAAATTTGTCTATTACTTGGTTACGACCCAGATGGTGATTTATATAAACTGAGCAAGCTATTGTATGCATCCTACATTTAGAAAGACACTAACACAAGGGTGTTATGTGTTGAATTCCATGCAGAATAATGCAGTGGAACTCCTAAATGAGGAAGTTCTAAACATAAACAAGGATACACATCAGGTGATGTCTAAACAATTTATAAAGATATTTAACATAATTATTTACAGTCGTTTCGTAAATTATTAAGTATAAAAGTTGGATCTTAATACCACACTAAGATCAATTGTTGATGGGCTTTTCGGGCCGCCCATCAAAGCATGGTACAGCGGTGGATTAACAACCAGAGTACTCGACTAGGGCCAATCATGAAAGCCCGGTATCAAGACTCTCCGCCAAGCGTAGCCCAGAGGGAATTTGGAATGAATAAACATAACTAACCACGACACGATCAAAGATGGCCCATAAGGTTCGCCTCTGGAACGAGTCATAACAGATATTTACTACTTGAAGGTGGTTCAAATTATAAAAATCGATGGATGCACCAAGCCAATAGGGGAATGGGGGTACCGGTTCCTTGGGAAAGATCGAATTATTCAGTAGAAGTTATTCTATGGGATTTGGTAACACATCTTTAAGATAAATCGAATGCGGGGTCACTTATAAATTCTCCTTTCCAATTCAGAAAAAAGGGATCCATCTTCAATTTTCTGACCAAAGATAAACGATAGCAGAAACTGTTTATAATTTTAGTTCTTCTGTTCTACCATTGTAAACATTTTCCTAGCTGTTGAAACAATCTATGAAAGTTTATAAAGTGGACGTGGGCTCTTTAACGCCGAACCACTATAAATCTGTGTGTGATTCTTTCTGTTTTGCATTCCCTATATTTTTTAATCTTCATTTTAATCTCTACACAAGTCTCTCTTTTTGGTGTTGTGCCAAATTTTGGTGTCAACATTTTAATGCTTTCACTAAGAAGTGTAGTTTTCAGACCAATTCAGATTCTCTCTCTACAATTGGATCACCAAGTCTGAGACAAAAATCTCACTTTTATTACCATGTTAATCTAGAAATGGCTAGAAAACAGTCCTTAATACTGGGAAAAAATATGCAAGTGGGAACATCTGCAGATGCGGCCGGCGGGTCATCCGTTCCTAAGATTGCTCCGGGTCACCCTGCATTACACTCCGGGGAAGACTCAGCTCCATCTTCTTCTTTCGCCTCCCGGGACAAATTTATGGCTATGGTAGACCGACTTAAGGAAACTACTGATGCCCTAAAAGCCCACGCTCAAGAGAATGTCGTGATGCCACAGGATATGACTCGCATGGCGAAACAATGGGAAGAATTTAGAAATCAAGCTCAAGAGGTTTGATATCATCGACTCCCATCAAGCTCAAGAGGTTTGATATCATCGACTCCCACCACCTCAATTTGATCATTTGTCAGAAGGCTCCTCCTCGTCGAGAGAAAACAAAGACCCATGTCAGTCTCGGCGCCCGTTAGAAAGAGCTAAAAATATCCGTCAACTCAGTCTCAAGGGACATCAAAGTCCGGTAGATAAATACGATCAGGGGCAAGCTGATCAGGCCAAGGTGGAAATTGTTGATCCCCTAGATCCGCAGAATAGGGAAGCATCCCCTCCTGTGAATCAAAATGCTGCTTGAATAGATCACACCTCCATTCACCTCCCTCGGAATCTCGTGATTGACCGAGAAAACCGAAGGAGATGGAGGAACTCCCGGATGGAACTTCTTGGTGAATGGGCCACAAGAAGTCCGCCTGTTAAAGAAGTCGACCTAGACACGGTCATACCTCAAAATTTAGCTGCTATGGTACGAAATTTTTTGAACGATAGTCGTGGGCATAGGAATGAAGATTGGGGGGGTCGACCGAAGTCATACGCCTTTCACTGACAACATTTTTCAAGCGGAGTTCCCTAGGAGATTTAATATGCCTCAGATGAATCAGTACGATGGAACTTCTGATCCGCAGCAGCATCTAATTAGATACTCTTGGCACATGGAGGTAGCAGTAGCCCCTGACACTATTAAATGCAAGACTTTCCCAATCTTTCTAAGTGGAATAACACTCATGCGATTTGTGCATTTGCCTGCGAGGTCAGTCCCCAGCTTTCCGGATCTGAGTGGAAAATTTCGGACTCAGTTCTGCCTCCACACTACCAACTCAAAACATGTTATGGCTCTCTCAGTAGTTAAGCAAGGAAAATGTGAACCCTTAGGAATTACCTCGACCGATTCAATCGAGCCACCACTAAAGTCAGCAATCCCAATCATGAAACAGTTCTGATGGCTATGGTCGGTGGCATTGACAAACGAACGGAGTTCGAAAAATACTTGATTAGGAAGCCACTAACCACAATTGAAGCTTTTTATGAAAAGGATCATGTTCTGTTGAGGCAAGAAGATGCACAATTAGAAGAGGAGTATGGGCTGAAAAATGTGTCTACCCCATCGTCCCAGAATGACACTACAGTTAGATTACCTGGGAATAACTTAGGGAAGACGGAAGTAAATGTAGGAAACCACGGCAAATGGAATAATGAAGGAACGAAAGAGACCAATGGGAACTTGAGACAGAGGGGGAGTGCTCGGAAATGCCCCGATTCCAAGTATTTGATACTTACACGGCCTTGAATGACACACTTGAAAATATCTATCTCGGCACCTGCAGCACGATGCAATTCAAGAAGCCGCTCCCATGAGAGTCCACGGAGAAAGAGCGGGCGACCAGGAAATACTGCCTATTTCAAGACATCTACGTCCATACGACCAACGAATGCCGACAACTCAGGGATATCGTATAAAAACTAAATCGAGAAGGAAAGCTTGACGAATATAAGACGACCTCATGGGACAAGGGGCAAGGAACTTCGGCACCCCGACAGAACCAGGCCACGCCTCGAGCCACCCTCTGGATAAAGGAAAGGGGATTGTTATCAATGCTATTGTTGGAGAATGACATCCCATAGGTTACAGTATAAGGGCCATGGAGTGATACGTCAACTCCGCAAGACACCTCGATGATAAAGAAACAAAACCCATTGAGCCCTTAAGTCCCATTAAGCAAGGGAGAACAATTGATGATGATATCGTCTTCCTTAACCAGGAGTCAGTCGGTATGAAGATCCCAAAAGTTGACCTGCTGGTAATAACAGCCATCATTGTTCCAGCGATAGTCCAGAAAGTTTTGGTTGACAACGAAAACTCAGTAAACATCTTATTTAAACAGGCTTATGACCAAATGAAATTATTGTTAAAGGACTCAGAGCCATACAACGGACGTATACGCAGTTTCAATGAAGCCTCCACCAAACCAGTCGGTCAGGTTAAGCTATCTGTGGAACTAGGGGATGGAGACCGTAGGAGAGTCTGAATCTTACAGTTTTTTGTGATGAGTGTTAACTCCCATTATAATGTTTTCTTGGGGCGACCCACCCTAGCTGTGTTCAGGAAATGCATCGCCCCTTGGTGCTTACTCCTTAAGTTCCCAACTAACAGTGCAATTGGGACGATATGAGGAAACCAAGTAACGGCCCAAGCCTGTTACTTGGCGGAATGGAAGGAACTGCAGGATTATGTCACCAAGCATCTGAAGGACCTCTTGCCCTTGAATAAAAGGAAAAAGTGTAGCAATTACAGAAGACGCCTTGGCCAGAACTATCCCTTTGCAGCATCGAAGACATCGTCCCATGACAGGATAGTAGGTCGGGGTACAGAAAGGCGGCCCTGAATGAGGCTACCATAGGAATTCCTTAACACATTTACACTAGTTCGTTTGTTTTATGTAATAAGTACTCTTCCATTGGTTGCATTAGTGTATGAATAAAAATCTCCTTTCTAACTCTGTTTTGTAATGATTTAAAATTTTCTTTAATGATTATGATCTGATCAACCATCGCTTATACCCCTAACGCTATAATGGGATAGGTAGACCATCTCCATCGAAGGAATAGGGGTTCAACCATACCGATGGACATGATTTCAGGCATAGGCCGATTAATCGGCCTGTTTTCTGGCTTCCACTTTGACCGACTCAAAGTGAAACCGACACTCGTCCGAACTCACTAACTGATTGCCGGACTTCGACTCTTAACCTCACAACTTGAGGATGAGTATAAATGACAGAAGAGCGTGAATGGTGCACCCTGATAAAAGACTGCTCAATTCTTAAAATCTTTACCCTTTACCGACTGAAGGACGAGTGTAAAAGACTGAAAGCACTCTCACTCGACTATGTCCCACCCCTGATCAAGGTTGGGTCCATTCGAGTATGGCTAGAGAGCCTGCTACTCGAACAACTTATCCTCACACCGGGGTGAGAGGATGAACAAATGCCCCAAGATTATGTAGCGTTTGAAATCACCTTTGGTTAATAAAATTGCAAATCACATGGAATTCTTGCACATAAACAACATAAATATTTATGGAATTAACGGGTTTTCATAACATCATAAGAAAATATTGTTGCATTACAGGTACCATTCAGACGCTGTCACCAAAAACATATGGTTCAGTGATTACATAAACGCAAGGGCTATAATTGCATCAAACCTTCCAAAGGGCTTTAAAAAAACTACAAGAAAGGAGTTTTCGAGCCGCCTATCAAAGCAAGATACAGTGGTGGATTCACAACCGAAGTACTCGACTAGGGCCAATCATAAAAGCCCGGTATCAAGACTCTCTCCCAAGTGCGGCCCGGATGGAATTTGGAATGAATAAACATAACCAACCACGACACATTCAAAGATGGCCTATAAAGTTCGCCTCAGGAACAAGTCATGACAGATATTTACTACTTGAAGGTGGTTCAAATTATAAAAATCGATGGCTGCACCACGCTAATAGGGGAATGGGGGTACCGGTTCCTTGGGAAAGATCGAATTATTTAGCAGAAGCTATTCTTCGGGATTTGGTAACACGTCTTCAAGATAAATAGAATTCGGGGCCACTTTTAAATACTCCTTTCCAATTCAGAAAAAGGGGATCCGTCTTCAATTTTCTGACCAAAGAGAAACGATAGCAGAAACTGTTTATAATTTTAATTCTTCTGTTCTACCATTGTAAACATTTTCCTAGTTGTTGAAACGATCTATAAAAGTTTATAAAGTGGACGTAGTCTCTTTACCGCCAAACCACTATAAATCTGTGTGTGATTCTTTCTGTTTTGCATTCTCTATAATTGTTAATCTTCATTTTAATCTCTACACAAGTCTCCCTTTTTGGTGTTGTGCTAATTTTTGGTGTCAACATCAAGTATATTACATCTCCCCACGTCATCCTAGTACTTTTCCTCGTAATAATTATTAATCTTGTCCTTAACTCCCCTGCACCATCTAACAACAATTGACTCATTAAATCCTTGAGGGGGATTTACTAAGTGAGGAAATTTCTCAATGACTAAGACTCTTTATATAGTCATGGCCCTAACCGGGGTTAGATTCTTCAAGGAAAACTCCTAAGCCTTACAACTTGCTTTTGTCTCCTCTAAGTCAAACTCTAAGTCAGTAAATCGTTGAAGCAATCTACTCACTTCTTCATCAGAGTCGATGGTGGGAGTGGCCCTTATCTGTCTCTTTAACTCAAGGATATTTTTATCTTTTTCTTTTATCGACCTTTCAAAACAGTTAATTGCTCATTCAAATTCTTAATGGTCAATTTTTGAATAGAAAATTCTTTTTTTCTTCTAGTTGAAGCGGGAACCCCTTTGAGAACATCCCTTCGCTCTATAATTTCTAATGATTCTTCCCTGGGTTGGGATGGTAAAATTATGGATTGATTCCCCTATTTACAAGCAAAACAAGACATAGTTGTTCACAAGTTCTACTATGAAAGGATGGAACCGATAAAATTGTACTTTTCGTTATCTGAAAAGCCAGCTATATAAACTCTTAGATTTATCCAAATAAACTTGTTTTTCAAAACACCTATTGTTTATATTACATGTCAACTCAGCATGTTGAGTTCCTTTTAAAAATTATTTCCCTATCACCACCTAAAGAGTCAAAGGGAAGTTGAAGGTACTTCATATAAATATGTCGAAGGTCTCCCAAATAATGTTCCCTTCCAGATCTAGACGTTGTTCAAAAAACAGTTTGCATCGGATATTCACTCATTAATCTAAAAATGAGTACAAAATGTCTTTCGAAAATACATCTCTAAGGAGAATAAGATTCTGCCATAACATGAGATAAAATCAGAAATCATAGATAAAAGAAGTTATCGTTAAAAATACACATTCATAGTTCTATAATTTAACAAATATCTGTGTTGTTCGTGCAATATGGACTTTTTGAATAACTCAGAGACAAATTTGTTCATGTTCTGCTTAAACCTTTCTAAGGGTAAGTCCTTGGGAATTGAATGGACCCTGGGTAACTTTCAACAAGCCCCAGGGTGAAGGTCAACCCCGCGATCATCTAATCATCATCTGTGAATACGACGAAATAGACCACCATTATACTCTCCTGGTAAAGAAAAAGTCTGCTGTTTTGAATCGACTGTAAACCTTAAATAAGAAATTTATCAAGATGCCCCTATCTTCTATCAACATCCAAAATAAATACATCATTTTTGAGGCACTTTTATTAAGATCATGATATTTTGAAATAGAGGGTTATAATCTTTCAACAACTTGTCCTACTCTATGTAGGATCAGATTGTTTCATTTTGTTTCTTATCTAATTTTTCCTTATAAAACGAGGCAATGTTTTTCCTTGACTATGAGTTACAGGGAATCAGTCACCATGAATCAAAAAAAGGAAGAAAACACTTTTAAAGTGAAAACCATACCTGAGAAGTAGGGATTTTAGGCTTAATAGGATGTTATTATCCTTTTTGTCCTTGGTTGAAGGGACCACTATCCTTAGTGAAAGTTCTAGCTCAATATTAATTAGTAGGGGCATTCGAAGGATCAGGGTTTGCATCCTTAGAGCTATGAGTACCATCAGTAGAAGGAGGAGGGATTTAATCTTTTCCACCAAAGCCATCATGATGGTCTTTGCCTTTGGAACCAGGATCATCGCCATCATCATTATCATACCTATCATCGTGAATATCATCAGGAAGATCTCCAATATATAAAACTGCTCGGGCTCCATTGCATTTCTTTCAGGGACTTGAATCCACAGCTTGATTTGCTCAATCCTGTTCATAACTATGCCCACAATAGGAGGAACAATCAAATGGAATTCCATTTTAGGATACTTTTGGAAGTTATCAGAGAATACCAAGAAAAGAGCATCTTCGAAAGAATTCAACACCGCCTCTAAAAGATAAGATTGCAAGAATAAAGAAATTATATCTTTAGCATCAGAAATGATTCGTTTAGCATTGGAAAGCATGTCTTGGGTCTTAGAAAGGCCTTTTTTTTCTCTTTTAGCCGGTTAGCATAGTTGGTTACTATCTGTACTTTCTCATCTTCGAGATCTTGCTTAGATGACTCTGGAGCCATAACTTTACCAAACAGAAGATTCATAGCCTTCTTCTCTTCCCAGAAATCTAACTTAGCCTTTTCAAGAGATGTTTTTAATTCCATACATTCTTTCTCATGCTCCTCCTTCGCTGCACTTAAAATACTGACCATAGACTCTAAGGCAGATTTCTCCTTAAGTTTTGTAATCTCAAAAGAAAACAGATCAGCCACCTCTTGGAAGGAGAACCATTTTTGGTTTTCTGAAAAGAAGAAAGCAAAATCAACATTAATATGATAATAAAAGACGAAAGAAAATAAGAATAATGAGACTATAACAAAAGCTATTGCTAGATGAGAGATTGCCTTAAATTCATCATGTCAGAAAACGAAGAAGGCAGGATAATGTTGGTAATATCTT
Organism: Allium sativum; assembly: GCA_030737875.1. Classification (NCBI taxonomy): domain Eukaryota; kingdom Viridiplantae; phylum Streptophyta; class Magnoliopsida; order Asparagales; family Amaryllidaceae; genus Allium; species Allium sativum. Next base: position 1,041,016,170 of record CM060916.1, on the reverse strand, counting down.
CAGAGGAAAGAGCAAGTCTTACAATTTCATCAAAATCTTGATTCTGTGAAGAAGGCCAAGAGGGCCTGACATGTTTGGGAGAAGAATACACATTTAGCTCGAGACCCACTAAATCAAAGGATCTTAGAGAATCAGGCATCCGAATAAGGTTAAAACTCACTGTCTATGGTCATCATTTGGGAAGAGTCAGCGACAATAGTAAAACTAGTGGAAATAGCAGTAGGATTAGGAGTATGCTGCTTAGTGGATGTAGAAACAATGTCTTCACAAAGAGAAGGAGTAGATGTTCCATCCTTTTTCCATTTCAGAGCTGGCTTATCAAAAATTAGATAAATCTTCTCTTAGTTGTAGCCTTAGACTTGGCTAGAGAATCCAGAGTAGATTTTCCAGCAGAAGCCTTGATAGCTAATCAAAATAATGACCTCAGAAGAATAGAGTCAGATAAATACAAAATGAGACTTAGAAAATCACTTTAGAAGAGCAACCTTACTTGAAGTTCCTGGAAATAGAAGGGTTAGTTGTGTAAATACACCGGTTACCAAATTCAAATGCTTTGCACCAGAGAAATGGAGGAGTGGTTGGCCCAAAATCTTTTGCCCTGGAGGAAGAAACACATACTTATGGAGATCGAACAGAGTCAACAGAATAAAATGTTTTCCTAATGTCTCAAAAACCTTGAAAATTGCCTCAATGACCCTGGTCTCCTCATCGCTCAATCTTTTCTTTGAGAGCATAGAAGCTGGAAGCAAACAAAAATTAAACAAACCCTGGAGATGAGACAATAAACCGAAAAATAAGTGAAAGCTGACCAGGAGTAGCAAAAATACCTGTGATACGCGGGGGGAACATGGTATAGAAAAATTATGTTTCCAAGTCCTTAAATTTATTAATACCATCGCTGATCAACTTCTTTGAAGGATTCATGTGAAAGATAAATGAATCCACTCCCTTAACTACAGATAATCACAGCAAATGATGAAGAATAAGAGCATTAACGGAAGATTTCCATGACTCAAGTGCTAGAAGCTCAAGGCATAGGAGATAAGTGTATGTATTTGGGGTCAATTGAATGGGAGCAAGATGGAGATGCTGTAGGAGCCTTGAAATGAAATCTGGGAATGGGAAGAAGTCAGCGTGCCAGATATGAATAGCCGAATATGCAATGAACCCTTCTGGTGGATTATGAATAGCGTCATATTCAAAGACAAAGATGGCATCTATCCCAGTCAAACCTTACCTTTCGAGAATTACATTCATTTCATCTTGAGTATGAATGAGAGAATGTTGTTGAATTGTCTTAGTCTTTCGCTGAGGAGCAGAGGAACTTGCTGGGTTTGATTCGTCAACATTTTTCTTCATTGTTATGATGCTTCCAGGTTATATTATTTCACGAAAACACATTAGCACAATGTTTTGATAAATATTAGAAAGTAAAAACAAACTATTTGCTTAAGTAAGTATGGACTGTTTACAAGTTTAAAACCGTAATGGGAACTCATTGACATTGACATTATTTATCTAATATTCTCATAGAAAATTGAAACATATCATAAGTCGCTAGAATAGGATTCTTAACAAAATTCACATATTGTCATGCCCTGTACAAATGTTGAAAATGGATAAGTTCTTGATATCGTCATCACCAAGACAAACAATACTAGAGACTAGGGTCAAAATTTTGATAAAGTTCACATAGTGTCATGATACTATCCCCTTTTCCAAATTAGGTTAAGTTTTAGTATCAACTACAATGGAAAAACAGTGAAACCAAAACCATGATCAGATCAAATTCTTAGTGTCGGCAGCACCGTAACCAAGTAATATATTGTTGATAATGAAAGTTTAACTGATACGAATGGAACTTAAGATAGAGTGCCAATGGAATAAAAACCATGAGTGTATCCATATTAGTAGCATTCTAATCGGCATCAGAGTCTCCAACAAAACCAAAGAGAACATTAATTATCGTACTGGTAGACAAGTACCGAAAGGAACTGATAACAATTGGCTTCAATTTCATTGGTGCAGAGAAGAATTTTGTTCTTATGATAATAATCCTGATCCTTCGTTTCTAGCATGCTAATTTTGCATTCTAAACCCCATAAAACATATAATTATAGATAATCGGGAATAATAGATGATAGATCTTAATGATTCATCATTAATGTCTACTTAAGCTAACTGCAGTTTACTCAATTTCGTTCTAATAAAAATATCAGATTTATTCAACCCCAGTTGAATTCATATTCCATCTCAAAAGATAACGATTTTTGGACCTTAAATTAAATCGATTTGTAAAATAAATATAAGCTTACAAAGAAAGGATTAGATCTCTAGTTCTAGAAAGTTTATGAGATTTCAAAGAACAATGATTTTGTTTGAGTGTAATTTCTTGGCGTAGAAGAAAATAAAGAAGGAAGAAGAGTCTTTATACTAAAAAGCACGTTTCATCAGGGTCGTGCAAAAGGTTACAAATTGAACGATCCAGGTCAATCCTAGAAGGACAGAAAGCGGAAAAATCATGTACTTTCAAGACAGTACAGAGTAAAAGCTGAGGTCATTGACTTGAAAAGTCAAAAATACCCTTTCACTAGGGGGCAAATGTTACTACCAGATTTCGATACCGAAACCACAGAAATATGAAGGGTTATCACAATGAAGCTAGTAACGAATGTAGCAACAACTAAAAGAGTTAGGCCACCACTAAGAGCAAAGTAGTAGAGCAACAATAGTAAAGTCGGTGCCAACACCGAGGGTGTAGAAGGACGGCACTAAATTGAGAACTTAACACAATATCGATACAAACTTACAACAAGCAACTAGCTTGGTATCAGTACTAGATCAAAAGGCCAAAAGCATGTGAAGAAGATACTGAATATACGCGCTTAAGGAAACAAGACCAATATGGGAGTAAGCTAAGTGCTATCGATACCGATGGGCTTGGTATCGATACCGTTACAAAAAGCGGCACCAAAATCATAGAAGAAAAGAAGAAATCTGACATCATGGAATACAAGTGGTAGAGAAACAAACCAATACCGAAGCTAAAGGCCCTTCAAACGGGCCGATACTGGGAGTCTGAGGCAGAACCAAGCTTCCTACGTGATTGTTGCAAAATGGGGTCTGAATCCTCTATAAATAAGAACCCAGGGGTCACATTTTAGCGGACTTTTCCTCATTCTCAAATCTTATATCCATTTCTAAGAGAGAAAAGAATAATTTGTAAACAATTTGGGGATTTTTCTCGTAATCATCTATGTACCCAATCAAGTGATAAATAAAAGAGACACTTAGCAATCATCATCGATCATACTTTTCTTTCATCCTATATTTTGAATTCAAGCCTTCAAATAGGGAGGAACTAGAAAATCACCCCTTATAATCCATCTAGTTTCCTACTCTTGTTGAGCTTATGAAGCCCGTATCCCAAGGTAACTGTTGATCTTTAAGTCTCGTAATTGTGATACTCTCCTCTTCTTGAAGGATGAGTAGCTAATCTTTGGACTAAGAGTCTTGATATCTTGGAAACGGTAAGTTAAGCTAAGCTTGGAGGAACTAGATCATCCCCCTATTCCCCTAGAATCACAACCATACCTTATATTTCGGTGTTGACGAAAAATAACGTTAACAAGTGTCGGTTGGTTTCTTTGCATTTGGCTCAAACGATGTCAAATTGGGATGAAACAAGTTGCATTATGATTGTATCAACGAATACTTCATGTACACGTTTGATTGGGTTTGTCAGAAGCTATTTGGAATTTTTTCTAATTTCAACCATTTATTTGAAATTTGATAAAACAATGTGAAGTCATCAATGAATTTTTATGGTGAGTTGAAAACTCGCAATTTTTGGATATCGTTACATCATAAAATAAATATTTATGATCGAATTGTTATTTATTTGTTAGAATGGTTGTTTATATGATTTACTATTATTCGGTTGGTTTGTGGGTATATATATTCATGTCCATAGAGCGGATGACTTTTGACGCTACCTGCTTTAAGTGGAAGATCGATTTTATAGCATATATGAATTGATATATAAGCTGTGATGCAGAGAGATAGAGTGTAGAGATCCAATAGGATTCTTTAATATTTTGAATGTTACTTTCTTTCAAACTATTTATATACAGACTATCTAACATAAGTAACATTAAAATCTAACTTGGATGATGAATGTTGAATTAAATTCAATTAAGAAGTGTTGTTAATCAACATATAGTATTGGTTAATTAGTTGGTATTAGATGTCCAAAATTTTAGATTTTTATGAGGTGATTCGCCATAAGGCAAATTAACTAAGTTTTGAATTTATCTAATTTATTTTATAACAAAAGTAAGATTTGAATTGAATTTTACATAGTTTATACGAACTAAAATTTTTATAAATAAATCAATATTTATAATCAAATTTCATAAAGAGATTATAAAATAATGTACACATAGAAATTCCCGTTTTATAAATAACTTTTATAATGGGAGATATAAGTGTTAAAACTTAACTAAGGTTTATAAGTAAGTTTTATGAAGTTATAAAAGTAGATTCAACAAACTGTTTTGAACAAATAATAAATAGCTTTATTGAACTTGTAAAATGACATAGAAATTATCTTGGATCTTTTCATAAAAATTTATAGAAAGTAAGATATTCAAAAAAGAATATATAAACAAGTTAATCTGATCTCGAGATAAGTTATAAATGAATTGGTTTATAATCAAACAAGACTTATTAAGATTTACAGTTATATAACGAATAAAAATGAACTAAACAACCAATGACTAAGTCATGGCATTGACGCTTTAAAAAAAAATTATCCCAATTTTTTTACCAATGACTAAGTCGTGGCATCGGCGCCTAATGATTGTAACACCTCGCATTTTCAAATATAATTAGAAATGTTTATATGCATATAAATATAAATAATGGTGATGTGCAATTTAAATTAGTGGAAGAGGCGGAAAAATTAATACAATAACGATAAATGTAATAGAAGAGGTAATAAAATAAAGATATTTAATTTAAATGTCAGAAACTAAGTAAAACAGACATCACCATTGCATTCATCTTGGAATTCTATTTGGGATAGAGTCCAAGTTTGCATAAAACGAATAACATTTGAAGAAGTTATGAGCTTTAGAACTTTGTATACATATAAGGCTCATATATATACATACAAAATATCTCCAGAATTCAAAAATATTCAAAAACAGTCAAAAGCGGGTGAGCGGAAAAATCACGCTCGAAGGGTGTCGACCCCTCCTAAGGGGTGTCGACATAGGTGTCGAACCCCCTATAGGGGTGGTGACATAGGTGTCGACCCCCCTATAGGGGGAAAGACACAGGTGTCGACCCCCCTGTATAGGGGTAGATCCCCTCCCAGATCCGAGCAAAATACATCGTTTTGTAGGTAGGCACGTTTTTTGACCAGGTTCATTGGCTTAGAAGCTATATAATGGAATCTAAACCTACTGTTTTCTTGACCTAAACTGATGGCTACGCCATGACGCTGCTCCAACCCAAAATAGTTTAGATTCTTCTTCTTCCCCAAGCAATTCTTAGATCTAACCTCTTATCTTCCTCTCCAAATCTGTTCTTAAAATAAAAAGATAGATCTAGGATTCCTCTACTGTAACACCCCGAATTTTAGTTAATACTAAATTTCACTAATTACAGGATAAATAATCTCAGATGTGGGAATTGGGGGTAACGGGCTGCGTTATTGCGTTCGTCTCGGAAAAATACGCGAAATAGAGTCCGAGTTTTCGAGAATCGGAGCCCGTATGGCCCGGTTATGGCCCAAAGAAGTTTGCAGAAAACTCAAAGTTAAAAACAGATTTAGAAATTCAAATTTAGATTTTAAAATAGAACCAGCGAGGCCAGGCGGGAAGATTCCCGCCCTGACCATGTCGACAGGGCTGTCGACAGGCCTGTCGACAGGGGGAGTCGACTTGCCTGTCGACACGGCGTCTCGAACCAGGGGGCTTGGGTGCACCAGATCTGGTTTTCTGGCTAGGGCTAGGCTGGGTTGTAGAGATTTCCTAAATCTAACGGACTTAATCTGATCTAGGGTTAATCTAAGGGCCTAAAACACTCTCCTAATCTATAAATACACCCTAAACCTACCCTAATCCATACTAAAAATAGAAATGATGGCCTCATGCCGCCAAATTAAATCCTAGAAGGAGCCTCCACTAATTTAAGAAGGAAGTTGCAAGCTAATCCCTCTCTAATCAATCTCTAATCATCACTATCTTCATAGTTAGCAACTAATTCCACTTCATAAGTTTGCTAATCTTGGTTTTGGTGAGTTTCTATCACTTTAACATCAATTGTTAAAGTAAGTAGATTGGGTGTAATGAGACTTATGGTCTTAAATGCGGATTAATGAGTTTGAATCATTTATAATGATATGCTACTCTATGTTTTCCTATGTTTATGCATAATTAATAAGTGGGTTTATGCATGTTTGATAAGTTGGTTTATGCATGCTTAATAAGTTGGTTTATGCATGTTTAACAAGTGGGTTTATGCATATTTAATAAGTGGATTTATGCATGTTTAACAAAGTGAGTTATGCAAGTTCATATGCAAGTTATGTATATGTTTAAATGCAAGTTGAATGTGATATGCAAGTTATGCATGCTTATGCAAGTATATGGATGCTTATGCAAGTTATGTATATGTTTAAATGCAAGTTGAATGTGATATGCAAGTTATGCATGCTTATGCAAGTATATGGATGCTTATGCAAGTTATGTATATGTTTAAATGCAAGTTTAATGTGATATGCAAGTTATGCATGCTTATGCAAGTATGTGGATGCTTATGCAAGTTATGTGTATGCTTAAATGCATGTTTAACATGTTATGCAAGTTATGAGAATGCTTATATGCAAGTTCAACATGTTATGCAAGATATGTGTATGATAATATGCAAGCTCATATGCAACATGTTATGCAAATCATGTGTATGATAATATGCAAGTTTGGGTTAAATGTAGTTGGGTTAATATATGCTCATATATGCAAGTTGACATCCTCTTAACCCATGACAAAGTTATATGCTAAACCCATGATATTTGTGATGGATCTTCCCCTTTATCATGTCATGAAATGAGAACGATTTACGTGGGGAACGATGGGGTTGGTAAATATGTTAATAAATGTATGATTGGGTATGATTAAGCATACCATAAAAATAAATTACCATAAGTGGGAATTTACCTATTGAGTTAGGTCTACCCCATGGGAATTTACCTATTGAGTTAGGTCTACCCATGTTATGGAAAACTTGATATTAATTAGGGATAATTAATATGGGGGTGATTAATTAGGTGTAATTAATCGACTAAGACACGAGGTTGGACTCATTTGTAGTGTAAAACTGCCCGGACCCGACCGGCTTAACCAGTTGCTACAAATGTCAGCCCAATGTGAGAGGTCTTAGCCATAAATTAAATACGTGATTAAGGTAAAGACACGAGGTTAGACTCTGTTATGACGTAAGACTGCCCGGATCCTACCGGCTTAACCAGGCGGTAATAACAGCCAGTCTAATGTGGGAGGTCTTTACGGGAGATCACGGTCTTAATTAATTAAGAAACACTTAACCATATTAGCATGTAGTGGGACATGAGGGGTTAAGTGGGTGCCTTGGGTGGCATGTGGAATCTAGTGGGTTGCCTTGGGTGGCAATAGAAAATACGATTAGAATACTTAACCAAGTGGAAACATGTAATTAAACATGATTAAAGGGTTAAGTGGGATACACTAGATATGTGACAAGCTTAGGTGGGTAGCTTGTGGGGGCCCATTTCAACCAATATCCCAAACGTATCTTTGTGGGCTCGACCCATGTCGAGTGACGGGACATGCATATTGGGCTTGATTATAAGAGGCCAAAACGGGTTAGCGGTGGCAACGCAAGTCCAACGGGTTTCATATGCGTGTGTGGGCCCGGGCTGGTAGATAAGCCGTTGTTGCATCGTGTAGATATAAAGCCGTGCACCGTTGATAGTATTGGGTAGCCACTTTAGGGGAGTGATACACCCCACTGTGGGACCAGCACGGGTATCTACGGTAGGGAGCCGATCGCTGGGGAGTAGTGGGTACACCTAATGAAGATAGGGGCAGACGGCACCTATGTAGGGGTACACGAAACTACTAGGTAAGAATTACTGAGTACACCTAGTGGAGATAGGGGCAGACGACACCTATGTAGTGGGCTAGGGGTACATGAAACTACTGGGGAAATTTTCTAAGTCCTTGGAAGGGATCAACCTTTAAGTAGGAATGACTGGTGTGGTGCAGTTAGTAATTATCCTTGGGTGGGTAAATGCGTCCTTACGGTTATCTTAGTTTATCCTAAGTCTACCAAGCTGCTTAGTGTAGCCATTCATCCCCAGATATTACCGTAGGTCAAGTTTATGTCTTCTCTGGTTACTTTAATGATTGTATTGTTAAAGTTATAGGGCTCACTCAGACTTATGTCTGACCCCGTTGTTTTTATCTTTTTCCCAACCCTCAGGTCCTACGGTGGATCCTAGCGGTAGTAGAGCTTGATCGGATTGCTGTTCCAGTCTTTAGGAGCTTGGGTAGATGTAAAGCTCCAGTTATCCAGTTATCTTTTCTTTTGTTCTGGCTATTGTATGAGAGAGTGGGATTATGTACTTCTTTATTTAGATGGATATTGTACTTGACTTTTATCGTGGTTTTATGATGTAACCAGACATGTTTATTTCCGCTGTTATGAGATGATGTTTTAAATTTCAAGTACTATTTATATCTGTCTTGTTGTAATTTTTCTGTTCTATATTCACTAAAATACTCCACCGATGCTATGGCATTCCCATAGTGAGTGACCATAGCGGGCGTGGGGTGTTACACGTGGTATCAGAGCAAAGGTTACCGGAACAGATAAAATTTTTAGAAAACTATTTTTCTAAAAACATTTTTGGAAGAGATATTTTCAAAAACATGTCTTTAAAGAGAAAGGTTTTTGAAGGAAAAGCATAATCCCCAATAGCCATATCTATATCCTTCGAATTCTCCGTTTTGAATCTTTCCTTTTTCGTTTCAGCATGGCCGAGAATCTTAACCTTCCGGAGGGTGTGACGGTACCAGCATGGTATAGGAGATTGATGGAGGCTAGGGCCACCACTGCGGGTCCAGCAAATGTTCCTCCACCAACCGTAGCACCCGATCTTCCTCCTCCCCCTCCTCCTCGCATGGATACTTTTGCTAAGACTTGCAAGGAATTTAAAGCTATGGGAGGGAAACCTTTCCAAGGATCTGAAACTTTTGTGGAGGCTAGAGATTGGCTTAAGGAGGTGGAAGAATTGATAGATATCTTTGAGATGGAAGAAGGAAAGAAAGTCAAGTTGGCTGCTTGGTTAATGAAGGGAGAGGCCTCATTCTGGTGGGAGGTCACTAATGGAGAACGCCCCGTTGATTCTTGGGCGGATTTTAGGCAAAGATTTGTGGCAAAGTTTCTCTCAAGGGCGGAGGAAAACTTGTATATGGAAAGATTCTTGACTCTAAAGCAAGGAAATCTCTCGGTGAAGGAATATGTCAACAAGTTTAATCAATTGGCAAGGTTTGGCCTAGACATGGTGAATACACCGGAGAAGAAGGCTTTGAGGTTCGTGAAGGGCTTGAATGAACCGATGCATGGGTTGGCTATGACTCATATCCCTATGGGGGCCACTTTTGAGAAGCTAGTTGACATGGCACTCATGTATGAAGAAGAGAAGGGTCCCAATGCTAATAGGGCACCCGAGAAGAAGGGAGATCAAAAGAGACCTCAGCAACAACAACAAAGCAAAGGTGGGAAAGGCAACGGTGGCAAGGGCAAGAAGAAGAAGTGTTTCAATTGTGGGACACCTGGCAACCTAAGCAAGGATTGTCGCAAGAAGAAGAAGACTGGCTGCTTCCACTATGGCGAAGCAGGGCATTTAGTGAAGGATTGCCCTAAGAAGGGGCAAAGGACGGGATCTACCTCAGGAGCACAGGTGCAAGCTCTTATGGCACCGAGTCAGGCTAGGGGGCAAGTACAGGCTCTAGCGGTTCTACCGATTCAGGAGAGAGGTAGAACTATTTCCGTTGAAAGTCTGGTCTTTCTATTTGATCATCCTGTCCGTACATTGTTTGATTCAGGCGCATCGCATTCGTTTATCTCATCATCATTAGTTGAGTCACTGCACTTAGACACCAGTCTGTAGATGATCCCTTGGTTGTTTCAAACCCAATTGGGGGCTCCACTTATTTGTCCATGATATGTTTGGGTTTGAAGATTTCTATACTTAGCATTGAGTTTAGATGTGATGCTTTTGTGTTGGGCTTCACGGGCTATGGTTTGATTTTGGGCATGGACTGGTTATCCAGTAATGGTGCCGTTCTTGATTGCGAAAGGAGAGTTGTTAGGCTCATGACCCGCTTGGGTAACACTCTCGAGATTTCTTGTAATCCCAGGGACTCTGTTATGCTAAGTTATCTTGAATCGCTTGACGCTTCGGTCGAGAGTTTGCAATCTGTTAGAGTGGTCCGGGAATATCCGGATGTGTTTGAGGAGGTGAAGGGCTTACCTCCGAAGCGGGAGATTGACTTCCGAATATATCTGGTGGATAATGCTAAACCGGTATCTTTACCAGTGCGCCACATGGCTCCTCGCGAGAGGAGGGAACTCCATAAGCAAGTAGGGGAGTTGCTTGAGAAGGGGTTCATAAGACGGAGTATATCGGAGTGGGGTGCTCCAGTAGTATTTGCTACGAAGGCGGATGGGTCCCTCAGACTTTGTGTAGACTATAGAGAACTTAACAAGCTCACAAAGAAGAATAGACACCCATTGCCGAGGATTGATGATCTTTTCGATCAGTTGGTCGGCGCTTCAGTGTTTTCTCAGTTGGACTTAGCCACGGGGTCATCAGTTGAGGGTGGCTGAGGATAGCATAGACAAGACTGCCTTTAGGACTCCAGATGGTTTCTATGAGTGGCTGGTGATGCCATTTGGGTTGACGAACGCCCCTGCATACTTTGTTGATTTGATGAGTAGGGTGTTCATGGAGTTCCTTAATAAATTTGTGGTGGTCTTTGTGGATGATATCTTAGTATTTTCTAAGAGTGAAGAAGAGCATGCCCTACATCTTGGGGAGGTATTTAAGACTCTTCGAGCACATAGCCTTAAGGCTAAATTCTCTAAATGTCACTTCTGGAGGAAAGAGGTGCGGTTCTTGGGGCACGTGGTCTCCAAGGAAGGGATAGCTGTGGATCCCGCGAAGGTAGTATCAATTCAGGATTGGAAGGTTCCGAAAAATGCTACCGAAGTAAGAAGTTTCTTGGGGTTGGCGGGTTATTATAGGAAGTTTATTAAAGACTTCGCAAAGATATCAGCCCCATTAACCCGCTTAACGAAGAAGAATCTTGTTTTCACATGGGACGTAGATTGTGATGATGCGTTCCGACGGCTAAAGAGAGCTTTAACCACTGCTCCAGTTTTAGTGTTGCCAGATGGGAGCAAGCCATTTGTTGTCTATACCGATGCCTGTGGGACAGGACTTGGCGCAGTCTTAATGCAAGAGGGAAGGGTAATAGCCTATGGTGGAAGGCAGTTGAGGGCACATGAGAAAAATTACCCTACCCATGATTTAGAGTTGGCCGCTATTGTTTTTGCGCTTAAGATTTGGCGCCATTATCTTCTTGGTGAGAGATTCGAATTGTTCACTGACCATAAATCATTGAAGTACTTATTCTCTCAGAAGGATTTAAACTTAAGACAGCAAAGGTGGATGGAGTTCTTAGCATCTTATGATTTCGAGATAGCGTATACCCCTGGCAAGGGTAACGTGGTGGCGGACGCCTTGAGCAGGAAGAGGTTGTCCTTGAGTCCATTGTTCGTGGAACGACGAAGCTTGGAATTTATCTCGATGTTTGATTTCAAACCTTCCGTTGACTATGTACCCGGTTTGCTAGCTTCTTTGGAAGTTAGACCTACTCTTTTGGGGCGGATTGGAGAAGCACAGAGGGGCGACCCACAGTTGGTTGAGTTAGTAGAGAAGCTCATAAGGGGGGAGTCGTCCAGCCATTTGAGTAGGTACACCCTAGACGATAGGGGGTGCTTGCGTAGAGACGGTAGACTTTGTGTACCGCAAGACGAGGGTTTGAGGAAGGCTATTCTTGATGATGCACACCGTTCTAGGATGACCATTCATCCCGGTGGGGACAAGAAGTACCGAGACATGAAGAGGGTTTTCTTCTGGGCCGGTATGAAGAAAGATGTGGCCGAGTATGTCGCTCGATGCTTGGTGCGCCAACAAGTGAAGGCGGAGCAAAGGAAACCTGGTGGGTTGCTTCACCCATTGGAAGTTCCGCAATGGAAGTGGGATAGCGTCTCGATGGATTTTATTGACGGGCTACCCAGATCGAGGAAGGGTAATACAGGAATTTGGGTGGTGGTAGATAGACTTACTAAGAGCGCCTATTTCATACCTGTGAAGAGCAAGAGGACTGCTCCATGGCTAGCTTCAGTATATCTTCGAGAGATAGTTCGATTGCATGGAGTACCCTCTAGCATAGTGAGTGATCGAGATCCTATCTTCACTAGCGAGTTCGGGAGAAGTTTACAAGAAGCAGTAGGGACTCAATTGTGTTTGAGCACCGCATATCATCCTCAGACAGACGGCCAGACTGAGAGGGTGAATCGTGTTCTAGAAGATCTTTTGAGGCTTTGTATCCTAGATTTTGGAGGTACATGGGAAGAGCATCTTCCATTGGTGGAGTTCGCATATAATAACAGCTTTCAGTCCAGTATTGGTATGGCTCCTTTCGAAGCTCTCTATGGAAGGCCTTGTCGATCACCTACATGTTGGTGGGAATCTACGGATAAGATCCTTCTTGGGCCTGATATGGTTAGGGAGACTTCTGAGAAGATTGACTTGATTCGAAGAAGGATGAAAGCAGCACAGGATAGGCAAAAATCTTATGCAGACAAGAGAAGGACGGATCTTGAGTTTGAGGTTGGGGACATGGTTTTTGTCAAAGTATCTCCGTTGAGAAATGTTGTTCGCTTTGGATCCGTTGGGAAGTTAGCACCGAGGTTTGTTGGGCCGTTTCCTATTAAGGAAAGGATTGGACGGATGGCATATAGGGTGGAGTTGCCCGACAGACTTAGTGGTGTTCATGATGTATTCCATGTATCACATCTGAGGAAGTGCTTACATGAGACGGCAGAGGTGGTAGAGCCGAGCTTGCTTAGAGATGTAGAGATAGAGCGTGATGCGACGATTCGACGAGCTCCTACTCGCATCCTTGGGTCATAGACTAGGAAATTGAGAAATCGAGAGGTTCAGCTAGTCAAAGTGCAATGGGGAGAAGATGAGAGCAACGCAACTTGGGAGACGGAAGCGAAGATGCGTTCATTGTACCCATTTCTTTTTGAGGGTATGTTTTTACTTTCTCCTCTATCGTTGTCTAGTACTTATCTTATCTTTAGTATATCCTCTCGTTAGTACTAATTGACCTTTAGATAGGGTAAACCTATGGTTGAAACATGTGTTTGAGACATGTTATGGTTGATGGATGCAAGTGGATGCAAGTGGTTGCTCGTGGATGCATGTACACACACTCTAGGCACTAGATCGGCTCAATCACTTCATATTGCATATTGCATAAAATTGTGTGTAGGAAGCTATATTTATGGATGTATAATGATTGTGTTATCATATGGATGATGCATTTTGGTGAATGATTGTGCACTCATGTAGATATTGTATGTGTCGATAGGGTTCTCTCGCATACATAATGGATGCATGGCACTATCATGGTTTGCATATGTTCATACATTAGATAGGGAACATATACACACACTATTTGCATATGCTCATACATCATTAGAAACTGTTTAAGGACAATGGATGCCCGTGGTTGATGGTTTGAGTAGATGGTTGCTTGGATGGTAGGATATGCATTCTCCTTAGCTTAGAGATTTCGGGGACGAAATCCTTTAAGGAGGGGAGAATGTAACACCCCGAATTTTAGTTAATACTAAATTTCACTAATTACAGGATAAATAATCTCAGATGTGGGAATTGGGGCTAACGGGCTGCGTTATTGCGTTCATCTCGGAAAAATACGCGAAATAGAGTCCGAGTTTTCGGGAATCGGAGCCCGTATGGCCCGGTTATGGCCCAAAGAAGTTTGCAGAAAACTCAAAGTTAAAAACAGATTTAGAAATTCAAATTTAGATTTTAAAATAGAACCAGCGGGGCCAGGCGGGAAGATTCCCGCCCTGACCATGTCGACAGGGATGTCGACAGGCCTGTCGACAGGGGGAGTCGACTTGCCTGTCGACACGGCGTCTCGAACCAGGGGGCTTGGGTGCACCAGATCTGGTTTTCTGGCTAGGGCTGGGCTGGGTTCTAGAGATTTCCTAAATCTAACGGACCTAATCTAATCTAGGGTTAATCTAAGGGCCTAAAACACTCTCCTAATCTATAAATACACCCTAAACCTACCCTAATCCATACTAAAAATAGAAATGATGGCCTCATGCCGCCAAATTAAATCCTAGAAGGAGCCTCCACTAATTTAAGAAGGAAGTTGCAAGCTAATCCCTCTCTAATCAATATCATCACCATCTTCATAGTTAGCAACTAATTCCACTTCATAAGTTTGCTAATCTTGGTTTTGGTGAGTTTCTATCACTTTAACATCAATTGTTAAAGTAAGTAGATTGGGTGTAATGAGACTTATGGTCTTAAATGCGGATTAATGAGTTTGAATCATTTATAATGATATGCTACTCTATGTTTTCCTATGTTTATGCATAATTAATAAGTGGGTTTATGCATGTTTGATAAGTTGGTTTATGCATGCTTAATAAGTTGGTTTATGCATGTTTAACAAGTGGGTTTATGCATATTTAATAAGTGGATTTATGCATGTTTAACAAAGTGAGTTATGCAAGTTCATATGCAAGTTATGTATATGTTTAAATGCAAGTTGAATGTGATATGCAAGTTATGCATGCTTATGCAAGTATATGGATGCTTATGCAAGTTATGTATATGTTTAAATGCAAGTTGAATGTGATATGCAAGTTATGCATGCTTATGCAAGTATATGGATGCTTATGCAAGTTATGTATATGTTTAAATGCAAGTTTAATGTGATATGCAAGTTATGCATGCTTATGCAAGTATGTGGATGCTTATGCAAGTTATGTGTATGCTTAAATGCATGTTTAACATGTTATGTAAGTTATGAGAATGCTTATATGCAAGTTCAACATGTTATGCAAGATATGTGTATGATAATATGCAAGCTCATATGCAACATGTTATGCAAATCATGTGTATGATAATATGCAAGTTTGGGTTAAATGTAGTTGGGTTAATATATGCTCATATATGCAAGTTGACATCCTCTTAACCCATGACAAAGTTATATGCTAAACCCATGATATTTGTGATGGATCTTCCCCTTTATCATGTCATGAAATGAGAACGATTTACGTGGGGAACGATGGGGTTGGTAAATATGTTAATAAATGTATGATTGGGTATGATTAAGCATACCATAAAAATAAATTACCATAAGTGGGAATTTACCTATTGAGTTAGGTCTACCCCATGGGAATTTACCTATTGAGTTAGGTCTACCCATGTTATGGAAAACTTGATATTAATTAGGGATAATTAATATGGGGGTGATTAATTAGGTGTAATTAATCGACTAAGACACGAGGTTGGACTCATTTGTAGTGTAAAACTGCCCGGACCCGACCGGCTTAACCAGTTGCTACAAATGTCAGCCCAATGTGAGAGGTCTTAGCCATAAATTAAATACGTGATTAAGGTAAAGACACGAGGTTAGACTCTGTTATGACGTAAGACTGCCCGGATCCTACCGGCTTAACCAGGCGGTCATAACAGCCAGTCTAATGTGGGAGGTCTTTACCGGAGATCACGGTCTTAATTAATTAAGAAACACTTAACCATATTAGCATGTAGTGGGACATGAGGGGTTAAGTGGGTGCCTTGGGTGGCATGTGGAATCTAGTGGGTTGCCTTGGGTGGCAATAGAAAATACGATTAGAATACTTAACCAAGTGGAAACATGTAATTAAACATGATTAAAGGGTTAAGTGGGATACACTAGATATGTGACAAGCTTAGGTGGGTAGCTTGTGGGGGCCCATTTCAACCAATATCTCAAACGTATCTTTGTGGGCTCGACCCATGTCGAGTGACGGGACATGCATATTGGGCTTGATTATAAGAGGCCAAAACGGGTTAGCGGTGGCAACGCAAGTCCAACGGGTTTCATATGCGTGTGTGGGCCCGGGCTGGTAGATAAGCCGTTGTTGCATCGTGTAGATATAAAGCCGTGCACCGTTGATAGTATTGGGTAGCCACTTTAGGGGAGTGATACACCCCACTGTGGGACCAGCACGGGTATCTACGGTAGGGAGCCGATCGCTGGGGAGTAGTGGGTACACCTAATGAAGATAGGGGCAGACGGCACCTATGTAGGGGTACACGAAACTACTAGGTAAGAATTACTGAGTACACCTAGTGGAGATAGGGGCAGACGGCACCTATGTAGTGGGCTAGGGGTACATGAAACTACTGGGGAAATTTTCTAAGTCCTTGGAAGGGATCAACCTTTAAGTAGGAATGACTGGTGTGGTGCAGTTAGTAATTATCCTTGGGTGGGTAAATGCGTCCTTACGGTTATCTTAGTTTATCCTAAGTCTACCAAGCTGCTTAGTGTAGCCATTCATCCCCAGATATTACCGTAGGTCAAGTTTATGTCTTCTCTGGTTACTTTAATGATTGTATTGTTAAAGTTATAGGGCTCACTCAGACTTATGTCTGACCCCGTTGTTTTTATCTTTTTCCCAACCCTCAGGTCCTACGGTGGATCCTAGCGGTAGTAGAGCTTGATCGGATTGCTGTTCCAGTCTTTAGGAGCTTGGGTAGATGTAAAGCTCCAGTTATCCAGTTATCTTTTCTTTTGTTCTGGCTATTGTATGAGAGAGTGGGATTATGTACTTCTTTATTTAGATGGATATTGTACTTGACTTTTATCGTGGTTTTATGATGTAACCAGACATGTTTATTTCCGCTGTTATGAGATGATGTTTTAAATTTCAAGTACTATTTATATCTGTCTTGTTGTAATTTTTCTGTTCTATATTCACTAAAATACTCCACCGATGCTATGGCATTCCCATAGTGAGTGACCATAGCGAGCGTGGGGTGTTACATCTACTCCAAAATAATAGGAAAGTATCCATATGCCTGGATCTATGCTGCGCAAAAATATGGAGAAAACCATGGATCAGATCTAGAATTGGGAAAGCATAGAAGTGAGTGGATTTAAAATATTTTTTTTGTATAATAATGGATTTATCATTCGCCATTCCCCATTTACGCATGTAATAAACCTATTGAAAGATCTAATCTGATAAAGTTCACCTATGCCTAATATTGTTGTCATATGCTTAATTATGATCAGTCATTTTATGCCTACGTTGGGTTTCCTCCTTTTATTCTTCCCTTTTTATTTTTATATAGCTAGGCTATCTTCGAGCCTATGCCTATTGTGGATTTATGCGATTGAACGATATTGGGAATAAAAAGGGAAAAGGTTGATCTGGGTATTATTTGTGATTGGGAGGTTGGGGGCATAACTTATAGTGAATATTAGGCACAGGTCCCTAAAACGAAACTTAATTAGGCTCACCCCCGGTCATAAACTTATTGTAAATTTAGTCCCTATTTTCAAAAACATATAAAAACATACAAAAAAAATATAAAAAAATCATGTAAATTCGTAATTAATTAAATCAAATAATCGTGAAAAAAATCAGACCAAAAAAACATCAAAAACAACGTCGAAATCACGAAATACAGAAAATCAACGAAATGCAGTAAATTGCATCAAAACATGCATATAAATCGATTAGTTGCATACATGTATGCATTTATTTCAAATCTGCGTCAAAACTGCAGTATAAATGCATACATGTATGCACATATTGTTAAAACATGCATCTGCTGATGCATTTGTTTAAAAACCGCATACCTACGTGCAACTTATTCACGTTTGCATGTATTTTGACATACATGCACACATGTATGCAGTTATATAGAAAAACTGCATACATGTATGCAATTTTTCAAACAGGAGTGCATAAACATATGCATGTGTATTCGAATAGTTGCATAAATGTATGCAACTATTCGTAAAAGTTGCATACATTTATGCAACTTTTTTTTTTTAATTTCTGTGGACTTCCGAGAATGTTTACAGATTTTAGAAATTTTTTTTTTTTTTTTTAAGTGATAGCGCCTGAAAATTTGGACAGAAAACGAAAGAGGCGGAGGTATGGAAAGTGGCAGGCGGATGATTCCAGGCGGCAGCTAAAATAGGGGGCGGGTTTACAGAGAAAACATTAATTACAGGGATGTATTGCGAATTTAAAAACTTGCAAATAGTTGCATACATGTATGCAACTTTTGCCAATAGTTGCATACATGTATGCAAGTATTTCTGAAGCTGTTTTAGTTGAAAATGCATGCAGAAACCTGCATACATGTGTGCAACTATTTGAAATACTTGCACACATGTATGCAAGTATTTACATGTGAAAATAAAATATGTGCAGAAACCTGCATACATGTATGCAACTATTTTAAATACTTGCACACATGAATGCAAGTATTACATGTAAAAATATAACAGAGAAATACTTGCACAGATGAATGCAAGTATTCCAAATATGTGCATGATTTGATGCAGATTACTGCATTTTTCGCTGTTTTCTGTATTTTTTGATTTTGATGCATGTTTTGATTTTATTATGATCTGAATTTTTGGGCGAGCACATGTTTTATTTAAATACGAATTTACGTGATTTTTTTATATTTTTTTAATATTTTTTTGATGACTTTTCAGAAAATAGGGACCTAATTTACAATAAGTTTATGACCGGGTTTTTTTTATATTTTGAAACTTAATAGGGACCTCTAAAAAACGCACCCTAACTTATAATGGGGTTTTGGGAATAACTTTTGATTGGAATCTTAAATATAACTATGTGTATTTGAATCAAATTGTAATTATGTATGTAAACTGGGATTATAAGTTGAACTGGGATTATGGGCATAACTATGCTTGGAATTATGAATAAAACAATGGTGGGATTTATGTATATAAATCAAATTGAGAATATAAGACTGTAATTTGGGGCAAAAACTGATGGTTGGAATTTGGGGCATTATTGCAATAAAATATGAACAATTGGAAAAGTTTAAGAAAATATGTAATAAAATGAATGTTGGCATAAATTGTGGAAATTGATTTGGGCATAATTGGGCGTAACATGTATACGTAGGATTATAGGTATAAATTGGATTAGAATTGCAAGCATAAATTTGGATTGGAATTTATGGGTAACTGGAAATCATAATAATCCAAGACTTGAAATTGGGCATGAATTAAGAAAAAGATATTGAACGCCTAAGACACGAGGTTAGATTTGGTTTGTGGTAGAAGTCTGCCCAGAACCGCCCGGCATATCCAGCAACCCTAAACGGTAATCTGATGTGAGAGGTCTTAGGTCGAAACTAGACCCATAATGGTGTCAAGATACGAGGTTAGACTCGGATGTGGTAGAGTCTTACCAGAACCGCCCGACATGTCCAGCAACTGCAAACGGTAATCTAATGTGAGAGATCTTGCGCGTTTATGGACGTCTTAAATAATAATGAACACTTAACCAAGACGACACATGTAAGGTTGATATGGATATAATAAAGGGGTTAGTGGGTAACATGGATAGCATGGATAATTTGATAAATTAGAATACTTAACCCAATTAAGTCTTTAGTGGTGTTACGAACCAGTTGAATTGAGTAGGGGTTAAGTAAATGCGTTAAAGAAGTGGGGAGGGTTAAGTTAATCTTAATTAATGCCAAAATGGGGAATGATAATAATAACCTATTATGAATGAACTTAAGAAAAGGAAACGATAACAGGTAGGCCTGTCCTAGGGACAAGTGGGAATTATAACTTATGGAATAAGGTAAGTTATAATGAACGATGGAGAAAACAGAATAACTTATGGAATAAGGTAAGTTATTAGGAACAATAAGGGAAGATGAAATAACTTATGTAACAAGGAAAGTCGTACTTAATTGAAGATTAAGTAATCTATAAAGGCAAGAATAAATCTACACACGAAGATAACATAAGTTATACGAGTGACATAACAGAAGATTGGTTGAGTTGAGTAATTCTCTGAGTGGTCAATCTGATGTTGATTTCGGTCTTCGGGGTTGATACTTAGGGAGTTATTCTCTTAACCAATGTATATGTGAATTAAGATGTACTTAATTATAAATTAAGCAAAACATGTTATTATAACCATAAGAGGGATAATTATTAGATTATGAGAATAATATGTCGTAGGCTTATTAATGGACTTAAAACGGTTTAAGTCGTAAATGGAATTAATAAGCAAGGATAAATTGGTAAACTTGAAAAGGAAGTAAATGTGAATAAACAAGTTAAATGGGAAAACTGATGAGGTGGCGCAAGCGCGTAATTAATGATTAGATGTAGGGGCTAATGATAGATAAAACTAAGGCGCTTGAAGCAGTCCATACGTTAAAGGATGAATAGCCCAACGATGTAAATCATCTCAGTATCATAAGGCATGAAGGGAGCGCACGTTCATTATTTTGGTGGCTCCAACGGACTGGAAGGGGAGGCAGGCGACTTCCTGAGATGTTAAAGCTACACCTGGTAGTCCTTTGTGGTGGTTTAGCTTCGGGCTAGGATTACAGATGTTGGGTCTGCGCGGAACAACCAGGTGGGTGGGCCGTGACTGCACAAGTAGGGGGCAGTCAGAATGCTGTACGCAGTGGCATTAAGGGCGGTTCAGCGGTTGCCTCAAGAGGAGGTGGAGGGTCAAAACCAAACGATAGCAAGATCGTCGGATGCCTGTCACCAACAGCCTAAGGAATGCGAAAAGACAAGAGCTAACCTCTAGAGATCGTTAACTTTTGCTATCAAGGGACGGGTGCGGGGAGACCCCACATGGATGTTTAGATTATTTGCTTGTTAGGGGTGGTCGCTTAGCTCATGTGGTCTTTACTAGTTGAGGGAGCGGTTGAGGTGGGGCCATAGCCACCATAGAAAAACCAGACTCGAGGGATATCTGTACATTGGACACTCTTAGAGGCGGGCCCGTACAAATATAGGAAAGCTTCCGACCGGGTTCCGTGTTTATAGTGTAGCCTTGCCACAGAACTATGGTGCACAAGTAGAGGCTATGTGCAGTAGAAATATCAAGTACGATTGATGATACGTACGTGGGAAAATCTAGGTACAACCGAGTCTGCTCTGGGTGGTGTATCGTAGACTAGAGGGCATTATTCGTTGATGGAACCAAATTCGATCGAATAGTTCGAGGATAGCAGTGAGTACGTGTAACACCCCGAATTTCAGTTAATACTAATATTCACTTATTGCAGAATAAATAATCTCAGATGTGAGAATTGGGGGAAAAGGGTTGTGCCATTGCGTTCGTCTCGAAAAAATACGCGAAATAGAGTCCGAAATTTTGTAAATCGGAGTCCGTATGACCCGGTTAAGGCCCAAAGAAGTTTTCGGGAAATTTGAATTTCAAAACATGCAGAAATGGGGGCTAGGCGGGAAAACTCCCGCCCAGCCAAGTCGACTTAGCTGTCGACAGGGCTGTCGACTTGCCTGTCGACATGCCTGTCGACTTGGCAGTCGACAGGGCTGTCGACTGGCCCTGTCGGCTGATTCTGGCCTGGGTGCACCTGGTTGAGTTTTGGGCTGGGTTGGAGGGCTTGGGACGAAATCTGACGGACCTAAACTAACCTAGGGTTAATCTAAGGGTCTAAAACACAACCTAATCCTATAAATACACCCTAAGACTACGCTAATCCATACTAAAAATAGAATCTATGCCATCATGCCGCCAAAATGCAACTTAGAAGGAGCCTCCACTAATTAGAGAAGAGGATTGCAAGCTAATCAACTACTAATCCACCTCTACTTCAACTCTAGCAACTATCTAAGGAGCTAATCTTGGAGTTTGTGAGTTTCTATCACTTTAACAACCAATTGCTAAACTAAGTAGATGAGATATGATGAGATCATATGGTTTTGCTTGCGGATCAATGGGTTTTAGGTCATATGTTATGATGCTAGTTTGCTAATCACTATGTTTAACACTTATTCATGATGACATTATGTTTATGCAAGTTAAGTATTTGGGTTTATGCATGTTAAGTGGTGGGTTTTATGCATACTAAGTGTTTGGTTTTATGCATGCTAAGTGTTTGGTTTTATGCATGCTAAGTATGCGGTTTTATGCAAGTTAAATGCTTGGTTTTATGCTAGAATCATGTGTGAAATAAGTGACATGACATGCAAGTTTAACCTATGAGTTTGGATCTATAATATGCATAATCTATGCAAGTTGTTTGGATTAGTGATATGCATAACATATGCGAGTTTACCTTTGTATGTCATACATACATATGCAAGTTCATATGTAACATGTTATGCAAGTTTGGTGGTTGATTATATGCAAGTTCATATGTAACATGTTATGCAAGTTTGGTGTTTGATTATATGCAAGTCTATATATGACATGTTATGCAAGTTGGGTGGTTGATTATATGCAAGTAACATGTGCAAGTTTACACCTTTGTATGTCATACATACATATGCAAGTTTACCCCTTTGTATGACATAAGTACATGTGCAAGTTCATCCCTTTTAGACCTATGACATGTATGCAAGTTGACACCTTTATGATAGGTCTATGACATGAACATTTATACAAGTTACCATCTTTATGACATATGTGATTCATGCAAGTTTGGGTTGGTTATTTATGCAAGTTGGGTTTATGGTCATATATGCAAGTTGACACCTTTTAAACCCATGATAATGCTAATGATATGCTAAGTTGAACCCATTGTGTGTATGATGAATCTCCTCTTTTAAAGTATGTCATGTTAACGTATTTACGTGGGGACGATGGGGTAAAAATTAATGAACACATAAAATTGTGTGAAGTTGGTATGATTAAACTTACCATAAAGTGGATGGACATAATTGGGAATTTACCTATTAAGTTAGGTCTACCCATATTATGGAATTGGGAATTTACCTATTGAGTTAGGTCTACCCATATTTTTAAATATTTGTAATTAATTAGGGATAATTAATACAAATTATGGGGGTGATTAATTAGGTGTAATTAATCGACTAAGACACGAGGTTGGACCCTTTTGTAGCATAAGACTGCCCAGAACCGACCGGCAAATCCAACGACTACAAATGATTGGCCCAATGTGAGAGGTCTTAGTCATAAACTAAATACGTGACAAGTGTAAAGACACGAGGTTAGACTCTTTTATGGTGTAAGGCTGCCCGGAACCAACCGGCATATCCAGCTGCCATAAAAGACAGTCTAATGTGAGGGGTCTTTACAAAGGTTACGATCTTAATTAATTAAGAAACACTTAACCAAATTAGCATGTAGTGGGGCATGAGGGGTTAAGTGGGTGCCTTGGGTGGCATGTAGTAACTAGTGGGGGTGCCTTGGGTGGCATGAGGAAACTAGTGGGTTGCCTTGGGTGGCAATAGAAAATACGATTAGAATACTTAACCAAAGTGGAACATGTAATTAAACATGATTAAAGGGTTAAGTAAGTGCCTTGGGTGACATGTGGGAATCAAGTAAGTGCCTTGGGTGGCATGTGGAAATCTAGTGGGTGCCTTGAGTGGCAATTAAAATATGATTAAAAGACTTAACCAAAATTTATAACATGTAAGTGGACATGGTTAAAGGGTTAAGTGGGATTCACTAGAAATGACAAGCTTAGGTGGGTAGCTTGTGGGGGCCCATTTCAACCAATATCCCAAACGTATCTTTGTGGGCTCGACCCAAGTCGAGGACGGGACACGCATATTGGGCTTGACTGTAAGAGGCCAAAACGGGTTAGCGGTGGCAATGCAAGTCCAACGGGTTTCATATGCGTGTGTGGACCCGGGCTGGTAAGTAAGACGTTGTTGCATCGTGTAGGTATAAGCCGTGCACCGTTGATATTATCAGGTTGCCACATTGGGGAATGATACACCCCACTGTGGGGCCAGCACGGGTATCTACGTTAGGGAGCCGATCGGATGGGGGGGTAGTGGGTACACCTAGTGGAAATAGGGGCAGACGACACCTATGTAGTCAGCTAGGGGTACACGAAACTACTAATTATAGATTACTAAGTATACTTAGTGGGATCAACCTTTAAATTGGGAATGACTGGTGTGGTGGAGTGTAGTAGTTACCCTTGGGTGGGTAGATGCGTCTTTACGGTTATCTTAGTTCATCCTAAGTCTAGTTGGCTGCTTAGTGTAGCCATTTATCCCCAGTCGTTACCGTATATCAAGCTTATGTCTTACTCTGGTTACTTTAATGATTGTATTGTTAAAGTTATAGGACTCGCTCAGACTTATGTTTGACCCCATTGTTTTTATCTTTTTCCCAACCCTCAGGTTATCAGAGTGGGCCTAGCACTAGTGGGCTTTGATCAGACTGCTTTATCTATCTTTTGGAGCTTGGACCGTGGATGTAAAGCTCAGTTTATCTTTTCTATTATGGCTATTAAGTTATGCAGTGGGATTATGTACTTTTGTTTTATCAGGATGGATTTTATGTACTTGACTCTTGTTTATGGTTTTGGTGTAACCGAACATGTTTTACTTTCCGCTGAAATGAAATGATGTTTTAAATTCTCAAGTATTACTTATATCTGTCTTGTTGTAATTTTTCTGTTCTATATTCACTTAAAATACTCCACCGATGTTATGGCATTCCCTTAGTGAGTGACCGTAGCGGGTGTGGGGTGTTACACGTGGTATCAGAGCTTAAGGTTACCAGAACAGATAATTTTTTTAGAAAAACTATTTTTCTAAAACATTTTTGGAAGAAGTATTTTCAAAAACATGTCTTTTAAGAGAAAAGTTTTTGAAAGAAAAACATAATCCCCAATAGCCGTATCTTTATATTTCGAATTCTCCGTTTTGAATCTCTTCCTCTCTCGTTTTGAGTTTCCCCTCCGTGTATAGATGATCTTTCTAAGATAGATAAGAATGGAAAACCACTTCAAGGGACTTAGACATTTGTCGGATTAGAAGTTGGTTTAAGAAGGAGGAGGACTTGTAGGTACCTATGGGATAGACGATGGGAGGAAGGCTCAAATAGTTGTTTGGTTAATGAAGGACGAAACCTCATTGATGGGAGGTTACGAGTGGAGAATGGGAAGAAGAAGGCTAGTAGTTATCCTTTTGGGAGGAATAGGACACCTTATTAGGATTGTCCAAGGAGGCAAGGGCAAGGTACGGAATCTTCTGGAGGGTAGTTGTATTCCCTCACAGCTAGTGTACCAGATGGGGATAGGACCGTCTAGGTTGGAATTTGGATTTCTTTATTATCCGGTTCGAACTTTATTTGATTCTGACGCATCGAGTTCGTTTCTCTCATCGTTGTTAGTTGAGTCACTGCACTTAGACACCAGTTTAGTAGATGATCCCTTAGTTGTTTCAAACCCAATTGGGGGCTCCATGATGTGTTTGGGTTTGAAAGTTTCTATACTTAGCGTTGAGTTTAGATGTGATGCTTTTTGGGCTTCACGGGCTATGGGTTAGTTTTGGGCATGGACTGGTTATCCAGTAGTGGTGCCGTTCTTGTTTGTGAAAGGAGAGTTGCTAGGCTTATGACCCGCTTGGGTAACACTCTCGAGATCTCTTGTAATCCCATGGAATCTGTTATGCTAAGTTATCTAGAATCGCTTGACACGTCGGTCGAGAGTTTGCGATCTGTTAGAGTGGTCCGGGAATACTCGGATGTGTTTGAGGAGGTGAAGGGCTTACCTCCGGAGCGGGAGATTGACTTCCCAATATATCTGGTAGACAATGCCAAACCAGTATCTTGGCCAGTGTGCCACATGGCTCCTCGTGAGAGGAGGGAACTCCATAAGCAAGTAGGCGATTTGCTTGAGAAGGGGTTCATAAGACGAAGTATATCGGAGTGGGGTGCTCCAGTAGTTTTTGCCACGAAGGCGGATGGGTCCCTCAGACTTTGTGTAGGCTAAAGAGAACTAAATAAACTCACAAAGAAGAATAGACACCCATTGCCGAGGATTGATGATCTCTTTGATCAGTTGGTTGGCGCCTCAGTGTTTTCGCAGTTGGACTTAGCCACGGGGTTTCGTCAGTTGAGAGTGGCTGAGGATAGTATAGAGAAGACTGCCTTTAGGACTCCGGATGGTTTTTATGAGTGGTTGGTGATGCCATTTGGTTTGACGAACGCCCCCGCATACTTTTTTGATTTGATGAGAAGGGTGTTCAGGGAGTACCTAAATAAGTTCGTGATGGTCTTTGTGGATGACATCTTGGTCTTTTCTAGGAGCGAAATAAGTTTTCGTATGTGCTCAATAGGTTGAGCAAAGCCAGTTATGGGATAAACGGTGGTTTTGGAGCGAGACTGGGGAGGACATCCAGAGTTGGACAAGGGCTTAATTATTTAGCCGTTTTTACTAGTATCATCTCACGTAGGTCGTCTGAATTCGAAGGAGGTATCCCTTGGGTGTTTGTCTAATATTGGTTTAGGCCTTTGGGGCCTGCATTTGGGGGATGTCGAGTTCGACTAGGGTGGTCTGCGTGAGAGATGGACAGTTGTGATGATTTTGGATGGGGTAATATCCTGGTTTTCTCTAGAAGTGGAGAAAAGCATGCCCTACATCTTAGGGAAGTGTTGGAGACTCTTCAAGCGCATAGTCTTAGGACAGCAAAAGTGGATAGGATTCTTAGCATCCTAGGAGTTTGAGATAGCGTATACCCCTGGCAAGTGTAACGTGGTAGCAGACGCCTTAAGTAGAAAAAGGTTGTCCTTGAGTTCATTGATTCGTTGAACGACAGAGCTTAGAGTTTATTTCTATGTTTGACTTTAGACCTTCCGTTGACTTTGTACCCGGTTTGCTAGCCTCCTTGGAGGTTAGGCCTACTCTTTTGGGGCGGATTGGCGGAGCACAGCGAGACGACCCACAGTTGGTTGAGTTAGTGGAGAAGCTCATGAGAAGGGGGAGTCGTCCAGCCATTTGAGTAGGTACACCCTGGATGGTAAGGGGTGGTTGCGTAGAGACGGTAGACTTTGTGTACCGCAAGACAAGGGTTTGAGGAAGGCTATACTTGATGATGCACATCGTTCGAAGATGACCATTCATCCCGGTAGGGACAAGATGTACCAAGACATGAAGCGAGTTTTCTTTTGGGCCGGTATGAAGAAAGACGCGGCCGAGTATGTCGCTAGATGCTTGGTGTGCCAACAAGTAAAAGCGGAGCAAAAGAAACCCGGTGGGTTGCTTCACCCATTGGAGGTTCCGCTATGGAAGTGGGATAGTGTCTCAATGGATTTCGTCAATGGATTACCAAGATCGAGGAAGGGTAATACGGGAATTTGGGTTGGGGCAGACAAACTTACTAAGAGTGCCCATTTGATACCCGTGAAGAGTAAGAGGACTGCTCAATGGCTAGCTTCAATCTACATTTGAGAGATTGTTAGATTGCATGGTGTACCTTCCAGCATAGTGAGTGATCGAGATCCTATCTTCACTAGCGAGTTTTGGAAGAGTTTGAAAGAGGCGGTAGGGACTCAGTTGTGTTTGAGCACCGCAAATCATCCTCAGACGGACGGCCAGACCGGGAGGGTGAATCGCATTTTAGAAGACCTTTTGAGGCTATGTATCTTAGATTTTGGAGGTACATGAGAAGAGCATCTTCCATTGGTGGAGTTCGCATATAATAACAGCTTTCAGTCTAGTATTGGCATGGCTCCTTTCGAAGCTTTTTAAGGAAGGCCTTGTCGATCACCTACATGTTGGTGGGAATCTATGGATAAGATCTTGCTTGGGCCCGATATGGTTAGGAAGACTTCGAAAAAGATTGATTTGATTCGAAGAAGGATGAAAGTGGCGCACGACAGACAGAAATCTTATGCGGACAAGAGGAGAACAGAGCTTGAGTTTGATGTTGGGGACATGGTCTTTGTCAAAGTATCTTCGTTACGGAATGTGGTTCGCTTTGGATCTGTTGGGAAGTTAGCACCAAGGTTTGTTGGACCATTTCCTACTAAGGAAAGGATTGGACAGATGGCCTATAGAGTGGAGTTGCCCGACAGACTTAGTGGTGTACATGATGTATTCCATGTGTCACATTTGAGGAAGTGCCTACATGAGACCGCAGAGGTGGTAGAGCCGAGCTTGCTTAGAGAAGTAGAGATAGAGCGTGATGCGACTATTCGACGAGCTCCTACACGCATCCTTGGGTCAGAGATTAAGAGGTTGAGAAACAGGGAGGTTCAACTAGTCAAAGTGCAATGGGGAGAAGATGAGAGCAACGCTACTTGGGAGACGGAAGCGAAAATGCGTTCATTATACCCATTCCTTTTTGAGGGTATGTCTTTTAACTTCTCCTTTATCGTTTGTCTAGTACTTATCTTATCCTTAGTATGTCCTCTTGTTAGTGCCTTTGACCTTTAGATAGGGTAAACCTATGGTTGAAACATGTGTTTGAGACATGTTATGATTGATGGATGCATGTGGATGCAAGTGTTTGCTAGTGGTTGCTCGTGGATGCATATACACACACTCTAGACACTAGATCGGCTCAATCACTTCATATTGCATATAATTGTGTGTAGGTAGCTATATTTATGGATGTATAATGGTTGTGTTATCATATGGATGATGCATTTTGGTGAATGATTGTGCACTCATGTAGGTATAGTATGTGTCGATAGGGTTCTCTCGCATACATATTGGATGCATGGCACTATCATGGTTTGCATATGTTCATACATTAGGTAGGGAACATAAACACACACTTTTTGCATATGCTCATACATCAGTAGAAATTGTTTTAAGGACAATGGATGCCCGTGTTTGATGGATTGAGTAGATGGTTGTTTGGATGGTAGGATATGCATTCTCCTTAGCTTAGAGATTTCGGGGACGAAATCCTTTAAGGAGGGGAGAATGTAACACCCCGAATTTCAGTTAATACTAATATTTACTAATTGCAGAATAAATATTCTCAGATGTGAGAATTGGGGGAAACGGGTTGTGCCATTGCGTTCGTCTTGGAAAAATACGCGAAATAGAGTCCGAAATTTTGTAAATCGGAGTCCGTATGACCCGGTTATGGCCCAAAGAAGTTTTCGGGAAATTTGAATTTCGAAACATGCAGAAATGGGGGCTAGGCGGGAAAACTCCCGCCCAGCCAAGTCGACTTGGCTGTCGACAGGGCTGTCGACTTGCCTGTCGACATGCCTGTCGACTTGGCAGTCGACAGGGCTGTCGACTGGCCCTGTCGGCTGATTCTGGCCTGGGTGCACCTGGTTGAGTTTTGGGCTGGGTTGGAGGGCTTGGGATGAAATCTGATGGACCTAAACTAACCTAGGGTTAATCTAAGGGTCTAAAACACAACCTAATCCTATAAATACACCCTAAGACTACCCTAATCCATACTAAAAATAGAATCTATGCCATCATGCCGCCAAAATGCAACTTAGAAGGAGCCTCCACTAATTAGAGAAGAGGATTGCAAGCTAATCAACTACTAATCCACCTCTACTTCAACTCTAGCAACTATCTAAGGAGCTAATCTTGGAGTTTGTGAGTTTCTATCACTTTAACAACCAATTGCTAAACTAAGTAGATGAGATATGATGAGATCATATGGTTTTGCTTGCGGATCAATGGGTTTTAGGTCATATGTTATGATGCTAGTTTGCTAATCACTATGTTTAACACTTATTCATGATGACACTATGTTTATGCAAGTTAAGTGTTTGGGTTTATGCATGTTAAGTGGTGGGTTTTATGCATACTAAGTGTTTGGTTTTACATGCTAAGTGTTTGGTTTTATGCATGCTAAGTATGTGGTTTTATGCAAGTTAAATGCTTGGTTTTATGCTAGAATCATGTGTGAAATAAGTGACATGACATGCAAGTTTAACCTATGAGTTTGGATCTATAATATGCATAATCTATGCAAGTTGTTTGGATTAGTGATATGCATAACATATGCGAGTTTACCTTTGTATGTCATACATACATATGCAAGTTCATATGTAACATGTTATGCAAGTTTGGTGGTTGATTATATGCAAGTTCATATGTAACATGTTATGCAAGTTTGGTGTTTGATTATATGCAAGTCTATATATGACATGTTATGCAAGTTGGGTGGTTGATTATATGCAAGTAACATGTGCAAGTTTACACCTTTGTATGTCATACATACATATGCAAGTTTACCCCTTTGTATGACATAAGTACATGTGCAAGTTCATCCCTTTTAGACCTATGACATGTATGCAAGTTGACACCTTTATGATAGGTCTATGACATGAACATTTATACAAGTTACCATCTTTATGACATATGTGATTCATGCAAGTTTGGGTTGGTTATTTATGCAAGTTGGGTTTATGGTCATATATGCAAGTTGACACCTTTTAAACCCATGATAATGCTAATGATATGCTAAGTTGAACCCATTGTGTGTATGATGAATCTCCTCTTTTAAAGTATGTCATGTTAACGTATTTACGTGGGGACGATGGGGTAAAAATTAATGAACACATAAAATTGTGTGAAGTTGGTATGATTAAACTTACCATAAAGTGGATGGACATAATTGGGAATTTACCTATTAAGTTAGGTCTACCCATATTATGGAATTGGGAATTTACCTATTGAGTTAGGTCTACCCATATTTTTAAATATTTGTAATTAATTAGGGATAATTAATACAAATTATGGGGGTGATTAATTAGGTGTAATTAATCGACTAAGACATGAGGTTGGACCCTTTTGTAGCATAAGACTGCCCGGAACCGACCGGCAAATCCAGCGGCTATAAATGATTGGCCCAATGTGAGAGGTCTTAGTCATAAACTAAATACGTGACAAGTGTAAAGACACGAGGTTAGACTCTGTTATGGTGTAAGGCTGCCCGGAACCAACCGGCATATCCAGCTGCCATAAAAGACAGTCTAATGTGAGGGGTCTTTACAAAGGTTACGATCTTAATTAATTAACAAACACTTAACCAAATTAGCATGTAGTGGGGCATGAGGGGTTAAGTGGGTGCCTTGGGTGGCATGTAGTAACTAGTGGGGGTGCCTTGGGTGGCATGAGGAAACTAGTGTGTTGCCTTGGGTGGCAATAGAAAATACGATTAGAATACTTAACCAAAGTGGAACATGTAATTAAACATGATTAAAGGGTTAAGTAAGTGCCTTGGGTGGCATGTGGGAATCAAGTAAGTGCCTTGGGTGGCATGTGGAAATCTAGTGGGTGCCTTGAGTGGCAATTAAAATATGATTAAAAGACTTAACCAAAATTTATAACATGTAAGTGGACATGGTTAAAGGGTTAAGTGGGATTCACTAGAAATGACAAGCTTAGGTGGGTAGCTTGTGGGGGCCCATTTCAACCAATATCCCAAACGTATCTTTGTGGGCTCGACCCAAGTCGAGGACGGGACACGCATATTGGGCTTGACTGTAAGAGGCCAAAACGGGTTAGCGGTGGCAACGCAAGTCCAACGGGTTTCATATGCGTGTGTGGACCCGGGCTGGTAAGTAAGACGTTGTTGCATCGTGTAGGTATAAGCCGTGCACCGTTGATATTATCAGGTTGCCACTTTGGGGGATGATACACCCCACTGTGGGGCCAGCACGGGTATCTACGTAAGGGAGCCGATCAAATGGGGGGGTAGTGGGTACACCTAGTGGAAATAGGGGCAGACGGCACCTATGTAGTCAGCTAGGGGTACACGAAACTACTAATTATAGATTACTAAGTATACTTAGTGGGATCAACCTTTAAATTGGGAATGACTGGTGTGGTGCAGTGTAGTAATTACCCTTGGGTGGGTAGATGCGTCTTTACGGTTATCTTAGTTCATCCTAAGTCTAGTTGGCTGCTTAGTGTAGCCATTTATCCCCAGTCGTTACCGTATATCAAGCTTATGTCTTACTCTGGTTACTTTAATGATTGTATTGTTAAAGTTATAGGACTCGCTCAGACTTATGTCTGACCCCGTTGTTTTTATCTTTTTCCCAACCCTCAGGTTATCAGAGTGGGCCTAGCACTAGTGGGCTTTGATCAGACTGCTTTATCTATCTTTTGGAGCTTGGACCATGGATGTAAAGCTCAGTTTATCTTTTCTATTATGGCTATTAAGTTATGTAGTGGGATTATGTACTTTTGTTTTATCAGGATGGATTTTATGTACTTGACTCTTGTTTATGGTTTTGGTGTAACCGAACATGTTTTACTTTCCGCTGAAATGAAATGATGTTTTAAATTCTCAAGTATTACTTATATCTGTCTTGTTGTAATTTTTCTGTTCTATATTCACTTAAAATACTCCACCGATGTTATAGCATTCCCTTAGTGAGTGACCGTAGCGGGTGTGGGGTGTTACAGTACGCTTACGTAGCACAGCGATAATGGTTCTATGCAGATGTAGCGTTGTACGTTACTATGGCATAGGATGAGGGACTACGCATATTACTGTGGCGATACGGAGGAGACCATGCGAGTGGGGTACCACGAGGTGTACGTTAGTTTGGAGGTAGCTACATATACATTATATTAGGTTAATCTACTAGGGGGTAGCTGGGTGTGACGTGTGTGTGAAAACCTTGAGTGCTAATAACACAGATAAACTAATAAATGAGAAAATGTAATTGAATGGTATATGTAGGATTATTCAAGAGGTGTAGTTTAAACTCATTCACATAGAACTTGTGTTCTGACCCCCCCTCCTCGTGACATTCGCAGGCTAGGTGCATGATAGGGACTGTATAGCTTTGGATACTAGTTTAGCAGTATTGTTATTAAGGTAAAGCTATGTTTTAATTATATTATATTTTGTTCTTTCCGCTGTGAGATGTTTCCTGATCTCTGACATGTTTTTATGTCTCTGTCTTTTCTGCATGATACCAGAGCAAAACAACATGGGTTTCGATGGATTGGGTTTTTGAAAAAAATTTGGTCTATCAAAACGTGGGTTGTTACAATTATATTTCAATCGGATCCTCATATACAAATGGAATAATGGCAATCATAAAACATGTATTCAAAATGAATGCAAAATTTTAAAATATTTTCATCCATAATCCTCACACTTCTACGAATAGAGGTGTAAAGCAACCAATTTTGCATCCAAATCCTATCATCCAATTCGTTAACGTATCTAAATCGCTTCCTATTTATTTCTCTTAAGCCAGAGAAAAGAAATCGAAGTGAAGAAATTTAACGTTCCTTCCGCTTACAAATAATTCAATCTCCGACCTACAGTGGAATTTTACCTTAATAGCCCCAAAGTACTCTGGAAATTTCCATCTATAGACTGCAAATAAGGCTTGACACCAACTCTAATATGTAAAATGATATAATAACTCGTGTGCATTGTCGACAAGGTATGGAAACAACATTTCCTTGGCTATAACAACATTTTCCTTGTTATCATTAATGTATTTAATGTATCGTCATTACTAATGCACCACTAAAATGGGCAAACGAACCATCTAAAATCTTCCTTACGCTTTCCATCAAAAAAAATCACTTGAAAAAAAATCTTTATGCAAAATTTGAAATTCGGTTTTGGTGAGGTTCACTTTCCATATCGGATTTATATAAAAATAAAATTTCAGTAATGTGTGCTTTACTGTATTTAAACTATCTACTTTTACAAAATAGGCGCTTAAACATTCATAAACCACCGCACCCAAGTTTATGTTTATACATAAATCGGATTTTGTGGGGGTAGTACGAACTAACAAAAACATGAAATTTTTAAAAGGAAAAAGGTTTATTTGTTTTTTTTTCAAATAGCATTTGCAAAAAGTTGAATAATATATTTCACGGAAGCTTAATTGATCCAAATCACATGTTGGCGTTGAAGGAAGTCAGTGGCGCAAAAAATGCGAAAACTGAAACCACACAATCAAATTCTAAAATAAATTTTAGCTTAGATGGAACAGGTGATAAACAATAAATATTCCCATGTCAAATTAATGCAAAAACTTGTCCTTTTCTACAATTTATCTACTACTAAATTCTGTACTTTCGAGCTCTAAGAAAACTATTAGTTAGATAAGGAATGAGATTCTATTCAAATAGATAAGTGTGAATGACACAAAATATTTTAAATATAGAATCTCATTAATCGTCGTGCGATTTCAAAGACAATATGAACATTTACAACACATACAGCAACAAAAAAGATAAAATACTAGAAACGTAAACACATGATATAAGACACACAAGACTGGCTAACACCGCCTAAACACTACGAGATAGTCGGGCTCCACGGCTGGTACTTGATCCATTACCATACCCATGCCAGGAACATAGTATAGTAAAAATGCAACCAATCTCGTGCGCCTGTCGATGCGGCTCCCTAAATATCTCACTAAGCTCGGTCCGGATATCGCGGAGGAAAGTGAAATCTAGCCTCTCATGGCCAGACTGCTGCTGGAATGCTGTGGCCGTTGCAGGAATTGGAGCTGCGACAGCTGAATGCCCATCTTACGGATGGTAGCGTGGTCTATGGTAGTTGAAGTCTTCTTGATCAACGTCACTCCACTCAGCTTAACACCAAAGTGTCGAAAGACGTGGGTGAGAAGATGGCTATGTAGGAAGTAGGTCCTAAGCGTCCCAATAAAAGGCTCATAAAGGTGAATCATAAGCATGTGCTCCCAATTGACAGTTATGCTGCCAATGATAACATAAGTGGCACGACGCACAAAAGGGTAGATCTGGTCCAGGCTCCCTGTCTTGGGAATAATATTGTGTTGGATGATACACACAATCAGGCAGATGATAGGTCACAGGTTACCGGTTTCCCAAACATTGGCAACTCCAACAAAGATGAGGAAAGGAGTCTGAGGATCGTCCATCTCAATGGCATCCAACTGTGCTCCGATAGACGGAATGCATAAAAGTTATGCCAAATCAAGGTGGTGGGCTCAATAGGAGCGCCCTTTACCTCAGACTGGATGATGCAAGTATCCTCATCGATGTTGACTTCCATCAGAGCATTGAAGATACAAATGCAATACGGAAAGTACTCGCGCTCGAAAGTGTCGAGCGTAGGATTGGTGCAAGGCAAGTGGCAACGAAAAGCTCCTCCAACTAAATCGAAGCGAAATCGGCAAACTTCACCTGTTACCCTTGGTGAAACTCGTAGCTAGACGTTTCCGAGTAGGTCCAAATCATCCTCTCGCTTCCATCTAACCATGCAACTTCCTACGGTGTCGAGTAGGTTGTTGCGCATGGATATTCAAGATTCGAGTAGTAGCAATTATAGAAATTGGCGAAATTAACGAATAAAATTATAGATCTGGAGTATAGAAGGGCTTAGATCTATACTGTAATAATTTTGAGGGAATCTAGGAGCAAAACAAAACTAAAAATCTTTAGTTTGGAGGTTGGGAAATGGTGGGTTTTGAGTTTTGGTGGTTTTGATAGTGGAAACTGGGGAGGAGGAGCCAGGAACAATAATATATATCGTTCCAGCAATTCGGGTCAGGCTCATGTTGGATCTAATTAACCCTAGAGGGGGTGAATAGGGTTTACTCAATTAATTTGAGATATTAATTAATATCATAGAATAGATTGCAGCAGATAAAATAAATGCAGAAGTAAATAACACAGTTTTTACCCAGCCTCGACAAAGCCTGCCTGCTGCTATATTCCCAAGATTTTTACTAGGTAGTAAAATAGATCCCGCTTACAAAACCCTGTAAACTCGCAAACCCTGCTCCTGTTCTAATCCTACGCTCAAAACCCTAGACCGATCTTTATCCCGAAGATTAGATTTTTCCCTATCTTCAAACCCATAGCTAGTAAACCCTAGTTTTACAGACAAACTAGTAAACCCCTAGTTTTACAAACAAACTAGTAAACCCTAGTTTTACAGAAAACTAGAAAAACAAATGATCGATTTACAAAGAAGTAAAAAACAATACTCTTAAAGTAAAACAAAAATAAAAAACCCTTTTTCACATATAAACTAGGCCGACCCCTTTCATTTTGTTTACATCTTCATTTCTTTGGCTCGATTACTCTTTCCTCTCTGGAAACAAAAATGGCGATCGATTTGAAATATTAGGGTTTTTCGCTTGTTCTAAATCACAGCTCGAATTTCTTAAGGAAATTGTTGTTCCGGTGATCGAATTCTTCTTGCTCTCTTGGTTGGAGATTTGCACACGATTGAAAAAAAAGTGAGCAAATTCTAATTTGAATTGACAGCTATTCGAATCGTTGCTTTTTATTTTTGATGCACCACTGACTATGATGATTGGTGTGATATATATAAACTTATAAAAAACACGATTATCTTATCTGATTTCACATATGATTTGCCCTGATTGTGCATGATCTTGTTGCATTGCCTTATTTGAATTCTGTCGGCTTTGAAATGCTTGCATGATTTATTTTCCGAGATATTCTGGAAATAAATGATTTGATTTTGTGTCCCTTTGATATATCCCTTTGCGCGACTCTTGAATTGTTGCCTTGAATTTTGAATGATTTTCTGGAAAGAAAAGAGTCGAATTATTTGCAAATTTCCTGAACTAAATGAATTGTTTATTTCTGAAAAATATTTAAATGTTAAATATATTTCTTGCCATAAAAATTTTACTGTGACTATAACTGATTGAATACAGGAAACATATTCTTTTCAAAACTTAAACCATTGCCAAAAAATGTTTTTTTGTCATAGACCTCCAATGAGTCCTGAAACATATTCATCCCAAAAATATGAATCTTTTATCTGATGAACACACTGCCAAAAATAGGAAGCAGGATTGAATTTCGAAATTGGTTTCATGCCAAAACCTATAATTTCTGGAAAATACCATTTAAACCAGCCAAAAATTCTTGGCAAATTATCTCTTTGGCAACTGATTTGTTTCTTGCCATTCTTTTGTGCTCAACATCTTTATGCCACAGCTTTGATGCTTAATGCTGCCTATGTATATAGCTTGGATACTAGCTTGTATATGTCATTCTTTCAGTTGTGCCCATCTTTCCTTTTGAACCAGTTCGAACTTGATGTTGACTGTGTTTACATTTGTGATAACCTATACAATTTCAATCACACTTGTTTGCACCATTTAAAAACTTGTTGAGCCTTTTCCTGTTTTGTATATTTTTGTGCATATGCATGAAAAAACATGTATGCCATGCTACACTAGGTATATGCTTGACCCTTATGCATCATCACTGTTTGCTCAAGCCTGTGTGCATTATGTTTCCTGAACCATTTGCTGTGACCATGCTACTTCATTTCATTTCTACTTGTATGTACTTGCACTTGATAACTGGTCTTAATTAATTCATGCTTCATCTTCATGATTGTGTTCAATGCTTTTGGTTTTGCTATGTTGCACGCCATAGAACTGTTTGGCATACTTTCTTGAGCTATTACAGAGTTGCCCATGTGTTTGCACACCTTGTTGTGTTTAAACTTTGGTCCTCTTGAATCTGGGCATTTGCATGTATTTGTCTCTTGCACCATGTTCTATACTGTTGCATGATCAATTTTTCCTGTGCACACTGCTTCATGTTGCCTTGTATATTTGTATATGCTGATACTTGACCTTTTGTCCATGTTATGCACTGTCTCGAGCTTGCATTCATGACCTATACCCAATTTGACTTGCTACATTCTAAATCACTTTGCTATGTACAGTCTTGTTGATGTGGCTATACCATGTTGCACTGTCGTATTATTTGGGCTATTTGCATTCTTGAATGTTGTGCTTGCTTGTGAACTTGGTTGGCCATTGGAGATGAATTTTGTGATGACCACCCATAACCCCTGCACTTATCAAAAGAAACAATGCGCGGAAAGATGTGGCAGGTAGCTATGGACGATCATCAAGGTATGAAACACAATCGGAACTGTCGTATAACTCCTTGCCCAAGGATAAGTATAATATAACATATACAACCGGTAATAATAGTGAAGCATATTTGAGCAGAAAAACTCCAAACTTTCATAACAACTAGAAAACATATCCAAACACGAGGAATATAACTTATATGTCTGTACAAATTTTCCTCACTACAACACTCAGAGTAAAACAACAAACAGTGGAAAAACAGATACTATATAGTAGAAAAGATAATATGCTAGCCTCCTGCTCGCTACTGAACTGCAACAGCGTCCTCACGAAGATATCTCCTGTCACCTGTCACTTAGTCTGTCCATCCAAAAATCGGATGAACGTCCTAAGGTAATAAGAAGGAAACATAAAACCTTGAGTCAGACAACAGTCTTGGTGAGCGATAAAACAACTATCTAACATCATCAATAAAGTGTATGAGAGTAGGCAGATAAACTAATCTGCCCATAAGACTAGAGAAGAACTCAACCCCATCTTCCCCACATTGGAGAGTGATAACCTTTACATCAAGCATTTCAACCACACATTCATGGAAACCAGAACAACCATTCGTTCATGGCAATCAGAAGTAATCAGATAATAACAATCATAGCAACCAATTATATATCTCACGTAAACCATCCTAATCGAGCTCAACATCCCTGAAGCACAAGCCCTAGAGGCCTAAACCAATATCAGAAAAGTACCTAAGTAACATCTCCTTCGACGTTAGTAACTCTACGTTAGATGGTACAAACAAAACATCCAACATCCATGACTAACCCTGCCTATCACTGTAGCAGTTTCCAGCCGACCCATATTGTAGCAATTTCTAGACCGACCCATACTGTAGTAGTTTCTGGCCAACCCATACTGCAGCAATTTTCCGACCGACCAATACTGTTACAGTTTATGGCTGACCTGTGCTATAGCAGTTTCCCGATCGACCCATCCTGTAGAAATTTCTCGAGCAACCCATACTGTAGCAGATTTCCGGCCGACCCATAGGCACTGTAGCAGATTTCCGGCCGACCCATAGGCAATGTAGCATTTTTCCGGTCGACCCATGGGCTATCTTGTTCCCCATGTCACACTATGACCGACCCATATTGCTACCGATCCATATTCTAGTCGATCCATCACCTGGACAGACTCGATCCACCTCCAAACTCGACCAAAACTTCGCCAAACAATTAAATCGGCGAAATCAACTCATCCAATTTATCCAATTCAACCACAAACATGATATGAAATCACTAATCAACATGGAAATGGCAATTTTCATCAATACTTATGTAAAATTCACCAAAACCATGATAAATGAATATAGGGGAAAAATGGATCTAACATAAACATATGAAACTATACGGAAATTACCGGTTTTAAGTTGCTAAATTAAATCCTAGGGCGATTCATGTGAAATTTGCTTACCATAATGTATATCTAGATGAAAACACTTGAAAATGATGAAATTAAGATCAAATAACTCATATACTTGACTGAATGAACATGAGAGATGCATATCACTCACCAAATCTCTGAAACAAATCGAAAACACTTAGACTGGGATCCGAGCAAAGAAGAATTTTCTTTAAACTCTTCGATTCGATGAACTCTCTCTTCGATCGATATAGATCTAGCTTCGAACGATGTAGATCTTCAATTCTCTAATGATGGAAAGGTGTAGAAAATGGAGCCATGGAGGATCGCAAACTCTTCCGAATGAGAGAATGGAGAAAGTAAACTATTCTCCATACCTCTCATCCCCTATTTATAGCCTCCCACCAGCCCACTAATGGCCCTCCCTCAAATCAACCCATTAAGGCTCTAAAAACCTGAACAACCAACTGTGTAGCACAAAATCAACGATTCCGTTCCTCCCAAACCGCTGGGCCAAATCTTTAATGTGACCACTCTACGTAGTAGGAAACATCAGTTCCTTTCTAATGAGACCAATCTCGGTACCTGATTTGGTCCGAGTCAAAAGTTATGCCACGTACAAGGCTGACAGGTGCAAAATGGTCACAAACAAAATTAGTAAAAATTATGGACGTGTCTCTCATCCCCGTAAACAACATATTAAAATATGAGAATGATCCAACCCTCAGGGAATAAAATAAAAATATTTTATGATCCTTCGATACGTAAAATGCGGACTGTTAAAATTTTGAATTTTAAAATTGGCTCGACCGTGGTGCATGTTGACATGACATTGTTGTACACTCATATATTTTAAGTTTACTGAACAAGTTGTGATGGCCTGCCCCGAACTAGCCTACATTTCCCTCGAAATGCATTGTGCCACTGTTCAACCAGCATGGGACGGTCGCCAAAAGAAAGAAACAATGAACTACTAGGAACACGTAGTATATCTCACATCGCATGGAATAAAATATAATAATTACATAACTTGATATAAAACAGGCGAGACAGTGCATAAGCTAAAACTAAACTATAACCATTAGAGTAGTGGAATCCAAAATATAGCTTATGATCCAAG
Source organism: Allium sativum (assembly GCA_030737875.1). NCBI lineage: Eukaryota > Viridiplantae > Streptophyta > Magnoliopsida > Asparagales > Amaryllidaceae > Allium > Allium sativum. Next base: position 1,040,975,591 of record CM060916.1, on the reverse strand, counting down.
CGATTATTACAACTTCAAAATACTCTCTAAAGAAAATAGAAAAGGTACACTACTAATGCCCAAAGCAGTGACCAACAACAACACAGGGAGAATATATGTAAATAGTACGTGGAAGCCTCCTGCTCGTCTCTGGACAGCTACTCATGCATAACCACCTAACATGTCTCTAGTCTTCTCATTTAGGAGCACCTAGAGTAATAAGAAGAGACATAAAACTCTGGGTCAAACAAAAGTCTGGTTTAAGCGATAGCAGCTAAATAAAACAATAACAAGTATAAATAATCGTACTTGAACCTGGACCTACAACCAAAGAGTTAACACAACAAGATGTACAGTACTCTAAGGTAACACTAACATAAAGTGTAAAATGAGAGTGTGCGTGTTATGGTGATAACAAATATCAAACATAGCAGTCAACCTCACATCTCTCACTCAGTGCGTAAAGCATACGATATCCACCACTTTGATCACCAAATCCTTTGCTACGACCACTTGCCCTTAGGAGTCTTAATGAACCCATTGCGCTGGTCCATAACCACTAATCCTTTGCTACGATCACTTTTCCTTTGAGAGTCCTAATGGCCCCATTGCACTATTCCATAGCCATGCTACGATCACTTCGCCCTTGGGAGTCTTAATGACCCCATTGTGTTGATCCATAACCACTAGTTCGTCTCTCAATGGTGAACCAAAGTTATAGTTATCGATAACCCCTTTTGCACACATCGCGCAGAAAAGCCCAACTCATGAAGTTAAATCGTTGGTTCCCATCTGGATCATGAGTAATAATTTCCATTTGGACTTCCTTCACATCTCAGGTTGAAGTCGATCTTTAGACGAGTTCAGACTGGCATCACATAGCTCCAATCCAGTTCGGTTCGTGATTCTTTATCCATGTCGGTTCATGATCATCATATAGGTTCGGGTCGTGATTACCCCACTGGATCGGGTTTCTCCGTCTAGGTCGGTTCGGTTCTTGGGTGCTAGCTTTGGTTCAGGTCGTGGCATCTCACCGGGTTGGGTCGGTCGTGCTCTTCGAGTCGGGGTCGGGTCTCCACCAGTTCGTGCTTCCTCATTAGTTCATGACTAGCGGTTCGGGTCGGACCTCTAGGCTCGAGCGGCGGATCGTGGAGCTCTCCAGGTGAGCGGGTCGGTTCGTGAGACCCTATCCGGGTCGGGTCGTGGCACTTAGGTCACGAGCGGGTTAGTTCGGGGTTCATTACCCGATCCGATTTCCTGCACTTCTTACAACTAGATATTTAGCCACACGACAACATTTTCGACCATTTTAACTTTCCTATGCAATCATAGAACAGACCAAACAACAGTAACAACATATGGGTTCAATCAAAAGCATTAAAACATCAATCATATGAGTTATTTAGATCAAACACACCCAAAAAGCATGATTTTTCCCTTAATCCCCTTAACCATGTTTAACCATACGATTAGCAAACTTAATCCAAATTAACCCAAATTTATATCAGTGGCATAAAATAATATTCTAGAATTTCTACATATTTTCCCATATTTTACTGAGTCATAATTTTGTTGATTATTACTAATCACACCTAATTAGCTGTAATTAGTGAATAAACATGCTAATCACTCACCTTAGCCATAAATAAATCTCGGATCTGAAAATATCTCTGATTTAGTGCAAATTTGATGTTAATTTTCCTTGATTTGATGTTAATCCGCTCTACCTCCAATTTGATGTTAATTTGCCTTGATTTGATGTTGATTCTCTTAATATTGGATAAGAATGTGATTAGGATGTAGTTTAGAAGGTGGAGGCCATTACTAGGTTTGAAGAAATGAAAGTGGCGGCTAAGAAAATGAAATGCGATGGTTTCCTAACTCAATTCCGCCTCCCCATAACCCTAATCCCAAAATGGGTTATGGGCTCGTCCACTAGTTACCTTATTAAGCCCGCTTAAGCAGTTTTTCACCTTCCAAACCTTGTTTTTCAGGCCTATCTCCCAAACACTAAGTCCGTTTGATAAATGTGACCACTCTACGGAATGGTAAACCATCATCCAAATCCAATGAAAGTGGTTTTAGGTTAAAACTCCCTGCTAATCAAAAGTTATAGGTGAAACAAGATTCGCCAGGGGCAAGATGGTCAATTAAAATTCAGAAAAAATCATGAACATGGGAAATGACCTCAATAGTCGTTCCCTAAAGTTACAAGACCAAACGACTTCGTACGAGAATGAAATAAATATTTTACGATCCGCCAATGCGAAGAATGCGGGTCGTTACACTCCTCCCCCTAAAGAAATTGCACCCTGGAAATTCTTAACTAAGAAAACCGCCAAAAAGGTCCCGCATGCCTGTCAACCATTTGCAACAGTCAAACATACATAATAAACACAACAAGCCTATCCTAGCATGCAGATTAACTAGATCGCGAATAAACCTTACCAAGTAAAGAACTCTGGATATGACTTCCTTATGTTCTCTTCGGTTTCCCAAGTGCAGTCACTCTCGTTATCACCCCATTGGACCTTAACCAGTTTCACCGTCTTCCTCCGAAGTTGCTTCGTATCGTGTCCGACAATATGAATCGGTCCGCAGCTTTCAACTTCTTTGGGTTCTACCTCAAAATCATCCATTTGATCGGGTGAGATAGTCATATCAGAATCCTGCACGAACTTCCTTAACAGAGAAACATGAAACACGTCATGCACTCCCGCCATCTTGTCAGACAATCCAACTTTATATGCTAAATTCCCATCTTGTTCGAGAATTGCGAATGGACCAAAAAACCTTGGTGACAATTTACCTCTCCTACCAAACCGAATCACATTCTTCAACGGATAAATCTTGATGTATAGCAAGTTGCCAACAAAGAATTTCAAATCTCTTCGTCTTTTATTAGCATAACTTTTCTTCCTATCTTGGGCAGCCTTCATTCTCTGTTGAATAACTTGGATCTTATCTGAAGTTTCTCTTATTACATCTGGCCCAAGCACAAATTTCTCATCGGTCTCTAACCAACATGATGGTGAGTTGCATGGTCTTCCGTACAAAGCTTCAAATGGAGCCATAACAATGCTGGACTGATAACTATTATTATACGCAAACTCAACCAGATGCAAATGGTCATCCCATGAAACTCCAAAATCCAATATACGTACTTTCAAGAGATCCTCTAATACACGATTCACCCTCTCTATTTGACCATCGGTTTGGGGATTGTACACGATACTGAGATGTAATTCTGATCCCAAAGCCTCTTGAATGCTCTTCCAAAACCCAATAGTGAATAATGGATCTTGTCACTCACAATACCTTTAGGTACTCCATGAAATCTCACTACCCACTTCATACATAGTTCTGCTAACTTAGCTGCCGTTCCATTCGACTTGACTGGTATAACATTGCACTCTTGGTCAATCGATCCACAATCACCCAAATACTATCCTGACCCGATCTAGTCCTTGGTAAACTATCAATGAAATCCATTGAGATTTGTTCCTATTTCGATTTAGGGATTTCTAATAAGTTAGGATCGTCCCTCTGACTGGAACCAATCCGTTCATCAAAGTCGGTCTAATCGTCAAACTTGTTAACATCTCTGGATCTAATCCATACTTAAGTCTAAAATCATATCCCACGATATATTCCAGTTGTTTCCATTCAAGAAACATAAAATCTAAACTGGCCTATCACCTACTTAATGCATCAGCTATCGCGCCTAGTCCGATACCACAGGCATCTGCGTATATCATCATCCGTTCATTCCCCATCATCAGAATCCTGTAGGTGATAGTCTACTCAAAAGAGGAAAAATAGGAACAAACATAGCGACCATAGCATTCATCAAACAAGTCCTATCTATCACCTGCTAAAGTCATGAATACGTCGATACCCATACAACTGGTCCAACCAATCTCAAGGGCTAATGAAAGCCACTACTCCAAATGGACTACCACATGTCCAACGCACTTTTATCCTCCAAGGATAACTAGATCACGTCTAACGGATCCAAGGTAATGGGCGTCCCCAAATACCCCTGCTTTAAGTCTTCCTAGAACACTCCAAACTATCGACGATTTCTTGGCACTGCATCAGAAGAGCTATCCACAGCTCCATATTCAACTCGAGTCTCACCCAACTCAATCCATTGTCTTGCAGCCTTCTCAAGTCCCACTCGTGTCGTCTCATAGCCTTATCGAGTCCCACTCAGGGCAGTCCATACCATCGAACAGTCTTATCATGTCACGGGATGCCCATCACTCCTTGAGTAAACCAAGATATCATTCAATGGAAATCGCAACAACTACTTATATCTCACGCAAACCATCTTAGTCGAACTCGACATTTCCCTAGCACAAACCCCAAAGGCCTAAACCAATATCAGACAAGCACCCAAGGAACATCTCCTACGAATTCAGACAATCTACGCGAGATGATACAAGCAAAACAACAAAACACTCGAGCTTTCATAACTGACTCTGGCTATCCTCACCAATTCTACTTTGAAACCATCGTTGATCGCATAACGACCCATGCCATATGTCAAGGGTTAATGGCAACCCCGGTTCTACCTAGACCACTGCACCTCCAACGTACATTTGCCTCCCAGAGGCAACTAGAACTTACGATAACGATAATATCTCATCTTCCCTAACTCCATTTATCATCGCCATCACTAGGTAGATAACCAATACCACCCTATACCCTTAGAGCCAATTGACTCCCAAAATAATGCCAAACCAAGTAAAGCCTAAAACAAAACAATCACAAGCAAACATGCATCTGTGAATCGATCAGACCAAATCACGAGAAATCATACAAAGGCTAATCGAACCACCAATCGGGTTCGTCACAACTAAAGGTCTATCGACAAGCTCGGGTTCCAATTCCAACTTATCTATCAGGTCACTAGATACGAAGGAATGGGAAATTCCGGTATCAGACAAAACTCGAACATGAACATCATAAATAGAAAAGCATACCTTGAATAACAAAGCCCTTTCCCTTCTCTGCCGCAGTTGGGGCATTCGAAGAAGAAGGAACAACGTTGATAGCATATGATTTCACGATCTTTTTCTCTTTAGGGGGTTGTGGACATTCATTCTTGTGATATCCCGCTTGACCGCAATTGAAGCACTTCCTTTCCCCAGGCTTTTCCCGACAATCTTTAGGCCCTTCTTGCCACAACTAAAGCACTCGACATCCTTCTTATCCTTCTTCTAACCATCCTTGGTTTGGTTTTGTTTCCTTTTGTTCTGGGAATTCTTCTTGCCTTCACAGCTTGCCTATGGTTTTGGCTCCCCTGCAGATGCAATAGCAACTTCGGTCTTTGGCTTAGGGTAAAGGCTCTCGGATCTCAATGCCTTCCCTATAATAGATTCGAATGTCTCCTAGATATGGTTTATAAGTCCTTCCCCCAAGTATTCATCTAGGCCAGTTATGAATTTCTCGTTCTTCTTCTCGATAGTATCTGTAACACCCCTAAGTCCCACATCGTGGAAGCCTGTGTGAAGTGGGTACTTATATAGTAGATTCCATCTCTTACTAACGCCGAGGCCTTTTGAGGAACAAAACCCCACACCTATACGGTGGCTAAGTTGGGGACAATATCTGGCGTGAACGGAGATGCGGGTTGTTACAGTGGTATCAGAGCCAATACCCAGCGAGAATTGTGGCTCCTGTGTGGACCGCAGCGCCTGGGTGAGGTGTTTGTGAGCCAACGGGGACGTTGGGCTCTGTAGGAGGGGAGAATGTAACACCCCTAAGTCCCACATCGTGGAAGCCTGTGTGAAGTGGGTACTTATATAGTAGATTCCATCTCTTACTAACGCCGAGGCCTTTTGAGGAACAAAACCCCACACCTATACGGTGGCTAAGTTGGGGACAATATCTGGCGTGAACGGAGATGCGGGTTGTTACAGTATCGATAAGAGATAATCCATATTTTGATATGGTATCGAATTCAATAATATACTCCGAGACTGCCCTACCATTCTACCTAAGTTCCAAAAACTTCCTAAACAATTCTGATATCTGAGCAGTCGGAATAAACTTGTCACTGAATCGGGTCTTGAACTGATTCCAAGTGACTTGATCCTTGGGAGTAGCCGCTTTAATAGCATTCCACCAATTCATTGCCTGTCCTTGAAGCTGACGTTATGCTAGCTTCCTCTTCATTGCATCATTGATCCCCAAATCCTCAAAGATGCGCTCACAACTATCAAGCCAATCTTGAACATCTATAGTTGATTCCGTTCCGTGGAACAGCTTTCCACCAAGATTAGTATAATCCTTGCTGAGCATGGCGAAATCGGCTCTAGGAGCCTACACCGCTGCACCACCACCGGTAGCAGCATTAGGAACTGCTCCCTGAGCATCCCTAATCATCTCTTGCATGAAGGCAGTAAACATCGTCTTCATATCAGGGACATTCCCATCGTTGGCCCCTGAACACGTACTCATCGTATATCGGCTTATCGTTTAATCTATAAAGAGAAAAACGATTAAGCATTTCCTCAGTGGTGCCCGTGCAGTGCGACTTCATCCTTAGATATACTAATAGTACATATATATATATATATATAGTTTTTGAAAATCAGAATATCACAAATATGCACTCTCAGATACGTATACAATCTCTCCCTTATGTCTTCCCCTAGGTTAACGATGCAACCTAGGCTCTAATACCAAGTGTGACGGCCCGCCCCGAACCAGCCTACATTTCCCTCGAAATGCGTTGTGCCACTGTCCAACTAGCATAGGACGATCACCAAAAGAAAGAAACAATGAACTACTAGGAACCTGTAGTATATCTCACAGTGCATGGAATAAACTTTAATAATAACATAACTTGATATAAGACAAACAAGACTGTGCATAAGCTGAAACTAAACTATAACCATCAGAGTAGCGGAATCTAAAATACAACTTATTATCCAAGCCATTTTTACAACTTCAAAATACTGTCTCTAAATAAATAGAAAAGGTACACTACTAATGCCCAAAGCAATGACTAGCAACAACACAGGGAGAATATATGTAAATAGTACGTGGAAGCCTTCTGCTCGTCTCCGGACAGCTATTCGTGCATTACCACCTAACCTATCTCTAGTCTGCTTGTTTAGGAGCACCCAGAGTAATAAGAAGAGACATAAAACTCTGGGTTAGACAAAAGTCTGATATGAGCGATAGCAGCTAAATAAAACAATAATAGGTATAAATAATCATACCTAAACCTGCAACCAAAGAGTTAGCACAACATGATGTACAATACTCTAAGGTAATAGTAACATAAAGTGTAAAATGGGAGTATGCAAGTTATGGTGATAACAAACATCAAACATAGCAACCAACCTCACATCTCTCACTCAGTGTGTAAAGCATACGATCTCCACCACTTTGATCACCAAATTCTTTGCTACGACCACTTGCCCTTGGGAGTCTTAATGACCCCATTGCGTTGGTCCATAGCTACTAATCATTTGCTACGATCACTTTGCCCTTGGGAGTCCTAATGACCCTATTGCACTGATTCATAGCCATGCTACGATCACTTTTCCCTTGAGAGTCTTAATGACCCCATTGCGCTAATCCATGGCCACTAATCCGTCTCTCAGTGGTGAACCAAACCTATAAATATCGATAACCCCTTATGCACATGTCCCGCCCCGATCCATAGAATGACCTGTCCATGGAAATGCCCAGTCCATAGGAACGTCCGATCCCTAGAATGCAAGATCCATAAAAATGCCCAGTCCAGGAATGCCTAATCCATAGAACTATCTGATCCATAGAATGCCCGATCCATAGAACTGTATGATCCATAGAACTCCCGATCCATAAAACTGCCTAGTCCATAGGAACACCCGATCCATAGAAATAAATTGCCAAACTTCGACTAATCTTCACGCTTGCGCACAACTCAATTTCAAACTAAAAAAATTAATCAAACTCCAACTTTTCAGCACCAATTTAATCAGTATAACTACAACAAATCACACAATCATCGACGAACATTAAAACAATGATTTAAAAATTAACCATATCATTAAGTGGATCTAAACAAAGAATTAACATATGATTTTACCCTTTATAAGTTGCTAGATTGGTCTTATGGTGATTTGAATTAAAATCATACTTACATCGATTAGATCTAGGGAAAAACAACTTGAAATGATGAATATATGATCATACAACCTATATACTTGATTGAATCCGCTTGAGAGATGATTATCACTCACCAACTCTTCGAATTAACTTGAAATCGCTAAATTCTCAATCCGGACAGCAAAGAATATGCTTCAAACCTCTTGATTTGATGTGATCTCTCTTCATTTAACATAGATCTAGCTTCAAACAATTTCGATCTTCGATATTCTTATGCAGATCTAGAATTTTAATGTTGGAAATGTGTATTTGATTGAGCAAGGAGGATCATTAGCTCAACCAAATGAGAGAATGAAGAATGTAAACTATTCTTCATGCCTCTAACCCCTATTTATAGCCTCCCACCATCCCACTAATGGGCCACTCCAAATCATCCATTATGGCTAGCCCAACTAGAACAGAAATTGTGAAACACTAAAACAGTGATTTCTCCCAAAACACTGAACCAAATCTTTAATGTGACCACTCTATGGAATTGGAAACACCGTTTCCTTTCCAATGAGACCGATCTCAGCACCTGATTCAACCCCAGTCAAAAGTTATTCCTTATACAAGATTGATAGAGGCAAAAAGTTCACACTTAAAATTGGTAAAAAAAAATCGGACATGTCTCGCATCCCCATAACCAACATCTCAAAAGATGAGAATGATCCAACCCTCAAGGAATTGAATAAAAATACTTTATGATCCTCTGATACATAAAATGCGGGTTGTTACAAATATCCCGGGGTTCCTTCCCAATTGGCCTATTCAAATGTTCATCATCTTTGATGCGCACTAGGGAAGGACTCCTTAGATACATAGTTGGAAATCGCTTGGGAATTGTCTCTTTTTATGCCAACTGTGGTTCTCGATCAGAATCTGTAACATTTTTACTCCTTGAACCCTCTCCTGCCTTCGTTGTAGTTGTGGCTTGCCTATCGAGTGAGGGTACACTGCTGATTTCTACGGAAGTGGGAGGAAATTGAGTTGGGGGAATATATGTGTAACCCCGGCCTCCATGCCTAAAACTGTAACTTATATCAAGTAGACAGTGCCTATGAAGAAACTCATCCATTAAACACTTTTTGACATTTAAGAAGTCTGGGTCGCCAATCAACAGACAGCTCAATTGGTCTAAGTATATTTGGCCCTGCTCCTTTTTGGGATTTGGAATTGCAAATAGAAAAGAAAAGTCAGGGCATTCAATAATATGGTTGAAGCGGGAACATGGAGCTTGAAGCTTACTTGACTACAACCATCTTCTAGCACACCCAGTGTAACACCCCACATTTTTAAATTAAAAATGTATGTATATGTGTATATGCATAGAAAGGTAAATAATTGTGATGTATAATGAAAAATTTATTAATATATGGAAGAGAAGGAAAAAATTAGTTCAATAACAGTGTACGTAATGAAGGAGATAATAAAATAAAGATACTTAATTTAAATATCAGGAATTAAGTAAAATGAACATCACCATTGCGTTTGTCTCGGAATTCTACATGAAATAGAGTCAAAGTTTTTGAAAATCGGACTCCGTATGAAAGAGTTATGGCCTTCGGAAGATTCAAAATAGTTCGAAATTCGACCCAGGCAGCTGGGCGGGAAAATTCCCACCCAAAACAGGGCAGGTCGACCTGGGGGTCGACCTGGAGGTCAGGTTGACCAGAGGGTCGACCTACCGCCTAGGAGGTCGACCTGGGGGTCGACCAACCCCAGATCTGGGCAGTTTTTGTTCCTGTGACGTGGTTTGACATGCTGTACGGACCAGATGGCTTCTAGGTCAACCCTAGGGCCCTAAAACGCTCTCTACACCTATAAAATAGTGCCTAGACCTAACCTAATTCATAAACCTTTCCTTCTGACACCTCCATGTTGTCAAACTTTAACCAAACATGGTCGCCGCCTCAAAACTCTAAACTAAATTGCAAGTTCTTCATCAACAATTCATGCTCTTCACCAATAATCAAATAAGAAGATTAAATCAGTGTTCTACATCAACAACAAATCGCTTATTTCTCTAATCCAGCCAAAAAGAGTGGATTTGAACTATATTTGTGGTATAATGTTGCTTCTGTTGTTTACCATTCCCTATAATGAATATGATGTTAATTTAATAAGATCGGTTATTTTATTTATTCCTACATTTGAGTTCTCTCCTTTTTACCCTTTTCCCCTTTTTATTTTTGGATCTAGGATATCTCGAACCTATATGAAATCTTATTATACAATACGAATGATTGGAATATAGGGATATTGGAATATAATTTGTAATTTTGGGGTTTGTGGCATAACAATTGTTATTGCATATATTGGGCATAATCTATTTCATGCAGTCGAGGAATATAATCTATAATGTTGAATTTATGTAAGTTTGACATAATTGTCATTGGATATGGAATTGGTATAATTCAATATTAACAACATGTAATTGGATAACATGGATTGGTGAAATTTATTCGTGACTTGAAAAGTAAGCCTAGAGGGTGAATTAGATTATATGTATGAACGTGGGAATGTTGGTATATATATTAAGAAAATATTGATTATATGAAATTGGGTATAATTGGATATTGGAAATTGGCATGCTTGGGTATGAATAACATGGAATTAGTGAATTTGGCTATAATTGGGTAATTTGGGTAATATTAAAATTGGGTAATTATTATGTAATTGGTGTAGTGAATGGAAAATTGGAAATAGGAATAAAAATGAAATGTAATTAAGTTGAATTTGGAATATATGACATGAATTTGGGATTTGGGTGAAAGACGATTGTTAATGAACGCCTATGACACGAGGTTAGACGCATTTGTGGTGTAAGACTGGCCGGAACTGCCCGGCAAATCCAGCAACCACAAGCGAACGTCTAATGTGAGAGGTCAACGGCAAGAACTAGAGCCGTAACGGTTTATGACCCGAGGTTAGGCGCGTTTGTGGTGTAAGATAGCCCGGAACCTCCCGGCAAATCCAACAGCCACGAACGGACGTCTAATGTGAGAGGTCATACATCGTTTAGGCATTATCAATAAATTAAGAAATACTAACCATAATAAGACATGTGGGTGACATGGGTATGGTTAGAAGGTTAAGTGGGTGATATAAATGACATGTAAAGCATAACTAATGTGGAATTAACTGCTGTGAGATATGTGATGTAAGACATAACCAAGGTAGACTTAACCATAGTAAAACATGTGTAAGACATGGAAACTGTAATAAAAAGGGGGTTAAGTGGGACACGTGTGACATTCTAAACAGAATTTAGATATGCTTAACCAAATGGGACCCGTAACGGTATCATAAATTTATTGAATTGGGTAAAGTTTAAGTGATTGGTTAAGTAAAAGGAAGGGTTAAGTCAAATCTAAAAATAATGACATAGTAATTGGGGAATGATAATTACCTATCATAAACATGAGCTGCGGTGATGTAAAATTAAATAATAGGCAAACTTGTCATAGGGACAGGGGAAGGTTATGACTTAAGAGGTAATACAAGACTTGAAGGATGGGACGACTTATACTATGAAATAAGTCAAATCTAAAACTAATGACAAGAAATGGGGAATGATAAATAACTTATGATGAATGAACTTGAATAAGGCAAGAAAGGAAAATAGGTGGAAATTATAACAAATGGGACAACATAGGTTATAGGAAATGATAAGGAAGATGAGATAACTTATATGTAAAGATATACTTAAATTAAGTGGTTGGAAAGGAGAAATGTGAAATTAAAAATGATATAAGTTATATGAGTGGAAAAGAAGTAAATAAGAATCATATATATTAGTTGGGTTGAGTAATTCTCTGGATGCCAGTTTGATGTTGATTTCGGTCTTCGGGGATGGTGTTTAGAGGGTTATTCTCCAGTATGTATGTGGGATAAGGCATACTTTACCATGAATTAAGTATAACATGTTGTTGTAACCTAAAAAGGGAATAATTTATGAAATTGGAAAATAACATGTTGTAGGCTTATTAATGGACTTATGTGGGTTAAGTATAAATTGAATTAATAAGCAAGGGTAAGTTAGTGAATACAAAAAAAAGGAAGCTAATGTGAATAACCAAGTTAAATGAGAAAGTTGACGAGGTGGCACAAGCGTGTAATAAATGGTTAGACTTAGGGTCTAATGACATATAAAACTAAGGCGCTTGAAGCAGTTCGTACGTTGTAGGATGAATAACCCAACGAGGTAGATCATGATGGTGTCATAAGGCACGAGAAGAGCGCACGTTCACTATTTTGGCGGTTCCAACGGACTGGAAGGGGAAGCACGCGGCTTCCTGAGATGTTAAAGGTGCTCCTGGTAGTCCTTTGTGGTGGTTTAGCTTCGGGTTAGGATTGCAGAGGTTGGGTCTGCGCGGAACTACCAGTTGGGTGGGCCTTGATTGTACAAGTAGGGGCAGTCAGAATGTTGTACGCGGTGGCATTAAGGGTGGTTCGGCGATTACCTCAGGTGGAGGTGGAGGGTCAAGACCAAACGATAGCAAGATCATCGGACGCCTGTCACCAGCAGCCTAAGGAATGCGAAAAGACAAGAGCTAACCTCTAGAGATCGTTAACCTTTTCTATCAAGGGACGAGTGCGCGGAGACCCCATATTGATGTTTAGACTGTTTGCTTGTTAGGGGTGGTCGCTTAGCTTGTGTGATCTTTACTAGTTGAGGGAGGGGCTGAGGTGGGGCCATAGCCACCATAGAAAAACCAGACCCGAGGGATATCTGTACATTGGACACTCTAAGAGGTGGGCCTGTACAGATGTAGAAAAGCTCGCGACCGAGTTCCGTGTTTTTCTGGTGTAGCCCTGCCACGGAACTTGGGTGCACAAGTAAAGGTTATGTGCAGTAGAAACATCGAGTACGATTGATGATACGTACGTGGGAAAGTCTAGGTACAACCATGTCTGCTCTGGGTGGTGTATCGTAGACTAGAGGGCATTATTCGGTGATGGAACCAAACTCGATCGAATAGTTCGCGGATAGCAGTTAGTAAACTTACGTAGCACAGCGATAGTGGTTCTATGCGGATGTAGTGTTGTACATTACTATGGCATAGGATGAGGGACTGCGCATATTACTGTGGCGATACAGAGGAGACTGTGCGAGTGGGGTATCACGGGGTGTACCTCAGTTTGGGGGTAGCTACATATACACTATATTAGGTTAATCTACTAGGGGGTAGATGGGTGTGACGTGTGTGTAAGCTTTGATTGCTAATAACACTTATAACCTAATAAATAAGAAAGTGCAATTGAACGGTATATGTAGGATTATTCAAGAAGTGTAGTTTAATTTCATTCACACAAAACTTATGTTCTGACCCCCTCCTCATAACATTCGCAGGTTAAACAGAGACTTATAGGTTTGGGAATACTGATTTAGCAGTTTTGTGATTAAGGTAAAACTATGTTTTAAAATAAATTATATTTTATTCCTTCCGCTGTGAGGTATTTTTTTCGTACTCTGACATATCTCTTTTCTCTGTCTTTTCTGCAGGATACCAGAGCAACCAACTCAGGTCCCGATGGATTGAATTTGAAAAAAAAATCAGTCCGTCGGAATCCGGGTTGTCACATCTGGTATCAAAGCTTCGGTTTAGTGATCTTATGACGACATTGAGTGAACGTATTTGTATTTTCAAAAGTAAATAAATAAATAAATATATAAACCTAGCTCCGTATAGTAGCCCACTAGACATGAAAAGAGTTGGGTATCTAGTTTGTACACTAAAGGAATGAATATAGAATTTTGAGAACCCTAAAAGGATTGGTTGGAAAGTGTACAATATGACTTGATGTTAAAGAAAAAAGATATCCCATAGGATGGAAACTGGAATGATGGTATTTCAGAGTAGTGGTTTAGAAGTGTAACCTTAGAAACTAGAAAAAAAATGAAAAATGAAAAATGGATTAGGAATATATATATATATATATATATATATATATATATATATTCGTGAGAATTGAATTCGCTAAAGTGCCAAGGAAAGCCTAATGAGTTGAAAACCCACTGTGAGTCTAACCCAATAATAAACTTTTAAGAACTTGAATCTGTAAAAGAATTTGTGGAGTTTTTCAAGTTTTAATCTTAAAAGTATTTTTGAAGTATGAGAAATTATTTAGTGCATGATGGGTTTTAAAAGTAAAGTGGGTATATTTTGTAAAACTAGTATTTCTTGTTTTAAAAGAATTCTCTCATTAAAAGGTGCATAGTATAGAGCATATATTGCTCGCTAGATTTCATATTATAATATATGAAAGGATTGAAAAGAAAGTGTTGCGTTTTGTAAAAGAAATTCTTTTTTGTTTATTGATTTACAAAGAAATTTTGTTGGGTAAACAAAATAAGCGGTTGAGTGCAAGAATAGAGTAGATATTTGTGCCTTAGCAACCAAAGTTAACATTGTAAATAGGAACAGTGTAACTCATTAGTCATCCTTGTCTACTCCAGTTTGTGATTTGATTTTTTTTTTTTTTGCAATTTTACTTTGTAACATGTTTTTATGGTTTGGAAAAAGCAAGTTTTTGAGAAAAGAATACAAGTTTTACCACCTTAGTTTTTTTTTAAAAAGAATGTAATAAAAAGAAAGAAGGCCAAACCATGTTTTAAAAATGGAGTAGTTAAGCATTAAGGCCTAGAAAGAACGAGATAAAGTTAAAGCTATTAGATCCAACTGGGAATTGGTTGAGATAAGAAATTCTCTGAGTATCAATCTGATGTTGATTTCGGTCTTCGGGGTTAATACTTAGAGAGTTATTTTCTTGCCAATTTATAGTCAGTGATTAGATAATATTAAACTAATGGAAAATTTCCCATAGAATGCATAAGCCGTATGAGTCTAGGATTGTTGCTTGAAAGAGAAGTATAGGCTAGTAATACACAGCATGGACTAGTAGTGACTACTAGGTAGTAAAGGGCACGAAAATGTATAGATCCTTTTAAGTGGACTCGTGACAAAGTCCTAAGATTCTTGTCCCATAGTTGTAGCTGTGTAGGATACTGTTTGAGCTGAAAATAGAAGAGCTTGTTTGAAATAATAATTTTAAGAAGAAGACTAGCCTAACTAGCAAGAAAACAACTGAGTCAATCAAGCAACACAACGTGACGGGAAAATAAAATGAAAATCTTAAGAAAAAGATCAATAAATATTAAAATTTTCCAAGATAAGTGGAAAAAGAGAAGAAATTTTATTATGTGATTGTACTTGAATAGGAAAATAGGAAATCTTCATAGAATAGTCATATAAAAATTCAAGTACGATTAGAAAAGAAAAACGGTGGATGTGAATTTTTCCGTTTTACACCTTTTCGTGTTATAAGAATTTGAATTTGGAAAATTAGTTTTTTCTAAATTTCAAATTTAATGATGGTTGGTAGGATTTTGGATGCGAAAATTGGATGAACTATGCTCTTACTCTGTAAGAGTGTTGGAAAAATTTAGATGAAAAACGTTTTGATTTTTCAAAGATATTGCATTCATATAGAACTGCAAGTATATTTAGATGCGAGCATCATGTTTTGAAAGAGTTTTTAAAGTTTGCATACATATAGGTGGATCCAAATTAGGCATACATACTTTACCATGATGTATCTCACTTTGCACATGTGCACAATGTTTGCAACAATTGGATGCACATTTGATGGATGGATATTGCGAGGGGTTATCTATTTTACTCTTATCGAATTTTAGGGACGAA
This sequence comes from Allium sativum, assembly GCA_030737875.1. Classification (NCBI taxonomy): domain Eukaryota; kingdom Viridiplantae; phylum Streptophyta; class Magnoliopsida; order Asparagales; family Amaryllidaceae; genus Allium; species Allium sativum. Next base: position 1,040,959,752 of record CM060916.1, on the reverse strand, counting down.
ATTCTTTAAGGGTGGGAGAATGTAAAACCCCACATTTTTAATAGAATTAAAAATGTATATATATGTGTATATGCATAGATAGGTAAATAATGGTGATGTATAATGAAAAATTTATTAATATATGGAAGAGAAGGAAAAAATTAGTTCAATAATAGTGTACGTAACGGAGGAGATAATAAAATAAGGATACTTAATTTAAATATCAGGAATTAAGTAAAATGGACATCACCATTGCGTTCATCTCGGAATTCTACATGAAATAGAGTCCAAGTTTTCGAAAATCGGACTACGTATGAAAGAGTTATGGCCTTTGGAAGATTCAAAACATTTTGAAATTTGACCCAGGACCAGGGGGTCGACCTACCCCCAGATCTGGGCAGTTTTTGTTCCTGTGACGTGGTTTGACGTGCTGTACAGATCGGATGGCTTCTAGGTCAATCCTAGGGCCCTAAAACGCTCTCTACACCTATAAAACAGTGCCTAGACCTAATCTAATTCATAAACAATTCCTTCTGACACATCCATGCTGTCAAACTTCAACCAAACATGGTTGCTGCCTCATAACTCTAAACTAAATTGCAAGTTCTTCATCAACAATCCATGCTCTCCACCAATAATCAAATAAGAAGATTAAATTAGCATTCTACATCAACAACAAATCGCTAATTTCCCTAATCCAGTCAAAGTGAGTGGATTTGAACTATATTTGTTGTATAATGTTGCTTCTATCGTTTACCATTCCCCATAATGAATATGATGTTAATTTAATAAGATCTGTTATTTTATTTGTGCCTACGTTTGAGTTCTCTCCTTTTTATCCTTTCCCCTTTTATTTTTGGATCTAGGTTATCTCGAACCCAGACGAAATCTTATTATACAATACGCACAATTGGAATATGGGGATATTGGAATATAATCTGTAATTTTGGGGTTTGTCGCATAACAATTGTTATTGCATATATTAGGCGTAATCTATTTTATGCAGTCGAGGAGTATAATCTATAATGTTGAATTTATGTAAGTTTGACATAATTGTCATTGAATATGGAATTGGTACAATTCAATATTAACAACATGTAATTGGATAACATGGATTGGTGAAATTTATTCGTGACTTGAAAAGTAAGCCTAGAGGGTGAATTAGATTATATGTATGAACGTGGGAATGTTGGGATATATATATTGGGAAAATATTGATTATATGAAATTGGGTATAACTGGATATTGGAAATTGGCATGTTTGGGTATGAATAACATGGAATTTGTGAATTTGGCTATAATTGGATAATTTGGGTAATATGAAAATTGGCTAACTATTATGTAATTGGTGCAGTGAATGGCAAATTGGAAATAGGCATAAAAATGAAATGTAAAGAAGTTGAATTTGGAACATATGACATGAATTTGGGATTTGGGTGAAAGACGATTGTTAATGAACGCATATGACACGAGGTTAGACGCGTTTGTGGTGTAAGACTGCCCGGAACTGCCCGGCAAATCCAGCAACCACAAGCGGACGTCTAATGTGAGAGGTCAACGGCAAGAACTTGAGCCGTAACGGTTTATGACCTGAGGGTAGGCGCGTTTGTGGTGTAAGACTGCCCGGAACCGCCCGGTAAATCCAGTAGCCACAAACGGACGTCTAATGTGAGAGGTCATACATCGTTATGACATTATAAATAAATTAAGAAATACTAACCATAATAAGACATGTGGGTGACATGGGTATGGTTAGAAGGTTAAGTGGGTGTTGTAAATGACATGTAAAGCATAACTAATGTGGACTTAACCGTTGTGAGACATGTGATGTAAGACATAACCAATGTAGATTTAACCGTAGTAAAACATGTGTAAGACATGGAAACTATAATAAAAAAGGGGTTAAGTGGGACATGTGTGACATGTGAAACAGAATTTAGATATGCTTAACCAAATGGGACCCGTAACGGTATCAAAAATTAATTGAATTGGGTAAAGTTTAAGTAACGGGTTAAGTAAAAGGAAGAATTAAGTCAAATCTAAAATTAATGACACAGTAATGGGGGAATGATAATTACCTATTATAAACTTGAGTTGCGGTGATGTAAAATTAAATAATAGGCAAACTTGTCATAGGGACAATGGAAGGTTATGACTTAAGATGTAATACAAGACTTGAAGGGTGGGATGACTTATACTATGAAATAAGTCAAATCTAAAATTAATGACAAGAAATGGGGAATGATAAATAACCTATTATGAATAAACTTGAATAAGGTAAGAAAGGATAATAGGTGGAAATTATAACTTATGGGACAACATAAGTTATAGGAAATGATAAGGAATATGAGATAACTTATATGTAAAGATATACTTAAATTAAGTGGTTTGGAAAGGAGAAATGTGAAATTAAAAATGATATAAGTTATATGAGTGGAAAGGAAGTAAATTAGAATCATATATGTTGGTTGGGTTGAGTAATTCTCTGGGAGCCAGTCTGATGTTGATTTCGATCTTCGGGCAGGTGTTTAGAGGGTTATTCTCCAAATCAGTATGTATGTGGGATAAGGCATAATTAACCATGAATTAAGTATAACATGTTGTTGTAACCCAAAAAGGGAATAATTTATGAAATTGGAAAATAACATGTTGTGGGCTTATTAATGGACTTAAGTGGGTTAAGTATAAATTGAATTAATAAGCAAGGGTAATTTGGTGAATACGAAAAAAAGGAAGCTAATGTGAATAACCAAGTTAAATGAGAAAGTTGACAAGGTGGCACAAGCGTGAAATAAATGGTTAAACTTAGGGTCTAATGACATATAAAACTACGGCGCTTGAAGCAGTCCGTATGTTGCAGGATTAATAACCCAATGAGGTAGATCATGATGGTGTCATAAGGCACGAGGATAGCGCACGTTTGCTATTTTGGTGGCTCCAGCGGATTGGAAGGGGAAGCAAGCGGCTTCCTGAGACGTTAAAGGTGCTCCTGGTTGTCCGCTGTGGTGGTTTAGCTTCGGGCTAGGATTACAGAGGTTGGGTCTGCGCGGAACTACCAGGTGGGTGGGTCTTGACTGCACAAGTAGGGGGCAGTCAGAATGCTGTACGCGGTGACATTAAGGGTGGTTCGGCGATTGCCTCAGGAGGAGGTGGAGGGTCAAGACCAAACAATAGCAAGATCGTCGGACGCCAGTCACCAGCAGTCTAAGGAATGCGAAAAGATAAGAGCTAACCACTAAGATCGTTAACCTTTGCTATCAAGGGACGGGTGCAGGGAGACCCCACATGGATGTTTAGATTGTTTGCTTGTTAGGGGTGGTCGCTTAGCTCGTTTGGTCTTTACTAGTTGAGGGAGGGGCTGAGGTGGGGCCATAGCCACCATAGCAAAACCAGACCCGAGGGATATCTGTACATTGGACACTCTTAGAGGCGGGTGCGTACAGATGTAGAAAAGCTCTCGACCTAGTTCTGTGTTTTCTGGTGTAGCCCAGCCACGAAACTTAGGTGCAAAAGTAGAGGTTATGTGCTGTAGAAACATCAAGTACGATTGATGATACGTACGTGGGAAAGTCTGGGTACAACCATGTCTACTCTGGGTGGTGTATCGTAGACTAGAGGGCATTATTCGGTGATGGAACCAAACTTGATCGAATAGTTCGAGGATAGCAGCTAGTACGCTTACGTAGCACAGCGATAGTGGTTCTATGCGGATGTAGCGTTGTACATTACTATGGCATAGGATGAGGGACTGCGCATATTGCTGTGGCAATACGGAGGAGACCGTGCAAGTAGGGTATCATGGGGTGTACCTCAGTTTGGGGGTAGCTACATATACACTATATTAGGTTAATCTACTAGAGGGTAGATGGGTGTGACGTGTGTGTAAGCTTTGAGTGCTAATAACACGTATAACCTAATAAATAAGAAAGTGTAATTGAATGGTATATGTATGATTATTCATGAAGTGTAGTTTAGTTTCATTCACACAGAACTTATGTTCGGACCTCCTCCTCATAACATTCGCAGGTTAGACAGAGACTTATAGCTTTGGGAATACTGATTTAGCAGTTTTGTGATTAAGGTAAAGCTATGTTTTAAAATATATTATATTTTATTCCTTTCGCTGTGAGGTGTTTTTCCGTACTCTGACATATCTTTTTTCTCTGTCTTTTCTGCAGGATACCAGAGCAACCAGCTCGGGTCCCGATGGATTGAATTTTGAAAAAAAAAAATCGGTCCGTCGGAATCCAGGTTGTCACACCTAGCCTGGTGCTTGATATAGAACCACTCAGGCTTTACTTCACCTGTATTATTGTATCCTTCATTAAGAATTTTTCTATTTGGCACAGTTTCAAAGAAAAGAAAGGAAGAGCTCCCTTTGAACGACGCTTGAAATAGTAAAAGAAGTTCAAATCCTCGAAAGTAGGCTCCATGCCTAAGATTTCCGTATATGCTATATTTAGCATGTACAGGTAAACGTAAGCATTCAAATGGATTTGCATGGGAGCAATCCGCATTCATCTTAGAAACTCGACGACGAATGGCGGAAATGGAGGAATGGCTCCCATGGTAAACATCAATCGACTGATAGCCATATACCACTCGGGAGGATTATGGGGTCTGTCCGCGCCAGTTGTGACTAAAACTTCTCCCCAAAGAATTTTCTGCCTTAGATATATTCGCTTGAGTTAGCTTCATCAATTGTTGAGGTCACATAATCACTAGGGACATCTAGAATGGTTACACTCTCGAATTCATCAGGAGCCTGGTTGTCACCTATTCCCCCTTCTTCGTCTACTAAATCCTCTCCTCTAGATGTTTCCACAGTCTCATGAAGCTCGATCTCAACGTTGAAACTTTTATTGTCCCATCCTGAATCTGATTTTGATAAAATATCATCGATATTGGGGTGGCTAGAAGATTATAGAGCTTTATTCTTATCTGACTATGAGTATCTGGTCTGATATCTCCGCGACATATTAACTGTACTATTGAAGAAACATCAAGGATTTAAGTATTGTTGCCTGTGCCCCCTATGTGTGCTAGTGTGTGCCAATGTCTGCATTACAAATATAAAAATAGCAGAAAAAGTAAGTAACTGATGGATATGGATTCGATTGTTGAGTATCCTTATGTTCGTCACGTTCCTAATGTTCAGTTTAGAAGGCTCTGTCCTAACTGTCCACGAGTTTTTAAGTTGTAATGAGCATCGGTCGGGCTATATACAAGCATGTTCCATAGAGTCGTGTCATCAAAGTCATCGTACTGTCCAATTTCGAAGTTGTACAGAGGTAAACTAGCACTAGGGACATGTATAAGGGGATTAGGTCAGAAATCCTGATTAGACATCGTAGGTCGAGTCTTGGAACAAAATTGGGTCAACATAACTAGACCTGACCCGACCTCGGTGAAGTTTCCACTTCATCTTATGTCATCAACCCCTGACTTCACTCGCTCCTTCGATCCGCCAGTTCCCTCTAATTCACCCATTCCTCTAGATTTCTACTCCATCGGAAATAACATCTTGCCTTCTCCTTTTCCTTGAAACAAAAGGTGAGCTAATCCTCAACGCCAAGCACAGATCATCCATACCGCCACCTAAAAGTGACCTAGACATCACCAACGATGGTGGCGGTCGCGTGAATCACGATGCCGTCATCGCCATAAACGAAGTGACAGGGATTAACGTGATGATCAGAAATTACTCACTCAAAATTGGAGATTAAAATAGGATGCAGCAAGTAATCTAAAAACCAACCTTTGAATCGAATTGAAAGATGGAAAAGGTTTGTGAAATTTGAGAATCGGTTTTTTTTGTCTCAAATTTGAGAGGCGCGATTTAAAATGACAAAAAGTAAAAGAGAAAAGTAGAGAGATATCAGTTTATATATTATACTAAAAGGCCATTCATATTCCTCGAGTAGATACTCTAGTCCGATCTAACAACCCTGAAATTCTGAACCAATTTAAAATTTTTATTTTAGCTATTTTAATGGATTTTGAATATTTAAAATGGTTTATTTTAAAACGACTGAAAATTTATTTAAATCGAAGTTAGAACGTATAAATTTATTTTAATTATAAAACGAGCCTGAAATAGCACGGTAGTTTGAAAATTTGATTTTAAATTTCAATTGAATGTATAGGATTCAAAATAAATCGGATTTCAGTAAAACCAGAAACATTTGAATCTGTTTAATAATATCTTTCTAATTAATGTGAAAAATTCAGATTTCACAATATAAATTGAATGAAATGTCTAGTTTATTTTGATTCAAAGGAAAATCATCATTTAAAGGCTGATAGAGTGGAACCCAGCATGAGAATTCTCTCACTAAAATATTTGTAAAGTTATTTATTTATTTTATAATGGCATATATGAACTACTAGTATTGATTTTTATCAGTATTTAATTATCACAAATATTGTATACGGTGTCTGTTGGCTCACCTCCCTCGTCTACAGATCATGGACGATTTAATTGATTGTATTGTGTTATGATTGTGATGTGAAATGGAAAATAATATATATATATATATATATATATATGAGATGTGAATAATATATATATGCGATGTGAATAATATATATATATATATATGCGATGTGAATAAAATATATATGCAATGTGAATAAAATATATGTGAGTTGTATAAAATATATACGTGTAGTATAAATCATATATATGCATTGTATAAATTATATATATGCGATGTATAAATTATATATGAGATATATAAAATTGTCGTGTAATGGAATATTCAGTTTTGATTTAAAATTGAAACAGAAGTAGGAATCATTTTTAAAAGGAATTTATAAACGATTTATAAAATACGTTTTTAATGGAAATCGATGAAATATATGTAATATATGTATATATTATATATATATTAAATGGCTTGTATAGAACACGTCGCGCAGTGACCGTTCGCGAATTTCAACTAATAACTTCAAATTGACGTAACGGGAGATCCGACCATCGGATTCTCCTAAAACCAGGACCGTTGCGTTCGTTTCGAAAAAAGCTATCCAATGATTTTAAGAGATTTGAATCTAACGGTTGGATTGGGAATTATGTCCAAATCAATTTCAAAAAAGGCCGCTATGAATGCAGTTCGGTGGTCGATATTGGAAACCGACTATACGGGCCTTAATAAAATTATTAAAAATATGAAAAAATTATGTAAAATCATAATAAATGATTGGAATGATTTTGGATGAAAAATTCCAATTTTGGAAATATAAAAATATATTTTTATCGAAATGAACTGGTTATTAACTGGAATAATAATCGAATATTTATAAATAAATAAATTGGACTTGAAAATGGGGTTTAGAAATAAACAGAATTTTCCAATGAATAAATTGGAATGCATTTGAATGAAAATATTCTTTAGAATATTTCGATATTGGATTCCGTGATTATACGGATATTGTTGAGGAATTTGACAGATATAGACATCGTTATTCCCAATACGATATTTGTTGGTTTCAGATATTTAATATAAGTCAATATTATTTCTATTCAAAGCCTTATATTTAGTATCGAATTGGATTTTGGGTTTGTCATGAATGACGTCTTCATTAACACTATTCTTAAACCCAGTTGAGAATAGATTAAATCTTTTAATTAAGATTTGGAGAATTTTACCAATTAATTAATATTTAATTGGAATTGAAATTGGATTTTGGGTTTATTGTGAACGATGTTTTACATAACATTTGTTCTTTAACCCAATTAACAGTGAAGATGTGATTTGGAATTTATAAATCTTTTAATAAGATTAATGGAATTTTCCAAAGAAATTTTTTCCACCTTAATATATTAAATTGGAATTGAATGGAATTCGATTTGGTGATAATCGAGATGAACTTCTATAAAGGAAGATCGTTACTATTTATGGAATTTAGAAGGCCTAGCAGTTATTCCATTTATAATATTTGTTTGATACGGAAATTTATATCGAATATATACTATTATTATTTCCGTGAAGATTCCACTTTGATGGAAGATGATTTTGGGTTTATCGTGAACTTTGTTTTAAAGGAATTGATTCTTTAATCCAGTTAAAAGAAGAGTTTGTAACACCCCTTAATTTTACGACACTAAAGATGATGAATTAAAGAATAATCAATGTGAAATACACTATTAACAATGAATTAAGGATAACTTAATTTAATAATTAGAATTAAGTAAAACAGACTACGCCATTGCGTCCATCTCGAAATTTTGGTCAAGATAAACACTTGTTTTGCGTAAACCAGACATCGTATGTAGAAGTTATTAAGGTTTGAAGTTTGTATACGCAAAGGAAGAATATATATATATATATATATATATAATAGGTTCAGAAATTCAAAAATGGGTCCAAAAATTTAGTTCAAAATTCAAAATTTGAGAAGGCGACAGAATTCTCGCCCAAGTGGGTTTACCCATTCAAAGGGGGGTCGACCCATAGGTCGACCCACTCAAAGGGGGGTCGACCCACCCCTGACAGATCTGGGTGAAATACTTTGTTTTGTATCTGGGCACAAGAATCATTGAACCATAGGCTATATAAAGGAACCTAGACCTAGGTTTTATTCATCTAAAAATAATGCTGACGGCGTAGCTCTACTGCAACGAAAATTAAAATGGCTTTTCTTCTTCTAAATCAATTCAAAGAAGATTATACATGTTCGAAGATTGCTACAACAAATTCATTGATGGCTACAACAACTTATTCAACAGGTTCTTCGCAGTAATTTGGATCCATTTCCTTAGATCTATTCTCTATGAGTTCATGTTATTTCTAGATCTGAATATTTAAATAGTAATATTGATATGTATACAAAACTGGATCGTGAATCGGTGCATAATCAGTTCTATTATGACATAATTATCAGATTTGCTTTTATATGTTTGTATCGCCACCATGTTAAATCTTGTCATAATATGCCTATTCAGTTTATGCTTATTTCTACCAGTTTATTATTGATTTGTTATTACGCCTATTATTGATTCTCTTCTCTCCCTCTTTTCCTTTTTTATTTTTATTTATCCAGGCTACCTTCGAGCCTAGGCCTAATGCTGAAAAATGCGAACATGAGAAATTGGGAACGATGGGGAAAGACATAATTTGGGGTATAATTGGTATTGGAAAATATGAATCTAAATTTGGGTATAAAATTTGGAAATATACGAATATGAATTTGGGGGCATATATTGTGTTGGATAATATGAATATGAATTTAGGCATACATTGGAAAATATAATTTGAGCATAAATTGGGACATGTATAAGTACTGATTTGGGACATAAACTAGGACATATGTGAATATGAATTTTAGGCATACATTGGAAAATATGCGAATATGGATTTGGGTATAACTTGTTTTGAAATGGATGAATATGAACTAGGGACATAAATTGGAAAAATGTAGATTTGGGTTTGTGCATAACATATATATATATATATATATATATATATATATATATATATATATATATATGTGTGTGTGTGTGTGTGTGTGTGTATGCCTTGACTTATAACTTGGGAAAAAGAGCATATGGTGCATAATTAAAAGGTGAATTGAAAAGGGGTGTAAAAGTCTATGATTTGAATAGTGAATTGGGCATATAATTTAAATATGGGGAAAAAGAGAAATAATCACCTATAATGACATAGGTAGATTTGGATAAAAATGTAATGTCTAGTAATTATAATTAGGAATTGTAATTGCACTTATGACACGAGGTTAGGTTGCATTAGCGGTGGAAGTCTGCCCGGACTCGACCGGCATATCCAGCAACCACTAATGTTGAACCTAATGTGAGAGGTCTAAGTGTGCAAATATGAATCGGGCTAATACACGTGGTTAGACCCAACTGTGGAATAAGACTGCGCGGACCTGATCGGCATATCCAACATCCACACATTGTTGGCCTAATGTGGGAGGTCTAGCCCATTATAACCATTATTGGATATGATAGTGAATTGGACTACTTAACCTAATTTAATCCGTAAGGATTGTATGATTATAAACTTAAGTTAGGGTTAAGTAAAATTGGATGGGTAGTGGGTGGGTTAAGTAAAATAGAGGGTAGTGGGTAATATTTACATATAGGCCCATGAACTTAACCCAATAAGGTTATGTAATTAAAGACACCTAGTGGTAAACATAACCTGTGGAAAATATAATAAAGTTATGTAATTAAAGACACCCTTGTGGGGTAAGCATAACTTGTAGAAATGATAGAATTAGATATGTGTATTAGTCTGCTAAGTAAACAACGATAAGTTGTAGTGACGGTGCAAATTGAGTTTATGGTTAAATGAGAAAGAATGAGGAAAACTTGTGAAATAAATAAGTTATATTTAATCATAAACGGTAAGTGACACGTTAATTACGAAACATGTGAATTGAGATATACTTAGTAACGTTTAAGGAGAACATGTTATTGTAATGATGTAACCAAGCAAGAATATAAAATAGATTGTGGATTACAGATCTTGGGCCACAATTTAGAAAATAACATGTTGTGGGCTTATTAATAAACTTAAATGGATTAAGTTACATAACTGAAATTAATAAGCAAGAGAAACTTGGTAATTTGAATAAGAATTCAATATGAATGGGAATAACCAAGTTAAATGGAAACCCGTTGAGGTAAGGCAAGCGTGTAAAAGAATGTCTAGACATAGGATCTAACAACATATTAAAGGAAGGCGCTAGGACCAGTCCGTATGTTTGAGGGTGAATAACCCACGGGGTAGATCATCGAGGCATTATAAGATACGAGGGGAGCGCACATTCATCTGATTGTTATGACGGCTCCAAAGGACGGGAAGGGGAAGCACGTGGCTTCCTAAAGTACGTAAGGTGCTCCTAGTAGTCCTCTGTGCGGTGACAAATGATTTAGGCTGTACTCGCAGAGGTTGGGTCTGCACGTAACTACTAGATGGGTGGGCCTTGACTGCAGATGTAGCTATGCAGTCAGAATTCTTTGACGAGGTGACACCAGGGTGATTCGAAGGTTGCCTCACGAGGAGGTAGAGAGGGTCACGACCAACAAGGATAGTAGACCATCGGATATCCACCATCGACAGCCAGCGAGATGCGAAAGACTAGAGCTAAACCCAAGATACCATTTCACCTTTCACTATCGATGTACGGGATTGATGGTAGACGCCACATGGATTTATAAATTGGTTGTTATTAGGGGCAGTCACCTAGCTCTTGTAGTCTTTACTAGTTGAGGGAGGGGCCGAGGTGGGGCCATATCCACCACGAAAACAGACCCTAGGTATATCTGTATATAGAGGCTCATTAAACATGGGCCTGTATAGATGTGGAAAAGCTCCCGACCTGAGTTCCGTGTTTCTTGCATCGTCCTGTCGCGGAACTCGGTGCACATTAGAGTACGTGTGATTGATGCATCGAGCTACAATTATAGTACATACACGGGACAATCTAGACACATGCATGTCTGCTCTGGGTGGTGTATCGTAGACTAAGGGCATTATTCTGATAAGGAATTTGATTCAATCGATGGTGGAAATCCGTACACTGATGTATCATAGTAATGATAGATTCATACGTCACTCCGGCGTAGAATGAGGGACGATGTTCATTACTGTGGAGACCGTGCGAGTAGATCACCATGGTGTGTATCTCAATATTGAGAGATAGCCACATATATTGTATTAGGTGAATCCATGGGAAAGTAAATGAGTACGATGCGCGTTTAAGTCTTGAGTGCTATTAACCCAAGTAACCTGATAATCAAGAAAATGTAATGGAACAGCATTAGTAGGGACCATTCTATTTCTGATATACTAGTATCTGCGCGGTGCAGATAAATGTATTTAAGAAGCGCAATATATCTTGTTCATCTTATCTGGCTCAGTTCACACTTGTTATTGTTACTGTTATCTTGTTCCTCCAGTTTTATATACCTACCATGATACTTTTATTTATTTATATTAAAATAACTGGACTTGCTAGACTTTATGTATGACCCTTTTTGTTTCTTCTTCTTTCTCTTCCGTCCCCCCTCCCAAGGTTCTCAATATGGAAGTGCTTAGATTTGATTTGGATTCTTTCAGCTTAGCTTGGATTTTGGATATAGATGTACTATTTTGACTTCTTGTCAACTCTCTTATGGCTTTGCAAGGGAAATATGGTTTTTTGCTTTTGTACTATGATATTTTGGGCAAGACAGATTAGTAATGTAATTAGTTACTTATGATGTAAACTAAGTATTTGGGACTATGATGTTTTGATTTAAATAAAATTTTAATTCCGCTGCTATCTTACATGTCTGTCTTGTGTTATTATGTTCTTATTTACCTATAACACTTCATGAAATTTAATGCATTCTCTTAGTGAGTGACATTAACAGACGTGGGGTGTCAAATTTGGTATCAGATCATATGGTAATAAGATCGGATAAAATACTTTGAAAATGGTTTTCAAAAAGGTCTCAAAAAATGTATTTTAAAGTAAAAAGTCTGTTTTTGAAAAGCATATTTCCCAAAGCCACAAATATTTTCTCGATTCTCCACTTGATTTCTTTTACTTTTTGATTGGGGAACCATTTCCTCTTGAAAGGGTATCTCTATTTTGGCATGGTTCCGTAGGCATGTTAAAACTACGGTACATGTCGAGGGGTAAAGAAGTGCCCAACCTCCGTCTTTAGCCGCAGTGGTTTCACCTGCGTCTTATTTTCTTTCAAGCCTCGAAAGGATTTCTGTGCGATGGAGGCCGCTTTCAAGAGACTTGTTAGCAAGTCGCACAAGGATGGAAAAAGGAGAATATGGGAATTGGGGCTAAGGAGCACAACCCAAAGATGAATGAAAATGTGGCTTAAGAAGGGAATATAGATAAAAGAAGAAAAGAGGAAATACTATAACTTCGGAATGGTGGGTCATATGGAAAAGGATTGCAGAAAGAGAAAAGGTGTTTGTTACCACTTTGGTAAGGCAGGACACCTCATTAAGGAGTGCCCGAAGATACAAAGACAAGGCCAGAGAGCAGGATCTTCTAGGGAGCAAGCTAATGTTCTCACAGCTGGTAGATAGGATAGGGGCAGGAAAGTTTCCATCAAATGATTGATTTTTATTTCTTATCATCCTATTAGGATTCTTTTTCTAGCGCTTCGCATTTTTTTATATCTAATTCTTTAGTTGAGTCTCTACACCTAGATACTAGTATGGTTTTGGATCCTATTATTGTCTCAAACCCCAGTAGAGGTATGACTCATTTAGCGATGATTTGTTGGGGTTTGAGAATCTCTGTGTTAGGTGTCGAGTTTGATTGCGACGCATATGTTATTGATTTCATAAGATACGGTTTGATTCTAGGATGGACGGGTTAATCATATATGGAGCCATTCTAGATTGTGAGAGGAGGGTCATTAGACTTTTGACTTTCCATAGAAAGACTCTCGAGATTTCTTATGACCCCAAAGGGGTCTGTTATGCTTAGTCTCCTAGAACCTCTTGACATATCTATCGATGATTTGTGACATGTGACTCCTAAAAGAAAAGAGGGAACTTTGTAAGCAAGTAGAGGAGCTACTTGAGAAGAGTTTTGATAGGTAAATTATATCGGAATGGGAAACCTATTGAAGACAGTCCTTGAGGGAGCCCATCATTCTAAGATGACTATTCATTCAAGAGGTGATAAAGTGTATAGAGTACAAGGTAGTGGAGCCAAACTTGCGAGAGAAAGTGAAAGTAGAGAAGGAAGCAATGATTGGACGAGTTCTGACTTGCATACTTGGATCAGAGGTTAAGAAATTATGCAACAAAGAAGTGAAGCTAGTAAGAGTGCAACGGGGAAAGGACCGCGAGAACGCTACTTGGGAGGCTGAAGACAAGATTCGCGCATTATATCCTTTCCTTTTCGAGAATATTTCCTTAACTTCTTTTTCCAAGCTTCGAATTAATACTTGTATCTATCATTTGAATATCTGCTACCGATCGAGTCTTTAGGTAAAAAAATTAATGAATGTAAACATGTGTTTGAGACATGTTATGTTTGATGGATGCAAGTGGTTGCTATTGATTGCTCGTGGATGCATATACACACACAATAGGCACTAGATCGGCTCAATCACTTACATATTGCATATTGATGTGTGTACATTTTTTAATTTTTTTATGGATTATCGTTACATTGATGTTGCATTTGGATGGATGATTGTGCATACATGTAGAACTTACATGGATTAGGATGATTCGTATACATTTTGGTTGCATAGCAAAAGCATACATTGCATTAAGGAGGTCAACTGAATCATTAGACCGCCGGATCTTTCGCATTAATTTACGGACATATACACACACACTATTACGTATGTTCATAAAAACATTAGAAATTCCTTAAGGACAACGGATGCCTGTGATTGCTAGATGGATGTAGGATTGTTGGATGTTAGGATATATGTTCTTCTTTATCTAGAGATTTCGGCGATGAAATCCTTCGAGTAGGGGAGAATGTAACACCCCAGAATTTTAACGACACTAAAGATGATGAATTAAAGAATAATCAATGTGAAATACACTATTAATAATGAATTAAGGAAAACTTAATTTAATAATCAGAATTAAGTAAAACGAACTGCGCCATTGCGTCCGTCTCGAAATTCTGGTCAAGGTAGACACTTGGTTTGCGTAAATTCGGATATCGTATGAAGAAGTTATTAAGGTTTGAAGTTTGTATATGCACAGGAAGAATATATAAGTATATAATATGTTCAAAAATGGATCCAAAAATTCAAAATTTGGTTCAAAATTCAAAATTTGGGAAGGCGGCAGATTTCCTGCCCAGGTGGGTCTATCCACTCACAGGGGGGTCGACCCATGGGTCGACCTACCCAAAGGGGGTCCGACCCACAGGTCAACCCACTCAAAGGGGGGTCGACCCACCCCTGACAGATCTGGGCGAAATACTTCGTTTTGTACCTGGACACCTTTCTGAGAAAGATTCATTGAACCCTAGGCTATATAAAGGACCCTAGACCAAGGTTTTATTCATCTAAAAATAATGCTGATGGCGAAGCTCGACTGCAACGAAAATTAAAATGGCCTTGCTTCTTCTAAATCAATTCAAAGAATATTATACATATTAGAAGATTGCTACAACAAATTCAGCGATGGCTACAACAACATATTCAACATGTTCTTCGCAATAATTTGGATCCATTTCCTTAGATCTATTCACTGTGAGTTCATGTTATTTTTAGATCTGAATATTTAAATAGTAATCTTGAGATGTATATAAAAATTGGATCTTGAATCGGTGCCTATCAGTTCCATTATGACATAATTATCAGATCTGCTTTTATATGTTCATATCACCACCATGTTAAATATTGTCACAATACGCCTATTCAGTTTATGCCTATTTCTACCAGTTATTATTGATTCGTTATTCCGTCTATTCTTGAATCTCCTCTCTCCCTCTTTTTCCCTTTTTATTTTTATATAGCCAGGCTACCTTCGAGCCTAGGCCTAGCATTGAAAAATGTAGACATGCGAAATTGGGAATGATTGAGAAAGACATAATTTTGGGCGTAATTGATATTGGAAAATATGGATCTAAATTTGGGCATAAAATTTGGAAATATATGAATACGAATTTGGGGGCATATATTGTGTTGGATAATTTGAATATGAATTTGGCATATGTTGTAAAATATAATTTAAGCATAAATTGGGACATGTGTAAGTACTGATTTGGGACATAAATTGGGACGTATGTGAATATGAATTTTAGGCATACATTGGAAATATGCGAATATGGATTTGGGTATAACTTGTATTGAAATGGGTGAATATGGACAAGGGACATAAATTGGAAAATATGTAGATTTGGGTTAGTGCATAACATATATATATATATATATATATATATGCCTTGACTTATAACTTGGCAAAAAGAGCATATGGTGCATAATTAAAAGGTGAATTCAAAAGGGGTGTAAAACTCTATGATTTTAATAGTGAATTGGGCATATAATTAAATAAGGGGAAAAAGAGAAATAATTACCTTTAATGACATAGGTAGATTTGGATAAAACTGGAATGTCTAGTAATTATAATTTGGAATTGTAATTGCACTTATGACACGAGGTTAGGTTGCATTAGTGGCCGAAGTCTGCCCGGACCCGACCGGCATATCCAGCAGCCAATAATGTTGAACCTAATGTGAGAGGTCCAGGTGTGCAAATATGAGTCAGGCTAAGACACGAGGTTAGACCCAATTGTGGAATAAGACTGCCCGGGCCAGACCTACATATCCAGCATCCACACGTTGTAGGCTGAATGTGGGAGGTCTAGCAAATTATAACCATAATTGGACATGGTAATGAATTGGACTACTTAACCTAATTTAATCCATAAGGATTGTATGATTATGAACTTAAGTTAGGGTTAAGTAAAATTGGATGGGTAGTTGGTGGGTTAAGTAAAATAGAGGGTGGCGGGTAATATTTACATATAGGCCCATGAACTTAACCCAATTAGATTATTTAATTAAAGACACCTAGTGGTATACATAACCAGTGGAAAATATAATAAAGTTCTGTAATTAAAGACACCCTTTTAGGGTAAGCATAACTTGTAGAAATGATAGAATTAGATATGTGTAATAATCTACTAAGTAAACAACGATAAGTTGTAGTGACGGAATAAATTGAATTTATGATTAAATGAGAAAGAATGAGTAAAACTTGTAAAATAAATAAGTTATATTTAATCATAAAGGGTAAGTGACAAGTTAATTAGGAAACATGTGAATTAAGATATACTTAATGACATATTAAGGAGAACATGTTATTGTAATGATGTAACCAAGCAAGAATATAAAATAGATTGTGGATTATAGACCTTGGGCCACAAGCTTGAAAATAACATGTTATGGGCATATTAATAAACTTAAATGGATTAAGTTATATGACTGAAATTAATAAGCATGAGAAACTTGATAATTTGAATAAGAATTCAATATGAATGGGATTAACCAAGCTAAATGGAAACCCGGTGAGGTAAGGCAAGCACGTAAAATAATGTCTAGACATAGGGTCTAACAACATATTAAAGGAAGGTGCTAGAGCTAGTCCGAACGTTTGAGCGTGAATAACCGGGATATTAACATTAAGGGAATGCATTAAGGGAAACCGACTACCACGTCCATTAATGTCACTCAATAAGGGAATGCATTAAGCTTCGTGAAGTGCTATAGATGAACAGACACATAATAATTACAAGACAGATATAAACAAAACAGCAGCGGAAATTTAAAATTTTTATTTTAAATATAAATCATAATACCGTTGTCCACAATTCCATAAGTCACAAAACCATTACAATAAAATAACTTTTGTCTTGCACCATCAGAGTACATAAGTAAATAGAAAGCATAATTCCCTAATTGAAAGAGTTAAGCCATAGTAGAGACAAGAACTTGAGCCATACTTCAGAAGTAGCTCCTAGCAAGATGATATCTGAGTCCTGACTAAGCCTGAGTGTTTCCTCCCTGAGAACTTGGAGGGAAATGGAAGAAAGAAGGAGAAACAAAACGGCCAGACATAAAGTCTGGCGAGTCTAGTTACTTTTAGCCCGTAAATAAATAACAGTAACATGATAGGCATATAAAGTGGATAAGAGAGAGATCACTACATAAATGGTAGGTGTGACAAGGTAAGCAAGATAAGATGTATGTGCCTCACTAATGATTACTCTGCACTATTACTAGTATAATTAAAATGAGATGATCCCTTCCACTACAAGTTAGTAGACTTAGGGAATACGTCCGAGTGTACCCTAACCACTACCCTAATTGATCGGCTCCCTACCTCGTAGATATCCTATGCTGGCCCCACGGTAGGAGGTATCACTCCGTAAAGTGGCAACCCTTAATTTCCAAAACGTGCACGACCATATCTACTGGTGTCACGGTCGTCTTATCCCCTTCTAACCGGCTCATGCACGCACATGGCCCGGTCGGTTTGCGCCGCCCACACCATCCGTTTCATTTGGATCTCTTATAATTAATCAGTAAGTATGCCCCTTCTCCACCTAGTACGGAGTTCTTTATTTGATACCTACTCCAGGTTACTGACTGAAATGGGCCCCACACAATATGATACAAGCTCCCCCTTTGTCTTGTGTCCCCACTAGGTTTTTCACTAACTATGTATACCCTTAGGTGTCTTTAATTACACAGCCCTAGTTTAGTTATGTTTACCCTAAAGGGTGTCTTTAATTACGTAACTTTATTATATTTTCCACCGGTCATGTATACCACTGGGTGTCTTTAATTACATAACCTACTTGGGTTAAGTTCGTGAGCCTATATGTAAATATTATCCACCCCCTCCACCCACTACCCATCCAATTTTACTTAACCCTAACTTAACTTCATAATCATACAATCCTTATGGATTGAATTAGTTAAGTAGTCCAATTAATTACCATGTCCAGTTATGGTAATAATAGGCTAGACCTCCCACATTAGGCCTACAACGTGTAGATGCTGGATATGCCGGTCGGGTCCGGGAAGTCTTATTCCAAAGTTGGGCCTAACCTTGTGTCTTAGCCCGATTCGTATTTGCCCACTTAGACCTCTCACATTAGGTTCAACTTTAGTGGCTGCTGGATATGCCGGTCGGGTCCGGGCAGACTTGCACCACTAATGCAACCTAACCTCGTGTCACAAGTAAAATTACAATTCCTAATTGTAATTACTAAGCATTTCATTTTTATTCAAAGCTACCTATGTCATTATAGGTGATTATTTCATTGTTTCCCTATTTGAATTATATGTCGGATATTACATAAATTATGTCAATTATAAACCCCTTTTCCCCCATTTCCTAACTAACGTATTCACACGTATTTTGGCGGCATATAGGCTATAGCCTAACCACAACAATGAAAAAGGGAATATGACAAAGGTGATAGTTTTCAACATATCTTGGCATACATATAAACTTAACATGATAACAAGGTGAGTGGACATGTAATTTTCATCATAAAAAGGTGGACATAAAGCTGATGAACTTGTGGCAACTATGATGTAAAAGCAACATAATGTGATCTAAATTTAACACTTTAGGTGTCCAATTATTTACATCTAGCATAATTAGGGTGACATAGCAACACGTTTAGATCTAAAAGTGGCTTCACATGTCAAGTTTACAACATATTAGATTGATCACAATATGACAGGTGAAAGGTGATTTACATAAGGAACTAGATCTAGCCAATGTTACAACTATCCAATTTAATAGATGTACATTCACCACAATATGGTTACAAGTCAAGATCCACATACACAATATAATAGAACAACCACAATTGTATTAGATCTAGGGGAACAGATATATCATGACACGATATACGATTTACACAAGCACAGAATCATACTTTACAACATATCCAAGTAATAGTCTTTCACAATTTACTTTTATTTATCTAAACCTAAAATTAACTAGAAACTCACAGCGTTAGGTATAGAGAATAGAGTAAGAATTGATCTAGAATTCCTAAATTTGATTTGTAAAGTATGTTGTTGTAGAAAACGGTTCCGCCTCAGTTCGCACTCCGCCACCATATGGCTCCCATGACTTCCAATGAAGAAAATATGAGAAATAACCACATATTTATAGCTATAGAACCCTCTGAAACCGACTGCCACATCAGCCCTAGGGTGTCGACACCCCTGTTATATAGAGATCCGTGCGTCACTCCGACGTAGGATGAGGGATTGCGTTCATTACGTTGGAGACCGTGCGAGTGGGTTACCATAGGGTGTATCTCAATATTGAGAGATAGCTACATATATTGTATTAGGTGAATCCATGGGAAAGTAAATGGGTACAAAGGGCGTATAAGTCTTGAGTTCTATTAGCCCAAGTAACCTAATAATCAAGAAAATGTAATGGAACGGTATTAGTAGGGATCATTCAATTTTTGATATACTAGTATTTGCGCGGTGCAGAGAAATGTATTTAAGAAGCGCAATATATCTTGTTCATCTTGTCTTGCTCAGTTCACACTTGTTATTATTACTGTTATCTTGTTCTTCCAGTTTTATATACCTTCCATGACACTTTTACTAATTTATATTTAAAAGTAACTGGACCTGCCAGACTTTATGTCTGACCCTTTTGGTTTCCTCTTCTCTCTCTTCCGTTTCCCCCCAAGTTCTCAGGGTGGAAGTGCTTAGAGTTGATTTGGATTCTTTCAGCTCAGCTTGGATTTTAGATATTGATGTACTACTTTGACTTCTTGTCAACTCTCTTATGGCTTTGTAAGGGAAATATGGTTTTATGCTTTTGTACTCTGATATTTTTGGCAAGACAGGTTATTAATGTAATTAGTTGCTTCTGATGTAAACTTAGTATTTGGGGCCATGCTGTTTTGATTTAAATAAAGTTTTTAATTCCGCAGCTGTTTTACATGTCTGCCTTGTGCTATTATGTTCTTATTTACCTGTAACGCTTCACGAAACTTAATGCATTACCTTAGTGAGTGACATTAACAGACGTGGGGTCTCACAGGATTAATTTCTAGAGAGTTGAATAATCATTAAGTATGATTTTTGAGATTATAACTAAGAAGAATTTAAATATATCTTTAATTAGATAGAAATTAATGAATGGTGATTAAATTTTCCAAAACATGAGATGTGGTATAAACCAAATATACTTGGTTGTTGATATTGACTATAATTGATTGATTGTTTGGATTGTGCTCGACCAGTTTATGAGCAAATATGCTTTTACATTTAGCAATGGGTTGGGTAGAAATATTCATATGCTATTGTCTTGTGAAACACTTCACGATTTAACTATGAGGTGTTAGCAATGTTGGAGTTCATTTCAAATTTAATGAATGATTTTGAAATGATATTTTTATGAAGTGAAAAGAAATGTATTCCCGATTTTGGACATGGAATGTTTTATAAAGCAGAAAGGATGTTTGACATTGTTGTTCATCATATAAAAAATTAGTTGCTATTGATGATATATCTGTTTGGTGGCGGAGAATCTCTTGCTTAACACAATTCTTTGAGACGTACGAGCTCAAAGGTTATGTGATTAATAGTGACTGATCATATGTGTGAATTGCTAACGTAAAGTACTATATTTTGGAAAGTACTTGTGATTATTATGTCGTGAAATGATTTTCCCTACTTCGGGATATAAAAATGATTTGGTTTGTGGCCAAAGACTACGAATTACCCTGGATGACTAAAAGTGTGAGGGTGGCGGATTTTCTCCAAGGGCATGGGAAATGCATCGTCAATGTAGCCTGCTCCGTAGTGAGAGGTGCACATATATATATATCGAGTTGGTGAGGCGCATACGGCCTTGTCTGAGGGTCGTGCTTGATATTTGGTTGCATACAAGTTTGTATGCATTGTGATATTTTGAAATTCATATTTCCAAAGATTTTGGTTTGAGATCCCGAAGTGAAATCAACTTTGATATAAAGCTAGATATGTATTCCAACTGATTTGAAGTAACAAATCGGGAAATAAAGTCCAAAGGATTAATTTCTGTAAAGTGAATTGGATTTCGAAAAAACTAAATTTGGGGTTAAGCCTGAATGGGTAGATTGGAAATTTGCATGTTTTTTGATGCATTGTAGATCCATATATTTATTATTGGTTACTGTTTAGGCATTGGAAATCTAGTGGAGTGAACCCATTCCGTGACATACGACGTGGTCCCGTGATATGCCATATTTTAAAGTAAGTTAATAATAACTGTTTTTAGTTCTCATACCAGTCCCACGACTGACTCAGATTTTATTGTTTCTACCTAAACTTTGGGTGCCCATATTTTCCACACGAGCAGTCAGTAGTTCTGGTTTTGTAGATTATTTCATTTAGCAGGATTTTGCATCAAAGCTTAAAGCTGTGTCCAGAGAATTGATAGTCTCTCATTGTGTTAGTTTATTTGTTTCCATTGCATTATATTACATTTATTGTAAATTTATCTTCCATTGTATATTATTTTCGATACTCTGATATTCTGTACTTTGATATAACATTATTATGATATTTATAAAAGTCATCTGTTGTTTTTTCTGATGTGTTGTGCACCCAAAGTTAGCGTATCTGTCTTTTTGGTTCGATTTAAGTCGGTTTAACGATCGATTTGGACCGACCGAGAGGGAGGGTCATTACAGCTGATATCAGAGCTTTGGTTAACTCAAATTTTTGGGATGCAACTCGTTAGAACAGAATAAAAGACTCATCAGATACTGGATAAGTAATATCCTATGAAAGGAAACTCATTAGAGAGGATCAGTTATATCCTAGAATGTGAAACTCGTTAGAGATGGGGTTAGTAATGCCCTAGAATGAGTTGAGAGTGATATGTTTATAAGTAACATATTTGTGATTATATATATAATCCAATCATAGAAAATATGATTTTTGAATATACAAAAGTTATATATATATTTGAAAAGCGAACCAACCAATTGATTGCTGGTTGTGATGTTTGATTATTAATTTAACTAATAAAATTATTGGAATGATAATTAACTTAACCAATAAGAGAATGAAAGGTGAATTTTAGCCAAATTGAATCAAATATTGAACTGAATTGAAAATTGACTAGAATTGCACATATGTACATGTGTATATAATGAACAGGTTATAGCATGTAAGCTAAGAAGATGATTAAAATTGTATGCCCGGCAAATAGGTACTCATTTACTGTGTTTATTGGGGTTATATGATTTTATGAGCCGATTGGCAAGACGCTTGGCTTTTTCTTTTTCTTTTGGATTGATGAGGGCCCGATGAGGCAAGTTGCAGTTTTACCGATCAGTCTGTACAAAGGAGGTTATGGCGAATTTTTCAAAAATTTAGGGTGTTAGCCGTATATTTGAAAAATTAGAAAGTACTTAGAAATTGAAAAATTTAAGAACTTGAGTCAAACAAAGGTGGAGTTGATTTAGTAAACAATCTTCGATTCTATTATCCTTTTCGAGGATGAAAAGATTTTAAGTGAGGGAGATTGTAACAACCCGGAAATTCTGAACCATTTTAAAATTTGTATTTTAGCTATTTTAATGTATTTTGAACATTTAAAATGGTTTATTTTAAATAATAATGACTAGAAATTTGATTAAATTGAAGTTAGAACGTATAAATTTATTTTAATTATAAAACGAGCCTGAAATGGCGCGGTAGTTTGAAAATTCAATTTTAAATTTCAATTGAATGTATATGATTCAAAATAAATCGGATTTCAATAAAACCAGAATCATTTGAATCTATTTAATAACATCTTTCTAACGAATGTGAAAAATTAAGATTCCATAATATAAATTGAAAGAAACGTCCAATTTATTTTGACTTGAAGGAAAATCATCATTTAAAGACTGACGGAGTGGAACCCAACGTGAGAATTCTCTCACTAAAATGTTTGTACAGTTATTTATTTATTTTATGACTGCATATATGAACTGCCAGTATTGATTTTTATCAGTATTTAATTATCACAAATATGGTATACGGTGCCTGTTAGCTCACCTTCCTTGTCCACAGACCATGGACGATTTAATTGATTGTATTGTGTTGTGATTGTGATGTGAAATGGAAAATAAAAAATATGTATATATGAGATGTGAATAATATATATATATATATATGCGATGTGAATAAAATATATATATGCGATGTGAATAAAATATATATGCGTTGTATAAAATATATATGTGTTGTATAAATCATATATATGCGTTGTATAATTTATATAAATGCGTTATAGAAATTATATATGAGATATATAAAATTGTCATGTAATGAAATATTCAATTTTGATTTAAAATTAAAATGGAAGCAAGAATAATTTTTAAAGAGAATTTATAAACGATTTATAAAATGTGTTTTGAATGGAAATCGACGAAATATATATAATATATATTAAATGGCTTGAATAAAACGTGTCGTGCAGCGACCGTTCGCGAATTTCAACCATTAACTTCAAATTGACATAACGGGAGACCCGACCGTTGGATTCTCCTAAAACCGGAACCGTTGGTTCATATCGAAAAGAGCTTTCCAATGATTATAAGAGATTTGAAATATAACGGCTGGATTTGCAATTATGTCCAAATCAATTTTAGAAAAGGTCGCTATGAATGCAGTTCGGTGGTCGATTTTAGAAACTGACTGTACGGGCCTTAATAAGATTATTAAAAATATGAAAAAATTATTTAAAATCATAGTAAATGATTTGGAATGATTTTGGATGAAAAAGTATAAATTTGGAAAGATAAAAATATATTTTTATCGAAATGAACTAGTTATTAACTAGAATAATAATCCAATATTTATAAGTAAATAAATTGCACTTGAAAATGGGGTTTAGAAGTAACCAGAATTTTCCAATGAATAAATTGAAATGGATTTGAATGGAAATAATCTTTGGAATATTTTGATATTGGATTTCGTGATTATACGGATATTGTTGAGGAATTTGAAAGATATAGATATCATTATTCGTAATACGATATTTGTTGGTTTCAGAATTTGATATTGAGTGTAAGTCGATATTATTTCTATTCAGAGCCTATATTTAATATCGAATTGGATTTTGGTTTTGTCGTGAAACATTAACACTGTTCTTAAACCCAGTTGAGAATAGAATATATCTTTTAATTAATATTTGGAGAAGTTTACTAATTAATTAATATTTAATTGGAATATGATTGAAATTGGATTTTGGGTTTATTATGAACGATGTTTTAAATAACATTTGTTCTTTAACCCAATTAACAATGAAGATGTGATTGGGAATTTATAAATCTTTTAATAAGATTAATGGAATTTTTCAAAGAAAAGTTTCCCACTTTAATATATTAAATTGGAATTGAATGGAATTCGATTTGGTGATAATCGAGATGAACTACTGTAATGGAAGATCATTACTATTTATGTAATATAGAAGGCCTAGCAGTTATTCCAATTATAGTATTTGTTTGATACAGAAATTTATATCGAATATATACTGTTATGATTTCCGTGAAGATTCCATTTTGATGGAAGATGATTTTGGGTTTATCGTCAACTTTGTTTTAAAGGGCATTGATTATTTAACCCAATTAAAAGTAGGTTAATTTCCAGAAAGTTGAATAATCATTAAGTATGATTTTTGAGATTAAAACTAAAAAGAGTTTTAATAAATCTTTAATTATATTGGAATGAATGAATGGTGATTAAATTTACCAAAACATGAGATGTGGTATAAACCAAATATACTTGGTTGTTGGTATTGACTGTGATTGATTGATTGTTTGGATTGGGCTTGACCAGTTTATGAGCAAATATACTTTTACATTTAGCAATGGGTTGGGTAGAAATAATCATATGCTAATATCTTGTGAAACACTTCACGATTTGATTATGAGGTGTTAGCGATGTTGGAGTTCATTTCAAATTTAATGAATGATTTTGAAATGATATTTTACTTAATTGAAAAGAAATGTATTTTCGATTTTGGACAGGGGATGTTTTATAAAACAGAAAGGATTTTGAGGGCTAAACCCAATATTATCGAAATGATTTCGAAATGTATTATGTGTTTGACATTGTAGTTCATCATATAACCAATTAGTTGCTATTGATGATATATCTGTTTGGTGGAGGAGAATTTATTCTCTTGCTTAACACCCTTCTTTGAGACGTACGAGCTCGAAGGTTATGTGATTAATAGCGATTGATCATATGTGTGAATTGCTAATGTAAAGTACTATATTTTGGAAAGTACTTGTGATTATTATGTTGTGAAATGATTTTCCCTATTTCGTGATATAAAAATGATTTGGTATGTGGACAAAGATTACGAATTACCCTGGATGACTAAAACTGTGAGGGCAGCAAATTTTCTCCGAGGGCGTGGGAGATGCATCGTCAGTGTAGCCTGCTCCATAATGAGAGGTGCGCATATATTTGTCGAGTTGGAGAGGCGCGTACAGCCTTGTCTGAGGGTCGTGCCCGATATTTGGTTGCATACTAGTTTGTATGCATTGTGATATTTTGAAATTCATTTTTCCAAAGATTTTGGTTTAAGATCCCGAAGTGAAATCTACTTTGATATAAATCTAGATATGTATTCCAAATGATTTGAAATAAGAAATATGGAAATAAAGTCCAAAGGGATAATTTCTGCAAAGTGAATTTGATTTTGAAAAATCTAAATTTGGGGTTATGCCTAAATGGGTAGATTGGAAATTTGCATGTTGTTTGATGCATTTTAGATCCAAATATCTATTATTGGTTACTGTTTAGGCACTGGCAATCTAGTGGAGTGAACCTGCTCCGTGACATACGGCGTGGTCCTGTGATATGCCATATTTTAAAGTAAGTTAATAATAACTGTTTTTAGTTCTCACACCAGTCCCATGACTGACTCGGATACCTAAACTCTGGGTGCCCATATTTTCTACACGGGCAGTCAGTAGTTCTAGTTTTGTAGATTATTTCATTTAGCAGGATTCTGCATCGAAGCTTAAGCTGTGTCCAGAGAATTGATAGTCTTTCGCTATGTTAGTTTATTTGTTTCCGCTGCATTGTATAACATTTATTGTAAATTATCTTCCATTGTATATTATTTTCGTACTCTGATATTCTGTACTTTGATGTAACATTATTATGATGTTTATAAAAGTCTTCTATTGTTTTTTCTGATGTGTTGTGCGCCCAAAGTTAGCGTATCCGCCTTTTTGGTTCGATTTAAGTCGGTTTAACAATCGATTTAGACCGACTGAGAGGGAGGGTCATTACACCCGACCCGCCAGGCGTCGGAACTGAATTTATGGTAAATGACTCGATTCGAATACGAGAACAGATCAAGTAGACTTGACCCAGACCGCTAGCAGGTCAACGATTTTGTCATAAAATGCAAAGTAAAGCAGATCGAAACTCGATGGAATATAAACAGAGTCACATCTATCGCATATACATACATGTGAAGAAAAATCGATGAGGCAACTCATACCAAGCGGATAACTAAAATTTTTCTGACCAGTAAGACCAAAGAATGTACCTGGAGATCTATTTTTCACAGTTGAAAGCTAAAATTCGTTGAACACGGCAAAAATAATTGGAGATCAGATCTGATATTTACTTGGTGCAGGAATCAAGAGAAACGACTTCGCAAAGCATCATGACTTTACATACAAACAGGACTTTTGATTACTACAGATTCAAGAGCAAACATATTAGCAATTTCAAAGCACGTCTCATCTCCGATAAAACGTACTTCAGGGCAAAATGCTGGCTAACTTCGTGACTAGTTCACACAATGTCCAGACACTCTGACCCTGAATACCAGAAGATCATAAACCTTGGTCCTTCAAAGATGGGAATTTGAATTGAAAGAATGAAGCACTTTAGGTTAGATCGCCACATACCTGATTCGCCTGATTATGAGAGCGAGACGTACTGGAACCAACCCTTTGGATCAAATCAAGCTAAGTCTGACCTGACCCGCTTTAATTTACTAACACGGCGAGGAGTTTTATCACCATCAACTCAGCTCGGATCGAGGGGGACTCGATCCGACCTCCTCACTTGCTACCTTGAAGCAATTACCGAGTCAAACAAAGCCCTATTCTTTAGCCTCGAAGAACAGATCGGGTTCCCCCCTTATACCTATGATCCAAAGGTAACTCCTCCACTCTCCCACATTTAAATCTGTGATCTTCTTAGAGCTTGCCACATCATCATGCAATTCGCCTGCCCTTCATGCCTACAAATACACCAGAAATTGACATTTTGATGGATCTTTGGGCACTCCACACACTTGAACTCCACCATTATCAATATTTCTCTTGTTTATTCAGATTGTGCTCTAAATTGTCAAATATAATTCTATTGATTCCGAGAGATTATTAATTGTATTTGTGAGATTGAGTGATTACGAGCATTGTATTTGTAATCGGTTACTCAATCAAAGAACTATAAAGTGGACATACGCTCGTTAACGCCGATCTCTATTTTTAGATTATTATTCTTCACTATTCTCTACTGTTGAATCAGGAATTTCATAGAGTTTTGATTTCTGACAAAGAGATAGCCTGTGATCGACAAAAAGAAGTTTTTTCATTAGTTTGAAGTGGCAAAGAGCTACATTTTGTATTATACATTAGAGGTTGATTATTTGTATGTTAATAGTGTTATTTATGTTAAAGTCTATCCTTAAATAATCTCACACCTCCAATCTTTGAATATATATATTAGAATATATGAGTGCACATTAACTGTGCAATTTGGGCTAAACTGGTCGAACGGTTGAAAACCAGGCGGTTGATCGTTTCTGCCCAAAGTGCACAATTAACGTGCACAAGGATACATAACGTATATATATTCAAATTCCTGTCTACTGGCCCTTTTTGACCAGTCGACAACTGTTTTCTTCCAAAAAGCAACCTTTCATATAAACACTTCCATTTCTTCAATAGTTGCTTCTCTTTCTCTTCTCCAATAAACATGACTGTTGTTTGTAACTCTTCATGAATGGTTACAGCTGTTTATTCCTTATATAAACATCATGAGATCATCATTTCATATCACCGGTTCTATCAATCTAATCTCTATTCTCTTAATCTCAATCTTGAACTCTCAAGAGCTCAAATTGCTCATATTCTATCATATATCGTTTGAATCCTAGAATCTATTTAACATTCTTTTGATTCAATACGATATCCACTTCCAAAGCTTCATATACACAAATATATTATTTGAGGATTAGATTATAGGAAATTAGTACTACAAGTGACAAAATCGTGTTATCAAGAACACATATTGTCAACAACAATTATATTCATCTTACTTGAAGTCCTCGGTGTTGTAAGAGGCACGTGTTGAAGTCCTCAGTGTTGTAAGAGGCATGAAATCCCGTTCGTCTGCTCGGGTGTTGTATACCTGTTCCTCCGGGTGAAGTGAGGTGGTTATTAGTGAAAATCCTGATAGAAGTCTGGGACTGGACGTAGGATGGTGCTTCGAACCATTATAAAAATCGCTAGTGCAATTTTTTCTAGTTTACTGCATCTACTGTTATATATATATGTGATTAGCTATTATTTCATACTTGTGTGTTATACACCATATTACACGATCTGTATGTATTATATTAGCATGTACATGCATTTTCATTTGGTATCAGAACAAGGTTATCTTATAACCGTAACACAGTTATTTGATATATTCCTATAATACGGCAAATAATGCAAGCACTAGCAAGAAGGTCAATCGACACAAAGACCTCCATTCTTCAATGGTCTCAATTATAGCTATTGGTCAACACGTATGTCTTTATTCATGCAGTCAAATAGCTATGATCCCTGGAATGCTACACAAAAAGAAATAGTGAATCCAACAACTGATTATTCAGAATGGACACCGGTTGAGAAAACGGAAGCAGCCGTAAATGCAAAAGCAATAAACATGTTGTTTTGTGCATTAAACTAAAATGAATATAATTGTGTTAGTATCTGTACCATTGCATATCAAATTTGGCAAATGCTAAAAACCACTCATGAAGGTACTAACAAGGTTAAACAAGCCATAATAGCCATGCTGAAAAGACAATTTCAAAATTTCAAAATGAAATCGAACGAGACAATCAATGATATGTATTCACGGTTTCAAAATATTCACCATGCACTTATTGGTTTTGGACACAAATATTCAGATTTTAATGTTGTTTCGACAGTTCTACTTTCGCTGACTAGTGAATGGGAAGGAAAAGTACTAGCAATTGAAGAAGCTAATGACCTTTCCATCATGAAGCTAGATGAATTGATAGGAAATCTAATATCCTATGAAGGTAATTTGCAGGCTAGAAAGGAATAGAAAGAAGAAAAGAAAAATGTATCATTTCATGCAGAAAAATATGAAGATGAATCAGATTTTGAAGATGAAGATCTAGCATTCATTACAAAAGGTTTCAAAAAATTCTTGAAACAACGAAAAGCTAGTAGATAAAACAAAAAGAAAACTGGATCAAATAGACCATCTTTATCCACTATAGAATGTTTCAACTACCACAAAAAGGGGCACATGCATAAGGATTGTCTAGAGCAAAAGAAGAAGTCAGAAGATGACAAATTCAGATACAAGAAGGAAAAATCAAAGAAACGAGCATTCTCAATTACATGGGATGATTCAGACTTGTCTTCATCAGAAAGTGAAAGTGATACAGAAAATGAATTAGCGAACGTTTGTTTCATGACAGCTGAAGATGAGGTACAAATTCCTACATTTGATGAAGTACTTGATATTAATGCCGAATTGATAGTTAAATATAAAGACATAAAATGACAATTAAAAGAAGCCAAAGCAAATTTGAGTAGATCAGAGTTTGAACGAGAAATGTTAAAAGTCGAGAAGAAAATATTAGAAGAAGAACTTGAAAAACTTCAAGAATCATCGTCTAATATTGACTCTCAATTATCTCTTTTGAGTCAAGAAATTGAAACTCAAAAAGAGAAAAATGATGCTATTACTACTGAAAATCATGAGCTTAAGGCAAAAGTCAAAATTCTGGACTTAGAAAAGGCTAGTTTACAAACTAAGTTAGATGATATTACTCAAAATGTTTCTAACTTCAACAAAGGTCGAGAATATTTGACAAAAATTATTGAAAGTTCACAACCTACTTCAAACAAACAAGGTTTGGGATATAAGAAACAAGAAACTAAGAAACATCTCAAAAAGAAGAAAGACGAAGCTAAGAAAAATCCTAGTTTATTATATTCGAAGCCAAAACCAGTTGTGAATTTTCAAAAGAAAATTGTCAAGACTATCAAGATATAGGTTCCTAAAACAAATAACAATTTGATTAGGAACAAATATATTCGACATTTCATGAATATTGTGCATCTTAATTCTAATTATATATATATAAAGGGGATACCGGACTCGTATGGGTTTGGACTCCTAAGACCTAACTCTTAGGACCCCATAAAAAGTGGGTACCATGGACTTAATTTTATTTTTTGCAGGTCCCACTTAAGAAAAGAGGAAAGTGGATATTGGACAGTGGTTGCTCAAAGCACATGATTGGAGACAATAGCTTATTGACAAATATTACATACTCAGATGGTGGCTCCGTTACTTTTAGAGATAATTCGAAAGGCTATATCATCGGCAAAGGCGATGTGAGCAATTGTGGTACATTTAACTTACGTCTTATTACCAATGTCATGCTAGTTAGAAATTTGAAACACAACTTACTTAGTATTAGTCAGTTATGCGATAAGGGTTTTGCAATTTCCTTTTCAGATAATAAGTGCAGTATCTTAGATAAAGAAATTAATTTAATTTTCGATGGTTATAGAGGCATAAATATATACATATATTGTGAATATGAATATTAATCATAATTTAGATATGTGTCTTGTGGCTAATGATAATGATCCATGATTACGGCACAAACGCTTCTGTCATATAAACTTCAGAACTATCGACAAGCTAGCCAAAAACGATCTAGTTAGAGGACTACCCAAAATGAGCTTTAAAGTTGACAACATGTGTGATGCATGTCAATTAAGAAAATTGAAAAAAATCATCTTTTAAATCCAGGAAAACCATATCAACATTACAACCACTTGAGTTACTGCATATGGATTTTGTAACACCCCACCTCCGCTAGGGTCACTCACAAAGGGAATGCACTAGCTTTGGTGGAGCATTATCTAGGTAAACATACAGAAATATTACAAGACAGAACATATAAAGCAGCGGAAGAAGAACCAAATTTTATTGCTTTAAAAATCTAGAAAGGTCTAAAGCCTTTTTACATCAAAATGCCATTAAATCCATTACATCGAAATCTGTCTAGCAACATTAAAGAAGCATAAAACCATAGTTATAAATCATTCCCCAATAAAGCAGCAAAGCAAGTCATAGCCAAGAGTAATCCAAGCCTTCATGAAATACCCTTGGAGCTCGATAAGATCCGAACTAAGCTGTGTTCCCACCCTGTGAACCTGGTGGGGGGGGGAACGGAAGAAAAAGAGGCGAAACAAACTGGGTCAGTCATAAAGACTGAGTAAGTCCTAGTGACTTTCAGCATAAAAACAGGTAAAGATAACATGGCATGAATAAACTGAAAGTGAACATGAGCATAATGACAAGGTAAGCTACAGGCACGATATCTAAGACTAACATCATAGAATTTCTGTCATGTATAACATTTGAAGGTTCCCATTCAGGATGAACTAAGTATAGTTTCACAAGATTTTTATGATCGCATGATTACTCTGCTTCACCATTAAAATGATATCTATTTGCTCTGATTTCCTAAATTCTATGCACCAACTGTACTGGTATCCCAACACGTATCATCCTTTCCATGTATATATACAGTCCCTTGCCGTATATCGTACGGGTTTCATCACGTATTTCTATACTACTTTAACGTAGTGCCACAATTCTTGAAATCGTTTGGACCGCCACTCTTGTTCTGGCTAGGTTTCCTTATCATGAGCTATCGCATGTTCAACTAGGATTTATGCCACCTAGGGCCACTAGGGATTATGCTACCTATTGAACGTTTTCCAGATTCGATTAGGATTTATGCCACTTAGGACCACTAGGGATTATGCTACCTAACGAATTCCACGTAACGATCTATTAATCGATCGGCTCCCTACAAGTCCTAGCTCGTTCATGTGTCTGTGTCATACGGCCCTATCCAGAAATGTAGTTACCTATGCTAAGTCCACCATAGGGTGTATCAACTCCTATGGTGCCAACCACCGACACGAATCAAGCATGCACAGTGTAAATCTACGGGTACCCAATGCCTGCTTTTTCAACTCCGGACAACGTGAACGACCATAACCCGCCTGAACCTACAATGGCGCACCAACTCAGCCGTCGTTGTGGTCGCTTACAATCATCCCAGTAATCGTGCCCCACCCTGCCTAGTTCCAGGGTATCATGATACATCTAGTGGGTTACTGCTGAAAAGGACCGCGTAATAGGGTTTCCGTCTAGTAGGTTAAGTGTTGTCATTTAAATTCGAGACTTAACCCCATCGGTCTAGCATGTCAAGTTGGTTAAGTGTTGTCATTCAAGTTCGTGACTTAACCCGTCTACGTGTCATGTCAAATTGGCTAAGTGTTGTCGTTTAAATTCATGACTTAGCCCTACGAATCATGTGTCAAGTTGTAACAACCCGGAAATTCTGGGCCAGTTTAAAATTTTTAAATTGGCAATTTTAGCGAATTTTGAATATTTAAAATGAATTATTTTAAATAATATCGACGAGAAACTTATTTTGAATAGAATTCGAACGTATATATTTATACGCGTCGTCGTTAGAATATAAATAATTATATATAATTATAAAAGGAATTGAAAATGGCGCGGTAGTTCGATAATTCGATTTCAAACTTCAATTGAATGTACCGGGTGCAAAACAATCCGGATTTTAGTGAAACCAAAAATAATGGAATCTAATAGTGAATATCTTTTCAACGAATCCGAAAAATCGAAATTTCATATCAGGAATCAAAAGATATGTCCAGTTGGAAATTCTGAATAGTCGCTATGGAATTCAGGCCCTTAAAAATAGCCATTTTGCAAATGACCTCGGATTTCGACGAAACCAGTTTTGTTGGGTCCGTGATGTCAAATTATTGCTAGGTTTTAAATTTCATAATTTTTCGAATCAATATGTGAGCGTGGCAAAGGAAAACGCGTTTGACCAGTTTCAGTTGATTTTAATCGACTGGAAATTGGCCATTTTTCCAACGGTCTCAGAATTCGACGAAACTAGTTTTGTTAGGACCGTATCGTCAATACGAAGCTAGAAAATATTTTTCTGCCATTTTTAGAATTCGTATGAGGCCCCGGTAATTTGAAATGTGCGTTTAAAATTCAATATAGCGATTTAAATGTAGATTTAAAGGAAACTGATCGAAACGATCAAAGCAGCTAGCGATACATATCCCATTGTGTTCGGAATGGGGGTAAAACGCTATGGACGACAGGCGGTAGGCCTCGTTTCGAGGTCGTATGTAAAAGTCAACTTTTTTATAATTAAATAATAATAATAAAAAAAATATCTTCTCCCTTTTATACTCCAGGCCCCCCCCCCGATAGAAATTCATTCAGATTGAAGAAAAAAAAAACGAGGAAGGACGGAATCGCGCTCGCCCCCCCCCCCCCAGCGGCGGAGCCGCCTCGGTCTGCTCCTCCCCCTCAGGCCCCACCTCCCTCTCCCCACACCAGTAGCGAATCCCGAGCCGCTAGCCCCCCCACGACGAGGAGCAGCGCAAGCCCCTCCGACCCCTCCAGCACCGCGACTCCTTGTCGAACCCTAGCCCCAGATCCACCGCGAGACCCCCCCCTTTTCAACAGTCGATGTAAGTTTATTTTAATTATTTCTTTATTGTATTTATATTGTAAATCTGATTTTATTTAAATAAGTAAGTTCTGATTTTTTTTAAAAATGTTAAAACTGATTTAAAAAGAATTTAAAACTGATTTTAGATTTTTTCTAAGAAGTTATAAAACTGAAATTTTAAGGAAGTTAAAACTGAATTTTAAAAGAAAAGTATAAAAACTGATTTAGTTTAAAAGTAAAAACCTGATTTTTAAATATTGAACTTTGAAGTAAAAACCTGATTTTTAAATATTGAACTTTGAAGTAAAAACCTGATTTTTAAATATTGAACTTTGAAGTAAAAACCTGATTTTTAAATATTGAACTTTGAAGTAAAAACCTGATTTTTAAATATTGAACTTTGAAGTAAAAACCTGATTTTTAAATATTGAACTTTGAAGTAAAAACCTGATTTTTATATATTGAACTTCGATAGAAAAATAGAATTTTTATATATTGAACTTCGATAGAAAAATAGAATTTTTATATATTGAACTTCGATAGAAAAATAGAATTTTTATATATTGAACTTCGATAGAAAAATAGAATTTTTATATATTGAACTTCGATAGAAAAATAGAATTTTTATATGTTGAACTTCGAATTAAAAATATGATTTTTATATATTGAACTTCGATAGAAAAATAGAATTTTTATATATTGAACATCGAAGTAAAAATTCGATTTTTATATATTGAATAGCGAAGTAAAAACGTGATTTTTACGTATGTAGTGAAAGCAGCAACGAAGGTGACAAAAAGGCGAAACGACGAAGACTTCTGCAAAAGAAGAGCCGTGGAGCTAGGATAGCTATAGGTGAGAATTTCTCACCTTTCTATTTCTTTTCTAGTTATATATTTATACTAGGATGCAGACGGTGCTTAGTAGCACCCGACACAATCGTCCACAGACCATGGACTTGTTTGTTTGACTGTTTGGTGATTGATTGCGATATTGGTTTGAATGTGGTTTGTGGTGTGAAAAATCGAATCGATAAATTGGTTAGGATTAGACGTGCGCCGTTATAAGGCGTAGGAGTAAGGCTAGGTTAGACCCTTACTCCAAATTTTGTGGTTTGCAAAATGAAATTGATTTGATTGATGAGTGAATGGCGTGGGCCTTCACTAGACCGGGGATAAGGCTAGACCTCGTCCCGTTTCTAGTATCGTGCCGTTATGCCGCCGAAATTTTCTAAAATATGTTAGAAAAATAAAAATATCATTTTATTGAATAAATGAATTGAATAGAAATTCATAGGTTGAAATAAAATGTTTTATCGTTAAAAATATAATTTTTAACGTGAAGTGAATAAAATAAATATGCATTTACAAACCAGACGGTTTGTTTATGTACACCTATTTGAAGGACATTGTTT
This sequence comes from Allium sativum, assembly GCA_030737875.1. NCBI lineage: Eukaryota > Viridiplantae > Streptophyta > Magnoliopsida > Asparagales > Amaryllidaceae > Allium > Allium sativum. The sequence continues at coordinate 1,040,923,981 of CM060916.1, read as the reverse complement.
GGGACGATAAATTTTACACATCGCCCAACTGCACAACTAAAATCTGTGTTTGATTGTTTTAAACCCCACACGGGTGTTGGGATGAAATATGAATTTCACTCATCCTGATTGATTAAATATGTCGATCGATTGATTGACAGGCTGTTATGAGCGTTGAATATCTATATTTGATGCTTATACAGTGTAGTGCACTTTGGTTGATGGTTGATTATTTTCAATGTTATTATATACATGTGTTGTATGAAAATCCATATAATTAATTTTATATGGTAATTGATTGGGCCTCATTCCAATCGTGAAAATAAAGAATATTTTGATAATAACAAATATTTTGATAATAGGAAATATTTGAAATAGAATATTTGAAAATAGAAATTTATGAAGCCGTGTTGATTAGATTGACGCCATTTTGACGTAAACGATATTTATATCGATTTTATTCATTTTAAAATGAATATTGAAAAGTAATCTCGAAATCGAATATTTCGAAATGAATTGAATTGAAAACGATTTCGAAATGAATTGAATTGAAAACGATTTCGAAATGAATTGAATTGAAAACGATTTCGAAATGAAATGAATTGAAAACGATTTCGAAATGAATTGAATTGAAAACGATTTCGAAATGAATTGAATTGAAAACGATTTCGAAATGAATTGAATTGAAAACGGTTTCGAAATGAATTGAATTGAAAACGATTTCGAAGTGAATTGAATTGAATATGAATTCAAATTGAATTGAAATTTGAATTGAATAGAAATGAATTTTAAAACGAATTTATAAAGAAGAATTCAATTTTGCTTTGAATTGAAATGGAAGTTGAAATAGATTTTGAAACAAAATTTAAAACTATTTATATAATTCGTTTTAAATAGAAATCGACGAAATATATATTATATATATTATATATATAATATAATGGCCTGAATAGAACGCGCCGCGCTGCGGCAGTTCGTGAATTTCGACCATTTATTTCAAACGGACATTGCGGGAGATCCGACCGTCGGATTCTCCTAAAACCGGAACCGTTGGGTTCATATCGAAAAGAGCTTTCTAACGAATATTAGAAATTTGAAATCTAACGTTTGGATTTGGAATTATGTCCAAATCAAATTTGAAAAAGGTCGCTGTAAGTGCAGTTCGATGACCATTGGTGGAAATCGACTGTACAGGCCTTGATAAAATTATTAAAAATAGTAATAATTTGTGTAAAATCATAAGAAATGATTTAGAAAGATTTGGGATGAAAAACTCCATATTCGAAAAGATAAAAATAGATTTTTATCGGAATGAACTAGTTTTGAACTAGAATTATAATTCTATTTATTTTTAAATAAATAAATTGAATTCGAAAAGGGTTTTAAAAATAACCAAAATTTCCAATAATTGCATTGGAGTGGATTTGAATCGAAATTGTCCTCGGAATATTTCGATGTTGGATTTCGTGATTATACAACTGTTGTTATGGAAATTTGAAAGATATAGATATATGTATCATTATTTCCAATACGATATTTGTTAGTCGTAGAATTTGATGTTGAATATAAGCCGGTATATTTTCTATTCAGAGCCTTGTATTGAATATCAAATGTGATTTGGGTTTGTCGTGAATGGTGTCTTCACTAACACTGTTCTTGAACCCAGTTGAGAAAAGATTAAATCTTTTTATTTAGATTTAATGAAGTGTACCAATTAAATAATATTTAATTGGAATTGAATTGATATTGATTTTTGGGTTTATCGTGGACAGTGTTTTTTAATAACACTCGTTCTTTAACCCGATAATTAATGAAGGTGATTTTGGGTTTATTGTGAACTGTGTTTTTAAATGACACGGATTCTTTAACCCAGTCACAGATTAAAACTAAGTGGAGTTTTAATGAATCTTTAATTAGATTGAAATAATCGAAGTGGAGTATCACCAGTTTTGCTCCAGGCGATAGTTAAATCTTTAATTAGATTTGAATGTGAAATGGTAATTGAATTTACCGATAACACCGTGGTGTTAGATATGAAGTATAACCAGTTTTACTTCATGGGATGAATAGGTTGGGATTGGGAAATTAAAACAAATGATTACTTCGGTAAGGTTCGTTAATCCCGACTAGTTTGAATTGATATTCAAAAGTAGATTAAAGAATAAATTCAAGGAATTTATCTTTGATAAAATTAATGGGAACCTTTCCCTATGAATGTGAAATTTAGAAATTGACTGTCGGTTGGCCAAGCAGAATGGTTTTCTGGGTATTGATCTGATGTTGGTTTCGGCCTTCGGGGTTAATATTTGGGAAATTATTCTCTTGATTAATTTACGGTTAGTGACTAATGAATTGGAATGAGGCGTATGTTGTGTTTGTGTAACACTTTTATAATATATACGCGAGTTATTCAGAAAGACCGGGTTTATCCCATTCTGAATAACTGATTCGACGTGGTGTCGAAGATGAAGACGGTGGTCGAAGACCGGAAGTCTTCACGTCGTTTGGGTGATAACTGATGATCTTGATTGGGCTGTACACCCAAGAAGATGGAAACAGTTGGTGATCGTCCAGACGTACTTGGAGATCGATGGATATGCGGGGTACTAGGTGCCTCCGGTTTCGTTCAGACCCAGAACGGACTAGTAAATGGACTGTGTGTCTGACATTGGATTTTAGTCTGTGTGGTTGATCTCTATTAAATATATCTCTGTTTGGCGGCGGAGAATTTATTCTCTTGCTTAACGCCCTTCTCTGAGACGTACGAGCTCAGGGGTTATATATTGATGGATATCAAACGCATGGAGTGAATTGCCTGTGTGGCATGCCTAAGTGGCAATTGATCGAGGATTCTGTTGAAAAGCAAAGTCTTGTGGTGATGATCAAAGCACGGCCTGTGTGGCACAGCTTTGTGTAACGTGAATTCGCGAGCCTCGCACCCCGGTTGTGAACCAAAAACGGGAGACGGACGTCAGGGAGGGCATGCGTTTCTTTCTAGCTAGAAGTGGCGTCAGTGGTTTTACACGCCCTGACGAGTTTGACTTATGTGGTTGTTGCTGTTGCGAGGCGCCTTGGTTATATCGGTTTCGGCCGATGCATTCTGGTCGGCTGACGGACCAGACTTACGCCCCAAAGGGCGGAGAAACGTATTGTTCAGGCACTATAATCCACATCGGTGGACCGGCCCTGAGGATCCAAGGGGCAGTTGCGGCTGTTCCGGAGACATGGGCTAGATTGTCTCGAATCGGTTGAGGACTATCTTTTGCCTCGGTTCATAGATGGAAATCCAACTTCCAAATACGTGACATTTGCGGTTTTAATTGTAGAACTAGTATGACGACATGATATATGGTACCCATGCCGCCTATGATTGATACTTATGATTTGAAGTTGTTTTATACACTATGCACTTATAATAGTATCAAATAATCTGTTTTAAACGTATCAAGCATTCTTTGGCTGTTATAAGGGAAAACCCTATCCCCCGGCTTGCGTTGCATTGTGTGATAGGACCTGGGTCTTATAACAGCTTCATTTTTCTTTATTTAGCATTGCGTTGTTGTTTTATGCACTGGTATTCTTGGGAGGAAACCCGTTCCGCGTTAGCGGCGTGGTCCCTTGATTTACCCAACTTTAAAAATAAAGATTAATAATTGTTTTAGTTCTCACACCAGTCCCATGACTGACCTGAAGTTTATTGTTTTAACCTAAACTCTGGGTGCCCTTATTTTCGACACGAGCAGCTAGTAGTTTTGGTTTTGCAGATTTATATTCACAGGATCCTGGTTAACAGCTGGAACGATATCCGGAAAGCTTTGTATCCGAATATCTACTTCTAGTTGTGTATTGTATTATTTTCCGCTGCTATGTATTTAAATGTAATTTAAATCTCTGATATTTCTGTGTAATATTTATTTGCTAATACTCTGTATATTCTTGTAATCTGATGCATTGTTGTAATATACAATGAAATGTTCTTCTGTATGCGTTCTGTTCTGTCCTGTTCTCAAACGATAGGGCGTTTCGAACGGCCTGGATCGGTTTAGCGACTGGTTCGGACCGAGCGAAATTCCTTGCCGCCACAGTTGGTATCAGAGCTTTGGTTTACAAAGCTCAGAGAACAAGGCACATTAGAACCATACGAAAGAATTCATCGGATATTGGGTTAGTAAAATCCAATGGGAATGACTCGTTAGAGATGGGATTAGTAGTATCCTAGAACGAGTGTGAAGAGTATATTTTTCAAATGAAAACATTCTTTGTTTTGAAAATTTAAATCAACTATTCGTATTTGATTATTTATTTATATTGATTTGGACAATGCAGTATATAAAGATTTTGGGTATACGTCTGATCCACGTGTATTCGAAGTTTTAATATACTGGATAGATATAGATTCACACTCTAGTCGCCCGAAGATGATTCTGATGATTGTAGCTACATCATCAGAATTAGTGTTCGAGTGTTGAAGGTGTGATTTTCTATATATTTCCATTAGGCTGGTGTGAGAACCAAAACTTATATATAGTTAGAACACATTGTTGTGAATTGGCATCAAAAACATGATTTTTTGTATATGTATCAAAATTATGAATTTGAAACTCTAATTCACTAATCGATTGATGTTTGTGTTGTTTCGTTATTTGTTTGCTAATTTTTAGCCAATTAGCCTAACTGAATCACGTATTGAATTGTATTGAAATTTGGTTGCGTTTGCTTGCATATACATGTATATCATTGAACAGGTCATAGCAAGGAGGCTAGAGCAGAGAATAAAATTTGTTTGCCCGACAAATAGGTACATGTTTACTACATAATTTCCTGTTTTGTTTGGGTGATGATGATTTTGTGAGCCTATTGGCTAGCCGCTTGGCTTTTTCTTTTTCTTTTTGAGATCTGAAGGACCGGGGAAGCTATTTGAAATTCCCCGATGCTCCCATTGCAGGGGAGGTTATGGCGAAATTTTTCAAAAATTTAGGGTGTTAGCCAAATTTTTGAAATTTTGAAAATTCTCAGAAACTGAAAAGTTGGAGGACGGAAGCCTGACCGATCGTAGAGCTGAATAATCAAACCACTTTCGACTTTGTTCCTTTTCGGGGACGAAAAGTTTTAAGTGGGGGAGATTGTAACAACCCGGAAATTCTGGGCCAGTTTAAAATTTTTAAATTGGCAATTTTAGCGAATTTTGAATATTTAAAATGAATTATTTTAAATAATATCGACGAGAAACTTATTTTGAATAGAATTCGAACGTATATATTTATACGCGTCGTCGTTAGAATATAAATAATTATATATAATTATAAAAGGAATTGAAAATGGCGCGGTAGTTCGATAATTCGATTTCAAACTTCAATTGAATGTACCGGGTGCAAAACAATCCGGATTTTAGTGAAACCAAAAATAATGGAATCTAATAGTGAATATCTTTTCAACGAATCCGAAAAATCGAAATTTCATATCAGGAATCAAAAGATATGTCCAGTTGGAAATTCTGAATAGTCGCTATGGAATTCAGGCCCTTAAAAATAGCCATTTTGCAAATGACCTCGGATTTCGACGAAACCAGTTTTGTTGGGTCCGTGATGTCAAATTATTGCTAGGTTTTAAATTTCATAATTTTTCGAATCAATATGTGAGCGTGGCAAAGGAAAACGCGTTTGACCAGTTTCAGTTGATTTTAATCGACTGGAAATTGGCCATTTTTCCAACGGTCTCAGAATTCGACGAAACTAGTTTTGTTAGGACCGTATCGTCAATACGAAGCTAGAAAATATTTTTCTGCCATTTTTAGAATTCGTATGAGGCCCCGGTAATTTGAAATGTGCGTTTAAAATTCAATATAGCGATTTAAATGTAGATTTAAAGGAAACTGATCGAAACGATCAAAGCAGCTAGCGATACATATCCCATTGTGTTCGGAATGGGGGTAAAACGCTATGGACGACAGGCGGTAGGCCTCGTTTCGAGGTCGTATGTAAAAGTCAACTTTTTAATAATTAAATAATAAATAAATAAAAAAATATCTTCTCCCCTTTATACTCCAGGCCCCCCCGATAGAAATTCATTCAGATTGAAGAAAAAAAAAAAAACGAGGAAGGACGGAATCGCGCTCGCCCCCCCCCCCCCCCCCCAGCGGCGGAGCCGCCTCGGTCTGCTCCTCCCCCTCAGGCCCCACCTCCCTCTCCCCACACCAGTAGCGAATCCCGAGCCGCTAGCCCCCCCACGACGAGGAGCAGCGCAAGCCCCTCCGACCCCTCCAGCACCGCGACTCCTTGTCGAACCCTTGCCCCAGATCCACCGCGAGACCCCCCCCTTTTCAACAGTCGATGTAAGTTTATTTTAATTATTTCTTTATTGTATTTATATTGTAAATCTGATTTTATTTAAATAAGTAAGTTCTGATTTTTTTTAAAAATGTTAAAACTGATTTAAAAAGAATTTAAAACTGATTTTAGATTTTTTCTAAGAAGTTATAAAACTGAAATTTTAAGGAAGTTAAAACTGAATTTTAAAAGAAAAGTATAAAAACTGATTCAGTTTAAAAGTAAAAACCTGATTTTTAAATATTGAACTTTGAAGTAAAAACCTGATTTTTAAATATTGAACTTTGAAGTAAAAACCTGATTTTTAAATATTGAACTTTGAAGTAAAAACCTGATTTTTAAATATTGAACTTTGAAGTAAAAACCTGATTTTTAAATATTGAACTTTGAAGTAAAAACCTGATTTTTAAATATTGAACTTTGAAGTAAAAACCTGATTTTTAAATATTGAACTTTGAAGTAAAAACCTGATTTTTAAATATTGAACTTTGAAGTAAAAACCTGATTTTTATATATTGAACTTCGATAGAAAAATAGAATTTTTATATATTGAACTTCGATAGAAAAATAGAATTTTTATATATTGAACTTCGATAGAAAAATAGAATTTTTATATATTGAACTTCGATAGAAAAATAGAATTTTTATATGTTGAACTTCGAATTAAAAATATGATTTTTATATATTGAACTTCGATAGAAAAATAGAATTTTTATATATTGAACATCGAAGTAAAAATTCGATTTTTATATATTGAATAGCGAAGTAAAAACGTGATTTTTACGTATGTAGTGAAAGCAGCAACGAAGGTGACAAAAAGGCGAAACGACGAAGACTTCTGCAAAAGAAGAGCCGTGGAGCTAGGATAGCTATAGGTGAGAATTTCTCACCTTTCTATTTCTTTTCTAGTTATATATTTATACTAGGATGCAGACGGTGCTTAGTAGCACCCGACACAATCGTCCACAGACCATGGACTTGTTTGTTTGACTGTTTGGTGATTGATTGCGATATTGGTTTGAATGTGGTTTGTGGTGTGAAAAATCGAATCGATAAATTGGTTAGGATTAGACGTGCGCCGTTATAAGGCGTAGGAGTAAGGCTAGGTTAGACCCTTACTCCAAATTTTGTGGTTTGCAAAATGAAATTGATTTGATTGATGAGTGAATGGCGTGGGCCTTCACTAGACCGGGGATAAGGCTAGACCTCGTCCCGTTTCTAGTATCGTGCCGTTATGCCGCCGAAATTTTCTAAAATATGTTAGAAAAATAAAAATATCATTTTATTGAATAAATGAATTGAATAGAAATTCATAGGTTGAAATAAAATGTTTTATCGTTAAAAATATAATTTTTAACGTGAAGTGAATAAAATAAATATGCATTTACAAACCAGACGGTTTGTTTATGTACACCTATTTGAAGGACATTGTTTGGGACGATAAATTTTACACATCGCCCAACTGCACAACTAAAATCTGTGTTTGATTGTTTGAAACCCCACACGGGTGTTGGGATGAAATATGAATTTCACTCATCCTGATTGATTAAATATGTCGATCGATTGATTGACAGGCTGTTATGAGCGTTGAATATCTATATTTGATGCTTATACAGTGTAGTGCACTTTGGTTGATGGTTGATTATTTTCAATGTTATTATATACATGTGTTGTATGAAAATCCATATAATTAATTTTATATGGTAATTGATTGGGCCTCATTCCAATCGTGAAAATAAAGAATATTTTGATAATAACAAATATTTTGATAATAGGAAATATTTGAAATAGAATATTTGAAAATAGAAATTTATGAAGCCGTGTTGATTAGATTGACGCCATTTTGACGTAAACGATATTTATATCGATTTTATTCATTTTAAAATGAATATTGAAAAGTAATCTCGAAATCGAATATTTCGAAATGAATTGAATTGAAAACGATTTCGAAATGAATTGAATTGAAAACGATTTCGAAATGAATTGAATTGAAAACGATTTCGAAATGAATTGAATTGAAAACGATTTCGAAATGAATTGAATTGAAAACGATTTCGAAATGAATTGAATTGAAAACGATTTCGAAATGAATTGAATTGAAAACGGTTTCGAAATGAATTGAATTGAAAACGATTTCGAAGTGAATTGAATTGAATATGAATTCAAATTGAATTGAAATTTGAATTGAATAGAAATGAATTTTAAAACGAATTTATAAAGAAGAATTCAATTTTGCTTTGAATTGAAATGGAAGTTGAAATAGATTTTGAAACAAATTTTAAAACTATTTATATAATTCGTTTTAAATAGAAATCGACGAAATATATATTATATATATTATATATATAATATAATGGCCTGAATAGAACGCGCCGCGCCGCGGCAGTTCGTGAATTTCGACCATTTATTTCAAACGGACATTGCGGGAGATCCGACCGTCGGATTCTCCTAAAACCGGAACCGTTGGGTTCGTATTGAAAAGAGCTTTCTAACGAATATTAGAAATTTGAAATCTAACGGTTGGATTTGGAATTATGTCCAAATCAAATTTGAAAAAGGTCGCTGTAAGTGCAGTTCGATGGCCATTGGTGGAAATCGACTGTACAGGCCTTGATAAAATTATTAAAAATAGTAATAATTTGTGTAAAATCATAAGAAATGATTTAGAAAGATTTGGGATGAAAAACTCCATATTTGAAAAGATAAAAATAGATTTTTATCGGAATGAACTAGTTTTGAACTAGAATTATAATTCTATTTATTTTTAAATAAATAAATTGAATTCGAAAAGGGTTTTAAAAATAACCAAAATTTCCAATAATTGCATTGGAGTGGATTTGAATCGAAATTGTCCTCGGAATATTTCGATGTTGGATTTCGTGATTATACAACTGTTGTTATGGAAATTTGAAAGATATAGATATATGTATCGTTATTTCCAATACGATATTTGTTAGTCGTAGAATTTGATGTTGAATATAAGCCGGTATATTTTCTATTCAGAGCCTTGTATTGAATATCAAATGTGATTTGGGTTTGTCGTGAATGGTGTCTTCACTAACACTGTTCTTGAACCCAGTTGAGAAAAGATTAAATCTTTTTATTTAGATTTAATGAAGTGTACCAATTAAATAATATTTAATTGGAATTGAATTGATATTGATTTTTGGGTTTATCGTGGACAGTGTTTTTTAATAACACTCGTTCTTTAACCCGATAATTAATGAAGGTGATTTTGGGTTTATTGTGAACTGTGTTTTTAAATGACACGGATTCTTTAACCCAGTCACAGATTAAAACTAAGTGGAGTTTTAATGAATCTTTAATTAGATTGAAATAATCGAAGTGGAGTATCACCAGTTTTGCTCCAGGCGATAGTTAAATCTTTAATTAGATTTGAACGTGAAATGGTAATTGAATTTACCGATAACACCGTGGTGTTAGATATGAAGTATAACCAGTTTTACTTCATGGGATGAATAGGTTGGGATTGGGAAATTAAAACAAATGATTACTTCGGTAAGGTTCGTTAATCCCGACTAGTTTGAATTGATATTCAAAAGTAGATTAAAGAATAAATTCAAGGAATTTATCTTTGATAAAATTAATGGGAACCTTTCCCTATGAATGTGAAATTTAGAAATTGACTGTCGGTTGGCCAAGCAGAATGGTTTTCTGGGTATTGATCTGATGTTGGTTTCGGCCTTCGGGGTTAATATTTGGGAAATTATTCTCTTGATTAATTTACGGTTAGTGACTAATGAATTGGAATGAGGCGTATGTTGTGTTTGTGTAACACTTTTATAATATATACGCGAGTTATTCAGAAAGACCGGGTTTATCCCATTCTGAATAACTGATTCGACGTGGTGTCGAAGATGAAGACGGTGGTCGAAGACCGGAAGTCTTCACGTCGTTTGGGTGATAACTGATGATCTTGATTGGGCTGTACACCCAAGAAGATGGAAACAGTTGGTGATCGTCCAGACGTACTTGGAGATCGATGGATATGCGGGGTACTAGGTGCCTCCGGTTTCGTTCAGACCCAGAACGGACTAGTAAATGGACTGTGTGTCTGACATTGGATTTTAGTCTGTGTGGTTGATCTCTATTAAATATATCTCTGTTTGGCGGCGGAGAATTTATTCTCTTGCTTAACGCCCTTCTCTGAGACGTACGAGCTCAGGGGTTATATATTGATGGATATCAAACGCATGGAGTGAATTGCCTGTGTGGCATGCCTAAGTGGCAATTGATCGAGGCTTCTGTTGAAAAGCAAAGTCTTGTGGTGATGATCAAAGCACGGCCTGTGTGGCACAGCTTTGTGTAACGTGAATTCGCGAGCCTCGCACCCCGGTTGTGAACCAAAAACGGGAGACGGACGTCAGGGAGGGCATGCGTTTCTTTCTAGCTAGAAGTGGCGTCAGTGGTTTTACACGCCCTGACGAGTTTGACTTATGTGGTTGTTGCTGTTGCGAGGCGCCTCGGTTATATCGGTTTCGGCCGATGCATTCTGGTCGGCTGACGGACCAGACGTACGCCCCAAAGGGCGGAGAAACGTATTGTTCAGGCACTATAATCCACATCGGTGGACCGGCCCTGAGGATCCAAGGGGCAGTTGCGGCTGTTCCGGAGACATGGGCTAGATTGTCTCGAATCGGTTGAGGACTATCTTTTGCCTCGGTTCATAGATGGAAATCCAACTTCCAAATACGTGACATTTGCGGTTTTAATTGTAGAACTAGTATGACGACATGATATATGGTACCCATGCCGCCTATGATTGATACTTATGATTTGAAGTTGTTTTATACACTATGCACTTATAATAGTATCAAATAATCTGTTTTAAACGTATCAAGCATTCTTTGGCTGTTATAAGGGAAAACCCTATCCCCCGGCTTGCGTTGCATTGTGTGATAGGACCTGGGTCTTATAACAGCTTCATTTTTCTTTATTTAGCATTGCGCTGTTGTTTTATGCACTGGTATTCTTGGGAGGAAACCCGTTCCGCGTTAGCGGCGTGGTCCCTTGATTTACCCAACTTTAAAAATAAAGATTAATAATTGTTTTAGTTCTCACACCAGTCCCATGACTGACCTGGAGTTTATTGTTTTAACCTAAACTCTGGGTGCCCTTATTTTCGACACGGGCAGCTAGTAGTTTTGGTTTTGCAGATTTATATTCACAGGATCCTGGTTAACAGCTGGAACGATATCCGGAAAGCTTTGTATCCGAATATCTACTTCTAGTTGTGTATTGTATTATTTTCCGCTGCTATGTATTTAAATGTAATTTAAATCTCTGATATTTCTGTGTAATATTTATTTGTTAATACTCTGTATATTCTTGTAATCTGATGCATTGTTGTAATATACAATGAAATGTTCTTCTGTATGCGTTCTGTTCTGTCCTGTTCTCAAACGATAGGGCGTTTCGAACGGCCTGGATCGGTTTAGCGACTGGTTCGGACCGAGCGAAATTCCTTGCCGTCACACAAGTTGGTTAAGTATATTCAAGCAGTTCATGACTTAACCCTATCAAGTCATCGTGTCAAACTGGTTAAGTATATTCAAGCGGTTCATGACTTAACCCTATCAAATCATCGTGTCAAATTGATTAAGTATATTCAAGCGGTTCAGGACTTAACCCTATCAAATCATCGTGTCAAATTGGTTAAGCATATTCAAGCGGTTCAGGACTTAACCCTATCAAATCATCGTGTTAAATTAGTTAAGTATATTCAAGTGGTTCATGACTTAACCCTATCATGTGGCATTAATTCATTAATGCACTTCAACCTCTCACATTAGCCTAACTGTTGTGGTTACTGGATTTTCCGGGCAGTTCCGGGCAGTTTACACCACAACATAGTCTGACCTCGGGTTTTACGTGCGATATGACCAACTACCCACATTGGATCCTATTGTTTGCAGCCACTGGATTTGCAGGGCGGTTCCGGGCAGATTTACACTGCAAACTCAACCCAACCTCGAGTTGACCATTTTCAAGTTTATCAAATTGTTATGCCCACAATCAAGTTTTCATGTCAAACTTCATGTCGAGTTTTCATGTCATGTTTCACGTCAAATCGTGTCAAGTTTTCAAGGCAAGTTTCATATCAAGTCGATGTCAGGTTCGTGTCCATATCCAGGTTTAAGTTATAACAGCGTTCATGTTTCAAGTTTTTCCTATTATCGAGTTCATAATTCATGTTCATAACCAATTCATGTTTTGCCTATTCTACCCAAATCGTATTCCCATCGCACGTGAACGTGAATCGATCTATACTACAAATAAATCCAAATCTCGAAATAGGGGGAATAGCATCAAAACTATGATAGGCAAAAGGGACTAGCATAAAGCAATAAAAGGGGTTACAAGACTAGCTTGATATAACTTGAGATAGTTGATTACAACATCACTGGCATATAGGATTTCAAATCTAGCAAGATAAGGCGATAGTCATGATAAATACTGACATAAAAGAATAGGCATGCAAAAGCAAGCCAAATGCAAGAATAATGGATCCAGTGGTTTTGGTGTACATAATTGCGAATAAGCTAAGCAAGTCACGCCCTAGGTATATGATTCAACAAAATGTCAATTCGGTGCACAACGTGGTTTTCAACCAAGGTGTCATAGGCATGAACAATCAACTATGATAGTCTTAGGCAATTAACCCCAACAGTCATAGGTAGAAATCTCATAATTATGAATCATAAGCGACTCATAACAATAATCATGGATAATTATCAAAGATAGTTCTAGGCAAATAGTCACAGGCAAGTCACAGTAATAGTTTCAAAGTCATGGTCATAGATAATGGCCTTATGTTCATAATCATAGGTAATAATCCTCATAGTCAAGAGTCATAGGTGATTAACCACAATTGTCCTCGTCATGGTCATAGACATGGTCTCATGTTCATAGTCATAGGCATGGTCTTATGTTCACAGTCATAGGCATGGTGTTATGTTTTGTCATAGGCACAGGTATAGTCTTATGTTCATCGTCATAGTCGTAGGCATATTAAGGTTATAGTCCTGAAAGAATTTGATTTACAACATGAATAGGCCCCAAACAGAAATATTTCCACAAGCCAAGATCAAGAATTTATGTTAAAAACTAGCGTTTGAATAATAATAAACTAGGTCCAACAACATGAATGGGCATGATTCAGTCGATAAGAAATAGTCCCAAAACCATGGATTCAAGAAGAAACAAGAACAGATCCAAATAGATAATCAAGCTTAGGCCCAATTTCATTTCATCACATGTCCATATTAAATTTAATTATTTTAATCTGAAAATAACTAGAACTTACAGAGCGCGGATCGAGAATTAGAGTGCAAAGATTTGATTCTAGAAACGGTTGTTGCAGTTGCTGAATCTCTACTTGCTTAGTCTTGTTCTAGTTGAGAAGCCTCCAATTAGCAATTCCTAGATGTTGTCTTGATGAAGAAGAAGTAGCCATTCTATCTTTAATTTAATTATTTCAGAAACAACATAAGGATAGAAAGAATTGGTGTGGAAAGAATGAGACTAGGGGTGAGTTTGTATAGGGTTAGGCAGACAAATCTGGTCACGAAACAAGTCTAAATTCATCAGAATGCATCAGGTTCAGAAAAGTGGTTCGGGAGGCAAGTCGACCCCCAGGTCGACACTATGGTCGACCTGGCCCTTGGGAGGTCGACAGTATGGTCGACCCCCAGGTCGACCTGGTCTATGGGCGGGAGTTTTCCCGCCCTTCCTGCTGCGGGGTTTGAATTTTGAATTTCGAATTCAAAATTCGAGTTGTCTTTGCTTCTGAAAATTTCTGAAACTTCTAGAGGTCATAACTTGGTCTTACGAACTCCGATTTTCGAAAACTCGTTCTCTATTTCGTGTAAAATTTCGAGACAAATGCAATGGCGCAACCCATTTCTCCTGATTCTGATTTTAAAATTTAATTCTGCCTAGATTTATAGTCTTAACGTGTTATAAAAATTTGGGTTGTTACATTCTCCCCTCCTTAAAGGATTTCGTCCCCGAAATCTTCAGGTTAAGAAGAATGTGTCCTACCATCCAATCACCCATCTACCCAACCATTAATCACAGGCATCCATTGTCCTTAAGAGATTTCTAATGCTGTATGAAAACATGCAGAAAGTGTGTGTATATGTTCCTTATTTATTGCAAATGATCAGGCCTGATTGATCTTCTTAATGCAAAATATGTTTAGTGCCATGAGTCCAACATGTATGCAAATAGCCCTAATCACATAAACACTATATGTGTGCACAAACATCCATCCATATGCATCATTCATATGATAACACATTCAATCTCATCCATAAACAAGTATAAACACTCATGCATATGCAATATGAAAATGTGTCTGAGCCGATCTAGTGCATAATGTGTGTTATGCAACCACGAGCAACCACTTGCGACCACATGCAACTACTTGCAACCATTAATCATAACATGTCTCAAACACATGTTTCACCCAATTGTTCCTACCTAAAGATATAACCGAATGATAGAAGCAAGTAAAAACTTTGTGCCCATTAGGCAATGTCAAAGCTAGAAATCTACGTCACATATATACTGAATAGGAGAAGAACTCCCTAAGAGCCAGCCCATATACTAAAAAACCGAAAAAGTTTAGTCAACCCAACGGACACCCTCAAGCCCCAACATGTATTACTAACAGATGATCCCTATAGGATTTTGCAACAGAAATAGGATTGAGAATAGGACCGAGAGGTTATACTTAAAAGATAGCATGCCAGTAAGCTCTACAGGAAAAGAGGGATCAAGGATATACTCTTAAAAAGAGATATCATGCGCGTATCTAGTCTTCAATCTTCTAAGTCGTGTTTCCTTGAGCTTAACTCCATTGTGCTTTGACCGTTTTTAACTTCACAATTTCGTAGTCCCTTAATTCTTGTTCCCAGAATATGAGTTGGAACTCATTCCTCTGTCGCCTCTCGTTCCACTTTCGCTTGTTCTCTTTCTAGTATACCCGATTCAAACATAACTGCGTACTCATTGTTTCGTGCAAGCTCTCTAAAATTCACTAGTGAATCTTGGATCTCATTCACTTACTAGAAGGTATTCCACATAAATGGATTATCTCTTGAGAATAAACAAATGCCAACCATGTTGCCAATTGTACTTACTAAGGTGATTTTCTATAACTCATGCATATGCGAAATGAACCATCCACCTTAGTGGCGAACACTACTCGGGATCAATAGATGTATCAAGAGATTCTAGGTAACTAAGCATGGAAGAACCCTAAGGGTTACCCTAGACTTCGAGGACATTACCGGGGCAAGTCAAGAGTCTAACTACCCTCTTTTCATACTCGAGAATGGTACCATTTCTGGACAACCACTCCATCCCTAGAATCAACCCATAGCCCAAAAATATAAGCATTGCTTAGCCTAGGCATTCTCAAATCCAAACAAGTCATGAATAAATGAGCCGATTACCCAACAGGATTTGAGACACAAAAATGGGATCCTTTACTTCGCTAGTACTAAGGTGCAGAGACTCAACTAATGAAGCAGAGTTTAAAGGATGCAATGTATATAAAAACAAAGTGCCCACTGTATGATAGAAAAGAGCAGCTAAACTTTTAACATAAGCATTACCACCTCTCTTAGGTATGCTAGTAGTGAGAGCATACAATTTCCCTCTCGACGATCTTGTTCTTTGCCCTTGTCTTTGTCCTATGATACTTATTACATGTCCCTTTTTACCATACCAACGATGTTCTTTCTTGTCATGGGTTTTTGTTCTTCTTTCACTTGGCCTCTTTCCTTTTACTTTTTTTTCCTCTTCGTGGATTAAGCCATATCAACAAGTTTCTCATCCTTAGACTTGTGTTCTTTATACTCGTTCCTACTATCCTTGTATAGCTTGTTGACAAGTTTCTCGAAAGCTACTTCCATCGCACGGCAACCCTACAAAGCTTGAGATAAGATTGGTCGCAAGTAAAACTACTGCGGCTACAAATGGAGGTTGGACACTACTTTTCCCTCCGACATGTGTCGCATGACTACAAAATATGGTGAAAAAGAAATGGAGAAGAGACTCAAGGAGAGAATCAAAAGATGGTGCATATGGCTTTGGGGAATGGCCTTTAAATAAAACAAGATTTTTTTCTTGAAAAATGCTTCCTTGTAAACGGTTTTGAAAATAATTTCAGAAGGTTTTAAGAAAATTTTGCCCAGTCTGGTAACCTTCTGCTCTGATACCAAATGTAACAACCCGGAAAATGCGAGCCAGTTTAAAATTTTTATTTTGGCAATTTTAGCGAATTTTGAACATTTAAAATAGATTATTTTGAATAATATCGACGAGAAATTTATTTTGAATATAATTCGAACGTATATATTATATACGTCGTCGTTAGAATATAAATTTTATTTATAATTATAAAAGGAATTGAAAATGGCGCGGTAGTTCGATAATTCGATTTCAAACTTCAAATGAATGTACCGGGTGCAAAATAAACTGGATTTTAGCGAAACCAAAAATAATAGGATCTATTAGAGAATATCGTTCCAACGAATCTGAAAAATCGAAATTTCATAGTGGGAATCAAAAGATATGTCCAGTTGAAAATTCTGAATAATCGCTATGGAATTCAGGCCCTTAAAAATAACCATCTTGCAAACGACCTCGGATTTCGACGAAACCACTTTTGTTGGATCCATGATGTCAAATTATTACTAGGTTTCAAATTTCATAATTTTTCGAATCAATATGTGAGAGTGGCAAAGGAAAACGCGTTTGACCAGTTTCAGTTGATTTTAATAGACTGGAAAATGGCCATTTTTTCCAACGGTCTCAGAATTCGCTGAAACTAGTTTTGTTAGAACCGTATCGTCAATACGAAGCTAGAAAATATTTTTCTGGGATTTATAGAGTTAGTATGTGACCCCGGTAAATTGAAATATGCGTTCAAATTGAATATATAGAGTTATATTTTAAATTTGGCGGAAACTGATCGAAACGATCGAATCAGCTTATGATACATATCCCATTGTGTTCGGAATGGGGGTGAAACGCTATGAACGACAGGCGGTGGGCCTCGTTTAGAGGTCAAATGAAAAGTCAACTTTTTGAAATTAAATAAATTAAAAAAAACTTTCTCTCTTCCCCTTATCTCCTCTGCCCCCCTCCCTTGTTCCTCATTCGATCCAGAACGATTAAAGATGAAAAAAAAACTTCAATCGCGGAAGACCGCGATGCGCCACCGCCGCCTGAGGCGCATGCCCCCCCTCCGCCTGCCGCTGCTATCCCCCCTGTCGCGCCTCCCCCTTCTATTCTCTCTCCTCGAAAACCCTAACCCCTAAAATCAAGCCACCTCCCCCTTGTGGAAGCCCAACGCCGCCCTGTCGCCTCCCCTCCACGTCAGACGCCTGCCGCCCCTCCTTCCTTCCCAATTCCGACAAGTAAACTCCCCCTCCTCCACCGATTGACTGTAAGCTTTATTTACTTCCTTCTTTTATTATATTTTTAAATGAAATCAGTTTTAGTTCATAGGAAAAAAATCATTGTTTGTCAAATGATTTTTGGTAGAAATGATTTCGAAATAAAAAGATTCGATTTTTAATTTAGTTAAAAATATAATTTTTATAGGGTAGAAATGTTAAAGATACGATTTTTACTATGAGTAGAAGATCAAAAATATGATTTTTATATTATAGAAGTGTTAAAATTTTGATCTTCATGTATGTAGTGAATCAAAAATATGATTTTTACTTGTGTAGGGTATTAAAAATATGATCTTTATATAATAGAAGATATAAAAATACTATTTTTATATAAGTAGTGTATTGAAAATAGAATTTCTATATAATAGAAAATATAAAAATATTATCTTTATATACGTAGCGAAATAAAAATCTGATTTTTATTATATATATAGTGATGTAAGGTAAAGGCGAAATCTTTATATAGAGAATATCGTGATAAAAATATAATCTTTATTATATGAACATCGATGTAAAAATAGAATTTTTATCTGTATAGTAGCGATGTAAAAATAGAATTTTTATCTATATAGTAGCGGTGTAAAAATTGAATTTTTATCTATATAGTAGCGTTGTAAAAATAGAATTTTTATCTATATAGTAGCAGGGTGAAAATAGAATTTTTATCCATATGGAGTGATTATAAAAATGTGATTTTTATATACATAGCAACAATATAAAAATGTGATTTTTATATATGTAGTGGCTACGGGCAACGAAAGTGACAAAAGGCTGAGAACGGCAATGATTTCTACATAAGAAGTGTTGTGGAGTTGGGATAGCTTTGGTGAGAACTTCTCACTCTAAATTTCTTTTTCTATTTATATATATATATACTAGGATGCAGACGGTGCTTAGTAGCACCCGACACCCGTCGTCCACAGATCATGGATGGCTTGTATGCTTGTTTGATGGGTGGTGAAATTGGTTTGTGACGTTGATGTGAAATCGATAATATAGATTAATGTGTTGAAATAAATTAATCATCGTTAAAAATATAATTTTTAACGTGAATGTGAATGAATATTTATAAACAAATCGGCCGATTTGTTTATATACACTGATTTGACTGATATTGATTGGGTCGATAAATTTTACACATCGCCCAACTGCACAAATAATATTCAGTGTTTGTTGATTTGAAACCCCACACGGGTGTTGGGATGATATTTGGCGTACACTAATCCCAATTATTTAATTGTATGTCGATCGATTGGTCGACGGGCTGTGTAAGCGTTAATTATTAATATTTGATGCTTATGCAGTAGTGTAGTGCACTTTGGATGATGGTTGATTGTTTATCATTGCTATTATATACATATGTTGTATGGAACCCATATAATTAACGTTATATGGTAATTGATTGGGCCTCATTCCAATCGGGAAAATAATGAATATTATAAAATAAAATTCATGTGTTGAATATAAAAATAATAATGTGTTGACGATGTGCATGTGTTGAAACTACTTATGTGTTGAGTGAAATATTTTAATAATAAAATTTACATCTTTATCATATTTAAAATTAGAATCTACTTCACGGTGGAGTCTAATTGAAAATCAAACGATAGATACCATAATTTTATAAAATATTTTACATAACAAAAATAGTCGTGTGTTGACAGTACTCATGTGTTGAGATTAGTCGTGTGTTGGAAAAAAAAATAGATTCATGTGTTGAATAGAATAAATATTCATTTGTTGAATAGAATAACGAATTTATTGAAATATATATATAAAGCCGTGTTGATTAGAGTTGCGCCATTTTGACGTGAGCGATATTTATATCGATTATATTCATTTTTATAATGAATATAGAAAATGAGTGATTTCAAAATATAACGTTTTGAAAATATTATCATTTATATAGTAATGATACGAAATATTCAATTTTGATTAGAAATTGAATATAGAGTTGAAATGGTTTTGAAAACGAATTTAAAACGATTTATAAAATATGTTTTGAATTGAAATCGACGAAATATATATAATATATATATATTATATATATAATGGCCTGAATAGAACGCGCCGCACCGCGGCAGTTCGTGAATTTCGACCATTGACTTCGAATTGACGTTACGGGAGATCCGACCGTCGGATTCCCCTAAAACCGGAACCGTTGGGTTCGTATCGAAAATAGCTTTCCAATGAATATTTGAAATTTGAAATATAACGGTTGGATTTGGAATTATGTCCAAATCAAATTTGAAAAAGGTCGCTGTAAGTGCAGTTCGATGGCCGTTGATGGAAATCGACTGTATGGGCCTTGATAAAATTATTAAAAATATTAATAATTTGTGTAAAATCATAATATGTGAATTAGAAAGAACTGGGATGAAAAACTCCATATTTGAAAGGACAAAAATAGATTTTTATCGAAATGAACTGGTTTTGAACTAGGACTAAAACCAATTTATTTTTGAAATGAATAAATTGAATTTGAATCGGTTTTGAAAATAACCAGAAGTTCCAATATATATAAAGTGGAAGTGGATCTGAATCGAAATCGTCTTTGGAATATTTTGATATTGGATTTCGTGACTATACAGATATTGTTATGGGAATTTGAAAGATATATTTTATATCGTTATTTCCAATACGATATTTGTTGGTTTCAGAATTTGATATTGAATATAAGCCGGTATATTTTCTATTCAGAGCCTTGTATTTAATATCAAATGTGATTTGGGTTTATCGTGAATCGTGTTTCAAATGACATTGGTTCTTTAACCCAATTAAAGATAGGATATTGATTTTTAAGAAGATTAAAACTAAGTGGAGTTTTAATGAACCTTTAATTAGATTGAAATGTGAATTGATAATTTCAATTATCAAATCTGAAAGGTGATCGAGAATGGAGTAGCACCAGTATTGCTCCAAAGCAATAGTTAAATCTTTAATTAGATTTGAACGTGAAATGATAATTAATTTTACTGATAATACTGTGGTGTTAGATTTGGAGTATTACCAGTTTTGCTCCAAAGCGGTAGTTAAATCTTTAATTAGATTTGAACGTGAAATGATAATTAATTTTACCGATAATACTGTGGTGTTAGATTTGGAGTATTACCAGTTTTGCTCCATGGGATGAATAGGTTGGGATTGGGAAATAAAATAAATAGTTACTTCGGTGTGGTTCGCTAATCCCGACTGGTTTGGAAAACCATGACATAGTTTGAAATGATATCCAAAGGAAGATTAAAGAATAAATTTAGAAGAATTTATCTTGGATTAAATTAATGGGAACCTTTCCCTAAAAATGTGATTTTGTGAATAAAAGAATATTCTGAATTGGAATGAGGCGTTTGTTGTGTTTGGGTAACATTTGTTTATCATATACGTGGGTTATTCAGAAAGGCCGGGTTTATACCTATTCTGAATAACCGATTCGACGAGATGTCGAAGGTGAAGGCGGTGGTTGAAGGCCGGAAGTATTCACATCATCTGGGTGATTACTGATGATCTCGATTGGGCTGTACACCCAAGATGAGGGAAACAGTTGGTGATCGTCTAGACGTACTTGGAGATGGATGGATATGCGAGGAAAGTGCCTCCGGTTTCATTCAGACCCAGAGCGAACTTGTAAATGGATTGTGTGTCTGACATTGGATTTTATTCTGTGTTGATTGATCTCTATTAAATATACATCTGTTTGGCGGCGGAGAATTTATTCTCCTGCTTAACGCCCTTCTCTGAGACGTACGAGCTCAGAGGTTGTATATCGATGGACATCAGTCGCATGGAGTGAATTGCCAGTGTGGCACGCGTAAGTGGCAATTGATCAAGGCTTCTGTTGAAAAGCAAAGTCTTGTGGTTGATGATCAAAGCACGACCTGTGTGGCGCAGCTTTGTGTATAACGTGAATTCGCGAGCCTCACACCTCGGTATGAGTCAAAAACAGGATAGTGACTGTAGGGAGAGCACGACGTTTCTTTCTAGCTAGGGTGGTGTCAGTGACCTACCAGCCCTGACATTTATATACTTTTCACCTGTGTGGTTGTTGGATATGAGGCGCCTCGGATATAGGTCTGTAAGGACCAGGAAACGTGTGTTCAGGAATAATTAATCCTCAAACGTAAGAGAGGACCGGCCCTGAAGATCCAAGGATCATAGTGGGGTCCTGAGGCATTTGTTAGAGTGTCTCGAATCGGAGAGGAGCTTGCCCCTTGCCTCGACTCATGACAGAATTCCAATTTCCAATACTTGATATTGCGGTTTTAGTTGTAGAACTAGTATGGCGACATGATAGATGGTACCCATGCCGCCTACGATTGATATTTATGATTTGAATTGTTTTGACACTATACACTTATTATAGTATCAAATGATTTGTTTTGACGTACCAAGCATGTTTGGCTATTATAAGGGAAAACCCTATCCTCCGGCTTGCGTTGCATTGTGTGATGGGATCTGGGTCTTATAATAGCTTCATTTTTCCAAAAAGCATTGCGTTGTTTTGTTATATGCACTAGTATTCTTGGGAGGAAACCCGTTCCGTGTTATACGACATGGTCCCTTGAATTACTCTCTTTTAAAGTAAAGTTTTAAATAACTGTTTTAGTTCTGATACCAGTCACATGACTGACCTGGAGTTTATTGTTTTAACCTAAACTCTAGGTGCCCCTATTTTCCACACGGGCAGCTAGTAGTTTTGGTTTTGCATATTTATATTCACAGGATCCTGATTTACAGCTGGAACGATGCTCGGAAAGCTCTGTGTCCGTGCATTATTTCTAATTGTGCTTTTGTATTATTTTCCACTGCGATGTATTTAAATGTAATTTAAATCTATGATATTTGTTGAATGTAATTTATTCATTTATACTCTGTATATTCTTGTATCTGATGGAATTGTTGAAATAACAATGAAATGTTCTTCTGTCTGTGTTTCGATGTGTGTTGTTCTCAAAGTATCCGCTCTTTCTTTCACGGGGAAGTTACGGGTTCTTACACTAAATGTAACACCCCACATCCGCTAGGGTCACTCACAAAGGGAATGCACTAGCTTTGGTGGAGCATTATCTAGGTAAACATACAGAAATATTACAAGATAGAACATATAAAACAGCGGAAGAAGAACCAAATTTTATTGCTTTAAAAATCTAGAAAGGTCTAAAGCCTTTTTACATCAAAATGCCATTAAATCCCTTACATCGAAATCTGTCTTGCAACATTAAAGAAGCATAAAACCATAGTTATAAATCATTCCCCAATAAAGCAGCAAAGCAAGCCATAGCCAAGAGTAATCCAATCCTTCATGAAATAGCCTTGGAGCTCGATAAGATCCAAACTAAGCTATGTTCCCACCCTGTGAACCTGGGGGGGGGGGGTGGGGGGAGGGAACGGAAGAAAAAGAGGCGAAACAAACTGGGTCAGTCATAAAGACTGAGTAAGTCCTAGTGACTTTCAGCATAAAAACAGGTAAAGATAACATGGCATGAATAAACTGAAAGTGAACATGAGCATAATGACAAGGTAAGCTAAAGGCACGATATCTAAGACTAACATCATAGAATTTCTGTCATGTATAACATTTCAAGGTTCCCATTCAGGATGAACTAAGTATAGTTTCGCAAGATTTTTATCATCGCAAGATTTCTCTGCTTCACCATTAAAATGATATCTATTTGCTCTGATTTCCTAAATTCTCTGCACCAACTGTACTGGTATCCCAACATGTATCATCATTTCCATGCATATGTACAGTCCCTTGCCGTATATCGTACGGGTTTCATCACGTATTTCTATACTACTTCAACGTAGTGCCACCATTCTTGAAATCGTTTGGACCGCCACTCTTGTTCTGGCTAGGTTTCCTTATCATGAGCTATCGCGTGTTCAACTAGGATTTATGCCACCTAGGGCCACTAGGGAATGCTACCGATTGAACGTTTTCTAGATTCGATTAGGATTTATGCCACCTAGGACCACTAGGGATTATGCTTCCTAACGAATTCCACGTAACGATCTATTAATCGATCGGCTCCCTACAAGTCCTAGCTCGTTCATGTGTCTGTGTCATACGGCCCTATCCAGAAATGTAGTTACCTATGCTAGGTCCACCATAGGGTGTATCAAGTCCTATGGTGCCAACCACCGACACGAATCAAGCAAGCACAGTTTAAATCTACGGGTGCCCAATGCCTGCTTTTTCAACTCCGGACTACGTGCACGCCTGAACCTACAATGGCGCACCTACTCTGTCGTCGTTGTGGTCGCTTACAATCAGCCCAGTAATCGTGCCCCACCCTGCCTAGTTCCAGGGTATCGTGATACATCTAGTGGGTTACTGCTAAAAAGGACTGCGCAACTAGGGTTTCCGTCTAGTAGGTTAAGTGTTGTCGTTTAAATTCGAGACTTAACCCCATCGGTCTAGCATGTCAAGTTGGTTAAGTGTTGTCATTCAAGTTCATGACTTAACCCGTCTACGTGTCATGTCAAATTGGCTAAGTCTTGTCGTTTAAATTCATGACTTAGCCCTACGAATCATGTGTCAAGTTGGTTAAGTATATTCAAGCAGTTCATGACTTAACCATATCAAGTCATCGTGTCAAACTGGTTAAGTATATTCAAGCGGTTCATGACTTAACCCTATCAAATCATCGTGTCAAATTGATTAAGTATATTCAAGCGGTTCAGGACTTAACCCTATCAAATCATCGTGTCAAATTGTTTAAGCATATTCAAGCGGTTCAGGACTTAACCCTATCAAATCATCGTGTTAAATTGGTTAAGTATATTCAAGTGGTTCATGACTTAACCCTATCATGTGGCATTAATTCATTAATGCACTTCAACCTCTCACATTAGACTAATTGTTGTGGTTATTGGATTTTCCGGGCGGTTCCGGGCAGATTTACACCACAACATAGTCTAACCTCGGATTTTACGTGCGATATGACCAACTACCCACATTGGATCCTATTGTTTGCAGCCACTGGATTTGTCGGGCGGTTCCGGGTAGATTTACACTGCAAACTCAACCCAACCTCGAGTTGGCCATTTTCAAGTTTATCTAATTGTCATGCCCACAATCAAGTTTTCATGTCAAAATTCATGTCTAGTTTTCATGTCATGTTTCACGTCAAATCGTGTCAAGTTTTCAAGGCAAGTTTCATATTAAGTCGTGTCAGGTTCGTGTCCATATCCAGGTTCAAGTTATAACAGCGTTCATGTTTCAAGTTTTGCCTATTATCGAGTTTATAATTCATGTTCATAACCAATTCATGTTTTGCCTATTCTACCCAAATCGTATTCCCATCGCACATGAACGTGAATCGATCTATACTACAAATAAATCCAAATCTCGAAATAGGGGGACTAGCATCAAAACTATGATAGGCAAAAGGGACTAGCATGAAGCAATAAAAAGGGTTACAAGACTAGCATGACATAACTTGAGATAGTTGATTACAACATCACTGGCATATAGTATTTCAAATCTAGCAAGATAAGGCGGTAGTCATGATAAATCCTGACACAAAAGAATAGGCATGCAAAGCAAGCCAAATGCAAGAATAATGGATCCAGTGATTTTGGTGTACATAATTGCAAATAAGCTAAGCAAGTCACACCCTAGGTATATGATTCAACAAAATGTCAATTCGGTGCACAACGTGGTTTTCAACCAAGGTGTCATGGGCATGAACAATCAACTATGATAGTCTTAGGCAATTAACCCCAACAGTCATAGGTAGAAATCTCATAATTATGAATCATAAGCGACTCATCACAATAATCATGGATAATTATCAAAGATAGTTCTAGGAAAATAGTCACAGGCAAGTCACAGTAATAGTTTCAAAGTCATGGTCATAGATAATGGCCTTATGTTCATAATCATAGGTAATAATCCTCATAGTCAAGAGTCATAGGTGATTAACCACAATTTTCCTCGTCATGGTCATAGACATAGTCTCATGTTCACAGTCATAGGCATGGTCTTATGTTCACAGTCATAAGCATGTTCTTATGTTTTGTCATAGGCACATGTATAGTCTTATGTTCATCGTCATAGTCGTAGGCATATTAAGGTTATAGTCCTGAAAGAATTTGATTTACAACATGAATAGGCCCCAAACAGAAATATTGCCACAAGTCAAGATCAAGAATTTATGTTAAAAACTAGCGTTTGAATAATAATAAACTAGGTCCAACAACATGAATGGGCACGATTCAGTCGATAAGAAATAGTCCCAAAACCATGGATTCAAGAAGAAACAAGAACAGATCCAAATAGATAATCAAGCTTAGGCCCAATTTCATTTCATCACATGTCCATATTAAATTTAATTATTTTAATCTGAAAATAACTAGAACTTACAGAGCGCGGATCGAGAATTAGAGTGCAAAGATTTGATTCTAGAAACGGTTGTTGCAGTTGCTGAATCTCTACTTGCTTAGTCTTGTTCTAGTTGAGAAGCCTCCAATTAGCAATTCCTAGATGTTGTCTTGATGAAGAAGAAGTAGCCATTCTATCTTTAATTTAATTATTTCAGAAACAACATAAGGATAGAAAGAATTGGTGTGGAAAGAATGAGACTAGGGGTGAGTTTGTATAGGGTTAGGCAGACAAATCTGGTCACGAAACAAGTCTAAATTCATCAGAATGCATCAGGTTCAGAAAAGTGGTTCGGGAGGCAAGTCGACCCCCAGGTCGACACTATGGTCGACCTGGTCCCACCCAGGTCGACACTATGGTCGACCTGGCCCCTGGGAGGTCGACAGTATGGTCAAACCCCAGGTCGACCTGGTCTATGGGCGGGAGTTTTCCCGCCCTGCCTGCTGCGGGGTTTGAATTTTGAATTTCGAATTCAAAAATCGAGCTGTCTTTGCTTCTGAAAATTTCTGAAACTTCTAGAGGTCATAACTTGGTCATACGAACTCCAATTTTCGAAAACTCGGACTCTATTTCGTGTAAAATTTTGAGACGAACGCAATGGAGCAACCCATTTCCCCTGATTTTGATTTTAAAATTTAATTCTGCCTAGATTTCTAGTCTTAACATGTTATAAAAATTCGGGTTGTTACAGATTTATTTGGACCAACTAAGGTTCAGTCAATAAATCACAATCGATATGTGTTTGTAATTATTGATGATTACTCTCGTTACACCTAGACAGTTTTCTTGAAAAACAAATGTGACACTTTTGAACATTTCAAATCTTTTGCCAAGAGAATTCAGAAATCGAAAGGGCTTAAAGTTAAAAATATAAGAAGCGTTCATGGTGGAGAGTTCGAAAATAATGAATCTGAACATTTTTGTACAAAGAAAGGTATATATCAAAAAAAATCTTTCCTAGAACTCCGCAACAAAATGAAGTAGTAGAACGGAAAAATCGAACCTTACATGAATGTGCAAGAACATTAGTAAATGGAACCACTTTATCAAAACATTTCTGGGCAGAAGCTGTTGCAATTGCTTGTTATGTTCTGAATCATGTATCCATTCGACCTCTCACCAAGAATACTTGTTATGAATTATTTAACAAAAGAAAGCCTAATATCCCATACTTTAATGTATTTGGTTCTAAGTGATTTATCTTAAATACGAAAGATTATCTTGGTAAATTCGATCCAAAGGCCGATGAAGGTATATTTGTTGGTTATTCGGAGTGAAGCAAGGCCTATCGTATATTAAATAAACGAAACAAAACTACTGAAGAATCACTTCATGTGTCTTCCGGTAAATTCTATTAGCATCCTCGAAATATATCAGATAATGACGAAACTATAGTCGTTGATAATCCAATCATTACAAATGTTGATTCTAACTCCGAAACGATTGTTGAAAATTTTCCTCAACCATGTGAGTTACGATCTCCACCAAGGAGACAATCTCCACAAAGGATACAATCTCCAGCGAGAATACTAAGAGATCATCCTACTCAAAATATAATAGGGGAAGTAACATCACAAGTCGGAACAAGGAATCAACTCTACCAAATGGGTCATGTCATGTTTCTTTAAAATATCGAAGCAAAGAATCCAAAAGAGGTTGCTACTGATGATTACTAGAACATTGCCATGCAGTAAGAACTAAATCAGTTCGAGCGCAATGAGGTCTGGGAACTTGTTCCAAGACCAACTAATCAATTAGTTATTAGTACTAAGTGGGTCTTTAAAAATAAGGCTGATGAACAAGGTAACATTACCAGAAATAAAGCAAGGTTAGTAGTACAAGGGTATAATTAGGAAGAAGGTATCAATAATGAAGATACATTTGCACCAGTTGCTCGACTAGAAGCTATTAGGATCCTATTATCTTTTTCTTGTCACCATAATTTCAAACTTTATCAGATGAATGTCAAGAGTGCTTTTCTAAATGGATTTATCAAAAAGAATGTATATGTCGAACAACCTCCTTTGCTCATACATGAAAAATATCCTGACTATGTGTACAAACTTAAGAAGGCTCTGTATAGTTTAAAACAAGCACCTCGTGCTTGGTATGAACGACTATGTAGCTATCTTATTAACTCAGGATTTCAAACAGCCAAGGTCGATCAAACTTTGTTTATCAAACATTCTCGAAAAGATATTCTAGTTATCCAGATATATGTAGACGACGTCATCTTTGGTTCAACAAATGATAAACCCTGTAAAGAGTTTGCAATTATGACCAAAGAATTTGAAATGTCTCATATGGGAGAAATATCATATTTTCTTGGTCTTCAAATAAAACAACTTTTGAACAGTATTTTTATTAATCAAGAAAAATACTGTAGAAATCTTATCAAACGCTTCATATCAGAAAATACATCTGGTAAACCTACTCCCATGAGTACAACTACACATCTTGAAAAATATGAAAATGGTAAGAGCGTTGACCAGATGCTATATCGAAGCATGATTGGTTCTCTTCTGTATCTTATAGCTAGTCGTCCATATATAATGATGAGTGTATGTCTATGTGCACGCATTCAAGCAGATCCAAAGGAATCAAACCTACGAGCAGTGAAACATATAATTCGTTATCTTAATAATACCAAAGATTTTAGTCTTTCTACCCAAAAGAATGTCCATTCGAATTAGTATCATATAGTAATGCTGATTTCGGAGGTTCTCGAATGGATAGAAAGAGTACAATTGGTACGTGCTATTTCATTGGAAAATCACTTGTATCTTGGTTTAGTAAGAAACAGAATTGTGTTTCACTATCAACGTGTGAAGCTGAATATATATCAACAGCTCTCGCTTATACTCAAGTAATATACATGCAACAAACACTTCAAGATTTTGATATTCATTTATCAAATTCTATTATATACTGTGATAACACAAGTGATATAAATCTTTCTAAAAATCCAGTGAATCACTCTCGAACCAAACACATTGATATCCGTCATCATTTCCTTAGAGATAATATCGAAAAAGGAAATATATGTCTCGAATACTTCCAAACTGATAATCAACTAGCGGACATTTTTACTAAGCCTCTACTAGAGTCTAAGTTTATAAAATTACGTAGAGAGCTTGGTCTTATCTTTAGAAAAGAACTTGACAAATAATGTTATCACTAATGTTATATTTTGTTAGTTCTTTTCACATCCAGTTTATATTTCCTCAAAACATTAGCTATTTTTGGCTTTTGTTGAATATGAGCTTTTAAATATTCTACGGCCAATAATTCATGTTAATTCCTAGCCTCAAGTCTATATATAGAGAAAAACCTATATAAACTTGCTATTCTCTCCATCTTAATCTCCCAAACTGATCATGGCACATACATGTGATGAGTGTGCTCAAAAATCCCATATTTCTGTTGTAGGTTCTGAGCCGGAGGAGTATTACTCTCCCGAAACTCCAAAATATAAATCAAAGTGTCATCACAAATGCAATCATACTCCTGGCAATACACCAACTTCGAAAACGGCAAAGAAAGCGTTGTTTTGTTCACCCCGTACTAGAGAGAAGATCGACGAGATTTATCATTACCAAAAACATCAAATTGATCTTCAAAGACAGCTACATTATGAGCAACAACTGACCTCGAAACGACTATCTCTTTTAGAAAGAATGATAACATCGTTTTGTGGTTCAATCAAACATGGCGTATACGAGCCAATGCCACACGTATCTTCATCCTCTAGGAGCCCAAATTCATGGGAAAGAAACTATAACCGGAATGAAGGAGCAAAAGAAAAGTGGTCGCCATGGAAACCACGCATTAACGATGTCAAAGAAGAGTCTACCGATCACAATTCCTCTACCTCTCATTTATTTTTAATATTGTGATTGAATTCTTGTTTTTTTTCATGTACTAATATATATATATATACACACACACACACACATATATATATATATATATCATTTTTTGAATAAATTCAATATTATATGGACCATTAAAACTCATAATAAGAGAAAGAAACAAGAAAAACAACTCACTGGTAAACTAGTCGACCGACCATATTCCAACAGTCGACCGTTTTATCATCCGGTTGAAAACGGTCGACCGGTGAATTCAAGGCGGTCGACCGGTTTCGGGCTGTTTTGTTTTTAAGGTCCATATACATTCAGTTTTTTACTCCATCTCCTCACTACTTTTAGCTCCAAACGGTTTATGCTCCAAAACCTTCATAACCCTTGAATTCAATTCCTCTTCCAACCTCACCCAAATGGCTCCTCCGCAAAAGAAATTAAAGCAAGCTTCATCCTCCGAAACACAAATAATCGATCTCTGTGTCAAGAAGTGGCTTGTAGATCCAATTGCAGTCAAAAGGTGGAATGAGATGAATGATTTTAAAATCCATCTGGGTCCGTACATTAAGTTCATTGATTTCTGTAATTATCATGTTCTTGGCTTAGCAAAGAGCGCCGATATTGAAAATCTAACTGACTTTGATCAAAATAATGTGGCAATTAACCATGTTATGATCAAGTTATTCTATGTTAACCTAAACTTAGAGAAATACAAGCCCGAAAATCCCTCTCAATGCCTTTGGTCCATAGTATATGGCAAATAATTCTTCATCTCGTGTGAAGGAATGGAAAATGTCCTTGGTTCTTCCTTTTTAAGTGAAAAATTCTTAAGTAACTTTTGTAATATCCATGTATGTGTACCTACTGCGAGAGTTATTCATCACACCCTTATCCACTCCTTTTTTCCAAAAATAGGAAATTTCGATGGCGTCTATAAAGAAAATTTCAAAGTATAATATGCAATCTACAGGGATATTCGTATCAACTGGATTGGTATGATTTTTGATGAGATATTGTAAGTTAATGAGAGTTCTAGGCTGCATTTATTTTATAATGAATATAATATGCGTCTATTACTTGATTGTGGCATCAAACCTCCTGAGTCGACTGTTTAAAAGCCCAAATGTATTAATAAAGCATCGACTACACGGATGAAGCTTCCCACTTCATACTTCAATATTATGCCTTTTGAACAATGGAAATAAAAAGGACATAAAGGGGCTTCATCATGACAAACCTGCCCAAAACCTGAGGTAGTTAAACTTCTACGATCATCTTCCTCTACAAAGAAATTGCTTGACACTACTGCTCGCAGTCAATTCCTTCTCGAATCACGACTTAAGCGTCTGGGTACAAAAATGGATAAGCTCTTTAACAAATTTAAGTTTTTCTTCGGATCATTATGGGAAGCAATATCATGTGGAGCATCAACCTCATCTATAAAAGGTCAAGATCCCGGGAAATGTCCAACTCCTCCTACTTTTACTTGGACATCTTCGGAGGAAGGTACAAGCTCGAGAACTAGTCATGGGCATGGACGGGGGAAAACACGGCTTGTTGAAGAAGCAGAAGATGATGATGAGACGGATTCGGAATAAGTCTTCTTAGTTTATCTCTTTATCTCTTTTCATGTTCTTATGACTTTAGTTTGCTTCAAGACACGGTCGACACTTGTATCTAAATAGTGTCGCAGTTTAATTCGTACTAGACTTGAGCGTATGATCATATTTTGTGACTCTTGATGACTCTTGATCTATGGTAGTAGTTTATGTTGCTTTTAATTCTGATGCTTTCATTTATATTTAATTATCAAACTCCTTTTAGTCGATGACAAAAGGGGAGAAAGTGGTACTAACAGTGTATATGCAGGAAAGTATAAGTTCATATATAGGCACAATCTCAGGGGGAGATCATATACAAGGGGAGATTCAGAAGTATGTTGTCATCAATCAAAAAGGGTGAGAATATTGAATTAAGAATTTCATAGAGTTTTTATTTCTGACAAAGAGATAAGCCGTGATCGACAAAAAGAAGATTTTTCATTGGTTTGAAGAGACAAAGAGCAACATATGGTATTATACATTAGAGGTTTATTATTTGGTATCTTTGTAGTGTTATTTATGTTAAAATCTATCCTCAAATAATCTCACACCTCCAATCTTTGATTATATATTAGAATATATGAGTGCACATTAACTGTGCAATATGGGATAAACCGATCGACCGGTTGAAAACCAGGCGGTCGACTGTTTCTGCCTAGAATGCACAATTAACGTGCACAAGGATACATAACATATATATATTCAAATTCCTGTCTACTGGTCCTTTTTGACCCGTCGACCGTTTTCTTCCAGAAATCAACATTTCATATAGACACTTCCATTTCTTCAACAGTTGCTTCTCTTTCTCTTCTCCAATAAACATGACCGTTGTTTGTAACTCTTCATAAATGGTTACAACTGTTTATTCCTTAAATAAACATCATGAGATCCTCATTTCATATCACCGTTTCCATCAATCTAATCTCTATTCTCTTAATCTCAATCATGAAGTCTCAAGCGCTCAAATAGCTCATATTTTATCATATATCATTTGAATCCTAGAATCTATTTAACATTCTTTTGATTCAATACGATATCCACTTCCAAATCTTCATATACACAAATATATTATTTGAGGATAAGATTATAGGAAGTTTGTACTACAAGTGACAAAATCATGTTATCAAGAACACATATTGTCAACAACAATTATATTCATCTTACTTGAAGTCCTCGGTGTTGTAAGAGGCACGTGTTGAAGTCCTTAGTGTTGTAAGAGGCAAGAAATCCCGTTCGTCTGCTCGGGTGTTGTATACCTATTGCTCCGGGTGAAGTGAGGTGGTTGTTAGTGAAAATCCAGATAGAATTTTGGGACTGGACGTAGGACAGTGCTCCGAACCAGTATAAAAATCCCTAGTGTGATTTTTTCTAGTTTACTGCATCTACTGTTTTATATATATCTATGGTTAGCTATTATTTCATACTTGTGTGTTATACACCATATTACACGATCCATGTGTATTATATTAGCACGTACATGCATTTTCATCTACGAACACTAGTCAGTTGGGTGTTAGTGTCATTTTCTGGTCTTACAGTGACCCTCAGGAAATACTCTATCGGACATTCGTCTAAACAAGTCATCCAGGAACAAGATGAACCGATGGCACTCTCCTACCACATCTTATAGGGAACCACCCCAAGGATCAGTAGCAAGAAATCCTTGCAATCTGAAGATTTCTATCATGACATAATCTAAAGTCATATTAACTCTGAGAGCGAACCAGAGGGATTTAACGTGTAGTTCTTCCACTCATGAAGATCCGTGGCCTTCAATGCACCTTCTTTATAAGTATTTATGCATGTTATTTTTCGAACACAAAGTTGGTTCGAAGTGGTTTTAGGTCTAGTTCCCCTCCCGGTCTCTTCGAAACAACACATCAAAAGTCCAATAAGATACTTCATTGGTAGTCGGGTATTTAACAACAATCTCAACAATATAGTCAAGTATATTGGCAGCTCAGACCCTTTATTAAACCAGTTATTAAAACTCTTTGATTTTTCAAAATCGATCTCTATATTCTTTTTTAACCAAACTCGTCATTTTCATTACTTGAAAACATTAGCTTGAACCTATACTTTCCAAACCCCTTCTTTATATCTCTTTATTTTGAATCGTCGCCATAATTTCACAATCCAATTTCTATATCCTTTGCTTTGGAAATATATTTACAAAACTCCTTATCGATCTTTGAAAATCATTTCATCGATCAAAAATTGATTCCATTTACCTATCTCAATAAATCTCCCTTGCTTCCATTATTTGGAACCCATAACTATATTTTTAATTCTTAAGAATATCGTATTTGCCAAACCCCTCTCTATTTCTTTACTTAGAAAATATCTCTATGTTTCACAATAACCTCTTTCAATTCCTTTACCTTGAAATATTGATATATATATTGTAACACCCCACGTCCGTTAGTGTCACTCACAAAGGGAATGCACTAAGTTCTGTGGAGCATTTTGGGTAAAAGATGCAGATAAATTACAAGACAGACAAATTATTAAACAGTGGAAAATAGAACTTTGCTTTATTGATAATTTAGTCTGTACAAGATTCTTTTACAATATCAGAGTATCATCTGTCTTTATAAAATAAAGAAGCATGAAAATACATTTATATATTCCCCAATGTAGCAAGAGCCAGCCATAGCATCTGGAAGAGAATCCAAAGACAACTTCGTCAAATCTTCAAGCTGGGAAAGAGCAACGGTCCAGTCTAATCCTGAGTTATACTATTCCCTCCTCAACTACCTGGGGGGGGGGGGGGAACGGAAGAAAAGAAGACGAAAGAAAAACAGAGTCAGACATAAAGCCTGAGTAAGTTCAGTAACTTCTAGCATGTGAACATGGAAAAACAAAACGACATGAATTAACTGAATACAAGATTACACCATGACGATAAGGTCAACAAGATTAGACAAGGTAGTCACAAGATATGCTAAGATGACTGGATACGCTCTAATACTTTCGCAGCTTCGCTATTTCCTTGTTATACTGGTTTCTATATCTCTGCACCTCCTAACTAGTGTTCAACTAGTAACGATAACGTGATCCCAACCCCTGTAGTTTCCATTGTCTTCAGGCATACATTTATTATTTATTACATAGATCTAATCTAGGGTTTTCTATCAAGTGCTTCTTAGATTTAACTATAGTTTTACGCTATCTGCTGAACGCTTTTCGAGTTCAGGGTTTATGCCACCTAGTCCAACTAGGGATTACGCTACCTGTCGAACAATGCCCCCAAGTCTAGGACACACCACCTAGAGTGGTAAATGTTCCTAGGTTTCCCCACGTATGTATCGCGAATCGTTATCGCTTGTCTAGATGCACATGTCCTGTAATGTGCGATCCGAGTCCTGTGACAGGGCAAATCAAGGAATACAGAACTCGGTCGGGAGCTTTCAGATATCTGCCGATGCAGATGCTAAGGTCTGTTTTTACTACAGTGGCTATGGTCCCACTTGACCCCTCCCTCAGCTAATGAAAGGCACACCTTGTAAAATGAGAACTATACGCCGGCCCCCGGTGCCCCACTATCCTATGGCCATCCGCAACCATAACTAGATAGCAAGTATATGGTCTTTTGGAGTTCTCCGCCTTTCCGCTTCACGTATCTCGATTGACTCAAGATGGATGGTAGACGACGAGTTGCTATCACAGGGCTACCGTCTTCTCGCCGAATCACGCTGGTCCATCTTAGTCTTTAGGTTGCCACATATATATTGCAACCAAGGCATACCCTCGGTTCTTCTAACGCAGACCTTAACCTCTGTGAGCCCAGGATGTTCATCTGCAGCCTCACAGAGGGATACCAAGAGTACCCTCACGTCCCCTCGAAGCCTCGGGCTTCGTAACCCAATTCGTTGGAGCCTTCTTAAAACCAGATGGATATCTGCTCCTTCGTGTTATACTAAGAATTACTACTTAGTTCTACTAACTAAGGTTTACCACTTAGTTTCCAAATTCCTTGTTTTCTTAACTAAGTTTTACTACTTAGTCCCTTTTTCAACTGAGGTCTACTACTTAGTTTTCTTTCTCGCCAGGTTGGGTTGGTTAAGTGTATTTAGTCGATTCAAGCTATCTTAACCCTCTTCCCTTATCCTATTACACTGGTTAAGTGTTATCCCTTCATGCTTTTTACTTAACCCTATTCATTTATCATATTCTGATGGTTAAGCGTTCAAGTTTACTTAACCCTATGGTCTAGTCCAGTTAACATATTAATTTGGCTAAGTGTATTACTTAACCCCAACCTCTAGTCTAATTAACATGTTAAATTGGCTAAGTGTATTAACTTTACTTAACCCCACCTTCTAGTCTAGTCAACATGTTAATTTGGCTAAGTATTCCCATGGACTTAACCCTCCCATTCTAGCTTTAACTGTGCTAAGTTGGTTAAGTGTTCCTTAACCTTCCCATTCCAGCTTAACCGTGTTAGGTTGGTTAAGTGTTCCTATGGACTTAACTCTCCCATTCTTGTTCTAGCTTTAATTAGTAAATTAAAGCTGCAACCTCTCACATTAGACAGATATTGCTGCGGTTACTGGATGTGCCGGTCGGTTCCGGGCAGGTTTACACCACAACTCAGTCTAACCTCGGGTTAGGCATATTCATGTTTTCTAAGTTCAAAGGGTTTTTGATTAATTTCCAAATCTGGTTTTGAAAACAACCATCCCGTCCTTCGGATCAGTTAGGGATAGCCAGGGAGGGCAGGAAACTTGTATTTTCCAAACCCAAGCCTAGACACTATCCTCTCTGTCACCCTAGAACCTTCTGGTCTATGTGTTATAAAAAGGGATGTTATCAAAATACTTTTCTTTTGTTTATAAATTGTTAACAATTTATTTCAAAAGCCCATTTCCCCTTTTTAGACAAATTTGGCCTATATTTATTTGTCAAGCTTACTAATATACTTATATTCTAGGCCCAAGTCCTAACCCAACATGCAGTTTAGGCCATTTCCTATTTCATTGCCGAAACTAGATTAAATATCCTAGTTTATAATTTATGGCCAAAACTTAACCAAGTTACATATTTTGTGGTAAATGAACAATTTAACATTTATGACGAATTCTATAAGTAAATTACTCCTAATTTATTTATTTCATTACTACTCTTTTAATGTACATTGTCACATTTATTATTATGGCCCATTCTCTCTTATTTATCATATTTATACTTTTTGGTATGTAAATTATACCAAATTTAGTGTCGCTAACCATAATTTATTCTAAACATGACAATTGCTCACAATTATGAATAAATTCAAAATTGTGCTAATATACCTATTCCAAATCAACCTTAATTAACCCAATTTTGGTTTAACATCCTAATTCACAATTTATGGCAAAACTAGAATTATTTTTCTAGTTTACATTTTATGCCTAAAATTTAGCTTACTTACTAACGCTAAATTTAATATGTCAAAATCACATATTCCCTAATCCATGTCAAATTTCCCCGTTTTCATTTTAATATGCATGTCATAATACATATTCCAAATTATGCCAATTTCCAAGTTTACAACTACGTTCATATTCATTTCCATGTTTTTCCCCAAATCGCATTCCCACCGTTCGAATAATCGTGATTCAACCTAGATTATAAATAAATCTAGATTCGTAGATAAAAAAGGAATGAATCAAAATGACAAGAAGGAATAATTGGCATAAAAAGGTTTGGATAACAATGTAGGTTCAAGAATATGGGTAGACCTAACTAAATAGGTAAATTCCCACTGTCTTAAAACCAAAGAATGGGCAAAATAGGTTCAAGAACGTGGGTAGACCTAACTTAATAGGTAAATTCCCACTGTCTTAAAACCAAAGAAAAACCAAGGAACAGGTAGAATAAATAATTGGGTTTAGACCCAACTTCTCAATCACAAAACTAAAGCAATATTTTCCTAATCATAAATCATGGGTGTCAAAATCACAGTTGTCCTCATTATGTCATAAGCAATAGTTTATGTCCAATTCAAAGGCTTATGTTCTTAGTCATAAGTAATGTCCATGGTCATAGGCAATATAGGCGATGTTCATAGTCCAAAAGGGGAAAATAATTCCCATAGTCCTAAGTCATTGTCATAGGCAATGTTTATATGTCCCAAAATCAAAGGCTTATGTCATAGTCCAAAGGCATATGCTTTCAAAGGCCACAGTTCTATAGTCATAGTCACGGTTACAGTCTTATTTGTCCTCGAATCATAACAGTT
Organism: Allium sativum; assembly: GCA_030737875.1. NCBI lineage: Eukaryota > Viridiplantae > Streptophyta > Magnoliopsida > Asparagales > Amaryllidaceae > Allium > Allium sativum. Next base: position 1,040,886,111 of record CM060916.1, on the reverse strand, counting down.
CTTAATTCAGTCCAAGAGTATAAACACAGATTCGAAGAGAGAGAGAGAGAGAGAGATTTGGCATATTCCTTTATTCCTTTAATTTCATGTCACAAATAAAACAAAATATTCAGATCTAGAAATAACCAACTTACAGAAAATAGATCTAGAAAAGAAGGAAAGCATGGCTATGATTCGTGCGTCGTTGCTTGAAACTTGTTTGAGCTAGCCTTTGAATTCTTCACTTGAAACTTTGATTTGAATCCCTCCTTAAAAGTCTTTTAGCAGCATCTCCTCGTCTTGAATCATATTTTATTTTATTTATTTAAGAAAATTTAGAAGAGGGGAAGAAGCCATGAATCTTAGCAGCATAAGGATAGAAGAGAATTGGTGCAAAGAGAATGAAGACCAGGGCTGTTTATATAGCTGCTCAAGACCTTATCGTACACGCAGCGCTGAGTCAGCATTGAATCTAGTTAAGAAAATAGTCCAGGTACGTAGATGAATCTAGCCAAACCTTATCATACACGCAGTGCTGAGTCAGCATTGGGTCCCATAAGCTATTTTGGCGTAAAAGTTTGATTTTCAAACTTTTGAATTTCTGGAATTTATTTAACTGTTTTATTCACATGAAATATTCTTATATGTATACAATTCCTCTAACGACCATTTTACGCTTATATATATACGCACAACTTTCATTTTATTTTCAAAATTCAAATGATGTTGCCATATTTCATTGACTGTAGCCTTATCTTGAATTTTATCTTTCGTATACATATATTTTTGCATATATATATATATATTTATATTCTCATATGTATATATATATATATATATTCTTTATTTCCTTATATGTACGTTCTTATCCTTTCAAATTTTGAATTTGTATACGTACATATATTTGCATGTTCAGTTGGCCCTCTCTAAAATAATGATAAAAAAATTATGCTGCCGCCGGGGTTCGAACCCCCGACCTCCATGCTACCAATCCAATGCCTTAACCAACTGAGCTACAGAGGCTTTTGTTAATAAGTCTTAGAACAATAATAATTATTGTTCTCTCCTTACCTCTTTTTTTTCATGTTAGTTACAATACTTAAATTAAACAACTGCATGGATCTTTTTCTTTTAATTTTTCTTTTAAAAATTAATTATACTTTAATTTGAGAATCTTAATGTCGCAGAATTACGGGGTGTTACATTCTCCCCCACTTAAAAGGATTTCGTCCCCGAAATCTTCAATTTAGGAAGAATGTGTCCTACCATCCAATCACCCATCTACTCAACCATTCAATCACAGGCATTCATTGTCCTTAAAAGATTTCTAATGCTTTCATGTTCATATGCATAGTGTGTGTATATGTCTCTATCTAATGCAAAATCAGGCGGTCTACTGATTCAGTTGACCTCCTTAATGCAAATCATGTTAGTGCCATGCGTCCAATCATGCATGCAAACATCCCTAGTCATGTAAATACTACATGCGTGCACAGCCATTCATCCATATGCAACGTCCATATGATATCATATCAAGTTCAACTTATAAACAAATGCATATATGTAAATGCAATATGAGAGCGTCCGAACTTGATCTAGTGCCTAATACGTATGCATATGCATCCACGAGCAACCATTTGCAACCACTTGCAACCATTCAACCATAACATGTTTCAAATACATGTTTACATCCATTGGCTTCTACCTAAGGATCGCAGATACGACCTAGAGGATATACTTTGGAAAGAGAGAAACAACTACGCGTAAAGCTCCTAAACAGAGAAATCAAGGATGCACCCTTAAGGAAAAGGGCATGTTGCTAGTATCTAGCCTTCTTGAGCTTTACTCCACTGTATCTTAACCAATTTACCTTCACGATTGTGAAGTTCCTAACGTCCATTTCCAAAATAAACAGATGTCAATCACGGTACCAAGTGTATGTACTAAGATGATTAGAGGCCTTCCTCTTGGCTTATCCATCACGCCATAACTATGAGAGTCAAAAGATCACTCCGTACTTTTTAGAGTACCTACCACAACTATTCATCTTTCACGCAAACCATCCAAACCGAACTCGACATTCCTCAAGTACAAGCCCCAAAGGCCTAAACCAATATCAGACAAGCATCCAAGGAATATCTTCTCCGAATTTAGACGATCTACGTGAGATGATATAAGCAAACTCGATAGCTATCCTCAAATCCCTACTAACCAAAAACTGGTCGGACCACCAATTGGATTTGAGACTCTAGTGGGATCTTTCTACTATACACGTACTATGGTGCAGAGACTCAACTATGGAAGTGGGTATGAACAATTAAGAAGCGCTGGAACCTAAGGAAATAGTACGAACAGAAAACTAGACTCTTCCAACCGGACCACCTTTCTTCTAGGTGCGCTTGGTGGCGAAAGCATGTACTTGTCCTTCCGAAAATCTCGTCCTCGTTCTTGCCCTTGTCCTTAAGTATATGTCCTATCATACCATAGTAAAGATACTTGCTCTTGTCTTAGATTTTATAATCCCTTCCTCCTTCGTGAGCCAAGTCTACATCCATAATTTCCTCATCCTTGGGTCGTGCTCCTTTGCCAAACTTCCGCGTGTAACCATGTTGGCAAATCTCTCGAAAGTTGCCTCTATCGCACGGAAAAACCCTATAAACTTGAAAGAAGACTGGCCGTAAGTGAAACAACTACGGCTATAGATGGAAGTCGGGCACTACTTTGCCCTTCGATGAGGTTACCTCCCAGAAAGCCAGGAGCCCCAGAGACTCAAGAAAGAAGGAGACAAGAATTCAAACAGAGGAAGAGGAGACAATGCGTATGGCTTTGGGGAATATGCCTTTAAAACAAATCCTTTCTTTTAAAAATGCTTCTTTAAAAACCTTTTGAAAATAATTTTTCAAATCTTTTATCTGATCTGGTAACCTTCAGCTCTGATACCACGTGTAACACCCCACGTCCGTTAGTGTCACTCACAAAGGGAATGCACTAAGTTCTGTGGAGCATTTTGGGTAAAAGATGCAGATAAATTACAAGACAGACAAATTATTAAACAGTGGAAAATAGAACTTTGCTTTATTGATAATTTAGTCTGTACAAGATTCTTTTACAATATCAGAGTATCATCTGTCTTTATAAAATAAAGAAGCATGAAAATACATTTATATATTCCCCAATGTAGCAAGAGCCAGCCATAGCATCTGGAAGAGAATCCAAAGACAACTTCGTCAAATCTTCAAGCTGGGAAAGAGCAACGGTCCAGTCTAATCCTGAGTTATACTATTCCCTCCTCAACTACCTGGGGGGGGGGGGGGAACGGAAGAAAAGAAGACGAAAGAAAAACAGAGTCAGACATAAAGCCTGAGTAAGTTCAGTAACTTCTAGCATGTGAACATGGAAAAACAAAACGACATGAATTAACTGAATACAAGATTACACCATGACGATAAGGTCAACAAGATTAGACAAGGTAGTCACAAGATATGCTAAGATGACTGGATACGCTCTAATACTTTCGCAGCTTCGCTATTTCCTTGTTATACTGGTTTCTATATCTCTGCACCTCCTAACTAGTGTTCAACTAGTAACGATAACGTGATCCCAACCCCTGTAGTTTCCATTGTCTTCAGGCATACATTTATTATTTATTACATAGATCTAATCTAGGGTTTTCTATCAAGTGCTTCTTAGATTTAACTATAGTTTTACGCTATCTGCTGAACGCTTTTCGAGTTCAGGGTTTATGCCACCTAGTCCAACTAGGGATTACGCTACCTGTCGAACAATGCCCCCAAGTCTAGGACACACCACCTAGAGTGGTAAATGTTCCTAGGTTTCCCCACGTATGTATCGCGAATCGTTATCGCTTGTCTAGATGCACATGTCCTGTAATGTGCGATCCGAGTCCTGTGACAGGGCAAATCAAGGAATACAGAACTCGGTCGGGAGCTTTCAGATATCTGCCGATGCAGATGCTAAGGTCTGTTTTTACTACAGTGGCTATGGTCCCACTTGACCCCTCCCTCAGCTAATGAAAGGCACACCTTGTAAAATGAGAACTATACGCCGGCCCCCGGTGCCCCACTATCCTATGGCCATCCGCAACCATAACTAGATAGCAAGTATATGGTCTTTTGGAGTTCTCCGCCTTTCCGCTTCACGTATCTCGATTGACTCAAGATGGATGGTAGACGACGAGTTGCTATCACAGGGCTACCGTCTTCTCGCCGAATCACGCTGGTCCATCCTAGTCTTTAGGTTGCCACATATATATTGCAACCAAGGCATACCCTCGGTTCTTCTAACGCAGACCTTAACCTCTGTGAGCCCAGGATGTTCATCTGCAGCCTCACAGAGGGATACCAAGAGTACCCTCACGTCCCCTCGAAGCCTCGGGCTTCGTAACCCAATTCGTTGGAGCCTTCTTAAAACCAGATGGATATCTGCTCCTTCGTGTTATACTAAGAATTACTACTTAGTTCTACTAACTAAGGTTTACCACTTAGTTTCCAAATTCCTTGTTTTCTTAACTAAGTTTTACTACTTAGTCCCTTTTTCAACTGAGGTCTACTACTTAGTTTTCTTTCTCGCCAGGTTGGGTTGGTTAAGTGTATTTAGTCGATTCAAGCTATCTTAACCCTCTTCCCTTATCCTATTACACTGGTTAAGTGTTATCCCTTCATGCTTTTTACTTAACCCTATTCATTTATCATATTCTGATGGTTAAGCGTTCAAGTTTACTTAACCCTATGGTCTAGTCCAGTTAACATATTAATTTGGCTAAGTGTATTACTTAACCCCAACCTCTAGTCTAATTAACATGTTAAATTGGCTAAGTGTATTAACTTTACTTAACCCCACCTTCTAGTCTAGTCAACATGTTAATTTGGCTAAGTATTCCCATGGACTTAACCCTCCCATTCTAGCTTTAACTGTGCTAAGTTGGTTAAGTGTTCCTTAACCTTCCCATTCCAGCTTAACCGTGTTAGGTTGGTTAAGTGTTCCTATGGACTTAACTCTCCCATTCTTGTTCTAGCTTTAATTAGTAAATTAAAGCTGCAACCTCTCACATTAGACAGATATTGCTGCGGTTACTGGATGTGCCGGTCGGTTCCGGGCAGGTTTACACCACAACTCAGTCTAACCTCGGGTTAGGCATATTCATGTTTTCTAAGTTCAAAGGGTTTTTGATTAATTTCCAAATCTGGTTTTGAAAACAACCATCCCGTCCTTCGGATCAGTTAGGGATAGCCAGGGAGGGCAGGAAACTTGTATTTTCCAAACCCAAGCCTAGACACTATCCTCTCTGTCACCCTAGAACCTTCTGGTCTATGTGTTATAAAAAGGGATGTTATCAAAATACTTTTCTTTTGTTTATAAATTGTTAACAATTTATTTCAAAAGCCCATTTCCCCTTTTTAGACAAATTTGGCCTATATTTATTTGTCAAGCTTACTAATATACTTATATTCTAGGCCCAAGTCCTAACCCAACATGCAGTTTAGGCCATTTCCTATTTCATTGCCGAAACTAGATTAAATATCCTAGTTTATAATTTATGGCCAAAACTTAACCAAGTTACATATTTTGTGGTAAATGAACAATTTAACATTTATGACGAATTCTATAAGTAAATTACTCCTAATTTATTTATTTCATTACTACTCTTTTAATGTACATTGTCACATTTATTATTATGGCCCATTCTCTCTTATTTATCATATTTATACTTTTTGGTATGTAAATTATACCAAATTTAGTGTCGCTAACCATAATTTATTCTAAACATGACAATTGCTCACAATTATGAATAAATTCAAAATTGTGCTAATATACCTATTCCAAATCAACCTTAATTAACCCAATCTTGGTTTAACATCCTAATTCACAATTTATGGCAAAACTAGAATTATTTTTCTAGTTTACATTTTATGCCTAAAATTTAGCTTACTTACTAACGCTAAATTTAATATGTCAAAATCACATATTCCCTAATCCATGTCAAATTTCCCCGTTTTCATTTTAATATGCATGTCATAATACATATTCCAAATTATGCCAATTTCCAAGTTTACAACTACGTTCATATTCATTTCCATGTTTTTCCCCAAATCGCATTCCCACCGTTCGAATAATCGTGATTCAACCTAGATTATAAATAAATCTAGATTCGTAGATAAAAAAAGAATGAATCAAAATGACAAGAAGGAATAATTGGCATAAAAAGGTTTGGATAACAATGTAGGTTCAAGAATATGGGTAGACCTAACTAAATAGGTAAATTCCCACTGTCTTAAAACCAAAGAATGGGCAAAATAGGTTCAAGAACGTGGGTAGACCTAACTTAATAGGTAAATTCCCACTGTCTTAAAACCAAAGAAAAACCAAGGAACAGGTAGAATAAATAATTGGGTTTAGACCCAACTTCTCAATCACAAAACTAAAGCAATATTTTCCTAATCATAAATCATGGGTGTCAAAATCACAGTTGTCCTCATTATGTCATAAGCAATAGTTTATGTCCAATTCAAAGGCTTATGTTCTTAGTCATAAGTAATGTCCATGGTCATAGGCAATATAGGCGATGTTCATAGTCCAAAAGGGGAAAATAATTCCCATAGTCCTAAGTCATTGTCATAGGCAATGTTTATATGTCCCAAAATCAAAGGCTTATGTCATAGTCCAAAGGCATATGCTTTCAAAGACCACAGTTCTATAGTCATAGTCACGGTTACAGTCTTATTTGTCCTCGAATCATAACAGTTCTTAATTCAGTCCAAGAGTATAAACACAGATTCGAAGAGAGAGAGAGAGAGAGAGATTTGGCATATTCCTTTATTCCTTTAATTTCATGTCACAAATAAAACAAAATATTCAGATCTAGAAATAACCAACTTACAGAAAATAGATCTAGAAAAGAAGGAAAGCATGGCTATGATTCGTGCGTCGTTGCTTGAAACTTGTTTGAGCTAGCCTTTGAATTCTTCACTTGAAACTTTGATTTGAATCCCTCCTTAAAAGTCTTTTAGCAGCATCTCCTCGTCTTGAATCATATTTTATTTTATTTATTTAAGAAAATTTAGAAGAGGGGAAGAAGCCATGAATCTTAGCAGCATAAGGATAGAAGAGAATTGGTGCAAAGAGAATGAAGACCAGGGCTGTTTATATAGCTGCTCAAGACCTTATCGTACACGCAGCGCTGAGTCAGCATTGAATCTAGTTAAGAAAATAGTCCAGGTACGTAGATGAATCTAGCCAAACCTTATCATACACGCAGTGCTGAGTCAGCATTGGGTCCCATAAGCTATTTTGGCGTAAAAGTTTGATTTTCAAACTTTTGAATTTCTGGAATTTATTTAACTGTTTTATTCACATGAAATATTCTTATATGTATACAATTCCTCTAACGACCATTTTACGCGTATATATATACGCACAACTTTCATTTTATTTTCAAAATTCAAATGATGTTGCCATATTTCATTGACTGTAGCCTTATCTTGAATTTTATCTTTCGTATACATATATTTTTGCATATATATATATATATATATTTATATTCTCATATGTATATATATATATATATTCTTTATTTCCTTATATGTACGTTCTTATCCTTTCAAATTTTGAATTTGTATACGTACATATATTTGCATGTTCAGTTGGCCCTCTCTAAAATAATGATAAAAAAATTATGCTGCCGCCGGGGTTCGAACCTCCGACCTCCATGCTACCAATCCAATGCCTTAACCAACTGAGCTACAGAGGCTTTTGTTAATAAGTCTTAGAACAATAATAATTATTGTTCTCTCCTTACCTCTTTTTTTTCATGTTAGTTACAATACTTAAATTAAACAACTGCATGGATCTTTTTCTTTTAATTTTTCTTTTAAAATTTAATTATACTTTAATTTGAGAATCTTAATGTCGCAGAATTACGGGGTGTTACATATATTCTCAAAATCTCCTTTGTATTCCCTTTACTTTGGAAATATCGTATATATTATTAACTTAATAAATAATCTATTCTTGCCTGAGCCAAACAATGTCAAGTGACATATTATACATAAACCAAAATGGTTTGATTAAACTTCAACTTCAAAGATTACAATTTAATATGGTTAGTTATGGATACACACACACACACACACACACATATATATATATATATATATATATATATATATATACACACACATATATAATTAGATTTCAAATAATCATCTCTATTTCCAACCCAATATATTCCTTTTCCATTCTTTAGAAAAAAACATCGTCGTTTACTTGTTATTTAAAATAAGTACATTTCAATCCATACCATTTCTATTGTTTCAAAAATAGTACTATATATTTAACCAAATAATATAAGTATAATCAAGCTTCCACTTGTCCAAACAGTGTTAAATTACACATTGTTTACTTTAAAACCAAATAGTTTCATTACCTTTCAAAATCTTGCAGTTAACGATGCAATAATACTTTTATGGAATAGTAAACTAATTCCAACATCCTTTACCAACACAAATCAATACCATCCCTTGATAGTAGTGAAGTCATTCAAGTTGGGGTATTTTATTTATCTCTCGGACCTTGACTGACAATGCTCTTATCTTGAGATGGATAGAAATTCGTAACTCAAAAACCAACCAAATCTGATTTTCCATCTTATTTAAAATATGGTTTAGTAACCTATATCCTTACCTTTAAAGTCTCTGTTTATTATTACCATTTTTGCTTAATTCGTCGATTAAGCAAATTATTTATTAAATACAAATCTTCCCCTTTAAACCTCTTTATACAATTTCATGTTTCTCACATTACGATAATCCATTTATCAAATACTTTATCCAAAATCATTTAACAATATAAAACTAAATTTTAGATGTTATAACTAAAATCTTTTTATCAACATCTTTTACCCAAAACCACTAACATCTTATTGGGTTTATAATAATAACCCATCAACCGTTGCTAAATCAGATTTGTATTTTCTTTGCATTTTGGAAAACCTTCTTTTTTATCTTAACTCCTTTTTACCTAATTCAAATATTTATTTTAATCCATTAGCTCAAATCTCTTTTTATAACTTTGTTTACAAAACCCAAATTTTATTGTAAAATCCCTTCATAAATTCCTTTCAAAATTTACTAAATCCCATTACGTATTCGATTAATTCTTAAATAATCTTCGTTTAAGAAATATCACTTTAAATATAATTAACTTCATTATTTACTGAAGTAAAAGTAGTTTACTTCTTCCTTACTAAAATAGATTAGTTAATCACCTTTTTAAATTAAACTTACCTAATTACATTAAAAATCTTAAACAACTATTTATTAAACTATTTTCATTAAATTAACTGAAATAAAATAAGATAATTACCATTTTTTTATTAAACAGTTGACTTAGTTAACCGAAATCATTAGTTAAACGTTAATTGATTCCAATTACTTCGTCCTTTTAGATTAATAAAATTAACATAATAATATCACTTAATTATTTTCTTAAAAACAATTATTCTAAAATATTAATCCGTAGTTATAATTACTGTTTCATTCGCCAAAAAAAATAAAAGTGAAATTCTCATCATACAATCATTTTATGACATTTTCATAAAACCAATTTATAAATATCGTTAAATTTCTAAACTTCATTATAACATATTAAAAATCTTACCTCCGTTATAAAAATAAAATTTATAACTTAACTTTGCCCATTCTCCTGACGACACATCAATGTTTTAACAAAAAGGTGGATTTTAGTCCATCTATTGCCAATCCCTTAATCAATACCATCTATTGATTAAAATTACAATATTGTTGAATTTCAATTTAACCTTTAAATAGCTTTTAACGTCACTGGGTTCAACAGTTCATGTAAACAATATAGAAAGAAAAAGTACACATAATATTTCAGGAATCCGGTTGGATCCCTCCAACCTGTTCTTCCCTGCATCACAGTTCATATCATTTTATGATAACTCATGGAATAGAAATTTAATCCAATGAAGTAAAACAACGTAAATATAATTAACGTCATCCAATTAATAAAAAAAGGGCATCCATTGCACCCAAACATCCAATTTATATCATTAACAATAAATTTTAGTTATATAAATTAAATCACATCATAGAATTCCATAAAGCTTTAGAGTTAACTCATATTTGTTTTTTATTCGATGATTGTCGCGTTGTTTCATTTAATTTAAACAAGCTTTTAAAATTAAAAGAAAATCCAATTGCATCTGAATCCCTCTAAACTAGCTCAGCAGCGTAGTATTCTTGATTGCGATTCTAACATCTCTAGTTTCATTGGATTCTGTTAACGCATGAACGAATTATGATCATTACAACTTTTATTTTAAGTTAAAAAAAGTTGAAGCCTTTTTAGCATAAACTAATTATTTAATTATGCTTAATTACCTTTTAATTATCCCTTAACCATGCGTTTTTGATCGCTATTTCATTTCTTCCCTGATATTGATAACCCGGAATTTCGACCCTCGAAAATCGACAATTTAATACCTTCTCGTAATCCAAAATGCCGAAAATTCAAGTGTCTGATTCCTGGTTGTTTGGGGATATAACACATTAGATCAATCACAATGAAATAAAACAACTTCTCATTTATATAACATGAGATTTCATTAAAGTTTACAACATTACATAACCATAACCATAACCAAAAGAACAGCGGAAACTGACTAACAATGTAAATCCCGTAATAGACTTTTCACCTAAATAGCTCCAAATCAGAGATGCCCGCAAAATAATATGTCCAAAAGAAAGTAGCTGATATTCCACCGCAAAAGCAACTACACAAAAACAAGGAATCCACCAAGAAAAAGGCTCCAAATGCTGCTACTAGACCTGACACTAGGCTACCCTTGTAAAAAATTTAGGCACCCAAACTTTTGTGAAACCAAAACAACTCCGGGTCAGTCATGGGAGTGGTGTGAGAACTCATCATATTTGTTTGTGCATATAAAATTCGCAATGACTTTTTGAAAAATGAAACCAACTTAAGGTCTCGCGGCACACACACAATGGAAACGTACACATAGGCGAGGTTTTTCCTTATGACAGTCAAAAATGCTTTAATACGCCAAAATCATTTTGATATTATTATTAGTGTATGTGTGAAAAAAAATTCGAAAGTAAATGTATCAATCTTAGCCGGCATAGGTACAATATACTATACCAACATAATAGTATACAATAAAATCGTACGGGCTCGTAATGGGGATTAGGTTTCCAACAATGACCAGGCCAAGGAACTTCCTTACCAAATCGAATTTTGAACATCACTTGAGGGATGTCCGAGGATCAACATTGATGCTCCTCGTGCCAACACAAGGTCGGGTTACCTCTGTAACTAGGTAACTTAAAGTACGCCTGAGTATGTCATCTCCCAGTCGTTGCCAACCTTTCCGAGCTCTCGCCAACAAAAACCACAAAATTAGATGTTTTACACATAGGTTAATACCTGGGCTCCGTACCATGATACACCTTTTATCCAGACGGAGCAGCACATCAATAACCTTTTCGCATTTCTTCCTGTTTTGGCCATTTGCTGAGGTGTGAAGCTTGCCGAGGTCACGATATACACAAAGCTATGCTTAAATAATCTGTGCTTTGATCATCCATAGCTCATCACTTAAATATGCCACATTGTCCATTCACAACGAATCACTGATTTCTATCAACATATGACCTCTAAGCTCATACGTCTTAGAGAAGGGTGTTAAGAAAGAGAATAAATTCCCACCACCAAGTAGATATATATTAATAAAAATCAGTGCTACGCTGTCAATTACAATGTCAGACACACAATCCATAAAGATTTGTCCCAGGTATGAACAAAACCAAAATCCGAAATTCCTCCAAATACGTTTGAACTACTTGCCACTTAACTGATATAAAATCCATCTGTGAATGGGAGCCAACCATTCGAGACATTCAACAAGCCACCCTTACGATGTGAAGGGTCCTGGTCTTCAAAAATATCTTCAATGTCTTTAATTTCTTCAGTACGTCGTATCATTATTTAGAATGGTTTTCTGATCCTGTTCTGATCCCGGTCTTTCCAAATAGTAAGTGCAACTTTAAAACCATGTGGATATATAGGACCAAATCAAGTCTCAACCCATACTTCATGTTTGGAAACTAAATCTTTCATTTAAAACACTTTATTACTAATTAGAAATCATTTACTACGATTTGGAAAAGATTTATAAAGCTAGATCTCTTTAAAACTCAATATTTAACAAATAGAGTTACAAAAGCGTTGCAAAAAGGGTTTCAAAATACTAATATTGGTAGTTTAAGTAAAATGATTTTTGTGTTACCCAAAAGTTCATGATTTTAACATAAATCACTTTTAAATAATTAATTATGATTTTACAAATTTTTTCCAAATTTATAACAGCCATTTATAATTATAGTCAACTAACTCCACTTATAGCGATATTTTCTAATTTGTTTTAAACATAACTTGAAAACTATAAGTCGAAATTAGAAACTGCTTTCTCTTGTTTGAAAGCCCTTTTTAAAAGGAAGCAAACTTTTTTTGTTTTATGGAAATCCGATTTAAATTGTAAAAGTTATAGACGTTTAAGATTTGTACCTAAAACACACAAATTTCTACTGTGCGACAAGTTCTAATTTGCCCGCTACAAAAATTTCAACTAAATTTTGAATGAACCATACCATTCATTGGATCAATTGGGGTAGTCTGGGAGAGCAGGGAACTATAATTTCCAAACACAAGCCTAGACATTATCCTCTCTACCATCCTAGAACGTTCCGATATTTATTTTGACAAGCTCTAATTTTGATCGTAATATAAATTGCTTCAAAATAATTTAGAAAACCATTTTAGAAAAATAAAAATTATTTTCAAACTATTTAAAACCATTTCCAAACAACACTCCAACTTTCAAAATGAATAAAATATTCATTTATAATACTGACTTGGTCCGAGACTTATCTGGTATCCATATAAATCCACATATGTGTGTAACAAGTACCATGCATGTAATATCACTAATAACAACCACGAAGCTTCCATTCATATAAAACTTATAAGTCCAAACAATTTATTTCAAATTTAATTAATTTATAAATTTAATCATTTAACAAGTCAAAAATTCCAGATCTTTACATTCACTCCCCTCCCCCCTTAAAATAATTTCATCCTCGAAATTGCATAATATATTAATAATATAAGACAGTAATAACAAAAAGGAAATAGATAAGGAAATGAGTTTACCGAAGATTAGGCTAGGCTGGAATGTCCTCTCGACGGTCAGGATAAAATTTCCGCATAGTTTCTTCCGTTTCCTGGGTACAATCCTTGGGGTCGGCACTCCATTATACGTTAACCAACTTAACATTCTTATTCCTTAACCTCTTTTCATCCCGATCAATGATCTTTATGGTTTCTCTTTTGACTGCTAAACATGGGGTAATTTCTAGATCTTTTTGAGCAGCTTCTTCTAAAACCTGGTCAAGATCATGCACATATTTCCTAAGAATATATATATGGAACACATGCACACCAGACAACCACACTGGTAACTGCACTCGATAAGCTAATGGTTCAATTCTCTCCAGAATAGGGAACGGTCCAATATATCATGGAGCTAACTTTCCTATTTTCCCAAATCTGATAACTTCTTCCATCGGGGATACTTTCAGAAATATATAGTCTCCAACTGCAAATTCCAAAGCTTTTCTCCTTCGATCAGCATAACACTTTTGTCGATCTTGGGCTGCTTTTAGCTTCTTCTTAATGAGATCCACTTTCTCTGTCGCTTCTGTGATCATATCAGGTCCAATAACAAGTCTATCGCCAGACTCAACCCAACATACTAGCGAATTGCATGGACGACCATAAAGTGCTTCAAACGGTGCCATCTTAATTCTAGTTTGATAGTTATTGTTATAAGAAAATTCAACCAATGGCAGATGATTTTCCCTTGATCCTCCAAATTCGAGAACACATGCTCACAACAAGTCTTCCAAAATCTTGTTAACTCTTTTTGTTTGTCCATCTGATTGTAGATGATAGGCAGTGCTAAAGTTCAACTACAATCCCAAAGCATCTTGAAAAGATTCCCAAAAATGACTGGCGAAAATGGGGTCACGATCACTCACAATGCTACTTGGAATTCCATGTAATTAAATGATTTCCTTGATATATAACCCTGTTAAACTAGCAGCAGTCCTAGTGGGTTTTATTGGAATGAAATGGTCACTTTTAGTTAGGCAATCCACAATAACCCATATTCCTTCATTTCCTTTGCAAGTGCGAGGTAAACCATCGATGAAGTCCATTGAAACTTGATCCCATTTCCATTGCGGAATTGGCGAAGGTTGAAGTAATCCCGTTGTCTTCTGTTGATCGCTTTTTATTTGTTGACATGTGGCACAACGACTGACATAAATAGATATGTCCCTCTTCATTGTTCTCCACAAAAATGTATGTTTGACATCTCGATATATTTTATTAACTCTAGGGTGGATGCTGAATCTAGATTTATGACATTCGTCCAACACTACTTTCTTAAGCTCTTTTCTGCTTGGGACTCAAACTCTTCCTTTCAATCTCAAATACCTTTTTCATCCATTTCAAAACTTGATTCCCTACCTTTTTTTATATTCTCAGCTATTCTTTGTAAAAAAATCTATCTTCTCCCTGCTTACTGATGATCTTTTCTTTAAGAGTTGGGGCAACAACTAAGTAAGCGATGACGGTGTGATTCCTACTTAAAGCATCAGCTGCAACGTTGGCTTTCCCAGAGGTGTGTTGAATATCTAAATCATATGATGTTAAATATTCCAACCAAAGTTGTTGTATTAAATTTAAATCTTTCTGAGTGAATAAATACTTTAGAGGCTTATGGTTAGTGTACAATTCAAACTTTTCTCCTAAAAGATAGTGCCTCCAAATTTTCAAAGCAAATATTACAGCTAGCAGTTCTAAGTCATAGGTTGGATAATTCCTTTCATGCGATTTCAATTGTCTACTTACATAGGCAATTACTCTGCCTTCCTGCATCAAAACTGCGCCAACTCCTTCTTTGCACGCATCTGTATAAATGACTATTTCCATTAATAATAGCTAGAATTGGAGCAGATGTTAGTCTTTTCTTTAGCTTCTAAAAGGCTTCTTCCGATTTTGGGGACCATACAAATTTGGCATTCTTCATGGTTAGCTTCGTATGAGGAGAAGCAATTCTTGAAAAATCTTGAACAAATCTTCTATAATAGCCGGCCAATCCGAGGAAACTCCAGACTTCTTTTGGTGTCTTTGGTTGCTTCCAATCCAAAATGGCAGAGATTTTTCTTGGGTCTACCGAAATTCTTTTCTCAGATACGATATGACCAAGGAATTTTACTTCTTTTTCCAAAAAGTGGCATTTCTAGAGTTTCGCTTTAAGCACACTCTTCCTCAATATTTCCAAAGCAATTCTTAGATGTTCCTTGTGCTCTTCCTCAGTTTTAGAGTAAATGAGAATATCGTCAGTGAAAACTAATACAAACTTATTCAATACTTCACAAAATACTCTAGTCATCAGGTCAACGAAGTTGGCGAGTGCATTAGTCAAACCGAACGACATTTCTAACCATTCGTGAAAGGTATCGGGACCCTAAAGGCAGTTAGATGGATACAATCCTCTGCGATTCTAAGCTGATGAAAACCAATGGCTAGGTCCATTTTTGAGAAAAATCGGGCACCATTTAATTGATCGAATAAGTCGTCTATACGGGGCAAAGGGTATTTATTCTTAAGAGTTTTCTTATTAAGTTCTCGGTAGTCGATGCACAATCTTAAGGAACCGCCAGAGTTAGCGATAAATACCATGGCTGACCCCCAACTTGAACGGCTGGGTCGGGTAAATCCTTTTGCCAAAAGTTCTAGGACTTGTTTATTCAGCTCTTCTCTTTCTCTTAGGGCCTTTCTTCGGCTCGGATGGACAACAGGTCCGGCATTAGGTACTAGGTCAATCCTAAATTCAATTTCACGATGTGGAGGAAGACTTTTAGCTTCTCCAAATACGTCTGGAAATTCCCTAACAATGAGGATGGTATTTATGTCGGTATCAGGGTAACCTAGGGTATACATTAGATTATCTCTTTTTGGGCAACGATCTTTACAAGATATTTCCATAAAATTTCCGAAATTTGTCTTTACCCATATTTTCCTGTTTGCACAATCTAGATGAGCTTCATATTTGTTTAACCAGTCCATTCGGAGTAGAATTCCAAATTCATTGAAATATCGGACAATAAGATTAATAGGGAATTGATGAAGAGAATAGGAAATAGGGGCCTTTCTACAATAAAGACAGATATTTGTGGAACCTCCTACTGGATTAGTTACGCAAATGGGTTGGTCAATAAACTCAGGTTCAAGTTTTAACTCTTCTATGGTTTCCTTTGAAATAAAACTGCGTGAAGCACCAGTATCGAATAATACTCTAACCAGTTTATCACAAACGAAAATATTCCCTTTTAATACTCCTTTCCTTTCTACGTCCGGTAAGGTTAAAGTTTCATCTTCTACTATATAGACTCTTGCCATATCCATTTCCTTTTCCTGATTTCTTGTCAATGGTGGCATACCTATATCCCATATCTACTAAGTCCACAAATGATTGCTTGACGTACGCAGTCATCCTCTCGTGATATTTTGGATTCATCCCCTTAATAAATCTTTCATTCTTCTTCAGCAGGGTGTTCATTCATTCAGGTCCAAAGAGAGAAAGCTTCTTGAACTTATTCAAGTATTTCTCAAATGACATATTACCTTGCATAAGAATTATAAAGTCTTCGTATATTCGAGAAATTCCCGTTGAGGGTATGTAAAGTTCTTCGAAAACTTCTTTGAAATCCTTCCAGGAAAAGTCGTCTTCTGATTTTTCTTGGATGATAGTCTCCCACCATGTAGCGGCTCCTTCCTGTAGTTTCCATGTGGCCAGCAGTCTCTTGTAGTTATCTTCCAAATTAAGTCCTTTGAAAATATTCATGCATGATTTAATCCAGATTTGAGCTTCCATAACATCATGTAACATCCCATTTCTAAATAAGAATTTAATTCGGTATTAAATTCCAGAATGGGTAATCAGAAATCAAATATTTACTTGTAATTTTTCGATAATAAATTTAATTGATATTTGAACTGTATTTGAAATACGATTGAAGAATATAAATTTCTGAAGTTAAAAATAAACGTAGTTAACGATAATAAATTGAAAATTTTATTTGTTAAAATATATAGAAATTTGGTTGTGGTATGTGTGTATTCGTGTGTGTAAGGAAATTGAGTTTAACATTTCAAAAATTTGAATCGAACAGAATATTGGTGGTCAAACTGGATAAAATCGGTTAACCAATAAATAATTTAAAAATAAATTAACGTCGTATATAAACAGAGTTGACTTATAACTTACCTAATTTTATTGGGTTCAGAACGCGAAGACGAAGAAGTACGAATAATTTTTATCGCGTTTGGTTATTGGGTTAATGGTACGAATTTAAAGCGGTTGGAGTATTCGCAGTAAAATTAATATTAATTTAACACCGATAAAACTTCCCCAATATATATTGCGCCATCCTATTTCTGATAATCGTTGCAACCCTATAAGCTATGATGGACATTGTTCTTATCTTAACAATTTTATCTCTATAAAAATCGTACTATCGTTCTCATTTTTTTCCAGCAAAATTAGTTCCCCAATTCATTTCTAATGATCGAAGCCAATAATTTCTTCCTGCCCTAAAATCAAAATTAGTTTCCCCAACTCACGGTTAACTTTAGTTAAAGAAGATTAATTTTGATTCAAACTAGAAATATAATAGCATAGGATTTTTGATTTTTCAGTCTTGTGGATGATGCTCGGTCTTTGTTATAAGACGTTAGTTCTGTTGCCTTGAGTTGTGTTCATCCATGCTGTAAACGTGAAGTATGTGATGCTGTTATGCTTCCTCTATATCCTAGTTTTGATTCAGCAAGCCTCTTAACTAGCCGTGTCCCTTGTTTCCCCAATTATGAATTTATTTGTTTTTTGCGGAAGCAGTTTATCGTTTACTTGATTATTTACCTATGCTGACCATAGGATTTGTTATGAGTTATATGATGAACTGATAAACAATAGTG
Organism: Allium sativum; assembly: GCA_030737875.1. Taxonomy (NCBI): domain Eukaryota; kingdom Viridiplantae; phylum Streptophyta; class Magnoliopsida; order Asparagales; family Amaryllidaceae; genus Allium; species Allium sativum. The sequence goes on along the minus strand of CM060916.1, from coordinate 1,040,867,970 downwards.
GAAATGATTTCGGCCGCAATAGATCAGTCGTGTATGAATGCCTGTTCTGTAATTTAGTTCACGTGTGAAACAATGATAATAATGAATAAGACTAACACTTTTATCTTAACAAACCTCTTATTTCAAGTTATACTATTAGCTAACAGTAGTCTTTTTTCCTTTTGTTGTTAGTGTAACTAGCATTCAAAACTTAGTTTGGACAGTGCATATTTTGTTAAGGGTCCCTAAAACTTTTTTGTAATCATTTGACCATTTATGTTGCTTAGTATTTTGGCATCGGATCTAGTATCTATGAATTTGATTAATGCAAGTAACAAAGAAAACTAACTCCTTGTGACAGGAATTGACATAAGTGGAACAAATATGTTATTTATTTATACATAAGTCCATGAACATTTATGATACTGGTCGTTTTTTTGTTTCGTTGCCTAGATGTGAAACCTACTTATTTCTATGCTGACACTTAGTCAACCTTACAGTTTCATTAGTATCTGTAAGTGCTTATTTAGAGCTCCATCTTTTAAATCCAATAAATGTTCATGGCTTCTCATCAACAACCATCTTTCTTCTGTCAAACAATAAAGCTGCTTTGAATGCAATATTACTCTTAGTTTGTAGTTCGGTCTGTATAAACTCATGCCGTGCTAAACTAATAAAAAAATTATTGTGCATTCCATTTTGTCTTGCTGTAAGTTATGTGTTTTCCCTCTACTTTAATGTTATGGGTTGGTTTAATCTATAGTCTTAGATCCTCTTGGTATAATTCACAAATCTAATTGTCACAACTAAAATAAAATAAAAATGTGAACAGAGATTAAACAGAGAGGAACACTTTTCAAAGCAGTAGTAGTAACAGTTTGGTGGGTACGTGCACATATATTCCGTTGTATGTGTGTTAGCATACATAAATACACATAGACATTCACACTGGGTTATGGTTAATGAATCCAGTTTTCACTATTTTGCTTCAGGTATTTATTTAACTAAACTATAACATGCCCCAGTGAATCATGTTCTGTTTTCCTTTTGGGGGTCGTCATTTTATATGCATACACGGAACAAACTGTAACATACGGTATGATAGGATCGTGTTGTGCACATAATATAGCTTATTATGTATACATTTCCAATCAGAAAGCCAATATGCGGCACATTTTATGCAAATTGTAAGTATACCATGGTCAATTATGAAATGAACCATGACATATTTGATTAGCATAATTAGACTTCAGATTCCTCCTTGTTTGTCACTATTGCTCACTATTATTTTACTTGATTTCATTTATGCAAACTGTCAAAGGAACTTTATAGCTGTTTTTGACCTATATAAACATATATTTTATTTTTCATTTTTTATTTAAAAAAAGAAACTTCGGGGTGGATTACTATGATATGATTGTGGCCTTTTCTATTTGGACTAAGTTCAACACCCTATGAATATATGAATCCTGCATATCTTTTCCTGTAAATAGGAATGTATGTAGGCACCATTCTGTCTTAGTTATCCTGGGATATATTGATCATGCCCTGCACATGTACCTTGCATTACTTGTTCTATATTGTAGCATGTTTCAGTTGTACTTGAGTTATTTAAGAATTATCACTATGCATGCCTTTAGTATGAAACTAAGTCACGCCTATGGCCATTTTCGCATGTCTTATTGGTTGAAAGTGAAACACCCCACCTCCGTTAAGGTCACTCACAAAGGGAATGCATTAACTTTGGTGGAGCATTTTAGTTAAAAGACACAGATAATTTACAAGGCAGACATATAAGCAGCAGAAAACTAAAATTATTCATTAAATAGCGTGGTTCAGTCAAAACATTACAAGCATTGTCTCAAAACCTAACTTCTAAATTATTACAACAAAACATCTGTCTTGATTTAAATCTCCAAGTACATAAAGATGCATAAAACAGAAGTAAAGTAGCATAAATCCCCAACAAAAGTGTAACCACAGCCATAACCCAAGAAAAGAGAATCCAAGCAATACATTTATTCTCTTCAAGCTTGAAAAGGTCTAAACTAAGCTGAAGTATTCCCTCCCTACGGACCGGGGGGGGGATGGAAGAAACGAAGGCGAAAGAAAATGGGCAGATATAAGTCTGGTAAGTCCAGTGATTATTCAGCATGTAAACAGGTAAAAGGATCATGACATGAATAAACTGAACATAGGACAATACCATAAAAATAAGATAACATAAGATAAGATAAACTAAATATACTATCGCACTCATTTCTATTTCTCTGCACCTACTACGAAGGTTCAACTACCATCATGTGTTCATAACAAAGTGATCCCTTTCCCGATCAGCTTCTACTCGTATGCATTTATTACTTGTGTCGTTCGGCCCCGCTAGAATGTAGAGACCTGTGCTGGTCCTACCATAGGGTGTATCAATTCCTATGGTCGTAACCGGACACAAATTCTGGATGAACAGTGTATACTACTGATGCCCAGTGCCTGCTTTATCCACTCCGGAGTACGTGCACACCCATACTCCGCCGGAACCTACACTGCTGCACCACCTATCGCTATTTTGATCGCTTATAATCATCCCAGTAATCATGCCCCACCCTGCCTAGCTCAGGGTACCGTGATACATCTATGTGGGTTACTGCTTAAATGGGTCCCCTTACTAGGGTTTCCGAATCAACATGCTATAACGGTCAAGTGTTTTGAAATTTGCCTAACCCCACCCATCTTTTTAATTAACATGTTGTATTAGTTAAGTGTTGCCTTAATTAACTTAACCCTGTCATTCTTAGCCTGCCTGTTCCTTAGCTTTAATTCATTCATTAAAGCACCAACCTCTCATATTAGATATGTATTGTTCCGGGCAGTCTTACACCGCAACTCAATCTAACATCGGGTTTTTTGGGCTTAATGCGCTAACCTCTCACATTAGATCTATATTATTACGGTCGTTGGATATGCCGGGCGGTTCCAGGCAGTCTTACACCGCAACTCAATCTAGCCTAGGGTTAAGCATGTTTATCTTTAGCCAATTTACATATTTGTCATATGTGTCCAAATCTATGTGTCAAATTTTCCACAAGTCTAGTCAATACAAGTTTTATGCCACATTCACTAGTTATGCCAAAAATTTATTAAATTATACCCAATTTTTCCCCAGTTATAATTGCACGTACAACGAGATTCAATCTAAGTTCCGAATGAGCTTTGTATTCACAAAAGCAAGTAAAAAGGGGAAAAATAGAAAAGGAGCATAAGAATTGACATAAGGAAAAATAGGCATGTAAAGATGTACCCAATTCAAGAATCATGTTTCAATGTTGTACACTAACTATATATGTGAACAAGTTAAGCATCAAATACCATAGGTATAAAGATTAGATAGAATAGGACTTAAGAGAATCACTAATTTTTATGTACAACATGATAAGTCCCATTATTTTAATCGCAATAGTCTCATAGGCATAGGATGTACAACATGATAAGTTCCATCATATCAATCACAATAGTTTCATACGCATAGGATGTACAACATGATAAATCAATCACAACTGTCCCATAGGCATGATAGGTTCCATTTTATCAATTGACAAAAGGATAGGCACGAATAGAATTAGGCATAGTGCTAGATCCAGTTATTACAGTCATGATTTCTTATTAGTTGTTCACATATAAACAATACCTATACTTACAGAAAAAGGATGGATCTTGATTTCCGGGATCTGATTTCTGAATTTGAAAAGCTAATCATTTAATGTAGACGTTTGGTTCTTTAGTTCTTCTAATTGATTCCTAGTTTGAATTTGATTCTCTAGTTTGGGGTAGATGAATGGAGGCTAGGCCAGCGTGTAGACGAACAACATGACGGCTTCATAGAATGAGTTCTAGGGTTGAGGTTTGGGGTGATTATATAGAAGTCTAGTTTTAACTCCAGCCTTTAGATTAGTCTAGGAGAAATCAGAGCCATCAAACCAAAGAGGTGTGTCATCCAGCCAACCATAGCATGACACATATGCCTTAACACCTCTGAAATCAGTCATTGGCCAATCAGAGAAGGCCACATCAGCACAGGGCTGTAAAAGTTCGTCACAAGAGTGGGATCTCAAAGGGGTCGACTCCCTACAAGGGGGGTCGACACATATGTCGACTCCTCTATAGGGGGTAGACACCTATGTCGACTCCCCTTGGGGGGGCCGACACTCTGAGTGGGAAATTTCCTGCTCAGCCAATTTTGAATTTTGAATTGTTTTTATTATTTAATTATTATTTATATTTATTTTCTTCTTAAACTCGAAATCTTATGAACTCCATAACTTCTTCATACGGAGTCCGATTCACGCAAACTCGGATTCTATCTCAAGCACAATTCTGAGACAAATGCAATAGTGTAACCCGTTTCCCTTAATTCTTCTTCCAAAAAAATTAAGTGTTCTTAGATTTGTAAATTTTAAAATTTACAAAAAATACGGGGTGTTACATTCTCCTCTCCTTAAAGGATTTCGTCCCTAAATTCTCTAAGTTAAGAAGAATGTATCCTAACATCTAACATCCATCTACTCAACCATCAATCACATGCTTCATCGTCCTTAAAAAGATTTCTAATGCTTTCATGATCATATGCATAGTGTGTGCATATGTCCTTATCTAATTCAAAAAAATAAGGCGGTCCACTGATTCAGTTGTCCTCCTTGATGCGAATCATGTTGGTGCTATGAGTCCATTATGTATGCAACTATTCCTAATTGTATTTTGTAACTTCTACGTGAGTGCACAATCATTCGTACAAATGCAATGTCCACTTGATAACACATCAAATTTCAATCCATATATAAATACATATATGCATATGCAATATGAAAGTGATCGAGCCGATCTAGTACCTAGTGTGTGTGTTTGTGTATATGCATCCATGAGCAACCACTTGCAACCGTCAACCATAACATGTTTTCAAATACATGTTTACATCCATTAGTTTCTACTTAAGGATTAAGAGTAGGATCGAGGAGATATACTTAAGAAATAGATACAAGCATGCATAAACTTGTGGAAAAAGAGATCAAAGATGTACCCTCAAAAAGATAAGGATAGGCTGCGCGTATCTTGTCCTCGGTTTCCTAAGTTGCATCTTCCTCAGCATCACTCCATTGTACTTTAACTAGATTAACCTCACGATTGCGTAGCTTTTTAACTTCTGTACCCAAGATACGAGTTGGAACTCTTCTCACTGTTGCTTCTCGTTCCACTTCTATTTCCTCTAGTATGCTTGGCTCCATAACTTCCGCAGACTCAAGTAAGCACTTTCTTAGATGAGAGACATGAAAAACATTATGAACTCCAGCCAATCTTTCGGGCAGCTCTACTTTATAAGTCATCTTCCCAATCCTTCCAATGATAGGAAATGGCTCTACAAATCTTGGTGCCAATTTTCCTATGGTCCCAAAGCGAACGACATTCCTTAAAGGAGATATTTTAAGGAAAACTCTGTCTCCAACCTCAAACTCAAGGTCGGTCCTTCTTTTATCAGCGTAGGATTTCTGTCTATCTTTTGCGGTATTCATTCGTCTTCGTATCAAGTCCACCTTCTTTGAAGTTTCTCTAATCATGTCAGGCCCAAGTACGAGCTTGTCTGTAGACTCCAACCAACAAGTTGGTGATCGGCACGATTTTCCATATAAAGCTTCAAAGGGTGCCATGCCTATGGTGGCTTGGTAGCTATTGTTGTAGGCGAACTCCACCAAAGGAAGGTGATCTTCCCGTGTTCCCTCAAAATCAAGAATGCACAATCTCAAGAGATCTTCTAACACTCTGTTCACCCTTTCCGTCTGACCATCAGTTTGAGCATGATAGGCAGTGCTTAAGCATAGCTGTGTGCCTACAGCTTCCTGCAAACTCTTCCAAAACTCGCTCGTAAAGATAGGATCTCAATCACTTACTATGCTAAAGGGTATTCCATGCAGTCGAAAAACCTCTTTAAGATAAATGGATGCTAACGATGAGGCAGTCCTTCTGCTCTTAACAAGTATAAAGTGAGCGCTTTTAGTGAGCATGTCCACTATTACCCAAATACTGGTATTGCCCCTTCTTGACTTAGGCAACCCATCAATAAAGTCCATCGAAATGCTATCCCATTTCCATTGTGGGACCTCTAGAGGATGAAGCAGACCACCAGGCTTCTTTTGCTTCGCCTTGACTTGCTGGCATATCAAGCACTTCGAGACAAACTCAGCTACATCCTTCTTCATGCCATTCCATAAGAAAACCCTTTTTATGTCTTTATACATCTTGTCCCCACCTGGGTGTATGGTCAACTTAGAATGATGTGCTTCTTCGAGAACAGTCTTCACCAAATCCCTTGCTTGTGGGATGCATAGTCTTCCATCCCATCTCAACTAACCCTTGTCATCGATGGAGTACCTATTGAGGTGACTAGAAGTCTCACCTTTAATTATCTTATCCATCACATCGACTAGCTGAGGGTCTTCATGTTGTGCGGTTCCTATTGATTCCAAAAGAGTAGGTCGTGCCACTAGCGATGCTAACAAACCAGGCACAAATTCAAAGGATGGTCTAAAGTCAAATTTTGCTATGTACTCCAAGTTTTGCCTTTCTACAAAGAGAGGACTTAAGGTCAGCTTTTTCCTACTTAAGGCGTATACTACCACATTGCCCTTGACAGGGGTATAAGCAATCTCAAAGTCGTATGAGGCTAGAAATTCCATCCACCTTTGTTGTGTTTAAGTTAAGATCTTTCTATGAGAAAAGGTACCTTAACGATTTATGGTCAGTAAACAATTCAAACGTTTCTCCAAGCAGGTAATGACGCCATGACTTAAGGGCGAAAACAATGGCAGCTAGTTCTAGATCATGAGTTGGGTAGGTTTCTCATGTACCTTCAAATGCCTTCCTCCATAACAAACTACTCGGCCCTCTTGCATCAAGACAGCGCCCAATCCTGTACTGCATGCGTCTGTGTATACAGTAAACATCTTACTCTCATCCGACAATGTAAGAACCAGGGCTGTTGTCAGAGCCCTTTTCAACCATTGGAAAGTAACACCGCAATCCAAATCCCAGGAAAAAGTTAGGTTCTTCTTTATCAACCTAGTAAGTGGGGTTGAGATCTTCGCGAAGTCCTTGATGAACTTTCTGTAAAAGCCCGCTAATCCGAGAAAACTTCATACTTCAGTTGCATTCCTTGGAATCTTCCAATCTTGCATCGCAACTACTTTTGTGGGATCCACAGCTATCCCCTCTTTGGACACCACATGTCCAAGAAACCTTACTTCTTCTCTCCAAAAATGGCATTTGGAGAATTTTGCTTTCAGCTGGTGTGCACGAAGAGTATCCATAACTTCCCTTAAATGCAGAGCATGTTCTTCCTCACTTTTTGAGAAAATCAAAATGTCGTCCACGAAGACCACTACAAATTTATTAAGGAATCTCTGAACACCCTACTCATCAGGTCTACGAAATAGGCTGGTGCGTTTGTCAAGCCGAATGGTATGACAAGCCATTCGAAGAAACCATCCGGGGTCCTGAACGCGGTCTTATCTATGCTACCTTCAGCCATTATTAGATGATGAAATCTGGTGGCCAGATCTAGTTGGGAGAAAACCGAGGCACCTACGAGTTGGTCAAACAAATCATCTATTCTAGGAAGTGGGTGCCTATTCTCCTTGGTCAGGTTGTTTAGCTCCCTATAGTCCACGCACAGGCGAAGTGAACCATCTTCTTTGGTTGCAAACACCATTGGAGTACCCTATTCAGAAATACTATGCCTTATGAACCCCTTTTCAAGCAACTCTTTAACTTGCTTGCTGAGCTCTTTCCTTTCCCTTGGAGCCATGTGTCTAACAGATAAAGCAATAGGTTTTGCGTTATCAACAAGATATATGCAGAAGTCTATCTCTCGCTTTGAAGGCAAACCTTTCACCCCTTCAAAGACATCCGAGTATTCACGGACTACTCTAACAGATTGCAAGTTTTCAAATGACGCATCAAGAGATTCTAGATAGTTAAGCATAACGGAATTCATGGGATTACAAGAGATTTCGAGAGTGTTACTGAGGCAAGTCACAAGTCTAACCACTCACTTTTCACAATCGAGGATGGTGTTGTATATAACAGTGTTGTATACACAGTTATATGTTTTTTGTTTGATGATAAAAACCAGATATATTTTATTTTTGAATGTGTTTGTAAATGCACTGATTTATTACACAACAAACTGTACAGGAATTTGAACAATCACAAAGTATTTTATTTAAATAAAAATATTTTATTTCAATATAAAAAAATATACATCTTTTTACTCCATTATTTGACATACTACATTTCATTCATACAACTCTGTCACTCACTCTATACAACTACATTTACACTCACATATACAAACATCTTCATACATTGACATTTTTTTACTGTCTTCTATCATCCATCTTCTGTCTTCACACCCTTCAGTCAAATTCTGTCTTCATACCTGTCACAAGAAGAACACACAGTAGACTGCAACAAAAATAAAATAGAATAAAAGCAAATGAAAATTTATTTTTAAATTTTATTTGCCTCAGAATTACGGTGTGTTTCTCATCACTTTTCTAGACTTGGTTTGATATGCAGGGACAGAAAAATTCGTCTAGATGGCTGCATATACACACGTGTATACACGTGTGCACTACCACGCCAATCCAGTGTCGCGACTGAGGAGTAGCCATCAAGAACCAACTCGACTCAGCATTACATGTCAAAATGGACAGTACAAAAATAACCAAAGTGGTCGAGCAAAGCAATCATGAACACAAGACAAACACAAATATGGTGAAATTTAAAGTTGCACAAGCACCAACAACTCCAAGCACATGTGAAATGGTCGAAACAGCAAGTACAATAAAATAGTTTCAGCATACACAAGAATATGCATGCAGCAATGGTTCGGCAAGATTAAAATGATACTATACACATGGGTGCAGCACAAACATGTGTTCAACAACCACAAGTATTGGAGTATAGTGTCAACATAGGACATTAAAGAATCAGCTCTAATACAAGTATTGAAGTATAGTGTCAAGAGGCAGTCAACTAGCATGTTTCAGCAATAACAAGTTCAAAAACATAATGAGGATGATACTGCATTTCTAACTAGTGTTATGTGGCATGTGAATCCAAAGATCAAGCAAGGTTTATGTACAAGTTCCAAACACAAGGTCTAACACAAACAAGGATAGCACAACAACTAATGCAGTGTTGAAAAATGCAAGTAAAACTAAGCTAATTAGTACACAGCAACAAAGACAACTCGACCACAAAACTCGATTCTGAAGTGCAATATCAAGCAAATCAGCAATGGAACATGGAGCTAAGCATAGCAGGAATATGGATTATACATGGGATCAACTCACTTAAGACAATAAGCAAATTTGTTGTAGTAAACAAGCATTCATGCAAGAATGGTATGGTCAGAACAACATGATGACATCAACTTAGATGAAGAACGTACAAGTAGTGATAAATAAAACAGTATAACAATTGATCAAAGCAGTATGGATAACGAGAATACAAGGCACTGTTAAATTCAAGTGTATATCTGATTTTATCAGTTCAAATCAGATTCGGCAGGGTTTTAAACATGGAAGCATTAAAGAGCAGAATCAAGTTCGTGCCGAAGTTTTTAAGTCATGGTAAAAAGGGCATGGTATTCAAATACAAATATTTATACACAACAAGTGACTGCAAGTATCAGTTCAATCAGCAGGAAGTTAAACTGAAATTGCATAACAAGTTCGAGCATAGTTTCTGTTCTTATCAAAGATAAGCATCAGTTTAAATATGTTGAAAATCAGAGTATACTACCAGTTTTGAATAACTAGAAATCAAGGCAGCAATTCAAGGTTGAGGCAAAAGTATCTGTCCAGTTTTTTTTTTCAAAAGAAGCAACTGTTCATATCAGATTTAAAGACAGGAAAAATGGTTTTGCTTTGAAAAGAATGATTCAAAGAATTTTTTAAAATTCCAGAAATCAGGATTTAAATTTATTTCAAGACCAATTCAAAGTTCCAGAAGCATACGAGGCAAGGAAGAATTCATCACGCAAAATATATATTAATCACAAGTTCAAATCAAGGAATTCGAAGTCAAGGAAGACTCAATCAAAAGTTCCAGATCAACGCAGCAAATCAGGGAAAATTAAGATCAAATCCGCAAACAAAATTCTCAAATATATCACAACTGAGTCTAAAGAGAAATCAGAGAATATATAGGATTCTTAATCCTATAAATACACCAAATCATCATCGGTTTTAACATCATCCAAGTTCAAGCACAATCAAAGAGAAACTCGAATTAAAAATCATGCCAGAGAACAAGTAAGCAACTTGGACCCAAATCGAAGCATTTGAAAGCAACATCGAAGTCGCGCATCAAAGAATCGCATCTCCATCACTCAAGCGCAGAGATTTGGGGGAAGACTGAAGAAACCCTAGGAATTTCTCAAGAGCCGCCGCCATTTCTTTATTTCAGAGAAAAGAGTCGGGCTAAAGTAAAGTGGTGTAGCATAAGTGGAAAAAAAAGGCCGGCCAAGGGTTATACAAAAGAAGGATAACCCTAATTTAAACTCCAAGGGTTTCTAGTTTTATAAGGGTTTTTTTATTTTCTTATTCGTTTTTTTAATTTGCAATCAAATCTGTAAGTTTTCTAGTTTGACTCTGAAAACTAGAGAGACGAATTACAGGGTCTGTAATTCGGAAAAATCTGGTTTTAGGAGATAAAAACCAGTGCAGGGTTTTGAGCGTAGGGTTAAGAACAGTTGGGAGCGAGTATCAAGGGATTGTAAGCGTAGAGATTGTTTTAACTCCTAGTAGAAACCTTGGGGAATGCAGCAGTAGGCAGGGTTTTGCCGAAGCTGGGTATATCTGTGTTGTTATTTATTTTCCGCATTTATTCTGATTACTATCTGTGCTGTTTTTATTTAATTAATCTGCGATAAACCCTATTCACCCCCCTCTAGGGTTAATTTAGATCCTACAAGTGGTATCAGAGCAGGTATTTTTCATTTTATTTTAACTCTAGAGTCATGAATTTGTCTAACAACGCTTTTTCTGAGGGTCAGTCCATAGCTAGGCCACCAATGTTTAATGGAACTGATTATGCCTATTGGAAAGCTAGGAAGAAAATTTACTTAAGTTCAGTTGATTATGATGTATGGGATATCGTTGAAACAGGCTACAAACCTCCTATTACGATTATCAATGATATTGAAATTCCTAAACCAAAAGATAAGTGGGATGCTAATGATAAAAAATTATTCTCAACTGATGCCAAAGCTATGAATGCTTTAATTTGTGCTCTTGATAAAACTGAATTTAACCGTATATCTCACTGTTCAACTGCGCAGGAAATTTGGCATACTTTGGAAGTTACACATGAAGGAACATCTCAAGTCAAGGAATCTCGTCTCGCACTACTCTGCAACGAATATGAAAATTTCACGATGCGAAAAGACGAAGATATGAAAGAGATGTATGGTCGTTTTTCCACATTAATTTATAATGCAAGGGCTCTTGGTAAAGTCTACACTGAAGTAGAATTAATACGCAAGATACTGAGAGTACTGCCAATGAATTTCGAAGCCAAAGTAACTGCTATTCAACAATCAAAAGATCTAAATAAGTTGAAAATAGAAGAATTGATTGGAAACTTGATTGCTTATGATATGGAGTTAAAAGCCAAAGAAGGACGCGATGATTCAGAATCAAAGAAAAAGACAATTGCTCTAAGCAACACTGTTGAAAGTAACGATGAAGCTGAGAATCCTATCGAAGAGTTGGCCATGGTTCTTAAAAAGTGGACTAACAAAAAATACAAGTCACGAAAGAAGAGTTCAAAATCCAACAAATCCAAGAATTCCGATTATTCAGACGATGAAGTCATATGCTACAACTGCAATAAACCAGGCCATATCAAACCAAATTGTCCATTACTTCAGAAAGACAGAAAGAAGAAGAAGAAAAAGAAAGCTTTTGCAGCTACTTGGGACGATGAAGAAGGAGAAGAAGAAGACTCTGACAGTGATAAAGAGGAAGCCAATTTGTGTCTTATGGCACAGTCAGATTCAGAAAGTAGCGAAGATGATTCCACTGAGGTACCAAATTACTCTTATAAAGATTTAATTTTAATGTGTCATGATCTTACCAAAACCGTTGATTCACTTGAACTAAAAATCAAGAAATTAAATTCTGATAGGTTAAAATTGGTCCACGAAAACAATAGGTTAGAAACTGAGCTTGAAAAAGTGACAAACCTTGATTGTGAAAACTGCAAGTTATTAAAACAAGAGCAAACAGAATTTAAGGCAAATTTTGAAAAATTAAAACAAGAACACTTGGCTTTAAAAGGAAGTGATGACACAAAAAGAAAGAAATTTATTAACAGATGCACTTCTCTTGTAAATGAAAATGAAGCACTTAAAACCAAAGTAAAAAATCTGGAAATAACATTGAGTAAGTTTTCAAAAGGGGAAAAGTCATTTAGGATGCTGCTTGGAAATCAATTATATGCTAATAATAAGAAAGGATTAGGATTTGGGAAAACACATATTAATATGGATAATAATGCAAAAGGTGGAAGTGTTTTTCCTAAATGTATAAAATGTGGAAAAATTGGACATAGCTATGAAAAATGTCAAAATAGGAACAATAATAAAAAATTCATACAAATTTGGGTTCCAAAAGGGTCGACAAGTAATTGTAATAGATTTGGATTTGATAAGAACAAACAAATTTGGATTCCAAAAGGATCTGTTGTTCAAAATCAAAATTTTTCAGTTACTAATTTTATTAGACCTATGAGTTTCTCTAGGTCATTCTCTTCTTCTTGTGTGTAGGTATGTTGGCGGGCTAAGGAGCAACAAGAATGGTACTTGGATTCAGGTTGTTCCAAACATATGACAGGAGATAAATCAAAGTTCCTTAGCCTTGAAAAATATAAAGGAGGAAGTGTGATAATGGGCGATAACAGAAAATGTAAAATTATCGGTAAAGGTAAAGTAGGTAATAGTACTTTTTCCTTAACTGATGTTTTATATGTTGAAAACTTGCATCATAATCTCATTTCCATAAGCCAACTATGTGACAAAGGAATGAGTGTGATATTTGATAATGAGTCTTGCAAAATTATTGAAAAATCCACAAACAATATTGTGTTCACGTGAAAAAGAAAAGGAAATGTTTATACAATTTCATTTGATGATTTGACTCTCTCACGATGTTTAGTAGCTACGGATGAAGAAGTTTTCTTATGGCATAGGAGATTGGGTCACGCTAGTATGAGTCTCTTGGAAAAACTTGAATCAAAAGAATTGGTAAGAGGTCTACCACATCAGAAATATAAAAATAATAAAGTGTGTAAATCATGTGCTATGGGAAAATTCAGTCGTTCATCATTTCGTCCCAAAAATGTTGTTAGCACTAAAAGGGTACTTGAATTGATTCACATGGATTTATTTGGACCAAATGAAATCGCTAGCTTGAATGGAAAAAGGTATTGTTATGTGCTGGTTGATGATTATTCTAGATTTACATGGGTTTATTTTCTAGCCAAAAAATCCGAAACTTTTGATTACTTTTCAAAGTTTGCAAAACTCCTTCAAAATGAAAAAGGTGTTTCAATAAAAACTTTAAGAAGTGATCATGGTGGTGAATTTGAAAATTTGGATTTTGAAAATTTTTGTGAAGAAAATGGTTTTAAACACGAATTTTCTGCTCTTCGAACACCTCAGCAAAATGGGGTAGTCGAAAGGAAAAATCGTACATTACAGGAATTGGCTAGATCTATGTTAAGTGAATATAATTTGCCTTTGACTTTTTAGGCAGAGGCAGTTAATACATCCTGCCATGTAATGAACAGAGTAATGATTAGACCAATACTTAACAAAACATCCTATGAATTGTGGTTTGACAGAAAGCCTAACATTTCATATTTTAGAGTTTTTGGATGCCCTTGTTATCTTCTTAATACAGGTGATCATCTTGGTAAGTTTGAATCAAAGGCTGACGAGGGAATTTTCATGGGTTACTCGTCAAGAAGCAAGGCTTATCGAATCTTCAACAAACGATCAAAAACCATTGTTGAAACCATAAACGTGAAATTTGATGAATCAGATCTGGATACGGTGGACAAAGAGAAAAACGATGAGGGAATTACATATGAGGGTGAAAAAGAAAATAGCAAAGAGAAGACTGGCAGTGATGATCAAACAAAACAAACGTTTGAAGTCGAAAAGTTGAAATTCAAAACCAACCATCCTCCAGAATTGGTGATAGGAAATCCAACGGTAGGTATACGAACTCGTTCATCATTTAATAAAGATATCTGTACTTTTTGTATTCACAGTTGTTTTATCTCAGAAATCGAACCTAAAAATGTTGAAATTGCACTTAATGATGAAAGTTGGATTTTAGCGATGCAAGAAGAACTTAATCAATTTGAGCGGAATAAAGTTTGGAAATTAGTTCCTAGACCGAATGACTATCCAGTAGTAGGAACTAAATGGGTGTTCAAAAATAAACTTGATGAATCCAGAAATGTAATTAGAAACAAAGCTAGGTTGGTTGCAAAAGGATATAATCAATTTGAAGGCATTGATTTTGATGAGACATTTGCACCAGTAGCTAGGTTAGAAGCCATTAGAATTTTGCTCAGTTTTGCGTGTTATAAAGGTTTCAAACTTAAACAAATGGACGTAAAAAGTGCGTTTTTAAATGGAGAATTAAAAGAAGAAGTTTTTGTGGAACAACCCCCCGGTTTTGAAAATCATGAATTTCCAAATCATGTATTCAAACTTAAAAAAGCATTATATGGTCTTAAACAAGCTCCTAGAGCTTGGTACGATTGTTTAAGTGCATATCTTTTGGAAAACGGGTTTAAAAAGGGCAGTGCTGACACTACATGTTTCTATTACATGAAGGTGATGATTTTTTAATAGTCCAAATTTATGTTGATGATATTATATATGGTGCTACTAACGATTGTTTGTGTGAGAAATTTGAAAAAGTCATGCAGGATAAATTCGAAATGAGCTTAGTAGGTGAATTAAAATACTTCCTTGGATTTCAAATCAAACAAAGCTCCAAGGGAATTTTCATATCACAAACAAAATACATTGCTGAATTACTGAAAAGATTTGGACTAGAAAATGCAAAACCACTCAGAACACCGATGAGTCCTTCAACCAAGCTTGACAAAGACGAGAAAGGAGTTGCAGTTGATCAGAAAAAATATCGTGGAATAATTGGTTCACTTCTTTATCTCACTGCATCTAGGCCTGATATTATGTTTGCTGTTTGTTTATGTGCACGCTTTCAATCCAATCCAAAAGAATCTCACTTAAAAGCCACAAAAAGAATATTAAGATATCTTTTGCACACACACAAATTTGGTTTATGGTACCCCGCATGCAATAATTTCAAATTAATCGGATATTCTGATGCTGATTATGCTGGATCCCTTGTTGATAGAAAAAGCACTAGTGGAACTTGTTTTATGCTAGGACACTCGTTAGTCTCGTGGTCAAGTCGAAAACAAAATTGTGTTGCTTTATCCACAACTGAGGCTGAATACATTTCTTTGGGAAGTTGTTGTGCACAAATACTATGGATGATGCAAACTCTTTCAGACTTTGGTCTAATTTATAAAAAAGTACCACTAAAATGTGATAGTAAAAGTGCTATAGACTTGTCTAATAATCCTGTTCACCATTCACGCACTAAACACATAGATGTGAGACATCATTTTATTAGAGATCACATTTCACGAGAAGATATTTGTATTGAGTTTATTTCAACTGACTGTCAACTTGCTGATATCTTTACAAAACCTCTTCCCGAAGATAGATTTTCACGATTACGCTTAGATTTTGGAATCATAGAAATTGATTGATCGTTATCCATTTTTTAAAAAAGATTCATAAATGTTTATTCGAGAGTTAAATTATTGATCATTCGAACTATTTGGAACTCGTTGAAATTATATCAGATCTTGGAATTGTGATGAGTATTGACTATAATTGTTTTTATCATGAGGAAATATTTTTAAATCTCATGATGATTGGACAAATTTTATAATACTTTTGAATTAGAGCTTATTTTACGACCATCTTCTATATCTACCATACTTCTGTCACTCATCATGGTTTTATTTAATCTGGGGAGTTCTAATTATTCTTGGAATTTAGAAATAAATAAATAAATAAATAAATAATAATTTATCCTTGGTACTCACTCCCATTTAAAAGTCCTCGCGGTTATGCGTGGGTGAATTACCTTAATCTCTATATACTTCCATTCTCACTTAAAAGACCTTTGGGCTGTGCATGGATGGAACTCATCAGAGAGGACAAAGTTAAGTTACCACTAACCCCATTTAAAAAACCTTTGGGCTATGCGTGGTTAGGAAGTGCTTAACACATTTTTAAGCATATTTAAAATCTTTAAATTTTATATTCAAATAGTTTTTTTTATTGAACTCTCCTAATTCTATAAAATCCATAGAAAATCCATTCATTCTGAAAGTGAAATTTGTCTCTGATTCCAAGAATGTTATGATTTTTGTTTGATTCAATGAGATTTACGATATATTATCCTCTTGATCTAATTTTATATTTATAGTTTATATTCATCACTGTTTTAATTTCTGCTATTCTTTTGATGATAACAAAAGGGGGAGAATGGTCAAGATTTTAATGGATGAGTAAAAATTTATAGAATATTTTGAAATTTGGAATTGATTAATTCATTTCAAAATTTTCAAATCTATGCATCAATAAGGGAAGCTTAGTTGTAGGGGGAGCATACAAATAGCAGGAGTAACATACTCCACGTTTCAAACACATTCATACATTCAAAATCTGTTTTTTGTTTGTCATCATCAAAAGGGGGAGATTGTTGTATATAACAGTGTTGTATACATAGTTATATGTTTTTTGTTTGATGATAACAACCAGATATATTTTATTTTTGAATGTGTTTGTAAATGCACTGATTTATTACACAACAAACTGTACAGGAATTTGAACAATCACACAGTATTTTATTTAAATAAAAATATTTTATTTCAATATAAAAAAGTATACATCTTTTTACTCCATTATTTGACATACTACATTTCATTCATACAACTCTGTCACTCACTCTATACAACTACATTTACACTCACATATACAAACATCTTCATACATTGACATTTTTTTACTGTCTTCTATCATCCATCTTCTGTCTTCACACCCTTCAGTCAAATCCCGTCTTCATACCTGTCACAAGAAGAACACACAGTAGACTGCAACAAAAATAAAATAGAATAAAAGCAAATGAAAATTTATTTTTAAATTTTATTTGCCTCAGAATTACGGTGTGTTTCTCATCACTTTTCTAGACTTGGTTTGATATGCAGGGACAGAAAAATTCGTCTGGATGGCTGCATATACACACGTGTATACACGTGTGCACTACCACGCCAATCCAGTGTCGCGACTGAGGAGTAGCCATCAATAACCAACTCGACTCAGCATTACATGTCAAAATGGACAGTACAAAAATAACCAAAGTGGTCGAGCAAAGCAATCATGAACACAAGACAAACACAAATATGGTGAAATTTAAAGTTGCACAAGCATCAACAACTCCAAGCACATGTGAAATGGTCGAAACAACAAGTACAATAAAATAGTTTCAGCATACACAAGAATATGCATGCAGCAATGGTTCAGCAAGATTAAAATGATACTATACACATGGGTGCAGCACAAACATGTGTTCAACAACCACAAGTATTGGAGTATAGTGTCAACATAGGACATTAAAGAATCAGCTCTAATACAAGTATTGAAGTATAGTGTCAAGAGGCAGTCAACTAGCATGTTTCAGCAATAACAAGTTCAAAAACATAATGAGGATGATACTGCATTTCTAACTAGTGTTATGTGGCGTGTGAATCCAAAGATCAAGCAAGGTTTATGTACAAGTTCCAAACACAAGGTCTAACACAAACAAGGATAGCGCAACAACTAATGCAGTGTTGAAAAATGCAAGTAAAACTAAGCTAATTAGTACACAGCAACAAAGACAACTCGACCACAAAACTCGAGTCTGAAGTGCAATATCAAGCAAATCAGCAATGGAACATGGAGCTAAGCATAGCAGGAATATAGATTATACATGGGATCAAATCACTTAAGACAATAAGCAAATTTGTTGTAGTAAACAAGCATTCATGCAAGAATGGTATGGTCAGAACAACATGATGACATCAACTTAGATGAAGAACGTACAAGTAGTGATAAATAAAACAGTATAACAATTGATCAAAGCAGTATGGATAACGAGAATACAAGGCACTGTTAAATTCAAGTGTATATCTGATTTTATCAGTTCAAATCAGATTCGGCAAGGTTTTAAACATGGAAGCATTAAAGAGCAGAATCAAGTTCGTGCCGAAGTTTTTAAGTCATGGTAAAAAGGGAATGGTATTCAAATACAAATATTTATACACAACAAGTGACTGCAAGTATCAGTTCAATCAGCAGGAAGTTAAACTGAAATTGCATAACAAGTTCGAGCATAGTTTCTGTTCTTATCAAAGATAAGCATCCGTTTAAATATGTTGAAAATCAGAGTATACTACCAGTTTTGAATAACTAGAAATCAAGGCAGCAATTCAAGGTTGAGGCAAAAGTATCTGTCCAGTTTTTTTTTTTTTTCAAAAGAAGCAACTGTTCATATCTGATTTAAAGACAGGAAAAATGGTTTTGCTTTGAAAAGAATGATTCAAAGAATTTTTTAAAATTCCAGAAATCAGGATTTAAATTTATTTCAAGACCAATTCAAAGTTCCAGAAGCATACGAGGCAAGGAAGAATTCATCACGCAAAATATATATTAATCATAAGTTCAAATCGAGGAATTCGAAGTCAAGGAAGACTCAATCAAAAGTTCCAGATCAACGCAGCAAATCAGGGAAAATTAAGATCAAATCCGCAAACAAAATTCTCAAATATATCACAACTGAGTCTAAAGAGAAATCAGAGAATATATAGGATTCTTAATCCTATAAATACACCAAATCATCATCGGTTTTAACATCATCCAAGTTCAAGCACAATCAAAGAGAAACTCGAATTAAAAATCATACCAGAGAACAAGTAAGCAACTTGGACCCAAATTGAAGCATTTGAAAGCAACATCGAAGTCGCGCATCAAAGAATCGCATCTCTATCACTCAAGCGCAGAGATTTGGGGGAAGACTGAAGAAACCCTAGGAATTTCTCAAGAGTCGCCGCCATTTCTTTATTTCAGAGAAAAGAGTCGGGCTAAAGTAAAGTGGTGTAGCACAAGTGAAAAAAAAAAGGCCGGCCAAGGGATATACAAAAGAAGGACAACCCTAATTTAAACTCCAAGGGTTTCTAGTTTTATAAGGGTTTTTTATTTTCTTATTCGTTTTTTTAATTTGCAATCAAATCTGTAAGTTTTCTAGTTTGACTCTGAAAACTAGAGAGACGAATTACAGGGTCTGTAATTCGGAAAAATCTGGTTTTAGGAGATAAAAACCAGTGCAGGGTTTTGAGCGTAGGGTTAAGAACAGTTGGGAGCGAGTATCAAGGGATTGTAAGCGTAGAGATTGTTTTAACTCCTAGTAGAAACCTTGGGGAATGCAGCAGTAGGCAGGGTTTTGCCGAAGCTGGGTATATCTGTGTTGTTATTTATTTTCCGCATTTATTCTGATTACTATCTGTGCTGTTTTTATTTAATTAATCTGCGATAAACCCTATTCACCCCCCCTCTAGGGTTAATTTAGATCCTACAGATGGCACCATTACAGGATATCCAATCCATGCCTAGAATCAATCCATAGCCCGTGAGCCTAGAACACAAGCATTACATCTAAACCCAACGCTTAATATAGAAATTTCCAAATCCAAACAAATCATTAACAAGTAAGCTGAACCCCCAATTGGATTTGAAACAACCATGGGATCCTCTACTATACTGGTATCTATGTGCAGAGATTCAAATAAAGCAGTAGATAAAAAAGAGTGCGATGCGCCAAAATCAAAAAGAGTATGAACTGGATGATCAGAAAGATAAGCTAAACTCTCAACAGAAATATTTCTACCTCTTTCTTATGGAGGTGTAGTGAGAGCGTGAATCTGCCCACCAGAAGTGGATCCAATCCTCTGCCCTTACCCTTGCCTTTTTGGGCAATCCTTAGCCATATGTCCTGTCTCGCCACATTGAAAGCAGCTACCCATCTTCCTCTTCTTCTTCCTGCAGTCTTTAATTAGATGTCCAGGTATGCCACAAAATTTTCACTTCCTCTTCTCACGGGTTTTTTTATTCTTCCCGCCTTTCTTGGAATCCGTCTTCTTATTCTGCGATCCCTCCCCTTTCTTGTCCAGAGGTTCTTCCACCTTTTCCTCTTTCTTGCCATCCTTGTCTTCCTCCTGTAACAGTGCCATGTCCACTAGTCTCTCAAAAGTCGCACCCATTGGTATATGGGTCATAGCTAGGCTGTGTAGTGGCTCATTTATCCCTTTAACGAATTGGAGAGCCTTTTTATGTGGAGTGTTTACTAACTCCAGTCCTCATCTAGCCAGCTGGTTGAACTGGTTGACGTATTCCCTAACCGGTAGGCTTCTCTGTTTGAGTGCTTAGAACTTCTCCATCTGTAGGCTTCGTTCAGGTTGTAAGAGGAGCTTTATTTCAAATCTCATTCTGAAATCCTCCCAAGTTTCAATGGGTCTTTCAGCGTTAGTAACGTCCCACCCGTAAGAGGCCTCGTCCTTAAGTAACCATACAGCCAATTGTATCTTCTGCCTATCGTCCACTTCGAAGATAACAAACCAAGCTTCTGTTTCCTTAAGCCAGTTTCTTGCTTCCACAAATGACTCAGTCCCATTAAAGTTCTTTCCACCCATGGCTCGAAAGTCTCTACATATCTTCGAGAAAGCATTCACACGAGGAGGAGGAGAAATGGCTGAAATTGGGGGAGGTGGAACGTCTACTGGGCCTGCGTCATTAGCCCTAGCCTCCCGGTACCTTCTGAACCAACCAGGTATCGGTACACCCTCAGGAAGATTAAGATCCCCAGACATGCTGAAACGAAAAGAAAAGGTTCAAAACAAAGGATAGAAAGATAGTGCATATGGCTTTGGGGATTATGTCTTTATAATAAAACAACACTTTTCTTGAAAATGCTTCTTTAAACTTCTTTATGAAAAATAGTTTTCAAAACTTTTATCTGATCTGGTAAACCATTTCTCTAATACCAAGCGAAACACCCCACCTCCGTTAAGGTCACTAAAAAAGGGAATGCATTAACTTTGGTGGAGCATTTTAGATAAAAGACACAGATAATTTATAAGGCAGACATATGAGCAGCGGAAAACTGAAATTATTTATTAAATAGCGTGGTTCAGTCCAAACATTACAAGCATTATCTCAAAACCCAACTTCTAAATTATTACAACAAAACATCTGTCTTGATTTAAATCTCCAAGCATATAAAGAAGCATAAAACAGAAGTAAAGCAGCATAAATTCCCAATAAAAGTATAACCACAGCCAAAGCCCAAGAAAAGAGAAACCAAGCAATACATCTACTCTCTTCAAGCTTGAAAAGGTCTGCACTAAGATGAAGTATTCCCTCCCTGCGTACTTAGGGGGAGAGGGGGGAAACGAAAGAAAAGAAGGCAAAAGAAAATGGGTCAGACATAAGTCTGGTAAGTCCAGTGATTATCCAGCACGTAAACAGGTAAAAAGATCATGACATGAATAAACCGAACATGGGACAATACCATAGGAATAAGATAACATAAGATAAGATAAACTGAATATACTATCACACTCTTTTCTCCGCACGTACTATGAAGGTTCAACTACCATCACGTGTTCATAAAAAAGTGATCCTTTTCTTCATCGGCTTATATTCGCATGCATTTATTACTCGTGTCATTCGGCCCCGCTAGATTGTAGATACCAGTGTTGGTCCCACCATAGGGTGTATCAATTCCTATGGTGGCAACCTGACACAAATTCTAGATGCACAGTGTATACTACTGATGCCCAGTGCCTGCATTATCCACTCTGGAGTATGTGCATGCCCGTACTCCACCGGAACCTACACTGCTGCACCACCTGCCGCAATTTTGACCGCTTATAATCAGCCCAGTAATCCCTGCCTAGTTCAGGGTACTGTGATACATCTATGTGGGTTACTGCTGAAATGGGTCATTGTTACAAGGGTTTCTTAATCAATAAGCTATAACGGTCAAGTTTTCTCAAATTTACCTAACCCTGCACATCTGTTTAATTAACATGTTTTATTGATTAAGTGTTGCCTTAATTAACTTAACCCTATCATTCTTAGTTGCCTGTTCCTTAGCTTTAATTCATTTATTAAAGCACCAACCTCTCACATTAGATATGTATTGCTGCGGTCGCTGGACGCGCCGGGCGGTTACGGGCAGTCTTGCACGCAACTCAATCTAACCTTGGGTTTTCGGGCTTAATGCGCTAACCTCTCACATTAGATCTATATTGTTGCAGTCGCTGGACATGCCTGGAGGTTTCGGGTAGTCTTACACCGCGACTCAATCTAACCCCGGGTTAGGCATGTTTATCTTTGGCCAATTTACATATTTGTCATATGTGTCCAAATCTATGTGTCAAATTTTCCACAAGTCTAGTCAATACAAGTTTTAAACCACATTCACTAGTTATGCCCAAAATTTATTAAATTATACCCAAATTTCCCCTCGTTATAATCGCACGTACAACGAGATTCAATCTAAGTTCCGAATGAAATTAGTATTCACAAAAGCAAGTAAAAAGGGGGAAAATAGAAAAGGAGCATAAGAATTGACATAAGGAAAAATAGGCATGTAAAGATGTACCCAATTCAAGAATCATGTTTCAATGTTGTATATTTAACAATATATGTGAACAAGCTAAGCAACTTATTCATAGGTATAAAGATTAGATAGAATAGGACTTAAGAGAATCACTAATTTTTATGTAAAACATGATAAGTCCCATTATTTTAATCGCAATAGTCTCATAGGCATAGGATGTACCACATGATAAATTCCATCATATCAATCAAAATAGTCTCATAGGCATAGGATGTACAACATGATAAATCAGTCACAACAGTCCCATAGGCATGATAGGTTCCATTTTGTCAATCCAACAGTCTCATAGGCATGTTAGGTTTCATTATGTCAATCATAATAGTCTCTTAGGCATGATAGGTGTCATTACATCAATCACAATTGTCTCATAGGTATAGGTAATTTAGAATTGACAAAAGGATAGGCACAAATAGAAGTAGGCATAGTTCTAGATCCAGTTATTACAATCATGATTTCATATTAGGTGTTCACATATAAACAATAACTGTACTTACAGAAAAAGGACGGATCTTGATTTTTGGGATCTGATTTCTGAATTTGAAAAGATAATTTTTTAATGTAGACGTTTCATTCTCTAGTTCTTCTAACTGATTCCTAGTTTGAATTTGATTCTCTAGTTTGGGGTAGACGAATGGAAGCTATGCCAGCTTGTAGACGAACAACATGACGGCATCCTAGAATGAGTTCTAGGGTTGAAGTTTGGGGTGATTATATAGAAGTCTAGGTATAATTCTAGCCTTTAGATTAGTCTAGGAGAAATCAGAGCCATCAAACCAAAGAGATGTGTCATCCAACCAACCATAGCATGACACATATGCCTTAATACCTCAGAAATCAGTCATTGGCCAATCAGAGAAGGCCACATCAGCACCGGGCAATAAAAATTCGTCACAGGAGCGGGATCTCAAAGGGGTCGACTCCCTATGGGGGTGGGGGGTGGGTAGACACTTATGTCGAC
The DNA here is from genome assembly GCA_030737875.1 of Allium sativum. Taxonomy (NCBI): domain Eukaryota; kingdom Viridiplantae; phylum Streptophyta; class Magnoliopsida; order Asparagales; family Amaryllidaceae; genus Allium; species Allium sativum. Next base: position 1,040,844,081 of record CM060916.1, on the reverse strand, counting down.
TCCCCTATATGGGGGTCGAAACCTATGTCGACTCCCCTTGGGGGGGGGTCGATACCCTGAGCGGGAAATTTCCCACTCAGCCGATTTTGAGTTTTGAACTGTTTTTATTATTTATATTTATTTTCTGCTCAAACTTGAAATCTTCTGAACTCCATAACTTCTTCATACGGAGTCCGATTCACGCAAACTTGGACTCTATCTCAAGTAAAATTCCGTGACGAACGCAATGGCGTAACCCATTCCCCTTAATTCTTCCAAAAAATTAAGTGTTCTTAGATTTGTAAATTTTAATATTCACAGAAAATACGGGGTGTTGCAGAAAGTAAGCAGTAGTGTCTACCTCTTCTTGGTTCATGATTTCCATTTATATATATGAAAACTGATGTTTATCTGCCTCTACATGCACTATCCTGTGTATTTACGTTACCCTGCCATGCCGCTTTGTCGTGTTGCATTTTTGCACATGCTTTATGAACTTTATTGCACTTATTATTTGGAATTGTGTAAATGCTGGGGCAGTGCACACGTGTACTTGTACATGTGTGTATATGTAGGCTTCCGCAACCGTTGGTCCCTGAAAATAGATACGCTGATATGAACGGATACCACACTTGAGATAGATACGCTGATATGAACGTATTCCACACTTGATCTAGATATGTCGATATGATCGGATACCACACTTGATCTAGATACGCTGATATGAACTGATACCACACTTGATCTAGATACACTGGTATGAATAGATACCACCGCTGTTTATTTCATATATGACATCGATGTTGGGATTAACTATTATATTCTAGTTTATATTGAAATTAATTTACTTGAACTATGATTTAATCCTGACTCGAGTGTTTTGTGTTTTTGCATGAAACACTCAGGTCAGACCGGAGTGTTACAGATTTAAAGATTTCAACTTAGGGTTCGCAGCCTGGTGAAGTTAGGGATCTGAAGGCGTGTGCACTCTGAAGACGTTTTGAATAGTAAATATTTTTCTTGTATTTAAATTGTTTTACATTCCGCTGTATATAAAATCTTGTATGAAAATACTGATTAACATATAAAAGTTTATTTAACTGTTTTAAATACTATGTTATTTATTTATTCTGTGTTTTTTTGTGTTGATTCTATTTGAACTCTGTAAGTTAAATAACGACCCGTCAATTTGAAAGTTTTAAGTTGGTTTAATTGCCGATTTAAAGCAGTCAAAAAGGCAGGAAGTTACGAGTGGTATCAGAGATTTGGTTCATTCAAAGCTTAACTTACCGAGCTTGAAATGAATAGGATCAACACTAGAAAAAGGATTTTGAAAATAAAAAGGTTTCGAAATATAAATTTTGGAAAGTGAAAATAATTTTCAAAACAAATTTTGTAACTTAAATTATTTTGTATATATTATATATTTTGAAAATAGATATTTTGAAAATGATACAGCGGGAGAACAAAATCTGAGATTCAAAAAAATTGGAATCCCCAGTCTTTAAGATCTCGATTTGCTAGAGCTAGTTCTTCGATAAGATCTTCTTAGGTTTGAATCTCGAATCCATTATCGAAAGGTATCCAAGGAGAGTAAGTATAATAGAATTGATGAATCGATTTTTGTAATCATGTATTTTAGAAATCAAAGACGACCAAAATTTATTGAAAAAAAAATTCAGGTAATAATTTGAATGAAAAGGGAAAAATTAAAATCGTTTCAAGAAAGAAACGATGAATTTTATCTCGATGTTCGGAAAATAAATTAATGAAAATAAAATCAAAAAAGAGATATAATTGGAATACAATTGTGTTAAATTTGATTAATTTATTCAGAACGCGACAAGATAAATTATAATTGGTTTCAAACCAATGATGTATGACTGACTATATAAATTCGATAGAAGTATAAAACTTGTTAGTTAATTAACAAGAAGTGAATTGGGAACACGACTGTAAATGAAGCCATACATGGATGAAGATTGTGAAGAGATTTGAATCGAGATTTAAAATCAAAATTAAGTTGATGTAACGAGTTCAGATTTCGAAAAAGAAATAATATATACTTTTTAGAAGTAAATAATGCAGGGAAGCAAAAATGTTGCATGTAAAATAGAGGATAAAGGAAATGGAGTGGGCCAGTACGGTGAAATTTTTCTGAAGTTCAGAATATAAATAAATGAGTTTTTTAGGAGGTTCAGAATATATTAGCGAATGAGAGATTATTCGAAGGAAGTTATTCGTGGAAATCAATCATGTCGAATTTCAGGAGAATACTATTTACTTTCCGTTTTAATCTAAAACTTAATATATCATTAATAAATTGTTATTCAGACAAAGTATATTTTAATGTTAAATATTTTGAAGGCATTAATTATTGTAAAGGAAATAAATTCTTAACTTGAAATTGGAAATTACGATTATGAATGTTTTGTCGGTATTCGAACTGGTGAACTTTATCTATTTCAAAGTTAATAATGTCGTTCAGTTAAGGTCTTAGAGGTTGGTCAAGAGAAGCAAGTTAATGAGTGACAACAATAAGTGTAAATAACAGTGTTTTGTTTCACATCTGTTTAATCCGAATAACGAATTTAGAAATGTTTCCCTTGAGAATAAAGTGTATTTTCTATAGAAAATAAAGATTTATGAATACATGGAAATGTTTTCCAATGGTAATAAGAGATTTTCTAGTATTATCATTGAAAATATTTTTCAAAAGATTGTGAGAGGCTAACATAAATCAGAATGGCATGAACCGAAGATCAAATAAACGTACGTCCAAACGAAGGGCAGCAGAACATAAGAGAAATGGAATTGCAATTTGAATTCGAGAATTTCGTAAGCGATGATTTGATGAGAAATTAAGAAGTGGAGTTAAGGAATTTAGAAATTGACTGGAGATTAGTTAAGTTGAATAATTCCCTGAGTGTTGATCTGATGTTGGTTTCGGAATTTCCTGAGTGTTGATCTGATGTTCGCTTGCTAATTTACGGTCAAAGGATATAAATAGAGAAGACAAATGATGCGTGAATGAAAAAATTATTATAAGAATGAAAAATTCTGGAATTTTGAAAGTGTAGAGATTTGAGTGATGAACTTAATAATTGAAAATTTGGGAGAAAATTTGGTTTATAAATCTGATTTGAAAAGACAACAAATATTTCAATTGATCAAAACTGAAAATTTTAAATTTTGAATGGAATTTGAGGGTATTCGATATGAGAAATTGGATGTAGAAATTTTCGAAACTTATACGGAAAAATATATAAGAATTCACTGAATTGGAAAACTAGTGATTTGGAAGGTAATCAGTTTTAAATGAAATTTTATGCAGTTTATGTGAGATAATTAGAAATATGATTTGGGAAAAAAAATCTTACTTAAGTAGGCATAAGTATGATTTTGAGGAATATGAAATGAAGTACTATATGTTTTCAAAGAAAAATAAGGAAAGTACCTTCCGTCTCCTTGGAATTTCGATCTTAGTTGAGATGTGCTAGTGGTGGTGGCAGGTTGTCCACACATAAAACTCGAGTTATCAATGTTCCTTGAAGAACACGACTATGTAGCGTAATTCGCAGGGCTATAAATGGCCTATGTCGGATGGATGTTTCTTGGAGAACCAAGAGTAACCATTGTGTCTACCGCGATCTACAATCGTAAAAATGGAGTAATCCGCAAAGCTGTGAAAGCTTATGGGTATGGATGTTTCCTGGGGGACCCAGGCATAATTATTGTGTACCTGCGGTTCACATGGCATATCTACACATGAAAGAGACGTAACCACTAGAGTTACTAAAGGTAGAATGGAGCCATGCGATGTTTGAGATATCTTAATGATGTGGAGCCACCTGTTTGATACAGCATTATGTCTTTATGACTTGATGTATCTTTGTGATTTGATATGTCTTTGTGACTTGATTGATCCCCGTGATTTGATTTATCTTCATAATTTGTATTTATGAACCTGAGATAGATCGATCAACGCTCAGTACCTCAGATTTTTCTTTTTATTCTTAAATATCTTCCGTTGATCCGTCCATGACGAAATTCATAGGGAAGTGAATTCCTATGGATACGGATGTTTTCTGGGGGATCCAGACGAAACCACTGTGTATCTGTAATTCATGAACAATCAATATATCAACATCACGTTGGTACTTCCTGTATCTATTTTCTTTTAAAAGGAATTTTTGAAATATTTTTCATTGGGAGTTGAAACAAGAATAGTACCTTGCCAGTGTATGTCTAACATCTGTAAGAACGAAAATTGGCTTGTCAAACTTCGAGTTATCAAATATTTTCAAATCTATAATTTTCGAATTAAATTATACCTAAATAATTAACTTAAGAAAAAGAATTTGTGGTATTTTCGTCACCTTTGGAGTAATAATACAAATATTAAGATCTTGGATTTTGGAAATTTTCAAGCTTTCACTTGACAAATTGTCGAGGAAATGCTATTTACGCCCCTCAGTGAGTGTTGGGGAAAATTTAATGGATTTAATGTAAGGAGATTTGGTTGAATTTGGGCTGTAATAAATATAAGGAACGTTGGATAAGTAAGTAGTGATAGATAAGGTTTATAAAGGAATTTGATAATAATTTGAGATGCATAAATTGATATTTAAACGAGATTGGTTTTGAATAGAAATTATATGGTTCGAATCTCATAGAAGATTAGATAGAATGAAAAACTAGAAGATATCTCAAGAAAATTTGAAACAGAAATTGAATGTAGTTTAAAATGCAGGGAAATAAATAAAAATCGATTCAGAAGACAAAGGAGATCGTGTTTGATCAAAATTGATTTCTAACTATAAAGAAAAATTGATTTTCCGGGTAAATTGAATATGATGGATAAACAAAGAGAATCGATGATTTGAATATCGATACTAAAATGAGGTGTGGAAAATTTCTCACAAGTATGAAATTTGAAGTATACATGGGTATAAATATAACGATCTCTCATTTTTCAAGGACGAAAAGTTTTATAGGAGGGAAGATTGTAACATCCCAGAAATTTGGCAATTTGATATAGAAATTATTAAGGATTTCTCGATAAACAATTCATTTTATATTTGGATTTGAGATTAAAAGTCAAAGTTTATTGATTTTAATAAGAATTGAATTCGATATTAAATTCCAGAATGGGTAATCAAAAATCAAATATTTACTTGTAACTAGTCGAGAATAAATTTGATTGATATTTGAATTGGATTTGAAATACGATTGAAGAATATAAATTTCTAAAGTTAAAAATAAACGTAGTTAATGATAATAAATTGAAAATTTAATTTGTTAAAATATATAGAAATTTTGCTGCGGTATGTGTGTATTGGTGTGTGTAAGGAGATTGAGTTTAACATTTCAAAAATTTGAATCAAACAAAATATTGGTGGTCAAATTGGATAAAATCGGTTAACCGATAAATAATTTTAAAAAAATTGACGTCGTATATAAACGGAGTCGAATTACAACCGACCTAATTTGGGTTCAAAACGCGAAGACGAAGAAGTACGTATAATTTATCTCATTTGGGTATTTTGTTTGCGGTACGAATTTAAAGTGGTTGGGGGTATTCGTGGTAAGATTAATATTAATTTAACACAGATAAAACCTTCCTCAGTATAAATCGTGCCATCCTATTTCTAATAATCGTTGCAACCCTGTAAGCTATGATGGACATTGTTCTTATCTTAATAATTTTATCCCTATAAAAACCATACCATCATTCTCATTTTTTCAGCAAAATTGGTTTCCCCAATTCATTTGTAATGGCCGAAGCAACTAATTTCTTCCTGCCCTAAAATCTAAATAAAACTTCTTCCTAAATCGATTTTCCTGTCCGAGCCTACGAAGCCGTTGCGTCGCCTCGAGATACGTCGAAGCTACCACTTTAAAAATCATCGCCTCCAGCAAAGTATAGCAACTCGGATCCACCATGAAGCCAGCTTCAGCCAGTCGAATTCCCTCGCTTCCTCCACGATTTGTTTTATTTTGGGAAAAACCACGGCTTTGAAGTGAGTTTTATTTAAAACTCACGGTTAACTTTAGTTAAAGGCAATTAATTCCGATTTAATCTAGAAATACAATAGCATAGGATTTTTCATTTTTGCTGCCTGTGGATGATGCTTGGTCTTTGTAATAAGACGTTAGTTCTGTTGCCTTCGTAAACCTGAAGTATATGATGCTAACTTACTCCCCCTATAACCCAGTTTCGATTCGACAAGCCTCTTGATTAGTCGTGTTCCTAGTTATGAATTTATTTGTTGTTTGCAGAAGCAGTTTGTTGTTTACTTGATTATTTATCTTTGCTGACCTTAGGATTTGTTATGAATTGTATGATGAACTAATAAACAATAGTGGAAATGATTTTTGCCGCAATAGATCAGTCATGTATGAATGCCAATTTTGTAATTTAGTTCACGTGTGAAACCATGATAACAATGAATAAGAGTAATGGTGTTATCTTAACAAACCTCTTGTTTCAAGTTATACTATTAGCTAATAGTAACCTTTTTTTCTTCTGTTGTTGGTGTAACTAGCATTCTAATCTTAGTTTGGACAGTGCATATTTTGTTAAGGGTCACTAAAACCTTTTTGTAATCATTTGACCAGTTATGTTCCTTAGTATTTTGTCATCAGATCCAGTATCTATGAATTTGAAAACTGCAAGTAACAAAGAAAAAAAACTCCTTGTGACTGGAATTGGCATAAATGGAACAAATATGTTATTTATTAATACATAAGTCCATGAACATTTATGACACTGGTCGTTTATTTGTTTTTGTTACGTTACCTGGATGTGAAACCTGCTAATTTCTATGCTAGTACTCCCTTAACCTCACAGTTTCTTTAGTATCTGTAAGTGTTTATTTAGAGCTCCATCTTTTAAATCCAATAAATGTCTATGGCTTCTCATCAGCAACCATCTTTCTTCCGTCAAACAATAAAGCCGCTTTGAATGCAGTATTACTATCAGTTTGTAGTTCGGTCTGTAAACTCATGTCGTGCTAAACTGATAAAAATATATATTATGGCATTCCATTTTGTCTTTGTAACGACCCGCATTCTACGCACCGAATGATCGTAGAATATTTATTTCATTCACATACGAAGTCGTATGGTCGTGTAACTTTGGGGAACGACTATTGGGGTCATTTCCCGTGTCCACGATTTTTGCCGAATTGTAACTGACTGTTTTGCCCCTGGAGAATCTTGTTTCGCCTATAACTTTTGATTGGTAGGGAGTTTTCGCCAGAAACAACTTCCATTAGACCCGGATGATGGTTTACCTTTTCGTAAATTAGTCACATTAATCAAACGGACTTATCGTTTGGGAGATATGGCTGAAACAATGTGTGGAAGGTGAAAAACTTCTTAACCGGGCTTAATAAGGTAATTAGTGGACGGGCTCATAACCAATTTTGGTATTAGGATTATGGGGAGGCTGAAATGATTTTGGAAACCATCTCATTTCATTTTCTCAGCCATCACTTTCATTTCTTCAAACCTAACAATGGCCTCCACCTTCCAAACTACCTCCTAATCACATTCTAATCCAATATTAAGCTAACCAACATCAAATCAAGACAAATTAACATCAAATTGGAGGTAGAGCTATCGTGTTGCATTGGGATTCGAACCAAATCAGAGATATTTTCCGATCTGAAATTCATTTGTGGTAAGGTGAGTGATTAGTATCCTTATTCACTAATATGGCTAATTAGGGGTAAAAATTGATAATTAGAGAAATTATAACTCAGAAAAATACGGAAAAATGTGCATAAATTTTGAAATATTATTTTATGTTACTAGTTAAAATTTGGGTTAATTTGGATTAATTTTACTAAAGCTATGGTTAAAAATGGTTAAGGGGATTAAGGGGAAAATCATAGATTTTGGTATGTTTGATTCTAAATAACACATGTGACTGATGTTTTAATGTTTTTAACTGATCCAATATGTTGTTACTGCTATTTGGTATGTCTCATGATTGATTAGTAAAGTTAGAATGGTCGAAAATGCCGTCGTGTGGCGTAAATAGCTTGCGGGGACACTACAGGGAAGTACAGCTCGTGACCCTAGTTCGTGACATAGGCATCATGACCCGACCCGAATGAAGCTCATGAACCACGACCCTGCAGACACCCACGAGCCGAACCGTGAATTATCTCGAACCAACCCGTTTGCCTTGAACCGAAGTGCCCGAGCCGATGGCCAGGAGGAAGCCACGAAACAATGCCACTACCCGAAGTGCCATTCACGAGCCGACCCGGAGTTTGGAGTCACAACCCGAGTAGGAACCACTCACGAACCGAGTTGGAGCCACAAACTGAACCGATGAGGAACCATGAGCCAGAGGAGGACCACAAGCTGGACTACCACGAAGCACCACGACCCAAACCGCTTTAAGGAGCACGAACTGAACCGCTTCAGGAGGACCAAACCAGAGAAGATCAAAACCCGAGATGTAAAGGAAGTCCAGATGAGAAGTGATGGCTCAAGGTCCACATGGTCAAAACCCGAGATGTAAAGGAAATCCAGATGAGAAGTGATGGGTCAAGGTCCAAATGAGGGTCGACAGGTTAACTTCTAAAGTTGGGATTTTCCACGGGACGTGTGCAAAGGGATTATCGATATCTATAACTTTGGTTCAGTATTAAGGTAGGGGCATTGACTATGGACCAGTGGGGTCAGAGTTTGCATGGATTCGTACTACATCAGGGCTCCAAAGGCAAAGAGGTCGTAGTGATAGTTGTACGGGGTTGCCGTCATGACCCCAATAGTTCTGGTGATCAAAGTGGTGGATATCGTATGCTTTACACACTGAGTGAGAGAAGTGAGGATGATTACTATGTTTGATCTTTGCTATCACCATGACATGCACACTCCCATTTTGCACTTTATGTTAGTGTTTCCTTAGAGTACTGTACATCTTGATATGCTAAATCTTTAGTTGCTGGTCCAGGTTCAGGTATGGTTATTTATACCTGTTATTGTTTTGTTTTACTGCTACCTCTCATGCCAGACTTTGTCTGGCCTAGAGTTTTATGTCTCTTCTTATTACTCTGGGTGCTCCTAAATGAGTAGACTAGAGACAGGTTAGATGGTTATGCACAAGTAGCTGTTCGGAGTCGAGCAGGGGGCTTCCACTTACTATTTACATATATTCTCTCTGTGTTGTTGCTGGTCACTGCTTTGGGCATCAGTAGCGTACCTTTTCTATTTTTCTTTAGAGATAGTATTTTGAAGTTGTAATAATGATGGTTTGGATCATAAGCTGTATTTTTCATTCCACTGCTATGATGGTTTAGTTTTCAGCTTATGCACTGTCTCGCCTATTTTATGTCAAGTTATGTAATTATTATATTTTATTCCATGCGCTGTGAGATATTCATAGTTTCAAACCCTTTCCTTGACGACTGTTCCGTGCTAGTCGGGCATTGATACAGCTCATTTCATGGGAAATGTTGGCTGGTGTGGGGAGGGCTATCACACTTGGTATCTGAGCTAGGTTATGTAGTTAATCTAGGGGAAGACATCAGGGAGAGATAGTATGCAGATATAAGAGCGCATATTTGTGATATTTTGGTTTTCTGAAACTATATATACATATATATTATTAGTATATCTAAGGATGAAGTCGCACTGCATGGGAACCACTAAGGAGATGGTTAATCGTTTTCTCTTTACAGTTTGAATGATGAGCCCAAATTCGAGGAGTACGGTGAGGAACACCGCATCGGGCGCTGAAGAGGATTCAGGGGACAGCATTGGGAATGCCCCTGATAAAAGGACATTGTTTACTGCCTCCATGCGAGAGATGCTTAGAGATGCTTTGGGAGAAGGTCCTAATGCTTGAAACGATGGCGGTGTAGTCATGAAGGCGTCTAGGGCCGATTTCTCCAAGCTTAATAAGGAGTCCCGAAAAAAGAGAAAGCAGAACCAAGACACGGTTGGCCAAAAAAAGAGGAGTAAGAAGGATATCCAGTGCTTTAGCTGCGACAAGAAGGGCCACTATGCCAGAGACTGTCGAGCGAAGCCTGGGGAAAGGAAGTGTTTCAATTGTGGACAAGTGGGACATCTCAAGAAAGAATGTCCACAACCCCTGTAAGAAGAAGCAAATTGTGGAAGCATATCCTATCAACGTTGTTTTTTCTTCGTAGAATGCCCCAACTACGGCGGAGAAAGGAAAGGGTGTCGTTATTCAAGGTATGCTTTCCATTTATGATGTTCCTGTTCGAGTGTTGTTTACCGGGACTTCCCGTTCCTTCATATCTAGTGACCTAGTAGATAGGCTGGGATTGGAACCCGAGATTGTCGATAGACCTTTAGTTGTGACGAACCCGATCGGTTGTTCGACTAGCCTTAGTATGATTTGTCATAATTTGGTCTTATAGAGTCATGGATATATGTTTGTTTGTAATTGCTTTGTTTTGGGCTTTACTCGGTTTGGTATTATTTTGAAAGTCGATTGGCTCCAAAGGTATGGGGTGGTGATAGACTGTGAGGGGTGTTCGGTGACCATTTGAGCGGATAATGAGCGGAGGGTACTGTTTGGTTGCCGACTTAGTGATGGGGCGATGGCTAGTTTTCTAAACTCTCTTGATATCCCGCATGATGAGTTGTCAGATGTGCTATTGTTGGCGAATATAGGACATCTTCGAGGAAGTGACCGGACTTCCACCACGAGGAGAGATCAAGTTTCGGATTGATTTAGTGAAAGATGCCAGACCTATAGTGATGCCACTTTGTCATATGGCACCAAAGGAGCGGCGAAAGCTTGAAGTGCAAGTAGGAAATCTTTTGGAAAAGGGATTTATCCGAAGAAGTGTTTCCGAGTGGGGAGCATCAATTGTATTTGTCGTTAAGATCAATGGTTCCCTTTGCTTATGCGTGGACTCGAGTTGAAGATGGAGTTGTGGATAGCTCTTTTGATGAGAGTGCCAAGGAATCGTCGATAGTTTGGAGTGTTCTAAGCGAACTCAAAGCGGGGATATCTGGGGATGCCCATTTACCTTGGATCCATTGGACGTGATCTAGTTATCCTTGGAGGATAAACGTATGTTGGACGTGCGGTTGTCCGTTTGGAGCCTGGGCTTCTATTGGCCCTTGATATTGGTTGGACCAGTCATAAAGGCATCGATGTATTCATGGCTTTAGCAAATGATAGATAGGACTAGTTCGGTGAATGCTATGGATTGTTTAGGACCCTATATTGATGTTCTCTTTGGTTCAAGAATGGTAAAAACTTCGAAGTGATAAGATTGGTTTGTTGATCTTGGAGATGCAACAAAGGTTAGGACGATTCAAGTTGGACTTGAACTCATAAAATAAAAATGGTTGTTCACCAATCTTAGAGATGCAACGAGTAGGGAGGCGACTCATGTTGGACTTGGGTTTGTGGGTAATGGATACTTGAGACTAGGTCTGAGTTTGTGGATAGTCGTCGGTGATACCGACTAGAGTTATGAAGGGATTATCGTTGTCGTAAGCTCTAACGAGCTCAAAGTAAGGGTATAATATTGGCACCTAAAAGGCTAGTTGGACTAGTTGAATACCCTGGACCTATTGGATGGGCATAGCTGTCTCTGGGAGGCAAATGTACATTGGACGAGTAGTAGCTCGATTAGAACTAGGGTTATCATAAGCCCTTGACGGATGACATGGTAACACGGCCAGACATACGATTAACGATGATTTCAAATCAGGATTAGCAGTGATAGCCAAAGTCGATTATGAGCGATTGGTTGCTTTGTTGAACTGTCTCACGTATATTGTCCAATGTTGAAGGAGATTTCTTAGGTGCTTGTCTAATATTGGTTTAGGCATCTGGGGCTTGTACTTGAGGGATATTGAATTCGGTTAGGATGGTTCACGCAAGATGTATAAACTGGACGTTATGAGTGCTATTGTTTGGTTGCGTTGGATTGCTAGGATTGAATGGGTCATTCTGGTTTCGTCCTGATGTATGGCTGAAAGGTTTTGTTATAAAGGCTATCACTTTCGAATGTGGGGAGTTAGGCCTGGAGTTCTACTCTATTAATGTGATTGGTAGATTGATGGTTAATCTGCCTATTCTCATATACTTTGTTGATGATGTTATTTAGCTGCTTTATCGCTAACTAAGACTAGTTGTACCCAATGTTAATGGATTGAGAGATGAAGTGCTTAGGGAGTGTGATCACTCGAAGCTGACTATACATCCCGTTGGTAACAAAATGTATCGAGACATGAAGCAGACTTACTACTGGGAAGGGATGAAGGGAGATGTTGGGAAGTATATATCCAAGTGCATGAACTACCAATTAGTTAAAGCCGAGCAGAAGAAGCCAAGTGGTTTTTTACAACCGTTACAAATTCCAGAATGGAAATGGGAACAAGTCTCAATGGATTTTATTGATGGTTTAACAAGGACTAGATCGGGCCACGATAACATTTGGGTGATTGAGGATCGATTGACCGAAAGTGCAAGGTTTATACCATTCAAGTCGAATAGAATGGCAGCTAAGTTAGCAGAACTGTATGTGAAGTGGGTAGTGAGATTTCATGGAGTACCTAAAGGTATCGTGAGTGACTGAGATCCATTATTTACAAGTGGGTTTTGGAAGAGCTTACAAGAGGCTTTAAGGTCGGAAATATGTCTCAGTACCGCTTACCATCCCCAAACCAACGTTCAAACAGAGAGGGAGAATCATGTATTAGAGGATCTCCTGAGAGCTCGTATATTGGATTTTGGAGGTTCATAGGATGACCATTTATATCTAGCTGAGTTTGCATATAATAATAGTTATTAGTCCAGTATTAGTATGGCTCCATTTGAAGCTTTGTACAGAAGACCGTGCAACTCACCATCACGTTGGTTGGAGTCTGGTAAAAAATTTGTGCTTGGGACAGATATAATAAGAGAAACTTCAGATAAGATCAAGATTATTCAACAGAGAATGAAGGCTGCCCGAGATAGGCAGAAAATTTATGTTGATAGAAGACGAAGAGATTTGAAATTCTTCATTGGCGACTTGGTATTCGTCAATATTTCTCCGTTAAAGAATGTGATTCGGTTTGGTAGGAGAGGTGCGTTGGCACCAAATTGTGAGACCATTCCCAGTTCTCAAACAAGTTGTAAATTTAGCGTATAAAGTTGGATTGCCTGACAAGATGGAGGGGATGCACGACGCATTTCATGCTTCTCAGTTAAGGAAGTTAGTGCACGATTCTGATATGACTATCTCACCCGATTAGATGGATGACATCGAGGTAGAACCCGAGGCAGTTGAAAGCCGCAAAAGGATTCATATCGACGGACATGATACGAAGCAACTTCGGAGGAAGACGATGAAACTGGTTAAGGTCCAGTAGGGTGATAACTAGAGTGACTGCACTTGGGGAAACCGAGGAGAACATAAGGAAGTCATATCCAGAGCTCTTTACTTGGTAAGGTTTTAATCGTGATGTAGTTATTCCGCATGGTAGGATAGGCTTCTTGTGTTTATTAAGTATGTTTGATTACTGCAAATGGTTGATAGGCATGCCGCCACTTTCATTTTTTCAAACCTAGCAATGGCCTCCACCTTCCAAACTGCTTCCTAATCACATTCTAATCCAGTATTAAACTTACCAACATCAAATCAAAACAAATTAACATCAAATTGGAGGTAGAGCTACTGCATTGCATTGGGATTCAAACCAAATCAGAGATAGTTTCAGATCTGAAATTCATTTGTTGTTAAGGTGAGTGATTAGCATGTTTATTCACTAATTACGGTTAATTATGGGTGATTAGTGATAATTAGCAAAATTATAACTTGGAAAAATATGCATAAATTATGAAATATTATTTTTATGTTACAGGTTAAAAATTGGGTTAATTTGGATTAAGTTTGCTAATCCTATGGTTAAACTTGGTTAAGGGGATTAAGGGGAAAACCATAGATTTTGGTAAGTTTGATCCTAAATAACACATATGACTGATGTTTTAATGTTTTTGATTGATAATATATGTTGTTACTATTATTTGGTATGTCTCATGATTGGTTAGTAAAGTTAGAATGGTCAAAAAGGCTGTCATGTGGCGTAAATAGCTTGCTAGAACACCGCAGGGAACTACGACTCGTGACCCTGGTTCGTGACATACGCATCACGACCCGGCCCGGATGAATCTCACGAACCACAACCCTGTAGACACCCACGAGCTGAACCATGAAGTATTTGAACCGACCCTTCCGCCTCGAACCGAAGTGCACGAGTCGATGGCCAGAAGGAAGCCATGAATCGATGCCACGATCCAAAGTGCCATTCACGAGCCGACCCGGATTTGGCGTCACAACCCGAGAAGGAACCACACACGAGCCGAGTTGGAGCCACAAACCGAACCGATGAGGCACCACGAGCCGTAGGAGGACCACGAGTTGGACTACGATGAAGCACCACGACCCGAATCACTTCAGGGAGCATGAACCGAACCGCTTCAGGAGGATCGAACCGAACCGAACCGAGCCGCAGATCAAAACCCGAGATGCAAATGAAGTCTAGATGAGAAGTGATGGCTCAAGATCCAAATGGGGATCGACGGTTAACTTCTAAAGTTGGGATTTGCTGCGGGACGTGTGCAAAGGGGTTATCGATATCTACAACTTTGATTCACTACTGAGGTAGGGGGCATTGACTATGGACCAGTGGGGTCAGAGGTTGCATGGAGTCGTACTCTATCAGTGACCCCAAAGGCAAAGTGGTCGTAGTGATAGTTGTACGGAGTTGTCGTCATGGCCCCAATAGTTCTGGTGATCAAAGTGGTGGATATTGTATGCTTTACGCACTAAGTGAGAGATGTGAGGATGATTGCTATGTTTGATGTTTGCTATCACCATAACACGCACATTCCCATTTTACACTTTATGTTAGTGTTACCTTAGAGTGTTATACATCTTGTTGTGCTAACTCTTTGGTTGCAGGTCCGGGTTCTGGTATGATTATTTATACCAGTTATTGTTTTATTTTGCTGCTACCGCTCATACCAGACTTTTGTCTTACCTTGAGTTTTATGTCTCTTCTTATTACTCTGGGTGCTCCTGAACGAGCAGACTAGAGACAGGTTAGGTGGTTATGCACAAGTAGTTGGACGGAGACGAACAAGAGGCTTCCACGTACTATTTACATATATTATCCCTGTGTTATTGCTGGTCTTTGCTTTGGGCATTAGTAGTGTACGTTTTCTATTTTGTTTAGAGACAGTATTTTGAAGTTGTAATAATGATGGTTTGGATCATAAGCTGTATTTTGCATTCCGCTGCTATGATGGTTTAGTTTTCAGCTTATGCATTGTCTCGCCTGTTTTATGTCAAGTTATGTTATTATTATATTTTATTCCATGCGTTGTGAGATATACTACAGGTTCTTGGTGATTAATAGTCTCAAACCCTTTGCTTGATGATCGTTCAGTGCAAGTTGGGCATTGGTACAATGCATTTCGTGGGAAATATCGGCTGGTGCGTGGCGGGCCATCATAGTCTTGCTGTAAGTTATGTGTTTCCCTCTACTTTGATATTATGGGTTAGTTTAATCTAGTCTTAGCACCCTCTTAAGTTAATTCACAAGTCTAATTGTCATAGCTAAAATAAATTAAAACTGTGAACTGAGATTAAACCCAGTGGAGCAATTTTCAAAGCAACAGTAGTAATAGTTTGGTGGGTATGTGCATATACATATATGTCATTGTATGTGTATCAGCATACATAAATACACATAGACATTCACACTGGTTTAAGGTTAATGAATCCAGTTTTCACTATTTCCCTTCAGGTGTTTATTTAACTAAACTATAACATGCCCCAGTCAATCATGTTCAGTTTTCCTTTTGGGGGTCGTCATTTTATATGTATACACGGAACAAACTGTAACATACGTTATGATAGGATTGTGCTGTGCACATAATTTAGCTTATTACGTATATGTTGCCAATCAGAAAGCCAATATGCAGCACATTTTACGCAAATTGTAAGTATACCATGGTCAATTTTGAAATGAACCATTGCATATTTTATTACCATAATTAGACTTCAGATTCCTCCTCGTCTGTCATTATTGCTCACTATTATTTTACTTGATTTCATCTGTGAAAGCTGTCAAAGGGAACTTTATAATTATTTTTGACCTCTGTAAACATTTATTTTATTTTAAAAAAAAGTGCATTGTAGATTAATATGATATGATTGTGGCCTTTTCTATTTGGACTAAGTTCAACACCCTACGAATATATGAATCCCGTATATCTTTTCCTGTAAATAGGAAAGAATGTAGGCATCATGCTATCTTACTAAACCTGGGAAATATTGATCATGTCTTGCACATGTACCTTGCACTACTTATTCCATATTGTAGCATGTTTTAGTTGTACTTGAGTTATTTAAGAATTATCACTATGCGTGCCTTAAGTATGAAACTAAGTCACGCCTGTGGCCATTTTTGCATGTCTTTTATGTTGAAAGTATGCAGCAGTGTCTAACTCTTTTTGGTTCATGATTTCCATTTATATATATGAGAACTGATGTTTATCTGCCTCTACATGCACTATCCTGTGTAGTCGTGTTGCCTGCCTTGCCGCTTTGTCGTGTTGCATTTTTGCACATGCTTTATGAACTTTATTGCACTTATTATTCGGAGTTATGTACATGCTGGGATAGTGCACACGTGCACTTGTACCCGTGTGTATATGCAGGCTTCCATGACCGTTTGTCCCTGAAAATAGATACACTGATATGAATGGATACAACACTTGAAATAGAAACACTGATATGAACGGATACCACAATTGATCTAGATACGTTGATATGAATGGATACCTCACTTGATATAGATACGCTGATATGAACTAATACGACACTTGATCTAGATACACTGGTATAAATAGATGCCACTGCTGTTTATTTTATATATGACATTGATGTTAGGATTAACTATTATATTCTAGCTTCTATTGAAATTAATTTACTTGAACTATGATTTAATCCTGAGTCGAGTGTTTTGTGTTTTTGCATGAAACATTCGAGTTCAAACCCTAGTGTTAAAAATTTAAATATTTTAGCTTAGGGTTTGAAGACTAGTGAAGCTAGGGATCCAAAGATGTGCGCACTCTGAAGATGGTTTGAACACTAAATATTTTTCTTATATTCAAATTGTTTTACGTTCCACTGTATAGAAAATCTTATACAAATATACTGATTAATATGTAAAAGTTTATTTCACTTTTTTAAATACTATGTTATTTATTTATTCTGTGTTTTTCTGTGTTGATTCTGTTTTAACTCTGTAAGATAAATAACAATCCGTCGATTTGAACGTTTGAAGTTGGTTTAGTTGGCGATTAAAGCGGTCAAAAAGGAGGGATGTTACACATCGTCGGATCCCTTAAATGGTTTCCAACCCAGATTCACGTAACTCTTATTCAGATTCGGAAGGCTAGGTTGAGTCAGGGATCGAATCATGGTTTCATTAATTGCATCACGACCACTGGTAGTGGTACTGCTTCCTCCCCTGCATCTTCCTCTACTACTCATTTCCTACTATCTGAACATAGTATGAAAATGCTTATTAGACATTCAAATGAATTACCTAAGGAGTATGAAACAGTTTTAAGTGTTTTCATTTCATTGGATTTTACTCATTCTAGGGTTTCGCTAACCCCATCTCCATTGAGATATCTAATAAGTTATACCACAAAGCTTCGTGTATACCAAAGCTATGATACCAACTGTGACGACCCGGAATTTCGACCCTCAAAAATTGACAATTTAATACCTTCTCGTAATCAAAATGCCGAAAATTCAAGTGTTAGATTCCTAATTGTCTGGGGATATAACACATTCTATCAATCACAATGAAATAAAACAACTTCTCATTTATATAACATGAGATTTCATCAGAGTTTACAACATTACATGACCATAACCAAAAGAATAGCGGAAACTGACTAACAATGTAAATCACATAACAGACTTCGTCCTCACCTGAATAGCTCCAGGTCACATATGCCCACAAAATAATATGTCCCAAAGAAAATAGCTGATATTCCATAGTAATAACAACTCCATAAAAACAAGGAATCCACCAAGAAAAAGGCTCCAAGTTGCAAGCTTCAAATACTGCTACTAAACCTAACACTAGGCTTCCCATGTAAAAATTATAGGCACCCAGTGTTTTATGTGAAACTAAACAATTCCAAGTCAATCATGGGACTGGTGTGAGAACTCATCATATTTTTTTGTTTATAGAAAATTCGAAATGACTTTTTGAAAAATGAAACTAACATAAGGCCTCGTGGCACACACATAATGCAAACGTGCACATGGGCGAGGTTTCACCTTATGATAGTAAAAAAAAGTTTTAATACGCGGAAACCATTTTGATATTATTATTAGTGTATATTGTGAAAAACAATTTCGAAAGTAAATGTATCTATCTTAGCCAGCATAGGTACCATATACTATACTGACGTATACAATTAAAATCATACACGCTCGTAGTGGAGATTGGGTTTCCAACAAAGACCAGGCAAAGGAACTTCCTTATCGAACCGAATTTTGAATATCTCTAGAGGGATGTTCGAGGACCAATAGTTATGCTCCTCATTCCAACACAAGGTCGGGTTACCTTTATAACTAGGTAACTTAGAGTATGCCTGAGTATGTCATCCCCTGGTCATTACCGACCTTTCCGAGTGCTCGCCAACAACAACCACGAAAGTAGATGTATTCCACATAGGTTAATACGTTGGCTCCGTACCATGATACACCTTTTATTTAGAAGGAGACAACACACCCATAATCTTACCGCATTTCTTCCTATTTTAGCCATTTACTAGGGCGTGAGGCTTGCCGAGGTCATGATATACACAAAGCTATACTTAAATAAGCCATGTTTTGATCATTCATAGCTCATCAAATAAATTAAGCATGCGACATTGTCCATTCACAATGCATCACTGATTTCTATCAATATATAACCTCTACGCTCATGCGTCTTAGAGAAGTGTGTTAAGCAAGAGAATAAATTCTCCGCCACCAAGAAGATATATATTAATAAATATCAGTGCTACGCAGTCAATTACAATGTTAGACACACAATCCATAAAGGTTCATCCTAGGTTTGAATGAAACCAAAATCCAAAATTCCTCCAAATACATTTGAATTACTTGCCACTTAACTGATATAAAATCCATTCGTGAATGGGAGCTAGCCATTCGAGACATTCAGCAAGTCGCCCTTACGATGTGAAGGGTCCCGGTCTTCAACACTGTCTTCAATGTCTTTAATTTCTTCATAACATCATATCATTATTCGGAATGGTTTTTAGATCCAGTTCTGATCCCGGTCTTTCTAAATAATAAGCACAACTTTAAAACCATGTGGATATACAGGACCAAATCAAGTCTCGACCCATACTTCATTTTTGGAAACTCAATCTTTCATTTAAAACACTTTGTTAATAATTAGAAATCATTTACTAAGGTTTGGAAAAGATTTATAAAGCTAGATCTCTTTAAAACTAAATATTTAATAAATAGCATTACAAAAGCATTACAAAAAGTGTTTCAAAATACTAATATTGGCTAGTTTAAGTAAAATGACCTTTGTGTTACCCAAAACATCATGATTTTACCATAAATCACTTTTAAATAATTAATTATGACTTTAATTTTCTTTTTCTGTATTTTTAAATAATTTATAACAACCATTTATAGTTATAGTCAACTAACTCCACTTATAACGATCTATTCTAAATTCTTTTAAACATAACTTGAAAACTGTAAGTTGAAAAAAAAAATTGCTTTCTCTTATTTGAAAGCTCTTTTTAAAGTGAAACAAACATTTTTTGTTTTATGAAAATCAGATTTAAATTGTAAAAGTTATAGTCGTATCAGATTTGTAACTAAAACACATAAATATCTATTGTGCGACAAGTTCTAATTTGACCGCAATAAATATTTCAAATAAATTTTGAATTAACCATCCCGTTCGTCGGATCATTTAGTGATAGCCAGGGAGAGCAGGAAACTATAATTTCCAAACCCAAGCCTAGACATTATCCTCTCTGTCATTCTAGAACGTTCCAGTATTTATTTTGACAAGCTCTACTTTTGATCGTATATAAATTGCTTCAAAATAATTTAGAAAACCATTTTATACTAATAAAAATTATTTTCAAACTATTTAAAACCATTTCCAAACAACATTCCAACTTTCAAATTATAAATGAATAAAATATTCATTTATAGTACTGACTTGGTCTGAGACTTATCTGATATCCATACAAATGCACATATGTGTGTGTAACAAGTATAGTGCACATAATATCACTAATAACAACCACGAAGCTTCCATTCATCCATCACACGAGCATATATGGGCATATATATATATATATATATATATATATAGTAGTGTATACATGCGTACATATAAGAATTTGTCACTAAACGCTTACATTACAATAATTACTAATCAACCATATCATCAACAATCATTTTCACAACATAAAAAGTGAACAAGTATAAATATCGAGTTTCACCTTGGGGTTCCACTATGCTATCCTTTATTGCTAGGCTGCTAGACCAACTACAGTTGTCCCAGACTGATTGTTTTACGTTACCGACTTTTCAACAATTTATATAATTTATAAATGGAGGAGGGGGATTTTCACCATGGAAGCCACGGATTTTAAGATGGAGAAGAAGAAAAAATGGAAGAGAAGATGAGAATGAATGCTTAACGGAAGGAAAGGGGCATATTTATACTTTAAATGGGTTAATATGGTGATGACACATCGTAGGAAAAATGTAAGTCATGCTTGGAATGTTGCATGCAAAATTACAAGTGTCATCACACTTGTAATAGAGAGAAAGGAGGTATTTTTGGTAGCATTTACCCTTTAAATGCTATTAAAAACTATATACAACACTTAACCAAGTGCTACCAAAGGTATATATATAAGATTATGTATTTTTAACAAAATACTTCTTAACTATATATTATAATTATAATAATTTTATTTCAAATTTAATTAATGTATAAATTTAATCATTTAACAAGTCAAAAATTCTAAATCGTTATATCCTCTTACTCATGTCCTCATGAACGGTAATCGAGCTCCATTGCGCACCTACCACGCCGCTAGGACATCACCAGTGACTTCCCCAATTCACCTCTGACATCGCCGTCCCCAGGCCTCCCTCCACCCTTAGGCTCGACCTCCTTAGTGCCTTCAGACCGCCAGAAACTGAACGAGAAAGATCTTCATTCATGCTTGAACTACTACCACCACGCATCACCATCCCACATCGCGCCACCACCAAATCGATTATCGTGCTTCCCTTCTCCTTTCATCTTTAGGGCACATGGTCCAATTCGTCCTCCACCGATGATAATCGACCGTAGTTCGAAGTCAAATACCCAAAAACCATCGACACCAATCAACTATTGATCACGGCTGACACAAACATTGATAGGCTCTTCGACTAAGACCAGTGTTGTCAAGCCTTTTCTCCTCTACAACTTCACTTAAGGGGATATCACCAGAATCAGCCTCTACTTCCTCGAAAACGACAAAACATGAAACCCCCTAACTCTCGGTCATGGCCAATTTTCGACCACCACATGAAACTTCAGGCCACAAAATTTTATCTACAGGTCATCCTCGACATAATCTACAACTTTCCAGCAGATTGCCTTCATCAATTCCCTACGGTTGTGGAGATATAAATCAAATTATGAAAAAGGACTTATGTGTAGAAATAAAGCTGCCATTTGATTTGGGGGTTGGGGTGACGAAGTTACGGTGTATTTATAGGTGGGATTTACATTATTTTAACTTGAGGTGACTAACGACATTTTATTGAAAGAGACTAATGATACTTTTCGTGCCTATCGTCATTTCCGATCTATGTTTATTGATTCATACGATCACATGCAAACACCATTCGTGATGAAAATGGACCTCATGCGATAGTTCCACATACCGGACCCAATGAAACTTGTTTTGTAACACCCCAGAATTTTAAAACAAAATGGGACATAAGAGATAATTAAAGAATAATTAATATTTAAAAGAAGAATAAGGGAAACGGGTTGCGCCATTACGTTCGTCTTGGAATTCTACTTGAGATAGAGTACGAGTATGCGTAAAACAGATAAAATATGAAGAAGTTATGGAGGTTAGAAGATTTCAGTTTAAACTAGAATTAAAATAAAATATTCAAAACAGCGAAGGCAGTAGGAGGAAACGCGGAACCGACTATGTTTCGCGTGTTGACCCGAGCCCTGCCGGGTCGACACCTATGTCGACTCAGGCTCTTTTGGGTCGACACCGGGGTCGACATAGGTGTAGACCCGCTTATAGGGGTCAACCCCATCAGCCAGATCTGGGCAGTGATGATTTTTGGTGTCTTAGGGCATATGTGGTTTGTTCTGATTGGCTTGATGAGGTGTCTTTGTGACTTGGATGGTTTAGAATGATCCTAGATTAATCTAAAGGCAAGAATTAATCCTAGACATCTATATATACATCTCTAAACCTAAACCCTAATTCATAACAATTCCTTATGATGACTCTATGCTGCTCATATTAGAAGTTCTTCATCAACAATCAACTTTGAAGCTTAATCAACATCAAATTAGATTTTCTGCAACAATAACGATTCAATTCTCTTTTCTAATCCTAGCAATGTAAGATCACGTTATTTTCAGATTTAAATACTTAATTGTAATCTTGGCATGCAATAAAATGAATCTAAGTCCATGCTTGATGATAAGACAATCTTTTCAGATTTATCCCTATCTTTCTATCGAATCCATGATTTTACATGCCTAAGAAGTTCTTATATCGATACAATCATGCCTACCTTTGTTGTACGTCAGGCATATAATCCTTTTTGGTTCATGATGTTATTCTTATGCCTACGATAATGATTGTATCATTTTATTCAAGAATCTATCTTTGTTGGATCTAAATTTCCTGTATTAGGTCTGTTGTTACATGCTTATTTTTATGCCTATTCTTATTTTTATGCTCCTTCTCTCTCTTCCTCTGTTTTCCTTTTTCTTTTATGAATCTGGGTTACCTTTGAACCTAGGCTGAAATCGCGAAATATGAACGATTGGAATACAGGGAATATTTGGGTATTACCTATTTTGGTCAAATATTGGGCATAATGTATTTGGTGAAATAATTGGGCATAACATATTTGGTGAAATTGTTGGGCATAACTTGTAGTTGCTATTGGGGCATTATTATCATTATAACTGCAAGTTGGGTTAATTGGCATGTAAACCAAGTTTTAGGCGTAAACTGCAAACTGAAATATTTAAACCAGATTGGGCATAACTATTGATTGGGACACCAAGCAGAATGTATATTGTGATTTTGGAGCATGACTATTATTGTAAATTTTGGAAGATTGGGTTTTGCCTATTTTGATCAATAACTTGTAATTGAATTGTGGGTATAAGTTGTGAATTGAAACATTACTAGTTTTGTGAAATTGGGATAATTAGCATGTAAAATCTAGACTTGGACATGTACGATAAATATGTAATTTGGCAAAAAAATGAACATGCCTAACCCGAGGTTAGATTGAGTTGTAGTGTAAAACTGCCCGGAACCGCCCGGCACATCCAGTAATCGCAACAACACAGATGTAGTGTGAGAGGTTAGTGCATTTAGCCCAAAACCCGAGGTTAGAATGAGTTTACGGTAGAAGTCTGCCCAGAACTGCCCGACACATCTACCAACCGCAAACAATAGTTCTAATGTGAGAGGTTGGGGCATTAATAAATTAATTAATGCCAATAAACAGATATGCTAAGAATGGTAAGGTTAAGTAACATATGAAAAGGCGACACTTAACCAATACAACATGTTAATTAGACAAGTGGGTGGGGTAAGTAAATTTAGAACACTTAACCATTGTAACAAGTTAATTAGACAAGAAGGGGGGTTAAGTAAATTTAGAACACTTAACCGTTATAACATGTTAATTAGACAAGAGGGGTGGGTTAAGTAAATTTAGAACACTTAACCGTTATAACATGTTAATTAGACAAGTGAGCAGGGTTAAGTTAACCAATATGACATGATGAATGAATAAGGTTATGTTAATAGGAAACACTTAACCTGTATAACATGATGAATGAGAAGGGTTAAGTTAATAAGAAACGCTTAACCAATATAGCATGATGAACGAGTTGGGTTAAGTTAATAAGAAACACTTAACCAATATAACATGATGAGTGAACATGGTTAAGTTAATAGGAACACTTAACCAATACAACATGATGTGTGGGTGGGTTAAGTTAACATGAATGGACCACACTTAACCAATATTACATAAACAAAGTGGATAGAGTTAAGGCAAGCTTAACCAATAATACATATTGACTTGATAAGTGGGAGGGTTAAGTAAACCTTGGGTAGGTGTGTAATATTTGTAAATATAGGCCCACAAACTTAACCGTTAAATAAACATGTTTGAAACAGTGGGAGGGTTAAGTACATCTCGTGTAGGTGGGTAATATTTGTATATATAGGCCCACAAACTTAACCAGTAGGATACCCTAGTAACGGGACCCATTTCAGCAGTAACCCACATAGATGCATCATGGTACCCGAAACTAGGCAAGGTATGGCACGATTACTGGACTGATTAGAAGCGGTCAAAGTAGCAGCAGGTGGTTCAGCAGTGCAGGTTCCGACGGGATCACAGGGGTGCACGTATTTCGGAGTGGAAGAAATAGCCACTGGGCATCAGTAGATATAAAGCTGTGCATCTTGATCGTGTCGAGTTGCTACATTAGGGCTTGATACACCCTACGGTGGGACCAGCACAGGTATCTACAAGCAGAGGGCCGAGCGACACAAACTAGAACTAGATCGATACGAGTAGGAGCCGATCGGTTAAGGTAGTAAGGATACATCTAACATCTCCATGGCAATTAGGCTGATTGAGGTAAGATACTCATACTAGATGTACACCTGAAGGCTACCACAATTGCGGGGTTGGGATCGCCTTATTATATAACACAGGATACTAGTTGGGACACTAGTAGAGAATACGAACCACTCTATAAAAGACACTAGTTAGGATACTGGTTAGTGGTGCAGAGATATAAAAATCAGAATAACATGGTAGTAGCGAAGAAGAGAAAGAGTAGAAGCACATTCAGTTTATCTTACATTATCATATCTTATGCTAATCTTATGTTATCTTGTTACCCCTGTTATCACGCTATTGTCTTATATTCAGTCTATTCATGTCATGTTACTTTTACCTGTTTACATACTGAAAGTCACTGGACTTACCAGGCTTTATGTCTGGCCCGTTTTCTTTCATCTTCTTTTCTTCCGTTCCCCCCCAGGTAGTCAGGGAGGGAATAACTCAGCTTAGTTTGGACCGTTCCTCTTTCCTAGCTTGGAGATTCTGTGATGTATGGCTTGGAACCTCTTATCTTTGACTATAGTTGTGGTTGCACTTTAATTTGGGGACTTATGCTACTTTGCAATGTTTTATGCTTCTTATATACCTGGAAGTTTTTGAATCAAGACAGACGTTTTATGTAATACTTTTAAGTATGATTGAGTCAATATTTGTAAAAGCTTGACTGAACTACATTGCTTGAAAAATGACTCTGTTTTCCGCTGCTTTATTTGTCTGCATTGTAATTTATCTGCATCTTTTACCTATAATGCTTCACTGAAGTTAATGCATTCCCTTTGTGAGTGACATTAATGAACGTGGGGTGTTACATTTGGTATCGGAGTTGAAGGTTACCAGATCAGATAAAAGATTTGAAAAATTATTTTCAAAATGGTTTTAAAAGAAGCATTTTCAAAAGAAAAGTTTTGTTTTAAAGGCATATTCTCCAAAGCCATATGCACTATCTTTTGATCCTCTGTTTGAATCCTTGTTTCCTTCTTTCCCAAGTCTCTGGGGCTCCTAGCTTTCTGGGGGGTAACCTCATCGTGGCATGGTTCCGTAGGCTTGATGAGACTACGACACCTGTCAAAGGGCGAAGAAGTGCCCAACTTCCATTTATCGCCACAGTAGTTTCACCTACGACTAATTTTCTTTCAAGTTTATAGGGTTTTCTGTGCGATGGAGGCAGCTTTCGAGAGACTTGTCAACATGTTACACAAGGATGGAAAAGATGAGAATGAGGGCGTTTGGCTAAGGAGCACAACCCAAGGATGGGAAACTCATGGATATGGACTTAGTTCACAAAGGAGGAAAGAATAGAAAAATCTAAGACAAGAGGAAGTGTCTTTATTATGGTATAAAGGGTCATATAATTAAGGACAAGGGCAAGAACAAAGGACAGGATTTTCAGGAGGGCAAGTGCATGCTCTCACCGCCAGTGTACCTGAGAGAGAGGTAGTAAAGTTTCTATTGAAAAAGTCTAGTTTTTCTTTTTGATCATCCTGTTAGTACTCTTTTTGATTTTAGCGCTTCACATCCATTTATATCTGCTTCCATAGTTGAATCTATGCACCTTAGTGCTTGTATAGTAGAAGATCCCATTATTGTCTCAAATCCAATTGGTGGTTCGGCTCATTTATCTTTGGTTTGTGAGGATTTGAGAATAGCTATATTAAGTATTGAGTTTAAGTGTAATGCTTATGTTTTTTTGGTTTCATGGGCTATGGGTTGATTCTAGGCATGGATTGGTTAGCTAGTAATTGTGAAAGGAGGTAGTTAGACTTTTGACTTGCCTCGGGAATACCCTCGAGATTTCGTGCGATCCCAAGGGATCAGTTTGGCTTAGCTACCTAGAATCAATTGATGCATCTATCGACGATTTGCGATCCGTTAGAATAGTCCATGAGTACGCAGATGTTTTTAATTAAGTTAGGGGTTTGTCCCCTAAAACGTGAGATAGACTTCCGCATATATCTAGTTGACAATGCAAAGCCAGTTGCATTACCTGTATGACACATGGCCCCAAGGGAAAGGAAGGGCTCAGTAAACAAGTAAAAGAGTTACTTAGGAAAGGGTTCATAAGGCGAAGTATTTCTGAATAGGGGTGCTCCAGTTGTTTTTGCTACAAAGGCGGATGGTTCACTTCGCTTGTTCATAGATGATATTTTGGTTTTCTCTAAGAGTGAGGAAGAACATGCTTTGCATCTAAGGGAAGTCTCGGATACCCTCCGAGCACATTAACTCAAAGCTAAGTTCTCTAAATGTCATTTTTGGCGGAAAGAGGTGAGGTTCTTAAGAGCGTGGTCTCTAAGGAAGGGATAACAGTGGATCGTGAAAAGCTGGTGGCAATTCAAGATTGGAAGATTCCTAGGAACGCAACGGAAGTAAGAAGTCTAGGCCTAGCGGGATAATATAGGAAGTTCATAAAGGATTTTGCGAAGGTATTCGCCCCACTTACAAGATTGACGAAGAAGAATTTAACCTCTGCTCGTGATATCGGTTGTGATGTCGCTTTCCAACAATTGAAGAGGGCTCTTACAACGGTCCCAGTTTTGACTTTTACCTTACGGTAGTAAAAAGTTTATGGTATACACGGATGCATGCGGCACGGGGCTAGGCGCCATTTTGATATAAGAAGGAAGGGTAAGGTCGTAGCGGATGCCTTAAGAAGAAAAGGTTGACTTCAAGTCCTCTTTTTTTTTTGAAAAGGAAAAGTTCAGAATACATATCAAACTTTGATTTTAAGACCTTCGGTTAAGTTAATAGTTTGCATTTCTAGGAGTAAGACCTACGCTCTTGAATAAAATAGGGACTTCACAAAGAAAAGACTCTCATATAGCTGACGTGATGGATAAGTTAAGTAGAGAAGAGACCTATAATCACCTTAATAAATACACTTGGTAACATGGTTAGCATCTATTTATTTTCAAGAGATAGTTTTTCTACATGGAATACATTCTAGTGAATTATGAAAGAAGCCATGAGTACGTACTTATGTTTGAGCACCGCTTATCATCCGCTGACAGAAATGGTGAATAGGATTTTGGAATACCTTTTGAGGAAATGTTAGCATGACACAGCATGAGTTCTAGTGCCGAAGAAGAAGAGGTGGAACGAGAGGCGACAGTGAAATGAGTTCCAACTTATATTCTGGAAACAGAAATTAAGAAGCTACGCAATCGTGAAGTTAAGACATTCAGAGCGCTATGGAGTGAAGCTCAAGAAGATGCGACTTAGAAGACTAAAGACTAGATATGCGCATCATACACTTTTTGAGGGTATATCCTTAATCTCTCTTTTTCTATAAAGTTTATTTGCATGCTAGTCTTTATCTTTTAAGAATATCCTCTCGATCCTATCCTTGATCCTTAGGTAGAAGCCAATGGATGTAAACATGTGTTTGAGACATGTTATGCTTGGTGGATGCAAGTGGATGTAAGTGTTTGCCAGTAGTTGCTTGTGGATGCATATACACAAATTAGGCACTAAATCAGTTCCATCACTTCCATATTGCATATGCATGAGTGAATTTTTATATATATGGATTGAAACTTGATGTGTTATCATATGGATGTTGCATTTGTATGAATGATTGTGCACTCATGTAGAAGTTATAAAGTATGATTAGGAATAATTGCATACATGATGGACTCATGGCATTGACATAATTAGCATTAAGGAGGTCAACTGAATCAGTAGACCGCCTGATTTTGCATTTGGGTAAGGACATATACACACACTATGCATATGTTCATGAAAAGCATTAGAGACCTTTTAAGGACAACGGATGCCTGTGATTGAATGATTGAGTATATGGATGTTGGATGGTAGGATAAACATTCTTCTTGACTTGGAGATTTTGGGGACGAAATCATTTAAGGAGGGGAGAATATAACACACCATAATTTTAAAACAAAACGAGACATAAGAGATAATTAAAGAATAATTAATATTTAAAAGAAGAATTAAGGAAAACGGGTCGCGCCATTACGTTCATCTTAGAATTCTACCTGAGATAGAGTCCGAGTTTGCGTAAAACAGATATAGTATGAAGAAGTTATGGAGGTTAGAAGATTTTAGTTCAAACCAGAATTAAAATAAAATATTCAAAATATCGAAGGCGGGAGGAGGAAACGTGGAACCGACTACGTTAGGGGTGTCGACCCGAGCCCTGCTGGGTCGACACCTATGTCGACACAGCCTCTTTGGGTCGACATAGGTGTCGACCCCCCTGTAGGGATCGACCCTATCAGCCAAATCTGGGCAGTGACGATTTTTGGTGTCTTAGGGCATATGTGGCTTGTTCTAATTGGTCTGGTGAGTTGTCTTTGTGACTTAGATGGTTTAGATTGTTCCCAGATTAATCTAAAGGCTAGAATTAATCCTATACATCTATATATACATCTCTAAACCTAAACCCTAATTCATAACAATTCCCTATGACGACTCTATGCTGCTGAACTCTCAATTCTCTAAGCCGCCGCCTCAAAAACCTAAATCATATTAGAAATTCTTCATCAACAATCAACTTTGAAGCTTAATAAACATCAAATTAGAGTTTCCGCAACAACAACGATTCAATTCTCTATTTTAATCCTAGCAATGTAAGTTCACATTATTTTCAGATTTAAATACCTAATCGTAATCTTGGCATGTAATAAAATGAATCTAAGTCCATGCTTGATGATAAGACAATCTTTTCAGATTTATCCCTATCTTTCGATCGAATCCATGATTTTTCATGCCTAAGAAGTTATTATATCGATACAATCATGCCTACCTTTGTTGTACATCAGGCATATAATCCTTTTTGGTTCATGATGTTATTCTTATGCCTGCGATAATGATTGTATCGTTTTATTCGAGAATCTATCTTTGTTGGATCTAAATTTCCTGTATTAGGTCTGTTGTTACATGCTTATTTTTATGCTCCTTCTCTCTTTTCCACTATTTTCCTTTTTCTTTTATGAACCTGGGTTACCTTCGAACCTAGCTGAAATCGCGAAATACGAACAATTGGAATATGGGGAATATTTGGGTATAACCAATTTTGGTTAAATATTGGGCATAGTGTATTTGGTGAAATAATTGGGCATAACATATTCAGTGAAATTGTTGGGCATAACTTGTCATTTCTATTGGGGCATTATTATCATTATAACTGCAAGTTGGGTTAATTGGCATGTAAACCAAGTTTTGGGCGTAAACTGCAAATTGAAATATTAAAACTAGATTGGGCATAACTATTGGTTGGGACGCCAAGCAGAATGTATATTATGATTTTGGAGCATGACTATTATTGTAAATTTGGGATGATTGGGTGTAGCCTATTTTGGTCAATAACTTTTAATTGAATTATGGGTATAACTTGAGAATTGAAATATGAACAGTTTTCTGAAATTGGGATAATTAGCATGTAAAATCTAGACTTGGACATGTATGGTAAATATGTAATTTGGCTAAAAAATGAATATGCCTAACCCGAGGTCAGATTGAGTTGCGGTGTAAAACTGCCCAGAACCGCCCGACACATCCAGTAATCGCAACAACACAGATCTAATGTGAGAGGTTAGCAAATTTAGCCTAAAACCCGAGGTTAGAATGAGTTTGCGGTAGAAGTCAGCCCAGAACCTCCCGGCACATCCAGCAACCGCAAACAACAGTTCTAATGTGAGAGGTTGGGGCATTAATAAATTAATTAATGCCAATAAACAGACATGGTAAGAAGGGTAAGGTTAGGTAACATTTGAATAGGTGACACTTAATCAATACAACATGTTAATTAGACAAGTTGGTGGGGTTAAGTAAATTTAGAACACTTAATCGTTATAACATGTTAATTAGAAAAGATGGTGGGGTTAAGTAAATTTAGAACACTTAACCGTTATAACAAGTTAACGAGACAAGAAGGTGGGGTTAAGTAAATTTAGAACACTTAACCATTATAACATGTTAATTAGACAAGTGGGCGGGGTTAAGTAAATTTAGAACACTTAACCATTATAACATGTTAATTAGACAAGTGAGCAGAGTTAAGTTAACCAATATAACATGATGAGTGAACATGGTTAAGTTAATAGGAAACACTTAACTAGTACAACATGATGAATGAGAAGGGTTAAGTTAATAAGAAATGCTTAACCAATATAGCATGATGAATGAGTTGGGTTAAGTTAATAAGAAATACTTAACCAATATAACATGATGAGCGAACAGGGTTAAGTTAATAGGAAACACTTAACCAATACAACATGATGTGTGGGTGGGTTATGTTAACATGAATGGAAAGCACTTCACCAATATTACATGAACAAGGTGAATAGGGTTAAGGAAAGCTTAACCAATAATACATATTGACTTGATAAGTGGGAGGGTTAAGTAAACCTTGGGTAGGTGGATAATATTTCTATATATAGGCCCACAGACTTAACCGTTAAATAAACATATTTGAATCAGTGGGAGGGTTAAGTACATCTCGTGTAGGTGGGTAATATTTCTATATATATGCCCACAAACTTAACCAGTAGGAAACCCTAGTAAAGGGGACCCATTTCAGCAGTAACCCACATAAATGTATCAAGGTACCCTGAACTAGGCAGGATGGGGCACGATTACTGGACTGATTATAGGCGGTCAACGTAGCGGCAGGTGGTGTAGCAGTGCAGGTTCCGATGGGATCATGGTCGTGCACGTATTCCGGAGTGGAAGAATTAGCCACTGGGCATCAGTAGATATAAATCTATGCATCTTGATCGTGTCGGGTTGCCACCTTAGGGCTTGATACACCCTACAGTGGGACCCGCACAGGTATCTACAAGCAGAGGGTCGAGCGACACAAACTAGAACTAGATCGATACGAGTAGGAGCCGATCGGTTAAGGTAGTAAGGATACATCTAACATCTCCATGGCAATTAGGAAGATTGAGGTAAGATCCTCATACTAGATGTACACCTGAAGGCTACCACAATTGCAGGGTTGGGATCACCTTATTATATAACACAGGATACTAGTTGGGACATTAGTAGGGAATACGAACCACTCTATAAAAGACACTAGTTAGGATACTAGTTAGTGGTGCGGAGATGTTAAAATCATAATAACAGGTTAGTAGCGAAGAAGAGAAAGAGTAGAAGCGCATTTGGTTTATCTTACCTAATCATATCTTATGCTAATCTTATGTTATCTTGTTATCCCCGTTATCACAGTATTGTCTTATGTTCAGTTTATACATGTCATGTTACTTTTACCCGTTTACATACTGAAAGTCATTGGACTTACCAGGCTTTATGTGTGACCCGTTTTCTTTCTTCTTCTTTTCTTCCGTCCCCCCCCAGGTAGTCAGGGAGGGAATAGCTCAGCTTAGTTTGGACCGTTTCTCTTTCCAAGCTTGGAGATTATGTGATGTATGGCTTGGAACCTCTTATCTTTAGCTATATCTGTGGTTGCACTTTCATTTGGGGACTTATGCTACTTTTCTATGTTTTATGCTTCTTATATACCTGGAAGTTTTTGAATCAAGACAGAAGTTTTATGTAGTACTTTTGAGTATGATTGAGTCAATTGTTTTAAAAGCTTGACTGAACTACATTGCTTATAAAATGACTTTGTTTTCCCTGCTTTATTTATCTGTCTTGTAATTTATCTGCATCTTTTACCTATAATTCTTCACTGAAGTTAATGCATTCCCTTTGTGAGTGATATTAATGAACGTGGGGTGTTACTTGTTTCATCGAAATTCGAGTCTATTTTACAAAATGATGCTAGTTTGAGTTCAAATGGTCGATTTATATACATTTAATTTTCGTACGCTCACAAAATGACTCTAATTGGTGCAACACTTGAAATCTAGAAATAATTTGCCATTATGGATTTTATTAATTTTGTTTCGCTGAAATTCGAGGTCGTTTCAATAATGGTCCTTTTTAAGGGTCAAAATTAGATCAATATAAAACAATTTTAAAATAATAATAATAAATTACTATTATCGAACATATTCGAGCATAATTTTATATAGTTTCAAAATAAATTGCTTTGGGTTGAATTCCAAGCTAAATCGATATTTAATATATTGAAATCCCTTTTACTTATGTAATAAATAATTACGGTTTATAAACGATTTCCATCGCGACCTTTTGAAATTTTGATTTGGATATAACTTAAAATCTACAATATGAAATCTTGATTTTTTTCTCTTTCATTAGAAAATTATTTTCTAATAGATTCAGACGATTCTTGTTTCAAAGAATTTCGACTGATATTGGAACATGTACATCCATTTAAATTCAAAACATAAAACTACGAACTACCGAGATGTTGCAGCTCGTTTTATAATTAAATTATAAACTATGCATTATAACGTCGTTTAATAAACGAGTTCATTAATATAATCCAATTCTAATTTAAATAAATTCGTTACATTATCTAATTCATATTAAACTGCAAATCCAACTAATTTCGAATATTTCATAATTAATTTACTATTTTACTATTTATATAAATAAAATATCCAAAACAATTGAATTCGGGTTATTTAAATTCCAAATCAACATTTTAAACCATTTTTTTAATATTTAATTAAACGGTTAAAAATCTTGTTACATTCCTTCCCCCTTAAAAGAATTTCGTCCCCAAAATTACTTTAGTTAAAATATACTATTCCACTTGAACCTTTATTTTTAACTAATCCAATTAGTTTTAATAGAAAACCAATTGATTTCTAAAAAAAAATCAAAAATCTAAAAAATTTATAACACTTTAAATTTTGGAAACTTTTTGGCAGATTCTCCTCTGTATAGAGGGACTTCTGAAATATTGTAAGAATAACAAATATATATATTCATCGACCCACATGGTCGGAAAACCCAATTCATAAACGTAATTTTTGTATTTTGTGTAGGGTATCTTATACGAGCGTTATTAAGCGATAACCAATAAGCTATGAATAGGTTTGCTTAATTATTATGCAGCTATTGCTAATCTGGGTCCATTCTACTTCCAGAACTCAATCAATATGGGCTCAAAGATGAATTATTACACCCATTCTTTAACTTAGATGGAATTCATTAGTTTCATAACCATGCAATAAGTTCAAACATTCATATTATCCAATCCAAACAATTTTATTCTATCAAACTTATTTATAAACAACTTTTTAGCAATTTATTTATAACCAATACTTTGCAACCTATGCATAATCGACTCCATTATATACTATATAAGTTTATTTTACTTGAATTAATTCATTTGTTCTAGATTATTATTCAACCAAGTTGAATAATCTATACTCATGCAATTTGTTTCAACCATACAATCCAACTGATTCCCAAACATTCCATTTGGGTTCATTAACTTGCATGTATTTTTACTTTCCAACTTGTTAACCAGCTTTTTGGTCCGATTCCCAGGAGAGCATCAGGCACGCTCAACTCAACGTACCTCGTGAAGCTGAGGCCGAAAAGGAACACACAAGAGTGAAGGAAAGAGGATCAAGAAAGGATTACATAGCCTGTGGCCACACGGCATGCCAAAGACGTCCGCAGACCAAGGCCTCAGACCCCGAAGGAGTTACTAGCCTCGACCACCCAGTCCGGGGACTTTCGCGCCCCTCGGAAGAACCGCACTCGGGCATGGCATGGAATTTGCACCCAGCCGGGTGCAAATTCTTACACCTATGCCTGGGTTCGAAATTTCGAACCCATTGGGTGCAAAGTCTCGAGCCCAGCGGGTGCGAAATCTCGCACCCACAATTGGGCTCGAGATCACGAGCCCAGTGGGCACGAAATCTCGCGCCCACGGCTGGGTTCGAGATCTCGAGCCCAACGGAGCGAGATTTCACGCCCACATCTTGGTTCGAAATTTCGAACCCAGAGGACCCGAAATTTCGTACTCGTACCCGGGTTCGAAATTTCAAGGCGTGAAGGTGCGAGCTCGAATTTCCTGCATGTGGCCCCCCTTTTCACCTAATCCTACCTACTCCTACCTACTCCCACTCCTATAAATAGCCCATGGCCTCGCACTTCAAAGTGGTTGGATTTTCTTCACTTGAGACCTCCCTAGAGTTTCATGAACTCCATTCATGGCATCTCCTATTTGAAGAAGAAGGAGAATTAAATATTCTTTTTCCCAAATACCTAGCATATCTCAATCATGAAAGCGAATGTAATGAGCATGGCTCTACTTGTAATTCATGAGTGATTAATAAAAGTTCAACATCCTTCCAAAGTGGACGTACGCCTAATCCGCGGCCGAACTACTATAAGTACTTGTGTCATTTACATCTTTCTCTTACTTATTCTTGGGAGCAAATTAACTATTCCTAGTAATAGGAATCTTGGGTGTTTACGACATTTTTTGCCATCAACATTTGGTGCTTTCACTGAGAATCTGAAATCAAGATTTGCGTCTTTCTTCCGCATTATCATCTCGACTTCGACAAGCTTAGGGTTCCTTGCTCAACCTGTTGTCGGGTCTGCGTACGATGGTAAAGAAGTCAAAGAACGCAATGGTCAGCTCTTCATCCATAGCCGAGGCCGGTACCTCCCAACATCCTCAACCGGTAGATGTCCTAGCCCCTAATGAAACCGTCCCTCCTATTGTGGACCCCGAAGCACCCGTACTCAAGCTCAAATCCGCGTGCTTAATGAAAGATATGAGAACACCGTGGTCGAGCTCAACCAAGCATTAAGGAATAACATTGACCTTATGAGACAACTTCAGAAAAGTCAACGCGTTGTCACTCGACTTCAACTAACTCGGAACAATCCTCGACCCCAACCAACCGCCTCGGAAACTTCCTCTTTTGAGTCAAGGGGCCCATACCAAAGGACAAGATTCACCCTCATCAACCACATCGCCGCTCGTACCAGTTCCCTCGACAACGATAACGGTCATGCCAGCGGGAATGGGAACGACAATGGCGACCGGACCACAGTCACATACAGCAAGGGGACGCAACACCGAGACCGCTCTCACTTGATTATCAATGACGGACTAGATCCTACAAACCAACCTCTTCCTCGACACAACCCAATGGCCGCTAATCGGGGTGAAGGGCCCACAATTCCAACGGCCCGCGCTCCTCCAGAACAGGACCCACATCACCCCTCTCCACCTCACTATCCACAAGACCCAATCATAGATGTCGAGGACATAGAGGAAGATGATCCGGACATCCATCATAGAAGACGTCCCTGCAACAGGACTTTGGAGCTGCTTCAAAATCCATGGATCCCAATGGCAGATCCCCATCCAACTTACCTTCCCGACATGATACGAAGGTTCATGAGGGAAATGCGAGGGGCCGCACATGGCGCATGGGAAGCCCACATTAGGCGTAACCCCTTCACAATAAGAGTAAATGAAGCCAAGTGGCCAAGGCGCTTCACCATGCCACAAATATCAATCTACGATGGCACCGCTGATCCTTGTGCCTTCTTAAATCGCTATGAATGGCAGATGGACTCAAGCAGGGGCGACGATCCAGCCAAATGTAAATGCTTCTCAGTCTTCCTGTCCGGTACCGCTCTACTTTGGTTCTCCCGCCTCCCTCTCGATTCCATTAACAACTTCGGGCAATTAGTAACATAGCTGGTCAAGCAATTCAGGGTGCATATCCCAACTGCGAAGAATGCCCTCACCTTATCCAACCTGTAACACTCCACCTCCATTAAGGTCACTCACAAAGGGAATGCCTTAACTTTGGTGGAGCGTTTTAGTAGACAGAACAGAAATTTACAAGACAGATAAACAATACTTGAGAAATTATAACTTTATTACGGCAGAAAACAGAAATCAGTTTGGTTACATCTTTACCAAAAACTCAAGCACATAAATATCAGTCTTGTTCAGAAAAATCATCAGAGTACAAAACTTTAAAATCATAATCCCCACATAAGCTTCCATAAGGCGTCGAGCCATACTTTGAGCACTCTAAGTACTTCAAGCAGAAGAAATCTGGATCAAGCTAAAGTATTCCCTCCTTGGAAAACCTGGGGGGAGACGGAAGAAAAGGGGCGAAAACAAGCAAGGTCAGACATAAAGTCTGGCAAGTCCAGTGACTTTCAGCATATGAACAGATAATAATAATAATCATGGCATGCAGATAAAACTGGATGAGAGATAATAGTAACAGGAGCATCAGATGTACTTAGGTTAAACAGAAGGAACAGACTAATATTACTATTTCATTTCTCTGCACTAATACTAGTATAACAAGATTAGGTGTCACCCTAATGTCTAAACTGAAGCAGAAACAGGAACAGAATAATTTCCACAGAAACAGAAAGCTAATAATGGGCCTTTACCACCCGAACAGAAACAGACAGAAACATAATATTAATAATGGGCCTTTACCACCCGAACAAAAACAAACAAAACAGAATATTAATAATGGGCCTTTACCACCCGAACAGAAACAGACAGAAATAGAATATTAATAATGGGCCTTTACCACCCGGACAGAAACTGATAGATTTATCCCTACGGAAACAGAATGTAGAATTAGGTGTACACTATTAAATGGGCCTTTACCACCCGAACAGATGGTACCACGCAGACAGGTGTTGCCACCCAACAGAAACAGATGGTACCAACAGAAACAGATAGAACTAAGTGTACCCTAAAGCCCTACCCCAAGCGATCGGCTCCCTAATACATAAATACCCTGTGTCGGCTCCATAATAGGGTGTATCACTCCCTAAAGTGACAACCAATTGGCACAGGCCTATTTACAAATGTCACGGCGTCTTACATCCTCAGAGGAAGACCGGGATCCATGCACGCACATGACTCGGTTGGAACGCACCATCAACACCCCTCGCCATTATCAGAATGAACCACTTATAATTAGTTTAGTAAGCGTGCCCGGACCCTACCTACTATTGGGTCAAAGTTTTGATACCAGAAAGGGTTACTGACTAATATGGGTCCCAAACAACAGATGACACAAGTAATTTCCCTCCTAACATTGTGTCCCCAGACTAACAGATCTCAGATTAACTTGTTTACAAGTTCAGACATACAAAGTTCAGATCAACTAGTTCACAGATCAGACAAGTTTTTAGACCAACGGATCAGATATACGGATTTAACCGACTTACAGGTTAACTGGTTACAGATTAACAGACTTACGGATTAACCAGTTACAGATTAACAGACTTACAGATTGTCTAACTTTGTATTGGGCCTACAGATCAAGAAATGGGTTTATTAATTTCATCAGTCTAGTTGGTTTAACCCTATCCACCCAACATGTTTTAGAAATCATATTTATCCAGATTTTCATTAATTTAATATTAATGCCTAGACCTCTCACATTAGACTGACCGTTTGCGGCTATTGGTTAGGCCGGTTGGTTCCGGGCAGGTTTCTGCCACAAACTGAGTCTAACCTCGGGTTTCAAGCACGTTATGACTAACTTCTCACATTAGAACCTATTGTTTGCGACCACTGGATGTGCCGGGCGGTTCCGGGCAGAATTACGCCGCAAACTCATTCTAACCTCGAGTTAGCCATGTTTATCTTTGCGGCCAATTAATTAGTAATTTCCCATTTATGCCCACGCTAATATACATGTCAATTATTCATAATTATTGCCAATTCAGATTATGTCAATAACAGACTAAATATATCTACTCAACAGATATAACAGATAACAGATTTCATAGATTAGGAGACTTAACGGATTCAGCAGATTAAGCAATTTAGCAGATTTTATATATAACAGATTAGGCATTTTCAGCAGACTTAGCAGATGACAGATTTAGCAGATGAACAGATCTAGCAGATTAGGCAATATAGCAGAACTAGCAAATTAGGCAATACAACAGACCTAGCAGATTAGGCAATATAAAAGATTTAATCATTCCTTAAAGTTTCATCAACATATCTTGCCTAATTGTAAATTTGGCCTAAGTTTGCATGCCTAGATAGTTGTCATGATTCACAATATGATCATATACCCCGCGTTTGCATTGAATTTACATGGCACAGATTATGGTCATAATTGACCATATAACACATGTCCCAATTTAGTTAAACTTTCCTAGTACAACAGATTCACATATAAATTATACCAAATATAGCCATCAATCTCAATGCATGTCATATATTCAAAAATCTCCCACTTAGGTGTTATTCACATTTAATAATTATCAAATCTTAATATAAACCTTCATACCTAAGTCATATTCTCTTTTTATCCCAAATCATGAATTGTTATATAAACAATATGCCCAACAATCTAGAACTTTAAATTATAACAGATTTTAACTCAAAATATGCGTTATGTCAAAGCCTCAAGTCATATGTTAACATACAATGGTTCCTCTTCTTCCAATTCACAGAATATGCATAGATCTAAATCTAGTTTACAACATATGTCCTTTTAGTCACAGATAAGCCATGTCCAATTATGCCATCGTACATTATTTGTCCCAAAGTTTAGCGTTTGTGCGTTAATCTCTTATGGGATTTGGCACAGGTTCGTGGTAGCCTGGCTATATAAGAGAAAGAAGAAAGAGATACATAATAAAATAGATCAGAACAGAACATACACAACCTCAAATTCAGATTTAAAATCATGTCACAATTATAATTACAGTTTATAGCGGAAAATAATTGTACTTGCCTTGATTGGATTAAAGAAGAAGAAGAAGAGTTGCAGTTGTTCTCTTTTAATTTCAATCAGTTTGGAAGAAGAAGATGCTTTAGTCCTAGTTCCAGTTCAGATTTCAGCAGAGTAGCGACGCCATTTTTATTTTTAATTAGATCAGAGGCAGAATATAGATAGAATTAAATGGTGTGGAGGGGATGAGGCTAGGGGGTTGTTTATATAGGTTTAGAGTCATGAATTTGGTCAGAAAATCGGCCAAAGACATCAGAATGCATCAGGTTCAGAAAGTGGGTTTCGGGAGCAGGTCGACCCCCAGGTCGACACTATGGTCGACTTGGTCCCCCCAGGTCGACACTATGGTCGACCTGGCCCTGAGGAGGTCGACTACCCAGTGACTGGGTCCTGGGCGGGAAATTTCCCGCCCAGCCCGCTTCTGGGTTTGAATTCGAATTCGAATTCGAATTTTCAAGTTGTTTTCGATTCTGAAATTTTCTAAAACTTCGGATGGCCATATCTCCCTCATACGGACTCCGTTTCTCGAAATCTCGGACTCATTTCCAAGCAAAATTTCGAGACGAACGCAATGGCGCAACCCTTTTCCCTTGATTCTTATTTTAAAAATTAATTATTCTCTGATTTGTTACTTATACGATTACAGAAATACGGGGTGTTACAAAACCTATAACAGGGGACCGCCGAGTCACTTAGGATATACCTTTCCCGGTTCAACACAGCTCTCGCTAATGTCAAAGATCCAGATCCTCGCACCATACTCTTTCAGCTAGCAAAAGGGGTCCTCCCTACTTCAGAATTCGGGGCCTGGATCGATCGAAAACAACAAAGAGCCTCGAATCCTTCTATGAGAAAGAGGATCAATAACTGTGCCAAGAAGAAGCAGGGCGGAACCGGATTTCCGCCACAAGTTGCCCCAACGACCCACTAGCCGATACCGCCAACAACCACTTCAGAGGTAGGCAAGGCGGGGAGCCTTTTGACCAAAACAGGGGGCAGGTCCCCAAAGGCAAAAACCAAACAGTGGTAGAATGGGCTGACGGAACAACGAGAAAGCCCCAACAGAATAAGAAAGCCTGACCCTTGCCAAGCTTTCGAAACCAACACCCTATTGAATGAAGACATAGAGACGGTCTACTTAGAAACTTGTAACACCCTACCATACAAGAAGCCGCGTGTCAGAGAATCAACTGACCGCAAGAAGAACATCAGGAGGTACCATCGATACCATGACATTTACGGTCACGACACCAACGAAAGCTGCCAACTTAGGGATGCAATCGAGAAACTTATACACGAGAAACAGCTCGAGCAATATGTCCAAAAGCCCTTTCCCACCGAAGAAAACTCGTAGCCTCCAGCGCTAGCTCCACAAGCGGCCCTAAGGGAGCTCCAGGACCATCTAACCCATGATGAGGAATTGTGACCAACACCATCTGTGGCGGACCTTACCCCACACACAACAGCTTTTGAAAAATGGAGGAATATGTGAGTTCCATAAAACATGCTACTTACGAAGCCAGCTCTGCTCTCCCTGAGTTCGTCCCGTCCAAGCTACAAAAAACCATGCGGGACGACATCATCTTCCGAGAAAGAGAATCGACAGGGGTGGAAATATTGACCAACGATCCATTAGTCATCACTGCCCAGATTGGTGCCGCTTCCGTTTGGAAGGTCTTAATCGACTCAGGGAGCTCGGTCAACATCATCTTTAAGGCCACCTATGACCAGATGAAGTTGAAAAAAAATGACTTGAAGCCATGTCATGCCGCCATTCACAGCTTCAATGGGGCCTCTAGTTACCCCGTAGGGATGATCGACCTACCCGTAGAGCCAGGCGAAAAGGATCGAAGCCGAGTCCGTATTCTCATTTTCATGGTCATAGACATTGACTCCGCTTACAACGCTTTCTTAGGGCACCCCTTCCTCACCAAATTCTGAGTTTACATGGCACCATGGTCTCTCCTAATGAAATACCCGACGAAAAATGGGATCTGAATTGTCAAGGGCGAACAAGTAAGCGCCAGTGAATGTTACGCCATAGAATGGAAGAATATGTGCAAAAGGATAAGGGAAAAGCC
This sequence comes from Allium sativum, assembly GCA_030737875.1. Lineage (NCBI taxonomy): Eukaryota > Viridiplantae > Streptophyta > Magnoliopsida > Asparagales > Amaryllidaceae > Allium > Allium sativum. The sequence continues at coordinate 1,040,802,429 of CM060916.1, read as the reverse complement.
TTGTCCGTTCCTTCTTATGCCAAGAATGTCTTGACATAGCAATTAGTGGTGTTTGGGCCCTTGCTCAGGTGTCACTCTTGTCTTTTCGATGATCTCGACCCATGGAAGGACGAGGAACCCGAATACGAGAGGGCTACCCCGGTCGAATCCACAGTGGACGTTCTCGTCAACCTCGACGACCCAACGAGGGTGTTGAAGGTAGGGTCACAACTCTACCCAAAAGTTAAAGAAGACCTCATATGCTTCCCGAAATCCAATTTAGATGTGTTTGCATGGACTCACTCCAAAATGTAAGGCATTGACCCCGCAATTGCTTGCCATTCCCTTGACTTAGATCCCAGAATACCTCAAGTTAAATATAAGCGCCGCTTCTTAGTGCCTAAGAGGTCCAAGGCACTCCAAGAAGAGGTAGACCGTCTGCTCAATGACGAATTAATCCGCGGGGCTGATTATCCCGAATGGGTCTCCAATCCAGTTCTGGTTATGAAGGCCAATGGTAAGTGGCGAACATGCATCGACTTCTCCGATCTAAACAAGGCTTGCCCCAAGGACAGCTTCCCGCTCCCGAAGATCGATCGACTAGTCGACTCGACCGTCGGATACCAGCTATTATCCTTCATGGATGCCTACTCAAGCTACAACTAGATCCCGATGAGCCTTCGCTACCAAGATCATACCTCTTTCATAATCGACCTTGGGCCATACTGCTACCTTGTTATGCCCTTCGACCTTAAAAATGCCGGCGCTACTTATCAGCGAATGGTTAATCAACTCTTTAAAATCAAATCAAAATTTCCATGGAGGTGTACTTGGGCGACATGCTAGTAAAATCTAAAATATCGAGCGATCATGTCCACGACCTCTCCGAAATGTTCGATGTTCTTCGCCAGTATGACGTGAAACTCAACCCCACTAAAGTGCTCCTTCGGAGTCACCTCGGGAAAATTCTTCGCAATTCTCGGGGCATCGAAGCTAACCTAGAAAAAATCCAACCTATTCGGGACATCCGAATCCCCGAGAACATCAGAGATGTCCAAAGTCTAAACGGAAAGGTTGCCGCTTTAAGTTGGTTCATCTCTAAAGCCACTGACAAATGCATCCCCTTCTTCGATTTACTCCGAAAGGGGAAACGCAACTTCGAGTGGACCCCTCGAATGCGTCTCCGCATTCAAGGAACTCCTGGACCACTGAGAGTGACCACATATCCTCTCTAAGCCTATATACCTTGAGGACTTATACATTTACATGGATGTTTCTGCATAGGCAATCAGCTCGGCATTAATACGCCTCGAGGATTGCACTCAATGGCCCATCTGCTATGTCAGCAAGCGGCTGACAGGGGTAGAGAAGAACTACCCGAAGTTAGAAAAACTGCCATTCTGCCTATTGATCTCCTCTAGAAAGCTCTGACCATACTTCCATTCACATCCCACAAAAGTTTTCACCGACCAGCCGCTACGGCCGGTCCTACAACGACCCGAGGCGTCAGGGCGATTACTAAAGTGGAGCATAGAGTTAAGCTAGTTCGAGATAACCTTCATCCCCCCATGAACCATCCTCGTCCAAGCCCTCGCAGACTTCATCGTGGAATTCACATCCCCCAAGGAGGATCCCACGGCAAACGCTGGAATTCTCGACGCCAAGTGGAAATTGTTCGTAGACGGCTCCCCTAATAGAAAGTGCTCCGGGGACGAAGTCGTGCTCATCGGCCTTGAAGAATGCCCGATGTATTATGCGCTAAGGCCAAATTTCACTACTACTAACAACGATGCAGAATAGAGGCCTTAATCGTTGTGCTTAGAATCGTGATCGAACTCAAGCTAGCAACTGTCCACATCTTCTCCAATTCACAGCTTATCATCCAACAAGTACTGGAAGAATATCAAGCGAAAGAGGGACGACTTGCCCAATACCTGGCCCGGGTTGAAGGGCTACTCGTCTACCTTGAGCATTTCAACATCATCCATATCCCATGTGAGGTAAATGAAAAAGAAGATTCCCTCGCAAGAATGGCAAGCTCTGAAGACCCGCAACTTAACGGATTTTCCTGGTTGAAGTCCTCAACTCTCCAAGTATCAGGCGAGGGAAAGACGAGATGATTATGAGCACTGAACACGAGCCCGAGTCGTGGATGACACTGATCAGAAATTACCTACAACACGAGATCCTACAAAAGCACTAAAAAGAAAGGCGCGCGCTCACTCACCAGTTAGCCCGTTACCTTCTTACGGATGGAGTACTCTACTGCATAGGCTTTTCCGTTCCTCTGCTTCGATGTGTAGCTCACAGTAATTCCCTCCAGGTACTAAGCAGTGTGCACGAAGGCGAATGTGGCGACCACACTGGGGGGCAGACCCTGGCCAGAAAAATTCTTAGACATGCTTATTACTGGCCCACGCTTGATCAAGATGTCGCGGACTATGCTCACAAATGTGATAGGTGCTAGCACTTCTCCAAGATTTCAAGAGCCCCGCCTACCGAGCTATCTCAGATGATCAGCCCATAGCTATTCGCCATGTGGGGAATCGACATCATCCGAACTCTTCCAATGGCCAGAGGCAGGGCACGGTATGCCGTCGTCACAGTGGACTATTTCACCAAGTGGGTAGAAGCTGAAGCTCTCGCCACCATAACAACGAAGATGATGATCAACTTTGTTATCCGCAACATCATTACCCGCTATGTAGTGCCTCAGGACATCATCTCCGACAATGGCACTCAGTTCGAGAGCACCGAGTTTGAAACTTTCTGTCAGCGCCATGACATCGATAAAAGATTCTCAGTGGTGGCTCATCCCCAAGACAATGGGCAAGTCGAGGCGGTTAATAAGGTCGTCAAATCCATCATCAAGAAACATCTGGAAAAGACTGGAGGCATGTGGGCAGACGAACTTCCTCTGTCTCTATGGGCTTACCGCACCACCCATAAGACAGCAACCGGCCATACTCCTTTCACCCTCGCATACAGACCTGAAGCTGTTATTCCCATTGAGCTCAAGTCACAATCCTATTGAGTCACATACTTCGATCCAAAGACAAACCAAGATTTATTTTTGGGACCACTCGAATTGCTGGAAGAAAAAAGGAATGAGGCAGATGTCAGAGCCGCCACCCAACGACAGTGGGTAGCCCGATACTTCAATTTGAGAGTCCGCCATAAGGACCTAAACATCGGTGACCTCGTGCTAAAACGTGTTTTTCCCTTGCCAACGGGCCTCGCGCCTCACTGGGAAGGCCCATACTCCATACATCAAAAGCTCAGTGATAGAACCTTCAGGCTCGCCACCGTCGATGGAGCCGAACTCCCAAGGGCATGGAACAACGAACATCTCCGCCGCTACTTCACATAACTCAGTTTACGGCTGTTTATGCTTTTCAAACAATGTTCTGTTTTGTCAAAAATGCAAGGCATTGTAAAGGCTATTACTGCCAAAGTTATTAGTAGAAATGGTGTTCAATTTCCTGTCTCCCTGTTGTTTGCTTCTCACATAATACGCCTTGTTTTCCAACAACCAACTTGATTCACTATTGCGAAAACCGCCTCGGCACCCTTGGTACGGGAGAAGGCACGGTCATCCCAATTTCTAGGCAACATTCGGTCTGAAATGCTTGGCTATGCCCCGCACCCCCGAGCATGAGAGCCGCCAACGCTACTCGAATCGTCATCCCGCGGCGCGGCCGAGTCTAAATAACCATGAACTCGAACCCCGGCCCAGTGTCGAGGCCGAGGATAAATCATTCCGCGTCCTAGTCCAGGCGGCTTGGCGCCACTCCGTGACCGACTAAGACCGATGCAAATCTCTCTTCGTCGGTTGCGAGTTTCGGTCGAATCTTGGCGTAGCACCAAGACCGAACTTAAATCGTTTCTTCCCATTAGCTCTCAATGCTAGGTGCAGCCCATGGCCACGATCGGACCTTACGAGCTAATGATCGGGGATGAAAACTACGCCGGTGAACAAACGATGTCTGGCGGGTCGTGTCAACCCGATGAACGACGGGAGAGCCACCTACCTGGCAGACTGCACAATGCGACACCCTACGCCCTAGCTAAACTTGGGCTTAACCCCGGGCCACCCAAGACAGCAGGCGCAAAGCCTGGTTTCGCAAACTACGTGTTCCCTGAGCTGAGGGGAACATACTGAAACCAACGCTCTACCTCACCTCCCTAGAATAATTTACCCAGAGACGGCCTCTAATCACTTTTGTGACAAGAGTAACGATAAGTAAGTTTGTGCAAGTACATGACACTGGAAAACATAAAAAGAACATCCGAACATATGACATAAAAGACGATCTTTACTAATTAATATTTCCTTTTCACACACACGCTAAAACAAATTACGTGTCTAACACTTTTAATTTCTAATGATAAGGTGTACATGAGAACCACAATGTGTCTTGAAAAACTAAAAGCGAGGGTCGTGCTTGCGTAAAGTATCGGCCTGCACTACCAAAACAACGGTAACTTCTACTTAGGCTACTAACACTAATCGTGTCTTTTCCTCTTTTACTTGTGTCTTTTTGCAGATTCAGTACTCGATGGTTCGTCACCAGCACCAGACCTCTTTCGATTGGATCCCCTCCTGCTCGATCGACCCTTCGAGGGAGTAACCGACTCATGAGTGACAGAGAGGTGACAACCCCCCGCACCATCACCACTAGAAACCTCCGTGACATCAGCAGTAATGACATGCGACATAGGCACGGGGACACTCCCAGCGGCAGGATCTACGACAGCCTCGCTCGTCTCCGGGATCTCCTTCCCTTCCCGCGCCGCCCTCTCTGTCTCCTCCACCTTCTCAAGCTGGGCCACCATCTTGGCTTCATGAGTCGCTCCCATAGCCGACATCATGAAAACATCGGTGTCCACTGAACCTTTGGCCAAGGCACTCTATTCGTCGACCACATCTCCTTCCTCGTGGAGAATGTCCACTATGCTAGGAGTTACTCTTATGTCAGAAAAGGTGTCAAGCTGGTCACCGCCCTCTTCAGCTTGTGCCCCTGCGGGGCTCGGCCCAGTTTCAGTCATTTGAGGGATCATTGGAGCGGGGTTCGCTGCTGTCACAGACTTAGGAGGAACTGCATGGCAAGGACACAACCTTTTTAGTCCATAAATTCAGTAACCACTCCGTTCTCAGGATGTAGTGTAAAAGGAAATTACCTATGATCAATGGTGACATCGCAATGATAGGAAGGGTTATTGCGGCGATAGGTGAAGTGAGGCTAGTATCCCCAGTGCCAGGAAGTCGGGATTGTACTCGGTAGCGGCGCGGGCCGAAGCCTCAAGGCCACTCACCATAGCAGACCCGGGGGCCAGGAGCTGATTAGAGCTCCCCCTGCATATGTTTCTATCACCACCATGCTATCGGTTGGCATGAACTTCCCCTTCTCCTAGGCGAGCCTCACCAACCTTTCATTCTCAGCGTCTTCTCGCAATAGCCTCTGTCCTTCCTCCAGCTTCTCCTGTTCACTACTATCCAAAAGAACATGCGCAAGCTGCCGCTCATCTAAAGTGCTTACATCCACTTGACGTAAGAAATCCTTACATGGAATCAACCTCTCCCAAGTTCTAGCAAGCTCGCGGGGGTAGTCTTCGACCCACGAAATCCCTCGGAACCTTAAAGCCTTGACATACATACTATGAATACTTTCCTCGAAGGAGGATCCAACGTGAAACTCCGCATCCCTCAGTAGATCAATTTCCCTTAGATATTCAGCCTTTATACCATCGGACTTGCTCAACACGTCCCTATTGCTGGCTTCGGCATCCTCCTTCGCCTTTCTCATCACGTGAGATGCCTCTTTAACTCAACGACTTCGGCATTCTTAGCCCGCAATCTCTCATTTTCCTCCCTCAAAGCAGCGTTGTGGTTCTGGAGTTCGGTGACCCTCGCAATGTCTTTTTCCAAAACTTCACACGCTCTCTTTAGATCGGCTTTGTACTTTTTCAAAGCCATGGTCTCGGTAGTTAGATCGACCATGGTGGCTTTATAACTCGAGATGGAATGCTCTGACTCCCTCTTCAGTGAATCATAAGCCTACTTCATCTCAGCTGCAATGGCAGAGCTAACATTAAAGTGTCTGGTAGAGCATAAAAGAGAATTTACAATGCGAAGAACGGTCGTACCTATCTTCTTATTCAAAGCTTCGACAGTGGTCTTCTCGGCAGCAAGTTGCAGGTTCTTCTTTCTGATTAGTTTTGAAAGCCTGAAGGAATACCTGCTGAACTCATTAATTTGATGATACGAAGCTTTGGCATGCTCCCATATCTCCCTAGACTATCGGTCGGGAGCCGGACAGAGGTCAGGGACAAACTTTAAGTCGTCAAAGTATTGCTGGGGAAAGTGGTGCTTCAGGAATGCCATTCGCTCCACTATGGATAGCTCTTGCAACTAGGGTCCTGTCAAATCCGGCACCTTTATCTCGGTCTCCCTCTCCTGCCTCGGCCGACCAAGAGATGATTCCTTTTCCCTAGCAAGTTGAATAGGAGTCGGAGGGGTGGCTGACAGGGGAGTGGTCGAAGGCAAAGATCGGGGCCCGCCTATGCTGAGCGGAATGTCTCCCGCGGATACACGAACAGGAGTTGTCGAAGATCGCCTAGATGGATCCTAGTCTCGATGGCCGCTACCTTGTTCTCTCGGAGGTGGAGCACCATACAAGCTAACAGATCTCTGAAATATCGCGAAAGAAGAACTCTAGGGATGCTAGCGACTCCTGCACCCTTAACTTTGTCCGCCACGTCCTCCTGCCATGACACCTTCTAATAGTACAAGCCGAAGTAGTCGAGTAACTCACATAGGCCAACATCTATGCAGTTCAGTGTTATGAATGAATGCCCTAAGTGTTCTCTCAACAGACCAGATTGCGGCCCGATCGGGGAAGTTAACCTATTAGCCGCACAGGAAAGTTCCTCTAGGCTCATTGTTTTCGGCCATGGAGTCATTACTAAGGCAAGTCCCTTTAAGCCATCAAACTAGCTCGCGGGTTCAAGCGAGGCAGTGGCCCTTGAGTGAGTTGCAGGCGACTGTGGTCTATCCAACACTCCTTCCCCTTCCCCTTCCAGAGACGGGACGGGAGTGCTCGGCAACCTCTACTCTCTGGCAACATCCTCTTGACCATGAACCTCTCCTCTGCACGTATCACCTTAAGGCAGAACATTCTTTTGCAATTCTCCTCCCACTGGGGGCATTTTCCTCTTTTGCCCGATAGGGGAAGAGCCCCAACTCCCTCCTTTGGCACATTGAAAGTAACCGTGGGCTTGATCATAGCTCGGTTGTCCAGCAACAACCCAGCGCGGCAGAGGCGATCCTGACTTGTTGTGGTGCTGGTGTCACGAAAATTCTCGGGTATCGCCCGCAAAGCATTAAGGCATTGCCTATGTTCATCCCCAGTAGGCGCTCTCGGATTTCCTGTCTTATCCCATGTAAACCATGAATAAAGAAAGGAATCCAAAAATTACGATAAGCAACGGAGTTAGAAAAACACTTACTTCCCTCAAGCCACATTCTAGCGAATCCGGGAGGGCAGCTGACGAAGAACCACTCACGCTTAAACACAGACAGCCTAGGCCACGTCTCGACAAAAATTTTGTAGCAGCTGTCGCTTCCGAAGACCATTGAGAGGGAGAGGCTGCGCTCGTCTTCCTTAAGTGGAAGAAATATCGAATATCGTACCGAGTGGGCTCCCTGTTCAAAAACTCACGGAAGAGAACGTAAGTCCCCAAGAGAGAAGCATAAGCATTGGCGTGTAATAGTGATGGCGCGAGATGGAAATAGAACAACTTGTCTCGAATGAAGTTGTTAGCTGAGGGCATGCACCCAACCAGGCAAGCTTGTTGGTTCTAGGCAGTAAGACCCTCGGGCGGTGCATGGGCTCTGTCATCTCTCCCGGGAGCATGTGCATCACCCGTTGGTATCTTAAATCGGGCTGCCATTTTCCTAACCACGGCGACATCCAGACTCGACTGCACTGAGTTGATAGAATTCTCCAAAATTACCGCATCGGGCAGCATGTCCGGAGCCATCGGAGTTACAAGCTCATCATCACCCATGATATCTACATCCTCGGCCTCTTCAGTTACGACCGGGGAATATTGTCGTTCAGATCGCTCCTCGTGCTCGGACGCTTCGGGCGAGCTGGTTAAATAAGAAGAAGTCAAACCTTCGGTGGTGGTCTCAAGCTCACTGCCCGACGAGTCACATTTTGGAGTAGGGTCGGATGTGTGTGAGTCGGGCTGGGAAGCCATGGATTCCATAGTCTTTCCAGTCCTTGATCTGGTCTGCATCTTTAGCTATACTTTAACGCATCAGTATTAGAACGGGAAATATAGTGATCTGTATCCCTAGTGTCGGTGACAACTAATGTGTGCATGTAATGCTATGCAAGAATGAGCTACATAAAGAAAGTTCAGAATGATTCGTAACAATCCATGTCCCCGGTTGTATGCTCTACACAATGTGTACAGTCCTAAGCCCTGCTCGCGCGGTTAACAACGTATGCATCGACGCTAAGCATGCAAATCCAGAAATGAAGACTCAGAAGTCAAATTCCATCTGCGTGACAGCTTGGAAACCCAGCAACGGCCAAAAATTTCGAACCCGAAAGGGTTCGAAGTCCTGAACCAACCTGGGTGCGAAAACTCGAGCCCCTCTGGGTTTGAAATTTCGAACCCAGACAAGGCTCGGGAATTCGAACCCATGGGGTTTGGGAATCCGAACCCAGAAAGGTTCGAAGCTCCGAACCCCTTGGGTTCGAAAATTCAAACCTGTAAGGGTTCGAGGCTCCAAACCGGTGGATTCGAAAATTCGAACCCGTTGAGGTTTGAAAATTCGAACCCACTGGGTTCGAAAATCCGAACTTGCCTGGGTTCGGAAAACCAAGCCCACGAGTTCTCGAGGTCCACGCTATGGCCCTTTGACCTTCTCCCCTTCTCGAATCCGTAATACAATTCCTCACCTAGTTCGATTCCAAATTTATGGGCTCGAAACTGTCGGGTTTGAAGTTTTTAGCAATGGCGGCCAGAGAGAGAAAAAATAGAAGGTAGAAAACGAGGGGGAGGACCTATTTATAAAAGAAATGATGGCCCTTCGCATTCCACCGCGTGCTCGAAATTTCGAGCCCACTAGGTTCGAAATTTCGAACCCCCGGGTTTGATGTTTCGAACCTTATGGGCTCGAATTTTCGAACCCTCCAGGGACTTAAAATTACGAGGCCCCAATTCGAAATTTCAAGCCCACCGGGGACTCGAAATTCCGAGGCCCCTTGGGCTTCGAGAATTTTTGACCCCTAAAAAAAATGATGATGGTGACAACGGAGACAATGACCTCACCTCCGGGATCGGGAACGCTACGACGCGTGGCCTCGTATACGTACTCCTCGCGTGCATGCCAACTCCCGCGCATCCGTAGAAGCCATGCACCATGAATGCTCAACGGTTCGAGCCCGACACATCCTCCAGCGATGGCTCGTCTGCACCGCCAAGAGGAATGGGCCTTACTACTAACACTTATTTTACCTTTTGAATTACAGGAAAGATTAATAGCTTCGCCACTCCGTCAACCTATGCCAAGTACATCATGTCAAAGACAAGACGTACTTTGGGGGGCAAATGTTAACCAACTTTTTGGCCCGGTTCCCAAGAGAGCATCAGACACGCTTAACTCAACATACCTCATGATGCTGAGGCCGAAAAGGAACACATAGGAGTGAGGGAAACAGGATCAAGAAGGGATTACATCGCCTGTGGCCACACGCCATGCCAAAGATGTCCGCTGAAATAGGCCTCGGACCCCGAAGGAGTTATGAGCCTGGTCTACCCGGTCCCGGGACCCTCGCGCCCCTTGGAAGAACCGCACCCGGGAGTGGCACAGAATTCGCACCCAACCGGGTGCAAATTCTCGCACCCACGTCTGGGTTCGAAATGTCGAACCGACGCCTGGGTTCAAAATTTCGAACCCATGCCTGAATTCGAAATTTCGAGCCCAGTGGGTGCAAGATCTCGAGCCCGGAGGGTGCGAAATCTCGCACCCACAGTTGGGCTTGAGATCTCTGGCCCAGTGGGCGCGAAATCTCACGCCCTCGGTTGGGTTCGAGATCTCGATCCCAGCGGAGCGAGATTTCGCGCCCGCATCTGGGTTTGAAATTTCAAACCCACCTGGTTCGAAATTTCAAACCTAGAGGACTCAAAATTTCGAACCCGAACCCGGGTTCGAAATTTCGAGACGCGAGGGTTCGGGCTTGAATTTCCTGCATGTGGTCGCCTTTTTCACCTAATCCTTCCGACTCCTACCTACTCCCACTCCTATAAATAGCCCATGGCCTCACACTTCAAAGGGGTTGGATTTTCTTCACTTGAGACCTCCTTAGAGCTTCATGAACTCCATTAATGCCATCTCCTATTTGAGGAAGAAGCAGAATTAAATATTCTTTTTCCCAAATACCTAAGCATATCTCAATCACGAAAGTGAATGTAATGAGCATGGCTCTACTTGTAATTCTTGAGTGATTAATAAAAGTTCAACATCCTTCCAAAGTGGACGTAGGACTAATCCGCGGCCGAACCACTAAAAATACTTGTGTCATTTACCAATTTCTCTTACTCAGTCTTGCGACCAAATTAACTGTTCCAAGTAATAGAAATCTTGGGTGTTTACGACATATTTTGTCGTCAACACAAATCAAGTCAAATTCTGGTTGACTTAAGTCAAATTTTATGTTAATGCTCAAGTTCAATTTCAACTTTGTAAGATTAACTCAACATAAGTTAAATTAAATATTAACTTTCATATTTCACATTTCAAATACGAAATTTCCTTTTGTTAAATCATTCCAACTTCATAATCAAATTGGAATCAACATTATTTGATTAACAATGATATAATAATTTGAGAAAGTTAATACTTTCACTGCTTTAAAAAATATACTAACAAAAATACTTTAGAATAATTTAATAGCAAATTACAAATACGCGCTCTCATTTATGTATGTACACTCAAACTCAATTTAGAGTACTACTAACCCCATATCTATTGAGTTACGCCACAGAGCTAAGGTTATTAGTAAACCTTATGCTCAGATACCAATTGCAACGACCCAAAAATTCGACACTCGAATTTTTGACAATAATACATAATCCTGTATTACTTGCCAAAACCCAAGTATCGAAAACCCGGATAGTTAATAGAAAGAAGGAAGAAAAAATTATTAGAACAGAAGAATAACCTCGAAACTCTTTATACAAAAAGAACTGTATATATATATATATGATTTACATCATCAGAGTACACATACACTTTAATACGTCACACATAGAGGAATAAATTGATACCAGTAAATACAGATATATGTCTTGACTCCATTTTCCCTTGTGATGCTCCAAGCAAACCCTAACCTGATAATGTACTCGATCTGACCCAAGCAAATTTGAAGAAGAAAAAAATTCACCTGGATCAGTCTAAAATACTTTCAGTGATAAATTCGTAACACAAACTTCTTGTTCAACTTTATAAAATCCCTACTGAAAGAACGGAACTCTCATAAAACACGACCATACATAAACATGGCACGTGGTTTTATCTTACGATAACCAAATTTCTTTTTATATCCAAATCCGGTGATATTATAATGATGTCTATCAATCCACAAATAAATAGGAATATAGCTGGAAAGCTTGCATCTCACTTTCCAACTCAGTTGGTATAAAACTAAAAACGTATGGCTTGTCTTGAGGTTTGAATTTCCAACATGACAAGGTATGAGACCACCTTCGGATCAGTGTACTCTAAAAGGGATACACTGGGGTATAACAAGAACATCTTGCAATCCGACCACTTATTCAACAGAAGTGTATCAAATATATTTTCACCCAACGGCTGCAGATCCACAGTACTTCCCAGAGGATACAAAAATGAAAGAAGAACAAATAGAATTTTTTTCTCTAGATGGTGACAATGCACCCAATTCGGAATGACCCGCATTGCCATGCTACCTGCCCGATTTCTGTCATTTCTAAGTTGATGAGACTTGAGGCCACTTTTATCTTTTTGAACATCATATCATTATTTACTTTGAATGCCACATCGTCAGATCCGTCGAATCACCAATTGACGTTCACTAATATGCTCTGATTATTAAGCTAAAAGAAGTTTACTTCCCCACTACTAAACTTGGTATATTTGTGAAAATCAATGTATGCGACCCTCAGGAAATACTCTTTCAGACATTCGTCTATATAAGTCATTTGGGAACAGGATGAACCAAAGCACTCTCCTACCACATTCTATATAGTAATCACCACAAGGATCAATAACTAGAAGTCCTTGCAATCTGAAGATTTCAATCACGATAGAATCATTAGTCATAATAACTTCGTGCGGGAATCAAAGAGATTTAACGAGTAGTTCTTCCACTCACAAAGTTCCACGGTCTTCAATGATTCATCTTTATAAGTATTTCTTCATGTTATTTTTCGAACACAAAGTTGGTTAGAAGTGGTTTTAGGTCCAGTTCCCATCCCGGTATCTTCAAAACATCACGTCAAAAGTCCAATAACATACTTCATTGAAAATCGGGTTTTTACTATCAATCTCAAGATTACAGTCAAGTATATTGGCAGCTCAGACCCTTTAATTAAGCCATTTATTAAAACTCTTAATCGACTATTAAAAATCGATCTCTATATTCGTATTTAACAAAACCCATCGTTTTCATTACTTGAAAACAATAGCTATAACCTATTATTTCCAAACCCTTTCTTTATATCTCTTTATTTTGAGACATCACTATAATTTCACAGTCTCATTTTTATATCCTTTACTTTGGGAATATATCTACAAAACTCCTTATCGATCTTTGACAATCAATTCATCGATCAAAAATCGATTGCATTTACCTATCACAATAAATCTCCCTTGCTTTTGCTATTTGGAACCCGTAATTATATTTTTAATTCTTAAGAATAACGTATTTGCCAAACCTGTAACACCCCGAATTTTGGTTAATACTAAAATTCACTAATTATAGGATAAATAATCTCAGATGTGGGAATTGGGGGTAACGGGCTGCATCATTGCGTTCGTCTCGGAAAAATACGCGAAATAGAGTCCGAGTTTTCGAGAATCGGAGTCCGTATGGCCCGGTTATGGCCCAAAGAAGTTTTCAGAAAATTCAAAGATAAAAACAGATTTAAAAATTCAAATTCAGAATTTGAAATAGAAGCAGCGGGTCAGGCGGGAGAAATTCCCGCCCTAGCCATGTCGACAGCGCTGTCGACAGGGCTGTCGACAGGGGTGTCGACTGCCCTGTCGACTTGCCTGTCGACAGGGGTGCGACGCCCAGTGAAACTGGGTGCACCAGTTTGGGTTCTTGGGCTGGCCTAGAGGGCTGGTTCTAGAGATTTCCTAAATCTAACGGTCCTAATCTAACCTAGGGTTAATCTAAGGGCCTAAAACACTACCTAATCCTATAAATAAGACCCCAACCCTACCCTAATTCATTCATAATTAGGTTTTGTAACTAAACTATGGCAAAATGAAATTTGAGCTTGGCCTCCACAAATCAATGAAGAGAGTTGCAAGCTAATCAACATCTTCTTCAATTAAAGCCACTAATTCCACTTCATAAGTTTGCTAATCTTGGTTTTGGTGAGTTTCTATGGCTTTAATAATCAATTGTTAAATTGATTATGGTAGGATGTGATAAGACATAGCTATGTTTGTGGATAAATATGTTTATGCAAGTTTGTATGATATGTGATTTGCAAGTTTTATGTTATATGCAAGGTTAATGCCATGTTTTATGATGCAAAACACTATGTTCAACATTTATGCATATGTAACATGTTATGCAAACTATATGTGAGAGTATATGCAAGTTATATGTAACATGATATGCAAGTTATGCATGTGATTTTATGCATGCTAAATATTAGGTGTTATGCATGCTAAGTATTTGATTTTATGCATGTTAAGTATTTGATTGTGTGCATGCTAAGTGTGTGGGTTTATGCAAGTTAAGTGGTGTGTTTATGCATAATAAGTAATTGATTCTATGCATGCTAAGTATGTGGTTTTATGCATGCTAAGTGTTTGGTATTATGCATAAATCATGACATGTAAGTTTACTCTTTTAAATATGATGCATACATATGCAAGATGATACCCTTATATGCTATGCATGTTTACCCTCCTTTAAGATGCAAGTTCATATGCAAGTTATGTGCATGGCGTTATGCAAGTTATGTGTATGAGATTATGCAAGTTATGTGCATGATGTTATGCAAGTTTAATGTGATATGCAAGTATGTGAATGCTTATGCAAGTATGTGAATGCCTATGCAAGTATGTGAATGCTTATGTAAGTTATGTGTAGGCTTAAATGCATGTTTAACATGTTATGCAAGTTATGAGAATGCTTATAGGCAAGTTCAACATGTTATGCAAGATATGTGTATGATAATATGCAAGCTCATATGCAACATGTTATGCAAATCATGTGTATGATAATATGCAAGTTTGGGTTAAATGTAGTTGGGTTAATATGTGCTCATATATGCAAGTTGACATCCTCTTAACCCATGGCAAAGTTATATGCTAAACCCATGCTATTTGTGATGGATCTTCCCCTTTATTATGTTATGAAATGAGAACGATTTACGTGGGGGAACGATGGGGTTAATAAATATGTTAATAAAGTATGATTGGGTATGATTGAGCATACCATAAAATAAATAAATTACCATAAGTGGGAATTTACCTATTGAGTTAGGTCTACCCCATGGGAATTTACCTATTGAGTTAGGTCTACCCATGTTATGGAAAACTTGATATTAATTAGGGATAATTAATATGGGGGTGATTAATTAGGTGTAATTAATCAACTAAGACACGAGGTTGGACCCTTTTGTAGCGGAAGTCTGCCCGGAACCGACCGGCCATCCAACGGCTACAAATGATTGGCCCAATGTGAGAGGTCTTAGTCATAAATTAAATACATGATTAAAGTAAAGACACGAGGTTAGACCCTTTTAATGACAGAAGTCTGCCCGGAACCAACCGGCATATCCAGCAGTCATAAAAGACGGTCTAATGTGAGAGGTCTTTATGAGGTCATGATCTTAATTAATGAATTAAGAAACACTTAACCATATTAGCATGTAGTGGGACATGAGAGGTTAAGTGAGTGCCATGGGTGGCATGTGAAAATACGATTAGAATACTTAACCAAAGTAGAACATGTAATTAAACATGATAAAAGGGTTAAGTAAGTGCCATGGGTGGCATGTGAGAAAACGATTAGAATACTTAACCAAGGTGGAACATGTAATTAAACATGATTAAAGGGTTAAGTAAGTGCCATGGGTGGCATGGGAAAATCTAGTGGGTACCTTGTATGACAATTAGAATATGATTAAAGGACTTAACCAAGATTTATAACATGTAAGGGGACATGGTTAAAGGGTTAAGTGGGATTCACTAGAAATAGCAAGCTTAGGTGGTAGCTTGTGGGGGCCCATTTCAACCAATATCCCAAACGTATCTTTGTGCGCTCGACTCTAGTCGAGTGACGGGACACGCATATTGGGCTTGACTATAAGTGGCCAAAACGGGTTAGCGGTGGCAACGCAGGATCAACGGGTTTCATATGCGTGTGTGGACCCGGGCTGGTTGGTAAGTCGTTGTTGCATCGTGTAGATATAAAGCCGTGCACAGTGATATTATCTGGTAGCCACTTTGGGGAATGATACACCCCCTTTTGTGGGACCAGCACGGGTATCTACGGTAGGGAGCCGATCGCTTGGGGGTAGTGGGTACACCTAGTAAAGATAGGGGCAGACGGCACCTGTGTAGGCGTACAAGAAACTACCGGGTAAAAATTACTAAGTACACTTAGTGGGATCAACCTTTAAGTAGGAATTACTCTTGGTGGGTAGAACTGGTGTGGTGCAGTGTAGGAATTACCCTTGGGTGAATAAGTCTGGGGTGGTGTAATCTAATAATTATCCTTGGGTGGATAAAAGCGTCTTCTCGGTTATCTTAGTACATCCTGTGTTTTGTTGGCTACTTAGTGTGGTCATTATCCCCAGAGGTACCGTACCTTATTTATGTCATACCCTAATTACTTTAATGGTTGTATTGTTAGGGTTATAGGACTCACTCAGACTTATGTCTGACCCCGTTGTTTTTATCTTTTTCCCAACCCTCAGGTTTTCAGAGTGGGCCTAGCACTAGTGGGCTTGGATCAGACCGCTATATCTATCTTTTGGGCTTGGACCGTAGAAGTAAAGCTCGGTTTATCTTTTCTATTATGGCTATTGTCTATGTAGTGGGATTATGTACTTCTATTTTATCAGGATGAATATTATATACAAATAGTTGTTATGGTTTTGTGATGTAACCAAACATGTTTTACTTTCCGCTGCAATGAAATAATGTTTTAAATTTTCAAGTATTACTTATATCTGTCTTGTGGTAATTTTTCTGTTCTATACTCACTAAAAATACTCCACCAAAACTAAGGCATTCCCTTAGCGAGTGACCTTAGCGGGTGTGGGGTGTTACACGTGGTATCAGAGCTTAAGGTTACCGGAACAGATAAAAATTTTAGAAAAACTATTTTCTAAGAATATTTTTGGAAAGGAGTATTTTCAAAAACATGTCTTTTAAGAGAAAAGTTTTTGAAAGAAAAGCATAATCCCCAATAGCCATATCTATATCTTTCGAATTCTCCATTTTGAATCTCTTCCTTTCTCTCGTTTTGAGTTTCCCCTCCGCGTATAGATGATCTTTCTAAGATAGATAAGGATGGAAAACCACTTCAAGGGACTTAGACGTTAGTCGGATTAGAAGTTGGTTCAAGAAGGAGGAGGACTGGTAGGTATCTATTGGATAGACGATGGGAGGAAGGCTCAAATAGTTGTTTGGTTAATGAAGGATGAAACCTCATTGGTGGGAGGTTACGAGTGGAGAATAGGGAAGAAGAAGGCAAGTGGTTATCCTTTTGAGAGGAATAGGACACCTTATTAGGATTGTCCAAAGAAGCAAGGGCAAGGTATGGAATCTTCTGGAGGGTAGTTGTATTCCCTCACGACTAGGGTACCAGATGGGGATAAGACCGTCTAGATTGGAGGTTGGATTTCTTTATCATCCAATTCGAACTTTATTTGATTCTGACGCATCGAGTTCGTTTATCTCATCCTTGATAGTTGGGTCACTGCACTTAGACACCAGTTTGGTAGATGATCCCTTAGTTGTTTCAAACCCAGTTGGGGCTCCATGATGTGTTTGGGTTTGAAAGTTCCTATACTTAGCGTTGAGTTTAAGATGTGATGCTTTTGGGCTTCACGGGCTATGGGTTAGTTTTGGGCATGGACTGGTTATCCAGTAGGAGTGCCGTTCTTCATTTTGAAGGGAGAGTTGTTAGGCTTATGGGCCGCCTGGGTAACACTCTCGAGAACTCTTGTAATCCCATAGAATCTGTTATGCTAAGGTATCTAGAATCGCTTGACACGTTGGTCTAGAGTCTGCGATCTGTTAGAGCGGTCCGGGAATACCCGGATGTGTTTGAGGAGGTGAAGGGCTTACCTCCGAAGCGGGAGATTGACTTCCGAATATATCTGGTGGATAATGTTAAACCAGTATCTTGGCCAGTGTGCCACATGGCTCCTAGTGAGAGGAGGGAACTCCACAAGTAAGTAGGCGATTTGCTTGAGAAGGGGTTCATAAGACGAAGTATATCGAAGTGGGGCGCTCCAGTAGTTTTTGTTATGAAGGCGGATGGGTCCCTCAGACTTTGTGTAGGTTAAAGAGAACTAAAGAAACTCACAAAGAAGAATAGACACCCATTACCAAGGATTGATGATCTCTTTGATCAGTTGGTTGGCGCCTCAGTGTTTTAGTAGTGGACTCAGCCACGGAAGTTCATCAGTTGAGAGTGGCTGAGGATAGCATAGAAAAGACTACCTTTAGGACTCCGGATGTTTTTTTTATGAGTGGCTGGTGATGCCATTTGGTTTGACATACGCCCCGCATATTTTGTTAATTTGATGAGAAGGGTGTTCAAGGAGTACCTAAATAAGTTGTGATGGTCTTTATGGATGACATTTTGGTCTTTTCTAGGAGCGAAATAAGTTTTCGTATGTGCTCAATAGGCTGAGCAGAGCCAGTATGGGATAAACGACGGTTTTGGAGCGAGACTGGCGAGAACATCCAGAATTGGACAAGGGCTTAATTATTTAGCCATTTTTACTAGTATCATCTCACGTAGGTCGTCTGAATTCGAAGGAGGTATCCCTTGGGTGTTTGTCTGATATTGGTCTAGGCCTTTGGGGCTTGCATTTGGGGGATGCCGAATTCGACTAGGGTGGTCTGCGTGGGAGACAGTTGTGATGATTTTGTATGATATCCTGGTGGAGAAGAGCATGCCCTACATCTTAGGGAAGTGTTGGAGACTCTTCGAGCGCATAGTCTTAGGACTGCAAAAGTGGATGGGATCCTTAGCATCCTATGAGTAAGGGTAACATGGTAGCGGACGCCTTAAGTAGAAAAGGGTCGTCCTCGAGTTTGTGGTTCGTTGAACGACGGGCTTAGAGTTTATTTCTATGTTTGACTTTAGACCTTCCGTTGACTTTGTACCCGGTTTGCTAGCCTCCTTGGAGGTTAGACCTACTCTTTTGGGGCGGATTGGAGAAGCACAGAGGGACGACCCACAGTTGGTTGAGTTGGTGGGGAAGCTCATAAGGGGGGAGTCGTCCAGCCATTTGAGTAGGTACACCCTAGACGATAGGGGGTGCTTGCGTAGAGACAGTAGACTTTGTGTACCGCAAGGCGAGGGTTTGGGGAAGGTTATTCTTGATGATGCACGCCGTTCTAAGATGACCATTCATCCCGGTGGGGACAAGATGTACCAAGACATGAAGAGGGTTTTCTTCTGGACCGGTAGGAAGAAAGATGTGGCCGAGTATGTCGCTCGATGCTTGGTGTGCCAACAAGTAAAAGCGGAGCAAAAGAAACCAGGTGGGTTGCTTCACCCATTGGAAGTTCCGCAATGGAAGTGGGATAGCATCTCGATGGATTTTATTGACGGGTTACCCAGATCAAGAAAGGGTAATACGGGAATTTGGGTGGTGGTAGACAGACTTACTAAGAGCACCCATTTTTATACCTATGAAGAGCAAGGGGACCGCTCCATGGCTAGCTTCTTTATATCTGCGAGAGATAGTTCGATTGCATGGGGTACCCTCTAGCATAGTGAGTAATCGAGATCCTATCTTCACTAGCGAGTTCTGGAGAAGTTTGCAAGAAGCAGTGGGGACTCAGTTGTGTTTGAGTACCGCATATCATCCTCAGACGGACGGCCAGACCAAGAGGGTGAATCATGTCCTAGAAGACCTTTTGAGGCTTTGTATCTTAGATTTTGGAGGTACATGGGAAGAGCATCTTCCATTGGTGGAGTTCGCATATAATAACAGCTTTCAGTCCAGTATTGGTATGGCACCTTTCGAAGCTCTTTATGGAAGGCCTTGTCGATCACCTACACGTTGGTGGGAAACTACGGATGAGATCTTGCTTGGGCAGATAAGGTTAGAAAGACTTCGGAAAAAGATTGATTTGATTCGAAGAAGGAGGAAAGCGGCGCAAGATAAACATAAATCTTAAGCGGACAAGAGGAGAACAGAGCTTGAGTTTGATATTAGGACATGCTTTTTATCAAGGTATCTCCGTTACGGAATGTGGTTCACTTTGGAAGTGAGTACCAAGGTTTGTTGGACCGTTTCCTATTAAGGAAAGGATTGGACAGATGACATCTAGAGTGGAGTGGCCGACAGGCGTAGTGGTGTACATGATATATTCCATGTGTTACATTTGAGGAAGTTCCTACATGAGACCGCAGAGGCGGTAGAGCCGAGCCTGCTTAGAGAAGTGGAAGTAGAGCGTGATGCGATGATTCGACGAGCTCCTACTTGCATCCTTGGGTCAGAGATTTGGAAGTTGAGAAACAGAGAGGTTCAACTAGTCAAAGTACGAAGGGGAGATGAAGAGAGCGACGCTACCTGGGAGACGGAAGCGAAGATGCGTTCGAGGTACCCTTTTCTTTCGGAGGGTATGTCCTTTTGCTTCTCCTTCATCGCATATCTTGTGCTTATCTTATCTTTAGTATGTCCTCTCGTTAGTACCTTTGACCTTCAGATAGGATAGTCCTATGGTTGAAACATGTGTTTGAGACATGTTATGTATGATGGATGCAAGTGGATGCAAGTGTTTGCTAGTGGTTGCTCGTGGATGCATATACACACACTCTAGGCACTAGATCGGCTCAATCACTTCATATTGCATATTGCATAAAATTGTGTGTAGGAAGCTATATTATGGATGTATAATGATTGTGTTATCATATGGATGATGCATTTTGGTGAATGATTGTGCACTCATGTAGATATTGTATGTGTCGATAGGGTTCTCTCGCATACATAATGGATGCATGGCACTATCATGGTTTGCATATGTTCATACGTTAGATAGGGAACATATACACACACTTTTTGCATATGCTCATACATCATTAGAAATTGTTTAAAGGACAATGGATGCCCGTGGTTGATGGTTTGAGTAGATGGTTGTTTGGATGGTAGGATATGCATTCTCCTTAGCTTAGAGATTTCGGGGACGAAATCCTTTAAGGAGGGGAGAATGTAACACCCCGAATTTTGGTTAATACTAAAATTCACTAATTATAGGATAAATAATCTCAGATGTGGGAATTGGGGGTAACGGGCTGCGTCATTGCGTTCGTCTCGGAAAAATACGCGAAATAGAGTCCGAGTTTTCGAGAATCGGAGTCCGTATGGCCCGGTTATGGCCCAAAGAAGTTTTCAGAAAATTCAAAGATAAAAACAGATTTAAAAATTCAAATTCAGAATTTGAAATAGAAGCAGCGGGTCAGGCGGGAGAAATTCCCGCCCTAGCCATGTCGACAGCGCTGTCGACAGGGCTGTCGACAGGGGTGTCGACTGCCCTGTCGACTTGCCTGTCGACAGGGGTGCGACGCCCAGTGAAACTGGGTGCACCAGTTTGGGTTCTTGGGCTGGCCTAGAGGGCTGGTTCTAGAGATTTCCTAAATCTAACGGTCCTAATCTAACCTAGGGTTAATCTAAGGGCCTAAAACACTACCTAATCCTATAAATAAGACCCCAACCCTACCCTAATTCATTCATAATTAGGTTTTGTAACTAAACTATGGCAAAATGAAATTTGAGCTTGGCCTCCACAAATCAATGAAGAGAGTTGCAAGCTAATCAACATCTTCTTCAATTAAAGCCACTAATTCCACTTCATAAGTTTGCTAATCTTGGTTTTGGTGAGTTTCTATGGCTTTAATAATCAATTGTTAAATTGATTATGGTAGGATGTGATAAGACATGGCTATGTTTGTGGATAAATATGTTTATGCAAGTTTGTATGATATGTGATTTGCAAGTTTTATGTTATATGCAAGGTTAATGCCATGTTTTATGATGCAAAACACTATGTTCAACATTTATGCATATGTAACATGTTATGCAAACTATATGTGAGAGTATATGCAAGTTATATGTAACATGATATGCAAGTTATGCATGTGATTTTATGCATGCTAAATATTAGGTGTTATGCATGCTAAGTATTTGATTTTATGCATGTTAAGTATTTGATTGTGTGCATGCTAAGTGTGTGGGTTTATGCAAGTTAAGTGGTGTGTTTATGCATAATAAGTAATTGATTCTATGCATGCTAAGTATGTGGTTTTATGCATGCTAAGTGTTTGGTATTATGCATAAATCATGACATGTAAGTTTACTCTTTTAAATATGATGCATACATATGCAAGATGATACCCTTATATGCTATGCATGTTTACCCTCCTTTAAGATGCAAGTTCATATGCAAGTTATGTGCATGGCGTTATGCAAGTTATGTGTATGAGATTATGCAAGTTATGTGCATGATGTTATGCAAGTTTAATGTGATATGCAAGTATGTGAATGCTTATGCAAGTATGTGAATGCCTATGCAAGTATGTGAATGCTTATGTAAGTTATGTGTAGGCTTAAATGCATGTTTAACATGTTATGCAAGTTATGAGAATGCTTATAGGCAAGTTCAACATGTTATGCAAGATATGTGTATGATAATATGCAAGCTCATATGCAACATGTTATGCAAATCATGTGTATGATAATATGCAAGTTTGGGTTAAATGTAGTTGGGTTAATATGTGCTCATATATGCAAGTTGACATCCTCTTAACCCATGACAAAGTTATATGCTAAACCCATGCTATTTGTGATGGATCTTCCCCTTTATTATGTTATGAAATGAGAACGATTTACGTGGGGGAACGATGGGGTTAATAAATATGTTAATAAAGTATGATTGGGTATGATTGAGCATACCATAAAATAAATAAATTACCATAAGTGGGAATTTACCTATTGAGTTAGGTCTACCCCATGGGAATTTACCTATTGAGTTAGGTCTACCCATGTTATGGAAAACTTGATATTAATTAGGGATAATTAATATGGGGGTGATTAATTAGGTGTAATTAATCAACTAAGACACGAGGTTGGACCCTTTTGTAGCGGAAGTCTGCCCGGAACCGACCGGCCATCCAGCGGCTACAAATGATTGGCCCAATGTGAGAGGTCTTAGTCATAAATTAAATACATGATTAAAGTAAAGACACGAGGTTAGACCCTTTTAATGACAGAAGTCTGCCCGGAACCAACCGGCATATCCAGCAGTCATAAAAGACGGTCTAATGTGAGAGGTCTTTATGAGGTCATGATCTTAATTAATGAATTAAGAAACACTTAACCATATTAGCATGTAGTGGGACATGAGAGGTTAAGTGAATGCCATGGGTGGCATGTGAAAATACGATTAGAATACTTAACCAAAGTAGAACATGTAATTAAACATGATAAAAGGGTTAAGTAAGTGCCATGGGTGGCATGTGAGAAAACGATTAGAATACTTAACCAAGGTGGAACATGTAATTAAACATGATTAAAGGGTTAAGTAAGTGCCATGGGTGGCATGGGAAAATCTAGTGGGTACCTTGTATGACAATTAGAATATGATTAAAGGACTTAACCAAGATTTATAACAAGTAAGGGGACATGGTTAAAGGGTTAAGTGGGATTCACTAGAAATAGCAAGCTTAGGTGGTAGCTTGTGGGGGCCCATTTCAACCAATATCCCAAACGTATCTTTGTGGGCTCGACTCTAGTCGAGTGACGGGACACGCATATTGGGCTTGACTATAAGTGGCCAAAACGGGTTAGCGGTGGCAACGCAGGATCAACGGGTTTCATATGCGTGTGTGGACCCGGGCTGGTTGGTAAGTCGTTGTTGCATCGTGTAGATATAAAGCCGTGCACAGTGATATTATCTGGTAGCCACTTTGGGGAATGATACACCCCCTTTTGTGGGACCAGCACGGGTATCTACGGTAGGGAGCCGATCGCTTGGGGGTAGTGGGTACACCTAGTAAAGATAGGGGCAGACGGCACCTGTGTAGGCGTACAAGAAACTACCGGGTAAAAATTACTAAGTACACTTAGTGGGATCAACCTTTAAGTAGGAATTACTCTTGGTGGGTAGAACTGGTGTGGTGCAGTGTAGGAATTACCCTTGGGTGAATAAGTCTGGGGTGGTGTAATCTAATAATTATCCTTGGGTGGATAAAAGCGTCTTCTCGGTTATCTTAGTACATCCTGTGTTTTGTTGGCTACTTAGTGTGGTCATTATCCCCAGAGGTACCGTACCTTATTTATGTCATACCCTAATTACTTTAATGGTTGTATTGTTAGGGTTATAGGACTCACTCAGACTTATGTCTGACCCCGTTGTTTTTATCTTTTTCCCAACCCTCAGGTTTTCAGAGTGGGCCTAGCACTAGTGGGCTTGGATCAGACCGCTATATCTATCTTTTGGGCTTGGACCGTAGAAGTAAAGCTCGGTTTATCTTTTCTATTATGGCTATTGTCTATGTAGTGGGATTATGTACTTCTATTTTATCAGGATGGATATTATGTACAAATAGTTGTTATGGTTTTGTGATGTAACCAAACATGTTTTACTTTCCGCTGCAATGAAATAATGTTTTAAATTTTCAAGTATTACTTATATCTGTCTTGTGGTAATTTTTCTGTTCTATACTCACTAAAAATACTCCACCAAAACTAAGGCATTCCCTTAGCGAGTGACCTTAGCGGGTGTGGGGTGTTACAAAACCCCTCTTTATTTCTTTACTTCGAAAATATCTCTATGTTTCACTACAACCTCTTTCAATTCCTTTACCTTGAAATATTGATATATATTCTCAAAATATCCTTTGTATTCCCTTTACTTTCGAAATATCGATATATATTATTAACTTAAAAGACTACATCGATTCTTATACGAGCCAAACAATTTCAAGTGACATATTATACATAAACCAAATTTGTTTGATCAAACTTCAATTTCGAAGATTACAATTTAATACAATCATTTATTGATACATATACACACACATACGCATATATATATATATACACACACACATAGTTAGATTTCAAATATTCATCTCCGTTTCCAATCCAATATACTCCTTTTCCATTTTTCGAAAAAACCATCGTTGTTTACTTATTATTTAAATTAGTATATTTCAACCTATACCATTTCCACTATTTCGAAAATAGTGTTCTATATTTAACCAAATAATATAAATATAATCACGCTTCAATTTGGCCAAACAATGTTAAATTATACATTGTTTACTTTAAAACCAAATTGTTTTTTACCTTTCAAAATCTTGCAACTAACGATGCAATATTCCTTTTACGGAATAATAAACTAATTCTAACATCCTTTACCATTACAAACTAATACCATCCCTTGATAATAGTAAAGTCGTTCAAGTTGGGGTATTTTATTTACCTCTCAGACCTTGATCAACAATGTTCTTATCTTGACATAGACAGAATTTCTTAACTTCAAAGCCAACCAAAACTTATTTTCTGTCTCATTTAAAATGTGGTTTAATAACACATATCCTTACCTATAAACCTTTCAGCGTAACTCGTCGATTAAGTAAATTGTTTATTAAATAAAATTTTTCCCTTTTGAGTCTTTATATAATTTCATTTTTCTCACATTATGATAATCCATTTATCAAATACTTTATCCGAAATCATTTAACAATATAAAACTAAATTTTGTATTTTATAACTAAAATCTTTTTATTAATGTCTTTTACCCAAAACCATTAACATCTTATTGGGTTTATATTGATAACCCATTAACCATCGCTAAATCCAATAAGAATTTACGTTGCATACTGGAAAACCTTCTTTTTGTCTTAACTCCTTTTTACCCAATTCAAATATTTATTTGAAACCATTAGCTCAGATCTCTTTTTATAACTTGGTCTATGACACTCGGATTTTATTATAAAATCCTATCATAAATTCCTGTAAAAATTCACTAACTCTCATTACATATTCGATTACTTCTTAAATAATCTTCGTTTAAGAAATAATCGCTTTAAATATAGTTAAATTCATTATTTACTAAAGTAAAAGTAGTTTACTTCTTTCTTACTAAAATAGATTAGTTAATCACCTTTTTAAATTAAAATTACCAAACTATGTTAAAAATCTTAACCAACTATTTGCAAAACTATATTCATTAAATTAATTAAAACAAAATAACCTAATAACCATTTTCCATTAAACAGTTGACTTAGTCAAGCGACATCGTCAGTTAAACGTTAACTGATTCTAATTAATTCTTCCTTTTAGATTAATTACATTAATCTAGTAGTATCGCTTAATTGTTTTCCTTAAAGCAATTATCTTAAAATATTAACCCGTAGGTTAATTACTGCTTCATTCGCTTAAAAAACTTATTTAAACATGAAATTCTCATCATATAGTAATTTTATAATATTTTCATAAAACTAATTTATAGATATCGTCAAGTTTTTAAAATTCATTAAAACATGTTAATAATCTTGCCTTAATTATAAAAATAAATTTTATTAACTTAACTTTCTCAATTCGCCTGACCAAAAATCAACGTTTTAACAAAAAGGTGGATTTTAGGCCATCTACTGCCAATCCCTTAATCAATGTCGTCTATTTATTAAAATCACAACAAAGTGAATTTCAATTCAACATTCAAACTCCAAACAGGTTTTAACGTCACTAGGTTTAAACAGTTCATGTAAACAATATGGAAACAAATAATATACACAATATTTGAGGAATCCGGTTGGATCCCTCTAACTTGTTATTCCCTACATCACAGTTCATATCATTTTATAATAACATATGGAATAGAAATTAAATCCAATGCATAGAAATGACGTAATTTTAATTAATGTCAACCAATTAACAAACAAATTGCATCCAAGGAACCCAAACATCCAATTAATACCATTAATGATAAATTTTTGTTATATGAATTAAATCACATCATAGAATTCCAGAAAGCGTGAGAGTTAACTCGCATTTGTTTTCACTTCTGTGATTGTCGCATTGTTTTGTTTAATTTTGAACAAGCATCTAAAATTAAATGAAAATTTAATTGCTTCCTAATCCTTTCGAACTATCTCAACAGATTAGTATTTTTTATTGCGATTCCAACATCTTTGGTTTCGTTGAATTCGATTAATGTATGGACGAATTATGATCATTACAACTTTTATTCTAAATTAAAAATAGTTAAACCCTTACTAATATAAACTAATTATTTAATTATGCTTAATTACCTTTTAATTATCCCTTAACCACACGTTTTCGATCACTATTATGTTTTTTTCCCAGATATCCCCCTTACTCTAGTACCTACGAACGATAACCATCCTCCATAAAGCACCTACCGCGCCGCCAGGACATCACAAGACTTCCGCACTTCATCTCTGATATCATCATACCCAGACCTTCCTCCAGCCCTAGACCAGACCCCGTAGTACCTTAAGACAACCAAAAACCAAACGAGAACAATCTCTGTTCATGCTTGACCTGCGGCCGCCATGCATCACCATCCCCTACCGCACCACCACCATATCGACCATCGTGCTTCCTTCCTTCTTTCATCTTCAGGGCCCATGACCCAATTCCCCCTACACGGCGGATAATCGACCAAAGTTCGAAACCAACTACCCAAAAACAATCAACCCCGATCAACTATTGATAACGGCCAACACAAACATCGATAGCCTCTCCGACCACCACCAATGTTGTCGAACCTTCTCTCCTCTACAACTTCCCTTTAGGGTATATTAGCAGAATTGGCCACCTCGTCCTGGAAAATGCCAAAACATGAAATCCTCTTTGTCTTGGTCATGACCAATTCCCGACCACCACCGGGAACTTTAAACCACAAAATTTTATCTGTAGATCTTCCTCGACACAACCTGCAACTTTCCAGTTGATCGCCTTCACCAATTCTCTACGATTGTGAAGATATAAATTAAATTATGAAGAAGGACTTTTGTGCAAAAATGATGACTGTTTTTAGACCAAAAAATGGGACTAACACTCAATTTACTAGATTTCATGGAGAATAATTAAGAATTATGATCTAAAAACAGAGAAAAACAATCAGACACGCGAGATTTATAGTGCTTCGGCATTAGCGAGCCTACATCCACTTTATGGTTCCTTGATTCGATATAGAATTACAAATACAATGATTACAACCACTCAATCTCTCAAATACAATTATGTTTGTCACTATATTTTGAAATAGAAGACAGTTGGTAGCCATGGCTGAAGAATCTGGAGCTTCATATGGCGAAAAAGCCCCCTTAATTTGCCATTCGAGTGTGGATTAATTGGTGTCATAGGTGAGCGGGTCGACTGCCACGTGGAGGTTGCACAGTGAATCTCGGATTGGAAGTGGAGTCCTGATCATGTGCTGCCATGTGTAACTAGATCTGTATTCATAGGCTAAGCAATAGGTCAATGTTGCAGCGCAGGGCTCATTCCAAGCGGGTCAGATCCCCCTTTATCTGACCCGGTTCGATGATATTTGCCAAATCTATCTGATGCGATTGCTTCAGGTAAGTGGGGTTGGGTCTTGGGTCCCTAGATACGAAATGGTGGTTTCAAAGTGCTAAGTTCTTTTTGGTGCTTGCAGGTTCCTTTTCGAATCGAGCCGGTGTTAGCCTAGAATCTGCCTCTTATATCCATTCGTACAGGCGGGTCAGATGTGGGTTAATCCAACCGATCTGGTGGTTATTTTCTGAAGTTAGGTCCTTCAGTACATGCGGGTCAGTTACGATCCAAAACTAGAGATCCGACCTGAGGCTATATGTTTGCAGATGCCGAGTTTTCCAATGCTTCATCACGCTATGTAAGTGAACGCTGATCTCTGCCATTTCATCCTCAATTCCTTGGCTTCTGGTAGCCTGGTCACAAAGCAAGCTGATATTTAGCCCCCAAATAGTACGTCTTATCGTAGATGAGATGTTCTTTGAATAAGTCGAGATAAATCTTTTTGAAACGTCGTATGTTCTTGAGAAGGCTTTACCAAATTGTTGCGTCTTCTTGAGTAGTTCTGACATTTGGACATTTCGTTGTATAAACCGCTTGTCGTATACCGCACCGCTTCCACAGGTGTTCGGCCGGACAAATCCTTTTGTTATAATGGTCAAGATGATAAAATTTTCTTTTGGATTTCGTTGAATCAAGAGGTCTCCTTCATCAAAACTCATGCTAGATTGTTGGCTCCTGAATGTAAATATACATGCACAGGTTGTTTCCAAACAACGTCGTCTTCTTAAGCAAGCCAAGCGTATTATCGAATCGGACTTTCCTTTTCGTATGAGTCAATGTATGAAGTAGTCTCCCAAATCATGGGGTAGTATAAGAATCTTTGGGCTCTAAGCTAGCATCTGTACCATTGGGATAGAGCACATCAGAATTGGCACATGAATTTGCAATTTGTACTTGAATTTGGACCATCTTGATATCAGGATATTAATCTAGGACTCCACGATCACATCGAATCGTAATAATAAGGAATCCAAAAGCCGCAATCACTTCGAATCACATTAGTAGAAATTCAGAAATCCATGGTCGTATCGGACCATATTAAAAGAAAACTATGACCATCTGAATCGTTTTATATTCTGTAATCATATATGAGTTAGTACGAGGTGCAATTAAAAACATGCAAGCAAGTGTTTTGCATGATCACCACAATTGTAAAGCAGTAGAGAAGTTTATCGCACCTTCCATTCGATGTAGCTGCAATTTAAGTCTCTGAAGTCACATTTGACCCGTAAGCTAGCTCACTTGAAGGGGAAAGAAAAATCAGTCCATATTACAAAGACATAGTGTATATGTTTTGAATCTCGCTCCAATCCAGGGTTATCTTCAAAGTCAGTCTGCGAATTGACGCTTATGCTCTCAGTGCCATTGGAGGACAAGCGATGTCAATTCTTATTCCCCCAGAGTCGATGGGGGGTTGAGCAAAGTTAATCGAACACTTTCATTTAAGTCTTTATACTTTCCATTGTTGCAATGGGTTAAAGCTGTAGGTTCAGCAACATTAGTCGACTTAATTCGTTCTGTACCCTTTCTCGAGTCAGCAAGAGTTGAAGTTGTATACGCGAATGGTCGAATCACATTCTCTTTGATGTCATCCCTTCTCTTCAGTAAGGAAGTGAGGATTGCCTCATCGGGTGCTAACAACCTTAGTTACTCTCATTGGATTAGTCGTGGAGTTGAGTAAGCTTATCAAAATGCAAGCGAATGAATGCCTTCATGTAGTTACTTGAGCCCCTTCGTTCACGCTTCAGCATGACCCGTCATAGTCTTGTTGAGTCTATTTCCCATGATTTGTTCCATTAGGCTTAACAAATAAGAATGTATACCTGATCAGCAAAATTGGCTTATTCCAGAATTACACATTCTTGCTGTTTTTTCAGAGATCTTCCTTTTCTCTTATTGTTTTCAGGGTTGAATGGTCCTCTATCCCTTGTCATAAACACATCAAGATCATCCGTTTCGATGTTAGCATCCTCTTGTTGCAAGAATCTGCCTGTCTCAGTGTAGAATTCGCCAAGGCCTCTTGGTAGGTCTTGACGTAAAGATGTTTTTAAGGCCGACTTTTCTAGACTGCCTGATAATGCTGCCATTAACACCATAGACGGTTCAGATCAATCTCCTGATGCCGCTGTGGTGTTGAATCTTTCCAGGACTAAATTCAGGGCCTCGCTGAACCTCTATTTGATTAAAGTGATTAACATAATGTTCTTGGGTCGAGAGATGTGAACTTTTGACTGCTCAATGAAGCGGTTGACCAAAGTGTTCCAGCGGATGATCGATTCGGATGTAGGCTAACCATAATTGTATAACAACAATGTAAGTCAGGAGTGGAGGGAATCCCTTGGCCATGACGCTGTCCGATGCTGATAACACTTCCATATGTGCTTTAGTGTATTAGATGCACGGTAGGATCGATCTTGCGGTTGTAAGTCTCCAGAGATGCTAGTTTGAAGTCCGAGGGGTTACGAAATTCCTTGATGTTTCATGTGGAAGAGTTTTGATTGACATTGCTCATGTCACCTTTGAGGTGTGCCGCCTCTGGTGAAGCATCAATTAACGTTAGCAATCTGGCCTTCATCTTTTAGAACTGTTCCCAATTGTCCAATTTAGCACAGGTTCCCCTAAAATGAAGGCTTGAAATGGGTGGAAGCCGTTCTCTGGCTTCTTGGTCCCGCATATGCAATGGCCATCAATCAGGCTTCGGTCCTTTAATTCTGGATGGTGATCCACTTCTCGGATGTATGCGGGTTAGTCTTGAGGAGTCATTCTTTTGGTTGTAGTCCGGGATCTTGCGAAACTCCGATGATAGTAAATGTGCATAAAGTCGGTGGATAGTCAAATTACATTGCTCGAAGCTCGTACCTTGTGTCCTCTATCCATATGGTTTTGCTAAGAGGTGAGCATCAAGCTGATGTTTTCTCTGAATTTATACTCCCTCATCAAGCCATGAGTTAGAGTTGGACGCTAAATGATTTGTTCGTGTCCATCACATGCTAGTATTTGGTCTCCCATCCACGCTCTAAGGATCCGAGTCGGGTGGCGATAAGGTCAAATTAAAGTTGCCTCAAATGCTCCTATTTGCCCCCCGCATTAGGGAATGGGGAGCTTCATGTTGAAGTTGAATTGGAACTAGCAAATGGATGTTCACTCCGCATCTGTTTTTTGGTCCTTAAGCGGGTTGCATTCTGTAAATGAAGCAATATTCCTACAATGTCATAAGTTTGCAAGTTTGTCATATATTTGAATCAAACGTACATATAGTCTAAGCATTACTACTTTAAGCAGTAAACAATAAATAACTACACAAATCAAACATGGGTTTCAATCTAGCATCCATTCAAACAAACTAAACTAAATAATAGATAATATGAGGGTGTGAGGTGTATTTGTATGCCTCCAATCAATCATGAATAATCTTCCTGGTCATGGCTTGTCCAGGATTGATTAGTAGCGATATTTTAATGCCCCCAATCCTTCTTTAGGGAGTGTGGGCTCAGCTTTCAATCTTCCCCCAATCCTTCGGTGGGGTAGGAACGCATTTCCTTCGGCACTTGGTCATAATGCCTTTGTACTCTCCTGTCATTTTCCCAGGTTAGAGTTCGGTTAAGGTGGTCTCTTATCATGGTGCACCAATCACACCCATCTTTGCACTCACTCTTGAATCAGGAGATTTTGGGTTAATTAGGCGAACAGTCATGTCATTCGCCCCAGCTTTCCTTCTACGCTCTATTTCCTAAAGCAAGATTCTGCTGACTTGAGTGTCGTTCTCGAGCTCGAATTTAATCTTTACTCCACGCTTCACTCTATCGAATGGAGCTTGTCGGGCAAGCGGTCGGGTTACACATGCCAAGGCGCTACCTCTTAATCTTCGGTTCATGGGTAGAGGTAGCCATCTGCGTCAATAAAGTCTTTCTTGTCCCATCGAATCATGGGATGGAGTTTGAGTGGACATTTTAGTATCATCCTTTATACTCTCTCTCAAGTCATGAGAGTTAGAGTTATGGATCGAGTAGCCTTTGAATCTTAGCGCGCCCATCATACTTTTCTGAGGTTTACACTCCTATCCAAGCTCTGAGGATTAGAGTTGTGGGCGTCAAGCAAAGGGTAAGAAGGAGAACAATCGATTCACGTTCCCCAAAGCTTTACGTTCCTCCAGTCAATCTGCGGGAGGACTAATTAGCACCAAACATCGGGTACCTGTATCATTCATGTCACATGAGTTATTCATGTCAATAACTCAAGAAGCATGTAGAAGTAAAATGCATGATTGAAATGTAAGCATATCAAGAGGCAATGTTGCCTCCTCAATTTGGATTCATGTAATCTGGTGGCGTCAAGCACAGGATCGAGCCGTATCGACGGTTAAATCATGTCCATCTAGAGTCGGATTCTGATGTTGCAATGCAAAGATTAACACACAATTATCATGAGGTGTGCCATGCACGAACTAAGGAGTGGATGGTCATATCAGATCCACCTTGAGTTTTACAACTTTCCTAAGACAAAAGGCGTAGCTTTGACAATGAGTAGCTCTTTTGGGCTCGTTATGGCGGTGCTTCATAATTCTACATGCGGGCGTTAGAAGTTTGATTGGTACCAGATCCAGGGTACCTACACCATTCACATTTAAATTCATCTGAGTTAATTACATCAATAACTCACAAAGATTGCAAATATAAGAGTCATGGTTAAAGAATAATCATGTTAAAAGAATGAATATCATATTGAGCGAAAATGGCACGGCATGTTCTTTGCAGGTCCATTCTGCCTTGCCCTGTCTCTGCCAGGGGACGGCTGCAAAAGTCTTTAGCTGATGAAGGATATTTTTTCAAGCTATCGTGGGACCGGTAGTACCAAAAATAAATAGACCTTGATCGGGGTCTTGGAACGACAAAGGTGGTTAGGCATACTCTGGTGAGCGAATTACGAGGTTGCATCTCCTTTGAGTTGCCTTCTTGCCCTACGTCAAGGGAAAGGAGTGAGGGTCAGGTAATCAGATCAAAACCGCCAATGGTAGCATCTTATCTTTTCAGCGCTCCAATGGAAGTCGGCAGGAGAATAAGGACTCCATGTTTATACAAACTTCACACTTTCCATGCTAGGAAGTAGGGTATAGCTTAAAATGAATCCATCCTTGCAGAAGGTTAGTCCTTTCCATGTTAGGAAGTGGATGTGGGGGCCATGTAAATAGACATACCTCGTCCATCCGCATCTACCTTCGATCCCACATCAGGAATAAGAGCTGATGTGTGGACAATCAATCAACATCCAAGCCTAAGTGTTCCAAATCTTAAACTTGCCAATCTTCGAGCAAGACTGAGGCACTTGGTCGTGCAAGATAATGTTGCATCAACTTTGAACCAGATAGTGGAATCATGAGCAATCCATGCTGAGATTTCCGAGTTTCCACCTATGTTTGGTGCATGAGTCAATCAACGAATGGTCAATGAAGGGACCGGGCCTGTGAATCTTCGCATTCTAATACCAGAGCGTCAACTGTTAGAAGTCCCGTTTGTGTATATCTTCCATCAAGCGGGAAGTCCGCAAGTGCTTCTGTTGATCATTCGGGGAAGTGACCTCGACAACGAGATTCATTGATGTTTATCTCGGGATGACCTTCCAAGGTAAATAAGCAATGTTGCCTTGAATGTCGCACCTTGGGGCTTTACGAAAGATGGTACACCTTTCACTTTTTCTTGTCACAAGTGTTCCATGCTGCAGGAAGCTCTTTGTCGGGGTCATCCATGACTCTCTCTCTCACAGGTTTGGTCTCCAACACATGATCAACTTCCATCTGATCAATGCTTAGAGCTTTTAATGTCTTGATTGAGACCATCTCCATCATTTATGGATTATCGGAGCTTGCTACCTTGGCCCGCACGTCCGCCTTATGATTTTTCGTGTGCAAAATACGAGATATGTGGTAATGTTCTAAGCCGTTCAATAGCTCTTTGACCCTTTCTAGGTAAGTCGCAAGTTGCGATCCCTTTGCTTGGAGCCCTTTCCGAACTCGGAGTCGTTGCTAGTAGAGGAGAAATCCAATCGTAAGGCATAGTAGATTGACTATATAGGAGTTCTCAACATGACTCTAGATCCAGACCATCAATCAGTTCGAGCACAGTCTATGTACCGCTTCCAGATACTTGATTCCATATTTTGTTCCGAGGGGCCATCTTCTACATCTAACACATCCTCTTCCGGAGTGGTGAATTCAGCAATGAAGTCGGGTAATGTTTTCCCCCGTGTGGACCTTAGTGTGAGGAAATTGAGATCAAATTGACTTAGCCCAATGTTAAATTCGAGAAATTTTTCAGATGCCTCAGGTCGCTGCAGGACCTGTCATAGCAGCTGGTTGGCCTAAACTTTTATTTAGTAAACTGAAGTACGGTAGCATGGCTTGCGAGGCTTCAAATAATGTTTATGCATTATGTCACGATAGAAGTATGAAGAGGAGAGCCAATGGTTGATTCATATTATCTTTGATCTCAAGCACTCATCTCTATGCCGAGGTCACATGGTGGCTAATGTGCAGTCAAGTTGTTATCATCTAGGTAAGGATCCAAGGGTCCAGTCATAGCCTGAGGTGGTTCAACTGATACCTGACTCTGGGCACCAAAGTATGTTTTTTTAACTGTTATCTGACAGAAATCAATCGTCATAGATGCGGCTGGTAGCAGATAGATATTGCAAAGGTTAGCTAAGTTCTTCAGTTAGTGAACCATAGGACATATGTCTCTCATTACATCATAGTAAAGTGCAGCTTTGTAGTGTTAGGATCCTTTTTCGTTTTCTGGTCTCTCATCACTGAGAATCATCCTTGCTTAGGTCATCCAAGTTATCTTCGCAATAGTGCCCTGATTGTTCCATATTAGTGTCATTCGAGACTCCACCGGTCGGATAGGTTTAAGTCATGTAAACCAAGGGGCCAATACTCATTCAGGAACAATAACAGTTGCATTAGTGAAGTTTATACACCATCGGAATCTTGAAAAAGGAAGCTGCCTGGAGACAATATTTCTCTTGTATATTTTCATGGTCATCATGCTCAATCACCTCAGTGGCTTCTCACATTGAATAACATCAGTAAATAGGGGCCATGGCTCTTGGAAGAGTCCCAGTCGTTGCCATTTTGTTGTTGAAATTATCGGACTATCCGCAAAATCTCTATTTATAAGACTGGATGATTATTGTTGGCCAAAATGTATGATGAGTCGAGCCGAAGGTGAGCCGTCAACAGGTCCGAGCGCAGCGCCGGCGGGGGTCCGGGGCCCCATAGTCCCTGTGGCCAGTTAGGTCGAACAAGTGGGCACCGTCCTGTTCATTCGATTTTGGAAGATGATACGTTTTTGAAACGATTTGAAAAATGTATTTTTTTCCAAAAACATCAGTACCAGGTTGGATCGAGATTTTCCTTCAAGTTGCAGCTCAGAAGTGTCTCTTCAGATCGGATTAGGAAGCATGGTTCGGATAGGGAAGGTCGGTTTGGATCGGGAAGGAATGTGCTGTTTCAAAGCTGTGACATCCAGTTCTCTACACAAGTATTCAATAGAGTCCGGTCGAATCCATTCGACCCATTTGGTTCGACCCGATCCCCATGCTTGATGAAAGATGAAGCATAGCAGGAGACTTCGCTTCCCCGATCCATAGCATTTTCTATAATTCTACACACTCTTTATACTTCGAATGGTTACGATTTCTGCTCCTTCGCATGATTCTGATCCATAGTTGGTAAACTCTTATCTTTCCTCAGAGCTAGGGATTTTATGCTCGTTGAAATTGACAGAAGCTTTAATGCTAATGAAAACATAGATTATCTCTTCAGACTTTGTGATCCAAATAGTAAAACAATAATCTAGAATGTTGAGAATTCAATCTTCTTAGTGGCAGCACCGAAATGTTAGACCAAAAAATGCACTAACACCCACTTGACTAGATTTCGTAGAGAATAATTAAGAATTATGATCTAAAAACAAAGAAAAGAAATCAGACACACAAGATTTATAGTGGTTTGCCTACATCCACTTTATAGTTCTTTGTTTGATAAAGAATAACAAATACAATGATTATAGCCACTCAATCTCTCGAATACAATCATATTTATAACTATATTTCGAAACAGAAGACAGTTGGCAGCTATGGCTAAGGGATCTTGAGCTTCATATGGCCAAAAAGTCCCCTTAATTTTCCACTCGAGTGTGTATTTATAGGTGTCATAGGAGAGCGGATCGGGTGCTATATGGAAGTTGCACAGTGAATCTCGGATTGAAAGTGGAGAGAGTGGAGTATGCTTATCTTGATCATGTGTTGCCATGTGTAACTAGATCTGAATTCATAGGCTAAGAAATAGGTCAATGTTGTTGCGCAGGGCTCATTCTAGGCGGGTCTTGTCCCCCTTCACCCAACCCGATCCTATGATATTTTCCAAATCCATCCGATGCGATTGCTTCAGGTAAGTGTGGTCGAGTCTTGGCTCACTAGATCCGAACTAATGGTTCTGAAGTGCTAAGTTATTTTGGTGTCTGCGGGTTCCTATTAGAACTGACCCATTGTTAGCCTAGAATCCAATTGCTATATCCATTCATATAGGCGAGTCGGATGTGGGTTAATCCAATCTGATCCAGTGCTTATTTGCTGAAGTTGGGTCCTCCAGTACATGCGAGTCTGTTCCGATCCAAAACCCGAGATCCGACCCAAGGCTATATGCTTGCAGTTTTCCAACGCTTCATAACTCCATGTAGGCAAACGCTGATCACTGCTAGTTCATGCTCAAGTCCTTGGCTTTGGGTAGCCTGGTCATAAAGCAGGCTAACAGTTGCCAATTGATCTGGGAGTTGGGTTGATAAAGTTAGGGTGTATTTATAGGTGGATTTATATTATTTTAACTTGAGGCGATTAACGATATTTTACTGAAAGCGACTATCGATATTTATTCGTGCCTATCGCCATTTTCAATCGATGTTTATTGATTCGTATGGTCACATATGAACTCCGTTCATGATGAAGATGGATCTTATGTTACAGTTCGACATTCCGTACCCAATGAAACTTATTTCGTCGAAATCCGATCCCGTTTGCCCAAATGGCGCTAGTTTGAGTTCAAATGGTCGATTTATTAACATTTACTTTTCGTACACTCAAAAAATAACTCCGATTGGTGCAAAACTTGAAATCTAGCAATAATTAGCCATTACAGATTTAATAAAATTTGTTTCGTTGAAATCCGAGATCGTTTTAATAATGGTCCTTTTTGAGAGTCTAAATTAAATCAATATAAATCAATTTTAAATTATCTCAATATAATAATAAGTTATTATCGAACATATTCGAGCAGAATTTCATACAGTTTTAATGTAAATTTCTTCGAGTTGAATTCTAAGCTAAATCGATACTCAATATATTAAAAAACCTTTTATTTATATAATAAATCATTATGGTTTTAAATGATTTCCATGGCGACCTTTTGAAAATTTGATTTGATTTATACATAACTCAAAATCTAAATATGAAATCTTGATTTCTCTCTTTCATTAGAAAATTATTATCTAATAGATTCAGACGATTCTTGCTTCAAAGAATTCCGACTTATATTGGATCATGTACATCCATTTAAAGTTCAAAATGTAAAACTACGAACTACCGCGATGCTGCAGCTCGTTTTATAATTAAATTATAAACTATATATTCAAATGTCGTTTAATAAATGAATTCGTTAATATAATCCAATTCTAACTTAAATAATTTCTTTATATTATCTGCTAGCCTACTTTGTGACCAGGCTACCCAAAGACAGGAATTTTGAGTATGAACATACATTGATTGATGATCACTTGGATGGAGTTATAGATGGTTGGAAAATTTGAATTGTGTATGCAAATGTCACTGGATCGGAGCCCCTTTTCGGATTGGATCGGATCCCCCTTTTTTTGGTTCGGTTAGGATTCCCCTTTCGAATCGGATCGGAGTACCCCCCATCTTGTCTACCCTGTGCCTGCTGCTCTAAAACAGTTATGCCATGTCATCCATGAACCCATTCTCTTGCCTATAATACCGGATTGGTACACACTTGTCACCCCACGAATTGAAGGTTATTTCCCCACTTTCTCCATTACTCTCGGAATCTTCCCTGATGCTGCCACATGTCCACTCAGCCAAACCAATTTTATGCCTATAAGTACATGAAAACGCATCACATGAGGGGGAGTTTTTGGGCCTTAAGGAAGCTATACGTATCGTGTCCATGGCTGCCAATGAAGAAGCAAGATCTTCTTCAACAAAATCAATGAATTCAGAGAGCATTATTCATTATAATCGAGTGATTGACTGTCTATACTCATTGTAATTATAATTTCTGAATGAATTGAGAAACTATGAAGTGGATGTAGGCTTGTTAACGCCGAAGCACTATAAATCTCGTGTATTTGCTTCATTTTCTACATGTTAGATTATTGTTCTTCACAAATCCTAGACAGTTGGGTGTTAGTGCCATTTTCTGGTCTAACATTATATGATTCACATTAAAATGAAAATCCAGCTGATTCCAAATATTTCGGAATTAAATTATTATTTATATTAATGAAATATCCAAAACTATTGAATTCGGGTTTTCTAAATTCCCAATCAACATTTGAAACCATTTTTAAATATTTAATTACATGGTTAAAAATCTGGGCTGTTACATGTTGCTTCCTTTAAACCTAGGACTTACCATCATCAACAAAGCATTATAGACAATTTTACTTTATCCTATCATTCGGTGACCATGAAATTGCAAGATAGCTTCACCTCTGAGAAACCTTAACTACTTGTGGGTCCTCTCTTCATCCCTCCTTAGTTGTTACTCTCTTAGATGACTTCCCTCTGTACTAAGCTATTTTTTCATGGCTTAATAGTTTTTTATGTAAGACCTTAGTTTCGACTACAGAAAGAAGCTACAATGTCTTACCAATCCTTAACATAAAAGAACACTATTTATTGGACACAACCTTCAGTATACAACAACCATTTTTAATAATCCATCTAGATCATTCTTCACTTCAAAATTACCTTTTAGCGTTGTAAGAACTATAGGTTCTAATTTTTTTCTAAAGGCTTTTGCATTCACTTCAATTGTGTTAAATCAAGAATTAACTACATTACAAGAAGAATGTTGGTTTAGTGTATGGTAATAAAGGATTTTGAATTAAATTAGTAACATCAGTTTAACAAAGAAATATATGGAGATTAGATACAAACTGAATTTAATTTGGAAATTATGGTTATTATACCAATGTTGAAATGAGGGTATTTGGAATGTATAATCAATGATGTTAGTGTTGAAATGTATAATTTAACTTTGGATAATGCATGTACATAAATTTATTATATGAATACCACATTGCCTATTTCAATATTTATGTTTTTTATGCTAAGGGAGATATATGCTATTATGAATTTTTAACATTTTACAACAACTGAATTTTTATTCACAATTTATAATCATTATACACTATGATATATGTATATATGCAAATATATTTTAATGATTCTAAATAATGCTAGAAGAACTTAGCATTTCATTAAGTGTATGTTGCTTGATAAAATAAATATCATAATGGTAGTACAATTTAGTTTTTTATAACACGCACACACGCTCGACGTCTGCAACATCGTATAAGTATGGACGGTGTGTTAGAGGAGAAAAGAAGCGAAGTTTTTGGCTATGATGGAAGGTTGGAACAAACTGAGGGTGGTATGATATGGGCATTCAATAACATAAGGAAAGGATGGCTGGGTTGATTCTCATTGCCTTACTGGTGGTTCAGAAGTTCATCTATGATGAATGCAATTGACAGTGATTTATGGGTATGGAGCATCACATGAGCATACTACATTCGACCACACTAAGATTCAATATGTTCTACCTTTCATCCATTCAATGCATGAAATGGCTGTTGTGTAATACTGTCTGAGGGCTTTGTCACTTTTTGCCTCCTAGTTTTTGTGCTCAAATGAGAAGAAAATTGGGATGTACCAACATAGCTTATCTTTTCATTATTTTTGGTGAATTAATATTTGATATATGAAGTAATGAAATATGGTGAGTTGTACAAGGCTTCCAAATGGTGTAGAGGTTCTTTCATTAATTGAATGAAATATGGCTGAGGATACATGTTTGCTGCAAAAGGAAAAGCAATGGTGTTTGAAGACTATGGGGTTATTTCTGAACTACTACTACCGGGTTCTTCTACAAGCACTAGTTTAATTATTTTATTTTGGCTTTCTTTTTAGTTACAGGGTTGGTTTAGGTGGTTTGTAGATGTATTAGGGGTTGATGTTTGGTAGTAGTTGTGTACTTTGTTGTATATAGACGTGTACTATACCAATACGTGTTATTAAATAAAGAACCCATTTTCAAAAAACAAAAATTATATTACCCACTTTAGCAGAAGTAAATACAATAATTTACATTAGAAACATTTCTTATTATGTTTAATGTAGAAAGTTGTGTTTTGTGATTTTATATATCTCCTGGGCAACCTTTTAGATAAATACAAATCTAGGTATTAATTTTTATTTTTTAATTAATAAAAAAAGAAAATATAAGCAGGTTGATTTATCTTAGTAGTTTGACTATATACACAGAATAAGACTAATTAATTTTAAAATCGGAATTTTACTGACAAAAAAATAGTCAAATCTTCTGATTTTATATGACAAAACAAAATACAAACAAAGGATAATGCTATCGTTCATTATAAAATATGGACATGTAAGTATGTCATTACAAGACAAACAATACCATTAACTATCACTAAGTATAACAACTATTACCATCAGAATCAGTTGCTTCGGCTAAGATGAAGTACTCAAAATGTATTTTAAGAAGAAATAATAGAAAATGTGATTAGCATCAAACATCATACAATATTCAAGCGCTCACTACTCGCTAAGGCAAAGTCATTATAATGCCAAGTCTGTAAATTTAAAGGTAAATATATAGAAATGTTATTTCATATTTACTTGGTTGTCCGTAAATTCCACAAATAGCATTCTAGCATGGATCATACAATTTTTATTTTTATTTTTCATCTTTGTCATTAATCCATGCTACTGTGCAATATAATGTAATAATTTAAAAAATAATAATATAGATTCTTCTAAATGATTTAAGCTTTTGCTGAGTATGAAATACCAACTTTGACTTGTCTCCACAAGCCAAGAACGACCTTATCATGTCCTTTTTGTGTAATTCTAGTAGCTGGAATATGTGATCCTTAAATATATTTCTTTGGCGATGAAGTTTTCTTTTTAGGGGTATATACATATATCAACATCAACATTTTCCTATTCTTCTTCTTTATCTTCATCATCTACGCTAATTTCTTCTTAGTTGTGTTCTACCTCATTTATATTTTCTTCTTCAAAATTTTCATCTTCGATATTGTCTTCTTTTGCTTATGCATTCTCTTCATCACTTTCTTCTTCATATTCTGTGCTATTATCTTTAACCTATGCAATCTTTTCATTGCTTTATTTCTCCTTCTGTACTATCTTTTTCATCTTCTTTTTTTACTCACCTTCTTCTTCATTCTTATTTGTTGTTTTTTCTTCATTTTCTCCTTTAGCTTTTCACTACATTCTTTACTCTTTTCGCTTTTCTTAGGTATATTACCTGAAATTGAAAATGAGGATTGAAACGACCTACTTCCTCAATCCTCGGAAATCGACTTCAATTAATTCACGGTATTTTCATGCCACAAAACCAAGTTCTAGAGAAGAGAATTGGTTTTGGTAAGAAACAAAGCAGGTGGACAGTAGAAAGATCAGATCTTGAAAGGTGGATTTTTTTTTGAAAGTTGGTTCAGTTTGTATTGATGCATTGGACCAGAAATTAGCCCAAACCCATGAATGAAATACAAGATACAATTGTGAACAAAAGTATACAGAACATCACAAATACGATAGGCGAGCAATGGCTATGCATGTCAATCAGCTAATTAATACCATAATCGCGTATGCTGTACCACACGATCACCGAAGTTCTCTCCCCCAAAATAGAAATTTAGGGCTTCTCATGGTGGCTGAAAATTCCATCTCTCGAAAATGCGATCTTCTTCCTGGCCATTTCTGGTTAGCTTCGACTTTTTTATTCTCTGAACTAAGATGTTTACATCGGAATGAATAAGGTTACCGATCAGATTGCAATGTCGTTTCTTTCTCTCAAACACATGCCGATTCATCTCCTTCCATATGTGATGAACTGTAGTTGTCAATGTTATATGGAGCAATTGCAGTCACAGTGGCGAGCACGTCAGCGATCTCAAGTGAATGATCTCTTCCTCTAGATTCGCTGTGAAAAAACTCTCGTTCTTGTTTCTGGTTATAGTCATAATGTCAGCGCTGAATTTATAGTCAAAAAATAGATGTTCATAAGATTTAAGAGCTAAACTACATAACGAGCATGTTGGATCCACGTTAATATTCCATTTCGTAAGTCTGTCTGAGGTAGGGAGTCTCCCAGTAATTGCTTTATACGTTGTGAATGCCATTTTTGGGCAGTTTGCTTTGCTCCATATTATGTCCACCCAATCCATTATTGCATGCTTTGTTTTGACATAATTCCAAGCCATCGTTGTCGAAAATAGACCATTAGGGGAATTAGACCATACCCAGATATCATGAGTAAGATTGGGAACTATGTGAAATTGCTGAATTTCTGGTTGCAATGCCTGCATGGAACTGAGATTAGAGGTATTCCACCTTCCAATTGTTGTAATTTTTTCAACAGTAAAATTGTAACCCCCCCACTACCGTTAGAGATTCCCAGCTTAGGAAATTAATCAGTGATTGACACAAAAACCAAGGATCCTTT
Source organism: Allium sativum (assembly GCA_030737875.1). Taxonomy (NCBI): domain Eukaryota; kingdom Viridiplantae; phylum Streptophyta; class Magnoliopsida; order Asparagales; family Amaryllidaceae; genus Allium; species Allium sativum. Next base: position 1,040,759,498 of record CM060916.1, on the reverse strand, counting down.
CATAAACTTGTGGATTTGCCATCTGAAAATTCACAGTGAATTAGATTTTTTTTAAGGATCTCTAGTTACCAGAATGTGTTTCCGAATCGATGACGAATTATTATCACATTTCATTACCCAAAAATTTGTTTTAGTATATCGATTTCTCATCCAAGTTGCCTACAAATAATTGCTTTGAATATTTTTCCATGCATGCTTCAAACTGTACGTTTTCTTGAGCTCCCTAAGATTGTTTAATCCCACATCCCCTTCGGATTTTGGTCTGCATTAACCTTGTGCATTCCGCCATTCCAAAGGAAATTAGCACAAATACTATTGATCTTCTCAATAGTGCAATCCGGAATTTGGAAAGTCTGGAGCCAAAATCTTACTTTTGCTGTGATAACAGTGTGTATTAGTTCGAGTCTACCTGCAAAAGTGAGCAGTTTTGAGCTCCAACCATTAATTTTATCTTTTATTTTTGCAACTAAGTCCCCACATTCTCTATCAGTGATGATGGCCGACAATAACAGAACCCCAAGATATTTCACTGGCAATTGACTTTCACTTATCTCTAGGATTTGTAGAGTAGATAGCTTCTCTTTGCAAAACTTGTTGAAATAGAATTTAGATTTGCAGTTGCTGAGTTTTAATCCAACCTGCAATTCAAGCACTTTGAATATATCCTTTATTATTTGAGCTGCTTGGGCATTTGATTTAACCACAATGATTAAATCATCAGCGTATAGTAGGTGGTGGAGAATCGGCTGGTGATTATAAATTGGCTGGAACATCCCTTGATGACATGCTAATTCCATTTGTAAGGAGAAAAATTCCATTGCGATTGCAAATAAGTAGGAGGAGAGAGGGTCCCCCTGTCTAATCCCCCGATTTGAATCAATAAACCCTTTTGGAATACCTTAAATCATGATAGAAAAAGTTGGTGTAGATATGCACTCTCTAATAATAGCAGCAATTTGGGATGGGAACCCCATACACCGAAGCATATGAATAATGAACTCTCTGTTAATTTTGTCATAAGCTTTGTGTAGATCCACTTTCAAGCACATTTTGTCAGCACCTTTTTTATTAAATTGTCCAACAAGTTCGTGGTCTAATATAGAATTTTCCGATATATGTCTGCCTTTAATGAATGCTGATTGACAATTAGAAATCAGATCAGGAAGAAATTGAGTGATTCTATTGCAAATAACCATGCTTAGAATTTTGTAAATAAGATTACAGCATGCAATTGGCCTATATTCTTCGATCTTGCTTGGTTTGTTGACTTTGGGAATGAGAGTGATAAAAGTATGGTTAATTTCTTGTAGCACTTGACCTATTATAAATGATTCCTGAATAGCCAAAAAAATTAACTGTTTGACATTATTCCAATGCAGTTTGAAGAATTTAGCATTCCAACCGTCGGGCCCGGGGATGGAGTCATCCTGAATGGAGAAAACCGCCTTCCTGACTTCGCATTCGGTGATAGTGGCCAACAGCAGATCAGCCCCATCATCACTGATCATGCGGCGACAATTAATATGGGGTAATGTTTTTGTAACTTCTCTGTTATAGAGCTCAGTAAAATAGTTAATAGTTGACTCTTCAAAATCCTGAAAATTTATAATTGGAACACCATGTTCATCGAGCGCAGTCTGAAAATTGTTATAATTCTTTCGATACGACATTTTTGTGTAGAAGAATTTACCGCATTCGTCACCTTTAGTTAGCCCATTAACTTTTGCCTTCTGTTTCAACTACATGGCATGTATCAACATCACCGATTTAAGTTGAGACTAAAGCTGAAAGTAGTTTGCATTAAGCTCTTCATCAAGTGGGCTTGCATTAAGTGCAGCTAAAGCGTGTTCACTCTGGGTCGCTAGATCCTCTAATGAACACCTTTGGCAACTTTTATTCCATGATTTTAGTCTAGATTTAGCAGTTTTTAGCATGCAAACAAGCGTGTACTAGCTCTTGCCTACAGAAATAGGGATAGATGTAATATCGATGTTATCTGCATACCCGTCTTTTAGGTGCCACGAGTTCACATATCGAAACGGTTTGCCTTTAGTTTGGGGCTCTCTATTATTAAAAGTGATATGCAGTGGGCAATGATCTCTAGTAGAACTACGAAGAATTTCCACTTTATTATTAGGATTCTTTATAAGCATATCAGCATTTAAAAGCACTCGATCTAGCCTACAACTGACTTTTTTTGCCTCTCCGCTTCGCCATGTGTATCGCAGGCCAGTGTGGCAAGCTTCAGCCAACCCCGTTGCCGCAACATAGTTGTTAAACTCAGCAATCTGTGCAAGCTTTATGGTAAGCCCCCTTTTTTCTCGTTTGTTTGTAATATAGCATTAAAATCCCCAAGAACCATCCATTCCTTGTTAATTGAGGTAGAAATATTATTTAATGCATCCCAAAGATTTTTCTGATTGACGCCCAGTTGTGAGCGTAAACAAAAGTATAGGAAAAACTGAGCTTCCCCACATTAGTGACATGAATAGTAAGTTGTTGGTTGTTGGCAAACATGCTAGTGACTGTCCAAATGGATTTGTGCCAGAAGACCAAAATTCTACCATAAGATGTGGTAGATTTATTGTTTATAGTACCCCATTCATTGCCAAGCATACTTTCAAAAGTGGCTAGTGCATTGGTAGCCATTTTATTCTCTAATACTGTGACAATAGTAGGATTATACTTATTTCTAATATTAAAGAGGTCAAGCTGACGGGTATCCCCGTTCATACCTCTTACGTTCCAGCATAGTATAGACATTAAGAACCTGCTGATTTGCTCCTCGTGACAGGAGCTGAGTCAGCGGCGGGATACCCCAACTTCTATTTTCCTTTCGTGAATTTTTTTGTGTATGTTGTGTTTGGCTTTGTCAGATTAACTTCTTGTTTCTCACTTGATTGTTCCTTATCTGAATCATTGTTCATTATCTGAATCATGGTCTTCCAAATATGTACCTAACGCATTTATTTATTTGATAGTTTCAAGATCCAATGGGCCTGGCCCAGCTCGGAGAAGGTCTGGAGGTGGTGGGGTCGAGTGGGCCGATGGGGAATGGGCCAATATGGGAGATGTGGAAGGAGTTTTCAGTGGGGTACTTTGGCGTGCTACCCCACTGGTGGTTCCGCAACAACCACCTCCACAGTAATGTTATACGCTTCATTAATATGTACATTAACGTTTTGTGGGTCAGGTAGTATTTCAGTCCCTCCTGCCGAAGTAAGGTCAGTGATTGCTTCATTTTTTGGCTGACTTTGTGTTGATATTAAATCGTGGAGTATGGGATTATCTATGGTTGCTCCAGATTTTAGTTTCCAAACTTGTGTGGTTGCCTGAATTTGTGTATTATATTTTGGTATGGGGCATTGAAAAGTGCTGTGACCAAAGCACTTACAGTCTGTGCACAATGGTGGAATGGCTTCATACTCCACTTCTTGTAGATAAACTCAACCTTGATTATCTTTGGTCTGATAGTTTCTGGCAGTGAAGTTGTGGCTTTAATATCAATTATCACTCTTGCATAGTTTAATCTGTTAAAGTTTCTTATGCTCTCGTCTATGTCAAGTGGGATGCCAATAATTCTCGCCAGTTTACGAATTCCTCTGGCATTCCAGAGAGCTATATGAAGTTTCTTCAATTTAACCCGGACTGGGTATGAAGCTAGCATATCACGTTCAAATTGAAAGTTTGCTTCCCATTTTTTCATAAAAATCAGTTTACTATCCATAAACCAAGGACCCCCATTTAAAACTTTTTCCATGTCTTCAGCAAGAGAAAATTTAACTAGAAAAAACCCATTGTCTCTTGAAAAACACTTCCCAACCGCCCTTTGGATGCCATTCACGTTTGATGTAGGCATTAAAGTAAACATAATAAGGGCGTTTACCTGTCATATAAAGGTAAATAGAATTGCACCAGATTTTTGTAGAGTAAGAGTAATCAACATCATCTGTTACTGCAAATTGGCCTTCAGCATCCGATTGGGGAGAAAAAAATTGCATTGTATATTTTATTTGGACTTGCTTGCCAAGGGCTTCAACCCAAGAACGTGAGCCCAGAGAGGAGCTTACATGCATCAGAGAAGCTTTTGGGCGGAACCCAGCAGGGGCAACGGGTTTGGGCTTAGGAGGCCGACGGAGATTCACTTGCTGCCATCCATCCTCCTGCTCCGGCGTGTTAGATCTAGGGTTTCCCCCTAAAGAAGAGGACGCCATTCCCAAACTACCTCAATATATGAATGGTGGATATATATATATATATATTCATCGTATAGAATCCGTTACATCAGAAAATGTAATCATATTGATCGAATATTTATTAAGTTAACCTGGACAGTTATAAAACCCATCCTTACAAATGCTTAATAAACTAAGAAAAAGTGATTATCTTCAGATTAGTCAGCTCTATGTTCCATCTGATTGCTCTAAGAAAAACCTAAGCTATCAGGCGACCCAAAGAAATTAGGAGCACCTAGAGTTTTCAGAGATATAACGTAAACTTCAGATCAGTCATGGGACTTGTGTGAAAAAATTAAACTCGTCATTTCGAAATTAAAGGGTATCCCCATAAGATAACAACCACTCATAAACATGGCATGAGTTTTTACCTTATGGTAACCATAACCTTTTAGACTAAAATTGTCTGATATTATTTTTATTGACTTATGAAATAAAACCATTCATAATAAATTATGTAAATATGTGAAATTGTTAAACTGATTAGATTTCGCACCCCTATTCTTGGGGCTATACAATAGAATATGCAGCTCATAGGGAGAATTCATTTCCATACAATGGCAAGGTAAGATACTACATTCCATGCAATACTTCTTAAGAGATACGTACCCAGTGCTTAACCCTTCGTTCTACATAGGACCAACCCAGCTACACAGACCCAAAGGCGGTGCACTGTTCCGAATATGACATACCTATTCTAGGATCTCGGCATACACCATATACTCGACATATAAAGAGTAATCCTGAAATGTGAAGATCATATCCTAATAGGTGGGACCCATATACCCTTAATGTGGGCCTTTTTTATGCTATTACCAGGTGATGAGGCTAAAGGTCATGATTACCTTATATCAAGCATACCGTTACCATTGAATGCCATGTTTCCAAGTCCATTAGACGTAACCAATTTCCATTAATGTAAAACCTCTAAGCTTGTACATCTAAGAGAAGGGTGTATAGGTGTTAGGAGAGTTACTTCCCATACCATAAAACAGATGTACATTTATGGAGATCAATGTACATATATAAAAAATGCAACATCATACATTTGCCCATGCAATTTATCCCAGGTTGGTTAAATCGAAGGCACTTCTCTTCATTAGGTTGTGTGATGTAACTTAAAGTTTCCCTTGCATCGAAGATTTGAATGCAGAATCATTATTGATTAGTAATGTAGGAAAGTGCCCCGAGGGTCAGTGACAACTACCCTACATTCAATCTTTATCATTATTGTTCATTTCCCATCCACATTCTTTATTTTGAATTGTAGATTGATTCGAAGTGGTTTTTAGATATGAATCACTAAAATATGATACCGGTCTTTTCGGGTCAATCATTGTAAAAGTACTGTTTAAGTGGTATTTGGTTTGGTATTCTTCATTTCTTAAATCATTACTTCATTAAACATCTTTTAATGATGTATATCCTTTAAATACTCTTTGGGTGTGTAAATGTAACTATTAAACTTCATTCATAATTCATTTAGATGATAAGTCCATTTTAGTTTAATAGATCCGAAGAAATTACACTTATCTTACTCAATAATCAATTTCCATGATCAATCCTGACTATCCATTAAATTACGGCATGAACATCTTTTACATTCTCATGGATAGTAAGGATTTCCTCCTCGAAATTAAATACAATAATATCATCTCCAAGAAATCAGATTTATTTATCTTGAGAAAACCGATCTTTTGTACTTAACTCGTTTATGACATTTCAACCTTATCAATCTCTCATCCGGGAAAGGGCCAGGTGAGCGGCGGCACTGTTTGGCCCCTAATATATCCTTAATTAAACATCTACATCCCAATCTCGGAAATAGAAAATTAGAGTTTACTCGTCGGCACTGTTTGCCCCTGGATAATATTTGTAAAGTTTAAATTTAAATTTCACTGTTATTGGAAAAGTGTCTGTTTAACTTAATTCGTTAAAAAAAATTCATTCATTACAAATTCCATATAATCAACTTAAATCAATTTTAAAACATTTTAAAAGATTTGTAAGATTTATTTCATATTTTTAAGGGACTGAAAATCTCAATTATCCCTATCATTTAAATATGTTATATAGTTATAAAATTAAATGATTTTTATTACTATATAACATATTTTAATGATTTCCTATCATTTAAAACCTTATTTGCATGATTATAATAAACATTAAATCACTAAATTCTTCATTAAAATCCATAATTAAATTATTGAATATTATATCCATATTGATAACATCATCAATACATCAAGGTTCCTAAATTGAGTCCACTACCATGGTTTCTTACTTTAAACCTAATTTTTATTTGGAATTAATACAAATTTAAATATTTAAGATAATTAAAATAACCCAAATATTTTGGGTTGTTTCATTCTTCCCAACTTAAAATGATTTTGTCCTCATTATCACGTAGAATAAACCCAAGGCAGTTTCCCTAAAATTTTATCTTACTTAATGTATGCTAATTATCCATATGCAACTATTTCAATCTTTAATTCGAATTCACAACTTATCCCCCAAACTAGTATGGATCCTATGAACCCTTAGTGTGGATCCAGATTAGGCCCTTTGATCAGAAAACTTTGCTTTCTTTGCATGGTTCTCAATCATAATAGAAACTGATCATAACCCCCAATCAATATTCGCCATCAAGCATCAAATGATAAATTATATTTTGAAAATGAATACAAACACCTCAAGTTCTTATTCGGATCCCGATCAAGATGTGTATAGGACAATTTATGTAGAACTTATGTAATCATAATTCCCCTTTCAATAATATATTCCAATAGTATATTATTTCTTCTATTTTTATACAACTTTTGTAATTCAAATTCATGTTTGCGTAATATTCCATTACAACCAATAAGTACCTACAAAATATTAAATTTATTTTCCTGACATGATGGTTCAACAAATTTTTCTTAACTTCTTAAATCATATAACCTCGATGTTATATCTTTACTAATGTTTGAACGTTGAGTTCAAGGCTTTAAACTATCCAAAATCATTGAGAACCCTAATTTATTTAATCGTTGGAAATTTACTAAGTTAATAGGTACTCTTTTATTTACTTATGCAATGATGAACACTTTGCTTATTTAAACTCGTAATTGGTTTTAAAAGTGTGATACCAAATGAAATGTTCCTTATTTGATAACAGATAAAACTTTCCTAGGGTTTCAACCATTGGATAGTGGTTAAAGTCATCGCGATTTTATTGATATCAAATGAGATGTTACGACCTTGTTTAATTTACTCCCATCCTTTCTTCTTGAGTTTGGTTTTCCATGTTGAGTAGCCATGTCTTTGTAGCTATCATGTGTCCTTCTTCATATCTCTTCCAACACCAGGATTAGCTCTTGCGCTCTTCTTCTCCTGGCTCTTCTACTTCATCAACCTCCATCCCATGCTGCCCTTCGATGTCATCATTATCTACTGACCAAACTATGTTGCATCCTTGACTACTTTTTATGTCGTCGTCGATGTCATCCATCCGCTGATCATAATATGCAGAATTTTGTCTATTGAGTTTAGCCTCGGCTTCAACCTCCTTTTCTTCTTCTTCTTCTTCTTCCTCCATGGGTTCTTTCATAGATTCTTCTTCTTATATCTCCATAGGTACCGATTCTTTGATGTCAATGATCGGTGCTGCCTACTCATCACTAGATAAGATGATGAGCTCGGGATCCCCTCAAGGAATGACCCATATGACTAGGAGCATGTTTTCACAGCTAAATGAGGTGAAGGGAAGGCTAGGATTCCTTCTGCTATCACTAGAGATTCTATAGGTTTATTTTCCTTCGGCTTGGATGATTCCCCTTTGTAGACCTTCCTTCCGTCGGGATTCTACAAAGACAAAGGAAAAATATCAATAATAAGATCTATTTCTTATTATAATAGCAAAGAAATGTAAATTTCATGATGTCTATTTCTGTTATCTATTATTCCTTCTAGAAAATATTCCTAAATTTGGAAGGAAACCATATGCAAAGTTTTTTTAACGTTTTCAAAGGAAGATTATTTATTCTTAAAATGTGCACTCTTATCACTCTCAACTCATTCTACAATATTGCTAATCCTATATTTAATGAGTTACTCATCCTAGGTTATTGCTAACCCCGTCCTCGATGAGTCTTTTACCATATCACGCTTAGGTGTTCGCTCAACCCGAGCCTTGGTACCTAATGAAAACAATTTGACATGATCTCCAGATGATAATCAAACCTTGGTAACCAAATAATAAGGCTCAAATACCAAGTGAAATGACCTGCTTCCTGAACCCTCGGAAATCGACACTACTACATTCATGAGCCGTAAACCAAGTGCCGAAGAAGAGAAATGTTTGTGGTAAGAAAGAAAATCGAAAAAGAGTAGAAAGGTCAAAATTTTGCATAGTAGATATATATATTCATCATATAAATTTTTTTATACTTGAAAAAATAATCATACTTATCAAAGTACTGTTTATTAAGTCGGCCTAAACAGTTGTTGAACTTGTCCTTATGATTGTTGAAAGAAACTAAGAAAGACTATCTTTAGATTCTTTAGCTCCAAGCTCTATTCGATTGATCCCAGCAAACCCTGAGCAATTAAGCTGCCCAGAGGAAATAGAGGTACCTAGAGTTTTAAGGGAAAGAAAGTAACTCTACATCGGTCATGGAACATGTGTGAGTAACTTAAATTTGTCTATTTTTGGAAATAAAGGGTATCCTATAAGACCAAGACCACACATAAAGATGGAACGGGTTTTTACCTTATAGTAACCAAAACATTCTACGTCGAAATTATCTAATATTATTTTTAATGACTTACAGGTTAAAACCCTTTAAAATAAAATATAGAAATGTGCAAAATTATTTCATTGATTAGATTCCATACCTTTTCTCTTGGGGCTCTATAATAAAATACGCAACCCTTGGGTAGAAGGAATATCCATACACTGGCAAGGTAGAGACTACTTTCCATAAAATACATCTCCAGAGGAACATACTCAAGGCTTAACCCTTCGTTCTAGGTAAGACCGATCAAGCTACACAGACCCGAAGATGGTGCATAGTTCTGAATATGACATCACCCTAATTGTAATCGACCTATTTCGAGATCCCAGCATATAATACATACACGACATATAAAGAGTAATCTAGAAAGGTGATGATCATATCTTAGTGGGCATGACCCACATAGCCTTCACACGGGCGCTCCTTCTTCCATTACCAGGTGACGAGGCTAAAACTCACGCTAACCTTATATCAAGAACATCCTTTGCTTTGAATGACACTTTGCCAAATCCATTACACATAACTTATTCCCACTAATGTGCTATCTACGAGATCCTATGTTCTAGGGAAAGGTGTATATTATGCAGCAAAGTTACTTCCCACAGCACCAAATGTATGTGCATTCATAGAGATCAATATAGACATATTAAAAGTCGTACGTCAGACAATCGCTCTGTAATAACCCGCCTAGAATAGGCCTAAATTTCGACTTAGGAGAGGCCCATCGAAACTTAGAGCCACTCTAAATGGATCATTGGTTCCTATAAGGAATTTCATTTGTACAAAATAATAGATAGACATTGCGTTATAGAAATCTCACACAGCGGAACGAGAAAGTATAATACTAAAATATGATGTACCATTTCATAAAAACCACAGAATTCAAACACAGATTGTCAGGATACAATTATTCCATAGGCACATTAATAAACTCATCATTAAATGTTTCCATAAGCAATACAACAATGAAAACTAATAATAGCATAATGTCTCCATTTCTGTCTTCAGTCTCCATCATTGCTTCGTCCACTGAATCTACTCTACATACTGATCTGTTGGATATGTTAAGGAGAGGGGTCAGAACATAAAGTCATGTGTGACTAAAAATAGTATTTACTCAAAAACCATACCCTAGATTTAGCAGGTTATACATATCAAGGTATGTCTACGAAACGCACAAGCATTCACATGAACATAAAGTACCTAACCAATGAGGTGGATATCTAAATCAATCGCTTAAGACCTCAAATAGTGCACTTGGGGTGAAGACCCAATGAGATGGGCAACCTCAATCACTTAAGGCCCTTATTAAAGGTGGATTCTTATGATCTCTTGTAACTCTAAGGCGGACTGTAGCCCCATAAGACCCCACCCAAATACGTCAACGTTCTTAATTCTATACTCTCACAAGTAATATGAGAAGTAGTATTTTGAACATTACTACTTAACTGGTATTATGGTGGAACACCTATGCCGCTTAAGACTTACTTTTGACAGTTGGCGAGCATGCTACGACCACATATCACATATAAACCAATCCTATCCCTAGATTTGCCCTTACAAGCTTCTAGAGAAAGTGCACATAGTCCGTGAACTACCCTGCTCTGTTACCGCTAAGTCTAACCACTTTTAGAGAAGGAGAACCAATAGACTTACTTCGAATCTAATAAGGGAGGGTTCAATGACTTTGGTACCTATCTAAGGAATAAACCTTCAAAAAGGATCCTAATCCTAACCACTTAAGACCCAAATTAGATAGGAACAGAGTCAACCACTTAAGACCTTCCCAAGGCATAGTAAACCTGCCTATTTCCCAAGTTAGATATTGGATATGTTGGGCGGTTCCAGGCAGACTTCTACTACAAGTGGGTTTAACCTCATTTCATATTATATTAAACTTGAATGTCCCATGGCACCAAAACCTCTCACATTGTTCGGACCCACTTGTGGTTGCTAGATTTGTCGGTTGGTTCCGGACGGGCTTCTTACACAAATGATCACTAAACTCGTGTTTATATGTCATTATTTAATATTAATTTAAGGCATTCTATGCGCACACACAAATAACCAACATATGGGGACATTTCAAATCCAAATCTTATCGTAATCGCATTTACTACGTCATTATTACACTAATTTTGTTAGTTATGCTATATAAGTAGAATATCCAGTACATATATATAACGCTAGTTTTTCGTATGAACGAGGGAACATTTTAATGATGTAAAATTTGTCAACTTGGTTTACATTTAAGGCTTACAAGTTAATTCCCACATCTAATCGCTACATTGGCATAATTGCATAATTATAGATAGCATATATAGGAAAAATACAACATACAATTAAAACTTACGTCCTGGGCTTGTAAGGATAATCCTAGTAATGAATCAAGAATAAGGTGTAAATTTACATCATACATTTTCCCATATATACAAACATATGTGTAAATATATACATACATATACACAAACCTTTATTTATATAATTTATCCCTTCTTATGTTGTACATAAAAACAATGACATTTGATTTACTTCAAATCCAAATACATTCGGATTATCTATTTAAAATAGAAACCCAAACCTATTCAAATAATAAAACTAATAAAATCTAAACCTTTTTACATTAAAAACCAAGATTTAGATAAAAAGGATAAATCAAATAAATTAAAAGTATATCGAACTAGATGTTCTTTATCCACTGCTATAACAAATAGACAAACCCAATATCAATTGATTTTTTTGCGAAATACATAAAAACAGGAGATTCAGGGGTTTTGCAGTTTAATATTGTCGTCATACCAAATCCGCTTAGGGATACTAGTCCATATAATAATCTACAAATGTAGAATATGCCTAAGTAAATACTAATACCACCCACAGTGATTGAAAATGTTGTAGATCTGAAGTTGTTATGCTTATTTGATGTGAACTTCAATCCCTAGAGATCTATATACATAAGAATCAAATAATTAAAATTCCTATATTTATATCATGTGATTCCAGTTCTATATTCTAATCTACATTCTTTAAGTAAAGATTAGAGAAAGAAGAATAGGTTTGTAAGAGAAGAAGAACCCTATTTTTAAATTTCTTTGGAATCAATGGCAGTAGATTGGAGGCACAAATAGAGAGAGCGACTAGATTAAGGTACGAAGTCTAGAGGGTTATTTATAAGAGTTTGTGTAAACAAGAACCGTCAGATTATAAGGATTTAATTTTGGTTGTTCATTCTCATAAATTAACCTAAAAACCTAACCCAAACTAGCATTATTCGGCATTTCAGGTGTCAAGCGGTCGACCTCCCCTCTAGAAGCGAGGTCGACCGGTGGTCGACGCCCCTTCTTGGGGGAGGTTGACCTCCTGGCCACTAAATCGCCCAATAAACGTATGTGGGGGCTGGAGATATTTAATATATATAACGTTAATTGATTTGGCTTGTTTTTTACAGTATAAATATTATTCTTGTCCCCTTATCCTTATCTCTTTGTTTGAAATTCAAATCTACCAAAGGGAATATTATTTTAATTTAGTTTATTTATCTGTTAGATATATATTATTAATTTAACCACATATATATACATGTTTACCGTCTGATCTCTCTGAACATTTATTTTTTTATATGAGCACCGTTTTCAATATACTATATATGAAAACATATCAGAGTTTTGCCATGAATTCAAATAAAAGATTTTTGTAGCGAGATTCTTAATGATGCAAAATTTCTCTTTTCAGCTTATTCATATTTTATCATTTAATTGCTCATTTCCATTAATTTTTAATATTTATATTTTTAGGTATAATTTACAAGGTGTTACATTCTCCCTCCCTCAAAACAGAATTGTCTCGAAATCTGTTTGAAGGGGCGAAAAACACAACTCGCTCTAAACATCCATGTTGTATACCCACGTTATTTTTGATTCATCCAAAAATATCAATGACTCGCATTGATTATGAACTGCAGACTTACTAAACTGATCTCCATCCTAACGTGTATATGTAATAAGTGATGTAGTATATATGCAAAACACCTTGTCATGCTTATTTCTCTATAAGAGTGTGTCGTGAAATTGTGTTGCATCCATCTCTTACCATCTACTCTAGCAACCAAAAATCCTAAATTTTCGAGAGAGGCTATAAAACTTTTTAAATTTTCATGCCTTCTCTCGAATTTTCTCCTTACTGTACCCGAACCAATCTATCTGAAAAATGTGGATTCTTGAAATCTCGTACTTCAAATTATCTATGGTGGCACAAGATCTTTTAGGTTATGTCTTTGTCCCCATTACTTGATTAGGCCCTACAAAAAATTCATTGTATCGTGGAGGTATCTTTTCAAACATAAAAATTTTATGGGTTCCTATCCACAATATAATATATCTCCATAATTTAGAAAAATCCAATATATATTATCAACTCATTATCCTCCACGGTCTGCCTAATCAAATTAGACTTTTTGTAAAGTCTAACTGTAACACCCCGTATTTTCTATAAACATATAAGTAACTAATCAGAGAATAATTAATTTTTAAAATAAGAATCAAGGGAAAGGGTTGCTCCATTGCGTTAGTCTCGAAATTCTGCATGAAATTGAGTCCGAGTTTTCAAAAATTGGAGTTGGTATGACCAAGTCATGACCCTTAGAAGTTTCAGGAATTTAAATAGAATAAAATAGCTCGAAAATAAAGCCAGAAATTCGAAATTCAAACCCATAGAAGGCTGGTGGGAAAATTCCCGCCCATATACCTAGGCCGATTGGGGAGTCGACCCCCCTAACCAGGTCGACTGGGGTGTCGACCTCCCCATGACCAGGTCGACTGGGGAGTCGACCTGTGGGTCGACTTGTTCCCGAAACCCAGTTTTTGAACCTGATTCATTCTGATGTATCCGGTTTCATTTTTTGTCTAGATTCGTCCGCCTAATCCTATATAAACAGCCCCCTAGCCTCATTTTCTCTACACAATTTCATTCTGTCTATACTCTGCCTCTGTTCTAATTAAAAATAAAAATGGTGTCGCTACTCTGTTGGAATCAAAACTTGAACTAATGCATCTTCTTCCAAGCTGAATAGAATTAAAAGCTAAATCAAATATCAAATCAAAGTTTAGAGCTACAACAACAGTTTATTGTCCTTTCTTAAAACCACGAAAGGCAAGTACAGTTATTCTCCGCTATAAACTGTAACTATAGTTGTGACATGATTGTAAATCTGAATTTGAGGTTGTGTACGTTCTGTTCTGATATATTTTATTCTGTATCTCTTTCTTCTTTCTGTTCTATAGCCAGGCTACCACGAGCCTGCGCCACATCTCATAAGAGATTAACACACGAACGCTAAATTTTCAGACAAATAATAATGCATAATTGGACATGAAACTGTTGCCTATGAGACTATTGCCTATGACTATGATTCATTGACTATGAGACTATTGCCTGTGACTATGATTCACGACTATGAGACTATTGCCTATGACATTGAATAAGAAACTATTGTGATTAGTCGCCCATGACTATTGTGGTTAGTTGCTTATAACTATTGTAGTTAGTTTCTTATGCCTATTCCCTTAATGATGTTAGATCTCATATTTAGTATGTAACTTTGCTAGTTTATTCCTATTCACTGTTATGTACATCGAGCCTATAGAGCCATTTCATGAGTATTTAGAGAACTTGTGGAAACATGTTATACGGGGATTGGGCGTAGCTTATTTAAGTAAATCTGGCATAGCAAATATGTTGGCATAATCTGAGTTGGCTATAATAGAGAATGATTTACATGTGTATTAGTCTTGGACATAAATGGTGAACTAGAATATTAAATCTAGTTTTGACATGAACTGTAAATGGGAATATTAAGGCTAAGATTTGGGGCATATATTGTATTATGAATTATGACCTTGATTTGGGCATGTAAGTTTAGGCTAAATTTAAGATTAGGCAAGATATGTAAATAGAGTTTTAGATATATATAATCTGCTAAATCTGTTATCTGCTAAATCTGTTATCTGCTAAATCTGTTAAATTGCCTTATCCGTTATCTGCTAAAACTGTTGAATTGCCTAAACAAATAAATCTGTTATCTGCTAAATCTGTTGAATCGCTTAAACTGCTAGATCTGCTACCTGTTGAATTGTCTGATCTGTTGAAACTAGATAATAATAATCTGGTTATGGAAATCCGTAGGCTCGACCTAAGATTTAGTAGACCATGGAAATTTTATTAATATGTTATATCCTATGAAGAAGTTTAATCTGTTAAATAAACAGAATTAGTTTGATATCTGAAAAATCTGTATTGGAACGAATTGGCTATGACACGAGGTTAGACTCTGTTTGCGGTAGAAGCCTGCCCGGAACCAACCGGCTTAACCAGCGACCGCAAACTGTCAGTCTAATGTGAGAGGTCGTAGGCATAACTAAAATATGCTTATACACGAGGTTAGGTCTGGCTTGTGGCAGAAGTCTGCCCGGAACCGCCCGGCATATACAGCGGCCACAAACTACCGACCTAATGTGAGAGATCTGTGCATTAATATTTAATTAATGCAAATCTGGGATAAATATGATGTCTAAAATGTGTCGAGTGGATAGGGTTAAACCAATTGGACTAATGAATTTAATAAACCCGTTTCGTGAATCTGTAGGCCCAGTACAAAGTTAGACAATCTGTAAGTCTGTTACGAACTGTGTATCTGATCTGTTATTCTGAAAACCCATTAACTTGATTTGTCTGATCTGTGAACTAGTTGACGTGAACTCTATATGTCTGAACTTGTAAACAAGTTAATCTGAAATCCGTTAGTCTGGGGACACAAGGTTAGGAGGGAAATTACTTGTGTCATCTGTTGTTTGGGACCCATATTAGTCAGTAACCCTTTCTGGTATCAAAACTTTGACCCAACAGTAGGTAAGGTCCTGGCACGCTTACTGAACTAATTATAAGCGCTTCATTCTAATAATGGCGAGGGGGTGTTGATGGTGCGTTTCAACCGGGTCATGTGCGTGCATGGATCCCGGTCTGCCTCTGAGGATGTAAGACGCCGTGACATCTGTAAATAGGTCTGTGCCAATTGGTTGTCACTTTAGGGAGCGATACACCCTACTGTGGGGCCGACACAAGGTATTTATGTATTAGGGAGTCGATCGCTTGGGGTAGGATTTTAGGGTACACTTAGTTCTGTCTGTTTCTGTTGGTACCGTCTGTTTCTGTTGGGTGGTAACACCTGTCTATTTCTGCGTGGTACCGTCTGTTCGGGTGGTAAAGGCCCATTTGCTAGAGTACACCTAATTCTACATTCTGTTTCCGTAGGGATTAATCGGTTTCTGTTTCTGTCTGTTCTGTTCGGGTGGTAAAGGCCCATTATTAGCATTTTGTTTCTGTCTGTTTCTGTTCGGGTGGTAAAGGCCCATTTACTAGTGTACACCTAATTCTACATTCTGTTTCCATAGGGAATAATTTGTTTCTGTACTTTCTGTTCGGGTGGTAAAGGCCCATTATTAGCATTCTATTTCTGTCTGTTTCTGTTCGGATGGTAAAGGCCCATTACTAGCATTCTCTTCTGTGGAAATTATTCTGTTCCCGTTTCAGTTTAGACGTTAGGGTGACACTTAATCCTGTTATACTAGTATTAGTGCAGAGAAATGAATAGTAATATTATTCTGTTTCTTCTGTTTAACCTAAGTACATCTGTTGCTCCTGTTACTGTTATCTCTTATCCAGCTTATTTTCATGTTATAATTATTATTATCTATTCATATGCTGAAAGTCACTGGACTTGCCAGACTTTATGTCTGACCTTGCTTGTTTTTGCCCCCTTTCTTCCGTCCCCCCACCAGGTTTTTCAAGGAGGGAATACTTTAGCTTGATCCAGATTTCTTCTGCTTGAAGTACTTGAAGTGCGCAAAGTATGGCTTAACCTCTTATGGCATCTTCTGTGGGGATTATGATTTTAAAGTTTTGTACTCTGATGACTTTCTAAACAAGACTGATATTTATGTACTTGATTTTTTGGTAAAGATGTAACCATACTGATTTCTGTTTTCCGCTGTAATAAAGTTATAATTTCTCATGTATTGTTTATTTGTCATGAAATTTTCTGTTCTGTTTACTAAAATGCTCCACCAAAGTTAAGGCATTCCCTTTATGAGTGTCCTTAACGGAGGTGGGGTGTTACACTTGGTGTCAGAGCTGATGGTTACCAGATTGGGTAAAGTTTTTGAAAACTATTTTCAAAAAGGTTTTAAAAGGAAGTATTTTCGAAAGTAAAGCCTATTTTTGAAAAAAAACATAATCCCCAAAAGCCATATATCTATCTTTTGATCCTCTGTTTGAATCTTTGTTTCCTTCTTTCTCCGGGGCTCCCGGCTTTCTGGGAGGTAACCTCATCGCGGCATGGTTCTGTAGGCTTGATAAGACTATGACACCGGTCAAAGGGCAAATAAACACCTGACTTCCATCTGTAGTCGCAGTAGTCTCCCTACGGCTAATTTTCTTTCGAGCTTTGTAGGATTTTCCATGCGATGAAGGCAGCTTTCGAGGGACTTGTCAACGTGTTACACACAAATAGTAAAGATGAGAATGAGGGAGATTGGCTAAGGAGCACCACCCAAGGATGAGAAACTCATGGATATGGACTTGGTTCACAAAGGAGGCAAAAAGGAAACACAAAAGAAGGAAGAAAAGTCTGAAGATAAAGGAGGAGAAAAGTGCTTTACTTATGTAAGCTTGACTTGTCTGGACAAGGATTGCCGAAAGAGGAAGGACACTCACTTCAACTATGGTGAGATGGGACACTTCACTAGGGACTGCCCGATGAAACGGGGGCAAGGACAGAGGACATGACCTACTTCGGGAAGGCAGGCGAATGCTCTCATAGTTGGTAGATAGGATAGAAGTAGGAAAATTTCCGTAGAGAGTTTAGTTTCCTTATCTGATTATTGAGTTAGAACTCTTTCCGATTATGGCATTCTGATTCTATAGTCGATGGCATTCTGATTCTATAGTCGAGTCTATGCACTTTAATACTAGTCTTGTTTCTGATCTGGTTATAGTCTCAAACCCCATAGGGGTTACGACTTATCTGTTGGTGGTAGGTTGGGGTTTGAGGGTATCTGTGTTAGGCGTCAAGTCGATTCTAATGCATACATTCTAGGTTTTTGAGGGATATGGTGGGATTTTCCCATGCTTAGTTTTCTAAGAATCATTCGATAATCTGATCTGTAGTAGTAGTCTGTAAGCATCCGGATATTTCTGATAAGGTTAAGATTTCCAGTTTTGACATTGTCTAAAGAGGGTAATCCTCTGGGTGTCAATATGATATTGGTTTCGGTCTTTGGGGCTGATACTTAGGGGAATTGTCCTCTCAACCAATGTCTAATGGGAACCAAGTTTTTGTTTTATCTGTACTCGCTTCCATCATTCGACTATATCCTATCGATCGAATCTTCGAACTTTAGGTAGAAACTAATGGATGTAAACATGTGTTTGAGACATGTTATGTTTGATGGTTGCAAGTGGATGCAAGTGGTTGCTAGTGGTTGCTCGTGGATGCATATACACACACTAGGCACTAGATCGGCTCGAAAACACTCTCATACTGCATATAGATGTGTGAGCATTTTCAATTTTTGTGGATGCAAAATGATTGACTCATCACATGGGTGTTGCATATGAATGAATGGTTGTCACTCATATAAGAATGATATGGATGAAATAGGAAAATTGCATACATGTTGGACTCATGGCACTGACATAATTCGCATTAAGGAGGTCAACTGAATCAGTGGACCGCCTGATCTTTGCACTAGATAAGGAACATATACACACACTTTTGCATATGTTCATATGACATTAGAAGATTTCTAAGGACAATGGATGCTTGTGGATGATGGTTGAGTAGATGGATGACTGGAAGGTAGGACACATTCTTCTTAACTTGAAGATTTTGGGGACGAAATCCTTTAAGGAGGGGAGAATGTAACACCCCGTATTTTCTGTAAACGTATAAGTAACTAATCAGAGAATAATTAATTTTTAAAATAATAATAAAGGGAAATGGGTTGCTCCATTGCGTTCGTCTCGGAATTCTGCATGAAATCGAGTCCGAGTTTTCGAAAATCGGAGTTCGTATGAACAAGTTATGACCCTCAGAAGTTTCAGCAATTTAAATAGAATAAAACAGCTCGAAAATAAAGCAAGAAATTCGAAATTCAAACCCAAAGAAGGCTGGTGGGAAAATTCCCGCCCATATACCTAGGTTGACTGGGGAGTCGACCCCCCCTAACCAGGTCGACTGGGGAGTCGACTGGGTGTCGACCTCCCCATGACCAGGTCGACTGGGGAGTCGACCTGGGGGTCGACCTGCTCCCGAAACCCAGTTTTTGAACCTGATTCATTTTGATGTATCTGGTTTCGTTTTATGCCGAGATTCATCCTCCTAATCCTATATAAACAGCCCCCTAGCCTCATTTTCTCTGCACAATTTCATTCTGTCTATACTCTGCCTCTGTTCTAATTAAATTTAAAAATGGCGTCGCTACTCTGTTGGAATCAAAACTTGGACTGATGCATCTTCTTCTAACCTGAATAGAATTAAAAGCTGAATCAAATCTCAAATCAAAGTTTAGATCTACAACAACAGTTTATTGTCCTTTCTTAAAACCACGAAAGGCAAGTACAGTTATTTTCCACTATAAACTGTAACTATAGTTGTGACATGATTGTAAATCTGAATTTGAGGTTGTGTACGTTCTGTTCTGATATATTTTATTCTGTATCTCTTTCTTCTTTCTGTTCTATACCCAGGCTACCACGAGCCTGCGCCACATCTCATAAGAGATTAACGCACGAACGCTAAATTTTGGGATAAATAATAATGCATAATTGGACATGAAATTGTTGCCTATGAGACTATTGTCTATGACTATGATTCATTGACTATGAGACTATTGCCTATGACTATGATTCATGACTATAAGACTATTGCCTATGACATTGAATAAGAAACTATTGTGATTAGTCGCCCATGACTATTGTGGTTAGTTGCCTATAACTATTGTAGTTAGTTTCTTATGCCTATTCCCTTAATGATGTTAGATCTCATATTTAGTATGTAACTTTGCTAGTTTATTCCTATTCACTGTTATGTACATTGAGCCTATAGGACCATTTCATGAGAATTTAGAGAACTTGTGGAAACATGTTGTACGGGGATTGGGCGTAGCTTAATTAAGTAAATCTGGCATAGCAAATATGTTGGCATAATCTGAGTTGGCTATAATAGAGAATGATTTACATGTGTATTAGTCTTGAACATAAATGGTGGACTAGAATATTAAATCTAGATTTGACATGAACTGTAAATGGGAATATTAAGGCTAAGATTTGGGGCAATATTGTATTATGAATTATGACCTTGATTTGGGCATGTAAGTTTAGGCTAAATTTATGATTAGGCAAGATATGTAAATAGAGTTTTAGATATATATAATCTGCTAAATCTGTTATCTGCTAATCTATTAAATTGCCTAATCCGTTATCTGCTAAAACTGTTAAATTGCCTAAACTGCTAAATCTGTTGAATCGCTTAAACTGCTAGATCTGCTACCTGTTGAATTGTCTGATCTGTTGAAACTAGATAATGGTAATCTGGGTATGGAAATCCATAGGCTCGACCTAAGATTTAGTAGAACATGGAAATTTGATTGATCTGTTATATCCTATGAAGAAGTTTAATCTGTTAAATAAATAGAATTAGTTTGATATCTGAAAAATCTATATTGGAATGAATTGGCTATGACACGAGGTTAGACTCTGTTTGCGGTCTAATGTGAGAGGTCGTAGGCATAACTAAAATATGCTTAGACACGAGGTTAGGTATGGCTTGTGGCAGAAGTCTGCCCGGAACTGCCCGGCATATCCAACGGCCACAAGCTACCGACCTAATGTGAGAGGTCTGTGCATTAATATTTAATTAATGCAAATCTGGGATAAATATGATGTCTAAAACGTGTTTGGTGGATAGGGTTAAACCAATTGGACTAATGAATTTAACAAACCTGTTTCATGATTCTATAGGCCCAATACAAAGTTAGACAATCTGTAAAACTGTTAAGAGCTGTACTTCTGATCCTTTAGTTTGAAAACCCATTAAATTGATTTGTCTGATCTGTGAACTAGTTGACTTGAACTCTGTACGTCTGAACTTGTAAACAAGTTAATCTGAAATTCGTTAGTCTGGGGACATAAGGTTAGGAGGGAAATCACTTGTGTCATCTGTTGTTTGGGACCCATATTAGTCAGTAACCCTTTATGGTATCAAAACTTTGACCCAACAGTAGGTAGGATCCGGGCACGCTTACTGAACTAATTATAAGCGGTTCATTCTGATAATGGCGAGGGGTGTTGATGGTGCGTTCCAACCGGGTCATGTGCGTGCATGGATCCCGGTCTGCCTCTGAGGATGTAAGACGCCGTGACATATGTAAATAGGTCTGTGCCAATTGGTTGTCACTTTAGGGAGTGATACACCCTACTGTGGGACCGACACAGGGTATTTATGTATTAGGGAGCCGATCGCTTGGGGTAGGATTTTAGGGTACACTTAATTCTGTCTGTTTCTGTTGGTACCGTCTGTTTCTGTTGGGTGGTAACACCTGTCTGTTTCTGCGTGGTACCGTCTGTTCGGGTGGTAAAGGCCCATTTGCTAGTGTACACCTAATTCTACATTCTGTTTCCGTAGGGATTAATCTATTTCTGTTTCTATCTGTTTCTGTTCGGGTGGTAAAGGCCCATTATTAACATTCTGTTTCTGTCTGTTTCTGTTCGGGTGGTAAAGGCCCATTTACTAGTGTACACCTAATTCTACATTCTGTTTCCGTAGGGATTAATCTGTTTCTGTTTCTGTACTTTCTGTTCGGGTGGTAAAGGCCCATTATTAGCATTCTGTTTCTGTCTATTTCTGTTCGGGTGGTAAAGGCCCATTACTAGCATTCTCTTCTATGGAAATTATTCTGTTTCAGTTTAGACATTAGGGTGACACCTAATTCTGTTATACTAGTATTAGTGCAGAGAAATGAAAAGTAATATTATTCTGTTTCTTCTGTTTAACCCAAGTACATCTGCTGCTCCTATTACTGTTATCTCTTATCCAGCTTATTTTCATGTCATAATTATTATTATCTGTTCATATGCTGAAAGTCACTAGACTTGCCAGACTTTATGTCTGACCTTGCTTGTTTTCGCCCCTTTTTCTTCTGTCCCCCCCCCATTTTTTCAAGGAGGGAATACTTTAGCTTGATCCAGATTTCTTCTGCTTGAAGTACTTGAAGTGCGTAAAGTATGGCTTAACCTCTTATGGCATCTTCTGTGGGGATTATGATTTTAAAGTTTTGTACTCTGATGACTTTCTGAACAAGACTGATATTTATGTACTTGAGTTTTTGGTAAAGATGTAACCATACTGATTTCTGTTTTCCGCTGTAATAAAGTTATAATTTCTCAAGTATTGTTTATCTATCTTGAAATTTTCTGTTCTGTTTACTAAAATGCTCCACCAAAGTTAAGGCATTCCCTTTGTGAGTGTCCTTAACGGAGGCGGGGTGTTACACTAACCACAATTTTTTTGGTTTGAGTAGAAATTTGTTTATGGTTATTTCATCAACACTTTGGTAATTTTGGTGGCCTATTTGAAGTTCTTTAAGAGTGCCCACTAATTACCAAAGAGATAATTATGCTACTCATATAAATATTACTATTATTCCTATTACCTAAGAGGCTAATTATGCAGATCCTTCTCTTTATCCCCAAAGCTTTGGATGTCTTCATTTTGTTCTCTAGTCTTCAAGTGAAGTTTAACCCAAAAAGAATTTCTTAAATCAAATTTATAGATCTAACCAATTAATGTATAATATATACTAATGACTAGAATATTTTGTTATGCTCCTATTTGTCGTAAATTTAAATCCGAGTAAGGTCTTTAGTTTTAATTTCCATAAATACGCCCAAATAATAATATTGACATATTTCAAATTACAAGGAATGGGTATTATTTTATTTTTGGATGGATAGCGTAATTTATGAAAAGTTACACATCGCACCCTTTTCACTTTGAGCATATTCCTCATAATTTTAAATATGATCCCTCTTTTTTTATATATAACGAAAAAAGAGTTAAGTTATAAAAGTTAAACAAATACCCTTTGGAAAACCAAAACATGACCTAATACAAATTTGATAATTAAGTCTTTTCCTAAATCTCATACTCCGTGTTCCTATTCTTGGGGGTGTCATTCTATAAGGCTAAATTTCCAAAAGTCATAAGACCAATACACTACCTCTATGTAAGCTATAAGTCCAATTTACTATTAACTTCCCTTTTCCCATATTTAGTAAGTCTCTAAGTTGAATGTCCCTATGAGGTTCTTCTTGTTATTACACATTTGTCTTAAACATTTAACAAGGGTTTTGAATCCCAACATCTCATGCATAACAAGGATATATTACTTACATAACGTTTATACCCTTATCCAATCAATACGGGGGAAAAATTAACGATCATGGCCTAAAATTAATATTTGTAAGTCTTCTCTTATAATTAAATGGTCCAAATAATACCGAGGTCTTAACACTTTTAATCCAAATCCTAAAGATGCCAAATCTGTTCCTTTAAACCTTCCATCTTTGTCCTCTTTTATAAATGTTGTTCATTCAAATATATATATAAGCCACTAGAACATTCCTTGATACTTATTTAATTCCCTTAAGATCTTTCAGGCTTGGAATGTATCCATTATCTTCAGACCAATATGTCTTTCAAATCAGTTTCGCAAATTTCCCTTAATTAATTACAAATTCATTGTCCACTAAACTTGCAATAAATAGTCGTGAATTCTATTATCCAAAATCATGAATTATGTTTCTTACATTATGCCTATATATATATATATATATTGCCAACCGTTAGATTTAGTTATTAATGTATTTAGCTATCCCGGTCAAACCAAATCTTATTTATAGAAATCTATAAAATTCACCAACTTCTCAAATGTAACAACCCGGAAAATGCGAGCCAATTTAATTTGTTTTAATTAGTTATTTTAAAGAAATTTGAACAATTGAAATAGAATATTTTAATAAAATAAAGAGTTAGAAATGGTGCGGTAGTTTGAAAATTTGAATTCAAAATTTGTCTGACTGTACCGGGTGCAAAATAAAACGGATTTTAGTGAAACCAAAAATATTTAAATCTGTTTATGAATATCTTTCTAATGAATCTGAAAAATCTAAGTTTCATAGCGGGAATCAAAAGTTATGGCCAAATGAATTTTCAGAAAGGTCGCTATAGAGAATATATAGCCCTTGAAAATATACATTTTGCAAACGACCTCGGAATTCGACGAAACCACTTTTGTTGGATCCGGGATGTTAAATTATTTCTAGATTTCAAATTTCATAATTTTTGAAGTTAATATGTGAGCGTAGAAAAAGAAAACATGTTTGGTTGATTTCTGTTAAATTGGATTGACCAGAAAATGGCCATTTTTCAAACGGTCTCAGAATTCAACGAAACTAGTTCTATTGGGACCGTAGCGTCAAAACATAGCTGGATTTATTTTTCTGGAATTTTTCGAATCAGTTTGTGGCCCTGGAAATTTGAAATGTACATTCAAATCGACTATTGAATGTTTACATTTTAGTTTGAAGAATAACTGACTGTAACAGTCGAATTGGCCAATGAAACATATCCCATTGTGTTCGGGATGGAGGTATTTAGCTAGGGGCGACAGTATTTCGGTTTGAATTGGTGTTTGTTTGGAGAAACACTATTTTAAAAATCAAATAAAGCATCGGCCAATCAGAAATTTCCTTCATAAATTTAAAAATATCTCAAAACCCCCAACCCCCGTAACCCGCTCTCGACGGAAACGATTTTCCCACCTTCCCGACCATTTTCCGACCGCCACAGCCACCTAACGCCTCCGCCACCACCCGATCTTCAAAGTCCTCTTCCTCCTCTTCAAATCAATACCACCCTCACTCCCCATCGCCGCTCCATCGCGAAGAACCGCACCTCCAAAGTCTTCAACTTTCCACCGCCGTCATGCACGACTCAGACCACCGAACTGGCCATGACCTCCCTGTTCCTGAAGCCCTCTCCAACCTCTTCATCGTGGTATAGGTCGATTTCAACATCGTGCAGCGGTTTGATCATTAGATCAAAGCCTAGTTTTGAACCAACATTGAAAGAAGACATTGTGACCGCAAGGACACTCTCTACATTCTAGAAGTGTCCAGGGATTTTTCTGAGCACGCAACGATTTTTAGCAAAGCAACAACCAAGGTGAGATTTCTAAACTGAAATGTAAATGGATTTGTGTTGTATAAGTTATATAAGCGAAATATAAATTATATACGTGTTGTATACCTCATGTACATGCGTTGTATAAGTTATATAGCGAAGTATGATTTATACATACATTGTATAAATGATATGTGTGTTGGAATGGAAACAAAATATATTTATATACAAATATATATATACTCCCCTCATCCATAAACCATGGGTGATATTTATTTATTGTGAATTAGTGTGAAAATTTTGGTGAATAATGCGAATGGTTGATAGGACTGTTTGTGGTTGATATTGTTTGGATTGTGGTTAAAAAAATACCACTGTGGTTGAAAAATACCCATTTGTGATTGAAACAAAATTAGAATAAATTGTGGAAAAGAAAATCACACTCGCCTGCGTGCGGATTAGATGTATGAAATCCCCATTGTCAAAAACCGCGAGCTTTTAAGGTAGAGCGAGGAGTCGTACTCGGGAAGGTGCCGGTTTTAAATACCCTGCCATTATGCTACCGAAATTTTCAATAATGTTCATGTGTTAGAATTATTTTCATATGTTGAAACTATATTCATGTGTTGAAACCATATTCATGTGTTGAATAGAAATTCATGTGTTGAAACCATATTCATGTGTTGAATAGAAATTCGTGTGTTGAACAGAAATTCATGTGAGGAATAAAATTCTTTGAAAAATAAAAACAATATTTTATCACATATCTAAACTATATAAACTATTCGTGTTTTAAATAAATTGTTTTAACATTAAAAATCACACTTTTATTATATGTATAAACGATAGAAATTATTCATGTGTTGAATAAAGGATTAGGATGATAAAAATTATATTTTTATCGTATGTGTGAAGTGGATAATATTCATGTGTTGAATATATATATTGAACAATATAATCTACATTTTATTGTGAATATGAAGTGCTAAAAATGTTCATGTGTTGAATATATATTTTTGATGATAAAAATATCATTTTTATCATATAAACGACTCGCTAAAAATATACAAGTGTTGAAACAAATATTTGTTTGCTATGAATATTATTTTCAACATGTAGGCGAACTAAATAAAATAGTCATGTGTTGAAATATATTTTTGTTCGCCAAAAATATCATTTTTATGTGAAACGTGAAGTGTTAAAAATAACCACTTGTTCAAATAAATATGTGTGGGTTGAAAATATTATTTTTAGCATGTGTAGGATGTGTTAAAAATAACCATATGTGGAAATAAACCTTTGTTCGCTAGAAATATTATTTTTTAGCTTAGTTTTGCACATATATATACATGTGTTGAACAGGAAGTGGATTAGCTATTGAGTAAAGAATTTATTAGCGTGCCCGACAAATAGGTAAACCTTAATGAGTTGGATGCGCAAATTTATTATTATATCATCTCCTGTAAATGCCATTGGATGCGGAGTGCTGGTTGTTTTGTGTGTATTAATAAACGTCGCCATAGGATAGTAATAATTAATTTTGAACTACACTGCATGGCATACTTCTTGAGGATACTCATACTTCATCATATCCCACATAAGCATTTGGAGCTTGTGTGATGAGGTTGAAGATTTACCATATGAGCGAGAGGCTTGTATGGCGATGATTATATATTACAGGTTGAACTGATGACTGATCTGGACTATATAAATTGTAACGGAAAAATTTCAAGATTATTAAAAACCCCACATGTGTCTGGAGATGACAATAAACACGTCTCTCTGGTCATTAAGGCACAAAAACCATTTATAGGGTGACGAGAATTTATTCTCTGGAGTTATGATCTATACACACTCCCCTGTGGACACCGGAATATAACATTATAAATATGTGCATGCTTATTAGGATTTATTGGGTATCTAATACGGCCCAATAAATTCCCAAATCCCTTCCCATACAAAGGAGGTTATGGCGAAATTTTTCGAAATATAAAGGTGTTAGTGAAATATTTGAAGTGAAAACGATATTGAAATCGCCGAATGAATTATATATATATATATATATATATATAATTTAATTAAAATGAATCGAGGCCGCACATTTCGCGTTTTGAAATCGTAATTTTAAACGATTATACCGAAAGATCCGACCATCGGATTTTGACGAAACTGGAACCATTGGGTTCGCTTTTGAGAGATCTTTCCAACGATATAAACTTTGTTAAGATCCAACTGTTAGATTTTCAGATATGTGTAAAACAAAATTAGGGGAAAACAGCGCCAGTGCCTCGGCAAGACCTGAAACGTCGTTTGATTAAATAGGGCTATTTTTAAATAAATAAAAATGGCGATGTATCGTTATAAAATATTATCGAAGATATAGAATGGAAATAAACCGATTTTTCTTGGTTTGCTTGATATTTGGTGGTTGAATGTGTTTGACATGAAAATTATACTAAAGAACTGAAATGTGAATGTCAAATGATTTAACCATGTGAAGAATTGATTTGAAAATCTAAATATACGTGGATTATTTGAAAAGGCCGAGTTAATTCTCATTTCAAATAATCGATCGACACTTAGAAGTCGAAGAGTTGAAGACGGTTCAAGACCGACGATCTTCACATTGGATGGATGGGCGCTACTGATGCTCATGATTGGAGTAGCTACCTTGAAGGAGCTGAAGTGGTAGCCGTCCGGACGTATTGTTGATTGTGCGGATATGCGAGGAATATGGTGCCTCTGGCTTCGTTCAAACCCAAAACGAACTTGTAAATGGACTGTGTGTCTGACACTAGATTTTGTTCTTTGCTGATTGATCTCTATTAAATATATATCTGTTTGGCGGTGGAGAATTTATTCTCTTGCTTAACGCCCTTCTCTGAGATGTATGAGCTCAGAGGTTATATATCGATAGAAATCAGTCGCATGGAGTGAATTGCATGTGTGGCACACCTAAGTGGCAGATGATCAAGGCTTCTATTGAAAAGCAAAGTCTTGTGTTTGATTATCAAAGCATGGCCTATGTGACGTAACTTTGTGTATAGTGTTGATTCGCGAGCCTCACACCTCGGTATGAGTCAAAAACGGGATAGTGACTGCAGGGAGAACACGATGTTTCCTTCTAGCTATAGGTGATGTCAGTGACCTACCAGCCCTGACATTTATATATTATTTTACCTGTGTGGTGGTTGGAATGCGAGGCGCCTCGGTTATAGGTCTGTAAGGACATGGAAACGTGTGTTCAGGAATTGCCAATCCTCAAAAGTAAGAGAGGACCGGCCCTGAAGATCCAAGGATTGTTGTGTGTGATCCTGAGACATTTGCTAGAGTGTCTCGAACGGAGAGGAGCTTGCCCCTTGCCTCGACTCATGATGGAATCCAATTTCCATTACGAAATTGCATATTTGATTGTATTACTAGTATAGCGACATGATATATGGTACCCACGCCGTCTATGATTGATATTTATGATTGAAGTCGTTTTTTTGAAACATATATGCACTGGTAATAATATCAAACACTTTTGTTTTATATGTATGAAGCATTACTTGGCCATTATAAGGTAAAACTCTATCCTCTGGCTTGCGTCGCATTGTGTGATGGGACCTGAGTCTTATAATGGCTTCATTTTTCAAAAAAGCATTGCGATTATTTAATAATTTACTTTATTTCATGCACTAGCAATCATTGGAGTAAACCTGTTCCGCGAAAGCGACGTGGTCCTATGATTTTCCTTATTACTGTTGTTTAATTAGTTAAGTAGATTTCTCATACCAGTCCCATGACTGACTCGTAGTTTGTTTCACCTTGCAGACTCAGGTGCCCTTATTTTCACATGGACAACCAAGTATCAGGTGGTTGGACTTTTTTGGGTTTGCTTTGCAGCAGGAGTGCACCTTTTGGATCATGGCGAGGCTTGACTTCACTGTATTGACTATTATTTTCCGTCATTGTTATTATATGTATATGATTCCGCCTCTGGCGATGTAGAATAATGTTTCTTTATGTACTCTCTATGTATATGTACCGCTTATGGCGATGTAGACTGATCATGTACTTTTATGCACTAAGTTGTATCCTGCACTGTGATCTCTGATGTTGTGATATGTATGATTTCGCTGCCATATTTGTGTACATTATTCTATTTCCTGCTTATACTATTATCTGTACTCTACTAATGATGATTAATGTGTTATATTCCAATGATTATCCTTAACACCGTAGCATGGGGTTTTGGGATCATCAAAGGTGGTATCTGAGCTTTGGTTAACCTTAGTTCTGGAATTTAACACATTAAACACCTCGTCAGAATAGAATCAGTGTTATTCTAAGGAGAGTAGCTCATTAGAGATAGGACTAGTAATGTCCTAGAACGAGCTAAGCCGAATAGCAAAAATAATCTGATCGGTACATCGTTGTCTTTCCTTTAGTTCTTCTGTTGTACCATATAATAAAATTATCATTTCTAAGGGCTGACTCTTTTCTTGCTTATACAGAACTTGGTAAATGGCTACCAGAGCTGCAGCAGCTAGAGGAGGCCGTGGAGGCCAAGAAGGCCGAGGCTGAGGCCGAGGAGATGTCCCCACTGTAGAAGGACCGTTAATACAACCACCAACCGCCCAACCATTCGAGCTAGACCGAGTGGCCATAAGATATAAGAATCTAGGAGGCAAAACCTTCTCAGGAACCGGTACGGTGATTGAGGCCTTGCCATGGTTGAAAACATGCTAAAAGATCTTGGGAGGCCTGAGGCTCGGAGATCAGGACAAGGCATTCATGGGAGCCTGGCTTTTGCAAGACGAAGCTGAATTATGGTGGGAAGCCATCACCGCAGAGAATCAAAATGCAGGGAGAACATGGGATGAGTTCAAAGAATGGTTCAAAGAGAAGTTCATCCCAGAACAAGCAATTGAGCGCATGCATGACGAATTTGCAAATCTCCAGCAAGGAGACCTCTCTGTGCAGGACTATCTCAATAAGTTTACACAGTTATCTTGCTACGCCCCAGAGCTTATCGCGACTGCCAAGTCCAAGAACAAGAGGTTTATCCACGGGCTAAAGAGTAAATATCAAGATAGGGCCATGAGCCACATCAAACTGGCATTTTCAGACTTAGTGGAGATGGCATGCAATTATGAGGACCTTGATCTGGACCGCGCCAAGAGTCAAGCGGGGAACAAGCGCAAGCCCTTTACGAACCAGGCTGAGTCAAGCAGCGTGGCATCCACAAATCAACAAACTAGCAGGATGCCAAAGGGAAGCTATTCAACTGTGGAAAGACGGGGCACTATTCTAATATGTGCACAGCCCCAAAATGGCAGAGGACTAATTCGTAGGGCTCAAGCCAGAACTCTCAGAACTCTCGTTCATGCTTCAACTGCCGCAGAACCAGACATCTCATCAAAGATTGTCCATTGCTTAAGAAGGCAGAAGTTGCACATGTGTACGACGAGGCGAACCCGCCGGCTGCTTCCGATGGGGCAGGAAAACCCGACGTTTTGGGAGGTACTCTTGCAATTAAAAAAATTCCTGTTTCTGTATTATTTGACATGGGTGCATTACGTAGTTTTATTGCAAGTAACACTGTTAACAAGTTAAAGTTAAAACAAAGAAAGCTTAGAGAATCGGTTAAAGTTCATAATCCAATAGGAGGATATCTTGTTCTTAGTTCATATTGTAGAGTGCCAGTCTCTTATTATTCCTATAAGTTTTCTTTTGATTTGATCACCATGGACTTTCCCAAATTTGATATCATTCTCGAGCTAGATTGGTTAACGCAATACAAGGCCAAAGTAAATTATGCGGAAAGGATAGTAAAAATTAAAACGAAACTTGGATATATTACTGTACCATGCCATGGTTCAAATCCAGATATAAAGGAATTTTGGTCTACTCTAGAAGTTATCCCCACTTCTTTAGAAAAGATTCATGTTGTTAAAAACTATGCGGATGTGTTTGAAGAAGTCGAAAACTTACCCCCACAAAGAGAAATTGAATTCAGAATCGATCTAATTCCAAATGCCAGACCAGTGGTACATCCAATTCGAAGAATGACTCCGAAAGAAAAAGAAGAATTAGGCGATCTAACTCATCAACTGCTATGGAAGGGTCTGATCAGACCTAGATTTTCTAGTTGGGGTGTAGCTGTAGTGGTTGTCCCTAAGTCGGATGGTACTCTCCGACTGTGTATTGATTACCGAGACCTCAACAAGCAGACACTCAAAAACAAATACCCGTTACCCCGCATCGATGATCTGTTAGACCAATTAAATGGGGTGAGAGTATTTTCCAGAATGGACCTAGCTACAGGTTTCCATCAACTGAGAATTGCCGAAGAGTGTGTTCCTTTGATAGCTTTCAGAGGTCCATACATATTTTATGAATGGTTAGTAATGTCGTTCGGCTTATGCAACGCTCCAGCATACTTTGTCGATCTAATGAATAGAGTGCTCAGGGAAGTTCTAAATAAATTTGTCCTGGTATTCATCGATGATATTTTAATCTACTCCAAGTCAAAAGCCGAGCATGAAAGACATTTGGAACAAGTATTGGGGATTCTGAGAAAGAACGTCTTCAAAGCCAAATTCTCTAAATGTATTTTCTAGCAAGAAGAAGTGAAGTTCCTTGGCCATGTCGTGTCAAAGGAAGGAATTATGTAGATCTAAGCAAAATTACAGCAGTTCAAGACTGGAAACAGCCTACTACACCCACAGAGGTCAGAATTTATATGGGGTTGGCTAGTTATTATCGAAAATTCGTTAAGGATTTTTCGAAGATATCCGGTCCATTAACGAAGCTTACAAAAAGCATGAGAAATTTAAGTGGACTTCCGACTGTGAGGAAGCTTTCCAGGAATTGAAATCAAAATTGACAATCGCTCCAGTATTAACCATTATCGATGGCAATCAGGATTTGACGGTTTGGACGGATGCTTCTATTAAAGGTCTGGGTGCAGTGTTAATGCAAAGAGGCCAAGTAGTCGCTTATGCTAGCCGCTAGCTGAAACCGCATGAGAAGAATTATGTAACTCATGATCTTGAGTTGCTTGCCATCGTTTTTTCTTTGAAAATTTGGAGGCATTACTTATTGGGTGAGAAATTCGAACTATTTACAGATCATCAATCATTGAAGTATTTGTTCACCCAGAATGATCTGAACTTAAGATAGCAACGTTGGCTAGAGTTTCTCACAGCATATGATCTTGATATTCTGTATACTCCGGGGAAAGCCAACGTTGTAGCTGATGCGCTTAGCAGAAAAACGGCAATCATTTCCAATCTTATAATTGTGATTGATAAAATATCTTCTCTCCAGAAGAATGATCACTTCATTCAAAGGACCAGAGAGAGAATACAGAAAGGCGAGCCCTCGAGTTTTTGAGTGGATAAGGAAGAAGTTCTGAGATTAAAAGGGAGGATCTGTGTTCCCAACATCCCAGAGCTCAAAAGGGAGGTGCTGGATGAATGCCATAAATCCAAGCTTTGCATTCATCCCGGCGTAAGTAAAATGTACAACGATATCAAGCGCACTTTCTGGTGGAGGTTCATGAATAGGGACATCTCTTTATATGTTAGCAGGTGCCCTACTTGTCAACTAGTCAAGAGAGACCAACAAAAGCTGGTCGAATTGTTGCAACCGTTGGAAGTCCCAGGTTGGAAGTGGGAACATATTTCCATGGATTTCATAGATGGTTTGCCCCAAACCAAGAAAGGTAATGACAGTATTTGGGTGATCGTAGATCGCTTCACGAAGACCGCCCATTTCATACCTGTCAGATCCAATAGAACCGCCCAAAGTCTAACGCAGATCTATTTCAAAGAAATTGTTAAGCTGAATGGAGTTCCCATCAGCATAGTCAGTGATAGAGACCCAATATTTGCTAGCAAATTCTGGGAGGCATTCCAAACAGAATTGGGGACAAAACTGAATTTGAGCACCGCTTATCACCCTCAGACAGATAGTCAAACTGAGCGGGTGAATAGAATTCTAGAAGATTTACTACGGGCTTGTATTATTGATTTTGGCGGGTCATGGGAAGATCACTTGCATTTGGCAGAATTCTCGTATAATAACACCAATCAAGCAAGTTTGAAAATGTCGCCATTTGAAGCGTTATATGGTAGACCGTGCAGATCTCCCGCATGTTGGGTAGAACCTGGAAACAGACTTGTGTTGGGACCTGATACGATTCGAGAAGCATCTGATAAAGTCGATTTCATCAAGAAACGATTGAAAACCACGCAAAGCCGACAGAAATTTATGCGGGTTCTAGAAGAAGAGATTTGGCATTCGTTGTTGGTGACTATGTTTATTTGAAAGTTTCTCCGATGAGAGGAGTGATCCGATTCGGTAAAACTGGGAAGTTGGCACCCAGGTTTATTGGTCCTATTCCTATACTTGAATGAATTGGAACTCTTGCTTATAGGATTTCATTACCTGGTTGGTTGCCTGGAGTGCATAATGTGTTTCATGTATCTCAACTTAGAAGACATATGCATGACCCAGATCTTGTTGTAGAAGAAGCAACGCAACAGGACTTGGAAATTACTCCAGAATTAGCAGTAAGAAGAGAGCCGTTAAAAATTGTTGGCAAAGAAACTAAAGAGCTAAGGGGCAAAAAGGTTCACTTAGTTAAAGTGCAGTGGAGTAGTGATCCTAGAGACTATACTTGGGAGACTGAGGAAAGCATTAAGCAAACTTACCCCAAATGCAGAGTGGACATCTCTGACTAACTCTGGTGCAAGGTTCCTTCACAATACTTTGCATTTCCATTTTTGTTTCCTACTGTACCGATGTTTCCTTTTTGGGGACGAAAAGTTTTAAGTGGGGGAGATTGTAACAACCCGGAAAATGCGAGCCAATTTAAAAAATTTTAATTGGTTATTTTAAAGAAATTTGAACAATTGAAATAGAATATTTCAATAAAATAAAGAGTTAGAAATGGTGCGGCAGTTTGAAAATTTGAATTCAAATATTGACTGACTGTACCGGGTGCAAAATAAAACAGATTTTAGTGAAACCAAAAATATTAAAATATTTTTATGAATATCTTTCTAATGAATCTGAAAAATCAAAGTTTCATAGCGGGAATCAAAAGTTATGGCCAAATGAATTTTCAGAAAGGTCGCTATAGAGAATATATAGCCCTTGAAAATAGACATTTTGAAACGACCTCGGAATTCGACGAAACCACTTTTGTTGGATACGGGAAGTTAAATTATTGCTAGGTTTTCAAATTCCATAATTTTTGAAGCTAATATGTGAGCATGTCAAAAGAAAATGTATTTGGTTGATTTCTGTTAAATTGGATCGACCAGAAAATGGCCATTTTTCAAACTGTCTCTGAATTCAACGATACTAGTTTTGTTGGGACCGTAGTGTCAAAACATATCTAGATTTATTTTTCTGGAATTTTTCGAATCAGTTTGTGGCCCTGGCAAATTGAAATGTACATTCAAATCGAATATTGAATGTTTTATATTTTAATTAGAAGAATAACCGACTGTAACGGTCGAATTAGCCTACGAGACATATCCCATTGTGTTCAGGATGGTGGTATTTAGCTAGGGGCGATAGTCGTTGGGTTTGAATTGGTGTTCGTTTGGAGAAACACTATTTTAGTATTAAATAAAGCATCGGCCAATCAGAAATTTCCTTCATAAATTTAAAAATATCTCAAACCCCCCCTGTAACCCGCTCTCGATGGAAACGATTTTCCCACGTACCCGACCATTTTCCGACCACCACAGCCACCTGATGCCACCACCCGATCTTCAAAGCCCTCTTCCACTTCTTCAAATCAATTCCACCCTCACTCCCCATCATCGCTCCATTGGAAGAACCGCGCCTCCAAAGTCTTCAACTTTCCACCACCTCCATGCACGACTCAGACCACCGAACCGGCCGTGACCCCTCTGCGCCTGAAGCCCTCTCCAACCTCTTCGTCGTGGTACAGGTCGATTTCAACATTGTGCAGCGGTTTGGTCGTTAGATCAAAACCTAGTTTTGAACCAACGTTGAAAGGAGACATCGTGACTGCAAGGACGCTCTCTACATTCTAGAAGTGTCCAGGGATTTTTCTGAGCACGCTATGATTTTTAGCAAAGCAACAACCATGGTGAGATTTATAAACTGAAATGTAATTAGATTTATGTTGTATAAGTTATATAAGCGAAATATAAATTATATACATGTTGTATACCTCATGTACATGCGTTGTATAAGTTATATGAGCGAGGTACGATTTATACATACATTGTATAAATGAAATTTGTGTTGGAATGGAAATAATATATATTTATATACGAATATATATACTCCCCTCGTCCACAAACCATGGGCGATATTTATTGATTGTGAATTGGTGTGAAAATTTTGGCGAATAATGCGAATGGTTGATACGATTGTTTGTGGTTGATATTGTTTGGATTGTGGCTGAAAAAATACCACTGTGGTTGAAAAATACTCATTTATGATTGAAATAAAATTAGAATAAATTATGGAAAATAAAATCATACTCACCTACGTGCGGATTAGATGTATGAAATCCCTATTGTCAAAAACCGCAAGGTTTTAAGGTAGAGCGAGGAGCCGTACTCGAGACGGTGCCAGTTTTAAATACCCTGTCGTTATGTTGCCGAAATTTTCAACAATGTTCATGTGGTAGAATTATTTTCATATGTTGAAACTATATTCATGTGTTGAAACCATATTCATGTGTTGAATAGAAATTCATGTGTTGAAACCGCATTCATGTGTTGAATAGAAATTCATGTGATGAATAAAATTCTTTGAAAAATAAAAACAACATTTTATCACATATCTAAACTATATAAGCTATTCGTGTTTTAAATAAATTGTTTTAACATTAAAAATCATATTTTTATTATATATATAAACGATAGAAATTATTCATGTGTTTAACAAAGGATTAGGACGATAAAAATTATAT
The DNA here is from genome assembly GCA_030737875.1 of Allium sativum. Lineage (NCBI taxonomy): Eukaryota > Viridiplantae > Streptophyta > Magnoliopsida > Asparagales > Amaryllidaceae > Allium > Allium sativum. The sequence goes on along the minus strand of CM060916.1, from coordinate 1,040,723,237 downwards.
TATTATCGTATGTGTGAAGTGGATAATATTCATGTGTTGAATATATAGATTGAACAATATAATCTACATTTTATTGTGATTATGAAGTGCTAAAAATGTTCATGTGTTGAATATATATTTTTGATGATAAAAATATCATTTTTATCATATAAATGACTCGCTAAAAATATACAAGTGTTGAAACAAATATTTGTTTGCTATGAATATTATTTTTAACTTGTAGGTGAACTAAGTAAAATAGTCATGTGTTGAAATATATTTTTGTTCACCAAAAATATCATTTTTATGCGAAACGTGAAGTGTTAAAAATAACCACTTGTTCAAATAAATATGTGTGGGTTGAAAATACTGTTTTTAACACGTGTAGGAAGTGTTAAAAATAACCATATGTGGAAATAAACCTTTGTTCGCTAGAAATATTATTTTTTAGCTTAGTTTTGCACATATATATACATGTGCTGAACAGGAAGTGGATTAGCTGTTGAGTAAAGAATTTATTTGCATGTCTGACAAATAGGTAAACCTTAATGAGTTGGATGTGCAAATTTATTATTATATCATCTCCTGTAAATACCAATGGATGCGGAGTGCTGGTTGTTTTGTGTGTATTAATAAACGTCGCCATAGGATAGTAACAATTAATTTTGAACTACACTACATGGCATACTTCTTGAAGATAGGCATACTTCATCATATCCCAAATAAGCATTTGGAGCTTGTGTGACGAGGTTGAAGATTTACCATATGAGCGAGAGGCTTGTATGGCGATGATTATATATTACAGGTTGAATTGATGACTGATCTGGACTATATAAATTGTAACGGTAATGTAACACCCCACGTCCATTAATGTCACTCACAAAGGGAAAGCATTAACTTCCATGGAGGTTATAAGTGAATATAGAACAGAAAAATTACAACAAGACAGATTATAAATAGTACTTGGAAATCTAAAACTTCATTTTATTGCAGCGAAAATTAAACATGTTTGTTACATCAAAAAACCATAGATCATAACCAAGTACAATATCCATCTTCATAAAAACAAAATACATAATCCCATTACATAAATAGCCATTAAAAGATAACAAGATGGACTTTACTTCAATGATCCAGGCTTTCCAAAGAAAGATGAAGATTTTCAATCAAACTCCATTAGAGCTGGGCCCAACCTGAGGACCTGGAGGGGGAAAAATGATAGAAATAGAGGGGGTCAGACATAAAGTCTGGCGAGTATGATAATTCTAACAATACTATTGTCAAAATAACTAGACTAAGGCATAAGCTGGAAGACAAGTAAATGTCTATGAACTCTTAGGAAGATAAAGATAACGTTTAAGATAACGTTAAAGATAACGGTAAAGGCACACCTAATTACTAACGAATGATTACTACATTGCACCGCATATTACTACACTGCACCACACCAGTCATCCTATTGTTTGATCCCACTTGCTTCACACAGAAACTTTATAAATAGCCTTACATACCCCTAGCTGACTACATAGGTGCCGTCTGCCCCTATCTCCACTAGGTGTACCCCACTACCCACTTTCGATTGGCTCCCTACTCGTAGATACCCGTGCTGGCCCCCACGGTGGGGTGTATAACTCCCCTAAAGTGGCAACCCGATACAACTTGAGAATGCACGGCTTATACCAACACGATACAACAACGTTTTACCTACCAGCCCGGGTCCACACACGCATACGAAACCCGTTGGACTTGCGTTGCCACCGCTCCCCGTTTTTGCCTCTTACAGTCGAACCCAGCATGTGTGTCCCGTCCTCGACTTGGGTCGAGCCCACAAAGATACGTTTGGGATACTGGTCGAAATGGGCCCCCCACAAGCTACCCACCTAAGCTTGTCACTAGTATATCCCACTTAACCCTCTTAGTCATGTTCAGTTACATGTGTGTTTGGTTAAGTCTTACTAATCGTATTTCACATGCCACTAAGGGCACCCCCTAGATTCCTCATGCCACCCAAGGCACCTACTTAACCCCCATGTCCCACCTTACATGTTTATCTGGTTAAGTGTTTCTTAATTCATTCAGGTCATAACCTCATAAAGACCTCTCACATTAGACTGGCATTTATGGCTGCTGGATTTGCCGGGCGAGTCCGGACAGTCTTACACCATAAAAGAGTCTAACCTCGTGTCTTTACAACCGTTATGCTTTAGTTTAGGCCTAGGACCTCTCACATTGGGCTGACATTTGTGACTACTGGATTTGCCGGGCGGGTCCGGGCAGGTTTACATCACAAACGAGTCCAACCTCGTGTCCTAAGCATTGATTAACACTTAAAATCTTTTACCCCATTTTTCATAATTCCCTATTCAAATTATTAATTAAGTCAACTTTTAATGAAGTCCATAATTGACTCAATTATGGCCATCCACTTATGGCATGCAAAATCATATCAATTGCACCCCAACTTTATAATATTAAATCCTTAATATTACCCCTACTCCACGTTTATACGTTCGCTTATTCAACGCATAATATAGGCTAGACTTGTATAGTCTAACACCTAGCACAAAGATAAATTATCACAACATATAGACAATTAAAATAAATATAATCATAATAGGGGTGAAACTTGCATAAACTACACATGTTAAGGATCAAAAGGTGTCAACTTGTTAAATGTCTCAATTTATATTATATGATTATAGTCCAAATCTATACATAAACTTGCATATGGGGTTTTTAGGCAACATAATGATGGTGGGAACTAGCATAGGATATCACATATGTCATAGCATAATTTTAGATGTCATAATAGATGTCTTGGTATATGTTCGTAACTTTTCTAATCAATCTAACTTGCATATGTGACTTGTCATATAGATCAACATAACCCAAACATGATGATTTAATTAATATGAACTAACTAGCATAGATGGTAACATCATGGCCTTTTTAACATGTATGATTCATCACAACTTAGCATAGAAACTTTCAACATACATAACATCATCATAGCATGATTTACAACATATAAGATATCATCATCACATAACATTGGATTTACAATATACATGATAGCAAAAGGGGTTTACAACAACATATATGATAATTCACATCATCTACTCATAATCCATTCATAACTCAACCTAATTAAAATGATAATAATCTTGTTAAGATCATCATACTCACAATTTAGAGAAGAAAAGAGAGAGTTTTGCTTTGCTTTAGGGTTGAGAGAATTAGAATTGAATTTGCTTTTCTTCTTTCTTAGTTGGCGGTGGCTCCATTGATTTCCATGGCGATGGTATGACGGTAACTATTCTATTTTAATTAGGTTTAGGGTTAGCATTAGGATGTATTTATAGGTGTAGGAAGTTATTTAGGACCATTAGATTAACCCTGAACCATGAGAACCAATCAAATGCAAAATCTGCATTTGAGCGAATCGGCCCACGGGTTGACAGCCAAACACCCTGGATTAACCCCTAGTCGACCCAGCGAGGCTCGGGTCGACCTCAAAAATGGGTCAGTTCGGTTATTCCCCCTCCCAATTCGCTGTCTTGAACTTTTTCGCATATTTATTTATTTAATTTTTAATTTTTATATATATATCAATATATATATATTTCCCTGCGCAACCCATTTCACTTAATTCTTTTCTAAAAATTAAGTATACTTTAATTTGTGAACTTTAATGTTATAAAATTATGGGGTGTTACAGGTAAAATTGCAAGATTAATAAAAACCCCACATGGGTCTGGAGATGACAATAAACACGTCTCTCTGGTCATTAAGGCACAAAAACCATTTATAGGGTGACGAGAATTTATTCTCTGGAGTTATGATCTATACACACTCCCCTGTGGACACCGGAATATATCACTATAAATATGTGCATGCTTATTAGGATTTATTGGGTATCTAATACGGCCCAATAAATTTCCAAATCCCTTCCAATACAAAGGAGGTTATGGCGAAATTTTTCGAAATATAAAGGTGTTAGTGAAATATTTGAAGTGAAAACGATATTGAAATCGCCGAATGAATTATATATATATATATATATATATATATAATTTAATTAAAATGAATCGAGGCCGCACATTTCGCGTTTTGAAATCGTAATTTTAAACGATTATACCGAAAGATCCGACCATCGGATTTTGACGAAACTGGAACCATTGGGTTCGCTTTTGAGAGATCTTTCCAACGATATAAACTTTGTTAAGATCCAACTGTTAGATTTTCAGATATGTGTAAAACAAAATTAGGGGAAAACAGCGCCAGTGCCTCGGCAAGACCTGAAACGTCGTTTGATTAAATAGGGCTATTTTTAAATAAATAAAAATGGCGATGTATCGTTATAAAATATTATCGAAGATATAGAATGGAAATAAACCGATTTTTCTTGGTTTGCTTGATATTTGGTGGTTGAATGTGTTTGACATGAAAATTATACTAAAGAACTGAAATGTGAATGTCGAATGATTTAACCATGTGAAGAATTGATTTGAAAATCTAAATATACGTGGATTATTTGAAAAGGCCGAGTTAATTCTCATTTCAAATAATCGATCGACACTTAGAAGTCGAAGAGTTGAAGACGGTTCAAGACCGACGATCTTCACATTGGATGGATGGGCGCTACTGATGCTCATGATTGGAGTAGCTACCTTGAAGGAGCTGAAGTGGTAGCCGTCTGGACGTATTGTTGATTGTACGGATATGCGAGGAATATGGTGCCTCCGGCTTCGTTCAAACCCAGAACGAACTTGTAAATGGACTGTGTGTCTGACATTAGATTTTGTTCTTTGCTGATTGATCTTTATTAAATATATATCTGTTTGGCGGCGGAGAATTTATTTTCTTGCTTAACGCCCTTCTCTGAGACATATGAGCTTAGAGGTTATATATCGATAGAAATCAGTTGCATGGAGTGAATTGCCTGTGTGGCACGCCTAAGTGGCAGATGATCAAGGCTTCTGTTGAAAAGGAAAGTCTTGTGGTTGATGATCAAAGCATGGCCTATGTGGCGTAGCTTTGTGTATAGCGTTGATTCGCGAGCCTCACACCTCAGTATGAGTCAAAAACGGGATAGTGACTGCAGCGAAAACACGACGTTTCCTTCTAGCTATGGGTGATGTCAGTGACCTACCAGCCTTGACATTTATATATTATTTTACCTGTGTGGTTGTTGGAATGCGTGGTGCCTCGGTTATAGGTCTGTAAGGACTGGGAAACGTGTGTTCAGGAATTGCCAATCCTCAAATGTAAGAGAGGACCGGCCCTGAAGATCCAAGGATTGCTGTGTGTGATCCTGAGACATTTGCTAGAGTGTCTCGAACGGAGAGGAGCTTGCCCCTTGCCTCGACTCATGATGGAATCCAATTTCCAATACGAAATTGCAGATTTGATTGTATTACTAGTATGGCGACATGATATATGGTACCCATGCGGTCTATGATTGATATTTATGGTTGAAGTCATTTTTTTGAAACATATATGCACTAGTAATAATATCAAACACTTTTTTTATACGTATGAAGCATTTCTTGGCCATTATAAGGTAAAACTCTATCCTCCGGCTTGCGTCGCATTGTGTGATGGGACCTGAGTCTTATAATGGCTTCATTTTTATAAAAAGCATTGCGACGATTTAATAATTTACTTTATTTCATGCACTAGCAATCATTGGAGTAAACCAATTCCGCGAAAGCGGCGTGGTCCTATGATTTTCCTTATTATTGTTGTTTAATTAGTTAAGTAGATTTCTCATACCCGTCCCATGACTGACTCGTAGTTTATTTCACCTTGCAAACTCGGGTGCCCTTATTTTCACAAGGGCTGCCAAGTATCAGGTGGCTGAACCTATTTTGGCTTTGCACTGCAGCAGGAGTGCATCTTTTGGACCATGGCGAGGCTTGACTTCACAGTGTTGACTATTGATTTTCCGTCATTGTTATTATATGTATATGATTCCGCCTCTAGCGATGTAGACTGATGTTTCTTTATGTACTCTCTATGTATATATACCGCTTTTGGCGATGTAGACTGATCATGTACTTTTATGCACTAAGTTGTATCCTGCACTGTGCTCTTTGATGTTGTGATATGTATGATTCCGCTCTCATATTTGTGTAAATTATTCTATTTCCTGCTTATGCCATTATCTGTACTCTACTAATGATGATTAATGCGTTATATTCCAATGATTATCCTTAACACCATAGCACGGGGTTTTGGGATCGTCACATCAAATATAAACCCTTTTTGGACTGATATTAAAATTCTCAAATTTAGTTATATAAATTATTCTATCATAATCCAGATTTTCCAAACTTACTACTACTAAATCTATTTCTTTTGTAATAGCACAAATCTCAGTAGTGACATTAAGTAAATTCATTTGTATGCTACTGTCATTTATATGCACACATATATATACCCCATTGTGACAACAATTTATTAAGGTTTCCAAAATTTTGCATTTAATGCATTTTTAAATGTTGAAGCATAATTCTCAAATTTAGTTATATAAATTATTCTATCATAATCCAGATTTTCCAAACTTACTACTACTAAATCTATTTCTTTTGTAACAGCATAAATCTCAGTAGTGACATTAAGTAAATTCATTTGTATGCTACTGTCATTTATATGCACACATATATATACCCCATTGTGACAACAATTTATTAAGGTTTCCAAAATTTTGCATTTAATGCATTTTTAAATATTGAAGCATTAAAATTTTGATTTTCTACTTTAACATAGAACCCTTTTATTTCTTACGAAACATTGTCAATAAATGTCTCTTTTTAGATTTGTAATGTTTTGAAAACATTGTCTACACGTTCATAAATCTTTGGTTTTTAAGAGTAGATAATCTTTCCACTTTCTTTTGCTTATTGAACAAAATATTAATGCATACCAAATTTTAACAAAGCAATTTTCAAAAATTCCAAAAATGTTGCAATAAGAAATTTGTTGTCCATTTTAAAGGTTTGAAAACACTTACTAAATGTCTCAGAATAAGAGCAAAAATGAATTTCCTTTTATTCTCCTGAAATTATTGATATATAGAATATCTTGTCATTTACAATTTATAGGAATGATAAATGTTTTGAGGTCTTGCATGAAAACAAAAGCTAATTCTATAAAATAAAATCTTGATTGAATGCCAAAATTTATTAAGCAAAAATTAAGTTAGTTAAAATGTCTAATTGACATTCCTTATTATATTTTAAAAATATGTTTTGACTTCTCATAATAAGTCTTTCGAAAAATTACTCAGTAAAGTTTAATTTCTTTATTTTTAGTAAAATGTTCCAAATGAAGATCTTAATTTTAACGTTTTACAAATATTTACTATACGCCCAAAATCTCTTAATTTAAGAGTAAAGTATCTTTCCTATTCCAACACTAATCTTTTATTCATATACTGAACATCAATCTTTAATGACTTTCAAAACGATAATTGTTTTGAAATAAATGTTCATTTTCTACTTGAAAAATGAGACCTAAATCTCTTAGCATCGAATTAATTAGCAATTAATTCTTCTATTCCTATATATATTTTTAGCTTATTCTTTTACTTTCAAATATTTTGAAACCTTAGACTGCATTCGTTTTAGCTTAAAACTCTCATATATATATATATATATATATATATATATATATATGTGTGAATTTTGATTCATTGCTCTTTTGTTTGCACAATGAGAGGTCCTTCAAAATTTAATTTAATGATAATAATAAATTCCAGATTGTTAAATAAATTCCTTGGAGTAATATTCGTACTTTCTCAAATGCTTCTCATTTAACGAGGGTTTTATTATTTCTATCTTACCCAATTTTAGTAAATAAATTTACTATCTTTTCTCTTTTAATTGAATATGTCAATGACGTTAATTTACCAAGTTCATATGTCTTGTTTTCTTTCTCTTTTTGTTATTGATTAAACACCAATTTACTATAATAATTTGTGCTAGATATTTAAAGAAAGAATATTTTCAAATCTAAGCTTTAAAAGCTAGTTACATCATTAATCATTTGAATTGTTTAGTGCTTATTGCTTTAATTTCTTTTCCATTAAAGCTCTTATTTGTAAACAATTACAAGTAACCTTTTCATCTTGTGTTTCCACTAAAAAATCAATATTGTGTGTCTAACAGAAGAACTATTGAACATCTATAACCCAATTTTTTTCTTCTTCAGTTGGGATTATTATGTAATTCTAGTCCATATATAAGAGGTTAAACGGTTCTTTAAGAATTTCCCCTTTCAAATAACTTTGTAGTATGTCAAAAACTTATCTTAATAGGTTTTTAAATATTCTTGGTCTTTTGTTTGCATTTTTCTGCCACACTATTCTATGGAAGTATATTTATTAAAATTTCTATTTTTTGAAATAAGTTTACGGTGTGTCAAAAATCATAATTGTAGGCTTTACATTTCTTTGTTAATTAAGATAACATGTTTATTCTTTCAATTCTCCTACCACACCTTCAATCTTTTCAACAAAGGTTGATATCTTCATTTACGGAAGTCGGTATCTCGTCTTAACCCTTTTTTCATATTCTTTATTTTTTCCCCTATCCCTACACTATCATGATACATGTCCATTATGTCCATTTCAACCCTTTTAAATATTTCTTATTAATATGGACATTTTTAATATCACATCCAAATATACATTCAATAAATGGCCTCAATAAATCCATTAATACTTTCCTTTCTGACCATTTAGCGCTCTTTTGAAATCTTTGACATTCATGGCTCCATTTTATATCAGTAATCAAAGATGTACTTCCATTTCTTAGAAAAAACCAGATATATTTCTCAGTTTAATCCATATTAATTGTCCACCTAATGGACATTTATTTCAACTCTTTCTTTTCCAAACTAAATGATTCATCCGATTAATTTCCATTTATCGCTTATTAAATAAGGAGGTTTCAGTCTTTTCCATTCTCCAGATTCTATAACCATCCAATGCTTAGAAGTCTCTAAATTGACAAGGATGTTGCTATATTACTATATGGCCTCTAGACTATTTCTAGAATTTAGTGCCATGTATTTCCTTAAAAGAACCACATATGCTCTTTTCTAAAAATATGCGTACTTTAAAAACATATATATACTTATATATATATATATATATATATAGTAAAACTTTCTAAAAATCCTTTTTTAAAATAACAAGTATGCCTCTCATACTTATATATTTTCCTATAATCGGGTAACCTATGCTTTGATACCAAATGTAATAACCCACCCGGAATGGGCCTAAATTTCGGCCTAGGTAAGTCCCATCGAAACTTAGAGCCAGTCTAAACGGGTCATTGGTTCCTGTAAGGAATTACATTTGCACAGGATAATAGATAGATATTGCATTATGGAAATTTCACGTAGCAGAAAGAGAAAGTATAATACCAAAATATGATGTAACATTTCATAAAAACCGCAGAATTCAAACATAGGTTGTCAAGATACAATTATTTCATGGGTACATCAATAAACTCATCATTAAAAGTTTCTATAAGCAATACAACAATGATAACTAATAATAGCGTAATATCTCCATTTTCATCCTCAGTTTCCAACATTGCTTCGTCTATTAAATCTACCCCATCTGCTAACATGTTGGATATGTTAAGGAGAGGGGTCAGAACATAAAGTCTTGTATGACTGAAAATAGTATTTACTTAAGGTCCATACCCCAGATTTAGCAGGTTATATATGTTAAGGTATGTTTGCGAAACAAACAAGCATTCACATGAACATAAAGTATCTAACCAATGAAGTGGATATCCGAGTCAATAGCTTAAGCTCTCCATTAGTGCATTTAGGGTGAAAACCCAACGAGGTGGGAATCCTCGGTCACTTAAAACCCATATTAAAGGTGGATTCTTATGATCTCTTATAACCCTAAGGTGGACTCCAGCCCCTTAAGACCTTGTCCTAATAAACCCATGTTCTTAAGTATATATTCTCACAAGTAATATGAGAAGTAGTATTTCGAACGTTAATTCTTAACTAATATTACGATAGAACACTTATACCGCTTAAGACTTCCCTTACACAATTGGTGAGCATGGTACGGCCACATATCATATGTAAACCAATTATGTCCATATATTATCCCTTACAAGCTTTAATAGCAAGTGGACATCTACTTTGCTCCGTTACTGCTATGCTAAACCACTTTCAGAGAAGGAGGACCATAGACTTACTTCGAATCTAATAAGGGTAGGTCCCATGATTTTGGAATATATCCCAGGAATAAACCTTTGGAAAGGATCCTAGTCCTAACCACTTAAGATCCAAACTAGATAAGAAGACGGTCAGTACTTAAGACCTTCCCAAGGCGTAGGAAACCTTCATATTTCCACACACAACATGTTTATATATATATACACACACACTAGACCTCTCATATTAAACCGTCTACTTGTAGATTCTCGATATGTCGGGCAGTTTCAGGCAGACTTCTACAGCAAGTGGGTTTAACCCTGTGTCATAGTATACTAAACTTGATTGGCCCATGGCACCCAGCCTCTCACATTAGTCGGACCCACTTGTGTTTGCTGGATTTGCGGGTTAGTTCCAGGCAGACTTCTACTAAAATGACAACTAACCTTATGTTTATGTGTCATTATTTAAAATTTATATAAGCCATTCTACACGCACACAAAAACAACCAATATATGGGACATTTCAAATTCAAATCTTATCCTAATCACATTTACTACGTCACTATTACGCTAACTTCATTAATTACGCTATATAAGTAGAATATTCAGTATGTATATATATCTAGTTTTTCATGTGAACGAGAGAACGTTTTAACGAGGTAATATTTGTCATTTTGGTCTACATTTAAGGCATACAAGTTAATTCCCACATCCGACCGCTACATTCACAGCATAATGGCATAATTTCATAATTACAGATAGCAGTAATGGAAAAAATACAACATACAATTAAAATTTGCACTCTAGGCTTGTAAGGATAATCCTAGTAATGAATCAAGAACATGGTGTAAATTTACACCATATATATCCACACATATACATACGTATGTGTAAATATATACATACATATATTTAAACCTTTATTTATCTAATTTATCCCTTCTTATGTTGTACATAAAAACAATGACATTTAATTTAATTCAAATCTGAATACGTTTGGATTATCTGTTTAGAATAGAAACCCAAACCTATTCAACTAATAAAACTAATCAAATCTTAACATTTTTACAATATAAACCAAGATTTAGATAAAAAGGTTAAATCAAATAAAATAAAAGTATATCAACCAAAATGTTCTTTAGCCGCTACTAAAACAAATAAGCAAAATAATATAAATTGACAATTCTTGCGAAATACATAAAAACAGGAGATTTGGGGGGTTTTGTAGTTTAATATTGTCATCATACCAAATTCCCTTAATAATACTAATCCATATAATAATATACAAATGTAGAATATGCCTAAGTAAATACTAATTCCACTCACAATGATTGGAAATGTCGTAGATCTAATGTTTTCATGCCTACTTGATGAGAAATCCAATCCTTAGAGATCTATATACATAAGAATAAAATAATTAAAATTATTATATATATATATCATGTGATTCCATATCAATATTCTAATATCAGTTCAATAAAAAAAGATTAAAGAAAGAAGAATAAATTTGTAAGAGAGATAGAAAACCTATTTTTAAATTTCTCTGGAATTAATGGCAGTAGAGTGGAGGCACAAATAGAGAGATTGGCTAGGTTTAGGTATGGATCTTAGAGGGTTGTTTATAGGTGTTTGTGTAAACAAGAACCGTCGGATTATTAAGATTTAATCCTAGTTGTTCATCCTTATAATTTAACCCAAAAATCTAACCCAAACCAGCCTTATTAGGCATTACAAGTGCCAAGCGATCGATCTACCATCTAGAAGGGGGGCGACCGGGGATCCACACCCCTTCTAGGGGTAGGTTGATCTCTTGTTCTTTGAATCGCCCAATAAACGTATGTGGGGGCTGGAGATATTTAATATATATAACGTTAATTGATTTGGCTTATTTCTTACCGTATAAATATTATTCTTGTCCCCTTATCCTTATCTTTTTGTTTGAAATTCAAATCTACCTAAGGGAATATTTTTTTAATTCAATTTATGTATCCCTTAGATATAAATTATTAATTTAACCACATATGTATACACATTTGCTGTACGATTTCTCTGAATAGTAATTTCTTCATACGAGCACCGTTTTCAACATATTATATATGAAAACGTATTAGAATTTTGCCATGAATCCAAATAAAAGATTTTCATAACCAAATTCTTAATATTGCAAAATTTCTCTTTTCATCCTGTTTATTTTTTATTATTTAATTGCTCATTTCCATTAACTATTAATATTTATATTTTTAGGTATATTTTCCAGGGTGTTACACGTTCATACATGTTATTTTGGGTTAGGATAAATCAATGACACTACTTTTCATTAGATCATATGATCTATCTTAAATGAGTGTTTGCATCGAGATCTAAATGCAGAATTATTATTGATGGCTAATCTCGAAAAAATCTCTGAGGGTAGGTGACAGCTACCCTACATTCAATCTCCATAGTTCTTATTCAATGCTTATCCACCATTGTTGGTTTCAAATTTTCAATTGATCTGAATTGGTTTTCAGATAAGACTCACCTAAATTTGGTTAGTTTCTTTGGATCACTCACCCTGAAAATACTATTTAAGGCTTGGGAGTTCTTCATTTCTTAACTCATTGCTTCATAAAACATCTTTTAAGGAAGTATATCTTTCAAATACCCTTCGGGTGAACATTGAATTGTTAAACCTCATTTATTATGTCATTTAGATGGTAAGTTCTTTTTAGTTTAATAGGTCCAAAAAATCACACTTACCTTATTCGGTAATTACTTTCCATGTTCAATCCTAACTATACATTAAATAACGACATAAAAACCTTTTAAATTCTTTTTTTTAGTAGAGCCGACGGGGTTGAGTAGACCCCTACCACTTTTATGATATACAAAAATGATTACATGGAAACAAAGCAAGAGAAAAAACCAAAAATATTGCAGAGACAACACAATATATCAATGCCTATTTTAAAAGAGACAAAATAGAACAAATATATACAAAAGTAGTTGTAACCATCAGCAAGTATCAATGCACAAAAATCCAAGGATCAAACGTGAATTTGAGAATATTGATCCCATTCCTAATGTCATGCCATATGTGTTGCTTCCATTGCGCGTAGTTAAATAAGTGCCATTGATCGAAGGCACAAGCATTGCATTCCTTCCAAACATTGGTAACAAGCTTCTTTAGAATGTAATTGAATAACCTTGAGTTAGCTCTTTTGGTTCTCACTTTCTTTCGTATATATTTTCATTGGTCAATACTAGAAGTAGGAAAACAAATTTGTCCAATTTGTGCAGGAACATTAGTCCAGAGTTGAAACCCCACCGTGCATTCAAAGAACAAGTGCTTCAGATTTCAGTCTCCACTCCACAAATTGCACAAGAATTGCACGATTCGGCACCTTCCACAGGGTTAGGTTTTCCATCGCATTATTATCTCTCTTTTGTACAAGCTTGTGTCATCAGCATACATCAAGATTGGAAGTACCAGGCAACAAAATATATAGATACTTCATTTTTAACTTCTCACCTTGCCAATTCCAGATCTAAGAAAGTTGAGAAATTGCATGTGTATTGTTGCTTTCGATCTTATTCCGAATAGCTTGAACATTATGTGTAGTAGTTACAAGCATGCATGATTTATCATGCACAAGAAAGTCAACCACTTTGGTATCGTGGTGCACACCAGAAAGATGTTTCTCTAGGAATGTAACCTCATGATCGATGATACAACCATACTCCAACAATAGGTCCTCCCAAAATTTAATTCGATCCTAAGCAGCACGACCAAATTTGAAATATGGGAGTAGCCTAACTTTGTGCTTATTATTACACTTCCAAGTCCAGCTAAAACCTTGAAGATTATTTGAAGATCAGAATTTGTGGTCTTTGAGGACATGCTCATGGACCATAAAACCCATAGACTTTTCTTAATGTTAATAATATCCTCAATGTGCTTCCCAATGGCAAAAATGTTCCAAATTTTAGTATTGACAATACTAAGCCTGCCTTTTTGTATGGGACCTTCAAGTTTTGAGAAAGAAATAGGAGTAATATATTTAGCATGTATACTACCTTTCCGTAAGAATTTCATGAAAGCAGATTTGATCATGCTATGTAGTTTGTTTAGAAGTAAATATGTACGAGAGTAATATACTTGCATGGCAATTATGACAGATTTGATAAGAGTTAGTCTACCAACTTGACTGAGAAGACTAGTAGACTAACATTCCATTCTCTTAGTAATTTCATCAAACAAAGGAAGGCATTGAATTGTAGTCATTCTCGAGGTGGCCATAAGCATACCTAGGTAAGATAATGGTGAGTTACTACATCTAAGGTCAATGAGGCCTTGAATGTAATCACTACGACTTGGACTAATCCCAGCAAGCATAATGTCAGATTTTTCAAATTTGACTTTCAAACCAGTGCGTAGGTAGATTAATCAAGTGTAGACATGATACTACATAGTGTTTTGTTATTAGGTTTGCAGAATATGATTAAATCATCAGCAAACATAAGAGATGTTATACATGGATCATTGCATTTAGGATGAAACTCAAATTGGTTATAATCAACTAGCTTATTTAGCATTCTGGTCAACAATTCCACAACAGTAATGAATAAATAAGCAGAAATTGGGTCACCTTGCCTTATATCTTGTTTTCTTTTAAAGAAGCCAATAGGGGAGTCTTGACATTAATTGATAAGTGGGCAGTACTCACACATGCATAAATCCACACACAAAAGCAGGGTGGAAAATTCATGTAGCTTAGTATTCTGATAATAGAGGACCGTTGCAAGGTATCAAAAGCCTTCCATATGTCGGGTTTTATCATGGCTCTAAAAGAAATGCTTTTAGAATTATAACCTTTAATTAATTCATATGAAAGAAACACATTGTCAAGTATGTTCCTACTAGGTAAAAATGCAGATTGATTGACAAAGATTAGGGTCGGGATAGCATGCTTAAATCTGGTAGATATAATTTTGGTGATGTATTTGTAAATTGTATTACTGTAACACCCCGTAATTCTGTAACACTAAGATTCACAAACCAGGGCAGAATCAAAAGTAATCAAGGGAAACAGGCTGCGCCATTGCGTTCGTCTCGGAATTCTGTATGAAAACGAGTCCGAGTTTGTGTAAATCGGAGTCCGTATGAGGAAGATGTGGCCTCCGGAAGATTCAGCGAAGTTCAGATTTCAAAACTGGTCGAGTTCGAAATTCAAAAACAGACCCGGATTGGGTAGGGCGGGAATTTTCCCGCCCAAGGCACCCAGGTCGACTGGGTAGTCGACCTGGGGCACCCAGGTCGACTGAGTAGTCGACCTGGGGGTCGACTGGGTAGTCGACCTGGGGGTCGACCCCCTCCCCCCCCCCCCCCCGCTTTTTCCTGCTTTTTGAACCTGATTCGTTTCTCTGTATCCGGACGCCATTCTGACCAGATTCGTTGACTTCTACATTGTATAAACAGCCCTACTCTTCTTCTCTATTCACAATTCTTTTCTATCCTTATGCTGCCTCTGAGAAAATATATAAATAAATAATATATATAAAATAAACCAAGACGAGGAAATGCTGCTAAAAGATTTTCAAGAAGAGGTTCAAGTCAAGCTAGGATTTAAGAGGAGGTTCAAACAACTTCAACGACTGTTTTTCTACGAATCTTAGCAACGCCATCTTTCTGTTCTAATCTAATCTCTGTAAGTCAGTTACTTTTTAGATTTGAACGTTTTTCTCTGTTCATGACATGAAATTAAAGGAATAAAAGAATATGCCAAATCTCTCTCTCTCTCTCTCTCTTTATTCGAATCAGTGCCTATACTCTTAAACCTAATTAAGAACTATTATGATTCGAGGACAAATAAGACCGTGACTATGAAACTATGGACCTTAAAACCATATGCCTATGACTAGGAACATTTGCCTATGACTATGAACATTGCCTATGACTATGGACATTCCCTATGACTATGAACATTGCCTGTGACTGTGATTGTGACTATGAAGATTATTTCCTTGACTAAGCCTATGCCTTTGATTAGGAAATATAAACTATTGCCTATGACATAACAAGGACATCTGTGATTAAACACCTGTGATTCATGACTAGGAAAGTGTTGCTTAAGTTTTGTGACTATGAAATTGGGTCTAAACCCGATTATCTATTCTGTCTATTCTTGGTTATCTTTGGTTTTAGACCTTGGGAATTTACCTATTAAGTTAGGTCTACCCATGTTCTTGAACCTACGTCCTATTCTGTCTATTCTTGGTTTTCTTTGGTTTTAGACCTTGGGAATTTACCTATTAAGTTAGGTCTACCCATGTTCTTGAACCGACGTCGTTATTCAACCCTTTTTATGCCAGTTATTATGTCTATCTTTTGCATAGCATCTTTGGTTCATTCCCTATTTTCTACGAACCTAGCTTTATTTATAATCTAGACTGAATCACGATTATACGAACGGTGGGAATGCAATTTGGGCAAAATATGAAACTTACTAAAAACGTAGTTTAACTTGGAAATTGGCATAAATTGGGAACATGTATTATGGCATGTTCATAGAAATGCAAATTGGATAAATTTGACATGAATTATAAGATGTGTAATTTGAATCTAGTATTTACGTGTAAATCTAGCATTTACATGAATAGGGAACTAGAGTAATAAGTCTAGTTTGACGTAAATTAGAATGTTGAATCAGAATTGGATTAGCTAATTTGGCACGGTAAGTATATTGGCATAAATGTGAAATTAGCCATAATTGGGAATAACTGTCAGGGTTAGCAAAATCATGGTTAGTGACATTTAATTTGGTATAGTTTACATACCAAAAGGGCATAAATATGATATAGAGGGGAGAATGGGCCATAAGAATAAATGTTGACAATTCACATTAAAAAAGTAATTAGGAAATAAGTAAATTAGGAATAATTTACTTATAGAATTTGGCCTGAATGAGGAAATATAAATTTAGACAAATTAAAGGTTTATTAACGACATCTCTTTTAATGACACACCAGAAAGTTCTAGGGTGACAGAGAGGATAGTGTCTAGGCTTGGAAAATACAAGTTTCCTGCTCTCCCTGGCTATCCCTAACTGATCCGATGAACGGGATGGTTACTTTCAAAACTTGATTTGAAAATAAATTGAAACCCTTTGAACTTAGAAAACACGAATATGCCTAACCCGAGGTTAGACTGAGTTGCGATGTAAACCTGCCCGGAACCAACCGGCACATCCAGTAATCGCAACAATATCTATCTAATGTGATTGGTCGCGGCTTTAATCTATTTAGTTAAAGCTAGAACAAGAATGGTAGGGTTAAGTTAACTAAGACACTTAACCAATTCAACATGATAACCAGACCGGTGGGTGGGGTTAGGTTCATACAGACACAACTAAACTAGAATGGGAGGGCTAAGTCCATAGGGACACTTAACCAAACTCAAGGTAGCAAGACAAGAATTGTAGGGGTTAAATAACTAAGAAAACACTTAGCCAAATTAACATGTTAACTAGACTAGAAGGGGGGTTAAGTAAAGTTAATACACTTAGCCAATTTGATATGTTAGTGGAGCTAGACCATAGGGTTAAGTAAACTTGAAAACTTAACCATCAGGTTGTGATAAAGGAATAGGGTTAAGTCTAAAAATGAAGGGATAATACTTAACCACTAATAACATGTTAGTTAAAACAAACGGGCAAGGTTAAGTTAAAAGGAACACTTAACCAATACAGGATGAAAGGGGTAGGGTTAAGTAATAAGAAATACTTAACCAATATAACTTGGTTTGTGGTAGGGTCAAGTCAACTGATGACACTTAACCAGTTTATCAGGATAAATGAAGAGGGTTAAGTTAGCTTGAATTGACCAATGACACTTAACCAATCCAAATTGACGGGGAAGAGTACTAAGTAGTAAACCTTAGTTAAAAGGATCTAAGTAGTAAACCTTAGTTAAGAAAACAACGATTCTGGAAACAAAGTGGTAAACCTCAGTTAGCGGAACTAATTAGTAATTCTTAGTATGACACGGGAAGGACCGAACGTCCGTCCGATTAAAAAGAAGGCTCCAACGAATTGGGTTACGAAGCCCGAGGCTTCGAGGGGACGTGAGGGTACTCTTGGTATTCGTCTGTGAGGCTGCAGATGATCCTGCTGGACTCACATAGGTTAAGGTCTGCGTAGAAGAACCAGGGGTATGCCTTGGTTGCAATACATGGCAACCTAAAGACCAGGATGGACCAGCGTGATTCGACGAGAAAACGGTAGCCCTGTGATAGCAACTCGTCGTCTACCATCCATCTTGAGTCAATTGAGATAAGTGAAGCGGAAAGGCGGAGAACTCCAAAAGACCATATACTTGCTATCTAGTTATGGGTGAGGATGGCCATAGGATAGTAGGGCACCAGGGGCCTGCGTATATTTCTCATTTTTCAAGGTGTGCCTTTCGTTAGTTGAGGGAGGGGTCAAGTGGGACCATAGCCACTGGAATAAAAACAGACCTTAGCATCTGCATCGAAAGATATCTAAAAGCTCCCGACCGAGTTCTGTATTCCTAGATTTGCCCTGACACAGGACTCGGGCCTCACATTACAGGACATGTGCATCTAGACAAGCGATAGCGGTTCGCGATACATGCGTGGGGAAGTGTACGAACATATACCACTCTAGGTAGTGTGTCCTAGACTTGGGGGCATCGTTCGTCAGGTAGCATAATCCCTAGTCGAACTAGGTGGCATAAACCCTGAATCCCAAAAGCGTTCAGCAGATATTGTAGAATCTAGTTGAATCTAGCAAGCACTTGATAGAAAACCCTAGATTAAGATCTAGGTAATAACTAATAAATGGATGCCCGAAGGCAATGGAAAAATACAGGGATTGGGATCACGTTATCGTTACTAGTTGGGGCACTAGTTAGGTGGTGCAGAGATATAGAAACCAGTATAAAGGAAATAGCGAAGCGGCGAAAGTATTAGAGCATATCCAGTTTATCTTATCTTAGCATATCTTGTGGTTATCTTGTCTAATCTTGTCAACCCTATCATCATGGTGTTATCTTGTATTCAGTTAATTCATGTCGTTTTGTTTTTCCATGTTCACATGCTAGAAGTTACTGAACTTACTCAGGCTTTATTTCTGACTCTGTTTTTCTTCCGTCTTCTTTTCTTCCGTCCCCCCCCCACCCCCCAGGTAGTAAAGGAGGGAATAGAATAGCTCAGGTTAAGTTGGACTGTCACTCTTTCCCAGCTTGAAGATTTGTCGAAGTTTGCTTGGATTCTCTTCCAGATACTATGGCTGGTTCTTGCTAATTGGGGAATAAAAATGTTGTTTTATGCTTCTTTATTTTGTAAGACAGATGATACTCTGATATTGTAAAGAAATCATTGTACAAACTATTTTATCAATAAAGTAAAGTTTTGTTTTCCGCTGTTTAATTTCTGTCTGTCTTGTAATTTATCTGCATCTTTTACCCTAAATTCTCCATAGAACTTAGTGCATTCCCTTTGTGAGTGACACTAACGGATGTGGGGTGTTACAATTACAGCATGAAATAGGCCTAAAGGCACTCACAGAGTTAGCATTCTTGAATTTCGGAATCAAAGAAAAAACAGTGTTACTGAATGATTCAAACATTTGCCATGTCTTAAAAAATAGTTTAATAGCACTGCAAACATCAATGTGAACAATATTCCAACAAAATGTGTAGAAAACAACATTATAACCATCAGGACTACCACCCGATTGCTGGTTCAAAGTGAACACAGCCTCCTTAATTTCATCATCAGTAATTCATTACATAAGTATGCTTTGAGATAAGGATTAAGTTTGGGTAAAAGCATGGGATATATTTCTTCAATCATAGGTTCAAAATTATCCTTATTGCCAAATAGTTCAGGAACGTAATTAACAAAGGCATTTTGAATGCTAGGTTGAGTAGTATGTACCTATGCATCAAAGACAGTAATTGAACGAATGGTCTCTTTGACTTGCTTTGCCTTGAGAACAACATGAAAGTAAGCAGAGTTCCAGTCTCCATCCTCAAACCATTTGATTCTATCCTTTTGTTTCTTCATCGTCGATTCCAATATTAAAGCTTCTTTATGCTTACAAGAGATGTCATACTCAAGATAGGATAATTTTGTATTAAGTGGATCATGTTGCATTTGCATTTGAACATTCTGAAGCTGCTTTTGTAGCAAATTTGATTTCAAACTACCACTTCCAAAGTTCTTAGAATACCAGTCTATCAATACATTCTTAAGAACTTTTATCTTTTTAAAGAGAACAAACATAGGGTTGCCAAAACATTGAACGTCCCATACTTTCTTGACCATATCGAGGAAATCCGGTTCCTTGGACCATATATCAAAGAATCTAAAACTAGGCAATCTAGCAATCACCTTCTCATTCAAATGAATAACTAGTGGAGTGTGATTAGAGAGAATAGGCATTGCAAGTTCATTAGAAAGGAGAGGCCATGTATTAAGTGTTACTATATTACTGAAAGAGTGGTCAATTTTATAAAAAAATCCTAATGCCATCTCTTTTACTATTATTCCATTTGTATTCTGAACCAAAGTTTGAATTTCAACTAGTTCAAATTTAGAAATATATAAACTAATGGACCTAATTTCAGTAAGAGAAATGACATAGAATTATCCAATTCTATTTGAAAGTTTCATAGGATAATTGTAGTCCCCACAAACAATCCAAGGGTGGAAGTGTTGTTTCAAAGATGGCATAGGTTGAAAAAGTGATTCTCTAGAAGCAGATGAGTCATGAACATTTACAAAGGTAAAGAAATATGTTATAGAAGATGGTACATGCAAATTTCAGTAATGAATGTATTGGCTTGTGGAACTAATTTTGGTGAATCTATGAATAGATGGGTCAAAGATAAGTAAGATCCTACCATAAATAGCATCACTTAAATTATGAATCATTTTCTAATTAGAATTGATATACCTGGCTACTCTAGCAGATAATTCTTCATTCAGCTTGGTTTCCTACAGAGCTAGTGCAGAGAGGTTGTTTTTCTTGATTAATAACTTGCATCTATCGAGTTTAATATCCATGTAAGATCCTTTAATATTTTAAATGCAAATGTTTTGTAACAATATTAAACTCAAGATGTTTTTTAGCACTTCTTGTCATTGATCTAGCCTTAACCATTTGGAGTCATTACCACATAGTGCACATGCAGTCATTGGTGATTCTAGTTTAATGGCTCTGGCATGCACCCCTTTGTTATTTATATCCACTTCATACAGATGAGAATTAGTATCTTCATTATGTCTAGGAGGGTGTGGTATGCTGCTATATGGATTCAGATTTGGTATGTGATCTTTTCCATCAGAAGATACACTATCAAGCAGCTTACATGGTGACAGATTCTTCTCATTTCTATCAAGCTTTTCAATGTCATCATCATTGCTGGTATATAAGGTACAAATAGTGGTAATGGCTAACCCAGGTATGTGTTGTAAGATGCCAGGTTCAAATTCAGTACCAGTGAATTCAATGGCCTTATTAAAGGCATTAAGTTCAGAGTTGCATTCAACAGAGGTTTTGGATAATCGTATTACTTAAGGGAGAACCTCAATAACTTCATTGTTAACAACATTTCCATTAGCTTTATCTCCTTCTCCTCCCTAATCAGTAGATACAAGATCATGGGCAACCTTATTTGTGTTACATTTGTTACTTGATTGTTCTTCACTCACCACAGTATCCTCTTCACCATACACAAGTAGTGCATTGAAACTGTTCTTAGTGAGTAAAGGGTTAGCCAGATGACGTTGTTGTCTTGGTTGGTGGTATCTTTGCTAGCAATTCGACCTGCTTTTTCAATAATCTACCCTTCTTCAATCGTGAATCTACCAAACAGATTTCCTTCCTTTTTTAGCAAGCCAAGTATGGTGATTTTGGTTTAACCTTGTAGTCAAACCTATGTGTTTTGAATGCAACCTTTTTCTTGTTGCTTTCAACCTTTTGCCATGTTGATTCTTTTAAGGCACTAACCTTATTGCTTGAAGTTCTTTCTCTTCTATTGATAGTTTGAGAGATAGAACTATTGATTTGTGCTCTTTCCTTAACCGCGGTAGTATTGCTTACTTGTACCCCTTCACTCACTTGCTTGCCTTTGTTGTTAACCGTCTGAGTAGTTTCCTTACATCTATTTACCTCACATTCATCATTATTGTGTCCAAAGACAAATCAACTAGTGCATAAAATTTGCTTCCATAAGTAGCTCACCTTAATTCTTTGAGTACCCCCATCAGGTAACTTAACCAAGAAGTCATCCAAAAGATTTTTATCTGGTTTGACTTCAATCAAGCATTTGGCATACTAAAGTCTCTCAATTTTCTCATTCATTTCATCTAGGAAAATAAATTTCCCAACCCTACAAGCAAACCAATTTATGCCATTATGCGACCAAGCTATAAAAGGAATGTTAGAAAAGTGGACCCAAAGGGCATAGATTTTATCATCCCACAAACATTACTTACACTCGGATCACATGGCTTAATGATAAAAAGTTTATTCTTCATTATAATTGCCTCCCCCATAAATAATTTTTGTTTGTCCTCCTCACATGCAAACTAGTTAATGAAGAGAACACCATCAGATTAAATTATTAATTCACCTTTAGGTTTCCAGTTTGACCTGCATTTTTGGACAATAGTGGTGTAAGACAGTGGTTTGTCAAGGAAGAACCCACCAGGAATTTCACTCCAAAGACTCATTCCAACGTTAACTACTTCATAAGTGAGATTCATTGCTTCATCAGAGAAAGTTGGTTTCATATCAACTGGTTTGTACTTCCCTATGTTGCAAGGCAAACGCTAAATAAGGGAAGTCCAAACGCATTGATTCTTCAAAATAAGGTTAACTTGGCACGATCTAGAGGGGATGTTCGAGTGGGGTAAAAGAGGCGAGAAGTCCGAGAGTTGAAGATTTAGAGGAGGAGGGTCAGGGAAGTAAGGGGTGGGTCGATGTCAGGAGGAATGCTGTAGGGAGGCTTAATTTGTTGATTTTAGGAGGGTATCAGGAAAGGAGGAGAAGGAATACTCACTGACATTAATTTAACCATTGAGGAACACCTTTTAAATTCTGATGGATGGTAAGGATTCCCTCCTCAACATTGTAAAATACAAGCAATAAGATCAACTCCAATAAATTTGATTTATTTATCTTTGGATAATTTATCTTTTATACATAACTCATTTCCGACATTTCAATCTTATCTACCCCTTGTCCACGCAAGGGCCATGTGAGCCTGGGCACTTTTTGTTGTTGCTCCTGAACATCTCCTGAGTTAATGACCCACAACCGGATCTTAGAAATAGAAAAATCGGGTTTACTCGTTAATTTATTATAGCCAAGATTAAATCATTGCTCATTGTTTTTTTTGCCTTAATTAAATCATTAAAACTCCTTTAAATGGGTTATAAAACTTCTAAATAATATTTAAGACAACACATGAGTTTAATCATTTGAATATACTCATATGAGACTTGGATATAAAGTTTAAACTCAAATTTTATTGTTACTAGAAAAGTGTTGCAAAAAATGTTACTTTAACTTAATTCATTACTTTCTATAATTGGAAAATTCATATAATCAACTTAAATCGCTTTTAAAACATTTTAAATGACATTAAGATTGATTTCATATTTATAAGAAATTAAAATCTCAATTTTAAACATTTGCATTTACAGGAATTTGAACTACAAAACAACGATATTTTCCAAATCTTGTTTTGGTCATGTTTCAATCAAATGAAATCTTGATTTTCTTGATTCTTTGGAAAGCTATGATTATTAGTTTTTGGAAAAATCTTATTAAACATAATTTTAATTCATATTTTTATGAGTGATAAAGATCAGTTTTTAAGGAGGGAAATCGTGAATTAATGTTTTGCGACAAACTAATTTCTTGAAACTTCATAATATTTACAAACTTCATATATACACTTAGAATTGTTTAAAGTTCATTTCCAAAAAAAAAATCAAATCGTTTCTGAGAGATTTAACTATAAATTTTCCACCAATTCATTAAATAAAAGGATAACGATTTCCTGTGTGTTTGTCAACATGTATTTAACGTGACTTGTTAAACATCCATACAACCAAACAAAGAAGCATCCAAACTTGACTAACATTCTTCATGGAATTCATAAGCCATATTTAGCATAGGATTAGCAATAAAATTTTATTTACATAAGATATTTAGAGTCATTTTATAGTTTAGTTTCTCACCCTTATTGGTTATTAGAATTCCTAAAATTGACTAAAGCTCCACTACGATCGGACTGCAGCTACTCAAACTAGTTCCTCTCCATCCTTAGTCTTGGCATCAACCTTTCCTTCTCCTTTGATCACGGCTAAAGCTTGGTGGATGCTCGGATCTTCTTATCCTGAGAGTTGTTGTTTAATCTTCTAATGGTAGTTTAAGATCTCGGGTGGAATTCAAGATGGTTTGATGTTGTTCTGATAGAGTTGGTAAGGTGATTAATATTTCCTTAGTTTTTAGAAGCGATTGATGGGTATGAGAAGTGAAGAAATGTTGAGTTTTGATGTAAAAGATTTGTGAAAAACGGTAAGGTATTTATAAATATTTAGGAATAAATTATGAGATGGAAAATTGTTGAATACCCCTCCTCTCTTAACCCTTATTTTTGGCCTAAATGTCCCGCTCTCCTCACATGTCACATTAAAGTGTAAGGGTGGTGTTGTGTAAGAGTGATGGATGTGTAAGTGTGTAAGAGTAATGTATGTGTAAGTGTATAATTATATTTTAATAGAAGTATACCCTTTTTAACTTTATATACTTACCTTTTCTAACCCTCTCCATAGCTTAATTAATTCGGTTATTAATTTCTTATATATATATATGATTTCGTCACTTATATATGCATGTGTATGTTACACCTATGTACAACATTTACACGTCAAACCGTTAAGAATCCAAAACCTATTTGTTGGTCATATTTTTAGCTTCCACTTGAGCTATTTATCAAGGTAAACTAAATGCCACTACTCAATGATAAAAATATCCTAGGTTGCAAGTGGACTTATAGAATTAAAATAAATTCTGATGGTACGATATCTAAGTACAAGGCAAGGTTGGTTACAAAATGATATACACAACAGTGTGCGATTGATTATAATGAGGCTTCTTCCCTTGTTGTAAAACCCCCATCTTCTGGAATCATACTAACCATTGCCTTGCACGAGAATTAGATCCTCAAACAACTAGATGTTAATAATGCATTTTTAAATGTTGATTTGTAGAAGGAAGTATATAGGGAGCAACCTCAAGGATTTAAGAAAAAAAGGAAATGATGAGCTGGTGTGCAAGATGAACAAGGTAATATATGGTCTCAAATAGGCACCTAGAATGTGGTTTAACAAATTCAAATATACACTGTCAAAATAAGGCTACAACTACACCAAATCTGATAATTCATTATTTACTAAGTCAATCCCTAAATCTATTATCTATGTATTAATTTATGTTGATGATTTCATAATTACAAGTAACAGTGAATGTGAGATCAAGAACATCACCGATCAACTAGACAATTAATTCTCATTAAAAGATTTGGAGGGTCTAGCTTACTTTTTAGGAATAAAGGTGTCAAGAACAAGAAATAATAAATTACATCTAAATCAGAGGAAGCACATTTCAGAAATATTGTTCAGGGAAAAGATGGATAAGGCAAACGCACTTCCCAGTTCAATGACAAGCAACTTGTATCTTAGTAAAGAAAGATGAGAGCCTATATCTAATGAAAAAAATAGAAGAGAATTGTGGAGCACTCCAATAAGTCACAATTACAAGATCAGACATTTCATACAGTATAAACAAGGCTGGTCGATTCCTGCAAAAACCCTTAAGTGGACATTTGAAGGCATTTAAAAGAATTTTAGGATATCTCAAGGGAACTATCAATAAAGGTCTAATCATGAAATCGGGTAACAAGCTCAACATCAATGCATTTTAAGATGCAGATTGGGAAAATGACTATGATGATAGAAAATCTATAAGTGGCTACTACATATTCCGAGGCAAAAATCCAGTTTCATAGTGTGCAAAAAAATAGAATACTGTATCAAGATCAAGTACAAAAGAAAAATATCATAGTGTAGCAAGTACAACAGCTGAAATAATGTGGATTCAATCATTTTCAAGTGAAAAAGGGTTCAAACAGAAAAGAAGGCAACAATTTGGTGTGATACCTAAGTACTATTTATTCAACTGCCAACCCAGTATTAATTCGAGAACTAAACACTTAGAATTGGATATCTACTTCACATGAGAACTTGTCCAAACAAGGAAATTGCAAGTGAATCACCTTCCACTTACCAAATTTACGATATTCTAAGCAAGCCTCTATCGAAGCATCGATTTGAAGAACAGAGAGACAAGCTTTGTGTCACTGAACTTAAGAGTCCTCAAACATCTGAAAGCTCAAGTCACTCTACCATGGTAAAAACCAGAGGTTCAGAGAGAAAGAATCAACTCCAAGGATGCAAAACACGACTGATCCACCACCAAAGGCCATCGATCTACCATGGATGACTCAATAAGCGCAAGTTACTCTGCCATGGTAACAAAAAGAGCTTCAAAGAAGAAGAATTAACTCCAAAGAGGCAAACACGACAAATGCACCATTAGAGGCCATGTGTAACACACTAAAATTAGATAAACTAAACTGTACAGATAATTAACTAAGGGGTAAACTAATTAATGAAGAAAATTTAAAAATGAATATATATATATATATATATATATATATATATATGAATGTATGCAATTATGTTAAGAGTGTATAAGTTTAAAAATGTGCATTGAAAAGAGGAAAACGTGCATGTGAATTAATTACGCTATAGTAAAGGAAAAATTGATGGAATTAATACAAAAAGGGGAAGGAAATGTGTGGATGCATGTATTAAAAAAGAAGAAGAAGATAAATGCAATCAATTTATTTTGGAGGGAATGATTTATGCGTGTATAAATAGATGTATTCATAATTTGATTATGCATTGACTTTGCATATTATGGGAAATTAGCGAAAAGAAAAAGAGTAGGATTTAAAGTTATACACTTAATTTTCACTTTTGAAAATATGTTAGCAATCAATTTGCATCGATTGAAAAATATATCTTAATTATAGATGGTTGTGAGGTTTATGCATATTTTGCAGCTATTAGAGATTAGTTGTCATGAATTTGCATGTTTGTAAATTTTGGTTAGTTATGCATATGAGAATTAATTAGGCACTGATTGACATACATGTTGATTGATTTAATTTTATGGATTTATTTCCTAAAAGACGAGTAATTAATTCTCTTATAGGTGGCAATTTCTTAATAAATTTTAAAACATATACATTGATTACCCATTTTAAATGGTATATTCAAATCCCTCTTTGTCATGGATTGGATGAAGATAAGAATGAAAATATAAGATGTATTTTAATATCTTACTTAATTACAAAGTAAATAAGAAAGCGTCTATAAAATCACCTCAATTCCATTGTTTTTCTTCACAAAGAAACAATGGCGGCCAAACTCTGCTGGAAAGCGAACTAAGATGGATCTGCTTTCTTCAGTTGTCAGTTTTGCAAATCAAATTCTGAAATTCAAGTTTCTGTTTTCTCCTTCTATTCTCATAGATCCAATCCTTGTGAGTATAATTATTTTTATTAAATAAACAAAAGTGAATTATGAAAGACTATGATTTGGATCTATACTATTATCATGTTTTATGTTATGACATGATAAATCTTTTCTATGCTATTATCATGTTTTATGTCTTGACATGATAAATCTATTCTATGCTATTATCATGTTTTACATTATGACGTGATAGATCTATTATATGTTATTATCATGTTTTATGTTTTGACATGATAGATCTATTATATGCTATTATCATATCTTATGGTATATTATGATAGATTAATTATGTTTGATTTAATTATCATGTGAACATTTTATGTAGATCTAAATATTTAATTATGTTAGATCTATTTTATGTAGATCTAAATCTTTAATTATGTTAGATCTATTTTATGTAGATCTAAATCTCTAATTATGTTAGATCTAATTATCACGTGAATATTTTATGTAGATCTAAATCTTTAATTATGTTAGATCTATTTTATGCAGATCTAAATCTTTAATTATGTTAGATCTATTTTAAGTAGATCTAAATCTTTAATTATGTTAGATCTATTTTATGTGATCCAAATTGTCACCTTATGTTGTCATGTTAGATTTATTTTATGTGATCTAAATTGTCACCTTATGTTCTCATGTTAGATCTATTTTATGTGATCTAAAATGTCACCTTATGATTCATGTTAGATCTTTTCTATGTGATCTAAAATGTCACCTTATGATTCATATTAGATCTATTTTACGTGATCTAAAATATCACATTATTATTCATGTTAGATCTAAATCGATTGGACATCTAAATTGCTAATTTAGACATTGTGACATCATAGTTCATTAGTTTTATGTCCACCTTGCTATGATGACAATTTCATGTCCATGCTAGTATATATGCTCACTTTATTATCATACTTGTTTACGTTTATGCCAAGATGATCATTTTAGTTATATTCCCATTATTTTCCCTAAATATCGTTTATGACTAGGCTATTGTCTAGCCTAGGCATGTTGCCAATTTTGTGAGGGCGCTGGTTAAGGAACGGGGGAAAACGGGTTAAAAATGGCATAATTTAAATATGAACATTTTTGGACATGTAATTCAAAGTATTAGGTAAAACAGGTATTGACACGTATAAAAGGAAAGGTTTAATCAGTTGATTGATTGATTGAAAATGGAATGTTTAGTATTTACAATTAGGAATTGTAATTGTACATATGACACGAGGTTAGGTTGCATTAGTGGTGGAAGTCTGCTCGGACCCGACCGGCATATCCAGCAGCCACTAATGTTGAACCTAATGTGGGAGGTCTAAGTACGTAAATACGAATCGGGCTAAGACACGTGGTTAGGCCCAACTGGGGAATAAGACTGTCCGGACCCAACCGGCATATCCAGCATCCACACGTTATGGGTCTAATGTGGGAGGTCTAGCCCATTATAAACCATAAATGGACATAGTAATAAATTGGACTACTTAACCTAAACTAATCCATACGGGATTGTATGAATAAGAACTAAAGATAGGGTCAAATAAGCATGCTTGAATCAGTAGGAGGGTTAAGTACATCTTGGGTTGGTGGGTAATATTTGTATATATAGGCCAACAAACTTATCCTGTCGCGGTTATGTAATTAAAGACATCGTTAGGTAAACATAACTAGTGGAAAACCTAGTAGTGTAGATGCAAGACAAAGAGGAGAGCTTGCATCATCTTGTGTGGGACCCATTTCAGTCAGTAACCCTTAAATAAGTATCAAACGGGTACTCCGAACTAGGTCGAAGTGGGGCACTCTTACTGGACTAATTCTAAGAGATCCAAACATGGAGGCGGTGTTGACGGCTCATTAAAATGAGGTCATGTGTGTGCATGAATCTGCATGCTAGGGAAGATAAGACGTTGTGACATCAGTAGATATGGTTGTGCCTTAGGAAAATGAAGGGTTGCCACTTTAGGGAGTGATACACCCTATTGTGGGGACAACACAGGATATCTACAAAATAGGGAGCTGATCGTTTGGGGGGTAGTAAATAGGGTAGATCTTGTAACAACCCGTATTTTCAATAACCTGTTATAACGTAAATCGAGGCAGAATTTAATTTATAAATCTGAATCAAGGGAAACGGGCTATGCCATTGCGTTCGTCTCGGAAAAATACCAGAAATAGAGTCCGAGTTTTCGAAAATCGGAGTCCGTATGACCCGATTAAGGCCCAATGAAGTTTTCAGAAAATTTCAAGTTCAAAACAGATTTCGAATTTCGGGTTCAAAATTCGAAAAAAGGTCAGATTGGGCCAGGCGGGAAAATTCCCGCCAGAGCACCCAAGTCGACAGCCCTGTCGACTTGGGAGTCGACTTGGTTGGACCCAAGTCGACAGCCCTGTCGACTTGGCTGTCGACTTGGTTCAGCCGGGCAGTTTTGCCTGGTGCACCATTTTGGAGTTGTGTTGAGTTTGGGGGCCAGATTCGGTTTTGAGGGCTGAGATTGGAACTAGGGTTTAATCCTAAGGTTGAAACTAATCCTAATCTCTATAAATAAGCCCCTAACCTAACCCTAAATCATCATTAATCAATCCTACAACTAAACTATGGCAAAATCATTCCTCTCATGGCCTCCACTCTCTTCATAAAATTCTAAGTTATTTCTATGAGAGATTTTCCATGCATACAAGTGTTTTCAAGCTTTTATGAGCATCATTAGCTTGCATTCAAGTCAAGTTTCCATATTTACATCATAAAGCAAGGGTTTTGATCATTTTGGCTCAAGGGTTTTTCTATTGGAGCTTGCATTTTGGGTTTATTTGATTGCATAAGGGCTTTGTCTCAATTTATATATATTTTTGTGTCTTCATAAGCATTGTAAGCCCTTTTCTACTTTCATATTTAAACTCTAAAGTTAAATGAATGATGCAAGTTTGGTTGATCATTATGCTATGCAAGTTTGCCATGTTATGATATGCAAGTTTATCATGTTATGTTATGCAAGTTTGCCATGTTATGATATGCAAGTTTATCATGTTATGTTATGCAAGTTTGCCATGTTATGATATGCAAGTTTATCATGTTATGTTATGCAAGTTTTCTATGTTATGATATGCAAGTTTGCCATATGATATGCAAGTTATGTTATGCAAGTTTGGGTTGATCGTTTTGCTCATGTTATCATGTTATGCAAGCTTATCTTGGGTTTATGAGCTTAAAGCTTCAAGCTTTAGGCTAAAGGTTGCATTTTGGCAACATGTAAGTTATCATATCCCTTATGATAACTTGCATGTGAGGCTAAATGCGAACTTATGGCAACTTCTACATGTCATTTATCACCATGTATCACTTATATGCTAAGTTTGGTTTTATGCATGCTTTTGAGGCCTAAAAATGTAATATGCAAGTATATGAACATATGTACATTTCATATGCCACCATGTTAAACTTGTGGCTTCAACACCTTTATGTCATGATTATGCCAAGCTCCCTCTTTCTATCCTTTATGCGCTATTGCGATATGTAAGCGATGGGATTGCGTTTGGGGTTGGGTAAACTTAAAAGACATAAAAACATAAGATTAAGAATTTACCTATTAAGTTAGGTCTACCCATTGGGAATTTACCTATTAAGTTAGGTCTACCCAAATGCTTGAAAACTTGTAATATGTTTTGGAAACATAATGGACATGACACTTAGAAAATATAAGTGTGACCAACTCGAGGTTGGGTTGAGTTTGTAGCGTAAACCTACCCGGAACCGACCGGCTTAACTAGTTGCTACAAACAATAGGACCCAATGTGAGAAGTTGGTCATGTTGTACCTTGAACCCGAGGTTAGACCAAGTTGTGGTATAAAGCTACCCGGAACCGACCGGCTTAACTAGTAACCGCAACGAAGTCTAATATGAGAGGTTAAGGCAGATTAATTAATTAATGCCTCATGATTAGGGTTTAAGTCATGGTCCACTTAATACTTAATCAATGTGGGCTTGGTAGATTAATCAGGGTTAAGTCGTGAACTCATCGTTACACTTAACCAAGTTAATCCATGATTAGCGAGAGGGTTAAACCGTACTTAACGCACTAGAAAATCCTAGCAATGGGGGTCTACTCCAGCAATAATCCCTAGTTTGTATCATTAAGACCCTAGGGACTAGGCTAGGGAGGGGGCACAATTACTGGACTTGAGGTAAGTGACCAAAAACGACGGTAGAGTGGTACGCCGATGTAGTTCCGGACGGACTATGGTCATGCACGTAGTCCGTATTTGGAGAAGTCAAGCATGGGTACCAGTAGATCTAGACTGTGCACTTACGTTTATGGTGTCCAGGGGTTGACACCCTAGGGCTTGATACACCCGACGGGAGACCCGGCACAGTCTGACTACAATTATGTTTGGGCCGTATTGACACCAACACGTGACGAGTTAGGCTTAGGGAGCCGATCGATTAGACCGTTTGGTTGGACCTCGTATTAGGGTCACTTCATGTTATTGGACCTCATATTAGGGTCATTTCATGTTATTGGGCCAAAGCTTGGGCCAAGGGATCAATACTTGTTTATTCAAGTCATGTTAGTTTGCTAGTACACCTGTGGTGCAAAAACCTTAAACCTGATTATGCGATGACACCTTTATCTACCTTGTTAGTTAAT
The DNA here is from genome assembly GCA_030737875.1 of Allium sativum. NCBI lineage: Eukaryota > Viridiplantae > Streptophyta > Magnoliopsida > Asparagales > Amaryllidaceae > Allium > Allium sativum. The sequence goes on along the minus strand of CM060916.1, from coordinate 1,040,690,750 downwards.
CATCATGCTAGTATGTTGTTATCCTTATGTTCATCCCTGCTTCTCATGTCAGTTAACTTTATCAGTTTACATTGATTGTAGTAGGGCTTACTCAGTCTTTTTGACTGACCTGTTTTCTTTCGCCTCTTTTCTTCCGTTTCCCCCCCCAAGGTTCTCAGGGTGGGAATATTGGAGCTTAGCTTGGATTTCTGATCGCTTGCTTGTGGGATTTAGCTCATGTACGGTTTGACATGAAGCTAGCTATGGTTATCACTTATTTTGGGGATAGTACTTATGTAGTTCAGTTTTTCAGTTGATGTTGTTTTTATCTAGACTTGTTTATTTGGAAAGTTGATATTATGTTGTACCAGACTTGTTTTGAAATGGTTTGAAATCTTCCACTGTTTTATCTATGTTATATTCTCTGTTTACATATATATACATATGTTCTTGTTCTGCCTTGATATATCATTATGCATGTTTACCCGATTCAAACGCCCCTCCAAAGTCAGAGTGCTTGCAAGAGACACCCTGGCGGAGGTGGGGTGTTACATTTGGTATCAAAGCATATGGTTTACGAGAAGGAACAAAAAGGTTTTTAAAACTTTTGGAAAACTATTTTCAAAACCAAGTATAAAGTATTTTCCAAAGAAAAGTCTAGTTTATTTTAAAGGCTATTCCCCAAAAAGCCATTAGCAAAATTCCTTCGTTTTTCTCCATTCTGAATCTGTCTTTTTCTTCGTTTTCAGTATGGCCGATAACTTTGCTATTCCGGAGGGAGTACACGTACCTGTTTGGTATAGGAGACTTTTGGAGGCTAGGGCGACCGAAGCCGGCCCCGCAGATGTTCCTCCTCCTCCTCCATTAGTTAATGTTCCTCCTCCTCCAGTAGTTAATGTTCCTCCTCCTCCTGTCGCTGAGGTTCCTCTTCCTCCTCCCCCTCAGCATCCTCAAGCTGACTTCGCAAAGATTTGCAAAGATTTCAAAGCAATGGGTGGCAAGAACTTTCAAGGCACTGAGACTTTTGTAGAGGCCAGAAATTGGTTGAAAGAGACCGAGGATTTATTTGCTATCTTTGGGTTAGACGATCAGAGGAAGATCTTGTTGGCGGTTTGGTTTATGAAGGATGAAGCCGCTTATTGGTGGGAAGTCACCAATGGTACTAGGCCTGTTGAGACTTGGGCCGATTTCAGGGCAAGGTTCGTGCTTAAGTTTCTATCTTCTGCTTAGGAGAATCTGCAAATGGAGAGGTTCATAACTTTGAAACAAGGAGATATGTCTGTCAAAGAATATGTGAACAAGTTCAATCAGTTAGCTCGTTTTGGCTTGGATATGGTGAGTACTCCTCAGAAGAAGGCTCTTCGTTTTGCTAGAGGATTGAATGAGCCGTTGTAGGGATTGGCTATGTCACATATTCCCCATGGGGCCACGTTTGAGAGCTTGGTTGATATGGCATTACTTCAGGGAGATGTCAAGAAAGAGATCAAGATGAATGATACTCAAGCCAAGAAGACTGATTCCCAGTGGAAAGGAAATCAAGGTAATCCAAGTGGTCAGAGCAGTCAAGGCAATCAGAACAAGAACAAGAACAAGAGTCAAGGCAACAAGGGGAACAACAACAAGGGCAATAATAAAAAGGGGAAGTGCCATTATTGCGGTTCAGTTGGGCATCTTATTAAGGATTGTAAGAAGAGGAAAAGGAAGAATGGTGAATGCTTTTTCTGCGATGAGACTGGACATTTCAGTAAGGATTGCCCGAAGAAGCAAGGGCAAGGCCAGGGTCAGACTCAGCGTGCTGGACCTTCAGGAGGGCAAGTTCATGCTCTTAATGCAGCTCCAGTTCCCGATCGAGGTAGTATTTCTGTTGAGAGCCTTGTATATATTTCTGATTTTCCAGTTCGTACCTTGTTTGATTCTGGTGCATCGCATAGCTTTATCTCATCTGATCTTGTTGATAGTTTGCACCTTAGTACTAGCTTGGTAGATGATCCCGTCTGTGTCTCAAATCCTATTGGGGGTTCCGTCCATCTGTCTATGATATGTGGGGATTTGAGGATCTCTATACTGAGTGTAGAGTTCTTGTGTAGTGCTTATGTTCTTGGTTTTAGGGGATACGGATTGATATTGGGCATGGATTGGTTGTCCAGATATGGAGCCATCCTTGATTGTGAGCATAGGGTTGTGAGGCTCGTGACTCGCCTCGGAAACACCATAGAAATTTCTTGTAATCCGAGAGGTCCCGTCATGTTGTGCTATCTTGAATCACTCGACTCGTCAATGGAAACTCTTCAGTCTGTGAGAGTGGTTCGAGAGTATCCGGATGTTTTTGATGAAGTTAGGGGGTTGCCCCCTAAGCGAGAGATTGATTTCCGCATTTATCTGGTGGATAATGCAAAGCCGGTTTCTTTGCCCGTTCGGCACGTGGCTCCGGGTGAAAGGCGGGAGCTAAGTAAGCAAGTAAAGGAGTTGCTTGAGAAGAACTTCATTAGACGAAGTATATCTGAATGGGGAGTGCCTGTGGTATTTGCTACCAAGGCAGATGGTTCTCTCTGACTTTGTGTTGACTATCGAGAGTTGAATAAGCTGACTAAGAAGAACAGACACCCGTTACCGAGGATTGATGATCTCTTTGACCAGCTTATCGATGCTTCTGTTTTCTCTCAGCTTGATCTTGCTACTGGATTCCATCAGCTCAGGGTAGCTGAAGATAGTATAGACAAGACTGCGTTCAGAACTCCAGATGGATTCTTTGAATGGCTTGTCATGCCGTTCGGCTTGACTAATGCACCCGCATATTTCGTGGACTTGATGAGTAGGGTGTTCAGGGAGTTCTTGAACAAGTTTGTCGTGGTCTTCGTAGATGATATTCTGATCTTCTCTAAGGATGAGGAAGAGCACGCAAGGCATCTCGTGGAGGTGATGGATACGCTTAGAGCGCATCAGTTGAAAGCCAAGTTCTCCAAGTGTCACTTTTGGAGAAGGGAAGTTAGATTCCTTGGGCATATAGTATCTAAGCAAGGCTTAGCGGTGGATCCCGCTAAGGTAGTTGCAGTTCAGGATTGGAAGACTCCAAGGAATGCAACCGAAGTGAGAAGTTTTCTAGGTCTTGCAGGCTTTTACCGGATGTTCATCAAGAACTTTGCGAAGATTTCCGCTCCTCTCACTAAATTGACGAAGAAAAATTTAGTTTTTGCTTGGAGCATAGAATGCGAGCTTGCTTTTCAGAGGCTCAAGAGAGCTCTCACATCAGCACCTGTTCTAGCTTTGCCCGATGGAGGGAAGTTATTTACAGTATACACCGATGCATGTGGCACGGGGTTAGGAGCTGTTCTGATGCAAGAAGGAAGAGTGATATGCTTTGGCGGTAGACAACTCAAAGTGCATGAGAAGAATTATCCCACTCATGACTTAGAGTTGGCAGCAATAGTATATGCACTCAAGGCTTGGCGCCATTATCTTCTGGGAGAAAGATTTGACCTTTATACCGATCACAAGTCATTGAAGTATCTCTTTTCTCAGAAGGATCTGAATCTGAGGCAACAAAATGGATGGAATTCTTGGCGTCCTACGATTTTGAGATAGCTTATACCCCTGGCAAGGGGAATGTGGTAGCAGATGCATTGAGTAGAAAAAGGTTGACTCTGAGTCCTCTATTCGTTGAGATGAAGAATTTGGAGTATGTGGCAACCTTTGATTTCTCTTTGGCGATTGAGTCGATGACCGGTTCTTTAGCATCTCTGGAACTCAGACCTACCCTTCTTGATCAAGTTGGGGCTTTGCAGAGAGAAAACCCTTAGATAGTTGAGATTATGGATAAGTTGATTCGAGGAGAGGCGTCTCGTTATCTCGCTCGATATTCTATTGATGACAAGGGTTGGCTGAGGAGAGACGGAAGGTTATGTGTTCCAATGGTAGAAGATTTAGTAAGAAAAGTTCTTGAGGAAGCGCATCGCTCTAAGTTGACTATACATCCGGGCGGAGATAAGATGTATAAAGATATGAAGCGCATTTTCTTTTGGCCTGGGATGAAGAAGGATGTGGCAGAGTTTGTCTCTAGATGTATCATTTGCCAGCAAGTTAAGGCCGAGTCGAAGAAGCCCGGTGGGCTATTGCATCCTCTAGACGTTCCACTATGGAAGTGGGAGAGTATTTCCATGGATTTTATCGATGGGCTACCAAGGTCAAGGAAAGGAAATACGAGCATTTGGGTTATTGTGGATAGACTTACGAAGAGTGCTCATTTCATTCCGGTGAAGAACAAAAGGACAGCATCTTGGCTAGCGTCTGTATATCTTCGTGAGATTGTGAGACTACATGGAGTCCCTTCTAGTATAGTCAGTGACCGTGACCCAATCTTTACAAGTCAATTCTGGAATAGCTTGCAAGAAGCTATGGGCACGAGGTTGAATCTAAGTACGGCTTATCACCCACAGACGGACGGTCAAACCGAAAGGGTGAATAGGGTACTCGAGGATCTGTTGAGGCTTTGTATTCTGGATTTTGGTGGTACTTGGGAAGACCATCTTCCTCTTGTTGAGTTTGCATATAATAACAGTTATCAGGCAAGCATAGGGATGGCACCATTTGAAGCTTTATATGGGAGGCCGTGCAAGTCGCCTACATGTTGGTGGGAGACTACAGATGAGCTTATACTTGGGCCTGATATGATCAGAGATACATCCGAGAAGGTCGAGTTGATTCAGAGACGGATGAAAGCGGCCCAAGACCGTCAAAAATCCTATGCTGATAAGCGAAGAACTGATTTGGAGTTTGATGTTGGGGATATGGTTTTCGTGAAGGTTTCTCCTTTGCGGAATGTCGTCCGATTTGGAGCTGTTGGGAAATTAGCACCGAGGTTTGTTGGACCATTCCCTATTATAGAGAGGATCGGGCAGATGGCTTATAGAGTGGAGTTGCCCGAGAAGCTTGCCGGAGTACACGATGTTTTTCATGTCTCGCATCTCCGGAAGTGTTTACATGAATCAGCAGTGGTTGTTGAGCCAAGTGTTCTGAAAGATGTGGAAGTGGAGAAAGAGGCTACCTTGAGGAGAGCTCCGATTCGTATCTTGGGGACGGAGACCAAGAAGCTAAGGAATCGAGAGGTCAAGTTGGTGAAGGTTCAATGGGGTGAAGCCGAAGAAGCCGCAACTTGGGAAACCGAGGAGAAGATGCGTGGGCTTTATCCATTCCTTTTTGAGGGTACACTCTCAATCTCTTTTCTTTGTTAGCATATCTTTCTCTTTGCTATCCATGTTTATCTAGTTTATCGTGTTAATCTTGTCATGAGAACCTTAGGTAGAAACCCTTTGGATGAAACATGTGTTTGAAACATGTTATGCTTGGTGTTTGCAAGTGGTTGCAAGTGTTTGCAAGTGGTTACTCGTGGATGCATTATACACGTTAGGCACTAGATCGGCTCACACACTCCTCATATTGCATATGCATGAGTGTTTATGCTTATTCATGGATGAAAATTTTTGTGTTATCACATGGATGTTGCATATGGATGTATGTTATGTGCACACATATAGATGTTATACATCATGTTAGGAATTGCATACATATGGATTCACTTCACTAACATAATTTGCATTGATGATATTTGCATTAGATAAGTACATATACACACACCTTTGCATATGTTCATACAACATTTAGAATCTTGTAAGGACAATGATTTCTCGTGGATGATGTTTTGAGTAGATGGATGTGGGATGGTAGGATACGTTCTTCCTAACTTGAAGATTTCGGGGACGAAATGCTTTAAGGAGGGGAGAATGTAACAACCCGTATTTTCAATAACCTGTTATAACGTAAATCGAGGCAGAATTTAATTTATAAATCTGAATCAAGGGAAACGGGCTATGCCATTGCGTTCGTATCAGAAAAATACGCGAAATAGAGTCCGAGTTTTCGAAAATTGGAGTCCGTATGACCCGATTAAGGCCCAATGAAGTTTTCAGAAAATTTCAAGTTCAAAACAGATTTCGAATTTCGGCTTCAAAATTCGAAAAAAGGTCAGATTGGGCCAGGCGGGAAAATTCCCGCCAGAGCACCCAAGTCGACAGCCCTGTCGACTTGGGAGTCGACTTGGTTGGACCCAAGTCGACAGTCCTGTCGACTTGGTTCAGCCGGGCAGTTTTGCCTGGTGCACCATTTTGGAGTTGTATTGAGTTTGGGAGCCAGATTCGGTTTTGAGGGCTGAGATTGGAACTAGGGTTTAATCCTAAGGTTGAAATTAATCCTAATCTCTATAAATAAGCCCCTAACCTAACCCTAAATCATCATTAATCAATCCTACAACTAAACTATGGCAAAATCATTCCTCTCATGGCCTCCACTCTCTTCATAAAATTCTAAGTTATTTCTATGAGAAATTTTCCATGCATACAAGTGTTTTCAAGCTTGTATGAGCATCATTAGCTTGCATTCAAGTCAAGTTTCCATATTTACATCATAAAGCAAGGGTTTTGATCATTTTGGCTCAAGGGTTTTTCTATTGGAGCTTGCATTTTGGGTTTATTTGATTGCATAAGGGCTTTGTCTCAATTTATATATATTTTTGTGTCTTCATAAGCATTGTAAGCCCTTTTCTACTTTCATATTTAAACTCTAAAGTTAAATGAATGATGCAAGTTTGGTTGATCATTATGCTAGCAAGTTTGCCATGTTATGATATGCAAGTTTATCATGTTATGTTATGCAAGTTTGCCATGTTATGATATGCAAGTTTATCATGTTATGTTATGCAAGTTTGCCATGTTATGATATGCAAGTTTATCATGTTATGTTATGCAAGTTTTCTATGTTATGATATGCAAGTTTGCCATATGATATGCAAGTTATGTTATGCAAGTTTGGGTTGATCATTTTGCTCATGTTATCATGTTATGCAAGCTTATCTTGGGTTTATGAGCTTAAAGCTTCAAGCTTTAGGCTAAAGGTTGCATTTTGGCAACATGTAAGTTATCATATCCCTTATGATAACTTGCATGTGAGGCTAAATGCGAACTTATGGCAACTTCTACATGTCATTTATCACCATGTATCACTTATATGCTAAGTTTGGTTTTATGCATGCTTTTGAGGCCTAAAAATGTAATATGCAAGTATATGAACATATGTACATTTCATATGCCACCATGTTAAACTTGTGGCTTCAACACCTTTATGTCATGATTATGCCAAGTTCCCTCTTTCTATCCTTTATGCGCTATTGCGATATTTAAGCGATGGGATTGCGTTTGGGGTTGGGTAAACTTAAAAGACATAAAAACATAAGATTGGGAATTTACCTATTAAGTTAGGTCTACCCATTGGGAATTTACCTATTAAGTTAGGTCTACCCAAATGCTTGAAAACTTGTAATATGTTTTGGAAACATAATGGACATGACACTTAGAAAATATAAGTGTGACCAACTCGAGGTTGGGTTGAGTTTGTAGCGTAAACCTACCCGGAACCGACCGGCTTAACTACATGCTAAAAACAATAGGACCCAATGTGAGAAGTTGGTCATGTTGTACCTTGAACCCGAGGTTAGACCAAGTTGTGGTATAAAGCTACCCGGAACCGACCGGCTTAACTAGTAACCGCAACGAAGTCTAATGTGAGAGGTTAAGGCACATTAATTAATTAATGCCTCATGATTAGGGTTTAAGTCATGGTCCACTTAATACTTAATCAATGTGGGCTTGGTAGATTAATCAGGGTTAAGTCGTGAACTCATCGTTACACTTAACCAAGTTAATCCATGATTAGCAAGAGGGTTAAACCGTACTTAACCCACTAGAAAATCCTAGCAATGGGGGTCCACTCCAGCAGTAATCCCAAGTTTGTATCATTAAGACCCTAGGGACTAGGCTAGGGAGTGGGCACGATTACTGGACTTGAGGTAAGTGACCAAAAACGACGGCAGAGTGGTACGCCGATGTAGTTCCGGACGGACTATGGTCGTGCACGTAGTCCGTATTTGGAGAAGTCAAGCATGGGTACCAGTAGATCTAGACTGTGCACTTACGTTTATGGTGTCCAGGGGTTGACACCCTAGGGCTTGATACACCCGACGGGAGACCCGGCACAGTCTGACTACAATTATGTTTGGGCCGTATTGACACCAACACGTGATGAGTTAGGCTTAGGGAGCCGATCGATTAGACCGTTTGGTTGGACCTCGTATTAGGGTCACTTCATGTTATTGGACCTCGTATTAGGGTCATTTCATGTTATTGGGCCAAAGCTTGGGCCAAGGGATCAATACTTGTTTATTCAAGTCATGTTAGTTTGCTAGTACACCTGTGGTGCAAAAACCTTAAACCTGATTATGCGATGACACCTTTATCTACCTTGTTAGTTAATCATCATGCTAGTATGTTGTTATCCTTATGTTCATCCCTGCTTCTCATGTTAGTTAACTTTATCAGTTTACATTGATTGTAGTAGGGCTTACTCAGTCTTTTTGACTGACCTATTTTCTTTCGCCTCTTTTCTTCCGTTTCCCCCCCCCCCCAGGTTCTCAGGGTGGGAATATTGGAGCTTAGCATGGATTTCTGATCGCTTGCTTGTGGGATTTAGCTCATGTACGGTTTGACATGAAGCTAGCTATGGTTATCACTTATTTTGGGGATAGTACTTATGTATTTCAGTTTTTCAGTTGATGTTGTTTTTATCTAGACTTGTTTATTTGGAAAGTTGATATTATGTTGTACCAGACTTGTTTTGAAATGGTTTGAAATCTTCCGCTGTTTTATCTATGTTATTTTCTCTGTTTACATATATATACATATGTTCTTGTTCTGCCTTGATATATCATTATGCATGTTTACCCGATTCAAACGCCCCTCCAAAGTCAGAGTGCTTGCAAGAGACACCCTGGCGGAGGTGGGGTGTTACAGATCTAGTCCTGTCTGTTTCTATGGGGTACCTGTGTTTATGTCTGGGCTAACACCCGTTATTTTTGTTTAGGTACCAGTTCTGTTTGGGTTAAAACCCGTTACTAGGGTACACCTAAAACTTCCATTATGTTTCTGTTGAGATCATCCTGTTTCTATTAAGCAATTGGGGAGTATGAAATCCTATTACATATCTGTTATACTACTATTGATGCAGAGCAAAGAAAGTATTAAGAAGCGTTATCTATTCTGTCATGTTTACCTTGTCACACCTACCATTTATGTAGCGATCTCTCTTATCCACTTTATATGCCTATCATGTTACTTTTATTTATTTACTGGCTAAAAGTAACTGGACTCGCCAGACTTTATGTCTGATCCTTTTTTCTTCTCCTTCTTTCCTCCGTTCCCCCCTCCCGCCTAAGGTTCTCAGGGAGGAAACACTCAGGCTTGACCATGATTCTGCTTGTTTGTTGGAGCTGCTGATATGTATTGCTCAAGCTTATATCTTTGCTGCTATGGCTTATGATTTGGGGATTATGCTTTCTTTATTATTGTACTCTGATATTTAAAGTACAAAAAATTAATGATGAACAAAGTTTTATGTATTTTCAGACATATGGTGTAACCATGCTTTATAATTAATAAAAGTTTTTAATTCCGCTGTTATTTTATATCTGTCTTGTAATGTTTCTGTTTTGTTTACCTAAATTGCTTCACGAAACTTAACGCATTCCCTTTGTGAGTGACATTAACGTATGTGGAGTGTCACACTTGGTATCAAAGCTGAAGGTTACCAGATTGGATAAAGTTTTAGAAAATTATTTTCAAAAAGGTTTTAAAAGGAAGCATTTTCAAAAGTCTGTTTTGAAAAACATATTCCCCAAAGCCATATGTAATATCTTCGATCCTTTGTTTGAATCTCTTTCATTTTCTTTCCAGCATGTCTGGGGAACCTTATATTCCAGAGGGCGTTGAAGTATCGGATTGGTTCCGTAGGTATCTTAAAGCCACGGCACCACCCGGGAGCCAAGGACACGTCCCCTCCCCCCCAACTGCAACCATTGTTCCTCCACCATCACGAGTAGATGATTTATCTAAAAAGAAAGAAGCTAGAGTTAAGGAAACACAAAATAGGAAGGTATGGCCCAAGAAAGGACAACAACAACAACAAAAGAAAGGCGGAAAGAATAGGAAAGCTAAGGATAAGAGGAAGTGTCACAGTTGTGGGAAAGAAGGTCACTTGATTAAAGACTGTAAGAGGAGGAAGAACAACTGCTTCAATTGTGGAGAAGTCGGACATTTGCTAACGAGTGCCCGAATAAACAGAGATCACAGGGACAAGGCCAAAGGGCAGGATCCCTTGGAGGGAAGGTGTTTGGTATCATGGCCATCGTACCGAATAGAGGTAAGAAAGTTTTGTTGAAGGTTTGATTTTTCTTTCCAATCAACTAGTTAGAACTCTTTTCAATTCTAGCGCTTCACATTCATTTATATCTAGTTCTGTGGTTGAGTCTCTACACTTAATTACTAGTATGGTAGTGGATCCTACAATTGTCTCAAACCTCATTGGTGGTTCGGCTCATTTATCGATGATTTGTAGGGGTTTGAGAATATCTGTGTTAGGCTTCGAGTTTGAGTGCGATGCATATGTGCTCGGGTTTATGGGCTATGGGTTGATTCTAGGAATGGATATGCTAGCCATGTATAGTGCCATTCTGGTTTGTGGAAGGAGGGTCGTTAGCTTTCTGGCTTGTCAGGAGAGGACCCTCGAGATTTCTTATGACCCGCAAGGGTCTGTCATGCTTAGTTTCCTAGAATCTCTTGAGGTATCTATCGATGATCTGCGATCGGTACCAATAGTCCGTGAGTATCTTGATGATTTTGATGAGGTTCGGGGTTTACCCTGAGGCACGAGAATAATCTCCGTATATACCTAATGGACAATACAAAGCCAATTGCATTATTTGTGCACCATATGGCTCCCAAAATAAAAAAGGGAACTTGATAAGCAAGTGGGGGAGCTACTTGAGAATAGGTTTTATAGGTGAATCATACTAGGATGGGAAACCTATTGAAGACACTCCTTGAGGAGGCCCATCATTCTAAGATGACTATCCATCCAAGCGGCGATAAAATGTATACAGTTCGAGGTAGTGGAGCCAAACTTGTGAAAGGAAGTGAAAGTAGAGAAGGAAGCAATGATTGGATAAGTTCCGACTTGCATACTTGGAATAAAGGTTAAGAAACTAAGCAACAGAGAGGTTAGGTTCATAAAAGTGCAATAGAGAGAAGATAGCGAGGATGCGACTTGGGAGACTGAAGACAAAGATCACACTTCATACCCTTTCCTTTTTGGGACTACGTTCTTAACTACTTTTTCCAAAGCTTTTTATTCGTACTTGTCTCTATCATTCATTTGTATCCTATCTATCGAATCTTCAACCTTTATATAGGAATCCAATGGATGTAAACATGTGTTTAAGACATGTTATGCCTGATGAATGCAAGTGGATGCAAGTGTTTGCTAGTGGTTTCCTGTGGACGCATATACACACACATTAGGCACTAAGATCGGCTCAATCACTCCCATACTGCATGTGGATGTGGATGTGTTTTCTTTTCTTTTATGGATGGAAATGGATGAACTAGCATATGATGTTGCATTTGGATGAATGAGTGTGCACACATGTAGATCTTATATGTTATAATAGGCTTATTTGCATACATTTTGAATTCATGGCACTAACATACATTGCATTAAGGAGGTCAACTGAATCAGTAGACCGCCTGATCTTCGTATTAGTGTTGGGACATATACACACACCTTTGCATATATTCATGAAAGTATTAGAAATCCTTTAGGACAATGGATGCCAGTGATCGATAGGTGAGTAAATGGATGATGGATGGTAGGATATGCATTCCTCTTAAACTTGGAGATTTTGAGGATGAAATCCTTTAAGTAGTTGAGAATGTAACACCCCAAAATTAGATACACTATACTGTAAAGATAATTAACTAAAGGGTTAATTAGTTAATGAAGAAAAATTAAAAATGAATATATATATATATACATACACGAATGTATGCAATTATGTTAAGAATGTACAAGTTTAAAAATGTGCATTGAAAATAAGAAAATGTGCATGCAAATTAATTATGCTATAGTAAAGGAAAATTTAATGCAATTAATACAAAAAGGGGAAGGAAATGAGTGGATGCATGCATTAAAAGAAGAAGAAGAAGAAGAAGTTAAATGCAATCAATTTATTTTGGAGGGAAAGATTTATGCGTGTATAAATAGATGTATTCATAATTTGATTATGCATTGACTTTGCACGTTATGGGAAATTAGTGAAAAGAAAAAGAGTAGGATTTAAATTTATACACTTAATTTCCACTTTTGAAAATATGTTAGCAATCAATTTGCATTAATTGAAAAATATATCTTAATTATGAATGGTTGTAACACCCCGCCTCCGCTAGGGTCACTCGCAAAGGAATGCACTAGCTTTAGAGGGGCATTATTGGTAGACATGCACAGAAATATCACAAGACAGAACATATATAAATAGCGGAAGTAAAATCAACCTTTCATAACATGAATAAATAAGGTCTAAAGCCTTTTACATCAGAGTACATCAAAACCTGTCTTGCAATAGTAAAGAAGCATAAAGACTTTTTAATAAATTATTCCCCAAGTAAAACAGTAAAGTAGCCATAGCCAAGAGAAGTCCAAGCCATCCATGATGACCTTCAAGCAGAAGAAGTCCGAACTAAACAGCATTGTTTCCTCCCTGAAACCTTGGGGGGGGAAACGGAAGAAAAGAGGCGAAACAAAACGGGTCAGTCAAAAAGACTGAGTAAGTCCTATCTACTTCCAGTATAAAAACAGGTAAAGGTAACATGACATGCATAAACTGAAAGTAAACATAAGGATAACTACAAGATAGATAAACCAGGGTAGCCGGTTGAACTACTGCGGCAAGGTAAACTAAGGTATCATGATAAACTACGGTGTTATGATAAGTCAAGGTATCACATCGTCAGATTTCTATCGAGTACATTATCCCAAGGTATCTACCCCGTCTAACATCCCACGGTATCTATTATGTATATTCTTCCTAGTTCTAACATGTATATTTGCTCTGCACCTCTCGTACTAGTATCCCAGCCTTGTTATGTGTTAACCATGAATGTCCCTTACTCAAAATCGTGTAATGGTCCATGTCAACCTAATATATCGCATATATAGGTTACTCAAATCATATGTTTCTTTCCATGTATATAAGTTCAGTCCTTTGCCATACCTCGTACGGGCTTCCTCGTGTCGTATTATCCTTGAAATCGTTTGGACTATCACCCTTGTTCTAGCTAGGCTCTTCCATATGAATCATTGTTTGAACTACTAGGACTTACGCCACCTAGCACCACTAGGGATTACGCTTACCTACTGCACGCTTTCGTATTTCGGTTTGGGTTAAACCACCTAGGCCACTAGGGATTACGCTAACCCTCAACTGCGCCCTTTTTCCCACGCATTCATCGTGAATCGTTTTTCTATAACTGTATGCACATGTATCACATCGTGCCATCCGAGTCCTGTCACAGGGCAAAACAAGAAATACAGGACTCGGTCGGGAGCTTTAGATTTATCTGCCGATGCAGATACTAAGGTCTGCTTTTCTACACGTGGCTATGGTCCCACGAGACCCCTCCCTCAACTAGTGAAAGGCAACACAAGAGAAAATCTTGCATGAGAACTACACTCCGGCCAGCCCACATCCTACGGCCTACCTCACCCATAATTAGATAGCAAATTATGGTCTGTTGGGTGTTCCCTGCCTTTCCGTATGTACACGCTTGACTCAAGATGGTAGATGATCGGCGAACTTGCTATCTCGGGCACCTTATGTATCCGTCGACTCACTGCTATCCACCCCAGTCTTTAGGTCGCTCGCATAGCAACCAAGGCATATTCTTGGTTCTTCTACCGCAGACCTCAACCTCTTGTGAGCCCAGGATGATCATCTGCGACCTCACAGAGGGATACCAAGAATATCCTCACGTTCCCCGAAGCCGCTGCTTCGTTACCCAGTTCGCTGGAGCCTTTATCTAAATCAGATAGCCTGCTCCTACACGTATACTTAAACGATGACCTACCGTATCGGGTTACTCATCTATCTAAGAGGTGGTCCAAATTTCCTTGGCTGAGAATTATTACTTAGTTTCTTTTAACTAAGGTTTACCACTTAGCCTTACTTCCATAATCCTTGTTAACTATGGTTATTTACCTAATCCTCCAAATTAGGATTTATCTAATGGGTTAAGTGTCACTTAAGTTCATAACTTAGCCCGTCTACAAACCATGTCAAAATTGGCTAAGTATCCAAGTCCAAGACTTAACCCTACAAACCATGTGTCAAGTTGGCTAAGTATATTAAGCAATCCATAACTTAACCTCGTCTAATTATCATTTTAGATTGGTTAATTATATAAGTTAACTTGACCTTGTCATCCAATCGGTCAAGCGTATTCCAGTGATTCGTGACTTAGCCTTATCATGTTTTCACGTTAGATTGGTTAAGTATAGGTCACTTAACCACATCCAATTAACGAGTTAGATTGGTTAAGTTTAGTTCACTTAACCACATCAAATTAACGAGTTAGATTGGTTAAGTTTATGTCACTTAACCACATCAAATCTTCATGTATAATTGGTTAAGTATAAGTTGCTTAACCCCGTTAAATTATCACATTAAGTTGGTTAAGTATGGGTTACTTAACCTCATTGAATTACCAAGTTTGAATTGGTTAAGTGTTTAACTTAACCCCATCGAATTACCGTGTTTGGATTAGTTAAGTGTGGATTACTTAACCCCATCTAATTACCGTGGTTAGGTTAGTTAAGTCTTCATTACTTAACCTTATCACGTTATCGTGTTGGATTGATTAAGTGTTGGTTAACTTAATCCCATCCACTAGTCGTATAAAAATGGTCAAGTGTCATTAGGCAAATCAAGTTACTTAACTTACCCAAGCTTATCATGTTTTGTTAAGTATCATTAGCCTAATCAAATTACTTAACCCATTTGTCCATATCATATTTGGTTAAGCCTCATTAATCAAATTAACTTAACCCTATTATGTGGCATTAATTTAATTAATGCACCCTCAACCTCTCACATTAGACCTTGTTGTGGTTACTAGTTAAGCCGGGCGGGTCCGGGTAGATTTACACCACAACCTAGTCTAACCTCGGGTCTTAAGCGCGACATGACCAACTTCTCACATTGGGTCCTATTGTTTGCAACTACTAGTTAGGCCGGTCGGTTCCGGGTAGTTTTACGTTGCAAACTCAACCCAACCTCGAGTTGGCCACACTCATATTATCTAAGTTCATCATGTTTCCAAAACATGTTACAAGTTTTCAAGCATTTGGGTAGACCTAACTTAATAGGTAAATTCCCAAAGGGTAGACCTAACTTAATAGGTAAATTCCCAAGCTCATGTTTTATGCATGCTTACATGCCAACTTCCATGTTATCTTTCAAGTCATAATTTCAAGTATAAACACATGTCATGTTCAAGTTAAGATTTTGCGACATGTTCATGTTTATCTAACTTCCCAAAATCGTGTTTTCCCAACGCAAGCAAAGCGAGTCAACATAGTAAGGATACTATGTCACATATTGGTCTCAAAACATGCATGATGCCAAAAAGGGCTTGGCTTCCACATGCATAACATCATAAAAGGGATTGGCCATAAACATGCATAGTGTCATAAGGTAATTTGGCCACAAACATGCATATTATCAAAAAGGGTTTGGCCATAAACATGCACAACTTAAAAGAGGGGATTGGCCACGAGCATGCATAATCTCATAAAGGATTTGGCCACAAACTTGCATGTTAGCATAAGGGGTTTGGGTTCATAAACATGCATAAGCCCCAAAATCTTGTCTTAGCCAATGTTTCACAAGTAAAGTGGTTCCTAAAGGTTCATGCTAGCATTTCATGCATAAAGATCCAAACTTGCAAGTTAAACTAGGTTATGCATAGCATGAGAGGCATGATTAAGTTACTCACATGGCCTAAAATCATAAACATGAACACAAGAGGCAAGGTAAGGTTCATATAGGTTCGCATAATCATGTTTAGCCTCATTTTATCCCATGTCATTATCAAAACTACCGTTTCCATCTAAAAGTAGCTAGAACTTACCTAGACAAGGCTTAGGAAAGGGATCATGCATCATCTTGACGAAGAAAGGTGGCTCCTTTGAAGAAGAACCATCATGAAACTCGCATAGCAATGTCGATTTGGCCTCTATTTGGTGTAGCAAGCTTGCATCTTTTGATTTGAACCCGATTTGAATGCATAGGCTCTAGGGATTGGAGATGGAGGCCATGATCAATATTGATTTTGGCAGCACTTAGTTGCTAGGTTTGATTTTTAGGGATTTAGGTTAGGTTTAGGGTCTTTTTATAGAGATTAGGATAGTTTTAGACCCTTAGATTAACCCTAGGATAGATTAGGACCATCAGATCTCGGAAGCTTCCAGACCCAGCCCAAGAACAAGACCAGGTGAGACAAACAGGTGCGCCAGGCTACTTGCCCCGGCCACCCCCTGTCGACAGGGCTGTCGACTTGGTCTGGGCCCAAGTCGACAGGCCTGTCGACAGCCCTGTCGACATGGCCTAGGCGGGAAACTTCCCGCCTGGCCCCAGATCTGATTTCCAAAACTGTTTCCGAAATTCAAATTTCCAGAAATCTTCTTTGGGCCTTAACCGGGTCATACGGACTCCGATTTTCGAAAACTCGGACTCTATTTCGCGTATTTTTCCGAGACGAACGCAATGGAATAGCCCGTTTTACTTGATTCAGAATTTAAAATTAAATTCTGCCTTAATTCTCGTTTTAACATGTTATTGAAATGCGGGTTGTTACAATGGTTGTGAGGTTTATGCATATATTGCATCTATTAGAGATTAGTTATCATGACTTTGCATGTTTGTAAATGTTGGTTAGTTATGCACATGAGAATTAATTAGGCACTGATTGACATACATGTCGATTGATTTAACTTTATGGATTTATTTCCTAAAAGACTAGTAATTAATTCTCTTATAGGTAGCAATTTCTTAATAAGTTTTAAAACATATTCATTGATTACCCATTTTAAATGGTATAATCAAATCTCTCTTTCTCATGGATTAAATGAAGATAAGAATGGACATATAAGATGTATTTTAATATCTTACTTAATTACAAAGTAAATAAGATAGCGGCTATAAAATTACCTCAATTCCATTGTTTTCTTCACAAAGAAACAATGGCGGCCAAACTCTGGTTGAGTGCAAACTAAGACGGATCTGCTTTCTTTCAATTGTCAGTTTTGCAAATCAAATTCGGAGTCAAGTTTCAGTTTTCTCCTTTTATTCTCGTAGATCCAACCCTGGTGAGTATTGTTATTTTTAGGTTTAGATAAATAAAAGTGAATTATGGAAGACTATGATTTGGATCTATACTATTATCATGTTTTATGTTATGACATGATAAATCTATTCTATGCTATTATCATGTTTTATGTCATGACATGATAAATCTATTCTATGCTATTATCAAGTTTTATTTTATGACATGATAAAACTATTCTATGCTATTATGATGTTTTATGTTATGACATGACAAATCTATTCTATGCTATTATCATGTTTTATGTTATGACATGATAAATCTATTATATGCTATTATCATGTTTTATGTAGTGACATGATAGATCTATTCTATGCTATTATCATATCTTATGATATGTTATGATAGATTAATTATGTTAGATATAATTATAATGTGGACATTTTATGTAGATCTAAATCTTTAGTTATGATAGATCTATTTTATGTAGATCTAAATATTTAATTATGTTAGATCTATTTTATGTAGATCTAAATCTTTAATTATGTTAGATCTAATTACCATGTTGATATTTTATGTAGATCTAAATCTTTAATTATGTTAGATGTATCTTATGTAGATCTAAATCTTTAATTATGTTAGATCTATTTTATGTAGATCTAAATCTTTAATTATGTTAGATCTATTTTTGCGATCTAAATTGTCACCTTATGTTGTCATGTTAGATCTATTTTATGTGATCTAAACTATCACATTATGTTATCATATTAGATCTATTTTATGTGATCTAAAATGTCACCTTATGATTCATGTTAGATCTATTTATGTGATCTAAAACTTCATCTTATGATTCATGTTATATCAATTTTATGTGATCTAAAATGTCACCTTATGATTCATGTTAGATCTATTTTATGTGATCAAAATTGTCACCTTATGATTCATGTTAGATGTATTTTATGTTCTCTAAAATGTCACATTATGATTCATGTTAGATCTAAATAATTGGACGTCTAATTGCTAATTTAGATATTGTGACATCATAGTTCATCAGTTTTATGTCCACCTTGTTATGATGACAATTTCATGTCCATGCTAGTATGTATGCTCACCTTATTATCATACTTGTTTACGTTTATGCCAAGATGATCATTTTAGTTATATTCTCATTATTTCCCTAATTATCGTTTATGACTAGGCTATTGTCCAGCCTAGGCATGTTGCCAATTTTGTGAGGGCGCTGGTTAAGGAACGGGGGAAAAAGGGTTAAAAATGGCATAATTAGAATATGAACATTTTTGGACATGTAATTCAAAGTATTGGGTAAAATAGGTATTGACACCTATAAAAGGAAAGGTTTAATTAATTGATTAATTAATTGATAATCAAAAATGGAATGTTTAGTAATTACAATTAGGAATTGTAATTGTACTTATAAAACGAGGTTAGGTTGCATTAGTGGTGGAAGTCTGCCCGAACCCGACCGGCATATCCAGCAGTCACTAATGTTGAACCTAAAGTGGGAGGTCTAAGTACGTAAATATGAATCGGGTTAAGACACGAGGTTAGGCCCAAATTTGGAATAAGACTACCCGGACCCGACCGGCATATCCAACATCTACACGTTGTAGGACTAATGTGGGAGGTCTAGCCCATTATAAACCATAAACGACCATGGTAATAAATTGGACTACTTAATCTAAACTAATCCATAAGGGATTGTATGGATAAGAACTAAAGATAGGATTAAATAAACATGCTTGAATCAGTAGGAGGGTTAGTAACATCTTGGGTTGGTGGGTAATATTTGTATATATAGGCCCACAAATTTAACCTGTCGGGGTTATGTAATTAAAGACATCGTTAGGTAAACATATCAAGTGGAAAACCTAGTAGTGGGGATGCAAAACAAAGGGGAGAGCTTGCATCATCTTGTGTGGGACCCATTTCAGTCAGTAACCCTTAAATAAGTATCAAACGGGTACTCCGAACTAGGTTGGAGTGGGTCACGCTTACTGGACTGATTGTAAGAGATCCAAACGTGGAGGCGGTGTTGACGGCACGTTCCAACGGGGTCATGTGTGTGCATGAATCTACATTCTAGGGAAGATAAGACGTTGTGACATCAATAGATATGGTTGTGCATTCGAAATATTAAGGGTTGCCACTTTAGGGAGTGACATACCCTACTGTGGGGACAGCACGGAGTTTCTACAGTATAGGGAGCCGATTAATTGGGGGGTAGTAAATAGGGTACATCTAGTCCAGTTTGATTCTGTCGGGTACCTGTGTTTTTGTCTGGCCTAACACCCGTTATTTCTGTTTAGGTACCAGTTCAGTTTGGGTTAAAACCCATTACTAGAGTACACCTAAAACTACCATTATGTTTCTGTTGGGATCATCCTGTTTCTGCTAAGCAATTGGTTGGTATGTAATCCTATTACATATCTATTATACTAGTATTGGTGCAGAGCAAGGAAAGTATTAAGAAGCGTTTATCTATTATACCCTGTTGTCATGTTTACCTTGTCACACCTGCCATTTATGTAGTGATATCTCTTACCTACTTTATATGCCTATCATGTTACTTTTATTTATTTACTGGCTAGAAGTAACTAGACTTGCCAGACTTTATGTTTGACCCTTTTTGTTTCTCCTTCTTTCTTTCGTCCCCCCAAGGTTCTCAGGGAGGAAACACTGAGGCTTGACCGTGATTCTGCTTGTTTTGTTGGGACTGCTGATATGTATTGCTCAAGCAACTATGGCTTATGATTTGGGGATTATGCTTTCTTTATTATTGTACTCTGATATTTAAAGTACAAGACAGAAATTTTAATGATGAACAAAGTTTTATATATTTTCAGACATATGGTGTAATCATTCTTTATGATTAATAAAAGTTTTTAATTCCGATGTTGTTTTATATCTATCTTGTAATGTTTCTGTTCTATTTACCTATAACGCTTCACGAAATTTAATGCATTTCCTTTGTGAGTGACATTAACGGACGTGGGGTGCCACACCATGGATCTGCCATGGATAACTTGACTGCCTCCAAATCGGCCAACAAAAACATCAGATCTAAAGAAATTTTGCGAGAAGAAGTCAAATGAGAGTAATTTGAAGATATCGGCAGAAGCCATTTTGTATCTCCTCCAGACCCAAATTTCAAGATGTTGGCATAGGGTTTGCATGAGTGATATGAAGAATATTATCAAAACAGTATGTTGTATGAAGTATTTTTTCTCTGTATTGTGTATTGTAGCCTCTGGCTGTATACCGAGCCCACTTACACAATATCATATAAACCGAAGTACTCCATACAAACAATGAATGTACTATTAAAAATAATGTTCACTCTTACTAAACATAATCTCAAATATTTGTTATACTATTAATTTTATTTTAGTTAGCGATTTTATAATTCTAAGCAAGATGATTTTGATAGAGAATTTACAAATTACTTTAGAGGTACTTTTAGTAATTCTAATAATCATGGAATTAGGGCTAATAGAACAAGAACAACAATGTTGATTTAAATGGTTTAGATAATCCTTTTCCTAAATTTGAGATTTTGAAAGATACTAAGGATATGCACAAGGACAAAGCCTCTAGTCTAGATGGCTTTATTATTTTATTTTATATTAATTTTTAGGATGTTTTGAAAGATTAATTACTTAATATTTTTAATGAATTTTTTGAGGCCAAAATACAGTTAAGCTGATTTAATTTTGCTAATGTTTCCTAAATTGTATGTAAGCCTAAATAAGAGAGTGGTATAGGCATTATTAATTTCTACAATTAAAATATTTCCTTATTAAGCGAATGTGTTTGGAAGTTTAACGATTGTGGGGTTAACTTACTTTAGAAAGAATTATTTCTAATTAATGGTATAATGGTAACTATAATTTAAATATTTGTACCAATAATATTATTAATAATCATTCACATTTTTGTAAATTTGCTATGCTTTATTTTGATATGTTTGTGTGTGTGTGTGTGTATATATATAAGTTAGATATTAATTCTATTGTACACTCTAGTAATAATACATTTATTTTTGGGATGATTGTTGGATTTCTGCTATTCCTTTAAAATTTATGGAATACTTGTAATTTTAAAAAGGTTTTAATATCTGATATTTATAAACACAACCAGAATTTTTCGTGGAGTTCTACTTTAAATCATATTATGGAAGGTCTTACTCTTAAGCAATTTTCCTTATTATATGCTAGTTTGGATTTATTTGAAATTGATAACGACAAATATAACAATATGGTGTTAGGATAAAATTAGATCTTTTACTTTTCATTCTCTTTATGATTTCTGTAATGTCCCGTATTTTTATGGTGTAATAATTAATTTATTTAATTATTTAAATAGTGATTCAGAGAATTTAATGGTTGTTGAATTAAATAATATTGAATATTTAATTCATATAATAATAGAATAATATATTTAATTCTGGAATAGTCAGAAATAGTTGAATTGACAATATTATGTGAATTGGACAATTTAAAATATATAATTCAGTTTAGAGTTGAATTATAATAATGAATTTATTTATAATAATGAATTTGAACGTATAATTATATTATAATTATAATTGAGCTCGAAATGGCGCGGCAGTTCGTAATTTGGTGATTCGAACTTTAAACGAATATACAGAATCCGTTTTTAGTCGGATTTCTGTGAAACAAGAAACGTTCGGGGCTGGTGAAGTATATTTTTCTAATGGAAGAGAAAAAAAATGAGATTTCATCGTGTAGATTGTGAGTTGTGTCCAAATCAAATTTTTGAAAAGTCGCTATGGAATTCCTTTATAATTTATAACGAATTATTTATATTATAAATGGATTTTTCAATATAAATTGAATACTGATTTGATCTGGATTTGAAATGTCGAGTTATAAATTTCAATAGGAATATTTTGGAGCTGTATTATATTCTATGTGAATATATATACGATAATTTTTATTTATTAATATTTAATTTAATTACTTTTAAGTATATTGATATTTAAATGAGTTTATTTAGAGCTTTAAAAATAACCATTTTTGCAAACGACCTCCGTTTTCAACAAAATAATTTTATTGGATCCGGAATATTAAATTATTATTAGATTTCAATTTTCGTGATTTTTGGAGCCTATATGTGGCCATACGGTATTTTAATGTGAAAAACAGTCAATAATTTGACTTTAAAAATATGTTGTGTGATAAAACAGACTCGGAATTCGATGAAACAAGTTTCGTTAGGTCCGTATTATCGAACTGTAGACGCATGCCCATTTTCATGATTTTTGGATGTTGTATGTGGTCACACAGATTTTTAAACAACAACAATGTATAGAGATTGATTATAAATTAATAAAACAATGAATATAAAATTATTTAAAGCTTTCTATAAATAGACTACCCTTCTATCTAACCCTAAAAAAAAAAAATCTTTCTGGTCAACAACGAAAGAAATTCACGCCTTCGTCTTAAACTCATATCGTGAGTTTTAAAAAACCAAAATAAATTCATATAAATTTTAATAAATCCTGAAATAATTAAATGCGAGGTCCTGGGGTAAAGCTCTTCATTTCTATGTGAGTAATTTGGAGTTCGACATCATATCTGTTTGCTACGTTTTGCAATAGCATAGCTAGGGTTCGCTATATATTGGATTTGGAGCATCTATATGTAAATCGGGGTTGAGAAATGGATTGAGGAAAGAAAAGTGTAGTTTGCATGAATTTTGGGGATTTAACAAATATATAAGTGACGCACTGTCACTGCTTGTGCGTGCATGAGGATGAACGTCGGATTTCAGTACTGGTGTACGAGCTGCGAAAGAAGTATACGAGGTAGGAGAGGAAGTGATGGAGAGTTCGATTATGTTTTTAGTTTGGAGAATCATGGCTGGATGAAGGAATGGGAGAAGTTAAAGGTTGTGAAAATGGTTAAAGAGCAGCGTTCGAATTTCTATTTGGAAGGAGAAGGACCTGTAGCATTTGGATGCGGGTCGAGAAGGTGTTTGGGCCGGAGATTATAAGGGTGAGGCCCAAAAATTCAAAATAAATTTTGGTTAGTATTATCTAAATGTGTATACCAACTTGTAAATTTGATATCTTGATCATACGACATCAGAATCCAGCGAAACAAGAACCATTGGGATTGTATGGATGGTGGCTACACAATACAACTAATTCCGAGTGAATTAGAGCTCGTTACAATTTATAGCGAAATAAATTGTCTGTCTGAATCAACTGACAATTATCATTTTTTAACGATGATCGTCTAATGTGAGTAAATCTCACTAACTCTGTATAGTTTATAATTTTATAAATATAATCTAGTATTAATAAATGATGATTGATTGTTGTATGTTGATTATTTGGTCGAATTGTTGATTTATTGGTTGAAATTATAGATAACAATATATATAAATCGTTAATCAAATATTGATTCTGTTTATCAGAATATTTCATACTGAAATGAAATCGGTGTTATTTATATTGTTTAGTATCTGTGGATGCAGGGAAACAGGTTGGTGTTGGAGGGAACCAACTGGATTCCTCATTATTTATAATACTGTTTTTTTTTCATATATTGTGATATATGATGTGATATATAATCTGTTGTTTATTATGTGTGTTTGGATGATATTGATCATGGTTATTTGGTATTTTAAATACCATAAGAAATACTGGAATTTAAAAAGGGAATTTTCAAAGTGTATATTGAAAAAGAAATATTTATATGAAATAAATGTGATATTATAAAAGAAAGATATTTATATGAAATAAATATGATATTATAAAAGGAAATATTTATATGAAATAAATATGATATTATAAAATTAAGATATTTGTATGGAATAAATATGATATTATAAAAGAAAGATATATATATATATATATGAAATAAATATGATATTATAAAAGGAAATATTTATATGAAATAAATATGATATTATAAAAGGAAATATTTATATGAAATAAATATGATATTATAAAAGGAAATATTTATATGAAGTAAATACGATATTATAAAACGGAAATATTTATATGAAATAAATAGGATATTGAAAAGGAAATATTTGGAAAAACAAATAGAATTATAATGGAAATTATTTGGAAAAAAAATAGAATGATATAAAGAAATATTATTCACATTTTATGTGAAAAATGAGATGAAATTAATATTTTGCAAATAAAATATTATAAAGGAATTTGGGGTTTGAATTAAGAATTTAAATGGAATTACCGAAATTAGAAATTGACTGGAAATTAGTTGAGTTGAATGGCTTTATGGGTATCGATCTGATGTTGGTTTCGGCCTTCGGGTTTTATGATTGGGAAGTTGTTCTCTTACTGGTTTACAATTAGAGACTGATAGAGGTGGGAAGATACTGATGCATGAATCATAAATGGAAACATTTTCCAAAGTTAATAACGTATATTTTCTAATTTTGGAAAACAAGGAATTTATGAATATATGGAAACGATAAATGGGAAATTGGAAAATGAAATGATGACTGATCGGTAAGATTTCCATTTGGGAATGCGACTGTTGCTTGTACACATATTCTCCTTTGATTGTTAAATCACTGACTATCAAAGATTTTGACCATTTCCGTTGTCACTATGGAGAGACTGGGATCAGATATATTATCTGGAAACCACTTTGTATGGCATTAGCATTGCGAATCAAATATGATGAAGATGATTGAAGACGGAGTTATGCAAGGGATGTTTAGTAAATCCTAGGTAGAAATTTCCTAAGATGGATTTACAGAATAGTACCTTCGGTCTGCCCAGTTCCAGGATGACCTGTATGAAAGAATGTCTGACAGGGTATACTTAATAAATCGCGTAAGTTGATCTCTTCAAACGTATTTACGTTTGGTGGCGGAGGAATTCGTTTCTCTTAGCGGTGTACCCATGGTATTTTTGGGGAAATTAATTTGTGATTTGGCGAGTATGATGATGTGGCATTCAAAGTAAATAAAGGTGTGATCTATACGTTATAGCCTCTAGCCTCACGATCAAGAAATGGTATAAAATCGGGTAGGTCGCATGGCTAAGTGGTTATCTGCCAATTAGGGAGTATTGTCACCTGATCTAGAGAAATTTCATTTACTTCTTTAACCTATTTTGATGTTTTCCCTTTCGGGATACGGTTGCTGATCCCAACCATTGGTGATAGTACATTCGGTACACTCAAGCAAAATAAGTGACCGATCATGTTTAGCCTGGGTTACAAGATGTTCTTGTTGAACCCAGTGTATTCCTCTCTAAAGATACACTATCAGAAGGTGGTCCCATACCTTGCCAATTGGAATTCATTACCCAATAAGCGCCCACAATTTTTGATTATATATTATGTATGTGGAACGTGAGATGAAAGCATTCTGCTAGATGATTATTATATTGTGGTTGATAGACAGTATTATAATATCCAAAGAGTTTTGATATAAAGAATATTGTTTCTTTCAAAAGGATTTTGAATGATAAATCAAGTGTTTTTTATTCTCATAAGGGAAAAACCCGTTTCGTGTTATACGGTGTGGTCTTATGAGATATCGTTTATTTTCTCAAACTGCTTTAAATTGTTTACTCATACCAGTCCCATGACTAACCCATAGTTTATTTTGTTTTGTTTTCCCTAAACTCTTGGGTGTCTAAATTTGTACGGTCACTCAAGTAGTCAGTTTTTACAGATATACTTGGAGAGCTGGAGCAGGAGGCTTCAGGATTATATAGCTATTATTGATTTCCGTTGTGATGTAAGTGTTATACTCAAATGATAGATTTGTATTTCCAAGTTATTTTGTATACTATATTTCATTCGTTCCACTGTGAGATTCATGTTTACTCTGATATTATATGTTCTACTTCTTCTATTCTAATTTTCTATCTTATCTATCCTCACCCTCTAACTTCTTTCATTAACTATTTGGTATTTTCAATGCTTGGATAGTCGACATTGAGTTTATGTCGATAACCAGGATCGCGAAAACCCAAGTCGTTACAATTTCCTTAGTTTCTTAGGTATTAATTTTATTTTTTTTATTATCTTTAGAAAGCCAATGGTCCTCCAAAAAATAAACTTCATTGTGGATTATTTTACATGGCAATCTTAATACTATTGAATTCTTAAAAATGAAAAATATTGTTATCAATAATTTTTTTATTTTTATAGTACTTGTTTGGAAAATATTGGTCATCTTTCATTTAATTTTTTTTGAATAAATATGTCTTGTCTTGTATTTTTTTTCATTTTGATTGTGATTTTTACTAGAATAGCTATAGGTTTCTATAGACATGGGAAATGGCTATTCGCGCATGCCAACGCCGAGTGTATGTTTTATAGCAAAACAATAATCTAAATATCCAAAGTAGAGAAACGTAAAGGGAGAACACGACTTTTATAGTGGTTCTGCACTAACTCTTACGTCCACTTCATAGTAATCATTCATCATATAATTTCGATTACAAATGTTGTACAAGATCGGACAATTTCCATGTACAAAGTTGTATAATAGAACAACAAAATGTTTACTAATTCTAAACTTTGGCCAAAATGCCCTTTGTCTTTTTCGTTAAGTCAAACTATGCAAGAATATCCAAGAAATAGCTCCAATGCCCAAAATTGTGAAATATGTCCAAAAGCATGCCAAATTTCCAATTGAATGTCAAAAAGTTGAAAGAAAATGTTTATGCAACATTTTAGAGGTCCAAACTATGTCCAATAGTCATAGAGAAGAAGAAGAAAACCATAAATAGTACCTGAGAGCTCTAAGATGTCCAAAATACCAAATGTGAACTAATCCCTTTGAATGCCAAGCTTGGGGGCATTTATAGGTGAGTTTTGTGAGCCACAACCCGAATTTTGTATCCCTAGGGGATATGAAATTTGCATCCCAAAATGAAGCTGAAAAACCAAGTCATTATTAAAAATTCGCATCAAGGGTCCAAGTAATTTCCGATCCCTAAATTGGTTGGAAAACCCGTGCAGATCAGGCCAAAACATGTGATCCGCGAAGTGAAAATGAGTTTTCCAAATGATCTGGCATTTTCCAGAATTCTGAAAATCAAATCATCAAGCTAGATTTTGCATCGTGCTTTATTATTACTTTGCTCGCTTGAATACTTTGTATTCATTGTCATTGTTGCATGCCTATGTGTTTCACTGCCCTTTCACTCATTGTTACACTTGTAATGTGTTGATCTGACCTTATACTTGTTATTGATATACTTGCTGCGTTCAGTTTTTTTGTATATGTATATGCATATTTATTTATGCCTATACATGAATTGTATACATTTCTTACATAAATAAATTGAATTAATATGTAAATTCTGAACATGCCATCGCTTATGGTTCCATATGCTTATGTAGCGCGCGTGTATGTGTATATATATTCCCATATATGTGTGTGTGTATATACAGATGTGTTATTTCATTTGTTGACAAAGTTGTTTTAATGGCTGACAACCTAATTTGCTCCCTGTTTACCTATTCTTACCCTGTAGCTAAAAGGGTGTTACTCTGTTTACTTCATTATAACTTGGAAACTTGTGTTGATTTACCCTATGGACCTGAAACACACTATCTTGACTTGTCATTGAAGCAAGAAATTTGAATTTTATTAATGTTTAAGTACTCCTTAGAGACTTGGTAAAAATGTATGGAAATAATTTACACACTCATTTGCTTACTTGTTTAAAACCTGGAGCATGTCCCATTGCCTTGTTTGAAACCCGGTGCCGAACGTGAACATATATCAGATTTTTTATTTTCTTTAGTACTGGCATTTAGCCTCACTCGGAATTTTAGTTTACCCAGTGAAAATCTGAACATATACATTCCTCATTGAAAACCCAAACCACCTCTTTTGTATCCTCTCCATGTTCTGAAGACTTTATATATGATAGTGTATGCTACCTTAAAAATTATGCATGCCCTATTCACTTCTGTAAGATTGAAATTTACCCATGTCGTGTCACGTATATCAAATTGCATGATGTATGGTTGCATTTATGGAATTATTGATATAGGGTTATGCATTGAACTATATATACATGTATGCATATATATATATATGTGTGTGTGTGTGTGTGTATGTATGTATGTATATGTCAATGGCATATGCATGTATAAATTTGCACCAGAACCCAAATAATACATGTTTTCCTCTCATTGGCTTGTCTGCATCTTTATGTTGCTCGCAATACTTGCTCGTCCATGGAGATATGAATTTCTTTTGATGTTAAATGTTCACCTTGATTTATGTTTATCCTGCTTTCCTTATTGGGTTATGATGTGAACACGCTCCTAAACGCCATGATAGAATTCCCAACTTGCTTGAGTTTCGAATTGGAGACACTTGTGTCCCATATTCGAAAATGCTACCTTGTTTTGAAGTCTGAAACACAAGTTGAGTTTAATATGGATCCTGCTTATTTTTCTATGGACCAAATATATATATATAGTTATATACCTATCGTCATGTACTTTATCCCATGCCTTGCATCTGTGATGCATTCGCTGCCTGACTGATGTGTAATGCATATATATATACACATATACATATATCGGCCTTATTTTTCCAAAGTACACTAGTCTATGTACTTTTTCCATGATTTGGGCCTGAGACACATATTTCCTTGTGGTGCATTTACGAAAATTGTGCCTGCTATGAGACACATGCTACACCTTTTTATATCGATTGAGACTTATATCTGGCATTTGGAAATTGCATATAAAAGTTAGGGTTAATTATTATATTTTTAATATTATTGAAGTTGATTTACTTGAATAAAGTTAATCCTGACTCGAGTGTTTTTGTGTTTTGCGTAAACGTCGGGTCAGACCGACTATTGCAGCTTAGGTTTTACGGCTGACGAAGTTAAAGAGTTGT
This sequence comes from Allium sativum, assembly GCA_030737875.1. Lineage (NCBI taxonomy): Eukaryota > Viridiplantae > Streptophyta > Magnoliopsida > Asparagales > Amaryllidaceae > Allium > Allium sativum. Next base: position 1,040,661,546 of record CM060916.1, on the reverse strand, counting down.
GAAGATACTCTCCTTTGCTTGTTTATTTTTATCATTTTGAATGTTTTAAATTTGTGTATTAAAATTTCCACTATATAAAATTTTGTATAATTCTGATGTATTTGTATAAAAATTATTCCTTTGCGAGAAATAGTATTCTGTAATTCTGTGATTGATTCTATTTAAACCCTACAAGCAATAACAACATGTCATTTTGAACAGGACGAGTTGGTTTAATTACCAACTTGTAGCAGTCGAAAAGGCAGGTCGTTACAAGCTCATATCGGGGCTTTGGTTTGATAAAAACCTTAGCTTACGGGGTTTAAACTCATTAGATAGGGTAGTAATACCCTAGAATGAGTGGAATCATCACTGGAATCACTTTAGAGAGAGAGAGAGAACGTATTTTGGAATATAAATTATTTTGAAAATGCAAGTACTTTGAAATTTAAAATCCTTTTCAAAATCCCCACTCTTTGAATTGGTTCCCTTGATAGCACTCTTTGATAAGGTCTCCTTAGAATTGAATCTTGATTCCATTTGAACTCCATTATCGAGTTGTCCAAGATTTACTGAAGGAATTGGTATAAGTTAAGTGAATTAATAAAATTAGTTTATTCACTATTGAATTTGAATTAAGTATTTGGAAATACCTATTTTAAGAACAAATGGTTGTGTAAGATGATTTATGTATGTGTGTTGAATTGGTAAATAAGTTGAAGATGTTAAACTATTGAAATAATAAGTGTGTATTCCATTTAACTAAATGTAGCTAAATTGTGGAACAAATGGCATATCAATTTATTTATAACAAAGGAGATTGTTTAACCAAAACTCTAGAATTTGATTCCGAAATTTTTTGAAATTGATTTGTAAGGTTTTGAAAAAAATACTAGTACTACGTACAAGTATTCTAAAATAGAAATGTTTCTCCGAAATGTTTTCAAAAAGTAAATGTATAAATGGAGAACTAAGTTATGTCTCTAGAAAATAATTCCAATGATAATTTTTCATCATTGGAATTTATTCTCGAGTTTCAAAATTTGGGAGACCACTATGGTAGCTTTGCTACTTCTTTATGTTGAAAAAACAAGTTTATTTGTGAAGCATGGTTTGATATACAAATATATGTATATTTTGGATGATGGAAATAGAATCCAGAGTTGATTCTTGAGTTTTGTGTTGAACGATATACTCTTATGTATTAGAATAATATAATTGTACATCTTGAAAGGATGACCTGATTTCCAATTATTGAACGAAAAGTTAATTTCTTTTCCAATTCTTCGAATAATCCAACCATTGATAAACAATATTTGAGTTTTGAGTTGAGTACAATCTAAATAAGATCAAAGAAATTAGAATATTATAAATGAAAATTTTATAACTATGAACAGTTTTGGATAAAATTTTGTTTTAAGAAATATCTTAACAAGGTTGCGTTTAACTTGGTAATTAATAACTTTTATAATGACGTCTCAAAATTTGACTTGGTGATTAATATAAGGTAAATTTTATTTTTCATACACGTTTTTAATCAGCTAGTCCATCCAATAAAATAGGATCTTTGAATTTTAGTAAGGTATTAATTTAAAGTATGGATTAAGATATGAACACGTAGTGCAAATTCATCTTGACAATAAGTTCGCAATTTTCGTCTAACTTAAGTTACAAGGTCACTTTTTATGGGTAATTATTCAAAGCCAAAAGGGATTTAGTCGGTAATATAAAATTGTATACGGAAATTTTACTGAAAAGACTATTCTTAAAAGAAATTTTGGTTTTCTTTAAAGAAAAAATCTCTTTGGATTTATTAATCGGCTCTTTAGAACCGCTTTGGAGCTTAATGCATCATGTACTTTAGAGAAATATCTGATGGAGATAAAACTCATGTTTCTTAATGGATATATTAATGAAACAACTTAAGAAACTAACTTAAATGTTACTCTTTTGTATTTGTAATTCAAATGCTCGATTATTTCTAATAGTGTGATATTTTAATTATCACAAAAGAATTAGGCTGGTAAGTTCCTAAAAGGTTTGGAATGGAAATTGCGATTCAGTTGAATCTCATTTATCAATAGAGGCAAGTGCCAATATCCTTTAAATGAGAGAAATGCAAAAAAAAAAAAAAAATTCTAATGCATGTGCAGTGCGGACTCTTATATATACTAAAGTAACACCTGGATATTGCATGTATTATTTGGTGGATATCTAATAAATATTGAAAGTAGATTATAGGTCAGTAACTAAAATGGTTATGAGATATCCTTTTTATGGAACAAAATAAAAGGTAATATACTCATAGATAAAAGATTGGACTTGTCGGAGATCATAAAGCATTGTGATCTAAATGTCTTAGATGTTATTACTACTAAAGATTCATTTAAAGTAATGGTAACATATTTTGTGAGTGGAACCCGTGTTGGCTGCTGTGGTACCCTACAAAAAAGACAGAGATATAAAATATATCAGTGCTCAGAAAAACATCTCACAGCGGAATGGATAAAATATAATGTAATCAAAATATATCCTTATCGTAGTAATAATACTTCCTAACCAGTATCCAAAGCTATCATATCTCTGCCACAAATCTAACCTGCGAGAATGTTATGAGGAGGGGGTCAGAACACAAGTTCTGGTGACTGGATTTAAACTACACATTTTGGATAATCCTACATATACCGTTCAGTTACATTTTCTTATTTATTAGGTTGCTTGCGTTAACAGCACTCAAGGCTTACACACACACCGTACCCATCTATTTTTGAGTGGATAAACCAAATACAGTATATATGTAGCTGCCCCCAATATTGAGGTACAACCCATTGTACCCCACTCGCATGGTCTCCACCATAATGTCACAGAAATGTACGAAGTCTCTCATCCTAAGCCAGAGTGACGTACGGATCTCTATATAACATGCTAGGTTCCGCATATATCTTCCATCACTGCGCTATGTAAGCATATAGACGGCTACCTACGATCGAATCAGGTTCCATCATAGAGTAATACCCTCGAGTCAATGATACACCACCGAGAGCAGACATGCATATATCTAAACTTTCCCACGTATGTATCGTCAATCGTACTTGATGCCTTAACCGCAAGTAACCTCTACTGTGCACCGAGTTCCGTGGCAGCGCTGTACAAGAAACACGGAACTCGATCGTGAGCTTTTCCATATTTGTACAGGGCCGCCTTTAAGGGCCTCAAAATACAAATATTCCATGGGTCTATTTTTCATGGTGGTTATAGCCCTACCTCGGCCCCTCCCTCAACGAGTAAAGACTACAAGAGCTAAGCGACTTTCCTCGAACGAACAATCTAAACATCCAGTTGGCGTCTCCCCCCTCAACCACTGTACCTCGATAGTGAAAGCTTGATGGCGTCTTCAGTTTTTCTCTAGTCTTTTCACATCAGACTGGCTTCCGATGACGAGTACTCGATGATCAATTATCCTTGTTTGGTCCTGACCTGCCTATCATTGAAGCAATCGCCAATCACCCTAGTGTCGTCTCGTTACAGCATTCTGAATGCAGAACTACTTTTGCAATCAAGGCATACTCAGCGGGTAGTAACGTGCAGACCTAACCTCTGCGAGCACAGCCTAAACATCTACCACCACACAGAGGACTACCAGGAGCAAATTACGCGTCTTAGGAAGTCACGTGCTTCCCCTTCCAATCCTTCGGAGCTAAAAGACTAATCATGTAACGTCCTGCGTCGGTTGGTATTTGAATGTTTAAATCAGTTTAAATATTGGATTTGTAATATAAAAGGATTTATATATTTATAAGAACGGAGTTGAACGTATATAAATATATATTAAATATAATCGAGCCCGTAACATCGCTGCAGTTCGTAATTTAACGTTCTGAACTTCAAGTGAGCGTACCAGACTCGTTTTAAATTGGATTTTTGCAAAACGAGAAACGTTAGAATCTGTTGAACCGTATCTTTCTAACAGAACTGAAAAACCAAGATTTCGTGTTATAGAGTGGAAGATATGTCCAAATCAAATATTCAAAAAGTCGCTGTGAAATCGTCTATCGACCGTAACGGTTTATTTGAAATAACTAGATATCGGTTGCAAATATGGACAAGGTTCTTTTGGGACATAGTGATAATTTAATTTTTAGAATTTTAATTTAATTTTTGATTAATTAAATATGCAACTTTTTATTTGGAGTATTGTGCACCCTGTATCGATATTTCGGGGTTTCAAAATATAAGTCAAACTACCGATATTATTATATTTTTGGGATCGTGACCTCTCACTGGACACGACCGTATCCTTACTTCTGTCTGCGGCTGCTCGGACAAGAACGAAGTTGTACGTAACGGTGTACACTATAAATCTAACTCAAAGACTAGCATGATATCTCTATAATTAAATGGAGAACCTACCCTAGCTATGTTACGTGTAAATGAATACCTACCTACAGCCATCCATACTTGCATTTATGATGTGAACATGTCACCCATACATACATTAATGTGAACGTGCCTGTCTATGTAGTAAACAGTAGCCTATAACTTAAGAATGAAGCGAACACCCATACCTTAAAACCCATACCCTAAGTAAGTACATGCCATTTCCCTACCCAATTACATTCAAATCCTAGGCTATACGTGGCAGCATGGACCTCGTACTCATTCCATTGGAAAACAACAATTATAAAAAGGAGACTCAGCCCCTTTTCGTTCCTCCACAATCTAACATAGAACAAAGTGAAAACATTGATTCAGCGAACCCCCTCAAGCCAAAAGCTTCACGCTTAGCAGCACCGGTACATGGTGCGATCTGTTACTGGGTGGAGAAAAATGCATGAAGCGGTTTTCCGTGAAGCCAGTGGTATATGCGTGAAGTTTATGGTGGCCGAGGACGGGGTCTGGTGCTGCAGCGGGCTAACTCGGCCAGAGATGGAAGTGCGAACTGAAGGAAGGGTGGAGACTTGAAGGATGGAAGTGGTTAACAGGAAGTGCATGCATGAAGCATGCAGAAAGGACACGTGGGGAGCATTATGTTGGGTGACGTCTGTTAGTGAATGAGCGGGTAAAACTCATGGGAAAAGAGGATGGAATTGAGAGGGATGTACACGCATGTACAGGTTGGAGTGGTAGAGTCCATGTTGAAATGGGACCGTGAACGTGAGTTGAAGGAACATGTGACCGTGAACATAGAGTGGTAGAGTCATGAAGTAAAGAAGACAGTGCGTACAAAAGAGAGTGCGTACAAGTTTGGCCAAGGGGGAGATGCACACGAGTTTGCGTGAGCAAGGCATGGTGGAAGAATACGGAAAGAAGCGCAAGCGGGTCAGTCATAAACGGTTCACTGAGATGAGAACGTCAGTAAGAGGAAGCAAGGAATGACGCAAATCGTTATTTAACGGTTAACGCGCAAAGGTGAGTAAATTCACTACTCTGATCTATTTTAAAATATTTTAATTATATTTTAATGTTGTTTGAATGTTGTGTGATGGTCGATTAGGTAGATTACAATTAATTTGGTTGGATATTATATACTGTTACATATGTACACATCATCGGTTGAACACTGATTCCATCGATTAGAATATCCCCTAGTATAGAGTTAGTGAAAATTGTGTTGATTGACATCTGTGGATGCGGAAACCGGTTGGAAGAATCCGACCGGATTCCTCAATATTTGTATGTACTGTTTGTTGTATAGTATTTATATATACGACCTGAACCTAAATAACATTATTAGGAATTATTATCGGATAGGCTAGTTAATATTTAGTTTTAAACCAACAAATTATAATAAGATATGTAATCAGTATTTAGTTATAAACCTGATATTGATTTAATAAGAACCTGACTTAGAAACAGAGTTTATCAAATGAAATGTGAATATGGCAGCGTATTGCAGTAGTTATAAAAGAGAATATAGCAGCGTATTGTAGTAGTTATAAAAGAGAATATAGCAGCGTATTGCAGTAGCTATAAAAGAGAATACAACAGCGTATTGCAGTAGTTATAAAAGAGAATATAGTAGCGTATTGCATTAGTTATAAAGGAAAAGATAACAGCATTAGTTAAAATATAACGGTTTTAAAGTAAGTCGATAAGTTATAATGTTTTAAAAAGATATACTGAGCATGATAAGGAAGGTGATATAGTTTTTAAAGAAATTAGAACCCGTTGTACGTTGGTTGAGTTGAGTAACTTTCGAGGCGTCAATCTGATGTTGGTTTCGGCCTTCGGGGTTGATACTTAGGAATTTATTCACTTACCGATTTATAACGAGGAACTAATAGAGTAGAAATGAAGGGAAGTAAGGAAGAGTTTATAGAAATATGGGAAACTAGAAAGTTAGTATTAAATAAAAGGGCCAGTGTTTGTGAATGGATGTTTGTTTTAACTCCGATAGTTAAATAACCGACTATCGAAGTGTTTTGACCATCGTTGTCAATACGGAGAGACCGGTTGGGTTATTACCCAAAAACCACTCCGTATAGGCATAATCGTCGCGAATGAGATATGCTGAAGATAATTGAAGACGGAGTTAAACGCAAGGGTCGTCCAGTTCCAGAAAAGATGCTATCTGTTTGTCCAGTCCCAGGACAACTTGTATGGACGAGTGTCTGACGGAGTATTTCCAACGGTCACGCCGTTGATTTGTACGAATATACCAAGTTGGTGGGGAGAAGGTAACTTCTCTTTATTCTACACCCAGTGTGCATTTGTGTAATCAATATGTGATTACGGATTTGACGATGTGACATTCAAAGTGAATGGTGATCAGATGTTCTGAAGATAGACGTAGCCTCTAGCCTCACAACCAGGAAGTAACAAAAGTTGGGCTAGGTAGCATGGCTAGTTGGGTCATCCCCAAGCAGGGTGTATTGTCACCGATCTAGAGAAAATTCATATTTATACTTCTTTTCGATTCTGTATCTTCGGATGACGGTTGGATGGCCTACAACCGTGGTGGCAATATATTCGCGACACTCAAGCTAAATGAGTGAGCGGTCAAGTGTGGCCGGGTTGCAAGACGTTCTTGTTGAACCCTGAGTGTATCCCCTCTAGAGTACACTATTCAGAAGGTGCTCCCATACCTTGTCTATTGAATCCATTCTCCGATAAGCGCCCTGCGGTTTATGATTTTATACTATATATATTTGGAACGTGAGATGCAAGCGTTCTACTACTTGGATATTTATTTGCTTAGACATTATCATAATATCACTGGGTTTGATATCAAAGTATTTTGGGTTATAGTAAGGTAAAACCCGTCCATGTTTATGTGTGGGTTGGTCTTACTATTTTCCTTTTGTTTCAAAAGGATTTTCAAAGTTAAACGGTATGGTTGTAATTTACTCACACCAGTCCCATGACTGACCTAGAGTTTATTTTGTTTGTTTTCCCTAAACTCTTGGGTGCCCAAATTTGTACGGGCAGTCAAGTGTTTCAGGCTTTGCAGATTCACTTGGAGGAGCTCAAAAGCAGGAAGCTTCACCATTAGTTATGTAGAGTTATTTCCACTGTGATATGATGTATTGTACTCTGATAATGGTATGTATATACAATACAGTTTTGTATTCAAAGTTATGTTATATAATACATCTTATTTTGTTCCGCTGCGAGTTTCGTGTTACTCTGATTCTGTTCAGTTGTGAACTTCTTCTTCTTCTATTCTATTAGTTCTATCTTTTCTTTCTCACCCTCTAAATTCTTCTATAAATGTCCCGGTATTTTCGATGCTTGAATAGTCAACAGTGTGTTTTTATGTTGATTTTCTGGGTCGAAAATCCAGACGTTACAGTTGGTATCAGAGCATAAGGTTAAGTGATTACCTTGGCTCTGTGGCGTAACTCAATATAGATGGAGTTAGTAATACTCTAGATTGAGTTGAGTGTATATATATGAGCGCGTATTTGTAAATTAATATAAAAACTGTTTTATATTGTGTTGACTGGTCAGTCGAGTGGTTTATAAATTCTGGTCGAAACAGTAATGCAAACTGGGTCGATAGGTGTTTCTAAACACTTGAACAGAGTAATTCGACACGGTATGTTTTGAAAAGAGGGTAAATGAAATAATTTTACCCAAATTATATTTCGATATAAAGAAGTATATATCTTGAGATTATTATAGTGTTGATCGTTATTATGATCAAATAGGATTTATAATTGAGATGGTTATATAAAATAACCAATCGAAATGTTATATAAATATAATGTAGACAAATTGAATCTGATGATAAAACCAGAATTGAAATAAAACTTTAGAAACTTGAAAAAGATTTGAAATTGAAATTGAACTAAAATATAAGGGAATTTAAAAATCCTGGGAGATTTGAAAATTTGTTTTCCAAGTGTTGTGAAAGATATTTTGAAGTAATTTCAAAAATAGAGTGATATAGTATTGAACTCACTTCGATGACTGGAAAATAAATTCCGATGATGATCGCGACATTATCGGTGTTCATTTTCGAGCTGGTAAGTAACGGATTACTACCAAAGATTTTGTTTTGTATTGTTTGAGAAACAAGTTGTCAGAAATTCAAATGTTTTGAATTATATATGATTTCAAACTGATTTGAAATAAATCCCAGGAACTTGAATTCTGAAATAAAAATTTAACTTACGGAGTTAAAATGGTAAAAGTGGAACTTAAACTAAGATAAGTAAAATTGGACTGAATTTGGAATGACCCAGAATGGAAATTGTAAAAGAAAAATATTAGAGATTCAAGTTATTAAAATGAATTGATTCTTGGAAAATAAGAATCGAATTTTGAATTGGGAGATGAAGATAACTGATTTGAGAAATAAACCAGTAAATGGAATTGGAGTTGGAATGGAAATTTGACTTAGTAAAATCGAATGATTGGATTGGAGAATAAATTGATTGGAGATCAGTTGGAAATGTTTGGATATATACTAGTTTGATAGCAGATGGCAGAGATAGAGTTGAATGCCCAACAGAGAAGGTATACGTTATATATGAATATGAGATTTTTATGAATCTGTTTGGCAAGCCGCTTGGCTGTTTGATTTTCTTTTGGATTGAAGAAGGCCCGGAGTGGCAAGTTGTTGTAGTAACGAGTGAGTCGTGCAGAGGAGATGCTGGCGAGATTCTCTGAAAATTTAAGCTGTTAGGAAATTTTCAGAAATTTTGAAAATATTCGAAATAATAAGGAATTAATATTTTAATTGGAAATAATCAGTTCAGTGGAAACTGGAATTATGAAGTAAACCAAAAAGATTTTTAACCATGTTATAACAGAGATTGTAGCATTTTCCCTATCTTAGCAATTTCGAGGACGAAATTATTTTAAGGGGGAAGGTCTGTAACGTCCTGCATTTTGTCGGTTGGTATTTGAATGTTTAAATCAGTTTAAATATTGGATTTGTAATATAAAAGGATTTATATATTTATAAGAACGGAGTTGAACGTATATAAATATATATTAAATATAATCGAGCCCGTAACATCGCTGCAGTTCGTAATTTAACGTTCTGAACTTCAAGTGAGCGTACCAGACTCGTTTTAAATCGGATTTTTGCAAAACGAGAAACGTTAGAATCTGTTGAACCGTATCTTTCTAACAGAACTGAAAAACCAAGATTTCGTGTTATAGAGTGGAAGATATGTCCAAATCAAATATTCAAAAAGTCGCTGTGAAATCGTATATCGACCGTAACGGTTTATTTGAAATAACTAGATATCGGTTGCAAATATGGACAAGGTTCTTTTGGGACATAGTGATAATTTAATTTTTAGAATTTTACTTTAATTTTTGATTAATTAAATATGCAACTTTTTATTTGGAGTATTGTGCACCCTGTATCGATATTTCGGGGTTTCAAAATATAAGTCAAACTACCGGTATTATTATATTTTTGGGATCGTGACCTCTCACTGGACACGACCGTATCCTTACTTCTGTCTGCGGCTGCTCGGACAAGAACGAAGTTGTACGTAACGGTGTACACTATAAATCTAACTCAAAGACTAGCATGATATCTCTATAATTAAATGGAGAACCTACCCTAGCTATGTTACGTGTAAATGAATACCTACCTACAGCCATCCATACTTGCATTTATGATGTGAACATGTCACCCATACATACATTAATGTGAACGTGCCTGTCTATGTAGTAAACAGTAGCCTATAACTTAAGAATGAAGCGAACACCCATACCTTAAAACCCATACCCTAAGTAAGTACATGCCATTTCCCTACCCAATTACATTCAAATCCTAGGCTATACGTGGCAGCATGGACCTCGTACTCATTCCATTGGAAAACAACAATTATAAAAAGGAGACTCAGCCCCTTTTCGTTCCTCCACAATCTAACATAGAACAAAGTGAAAACATTGATTCAGCGAACCCCCTCAAGCCAAAAGCTTCACGCTTAGCAGCACCGGTACGTGGTGCGATCTGTTACTGGGTGGAGAAAAATGCATGAAGCGGTTTTCCGTGAAGCCAGTGGTATATGCGTGAAGTTTATGGTGGTCGAGGACGGGGTCTGGTGCTGCAGCGGGCTAACTCGGCCAGAGATGGAAGTGCGAACTGAAGGAAGGGTGGAGACTTGAAGGATGGAAGTGGTTAACAGGAAGTGCATGCATGAAGCATGCAGAAAGGACACGTGGGGAGCATTATGTTGGGTGACGTCTGTTAGTGAATGAGCGGGTAAAACTCATGGGAAAAGAGGATGGAATTGAGAGGGATGTACACGCATGTACAGGTTGGAGTGGTAGAGTCCATGTTGAAATGGGACCGTGAACGTGAGTTGAAGGAACATGTGACCGTGAACATAGAGTGGTAGAGTCATGAAGTAAAGAAGACAGTGCGTACAAAAGAGAGTGCGTACAAGTTTGGCCAAGGGGGAGATGCACACGAGTTTGCGTGAGCAAGGCATGGTGGAAGAATACGGAAAGAAGCGCAAGCGGGTCAGTCATAAACGGTTCACTGAGATGAGAACGTCAGTAAGAGGAAGCAAGGAATGACGCAAATCGTTATTTAACGGTTAACGCGCAAAGGTGAGTAAATTCACTACTCTGATCTATTTTAAAATATTTTAATTATATTTTAATGTTGTTTGAATGTTGTGTGATGGTCGATTAGGTAGATTACAATTAATTTGGTTGGATATTATATACTGTTACATATGTACACATCATCGGTTGAACACTGATTCCATCGATTAGAATATCCCCTAGTATAGAGTTAGTGAAAATTGTGTTGATTGACATCTGTGGATGCGGAAACCGGTTGGAAGAATCCGACCGGATTCCTCAATATTTGTATGTACTGTTTGTTGTATAGTATTTATATATACGGCCTGAACCTAAATAACATTATTAGGAATTATTATCGGATAGGCTAGTTAATATTTAGTTTTAAACCAACAAATTATAATAAGATATGTAATCAGTATTTAGTTATAAACCTGATATTGATTTAATAAGAACCTGACTTAGAAACAGAGTTTATCAAATGAAATGTGAATATGGCAGCGTATTGCAGTAGTTATAAAAGAGAATATAGCAGCGTATTGTAGTAGTTATAAAAGAGAATATAGCAGCGTATTGCAGTAGCTATAAAAGAGAATACAACAGCGTATTGCAGTAGTTATAAAAGAGAATATAGTAGCGTATTGCATTAGTTATAAAGGAAAAGATAACAGCATTAGTTAAAATATAACGGTTTTAAAGTAAGTCGATAAGTTATAATGTTTTAAAAAGATATACTGAGCATGATAAGGAAGGTGATATAGTTTTTAAAGAAATTAGAACCCGTTGTACGTTGGTTGAGTTGAGTAACTTTCGAGGCGTCAATCTGATGTTGGTTTCGGCCTTCGGGGTTGATACTTAGGAATTTATTCACTTACCGATTTATAACGAGGAACTAATAGAGTAGAAATGAAGGGAAGTAAGGAAGAGTTTATAGAAATATGGGAAACTAGAAAGTTAGTATTAAATAAAAGGGCCAGTGTTTGTGAATGGATGTTTGTTTTAACTCCGATAGTTAAATAACCGACTATCGAAGTGTTTTGACCATCGTTGTCAATACGGAGAGACCGGTTGGGTTATTACCCAAAAACCACTCCGTATAGGCATAATCGTCGCGAATGAGATATGCTGAAGATAATTGAAGACGGAGTTAAACGCAAGGGTCGTCCAGTTCCAGAAAAGATGCTATCTGTTTGTCCAGTCCCAGGACAACTTGTATGGACGAGTGTCTGACGGAGTATTTCCAACGGTCACGCCGTTGATTTGTACGAATATACCAAGTTGGTGGGGAGAAGGTAACTTCTCTTTATTCTACACCCAGTGTGCATTTGTGTAATCAATATGTGATTACGGATTTGACGATGTGACATTCAAAGTGAATGTGATCAGATGTTCTGAAGATAGACGTAGCCTCTAGCCTCACAACCAGGAAGTAACAATAGTTGGGCTAGGCAGCATGGCTAGTTGGGTCATCCCCAAGCAGGGTGTATTGTCACCGATCTAGAGAAAATTCATATTTATACTTCTTTTCGATTCTGTATCTTCGGATGACGGTTGGATGGCCTACAACCGTGGTGGCAATATATTCGCGACACTCAAGCTAAATGAGTGAGCGGTCATGTGTGGCCGGGTTGCAAGACGTTCTTGTTGAACCCTGAGTGTATCCCCTCTAGAGTACACTATTCAGAAGGTGCTCCCATACCTTGTCTATTGAATCCATTCTCCGATAAGCGCCCTGCGGTTTATGATTTTATACTATATATATTTGGAACGTGAGATGCAAGCGTTCTACTACTTGGATATTTATTTGCTTAGACATTATCATAATATCACTGGGTTTGATATCAAAGTATTTTGGGTTATAGTAAGGTAAAAACCGTCCATGTTTATGTGTGGGTTGGTCTTACTATTTTCCTTTTGTTTCAAAAGGATTTTCAAAGTTAAACGGTATGGTTGTAATTTACTCACACCAGTCCCATGACTGACCCAGAGTTTATTTTGTTTGTTTTCCCTAAACTCTTGGGTGCCCAAATTTGTACGGGCAGTCAAGTGTTTCAGGCTTTGCAGATTCACTTGGAGGAGCTCAAAAGCAGGAAGCTTCACCATTAGTTATGTAGAGTTATTTCCGCTTTGATATGATGTATTGTACTCTGATAATGGTATGTATATACAATACAGTTTTGTATTCAAAGTTATGTTATATAATACATCTTATTTTGTTCCGCTGCGAGTTTCGTGTTACTCTGATTCTGTTCAGTTGTGAACTTCTTCTTCTTCTATTCTATTAGTTCTATCTTTTCTTTCTCACCCTCTAAATTCTTCTATAAATGTCCCGGTATTTTCGATGCTTGAATAGTCAACAGTGTGTTTTTATGTTGATTTTCTGGGTCGAAAATCCAGACGTTACAAATCAGATGGATGTGCACTCCCCCCGTGCCTCATGACACCACGATTATCTACCCCGTTGGGTTATTCACCTTAAACGTGCGGACTAGCCCAAGCGCCTTATTTTAATATGTTATTAGACCCTATGTATAAACATTCAATTATGCGCTTGCTGAACCTCATCAGGTTTCCTTTTTACTTGGTTATTTCAAATCATATTAACTTCTTATTCAAGTTACCAAGTTTTTTCCTAGCGCCTTATATCTCTAAGGAATGGACCCCTCTTGCTCATTAATTTTGGTTAAAAGACTTAACCCTTTTTCGTTTATTAATAAGCCTATAACATGTTATTCGCCAGATTGTAATCAAAGGTCTGTAATCTAAAATCTTTTTATATTATTCATTGTCCAATAACACGTTCTACTTAATATGTAATTAAGTATATCTTAATTCACATGTTTTCTATTTAACATGTCACTTATTATTTATGATTAGATATAACTTGTTTCTTTTCATAAGTTTGCTTCCTTCTTTCTTATTTAATCATAATTTCATCTTATGCTGTCACTACAACTTATCGTTGTTTACTTATTAACTTACTTCTGTTAACTAAGGTTTCCTATTAAGTTTCCTTCCTAATAATATAACTTATGTTGTCCTTATCAGTAGATTTCCGATTCTCATTCTTAGAGATAACTTAATTTACAATTAAATACAACTTATCCCATTACATAAGTTATTCCATTTCCTTTACTATTAATTATAACCTAAGTTATAATTTCCAGTTGTCCCTAGGACAAGCCTACCTATTAAATAACATTCTCATTAATGTAATTTATTTATAATAGGTTATTATCATTCCCCGTTCATTCCAATCGTTTTTACTGTTGTAACTTCTATTCAATTCCATTCATTTCCATTAATTACAATTAATTCCATTTATTTCTATCCTTTTGTATACATATATTCATATATATGTTTATGCACTATACCTCTCACATTAAGCCGATCACTTGTGGATGCTGGATTTGTCGGGCGGTTTCGGGCAGACTTCTACCACAAGTTGGACTTAACCTCGTGTCTTATCACCGTTACATGTATATTTACGCACTAGACCCCTCACATTAAATTAACAACTTGTGGACACTAGATTTATCGGGCAGTTCCGGGCAGACTTCTACCATAAGTTGAGTTTAACCTTGTGTCTAAGTGCGATTATAGTTTTCTATTTACTGTAAACTTAGGCATGTTCATTCTTTCTAGTTTTATTCTAATCTATATTTTACATGTCATACTTAATGTCATATTAAGTCTATCTCTAATTATCATGTTGTATGTTCTTTCTAACATGTAATTAACTTCATTCTAAAATAATAACATGTAATTATCAATCATGTAATTATTCTTATCTAACAATTTAACCTGTAATTGTCTCAATTCTTACAGTAATGGTTTCAAGTACAAAATATGCCATAAATTAACATGTAGTTATTCCAATTTCACTATAACTTAACTTATAGTATCCAGTTAACAAGCTATTAAGACATGCATGTATACAACAGTGATTGTTTCCACATATTTTAACAGGTTTATCCTTTTCGACATTTTAACATTTCAATGCCTCAAATTCACATTTCAACATATTATATTAACATTATGGAAGATTTACATTGTATGTTAACAGGGAATGTCAAATGATAATTGTACCATTATCAAAAATGATATAACTTAAATCCATTCACCTAATTTACTTTCTAAATCCTGAATCTGGTCCAAATCTAGTATTTTATTGTCCTGCTAACAGAATTTATAACCTAGCAATCATGGATCCACAATTCTTACTAAAAGAAAAAGGGAAGAAAGAGGAGAATATTCAAATAGACCAGATCTAAGAAATTACCATACGTCGAATAGAATTATAAACACCTTCTTTATTAATTTGCGTCTTTTTCCTCTAGATCTTGAATCAGAATTTTCCTAAACTAATTATCTTATTTTTCTGAAGAGATTTGAGGGGGAAGAAGAATGGCAGTACTTAGGCGGCTTCTTAGAAAATGTGAGATTTAGGTTAGGCTCTGCTAGCCTATTTATAGGTGTTCAGGTTATCATACACACAATGCTGAGTTAGCATCGAATTGGTTAAGAAAACAGTCTAGATTCATCGATGAATCTGCCCGGATTTGGGGTTGGTCGACCCCTCGGGGTCCCACGAGCTGTTCTGGCGCAGAAGTTTTATTTCCGAACGTTTGAATTTCTAAAATTTATTTAAACATTATTCTTTACATATAATCTCCTTATATGTATACAAAACTTCTAATGACCATTTTATGCGTTTACATATATATATATATATATATATATATATACGCACAACTTTGATTTCGATTTCAAACGGTGTTATGCCGTTATTTAATTCTTACCATATTTCGTTGATTGCAGCCTTATTTTAAACTTTTCTCTTGCATATATATATATATATATATATATATATTGGCACATATGTACATATATATTCTCATATATATATACACACACATATATTTTCTTTACTTCCTTTTATGTATATTTTTCCTTATATGTGCGTTTATACATATTTTCTCTTATGAACATGTGTTATTTTAGCCATTCTCTTAAAACAAAAATATGGCGCCGACGGGAATCGAACTCTCTACCTCTTGCATGAAATCCACATGCTCTAACCAACTAGACTACTAAGGCTATCGTTAGCAAGGCTTAGAACAAATGGGGGTCATTGTTCTTTTCTTATTCCTCTTTTTCATTTAAACTATTACACGTAACCTTATCACTTTGCATGAATCTTTCTCTTTCATTTTTCTTTTATTGTTAATGATTAATATTTATAAATCATTGCATGCAACATATTTATACTGCATGCAACCAAATCTTTCTATTAACATATGCGCTGCATTTTTATTTGAATTAATCCTTTCTTCTTTTTCAATGCATTTATTTATTTCATGCAATCATGTATTATCTTTATTTTATTCTTTTTATATATATATTTATGTTTATGCATACATATACAAATATGCACAACATTTAATTGTCATAAAATGCAGAGCTTTACATTCTCCCTCTCTTAGGGAATTTCGTCCTCGAAATTTGATAGGTGTAAAAATCAAATAACCCCTTGCATAATATCCATCCATCATGTGTGCGTCCAATTTTTGCAAACATTATGTACCTGTGCAAAGTGTAATACAACATAATAATACATGAATGAAATGAATGTCTAAGCGATACCTCCTATATGTATGCTAATTTTTCAAAAAATCCAATAAGAACATGATGCTCACATCCTAAATATACTGGCAGTTCTACATGAAAGCAATATTATGGAGAAAGAGTGTGGTTCATCCAATTTTTGCATCCATACCCCTACCAAGCAACTTTATTTTTCGAATTTCAGAAAAATCTAATTTTCTAAGTTCGATTTCTTATGTTACAAAAAGGTGGAAAACGGAAAACTTCATATCTTCCGTTTTTCTTTTTTAAACCTTTTCCGACCGTACTTGGATTTTATGAAACTATTTATAAAGATACCCTATTTTCCTATCCAAGCACATCCCACATAAGAAAATTTTCTTCGTTACTAATTTTCTTTTTCATCTCATCTTGGAAATTTTTATTCTTATCCATCTTCCTTTAACTGTCATGTTTGTTTCTTTACTGAAGTTGTTGCCTCCTTTTTAGTTATGTCATTATTCTTTTCTTTGCTGATTTAACTTAATCCTCCAATCTAAGTTTAATTTTAAATATGCCTTCTAGTCCTTCAACTAAAACAGGAAAACAGACGTTATACAAATCTACTACTAAGGGCCAAGAACCTCAGGACTATGTCCCCCTCTGAAAAATTCAGACAAGATGTAAATACTTGCTTGCCCTCTATTGTCTAGTAGTCACCACTAGTCCTTGTTGTGTACTAACAAAAATTTTAAGCAACACCCTAGGCTTTTCAAGGCTTACGCATTCTACAAGAACTTACCTGTAACACCCCACCTCCGTTAAGGTCACTAACAAAGGGAATGCCTTAAATTTGGTGGAGCATTTTAGTAAACAGAACAGAAACATACAAGACAGATAAAATAGTACTTGAAAAATTATAACTTTATTTCAACAGAAACTGAAATAAACTTGGTTACATCCTTTCAAATCACATTATCAGAATTCAAGTACAAAACATCAGTCTTGTACAAAAGCCTTCAGAGTGCATAGTTTAAAATTGTAACAACCCGTATTTTTGAATAACATGTTATAACATAAATGGAGGCAGAATTAAACTGTAATATCTGAATCAAGGGAAACGGGCTATGCCATTGCGTTCGTCTCGGAAAAATACGCGAAATAGAGTCCGAGTTTTCGAAAATCGGAGTCCGTATGACCAAGATATGGCCTCGCGAAGTTTCACGAAAAATTCCCAAATTAAAGTATACTTAATTAAGTGAAATGGGTTGCGCAGAGAAATATATATATATTGATATATATATATATAATTGAAAAATAAATAAATAAATATGCAAAAATGTTCAAAACAGCGAATTGGGAGAGGGGAATAACCGAACCGGCTGATTTTTGAGGTCGACCCGAGCTCGCTGGGTCGACTAGGGGTTAATCCAGGGTGTTTGGCTGTCAACCCGTGGGCCGATTCGCTCAAATGCAGATTTTGCATTTGGATGGTTCTCATGGTTCATCTTTAATCTAAAGGCCCTAGATGGTTCCTACACTTGACTTCTTCCCCAAGACATGCTTTGATGGCTTGGATTGAATCTAGGTTTAATCCTATGGCCTAAAACACTTGCCTACTCTATAAATAAGACCGTAACCTACCCTAAATCATCATTATTCATTCATACAACTAAACTATGGCAAAATCAATCCTCTCATGGCCTCCACTCTCTTCATAAAATTCCTAAATCAAATTTCTAAGAGATTTCCGTGCGTACAAGTGTATTTAGGCTTGTATGATCCTCTTTAGCTTGCATTAAAGTCTTGTTTCTCTATTGGCATCATAAAGGAGGAGTCTTGATCAAGTTTGCTTGCATTTTGGGGTTTTAATTTGTTGCATAAGGGGTTTCTTACATTTGCTATACTCATTTGAGTCCACATAAGCATTGTAAGCCTATTTCTACTCTTGTATTTTAACTATGAAGTTAATATGTTATGTTGCAAGTTGAGTTTGGGGTTAATCATGATATGTGCTTTGATCTTATGATTTTATGCATAAGCTTACTCTATGCATGTTAGTAAAGTCATTACCTTGGCTTTATGCATAGAAAGATGTGATCTTTGGTTGGAAATGTTGCATGATGCAACTTTGAAACTCTCATAAACCTTGTATTAACATGCATATAATGTTATATGCATGTTACTAGTCCTTATCTCATGCTATCTATGGCCATGTTCCGCCTATTTGCCAAGTTTGATGTTATGCATGCATATGAACCTTATGCAAGTTGAAACCATGTTATGCATGCATATGAACACTATGCAAGTTAAAATGATGTTATGCATGCTTAGGAATATTTTGCAAGTTGATAACATGATATGCAAGTTTGTGATCACATCTTTGTCTCATATGCCACCATGTTTAACTTGTGGCTCCAACACCTTTATGTCATGATTTTGCCAAGTTCCCTCTTTCTATCCTTTATGCGCTATTGCGATATGTAAGCGAGGGGATTGCGTTTGGGGTTGGGTAAACTTAAAAGACATAAAAACGTAAGCTTGGGAATTTACCTATTAAGTTAGGTCTACCCATTGGGAATTTACCTATTAAGTTAGGTCTACCCAATTGCTTGAAAATTTGTAATGTGTTTTGGAAACATGATGGACATGACACTTAGAAAACATGAGGATGGCCAACTCGAGGTTGGGTTGAGCTTGTAGCATAAACCTACCCGGAACCGACCGGCTTAACTAGTGGCTACAAGCAATAGGACCCAATGTGAGTAGTTGGTCATGTTGCACGTGAAACCCGAGGTTAGACTAAGTTGTGGTGTAAACTTACCCGTACCCGCCCGGCCTAACTAGTAACCACAACAAGGTCTAATGTGAGAGGTTGGGTGCATTAAATTAATTAATGCCACATGGTAGGGTTAAGTCATGGACCGCTTGAATACTTAACCAATTAAACACGATGGGTTGATAGGGTTAAGTCATGAACCTTGGGTACACTTAACCAACTTGGTACTTGGATGAGTTGGGTTAACCACGTTTAACCCATTAAGGAAACCCTAGTTACGTGGTCCTTTGCACCAGTAACCCTCTTAGTTGTATCATGATACCCTAGGGACTAGGCTAGGGTGGGGCACGATTACTGGGATGACATGTAAGCGACCAAGACGACGGCTGTGTAGGTGCGCCGGTGTAGATTCAGGCGGGCCATGGTCGTGCACATGGTCCGGAGTTGAAAAAGCAGGCACGGGCACCAGTAGGTTTAAACTGTGCGTGCTTGGTTTGTGTCAGTGGTTGACACCCTAGGACTTGATACACCCTAGGGTGGACCTAGCACAGTTTAGCTACACTTCGTAGTTGGGCTGTATGACACCGACACTTGACGAGTTAGGCTTTAGGAGAGCCGATCGACTAGACCGTGCTAGTTGGACCTTGGTTTAGGTCATTCATGATGTTGGGCCAAACGTGGGCCTGGGGATCACTTCTTGTTTACACTTGACATGACTTGTGATACTAGTACACTTGGTGCAAACCTCAACCTTGTATATGCGGTGCCACACTTGATCTATCTTGTTGACTTTTTCCATGCCAGTTATCATCCTATGACTCATCCTTGTTTACATATACAGTTAACTTTATTAGTTGTTGTACAATAGTAGGTAGGACTTACCAGTCTTTTGACTGACCCATTTTCTTTCGCCTCTTTTCTTTCGTTTCCCCCCCCCCCCAGGTTTACAGGGCGGGAATACCAGTACTTAGCTTGGATCTTAGCTGCTTTTCCTGGATAGCTCATGTATGCTTTGGACTTGAGCTCGCTATGGTTTTCTACCTTGGGGATAGATACTTTATGTTTTCCTTTCCAGTTTCCAGTTTTATGTTTCTAGACTTTGTTTATGGAAAATAATGATCAAGTACTGTGTTGTAACTTAACTTATGGTTTTGATATGCTAGTTTTTATCCGCTGCTATATTTACTCTGTTTTTTTACTTATATGTTCTGTCTTGTGATATCTGCATGCATGTTTACCTTGTTTAAACGCCCCTCCAAAGTCAGTGCCCTTGCAAGAGTGGCACTGGCGGAGGTGGGGTGTTACATTTGGTATCAGAGCATAAGGTTTACAAGATTGGAGCAAAAAGGGTTTTAAAGTTACTTTTAAAAGCTATTTTCAAAACCAATTAAGTATTTTCCAAAGAAAAGTCTAGTTTATTTTGAAAGGCTATCCCCCAAGAGCCATAAGCACTATCCTTCGTTTCCTCGTTCTAAATCTATCTTTTCCTTTTTTTTCAGCATGGCTGATCTCAATCTTCCTGAGGGAGTCACCATTCCCGGATGGTTCCGGAGGTACTTGGAAGCTAGGGCCAACAATGCAGGTCCAGCAACCACTCCCACTATCACTGAGGTTCCACCCCCTCCTCCTCCTCCTCAGCAACCACAAGACGATTTCGCCAAGGTTTGCAAGGACTTCAAGGCAATGGGTGGCAAAAATTTTATTGGGACGGAGACTTTTGTGGAAGCAAGAAATTGGTTGAAGGAGACCGAAGATCTCTTTGCCATCTTTGATATAGAGGACCGTAGAAAGGTTCTGTTGGCGGTTTGGCTACTAAAGGAGGAAGCTTCTTATTGGTGGGAGGTCACCAGTGCTACTAGGCCCGTAGAAACCTGGGCCGACTTTAGGGCAAGGTTTGGGCTTAAGTTTTTATCGTCTGCGGAGGCAAATTTGCAACTAGAGAAGTTCATAGCCTTGAAGCAAGGAGACATGACGGTGAGAGAATATGTGAATAAGTTCAACCAGCTTGCCCGATTCGGTTTGGACATGGTCAATACTCCCGAGAAGAAGGCTCTACGTTTTGCACGAGGGTTAAATGAGCCATTACAAGGTCTAGCCATGTCACACATACCCATGGGGGCCACTTTCGAGAGCCTAGTAGACATGGCATTGCTGCAGGGAGAGGATAAGAATGGGAAGAAAGAAGTCAAGCCCAATGAGACTCAGCCTAAGAAGGCAGACTCCAAGTGGGGAGGGAATCAGAGTAATCAGAACAACAAGAACAACAAGAACAACAAGGGCAACAAGAACAAGGCAAAGGACACAAGAAAGTGCCACTTCTGTGGGATTGTTGGGCACGTGGCCAAGGGCTGTAGGAAGAAGAGAATGAAATTGGGTGGATGCTTTCATTGTGGGGAGACGGGACATTTTAGCAAGGATTGCCCTAAGAAGCAGGGGCATGGACAAACTCAGCGCGCAGGTTCATCTGGAGGGCACGTGCATGCTCTCAACACCACTCCAGTTCAGGACCGAGGTACTACTTCTGTGGAAAGTCTTGTTTATATTTCTGGTTTTCCTGTTCGCACTTTGTTTGATTCTGGCGCATCGCATACCTTTATTTCTTCTGATGTTGTTGGAAGTTTGCACCTAAGTACTAGTCTTGTTGAGGATCCCGTTAGTGTTTCAAATCCGATTGGGGGTTCAGCCCATTTATCTATGATCTGTATGGATTTGAGGATTTCTATCTTGACCATAGAATTCTCGTGTGATGCTTATGTTCTCGGGTTCACGGGATACGGGTTGATCTTGGGCATGGATTGGTTGTCCCGCTATGGAGCCATTCTCGATTTTGAGCATAGGGTGGTGAGACTCATGACTCACCTGGGTAATACCCTAGAGATTTCTTGCAACCCGCTAGATCCCGTCATGCTATGTTATCTTGAATCTCTTGACTCGTCCACCGATGATCTGCAATCTGTAAGGGTGGTTCGAGAATACCATGATGTCTTTGAAGAAGTTAAGGGGTTACCCCCTAAGCGAGAGATAGATTTCCGCATTTATCTGGTTGATAATGCTAAGCCAGTCTCCTTACCAGTTAGGCACATGGCCCCGCGTGAAAGGAGAGAGCTCAGTAAGCAAATCAAGGAGCTACTTGAGAAGAATTTTATTAGGCGAAGCATTTCTGAATGGGGTGCTCCTGTAGTGTTCGCTACTAAGGCGGATGGCTCGCTTCGTCTATGTGTTGATTATCGAGAGTTGAACAAGCTGACCAAGAAGAATAGGCATCCATTACCGAGGATAGATGACCTCTTCGACCAGCTTGTTGGTGCTTCTGTTTTCTCTCAGCTTGATTTAGCCACCGGATTTCATCAGCTTAGAGTGGCCGAAAACAGCATTGATAAGACTGCATTTAGGACTCCGGACGGATTCTTTGAATGGCTTGTTATGCCATTCGGCTTGACTAATGCACCCGCCTACTTCATAGATTTGATGAGTAGGGTGTTCAGGGAGTTCCTTAACAAGTTTGTTGTTGTCTTCGTGGATGATATTCTGATCTTTTCAAAAGACGAGGAAGAACATGCTAGACACCTCAAGGAAGTGATGGATACGCTTAGAGGCCATCAGTTGAAAGCCAAGTTCTCCAAATGCCACTTTTGGAGAAATGAAGTCCGATTTCTTGGGCATATAGTTTCTAAGCAGGGTATAGCTGTGGATCCCGCGAAAGTGGTTGCAGTTCAAGACTGGAAGACTCCTAGGAATGCAACCGAAGTGCGAAGCTTTCTCGGTCTGGCAGGCTACTATAGGAAGTTCATTAGAGACTTCGCTAAAATTTCGGCCCCTCTCACTAGATTGACGAAGAAGAACTTAGTCTTTGCATGGGACTTAGAGTGTGAGCTTGCTTTTCAAAGGCTCAAAAGGGCCCTTACCACAGCTCCAGTTTTGGCATTACCAGATGGCGGTAAAATGTTTACCATGTATATCGATGCATGTGGCACGGGGTTAGGCGCTGTTCTGATGCAGGAGAGAAGAGTGATATGTTATGGGGGTAGGCAACTTAAAGTTCATGAGAAGAACTACCCCACTCATGACTTGGAGTTAGCGGCGATTGTCTTTGCACTCAAGTCCTGGTGCCACTATCTTTTAGGCGAAAGGTTTGAGTTGTATACTGATCACAAATCACTCAAGTATCTCTTCTCGCAGAAAGATCTGAATCTTAGGCAGCAAAGGTGGATGGAATTCTTGGCATCATATGACTTCGAGATAGCTTATACCCCTGGCAAGGGTAATGTTGTGGCTGATGCACTAAGCAGAAAGAGGTTGACCCTAAGTCCTCTATTCGTTTAGATGAAGAATTTAGAGTATGTGGCAACCTTTGATTTCTCTTTGGCAATTGAGTCGATGACCGGTTCATTAGCATCTCTGGAACTCAGACCTACCCTTCTTGATCAAGTTGGGGCTTCACAGAAAGAAGACCCTCAGATAGTTGAGATTATGGATAAGCTGATTCGAGGAGAGACGTCTAGTCATCTCGCTCGATATTCTATTGATGACAAGGGTTGGCTGAGGAGAGATGGAAGGTTATGTGTTCCAGTGGTAGGAGATCTAGTAAGAAAAATTCTTGAGGAAGCGCATCGCTCTAAGTTGACTATACATCCAGGCGGAGATAAGATGTATAAAGATATGAAGCGTATTTTCTTTTGGCCTGGGATGAAGAAGGATGTGGCAGAGTTTGTTTCTAGATGTATCATTTGCCAGCAAGTTAAGGCCAAGTCGAAGAAGCCCGGTGGGCTATTGCATCCTCTAGACGTTCCACTTTGGAAGTGGGAGAGTATTTCCATGGATTTTATTGATGGGCTACCAAGGTCAAGGAAAGGGAATACGAGCATTTGGGTTATTGTGGACAGACTTACGAAGAGTGCTCATTTCATTCCGGTAAAGAGCAAGAGGACCGCATCTTGGCTAGCGTCTGTATATCTTCGTGAGATTGTGAGATTTCATGGAGTCCCTTCTAGTATAGTCAGTGACCGTGACCCAATCTTTACAAGTCAGTTCTGGAATAGCTTGCAAGAAGCCATGGGCACGAGGTTGAATCTAAGTACTGCTTATCACCCACAGACGGACGGTCAAACCGAAAGGGTGAATAGGGTACTCGAGGATCTGTTAAGGCTTTGTATTCTGGATTTTGGTGGTACTTGGGAAGACCATCTTCCTCTTGTTGAGTTTGCATATAATAACAGTTATCAAGCAAGCATAGGGATGGCACCATTTGAAGCTTTATATGGGAGGCCGTGCAAGTCGCCTTCATGTTGGTGGGAGACTACAGATAAGCTTATACTTGGGCCTGATATGATCAGAGATGCATCCGAGAAGATCGAGTTGATTCGAAGACGGATGAAAGCGGCCCAAGACCGACAGAAATCCTATGCTGATAAGCGAAGATCTGATTTGGAGTTTGATGTTGGAGATATGGTTTTCATGAAGGTTTCTCCTTTGCGGAATGTGGTCCGATTTGGAGCCGTTGGGAAGTTAGCACCGAGATTTGTTGGACCCTTCCCTATTATAGAGAGGATCGGGCAGATGGCTTATAGAGTGAAATTGCCCGAGAAGCTTGCCGGAGTACACGATGTTTTTCATGTCTCGCATCTCCGGAAGTGTTTACATGAGTCAGCAGAGGTTGTTGAGCCAAGTGTTCTGGAAGATGTGGAAGTGGAGAAAGAAGCTACTTTGAGGAGAGCTCCGATTCGTATCTTGGGGACGGAGACCAAGAAGCTAAGGAATCGAGAGGTCAAGTTGGTGAAGGTTCAATGGGGTGAAGCCGAAGAAGATGCAACTTGGGAAACCGAGGAGAAGATGCGTGGGCTTTATCCATTCCTTTTTGAGGGTACACTCTCAATCTCTTTTCTTTGTTAGCATATCTTTCTCTTTGCTATCCATGTTTATCTAGTTATCGTGCTAACCTTGTCATGAGAACCTTAGGTAGAAACCCTTTGGATGAAACATGTATTTGAAACATGTTATGCTTGATGGCTGCAAGTGGTTGCACGTGGATACTCGTGGATGCATGATACACATTAGGCACTAAGATCGGCTCACACACTCTCATATTGCATATGCATGAGTGTTTATGCTTATTCATGGATGAAAATTTTTGTGTTATCACATGGATGTTGCATATGGATGTATGTGATGTGCACACATATAGATGTTATACATTATGTTAGGAATTGCATACATATGGATTCATTTCACTAACATAATCTGCACTGATGATATTTGCATTAGATAAGTACATATACACACACCTTTGCATATGATCATATAGCATTTAGAACCTTTTAAGGACAATGATTGCTCGTGGATGATGTTTTGAGTAGATGGATGATGGATGGTAGGATACGTTCTTCCTAACTTGGATATTTCGGGGACGAAATCCTTTAAGGAGGGGAGAATGTAACAACCCGTATTTTTGAATAACATGTTATAACATAAATGGAGGCAGAATTAAACTGTAAAATCTGAATCAAGGGAAACGGGCTATGCCATTGCGTTCGTCTCGGAAAAATACGCGAAATAGAGTCCGAGTTTTCAAAAATCGGAGTCCGTATGACCAAGATATGGCCTCGCGAAGTTTCACGAAAAATTCCCAAATTAAAGTATACTTAATTAAGTGAAATGGGTTGCGCAGAGAAATATATATATATTGATATATATATATATATATATAATTGAAAATTAAATAAATAAATATGCAAAAATGTTCAAAACAGCGAATTGGGAGAGGGGAATAACCGAACCGGCTGATTTTTGAGGTCGACCCGAGCTCGCTGGGTCGACTAGGGGTTAATCCAGGGTGTTTGGCTGTCAACCCGTGGGCCGATTCGCTCAAATGCAGATTTTGCATTTGGATGGTTCTCATGGTTCATCTTTAATCTAAAGGCCTTAGATGGTTCCTACACTTGACTTCTTCCCCAAGACATGCTTTGATGGCTTGGATTGAATCTAGGTTTAATCCTATGGCCTAAAACACTTGCCTACTCTATAAATAAGACCCTAACCTACCCTAAATCATCATTATTCATTCATACAACTAAACTATGGCAAAATCAATCCTCTCATGGCCTCCACTCTCTTCATAAAATTCCTAAATCAAATTTCTAAGAGATTTCCGTGCATACAAGTGTATTTAGGCTTGTATGATCCTCTTTAGCTTGCATTAAAGTCTTGTTTCTCTATTGGCATCATAAAGGAGGAGTCTTGATCAAGTTTGCTTGCATTTTGGGGTTTTAATTTGTTGCATAAGGGGTTTCTTACATTTGCTATACTCATTTGAGTCCACATAAGCATTGTAAGCCTATTTCTACTCTTGTATTTTAACTATGAAGTTAATATGTTATGTTGCAAGTTGAGTTTGGGGTTAATCATGATATGTGCTTTGATCTTATGATTTTATGCATAAGCTTACTCTATGCATGTTAGTAAAGTCATTACCTTGGCTTTATGCATAGAAAGATGTGATCTTTGGTTGGAAATGTTGCATGATGCAACTTTGAAACTCTCATAAACCTTGTATTAACATGCATATAATGTTATATGCATGTTACTAGTCCTTATCTCATGCTATCTATGGCCATGTTCCGCCTATTTGCCAAGTTTGATGTTATGCATGCATATGAACCTTATGCAAGTTGAAACCATGTTATGCATGCATATGAACACTATGCAAGTTCAAATGATGTTATGCATGCTTAGGAATATTTTGCAAGTTGATAACATGATATGCAAGTTTGTGATCACATCTTTGTCTCATATGCCACCATGTTTAACTTGTGGCTCCAACACCTTTATGTCATGATTTTGCCAAGTTCCCTCTTTCTATCCTTTATGCGCTATTGCGATATGTAAGCGAGGGGATTGCGTTTGGGGTTGGGTAAACTTAAAAGACATAAAAACGTAAGCTTGGGAATTTACCTATTAAGTTAGGTCTACCCATTGGGAATTTACCTATTAAGTTAGGTCTACCCAATTGCTTGAAAATTTGTAATGTGTTTTGGAAACATGATGGACATGACACTTAGAAAACATGAGGATGGCCAACTCGAGGTTGGGTTGAGCTTGTAGCATAAACCTACCCGGAACCGACCGGCTTAACTAGTGGCTACAAGCAATAGGACCCAATGTGAGTAGTTGGTCATGTTGCACGTGAAACCCGAGGTTAGACTAAGTTGTGGTGTAAACCTACCCGTACCCGCCCGGCCTAACTAGTAACCACAACAAGGTCTAATGTGAGAGGTTGGGTGCATTAAATTAATTAATGCCACATGGTAGGGTTAAGTCATGGACCGCTTGAATACTTAACCAATTAAACACGATGGGTTGATAGGGTTAAGTCATGAACCTTGGGTACACTTAACCAACTTGGTACTTGGATGAGTTGGGTTGTAACAACCCGTATTTTCAATAACCTGTTATAACATAAGTCGAGGCAGAACTAAATTCTAAAATCTGAATCAAGGGAAACGGGCTATGCCATTGCGTTCGTCTCGGAAAAATACGCGAAATAGAGTCCGAGTTTTCGAAAATCGGAGTCCGTATGACCCAGTTAAGGCCCACTGAAGTTTTCAGAAATTTCTATGCTAAAAACAGATTTAAATTTCAAATTAAAAACAAGGATTAGGGCTAATTGGTGTCAGGCGGGAAAATTCCCGCCAGGGCCCCCATGTCGACAGGCATGTCGACAGGGGTCCTAGGGTGTCGACTGCCCTGTCGACAGCCCTGTCGACACGGGGTGGCCAGGCAGTTTTGCCTGGCGCACCATTTTGATTTGGGCTTGGTCTTGTGGCCTGGTTCTAGATAATTCCTAAATCTGACGGGCCTAAACTAACCTAGGGTTAATCCTAGGGCTAAAAACACTCTAATCTTCTATAAATAAGCCCCTAATCCTACCCTAAAGCCTCATTATTCACTCTAGCAACCAAACTATGTCAAATTGAAATCTCAAATGGCCTCCACCTAAGAACCCTAGCCTCAACCCTCTTTAAAGATCATTTCTATTAAGATTTTGGTGTTCATACAAGCTTTTCTAAGTTGTATGAATGATCATTAGCTTGCATACATCATCAAGTTGCAAGCTTTATTTGCTAAGCTAGAGTTTTTGGGATTTTTGTTAATTGGAGCTTGTTTTGGGGTTTTATTTGCTTGCATAAAAAGGGGCTTCTCAATCTTTATTAGTAGATTTGTGTCTTCATAATAGTTGTAAGCCCTCTTACCTTCATTTTAGAAACTCTAAAGTTAATATGTGATGAAAGTTGGGATTTTTGTATGTTTAATGAGTTATGCATACTTATGCGAGTTCACTATGCTATGTTATGCATGATTAATAAGTTATGCATGCTTATGCGAGTCCACTATGCCATGTTACACATGTTTGATAAGTTATGCATGTTCACTATGCCATGATTTGCAAGTTTAACAAGTTATGCATGTTTATGCAAGTTCACTATGCCATGATTTGCAAGTTTAACAAGTTATGCATGTTTATGCAAGTTCACTATACCATGATTTGCAAGTTTAACAAGTTATGCAAGTTCACTATGCTAAGTTATGCAAGTCCAACATGTTATGCATGCTTATTATGATATGTGAGATTTACCATGTATGTTGTGCCAAGTTCCCTCTTTCTATCCTTTATGCGTTAGGGCGAATATGTAAGCGATAGAATGACGTTGGGAAGGGTTTTGGGTGAATCTTAAAATACATAAAAATATAAGATTGGGAATTTACCTATTAAGTTAGGTCTACCCCTTGGGAATTTACCTATTAAGTTAGGTCTACCCAAGTTAAACTTGTAATTATGGTTTGAAATAAAGTGGACATGACACTTAGAAAACATGTGTGGCCAACTCGAGGTTGGGTTGAGTTTGTAGCGTAAACCTACCCGGAACCGACCGGCTTAACTAGTTGCTACAAACAATAGGACCCAATGTGAGAAGTTGGTCATGTGTACCTGGGACCCGAGGTTAGACCAAGTTGTGGTGTAAAGCTACCCGGACCCGCCCGGCTTAACTAGTAACCGCAACAAAGTCTAATGTGAGAGGTTAAGGTACAATTAAATTAATGCCTCGTGATTAGGGTTAAGTCATGGCCCACTAATACTTAACCAATTTTGGGGATACGAGGGATTAAATGGGGTTAAGTGGTGAACTGTTGGTTACACTTAACTAATTTAATCCATGATTAGTGAGGGGTTAAACCACACTTAACCCTCTTAGAAAACTCTAGCAACGTGGTCTGTTCCAGCAGTGATCCCAGTTTGGTATCATTTACAACCCTAGAGGCTAGGCTAGGGCGGGGCACGATTACTGGACTGATGTAAGCGACCAAAGCGACGGCTGAGTGGTACAGCGGTGCGGGTCCAGGCGGGCTACGGACGTGCACGTAGTTCGGTGTTGGACAAACTCGAGGCACGGGTACCAGTAGGTTTAGACTGTGCATTATTGCTTAAGTGTCTGGGGTTGACACTCGAGGGCTTGATACACCCAAAGGTGGACCCAGCACAGTCTGACTACAACCATATGTGGGCCGTATGGACACCAACACTTGACGTGTTAGGTTTATAGGGAGCCGATCGACTAGACCGTTGGGCTGGACTTTGCATTAAGGTCACCTCATGCTATTGGGCCAAAGTTTGGGCTGAGGGATCAATACCTGTTATGTTAGTTTGCTAGTACACTGTGGTGCAAAGCTTAATCTTCTTTATGTGATGACACCTTTATCTATTGCCAGTATATTCATCTCAGTTTCCATCGTGATGTTAGCTTTATTAGTTTATAGACTGATCGTAGTAGGGCTTACCAGTCTTTTTGACTGACCTGTTTTCTTTCGCTTCTTTTCTTCCGTTTCTCCCCCCCAGGTTCTCAGGGAGGGAACAGTGGTGCTTAGCTTGGATCGCTTGCTTGTTCCCTGGATAGCTCATGTATGTCTGGATATTGAGCTCGCTATGGCTTGTCACTTTTATTTTTGGGGATAGCACTATGTATTTCAGTATTTCTGTTTATGTTGTACTAGACATATTTATTTTGGCAGATGACTTTATGATGTACTAGACTTGTTTTGAGATGGTTTGAGATATTCCGCTGTTTTATTCTCACTTACTCTGTTTTACATATATATATTTATGTTCCTGTTCTGCCTCGATATATCATTATGCATGCTTACCCAGTTCTAACGCCCCCCAGAAGCTAGTGCCCCCGAAAGAGTGACCCTAGCGGAGGTGGGGTGTTACAAATTTGGTATCAGAGCATATGGTGTACGAGAAAGGACAAAAAGTTTTTAAAAGGACTTTTGAAAAACTATTTTCAAAACAAGTATAAAGTATTTTCCAAAGGAAAGTCTAGTATTTTAATGGGCTATTCCCCAAAAAGCCATTAGCGTTATCCTTCGTTCCCTTGACCTAATCTTATCTTATCCTTCGTTTCAGTTTGGCTGATGATCTTGCCATCCCGGATGGAGTAAATGTGCCACTCTGGTATAGGAGGCTTCTAGAAGCTAGGGCAGCAGCTGGCCCCGCCAACCCTACTCCCACTCCTCCTCCTGTAGTTGAGAATCCTCCCCCTAATGTTAATATTCCTCCTCCCGTTGCTAATGTTCCTCCCCCTCCTGTTGCTGAGGCTCCTCTTCCTCCTCCTCCCCCTCAGCATCCTCAGATTGAGTTTACGAAGGTTTGTAAAGACTTCAAGGCGATGGGAGGCGAGAATTTCCTAGGCACGGAATCTTTTGTTGAAGCTAGGAATTGGCTGAAAGACACGGAGGACTTGTTTGCTATCTTTGGGATTGATGACGAGAGGAAAATCTTATTGACAGTGTGGCTTTTGAAAGATGAAGCGGCCTATTGGTGGGAGGTCACCAATGGGACGAGGCCCGTTGAGACTTGGGCCGATTTGAGGGCTAGATTTGTGACCAAGTTTCTATCTTCTGCTGAGGCGAATTTACAGATGGAGAAGTTCATTGCATTAAAGCAAGGTGATATGTCTGTTAAGGAGTATGTGAACAAGTTTAATCAGCTGGCCCGTTTTGGTTTGGATATGGTGAACACTCCGGAGAAGAAGGCTCTTCGATTTGCTAGAGGGTTGAATGAGCCGCTGCAGGGCTTGGCGATGTCACATATTCTGCATGGGGCTACTTTTGAGAGTTTGGTCAATATGGCTCTGCTTCAGGGAGATGGAAAGAAGGAGGTCAAGTCGAGTGATACTCAAGCAAAGAAGACTGATTCTCAAGGCAAAGGCAATCAAGGTGGTCAAAGCAGCCAGGGGAATCAGGGCAAGAACAAGAAGGGGAACAACAACAACAAAGGCAAGGGAAAGTGCAATTACTGTGGTGTGCCTGGACACTTTGCTAAGGATTGTAGGAAGAAGAAAAGGAAGCTTAGTGGTGGATGTTTTTCCTGTGGCGAGACTGGACACTTCAGCAAGGAGTGCCCGAAGAAGAAAGGACAGGCTGGACCTTCAGGAGGGCAAGTTCATGCTCTCAATACCGCTTCAGTTCCCGATCGAGGTAGCGTTTCTGTTGAGAACCTTGTTTATGTTTCTGATCTTCCAGTTCGTACTTTGTTTGATTCTGGTGCATCACATAGCTTTATTTCATCTGATCTTGTTAATAGCTTGCACCTTAGTACTAGCTTAGTGGACGATCCCGTTTGTGTTTCGAATCCCATTGGGGGTTCTGCTCATCTATCTATGATATGTGAGGATCTGAGGATCTCTATACTCAGCGTAGAGTTCTTGTGTAGTGCATATGTTCTTGGTTTCAGGGGATACGAATTGATATTGGGCATGGATTGGCTGTCCCGATATGGAGCCATTCTGGATTGTGAGCATAGGGTTGTGAGGCTTGTGACTCGCCTCGGCAACACCTTAGAGATTTCATGCAATCCGAAGAATCCCGTCATGTTATGCTATCTTGAATCTCTCGACTCGTCAGAGGAAGCCCTTCAGTCTGTAAGGGTGGTCCGAGACTATCCAGATGTTTTTGAAGAAGTTAAGGGGTTGCCCCCTAAACGAGAGATTGATTTTCGCATTTATCTGGTGGATAATGCTAAGCCTGTTTCTTTGCCCGTTCGGCATATGGCTCCGCGTGAGAGACGGGAGCTGAGCAAGCAAGTGAAAGAATTGCTTGAGAAGAACTTCATCAGAAGAAGTATATCCGAATGGGGAGCGCCTGTGGTGTTTGCTACTAAGGCAGATGGCTCTCTTCGACTCTGTGTGGATTATAGAGAATTGAATAAGCTGACTAAGAAGAACAGACACCCGTTACCGAGGATCGATGATCTCTTTGATCAACTTGTTGGTGCTTCTGTTTTCTCTCAGCTTGATCTTGCTACCGGATTTCATCAGCTCAGAGTGGCTGAAGATAGTATAGACAAGACTGCATTCAGAACTCCAGATGGATTCTTTGAATGGCTTGTTATGCCGTTCGGTTTGACGAATGCACCCGCGTACTTCATGGACTTGATGAGTAGGGTGTTTCGGGAGTTCTTGAACAAGTTTGTCGTGGTCTTTGTGGATGATATTCTGGTTTTCTCCAAGGATGAAGAAGAACACGCGAGGCATCTGGTAGAGGTGATGGATACGCTCAGAGCACACCAGTTAAAGGCCAAGTTCTCCAAGTGCCACTTTTGGAGAAAGGAAGTTAGATTCCTTGGGCATATCGTATCCAAGCAAGGCTTAGCGGTGGATCCCGCTAAGGTGGTTGCAGTTCAGGATTGGAAGACTCCAAGGAATGCAACCGAGGTGAGAAGCTTTCTGGGTCTTGCGGGTTTTTACCGGAAGTTCATCAAGGACTTCGCGAAGATATCCGCTCCTCTTACTAAGTTGACGAAGAAGAACCTAGTTTTCTCTTGGGATATGGATTGTGAGCTTGCTTTTCAAAGACTCAAGAGAGCCCTTACCTCAGCACCAGTTCTAGCTCTACCCGATGGTGGTAAGATATTTACCGTGTACACTGATGCTTGTGGCACGGGATTGGGCGCCGTTCTGATGCAAGAGGGCAGAGTTATATGTTTTGGTGGGAGGCAACTTAAGGTGCATGAGAAGAATTATCCCACTCATGATCTAGAGCTGGCAGCGATTGTATATGCACTCAAGGCTTGGCGTCATTATCTTCTGGGAGAGAGATTTGAGCTGTATACTGATCATAAGTCTTTGAAGTATCTCTTTTCGCAGAAGGATCTGAACTTGAGGCAGCAGAGATGGATGGAATTCTTGGCTTCCTATGATTTTGATATAGCCTATACCCCTGGCAAGGGGAATGTTGTAGCGGATGCATTGAGTAGGAAAAGGTTGACACTAAGTCCTCTATTTGTTGAGATGAAGAACTTAGAGTTTTTGGCAACCTTTGATTTTTCTTTGACAGTTGAGTCGATGGCCGGTTCTTTGGCATCTCTAGAGCTCAGGCCTACCCTTCTGGATCAAGTCGGGGCTTCGCAGAAGGAAGACCCTCAGATAATTGAGATCATGGATAAGCTGATTCGAGGGGAGACATCTAGTCACCTTGCTCGATATTCTATAGACGATAAGGGTTGGCTGAGGAGAGACGGAAGGCTTTGTGTTCCGATGGTGGAAGACTTGGTGAGGAAAGTTCTTGATGAAGCACATCGCTCCAAGTTGACTATACATCCAGGTGGTGATAAGATGTATAGGGATATGAAGCGCATTTTCTTCTGGCCTGGAATGAAGAAGGATGTGGCCGAGTTTGTCTCGAGATGTGTTATTTGTCAGAGAGTAAAAGCTGAGTTGAAGAAGCCCGGTGGGCTATTGCATCCTCTAGAGGTCCCGCTATGGAAGTGGGAGAGTATTTCTATGGACTTTATTGATGGGCTTCCAAGGTCAAGGAGAGGGAATACGAGCATATGGGTCATTGTAGATAGGCTTAC
Source organism: Allium sativum (assembly GCA_030737875.1). Taxonomy (NCBI): domain Eukaryota; kingdom Viridiplantae; phylum Streptophyta; class Magnoliopsida; order Asparagales; family Amaryllidaceae; genus Allium; species Allium sativum. The sequence continues at coordinate 1,040,627,299 of CM060916.1, read as the reverse complement.
GAAGAGTGCTCATTTTATCCCAGTAAAGAGCAAAAGGACCGCATCTGGACTAGCATCGATATATCTTCGTGAGATAGTACGACTACATGGAGTCCCTTCCAGCATAGTCAGTGACCGAGACCCCATCTTTACTAGTCAGTTCTGGAACAGTTTGCAGGAGGCTATGGGCACAAGGTTGAACCTAAGTACGGCCTATCACCCACAAACAGACGGTCAAACAGAAAGGGTGAATAGGGTACTTGAGGACTTGTTGAGGCTTTGCATTCTGGATTTTGGTGGTGCTTGGGAAGACCATCTTCCTCTTGTTGAGTTTGCATATAATAACAGTTATCAAGCGAGCATAGGGATGGCACCATTTGAAGCTTTATATGGGAGGCCGTGCAAGTCGCCTACATGTTGGTGGGAGACTACAGATAAGCTTATTCTTGGACCCGACATGATTAGAGATACATCCGAGAAGGTCGAGTTGATTAGAAGACGGATGAAGGCGGCCCAAGACCGACAGAAATCCTATGCTGATAAGCGGAGATCCGATTTGGAGTTTGAGGTTGGGGACATGGTTTTCGTAAAGGTTTCTCCTTTGCGGAATGTGGTCCGATTTGGAGCTGTTGGGAAGTTAGCACCAAGATTTGTTGGACCCTTCCCCATCATAGAGAGAATTGGGAAGATGGCTTATAAAGTGCAATTGCCCGAGAAGTTGTCCGGAGTGCATAATGTCTTTCATGTCTCGCATCTCCGAAAGTGCCTACATGAGTCCGCTGAGGTGGTTGAACCTAGCATTCTTAAAGACGTGGAAGTAGAGAAAGAGGCAACTTTGAGGAGAGCTCCGATTCGTATCTTGGGGACAGAGACCAAGAAGCTAAGGAATCGTGAGGTCAGGTTGGTGAAGGTCCAATGGGGTGAAGCCGAAGAAGACGCAACTTGGGAAACCGAGGAGAAGATGCGTGGGCTTTATCCATTCCTTTTTGAGGGTACACTCTCAATCTCTTTCCTTTATTTAGTATATCTTTCTCTTTGCTATCCATGTTTATCTAGTTATCGTGCTAATCTTGTCATAAGAACCTTAGATAGAAACCCTTTGGATGAAACATGTGTTTGAGACATGTTATGTTTGATGGTTGCAAGTGGTTGCAAGTGTTTGCAGGTGGTTGCTCGTGGATGCATGATACACATTAGGCACCAGATCGGCTCACACACTCCTCATATTGCATGTGCATGAGTGTTTATGCTTATTCTTGGATGAAATTTGTGTGCAATCACATGGATGTTGCATATGGATGTATGATTGAGCACGCATGTAGATATTATACATTATGTTAGGGATTTGCATACATATGGATACATTTCACTAACATACTTTGCATCGATCTTTGCATTAGATAAGTACATATACACACACTTTTGCATATGTTCATACAGCAGTTAGAATCTTTTAAGGACAATGATTGCTCGTGGATGATGTTTTGAGTAGATGGATGATTGGATGGTAGGATACGTTCTTCCTAACTTGAAGATTTCGGGGACGAAATCCTTTAAGGAGGGGAGAATGTAACAACCCGTATTTTCAATAACCTGTTATAACATAAGTCGAGGCAGAATTAAATTCTAAAATCTGAATCAAGGGAAACGGGCTACGCCATTGCGTTCGTCTCGGAAAAATACGCGAAATAGAGTCCGAGTTTTCGAAAATCGGAGTCCGTATGACCCAGTTAAGGCCCATTGAAGTTTTCAGAAATTTCTATGCTAAAAACAGATTTAAATTTCAAATTAAAAACAAGGATTAGGGCTAATTGGTGTCAGGCGGGAAAATTCCCGCCAGGGCCCCCATGTCGACAGGCATGTCGACAGGGGTCCTAGGGTGTCGACTGCCCTGTCGACAGCCCTGTCGACACGGGGTGGCCAGGCAGTTTTGCCTGGCGCACCATTTTGATTTGGGCTTGGTCTTGTGGCCTGGTTCTAGATAATTCCTAAATCCGACGGGCCTAAACTAACCTAGGGTTAATCCTAGGGCTAAAAACACTCTAATCTTCTATAAATAAGCCCCTAATCCTACCCTAAAGCCTCATTATTCACTCTAGCAACCAAACTATGTCAAATTGAAATCTCAAATGGCCTCCACCTAAGAACCCTAGCCTCAACCCTCTTTAAAGATCATTTCTATTAAGATTTTGGTGTTCATACAAGCTTTTCTAAGTTGTATGAATGATCATTAGCTTGCATACATCATCAAGTTGCAAGCTTTATTTGCTAAGCTAGAGTTTTTGGGATTTTTGTTAATTGGAGCTTGTTTTGGGGTTTTATTTGCTTGCATAAAAAGGGGCTTCTCAGTCTTTATTAGTAGATTTGTGTCTTCATAATAGTTGTAAGCCCTCTTACCTTCATTTTAGAAACTCTAAAGTTAATATGTGATGAAAGTTGGGATTTTTGTATGTTTAATGAGTTATGCATACTTATGCGAGTTCACTATGCTATGTTATGCATGATTAATAAGTTATGCATGCTTATGCGAGTCCACTATGCCATGTTACACATGTTTGATAAGTTATGCATGTTCACTATGCCATGATTTGCAAGTTTAACAAGTTATGCATGTTTATGCAAGTTCACTATGCCATGATTTGCAAGTTTAACAAGTTATGCATGTTTATGCAAGTTCACTATACCATGATTTGCAAGTTTAACAAGTTACGCAAGTTCACTATGCTAAGTTATGCAAGTCCAACATGTTATGCATGCTTATTATGATATGTGAGATTTACCATGTATGTTGTGCCAAGTTCCCTCTTTCTATCCTTTATGCGTTAGGGCGAATATGTAAGCGATAGAATGACGTTGGGAAGGGTTTTGGGTGAAACTTAAAATACATAAAAATATAAGATTGGGAATTTACCTATTAAGTTAGGTCTACCCCTTGGGAATTTACCTATTAAGTTAGGTCTACCCAAGTTAAACTTGTAATTATGGTTTGAAATAAAGTGGACATGACACTTAGAAAACATGTGTGGCCAACTCGAGGTTGGGTTGAGTTTGTAGCGTAAACCTACCCGGAACCGACCGGCTTAACTAGTTGCTACAAACAATAGGACCCAATGTGAGAAGTTGGTCATGTGTACCTGGGACCCGAGGTTAGACCAAGTTGTGGTGTAAAGCTACCCGGACCCGCCCGGCTTAACTAGTAACCGCAACAAAGTCTAATGTGAGAGGTTAAGGTACAATTAAATTAATGCCTCGTGATTAGGGTTAAGTCATGGCCCACTAATACTTAACCAATTTTGGGGATACGAGGGATTAAATGGGGTTAAGTGGTGAACTGTTGGTTACACTTAACTAATTTAATCCATGATTAGTGAGGGGTTAAACCACACTTAACCCTCTTAGAAAACCCTAGCAACGTGGTCTGTTCCAGCAGTGATCCCAGTTTGGTATCATTTACAACCCTAGAGGCTAGGCTAGGGCGGGGCACGATTACTGGACTGATGTAAGCGACCAAAGCGACGGCTGAGTGGTACAGCGGTGCGGGTCCAGGCGGGCTACGGACGTGCACGTAGTTCGGTGTTGGACAAACTCGAGGCACGGGTACCAGTAGGTTTAGACTGTGCATTATTGCTTAAGTGTCTGGGGTTGACACCCGAGGGCTTGATACACCCAAAGGTGGACCCAGCACAGTCTGACTACAACCATATGTGGGCCGTATGGACACCAACACTTGACGTGTTAGGTTTATAGGGAGCCGATCGACTAGACCGTTGGGCTGGACCTTGCATTAAGGTCACCTCATGCTATTGGGCCAAAGTTTGGGCTGAGGGATCAATACCTGTTATGTTAGTTTGCTAGTACACTGTGGTGCAAAGCTTAATCTTCTTTATGTGATGACACCTTTATCTATTGCCAGTATATTCATCTCAGTTTCCATCGTGATGTTAGCTTTATTAGTTTATAGACTGATCGTAGTAGGGCTTACCAGTCTTTTTGACTGACCTGTTTTCTTTCGCTTCTTTTCTTCCGTTTCTCCCCCCCAGGTTCTCAGGGAGGGAACAGTGGTGCTTAGCTTGGATCGCTTGCTTGTTCCCTGGATAGCTCATGTATGTCTGGATATTGAGCTCGCTATGGCTTGTCACTTTTATTTTTGGGGATAGCACTATGTATTTCAGTATTTCTGTTTATGTTGTACTAGACATATTTATTTTGGCAGATGACTTTATGATGTACTAGACTTGTTTTGAGATGGTTTGAGATATTCCGCTGTTTTATTCTCACTTACTCTGTTTTACATATATATATTTATGTTCCTGTTCTGCCTCGATATATCATTATGCATGCTTACCTAGTTCTAACGCCCCCCAGAAGCTAGTGCCCCCGAAAGAGTGACCCTAGCGGAGGTGGGGTGTTAAATGGGTTAACCACGTTTAACCCATTAAGGAAACCCTAGTTACGTGGTCCTTTGCACCAGTAACCCTCTTAGTTGTATCATGATACCCTAGGGACTAGGCTAGGGTGGGGCACGATTACTGGGATGACATGTAAGCGACCAAGACGACGGCTGTGTAGGTGCGCCGGTGTAGGTTCAGGCGGGCCATGGTCGTGCACATGGTCCGGAGTTGAAAAAGCAGGCACGGGCACCAGTAGGTTTAAACTGTGCGTGCTTGGTTTGTGTCAGTGGTTGACACCCTAGGACTTGATACACCCTAGGGTGGACCTAGCACAGTTTAGCTACACTTCGTAGTTGGGCCGTATGACACCGACACTTGACGAGTTAGGCTTTAGGAGAGCCGATCGACTAGACCGTGCTAGTTGGACCTTGGTTTAGGTCATTCATGATGTTGGGCCAAACTTGGGCCTGGGGATCACTTCTTGTTTACACTTGACATGACTTGTGATACTAGTACACTTGGTGCAAACCTCAACCTTGTATATGCGGTGCCACACTTGATCTATCTTGTTGACTTTTTCCATGCCAGTTATCATCCTATGACTCATCCTTGTTTACATATACAGTTAACTTTATTAGTTGTTGTACAATAGTAGGTAAGACTTACCAGTCTTTTGACTGACCCATTTTCTTTCGCCTCTTTTCTTTCGTTTCCCCCCCCCCCCAGGTTTACAGGGCGGGAATACCAGTACTTAGCTTGGATCTTAGCTGCTTTTCCTGGATAGCTCATGTATGCTTTGGACTTGAGCTCGCTATGGTTTTCTACCTTGGGGATAGCTACTTTATGTTTTCCTTTCCAGTTTCTAGTTTTATGTTTCTAGACCTTGTTTATGGAAAATAATGATCAAGTACTGTGTTGTAACTTAACTTATGGTTTTGATATGCTAGTTTTTATCCGCTGCTATATTTACTCTGTTTTTTTTAACTTATATGTTCTGTCTTGTGATATCTGCATGCATGTTTACCTTGTTTAAACGCCCCTCCAAAGTCAGTGCCCTTGCAAGAGTGGCACTGGCAGAGGTGGGGTGTTACAAAAATCATAATCCCCATAGAACGGAAGCTATACAGAGCCAAGCCATACTTTAAGCACTTCAAGCAGAAGAAATCCGGATCAATCTAAAGTATTCCCTCCTTGGATAACCTGGGGAGGAAACGGAAGAAAGGAGGCGAAACAACAAGAGTCAGACAAAAAGTCTGGCAAGTCCAGTGATTTTCAGTTATGAACAGATAATAATAACATGACATGAAAATAAAACTGGATGAGAGATAACTGTAACAGGTGTAACAGATATAACAGAAGAACAGAATGATATAAGCTATTGTTTTACACTTCTCTGCATTAATACTAGTATAACAGAATTAGGTGTCACCCTAATGTCTAAACTGAAATAGAAACGGGTACAGAATAATTTAACAGAAAAAGAATGCTAATAATGGGCCTTTACTACCCGATCAGAAACAGACAGAAGCAGAAACAGATTAATCCCTATGGAAACAAAATGTAGAATTAGGTGTACACTAGTAATGGGCCTTTACCACCCAAACAGACGGTACCACGCAGAAACAGACAGGTGTTACCACCCAACAGAAACAGACGGTACCAACAGAAATAGACAGAACTAAGTGTACCCTAAAACCCTACCCCAAGCGATCGGCTCCCTAATATATAAATATCCTGTGTCGGCCCCACAGTAGGGTGTATCACTCCCTAAAGTGACAACCAATTGGCACAGACCTATTTACAGATGTCACGACGTCTTACATCCTCAGAGGAAGCCCGGGATCCATGCACGCACATGACCCGGTTGGAACACACCATCAACACCCCTCGCCTTTATCAGAATGAACCGCTTATAATTAGTTCAGTAAGCGTGCCCGGACCCTACTTACTGTTGGGTCAAAGTTTTGATACCAGAAAGGGTTACTGACTAATATGGGTACCAAACAACAGATGACACAAGTAATTCCCCTCCTAACCTTGTGTGAAGACCCGTTACTTCCCCGTAAAGGAAAGTGTCGGATAGTTCGAGAACAAGCCACAACAGAACGCATACAGAAGAACATCTCATTGTATATTACAACAATGCATCAGATTACGAGAATATACAGAGTATAAAAGAATATTACACAGAGATAACAGAGATTTAAATTACATTTAAATACATCGCAGCGGAAAATAATACAATACACAACTAGAAGGAGATATACGGATACAAAGCTTTCCGGATATCGTTCCAGCTGTAAACCAGGATCCTGTGAATATAAATCTGCAAAACCAAAACTACTAGCTGCCCGTGTCAAAATAAGGGCACCCAGAGTTTAGGTTAAAACAATAAACTCCAGGTCAGTCATGTGACTGGTGTGAGAACTAAAACAGTTATTAATCTTTATTTTAAATCATTAGGTAAATCAAGGGACCACGCCGTATAACACGGAACGGGTTTCCTCCCAAGAATACCAGTGCATAAAACAAACAGCGCAATGCTAAATAAAGAAAAATGAAGCTGTTATAAGACCCAGGTCCCATCACACAATGCAACGCAGTCGAGGATAGGGTTTTCCCTTATAACAGCCAAAGAATGCTTGATACGTTTAAAACAAATCATTTGATACTATTAGAAGTGCATAGTGTATAAAACAACTTCGAATCATAAGTATCAATCATAGGCGACATGAGCGTCCCATGCCACTATGTCGCCATATATAGGTTTACAAATAAAACCGCAAAGTCACGTATTTGGAAATTGGATTTCCGTCTATGAACCGAGGCCAGGGATCGTCCTCTACCGATTCGTGACTCTCTAGCCCGAGCCACAGGAACAGCCGCAACTGCCCCATGGAGCGACAGGGCCGGTCCACCGATGTGGATTATAGTGCCTGAACAATACGTTTCCCCACCCTTTGGGGCGTAAATGAGCCAACTAAATGACTCCATCGGTTCGAGAACGACCGATCAATCCGAGGCGCCTCGCAACAGCAACAACCACATAAGTCAAACTCGTCAGGGCATGTAAAACCACTGACGCCACTTCTAACTAGAAAGAAACGCATGCCCTCCCTGAGGTCCGTCTCCCGTTTTTGGTTCATACCTGGTGTGAAACACGCGAGGTAAACGTTACACAAAGCTACGCCACAAAGGCCGTGCTTTGATCATCACCACAAGACTTTGCTTTTCAACAGAAGCCTTGATCATTTGCATCTTAGCATGCCACACAGGCAAACCATCCTATGCAACCGATATCAGTCACACAGAATAAAATCCGATGTCAGACACACAGTCCATTTACAAGTCCGTTCTGGGTCTGAACGAAACCGGAGGCACCTAGTACCCCGCATATCCATCGATCTCCAAGTACGTCTGGACGATCACTAACTGTTTCCATCTTCTTGGGTGTACAGCCCAATCAAGATCATCAGTTATCACCCAAACGACGTGAAGACCTCCGGTCTTCGACCATCGTCTTCAACTTCGACTTATCGTCGTATCAGTTATTCAGAATGGGATAAACCCGGTCTTTCCGAATAACTCGCGTATATATTATAAAAGTGTTACACAAACACAACATACGCCTCATTCCAATTCATTAGTCACTAACCGTAATTTAATCAAGAGAATAATTTCCCAAATATTAACCCCGAAGGCCGAAACCAACATCAGATCAATATCCAGAAAACCATTCTGCTTGGCTAACCGACAGTTAGTTTCTAAATCTCACATTCAAATCTAATTAAAGATTCATTAAAACTCCACTTAGTTTTAATCCGTGACTGGGTTAAAGAATCAGTGTCATTTAAAACACGGTTCACGATAAACCCAAAGTCACATCCCATTAATTATCGGGTTAAAGAACAAGTGTTATTTAAAACACTGTTCACGATAAACCCAAAAATCAATATCCATTCAATTCCAATTAAATATCATTTAATTGGTACACTTCATTAAATCTAAATAAAAAGATTAAATCTTTTCTCAACTGGGTTCAAGAACAGTGTTAGTGAAGACACCATTCACGACAAACCCAAATCACATTCATTAATTATCGGGTTAAAGAACAAGTGTTATTTAAAACACTGTTCACGATAAACCCAAAAATCAATATCAATTCAATTCCAATTAAATATCATTTAATTGGTACACTTCATTAAATCTAAATAAAAAGATTTAATCATTTCTCAATTGGGTTCAAGAACAGTGTTAGTGAAGACACCATTCACGACAAACCCAAATCACATTCGATATTCAATACAAGGCTCTGAATAGAAAATATATCGGCTTATATTCAATATCAAATTCTACGACTAACAAATGTCGTATTGGAAATAACGATATAAATATATATCTTTCAAATTTCCATAACAACACCTGTATAATCACGAATTCCAACATCGAAATATTCCGAAGACAGTTTCGATTCAAATCCATTCCAATGCAATCATTGGAAATTTTGGTTATTTTCAAAACCATTTCAAATTCAATTTATTTATTTAAAAATAAATAGAATTATAATTCTAGTTCAAAACTAGTTCATTTCGATAAAAATCTATTTTTATCTTTTCAAATATGGAGTTTTTCACCCCAATTCTTTCTAAATCATTTCTTATGATTTTACACAAATTATTACTATTTTTAATAATTTTATCAAGGCCCATACAGTCGATTTCCAACAATGGCCATCGAACTGCACTTACAGCGACCTTTTTCGAATTTGATTTGGACGTATCTCCAAATCCAACCGTTAGATTTCAAATTTCTAACATTCGTTAGAAAGCTCTTTTCGATACGAACCCAACGGTTCCGGTTTTAGGAGAATCCGACGGTCGGATCTCCCGTAATGTCCGTTTGAAATAAATGGTCGAAATTCACGAACTGCCGCGGCGCGGCGCGTTCTATTCAGGCCATTATATTATATATATAATATATATAATATATACTTCGTCGATTTCTATTTAAAACGAATTATATAAATAGTTTTAAAATCGTTTCAAAAGCAATTTCAACTTCCTTTTCAATTCAAATCAAATTTGAATTCTTCTATATAAATTCGTTTTAAAATTCATTTCTATTCAATTCGAATTTCAATTCAATTCGAATTTCAATTCAATTTGAATTCATTTCAATTCGCTTTCAATTCCATTTGAATTCGGTTTCAATTCAATTCATTTCGAAATCATTTTCAATTCAATTCATTTCGAAGTCGTTTTCAATTCATTTTGAATTCGTTTTCAATTCAATTCATTTCGAAATCGTTTTCAATTCATTTTGAATTCGTTTTCAATTCAATTCATTTCGAAATCGTTTTCAATTCATTTTGAATTCGTTTTCAATTCAATTCATTTCGAAATCGTTTTCAATTCATTTTGAATTCGTTTTCAATTCAATTCATTTCGAAAACGTTTTCAATTCATTTCATTTCGAAATCGTTTTCAATTCATTTTGAATTCGTTTTCAATTCAATTCATTTCGAAATCGTTTTCAATTCATTTTGAATTCGTTTTCAATTCAATTCATTTCGAAATCGTTTTCAATTCATTTTGAATTCGTTTTCAATTCAATTCATTTCGAAATCGTTTTCAATTCATTTTGAATTCGTTTTCAATTCAATTCATTTCGAAATCGTTTTCAATTCATTTCATTTCGAAATCGTTTTCAATTCATTTTGAATTCGTTTTCAATTCAATTCATTTCGAAATCGTTTTTAAAATCGATATAAATATCGTTCACGTCAAAATGGCGTCAATCTAATCAACACGGCTTCATATATTCCTTTATTTTCAAATATTCTATTTCAAATATTTCTTTTTCAAATATTTCTTTTTCAAAACTGGAATGAGGCCCAATCAATTACCATATAAAATTAATTATATGATTTTCATACAACACATGTATATAATAGCATTGAAAATAATCAACCATCAACCAAAGTGCACTACACTGTATAAGCATCAAATATAGATATTCAACGCTTATAACAGCCTGTCAATCAATCGATCGACATATTTAATCAATCAGGATGAGTGAACTGCATATTTCATCCTAACACCCGTGTGGGGTTTCAAAACAATCAAACAAATATTTTATTTGTGCAGTTAGGCGATGTGTAAAATTTATCGACCCAATCAACGTCATTCAAATAGGTGTACATAAACAAACCGTCTGGTTTGTAAATGAATATTTATTTATTCACATTCACGTTAAAAATTATATTTTTAACGATAACTCATTTTATTTCAACATATGAATTTCTATTCAGTTCATTCTTTAAATAAAATGCTATTTTTATTTTTCTAACTTATTTTAGAAAATTTCGGCGGCATAACGGCACGATACTAGAAACGGGACAAGGCCTAGCCTTATCCCCGGTCTAGTGAAGGCCCACGCCATTCACACATCAATCAAATCAATTTGTTATGCAAACCATAAACTTTGGAGTAAGGGTCTAACCTAGCCTTACTCCTTCGCCTTATAACGGCGCACGTCTAATCCTAACCAATTTATCGATTTGATTTTTCACACCACAAACCACATTCAAACCAATATCGCAATCAATCACCAAACAGTCAAACAAACAAGTCCATGGTCTGTGGACGGGTGTCGGGTGCTACTAAACACCGTCTGCATCCTAGTATATATATATATAACTAGAAAATAAATTGAAGAGTGAGAAGTTCTCACATATAGCTATCCTAGCTCCACGGCTCTTCATTAGCAGAAGTCTTCGTCGTTTCGCCTTTTTGTCACCTTCGTTGCTGCTTTCACTACATACGTAAAAATCACATTTTTACTTCGCTATTCAATATATAAAAATCGAATTTTTATTTCAAAGTCCAATATATAAAAATCGAATTTTTATTTCAAAGTCCAATATATAAAAATCGAATTTTTCCTATGAAGTTCAATATATAAAAATCATATTTTTCCTATGAAGTTCAATATATAAAAATCATATTTTTCCTATGAAGTTCAATATATAAAAATCATATTTTTCCTATGAAGTTCAATATATAAAAATCATATTTTCTATCGAAGTTCAATATATAAAAATCATATTTTCTATCGAAGTTCAATATATAAAAATTGACTTTTTCTATCGCTATGTCAAATAGATAAAAATTATATTTTTAATATTCCTATATAGTAAAGACTATATTTTTAATTCTTTAAAAATATAAAAACTATATTTTTATCACTTTAAAAATATAAAAACTATATTTTTATCACTTTACAAAATAAAGTAAAAATCAGTTTTAACAATAAAGTAAAAATCAGTTTTAACAATAAAGTAAAAATCAGTTTTAAAAATAAGGTCAAAATCAGTTTTTAATAAAAATATGATTTTTATCTCGACTTTCAATATATAAAAATATGATTTTTACTTCGGCTTTCCATATATAAAAATCTGATTTTTATCTCGACTTTCAATATATAAAAATATGATTTTTACTTCGGCTTTCCATATATAAAAATCTGATTTTTATCTCGACTTTCAATATATAAAAATATGATTTTTACTTCGGCTTTCCATATATAAAAATCTGATTTTTACTTTTAAAGAACTCGCCTTTATATTTTTAAAGCACAAACCTTTTCCTTTTAAAATCAGTTTTTAAATCATTTAAAAATCCAGTTTTTCTTAAAATCCTTAATCATTTAAAAAGAATCAGTTTTTACTAACTTTAAAATCAGTTTTTATTTAACTAAAAAAAATCAGTTTTTACTAACTTTAAAATCAGTTTTATTTAACTAAAAAAAATCAGTTTTTACTAACTTTAAAATCAGTTTTATTTCTTAAACCAAAAATCAGTTTAAATCCTAAAAAAAAAAAAAAAAGGTTCTATACTAAAAAAAAAAACAGTTTCAGTTTTAACCAAAAATCAGTTTAAATCCTAAAAAAAAAAAAAGGTTCTATACTAAAAAAAAAACAGTTTCAGTTTTAACCAAAAATCAGTTTTCACTATAATCAAAACCCAGTTTTCAATCATTTCTTAAAATCAGTATTATATACTTTATAAAATAAAAATAGAATAAATAAATAATAAATAAATAAATAAAACTTACAGCGAGGGGGAGGGGGTCCTGCTGGCGGTCGGCAGCCTGGTGGCTCTGGGAGGAGGGCGGCGGTCAGCAGGGCGGCGCGGTCTGGTGGGGGGGGGGGTGCGAATCGCTGTTGAGCTTCGAAGGGGGAGGGCGATGGGGTCTTCGCTTGGACGGAGGTGGGTGCGGCGGCCTCCAGCTTGGCGGCGCGGTGAGGTGGAGAGCGACGGTGGGCTCTGGCGATGGCCGCCATCGATCTGAAGAATTCGTTTTTTTTTTTTTCAGATGGGAAAAGTAAGAGAGAGAAGAGGGAAAGAAATAAGGGGGGGGGGCTATATATAAATTATAATATTTAATTTCATTTATTTTCAAAAAAGCAACTTTTTATTTTAAACTCCAAACGAAACTCACCGACTATCATCCCTAGCTAATTACCCCTATTCCGAACACAATGGGATATGTGTCACAAGTTGATTCGATCGTTTGAATCAGTTTCCGTTGAATTTTACATTTTAAATCACTGTATTGAATTTTAAACGTACATTTCAAATTACCGGGGTCACATACTAACTAGAAAAATTCTAGAAAAATATTTTCTAGCTTTGTATTGACGATACGGTCCTAACAAAACTAGTTTCGTCGAATTCCGAGACCGTTGGAAAAATGGCCAATTTCCAGTCGATTAAATTCAACTGAAATGGTCAAAAGCGTTTTCCTTGGCCATGCTCACATATTGATTCGAAAAATTACGAAATTTGAAACCTAGCAATAACTTAACATCACGGACCCAACAAAACTGGTTTCGTCGAAATCCGAGGTCGTTTGCAAAATTGCTATTTTTAAGGGCCTTATATATATAAAAATATATATAAATTCCACAGCGACTATTTCTAATTTTAAACTGGACATATCTTATCATTTCTAAGATGAAATCACAGTTTGTTAACTTCGTTACAAAGATATAGTTATACAGATTCAAATATTTCTTGTTTCGTTCAATTCTGACTTATATTGAATTCTGTATATTCCTTTGAAATTAGAAATCGAATTTTCGAACTACCGCGCCATTTTCTATTCTATTTATAATTATATATAAATATTTATATTCTAGCGACGACGCGTATAATATATATACGTTGAATTCTATTCAAAATAAATTTCTCGTCGATAATATTTAAAATAATCTATTTTAAATATTCAAAATTCGCTAAAATTGCCAAAATAAAAATTTTAAACTGGCCCAGATTTTACGGGTTGTTACAATCTCCCCCACATAAAACTTTTCGTCCCCGAAAAGGAACAAAGTCGAAAATGGTTTGATAATTCAACTCTACGTTCGATCTGGCTTCTATTCTCCAACTTTTAGTTTCTGAGAATTTTCAAAATTTCAAAAATTTGGCTAACACCCTAAATTTCCGAAAAATTTCGCCATAACCTCCCCTGCAATGGGAGCATCGGGGAATTTCAAATAGCTTCCCCGGTCCTTCAGATCTCAAAAAGAAAAAGAAAAAGCCAAGCGGCTAGCCAGTAGGCTCACAAAATCATCATCACCCAAACAAAACAGGAAATTATGTAGTAAACATGTACCTATTTGTCGGGCAAACAAATTTTATTCTTCGGCTCTAGCCTCCTTGCTATGACCTGTTCAATGATATACATGTATGCAAACAGATGCGACCAATTTTCAATATAATTCAATATTTGATTAAATAGGCTATATGGTTCAAAATTAGCAAACAAATGAACAAACAACACAAACATCAATCAATTAGTGAATTAGAGTTTCAAATTCATAAATTTTGATACATAGTCAAAAATCAGATTTTTGATGCCAAATCACAACAATGTATCCTAACTATATAAGCTTTGGTTCTCACACCAGTCTAATGGAAATATATAGAAAATCACACCTTCGAAACTCGAACATAAATGTTGATGATGCGATCGCTATCATCAATATCGTCTTCGGGCGACTAGAGTGTGATGCCATATCTATCCAATATATTAAAACTTCGAATACACGCGGATCAGACGTATACGCAAAATCTATATATACTGGATTGTCCACATCAATATAAATAAATAATCAAATACGAATAGTTGATTTAAATTTTCAAAACAAAGAATGTTTTCATTTGAAAAATATACTCTTCACACTCGTTCTAGGATACTACTGATCCCATCTCTAACGAGTCATTCTAATTGGATATTGCTAATCCAATATCTGATGAATTCTTTCATATGGTTTTAATGTGCCTTGTTCTCTGAGCTTTGTAAACCAAAGCTCTGATACCAACTGTGAAGACCCGTTACTTCCCCGTAAAGGAAAGTGTCGGATAGTTCGAGAACAAGCCACAACAAAACGCATACAGAAGAACATCTCATTGTATATTACAACAATGCATCAGATTACGAGAATATACAGAGTATAAAAGAATATTACACAGAGATAACAGAGATTTAAATTACATTTAAATACATCGCAGCGGAAAATAATACAATACACAACTAGAAGGAGATATACGGATACAAAGCTTTCCGGATATCGTTCCAGCTGTAAACCAGGATCCTGTGAATATAAATCTGCAAAACCAAAACTACTAGCTGCCCGTGTCAAAATAAGGGCACCCAGAGTTTAGGTTAAAACAATAAACTACAGGTCAGTCATGTGACTGGTATGAGAACTAAAACAGTTATTAATCTTTATTTTAAATCATTAGGTAAATCAAGGGACCACGCCGTATAACACGGAACGGGTTTCCTCCCAAGAATACCAGTGCATAAAACAAACAGCGCAATGCTAAATAAAGAAAAATGAAGCTGTTATAAGACCCAGGTCCCATCACACAATGAAACGCAGTCGAGGATAGGGTTTTCCCTTATAACAGCCAAAGAATGCTTGATACGTTTAAAATAAATCATTTGATACTATTAGAAGTGCATAGTGTATAAAACAACTTCGAATCATAAGTATCAATCATAGGCGACATGAGCGTCCCATGCCACTATGTCGCCATATATAGGTTTACAAATAAAACCGCAAAGTCACGTATTTGGAAATTGGATTTCCGTCTATGAACCGAGGCCAGGGATCGTCCTCTACCGATTCGTGACTCTCTAGCCCGAGCCACAGGAACAGCCGCAACTGCCCCATGGAGCGACAGGGCCGGTCCACCGATGTGGATTATAGTGCCTGAACAATACGTTTCCCCGCCCTTTGGGGCGTAAATGAGCCAACTAAATGACTCCATCGGTTCGAGAACGACCGATCAATCCGAGGCGCCTCGCAACAGCAACAACCACATAAGTCAAACTCGTCAGGGCGTGTAAAACCACTGACGCCACTTCTAACTAGAAAGAAACGCATGCCCTCCCTGAGGTCCGTCTCCCGTTTTTGGTTCATACCTGGTGTGAAACACGCGAGGTAAACGTTACACAAAGCTACGCCACAAAGGCCGTGCTTTGATCATCACCACAAGACTTTGCTTTTCAACAGAAGCCTTGATCATTTGCATCTTAGCATGCCACACAGGCAAACCATCCTATGCAACCGATATCAGTCACACAGAATAAAATCCGATGTCAGACACACAGTCCATTTACAAGTCCGTTCTGGGTCTGAACGAAACCGGAGGCACCTAGTACCCCGCATATCCATCGATCTCCAAGTACGTCTGGACGATCACTAACTGTTTCCATCTTCTTGGGTGTACAGCCCAATCAAGATCATCAGTTATCACCCAAACGACGTGAAGACCTCCGGTCTTCGACCATCGTCTTCAACTTCGACTTATCGTCGTATCAGTTATTCAGAATGGGATAAACCCGGTCTTTCCGAATAACTCGCGTATATATTATAAAAGTGTTACACAAACACAACATACGCCTCATTCCAATTCATTAGTCACTAACCGTAATTTAATCAAGAGAATAATTTCCCAAATATTAACCCCGAAGGCCGAAACCAACATCAGATCAATATCCAGAAAACCATTCTGCTTGGCTAACCGACAGTTAGTTTCTAAATTTCACATTCAAATCTAATTAAAGATTCATTAAAACTCCACTTAGTTTTAATCCGTGACTGGGTTAAAGAATCAGTGTCATTTAAAACACGGTTCACGATAAACCCAAAGTCACATCCCATTAATTATCGGGTTAAAGAACAAGTGTTATTTAAAACACTGTTCACGATAAACCCAAAAATCAATATCCATTCAATTCCAATTAAATATCATTTAATTGGTACACTTCATTAAATCTAAATAAAAAGATTAAATCTTTTCTCAACTGGGTTCAAGAACAGTGTTAGTGAAGACACCATTCACGACAAACCCAAATCACATTCATTAATTATCGGGTTAAAGAACAAGTGTTATTTAAAACACTGTTCACGATAAACCCAAAAATCAATATCAATTCAATTCCAATTAAATATCATTTAATTGGTACACTTCATTAAATCTAAATAAAAAGATTTAATCATTTCTCAATTGGGTTCAAGAACAGTGTTAGTGAAGACACCATTCACGACAAACCCAAATCACATTCGATATTCAATACAAGGCTCTGAATAGAAAATATATCGGCTTATATTCAATATCAAATTCTACGACTAACAAATGTCGTATTGGAAATAACGATATAAATATATATCTTTCAAATTTCCATAACAACACCTGTATAATCACGAATTCCAACATCGAAATATTCCGAAGACAGTTTCGATTCAAATCCATTCCAATGCAATCATTGGAAATTTTGGTTATTTTCAAAACCATTTCAAATTCAATTTATTTATTTAAAAATAAATAGAATTATAATTCTAGTTCAAAACTAGTTCATTTCGATAAAAATCTATTTTTATCTTTTCAAATATGGAGTTTTTCACCCCAATTCTTTCTAAATCATTTCTTATGATTTTACACAAATTATTACTATTTTTAATAATTTTATCAAGGCCCGTACAGTCGATTTCCAACAATGGCCATCGAACTGCACTTACAGCGACCTTTTTCGAATTTGATTTGGACGTATCTCCAAATCCAACCGTTAGATTTCAAATTTCTAACATTCGTTAGAAAGCTCTTTTCGATACGAACCCAACGGTTCCGGTTTTAGGAGAATCCGACGGTCGGATCTCCCGTAATGTCCGTTTGAAATAAATGGTCGAAATTCACGAACTGCCGCGGCGCGGCGCGTTCTATTCAGGCCATTATATTATATATATAATATATATAATATATACTTCGTCGATTTCTATTTAAAACGAATTATATAAATAGTTTTAAAATCGTTTCAAAAGCAATTTCAACTTCCTTTTCAATTCAAATCAAATTTGAATTCTTCTATATAAATTCGTTTTAAAATTCATTTCTATTCAATTCGAATTTCAATTCAATTTGAATTCATTTCAATTCGCTTTCAATTCCATTTGAATTCGGTTTCAATTCAATTCATTTCGAAATCGTTTTCAATTCAATTCATTTCGAAGTCGTTTTCAATTCATTTTGAATTCGTTTTCAATTCAATTCAATTCGAAATCGTTTTCAATTCATTTTGAATTCGTTTTCAATTCAATTCATTTCGAAATCGTTTTCAATTCATTTTGAATTCGTTTTCAATTCAATTCATTTCGAAATCGTTTTCAATTCATTTTGAATTCGTTTTCAATTCAATTCATTTCGAAATCGTTTTCAATTCATTTCATTTCGAAATCGTTTTCAATTCATTTTGAATTCGTTTTCAATTCAATTCATTTCGAAATCGTTTTCAATTCATTTTGAATTCGTTTTCAATTCAATTCATTTCGAAATCGTTTTCAATTCATTTTGAATTCGTTTTCAATTCAATTCATTTCGAAATCGTTTTCAATTCATTTTGAATTCGTTTTCAATTCAATTCATTTCGAAATCGTTTTCAATTCATTTCATTTCGAAATCGTTTTCAATTCATTTTGAATTCGTTTTCAATTCAATTCATTTCGAAATCGTTTTTAAAATCGATATAAATATCGTTCACGTCAAAATGGCGTCAATCTAATCAACACGGCTTCATATATTCCTTTATTTTCAAATATTCTATTTCAAATATTTCTTTTTCAAATATTTCTTTTTCAAAACTGGAATGAGGCCCAATCAATTACCATATAAAATTAATTATATGATTTTCATACAACACATGTATATAATAGCATTGAAAATAATCAACCATCAACCAAAGTGCACTACACTGTATAAGCATCAAATATAGATATTCAACGCTTATAACAGCCTGTCAATCAATCGATCGACATATTTAATCAATCAGGATGAGTGAACTGCATATTTCATCCTAACACCCGTGTGGGGTTTCAAAACAATCAAACAAATATTTTATTTGTGCAGTTAGGCGATGTGTAAAATTTATCGACCCAATCAACGTCATTCAAATAGGTGTACATAAACAAACCGTCTGGTTTGTAAATGAATATTTATTTATTCACATTCACGTTAAAAATTATATTTTTAACGATAACTCATTTTATTTCAACATATGAATTTCTATTCAGTTCATTCTTTAAATAAAATGCTATTTTTATTTTTCTAACTTATTTTAGAAAATTTCGGCGGCATAACGGCACGATACTAGAAACGGGACAAGGCCTAGCCTTATCCCCGGTCTAGTGAAGGCCCACGCCATTCACACATCAATCAAATCAATTTGTTATGCAAACCATAAACTTTGGAGTAAGGGTCTAACCTAGCCTTACTCCTTCGCCTTATAACGGCGCACGTCTAATCCTAACCAATTTATCGATTTGATTTTTCACACCACAAACCACATTCAAACCAATATCGCAATCAATCACCAAACAGTCAAACAAACAAGTCCATGGTCTGTGGACGGGTGTCGGGTGCTACTAAACACCGTCTGCATCCTAGTATATATATATAACTAGAAAATAAATTGAAGAGTGAGAAGTTCTCACATATAGCTATCCTAGCTCCACGGCTCTTCATTAGCAGAAGTCTTCGTCGTTTCGCCTTTTTGTCACCTTCGTTGCTGCTTTCACTACATACGTAAAAATCACATTTTTACTTCGCTATTCAATATATAAAAATCGAATTTTTATTTCAAAGTCCAATATATAAAAATCGAATTTTTATTTCAAAGTCCAATATATAAAAATCGAATTTTTCCTATGAAGTTCAATATATAAAAATCATATTTTTCCTATGAAGTTCAATATATAAAAATCATATTTTTCCTATGAAGTTCAATATATAAAAATCATATTTTTCCTATGAAGTTCAATATATAAAAATCATATTTTCTATCGAAGTTCAATATATAAAAATCATATTTTCTATCGAAGTTCAATATATAAAAATTGACTTTTTCTATCGCTATGTCAAATAGATAAAAATTATATTTTTAATATTCCTATATAGTAAAGACTATATTTTTAATTCTTTAAAAATATAAAAACTATATTTTTATCACTTTAAAAATATAAAAACTATATTTTTATCACTTTACAAAATAAAGTAAAAATCAGTTTTAACAATAAAGTAAAAATCAGTTTTAACAATAAAGTAAAAATCAGTTTTAAAAATAAGGTCAAAATCAGTTTTTAATAAAAATATGATTTTTATCTCGACTTTCAATATATAAAAATATGATTTTTACTTCGGCTTTCCATATATAAAAATCTGATTTTTATCTCGACTTTCAATATATAAAAATATGATTTTTACTTCGGCTTTCCATATATAAAAATCTGATTTTTATCTCGACTTTCAATATATAAAAATATGATTTTTACTTCGGCTTTCCATATATAAAAATCTGATTTTTACTTTTAAAGAACTCGCCTTTATATTTTTAAAGCACAAACCTTTTCCTTTTAAAATCAGTTTTTAAATCATTTAAAAATCCAGTTTTTCTTAAAATCCTTAATCATTTAAAAAGAATCAGTTTTTACTAACTTTAAAATCAGTTTTTATTTAACTAAAAAAAATCAGTTTTTACTAACTTTAAAATCAGTTTTTACTAACTTTAAAATCAGTTTTATTTAACTAAAAAAAATCAGTTTTTACTAACTTTAAAATCAGTTTTATTTCTTAAACCAAAAATCAGTTTAAATCCTAAAAAAAAAAAGGTTCTATACTAAAAAAAAACAGTTTCAGTTTTAACCAAAAATCAGTTTAAATCCTAAAAAAAAAAAAAAGGTTCTATACTAAAAAAAAAACAGTTTCAGTTTTAACCAAAAATCAGTTTTCACTATAATCAAAACCCAGTTTTCAATCATTTCTTAAAATCAGTATTATATACTTTATAAAATAAAAATAGAATAAATAAATAATAAATAAATAAATAAAACTTACAGCGAGGGGGAGGGGGTCCTGCTGGCGGTCGGCAGCCTGGTGGCTCTGGGAGGAGGGCGGCGGTCAGCAGGGCGGCGCGGTCTGGTGGGGGGGGGTGCGAATCGCTGTTGAGCTTCGAAGGGGGAGGGCGATGGGGTCTTCGCTTCGACGGAGGTGGGTGCGGCGGCCTCCAGCTTGGCGGCGCGGTGAGGTGGAGAGCGACGGTGGGCTCTGGCGATGGCCGCCATCGATCTGAAGAATTCGTTTTTTTTTTTTCAGATGGGAAAAGTAAGAGAGAGAAGAGGGAAAGAAATAAGGGGGGGCTATATATAAATTATAATATTTAATTTCATTTATTTTCAAAAAAGCAACTTTTTATTTTAAACTCCAAACGAAACTCACCGACTATCATCCCTAGCTAATTACCCCTATTCCGAACACAATGGGATATGTGTCACAAGTTGATTCGATCGTTTGAATCAGTTTCCGTTGAATTTTACATTTTAAATCACTGTATTGAATTTTAAACGTACATTTCAAATTACCGGGGTCACATACTAACTAGAAAAATTCTAGAAAAATATTTTCTAGCTTCGTATTGACGATACGGTCCTAACAAAACTAGTTTCGTCGAATTCCGAGACCGTTGGAAAAATGGCCAATTTCCAGTCGATTAAATTCAACTGAAATGGTCAAACGCGTTTTCCTTGGCCATGCTCACATATTGATTCGAAAAATTACGAAATTTGAAACCTAGCAATAACTTAACATCACGGACCCAACAAAACTGGTTTCGTCGAAATCCGAGGTCGTTTGCAAAATTGCTATTTTTAAGGGCCTTATATATATATAAATATATATAAATTCCACAGCGACTATTTCTAATTTTAAACTGGACATATCTTATCATTTCTAAGATGAAATCACAGTTTGTTAACTTCGTTACAAAGATATAGTTATACAGATTCAAATATTTCTTGTTTCGTTCAATTCTGACTTATATTGAATTCTGTATATTCCTTTGAAATTAGAAATCGAATTTTCGAACTACCGCGCCATTTTCTATTCTATTTATAATTATATATAAATATTTATATTCTAGCGACGACGCGTATAATATATATACGTTGAATTCTATTCAAAATAAATTTCTCGTCGATAATATTTAAAATAATCTATTTTAAATATTCAAAATTCGCTAAAATTGCCAAAGTAAAAATTTTAAACTGGCCCAGATTTTACGGGTTGTTACACCTTGTGTCCCCAGACTAACAGATTTCAGCTTAACTTGTCTACAAGTTTCAGACATACAAAGTTTAGATTAACTAGTTCACAGATCAGACAATCAAGTTAACAGGTTTTCAGACAGATCAGATGTTCGGATTAACAGGCTTACAGATTAACTGGTTACAGATTAACAGACTTACAGATTAACTGGTTACAGATTATCTAACTTTGTATTGGGCCTATGGATTCACGAAACGGGTTTATCAGATTCATTGGTCCAATTGGTTTAACCTTACCCAACACGTTTTAGACATCATAATTATCTCAGATTTTCATTAATTAAATATTAATGCCCAAACCTCTCACATTAGACTGACAGTTTGCGGCTATTGGTTAGGCCGGTTGGTTCCGGGCAGGTTTCTGTCGCAAACTGAGTCTAACCTCGGGTTTCAAGCACGTTATGACTAACTTCTCACATTAGAACTTATTGTTTGCGACCAATGGAATATGCCGGGCAGTTCCGGGCAGAATTACGCCGCAAACTCATTCTAACCTCGAGTTAGCCATGTTTATCTTTGCGGCCAATTAATTAATGATTTACCATTTATACCCACGCCTAATATACATGTCAATTATTCATAGCTAATTTAGATTATGTCAATAACAGACTAAATACCTCAGCTTAACAGATATAGTAGATAACAGATTTTCGCAGATTAGGCGTCTTACCGGATTCAGCAGATTAAGCAAACTAGCAGATTTAGCAGATAACAGATTAGGCATCTCAACAGATTTAGTTTAGCAGATTTGGCATTTTCAACAGACTTAACAAATGACAGATTTGGCAGATGAACAAATCTAGCAGACTAGGCAGTAGAGCAGAACTAGCAGATTAAGCAATGTAACAGACTAGCAGATTAGGCAAATATAGCAGAACTAAATAGCAGATTTCATTATTCCTTAAGGTTTCATTGACCTATCTTGCCTAATCATAAATTTGGCCTATGCCTTAATAATTGTCATGGTTCACAATATGATTATATACCAAATATAGCCATCTATTACTATGCATGTCATATATCCCAAAGATCCCTTACTTAGGTGTTTATTTACATTAATAGATACCCTACTCTCGTGTAAATCTTTATACCTAAGCCATATTCTTTTTATCACAAATCATATGTTCAATACCCATTTATGTTATAAATACAACATGTCCAGTCATATGTCTCAAATTTATGTTCTAACTACAGTCCATGTTCTTTCCTCGAATCAGTCACCTATTGGTCATGCCCAATTTAGGCATCATTCATTTTACTGTCCCAAACAATTTAGCGTAGGTTAATCTCTTATGAGATTGGCTCAGGCTCGTGGTAGCCTGGCTATAGAACAGAAAGAGGAAAGAGATATAAAATAAGATATATCTAAACAGAACAGAACAAATATAACCTCAGATTCAGATTTACAATTCATGTCACAATCAGAATTAACGTTTATATCGGAAAATAACTGTACTTTCCTTGATTGGATTAAAGAAAAAACTTTAGTTGTTGTAGAATCGTTGCAGAAGCTTTAATCTCTAATTTGAATTGAGTTGCTTAGGTTGATGTTGATTAGCTTCTACTTTTTGATTCCAGCAGAGTAGCGACGCCATTTTTATTTTTATTCAGAACAGAGGCAGAGAAGAAGCAGAATAGAATTGTGTGTAGAGAAGGCTAGGTCTTAGGGTGTATTTATAGGTGTAGCAATTCATTTCAGCCATCAGATTAACCCTAAAACCAATCCAGACCATCAAAAATCGTCCCTGGGCTTCAAAAACGTGTTCTAGACCGAAACAGGCTGACCAGGTCGACCTGTAGGGGGGAGGTCGACACTATAGTCGACCCCCATGGGGGAGGTCGACTCCCAGGTCGACCCCCTGGTCGACCTAGCCCCCTGGTCGACCCCCTGGTCGACCTGCCCAGTTCTGTGCTGACCGAAACCTTCTGAATCTTCTACAGGCCATAACTTCTTCATCCGAACTCTGATTTTCAAAAACTCAGACTCTATTTCATGTAAAATTTCAAGAGGAACGCAATGGTGATGTCCATTTTACCTAATTCCTGATTCTTAAATTAATTATCCTCATTTTACTATCTTTTCCGTTACATACACCGCTATCGAACTAATTTTTCTTCTCTTTCATGTATTAATTAATTCTTCTTATGCATCACCATTATTTACCCATCATAAGCATATTTTCATATATTTTATTTCATTTTTAATTATACTTAAAAATGCGGGGTGTTACATTCTCCCCTCCTTAAAGGATTTCGTCCCCGAAATCTTCAAGTTAAGAAGAATGTGTCCTACCATCCAATCATCCATCTACTCAATCACAAATCACAGGCATTCATTGTCCTTAAGAGATTTCTAATGCTGTATGAACATATGCAAGAAGTGTGTGTATATGTTCCTTGTCTAATGCAAAGATCAGGCGGTCCACTGATTCAGTTGACTTCCTTAATGCGAATTATGCCAGTGCCATGAGTCCAACATGTATGCAATTTTCCTACTCGATACATATCATTTCTATATGAGTGCACAACCATTCAGTCATATGCAACATCCATGTGTTGAGTCAATCATTTTGCATCCACAAAAATTAAAAATGCTCACACATCCATATGCAGTATGAGAGTGTTTTCTAGCCGATCTAGTGCCTAGTGTGTGTATATGCATCCACGGGCAACCACTAGCAACCACTTGCATCCACTTGCAACCATCAAACATAACATGTCTCAAACACATGTTTACACCCATTAGTTTCTACCTAAAGTTCGAAGAATCGATCGATAGGATACAGTCGAATGATGGAAGCCAGTACAGATAGAACAAAAACTTGGTTCCCAGTAGTCATGGGTCCTAAGTATCGTCCCCGAAGACCGAAACCAACATCAAATTGACACCCAGAGGATTACCCTCTTTAGACAATGTCAAAACTGGAAATCTTATCAGAAGTATTCAAATATTTACAGACTACTGGTACAGATCAGGTTCCCTAATGGCTCTTAGGAAGTTAAGCATGATAAAATCATACCCCACGAAAACTCAGAATGTATACGTCATACTTGACGCCTAACACAGATATCCCTCAAACCCCAATCTCAAACAGATGAGCCATAACCCTTATGGGTCTGAGTCTACAGCAGAATTCAGAAATAATACTAGTATTAAAGTGCAGAGTATCGATTACAAAATCAAAATACCAGAATCAGAAAAAGTCTTAACTCCATAATCAGATAAAGAAATTAAACCTACTATAGAAATTTTCCTATTTCTATCCTAGCCACTAGCCTCAAAAGTGTTCGCCTGCCCTCCTTGCCCTCGTCTCTTCGGGCAGTCCCTAGTGAAGTGTCCCATCTCTCCACATTTGAAGCAAGTGCCTTTCCTTTTTCGGCAATCCTTGTTCAGATGAGTCGAGCTCCCACAAGTAAAGCACTTTTTCCCCTTCTTATCTTCAGACTTCTCGTCCTTCTTTTGTGTTTCCTTTTTGGGCCATTCTTTCTTATTCTGTGGTTCTTCCTTCTTTGTCTCTTTCGGGCCCTTGTCTTCCTCGTGCAGTAGTGCCATGTCCACCAATTTCTCGTAAGTCGCTCCCATGGGTACGTGGGTCATGGCTAGGCTGTGCAGTGGCTCGTTCAATCCTTTAACAAAGCGGAGAGCCTTTTTATGCTGAGTTTTGACTAAATCCAATCCGAACCTAGCTAGTTGGTTGAACTGGTTGATGTATTCCTTGACCGTCATACTTCCTTGCTTAAGAGATAAGAACTTTTCTAGTTGTAAACTTCGTTCAGCTTGCGAGAGAAATTTTATCTCAAACCTTGTTCTGAAATCCATCCATGTCTCAACCGGCCTCTCGGCGTTAGTGACTTCCCACCGGTAGGAAGCTTCGTCTTTGAGAAGCCATACCGCCAACTGTACATTCTGCCTATCGTCCACCTCGAAGATAATGAATAGATCCTCAGTTTCTTTGAGCCAGTTCCTCGCTTCGACGAATGATTCAGTTCCCTTGAAATCCTTTCCACCCATGGCCCTAAAATCTCTGTAGATCTTTGAGAAAGCAATTGCTCAAGGAGGGGGCGGAGGAGGAGGAGGATCATTTACTGGACCTGCGGCGGCGGTCCTAGCCTCAAGATATTGACGAAACCAACCGGGTACATGAACACCCTCTGGTATCTCAGATGCTTCAGACATGCTGAAACGAAAAAGGAATTATTCAATACAAAAAGGACTGAAGGATAGATATATGGCTCTTGGGGATCATGTTTTTCAAAATAAGCTTTATTTTTGAAAATACTTCCTTTCAAAACCTTTTTTGAAAATAGTTTTCCAAAAACTTTACCCAATCTGGTAATCTTCAGCTCTGATACCAAGTGTAACACCCCAACTCCGTTAAGGTCACTCACAAAGGGAATGCCTTAACTTTGGTGGAGCATTTTAGTAAACAGAACAGAAACTTACGAGACAGATAAAATAGTATTTGAAAAATTTATAACTTTATTTCAACAGAAACCGAAATAAACTTGGTTACATCCTTTCAACTCACATTATCAGAATTCAAGTACAAAATATCAGTCTTGTACAAAAGCCTTCAGAGTGCATAGTTTAAAATCAAAATCCCCATAGAACGGAAGCTATACAGAGCCAAGCCATACTTTAAGCACTTCAAGCAGAAGAAATCCGGATCAAGCTAAAGTATTCCCTCCTGGGATAACCGGGGAGGAAACGGAAGAAAGGAGGCGAAACAACAAGAGTCAGACAAAAAGTCTGGCAAGTCCAGTGATTTTCAGTTATGAACAGATAATAATAACATGACATGAAAATAAAACTGGATGAGAGATAACTGTAACAGGTGTAACAAATATAACAGAAGAACAGAATGATATAAGCTATTGTTTTACACTTCTCTGCACTAATAATAGTATAACAGAATTAGGTGTCACCCTAATGTCTAAACTGAAATAGAAACGGGTGCAGAATAATTTAATAGAAACAGAATGCTAATAATGGGCCTTTACTACCCGATCAGAAACAGACAGAAGCACAAACAGATTAATCCCTACGGAAACAGAATGTAGAATTAGGTGTACACTAGTAATGGGCCTTTACCACCCGAACAGACGGTACTACGCAGAAACAGACAGGTGTTACCACCCAACAGAAACAGACGGTACCAACAGAAACAGACAGAACTAAGTGTACCCTAAAACCCTACCCCAAGTGATCGGCTCCCTAATACATAAATATCCTGTGTCGGCCCCACAGTAGGGTGTATCACTCCCTAAAGTGACAACCAATTGGCACAGGCCTATTTACAGATGTCACGGCATCTTGCATCCTCAGAGGCAGCCCGGGATCCATGCATGCACATGACCCGGTTGGAACACACCATCAACACCCCTCGCCATTATCAGAATGAACCGATTATAATTAGTTCAGTAAGCGTGCCAGGACCCTACTTACTGTTGGGTCAAAGTTTTGATACCAGAAAGGGTTACTGACTAATATGGGTACCAAACAACAGATGACACAAGTAATTCCCCTCCTAACCTTGTGTCCCCAGACTAACAGATTTCAGCTTAACTTGTCTACAAGTTTCAGACATACAAAGTTTAGATTAACTAGTTCACAGATCAGACAATCAAGTTAACAGGTTTTCAGACTAACGGATCAGATGTTCGGATTAACTGGCTTACAGATTAACTGGTTACAGATTAACAAACTTACAGATTAACTGGTTACAGATTATCTAACTTTGTATTGGGCCTACGGATTCACGAAACGGGTTTATCAGATTCATTGGTCCAATTGGTTTAACCTTACCCAACACGTTTTAGACATCATAATTATCTCAGATTTTCATTAATTAAATATTAATGCCCAAACCTCGCACATTAGACTGACAGTTTGCGGCTACTGGTTAGGCCGGTTGGTTCCGGGCAGGTTTCTATCGCAAACTGAGTCTAACCTCGGGTTTCAAGCACGTTATGACAAACTTCTCACAATAGAATCTATTGTTTGCGACCATTGGAATATGCCGGGCAGTTCCGGGCAGAATTACGCCGCAAACTCATTCTAACCTCGAGTTAGCCATGTTTATCTTTGCGGCCAATTAATTAATGATTTACCATTTATACCCACGCCTAATATACATGTCAATTATTCATAGCTAATTCAGATTATGTCAATAACAGACTAAATATCTCAGCTTAACAGATATAGTAGATAACAGATTTTCGCAGATTAGGCGTCTTAACGGATTCAGCAGATTAAGCAAACTAGCAGATTTAGCAGATAACAGATTAGGCATCTCAACAGATTTAGTTTAGCAGATTTGACATTTTCAACAGACTTAACAAATGACAGATTTGGCAGATGAACAAATCTAGCAGACTAGGCAGTAGAGCAGAACTAGCAGATTAAGCAATGTAACAGACTAGCAGATTAGGCAAATATAGCAGAACTAAATAGCAGATTTCATTATTCCTTAAGGTTTCATTGACCCATCTTGCCTAATCATAAATTTGGCCTATGCCTAAATAATTATCATGGTTCACAATATGATTATATACCAAATATAGCCATCTATTACTATGCATGTCATATATCCCAAAGATCCCTTACTTAGGTGTTTATTTACATTAATAGATAACCTACTCTCGTGTAAATCTTTATACCTAAGCCATATTCTTTTTATCACAAATCATATGTTCAATACCCATTTATGTTATAAATACAACATGTCCAGTCATATGTCTCAAATTTATGTTCAAACTAAGTCCATGTTCTTTCCTCAAATCAGTCACCTATTGGTCATGCCCAATTTATGCATCATTCATTTTACTGTCCCAAACAATTTAGCGTAGGTTAATCTCTTATGAGATTGGCTCAGGCTCGTGGTAGCCTGGCTGTAGAACAAAAAGAGGAAAGAGATACAAAATAAGATAGATCTAAACAGAACAAAACAGATATAACCTCAGATTCAGATTTACAATTCAAGTCACAATCAGAATTAACGTTTATATCGGAAAATAACTATACTTGCCTTGTTGGATTAAAGAAAGAACTTTAGTTGTTGTAGAATCGTTGCAGAAGCTTTAATCTCTAATTTGAATTGAGTTGCTTAGGTTGATGTTGATTAGCTTCTAGTTTTGATTCCAGCAGAGTAGCGACGCCATTTTTATTCTTATTTAGAACAGAGGCAGAGAAGAAGCAGAATAGAATTGTGTGTAGAGAAGGCTAGGTCTTAGGGTGTATTTATAGGTGTAGCAATTCATTTCAGCCATCAGATTAACCCTAAAACCAATCCGGACCATCAAAAATCGTCCCTGGGCTTGAAAAACGTGTTCTGGACCGAAAAAGGCCGACCAGATCGACCTGTAGGGGGGAGGTCGACACTATAGTCGACCCCCATGGGGAAGGTCGACTCCCAGGTCGACCCCCTGGTCGACCTGGCCCCCAGGTCGACCTGCCCAGTTCTGTGCTGACCGAAACCTTCTGAATCTTCTACAAGCCATAACTTCTTCATCCGGACTCCGATTTTCGAAAACTCGGACTCTATTTCATGTAAAATTTCGAGAGGAACGCAATGGTGATGTCCATTTTACCTAATTCCTGATTCTTAAATTAATTATCCTCATTTTACTATCTTTTCTGTTACACACACCGTTATCGAACTATTATTTCTACTCTTTCATGTATTAATTAATTCTTCTTATGCATCACCATTATTTACCTATCATAAGCATAATTCCATATATTTTATTTCATTTTTAATTATACTTAAAAATGCGGGGTGTTACATTACCATTATTCCAAGACAAGATAATTCTTGCTATCTACTTCATAACCTCAAAACTTTTTCCTCGTCTTTCCTACGCACTAATCCTCACCTACTCCACATTTTTAAAACACGGTTTGGCCTTTTCATTTCTCTTTTCTTTCAAAATTTAAAAGTATCAAACTTTATTTTCCTCACTAAACCTTACTTTTGCCAAACCATAAAACATGTCATTAAAAAAAATCATTTTGTTTCAAATCATAAAAACTGGAGTAGATAAGGATAACTATTTATTAATCAGGTTTACGACTTGTTCTTACCTATAAGGTCAATTCAATTTCTTACTAAAAGGTGTAAACATCTACTCTATTCTTAATTTCTACACTTATTTTTTCTACCCAACAAAATTCTCTTATTAAAATTTTTTATCAAAAATGATTGTCAAAAGAATAGAGATTTCAAGACTTTCTTTACTGGAAATTCCAGTTTTCAACAAAATGCAACATTTTCTAAGTTTTGCTTTTTAATCCTTTCATTCAATATAACAAGAAAACTAGCGAGTTATACATGCTCTATAATATGCACCTTTTGCTGAGAGAATTTTGTTTTAGACAAATTTTTTGCGAGAAATCACTGTTTACAAATTATACCCCATTTTACATCAAAACCAAATATGTACTTCTTTACATATATTAAAACTATAACTTTCAAGATTAAAACCAGAAAACACCATAAACCATCTCTCAAAACCTTTTATAATTACAAGTTCTTAAAAGTTAATAATGGGGTTGGACTCAAAGCAGGTTTCCAATTTTCTAGGCTTTCCTAGACACTTCCACAAGGTCAATTCTGTCAATTATATATATTCCTAATCCATTTTTCTCTTTTTAACCTTTTCCAATTTATAAGGGTCTCCCGCCAAACCCACTAATATGAAATACTAACACATGGGATTCAACTTCCTTCCATACAAAGTATATTGTACACACTTCCCACCCAAATTCCCTAAGGGTGTCAAATTTCTATAATCATTCCTTTAGTGTTCGAAACAAACATCCCAATTCTTACCATATTATACTCTTCTATTTAGTGGGTTCCTCTATGGATCTAGGTTATATATATTTATATTTATAAAAATATAAATACGTTCACTCACATCTATATAGGAATACTAAACCTAGTTAGTGATACCAGATGTAACAACCCGAATTCCGACAGACTGGTTTTTTTTTTTTCAAAATTCGAATCTATCGAAACTCGTGTTAGTTTGCTCTAGTACCATGCAGAAAATACAGAGATATAAAATATATCATAGCTCAGAAAAACATCTCGCAGCAAAATGGATAAAATATAATGTAATCAAAATATAGCCTTAGGTAGTAACAATACTGCTTAACAAGTATCCAAAGCTATCATATCTCTGCCACAAATCTAACCTGCGAGTATGTTATGAGCAGGGGGTCAGAACACAAGTTCTCGTGACTGTATTTAAACTACACATTTTGGATTATCCTACATATATTGTTCAGTTACATTTTCTTATTATTAGGTTACTTGGTTTAACAACATTCAAGGCTTACACACACGTCATACCCTTCTATTTTCCAGTGGATTAACCTAATATAGTATATATGTAGTTATCCCCAATATTAAGGTACACCCATGGTATCTTATTCGCACGGTCTCCATCGTAATGTCACATAAATGTACGTAGTCCCCCATCCTATGCCAGAGTGATGTACGGATCTCTATATAACAACATTACATTTAATATATATCTTCCATTACTATGCTACGTAAGCGTACGGACTGTCAACTTCGATCGAGTCAGGTTCCATCACAGAGTTATGCCCTCGAGTCTACGATACACCACCTAGAGCAGACATGCATGTATCTAGACTTTCCCACGTACGTATCGTCAATCGTACTTGATGCCTTATGGAACATCCTAGATTTTTCAGTCAGTTAAACTAGAATATTTAAATATATTTTATATATTATATTTGAAATATAATAGATTTTATATCTAATTTATTTAATAAAATGGAGTTCAAATATATATTTATAAATTAATTAAAACGAGCTCGAGACAACGCGGTAATTCGTAGTATTGATTTTTGAACTTTATTTGAACATACAGGATCCGATATAAGTCGGATTTCTGTGAAACAAGAAATGTTTGAATCGATTGGATTATATTTTTCTAATGAAAAAGAAAAATCGAGATTTCATATTATATATTGCAAGTTATGTCCAATTCAAATTTTTAAATAGTCGTTATGGAATTCGTTAATAAGCGATAACGTTTATTTAATAAAATATTAAGGAATTTTTATATGATTTAAATATAGTTTAATCCAGAATTTGTAAATATTATGTTTAAAATATTTATTGGTCTCTGGTCAGATTTATGGATCTTTAGTTATCCTCTAACTCACTTCTTCCCTAAACTTTTCTTTATCTGCCCTAATCTGACCATTTCAGTTCAAGATGCTAAGTAGCAAGGTGCGTCTGCCCTCATCCCCAATCCATATTTCCAGACCAACACCCTACATGAACTCCAAGAGCTCCTATCCATTATTCAAACCTTGACTCTCTCTTCATCCTCAGACTCGGTCTTTTGGCCACCAAACCGCTCTCACACGTTCTCAGTCGAATCATGCTACCTATTTTTATCCGATTCCAGTAGGTTGTTCTCCTTTGTTAGAATCTGGAAAGTTAAAGTGCCTCCAAGAGTCCGCTTCTTCCTCTAGATTATGGCGCATGACAAAGTGAACACCAAGGACCGTCTGATCCGTAAAGGAACCCCTATCTCTCCTCATGCATCTTGTGTCAGCTAGATAACAAGAACATTAACCATCACTTCTGCAATGTGACATTAGCTTCTACGTTTGGGCACCGTCGTCCAGTTACATCCTGGGACATCCCTCACCACCATTGCATCCTACGATTACTGGCAGTACTCCCCCTTCCCCAACTATGAATGTTCTTTTTGCGGCTGCTTGGACCATATGGCACGAAAGAAACAATAGAAGCTTCAATGGGCGATTCGCCACTCTTTTAGGGTTAACCAACAAGGTCACTTATTTTTACCATCTATGGACAGGTACCCAAATGCAGCCTTTCATGTCATTGATCCTGGATGTCACGCAGCTTTGGGAAGATTCGGTTGGCCGTGTCCAGTCTAATGGCGTGCAACAGCGACTCCAGTTCCCACTGCCATGGTAACGTCTTTCACCACCGGTTACTTTTTAAGCTCCCTCGTTTTATCTGTTGTTTTTTGGTTAGTACAGTCGAACACAACTTGCGGGTGTTCGTTTTAGTTTGCTAAGTGGTACTTTCAGTTGGTGGCAATTATTGTATGCTTATATTTGTTGAACTTGTAGTCGATCGGTTTGTGTACTCACGGTAGGCGCAAAGTGTTACATTTGCATGCAGTTTGCATGCATATTTTGTTGTTTCTTGGCCAGCGGTCAGGCTTGTTGATCGCATTAATCTGTCCTTATATATATAATATTAATCGGGTGTGTAGAACTGGTCAACACAACCGTCTAGTTCTAAAAAAATATGCATTGGTCTAATTTGAAGTTGTATAAAGTTTCATTTGGAGAATTACGATGATAATAAATTATTATTATTTAATTAGAATTGTTTTGGAATTTTGGATATATTTTATGAAATAATATATAGGCCTTAGAAATAGTTTTCTTTTCAAATGTCCACTGTTTTAAATGAAACAAGTTTTATTGGAATACATATAGCTAGCTATTGCTATATTTCCAGTTTGGAGCCAATTGGAGTTGTTTTGTCGGTAGACGTAATTTAAAGGTGAACTGATAAATTAAAATAATATCGTTGGGCGAACGAAGTCTATAACGTCCCGAAATTCCGGTACCATTTGAGCTGACCAAATAACACAAGTCCAACCCAAATTGCACTGAAAATCAGAAAACTAATAGAAAGAAAACAGAGGGTGAGGATAGATAAGATAGAAACTTAGAATAGAATAAGAAGAAGAAGAACATACAACGTCAGAGTAACAGGAATCTCACAGCGGCACGAACAATATATAATAGATACATAACTTTGAAATAAAACTAGTATATGTACACAGTAACATTTTCAGAGTACAACACTTACAACACAGCGGAAATAACTATAACTATATAATCTTGAAGCCTCCTGCTCCAAGCTCCTTCTAGTGTATCTGTAAAAACCTGACTACTTGACTGTCCGTACAAAATTGGGCACCCAAGAGTTTACGGAAAACAAAACAAAATAAACTCTGCGTCAGTCATGTGACTGGTGTGAGTAAACTCAAATCATTGATTTAACTTTATAAAATCCTTTTGAACCAAAGGATAATCGTAAGGCCGATCCACACATAAACACAGATGGTTTCTACCTTACGATAACCCAAATATTTTTCTAAAACGATACTTGTTTGATATTATAATATTGTCTAGATCATGTAAA
The DNA here is from genome assembly GCA_030737875.1 of Allium sativum. Taxonomy (NCBI): domain Eukaryota; kingdom Viridiplantae; phylum Streptophyta; class Magnoliopsida; order Asparagales; family Amaryllidaceae; genus Allium; species Allium sativum. The sequence continues at coordinate 1,040,592,965 of CM060916.1, read as the reverse complement.
TAGAAATCTAGCAGAAACGCTTTCATCTCACGTTCTACATATATAAGATATAATCAAAACCTCGGGCTCTTATTGAGGAAAGGATTCCAACTATGACAAGGTATGGATCCACCTTCTGATCAGTGTACTCTAGAAGCGATACACTGGAGTTCAACAAGAACATCTTGTAACTTGGCCACACATGACAAACCATTCATTTCGCTTGAATGTTCCGAATATATTGTTACCTTATGGTTGGTAAACCAATGTAACCATTCTCGGGAGATACAGAAGCGAAAGAAGAAACAAATATGAATATTCTCTAGATGGTGAAAATATACCCTACTTGGGTGCGACCCACTTAGCCATGTTGCCTACGCGATTTCTGTTATTTCTCAGTAGATGAGGCTTGAGGTCATAACGTATCCTTTAACAGATCACTCCTTCATTTACTTTGAATGCCACATCGTCATACCGGTCAAATCACAAATTGATTTCCCTAAAAATACCGTAGGTATAAGCTAAGAGAAATGAATTCCTCCGCAACCAACGTAAATAAGTTTGAAACGATCAACTTACGCGATCTACCAGATATACTCTATCAGACATTCGTCCATTCAAGTTGTCCTAGGACTGGACAATCCGAAGGAATTATTCTGTAAATCCATCTTAGGCAATTTCTACCTAGGATTTACCGAACAGCCCTTGCATAACTCCGTCTTCAATTATCTTCATCATATTTGATTCGCAGCGCTAATGCCATTCTGAGTGGTTTTCAGATAATATATATGATCCCTGTCTCTCCGTATTGACAACGGAAGTGGTCAAAATCTTTGATAGTCGGTGATTTAACCATCAAAGGAAAAAAATTGTGCAAACAACAATATTATTTCTAGATGGAAATTCTATCAATCAATCATCAATCAACATTTATTCATTTCCCCATTTCTCGTTTCCATATATTCATCAAATCCTTATTTTCAAATTTTAGAAATATACGTTGTTCACTTTGGAAAACGTTTCCATTTCTGATTCATGCATCACTATCTTTTCACATATATCAGTCTCTAACTGTAAACTAGTAAGAGAACAACCCCCTACGTATTAACCCCGAAGGCCGAAACCAACATCAGATCGATACCCAGAAAGTCATTCAATTCAACTAATTTCCAGTCAGTTTCTAATTTCAGTACTTCCATTTAAATTCCTAATTCAAACCCCAAATTCCTTTATATTATTTTATTTGCAAAATATTTACTTTAAATCAATATCATGTTACACCCGTGTTCGAAGCATGGGTTTAAACCTTCCTAATGTAAAATTCTCTTTTTATAAAACTCTATTCATTTTCCAAATGTTACCCTTTTATAGATCTATTTACTTTCTAAATCAATATTCCTTTTATAATTCTATTTATTTTATAAATATTTCCTTTTATTAAAATTCTATTTATCTTATATAAATCCTTTTATATAATTCTTTTTATTTAAAAAATAAATATTTTGTTTTCAATTCTATTTATTTAACAAATAAATATTTCCTTCTATAAAATCCTTTGATTTTATAATTATTTTCTCTTTAATATATATTTTGAAAATTCCCATTATACATTCCAGTATTTCATATGGTATTGAAAATACCAAATAACAATGATCTATATCATTCTAACACACGTAATCATCAACAAATTCTATATCACATCATATATCACCATATATGGAAAATCGTAAAATAAATGTTGAGGAACCCACTTGGATTCCTCCAACCTGTTTCCTTTCATCCACAGATGTTAAACAATATAATTAACATTGATTTCATTTCTATACGAAATATTCCGATAAACATAATCAATGTTTGATTAACGATTTATATATATATCGTTATCTATAATTTCAACCAATACATAAGCAATCCAACCAAACAATCATCACATAGATATCAGTCTTTATTTATCAATTCTAAATATACCTTATAAAATATGAACTGGTAGAGTTGGTGAGTTTTACTCACATTGGACAGCTATCGTTAAATAACGGTTAACTATCTTTGATTCAGACGGACGTTTTATTTTGCAATAAATTTTATCGAGCTCCAATTCATTTCTAGTCAGTTCCAGTGTGTATTCACCGTCCATACGATCCCAACGGATCTTGTCTCGCTGAAAAACAATATTGTATGAAGAAGTTATGATTTTAAAAATTTTGTATGCATTATTAAAACTAATATATATATATATGAAGTTGCGCCCAAACCTTAATTACCCGGCCCAACAGATACCACCCTAACCGTATTTCCTTTCTTCCCCGTTTGTAACTAGCGATCTCCCTGTAGCCTCGATGGCCATTTCCGCACCTTCTCAACATTCACGCTCCATCTACACTTTAGGATTAAATCCACAAAAATCACCATAATACTCTCCTTCGAATTCTCTCGATCCTCATACCACAAATAAGAAGCTCGCACTCCAGTGGGAAATCGCGTCAATAGGACTGTCGAGTCCTCCCAGGTTTCATGCAAAACCAAATTCCTTCGAACTCCGCCATACATCACAAACTCAGGCGGTTTCCTCTTGTGAACCCAAAAACAACAACTAATACGCGTATCGATGCACACATAGATCCAATTTCTAGACCCTAAGCACCCAAAGCTCTCGTTGGAACCTGTCGAGCTCATCAACCAAGCATCGCACATCCCAAAAGTGGTACTAAATCAAAGAGATTCACTCAGCAAAAGCTAAATATATAAGTATCATAATTTTACAGATTTTATTTGCAATAGTTTGATTTTTCAAAACTCATGGTTTGACCATTGAAGGAAAAATGAAAGCGACGGAAGGACTTGTTGACCGAAGAATGAATTCATTTAGAGGTAGTAGTGTTGAGGGTTATTTATAGGATGGTTTTAATATTTTTAAATTCGATTATTATATTTATTTTTATCGAGCTTTTGCTTGTATTTATCATTAAAAATCCATGTGATCACACACTGTATCCAAATATCCTGAAAATGAGCATGCAGCTACAGTTCGGCACTACAAACCTAAAGAAACTAGTTTCGTCGAATTCCGAGTGCGCTTGCTCACACAACATATTTTTAAAGTCAAATTATCATTTGTTTTTCACATTAAAATCCTACATGGCCATATACTGACTTCAAAAATCACAAAAAATGAAATCTAACAATAATTTAATATTGCGGATCCAACAAAATTAGTTTCGTCGAAAACGGAGGTCGTTTGCAAAACTAGCTATTTTTAAAGCTCTAAATACCCCTATTTTAATATTAATATATTTAAAAATAATTAAATTAAACATTTATAAATAAATATTTTCATTTATATTTACACTAGAAAATCATATAACTCCATATCGGGATTCATAACTTGATATTCCAAAGTTCCTAGTTAAATCGATATTCGATTTATATTTAAATCCTTTTAAAATATAAATAAATCGTTATAAATTATAAAGGAATTCCACAGTGACTTTTCTAAAATTTAATTCGGACATAAATCAAAATCTACATGATGAAATCTCGATTTTTCTCTTCCATTAGAAAAATATACTTCACCAGCTCCGAGCATTTCTTGTTTCATAGAAATCCGACTTAAAACAGATTATGTATATTCAATTAAAGTTCGAATCACCAAATTACGAACTGCCGCGTCATTTCAAGCTCGATTATAAATATAATAAAATTTATACGTTCAACCATCGTTAATTAAATATATTCGTTATCGTAATTTAATTTTAAGCTGAATTATATATTTTGAATTGCCCAATTCACACCATATTGGCATTACATCTAATTCTGATTATTTCAGAATTAAATATATTATTCTATTAATTATTTTAATTAAATATTCAATATTATTTAATTAAACGACCATTTAAATCCCTAGATCACTATTTAAATAATTAAATTAATTAATTATTTTATCAATAAAATACGGGACGTAACATTCTTCCCCCTTAAAAGAATTTCGTCTTCAAAATTGCTAAGGTAGAAAATAAACCCTATTAACCAGGTAAAAATCCATGTTTACTTCTTTAACTTCAGTTTTAACTGAGCCAACTTAATTTCAAATAAATATTAATTTATTTCTATTAACGAATATTTTCAAAAATCCTGAAAATTTTCTATCACCCGAAATTTTCGAAAAATTTCGCCAGCACCTTCTTTGTACTGGTCAATAGCTCAAACTCCAACTCGCCTCTCTAGGCCTTCTCCAATCCAAAAGAAAATCATACAGCCAAGCGGCTTGCCAATTCGGCTCATAAAAACATCGTACCCAATATAAATGTAAACTGGTACCTTTTTGTCGGGCATATCATTATATCCTTTACATCTGCTGCTAATCCAGCATATACCATACCATCCCAATCAAACTCAAATCACTTTTATCTCCAACATAACCATTCGTTTATCCAAGCCAAATTCCATTATCAATCTCAACTACCATTCTTGATTTCAATTTCTATTTAATTTGTTTTTATTTCAAACAATCATTACCTGGGAGTTTCAAATAGCTTAGCTTTTCCAAAAATCAAATATCCTTTTCTGAAATTTAATACAACTTGTTTTTCTCAAAAAAATTCAAAAACAATCTTTTTGGTAGTAATTTGTCACTTACAACTTGAAAATCAACACTGATGATATGGCCAGCATCATCAGAATTATTTCCCAGCTACTGAAGTGAGTTAATACTATATCACATTTCAAACTCACATTTAAACAATTTCATTTTGAAATAACTTTCAAAATATCCTTCACAATGCTTGTAAACAATTTAAAATATCCCAAGATTTTAAAATTATCATACATTTAATCCAATTCCATTTACAAACACCTCCAACTTTTAATTCCAATTCTGATTCTAAATTCAGATTTACTTCATCTTATTTCATATATTATATTCATATGAATTCTGATTAGTTATTTACATAAGCATTTCAATTATAATCTTATTCGATTTTAATTACAACTAACACTTTCAATAATAATATCAATATAAATCATCTGTTTATATCAAAATATATTTTTGGTAAAATTATATCATTTACATTCTTTTCAAAACATACAGTGTCGGTTCATCGTATTCAAGTGTTTAGAAACTCCTACCAATACAGTGGATCAAACTGATCAACCAGAATTCTTAAACAACTCAACCAATAAATCTCCACAATATAAAACCATTTTTATAAAATTTATAAATACATTCACTCGTATATAAAAACTCAAACTCAATCTAGAGTATTACTAATGCCATCTCTACTGAGTCACACCACAGAGCCAAGGTAATTACTAACCTAAGCTCTGGTACCAACTGTAGTGCCCCGAAATTTCGGTACCATTTGAGCTAACCAAATAACACAAGTCCAACCCAAATTGCACTGGAAACCAGAAAACTAATAGAAAGAAAACATAGGGTGAGGATAGATAAGATTGAAACTTAGAATAGAAGAAGAAGAAGAACATACAACATCAGAGTAACACGAATCTCACATCGGAACGAGCAATATATAATAGATACATAACTTTGAAATAAAACTAGTATATGTGTACAGTAACATTATCAGAGTACAACACTTACAACACATCGAAAATAACTATAACTATATAACCCTGAAGCCTCCTGCTCCAAGCTCTTTCTAGTATATCTGTAAAAACCTGACTACTTGTTACTGGACATACAAAATTGGGCACCTAAGAGTTTTGGGAAAACAAAACAAAATAAACTCTGAGTCAGTCATGTGACTGGTGTGAGTAAGCTCAAATCATTAATTTAACTTTCAAAAATATTTTTGAACCAAAGGATAATCGTAAGACCAATCCACTCATAAATACGTATGGTTTTGCCCTTGCGATAACCCAAATATTTTTCTAAAACGATACTTGTCTGATATTATAATAATGTCCAGATCAAGTAAATAGAAATCCAGCAGAAACGCTTTCATCTCACGTTCTAAATATATAAGATACAATCAAAATCGCGGGCTCTTATTGGGGAATGGATTCCAACTATGACAAGGTATGGATTCACCTTCCGATCAGTGTACTCTAGAAGCGATACACTGGAGTTCAACAAGAACATCTTGTAACTCGGCCATACATGACCGACCATTCATTTCGCTTGAATGTTCCGAATATATTGTCACCTTATGGTTGGTATACCAACATAACCATTCCTGGGAGATACAGAAGCGAAAGAAGTAACAAATATGAATATTCTCTAGATGGTGACAATATATCCTACTTGGGGGGGCCCACTTAGCCATGCTGCCTGCCCGATTTCTGTCATTTCCTAGTTGATGAGGCTTGAGATCATAACGTATCTTTTAACAGATCACTCCTTCATTTACTTTGAATGCCACATCGTCATACCCATCAAATGACAAATTGATTTCCCCAAAAGTACCATGGGTATAAGCTAAGAGAAACGAATTCCTTCACCACCAACGTAAATACTTTTGAAACGATCAACTTATGCGGTCTACCAGATATACTCTATCAGACATTCGTCCATTCAAGTTGTCCTAGGACTGGACAATCCGAAGGAATTATTCTATAAGTCCATCTTAGGTAATTTCTACCTAGGATTTACTAAACAGCCTTGCAAAACTCCATCTTCAATTATCTTCATCATATTTGATTCACAACGCTAATGCCATATGGAGTGGTTTTCAGATAATATATCTGATCCCGGTCTCTCCGCATTGACAACGGAAATGGTCAAAATCTTCGATAGTCGGTGATTTAACTTTCAAAGGAAAACATGTGTGCAAACAATGATATTATTTCCAGATGGAAATTCTATCGATCAATCATCATTCAACATTTATTCATTTCCCCATTCCTCATTTCCATATATTCATCAAATCCTTATTTTCAAATTTTAGAAATGTACGTTATTAACTTTGGAAAACATTTCAATTTCTGATTCACGCATCACTATCTTTTCACATATATCAGTCTCTAACTGTAAACTAGTAAGAGAACAACCCCCTACGTTTTAACCCCGAAGGCCAAAACTAACATCAGGTCGATACCCAGAAAGTCATTCAATTCAACTAATTTCCAATCAGTTTCTAATTTCAGTACTTCCATTTAAAATACTAATTCAAATCCCAAATTCCTTTATAATATTTTATTTGCAAAATATATACTTTAAATCAATATCATGTTACAACCGTGTGCGAAGCACGTGTCTAAACCTTCCTAATGTGAAATTCTCTTTTTATAAAACTCTATTCATTTTCCAAATGTTACCCTTTTATAGATCTATTTACTTTCTAAATCGATATTCCTTTTATAATTCTATTTATTTTATAAATATTTCCTTTTATAAAAATTCTATTTATTTTATATAAATCCTTTTATATAATTCTATTTATTTAACAAATAAATATTTCCTTTTCAATTCTATTTATTTAACAAATAAACATTTCCTTTTATAAAATCCATTAATTTTATAATTATTTTATTTTCAATATACATTTTGAAAATTCCCATTATACATTCCAGTATTCATATGATATTGAAAATACCAAATAGCAATGATCAATGTAATTCTAACACATATCATCAACAATAGATTCTATATCACATCATATGTCACCATATACGGAAAACAGTAAAATAAATGTTGAGGAACCTAGTTGGATCCCTCAAACCTGTTTCCCTGCACCCAAAGATGTTAAACAATATAATTAACATCTATTTCATTTCAATATGAAATATTCTGATAAACAGAATCAATGTTAGATTAACTATTTATATATACATCGTTATCTATAATTTCAACCAATACATAAGCAATCCAACCAAATAATCATCACATAGATATCAATCATCATTTATCAATTCTAAATATACGTTATAAAATATGAACTGGTAGAGTTGGTGAGTTTTACTCATATTGGACAGCTATCATTAAATAACGATTAACTATCTTTGATTCAGACAGACGTTTTATTTTGCAATAAATTGTATCTAGCCCCAATTCACTTCTAGTCAGTTCCAGTGTGTAGCCACCGTCCATACGATCCCAACGGATCTAGTTTCGCTAAAAACCGATATCGTATGAGGAAGTTATGATTTTAACAAGCTTGTATGCGTTATTAAAACTTATATATATATATATATATATATATTTGAAATTGGGCCCAAACCTTAATTACCTGGCCCAACAGATACCACCCGAACCGTATTTCCTTTCTTCCCCCTTTGTAACTGGCGATCTCCCTGTAGCCTCGATTTCCATTTCTAAACCTTCTCACCATTCACGCTCCATCTACACTTCACGATTAAATCCACAAAAATCAACATAATACTCTCCTTCGAATTCTCTCCATCTCATACCACAAACAAGAAGCTCGCAATCCAGTGGGAAATAGCGTCAACAGGACTATTGAGTCCTCCCAAGTTTCACGCAACACCAAATTCCGTCAAACTCCACCATACTTCGCAAACTCATGTGGTTTCCTCTTGTAAACCCAAAAACAACAACTAACACTCGTATCAATGCAAACATACGTCCGATTTCTATACCCTAAGCACCCAAACCTCTCGCTAGAACCCATCGAGCTCACCAAACAAGCATCGCACATCCCAAAATTGGTACTAAATCGAAGAGATTCACTCAGCCAAGCTAAATATATAAGTATCATAATTTTACAGATTTTATTTGCAATAGTTTGGATTTTTCAAAACTCAAGGTTTAACCGTTGAAGGAAAAATGAAAGCGACGGATGGATTTGCTGACCGAAGAATGAATTCAATTAGGGTTAGTAGTGTTGAGGGTTATTTATTGGATGGTCTTAATATTTTTAAATTCGATTATTATATTTATTTTTATCAAACTACTACTTGTATTTATCATTAAAAATCCATGTGATCACACACGATATCCAAAAATCCTGAAAATAAGCATGCGGCTATAGTTCGACACTACGGACCCAGCGAAACTGGTTTCGTCAAATTCCAGGTCTGTTTGCTCCAACAACGTATTTTTAAAGTCAAATTATCGTTTGTTTTTCACATTAAAATCCCGTACAGCCACATACTGACTTCAAAAATTACGAAAATTGAAATCTAACAATAATTTAATATTGCGGATCAAAAAAAATTAGTTTCGTCAAAAACGGAGGTCGTTTGCAAAACTGGCTATTTTTAAAGCTCTAAATACCCCTATTTAAATATTAATATATTTAAAAATAATTAAATTAAATATTTTTAAATAAATATTATTGTATATATTCACACTAGAAAATCATACAACTCCATATTGTGATTAAAAACTCGATATTCCAAAGTTCCTAGTTATATCGATGTTCGATTTATATTTAAATCCTTTTAAAATATAAATCGATCGATATAAATTATAAAGGAATTCACAGCGACTTTTCTAAAATTTGATCTGGACATAAATCAAAATCTACACGACGAAATCTTGATTTTTCTCTTCCATTAGAAAAATATACTTCACTAGCTCCGAGCTTTTCTTGTTTCACAGAGATCCGACTTAAAATGTATTCTGTATATTCAACTAAAGTTCGAATCGCCAAATTACGAACTACCATGCCATTTCAAGCTCGATTATAATTATAATAAAATTTATACGTTCAACCATCGTTAATTAAATATATTCATTATCGTAATTCAATTTTAAACTGAATTATATATTTTGAATTGCCCAATTCACATCATATTGCCATTTCAACTAATTCTGATTATTTTAGAATTAAATATATTATTCTATTATTTATTTCAATTAAATATTCAATATTATTTAATTAAACGACAATACAAATCTCTAAATCACTATTTAAATAATTAAATTAATTAATTATTTTATCGATAAAATACGGGACGTTACATTCTTCCCCCCTTACAATAATTTCGTCCTCCAAATTGCTAAGGTAGAAAACAAACCCTATTAACAGGGTAAAAATCATTTGTTTACTTCTTTAACTTCAGTTTTAACTGAGCCAATTTAATTTCAATTAAATATTAATTTATTTCTATTAACGAATATTTTCAAAAATCCTGAAAATTTTCTAACACCCGAAATTTTCGAAAAATTTCGCCAGTACCTCCTTTTTACTGGTCAATAGCTCAAACTCCAACTCGCCACTCCAGGCCTTCTCCAACCCAAAAGAAAATCAAACAGCCAAGCGGCTTGCCAATTCGGCTCATAAAAAACAACGTACCCAATATAAATATAAATTGGTACCTTTTTGTCGGGCATATCATTATATCCTTTACATCTTCTGCTAATTCAGCATATACCATATCATCCCAATCAAACTCAAATCACTTTTATCTCCAACAAAACCATTCATTTATCCAAGCCAAATTCCATTATCAATCTCAACCACCATTCTTGCTTTTAATTTCTATTTAATTTGTTTTTATTTCAAACAATCTTTACCTAGGAGTTTCAAATAGCTTAGCTTTTCCAAAAATCAAATATCCTTCTCTGAAATTTAAAGCAACTTGTTTTTCTCAAAAAAATTCAATAACAATCTTTTTGGTAGTAATCCGTCACTTACAACTCGAAAATCAACACTGATGCTGTGGCCAGCATCATCAGAATTATTTCCCAACTACTGAAGTGAGTTCAATACTATATCACATTTCAAACTCATATTTAAACAAATTCATTTTGAAATCATATTCAAAATATCCTTCACAATGCTTGTAAACAATTTGAAATCTCCTAGGATTTTAAAATTATCATATATTTAATCCAATTCCATCGACAAACACTTCTTCAACTTTTAATTCCAATTCTGATTCTAAATTCAGATTTACTTCATCTTATTTCATATATTATATTCATATGAATTCTGAATGGTTATTTACATAAGCATTCCAATTATAATCTTATTCGATTTTAATTACAACTAACACTTTCAATAATAATATCAATATAAATCATCTGTTTATATCAAAATATATTTTCAGTAAAATTATATCATTTACCGTCTTTTCGAAACATACAGTGTCGGCTCATCGTATTCAAGTATTTAGAAACTCCTACCGATACAGTGGATCAAACTGATCGACCAGAACTCTTAAATAACTCAACCAATAAATCTCCACAATATAAAACCATTTTTATAAAATTTATAAATACGTTCGCTCGTATATAAACACTCAAACTCAATCTAGTGTATTACTAAACCCATCTCTACTGAGTCATGCCATAGAGCCAAGGTAATTACTAACCTTAAGCTCTGAAACCAACTGTAGTGTCCCAAAGTTCTGGTACCATTTGAGCTAACCAAATAACACAAGTCCAACCCAAATTGCACTGGAAACCAGGAAACTAATAGAAAGAAAACAGAGGGTGAGGATAGATAAGATCGAAACCTAGAATAGAAGAAGAAGAGGAACATGCAACATCAGAGTAACACGAATCTCACAGCAGAACGAACAATATGTAATAGATACATAACTTTTAAATAAAACTACTATGTGTATACAATAACATTATCAGAGTACAATACTTACAACACATAGGAAATAACTATAACTATGTAATCCTGAAGCCTCATGCTCAAAGCTCCTTCTAGTATATCTGTAAAAATCTGACTACTTGACTGCCCATACAAAATTGGGCACCCAAGAGTTTAGGGAAAACAAAACAAAATAAACTCTGAGTCAGTCATGTGACTGGTGTGAGTAAACTCAAATCATTGATTTAACTTTTAAAAATCCTTTTGAACCAAAGGATAGTCGTAAGACCGATCCACACATAAACACGTATGGTTTTTACCTTACGATAACCCAAATATTTTCTAAAACGAGACTTGTTTGATATTATAATAACGTCCAGATCAAGTAAATAGAAATCTAGCAGAAACGCTTTCATTTCACATTCTACATATATAAGATACAATCAAAACCACGGGCTCTTATTGGGGAATGGATTCCAACTATGACAAGGTATGAATCCACCTTCCGATCAGTCTACTCTAGAAGTGAAACACTGGAGTTCAACAAGAACATCTTGTAACTCGGCCACACGTGACCGGCCATTCATTTCGCTTGAATGTTCCGAATATATTGTCACCTTATGGTTGGTATACAAACATAACCGTTCCCGGGAGATACAGAAGCGAAAGAAGTAACAGATATGAATATTCTCTAGATGGTGACAATATACCCTACTTGGGTGCGACCACTTAGCCATGCTACCTACCCGATTTCTATCATTTCCCAGTTGATGAGGCTTGATGTCATAACGTATCTTTTAACCGATCAGTCCTTCATTTACTTTCAATGCCGCATCGTCATACCCATCACATCACAAATTCATTTCCCCAAAAATACCATAGGTATAAGCTAAGAGAAACGAATTCCTTCGCCACCAACGTAAATACTTTTGAAACGATCAACTTAAGCGATCTACCTGATATACTTTATCAGATATTCGTCCATTCAAGTTGTCCTAGGACTGGACAATCCGATGGAATTATTCTGTAAATCCATCTAAGACAATTTCTACCTAGGATTTACCGAACAGCCCTTGCATAACTCCATCTTCAATTATCTTCATCGTATTTGAATCGCAACGCTAATGCCATACAGAGTGGTTTTCAGACAGTATATCTGATCCCGGTCTCTCCATATTGACAACGGAAATGGTCAAAATCTTCGATAGTCGGTGATTTAACTATCAAAGGAAAACATGTGTGCAAACAATGATATTATTTCCAGATGGAAATTCTATTGATCAATCATCAATCAACATTTATTCATTTCCCCATTTCTCGTTTCTATATATTCATCAAATCCTTATTTTCAAATTTTAGAAATCTACGTTATTAACTTTGGAAAACGTTTCCATTTCTGATTCACTCATCACTATCTTTTCACGTATATCAGTCTCTAACTGTAAACTAGTAAGAGAACAACCCCCTAAGTATTAACCCCGAAGGCCGAAACCAACAATAGATCGATGCCCAGAAAGTCATCCAATTCAACTAATTTTCAATCAGTTTCTAATTTCAGTACTTCCATTTAAATTTCTAATTCAAACCCCAAATTGCTTTATAATATTTTATTTGCAAAATATTTACTTTAAATCAATATCATGTTACACCCATGTGCGAAGCACGGATCAAAACCTTCCTTGTGTAAAATTTTCTTTTTATAAAACTCTATTCATTTTCCAAACGTTACCCTTATATAGATCTATATACTTTCTAAATCGATATTCCTTTATAATTCTATTTATTTTATAAATATTTCCTCTTATAAAAATTCTATTTATTTTATGTATATCCTTTTATATAATTCTATTTATTTAACAAATAAATATTTCCTTTTCAATTCTATTTATTTAACAAATAAATATTTCCTTTTATAAAATCCTTTAATTTTATAATTATTTTATTTTCAGTATACATTTTGAAAATTCCCATTATACATTCCAGTATTTCATATGATATTGAAAATACCAAATAACAATGAACAATATCATTCTAACACACATCATCAACAACAGATTCTATAGCACATTATATGTCACCATATATGGAAAGCAGTAAAATTAATGTTGAGGAACCCAGTTGGATCCCTCCAACCTGTTTCCCTGCATACACATATGTTAAACAATATAATTAACATCGATTTCATTTCAATATGAAATATTCTGATAAACAGAATCAATGTTTGATTAACTATTTATACATATATCGTTATCTATAATTTCAACAAATACATAGGCAATCCAACCAAATAATCATCACAGAGATATCAATCATCATTTACCAATTCTAAATATACGTTGTAAAATATGAACTAGTAGAGTTGGTGAGTTTTACTCACATTGGAAAACTATCGTTAAACAACAATTAACTATCTTTGATTCAGACGGACGTTTTATTTTGCAATAAATTGTATCGAGCTCCAATTCACTTCTAGTCAGTTCCAATGTGTAGCCACCGTCCATACGATCCCAACAGATCTAGTTTTGCTAAAAACCGATATCGTATGAGGAAGTTATGATTTTAACAAGCTTATATGCGTTATTAAAACCAATATATATGTATATATGTATATATATATATATATATATTTGAAATTCGGCCCAAACCATAATTACCCGGCCCAACAGATGCCACCCGAACCGTATTTCCTTTCTTCACCCTTTGTAACTGGCGATCTCCCTGTAGCCTCGATGGCCATTTCTGCACCTTATCACCATTCACGCTCCATCTACACTTCACGATTAAATCAACAAAAATCACCATAATACTCTCCTTCGAATTCTCTCCATCTCATACCACAAACAAGAAGCTCGCACTCTAGTGGGAAATCGCGTCAACAGGACTGTCAAGTCCTCCCAAGTTTCATGCGACACCAAATTCCGTCGAACTCCACCATACTTCGCAAACTCATGCGATTTCCTCTTGTGAACCCAAAAACAACAACTAACACTCGTATCGATGCAAACATACATCCGATTTCTAAACCCTAAGCACCGAACCTCTCGCTAGAACCCGTCGAGCTCATCAAACAAGCATCGCACATCTCAAAAGTGGCACTAAATCGAAGAGATTCACTCAGCAAAGCTAAATATATAAGTATCATAATTTTACAGATTTTATTTGCAATAGTTTCGATTTTTCAAAACTCATGGTTTAACAGTTGAAAGAAAAATGAAAGCGGCGGAAGGATTTGTTGACCGAAGAATGAATTCATCTAGGGTTAGTAGTGTTGAGGTTTATTTATAGGATGGTTTTAATATTTTTAAATACGACTATTATATTTATTTTTATCGAACTACTGCTTGTAGTTATCATTAATACAGTTCGACACTACTAACCCAATGAAACTGGTTTCGTCGAATTCCGAGTCGTTTGCTCACATAGCGTATTTTTAAAGTCAAATTATTGTTTGTTTTTCACATTAAAATCCCGTACGGCCACGTAGTGACTTCAAAAATCACGAAAATTGAAATCTAACAATAATTTAATATTGTGGATCCAACAAAATTAGTTTGGTCAAAAATGGAGGTCGTTTGCAAAACTGGCTATTTTTGAAGCTCTAAATACCCCTATTTAAATATTAATATATTTAAAAATAAATAAATTAAATATTTTTGCCGTATATATTCACACTAAAAAATCATACAACTCCATACCGGGATTCATAACTCGATATTCTAAAGTTCCCAGTTATATCGATATTCGATTTATTTTAAATCCTTTTAAAATATAAATAAATCGCTATAAATTATAAAGGAATTCACAGCGACTTTTCTAAAATTTGATTTGGACATAAATCAAAATCTACACGATGAAATCTCGATTTTTCTCTTCCATTAGAAAAATATACTTCACCAGCTCCGAGCTTTTCTTGCTTCACAGAGATCCGACTTAAAACGGATTATGTATATTCAATTAAAATTCGAATCGCCAAATTACGAACTACCACGCCATTTCAAGCTCGATTATAATTATAATAAAATTTATACGTTCAACCATCGTTAATTAAATATGTTCATTATCGTAATTCAATTTTAAACTGAATTATATATTTTGAATTGCCAATTCACACCATATTGCCATTTCATCTAATTCTGATTATTTCAGAATTAAATATATTATTATATTATTTATTTTAATTAAATATTATTTAATTAAACGACCATTCAAATCTCTAAATCACTATTCAAACAATTAAATTAATTAATTATTATATCGATAAAATACGGGATGTTACATTCTTTCCCCCTTAAAATGATTTCGTCCTCGAAATTGCTAAGGTAGAAAACAAACCCTATTAACCAGGTAAAAATCTATGTTTACTTCTTTAACTTCAGTTTTAACCGAGCCAACTTAATTTCAAATAAATATTAATTTATTTCTATTAAAGAATAATTTTAAAAATCCTGAAAATTTTCTAACAACCAAAATTTTCGAAAAATTTTGCCAGCACCTACTTTGTACTGGTCAATAGCTCAAACTCCAGCTCACCTCTCTAGGCCTTCTCCAACCCAAAAGAAAATCAAACAGCCAAGCAGCTTGCCAATTCGGCTCATAAAAAACATCATACCCAATATACATATAAACTGGTACCTTTTTGTCGGCTATATCATTATATCCTTTACATCTGCTGCTAATTCAACATATACCATATCATCCCAATCAAACTCAAATCACTTTTACCTCCAACACAACCATTCGTTTATCCAAGCCAAATTCCATTATTAATCTCAACAACCATTCTTGATTTCAATTTCTATTTAACTTGTTTTTATTTCAAACAATCTTAACCTGGGAGTTTCAAATAGCTTAGCTTTTCCAAAAATCAAATATCCTTTTCTGAAATTTAAAACAACTTGTTTTTCTCAAAACAATTCAAAAACAATCTTTGTGGTAGTAATCCATCACTTACAACTTGAAAATCAACACTGATGATGTGGCCACCATAATCAGAATTATTTCTTAGCTACTGAAGTGAGTTAAATACTATATCACATTTCAAACTCATATTTAAACAATTTCATTTTGAAATCACTGTCAAATTATCCTTCACAATGCTTGTAAACAATTTAAAATCTCCCAGGATTTTAAAATTATCATATATTTAATCCAATTCCATTTACAAACACTTCTCCAACTTTTAATTCCAATTCTGATTCTAAATTCAGAATTACTTCATCTTATTTCATATATTATATTCATATGAATTTTGATTGGTTATTTACATAACCATTCCAATTATAATCTTATTCGATTTTAATTACAACTAACACTTTCAATAATAATATCAATATAAATCATCTGCTTATATCATAATATATTTTCGGCAAAATTATATCGTTCACCATCTTTTCAAAACATACAGTGTCGGTTCATCATATTCAAGTGTTTAGAAACTCCTACCGATACAGTGGAACAAACTGATCGACCAGAACTCTTAACCAACTCAACTAATAAATCTCCACAATATAAAACCATTTTTATAAAATTTATAAATACGTTCACTCGTATATAAACACTCAAACTCAATCTAGTGTATTACTAATCCCATCTATACTGAGTCACGCCATAGAGCCAAGGTAATTACTAACCTTATGCTCTGATACCAACTGTAGTGTCCCGAAATTCCGGTACCATTTGAGCTGACCAAATAACCCAAGTCCAACCCAAGTTGCACTTGAAACCAGAAAACTAATAGAAAGAAAACAGAGGGTGAGGATAGATAAGATAGAAACTTATAACAGAAGAAGAAGAACATACAACATCAGAGTAACACGAATCTCACAGCGGAACGAGCAATATATAATAGATACATAACTTTGAAATAAAACTAGTATATGTATACAGTAACATTATCAGAGTACAACACTTACAACACAGCGGAAATAACTATAACTATATAATCCTGAAGCCTCCTGCTCCAAGCTCCTTCTAGTATATCTGTAAAAACCTGACTACTTGACTATCCATATAAAATTGGGCACCCAAGAGTTTAGGGAAAACAAAACAAAATAAACTCTGGGTCAGTCATGTGACTGGTGTGAGTAAACTCAAATCATTGATTTAACTTTCAAAAATCCTTTTGAACCAAAGGATAATCATAAGACTGATCCACACATAAAGAGGTATGGTTTTTACCTTACGATAACCCAAATATTTTTCTAAAACGATACTTGTCTGATATTATAATAATGTCTAGATCAAGTAAATAGAAATCTAGCAGAAATGTTTTCATCTCACGTTCTACATATATAAGATACAATCAAAAACCCGGGCTCTTATTGAGGAATGGATTCCAACTATGACAAGGCATGGATCCACCTTCCGATCAGTGTACTCTAGAAGAGATATAATGGAGTTCAACAAGAACATCTTGTAACTCGGCCACACATGCTCGGCCATTCATTTCGCTTGAATGTTTCGAATATATTATCACCTTATGGTTGGTATACTAACATAACCATTCCCGAGAGATACAGAAGCGAAAGAAATAACAAATTTGAATATTCTCTAGATGGTGACAATATGCCCTACTTGGGTGCGACCCACTTAGACATGCTGCCTGCCTGATTTCTTTCATTTCCCAGTTAATAAGGCTTGAGGTCATAACGTATCTTTTAACAGATCACTCCTTCATTTACTTTGAATTCCACATCGTCATACCCGTAAAATCACGAATTAATTTCCCCAAAAAAACCATGAGTATAAGTTAAGAGAAACGAATTCCTTCGCGACCAACGTAAATACTTTTGAAACGATCAACTTATGCGATCTACCAGATATACACTATCATACATTCGTCCATTCAAATTTTCCTAGGAGTGGACAATCCGTAGGAATTATTCTGTTAATCAATTTTAGGAAATTTCTAACTAGGATTTACTGAACAGCCCTTGCATAACTCCGTCTTCAATTATCTTCCTCATATTTGATTCACAACGCTAATGCCATACCGAGTGGTTTTCAGATATTATATCTGATCCCGGTCTCTCCGTATTGACAACGGAAATGGTCAAAATCTTCGATAATTGGTAATTTAACTATCAAAGGAAAACATGTGTGCAAACAACGATATTATTTCCAGATGGAAATTCTATCGATCAATCATCAGTCAACATGTATTCATTTCCCCATTTCTCGTTTCCATATATTTATCAAAGCCTTATTTTCATATTTTAGAAATATATGTTATTAACTTTGGAAAACGTTTCCATTTCTGATTCACGAATCACTATCTTTTCACATATATCATTCTCTAACTATAAACTAGTAAGAGGACAACCCCCTATGTATTAACCCCGAAGGCCGAAACCAACATCAGATCGATACCCAGAAAGTCATTCAATTTAACTAATTTCCAGTCAGTTTCTAATTTTAGTACTTCCACTTAAATTCCTAATTCAAACCCCAACTTCCTTTATAATATTTTATTTCCAGAATATTTACTTTAAATCAATATCATGTTACACCCGTGTGCGAAGCATGGGTCTAAACCTTCCTAATGTAAAATTCTCTTTTTATAAAACTCTATTCATTTTGCAAATGTTACCCTTTTATAGATCTATTTACTTTCTAAATCAATATTCCTTTTATAATTATATTTATTTTATAAAAATTTCCTTTTATAAAAATTCTATTTATTTTATATAAATCCTTTTATATAATTCTATTTATTTAACAAATAAATATTTCCTTTTCAATTCTATTTATTTAACAAATAAATATTTCCTTCTATAAAATCCTTTGATTTTATAATTATTTTCTTTTCAATATACATTATGAAAATTCCCATTATACATTTCAGTATTTCATATGATATTGAAAATACCAAATAACAATGATCAATATCATTCTAACATCCATCATCAACAACAGATTCTATATCACATCATATATCACCATATATGGAAAACAGTAAAATGAATGTTTAGGAACCCAGTTGGATCCCTCCAACTTGTTTCCCTGCATCCACAGATGTTAAACAATATAATTAATATCGATTTCATTTCAATATGAAATATTTTGATAAACAGAATCAATGTTTGATTAACGATTTATATATACATTGTTTTCTATAATTTCAACCAATACATAAGCAATCCAACCAAACAATCATCACACAGGTATCAATCATCATTTATCAATTCTAAATATACGTTATAAAATATGAACTGGTAGGGTTGGTGAGTTTACTCACATTGGACCGCTATCATTAAATAACGATTAACTATCTTTGATTCAGACGGACGTTTTATTTTGCAATAAATTCTATCGAGCTACAATTCACTTCTAGTCAGTTCCAGTGTAGCCACCATCCAAACGATCCCAACGGATCATGTTCCGCTGAAAACCGATATCGTATGAGGAAGTTATGATTTTAACAAGTTTGTATGCGTTATTAAAACTAATATATATATATATATATTTGAAATTGGGCCCAAACCTTAATTACCCGGCCCAACAGATACCACCCGAATCGTATTTCCTTTCTTCCCCATTTTTAACTGGCGATCTCCCTGTAGCCTCAATGGCCATTTCCGCACCTTCTCACCATTCACACTCCATCTACACTTCAGGATTAAATCCACAAAAATCACCATAATACTCTTCTTTGAATTCTCTCCATCCTCATATCACAAACAAGAAGCTCGCACTCCAGTGGGAAATCACGTCAACAGGACTGTCGAGTCCTCCCAAGTTTCGTGCGACACCAAATTCTATCGAACTCCACCATACTTCACAAACTCATGCGGTTTCCACTTGTGAACCCAAAAACAACAACTAACACTCGTATCGATGCACACATAGAACCAATTTCTATACCCTAAGCATCCAAACCTCTCGCTGGAAACCGTCGAGCTCATCAAACAAGCATCGCACATCTCAAAAGTGGTACTAAATAGAAGAGATTCACTTAGCGAAGCTAGATATGTAAGTATCATAATTTTACAGATTTTATTTGCAATAGTCTTGATTTGTCAAAACTCATGGTTTAACTGTTGAAGGAAAAATGAAAACGGCGGAAGGACTTGTTGACCGAAGAATGAATTCATTTAGAGTTAGTAGTGTTGAGGGTTATTTATAGATGGTTTTAATATTTTTAAATTCGATTATTATATTTATTTTTATCGAACTACTGCTTGTATTTATCATTAAAAATCCGTGTGATCACACACGGTATCCAAAAATCCTGAAAATGAGCATGCAGCTACAGTTCGACACTACGGACCCAACGAAACTTGTTTCGCCGAATTCCGAGTCCGTTTGCTCACACAGTGTATTTTTAAAGTCAAATTATCGTTTGTTTTTTCACATTAAAATCCCGTACGGCCACATACTGACTTCAAAAATCATGAAAATTGAAATCTAACCATAATTTAATATTGCGGATCCAACAAAATTAGTTTCGTCAAAAACGGAGGTCATTTGCAAAACTGGCTATTTTTAAATATTTAAATACCCCTATTTAAATATTAATATATTTAAAAATAATTAAATAAATATATATAAATAAATATTATCGTATATATTCACACTAGAAAGTCATACAGCTCCATATCGGTATTCATAACTCGATATTCCAAAGTTCCCAGTTATATCGATATTCGATTAATATTTAAATCCTTTTAAAATATAAATAAATCGTTATATATTATAAAGGAATTCCACAACGATTTTTCTAAAATTTGATTTGGACATAAATCAAAATCTACACCACTAAATATCAATTTTTCTCTTCCATTAGAAAAATGTACTTCACCAGCTCCGAGCTTTTCTTATTTCACAGAAATCCGACTTAAAACAGATTTTGTATATTCAATTAAAGTTTGAATCGCCAAATTATGAACTGCCATGCCACTTCAAGCTCGATTATAATTATAATAAAATTGATACGTTCAACCATCGTTAATTAAATATATTCGTTATCGTAATTCAATTTTAAACTGAATTATATATTTTGAATTGCCCAATTCACAACATATTGCCATTTCAGCTAATTCTGATTATTTCAGAATTAAATATATTATTCTATTATTTATTTTAATTAAATATTCAATATTATTTTATTAAACGACCATTCAAATCTCTAAATCACTATTTAAATAATTTAATAAATAAATTATTATATCGATAAAATATGGGACGTTAGAAAGTCGGTTTTCAACGAAATTAGTTTCCTTAAGACCGTAATGTCGAGATGTAGTAGTACGTTTGTTTTCATTTTTTTCGGGGTTCGTGTGTAGTGGTATATATATTGAATGTGCCATGTAAATATTGGTAAAATTTGATAATGACCATCTACTAACGAACGTACCCAAATCCCAACCAAATCAATATATAAATATATTCAAAACCGGATAATTCAGTGGAAAGATTCATGACATAACCTTTCCCAATTCCACCCAAACATCATTTATTTTAAATCATGCACTGCCAACATTTCTGGAACGAAATTTCAAGCACCAACCTACACCATCTTTTCTCCTGTGGACCTATTGAAATCAATGCAACCCATGAAAATGAAAGTTCATACAGACTTAATATCCTATCCACGCACAACTGTTTCCCGTCATGTACACCTCAATTGGTCATCTGTAGGTCTATAGGTCTGCGTGTTGCATTGTGATTATTTACTTTTGTACAAAACTGTCCAGCAAGCTTTAGTTTCAACTCCTTTTATGTTAGCAACAAGCTTTAGTTTAAACAAATGCGGTATAAAATCAAATGTTCACCGCGTAATTCAAATGGATAGGTTTATCGTACGTAGGATATTAAAAAGCACATGTAGGTACATAAGGAGAGAAAATCAAAAATTCATTTTAAAATCTAAATATGTACCGCAAATACTAATAGATTAGATAATTTTAAAGTTCAATCAAGGCCCAACTCTAGTTCAGTGCAATTTACACCTGGCATACTCATATACCAAAGATTATATTTGCTACTAACATACACTAACAGTTCATTTTAATCCTAAGGCATATAAGAAGGATGTTCTCATTTTATTTCTTTAATAGAATACTAAAATAATTGTCTGATTAACATCTTTGACTTTACACCATAATTATCAGTATATAAAGAAACAACTACTTGAATGAAGAGATATTATACTACAGTATGTATTTTCTCAGCATGTCCTCACACTGTCGCACATCTGTGTGTTCTCTTTTTGGCACAAACAAGAAAACACCACTGTAGACAACTAAATCTTCAAAATTGCCTACCCTAAAACAAATGGTTTGAAGTTGCCAAGTGAAAATGACTATTCGTTTATTCTCTGTAGAACATACTCTAAAATATGAAATAGCACATGCCTCCTTATAACTTGGGCTTTACGTACCTAACTTTATACATAGTTGTAACGATCCGAAAATTTGCGACCTTGGATATCGGCATACAACACCATGTCGAACATCTAAGAACCGAAAACACCGGATAGTCCATTAAAGAAATTAGAGGGTGAAAATAGATAAGATAGAATCTTAGAATAGAAGAAGAAGAACATACAACATCATAGTAAACACGAATCTCATAGCGGAACGAACAATATATAACATAGCTTTGAAATAAAACCAGTATATGTATACAATAACATTTATCAGAGTACAACACTTACAACACAGCGGAAATAACAATAACTATATAATCCTGAAGCCTCCTGCTCCAAGCTCTCAGTATACCTATAAAATCCTGACTACTTGACTGTTTGTACAAATTTGGGCACCCAAGAGTTTAGGGAAAACAAAATAAAATAAACTCCGGGTCAGTCATGGGACTGGTACGTGTAAACAATTAAAATAGTTTGAGAAAATAAATGATATCTCATAAGACCACGCTGTATAACACGGAACGGGTTTTTCGCTTATGAGATTCCAAAACACTTGATTTAAATAATCCTTTTGAGAGAAACGATAATCTTTATATCAAAATTCTATTGATATTATAATAGTGTCTATCAACCACAACTAAATAACCATTAGCAGAACGCTTTCATCTCATGTTCCACATACATAATATATAATCAAAAACCATGGGCGCTTATTGGGTAATGAATTCCAACTGGCAAGGTATGGGACCACCTTCCGACAGTGTATCTCTAGAGGGAAATACACCGGGTTCAACAAGAACATCTTGTGACCCAGGCTAAACATGACCGGTCACTCATTTCGCTTGAGTGTACCGAATGTATTATCACCAACGATTGGGATCAGCAACCGTTTCCCAAAAGGGACAACATCGAAATAGATTATAGAAGTAAATGGAATTTCTCTAGATCAGGTGACAATACACCCTAATTGGCAGCTAACCACTTAGCCATGCGACCTACCATATTTTATACCATTCCGGTTGTGAGGCTAGAGGCCATAACGTACAGTTCACACCTTTATTTACTTTGAATGTCACATCATCATACCCTCCAAATCACAAATTGATTTCTCTAGACATACCACGGGTAAACAACTAGGAAAAACGAATTACTCTGCCAACTAACGTAAATACGCTTGAAGAGATCAACTTACGTGATCTATTAAATATACTCTGTCAGACATTCTTCCATACAGGTCGCCCTGGGACTGGGCAGACCAAAGGCACTATTCTGTAAACAGGACAGAACTTGCATAACTCCATCTTCAATTATGTTCATCATATTTGATCGCAACACTAACGCCATATGGAGTGGTTTTCAGATAATATATCTGATCCCGGTCTCTCCGTATTGACAATGGAAATATGGTCAAAAACTTTGATAGTCGGTGATTTAACTATCAAAGAAAAACATGTGTACAAACAATGGTCGTACTCCCAAATGGAAATCTTACCTATCAATCATCATTTCATTTCCCTATTTCCCATTTATCATTTCCATATATTCATAAATTCCTTATTTTCTAAAATTAGTATTAACTTTGGAAAACGTTTTCATTTCTGATTCATGCATCAATATCTTCCCACCTCTATCAGTCTCTAACTGTAAACTAATAAGAGAACAACTTCCCAAATATAAACCTCGAAGGCCGAAACCAACATCAGATCGATACCCAGAAAGCCATTCAACTCAACTAATTTCCAGTCAGTTTCTAATTTCAATAATTTCATTTAAATTCCGAATTCAAACCCCAAATTCCTTTATAATTTTCTATTTGTGAAATATTTACTTAAATCCTGTATTCACATTAAATGTGAATAATATTTCTTCTTTGCAATCAAAACAGTTTGATTTCATATTTAAAAACAATATCCCAAATCCAATTTCTATTTATACTTCTGATTATAGAATTATTCATATAAAATCACATTTTATTCTTCAAACACTTATAATCCCATTTATAATCAACTTTATAAACGCTGCTCAAATTTCACTTAATATATCGGTGTTAAAACCGATTCCTACTTCTCTATATAAATCCAGTCTTATATATTCTGTTTATCAAATGATAAATAATTTACTTAATTTATAAAACATTATTTATAAATTAATCTTCTCAATCTATTTGTTAAAACAAATTTCTATTTAATATCCACTTTAAACAATCTTCTCATAATTCTTTTATATCTCGCCAAATATCCCTTTTATAATTCTATTTACTTTCTATATAAAGAGTCCATTTACAAAATTCTTTAATTTTATAAATATTCCTTTTATAAAATTCTTTAATTTTATAAATATGTTATTTTCAATTTTCAATTTACACTTTGAAAATTCCCTTTTCACATTTTGTTATTTCTTATATTATTTAAAATACAAAATCACCATGATCAACATCATCTACACACCCATAATCAATCATAGATTATATATCACAATATATGAAAACAAACAATATTATAACTATTGAGGATTCCAGTTGGATCCCTCCAACCTGTTTCCCTACATCCACAGACGTTAAACAATATAAATAACATCAATTTCATTTCAATATGAAATATTCTGATAAATAGAATCTATATTTGATTAACGATTTATATATATTGTTATTTATAATTTCAACCAATAAATCAGCAATTCAACCAAACAATCAACACACAGCAATCAAATCATCATTTATTATAAAAATATAAACGATACAGAGTTAGTGAGATTTACTCACATTGGACGATCATTGTTAAATAACGATAATTGTCGTTTGATTCAGACAGAAAATTTATTTCGCTATAAATTGTAACATGCTCCAATTCACTCCCAGTCAGTTCCATGGTGTAGCCTCCGTCCATACGATTCCAAGGGATCCTGTTTTGTTTAATTTGGATTACGTATGAGAGAGCTGTAATATTTACATGCCTTTAAACAATTTAAACTAAAATAAACTTAAACCCCTTTTATGTAATTGGGCCTTTACCAAATTTTTAGTGGCCCACCTTCAATTCAAAGATTCATTAATGCAAATACGTCTTCCCCACTCTCGTGAATGTATCCCGCTCCAGACAACCAGTGAGCACCATTTCCATGACTTCACATAACCCGTTCTACATCTCCTCTTCACCGATTTCAACGAGACCACCACCATACTCCATCCCTTCACACAATCTTCAGCCTCATACCGAAAACAACGAACTCGAGTCCCCTTGGAGATTTGCGATTTCCACCACCGTATGCTGAAACCAGCGAACAACTTTCCCCCCAAACTCCATAGAATTTTGTCAAAACATGCCATTCGATCCCAATAACACGAATACCTTAACCAATTCACGAACCAAGCTTACAAATTTCCGAATTTCTTGAACCCTAAATGTGCTGTAATAAAACTGACACGAAAAAAAAAATCTTCGAGCTTCAGGAAAATGATATTAGAAGGAAGAGCACCTCACTAGTAACCCATATATATATATATATGTTTTACAAATTATAGGATTTACTATGAATTGATATTGATTTATGAAGGTGGATGTTCTTCACGTTTTGGTTTTAGTGGTGGCGCTCAATTCTATTGACCACTGGACGGAAAGAATTAGGTTTAAGGGATAGGTAAGGTATATATAGAATAAATTTGTCTTGCTTAAGAAGCTTCCTTTATATTTATTTTTATTAATTTCTATTCGATTATTTACTTAATTTATCATTTAAAAATTCTCAGATTGTATACAATATCCAAAAATCATGAAAATGGGCATGCAGCTACAGTTCGACATTACGGACCCAATGAAACTTGTTTCGTCAAATTCCGACTTTATTTGCTTGCATAGTGTATTTTTAAAGTCAAATTATTGATTGTTTTTCAAATTAAAATACCATAAGGTCAAATACTGACTCCAAAAATCACGAAAATTAAAGTCTAGCAATAATTTAATATTCCCGATCCAACAAAATTAGTTTCGTCGAAAATGGAGGTCGTTTGCAAACTGGCTATTTTTAAAGCTCTAAATAATCCATTTAAATATTAATATATTTTAAAATAATTTAATTAATATTAAAAAATTAATATTTCAAAATTCCCAATTATATCGATTTACATTTATAATCAAATCCTTTTATAATATAAATAAATCGTTATAAATTATAAAGGAATTCCATAGCGACTTTTTGAAAATTTGATTTTATCTTAAATCAAAATATACACGACGAAATCCCGATTTTTCTCTTCCAATAGACAAATATACTTCACCAGCTCCGAACGTTTCTTGTTTTACAGAAATCCGACTTAAAACGGATTCGGTATATTCGTTTAAAGTTCGAATTGCCAATTTACGAACAGATGCGCCATTTCGAGCTCGATTAAAATTATAGTATAATTAAACATTCAACTGTCATTTATATAATATATTCATTATTATAATTCAACAAATGAATTATATATTTTAAATTGTCCAATTCACACAATATTGTGAATTCCACTATTTCCCAATATTTCGGAAATTAAATATATTGTTCTATTATTTATATTAATTAAATATTCAATATTATTTAATTCTATTCATTTTAAATTACCAAATCATTATTTGAATAATTAAATAAATTATTTATAATACCGTTAAAAATATGGGTCGTTACATTCTTTCCCCATTAAAATAATTTCGTCCTCGAAATTTCTAAGGTAGAAAACAAACACTATTAACTGGGTTAAAAATTATTTGTTTACTTATTAACTTCAGTTTCAACCGAACCAATAAATTTTAATTAAATAATCAATTTATTCTTATTTATGAAAAATTTCAAAAATCATGAAAATTTTCTAACATCCTTAATTTCCGAAATTTTTTGCCAGCACCTCATTTGTACGGCTACATTGATACAACTCGCCTCTCTAGTCCCCCTCCAATCCAAAAGAAAATCAAAACGCCAAGCAGCTTGCCAAATAGGCTCATAAATCGCCAAACTCATATGCAAATAAACTTGTACCTTTTTGTCGGGCATATCATTATATCGTTTCCATCTGCTGCCAATTCAGCAGATACTAATGCCATCACAATCGAACTCTAATCAGCTCTTATCCTCAGACCCAATCATTCGATTATCCCAAACAAATTCCAAATCTTAATCTCAAGTACCATTCTTGATTTTCAAATTCTAAGCTCACTAATCCAATATACTTAACCTCGTTAAGTTCCATCCGCATATTGCATTAACTGGTTAATATCTCTAATCAGCTATCTTTATCTCATAATTCAATTTGGGTTTTTATTTCAAAAATCAACTCAATTCACATGGTTCCAATTTTATTCAAGAATCCAATTTTTCTTGATAACGTTTTATTTCAATTTCATTTCCACCTAACTAGCTTCATTTCAATTTAGGTTTAATTCAAACAATCTTTCCTTGGGAATTTAAACAGCTTTGCTTTTCTAAAACCAAATGTTCCTTTTTGGATTTCAAATAACTTGTTTCTCATAACAATTCAAAAACAAAAATTTTGGTAGTAATCCGTCACTTACAACTCGAAAATGAACACCGATAATGTCATGATCATCAGCGGAATCTATTTCCAGCTATCGAAGTGAGTTCAATACCATATCACCTTCAAAACCATATCTAAACACTTCCATTTTGAAATTCATTTCAAAATACCATTTACAATGCTTTAAAACAATTTAAAATCTCCCAGGATATTAAAATTCTCATATATTTAATGCAGATTCATTTAAAAACACTTTTATAACCTTCCAGGGTTTTAATTCCAATTCTTATTTAAATTCGGATTTAATTCATCTGATTTCACGTATTTCACTTATATGAATTCTGATTGGCTATTTACATAACCATTTCACATTTTATAATCTTATTCGATTATAATCAAAACCAACACATCCAATATACTATAATATTTAAAATATTAATCATCTTTTTATATCAAAATATAATTTGGGTAAAATTATATCGTTTACCCTCTTTTCAAAACATATCATGTCGGTTCATCGTATTCGAGTGTTTCTAAACTCCTACCGATACAGTGGATCAAACCGATCGACCAGAACTCATAAACAACTCAACCAATAAATCTACACAATATAAAACCATTATTTATCAAATAAAAAATAAGTTCACTCGTATATTCACACTCAACGCAATCTAGGGTATTACAAACCCCATCTCTATTGAGTTACGCCACAGAGCCAAGGTAATTACTTAACCTGGCTCTTATACCACTGTAACGACCCAGGGATTTACGACCTTGGGTATCGGCATACAACACCATGTCAAACATCCAAGAACCAAAAACACTAGATAGTCCATGAAAGAAATTAGAGTGTGAGAATAGATAAGATAGAAACTTAGAATAGAAGAAGAAGAAGAAGAAGAACATATAACATCAGAGTAAACACGAATCTCATAGCGGAACGAACAATATGTAACATAACTTTGAAATAAAACCAGTATATGTATACAATAACATTTATCAGAGTACAACACTTACAACACAGCGGAAATAACAATAGCTATATAATCCTGAAGCCTCCTGCTCCAAGCTCTCAGTATATCTATAAAATCCTAACAGCTTGTACAAATTTGGGCACCCAAGAGTTTAGGGAAAACAAAACAAAATAAACTCCGGGTCAGTCATGGGATAGGTATGAGTAAACAATTTAAAACAGTTTGAGAAAATAAATGATATCTCATAAGACCACACCATATAACACGGAATGGGTTTTTCCCTTATGAGAATCCAAAACACTTGATTCAACATTCAAAATCCTTTTGAAAGAAACGATAATCTTTATATCAAAATTCTTTTAATACTATAATAGTGTCTATCAACCGCAACTAAATAATCAATAGCAGAATGATTTCATCTCACGTTCCACATACATAATATATAATCAAAAATCATGGGCACTTATTGGGTAATGAATTCCAACTGGTAAGGTATGGGACCACCTTCCGACAGTGTATCTCTAGAGGGAAGTACATTGGGTTCAACAAGAACATCTTGTAACCTAAGCTAAACATGACAGGTCACACATTTCGCTTGAGTGTACCGAATGTATTATCACCAACGGTTGGGATCAGCAACCGTTTCTCGAAAGGGACAGCATTGAAATAGATTATAGAAGTAAATGGAATTTCCACAACTAGAAAAGTGGGCATATTCGACGCTATTTTGCTGTGGCCGTAGATCCAAAAAGCATTGTCGTAGGCCCTTTTTTAAAATAGGCAACACCAAGGGGGCGTGGCATCCGCGGCCATTGCATTAGCCATCTAAGGCAATGCGTTTGCCCATCTACGACCACAGACAGAAAGCGTTGCCTTAAGTAGAGCTTTTTCCCTATTGCAACAGTGTATGCAAGTAATGCAACAACATACGGCATTGCCTTAAGTAGAAGCCAGAGCCTGGCTTCCAGGTCATGATAGCGGGGTCCACATGGACTTTTCACTTCAGCTGCCAATGTGTCACATGCCACATCAACAGCACAAGTGTCACATGCCATGTCAGCTATCCACGTGGCACCGCATAAGCTGCGAGCCCCATTTGTCATACCTTTGTGGAATTAATAATATTACACTTAATTCAACACCACAACACAGTTTAATGCAACACCACAACACAGTCTAACGCAACACCATAGCACAGTCTAATGCAACACCAGAAAATATCAACTGCAATGGTAAAAAATCAAATGTGATGCTAGAAAAAAATCAACTGCAGCTGTAATACAAACCTGTAATTATAGATTCTGCAGTACATATATTTTAACACCCCGTGTATTCTATAACAGTGAAATTCACAAATTAAAGTATAATTAATTTCAAATCAAAGAACTAAGGGAAACGGGATACGCCATTGCGTTTGTCTTGGAATTCTGCTTGAGATAGAGTCTGAGTTTGCGTAAAACGGACTCCGTATGAGGGAGATATGACCTCCAGAAGTTTCAGAATTCAGTTTAAAATTCAAACAGATGGAAACAGTTCAGAAATGAGTTAAAAATTCAAAAATCGGACCCAGATTGGGCTGGGTGGGAATTTTCCCGCCCAAGGCACCCAGGTCGACTGGGTAGTCGATCTGGGTCACCTAGGTCGACTGGGTAGTCGACCTGGGGGTCGACCTGGCCCTTGAGCCAGGTCGAACCCAGCCCCTCCTGGCTGGCCTAGTCTGTGCTTGGCCGAATTTCTGTGATTTGTCTTGTCACTAGGGCTAGGTGTTAGCTCCTGATTGGTTTCTCTTTAAAATGAACGGCTGATATTAATCTCAACTCCATCGACGGCTCAAATCAATTCACCTATGCTCAGATACCAAGTGAAACACCCCACCTCCGTTAGGGTCACTCTCAAAGGGAATGCCCTAATTTTGGTGGAGGTTTATAAGTATAAGTCACAAATACATAAGGCAGATATAAGTACACATATTTTTGAACAGCGGAAAACAACAGCAACTTTTATTTCATCAAAATACGTGTTACACAAACCATGCCATAATTGTCTTACAATACTTCAAAAACATTACATTTTCATAACTGTCATGATTTCATAACTTAAAGAAGCATTTTTAAAAGATAAAATGTTATTTTATTTTAAGAAGGCATAGTCCCCCAAAGCCATAGGTACTATCTTTTATCCTTCGTTTTGAATCTACCCTTCTTGTTTCAGCATGTCCGAAGAACTTAACTTGCCAGAGGGTGTACCAATACCTGGTTGGTTCAGACGATTCTTAGAAGCAAGGGCCAATCAACCAGGTCCCACTATTCCTCCTCCCCCATCTGTAGGAAATCATCCAGCTGCAGCAGCACCTCTTCCTCCACCTCCTCCGCGTGGTAATGCTTTTGCTAAGATATGTAAAGATTTCAAAGCTATGGAGGGAAGGAATTTCATGGAACCGAGTCCTTAGTGATAGCCAGGAACTGGCTGGAGGAAACCGAGGACTTATTCGTCATCTTTGAGGTAGAAGATCGACAGAAGGTACAACTGGCAGTATGGCTACTTAAACGCGAGGCTTCCTACTGGTGGGAAGTTACCAGTGCAGAAAGGCCAGTAGAAACATGGGAGGACTTTAGGGCAAGGTTTGAGGCTAAATTTCTCTCAGAAGCTGAAAAGAGTCTTCAATTGGAAAAATTCTTATTTCTTAAGCAAGGGAATATGACAGTCAAGGAGTACGTTAATCAGTTCGATCAGCTGGCTAGGTTCGGACTTGACCTAGTCAACACTCCGCACAAGAAGGCTCTCCGCTTTGTCAAAGGATTGAATGAGCCATTACACAGTTTGGCCATGACCCATATACCCATGGGAGCTACGTATGAAAGGTTGGTGCAGATGGCATTGCTGAACGAAGAAGATAAGGGAAAGAAGGAGACAAAGGTAGAAATCTCTCAAGGGAAGAAAGAGGGTTTACAGCCTAAGAAGACAGACTATAAGAAGGGCGGGAAAGACAACAACTCCCAAGAGAAGAGGAAGTGTAATTTCTGTGGCAAAGTGGGGAACTTAGTGAAAGATTGCCGGAAAAAGAAGGCCAAGTTGAATGGTGGGTGCTTTTCTTGCGGTGAGACAGGCCACATGGCTAAGGATTGCCCAAAGAAGCGAGGGCAGGGACAGAGGGCTGGATCCACCTCAGGGGCACAGGTTCATGTGCTAGAAGCGCCACCTCTGCAACATCGAGGTATAAATACTTCCGTAGAAAGTGTAGTTTATCTTTATGATCACCAAATTCGCACTTTATTTGATTCTGGCGCATCACACTCCTTTATTTCATCTGCTTTAGTAGAATCTCTGCACCTAGAAACTAGTATGGTAGAGGACCCCTTAATTGTTTCAAATCCAATCGGGGGCCCAGCTCATTTGTCCATGATCTGTGTGGGATTGAAATTTTTTATTCTAAGCGTAGAATTTAGATGTAGTGCCTTTGTTTTGGGCTTCTCGGGATATGGTTTGATTTTGGGCATGGATTGGCTATCCAGTAATGGTGCCATCCTTGATTGTGAGAAAAGGGTGGTTAGGCTTCTGACCCAACTCGGTAACACTCTGGAAATTACTTGTAATCCCTCGTATGCGGTTATGCATAGTTATCTTGAATCGCTAGATGCTTCTGTTGAGAGTTTGCAATCGGTTAGAGTGGTCCGTGAATATCCGGATGTCTTCGAAGTGGTAAAGGGGTTACCTCCGAAGTGGGAGATAGACTTCCGCATATATCTTGTAGATAATGCAAAGCCCGTTGCGTTGCCCGTTAGACACATGGCTCCATGGGAAAGGAAAGAGCTCAGTAAACAGGTTAAAGAGCTTCTAGAGAAGGGGTTCATTAAAAGGAGCATTTCAGAGTGGGGCGCTCCAGTGGTGTTCGCCACAAAGGCGGATGGTTCACTCCGTCTATGTGTTGACTATAGGGAGCTCAACAAGCTAACGAAAAAGAATAGGCACCCTCTCCCCATAATTGACGATCTGTTTGATCAGCTTGTAGGAGCGTCTGTTTTCTCCCAACTCGATTTGGCGATCGGATTTCATCAGCTAAGGGTGGCTGAAGATAGCATCGATAAGACAGCATTCAGAACCCCAAACGGCTTCTTTGAATGGCTTGTCATGCTTCTTCGTAGACCTGATGAGTAGGGTGTTCAGAGAATTCCTCAACAAGTTCGTAGTGGTCTTCGTAGACGATATCTTGATCTTCTCAAAGAGTGAAGAAGAGCATGCTCAGCACTTAAGGGCAATCATGGAAACTTTGCGAGTCCATTAGCTAAAAGCCAAATTCTCCAAATGCCACTCTTGGAGAGAGGAAGTAAGGTTTCTGGGGAATATAGTATCCAAAGAAGGGTTAGCTGTGGACCCTGCTAAGGTAGTAGCGGTACAGGATTGGAAGACACCAAGGAATGCAACTGAGGTCCGAAGTTTTCTAGGACTAGCAGGTTTCTACCGAAAATTCATAAGGGATTTTGCGAAAATCTCAGCTCCACTCACAAGGCTGACAAAGAAGAATCTAGTGTTCAATTGGGACTTATGCAGTTTACTTATGTTTTTATGCTTCTTTAAGTTATGAAATCAAGACAGTTATGAAAATGTAATGTTTTTGAAGTATTGTAAGACAATTATGGAATAGTTTGTGTAACACGTATTTTGATGAAATAAAAGTTGTTGTTGTTTTCCGCTGTTCAAAAATATGTGTACTTATATCGGTCTTGTGTATCTGTGACTTATACTTATAAACCTCCACCAAAATTAGGGCATTCCCTTTGAGAGTGACCCTAACGGAGGTGGAGTGTTTCATATATTCAATCCAAAACATTATACCACATTCATACATATATACCAAAATATTCATACAACAAATCCTCCTTAAAAATTCATCACCACAGTCGGACCAACCAATTATATATACCAACTCGCAATGCTATCACCAACACATTCCACAAGTGCCATCACCAAAACATACCACAAGTGCCATCATTTAAAAAAACAATCCGAATATATCACAAGTGCTAACACATACCATCCAAATACTTCAGTCAGTTGTCGTGGTTGAAGGAGTACAAATGTCAACATCTTCATCACTTGTTGTGGTGACACAAAAGTCTCCGACATTTAAATTAAGATCCGGATTGGCTTCACCTAGCTTTTTTAACAACATGACACGTTCTCTTTCACTTTTCTATTCACCTTTTCTTCCAAATCCGCCTCAAGCTGTTGCCTTATTTTTTTTGTTAGCTCTTGCACTTAACTGTCTGAAGAACCAGGAGTTGTTGAGACTTTTCAACTAATTTACCTTGCTTCCTGCAAGCCAGTTCCGCGTGTGGCTCTTCCCACCAGAAACAAGTGCATCTGCCTCAGCAATGTTTCCTGCATCCACCATTACTTGAACCTTTGCCTACAAAATGAAAACCATGTAAGCATATAGATAAATAAGCAGCTGGCAGGAATGAATTTATTAACAGAACTGGTTCACTTTCAAACTAACTATGTGTTCGATTTAATAAGCAGCTCCAACAAACGTACAATGTGCCAATTATACTGACACAAGTATTGCTATTTTAGTATCTAATTATATATGTACTCATGTATTTGGCCTTTAGTTCATCCGTATTAGTCTTGTAACTTCTACCCGGTTCTCGTTTATATGTTTCCAATAAGCCAAGGCAGCGGATGGGGAGGCTTTTTCTGGGTCCTTCTTACTTTGTCAAGTATTAGGACTACCAATAATTCAATCATATAACAAATTAGAATTATCATATGGTCAATTCAACTCAATCACAACAAAAAATAACTTAAGTTCAAAAAAACACATACTGTCTTTTCTTTGGCTGCTGCATGAGTTTTGGGACCCATGGTATGTGTCTCGTTTAACGAATTATGATGCACAGAATTAGTATCAGCTAGGGCCTAGAAATCCAAAAAAATAGCACTAAACAAGGATAATGTGAACTACCAAAGAAAAGATTAGCATTAACCAAGATATTGTGAACTACTAAACATTATATAAATGTGAATATCATTAAAGTTGTACCTGAACTGCTTCATCCCCCCAGTATTCCAAGAGCATTTTAAAATCCTCCAACGGAATTGTACCAGCCCTATTTGCAAGCCTTTCCTCATTAGTTGAATATTTTTTATAATACCTTGCTTTGATGCGAGACTTGTACTGCCTCCAAGAGTCGTTAAGCGTGTTCAAGACCCACTTGTGTCCTTCTTTCAGTATGACATACCTAGCCTACAATATATCAATCACAAAATTCAGGAGACAAACTAGTTAATTAAAACCAAACATTTAGGAAGTCCGTTGAAATGTATATGGTTAAGGAAATTAGATTGTAACAGAGCATAATCCAACATTTGTCGCTTTAATTGATCAAGAACAACATGCCAATTGGTGTAAGTAAGGGACACAATATCCTTTGCTAGTGTACCAAGAAAATTGCTTAACCCTATAATATTATCAGATACTGGATGACCATCCTCATTCAACTCAATGACTACTTTATCATCCGGGGTTCTAGCATGCACCTTGGTCATTTTTTACTTCCCTCTAGGATTTTTTGGACCTTGTACTTTACCTACCAAGTTCAAAAACGTGAATAGAAAAAAGACACACTCAACAATGTAGTGCAGTGCACAGATAAAGAAACATTATATTGTACCTGCTTCATCTTTCTGTGTAATCCATTCCAACTCTAATCGATCAGTAAGATTTTCCATTGTTAGAGGCGCTTCAACATTCTTCTTTTGACGTTTCCGCATCGCTAAATAAGCATCAATTGAACTAGCAGCTTCACACGAATTGGTTGTTTGTTTGAAAAATTTGCAACATGTAGGTTTTAAAACGGATGGATGAGACATTATAGGTTTTAAAACTCCTGAAAAAGACAGTGTAGGGTTCTTTATTTTCTTTAATGTTTCTGTGAATTTCTCCCAGTTACTGAGTTTATTTGGAGTGGGAGTGTGTGTCATGATCAACTCCTTGTTGGAGCCTGCTTTCTTTGGAGGGGGTGTGCTTCATCGCTTCCTTCTCAATTTCAATGGCTGCATTGGTTCGCGCACGAGTTCTTGGTCCAGGTAAAGGATCCTTTGACTTAACAATTTTGATTCTCTACAATTAAGTCAAAGTTCAATATTTTTTACGTTCATAAAGGCCAAGACAATAAGTAATAAACGAATAACTTCTTTATACCTTCGAATCTGATGAATCATTAGGGACGTCTTCACCAGCATTTTCTGGGATGTATTCATCATGTCTAGCAACATCTTTTCCTTTACCTCTCTTATTTCGTGCGGCAGCCTCTTGCATACAACTAACCAATGAAGGCACCCCAAGTGATCAACTAACTGCATCATTTTCTTGCATTCGCGCTATTCGATCTTGTTCATACTTCGTCAAAACCGATGGTTGTGAGAACTGCAAGCAGATTAGCATTATTACTCACCATCGATGATAAATTTAAGCTAGTTAACCAAATAGGGTCGACGTATAAACGTTCTTGCTATTTTGACAGAATGCACGCACAAAGAACAATTAGTTACTGTTTACACGAAAAATGGTCTAAACACCCAAGGTACTAAACTGTACTTCACCAATTCAGTAAATAATAAATGGCGCCATGTTTAATCAGCAATAAAAAGTGAAAAATGCAAAAAAAGTAAAGTAGAGACGAGATTTAAAGTGGTTCAGCCGTTAATAAGGCCTACGTCCACTATGAAGGTGATTTCCTGCCTTATAATGATAATTATAGAACACATCAACTCTATCTTTTCATACATTTCTATACTTGCTCAATATACCCTCATTAATATATTTAAATGTAAGGAAATATACTAAAGAATAGCGGAATTTGAGGAGAAGAAGGATGGATGAGTGATTGAGAAGATGGGTGTCTTCGTTTTCTTTCATCGTGAAATTGTGCTGGACGCCATGGCTGAATCTGTAGTTGAGGATGAAGTTCGGCAATACTTCGTGGTTTTCAGAAGTCGATCCCCCTTTACATTGATAGTCATGGTATATTTACAGGTGAACTCCCCTTGGTAAACAACCTGGAATTCTTTTATCCGGGCTGTTGATCATCTGTTTTGCTAATTACGACCATGCCACCGACTAGCTGTAGCCAGCTGTCCTTGGCTGTATCCAGATATCATGTGCGGGCGGCTCGTTGGAACGAGTATCTTGAATAGCTGAGCAGATCCATGTAAGCAAGCGTCCCATGAGCGCCTCAAGAGATTTTGTAAGAGCGAGATGCCGGTTCGGAGTCGAGCCTCCTCTGCCCTTTGTGCGACCGTTCTTCTTGGTCCAAGGGCGCTCGTCTTCGTGCAGCTTTTGTTACGAGGTAGCTTCCGCTCATGTTGAATGGGCGACTTGCCCCGTTTTGGTGCTTGAGCGGTTCTTGGGATATGCGACCTTTATCTTTATCGGGTCGCACTTCTCATAATATGTTATGTTGTTTTATTCGGTCGCAATGGCTTACTCGACCTGGGTGATATCCGCCCAATATGCGTACAGATTTTTTAGGGATTAACACTTGCCCCTCGAAGTCCATGATTTCTTTTGAATGGAATCATTAGCTTCGACTTATTTGATCACACATTGGGTAGTAGTTTTTGTCCTAACTTTTTGAGGGCTTGGTTGTGCTGGAACTGAGATAGCTTCGTTATGACTGATTGGCACCCTTATCTTTGGGCGAGACGTTTGGACTACTTTGTCTTTATTGTAAATGGTCAAATTATAGGGAAGTGAATACGCCAACTGATCTTCTGGTGGTACACCTATTTCAGTACTCTAGTGTTATGCTGACGTGGCGAAGAGCACTTTTGAGGTGTGC
Organism: Allium sativum; assembly: GCA_030737875.1. Lineage (NCBI taxonomy): Eukaryota > Viridiplantae > Streptophyta > Magnoliopsida > Asparagales > Amaryllidaceae > Allium > Allium sativum. Next base: position 1,040,554,836 of record CM060916.1, on the reverse strand, counting down.
CTTTTATCTCCCCCTCATTCTGCTATTTTTCATTTAATTTTGCTTCCATCTATCTTTTAGGAGGTCTCTAAAATCCGAAAGGAAAACTTTGTATCTCTTTTCACTGCTACTCATGTTTGTTAATTCCTTCTTGTGCTCATTCTCACTTTGAGCCATATGGCTATTCCCTGGTCTATTTGCAGGATGGTCTCTTCTCCAGAACAACGCCAAAAGGGGGCCTTTGTCGATTTGAGCTTTTCAAGAGACGAGAGTCAGTCAGTTGGTCAACCGTCCGTCAATTCTCCTTCCAGCCCTTCTTACGCGGAACTCCAAGCTATCGTCAACAGGCCTCGTTACGCTCCTGGGCCTTGCAGTCCCGGGTTCGCCAAGTGATTTCGGGGATTGAGTTTACAGGGGGTCCCTTCGAATGTGGATGTTTCTCCGGCGACTCCCTGAATTTCGCTTGTGATATGAGTGCAGCGAAAGGTCAAATTTTGGCTTGCCTTGAGACTGCCGTGCATCAATTTGGAGAACAGATGGATTTGCTGAAGAATCATTCTTCGAAGCGGATGGCTGCTAGCATAAGTTGGCCTCTGATCTCCAGAAACTTCATAAGGACAACCTTGAGCGTGTTTCTGCTTTGGAAAGTGATAAGGTGAAGTTAATCTAGGCCCTCAGGTCCAAAGATAGCTTGGTCGCATCCTTTGCCCCTGAGGACGTTGAGTCAGTGGTTTATTTACATGCTGAAGGGCCTTCATCTTGTTCTGCTCTGATGAAGAGGAAAGTCGGTAGGTCAAGGAAGGTCAGGGATCTGTAATCTCCTCTATCTTGGTTGTTTTTCCTTTTGAACTTTTAAAACCGGTTGTGTAAGCGGGTGCCTGTCCTTACCCATAACATCGTGTTGGTTGTTGTTTGTGACTTTGTGTTTGACCTATGACACTCTTTGTGCTCCTGATGAATGGTTGCTTGACTGGTTTTGTGATGCTTTTCATGTCCGTGCTATGCTATGTCTCTGTGACCTGTTTTAACAATTCACACACATCTTTCATATAAGTATTTCGCATCGATCATGCGCTAAAGTCATATCACGAGGCGTTCGTTCGCATGTTAATATCGTATCGCAAGGCGCTTGTTCGTATGTTAATCTCGAGGCGTTCGCTCGTTAACGTCGTATTATGGTTAGTCTTGCTTTGTACTTATTAAGCCGGGATTATCCAGCCCTTGGTGTTTGATTTGGTTGGTTAGTCTTTATTTGTTTTAACTTTAGCAAGTCAACTATTTTTTATTAAATATCATGCTTTATTTGTTTGGGGTATTTTCGTGATGCATTTTTATGCGTGCCCCCATGGGAGGACTTGTGTTCCAATGTAGAATCCGAACTTGGCTTCATTTGACTTGGTTAACAACAAAGAACAAGAACGAACACCCCTATACGACTAGGATTTCTGCTTTTGTACTCTTGGCTTTGTTTGACTTGGTTAACAACAAAGAACAAGAGTGGGTACCCCCATACGGCTAGGATTTCACTGTTGTAATCCATCCTTGGCTATGTTTGACTTGGTTAAAAACAGAGACAAGGATGGTCACCTCCTTTCGGTTGGGTTTCTGTTTTGTGCTGGTTTTTCCAGCATGTTTAATCCATCCCCATTTTATGCTTCATCCAAGGGGAGGACATTAATTCATCTCATCGAGTTTTAACTCAGAAGGGAAAATTTTGTGTCTTTTACCTACCAAGGTAGGTGTTCCTTGAAATTGGCAATTTTTCTGTTTTGGGACATGTCGATTTTTCCGACTTTATGCTTTGACCAAGGACACAGACATTGGTTCGCCTCGTTGAGTTTTTTTTCTCAAGTTCGAAAACCCGTGTCCAGCACCTTAGAAGGTCACCTAAGAAGGTGCTTCTTCGGTGGGCTTAGCGGTTTTATCCATGGGACTTTTGAGTTGCTTTTTCTCCAGCATTGACTCTTTTAATCTGGCAGCTTTCGTTGGTCCTGTGTTGAGAGGTCCAGTGTCTCCTGATGGAAGCTAGAATTCCTCAAGTTAGTGCTTCATGCTCGCTCGTTTGCCTACACAAGAAAGTCAATTTTTAGTAAAGGGTTGTGAATGAGTGTCTTATACATGTAATTAGGATTTCCATATTCAGTTACTTCATGTACATCAATAAAAATGCGAAAATTTCATGAATCTTTACGACATGTTCTATGTATTTGAATAACATGCTATAAGAAATAACGACGGATATGCTCGCTATTCCATGCTTGTGGAATCTGGTTCACATCTGTGGTGGCCAATTTGAAAGTTCCGTCCAGGAGTTTTTGGCTTATAACATAAGGTCCTTCCTAATTGGTCCCGAAGACTCCAGTTCCGATCATTACCTTTTTCAGAATGAGTTCTCCGATTTCAAAAGTTCTATGCTTGACTTTTGAATTGAAGTGCCGGCCACCCTCCTTTGGTGCGCGGCTACTCTGAGTTCTGCTTCCTTTCTTCTTTCCTCGAGTTGGTCGAGGGCTTCGAGTTGTAGCTCCTCATTTTCTTTGGGGTCGAAATGTATCCTTCGGTGGGTAGGGACTTCCAACTCCACTGGTATCATACCTTCAGATCCATAGGATAAAGAAAAGGGAGTATGCCCTGTTGCAGTTTTGTGCGTAGTGCGATATGTCCATAATGCCAATGGGAGTTCATCTACCCATCCACCTTTAGCCTTTTCTAGTCGCTTCTTAATGGTAGTTTTAATGATTTTATTTACTGCCTCCACCTACCCGTTTGCCTGTGGATGAGCGACCACTGAAAAGCTTTTTTGAATTTTATACTTCGCGCAGAAGCTTTGGAATTCTTCGCTTTCAAACTGGGTTCCATTGTCCGTGATTATCTTTTGTGGAACCCCGAACCTGCATATGATATTTTTTAAGACAAAGTTAATAACCTTCTTTGAAGTTATAGTGGCCAATGTGGTTCTCCTTCAGCCCATTTCGTAAAGTAGTCAATGGCGATAATTGCGTATTTGAAACCGTATTTTTCGGTGGGAAGAGCTCCTATGAGGTCGATGCCCCAGATTGCAAACGGCCATAGGCTGACCATGTGGGTTATAGTTGTGGATGGCATCCTTGGGATTTTGGCAAATCTTTGGCACCTGTCACATTTTTTGGTGTAGGCCACGGAATCTTTGTTGATATCTGGCCAGAAGTAACTATATTGTAGGATCTTCTTGGCCACAGTTTGTCCTCCGGTATGTCCTTCGCATTCCCCTTCGTGTAGTTATACCATAATTGCCTTAGACTCCTTTTCTGTAACACAGCAAAGTACAGGTGTAGAAAATCCCCGTCTATACAGTCGTCTATCTTGAATAAGGTATAAAGGAGCTTTTCGTAAGATCTTTCTTCGGAGTTTAGTTTCAACCGGGAGTGCCCCGGTCGCAAGGTATTCTTTCATTGGCGACATCCACGAATTTGATTCATCGGTTGTTTCCATGATCCAATCCATTTCGGTCTTCTTTGTACTTGGATTCGAAAGGACATCCACTGGGACCAACCCCATTAACTGTGCATCTCTTATGCTCGCGTATTTGTCTAATGCATCAGCTTTAGTATTTTCTTCCCTGGTAATTTGAGATATGGTGTAATGCTCGAAGGCTTCCAGCAATTCTAAGGCTTTTGTAAGATAATCTGGCAAGTTCCCCGTTTTTGCTTAGAATTCACCCAGAATCTGGCATACTACAACCTAGGAATCACTGAAGATCTGTATAGTTTTTATTTGCAATTCTTTCGCTATCTTTATTCCTGCGATGAGGGCTTCGTATTCGGCCTCGTTGTTAGTTAAAGTGAATTCTAACCTAAGTGCATAGCATAAGGATCTTCCCTCATGGGTTTCGATAACTACCCCTACCCCCGAACAGCGGTCATTCGACACCCCATCTACAAATAGCTTCCACTGAATATTTGTTTCGATATCAACATGCTCCATTACCTCCCCCCGGTAGGTAAATTCCGCGATGAAGTCGGCAAGAGCTTGTCCGTTGATCGCTTTTCGGGGATGATATGTAATGTCATACTGGCTAAGCTCTATATTCCATTTTAATAATCTCCCGGAGGTTTCTGGTCGGGACAGGACTTGCTTCATAGGTTGGTCTGTGAGCACCTTGATGGGATGAGCTTGGAAGTAGGGACTAAGCTTCTTTGATGCAATGAGAAAACAATAAGCAAGTTTTTCAAGTTTTGGATAATAAAGCTCCGCTCTTGATAACCTCTTACTGATGTAATAGACTGGTTATTGTATCTTCAAGTCTTCTCTGATCATTGCTGCGCTTAGAGCATGGGCAGAGACCGCCAGGTATAAGAACAAGTCTTCCCCATCATTAGACTTTAACAGCATGGGTGTTGTTGCCATATGTTGAATCAGTTCTTCGAAGGCTTTCTGGCACTCAGGGGTCCACTATATCTCCTTTTTTCCTTTCCTGAGGGCATCGAAGAATGGAAGACATCTGTCCGTTGCTCTAGATATGAAGCGATTTAAAGCTGCGATCTTTCCATTCAAACACTGAAGCTCCTTCTTGGTTCCTGGGGCACGCATTTCTTTCAGAGATGATATTTTGGCTGGGTTAGCCTCTATACCGCTAGCGTTGACCATGTACCCAAGGAACTTGCCTGAGCCAACACCAAAACCACATTTCAAAGGGTTCAACTTCATGCCATATTGTCGTAAGATATCGAACATTCGGGCCCGGTCCTCCAAACGGTCCATTGCTTTTTCGACTTAACCAACATGTCATCAACATAGACTTCCATCGTCCTACCAATTTGTTTCTTGAACATAGCATTTACCAGTCGCTGGTAGGTTGCTCTTGCGTTTTTTAGACCAAATGGCATTACCTTATAGCAATATAGGCCAAGATCGGTAATGAAGCGGGTGTTTTCCTGGTTTAGACCATACATCATAATTTGATTGTAGCCGGAATATGCATCCATGAAAGATAACAACTCATGGTCGGCCATGGAATCCACCAGTTGTTCGATTCTGGGGAGAGGGAAACTATCTTTCGGACAAGCTTTATTTAGGTATGAATAATCCACATAGACCCGCCATTTTCCGTTTGATTTCTTTATGAGCACCAGGTTGGATACCCATTTCGGGTATGCATATTCTCTAATTAAACCATTTTCCATTAATCTGTCGACCTCTTCTTTTAAGGCGTGTGATCTCTCCGGCCCCTGGGTTCTCCTCTTTTGCTTGACAGCCGGAATGCGTGGGTCAATGTTTAGCTTATGAATTGCAACATCCAAAGATATCCCGCACATGTCGGAATGGTTCCATGCGAACACATCTAGGTTAGCTCTCAAAAAGGAAATTAATTGGTTTTCCAATTCAAGGTTCAGCCGAGATCCTATATTCAACACACGGTTTGGGTCCTTTGGATTTACAGCTACAGGAATCGTGTCTTCGGCCGAGGTCGCCCTTTCGTCCTCTGCACTGGCTTCTGTAGGATCAATCTCTTTTTGCATTCCGCTATGCTCTCCAGTGCACGGACCTTTCTTTAGTTGCTATAAGGGGAGTTTTGGATGCGAGGGAGAACCTCCACATCCTTTCCTGATTCTTTTCTCTTGGCCTCCTTTAGTTCTGCCACATAGTAGTCCCTTGCGGCAATTTGATTGCCCTTGATTACTCTGATTCCCCTTTCGGTTGGAAACTTCATAATCAAACACCAAGGAGCTAAAGCGATCTTGAAACCCAAAAGAGTCGATCTCCCGAGAAATGCATTGTAAGACGAGAACTCGTCTATTATGACAAAGGTCTGTACCATGGAAACTCGACGCTCCCCGTCTGCCAATTCGACAGGAAAATTCATCGTTTCGATGGGTTGCGTAGGTTGACCTATGAAACCGTAGATCTTATGTGGGTACGCGTGCACTTTTTCCATGGAGAAATTCATCTTTTGGAAAGTGTTTATAAAGATCACATTGACTGATGCACTGGTGTCGACTAGGACCCTTTTTACCACTGAAGGCCCAAGACCAATTGTGATCACCATGGCATCAATAGTTGGCGTAATTAAGCCTTCTGCATCCTTATCTCTGAATATCACATCCTCAGTTGAAGTTTTACGCATTTTCGTTGGAAGCTCGTTATTCAAGATCATACATCCTTCCTCTCCCGTGACAAGCTTCAATTTGTTAGCGTATCTTTCCATATTTGTCCAACTGCTCCCGGCCGGATGGGGACCACCAAATATCATATTTATTAGTGGCCTTGAGTCAACAGGCATTTGGTCCTCTTCACTCGAGTTGGGCTGGCTAGCCGCATTGTTATGCCCATGCGCGGCTGGAGTACTTTGGGGATTTTTCACATACTGCTGGAGTCAGCTCTTCCTGATGAGCTCCTCAATCAAATTCTTCAGGTGCCAGCATTCGTTAGTGCTGTGCCCTGGCTGGCTATGGAAATGGAAAAAAATTCCGGAATTTTCCTGCTACGCAGTTACCTTCTACGGCTTCATCTGAGAGAAAAGGCCCGAGTCCTTCGTGGCTTGGTAAATCCTTTCTGGGGTTTCGTTTAGGAGGGTTAGCTCAGTTGGTTTGTAGATCCATGTCTTCTTATAAGCTTTGTTATCCCTCTCATTGTTTCCCCTCTTTTGTCCTACATCACTCTTCTGCTCTAACCCTCATCGCTCTTTCCTTCTCTGGCTTCGTTATATTCTGTAGTCTTCTGGACGCCTGGAGCTTCACCTTCCACACTCATGTATTCCTCAGCCTTCTTGTAAAACTTCTTTAGAGTCATTGGTTTCTTAATTTTGAGCCATTTTCCAAATTCTGACTTCTTATCGATACCCCTTTTCAAGGCTGCTAACAAGTACCAAGGTTCTGGTTCTATGACCTCCGCTGTTGCAGCATTGAAAAGTGTAAGGAAAGCTCTGATGGTTTCCCCATGCTTCTATTCCATTTCGCTGAGTGACATCACATCCCTTGCTTTAGTGGTTTGTAATCGGAATTGATCCTGAAACCTCCTTGCTACTGATCGATACATCTAGGTGGAAGTATGGTGAACCATAGTGAGGCCACGCCTTCTAGGCACACGGGAAACTATAAGCACTTGATTTCATCGGTGGCTCTAGCTCCATTCATGTGTTGGTCGTACTTGAATAGAAAAATGGTTGGATCTCCTACTCCGTTATAAGGCTCTATTGTCGGTGGTATAAATTTCTTCGGGAATTTCGCTTGACGGATCTCCTCTATGAATAGATTTTTGCTGGGGGAAAACTCCCATTCTTTCTCCTCATCCTCTCGAGTTGGTTCCTATCAGCGCGACCGTGGTTTAAGCTTCGGCGCCTTGCATATTTCTTGAGGGAGGTTGTGTTGGTGCGATTCATCATACGTTCTTCTTTGCACCGTGGAGATCTGACCTTAGGATTCTCAACGCCGGCCTCTCCCCGGTCTCTCACTGGGCTACGAGGTCGTTCAGGGTCTGAGGCTGATGAGTCCTCTTTTTCATCGGCATCGGCCATAGTATTTGGCGGCAACAAATTAGTTTGACCATTGGTTAGGGCATCAAACCTTTCCATTATCATCTTCGCTGTATTATCCATTTTCTCTTTTAAGCCTGTTACAATCACATTCAATTCATCTCGTGTTACAGATGGCCCAGGGATTTCCCCAGCCCCTCGATTCAAGATCTGAGGTGTAGCTTTGCCAGCATCACCGTCTTTATTGATCGCAGCGACTTTAGTAGATTTACGGCTTTTCTTCGATCCAACCATGATTTCAAAGGGAAAAACGATTTTGAGATGTTTTTGTTACTGAACTACAGAAATGAATTTATGAACATGGCCCCACGGTGGGTGCCAAAATGTTTACACCAAAAATGGTCTAAACACCAAGGTACTAAACTGTACTTTACCAATTCGGTAAGAAATAAATGGAGCCGTGTTTAATCAGCAAAAAAAAGTGAAAAATGCGAAAAAGTAAAGTAGAGACGAGATTTAGAGTGGTTCAGTCATTAATGAGGTCTACGTCCACTATGAAGGTGATTTCCTACCTTTTAATGATAATTACAGAACACATCAGCTCTCTCTTTTCATACATTTCTATACTCGCTCAATATACCCTCATTAATATATTTCAATCTAAGGAATTATACAAAAGAATAGCGGAATTTGAGGAGAAAAGGATGGATGAGTGATTGAGAAGATGGGTGTCTTTGTTTTCCTTTATCGTGAAATTGTGCTTGACACCAAGGCTGAATCTGTGGTTGAGGATGAAGTTTGGCAGCACTTCGTTGTTTTCAGAAGCCGATCACCCTTTACGTTGGTAGTCATGGTCTATTTATAGGTAAACTCCCCTCGGTAAAAAACCTGGAATTCTTTTATCCAGGTTGTTGAGCGTCCTTTTTGTTAATTACGACCATGCCACTGGCTAGCTGTTGCTAGCCGTCCTTGGCTGTATCCAGATATCATTTGCAGGCGGCTCGTTGGAACGAGTATCTTGAATAGCTGAGCAGGTCCATGTAAGCGAGCGTCCCATGAGCATCTTAAGAGATTTTGTAAAAGAGAGACGCTGGTTCGGAGTCGAGCCTCCTCTGCCCCTTGTGCGACCATCCTTCTCGGTCCAAGGGCGCTCATCTATGTGCAGGCTTTGTTACGAGGTCGCTCCCGCTCATGTTGAATGGGCGACTTGCCTCGTTTTGGTGTTTGAGCGGTTCTTAGGATATGCGACCTTTATCTTTACCGGTCGCACTTCTCATAATATGTTATGTTGTTTTATTCGGTCGCATTAGCTGACTCGACCTGGGTGTTATCCGCCCAATGTGCGTATAGATTTTTTAGGGATTAACAGTTACTTGAATTAGCTGCAGCCTTCATGGTCGGAATAAGATTTCATCCGGATTAATAAAACTGAAATGAAAACTGAAAAGTACCTGAACATCAGCTTCATTCCCTCGGGTATCATCATCATTACCTGTTTCATTTTCTACATTTAATTTCCTCCTGGTTCCTTTATCGGTCACAGTAACAACTTCTTCATCATTATTCATATCAGGCTCCGATGATGGTTTGTTCTGACCCACTTGAGTTGTGTTGTTTTTCATCATTTTTTGTTGCTGCTGAAGTCTATGTGCAGTAATATACTTGCGCTTTGCAAACAGCTTCTGAGAAGAACCTGGAACAATAAAAATAATAACGATGGCCTCCTTCATAGTTCTTTACACACACAGAGATATATATAAGAATGGATTTATATATATTACATATAAATATATACCTTGAATTATGTTTTTCCTTGGCCGTACGTTTACATGCGGCTGTAGTTGTATCAACAGCTCACTGTCTTTGTCAATGGTGTTGTCGATGTAAAAAACCACTTCTTCTTGCTTATTGCAGCCCCGTACATACTCGTTTACGTCTTTGTCATTCAATATTAGCTGCCAGCTACCCCTTGTTCCTTTGCTGATATATACTCCTCCTATTTCAGTGTAATGGATACAATCTTTAGCAAAGTCCATAATCACACTATAAGAAAAGCGACCTACATCATATTTTGTTACTACAAAGGATTCTCCACCGATGTAACATGTCCATCGAAACTGTCCGCCATGGTGCAGTCGGATATTAATAAGTTCATCCATCCTGTACAAACTGAATAAATTATAACAAGGTACATGCATGTTAAAGTGGACAAAAAACAACAACTATAATATTTTGGTCTATAACCAATTTAGATGAAAGTAAAGAAAGACATTAAATCATAAAACATGTGAACAGTGTAGATTGCAATATGAGAAAAGAGTGCCAAATACATTCATCAAAGATAATAATTTCCAGCTAAAACAAATAGTGCCAAATACATCATAAATTAGACCAAATTAAAGCAATAAGAAAGAGGAACTTTTTGTCCTAACGAGACAGAATAGGATCAAGAACTTCAGCTTCTAGTTCTGTTTCTAGTTGTATTACGGGGACATCATCCCTAATCCAACCCCTATCAATAACTTCTGGTTCTAGTTCGCCACCTATGCCCATATCATGTGAATGCGTATTGCTTATGTCTTCTTCCATTGCATTCTGATTTTCAGTATCACACCAATCTCTCGGCAATTTTTTAATAACGTAATGACTGTTCTTTTCAACTGCATCTTCCATATAAAATAATTGCTGCACTTGCAAAGACAGGACATAAGGATCAGTTTTATGAAACTTGCTAAAATTTACTCGAGTAAGACCATAAGGATCTTTTTCCTCTTGGTACCAGCAACATTTAAAAAGGACCACTGTGAAAGCTCCCCAATAACCACGCTGAAAAATTTCTTCGATTAATCCGTAGTAATTGACATCACCCAATAATGGGTTTTGGTCTTTGGAACTTGTAAAGCTGGTGGTTTCGGCAGTCAAAAACACACCACTATTTCATGTGGTACATCGAGAATCTCTAAATTTTGTGTGGAAATGAAACGACCCGCACTTCCCCGGGAAGGAAAGATCAGATTGCTTTGAGAACAAGCCACATCAGGACGCAAACAGAAGAACATTTCATTGTTAATTACAACAATTCCATCAGAATACAAGAATATTACACAATATGAATAAATATTACACAGAAAATATCAGAGATTTAAATTACATTTAAATACATCACAGCGGAAAAACAATACAAAGCACAACTGAAAACGGATACACGGATACAGAGCTTTCTGAATATCGCTTCAACTGTAAATCAGGATCCTGTGAATATTAATCTGCAAAACCAAAACTACTAGCTGTCCATGTCGAAAATAAGGGCACCCAGAGTTTAGCTTAAAACAATAAACTCCAAGTCAGTCATGTGACTGTTGTGAGAACTAAAACAGATATTAATCTTTATTTTAAAGTTAGGTAAATCAAGGGACCATACCATATAACATGGAATGGGTTTCGTCCCAAGAATACTAGTGCATAAAACACAGCGCAATGCTAAATAAAGAACAATGAAGCTATTATAAGACCCAGGTCCCATCACACAATGCAACATAAGCCGGAGGATAGGGTTTTACCTTATAATAGCCAAAGAATGCTTGATACACTAAATTTCATCTTTTATTACTATAAGCCTCTTTTCAAGCAGAGGGTGTTTGCAACCGATGGAGAGGGGAAGCTTAAAGTTTTGAGTAGCAAGGATGGGGGTGCCAAAATGCATGTGGAGGAAGTTATTGCTTCGGTGGCAGATTCGGCTATTGAAGGAGAAGGAGATGTTTTCGAAAGGAGGAATAATGATAATTATGTGGTTCGATTTGATGATGGGGTGGCAGTAGAGGTTGACGAGGTTGGCAACATTGTGGGAGTGGGTGCAAACTCCAGAGAGATCATCGCCGTCAACGAAAATGATGGAGTAGGTTTGCAAGATCTTGGGGAGGGAGGCAACATGCAAGGTGCCAGGGAGGCGGTGGATGAACAAGTCATGGACAACGAATCACAAGACTTAAATTTGGCTGGGGATTTGGCGCTGGCCCCAACCAGCTCAGGGGAATGCTCGGCTACAAGTGGTAAAGGAAAGCGTGCAATGGATCATGGTGTGGTCATGCTACGTCGCAGCGCAAGAGGGATGGGTCATCCATTGGCAGGTATCATTTTTGTTCCTGCTATACTTAATACTTTGTCTAGTGATCAACTTCATGATATTGCAAGTAAATCTGGTTTTGTGTTAAATGATGATGTGATAAGTGATATTAAGAACAAAGAAAATGAGAGGGTTAATGGTTCAGCATGATAATTGTCACTTGGAATGTTAGAGGCCTAGGAACTTTTGATAAGTGTCTTAGGGTTAAAAATTATCTCAAGTCTGTAAAACCTGACATCATTATGCTTCAAGAGACTAAGCTTGAGAATCCTGAACCATTTATTTTCAAATGTCTGGGGTGGGGTGTCATTGATGAATGGGCCTTTATACCTGCTGTGGGAACCTCGGGTGGCATTTTTACTGGCTGGAATAGTAATTCTTGGTTGCTTAAGCAAGAAATCAAACAAACTTACTGTCTGCATTTGGCCCTGGAATGTAAATCTACAAATGTACTTTACTTCTTTTCTAATGTTTATGGACCCAATACAAGACGAGAAAGAATGACTTTATGGGCCGAGGGTTTGGACTTTTATAAACTCATGTATGGTCCCTGGGTAATTGGCGGCGACTTTAATGTTACAAGATTTATGTCTGAACGTAATGTAGTGAAAAACGCTGGCTTGGGCGACATGAATGATTTTAGTGACTTTGTTGGTAACTGTGGCCTTATTGACCTACCCATGACTAATAGAAAATATACGTGGACTGACGGTAGGACCCCTCCTACTTTAGTTCGACTCGATCGTTTCTTCATTAATTCTGCTTTTGATGACTTGCACCCCCTAACTCTTCAAAGAGGTCTTACTTCCCTTATTTCTGATCACTGCCCGGTTGTTCTTAACACTAACGTCGATTATAGAAGGAAATCTTTTTTTAAGTTCGAAAATATGTGGTGTATTGAACCAAATTTTGATGTGATGTTGCGCCAGAAGTGGGTAGAATTTCGCAACTTTGGGGATGCAGCTAGCAATTTTTGTAGGAAAATGAGACTTTTGCGTAAATTTTTAGCCAAATGGAATAGAGAAGTCTTTGGAAACATCAGAGTTAAGAAGCAGAGACTTGAATCTGAGATTATGGAGCTTAATGTGCTTGAGGAAGGGCGTAACCTAAGTGAGGCCGAGCGTGCCTTGTTAAAATCTAAAGAAAAGGAGCTTCTAACGGTGATTGATCAAGAAGAGATTTTTTGGAAACAGAGGTCGAGAACTCAGTGGCTTAAGCTTGGTGATAGTAACACAAGTTATTTCCACAAAGTAGCGAACGGTAGACGGCGTACTAACACAATATGTAGCATTTGGAAAGACGGAGTTGAAATTTGTGATCATCAAAGGATAGAGGAGGTTTTTACTGAATTTTATAAGGGAATCTTTGGTGAACGCATTGAGAATCGTGTGCTGTATCCTTCATCTGTTGATCTTAGTGGCATTGATACAGAGTTCTCAGAAGAGGAAATCGTCGTGGCTTTAAACGAAATGCCTGGTGATAAAGCCCCCGGCCCTGATGGTTTTCCAAATTTCTTCTATAAGAAATATTGGGATGTGATTAAACAGGATGTTATTAACATATTCAAAGAATTTCATTCTGGTTCCTTGAGATTGGACATGTTGGGGTACGCTAATGTAGTCTTGATCCCTAAGAAAGGAGGAAATGTCTCGGCTGCGGATTTTCGACCTATTAGTCTCTTGAATAGTAGTTTCAAATTGATCACTAAGGTTCTCGCAAACAGACTGAAAGCGAAGATGGACAACCTGATTGATGTTTCGCAGACAACATTTATTAGGGGAAGATTCATTCTTGATGGTGCGGCACTTGTCCAGGAAGTTATCTCCCATAGTGATAGACATAATGTGCCTTGCGCAATCCTGAAGCTGGACTTCGCTAAGGCCTTTGACACAGTTGACTGGAGGTTTATCATGGATCTTCTTAGCGCGAGAGGCTTTTCGTGTAAATGGCTAAACTGGATTCATTGCATTTTAACTTCAAACAGATCCAATATTTGTGTGAATGGAGTGGCCGGCAAGACTATTGTATCCAAGCGAGGGCTACGCCAGGGTGACCCCCTTTCCCCACTCCTCTTTGACTTGGCTGCCGATGTCTTTTGTCGGATCCTTCAGGTGGCAAGTTCTAATGAGATTATTCAAAGCTTTGGGCGTGATCACATCATTGGGGGTATTAATTCTCTACAATACGCTGATGACACTATTATTTTTTGCAACCCTGATTGCAAGAATATTGCCTCTTTAAAAATTTTGCTTTATGCTTTTGAAAGTTTATCTGGCTTAAAGATTAATTTTCATAAGAGCAGTGTTTACACTTTGGGCTGTAGCGTTGATGTGAACAGGAAATGTGCTGAAATGCTCAACTGCATGGCGGATTCTTTCCCTCTCAAATACCTTGGAGCTTACATCCGTCCAAAGAGATTGATGAAGAGTGATTGGCAATATGTGATTGATAAAGTGGACAGGCGATTAGCGAGGTGGAAAGGAAATTGTCTATCAAGGGCTGGACGTCTGGTGCTGGTGAACTCTGTTCTGGCGGCTATCCCTTTGTACTGGCTCTCTTTTTATTCGTGTCCGGGTTGGGTTGTTCAGAAGATTGATGTTGTTCGTCGGAATTTTTTCTGGACCAGTACGAAGGACACGCGCAAAGCCTGCTGTCTAGTGTCGTGGGATCAGGTGTGCAAGTCCAAAGATCAAGGAGGTTTGGGAGTCATCAACTTGAAAAACATGAACTCTGCATTACTTTGTAAATGGCTGTGGATTATGCTTAGCGAAAAGAAAGTTCTCTGGAAGGAGTGGATCTTAAACACTTGCTATGGTGGTAGATTTGACTGGAATGCTGACGTTTCCCATTGCTCAACATTCTGGCGTGGTGTTATGGCAAATGTTCACTGGATGAAGATTGGGACTGAGATTGTAGTTAAAAACGGCCGAAGCGTCTCTTTCTGGTATGACTGTTGGTTGCTTCCTATCCCTTTGCGTAATCAATTTGCCGATCTGTTTGCTATTGCATGCAACAAAAGTGCTTCAGTCAGTGCAATGTTTAATGCGAATTCTGCCAATTTTAAATGGAACCTGTCCTTCAGTCGTATTGTAGCTGGTAATGCCCTGCTTCAACTTTGTGGCCTGATTCGTTTGTTAGAAGATGTACCCCTTCATAGCAATGAGGAGGATGACTTTGTGTGGAAGATTGGTGGTAACTTTTGCGTGAGTGCACTTTATAAGTTGATGAACTTCGCAGGAAGAAAGTATGATAGATTCATGAGAATGTGGGGTTTTAAGGCCGTACCTGCTAAGGTCAAGATACATATGTGGATGATCATGCACAACAAGCTCAATACAGTGAAAAGATTACGGCTAAAAGGTGTTCATGTTACTGGTGGATGTGTTTTCTGCACTGACGACGACGAGGATTATCAGCATCTTTTTGTTGATTGCGATTTCGCCTTTTACGTGTGGACGAAGTGTTTAGTTAGCCTTAATATCTGCTTAGACTGGTTTCACTTCATCTCTGACCAATTTCTTTTCTGGAATAGCACTATTATTACATTACCTGACACTGACATGCGCCATATGTTTGCTCTTTTGAACTTTGCTTATGTTTGGATCCTCTGGCAGGCAACTCACGAAAGTTTAAATGCAAAATGAAACGGCCCAACTCAGTTATTTTTCGCATACTTAATTTTGTTTCTCTTTGGTCAGGCAAGGAAGAAATCAAGTTTGTTGACACAATCGGAGCTCGAGTGATGGACAGGGCTCATGGTAGCAGAGCTTGATGTTGCCATGCTTCACTTTACTGGGTTTGCATGTTGTTTTTTTTTGTTGTCATTTCATAAAATTTTTGGGCACTATGTAAACATGCCTGCGTGCATGTATTTTGGCTGTACATATTTATGTAAATATCTGTAACTATTTATGTAACCAGTAGCTAGCTCTATGTATGCTGAACACGTTGTACTTGTTTTATGTTTAATGAATGAATGAAGGCGTGAATCTAGCGATTCACTACCTTTTTGCATCAAAAAAAATTACTATAAGTGTATAGTGTCAAAACAATTTCAATCATAAGTATCAATCATAGATGACATGGGTACCATATATCTTGTCGCCAATACTAGGCTCTACAATCAAAATCGCAAAGTCACGTATTGGAAGTTGGATTTCCATCTATGAACCGAGGCAAGGGATCGTCCTCTATCGAATTCGAGACTCTCTAGCCCGAGCCTCCGGCAAGTACTCTGCCAAGCCTTTGGAGCCACAGGACCGGTCCACTGATGTAGATTAAAATGCCTGAACACTGCGTTTCTCCACCCTTTGGGGCGTAAATGAGTCCTATGACTCCATCGGCTCCACATAGTCACCACCGATATATCCGAGGCGCCTCGCAATCCAACAACCACACAGGTGAAAATAATATAAATGTTAGGGCTGGTAGGTCACTGACACCACCCTAGCTAGAAGGAAACTCATGTCCTCCCTGGATCCTTCTCCCGTTTCTGGTTCACAACCGGGGTGTGAGGCTCGCGAATCAATGCTACACAAAGCTATTCCACACAGGCTGTGCTTTGATCATCAACGACAAGATTTTGCTTTTCAACAAAAGCCTTGATCATTTACCACTTAGGCATGCCACACAGGCAATTCACTCCATGCGATTGATATCCATCAATATATAACCTCTCAGCTCGTACGTCTCAGAGAAGGGCATTAAGCAAGAGAATATATTCCCCGCAGCCAAACAGATATATATTTAATAGAAATCAATCACACAAAATAAAATCCAATGTCAGACACACAGTCCATTTACAAGTTCGTTCTGGGTCTGAACGGAACCGGAGGCACCTTGTACCTCGCATATCCATCGATCTCCAAGTACGTTTGGATGATCACCAACTGATTCCCTCCTGTTGTGTGTACAGCCAAATCAAGATCATCAGTAATTATCCAAACAATGTGAAGACCTCCGGTCTTCGACCACCGTCTTCATCCTTGACACATCGTCAAATCAGTTATTCAGAATGGGATAAACCCTGTCTTTCTGAATAACTCGCGTATATAATAAACAAGTGTTAGACAAACACAACATACGCCTCATTCCAATTCAGAATATTCTTTTATTCAAATGTTCTTATACTTTAGGAAAGGTTCCCATTAATTTTATCAAAGATAAATTCTTTAAATTTATTCTTTAATCTCCTTTGAATATCACTTCAAATTAGTCGGGATTAGCGAACCACATCGAAGTAATCATTTATTATATTTCCCAATCCCAACCTATTCATCCCATGAAATAAAACTAGTCATACTTCATATCTAACACCACGGCGTTATCAGTAAATTCAATTACCATTTCATGTTCAAATCTAATTAAAGATTTAACTATCGCCTGGAGCAAAACTGGTGATACTCCATTCTCGATTATTTCAATCTAATTAAAGATTCGTTAAAACTCCACTGGGTTTTAATTTTCCCAATAATCACTATCAATGATTATTTAACTTGGGAAATCATATCCTGTCTTTAACTGGGTTAAAGAACCAATGTCATTTAAAACACGGTTCATGATAAACCCTAAATCACATTCTATTCCATCAGCCTTTAATCGTAAATTAGCAAGTGAACAATTCCCTAAGTAATAACCCCGAAGGCCGAAACCAACATCAGATCAATACCCAAGAAACCATTCAACTTAACTAATCTACAGTTAGTTTCTGATTTTCTTAACTCCATTGGGTCTAAGAACAGTATTATTGTAGATACCGTTCACGACAACCCAAAATCAATTCAAATTCAATTCCAATTAAATACCATTTAATTGGTATACTTCATTAAATCCAAAAAAAAGATTTCTCAACTGGGTTTAAGAACAGTGTTAATGAAGACACCATTCACGACAAACCCAAATCCCATTTGATATTAAATACAAGGCTCTAAATAGAAAATATATCGGTTCATATTCAATATCAAATTCTTCGACCAACAAATATCGTATTGGAAATAACGATATAAATCTATCTTCCAAATTTCCATAATAATATATGTATAATCACGAAATCTAACATCGAAATATTCCAAAGACAATTTTGATTCAAATCCACTCCGATTCAATTATTGGAAATTTCTGGTTACTTTTAAAACCATTTCAAATCCAATTTATTTCATAAATAAATGGATTATAATTCTAGTTCAAAACTAGTTCATTTCAATGAAAAAACTATTTTTATCTTTTCAAATATGAAGTTTTTCATCCCAATTCTTTCCTAATCATTTCTTATGATTTTACACAAATTATTACTATTTTTAATAACTTTATCAAGGCCTGTACAGTCGATTTCCGTCAACGGCCATTGAACTGACTTACATCGACCTTTTCCAAATTTGATTTGGACATAATTCCAAATACAACCTTTAGATTTCAAATCTCTAATGTTCATTAAAAGCCTCTTTTCGATACGAACCCAATGGTTTCGGTTTTAGGAGAATCCGACGGTCGGATCTCCCGTAATGTCCATTTGAAGTCAATGGTCAAATTCGCGAACTGCTGCAGCACGGTGCGTTCTATTCAGGCCATTCTATATAATATATATATATATATATTATATATATTTCGTCGATTTCCTTTTTAAAACGTATTTTATAAATCGTTTTAAATTCGTTTTCAAAACGATTTCAACTTCATATTCAATTTCAAATCAAAATTGAATATTCCATATCATTGATATATAAATGATAATATTTTCAAAATATTATATTTTGAAATCAATTCCTTTTCTCTATTCATTATAAAAATGAATAAAATCGATATAAATATCGTTTGCGTCAAAATGGCGCATATCTAATCAGCACGGCTTTATATATTTCAATAACTTCGTTATTCTATTCAACAAATGAATATTTTCTTCAATACATAAATATATATTTTATTCTACACATGAATATCCTTTTATCCAACACATGAATATTTATTGTATTCAACACATGAATTTTCTATTATTCAACACATGTATATTCTTTATTCAACACATGAATTTATTCTATTCAACACATGAATTTTCTATTATTCAACACATGAATATTCTTTATTCAACACATAAATATTCTTTATTCAACACATGAATTTTCTTTTTATAATATTCTTTATTTTCCAAATTGGAATGAGGCCCAATCAATTACCATATAATACTAATTATATGGATTCCATACAACACATGTATATAATAGCAACGATAAATAAACAACCATCATCCAAAGTGCACCACACAACTAGATAAGCATTAAATATAAATAAATAACGCTTACACAGTCTGTCAACCAATCGATTGACATACCACTAAACAATCGGGATTAGTGTATGTCAAATATCATCCCAATACCCATGTGGGGTTTCAGTCAACAAACAAAGATTTTTATTTGTGCAGTTGGGCGATGTGTAAAATTTATCATCCCAATCAATATCCTTCAAATGGGTGTACATAAACAAATCGTTTGATTTGTAAATGAATATTTATTTTATATACACGTTAAAAGTTATATTTTTAACTATAAAATATTTTATTCATTCCACATCACACAATAAAATTTCACAACACATCAAACAAACAAATAAGTCATCCATGATCTATGGACGACGGGTGTCGGCTGCTGCTAAGCACCGTCTGCATCCTAGTATATATTTCAAACTAGAAATTAAAATAAAAGTGAGGAGTTCTCACCAAGAGCTAAACCAAACGCCGCGACTCTTCTTATGTAGGAAACCTTCGCTGTGCTGGCCTTTTGTCACTATCGTCTTCCATGCTCACTACATATATAAAAATCACATTTTTATATTCTCTAGTATATAAAAATCATATTTTTATTCTTTCTATAATATAAAATCATATTTTTATTCTTTCTATAATATAAAAATCATATTTTAATACTTTCTATAATATAAAAATCTCGTCTTCCTTTAATTAAAAATCTCGCCTTTCTTTAATTAAAAATAAAACCTTTCATTAATATAAAAATCGATTTTTTCATTGATATAAAAATCGAACTTTTATACTCGAATCTATAGTCTAAAATTCAGAATTTTAATCCATGTAAAAACTAAAAATAAAGTTGAATTCAACCTACTTACATTGCATCGGAGGAAGAAAAGGGATTCATAGGCTGACGGGGTAGAGCAAAGGGGGGAGTGGTGGCACACCTGACCGGTGGAGGGGTGCTGGTGCGTCGGAGGGGGTGCGACGGCCTTTCAGTGGTGGCAGTGGGTCCTTAGGAGGAAGGAGGCGCGGGTTTTGGCTCCGGGTTTGTGGATTAGAGGGAGAAAGAGAAAGGGAGGTGAGCAGAGGAGGAGGGTGACAGCGAGAAGAGGAGGTGGGGGGCGTGGGAGGCGGTGCGATGGCAGATGGGCCATCGACGAGGGTGGGAGGGCTTTGGCCATTTTTTTCTCGGGGGTTGGGTTCTGAGAAAATGAACTGGGGGAGGGTTTTATAAATTATATTTGTATATATATTATTATTTTAATTCAATAAAGTAACTTTAAACTTCAATCTCCAAACAAGACCCACCGCCTATCATCCCTTGCTAATTACGCCCATTCCGAACACAATGAGATATGTATCATAGGCTGATTCGGCAATTTCAATTGGTTTTCATCAAAATCAAAATATAACTCTATATACTGAATTTGAATGTACATTTCAATTTACCGGGGCCACACACGGACTCTAAAAATTACAGAAAAATATTTTCTAGCTTCGTATCGACGAAACGGTTCTAACAAAATTAATTTCGTCAAATTCTGATATCGTTTGAAAAATGGCCATTTTCTGGTCGATCGAAATTGACTATAACTATCAAAACACGTTTAACTTCGCCAAGCTCACATATTGATTTCAAAAATCACAAATTTTGGAATCTATCAATAATTCGACATCCCGGATCCAACAAAAGTGGTTTCGTCGAAAACCGGGGTCATTTGCAAAATTTCCATTTTTAAGGGCCAGAATTCCATAGCGACTATTCTGAATTTTCAACTGGACGTAACTTTTGATTCCCGCTATGAAATTTCAATTTTTCGGATTCATTGGAAAGGTATTCTCAGTTAGATTCTAATATTTTTGGCTTCTGTAAAATCCGGTTTATTTTGAATCCTGTGCATTCATTTGAAATTCGAAATCGAAATTTCAAACTACCGCGCCATTTTCAGTTCCATTTATAATTATAAATAGTTATTTATATTCTAACGACGATTCAAATAAATAAATACGTTCTAATTCTATTCAAAATAAATTTCTGATCGTTATTATTTAAAAAAATTCATTTCAAATATTCAAAATTCATTAAAATAGCCAAAATAAAATTTTTAAATTGGCTCGGATTTCCAGGTTATTACAGAATCTATATCCATTTACTATATAACTAGTAAACTTCCTAGTTACTCGATTAGGACTAATGCAAAAACCTCTAAATATGTTGAAATATTGTCCCTTTTCAGAACCTCTTCTTTAAGCCAACTCCATAACTCTTCGAAATGTTCTCGTTCCCACTTGAATATTCTTGGATTTGCAAGACCACCACAAAAGCTCGATGAACCCTAAATAATAATTAAGGTCAAAAAACTACGAAATGCAGATGTTAATTTATAGTTAAGGAAAATGATGTTGGAACTTAAGAACTTATCGATCAGACTCTCAATTTCTTTATTATTGGAATTGAACAGAATATAGCGATGCGTTGCCTTCCAATCTGCATCTTTCAAATTGAACATCTTTCCATCTTTATTCTTCTTTGTTCCAATATGATATTCCAAATCTGTTGGACATCTTCCAATATCAATCGATGTGTTTTCTGTTCCTCCATCAACGCTTAAAAATCTTAAACAGATGGTCACACACTCTTCTGCCAAGTAACCTTCAGCAATCGAACCTTCCGGTCTGTTTCTATTTCACACATAAGATTTCAACATTCCTAGATATCGCTCAATTGGATACATGAATCTAAGATGTTCAGGCCCGCCGTATTCTATTTCTCTACATAAATGAATAGGCAAGCGTACCATTATATCGAAAAAAGCCTATGGAAAAATCATTTCAAAATGACAAAGTATCTCGACAATTTCTTCTTGCATCCTCTTGATATCATACACTTTGATAACCTTGCTTCATAGTCCTATAAGGAATGCACTAAATCAGATCATTGATAACGCAACCTCGGGTTTTGACGCATTCTTCACATCAAATTGTAACAAATAGTGGAGTATGAAATGAGCATCATGGCTCTTATATCCCACGACCGTTCTCTCATTTATGTGCACGTGCAGACTAACATTTGAGGCACAACCGTAGGGCAGTTTGGCGTTCTTTAATACAGAGCAAAAGATTTCTTTTTCCTTATTTGTCATATCAAATATTGCAGCTCTAATTTCAACATGCTTTCCATCACCACATTCAACAGGATGAAGGGCCTTCCTTATGCCAATTCCTATAAATCCAAACGAGCGTTTAGGTGATCCTTCGACATGCGACCTATATTAAGTAAAGTACCTAATATTTTGTCGCATATGGTCTTCTCTATGTGCATGGCATCCAGGTTATGTCAAAGGGGATTATGACACCAATATGGTAT
This sequence comes from Allium sativum, assembly GCA_030737875.1. Classification (NCBI taxonomy): domain Eukaryota; kingdom Viridiplantae; phylum Streptophyta; class Magnoliopsida; order Asparagales; family Amaryllidaceae; genus Allium; species Allium sativum. Next base: position 1,040,532,680 of record CM060916.1, on the reverse strand, counting down.
GTCAAACAGTATTGACCTTTTTTTTAAAAGGGCTGTCACTTTTACCAGGTTTCTTCGTCTTATCCTCAAACTGATTTTTGAACCCCCACAATAACTCTTCAATATCAGTTCCTGATAATATTTCTAGAATGCTCCCCATTTCAGTTTCGCCATTGAATCTCCTCTTATCCAGCCTCCACTTATGTGTCGGATCAAGAAACTTTCTATGGTGCATATAACACAATTTATTGCTATGCTTCAAATAATTTGAAGAAGTTTCATAATGGCATACTGGACACGCTAGTTTCCCCTTCGTGCTCCAACCTGACAAATGGCATATCCCGGAAAATCACTAATGGTCCATAAGACGCTTGCATGTAAATTAAAATTCCCATCAGTCAAGGAATAATATGTTTCGATGCCAACATTCCATAACGCTTTCAATTCTGCAATTAAAGGCTGCATATATACGTCAATACTGTTCTTTGGAGAATCTGGACCAGATATTAATGTTGAAAGAATCAAATTCTCTTGTTTCATACATAACCAAGGCGGAAGATTGTAGTTTACCAACACAATTGGTCATGTACTATACGTTGAATTCATTGAACGATATGGATTAAATCCATCAGATGCTAGACCCAATTTAACATTACGATTTTCTGATAAAAAATCAGGATAGCGAGCATCTATCATCTTCCATGCCACACCATCAGCCGGATGTCTTAGTTTTCCATCTTCTTTTCGTTCCAATTGGTGCCGTCTCATAAGTTTGGGAAATTCTTTGCACATAAACATCCTTTGTAACCTTGGTCTTAGAGGAAAGTACCTCATAACATTTGCCGACACTTTGGGAATCGACTTTGGTGGATCATTATTATCAACGTTGTCTTCTTTTTCTTTTACAGCCCACCTCGAAAAACCACAAATGTCACAAACCTCTTTATCTTTATTCTCTGCCCAATATATTATGCAATGGTTTGGGCAGGCATGTATTTTATGGTAATTAAGACCTAAATTCTTAATGACATTCTTTGCAGCGTAGGAAGACAAAGGCAGCTGGGCATCAGGAAAGGCTTCTTTTACAAGCTTTAGTAATTCCCCAAACGTAGACTCATTATTCCATAAGCACACTTTAAATGATAAAGCCTAATCAAGAAACTTAGTCGAGAAAATTTAGTGCAGCCAGGATATAACGGCTTTTTTCCTTCTTTAACATGCCGATAAAATTTCTCGGCCTCTGGATTTGGTTCTATTATAAAGTCCTTGGGATTTTGACGAAATTTGTAGCCCGCACATTTGTACATCACATTTAAATTATCCTCAAAATCCATCTCCTTTGCACAATCCATATGGTCATCAACACCTATTAATTTTGTCTGTGAAACTTCACAAATCCACCCGGGATGTAATGGAGAAGGGCCATTAAAAATAAGATGATCGTATATGACATTTTCACAATACCAATTATGCTCTGTACATTTTTTACAAGGGCACTTCATCTCGTCACCTACTTTATAAATGGGAAATGCATTTCTTAGAAAAGCTGTTTCCCCTCTTACACATTCTGCACTCGATCTCGGAAGTCCTATCCATATGTAGTACTCACTATTCATTACCCCAATCTAACCACGGCCTAGTAAGACTAAATTTGATACCACTAAGAGGTTCAAGACACGAACAAGGGCTACCCTGTAATGTTTGACTAAATTAGAAATAAAAACAAAACAAGTTAATAACTTACAAATATACATAATCGGTGTGATGATACAAAGACAATTGTTTTGATATGAATTATCACTAACTTTTGCAACTGAGTTATCAGGAGAATACAAAAAATAAGCAACTAAGGATACTGAACACAAATTCATAACATTACATGACTGTACCAAAACAAAACAGTACAGATACAAAGACTATACAGGTGATACAAAGACGATACAGTTGTACCAAATACAAGGAACGATGCAATAATATAATTTTGAATTCTAATGTTTAACCGTTGAAGATGGTCGTGAAGTCTACTAACGTCGGTTCGAAAACCAATAACTCGATTTTGCAGCGTTGTAAGTTGATGTTGTAATTCATTTGCGTACTCAGCGGCTCAACTTGGAAACTGTTGGTCAATCCACTGCCAAATGATACCCCATGTGGGACAAACACGACATCTAAAATAACGAAGACCAATGTTGAATCCAATTGAAATAACATCTTCTACAGAGGCATACCCACAATCACACATTATGATTGGTGAGTCAGCCTGTTGTTCGTTAACCACTTGGTTGTTTTGATGCTGACGACGCAAGGCATCACGACTATCCGTCGCATCGCCTTTTCTTCACGTCGTTCTTCTTCACGCCATTGTCTTCGGAGTTCTTCTTGCTCTAGTTCGTACTCATGCAAATCATCGTAGTGCCTTTATTGCATCTCTATATAAAAATCAATAGGAGCTTCTGGTGATGATGGGTTTGACAGTCGTAGATCACCCGTGCCCAGGGTATCTTCGTAGCCATATGATGTAGGAAGAGTAATATGCATTATTTAACAATAGAAATAGACATTTAAACATTTAAATTGGATTTCTTTTGTCCTCTAAATTTTGTTTCCACCTTTCGAAATAAGCATTATTTACCAATACATCAATGGTTTGGTAAACATAAAAATACAGAACTTGCATAATTTTCAACACATGCAAACATATAAATACAACACTTCAAGTATAAAAACCCTAATTTAAGGCAATCGGTATACCCAAATCACCAGAGACTTTGAACGTAGACCAAAATAATTTAGAGATGAAATGAACTAAATAAAACCGAAATGATGAAGCCCTAACTACCTGTAATTGTCATAAATTATCCAAATTGGAGGTGTAAAGTTTGTAAAATAGGAACAATCGAAGGTTTATAGTTTGTAACCTGAGGAAGAGTACCAATCGGAGGTGTTCTTGGACGAATTTCGTGGAGAGAGAAACAGATAGAAGGAGGAGTATGGGAGTAATTTGTTTTGGAGGAAAGTATTTCATGAATGGGGAAACTATAACGCCAAATTTTCACTAAGCTGCAGCAAGGTTCGGCATGAACCGTTGGATTAATCAACATCTACGGTTATTTATTTGTTTAAACTGATAACGCGGATTGCTAAGCTAGCATGTGTTTATGTAATGCAACACTTTGAACATGTGTTGCAAGGATCGGCTTGAACCGTTGGATTAATCATCATCTACGGTTATTTATTTGTTTGAACTAATAACGCGGATCGCTGACCTGGCATGTATTTATATAATGCAACACTTTGAATTAGTGTTGCACGTCATAGAACAAGAATTCCAACCACAACACTGTGTTCACATCTAATGCAACAACAAATGAATGTTGTTGCAGAAAATCAAAGAATGCATAGCTTTCGCAACACTTTTCACGCAACGCACACAAATTAGTGTCGAATATGCCCACTTTTGTAGTAGTGTTCACTAGATCAAGTGACAATACACCCTAATTGGTAGCTAACCACTTAGCCATGCGACCTAATACCATTTCGGTTGTGAGACTAGAGGCCATAACATACGATTCACACCCTTATTTACTTTGAATGTCACATCCTCATACCCGCCAAGTCACAAATTGATTTCTCCAAACATACCACGGGTAAACAGCTAAGAGAAACGAATTCCTCCGCCACCGAACGTAAATATGTTTGAAGAGATCAACTTACGCGATCTATTAAATATACTTGTCAGACATTCTTCCATATAGATCTCCCTGGGACTAGACAGACCGAAGGCACTATTTTGTAAATAGGATAGCCCTTGCATAACTCCGTCTTCAATTATCTTCGTCATATTTGATCACAATGTTTACGCCATACGGAGTGGTTTTCAGATAATATATCTGATCCCTGTCTCTCCGTATTGACAATGGAAATATGGCCAAAAACTTTGTTAGTCGATGACTTAACGATCAAAGAAAAACATGTGTACAAACAACAGTCGTATTCCCAAATGGAAATCTTACCGATCTATCATCGTTTAATTTCCCAATTTCCCATTTATCATTTCCATATATTCATAAATTCCTTATTTTCTAAAATTAGAACATATACGTTATTAACTTTGGAAAACGTTTCCATTTCTGATTCACGCATCAATATCTTCCCACCTCTATCAGTCTGTAACTAGTATGAGAACAACTTACTAATTATAAACCTCAAAGGCCGAAACCAACATCGGATCGATACCCAGAAAGCCATCAACTCAACTAATTTCCAGTCAGTTTCTAATTTCAGTAATTCCCTTTAAATTCCTAATTCAAACCCCAAATTCCTTTATAATATTTTATTTACAAAATATTTACTTAAATCCTTAATTCACATTATATGTGAATAATATTTCTTCTTTCCAATCAAAACAGTTTGATTTCGTATTTAAAAACAATATCCCAAATCCAATTTCTATTTATACTTCTGACTATAGAATTATTCATATAAAACCTCATTTTATTCTTCTAATACTTATAATCCCATTTATAATCAACTTTATAAATGCTGCTCGAATTCCACTTAAAATATCGGTGTTAAAATCGATTCCTACTTCTCTATATAAATTCAGTCTTATATATTCAGTTTATTAAATGATAAATAATTTATTTAATTTACAAAACATTATTTATAAATTAATCTTCTCAATCTATTTGTTAAAATAGATTTCTATTTAATATCCACTTTAAACAATCTTCTCATAATTCTTTTATATCTCATCAAATATCCCTTTTATAATTCTATTTACTTTCTATATAAATAATCCTTTTATAAAATTCTTTGATTTTATAAATATTCCTTTTATAAAATTCTTTGATTTTATAAGTATATTGTTTTCAATTTACACTTTGAAAATTCACTTTTCACATTCCGGTGTTTATTATAGTGTTTAAAATACCAAATAACCATGATCAACATTATCTACACACCCATAATGTAATAACCCGGAAAATACGAGCCAATTTAAAATTTTTAAATTGATTATTTCAAAGCAATTTGAACCATTGAAATAGAATATTTCAATAAATTAGTGAGTTAAGAATATATAGGTCTGGAAAATTGATATTTTGCATATGGCCTCGGAATTCGACGAAACCACTTTTGTCGGGTCCGGGATGTCAAACTATTGCTAGGTTTCAAATTTCATAATTTTTCAAATCAATATGTGAGCGTGGCAAAAGAAAACGCGTTTGACCAGTTTCTGTTGAATTTAATCGACTAGAAATTGGCCATTTTTCAAACGGTCTCAGAATTCGACGAAACTAGTTTTGTTAGGACCGTATCGTCAATACGAAACTAGAAAATATTTTTCTGGAATTTTTCTAGTTAGTATGTGACCCCGGTAATTTGAAATGTACGTTTAAAATTCAATATAAGGACTTAAATGTAATTTCAATGGAAACTGATTGTAACGATCAAACCAGCTTACGATACATATCCCATTGTGTTCGGAATGGGGGTAAAACGCTATGGACGACAGGAGGTGGGCCTCGTTTCGAGGTCATATGTAAAAGTCAACCCTTGTGCAAAATTAAATAATTAAATAATGAAAAAAAAAAAAAACTCCCTCCTTTTCTTCTTCACTGCCCCCCCCCCCCGATCATTTACCAGAAAACAAATAAAAAAAAAAAAACCTAAAACCTAAATCGCGCCGCCCTCCAGACTTCGAAGCCACCGACGAGGACTTCGCCGAACCCCACCGCACGACCTCCTCCCTCCAGGCGACGCAACCCTCGCAAATCGAAGCAGCACCCCGAAGCAACCCTCGACAAATCGAAGCAGCCCCCGTCGAAGCCTGGAACCCTGCCGCGACACCTCCCTGAACCTCCGAACGCCACCTGAGCCGCCGACGACGCCTCTTCTTCCCTCCTCCCCTTCGCAAGCTGTCGGTGAGCCATTTTACTTTATATTTATTTTTATTTTTGTTTTATAATTTCTGATTTTAAAAAACGATTTAAAAACTAATTACTGTATTTTTTTTTTAGATTTAAAAACTGTATTTTTAATAGATTTATAAAACTGATTTCTTTTAGTTTTATAAACTGAATTTTTAAATGATTTAAAAAGAAATAAAAACAGAATTTTTAAAAACAGAATTTTTGAAAGAATTATAAACTGATTTTTATAAATTTTTAAAACTGATTTTTTATGAATTTTCAAAACAGAATTTTTGAAAGAAATAAAAACAGAATTTTTAAAAAGAAATAAAAACTGATTTGTTAAAGTTTTAAAACTGATTTGATAAAGTTTAAAAACTGATTTAAAAAGAAATAAAAACTGAGTTTATTTTAAAGGTTTGAAATAGGAAAAAAAAGGTTTTAAACTTTGAAATAGAAAAATATAAACTTTGAAATAGAAAAAGGTTTAATCTTTTAGTAGAAAAAGATTTGAACTTGCAAAAATAAAGATCATATTTTTAAAAAGAGAAAAGACAGAATTTTTGTTAAGTAGAAGAAGTAAGATATGATTCTTATATTTTTAAAGTAATAAAAATATAATTTTTACATCAAGAGAATATTAAAAATATAATCTTTGTTTTTAAAATATAATCTTTATATATTGATTAACATCGTAAAAATTCGATTTTTACTTATATAGAGAATACGGGCAACGAAAGCGACAAGAAGACGAAATAGACGAAGATTTCCATAAAGGAAGAGTTGTGTTATTGGATAGCTACTGGTGAGAAATTCTCACTCTTCAATTTCATTTTTTTATATATATATGTGTGGAAAATAAAAGTGAATTGCTATATATAAATATTTTTATATATATATATATATATATATATATACGCCCCCTCGTCCACAAACCATGGACGATATTTATTGGTTGAAATTGTTGTGAAAATTGGTTGACGGCAAATTGTTGTTTGGGATTGTTTGTGGTTGGTATTGAATTGATTGAGGTTGAAAAATACCCGTTTGTGATTGGAAAATTATTGGTTGAAACCACATAGGATTAGTTTGTGGTAATGAAATAAATATAAACATGCCGCCTGCGTGCGAATTAGATGCATGATCCCCATTGTCAAAAACCGCGAGGTTTTAAGGTAGAGCGAGGAGCCGTACTAGGGACGGTGCCGGTTTAACAACCCTGCCGTTATGCTGCCGAAATTTTGAATAATCTTTGTGTGTTAGAATTATTTTCATACGTTGAAATTATTTGCATGCATAGAAATTAAAGCCATATATTGAAACTATGTCCATGTGTGGAAATATTCATGTGTTGAAAAGTGTTGTGTGAAAATAAAATTCATTTGTGAATGAATGAAGTGTATAAACAATAAAAATCACATTTTTATATATATATATGAAGTATGAAAAATATTCGCTTTATATAAATAGTTTCAACAATCAAAATTTCATCTTTTCAATAAGAACAACATAAATAAATTGTCCATGTGTGGAAATGCTCATTTGTTGAGAAATGTGTGTAGTGGAAAAGATTCATGTGTTGAATAAAAAGATTGAACGATAAAAATTACATTTTTATTGAAACTATGAAGTGTTGAAACCATACGTTGGTTGAATAAATATTTTAAATGATAAAAATATCATTTTATCATATGTGTGATATGCTAAAGATATGCAGACGATGAAATAAATATTTGTGATAGAAATATTATTTTTAACATGCATAGGAACTAAATAAAATAGTCATGTGTTGAAATCTACTTTAGTTCGCCAAAATTATCATCTTTGAAATGTGAAGTGTTAAAAATATCCACTTGTTCAAATAAACGTGCATGAGTTGAAATATACATTAACTAGCTAATGATATGATTTTAGCCTATGCATGCGATATTAGAATGAATGGTATTTTTAGACCAAAGCAAGTCAAATATGAAGTTGAATCGAAAATGATAAATATTAGAAATTGTATATATGTGCATGCATATCTGTTGAACAGGTTATAGCAAAGGGGCTAGAGAAGAGGAATAAAATTTTGTGCCCGACAAATAGGTACACATTTACTGATTTGTTTGGGTGATGATTTTATGAGCCTATTGGCTAGCCGCTTGGCTTTTTCTTTTTCTTTTTGAGATTAGAAGGACCGGGAACGCTATTTGCGATTTCCCGATGCCCCCGGTACAGGGGAGGTTATGGCGAAATTTTCCAAAATTTTAGGGAGATAGAAAAATATTTGAAGTGAAAACGATATAGGAATTCTTGAATGGACTATATTTATATAAATATATAAATATAAATATAATTAAAACGAAACGTGGCCGTGCAGTTCATATTTTGAAACCGTGATTTCAAATGACTAGTGCGGAAGATCCGACCATTGGATTTTCCCGAAACCTCAACCGTTGGGTTCGCCTTGGAAATATCTTTCCAACGGCACCAACTTTGTGAAGATCCGACGGTTGGATTGTCTGGAATGTTTAAAACAAAATTAAGGAAAAACAACGCCAGAAACGATTATATTTATATATATATATAAATATAATTAAATTAAATCGAATAACGACGCTGCAGTTCGAAAATTGAAATCGTAACTTCAAATGGTTAGTGTGGAAGATCCGACCGTCGGATTTTCCTAAAACTGGAACCGTTGGGTTCGTTTTGAAAAGACCTTCCTAATGATGTAAAATTTGTGAAGATCCAACGGTTAGATTTTCCTATATGTGTAAAACAAAATTAGTGGAAAGCAGCGCCAGTGCGTCGGTACGACCTGAAACGTCGTTTAATTAAATATGGCCGTTTTAAATTAAATAAAAATGGCGATATATCGTTATTAAGTGCTATAGACGATATAGAGTGAAAATAAACCAATTTTGCTGTGTTTGCTTGATATGTGATGGTTGAATATATTTGAAGTGAAAATTATAACTAAACAACTGAAATGTGAATATTGAATAGTTCAACCCTGTGATTAATTGGTTTGAAAATCTAAATATACGTGGGTTATTTGAAAAGGCCGAGTTTATCTCATTTCAAATAATCGATCGACGTTGAGAAGTCGAAGAGTCGAAGACGACTGAAGACCGACGATCTCCACGTTGGATGGATGGGCGCTACTGATGCTCGTGATTGGAGTAGCTACCATGAAGGAATTGAAGTAGTAACCGTCCAAACATAGTGTTGATTGTACGGATATGCGAGGAATTGGTGCCTCCGGTTTCGTTCAGACCTAGAACAGACTTGTAAATGGACTGTGTGTCTGACATTGGATTTTGTTCTGTGTTGATTGATCTCTGTTAAATATATATCTGTTTGGCGGCGGAGAATATATTCTCTTGCTTAACGCCCTTCTCTGAGACGTACGAGCTTAGAGGTTATGTATTGACAGAAATCAGTCGCATGGAGTGGATTGCCTGTGTGGCACGCCTAAGTGGCATATGATCAAGGCTTCTGTTGCAAAGCAAAGTCTTGTGGTTGATGATCAAAGCATGGTCTGTGTGACTAGCTTTGTGTATAACGTGAATTCGCGAGCCTCACACCTCGGTATGAGTCAAAAACGGGAGACGGACCGCTGGGAGTGCACGACGTTTCTTTCTAGCTATGGTGGTGTCAGTGACCTACCAGCCCTGACATTATATATACTTTTCACCTGTGTGGTTGTTGGAATGCGAGGCGCCTCGATTATAGGTCTGTAAGGACCGGGAAACGTGTGTTCGGGAATAACTAATCCTCAAAAGTAAGAGAGGACCGGCCCAGCCGATTCCAAGGATCATAGTGGGGTCCTGGGACATTTGCTAGAGTGTCTCGAACGGAGAGGAGCTTGCCCCTTGCCTCGACTCAGGAAGGAATCCAATTTCCAATATGATATGTGCGATTGTGATTGTATTACTAGTATGGCGACATAGTGGTATGGGTCATTTATGCCGCCTATGATTGATATTTATGATTGAAATCGCTTTTGAAACATATATGCACTAGTAATAATATCAAACACTTTTGTTTATTCGTATGAAGCATCTTTGGCCATTATAAGGTAAAAACTCTATCCTCCGGCTTGTGTTGCATTGTGTGATGGGACCTGAGTCTTATAATGGCTTCATTTTAGAAAAAGCATTGCGTTGATTTAATCATTTACTTTACTTCATGCACTAGCACTCATTGGAGTAAACCCGTTCCGCGAAAGTGGCGTGGTCCTTTGATTTGCCTTATTATTGTTGTTAATAAGTTGAATAGATTTCTCATACCAGTCCCATGACTGACTCGTAGTTTGTTTCACCTTGCAAACTCGGGTGCCCTTATTTTCACACGGGCAGCCTAGTTACAGGTTTCTGACGCACCTTTTGGCTCATGGCGAGGCTCAACTACACCGTGCTGACTTGGATTTTCTCCGCCATTATTGTATCTATATTATGATTCCGCCACTGGCGATGTAGACTGATATTCCTTTTGTGTACTCTTTATGTATGATTCCGCCTCAGGCGATGGTGACTGATTATGTATCATTATGTACTAAGTTGTATCCTGTACTGTGCTTCTCTGATGTGATATTATCTATATGATTCCGCTGTCATATGTGTGTAAATTATTCTAATTTCTGTTTATGCTATTATCTGTGATATGCTAATGATGATTAATGTGTTATATTCCAATGATTATCCTTAACACCGTGCCACGGGGTTTTGGGATCGTCACACATAATCAATCACAAATAATATATCACATCATATATCACAATATATGAAAACAAACAATATTATAACTATTGAGGAATCCAATTGGATCCCTCCAACCTGTTTCCTTACACCCACAGACGTTAAACAATATAAATAACGTTGATTTCATTTCAATATGAAATATTCTAATAAACAGAATCAATATTTGACTAACGATTTATATATATTGTTATTTATAATTTCAACAAATAAATTAGCAATTCAACCAAACAATCAACACACAGCAATCAAATCATCATTTATCAACACTAGATTATATTTGTAAAAATATAAACTGTACAGAGTTAGTGAGATTTACTCACATTGGACGATCATCATTAAATAACGATAATTGTTGGTTGATTCAGACAGATAATTCATTTCGCTATAAATTGTAACGAGCTCCAATTCACTCCCAGTCAGTTCCATGGTGTAACCCCCGTCCATACGATTCCAACGGATCCTATTTTGTCCAATTTGGATTATGTATGAGATAGATGTTATATTTGCAAGCCTTTAAACAATTTAAACTAAAATAAACTTAAACCCCTTTTATGTAATTGGGCCTTTACCAAATTTTTAGGGGCCCACCTTCAATTCAAAGATCCAGTAACGCAAATACATCTTCCCCACTCTTGTGATTGTATCCCGCTCCAGACAATTGGTGAACACCATTTCCATGACTTCACATAACCCGTTCTCCACCTCCTCTTCACTTATTTCAATGAGACAACCACCATACTCCATCCCTTTACACAACCTTCAGCCTCATACCAAAAACAACGAACTCGAGTCCCCTTGGAGATTTGCGATTTCCACCACCGTATGCTAAAACCAGCGAACAACTTTCCCCCAAACTCCACGGAATTTTGTCAAAACATGCCATTTGATCCCAATAACACAAATACCTTAACCAATTTGCTAACTAAGCTCACAAATTTCCAAATTTCTTGAACCCTAGATGCGCTGTGATAAAACCAACGCAGAAAAAATCCTTTGAGCTTCAGAAAAATGATATTAGAAGCAAGAGCACCTCACTAGTAACCCATATATATATATATGTATGTATGTATGTATGTATGTTTTACAAATTATAGGATTTCCTATGAATTGATATTGATTTATGAAGGTGGATGTTCTTCACGTTTTGGTCTTAGTGGTGGCGCTCATTTCTATTGACCACTAAACGGAAAGAATTAGGTTTAAGGGATAGGTATGGTATATATAGAATAAATTTGTCTTGCTTAAGAAGCTTCCTTTATATTTATTTTTATTAATTTCTGTTCTATTATTTACTTAATTTATCATTTAAAAATTCCTCAGATCGTATACAATATCCAAAAATCATGAAAATGGGCATACAGATACGGTTCCACATTACGGACCGAACGAAACTTGTTTCATCGAATTCCGATTCCGTTTGCTCACACAGTGTATTTTTAAAGTCAAATTATTGAATGTTTTTCACATTAAAATAACTTACGGTCACATATTGTCCCCAAAAACCACGAAAATTAAAGTCTAGTAATAATTTAGTATATTGGATCCAACAAAATTAGTTTCATCGAAAACGGAGGTCATTTGCAAAACTGGCTATTTTTAAAGCTCTAAATAATCCATTTAGATATTAATATATTTAAAAATAATTAAATTAATATTAAAAAAATTAATATTATCGTATATATTTTCACGATATCATATAACCCCAAAATAAATATATTGGAATTTATAACTCGATATTTCAAAATTTCCAGTTATATCGATATTCAATTTATATTCAAATCCTTTTATAATATAAATAAATCGTTATAAATTATAAAGGAATTCCATAACGACTTTTCGAAAATTTGATTTGATCATAAATCAAAATCTACACGATGAAATCCTGATTTTTCTCTCCCATTAGAAAAATATACTTGACCAGCTCTGACGTTTCTTGTTTCACAGAAATCCGACTTAAAACGGATTCGGTATGTTCGTTTAAAGTTCGAATTGCCAATTTATGAACTGCCGCGCCATTTCAAGCACGATTAAAATTATAATATAATTATATGTTCAAATGTCGTTTATATAATATATTCGTTAATATAATTCAACTCTAAACTGAATTATATATTTTAAATTGTCCAATCCACACAATATTGCGAATTCCACTATTTTTGACTATTTTGGAAATTAAATATATTGTTCTTTTATTTTTATTAATTAAGCATTCAGTATTATTTAATTTTGGTCATTTTAAATTACCAAACCATTATTTAAATAATTAAATAAATTATTTATAATAAGGTTAAAAATACGGGTCGTTACATAGTCGTCGCCACCATTTCTATTGCGTTCACATGGCCAAGCACCTGCAAATCTCTGAAGGATTGTCACCAAGCACACTCTGTTACTTCAACCACGCACATGCCCCTTCACGCCCATGGAAGAAGTATCACCAGAGAAATGAAAATTCAGCCTAATCCTTGAGCAAGCCAACCTACTTCCTGTAGCCTACGCCGTCCTTTTGTGAAAGACCTTGTGCTTATCTCCAGCTACTCTCGTCTACATAAGTAGCATCCCATTCATTCGTTTCAGCAAAACAAAAACCTTCTCCTCAAATATAATCGCAAGCCCCCATTACTATGTAAAAACAAATGCTACCTCCGGGAAAATCCAACTTTGTCACTAATATATCACCTCCATATAACTTGCGAGTTGCAATGAACATGTACATGAAGTAGAAGCGAGGGGGCAGGTCTATTAGCAGGTGGAAGATGATGGAGCGGGGTGGATGAACTAGCTGGGAGCATTGGTTGGGTAAAATACTGGGGGAACTCGGAAGGGTGTTGGAATGGAACATGGACGTGTGTATGTGGGTTATAGAAGTTAAGTTGCGCATGAACAAGAAGAATTTGCGTCGGTATTGGTTTCTTTTAGGGGATATTCAGAGGTAAAATGGGGTGGACCATGTACTGGAAATGAAGCACAGCAGGAGAATGGCGTGGATGACACAATACGAAAGGAAGGATGCAGAGTGCATGGGGGAGGGGCTAAGTTTTGTCACGCAAGAAAAGAAAAGGAAATAATATAGCCGTTGCAGTTTCATATGAAGAAGAAGGATGTTGAGTGGGTATGGTGTGGTAAATAAGTCATGGCGTAGTTTTGCAGAAGCAACTGCATGGGAAGGAAGAGAAGTATCAAGGGAAATAGAAACCGAGACTAGAAAGAAGAGACGGGAAGAAAAGAAGTGGGGGAGAATACACGATGGGGATGGGACTGGAGTGGAAAGCATATGCATGAGGGCAGTAGTTCATGCGTTTTGACGTAGGGAATGGGACTGGAGATGCAGATAGCAACATGTAAGTGGGGGAAAAGAAATAAACGATATGAAGAAGACGCAACATAAGGACGTGGGCTGCTTGAAGATTATGGGCTTTCGGGCCTTTAATTTAAATAAAAATGAATGGGTTGACCCAGCATTTTACTAATAAACGAAAGGATCTGTAGGTAGCATTGTTAAAGGCAGAGGGTGGCTAGCATATTAAAGAAAAATGGAGAAAAACATGGAAGTGGAGAATGGTTGGAACTTAAAGGTAAGAAACAGTATAACTTTGCTAGCATATTACAGTAACAAGAATAACTAGTTAAATTTAAATCTTGATTTAAGGAAATAAATTAATTCATATAAACGTGTACGCTAATAATGGTACACCTTTGTACGGTGTAACAAGAATCCGACCAACAAGATTTGCTGGAATCGCATGGACGAGCAAAACATTTTGGAGCTAATTTAATCAGATTTGCGTGCAACTGAAATTTGCAGTTAAATTAAATGATTGTTTAATTTAACTGTGACTGAACCAATTCAACAATAAATGGAATTGTTATCCCTCAAAAATTCATACACACATTAGATGGTTATGTATGAGTTAGAGGCACAAGACAAGCACTCAAGTCAGATGAGCATCATAACGGGTTCGTTCGCATGTAAGTTAAAGGTCGAACACGATGTAGGGGAAGTCGCTCATTCCTATATCGAAAAGGTCGATCATGTGAGATAATGAAAAGAGCTAGTTCCGGTTACATATCCCACTCTGCAGTCATCCGTTTATACTATCCCAATAGATCGCGCCTATCAGCAAACGCCAAAATACCAGGGGTCGCACATGCCTCCTAAGTCCATTCATAGAACGCTACCCCAAGCGCTCGCTCATTCCTTGATCTGTCACTAGAGTTTCAATCATATGCTACCTACCAATCGGTCAGATACCAGCTCATGTAGGTCCACACTTACAAGCCTTGATCACTTGCTTGCAGACTGCGATGTTGGTCGCCCGTTCATCTATAACCAAATAAGCTGCATCAACCAGATACCATCTATCAATCAATCGTAAAAAGCTTGACATGATGACCCAGTCGATCGTTCTTGTACTAACTAGGAAGCTTCAACAAGTCGCCGGTACACTCATCGCCTTCCCGCCCATTCAGTGTGCTCAGACCTATACAGTCATTCGCTCCTATTAAGCTGCTCACTCCCATGAAGTCGTTCTAGGACAACTAAGTTCAACTGTCGCCAGTTAGCTACAACTAAGCAGTGGCATTTTCGTAATTAATCAATTAAGCGACCCGTATTCTGCATAAATGATTTTCAGATCATGTCTTCATAAAGACACACTTATAAATAGGTCATGGCTCCCACCAAAAAGAGGATGGATTTCTTGCGACCACGAAGTGCTGCAAAATTCATTCCTCCACCATCTCTTAAACATTCTCAACCATCGTCATCATCTCCACTTGAAGGATCTTCATCCATTTGGCCATGGTGTCCATTAAGATCTTATAAGTGTAAAAAAGGTTAAAAAACATCCTCCTTCTCCGTCACTCATCCATCCTTCTCCTTCATAGATCCATCATTCCTCCATTGGATTTCGTGAATATAAATGAGATTTATATGTAAGAGAGAGAGAATATGTTGTAAAGAGAGAGGATGCATGTACAAAGAGAGCTTATATGCTTTGTTATCATTGTGATGATAATAAAAACTGCCTCCATAGTGGATGTTGGCCTAGTTTAGGGCCGAACCACTCTAAAACCTTGTCTCTTTTTGCTTCTCTTACATTTTCACTTTCAAATTTTGTTGAGCGTGGCTCCATTTACTTTGTAACCATATTAGTGAAGTACGGTTCTCGTACCATTGGCTTTTGAGCCATTTTTTGGTGAAAACATTTGGCGCCCACTGTGTGGCCGTGTTCATATTTTCTTCCTTCATATTTTCCTCCGATTCCAATAGCCCACCCTTGAAACCTAAACCGCCTCCTTCCTCAAAGCCATGGCAGGTTCAAAGAAAAATAAGCCCATCAGAGCTACCATAATTATTGGAGGATGTTCGCGGTGATGAAGCTACACCACAAGTTTTGAATCAAGAAGTTGGAGAGTCCTCTAGGCCATCTGTAACACAAGATAAGTTTAATATGGCTGTGACTGGTTTAAATGAAAAAATGGATGCTACGACAAAAATAATGATGGAAAGCTTGATGCCTTTATTAATGCTCAAACCAATCTTCTGCCACTGAATGTTGTAAACATTCTTGATGAAAAAGAAGACCCTTCTGCCTCAGACCCTGGTCGATCCCACTTCTCAGTGGAAGACAAGGGGGAGGCCGACTTGAAAACTCTAAGGTCAAAGTCCCACAGCACGAGGTGAAACATACAACTCAGAGCGTCGCAAGTCCCACCAAAGGGACACCCCCCAAGAAAGGTACAAGTCATCGGAACTCGAACCACAATCGCACCAACAAAAGCACCAACACCAAGCCCGTGGAACGAGCGGGCTACGAAAAACGCATTACGGAGATGATTCATCGAATAATGAAAGAAAAAGCGGTCCGAGAACATGATGAGAAAGAATGGGAATTTTCACCCAGTAAAAACCCGTTTACAGAAAGGATCCGTCAAGCGTAGTTTCCTAAGAAATTCATACCCCCCACAATAGCAGCTTATGGTCGTACTGGAGATCCGAACATCTTCCTATTCAAATATGATCAACATATGAATGGAGCAAGAGCAACTGGTGAGATAAAATGCTTGTACTTCCCCGTGTGCCTGGAAGGTGTGGCCTCGCTATGGTTCACTATACTCCCACCTAAATGCATTGATCAATTTGCTGACTTGGCAAGAAGATTTCAGGACCAGTTCCTTGTACAAGCTACTAAAGCGAGGGATGTAATATCACTCAACGAGATGGAACAAATGTCTGGAGAAACCATCAAAGCTTTTCTTACACGATTCCATGCTGCAGCAGCTGAAGTCATAGAACCAGAACCTTGGTATTTGTTAGCAACAATGAAAGGTGCTATCGATAAGAAATCGGAATTTGGAAAATGGCTCAAGATGAAGAAAACCAAAATTCTAAAGAAGTCCTATAAGAAAGCCGAAGAGTACATGAGCATCGAAGATGATACGCCAAATATTTAGAAGGTCATAGAAAGTAGCATAACCAAAGAAGGGAAAGGCAACGAGTTCCAGACCGAGCAGAAGAGAGGAACTAATGAGAAGGAGGACAAAGCACATAAGAAGTCATTATTTTTTTAAACAGACAGAGTTGACTCCTTTGAATGAAACCCCAGAGAGGATTTATTCCACTATAAAAGACTCAGGCATTTTTCCTAAGGTAAAACGACAAAGGGTTGCGGAGTAGCAAGCCAATTCCGAAATTTTTTGCCGATTTCATAATCAGCCAGGGCACAACACAAATGAGAGCCGACACCTAAGAAGCTTAATTGAAGGGCTTATCTGAACAAACCAACTATAGCAGTATGCCAAAAATCATAAAAACGCTCTAGCTATCCAAGGGCAGTGTAATGTCACCTGTAACACCCCATGTCCATTAATGTCCCTCACAAAGGGAATGCATTATCTTCTATGGAGCGTTTTAAGTGAGTATAGAACAGAAACTTAACAACAAGACAGACATAAACAGTACTTGAAAAATTAAAAAGTTTATTTCATTACAGCGGTAAATACTATGTTTGATTACAGCGGTAAATACTATGTTTCATTACAGCGGTAAACACTATGCATTATCTTCTAAAAGCAAGAAGCACAGCTGTCCAAAATCAAGCTCCACTGGTGCTAGTTCCAACCTGAGCACCTGGGGGCGAGGAAGAAAAGATGAGGAAACAAAGGGGGTCAGACATAAAGTCTGGCGAGTGCGATAACTTTAACAATATAATCACCAAAGTAACTAGGCTAAGGCATAAGTTGGAAAATAAGGAAATGACCATGAACCATTGAGTATGGAAGAGTAAACAAGGAAACAGGATGAACAACGATATCGTTAAAGCGCACCTAACCCACTGTAAGATAATTACTAAACTACACCAACACTATGAGATAATTACTATACTGCACCACCACTAGTATACTGCACCACCACTAGTCACCCTAAGGTTGATCCTGTCTACTGAACATAAGGGATAATAATAATGGTAGTTTTGTGTACCCCTAGCTGCTGTCATAGGTGCCGCCTGCTCCTATCTCCACTACTGGTACCCACTATCCTCCCTATTTTAATTACAATATTCATAATATGGTAGTTGTACTCCTAGCTGCTGTCATAGGTCCGCCTGCCCCAATCTCCACTAGTCGTACCCACTACCTTCCCCATTCGATCGGCTCCTTAACTTGTAGATACCCGTGCTGGTCCCACAGTGGGGTGTATCACTCCCCAAAGTGGCAACCCAATACTACCAGAGATGCACAGCTTATACCTACACGATGCAACAACGTCTTACCTACCAGCCCGGGTCCACACACGCATATGAACCCGTTGGACTTGCGTTACCACCGCTAACCCGGTTTGGCCTCTTACAGTCAAGCCCAGTATGTGTGTCCCGTCCTCGACTTGGGTCGAGCCCACAAAGATACGTATGGGTTACTGGTTGAAATGGGCCCCCATGACTTGACACAAGCTATCCACCTAAGCTTGGTCCCCTCTTGTATTTCCCACTTAACACACTTCTTATTCATGTTTCAATTACATGTTTCAATTTTGGTTAAGTATTTCTAATCGTATTTCAAATGCCACCCAAGGCACCCACTAGATTCCACATGCCACCCAAGGCACCCACTTAACCCCCTCATGTCCCACTACATGTTTATCTGGTTGAGTGTTTCTTAATTCATTAAGACCGTAACCTCAGAAAGACCTCTCACATTAGACTGACATTTGTGGCAGCTGGGTTTGCCGGGCGGGTCCGGGCAGTCTTACACCACAAAAGAGCCTAACCTCATGTCTTTACAATTGTTACATATTTAATTTATGCCTAAGACCTCCCACATTAGACTGGCATTTGTGGCAGCTGGATTTGCCGGGCGGGTCCGGGCAGTCTTACACCACAAAAGAGCCTAACCTCGTGTCTTAGACGATTAATTACTCCTAATTAATCATTCCCCAATTTGAATTACTTTCCCTATTCAAATTATCAATCAACTCCAAATTTAACGATGTCCATAATTGACTCAATTATGTCCATCCATTTACGGTATGAAAATCAAACCAATTTTCATCACAAATTTATTTTATGTATTTTAAGGCATTTATGCCAATTAAATCTTTAAATATTATCCCCTTTACCCCACGTTGTACGTTCGTTCGTTTAAAGTAAAATATATGTTAGACTCGAATAGTCTAACTCATGGAATAAAGAGAAAACATCACAACATACAAATAATTAAATCTAGATCTAAACATAAGGGGTGAGCTTGCATGTGTGAATGATGTTCAACATCTAAAACTTGCATATGCCAAAGTTACAACTTGCATAAAATTACATATGTCATAAATCCAAATCTAAAGATGTGAACTTGTTTTGATATTGGTCACAAACTTGCATAAATCATGTATGTCATAGATCTATATCTAAAGGTGTAAACTTGCGTAGGCAGTAACCACAAACTTGCATAACATGATTCATTTTCAAACACATGTATTCATATAAACTTGCATATGTGATTTATGCAACATAACAATGGTATAAACTTACATCTAAACATGTAAACTAGCATGTAGAATTTGGCATATAACTCACACATGTCATAGCCTAACTTTAGATCTAAAATAGATGCCATGAAGCATATAAGGTTATACATATAATTTTCCCCAACTTGCATATGATTCATGTCTTAATAAAAAAAAAATCTAAACTCGCATACATACTTATGATTTATCATATGAACCAACATACCCAAACTAACATATGAACAACATGGTGATTCGATTATACATAAGCCAATCATAAAATTACAACATAGATGATCACAACTTTACAAGATAGCATCATAGAATTTACAACATAAACATCACAATTTTACTACATGAATAATAACATGCGGTCAATAATTCACATTATATCCAAATAGTCCACATCATAACTCAATCCAATTAATTTGCTAATTTTTTTATTAAAATTATCGAACTCACAATTCAGAGAAGGTCTTGAATTCTGAATTCTGAGTTCTGAAGTTGTAATAGCTTTCCCTTGAAGAAGATTCGTTGTTAAAGTTGAAAAGGATTGATTTAGACTAGCTTTCTTCCTCTTTAGTTGGTGGCGGCTATGCTGAGTTGCTAGGTGACGGCATGGAGGCCATGAACCTAATTTTGTTTTGATTTTAGGGTTTGAGTCTAGAGGTATTTTTATAGAGTTTAGGATTAATTTAGGCCATCCGATCAACCTAGAAGTAACCTGAACCATCCACACAAGATAGGGTGACACCTTAGCCCTAATGACTCAGCACAGTGTATTAAATGTTCATTTTTTTCTATAATTTACATATTTCTTATTTATGACAAATTCCATATGTAAATTATTCCCTTTTTAATTATGTCATAACTATATTTTTAATTATGCTCACAATCAATGGTATACTAAATATACCATTTCATGAGCCAATCTATGCCATGTAATGTTCATGTTTATCCTTCATATGTGTATGTAAATTATAAATCTATTGTTGTTAATTATATATTCTCCCTTTTACCGTATACATTAATTACCCATATACAAATATCCATTTATACATGCATAAATCTTTCTTACCTTTAATTTGTCATAAAAGCCAATCAAAGAAGGCCACATAAAAAAACAATCATGCCATGATAAATGTTCCTAAATTATGCCTACTTAATATATATATATATATATTCCTTTTAATTAATATCAATGACAAATTAACACTCATCTACAAATTAATTTCAATCTATTCATGTTTACATTAACTGCCCATATATATATATATATATATATATATATATATATACACACACACACATACATACATACATGCACCTATTCATAAATTCTAATACTGACAAATAATGCAAATTGATTGCTTACGTAAAAAAAGGAAATCGAGTATATAATTTAATTTCCCTTTTTTTTTCTACTTTCCTTGCAACATGCAAAATTAATGCGTAATGAAGTTACCTACATACATACATATTTATTTATGCATAAATCTTTCCCTCCAAATAAATTGACTATATTTATCTTCTCAATTATATATATATATATCTTCCCAATTAACCATTTTCACACTAAACTACTTTTTGAACCACGTTCACACTAAGCCTCTTTTTATCCATTTCCCTAAAACAAAAATATGGTGTTGGTGCGAATCGAACTCTGTACCTCTTGTATGGAAGTCACATGTTCCAACCAAATGAGCTACTAAGTCTTTTGCTTACAAACCTTAGAACAATGCTAAACATTTATTCTTTTCTCATTCTTTTTTTTTTCATGTTTTGCTACAATATTTAATTTAAAGATATCTTTTTCACACGGAGTCCAATTTACGCAAACTCGGACTCTATCTCAACCAGAATTATGGGACGAACATAATGGCACAGCCCGTTTCCCTTAATTCTCACATCTGAGATTAATTATTCTTTAATTTAGTTGATTCGATTATTCAAAAATTCAGGGTGTTACATTCTCCCCTACTTAAAGGATTTCGTCCTCGAAATCTCTAAGTCAAGAAGAACGTATCCTACCATCCAAACAACCATCTACCCAACCATCAAACAAAGGCATCCATTGTCCTTAAAATTTTCTAATGCTGTATGAACATATGCAAGAAGTGTGTGTATATGTTCCTTATCTAATGCAAAATCAGGCGGTCTACTGATTCGGTTGACCTCCTAAATGCAAACCATGATAGTGCCATGCGTCCATTATGTAGCGAAAGAATCCTATCGATACATATTATCTCTACATGCGTGCACAACCATTCACCAAAACGCAACATCCATATGATAGTACAACCATTATACATCCATTACTTAAATATGTACACACATTTTTATGCAATATGAAGTGACTGAGGCGATCTAGTGCCTAAAGTGTGTGTATAGGCATCCACCAGCAACCACTAGCAAACACTTGCATCCACATGCATCCATCATACATAACATGTCTCAAACACATGTTTCAACCATAGTTTCTATCTAAAGGTCGAAGACTCGATTGATATGATGCAACTGAGTGACAGAGGCAAGTACGATTAAAACAAAAGCTTTGTTCCTATCAGACATCGGTTTAAGAGAACAATCCCTTAAGTATCAACCCCGAAGACCAAAATCAACATCATATTGATACTCAGAGAATCGCTTCCATTAAACAAATGCCCAACTGGAAATCTACTTCCCGCTTCGAGTAAAAACTCTTAACCTTATTAGAAATATTCAGATACTTACAGACTACTGGTACAGATCAGATTATCAAATGATTCTTATGAAACCAAGCAGCTAGTCGAACCTTCCTCCCCTCATCTATCTCAAAGATGCCGACAAGTCCTCCACTTTCTCGAGCAAACTTCTAGCCCCGACAAACGTCTAAGTCCCATGAAGCGTTTTTCCGCCCATCGAACGGAAGTCCTCATATATCTTAGGAAAAAGCATCTATACGCGGAGGAAGAGATTCAAAAGGGAAAGAGGAAGAGATTCAAAACAGAGAATCGAAGGAAAGATATATGGCTCTTGGCGATTATGTTTTTAAAATAAACCTTTCTTTTGAAAATACTCTCCTTAAAACATATTTTTAAAAGTATTTCTTTATAAAATGCTTTTGAAAAATAGTTTTTCAAAATCTCATATCTGTTCTGTTAACCTTCAGCTCTGATACCACGTGTAACACCCCATGTCCATTAATGTCACTCACAAAGGGAATGCATTAACTTCTATGGAGCGTTTTAAGTGAGTATAGAACAGAAACTTAACAACAGGACAGATATAAATAGTACTTGAAAAATTAAAAACTTTATTTCATTGCAGCGGAAACTACATATGTTTGATTACATCGTCAAAACCAGAGCCTAGTACATAATATCCATCTTGACTAAATCAAAGTACATAAATTGAAAGACATAATCCCTAATACAAAATAGCCATAAATAAAAGAGAGGCTAAACTTTACTTCATTGATCCAAGCAATCTTCTAAAAGCAAGAAGCACAGCTGTCCAAAATCAAGCTCCACTGGTGCTAGTTCCAACCTGAGCACCTTGGGGGGGGGAGGAAGAAAAGATGAGGAAACAAGGGGGTCAGACATTAAGTCTGGCGAGTGCGATAACTTTAACAATATAATCACCAAAGTAACTAGGCTAAGGCATAAGTTGGAAAATAAGGAAATGACCATGAACCATTGAGTATGGCAGAGTAAACAAGGAAACCGGATGAACAACGATATCGTTAAAGCGCACCTAACCCACTGTAAGATAATTACTAAACTACACCTACACTATGAGATAATTGCTATACTGCACCACCACTAGTATACTGCACCACCACTAGTCACCCTAAGGTTGATCCTGCCTACAGAACATAAGTGATAATAATAATGGTAGTTTCGTGTACCCCTAGCTGTTGTCATAGGAGCCGCCTACTCCTATCTCCGCTAGTGGTACCCACTACCCTCCCTATTCTAATTACAATATTCATAATATGGTAGTTGTACTCCTAGCTGCTGTCATAGGTGCCGCATGCTCCTATCTCCACTAGTCGTACGCACTACCTTCCCCATTCGGTCGGCTCCCTAACTCGTAGATACCCGTGTTGGTCCCACAGTGGGGTGTATCACTCCCCAAAGTGGCAAGCCAATACTACCAGAGATGCACGGCTTATACTTACACGATGCAACAACGTCTTACCTACCGGCCTGGGTCCACACACGCATATGAACCCGTTGGACTTGCGTTGCCACCACTAACCCGGTTTGGCCTCTTACAGTCAAGCCCAGTATGCGTGTCCCGTCCTCGACTTGGGTAGAGCCCACAAAGATACGTATGGATTACTGGTTAAAATGGCCCCCCATGACTTGACACAAGCTATCCACCTAAGCTTGGTCCCCTCTAGTATTTCCCACTTTACCCACTTCTTATTCATGTTTCAATTACATGTTTCAATTTTGGTTAAGTATTTCTAATCGTATTTCAAATGCCACCCAAGGCACCCACTAGATTCCGCATGCCACCCAAGGCACCTACTTAACCCCCTCATGTCCCACTACACGTTTACCTGGTTAAGTGTTTCTTAATTCATTAAGACCGTAGCCTCATAAAGACCTCTCACATTAGACTGGCATTTGTGGCAGCTAGATTTGTCGGGCGGGTCCGGGCAGTCTTACACCACAAAAGAGCCTAACCTCGTGTCTTTACAATTGTTACGTATTTAATTTATGCCTAAGACCTCCCACATTAGACTGGCATTTGTGGCAGCTGGATTTGCCGAGCGGGTCCGGGCAGTCTTACACCAAAAAAGAGCCTAACCTCGTGTCTTAGACGATTAATTACTCCTAATTAATCATTCCCCAGTTTGAATTATTTTCCCTATTCAAATTATCAATCAACTCCAAATTTAACGATATCCATAATTGACTCAATTATGTCCATCCATTTATGGTATGAAAAATCATACCAATTTTCATCACAAATTTATTTTATGTCTTTTAAGGCATTTATGCCAATTAAATCTTTTAATATTATCTCGTTTACCCCACGTTGTACGTTCATTCGTTTAACGAAAAATATACGTTAGACTCGAATAGTAACTCATGGAATAAAGAGAAAACATCACAACATACATATAGTTAAATCTAGATCTAAACATAAGGGGTGAACTTGCATGTGTGAATGATGTTCTACATCTAAAACTTGCATAGACCAAAGTTACAACTTGCATAAAATTACGTATGTCATAAATCCAAATCTAAAGGTGTGAACATGATTAGATAATGGTCACAAACTTGCATAAATCATGTATGTCATAGATGTACATCAAAAGGTGTAAACTTGCATAGGCAGTAACTACAAACTTGCATAACATGATTCATTTTCAAACACATGTATTCATATAAACTTGCATATGTGATTTATGCAACATAACAATGGTATAAACCTACATGTAAACTAGCATGTAGAATTTGGCATATAACTCACACATGTCATAGCCTAATTTTAGATCTAAAATAGATGCCATGAAGCATATAAGGTTATACATATAATTTTCCCCAACTTGCATATGATTCATGTCTTAATAAAAAAAATCTAAACTCGCATACATACTTATGATTTATCATATGAACCAACATACCCAAACTAACATATGAACAACATGGTGATTCGATTATACATAAGCCAATCATAAAATTACAACATAGATGATCACAACTTTACAAGATAGCATCATAGAATTTACCACATAAACATCACAATTTTACTACATGAATAATAACATGCGGTCAATAATTCACATTATATCCAAATAGTCCACATCATAACTCAATCCAATTAATTTGCTAATTTTTTTATTAAAATTATCGAACTCACAATTCAGAGAAGGTCTTGAATTCTGAATTCTGAGTTCTGAAGTTGTAATAGCTTTCCCTTGAAGAAGATTCGTTGTTAAAGTTGAAAAGGATTGATTTAGACTAGCTTTCTTCCTCTTTAGTTGGTGGCGGCTATGCTGAGTTGCTAGGTGACGGCATGGAGGCCATGAACCTAATTTTGTTTTGATTTTAGGGTTTGAGTCTAGAGGTATTTTTATAGAGTTTAGGATTAATTTAGGCCATCCGATCAACCTAGAAGTAACCTGAACCATCCACACAAGATAGGGTGACACCTTAGCCCTAATGACTCAGCACAGTGTATTAAATGTTCATTTTTTTCTATAATTTACATATTTCTTATTTATGACAAATTCCTTATGTAAATTATTCCCTTTTTAATTATGCCATAACTATATTTTTAATTATGCTCACAATCAATGGTATACTAAATATACCATTTCATGAGCCAATCTATGCCATGTAATGTTCATGTTTATCCTTCATATGTGTATGTAAATTATAAATCTATTGTTGTTAATTATATATTCTCCCATTTACCGTATACATTAATTACCCATATACAAATATCCATTTATACATGCATAAATCTTTCTTACCTTTAATTTGTCATAAAAGCCAATCAAAGAAGGCCACATAAAAAAACAATCATGCCATGATAAATGTTCCCAAATTATGCATACTTAATATATATATATATATATATATATTCCTTTTAATTAATATCAATGACAAACTAACACTCATCTACAAATTAATTTCAATCTATTCATGTTTACATTAACTGCCCATATATATATATATATATATATATATATATGTGTGTGTGTGTGTGTGTGTGTATATATATATATACACACCTATTCATAAGTTCTAATATTGGCAAATAATACAAATTGATTGCTTACATAAAAAAAGGAAATCGAGTATATAATTTAATTTCCCTTTTTTTTCTACTGTCCTTGCAACATGCAAAATTAATGCATAATGAAGTTACCTACATACATACATATCTATTTATGCATAAATCTTTCCCTCCAAATAAATCGACTGTATTTATCTTCTCAATTAAATAAATATATATACATAATATATATATTTAATATATATATATATATATATCTATCTTCCCAATTAACCATTTTCACTCTAAACTACTTTTTGAACCGCGTTCACACTAAGCCGCTTTTTAGCCATTCCCCTAAAACAAAAATATGGTGTTGGCGGGGATCGAACTTTGTACCTCTTGTATGCAAGTCACATGTTCCAACCAAATGAGCTACTAAGTCTTTTGCTTACAAACCTTAGAACAATGCTAAACATTTATTCTTTTCTCATTCTTTTTTTTTCATGTTTTGCTGCAATATTTAATTTAAAGATATCTTTTTCATACGGAGTCCAATTTACGCAAACTCGGACTCTGTCTCAACCAGAATTCCGAGACGAACACAATGGCGCAACCCATTTCCCTTAATTCTCACATCTGAGATTAATTATTCTTTAATTTAGTTGATTCGATTATTCAAAAATTCAGAGTGTTACATCACCGGTCATCCCGTACCACATGAGAAAGCCCAAGTTCCCGTAGACTTATGACTGGTCATCAACTTACGACCACTGATGACAATTCAATACCCAGAGCTAAGAATATGCGATCCTCATCGCCTTTACTTTACTATTACTCTACTTTTCTTTGCTTCTTTCAATGTTTCTATAAACAATCTAGGATTTACCTATACTGTACCAAACAAGAGCTTTACGAACCAAAATCTATTTGCTTGCACAGATCATACATTTGCTAGCTCGCACTAAAACTGATCTCCAAATATAGGGAAAGAAAAGAGGGTGGGCGACCGCTCATCTATAGGCCAACCGTAACTGAAAGCTTTCCAAGTGTATCCTGGTTAGAACAATTCAAGCATCAAACACCAAAAGCATCATTCAAACCAAGAAAGAAGATTAAACCTACCACCTTGCAAATCTCAAAAGAAAGAATCATTCTAAGTCAAATGATGAAAAATGTGTCAAGCTGGAAAGCTGCACTTTTCATCACAAAGACACACAATTCTTAGTAATCATTCAAAACAAAAATCCTAGACGAAAGGGGGTAACAGAAATCCTAGCCGAAGGGGGTAACAGAAATACTGGCCGAAAGGGGGTAACAGAAATCCAGGCCGAAATTGGTTATCCAATTTAGGTCTCTGTTTTCTCACGAAAAACCAGATCAAACCAAACCAAAATTGGATCGAAAACTTGAAACCCAAGTCCTCCGCTTAGGTCACGTACTCAAAACCAGTCTCCGAAGGGCTTGGGTCACCGAGTCAGAGAGATATAGGGTTGAGTGCATTCTAATAAAAAACAACAATATGTATATTTATACGAATATGCATTTAATCGAGTCTTCGAAGGGCTTGGGACGCCAGGTCAGGGAGAAACGTGATTAAATACATCATAGGGTACATGCGACTCTTCGGGGGCATGCGTTCAAGTACAAGTTTTGAGGGGCTTGAATTACCATGTCACTGGCAAATATGAGTAAATGCATGATAAGAATAAAACCCCTTGAAGGAGAGCAATAAAAATGAGATCCTAAGATTACAACAAATTTTGATACGGAGGTATAACCATGGTGCTAAAGCAAACCAACAATACTAACACTACATGCCATAAGTCCGTGACATTCGTACGCCCAGTAAAGTATAGTGTGATATGGATAAACCGTGATAAAAGTACAATATGCAACGTGCTAGTGAGAAAGGTAATAAAGCTAAATAAAAGGCCATAACACAATAAAGCAAAACAAAAATTCATTACAGAGTCGCATACCAGTCGCAGGATCATAAAGTTGGCAACACAAGCATAAAATAGCAAGGGAGGACTGGCACTCGCATATACAACTAGTCTAAGAATCATCATTTCTCTTCACCATCCCCAGTACATTTCTTGGCGGTATCTTCTTGAGCAACGTGATCATCAGTGGAATGAGCCTCAGTAGCATTTTCATTAATAATTGAAAGATCCGCAGGAGAATTCTGAGAGCCCGAAGCCCCAGCATTAACGGGACGAGGAGTGTGCACGGAGACAGTATTCAGAGCCTCTTTCCCAAGGGAGTGAGCTCGTTCATCTGCTAGTATCTTTCTACCCTTATCTAAAACATCGCGATATTCTGCTTCTAAAAGGGTCTCTTGGAGAACATTGTCTTCTTTATCTTTGGAATATTTAAGCACTTGCTCCCAGATGAAAGCCAATGTTCGAGGGAAATCCTTGTACAGAAAACTCAGGCTTCCGCGATTTATAACATTGAGAACGTAAAATCAGAACCGAGTTTCATCAGTTTTAATTTTGGCTCGCCCAAGATCGCTGGTTAGCTTTGCTTTTTCTTCTTCCATAGTTTTGAGGACTTTACTTTGAAAAATAATTTTTTCTTCAAGAAGTATCTTCTCCCGTTGGCAAGAAGCTACAGCTTGTTGTTCCAAAGTCAGTTGAGATTCAGTGGATTCTCGGCCAGATCGAGCTTTCTGAATTTCCTTTTTGATAGCCTCAATCTCCCCATTAAGTTTCTCATTTTCAGCTTCTAAGCTACTTGTCCTAATATCTTTGCCCTTCAAAGATGCAATTTCAAATTTCTGAGATTTAATCATATGGATCAGTTTCTGGTAGTATCCTTAGCTTCGTCCAATTAAACTTCAAGTTGACTCTTAGTAATATCAAGTTGAGTGGTCGTAGAGTTTTTTATAGCACTCAGCTCTCCAACGGCATTCTGGTTATCGTATGGGAACAAATTTAAGTCCAAATCCAGTCCTCTTAAATCTCAACCTTCAAATGGATCCTTCAACTTTGGATTACCAAGGGGAATTTCATAAGGAGGCCTGTCAAGGATCACTGGATCTGGCAAGAAGTGGAAACAATAGATTGAGAATTTGCGAGGGATTGTTCCGGAGAGACAAGAAGATTGGGGTTCAAGAGTTCGGCCGATTTATGAGATTTCTGGGGCTCATCCCCACCTTGTTCGTCGTTATCTCTTTTTTTCTAAGAACCCTCATTGTTCGTAACCTCTTTATAAGATATCTATAAATGATGGTGTTTCCTCTTGTTCCATTGATTAGCCAATGAAGGTTCAGGAGCATCATCGGATTGGGGATCTGAAGGCAACCAAGGGCACTTTGAGCAACAAGAAAGACAGGACTGTAGAAGATTTTGTGGATTAACGAGACTAGCATTTGGGAAAGCTGTCCGATAAAGATAGTCTCAT
Organism: Allium sativum; assembly: GCA_030737875.1. Taxonomy (NCBI): domain Eukaryota; kingdom Viridiplantae; phylum Streptophyta; class Magnoliopsida; order Asparagales; family Amaryllidaceae; genus Allium; species Allium sativum. The sequence continues at coordinate 1,040,502,912 of CM060916.1, read as the reverse complement.
TCCTGAATCTGGAAAAGAGAGAGAAAAAACTTTAGCACCTGTATCAAAAAACATCGGGATAAATTAAAAAAGGAAATGCATTAGGTGTATATGGAGGAACTAAAGCAATCCCTAGCCTTGCGAGATACTTTCCTGGCCTAGAAACAAGAGCTTTGAGCATTCTTGTATTTAAGATTTGGGGTTTAAATATTTGAATAACAGTATCACCTTGGACAAGATCTTTAGCTAAATCAAGTAACGCCGAGATCCTTAAAAGTTTCTGAACCACCCTCTTCTTGATTACCCCGAACGGGAGAACTCTCATCAACTTCCAAAGTTTCCTTAGAAGTCACTCAAGTTTCATCAAACTGCTCACTCTCTTTCACCAGATCCGAGACAGTTTTTGAAGAAGTTGCACTTGCGTTATCCTGGTCAGTTTCCTCTAGAGAAGGACCCTCCTTCCCAGTCTGGTCCGATGAAAACACGGGATCTTTACCCTTACGACGATTGGATACTACCTTTTTAGCAGAAACCAATTTGGATTTATGAGCTGCTTTACTGCTCTTTGTGAGGTTGGAATGCTTCTTTCTTGGGGCCTTTTTGGCCGGAGACCTGCTAGCGGCGCCCTTGTTATCTGAAGAATCCACCGCGAAAGTACGTAGAGGAGAAAGCAAGTTATAATGACGTAGGAACTCTTCGATAATCAAAAAGTTCCTATTCCTCTTACTTTCCTTGACGACCAGTAGAGAATTGTAGAGATCTTGATTAAAGGCGATGCTCTGATCAGGAAGCACTGTAATATGGCTAAAGACTTAAGTAAAAGGTAAAAAGGAGTAAAAAGGGGCATGACAAGTAAATATACTCATCGCCTTTCATCCATAAGACACATAAGCCATCAAGGCATCGAACAAAGAAATATTGATTAGGAAATCCCTGAACACTTTCCACTAGGCCAGTAATTATTCTGGAACCCCGACTTTCGACAAAAATAATTGAAGGGCATTGGTTCCTTTTCTTAAAGGAATATAAGGAGCATATATCTTCGAATGATGAGCATGTTGTTTCTCTCTCATATAAAGGATATAAAGGCCAAGTAAAAATGCCATAACCGTTTGGATGTAACTGACACGTGGCGATAGCCAAGTTCCGAAGAATCATCTCTAAATAAGTATTAAAAGGAGGAATCACCCTGCTCATCAACATACTACGATTAACATCAACATATCCAGTTAGAGGAACATTCGCAAAATCCTTCTCTCCGGTCATCTTGGCTTTTTCCTCTTCCGAAATTCCAAACTGGTTGCACAATTGTTGAAACAAGCCAAAAGAAAGTTCTGTCTCGTGCCTCTCGCAAAGAATACTAGAAAGTGCATAGGTCTTTGGGAAGTCTTGAGTGGCATTTACCTCAGGGGTAGTACCTGAGGTGGTTCCAGCAGTCTGGTCAGAACTCCTAGCTTGGTCAGACACAGTTCAGTCCTTAGGATTCTGGTATGATTGATGACGAGTTAGCATTTCTAAATAAATAGATATTTTGTCACTAGAAGTTAGTATTACCAAACGAGGTCATGCACGAACAACCCATACAGGACAAAAGAAGCAATCCAACCAAGCTCAACGCATAAACAGCCCAAACATTTGACTGTTCACATGACATAAGTCCAATCATTCACAATAAGTTTTGGCCCGCTTGCATGTGAATAACCAGATTCCAGATCTAAACTCATACTGCCCCTGACATGGTCACATATAACCATATTACGACATCTACTCAAAATCAAATCAAGGCAGTTGCGCATATTTAATCGCAATGCGTCGATCGTGACCAACCTCATGAAGAAGTAGAGAAAGAATGACCCTTGCTAAATTGAAGTTGGGCAACCACAAAGCTCGAACACTAGTATGCATGACAAAGAAAAAGGGAAATTTCCAGCCCAAATACAGGGTCGAAACAAATACAGATGACAAATGGCCTATACAAACTCCTCAATATCACAGTACAAAGGCAAGGACTGTTGCCAATTCAAGTGACAATCAACAAAATCATATAAGTTGCAGCCAATAATATTAAAGAGCATTTCAGCAAGCAACTTACAAGCATGTTACTGGAAAAATTAGGAATTCAAAAGCCCGTATATGTCCGACAAGCAAAATGTTCACAAATATAGACCGGCAACGACCTAGCTAAAATCACAAGAATCTTTAGGAAAATCCGCAAGGGATAATCCTGGTTAATATTTAGGTCCTCCAAGCTATACCCAGGGTTATCAGATTCATACTTCAGATTAAATCGAATCAAAGTAAAGGAGAAGAGTTTACCTGCAAGCAAGCGAATAATCCCAAAGCGAGTAGGTTGCCTCGATCCTGAAGCTGTAAAGCTCTGGACATTGAAATTGCCAAGATAATTGAAAGCTTCGAAGGTAATCGAAACAGTGAATAAGATTGTCTAGGACAATACCACCGTTAAAAGCTTCTCTGGAGAAAAGGAAAAGAAATAGGAAATAAGGGAGCAATAAGGTGATATATAAAGTAAGAAGAAGGCTAAAAAGCCCAACGGGCCAATGCGGCGCATCGGCTTTCTCGTTCAACCACACTGTGTAAACGAATGATCTTAAATTTAGCCAATTACATCGACACACGAACGACCGTGAGCCCATTGAAATATACATATATATGAGCCATATAAAGCACGACCGCCGCAAGGCAAGTTTGACTTAATCCATCCAGTGGTGCCACAGTTAATTAGTTCGAAGCTTGAATTTTTTTTTCACAAAATTACAAACTTCGAGGGGAAAATTTTATCCCTGAAAAATTCATACATACAATAGATGGTTAAGTATGAGTTGGAGGCATAAGACAAGCACTCAAGTCGGATGAGCATCATAACGGGTTCATTCGCACGTAAGTTAAGGGTCGACCATGATGTAAGGGAAGTCGCTCATTCCTATATCGAAAAGGTCGATCATGTGAGACAAGCAAAAGAGTTGATTCTGGTTACATGTCCGACTCTGCAGTTGTCCATTTATATTATCCCAATCGATCGTGCCTATCAGGAAATGCAAAAATACCAGGGGTCGCACATGCCACCCGAGTCCATTCATAGAATGCTACCCCAACCGCTCGCTCATTCCTTGATCAATCACTAGAGTTCCAATCAGATGCTACCTACCGATTGGTCAGATACCAGCTCCTGAAGGTCCGCACTTACAAGCCTTGATCGCTCGCTTGCAGACTGCGATGCAGGTCGCCTGTTCATCTATAATCAAACAAGCTGCATCAACAGATACCATCTATCAGTCAATTGTAAAAATCTTGACATGATGATCCACTCGGTCATTCTTATACTAACCAGGAAGCTTCGACAAGTCATTGGTACACTCCTTGCCTGCCCGCCCATTCAATGTGCTCAGACTTGCACAGTCACGCGCTTCTATGAAGCCACTCACTCCCATGAAGTCGTTCCAGGACAACTAAGTTCAACTGTCGCCGGTTGGCTACAACTAAGCAGTGCAATATTCGTAATTAATGAAATAAGCGACCCGTATTCTGCATAAATGATTTTCAGATCATTTCTTCATAAAGACACACCTATAAATAGGCCATGGATCCCCCCAAAAAGAGGATTGACTTCTTCCGACCATGAAGTGCTGCAAAATTCATTCCTCCGCCATCTCTTAAACATTCTCAACCATCATCATCATCATCTACACTTGAAGGATCTTCATCCATTTCTCCGTGGTGTCCATTAAGATCTTATAAGTTTAAAAAAGGTTAAAGAAATCCTCCTTCTTCATCGGTCATCCATCCTTCTCCTCCATAGCTTCCACCATTCCTCCATTGGATTCTGTGAATATAAATGAGATTTATACGTAAGAAAGAGAGAATATGTTGTAAAGAGAGAGGATGCATGTACAAAGAGAATTTATATGCTTTGTAATCATTGTGATGATAGTACAAACTACCTTCATAGTGGATGTAGTCCTAGTTTAGGACCGAACCGCTCTAAAACCTTGTCTCCTTTTTGCTTCTCTTACATTTTCACTTTCAACTTTTGTTGAGCGCAGCTCCATTTACTTTCTAACCATATTGGTGTAGTACAGTTCTTGTACCATTGGTGTTTGAGCCATTTTTTGGTGAAAACAGGAATCTAAGGTGAGTTCAACTCACTTAGTTTATCCCGTTTATATTTTATAAACCGGGCTTTTATTTTGTATGCACTGTTTGCTAATGATTGATGGTTTGATGACTATTTGATTGGAAGCTAAATATTTTTAAATAGTTATTGATTAAATCAAACGTTTTTTAATTTAATCCAATTAGATCGTTGTTTTAACGATTAGACTCCAACAAGGTAAACTTACCTTGTTGGTTACGTTTATAATAATATAAACGTATTAAATAAATGATTAGATGTTTGAATGGACATTATAAATTGATTGTTGACTGTTATTAGTTAAACTTTCTATTTCTGTTTACCATGATAAATATATTGTTGTACAAATTTTAAGGTAACCCATTGTGATGCAGGGAAGGACAGGCTGGAGGGATCCAACACGATTCCTCAAAATATGTTATTTGTATTCATATGAACTATTTAACCAGTATGATTGAATGATGGACTTATTGTTGATCGTTGAATTAAAGTTCAACATCTGTTTATAATTAACCAATGGATAATATTGGTTGAGTAATTGGCAACGGTTGGCCTAAAAAAAATACATCATTTTATGAACAATGATTTACAGTCAGGTAAATCGTCAAAAATAAGGTTATAAGAATTTATAACCAAACGAATTTTGAAATCTATTTTATGTAGATTATTTGAATAAAGATTTATTTAAAGAAATGAATAATTATCTTTATCTAGTAATTATAAACATGTACATAAAGCAAGATCCTTATGTTAAAAGGTAGTATAAGTAATGAGTAAAATCAACCAAATGATTAAGGATTTGATTTAATTGTTCAAATAGACAATTAATCGCGGTTATTTAGTTTAATTAGATTGTAGTTAAATTAAAAGGAAATTATTTAAATTGATTAAAGAAAGGACTAATAGAAATAGTTAACAGATTAACCTTGGTTTAACTTGACTAAGTCAACTATTTTAAACCAAGGTAGATTATTAAATAAATTATTTAGTCATTAATTAGTTTTAAAAATTGATTATCATTTTAATAAGTATTAAAAGGGAGATTAATTATTAATGTTGAAGTAATCATATTAAAAGGGAGATTAATTATTATGAAGTTATAAAGCCTTATGTGAAGTTAAGTGAAATTGTAAGCGAATTTATATTTAATATAAACTCTTATCAAGAATTCTATTGGTCGGATTTTATAAAATTCAAATTAGGCATTTATAAAGGCGAATTATGAATGGATTGATGTTATAAGAATTAGAACTAGTTCAAAAAGGGGATTTGTAATCTGAAGGAAGTTAAAAAGGATTTTAAAAGCCTAAAGACGGGGAAATATAATGTTTTAAATTAAGAGTGAGTTTGAATTGGAAAGGAGTTTTCAAAAGAGGATAAATGGAGTTAAAACCCATGCTTAAAATTGAAGAGTACATAAAAGTGTTAGGATGATTATCGGTATGAGATTCGTTAATATACTTATATCTATTCCGAAGTAAGAATGTTTGACTCAATGTCTGAGAGGTAAATAAAATACCACAACTTGTAACTATTTCATGATTATCCAAGGATGATATAGTTTAGAAACGAGGGTAGTGAAAGGTATTGGAATTAATGTTTTCGTTATGAATATTATAAACTACAACCCGAAGAGTTATAAGTTGAATAAATTAATTTGTAAATAAAAAGCGAAAGGGTGGTATTCCAAATATTGGAAGATTTAGAAATCTAATTGACAACCGTTTAACTAAAGAGGCCAAGTGATGTTGTATATTAAACTAATGAATTCACTTTATTTTTCTATGGATGATGGTTGTTTATTTTGATAGTTAAATCACCGACTATCATATTATGGTTAAATTGATTGTTGGTACGGAAAGATCGGGATCAAATTTATATTCAAAAACCATTCTTTGTTGCTAGCTGTGAGCTGGGTACGCATGATAGAGGGTTCTTGCTTCGCATTAGGTGGCGTACGGGAGACTCTTTACCTCTACATTTCCCTCGAAAGTAAGGGAGGGTTGGTTGTGAAGTCAAAAGGATGGCCGTAATATAAGTGATGGGGTACCTCTTTAAGCCCTAGAGGGAGGTTAGCCCTCTGCCTTGGGGGATGAGAGGATGGTTGAAAAGCCTACTTAAATTCCCTGGTCGTTATAGTGGTATCAGATCTATTGGTTTAGTAATAACCTTGGCTATGTGGCGTAACTCGATAGAGATGTGGTTAGTAATACCCTAGATTGAGTTTGAATGTATATACGAGAGAGTGTATTTGTAAATTTTATATAAAGTGTTTTGTATTGTGCTGATTAATCGGTTCAAATGTTGGGAAACCATATTGAACTGACATTAATACAATATTGTTTTGCAAGAGGGTAAAAGGAAATAATTTTCTAATTATTGTAATGTTGTTTGTTTGGTTATTGATTGGAATTCAAATTGAATTACGAAATGGAATTGAATTGGTTAGAAACCAATTGGTTAATGGAACAAAACTTAACCTGATTGATTAGAATTAATTTAAGAAAGGGAATTGAATAAACAAATTTGAGATTTGGAAATCGAATGGTAATAAAGGGAATCAATTAGGTATTAATTGATTGATATTAAGGTATATAAATCTAAAGGGAATACAAATAAGTAAGTGCCAATACTAAATATGATTCAAATGATTTGGTAATTTGGATATGGATCGATCGAATAAAATTCATCAAATAGGGAAACACATAAGTTGAATGAATTGGAACAAAATCCCAGTATAATGAATGGGAATAAAATTAGTTATGAAATGAATTGTTAAACCCTGGATTGTTACTTGCATTGTAAGTGAGTTCAGTGTAGATATTGGAAGGCTACGGGAATTGATTTGGTTACACAGATTGGAAGTACAAATTAGAAGAAGAAGTGCAGATAGTTGATTTGCTTCGAAATTGGAATTGAGTTGCCCGAAAAATAGGGAAACCTTAATATATTGATTGGAGTGATTTATTTTATACCCGAGTTGGGGAACCATTTGGCTTTTAGCTTTCACTTGGAGAAGTTGAGGCCCGAAGTGGCAGTTGTAGTCGTACCTATCGGACCACGTAGAGGGGGTACTGGCAAAATTTTCAAAATTTTTATAGAGTTTAGATTTATTTTAATGATAATTCAAAAATCATTATTTTAAATAATCGGGTTAAGAGCACGCTTTTTACCTTGTAATTTCGGGGACGAAATTCTTTTAAGGGGGGAAGAATGTAACGTCCCAGATTTTTCAGTCATTTAAACTGGAATATTTAAATATGTTTTATATATTATATTGGAAATATAATAGATTTTATATCGAATTTATTTAATAAAAAGGAGTTCATATATATATATGTATATATATATATATGTTAATTAAAACAAGCTCGAGATGACGCGGTAGTTTGTAATATTGAGTTTTGAACTTTAACTAAACATACATGATCCGATATAAGTCGGATTCTGTGAAACAAGAAACGTTTGAATCGATTTGATTATATTTTCTAACGAAAATGAAAAATCGAGATTTCATATTACAATTCAAATTTTCAAATAGTTGTTATGGAATTCGTTAATAAATGATAACGTTTATTTAATAAAATAATAAGGAATTTTTATATGATTTGAATATCGTTTAATCCAGAATTTGTAAATATTGTTTTTAAATTATTTATTGGTCTAATTTGAAGCTGTATAAAGTTTCATTTGGAGAATTACGATGATAATAAATTATTATTATAAAATCAGAATTGTTTTGGAATTTTAAATATATATTATCGATAATAAATAGGCCTTAGAAATAGTTTTCTTTTCAAACGCCCAACGTTTCGATGAAACAAGTTTTATTGGAATATGTATATCTAGTTATTGCTATATTTCATGTTTGGAGCCAATTGGAGTTGTTTTGTCGGTAGACGAAATTTGAAGGTGAGCCAATAATTTAAAATAATGTCGTTGGGCAAACAAAGTCGGTTTTCAACGAAATTAGTTTCATTGAGACCGTAATGTCGAGAGGTAGCAATACGTCCGTTTTCATTTTGTTTGGGATTCGTGTGAAGCGGTACATATATTGAACGTGCCATGTAAATATCGGTAAATTTTGATAACGATCGTTTACTAATGTACGTACCCAAATCCAAACCAGATCAATATATTCAAAACCGGATACTTCAGTGGAAAGATTCTCGACATAACCTTTCCCAATTCTACCCGAACATCATTTACGTTAAATCATGCGCTGCATATGTTTTTGAAATGAAATTTCAAGCACAAGCCTACACCATCTTTTTCTCCTGCGAACCTATTGAAATCAACGCAACCCATGAAAATGAAAGTTCATGCAAACTTAATATTCTGTCCACGCACAGCTGTTTCCCATCATGCACACCTCAATTTGTCATCTGTAGGTTTATAGGTCTGCATGTTGCATTCTGATTATTTACTTTCGTAAAAAAACCATCCCACAAGCTTTAGTTTCAACTTTTTTTATGTTAGAAACAAGCTTCAGTTTAAACAAATGTAGTGTAAAATCAAATGTTCACCATGTAATTCAAATGGATAGGTTTTCCATATGCAGGATATTAAAAAGCAAATGTAGGTACATAAGGAGAGAAAATCAAATTTTCGTTTTAAACTCTAAGTATGTACCGCAAATACTAATAGATTAGATAATTTCAAATTTCAATCAAGACCCAACTCTCGTTCAGTGCAATTTACACCTGCATACTCATATAAAAAGATTATAATTGCTACAAATATACACTAGAAGTTCATTTTAATCCTAAGGCATATAAGAAGGATGTTCTCATTTTATTTCTTTAATAGAATACTAAAATCAATGTCTGATTAACATCTTTGACTTTATACCATAATCATTAGTATATAAAGAAACAACTACTTGAATGAAGAGATACTATCCTATAGTATGTGTTTTCTCAGCATGTCCTCACACTGTCACACATCTGTGTGTTCTCTTTTCAGCACAGACAAGAAAACACCACTGTAGACAACTAAACCTTCAAAATAGCCTACCCTAAAATAGACGGTTTGAAGTTGCCAAGTGAAAATGAGAATTCGTTTATTCACTACAAAACATACTCTAATCTACGAAATAGCACATGCCTATCTTCTCCTCTTTAGAAACTATTACCATGAAGCTCAGCTATCACATGCCTCCTTTTAACCTAGGCTCTACGTACCTAACTTTATACACATTCGCCGCCTCCATTTCTAATGCGTGCACATGGCCAAGCACCTACAAATCTATGAAGGAGTATCACCAAGCACACCCTGTTACTTCAACCATGCACATGTCCTTTCATGCGCATGGAATTAGTATCACCAGAGAAATGAAAATTCAGCCTAATCCTTGAGCAACCCAACCTAATTTATGTATCATATGTCGTCCTTTTGTGAAAGACCTTGTGCTTATCTCCAGCTACTCTTGTCTATATAAGAAACATCCCACTCATTCGTTTCAGCAAAACAAAAACCTTTTCCTCAAATTTAACCGCAAGCTCCCATTACTATATAAAAACGAATGATAACTTTGGGAAAACCCAAATCTGTCACTAATATATCACCGCCATATAACTTGCGAGTTTCCATAAATGTGTACGTTAAGTAGAAGCGGGGGATCAGGCCTGTTAGTAGGTGGAAGACGACGGAGCGGGGTGGATGAACTAGCTGGGAGCATTAGTGGAGATTGGATGGGAAATGTACTAGGGGAACTCGGAATGGTGTTGGAATGGAACATGGAAGTGTGTATGTGGGTTATAGAAGTGAAGTTACGCATGAATAGGAATAAGTTGCGTGGATATTGTTTTCTTTCAGGGGAGATTGAGAGGTAAAATGGGATGGAGCATGTACTGGAAATGAAGCACAGGAGGAGAATGTTGTGGATGGTACAATGCAAAAGGAAGGACACGGAGTGCATGAGGGAGGAGGTAATTTTGTCGGGCAAGAAAAGAAAAGGAAATGACGTAGCCATTGCTGTTTCATGTGAAGAAGAAGGATGTTGAGTGGGTATGGTGTGGTAAAGAAGTCACAGCATGGTTATGCAGAAGCAACCGCATGGGAAGGAAGGAAGAGAAGTATTAAGGGAGATTGAATCTGAGACTAGAAAGAAGAGATGGGAAGAAAAGAAGTGGGGGAGAATACACGATGGGGATGGGACCGGAGTGGAAAGCATATGCATGGGGGCTGTAGTTCATGCGTTTTGACGTAGGGAGTGGGACTGGAGATACAGATAGCAGCAGGTAGGTGGTGGAAAAGAAACAAATGGGATGAAGAAGACGCAACATTAACACTTGGGCTGCCTGAAGATTTTGTGCTTTCGGGCCTTTATTATAAATAAAAAAATGGGTTGGCCTAGTATTTTACTGGTAAACGAAGGGATCCGAAGGTTGCATTATTAAAGGCAGAGGGCGGCTAGCATATTAAAAGAAGAATGGCGAAAAACATGGAAGTGGGGAATGGTTGGAACTTAAAGGTAAGAAACAGCATAACTTTGCTAGCATATTACAGTAACATGAAAAATTAGTTAAATTTAAATCTTGATTTAAGGAAATAAATTAATTCATATAAGCGTGTATGCTAATAACGGTATATCTTTGTACGGTGTAACCAGAATCCGACGAAACTAATTTGATTGAATCGAATGGACGAGCAAAACATTTTGGAGCTAATTTGATCAGATTTGCGAGCAGTTGAAATTCACAGTTAAATTAAACGACTGTTACTAAACCAATTCAATGATAAATGGAACCTAGGGTGAGTTCAACTCACTCAGTTTATCCCGTTTATATTTTATAAACCGGGTTTTTATTTTGTATGCACTGTTTTCTAATGATTGATGGTTTGATGACTATTTGAATGGATGCTAAATATTTTTAAATAGCTAATGATTAAATTAAACATTTGTTTAATTTAATCCAATTAAATCGTTATTTTAATGATTAGACTCGAACGAGGTAACTTACCTTGTTGGTTACGTTTATAATAATATAAACTTATTAAGTAAATGATTGGATGTTTGAATGGACGTTATAAATTGACTGCTAACTGTTATTAGTTAAATAGTTTATTTCTATTTACCGTGATAAGTATATTGTCTTATAAATTTTTAAGTAACCCATTGTGATGTAGGGAAGGACAGGTTGGAGGGATCCAACCGGATTCCTCAGAATATGTTGTTTATATTCATATGAACTATTACAAGTATGATTGAATGATGGATCTATTGTTGAATGTTGAATTAAAGTTAAACATTTGTTTTTTATTAACCAATGGATAATATTGGTTGAGTAATTGGCAACATTTGGCCTAAAAATACATCATTTTATGAACAATGATTTACAGTCAGATAAATTGTTAAAAATAAGGTTATAATAATTTATAACCAAACGCATTTTGAAATCTATTTTATATAGATTATTTGATAAAGGTTTATTTAAAGAAATGAATAATTATTTTTATCTAGTAATTATAAATGTGTACATAAAGCTATATCCTTATGTTAACAGGTTGTATAAGCAATGAGCAAAATTAACCAAATGATTAAGGATTTTATTTAATTATTCAAATAAACAATTAATCGTGGTTATTTAGTTTAACTAGATTGTAATTAAATTAAAAGGAGATTATTTAAAGTGATTAAAGAAAGGACTAATAGAATTAGTTAACAGATTAACCGTATTTTGACTTGACTAAGTCAATTGTTTTAAACCAATGTAGATTATTAAATAAATTATTTAGTCATTAATTAGTTTTAAAAATCGATTATTATTTTAATAAGTCTGAAAAGGGAGATTAATCATTAATGCTGAAGTAATCATATTGATTTCTAAAATGTTGTGGTTGATTATTATTTATTAAATAATAATCAAAGGGATAAATCTTGAAATTTAGTTCATAAAATGGAAGTAATGAAGTTATAAAGCCTTATGTGAAGGTTAAGTGATATTGTAAGCGAATTTATATTTAATATAAACTCTTATCAAGAATTCTATTGGTCAGATTTTATAAAATCCAAATTAGGCATTTATAAAGGCAAATTATGAATGGATTGATGTTATAAGAGTCGGAACTAGTTCAAAAATGGAATTTGTAATCTGAAGGGAGTTAAAAAGGATTTTAAAAGCCTAAAAACAGGGAAATAGAATGTTTTAAATTAAGTAAGAGTGATTTTGAAGTGGAAAGGAGTTTTCAAAAGAGGATAAATGGAGCAAAAACCCATTCTTGGAATCGAAAAGTAAATAAAAGTGTTAGGATAATTATTGGTATGAGATTTGTTAATAAACTTCTATCTATTCCGAAGATAAGAATATTGTCGACTCAAGGTCTGAGAGGTAAATAAAATACCCCAACTTTTAAAGATTTCATGATTATCTAAGGATGATATAGTTTAGAAACGAGGGTAGTGAAGGGTATTGGAATTAATGTTTTCATTATGAATATGGATGATGGTTGTTTATTTTGATAGTTAAATCACCGACTTTCAAAATCTGGCCAAATCGATTATTGATATGGAAAAACCGGGATCAAATTTATATTCGAAAACTATTCTGACTAGCAAATACGTAACATTGATGATGTTCAAAAGCTGATCGAGATGGAGCAATTGAACACCGTGGATCTTCATAAGTGGAAGGATTGTTGTCAAATATTCTCTGATTGCAACCAGAGGTATTCTGACGTGATTCAGTCGTGAGATGGATTTTGCGGATTGCAAGGACTACTCGCTACGGATCCTTTGTATGCGGTAGGAGGGTGCCTTCAGTTCATCGTGTTCCTGAATGACTTGTATGGATGAGTGTCCGACGGAGTATTTCTAGTTGGTGCCATACGTTGATTTCCTCAAACGTGCCCAGTATATTTTTGAGGACGTCAATTAGTGATTTGATGGATCTGACGATGTGACATTCAAAGTGATATGCTGATAAGTAAATGAAGCCTCAAGCCTCATCAACCAGGAAATGAAAAAAATCGGGCAGGCAGAATGGCTATGTGGAACGCTCCCATTAGGGTGTATATTCACCTATCCAGAGAAAATTTCATTTCCTTCTTTATTCTATTTCGATGTTGTCCCTTTTCGGGAAACGGTGAGTAGCTCCCAACCGTTGGTGATATACGTTCGACACACTCAAGCAAAATGAGTGGTCGGTCATGTGTGGGCCGGGTTGCAAAGCATTCTTGTTGAACCCAACGTATTCCCCTCTAGAGATACACTACCAGAAGGTGGTCCCATACCTTTTCATGGTCAAAATCCAATCTTCAATAAGCGCCCACGGTTTTGATTGTATACTATATATGTGGAGCGTGAGATGCAAGCGATCCGTTGGATTTTTATTTATTTGTAATTAAACACTATTATAAAATCAGAATAAGATATGACTTCAAAATGTTTTGGGCTATAATAAGGTAAAAACCGTCCGTGTTTATGTGTGGGTTGTCTTACTATTACCCTTTTCTTTCAAAAGGATCTTTGACTTTAAAATCAATATGGATGATATTTAAACTTAGTGGGTTTCTCACTCTGGCTCATCAGACTGACCCATCGTGTGTAATGATTGGATTATCCTGGCATTCTCGGGTTCAGATTAAGATGCTATTGATTTCAGAGATGAACTGGAGAAGTTCAAACGTATGATATTATTTGTTCCGTTGTGTGATGTATATAAGGAAAGGTTGTTATAACTGCCCAGATGTATTGATATACTCTTATGATTGTAAGTACTTTTCAAGTTTGCAATAAATATTTATTTCTATATTATATTTTATTCTGCTGTGATGTGAGACATTGTATGGTGTTGTTTCTACTTCTTATTCTTCTATTCTAATATTTATTACTTATCTCATCCTATAATTTCTTTCTATTAACTTTTTGATGTTTTCGATACTTGAGTTCTGGCAAATAATACAGGTTTATGTATTAGTGTTGGAATTTGGGCGTCGAATTCCCCGGCTGTTACACCTTAACCGCACATAACCTCTACTGTGCACCGAGTTCCATGGCAGGGATATGCAAGAAACAAGGAATTCGATTGAGAGCTTTTCCATATCTATACGGGCCCACCTTTAAGTGCCTCAAAATACAGATATTCCATGGGTCTGTTTTCATGCTGGCTATGGCCCCACCTCGGCCCCTCCCACAACTAGTAAAGACTACAAAAGCTAAGCGACTTGCCCGTAACAAATAATCTAAACATCCAGTTGGTGTCACCCCTCAATTACTGTGCCTCGATAGTGAAAGGTTGATGGTGTCATTGGTTTAGCTCTAGTGTTTTCGCATCCCACTAGCTGCCGATGATTAGGTACCCGACGATCTACTATCCTTGTTTGGTCCTGACCTGCCTCATGTTGAAGCGATCGCCGAATCACCCTAGTGTCATCTCGTCACAACATTCTGACTGCAAAGCTACTTTTGCAGTTAAGGCATACTCACCGGGTTGTAACGCGTAGACCCAACCTCTTCGAGCACAGCCTAAACATCTGCCACGGCATAGAGGACTGCCAGGAGCACCTTACGCATCTCAGGAAGCCGCGTGCTTCCCCTTCCAGTCCTTCGGAGCTAACAGAATGATCAGATGGACATGCGCTACCCTCGTGCTTCATGGCACCGTGATGATTTACCCCGTTGGGTTATTCACCTTAAACGTGCGGACTAGTCCAAGCGCCTTATTTTAATATGTTATTAGACCCTATGTCTAAACATTCAATTATGCGCTTACTCAACCTCATCAAGTTTCCTTTTTACATGGTTATTTCCAATCATTTTAACTTCTTATTCAAGTTTCCAAGTTCTTTCCAAGCCCTTTATATCTCTAAGGAATGAACCCCTCTTGCTTATTAATTTTGGTTACAAGACTTAACCCTTTTCGTTTAGTAATAAGCCCTTAACATGTCATTCTCTAGATTGTAATCAAAGGTCTGTAATCTACAATCTTTTTATATTATTCATTGTTGAATAACACGTCGTTCTATTTAATATGTAATTAAGTATATCTCAATTCACATGTTTTCTACTTAACATGTCACTTATTATTTATGATCAATATAAATTATTTCATTTCATAAGTTTGCTTCCTTCTTTCTTATTTAATTATAATTTCATCTTACACTGTCACTACAACTTATCATCATTTACTTAATAACTTAGTTCTCTTAACTATTACTAATAAGTTTCCTTTCCATTAATATAACTTACATTTTCCTTATCAGTAGATTTCTGATTCTCGTTCTTATAGATAACTTAATTTGCAATTAAGTACAACTTATCCCATTACATAAGTTATTCCATTTCCTTTATCGCTTATTATAACCTAAGTTATAATTTCCACTTGTCCCTAGGACAAGTCTACCTATTATATAACATTCTCATTAATGTAATTTATTTATAATAGGTTATTATCATTCCCCGTTCATTCCAATCCTTTATATTGTTGTAATTTCTATTCAATTCCATTCATTTCCATTAATTACAATTAATGCCATTTATTTCTATCCTTTTGTATGCATATATTCATATATATGTTTATGCACTAGACCTCTAACATTAAGCCGACAACTTGTGGATGTTGGATTTGCCACCACAGGGCAGACTTCTACCACCGATTGGACTTAACCTCGTTTTTTAGCACTGTTACATGTATATTTATGCACTAGACCCCTCACATTAAATTAACAACTTGTGGACGCTGGATTTGTCGGGCGGTTCTGGGCAGACTTCTACCATATGTTGAATTTAACCTCGTGTCTATGTGCGGTTACAGTTTTATATTTACTGTAAACTTAGGCATGTTCATTCTTTCAAGTTTTAATGTAATCTATAAGTTACATGTTATACTTTATGTCATATTTTGTCCATCTCTAATTATCATGTTGCATGTTCTTTCTAACTTGTAATTAACTTCATTCTAAAATAATAACATGTAATTATCAATCATGTAATTATTCTCATCTAACAATTTAACATGTAATTGTCTCAATTCTTACTGTTAAGGTTTCATGTACACAATATGCCACAAATTAACATGTAATTATTCCAATTTCATTGTAACTTAACCTACAGTATCGAATTAACAAGTTATTAAAACATGCATGTATATAACAGTGACCGTTTCTACATATTTTAACAGGATTATCATTTTCAACATTTTAACATTTCAATGCATCAAATTAACATTTCAACATATTATATTAACATTATGGCAGATTTATATTGTATGTTAACGGGGAATGTCAAACGATAATTATACCATTATCAAAAATGATATAACTTTAATCCACTCACCTAATTTGCTTTTCAGATCCTGAATCTGGTCCAGATCTAGTATTCCACGGTCCTCCTAACTGAATTTAGAACCTAGCAACCATGGATCCATAATTCTTACTAAAAGAAAAAGGGAAGAAAGAGGAGAAATTTAAAATAGACTAGATCTAAGAAATTATCTTACTTCGAATAGAATTCTAAACACCTTCTTTATTAATTTGCATCCTTTTCCTCCAGATCTTGAATCTACTGATAAGGGAAGGAAGAAGAATGGAAGAGCTTAGGCAGCTTCTCAGAAAATGTGAGATTTAGGCTAGGCTCTACTAGCCTATTTATAGGTGTTCTGGATCTTATCGTACAAGCAACGCTGAGTCAGCATCGAACTTAGCTAACAAAAACAGTCCAGATTCATCGATGAATCTGCCCGGATCTGGGGTGGATCGACCCCTGAGTCGACCCCTTATGGGTCCCGCGAGCTATTCTGGCGTAGAAGTTTTATTTTTGAATGTTGATTTTATTTCAACATTATATTTACATATAATCTCCTTATATGAACACAAATCGTCTAATGACCATTTTACACGTATATACATATATATGCACAAATTTCATTTCAATTTCAAAATTCAAACGGTGTTATGCCGTTATTTGATTCTTACCATATTTCTTTGATTGCAGCCTTATTTTGAACTTTTCTCTTGTGTGTGTATATATATGTATATATATATGCACATATGTACATATATATTATCATATATATACATATATTTTCTTTACTTCCTTATATCCATATTTTTCCTTATATGTGCGTTTATACATATTTTCTCTTATAAACATGCGTTATTTTAAAATATGATGCCGACGGGGACTGAACTTTATACCTCTTGCATGAAACCCACATGCTCTAACCAACTAGACTGCTAAGGTTATTATTAATAAGGCTTACAACAATGGGGTCATTGTTCTTTTCTTATTCCTCTTTTCCATTTAAACAATTGCATGTAACCTTATCACTTTGCATGCATCTTTGTCTTTCATTTTTCATTTATTATTAATGCATAATATTTGTAAATCATTGCATGCAATATATTTGCACTGCATGCAACCAAATCTTTCTATTAACGTTTGCATTGCATTTTTATTTGCATTAATATTTTCTTCTTTTTCAAAGCATGTATTTATTTCATGCAATCAATATTACCTTTATTTTATTCTTCTTATATATATTTATGTCTATGCATACATATACACATATGCATAATTAAATATTTAATTGTCATAAAATGCGGGGCTTTACATTCTCCTACCCTTAGGGAATTTCGTCTTCGAAATTTGATAAGCATAAAAATCAAATAACCCCTCGCATAATATCCATCCATCATGTGTGCATCCAATTTTCGTAAATGCACTTGTGCAAAGTGTAATACATCATAATAATACATGAATGAAATGAATGACTAAGCGGTACCTTCTATATGTAGGCAATTTTTTCAAAAAATCCTATAAAAACATGTTGCTCACATCCTAAATATAGTGGCAGTTCTACATGAATGCAATATTTTGAAGATCAAAAATGCTTTTTCATCCAAATTTTCCTACACTCTTATGGAGCAAAAGCGTAGTTCATCCAATTTTTTCATCCAAAACCCTACCAAACAATTTTATTTTTCAAATTTCAGAAAAATCTAATTTTCTAAATTCGATTTCTTATTTACAAAAAGGTGGGAAACGAAAAAATTCACATCTTCCGTTTTTCTTTTTCGACCATTTTCCAACTGTACTTGGATTTTATGGAACTATTCATAAAATTCCCTATTTTCCTATCCAAGCACATCCCACATAAGAAAATTTTCTTTGTTACTGATTTTCTTTTTCATTTCATCTTAGAAACTTTTACACTTATCCATCTTTTTTTAATTGTCATGTTTGTTGCTTTAATAAAGTTTTTGCTTCCTTTTTAGTTATGCCATAACTCTTTTCTTAGCTTATTCAACTTAATCCTCTGATCTAAGTCTAATTTTAAATAAGCCTTCTAGTCCTTCAACTAAAACTGGAAAACAGATGCTATACACAACTACTACTAAGGGCTAAGAACCTCAAGACTATGTCCCCCTCTGAAAAATTCAAACTACAGGGTGTAAAAACTTATTTGCCCTCTATCGTCTAGTAGTCACCACTAGTCCTTGTTGTATGCTAACAGAAATTTTAAGCAACACCCTAGGCTTTTCAATGCTTATGCATTCTATGTGAACTTACCATTATTCCATGACAAGATAATTCTTACTATCTAGTTCATAGCCTCAAAACTTTTTCCCCGTCTTTCCTACGCACTAATCCTCACCTACTCCAGACTTCTAAAACACGGTTTGGCCTTTTCATTTCTCTTTTCTTTCAAAAGTTAAAAGTATCAAAACTTTATTTTCCTCACTAAAACTTACTTTTGCCAAACCATAAAACTTGTCATTAAAAAAATGTAAATCATTCTTTTTTTCAAATCACAAAAAGTAGAGTAGATAAGGACAACTTTTTCTTAATAGATTTACGACTTGTTCTTGCCTATAAGGTCAGTTCAACTTCTTACTACAAGGTGCAAACATCTACTCTTTCTTAATTTCTACACTTATTTTGTCCACCCAACAAAATACACTTGTAAAAACAATTTATCAAAAATGATTGTCAAAAGGACAAAGATTTCAAGACTTTCTTTACTGGAAATTCCAGTTTTCAACAAAATGCAACATTTTCTAAGTTTTGCTTTTCAATCCTTTCATGCAATATAATAAGAAAACTAGCGAGCTATACACGCTCTATAATATGCACCTTTTGCTAAGCAATTTTGTTTTAGACAAAATTTTCGCAAGAAATTACTGTTTACAAAATATACCCCATTTTACTTCAAAACCAAATATGTACTTCTTTGCATATATTAAAACTATAAATTTTAAGATTAAATCTTGAAAACACAATAAACCATCTCCTAAAATCTTTTATAATTTCAAGTTATTAAAAATTAACAATGGGGTCGGACTTAAAGCGGGTTTCCAATTTTCTAGGCTTTCCTAGACACTCCCACAAGGTCAATTTTATCAACTATATGTATTCCCAATCCATTTTTCTCTTTTTAACCTTTTCCTATTTATAAGGTTTTACCACCAAACCCACTAATATGAAATACTAACACATGACATTCACCTTCCTTCCATACAAAGTATATTGTACACTTCCCACCTAAATTCCCTATAGGTCTCATATTTCCATGTTTATTCCTTTAGTGTACAAAACAGACATCCCAATTCTTACCACATTATACTCTTTCTATTTAGTGGGTTCCTCTATGGATCTAGGAATACATATATATATATTTATGTTTATGTTCACTCACTATCTATACAGGTATACTAAACCTAGGCAGTGATACCAAACAGACCGATTTTTTTCAAAATTCTAATCTATCGAAACACGTGTTAGTTTTCTCTGGTACCCTACAGAAAAGATAGAGATATAAAATATATTAGAGCTTAGAAAAACATCTCACAGCAGAAGGGATAAAATATAATGTAATTAAAATATAGTCTTACCGTAGTAATAATACTGCCTAACCAGTATCCACAGTTACCATATCTCTGTCACAAATCTAACCTACGAGTATATTATGAGGAGGGGGTCAGAACACAAGTTCAGGTGACTATATTTAAACTACACATTTTGGATAATCCTACATGTACCGTTCAGTTACATTTTCTTATTTTTTAGGTTACTTGGATAAACAACACTCAAGGCTTACACACACGTCGTACCAATCTATTTTCCAGTAGAATAACCTAATACAGTATATATGTATTTATCCCCAATATTGAGGTACATCCCGTGGTACCCCACTCGCACAGTCTCCACCGTAATGTCATAGAAATGTACGTAGCCCCACATCCTACGCCAGAGTGTCATATGGATCTCTATATAACAACGTTACGTTCCGCATATATCTGCCATTACTATGCTATGTAAGCATATGGACTGCCAACTTCGATCGAATCAGGTTCCATCATAGAGTAATGCCCTCGAGTCTACGATACACCACCTAGAGCAGACATGCATGTATCTAAACTTTCCCACATACGTATTGTCAATCGTACTTGATGCCTTAACCGCATATTACCTCTATTGTGCACCGAGTTCCGTGGCAGGGCTGTACAAGAAACATGGAATTTGATCGGGACCTTTTCCATATCTGTACAGGCCAGCCTTAGGGGGCCTCAAAATGCAGATATTCTATGGGTCTGATTTTCACGGTGGCTCTGGCCCTACCTCGACCCCTCC
Organism: Allium sativum; assembly: GCA_030737875.1. Classification (NCBI taxonomy): domain Eukaryota; kingdom Viridiplantae; phylum Streptophyta; class Magnoliopsida; order Asparagales; family Amaryllidaceae; genus Allium; species Allium sativum. Next base: position 1,040,482,210 of record CM060916.1, on the reverse strand, counting down.
CTCAACTAATAAAAACGACAAGAGCTAAGTGATTTTCCCCTAAAAACAATCTAAGCATCCAGTTGGCGTCTCCCCTCAACCATCGTGCCTCGATAGTGAAAGGTTGATGGCGTCTTGGGTTTATCTCTAGACTTTTCGCATCCCACTAGCTGCCGATGACGGGTACCCGACGATCTACTATCCTTGATTGGTCCTGACCCGCCTCCCATTCAGGCAATCGCTGAATTACCCGAGTGGCATCTCGTCACAACATTTTGACTGCAAAGCTACTTTTACAGTCAAGGGACACTTACCGGGTAGTAAAGCACAGACCCAACCTGTGCGAGCATAGCCTAAAAATTTTCCATCGCACAAAGGACGGCCAGGAGCACCTTGCACGTCTTAAGAAGCCGCGTGCTTCCCCTTCCAGTCCTTCGAAGCTAACAGAATAATCAAATGGACGTGCGCTCCCCTCGTGCCTCATGACACCGCGATGATCTACCCTGTTGGGTTATTCACCTTAAACATGCGGACTAATCCAAGCACCTTATTTTAATATGTTATTAGACCCTATGTCTAAACATTCAATTAAGTGTTTGCTCAACCTCATCAAATTTCCTTTTCACTTGGTTATTACAAATCATATTAACTTCTTATTCAAGTTACCAAGTTCTTTCCGAGCCGCTTATATCTCTAAGGAAAGGACCCCTCTTGCTTATTAATTTTGGTTACAAGATTTAACCCCTTTTTATTTATTAATAAGCCCATAACATGTCATTCTCTAGATTGTAATCCAAGGTCTGTAATCTACAATCTTTTTATATTATTCATTATCCAATAACACGTTCTACTTAATATGTAATTAAGTGTATCTCAATTCACATGTTTTCTATTTAACATGTCACTAATTATTTATTATTAAATATAACTTATTTCATTTCCTAAGTTTGCTTCTATCTTTCTTATTAAATCATATTTTCATCTTACACTGTCACTATAACTTATCGTTGTTTGCTTATTAACTTAGTTCTATTAACTAAGGTTTACTAGTAAGTTTCCTTTCCATTAATATAACTTATGTCGTCCTTATCAGTAGATATCAGATTCTCGTCATTTTATATAACTTAATTTACAATTAAGTACAACTCATCCCATTACCTAAGTTATTCCATTTCCTTTACCGTCTATTCTAACCTAAGTTATAATTTCCACTTGTCCCTAGGTCAAGCCTACCTATTATATAACATTCTTATTAATGCAATTTATTTATAATAGGTTATTATCATTCCTTGTTCATTCCAATCCTTTTAACTGTTGTAACTTCTATTCAATTCCATTCATTTCCATTAATTACAATTAATTCCATTTATTTCTATACTTTTGTATACATATATTCATATATATATATATATATATATATATATGTTTATGCACTAGACCTCTCACATTAAGCCGACCACTTGTGGATGCTGGATTTTTCGGGCGGTTCCGGGCAAACTTCTACCACAAGTTGGAGTTAACCTCGTGTCTTAGCACTGTTACATTTATATTTGCGCACTAGACCCCTCACATTAAATTAACAACTTGTGGACGCTGGATTTGCCGGGCGGTTCCGGGCAGACTTCTACCACAAATTGAATTTAACCTCTTGTCTAAATGCGGTTACAGTTTTCTATTTACTGTAAACTTAGGCATGTTCATTCTTTCAAGTTTTACTATAATCTATATTTTACATGTCGTACTTAATTAACATATTTAGTCCATCTCTAATTATCATGTCGCATGTTCTTTCTAACTTATAATTAACTTCATTCTAAAATAATAACATGTAATTACCTATCATGTAATTATTCTCGTCTAACAATTTAACATGTAATTTTCCCAATTCTTACAGTTAAGGTTTCAAGTACAGAATATGCCGCAAATTAACATGCAATTATTCCAATTTCACTGTAACTTAACTTACAGTATCCAATTAACAAGTTATTAAAACATGCATGTATACAACATTGATCGTTACCCCATATTTTAACAGATTTATCCTTTTCAACATTTTAACATTTCAATGCATCAAATTCACATTTCGACATATTATATTAACATTATGGTAGATTTACATCGTATGTTAACGGAAAATGTCAAACGATAATTGTACCATTATCAAAAATGATATAACTTCAAGTCACTCACCTAATTTGCTTTCCAAATCAAGAATCTGGTCTAGATCTAGTATTCCATGGTTCTCCTAACTGAAGTTAAAACCTAGCAGCCATAGATCCGCAATTCTTACTAAAAGAAAAAGGGAAGAAAGAGGAGAAAATTCAAACGGACCAGATCTAAGAAATTACCTTACTTCGAATAGAATTATGAACACTTTCTTTGTTAATTTACATACTTTACCTCCAGATCTTGAATCAGAATTTTCCTAAACTAATTATCTTACTTTTCTAAAGAGATTTGTGGAGGAGGAAGAATGGCAGAGCTTAGGACGCTTCTCAGTAAATGTGACATTTAGGCTAGGCTCTGCTATCCTATTTATAGGTGTTCAGGACCTTGTCGTACACACAACGCTGAGTCAGCATCGAACTTGGTTGAGAAAACAGTCCAGATTCATCAATGAATCTGAATGAATCTGGGATGGGTCGACCCCCTTTGGGTGGGTCGACCCCAAGGTTGACCTCTCTGTGGGTCCCGCGAGCTATTTTGACGTAGAAGTGTTATTTTTGAACGTTTGAATTTCTGGAATTTATTTAAACATTATATTTACATATAATCTCCTTATATGTATACAAATCTTCTAGTGACCATTTTTTGCGTATATATATATACGCATAACTTTCATTTCGATTTCAAAATTCAAACGGTGTTATGCCGCTATATAATTCTTACCATATTTCTTTGATTACAGCCATATTTTGGACTTTTCTCTTGTATATTTATATTTCTGCACATATATACATATATCTTCTCATATATATATACACACATATATATATATATATATATACATATATATATATTCTTTACTTCCTTATATGTATTTTTTCCTTATATATGCGTTTATACATATTTTCTCTTATGAACATGTGTTATTTTAGTCGTTCCCTTAGAACAAAAATATGGCGTCGGCGGGGATCGAACTGTATCCCTCTTGCATGGAAACCACATGCTCGAACCAACTAGACTACTATGTCTATTATTAACAAGGATTAGAACAATGGGTGTCATTGTTCTTTTCTTATTCCTCTTTTTCATTTAAACTTTTGCATGTAACCTTATCACTTTGCATGCATCTTTCTCTTTCATTTTTCTTTTATTATTAATGCATAATATTTGTAAATCATTGCATGCAACATATTTACGCTGCATGTAACCAAATCTTTCCATTAATGTATGTGTTGCATTTTTATTTGCATTAATCTTTTCTTCTTTTTCAATGCGTGTATTTATTTCATGCAATCATATATTATCTTTATTTTGTTCTTCTTATATATATTTATGTCTATGCATACATATACACATATGCACAACTAAATATTTAATTGTCATAAAATGTAGGGTGTTACATCATATTTCATGTAATTTCTATGCTACTTATCCAAGATTAGCGTTTCTTATTTGATTGTATTAACATATGCGATCACTGATGTGTTTTATTACGATAAATGTGATGAAGAGTGCTCTGATCTTTTTCCAACACGATTAATAGTCGAGATTGTTTCTGATACACCATACGTTATAAACAGAAAATTTTGCAGCTCATGAAGTTAAACATATTTTTAGAGGTCATTACATATGTGGCCCAAGGGAAAGACTATTAGAAAATTTTAGTATGTGGGTCACATATGTAAAATAGAATGAATTATGCTATTTTGGTGTAATGCCTAAATAATGTGATCAAATAAAGTAATAAAATGAATAAGGCTTAAATATATGTCTATCACGGAAAGAATATATAGAGGGCATAGTGGTTTTCAATTTGTTGAAGGGCCAAACTGAAAATATCGTGCTATTGTAAGTAATGGGTTAGGTCCCTAAATCACATAAGCTCTAGTTATTCTACTAATATCTTATATGGAAATAATTCAGATCTAAGTTTATCTCAATTTGAAAGATCATATTTAACCCTTATCTTTTAGATGTGTCCTTTTTCCTAATCAGTTCATAAAAGCAGCTACCGTCGATTCAGATATAAAGCTTGTACCAATTTTGAAGATCAAAACCATATCTTAATGAGGTTAATCTTCTCTACATAAACATCTTTGGATTTAGATATGACTTACGCTAATTCATTTTCTTTTCTTCTCAATTAAATCATTATGGGTCATCTATTGAAATATATAATTTTATGATTTGTCACTCATAAGTACATAGAAATTCCAAACAGTATACTACTATGTTTAGGATCTACCATTTCAGGTAGAAGGCAAGCGGTACTAAATACAATGCTATAGTTATTTATATATTTTTCTTAGTATATCATAATGTTATTATTTTTTAGCAATTTTATTAAAAGTTAAATATTGGGCTTATAAAGAAAATTATGAAGAGTTACTGCAATAGCGCAAAAGGCAGTGGTACAAAAAAAATAGTACTTTGATCATTTAGCATTTATATGAAAAAAATATTTGCACATTGATATTGCTTATGAGGATACTTCTTGTTGTGGATATTTTGGTTGCGTTTTATTTCAATATCTTTATTCAAGATTTTGTTCTCCCTACCTTTGTTGCAATATGTGTTTGAGATTTTTTTCTAGAACAGAACACTTAGCCTTTTCCAATATGTATTAAAATAGTAATCTAACCAATATTAGAGCTTATTTATAATGTTGATTTTATGTTGCATTTTATCTTCTTAGCCTCAAAGAATCATAATGCGACCATTGCAATTGAATATAGTCCAAAGTCAGCAATGTCCAGTGGTTGATGTAACGCAAGAGGAAGAATATGGACTCTATAAATTCATTTGTGATTATATTTTGGGCCATTGGGTAAACTAGTAGTTGGATGATAACATTTTCGATATCGGATTTATTGCATGATGCAAATTAGGATATTAGTTTTTTTTTTCAATATTTACAGTTTAAAAATAAAATATTATTCTTAACCACCATGATTATGTGGAATATGTAGTTGCAGTCATATGGTGCTACATTTGTAACTGTGACGCCCCCAAACTTCCACAAGTGAAAGCAAGGAGAAATCATATGGAATACAACATAAATATAATATAACAAGTCACAGAAAACAATATAGCACAGGAAATCCATATAATAACAACATTATAGCAGCGGATATGTAATGTCATCAGCAATAGAAAATCCACAGTCACAGAATCTAAGTTATTACAGCAAGTTTTTCAGAGGATTGCATAAGTTCCAACTCCAAATAAAAGGACGTGAAATGGAAATAAGTCTGAAATAAAAAGGGAAAAATGCGATAAGCAAAAAGATATGTCTTCAAAGCTCCATCACCTTATCTTCACCAAAAGCAACTCCAAGCGAAAAGATAAAAGTAGCTCCAAAGAAACTCCAAGCAGAAAAAGAACCTGTCTACTTGGCTGCCCATGTAGAAGAGAGGGCACCCAAGTTTGCAAAAAGGTGAAACAAACAATGGGTCAGTCGTGGGACTGGTGTGAGAATTCTTAACTAAAATTACTCATACTAATAAGGCAAATCCAAGGACCACGCCGCTAACGCGGAACGGGTTGTACCAATGGATTGCCGTGCATAACTACAGTGTCAGTACAAATAAATAAAACGTAACACAGCGCAATGTCTTTTGAAAAATGGAACCACCATAAGACTCAGGTCCCATCACACAATGCAACGCACACCAAGAGGATAGAGTTTTACCTTATGGTGGTTAAACATGCTAAATACGCCAAATACGAAACCAATATTATTATTATTAGGGTGTATATGTTTTAAAACAATTCAAAGCAATGTATTAATCCTAGGAAGCATAGGTACCATATATTATGCCTCCAATACTAGTAATACAAATCAAATCCGTCGGGGTCGTATTGGAAATTTGGGTTTCCATCATGAGTCCAGGCTAGGGAGGACTCCTTACCGATTCGAGACACTCTAGTTAATGCCCCAGGATTACCCGCAGTTAACCCTTGGAAATGGCAGGGCCGGTCCTCACATACAGCTTAGAGGATTAGTTATTCCTAAGCACACGTTTCCCGGTCCTATAGGACCTATCCGAGGCGCCTCATTTCATCATCCTCCAAAAGTAAAATGACTACTAACTAGAAAGAAACGTGCTACTTTCCCTGCGTTCCCTTCCCCCTTTTTAGACTCTACCGGTTTGTGAGGCTCGTGAGGTCATGTTCTTCATACCACAAGGTTCTGCTTTTCAACGAGAACCCTGATCATTTCATCTTAGCATGCCACACCGTCATTCCATACCGTACCATCGATCATCAGTCAATATATAAACGGGTGTTAAGTAGAGAACGAATTCTCTACCACCAACATTTTTATATTAGCAGAAAATCGACAGCATGATATTTAATTGGATACAGAGTCAGACATACCATCCATTTACACCCATGCTCTAGGTCTGAACTAGGGTCAAACCCGTGAAATCAACGCGTACGTTTGGGCAATTTCCCCGACTCGTGAATCGGGAGCTACCCAATTCAGAGTCTTGGTCGTTGTCCATTCGAGGGAAGATTTACGGTCTTCATATGCCGTCTCCCTTTTTAGATTCTTGAAATCGTAAAATCGTTTGGAATGGGATGAACCCGGACTTCCCAAACAATCTCGCGTTCATAATTTAGAGAAAAACACATTTCATGTCGTTATGTTGTCTTATAACGATAAATCCTTGCCTTAATTATTTAATATAATTAATTTCTTTAATTAACGACGCTTCAGGTCAAAGGCGACTCTGGCGCCGTTTTCCATCCATTTTGATTTTTACTTTTCTCAAGATCTAACCGTTGGATTTTAGCGTAGCTTATATCGTTGGAAAGATATTTCCAAGACGGTCATAGCGGTTTCAGTTTTGGGAAAATCCGACGGTCGGATCTTCCGGTATAATCATTTGAAAGTTCGATTTCAAAACGCGAACTACTGCGCTCGATTCGTTATATTTTAATTATTTATATAAATATATAAATATAATTAGTTCGTTTAACTCATCGCCCTTATATATAACCTCCTTTCCCTCTTAACTTTTACTTTTCTACTTGCATTACAATTTATTTTAGGAGTAGACGATGATCCTTTTCTTTTAATCTACTACCATTATTATTTATTTAAATATTTTATAATTTACATTAGAAAATGTAAATTATAACGTACCATTACTTTAATTCCTTGTATATTTCTTTTCCCATTACATTTTGAACAATGGACATTTTCTATGGTGTAACCCTCATACATTATAAATGATGTAAATCTTTCTCCTACGTTTCCTTCCTTTTTATTTGACATAAAATAAATGTTAATTTTTCCTACGGGGTGAATTCTCTTTTTATTTACATTATAAATAATGCTGTTTTATCTTATCCTGCAATTTCTATATCGTTGACATGACAGAAATATTCTTTTTCCTACAATGCCTTTTTTATTTTCTTCTAACATGACAAAATATCTTTTTATGCAATGCAAATTTCTATTTTTCTAACATGACAAAATATCATTTTATGCAATGCAAATTTCTATTTTTCTAACTTGACAAAATATCATTCTATGCAATGCAAATTTCTATTTTTCTAACTTGACAAAATATCATTTTATGCAATGCAAATTTTTATTTTTCTAACTTGACAAAATATCATTCTATGCAATGCAAATTTCTATTTTTCTAACTTGACAAAATATCATTCTATGCAATGCAAATTTCTATTTTTCTAACTTGACAAAATATCATTCTATGCAATGCAAATTTTTATTTTTCTAACTTGACAAAATATCATTCTATGCAATTTATTCTTATTCTATTCATGAATACATAAAAATATTATTTATCCTCTAATGCACTTTTGTTTCAATATAGCAAAGATATTTTTGTTACCATACGATGAAAATTCCAATTCTAACATTTAATAAAAAAAATGTTATTTTTACCATACGATGTTCATTTTCCTATTTTAATATTGACAGAAATGTCAATTTACATACAGTGTTCATTTTCTTATTTTAATATTGACAAAAATGTCAATTTACATACAGTGTTCATTTTCCTATTTAATATTGACAAAAATGTCAATTTACATACAGTGTTCATTTTCCTATTTTAATATTGACAAAAATGTCAATTTACATACAGTGTTCATTTTCCTATTTAATATTGACAAAAATGTCAATTTACATACAGTGTTCATTTTCCTATTTAATATTGACAAAAATGTCAATTTACATACAGTGTTCATTTTCCTATTTAATATTGACAAAAATGTCAATTTACATACAGTGTTCATTTTCCTATTTAATATTGACAAAAATGTCAATTTACATACAGTGTTCATTTTCCTATTTAATATTGACAAAAATGTCAATTTTTACATGTCATAGCATCGCACAATATATGGTATCAATTCCTTGTGTCATAACATCCAACAATTTTTATCACGTCATAACATCGCAAATTAAACGGTGTCAAATTTTATCATGTCATAACATCAAACAATTTATGGTGACAATTTTTATCGTTATAGCATCACAAAAATAATGGTGTCAAATTCATCGTCATAGCATAGCATATAATTATGATGCCCAATTATTATCCACATAAACACTCAACAATTTATTCAAATAAAAAAAAGAATAAATAAATTTGCGGTTTGAAACTCTCACCTTGATTGGATAATAAATATAATAAATCCAATTAAATTTTCAGAATGCTCCAATTGATTTCAGCAGCATCCACTCGTAGTCACGGTCCTATTGGTTCTGAAAATTTCAGAATCCGAATTCATACGAATAAGTTATCAACGTTTTAATCAAACTGGGTTTTAACAACTGGCTCAGCGACACTCAGAAGCGTCGCAAAATCTGAATGAAAATATACCTTAAATTTCCAGTTTTGGTTCGAATCTTTGGACCCAGATTTCGGAGGCTACAGGCGATGGTTTCACGAACCGTCTTCGCGACGACGTCCGGCTACGAGAGGCGCAGGTGCGCCGGCAAGGGGGTGGGGCGCGATGGGCTGCTGGCGGCGCGGCGGGACTCGCGACGGCGGGCGTTCGGGTGGAGGTGGCGGCCTGTACGGTGGACGAGAGCGGGTGCAACTGGTCGGAGCTTGAAGGTCTTTGTCTCTTCTTCGAAACAGTGTAAAGTTTGCTAAAAATCGTTGAGGAACGAGAGAGAAAATGGATTTCAAAGTTTTGGTACTTAATGGGTTTCGGCGGCTTTACTATGCGGAGGAAGAAGACGACGTATACCCCGTATACGAGCGTATTTATATAGGTATTTAGGGTTTTCTAATGATTATTTTTATTTAATTACTTAATTAATTAATTCGTGAAAATAGTGTTAACTCAAACGATCTCCGATTCGCGCCCAACGACTGTCGATCTTAATGTTTTCACGTCTTCTGAATACGATGGCGCTATCCGCATGGTCCAATTCTGAAGTTACAGTCTGGTTCCTTTTATTTTCAAATTAAATTGTTTAATTTAAATTCGGACATACATATTAATTTCCCGAGGCTACATACTGACTCGGAAAAAATACAGAAAAATTATTTTTGGCATCGTGATGACGATACGGTTCTCACAAAGCCAGTTTCATCGAATTCTGAGACTGTTCGAAAAATGGCTATTTTCAAGCGGTTCAATTTCAACTTCTTTTGACCAAACACAGCTCCTTACGCCACGCTCACATATTAAATCGAAAAATTCTAAAATTGAAACTTAACCATATTATGACACTCCGGATCCAATGAAAGTGGTTTCGTCGGATTCCGAGGTCGTTTGCAAAATGGTCATTTTCAACTGCTTCAAAGTTATTTAAAATTTGAAATTTTAAATTTTGACTCAAAACCCAACAAAATATCTTAAAATAAAATTTTCAAACTGGTTCAGATTTTCGGGTCATTACAATCTCCCCTCCTTAAGAACTTTTCGTCCTCGAAAAGGAAAAAGGAAAACAGAAGAGTAGGAATCAGCACAGAAAACACTGAAATGATTAAGCGTACCTTAAAATAAAATCTAATCTGAGATATCCACTCCGCATTTGGGATAGGCCTTTTTGAAACTCTCTTCAGTCTCCCAAGTGCAGTCCCTAGGATCGCCACTCCACTGCACTTTGACTAGGTTAATCCTTTTATTCCTCAGAGCTCGGGTTTCTTTGCCAATAATCTTTATCGGCTCTTTCCTCACCGTTAGACTTGGAGTAATATCCATGACTTGCTGATTTAGCTCATCTTCAATCAAATCTGGGTCATGCACATGCTGGCGGAGTTGGGACACATGAAACACATCATGCACTCCTGGCAGCCAGTCGGGCAGCTGCACTCGATAAGCCAGAGTACCAATCCTTTCGAGAATAGGGAATGGACCAATGAATCTTGGCGCCAATTTCCCAAACTTCCCAAATCGAATCACACCCCTTAGTGGAGAAACCTTCAAGTACACATGGTCACCAACAGAGAATTGCAAATCTCTTCTACGCTTGTCTGCATAGCTTTTCTGTCGGCTTTGAGCAGCCAGCAACCGCTTCTTAATTTTATCAACTTTGTCTGAAGCTTCTCGGATCATGTCTGGACCTAAAACAAGGCGATCTCCTTTTTCAATCCAACAGGCTGGCGATCTACATGGCTTATCATATAAGGCTTCGAACGGAGCCATCTTCAAACTTGCCTGATAGCTATTGTTATATGAGAATTCAACTAAATGCAAGTGATCCTCCCAAGAACCTCCATAATCGAGTATGCAAGCTCGCAACAAATCTTCAAGAATGCGATTCACCCTCTCAGTTTGGCCGTCTGTCTGAGGGTGGTATGTGGTGCTGAGATTTAATTTTGTTCCCAATTCATTTTGGAATGCCTCCCAAAACTTGCTAGTGAAGATAGGATCACGGTCACTAACAATGCTGCTAGGAACACTGTTTTAAACAAAAGATTTCTTTGATTAGACATGAAGATTTTCATTTAGAAAATGATGAAAAAGGAAAGATTTAGTCTTTATACCCATATAGCCTGACTATTTCCTTGAGATAAATTTGTGCCAGGCTTTGAGCCGTTCTGGTGGACTTGACAGGTATGAAATGAGCGACCTTGGTGAAGCGGTCCACGATCACCCAAATGCTGTCATTCCCTTTCTTAGTACGGGGTAAACCATCTATAAAATCCATGGAGACTTGGTCCCACTTCCCTTCGGGTACCGGCAATGGCTGCAACAATCCTGCAGGCTTTTGTTGATCGCTCTTTACTCGCTGACATGTAGGACATCTACTCACATAAATGGATATATCCCTCTTCATATCTTTCCACCAAAACGTGCGCTTTAGATCGTGATACATCTTGCTAACGCCTGGGTGGACGGAAAGCTTTGATTTGTGCCCCTCATTTAAAACTTCCCTGATGAGCTCTGGGATTTTTGGAACACAGATCCTCCCTTGCAACCTAAGGGCTCCCTTTTGATCTATTTGAAAGCTCGTGCTCTTTCCTTCTTGAATACTCTTAATCATTCTTTGAATAAACTTATCTTTCTTTTGAAGGGTAGAAATTTTATCAATCAAAGAAGGGGTAACTATAAAGTTTGCGACCATGGCAGCTTTTCTACTGAGTGCGTCTGCCACAACATTGGCTTTCCCTGGCGTATACAAGATGTCGAGATCATATGCCGCAAGAAATTCTAGCCACCTTAGCTGCCTTAAATTCAAGTCCTTTTGATCGAAGAGATATTTCAAAGATTGATGGTCTGTGAACAATTCGAATTTTTCGCCCAAGAGGTAATGCCTCCAAATTTTTAAAGCAAAAACTATGGCTAAAAGCTCTAGGTCATGGACACGATAATTTTTCTCATGCGGCTTTAGTTGACGGCTTGCATATGCAACAACTTTGCCCCTTTGCATCAATACTGCGCCCAGACCCCCACTTTGAGAAGCATCGGTATAGACAGCTAAATCTTGGTTGCCATCGATGATGGTTAACACGGGAGCAGTGGTCAAACTCACCTTTAGCTTTTGGAAGGACTCCTCACACTCTGCTGTCCAAATGAACTTGGTGTTTTTCTTTGTGAGTTGTGTTAAAGGGCCAGATAGCTTGGCAAAGTTTTGGACGAACTTTCTGTAATATCCAGCCAACCCTAGGAAACTTCTTACTTCAGTGGGTGTAGTGGGCTGCTTCCAATCTTGAATGGCGGAAATTTTGCTTGGGTCCACAGCAATTCCTTCTTTTGACACAACATGGCCCAAGAATTTTACCTCCTCTTGCCAAAATGTGCATTTTGAAAATTTTGCTTTTAGAACATTTCTTTGCAGAATCTCTAGCACTTCTCTTAGATGCTCTTCATGCTCCTCCTTGGTTTTAGAAAAAATCAAGATATCATCAATGAAGACTAGGACGAATTTATTCAAGACCTCTCTGAAGACCCTATTCATCAAGTCAACAAAATAGGCTGGAGCATTGCACAGACCGAACGGCATTACCAACCATTCGTAGAATAGGTCAGGCCCTCTGAAAGCGGTCAAAGGGATGCATTCTTCGGCTATGCGAAGTTGGTGGAAACCTGTGGCTAGGTCCATCTTCGAAAACACCTTGGCTCCATTTAAATTGTCCATCAGATCATCTATACGAGGCAAGGGATATTTGTTCTTTAAGGTTTGCTTATTGAGATCGCGGTAATCCACACAGAGCCTCAGAGTGCCGTCAGATTTGGGGACAAACACCACAGCTGCACCCCAATTGGAAAAGCTAGGCCGTATTAATCCCTTCTTTAGGAGCTGTTTGGTTTGGGTACTCAACTCTTCTTTTTCTTTAGGAGTCATTCTTCGAACAGCATGAACTACAGGCCTTGCATTAGGGACAAGATCAATTCTGAAATCGATTTCCCTTCGCGGTGGCAAACTATCTACTTCTTCAAATACGTCCGCATAATCCTTGACAATGGGAATATTCTCTGAAGAGATGGGCGTGACTTCTAAGGAAGACCAAAAAGCTTTCCTGTCTGGCTTTAAGCCCTGGCAAGGTATAGCAACGGTGCTTCCGAAACCTGGTTTTGCCTTCACTACTCTTTCAGAGCATAGCACTTCAGCGTCATATTTTGTTAGCCAATCAAGACCAAGGATAATATCAAATTCGGAAAAATCCATGATGATCAAGTTAAATGGAAATTTGAAACGAGAGTAGGATACTGGCACTTTACAGAATAAACCTAGAGAGATGGAATCTCCTACAGGGTTATGAACATTAATTGGCTCTTTAAGGCTTCGTTGTTTTATTCTCAACTTTTTAACTGTGTTGCTAGAAATAAAACTCCTTGACGCACCCGTGTCAAATAAAGCAGTAACAGGAATATTTTTAATAGAAACAGTACCATCCAGAACATCAGACTTACCTCCCTCAGTAGGTGCAGAGGAAGATGGTGTACCTGCTCCCTCATAGACATGTGCAATCTGAGCTCCTTTCAACAATGGGAAATTGGCCTTGATATGGCCCTTTTTATGGCAGTTGTAGCAATCTTTGCTATCATCACCTCTGGCCCTCTTCGGACCCCTGCAGTCTTTGCTATAATGCCCGAACTTCTGACAGTTGTAACACTGGACCTTGGATTTGTCAAATGTCTTAGCAGCTCCAGAATTACTGCCTTCAGCTTTCTTCTCTGGTTGTTTCCTTTTGTTGTTGTTGTTGGCTAAGCTCCTCTCCCTGTCCTGCTGAGAAACCTTCTTGTCATTCTCTTCATAACGGCAAGCGAACTCCACCATCTTATTGAAGGAAAGGTCGATGTGGGCAGTGACTCTGTCAATATATTTCCTTGCAAGGCCATTTATGAATCTCTTATTCTTCTGAAAGTCATCTCGAATCAGTTCAGGTGCATAACGGGAAAGGTCCTCGAACCTACGAACATACTCTGAAATGGACTTGTCGCCTTGCCTCAGATTGGCGAATTCGTCGTGTAGCCTTTCTACCTCCTGCCTCGGAATGTATTTGTCGTTGAAAAGCTCTTTAAATCTATCCCAAGACATATTATCTTCGTCGCCCCCAATGTTGACTACCTCCCACCAGTTTTGCGCTTCACCTTGAAGATGCCATGCTGCAGTGAATCTCTTTCTCTGATCATCAAGTCCCAGTCCTCCAAATATCTTTTCACAATTTTTCAGCCACGCCTGAGCTTGTACCACAGTCTCAGAACCGGTGAATGGAACTCCACCCAAATTCTTGAACTTCTTTGCCACCTTGTCCAAGTCAAAGGGTGGCGGCGGTGGTGGTGGTTGTTGTTGGACAGTGGGCTCCTCAGTTTCAGTGGTATTTTGCCTTCTCCTAGCGGCTCTAGCAGCTCTTGCAGCAGCGGTACTCATTTTAAGTTAGTTCTGTACAATCAAGGGAAGAGTCAGAACAACCTTAATGACGATGATTTTTAAGAAGTGATAAGGAAAAAGGATAGATGAAAGATGATGATAAAGTGACCGACTATTATGTATTCTTATGAAATGTTCGCCGTAGAATAATGTGATTCTACGTAAACGAGTTACTATAAATATGTTATATTCCGCTTTGTAAACCAAAGCTCTGATACCGACTGTGACGCCCCCAAACTTCCACAAGTGAAAGCAAGGAGAAATCATATGGAATACAACATAAATATAATATAACAAGTCACAGAAAACAATATAGCACAGGAAATCCATATAATAACAACATTATAGCAGCGGATATGTAATGTCATCAGCAATAGAAAATCCACAGTCACAGAATCTAAGTTATTACAGCAAGTTTTTCAGAGGATTGCATAAGTTCCAACTCCAAATAAAAGGACGTGAAATGGAAATAAGTCTGAAATAAAAAGGGAAAAATGCGATAAGCAAAAAGATATGTCTTCAAAGCTCCATCACCTTATCTTCACCAAAAGCAACTCCAAGCGAAAAGATAAAAGTAGCTCCAAAGAAACTCCAAGCAGAAAAAGAACCTGTCTACTTGGCTGCCCGTGTAGAAGAGAGGGCACCCAAGTTTGCAAAAAGGTGAAACAAACAATGGGTCAGTCGTGGGACTGGTGTGAGAATTCTTAACTAAAATTACTCATACTAATAAGGCAAATCCAAGGACCACGCCGCTAACGCGGAACGGGTTGTACCAATGGATTGCCGTGCATAACTACAGTGTCAGTACAAATAAATAAAACGTAACACAGCGCAATGTCTTTTGAAAAATGGAACCACCATAAGACTCAGGTCCCATCACACAATGCAACGCACACCAAGAGGATAGAGTTTTACCTTATGGTGGTTAAACATGCTAAATACGCCAAATACGAAACCAATATTATTATTATTAGGGTGTATATGTTTTAAAACAATTCAAAGCAATGTATTAATCCTAGGAAGCATAGGTACCATATATTATGCCTCCAATACTAGTAATACAAATCAAATCCGTCGGGGTCGTATTGGAAATTTGGGTTTCCATCATGAGTCCAGGCTAGGGAGGACTCCTTACCGATTCGAGACACTCTAGTTAATGCCCCAGGATTACCCGCAGTTAACCCTTGGAAATGGCAGGGCCGGTCCTCACATACAGCTTAGAGGATTAGTTATTCCTAAGCACACGTTTCCCGGTCCTATAGGACCTATCCGAGGCGCCTCATTTCATCATCCTCCAAAAGTAAAATGACTACTAACTAGAAAGAAACGTGCTACTTTCCCTGCGTTCCCTTCCCCCTTTTTAGACTCTACCGGTTTGTGAGGCTCGTGAGGTCATGTTCTTCATACCACAAGGTTCTGCTTTTCAACGAGAACCCTGATCATTTCATCTTAGCATGCCACACCGTCATTCCATACCGTACCATCGATCATCAGTCAATATATAAACGGGTGTTAAGTAGAGAACGAATTCTCTACCACCAACATTTTTATATTAGCAGAAAATCGACAGCATGATATTTAATTGGATACAGAGTCAGACATACCATCCATTTACACCCATGCTCTAGGTCTGAACTAGGGTCAAACCCGTGAAATCAACGCGTACGTTTGGGCAATTTCCCCGACTCGTGAATCGGGAGCTACCCAATTCAGAGTCTTGGTCGTTGTCCATTCGAGGGAAGATTTACGGTCTTCATATGCCGTCTCCCTTTTTAGATTCTTGAAATCGTAAAATCGTTTGGAATGGGATGAACCCGGACTTCCCAAACAATCTCGCGTTCATAATTTAGAGAAAAACACATTTCATGTCGTTATGTTGTCTTATAACGATAAATCCTTGCCTTAATTATATAATATAATTAATTTCTTTAATTAACGACGCTTCAGGTCAAAGGCGACTCTGGCGCCATTTTCCATCCATTTTGATTTTTACTTTTCTCAAGATCTAACCGTTGGATTTTAGCGTAGCTTATATCGTTGGAAAGATATTTTCAAGACGGTCATAGCGGTTTCAGTTTTGGGAAAATCCGACGGTCGGATCTTCCGGTATAATCATTTGAAAGTGCGATTTCAAAACGCGAACTACTGCGCTCGATTCGTTATATTTTAATTATTTATATAAATATATAAATATAATTAGTTCGTTTAACTCATCGCCCTTATATATAACCTCCTTTCCCTCTTAACTTTTACTTTTCTACTTGCATTACAATTTATTTTAGGAGTAGACGATAATCCTTTTCTTTTAATCTACTACCATTATTATTTATTTAAATATTTTATAATTTACATTTGAAAATGTAAATTATAACGTACCATTACTTTAATTCCTTGTATATTTCTTTTCCCATTACATTTTGAACAATGGACATTTTCTATGGTGTAACCCTCATACATTATAAATGATGTAAATCTTTCTCCTACGTTTCCTTCCTTTTTATTTGACATAAAATAAATGTTAATTTTTCCTACGGGGTGAATTCTCTTTTTATTTACATTATAAATAATGCTGTTTTATCTTACCCTGCAATTTCTATATCGTTGACATGACAGAAATATTCTTTTTCCTACAATGCCTTTTTTATTTTCTTCTAACATGACAAAATATCTTTTTATGCAATGCAAATTTCTATTTTTCTAACATGACAAAATATCATTTTATGCAATGCAAATTTCTATTTTTCTAACTTGACAAAATATCATTCTATGCAATGCAAATTTCTATTTTTCTAACTTGACAAAATATCATTTTATGCAATGCAAATTTTTATTTTTCTAACTTGACAAAATATCATTCTATGCAATGCAAATTTCTATTTTTCTAACTTGACAAAATATCATTCTATGCAATGCAAATTTCTATTTTTCTAACTTGACAAAATATCATTCTATGCAATGCAAATTTTTATTTTTCTAACTTGACAAAATATCATTCTATGCAATTTATTCTTATTCTATTCATGAATACATAAAAATATTATTTATCCTCTAATGCACTTTTGTTTCAATATAGCAAAGATATTTTTGTTACCATACGATGAAAATTCCAATTCTAACATTTAATAAAAAAAAATGTTATTTTTACCATACGATGTTCATTTTCCTATTTTAATATTGACAGAAATGTCAATTTACATACAGTGTTCATTTTCTTATTTTAATATTGACAAAAATGTCAATTTACATACAGTGTTCATTTTCCTATTTAATATTGACAAAAATGTCAATTTACATATAGTGTTCATTTTCCTATTTTAATATTGACAAAAATGTCAATTTACATACAGTGTTCATTTTCCTATTTAATATTGACAAAAATGTCAATTTACATACAGTGTTCATTTTCCTATTTAATATTGACAAAAATGTCAATTTACATACAGTGTTCATTTTCCTATTTAATATTGACAAAAATGTCAATTTACATACAGTGTTCATTTTCCTATTTAATATTGACAAAAATGTCAATTTACATACAGTGTTCATTTTCCTATTTAATATTGACAAAAATGTCAATTTTTACATGTCATAGCATCGCACAATATATGGTATCAATTCCTTGTGTCATAACATCCAACAATTTTTATCACGTCATAACATCGCAAATTAAACGGTGTCAAATTTTATCATGTCATAACATCAAACAATTTATGGTGACAATTTTTATCGTTATAGCATCACAAAAATAATGGTGTCAAATTCATCGTCATAGCATAGCATATAATTATGATGCCCAATTATTATCCACATAAACACTCAACAATTTATTCAAATAAAAAAAAGAATAAATAAATTTGCGGTTTGAAACTCTCACCTTGATTGGATAATAAATATAATAAATCCAATTAAATTTTCAGAATGCTCCAATTGATTTCAGCAGCATCCACTCGTAGTCACGGTCCTATTGGTTCTGAAAATATCAGAATCCGAATTCATACGAATAAGTTATCAACGTTTTAATCAAACTGGGTTTTAACAACTGGCTCAGCGACACTCAGAAGCGTCGCAAAATCTGAATGAAAATATACCTTAAATTTCCAGTTTTGGTTCGAATCTTTGGACCCAGATTTCGGAGGCTACAGGCGATGGTTTCACGAACCGTCTTCGCGACGACGTCCGGCTACGAGAGGCGCAGGTGCGCCGGCAAGGGGGTGGGGCGCGATGGGCTGCTGGCGGCGCGGCGGGACTCGCGACGGCGGGCGTTCGGGTGGAGGTGGCGGCCTGTACGGTGGACGAGAGCGGGTGCAACTGGTCGGAGCTTGAAGGTCTTTGTCTCTTCTTCGAAACGGTGTAAAGTTTGCTAAAAATCGTTGAGGAATGAGAGAGAAAATGGATTTCAAAGTTTTGGTACATAATGGGTTTCAGCGACTTTACTATGCGGAGGAAGAAGACGACGTATACCCCGTATACGAGCGTATTTATATAGGTATTTAGGGTTTTCTAATGATTATTTTTATTTAATTACTTAATTAATTAATTCGTGAAAATAGTGTTAACTCAAACGATCTCCGATTCGCGCCCAACGACTGTCGATCTTAATGTTTTCACGTCTTCTGAATACGATGGCGCTATCCGCATGGTCCAATTCTGAAGTTACAGTCTGGTTCCTTTTATTTTCAAATTAAATTGTTTAATTTAAATTCGGACATACATATTAATTTCCCGAGGCTACATACTGACTCGGAAAAAATACAGAAAAATTATTTTTGGCATCGTGATGACGATACGGTTCTCACAAAGCCAATTTCATCGAATTCTGAGACTGTTCGAAAAATGGCTATTTTCAAGCGGTTCAATTTCAACTGCTTTTGACCAAACACAGCTCCTTACGCCACGCTCACATATTAAATCGAAAAATTCTAAAAATTGAAACTTAGCCATATTATGACACTCCGGATCCAATGAAAGTGGTTTCGTCGGATTCCGAGGTCTTTTGCAAAATGGTCATTTTCAACTGCTTCAAAGTTATTTAAAATTTGAAATTTTAAATTTTGACTCAAAACCCAACAAAATATCTTAAAATAAAATTTTCAAACTGGTTCAGATTTTCGGGTCATTACAGTAACAAACCGCGAATTACCATTACAAGAAGAATTTTGGTTTAGTCTATGGTAATTAAGGATTTTGAATTAAAATAGTAATGTCAGTTTAATAAAGAAATATGTAACAACCTGGCATTTCAGAACCAAATTAAATTTTTTATTTTAGCTATTTTAATGGATTTTGAATATTTAAAATGATTTATTTCAAATAATAACGACAAAAAATTTATTTTAATCAAAGTTAGAATGAATAAATTTATTTTAATTATAAATAGAGTTTGAAATGGCGTGGTAGTTTGAAATTTCAATTTTAAATTTCAACTGAATGTACATAATTCAAAATAAATCGGATTTCGGTAAAACCAGAAACATTGGAATCTGTTTAATTATATCTTTCCAACGAATGTAAAAAATCCATATTTCATAATTTAAATTGAAAGTTATGTCTAGTTTAAAATTTGAAATAGTCGCTATGGAATTTATGTATACTTAAATATAATATATAGCCCTTAAAAATAGCCATTTTGCAAACGACCTCCGTTTTCGGCGAAACCACTTTTGTTGGATCCGGAATGTCAAATTATAGTCAGGTTTCAAATTTCATAATCTTTGGATTTAATATGTGAGCATGGCAAATATAAACATGTTTTGTCAATTTAGTTTAAATTTAATCGACTATAAAATGGCCATTTTTCAAATGATCTCCAAATTCGACGAAATTAGTTTAATTGGGACCATATCTTCAAAACATAGCAAAATCTATTTTTCTGGAATTTTTGGAGTCAGTATGTGGCCCCGGTAAATTAAAATGTATGCTTAAATTGAATATATATTGATTTATATTTTAATTTATAAAACAACCAATCAAAACAGTTGAACTGGCTTACGAAACATATTCCATTGTGTCCGAAACGGGGTTATTTAGGTAGGAACGACAATCGTTGGGTTTGATTTGGAGTTCGGATCGATAAACAAGAATTAATTGAATTAAATAGTAAAATATATGGTCAAAAGGTCAAACCCTAATTCATTTTCTCATTCGTAGTCAAACGAAAAACCTGCCGCTCTCTCGATCAAAAGTGGAAATCACTCCAAACAAAAACCCATCATATCTCAAGATCCACTCAATAATTCCAGAATTTTTTTGAAAGAAGGTGGAAGAGCTCAGTGTATTCCTCTTATCCAACGGTCAAGATCGAGTATAATTGTGTAAATCGAGAGGAATCATCGCACAACTTGCCGCCGTTCGCACCAAAAATTCGGCGCCACCAGTGGTTAGAGTTAACCGTCGTTCAGGGGAGAAGTGCGGCCTTTGTAGCTCTTCGACGTTGCGCAACCTAATCGAGCTCCGGTGTCTCGAAGAGCATGAAAAATCCTACCTAGTTTCGAACGATAGTCGGCTGTGGTTCTGAGAGGTTTAATGGTAAAAACAAGATGATTTTATTTTTAATTAATTACAACATTAATAAACCATAGTGATTTAATTATCATGAAATTTAACATATCTTTCTCGTGTTGTGACGAAATCGTGTGAAATAAGATCCTTTGCGATCGTGGGGACGAGAGCTTCAAAACAAGACTAACTAGGCCCAATTTGGAGCAAATTAGAATTTAGGGCAAATTTAAATCCAAACCGTCCTTTAAAGAATGACAGAGTGGAGACAGGTGGTGAGAACTCTCTCTCTCTCACTCAAATTATTTTATAGTTATTATATAATAGGTTGAAGATGGGGCTTAGTAGCTATTGACACTACATTTTTGTACAAACCATGTTTAATTGTTTCTTTGGATTGTGATTGGGATTGTCACTGATTGATATTGTTGGATACAAAATTATTTATATAAAATGTATATAAAAATTATCATGAAAAGAAAATAAAATAATTATTCATTTACAAATCGGACAGTTTGTTTATGTACACCCATTTAACCGACATTGATTGGGACGATAGTATTTTGCATACTGCCCAACTACACAAATAATAAACAGTATTTGTTGGTTGAAACCCACACGGGTATTGGGATGATATTTAATATACACTAATCCCAATTGTTTAGCTGCATGTCAATCGATGGGTTGATAGACTATATAAGAGTTATTTGTTTATTTTAATGCTTATACAGTTGTAAAATGCACTCTGGATGTTGTATGAATTTTTAATGATTATTTATCATTATTGTTGTATACATGCAATGTATAAAATCCATATAACTAAAATTATATGGTAATTGATTGAGTCTGAATCCAGTCCAGAATTAACAATATTTAATATAATATTCAATGAATAATCAAAATGTGATTTTGACGTTCGATTTTGGATGGACACAAAAATATTAAAATGTGAAGCCTTGCTAAGTAGCTAAATGTCATTTTAACATGAATGAGATTTTTTGTCTGCTTTATTCATTTTATAATGAATATAAAAAAGTGATTTCAAAATGTATTATTTTGAAAATATTATCTATTTAATTTTACAATGATATAGAATATTCAATTTTGATTAAAAACTGAAAATGAAGTTGAAATCATTTTGAAATGAATTTATAAACGGGTTTATAAAATCCGTTTTGAATAGAAAGCGACAATATATATATATATATATATATATATATATTATATATTCAATGGCCTGAATAGAATGCACTGCGCAGCAACCGTTAGCGAATTTCGACCAATAACTTCAAATGGACGTAACAAGAGATCCGACTGTCGGATTCTTCTAAAAACGGAACCGTTGGGTTCATACCGAAAAGAGCTTTCCAATGAATATAAGAGATTTGAAATATAATGGTTGTATCTTAAGATATATCCAAATCAATTTCTGGAAAAGGTCGCTATGGATGCAGTTCAGTTGTCGATATTGAAAACCGACTGTACGGGCAATAATTAAATTATTAAAAATTTGGAAAAATTGTGTAAAATCATAATTAATGATTTAGAAAGATTTTGGCTGAAAAATTCCATATTTAAAAAGATAAAAATATTTTTTATCGAAATGAACTAATTAATAACTAGAGTAATAATCCAATTATTTTTAGAAATAAATAAATTGGATTTGAAAATGGTTTTAAAATAACCATAATTTTCCTACAAATAAATTGGAATGGAAATAATCTTCGGAATATTTCAGTATTGGATTCCATGATTATACTGATATTGTAGAGAAATTTGGAAGATACAGATATTGTTATTCCCAATATGATATCCGTTGGTTTCAGAATTTGATATTGAATATAAGTCGATATAATTTCTATTCAGAGCCTTGTATTTGATATCAAAATTGATTTTGGGTTTGTCATGAACGGTGTCTTAAATAACACTGTTCTTAAACCCGGTTGAGAAAAGAATAAATTTTCAAATTAAGAGTTAGTGAAGTTTTCCAATTAATTAATATTTAATTGGAATTAAATAAAAGAATTGGATTTTGGGTTTGTCATGAATGGTGTCTTAAATAATACTGTTCTTAAAACCAGTAGAGAAAAGAATAAATCTTTAAATTAAGATTTAGCAAAGTTTTCCAATTAATTAATATTTAATTGGAACTGAATAAAAGAATTGGATTTTTGGGTTTATCGTGAACGGTGTTTTAAATAACATTTGTTCTTTAGCCCAATTAATAGTGAAAAATATGATTTGGAATTTATAATCTTTTAATTAAGATTAATGGAATTTTCCAAAGTAAAGTTTTCCAATTAAATATATTAAATTGGACTTGAATGGAATTCGATCCGGTAATAATCGAAATGAGCTTCTGTGAAGGAAGGCCACTATATATAGAATTTAAAAGGCTTTGCCATTATTCCATTTATATTATTAGTCTGATACGAGAACTTATATTGATTATACACTATTATGATTTCCGTGTAGATTCCATTTTGATGGAAGATGATTTTGGGTTTATCAAGAACGATGTTTTAAATGACATTGATTCTTTAACCCAGTAAAGACAGGATTATTTCCTAAATTTTAATAATCATTAAATAATGATTCTTGGAGATTAAAACTTATTAGAGTTTTTATAAATCTTTAATTATATTGAAATGTTAATGTAGTAATTAAATTTTCCAAATTTGAGAAGTGTTCGAGAATGGAGTATCATCAGTTTTACTCCATACGATAGTAAATCTTTAATTAGATTTGAACGTGAAATGGTAATTGAATTTACCGATAACACGGTAGTGTTAGATATGAAGTACTACCAATTTTGCTCCATGGGATGAATATGTTGGGATGGGATAATAAAATAAATGATTACTTCGGTAAGGCGTTAATCCCGACTAGTTTTATAAACCTTAACTTGGTATAAACTATGAAAAGGTACTATAAAATCTTTTGAAACAATTTTCAAAAAAATTGATTAAACAGTGTGTTTAAAAGTGATAATCTTTGATAATATTGATGAGAACCTTTCTAGAATAAAGAAATACAAATAAAAGAATATTCTGGATTGGAATGAGGCGTATAATGTGTTGTGATAGCACTTGATTATAAGATACGCGAGTTATTCGGAAAGACTGAGTTTAACCCATTCTGAATAATTGATACGACGACTAACAGTCGAAGAGATTGAAGACGATGCAAGACCGACGATCTTCACATCGATTGGATGGGTTGCTACTGATGCCCATGATTGGAGTAGCTACCTTAATGTGCTACAGTGATAGCCGTACGGATGTATTTGTTAATTGTTCGGATATGCGAGGGCCTCTCTCTTATATCAGACATACGGGACGAGGAATAAGGTGCCTCCGGTTTCGTTCAGACCCAGAACGGACTTGCAAATGGATGGTGTGTTTGACATTGTATTTCATTATGTTGTATTCGTTGATAGCTGCTCTATATATATATATATATATATATATATATATATGTTTGGTGGCGGAGAATTTATTCTCTTGCTTTACACCCTTCTCTGAGACGTACAAGCTTAGAGGTTACATATTGGTAGAAATTAATGGTATGATATGGATTGATAGTGTGGCATGCTGAGATGTAGAGATCCAAACTTTTGTTGAAAGAAAAGTTTGGTGGATGATGATCAAAGCATTGCTATAATTAACATAGCTTTGTGTAGCGTTAATTTGCGAGACTCACATCCCAGTATGATGGTGAACTGATGGTTAGATCAGTATGCTTTTGAGATGAGGATAGACACCCTTAGTTGTGTCAGGGATTCGGTTTACCGAGATGAGCTGAGTGTGGTCGCTCCACGCTCAGAGGCATAGGGCACAACCCTCGATTCCCATAGGGATAGAGTAAGCGGTATTTTCTGTAGTTGGGACGTAAGCCGCAGTGATACTTGTTTTTCGAAAGGGCGGATGTGCATGACGGTGTTTTCTCTAGCTGGGACGTAAGCCGTTGTGTATTGCACTACGTGATAGAACTTTCGAATCAGTAGCTATCATGATGGAAATCCAAACTTCCAATACGACATTTTACAGTTTTAGTTGTATACTATTTGCTGCGTAGTGGTATAGGACGTTCATGTCGTCTATGATTGATACATTTATATTTGAAGTAGATTTCTTCACTAATAGTAATAATAAAAGATAAATTACGCATACCAAGTATATTTGGCTATTATAAGGTGAAACTCTATCCTCCGGCTTGCTTTGCATTGTCTGATAGGACCTAAGTCTTATAATAGCTTCATTTTTCTTTAATTAGCATTACGCTGTTTCTTTTACACACTGGTATTCTTGGGGGTAAATACGTTTCATGTTATATGGCACGGTCCCGTGAATTACCTAACTTTAAAAATAAAGATTTAATAATTGTCTTAGTTCTCACACTAGTCCCATGACTGATCTGGAGTTTATTATTTTAACCTAAACTCTGGGTGCCCATATTTTCCACACAGGCAGCTGGTAGTTTTGGTTTTCATAGATATTTCTTTTCTCAGGATCCTGGATTGCAGCTGGAGCTATATTCGGAAAGTTTTGTATCCGTTTATTTCATTCAGTTGTGTTAGTCATTGTATTTATACATTTAAATTTCCGCTGCTTTGTATCTTAAATCTCTGATATTTTTCAATGTATATTATTTATTCGAACTCTGATATCTTGTGCTCTGATGTTATTGTTGTAATAACAACGAAATGTTTTACTATTTGTGTCTGATGCGTCATGTTCTCAATTATATCTAGGCTTTACCATAAGGGCGAGTTTGGGCCATCTCAGCGTGGTATCATAGATTTGGTTTACAAAGCTAGAGAACAAGACACATTAGAACTAAACGGAAGAATTCATCAGAGATAGGATCAGTAATGCCCTATAAGAATGACTCATTAGAGATAGGATAAGTATCATACTAGAATGAAAAGAAGAGTGCTATTTCTAAAAATGAATTTAATTTTTAAAATTATATCTTATTATACGTTTTGAGTATTTTATTTTATTAATTTTGGACTATCAGGTATAAGAATATTTTGAATATACATCTGGCCATTCGACCTGTATATGAGGTCTCAAGTATACTGGGTAGATATAGAACACACTCTAGTCTCCCAGGCATGATTCTGATGATTGACATGTCATCGTCAGAATTTATTTTCGAGATTCAAAAGTGGGATCTCTATATATTTCCAATTGACTGGTGTGAGAACCAAAACTTAGCTAGGGATTATTGTTTGTAAATTGGTCTTGAAATATGTGAGAACCAAAGCTTAGTTAGGGATTATTGTTTGTGAATTGGTCTTGAAATATGATTTTTGAGTATATATGAAAGTTATACATTTGAAAATTTTACCAATAAATGGATTGCTGGCTATGATGTTTGATTATTGATCCAACTAACAAAATACTAGAATGATAAATAAAGAACAAATATAGATATTTGTTAAGTGAAAAATAATATTATCACTCTTGATGAAATCATAAGATATAATGTACGATATGGACGACTATGGCTTATCTCATACTGAATTAAGGATGACTCCGAAATAAGCAACGAGAGATCACTAGAAAGCAGAAAAAGAAAGAGAGTTGAACTTAGGAACATACGTGGGTGTTTATTGCCGTATATGCAAAGAAGAAGGGCATTACGCAGTTCAGCGCCTTGAGAGAAAGAAGAGCAAGGAGAAAGAGATAAGAATGGACATAGTTTGTTTCAAGTGCAAAGATACGGGACATTTTGTACATAAGTGTCCAGAGGTGAAGAAAACCCAAAAATCTAGGAAAGGAAAAGAAATGCTTCCGATGCAAAGAAGTAGGGCATCTATCCCGAGATTGCCCGTCAAAGAAGGGTGATGTAACACCCTGAAATTTTAACAACACTAAAAGAGGATAAATTAAATAATAATTGATTTAATATTCAAAATTAAGGGAAACAGACAACAATATTGCATCTGTATCGAAATTCCGGTCAAGATAGACATTTGGTTTACGTAAAACGGACATTGTATGAAGAAGCTATGAGAGTTTTAAGTTTGTATACACGCAGAAAGAATATATACATACATATATATATATATATATGTACATGAGTCAGAGATAAGTCAGAATTTTATCCAGAACAGTTCAAATTCGAAAAATGAAAAGTGGCGGCAGATTTTCCGATCTAGGGAGTTGACCCCCCTTAAGGGGTGTCGACCCATGGGTCGACCCACCCACAGGGGAGTCAACACCCCTAGGGCTGAGGTTGCAGCTGGTTTCAGAGGTTTGGCAACTATATATATGTGGCCATTCCTCATATTTTCTTCATTGGGAATTCATGGTGGCCAAACTCTGCCAGTTCAGCCGGTGTCTGAACCGAACCCATTATCTTCTTCAACTATCAGTTTTGCAAATCAAATCTAGAGATTCAAGATCCATTCTTCTTATATTTTATAATCTTAACACTGTGAGTTTCTAGTTACTTTTACATTTAAATATTTAAAAGTAAATATGACACGACTATGACTTGGATTTGTTCATATGCCTAAGTTAAATCAGATCCATTGTAAATCATGAACATATGACATTCTGAATTGGTTAGGATTTGGATCTAAGTCTCTATCTTGTTGGATCTAAATCAAATATTAATGCTAATCTACTATTCATTTATAATGGCGTCTATCCCCAACCCTAACTCTAATGGAGCGACAGATAACAAATCGACAGATAACAAATCCCTATCTAACTCAATCATCCTTGATGACAATGTCAATCATGAAGACAAATTTAAGAAATTGGATGAAGGATGGCGGGAGGTAAGAACGAGATGCAAAACTTTTGTACAGGCGACCAATCAAAATAATTACCGTCCTTGAGTTGGCAACAATCAGAAGAACAAAAAGCCCAATCTGAAATTCAAATTAGGTGTTCATGGGCTTAAGCAGTGGCAGGAAATACAAAAATAATGGTGGTGTTGCTACGTTTGAAAATCAGATAGATGAGGAAGGCGAATATGCTGATCTTGATGACCTAATTTTTGATGAAGCTAAAAATATATGGAAGAATTCTATTTATATATATCTGGTTGGTAGAAGACCATATTACATTCGTCTGAATGCTTATATCAGGAGGGAGTGGCAACCAAAGGGTTCATGGGACGTGTTTGCACGAAAGAATGGTTTTTTACTTGATAAAATTTGAACTTGAAGAGGACTGTAACAAAGTGTTGAATGAATGACCATGGTTTATGGATAGTAAATTGGGTTTTACTGAGTGATGGGAGCCTAATTTAAGGTTAGAAAGAGGTATGTTGGAATCACATCCTGTATGGATTCGACTATTGAATTTAGATTTAACACTGAAACGATAGAGGTATCTAGTAAACTTGCTATCTTGGTGGGTACCCCTTTGGCCATGGTTGGTCTTACTAAAAACACTAAAAGCCTAAATTATACAAGAGTTTTAGTAGATCTAAAAGCAAATCATGTTAAGAAAATGCACATCAGTGGTAAAGATAAAAACGACAACGTATATATAAAGGAAGTTGAATATGAATACATTCCCCCTATTTGTTCCAGCTCAAATGCTTTGGCCATTCATCTGATCAGTGTGAAACTTTAGCTAGACCAGTGAAACAGATGCGGGTAGCCAAGGATCTTAACAAAAAGCATGGAGAAGATGAACAACAACGCAAAAACACTGAAGTGATCAGTGACAAAACCGTTGTAATGTCCCGCATTTTTACGGTATAATAATTAATTAATTTAATTATTTAAATAGTGATTCATAGAATTGAATGGTTGTTTAATTAAATAATATTGAATATTTAATTAAATTAAATAATAGAATAATATATTTAATTTTTGAATTAGTCGAAAATAGTAGAAATGGCAATATTGTGTCAACTGGACAATTCAAAATATATAATTTAGTTTGGAATTGAATTTGAATAACGAATATATTATTTAAACGAAGTTTGAACGTAGAATTATAATATAATTATAATCGAGCTCGAAATGGCGCTATAGTTCGTAATTTTGCGATTCGAACTTTAAACGAATATACAGAAGCCGTTTTAAGTCGGGTTTCTATGAAACAAGAAACGTTCAGAGCTGAGGAAGTATTTTTTTTAATGGAAGATAAAAATCAGGATTTCGTAGTGTAGATTTTGATTTATGTCCAAATCAAATTTTCGAAAAGTCGCTATGGAATTCCTTTATAATTTATAACGATTTATAAACTGGATTTAAATATGAATCGAATATCGATATAAATTTGGTGATGAAATATCAAGTTGTGGATCCATATATATTCATTATGGAGCTGTATGATTTTCTAGTGTGAATATATGATAATATTTATTTATAAATTTTTAATTTAATTGTTTTTAAATATATTTATATTTAGAAAGGGTTTATTTAGAGCTTTAAAATAGCCAGTTTTGCAAACGACCTCCGTTTTCGACGAAACTAATTTTGTTGGATCCGCAATATTAAATTATTATTAAATTTCAATTTCCGTGATTTTTGGGGTCAATGTGTGGCCGTACGGATTTTTAGTGTGAAAAACAGTCAGTATTTTGATGGTTAAAAATACGCGTGTGAGCAAACGGAGTCGGAATTCGATGAAACCAGTTTCGTTGGTTCCGCAATGTCAAACTGTAGCTGCATGTCCATTTTAGTGATTTTTGGGTATTGTGTGTGATCATAGGAATTTTTAGAGTGATAAATAAGCAAATAAAAAAATAGCTTAGTTTTTAAGCAACCCCTCTTTCTATAAATACACCTCGTCTCTCTCCAACCCTAATTTTTCATTTTCACAAGTCAACAAATTTATCCACCGTGATTTTTCTCCTCTCAGTAAATGAAGTCGATATTCTAAAATCAAAAATAATTCGAATAAAATTCAAGAAATCGCAAGACAATTATATTTGTATTCACGTTGGATTCCTCTTCAGTCTGGTGAAATTTGCGAGATGTTTGAAACAGTTTTTTTTTTGCGTTGTGTGAATACTGCGAGCGTTATTAGAAGTTAGGGCTGAGGTAAATGAGAAATCAAAGCATCGATTTGAGAAACAGAGATTATATTTGGGGTTAGGAAGGAGTATAGCTGCTTCTTGAGGACTTTAGTGGAAATCGACACTATTTTAGTTCGATACTTACTATGTATCGAAGTTCAGAGCTGCTCGACATAACCTGACATCGTGATGCGAGTTGGTGCTTTCTGGTATGGGTGGAAGGAGAGTTCGGAGTGGAGTTTATTGGTGTGATTGGATTTGAATTTCCGTAAAGAGGAGATGGAGTTAGAAGGAGGAATGATTGGCGAAATGGTGGAGGATAATACAGAGAAGCGTGATTTTTTTGTTTGGGGAAGACGAGATTTGAGGACGGGTTTTAATTGAAGGTGGCTTCCTGGGTTCTACGGTGGGAAGTTTGGGCCAATTTCAATAAGTAAGTGTAACAACCCGGATTTCGACAGACCGAATTTTTTTTCAAAAATCCAATCTTTCGAAACCCGAGTTGGGTGCTCTGGTATCTTGCAGAAAAAGACAGAGGTAAAGAAACATGTCAGAACTCGTAAAGCATCTCACATCAGAAGGAAATAAAGTATAATATTCAAATATTGCCTTACGTTATTAACAATACTGCTAAACCAGTATCCAAAGCTATACCATCTTTGTCATGAACCTAACCTAGAAGTATGAAATGAGGAGGGGGGTCATAACATAAGTTCTATGTGAGTGGACATAGAATAAACTTCTGTATAATCCTACGTATACCGTGCAGTTATATTTTCTTGCTTATTAGGTTATTCGCGATATTAGCTCTATAGCCTATACTCATGTCCCACTAGTAGGTAACCTAATACAATGTATATGTAGATACCCCCAACTCGTCTAGTCCTTTCCATGTATATATACAGTCCCTTGCCGTATGTTGTACGGGCTTCACCATGTAAATCTATACTACTTCAGTGTAGTTGTAGCGACCCATATTCCCGGTACCTTTTGAGATGATTAAACAACACTAATCCAACCCAAATGATACTAGAAACCCAGATGCCAATAGAAAGAATTTAGAGGATGAGATAAGAAAGAAATTTTAGAATAAAAGAAATAGGAAAAAGAAAACACAACACAATTCAGAGTCTCACATCGCAGCGGAACAAAATATAATATAGAAATATTCTTTATTGAGATCTTGAAAATATACTTACAATATCAGAGTACATCAATACACTTGAACAGTTATAGCAACCTATCCTCATATACATCACACAGCGGAATATACTAGATAAAATCACACGTCTGAGCTCTTCCAGCACGTCTCTAGACTTCGCAGCATCTGATAAGCTGGACCTATACTTCCCGGGCTAACCCGAGCATTACAAATACCAGGTCAGTCTGGTGAACCAGAGTGAGAATAACTTGCACAGTTTAAGGGGAACCATCCAACTTGATTTTTAAGTTCAAATCTCTTTCGAATGAAAAGGAAAATAGTAAGACCAACCCACACATAAACACGGACGGTTTTTACCATACTATAACCCAAAAAAGTTTTGAAATCAAATCTTATTCTGATATTATAATAGTGTCTAAATACAAGTAAATAACAATTTAGCGGAACGCTTGCATCTCACGCTCCACATATATAGTATACAATGAAAACCGCGGCGCTTATTGGAGATTGGATTCCCACTATGACAAAGTATGGGACCACCTGCGATATTGTATCTCTAGAGGCGAATACACTGGGTTCAACAAGAACGTCTTGCAACCTGGCCCACACATGACCGACCACTCATTTCGCTTAAGTGTATCGAATGTATATCACCGACGTTTGGGATCAGCAACCGCCTCCCAAAATGGGACAGCATCGATAGATTAAAGAAGCAAAAAGAATTTTCTCTAGATAGGTGATTATACATCCTAATGGGAGCGACCTACATAGCCATACTGCCTGCCCAATTTTTGTCATTTCCCGGTTGATGAGGCTTGAGGTTACGTTTACTTATCAGCACATCACTTTGAATGCCACATCGTCAGATCCGTCAAATCACCAATTGACGTCCTCAAAAATACAGTGGGCATGTTTGAAGAAATCAATATACGTGACCATCTGGAAATACTCTGTCAGACACTCGTCCATACAAGTCATCCAAGAACAGGATGAACCGAAGGTAACCTCCTACCACATCATAGGAATCACCCTATAGATCAGTAGCGAGTAGTCCTTGCAAATCCGCAAAATCTCAACCACGACCGAATCACAGTTTAACAACCTCTGGTAGCTAGCCAGAGGAATTCCACAGCAATCCTTCCGCTTATGAAGATCTACGGTCTTCAATGCTCCATCTCGACCATCTTTTGATATCTTCAACATTTACGTATTTATTGGTTGGAATAGTTTTCGAATATAAATTCGATCCCGGTCTTTCCGAACCAATAATCGATTTGGCTAGATTTTGATAGTCGGTGATTTAACTATCAAAATAACAATCATCATCCATATAAAAATATAGTGGATCCATTGGTTCAGTATACAGCGTCACTTGGCCTCTTTTAGTTAAACATTCATTTATTAAATTTCTACATCTTTCAATACTTGGAATCCCTCTTTTCAATTCTTATTTCGAAATCAAATTATTCAATCTTTTAGCTTTTCAAATTTTAATTTCTAATATCCTTCACCATCGTTTATAAACTTTCATCACCCTTGGATAATCACGAAGTCATTACAAGTTGGGGTATTTTACTTACCTCTCAGACCTTGAGTCGACAACACTCTTATCTTCTGAATAAATAGAAGTTTTAAAACGAAATCCTAATTTATCACCTTTCCTTAAAGAATCCCTTTTTCACCATTTCCATTTCCACCTGCTTCCTTTCAAACATTATTTACTTTAAAAGTTAACATCATACTTCTCATAGAAGTCTGGACTCGATTCAAACCAACTTGGTTCCAATTGAAAATATTATCAAATATTCAAACCTTATCTGCCGATTTACCTTATGAATTCATATTACATTTTAAAAATCTCGTTTATAGACCAACTTCCCATTAATCGTCTAACACACTTTAAATCAAATAGTTTACTTCATTATAAAATAATTAATCTTCCTTAAAAGGTTATTTTAAAACGATACATATTTCAATAATAATTACCAACCCAATAAGTGTTTATAAAATCAATCCTCATGCCAGTCATGGATTTAGTTATTTCAAACAAAGTTACTTTATAAATCATCTCCGCTTAGTTATCTCTTTTTAAATTAAGAACCACAATTAATTCAAATAATTTCATTTGATTTAATTGACGATCTAACTAAATTAAATAATCTCATTCAATTGTTTATCGAAAACAATTAATTAAACTCTTAACCATTTTGTTAATTTCCACTCGCCTGCTTACCAAACTCATTAATCTACAAATCTAGCTTATCAACTCATTTAAAATTTCAAGATAAAAATAATTATTTATTTCCTTTAATAACTTCATTTAAAAATTGTAACGACCCGGATTTTGAGCGACTTTGGTTATCGACGTAAGCTCGACGTCGATAACCAAAACATCGAAAAATCCCGGTAATTAATGAAAGAAATTAGAAGGTGAGAATATATAAGATAGAAACGTAGAATAGAAGAAGAAGAAGAAGAAGAACACAACATCAGAGTAACACGAACCTCACAGCGGAACGAATAACATATAATAGATAACATAACTTTGAAATATAACAGTTATGTATACAATAGCACTTATCAGAGTACAACACTTACAACACAGCGGAAATAACTATAGCTATATGATCTTGAAGCCTCCTGCTCCACGCTCTTCCAGTATATCTGTAAATTCCTGACTACTTGACTGCCCGTACAAAATTAGGCACCCAAGAGTTTAGGGAAAACAAAACAAATAAACTCCGGGTCAGTCATGGGACTGGTATGAGTAAACAGTTTAAACAGGTATATGAACAAGTAAACGATATCTCATAAGACCACGCCGCAGAACGGAACGGGTTTTTTCCCTTATGAGAATCCAAAATATCTTTATATCAAAAACCTTTTGATATTATAATAATGTCTATGTACAAATAGATATCAACTAGCAATAACGCTTTCATCTCACGTTCTACATATATAGTATACAATCAAAATCGCAAGCACGTATTGGATAATGGATTTCCAACTATGACAAGGTATGGAACCACCTTCCGATCAGTGTACTCTAGGAACGATACACTGGAGTTCAACAAGAACATCTTGTAACTCAGCCACACATGACCGACCACTCATTTCGCTTGAGCGTATCGAATGTACATCACCAACGGTTGGGATCAGCAACCGTTCCCGTATATATATGGGACAGCATTGATAGATTTAAGAAACAAATGAATATTCACTAGATAGGTGATTATACACCCTACTTCGGTGCGACCGACTTAGCCATGCTGCCTGCCCGATTTCTGTCATTTACCGGTAGATGAGGCTAGAAGCTACGCTTTATCATCACATCAGATTCACTTTGAATGCCACATTGTCAGATCCATCGAAAATCACTAATTGACGTCTACAACAATACATTACGTGTCAGCTAAAAGAAGTTTCCTTCTCCGCATCCACTCTTGGTATGGTTGAAGAAATTAATGTACGTGACCTTTCTGGAAATACTCTGTCAGACATCCATCTTCATTCACTTAGAAATGTCACATCGTCATACCCGCCAAATCACAAATTGACTTATCCAAAAATAACACGGGTATACAGCTAAGAGAAACGAATTCCTCCGCCACCAAACGTGAATACGTTTGAATAGATCAACTTACGCGATCCATTGGATATACTCTGTCAGACCTTCGTCCATACAAGTTGTCCTGGGACTGGACAAACCGAAGGCACTATTTTGTAAACAGGATAGCCCTTGCATTTTACTCCGTCTCCAATTATCTTTGGCATATATGATTCGCGACGCTTATGCCAATACAGAGTGGTTCTTTGGATAATAATCCAACCGGTCTCTCCATATTAACAACGTTAAAATGGTCAAAACTTCGATAGTCTGTGATTTAACCATCAAAGAAAAACAAGTGTGCAAACAACGATATTATTCCCAGATGGAAATTATATCGAACAAACATCATTTAACATTAATCTCTTTAGTTCATTTATTTACTTATCTCCTGTTTTCCCTATATTCTAAATTCTTATTTTCTTTCATCAGAAAACATTTCTGATCCTCGTTTGGAAAACATTTCCAAAACTCCTTTACGATCAAACCTTACCATTTCTTAGTTAAGAAGGAAGTCACTCAAGTTGGGGTATAATTACCTCTCAGACCTTAACTGAACAACGTTATAACTTCGAAATGGTCAAAGTTTATCTTTTAATCTTTAACAACTTCTTTACGCCTTTCTCGGATCCAATTTTACAAATCCACTTCTATATTTAAAACATTGGTTATAACGATAACGTTATAATCCTTACTTTCGAATTATCTAACTTTAATTAATTAGTGAATAATTAACCTAACACTTATTTATTTATAAATAAATAAATCTCTATTTAAACACTGGAAAGTATAAGTACTTTCCCGAATTCGATATAATCGAATTTGCCGATCAACTCTCTTCGATAAATCTCTATTTGATTAACTCTTCTTCGAATAACCTATATTCGATTAACTTCTTCCTTTTCAAATATCTCATATTTGAAAATCTTACTTTCGAATAAACTATAATCGATAACTCCCTTCGATGAAACTAACATCGATAACTCCTTTCGATGAAACTTACATCAATAACTCCTTTCGATGAAACTAACATCGATAACTCCTTTCGATGAAACTAACATCGATAACTCCTTTCGATGAAACTAACATCAATAACTCCTTTCGATGAAACTAACATCAATTTATTTAACTCGACTAACTTAACTTGACTCGACTAACTCGACTTACTTGGTTCGACCAATTCGATTTAATTAACTAGGCTCGACTAACTTGACTAACTTAACTCGACTTACTTGGTTCAACCAATTCGATTCGATTAACTAGGCTCGACTAACTTGGTCGAACCACCCGATCAACTCAACTTATTTAACTTAACTTATTTCTCAACTCGATCAACTCGATTAACTCCTATCGAATAACTAATATTCGATTAAACTCCATTCGCTTGACTCTAGATCGCAGCGATCACAAATGGTTACGCTTGACTCCCTCAGGAAACATCCGACCGCCGTAGGCTATTTACAGCCCTGCGAATTACGCTAGCAGTCGTACAAGATGGCAACTTACCCTGAATACTATGTTTGACCAACTCTGTCTCAAATAACTATATTTGATTAACTCTAGTTTGTTTTAACTCTAATCGATTAACTCTAACTAATTAACTCCAACTGGTTAACTCTAGCTGATTAACTCTAACTGGTTAACTCTATTTGACTAACTCGACTTGACTAACCCCTTTCGAATAACATATTCGATTAACTAACTTTCGAATACCATATTCGATTAACTCCTTTCGAATGTGTATATTCGATTAACTAACTTCGAATACCATATTCGATTAACTCCTTTCGAATGTCTATATTCGATTACCTAACTTCGAATACCAGATTCGATTAACTAACTTCGAATACCATATTCGATTAACTAACTTCGAATACCATATTCGATTAACTCCTTTCGAATGTCTATATTCGATTAACTAACTTCGAATACCATATTCGATTAACTCCTTTCGAATGTCTATATTCGATTAACTAACTTCGAATACCATATTCGATTAACTAACTTCGAATACCATATTCGATTAACTCCTTTCGAATGTCTATATTCGATTAACTATCTTCGAATACCATATTCGATTAACTAACTTCGAATACCATATTCGATTAACTCCTTTCGAATGTCTATATTCGATTAACTAACTTCGAATACCATATTCGATTAACTAACTTCGAATACCATATTCGATTAACTCCTTTCGAATGTCTATATTCGATTTACTTTATTCACTTTATAAAGATTTCCTTTTTAACAACGTTTTATTCATTTGAAAAGATTTACTTTTAAATAACGGTTCTACACTTTAAAAATGATTTCCTTTTTATAATGTTCCCTTTCCGATTCTATTCGTAAATGGTTTACAAATATTTCCTTTTCATATTTATTCTTGAAATATTCTAACTCCTTAAATTTCCGGGAAAATTCGCCATAACCTCCTTTGTATCGGGAGCATCGGGAAAATCCCCAAACTCGCCACACAGGCCTTTCCATTCAAAAAGAAATGTTTTGAATTTATTTCCTTTTCAAATATCTCCCATTTATAAATATTCTAATTTATAAACATTTCTTATTTATAAATATTCCACTTTATAAATATCTCTTATTTATAAACATCCCATTTTATAAATATGCTATTTTCAATATCACTTTGAAAATTCCCTTATCTACATTCCGGTATGTTATGGTATTCAATCATATCAAATCACGATGTTCAACATCGTCCAAGCACATATAATCGCCCACAGATTTTATATCACATCATATAACAATATATGAAAAACAATAAAATAACTGTTGAGGAATCCAGTCGGATTCCTCCAACCTGTCTCCCTGCATCCACAGATGTTACACAATATGATTATCATCACTTTCAGTTCTATATGATATATTCTGTTAAACAGAATCGATATAGAAAATTCAACTAACTGACTAGTAGTTCAATCAAACAGTCAACATACAGTCAATCAACCAATATCTAACAGTTCTAAAAATACAACATGAAATTATAAACTGTTCAGAGTTAGTGAGATTTACTCACATTGGACTGTTATCATTAAAAACGATTAACTGTCTTTGATTTAGATGGACAATTTATTCCTCCATAAATTGTAACGAGCTCGGATTCACTCCCAGTCAGTTCCAGCGCGTAGCCGTCGTCCATACGATCCCAACGCAACTTACGGTTCGTCATTCTGATTACATACGACCGAGATATAAAGGTTTCAAGTCATTACAATATTTTATATTTAAAATAAACTTAATTATTTAAACTTGGGCTTAACTTCTCACTTCTGGCCCATTACCCCTATGAACCCCATACCCGTATAATACTTCTTCCCCGTCACTCCTGTAATACACTGCCTCCAGTACCCATTTCCAAAACCATTTCCAAACTTCACGATCCCCAAACTCCT
This sequence comes from Allium sativum, assembly GCA_030737875.1. NCBI lineage: Eukaryota > Viridiplantae > Streptophyta > Magnoliopsida > Asparagales > Amaryllidaceae > Allium > Allium sativum. The sequence continues at coordinate 1,040,444,075 of CM060916.1, read as the reverse complement.
TCATTCCATCACCGTTCCATATTCCGACTACACCAACCTCTCTCTCGACTCGAGCTCCACCTTTCCGTCATCCCCTAGGCAAACTCGACGCCACCTTCCGCCTTCCGTCGCACAGTACTCCTCAACAACCCTCAGCAACAGATCGACACTTTTGGTGTCGAGTTCCCCAAAAAGACACACACAAGCTTCCTATCTTTACAAGGAATCCAACTATAAGCTTGAAATCCCAAATCGATGCACCCGCTCTTCGAATTCCTCAACCCTAGCTTCTTGAAAACTCACTGTAAAAATATCGCACCCCAAAATCTAAACTGAATCCCATCAAACTTGTATGAGGCGCAAGAGTATACCATCAGGAATTGTTATATGTGAATATGAGGATTTAAGGATTTTTCTTTGGTTTTACTTTGATTTTTCTTTCTTGCTTTTGGGAATTTTGTTCTGCAGTTTGAAATTTTGTGAATGAGGACTGTTCTCTCGTTTTAACATTTGAGGTGTGGCTGTAAATTGATGAGGACGTGGCCTGGTTTTAACCAGAATAGATTAGGATATTTTTAGTTAGATTTTTACCATTTTTATATTCTATTTATATTCGTTCTCGTCTTCTAAAAATTCGTGTGATCATACATGTTACCCAAAAATCACAAAAATTGACATGTAGCTAGAGTTCGACATTACGGTCCCAACGAAACTGGTTTCATCGAATTCCGACTCCGTCTGCTCACACAGCGTATTTTTAACTGTCGAAATACTGACTGTTTCTCGCTCTAAAAATCCGTACGGCCACACAGTGCCTCTAAAAATCACGAAACTGGAAATCTAACAACTATTTGATATTGCAGATCCAACAAAACTGGTTTCATCGAATTCCGACTTCGTTTGCAAAACCGGCTATTTTTAGAGCTCTGAATGACCCATTTAAATAAATATATTTAAATAAAATTAAATTAAATATAAATAAATATATATTCTCGTATATATTCACCAAGGAATATCATACAGCTCCAGTATATTTGTATACTCACTATTCCGAGTCCAGATTGATTCGATATTCATTTTACATTGAAATTCCTTTTTAAAATATAAATAATTCCTTTATAAACTATAAAGGAATTCCACAGCGACTTTTCTAAAATTTGATTTGGACATACATCAAAATCTACACGACGAAATCCCGATTTTTCTCTTCCACTAGAAAGATATACTCCACCAGCTCCACACGTTTCTTATTTCACAGAAATCCGGTTTAAAACGAATCCTGTACATTCAGTTGAAGTTCAAATTGCCAAATAGCGAACTGCAGCGCCATTTCGAGCTCTATTTTAATTATATTATAATTATACGTTCAAACCGTCGTCGATTGAATATATTCGTCAATATAATTCAACTCTAAGCTGAATTGAATCTAAGTGACGACCCCGTTCATCGAATATTGTGATTTCCAATATTTTTGATTATTTCTGAATTAAATATATTATTTAATTATTTAATTAAATTAATTATTCCATATTATTTAATTAAACCTCTATTTAATTCACTACATCACGATATATATAATTAAATAAATTAATTATAATACCCCTGACAGTGCGGGTCATTACATTCTTCCCCACTTAAAATAATTTCGTCCTCGAAATTGCTAAGTTAGAGGACGACCCTATCTATTGGAATTCCTAAGATTTGTTTACCCCTTATTTCTGATTTTAACTGAACCAACAAATATCTATTTCAATATTAATTCCATCCGACTAACTAAAATTTTCAAAAATTCTGAAAATTTTCTAACACTTTTAATTTTCGAAAAATTTCGCCAGCACCTCCTTTGTACTGGTCAATAGCTCAAACTCCAATTCGCCTCTCTGGGCCTTCTTCAACCCAAAAGAAAAACAAAACGCCAAACGGCTTGCCAATTCGGCTCATAAATTCCAAACTCGTATAAAATATAAACTTGTACCTTTTTGTTGGGCATATCATTATATCCCTACCATCTGTTATCAACTCGGCATATACAAATGTCATCCCAATCAACTCAATCACTTTTATATCGTCAAACCAAATCATTCGCTTATTCTCAAGTCGAATCCCATTATCAATCTCAAGTTTCATTCTTGATTTTCAAATTCTAAGTCCAGCTAAATTTCAAATTCTTAACTCATCAACTTAATCCCATTTCAGATTATTCTCTTATCACCCTAGTTTTCACTTAACTTAACAAGTTAAAGTTAAATTCTAGAATTTAAATTCCTGGCCTTTTATTTCAAGTCAATTTGAAATCATAATACCAATTCAAAACATTTGAATTCTCAAAAACTTGTTTTCGCAAAACAGATTTGAAAATAAAATCTTAGGTAGTAATCCGTCACTTACAACTCGAAAATCACACTGATGATGTGTACACCATCATCAGAATTATTTTCCAGCGATCAAAGTGAGTTTAATACTATATTTCTTTTCAAAACTCAAACTTAAACACTTCCATCTTGAGTCAGTTCAAAATATCCTTATTAAAACAAATTTAAAACCTCCTAGGATTTTAAAATTCACCTATATCTAATCCAGATTCAATTACAAACACTTATCTGAATTTCTAGTTTTTAATTTCAATTCTGACTTTCATTTCAGATTTAATTCACTTCGTAATACTTATACGAAACTTGGTTGGTTATTTTCATAACCGTTTCACTTTTATAATCTTACTCGATTATAATAACTACTAACACATTATAATATTTCCAATATACATACTTCGGGTAAAATTATTTCATTTACCCTCTTTTCAAAATATACTGTGTCGACCCATCGTATTCGAGTGTTTATAAACTCCTACCGATACAATGGATCAAACTGATCGATCAGAACTCATAAACAACTCAGCCAATGAATCTCCACGATATAAAACCATTTTTATATCAAATACAAATACGCACTCGTATATATATACTCAAACTCAATCTAGGGTATTACTAACCCTATCTCTACCGAGTCACGCCACAGAGCCAAGGTAATTCTTAACTTAAGCTCTGATACCAACCGTAACGACCCAGATTTTGAGCGACTTTGGTTATCGACGTAAGCTCGACGTCGATAACCAAAACATCGAAAAATCCCGGTAATTAATGAAAGAAATTAGAAGGTGAGAATAGATAAGATAGAAACGTAGAATAGAAGAAGAAGAAGAAGAAGAAGAACACAACATCAGAGTAACACGAACCTCACAGCGGAACGAATAACATATAATAGATAACATAACTTTGAAATATAACAGTTATGTATACAATAGCACTTATCAGAGTACAACACTTACAACACAGCGGAAATAACTATAGCTATATGATCTTGAAGCCTCCTGCTCCACGCTCTTCCAGTATATCTGTAAATTCCTGACTACTTGACTGCCCGTACAAAATTAGGCACCCAAGAGTTTAGGGAAAACAAAACAAATAAACTCCGGGTCAGTCATGGGACTGGTATGAGTAAACAGTTTAAACAGGTATATGAACAAGTAAACGATATCTCATAAGACTACGCCGCAGAATGGAACGGGTTTTTTCCCTTATGAGAATCCAAAATATCTTTATATCAAAAACCTTTTGATATTATAATAATGTCTATGTACAAATAGATATCAACTAGCAGAAACGCTTTCATCTCACGTTCTACATATATAGTATACAATCAAAATCGCAAGCACGTATTGGATAATGGATTTCCAACTATGACAAGGTATGGAACCACCTTCCGATCAGTGTACTCTAGGAACGATACACTGGAGTTCAACAAGAACATCTTGTAACTCAGCCACACATGACCGACCACTCATTTCGCTTAAGTGTATCGAATGTACATCACCAACGGTTGGGATCAGCAACCGTTCCCGTATATATATGGGACAGCATTGATAGATTTAAGAAACAAATAAATATTCACTAGATAGGTGATTATACACCCTACTTCGGTGAGACCGACTTAGCCATGCTGCCTGCCCGATTTCTGTCATTTACCGGTTGATGAGGCTAGAAGCTACGCTTTATCATCACATCAGATTCACATCGAATGCCACATTGTCAGATCCATCGAAAATCACTAATTGACGTCTACAACAATACATTACGTGGCAGCTAAAAGAAGTTTCCTTCTCCGCTTCCACTCTTGGTATGGTTGAAGAAATCAATGTACGTGACCTTTCTGGAAATACTCTGTCAGACATCCATCTTCATTCACTTAGAAATGTCACATCGTCATACCCGCCAAATCACAAATTGGCTTATCCAAAAATAACACGGGTATACAGCTAAGAGAAACGAATTCCTCCGCCACCAAACGTGAATACGTTTGAACAGATCAACTTACGCGATCCATTGGATATACTCTGTCAGACCTTCGTCCATACAAGTTGTCCTGAGACTGGACAAACCGAAGGCACTATTCTGTAAACAGGATAGCCCTTGCATTTTACTCGGTCTCCAATTATCTTTGGCATATATGATTCGCGATGCTTATGCCAATACAGAGTGGTTCTTTGGATAATAATCCAACCGGTCTCTCCATATTAACAACGTTAAAATGGTCAAAACTTCGATAGTCTGTGATTTAACCATCAAAGAAAAACAAGTGTGTAAACAACGATATTATTCCCAGATGGAAATTATATCGAACAAACATCATTTAACATTAATCTCTTTAGTTCATTTATTTACTTATCTCCTGTTTTCCCTATATCCTAAATTCTTATTTTCTTTTATCAGAAAACATTTCTGATCCTCGTTTGGAAAACATTTCCAAAACTCCTTTACGATCAAACCTTACCATTTCTTTGTTAAGAAGGAAGTCACTCAAGTTGGGGTATAATTACCTCTCAGACCTTAACTGAACAACGTTATAACTTCGAAATGGTCAAAGTTTATCTTTTAATCTTTAACAACTTCTTTACGCCTTTCTCGGATCCAATTTTACAAATCCACTGCTATATTTAAAACATTGGTTATAACGATAACGTTATAATCCTTACTTTCGAATTATCTAACTTTAATTATAACTTCTATTCTTATTAGTAAATAATTAACCTAACACTTATTTATTTATAAATAAATAAATCTCTATTTAAACACTGGAAAGTATAAGTACTTTCCCGAATTCGATATAATCGAATTTGCCGATTAACTCTCTTCGAGAAATCTCTATTTGATTAACTCTTCTTCAAATAACCTATATTCGATTAACTTCTTCCTTTTCAAATATCTCATATTTGAAAATCTTACTTTCGAATAAACTATAATCGATAACTCTCATCGATGAAACTAACATCGATAACTCCTTTCGATGAAACTAACATCGATAACTCCTTTCGAGGAAACTAACATCGATAACTCCTTTCGATGAAACTAACATCAATAACTCCTTTCGATGAAACTAACATCGATTTATTTAACTCGACTAACTTGACTCGACTAACTCGACTTACTTGGTTCGACCAATTCGATTTGATTAACTAGGCTCGACTAACTTGACTAACTTAACTCGACTTACTTGGTTCGACCAATTCGATTCGATTAACTAGGCTCGACTAACTTGGTCGAACCACCCGATCAACTCAACTTATTTAACTTAACTTATTTCTCAACTCGATCAACTCGATTAACTCCTATCGAATAACTTATATTCGATTAAACTCCATTCGCTTGACTCTAGATCGCAGCGATCACAAATGGTTACGCCTGACTCCCTCAGGAAACATCCGACCGCCGTAGGCTATTTACAGCCCTGCGAATTACGCTAGCAGTCGTACAAGATGTCAACTTACCCTGAATACTATGTTTGACTAACTCTGTCTCAAATAACTATATTTGATTAACTCTAGTTTGTTTTAACTCTAATCGATTAACTCTAACTAATTAACTCCAACTGGTTAACTCTAACTGATTAACTCTAACTGGTTAACTCTATTTGACTAACTCGACTTGACTAACCCCTTTTGAATAACATATTCGATTAACTAACTTTCGAATACCATATTCGATTAACTCCTTTTGAATGTCTATATTCGATTAACTAACTTCGAATACCATATTCGATTAACTCCTTTCAAATGTCTATATTCGATTAACTAACTTCGAATACCATATTCGATTAACTAACTTCGAATACCATATTCGATTAACTAACTTCGAATACCATACTCGATTAACTCCTTTCGAATGTCTATATTCGATTAACTAACTTCGAATACCATATTCGATTAACTAACTTCGAAACCATATTCGATTAACTCCTTTCGAATGTCTATATTCGATTAACTAACTTCGAATACCATATTCGATTAACTCCTTTCGAATGTCTATATTCGATTAACTAACTTCGAATACCATATTCGATTAACTAACTTCGAATACCATATTCGATTAACTCCTTTCGAATGTCTATATTCGATTAACTATCTTCGAATACCATATTCGATTAACTAACTTCGAATACCATATTCGATTAACTCCTTTCGAATGTCTATATTCGATTAACTAACTTCGAATACCATATTCGATTAACTAACTTCGAATACCATATTCGATTAACTAACTTCGAATACCATATTCGATTAACTCCTTTCGAATGTCTATATTCGATTTACTTTATTCACTTTATAAAGATTTCCTTTTTAACAACGTTTTATTCATTTGAAAAGATTTACATTTAAATAACGGTTCTACACTTTAAAAATGATTTCCTTTTTATAATGTTCCCTTTCCAATTCTATTCGTAAATGGTTTACAAATATTTCCTTTTCATATTTATTCTTGAAATATTCTAACTCCTTAAATTTCCGGGAAAATTCGCCATAACCTCCTTTGTATCGGGAGCATCGGGAAAATCCCCAAACTCGCCACACAGGCCTTTCCATTCAAAAAGAAATGTTTTTAATTTATTTCCTTTTCAAATATCTCCCATTTATAAATATTCCAATTTATAAACATTTCTTATTTATAAATATTCCACTTTATAAATATCTCTTATTTATAAATATCCCTTTTTATAAATATGCTATTTTCAATATCACTTTGAAAATTCCCTTATCTACATTTCGGTATGTTATGGTATTCAATCATATCAAATCACGATGTTCAACATCGTCCAAGCACATATAATCGCCCACAGATTTTATATCACATCATATAACAATATATGAAAAACAATAAAATTACTGTTGAGGAATCCAGTCGGATTCCTCCAACCTGTCTCCCTGCATCCACAGATGTTACACAATATGATTATCATCACTTTCAGTTCTATATGATATATTCTGTTAAACAGAATCGATATAGAAAATTCAACTAACTGACTAGTAGTTCAATCAAACAGTCAACATACAGTCAATCAACCAATATCTAACAGTTCTAAAAATACAACATGAAATTATAAACTGTTCAGAGTTAGTGAGATTTACTCACATTGGACTGTTATCGTTAAAAACGATTAACTGTCTTTGATTTAGATGGACAATTTATTCCGCCATAAATTGTAACGAGCTCGGATTCACTCCCAGCCGGTTCCAGCGCGTAGCCGTCGTCCATACGATCCCAACGCAACTTACGGTTCGTCATTCTGATTACATACGACCGAGATATAAAGGTTTCAAGTCATTACAATATTTTATATTTAAAATAAACTTAATTATTTAAACTTGGGCTTAACTTCTCACTTCTGGCCCATTACCCCTATGAACCCCATACCCGTATAATACTTCTTCCCCGTCACTCCTGTAATACGCCGCCTCAAGTACCCATTTCCAAAACCATTTCCAAACTTCACGATCCCCAAACTCCTTCATTCCATCACCGTTCCATATTCCGACTACACCAACCTCTCTCTCGACTCGAGCTCCACCTTTCCGTCATCCCCTAGGCAAACTCGACGCCACCTTCCGCCTTCCGTCGCACAGTACTCCTCAACAACCCTCAGCAACAGATCGACACTTTTGGTGTCGAGTTCCCCAAAAAGACACACACAAGCTTCCTATCTTTACAAGGAATCCAACTATAAGCTTGAAATCCCAAATCGATGCACCCGCTCTTCGAATTCCTCAACCCTAGCTTCTTGAAAACTCACTGTAAAAATATCGCACCCCAAAATCTAAACCGAATCCCATCAAACTTGTATGAGGCGCAAGAGTATACCATCAGGAATTGTTATATGTGAATATGAGGATTTAAGGATTTTTCTTTGGTTTTACTTTGATTTTTCTTTCTTGCTTTTGGGAATTTTGTTCTGCGGTTTGAAATTTTGTGAATGAGGATTGTTCTCTCGTTTTAACATTTGAGGTGTGGCTGTAAATTGATGAGGACTTGGCCTGGTTTTAACCAGAATAGATTAGGATATTTTTAGTTAGATTTTTACCATTTTTATATTCTATTTATATTCGTTCTCGTCTTCTAAAAATTCGTGTGATCATACATGTTACCCAAAAATCACGAAAATTGACATGTAGCTAGAGTTCGACATTACGGTCCCAACGAAACTGGTTTCGTCGAATTCCGACTCCGTCTGCTCACACAGCGTATTTTTAACTGTCGAAATACTGACTGTTTCTCGCTCTAAAAATCCATACGGCCACCCAGTCCCTCTAAAAATCACGAAACTGGAAATCTAACAACTATTTGATATTGCGGATCCAACAAAACTGGTTTCGTCAAATTCCGACCTCGTTTGCAAAACCGGCTAATTTTAGAGCTCTGAATGACCCATTTAAATAAATATATTTAAATAAAATTAAATTAAATATAAATAAATATATATTCTTGTACATATTCACCGAGGAATATCATACAGCTCTAGTATATTTGTATACTCGCTATTCCGAGTCCAGATTGATTCGATATTCAATTTACATTGAAATTCCTTTTTAAAATATAAATAATTCCTTTATAAACTATAAAGGAATTCCACAGCGACTTTTCTAAAATTTGATTTGGACATACATCAAAATCTACACGACGAAATCCCGATTTTTCTCTTCCACTAGAAAGATATACTCCACCAGCTCCACACGTTTCTTATTTCACAGAAATCCGGTTTAAAACGAATCATGTACATTCAGTTGAAGTTCAAATCGCCAAATAGCGAACTACAGCACCATTTCGAGCTCTATTTTAATTATATTATAATTATACGTTCAAACTGTCGTCGATTGAATATATTCGTCAATATAATTCAAGTCTAAGCTGAATTGAATCTAAGTGACTACCCCGTTCATCGAATATTGTGATTTCCAATATTTTTGATTATTTCTGAATTAAATATATTATTTAATTATTTAATTAAATTAATTATTCCATATTATTTAATTAAACCTCTATTTAACATCACGATATATATAATTAAATAAATTAATTATTATACCCCTGACAGTGCGGGTCATTACAAAAATAATCTATAAAATAGATTTCAAAACCTGTCTTAGTTATAAAACAAGCTTTATAACTTTCTTTCTATTGATTTACTAGATGGTAAATCAATCTCTATAAAGCGGTTCATTTACAGGCCATCTATCGTTACTCAACCAATATCACCCATTGGTTAATGTCACACCATTGTTGAATTTAGATTCAACAATCAACAATCAATCAAATTGATTAACAGTATATATAAATGAACAATATATTTGAGGAATCCGGTTGGATTCCTCCAACCTGTCCTTCCCTGCATCAAAATGGGTTACCTCAAATTCAACACGATAAACAGTTCAACTAATAACAGTCAACAAACCATTTGTAACGACCATTCAAGCACCAATGATTTGTTTAATACGTTTATTACTATAAACGTAACCAACAAAGTAAGTTACCTCGTTTAGAATCTAATCGTTAAAAATAACGATTTAATTTGATTAAATTAAATAAACGCTTAATTTAATCCATGAATATTAAAATATTCTGCACACATGTAAATGGTCATCCAGTTATCAACCATTAACAAACATTGCACACAAAATAAAAACCCAGTTTATATAAAATATAAATGGGGTAAACTAAGTGAGTTGAACTCACCTTCGTTTCCATTCGTCGTCAAAACGGTTCGCCTCAGTTAAGTTAAACCAGCGTTTAATTAAACTAAAAATTTCAGCTGTTTCCTACTTTGTCCAAGTCAGCTTCATACAGCCATGATCACTAATACGTTTCTGACGTCATTTGTTCATCCGATCCTGTTTACTGTATCAAACAGTTATAAATTTAATCATTATTTACTATTTAAATAAATATCATAAAATTTAGTAATCTAACTTAAATTAATGTTACTTATAATTTGGATTGCGAATGATTTAAATTTTGGATAGGCATGTTGAAAAGTGAATATGTTGCAGCTAAGCCTAACCCATCGATTCATATATTAAGCTGCGAAGCAGACAATGTAAGCCCCAACAAATACAAGAATTTTTATTTTACTCTTGTCAGCTATAAACTAACTCTATCATTACATTTTCAACAATTCTGAAATAAAGATGAACCCCATTTTACATTGCATATTACTTCTGCAGTGATATACTTCCTTTCGGAAATTGAATAAGGCGTATGCATATGTGTCGTCTTCGTTCAGTATACCACTAATTCATTTTGAGTTATAATGTGATTATGAAAATCTAACGCAATTAGGCATCACTAATTAAGTACTTAGACACGTTAATCTAATGATTAAATTAGGCATAGTTAAAACATTTATTAGCCATGTTATTTGTATATTCTAAAAGGGGCGGTATAACTTTTGAAAGTAAATCATGTAGTGGCCACGTTATGTACAGGAGTTGGCATCTCTAACATGTGGTTAGGCTTGCTTAAGGATTAAAATAATGATTAGCAAGTTTAAATAGTGATTAGGTCCATTTACACTTACTTTACTGTGCATCTTCCTGATGCTTTTTCCCCTTCTAGACGCTCTTCATCCCACCGCATGCTTCCTTTCTTCCGCAACTTCTCCATATGGTTCTTCCCCTTTTAACTACCCAGTACACCACCGTGAACTCCATAGGATCTTCACCGACACTTCTTTCCTCATCTCCTTCTGTTCTGTGCTTCTCGCCATTTCGTTTTATCTCTTTTTTCTGTCAGTTCGGAGCATGCAAACTTCTCCAGACTATTTCCTTCCTCCTTCATGCACATGCACTACCACCTGCTCACGCTACAGGCCTTCAAGGCCACCAATTCTCCAATGCTTCATTTAATTACTTCGCCCTTATTTTCAATAAATTGTAAGCTCCAACTCACCTCACACTTCCTCGTTCCACCCTGACATCGCAAACCGCCCCTCATCTCCACGCGCCCAGACCTCAAAATGCATACATAACACCAACTGCCTTCACTAACTGCCAGAGAGCTCGTCGCCGCTGACCGTCGCGGCAAATATAAAGTGGTTGGAGCAGGTTTGGATTAGGTCTTGTGGGAGGTGCGGTTTCATTATTTCCAGTGGAGGAGTTACTTTCAAAGCATGGATGGCTCGCGTTTTTAAATCAAAGGGGAAGTTTTGGATTTGCGTTTGTATTCTGCACTGAAAAGAAAGGATGGCTAGTGGTATATATAGGGGAAGAAAATGTGGTGCTCACGGTTACGTAGGAAGCATGGTAAATAAGGTTTGGGTGCCAAGAAAACTAATTTTGAATTGTTTATTTTAACTTGGCTGGCACAGTGTAGTTGAGAAAATAAAGTATGGCTGCATTGTTTATTTCATTTCAAGGATAGGTTTTAGGATTTTCAGTGTGTTTATCTTTCAGTTAGGCGCCACAGCTTACTGTAGCATGTACATGGAGAATTAAAAGAAAAAGAATTTATCTTAGCAAAGTAGGCTTTGATGCATTGTCACTTCATTAGGCTTGCCTGTTGGTAGTGCGCTCGTGCTATTACAGTCCCTAAAATCTTGCGTAGCCTTAATGATAGGCGCAGTGTATTGTCTTCTCATAGCACGGCCAAAATATCCCAGCTCAATGTAATTTTTTTAAATATAAGGGTAGGTTAGCTTGGTTACTCATTTAAGTGAACATAAAGGATAAATATTTCGTTTACGTTCGAGCCGCTACAGACAGAAGTAAGAATATGGTCGTGTCCAGCGAGGTACCACGATCCCAAAAATATAATAATATCGGTAGGTTAACTTATATTGTGAAACCCCGAAATACTGATATAGGGTGCAAAATACTTCAAATAAAAAGTTGCATATTTAATTTATTAAAAATTACAGTAAAATTCTAAAAAATAAATTATAACTACACCTCAAAAGAATCTTGTCCAGATTCGAATTCAGTATGAAGTTATATCAAATAAATCGTTACGGTCGATGAACGATTCTATAGCGACTATTGGAAATTTTAATTTGGACATATCTTAAAATCCATAATATGAAATATCCATTTTTCTCTTCTGTTAGAAAAGTATAATCAAATCAATTCAAACGTTTCTTGTTTTCATAGAATTCCGACTTAAGATGGATTCTGTAAATTCAACTAAAGTTCAGATCGAAAATTACGAACTGCCGCATCGTTTTCAAGCTCGTTTTAATTATATTATAAATTATATATTTTTGAACTTGATTTTATAAAATAAATTCAATATAAAATCGGCTAATATCGCCAAATCAATATTTAAACAGATTTAAATATTCATAATCAACGTTCAAAAATCTGGGATGTTGCATTCTTCCCCACTTTAAATAATTTCATCCCCGAAATTGCAAGGTAAGAAGAATGTTCTGAACACGATTTTTTTTAAAAAATAATAATAATAATTACCAAAACAAATTCAAACTCTTTAAATGTTCCTAAAGAATTCGCCAGCACCTCCACTGCACGGCTCGATCACAACAACTAAAAATGTCACTCCAGGATCAACTTCCCCAAAGAGAACCAAAAGCCAAATGGCTACTCAACTCAGGGGTATAAATCAATAACTCCAATAAATATTTAAGGTTTACCTTTTTGTCGAACAATTCATCCCAATTTCGACGCAAATCAAATATCAGCTCTTCATCTTCCGACCTGTATCTCAATCTCAAAAATCAAATCACTCCATGTCCTTCTGGAATCTGCACTTGACTCAATTTACAATGCAAGTAACCAATACTACGTTAAATCATTTTTTTTTATTTCATAAACGATGTTACCCCTAATCCTCTACACTGGAATTTAATTTCAATCCATTCAATCATTCTATATTGACTTGTTTGATGGATTTTATTCGACCAACCCAATAACAAACAACCAAATTATTCCACAATGATACTTCCTGACCAGCATACACTTTGGTTTAACGTACGTCAATATCAATCGATAAATATTCGATTAATTCACATTATTATTCATTCGATTTTCAAATACCAAAATTATTTTATTCGATTCCACTTAACTAGGTAAAGTTTCATTTTCATATTTGGTTATCCAATTGGTCTCAATTCCATTTCATAATTTTGTTTGAATTCCAGTCAAGTTAATCAAATCAACCAACAACCAATATTACTATACTATAGAAAATTATATCATTTTTCTATAAAAATATAGTTTGGGAAAAATTATTTCATTTACCCGCTTTATAAAACAATATTGTGTCAAATGCCAGTTCAATATGGTTTCCCAACACTTGAACACAATACAACACATTTTTATAAAATTTACAAATACGTTCTCTCGTATGTTCATTCAAACTCAATCTTGGGTATAACTAACCCCATCTCCATTGAGTTACGCCACAGAGCCAAGGTTACTACTCAACCAATAGCTCTGGTACCAACTGCAGCGACCCAGATTCCCGTTACCTTTTGAGCTGATTAAACAACACTAATCCAACCCAAATGATACTAGAAATCCAGATGCCAATAGAAAGAATTTAGAGGATAAGATAAGAAAGAAAGATATTTTAGAATAGAAGAAATAGGAAGAAGAAAATATTACACAATTCAGAGTCTCACATCGCAGCGGAACAAAATATAATATAGAAATATTCTTTATTGAGATCTTGAAAATATACTTACAATATCAGAGTACATCAATACACTTGAACAGTTATAGCAACCTGACCTCATATACATCACACAGCGGAATATACTAGACAAAATCACACGTCTGAGCTCTTCCAGCACGTCTCTAGACTTCGCAGCATCTGATAAGCTGGACCTGTACTTCCCGGGCTAACCTGAGCATTACAAATACCGGGTCAGTCTGGTGAACTAGAGTGAGAATAGTTCGCACAGTTTAAGGGGAATCATCCAACTTGATTTTTAAGTTCAAATCTCTTTCGAAAGAAAAGGATAATAGTAAGGCCAACCCACACATAAACACGGACGGTTTTTACCTTACTATAACGCAAAATAGTTTTGAAATCATATCATATTCTGATATTATAATAGTGTCTAAATACAAGTAAATAACAATTTAGTGGAACGCTTGCATCTCACGCTCCACATATATAGTATACAATGAAAACCGCGGCGCTTATTGGAGACTGGATTCCCACTATGACAAGGTATGAGACCACCTGTCGATAGTGTATCTCAAGAGGCGAATACACTGGGTTCAACAAGAACGTCTTGCAACCCGGTCCATACATGACCGACCACTCATTTCGCTTGAGTATATCGAATGTATATCACCGACGGTTGGGATCAGCAACCGCCTCCCGAAATGGGACAGCATCGATAAATTAAAGAAGAAAAAAGAATTTTCTCTAGATAGGTTATTATACATCCTAATGGGAGCGACCCACATAGCCATGCTGCCTGCCCGATTTTTGTCATTTCCCGGTTGATGAGGCTTGGGGTTACGTTTACTTATCAGCACATCACTTTGAATGCCAAATCGTCAGATCCGTCAAATCACCAATTGACGTCCTCAAAAATACACTGGGCATGTTTGAAGAAATCAATATACGTGACCATCTGGAAATACTCTGTCAGACACTCGTCCGTACAAGTCATCCAGGAACAGGGATGAACCGAAGGTACCCTCCTACCACATCATAGGAATCACCATATAAATCAGTAGCGAGTAGACCTTGCAAATCCGCAAAATCTCAACCACGACTGAATCACAGTTTAACAACCTCTGGTAGCTAGCCATAGGAATTCCACAGCAATCCTTCCGCTTATGAAGATCCACGGTCTTCAATGCTCCATCTTGACCATCTTTTGATATCTTCAACATTTACGTATTTGTTGGTCGGAATGGTTTTCGAACATAAATTCGATCCCAGTCTTTTTGAACCAATAATCGATTTGGCCAGATTTTGATAGTCGGTGATTTAACTATAAAAATAACAATAATCATCCATATAAAAATAAAGTGGATCCATTGGTTCAGTATACAGCGTCACTTGGCCTCTTTTAGTTAAACATTCATTTATTAAATTTCTACATCTTTCAATACTTGGAATCCTGCTTTTTTATTCTTATTTCGAAATCAAATTATTCAACCTTATAGCTTTTCAAATTTTAATTTCTAATATCCTTCACCATCGTTTATAAACTAACATGACCCTTGGATAATCATGAAGTCGTTACAAGTTGGGGTTTTTTACTTACCTCTCAGACCTTGAGTCGACAACGCTGTTATCTTCAGAATAAATAGAAGTTTATAAAACGAAATCCCAATTTATCACCTTTCCTTATAGAATCCCTTTTTCACCATTTCCATTTCCACCTGCTTCCTTTCAAACATTATATACTTTAAAAGTTTACATCATACTTCTCATAGAAGTCTGGACTCGATTCAAACCAACTTGGTTCCATTTGAAAATATTATCAAATATTCAAACCTTATCTACTGATTTACCTTATGAATTCATATTACATTTTAAAAATCTCGTTTATAGATCAACTTCCCGTTAATCGTCTAACACACTTTAAATCAAATATTTTACTTCATTATAAAATAAATAATCTTCCTTAAAAGGTTATTTCAAAACGATACATACTTCAATAATAATTACCAACCCAATAAGTGTTTATAAAATCAATCCTCATGCCAGTCATGGATTTAGTTATTTCAAACAAAGTTACTTTATAAATCATCTCCGCTTAGTTATCTCTTTTTAAATTAAGAAATACAATTAATTCAAATAATTTTATTTGATTTAATTGACGATCTAACTAAATTAAATAATCTGATTCAATTGTTTATCAAAAACAATTAATTAAACTCTTTACCATTTTGTTGATTTCCACTCGCTTGCTTACAAAATTCATTAATCTACAAATCTCGCTTATCATACTCATTTAAAATTTCAAGATAAAAATAATTATTTATTTCCTTTAATAACTTCATTTAAAAATAATCTATCAAATAGATTTCAAAACCTGTCTTAGTTATAAAACAAGCTTTATAACTTTCTTTCTATTGATTTACTAGATGGTAAATCAATCTCTATACAACGGTTCATTTACAGGCCATCTGTCGTTACTCAACCAATATCACCCATTGGTTAATGTCACACCATTATTGAATTTAGATTCAACAATCAACAATCAATCAAATTGATTAACAGTATATATAAATAAACAATATATTTTAGGAATCCAGTTGGATTCCTCCAACCTATCCTTCCCTGCATCAAAATGGGTTACCTCAAATTCAACACGATAAACAGTTCAACTAATAATAGTCAACAAACCATTTGTAACGACCATTCAAGCACCATTGATTTGTTTAATACGTTTATTATTATAAACATTACCAACAAAGTAAGTTACCTCGTTTAGAATCTAATCGTTAAAAATAACGATTTAATTTGATTAAATTAAACAAACGCTTAATTTAATCCATGAATATTAAAATATTCAGCAGACATGTAAACAGTCATCCAGTTATCAACCATTAACAA
Source organism: Allium sativum (assembly GCA_030737875.1). Classification (NCBI taxonomy): domain Eukaryota; kingdom Viridiplantae; phylum Streptophyta; class Magnoliopsida; order Asparagales; family Amaryllidaceae; genus Allium; species Allium sativum. The sequence goes on along the minus strand of CM060916.1, from coordinate 1,040,427,237 downwards.
ACATTGCACACAAAATAAAAACCCAGTTTCTATAAAATATAAATGGGGTAAACTGAGTGAGTTGAACTCACCTTGGTTTCCATTCGTCGTCAAAACGGTTCGCCTCAGTTAAGTTAAACCAGCGTTTAATTAAACTAAAAATTTCAACTGTTTCCTACTTTGTCCAAGTCAGCTTCATGCTGCCATGTTCACTGATACGGTTCTGACTTAAATTAATGTTACTTATAATTTAGATTGCCAATGATTTAAATTTTGGATAGGCATGTTGAAAAGTGAATATGTTGCGGCTAAATCTAACCCATCGATTCATATATTAAGCTGCGAAGCAGACAACGTATGGCCCAACAAATACAAGCATTTTTATTTTACTCTTGTCAGCTATAAACTAGCTCTATCATTACATTTTCAACAATTCTGAAATAAAGATGAACCCAATTTTACATTGCATATTACTTTTGCAGTGATATACTTCCTTTCGGAAATTGAATAAGGCGTATGCATATGTGTCGTCTTCGTTCAGTATACCACTAATTCATTTTGAGTTATAATGTGATTACGAAAATCTAACACAATTAGGCATCACTAATTAAGTACTTAGACACGTTAATCTAAAGATTAAATTAGGCATAGTTAAAACATTTATTAGCCATGTTATTTGTATATTCTAAAAGGGGCGGTATAACTTTTGAAAGTAAATCATGTAGTGGCCACGTTATGTACAGGAGTTGGCATCTCTAACATGTGGTTAGGCTTGCTTAAGGATTAAAATAGTGATTAGAAAGTTTAAATAGTGATTAGGTCTGTTTACACTTACTTTACTGTGCATCTTTCTGATGCTTTTTCCCCTTCCAGACACTCTTCATCCCACCGCATGCATCCTTTCTTCCGCAACTTCTCCATATGGTTCTTCCCCTTTTAACTACCCAGTACACCACCGTGAAGTCCATAGGATCTTCACCGACACTTCTTTCCTCATCTCCTTCTGTTATGTGCTTCTCGCCATTTCGTTTTATCTCTCTTTTTTTTCTGTCTGTTTGTAATAACCCGGAAATTCTGGGCCAGTTTAAAATTTTTATTTTGGCAATTTTAGCGAATTTTGAATATTTAAAATAGATTATTTTAAATAATATCGACGAGAAATTTATTTTGAATATATTTAGAACGTATATATTATATACACCGTCGTTAGAATATAAATAATTATTTATAATTATAAATAGAATTGAAAATGGCGCGGTAGTTCGATAATTCGATTTCAAACTTCAATTGAATGTACCGGGTGCAAAACAATCCAGATTTTAGTGAAACCAAAAACATTAGGATCTAATTGATGATATCTTTCCAACGAATCCGAAAAATCAAAATTTCATAGCGGGAATCAAAAGATATGTCCAGTTGAAAATTCTGAATAGTCGCTATGGAATTCAGGCCCTTAAAAATGGAAATTTTGCAAACGACCTCGGATTTCGACGAAACCACTTTTGTTGGATCCGTGATGTAAAGTTATTGCTAGGTTTCAAATTTCATAATTTTTCGAATCAATATGTGAGCGTAGTAAAGGAAAACACGTTTGACCAGTTTCAGTTGATTTTAATCGACTGGAAAATGGCCATTTTTCAAACGATCTCAGAATTTGACGAAATTAGTTTTGTTAGGACCGTATCGTCAATACGAAGCTAGAAAATATTTTTCTGGAATTTTTCTAGTTAGTATGTGACCCCGGTAATTTGAAATGTCCGTTTAAAATTCAATATAGCGATTTAAATATAAATTCAATGGAAACTGATCGAAATGATCGAATCAGCTTGTGATACATATCCCATTGTGTTCGGAATGGGGGTAATTAGCTATGGACGACAGGCGGTGGGCCTCGTTTTGAGGTCGGAAATAAAAGTTACTTTTCAGTGAAAAATAAAATAATTAAAAAAAAATCCCCCTTCCTTTTTCTTCTTAACCTGCCCCCCCCCCCCCCCCGTTTTCGTTTTCATTTCGATCCAATAAAAAAAAGGGAAACGACGGAGGCCGCTACCCCTCGCTCGCCACCGCCGGTCCTTCCGCCACCCCCTCCCCAGGCTTGCGCGCCTCCGACCCACATCACCGACGCCCCCCCCCCCTCCTCGAAGTCGATCGACGAGAAGAACCCCCCCCCCCTCGTTTCAGAAATCGCGACGAAGACCCCCCCCCCCCTTGATGTCGACCGCAACGCCCTAAACCCCCCAGCTGTCGAAGCTCACCTAAACCGCCTCCCTTGGTGTAGCCGCATCTTGCTCCTCCGACGAGCCGCACCCACGACCCCCTTCCGCCTGCAGTCTCCGGCGTGAGCTCACCCTCCCCCTTTAGGCGACGCTGATAAATCCCCCTTTTTCCAAGTCAAGGTAAAATTTGTTTACATTATTTCATTTATTTCAGTTCTTTATATTATTTATTTTATTTAAAACTGAGAATTTAAAATGATAATTTGGCTAATAAAAGTTCATGTTTTTAAATAATAAAAAGACATGGTTTTTAAAGTATAAATTTTGATTTTCTTTGGTTTGTACCACCAAGGAAAAGAATATGATTTTAAGTGATTTAAAGATTTGATTTTTAAATTAGAAAAGATTTGATTTTTAAATTAGAAAAGATTTGATTTTTAAATTAGAAAAGATTTGATATTTAAAATAGAAGAGATTAGATTTTTGAAGTGTAAAAAGGCGAAATATTTATATGAAAAATAGCGTGATAAAAATATAATTTTTATCTATATAACATCGTTGTGAAAATATAATTTTTATATGTTGAATAGAGTAGTAAAAATTCGATTTTTATATTGAATAGCATAGAAAAAATTCGATTTTTATATATTGAATAGCAAAGTGAAAATGTGATTTTTATGATATCAAAGAAACGATTTTTATCATATCAAAGATTTAATTTTTATCATTAAAAAAGGTTTGATTTTCTTTTTATCATTAGAAAGGAGCTTTTGATTTAGATAATTAGCATATAAGAATAAGAAAGACAAGGTTTTTAAAAGAAGAAAGACTAGATTTTTAAAAGAAAAAAATGAGATTTTTAATATGGTTAAGGAAAAATATGATTTTTAAATTGAAAGTGAACAAATAAAAATGTGATTTTTATTTTAAAGATAGCAGCTTAAAAATATGATTTTTATATATGTAGCGAATACGGACGACGAAAGTGACAAAAGGCGAGCACGACAAAGAGTTCCTACATAAGAAGAGTCGCGGCGTTTGGTTTAGCTATTGGTGAGAACTTCTCACTCTTCAATTTCTCTTTCTAGTTATATATATATATATATAAACTAGGATGTAGACGGTGTTTAGTAGCACCCGACACCCGTCATCCATAGACCATGGATGGCTTGTTTGTTAAATTGTTTGGTTGTGTAGTTGGTTAGTTTATTTGGTTTGAATTTGGTTGTTTGGTAAATTTGATTGATATGTGAATGGCGTGGGCCTTCACTAGACTGGGGATAAGGCTAGGCCTTGTCCCGTTTCTAGTATCGTGCCTTTATGCCGCCGAAATTTTCTAAAATAAGTTAGGAAAAATAAAAACATCATTTTATTTAAGGAATGAACTGAATAGAAATTCATATGTTGGAATAAAATATTTTATCGTTAAAAAAAATATAATTTTTAACGTGAATGTGAATAAATGAATATTCATTTACAAACTGGACGGTTTGTTTATGTACACTGATTTGACTGACATTGATTGGGTCGATAAATTTTACACATCGCCCAACTGCACAAATAAAATCTGTGTTTGATTGTTTGAAACCCCACACAGGTGTTGGGATGAAATATGAAGTTCACTCATCCTGATTTATTAAATATGTCGATCGATTGATTGACAGGCTGTTATAAGCGTTAGATATCTATATTTGATGCTTATACAGTGTAGTGCACTTTGGTTGATGGTTGATTATTTATCGTTGCTATTATATACATGTGTCGTATGGAATCCATATAATTAACTTTATATGGTAATTGATTGGGCCTCATTCCAATTTAGAAAATAAAGAATATTATAAAATAAAGGTTCTTGTGTTGACTGTACTCATCCGTTGAGATTAGTCATGTGTTGAACGAAATATTTTAATAATAAAATTTACATCTTTATCAATATAAAATAAAGGTTCATGTGTTGAGTGTACTCATCCGTTGAGATTAGTCATGTGTTGAACGAAATATTTTAATAATAAAATTTACATCTTTATCAATATAAAATAAAGGTTCATGTGTTGACTGTACTCATCCGTTGAGATTAGTCATGTGTCGAACGAAATATTTTGAAATAGAAATATTTGAAATAGAAATATTTTGAAATAGAAATATTTGAAATAGAAATATTTGAAAAAGAAATATTTGAAATAGAATATTTGAAAATAGAATTATATGAAGCTGTGTTGATTAGAGATGCGCCATTTTGACGTGAACGATGTTTATATCGATTTTATTCATTTTAAAATGAATATTGAAAAGTGATTTCGAAATCGCATATTTTGAAATGGAATTTGAATTTGAATTGAATATAAAACGATTTCGAAATGAATTGAATATAAAACGATTTCGAAATGAATTGAATATAAAACGATTTCGGAATGAATTGAACATAAAACGATTTCGGAATGAATTGAATATAAAACGATTTCGGAATGAATTGAATCTAAAACGATTTCGAAATGAATTGAATAGAAAACAAATTTGATTTCAATTGAATATATAACGAATTTGATTTCAATTGAATATATAACGAATTTGATTTGAATAGAAAACGATTTCGAAATGAATTGAATAGAAAACGATTTCGAAATGAATTGAATAGAAAACGAATTTGATTTCAATTGAGTATATAATGAATTTGATTTGAATAGAAAACAATTTCGAAAAGAATTGAATAGAAAACGAATTTGATTTCAATTGAATATATAACGAATTTGAGTTCAATTGAATATATAACGAATATGAATTGAATAGAAAACCAATTTGAATTGAATTCAATAGAAAACCAATTTGAATTGAATTGAATAGAAAACCAATTTGAATTTAATTGAAAAGAAAATGAATTCGAATCGAATTAAAAATCGATTTGAATTGAAATCAAATAGAAATGAAAGTAAAAAGAATTTAGAATAGAAAATTCAATTTTGATTTGAATTGAAATGGAAGTTGAAATTGTTTTTGAACGAATTCAAAACTATTTATAAAATTCGTTTTGAACAGTAATCGACGAAATATATATTATATATATTATATATATAATATAATGGTCTGAATAGAACACGCCGCGCCGCGACAATTCGTAAATTTCGACCATTTATTTCAAACGGACATTACGGGAGATCCGACCGTCGGATTCTCCTAAAACCAGAACCGTTGGGTTCGTGTCGAAAAGAGCTTTCTAACGAATATTAGAAATTTGAGATCTAACGGTTGGATTTGGAGATACGTCCAAATCAAATTCGAAAAAGGTCGCTGTAAGTGCAGTTCGATGGCCGTTGATGGAAATCGACTGCACGAACCTTGATAAAATTATTAAAAATAGTAATAATTTGTGTATAATCATAAGAAATGATTTGGGAAAAATTGGGGTGAAAACCCCCATATTTGAAAAGATAAAAATGGATTTTTATCGAAATGAACTAGTTTTGAACTAAATTTAAAACCCGATTTTTTTTTAAAATAAATAAATTAGATTTAAAAAGGGGTTTTAAATAATCAGAATTCCTAATATATTTGATTTGAATTAAATAGAATTGATTCATTGGTTTATCATGAACTATGTTTTAAATAACACTAGTTCTTTAACCCGATGATGAATAGAATGTGATTTGGGTTTGTCGTGAACTGTGTTTTAAATGACATTAGTTCTCTAACCCAGTAAAAGGAGTTTTAAGGAATCTGCAATTAAATTGAAGTGTGAATTGATAATTTAAATTATCAAATTTAGAAAATGAGCGAGAATGGAGTATTGTAACAACCCGTATTTTCAATAACCTGTTATAACATAAATCGAGGCAGAATTTAATTCTAAAATCTGAATCAAGGGAAACGGGCTATGCCATTGCGTTCGTCTCGGAAAAATACGCGAAATAGAGTCCGAGTTTTCGAAAATCGGAGTCCGTATGACCCGATTAAGGCCCAACGAAGTTTTCAGAAAAATTCAAAGTAAAAACAGATTTCAAATTCAAGTTTGAAATTGGAAATTTGGGCCAGTTTGGGCCAGGCGGGAAAATTCCCGCCAGAGCACCCAAGTCGACAGGCCTGTCGACTTGGGAGTCGACTTGGTTGGACCCAAGTCGACAGCCCTATCGACTTGGCTGTCGACTTGGTCCAGCCGGGCTGTTTAGCCTGGTGCACCATTTAGAGATTATGTTGAGCTTGGGTGCCAGATTCGGTTTTGAGGGCTGAGATTGGAACTAGGGTTTAATCCTAGGGTTGAAACTAGTCCTAATCTCTATAAATAAGGCCCTAACCTAACCCTAAATCATCATTAATCAATCCTACAACTAAACTATGGCAAAATCAATCCTCTCATGGCCTCCACTCTCTTCATAAAATTCCTAAATAAATTTTTAAGAGATTTTCCATGCATACAAGTGTTTTCAAGCTTGTATGAGTATCATTAGCTTGCATTCAAGTCAAGTTTCTATATTTGCATCATAAAGAAAGAGTTTTGATCATTTTGGCTCAAGGGTTTTTATGTTAGAGCTTGCATTTTGGGTCTATTTGATTGCATAAGGGCTTTGTCATATCTTTTGTGCCTTCATAAGTATTGTAAGCCCTATTCTACTTTCATACTTAAACTCTAAAGTTAAATGTATGATATGCAAGTTTATATGCAAGTTTACTATGCTATGATATGCAAGTTTATCATGTTGTGATATGCAAGTTTAAATGCAAGTTTGCTATGCTATGATATGCAAGTTTATCATGTTGTGATATGCAAGTTCATCATGTTATGTTATGCAAGTATGCCATGTCATGATATGCAAGTTTATATGCAAGTTTGCTATGCTATGATATGCAAGTTTATCATGTTGTGATATGCAAGTTTATATGCAAGTATGCCATGTTATGATATGCAAGTTCATCATGTTATGTTATGCAAGTATGCCATGTCATGATATGCAAGTTTATCGTGTTATGTTATGCAAGTTTGATATGCAAGTTGGTCATATGATATGCAAGTTATGTTATGCAAGTTTGGGTTGAATATTTTGTTCATGCTATCATGTTATGCAAGCTTATCTTGGGTTTATGAACATAAAGCTTCAAGCTTTATGCCAAAGGTTGCATTTTGGCAACATGTAAGTTATCATATCTCTTATGATAACTTGCATGTGAGGCTAGATGCGAACTTATGACCATTTCTACATGTCATTTAGCACCATGTATCACCAATATGCCAAGTTTGGTTTTATGCATGCTTTTGAGGCCTAAAAATGTAATATGCAAGTATATGAACATATGTCCATTTCATATGCCACCATGTTGAACTTGTGGCTTCAACACCTTTATGTCGTGATTATGCCAAGTCCCCTCTTTCTATCCTTTATGAGCTATGGCGATATGTAAGCGATGGGATTGCGTTTGGGATTGGGTAAACTTAAAAGACATAAAACATAAGCTTGGGAATTTACCTATTAAGTTAGGTCTACCCATTGGGAATTTACCTATTAAGTTAGGTCTACCCAATTGCTTGAAAATTTGTAACATGTTTTGGAAATATGATGGACATGACACTTAGAAAAGGTAAGTGTGACCAACTCGAGGTTGGGTTGAGTTTGTAGCGTAAACCTACCCGGAACCGACCGGCTTAACTAGTTGCTACAAACAATAGGACCCAATGTGAGAAGTTGGCCATGTTGTACCTTGAACCCGAGGTTAGACCAAGTTGTGGTGTAAAGCTACCCGGACCCGCCCGGCTTAACTAGTAACCACAACAAGGTCTAATGTGAGAGGTTAAGGCGCATTAAATTAATTAATGCCTCGTGATTAGGGTTAAGTCATGGTCCACTTAATACTTAACCAATTTGAGCTTGGTAGATTAATCAGGGTTAAGTCGTGAACTCATCGTTACACTTAACCAAGTTAATCCATGATTAACAAGAGGGTTAAACCGTACTTAACCCACTAGAAAATCCTAGCAATGGGGGCCCACTCCGGTAGTAACCCCAAAATTTGTATCATTAAGGCCCTAGGGACTAGGCTAGGGAGGGGGCACGATTACTGGGCTGGAGGTAAGCGACCAAATAAACGACGGCCGGGTGGTACGCCGATGTAGTTCCGGACGGACTATGGTCGTGCATGTAGTCCGTATTTGGAGAAGTCACCCATGGGTACCAGTAGATCGAGACTGTGCACTCATGTTTATGGTGTCCAGGGGTTGGCACCCTAGGGCTTGATACACCCGAAGGGTGGACCCAGCACAGTTCGACTACAATTATGTTTGGGCCGTATTGACACCAACACGTGACGAGTTAGGCTTAGGGAGCCGATCGACTAGACCGTTTGGTTAGACCTTGTATTAGGGTCATTTCATGTTATTGGGCCAAAGCTTGGGCCTGTTTATTCAAGTCATGTTAGTTTACTAGTACACCTGTGGTGCAAAACCTTAATCCTGATTATGCGATGACACCTTTATCTACCTTGTTAGTTAATCATCATGCTAGTATGTTGTTATCCTTATGTTCATCCCTGCTTCTCATGCCAGTTAACTTTATCAGTTTACATTGATTGTAGTAGGGCTTACTCAGTCTTTTTGACTGACCTGTTTTCTTTCGCCTCTTTTCTTCCGTTTCCCCCCCCCTCCCCCCCCCCCCCCCCAGGTTCTCAGGGAGGGAATATTGGAGCTTAGCTTGGATTTCGGATTGCTTGCTTGTGGGATTTTAGCTCATGTACGGTCTTGACATGAAGCTAGCTATGGTTATCACTTATTTTGGGGATAGTACTTATGTATTTCAGTTTTTCAGTTGATGTTGTTTTATCTAGACTTGTTTATTTGGAAAGCTATGTTGTACCAGACTTGTTTTGAAATAGTATGAAATCTTCCGCTGTTTTATCTATGTTATTTACTCTGTTTACATATATGCATATGTTCTTGGTCTGCCTTGATATATCATTATGCATGTTTACCTAATTCAAACGCCTCTCCAAAGTCAGAGTGCTTGCAAGAGTCACCCTGGCGGAGGTGGGGTGTTACATTTGGTATCAGAGCATATGGTTTACGAGAAGGAACAAAAAGGTTTTTAGAAAACTTTTGGAAAACTATTTTCAAAACCAAGTATAAAGTATTTTCCAAAGAAAAGTCTAGTTTATTTTAAAGGCTATTCCCCAAAAAGCCATTAGCAAAATTCCCTCGTTTTTCTCCATTCTGAATCTATCTTTTTCTTCGTTTTCAGTATGGCCAATAACTTTGCCATTCCGGAGGGAGTACGCGTACCTGTTTGGTATAGGAGACTTTTGGAGGCTAGGGCGACCGAAGCCGGCCCCGCAAATATTACTCCTCCTCCGGTAGTTGATGTTCCTCCTCCTCCTATCGCTGAGGTTCCTCTTCCTCCTCCCCCTCAGCATCCACAAAAGGATTTCGCGGAGATTTGCAAAGACTTTAGGGCGATGGGTTGCAAGAATTTCATTGGAACCGAGACTTTCGTAGAGGCCAAGAATTGGTTGAAAGAAACCGAAGATCTTTTTGCCTTCTTTGATATAGATGACCGTAGGAAGGTTTTATTAGCAGTGTGGTTGCTAAAGGAAGAAGCTGCACGTTGGTGGGTGGTCTCCACCACTACTAGGCCAATTGAGTCTTGGGATGACTTTCGGGGAAAGTTTGGACTAAGGTTCCTATCATTGAAGCAAGGGGACATGACTATTAGGGAATACATAGATAAGTTTAATCAACTGGCTCGGGTCGGTTTAGACTTGGTTAACACAGCTCCGAAGAAGGCCCTATACTTTGCTCTAGGATTAAACGAGCCATTACATGGTTTAGCCATGACTCATATACCCTTGTGGGCAACTTTTGAGAGTTTGGTGAATATGACCCTACTCAATGAAGAGAATAGGAGCGACAAGAAAGAGATCAAGATGAATGATACTCAAGCCAAGAAGACTGATTCCCAGTGGAAAGGAAATCAGGGTAATCCAAGTGGTCAGAGCAGTCAAGGCAATCAGAACAAGAACAAGAGTCAAGGCAACAAGGGGAACAACAACATGGGCAATAACAAAAAGGGAAAGTGCTATTATTGCGGTTTAGTTGGGCATCTTATTAAGGAGTGTAAGAAGAGGAAAAGGAATAATGGTGAATGCTTTTTCTGCGGTGAGACTGGACATTTCAGTAAGGATTGCCCGAAGAAGCAAGGGCAAGGCCAGGGTCAGACTCAGCGTGCTGGACCTTCGGAAGGGCAAGTTCATGCTCTCAATACCGCTCCAGTTCCCGATCGAGGTAGTATTTCTGTTGAAAGTCTTGTTTACATTTCTGATTTTCCTGTTCGTACTTTGTTTGATTCTGGCGCATCGCATAGTTGTTTCATCTGATCTAGTTGAAAGTTTGCACCTAAGTACTAGTCTAGTTAATGATCCCGTGTGTGTCTCAAATCCAATTAGGGGTTCCGCCCATTTGTCTATTATCTACGTGGATTTGAAAATCTCTATCTTGAGTATAGAGTTCTCGCGTGATGCTTATATTCTCGGTTTCATGGGGTATGGGTTGATTTTGGGCATGGATGGGTTGTCCAGTTTTGGAGCCATTCTTGATTTTTGAGCAAAGGGTTGTGAGGCTCATGACTCGCCTCGGTAATACCCTAAAAATTTCTAGTAACCCTATGAGTCCCGTTATGTTGTGTTATCTTGAATCCCTCAACTCGTCTATCGATAGTTTGTAATCGGTGAGGGTGGTCCGAGAATATCCTGATATCTTAGGGGAAGTGAAGGGGGTTACCCCTAAACGAGAGATAGATTTCCGCATTTATCTGGTTGATAATGCCAAGATATTTTCGTGGCCGGTAAGGCACATGGCCCCGCAAGATGAGAGTTAAGAAAGCAAGTCAAGGAGTTGCTTGAGAAGAACTTCATTAGACGAAGTATATCTGAATGGGGAGCGCCTGTAGTATTTACTACCAAGGCAGATGGTTCTCTTCGACTTTGTGTTGATTATCGTGAGTTAAAGAGAATAGACAACCATTGCCAAGGATCGATGATTTGTTTGATCAGCTTGTAGGAACATCTGTTCCATCAGCTCAGAGTAGCTGAAGATAGTATAGGCGAAACTGTGTTCAGAACTCCAGATGGATTCTTAGAATGGCTGGTCATGGCATTCGGTTTGACTAATGCACCCACCTACTTCGTGGACTTGATAATTAGGGTGTTCGGGGAGTTCTTGAACAAGTTTGTCGTGGTCTTCGTAGATGATATTCTGATCTTCTCTAAGGATGAGGAAGAGCATGCAAGGCATCTCGTGGAGGTGATGGATACGCTTAGAGCGCATCAGTTGAAGGCCAAGTTCTCCAAAGTATCACTTTTGGAGAAGGGAAGTTAGATTCCTTGGGCACATAGTTTCTAAGCAAGGCTTAGCGGTGGATCCCGCTAAAGTAGTTGCAGTTCAGGATTGGAAGACTCCAAGGAATGCAACCGAAGTAAGAAGTTCTCTCAGTTTAGTTAGTTAGTAAGCGTCCCTTGAGTTTAGACCTACCCTTCTGGATCAAGTAGGGACTTCACAGAAAGAAGACCCGCAGTTAGTCGAGATCATGGACAAGTTGACTCGAGGCGAGATGGTAAGTCACCTCGCTATAGATGACAAGGGATGGCTAAGACGCGATGAGAGAAAGAAGGTTCTTGAAGATGCACATCACCCGAGGAGGTGGCCGAGTTTGTCCCAAGGTGCATGTTGTGCCAATAGGTTAAAGGCCGAGTCATAGAAGCCCGGTGGGCTATTATATCCATTGGAGGTCCCCGCAATGGAAGTAGTAAAACGTCACGAAGGATTTCGTGGATGGACTGCCTAGAGAATACGAGCATGTGGGTCATAGTAGGTAGACTCACGAAGAGCGCTCATTTCACTCCGGTAAAGAGCGAAAGGACTGCATCATAGCCAGCGACAGTTTACTTTCAAGAAATAAAGCAGTTGCATGGGGTTCCCTAAAGTATAGTTAGTAACCATGACTCACTAGCCAGCTTTGGGATAGTCTACGGGAAGTCATGGGCAAGTAACTGAATCTAAGCACGGCCTATCATTCGCAGGCGGATGGTTCATTGGCAACGTGGATTGGTATTTCCAAGAAAAGTTCTGATGCGTGGAATACTTTATAGTAAGTAAACGAGATCCAGGATTCACTAGTGAATTTTGGAGAGCTTGCATGAAACCATGAGGTCATAGTTATGTTTAAGCCAAGAATGTTAGAAGAGTAAGTGAAAAAGGAAGACGAGAGGCGACAAAGAAATGGGTTCCAACTCATATTTGGAAATAAGAGTTAAGAAGCTAAGAAATCATAAAGTAAAAGACGGTCAAAGCATAGTGGAGTTAAGCTCAAGGAAATGTGACTTAGAAGACTGAAGGCTAGATACGCGCATCATATCTCTTTTTAAGAGCATATCCTTGATCCTTGTTTTCCTGTGGAACTTACTCGCATATTATCTTTTTATGTATATCCTCTCGGTCCCATTTTCGGTCCTATTTCTGTCGGGAGGTATGACTTATTGGCTAGTAATACATGTCAGGGTTTGAAGGGGGTCCGTTAGGTTGACTAAACCTTTTGGGCTTTTATAGGATATGGGTTGGGTTAGGAAGGGATTTCTTGTAATCCAAAAGGAGTATATCTTGCTTATCTTCCCGATCTCTTTAGCCTATCTTTTGCTATCCATGTTTGTCTGGATTATCTAGTATATCGTGTTAATCTTGTCATGAGAACCTTAGGTAGAAACCCTTTGGATGAAACATGTGTTTGAAACATGTTATGCTTGATGGTTGCAAGTGGTTGCAAGTGTTTGCAAGTGGTTACTCGTGGATGCATTATACACGTTAGGCACTAGATCGGCTCACACACTCCTCATATTGCATATGCATGAGTGTTTACGCTTATTCATGGATGAAAATTTTTGTGCTATCACATGGATGTTGCATATGGATGTATGTTATGTGCACACATATAGATTTTATACATTATGTTAGGAATTGCATACATATGGATTCATTTCACTAACATAATTTGCATTGAGGATATTTGCATTAGATAAGGACATATACACACACCTTTGCATATGTTCATACAACATTTAGAATCTTGTAAGGATAATGATTGCTCGTGGATGATGTTTTGAGTAGATGGATGTTGGATGGTAGGATACGTTCTTCCTAACTTGAAGATTTCGGGGACGAAATCCTTTAAGGAGGGGAGAATGTAACAACCCGTATTTTCAATAACCTGTTATAACATAAATCGAGGAAAAATTTAATTCTAAAATCTGAATCAAGGGAAACGGGCTATGCCATTGCGTTCGTCTCGGAAAAATACGCGAAATAGAGTCCGAGTTTTCGAAAATCGGAGTCCGTATGACCCGATTAAGGCCTAACGAAGTTTTCAGAAAAATTCAAAGTAAAAACAGATTTCAAATTCAAGTTTGAAATTGGAAATTTGGGCCAGTTTGGGCCAGGCGGGAAAATTCCCGCCAGAGCACCCAAGTCGACAGGCCTGTCGACTTGGGAGTCGACTTGGTTGGACCCAAGTCGACAGCCCTGTCGACTTGGCTGTCGACTTGGTCCAGCCGGGCTGTTTAGCCTGGTGCACCATTTAGAGATTGTGTTGAGCTTGGGGGCCAGATTCGGTTTTGAGGGCTGAGATTGGAACTAGGGTTTAATCCTAGGGTTGAAACTAGTCCTAATCTCTATAAATAAGGCCCTAACCTAACCCTAAATCATCATTAATCAATCCTACAACTAAACTATGGAAAAATCAATCCTCTCATGGCCTCCACTCTCTTCATAAAATTCCTAAATAAATTTTTAAGACATTTTCCATGCATACAAGTGTTTTCAAGCTTGTATGAATATCATTAGCTTGCATTCAAGTCAAGTTTCTATATTTGCATCATAAAGAAAGAGTTTTGATCATTTTGGCTCAAGGGTTTTTATGTTAGAGCTTGCATTTTGGGTCTATTTGATTGCACAAGGGCTTTGTCATATCTTTTGTGCCTTCATAAGTATTGTAAGCCCTATTCTACTTTCATACTTAAACTCTAAAGTTAAATGTATGATATGCAAGTTTATATGCAAGTTTACTATGCTATGATATGCAAGTTTATCATGTTGTGATATGCAAGTTTATATGCAAGTTTGCTATGCTATGATATGCAAGTTTATCATGTTGTGATATGCAAGTTCATCATGTTATGTTATGCAAGTATGCCATGTCATGATATGCAAGTTTATATGCAAGTTTGCTATGCTATGATATGCAAGTTTATCATGTTGTGATATGCAAGTTTATATGCAAGTATGCCATGTTATGATATGCAAGTTCATCATGTTATGTTATGCAAGTATGCCATGTCATGATATGCAAGTTTATCGTGTTATGTTATGCAAGTTTGATATGCAAGTTGGTCATATGATATGCAAGTTATGTTATGCAAGTTTGGGTTGAACATTTTGTTCATGCTATCATTTTATGCAAGCTTATCTTGGGTTTATGAACATAAAGCTTCAAGCTTTATGCCAAAGGTTGCATTTTGGCAACATGTAAGTTATCATATCTCTTATGATAACTTGCATGTGAGGCTAGATGCGAACTTATGACCATTTCTACATGTCATTTAGCACCATGTATCACCAATATGCCAAGTTTGGTTTTATGCATGCTTTTGAGGCCTAAAAATGTAATATGCAAGTATATGAACATATGTCCATTTCATATGCCACCATGTTGAACTTGTGGCTTCAACACCTTTATGTCGTGATTATGCCAAGTCCCCTCTTTCTATCCTTTATGAGCTATGGCGATATGTAAGCGATGGGATTGCGTTTGGGGTTGGGTAAACTTAAAAGACATAAAACATAAGCTTGGGAATTTACCTATTAAGTAAGGTCTACCCATTGGGAATTTACCTATTAAGTTAGGTCTACCCAATTGCTTGAAAATTTGTAACATGTTTTGGAAACATGATGGACATGACACTTAGAAAAGATAAGTGTGACCAACTCGAGGTTGGGTTGAGTTTGTAGCGTAAACCTACCCGGAACCGACCGGCTTAACTAGTTGCTACAAACAATAGGACCCAATGTGAGAAGTTGGCCATGTTGTACCTTGAACCCGAGGTTAGACCAAGTTGTGGTGTAAAGCTACCCGGACCCGCTCGACTTAACTAGTAACCACAACAAGGTCTAATGTGAGAGGTTAAGGCGCATTAAATTAATTAATGCCTCATGATTAGGGTTAAGTCATGGTCCACTTAATACTTAACCAATTTGGGCTTGGTAGATTAATCAGGGTTAAGTCGTGAACTCATCGTTACACTTAACCAAGTTAATCCATGATTAGCAAGAGGGTTAAACCGTACTTAACCCACTAGAAAATCCTAGCAATGGGGGCCCACTCCGGCAGTAACCCCAAAATTTGTATCATTAAGGCCCTAGGGACTAGGCTAGGGAGGGGGCACGATTTTTGGGCTGGAGGTAAGCGACCAAATAAACGACGGCCGGGTGGTACGCCGATGTAGTTCCGGACGGACTATGGTCATGCACGTAGTCCGTATTTGGAGAAGTCACCCGTGGGTACCAGTAGATCGAGACTGTGCACTCATGTTTATGGTGTCCAGGGGTTGGCACCCTAGGGCTTGATACACCCGAAGGGTGGACCCGGCACAGTTCGACTACAATTATGTTTCGGCCGTATTGACACCAACACGTGACGAGTTAGGCTTAGGGAGCCGATCGACTAGACCGTTTGGTTAGACCTTGTATTAGGGTCATTTCATGTTATTGGGCCAAAGCTTGGGCCTGTTTATTCAAGTCATGTTAGTTTACTAGTACACCTGTGGTGCAAAACCTTAATCCTGATTATGCGATGACACCTTTATCTACCTTGTTAGTTAATCATCATGCTAGTATGTTGTTATCCTTATGTTCATCCCTGCTTCTCATGCCAGTTAACTTTATCAGTTTACATTGATTGTAGTAGGGCTTACTCAGTCTTTTTGACTGAACTGTTTTCTTTCGCCTCTTTTCTTCCGTTTCCCCCCCCCCCCCGCCCCCCAGGTTCTCAGGGAGGGAATATTGGAGCTTAGCTTGGATTTCGGATTGCTTGCTTGTGGGATTTTAGCTCATGTACGGTCTTGACATGAAGCTAGCTATGGTTATCACTTATTTTGGGGATAGTACTTATGTATTTCAGTTTTTCAGTTGATGTTGTTTTATCTAAACTTGTTTATTTGGAAAGCTATGTTGTACCAGACTTGTTTTGAAATAGTATGAAATCTTCCGCTGTTTTATCTATGTTATTTACTCTGTTTACATATATGCATATGTTCTTGTTCTGCCTTGATATATCATTATGCATGTTTACCTAATTCAAACGCCCCTCCAAAGTCAGAGTGCTTGCAAGAGTCACCCTGGCGGAGGTGGGGTGTTACAAGTATTACCAGTTTTGCTCCAAAGCGATGGTTAAATCTTTAATTAGATTTGAACGTGAAATTGTAATTAATCTTACCGATAACACCATAGTATTAGATATGGAGTATTACCAGTTTTGCTTCATGGGATGAATAGGTTGGGATTGGGAAATAAAATAAATAATTACTTCGGTGTGGTTCGCTAATCTCGACTAGTTTGTAAAACCATAATTTGGTTTGAAATGTCATCCAGAGGAAGATTAAAGGATAAATTTTAAAGAATTTATCTTGGATAAAATTAATGGGAACCTTTCCCTAAAAATGTGATTTTATGAATAAAAGAATATTCTGAATTGGAATGAGGCGTATATTGTGCTTGTGTAACATTTGTTTTTAATATACGCGGGTTGTTCGGAAAGACCGGGTTTATACCCATTCTGAATAACCGCTTCGACGATATGTCGAAGATGAAGACGGTGGTTGAAGACCGGAAATCTTCACATCGTTTGGATTATTACTGACGATCCTGATTGGGCTGTACACCCAAGAGGATGGAAATAGTTGGTGGTCGTCCAGACGTACTTGGAGATGGATGGATACGCGAGGAAAGTGCCTCCGGTTTCGTTCAGACCCAGAACGGACTTGTAAATGGATTGTGTGTTTGACATTGGATTTTATTCTATGTTGATTGATTTCTATTAAATATACATCTGTTTGGCGGCGGAGAATTTATTATTTTGCTTAACGCCCTTCTCTGAGACGTACGAGCTCAGAGGTTGTATATCGATGGACATCAGTCGCATGGCATGAGTTG
The DNA here is from genome assembly GCA_030737875.1 of Allium sativum. Classification (NCBI taxonomy): domain Eukaryota; kingdom Viridiplantae; phylum Streptophyta; class Magnoliopsida; order Asparagales; family Amaryllidaceae; genus Allium; species Allium sativum. Next base: position 1,040,409,819 of record CM060916.1, on the reverse strand, counting down.
CCTGTGTGGCACGCTAAGATGCAATGATCAAGGCTTCTGTTGAAAAGCAAAGTCTTGTGGTTGATGATCAAAGCGCGCCTATGTGGCAGCTTTGTGTATAACGTGAATTCGCGAGCCTCACACCTCGGTATGAGTCAAAAACGGGATACGGACTGCAGGGAGAGCACGACGTTTCTTTCTAGCTTTGGTGGTGTCAGTGACTTACCAGCCCTGACATTTATATACTTTTCACCTTTGTGGTTGTTGGATGAGGCGCCTCGATTTTAGGTCTGTAAGGACCGGGAAACGTGTGTTCAGGAATTGCCAATCCTCTAACGTAAGTGAGGACCAGCCCTGAAGCATCCAAGGGTTGCCTAGAGTGCGTAGCCCTGGGACATTTGCTAGAGTGTCTTGAACACGGAGAGGAGCTTGCCCCTTGCCTCGACTCATGACGGAAATCCAATTTCCAATACGTGTAATTTGGTTTTAATTGTAGAACTAGTATGGCGACATAGTGGTATGGGACATTCATGCCGCCTATGATTTATATTTATGATTGAAATTGTTTTGACACTATACACTTATTATAGTATCAAATGATTTGTTTTAAACGTACCAATCATGTTTGGCTGTTATAAGGTAAAACCCTATCCTCCCGCTTGCGTTGCATTGTGTGATGGGACCTGGGTCTTATAATAGCTTCATTTTTCGAAAAAGCATTGCGTTGTTTATTCTATGCACTGGTATTCTTGGGAGGAAACCCGTTCCGTGTTATACGGCGTGGTCCCTTGAATTACTCTCTTTTAAAGTAAAGCTTTAAATAACTGTTTTAGTTCTCACACCAGTCACATGATTGACCTGGAGTTTATTGTTTTAACCTAAACTCTGGGTGCCCCTATTTTCCGCACGGGCAGCTAGTAGTTTTGGTTTTGCAGATTTATATTCACAGGATCCTGGTTTACAGCTGGAATGATATCCGGAAAGCTCTGTATCCGTATATCACCTTCAGTTGTGCTTTGTATTATTTTCCGCTGCTATGTAATTTATTGTAATCTCTGATATTTGTCGAATGTAATTTATTCAATTATACTCTGTATATTCTTGTATCTGATGGAATTGTTGTAATAGCAATGAAATGTTCTTCCGTCTGCGTTCTGATTTGTCTTGTCCTCACAGTAATTCGTTCTTTCTCATCTCTTCGGAGACCGGGGAAGTTCGGGTCGCTTCATTTTGGTATCAGAGCTTTGGTTTACAGAGCTCGAGAACAAGACACATTAGAACCATACGAAAGAATTCATCAGATATTGGATTAGTAATATCCAATTAGAATGACTCGTTAGAGATAGGATCAGTAGTATCCTAGAACGAGTGTGAAGAGTATATTTTTCAAATGAAAACAATTTTTGTTTTGAAATTTTAGATCAGTTCTACGTATTTGATTATTTATTTATTTTGAATTTGGACAATCTAGTATATAAAGGTTTTGCATATACGCGTCATGAACGTATATTCGAAGTTTTAATATATTAGATAGATATAGAGTCACGCTCTAGTCGCCCGGACATGGTCCTGATGATGAAGTATACCATCACCAGTATTTATTTTCGAGTGACGAAGGTGTGATTTTCTATATATTTCGATTAGACTGGTGTGAGAACCAAAACTTATATAGCTAGAACACATTGTTGTGAATTGGCATCAAAACATGATTTTCTGTATATATATCTAATTTATGAATTTGAAAACTCTAATTCACTAATTGATTGATGTTTGTGTTGTTTGATTATTGTTGCCTAATTGAATTTTGAACCATTATGCCTAATTGCATCAAATATTGAATTGTATTGGAAATTGGTCGCATTTGCTTGCATATACATATATATCATTGAACAGGTCATAGCAAGGAGGCTAGAGCAGAGAATAAAATTTGTTTGCCCGACAAATAGGTACATGTTTACTATAATTTACTGTTTTGTTTGGGTGATGATGATTTTATGAGCCTATTGGCTAGCCGCTTGGCCTTTTCTTTTTCTTTTTGAGATCAGAAGGCCTATATGGCAATTTCGGGATTTTCCCGTGGCTCCCGGTGCAGGGGAGGTTATGGCGAAATTTTTCGAAAATTTAGGGTGTTAGCCAAATTTTTGAAAATTTGAAAATTCTCAGAAACTGAAAAGTTGGAGAATGGATGCCAGATCGAACGTAGAGTTGATTAATCAAACCACTTTCGACTTTGTTCCTTTTCGGGGACGAAAAGTTTTAAGTGGGGGAGACTGTAATAACCCGGAAATTCTGGGCCAGTTTAAAATTTTTATTTTGGCAATTTTAGCGAATTTTGAATATTTAAAATAGATTATTTTAAATAATATCGACGAGAAATTTATTTTGAATATATTTAGAACGTATATATTATATACGCCGTCGTTAAAATATAAATAATTATTTATAATTATAAATAGAATTGAAAATGGCGCGGTAGTTCGATAATTCGATTTCAAACTTCAATTGAATGTACCGGGTGCAAAACAATCCGGATTTTAGTGAAACCAAAAACATTAGGATCTAATTGATGATATCTTTCCAACGAATCCGAAAAATCAAAATTTCATAGCGGGAATCAAAAGATATGTCCAGTTGAAAATTCTGAATAGTCGCTATGGAATTCAGGCCCTTAAAAATGGAAATTTTGCAAACGACCTCGGATTTCGACGAAACCACTTTTGTTGGATCCGTGATGTAAAGTTATTGCTAGGTTTCAAATTTCATAATTTTTCGAATCAATATGTGAGCGTGGCAAAGGAAAACGCGTTTGACCAGTTTCAGTTGATTTTAATCGACTGGAAAATGGCCATTTTTCAAACGGTCTCAGAATTTGATGAAATTAGTTTTGTTAGGACCGTATCGTCAATACGAAGCTAGAAAATATTTTTCTGGAATTTTTCTAGTTAGTATGTGACCCCGGTAATTTGAAATGTACGTTTAAAATTCAATATAGCGATTTAAATATAAATTCAATGGAAACTGATCGAAATGATCGAATCAGCTTGCGATACATATCCCATTGTGTTCGGAATGGGGGTAATTAGCTATGGACGACAGGCGGTGGGCCTCGTTTTGAGGTCGGAAATAAAAGTTGCTTTTTAGTGAAAAATAAAATAATTAAATAAAAAAAAATATTCCCCCTTCCTTTTTCTTCTTAACCTGCCCCCCCTTTTTCGTTTTCATTTCGATCCAATAAAAAAAAGGGGAAACGACGGAGGCCGCTACCCCTCGCCACCGCCGATCCTTCCGCCACCCCCTCCCCAGGCCTGCGCGCCTCCGACCCACATCACCGACGCCCCCCTCCTCGAAGTCGATCGACGAGAAGACCCCCCCCTCGTTTCAGAAATCGCGACGAAGACCCCCCCCTTGATGTCGACCGCAACGCCCTAACCCCCCCCCCAGCTGTCGAAGCTCGCCTGAACCGCCTCCCTTGGTGTAGCCGCACCTTGCTCCTCCGACGAGCCGCACCCACGACCTTCTCCCGCCTGCAGTCTCCGGCGTGAGCACACCCTCCCCCTTTAGGCGACGTTGATAAATCCCCCTTTTTCCAAGTCAAGGTAAAATTTGTTTACATTATTCCATTTATTTCAGTTCTTTTTATTATTTATTTCATTTAAAACTGAGAATTTAAAATGATAATTTTGCTAATAAAAGTTCATGTTTTTAAATAATAAAAAGACATGGTTCTTAAAGTATAAAATTTGATTTTCTTTGGTTTATACCACCAAGGAAAAAATATGATTTTAAGTGATTTAAAGATTTGATTTTTAAATTAGAAAAGATTTGATTTTTAAATTAGAAAAGATTGGATTTTTAAATTAGAAAAGATTTGATTTTTAAATTAGAAAAGATTTGATTTTTAAATTAGAAAAGATTTGATTTTTAAATTAGAAAAGATTTGATTTTTAAAATAAAAGAGATTAGATTTTTGAAGTGTAAAAAGGCGAAATCTTTATATGAAAAATAGCGTGATAAAAATATAATTTTTATCTATATAACATCGTTGTGAAAATATAATTTTTATATGTTGAATAGAGTAGTAAAAATTCGATTTTTATATTGAATAGCATAGAAAAAATTCGATTTTTATATATTGAATAGCGAAGTGAAAATGTGATTTTTATGATATCAAAGAAACGATTTTTATCATATCAAAGATTTAATTTTTATCATTAATAAAGGTTTGATTTTCTTTTTATCATTAGAAAGGAGCTTTTGATTTAGATAATTAGCATATAAGAATAAGAAAGACAAGGTTTTTAAAAGAAGAAAGACTAGATTTTTAAAAGAAAAAAATGAGATTTTTAATATGGTTAAGGAAAAATATGATTTTTAAATTGAAAGTGAACAAATAAAAATGTGATTTTTATTTTAAAGATAGCAGCTTAAAAATATGATTTTTATATATGTAGCGAATACGGACGACGAAAGTGACAAAAGGCGAGCACGACAAAGAGTTCCTATATAAGAAGAGTCGCGGCGTTTGGTTTAGCTATTGGTGAGAACTTCTCACTCTTCAATTTCTCTTTCTAGTTATATATATATACTAGGATGTAGACGGTGTTTAGTAGCACCCGACACCCGTCATCCACAGACCATGGATGGCTTGTTTGTTAAATTGTTTGGTTGTGTAGTTGGTTAGTTTATTTGGTTTGAATTTGGTTGTTTGGTAAATTTGATTGATATGTGAATGGCGTGGGCCTTCACTAGACCGGGGATAAGGCTAGGCCTTGTCCCGTTTCTAGTATCGTGCCGTTATGCCGCCGAAATTTTCTAAAATAAGTTAGGAAAAATAAAAACATCATTTTATTTAAAGAATGAACTGAATAGAAATTCATATGTTGGAATAAAATATTTTATCGTTAAAAAAATATAATTTTTAACGTGAATGTGAATAAATGAATATTCATTTACAAACCAGACGGTTTGTTTATGTACACTGATTTGACTGACATTGATTGGGTCGATAAATTTTACACATCGCCCAACTGCACAAATAAAATCTGTGTTTGATTGTTTGAAACCCCACACGGGTGTTGGGATGAAATATGAAGTTCACTCATCCTGATTTATAAAATATGTCGATCGATTGATTGACAGGCCGTTATAAGCGTTAGATATCTATATTTGATGCTTATACAGTGTAGTGCACTTTGGTTGATGGTTGATTATTTATCGTTGCTATTATATACATGTGTTGTATGGAATCCATATAATTAACTTTATATGGTAATTTATTGGGCCTCATTCCAATTTAGAAAATAAAGAATATTATAAAATAAAGGTTCATGTGTTGACTGTACTCATCCGTTGAGATTAGTCATGTGTTGAACGAAATATTTTAATAATAAAATTTACATCTTTATCAATATAAAATAAAGGTTCATGTGTTGACTGTACTCATCCGTTGAGATTAGTCATGTGTTGAACGAAATATTTTAATAATAAAATTTACATCTTTATCAATATAAAATAAAGGTTCATGTGTTGACTGTACTCATCCGTTGAGATTAGTCATGTGTTGAACGAAATATTTTAATAATAAAATTTACATCTTTATCAATATAAAATAAAGGTTCATGTGTTGACTGTACTCATCCGTTGAGATTAGTCATGTGTTGAACGAAATATTTTAATAATAAAATTTACATCTTTATCAATATAAAATAAAGGTTCATGTGTTGACTGTACTCATCCGTTGAGATTAGTCATGTGTTGAACGAAATATTTTGAAATAGAAATATTTGAAATAGAAATATTTTGAAATAGAAATATTTGAAATAGAAATATTTGAAAAAGAAACATTTGAAATAAAATATTTGAAAATAGAATTATATGAAGCCGTGTTGATTAGAGATGCGCCATTTTGACGTGAACGATGTTTATATCGATTTTATTCATTTTAAAATGAATATTGAAAAGTGATTTCGAAATCGCATATTTTGAAATGGAATTTGAATTGAATATAAAACGATTTCGAAATGAATTGAATATAAAACGATTTCGAAATGAATTGAATATAAAACGATTTCGGAATGAATTGAATATAAAACGATTTCGGAATGAATTGAATATAAAACGATTTCGAAATGAATTGAATATAAAACGATTTCGAAATGAATTGAATATAAAACGATTTCGAAATGAATTAAATAGAAAACGAATTTGATTTCAATTGAATATATAACGAATTTGATTTCAATTGAATATATAACGAATTTGATTTGAATAGAAAATGATTTCGAAATGAATTGAATAGAAAACGATTTCGAAATGAATTGAATAGAAAACGAATTTGATTTCAATTGAGTATATAACAAATTTGATTTGAATAGAAAACAATTTCGAAATGAATTGAATAGAAAACGAATTTGATTTCAATTGAATATATAACGAATTTGATTTCAATTGAATATATAACGAATATGAATTGAATCGAAAACCAATTTGAATTGAATTGAATAGAAAACCAATTTGAATTGAATTGAATAGAAAACCAATTTGAATTGACTTGAAAAGAAAATGAATTCGAATCGAATTAAAAATCGATTTGAATTGAAATCAAATAGAAATGAAAGTAAAAAGAATTTAGAATAGAAAATTCAATTTTGATTTGAATTGAAATGGAAGTTGAAATTGTTTTTGAACGAATTCAAAACTATTTATAAAATTCGTTTTGAACAGTAATCGACGAAATATATATTATATATATTATATATATAATATAATGGCCTGAATAGAATGCGCCGCGACAATTCGTAAATTTCGACCATTTATTTCAAACGGACGTTACGGGAGATCCGACCGTCGGATTCTCCTAAAACCGGAACCGTTGGGTTCGTGTCGAAAAGTGCTTTCTAACGAATATTAGAAATTTGAAATCTAACGGTTGGATTTGGAGATACGCCCAAATCAAATTCGAAAAAGGTCGCTGTAAGTGCATTTCGATGGCCGTTGATGGAAATCGACTGTACGAATCTTGATAAAATTATTAAAAATAGTAATAATTTGTGTAAAATCATAAGAAATGATTTGGGAAAAATTAGGGTGAAAAACCCCATATTTGAAAAGATAAAAATGGATTTTTATTGAAATGAACTAGTTTTGAACTAAATTTAAAACCCGATTTATTTTTTAAAATAAATAAATTAGATTTAAAAAGGGGTTTTAAATAATCGGAATTCCTAATATATTTGATTTGAATTAAATAGAATTGATTCATGGGTTTATCGTGAACTGTGTTTTAAATAACACTAGTTCTTTAACCCGATGATAAATAGAATGTGATTTGGGTTTGTCGTGAACTGTGTTTTAAATGACATTAGTTCTCTAACCCAGTAAAAGGAGTTTTAAGGAATCTGCAATTATATTGAAGTGTGAATTGATAATTTAAATTATCAAATTTAGAAAATGAGCGAGAATGGAGTATTACCAGTTTTGCTCCAAAGCGATGGTTAAATCTTTAATTAGATTTGAACGTGAAATGGTAATTAATCTTACCGATAACACCATAGCATTAGATATGGAGTATTACCAGTTTTGCTTCATGGGATGAATAGGTTGGGATTGGGAAATAAAATAAATAATTACTTCGGTGTGGTTCGCTAATCTCGACTAGTTTGGAAAACCATAATTTGTTTTGAAATGTCATCCAGAGGAAGATTAAAGGATAAATTTTAAAGAATTTATCTTGGATAAAATTAATGGGAACCTTTCCCTAAAAATGTGATTTTATGAATAAAAGAATATTCTGAATTGGAATGAGGCGTATATTGTGCTTGTGTAACATTTGTTTTTAATATACGCGGGTTGTTCGAAAAGGCCGGGTTTATACCCATTCTGAATAACCGCTTCGACGATATGTCGAAAATGAAGACGGTGGTTGAAGACCGGAAGTCTTCACATCGTTTGGATTATTACTGACGATCTTGATTGGGCTGTACACCCAAGAGGATGGAAATAGTTGGCGGTCGTCCAGACGTACTTGGAGATGGATGGATATGCGAGGAAAGTGCCTCCGGTTTCGTTCAGACCCAGAACGGACTTGTAAATGGATTGTGTGTCTGACATTGGATTTTATTCTGTGTTGATTGATTTCTATTAAATATACATCTGTTTGGCGGCGGAGAATTTATTCTTTTGCTTAACGCCCTTCTCTGAGACGTACGAGCTCAGAGGTTGTATATCGATGGACATCAGTCGCATGGCATGAATTGCCTGTGTGACACACTAAGATGCAATGATCAAGGCTTCTGTTGAAAAGCAAAGTCTTGTGGTTGATGATCAAAGCACGCTTATGTGGCAGCTTTGTGTATAACGTGAATTCGCGAGCCTCAAACCTCGGTATGAGTCAAAAATGGGATACGAACTGCAGGGAGAGCACGACGTTTCTTTCTAGCTTTGGTGGTGTCAGTGACTTACCAGCCCTGACATTTATATACTTTTCACCTTTGTGGTTGTTGGATGAGGCGCCTCGATTTTAGGTCTGTAAGGACCGGGAAACATGTGTTCAGGAATTGCCAATCCTCTAACGTAAGTGAGGACCGGCCCTTAAGCATCCAAGGGTTGCCCAGAGTGCGTAACCCTGGGACATTTGCTAGAGTGTCTCGAACGCGGAGAGGAGCTTGCCCCTTGCCTCGACTCATGACGGAAATCCAATTTCCAATACGTGTAATTCGGTTTTAATTGTAGAACTAGTATTGCGACATAGTGGTATGGGACATTCATGCCGCCTATGATTTATATTTATGATTGAAATTGTTTTGACACTATACACTTATTATAGTATCAAATGATTTGTTTTAAACGTACCAAGCATGTTTGGCTGTTATAAGGTAAAACCCTATCCTCCGGCTTGCGTTGCATTGTGTGATGGGACCTGGGTCTTATAATAGCTTCATTTTTCGAAAAAGCATTGCGTTGTTTATTCTATGCACTGATATTCTTGGGAGGAAACCCGTTCCGTGTTATACGGCGTGGTCCCTTGAATTACTCTCTTTTAAAGTAAAGCTTTAAATAACTGTTTTAGTTCTCACACCAGTCACATGACTGACCTGGAGTTTATTGTTTTAACCTAAACTCTGGGTGCCCCTATTTTCCGCACGGGCAGCTAGTAGTTTTGGTTTTGCAGATTTATATTCACAGGATCCTGATTTACAGCTGGAATGATATCCGGAAAGCTCTGTATCCGTATATCACCTTCAGTTGTGCTTTGTATTATTTTCCGCTGCTATGTAATTTATTGTAATCTCTGATATTTGTCGAATGTAATTTATTCAATTATACTCTGTATATTCTTGTATCTGATGGAATTGTTGCAATAGCAATGAAATGTTCTTCCGTCTGCGTTCTGATTTGTCTTGTCCTCACAGTAATTCGTTCTTTCTCATCTCTTCGGAGACCGGGGAAGTTCGGGTCGCTTCATTTTGGTATCAGAGCTTTGGTTTACAGAGCTCGAGAACAAGACACATTAGAACCATACGAAAGAATTCATCAGATATTGGATTAGTAATATCCAATTAGAATGACTCGTTAGAGATAGGATCAGTAATATCCTAGAACGAGTGTGAAGAGTATATTTTTCAAATGAAAACAATTTTTGTTTTGAAATTTTAGATCAGTTCTACGTATTTGATTATTTATTTATTTTGAATTTGGACAATCTAGTATATAAAGGTTTTGCATATACGCGTCATGAACGTATATTCGAAGTTTTAATATATTAGATAGATATAGAGTCACGCTCTAGTCGCCCGGACATGGTCCTGATGATGAAGTATACCATCACCAGTATTTATTTTCGAGTGACGAAGGTGTGATTTTCTATATATTTCCATTAGACTGGTGTGAGAACCAAAACTTATATAGCTAGAACACATTGTTGTGAATTGGCATCAAAACATGATTTTCTGTATATATATCTAATTTATGAATTTGAAAACTCTAATTCACTAATTGATTGATGTTTGTGTTGTTTGATTATTGTTGCCTAATTGAATTTTGAACCATTATGCCTAATTGCATCAAATATTGAATTGTATTGGAAATTGGTCGCATTTGCTTGCATATACATATATATCATTGAACAGGTCAAAGCAAGGAGGCTAGAGCAGAGAATAAAATTTGTTTGCCCGACAAATAGGTACATGTTTACTATAATTTACTGTTTTGTTTGGGTGATGATGATTTTATGAGCCTATTGGCTAGCCGCTTGGCTTTTTCTTTTTCTTTTTGAGATCAGAAGGCCTATATGGCAATTTCGGGATTTTCCCGTGGCTCCCGGTGCAGGGGAGGTTATGGCGAAATTTTTTGAAAATTTAGGGTGTTAGCCAAATTTTTGAGAATTTGAAAATTCTCAGAAACTGAAAAGTTGGAGAATGGATGCCAGATCGAACGTAGAGTTGATTAATCAAACCACTTTCGACTTTGTTCCTTTTCGGGGACGAAAAGTTTTAAGTGGGGGAGACTGTAATAACCCGGAAATTCTGGGCCAATTTAAAATTTTTATTTTGGCAATTTTAGCGAATTTTGAATATTTAAAATAGATTATTTTAAATAATATCGACGAGAAATTTATTTTGAATATATTTAGAACGTATATATTATATACGCCGTCGTTAGAATATAAATAATTATTTATAATTATAAATAGAATTGAAAATGGCGCGGTAGTTCGATAATTCGATTTCAAACTTCAATTGAATGTACCGGGTGCAAAAACAATCCGGATTTTAGTGAAACCAAAAACATTAGGATCTAATTGATGAAATCTTTCCAACGAATCCGAAAATTCAAAATTTCATGGCGGGAATCAAAAGATATGTCCAGTTGAAAATTCTGAATAGTCGCTATGGAATTCAGGCCCTTAAAAATGGAAATTTTGCAAACGACCTCGGATTTCGACGAAACCACTTTTGTTGGATCCGTGATGTAAAGTTATTGCTAGGTTTCAAATTTCATAATTTTTCAAATCAATATGTGAGCGTGGCAAAGGAAAACGCGTTTGACCAGTTTCAGTTGATTTTAATCGACTGGAAAATGGCCATTTTTCAAACGGTCTCAGAATTTGACGAAATTAGTTTTGTTAGGACCGTATCGTCAATACGAAGCTAGAAAATATTTTTCTGGAATTTTTCTAGTTAGTACGTGACCCCGGTAATTTGAAATGAACGTTTAAAATTCAATATAGCGATTTAAATATAAATTCAACGGAAACTGATCGAAATGATCGAATCAGCTTGCGATACATATCCCATTGTGTTCGGAATGGGGGTAATTAGCTATGGACGACAGGCGGTGGGCCTCGTTTTGAGGTCGGAAATAAAAGTTGCTTTTTAGTGAAAAATAAAATAATAATAATAAAAAATATTCCCCCTTCCTTTTTCTTCTTAATCTGCCCCCCTTTTTCGTTTTCATTTCGATCCAATAAAAAAAAAGAGAAACGACGGAGGCTGCTACCCCTCGCCACCGCCGATCCTTCCGCCAGCCCCTCCCCAGGCCTGCGCGCCTCCGACCCACATCACCGACGCCCCCCTCCTCGAAGTCGATCGACGAGAAGACCCCCCCCCCCCTCGTTTCAGAAATCGCGACGAAGTCCCCCCCCCCTTGATGTCGACCGCAACGCCCTAACCCCCCCCCCCCCCCCCCCCAGCTGTCGAAGCTCGCCTGAACCGCCTCCCTTGGTGTAGCCGCACCTTGCTCCTCCGACAAGCTGCACCCACGACCTTCTCCCGCCTGCAGTCTCCGGCGTGAGCACACCCTCCCCCTTTAGGCGACGTTGATAAATCCCCCTTTTTCCAAGTCAAGGTAAAATTTGTTTACGTTATTTCATTTATTTCAGTTCTTTATATTATTTATTTCATTTAAAACTGAGAATTTAAAATGATAATTTTGCTAATAAAAGTTCATGTTTTTAAATAATAAAAAGACATGGTTCTTAAAGTATAAAATTTGATTTTCTTTGGTTTATACCACCAAGGAAAAAATATGATTTTAAGTGATTTAAAGATTTGATTTTTAAATTAGAAAAGATTTGATTTTTAAATTAGAAAAATTGGATTTTTGAATTAGAAAAGATTTGATTTTTAAATTAGAAAAGATTTGATTTTTAAATTAGAAAAGATTTGATTTTTAAAATAGAAGAGATTAGATTTTTGAAGTGTAAAAAGGCGAAATCTTTATATGAAAAATAGCGTGATAAAAATATAATTTTTATCTATATAACATCGTTGTGAAAATATAATTTTTATATGTTGAATAGAGTAGTAAAAATTCGATTTTTATATTGAATAGCATAGAAAAAATTCGATTTTTATATATTGAATAGCGAAGTGAAAATGTGATTTTTATGATATCAAAGAAACGATTTTTATCATATCAAAGATTTAATTTTTATCATTAATAAAGGTTTGATTTTCTTTTTATCATTAGAAAGGAGCTTTTGATTTAGATAATTAGCATATAAGAATAAGAAAGACAAGGTTTTTAAAAGAAGAAAGACTAGATTTTTAAAAGAAAAAAATGAGATTTTTAATATGGTTAAGGAAAAATATGATTTTTAAATTGAAAGTGAACAAATAAAAATGTGATTTTTATTTTAAAGATAGCAGCTTAAAAATATGATTTTTATATATGTAGCGAATACGGACGACGAAAGTGACAAAAGGCGAGCACGACAAAGAGTTCCTACATAAGAAGAGTCGCGGCGTTTGGTTTAGCTATTGGTGAGAACTTCTCACTCTTCAATTTCTCTTTCTAGTTATATATATATACTAGGATGTAGACGGTGTTTAGTAGCACCCGACACCCGTCATCCACAGACCATGGATGGCTTGTTTGTTAAATTGTTTGGTTGTGTAGTTGGTTAGTTTATTTGGTTTGAATTTGGTTGTTTGGTAAATTTGATTGATATGTGAATGGCGTGGGCCTTCACTAGACCGGGGATAAGGCTAGGCCTTGTCCCGTTTCTAGTATCGTGCCGTTATGCCGCCGAAATTTTCTAAAATAAGTTAGGAAAAATAAAAACATCATTTTATTTAAAGAATGAACTGAATAGAAATTCATATGTTGGAATAAAATATTTTATCGTTAAAAAAATATAATTTTTAACGTGAATGTGAATAAATGAATATTCATTTACAAACCGAACGGTTTGTTTATGTACACTGATTTGACTGACATTGATTGGGTCGATAAATTTTACACATCGCCCAACTGCACAAATAAAATCTGTGTTTGATTGTTTGAAACCCCACACGGGTGTTGGGATGAAATATGAAGTTCACTCATCCTGATTTATTAAATATGTCGATCGATTGATTGACAGGCTGTTATAAGCGTTAGATATCTATATTTGATGCTTATACAGTGTAGTGCACTTTGGTTGATGGTTGATTATTTATTGTTGCTATTATATACATGTGTTGTATGGAATCCATATAATTAACTTTATATGGTAATTGATTGGGCCTCATTCCAATTTAGAAAATAAAGAATATTATAAAATAAAGGTTCATGTGTTGACTGTACTCATCCGTTGAGATTAGTCATGTGTTGAACGAAATATTTTAATAATAAAATTTACATCTTTATCAATATAAAATAAAGGTTCATGTGTTGACTGTACTCATCCGTTGAGATTAGTCATGTGTTGAACGAAATATTTTAATAATAAAATTTACATCTTTATCAATATAAAATAAAGGTTCATGTGTTGACTGTACTCATCCGTTGAGATTAGTCATGTGTTGAACGAAATATTTTAATAATAAAATTTACATCTTTATCAATATAAAATAAAGGTTCATGTGTTGACTGTACTCATCCGTTGAGATTAGTCATGTGTTGAACGAAATATTTTAATAATAAAATTTACATCTTTATCAATATAAAATAAAGGTTCATGTGTTGACTGTACTCATCCGTTGAGATTAGTCATGTGTTGAACGAAATATTTTGAAATAGAAATATTTGAAATAGAAATATTTTGAAATAGAAATATTTGAAATAGAAATATTTGAAAAAGAAATATTTGAAATAAAATATTTGAAAATAGAATTATATGAAGCCGTGTTGATTAGAGATGCGCCATTTTGACGTGAACGATGTTTATATCGATTTTATTCATTTTAAAATGAATATTGAAAAGTGATTTCGAAATCGCATATTTTGAAATGGAATTTGAATTGAATATAAAACGATTTCGAAATGAATTGAATATAAAACGATTTCGAAATGACTTGAATATAAAACGATTTCGGAATGAATTGAATATAAAATGATTTCGGAATGAATTGAATATAAAACGATTTCAAAATGAATTGAATATAAAACGATTTCGAAATGAATTGAATATAAAACGATTTCGAAATGAATTGAATAGAAAACGAATTTGATTTCAATTGAATATATAACGAATTTGATTTCAATTGAATATATAACGAATTTGATTTGAATAGAAAACGATTTCGAAATGAATTGAATAGAAAACGATTTCGAAATGAATTGAATAGAAAACGAATTTGATTTCAATTGAGTATATAACAAATTTGATTTGAATAGAAAACGATTTCGAAATGAATTGAATAGAAAACGAATTTGATTTCAATTGAGTATATAACGAATTTGATTTCAATTGAATATATAACGAATATGAATTGAATCGAAAACCAATTTGAATTGAATTGAATAGAAAACCAATTTGAATTGAATTGAATAGAAAACCAATTTGAATTGAATTGAAAAGAAAATGAATTCGAATCGAATTAAAAATCGATTTGAATTGAAATCAAATAGAAATGAAAGTAAAAAGCATTTAGAATAGAAAATTCAATTTTGATTTGAATTGAAATGGAAGTTGAAATTGTTTTTGAACGAATTCAAAACTATTTATAAAATTCGTTTTGAACAGTAATCGACGAAATATATATTATATATATTATATATATAATATAATGGCCTGAATAACGCGCCGCGACAATTCGTAAATTTCGACCATTTATTTCAAACGGACGTTACGGGAGATCCGACCGTCGGATTCTCCTAAAACCGGAACCGTTGGGTTCGTGTCGAAAAGTGCTTTCTAACGAATATTAGAAATTTGAAATCTAATGGTTGGATTTGGAGATACGCCCAAATCAAATTCGAAAAAGGTCGCTGTAAGTGCAGTTCGATGGCCGTTGATGGAAATCGACTGTACGAACCTTGATAAAATTATTAAAAATAGTAATAATTTGTGTAAAATCATAAGAAATGATTTGGGAAAAATTGGGGTGAAAAACCCCATATTTGAAAAGATAAAAATGGATTTTTATCAAAATGAACTAGTTTTGAACTAAATTTAAAACCCGATTTATTTTTTAAAATAAATAAATTAGATTTAAAAAGGGGTTTTAAATAATCGGAATTCCTAATATATTTGATTTGAATTAAATAGAATTGATTCATGGGTTTATCGTGATATGTGTTTTAAATAACACTAGTTCTTTAACCCGATGATAAATAGAATGTGATTTGGGTTTGTCGTGAACTGTGTTTTAAATGACATTAGTTCTCTAACCCAGTAAAAGGAGTTTTAAGGAATCTGTAATTAAATTGAAGTGTGAATTGATAATTTAAATTATCAAATTTAGAAAATGAGCGAGAATGGAGTATTACCAGTTTTGCTCCAAAGCGATGGTTAAATCTTTAATTAGATTTGAACGTGAAATGGTAATTAATCTTACCGATAACACCATAGTATTAGATATGGAGAATTACCAGTTTTGCTTCATGGGATGAATAGGTTGGGATTGGGAAATAAAATAAATAATTACTTCGGTGTGGTTCGCTAATCTCGACTAGTTTGGAAAACCATAATTTGGTTTGAAATGTCATCCAAAGGAAGATTAAAGGATAAATTTTAAAGAATTTATCTTGGATAAAATTAATGGGAACCTTTCCCTAAAAATGTGATTTTATGAATAAAAGAATATTCTGAATTGGAATGAGGCGTATATTGTGCTTGTGTAACATTTGTTTTTAATATACGCGGGTTGTTCGGAAAGGCCGGGTTTATACCCATTCTGAATAACCGCTTCGACGATATGTCGAAGATGAAGACGGTGGTTGAAGACCGGAAGTCTTCACATCGTTTGGATTATTACTGACGATCTTGATTG
Organism: Allium sativum; assembly: GCA_030737875.1. Taxonomy (NCBI): domain Eukaryota; kingdom Viridiplantae; phylum Streptophyta; class Magnoliopsida; order Asparagales; family Amaryllidaceae; genus Allium; species Allium sativum. Next base: position 1,040,393,644 of record CM060916.1, on the reverse strand, counting down.
GGCTATACACCCAAGAGGATGGAAATAGTTGGTGGTCGTCCAGACGTACTTGGAGATGGATTGATATGCGAGGAAAGTGCCTCCGGTTTCGTTCAGACCCAGAACGGACTTGTAAATGGATTGTGTGTCTGACATTGGATTTTATTCTGTGTTGATTGATTTCTATTAAATATACATCTGTTTGGCGGCGGAGAATTTATTCTTTTGCTTAACGCCCTTCTCTGAGACGTACGAGCTCAGAGGTTGTATATCGATGGACATCAGTCGCATGGCATGAATTGCCTGTGTGACACACTAAGATGCAATGATCAAGGCTTCTGTTGAAAAGCAAAGTCTTGTGTTTGATGATCAAAGCACACTTATGTGGCAGCTTTGTGTATAACGTGAATTCGCGAGCCTCACACCTCGGTATGAGTCAAAAATGGGATACGGACTGCAGGGAGAGCACGACGTTTCTTTCTAGCTTTGGTGGTGTCAGTGACTTACCAGCCCTGACATTTATATACTTTTCACCTTTGTGGTTGTTGGATGAGGCGCCTCGATTTTAGGTCTGTAAGGACCGGGAAACATGTGTTCAGGAATTGCCAATCCTCTAACGTAAGTGAGGACCGGCCCTTGAGCATCCAAGGGTTGCCCAGAGTGCGTAACCCTGGGACATTTTCTAGAGTGTCTCGAACGCGGAGAGGAGCTTGCCCCTTGCCTCGACTCATGACGGAAATCCAATTTCCAATACGTGTAATTCGGTTTTAATTGTAGAACTAGTATTGCGACATAGTGGTATGGGACATTCATGCCGCCTATGATTTATATTTATGATTGAAATTGTTTTGACACTATACACTTATTATAGTATCAAATGATTTGTTTTAAACGTACCAAGCATGTTTGGCTGTTATAAGGTAAAACCCTATCCTCCGGCTTGCGTTGCATTGTGTGATGGGACCTGGGTCTTATAATAGCTTCATTTTTCGAAAAAGCATTGCGTTGTTTATTCTATGCACTGGTATTCTTGGGAGGAAACCCATTCCGTGTTATACGGCGTAGTCCCTTGAATTACTCTCTTTTAAAGTAAAGCTTTAAATAACTGTTTTAGTTCTCACACCAGTCACATGACTGACCTGGAGTTTATTGTTTTAACCTAAACTCTGGGTGCCCCTATTTTCCGCACGTGCAGCTAGTAGTTTTGGTTTTGCAGATTTATATTCACAGGATCCTGGTTTACAGCTGGAATGATATCCGGAAAGCTCTGTATCCGTATATCACCTTCAGTTGTGCTTTGTATTATTTTCCGCTGCTATGTAATTTATTGTAATCTCTGATATTTGTCGAATGTGATTTATTCAATTATACTTTGTATATTCTTGTATCTGATGGAATTGTTGTAATAGCAATGAAATGTTCTTCCGTCTGCGTTCTGATTTGTCTTGTCCTCACAGTAATTCGTTCTTTCTCATCTCTTCGGAGACCGGGGAAGTTCGGGTCGCTTCACTGTTCGAACCATGCAAACTTCTCCAGACTATTTCCTTCCTCCTCCACGCACATGCACTACCACCTGCTCATGCTACAGGCCTCAAGCCTACCATTTCTCCAATGCTTCATTTAATTACTTCGCCCTTATTTTCAATAAACTATAAGCTCCAACTCACCTCACACTTCCTCGTTCCACCCTGACATCGCAAACCGCCCCTCATCTCCATTCGCCCAGACCTCAAAATGCATACATAACACCAACTCCCTTCACTAACTGCCAGAGAGCTCGTCGTCGCTAACCATCGCGGAAAATATAAAGTGGTTGCAGCAGGTTTGGATTCGGTCTTGTGGGAGGTGCAGTTTCATTATTTCCAGTGGAGGAGTTACTTTCAAAGCATGGATGGCTCGCGTTTTTAAATCAAAGGGGAAGTTTTGGATTTGCGTTTGTATTCTGCACTGAAAAGAAAGGATGGCTGGTGGTATATATAGGGGAAGAAAACGTGGTGCTCACGGTTACGTGGGAAGCACGGTAAATAAGGTTTGGGTGCCAAGAAAACTAATTTTGAATTGTTTATTTTAACTTGGCTGGCACGGTGTAGTTGAGAAAATAAAGTATGGCTGCATTGTTTATTTCATTTCAAGGATAGGTTTTAGGATTTTCAGTGTGTTTATCTTTCAGTTAGGCGCCATAGCTTACTGTAGCATGTACGTGGAGTCTTAAAAGAAGAAGAATTTATCTTAGCAAAGTAGGCTTTGATGCATTGTCACTTCGTTAGGCTTGCCTGTTGGTAGTGCGCTCGTGCTATTACAGTCCCTAAAATCTTGCGTAGCCTTAACGATAGGCGCAGTGTATTGTCTTCTCATAGCACGGCCAAAATATCCCAGCTCAATGTAATTTTTTTAAATATAAGGGTAGGTTAGCTTGGTTGCTCATTTAAGTGAACATGAAGGATAAATATTTCGTTTACGTTCGAGCCGCTACAGACAGAAGTAAGAATATGGTCGTGTCCAGCGAGGTACCACAATCCCAAAAATATAATAATATCGGTAGGTTAACTTATATTGTGAAACCCCGAAATACTGATACAGGGTGCAAAATACTTCAAATAAAAAGTTGCATATTTAATTTATTAAAAAATACAGTAAAATTCTAAAAAATAAATTATAACTACGCCTCAAAAGAATCTTGTCCAGAGTCGAATTCAGTATGCAGTTATATCAAATAAACCGTTACGGTCGATGAACGATTCTATAGCGAATATTGGAAATTTTAATCTGGACATATCTTAAAATCCATAATATGAAATCTCCATATTTCCCTTCTGTTAGAAAAGTATAATCAAATCGATTCAAATGTTTCTTGTTTTCATAGAATTCCGAGTTAAGATGGATTATGTAATTTAATTAAAGTTCGGATCGAAAATTACGAACTGCCGCGTCTTTTTCGAGCTCGTTTTAATTATATTATAAATTATATATTTTTAAACTCGATTTTATAAAACAAATTCGATATAAAATCTGCCAATATCGCCAAATCAATAATTAAACAGATTTAAATATTCATAATCAACGTTCAAAAATCTGGGATGTTACTGTAGTGCCACCATTCTCGAAATCGTTTGGACTGCCCCTCTCGATCTTGCTAGATTCTGTGTATCATCTAGATCTGATCTAAGGTTTACTATCGAGCGCTTCCTAGATTCAACCAGGGTTTATGCTACCTAGGGCCACTGGGATTTATGCTACCTATTGAACGCTTCTCGGATTCAGGGTTTACGCGACCTAGGTCCAACTAGGGATTATGCTACCTATCGAATGATGCCCCCTAATCTAGGACACACTACCCAGAGCGATATATGTTCCTAGACTTTCCCCACATAGATGTCGTGAATCGTTATCGATGTCTAGTTGCATATGTCCTCTATATGTGCGGCCTGAGTCCCGTGGCAGGGCTAATCAAGAAACACGAAACTCGGTCGGGAGCTTTAAGTTATCTGCCGACGCAGATGCTAAGGTCTGCTTTTATCTGTGTGTGGCTATGGTCCCACTTGACCCCTCCCTCAATTAATGAAAGGCACCCAAGAAAATCAAGAATGAGAACTATATGCAGGCCCCCTATGCCCCCACAAACCTATTGGCCAAACCTCACCCATAACTAGATAGCAAGTATATGGTCGGTTGGAGTTCTCCGCCTTTCCGCTTCACGTACTCGATTGACTCAAGATGGTAGGTAAATGACGATGTGCTATCACAGGGCTAATCTACATATCGCCGCCTCACACTGGTCCATCCTAGTCTTTAGGTTGCCTTATATTGCAACCAAGGCATACTCTTGGATCTTCTAACGCAAACCTTAACCTCTGTGAGCCCAGGAGGATCATCTGCAACCTCACAGAAGGATACCAAGAGTACCCTCACGCCCTCTTGAAGCTGCGTGCTTCGTAACCCAGACCATTGGAGCCTTCTTCTTGGTCAGACGGATGTTCGCTCCTTCTCGTGTTCTACTTGGCTTTCTTGACTAAGGTTTACTACTTAGTTCTCTTAGTTAAGCTTTACTACTTAGTTCTCTTAACTAAGGTTTACTACTTAGTTTCCCTTAATCATTCATTTTCTGAACTAAGGTTTACAACTTAGTCCTCTTAACTAAGGTTTATTTCTTAGCTCTCTTTCTCGTTATTTACTTAGTTTTCTTTACTAAGGTTTTTACTTGGTTCTCTTAATCAAGGTTTGATACTTAGTTTCTTTTACTTAGTTCACTTAACTAAGGTTTATTACTTGGTTCTCTTAACCATGGTTTGATACTTAGTTTGTGTTACTTAGTTCTCTTTAACTAAGGTTTGTTACTTAGTTCCTTTTAACTAAGGTTTAACTATGAATTCAAGCATGACTTAAGTTCTCTTTATCAAATGATAGCGTGCGGGTGTTCTCCCACATTTCCAGTTTAGATTAACTTATTTCATGGTATAAGTGGTCCCACCCTTCGAGTCTTGTATTACAACCTTAGTCATATTCATTTCTTATCCCTAGGATAAGTTTATCCATTATTTAACCTTATCATGCCCCACTTTTCCTTGCTTTGATACTGTTATATTAGTTAAATTTTCCCATATGTTCAAGTTGACTTAACCTCCAATCACGTATTCAATTTAATCCACGCGTCATGTCAAATTGGTTAAGTGTTATCCAGCAGTTCACGTTGACTTAACCCACCTATATATCGTGTCAAATTGGTTAAGTGTTATCTAGCGGTTCACGTTGACTTAACCCACCCATATATCATGTTAAATTGGTTAAGTGTTATCTATCAGTTCGCGTTGACTTAACCTACCTATATATCATGTCAAATTGATTAAGTGTTATCTAGTGGTTCACGTTGACTTAACCCACCCATATATCGAGTCAAATTGGTTAAGTGTTGTCTAGTATTTCATGTTGACTTAATCTTACCATACTGGCACGTGTCATTAGTATTAATTAATTATTAATGCCCAACCTCTCACATTAGACCTATTGTTGTGGTCACTGGATATGTCGGTTGGTTCTGGGAAGGATTACACCACAACTAAATCTAACCTCGGGTTTCAAGCACATTATGACTAACTTCTCACATTAGAACCTATTGTTTTCGGTCACTGGATGTGTCGGGCGGTTCTGGGTAGGATTACACCGCAAACTCATTCTAACCTCGAGTTAGCCATGTTTCATGTTTTGTTCATGTCCATTCTAGATGTCATATGTTAATTATCAATTTACAAGCATGTCCGTGTTTATTCTAGATGTCATATGTCAATTATCAGTTTCATGTCATGTGTCGAGTTCCATAATTACATAAAAACATGGTTTGTCCAACATATTCCATTTTTAATTATGTTTCTAGGATCTTAACGGCATATCCAATTTCCAAGTCTCAAATTCAAGCTTTACCCAAAAACCCCAATTTATGTTCATGCTTATAATCACATTAATAGGCTATACCTATTATTCCAATTTTTCCATACATGTGTTCCTAACCTGTTACTATCATTCCTCATATGTTGGTTAATTTTATTAATATGTCAAGTGCTACTTAACCCATTTCTACTTTGCTTATACAACCATTCGTGAAATAATCTTTTTACCCAAATTACTCAATTATAGCCAAATTCACCAATTCCATGTTATTCATATCCAAACATGCCAATTTCCAAAATCCCATTATACCCAATTTCATAAAATCGATATTTTCCCAATATATTTCCCCACGTTTATACATATAATCTAATTCACCTTTTTAAGTCACAAACAAATTCCGCCAATTGTCCCAATATTTGCAATAATAATTGTTATGCCACAATTCCCCAGATTTCAGATTATATTCCTCGATTGCATAAAATAAGTTATGCATCAATATTCCCATATTTCAATCGTTCGTATGTATAATAAGATTTCATCTAGGTTCGAGATAACCTAGATCCAAAAATAAAAAGGGAAGGAGAATAAAAGAACAATTATCATAACATAAATCTTGCATTGAATTTATAACTGGGGAATTGACGAATGATACTTATACCATTATGCAACAAGTTTATTATAATTCCACTCACCTTGACTGGATTGGAGACATAGTGATTTATCATTGATGTAGAACGCTGATTTAATCTTCTTATTTGATTAGTGGTGAAGAGCATGAATTGTTGATGAAGAACTTAGCTACTTGATTTGATTAAACTCCAAAGTCGATGAAGAACTTGTAATATAATTTAGAGTTTTGGGGCGGTGGCCATGTTTGGCGGCATGGAGGTGTCTTAAGGAATTGTTATGAATTAGGGTTAGGTATTGCTATGTATTTATAGGTGTAGAGAGTGTTTTAGAGCCCTTAGATTGACCTAGAAGCCATCCGACCAGTACAACACATCAATACACGTCACAGGAGCTGAAATCGCCCTGATCTGGGGATAAGTCGACCCCCAAGTCGACCTCCTTAGGGGTAGGTCGACCCCCTGGTCAACTTGACCCCTAGGTCGACCTGCCTGGTTTTGGCAGGAAATTTCCCGTCCAGCTGCCTGGGTCGAATTTTGAACTGTTTTGAATTTTTGTTGAATCTTCTAAAGGCCATAACTCCTTCGTACAGAGTCTGATTTACGCAAACTTGGATTCTATGCCAAGCAGAATTTCGATATGAACGCAATGGTGATGTTTGTTTTACTTAATTCCTGATATTTAAATTAATTATCCTTATTTTATTATCTTTTCTGTTACGTACACTGTTATCGAGTTAATTTTTTCTTCTCTTCCATATATTAATTAATTTTCATTATACGTCACCATTATTTACCTATCTATGCATATACACATATTTTTACATATTTTTAATTATATTAAAAATGCGGGGTGTTGCATTCTCCCACCCTTAAAGAATTTCGTCCCCGAAATTCGATAAGAGTAAAAATAGATAACCCCTCGCAATATCCATCCATCAAGTGTGCATCAAATTATTGCAAACATTGTGCACATGTGCAAAGTGAGATACATCATAGTAAAGTATGTATGCCTAATTTGGATCTACCTGTATGTATGCAAATTTTAAAAACTCTTTCAAAACATGATGATCACATCCTAAATATACTTGCAGTTCTATATGAATGCAATATTCTTGAAAAATCAAAATATTTTTCATCCAAGTTTTCCCACGCTCTTATAAAATAAGAGCATAGTTCACCCAATTGTAGCATCCAAAACCCTACCATCCATCATTTTAGAAAAATCTAATTTTCCAAATTCGATTTCCTTATGTTACGGAAAGATATAAAACGGAAAAATTCACATCCTCCGTTTTTCTTTTATAATCGTACTTGGATTTTTATATGACTATTATATGAAGATTTCCTATTTTCCTATCCAAGCACAACCACATGAGAAAATTTCTTCTCTTTTTCCACTTATCTTGGAAAATTTTCATATTTATTCATCTTCTTCTTAAGATTTCCATTTTCATTTCCCATCACATTTGTTGCCTTACTGAATTTATTGTTTCTTGTTAGGTAGCCTTTTCTCTTTCTTAGCTTATTTGATTTAATCCAATTACTTAAGTTTATTATTTCAAATAAGCTTTTTCTATTTTCAACTCAAACAGCATCCTACACAGCTACTACTATGGGCCAAGAATCATAGGACTTTGTCATCTTAGACAATTGTGAGTCCACACAACAGGATCTACCCACTTACTTGCTCTTTACTTCTTAGTAGTCACTACTAATCCTTGCTGTGTATTACTAGCCTATCCTTTTTTTATCCAGCAACAAACCTAGGTTTCTCAATGCTTATGCATTCTACGGGAAATTTTCCATTAGTTTAATATTAGCTAATCCCTAACTGTAAATTGGCAAGAGAGTAACTCCTTAATTATCAACCCCGAAGACCGAAATCAACATCAGATTGACACTCAGAGAATCACTCAACTCAACCAATCTCCAGTTGGTTCCAATTATTTAATTCATAACTTTAACTTTCCCTCATTCTATTCTAGGCCTTAATCCTTAACTACTCCATTTTTAAAACATGGTTTGGCCTTCTTTCTTTTTATTACATTCTTCTTCCAAAAACTAAAAGTGGTAAAACTTTTATTCTTTTCTCAAAAAATTGCTTTTTGCCAAACCAAAAGAAAACATGTCACAAAATAAAATGCAAAACATTTTCTTCAAATCACGAAACTGAAGTAGACAAGGACAACTATCGAGGTTACATTGTTCATATTTACAATGTTAACTTTGGCTGCTATGGTGCAAGCATCTACTCTATTCTTCCACTCTACCGCTTATTTTGTTCACCCAACAAAAATTTATCTTTTTTTTTTAAAAACAATAATCAAAATTTATTGTTAACAGAATAGAGATTTCAAAACTTCTTTTCAATCCTTTCATATATGAAAACTAGCAAGCTATTTATGCTCCATAATATGCACCTTTTTATGAGAGAATTCTTTTAAAACAAGAAATCATTGTTTTACACAATATACCACACTTTACTTTAAAACCCAACATGCATTTATCAAAATACTTTTAAGATCAAATCTTGGAAAATACCATAAATTCTTTTACAAATTCAAGTTCTTAAAAGTTTATCATTGGGTTAGACTCAAAGCGGGTCTTCAACACAATTAGGCTTTCCTAGGCACTTTCACGAATTCAATTCTCTCGACTATATATATTCCTAATCATTTTTCATTTTCCAACCTTTTCTGGTTTCTAAGGTTACATTTCTAAACCCACTAATCTGAAATACTAATATTTCAGTTTCCATCCTATGGGATACTTTTCTTTCTCTAGCTTCAAGTCATATAGTACACTTTCCCTACCACCTAATGGTTTCCAAATTCCTATGTTCATTCCTTGAGTGTACAAACTAGATATCCCAACTCTTTTCATGTCTAGTGGGCTACTATATGGATTTAGGTTTATATATATAATATATTTATATTTTAGAAAATACAAAAGCGTTCACTTATTATCGCCCTAAGATCACTAAATCGAAGCTCTGATACTAGATGTAACAACCAGGATTCCGACAAACCGATTTTTTTAAAAAAAAATCCAATCTATCGAAATTCGAGTTGGGTGCTCTGGTATCCTGCAGAAAAAGGCAGAGATAAAGAAACATGTCAGAACTCGTAAAGCATCTCACAGCAGAAGGAAATAAGTATAATATTCAAATATTGCCTTACCTTATTAACAATACAGCTAAATCAGTATCCAAAGCTATACCATCTCTGTCATGAACCTAACCTGGAAGTATGAAATGAGGAGGGGGGTCAGAACATAAGTTCTGTGTGAGTGGACTTAGAATAAACTTCTGTGTAATTCTACGTATACCGTTCAGTTATATTTTCTTGCTTATTAGGTTATTCGCGATATTAGTTCTCTAGGCTATACTCATGTTCCACTAGTGGGTTAACCTAATACAACGTATATGTAGATACCCCCAACTCGTCTAATCCTTTCCATGTATATATATAGTCCCTTGCCGTATGTCGTACGGGCTTCATCATGTAAATCTATACTAGTGTAGTGCCACCATTCTCGAAATCATTTGAACTGCCCCTCTCGATCTTCCTAGATTCCGTGTATCATCAAGATCTAATCTAAGGTTTACTATCGAGCGCTTCCTAGATTCAACTAGGGTTTATGCTACCCAGGGCCACTAGGATTTATGCTACCTATTGAACGCTCCTCGGATTTAGGGTTTACGCGACCTAAGTCCAACTAGGGATTATGCTACCTATCGAACGATGCCCCCTATTCTAGGACACACTACCCAGAGCGATATATGTTCTTAGACTTTCCCTACGTACGTGTTGTGAATCGTTATCAATGTCTAGTTGCACATGTCCTCAATATGTGCGGCTCGAGTCCCGTGGCAGGGCTAATTAAGAAACACGGAACTCGATTGGGAGCTTTAAGTTATCTGCCGACGCAGATGCTAAGGTCTGCTTTTATATATGTGTGGCTATGGTCCCACTTGACCCCACTCTCAACTAATGAAAGGCACCCAAGAAAATCAAGAATGATAATTACATGCAGGCACCCTATGCCCCCACAAACCTATTGGCCAAACCTCACCCATAACTAGATAGCAAGTATATGGTATGTTGGAGTTCTCCGCCTTTCCGCTTCATGTACTTGATTGACTAAAGATGGTAGGTATATGACGAAATGCTATCACAGGGCTAATCTAGATATCTCCGCCTCACGCTGGTCCATCCTAGTCTTTAGGTTGCCTTATATTGCAGCCAAGGCATACTCTTGGTTCTTCTAACGCAGACCTTAACCTCTGTGAGCCCAGGAGGATCATCTGCAACCTCACAAAGGGGTACCAAGAGTACCCTCACGCCCCTTCGAAGCGCGTGCTTCGTAACCCAGACCATTGGAGCCTTCTTCTTGGTCAGACAGACGTTTGCTCCTTCTCGTGTTCTACTTTTCTTTCTTGACTAAGGTTTACTACCTAGTTCTCTTAACTAAGGTTTATTACTTAGTTTCCCTTAATCGTTCATTTTCCAAACTAAGGTTTACAACTTATTTCTCTTAACTAAGTTTTATTACTTAGTTCTCTTTCTCTTTATTTACTTAGTTCTCTTAACCAAGGTTTATTACTTGGTTCTCTTAACCAAGGTTTGATACTTAGTTTCTGTTACATAGTTCTCTTAACTATGGTTTATTACTTGGTTCTCTTAACCAAGGTTTTATACTTAGTTTCTGTTACTTAGTTCTCTTTAACTAAGGTTTGTTACTTAGTTCCTTTTATCTAAGGTTTACCTATGAATTCAAGCATGACTTAAGTTCTCTTTATCAAATGATAGCGTGCGCGTGTTCTCCCACATTTCCAGTTTAGATTAACTTATTTCATGGTATAAGTCGTCCCACCCTTCGAGTCTTGTATTACATCCTAAGTCATATTCATTTCTTATCCTTAGGATAAGTTTATCCATTATTTAATCTTATCATTCCCCACTTTTCCTTGCTTTGATACTGTTATATTGGTTAAGTTTTCCCATGTGTCCAAGTTGACTTAACCCCCAATCATGTATTCAATTCAACCCACGCGTCATGTCAAATTGGTTAAGTGTTATCCAGCAGTTCACGTTGACTTAACCCACCCATATATAGAGTCAAATTGGTTAAGTGTTATCTAGCGGTTCACATTGACTTAACCCACCCATATATCATGTTAAATTGGTTAAGTGTTATCTATCAGTTCTTGTTGACTTAACCTACCTATATATCAAGTCAAATTGGTTAGGTATTATCTAGTGGTTCACTTCGACTTAACCCACCCATATATCGATTCAAATTGGTTAAGTGTTGTCTAGTATTTCATGTTGACTTAACCTTACCATACTGGCATGTGCCATTAGCATTAATTAATTATTTATGCCCAACCTCTCACATTAGACCTATTGTTGTGGTCATTGGATGTGTCGGTTGGTTCCGGGCAGGATTACACCATAACACAATCTAACCTTGGGTTTCAAGCACGTTATGACTAACTTCTCACACAATAGAGCCTACTGTTTGTGGTCACTGGATGTGCCGGGCGGTTCCGGGAAGGATTACAACGCAAACTCATTCTATCCTCGAATTAGCCATGTTTCATGTTTGGTTCATGTCCATTCTAGATGTCATATGTTAATTATCAATTTACAAGCATGTTCGTGTTTATTCTAGATGTCATATGTCAACTATCAATTTCATGTCATGTGTCGAGTTCCATAATTACATAAAAACATGGTTTGTCCAACATATTCCATTTTTAATTATGTTTCTAGGATCTTAACGGCATATTCAATTTCCAAGTCTCAAAAACCCCAATTTATGTTCATGCTTAAAATCCCATTAATAGGCTATACCTATTATTCCAATTTTTCCATACATGTGTTCCTAACAGGTTACTATCATTCCTCATATGTTGGTTAAGTTTATTCATATGTCAAGTGCTACTTAACCCATTTCTACTTTGCTTATACAACAATTCGTGAAATAATCTTTTTACCCAAATTACTCAATTATAGCCAAATTCACCAATTCCATGCTATTCATATCCAAACATGACAATTTCCAAAATCCAATTATACCCAATTTCATAAAATCAATATTTCCTAAAATATTTCCCCACATTTATACATATAATCTAATTCACCTTTTCAATTCACAAACAAATTATGCTAATTGTCCCAATATTTGCAATAATAATTGTTATGCCACAATTCCCCAGATTTCAGATTATATTCCTCGATTGCATAAAATAAGTTATGCCCCAATATTCCCATATTTCAATCGTATGTATGTATAATAAGATTTCGTCTAGGTTCAAGATAACCTAGATCCAAAAATAAAAAGGGAAGGAGAATAAAAGAACAATTATTATAACATAAATCTTTCATTGAATTTATAACTGGAGAATTGACAAACGATACTTATACCATTATGCAACAAGTTTACTATAATTCCACTCACTTTGACTTGATTGGAGAAATAAGCGATTTGTCGTTGATGTAGAACGCTGATTTAATCTTCTTATTTGATTATTGGTGAAGAGCATGAATTGTTGATGAAGAACTTTGTTACTTGATTTGATTAAACTCCAAAGTTGATGAAGAACTTGCAATATAATTTAGAGTTTTGGGGCGGCGACCATGTTTGGTTGAAGTTTGGTGGCATGGAGGCGTCTTAAGGAATTTTTATGAATTAGGGTAAGATCTTGCTATGTATTTATAGGTGTAGAGAGCGTTTTAGAACCCATAGATTGACCTAGAAGCCATCCGACCCGTACAACACATCAAAACACGTCACAGAGCTGAAATCACCCAGATCTGGGGATAGGTCGATCCCCAGGTCGACCTGCCTGGTCGACCTGACCTACAGGTCGACCTGCCTGGTTTTGGCGGGAAATTTCCCACCTAGCTGCCTGGGTCGAATTTCGAACTGTTTTGAATTTTTGCTGAATCTTTTAAGGGCCATAACTCCATCATACGGAGTTCAATTTATGCAAACTTGGATTCTACTCCAAGCAGAATTTCGAGACGAACGCAATGGTGATGTCCGTTTTACTTAATTCCTGATATTTAAATTAAGTATCCTTATTTTATTATCTTTTCCGTTATGCACACTATTATTGAATTATTTTTTCCTTCTCTTCCATATATTAATTAATTTTCATTATACATCACCATTATTTACTTATTTATGCATATACACATATTTTTATATATTTTTAATTATATTAAAAATGCGGGGTGTTACAGTAAGGCCCGAAATTTTAAATAATTTATGTTTTATTTAAATTAAAGTGTATCAACTTATATAAGTCATAACTTGATCGTACGTGAACGAAATTCAGGGAAACAAGATCCGACGGGATCGTATGGACGAGAGCTACACACTGGAACTGACTGGGAGCGAATCGGAGCTCATTACAATTGATAGAAAAATGTCTGTCTGAATCAAGCGATGGTTAGCGTTATTAATGATGATCGTACAATGTGAGTAAAACTCACCAACTCTATCAGATCATATTTTTATAACGTATTTTTAGAACTGATAAATATTGGTTGATTGATGTGTGTTGACTATTTGGATGAACTGCTAGCCAGTTGGTTGAACTTATATATATAAATATATATAAATAAATCATTAATTTTATATTTATTCTGTTTATCAGAATAGTTCGTATTGCAATGAAGTTGATGCTAATTATATTGTTTAACATTTGTGATGCAGGGAAACAGGTTGGAGAAATCCAACTGGATTCCTCAATATTTATAATACTATTCTTATCATATATTGTAAATATGATGTGATATATAATCTGTTGTTGATTATTTGTGTTTAATGATATCAATCATTATTATTTGGGTATTTTAAATACCGTAAGAAATACTAGGACGTAGAAAAGGGGATTTTCAAAGTGTATTTTGAAAATAAATTATTTATATAAAATCAATGGATTTTATATATAAAAGGAAAAGGATTTTATAAAATAAAATAATTATAAAATCAAAGGAGTTATAAAAGAAATATTTATTTGTCGAATAAATAGAATTGAAAAGGAATATATATTTGTGAAATAAATAGAATAGAAAAGGAGATAGTTGGAAAATAAATATGATATTATAAAAGGAAATATTTGTATAACATTTACAAATAGAATTGAAAAGGAAATATTTGTATAACATTTACAAATAGAATTGAAAAGGAAATATTTGTAAACCATTTACAAATAGAATTGAAATGAAAATATTTGTAAACCATTTACAAATAGAATTGAAAAGGGAATATTTGTAAAACTTTTACAAATAGAGTTATAAAAAGGAAATATTTATTTATGAAATAAATAGAGTTATAAAAGGGTATTATAAAGGAGATTTAAGTGTCAGAAATAGAAAAGAGATTTCGTATGAATAAGTCTATAAATAGAAGTATATATAGGATTTGGAAATGGAATATTATTTTAAAATACGAAATCAAACTTAATGGATTATATAAAAGAGTTAATCGATTGGAGTAAATTGAGTTAGGGCTATTCAAATAAAGTTAATCGAGTTAGGGTTAATCGAATAAAGTTAATCGAGTTAGGGTTAATCGAATAAAGTTAATCGAGTTAGAGTTAATCGATTAGAGTTAATCTAATTAGAATTAATCGATTAGAGTTAATCGAGTTAGAGTTAATTGAAAGGAGTTAATCGAGTGGAGTTAATCGATTAGATTTAATCGAATTAGAGTTAATTGAATAGAGTTAATCGAGCAAGAGTTATTTGAATATTAGTTATTCGAAAGGAGTGAATCGAATATAGTTTATTCGACAGGAGTGAATCAATTATAGTTTATTCGAAAGGAGTTACCGAATATATTAGTTATTCGAAAGGAGTTATCGAATATTAGTTATTCGAAAGGAGTTATCGAATATAGTTTATTCAAATAGAGTTAAAGGAGCTAATCGAATATAGTTTATTCGAATAGAATTAAAGGAGTAAATCGAATATAGTTTATTCAAAAGGAGTTAATCGAATATAGTTTATTCGAAAGAAGTTAATTGATTAGAGATCATCCAATAGAGTTAATCGATTAGGGGTAATCAAATAGAGTTAATCCAATAGAGTTAATCAAATAGAGTTATCAGAATAGAGTTAATCAAATAGAGTTAATAGAATAGAGTTAATCAAATAGAACTAATCGAATAGAGTAAATCGATTAGAGTTAATCGAATTAGAGTTAATCGATTAGAGTTATCGAATTGAGATTTATTCGAAAGGGAGTTACGTAAGGGAGTTTGTTAAAGGTTTAAAAGGTGAACCTTGTCTGTTTCAAAGTTAGAAATGTTGTTTAGTTAAGGTCTAAGAGGTAGTTATACCCCAACTTGATTGGCTTCGTATTTAACTAAGGAATGGTTAAGATTCGACAGTGAAGATTGGTTAAGTGAATTTAGTTAACGAGTATAAAGGTTTGAGTTGGCATAGCGATGTTTCATTTAAACATCTTTTTAAATCCCATGAAGGAGTTTTGGAAATATTTTCCAAATAAGAATCAGAAATGTTTTCAAACATAGAAAATAAGAGATGAGAATAAAAAATGGAAACGTTTTCCAATATTAATAATGTATATTTTCTATAAAAAAAAGAATTTCTCTATATATATGGAAATAGGAAAGGGTAAATGAATAAATTAATGATAGATTAATTTAAGAGATAAATGATGATTGATGATTGATCGATATAATTTCCATCTGGAAATAATATCGTTGTTTGCACACGTGTTTTTCTTTGATAGTTAACTCACCGACTATTGAAGTTTTTGACCATTTTTCCGTCGTCAATACGGAGAGACCGGAATCAGATTCATTATTTGAAACCCACTCTGTATGGGTGTTAGCGTTGCGATCAAATACGATGAAGATAATTGAAGACGGGCTTATGCAAGGGCTGTCCTGTTTACAGAATAATGCCTTCGGTTTTTCCAGTCCCAGGATGACCTGTATGGAAGAATGTCTGACAGAGTATATTTAATATATCGCGTAAATTTATCTCTTCAAACGTATGTACGTTTGGTGGCGAAGGAATTCGTTTCTCTTAGCTGTATACCCGTTGTATTTTTGGGGAAATCAATTTGTAATTTGGCGGGTATGACAATGTGACATTCAAAGTGAATAATTGTGTGATCTATCAGAGATAAGTGTGGCCTCTAGTCTCACAACCGGGAAATGACAAAAATCATACAGGCAGCATGGCTAAGTGGTTGGTTGCCAAGTAGGGTGTATTATCACCTATCTAGAGATATTCATTTCATTCTTTAATCTATTTGATGTTATCCCATTCAGGAAACGGTTGCTGATCCCAACCGTTGGTGATATACATTCGATACACTCAAGTGAAATGAGTTGTCAGTCATGTGTAGCCAGGTTGCAAGATGTTCTTGTTGAACCCAGTGTATTCCTCTCTAGAGGTACACTATCGGAAGGTTGTTCCATACCTTGTCATAGTTGGAAATCCATTACACAATAAGTGCTCGTGGTTTTGATTGTATACTATATATGTGGAACGTAAGATGAAAGCGTTTCTGCTAGATGATTATTTAGTTGTGGTTGATAGACATTATTATAATATCAAAAGAGTTTGATATAAAGTTTATCATTTCGTTCAAAAGGATTTTTGATGTTAAATAAAATGCTTTGGATTCTCATAAGGTAAAAACCCATTCCGTTATACGGTATGGTCTTACGAGATATCGTTTTTATTGCTCAAACTGTTCTAAAGTGTTTACTCACACCAGTCCCATGACTGACCCAGAGTTTTATTTTGTTTTGTTTTCCCTAAACTCTTGGGTGCCCAATTTTGTACGGGCAGTCAAGTAGTCGGGATGTTATAGATACTTGAAGAGCTGGAGCAGGAGGCTTCAGGATTTTATAGCTATTGTTATTTCCGCTGTGTTGTAAGTGTTATACTCTAATATTGATATTGTATACAGATACTGTTTTATTTCAAATTTATGTTATGAAATATATTTATTCGTTCCGCTGTGAGATTCGTGTTTACGCTGATGCTGTGATGTTCTTCTTCTTCTATTCTAAGTTTCTACCTTATCTATTCTCATCCTCTAATTTCTTTCATGGACTATCCGGTGTTTCTGATGCTTGAACAGTCAACATAGTGTTGTATGCCGATATCCAAGATCGCAAATTCCCGGGTTGTTACAGCTGCTGTAGACAGCACTAATACTAACTGTTCAAATCAAGCTGAAGCGAGTGGTCCTATTCCGGTGGTGGTTGTTGCATCTGATCAGGTGGTGTCTGGATCAGCTGATGCACAAGAAGGAACAAGTCTTCAGTCTTCGGTGTAGGCTCAGCCGGAGGAGGAACAGATGCTTGAAACAGTTGAGGAATTAAAAGACTTAAACATTAATTTAGAAAGTAATGACGATGACAAAGAATATAGATGCTCTAACTTAAAAGATATATTCACAAGTTCTAATCCAGTTTATGCTCAACTATTCAACATACACCAGAGACAAAATAAGGACACTAATAATAGGCGTGGGTTACCTCCTTGGGATTTGTGGAGTAAATCCCACAACCCTAAATGTCGTTGTTCATCTAGAACGTGAGAGGTCTAAATAATGATACATGCTTATTAGACCTCCACAATCTTAGAAGGAGTCATTCTCCTTCGTTTGTGGGTATTTTGGAGAACAAACTAAATGAAAACAACTTATGGCTCTTATGTGAACATATGGGAAATGACTGGGCCCAAATGAATAATAACGGACATTCTGACAATGGCAGAGTTCTTATTATTTGGTGTAAGATTAGGTGGAAATGTGATCTAGTAGAAAGTGATGAATGACAAATAACTATCAATATTATTAATAGTGGAGGTTTGCGAATTTGTGTAATCGTTGTTTATGCAAGTAACAACATGGAGGAGAGAACAAAATTGTGGGATAAAATTAAACTGTTATCACAAAACATTCATGAACCATGGATTGTTATGGGGGACTTCACCGTCAGAGTATCCCAACTATCAGAATTCAACAGTTGCATCGTTGCCTCAGGGTTAGTCAAACCTGTCCACAGCGGCCTACAATTTACATGGAGAGGTGGTGAGAGTAGGAAAATTTCATGTAAACTTGATAGAGTCCTAATTAATTCTGAATGTTTGAACAAATTTGCGGATTTGAAAGTAAATGTACTGCCACCATCGACTAGTGACCACTGTCCCATACATATAAATTTAGTTGAGCGTGATAGTAATGCTAAAGGCAATCCATTTAGATATGCTAACCACTGGAAATCATTGAATGGTTATAATGAAGTGGTAGACAGTAAGAGTTTTCCATTAACTGCCTCTGATAACCTGTACAATTTTCTACAATATCTCAAGGTAACTAAACAATGAATAAAAGAGTGGAACAAGACGAGAGATAAGGATGATGACAACATCACAAATCTTGAAAAAAGGAACACTGGACTTCTGCAATTAATTGATAATGGCGATGTAAGTGATGAAGTATGGAGTCAATATCAACAATACAAAACTGAACTGAAGGAAGCTCTGAAAACCAAGGCCGTTGAACTGAAACAAAAAGCTAAAGAGAAGTGGATCACAGATGGAGACGAGTGCACAAAATTTTTCTATGCTAGAATGTTTATTAGACGTAATATTAACTATAATTTTCAACTTCTTGACTAGGATGGAAATTCATTATTGGACTTGCAGAAGTTTGAAGAAGAAGTTGTGTTATATTTGAACAAACTTTATAGTGGTGAACGAGTGATGGATTTACCCACTGTTGTTCCCCACAAACTGGTGAATGCTAGGGTTAAAAGGGTGTTGTGTAGGAGAATCTCCGAGAAGGAGCTGAAGGAAGCTGTCTGGTCCATCAGCGTTGATTCCGCTTCCTGGCCCGATGGGTTTGGGTCTTGTTTCTATCAAGCCCACTGGAATGACCTAAAAATAACTTGTTGTCAGTGATTCAAGAAGCATTTAGATCAGGTAAAATTATTAAATAAATCAATCACACTTTCCTATATTTGGTTGCAAAGAATGAGAAACCTGCCTGAATTGCCGATTATAGACCTATCGCATGCTGCAATGTTGTTTACAAAATCTTGAGTAAAATTATTTGTAATAGGATAAAAATGGTCTTGCCTGTTTTGATAGCGGAATGTCAAAGTGCGTTTATTAAAGGAAGAAGTGTATCTGAAAATTCCTTATTGGCTCATGAGCTTGTTAGTAATTTTAACAAAAAAGGTGCAGACAAATTTTGTTTGAAAGTGAACTTACATAAAGCATATGATAAAATCAATAGACACTTCATTGTGCACATGTTAAAGGAGATGAATTTTCCTAACCAGATTGTTAAACTGATTTCTAAATGTATTCAATTTCCTACTTTTTCTATCTTGATTAATGGTGTTCCAAAAGGTTCATTACCAGCAACAGAGGTATTAGACAAGGGGACCCTCTCTTCCCTTACTTGTTTGCAATCGCAATGGAATATTTTACTCTTCAGATGGAATTAGTAGAGTATGAGAAAGTGATTCAGCCAATTCGTAATTTCCAACTATCCATTAGCCGCTTGTTATATGCAGATGACCTGATAATTTGTGTCAAATCAAATGTTAAAGTTGTGCTAAAGATCACTAAGTTATTTGATAACTTAGGAAAATATGTTGGCCTTAAGATGAATGAGCAGAAATCTAAATGCTATTTCAATAAATTCTGTGTGAACAAGAGAATTGTGCTTAATATTTTGGGAGTGGAGGAGGGTGAATTACCAGTTAAATATCTTGGTGTTCCCTTATCTTCAAATAAAATCACTAACAGAGAATGTGCAGAGCTTGTCACTAAGATTAGAGAAAGGCTACAAGGCTAGAATTCAAGACTATTATCATTTGCAGGGAGAATTGAATTAGTTCACACTACTATCCAAGCTAAAGTTAAATTTTGGTTACAAACATTCCAAATTCCAGAAGCATCTATTGGCAAAATAGAGAGTGTATGTGCGAATTTCATTTGGAAAGGAGGTCTTCATAAAATTAAATATGCTGACTTGGGTAGTACCATAGAAGAAGGAGGTGTTGGATTGAGAAGGATAAAAGATATGAGAGAAGCATTTACATTAAAACAAGCTTGGAAAATCATAAATGAACAAGGTCTTTGGGCTACATGGTTGAGAAGGAGGTACATAAAAGATAATTTCTGGACGATCCACAGATATTAGTGCATCTGCTACCTGGAAAGCAATTCTTAAAATGAGGAGCACTTTAGCTACAAATTGTGAACATGAATTTGCAGGTGAAAAAGAAACTGACTTTTGGAAAGACCCATGGATTAAAGGCAAATCGTTAATAGACGCTCTGTGTTGGGATACTTTTTCTACTTTTGGGTGTCCTGATCTAACAGTTAACCATATTATAAACAATGGTAACTAGAGATGCGACACATTTCCATGCTCAAACGAATGAAAAGAGACATTCAATATATGCCTTTATTCATAGACAGAGAAAATGACATGTGGAAGTGAACACCAAGTAACGATTTCAAAATAAAAGAAGCTTGGAATGCTTGTCGAAGTACAGAAGAAACAGTTGTATGGCACTGTGTAGTGTGGTTTAAGGTTTTACCCCCAAAAATTGCTCACATAGTGTATAAAGCAATGCTATATCGTCTCCCAACTATGGACAGATTACAAAATTGGGGAATAATACCCACAAATCAATGTCCTCTTTGTGAAAACCAAGAATAAAATCATCACCATTTGTTTTCCAATGCAACATTTCTAGAGAAATTCTTTCAAACATTTGAACAAGATTCAATTGTGATACTCAAAGAACTCATAGTGACAATCTGCAAGAAGAAATTACTTACATGGCTATGAACTGGACGAATGTAAATGTAAAACTTAAAGTACACAGCGTTGGCATAGCCACTGCATGTTGGTGGATTTGGAAGGAGAGAAATTGCCGAGTGTTTTACAACAAGAAGAGATCCATTAGAGAGCTAAGATAGCTAAATGAAGTGGAGATTAAATTTATTTTGCAAACAAGAGGAAGGAAACTTACGTCAGCACAAGGAGAACCACTGTCTCGTACTATAGAAGGGGTCAAAAGGATTGGTTGGAATCACAGCGAGGAGCTGAAAGCCTGCGGTCCCATAAATGCTTCATTGAAGAAGGTTCTATTCTCCATGTTTCTTTTGAGAAGACGATGAGTCTAAAAGTGTTGGAGAATGTGTGAGTGGGTGTATTGTATATAGCGGTTATAATTTGTGTATAATTGGGCTACTAAACTATTGCATCACGTTTTTGGGTTGAAATGCCTTTAATAAAATTAAACCCATTTTCAAAAAAAAAAAAAAAAAAACTGTTGTAACCCTTGTGGCATTCTATGATTTGTGCTAGATCTATTTTAACTATTAATCTAAATCTCTATCTTGTTAGATCTGTTATAACTCCTATCACATGCCATGATGTGAACCTTAAACCTTAATTGTGTAGATCTACTTATAAACTATTAGATCTGAATTATGTGGACAATCTATGATGTAGATCTTGATCCCTATTTTGTTAGATATACTTTACCTATTAGATCTGTATTATGTGGACACCTAAATTATTAATCGGATCTAGTTTATTATTTGGATTCCCTTGTGCTTCTCATATTAGATCTGAACTTGTTGGACATCTAAATTAAATTTAGATCTTGTCATGTTTATCTTATCACCTTTGCCATGTTACAACTAGTTAACTGTCCCAAGTTCGTTAAATCTATGTTTATATGTTCACCATGTTAGTATATGTTTTTGCTAGTTATGTTAGAACATTCACCTTTGTCACATTTTCATTAACTTCCCTTTCTATCGTTTATGATTAGGCTATTATTTAGCCTATACATGCTGTAAATTGTGTGAACACGCTAGCTAGGGAAAGGGTAGGGAAAAGGGTAAATATTGGCATAATTTGAATATAAACATGAGTTGGACATATAATTCAAAGGGGGAAAGTGGGGACATAATCACCTATTAATACGTAGGTAAGAATCGGATAAAAATGGAATGTCTAGTAATTACAATTACAAATTGTAATTGCACTTATGACACGAGGTTAGGTTGCAATAGGGGTGAAAGTCTGCCAGGACCCGACCGACATATCCAGCAGCCATTAATGTTGAACCTAATGTGAGAGGTCTAAGTGCGCAAATACGATTCGGGCTAAGACACGAGGTTAGGCCCAACTGTGGAATAAGACTGCCCGGACCCAACGGCATATCCAGCATCCACAAGTTGTAGGCCTAATGTGGGAGGTCAAACCCATTATAAACCATAAATGGACAAGGTAATAAATTGGACTACTTAACCAAATCTAATCCATAGAGATTGTATGATTGTGAATTAAAGTCAGGGTTAAGTAAAATTGATTGGATAGTAGATGGGTTTAGCAAATCTGGAGGGTGTGGGTAATATTTATATATAGGTCCACAAACTTAACCCGATTAGGTTATGTAATTAAAGACACCTAGTGGTATACATGACTGGAGGAAATAATAAAGTTATGTAATTAAAGACACCTTTTAGGGTAAGAATAACTTGTAAAAATAATAGGGTTATGTAATTAAAGACACCTAGTGGTATACATAGCCGAAGAAAACCTAGTGGTATACATAGCCGAAGAAAACCTAGTGGGGTTACAAGACAAATGGGAGATATTGTATCATATTGTGTGGGACCCATTTCAGTCGGTAACTCGGAGTAGGTATCAAACAAATTACTCTGTACTAGGCGTAGATGGGGCACGTTTACTGACTGATTGTAAGAGATCTAAACATGAAGGACGGTGTGGGCGGTGCAAACCGACCAGACCATGTGCGTGCATGAGCCGGGCTAAGAGGGATAAGACGATCGTGACACCTGTAGATATGGGGTTATGCATATCAGTGAGGGGTTGCCACTTAAGGACGTGATACATCCTACCGTGGGGTCAGCACAGAGTATCTACGGAGTAGGGAGCCAATCAATTAGGGTAGTAGTTAGGGTACATTTGGACGAATTCCCTAAGTCTACCACCTTATAGTGAAAGGAATCATCTCATTCTGGTTATACTAGTAATAGTGCAGAGTAATCATTAGAAGCATATACACCTTATCATGCCTACCTTGTCACATCTGCCATTTATGTAGTGATCTCTCTTATCCACTTTATGTGCCTTTCATTCTACTTTTATTTATTTACTTGCTAAAAGTCACTTGACTCGCCAGACTTTATGTCTGACCCTCTTGTTTTCTCTTCTTTCTTCTGTCCCCTCCCCCCCCGGTTCTCAGGGGAAAACACTCAGGCTTAGTCAGGACTCAGGTATCATCTTGTTAGAGCTGCTTTCAAAGTATGGCTCAAGTTTTTATCTCTACTATGGCTTTGTCTCTTTTATTTGGGGAATTATGTTTTCTTTTAAGTATTTATGTACTCTAATGTCAAAGACAGAAGTTATGTTGTTGTAATGGTTTTTGAGACTCGCGATATTTTGAACCACGCTGTATGATTTGTGTTTGAAATAAAAATTTAAATTTCCGCTGTTATCTTATTTATGTCTGTCTTGTGAAACTCTGTGTTTGTTTACCTATAACGCTTCATGAAACTTAATTCATTCCCTTTGTGAGTGACATTAACGGACATGGGGTGTCAAACTTGGTATTAGAGCTGAAGGTTACCAGATTGGATAAAGTTTTTGAAAATTATTTTCAAAAAGATTTTAAAAGAAAGCATTTTCAAAAAGAAAAGTTTGTTTTGAAAAACATTCCCCAAAAAGCCATATGTAATATTCTTTGATCCTTTGTCTAAATCTCTTCCTTTTTCAGCAAGTCTGGGGAACAAAGAATTCCTAATATCCCAGAGGGCGTTACAATACCCAGATGGTTCCGTAGGTATTTGGAGTCCACGAATCCTGCAGAAGGTCAAGGAAATATTCCTCCCCCAGCTGCACCATTCATTCCCCTTCCTCCCCCACCAAGAGCAGATAACTTCGCCAAGATCTGCATAGACTTCTGTGCTATGAGAGGGAAGCCATTCCATGGGAACGAGACATTCATGGAAGCGCGGAATTGGCTCAAGGAGACTGAGGACTTGTTCGTAATCTTGAAGTAGAGGATACAACGAAGGTTCAGTTAGCCGCCTGGCTACTGAAAGACGAAGCCTCATTTTGGTAGGAAGTCACCCAAGTTGGATGTCTGGTAGAAACTTGGGAAGATTTTAGATAGAGGTTTGAAATGAAATTTCTCTCCCAAGCTGAGAGAAGCATGCGGATGGAGAGATTCTTAGCACTCAAACAAGGAAACTTGATGGTGAAAGAGTATGTAAACAAATTCAACCAGCTAGTAAGGTTCGGATTAGAGTTGGTGGATACGCCGCTCAAAAGGGCTTTGTGGTTTGCTAAAGAGCTGAATGAACTTATGCATGGGTTAGCCATGTCCCATATTCCAATGGGGGCCACCTTTGAAAAACTTGTCGAGACCTAATGCACGAGGAAGACAAGGGGGAAAGAAGGAAGAAAAGGCTAAGGAGGCATCGCAAAATAGGAAGGGGCGGCCCAAGAGGGGGCAGCAGCAACAACATCAGAAGAAGGGAGGGAAGAATGATAAAGGCAAGGATAAGAGAAAATGTCACAATTGTGGGAAGGAAGTTCACCTGATTAAAGACTGCAAGCGAAGGAAGAACTCTTGCTACCACTGTGGAGAGGTTGGACACTTTGCTAGAGAGTGCCCGAAGAAACAGGGATCACAGGGACAGGGTCGAAGGACAGGGACTTCTAGAGGGTTGGTGCATGCTCTCGCGATCGGTGCTCCTTATAAAGGTAGAAAATTTCTGTGGAAGGTTTAGTTTCTCTTTCAAACCATCCTATTAGAACACTTTTTGATTTTGGCTCTTCACATTCATTTATATCAAGTTCTGTAGTTGAATCTCTGCACTTAATTACTAGTATGGTAGTGGATCCTGTACTTGTTTCAAACCCCATTGGTGGTTCGGCTCATTTATCTATGATTTCTAGGGGTTTGAAAATATTTGTGTTAAGCATTGAGTTTGAATGTGACGCGTATGTGCTCGGGTTTTTGGGCTATGGGTTGGTTCTAGGAATGGATTGGCTTGCCACGTATGGTGCCATTCTGGATTGTGAGAAGAGGGTTGTTAGGCTTCTGACTTGTCATGGAAGGACCCTCGAGATTTCTTGTGACCTATAAGGGTCAGGTATGCTTAGTTTCCTAGAGTCTCTTGCCGAATCTATCGATGACTTTCAATTTGTTCCAGTATTCCGAGATTATTCCGATGTTTTTGATGAGGTTCGGGGTTTACCTCCGAGGCGCGAGATCGACTTTCTTTTATATTTGGTGGACAATGTAAAGCCAGTTGCATTGCCAGTGCGCCACATGGCTACGAGGGAAAGGAGTGAGCTGAGTAAGCAAGTAAGGGAGCTACTTGAGAAAGGGTTTATCAGACGAAGAATATCTGAATGGGGTGCTCCAATAGTATTTGCGACTAAGACGGATGGTTCGCTTCGTTTGTGTGTTGACTATAGAGAGTTGAATAAACTCACTAAGAAGAATAGGCACCCGCTATTGAGGATTGATGATTCATTGAACCAGCTTGTTTGTGCCTAAGTATTTTCTCAGTTAGACTTGGCCACGGGGTTCCATCAGTTGAGGGTGGATGAGGACAACATAAATAAGACTGCTTTTAGAACTCCTGACAGTTTCTTTGAATGGCTAGTGATGCCTTTTGGGATGACGAATGCACCCGCTTATTTTGTCGATCTGATGAGTAGGGTTTTTCAGGAGTTCCTAAATAAATTAGTTGTAGTCTTTTTTGATGATATTTTGATATTCTCCAAAAGCGAAGAAGAGCATGCCCAACATTTGAGAGAAGTTTTGAAAACTCTCCGTGACCATCAACTTAAGGCGAAATTCTCCAAATGCCATTTTGGAGAAAAGAGGTGAGATTTTTAGGGCATGTGGTCTCCAAAGAAGGGATAGCTGTAGATCCCACCAAGGTGGTTGTGGTGCAAGATTGGCAGATTCCTAAAAATGCAACTGAGGTGAGAAGCTTTCTTGGGTTGGCAGGTTACTATAGGAAGTTCATTAAGGACTTCGCAAATATATCAGCCCCACTCACCAAAATAATGAAGAAAAACTTGGCATTTTCATGAGATATAGACTGTGATGTTGCTTTCCAAAGACTGAAGAGGGCTCCGACAACAGCCCCAGTCTTGACCTTTCCTGATGGAAGTAAGGTGTTCACCATTTACATTGATGTGTGTGGTATAGCGCTTGGTGCGCTTCTAATGCTAAAAGTGAAAGTAGTGTGTTATGGGGGTAGACAATTGAGAGTTCATGAAAAGAACTACCCCACCCATGATCTAGAGCTAGCTGCCATAGTATTTGCATTAACGATGTGGCATCATTATTTACTTGGAGAGAAGTTAGAGTTATACACCGACCATAACTCTCTCAAGTATCTATTCTCGTAGAAAGACCCCAATTTAAGGCAACAACGGTGGATGGAGTTTCTAGCTTGCTATAATTTTGAGATTGCTTATACCCCTCGCAAGGGTAATGTGGTGGCAGACGCACTAAGTAGGCAGAGGATGGCCCTGAGTCCTCCGTTTGTGGAAAGAAAGAACTTAGAGTTAATATCAGTTTTTGATTTTAGACCCTCCATCGAGATTTTTCCTAATTTGTTTGCATCCTTGGAGATACGACCAACTCTTATAGACCAAATAGGAGCTTCGCAATAAGGTGACCCGCAGATTTTAGACATATTGGAAAAGCTCAGAAGAGGGGAGACTTCTAGTTACCTCAGTAGATATGCCATAGATGAAAAGGGGTGGCTACGACGAGATGGAAGGCTTTGTGTTCCTCAAACTGGAAGCTTGATAAAGGCAGTCCTAGAAGAAGCCCACTATTCTAAGATGACCATTCATCCAAGCGATGATAAGATGTACAGGGACATGAAGAGGACTTTCTTTTAGGCTGGGATGAAGAATGATGTGGCCGAATTTGTTTCCCGATGTTTAGTTTGAGAGCAAGTTAAAGCTGAGCAAAAGAAGCCCGGTGGATTACTTCATCCGTTGGAGGTTCCTCAGTGGAAATGGGAGAGCGTCTCTATGGATTTCATAGATGGTTTGCCTAGATCAAAGGAAGGCAACACCAGTATCTGGGTTGTGGTAGATAGACGCACTAAGAGTGCTCACTTTATTCCAGTTAAGAGTAAGAGGACAACATCATGGTTGGCAGCAATTTATGTTCATGAGATAGTTCGTCTTCATGGAGTACCTTCCAGCATTGTAAGCGATCGTGACCCCCTCTTTACTAGTGAATTTTGGAGGAGCTTGCAAGAAGCCTTAGGTACACAGTTAAGTCTGAGCACCGCTTGTCATCCTCAGACCAATAGACAGACGGAGAGGGTGAACAGGATTCTGGAAGATCTTTTAAGGCTGTTTATCCTAGACTTCGGAGGGACTTGGGAAGAAAATCTTCCTTTAGTAGAGTATTCCTATAACAACAACTATCAGTCCATCATCTGCATGGCACGCTTCGAAGCATTATACGGACGACCCTGTAGATCACCAACTTGTTGGTGGGAATCTACAGAAAGATTATTATTTGGACCAGATATTTTTAGAGAAACATCCGAAAAGATTGACCTTATTCCACGGCGGATGAAGACAGCTCAAGATAGGTAGAAGTCCTATGCAGAAAAGAGAAGGACTGACATTGAATTTGAAATGGGAGACTTAGTTTTTACCAAAGTATCACCTTTGAGGAATGTGGTTCGCTTCGGATCAATAAGGAAGTCGGCACCTAGGTCTGTGGGATCATTTCCCATAACCGAGAGGATTGGCCAAGTGATGTATATAGTAAAACTCCTAGAAAATCTATCCGGTATGCATGATGTTTTCCACGTTTCCCATCTGCGGAAGTGCCTCCATGACACCGAAGTAATTGTTGAGCCGATTGTGTTGGAAGAAGTCAATGTGGAATAGGAGGCGACATTCAGGCGATTCCCTATCCGTATTCTTGGATCAATAGTTAAGAAGCTACGTAATAAAGAGATCAAGTTGCTAAAGGTTCAGCAGGGAGATAACACAGAGGATGCGACTTTGGAGGACGAAGACAAGATTCGTGCTTCGTACCCTTTCCTTTTCGAGGGTATGTTCTTAACTCCTTTTTCAAAGTTTTATCAGTGCTTGTTTCAGTCATTTGAGTATATCTTATCTATAGTATTTTTCGATATTTAGATAGGAATCCTATGGATGTAAACATGTGTTCGAAACATGTTATGTTTGATGGACGCAAGTGTTTTCTAGTGGTTGTCTGCGGACGCATATACACACACATTAGGCACTAAATCGGCTCAATCACTCTCAAACTGCATATAAATGTGTGTGCATTTTCTTTTATGGATGGAAATGGATGTACTACCATATGGATGTTGCATTTGGACGAATGGGTGTGCACACATATAGAACTTACATGATATAATAGGCTTATTTGCATACATATTGGATTTATGGAACTAACATACATTGCATTAGGGAGGTCAACTGAATCAGTAGACCGCCTGATCTTTCGCATTAGTGTTGGGACATACACACACTATTGCATATATTCATATAAACATTATAAGTCTTTAAGGACAATGGATGCCAGTGATTGTTGGATGAGTAGATGGATGATGGATGGTAGAATATGCATTCTTCTCAACTTAGAGATTTCAGGGATGAAATCCTTTGAGTAGGGGAGAATGTAACACCCCAAAATTTTAAAAACACTAAGAGAGGATAAATTAAATAATAATTAATTTAATATTCTGAATTAAGGGAAACAGACTACAACGTTGTGTTCGTATCAAAATTCTGATCAAGATAGACATTTGGTTTGCGTAAAAGGAACACTGTATGAAGAAGTTATGAGAGTTTTAAGTTTGTATACGCGTAGAAAGAATAAATATATATATATACATGAGTCAGAGATGAGTCAGAATTTTATCCAGAACAGTTCAAATTCGAAAAATGAAAAGTGGCGACAGATTTCCTGCTATAGGGGGTCGACCCCCCTAGAGGAGTTTCGACACTGGAATCAGCCCCCTTTAAGGGGTGTCACCCATGGGTCGACCCACCCACAGGGGTGTCGACACCCCTAGGGATGAGGTGGCAGCCGATTTCAAAGGGTTTTGCAGCTATATATACATGGCCATTCCTCATATTTTCTTCATTGGGAATTCGTGATGGCCAAACTCTACCGGTGTCTGAACTGAACCTGTTAGCTTCTTCTACTATCAGTTTTGCAAATCAAATCTAAAGGTTCAAGATCCATTCTCCTTATATTTTCTAATCCTAACATTGTGAGTTTCTAGTTACTTTTAGGTTTGACTATTTAAAAGTAAATATGACATGACTATGACCTGGATTTGTTCATATGCCTAAGTTAAATCATATCCATTATAAATCATGAACATATGACATTCTGAATTGGTTAGGATTTGGATCTAAATCTCTGTCTTGTTGGATCTATTGTAACCCTTATGACATTCTATGATTTGTGCTAGATCTATTTTAACTATTGATCTAAATCTCTATCTTGTTAGATCTGTTATAACTCCTATCACATGCCATGATGTGAACCTTAAACCTTAATTGTGTAGATTTACTTATAAACTATTAGATCTAAATTATGTGGACATTCTATGATGTAGATCTTAATCCCTATTTTGTTAGATCTACTTTTACCTATTAGATCTGTATTATGTGGACACCTAAATTATTAATCAGATTTGTTTATTATTTGGATCCCCTCGTCCTTCTCATATTAGATCTGAACTTGTTGGACATCTAAGTTAAATTTAGATCTTGTCATGTTTATCTTATCACCTTTGCTATGTTACAACTAGTTAACTACCACAAGTTCATTAGATCTATGTTTATATGTTCACCATGTTAGTATTTGTTTATGCTAGTTATGTTAGAACATTCACCTTTGTCATATTTTCATTACCTTCCCTTTTTATCATTTATGGTTAGGTTATTATTTAGCCTATACATGCCGTAAATTGTGTGAACATGGTAGTTAGGGAACGGGGAGGGAAAAAGGTTAATATTGGCGTAATTTGAATATAAACATGAGTTAGAAATATAATTCAAAAGGGGGGAAGTGGGGACATAATAACCTATTAAGACATAGGTAAGAATTGGATAAAAATGGAATGTCTAGTAAGTACAATTACAAATTGTAATTGCACTTATGACACGAGGTTAGGTTGAATTAGTGGTGGAAGTCTGCCCGGACCGGACCGGCATATCCAGCAGCCATTAGTGTTGAAACTAATGTGAGAGGTCTAAGTGCGCAAATATGAATCGGGCTAAGACAAAAGGTTAGGCCCAACTGTGGAATAAGACTGCCCGGACCCGACCGGCATGTCCAGCACCACAATTTGTAGGCTTAATGTGGGAGGTCTTGACCATTATAAACAATAAATGAACATGGTAATAAATTAGACTACTTAACCAAATCTGGTCCATAGGGATTGTATGATTATGAACTAAAGTTAGGGTTAAGTAAAATTGGTTGGATAGTGGATGGGTTAAGCAAATCTGGAGGGGGTGGGTAATATTTATATATGGGCCCACAAACTTAACCCGATAAGGTTATGTAATTAAAACACCTAGTGGTATACATAGCTGGAGGAAATAATAAAGTTATGTAATTAAAGAAACCTTTTAGGGTAAGCACAACTTGTAAAAATAACATGGTTATGTAATTAAAGACACATAGTGGAATACATAGCCGAAGAAAACCTAGTGGGGATACAAGACAAAGGGGAGAGCTTGTATCATATTGTGTGGGACCCATTTCAGTCAGTAACCCGGAGTAGGTATCAAACAAAGTACTCTGTATTAGGCGTAGAGGGGGCACGCTTACTGGCTGATTGTAAGAGATCCAAACGTGAAGGACGGCGTGGGCAACGCAAATTGACCGGGCCATGTGCGTGCATGAGCCGGGCAGAGGGGGATAAGACGACCGTGACACCTGTAGATATGGGGCTATACATATCAGTGAGGGGCTGCCACTTTAGGACGTGATACATCCTATCGTGGGGCCGACACAGAGTGTCTACGGAGTAAGGGGTCGATCGATTAGTGTGGTGGTTTGGGTACATTTGGACGAATGCCCTAAGTCTACCACCTTATAATGGAAGGAATCATCTCATTCTGGTTATACTAGTAATAGTGTAGAGTAATCATTAGAAGCATATACACCTTATCATATCTACCACCTTATTATTTTATATGTCTGTCATGCTACTTTCATTTATTTACTTACTAAAAGTCACTAGACTCGCTAGACTTTATGTCTAACCCTCTTGTTTCCTCTTCTTTCTTCCGTCCCCCCCCCCAAGGTTATCAAGGAGGAAACACTCAGGCTTAGTTAGGACCCAAATATCATCTTGCTATAGCTACTTTCGAAGTATGGCTCAAGTTTTTATCTCTACTACGGCTTAGTCTCTTTTATTTGGGGAATTATGTTTTCTTTTAAGTATATATGTACTCTGATGTCAAAAGATAGAAGTTATGTTGTTGTAATGGTTTTTGAGGCTCACGGTATTTTGAACCACGCTGTATGATTTTTGTTTGAAATAAAAATTTAAATTTTCACTGCTATCTTATTAATGTCTGTCTTGTAAAATTCTGTGTCTGTTTACCTATAAGCTTCACGAAAATTAATGCATTCCCTTTGTGAGTGACGTTAACGGACGTGAGGTGTCACAGGTAATAAGAAATCCAAAGGAAATGAGCTATCCACTTTGGAAATTATGTAGGAAGGAGGCATGACTTCTTATAAAGTAGTGTTTTAATGTAACGAACTAGGATTTTGCATATGTGTATGTATATGTATGATGCTTGTATGAACGTATGAATGCTTTTTGTTTTGAAATATATCGGTACTGTATGATAAAACCAATATAAAAATGGGTAATTGAATTGGGTTAAGTTAATTTTCACGATAGTGTTAAATTGAAATTTATTAAAATTGCTTATATGTACATGTATATGTAATGAACAGGTCATAGCATGGAAGCTAAGAAGAGAAATAAAATTATATGCTCGACAAATAGGTACATGTTTACTATTTTCATTGGGTTTTGATGATTTTAGAGCCGATTGGCTAGCCCGTTGGCTTTTTCTTTTTCTTTTGGATTGATGAGGGCCCTGTGAGGCTAGTTGGGGTTTTACCGATCAACCCATACAAAGGAGGTTATGGCGAAATTTTTCAAAAATTCAGGATGTTAGCCAAATTTTTGAGAAACTAGAAAATTATTAGAAAGTGAAAAATTGAAGAATGAAAGTTGAGTTGGTTAGGTAAACAACTTTCATCTCCGTTCCGTTTCGAGGACGAAAAGATTTTAAGTGGGGGAGATTGTAACAACCCGGAATTTCTGAACCAATTTAAATTTTTTATTTTAGCTATTTTAATGGATTTAGAATATTCAAAATGACTTATTTTAAATAATAACGACAAAAAATTTATTTTAATCAAAGTTAGAACGATTAAATTTATTTTAATTATAAATAGAGTTTGAAATAGCGCAGTTGTTTGAAATTTCGATTTTAAATTTCAATTGAATGTACAGAATTCAAAATAAATTGGATTTCCGTAAAGCCAGAAACATTAGAATCTGTTTAATTATATCTTTCTAACGAATGTGAAAAATCCAAATTTCATAATATAAATTGAAAGTTATGTCTTCTTTAAGATTTAAAATAGTCGCTACGGAATTTATATATATTTTAGTATAATTTATAGCCCTTAAAAATAGCCATTTGGCAAATGATCTCTGTTTTCGATGAAACCACTTTTGTTGGATCCGGAATGTCAAATTATAGTCAGGTTTCAAATTTCAGAATTTTTGGATTTAATATGTGAGCGTGGTAAATTTAAACGTGTTTTGTCAATTCAGTTTAAATTTAATCGACTATTAAATGGCCATTTTTCAAATGATCTCCAAATTCGACGAAATTAGTTTTTTTTAGGACCGTATCGTCAAAACATAGCAAGATTTATTTTTTTGGAATTTTTGGAGTCAGTATGTGGCCCCGGTAAATTAAAATGTAAGTTTAAATTGAATATATATTGATTTATATTTTAATTTAAAGAAAAACTGATCGAAACAGTCGAATTGCCTTACGAAACATATTCCATTGTGTTCGGAACCGGGGTATTTAGCTAGGGATGACAGTCGTTAGGTTTGATTTGGAGTTCAGATCGATAAACAAGAATTAATTGAATTAAATATTAAAAAATATATATAGTCAAAAGGTCAAACCCTAATTCGTTTTCTCATTTGGGGTCAAATGAAAAACCTGCCACTCTCTCGATCAAAAGCGGAAATCGCTCCAAACAAAAACCCATCCGATCTCAAGATCCACTCAGTAATTCCAGAAATTTTCTGAAAGAAGGTGGAAGGGCTCAGTGTAATCTTCTTGTCTAACAGTCAAGATCGAGTATAATTGTGTAAATCGAGTGGAATCTCAACTTGCCGCCGTTCGCACCAAAAATTCAGCGCCACCAGTGGTTCGCATTGACCATCGTTCAGGGAAGAGGTGCGGCCTACAAAGCTCTTCGACGTGGCACAACCTGGTCGAGCTCCGGCGTCACGAAGAGCGTGAAAAATCCTACACTAGTTTCGAATGATTGTCTGTCGTTGTTCTAAGAGGTTTAACAGTAAATAAAGGTGATATTATTTTTAATTAATTACAGTGTTAATAAACCATAGCGATTTAGTTATCATGAAATGTAATATATCTTTCTCATACGGTGTTGGAATCGCGTGAAACATGATTCGTTGCGAACGTGGGGACGAGAGCTTCATAACAAGACTAACTGGGTCCAATTGGGAGAAAATTAGAATTTAGGGCAGATTTAAATCCAAACCATTCTTTAAAGAATTACGGAGTGGAAACCGATGGTGAGAACTCTCTCTCACTCAAATTATTTTACAGTTATTATATAATAGGTTGCAGACGAGGCTTAGTAGCTCCTGACACTATTTTTTTGTACAAACCATGGTTGATTGTTTGTTTGGATTGAGATTGGGATTGTCATTGATTGATATTGTTGTATATAAAATTATTTATATAAAATGTAAATAAAAATTATCATGAAAATAAAATAAAATAAATATTCATTTACAAATCGGACGGTTTGTTTATGTACACTCATTTAATGGACATTGATTGGGACGATAATATTTTACACATCGCCCAACTAAACAAATAATA
Organism: Allium sativum; assembly: GCA_030737875.1. Classification (NCBI taxonomy): domain Eukaryota; kingdom Viridiplantae; phylum Streptophyta; class Magnoliopsida; order Asparagales; family Amaryllidaceae; genus Allium; species Allium sativum. Next base: position 1,040,359,337 of record CM060916.1, on the reverse strand, counting down.
AATAGTACTTGTTGGTTGAAACCCCACACGGGTATTGGGATGATATTTGACATACACTAATCCCAATTGTTCAGTTGTATGTCAATCGATGGGTTGACAGACTGTATAAGTGTTATTTATTTATTTTAATTCTTATACAGTTGTAAAATGCATTATGGATGTGGTATGAATTTTTAATGATTGTTAATCATTATTGTTGTATACATGCGATATATGAAATTCATATAACTGAAATAATATGGTAATTGATTGAGTCTGATTCCCGTTCAGAATTAACGAATATTTTAAAATAATATTCAGTGAATAATTAAAATGTGATTTTGATGTCCCATTTTGAATGGACACGAAAATATTGAAATGTGAAGCCGTGTTAAGTAGATAATGCCATTTTAATACGAACTAGATTTTCTATCGATTTAATTCATTTTATAATGAATATAGAAAAGTGATTTCAAACTTTATTATTTTGAAAATATTATCATTTTACTTTTATAATAATATAGAATATTCAATTTTGATTAGAAATTGAAAATGAAGTTGAAATCGTTTTGAAATGAAGTTATAAAATAATTTATAAACGAATTTATAAAATCCATTTTGAATAGGAATTGACGATATATATATTATATATATTCAATGGCCTGAATAGAACGTGTCGCGCAGCGACCTTTCGCGAATTTCGACCATTAACTTCAAATGAACGTAATGGGAGATCCGACCATTAGATTCTCCTAAAACCAGAACCGTTGGGTTCGTATCCAAAAGAGCTTTCCAATGAATATAAGAGATTTGAAATCTAACGGTTGGATTTTAAGATATATCCAAATCAATTTCAGAAAAGGTCGTTGTGGATATAGTTCGGTGGTCGATATTGAGAACCGACTGTACGGGCGATAATAAAATTATTAAAAATATGGAAAAATTGTGTAAAATAATAATTAGTGATTTGGAAAGATTTTGGATGAAAAATTCCATATTTGAAAAGATAAAAATATATTTTTGTCAAAATGAACTAGTCAATAACCAGAGTGATAATCCAATTATTTTTAGAAATAAATAAATTTGATTTGAAAATGGTTTTAAAATAACTAGAATTTTCCCATGAATAAATTGGAATGGAAATAATCTTCAGAATATTTCGGTATTGGATTCCGTGATTATACGGATATTGTAGAAGATACAGATATCATTATTCCCAATATGATATCCGTTGGTTTCAGAATTTGATATTGAATATAAGCCGATATAATTTCTATTCAGAGCCTTGTATTTGATATCAAATTTGATTTTGGGTTTGTCGTGAACAGTGTCTTAAATAACACTGTTCTTAAACCCAGTTGAGAAAAGAATAAATCTTCAAACTAAGATTTAGCAAAGTTTTCCAATTAATTAATATTTAATTGGAATTGAATAAAAGAATTGGATTTTGGGCTTGTCGTGAATGATGTCTTAAATAATACTATTCTTAAACCCAGTTGAGAAAAGAATAAATCTTTAAATTAAGATTTAGTGAAGTTTTCCAATTAATTGATATTTAATTGGAATTGAATAAAAGAATTGGATTTTTGGGTTTATCGTGAACGGCGTTTTAAATAACGTTTGTTCTTTAACCCAATTAATAGTGAAAAATATGATTTGGAATTTATAATCTTTCAATTCAGATTAATGGAATTTTCCAAAGTAAAATTTTCCAATTTAATATATTAAATTGGAATTGAATGGAATACGATTCGATAATAATCGAAATGAGCTTCTGTGAAGGAAGGTCCGTTACTATATATGGAATTTAAAAGGCTTTGCCTTTATTCCATTTATGTTATTAGTCTGATACGGGATTCATATCGATTATACACTGTTATGATTTCCGTGTAGATTCCATTTTGATGGAAGATGATTTTGGGTTTATCGAGAACGATGTTTTAAATGACATCGATTCTTTAACCCAGTAAAGACAGAATTATTTCCTAAATTTGAACAATCATTAAATAATGATTTTTGAAGATTAAAACTAATTAGAGTTTTAATAAATCTTTAATAAGATTGAAATGTTAATGTGGTAATTAAATTTGCCAAATTTGAGGAGTGTTCGAGAAAGGAGTATCACCTGTTTTACTCCATACGATAGTAAATCTTTAATTAGATTTGAATGTGAAATGGTAATTGAATCTACCGATAACACAATGGTGTTAGATATGGAGTACTACAAGTTTTTCTCCATGGGATGCATAGGTTGGGATGGGATAATAAAATGAATGATTACTTTGGTAAGGAGTTAATCCTGACTAGTTTGATAAACTTTAATTTGGTTTATACTGTGAAAAGATACTATAAAATCTTTTGAAATGATTTCCAAAGAAAAGGATTAGACAGTGTGTTTAAAAGTGATAATCTTTGATAAGATTAATGAGAATCTTTCCAGAATAAAGAAATACGAATAAAAGAATATTCTAGATTGGAATGAGGCATATAATGTGTTGTGATAGCACTTGATTATAAGATGCGCGAGTTATTCGGAAAGACCGGGTTTAACCCATTATGAATAATTGGTAAGACGACTAACAGTTGAAGAGATTGAAGATGGTGCAAGACCGACGATCTTCACATCGAATGGATGGGTTGCTACTGATGCCTATAATTGGAGTAGCTACCTTGAAGGGGATAAAGTGGTAGTCGTCCGGCCGTTTTTGTTGATTGTTCGGATATGCGAGGGCCTCTCTCCTATATTGGACATACGGGACGAGGAATAAGGTGCCTCCAGTTTTGTTCATACCCAGAACGAACTAGCAAATGGATGGTTTGTCTGACATTGTATTCCGTTATGCTGTATTCGTTGATCTCTGCTAACTATATATCTATTTGGTGGTGGAGAATTCATTCTCTTGCTTAACACCCTTCTCTGAGACGTATGAGCTTAGAGGTTATATGTTGGTAGAAATCAATGGTATGACATGGATTGATAGTGTGGCATGCTGAGATGTAGTGATCCAAACTTTTGTTGATAGGCAAAGCTTGGTGGATGATGATCAAAGCATAGCTTTAATTAGCATAGCATTGTGTAGCGTTAATTCAAGAGCCTCACACTCCGATATGGTGGTGAATTGATTGTCAGGTCGGTATGCTTTTGAGATGACGATAGACACCCTTAGTGGTGTCATGGATTCGGTCGACCGAGGTGAGCTGAGTGTGGTCGCTCCACGCTCAGCGAGATAGGACACACCCCCCGATTCTCATAGGGATAGAGTAAGCAGTGTTTTCTCTAGCTGGGACGTAAGCCGCAGTGATACTTGATTTCCCAAAAGGGCGGATGTGCATTAGGTGTTTTCTCTAGTTAGTACGTAAGCCATTATTTATTGCACTACGCGATAGATCTTTCAAATTAGTTGCCACCATGAATCCAAACTTCCAATACTACATTTTATGGTTTTAGTTGTATACTATTGGCGGCGTAGTGGTATGGGACATTCATGTCGTCTATGATTGATACATTTATATTTGAAGTTGATTTCTTCACTTATAGTGATAATAAAAGATAAATTTCGCGTACCAAGCGTATTTGGCTATTATAAGGTAAAACTCTATCCACCGGCTTGCATTGCATTGTGTGATGGGACCTGAGTCATATAATAGCTTCATTTTTCTTTAATTAGCATTGCGATGTTTGTTTTGTGCACGGGTATTCTTGGGAGTAAACCCGTTCCGTGTTATACGGCGTGGACCCATGAATTACCTAACTTTAAAAATAAAGATTTAATAATTGTCTTAGTTCTCACACCAGTCCCATGACTGACCTGGAGTTTATTATTTTAACCTAAACTCTGGGTGTCGGGCAGCTAGTAGTTTAGGTTTTCGCAAATATTTCTTTTCTCGGGATCCTGGATTACAGCTGGAGTTATGTAGAAACCCGCAACTTCCCCGTAAAGGAAAGCGACGGATAGTTCGAGAACAAACCACAACAGAACTTATACAGAAGAACATTTCATTGTATATTACAACAGTGCATCAGATTACAAGAATATACAGAGTATAAAGGAATATTACACAGAAATATCAGAGATTTAAATTACATTTAAATACATAGCAGCGGAAAATAATACAATACACAACTAGAAGAAGATATACGGATACAAAGCTTTCCGGATATCGTTCCAGCTGTAAACCAGGATCCTGTGAATATAAATCTGCAAAACCAAAACTACTAGCTGCCCGTGTCAAAATAGGGGCACCCAGAGTTTAGGTTAAAACAATAAACTCCAGGTCAGTCATATGACTGGTGTGAGAACTAAAACAGTTATTAATCTTTATTTTAAATCATTAGGTAAATCAAGGGACCACGCCGTATAACACGGAACGGGTTTCCTCCCAAGAATACCAGTGCATAAAACAGACAGCGCAATGCTAAATAAAGAAAAATGAAGCTGTTATAAGACCCAGGTCCTATCACACAATGCAAACGCAAGCCGGGGGATAGGGTTTTCCCTTATAACAGCCAAAGAATGCTTGATACGTTTAAAACAAATCATTTGATACCATTATAAGTGCATAGTGTATAAAACAATTTCAAATCATAAGTATCAATCATAGGCGGCATGGGTACCATATATCATGTCGCCATACTAGTTCTACAATTAAAACCGCAAATGTCACGTATTTGGAAATTGGGTTTCCATCTATGAACCGAGGCAAAAGATAGTCCTCAACCGATTCGAGACAATCTAGCCTACCATGTCTCAGGATCAGAGCTCGAGTGACCCTAGGAGCGACAGGGCCGGTCCACCGATGTGGATTAAAATGCCTGAACACTACGTTTCCCCGCCCTTTGGGGCGCAAACGAGCCAACGAATGACTCCATCGGACCCGGATCGTCCGATCTAACCGAGGCGCCTCGCAACAGCAACAACCACACAGGTGAAAAGTATATAAATGTCAGGGCTGGTAGGTCACTGACACCACCCTAGCTAGAAAGAAACGCATGTCCTCCCTGAGGTCCTTCCTCCCTTTTTGGTTCACAACCGGGGTGCGAGGCTCGCGAATTCACGTTACACAAAGCTGTGCCACACAGGCTGTGCTTTGATCATCACCACAAGACTTTGCTTTTCAACAGAAGCCTTGATCATTTGCATCTTAGCATGCCACACAGGCAAACCACTCTATGCAACCGATATCAATCACACAGAATGAAATCCAATGTCAGACACACAGTCCATTTACAAGTCCGTTCTAGGTCTGAACGGAACCGGAGGCACCTAGTACCCCGCATATCCATCGATCTCCAAGTACGTCTGGACGATCACTAACTGTTTCCATCTTCTTGGGTGTACAGCCCAATCAAGATCATCAGTTATCACCCAAACGACGTGAAGACTTCCGGTCTTCGACCATTGTCTTCATCTTCGACTTATCGTCGTATCAGTTATTCAGAATGGGATAAACCCGGTCTTTCCGAATAACTCGCGTATATATTATAAAAGTGTTACACAAACACAACATACGCCTCATTCCAACTCATTAGTCATTAACCGTAAATTAATCAAGAGAATAATTCCCCAAATATTAACCCCGAAGGCCGAAACCAACATCAGATCAATATCCAGAAAACCATTCTACTTAGCTAACCGACAGTTAGTTTCTAATTTCACGTTCAAATCTAATTAAAGATTCATTAAAACTCCACTCAGTTTTAATCGTTAACTGGGTTAAAGAATCAGTGTCATTTAAAACACGGTTCACGATAAACCCAAAATCACATTCATTAATTATCGGGTTAAAGAACAAGTGTTATTTAAAACACTGTTCACGATAAACCCAAAAATCAATATCCATTCAATTCCAATTAAATATTATTTAATTGGTACACTTCATTAAATCTAAATCAAAAGATTTAATCTTTTCTCAGCTGGGTTCAAGAACAGTGTTAGTGAAGACACCATTCACGACAAACCCAAATCACATTCATTAATTATCGGGTTAAAGAACAAGTGTTATTTAAAACACTGTTCACGATAAACCCAAAAATCAATATCCATTCAATTCCAATTAAATATTATTTAATTGGTACACTTCATTAAATCTAAATCAAAAGATTTAATCTTTTCTCAGCTGGGTTCAAGAACAGTGTTAGTGAAGACACCATTCACGACAAACCCAAATCACATTCATTAATTATCGGGTTAAAGAACAAGTGTTATTTAAAACACTGTTCACGATAAACCCAAAAATCAATATCCATTCAATTCCAATTAAATATTATTTAATTGGTACACTTCATTAAATCTAAATCAAAAGATTTAATCTTTTCTCAGCTGGGTTCAAGAACAGTGTTAGTGAAGACACCATTCACGACAAACCCAAATCACATTCATTAATTATCGGGTTAAAGAACAAGTGTTATTTAAAACACTGTTCACGATAAACCCAAAAATCAATATCAATTCAATTCCAATTAAATATTATTTAATTGGTACACTTCATTAAATCTGAATAAAAAGATTTAATCTTTTCTCACTTGGGTTCAAGAACAGTGTTAGTGAAGACACCATTCACGACAAACCCAAATCACATTTGATATTCAATATAAGGCTCTGAATAGAAAATATATCGGCTTATATTCAATATCAAATTCTACGATTAACAAATGTCGTATTGGAAATAACGATATACATATATATCTTTCAAATTTCCGTAACAACATCCGTATAATCACAAATTCCAACATCGAAATATTCCGAAGACAATTTCGATTCAAATCCACTCCAATGCAATCATTGGAAACTTTGGTTATTTTCAAAACCCTTTTCAAATTCAATTTATTTATAAAAATAAATAGAATTATAATTCTAGTTCAGAACTAGTTCATTTCGATAAAAATCTATTTTTATCTTTTCAAATAGGGAGTTTTTCATCCCAATTCTTTCTAAATCATTTCTTATGATTTTACACAAATTATTACTATTTTTAATAATTTTATCAAGGCCCGTACAGTCGATTTCCAACAATGGCCATCGAACTGCACTTACAGCGACCTTTTTCGAATTTGATTTGGACGTATCTCCAAATCCAACCGTTAGATTTCAAATTTCTAACATTCATTAGAAAGCTCTTTTCGATACGAACCCAACGGTTCCGGTTTTAGGAGAATCCGACGGTCGGATCTCCCGCAATGTCCGTTTGAAATAAATGGTCGAAATTCACGAACTGCCGCGGCGCGGCGCGTTCTATTCAGGCCATTATATTATATATATAATATATATAATATATATTTCGTCGATTTCTATTTAAAACGAATTATATAAATAGTTTTAAAATCGTTTCAAAAGCTATTTCAACTTTCTTTTCAATTCAAATCAAAATTGAATTCTTCTTTATAAATTCGTTTTAAAATTCATTTCTATTCAATTCGAATTTCAATTCAATTTGAATTCATTTCAATTCCATTCATTTCGAATCGTTTTCAATTCAATTCATTTCGAAATCGTTTTCAATTCAATTCATTTCGAAATCGTTTTCAATTCAATTCATTTCGAAATCGTTTTCAATTCAATTCATTTCGAAATCGTTATAAATTCAATTCATTTCAAAATCGTTTTCAATTCAATTCATTTCGAAATCGTTTTCAATTCAATTCATTTCGAAATCGTTTTCAATTCAATTCATTTCAAAATCGTTTTCAATTCAATTCGAAATCGATAAAATCGATATAAATATCGTTCACGTCAAAATGGCGTCAATCTAATCAACACGGCTTCATAAAGTTCTATTTTCAAATATTCTATTTCAAATATTTCTTTTTCAAATATTTCTATTTTAAAACTGGAATGAGGCCCAATCAATTACCATATAAAGTTAATTATATGGATTTTCATACAGCACATGTATATCATAGCATTGAAAAATAATCAACCATCAACCAAAGTGCACTACACTGGATAAGCATCAAATATAGATATTCAACGCTTATAACAGCCTGTCAATCGATCGATCGACATATTTAATCAATCAGGATGAGTGAACTTCAAATTTCATCCCAACACCCGTGTGGGGTTTCAAACAATCAAACACAGAATTTTATTCGTGCAGTTGGGCGATGTGTAAAATTTATCGTCCCAATCAATGTCATTCAAATAGGTGTACATAAACAAACCGTCCGGTTTATAAATGAATATTTTATTTTATTCACTTCACGTTAAAAATTATATTTTTAACGATAAAACATTTTATTTTAACCTATGAATTTCTATTCAATTCATTTATTAAATAAAATGATATTTTTATTTTTCTAACATATTTTAGAAAATTTCGGCGGCATAACGGCACGATACTAGAAACGGGACAAGGCCTAGCCTAATCCCCGGTCTAGTGAAGGCCCACGCCATTCACACATCAATCAAATTCACTTTCGTTATGCAAACCACAAAATTTGGAGTAAGGGTCTAACCTAGCCTTACTCCTTCGCCTTATAACGGCGCACGTCTAATCCTAACCAATTCATCGATTCGATTTTTCATACCACAAATCACATTCAAACCAATATCTCAATCAATCACCAAACATCCAAACAAACAAGTCCATGGTATGTGGACGGGTGTCGGGTGCTTCTAATAAGCACCGTCTGCATCCTAGTATATATATATATAACTAGAAAAATAGAATTAAGAGTGAGAAGTTCTCACTTATAGCTATCCTAGCTCCACGGCACTTCTAATGCAGGGAATCTTCGCCAACTCGCTTTTTGTCGCTTTCGCCCGTATTCTCTACATATGTAAAAATCGAATTTTTACTTTGCTATTCAATATATAAAAATCGAATTTTTATTTCAAAGTTCAATATATAAAAATCAAATTTTTATCTCAAAGTTCAATATATAAAAATCGAATTTTTACTTCAAAGTTCAATATATAAAAATCGAATTTTTACTATGAAGTTCAATATATAAAAATCATATTTTTCCTATGAAGTTCAATATATAAAAATCATATTTTTCCTATGAAGTTCAATATATAAAAATCATATTTTTCCTATGAAGTTCAATATATAAAAATCATATTTTTCCTATGAAGTTCAATATATAAAAATCATATTTTTCCTATGAAGTTCAATATATAAAAATCACCTTTTTCCTATGAAGTTCAATATATAAAAATCACCTTTTTCCTATGAAGTTCAATATATAAAAATCACCTTTTTCCTATGAAGTTCAATATATAAAAATCACCTTTTTCCTATGAAGTTCAATATATAAAAATCACCTTTTTCCTATGAAGTTCAATATATAAAAATCGAATTTTTAGTTCGCTATTCAATATATAAAGATATGATTTTTTCTTCGGCTTTCCATATATAAAAATCTGATTTTTACTTTTAAATTTCTAATCTCCTTTTCGTTTATAAATCATTTTAAAATCAGTTTTTAAATCATCTTAAAAAATCAGTTTTTATACTTTTATACATCTCAGTTTTTATATTTTTTATAAATCAGTTTTTAATACTTATATATAAAAAATCAGTTTATAAATCTTTTTTTTTTTATAAAAATCAGTTTTTGAACGCTTTTTAAAAATATCAGTTTTTAACCCTTTAAAAAAAATCAGTTTTTAAAGAATTAAAAAATCAGTTTTTAAAGAATAAAAAAATCAGTTTTTAAAGAATAAAAAAAATCAGTTTTTAAAGAATAAAAAAATCAGTTTTTAAAGAATTAAAATAAAACGAAATAAAGAAAAAAAACTTACTGTTATTGTACGAAGAGGGAGGAGGGACGCTGTTCGTCGGAGGGCGCTGGAGGGGTCGTGCTGGCGTCGGGCGTCGGCCTTGGTCTTCGTGCTAGGAGGGGGAGCGACGGGAGGGAAGGTGGAGGGGAAGGGGGAACTGGGGCGGCGCCGCCTTCGCTGGGGGGGGGAAGAGAGGCGATCGATCGCCAGTGGAAGGGGGGCGCCTGCTCCTCCTTCGTTCGTCGTTTTTTTTTTTTTTTTTTTTTTTCTTTTCCTGTTTCGATCTGAAATAACAAAAAGGGGGGGGCCAACGTATAAAAGGGAAGTGTGTTTCTCTTTTTTTTTTTTTTTTATTATTTAATTATAAAAAGGTTGACTTTCACATACGACCTCTAAACGAGGTCCACCGCCTGTCGCCCATAGCGTTTCACCCCCATTCCGAACACAATGGGATATGTACCGCAAGTTGATTCGATCGTTTCGATCAGTTTCCGTTGAATTTACATTTAAATCACTATATTGAATTTTAAACGTACATTTCAAATTACCGGGGTCACATACTAACTAGAAAAATTCCAGAAAAATATTTTCTAGCTTCGTATTGACGATACGGTCCTAACAAAACTAGTTTCGTCGAATTCTGAGACCGTTAGAAAAATGGCCAATTTCCAGTCGATTAAAATCAACTGAAACTGGTCAAACACGTTTTCCTTTGCCACGCTCACATATTGATTCGAAAAATTATGAAATTTGAAACCTAGCAATAACTTTACATCACGGACCCAACAAAACTGGTTTCGTCGAAATCCGAGGTCGTTTGCAAAATTGCTATTTTTAAGGGCCTTATATTATATTAAAATATATATAAATTCCACAGCGACTATTTCTAAATTTCAACTGGACATATCTTATCATTTCTAAAATGAAATCTCAGTTTGTTAACTTCGTTACAAAGATATAGTTATACAGATTCAAATATTTCTTGTTTCGTTCAATTCTGACTTATATTGAATTCTGTATATTCATTTGAAATTAGAAATCGAATTTTCGAACTACCGCGCCATTTTCAATTCCTTTTTATAATTATATATAAATATTTATATTCTAACGACGACGCGTATAATATATACGTTCGAATTATATTCAAAATAAATTTCTCGTCGATATTATTTAAAATAATCTATTTTAAATAATCAAAATTCGCTAAAATTGCCAAAATAAAATTTTTAAACTGGCCCAGATTTTCGGGTTGTTACAATCTCCCCCACTTAAAACTTTTCGTCCCCGAAAAGGAACAAAGTCGAAAGTGGTTTGATTATTCAACTCTACGCTCGATCTGGTTTCCATTCTCTAACTTTTCAGTTTCTGAGAATTTTCAAAATTTCAAAAATTTGGCTAACACCCTAAATTTTTGAAAAATTTCGCCATAACCTCCCCTGCACCGGGAGCATCGGGGAATTTCAAATAGCTTCCCCGGTCCTTCAGATCTCAAAAAGAAAAAAGAAAAAGCCAAGCGGCTAGCCAATAGGCTCACAAAATCATCATCACCCAAACAAAACAGGAAATTATGTAGTAAACATGTACCTATTTGTCGGGCAAACAAATTTTATTCTCTGGCTCTAGCCTCCTTGCTATGACCTGTTCAATGTAAGTATATGTATATGCAAGCAAATGCGACCAAATTCAATATAATTCAATATTTGATTCAATTAGGCTAAATGATTCAAAATTAGCAAACAAATGAACAAACAACACAAACATCAATCAATTAGTGAATTAGAGTTTCAAATTCATAATTTTGATACATATACAAAAATCATGTTCTTGATGCCAATTCACAACAAAGTGTTCTAGCTATATAAGATTTGGTTCTCACACCAGTCTAATGGAAATATATAGATATCACACTTTCGTTACTCGAAAATAAATGCTGGTGATGGTATACTTCATCATCAGGACCATGTCCGGGCGACTAGAGTGTGATTCTATATCTATCCAGTATATTAAAACTTTGAATACACGCGGATCAGACGTATACGCAAAATCTATATATACTGGATTGTCCAAAATCAATATAAACAAATAATCAAATACGAATAGTTGATTTAAATTTTCAAAACAAAATTTGTTTTCACTTTAAAAATATACTCTTCACACTCGTTCTAGGATACTACTGATCCCATCTCTAACGAGTCATTCTAATTGGATATTACTAATCCAATATCTGACGAATTCTTTCGTATGGTTCTAATGTGTCTTGTTCTCGAGCTTTGTAAACCAAAGCTCTGATACCAACTGTAGAAACCCGCAACTTCCCCGTAAAGGAAAGCGACGGATAGTTCGAGAACAAACCACAACAGAACTTATACAGAAGAACATTTCATTGTATATTACAACAGTGCATCAGATTACAAGAATATACAGAGTATAAAGGAATATTACACAGAAATATCAGAGATTTAAATTACATTTAAATACATAGCAGCGGAAAATAATACAATACACAACTAGAAGAAGATATACGGATACAAAGCTTTCCGGATATCGTTCCAGCTGTAAACCAGGATCCTGTGAATATAAATCTGCAAAACCAAAACTACTAGCTGCCCGTGTCAAAATAGGGGCACCCAGAGTTTAGGTTAAAACAATAAACTCCAGGTCAGTCATATGACTGGTGTGAGAACTAAAACAGTTATTAATCTTTATTTTAAATCATTAGGTAAATCAAGGGACCACGCCGTATAACACGGAACGGGTTTCCTCCCAAGAATACCAGTGCATAAAACAGACAGCGCAATGCTAAATAAAGAAAAATGAAGCTGTTATAAGACCCAGGTCCTATCACACAATGCAAACGCAAGCCGGGGGATAGGGTTTTCCCTTATAACAGCCAAAGAATGCTTGATACGTTTAAAACAAATCATTTGATACCATTATAAGTGCATAGTGTATAAAACAATTTCAAATCATAAGTATCAATCATAGGCGGCATGGGTACCATATATCATGTCGCCATACTAGTTCTACAATTAAAACCGCAAATGTCACGTATTTGGAAATTGGGTTTCCATCTATGAACCGAGGCAAAAGATAGTCCTCAACCGATTCGAGACAATCTAGCCTACCATGTCTCAGGATCAGAGCTCGAGTGACCCTAGGAGCGACAGGGCCGGTCCACCGATGTGGATTAAAATGCCTGAACACTACGTTTCCCCGCCCTTTGGGGCGCAAACGAGCCAACGAATGACTCCATCGGACCCGGATCGTCCGATCTAACCGAGGCGCCTCGCAACAGCAACAACCACACAGGTGAAAAGTATATAAATGTCAGGGCTGGTAGGTCACTGACACCACCCTAGCTAGAAAGAAACGCATGTCCTCCCTGAGGTCCTTCCTCCCGTTTTTGGTTCACAACCGGGGTGCGAGGCTCGCGAATTCACGTTACACAAAGCTGTGCCACACAGGCTGTGCTTTGATCATCACCACAAGACTTTGCTTTTCAACAGAAGCCTTGATCATTTGCATCTTAGCATGCCACACAGGCAAACCACTCTATGCAACCGATATCAATCACACAGAATGAAATCCAATGTCAGACACACAGTCCATTTACAAGTCCGTTCTAGGTCTGAACGGAACCGGAGGCACCTAGTACCCCGCATATCCATCGATCTCCAAGTACGTCTGGACGATCACTAACTGTTTCCATCTTCTTGGGTGTACAGCCCAATCAAGATCATCAGTTATCACCCAAACGACGTGAAGACTTCCGGTCTTCGACCATTGTCTTCATCTTCGACTTATCGTCGTATCAGTTATTCAGAATGGGATAAACCCGGTCTTTCCGAATAACTCGCGTATATATTATAAAAGTGTTACACAAACACAACATACGCCTCATTCCAACTCATTAGTCATTAACCGTAAATTAATCAAGAGAATAATTCCCCAAATATTAACCCCGAAGGCCGAAACCAACATCAGATCAATATCCAGAAAACCATTCTACTTAGCTAACCGACAGTTAGTTTCTAATTTCACGTTCAAATCTAATTAAAGATTCATTAAAACTCCACTCAGTTTTAATCGTTAACTGGGTTAAAGAATCAGTGTCATTTAAAACACGGTTCACGATAAACCCAAAATCACATTCATTAATTATCGGGTTAAAGAACAAGTGTTATTTAAAACACTGTTCACGATAAACCCAAAAATCAATATCCATTCAATTCCAATTAAATATTATTTAATTGGTACACTTCATTAAATCTAAATCAAAAGATTTAATCTTTTCTCAGCTGGGTTCAAGAACAGTGTTAGTGAAGACACCATTCACGACAAACCCAAATCACATTCATTAATTATCGGGTTAAAGAACAAGTGTTATTTAAAACACTGTTCACGATAAACCCAAAAATCAATATCCATTCAATTCCAATTAAATATTATTTAATTGGTACACTTCATTAAATCTAAATCAAAAGATTTAATCTTTTCTCAACTGGGTTCAAGAACAGTGTTAGTGAAGACACCATTCACGACAAACCCAAATCACATTCATTAATTATCGGGTTAAAGAACAAGTGTTATTTAAAACACTGTTCACGATAAACCCAAAAATCAATATCCATTCAATTCCAATTAAATATTATTTAATTGGTACACTTCATTAAATCTAAATCAAAAGATTTAATCTTTTCTCAGCTGGGTTCAAGAACAGTGTTAGTGAAGACACCATTCACGACAAACCCAAATCACATTCATTAATTATCGGGTTAAAGAACAAGTGTTATTTAAAACACTGTTCACGATAAACCCAAAAATCAATATCAATTCAATTCCAATTAAATATTATTTAATTGGTACACTTCATTAAATCTGAATAAAAAGATTTAATCTTTTCTCACTTGGGTTCAAGAACAGTGTTAGTGAAGACACCATTCACGACAAACCCAAATCACATTTGATATTCAATATAAGGCTCTGAATAGAAAATATATCGGCTTATATTCAATATCAAATTCTACGATTAACAAATGTCGTATTGGAAATAACGATATACATATATATCTTTCAAATTTCCGTAACAACATCCGTATAATCACAAATTCCAACATCGAAATATTCCGAAGACAATTTCGATTCAAATCCACTCCAATGCAATCATTGGAAACTTTGGTTATTTTCAAAACCCTTTTCAAATTCAATTTATTTATAAAAATAAATAGAATTATAATTCTAGTTCAGAACTAGTTCATTTCGATAAAAATCTATTTTTATCTTTTCAAATAGGGAGTTTTTCATCCCAATTCTTTCTAAATCATTTCTTATGATTTTACACAAATTATTACTATTTTTAATAATTTTATCAAGGCCCGTACAGTCGATTTCCAACAATGGCCATCGAACTGCACTTACAGCGACCTTTTTCGAATTTGATTTGGACGTATCTCCAAATCCAACCGTTAGATTTCAAATTTCTAACATTCATTAGAAAGCTCTTTTCGATACGAACCCAACGGTTCCGGTTTTAGGAGAATCCGACGGTCGGATCTCCCGCAATGTCCGTTTGAAATAAATGGTCGAAATTCACGAACTGCCGCGGCGCGGCGCGTTCTATTCAGGCCATTATATTATATATATTATATATATAATATATATTTCGTCGATTTCTATTTAAAACGAATTATATAAATAGTTTTAAAATCGTTTCAAAAGCTATTTCAACTTTCTTTTCAATTCAAATCAAAATTGAATTCTTCTTTATAAATTCGTTTTAAAATTCATTTCTATTCAATTCGAATTTCAATTCAATTTGAATTCATTTCAATTCCATTCATTTCGAATCGTTTTCAATTCAATTCATTTCGAAATCGTTTTCAATTCAATTCATTTCGAAATCGTTTTCAATTCAATTCATTTCGAAATCGTTTTCAATTCAATTCATTTCGAAATCGTTATAAATTCAATTCATTTCAAAATCGTTTTCAATTCAATTCATTTCGAAATCGTTTTCAATTCAATTCATTTCGAAATCGTTTTCAATTCAATTCATTTCAAAATCGTTTTCAATTCAATTCGAAATCGATAAAATCGATATAAATATCGTTCACGTCAAAATGGCGTCAATCTAATCAACACGGCTTCATAAAGTTCTATTTTCAAATATTCTATTTCAAATATTTCTTTTTCAAATATTTCTATTTTAAAACTGGAATGAGGCCCAATCAATTACCATATAAAGTTAATTATATGGATTTTCATACAACACATGTATATCATAGCATTGAAAAATAATCAACCATCAACCAAAGTGCACTACACTGGATAAGCATCAAATATAGATATTCAACGCTTATAACAGCCTGTCAATCGATCGATCGACATATTTAATCAATCAGGATGAGTGAACTTCAAATTTCATCCCAACACCCGTGTGGGGTTTCAAACAATCAAACACAGAATTTTATTCGTGCAGTTGGGCGATGTGTAAAATTTATCGTCCCAATCAATGTCATTCAAATAGGTGTACATAAACAAACCGTCCGGTTTATAAATGAATATTTTATTTTATTCACTTCACGTTAAAAATTATATTTTTAACGATAAAACATTTTATTTTAACCTATGAATTTCTATTCAATTCATTTATTAAATAAAATGATATTTTTATTTTTCTAACATATTTTAGAAAATTTCGGCGGCATAACGGCACGATACTAGAAACGGGACAAGGCCTAGCCTAATCCCCGGTCTAGTGAAGGCCCACGCCATTCACACATCAATCAAATTCACTTTCGTTATGCAAACCACAAAATTTGGAGTAAGGGTCTAACCTAGCCTTACTCCTTCGCCTTATAACGGCGCACGTCTAATCCTAACCAATTCATCGATTCGATTTTTCATACCACAAATCACATTCAAACCAATATCTCAATCAATCACCAAACATCCAAACAAACAAGTCCATGGTATGTGGACGGGTGTCGGGTGCTTCTAATAAGCACCGTCTGCATCCTAGTATATATATATATAACTAGAAAAATAGAATTAAGAGTGAGAAGTTCTCACTTATAGCTATCCTAGCTCCACGGCACTTCTAATGCAGGGAATCTTCGCCAACTCGCTTTTTGTCGCTTTCGCCCGTATTCTCTACATATGTAAAAATCGAATTTTTACTTTGCTATTCAATATATAAAAATCGAATTTTTATTTCAAAGTTCAATATATAAAAATCGAATTTTTATCTCAAAGTTCAATATATAAAAATCGAATTTTTACTTCAAAGTTCAATATATAAAAATCGAATTTTTACTATGAAGTTCAATATATAAAAATCATATTTTTCCTATGAAGTTCAATATATAAAATCATATTTTTCCTATGAAGTTCAATATATAAAAATCATATTTTTCCTATGAAGTTCAATATATAAAAATCATATTTTTCCTATGAAGTTCAATATATAAAAATCACCTTTTTCCTATGAAGTTCAATATATAAAAATCACCTTTTTCCTATGAAGTTCAATATATAAAAATCACCTTTTTCCTATGAAGTTCAATATATAAAAATCACCTTTTTCCTATGAAGTTCAATATATAAAAATCACCTTTTTCCTATGAAGTTCAATATATAAAAATCGAATTTTTAGTTCGCTATTCAATATATAAAGATATGATTTTTTCTTCGGCTTTCCATATATAAAAATCTGATTTTTACTTTTAAATTTCTAATCTCCTTTTCGTTTATAAATCATTTTAAAATCAGTTTTTAAATCATCTTAAAAAATCAGTTTTTATACTTTTATACATCTCAGTTTTTATATTTTTTATAAATCAGTTTTTAATACTTATATATAAAAAATCAGTTTATAAATCTTTTTTTTTTTATAAAAATCAGTTTTTGAATGCTTTTTAAAAATATCAGTTTTTAACCCTTTAAAAAAAATCAGTTTTTAAAGAATTAAAAAATCAGTTTTTAAAGAATAAAAAAATCAGTTTTTAAAGAATAAAAAAAATCAGTTTTTAAAGAATAAAAAAATCAGTTTTTAAAGAATTAAAATAAAACGAAATAAAGAAAAAAAACTTACTGTTATTGTACGAAGAGGGAGGAGGGACGCTGTTCGTCGGAGGGCGCTGGAGGGGTCGTGCTGGCGTCGGGCGTCGGCCTTGGTCTTCGTGCTAGGAGGGGGAGCGACGGGAGGGAAGGTGGAGGGGAAGGGGGAACTGGGGCGGCGCCGCCTTCGCTGGGGGGGGAAGAGAGGCGATCGATCGCCAGTGGAAGGGGGGCGCCTGCTCCTCCTTCGTTCGTCGTTTTTTTTTTTTTTTTTTTTTTTTTTCTTTTCCTGTTTCGATCTGAAATAACAAAAAGGGGGGGGGGCCAACGTATAAAAGGGAAGTGTGTTTCTCTTTTTTTTTTTTTTTTATTATTTAATTATAAAAAGGTTGACTTTCACATACGACCTCTAAACGAGGTCCACCGCCTGTCGCCCATAGCGTTTCACCCCCATTCCGAACACAATGGGATATGTACCGCAAGTTGATTCGATCGTTTCGATCAGTTTCCGTTGAATTTACATTTAAATCACTATATTGAATTTTAAACGTACATTTCAAATTACCGGGGTCACATACTAACTAGAAAAATTCCAGAAAAATATTTTCTAGCTTCGTATTGACGATACGGTCCTAACAAAACTAGTTTCGTCGAATTCTGAGACCGTTAGAAAAATGGCCAATTTCCAGTCGATTAAAATCAACTGAAACTGGTCAAACACGTTTTCCTTTGCCACGCTCACATATTGATTCGAAAAATTATGAAATTTGAAACCTAGCAATAACTTTACATCACGGACCCAACAAAACTGGTTTCGTCGAAATCCGAGGTCGTTTGCAAAATTGCTATTTTTAAGGGCCTTATATTATATTAAAATATATATAAATTCCACAGCGACTATTTCTAAATTTCAACTGGACATATCTTATCATTTCTAAAATGAAATCTCAGTTTGTTAACTTCGTTACAAAGATATAGTTATACAGATTCAAATATTTCTTGTTTCGTTCAATTCTGACTTATATTGAATTCTGTATATTCATTTGAAATTAGAAATCGAATTTTCGAACTACCGCGCCATTTTCAATTCCTTTTTATAATTATATATAAATATTTATATTCTAACGACGACGCGTATAATATATACGTTCGAATTATATTCAAAATAAATTTCTCGTCGATATTATTTAAAATAATCTATTTTAAATAATCAAAATTCGCTAAAATTGCCAAAATAAAATTTTTAAACTGGCCCAGATTTTCGGGTTGTTACAAGTTATATTTGGAAAGCTTAGTATCCGTGTATTTCATTCAGTTGTGTTAGTCATTGTACTTATACATTTAAATTTTCGCTACTTTATATTTTAAATCTCTGATATTTTTCAATGTATATTATTTATTCATACGCTGATATCTTGTACTCTGATGTTATTGTTGTAATAGCAATGAAATGTTCTGTTGATTATGTCTGATGCGTCGTGTTCTCAATTCTATCCGGGCTTTCCCGTAAGGGCGAGTTTGGGTTGTCTCAAAATATATGGAGATCAAATACAAAATGAATTTGAATTGGAAATTCTAGTCATTATACCAATGTTGACATGGGGGTATTTGGAATGTATAATCAATGATGTTAATATCGACATTATAATTTAACTATGGAAAATGCATGTATATAAATTTATTATATGAATATTACATTGCCTATTTGAATATTTATGTTTTTTTTATACTAATGGAGATATACACTATTATGAATTTTTAACATTTTATAACAACTGAATTTTTATTCGCAATTTATAAACATTATACACTATGATATATGTACATATGCTAATATATTTTAATAATTATAAATAATGCCAGAAGAAGTTAGTGTTTTATGAAGAGTATGTTTCTTAATCAAATAAACATCATAATGTTAGTATAATTTAGCTTTTTATAACAAACACACACACACACACACACATATATATATATATATATATATATATATATATATATATATATGACCTACTTTAGCATAAGTAAATACAATAATTTACATTAGAGACATTCCTTAGCATGTTTAATGTAGAAAGTTGTGTTTTTTGATTTTATATAGCTATTGGGCAACATGGTAGATTAATACAAATCTAGGTATTAGTTTATGATTTTTTATTAATAAACAAAGAAAACATAAGCATATTAATATATTTTAGTATTTTAACTATATAAACCAAATAAGATCAATTAATTTTAAAATTAGAATTTTACTAACTAACAAATAGCCAAATCTTCTTATTTTATATAACAAAATGAAATACAAACAAAGGATAAAATGCTATCGTTCATTATAAAATATGGACGGGTAAGTTTGTCATTATAGGACAAACAATATCATTAACTATCACGAAGTATAACAACTACTACCATCAGAAACAATTGCTTTAGCTAAAAGATGAAGAACACAAAATGTAGTTTAGGAATACATAATAGCAAACATGATTAGCATCAAACATCATGCAATCTTCAAGCACTCAACAACTTGCTAAGGCTAAGGCATTATAATGGCAAGTCTATAAATTCGAAAGTAAATATATAGAAATATTATTTCATATTTACCTGGTCGTCCATAAATTCCTCAAATAGCAATGCCTTTTTAGCATGGATCGTATAATTTTTATTTTCCTTTTTATCATTGTCACTCATCCATGCTAACGTGCAATATAACATAATAATTTTAAAATAATATAGATTCTTCTAAATGATTTAAGCTTTTGCTGAGTACGAAATACCAACTTTGACTTGTCTCCACAAATAACGACCTGAAATTCCCGGCCGACCGAGACCCCTCAAGAATACGGATTGTTTGAGAACACGACAAATTAGAATAATGAACAAGAGAATTATTCATTACTATTAAAACTATATTACATCAGAGTACAAGAATATCAGAGAATAGATTACACAACAGCAGAAATAAAAAAATGTATAAATACAAAGCACAGCGGAAATACATCAAGTAACACAGCTGAAAGAAATACATGGATACAAAGCTTTCTGAATATAGCTCCATCCATAAACTAGGATCTTATGAAATAGTAATTTGCAAACCCAAAACTACTAGTTGCCCGTGTGGATAATATAGGCACCTAGAGTTTAGGTGAAAACAATAAACTCTAAGTTAGTCATGTGATCGGTGTGAGAACTTAAAACAGTTATTAAACTTGACTTTAAAATAGGGTAAATCATGGGACCACGCCATATGACATGGAATGGGCTTACTCCACATGTGTACTAGTTTTAAAAATAAAACAATGCAATGCTTTTTGACAAATGAAACTATTATAAGACTCAGGCCCCATTACATAATGCAACGCAAACCGAGGGACAGAGTGTTACCTTATAATACCAAACATGCTTGGTACGTCTTAAAACGAATGTTTTTTATATTATTATAAGTGCATAGTCTAGGAAACAATTTCAAATATAAATGTATCAACCATAGATGGCATAATACCCCATCCTACTATGTCGCCATATACGTTTACGACTAAAATCGAAAAGTCACGTATTGGAAATTGGATTTCATCTATGAGTCGAGGCAAGGGATCATTCCTCATCTGTTTCAGGCCACAGCTAGCGAGATGCCCAAGATCAACACACATGACCCTTAGAGCGCCAGGTCTAGTCCACACTTACTTTTTTGGATTAGTTATTCCTGAACAATATGTTTCCCAGTCCTATGGGACCTACTTTCAGTACATCGACCATCTTGGCCTTGTGCGACCATATTTGAGGCCCTTCGTTATCCATCATCCACACAAGTAAAATGTCTAGGCTCCATACCATGACATCACTCCGAGCTAGAAAGAAACTCATTCCCTCCCTGCTGTCCTTCATCCCATTTTTGACTCATACCGAGGTGTGAAGCTCACGAATTAATGTTATACACAAAGCGGTGCTATGTCACAGTGGTGCTTTGATCGTCATCCACAAGGCCCTTCTTTTCAAGAAAACCTTGATCATAACATCTCAGCATGCCACATTGTTAGTTCATACCATACAACTGATAACTATTAATATATAACCTCTAAGCTTGTACGTCTCAGAGAAGGGTGTCAAGTAAAGAGAATAAATTCTCCATCACCAAACAGATATATATATTCAGTAGAGATC
Source organism: Allium sativum (assembly GCA_030737875.1). NCBI lineage: Eukaryota > Viridiplantae > Streptophyta > Magnoliopsida > Asparagales > Amaryllidaceae > Allium > Allium sativum. The sequence continues at coordinate 1,040,337,420 of CM060916.1, read as the reverse complement.
GATTAATATGGTACAAACTACGATGTTAGGCACACAATCCATTTGATAGTTTGTTCTGGGTTTGTGCGAAACCGAAGGCGCCTTATTCCTCATCCCATATGTACAATACAGGAGAGAGGTCCTCGCATATCTGGTCGATCTCTAAGTATGTCTAGACGACCACCACTTATTACCACATCTTTTGTGTACCGCCCAATTGAGACATCATAATCATCCATACGACGTGAAGATCTCCAGTCTTCAGCCACCGTCTTTATCTTCGACTTTTAATTGTCATAACAGTTATTCAGAATGGGTTGAACCCGGTCTTTCCAAATAACTCACGTATCCTTAAATTCAAATGACAAATAAAGAACCTACAACTCATTCCAATCTAGAATATTCTTTTATTCAAACATCCATTGCTTTGGGAAAGGTTCCCATTAATTTTATCAAAGATTCATATCATTTAAACTTATTGTTTAAATCTTCCCTTGGATATCATTTCAAAAGATTTTATTATACCCTTTCACAACATAAAACAAATTATGGTTTATAAAACTAGTCAGGATTATCGAGCCTAACCGAAGTAATCATTTATTTTATTACCCTAATCCCAACCTATTCATCCCATGGAGCAAAACCTGTGGTACTTCATATCTAACACCCGTCATGTAATCGACAACTTTAATTACTATTTAACGTTTAAATCTAATTAAAGATTCATCTATCACATGGAGTAAAATTGGTGGTACTCCATCTCGAATATTTCTCAGATTCGGTAAATTCAATTACCTCTTTTCACATTTCAATCTAATTAAAGATTTTAACTTTAATTCAGTTTTCATCACAAAATTCATTATTCAAATAAAGGAAATTTATTCTGTCTTCAATTGGGTTAAAGAATAAATGTCATTTAAAACATTATTCACAATAAACCCAAAATCATCTTCCATTTAATATGAAATCTTCACGAAAATCTGAACAAATCATAATTGATATAAATTTCTGTATTCATTCAATACTACAAGTTGAGTAACGAGGAAACCTTTTAAATTCTATAAATAGTAAATGCCTTCCTTCACATAAGCTCATCTCGATTATTATGAATCGAATTCCATTCAATTCTAATTTAACTTATTAACTGGAAAACTTCCTTGAATCTTAATTGAAAGATATATTCCTTTCACAACTGGGTTCAAGAACGGTATTATTTAAGGTACCATTCACAACAAACCCAAAAACCATTTTGATATTAAACATATGGTTTTAAATGGAAATCATGTCGACTTACATTCTCCAAATTCTGAAACTAACAGATATAGTTTTGGAATAACGATATCAATATCTTCCAAATTCCAATAACAATATCCATATAATTACGGAATCCCATATCAAAATATCAGAAGATAATTCTCATTCAGATCCATTCCAATATATATGTTCGAAACTTCTAGTTATATTAAAACTATTTACAAATCCAGTTTATTAATTTAAAAGCATTATAATATTCCTTCTTGTTGTTAACTAGTTCATTCAGATAAAAATATCTTTTATCTTTTCAAACTTGGAATATTTCACCCAAAATCTTTCCAAATCATTTATTATGATTATACATAATTTATTTATATATTTAATAATTTTATTAAGGCCCTTACAATCGGTTTCCAATATCGGCCACCGAACTACATCCGTAGCGACCTTTTCCAAAACTTATTTGGACATATTTAAAAATTGACTAGTTGGATTTCAAAAATTCACATTTTATTTGAAAATACATTTCATTACGGTTCCAAGGACACCAGTTTCAGGAGAATCCGATGGTTGGATCTCCAATTACTTCAGTTTGAAGTTACGGGTTGACATTCGCATATTGTTGTTGTGCGACCCGTTCTATTCAAACCTGAATCGATTTATAAATTTTAAATATAAATCGAAATGTTGCTAAAATAATTTTATAAATTTTATAAAATATATAATTTCATCTTTGAAAACTCGTTTCAGTCGTTTATCTTCAAAATTGATTTTTCAATGTACAGTCAATTTTAATATTGTTTTAATGAATAAAATAATATTATTTTTCAAAACCTGTTATTTTCAGTTCAAATTTTCTTGACAATCGTTATAAAAATAAATAAGAAAATTTCAAAAAGAAATTCTTTTTAAAATGTTTCCATATGGCCTAACTAAACTTCACTTTGAAAAGTTATTATTCATTTCAATTTCAACATGCCAAAATCAATTAAAAATTAATTCAAAACCATTCATTACAGTTGCGAATATTCACCTATATTTTTATATCTTTGCGTCCATCCAAATCGGACGTCTAAATCAAACTTCAATTTTCATTGAATATTATATTATTAAAATTTTGATATTTATTACGGATTGGAATAAAATTTAACTAATATCCATATAAATAAATTTATATGGATTTCATACATTCGATAATAACTGTAAATAACCATCGAACATTCAATTAACATTCAGTGTGCACTTACATCGATATAAGCCTTAAATAATTATTTAACACTTATATCAGTTGGTCAATCAATTGATTAACATCCAATTTGAACACTCGGGATTAGTGTAAATCAAATATCATCCCAATACCCATTTAGGGTTTTCAATCAATTAATAAATTATTCATTCATTCCAATCTGTTATATAAATAAGTGAACATAAACAAGTCATTCGACTTGTAAATGGATGTTTAATCCAATTTCAAGTAACATAAATAATTTAACATCATTTTTAACATGTTAATTATTTCAAAATCATATTCAAATCATAACATAAATAATCATCCATTCATCCATCGATTTAGCAAACAACTGTGGTGTGAGCTACCATATACCGGATAACAATTTGTGATGATTAAACAAACAAAAATTAGCATAAGCAATCAATATATTTTTAAATATGATTATAATAACATAACAAAACAATTGAATGAGAGAGTTCTCACCTTGATCAGTTCAAATCATCTAATTAACGATTGTTTCAATCAAATTAAATTGGACGTTTAATTTGACCAAAAACGATAACTATCTCTTAATTCCTTCCGGTCAGTTCCATATTGTAGATCTCGTCAAGACGATTCCAACGGACCCAAGTTCGTCAAATTTTGAGTTTATATAAATGATATATTAACGTTCGGAGCTTAAGCAATTTTAGCATGTCATTAACATTATAATAAATAACTAATCTACCCTTAATCACTTTCTTCCTTCGTTCATTGCCTGGAACCCGCTACACCCATCATCGACCTCCCCTATCCACTCACGCATGCCAAACGAGGCAGTCGGGCCCCCATCGCTGATCGGCGATCGAAGCCCCCGAGCTCACCTACAACGATGCTACGTCTGATCCCCCTTGGCCTTAAAGTCCAATCGAACTCCAGGGCTTTGAGCCAAAAAATCGAGCCCAATACTCCACTATTTTCAATCATACCCATACCAAATTAAAGCCCTCTCGTTGCTCTTCGAAATTCGTTTTATAAGTTTATGATGTTACGTGATGGATTGGAAGATTTTAACAAATGAAATCCAGACCTTCATGACCATTGAAATATTGAAGACATCGGCCTGATTTCTAGGGTTAGGGTTTAGTTGTTTTAAGGGTATATATAGCATGATTTAATTAATATTTAATTCCGATGTTACTTGTTTAACGCTTTGAACTTCAAACGAATCCCAATGACTGATGTTCCTAACCAAATACTCTCATTATAGACATAATGGAATATGTTTTGTAAGCTAATTCGATCGTTCAATCTGTTTTATTAAAATTAAAATATAAATCAATATAACGTTAAATATTAAATTTTGACGTACATTTTAATTCGCTACGGCAACATACTGGCTTCAAAAATTGCGAAATTTGAATTCTTTCTATGTTTTACAAACATGGTTCTAACAAAATTAATTTCGTTGAATTTGGAGACCATTTGAAAAATGGCATTTTAACTAGCTTATTGAACTTACAACTGAAATTGAGCACGCGTTTAAATTTACCGCGCTTACATAAGAAGTCTAATTGATCTCAAATTTTAAACCTAACAATAATTTGACATTCCAGATCCAACAAAATTAGTTTCGTCAAAAACGGAAGTTGTTTAAAAATAACTATTTTTAAGGGTTATGTAATATTATTACAATATTCTTGAATTCCAGTATTATTCAAACTAATAATAAATATTTATTATTATATCATTTTAATGTAAATAAAATATCATATAACTGTAAAATAATCATACTTGAGTTTAAAACTTGATATTACCATTTTCTAATCAAATATTGTTCATTTTACAGTAAAAATCCTTTTATTATATTTAATAAATCGTTATAATTTATAAACGTTTTCATAGCGACTATTTGAAATTTTAATTTAGACATAACTTACAATTTATAATAGAACTCTCAATTTTCCTCATTCATTAGAAAGATATAGTTAATTAGATTCTAGCGTTTCTTGTTTTACAGCAATCTGACTTTTATCGAATTCTGTATATCCAATTGAACTTTGAAACTAAAATTTCAAACTACCACGACTTTACGCATTCATTTTATAATTATACTATAAATTTTACATCCAAACTCGTTTTAAATAAATTCTAAATCGTTAATTCTCAAAATAAATCGATTAGAATATTTAATTTACATTAAAATTAATTAAAATTAAAATTTTAATTGGTTCCAAAATTCAGGGTTGTTACACCACAAGCCAAGAACGCCCTTGTCATGTCCTTTTTGTGTAATTCTAGGAGCTGAAACATGCGACCCTTAAATATGTTTCTTTGGCGGTGGAGTTTTCTTTTTGGGAAATAACTATCAACATCGACATTTTCCTGTTCTTCTTCTTTATCTTTCTCGTCTACGCTAATTTATTCTTGGTAGTGTTCTTTCTCATTTATATTTTCTTATTTAAAATGTTCATCTTCGTTCTTGTCTTATTTAGCTCGTGCATTCTCTTCATTGCTTTCGTCTTCATAGTCTCTGCTAATTTCTTTAACCTATGCATTCTTTTCATTGCTTTATTCCTCTTTCTATGCTATCTTTTTCGTCTTCTTCTTCATTTTTTTTTCATCTTCTTTTTCATTCTTATTTGTTGTTTTTTCTTCGTTTTCTCCTTTGGATTTTCACTGCCTTCTTCACTCTTTGTGCTTTTCTTATGGTACACTACTTGAAATTGATAATGACGATTGATACGACCTACTTCCTCGATCCTCGGAAATTGATATCAATAAATCCACAATATTTACATGGCATAAAAAAAGTGCTAAACAAGCGAATTGATTGTGGTAAGAAAGAAAACAGGTAGACGGTAGAAAGATCAAATCTTGCATGGCGGAGATATATATATATATATATATATATATATATATATATATATATATATATATATTCATCATATAAAAACTGTTACAGCGGAAAATGTAATCATATTGATCAGAATATTTACTAAGTTAGCCTGGACAGTTATAGAACCCATCCTTATGAATGCTTTAAAAAACTAGTAAAAAGTGATTATCCTTAGATTCTTCAGCTCTAGGCTCCAGCCGATTGATCTAAGTAAAACCTAAGCTACCAGGCAACCCGGAGGAATTAGGAGCATCCAAAGTTTTAGGGGAAAGAAAGTAAACTTTGGGTCATCGTAGGAGTGGTGTGAAAAAAATTAATTCGTCATTTTGGAATTCCCTATAAGAAAACAATCATACATAAACATGGCATGAGTTTTTATCTTATCATAACAAAAACATTTTACACAAAAATTGTCTGATATTATTTTTAATGACTTATGAGATAAAACCCTTCATAATAAATTATAGAATACGCGAAATTCTTAAACTGGTTAGATTTTGCACCCTATTCTTGGGGCTATACAATAGAATATGCAGCTCATAGTGAGAATGGATTTCCATACAATAGCAAGGTAAGATACTGCATTCCATACAGTACGACTTTAGAGGAATGTACCCGGGGTTTAACCCTCTTCTCAAGATAGGACCAGCCCAGCAACACAGACCCAAAGGTGGTGCATTCGGCATATTCACTTGATTTTGTTTATTGCTGAACCAATGTACCCCGCCTCAATGCTTAATCCATTTAAAATGAGTTCGCGAATTCACCATTATTTCATTCTTGAGCTAGGATAAGACCTTTCACTTTCTTTTTCATCTTGCTCCTCCGCCAAGTGATCAAGGTTGCCAATTAATATACTCGCGCACAAAGCAAACTGTGCCAGGTTTTCTAACATAGAATAGAGAGGGGATGCTCGAAGCTCGAACATAGAGAGAGGTAAATTGGTACGGATTGAATCTAACATTCTTTTCTGAATATGACATACATATTCTAGGATCTTAGCATATACCACATACTCGACATATAGTTGACATATAATGAGTAATATTAAAATGTGAAGATCATATCCTAATGGGTGGGCCCCATATAACCTTAATGTGGGCCTTTTTATGCTGTTACCAGGTAATGAGGCAAAAGGTCATGATTACTTGATATCAAGCACGCGCTTCACCTTGAATGCAACGTTTCCAAGTCTGTTACACGTAATTGATTTCATTAATGTAAAAGCTTTGACCGTACATCTAAGAGAATGGTGTATATAGGGTAGAAGGGTTACTTCCCACACCATAAAACAAACGTACATTCATGGGGATCAATATACATATATAAAAAATGCAACGTCTGACATTCGTCTATGCAATTTATCCTAGGTTGGATAAACCGAAGGCACTTCTCTTCATTAGATCGTGTGATCTAACTCAAAGTTTACCTCGCATCGAAGATCTGAATGCAGAATCATTATTGATTAGTAATGTGGGAAAATTCCCCTAAGGGTCAGTGACCACTGCCCTACATTCAATCTCCATCATTCTTGTTCATTGCTCATCCACAGCCTTACTTTTGAATTGTTGATTTATTCGAAGTGGTTTTTAGATATGAATCATTCAAATATGATATCGGTCTCTTCGGATCAATCATCATAAAAATACTGTTTAAGTGGCACTAGGTTTGGTATTCTTCATTTCTTAACTCATTACTTCATTAAACATCTTTTAATGATGTATATCTTTCAAATACTCTTTGGGTGTGTAAATGGAATTAATAAACTTCATTCATAATTCATTTGGATGGTAAATCCATTTTAGTTTAACAATTCCGAAGAAATCACACTTATCTTACTCGATAATTGGATTCCGTATTCAATCCTAACTACCTGTTGAATAATGACATAAACACCTTTTACATTCTCATGGATTATAAGAATTTCCTTCTCGTAATTTGATATTAAATAAAATAAGATCATTTCCAAGAAATTGGATATATTTATCTTAAGAAAACTGATCTTTTGTACTTAACTTGTTTCTGACATTTCAAACTTATCCATCCCTCATCCGGGAAAGGGCCAGGTGAGTAGGGAACTATTTTCCCCTGAAAATCTCCATAGTTAAACACCCACATACCAATCATAAAGACAGAAAAATTGGTTCTACTCGTTGGCTTATTAGAGCCAAGATTAAATCATTGTTTATTGTAGCTTTTGATTTAACTAAATCATTACAATCCTTTGAATTGTTTATAAGACTTTTATCTGATCTTTGAAATATGAGTTTAATCATTTGAAAACATGCATATGAGATTTGGATAAGATTTGTAAAGTTTAAATTCAAATTTCATTGTTATTGAAAAGGTGTTGCAAAAAGTGTCAGCTTAGCTTATTTCATTAAAGCAACTTTTCAATCATTGAAAAATCCATATAATCAACTTAACTCAATTTTAAAACATTTTAAAAGATTTGTAAGATTTATTTCATATTTTTAAGAGATTGGAAATTTCAATTTTATACATTTGAATTTACAAGATTTTGAACTGCAAAACCGCAGTGTTATTCAAATTTTATTTTAGTCGTAATTCAATATCTACGCAATAGAATTTTGGTTTTCTCGATTCTTTGGAAATCTATGATTATAGGATTTCAAATAAAAACCTTATTTCAAAGAGTTTGGATTCATGTTTTTCTAGATACAAAAGACTCACTTTTTAAGGTGTGAAGCCGCGAATTAGCATTTCGTGACACACTAACATTTTTTTAAACTTCATATTCTTTCCAAACTTCATATGTACACTTAGAACTGTTTAAATTTCATGGCTAAAACATTTCAAATTGTTTTTGAGAGGTTTATCAATCCATTATCCACCATTTCATCCAATAAAAGAAAAGTGGTTTTTCTTTATGTTTATTGACATGCATTTAACGTGACTTGTTAAACAACCGTACAATAAAACATATAAGCATACAAACTTGATAAAAATTAATCATGACATACATAAGAAATATTTAACATGGGCATAGCAATCATTTTTTATTTCATTTACATATGATAGCTAGGGTCATTTTATATTTCACTTTCTCACCTTCATTGATTATTTGAATTCCTAAAATTGACTATAGCTCCGCTACCACGACACATAGGCTACTCAAACTAGTTCCTTATTCCTTCTTAGGCTCGGTCTTCCCCTTTCCTTCTTCTTTTCTCATGGCCAAAGCTTGGTGGGTGCTCGGATCTTCTTTTTTGACTTGAAACTTATTGTATAGTCTTCTAGTTATTATTTAAGATCTTGAAAGGAGTTTAAGAGGATTTTAAGATGGCTTGATGTTGTTTTGAGAAAGTTGATGAAGTGATTAATATTTCCTTAGTATTCATAAGACATTAATGGGTTTGGGAAGAGAAAGAAATATAGAGTTTTGATGTAAAAGATTTGTGAAGGGAGGTGAGGCATTTATGGAAAACGTTTTGGAATAAAATATGGCATGGAAAATTGTTGAAAACTCGTCCTCCGCTTTCCCTTATTTTCGATCGAAATACCCCCTCCCGCTCATGTCACATCGATATGTAAGGATGGTCTTGTGTAAGAGTGATGAATGTGTAAGTATGTAAGGGTACTGCGTGTATAAATGTACAGTTACATTTTAATTGAAGTAAGCCCTTTTTGTTTTTAAATACTTACTTTTTCTAACCCTCTCCTTAGCTTAATTAATCCACTTCTTAATTTTTTGTGCATGTTTTATCTGTTAACACCAAAATTCGCACTGGCCAAATATAATGAAGCAGGAGCTCCAACACCCGAAAGTATAAAAGAAAAAGCCTTGGGCACAGCTATGTGGACATCAAGAGAAGAATATGAAATCTAGTTTCTCCTATAACTTTTGATTGGTGAGAGATTCAGACCAAAAACCACTTACATTGGATACAAATGATGGTTTCCCATTTTGTAGAGTGGTCACATTAAACAAACAGACGTATCGGTTCGGAATAATGGCTGAAACAAGAAAGGCAGAGAAAGATGAAAACAACACCAGAATGGTCTAGGAAAGACATCAGTATGGTGTAGGAACCGACAACATGGTGTAGGAAATGACGACATGGTGTAGGAACTGATAGCATTGACATGACCCGAACTCGTCCTTTCGGGAAAGCCCGGATTGAGTTGAGAACACAACAAATCAGAACGCAAACAGAAGAACATTTCGTTGCTTATTATAACAATTACATCAGAGTACAAGAATATAACAGAGTATGAATAAATAATATACATTTAATTAATATCAGAGATTTAAAATTACAATGCAGCGGAAAAATAATACATAACACAACTGAAAGAAATACATGGATATAGAGCGTTCTGAATATAGCTACAACTGTAAATCCAGGATCCTGTAAAAGTAATAATCTGCGAAACCAAAACTACTAGCTTCCCATATGAAAAATAGGGGCACCCAGAGTTTAGGTTAAAACAATAAACTCCAGGTCAGTCATGTGACTAGTGTAAGAACTAAAAAAAAGTTGTTAGCTTGGTTTTAAAGTTAGGAAAACAAGAGACCACGCCGTATAACACGGAACGGGTTTAACCCCAAGAATACCAGTGCATATAACAAACAACGCAATGCTAAATAAAGAAAATGAAGCTATTATAAGACTCAGGTCCCATCACATAATGCAATGCAAGCCGGAGGACAGAGTTTTCCCTTATAATAGCCAAACATGCTTGGTACATTTAAAACAAATCATTTGATACTATAATAAGTGTATAGTGTCAAAACAACTTCAAATCTAAATGTATCAATCATAAATGGCATGGGTACCATATATCATGTCGCCATACTAGGCTCTACAATTAAAACCGAAATGTCACGTACTGGAAGTTGGATTTCCGTCTGTGAACCAAGGCAAGGGATCGTCCTTACCACTTCAAGACGCTCTAGCCCGTGTCTTAGGATCAGAGCTCGAGTGACACTTTGATCATCAAGGCCGATCCACCGAAGTGCAAGGTGGATTATAATGCCCGAACAATACGTTTTCCCGCCCTATGGGGCGTAAATCTGGTCAGTATATCGACCATGTCATCCATCGACCCCGTAGTGACCAATATAACCGAGGCGCCTCGCTATCTATCATCCACACAAGTAAAAATGTCTAAGCTCCATACCATGACACCACTCCTAGCTAGAAGGAAACAAATGCCCTCCCAGAAGGCCTCTCCTGTCTCTAGTCCACAGCGAGGTGTGAGGCTCGCGAATTAACGCTATACACAAAGCTATGCCCTTTAAGGTCGTGCTTGGATTATCAACCACAAGGCCCTGCTTTTCAACAAAAGCCTTAATCATTTGCATCTCAGCATGCCACACAGGCTATTCATGCCATGCGACTGATGTCTATCGATATATAACCTCTGAGCTCGTACGTCTCAGAGAAGGGTGTTAAGCAAGAGAACAAATTCTCCGCCACCAAATAGATATATATTTAATAGAGATCAATCAACATAGAATAAAATCCAAGTCAGACACACATCCATTCACAAGTTCATTCTGGGTCTGAACAAAACCGGAGGCACCTTATTCCTCATCCCATATGTCCAATGTAGGAGAGAGGTCCTCACATAGCCGGTCTATCTCCAAGTACATTTGGACGATCACCACTTATTACCATTTCTTAGGTGTATAGCCCAATCAAGACATCGGTAATCATCCAAATGATGTGAAGACCTCCGGTCTTCAACCACCGTCTTCATCGTCGACTTATTGTCGAATCGGTTATTCAGAATTGGTATAAACCTGGCCTTTTCGAATAACTCGTGTATATAATAAACAAGTGCTATAGAAACACAACATACGCCTCATTCCAATCCAGATATTCTTTTATTTAAATATTCTTATCCTTTGGGAAAGATTCCCATTAATTTTATCAAAGATAAATTGTTTAAATTTAATCTTTAAGCTTCCTTTGAATATCAATTTAAACCAAATTAAGGTTTATCCAAACTAGTCGAGATTAGCGCACCTTACTGAAATAATCATTTCATTTATTATCCCAATCCCAACCTATTCATCCCATGGAGCAAAACTAGTAATACTGCATATATAACACCATGATATTATCGATAAATTTAATTTCCATTTCATGTTCAAATCTAATTAAAGATTTAACTATCGCCTGGAGTAAAACTGGTGGTACTCCGTTCTCGATCATTTCCCAAATTTGATAATTTAAATTATCACATTCACATTTCAGTCTAAATAAAGATTTATAAAACTCCACTTTGTTTTGATCTTCCTAGAAATCAATATTAGTGATTATTTAACTTTGGGAAATCAAACATGTCGCATCGACAATCTACACCATACCATTGATTTCTGCTGATATATAACCTCTAAGCTCGTACGTCTCAAAGAAGGGTATTAAGCAAGAGAATAAATTCTCCGCCGCCAAACAGATATATATTTAGCAAAGATCAACAATATAGTTTGAAATACAATGTTAGACATGAAATACTGTCTTCAACTGGGTTAAAGAACTAATGTCATTTAAAATACCGTTCACGATAAGCCCAAAATCACATTTCAATAATTATGGAATCTTCACGGAAAAGTAGATCAATATACAATCGATATCAATTTCCATATCCGACTAATAAAATAAATGGAATAATGACAAAGCCTTTCAAATTCCATATATATTAACAGTCTTCCTCCACAGAAGCTCACTTCGATTATTACCAAATCGAATTCCATTCAATCCCAATTTATTTTATTAAATTGGAAAACTTTACTTTGGAAATTCCATTAAATCTTAGAATAAAGATTTATATATTCCAAATCTTAACTTCACTGTTAATCGGGTTAAAGAACAAGTGTTATTTAAAACATCATTCACGATAAACCCAAAATCCAATTCTTAATTCAATTCCAATTAAATATTAATTAATTGGTAAACTTCTCTAAATCTTAATTAAAAGATTTATTCTTTTCTCCGCTAGGTTTAAGAACTTTGTTACTGAAAACACCATTCATGACAAACCCAAAATCCCATTTGATATTAAATACAAGGCTCTGAATAGAAATTATATCGGCATATATTCAATATCAAATTCTGAAACCAACAAATATCGTATCGGAAATAACGATATAAATATATCTTCCAAATTCCCACAACAATATCCATATAATCGCGGAATCCAATACCGAAATATTCCGAAGATTATCTCCATTCCAAACCATTCCAACTTTTTCATTTGAAAAATTCTGATTATTTTAAAATCATTTCAAATCCAATTTATTTATTTAAAAACATTGGATTATTTTTCTAGTTAATAACTAGTTCATTTCGACAAAAATATATTTTAATCTTTACAAACATGGAATTTTTCATCCAAATCCTTTTCAAATCATTTATAATGATTTTACACAAATTATTAATATTTTTAATAATTTTATTAGGGCCCTTTCAGTCGATTTCCATAAACTGTCATCGAACTGCACTTACACCAACCTTTTCCAAATTTGATTTGGGCATAATTCCAAATCCAACCATTAGATTTCAAATACCTTATATTCGTTGGAAAGCTCTTTTCGATACAAACCCAAGGTTCTGGTTTTAGGAGAATCTGACGGTCGGATCTCTCGTAATGTCAATTTGAAGTCAATGGTCGAAATTCGCGAACGATCGTGGCGCGATGCGTTCTATTCAGGCCATTAAATATATATAATATATATACTTCATCGATTTTCATTTAAAATGCATTTTATAAATCGTTTTAAATTCATTTTAAAAAATCGATATAAATATCGTTCGCGTCAAAATGGCGCATATCTAATCAATACGGCTTCACACATTTCAATATTTTCGTGTTCATTCAAGATCAGACATTAAATTCACATTTTAATCCTTTATGGAATATTATTTTAAAATATTGTTTAAGTATTTTATTTAAATCATGAATATTTTTAATGGTTAATACACTCAATAAAAATGATATTTTTATTGTTCGAACATTTTATTTAACACATGAATATTTTTAATCCTTTTTTGAATATTATTGTAAAATATTCATTACTTTTCCCAAATTGGAATGAGACCCAATCAGTTACCATATAATGTTATTTATGTGGATTCCATACAACACATGTATATATTTACAATGATAAACAATCATCCATCATCCAGAGTGCATTACACAACTGCATACGCATTAAATATAAATAATTAACGCTTACAACAGTCTGCCAACCATTCGATTGACATACAACTAACTGTTGGGATTAGTGTACGTTAATTATCATCCCAATACCCGTGTGGGGTTTCATTCAACAAAAACTGAATTTTATTTGTGGAGTTGGGCGATTTGTAAAATTTATAGTTCCAATCAATGTCAGTCAAATGGGTGTACATAAACAAATCGTCTGATTTGTAAATGAATATTCATTTTCACTTCAGGAGAATTTTAAGTCATTCGTATATACGTTAAAAAAAATTTAAAGATAAAATATTTTATTCAACACATGAATATTTTATATAATTCATTCATTCAATAAAAATGATATTTTTATTGTTCAAACATTTAATTAAACACATGAATATTTTATATAACTCATATATAAGTTAAAAAATAATATTTTTAACTGACTAATATATTTCTAACCTATTTTAGAAAATTTCGGCAGCATAACGACACGACACTAGAACCGGAATAAGGTCTAGCCTTATCCCTTGCCTAATACTGGCTCGTGCCATACACAAACCAAATTCAATCAATTCCATTCACATCCCAAACCAAATTGAAACAATAAATCAAAACAAACAACCAAACATCCATGGTTTCAATCAAAGGTGTTGGGTGCTACTAAGCACCGTATGCATCCTAGTATATATTTACCGTAAACAAAACTAGAGAGAGAAGGAGTTCTCACCTTTGGTGTAACGACCCAGAAAATCTGAACCAATTTAAAAATTTTAAATTGGCTAAAATAATGGATTTTAAATATTTAAAATAAATATTTTAAATAATGGCGATGAAAACTGAGTTGAAATCGACATTTGAAAACCAATATAATTAATTATAATTATATATAGAATTGAAAATGGCGCGGTAGTTCGATAATTCGATTTCAAACTTCAATTGAATATACCGGGTGCAAAACAATCCGGATTTTAGTGAAACCAAAAATAGTGGAATCTAATTGATAATATCTTTCCAACGAATCTGACAAATCGAAATTTGATAGCGGGAATCAAAAGATATGTCCAGTTGAAAGTTCTGAATAGTCGCTATGGAATTCAGGCCCTTAAAAATGGACATTTTGCAAATGACCTCGGATTTCGACGAAACCACTTTTGTTAGATCCGCAGTGTCAGGTTATTGCTAGGTTTCAAATTTCATAATTTTTCGAATCAATATGTGAGCGTGGCAAAGGAAAACGCGTTTGACCAGTTTCTGTTGATTTTAATCGAATGGAAATTGGCCATTTTTCAAACGGTCTCAGAATTCGACGAAACTAGTTTTGTTAAGACCGTATTGTCAATACGAAGCTAGAAAATATTTTTCTGGAATTTTTCTAGTTAGTATGTGACCCCGGTAATTTGAAATGTACGTTTAAAATTCAATATAATGATTTAAATGTAAATTCAACGGAAACTGATTGTAACGATCAAATCAGCTTGCGATGCGTATCCCATTGTGTTCGGAATGGGGGTGAAACGCTATGGACGACAGGCGGTGGGCCTCGTTTCGAGGTCGTGGGTAAAAGTCAACTTTATGCAATTAAATAAATTAAATAATAAATAAAAAATATATATATTATATATTTTCCCTCCCCCCTTTTTCTTCTTCACTGCCCCCCCCCCCCCCCCCGTTCGTTTTAATTCCAAACGAAGAGAAAAAAAAAACCCTAAAGACTATCGACAGCCGCCCCCCCCCCCCTGAAGCGCCGCCGCCCATCACCGCACCCCCCCTCTCCCTCGTACGACGAACTCCCACCGAAGCCCCCCCCAGATCGCACGAGCCCCGAAGCCACCGCCTCCATCGATCGAAGACCCGAAGCCACCGCCTCCCCGTTCGAACGCCGAGCCGCCCCTCGAAGCCACCTCCGACGTCTGCGAAGATTTTCCTCCCCCCCCCCTCTCTGTAAGTTTTATTTTATTTATCTATTTTATTTTAATTCTGATTTTATTAAAAAGATTTTTTAAACTGATTTTATTTTAGAAAAGAAAACTGATTTTTGTTTTTAATAAAAAGTAAAAACTGATTTGAAAAGATTTTTTAAACTGATTTTATTTTAGAAAAGAAAACTGATTTTTGTTTTTAATAAAAAGTAAAACTGATTTGAAAAGAAATTAAAACTGATTTTATTTTAGATAAGTAAAAACTGATTTGGTTTTTAAAAGTTAAAAACTGATTTTGTAAAAAGAGTAAAAACTGATTTTGATTTTTAAAAGGTATTGAAAACTGATTTCTTTAAAAAGAAAAATCATATCTTTATATATCGAAAGTCGAAAGAAAAATCATATCTTTATATATCGAAAGTCGAAAGAAAAATCATATTTTTATATATCGAAAGTCGAAAGAAAAATCAGATTTTTATATATTGAAAGCCAAAGTAAAAATCATATTTTTATATATTGAATAACATCGTAAAGATTCGATTTTTACATATGTAGAGAATACGGGCGACGAAGCAACAGAAAGAGAGATTGGCGAAGAAGAGTCGTAGTAGTTGGATAGCTATTGGTGAGATTTCTGATTTAAAAAAAATTATATATATGTGATTGAAAATAAAAGTGTATTGCTAAATATAAAAATATATATATCTATATATATATATATATATATATACGCCCCTCGTCCACAAACCATGGACGATATTTATTGATTGAAATTGTTGTGAAATTTGATTGATAGCGATTGATTGTTTGGGATTGTTTGAGATTGATATTGGTTGATTGTGGTTGAAAAATACCCATTTGTGGTTGTGAAATATTTGGTTGAAACCACTTAGGATTAGTTTGTGGAAATGAAATAAATATATACATGCCGCCTGCGTGCGAACTAGATGCATGATCCCCATTGTCAAAAACTGCGAGGTTTTAAGGTAGAGCGAGGAGCCGTACTAGGGACGGTGCCGGTGTAACTACCCTGCCGTTATGCTGCCGAAATTTTGAATAATATTTGTGTGTTTGAATTATTTTCATATGCTTAAACTATATTTATTCATTGTATAGAAAACATTCATGTGTTGAATTGATATTCATTCGTTGTTTAGAAATTCATGTGTTGAATGGTATTCATATTTTGAAATAAATTGTTCGATAATAAAAATCACATTTTTATCTATATATAAAAACTATTGAAAACATTCATGTGTTGAATTGATATTCATTCGTTGTTTAGAAATTCATGTGTTGAATGGTATTCATATTTTGAAATAAATTGTTCGATAATAAAAATCACATTTTTATCTATATATAAAAACTATTGAAAACATTCATGTGTTGAATTGATATTCATTCGTTGATTAGAAATTCATGTGTTGAATGGTATTCATATTTTGAAATAAACTGTTCGATAATAAAAATCACATTTTTATCTATATATAGAAACTATTGAAAACATTCATGTGTTGAATTGATATTCATTCGTTGATTAGAAATTCATGTGTTGAATGGTATTCATATTTTGAAATAAATTGTTCGATAATAAAAATCACATTTTTATCTATATATAAAAACTATTGAAAACATTCATGTGTTGAATTGATATTCATTCGTTGTTTAGAAATTCATGTGTTGAATGGTATTCATATTTTGAAATAAATTGTTCGATAATAAAAATCACATTTTTATCTATATATAAAAACTATTGAAAACATTCATGTGTTGAATTGATATTCATTCGTTGTTTAGAAATTCATGTGTTGAATGGTATTCATATTTTGAAATAAATTGTCTTATGATAAAAATCCCATTTTTATCACCAACTTGAACTATATAGAAAAATAGTGTTTTGAAATGAATTGTTTTACAATAAAAATCACATTTTTATTGTATGCATAAATAGTTGGAATGTGAAGTGTTAAAAATAGCCACTTGTTCAAAATAAACATATATGAGTTGAAATATTCATTAATTAGCTGATGAAATGATTTGCACCTATTTATGTAACATTAGAATGAATGGAGTTTTTAATCCAAATAGAAATCAAATATGAAGTCGAATAGAAATTGATAAATGATAAGAACTGTATATATATGTACATGCAATATTCATTGAACAGGTTATAGCAAAGGGGCTAGAGAAGAGGAATAAAATTTTGTGCCCGACAAATAGGTACACATTTACTGATTTGTTTGGGTGATGATTTTGAGCCTGTTGGCTAGCCGCTTGGCTTTTTCTTTTTCTTTTTGAGATTAGAAGGACCGGGAACGCTATTTGCGATTTCCCGATGCTCCCGGTGCAGGGGAGGTTATGGCGAAATTTTTCCAAAATTTAAGGTGTTAGAAAAATATTTGAAGTGAAAACGATATTGAAATTGTTGAATGAACTATATTTATATAAATATATAAATATAAATAAAATTAAAACGAAACGAAGCCGTGCAGTTCGTATTTTGAAACCGTGATTTCAAACGACTAGTGCGGGAAATCCGACCATTGGATTTTCCCGAAACCTCGACCGTCGGGTTCGCCTTGGAAATATCTTTCCAACGGCACCAACTTTGTAGAAATCCAACGGTTGGATTGTCTGGAATGTTTAATTCAAATCTGAAGAAAAACAGCGCCAGAAACGATTATATTTATTTATATATATATATATAATTATATTTAATCGAATAACGACGCTGCAGTTCGTATTTTGAAATCGAAATTTCAAACGATTGTACCGGGAGATCCGACCGTCGGATTTTCCCGAAACTGGAACCGTTGGATTCATTTCGACAAGACCTTTCTAATGATGTAAATTTTGTGAAGATCCAACGGTTAGATTTTCAAATATGTGTAAATCAAATCTGGAGAAAAACAGCTCCACGGCCGCCTTATGGCCCAAAGCGTCGTTTTGAATAAAATGGCTATTTTAAAATAAATAAAAATAGCGATAAATAGTTATAAAATATCATAAGCGATATAGAATGGAAATAAACTGAATTTGCTTGATTTATGTGATGTTTGATGGTTGAATGTGTTTGGTGTGAAAATTACATTAAAGGACAAAATTGGTGTTGTCGAATAATTTAACCATTGAAATAAATTGAATTGAAATTCTAAATATACGTGAATTATTTGAGAAGACCGAGTTAATTCTCATTTCAAATAATTGACCGACGATTGAAAGTCGAAGATGAAGACGGTGGTCGAAGACCGGAGATCTTCACCTCGTTTGGATGGTAACCGAGGTCCTGATTGGGAGGCATCCCGAAATATGGATAATGAGTGGTGATCGTCCAGACGTACGTGTTGGTCGATGGGTTTGCGAGGTATTTAGTGCCTCCGGTTTTGTTCAGACCCAGAACGGACTTGTAAATGGACTGTGTGTCCGACATGGGAATTTGTTCTGTGTGATTGATAGCCATCAGTTGCACGGTGTGAATTGCCTGTGTGGCATGCTAAGATGCAGTGATCAGGACTTCTGTTGAAAAGCAAAGTCTTGTGGTGATGATCAAAGCACCGCCTGTGTGGCGTAGCTTTGTGTATAACGTGAATTCGCGAGCCTCACACCTCGGTATGAACCTAAAATGGGAGAGGACATCAGGGAGGGCCTGCGTTTCTTTCTAGCTAGGGTGGTGTCAGTGACCTACCAGCCCTGACATTTATATACTTTTCACCTATGTGGTTGTTGCTGTTGCGAGGCGCCTCGGTTTGATCGGACGATCCGGGTCCGATGGAGTCATTCGTTGGCTCGTTTACGCCCCAAAGGGCGGAGAAACGTAGTGTTCAGGCATAATAATCCACATCGGTGGACCGGCCCTGACGATCTAAAGGGTTGATGCGTTCTGATCCTGAGACATGGGCTAGATTGTCTCGAATTCGGTAAGGACTATCTTTTGCCTTGGTTCATGACGGAAATCCAATTTCCAAATACGACATCGTGCGGTTTCGATTGTATATATACATTTGGCGACATAGTGGCATGGGACGCTCATGTCGTCTATGATTGATAGTTATGATTTGAAGTTGTTTTCAAAAACATATAAACACTAGCAATAATATCAAATGCCTTTGTTTTATTCGTATCAAGCATATTTTGTCCATTATAAGGTAAAACTCTATCCTCCGGTTTGCGTTGCATTGTGTGATGGGAACTGAGTCTTATAATGGCTTCATTTTTAGAAAAAGCATAGCGATGTTTAAAAGAAAGATTTGTTTTAAAGCACTGGCAATCCAATGGAGTAAACCCGTTCCACGAAAGTGGCGTGGTCCTGTGATTAGCCAAATTATATATGTGTTGAGTAGATTTCTCATACCAGTCCCATGACTGACTCGTAGTTTGTTTCACTCTCAAACTCGGGTGCCCCTTTTTCTACACGGGCAGCCTTGTATTCAGGTTTAGCTGGTTCTTTCTGGATAGCTGCAGCTGAAGATGGATTCTATCATTTATTTCTTTTTATGCTGTTCAGCTCCTATTGTACATATTTTGTTTATTTCCGCTGTAGACATTTATGTATAGCTGAACTGTATTTGTACTAAGTAAGATCCTGTATACTGTGTAACTCTGATGATTACTTTTATCCAGTATATTTTGTTGTTCATTATCTGGTGTATTTATTTAATTCTGTTCTGCTATTATCTGTTTCTGTGTTATATTCCAAAGATAACCTTGTTTCCGTGAGAACGGGAAATCGGGTCGTCTCATTTGGTTTCCACTCCGTCGTGCTTTATTAGACAGTTTGGATTTGTTTCTCGTCAGTTCCATCGCAATCTGTTTCACGCGGTATATGTTAATAATCACATTTCTAAACGACGTTCTTTATAAATAAAACTCACATTTTTATTATGCTATATATATATATATATTATATTAAAAATTATATTTTTACAATATCCTTACCTGTATAAAGATCACATTTTTATAATGTCGCTATATGTATAAAAACCACATTTTTATAATATGATTACATGTATAAAAATCACATTTTCGTTTCACTGTCTTCATAATAAAACTCATATTTCTATTTTGCTAACATCATAATAAATATCATATTTTTATTTTGCTAACTTCATAACAAAATCATAATTTTATTTTGCTAACTTCATATTTTTATTTCAAATCCCTATGTATAAAAATCGTATTTTTATTTCAAATCTATACATATAAAAATCATATTTTTATTACCATAACATTTATATATAAAAATGCAATCTTTATCTAAGGTATATATATATATACATATAAATCAGATTTTTTTTTACATCACTACTTTATATTAAAAACTGAAAATAAAATCTATGCTCCTTTTATTTATAGAAAATCTGATTTTTTTTAATTTAAATAAACTAATTACATCATAATAAATAAACTAAGGAAAAAACTCACTTTTAATTCGATTTTCTGAGGAGGAGGCCCCACAGCAGAGATGGCGGTCGGGGAGGGTGGCTCTGGGGTCGGAGGTGGTCGGCTGGTCAGTAGTGGCCATAGGCGGTCGGTTTCAGGTGGGTTTTAGTTCAGATTCATGGTGTGCTGGTTTTGGAGTCGGTGACGGTTGAGGGGGGTACCGCGGTGGTCCAGGCAGTCGGCGGAGGCGGCGCAGGGCCCTGTGGTGACGACGGAGGCAGTACGGTGGTGGAGGTTGGCTGAGCGCGTCTAGGGTTTTCGTTTTTATTTCTTTCCTAAAATCTCGATCTGGGAAGGAAACGATGGGAGGGGTTTTTATAAATTATTTAATTATATTTAATAATCTCCATACAGTTGACTCTTTATTTCGACCTTCAAACGAGACCCAATAACTGATGCCACTAACTAAATACCCCCATTCCGAATACAATGGGATATGTTTCGTAATCTAATTCGACTGTTTCGATCAGTTTTTCTTTAAAATAAAATATAAATCAATATATATTGAATTTATACGTACATTTCAATTTACTGGGGCCACATACTGACTCCAAAAATCCCAGAAAATTAAATATAACTATGTTTTGACGATACAGTCCTAACAAAACTAATTTCGTCGAATTAGGAGATCGTTTGAAAAACGGTCATTTTTCAGTCGATTAAATTCAAACTGAAATTACCAAACACGTTTTAATTCACCACACTCACATATTAATTCCAAAAATTAAGAAAATTGGAATCTAGCAATAACTTGACATTCCGGATCCAACCAAAGTGGTTTCGTTGAAAACGAAGGTTGTTTAGAAAATGGCTATTTTTAAGGGCTATATATATTATATAAAATATATATATATATATATATATATTATAGCGACTATTCAGAATTTTAAACAAGACATAACTTTTTATTCTTGTTATGAAATCTCAAATTTTCACATTCATTAGAAAGATATAATTAAATAGATTCGCATATTTCTGGTTTTACTGAAATCCGATTTCATTTGAATTCTGTACATTCAATTGAAATTTGAAATCGAATTTTCAAACTGCCGCGCCATTTCAGGCTCGTTATATACTTAAAATAAATTTATTCATTCTAACTTCGATTAAAATAAATTTTTAGTCGTTATGATCTAAAATAAATCATTTTAAATATTCAATATCCATTAAAATAACTATTTTTTTTTAAATTGGTTGGGTTGTTACAAGCATGGTGTAGGAACGACACCAAAATGGTGTAGGAACAACACCAGAATGGTGTAGAAAGCTGGAGACAGGTCGAAAGAGCTGGAACCGGCAGCATAGTGTAGGAGCCGACAGCATGGTGTAGGAAGGACACCAGAAAGGTGTAGAAAGCCATACATAGCCAGAGAAAGTTGGAGATAGACCGAGAGAGCTGGAAATGACAGCATGGTGTAGGAACCGATAGCATGGTGTAAGAGCTGACAACATGGTGTAGGAACGACACCAGAATGGTGTAGGAAGCAGGAGAAAGCCAGAAAAAGACAAAAACTACACCAGTGTGGTGCAGGAAGCTGGTGAAAGGTAGAAAAGGATAAAAACTACACCAGAATGGTGTAGAAAGCTGGAGAAAGGCAGAAAAAGACCAAAAAAACGAAAGCCAAAAAAAAAACCAAAAAGGTGGCACCAAAAAAGTGGCAAAAAGGGTGGAAAAAAAGAAGCATCACAAGGGGGCCCAAATCCTCTATAATAAGACCCCAGGGGTCTCATTTTGGGAGACTTTTCCTGATTCCACCATCTTGCTCGCATTTCTAAGAGAGCTAACCCTAATTTGTAAATCAATTTGGGGATTTCTCATATAACCTCCTCCATGAATAAAATTATCAAAGCCCTTAAAGTGGACTAGGTTCAATCCGAACTGAACCACTATATTTTTTGTGTTCTCTACTGTTTTGCATATTATATTGTATATTGTGGTGCTTATGTATATCTACGGAATAGAGGTAATTCGCCCGGTCTTTCTTTTGGTCGGAACTAATATCCACCCTGCCGCTCATCGACTATTATATAAGATATTGTTAAAGATGATTCGATTTTCTCTTTTTATTGATATATTTCACTCTCATCACCCCAACATTTCCAACAATTACCTAAACGTCCTTAACGCGTACTTTAGTGCCGATTTGTGACGATTGTTGTAAACCTATCCTAGGGTAACTGTTGATCTTTAAGTCTCACAGGCATGATACTCACCTCTTGAAGGAAGATTAACTAATCCTTGTACTAGGGGTCTTGATACCTAAGGAGTGGTGAATTCAATCAAGCTCAAAAGGACTAGATTACCAAAATACCCTTTTACAAGCCGTTTAGCTTCCTAAATTTTGTTGTTCTTAGGGAGCCCTTATCCCAAGGTAAGTGTTGGTTGTTGAGTCTCGTAAGCGTGATGCTCATCCCTTGAGGGAAGAGTAACTAATCTTTAGGCTTAAGACATTGATATCTAGGAAATGGTGAACTAACTCAAGCTTGTGGGAACTAAATAACCCCATTCTATCATTAGGTCTACTTCTTTAAACCTATCTACAATGTTGATGAAAAATATCGTTAACGTTATCATACATATATATGTGTTCATATGTATGTTACACCATTGGACAACTTTTGCATGTTAAACTGTTGAGAATTCGGAACCCATTAATATTTTCAGTTTTCACTTAAGCTATTTATCTGGATAAGAAAAATTCAAGAATAACTTCCTTATTATATTTAAAAATTAAACATGATTAACTAGTCATTAAAATCGTATTAAATAATATCTATACACTATTTTTTAAATTCGGGATTTTATCGATAAAGCGATATTGACTTTTCTTATATTTTCTGGTTAAGTATAATTTTTATATGATTTGTTTATAATTAATTTGTTATTAATATATAACATATTTAAATGATTTACTATCATTCAAACCCTTATTTGCATGATTATAATAATTATTAAATCGCTAAATTCTTCATTTAAATCCACAATCCAATTATTGAAAGTGAAAATAAGGGACACATCCATAAAAGGTTTGGAAATTGAAACAGCATCTTCCCAAAGTTTTCATGCAAAGCAAGTCCCTATTTTGGGTACTTATATGGTTTCAACTAAAAAAATGCGCTGGTACATAAAAAAATTCAAAAATTGCAAATATTCGCAGAAGTATGCTGAAAAAAACAAAAACAAACAAATCAGCAAAATATTCATTAATAAGCAATAACTGCATACATGTATGCATATATTCATCCTGAGTTTACATTGAAAATCTGGATGAATAACTACATACATGTATGCAGTTATTGTTGCTTACATGTATGCATATAAGGTTGAACGACTTGAAAGGCAAGGTGAATATATGCAGAAATGAATGTAGTTATTCTATATAACTACATACATGTATGCAGCAATGTTAAAACGGATGAAGGCTTATCAATATGTGCATTTATGTATGCATTTATTCTGCATGACTGCATACATGTATGCAGAAATGTATAACTGCATATATGTATGCAGACATTGATTTATTGCATCAAACGATGTATGCATTGCACAATTTCTGTATAAATTTCTACATTTATACAACAGTTTGATGCATAACTGCAATATATGTGGAAATGTATGCAGAAATTGCAAATAACTACATCCTTTGATGCAATATACTGGAGATTCGCTTTTTTATATGCATTTTTTGGTGGTTTTAACGCCTGAATTTGATGATGATTAGTTGTTGTATTTAATTATGAATTTATGTGAATTTATTTATTTATTTTGATGATTTTTCAAAAATAGGGACTTAATTTATAAAAATTTAAGGAAGGGATGTGAGCCTAATTTCGAAACCTATTAGGGATGTGAGCCAAACTTACCCTTATTGAATATTATATCCTTATTGACGACGTCATCAATATATTAAGTTCCCTAAATTGAGTTCATTATCATGGTTTCTTACTTTAAACTTAATTTTTATTTGGAATGAATCCAAAATTAAATATTTAAGATAATAAAAATATCCTAAATATTTCGGGTTGTTTCATTCTTCCCCGCTTAAGAGTATTTTGTCCTCGTGATCATGTTGAATAAACCCTAGGCAGTTTCCGAAATTTTTTATTTTACTTAATGTATTCAAGTTATCAGTATGCAACTAATTCAATCTTTAATTTGAATTCACAACTTATCCCTCCAAACTAGTATCGATCCTCTGAACCCTTAGTGCGGATTCAAATTAGGCCTATTGATCAAAACACTTTGCTTTCTTTGCATGATTCTCAATCATGATAGAAATTGATCATAAACCCCCAACCAATACTCGCCATCAAGCATCGAATGATAAATTATCTTTCGAAATGTATACAAACACCTTAAGTTCCATATTCAGATCCCGATCAAGACGTGAATAGGTCAATTTATGTAATCGTAATTCTCCTTTCAATATTATATTCCAATAGTATATTTTTTCTTCAACTTTTGTAATTCAAATTCATGCATGCATATTATTCCATTACATCCTATTAGTTCCTACAAAATATTAAATTTATTTTCTTAACACGAAGGTTCAACAAATTTTTCTCAACTTCTTAAATCATATAATCCCGACATTATATCTTTAGTAATGTTTGAACATTGAGTTCAAGGCTTTCAACAGTCCAGAATCATCGAGAACCCTAATTAATTTAATCATTACAAATTTACAAAGTTAATAGTTACTCTCTTATTTACTTATGCAAAGATTAACCGTAACGACCCGTATTTTTCTGCAATATATAATTAACTTATTTAATTATATAAATAGTGGTTTAGAATTCAAATGGTCGTTGAATTAAATAATAGTGAATATTTAATTAAAATAATATATTTAATTCTGAAATAATCATAATGGGCTGAAATGGCGATGTGGTATGAATTGGGAAATTCAAGATATATAATTCAGTTTAGAATTTGAATTATAATAACGAATATATTGTTTAAATAAAGATTGAACGTATAAATTATAATATAATTATAATCGACCTCAAAATGGCGCGGCAGTTCGTAATTTGGCGATTCGAACTTTAAACGAATATACAGAAGCCGTTTCAAGTCGGATTTCTGTGAAACAAGAAACGTTCAGAGCTGGTGAAGTATATTTTTCTAAGAGAAGAGAAAAATCGAGATTTCGTCGTGTAGATTGTGAGTTATGACAAAATCAAATTTCCAGTAAAACGCTATGGAATTCCTTTATAATTTGTAACACTTTATTTACGTTATAAAATGGTTTTTCAGTATGATTAAATATCGGATTCGAATTTGGACAAATCCTTCTAGACGTAGGTATAATTTAATTTTTATAATTTTACTATAATTTTTAATTAATTAAATACGCGGCTTTTTATTTGAAGTGTTTTGCACCCTATATCAATATTTTTGGATTTCACAATATGAGTTGAACTACCGATATTATTATATTTTTGGGATCGTGAGACATTGCTCGTCTCACCGGTGTTTTTATTTCTATTCGTAGCAGCTCATATATGGACAGCATTATAAATAAGGCACGTTAAATTTTACAACTCAAAACAAAAATAGCCTAACTTATTCTATGATCAAAAGGAGACGATGTCTCGTTCTTTATCAACCACATGTCCTGTCAGAAACGTGGAATGCTTTTATCCTCTCAATCCAAAATATAATCCCTATGTAATAACCATAACATCCTCTAAAACCTAACTTTTCATTCCTCAGTCAACAAACTTCCGCCACTCTTCATTCCTTCCTTCTCTGGAAAACAGAAAACGCGGATCCAAAATCCGCCCAAAAATAAAAGAAAAAAAAATTCCTAAAATCAATATAGGAATATATATGAGTTCCCAAGTTCTTGCTCTTCACTCTCATGTGATTTTCAGAGGGATCGACGCTTGTTTTTCCTGCTGCGTTTTATAGCAGCGTGTGCAAATCGAGATAGAGCGGAGAGGTGATGATCATTGAAGCATGGATGGGTGGTTTAAAGGTCGTTTGGGGGATTCGATGTCGAAGGAGTTCGGTGATTTTATGGGGCCATCGCGTCGGCCTGGAAACCAGGTGGAAGAACTGGAGCAGTTCTGTTCTACGTGAAATGGGAAGTTGAGGGAGGGGACTTCGAGTGCGTGAATGGAGAAAACCAAGCGGATAAGGGTTCTAAACATAATGACAGTTGTGTGAAAGTAAGTGAATAAACGAGGGAAGGGAGAAGCAAGAAATTGGGGGCGCCGGCATGTAGAGGGCGTTGTTCATTTGTAGAGGACGTGTATTGTTCTTCACGGATTAATGGAGTTGTTCACGTAAAGGGCGAGACTGTTATGTATATCAGAAGTAGTGGATGGTGGGGTGTACAGTAGGCGTGGGCCGATAATTATCAGTAAAGCCTGTATTTTTATAGATTAGCAAACAACCATTCGAATCAAGGAAGCGGTGTTCTACGGTGAACGAAAGTGAATTAACTGGTGGTAGTTGCAGTTGGATAAACGGAGTGATATTTTTGTGACAAGGAGAAGAAGAAGAATGCGGTGAAGTTTGTATTTGAATCGAATGATGGAACTGAGATTGGCGTGGATTTGTGGAGAGCGGATTTCGTAGATCTGAAGTTGGGAAGAAGGTTTATTGGAGCGGGTATGGTTTTCTCAAAATGATAGTGGGCTATTTCACATTGGTGAGGCCCATTCAAATTTAGTTCAGTTTAAATTAATAACACATATAAATAAAAATCAAAATAACTTCTACATACTGTATCAGAATTTCGAACGATTAGTCAAGTTGGGATCGTAGGAATGAAGGCTACACATTGGAACTGACGGGGAGTGAATTGAAGCTCGTTGCAATTTATTGCAAAATAAATTGTCCATCTGAATCAAAGACAGTTAATCATTTTTAACGATAACAGTCCAATGTGAGTAAAACTCACCAACTCTGAACAGTTCTATTTTTATAACGTATATTTAGAACTGATAAATGATGACTAATTGCTGTGTGTTAACTATTTGGTTGAAATGTTTGTGTATTGATTTAAATCATAGATAACGATATATATATATAAAAATCATTAATCGAATATTGATTCTTTTTAACAGAATATTTTATATTCATGCTTGTTTAACATCTGTGATGCAGGAAAACAGGTTGGAGGGACCTAACTGGGTTCCTCAATATTTATAATACTGTTCAGTTCATATATTGTAATATATGATGTGATATATAATCTATTGTCGATTATGTGTGTTTGGACGATATTGGTCAACATGATCTGATCTGTTATATACCCTAGCATACCGGAATGTTGAAAAGGGAATTTTCAAAGTGAATATTGAAAATAAATTATTTATAAAATCAAAGGATTTTATAAAGGAGAAAATATTTATAAAGTCAAAGAAGATTTTATAAAAGGGATTTATTTTAAAAATCCAAAGCTTTTAAAGAAGGAATTTATTTATAAAATCAAAAGATTTTATAAAAAGGGAAATGCTTATTAAATCATAAGATTTTATAAAAGAGAATATTTATAAATGGAATTATGAATAATGGGAAATCTTTATAAACGAAATATTTATAAAAAGGAAATATTTATAAAATCATAAGTTTTTATATAGGAGATATTTATTTTTTAAATAAATAAGAGATATTAAATGAATTATATATTTAGAAAATAAATAGGATACCATAAACGAATTATTTAGTTAGAAAATAAATAAAGATATACAAGGAGATATTTGTGAAAACAAATATACAAGGACATATTTGTGAAACAGAAATAGAAAGAAAAATATTTGTAAAACCTTTACAAATGAAATTGAAAGATAAATATTTGTAAAACCTTTACAAATGAAATCGAAAAGGAGATATTAGTAAAACACTTATAAATAGAAAGATAAAGGAAATATTTATTTGTTAAATAAATAGATTATAAAAGAGATATTTATTTGTTAAATAAATAGAAATAAATTAAAGGAATATTTATTTAGAAAATAAATAGAATAAAAGAATATTTATTGGGAAAAATAAATAGAGTTAATGAAAAGTAGTTAATCGAATTTAGTATTCGAAGGAGTTTATCGAATTTAGTATTTGAAGGAGTTAATCGAATTTAGTATTCGAAGGCGTTAATCGAATTTAGTATTCGAAGGAGTTAAATCGAATTTAGTATTCGAAGGAGTTAAATCGAAGTTAGTATTCAAAGGAGTTAATCGAACTTAGTATTCGAAGGAGTTAATCGAATTTAGTATTCAAAGGAGTTAATCACTAATTTAGATATTCAAAACGAGTAAATCGAATATGGTATTCGAAAGTTAGTAAATCGAATATGGTATTCGAAAGTTAGTCGAGTTAGTCAAGTTAAACGAACATGGTTAGTCGAGTCGAGTTAGTCGATTATAGTTAATCGAAAGGAGTTAGTTGAATCTAGTTATTCAAAAGGAGTTAATCGAATCGAGTTAGTCAAATCAAGTTACTCGAGTTAGTCGAATATGGCTAGTCGAGTTGAGTTAGTCGAGTCGAGTTAGTCAAGTCGAGTTAATCAAGTCGAGTTAGTCTAGTCGAGTTAGTCAAGTCGAGTAAATCGAATATTAGTTATTCGAATATAAATTAATCGAATATTAGTTATTTGATAGGAGTTAAATAAGTTGAGTTAATTAAGTTAAGTTAGTCAAGATGAGTTAATCAAACCGAGTTAATCCAAATGAGTAAATCCAAAGGAGTTAATCAAACATAGTTTATTCGAATAGAGTTAAAGGAGTTAATCGAATATAGTTTATTCGAATAGAGTTAAAGGAGTTAATCGATGTTAGTTAAATCGAAAGGAGTAATCGATTATAGTTTAATCGAAAGGAGATTATCGAATATAGCGTATTCGAAAGAAAGAGATCGAATATAAGTTACTCGAAGTGAGCTGATCGAATATAAGTTATTCGAAGTGAGTTAATCGAATATAAGTTATTCAAAGAGGGTTATCGAATATAAGTTATTCGAAGAGAGATAATCGGATATAGGTTATTCGAAGAAGAGTTAATCAAATAGAGATTTCTCGAAAGAGAGTTATATGTCGAATTCGATTATGTCAAATTCGGGAAAGTACTTATGCTTTCTGGTTTTTTTTAAATCAAGAGAATATATTAATGAATTAGTGCTTGTTTAATTATTCGAATTAAGTAATAAATGGAAGTTATAATTTGAAGTTAGATAATTCGAAAGTAGGGATTATAATGTTATCGTTACAACAAATGCTTTTATAAAAGAAGTGGATTCATAAATCGAATCTGAGAGAGACGTAAAGAAGTTTGTTAAAGGTTTAAAAGATAAACTTTGACCATTTCG
This sequence comes from Allium sativum, assembly GCA_030737875.1. NCBI lineage: Eukaryota > Viridiplantae > Streptophyta > Magnoliopsida > Asparagales > Amaryllidaceae > Allium > Allium sativum. Next base: position 1,040,307,232 of record CM060916.1, on the reverse strand, counting down.
AAGTTAAAACATTGTTCAGTTAAGGTCTGAGAGGTAATTATACCCTAACTTGATTGACTTCCTTCTTAACTAAGGAATGGTAAGGTTTGATCGTGAAGGAGTTTTGGAAATGTTTTCCAAATAAGAATCAGAATTATTTTCTGATAATAGAAAATAAGAATTTAGAATATATGGAAATAGGAGATAAGTAAATTAATGAACGAAAGAGATAAATGTTAAATGATGATTGATCGATATAATTTCCACTTGGAAATAATATCATTGTTTGCACACCTGTTTTTCTTTGATAGTTAACTCACCAACTATCGAAGTTTTTGACCATTTTAACATTGTTAATATGGAGAGACCGATTGGATTATAATCCGAAGAACCACTCTGTATTGGCATAAGAGTTGCGAATCATATATGCCAAAGATAATTGAAAAAGGAGTAAAGTGCAAGGGCTGTTGTATAAATCTTAGGTAAAGATTACTTAAGATGGTTGTATTGAATAGTGCCTTCGGTTTTTCCAGTCCCAGGACGACATGTATGGAAGAATGTCTGACAGAGTATATTTAATAGATCGCATAAGTTGATCTCTTCAAACGTATTTACATTTGGTGGCAGAGGAATTCGTTTCTCTTAGCTGTATACCCGTGGTATGTTTGGGGAAATCAATTTGTGATTTAGCGGGTATGACAATGTGACATTCAAAGTGAATAAACGTGTGATATGTCAGAGATAAGCGTGGCCTCTAGCCTCACATCCGGAAATGACAAAAGTCGAGCAGGCAGCATGGCTATGTAGGTCGCACCTATTAGGGTGTATAATCACCTAATCTAGAGTTTCATTTACTTCTAAAAATCAATTGTCGATGCTGTCCCATTCGAGAAACGGTTGCTAATCCCAACCGTTGGCTATATACATTCGATACACTCAAGCGAAATGAGTGGTTGTTCATGTGTGGCCGGGTTGCAAGACGTTCTTGTTGAACCCAGTGCATTCCTCTCTATAGGTACACTAGCGAAAGGTGGTTCCATACCTTTTCATAGTTGGTAATCCATTATCCAATAAGTGCCCGCGGTTTTTGATCGTATACTATGTATGTAGAACGTGAGATGAAAGCATTTCTGCTAGATGATTATTATATTGTGGTTGATAGACATTATTATAACAGCAATGAGTTTTGATATAAAAATTATTTTGGGTTCTCATAAGGGAAAAACCCGTTCCATTATACGGTGTGGTCTTATGAGATATCGTTTAATGGCACAAACCGTTTTAAACTATTTTACTCATACCGGTCCCATGACTGACCCGGAGTTTATTTTGTTTTGTTTTCCGTAAACTCTTGGGTGCCCAATTTTGTACGGGCAGTCAAGTAGTCGGGATTTACAGATACTTGAAGAGCTGGAGAAGGAGGCTTTAGGATTATATAAGTATTGTTTAGTTCCGCTGTGATGTAAGTGTTGTACTCTAATATACAAATGCAAATTTGTGATTTCAGGTTATGTTGTATATTATATTTTATTCGTTCCGCTGTGAGATTCGTGTTACTCTGATGTTGTATGTTCTTCTTCTTCTTCTATTCTAAGTTTCTATCTTATCTATTTTTACCCTCTATCTTCTTTCTATTAACTTTCCGGTATTTTTCGATGTTTGGTTAGTCGTCATTGAGTTTATGTCGATAACCAAAGTCGCTAAAAACCGGGTCGTTACAGTTGGTATCAGAGCTTAAGGTTAAGTTATTACCTTGGCTTTGTGGCATGACTCAGCAGAGATGGGGTTAGCAATACCCTAGATTGAGTTGATTGTATATATACGAGTGAACGTATTTGTTATTTGATATAAAAGTGGTTTTATATTGTGGAGATTTGTTGGTTGTGTTGGTTATGAGTTCTGGTCGATTAGTTTAATCCACTGTATCGGTAGGGGTTTATAAACACTCGAATACGATGAACTGACACTATATGTTTTGAAAAGAAGGGTAACGAAATAATTTTACCCAAAATATATTTTGATATAAACAAAGATTGGTATTGAAATGATTATTATATATTGGATATATTGGTTATTATTGTAACAGAGTAAGATTATAAATTAAATGGTTATGTAAATAACCAATCAGAATTCATATAAGTAAAATATATGAAAGCAGATGAATTAAATCTGAAATTCAAATCAGAATTGAAATTAAAAACCTTGGAAATTGGAAAAGTGTTGGTAAATGGATTTGAATTAAATACATGAAAATTTTGGGAGATTTTAAATTGGTTTACAAACATTGGGAATAGTATTTTGAAATTGGATTTCAAAATAGAAGTGGTTAGATATGGTTTTGAAAGTGATATAGTACTGAACTCACTATGGTCGGTGGAAAATGATTCCGATGATGATCCGGACATCATCGGTGTGATTTTCGAGTTTCTAAGTGACGGATTACTACCAAAGGTATTCATTTTGAATTGTTTTGAGAAAAACAAGTGTTTTGAATCCTGAAAGGGAAAGTTTGATTTTCGACATGGTAAGCTGTTTAAAACTCCCAAGGAAGGATTGTTTGAATTAAAACCAAATTTGAATTGAAATTTGTAAAAGCAAATTGGGATTTAAAATAAAGTAAGTTAAGTGGTAATTGAAATTGAATTGAATTAGAATGATATCGAGACAAATTGGATTTGTGAGATTCGAATTTGAAGCCTAATTTGATAATCAAGTTAAGAGTTTGGAATCAAGAATGAAACTCGAGTTTGAAATGATATTTGGCTTGAATATAAGCGAATGGTTGTGTTAAAGATAAAAGTGATTTGAGTTTGATTTGGATAACATTTGTATATGTTGAATTGGCAGCAGATGAAAAGGATATAATGATATGCCCGACAAAAGGTACAAGTTTATTTATATATGAGTTTGGTGATTTATGAGCCGATATGGCAAGCCGCTTGGCTGTTTGATTTTTTTTTTGGGTTGACTAAGGCCTAGAGAGGCGAGTTGGAGTTTGAGCTATTGAGCCATACAAAGGAGGTGCTGTCGAAAAAATTTCGAAAATTTCGGGTGTTAGAAAATTTTCAAGATTTTTGAAAATTTTCCCTGATAAGAATTAATTAATAATTTAATTAAAATAAATTGGTTTAGTGAAACCAGAGTTAAGAAGTGAAGAAATAATTTTAAGCCAGTTGGTGGAGTTTGTTTTCTACCTTAGCAATTTCGAGGAAGAAATTATTTTAAGTGAGGAAGAATGTAACGACCATTATTTTTCTGCGATATATAATTAACTTATTTAATTATATAAATAATGGTTTAGAATTCAAATGGTCGTTGAATTAAATAATAGTGAATATTTAATTAAAATAATAATTAAATAATATATTTAATTCTGAAATAATCAGAATGGGCTGAAATGACGACGTGGTATGAATTGGGAAATTCGAAATATATAATTCAGTGTAGAATTTGAATTATAATAATGAATATATTATTTAAATAAAGTTTGAATGTATAAATTATAATATAATTATGATCGAGCTTGAAATGGCGCGGCAGTTCGTAATTTGGCGATTCGAACTTTAAACGAATATGCAGAAGCCGTTTCAAGTCGAATTTCTATGAAACAAGAAATGTTCAGAGCTGGTAAAGTATATTTTTCTAGGGGAAGAGAAAAATCGAGATTTCATCATGTAGATTGTGAGTTATGACAAAATCAAATTTCCAGAAAAACGCTATGGAATTCCTTTATAATTTGCAACGCTTTATTTACGTTATAAAAGTGTTTTTCAGTATAATTAAATATCGGATTCGAATTTGGACAAATCCTTCTAGACCTAGGTATAATTTAATTTTTAGAATTTTACTGGAATTTTTAATTAACTAAACACGCGACTTTTTATTTGAAGTGTTTTGCACCCTGTATCAATATTTTAGGATTTCACAATATGAGTTGAACTACCTATATTATTATATTTTTGGGATCGTGAGACATTGCTCGTCTCACCGGTGTTTTTATTTCTGCTCGTAGCAGCTCATATATGAACAGAATTATAAATAAGGTACGTTAAATTTTACAACTCAAAACAAAAATATCCTAACTTATTTCTATGATCAAAAGGAGACCACATCTCGTTCTTTATCAACCGCATGTCCTGTTTGAAACGTGGAATGCTTTTATCCTCTCAATCCAAAATATAATCCCTATATAATAACCATAACATCCTCTAAAACCTAACTTTTCAATCCTCAGTCAACAAACTTCCGCCGCTCTTCATTCCTTCCTTCTCTGGAAAACGGAAAACGCTGATCCAAAATCCTCCCAAAAATAAAAGAAAAAAAATTCCTAAAATCAATATAGGAATATATATGAGTTCCTGAGTTCTTGCTCTTCACTATCATGTATTTTCAGAGGGATCGACGCTTGTTTATCTTGCTGCGTTTTATAGCAGCTTTGCAAATCGAGATAGGGCGGAGAGGTGATGATCATTAAAGCATGGATGGGTGGTTTAAAGGTCATTTAGGGGATTCGATGTCGAAGGATTTCGATGATTTTCTGGGCTCATCGCGTCGGCCTGGAAACCAGGTGGAAGAACTGGAGTAGTTCTATTCTTCGTGAAATGGGAAGTTGAGGGAGGGGACTTCGAGTACGTGAATGGAGAAAACCAAGCGGATACGGTTTTTAAACATAATGGCGGTTGTGTTAAATAAAGTGACTAAACGAGGGAAGGGAGAATCAAGAAATTGGGGGCGTTGGCATGTAGAGGGCGCTGTTCATTTGTGGAGGACGTGTACTGTTCTTCACGGATTAGTGTAGTTGTTCACGTAAAGGGAGAGAGTGTTATGTATATCGGAAGTAGCGGATGGTGGGGTGTATAGTAGGGCGTGGGCCGATACTTATCAGTAAAGCCTGTATATTTATAGACTAGCAAACAGCCATTCGAATCAAGGAAGCGATGTTTTACGGTGAACGAAAGTGAATCAACTGTTGGTAATTGCAATTGGATAAACGGAGTGATATTTTTGTGACAAGGAGAAGAAGAAGAATGCGGTGAAGTTTGTATTTGAATCGAAGGATGGAACTGAGAACGGCATGGATTTGTGGAGAGCGGATTTCGTAGATCTAAAGTTGGGAAGAAGGTTTATTGGAGCGGGTATGGTTTTTTCAAAATGAAAGTGGGTTATTTCGCGTTGGTGAGGCCCAAATATGTACATTCAAATTTAGTTCAGTTTAAATTAATAACATGTATAACCAGAAATTGAAATAACTTCTACATACTGTATCAGAATTTCGAACGATCTGTCATGTTGGGATCGTAGGAACGAGGCTACACACTGGAACTGACGGAGAGTGAATTGAAGCTCGTTACTATTTATTGCAAAATAAATTGTCCATCTGAATCAAAGACATTTAATCGTTTTTAATGATAACATTCCAATGTGAGTAAAACTCACCAACTCTGAACAGTTCTATTTTTATAACGTATATTTAGAACTGATAAATGATCACTGATTGATGTGTGTTAACTGTTTGGTTGAATTGTTTGTGTATTGATTTAAATCATAGATAACGATATATATATATATATATATATAAATCGTTAATCGAATATTGATTCTTTTTAACATAATATTTTATATTTGTGCTTGTTCAACATCTTTGATGCAGGGAAACAGGTTGGAGGGACCCAACTATGTTCCTTAATATTTATAATACTGTTCTGTTCATATATTGTAATATATGACGTGATATATAATATATTGTCGATTATGTGTGTTTGGACGATATTGGTCAGCATGATTTGATATGTTATATACCTTAGCATACTGGAATGTTGAAAAGGGAATTTTCAAAGTGAATATTGAAAATAAATTATTTATAAAATCAAAGGATTTTATAAAGGAGAAAATATTTATAAAGTCAAAGAAGATTTTATAAAAGGGATTTATTTTAAAAATCCAAAGCTTTTAAAGAAGGAATTTATTTATAAAATCAAAAGATTTTATAAAAAGGGAAATGCTTATAAAATCATAAGATTTTATAAAAGAGAATATTTAGATATTCAAAACGAGTAAATCGAATATGGTATTCGAAAGTTTGTAAATCGAATATGGTATTTGAAAGTTAGTCGAGTTAGTCATGTTAAACGAACATGGTTAGTCGAGTCGAGTTAGTCGATTATAGTTAATCGAAAGTAGTTAGTCAAATGTAGTTATTCGAAAGGAGTTAATCGAATTGAGTTAGTCAAACCAAGTTAGTCGAGTTAGTCGAATATGGCTAGTCGATTTGAGTTAGTCGAGTCGAGTTAGTCAAGTCGGGTTAATCGAGTCGAGTTAGTCGAGTCGAGTAAATCGAATATTAGTTATTCGAATATAAGTTAATCGAATATTAGTAATTCGATACAAGTTAAATAAGTTGAGCTAAATAAGTCGAGTTAATTAAGTTAAGTTAGTCAAAATGAGTTAATCAAACCGAGTTAATCCAAATGAGTAAATCCAAAGGAGTTAATCGAATAGAGTTAAAGGAGTTAATCGAATAGAGTTTATTCGAATAGAGGAGTTAATCGATGTTAGTTAAACCGAAAGGAGTAATCGATTATAGTTTAATCGAAAGGAGATTATCGAATATAGCGTATTCGAAAGAAAGAGATCGAATATAAGTTATTTGAAGTGAGCTGATCGAATATAAGTTATTCGAAGTGAGTTAATCGAATACAAGTTATTCGAAGAGGGTTATCGAATATAAGTTATTCGAAGAGAGATAATCGGATATAGGTTATTCAAAGAAGAGTTAATCAAATAGAGATTTCTCGAAAGAGACTTATACGTCGAATTCGATTATATCAAATTCGAGAAAGTACTTATGCTTTCCGTTTTTTTTTAAATCAAGAGAATATATTAATGAATTAGTGTTTGTTTAATTATTCGAATTAAGTAATAAATGGAAGTTATAATTTGAAGTTAGATTATTCGAAAGTAGGGATTAAAATGTTATCATTATAACAAATGCTTTTATAAAAGAAGTGGATTTGTAAATTGAATTCGAGAGAGACGTAAAGAAGTTTTCTAAAGGTTTAAAAGATAAAATTTGACCATTTCGAAGTTAAAACGTTGTTCAGTTAAGGTCTGAGAGGTAATTATACCCCAACTTGATTGACTTCCTTCTTAACTAAGGAATGGTAAGGTTTGATCGTGAAGGAGTTTTGGAAATGTTTTCCAAATAAGAATCAAAATTATTTTCTGATAATAGAAAATAAGAATTTAGAATATATGGAAACAGGAGATAAGTAAATTAATGAACGAAAGAGATAAATGTTAAATGATGATTGATCGATATAATTTCCACTTGGAAATAATATCGTTGTTTGCACACCTGTTTTTCTTTTATAGTTAACTCACCGACTATCGAAGTTTTTGACCATTTTAACGTTGTTAATATGGAGAGACTGGTTAGGTTATTATCCAAAGAACCACTCTTTATTGGCATAAGCGTTGCGAATCATATATGCCAAAGATAATTGAAGACGGAGTAAAGTGCAAGGGCTGTTGTATAAATCTTAGGTAAAGATTACCTAAGATGGTTGTACTGAATAGTGCCTTCGGTTTGTCCAGTCCCAGGACGACCTGTATGGAAGAATGTCTCACAGAGTATATTTAATAGATCGCGTAAGTTGATCTCTTCAAACGTATTTACGTTTGGAAGCGGAGGAATTCATTTCTCTTAGTTGTATACCCGTGGTATTTTTGGGGAAATCAATTTGTGATTTGGCAGGTATGACAATGTGACATTCAAAGTGAATAAACGTGTGATCTGTTAGAGATAAGTGTGGCCTCTAGCCTCACATTTGGAAATGACAAAAGTCGGGCAGGCAGCATGGCTATGTAGGTCACACCTATTAGGGTGTATAATCACCTAATCTAGAGTTTCGTTTGCTTCTAAAAATCTATTGTCGATGCTATCCCATTCGAGAAACGGCTGTTGATCCCAACCGTTGGTGATATACATTCAATGCACTCAAGCGAAATGAGTGGTCGGTCATATGTGGCCGGGTTGCAAGATGTTCTTGTTGAACCCAGTGTATTCCTCTCTAGAGGTACACTAGCGAAAGGTGGTTCCATACCTTATCATAGTTGGGAATCCATTATCCAATAAGTGCCCGCGGTTTTTGATTGTGTACTATGTATGTAGAACGTGAGATGAAAGCGTTTCTGCTAGATGATTATTATATTGTGGTTGATAGACATTATTATAATAGCAATGAGTTTTGATATAAAGATTATTTTGGATTCTCATAAGGGAAAAACCCGTTCCGTTATACGGCGTGGTCTTATGAGATATCGTTTAATGGCTCAAACCGTTTTAAACTGTTTTACTCATACCAGTCTCATGACTGACCCGGAGTTTATTTTATTTTGTTTTCCGTAAACTCTTGGGTGCCCAATTTTGTATGGGAAGTCAAGTAGTCGGGATTTACAGATACTTGAAGAGCTGGAGCAGGAGGCTTCAGGATTATATAACTATTGTTTATTTCCGCTGTGATGTAAGTGTTGTACTCTAATATACAAATGCAAATTTGTGATTTCAGGTTATGTTGTATATTATATTTTATTCGTTCCGCTGTGAGATTCGTGTTACTCTGATGTTGTATGTTATTCTTCTTCTTCTATTCTAAGTTTCTATCTTATCTATTCTCACCCTCTAACTTCTTTCTATTTACTTTCCGGTATTTTTCGATGTTTGGTTAGTCGTCATTGAGTTTATGTTGATAACCAAAGTCGCTAAAAACCGGGTCGTTACAGTTGGTATCAGAGCTTAAGGTTAAGTTATTACCTTGGCTCTGTGGCATGACACAGTAGAGGTGGGGTAAGCAATACCCTAGATTGAGTTGAGTGTATATATTCGAGTGACCATATATGTTATTTGATATAAAAGTGGTTTTATATTGTGGAGATTTGTTGGTTGTGTTTGTTATGAGTTCTGGTCGATCAGTTTGATCCACTGTATCGGTAGGGGTTTATAAACACTCGAATACGATGAACCGACACAGTATGTTTTGAAAAGAAGGGTAATGAAATAATTTTAACCAAAATATATTTTGATATAAACAAAGATTGATATTCAAATGATTATAATATATTGGTTATTATTATAATCGAGTATGATTATAAATTAAATGGTTATGTAAATAACCAATCAGAATTCATATAAGTAAAATATGTGAAAGCAGATGAGTTAAATCTGAAATTTAAATCAGAATTGAAATTAAAAACCCTGGAAATTGGAAAAGTGTTGGTAAATGGATTTTAATTAAATATATGAGAATTTTAAAATCTTGGGAGATTTTAAATTGGTTTACAAACATTTGGAATAGTATCTTGAAAATGGATTTCAAAATAGAAGTGGTTAGATATGGTTTTGAAAGTGATATAGTATTGAACTGACTACGGTCGTTGGAAAATAATTCTGATGATGATCCGGACATCATTGGTGTGATTTTCGAGTTTCTAAGTGACGGATTACTACCAAAGGTATTCATTTTGAATTGTTTTGAGAAAAGCAAGTGTTTTGAATCCTAAAAGGGAAAGTTTGATTTTCGACATGGTAAGCTGTTTAAAACTCCCAAGGAAGGATTGTTTGAATTAAAACCAAATTTGAATTAAAATTTGTAAAAGCAAATTGGGATTTAAAATAAAGTCAGTTAAGTGGTAATTGAAATTGAATTGAATTAGAATGATATCGAGACAAATTGGATTTGTGAGATTTGAATTTGAAGCCTAATTTGATAATCAAGTTAAGAGTTTGGAATCGAGAATGAAACTCGAGTTTGAAATGATATTTGGTTTGAATATAAGCGAATGATTGTGTTGGAGATAAAAGTGATTTGAGTTTGATTTGGACAACATTTGTATATGTTGAATTGGCTGCAGATGAAAATGATATAATGATATGCCCGACAAAAAGGTACAAGTTTATTTATATATGAGTTAGGTGATTTATGAGCCGATTTGGCAAGCCGATTGGCTGTTTGATTTTCTTTTGGTTTGAAGAAGGCCTAGAGAGGCGAGTTGAGTTTGAGCTATTGAGCCGTACAAAGGAGTGCTGGCGAAATTTTTTCAAAAATTTCGGGTGCTAGAAAATTTTCAGGATTTTTGAAATTTTTCATTGATAAGAATTAATTAATAATTTAATTAAAATAAATTGGTTTAGTGAAACCGGAGTTAAGAAGTGAAGAAATAATTTTAACCTAGTTGGTGGAGTTTGTTTTCAACCTTAGCAATTTCGAGGACGAAATTATTTTAAGTGGGGAAGAATGTAACGACCCGTATTTTTCTGCAATATATAATTAACTTATTTAATTATATAAATAGTGGTTTAGAATTCAACTGGTCGTTGAATTAAATAATAGTGAATATTTAATTAAAATAATAATTAAATAATATATTTAATTCCGAAATAATCAGAATGGGCTGAAATGGTGACGTGGTATGAATTGCGAAATTTGAAATATATAATTCAGTTTAGAATTTGAATTATAATAACGAATATATTATTTAAATAAAGTTTGGATGTATAAATTATAATATAATTATAATTTAGCTCGAAATGGCACGGCAATTCGTAATTTGGCGATTCGAACTTTAAACGAATATACAGAAGCCGTTTCAAGTCGGATTTCTGTGAAACAAGAAACGTTCAGGGCTGGTGAAGTATATTTTACTAAGGGAAGAGAAAAATAGAGATTTCGTCGTGTAGATTGTGAGTTATGACAAAATCAAATTTCTAGAAAAATGCTATGGAATTCCTTTATAATTTGTAACGCTATATTTACGTTATAAAAGGGTTTTTCAGTATAATTAAATATCGGATTCGAATTTGGACAAATCCTTCTAGACATAGGTATAATTTAATTTTTAGAATTTTAATGTAATTTTTAATTAATTAAATACGCGACTTTTTATTTGAAGTGTTTTGCACCTTGTATCAATATTTTTGGATTTCACAATATGAGTTGAACTACCGATATTATTCTATTTTTGGATCGTGAGACATTGCTCGTCTCACCGGTGTTTTTATTTCTGTTCGTAGCAGCTCATATATGAACAGAATTATAAATAAGGTACGTTAAATTTTACAACTCAAAACAAAAGTAGCCTAACTTATTTCTATGATCAAAAGGAGACCACGTCTCATTCTTTATCAACAACATGTCCTGTCTGAAACGTGGAATGCTTTTATCCTCTCAATCCAAAATATAATCCCTATATAATAACCATAACATCCTCTAAAACCTAACTTTTCATTCCTCAGTCAACAAACTTCCGCCGCTCTTCATTCCTTCCTTCTCTGGAAAACGGAAAATGCGGATCCAAAATCCTCCCAAAAATAAAAGAAAAAAAATTCCTAAAATCAATATAGGAATATATATATGAGTTCCTGAGTTCTTGCTCTTCACTCTCATGTGATTTTCAGAGGGACCGACGCTTGTTTTTCCTGCTGCGTTTTATTACAGCGTGTGCAAATCGAGATAAGGTGGAGAGGTGATGATCATTGAAGCATGGATGGGTGGTTTACAGTTCGTTTGGGGGATTTGATGTCGAAGGAGTTCGGTGATTTTCTGGGGTCATCGCGTCGGCCTAGAAACCAGGTGGAAGAACTAGAGCAGTTCTGTTCTACGTGAAATGGGAAGTTGAGGGAGGGGACTTTGAGTACGTTAATGGAGAAAACCAAGCGGATATGGGTTTTAAACATAATGACGGTTGTGTGAACGTAAGTGACTAAATAAGGGAAGGGAGAAGCAAGAAATTGGGGGCGCCGGCATGTAGAGGGCGTTGTTCATTTCTGGAGGACCTGTACTGTTCTTCACGGATTAGTGGAGTTGTTCACGAAAGGGCGAGAGTGTTATGTATATCGGAAGTAGCAGGTGGTGGGGTGTACAGTAGGGCGTGGGCCGATACTTATCAGTAAAGCTTGTATATTTACAAACTAGCAAACAGCCATTCGAATCAAGGAAGCGGTGTTTTACGGTGAACGAAAGTGAATCAACATTTGGTAGTTGCAGTTGGATAAACGGAGTGAAATTTTTGTGAGAAGGAGAGGAAGAAGAATGTGGTGAAGTTTGTACTTGAATCAAAGGATTGAACTGAGAATGGCGTGGATTTGTGGAGAGTGGATTTTGCAAATCTGAAGTTGGGAAGAAGGTTTATTGGAGCGGGTATGGTTTTCTCAAAATGATAGTGCACTATTTTGCGTTGGTGAGGCCCAAATATGTACATTCAAATTTAGTTCAGTTTAAATTAATAACACGTATAACCGGAAATCGAAATAACTTCTACATACTGTATCAGAATTTCAAAATATCAGTCAGTTGGGATCATAGGAACGAGGGCTACACGCTGGAACTGACGGGGAGTGAATGGAAGCTCGTTACAATTTATTGCAATATAAATTGTCCGTCTGAATCAAAGATAGTTAATCGTTTTTAACGATAACAGTCCAATGTGAGTAAAACTCACCAACTCTGAACAGTTCTATTTTTATAACATATATTTAGAATTGATAAATGATGACTGATTACTGTGTGTTAACTGTTTGGTTGAATTGTTTGCGTATTGATTTAAATCATAGACAACGATATATATATATATATATCGTTAATCGAATATTGATTCTTTTTAATAAAATGTTTTATATTCGTGCTTGTTTAACATCTGTGATGTAGGGAAACAGGTTGGAGGGACCCAACTGGGTTCCTAAATATTTATAATACTGTTCATTTCATATATTGTAATATATGATGTAATATATTATCTATTGTCGATTATGTGTGTTTGGACAATATTGGTCAACATGATTTGATATGTTAAATACCCTAGCATACCGGAATGTTGAAAAGGGAATTTTCAAAGTGAATATTGAAAATAAATTATTTGTAAAATCAAAGGATTTTATAAAGGAGAAAATGTTGAAAAGGGAATTTTCAAAGTGAATATTGAAAATAAATTATTTGTAAAATCAAAGGATTTTATAAAGGAGAAAATATTTATAAAGTCAAAGAAGATTTTATAAAAGAGATTTATTTTAAAAATCCAAACCTTTTAAAGAAGGAATTTATTTATAAAATCATATGATTTTATAAAAAGGGAAATGCTTATAAAATCATAAGATTTTATAAAAGAGAATATTTATAAATGGAATTATAAATAAAGGGAAATCTTTATAAATGAAATAATTATAAAAAGGAAATATTTATAAAATCATAAGATTTTATAAAGGAGATATTTATTTGTTAAATAAATAGGAGATATTAAATGAATTGTTTATTTATTAAATAAATAGGATATTATAAACGAATAATTTATTTAGAAAATAAATAAAGATATACAAGGAAATATTTGTGAAATTGAAATAGGAAGAAAAATATTTGTAAAACCTTTACAAATGAAATTGAAAGAGGAATATTTGTAAAACCTTTACAAATGAAATCAAAAATGCGATATTTGTAAAACACTTATAAATTGAAAGATAAAGGAAATATTTATTTGTTAAATAAATAGATTATAAAAGAGATATTTATTTGTTAAATAAATAGAAATAAATTAAAGGAATATTTATTTAGAAATAAATAGAATAAAAGAATATTTATTGGGAAAAATAAATAGAGTTAATGAAAAGTAGTTAATCGAAATTAGTATTCGAAGGAGTTAATCGAATTTAGTATTCGAAGGAGTTAATCGAATTTAGTATTCAAAGGAGTTATATCGAATTTAGTATTCGAAGGAGTTAATCGAATTTAGTATTCGAAGGAGTTAATCGAATTTAGTATTCAAAGGAGTTAATGGAATTTAGTATTCGAAGGAGTTAATCGAATTTAGATATTCGAAACGAGTAAATCGAATATGGTATTCGAAAGTTAGTCGAGTTAGTCAAGTTAAACGAACATGGTTAGTGGAGTCGAGTTAGTTGATTATAGTTAATCGAAAGGGGTTAGTCAAATGTAATTATTCGAAAGGAGTTAATCGAATCGAGTTAGTCAAATGAAGTTAGTCGAGTTAGTCGAATATGGCTAGTCGAGTTGAGTTAGTCGAGTCGAGTTAGTCAAGTCGAGTTAATCGAGTCGAGTTAGTCGAGTGAGTTAGTCAAGTCGAGTAAATCGAATATTAGTTATTCGAATATAAGTTAATCGAATATTAGTTATTCGATAGGAGTTAAATAAGTTAAGTTAAAAAAGTCGAGTTAATTCAGTTAAGTTATTCAAGATGAGTTAATCAAACCGAGTTAATCCAAATGAGTAAATCCAAAGGAGTTAATCGAATATAGTTTATTCGAATAGAGTTAAAGGAGTTAATCGAATATAGTTTATTCGAATAGAGTTAAAGGAGTTAATCGATGTTAGTTAAATCGAAAGGAGTAATCGATTATAGTTTAATCGAAAGGGGATTATCGAATATAGCGTATTCGAAAGAAAGAGATCGAATATAAGTTATTCGAAGTGAGCTGATCGAATATAAGTTATTCGAAGTGAGTTAATCGAATATAAGTTATTCCAAGAGGGTTATCGAATATAAGTTATTCGAAGAGAGATAATCGGATATAGGTTATTCGAAGAAGAGTTAATCAAATAGAGATTTCTCGAAAGAGAGTTATACGTCGAATTTGGGAAAGTACTTATGCTTTCCGGTTTTTTTTTAAATCGAGAGAATATATTAATGAATTAGTGTTTGTTTAATTATTCGAATTAAGTAATAAATGGAAGTTATAATTTGAAGTTAGATAATTTGAAAGTAGGGATTATAATGTTATCGTTATAACAAATGCTTTTATAAAAGAAGTGGATTCGTAAATTGAATCTGAGAGAGACATAAAGAAGTTTGTTAAAGGTTTAAAAAATAAACTTTGACCATTTCGAAGTTAAAACGTTGTTCAGTTAAGGTCTGAGAGGTAATTATACCCCAACTTGATTGACTTCCTTCTTAACTAAGGAATGGTAACGTTTGATCGTGAAGGAGTTTTGGAAATGTTTTCCAAATAAGAATCAGAACTTTTTTCTGATAATAAAAAATAAGAATTTAGAATATATGGAAACAGGAGATAAGTAAATTAATGAACGAAAGAGATAAATGTTAAATTATGATTGATCAATATAATTTCCACTTGGAAATAATATCGTTGTTTGCACACCTTTTTTTCTTTGATAGTTAACTCAACAACTATCGAGGCTTTTGACCATTTTAACACTGTTAATATGGAGAGACCGGTTGGATTATTATCCGAAGAACCACTCTATATTGTCATAAGCGTTGCGAATCATATATGCCAAAGTTAATAGAAGACGGAGTAAAGTGCAAGATCTGTTGCATAAATCTTAGGCAAAGATTACCTATGATGGTTGTACTGAATAGTGCCTTCGGTTTGTCCAATCCCGTGATGACCTGTATGGAAGAATGTCAGACAGAGTATATTTAATAGATCGCGTAAGTTGATCTCTTCAAACGTATTTACGTTTGGTGGTGGAGGAATTTGTTTCTCTTAGCTGTATACCCGTGGTATTTTTGGGGAAATCAATTTGTGATTGGCGGGTATGACAATGTGACATTCAAAGTGAGTAACCGTGTGATCTATCAGAGATAAGCGTGGCCTCAAGCCTCACATCCGGAAATGACAAAAGTCGGGCAGGCGGCATGGCTATGTAGGTCGCACCTATTAGGGTGTATAATCACCTAATCTAGAGTTTCATTTACTTCTAAAAATCTATTGTCGATGCTGTCCCATTCGAGAAACGGTTGTTGATCCCAACCGTTGGTGATATACATTCGATACACTCAAGCGAAATGAGTGATCAGTCATGTTTGGTCGGGTTGCAAGATGTTCTTGTTGAACCCAGTGTATTCCTCTCTAGAGGTACACTAGCGAAAGGTGGTTCCATACCTTGTCACAGTTGGTAATCTATTATCCAATAAGTGCCCGTGGTTTTTGATTGTATACTATGTTTGTAGAACGTGAGATGAAAGCGTTTCTGCTAGATGATTATTTATTGTGGTTGATAGACATTATTATAATAGCAATGAGTTTTGATATAAAGATTATTATGGATTCTCATAAGGGAAAAACATGTTCCGTTATACGGCGTGGTCTTATGAGATATCGTTTAGTGGCTCAAACCGTTTTAAACTGTTTTACTCATACCAGTCCCATGACTGACCCGGAGTTTATTTTGTTTTGTTTTCCCTAAACTCTTGGGTGCCTAATTTTGTACGGGCAGTCAAGTAGTCGGGATTTACAGATACTTGAATAGCTGGAGCAGGAGGCTTCAGTATTATATAACTATTGTTTATTTCCGCTGTGATGTAAGTGTTGTACTCTTATATTCAAATGCAAATTTGTGATTTCAGGTTATGTTGTGTATTATATTTTATTCGTTCCGATGTGAGTATCTTATCTATTCTCACCCTCTAACTTCTTTCTATTAACTTTCCGATATTTTTCGATGTTTGGTTAGTCGTTATTGAGTTTATGTCGATGACCAAAGTCGCTAAAAACTGGGTCGTTACACTAACACTTTGCTTATTCAAACTCGTAATTTGTTTTAAAAGTGTGATACCAAATGAAACCTTCCTAGGTTTGATACCAGATAAAACTCTCCTAAACTTTCAACCATTTGATAGTGGTTAAAGTCATCGCCTTTTTATTAATATCAAATGAGACGTTACGACCTTGTTTAATTTACTGCCATTTCCATCTTCTTGAGTTGAGTTTTCCATGTCGAGTGTCCATGTGTTTATAGCTATCATATATCCTTCTTCTTCTATCTCTTCCAAAACAAGGATCGACTCTTGGGTTCTTCTTCTCCTGGCTCTTCTGCTTCATCAGCCTCTATCTCATCCTACCCTTCGATGTTGCCGTTATCTACTGACCAAACTATGTTGCATCCTTGACAACTTTTTATGTCATTACCGTTGTCATTTATCCACTGGTCATAATATGCAAAATTTTGGTTCCTGAGCTTAGCATAACCTCCTCGTCTTTTTTTTCCTCCACGGGTTCTTCCATAGATTCTTCTTCTTTTATTTATGTGGGTATCAATTCTTTGAAGTCAATGACGGTGTTGTCTCCTCATCACTTGATAAGATGATGAGCTCAGGATCCTCTCAAGGAATGACCCATATGGCTAGGAGCATGTTTTCCGAACTAAATAAGGAAAAGGGAAGGCTATGATTCCTTCTACTATCACTAGAGATCTCTATGGATTTATTTTCCTTCGGCTTGGATGATTCCCCTTTGCAGACCTTCCTTCTGTTGGGATTCAACGAAGTCAAAGGACAAATATCAATAATAAGCTCTAGTTATTATTCTAATAGCAAAGAAATGTGAAATTCACGATGTCATTTGTTGTTATCTATTATTCCTGTAGGATCAATAATAACCCTAGAGGGGGGGGTGAATAGGGTTTTAACACTAAGTAAAAATAAATCCAGAGATAAAAATCAATGCAGAAAGAAAATCACACGCAAAGATACCCAGCTTCGGCAAACTGTGCCTACTGCTGCCTTTCTAAGATTTCTACTAGGAGATACAAACAGATCCCGCTTACAATCCTATGTAAACTTGCAACTTCTGCTCCTGTCAGACCCTAAGCTTAAAATCCTAGACTGGCCTGTGTATCCTAGACCAGATTTTCCCAGACCACAATCCTGCAATCTGTAATCCTAGTTTTACAAGAAACTAGAAAAAGAAATTTTATCAAGAACAAATTACACAAACAATTACAAGGGGAATTCAAAAGAAAACAAATTTAAACACCCCCCTTTATAAAAGAAACTTGGCTTGACCAAGTAAACCAGGCCGGCTCCTTTTGTTTAACCATTCATTGTTCTAGTCCGATCTCCTTCTTCTAGAAATTAAAAAAAATGGCGGCTCTCAAAGGAAACTAGGGTTTCCTCTGTTGTTCTCAAATCGAATCGCAAATTGATGTTTTTTTTATAAAAAAAAAACTCTGAAGCTTGAAATCTTAGAAGCACTCTCGTCGATTGATCTTGCAGTGGTTGCGACAGAAAATCAAATGGGTAATTTCTGAATTGAATCGCTTTTCTGTTCTCTGAAATTTTGTGTGTTCTTCTGATCTCTGTCGATGATGAAGTGTGTGTTTATATAGGGGTTTAGAAACCCTAGTACTCTGATTTTCATTGAAGACTTGATCTGATTTGCGTGGTGTTTCCTGTTTTAGTTGAGATGATTTCTACGGCTTGATTGAGATGTATCTTTCCCCTTTTGATTTGCGGATTCTCGGCTTTGCGTGATTAAAATTGTCCATGATTTGAATGTGAATTTCCTCTTTTGAAATGGCACGATTGAATTTGGTTTTTCTGCCTTACACCATCTTGATTTGAATCTGATTTCTGAGTTTCCTCCTTTGTCATATTCGAATGAAAAAGAGATTTGTTGCCTAAAAAACGTCTTGAATGACTTTCTTGAATTAGTTGCCGTGATTGTGTCCATGAATGAATTCCTTGATTACACTTGATGGAAAAATTCCAGTAATGAAATTTGGTAATTTTGAAATTAATTTCTTGCCATAAAATCCTGGGTCTTGGACAATTTTGCCTGATACTTTCTGAGAGTAATTGGTTTATTTCTTAGCAAACATGGAATTGTGATTTCTCAAAAAAAACTTTGCCAAGAAAGATTTGTGGAAAGTAATTTGCAAGGAAACCTTGCCGAAATAATTGTGTATTACCTTCCTGAAAAACATGCCTTTAGTTTTCTGATTTTTTATTACTGGAAACATTTAAAAAAAATTGTCTTTCCTGAAAGTGGTTATCACTAATTGTTGGGCTTGACATTTGCATAATTTGTAACCATGCAATTTGGAACCACCATCTTTGTACCATGTGAAAAACTGCTACATGAATATGTGCTTGCCTCACTTGTTCTACTGCTATGTTGTTCTCATATAAAACAGTAGTTAACCTTGTCGTATCAGAAACACTAGCATGCACCACCATGGCATAACTGACTTGATGTGTTGCTTTCATATATAGCTGCACATTCCAGTGTATTTCATTAGCACCTTGGAGTTGCACCACACTTTTATACTGCCATGCAAACAAGAATTTTAAGTTGGCTCATATATGTTTGTATTCTCCTGAGAACTTCACTGTCTTGTAATTCATTTACTGCTATGCTCCATTCATGAACTGCTGTGTTGTTGTACATCCATGCATGAGCTGTTTGAATTAACTGAACTTATATACAAATGTACATGCTCACTTCAGTTTTGATAAGAAGGCACCATTTATACATTTTCATGCTGCATTTGAAATCTGACTTATGCACATTAACTTGTACATCCTGTGTACTGCTTGCATCCATGAGTTGTTGTGTCCTACCATGTTGCTGTGTGACCATGGCTTGTTTACATTGCTGATTTGAAATTATTTGTGTTGAGTGCTCGGCCATGTTCCTATGCCACTTATTTGTTCATGCTGCACCCATGCTATTGAGCCTTGCTAGGATTTGCACCATTGTTCCACTTGTACTCGGGCTGTCTCATTCTAGAACATGCTGTATCACCATTTTGACATTGGGTTGCTTTGTTTTCACACTGTTTTTGAGTTTGCTGATGTATACCTTCATTTCTCTTTTGAATATTTTTTTTTAATCTTGTCTTTTGATCCTGAAACAAAAGAAACAAAAAAAAAACAAATAGCAGTCAAACTGTACTGTGTTGAGGCTGGTCAGAATCAATTGGTTCTGATCAGCAAACCAGCATGGTTATGGCGTGGTTGTTCAAGTCTGAAAATATGATGAGAAAAACACACAAAAAAAACTGAGACAAAAAAGAATCAAAATCTATAAAATTCTATTTGTTCAGTGCTTATTTTAGTTCCTGTGTACTGTGTGTATTTTCTTTTGTGTGGCAGGTTTCAAGATGATGCACCAGAAACTTAGAGCAGTAAGAGTGTGCACAACAAGATTAATCCAGCAAAGAGATGTATATGTAGTGTAGACATTTGAATTGAGTTTATTTGTAATTGTGAATTCAGAAAGCCATGTAATAAGTGAGAGTTAGATTGTATATAATTGTTTTTGTGAAATAAAATATTATTGGAAGACAAATACTTGTGTAAATTTCCTGTATTTTGTGTAAAGCATTATCAACCAATAATACTAATTATTTCACCATCAAACACATCAGTAAAAAAAAATCTATTTGTTATCATCAAACAAAAAATCAGTATTCAACAAACTCCCCCTTTTGATGATGACAAACAGACTTAAGATTTTTGGGGATTACAAGATGTGTTTGAGCAGAACTCCCCCTATATTTGTGCTCCCCCTATCACACAACTCCCCCTACCAGTTGTAAACAGACACACGTTAAGAAAAATTGGAATAAGAAGGAAATGATTAAACACTTAGCATTAATGGCAAAATAAAATCTACAGAACTCTGTAAACAACACAAAATCTTAACTTCTTCCCCCCCTTTGTAATCATCAAAAGATGAACAGTTCTGAACATTTGCAAAAGGCATGTACCGTAGTTATAAATCAAGTTATTTTGACAGAATCAGAGCCGTAAATCCCAAGCAATCAAATAAAAAATCATAATAATTCATAAAGTAGGAACATACTTCACAAAAGCAGAGGATGGAATGGAAAGTTATTTAATATATATCAGGGAGGATTTTATCAGCTTAAAATATATATATATATATATATATACACTTCAAGAGCACACTAACCACTCATAACCAGAGCTTGGATTTTTAAATGGGATTAGTTGCAGCATGAAAATAAGTAAACTCATAACCGTTCATGACCAGATCTTGGATTTTTAAATGAGGTCAGAGAACTACTTATTATATATATTATTATTATTATTATTATTATTATTATTATTATTAATTCCCTTAATATATATATATATATAACAATGATGAATGTTAGAAGGGTGATAGTGACAGAGATGGTTTGTGAAAAAAAAAGTTCATAAATTACTCATATTATAAAATATATCCAATCACATCAGAGTTGCAGACAAACTTTTATCCATCTCATATTCTGAAATCTTGTACAGTCACAATTTTATCAGAAAATGTCCAAAAAGAAAATTGTTCGTTTCTTGATGATTTGAAGACTGGATTATTTGTCAGAAAATGGTATTGATAACAGAACATCTTAAGAGGAAATTTACCCAAAAATGCAAAGAGATTAATTTATTTCTATAATTCCCAAATCCAATCGTAATCTGCAAAACCTATCTTCGGGAAGGGGTTTTGTGAAAATATCAGCAAGCTGAGATTCTGCTGGAATAAATTCAATACAAATGTCCTCATTTGCAATATGATCTCTAAGGAAGTGGTGTCTCACATCAATGTGTTTTGTGCATGAATGATGTACAGGATTATTTGATAAATCAATTGCACTTTTACTGTCGCACTTTAAAGGAACTCGTTTATAGCAAAGCCCAAAATCAGATAACGTCCGCATCATCCATAAAATCTGTGCATAGCAACTTCCTAAAGCAATATATTCAGCCTCAGTGGTGGATAAAGCAACACAATTTTGTTTACGACTTGACCATGAAACAAGTGAATGACCTAGCATGAAACAAGTTCCACTAGTACTCTTCCTATCAGTGAGTGAGCCAGCATAATCAGCATCGGTAAACCCAACTAAATTAAAGTTATCACAAGAAGGATACCATAAACCAAGGTTTGGTGTGTGTACCAAATATCTCAGAATTCGTTTTGTGGCTTTTAAGTGAGATTCTTTTGGATTAGATTGAAAACAAGCACACAAACAAACAGAAAACATAATATCGGGTCTAGAAGCAGAAAGATAAAGAAGTGAACCGATAATACCGCGATATTTTTTCTGATCAACAGCAACACCTTTTTCATCTTTGTCAAGCTTGGTTGTTGGACTCATTGGTGTTTTCATTGGTTTTGCATCTTCAACTCCAAATTTCTTCAGTAACTCCATCAGACACTTTGTCTGAGAGATAAAGATACCTTTGCTGCTCTGTTTGATTTGAAAGCCAAGAAAATATTTCAGTTCTCCCACCAAGCTCATCTCAAATTTGTCCTGCATAACTTTTTCAAATTTTTCACAAAAGACATCATTAGTAGCACCGTATATGACATCATCAACATAGATTTGAACAATCAAAAAATCATCACCGTCATGTGAAAGAAACAGAGTTGTGTCAGCACACCCTTTTTTAAAACCGTTTTCCAAAAGATAAGTACAGAGACAGTCATACCAAGCTCGAGGAGCTTGCTTAAGGCCATACAATGCTTTTTCTAATTTATACACATGATTTGGAAAATCGTGATTCTCAAAACCAGGGGGTTGTTCAACATAAACCTCTTCTTTTAGTTCTCCATTCAGAAAAGCACTTTTCACATCCATTTGTTTCAGTTTAAAACCTTTGAAACATGCAAAGCTCAACAAGATTCTAATCGCTTCTAACCTAGCTACTGGGGCAAACGTCTCATCAAAGTCAATGCCTTCGATCTAATTGTATCCCTTAGCAACCAACCTAGCTTTGTTTCTAATTACATTTCCAGACTCGTCAAGTTTATTTTTAAACACCCACTTTGTTCCAACTACTGGATAGTCTTTTGGCCTAGGTACCAAGTTCCAGACTTTGTTTCTCTCAAACTGGTTAAGTTCTTCTTGCATAGCTAATAACCAAAATTCATCATTAAGAGCAATATCATAAGAACCTGGTTCTATTTCAGATACAAAAGCATTATGAATACAAAAAGTACAAACATCCTTATTGAGAGAGGAACGTGTACGAACACCAGCTGTTGGACTTCCAATTACCAAATCTGGAGGATGATTGGGCTTGAATTTCAGTCTTTCAACATTTGTTTCTGCTTCAGCGGCTTCTTCGTTGTTTGCTTCAACATCGTTGCTTTCTTGTTCAACTTCTTGAGCACCACCATCATCTTTATCATCTTCAGAGATCATATCCACATCTGATTCATTGAACTTTACATTGACGGTTTCCACAATTGTTCTTGATTGTTTATTGAAGATTCTGTAAGCTTTGCTTCTTGTGGAATAACCCATGAAAATTCCATCAATTGTTTTTGGCTCAAATTTCCCAAGTTGTTCTCCTGTGTTCAAAATATAACAAGGACATCCAAATACTCTAAAATACGAAATGTTAGGCTTTTTGTCAGACCAAAGTTCATATGGCGTTTTATTAAGTATTGGTCTAATCATAACTCTGTTCATTACATAGCATGAAGTATTTACTGCCTCAGCCCAGAAGGTTTGAGGCAAATTATATTCACATAACATAGATCTAGCCATTTCTTGTAATGTACGATTTTTGCTTTCAACCACCCCATTTTGTTGAGGAGTTCGAGGAGCAGAAAATTCATGTTTAAAACCGTTTTCTTCACAAAGTTTTTCAAAGTCCAAATTTTCAAATTCACCTCCATGATCACTTCTCAAGGTTTTAATTGAAAACCCTTTTTCATTTTGAACAAGTTTTGAAAATTTTGAAAAATACTCAAAAGTTTCAGACTTTTTGGCTAGAAAGTAAACCCATGTAAATCTAGAGTAATCATCAACCAATACATAACAATAACGTTTACCATTTAAGCTAGCAATGTCAGTAGGTCCAAACAAATCCATATGAATCAATTCAAGCACGCGTGACGTACTAACAGCATTTTTTGGACGAAAAGATGAGCGATTAAGTTTTCCCATAGTACAGGCTTTACACACTTTGTTATTTTTGAATTTTTGATGAGGTAAACCTCTGACAAGTTCATTTGTTTCCAGTCTTTCAAGAAGACCCATACTTGCATGTGCCAGCCTTCTGTGCCATAGAATTGCCTCCTCTTCCGTTGCTATCAAGCACCTAGAAACAGTTACATCATCGAAGGAGAGTGTGTAGACATTTCCAATTCTTTTTCCTGTAAAAACAACCTTTCCAGAGGATATTTCTATGATTTTGCAAACATTACTGTCAAACACAACATTCATTCCTTTATCACATAGTTGACTGATAGAGATAAGATTGTGAAATAGATTATCAACATATAAGACATCGGTTAAGGCAAAAATACTGTTACCTACTTTTCCTTTACCAATAATTTTACATTTGTTGTTGTCACCTAGAGTCACATTCCCACCTTTATGTTTTTCAAGGCTAAGGAACAGTCTTTTGTCTCTTGTCATATGTTTGGAGCAACCTGAATCCAAATACCATTTCTGTTGCTCCTTAGCCCGCCAACATACCTACACACACAGAGAAGAGGATGACCCAGAGAATCTTCTAGGTCCAAGCATATCAGTAGTAGAAAAATGATAATCATAAGATTCTTTTGGCACCCAGATTTGATTTTTCCTTTTATTTGTGTTCCAATTATTATGATAATTGTGTGCCAAGTATTTAGGAACCCAAACCTTTTTGAACTTTTGAATCTTATTGCAGTTTTCAAGGCTGTGACCAATTTCTCCACATTTTACACATTTGAGAAAGATACCTCTACTTTTTACATTGTCAATTTTAGTTATTTTTTCTTGTACCTTTCCAAAGCCAAGTCCTTTTCTATTATTTGCAAACAGTTGGTTTCCAAGCAACATGTTAAAAGATGTTTGACCAATTGAGAATTTATTCAAAGTAACTTCAAGATATTGAACTCTCGTTCTTAATATTGTGTTCTCGTTCACAAGTGAAGTGTAATTCTTTCTTTTAGTGTCATCTTCTTTTAGAGTCAGATTTACTTTTTCAAGATTCTCCATGGTGCACTTGAGTGTTGAGAGTTCTAGATTCACAGCCTTACAAATCACAATCTAGATTGTTGTTTTTGAAACGTTTTCAAGTTCAGATTTCAACTTCTTATTATTGTGAATGAGATCAAGGTTTTTTGCCTTCAGTTTCCCTGCTTCGGATTCTAATGTGTCAATAATTTCAGAAAGATGTCTGCACATTTAAACTAGATCGTTATAATTGTATACCTCAGTGGTTTCTTCATTGGCATCTTTTAGATCTGACTTTTCCATGAAGCACGGGTTGCTTTCTTCCTCACTGTTGTCTGAATCTTCTTCTCCTTCCTCGTCATCCCAAGTTATAGCAAAAGCTTTCTTCTTCTTCTTGTTTCTTTGGAGAAGTGGACAATTTGGTTTTATGTGTCCCGGCTTTTGACAGTTGTAGCAGAGTGGTTCATCTTCTGAATTGTTGGTCTTTGATTTATTTCTACGAGGTTTGAATTTTCTCCACTTCGTGAGTTGTCTGACTGCCATGGCAAGCTGTTCAATAGGATCTTCACCATCACTGGTAATGGTGTTGGATAGAGCTATTGACTTCTTCTTCAGATCCGAGTTGTTGCGATCTTCTCTTGCTTTTAGCTCCATTTCATACGTCATTAAATTCCCGATAAGCTCTTCCATGCTTAGCTTACTCAGATCGTTAGATTCTTGAATGGCTGTGACTTTTGCTTCAAAGTTCATTGGCAGAACACGCAGAATCTTTCTCACAAGTTCCACTTCAGTATAGACCTTTCCAAGAGCTCTAGCATTGTAGACCAGCACAGAGAAGCGTCCATACATGTCCTTGATGCTCTCGTCCTTTAGCATGATGAAGTTTTCATATTCATTGCTGAACATGGAAAGACGGGATTCTTTAACCTGTGAAGTTCCTTCGTGTGTGACTTCCATTGTATGCCAAATTTCCTGGGCTGTATTACAATGAGAAATTCTGTTATATTCTGTTTTATCAAGAGCACAAATCAGAGCATTCATAGCTTTAGAATCTATAGAGTATAGTTTCTTATCATTTGCATCCCAACTACTTTTTGGTTTAGGTGTTACAGTTTCATTAACAGTTTCAGTAGGAGGTTTATATCCAGTTTCAATAATATCCCAGACATCATAATCAACAGACACAAGATAGATTTTCATCCTAGCTTTCCAATATGCGTAATCACCACCATTGAACATGGGTGGTCTAGCAATAGATTGACCTTCAGAAAAAGCATTGTTCATTGAAGTCATGATTCTAGGGTTACACGCTGGCTCTGATACCAATTGTAGGATCAGTAATAACCCTAGAGGGGGGGTGAATAGGGTTTTAACACTAAGTAAAAATAAATTCAGAGATAAAAATCAATGCAGAAAGAAAATCACACGCAAAGATACCCAGCTTCGACAAACTGTGCCTACTGCTGCCTTTCTAAGATTTCTACTAGGAGATACAAACAGATCCCGCTTACAATCCTATGTAAACTTGCAACTCCTGCTCCTGTCTGACCCTAAGCTTAAAATCCTAGACTGACCTGTGTATCCTAGACCAGATTTTCCCAGACCACAATCCTGCAATCTGTAATCCTAGTTTTACAAGAAACTAGAAAAAGAAATTTTAACAAGAACAAATTACACAAACAATTACAAGGGGAATTCAAAAGAAAACAAATTTAAACACCCCCCTTTATAAAAGAAATTTGGCTTGACCAAGTAAACCAGGCTGGCTCCTTTTGTTTAACCATTCATTGTTCTAGTCCGATCTCCTTCTTCTAAAAATTAAAAAAATGGCGGCTCTTAAAGGAAACTAGGGTTTCCTCTGTTGTTCTCAAATCGAATCGCAAATTGATGTTTTTTTTTAAGAAAAAAAAACTCTAAAGCTTGAAATATTAGATGCACTCTCGTCGATTGATCTTGCAGTGGTTACAACAGAAAATCAAATGGGTAATTTCTGATTTGAATCGCTTTTCTGTTCTCTGAAATTTTGTGTGTTCTTCTGATCTCTGTCGATGATGAAGTGTGTGTTTATATAGGGGTTTAGAAACCCTAGTACTCTGATTTTCATTGAAGACTTGATCTGATTTGCGTGGTGTTTCCTGTTTTAGTTGAGATGATTTCTACGGCTTGATTGAGATGTATCTTTCCCCTTTTGATTTGCGGATTCTCGGCTTTGCGTGATTAAAATTGTCCACGATTTGAATGTGAATTTCCTCTTTTGAAATGGCACGATTGAATTTGGTTTTTCTGCCTTACACCATCTTGATTTGAATCTGATTTGTGAGTTTCCTCCTTTGTCATATTCGAATGAAAAAGAGATTTGTTGCCTAAAAAACATCTTGAATGACTTTCTTGAATTAGTTGCCGTGATTGTGTCCATGAATGAATTCCTTGATTACACTTGATGGAAAAATTCCAGTAATGAAATTTGGAAATTTCGAAATTAATTTCTTGCTATAAAATCCTGGGTCTTGACCAATTTTGCCTGATACTTTCTGAGAGTAATTGGTTTATTTCTTAGCAAACATGGAATTGTGATTTCTCAAAAAAAACTTTGCAAAGAAAGATTTGTGGAAAGTAATTTGCAAGGAAACCTTACCGAAATAATTGTGTATTACCTTCCTGAAAAACATGCCTTTAGTTTTCTGATTTTTTATTACTGGAAACATTTTAAAAAAATGTCTTTCCTGAAAGTGGTTATCACTAATTGTTGGGCTTGACATTTGCATAATTTGTAACCATGCAATTTGGAACCACCATCTTTGTACCATGTGAAAAACTGCTACATGAATATGTGCTTGCCTCACTTGTTCTACTGCTATGTTGTTCTCATATAAAACAGTAGTTAACCTTGTCGTATCAGAAACACTAGCATGCACCACCATGGCACACCTGACTTGATGTGTTGCTTTCATATATAGCTGCACATTCCAATGTATTTCATTAGCACCTTGGAGTTGCACCACACTTTTATACTGCCATGCAAACAAGAATTTTAAGTTGGGTCATATATGTTTGTATTCTCCTGAGAACTTCACTGTCTTGTAATTCATTTACTGCTATGCTCCATTCATGAACTGCTGTGTTGTTGTACATCCATGCATGAGCTGTTTGAATTAACTGAACTTATATACAAATGTACATGCTCACTTCAGTTTTGATAAGAAGGCACCATTTATCCATTTTCATGCTGCATTTGAAATCTGACTTATGCACATTAACTTGTACATCCTGTGTACTGCTTGCATCCATGAGTTGTTGTGTCCTACCATGTTGCTGTGTGACCATGGCTTGTTTACATTGCTGATTTGAAATTATTTGTGTTGAGTGCTCGGCCATGTTCCTATGCCACTTATTTGTTCATGCTGCACCCATGCTATTGAGCCTTGCTAGGATTTGCACCATTGTTCCACTTGTACTCGAGCTGTCTCATTCTAGAACATGCTATATCACCATTTTGACATTGAGTTGCTTTGTTTTCACACTGTTTTTGAGTTTGCTGATGTATACCTTCATTTCTCTTTTGAATATATTTTTTTTAATCTTGTCTTTTGATCCTAAAACAAAAGAAAAAAACAGCAGTCAAACTGTACTGTGTTGAGGTTGGTCAGAATCAATTGGTTCTGATCAGCAAACCAGTATGGTTATGGCGTGGCTGTTCAAGTCTGAAAATATGATGAGAAAGACACACAAAAAAACTGAGACAAAAAAGAATCAAAATCTATAAAATTCTATTTGTTCAGTGCTTATTTTAGTTCCTGTGTACTGTGTGTATTTTCTTTTGTGTGGCAGGTTTCAAGATGATGCACCAGAAACTTAGAGCAGTAAGAGTGTGCACAACAAGATTAATCCAGCAAAGAGATGTATATGTAGTGTAGACATTTGAATTGAGTTTATTTGTAATTGTGAATTCAGAAAGCCATGTAATAAGTGAGAGTTAGATTGTATATAATTGTTTTTGTGAAATAAAATATTATTGGAAGACAAATACTTGTGTAAATTTCCTGTATTTTGTGTAAAGCATCATCAACCAATAATACTAATTATTTCACCATCAAACACATCAGTAAAAAAAATCTATTTGTTATCATCAAACAAAAAATCAGTATTCAACAATTTCTTCCAGAAAATATTCCTAAATTTGAAGGGAAACCTTAGGCAAAACTTATTTTTTACCTTTTCAAAGAAAGATCATTTATTCTTAAAAATGTGCACTTGTATCACTCTCAACTCATTCTACAATATTTTTAATCCTATCTTTAATAAGTTACTAATCCTAGGATATTGCTAACCCCCTCCTTGATTAGTATTTTACCAGATCATGCTTAGGTGTTCCCTCAATCCAAGATTTGACACCAAATGAAATCCATTTGATATAATCTCTAGATGATAATCAAACCTTGGTAACCCACATACTAAGGCTCAGATACCAAATGAAATGATCTACTTCCTTAACCCTCGGAAATCAACACTACTACATCCATGGCATACATGAGCCATAGAACCAAGTGCCGAAGAAGTGTAATGTTTGTGGTAAGAAAGAAAATCGAAAGAGAGTAGAAAGGTCAGAAATTTGTACAGTGGATATATATTCAACGTATAAATTTTTTTATAGTGCAAAATAAAATCGGACTTATCAGAGTGCTTACTAAGTCGGCTAAATAGATATAGAACTTGTCCTTATGATTGCTGAAAGAAACTAAAATTGACTATCTTTAGATTCTTGAGCTCTGATCTCCATCCAATTGATCCAAGCAAAACCTGAGCCACTAAGCTTCCTGGAGGAAACAGAGGTACCTAGAGTTTTAAGGGAAAGAAAGTAAACTTTGCACCAGTTATGGGACTGGTGTGAGAAACTAAAATTTGTCTTTTTGGAAATAAAAGGTATCCCATAAGACCACAACCACACATAAATAGATTTTTACCTTATGTAAA
The DNA here is from genome assembly GCA_030737875.1 of Allium sativum. NCBI lineage: Eukaryota > Viridiplantae > Streptophyta > Magnoliopsida > Asparagales > Amaryllidaceae > Allium > Allium sativum. The sequence continues at coordinate 1,040,277,572 of CM060916.1, read as the reverse complement.
CTAAAACTTTTTACGTAGAAATTATCTAGTATTATTTTTAATGAGTTATAGGATAAATCCCGTTAAAGTGAAATTTAGAAATATGCAAAATTATTTCATTGGTTAAATTAAACATCTCTACTCTTGGGGCTATACAATAGAATACGCATCTCTTAGGGAGAATGAATTTCCATACATTTGCAAGGTAAGAGACTACTTTCCATTAAATTCATCTCTAGAGGAACATAGTCAAGGCTTAATCCTTCGCTCCAGGTAAGACCGATCTAGCTACATAGACCCGAAGATGATGCACTATTCCGAATATGACATCACACCAGTTGTAGCCGACATATTTCGAGATCTCAGCACACAGAACATATAAAGAGTAATCTAGAAAGGTGATGATCATATCTTAGTGGGAGCGACCCACATAACCATCACATGGGCAATCTATCTTCTTTTACCCGGTGATGAGGCTAAAACTCACGCTAACCTTATATCAAGAATGTAACACCACGTAAAATTCGTAAGTATAAATAAATAATTAATTAATTAATTAAAACAAGCAGTTAAATGATATGGCTAGAAAATGAATTTTGCAGATTTAGGAATTTGGCTACGAATTTTTTTATTGGGATTTGTGGCAAAATTCCGAACCATTTTCATATATAATATGCTGGAAACGGTCAACGTATGAAGAAGTTATGAACAAAGAAATTTGGACAGTGTACGCAGAATATATATATTTATATAATTAAGTGAATATTATGTATATTGTCCAAATTATAAATTTAAAATAAAAGAGGGAAATTCAAATTTTGAATTTGGAAATAAGATCTAGGGATAGCGTATATTGGATATATGGAAAAGAATGAAGAAAATTGAGAACGTAATTAATAAAATAAACAGCTTAGCAATGCAGCAAAACTGGGCATTCCAGCCCGAAGGGGTCAAATGCTACCCCATAAAGGGGTTCAACCGCCGATCGACCGCTTGACGGCTGGGAAGACCAATTCTGCCTACGTTGATAAGGATTTTCTAAGAGATTATATTTATATGTAAGGCTCGGGTAAAATTTTATTAATCTGATGGCTCATGATCACACGAGCAAGTACAAATAACCCCTCAAACTCCACACTAGAAACCCCAAACTTCTACCTCTCTACCTCCATGCTGCTAAATTCCATAGAAAAACAAAGAGAGTTGGGTGAAGGTGTCCTACTAGTAATATCAGTTAAGTACTAATGTTCGTAATACTACTTCTCATATTACAAATGAGAGAATAGACTTAAAAACGTTGACGTACTAGGACGAGGTTGGAAAGAGCTAGGGTTCCGCCTCAGGGTTATAAGAGATCGTAAGAATCCACCTTTAATATGACCATAAGTGATCGAGAATGCACCTCGTTGGGTCTTTACCCTAAAAACACTATTAGGAGATTAACTTGGATATCCATCCCATTGGTTATAAATTTGATGTTTGTTGTGTGCTGTGTATACATACCTTGATATATGTTACTTGCTAAAAATATAGCGTATAGACATTAAATAACACTATATTTCAGTCACACAGAACTTTATGTTCTGACCCCATCTCCTTAACATCCAACAGGTCAGTAGATGGGGTAAAGCCATGGATGAAGTCATGATTGAAGACGATGAAGAATACGAAGTTATTATGATATTATAAGCAGTTATCGCTTTACTTTCTTTTGGAATCTTATGAGAATGAACTATTGGATGTACCTATTAAATAAATATAATGGTGACTGTGTATTTTTGTGATTTTGAAATAAATGGTCCATCTTATTTTTGGTATTATATTTTCTCATTCCGCTGTGTGGGATTTCCATTTTGAGTATATGTTATTATTATCCGTGCAAATGTAACCCTTACAGGAACCAACGACCCATTTAGGATGGCTCTAAGTTTCGATGGGCCTTTTCTGGATCAAAATTAAGGCTCATTCCGGGAGGGTTGTTACATTTGATATCAGAGCATACGCTACCCAATTATAAGGGAAATAAACATATGAGAGGCGTATTTGTGATTTGAAAATATTTTCAAATTATATATATATATATAATGTATATTTACCCCCAATAAGCATACGCATTTATACTAGGAACCTTTATCGTTTCTTCCCTTTTCAACTTAAATGCTATCTCAGGAGTATCCACTAAGTGATTCTTCCTTATCTTTTTAGATAGTAGAATGGCTAAAAATCCTAATGAGCAGGGCAACCAGGAAAGAACCCGCTACTTTCCAGAATGGTTCCAGTAGTACCTCCATACTGTGGAGCAGGTCCCTATAGCTAATCCTTCCCCGGCGGCTCCTACAGCTCCTATCGGTGATGTGGCCTTTGATTTTTCTCACTTGTGTAAGATCTTTACGAATTTTGGAGGGAAAACGTTTTCTGGAAGGAAAGGCTTTGCTAGTGCCCAAACTTGGGTTGATTGAAAAAATCTTTGAGGCTACTGCTTGGCCCGATGAAGTAAAAAGAAGGATAGCATCCTGACATTTGAAGGATGAAGCTCTAGAGTGGTGGAGCTTAATATCAATGGAGAACGAGGACTGGATCTTCACATGGGTCGAATTCAAGACCCGTTTTGAAGATAAATTTTTGCCAAGGGAAGAAATGACTATTCAGCTAGAGAAATTCATCAACCTCAAGCAAGGAAGCTTGAGTCTGCAAGAGTACATATAAAATTCACTAAGTTAGGTAAGTTTGGTAGAGGATTGGTAGACACCCCCATGAACAAAGCCCTTAGGTTTGTGAAAGGACTGAACTCCCCGTTGAAGGAAACCTTATTAACCCAAGTAGCATTTGGGGAAACTTTAAAGACCCTATTTGAGACAACAACCCTTTGCATGGCTGAAAGCTCCAAGGAGAATAAAGAGGGTGAGAAAGGAGAAATCTCCAACAGGAATAAGAAGGAATGGTGAAAAAACAAGAAGAAGAAATTCAAAAAGGATGTAAAGACTTGTACGAGGTGCAACCGCAAGAGCCATGAGGCCAAGGATTGTAGGACCTCGTTGGCGAAAAAGGAGTTTAAGGGAAAATGTTACAACTGCCATGAAGAAGGACACATGTCCAAAGACTGCCCAAAGTTGTCAAGAGTGGCCAGAACTACGCAATAGAGGCAACACCAACTTAAAGTCGACCCCCAAGTGAAACACCCCACCTCCGTTAAGGTCACTCACAAAGGGAATGCCTTAATTTTGGTGGAGCATCATAGGTAAAAGACACAGATAATTTACAAGACAGACATATATAAGCAGCGGAAAAACTAAATTTATTTCATTTGTGGTTCATAACAAAAACATTACAGCAAACTGACTCAAAACAACTTCCAAATCATTACATCAGAATCTCTGTCTTGATTATAACATAAAGAAGCATAAAACAAAATAAAACTGCATAAATCCCAAGTAATAGCGTGTCCAAAGCCATAGCCAAAGATAAGAGATTCCAAGCTATACATCATAGAGTCTTCAAGCTTGGAAAGATGGATGGTCCAAATTAAGCTAACTATTCCCTCCTTGGGTACCTGAGGGGGGGAAACGGAAGAAAAGAGAGCGAATGAAAAATGGGTCAGACATAAGTCTGGTAAGTCTAGTGTTATTCAGCATGTAAACTGATAAGAGAACCATTTTGAATAAGCTGGACACAGGGCAATAACAAGGAAATAAGGTAACATAGGATAAGGCAAGATAAACTAATCATACTATTGCACTCATATCCATATTCTCTGCACCTACTAGATATTTCATCCGTCATCATGAGTTCAAACTCAGTGATCCTTTTTTATCGATCGGCTCCTACTCGCACGCATTTACTACTTGTGTCAAACAGCCCCGCTCGATTGTAGATACATGTGTTGGTCCCACCACGGGGTGTATCAAATCCTATAGTGGCAACCCGACATGATTCAAGATGCACAATGTATAACTATTGATGCCCAGTGCCTGCTTTTTCCACTCTGGAGTACGTGCACATCCGTACTCCGTCGGAACCTACACTGATGCAACAACCGCCGTTGTTTTGACAACTTATAATCAGCCCAGTAATCGTGCCCCACCCTGCCTATTTTAGGGTACCATGATACATCTATGTGGGTTACTGCTGAAATGGGTCCCCGTTGCTAGGGTTTCCTAATCAACATGATAAATTGGTTAAGTATCCAAGTTAACCTAACCCCACCCATCAGTTTAGTTAACATGTTGTATTGGTTAAATGCTGCCTTAATTAACTTAACCCTACCATTCCTGACTTAGCTTTAATTCATTCATTAAAGCACAAACCACTCACATTAGATAGGTATTGTTGCGGTCACTGGATGTGTCGGTCGGGTCCGGGCAGTTTTACCCCGCAACTCAGTCTAACCTCGGGTTCTTTTGGGCTCGATGCACTAACCTCTCACATTAGACATATATTGTTACGGTTGTTGGATGTGCCGAGCGGTTCTGGGCAGTCTTACACCGTAACTCAATCTAACCTCGAGTTAGGCATATTCGTCTTTTCTAAATTTGCATATTTACCCTTTTATATTTGTATATAAATTATTATCATTCAAGTCAAGCCCCACTTTCCCTTTAAATCAAGTTCATAATTTTAGGTATAAAAATTTATACCACTTTATGCCATAAAACATTTACATGTTTATGAGCCAAATATGCCAATTATATGTAATTTCGTGTTTTTCCCCAACGTTACCCCCATTAAACGTTCGCATAAATCACATAAAATGTTAGGCTCAATACATAGCCAAACTTATACACAAAAGGGGAAAAAGAGGAACATGTAATAATTCCAACATCATAAAAATTTGGATCTAACTACACGTGTATCATATGAATTTGGCATAGAACAATATACATTTAATTATGAACTTGCAAATTTAGATCTACTCAACATGAATCATGAAATAAGGGTTTTACATAGAACTACATAAACTTAAAATTAGGCACGTACTTGCGAACTTGAAAATTTGTTGGATCAAATTCAACATGAACCTACTCATATTAGCATGTAGTTCTAGTCATATATGTGATCATGGTTGAACTTGCATAAACATAGCAAAAATCCAAAAATTTACATACAACATATAGGTGTCATTACCAAATCATACAACATGAAATGTCATCGCCAAATTACACAACTTGATATGCCATTGCCAAATTTTACAACATAATATGTCATCACCAATTTATTCAACATGATATGTCATCGCCAAAGTATACAACATAATATGTCAGCGCTAAATTACACAACATATATGTCATTGCCAAATTATACAACATATGGATTCATTGCTAATCATTTAACATTTATCATCAAATTACAACATGGTCACAAACTTAACATGATAAGAGTCATAGTCTTAATCAATTCAGTTTTAACAAAAAGGATAGGCATAAATTCACATTAGGCATTGCTCTGCATCCATTTATTTTAGTCATGATTCTAACATCATTTAGGTCTAAATGATAACTGGACTTACAAAAAGGAGACTATTCTTGTGTTCTGGGTTCTATATTCTGAAATTGAATAGCTCTCCTTTGTTGTAGACGTTGAATTCTCTTAGTTGAATTAGATTTGATTTGTAATTCCTAACTTGCTTTCTAGTTGAAGGAGAATGGCGGCTACTCTAGGTTGAGTTCTGACAGCATGACGGTCTTAGGAATATTTTTATGTGGCTTAGGGTTTAGATTTAGGTTGCTTATATAGAAGTTTGATTTAATAGGAGCCGTTAGATCAACCTAGGGCAAATCAAAGCCATTCAAACCTAAGAGAACCAACTAGAACTTGCCACATAAGCCCTAATGACACAGAAATTTGTCACACAAATAAAAACGTCAGGTTTCAAATCTGACCCGAGGGGGAGGTCGACCCCTTGGTCGACCTGTATGGGGGGAGGTCGACCCCCTGGTCGACCTGGCCTTGGGCGGGAAAATTCTCGCCCAGCCCGCTTCTGCTTCTGATTTCGAAACTTGAATTTTCTGAACTTTAATCTGAGTTGTTTATTTAAATTATTGAATCTTCTGAAGGCCATAACTCCTTCATACGGAGTCCTATTTACGCAAACTCGGACTCTATCTCATGCAGAATTCCGAGACGAAGTAATGGCGTAACCCGTTTCCTTAATTCTCACATTTGTAATTATTTATTCTTTAATTCGTTACTTTAATGTTTACAGAAAATACGGGGTGTTACATTCTCCCCTCCTTTAAGGATTTCGTCCCCGAAATCTTCGAGTCAAGAAGAACGTATATCCTACCATCCAATCGTCCAACTACTCATCCATTAAACACAGGCGTCCATTGTCCTTAAAAAGGCTTCTAATGCTTCATGATCATATGCATAGTGTGTGCACATGTCCTTATCTAATGCAAAACCAGGTGCTCTACTGATTCAGTTGACCTCCTTAATGCAAGTCATGTCGGTGTCATGAGTCCATTATGTATGCAATCAACCCTAATCTTACTTTCTACATGAGTGCACAATCATTCATAGAAATGCAACATCCACATGATAACACATCAAGTTTCAATCATATAAAATTACATATATGCATATGCAATATGAAAGTGACTGAGCCGATCTAACACCTAATGTGTGTGTATACGCATCCACGTGCAACCACTAGTAACCACTTGCAATCATCAATCATAACATGTTTCAAATACATGTTTACATCCATTTGTTTCTACCTAAAGATCAAGAATGGCACTGAGGAAATACTTAAAAAGAAAGATACGAGTATGAATAAACTTAAGGAAAAAGAGATCAAAGATGTACCCTCAAAAAGAAAAGGGTAGACTGCGCGTATCTTGGCCTCAGTCTCCCAAGTCGCATCTTCCTCAGCGTCACTCCATTGAACTTTAACAAGTTTGACTTCGCGGTGTCGTAGATTTTTGACTTTTGTACCCAAGATACGAGTTGGAACTCTTCTCATAGTCGCCTCTCGTTCTACTTCCTCTAATATGCTTGGTTCCACCACTTCCGCAGACTCGGTGAGAAATGTGAAAGACATTATGAATTCCAGCAAATCTTTCGGGTAGCTCTACTCTGTAAGCCATCTTTCCAATCCTTTCAATGATAGGAAACGGCCCTACAAATCTTGGTGCCAACTTTCCTGCGGATCCGAAGCGAATGACGTTCCTTAAAGGAGATACTTTAAGGAAAACCTTGTCTCTAACCTCAAACTCAAGGTCGGTCCTTCTTTTATCTGTGTATGACTTCTGTCAATCTTGGACAGTCTTCATTCTTCTTCGTATCAAGTCCACTTTCTCTGAAGTTTCTCTAATCATATCTGGTCCAAGTATGAGCTTGTCTATAGACTCCCACCAACAAGTTGGTGATCGGCATGGCCTTCCATATAAAGCTTCGAAGGGTGCCATGCCTATGGTGGCTTGGTGGCTATTGTGGTAGGCAAACTCCACCAAAGGAAGATGATCCTCCCGTGTTCCTCCAAAGTCAAGAATGCATAATCTCAAGAGGTCCTCTAATACTCTGTTCACCCTTTCCGTCTGACCATCGGTTTGGGGGTGATAGGCTGTGCTTAAGCATAGCTGTGTGCCTACAGCCTCTTGCAAGCTCTTTCAAAACTCGCTCGTAAAAATAGGATCTCGGTCGCTCACAATGTTGGAGGGTATCCCATGGAGTCGAACTATCTCTTTAAGGTAAATGGATGCTAAAGATGAGGCAGTCCTTCTACTTTTAATGGGTATAAAGTGAGCACTTTTTGTGAGTCTGTCCACTATTACCCAAATACTAGTATCGCCCCTTCTTGACCTAGGTAGCCCATCGATAAAGTCCATTGAAATGCTATCCCATTTCCACTGTGGGACCTCTAGAGGATGAAGCAAACCACCAGGCTTCTTTTGCTCCGCCTTGACTTGCTGGCATATCAAACACTTAGCGACGAACTCAGCTACGTCACCCTTCATGCCATTCCAAAAGAAAACCCTTTTTATATCCTTATACATCTTGTCTCCGCCTGGGTGTATGGTCAGCTTAGAATGGGTGCCTCTTCGAGAACCTTCTTCACCAAATCCCTTGCTTGTGGGACGCATAGCCTTCCATCCCTCCTCAACCAACCCTTATCATCGATGGAGTATCTATTGAGGTGACTAGAAGTCTCACCCCTAATTAGCTTATCCATCACATCAACTAGTTGAGGGTCTTCACGTTGCACGGTTCCTATTGAGTCAAAAAGAGTAGGCCATACTTATAGTGATGCTAACAAACCAGTCACATGATTGATGGAGGGTCTAAAGTCAAAGTTGGCTATGTACTCCAAGCTCTGCCTTTCTACAAAGAGAGGGCTTAAGGTCAGCTTCTTTCTACTCAAGGCGTCCGCTACTACATTGCCCTTGCTAGGGGTATAGGAAATTTCGAAATCGTAGGATGCTAAGAAATCCATCCACCTTTGTTGCCCCAAGTTAAGATCTTTCTACGAGAAAAAGGAACTTCAAAGATTTATGGTCAGTATACAATTCAAACTTCTCACCTAGGAGATAATGGCGCCAAGACTTAAGCGCAAAGACGATGGAAGCCAACTCTAGATCGTTGGTTGGGTAGTTTCTCTCATGTACTTTCAATTGTCTGCCTCCATAAGCTACTACCTTCCCTTCTTGCATCAAGACAGCACCTAGTCCCGTACCACATGCATCCGTATATACGGTAAACATCTTGCTCTCATCCGACAACTCAGAACTGGGGCTGTTGTTAGAGCCCTCTTCAATCGTTGGAAAGCAATATCGCAATCCAAATCCCAATTGAAAGTTAGGTTCTTCTTCGTCAACCTTGTAAGCGGAGCTAAGATTTTCGCAAAGTCTTTGATGAATTTTCGGTAAAAGCCCAATATCCCGAGGAAGCTTCGGACTTCGGTCGCATTCCTTGGAACCTTCCAATCTTGTACCGCAACAACTTTTGCGGTGTCCACAGCTAACCCTTCCTTGGATAACACATGTCTAAGAAATCTCACTTCTTCTCTCCAAAAATGGCATTTGGAGAATTTGGCTTTCAATGGATGTGCTCGAAGAGTATCCATGACTTCTTTCAAATGCTGAGCATGCTCTTCCTCACTCTTTGAGAAAATCAAAATGTCATCTACGAAGATCACCACAAACTTATTGAGGAACTCCCTGAACACCCTGCTCATCAAATCAACGAAGTAAGCGGGTGCGTTTGTCAAGCCACAAGGCATGAAAATCCACTCAGAGAAACCATCTGGGGTTCTGAACGCGGTCTTATCAATGCTGTCTTCGGCCACTCTTAGTTGATGAAACCCGGTAGCCAGATCTAGTTGAGAGAAAATCGATGCACCTACAAGCTAATCGAACAAGTCATCTATTCTTGGGAGTGAGTGCCTATTCTTCTTGGTCAGCTTGTTTAGCTCCCTATAATCCACGCATAGGCGAAGCGAACCGTCCGCTTTAGTTGTGAACACTACTGGAGCACCCCATTCAGAAATACTCCGCCTTACAAACCCCTTCTCAAGCAACACTTTAACTTGCTTGCTGAGTTCTTTCCTCTCTCTTGGAGCCATGTGTCTAAAGGGTAAAGCAATGGGTTTTGCATTATCAATGAGGTATATGCGGAATCCCGCTTCGGAGGTAAGCCTTTCACCTCTTCAAACACATCCAAGTATTCACGGACTGCTCTAACAGACTGCAAGTTCTCAACAGACGCATCAAGAGATTCTAGATAATTAAGCATAACAGAGTTCATAGGATTACAAGATATTTCGAGAGTGTTACCGAGGCGAGTCATGAGTCTAACCACTCTCTTTTCATAATCAAGGATGGCACCATTACTGGATAGCCAATCCATGCCTAGAATCACCCATAGCCCGTGAAGCCTAAAACTTAGGCGTTACATCTAAACCCCACACTTAGTATAGAAATTTCCAAATCCAAACAAATCATTGACAAATAAGTTGAGCCCCCACTTGGATTTGAAACAACCAAGGGATCCTCTACTAAACTGGTGTCTAGGTGCAGAGATTCAACTAAAGCAGTAGATATAAAAGAGTGCGATGCGCCAGAATCAAAGAGTGTACGAACAAGATAATCACAAAGATAAACTAAACTCTCAACAGAAACTTTTCTACCTCGTTCTTGTGGAGGTGCCATGAGAGCGTGAACCTGCCCTCCAGAAGTAGATCCAGCTCTCTGCCCTTGCCCTTGCTTTCTTGGGAAGTCCTTAGCCATGTGTCCTGTCTCGCCGCAATGGAAACAGCCACTCATCTTCCTCTTCTTCTTTCTGCAGTCCTTAACTAGATGTCCAGGAATGCCACAAAAATTACACTTCCTCTTGTCATGGGGTTTGTTGTTCTTCCCGCCCTTCTTGGAATCTGTCTTCTTGCTATGTGATTCCTCCACTTTCTTAACTTGAGGTACTTCCACCTTAGTCTCTTTCTTGCCAACCTTATCTTCTTCTTGTAACAGTGCCATGTCCACCAGTCTCTCATAAGTCGCACCCATAAGTATATGGGACATAGCTACGCTGTGCAATGGCTCATTCAATCCTTTAACAAAACAGAGAGCCTTCTTATGTGGAGTGTTCACTAACTCCAATCCGAAGCTAGCCAGCTGGTTGAATTGGTTAACTTATTCCTTGACCGACACACTCCCCTGTTTGAGAGCTAAGAACTTCTCCATATGTAGGCTTCGTTCATCTTGTGAGAGGAATTTCATTTCAAACCTCATTCTGAAATATATCCAAGTTTCAATTGGTCTTTCAGCATTAGTAACTTCCCACCAATAGGAAGCTTCGTCTTTGAGCAACCATACGGCCAACTGTATCTTCTTCCTATCATCCACATCGAAGATATCAAACAAATCCCCAGTTTCTTTGAGCCAGTTTTTTGCTTCCACGAAGGATTCATTTCCATTGAAGTTCTTTCCACCCATAGCTCGAAAGTCCCTACATATTTTTTAGAAAGCATTTGCACGCGGAGGAGGAGGAGGAGGAGGAGCCGCTGCAGCTGGGGAGGAGGAACGTTTGTTGGGCCTGCGACATTAGCCCTAGCCTCTAGGTACCTTCTGAACCAACCAGGTACCGGCACGCCCTCTGGAAGGTTAAGATCCCCAGACGTGCTGAAACGAAAAAGGAAAGATTCAAAACAAAGGATAGAAAGATAGTGTATATGGCTTTGGGGGATTATGCCTTTTTAAAATAGAACACTTTTTCTTGAAAATTGCTTCTTTAAACTTCTTTTTGAAAAACAGTTTTCAAAATTTTTATCTGATCTGGTAAATTTTTGCTCTGATACCAAGTGGAACACCCCACCTCCATTAAGGTCACTCACAAAGGGAATGCCGTAATTTTGGTGGAGCATTATAGGTAAAAGACACAGATAATTTACAAGACAGACATATATAAGCAGCGGAAAAACTAAATTTATTTCATTCGTGGTTTATAACAAAAACATTACAGCAAATTGTCTGAAAACAACTTCCAAATCATTACATCAGAATCTCTGTCTTGATTATAACATAAAGAAGCATAAAATAAAATAAACTGCATAAATCCCAAAGTAGTAGTGTGTTCAAAGCCATAGCCAAAGATAAGAGATTCCAAGCTATACATCACAGAGTCTTCAAGCTTGGAAAGATGAACGGTCCAAATTAAGCTGAGCTATTCCCTCCCTGGGTACCTGAGGGGGGAAACGGAAGAAAAGAGAGCGAAAGAAAAATGGGTCAGACATAAGTCTGGTAAGTTCAATGATTATTCAGCATGTAAACTGATAAGAGAACCATGACTTGAATAAGTTGGACACAGGACAATAACAAGAAAATAAGGTAACATAGGATAAGGCAAGATAAACTAATCATACTATCGCACTCATATCCAAATTCTCTGCACCTACTAGATATTTCAATCATCATCATGAGTTCAAATCCAGTGATCCCTTTTTATCGATCGGCTCATACTCGCACGCATTTACTACTTGTATCATACGACCCCGCTCGATTGTAGATACCTGTGCTGGTCCCACCACGGGTGTATCAAATCCTATGGTGGCAACCCGACATGATTCAAGATGCGCAGTGTATAACTACTGATGCCCAGTGCCTGCTTTTTCCACTCCGGAGTACGTGCACGCCCGTACTCCGTCGGAACCTACACTAACGCACCAACCGTCGTTGTTTTGACCGCTTATAATCAGCCCAGTAATCGTGCCCCACCCTGCCTAGTTCAGGGTACCATGATACATCTATGTGGGTTACTACTGAAATGGGTCCCCATTACTAGGGTTTCCTAATCAACATGTTAAATTGGTTAAGTACCCAAGTTAACCTAACCCCACCCATCAGTTTAGTTAACATGTTGTATTGGTTAAGTGTTGCCTTATATAACTTAACTCTACCATTCATGACTTAGCTTTAATTCATTCATTAAAGCACCAACCACTCACATTAGCCAAGTATTTTTGCGGTCACTGGATGTGCCGGTCGGGTCCGGGCAGTTTTACACCGCAACTTAGTCTAACCTTGGGTTCTTTTGGGCTCGATGCCCTAACCTCTCACATTAGATATATATTGTTACAGTTGCTGGATGTACCGGGCGGTTTCAGGAAGTCTTACACCGTAACTAAATCTAACCTCGGGTTAGTCATATTCGTCTTTTCTAAATTTACATATTTACCTCTTTATATTTATATGTAAATTATTGTCATTCAAGTCCAGCCCTGCTTTCCCTTTAAATCAAGTTCATAAGTTTAGGTATAAAAATATATACCACTTAATGCCATAAAACATTTGCATGTTTATGAGCCAAATATGCCAATTATATGTAATTTCAAGCTTTTCCCCAATGTTACCCCCGTTAAACATTCGCATAAATCACGTAAAATGTTAGACTCGATACATAGCCAAACTTATACACAAAAGGGGAAAAAGAGGAACATGTAATAATTCCAACATCATAAAAATATGGATCTAATTACACATGTATCATATGAATTTGGCATAGAACAATATACATTTAATTATGAACTTGCAAATTTAGATCTACTCAACATGAATCATGAAATAGGGATTTTACAAAGAACTACATAAACTTAAAATTAGGCATGTACTTGCGAACTTGAAAATTTGTTGGATCAAATTTAACATGAACCTAATTATATTAGCATGTAGTTTTGGTCATATATGTGATCATGGTTGAACTTGCATAAACATAGCAAAATTCCCAAATTTGACATACAAAAAATAGGTGTCATTACCAAATCATACAACATGAAATGTCATCGCCAAATTATACAACATGGTATGTCATTGCCAAATTACACAACATGATATGCCATTGCCAAATTTTATAACATAATATGTCATCACCAATTTATTCAACATGATATGTCATCGCCAAAGCATACAACATAATATGTCATCGCTAAATTACACAACATATATGTCATTGCCAAATTATACAACATATGGATTCATTGCCAAGCATTTAACATTTATCATCAAATTACAACATGGTCACAAACTTAACATGATAAGAGTCATAGTCTTAATCAATTCAGTTTTAACAAAAAGGATAGGCATAAATTCACATTAGGCATTGTTCTACATCCATTTATTTTAGTCACGGTTCTAATTTCATTTAGGTCCAAATGATAACTGGACTTACAAAAAGGAGACTAGTCTTGTTTTCTGGGATCTGTATTCTGAAATTGAATATCTCTCCTTTGTTGTAGACGTTGAATTCTCTTAGTTGAATTATATTTGATTTGTAATTCCTAACTTGCTTTCTAGTTAAAGGAGAATGGTGGCTACTCCAGGTTGAGTTCTGACAGCATGACGGTCTTAGGAATATTTTTGTGTGGCTTAGGGTTTAGATCTAGGTTGCTTATATAGAAGTTTGATTTAATAGGAGCCATCAGATCAACCTAGGGCAAATCAAAGCCATTCAAACTTAAGAGAACCAACTAGAACTTGCCACACAAGCCCTAATGACATAGCAATTCGTCACACAAAAAAACACGTTAGGTTTCAGATCTGACCCGAGGGGGAGGTCGACCCCCAGGTTGACCCCCTGGTCGACCTGTATGGGGGGAGATCAACCCCCTGGTCGACCTCCTAGTCGACCTGGCCTTGGGTGGGAAAATTCCCACCCAGCCCGCTTCTGCTTCTAATGTCGAAATTTGAATTTTCTAAACTTTAATGTGAGCTGTTTATTTAAATTCTTGAATATTCTGAAGGTCATAACTCCTTCATACTGAGTTGTTGTGTAAAGACCTAGTATTGGAGGTCGACAATGTTTAGTTCCATTGCGAAGTGTTTGCGTTGGATTTTATGAGGTATGACCTTATCTTAGGTATGGATTAGATATCGTTTTATGGGGTCATCCTAGATTGTGATAAGAGACTCGTTCATCTTAGGAGCCAAGAAGGACGCAGCCTAAATATTCCTTGTAATGTCAGAAACAAGGACAAAGCCTTATTATATTCCTTGTCTCTTAGTTCTGAAGGACCATCTTTGGTCCCTATAGTTTGTGATTTCTTGGACGTTTTTGAGGAAGTCACGGGACTTCTACCCTATAGAGAAATCTCCTTTCGTATTGACCTAGAGAAGGACACTAGACCTGTAGCACTGCCCTTGAGGCATATGGCGCCCAAGGAAAGAAGGGAGTTAGATAAACATATTTCAGAATTGTTACAAAAAGGTTTTATTCATTGAAGTACCTCCGAATGGGGTTCACCTATTGAATTTGCCACAAAAGTAGATGGATCTTTGAGACTTTGTGTGGACTATAGGGAACTTAATAAATTGAACAAAAAGAATAATCGATGACACTTTTGACCACTTGGTAGGAGCCTGGTTATTTTCCCAACTAGACCTTACTACTGGATTTCTCCAATTAAGAATTGCGGAGGATGGTAGGGATAAAAATTCGTAGGACACCAGATGGATTGTTCCAATGGTAAGTTATCCCCTTCGGATTAACGAATGCACCAGCCTTCTTTGTATACCTTATAGTGTTTATGGGCATTCTAAATAAAATTATGTTAGTCTTCATAGACGATAGTCTTACACTTTTGAAGGATCATGAAGAGCATGAAAAACACTTGAGACAAGTGTTGGGGATATTAAGAAAAAACCAACTGAAAGCAAAATACTCGAAGTGCCATTTCTGGAGGGAAGAAGTAAGATTTTTAGACATGTTGTGTCAAGTAAAGGCTTGGCTGTAGACCCCGCAAATATCAAGACAATCAAGGGATGGAGGATACCTTGAAATGCTACAGAGGTAAGGAGTTTTCTTGGATTGGCCGGATATTATAGGAAATTCATTAAACACTTTGCAAAGATTGCTACTCCATTAACCCAATTAACGAGAAAGAATTTGGTATTCACTTGGAGTAACAAAAGTGATACAGCCTTTAAGAAATTAAAGGAAGCATTGACGAGCGCACCAGTCCTAATTATATCTGACGGATCAAAATCGTTTACCGTTTACACTGACGCATCTAGGACCGATTTAGGAGCAGTCCTTATGCGAGAAGGAAGAGCAGTTGCCTATGCTAGTAGACAACTGAAGGATCTAGAGAAAAGATATCCAATGCATGACCTTGAGTTAGCTGCAGTAGTGTTTGCCCCTAAGATGTGGAGGAATTATCTCTTAAGAGAGAAGTTTGAGTTGTTTACCGACCATAAATCCCTTAAGTATTTATTTTCTCAACGTGACTTAAACTTGAGACAACAAAGATGGATGGAACATATTGTCTCATTTGACTTTACGATTCAGTGTTCCACGATCAAGGGGAATGTTGTGGTGGATGCTTCAAGTAGGAAACATGCGACTTTGAATGCGATAATAGAATGGAAACGGTTAGAGTTCCTCGCTAATTTTAATTTGCAACCCTTACCAACCACTTCCAATGGTTTTCTTGGGGATATGATAATTAGACCTACCCTAAGAGAAAGAGTCCAAAGTGCAGAAGACATTAACGAAGAGTTAAGAGGAATAAAGGAGAAAGTAGTAAAGAGAGAGACCTTTCCTCATTTGGTTAGGTATTCAATTAGCAATGATAGGAGTCTACTTTGGGATGGATGACTTTACGTCCTAAGGATGAAGAGTTGTGGAAAGAAATTTTAGAAGAGTGCCATAGGTCAAAATTGACCATACACCACGGTGCGGATAAAATGTACAAGGATATGAAGAGGAATCTCCATTGGGAAGGAATGAAGAGAGACGTGGCCGAGTTTGTGGCCAAATGTTTAACATGCCAAAAAGTCAAGGCAGAGCAAGGGAAGCCTGGAGGATTGTTGTTACCTATAGAGATCCCCACACGGAAGTGGGATCATATTTCCATGGACTTTATAGATGGACTTCCTAGTAGCCAAAAGGGTCATGAGGCCATTTGGGTTGTAGTAGACCATTTAACCAAAAGCACCCATTTCATACAAGTCAAGAAGACAAGGACTGCAGCCTCGATTGCCCAATTATATGTCAAAGAGGTCGTCAGACTTCATGGTACTGCATCAAGTATCATGAGTGATAGAGAACCTTATTCACAAGCGAATTGTGGAGAAGCCTATAAGCAGCATTGGGGATGAAGCTTAACTTAAGCATAGCTTATCATCAGCAGGCCGACGGACAGACAGAGAGAGTAAACAGCATCTTAGAAAGACTTGCTTAGAGCTTGTATCAACGACTTTGGAGGAGTTGGAGACCATCACCTACCGCTTATCAAGTTCACATATAATAATAGTTTTCAAGCGATGATTGGTATAGCCTCTTTCGAAGCTCTGTACGGGAGGTCATGCAAATCTCCAACTTATTGGTGGGAAACTACCGACAAGGTTATACTCGGACTAGGCTTCATCCCTGAATCCACAGAGAAGATATCTTTAATTAGGCAGAGAATGAAGACAGCCCATGACCGTCAGAAATCGTATGTCAATAAGCGTAGGAGGGAACTAAAATTTAATGTTGAAGACTTAGTGTTCATGAAAGTATCTCCTCTGAAGAAAATTGTTCGGTTCGGAAAGACTGGGAAGTTGGCTCCCATATTTATTGGGCCTTTTAGTGTCATCGAGAAGACATGATCTTTGGCCTATCGAGTGGATCCCTTAGAGCGTCTATTAGGAATCCATAATGTTTTTCATGTATCGCATCTAAGGAAATGCCTTCTTGATTCTGCTATCAGACTCGAGCTTGATGAAATTGGGGACATATAGAAAATCGAATTAGAGACCAAGGTTCCCCATGCCACTGCAAGGATTGTAGAGCACGGAATCAAGATGCTTCACAAACCGTTCTCCCCGTTCTAGTATAATGGGGGAATAACCCTACGGAAAGCACATGGGAAACCGAGGAGAAGATGAGACAGACTCGCCTCGATCTTTTTCATAGCTAACTTTTCCTCAAAATAACATTTATGGATGCATCGTGATTACTAGATTGGATGTTAGGAAATGGTTGCAACACCGGTGCATAGTGCACTCATATAGAAATATATGTATATTTAGGTTGCTTGCATACATGTTGCATTACTTATTAGACCTACATGCTAGGGTAGAGCACACTTTAGTGGGTCTGCAGTTCATAATAACTGCGAGTCATGGATGCTTATGGATGAAATTATAAACAACATGGGTGTACAACATGGATGTTTTGAACGAGTTGAATTTTTTTCCCCTTAAACAGATTTCGGGACGAAATTTGTTTTAAGGGGGAGAATGTAACACCTGTAAAATTCGTAAGTATTAATAAATAAATAAATATATAATAAAAAACAAGCAATTAAATGATATGGATGGAAAATGAGATTTTGCTGCTTTAGGAATTTGGCTATGAAATTCTTTTATTTGGATTCGTGGCGAAATTCTGAATTGTTTTCATATATAATATGCTAAAAATGGTCAATGTATGAAGAAGTTATGAAGAAATGAATTTGGACAGTGTACGCAGAAAATATATATATAATTATGTGAATACTATATATATTGTCCAAATTATAAATTATAAATAAAAGAGAGAAATTCAAATTTTGAATTTGGAGATAAGAACTAGGGGATAGCTTATATTGGATATATGGAAATGAATGTAGCAAATTAAGAACCTAATTAATAAAATAAACAGCTCAGCAACGCAGCAAAATTGGTCGTTCCTGCCCGAAGGGATCAACCGCTCGGGGGATCGACCGCTAGGCGACTGGGAAGCTCAATTCTGCCTATGTGGGTAAGGGTTTTCTAAGAAGTTATATTTACATGTAAGGCTTAGATTAAATTTTATTAATCCGACGTATCATGCTCACACGAGCAAGTATAAATAACCTCTTAAACCCCACACTAGAAACCCTAATCTTCTACCTCTCTACCTCCATGCTGCTAAATTCCATAGAAAAACAAAAAGAATAGGGTGAAGGTTTCTTCTACTTTTCTGTATCTCTCTGTTTCAATCTATCTAAGTTTAGGATTTTTGGAACTTAGCATATACGAATATGTATAAGAATCTAATTATGTGTTTCTTATCTGTATATTGTTAAGAGATCAACCAGATCTCGCTCGAACGTTAAGAACTGTTGTAGATCTTGCAATTCTACCACATCTCTACCTAATTTGTGAGTGGAATCTAGTTTTTCTTAAAGGAATATTCATGTTTTTAATAGTTTGCCATATGAATTGTTATGCCTATGAAGATTTGGATATGCGATAATAGAAACATGAAAATCCCCAAATCTTCTATTTTGTAATTATGTAAGAAAATGTCACGTTAAATTGGTTTTGTGGGATTGTGGTTTTTGTATTGGATTAAAGGTAAATATGAGTGTTGTACTATTATTTATATTTTATGTAATTCACAGTTATTATCATTGGATTTAGCCTAAAACGGTTTGAATTTGGATTGTTTCATAGTTGAATTGGGTTTGGATCCTATTTTGGGTGTAAACACATTCATAAATTGGATTAATCAAATGTAAACATTTTTGGGCATATAACACCACAAAAAGGGTGAATTGGGTGAAATATGGATTGTAAACATACATGTGTGAATGCACAAAATACTCTACTTTTAATTTAATATTGAAATCATTTCCACATGCTTAGGATGCAAGTTTAAAATTTTATGTATATATGTTTTTCCATCCACTACTACTTGTTATGTTATCGTATTGTTATTATGCCTATGTTATAGTGGTAAAAGTATAGAAAACCCAATTTGTATGCCTTAGTTTGGATAAGATGACAATTGCCACCTCGTTAGAACGTTTCCCCATTTGTACGAATGTTACGTTAATTAGGCGTTATTATTATATTACTTATATTTACGTAACCAGCGTAATTAACGTTATCCTAGCATAATAAATGTGATTAGATTAGAGTTTGAATTTGAAATGTCCCCATAGCAAATATACATATATATATATATATATATATATATATATATATATATATATTTGTTTGCTTGTGTATGCGTATAGTTATCGCTATATAAATAAATGACACACAGATACGAGGTTAGTTACCATTTGTGGTAGAAGCATGCCAGGAACCGACCGACAAATCCAGTAACCACAAGTAGGCCCAACTAATGTGAGATGTATAGGTGCCATAGGTCATTCATAAACTTAGTACACTAGACACGAGGATAAAGTGACTTATCGTACAAGCCTGCCCAGAACCGACCGGCATATCCAGCATCTACATGTGTATGGTTTAATGTGAGAGTTCTAGTGTGTGTATATTATATGTATATAAGTCTGATGTGTGAAAACAAATAGGTTTACTACGCCTTAAGAAGGTTCAAGTGGCTGACTCACATTTTTATTTAGTTTGAGTCTTAAGTGGTTAGGACTAGGATCCCTCCAATGGTTTATTTCTAGGAGAGGAACCCAAGTCATGAGACCTACCCTTATTAGTATTAAGGTAGGTTTTTGGGTCCTCCTTCTTTAAAAGTGGTTAGGCATAAAACGGTAATGGATTCGCGGGGATGTCTACTTCCTCTGGAAGCTTGTAAGGGCTTAACTAGGGACAGTTGGTAATTGAAAGGATATGTGGCCATTACATGCTCACCAACCATCTGAGGGAAGTCTTAAACGATATAGGTGTCCTACTGGGTAATATAAGTTAAGTAGTAACGTTCGCAATTCTACTTCTTATACTATGAATGAAAGAATAGACTTAAGAACGTTGACTTACTGATGGGGTCTCAAAGAGCTAGGGGTCCGCCTCGTATTTATAAGAGATCATCATAATCCACCTTTAATATGGCCATAAGTGACCGAGAATGCCACCTCGTTGGGTCTTTACCCTAAAAACACTAATGGGAGATTGACTTGGACATCCACCCCATTGGTTAGAAATTTGGCGTTTGTTGTGTGCTGCATAGACATACCTTGACATATGTAACCTGCTAAAAATATAGGGTATGGGCACTAAGTAACACTATATTTCAGTCACATAGAACTTTATGATCTAACCCCCTCTCCTTAACATCCAACAGGTTAGTAGATGGGGTAAAGCCATAGATGAAGTCTTGATCGAAGCCAATGAAGAAGACGAAGTTATTATGATATTATTAGTAGTTATTGCTTTGCTTCTTTTTGAATCTTATGAGAATGAACTATTGGATGTACCTATTGAATAAATGTAACTGTGACAATGTATTTCTGTGATTTTGAAATAAATGGTACACCTTATTTTTGGTATTATATTTTCTCTTTCCGTTGTGTGAGATTTCCATTTGAAGTATATGTTATTATTGTTTGTGCAAATGTAATCCTTACAGGAACCAACGACCCGTTTAGGATGGCTCTAAGTTTCGATGGGCCTTTTTTAGCTCGAAATTTAGGCCTATTCCGGGCGGGTTATTACAAAGAACATCCTTTACTTTGAATGCCACGTTGCAAAATCCATTACATGTAACTGATTTCCGCTAATGTATAATCTATGAGCTCCTATGTCTTAGAGAAAGGTGTATATTATGCACGAGAGTTACTTCCCACAGCACCAAACATATGTGCATTCATACAGATCGATATAGACATATCAAAAGTGCTACATCAGACAATCGTTCATACATGTTATTCTGGGTTTGGATAAATCAATGACACTACTCATCATTTGATCATGCGATCTATCTTAAATGATCCCTTGCATCGAGATCTAAATGCGGAATTATTGTCGATTGCTAATCTAGGAAAATTCCACGAGGGTTATTGACAGTTACCCCACATTCAATTTCCATAATTCTTGTTCATTGCTTATCCACCATTCTTGCTTTCAAATCATCAATTGATTTAAATTTGTTTTTAGGTAGGAATCACCTAAATATGTTAGTCTCTTCGGATCAGTCATCATGAAAATACTATTTAAGGCTTGGGTGTTCTTCATTTCTTAACTCGTTGTTTCATAAAACATCTTTAAAGGATGTATATGTTTCAAATACCCTTTGGGTGCATACATGGAATTATTAAACCACATCTATTAAATCATTTGGATGGCAAGTCCATTTTAGTTTAATTGGTCCAAAGAAATCGTACTTATCTTACTTGAAAACCAATTTCCATGTTCAATCCCGACTATATATTGAATAACAACGTAAACACCTTTTAAATTCTGATGGATGGTATGGATTCCTCATACTTTTATATTAAATGCAAAAAGATCATCTCCAATAAATTTAATTTATTTACCTTGGGATAACTTATCTATTATACGTGACTAGTTCTTTCAGTCTTATTTATTCCTCATCAAGGGACGGGCTATGGGAGCCAAGGCACCGGTTGCTCCTGAACATCTCCTTAGTTAAAGACCCACAATAGGATCTCAGAAATAGAAAAATCGGGTTTACTCGTCAATTTATTATAGTCAAGATTAAATCATTGCTTATTGTTTCTTTTGACTTAATTAAATCATTAAAATTCCTTTAAATGGGTTATAATTTTTTTAAATAACATTTAAGACAACACATGAGTTTAATCATTTGAATATATTCATATGAGATTTGGATAAGATTTGTAAAGTTTAAATTTAGATTTAATTTTCATTGGAAAAGTGTTGCAAAAAGTGTCACTTTGACTTAATTCATTACTTTCTATCATTGGAAATTCATATAATCAACTTAAATCACTTTTAAAACATTTTATATGACTTAATATTTATTTCATATTTGTAAACATTTCATTTACAGGAATTTGAACTGCAAAACCACGATGTTTTTCAAATCTTGTTTTTGGCGTATTTCAAAATCTGTCAATTGAAATCTTGATTTTCTTAATTCTTTGGAAAGCTATGGTTATAAGTTTTTGGGATCATATTTTTCTGAGTACTAAACATTTGTTTTCATGGAGTGAAATCATGAATTAATGTTTCAAGACATATTAAATTTCTTGAAACTTTCTTTCCAAACTTCATATGTACACTTAGAATTGTTTAAACTTCATTTCCAAAATATTTCAAATTGTTTTTGAGAGATTTAACAATCTATTTTCCACCATTTCATTAAATAAAAGGATAATGATTTCCTGTGTGTTTGTCAACTTGTATTTAACATGACTTGTCAAACATCTATACAACTAAATAAAGAAGCAGCCAAACTTAACTAATATTCATCATGTCATTCATAAGCTATATTTATCATGGGCTTAGCAATAAATTTTCATTTCATTTACACGTGATAGTTAGAGTCATTTTGTAGTTTACTTTCTCAACTTTGTTGGTTAGTAGAATTCCAAAAATTGACTAAAGCTCTACTACGATCGGACTGCAGCTACGAAAACTAGTTCCTCTCCCTCTTTAGGCTTGGCATCACCCTTTCCTTCTCCTTTGCTGACGGCTAAAGCTTGGCGGATGCTTAGATCTTCTTGGCTTGAAACTTGTTGTGTAGTCTTCTAATGGTGGTTTAAGATCTTGGGTGAAATTTGAGAGGAATTTGAAATGGTTTGATGTTGTTTTGATGATGTTTGTAAGGTGATTAATATTTTCTTAGTTTTTAGAAGCGATTGATGGGTCCGAGAAGAGAAAAAAACGTTAATTTTTGATGTAAAAGATTTGCGAAGAGGGGTAAGGTATTTATAAATATTAAGGAATAAAACAGAGATGGAAAATTGTTGAATTTCCCTCCTCTCTTACCCTTTATTTTTGGCTGAAATATCCCGCTCCCTTCTCATGTCAATTAATGTGTAAGGGTGGTGTTGTGTAAGAGTGATGGATGTGTAAATGTGTAAGTGTATGGTTATATTTTAATATAATTATACCCTTTTTATCTTTATATACTTACTTTTTCTAACCCTCTCCGTAGCTTAATTAATCCGCTTATTAATTTCTTTTATACATACATACATACATATATATGATTTTATACATTTATATATGCATGTGTATGTTACACCGTTGTACAACTTTTACACATCAAATCGTTAAGGATCCAAAACCTGTTTGTAGGTCATATTTTTAGTTTCCACTCGAACTATTTATCTAGGTAAACTAAATGTCACCACCCAATGAGAGAAATAATATGCGTTTTGTTGCCAAATGGTACACACAACAGTGTGGGATTGATTTTAATGTAACTTCTTTCCTTGTTTTAAAACCCACATCTACTAGAATCATACTAACCATTGCCTTGCACAAGAATTGGATCAACAAACAACTAGATGTTAATAACGCATTTATAAGTGGTGATTTGTAGAAGGAAGTATATATGGAACAACCTCAAGGATTTAAGCAAAAAGGAAATGAAAAACCGGCGTGCAAGTCGAACAAAGCAATATATGGTCTCAAATAGGCACCTAGAGTGCAGTTTGACAGATTCAAATATACACCATCAAAATATGGCTAACACCCAACCAAATCTGATAATTCATTAATTACTAAGTTAATCCCAAACTCTGTTATCTATGTATTAATTTATGTTGATTATTCATAATTACAAGTAACAGCGAAAGTGAGATCAGGAGCATCACTGATCAACTAAACAATGAATTTTCAATAAAAAATTTGGAGGATCTAGCTTACTTTTTAGGAATAGAGGTGTTAAGAAAAAGAAACATTAAATTACATCTAAATCAAAGGAAGTACATTTCAGAAATACTGGTCAGGGAAAAGATGGATAAGGAAAACCCACTTCCCACTCCAATGACAAACAACTTGTATCTTAGTAAAGAAAGGGGAGAGCCTATATGTAATGAAAAACAATAGAGGAGAATTGTGGGAGCACTCCAATATGTCATAATTACAAGATCAGACATTTCATACAGTATAAACCAGGTTGGTCAATTCATGCAAAAACCCTTGGGTGAACATTGGAAGACACTTAAAAGAATTCTAGGATATTCCCAGAGGTAAATTTCAGGTGAAGTATGATTTTATACGAATAGATCCTTTATCTCCTCTTTTATTTAATTCTGATGTTGATTTATTTCCAAAATCATTAAGCTTGCATTAGGAATGGTGTGTTAGATGTTGTGTGTATGGATGCTACTAGGATAGTATTTCTATCTTTTAATTTGCTGATATTTTTTTTTTGTCATTTACCCAAACATGACATTACTTTAAAATTTATCTTATATAGTTTTGAGCTTCTTTCTAGGTTAAAAATTAATTTTGATAAAAATTATGTTCTGGATTTAAATGATATAAATAATTGTGAAGCTCAAGTAGCTAATATTTTGAATCGTAATGTACTAAAATTTCCTATTGGATACCTTGGGTTTTTTTAGTTAGGCCTCAATAATTAGCATGATGAGTGAAACACTATTGTTAATAAAATTAATAATAAACTGTTCGTTTGGAATGGTTGATTTTTATCTCGAGCAGGTAGAATAGTGTTAATTAACTCTATCTTATCAGCTTTGTCCATTTGTCGGATGTATTCTTATCTCTTTCCAAAGATTACATAAATAGATAAGATTAAGAGAGATTTCATTTGGTGTGGTGGCAGTTTTTTTTTCCTACCCCAAATGCATGGTTCAGTAGGAAATTCTATATGAGCCTAAATAAGAGAGTAGTTTAGGCATTACTAATTTCTATAATTAAATATTTCCTTATTAAGTGAATGGGTTTGGAAGTTTAACGAGTGTGGTGTTAACTTACTTTAGAAAGAATAATTTGTAATTAATGGTATAATGGTAACTATAATTTAAATATTGTACCAGTAATAATTTTAATAATCATTCACTTTTTTGGAAATCTGCTATGCTTAATTTGGTATATATGTGTATGTATATAATGTTAGGGACTGCGGAATGGATTGTTAAAGCAAAGCAAACAATAAAGGAGGGTGAATAGTGTTTGTAAGAATTTAAACAAAACTAAAAATTAGAGAGAGCTACGGGATGAATCAAACACCACAACCACAATCACAGACACAGATTCAAACACAGATGCAAAATAAACAGAAATAAAAGTGCAGAAAAAGAAAGACCACACCGGATTTTATACTAGTTTGGATCACTTCTACGTCCAGTCCTGCATAACGCTGGATTGTGCAGAGTTTTATTACTATTTTCAAATAGCCAAATACAACCTCCTTGATTTCACCGCTCAACAAGGAGACACCGACTCCTATCCCTTGATTCACGGCTCAACAAGGGCACACCGACTCCTATTCCTTGATTTCACGGCTACAAGGATACACCGATTACTCTTTGACTTACAAAAATGGTTTATTCATCCCAAGCAATTACAAAATAGCCCTATAACTCTTCAATAGCACTTGATTCAGAGAGTAGAGAGTGTAGAGAGAAGAAGTTTGATCAAATCAAAATTGAATTCGGCATAGTATAAGTGTAAAAACTATAAAAATGATTAAGAATAATGGTAGGATGAAAGAGGATGAAGATGGAGAAGAAGAGAAGTCAGAAAATTTGGTTTTAACCTCTTTTTATAGAGTATGAAGAGCTGCAATCGTTCTAAAGTGTTTCAAATAGTGAAAAGACACTTCCTTTCAAAATTAGAAAAATAGTTGTTATAAGTCGACATACATATTTTTCTATGTCCACATAGTCATGTGTAATTTTCATTTTCAAAGCATTTTTCAAGTATTTTGATATATAATTCTGAAAATTCTTGAGTAAAATTCTAATGTTGTAAATCAATATTATATGATGAAAAACAAATGAAAACATATTTTTAAACTATATAAATATATTTATAAAATTATAAGGTTTTAAACTACATAAAACATAAACAAAGTATATATAAAAACTTAAGTTTGAAAAACAAAGAAGAATAATAATAGAAATAAATATAAAAACAAAATAGAGAGGATTGAGAATAAAATAGAAAAACGAAATAGAGAGGATTGAGAAAAGAATTGAAAATCAGAATTTGACTTTGAATTTGGATTTGAGCCTGTACAAAATCTAGACTCTATAATTATATTAATCTTGAACTCTTGATATCTTGATTACTCATGAGTCTTGAATCTACTCTGAATTCTGAATCTCTAAAAGCTCTTAAACTGTACAATCTTCAGTATTAACTTCTATATACAAATCCTGCATATGTGTATATATATATATTCTAGATAAAGATGTTAGTATATATTTTATAATCAATGATAATTAAAATAAGGTTGTTGTCATCAAAACTCCATTCTCCAACATTCTCCCCCTTTTTGATGATGACAACCTTAGTTTATAAAATATCATACCTGTATTTATCTGTTTGACGATGATCCTCTTATAATCCCCCTGTCTATAAGAATTCTATAAAATTATGCCTATATTTTATAATTTCTTCCTTTTTGGCATTATTAAAAAGAAAGATTAAAGATACTCCCCCTAAGTTAAACAACTATAGAATCTAAGTAATATTCCTAAAAATACTCTGAATAGAACATAAAAATACTCCCCCTTAATTTATTAACTAATTCTAAGCATAACATTCCTAATCTATTTAAAATAAAGAGAATAATACTTAATATGATAATTAAACACAAACTAAATCAAGTATCATTATTACATATGTTTGTCAAACCAATCCAAACTAAACCACACCATATGTCTTAATATTTACATGTTCCAATCAATATAACCCAAATCAAACCACACCATATGTTTTTAGAGTAATTAAACAAATCAATCAAATCGTACCAAACAACTAAACGTCTCTTGGAACTTCAACCCAACCATCTTCTCCAAAGATAGGATCCTTCTTAATTACTTCCCAATCTTCATATTCTTTGGTTGGTGGAGCCTTTGCAAGATTATTTTCTTCATCTTTGAAAAGAGAAGAGATTAGCCATCGCATTGCATAAAAGTGCTTTTCTTGTTGTTCGAACATCTTTATTTGACTCAATTCAAGATTACGCTGATTTCGTAGAATGATAGAGAGAATGTTTTTGAATGAAATGAGAGTTTCTTCTACATTTTCACTTAGATTATGGGTAGGATTTGCCATGGATTTTGTAACGACCCAGATTTTTGAACAGCTTATTTTAAATATTTAGTATGGTTTTAAATATTGAATTTAAAATATAGATGGTATTTTATTGGGTTATTGTTTAAATAATCGAAATACGATTTATTTTGATAATTATCGAAATACGAGAAGTTGAAATAATTCAATTTGAAGATAAAACTGAACGATGAGAATAGAAATTCATTGATGAAGAATTTATTTGTTTTGAATTTAAAATGATTGAATATGGCTATTTTAAATATACGTTCAAATTAAATTGTATAATCTATTTCATTAAATTCAGAATAGTGAATAACGTTGGGGACATCAGACATTACGATTAAATAACGGTTCAGAATTTTGAGTAAAGGACCATGAGATATTTCTGTAGAACGTATTGATTAACATCAAATCAAAATTGAATACATATCAACTTCAGCCGACCTATATCCTTCTTCATCGCAGACCTCAATTTGTACCCATTACGGACCCATCTATGATTTGTAAAATCACGTATCTGTTGTCTGCCTCGAGCTGTATTTCTTGCTCCCCAGCTTCGCTACAAAGCAAAGCAGGAATCGAAATGGCCTTGGTACGGTGTGACCCTCGCGCATCTATAAATTTAGCTGGAGCTTCACTTTTCTTCATTCAAAAATTCTCCTTCCTTCGTTTCTCTTCCCTATCGAATTAATCCCAAATCCAATCATCGACCTAATAAAAATAAATAACCGAAGGCTCGAAATCAATAATCGTGGGTTTGTACTAGGAGCTGCGGAAGGGGGTCTCGACTTAGGTTATGGTTCGCGATTTATAGAAGGAGTGTCGATCATTAGAAAAAGGGGCGACGCGTTTTGGAGTACGGTTTCAGGATTTGGGGGAGATGCTGATAAGTGCGGCGATGTGAAATGGGAGTTCGATAATAGGAAAAGGGAGTGAGGGGGTGCTGTTCGATCAGGCTTGGGGGTTGCGGTGGAAGTCTGGATGGTCGAGGGGTGTCGGAGGGATACTATTGTCGGAAGGGAGGTAGCCGATGCTGAAATGGATGCTGATTTTGGTGACTGTCGTGGTTAGAAGAGGGCGCTGCTATGTTAACGGTTAGGGAATGGAAAGCGATTGTGTGATGTTCGGTGAAATGCCAAAGTGAAGAATCTTCGTTTGAGCTGGTTTTGGTCGAGGAAGTGCAAGGTATAAGGAAGTGGATAAAGCCATGGATTAACGGATTCGAACGAGAACAATTCGAAGTAGAAGGAAAGGAGGATCCGCTTGGTTCTTTGTCCGGAGACATCGAAATGAGATTAAGGTAATTTAAATTAAATACCTTAATTAGTTTAAAGTTTAAAGAAAATATCTTAATTAGTTTAAATGTTTTAACAATACATAGGTTTGTTTAAATTGGTTAAATTAGAATTAATTTAGCAACCATTAAAAGAAGAGAAAATATAGGATAAGTTATTTATTTATTTAAATAGTTAATTTAAATAAATAAACGTTTAAATCGGTAAATTTAATTAAAATTATCGCAGGTGCAAATACATTCGAGAAGATTAGTAACCGTTAAATTGAAAAGAAACAGGAGTGGATCGCGAATCTAAATCGAGGTGAGTAAATCTCACTCACCTTTAGAATTATTTTTATTCCATTAAAAATAATTGTTTGTTGCTTGTGTGAATATTTTCTGGTTGTTTATATATATTAGTTATTTAGGCTATATATATATATATATATATATATATATATTGGGTTGATTGATTGGTTGGATTCCCGCAGTCTCATTAGCGGATGCCCGCAGTTTCATAGCGGATGATTACCCTATACGCCCCACGCTATGATTAGTGGATGACCTTCTATACCGCGATATTCTGCCACGAAGCAGAATGGGTATTATTTATGTGCTAACATCTGTGGATGCAGGGAAACAGGTTGGAGGAATCCAACTGGATTCCTCAAAAATATATTATCTGTTTGTTTATTTGATTGCATATATATTGTTATATATGATGTGTTAGAAAAATAAATAATTCGTTGCTTTGTGTGTTTTATCACTGGGCTTAAGTAATGATATTTAAAAATATCGTAAAAAGGATATTGGAAATTTAAAGAGGAAAAATTCTATTTTTAAATAGAATTTGAATTTTAAATAGAAATAAAAGTATAAACTTGTTTTAAAATAAAACAAGTAGTTTCTTTTTAAACGAAGTTTATAAGTAGTTCTTTATAAACGAAGTTTATAAATAATTCTTTTATAACGAAGTTATAAATGAAGTGAAAAGAATTATCATTTGATAATTCAGAAATAGAAATACAAGTGTGAAATTGGAATTTGAAATGAAATTTCAAAATAGGATGTGAAAGGAAATTTTTAAATATGTAACTCAAATGAAATTTGAGTATAACATTTGAATAGTAGAATTAGAAAAGGAGTTTAATATTTGAATTTTAAAAGGAGATTGAATATTAGAAATTCAAATAGAAGTTCAAATAGGATTTGAATAGACGAAATTAGAATGCAAAATAGAATTTGAATCCAAGGAATAAAAATAAGATTTGAATTCAAAGGAATTCGAATAAAGAAATTCAAATAGAGATTTGAAGGTAGAATTTCAAAATAGAATTTGAAATATAGAATTTCAAAGAAGAATTGAATAGAATTTGCAATATAGAATTTCAAAGAAGAATTCAAATATGAAATTTGAATAGAGATTTGAATTGGAATTCAAATATGAAATTTGAATAGAGATTTGAAATAGAAATTCAAGTATTGAATTTGAACATGGAATTGAATATAGAAATTCAAGTAGAAATTTGAATATGAAATTTCAAAATAGAATTTGAAATAAACTTTGAAATAGAATTTTCAAAGTAGAATTGGAAATAGAATTTCAAATAGGATTTCAAAATAGGAAATCCAAATGGTTTTGAAATGGAATTTGAATTCAAGGGAATTCAAATGGATTTGAGTAAAGAAATTCAAATGGTGTTAAAAATAAGTTTGAATATGGAATTCAAATGGGGTTGGAAATGAATTTGAATATTAGAATTCAAATAGAAATGGAAAACGAAATTTTGAATATAAGAGATTCAATTTGAATTCAAATAGGATTAAATCTATGGGATTTGAATATGAAATTCAAATGGGTTTTAAACTATGGAAATTTGAATAAAGAATTGAAAAAGGAGTTTGAATATTTGAATTTCAATATAATTCAAATATAGAAATTGGAATATAGAAGTTCAAATGGAATTTTAAATATAGAGTTTGAATAAGAGAATTCAAATGAATTCAAGTATTAAATTTGAATATGGAATTGAAATGGAAATTCCAGTATTTAATTTGAATATCCAATAGAAAAGGAATTGTGATTTGAAATATAGAATTCAAAAGTGAGATTGGAATTTGAATCAAGGAATTCAAATAGAGTTAAAATGGAATTGAATTCATTCTAAGAAGTTTAAAAGTTTACATATATAAATATAATTAAAACGAACTCGCCGCAGCGCTGCAGTTCGTAAATTGGCAATTCGAACTTCAATCGAGTATACAGAACTCAATTGAAGTCGGAATTCTTCGAAACAAGAAACGTCAGGACCAATTTGATAATAGTTTTCTGATAGAAGAGAAAAATCTGAATTTCGTCGTATAGATTTTGAGTTATGTCAAAATCAATTTTTTAGAAAAGCAGCGCCATAAACCATTATAAACCATAATGGATTTTATATATAAATATTGGGATTTTTAAGCAAATAAAAATCCGGATTTCCATTTAAAAATCTAGACTTGAGTTAGGAAATAAATATGGACTCAAGTGAAGTAAAGAAGATGATTTTTGAGACAATAATCATATTTTCGATTATTGAATAGAATCAACTAAAGAAAAATTAGTTAAGCGAGTTGAACTAAAAATCGAACTTGGAAAGTGAAATTTGGGATTTTAAATATATATTCGAAATCGAATACAGAACTAAAATTGAATTTGAATTCAATTGATTGATAAGTAAGTGGAAATATATTTAAAAACGTGATATATTCAAATATACAAGCAAGATAGACAGAAAGTTAGTTAAAGAATTACTTTAACAAAGTGAGTCAAACGAGTGTATGAAGCTGTAATTCAATTTGGTTGTTAGCAGTTAAATATTCTATTTGAACATGTTATGTTCAACAAAGAAGTGAAATAGGCAAAAAGGCTAATTGAAGAATAATTGAGCGAAACTGAATTCAAACGATTCAAAATTTAATTCAAACGAATGGATTGAGTTGCATTGAATTGAAAACAGGTGAACAAGTTTAGACAGGTATGGGATGAGGTATATGAAGTTTATAAATGTAATGCCCGACAAAAAGGTACATGTTTAATTCATATATGGGTTTTATGCGCCGTATCGGCAAGCCGCTTGGCTTTTTCTTTTTCCTTTTGAGATTAGAAGATACCGGGAAGCTATTTGAAATTTCCCGATGCTCCCGATACAGGGGAGGTTATGGCGAAATTTTCCGGGAATTTAAGGAGTTAGAATATTTTTAAGAAATTTGACAATTAGAAATCTATATATCGATATATATAGAATTCGATAAGGAAACGAAATCAAAAATAGCGAAAAGAGCCAATATGGTTATTGAAAATATTTGGTTAACAAATATTGATAGAGGAAATGGAAAAGTGATTTAATTAATGAAATATTAAATTAAAGGGCCCAGTGATTTGTTTGATATGTTTGGATGAACACTTGTTTTTATTCGATAGTTAAATCACAGACTATCGAAGTTTTTGACCATCGTTGTCAATATGGAGAGACCGGTTGGATTATTATCCAAAGAACCACTCCGTATCGGCATAAACGTTGCGAACCAAGTATGCTGAATATATTGAAGACGGAGTGAAGTGCAAGGGCTTTTCTAGAAATAGAAATAGTGCCTTCGGTTTCGTTCAATCCCAGAACGAACGTAAATGGACGAATGTCTGACAGAGTATTTCCAATGATCAAATGGGTTGGTCTGTATGAATGTATATGGTTGCAACGGATTTATCCCTTAGCATAATATCCAGAATATTTGTGCAAACTCAACTAGTGATTAACGGATCTGACGATGTGGCATTCAAAGTGAATTGTGTTATCAAGGAATGGTAAGTATGCGTAGCCTCAGGCCTCAACAACCGGGAAAGGACAAAAATCGGGCAGGCAGCATGGCTATGTGGGTCGCACCCATTAGGGTGTATAATCACCTATCTAGAGAAATTCCTTTTGTTCTAAATCTATCGATTCTGCCCATTCGGGAACGGTGGTTTGAGTCCAACCGTTGGTGATATACATTCGATACACTCAAGCGAAATGAGTGGTCGGTCATGTGTGGGCCGGGTTGCAAGACGTTCTTGTTGAACCCAGGTGTATTTGCCTCTAGAGATACATCATCGGAAGGTGGTCCCATACCTTGTCATAGTTGGAAATCCAATCTCCAATAAGAGCCATGCGATTTTTGATTTTATACTATATATGTGGAGCGTGAGATGCAAGCGTTCTGCTATTTGGTTATTTATTTGATGTAGACATTATTATAATATCACTGGATTTGATATCAAAGTGTTTTGGGTTATAGTAAGGTAAAAACCGTCCATGTTTATGTGTGGGCTGGTCTTACTATTATCTTTTCTTTTGAAAGAATTTTTACAAGTTAAACAAATGGTTGGAGTTTACTCACACCAGTCCCATGACTGACCCAGAGTTTATTTTGTTTTGTTTTCCCTAAACTCTTGGGTGCCCAAATTTGTACGGGCAGTCAAGTAGTCGGGATTTCACAGATCTATTTGAAGGAGCTGGAAGCAGGAGACTTCACCGGTTAGCTATAGGCTATCATATATTCCGCTGTGTACTTTGTTTGTATCTGGAAACAGGTGTTTATAACTGTTCCAGAGATGACTGTTGTGCTCTGATGATGGTATGTGTATAAAGATACTGATTTGTATTTCAAAAGTTATGTTATATAATATATTTTATTCGTTCCGCTGTGAGTTGTGATCTTCGTTTTTTCTTCTATTCTAATATTTCTTTCTTCCTATTTCTCATCCTCTAACTTCTTTCTATTAATGATTCGTATTTCTGTGTTATTTGGGTTGGACGTGTGATGTATTTAGTCAACTCAGATAGCACGGATTTGCGGGCCTTTACAGTTGGTATCAGAGCTTAGGTTGAGCGAATACCTAGGCTTGTGTGGCATGTACTCATTAGAGATAGGGTCAGCAGTACCCTAGAATGAGTTGAGTGTATAGATACGAGAGAGCGTATTTGTTAGTTAATATAAAAGTTGTTTTATATTGTGTTGGCTTGTCTGTTGGGTAATTTATGAATTTTGGTCGAATCGTGGGACGCCACAAAGTCGATAGGAATTTCTAAACACTTGAACAGAAGATTGAACACAATATTGTTTTAAAGTGGGTGAATGAAATAATTTTACCCAAAATTCTATTTTGATATATAACTAATAATTTTCTGAAATTATTATAATATATGGATGTGTTGATTGTTAGGATTATAATCAATGAGATTATAAAATTGGAATGGTTATTTATAACCAAAATAGAATTTGTATAGAAATAGAATATACAAATGAGATAAATTAGAATTAAATTCAAACCAGAATTAAGAATTTAAAATCCTGGGAAGTTGAAAAATATTCTTTCAAAGTAATTAAAATAATATAGGTTTGTTTTAAAAGGATTTGAAAGAAAATCATTTTTAATGGATTTTGAATGTGGTAAAGCACTGAACTCACTTCAGTGACTGGAAGATAATTCTGATAATGATTGCAACATCATCAGTGTTCATTTTCGAGTTTCTAAGTGATAGATTGCTACCTTAGAAAGTTTTGATGGAAATTTGTTTGAAGGAAAACAAATTGGTTTGAATATTCAAATGTTTTGAATTTGAGATGAAAATAAATATATGTATATTTTTGTGTGATTTCAAAAGGATTTGGAATAGAAAACCCTGGGATTTGGATTCTGGAATTGAAATTTAACTTAAACTAGTTAAATGGATTGATCGTAGATCATTCGAATCAAATGTGTGAAGACCAAAAGTTTGAAGTAAAATCATAAGAATATGAGGAGTTGGGTTTCAACATAAGTGAGATGTTGAAAAGAAATAGATTTGTACCATTTTTCCTACCTTAGCAATTTCGGGGACGAAATTATTTTAAGGGGGGAAGAATGTAACGACCCAGATTTTTGAACAGCTTATTTTAAATATTTAGTATGGTTTTAAATATTGAATTTAAAATATAGATGGTATTTTATTGGGTTATTGTTTAAATAATCGAAATACGATTTATTTTGATAATTATCGAAATACGAGAAGTTGAAATAATTCAATTTGAAGATAAAACTGAACGATGAGAATAGAAATTCATTGATGAAGAATTTATTTGTTTTGAATTTAAAATGATTGAATATGGCTATTTTAAATATACGTTCAAATTAAATTGTATAATCTATTTCATTAAATTCAGAATAGTGAATAACGTTGGGGACATCAGACATTACGATTAAATAACGGTTCAGAATTTTGAGTAAAGGACCATGAGATATTTCTGTAGAACGTATTGATTAACATCAAATCAAAATTGAATACATATCAACTTCAGCCGACCTATATCCTTCTTCATCGCAGACCTCAATTTGTACCCATTACGGACCCATCTATGATTTGTAAAATCACGTATCTGTTGTCTGCCTCGAGCTGTATTTCTTGCTCCCCAGCTTCGCTACAAAGCAAAGCAGGAATCGAAATGGCCTTGGTACGGTGTGACCCTCGCACATCTATAAATTTAGCTGGAGCTTCACTTTTCTTCATTCAAAAATTCTCCTTCCTTCGTTTCTCTTCCCTGTCGAATTAATCCCAAATCCAATCATCGACCTAATAAAAATAAATAACCGAAGGCTCGAAATCAATAATCGTGGGTTTGTACTAGGAGCTGCGGAAGGGGGTCTCGACTTAGGTTATGGTTCGCGATTTATAGAAGGAGTGTCGATCATTAGAAAAAGGGGCGACGCGTTTTGGAGTACGGTTTCAGGATTTGGGGGAGATGCTGATAAGTGCGGCGATGTGAAATGGGAGTTCGATAATAGGAAAAGGGAGTGAGGGGGTGCTGTTCGATCAGGCTTGGGGGTTGCGGTGGAAGTCTGGATGGTCGAGGGGTGTCGGAGGGATACTGTTGTCGGAAGGGAGGTAGCCGATGCTGAAATGGATGCTGATTTTGGTGACTGTCGTGGTTAGAAGAGGGCGCTGCTATGTTAACGGTTAGGGAATGGAAAGCGATTGTGTGATGTTCGGTGAAATGCCAAAGTGAAGAATCTTCGTTTGAGCTGGTTTTGGTCGAGGAAGTGCAAGGTATAAGGAAGTGGATAAAGCCATGGATTAACGGATTCGAACGAGAACAATTCGAAGTAGAAGGAAAGGAGGATCCGCTTGGTTCTTTGTCCGGAGACATCGAAATGAGATTAAGGTAATTTAAATTAAATACCTTAATTAGTTTAAAGTTTAAAGAAAATATCTTAATTAGTTTAAATGTTTTAACAATACATAGGTTTGTTTAAATTGGTTAAATTAGAATTAATTTAGCAACCATTAAAAGAAGAGAAAATATAGGATAAGTTATTTATTTATTTAAATAGTTAATTTAAATAAATAAACGTTTAAATCGGTAAATTTAATTAAAATTATCGCAGGTGCGAATACATTCGAGAAGATTAGTAACCGTTAAATTGAAAAGAAACAGGAGTGGATCGCGAATCTAAATCGAGGTGAGTAAATCTCACTCACCTTTAGAATTATTTTTATTCCATTAAAAATAATTGTTTGTTGCTTGTGTGAATATTTTCTGGTTGTTTATATATATTAGTTATTTAGGCTATATATATATATATATATTGGGTTGATTGATTGGTTGGATTCCCGCAGTCTCATTAGCGGATGCCCGCAGTTTCATAGCGGATGATTACCCTATACGCCCCACGCTATGATTAGTGGATGACCTTCTATACCGCGATATTCTGCCACGAAGCAGAATGGGTATTATTTATGTGCTAACATCTGTGGATGCAGGGAAACAGGTTGGAGGAATCCAACTGGATTCCTCAAAAATATATTATCTGTTTGTTTATTTGATTGCATATATATTGTTATATATGATGTGTTAGAAAAATAAATAATTCGTTGCTTTGTGTGTTTTATCACTGGGCTTAAGTAATGATATTTAAAAATATCGTAAAAAGGATATTGGAAATTTAAAGAGGAAAAATTCTATTTTTAAATAGAATTTGAATTTTAAATAGAAATAAAAGTATAAACTTGTTTTAAAATAAAACAAGTAGTTTCTTTTTAAACGAAGTTTATAAGTAGTTCTTTATAAACGAAGTTTATAAATAATTCTTTTATAACGAAGTTATAAATGAAGTGAAAAGAATTATCATTTGATAATTCAGAAATAGAAATACAAGTGTGAAATTGGAATTTGAAATGAAATTTCAAAATAGGATGTGAAAGGAAATTTTTAAATATGTAACTCAAATGAAATTTGAGTATAACATTTGAATAGTAGAATTAGAAAAGGAGTTTAATATTTGAATTTTAAAAGGAGATTGAATATTAGAAATTCAAATAGAAGTTCAAATAGGATTTGAATAGACGAAATTAGAATGCAAAATAGAATTTGAATCCAAGGAATAAAAATAAGATTTGAATTCAAAGGAATTCGAATAAAGAAATTCAAATAGAGATTTGAAGGTAGAATTTCAAAATAGAATTTGAAATATAGAATTTCAAAGAAGAATTGAATAGAATTTGCAATATAGAATTTCAAAGAAGAATTCAAATATGAAATTTGAATAGAGATTTGAATTGGAATTCAAATATGAAATTTGAATAGAGATTTGAAATAGAAATTCAAGTATTGAATTTGAACATGGAATTGAATATAGAAATTCAAGTAGAAATTTGAATATGAAATTTCAAAATAGAATTTGAAATAAACTTTGAAATAGAATTTTCAAAGTAGAATTGGAAATAGAATTTCAAATAGGATTTCAAAATAGGAAATCCAAATGGTTTTGAAATGGAATTTGAATTCAAGGGAATTCAAATGGATTTGAGTAAAGAAATTCAAATGGTGTTAAAAATAAGTTTGAATATGGAATTCAAATGGGGTTGGAAATGAATTTGAATATTAGAATTCAAATAGAAATGGAAAACGAAATTTTGAATATAAGAGATTCAATTTGAATTCAAATAGGATTAAATCTATGGGATTTGAATATGAAATTCAAATGGGTTTTAAACTATGGAAATTTGAATAAAGAATTGAAAAAGGAGTTTGAATATTTGAATTTCAATATAATTCAAATATAGAAATTGGAATATAGAAGTTCAAATGGAATTTTAAATATAGAGTTTGAATAAGAGAATTCAAATGAATTCAAGTATTAAATTTGAATATGGAATTGAAATGGAAATTCCAGTATTTAATTTGAATATCCAATAGAAAAGGAATTGTGATTTGAAATATAGAATTCAAAAGTGAGATTGGAATTTGAATCAAGGAATTCAAATAGAGTTAAAATGGAATTGAATTCATTCTAAGAAGTTTAAAAGTTTACATATATAAATATAATTAAAACGAACTCGCCGCAGCGCTGCAGTTCGTAAATTGGCAATTCGAACTTCAATCGAGTATACAGAACTCAATTGAAGTCGGAATTCTTCGAAACAAGAAACGTCAGGACCAATTTGATAATAGTTTTCTGATAGAAGAGAAAAATCTGAATTTCGTCGTATAGATTTTGAGTTATGTCAAAATCAATTTTTTAGAAAAGCAGCGCCATAAACCATTATAAACCATAATGGATTTTATATATAAATATTGGGATTTTTAAGCAAATAAAAATCCGGATTTCCATTTAAAAATCTAGACTTGAGTTAGGAAATAAATATGGACTCAAGTGAAGTAAAGAAGATGATTTTTGAGACAATAATCATATTTTCGATTATTGAATAGAATCAACTAAAGAAAAATTAGTTAAGCGAGTTGAACTAAAAATCGAACTTGGAAAGTGAAATTTGGGATTTTAAATATATATTCGAAATCGAATACAGAACTAAAATTGAATTTGAATTCAATTGATTGATAAGTAAGTGGAAATATATTTAAAAACGTGATATATTCAAATATACAAGCAAGATAGACAGAAAGTTAGTTAAAGAATTACTTTAACAAAGTGAGTCAAACGAGTGTATGAAGCTGTAATTCAATTTGGTTGTGAGCAGTTAAATATTCTATTTGAACATGTTATGTTCAACAAAGAAGTGAAATAGGCAAAAAGGCTAATTGAAGAATAATTGAGCGAAACTGAATTCAAACGATTCAAAATTTAATTCAAACGAATGGATTGAGTTGCATTGAATTGAAAACAGGTGAACAAGTTTAGACAGGTATGGGATGAGGTATATGAAGTTTATAAATGTAATGCCCGACAAAAAGGTACATGTTTAATTCATATATGGGTTTTATGCGCCGTATCGGCAAGCCGCTTGGCTTTTTCTTTTTCCTTTTGAGATTAGAAGATACCGGGAAGCTATTTGAAATTTCCCGATGCTCCCGATACAGGGGAGGTTATGGCGAAATTTTCCGGGAATTTAAGGAGTTAGAATATTTTTAAGAAATTTGACAATTAGAAATCTATATATCGATATATATAGAATTCGATAAGGAAACGAAATCAAAAATAGCGAAAAGAGCCAATATGGTTATTGAAAATATTTGGTTAACAAATATTGATAGAGGAAATGGAAAAGTGATTTAATTAATGAAATATTAAATTAAAGGGCCCAGTGATTTGTTTGATATGTTTGGATGAACACTTGTTTTTATTCGATAGTTAAATCACAGACTATCGAAGTTTTTGACCATCGTTGTCAATATGGAGAGACCGGTTGGATTATTATCCAAAGAACCACTCCGTATCGGCATAAGCGTTGCGAACCAAGTATGCTGAATATATTGAAGACGGAGTGAAGTGCAAGGGCTTTTCTAGAACTAGAAATAGAAATAGTGCCTTCGGTTTCGTTCAATCCCAGAACGAACGTAAATGGACGAATGTCTGACAGAGTATTTCCAATGATCAAATGGGTTGGTCTGTATGAATGTATATGGTTGCAACGGATTTATCCCTTAGCATAATATCCAGAATATTTGTGCAAACTCAACTAGTGATTAACGGATCTGACGATGTGGCATTCAAAGTGAATTGTGTTATCAAGGAATGGTAAGTATGCGTAGCCTCAGGCCTCAACAACCGGGAAAGGACAAAAATCGGGCAGGCAGCATGGCTATGTGGGTCGCACCCATTAGGGTGTATAATCACCTATCTAGAGAAATTCCTTTTGTTCTAAATCTATCGATTCTGCCCATTCGGGAACGGTGGTTTGAGTCCAACCGTTGGTGATATACATTCGATACACTCAAGCGAAATGAGTGGTCGGTCATGTGTGGGCCGGGTTGCAAGACGTTCTTGTTGAACCCAGGTGTATTTGCCTCTAGAGATACATCATCGGAAGGTGGTCCCATACCTTGTCATAGTTGGAAATCCAATCTCCAATAAGAGCCATGCGGTTTTTGATTTTATACTATATATGTGGAGCGTGAGATGCAAGCGTTCTGCTATTTGGTTATTTATTTGATGTAGACATTATTATAATATCACTGGATTTGATATCAAAGTGTTTTGGGTTATAGTAAGGTAAAAACCGTCCATGTTTATGTGTGGGCTGGTCTTACTATTATCTTTTCTTTTGAAAGAATTTTTACAAGTTAAACAAATGGTTGGAGTTTACTCACACCAGTCCCATGACTGACCCAGAGTTTATTTTGTTTTGTTTTCCCTA
Organism: Allium sativum; assembly: GCA_030737875.1. Lineage (NCBI taxonomy): Eukaryota > Viridiplantae > Streptophyta > Magnoliopsida > Asparagales > Amaryllidaceae > Allium > Allium sativum. The sequence continues at coordinate 1,040,237,295 of CM060916.1, read as the reverse complement.
AACTCTTGGGTGCCCAAATTTGTACGGGCAGTCAAGTAGTCGGGATTTCACAGATCTATTTGAAGGAGCTGGAAGCAGGAGACTTCACCGGTTAGCTATAGGCTATCATATATTCCGCTGTGTACTTTGTTTGTATCTGGAAACAGGTGTTTATAACTGTTCCAGAGATGACTGTTGTGCTCTGATGATGGTATGTGTATAAAGATACTGATTTGTATTTCAAAAGTTATGTTATATAATATATTTTATTCGTTCCGCTGTGAGTTGTGATCTTCGTTTTTTCTTCTATTCTAATATTTCTTTCTTCCTATTTCTCATCCTCTAACTTCTTTCTATTAATGATTCGTATTTCTGTGTTATTTGGGTTGGACGTGTGATGTATTTAGTCAACTCAGATAGCACGGATTTGCGGTTCGTTTCAGATTTGATGAGAAATGATGAAATAATGGAGTTTTTTGGAAGAAATGACTTAAACAGGGTGTGGTGGATTTTGAATGGACATGAGTAGTTATTTTAATTTTAAAATTTGAAAAAAATTGAAAATTTTTCTGTTATATGTCAACATACATGTTTTGTTATGTCGATATACTATAGTATGTTTTTCGAAAATTTTGAATTTTTGTATTCTTTTAAACTCTTGTAATATTATAATATATTTTATGATTTTTCAGAAACATAAAGTTGATTTAAACAGAAATAAAAATCCATTCATTACTTAATAGAAAGCAAATACATCCAACTAAACAAGACACAATTAAATACGATATTCAAAACCAAATACAACGAAATATATAAAGATAGATTAAACTAGATGACCTAGTTTTCAGATGATGATGAGGAAGACGAAATTCCAAGCTTTCTTCCTATCTTGACCATAAATTTGGTCATTTTGGTAAGCTTCTTGTTAAACTTCTTGTTAAACTTCTTATTAAGCATCTTTTGATTTTTGACAATTTTCGCTTAATTTTGAATAATCTTGTCTTTGAGGTTGGATACTCGATATTTTCCATAAAAATCTCTTCTTCTTTGACTTCCATTCTGTCTTGCTTTTGTTGCAATCAAGCTTGTTTGGCCTCATATGTCTCATAAGGTTTGAAAGTGATAGGAATTTGCAAGAGATGAATGTTTGATGCGTCAAACACTTTCCTAGGGACAAATTCTTCTCTATGAAGATCAACTCCAAATTATTTGAGTGAGATAAACACCATAGTAGAGAGTTTTCTCTTGAAGATACATTTATGGGCTTAAATTCATTTAGAATCATATCGGCCCAATAAATAAGGTAATTACCCATAACGGCAAAGAGAGCCGTTTGGACTTTAAGAGTTGGATTATTGTAATTTACGAAATGGGGATTGATGGTGTGTTGAAGGAGGAGGTTGACGATTCTGGTTTTTAGACAAAAGAAACGATTTATGAAATCCATTGGAGCACCATCTTCGAAGATACTGTGATAGGTTTCCAAATCAATTTCATCGATAGCGAAAGTTGAGAAATCCGTGCCCTCGCTTCTACAATTTAGAATTTCTCCTAAAAGATCAGCGTCGAGAACAATTTGATTTCCCTTGACACTACTCCAATTTTGATTTTTGTTGCCTTGATAAAATCCGCGGTTGAGATTTGCATAGAACATCTTCATGAGTTTGGGATAACATACTTCGTTGTTGTCACGAGAGTCAATTAGACTCAAGATTTCATTGTGTTGGAAGAGAGAGACGAGATCATTAGATGGAAAGTCGCTGAAGACGGTGAAAGAACTCGTGTTAACTTTAGCATTTGCCAAATAGTCACCATAGGTTTTAATGTCCTCTTTGTCATTGTAAAGATAACCTTTTATGGCTTTCATTACCTTCAATTTCTGAGATGAACTTGAGGAAGCCATTGATATGATAGTTTTGAGAAGGATAGATATGAAGAATGTTATTTTGAGCTGTGAATGAAAGGTAGAAAGGATGGATATATATATATATAATGAATAGATATGAATTGAATAGATATGAATTGAATAGGCACAACTTTTCATATTGAAAGGACATCTTTTCAGACCTTGGGAGTTGGTGAAAAGACTGGAGGGAAGTTTGAAAGTTTAAACTTTTGAAATTCAAAATTTAAATTTCAAATCTATTTGATATGTCGACATGTATATTTCTGTATGTCGACATATAAGGCTTATTTCAAAAGAAAAATGGATTTCCAAGTTTTAAATTAAATTATTAATTTATATTTCAAGTTTAACGATTTACTAAAATACTTCTAATCCTAATGAACATACAAACAATTTATTTTATTAATTTATTGGTTATTTAATATTATATTATTATTTCGAATTTCAAAATTCAAAATTCAAATTTGAATTTCAAATGTCAAATAGTTTATTAAATTTTAAATTCAAACCAAAGCAAATTAACAAAGCAACCATTCAACCAAATAAAATTAAAATGTAATTAATGCATACCTGGTTTTTTGATCCTTTTCTTCATGATCTTCTGAACTCTGAATTGCTGTAAAGCATATATTTGTATTTCCGATTTCTGGTTCTTCATCACTTGATGACAAATCTGAATCATCTAACGTTGCTGCATATGCTTTCTTTCTTTTCCTTGACGAATTTGAGTTGCCCGGTTGTTGAGTAGATTTGTCTAGATATGGACACATTTTCTTTACATGCCATGGTTTGTTGCAGTTAAAGCATCGTCCATCATTTAACTTTGAATTTGCTTTATTATAACCCTTCCTTCTAAATTTTAGGAATCTTCTAAACTGATTTGTCATGAGTGTTGTTTCTTCATCACCTTCACTACTCGAGTCAGAATCATTTGTTGTGGCTTTCAGTGCAATAGACTTCTTTTTAGTTGATCTATTTTCTTTTCTTTTCTGTAATTGAACTTCATATGACATTATATTCCCAACTTGCTCTTCAATCTTCATTTCATTAACATCATTGGCTTTTTCTATAGCCAAAGTCTTCTGATCCCATTCTTGAGTTAAAGAATTTAATATTTTTCTGACTTGATCTGCTTCGGAATAAGTTTTTCCAAGTGCTGTTAGTGAATGCACTCTCTCTTGAAATCTGCAATACATATCTAAAATAGACTCATTCTCATTCATTTTAATTAATTCAAATTGATTGACTAGCATGCCTATCTTATTCTGTTTAACTTTACTAGTTCCTTCATGGGTAACTTGTAAATTTCTCCAGATTTCATGAGCAGTTTTACATATGGATACTCTATTAAACTAATTTCTATCTAATGAACAAAATAACATATTCATGGCTTTAGAATTGCTCTATGCAGCAGCCTTTTGTTCATTTGTCCATTGTGCAAATGCAGTTGTGGGTTCAACATATTTATTTTGTGTACTATTCCATATGTATAATCCTACAGGCTGTAAATAGGTTTCCATTCTTCATGCCCAATATGAATAATTACTACCATTAAACAGTGGTGGTATAACAGTGGATTGACCCTCTGTAAAAGAACTATTATTGCTACCAGTGTTGGTTGCCGTTTTACCAAATTTTCAAAAATCAGATTATGAACTTTTTGAAAGACCTTGCCCTGATACCAATTGTTAAGGACTGCGGAATGGATCATTCTGGAAAAGCAAACACTAGGGGGGTCAATAGCGTTTGTAAGAATTTAAACAAAAATAAAAATAGAGAGAATTATGGGATGAATCAAGCACCACAAACACAATCACAGACACAGATTCAAACACAGATGCAAAATAATCGGAAATAAAAGTGTAGAAAAGGAAACAACACACCGGATTTCATACTGGTTCGGATCACTCCTACGTCCAGTCCCGCACAACGCTGGATTGTGCAGAGTTTTATTACTATTTTCAAATAGCCAAATACAACCTCCTTGATTTCACGGCTCAACAAGGAGACACTGACTCCTATTCCTTGATTCACGGCTCAACCAGGGCACATCGACTCCTATTCCTTGATTTCGCGGCTACAAGGATACACTGATTAGTCTTTGACTTACAAACAGGGTTTATTTAACCCAAGCAATTTCAAAACAACTCTATAACTCTTCAATAGCACTTGATTCAGAGAGTAGAGAGTCTAGAGAGAAGAAGTTTGATCAAATCAGAAGTGAATTTGGCATAGTATAAGTGTAAAAACCATAAAAATGTTTAAGAATAATGGTAGGATGAAAGAGGATGAAGATGGAGAAGAAGAGATGTTAAAAAATTCGGTTTTAACCTCTTTTTATATAGTATGAAGGGTTGCAACGGTTCTGAAGTTTTTCAAATGGTGAAAAGACACTTCCCTTCAAAATTAGAAAAATAACTGTTATATGTCAACATACATATTTTTTTATGTCGACATAGTCATGTGTAATTTTCATTTTCAAAGCATTTTTCAAGTATTTTGATATAAAATTAATTCTGAAAATTCTTAAGTAAAATTCTAATGTTGTAAACAAATATTATATGATAGAAAAACATATGAAAACATATTTTTAAACTATATAAATATATTTATTAAATTATAAGGTTTTAAACTATATAAAATATAAATAAAGTATATAGAAAAACTTAAGTCTGAAAAACAAAGAAGAATAATAATAGAAACAAATATAAAAACAAAATAGAGAGGATTGAGAATAAAATAGAGAAATAAAATAGAGAGGATTGAGAAAAGAATTGAAAATTTAGAATTTGACTTTGAATTTGAATTTGGATTTGAACTTGGAGTGTTATTTAGAGTCTTACAAAATCTAGACTCTATAATTATATTAATCTTGAACTCTTGAAATCTTGATTACTCATCACACTTGAATCTACTCTGAATTCTGAAGCTCCAAAAGCTCTTAAAATGGACAGTCTTCAGTATTAATTCCTGTATACAAATCTTGCATATGTATATGTGTGTGTGTGTGTGTGTGTATATATATATATATTCTAGATAAAGATGTTAGTATATATTTTATAATCAATGATAATTGAAATAAGGTTGTTGTCATCAAAACTCCATTCTCCAACATATAAGTTAGATATTAATTCTATTGTACACTTTGGTAATAATACTTCTTTTTGGGATGACTGTCGGATTTCTACTATTCCTTTAAAAATGGAATTTAAAATTTATGGGATATTTGTATTTTTAAAAAGGTTTTATATCTGATATTTATAACCATAACCAGAATTTTCCATGGAATTTTAATTTTAATTGTATTATGGAAGGTCTTACTCTTAAGCAATTCGCCTTATTATATACCAGTTAAGATTTATATAAAATTGATAACAAGAAAGGTATCAAATGGTGCTAGGATAAAAGTAAATCTTTTACTTCTCTTTTTTTATGATTTTCTTAGTTTCTCAGGTGTTAGTTTTATTTTTTTTTATTATCTTTAGAAAGTTAATGGTCCTCCAAAAAATAAACTTCATTGTGGATCATTTTACATGGAAATCTTAATACTGTTGAACTCTTTAAAATGAAAATTGTTGTTATTAATAAAATTGTTATTTTTATAGTAATAGTTTGGGAAATATTGCTCATCTTTATTTTTTTATTTTTTTGACTAAACATGTTTTGTCTAGTATTTTTTTTATTTTGTTTATTTTCATTATGATTGTGATTTTTACCAAAATAGTTAAAGTTTCTGTCAGCGTGGGGAAATGGCAATTTGCATATGCTAATGCCGGAGTGTATGTTTTATAGCAAAACAATAATCTGAATATCCAAAGTAGAGAAATGTAAAGGGAGAACACAACTTTTATAGTGGTTTGGCACTAACGCCTACCTCCACTTCATAGTAATAAGTCATCATCTAATTGTCAATTACAAATGTTGTACAAGCTCGGACAATTTCCATGTATAAAGTTGTATAATAGAACAACAAAGTGTTTATTATTTCTAAGCTTTGACCAAAATGATGACCTTCGTCTTCTTCGTTGAGTCAAACTGTGCAAGAATACCCAAGAAATAGCTCCAATGTCCAAAACTATGAAATATCTCCAAAAGCATGCCAAATGTCCAAAATTTGAAGGAAAACGTTTACGCAATATTTTAGAGGTCCAAACTATGTCCAATAGTCATGGAGACGAAGAGGGAAACCATTAATAGTGTTTGAGAGCTCTAAAAAGTCCAAAATACCAAATGCAACCAACCCCATTGAATGCCAAGCTTAAGGGTATTTATAGGTGAGTTTTGGGACCAACAACCCGAATTTCATATCCCTAGTGGATGCGAAATTCGCATCCCAAAAATGATGCCAAAAAAACCAAGTTGCTGTTGAAAATACGCATCCGAGGTCCACGAAATTTCAAACCCCGAAATTGGTTGGAAATACGTGCAAATCAGGCCAAAATGTGTGTTCCACAAAGTGAAAAAGAGTTTGCCAAATGATCTGGAATTGTCCAGAATGTCGAACACCTGGTCACCAAGTCGGATTTCGCATCCCTAGGAGTCGACGTGAAGTCGTGAAAAAACCTGATTTGCCCAAATCATTCCTATGATTTTGAGTTGCATAATTCGAATCCCACCACATTACCAATAACCGCACCTCGAAATCCTGATACAAAATCGAGGATTTCTTATCCTACCTCAAGTCGCTCGACTCATTTCGAGGTGCCATAACTTAATATCCTGACCGTGCCATTTTCCTTCGCATCCCCCAAGCTTGCCATGCCAATTTCGACTCTGCCTTTCCATGATGCGAAGACATGGATCCGAGTGATTTTTGTTGTGTGCTCATGTTGTTTTTACATCCCAATTGTGATGCGAAACTGAGGGATGCAAAATTTCCATTTGCCAAGCCAAAATTTCTGATGTGATCGGGCCGATGTTCGCAAGTGATTTTCATATATTTTCCCATGCCGATCACCGCCTTTTCTCGTGCCAAATTTGATGATTAGCCACTTTACTAGATGTGATCAGCCAAGCACAAACATGTGGTTTTCCATGTTTTTCACGTGTTGATCACCTGTTTTTTGAACATACTAAACCAAAAGTTTGTCAAGTGCCAGATTTTGATGTTGGAGTCGCACGAGCCATTTTTCTTGATCGTGTCATGCTGGTATACTATTTTTTAGTGTGCGAGCCTAGATTTTACCAAAATCCATATATTTTTTCATGACGGGTTTTGCTATGTGCTCGGACTGACACGCTCAAGCGTTTTAATTTGATCGGACCGAGTCAATCATGTATTTTTACCATGCCAGTTTTTCCAAGTTTACTAACAATGATTTTATGAATCGATGTTATTTCCAACCTTTTCCGAACACGTCGCGACTTCAACTAAATCCCTTTGTGTTTTCCGACGACGTTCTCGAGACTTGAGCATGTTGCTAACCAAAATCTTGATGTGTGACAGCTTTGACCAAAAAGCTTGTCAACACTGACCTTAAAATATGTCTTTCTTGATCAAAGAAAGATGTGTTTTGCGGGAAAACCGAAAATCTAGAAATCCAAAAACCAAAGCCAAGAGAAGTTGAGCTTCTATAATCAGGAATCCACAATCATACAGGATCGTGTTAGCCATAAACCAAAAAGCCAAAAAAACTAAGGACTGCGGGAGTCCAATAATTTGAATAACCAGAAAATTCATATCCAGGTGGTCGGGAAAACCCGAGATCCATAAGTCCAGAGCAACTAATAACCAAGTAGCCAAATATCCAGATGAGTTCGAGGTGGCCCTACCAAGGCAAGAGGACCAAGAATAAGCCAGAGAATTCCAAGACGGCCTTGCCGGGGCAAAACGACCAAGGATGAGTCGGAAAGGAAATCCAACAACCATTGGGATCATAATAAAACAGAACTTTGACGGTTGTTGAGACCGTATTTAGAATGAAACTTCGACGATCATTGAGAACGTATTAGGATGGAGTGTTGAACCCGGGATGCTCGGAACCCAAAAGATAGAAAGCTATGGGCTTGCTGAGTCTTGCCGGAGCAATTTTGTACCTACAAAAGAAGATTTTATACTTGGTGCACCAAGCTAAGTGATATTGTGTACTTGATGGCTAGGTTGTTAAGATTCTCGTGCTAAGAGGGTTAAGGAAGGGAGCTCCCGGACTTGCCAGACTTAGACCGGTATTTCTTATGCTTGGTAAACCTATTTGGAGAATCTTAACACCTGATAGACCCGATCTTTGGGGAAATCAAGGACCGTAGTCCAAAGTTGAGAATCAAAGTTCAAAGTTTATGCGTGATTGACCAGGGAAGAGGAAACCGGAGTCTTATGTTTATACTAACGGATCCAGTGCGAGGGAGACCAAAGTCTTATCTTTATGCTGGATGGATCCAGTGCGAGGGAAACCAGAGTCTTATGTTTATACTGGACGGAACTAGTGCGGGGAAGACCAGAGTCTTATGTTTATACTGTACGGATCTACTGTGTGGGTTGGAGCCTATGTTTATACTGGATGGATCCAATGTGAAGGTTGAATCTTATGTTTATATTGGACGGATCCAGTATGGGCTGATGGTCCAGCCAAGAGCGCGACTGTAGACCACAAGCCCATTCCAAGCGTGTGTAAGCTGACATTGCCGCTTTGATTACAAGGAAAGTTAAAAATGGGCGAGAACGAGAAGTCGCAAACAACAAGAACAAACATAAGTAACGGAATTGAGTCTGAAAGAGCCAAGAATATCCATAGTCGGATCAATTGATTATGTCCCTGGGAGGCTTCCAGTCCTGCCCCTATCTTGAGATGTAGCGAGAGATTGAGCATGAGGCACTGTCGTTGCAAGATCCCTAACATGTTATGGTAGTTCATCGCGCCTCACGCAAGCTTCAATAAGATCACGGAATTTTCTACAGTGGTCGATGTCGTGACCTAGCAGTTCATAAAAATGGCAGTACTTATCAGAACTTGCTTGATTCGAAGTCGAGTCCCTCTTGGGAGGCTTCTAGAAAGTTGCAGTTTCGTTGATTTCGAGATAAATCCTTTCCAAGCCTTGATTGAGTTCGGTGCAAGTCGGGAACTTCAGGGCAAAGCAAAGTCATGGGTTCCGATTGTCCCAAGATTTACCCGTTCCTTTGTTGAGCGTGGATGGCCCTGATCCTACTGTAGAGTTGGTCTGGTGTATAGGTTTTTCATCGAGGGAGTCTTCATCGCTAAGAAATCTTTTTTGCTTCAAAGTAAAATTTGGCAAGATCCCTCGGCGGGTCCCGTCGCAATGAGATGTTGAAGTCTGCTTTATCCAGAATTTCGGAGACGGCGGCCATTAGAACAATGGATGGATCCAGCCTATCGACAGAGGCCACCGCAACCATTGAATCTTCAAGAAACTTACACAGAGTCTCGGTTGATCTCTGCCTAACTGTTGTCAAAGTCATGACATTCCTCAGTTAGGCAATATGAACTTTGAATTGCTCGACGAACTTCTCAACCAAGATGTTCCAACTGTTGATAGATTCTGGTTCCAACTGTCTGCCTATAAAGTAGTAATGTCTATGAGATAAAGTAGGAAGCAATTTGTCGTAACGCTGTCTGAAGCGGAATGTACTTCCATATGGCGCATGTAACGCATGAGATGAATAGTAGGATCCTTCCTATCATCGAAAGCTTCTATCATCGGCATTTTGAAGTCCGGTGGGTTTTCAAAATTCCTAATGTCTTGAGAGAAAGGGATGCGAGTAACACAGTCCAAACTAGCATAGGGTGCCCCTCTACGGGAATAGCATCAAATGACATCGTCGACTTAACTTTCACTGCCCATCCCAAGAAATGACTCAGATTATACAAATTGACGTTGATGCCCCAAGCATCGAGTCCAACATTAGCAAGCGGTCGAGTGCCAAGCAAGATATCTTGCTCAATTCTGACTTGAGGTGCCTAGATGGACAAAAATCCAACATTCGAAATTACAGGAGTTCCTGTGTCTAAAGTTGCATGCATTGGCGCTTGATTGATGTTTCCAGTACCTGATCCTCAGACCTGATTAACTACAACCTGAGCTGAGCTCTGAATGGTATTGGGGGTGTCACCCACGAGCCTACCCGATCCAGTAGTTGTCTGTAGATTGGTGTCGACGCGGGGTTGTTCTTTGGGAATTGCCCCCAAATTCTGATCTAATCCTTGTGGAACACTAGCACTTGTTTCGACAATGTTTCCCTGACCCGACTACCTTGTAATTACCTTGAGTCGGGCGAGAAGAGTGTTCATAGTAGCTTCTTATCGGCGGAAATGGTTTTCCTGTTGTTTTAGGCGAAAAGCAACATCCTTTCAAAAACCCGTCGATGTCGTCACGAGTAACGAAGTATGATGGATGTGCAGTCAAGGAGAGATCTTGTTCTTCCTCCACACCTACTCCTTCTAAGCGAGCTAACTGTTTTCTTTTAACCATGGTGGAATCCGAGAGAATTCCAAGAAAGTCTGAGAATGAAGTCAATAACCAAAACTGAAGTCGAAGTCTGAAAGCAAAACTGAAATCCGAAGTCAAAGTTGAAATCTTAAAACAAATCTGAGAATCAAAACCAAAACTGAAGTCGAAGTTGTGCGCCCCCTTCCTACATGTCACAGGGTCCACGTGGGGAAATGGCTATTCGCATATGCAAACACCCCAGTGTATGTTTTATAGCAAAACAATAATCCGAATATCCGAAGTAGAGAAATGCAAAAGGGAGAGCACAACTTTTATAGTGGTTCGACACTAATGCCTACGTCCACTTCATAGTAATCATTCATTAGATAATTGTTGATTACAAATGTTGTATAAGCTCGGACAATTTTTGTGTAAAAAGTTGTATAATATAACAACAAAATGTTTTTTAATTATAAACTTTGACCAAAATGCCCTTTGTCTTCTTCGTTGAGTCAAACTATGCAACAATATCCAAGAAATAGCTCCAAATGTCCAAAACTATGAAAATATGCCAAAAGCAAGCCAAATGTCCAATTGAATGTCCAAAAGTTGAAGGGAAATGTTTATGAAACATTTTAGAGGTCCAAGTTATGTCCAATAGCCATGGAGAACAAAAAGACGGCCATTGATAGTGCTTGAGAGCTCCAAGAAGTCAAAAGTACCAAATGAGAACCAAACCCTTTGAATGACAAGCTTGGAGATATTTATTAGTGAGGTTTGAACCAAAACCCAAATTTTGTATCCCCAAGGGATGCGAAATTCGCATCCCTGGTCCAAGAATTTTTGAATCTTGAAATTGGTTGGAAAACACATGCGGATCAAGCCAAAACGTGTGATCCGCACAGTGAAAACAAGTTTGCAAAATGATCTAGCAGTTGCCAGAATTTCAAACTCCAAGTCACCAAGCCGAATTTCGCATCCTAAGATGTAATGCGAAGCTATGAAAAAGCCTAATCGCTCGAGTTGTTCCCATGATTTCGAGTTGCACAATTTGAATCCCCTACTTTTCCAAAACTCGCACCTCGAAACCCCGACATGAAATTGAGGATTTTGTATCTCACCTCTAGTCACTCAGCACATTTCATGGTGCCATATTTTGAATCTCGATTGTGCCATTTTCCTTCGCATCCCTCGAGCTTGCTATGCCAATTATGACAACACCTTTCCATGATGCGAAGACATGGATCCAGGGAATTTTCACGGTATGCTCAGGGTGTTTTCACATCCTAATTGTGATGCGAACTCTCCATTTGCCAAGCCAAAATTTCAGAGGTGATCAGGGCGATGCGCGTAAGTGAATTACATCGATTTTCCCATGCCAGTCACTGCCTTTTCTCTTGCCAAGTTTGATGATCATCCACTCTACCCAATGTGATCAATCAAGCACATGCTTTTTCATGTTTTTCACGTGTCAATCACCCGCTTTTGAACGTGCCAAACCAGAAGTTTGCCAAGTGCCAGATTTTGATGATGTGAGTCACGCAAGCCATTTTTCGTGATCGTGCCATGTCGATCGACTGTTTTTGAGTGCGTGAACCCAGATTTTACCAAAATACATATATTTTTCCACGACGAGTTTTGTCACATGATCAAACCGACATGCTCAAGCGTTTTGAGTTGATTGGACTGAGTCGATCACATATTTTTACCATGTTATTTTTTCCTAGTTTATTAATGACGATTTCACGAATCGACGCTATTTCCAACCTTTTCCAAATACGTCACGACTTCGACCAAATCATTTTTTGTTTTCTGATGACATTCTCGAAACTTAAGCGTGTCGCTAACCAAAATCTTGACATGTGACAGCTTTGACCAAAAAGCGTGTCAACACTTTCCTTATAATATTAATAACATGCATATGCGGTAATGTCTTCCTAATTACTTATTGGTTAGTCTGGTATGAAAGAAACCAATGTGCTTTTAATAATGGTGATGTTTGCTTAGATAATTTGTTTCATAGAATTTTTATATTTACAGTTAAATTTTTAATCCTAGTTATAATCTTAGTAAATTTATTGATTTAAAAAAAATTCATAATAATATTAAATCTCGTCTTGATATATTAAGGTTTAATTGTAATATGGTAATCTTATCATGTTTTATCTATTTATATAATGTTTCAAAATAATTGGTCTATCATAATTTGAGTGAGATTGTGTTTCTATCTTTTATTCTATCCTTGTTTATTGCTTTTCTTTTGGATGTTATTTCTCATTTATTCTTATCTCTGCATTGCATTTATAGTGTGTATGTGTGTATATATGTGTGTGTGTCTATATATATATATATATATATAACCAACTTATTTATGAGCTTCTTTTTTGCAGAGTTCTAGGGTAATTTTTTCTTTTTGTTCTTTGTGTTTCTTTTTTGGACTTTTTATTTGTATTATTAATGTCTAGACTCTAGACTCTTAGGTTGGACAGGTTTTTTTTTTTTTTTTTGCTGTAATAGAAGAGAGGGATGTTGCTACTTTTTAGGCTTGTTGACTGTTCATTTATTAAGTATGGAATAAAATTGCATGAGCATTCTACTTCATGTGAGGATCACACATTTCTCTAAAAAAATCTTTTAAGAAAGATAAAGAAAAACATTTTATTTTTAATGTAAGTACAATTTAATAAAAAAAATGAATTTTGAAACAGTATTTTACGATCATTATATTATAATCGTGAGTGGTAATTAAAGACTGATTTGATGAAAATAAATAAATTAGAACAAAATTGTGTTTTAGGCAATTTTGATAGTTCCATTAGATTTAGAAATATCGAAAACTGGCAGTTTGATATATGGGATGACATATTTTTGTTTCGACAACGTAAACAGTCTTTTGGTGGCATTGTCTATCGTTATCAATAAATAATATATTTTTCTGAAACACTAATAGCCTTTGCCTCATCCTGATCTTAGATTTTACTCCTAGATCCCAAATTTTTCAGTATATGGTGATTAGCAAACTGAGAACATAAATCCACACATTCCAAAATATAACAAATTACACATTATATGAAAACTCTCAACGAACGGAGTTTGTGTCTACAATATGTTTTTGGATTTGTTACATTGTTTGGACAGAAATCGTTAATCTTTCCAAAATTTTCATTTCGGGATCTGGCAAATTTAATAGTGGATCGTCAATGATCCGACAACTGTAGGGCATGGGCCTGTAGAGGAGGTCAAGGGGAGTCGATCCATGTAATCTGATCAACATGATCGGTCTTAGTCTCGCCACTGTTTAGCATAGTAGCCATGGCATTCATTGTCGTTTCTAGGCCACTAGAGATTATCAAAGGTGTGGGTTCTCTGGCAGATAGTGGAAAAAGGGGAGGTGATTGCGGGGATGTCGCCTAATTTGATCAGACTAGATTGTAGCGATGGTAATTAATTTCGTGGAAATTACCGAAATGGATTTATGAACTAGGGTCGGTGGTTAGAGAGGGTGATCAACAGTAAGGTGTTGATGTTGCTTTGAGAGATTGGTATGTTGTTTGTCTTGGTTATTTTATTTTGAATCTAAATTCAAACATTCTAACATCAACAACTTATTCATATGAGATCTAAGTAACGTATGGTTCCTTCCGTTGAACTTGTATCTAAATTTCAGACAATATAAAATTAGTTAAAATAAGTGTCAAAGTTATGGAGGAAATAATCTTTTTACTAAATGATGACTTGTTGTACAATGATATGATACACATATATAGGCTATAAGCCAACGGTAACAAAGTGTAAAATAGGAAAGATTGTAATTTAGGAAAATAATGCATAATGGACTGAGTAATATAAAATGAATAGACTACTGGGCTTGGCCCAATAGATATGCGGTGAAATGAAAGGCATTTGGGCTTTATGATGTAATGATGGATAATACGTTGAGCAGATATCACATGAGCTTTATTATTTCCAATATTCCCCTTAAGCTCAGTTAGGGTTTCCGTTATTCTCCATTCATATCTCCATTTTGTTTGATTCTCCTCCCTGATGTTGAAATCAGCTGATTTGTTACCCCTTTCGGATTATTGATTGTTTCTACTTTCTTCCCGAGCCTTTAGTATTCTTCAATTTGTAATTCTTTTCTTAATCTGATGAAGTTAATAGCTGATAATGGTTTCATAAAAATGTCTGCTTTTTGGAAGAAGGAAAGTACATGATTTACTTCAAGTTGTTAATTGATAACCCTCTCATGAGAAAAATATAAACCAAGTACCATGTGTTTTGTTCGTGAGTGAAGTTTTGGTTTTGCTGTTAGTGACACTGTGCTTAAATTATCACACCATATTACTGGTTTCCTGCTAGTATTAATCATTAGTTCACTGAATAATGATTCGATCCCCATAATTTCTGATGTTGCACTAGCTACACTTCTGAACTCTGCTTGTGCTTGAACGTTGTATTGTTGTTTGCTTTTTAGCACACTAAGAAATTGGATTATCACCCATGTCAGTAGCCTGTAGTGGATTTTCTGTCAGCTAGATCATTTGCATGGTTTACATCTGCAAATCCAGTAATATTCAAATTTTTTGCTTGCTTTCATGTTTAATTCATAATTCATTGTCCCTTTTAAGTATCTTAATATTCTTTTGATTTCTTTCCAATGATTTATCGATGGATGTTGCATATACTGACATACTTTGTTTACAATGAATGTTATATCTGGTCATATAATGGTAACATATTGTATTGCACCTACCATACTCCTATATTGTTTGTCATTTGGACTTGCTTTTTGTTGATGCTTTGTCAAATTTAAGCTGCTAGTCATTGGTGTGGGTAGTGTATTTGCTTTATTCATCCCTGATTTGTTAAGTATGTCTGATATGTACTCTCTCTGACATAGGTGCAATTTTGAATTTGACTTTCTTATAACATTCATTCCTAAAAAATGATTTAATTCTTCTAAATCCTTAATAGAGAATTGATTGTCCCATTGCATAACCAATTAGTTTATCTCCTCTTCACTATTAAATGTTATAATAAAGTCATCCATATAAATTAGTACGTAAATGGTAATATTGTTCAAAACTTTAATGAAGAGTGAGTTGTTAGATCTATTTGGTTGAAAAATCAAATCAGCTAATACTGATTTGAGTTTGTCGAACCAAAGTTTAGGGGCTTGCTTCAATCCATAGATAGCTTTTTTGAGTTAGCACACTATATTATTGTCGTCATTGCTAAATCCTATGGGTTATTGCATGTACACCTCTTATTCTAGTACTCCATTGAGAAATGCATTATTCACATCCAGTTGCCTGATTTTCTAGATGTTGTGTAATGCTATTATTAGAACAATTCTTATTAAAGTTGGCTTAACAACTGGAGAAAAGGTTTCATTGAAATCCAGTCCATGTTCTTGTGTGTAGCCTTTTGCTACTAGTCTTACCTTGTACTTCTATATTGTTCCATCTGAATTCTTTTTTATTCTGTATGTCCATTTGTTGCCCACTATATATGTTTTTGTATTTTGGTTTTTCAACTAACTCCTAGGTTTTGTTTTTTTTGAGTGCATTTATTTCTTCCTTCATAGCTTGATTCCAGTTTTCATTGTTCATGGCTTGTTGCAAGTTTTCTGGTTCTTGCCTCTCTAAGTCTACGGCATACACTTTTGGTTTGAAAATTCCACTTTTTGATCTTGTTGTCATATGATGTACCGGCCTTGACTTGATATTGTTGTACTTGGATCTTCAGTTCTGGCTAATTGATTTTCAGATGTTTCCTCTGTACTTTGATTTTGTAAAGTGTTAGCATTTGATTCTGAAGATTCAAGTGCAGCTTCAGACTCATGATCTGCATTGTGATCATGTATGTTTTGTTGGTAGTCGGATATGTGTTGGTCTTCTTCCCTTTTTTTTCTAGATATAAGTGTATGCTAGATATGGAATAATGAGGATTGTACACTTTTGGGATGTTTTGATTGTTTTACTAGAAAATGGAATACAATATGTCTAGATATTATTATCTTTCCATTGCTAGTTAAACATTCATAGCCTTTTTGATCATTAGTATATCCCGAAAATGTACATGGAGAAGACCTAAATTCTAGCTTGTGTTTATTATAAGGTCTTAGATGAGGAAAATACAGGCTGCCAAATACTCTTAACATTGAATAATCTGGTTTTGTGCAAAACAGTTTTTCTGTAGGATTTGAATCATTAAATACTTTGCTGGGTAGTTTATTAATAAGATACACTGCTATATTGAATGATTCACAAAATTTCAATGGTAAGTGGGCCTGAGCTAATAATGTGAGCCCAGTTTCTACTATGTGCCTGTATTTTCTCTCAGCTGAACCATTCTGTTTAGGTGTATAAGAAAAAGTTACTCTATGAACTGTTCTCTTTTTCTGGAAATATTCACTGAGTGGCTTGTACTCAGTTCCTCCATCTGACTGAAATATTTTCAGTTTATAGCCAGTGAGTCTTCCAACTTGATTTATGAACTGCACAACGCCCTTACTTGTTTCAGATTTATTTCTGAGGAAATATGTCCAGGTATACCTGGAGTATGCATCAATGAAAGAGATATAGTATTTAAATCCAAAATCAGAATTAAGTGGTGTAGGACCACATAGGTCTGTTGCAACTAGTTCAAGTGGGTTGCGATATTTGGTTGTTGAGTCATCAAAGGTAAGTTTGTGACTCTTTCCCATTTGACAGAATGTGCGCACATAAGGTAAATCAATATCTCTAACTTTTATATTATTATTATTCAAAACTTGTTTTACAATGTTTATAATGGGATGACTCAATTTGTAGTGCCACTATAACACCCCAAATTTTAACGACATTAAAATAGGATAAATTAAATAATAATTAATTTAACATTCGGAATTAGAGGGAATGGACTATGCCATTGCGTCCGTCTTGAAATTCTGGTCAGAATGGACATCTAGTTTGGGTAAAACGGACACCGTATGAAAAAGTTATGAGGGTTCGAAGTTTTCTTACGTTCAAGATATATATATATATATATTCCAGAACCTAAAAAAACAATTCAAAAATCAAAATCGGGCCAAAGCGGGCTAAGCGGGAAAATTCCTACTCGTGGGTGTCGACCTCCCTAGGGGGTGTCGACCCCTTATAAGGGTGTTGACCCTCCCCCCCCCCCCTCCCCCCAGTACAAATCTGGGCAGAATTCGTTTTACGTACCTGTACTTGATTCCGGGTTTGGTTCATTGGTTCTAGGATATAAATATGGTTCCCTATTCTATTATTTTCTCCATTCGAGATCATAGAGGCTATATGCTGCCGGGTTGCAAATTGAAACAGAATCAAAGTCTACTATAATCAGTTTAGCTATTCAGAATTCAGATCTCTCTCTCTCTCTCTAAATTTTCTGAACCTAACGCTGTGAGTTTCTAGTCACTTTTAGGTTTAAATGGATAAATGTGAATTATGATATAGTACGAATTGGGTATATGTTGTGAATCATGAACTTATGCAAGTTTATTAGTCATTATCCCTGGATCCAATATGATTATGGACATTATACTACGCTGACTATGTAGATCTTGACTTGCAACTATATTGTGGGAAATGCGAACTTGTTAATTTAGATCTAATCCTTTATGCTAATCACCTTTCACCTGTTATGTTGTAGTAATCACGATATGTTGTAAACTTGACATGTGGTGTCACCCTTTTAGATCTAATCATGCTACTATGTCACCTTAATTTTGTTAGACATCTAAATGACAAGTTTAGACCAAGTTATGTTGACTTTGACATTGTAGTTGCCACAAGTTCATCAGCTCTGTGTTCACCCTGTTATGATGATTACATGTCCATTCACCTTGTTGTCATGTTTATGCCAAAACTGTGTTGAAACTGTCACCTTTTTCACTCCCTTTTTATTGTTATGGCGAGGCTACTTTGTAGCCTCGATGACGCCAAAATACATGCGATCACGTTAGTTAGGAAAAAGGGGATTTATAATTGGCATAATTTATATAATGTTTATATAAGTTGGACATATAATTCAAATAGGGAAACATAGAAATAATCACCTATAATGACACAGGTAAATTAGGGTTAAAATGGCATAATTTGAATATGCCATTTATGGATATGTAATTCAAATTATTGTTGCAAAATAGGTATTGACACCTATAAAATGAAAGGACTAATTAATTGGTAAATTAATTAAAAATGGAATGTTAGTAATTACAATTAGGAATTGTAATTGTACTTATGACACGAGGTTAGGTTACGTTAATGGTGGATGTCTGCCCGGACCCAATCGGCATATCCAGCAGCCACTAATGTTGAACCTAATGTCGGAGGTCCAAATAAACACGAATCGGGCTAAGACACGAGGTTAGGCCCAACTGTGGAATAAGACTGCCCGGACCCGACCGGCATATCCAGCATCCACGGGAGGTCTAACCTAGTATGAAAACCGTAATTGGACATGGTAATAGAATTGGACTACTTAACCTAATGTAATTCGTAAAGATTGTATGACTATGAACTTAACCTTTAGTAAAACTTGATGAGTAGTGGGTGGGTTAAGTTAATTAGAAGGGGTGGGTAATATATGTATAGGCCCACAAACTTAACCCAATAAGGTTATGAAATTAAAGACACCTGATGGTATACATAGCCAGTGGAAAATAGAATAAAGTTATGTAATTAAAGACACCCTTTAGGGTAAGCATAACTGGTATAGGACTATGTAATTAAAGACACCTAGGGGTATACATAGTCAGTGAAAAACCTAGTGGGGATACAAGACAAAGGGGAGAGCTTGTATCATATTGTGTGGGACCCATTTCAACCAGTTACCCGGAGTAGGTATCAAATAAAGAACTCCGTACTAGGCGGAGATAAGGGCACGCTTACTGATTGATTGTAAGAAATCCAAACGAGACGGATGGTGTGGACCACACAAACCGACTGGGGACATGTGCTTGCATGGGTCGGGTAGAGGGGGCTAAGATGACCATGACACCAGTAGATATGGTTGTGCACCTCTTGGGTTGCCACTTTAGGAAGTGATACCTCCTACTATGGGGCCAGCACAGGGTATCTACGGAATAGGGAGCCGATCGATTAGGGTAATGGTTAGGGTACACTCAGATGTATACCCTAAGTCTACCAACGTATTGTGGAAGGGATCATCTAACTTTAGTTATACTAGTAATAGTGCAGAGTAGTGAAGTATGTGTACACTTTACCTTATCTGCCTTGTCACACCTGCCATTTATATAGTGACCTCTCTTACCCACTTTGTGCCTGTCATTTTCCCCTTTATTTATTTACTGGATAAAAGTAACTAGACTCGCCAGACTTTATATCTGACCCCTTTGTTTTTCCCTCTCTCTTCCGTCCCCCCCCTCAGGTTCTCACGGAGGAAACACCCAGGCTTAGTCAGGACTTGGATATTATCTTGTTGGAAGCTACTTCTGGAGTATGGCTCAAGTCTTTGTCTCTACAATGGCTTACTCTTTTTATTGGGGAATAATGTTTTTCTTTAATACCTATGTACTATGATGACGCAAGACAGAAGTATTTTATTGTAATGGTTTTATGACTTATGGTATTGTGAACTACGATATTATTTTTCATGTTAAAATAAAAAATTGAATTTTTCATTGCTATCTTATTTATGTATGTCTTGTAATTATTTTGTGTCTGTTTACCTACAACGCTTCACGAAAGTTAATGCATTCCCTTAGTGAGTGACATTAATAGACGTGGGGTGTCACACTTGGTATCAGAGCTGAAGGTTACCAGATTATATAAAAGTTTTGAAAAATATTTTACAAAAAGTTTTTAAAAGAAAGTATTTTCAAAAAGAAAAGTCTGTTTAGAAAATATTCCCCAAGAAGCCATATGTAATATCCTTCGGTCCTTTATCTAACATTTTTCCTTTTCCCTTTTTCAGCATGTATAAGGATCAAAACATTCCTAATATCCCGGAGGGCGTCACGATACCCGGATGGTACCGGAGATATTTAGGGGCCACAACGCCTTCTAAAGGCCAGAGAGACGCTCCTCCTCCTGTTTCCCCAGTCATTCCTCCTCCCCCTCCAAGAGCAGATAACTTTGCCAAAATCTGTAAGGACTTTCGTGCTATTGGAGGGAAGCCATTCCATGGGAATGAGACATTTGTGGAAGCTTGGAATTGGCTTAAGGAGACCGAGGACTTATTCATAATCTTTGAAGTGGAGGACCGAAGAAAGATTCAGTTAGCTACTTGGCTGTTAAAAGACGAAGACTCATTTTGGTGGGGAAGTCACCCAGGCTAGACGTCCGATGGAAACCTAGGAAGATTTCAAACAGAGGTTCGAGATGAACTTTCTTTCCCAAGCTGAGCGAAGCATATAGATGGAGAGGTTCTTAGCGCTCAAGCAAGGGAACTTGACGGTGAAGGAGTATGTGAACAAGTTCAACCACCTGGCAAGGCTCAGACTAGAGTTGGTGGATACACCGCACAAAAAGGCTTTACAATTTGCTAAAGGACTGAATGAGACTTTACATGGTCATGCTATGTCCCATATTCCTATAGGGGCCACCTTGGAAAGGCTTGTGGATATTTCCCTAATACATGAAGAGGACAAGGGAGAGAAGAAGGAAGCAAAGGCTGAGGGGACATCACATAAAAGGAAAGTGTGGCCCAAGAAAGGGCAACAGCAACAACAGCCACAACAACAGCAAAAGAAAGGAGGGAAAGATGTCAAAGGCAAGGATAAGAGGAAATGTCAAAATTGTGGGAAGGAAGGTCACTTGATCATGGACTGTAAGAGAAGGAAGGGCAATTGCTTTAATTGTGGAGAGGTCAGACAGTTCTCTAAGGAGTGCCCAAAGAAACAGGGACAGGGTCAGAGGGCAGGAACTTCTGGAGGGCAGATGCATGCTCTCGCTGTTAGTGCTCCTGAAAGAGGTAGAAAAATTTCTGTATAAAGTTTAGTTTCTCTTTCAAACCATCCCGTTAGAACACTTTTTGATTCTGGTGCTTCACACTCATTTATATCTAGTTCTGTGGTTGAATCTCTGCACTTAGTTGCTACTATAGTAGTAGATCCCTTGGCTGTTTCAAACCCCATTGGTGGTTCGTCTCATTTATCGATGATTTGTAGCGGTTTGAAATTATCTGTGTTAGGCATCGAGTTTGAATGCGACGCGTATGTGCTTGGGTTTATGGGCTATGGGTTGATTCTAGGAATGGATTGGCTTACCACCTATGGAGCCATTTTAGATTGTGAAAGGAGGGTTGTCAAGCTCCCAACTTGTCATGGGAGGACCCTCGAAGTTTCTTGTGACCCCCAAGGGTCTGTTATTCTTAGCTTCCTAGAGTCTTTAGATGCATCCATAGAGGACTTGCAATCTGTTCCAATGGTTCGGGATTACTCCGATGTTTTCGATGAGGTACAGGGTTTACCTCCAAGGCGCGAGATCGACTTCCACATATATTTGGTGGACAATGCAAAGCCAGTTGCGTTACCAGTACGCCACATAGCTCCAAGGGAAAGGAGGGAGCTGAGTAAGCAAGTAGGGGAGCTACTTGGGAAAGGGTTCATCAGACGAAGCATATCTGAATGGGGTGCTCCAGTAGTATTCGCAACTAAAGTAGATGGATCACTTCGTCTGTGTATTGACTATAGAGAATTAAATAAGCTCACCAAAAAGAATAGGCACTCGCTTCCAAGAATTGATGATTTATTTGATCATCTCGTTGGCGCCTCAGTATTTTCTCAGTTGGACTTGGCTACAGGGTTCCATCAATTGAGAGTGGCTGAGGATAACATAGATAAGATTGCTTTCAGAACTCCGGACGGTTTCTTTGAATGGCTAGTGATGCCTTTTGGGCTGGCAAATGCACCCGCCTATTTTGCTGATTTGACGAGTAGGGTGTTTCGGGAATTCCTAAACAAATTCGTCGTGTTGATGATATTTTGATCTTCTCCAAGAACGAAGAAGAGCATGCCCAACATCTGAGGGAAGTTTTGAAAACTCTCCTTGACCACCAACTAAAAGAAAAGTTCTCCAAATGCCATTTCTGGAGAAAGGAGGTAAGATTCATTGGGCTGTAGTCTCCAAAGAAGGGATAATTGTAGATCCCGCGAAGGTGGTTGCAGTGCAAGATTGGTATATTCCTAAAAACGCAACCGAGGTGAGAAGCTTTCTTGGGTTGGTAGGTTACTATAGGAAGTTCATTAAGGACTTCGCGAAGATATCAGCCCCTCTTACTAGGCTGACAAAGAAGAATTTGGTGTTTTCATGGGATATAGACTGTGATGTTGCTTTCCAACGGCTGAAAAGGGCTCTGACAATAGCCCCAGTCTTGACCTTGCCTGATGGAAGTAAAGTGTTTACTGTTTACACTGATGCGTGCGGTACAGGGCTTGGTGCAGTGCTGATGCAAGAAGGGAAAGTAATATGTTATGGGGGTAGGCAGTTGAGAGTTTATGAAAAGAACTACCACACCCATGATCTAGTACTAGCTGCCATAGTATTTGCATTAAAGACGTGGCGTCATTATTTACTGGGAGAAAGATTCAAGTTGTACATCAATCACAAATCTCTCAAGTACCTATTTTCTCAGAAGGATCTCAACTTAAGGCAACAACGGTGGATGGAATTCTTAGCTTCATAAGATTTTGAGATTTCTTATACCCCTGGCATGGGTAATGTGGTTGCAGATGCACTAAGTAGGTAGAGGATGGCTCTGATCCTTTGTTTGTGGAAAGAGAGAACTTGGAGTTCATATCAGCTTTTGATTTTAGACCCTCCATCGAAGTTTTGCCTGGTTTATTTGCATCCTTGGAGATACAACCAACTCTTGTGGAGCAGATAGGAGCTTCGCAACAAGGTGACCCACAGATTCTAGACATTATGGATAAGCTTAGAAGAGGGGAGACTTCTAGTCACCTTAGTAGATATGCCATAGATGAAAAGGGGTGGTTGCGATGAGATGGAAGGCTTTATGTTCCTCTGACTTGAAGCTTGATAAAGGCAGTCCTAAAAGAAGCCCACCATTCTAAGATGACTATTCATTCAGGCGGCGACAAGATGTATAGAGACATGAAAAGGGTTTTCTTTTGGGCGGGGATGAAGAAGGACGTGGCTGAATTTGTTTCTCAATGTTTGGTTTGTCAGCAAGTCAAGGCTGAGCAAAAGAAGCCCGGCGGATTGCTTCATCCATTGGAAGTGCCGCAGTGGAAATGGGAGAGCGTCTCGATGGATATCATAGATGGGTTGCCTAGATTGAAGAAACGCAATACCAGTGTTTGGGTGGTAGTAGATAGACTCACTAAGAGCGCTCACTTTATTCCAATCAAGAGCAAAAGGACGGCATCGTGGCTGGCAGCGATTTATGTTTGTGAGATAGTTCGCCTCCATGGAGTACCTTCCAGCATAGTAAGCTATCGTGACCACATTTTTACCAGCGAGTTTTGGAGAAGTTTGCAAGAGGCATTAGGTACACAGTTGCGCTTAAGCACCGCTTATCATCCTCAGACCGATGGGAAGACAAAGAGGGTGAACAGGATTCTTGAAGATCTTTTGAGACTGTGTATCCTTGACTTCGGAGGGACTTGGGAAGAGCATCTTCCTTTGGTGGAGTTTGCCTATAATAATAGTTAGCAGGCCAGCATCGGCATGGCACCCTTCGAAGCATTATACGAGCACCTCTGTAGATCACCGACTTATTGGTGGGAATCCATAAAAGGATCAGTACTTGGATCAGATATGGTTAGAGAAACGTCCGAAAAGATTGACCTTATTCGACGGTGGATGAAGACAGCTCAAGACAGGCAGAAATCATATCCAGACAAGAGAAGGACTGACATCGAATTCGAAGTGGGAGACTTGGTTTTTATCAAAGTATCACCTCTGAGAATGTGGTCCGCTTCGGAGCAGTAGGGAAGTTGGCACCTCGGTTTAATGGACCATTTCCCCATAACCGAAAGGATTGGCCAAATGTCCTATAGAGTAAAGCTTCCTGAAAATCTATCTAGCGGAAGTGCTTGCATGACACCGCGGAAATTGTTGAGCCGAGTATATTGGAAGAGGTAGAGGTGAAACGGGAGGCAACAATCAGGTGAGTTCCTTCCCGTATTCTGGGATCAGAGGTTAAGAAGCTACGCAATAAAGAGATCAAGTTGCTAAAGGTTCAATAGGGAGATAACCCAGAGGATGCGACTTGGGAAACCGAAGATAAGATTCGTGCTTCTTACCCTTTTCTCTTCGATGGTATGTTCTTAACTCCTTTTCCAAAAGCTTTATCAGTACTTGTTTCTGTCATCTGAGTATATCTTATTCATAGTATTTTCGACCTTTAGATAGGAGTCTTATGGATGAAAACATGTGTTTGAAACATGTTATGTTTGATGGGTGCTAGTGGATGCAAGTGTTTGCTAGTGGTTGCCTGTGGATGCATGTACACACACATTAGGCACTAGATTGGCTCAATCACTTTCATACTGCATATGGATGTGTGTGCATTTTCTTTTATAGATAGAAATAGATGAGTTAGTATATGGATGTTGCATTTGGACAAATGTGTGTGCACACATATAGAACTTATATGATGCAATAGGTTTATTTGCATACATATTGGATTCATGGCACTAACATACATTGCATTAAGGAGGTCAAATGAATTAGTAGACTGCCCGATTTTCGCATTAGTGTTGGGACATATACACACACTTCTGCATATATTCATATAAGCATTAGAGGCTTGTAAGGACAATGGATGCCAATGGATGTTGGATGAGTAGATGGATGATGGATGGTAGGATATGCATTCTTCCCAACTTAGAGATTTCGGGGACGAAATCCTTTGAGTAGGAGAGAATGTAACACCCCAAATTTAAACAACATTAAAAGTGGATAAATTAAATAATAATTAATTTAACATTCGGAATTAGAGGTAACGGACTATGCCATTGCGTCCGTCTCGAAATTATGGTCAGAATGGACATTTGGTTTGCATAAAACGGACACCATATGAAAAAGTTATGAGAGTTCGAAGTTTGTTTACGCACAAGATAAATATATATATAATAAATTCCAGAACCTTCAAAAACAATTCAAAAATTAAAATCGTGCCAAAGCGGGCTGAGCGGGAAAACTCCCGCTCGTGGGTGTCTACCCCCCTTAAGGGGTGTCAACATAGGTGTCGACTCCCCTACAGATCTGGATAGAATTCGTTTTACGTACCTAGACTTGATTTTGGGTCTGGTTCATTGGTTCTAGGCTATAAATATGGTCCTATATTCTTTTATTTTCTCTATTGGAGATCATAGTGGCCATATGCTGTCGGGTTGCAAATTGAAACAGAATCAAAGTCTACTACAATCAGTTTAGCTATTCACAATTCAGATCTCTCTCTCTAAATTTTCTGAACCTAACGCCGTGAGTTTCCATTCACTTTTAGGTTTAAATGGATAAATGTGAATTATGATAGAGTACGAATCGGGTATATGTTATGAATCATGAACTTATGCAAGTTTATTATGTCATTATCCCTGGATCCAATATGATTATGGACATTCTACTATGCTGACTATGTAGATCTTGACTTGCAACTATATTGTGGGAAATGTGAACTTGTTAATTTAGATATAATCCTGTATGCTGATCACCTTTCACCTGTTATGTTGTAGTAATCACGATATGTTGTAAACTTGACATGTTGTGCCACCCTTTTAGATCTAATCATGCTACTATGTCACCCTAATTTTGTTAGACATCTAAATGACAAGTTTAGACCATGTTATGTTGACTTTGACATTGTAGTTGTCACAAGTTCATCAGCTCTGTGTTCATCTTGTTATGATGATTACATGTCCATTCACCTTGTTGTCATGCTTATGCCAAAACTGTGCAGAAACTGTCACCTTTGTCACTCTCTTTTTATTGTTATGGCTAGGCTACTTTGTAGCCTCGATGACACTAAAATACATGCAATCACGTTAGTTAGGAAACTGGGAAAAGGGGGATTTATAATTGGCATAATTTATATAATGTTTGTACAAGTTGGATATTAATTCAAATAGGGAAACATAGAAATAATCACCAATAATGACATAGGTAAATTTAGGTAAAAATGACATAATTTGAATATGACCATTTATCGATATGTAATTCAAATTATTGTTGCAAAATAGGTATTGACACCTATAAAAGGAAAGGATTAATTAATTGGTAAATTAATTAAAAATGGAATGTTAGTAATTACAATTAGGAATTGTAATTGTACTTATGACACGAGGTTAGGTTACGTTAGTGGTGGAAGTCTACCCAGACCCGACAGGCATATCCAGCAGCTACTAATGTTGAACCTAATGTGGGAGGTCTAAGTACGTAAATATGAATCGGGCTAAGACATGAGGTTAGACCCAACTGTGGAATAAGACTGCTCGGACCCGACCGGCATATCCAACATCCGCATGTTGCAGCCTAATGTGGGAGGTCTAACCCAGTATGGAACCATAATTGGACATGGTAATAGAATTGGACTACTTAACCTAATTTAGTTCATAAAGATTGTTTGACTATGAACTTAAGTTAGGGTTAAGTAAAACTGGATGAGTAGTGGGTGGGTTAAGTAAATTAGAAGGGGAGGGTAATATAGATATATAGGCCCACAAACTTAACCCAATAAGGTTATGTAATTAAAGACACCTAATGGTATACATAGCTAGTGGAAAATAGAATAAAGTTATGTAATTAAAGACACCCTTTAGGGTAAGTATAACTGGTATAGTACTATGTAATTAAAGACACCTAGGGGTATACATAATAAGTGAAAAACCTAGTGGGGATACAAGATAAAGGGGAGAGCTTGTATCATATTGTGTGGGACCCATTACAATTAGTAGCCCGGAGTAGGTATCAAATAAAGAACTCCGTACTAGGCGGAGATAAGGGCATGCTTAATGATTGATTGTAAGAGATCCAAACGGGACGGACGTTGTGGACGACACAAACTGACTGGAGACATGTGCGTGCATGGGCCAGGCAGAGGGGGCTAAGACGACCGTGACACCAGAGAGATATGGTTGTGCACCTCTTGGATTGCCACTTTAGGAAGTGATACCTCCTACTGTGGGGCCAGCACAGGGTATCTACGGAATAGGGAGCCGGTCGATTAGGGTAATGGTTAGGGTACACTCGGATGTATACCCTAAGTCTACCAAATTATTGTGGAAGGGATCATCTAACTTTAGTTATACTAGTAATAGTGTAGAGTAGTCATTAGTGAAGTATGTGTACACCTTACCTTATCTGCCTTGTCACGCCTGCCATTTATATAGTGACCTCTCTTACCCACTTTATGCTTGTCATGTTCACCTTTATTTATTTACTAGCTAAAAGTAACTAGGCCCGCCAAACTTTATGTCTGACCCCTTTGTTTTTCCCTCTGTCTTTTGTCCTCCCCCCACCCCCCACCCCCAAAGGTTCTCAGGGAGGAAACACCCAGGCTTAGTCAGGACTTGGATATTATCTTGCTGGAAGCTACTTATGGAGTATGGCTCATGTAACAACCCGTATTTTCAATAACCCGTTATAACGTAAATCGAGGCAGAATTTAATTCTAAATTCTGAATCAAGGGAAACGGGCTGTGCCATTGCGTTCGTCTCGGAAAAATACGCGAAATAGAGTCCGAGTTTTCGAAAATCGGAGTCCGTATGACCCGATTAAGGCCCAACGAAGTTTTCAGAAAATTTCAAAGTAAAAACAGATTTCAAATTCAAGTTTGAATTTGGAAATTAGGGCAGTTGGGCGCAGGCGGGAAATTTCCCGCCAGACCACCCATGTCGACAGGCCTGTCGACTGGGCAGTCGACATGGTTAGGCCCAAGTCGACAGCCCTGTCGACTTGGGTGTCGACTTGGTTCAGCCGGGCAGTTTTGCCTGGTGCACCATTTTGGAGTTGTGTTGAGTTTGGGGGCCAGATTCGGTTTTGAGGGCTGAGATTGGAATTAGGGTTTAATCCTAAGGCTAAAACTAATCCTAATCTCTATAAATAAGCCCCTAACCTAACCCTAAATCATCATTATTCATTCAAGTAACTAAACTATGGCAAAATCATTCCTCTCATGGCCTCCACTCTCTTCATACAGTTCCTAAGTTATTTCTATGAGAGATTTTCAATGCATACAAGTGTTTTCAAGCTTGTATGAGCATCATTAGCTTGCATTCAAGTCAAGTTTCCATATTTACATCATAAAGCAAGAGTTTTGATCATTTTGGCTCAAGGGTTTTTCTATTGGAGCTTGCATCTTGGGTTTATTTGATTGCATAAGGGCTTTGTCTCAATCTATATATTTTTTAGTGTCTTCATAAGCATTGTAAGCCCTTTTCTACTTTCATATTTAAACTCTAAAGTTAAATGAATGATGCAAGTTTGGTTGATCATTATGATATGCAAGTTTGCCATGATATGCAAGTTTACCATGTCATGTTATGCAAGTTTGATATGTTATGATATGCAAGTTTGCCATGTTATGTTATGCAAGTTTGCCATGTTATGATATGCAAGTTGTCATGTTATGTATGCAAGTTTGGATGGATCATTTTACTCATGTTATCATGTTATGCAAGCTTACCTTGAGTATATGAACATAAATCTTCAAGCTTTATGCTAAAGGTTGCATTTTGGCAACATGTAAGTTATCATATCTCTTATGATAACTTGCATGTGAGGCTAAATGCGAACTTATGGCCATTCCTACATGTCATTTATCACCATGTATCACCAATATGCTAAGTTTGGTTTTATGCATGCTTTTGAGGCCTAAAAATGTAATATGCAAGTATATGAACATATGTACATTTCATATGCCACCATGTTAAACTTGTGGCTTCAACACCTTTATGTCATGATTATGCCAAGTTCCCTCTTTCTATCCTTTATGCGCTATTGCAATATGTAAGCGATGGGATTGCGTTTGGGGTTGGGTAAACTTAAAAGACATAAAAACATAAGATTGGGAATTTACCTATTAAGTTAGGTCTACCCATTGGGAATTTACCTATTAAGTTAGGTCTACCCAAATGCTTGAAAACTTGTAATATGTTTTGTAAACATAATGGACATGACACTTAGAAAATATAAGTGTGACCAACTCGAGGTTGGGTTGAGTTTGTAGCGTAAACCTACCCGAAACCGACCGGCTTAACTAGTTGCTACAAACAATAGGACCCAATGTGAGAAGTTGGTCATGTTGTACCTTGAACCCGAGGTTAGACCAAGTTGTGGTGTAAAGCTACCCGGAACCGACCGGCTTAACTAGTAACCGCAACAAAGTCTAATGTGAGAGGTTAAGGCACATTAATTAATTAATGCCTCATGATTAGGGTTAAGTCATGGTCCACTTAATACTTAACCAATTTGGGCTTGGTAGATTAATCAGGGTTAAGTCGTGAACTCATCGTTACACTTAACCAAGTTAATCCATGATTAGTAAAAGGGTTAAACCGTACTTAACCCACTAGAAAATCCTAGCAATGGGGGTCCACTCCAGCAGTAATCCCAAGTTTATATCATTAAGACCCTAGGGACTAGGCTAGGGTGGGGGCACGATTACTGGACTGGTATAAGTGACCAAAACGACGGTCGAGTGGTACACCGATATAGTTCCGGACGGACTATGGTCGTGCACGTAGTCCGTATTTGGAGAAGTCAAGCATGGGTACCAGTAGATCGAGACTGTGCACTTATGTTTATGGTGTCCAGGGGTTGACACCCTAGGGCTTGATACACCCGACGGGAGACCCAGCACAGTCCGACTACAATTATGTTTGGGCCGTCTTGACACCAACACGTGACGAGTTAGGCTTAGGGAGCCGATCAATTAGACCGTTTGGTTGGACCTCGTATTAGGGTCATTTCATGTTATTGGGCCAAATCTTGGGCCAAGGGATCAATACTTGTTTATTCAAGTCATGTTAGTTTGCTAGTACACCTGTGGTGCAAAAACCTTAAACCTGATTATGCGATGACACCTTTATCTACCTTGTTAGTTAATCATCATGCTAGTATGTTGTTATCCTTATGTTCATCCCTGCTTCTCATGCCAGTTAACTTTATCAGTTTACATTGATTGTAGTAGGGCTTACTCAGTCTTTTTGACTGACCTGTTTTTCTTTCGCCTCTTTTCTTCCGTTCCCCCCCCCCCCCAGGTTCTCAGGGTGGGAACGTTGGAGCTTAGCTTGGATTTCTGATTGCTTGCTTGTGGGATTTCAGCTCATGTACGGTTTCGACATGAAGCTAGCTATGGTTATCACTTATTTTGGGGATAATACTTATGTATTTCAGTTTTTCAGTTGATGTTGTTTTTATCTAGACTTGTTTATTTGGAAAGTTATGTTGTACCAGACTTGTTTTGAAATAGTTTGAAATCTTCCGCTGTTTTACTTATCTTATTTACTCTGTTTACATATATACATATGTTCTTGTTCTGCCTTGATATATCATTATGCATGTTTACCCGATTCAAACGCCCCTCCAAAGTCAGAGTGCTTGCAAGAGCCACCGAGGCAGAGGTGGGGTGTTACATTTTGTATCAGAGCATATGGTTTACGAGAAGGAACAAAAAGGTTTTTAGAAAACTTTTGGAAAACTATTTTCAAAACCAAGTATAAAGTATTTTCCAAAGAAAAGTCTAGTTTATTTTAAAGGCTATTCCCCAAAAAGCCATTAGCAAAAAATTCCTTCGTTTTTCTCCATTCTGAATCTATCTTTTTCTTCGTTTTCAGTATGGCCGATAACTTTGCCATCCCGGAAGACGTACAAGTACCCGTCTGGTTCCGGAGATTTATGGAGGCAAGGGCGAATGAAGCCGACCCCGCAAACATTCCTCCTTCTTCCCCCATCGCTAACATCTCTCCTCCTCCCGTAGCTGAGGTTCCTCCTCCCCCTCAGCATACACAAGTGAATTTCGCGGAGATTTGCAAAGACTTTAAGGCGATGGGTTGCAAGAATTTTGACAGAACGGAGACTTCTGTGGAGGCAAGAAACTGGTTAAAGGAAACTGAAGACCTCTTTGATATCTTGGATGTGGAAGATCGTAGGAAAGTTCTGTTGGCGGTATGGTTATTGAAAGGGGAAGCTGCTTATTGGTGGGTAGTCACCACCACTACTAGACCAATTGAGACTTGGGATGAGTTCAAAAGAAGGTTTGGACTGAGGTTTTTATCGTCAGCAGAGGAGAACCTTCAGATGGAGAGGTTCCTATCACTAAAGCAAGGGGACATGACTATTAGGGAATACGTGGATAAGTTTAATCAACTTGCTCGGGTCGGTTTAGACTTGGTTAACACAGCTCAGAAGAAGGCCCTATACTTTGCTCTAGGATTAAACGAGCCATTACATGGTTTAGCCATGACTCATATACCCTTGGGGGAAACTTTCGAGAGTTTGGTGAATATGGCCCTACTCAATGAAGAGAATAGGAGTGACAAGAAGGAGGTCAAGATGAATGAGTCTCAAAACAAGGAAATGGAGCCCAAAAAGGAAATGAAAAAGAAGGAGGAGAAGTCTGAAGATAAGAAGGAAAAGAAGTGCTTTACTTATGGAAGCTTGACTCATCTAAACAAGGATTGCAGAAAGAGGAAGGGCACTTGCTTTGACTGTGGAGAAATGGGACACTTCACTAGGGACTGCCCGAAGAAGGGAGGGCCTACGTCGGAAGGAACGGTGAATTCCGGGAAGCAAGGCAAGAACTCCAAAAACCGCAAGACAAGAACAAGAGTCAAGGCAACAAGGGGAACAATAGCAAGGGCAATAACGACAAGAGGAAGTGCCATTATTGCGGTTCAGTTGGGCATCTTATTAAGGATTGTAGGAAGAGAAAAAGGAAGAGTGGTGAATGCTTTCATTGTGGTGAGTTTGGACATTTCAGCAAAGATTGCCCGAAGAAGCAAGGGCAAGGTCAGACTCAGTGTGCAAGACCATCTGGAGGGCGAATTCATCCCCTCAACATCGTTCTTCCAGCTCATGATCGAGGTAGTGTTTCTGTTAAAAGTCCTGTTTACATTTCTGATTTTCCTGTTTGTACTTTGTTTGATTCTGGCACATCGCATAGTTTATTTCATCTAATCTAGTTGAAAGTTTGCACCTAAGTACTAGTCTAGTTAATGATCCCGTGTGTGTTCCAAATCCAATTGGGGTTTCCGCCCATTTGTCTATTATCTACGTGGATTTGAAAATCTCTATCTTTAGTGTAGAGTTCTCGTGTGATGCTTATATTCTCGGTTTCATGGGGTATGGGTTGATTTTGGGCATGGATCGATTGTCCAGTTTTGGAGCCATCCTTGATTTTTGAGCATAGGGTTGTGAGGCTCATGACTCGCCTCGGTAATACCCTAAAAATTTCTAGTAACCCTATGAGTCCCGTCATGTTGTGTTATCTTGAATCCCTCAACTCGTCTATCGATAGTTTGCAATCGGTGAGGGTGGTCCGAGAATATCCTGATATCTTGGGTGAAGTGAAGGGGGTTACCCCTAAACGAGAGATAGATTTCCGCATTTATCTGGTTAATAATGCCAAGATAGTTTCGTGGCCGGTTAGGCACATGGCCCCGCAAGATGAGAGTTAAGAAAGCAAGTCAAGGAGTTGCTTGAGAAGAACTTCATTAGACGAAGTATATCTGAATGGGGAGCGTCTGTAGTATTTACTACCAAGGCAGATGGTTCTCTTCGACTTTGTGTTGATTATCGTGAGTTAAACAAAGAGAATAGACAACCATTGCCAAGGATCGATGATTTGTTTGATCAGCTTGTAGGAACATCTGTTTCCTCTTGATCTTGCTACTGGATTCCATCAGCTCAGAGTAGTTGAGGATAGTATAGGCAAAACTGCGTTCAGAACTCCAGATGGATTCTTAGAATGGCTGGTCATGCCATTCGGTTTGACTAATGCACCCGCCAACTTCGTGGACTTGATGAGTAGGGTGTCTAGGGAGTTCCTGAACGAGTTTGTGGTAGTCTTTGTAGACGATATCATGACTTTCTTAAAGAACGAGGAATAACATGCTAGACATCTCAAGGAGGTGATGGATACGCTTAGAGCGCATCAGTTGAAAGCCAAGTCCTCCAAATGTCATTTTGGAGAAAAAGGAGTTAGATTTCTTGGGCACATAGTTTCTAAGAAAGGCTTAGTGGTGGATCCTGCTAAAGTGGTCGCGGTTCAAAACCGAAAAGCTCCGACGAGGACAATTAAAGTAAGAAGTTCTCTCAGTTTAATTAGTTAGTTAGCATCCCTTGAGCTTAGACCTACCCTTCTGGATCAAGTACGGACTTCACAGAAAGAAGACCCGCAGTTAGTCGGGATCACGGACAAGTTGATTCGAGGCGAGATGGTAAGTCACCTCGCTATAGATGACAAGGGATGGCTAAGACGCGATGAGAGAAAGAAGGTTCTTGAAGATGCACATCACTCGAGGAGGTGGCCGAGTTTGTCCCAAGGTGCATGTTGTGCCAACAGGTTAAAGGCCGAGTCATAGAAGCCCGGTGGGCTATTATATCCATTGGAGGTCCCCGCAATGGAAGAGGGAAAAGCGTCACGAAGGATTTCGTGGATGGACTGCCTAGATCAAGAAAGGGAATAAGAGCATGTGGGTCATAGTAGGTAGACTCACGAAGAGTGCTCATTTCACTCCGGTAAAGAGCGAAAGGACTGCATCATAACTAGCGACAGTTTACTTTCAAGAAATAAAGCGGTTGCACGGGGTTCCCTAAAGGATAGTTAGTAACCATGACTCAATTTCCACTAGCCAGTTTTGGAATAGTCTACGGGAAGTCATGGGCAAACGACTGAATCTAAGTACGGCCTATCATTCACAGGCGGATGGTTCATTTCGTTCAAGCATGAGTTATAGAAAATCACTTTAGTAAGAGCAATTGGCAACGTGGATTGGTATTTTCAAGAAAAGTTCTGCTGCTTGGAATACTTTATAGTAAGTAAACGAGATCCAGGATTCACTGGTGAATTTTGGAGAGCTTGCATGAAACCATGAGGTCATAGTTATGTTTAAGCCAAGAATGATAGAAGAGTAAGTGAAAGAGGAAGACGAGAGGCGACAATGAAATGGGTTCCAACTCATATTTGGAAATAAGAGTTAAGAAGCTAAGAAATCATGAGGTAAAAGATGGCCAAAGCACAGTGGAGTTAAGCTCAAGGAAACGTGACTTAGAAGACTGAAGGCTAGATACGCGCATCATATCTCTTTTTAAGAGCATATCCTTGATCCATGTTTTCCTGTGGAACTTACTCGCATGTTATCTTTTTACGTATATCCTCTCGGTCCCATTCTCGGTCCTATTTCTGTCGGGAGGTATGACTTATTGGCTAGTAATACATGTCAGGGTTTGAAGGGGTCCGTTAGGTTGACTAAACCTTTTGGACTTTTATAGAATATGGGTTGGGTTAGGAAGGGATTTCTTGTAATCCGAAAGGGGTATATCCTGCTTATCTTCCCGATCTCTTTGTAGCATATCTTTTGCTATCCATGTTTGTCTTGATTATCTAGTTTATCATGTTAATCTTGTCATGAGAACCTTAGGTAGAAACCCTTTGGATGAAACATGTGTTTGAAACATGTTATGCTTGATGGTTGCAAGTGGTTGCAAGTGTTTGCAAGTGGTTACTCGTGGATGCATTATACACATTAGGCACTAGATCGGCTCACACACTCCTCATATTGCATATGCATGAGTGTTTATGCTTATTCATGGATGAAAATTTTTGTGTTATCACATGGATGTTGCATATGGATGTATGTTATGTGCACACATATAGATGTTATACATTATGTTAGGAATTGCATACATATGGACTCATTTCACTAACATAATCTGCATTGATGATATTTGCATTAGATAAGTACATATACATACACCTTTGCATATGTTCATACAACATTTAGAATCTTGTAAGGACAATGATTGCTCGTGGATGATGTTTTGAGTAGATGGATGTTGGATGGTAGGATATGTTCTTCCTAACTTAGAGATTTCGGGGACGAAATCCTTTAAGGAGGGGAGAATGTAACAACCCGTATTTTCAATAACCCGTTATAACGTAAATCGAGGCAGAATTTAATTCTAAAATCTGAATCAAGGGAAACGGGCTGTGCCATTGCGTTCGTCTCGGAAAAATACGCGAAATAGAGTCCGAGTTTTCGAAAATCGGAGTCCGTATGACCCGATTAAGGCCCAACGAAGTTTTCAGAAAATTTCAAAGTAAAAACAGATTTCAAATTCAAGTTTGAATTTGGAAATTAGGGCAGTTGGGCGCAGGCGGAAAAATTTCCCGCCAGACCACCCATGTCGACAGGCCTGTCGACTGGGCAGTCGACATGGTTAGGCCCAAGTCGACAGCCCTGTCGACTTGGGTGTCGACTTGGTTCAGCCGGGCAGTTTTGCCTGGTGCACCATTTTGGAGTTGTGTTGAGTTTGGGGGCCAGATTCGGTTTTGAGGGCTGAGATTGGAATTAGGGTTTAATCCTAAGGCTAAAACTAATCCTAATCTCTATAAATAAGCCCCTAACCTAACCCTAAATCATCATTATTCATTCAAGTAACTAAACTATGGCAAAATCATTCCTCTCATGGCCTCCACTCTCTTCATAAAGTTCCTAAGTTATTTCTATGAGAGATTTTCAATGCATACAAGTGTTTTCAAGCTTGTATGAGCATCATTAGCTTGCATTCAAGTCAAGTTTCCATATTTACATCATAAAGCAAGAGTTTTGATCATTTTGGCTCAAGGGTTTTTCTATTGGAGCTTGCATTTTGGGTTTATTTGATTGCATAAGGGCTTTGTCTCAATCTATATATATTTTTGTGTCCTCATAAGCATTGTAAGCCCTTTTCTACTTTCATATTTAAACTCTAAAGTTAAATGAATGATGCAAGTTTGGTTGATCATTATGATATGCAAGTTTGCCATGATATGCAAGTTTACCATGTCATGTTATGCAAGTTTGATATGTTATGATATGCAAGTTTGCCATGTTATGTTATGCAAGTTTGCCATGTAATGATATGCAAGTTGTCATGTTATGTATGCAAGTTTGGATGGATCATTTTACTCATGTTATCGTGTTATGCAAGCTTACCTTGAGTATATGAACATAAAGCTTCAAGCTTTATGCTAAAGGTTGCATTTTGGCAACATGTAAGTTATCATATCTCTTATGATAACTTGCATGTGAGGCTAAATGCGAACTTATGGCCATTCCTACATGTCATTTATCACCATGTATCACCAATATGCTAAGTTTGGTTTTATGCATGCTTTTGAGGCCTAAAAATGTAATATGCAAGTATATGAACATATGTACATTTCATATGCCACCATGTTAAACTTGTGGCTTCAACACCTTTATGTCATGATTATGCCAAGTTCCCTCTTTCTATCCTTTATGCGCTATTGCGATATGTAAGCGATGGGATTGCGTTTGGGGTTGGGTAAACTTAAAAGACATAAAAACATAAGATTGGGAATTTACCTATTAAGTTAGGTCTACCCATTGGGAATTTACCTATTAAGTTAGGTCTACCCAAATGCTTGAAAACTTGTAATATGTTTTGTAAACATAATGGACATGACACTTAGAAAATATAAGTGTGACCAACTCGAGGTTGGGTTGAGTTTGTAGCGTAAACCTACCCGGAACCGACCGGCTTAACTAGTTGCTACAAACAATAGGACCCAATGTGAGAAGTTGGTCATGTTGTACCTTGAACCCGAGGTTAGACCAAGTTGTGGTGTAAAGCTACCCGGAACCGACCGGCTTAACTAGTAACCGCAACAAAGTCTAATGTGAGAGGTTAAGGCACATTAATTAATTAATACCTCATGATTAGGGTTAAGTCATGGTCCACTTAATACTTAACCAATTTGGGCTTGGTAGATTAATCAGGGTTAAGTCATGAACTCATCGTTACACTTAACCAAGTTAATCCATGATTAGTAAAAGGGTTAAACCGTACTTAACCCACTAGAAAATCCTAGCAATGGGGGTCCACTCCAGCAGTAATCCCAAGTTTGTATCATTAAGACCTTAGGGACTAGGCTAGGGTGGGGGCACGATTACTGGACTGGTATAAGTGACCAAAACGACGGTCGAGTGGTACGCCGATGTAGTTCCGGACGGACTATGGTCATGCACGTAGTCCGTATTTGGAGAAGTCAAGCATGGGTACCAGTAGATCGAGACTGTGCACTTATGTTTATGGTGTCCAGGGGTTGACACCCTAGGGCTTGATACACCCGACGGGAGACCCAACACAGTCCGACTACAATTATGTTTGGGTCGTATTGACACCAACACGTGACGAGTTAGGCTTAGGGAGCCGATCGATTAGACCGTTTGGTTGGACCTCGTATTAGGGTCATTTCATGTTATTGGGCCAAAGCTTGGGCCAAGGGATCAATACTTGTTTATTCAAGTCATGTTAGTTTGCTAGTACACCTGTGGTGCAAAAACCTTAAACCTGATTATGCGATGACACCTTTATCTACCTTGTTAGTTAATCATCATGCTAGTATGTTGTTATCCTTATGTTCATCCCTGCTTCTCATGCCAGTTAACTTTATCAGTTTACATTGATTGTAGTAGGGCTTACTCAGTCTTTTTGACTGACCTGTTTTTCTTTCGCCTCTTTTCTTCCGTCCCCCCCCCCCCCCCCCCCCAGGTTCTCAGGGTGGGAACGTTGGAGCTTAGCTTGGATTTATGATTGCTTGCTTGTGGGATTTCATCTCATGTACGGTTTCGACATGAAGCTAGCTATGGTTATCACTTATTTTGGGGATAGTACTTATGTATTTCAGTTTTTCAGTTGATGTTGTTTTTATCTAGACTTGTTTATTTGGAAAGTTATGTTGTACCAGACTTGTTTTGAAATAGTTTGAAATCTTCCGCTGTTTTACTTATCTTATTTACTCTGTTTACATATATACATATGTTCTTGTTCTGCCTTGATATATCATTATGCATGTTTACCCGATTCAAACGCCCCTCCAAAGTCAGAGTGCTTGCAAGAGCCACCCTGGCAGAGGTGGGGTGTTACAGCTCAAGTCTTTGTCTCTGCTATGGCTTACTCTTTTCATTGGGGAATAATGTTTTTCTTTAATACCTATGTACTCTGATGATGCAACACAGAAGTATTTTGTTGTAATGGTTTTATGACTTATGGTATTGTGAACTACGGTATTATGTTTTATGTTTAAATATAAATTTGAAATTTCCGCTGCTATCTTTTTTATATCTGTCTTGTAATTATTTTGTGTCTGTTTACCTACAACGCTTCACGAAACTTAATGCATTCCCTTAGTGAGTGACATTAACGGACGTGGGGTGTCACAGCAACATGTCTATAGCTTTTCTATTACATTGTAATTCAGATAAATTGCTACTTATATCTCTATTCGTTAAGCTACTTTGATGGTTATCTGCCTCTTTGACCTTAGTGTCTTGAGATCTAGCATGATTAAATTTGTAAAGTCCATTAATTTCTTTACTCTGCAAAAGTATGTCATTAGTCTGCATACCTTTTACAAGGCGGTACCTAGGATAAAATATGAAATATACATTGTTATCACTTGCAAATTTGGAAACACTTATTAGGTTTTTCTTGATCTGAGCTACCATGAGTAAGTTGTTCAGAAATAATTGATTTTCACCTTTTAAACAAGCTATACCTGTGTGTGTAATTTTAACAGACTGACCATTACCCATAGAAATAAATTTGTTACCTTTGTACTCCTTATTGCCAATATCAAGATTTTCAAGATTGTTTGTTACATGATTAGTTGCTCCACTGTCTGGGTACCATGCTTCATCACCTATGTCATTAATGCTTGTTGAATTGTTGGTTGTGGCTTGAAATTTGTTCTTGTTCTGCATGCTTGCTATATTTGCACTGTACTTTCTTATATTGTTGTTTGAGTTAGTTGCAGCATGTTGTTCTCCTTGAATATTGTTTTGAATGGTGTTTACATTGTTGCCAAACCTGAAGTAGCACTTATTTGCTGTGTGTCCCAGTTTTTCACAAATTTGACACCTTGGTCTGTAGTTGTTGTTAGTGTACCTGCCATCTCGACCTCTGCCTCTTTGTCCACCTCTTTGAAAGTTTTGATTTACCCTTTGAATTTTTTTTAAAGTTTTGGATATTCCATTAACTGTTTGAATTAATGTTGGGGTTCCTGTTTCTTATCTAAGACTGTGTGGCAAGGTTTACAGACATGTCCACTGTTAACGGTATTTTTCGTCAACATCGGAGATGGGTCAACTGGGACGGATCTAAAGGTGGAAATGGGCGATTTGGCTATTTTCGGATGAAATCGGATTACTTCCCCGAATATTGAAATCTGTAAGGATGGGATCGCTTAGGGATTACCAAGATGGACCTAATTTCAGGGGATGAGATTCATCTTCCTATTCGGGGACATATTGAGATGGGAATCCATGCTTATCTGAAGAATGAATAGTAGACTGCAACTAATATGATTATAGAAATAATAATACACACTTACAGAGCAGTTTTCATATAAGAAGATCCCATTTCATTAAACTTTCGTTGAGAGTACATAGATGCAACAGAGAGAATTCCTCAATTTGACTAAGCGTTCAGTTTATTTTCCTTTTTGGATACAAGTGTAGAAAAAGAAAATCTCCCTCAAACGTGACCCTTGGGGTTGTATTTATAGTGGTTCAGGGCTCCCTTCACTGACGGGCTATTGGGCCTATGGCGATCTTTGTTGACCGCTTTTTCCCAGGTTCCAGGAGTTTGCCTTTCGGTCGTCCTTAGAGTATCAGTTATGGTCTCCGGATGATATTTGAGTCTTTGGTAATAGCTCCTGAATGTAGGCTTCTAGACGTAAGCTTTTGGATGTAGGCTTTCGGCTTTATCGTGAATACTTAGAGGGGCTTGACCTCATGGTGTACGTTGATAACTGCCGGTTCGAAAGCGCTACAGGTTTCGGTACTAGGTAGCCTGGTACGGGTAGCCTGTATCCCTGCTCGGGGCTCGGTTAGCCTTTAGGTGGGGCTTTTGCAGTAGTTTGGATTCCCGAAGGGTGGCTTTTGATGTTCTTCATGTTATTTGTGAGTTCGGCCTTTCGGTATTTGTGTAGTAGATGCTCCGAAAGTTAGCTCTGGATGTCCTTCGCGTTCTCTTAGTTTAGTGACTTTGATGCTCTCGTCTTCAAGTGTATCGGCATTTGGGCAGGTCATTACTGAAGATTTCTTTGGGCTTCGTCCATCGGGCTTATTGCTTCTAGCTTACTTGTTTTTGGATTAGGATAACTCTTTTTTACAGGGTCTTCTGTCAGATTGGGATTGTCGGAGAGATCCTGGCAGATGAATCCCGCCGGTATATCCTGTAGCTTTCGCAATCCTTTCCCTTAAGAGGGTTTTAGTTGAGCTTTTCCCTTAGGAGGGTTTTAGTTGACGTATCGTTTCGGGTTATCCGATACCCCTTCACCACTAGCTTACTTCGATGTTAATTTTGGTAGTAACATTTGCCCCCCTCCTCTAGTGAAGGGGTATTTTCGACTTTTCAAGTCAAACTCCTGGCCTATTCGAAGTGTCATGTCATAGTCTTTTGGTCTTCCTCAATCAGAAGCGTTGATTGGCTTTTATCTGTGCGACCCAAATTGATCTTGGAATTTGAACATAAACCTTTCTTCCTCATCATTCCCATCTTTCATCTACAAATCAAATCCTTGGGCAAGATTAATGTTCTCCTAAAAAAGAAGAAAAAAAAGATGCTTGAATTCTCCCACTTTTGAAGGCATAATCTTTATTGAGTATTTTTACTTCCTATATGAATCACAATCCTAATTACACGTCCAAATTGACACGATAGTTGGTTAGGCTCAGATGTTCATAGAATGGACCCGGATTTGGGTATTAATATGTAGATGACCGGAACCCCTTCCGATTTTTGTAAAGAGCCGAATCGACCCAAATTCGGGTATTAATATGTAGATGACCATAACCCCTTTCAGTTTTCGTGAAGAGCCGAATCGACCCGGATTCGGGTATTATCATAGAAGACCGGAACCTCCTCTGGTATTGGTGGAGAGCCGAATCGACCCAGATTCGGTTATTAGCATAGAAGACCGGAACCCCCTCCGGTGTTTGTTATTTAAGTATCCCTTTTGGGATTCAATTGGTGAAGCATAGGTTGTACGTGCTTCTCGAGCCTCTTCTTAGGCTTTCGATATCAAAGCAGATGATGTATGTGCTTTGTTGGCCACTCTTTGGGTCTGTGCGTTCGGAGTGCTTGGCTAGCTTATCCACAAGCAAGGCCCGAGGACTTACCCGACGTCCATGCAGGAGGCGCCTTATCCTGACCATTGTAGGCGATGATAAGGTCTTATAAACTTAGACGGGGCCATTGTAGACACAGAACTAAGATTTACTCTTTTGACGCTCTATACGGACCATCGTAGGCGCTGATAGAGGCTTATACACCACCCTCCTCTGAGGGGTTCCCTATCCTGACCATCGTAGGTGATTATAGGGGTTTGCATTCCCTTCTGCGGGTAACGCGGAACATAAGCAGAGGTAGGATGTGCTTAGTTATAATAGAGGCAGGGCGTACACTTTTGCGATTAAAGGCAGGGCATGCTAATTTTAGATGCACCGCCACGACCATTCGTAGTGTGAAACAGTGGCTTATGCTTTTGATGCTTTAACCCTGCCCCCTCTGGTTTGGGCATGGAGAAAGACTAACACACCATCCCCCTCCGGGGGATGCCTCGCCCTGGCCAATTTGGCGATGACGAGGGATTTAATCCATTTGTAATTGGACCCTTTCTGGGTTTTCCTTTTAAATTCCGAGAGATGAATTCTTCGTGCTCTAGCACATATTTGTTAATCCTTTTCAAGGATATTCCCGAATTCATCTTGATTTATTGATAAACTCTTGTAATTGGCCTTAGCTGACAAATCTAACAATGGTTTCCTTAAGAGTTCTGCAGTGATTAGTCTCGTGTACATTCATCAAGTGGTAATGGTAGTAAGGTCCTCCTGTTTTCCTTTTACATTTGGACCTCTTCTTTGTGAAAGGCCAATAGTTGAGCTCGTGTTTGGCTAGGAAGTAAACATTTTCAAGTAATGAGGAAGCATCCTTGGGGTATTTGTAACACCCCACCTCCGTTAAGGTCACTCAAAAGGGAATGCCTTAACTTTGGTGGAGCATTTTAGTAAACAGGACAGAAACTTACAAGACAGATAAAACAGTACTTGAAAATTTTTGACTTTATTACAGCGGAAACAGAAATTAATATGGTTACATCCTTTCAATTTCAGAATTCAAGTACAAAATATCAGTCTTGTACAAAAGCCTTCAAAATGCATAGTTTAAAATCATAATCCCCATGGAACGGAAGCTATACAGAGCCAAGCCATACTTTAAGCACTTCAAGCAAAGAGAAATCCAGATCAAGCTAAAGTATTTCCCTCCTTGGATAACCTGGGGGGGAATGGAAGAAAGGAGGCGAAACAACAAGGGTCAGACAAAAAGTCTGGCAAGTCCAGTGACTTTCAGCATATGAACAGATAATAATAATATGATATGAACATAAAACTGGATGTGAGATAACTATAACAGGTGTAGCAGATATAACAGAAAAACAGAATGATATAAACTATTGTTTTACACTTCTCAGCACTAATACTAGTATAGCAGAATTAGGTGTCTCACTAATGTCTAAATTGAAGCAGGAACGGGTACAGAATACTTTAACAGAAACAGAATGCTAATAATGGGCCTTTACTACCCGATCAGAAACAGACAGAAGCAGAAACAGATTTATCTCTACGGAAACAGAATGTGGAATTAGGTGTACACTAGTAATGGGCCTTTACCACCCGAACAGACGGTACCACACAGAAACAGACAGGTGTTACCACCCAACAGAAACAGACGGTACCAACAGAAACAGACAGAACTAAGCGTACCCTAAAACCCTACCCCAAGCGATCGGCTCCCTAATACATAAATATCCTGTGTCGGCCCCACAGTAGGGTGTATCACTCCCTAAAGTGACAACCAATTGGCACAGACCTATTTACAGATGTCACGGCGTCTTACATCCTCAGAGGCAGACCGGGATCCATGCACGCACATGACCCGGTTGGAACGCACCATCAACACCCCTCGCCATTATCAGAATGAACCACTTATAATTAGTTCAGTAAGCGTGCCCGGACCCTACCTACTGTTGGGTCAAAGTTTTGACACCAGAAAGGGTTACTGACTAATATGGGTCCCAAACAACAGATGACACAAGTAATTCCCCTCCTAACCTTGTGTCCCCAGACTAACAGATTTCAGATTAACTTGTTTACAAGTTCAGACATACAGAATTCAGGTTTACTAATTCACAAATTAAGTTAACAAGTTTTCAGACTAACAGGTCAGATGTACAGATTTTTCAGATTTGTCTAACTTTGTATTGGGCCTACAGATTCATGGACGGGTTTTACTACATCTATTAATCCCTTTTGTTTAACCCTATTTTCCCCAATACGTTTTAGACGTCATTCTTATCTTAGATTTGCATTAATTAATTATTAATGCACAGACCTCTCACATTAGGTCGGTAGCTTGTGGCCGCTGGATATGCCGGGCGGTTCCGGGCAGACTTCTGCCACAAGCCAGACCTAACCTCGTGTCTTACGCATGTTATGACTAACTTCTCACATTAGAACCTATTGTTTGCGGCCACTGGATGTGCCGGGCGGTTCCGGGCAGATTTACGCCGCAAACCCATTCTAACCTCGAGTTAGCCATGTTTATCTTTGCGGCCAATTAATTAATAATTTACCGTTTATGCGCACGCCCAATATATATGCCAATTCAGATTATATCAATAACAGGATGATTATATCAACATAGCAGATAACAGATTTTATATGACTTAACGGATTTAACAGATTTAGCAACTTAGCAGATTTTGGCATATAACAGGTTAAGCATTTCAACCGACAAATTTAACAGATTAGGCATTTCAATCTAATTAGCAGTCTAGGCAATATAACA
The DNA here is from genome assembly GCA_030737875.1 of Allium sativum. Classification (NCBI taxonomy): domain Eukaryota; kingdom Viridiplantae; phylum Streptophyta; class Magnoliopsida; order Asparagales; family Amaryllidaceae; genus Allium; species Allium sativum. The sequence goes on along the minus strand of CM060916.1, from coordinate 1,040,192,948 downwards.
AAACTAGCAGTTTAGGCAACTTGGCAAATTAGCAGATTTAGCAAATTTAATATTTCTAAAGGTTCTATTTACATGCCTTGCCTAACCATAAATTAGGCCTAAGTTCATATGCCTAAATAATGTCATGATTCACAATATGATCATATACTTCCATGTTTGCATACATTTACATAGCGCAGAATATGGACATAATTTACCCTATAACATATGTTCCAATTTTTGTTAAACTAGCATTTTACAGCAGATTCACATATAAATTATACCAAATATAACCATTAATTCCAATGCATGCCATATATCCAAAAATCCCTATTTAGGTGTAATCACAATAATAGATATCCTAATTAATGCAAATCTTTTACACCTAAGCTTCCATATCTTCTTCTTTTTAATTCATGAATCATTATGCAAACTATACCCAACAATCTAAATCTTTAAATCATATCTTCTAAAAATCAAATCTTGACTTTTATATGCATTTTGTTCAAAGTCTCAAATCATATGTAATCTTACAGTGGTTCCTCTTCTTCTTTTATCACAGAATATGCATAGGTCTAAAACTAGTTTATAACATATGCTTATTTTTCTAATTAATTACAGATCTAAATTACAACATAACTATGCATACAACATGCATAAATTACATGTTCATAGTCAAATTTATGCATCCAATCCCAAGTCACATGTCCAATATATTTTATGCCTCAGACCTAAAGTCATACATTCAATTTAGTCTTGTCAAATTTCGCATCATTCATTAATTGTCCCAAATTTCGCGTTCATACGTTAATCTCTTTATGAGATTGGGCACAGGCTCGTGGTAGCCTGGCTATAGAAACAGAAAAGAAGAAAGGAATACAGAACAGTCACAGAAAACAGATCCAACAGAAGAGAATATATATACAACCTCAAACTCAGTTTTAAATGCATATCAAAATTATAATTAACGTTTATAGCGGAGAATAACTGTACTTGCCTTGATTGGATTAAAGAAAGAACTTTAACTTGTTGTAGAATCTTTGCAGAAACTTTAATCTCTAGTTTGAATTGAGTTGCTTAGGCTGATGTTGATTATCTTCTAGTTTTAATTCCAGCAGAGCAGAGACGCCATTTTTATTTTTAATTAGAAGAAGAGAGCAATGGAGGCTAGAGAATTGTGTAAGAAACCTAGGTAGAGTCTAGGGTCATTTTATAGAGTTTATGAACTGATTAGGACCATCGATGTTGCTTGGATTGATCGTAGCCATTCATTCGCAAGAGGGACCAATTAGAGCTTGCCACCTAGCCCTAATGACAAAGCAGACTACAGAAAATCGACCAACATAGAATAGGCCAGCCAGGGTGGACTGGGTTCGACCTGGGTCTGGACCAGGTCGACAGCCCTGTCGACAGCCCTGTCGACCTGGCTAGACCAGGTCGACAGCCCAGTCGACCTGGGTGCCTTAGGCGGGAATTTTCCCGCCCTGGCCAATTGGGCCTAATTTTTAATTTTAAACTTGTTTTCTGAGCTGTTCGAATTTTAAACTTAATTCAGAAACTTCCGGAGGCTATATCTTCTTCATACGGACTCCGCTTTTCGAAAACTCGGACTCTATTTCGCGTATTTTTCCGAGACGAACGCAATGGCGTATCCCGTTTCCCTTAGTTCTTTGATTTCAAATTAATTATACTTTAATTTGTTAATTCCACAGTTATAGAATACACGGGGTGTTACATTCTCCCCCACTTAAAAGGATTTCGTCCCCGAAATCTTCAAGTTAAGAAGAATGTGTCCTACCATCCAATCACCCATCTACTCAACCATCATCCACAAGCATCCATTGCCCTTAGAAAACTTCTAATGTTGTATGAACATATGCAAAAGTGTGTGTATATGTTCCTTATCTAATGCAAAGATCAGGCGGTCTACTGATTCAGTTGACCTCCTTAATGCGAATTATGTCAGTGTCATGAGTCCAACATGTATGCAATAGAATTCTGATGATATATATTATTTCTATATGAGTGCACAACCATTCACTCAAATGCAACATCCATGTGATGAATCAACCATTTTGCATCCACAAGAATTGAAAATGCTCACACATCCATATGCAGTATGAGAGTGTTTTCGAGCCGATCTAGTGCCTAGTGTGTGTATATGCGTCCACGAGCAACCACTAGCAACCACTTGCATCCACTTGCAACCATCAAACATAACATGTCTCAAACACATGTTTACACCCATTAGGATTCCTATCTATAAGTTGAACACTCGATCGATAGGATAGAGTCTAGTGATGGAAGCGAGTACAGATAGAATGAAGACTTGGTTCCCATTAGACATTGGTTGAGAAAATAATTCCCCTAAGTATCAACCCCAAAGACCGAAATCAATATCAGATTGACACTCAGAGGATTACCTTCTTTAGACAATGTCAAAACTGGAAATCATAATTATTCAGATATTTACAGACTACTGATACAGATCAGGTTCCCTAATGATTCTTAGGAAGCTAAGCATGATAAAATCATATCCCACAAAAACTCAGAATATATGCGTCATATTTGACGCCTAACACAGATATCCCTCAAACCTTAATCTCAAACAGATGGGCCATAACCCTTATGGGTCTGAGCCTACAGCGGAATTCAGAAATAATACTAGTATTAAAGTGCAGAGTATCGATTACAAAATCAAAATACCAGAATCAGAAAAAGTCTTAACTCCATAATCAGATAAAGAAATTAAACCTACTATAGAAATTTTCCTATTTCTATCCTAGCCACTAGCCTCAAGAGTGTTCGCCTGCCCTCCTTGTCCTCGTCTCTTCGGGCAGTCCCTAGTGAAGTGTCCCATCTCCCCACAGTTGAAGCAAGCGCCCTTCCTTTTTCTGCAATCCTTGTTCAGATGAGTTGAGCTCCCACAAGTAAAGCACTTTTTCCCCTTCTTATCTTCAGACTTCTCATCCTTCTTTTGTGTTTCCTTTTTGGGCCCCGCTTTCTTATTCTGTGGTTCTTCCTTCTTTGTCTCTTTCGGGCCCTTGTCTTCCTCGTGCAGTAGTGCCATATCCACCAATTTCTCGTAAGTTGCTCCCATGGGTACATGGGTCATGGCTAGGCTGTGCAGTGGCTCATTCAATCCTTTAACAAAGCGGAGAGCCTTTTTATGCTGAGTGTTGACTAAATCCAATCCGAATCTTGCTAGTTGGTTGAACTGGTTGACGTATTCCTTGACCGTCATACTTCCTTGCTTAAGAGACAAGAACTTTTCCAATTGTAAACTTCGTTCAGCTTGCAAGAGGAATTTTGTCTCAAACCTTGTTCTGAAATCCATCCATGTCTCAACCGGCCTCTCGGCGTTAGTGACTTCCCACCAGTAGGAAGCTTCGTCTTTGAGCAGCCATACTGCCAACTGTACCTTCTGCCTATCGTCCACCTCGAAGATAACGAATAGATCCTCAGTTTCTTTGAGCCAATTCCTTGCTTCTACGAATGATTCAGTTCCTTTGAAATCCTTCCCACCCATGGCCCTAAAATCTCTACAGATCTTTGAGAAAGCAATTGCACGAGGAGGGGGTGGAGGAGGGGGATCATTTGCTGGACCTGCAGCGGCGGTCCTAGCCTCAAGATATTGACGAAACCAACCGGGTACATGAACACCCTCTGGTATCTCAGATGCTTCAGACATGCTGGAACGAAAAAGGAAAGGTTCAATACAAAAAGGACTGAAAGAAAGATATATGGCTCTTGGGGATCATGTTTTTCAAAATAAGCTTTATTTTTGAAAATACTTCCTTTCAAAACCTTTTTTTTTTGAAAATAATTTTTCAAAACTTTTTTTTTTAAAATCTGGTAACCTTCAGCTCTGATACCAAGTGTAACACCCCACCTCCGTTAAGGTCACTCAAAAGGGAATGCCTTAACTTTGGTGGAGCATTTTAGTAAACAGGACAGAAACTTACAAGACAGATAAAACAGTACTTGAAAAATTTTGACTTTATTACAGCGGAAACAGAAATTAATATGGTTACATCCTTTCAATTTCAGAATTCAAGTACAAAATATCAGTCTTGTACAAAAGCCTTCAAAATGCATAGTTTAAAATCATAATCCCCATGGAACGGAAGCTATACAGAGCCAAGCCATACTTTAAGCACTTCAAGCAAAGAGAAATCCGGATCAAGCTAAAGTATTTCCCTCCTTGGATAACCTGGGGGGAACGGAAGAAAGGAGGCGAAACAACAAGGGTCAGACAAAAAGTCTGGCAAGTCCAGTGACTTTCAGCATATGAACAGATAATAATAATATGATATGAACATAAAACTGGATGTGAGATAACTATAACAGGTGTAGCAGATATAACAGAAAAACAGAATGATATAAACTATTGTTTTACACTTCTCTGCACTAATACTAGTATAGCAGAATTAGGTGTCTCCCTAATGTCTAAATTGAAGCAGGAACGGGTACAGAATACTTTAACAGAAACAGAATGCTAATAATGGGCCTTTACTACCCGATCAGAAACAGACAGAAGCAGAAACAGATTTATCTCTACGGAAACAGAATGTGGAATTAGGTGTACACTAGTAATGGGCCTTTACCACCCGAACAGACGGTACCACACAGAAACAGACAGGTGTTACCACCCAACAGAAACAGACGGTACCAACAGAAACAGACAGAACTAAGCGTACCCTAAAACCCTACCCCAAGCGATCGGCTCCCTAATACATAAATATCCTGTGTTGGCCCCACAGTAGGGTGTATCACTCCCTAAAGTGACAACCAATTGGCACAGACCTATTTACAGATGTCACGGCGTCTTACATCCTCAGAGGCAGACCGGGATCCATGCACGCACATGACCCGGTTGGAACGCACCATCAACACCCCTCGCCATTATCAGAATGAACCACTTATACTTAGTTCAGTAAGCGTGCCCGGACCCTACCTACTGTTGGGTCAAAGTTTTGATACCAGAAAGGGTTATTGACTAATATGGGTCCCAAACAACAGATGACACAAGTAATTCCCCTCCTAACCTTGTGTCCCCAGACTAACAGATTTCAGATTAACTTGTTTACAAGTTCAGACATACAGAATTCAGGTTTACTAATTCACAAATTAAGTTAACAAGTTTTCAGACTAACAGGTCAGATGTACAGATTTTTCAGATTTGTCTAACTTTGTATTGGGCCTACAGATTCATGGACGGGTTTTACTACATCTATTAATCCCTTTTGTTTAACCCTATTTTCCCCAATACATTTTAGACGTCATTCTTATCTTAGATTTGCATTAATTAATTATTAATGCACAGACCTCTCACATTAGGTCGGTAGCTTGTGGCCGCTGGATATGCCGGGCGGTTCCGGGCAGACTTCTGCCACAAGCCAGACCAAACCTTGTGTCTTACGCATGTTATGACTAACTTCTCACATTAGAACCTATTGTTTGCGGCCACTGGATGTGCCGGGCGGTTCCGGGCAGATTTACGCCGCAAACTCATTCTAACCTCGAGTTAGCCATGTTTATCTTTGCGGCCAATTAATTAATAATTTACCGTTTATGCGCACGCCCAATATATATGCCAATTCAGATTATATCAATAACAGGATGATTATATCAACATAGCAGATAACAGATTTTATATGACTTAACGGATTTAACAGATTTAGCAACTTAGCAGATTTTGGCATATAACAGGTTAGGCATTTCAACCGACAAATTTAACAGATTAGGCATTTCAATCTAATTAGCAGTCTAGGCAATATAACAAAACTAGCAGTTTAGGCAACTTGGCAAATTAGCAGATTTAGCAAATTTAATATTTCTAAAGGTTCTATTTACATGCCTTGCCTAACCATAAATTAGGCCTAAGTTCATATGCCTAAATAATGTCATGATTCACAATATGATCATATACTTCCATGTTTGCATACATTTACATAGCGCAGAATATGGACATAATTTACCCTATAACATATGTTCCAATTTTTGTTAAACTAGCATTTTACAGCAGATTCACATATAAATTATACCAAATATAACCATTAATTCCAATGCATGCCATATATCCAAAAATCCCTATTTAGGTGTAATCACAATAATAGATATCCTAATTAATGCAAATCTTTTACACCTAAGCTTCCATATCTTCTTCTTTTTAAGTCATGAATCATTATGCAAACTATACCCAACAATCTAAATCTTTAAATCATATCTTCTAAAAATCAAATCTTGACTTTTATATGCATTTTGTTCAAAGTCTCAAATCATATGTAATCTTACAGTGGTTCCTCTTCTTCTTTTATCACAGAATATGCATAGGTCTAAAACTAGTTTATAACATATGCTTATTTTTCTAATTAATTACAGATCTAAATTACAACATAACTATGCATACAACATGCATAAATTACATGTTCATAGTCAAATTTATGCATCCAATCCCAAGTCACATGTCCAATATATTTTATGCCTCAGACCTAAAGTCATACATTCAATTTAGTCTTGTCAAATTTCGCATCATTCATTAATTGTCCCAAATTTCGCGTTCATACGTTAATCTCTTTATGAGATTGGGCACAGGCTCATGGTAGCCTGGCTATATAAACAGAAAAGAAGAAAGGAATACAGAACAGTCACAGAAAACAGATCCAACAGAAGAGAATATATATACAACCTCAAACTCAGTTTTAAATGCATATCAAAATTATAATTAACGTTTATAGCGGAGAATAACTGTACTTTTCTTGATTGGATTAAAGAAAGAACTTTAACTTGTTGTAGAATCTTTGCAGAAACTTTAATCTCTAGTTTGAATTGAGTTGCTTAGGCTGATGTTGATTATCTTCTAGTTTTAATTCCAGCAGAGCAGAGACGCCATTTTTATTTTTAATTAGAAGAAGAGAGCAATGGAGGCTAGAGAATTGTGTAAGAAACCTAGGTAGAGTCTAGGGTCATTTTATAGAGTTTATGAACTGATTAGGACCATCGATGTTGCTTGGATTGATCGTAGCCATTCATTCGCAAGAGGGACCAATTAGAGCTTGCCACCTAGCCCTAATGACAAAGCAGACTACAGAAAATCGACCAACATAGAATAGGCCAGCCAGGGTGGACTGGGTTCGACCTGGGTCTGGACCAGGTCGACAGCCCTGTCGACAGCCCTGTCGACCTGGCTAGACCAGGTCGACAGCCCAGCCGACCTGGGTGCCTTAGGCGGGAATTTTCCCGCCCTGGCCAATTGGGCCCAATTTTTAATTTTAAACTTGTTTTCTGAGCTGTTCGAATTTTAAACTTAATTCAGAAACTTCCGGAGGCTATATCTTCTTCATACGGACTCCGTTTTTCGAAAACTCGGACTCTATTTCGCGTATTTTTCCGAGACGAACGCAATGGCGTATCCCGTTTCCCTTAGTTCTTTGATTTCAAATTAATTATACTTTAATTTGTTAATTCCACAGTTATAGAATACACGGGGTGTTACAGTATTTTCGGAGCGCGTTCTTCCCTTTGCTGCCAGGGTCTAATCCTTTTGTGACTCAGCCTAGCTGTGGTGCCTATAGTTTCGTTCTTTCTTTCCGGAACACACTGGAATTGAGGTGATATCTCTTCAGACCATTTGTTGGCGAAGTGGTTTGTCCATTATTTCCCGCTCGAGTGTCGTTCCCTTAACTTGCCCATAGAGAGCGTTCTTCAGGTGAAAGAGAACGCCAGTATCCCCTAATGTAGATCCACAGGGTGGGAGCGCTACGGTTTGTCCTGTATGGGAGAGGTTACTATCCCCAATATCGCAAGCATGTAGCTTCATTTTTCTTTTCTGCTTTATCAATTGCAAGGCTTCTGCTCTTAACCTTCTTTCCTTCATCACCCTGGTTGTGTTTGACCCATCCACTCGAGATCTTGAAAACCTTTGTCGGGGTCTCATACCCATAATTTTGCTTCTTCAAAGCTTAGTCCAATCTGGGATAGAACAACTCAGGTAGTTAACCACAAGGTTGGAGGTTCGAACCCTCCTTTTAGCGCCAAAATGTTAACGATATTTCTCATCAACACCAGAGATGGGTTAACTGGGACGGATCTAAAGGAGGAAATGGGCGATTTGTCTATTTTTGGATGAAATCGGATTACTTCCTTGAATATTGAAATCTGGAAGGATGGGATCGCTTAGGGATTACCAAGATGGACCTAATTTCAGGGGATGAAATTCATCTTTCTATTCGGGGACATATTGAGATGGGAAACCATGCTTATCTGAAGAATGAATAATAGACTACAACTACTATGATTAAAGTAATAATAGTACACACTTGCAGAGCAGTTTTCATATAAGAAGATCCCTTTTCATTTAACTTTCATTGAGAGTGCATAGATGCAATAGAGAGAATTCCTCAATTTAACTTAGCGTTCGGTTTATTTTCCTTTTTGGATACAAATGTAGAAAAAGAAACCCCCCTCTCAAATGTGACCCCTAGGGTCGTATTTATAGTGGTTCAGGGCTCCCTTCATTGATGGGCTATTGGGCCTGTGGCGGTCTTTGTTGACCGCTTTTTCCCAGGTTCCGGGAGTTTTCCTTTTGGCCATCCTTAGAGTATCAGTAATGGTCTTCGGATGATATTTTAAGTCTTTGGTAACAGCTCCTGAATGTAGACTTCCGGACGTAAGCTTTCGGGTGTAGGCTTTCGGCTTTATCGTGAATACCTAGAGGGGCTTGACCTCATGGTGTACGTTAATAACTGCCAGTTCGAAACTGCTGAGGGTTTCGGAACTAGGTAGCCTGGTACGGGTAGCCTGTATCCCTGCTCGGGTCTTGGTTAGCCTTTCGGTGGGGTTTTTGCTGTAGTTTGGATTCCCAAAGGGTGACTTTTGATGTCCTTCCTGTTATTTGTGCGTTCGGCCTTTCGGTATTCGTGTAGTTGATGCTCCGAAAGTTAGCTTTGGATGGCCTTTGCATTCTCTTGGTTTAGTGACTTCGATGCTTTCGTCTTCAGGTGTATCAGCATTTGGGCAGGTCATTACTGAAGATTCCTTTGGGCTTCGTCCATCGGGTTTATTGTATCTTGCTTACTTGGTTTCGGATTAGGATAACTCTTTGTTACAGGGTCTTCTGCCGGATTGGGACAGTCGAAGAGATCCTGCCTGATCGATCCTGACGGATGAATCCCACCGGTTATTTCCTGTAGCTTTCGCGATCCTTTCCCTTTGGAGGGTTTTGGTTGACGTAGCCTTTCAGGTTATCCGATAACCCTTAACTACCAACTTACCTCGATGTTAATTTTGGTAGTAACATCCATGTTGAGTTTATTTTGTTCAATTCAACCTTCACGAGCCATCAGTGTTGACTGCACATACTTTATACTGGGTGCAGTGGGTAAAGACAGAATAACAATTGTTACAGCTTCATAATCATCATCTAGTCCATTCATGTTGTGTAACAATTGCTCATTATATGGTATTTTGCTGCCAGTAGTTTCTAATATATCACATAATGACTTCATTTTAGTCAAGTACTCCCTCATTAGTAGGTTACCTTTCCTTAAACTTTAAATCTATCTTTTATAGTGCAGAATTTTTGCTGACGATTGAGTATTGAACATTTGTTCTATCTTTGACCAGATTTCCTGAGTAGTTTTACAACCCACTATTTGTGGTATGAAACTGGCTCCAGTAGATTACAGCAGCCAAGCACCATTAGGCTATCTCGCCTGACGTATTTGATGTAGTCTTTGTTACTGAGCATTTTTCCATTAACTTCAACGAACTTTGGAGGTATGGAGGCAGTCCCTTTGATGAATTTTGTCAGTCCAATAGCCATTAATGGCTGTCTCTACTTGATATTTCCAAGATAAGTAATTATTCCCATCTAGTTGATGAGTATTAGTTGGTATGAGGATTTATTATGGTTTTAGACTATCATCAATACTTGCCACTTGACTACTGTTGTTTGCTAATTGCAGAGGATCACCAACAATTCCTTCGGCCATTATGAATGAATACGATTATGGGTTTTTTAAAAAAAAGTTAGAGAGGAAAAGGAGGGTTACAATCTGAGGTTTGATTACAAAGATTCAATCTTAAGATGACACAACATAATTTTGATTTATTGATCAACTTCTGGATGGTGCAACCGAGAATTAAACTTAATCAGATTCATATTAAGCGAGATAAGAACAGTCTTCTTGATCTTCAAGAAGTGCACTTGATCTTTGGCGATTAGGGCTCTCATCAATGATGAATGAGTCTTTGGACGGCAATAGAAGTAAATTATCTGCAACAAGACTTGCAAATTGAGAAGAGAGCTGTAGTCTCCCAAAGGATCAATCGCAGCGAAGAATTATGTCGTTAGGCATTTGAAAGCTCTGATACCATGTCAAAGTTATGGAGGAAATAATCTTTCTATTAATTGATGATTTGTTGTACAATGATATGATACATACATACATACATACATACATATATATATATATAGGCTATAAGCCAATGGTAACAAAGTGTAAAATAGGAAAGATTGTAATTTATGCAAATAATGCATAGTGGACTGAGTAATATAAAATGAATAGACTGTTGGGCTTGGCCCAATACATATGTGATGAGATGAAAAGCATTTGGGCTTTATGATGTAACGATGGATAATATGTTGAGCGGATATCATGTAAGCTTTATTATTTCCAATAATAAGATTAGATGATGTTAGAAAAATTGTGTTTGTTTGGATTTTAATTGGACTTAAAATCAAAGATGAGTGTTTAAATGCACTCACGAAGTACTAAGATTCCATTGCTAGTTAAATCAAGTGGTTACATATTTACTTGATTTTAATAGAATAATTACCTTTATATAGGTAGTTATTAAAAATAATTATACATCAAAATTGGATTAAATTGAATATATTGCATACATGTCTGCAAATATAACACTAATATCATTTGAATAAAAATATGAAGAGGGAAATCATTTTTATCATCTAAAATTCAGAGAAATTACATGCTGCAATGCTTTCGAATGCTTATTGAAAATTTTGTAGTTATTTATATTATTTTGAGAAGTGTCTTAAAATTTTCAGATATTTTAATCATTTGGCTCAAAATCATACATAATAGGTTTAACATGTGCGATTACATGTAATGTACTCGCTGCGTATGTTTCGAAATAATTTTCTACAAACCCTAAAAACATACCAATAAACTATGCTGGAATATAAATCAACAATATTAAGAAATGTGATTATCTACCTTTAATCTTCCCTATTTGACTATTTTATCTTAAATATTTCACTTTTCTAGTTAATTTCCTCTGATTTAGACTTTGTTTTTTTTCAGTCTTTCGAACTATGCTTACGGAGATTTAGGTTTGACTTGGAGAAGTAGAAAAATGATTTCATGGGTTATGGTTTTGTTTTGAGAAGTAAAAAGGTAGTTTTGGAGTTAAAATTGTTGCATTTCGAAATAGGGATGTAATTTTTATGTTTGGTTTTAGAAGCATGCTTTGTCTATTTTGAAACATAATAATAATGTTATACAAATGTTCCCTTTAAAGTATTCACAATTGGATGTAATACAAAATAAATTAGAATTAGAATCATAGATTATAGATCGTAGTGGAATAACAGATATCACATATATTATAACAAGATGAAAATCTACAAAATATCAATGTTAGATCCACATGAGATCACATCCAAAATACAAAATGACTACTAATTGATATACATGATGTATCATCCCAAGTATATGAATATAAATAATAATGAAGTAATCTGAAACCATCTAAATATCCTACCTCATAACTAATAAAACAATCCAAGAGTCAACGAACACATATACCTATAGTGTTCTGACCTAACCTAAATATTTTAAAAATAAACAGGTCAGACTTTATTTGATAAAACAGGGAAATACCAATAATATAAATATATGACCTAACATTAAAATAAACCTTAATAAAATATGTCTAAAGCCAAATAATCATGATAAGGTACATTGAACCAAATCACCAATCCATTATCATAAATATATGACATAGCAGCAAAACAAGTCAACAAAGAAATATGCCTAAATCCAAATAATCATAATTAGACATATCAAACAAAATCTGGACTATCATAAAAAATAGGGTGATAACAATCCAAAATTCTTCAAAGCCAAAAGATTTAAATATTCATCCCAAAATCTCTAAAGAAACAATCAACACTAATGAAATAATAGTAGTAGTCGGCTATTATTATATTTGATATTTAATACATTGACACAAACCTATTAGTTTATTTGATTTATAGTTAGACAATGTTTTCCTATTTTATTAGATTATGTAAATTTGTATTTCCAGTTTATTTTGTTGAGCTAAATGATGAAGTCTGTTCTGTTGGGCTAGGCATCGAGTCGCTGTATTAAATTGATAGATGACTATCACAGTTATTGCATTAATAATGATTAGTTCTTCAGAGATTTGGAATGGATATTTTGTATATGTTAGCTCTAAAGATTTTTGAATTGTTATCACCATAATTTCATATGATGGTCCATTTGAGACTTGATTTTTTATTTTATGAAATGATGATTTTGATTGATATCTCTTATTATGATTATTTGGTTTAGGTGCATTTCTATTTTGGCTTATTTTACTGTTAAGTCATGTATTTAGGATAATAGATTGCTGATTTGGTTCAATATTCCTTATTATGATTATATGGTCTTAGACATATTTTATTAAAATTTATTTTGTTGTTAAGTCACATATTTATAATATCAGTTTCTCTCATTTTATTAGATATAATCTGACCCGTTCATTTTTAAAATCCTTGGGTTAGGCGGAAACTCTATAGGTATATGGATTCATTGACCTCTTGGATTTTTTTTCAATTAGTTAAAAAGTAGGCTATATTGATGGTTTCAGATTGCTTCATTATTATATGCATTGATGCTCATAATAATACATCATGCATGTCAATTAATAATCATTTTGTACCTGATACAACATTTTGGATATGATGTGCTTGTAAAAATATGCGGGTCTAGTACTGATATTTTATAGACTCGCAACTTGTTATAATATATGTGAAGTATATTATTCTGATGCATGACTCCAATTCTTCTTAATTTATATCATATATTATTTTGAATATTTTAAATCATGTGTCCATTGATTTGTATTAACATTGTGTAAGTCAAAGTTTTAATTCATATCCTCATATAGGCAATAAAGACGTGTCAGTGTTAGTAGAAAGATATATTTACATTTGATCGCTCTCAACAAACTGTATTCTCTGTATAATTAGATTACATTGCTTGTACATTTTCTTTGATAATATGGTATAGCGGCGGGGTCTCTATGGTAATTAATTATTATAAAGAATAGAAGTATGCCAAATTTTATATTGAGTTAAATTCATTATTTAACTGCCTTTTATCTCAGTTAAGCTGATAAATTAAATTTTAAAATTGGTAATCTTATTTTTATTATTTCAGTTTTATAATTGACTTAAACACTATGCCATAAATGGTCTATTGCAACGAAAATCCAAGGTGTTGCTAGCTACAATGTTACCATAGCTATGTTGATTTTTGTCTATTGCAACACATGCTTCAAGGTGTTAGCATAGATATCATCAAGATGTTGCAGTAGCTATAAATATATTCAAATTAATAAAATTTAACACCTTAGCAATCCATACCATCATTTAAAACAAAATCTCAACCATCAATCTACCTCATCAATCCACACAAAGCTTATTTCTATTTTCCACTTTTATTTTGGTTACTCGCTTCTTTTTCATTTCGTTCTCATCCTAGAATTTCAAAATTATTCAGATCCCTAATTCACATTTCCTCCATTTTCGATCGCCAGATCCACGTACAAATCCCCAAACCATTCAATAAATTAAACTCCAATTTCTCATCCACTCATATATCATTACTCACTAAATTTGCCTTTGCTAGATCTGGAATAACCGATGATTTCACTCAGCCAAATCAGGATCAAGCCACAAGAGAAAAAAAGGTTTTGGCGAAATAGTTTTTATCCGGCTACCATCTATTGCTGAATATTCGTTTTCTCACAACTGATCCGTCCAACGATCAGTTTGTAACCGTCATTATTTTGTTCGATTTTGATTAGGTAATATTTTTACTAGTTTCAACCTATAAGGTTTGGATGAGTAATTTTCTTAATAGCCTATTGTGTTTCAAAACATTAAATTTCGGGGTTGCTTCAGACATCAAAATCGTTTTCCTTTTCTAGTTAGGATCCCATTAATGATGTTCAGTTTACTAGTTTTGGTTACCGCAATTTCTAGTTGGTTTTAGGCATGTTGTTGAAATTTGGTATCTGCCTTGCATGATTCTCCAATTTGGTTAAAAGGGTGGAAGATGTGATATTTTTCCTACTTGGTTCCTTAATAAATATTTTGCCATATGCTATTCAAGTTTTATTCCTTCTACCAATGAAAATGTAACACCCTGCATTTTAAATGCAAATAAAAATAGGCATATATGTATATATATTGTATGCATAGATATATCTAAAGAAAAAATTAAATAATAATATAATTGCATTTAATAAGCCCATGCATTGAGATAAAGAAGAAGATTAATAAAAGAAACTACATGCAATGTATAAAATGAGAAGAAATTCATGAAATGTAATTGAAATTGCAATCAAACATTTAAAAGAAAAAGGAAAATTTGAAGAGCTTCCGGAATTTGGTCACCGGATTAGCGTCAAGGCGTTCATGGAGATTTTCTGGTCAATTTAGACCTGGGTTATAGAAAACTAATTTAAAATGAAAGAGATATCTTTAAATTAAATATTGTAACAAAACATAAAAAAGAGGATTGAGAAAAGAATAATGTCTAGCACTGTTCTAAGTCTTGTTAACAATAGCCTAAGTAGCTGTAACACCCCGTATTTTCTATGAACGTATAAGTAACAAATCAGAGAATAATCAATTTTTATAATAAGAATCAAGGGAAAAGGGTTGCGCCATTGCGTTCGTCTCGAAATTCTGCATGAAAACGAGTCCGAGTTTTCGAAAAACGGAGTCCGTATGACCAAGTTATGACCTTCAGAAGTTTCAGGAATTTGAATAAAATAAAACAGATCGAAATTCGAATTCAAACCCAGAAGCGGGCTGGGCGGGAAATTGCCCGCCCAGGACCCAGGTCGACTGGGTGGTCGACTGGGTAGTCGACCTCCCCCTGACCAGGTCGACTAGGTAGTGGACCTGGGGGTCGACCTACTCCCGAAACCCAGTTTTTTTAACCTGGCTCATTCTGATGTATCCGGTCCCGTTTCTGTCTAGATTCGTCCGCCTAAACCTATATAAATAGCCCCCTAGCCTCATTTTCTCTACACAATTTCATTCTTTCTATATTCTGCGTCTGTTCTAATTAAAAATAAAAATGGCGTCGCTACTCTGCTGGAATCAAAACTTGGACTGATGCATCTTCTTCCAACCTGAATAGAATTAAAAGCTAAAACTAAATCAAATCTCAAATCCAAGTTTAGAGCTACGACAACAATTAAAGAGGAATAATTCAGCATTTCTGCATCAACAACAGTTTATTATCCTTTCTTAAAACCACGAAAGGCAAGTACAGTTATTTTCCACTATAAACTGTAATTATAATTGTGACATGATTATAAATCTGAATCTGAGGTTATGTATATTCTTATCTGTCGGATCTGTTTTTCTGTGACTATTCTGTACCTCTTCCTTCTTTCTGTTCTATAGCCAGGTTACTACGAGCCTGTGCCGAATCTCATAAGAGATTAACGCACGAACGCTAAATTTTGGGACAAATAATAATGCATAATTGGACATGAAACTGTTGCCTATGACTATGATTCATTGACTATGAGACTATTGCACATGACTATGATTCATTGACTATGAGACTATTGCCTATGACTATGATTCATGACTATGAGACTATTGCCTATGACATTGAATAAGAAACTATTTTAATTAGTCGCCTATGACTATTGTGGTTAGTTGCCTATAACTATTGTAGTTATTTTCTTATGCCTATTCCCTTAATGATGTTAGATCTCATATTTAGTATGTAACTTTGCTAGTTTATTCCCATTCACTGTTATGTACATCGAGCCTATAGAGCCATTTCATGAGTATTTAGAGAACTTGTGGAAACATGTTATATGGGGGTTGGGGGTAGCTAAATTAAGTAAATCTGGCATAGCAAATATGTTGGCATAATCTGAATTGGCTATAATAGAGAATGATTTACATGTGTATTAGTCTTGGACATAAATGGTGAACTAGAATATTAAATCTAGTTTTGACATGAACTGTAAATGGGAATATTAAGGCTAGAATTTGGGGCATATATATTGTACTATGAATTATGACCTTGATTTAGGCATGTAAGTTTAGGCTAGATTTATGATTAGGCAAGGTATGTAAATAGAGTTTAGATATATATAATCTGCTAAATCTGTTATCTGCTAAATCTGTTAATTTACCTAATCCGTTATGTGCTAAAACTATTGAATTGCCTAAACTGCTAAATCTGTTATCTGCTAAATCTATTGAATCACTTAAACTGCTAAATCTGCTACCTGTTGAATTGACTAATCTGTTGAAACTAGATAATGGTAATCTGGGTATGGAGATCCGTAGGCTCGACCTAAGATTTAGTAGAACATGGAAATTTGATTAATCTGTTATATCCTATGAAGAAGTTTAATCTGTTAAATAAACAGAATTAGTTTGATATCTGAAAAATCTGTATTGGAATGAATTGGCTATGACACGAGGTTAGACTCTGTTTGCGGTAGAAGCCTGACCGGAACCAACCGGCTTAACCAGCGACCGCAAACTGTCAGTCTAATGTGAGAGGTCGTAGGCATAACTAAAAATATGCATAGACACGAGGTTAGGTCTGGCTTGTGGCAGAAGTCTGCCCGGAACCGCCCGGCATATCCAGCGGCCACAAGCTACCGACCTAATGTGAGAGGTCTGTGCATTAATATTAATGCAAATCTGGGATAAATATGATGTCTAAAACATGTTGGGTGGATAGGGTTAAACCAATTGGACTAATGAATTTAACAAACCCGTTTCGTGAATCTGTAGGCCCAATTACAAAGTTAGACAAATTTGTAAATCTGTTAAATTCGTATATTTAGTCTGTTAGTCGGAAAACTTGTCTGATCTGTGAACTAGCTGATCTGAACTCTGTATGTCTGAACTTGTAAACAAGTTAATCTGAAATCTGTTAGTCTGGGGACACAAGGTTAGGAGGGTAATTACTTGTGTCATCTGTTGTTTGGGACCCATATTAGTCAGTAACCCTTTCTGGTATCAAACTTTGACCCAACAGTAGGTAGGGTCCGGGCACGCTTACTGAACTAATTATAAGTGGTTCATTCTGATAACGGCGAGGGGTGTTGATGGTGCGTTCCAATCGGGTCATGTGCGTGCATGGATCCCGGTCTGCCTCTGAGGATGTAAGACGCCGTGACATCTGTAAATAGGCCTGTGCCAATTGTATGTCACTTTAGGGAGTGATACACCCTATTGTGGAGCCGACACAGGGTATTTATGTATTAGGGAGCCGATCGCTTGGGGTAGGGTTTTAGGGTACACTTAGTTCTGTCTGTTTCTGTTGGTACCGTCTATTTCTGTTGGGTGGCAACACCTGTCTGTTTCTGCGTGGTACCGTCTGTTCGGGTGGTAAAGGCCCATTTACTAGTGTACACCTAATTCTACATTCTGTTTCCATAGAGATTAATCTGTTTCTGTTTTTGTACCTTCTGTTCGGGTGGTAAAGGCCCATTATTAGCATTCGGTTTCTGTCTGTTTTTGTTCGGGTGGTAAAGGTCCATTATTAGCATTCTGTTTCTGTTTGTTTCAGTTCGGGTGGTAGAGGCCCGTTATTAGCATTCTGTTTATGTTTGTTTCTGTTGGGGTGGTAAAGGTCCATTACTAGCATTCTCTTCTGTGGAAATTATTCTGTTTCAGTTTAGACATTAGGGTGACACCTAATCCTGTTATATTAGTAATAGTGCAGAGAAAATGAAAAGTAATATTATTCTATTTCTTCTGTTTAACCTAAGTATATCTGCTACTCCTGTTACCGTTATCTCTCAACCAGTTTTATTTGCATGTCATGATTATTATTATCTGTTCATATGCTGAAAGTCACTGGACTTGCCAGATTTTATGTCTGACCTTGCTTGTTTTTGCCCCTTTTCTTCCGTTTCCCCTCCCCCAGGTTTTTCAAGGAGGGAATACTTTAGCTTGATCCGGATTTCTTCTGGTTGAAGTGCGTAAAGTATGGCTTAACTTCTTACGGCATTTTCTGTGGGGATTATGATTTTAAAGTTTCATACTCTGATGACTTTCTGAACAAGACCGATATTTATGTACTTGAGTTTCTGGTAAAGATGTAACCATACTGATTTCTGTTTTCCGCTATAATAAAGTTATAATTTCTCAAGTATTGTTTATCTATCTTGTAAATTTCTGTTCTGTCTACTAAAACGCTCCACCAAAGTTAAGGCATTCCCTTTGTGAGTGTCCTTAATGGAGGTGGGGTGTTACACTTGGTATCAGAGCTGAAGGTTACCAGATTAGATAAAAAGTTTTTGAAAACTATTTTCAAAAAGGTTTTAAAAGGAAGTATTTTCAAAAATAAAGTTTATTTTGAAAAACATAATCCCCAAAAAGCCATACATCTATCTTTTCAGTTCTCCATTTTAAATCTTTTTCTTTCATTCCAGCATGTCTGGGAATCTTAACTTTCTAGAGGGCGTGCCAATACTTGGCTGGTTCAGGAGGTATTTAGAGGCTAGGGCAAACGATGCAGGCCCAGTAGATATTCCTCCTCCAGCTGCAGCGATTCCTCCTCCTCCGCCCCCTCCTCGTGCAATTGCTTTTTCAAAGATCTGTAAAGATTTTATGGCCATGGGTGGAAAGGATTTCAAGGGAACTGAACCACTCGTAGAAGCGAGGAACTGGCTCAAAGAAACTGAGGATCTGTTTGTTATTTTCGAGGTGGACGATAGGCAGAAGGTACAATTGGCGGTATGGTTGCTCAAGGACGAAGCTTCCTATTGGTGGGAAGTCACTAACGCCGAGAGGCCGGTTGAAACATGGATGGATTTCAGAACAAGGTTTGAGACGAAATTCCTCTCGCAATCTGAACGAAGTCTACAACTGGAAAAGTTCTTATCTCTTAAGCAAGGAAGTATGACGGTCAAGGAATACGTCAACCAGTTCAACCAACTGGCTAGGTTCGGACTAGATTTAGTCAACACTCAGCATAAAAAGGCTCTCCGCTTTGTTAAAGGATTGAACGAGCCACTGCACAGTCTAGCCATGACCCACGTACCCATGGGAGCAACTTATGAGAGATTGGTGGATATGGTACTACTGCACAAGGAAGACAACGGCAAGAAAGAGGCAAAGAAGGAAGAACCACAGAACAAGAAAGCATGGCCCAAAAAGGAAACACAAAAGAAGGGTGAAAAGTCTGAAGATAAGAAGGAGAAAAAGTGCTTTACTTGTGGAAGCTCGACTCATCTGAACAAGGATTGCAGAAAAAGGAAAGGCACTTGCTTCAACTGTGGTGAGATGGGACACTTCACTAGGGACTGTCCGAAGAAACGAGGGCAAGGGCAGAGGGCAGGACCAACTTTTGGAAGGCAGACGAACACTCTCGAGGCTAGTGGATAGGATAGAAATAGGAAAACTTTCTGTAGGAGGTTTAATTTCTTTATCTAATTTTTGGGTTAAAACTCTTTTCTAATTCTGGCATTTCGATTCTGTAATCGATACTCTGCACTTGAATACTAGTATTGTTTCTGATTCCACTGTAGACTCAGACCCATAAGGGTTATGACTCATCTAAGCGTGGTAAGTTGGGTATCTATGTTGAGCGTTAAGTTGACTATGACGCATACATTCTGGGATTTTATCATGCTTAGTTTCCTAAGAATCAGTTAGTAATCTGCTCTGTACCAGTACTCTGTAAATATCTGAATATTTCTGATAAGATTGAGATTTCCGGTTTTGACATTGTCTAAAGAAGGTAATCCCATGGGTGTCAATCTGATGTTGATTTCGGTCTTCGGGGTTGATACTTAGGGGAATTTGTCTCTCAACCAAGGTCTAATGGAAACCGAGTTTTTGTTTATCTGTACTCGCTTCCATCATTCGACTGTATCCTATCGATCGAATCTTTGAACTTTAGGTAGAAACTAATGGATGTAAACATGTGTTTGAGACATGTTATGTTTGATGGTTGCAAGTGGTTGCTAGTGGTTGATCGTGGATGCATATACACACACTAGGCACTAGATCGGCTCGAATACACTCTCATACTGCATATGGATGTGTGAGCATTTTCAATTTCTGTGGATGCAAAATGATTGACTGATCACATGGATGTTGCATATGAATGAATGGTTGTCACTCATATAAGAATGATATGTATCAAATAAGAAAATTGCATACATGTTGGACTCATGGCGCTGACATAATTCGCATTATGGAGGTCAACTGAATCAGTGGACCGCTTGATCTTTGCATTAGATAAGGAACATATACACTCACTTTTGCATATGTTCATACGACATTAGAAGTTTTCTAAGGACAATGGATGCTTGTGGATGATGGTTGAGTTGATGGATGACTGGATGGTAGGACACATTCTTCTTAACTTGAAGATTTCGGGGACGAAATCCTTTAAAGAGGGGAGAATGTAACACCCCGTATTTTCTGTGAACGTATAAGTAACAAATCAGAGAATAATTAATTTTTAAAATAAGAATCAAGGGAAACGGGTTACGCCATTGCGTTCGTCTCGAAATTCTTCTTGAAAACGAGTATGAGTTTTCGAAAAACGGAGTCTGTATGACCAAGTTATGACCTTCAGAAGTTTCAGGAATTTGAATAAAATAAAACAGCTCGACATTCGAATTCGAAATTCGAATTCAAACCCAGAAGCGGGTTGGGCGGGAAATTTCCCACCCAGGACCCAGGTCGATTGGGTGGTCGACTGGGTAGTCGACCACCCCCTGACCAGGTCGACTGGGTAGTCGACCTCCCACTGACCAGGTCGACTGGGTAGTCGACCAGGGGGTCGACCTGCTCCCGAAACCCAGTTTTTTTAACCCGGTTCATTCTGATGTATCCAGTCTCGTTTCTGTCTAGATTCGTCCGCCTAATCCTATATAAACAGCCCCCTAGCCTCATTTTCTCTTCACAATTTCATTCTGTCTATATTCTGCCTCTGTTCTAATTAAAAAATAAAATGGCGTCGCTACTCTGCTGGAATCAAAACTTGAACTGATGCATCTTCTTCCAACCTGAATAGAATTAAAAGCTAAAGCTAAATCAAATCTCAAATCCAAGTTTAGAGCTATGACAACAACTAAAGAGGAATAATTCAGCATTTCTGCATCAACAACAATTTATTATCCTTTCTTAAAACCACGAAAGGCAAGTACAGTTATTTTCCGCTATAAACTGTAATTATAATTGTGACATGATTATAAATCTAAATCTGAGGTTATGTATATTCTTATTTGTCAGGTCTGTTTTTCTGTGACTATTCTGTACCTCTTCCTTCTTTCTGTTCTATAGCCAGGCTACTACGAGCCTGCGCCAGATCTCATAAGAGATTAACGCACGAACGCTAAATTTTGGGACAAATAATAATGCATAATTGGACATGAAACTGTTGCCTATGACTATGATTCATTGACTATGAGACTATTGCCCATGACTATGATTCATTGACCATGAGACTATTGCCTATGACTATGATTCATGACTATGAGACTATTGCCTATGACATTGAATAAGAAACTATTGTAATTAGTCGCCTATGACTATTGTGGTTAGTTGCCTATAACTATTGTAGTTAGTTTCTTATGCCTATTCCCTTAATGATGTTAGATCTCATATTTAGTATGTAACTTTGCTAGTTTATTCCCATTCACTGTTATGTACATCGAGCCTATAGGGCCATTTCATGAGTATTTAGAGAACTTGTGGAAACATGTTATACGGAGATTGGGCGTTGCTAAATTAAGTAAATTTGGCATAGCAAATATGTTGGCATAATCTGAATTGGCTATAATAGAGAATGATTTACATGTGTATTAGTCTTGGACATAAATGGTGAACTAGAATATTAAATCTAGTTTTGACATGAAATGTAAATGGGAATATTAAGGCTAGAATTTGGGGCATATATACTGTATTATGAATTATGACCTTGATTTAGGCATGTAAGTTTAGGCTAGATTTATGATTAGGCAAGGTATGTAAATAGAGTTTAGATATATATAATCTGCTAAATCTGTTATCTGCTAAATCTGTTAAATCGTCTAATCCGTTATCTGCTAAAACTGTTAAATTGCCTAAACTGCTAAATCTGTTATCTGCTAAATCTGTGGAATCGCTTAAACTGCTAAATCTGCTACCTGTTGAATTGTGTAATCTGTTGAAACTAGATAATGGTAATCTGGGTATGGAAATCCGTAGGCTCGACCTAAGATTTAGTAGAACATGGAAATTTGATTAATCTGTTATATCCTATGAAGAAGTTTAATCTGTTAAATAAACAGAATTAGTCTGATATCTGAAAAATCTGTATTGGAATGAATTGGCTATGACATGAGGTTAGACTCTGTTTGCAATAGAAGCCTGCCCGGAACCAACCGGCTTAACCAGCGATCGCAAATTGTCAGTCTAATGTGAGAGGTCGTAGGCATAACTAAAAATATGCTTAGACACGAGGTTAGGTCTGGCTTGTGGTAGAAGTCTGCCCGGAACCGCCCGACATATCCAGCGGCCACAAGCTACCGACCTAATGTGAGAGGTCTGTGCATTAATATTAACGCAAATCTGGGATAAATATGATGTCTAAAACGTGTTGGGTGGATAGGGTTAAACCAATTGGACTAATGAATTTAACAAACCCGTTTCGTGAATCTGTAGGCCCAGTTACAAAGTTAGACAAATCTGTAAATCTGTTAAATCCGTATATCTTGTCCGTTAGTCTGAAAACTTGTTTGATCTGTGAATTAGTTGATCTGAACTCTGTATGTCTGAACTTGTAAACAAGTTAATCTGAAATCTGTTAGTCTGGGGACACAAGGTTAGGAGGTAAATTACTTGTGTCATCTGTTGTTTGGGACCCATATTAGTCAGTAACCCTTTATGGTATCAAACTTTGACCCAACAGTAGGTAGGGTCCGGGCACGCTTACTGAACTAATTATAAGTGGTTCATTTTGATAATGGCGAGGGGTGTTGATGGTGCGTTCCAACCGGGTCATGTGCGTGCATGGATCCCGGTCTGCCTCTGAGGATGTAAGACGCCGTGACATCTGTAAATAGACCTGTGCCAATTGGTTGTCACTTTAGGGAGTGATACACCCTATTGTGGAGCCGACACAGGGTATTTATGTATTAGGGAGCCGATCGCTTGGGGTAGGGTTTTAGGGTACACTTAGTTCTGTCAGTTTCTGTTGGTACCGTCTGTTTCTGTTGGGTGGCAACACCTGTCTGTTTCTGCGTGGTACCGTCTGTTCGGGTGGTAAAGGCCCATTTACTAGTGTACACCTAATTCTACATTCTGTTTCCGTTGGGATTAATCTGTTTCTGTTTTATACCTTCTGTTCGGGTGGTAAAGGCCCATTATTAGCATTCGGTTTCTGTCTGTTTCTGTTCGGGTGGTAAAGGCCCATTATTAGCATTCTGTTTCTGTTCGGGTGGTAAAGGCCCATTATTAGCATTCTGTTTCTGTATGTTTCTGTTGGGGTGGTAAAGGTCCATTACTAGCATTCTCTTCTGTGGAAATTATTCTGTTCCCGTTTCTGTTTCAGTTTAGACATTAGGGTGACACCTAATCCTGTTATACTAGTATTAGTGCAGAGAAAATGAAAAGTAATATTATTCTGTTTCTTCTGTTTAACCTAAGTATATCTGCTACTCCTGTTACCGTTATCTCTCATCCAGTTTTATTTGCATGCCATGATTATTATTATTATCTGTTCATATGCTGGAAGTCACTGGACTTGCCAGACTTTATGTTTGACCTTGCTTGTTTTCGCCCATTTTCTTCCGTTTCCCCTCCCCCAGGTTTTTCAAGGAGGGAATACTTTAGCTTGATCCAGATTTCTTCTGCTTGAAGTGCATAAAGTATGGCTTAACTTCTTATGGCATCTTCTGTGGGGATTATGATTTTAAATTTTTGTACTCTGATGACTTTCTGAACAAGACTGATATTTATGTACTTGATTTTCTGGTAAAGATGTAACCATATTGATTTCTGTTTTCCACTGTAATAAAGTTATAATTTCCCAAGTATTGTTTATCTGTCTTGTAAATTTCTATTCTGTCTACTAAAACACTCCACCAAAGTTAAGGCATTCCCTTTGTAAGTGTCCTTAACGGAGGTGGGGTGTTACAGTAGCTCAGTTGGTTAGAGCATGTGACTTGCATACAAGAGATGCAGGGTTCGATTCCCATCAGCGCCATATTTCTGTTTTAAGGGATTGGCTAAAAAGTGGCTTAGTGTGAAAGCAGTTTAATTAAAAAGTGGCTTAGTGTGAAAAGGGTTAATAAGAGGTCTAGTGCTTATATATATATATATATATATATATATATATATATTTGTGTGCGTGTGTGTGTATGTATATAACAAGATAAAATGGGAACATAATAAATAATTGTTCGCGTACAAAAGCTTAGCATACGTATAAGAGTTGAATATAAATGAATATAATTCAAATGGAGGATTCCGCGCGAACAAAAGGGATGTTTGAAATTTGATTTATGTGCAAGAATTATATGTATTATAAATAAATCAAATTTCAAATCAAAAAAATATATAAATATGGCGGGGGTGTCGACACCACCATAGGGGTGTCGACACCGCCATAGGGGTGTCGACACCCAAGTAGGGGTGTCTGCCCCTATGCATCATTCAGCACACGTGACGCATTTTGATTGGTTAATATTTGTTTTTGTTGCGATGTGGCCATTTCTTATTGGTCGCATGACGTAGTTAGCTCTGATGGAGTTTTATTTAAATCTAAAGGACCAAATTCATTTAGCACGCCTATAAATAAGATGGTTAGGTTTACTCCGCCCTCATAATTTCTGAGGCGACACCAAAACTCTGTCATGGCTCTCTCTCTCTTCTCAAATCTATTCTGAAATTAAAATGTTAGCCTAGGAAGATTATGAATCCATATCTGGAGGAGAGAGTCAATGTTAATAAAAGATTATTGAAAGCAAGGTAAATTTCTAAGACCAATCTATTTAAATTATTTCTCTTTTCCTTCTCTTTTCATGAAAATAATAAATCCATGGTCGATAGGTTGTAAATCCGATTAAAAGGGAAACCATGGATGATAGAGCGGATCAGATCCAAAATTTGGGGAAAGCATGAAGGTGAGTGGATTTAAAATATACTTTTTGAATAATAGTACATCAATCGTTTGGCATTCCCCATAATGAATATATTGGAAGGTTTGGTTTGATGAAGTACATTATTGTGCTAAAATGGATAACATGTTCAATTAGTTAATATGTTAAGATGCATAAACATATGCTAATAATGATTAAAGTGGTGTAAATGACATGTGGGAATGATTAGCATGATACAACTTCAAATTGTTAATATGAATAATTCATATATTGAATCAGTTGAAATGCTGAAATGTTTACATGTTATAATTCATATATTGGATTTGTTGGAGTGCTAAAAAGTTTACATGTAAATTTTCCCAAATATACACAAGAAATAATGGGAGTAAGTATATGATTATATGGATTCTTGTTAACATATAATTGAATAATTAAATATGGTTTTGGGGCATCGACCAAATTATGTTAAAATATCTTAAATTGGATCATAAGTATAGAAAAATGAATTGGACGCAAATGGGATCATATGTAAAATATGAATTGGGATAATTTGAATAATAGGAATTTAGACGTATAATTCATCATGAATATAAATGGGTAAATGGGCATTAACACCTATAAAGGCATAGGTTTAAATAATTGATTAATAATGAATGCCTAGGAATACAATTAAAAATTGTAATTGCACTTATGACACGAGGTTAGGTTGCATTAGTGGTGGAAGTCTACCTGGACCCGACCGGCATATCCAGAAGCTACTAATGTTGAACCTAATGTGAGAAGTCTAAGTGCGCAAATATAAGATGGGCTATGACACGAGGTTAGGCCCAACTTGTGGAAGAAGGCTGCCCAGACCCGACCGACATATCCAGCATCCACAAGTTGTAGGCCTAATGTGGGAGGTCTAGCCCATTATAAACCATTAATGTCATGGTAATGAATTGGACTACTTAACCTAATTTAATCCATATGGATTGTATGAATATGAACTAAAGTTAGGGTTAAGTAAAATTGGTTGGACAGTGGGTGGGCTAAGAAAATCTGAGGGGGTGGGTAATATTTACATATAGGCCAGCAAACTTAGCCCGATAAGGTTATGTAATTAAAGATACCTAATGGTATACATAACCGGTAGAAATAATAAAGTTATGTAATTAAAGACACCTTTAGATTAAGCATAACTTGTATAAATGATAATCACCTATTATAAATAAGTAACATTAATGAAAATGTTGTATAATAGGTAAATTTGTCCTAGGGACAAGTGGGAATTATAACTTAGGTTATAATAAATTAGTAAGAGAATGGGATAACTGGTGAATTGAGTTAATGGACACTTAATTGTAAATTAAGTAATCAATAAAGAGGAAAACCTGAAACCAGTTAAGAAAAGGGAAAAATATATTATACTTAATTATAAATTAAGTAACATGTAAGCTTAGAAGTTTGAAACCCATTAATAAGAATGTTTAGGTTTATCCTAGGGACAAGGGAAATTATAACATAAGTTATAATAAATCGATAGAGAAACTTATTAATGGGCCTTAAATAGTGGAACTAAGTTAATAAGTAAACAACGATAAGTTGTATTGACGATGTAAAATGGAATTATGATTAAATGAGAAGAGACGAGTAAAACTTGTGAAATAAAATAAGTTATATTTAATCATAAACGGTAAGAAACATGTTAATTAGAAAACATGTGAATTGGGATATACTTAATTACATATTAAGTAAAACATGTTATTTTAATGATGAAACCAAAAAAGAATATAAGGCGATTGTGGATCACGGACCTTGGACCACAATCTGGAGAATAACATGTTGTGGGCTTATTGATGAACTTAAATGGGTTAAGCTGTATGACTGAAATTAATAAGCAAGAGAAACTTGATAATTTGAATAAGAATTGGAATAACCAAGTTAACTGGAAACCTGATGAGGTGAGGCAAGTGCACAAAAGAATGTTTAGACATAGGATCTAACAACATGCTAAAGTAAGGCGCTCAGACCAGTTCGTGCAGTTGAGAGTGAATAACCCAACGGGGTAGATCATCGAGGTGTTATAAGGCAAGAGTGGGAGCGCACATTCATCTGATTGTTCTGACGGCTCTGAAGGAATGAAAGGGGAAGCACACGGCTTTCTGAGGTACGTAAGGTGCTCCTAGTAGTCCTCTGTGTGGCGGCAGATGTCTTAGGCTGTGTCCGCATAGGTTGTGTCTGCGCGGAACTACTAGGTGGGTGGGCCTTGACTGTAGATGTCGCTATGCAGTCAGAATGCTGTGACGAGGTGACACCAGGGTGGTTCGGCGGTTGCCTCACGAGGAGGCAGAGGGAGGCAAAGTGTCACGACCAATAAGGATAGTAGAACATCGAATACCCATCATCGGCAGCCAGTGGGATGCAGAAAGACTAGTGCTAAACCCAAGATACCATTTCACCCTTCACTATCAGGGTAAGGAGTTGAGGGGAGACGCCACATGGATGTTTAGATTGGTTGTGTAGGGGAGGTCGCTTAGCTCTTGTAGTCTTTACTAGTTGAGGGAGGGGCCGAGGTGGGGCCATAGCCACTATGAAAACAGACCCTAGGTATATCTGTAGAAGCTCTTTAAAGACGGGCCTGTACAGATATGGAAAAGCTCCCAACCGAGTTCCGTGTTTTTTGTATCGCCCTGCCATGGAACTCGGCGCACACTAGAGAACATGCGATTGAGGCATCGAGCTACAAATGAAGATACATATGGTGGACAGTCTAGATACATGCATATCGGCTCTGCGTGGTGTATCGTAGACTAGAGGGCATTACTCCGTTATGGAGTTTGATTGGAACAAAGGTGGCAGTCTGTGCGTTTGCGTAGCATAGTAATGATAGATATATGCGGAACATAATATTGTTGTCCGTACGTCACTACGGGGTAGGATGAGGGACTGCGTATATTATGATAGTGTTACCGTGGAGACCATGCGCGTGGGGTTCCGTGGAGTGTACCTCGATATTGGGGGTAGCTACACATATACTGTATTAGGTTAATTCAATGTGAAGTAAATGGGTACGACGTGTGTGTAAGCCATGAGTGCTGTTAGCCCAAGTAACCTAATAAATAAGGTAATATGATTGAACGGTATATATGTACGATTATCCAAAGTGTATAGTTTAAATCCAGTCATCAGAACTTGTGTTCTGACCCCCTCCTCATAACATACTTGCATGTTAGATTTGTGGCAGGGACATGAGACATTATAGCTTTGGATCCTGGTTAGGCAGTATTATTAATACCGTAAGGATAGACTTTGATTTATATTATGTTTTATCCATTCCGCCGTGAGATATTTTCTGAGCTCTGACATATTTTATGTCTTTGTATTTTCTTCAGGATACCAGAGCAAACCAATCCGAGTTTCGATAGATTGGAATTTAAAAAAAAAATTGGTCTATTGAAATTGGGGTTGTCACAGAAAATGTTGAAGCTTCATTACTTAAGGATTCTGCAAAAGATATAACAAAAGCAGTTTCCAATACTGTTAGTATTGAAGCTAGGATTTGATGATCTGAGCCTGGGAAGCATCGATCCTTCAGATTTTACTCTATTCCCAGATTAGCTTGAATGAGGAATGTCCTTCGACAAAACCCCCCACGAACAGTGCTCCGACAGTTGCATATGCTTGGTGCAGCAGGGAGTTCAATCTTCAAGGCTATGAGACTGATCCAGAGTCAGGATCCTTGGGTTATATTTGCCCGTGTTGCAAGTCCCAGATTTTTGGGGATTCTGGTATGTTCAATTATGGTTTTCCTTAGGCAAGAATACTTGTTGTTATTTAGTGCTGTTACAAGACTTTAGACTTTTACTACTGTGTTAATCTTGTATTGTTTCCTTTTAAGGTTATCGGTAAACCTTATTAAATTATGTCGATGCGGACGATGTTGTATGGGAAAATTTTGCACTGTGAACTTGTATGTTTATGCCATGGTCGATCATTTCTTCAGTGTTGTGGTCAGTCATGTCTTTGATGCTAAGGTAGCTTTGTGCAAATGAAATAAATTTCCATGTAGCTTACTTGAACGATATGTATAATAATATAATGCTCTATCTTTTAATCTATAAATAGTAACGTAATATCCCTTTTTTGGGAAGGCTTATGCCAGTGTTAAGCTGTGCTAGTGAAAACAGAATTAAATGTTCTATTTAATGTGTACTACAGGGACAACAATAACTCAGGTAAATAGCTGGTCTGATCCAAAAGCATGGGTCATAGCTGCTTGA
Source organism: Allium sativum (assembly GCA_030737875.1). Classification (NCBI taxonomy): domain Eukaryota; kingdom Viridiplantae; phylum Streptophyta; class Magnoliopsida; order Asparagales; family Amaryllidaceae; genus Allium; species Allium sativum. The sequence goes on along the minus strand of CM060916.1, from coordinate 1,040,163,291 downwards.
CTTTCATGAAGTTCATGCACAATTTGTAGCAATGCCACAGACTATGAAAGTTGAGTCCATCCACGAATTTTTTTTCTCTTACTTATCGAAACTGCTAATTGCTTACAATAATTGTATTGATAAGTATGATACATTCATTAATTGTTAGACAAATAATAAAGGTAACCTTTAAAGATTCAAAGTCAATCTTTATTTACCAAATTATACTTAACAAAATATAAAACAAGTACTTACCATGCTTGTACAATTGCTATTTCTTGTTCGAAAATTGGGTCATGATAGATTTTGTTGGATGATGTAAAAGCATATGAACAATTGGTTGATTTGGTGTTCTTCATGCTGATAATTCTTGCATAAACCGAGCAGATTAGATGTTTTAACCTTTTATGTTCCTCCTTTATGTGGATTTAAACATCCTGTTACCTACTGTATATTGCTTTTATCCCCATCTCATTTATTAGCATGGAGTTATCCTGCATATTTGGTAAACTGGTAATGAATAACTTAATAGATTACAACTACAATATTTTGTATATTATCCAGGTTTATATTTTATAATGCCACATTGTAGGCTTACCTAAACTTTTTTTATTTTTTATTCAGGGTCTAATGTCTCCATTGCATTCAACACTTGTTGCATGCACTTTTCATCACTTGAGTTGTTATATTTCGTCACAATTACCCAAACTTGTCCATGTAATCTTAAGGTATTTCTTGTTATTAACATGCTCTAGACTACTGTGTTTAATATACACATGGTTGTTTCATATATCCACTATGTTGCTATGTATAACGTATGATTTATAACAACATATCTACAATGCTGAGTATAACAATCTTCTAAGTAATGCCATTTCAAATGCGATTGCAGATTGCAATCTTGCAATTGCTCTTGATTCTAGTTACGCTAAGGTTGGTCTTTTGGCTATCATGTTCATGTAAACTTTGCAGCTTTATGATTGCTTACATGTACTTCTTTATAATTTCTTGTTCATTATAGTTAGATACTATGTGCCTTGTTGTATTATGTTTTGCAGTTTCTTATTAATAATATTTTCCTTTTTTTTCGAATTTCTGTTTTTTGTAGGCAATTTCAAGAAGAGCAACTTTGCATGAAATGATTAGAGATTATGGTCAAGCAGCAAATGATCTTAACAGTTAAATAATATTTTGAAAGGTTTAATAGAGCAATGAATTAATATTATAGAGTTTGTAGCCTGGGAAGAAACTGGTAACTTCAAGCAGATAGTACTATCACAATGCTTATGTTGTGCTTCAGGAGCCATGGCCACCGGTCGACCAATGTGTTCCACCCGTCCGTGCTCTTTCCACGCTCTTATGTGATGAACCCGAATGGTAATATGCCTTCTTACCTTCAGATTGTGCAATCTAGTAGTGCATATTACAATGCTTGTGTTGTGCTGTTGTGTAATAACTGAAAGTAAAGTAATCATGTAACCATGTAGAAAACTTCTCATTTAATAAGTGTATGTACTTTTATTAGCATATGTAATGAATTCAGTTATTTTCTGTAATGAAGTTGGTGTAAACTTGAATTGTTTTTTTCTTAATGTGAGTAATTATGTTTGTTGTTAGTGAAATAACAGTTATAATTATAATATTATGAAAATTTTGATTAATATTGAGGTATAATTACTTTTAACAGTTGTAAAACAAATTTTAACAACTGCTAGAAACAGTTGCAAGAAAGGTTGACTTTATTAAGATTTTAGATATAACTATTGGTGCATGTCAGTTGCAATAGACATTTTACAACTGTTTTTGACAGTTGTGAAAGGGTATTTTTTTTTTGTTGTAGTGATACCTGTGGCAACACTTGTAGCGATATTGCCATAAGGTCGTAAAGGTGTTGCCTTTGACTCTACAGTAACGCGCAAAAAGCAACACCAAGAAAGTGTTGCCACATATCATTTTTTGCCTCTAGCAACACTTTTTGGCATTTCCTGCATCACTTCTCCGGTGTTGTAGTACGCAATCTATGGCTTAGTGAATTTGACTATTTTATAAGCTACATTATTTAATTATATGCAGCTAAACATATGAACTAAAATGTTAAAGCTAATGTATTACATATTTATTTACTTATTGCATTTCAAAATGATACTCATATTTTAATTTCTTTTAAGAAGGTTAAGGTAATTAAATTAAATTTTTATTTAATTGCATGAGTCCACTACAAATAAAGATGAACATCTTTAATGCAGCTAAATGCAAATGAACATAAACCGTAAACCATACAGCTCGTAATTTATTTAACTACAAGTCCAATCATTTAAAGATTTCATTCATTCGCATTTCTGCCATCATTACATATGTGATTATGCAGTTAAAATCCAGCTAAAGTACGCTATAGCCCATAACGCCCTTCAACTGCTACGTTATTTTTATCTGGCGCTGGTGAATAGTAAATCCGTTTTAAGCCTCGTTATATTCCGCTGCACCCGCTAAATCAACGCTTTATAACACCCGCTTTAGCAATACTAATATACAATGCTTTATTTGACTAGTTCTCTGTTAAAACAAATCAATGAAGTTAGTGTAAAAAGATAATTTTAACACATAAATTTCTAATATATGGTAGAAATCTATTATAGTCATCAATTCAAATGTGTGTAACTATGATATTCTTTGATTTTACATTATATAAAATTAATATATATCAGTTTCTTCTACATAAATGATGCGAGAATGATAATTAATTTTAAAATACCTATACATCTAATGTACTTTTTTGCACCCCTCTATATCCATGCTATATCTCCGCTTTATCTGTGCTACATCTTTTTGCATCTCCACCGCGATAGAACCGCAAAGCGCTTTAACTGTACAACTATGAAATAATATTATATAATTCATTTTTCTTCGAAAGTTGACTAAATTAATTCCATAAGACATAGAAAATCTGGATTCTTTAAAGGTCCAACATCTTTTTGGGGAAATTAATTTAAATTCATCAAAAATTTCCAACCCATCTTTGAAAATAAATTGAAATATTTACAAACTATGAAATCTAATATTTGATTTAGTAAATGGATTATTTCTTAGTCGTACATGACTTTTAAGATTGACTCGATCGAATGTTAATCAATATTAGGGGTGGATGCAGTTTGGTATGGTGCCAGTTGGAGTCAAAACCGCTTTCGCATCGCATCGCACGCTTGATTAGAAGTACAAATCGTTACACTAACCGTTCAACCGTCTCGGTTTTGGTTCGGTTTTAATGTAATACAATCCGATTTGATTCGGTCCTGTTTAAATCCGTATTGAATATGAAATAAGAGAATGACTTCCATCAATAATTAATGTACGATTGTATGACGTTATGTCGCTTAAAGGTTAAAACACATAGTGTTATCCAAAATTGAAAGATTAGTTTTTAACTGTATGGATACTTCAATTTTACATATAATGAAAAGTGAAATTGTTTTAGTACATTAACCAAACATCAACATTAATCAATTCATTAACATTAAGTATGATGACTCAAATAAGATTATAATTAGTATTATCCAAAAAATGATATATAAACTATAATACTGGAACTATAATTTTTTTCCTTTATGATAACTGTTATTATAAATATAACAACGACATGCACCGAAAATAGAGTATACATCATTAAAATAAAAAATTAGATAGGAAGTAGTTATATTTTTATCAAAGATTACTAACGAAGGTATTCGATTTGGTTGGTTTAATATGATTAGGTCAACAATTCAAACCGCAACAGAACCGTATCATTGCGAGTCAGTTCAGTCTGGGTTATTTGCTTGAGAGAGAAGAATTGATCCAATTTTTCGCACCCTTTTTGTTGTTTGGTCTGGACGTTTCCATATCGTGGTGCGATTTATGTCCATCCTAATCAATATCAACTAACTTTTTGATTGAGAATGACTTTGAAACATAAGGAGAACATAATTTATATGAAGATGAAATTAAAACAAAAACCAAGAATACCTTTTGAATTTAAAAATAGAGTTTCTTTTTTTAAATTTGAGCCTAAGAGTGCCTTTTTTGCGAATGGTAGTGGGGTATTTAAGTGTGACACGCTAGTCAACGAGGAATGCGTTTTTTGCTGCAAACGGGGTATTTAGCATGATATTTAAATGAGATATTTATATATAATGTGATTTTTAACATATTTGTTTTGAATTAATTAAATACTAATTGCACATAAAAAAAACTACATTTTATTAAAAGAAACGTAAATACAACAAGAACGTTTATCATTGAAAATAAAACTAGTAAACTGAAAATAAAACCAGTACACAAAAACAACTATTTACGACGATGATCCAAACCCTTCAACTCCGCTAAAATAAACCCCGTACATCACTATCGTCTAGTGCGTCGACAATCTCCACATTCCGCAGGTCATTGCGGAAAATCAACATAATTTCTCATCGTTCAATATCTGACACAGCTCGAACAATAGTATAACAACGAGAAATGGCGTCCTAAAGGTTGGGGGGGAGGACACGAAAGAGCGACTCGTGTTGCCACACTCGATATGTCTACGCCTAGGGAGCTGAGCAGAAGGTGGGTTGCCAATAGTTATCCAATCGGAATAATAACTAGCGTTGACAGCGATGAAAGACAAAGCAGGTGGAGAAGCAGTAGTAAGTATAGAAGAGGAGGTGGTGTTGTTTGATGGTGAAATAGAGGAAGGGGGTATATGTAGGAAGACTGCGAACGGTTTGAAAAATGGACCATTGACTTGCGTTTCAAGTTTGCGTTCGATGCGTCCGACGTCAACGGTACATTTTTCAACGGTCAAGTTAGCTAGTGTTAAGCGTGGATTGACATGTCCATACGTCCGATGCGTTGGACGCCAACAAGTCGCTAACCTGCCAACAAATTGCAGCCAACGATACCTAATTTTTATAGATATGAATATGACGGATTTTAATGATTTGTTGGGGGCTTATTCTTAAAGTTTTCCATTTTAAAATCACCTAGTTTAAACCGTGAATGATTGGTATGCTAACTCCAATGATTTCAAAAGGAATAAAGAACGTCCATTCCAGTGAAATATCAAGCGAGAAGATTTGTGGTCCCACCAATGCAGTTTACCAAATAGCAAGCAGCGTGGCGCGTGCATGTACAAAAATAGGGGGTGAGATTATAACGTCCTTTTGAAATGCATTCATGAGAGAAAACTGAAGAGGAATACATAAGAAGTGGCTTGAAAGCAACCTCGGAGTAATAATGAAACAGTCCATTAATTACACTACAGAAAGATAAAACGCAGAAAGTCTCAACTTCCTTCTCTTCTACCGTAGATTCCGCCATAATGCCTGGAATCATCTCTCCGGTCGGAGCTCCGACAGTCGAAATTCCACAGACTGATCTGAATCCAAACCCCAACCCTCAGATCCGAACTCCCCAAAACCCTAGGAACCGTATGTCCCCTAGCCCTAGAAAAACCGCATCGCCTTCGCCTTCTTCCGCGCTAAAGAAGCGTGGATCGCCGGCGTCGGTGGCGGGGTCGCCTGCAATGGATGAGTCCGCGCTAGACAACCCGGATCTTGGGCCGTTTCTGTTGAAATTGGCAAGAAATACGATTGCATCGGGCGAGAGTCCGATCAAGGCGCTTGATTATGCTATTCGAGCTTCCAGATCGTTCGAGAGGTTTGAGGGTATGAAGCTGGATCTTGCTATGAGTTTGCATGTTACCGCAGCTATTTACTGCAGTTTGGGAAGGTAACTTCTAGAAGTGAATGTTAAACTTCTCTTTTGTTTAAGCCAATTTCCATTGCTCTTAAGCAGTTAGTGCAGTGACGGTAATCATTTACAACTATAGCACTTTATAGATGATTAAAATAGTTGATACATATATAATTCTGATTGTAAAAAAGAAAAGAAAAAGGAACTATAATTCTGATCGAAAACAAACACATTTGAATTCTGATGTAGGCAGACATGAATGGTATGGTAAACATAAGTAACCTAAGTTTTTTGAAAGCTGACAATGCATGATAATGTTTGGATGCTGGTGGAGAAGTTAAAGTCACTGGCTTTAATTTTAGCTCTACAAAGTTTGGGGACTATCAAATTTTTAAACCAAAATTTATTACAAGCTTGCCTGTTTATGCTCTTTTAGGTGTATGTAAAGCAAGCCATCACTAAATAATGCAGTGGCTATGGAAAAAAAAAAACCTTTTCCTTTAAGAATTCATATATGAAATTACAATTTAAATTCAAATCAAATAATTCAACCTATTCCACATTAACAGGAGTTCGTTTTTGTTTCTGCTTCACGAATATGATATTTTCTGGGAATTTCTAATAATATCGGGTGCTATTCCTATTTTGGCATTTGAAATTTCCGGAGTTATGAACTCCTCCTGAGTGCAGTAGTGATTTTGATATATGCTCATTTCAAATACAATGAAGCACAAAGATCCACTGGTTTTGTTGCCTTTGAATTTCGGTACGATTACTTATTCATACTAAAAGTCATTTTTGCTAAAAATAATAATAATTCATGCCTGAAATAATCTAGTTGTCTATGTTGTTAAACAGTGTTAAGTATTAATGATACTTACATATCTTAATCACTGTCTAGGAAAATCTCAGGTAAACAATAATAAGCAGAATTACTCAATTTGTCATCCATGAGTTAATTGTTAACTATTATGGTAAGTATATATTTTGATACTTAAATGATGTCTAAAACTAAACCAATACAATTCTAGGCTTATGCATGCTAGTTATTCAAGTATGTAATATTGTTATCACAATCATTATGTACCACACCCAATAATATTAGTTAGTTTACGATTTAGTAAAAACAAATCCAGCAAAAATAAAGTAATATGTATGATCAGATATTATGGCTGGTAATATAGATGCGTTACTTCATTTTTTCCCTACCATAATGGAAAGGTCATAGGTAGGTCTAACATCTTTACAAATAATCACCTCTCCAGTGGTATCATGGGTGCAGTTATAACAATATAGCCAATCACTGACCAAAGTTACCGAAATTTCATCAGTCCTTGAGATATGCAATCGAGACTTGTACATGAAAGACAAATAATGTAGTGAATCTCATATGCAGCTTGTCTTCCTTATTCACATAGTTGTAGTTTTTACTAGGTAAAAGCTCATTGTTTTGTCAAATAGGTATGAGGAAGCAGTGCCTGTGCTAGAAAGGGCAGTAGCAGTTGTTGAGACAGAGAAAGGGGCGGAACATGCCTTAGCAAAGTTTTCAGGGTGCATGCAGCTTGGAGACACATATTCAATGCTTGGAAAGGTAGATCAGAGCATTGAGTGCTATACAAATGGGTTGAAGATACAGATGGAGGCTTTGGGGGAGATGGATCCAAGAGTTGCTGAGACTTGTAGGTGAGATCTCATGTTTTTTATGATGTTCTTGTCTAACTGTTAAGCCTGTGGATATCAATCTTTTTACAAAATCTTCGGGGATTTTACTGCAGTTACTTCTCTCGTGATTGCATGTCATGAAAAATAATAATAAAAGAGGCTTTATTGCTTGGAGTTAATAAATTTAGTCCTGTTCTGATAAGTAGTCTGGTAAATGTACGTAAGTTGCTTGTGTCATCCACTATACGGTTATATGTGATTACTATGCTACTGTTTCTGTCTGGTATAATTTCAACCTGCTAACTATGTGCGCTTGCGCACACACTCTATTCTTGTACTACCTTAACCATATAATGCTCTGCAGTTAGAAAGTAGTCAATCCAATACCTTCTAGCTGTGGTTAAAGCTCTTTTACAGTATTGTACTATAACAGCATAAATCATAATATAATAGTAACCGATACAGCAATGCACTTTTTGTTACCAATAGCCCTTTTCCCCATAACTGAGATTTGAGATTCCCGACTGTATAATGTTGATAGGGGATAACCATTTTATCATGTTTTAACTTTGACGTTTATTAAAATTTCCCCCTTTAACTTGCTTGAGTTTTCTGTTTTGAATGCTAGCTAAATCACATGTATACAATCTTGTCCATCAAACTAACAATGAAGCTTCAATTATTTTAAACATACAAGGTATCTAGCAGAAGCTCACGTCCAAGCAATGCAATTTGATGAAGCCGAGAAGCTCTGTAAGAAAACTCTAGATATCCACAGAGAACATAGCGCTCCTGCTTCCATTGAAGAAGCAGCAGATCGTCGTCTCATGGCTCTCATTTCTGAAGCCAAAGGAGATTATGAAGCTGCCCTTGAGCATCTTGTTCTAGCCTCCATGGCGATGATCGCCAATGGACAAGAAACAGAAGTTGCTTCCATAGATGTCAGCATAGGAAACACATACATTTCTCTTGGTCGTTTCGATGAATCCATCTTTTCTTACCAGAAAGCACTGACTGTATTCAAATCAGCTAAAGGAGACAATCATCAATCAGTTGCCTTAGTCTATGTACGGTTAGCTGAACTTTATTACAAGACAGGCAAGCTTCGTGAATCAAAGTCGTATTGTGAGAATGCTTTAAGAATCTATGCAAAACCCGTTCCTGGAACTCCAGTAGAAGATATAGCTGGTGGTTTGATGGAGATATCTGGTATCTATGAGGCAATGGATGAACCTGAGGAAGCATTGAAATTATTACAGAAAGCTTTGAAACTTCTGGAAGATGTGCCTGGACAATGGAGCACAGTTGCAGGGATTGAGGCGCAAATGGGAGTAATTTATTATATGGTAGGAAAGTATGTAGAGAGTAAAAATCTTTTGGACAGTGCTGTAGGTAAGTTGAGGGCTAGCGGCGAAAGAAAGTCAGCATTTTTTGGAGTTGTATTGAACCAATTGGGTCTGGCTTGTGTACAGTTGTTTAAGATTGATGAAGCTGCTGAATTGTTCGGGGAAGCAAGGGCAATATTGGAACAGGAATACGGGGCTTGTCATCAGGATACCCTTGGTGTGTACAATAATCTAGCTGCAACTTATGATGCCATGGGAAGGTAATTTACTTGTTTTTTTTGTAGCATTACTCTATATTGCTTTATTCTTGTTCTCATGATCTCGTATTCATATGGAACTTGTTTAAAAACATGATTGCCGTCCAATGATCTTGTTACATGTATGTTGAAACTCCAAATTTTCCTTGTAAACCATTTGTGTTTGCACTAATAGATGTAAGATGTAAACTATGTCTGAACCATTATAGTTTTAGAATTTCTTCTCAAATTTATTTACCTTTAATAAACTGTCCAATTTGAAACATTGGCCTTTAAGAATTACATATATTGCTGTGTGTTGCATAGCAGTCATGAATTTTTATCCGTTGAGTAATTCATTCACTGACAGTATGATTAATGACATGATTTATAGAGTACTGACAAGAACGTAATAGGTTCATTTTGCTATTGTGAGATATCTTAACCAAGGTTTTAAATTTTGGTTACGTTTCATCTCAGAGATTTTAGGGACAATTTTTTAGAAACACGACCTTGTATTTGTTGGGGGGGGGGGTGTCTCAGGTGAAATGAGTTCAACTCAGATGTTTATCCTGGAGTTCCATCTTGGATCTTAAAGCTCATATCAGTATCATTTCAGTATATTTGACATGTTAAAAATTAATATTCTTGCATGATAATTTTTATGAATAATACCATAAAAATATTAATCAAAACTTGATTTTGCAAAATCACTTTATTTTTATTAATCTACAAAGAACATTTACATTCATAAATTATAATATGCCTAAATTAAGAAAATAACAGCCAACAGCTGCTCCATGTATGTAAATACCAGCAGTATATACTTCTGGCTCTTTAATTGAATTTTGGATGTTTTCGATACTGAACTTCTGTGTTAAAAAGATGGTTTGAGATTCCGGCCGGCACGACGGAACTCCGGTGATACCGTCCCGGTTTCGGCGTTGACTGGGCCGGAATTCGCTCAATAACCTGGTTCCGGTCAATACAGTGGATAAAATCAAGAATGCTAACGAAATCGTCGAGCAAAGATAAAAAATCAAAAATAAACAGCAAGAATTTGAAGATAAAAATTAAAGCTTTTACAAAAGATTGAAAGATTCAAATTCAAGGATGCAAATTGAACAGAAGTATAAAAGCACCTGAGAATCTATAACCTAGGCAGCACTGGTGTTCCGATCGATTATGGCTTCTAAGTTCTAATGTTTTGATTTCCGTGTATTTGTTAAAAATCATTTTAGAACTTCAGCAGTGTGTGTTTAGAACAGCTGGGAAGAAGAAAGAAACGATGCGCTTATTATATTCGTGTTTATTAAACTTATTGACTGGGCTTTAGACTTGTGGGTTTGGACTGAGATTCAGTGGCGCGATATTTATAATGAACTGGTGTCAGCAGTGTTGTAGCCTTGTAAGGAGTTGGCATATAAATAGGAATGCAAAATGCAAAATACAAGATTGCTGTATTTATCAAAGCTTTCTTACAAGAAAATGTGATAAAATCTGGAACCGGAAGTAAAACGGAAAACCCGGGATTTTCGAAATGGAACCGGGACTTTCAATGATATAAGTGACCAGAACGGAACCGAAATCCGGAATTTTGAACCTTGGTTAAAAACAGCTTGAATGAATTCAGTACATTTTAGCCTAACAAATATCAAGTTTACCGGGGATCGATGTGTGCTTTGTGTACCTGGGATAATGCCCAGGCACATTCTTAAATATGTAAGAGAACTTATTGTCAAGCTCAACGCTACCTCAATCCATTGCTTAGCAAAGCGGCAAACAAATCTTTTACATATCCGTTCCTTTCGCTCGACGTAAATGACTGATAGAAAAGTAAATAAATGAATATATAAAAGTACTTGAGAGACTGTCATAATTATTTTATTTTTTATTGTCTAAAATTAGTATAGTGATACTTGAATACAATTTTTTTAAATAACTTTGTAACAAAACTCTAATTTAGTCAATTTTTGACTGAATTCACACGATATCACCTTTTTGTTTAACATTGATTTAATGTGGTTTCTTTAATCATGAGCATTACTGCACATGCGTGATAATACCATGTGTTTCACGCAAGAATTATATTTTCACGGATGATATATGTTCAGCGCATTTAAAATAAAATAATCTATAGAAATAATTAATCATGTTTTTACGTTAAAGTAATTTTTTGTGAGTTCTAAATTTTATTTCTATGTTTCAAAATCTATTTTTTTAATTCAATTTTTTATCTATATTATTAATTGCTAATTTGTTCGTTAGATTTTATTCTTAAGTGATATTAAGATTTGGCACTATTTGTAGATGTGCGCTTTGAATTTGTAAAATATTGATATATTCCATTCTGAATGATTTAAGATTTGATAATATTTGCAGACTAACCTTTTGGATTTGCCAAAGAAATTTAAATATTAAATCCTATTTTTAAGTGATATTAAGATTTGTAAATATGCGTAGTAATTTAAATATTAAATTCTATTTTTAAGTGATATTAAGATTTGTTAATATGCGTAGAAATGCAGTTTGAATATGTAAAATGGTTTAATAATTAGATCCTATTTGAGTGATATATAAAGGGTATTTTCGAAAGTTCGTGGTTGGACCAAAAGTTTGTATTTTCAAGACTTGTTCATTACTGTTATATAAGTTTATCCGTAATTGTATAATGTTAAATGACTTGTTCATTTTTCAGTTATGTGTACTTTGTTCAAATGTTTCAATTTTTTTTGTTTTCCTTGGTAAATACGAAACTCTTAGCTTTGTCCAAGAAATAAGCCACACAACCAATGAATCAAAGACCTCTAGAATTAGTGGCAAGGACTTTGAATGGCGGCTCTTCTTTTTTTTCTTGTGAAAGATTAAGCGTTCCTCCAGAGTAGGAGTAAAACACTCATGTAATTTTATTTCACACTTAAAAATGAGTCACATCAAGTCTAGTCTAGGAGGTGAGTATTTCCTATGAAACCATACAAATAAAATAAAATTGGGATTTATATAAAAAAAAAATCTAAATATCATGAAAATAAATAATCTAAACTAAATAGTGGTTAAAAAAAGCTGGAAGTAGCAACAAAGGAGGAGCCACAATGAGAGAAGAAGCCTCATTCAATGCCCAAAGAGAGTGAATTGTTAGCTGTATCAAAGTCAGCCTATCCGGGCTCATCCAAGGAATGTGAACATTCAAGTCAAAAGTTCCATGTCAATAGCTAAAATTGTAAGAGCTCAACAGACGACAATGTGAGACTCAAACATATTTGTATGCAAGTCTGTTATATAGCATGAGAAATAATAACTTAGTCATGACGTGCATCGTGCGAGGAAATAGGCTTACACATAACTCAAACAAACATATGTGCAAATTTGTTAACTAGTACAACCATCGAAACCCTCTGAAGGTAAGCCAACGATTTCTAACCATCGTATGTTTTGAGATGGATGCTATATTCGAAGTCACAACATTTTAAAATCTAACTAATTTCCTAAATATAATGCAGCGTTCGTACATTGGCATGCATATTAGTTAAAAAGGTATTTAAAGTGCTACTGTTGTTTCTATTTTTAAATACCATATTATTGTAACTAAATTAAATATGAGATTTAACATTTCAAAGGTATTCATTGGAACTGATGTGTTATCCTTATTATAACTAAGGCGTGATATTCAATTAAAGAACAAAACAATTGTGTGTGTGTGTGTAATCTGTTGGATATTATTAAATAACATTTGATTCCTTTCAAATCATATAATACCAAACCCAATGTATTATGGTAAAAGTAGCATCAATTACTAATTCATGGAATACATTATAACAAAACCTAAATATATTCTAAAATAATTCTTAATTAATATCATTAATAGTTGTATTAAAGTAAAAAATAAGAGACAGTTTATAAGAATATAATTAGTGATATAACACTCAAAATACAAATGTAGAATATTTTACATTTCTGTATTACAAAAAATATATTTATTATCAATAACCAAGGTTATCACGACGCCAAGTCGAGCCACTATCGTCTAGAAGACTAGTCGACAAATCACTCGACTAGTCGTGACCAGTTGACAAGTATTTTATATACATATATTTATTAGACTTAAATATATAATATAATTAGATATAATTATACATTTATAATAAGTTCGAATTCAACAAAGATAACATAATAATAGGTTCAACAAACATCCATTTTCAACAAATATCTTTAGTCATCTTATGCCAAGTATTTTCTGTGTTACTCTCCATTTCAACTGCTGCATATATAATTAAAAACAAATCAGTTAATTATTAATTAGGTTATAATATAATTAAAAACAAATCAGTTACATACGTGGGGCTGGCAGCGACGAGGTGCGCGGAGGAGCAGCGGCGAGGAGCAGCGACGAGGTGGACGAAGAGCAATTTTTTTTTAATTGAGGTGCGATATCGATCTGGTCTGTTATGCGACGAGGAGCATTTTGGTTTTCTCGATGTCGATTTAGGGTTTTTGGGCTCGATTTAGGGTTTTCTTGGCCGGTTAAGCCCAGTATCGTCGAAATGGAAAAGTCGACCATCGTCGAATCTTCTAGAGTGACTGGTCGACTAGTCGTTGAGGTGATAACAATGTCAATAACTATATTTTTCTTTTTTAGTCCGATAATATTTAACTTTACATGTATAATTAACCATATACATACTTCAGCCTTGGGTACAACATTATCTTTCTGAATATATCTAAATATGTACGTCTTTGTGCCTCAAAATTAAGAAATTCATGAAAAGAGCGTGCTTTATATATTTTGTTGCTATCCCAAGACCATATTTTAATATCATTTTTATTATCAATGTTGTATATTTCTAATTTGAAACAAAATAAGACAAACTTAGATAATGTATTTTCAGCGGAAGTACAGTTAAAACTAAATCTAGATAGGAAATATAAATTTGGTCAATATATTTCTGAAATCAGCATATTCTTGAAATTACATATTTCGTTAAGTTCATAAAATTTTGGTTTGCGAGGAATCATTGGTATTCTCCATCATGCCGAAAAGTGGTATTATTCTCAAGTTACACCGAGTATTGATTCTTGATTCATAAATGCCATAATTTTTTTTACTATTGATTTCCAAAAATAGAAAATATTATTTATATTATTAGTAGAAACACGTTGTAGATTATAAGCACGTTATACCATTGATTTGAAATTATTTCTTTGCAAATTGAATTTTCATTATTATAGTAAATTTCCGCATTCATTTTTTCCAATGAAGTTGTGCTTAAAATTTGAATTATGTAAATTTGTTGTACCTAGCCCTCCTTTAGATTTACATGTTATTTTCCAGTTAACTAAAATGTTTGGAACTGTTGTTAGAATCATCACCACTTGATAAAAAAATTCTTTTAATCTTACCTATATGCTTATTCGAGAAAGTGGTAAAATAACATTCAATATATGTGTAATGCTGATACAGCAAAGTTAATAATGATCACCCTTCCCGTTCTTTATAAAAGTCTACAATTCGGTTAATTTTTGGTTGACTTTATCTTGTTATTGTCAACCAGTCATTGTGTTTGAGCTCGGTCGACATTACTAAAAAGCCTAACTATTCAAAATAATAATAATAATAATAATAAATAAATAAATAAATAAAGAAAACATAATTTTACAACTTGATGTGCAAATGACTTGATTTTCCATCTTATATATATCATTCGAAACTAACACGAAATTCTTGTCAAAATTAATCTTCAGTACACAGGGAGCCTCAAACTACACAATACAATCTTAAACAGTATGATATGTCTATGTAAGTGAGATATAAAGAGCATGGTATCATCTGGAAACTGGAGAGTGTGAATGAAATTACTCTAGAGAAAGCAATACTATTAAATTAAACAAAAAAAAAGATGATAATCGATCATCTTGTCTAAGTCCATGTTTGAATCGAATTTTATTTTTTAATATACCGTTAACCATAATATATGAATTTCCAGTTTAGAGCAAACACATGGTCCAATCCACCCATCCGATACTAAAACTCCTAGCCAATAATGAATCCTTAAAAAGCCATAATCAATTGAATCAAAAGCTTTTGCAATGTTAAGTTTTAAAAGTGCTCAGATCTGATATTATCTATATAATAGCTATTAATAAACCGAGCTTGGCCCTCCTCACTTGGGTTCGACCTGAACCCGTGCACTACCCCAACGTAATGCATTTTGTGTTTTTTCATCGATCTCGACAAAACTTCAGGTGGAGATGCTATTCGACAAGACAAATGCGATGACGATCTTCTTTCTTCTCGTCGCTTGTAGCTGCCAATATCCAAAGCCTTAGCCGAGTGCCCAAAACATGACCCTCTTCAAGTCACCGTTGAACGCTACAAAGTGGATATGGATATGAAGGAATTTTTTATACGAGTTGATTGCAAGTGGTTTCGAAATTTTCCGTTGAGTAACTTAGCGAATTTTGAATTTTGAAGTTGAGGAGGAGGCGGCTCCATTTCTTAATGCAACAATAGCACCCAAATAAGGGGAAGAGTGAATAGTAGCTGACCAATGAGAATTTGGGATTTTGGATAATCTGATATAATTCTATTTTATTTATCCAAATTCTAATGTGAAATCAATGCGCGTTTTGAAGCCATGTAGTCAAACTATGCATCTGATTGCCACGAAACTCGAGGACTTGAATTACTTTATCATTACGGTTCCGATGATATAAGTTTTATCACAATCCGAGATTGCACCCCAGAAAGACAATTTTCACGTGTTTTGAGATCATTTTGACCATTAAAATGTCTGATCTCGAGATATACGATCCTTTTTTTATTTTTTAAATGAACCTTTCAGACCCAATAGAAGCGGTTTTGAGTCCCAATCAATCAACGATTAATATTTAAATAAAATATTAAATATTCAACAGTTGAAAATACAGAACGTTACAATCTTCCACTTCATCACTATTAAAATATTCTTTTTACAAGAGCGCCCAATGGGTTATCTATTGTTTTGGATGATGGATCTTGTGCTTTTGGGTTCAACACCCCTAGACGTCCTTGTCATTTTTTTTTTTTTTTTAAAAAGCACATCCCACTGATCAGTTTTAACTTTTTGTATTATCAGTGATCTCAGATTTTGTACTTAAATTATTCCACAATCCATGGCTCACAAACCCCCTTGAATATCCATATTGTATGTAGGGCTTGTATCTGCTCTCGGGTTTCGGCTAAAAAATAAAGCAGTGGTATCTACCGTTGAAATAACTGGTTCGCTCTGGGTCTTTGAAAAGAAAAATCATGGAAATGATTCTTAGAAAACAAATGATCATTTTGAAGGAACTGCATATTTTTCAAGATTTTTTTTTCCAAGTCCGCATATAATAAAATAAAATATAATATCATGTGAACGTTTTATGTCAAGGAGTATATCAGAGTATAATAGATGTTAGTACATATCACAATAACACATGGAAATTTGTACCACGCTGTTGTATTATTATTATTTATTCTTTTGCTTTTGTGGCATCTATTTACCAAAAAACAAATTTGTTCTTGTGGAAAGCTGGCATAATCAAACTGTGTATATTGATTAATCAAAAAAGGGGCACCTCACCTTTTGCAATTAACATCAATTAAATCATATACATTCTGCAATTAACATCAACCAAACTATGTATATTCTGCAATTAACATTAACATTGACCATTGATGTGTAAGATATTTTGGTAATTGAGTATGTGGCTTCAACCTTAAATACAAAATTAGGTACGCATTCTAGGTTGCTCTAAGAGGTGAACGGAGGTGGGCATTGTCCCCGACTACAATCCAATGTATAAAATTAATTGCATTGCTAGACCCCGCTTAGGATAAAAATATATTTGAATGATCTCTATCGGCCTGGTGTTTTCCATTGTATTTCTTTTTTTTTTTTTTTTTTTTTTTTTTTTTTGTATATTTGATTCCTTTGTTTCTGCAGTAGGGTGTAACTTGAAAAATAAAAATGAATGATGTTATTTCACAGCATGCAATTCAGGTGTGGAACTGTGATTTCGTATAGACCCAGGCTAATAAACAAAATGGACACGTCTAAAAAAGAAGGCGGAACTAAAAAAAGAAAAGAACATGTAGTCAAAAATTATGGATAAACGGACCTAACATATATAAGATTATGATCATGTAATCCAAATCCAAGTATTTTGCTAACAAATTCAAACAAAAAGTGATGTCCAGCAAATTCAATTGGCAGCTTTTAATTTCAATCAATATAATTCCATATTGTCCTTATCTTAAACAATCATTATGACTGACAGGGTAGAAGATGCGATAGAGATAATGGAATTTGTAGTAAAACTCAGGGAGGAAAAACTGGGTTCTGCGAACCCCGAAGTGGACGAGGAAAGGAGAAGACTATCAGAACTACTAAAGGAAGTGGGAAGAGCAAGAAACAAGAAGGCAAAGTCCCTTGATAATCTAATAGCCACCACATCGCAAAGGATGAAGGAAGTTACTAAAAGGTGGTCAGGCTTAGGCTTCAAATCTTAATCAGCCATGGTTTCCCCCACTTGTATTTGTGTAAATTATATATCATTCACAATTCGTGTGCTATTTATTATATTGTATCCGGTTATTCTTTTTTTGTTTTTGTATCTTATTAACAAAGCCATTTCATGTATTTATGCTTGTATTAGTAAGACCGTTTTCCTCTCATTTTCTTCATTTGTTAAATTTTTGTATGCAAGTCATGTGTGGTGTTAGCCTAATATCATGATATAATTAGAGTAAGTTTCATCTTTCATGTCCAACCCAAATAAGCTGAATAAAGCTATCCAACATGTAATATGAATGACATGAGTCTCCTGTACGTTAGTTATCCTTGGGGTGTGCTGTTCAAGCTGATCTTATGGTGAACCCAAGTGCAGGAGCGTTGGTGATTCATTTTTTGTGCTCTAAAACGATTATCGTTAGCATTGTTAAAGGATACCTGAAAATTTTGTAATTCATCTGCATTTATATTCGAAAAGTGGATAATTATTTGATAATCCAAAAAAAAAAAAAAAAGGAAAAAAAAAAAAAAAAAAAAAAAGAAAGAAAGAAAAGAAAGAACACAGCGTGGATACGAAGACATCCATGTTCATAATCGCTTGTTTTTGTTAGAAATTCAAAGTTATTTTTATGTATCTTAGCATAGTAAATGATGTAAATTTATTGTTTTATTAAGTTAATAGTTAATGTTTTATGCATTTAACACATGTTAACTGCTTAAAACTATTTGTTGTATTATACTTATTGATTTTATATATTTTCACAATGCATGGCACTGAAGATAATATCTAATCATAATTTTAATTTATGTTTCTACATTTAGTGGTTGTTAGCGTTAGAAACTAAGGATGGTTCCTTGTTTGTCCTTGCCTGTAGTAATAATGATTAGTGTGTTTAACATGGTTGTCTTAATTTATAGAAGTTTGTCTATTTTAATGTTGCCAGTATAGTTGATGATCCTATTTTCTAGCAGCTCTATATAAAAAGCAAATGCTTGTATGAATCTGTAAGTCCAAAGAAAACAATAAAAATGCGTCTTTGAGTTTTAGTTTAATATCAATGTAGCCTACTTCTGGTATAACATCTAATTTCTCTATATATTAAATTCTAATATGGTATCAGAGCTAGGTTAGAGAGGGCAAAGAGTGACGTAGAGATTCGAAATTTTTTCAGTAATATTGTTAAACTAAAAATTGTGTTCATCTCTTCAATTTGATTTCAACACTTAAAATTTTTATCTGCTACTTACTTGTTGATAGCAGTCACATCTAAAATTTTGAAGCTACTTGATATTACGATTGGAAGCTTACCACTTTGTATTTGTTTATACTTGGAATCTATGTGCTAATCTATTTATATTTCTTTTCTCTTGTTCGAGTTAACAACAAAAGCCAACCTCGTTGCTGCCTCTGTTGGTGAAAGGAGCAGCAAAACGCCTACTTTTCAGTTCGCCTGCAGATGGGCAAACGCCTCGAAAGACGCTTAAAGAAAGAAATTAGAGGGTGAAAAAAAAGGAAGAAAGAAGGTTTTGGATAGAAGAAAGAAGAAGAAGACAACAACAGAATCAGAGTAGATATACAAGCTCACAACGGAATGAGAAAATATAATATAATAAATACTTTTTCCTATAAAAGATATATATATATATATATATATATATATATATATATATATATATATACTGCCCATACATGTACACAATCATACAGTAAAGTAGATAATGACATAAATATGAGAATACGTCTCTACTCAAGCTCCACTCCTAATCTTCAAACAACTCCAAAGCTAATATGAAAAATATACTCGGTCTGACCAGAGCATTAAGGAAGAATAAAACGTCTAGATCGGCCTGAAACAGCAAAGGAGGTGACTCACATCACAAACAATTAACTTAACTTCAGAAAATCTTTTAAGGAATGGAATTCTCATAAGACACGACCGCACACAAACATGACACATGTTTTTACTTTACGATAATCAAATCATTTATCTCAAATCAAGTGATATTATTATTACGCCTACCTTGGGAGAAAACCCAATAAAGTAAATAAATCAAATTGTGAAACTTTTATATTAATTAAACCCCGCACCTCTACTTTCAGGGTTCTACAATAGAAACTGGTTGGTTCGTATAGGAGAATGGAATCCATCAATGACAAGGTAAGGGCTATGTTTCGTACAATACATCTCTACATGGATGTACTTAAGGCTTAACCCTATGCTCCAAGTAAGACCGACCAAGCTACACTGACCTGAAGGTGTTGAACCAACCAAATATAACATTACTCCTATCTCCCGACCAATCCGAGTGTGCTCAACATCATCATATGCGACATATTGAGAGTATAGTATCTAGAATGGTGATGAACACATCCTAATGGGCACGACTTACATAGCCAAAAGATGGGCCCTTTTCTGCCATTACCGGGTGATGAGGCCAAACGTAGCTGTGTACTTTTCATGTCATAGCACATACCATCTTTCGATGCCACATTGTCATTCCGTCGATCACTAATTGATGTCCACAAAAGCATAGCCCCTGGCTCATACGTCTTCGAAAAGGGTGTTAAGCTAAGTAAAGTGTCTTCTCACCACCAAACAAATGCACGTTTATAGAAATAATATATATGATCTAAGAATGCAATGTCAGACTTCTATCCATACAAGTTGTCCAGAAATAGGACAAACCGAAGGAAATCTTTTGTCATATCCAGTCGGGTATCAATAGGATTAGTAACAAGAAGTCCTCGCACATGCTGATCTCCGGGACGTAGGGGCCAGTGTTACTAGTATATAACCCTAGGAGCTAACCAGGACATCAACAAGCAGTCCTTTTCGTTCCGGAGGCCTATTCCTTCACATTATAGTCATAAGCATAATCATAATCATCATGATATACGTATAAGTTTTGAACCCAGTCCAGTTCGAAGTGGTTTCAGATCCATTTTGATCCAGGTTTCTCGTACCAACATGTTATAATTTTAAAAGGGAATTCAGGTGATAGTCGATTTTTTAATCATCAACCATATTCATACAGTCAAGCATATTAGCAGCATAAGTCCTTCTAATTAAATCATTTATTTAAACTATTTCATCGATTCTTAAAAATCGATTTTATGTACTTGTCCTATAAGAATAAGTACATTCATAAATCTCTTCATTTTATACTTGAAAATCATATCTGTACACTTATCACAATAGAATAAGCATTTTCATAAATCATAGTTTTCATACTTGGAAAACATATCTATACTCAACTCGAATGTATAATTATAGTTATAAGTGATAGGTGGGTCAAAACAATGCCATGCTATACATCGTTTTTATAAATCCCAAAACTATTAGTATTAAGCACAAACAAGATATATAATGAGAATAATGATCATATTCAATACCAATCTCCAAATTTCACCTATACTGTTTGTCGGATAGCAGTAATAATACCTTTCAGATTCGTAAGATAGTACAAGTTCAATATTCATAATTTGATATAATTTAAATCAGAATTTTCTATTTTAAAAACATGTTAAGTCTTAGAGAACTTAAATCTTTATTTCAAATCTTATAAAATTTTATTTGATTATGAATCAAATATCTTAGAACTTAGTTCTTATTTAGATTTTTAAACTTTGTAAATCTCTATTACAAGTTCTAAAACATTTATAAGTTGTTTCATAAGTTCTTAAGTCACTTGTAAATTTTATTTGAAAACAATGATAAATCATTATTAAACTTATTCGTTAATAAACCTCGTTTAATAACTTGGTAAAACTTTATACTAGACTTTGGTTAAGTTTTAAACACTTATAAATCAATCGCAAAACTAAGTCATTCATTAAATTTGTGTTTAAGCTTCATAAAACTTAGTTAAGTTTCAACACTTCGAAACGTTATTTATAAAATTTGTTTACAAACAGGAATTCGTTTTAAATTGTTTATAAAGTCCTTAATAAAATATGATTATAATTCTTGGTTCATTCATAAAACTTCGTTTATAAATCTTATATAAAATCACTTCAAAAGCTTGTTTTAGTTATAAAATAGTTCTATAATTTCAAATATGGTAAATTTGACCTTACGGCAAATCATCATATTCAAAATGCTAATTTAGGCCGTTTGCCATGAATAACTTAACCAATGTTGTTTATTAATTAATAACATAGTAATTTTCAATTTAATTCAGTAAACATCATTAGTTTTTGTAAAACTTAAATTAGACAGTTCATGAATGTATAAAATAAAAACGAATAACATCTAAAACATTGAGGAATCCTATTTGATCCCTCCAACCTGTCCCCCAGCATCACAGCTTATATATCAGTGTTTGTGTGTGTGTGTATGTATAATAATTAGATAATAAAATCTAATTTATATAAGATGAACCTACCGCTTAAAGCAGGTAGTGTCAAGGGTCATCCAGTCACAGACAGGAATATATAACCACAACCAACTTAGTAAGCAATAAATTGTAACACCCCGTATTTTCTGTGAACATAAAAGTAACAAAGCAAAGTATACTTAAATTTTTTAAAAGAAGAATTAAGGGAAATGGGTTACGCCATTGCGTTCGTCTCAGAATTCTGCTTGGAATAGAGTCCAAGTTTTCGTAAATCGGACTTCGTAAGAGAAAGTTACTGGACTCGCCAGACTTTATGTCTGACCTCGTTTGTTTTCGCCTCTTTTTCTTTCCATTCCCCCCCCAAAGGTGCTCAGGGTGGAAACGTAGGAGCTTGATTCACATTCTCTCTACTTGAAGTGCTTGAAGTATTGCTTGGCTTTGACTCTACCTTCTTATGGCAGTTTATGTTGGGGATTATGGTTGTAAAATTATGCATTCTGAAGGATTTTGGTATAAGACTGATACTTGTGTACTTGGGTTTTGGTATTGTAATTTTGAAGAATGTAACCAAACTTATTTCTGCTTCTGCTGTAATAAGGTTATAAAATTTTCAAGTACTACTTTACGTATCTGTCTTGTAATATTCTGTTCTGTTTACTTATAATGCTTCATGGAAGTTAATGCATTCCCTTTGTGAATGACATTAACGGACATGGGGTGTTTCACTTGGTATCAGAGCTGAAGGTTACCAGATTTAATAAAAAGTTTTTGTAAACTATTTTCAAAAATGTTTTAAAAAGGAAGTATTTTCAAAAGTAAAGTTTATTTTGAAAAACATATTCCCCAAAAGCCATATATCTGTCTTTCGATTCTCCGTTTTTGAATCTCTTTGCTTTCGTTTTAGCATATCTGGAAAAAAACATCCCTTATATCCCAGAGGGAGTCACCATACCCGGATGGTTCCGTAGATATTTGGAGGCTACGACACCCTCCGAAGGCCAAGGAAACGTTCCTCCAGTTGTACCTATCACTCCTCCTCCGCGCGTGAATACTTTCCCGAAGACATGTAGAGACTTTCGAGCTATGGGCGGAAAGAACTTTAATGGGACTGAATCATTCGTGGAAGCAAGAAACTGGCTCAAGGAAACAGAAGATTTGTTCGTTATCTTCGAAGTGGATGATAGGCAGAAGACACAGTTGGCTGTATGGTTACTTAAGGACGAAGCCTCGTTCTGGTAGGAGGTCACGAATGGAGAACGAGCAGTGGAGACTTGGATGGATTTCAGGCATAGATTCGAGATGAAATTTCACTCATGAGCATAAGAGAATTTATACATGGAGAGGTTCTTGGCATTGAAGAAGGGGAATTTATCAGTGAAAGAGTATGTCAACAAGTTCAATCAGTTGGCGAGATTCGGCTTAGACTTGGTGAACACACCTGATAAGAAGGCCCTGAGATTCGTTAAAGGTTTAAATGAGCCGCTACACGGGTTGGCTATGACCCACATTCCTATGGGGCTACCTTCGAGAAATTAGTTGACATGACACTGATGCATGAAGAGGAAGCCAAAAGTGAGAAAAAAGAGGAAAAGCTCGAAGGACCACAGAACAAGAAAGCGTGGCCCAAAAAAGAAACACAAAAGAAGGATGAAAAGTCTGAAAATAAGAAGGAGAAAAAGTGCTTTACTTGTGGAAGCTTGACTCATCTGAACAAGAATTGCAGATAGAGGAAGGGCACTTGCTTCAACTGTGGTGAGATGGGACACTTCACTAGGGACTGCCCAAAGAGACGAGGGCAAGAGCAGAGGACATGACCTACTTCTGAAGTGCAGGTGAATGCTCTCGTGGCTGGTGGATAGGATAAAGATAGGAAAATTTCTGCAGAAGGTTTAATTTCCTTAACTGATTATTGAGTTAAAACTCTTTTTGATTCTGGCAGTTTGATTCTGTAATTGAGACCCTGCACTTTAATACTAGTCTTGTTTCTGATCCTGCTATAGTCTCAAACCCCATAAGGGTTACGACTCATCTGTTTGTGATAGGTTTGGGTTTGAGGGTATCTGTGTTGGGCGTTAAGTTGAGTATGACGCATACATTCTGGGTTTTATGGGATATGGTGGGGTTTTATCATGATTAGTTTCCTAAGAATCATTTGATAATCTGATCTGTACCAGTAGTCTGTAAGTATTTGAATATTTCTGAAAAGGATAGGTTTTTTTTTCACTCGAAGCGTGAAGTAGATTTCCAGTTTTGACATTGTTTAATGGGATTAATTCTTTGAGTGTCAATCTAATGTTTATTTCGGTCTTCGGGGTTGATACTTAGAGATTTATTCTCTTAACCGATGTTTAATGGGAACTGAACTTTTGTTTTAATTGTACTTGCTTCTATGACTCTACTGTATCCTATCGATCGAGTCTTCGACTTTTAGGTAGAAACTAATGGGTGTAAACATGTGTTTGAGATATGTTATGTTTGATGGTTGCAAGTGGTTGCTAGTGGTTGCTCGTGGATGCATATACACATACTAGACACTAGATCGGCTCAAAAGCACTCTCATACTGCATATGGATGTGTGCGCATTTTTCAATTTTTGTGGATGCAAAATGATTGACTCATCACATGGATGTTGCATTTGGATGAATGGTTATGCACTCATATAGAAATGATGTGTATCAAATAGGATTTCTTGCATACGTAATTGGACTCATGTCACTAACATAAATTTGCATTGAGGAGGTCAACTG
Organism: Allium sativum; assembly: GCA_030737875.1. NCBI lineage: Eukaryota > Viridiplantae > Streptophyta > Magnoliopsida > Asparagales > Amaryllidaceae > Allium > Allium sativum. The sequence goes on along the minus strand of CM060916.1, from coordinate 1,040,138,743 downwards.
AATCAGTAGACAGCATGATCTTTGCATTAGATAAGAGACATATACACACACTTTTGCATATGTTCATACAACATTAGAAGTTTTCTAAGGACAATGAATGCTTGTGGATGATGGTTGAGTAGATGGGTGATTGGATGGTAGGACACATTCTTCTTAACTAGAAGATTTCGGGGACGCACTCCTTAAGGAGTGGAGAATGTAACACCCCGTATTTTCTGTGAACATAAAAGTAACAAAACAAAGTATACTTAATTTTTTAAAAGAAGAATTAAGGGAAATGGGTTACGCCATTGCGTTCGTCTCGGAATTCTGCTTGGAATAGAGTCCAAGTTTCCGTAAATCGGACTTCGTATGAGAAAATTACTGGACTTGCCAGACTTTATGGCTGACCTCGTTTGTTTTCGCCTCTTTTTCTTTCCGTCCCCCCCCCCAGGTGCTCAGGGTGGAAACATAGGAGCTTGATTCATATTCTCTCTACTTGAAGTGCTTGAAGTATTGCTTGGCTTTGACTCTACCTTCTTATGGCAGTTTATGTTGGGGATTATGGTTTTAAAATTATGCATTCTGAAGGATTTTGGTATAAGACTGATACTTTTGTACTTGGGTTTTGGTATTGTAATTTTGAAGAATGTAACCAAACTTATTTCTGTTTCTGCTGTAATAAAGTTATAAATTTTTCAAGTACTACTTTACGTATCTGTCTTGTAATATTCTGTTCTGTTTACTTATAATGCTTCATGGAAGTTAATGCATTCCCTTTGTGAATGACATTAACGGACATGGGGTGTTTCATAAATCATCTAATCAAACATATCACAAAAAAATATATCAATTCAACAATTGATATTTGTTATATGATATAACAATATATCAGAAAGTGTGAGAGTTAACTCACTATCCACCAATCAACGCTTTCATGTTGTTTAATCTAGTTTCAATCAAGCATTTAAAATTAAATAAAAATCAAAATAGCTTTAAATTAGACCAATCCAACGCATGTGTAGGATTAGCGAATACAAACCTAATGCAACATATTTCATGCAAATCCAACCTCGTATGAAAGAGTAACACATGCTATAAGTTTATATATGAATTAAAATAGTTTATTAAATCACTAATTACATCATTAAGGATAATCACGTTAATTAGCTTAATCTAAACACATTTATGATAAACGTAATTCATCCTCAGGCACGAACGAAACTCGAATACGCTCCCTTCCTTCTCTCCTCCACCGCCACCACGTGGGTCACCAGGCGCTGCGATACCCATGATGTCGTATATGCTTCTCTATGCCAAGCCAACGCCAGGAGCCCTGGCCACCAAAGGTCCGCCGCCTCGCCAGAATCGAGGCATGAACAGAAACTGTTCATGTACCCCAAACTTCGTCCATCGTTCACTATAAGACCTCTGACCGATTCAGATTGGAAGAGCAGCCTCCTCCTCCTTTTCCCTTCAAGGACCCTAGTCTGAAAGTTCACCAACGGTGAACGATCACCAGAAATATTAAACGTGGTTGGGCTCGGTTTTGTTTGGGTCCTAGTCGCATGCGATCTCCGTTGGTCGAGCGCTGACCATGATGAACTCCATTCGTCAATGCGGACGACTTTCTAGTTGATGACTTTGGCTAATTGTGGACGGATCGAAGTGTTAAATTATATTCATTGAGTTGAAGTGGTGGCTAGGGTTAAAGAAACGAAAAAGCTAACTTCTAGGGGCACTTAATTTTAAGGACACATTTCAAAAAAAAAAAAAATCCAAGGAAAACTAAGTTTAATAATTAAATCAAGTGCAATGACTAAATTGTATTATATCAACATGAAATTCACTTTGATTTCTCATCATTACTAAACTAATTAAAAAATAAAAATCGATTTCTAAATTAGTTTACAATTGATGTTATTATGAATATATAAAAATAATCAACACAGAAAGTTAAAGGAATATAGCTTTACAACTTAAAAACATAGCTTTATATTGTGTCATTTAAACACAGAATTAAGTTATTTTAAAGCTAATCTCATTTACATGCAAAAAAACTATATGTAAAAAACTAAGCTGCATATGCATTTAGCTTTCCATCCTAAATTTTCTTATATTCATTTTTCCATATTTACAAAATAAAAAAATTCTAATTAATTTTTCAATCTTATGTTCATAAGAAAATATTTTTATATTAATTATTATTGATTATGAAATGTTAATGTGTGTCCTTAGTTCAATATATTTGTACTTTTTCTAATTAAAACATGAAAGTTGTCCTTAATTTACATATCAAAAGTTGTTTGTCTTTAGATCTAATTTTCTTTAGAATATGTCCTTGAAACAAATATCCACTAACTTCAATTTATAGCCTCCACCAAATCACTATTCGTCGAATCCGCATAGTTCCAAACTCAAAACGAGACGTGGTCACTGTTGTCCATAGCTAGTAACCTACATTAGAACATAGTGAAACTAGTTTTGGATGCTAATTCGATCATATCCAAAATCAAGCTTTTGAATCGTATTGTAATTTATATCGTTTATCGATACGCATCTATATCGTGCATGATCGTACAATAAGTCCGATTGGAATGAAATTTGAAAAATTACAATAAGTAACTATTCTGGATCTAACAAAATTGGTTTCAATGAATTCTGATATCGTTTACAAAGTGGCTATTTTCATGTGTTAATGGAACCAAGTAATATAATTTGATTTCCAAACACTCGAATCGGTCGACAATAATTTCTTATTATCATCATCTAATTCAATTAGAATTATTATTAAACTTCAAATTAATTAAATATTATATTAAATTCCACATTTCAGAATTTTAGGTTAACTCCATAACCAAATTTCGTATACATTTGATTCAAGTCATTAAATTTCAAATTCAATTGCTTTAGTATTTAAATTCTTCAAATATTCAAGTATCAAAATTCTGGATTGTTTCATTCTCCCCCATTAAAAGGATTTCGTCCCCAAAATCAAACCCAAGAAAAATACCCCAAACCGTAAAAGCTTTCTTCAAAACATTTCAAAATCATTTTAATTGCTAACACTTGAAATTGTGAAAATTTTCGACAGCACCTCCTTTGCACAGCCATGCCCGAAAAAAAATTCACAACATCAATATATGATGCTATACATCTAATATCAGTGATAAGACATCCCAAAACATGGGATATATATATATACACACACACACAAAACATATATATATATACACACATAAGACTCACGTATGATATGTAATCCGAAATATATACCATTTGCCAAGCAAACAAATCTTTACTAATAAATCCAAAAGCCATAAGCAAACTAGCAAGTTTTTGCTTTCATATATTTATATATACTTACATAACCCAAAAGAGAGTTAAACAAATATACAAGTAATATAAAAACTACCAACGTAGGCATTACAAACACAACAATCATAGCAATAACCAAATACAATGCTACTGGAAATAATGATGCAAATATATAAGCAATACAATTGTGACATAATGTCGCATGCAACCATCAACAACAATCAAACAACATATGTCAATATTAGCGTCTTCATTATTAATAATCATAACTCAAGATTAATGCAAGTTCCAAATCTCATCATCGCACAACGATGATAAACAATCTATTAATGATTACCTTACGCTCAACAGCCTCAAGTTATTACTTAGCCGATCATTCATGCTACCATAATCAATTGAAAGATTCAAATCCCAAAGTCATCTCAAGTCAATATACTTAGAATGCATACTTATTCATGAAAATTCAAAGTTTATATTCTAAAATCCACCATTTAATTAAATTGATTGATTTAATTATCGTTTGGTTTATAAACTACCAAACTGAGATCTTTTTTGAAAAACTGATTTTAACACTCAAAATCTATAAGATAAAGTCTATTTTTTTCTCTTTCACTAGAAAATTATAATCCAGTAGATCCGAAAGATTCTTGTTTCAAAAAATTCTGACTTATATCGGATCGTATATATTCGTTTGAAGTTCAAATCAGAAAATTACAAATTGCTGTGTTGCAACGAACTTGTTTTAAATTAAGTTTAATTAATTCATTCAATATCCGTTAAGTTCATAAACTATGAACTTTTTATTCTTACGTTTTCATATAAATTTACTAATTATTCAAACTCAACCTGGAACCTTCACTGTCCAAAATCCCCGAGTATTCCATTTTATTTTCATTCTTATTTAAATTCCATTCTAAACAACTTCATTAAGTTTAGTTCTTATTCAATATATTGAAGGAAGCGGTTAGATTATCCTTGTCCAAACACGTAGTAAATATCCATAAGTAGTCGGGCACAACCACAAATCAATCGATAATGGTCAATGCTCCAAAGCGGACGAGTAAGACCAATCTATTAATAAGAGATAATAATTACATATCATCATTTCCTACCAAACTAATCATTCATAAAAAAAATTAGTTTAAAATTTTGCTTTAGATATAAAATATATGAAAACTTGATAAAATTATTTCATTTACCACTTACGGGAAAGTAATATATCGTTAAATAATTTATTTAAGTGTTTTGGTATTCTTAATAAAATGAGGGTTAGTCATTGGACTTAAAAATAAAATTCAATCTAAACAAATCAACTAGCTCAATATAAAATATTTATATTCAATAGCAAATATGATATTATATATATTACACTTAGAAAACTCGATCTAGAGCATCACTAACTATATCTCTATCGAGTTATCGCTTGTTAGACTTTGATCTTTGATAAACAAAAGCTTTGATATCAAATGAAATGACCCACAAAAACGCCTATCTTCTGGCCGAAGGGCAAACACCTCACAAAGACGCTTGAAGAAAGAAATTAGAGATGAGAAGAAAAAAGGCTCAGAATAGAAGAAAAAAGAAGAAGACAACAACAAAATCAAAGTAGATATAAGACCTCACAATAGAATAAGAAAATATAATATAACAAACACTCTTTCCATAAAAAGGTAATATATATATATGTATGTATGTATGTCGATACGTATGTATACAATCATACACAATCAGAGTACAACTTATAAATCAGACCCGATAATAATTATAACATGTCCTCACAAATACTGATACATACTACACATAGCACATCAGAAAAGTAGATAATAACATAAATACGAGAATATATCTCGACTCGAGCTCCTCTCCAAAGCTCCAAACAACTCCAAAGTTAATCTGAAAAATATACTCGATCTGACTTGGGCATTAAAGGAAAACAAAATGGACAGACCATTCTGAAATACCAGAGTGAGGTAACTCACATCACAAACAAGTTGCTTAACTTTAGATTTTTTTTAAAAGAATGGAACATTCGTAAGAGACGACCACAGATAAACATGACACATATTTTTACGTTAAATAACCAAATCAATTATCTCAAATCAAGTGATATTATTATAATGTTTTACCTTGGGATAGAACCCAGTTAAGTAAATAAATCAAATTGGGAAACTATTGCATTGATTAAATTCTACATCCCTACTTTTGGGGCTCTACAATAGAAACCGGTTGGTTTGTACTGGAGAATGGATTACATACAATGAGCAGGTAAGGGACTACGTTTCATGCAGTACATCTCTAAAGGGATGTATCTAGGGCTTAATCCTCCACCCCAAGTAAGATCGACCAAGCTACATAGATCCGAAGGTGGTACACTGACCTAATATGACATCAACCCTATATTTTGACCAATCTGAGTGCGCTCAAAATCATCATAATCGACATATAGAGAGTATAGTATCTAGAAGGGTGATGAAAAATCTTTAATGGGCGCGATCCACATAGCCAAACAATAGGCTCTTTTTCTACAATTACCAGGCGATGAGGCCAAAGGTAGCATATACCTTTCATGTCATAGTACATACCATCTTTGGATGCCACACTGCCGTTTCGTTGATTACTAATTGACGTGTAGAAAAGCACGATCTCTAAGCTCACATGTCTTAGAGAAAAGTATTAAGCTAAGAAAAGAGAAAAGTTGCCTTCTCCGCCATCAGACACATGCACATTTGTAGAAACCAATTTACATGATCTAAGAATGCAATGTCAAACATCCATCCTTATAGATTGTCTAAGAACTAGAAAAACTGAAGGAAATCTTTTACCACATTCTATCGGATATCACCCTTAAGATTAGCAACAAGAAGTCCTCACACATGCAGATCTAAAGAACGTAGGGACCACTACTACAAGTATAGTACACAAATCTAGGAGCTAACCAAGATATCAATAAGCAGTCCTTTCTATTCCGAAGGTCTACGCCTTCACATCATAGTAATAAGCGTAGTCATAGTCATCAGGGTACAAGAAGTCCTCGCACATGCAGATCTAAAGAACGTAGGGACCACTACTACAAGTATAGTACATAAATCTAGGAGCTAATCAGGATATCAATAAGCAGTCCTTTCTATTCCGAAGGCCTACGCCTTCACATCATAGTAATAAGCGTAGTCATAATCATCAGGGTACAAGCATATGAGTTTTGAACGCCCAGCCAAATTGAAGTGGTTTTGAATCCATTTCGGTTTCGGTTCCTCGAACCAACATGTTATAATTTAAAAAGGAATAGTCGGTTCTTTTGTAGCCAACCATATTCGTACAGTCAAGTACATTAGCATCACAAGTCCTTTTAAAATCGATTTCATATTCTTATCTCATCAGAATAAGTATATTCAGAAATCCCTTCATTTTATATTCAGAAATTATATCCATAAATTTATCTCAATAGAAAAACATATTCACTAAATCATAGTTTTAAAACTTAGAAAACGTATATATATTCAACTCGAAGATATATAGCCATAAATGATATGTAACAATCTAGGATTTTTGACCAATTTAAAACCAGGATTTTGAATATAGAATGAATTTAATTTGGTTTAATATAGAATAAAGTTTTGAAACGTGATCATTTCTTGTTATATATATTAAATATAGATAATAAAATAAAATAAACATTTTGAATTTACTGAATTGTTCACAAATATCCTCGGGTTTTGATAACATAAATCGTCGGATGTATAAATAAAAAAAGGTAACCTAGAATTGAACTTTCGCAACATATAATTGTAGCAGACCAGAAACACTCTAAAAGTGTTACAAAGATGTTACTAAATGAAACCATGTGCAAGAACATGGTCTTGAAAATTGGTTTTAGGAGGTGTAAGTATGCATCCTTACAAGCCGTGCATCCATGTGGAAATTCTTAAACTGCCCTCTCTTAGGCTATAGAAAGGAGCTAAACCCCTCTCCATTTCATTCCATCCAAGCCTCCTTCTTCTTATCCAATATAAGCTACTTCTCTCTCTCCATTTCTCCCTCTCCTCTCCCTTTCTCCCTACGGCCTAGTGCCCCTCCGACCACCCCTCCTCGCCTCAGCCAACTCCAGCCACCTCCTCCCCTACGTGCGCCACCACTTATATAACGACTCGAACTTCCCCGGTCTCCGAAGAGAAGAGAAAGAGCGAATTGTCTTGAGAACACGACAAATCAAAACACAAACAGAAGAACATTTCATTGCTTATTACAATAATTTACATCAGAGTATAAGAATACACAGAGTATGAACAAATAATATACATTTGATAAATGTCAGAGATTTAAAATTACAATGCAATGGAAAATAATACAAAACAAAACTAAAAGAGATACAAGGATACAGAGCTTTTTGAATATCATTCCAGCCGTAAACCAGGATCCTATGAATATAAATCTGCAAAACCAAAACTACTAGCTGCCCGTGTGGAAAATAGGGGCACCCAGAGTTTAGGTTAAAACAATAAACTCCAGGCCAGTTATGTGACTGGTGTGAGAACTAAAAACAGTTATTAAATCTTACTTTAAAAGTAAATCAAGGGACCATGCCGTATAACACGGAACGGGTTTCCTCCCAAGAATACCAGTGCATAAAACAAACAACGCAATGCTTTTTGGAAAAAATAAAGCTATTATAAGACCCAGGTCCCATCACACAATGCAACACAATCCGGAGGATAGGGTTTTCCCTTATAATAGCCAAACATGTTTGCTACGTTTAAAACAAATACTTTTGATATTATTATAAGTACATAGTGTATATAACAACTTCAGATATAAATGTATCAATCATAGACGGCATGGGTACCATATATCATGTCGCCAATACTAGGCTCTACAATTAAAACCGCAAAGTCACATATTGGAAGTTGGATTTCCATCTGTGAACCAAGGCAAGGGATCGTCCTTACCGCTTCGAGAGTCTCTAGCCCGAGCCTTAGGACCCAGACACAGGTGGGCCCTTGGATCGTCAGGGTCGGTCCACACGGAGTGGATTAAAATACCTTAACAATACATTTCCCCGCCCTATGGGGTGTAAAAATGGTCAGTATATTGACCAAACCATCCATCGGCCCCGTAGTGACCGATATAACCGAGGCGCCTCGCTTTCCATCATCCACATAAGTAAAAATATCTGGGCTCCATACCATGACACCACTCCTAGCTAGAGGGAAACACATGTCCTCCCCGAAGTCCTCTCCCATTTCTGGTTCACACCGGGGTGTGAGGCTCGCGAATTAACGCTATACACAAAGCTATGCTATATTAAAGTCGTGCTTTGATCATCAACCACAAGACTCTTCTTTTCAACAGAAGCCTTTATCATTTGCATCTCAGCATGCCACACTGACAATTCATGCCATGCGACTGATATCTATTTAACTTCTGAGCTCGTACGTCTCAGAGAAGGGTGTTAAGCAAGATAATAAATTCTCCGCTACCAAACAAATATATATTTAATAGAAATCAATCAACATAGAATAAAATCCATGTCAGACACACATCCATTTACAAGATCGTTCCGAGTCTAAACGAAACCGAAGGCACCTTATTCCTCGTCCCATATGTCCAATACCGGAGAGAAGTCCTCACAAATCCGGTCAATCTCTAAGTACGTCTAGACGATCACCACTTATTACCTTTTCTTGGGTGTACAGCCCAATCAAGACATCAGTAATCATCCAAACGATGTGAAGACCTCCGATCTTCAACCATCGTCTTCATCATCGACATATCATCGAATTAGTTATTCAGAATGGGTATAAACCCGGTCTTTCCGAATAACTCGTGTATATTATAAACAAGTGCTATAAAAACACAACATACGCCTCATTCCAATCCAGAATATTCTTTTATTTAAATATTCATATCTTTCGGGAAAGGTTCCCATTAATTTTATCAAAAGTAAATTCTTTAAATTTATTCTTTAATCTTCCATTGGATATCAATTCAAACCAAATTAAGGATTATCCAAACTAGTCGGGATTAGCGAACCTTACCGAAGTAATCATTTTTTTATTTCTCAATCCCAACATATTCATCCCATGGAGGAAAACTGGTAATACTCCATATCTAACACCATAGTGTTATCGGTAAAATTTAATTACCATTTCACGTTCAAATCTAATTAAAGATTTGACTATCGCCTAGAGTAAAACTAGCGGTACTCCATTCTCGATCATTTCATGAATTCGATAAATTTAATTATCCTATTCACATTCCAATCTACTTAAAGATTCATTAAAACTCTAATTCAGTTTTAATCTCAAAAATCATTATGTAATGATTGTTCAAAATTGAGAAATTAATCTCATCTTTAACTGGGTTAAAGAACTAATGTCATTGAAAACACAGTTCACGATAAACCCAAATCACATTCCATTTATTTATGGAATCTTCACGGAAAACAGATCAATATATAATCGATATCAATTTTCGTGTCCGACTAATAATATAAATGGAATAATGACAAAGCCTTTTAAATTCCATATATATTAACAGTCTTCCTCCACAGAAGCCCACTTCGATTATTATCCAATCGAATTCCATTGCATTCCAATTTATTGTATTAAATTGGAAAACTTTACATTGGAAAATCTTCTTTAAATCTTAACAAAACGATTTATAAATTCCAAATCGCATTTCACTGTAAATCGGGTTAAAGAACGAATGTCGTTAAAAACACAGTTCATGATAAACCCAATTCACATTCCACTTTATTCCAATTATATGTTAATTAACTGAAAACTCTAATACTCTTAATTAAAATATTTATTCTTTTCACACGGGGTTTAAGAACAGTCTTATTTAAGACACCATTCATGACAAACCCAAAATCCAATTCTTTTATTCAATTCCAATTAAATATTAATTAGTTGGAAAAAGTTCACAAAATCTTAATTAAAGATTTATTCTTTTCTCAACTGGGTTTAAGAACAATGTTAATGAAGACACCATTCACGACAAACCCAAATCCAAATTCAATATTAAATATAAGGCTCTGAATAGAAATTATATCGACTTATACTCAATATCAAATTCTGAAATCAACAAATATCGTATTGGGAATAACGATATATATATCTTCCAAATTCCTCCACAATATTTGTATAATCATGGAATCCAATATCAAAATATTCCGACGATAATTTCGATTCACATCCATTCCAATTTATATATTAGAAATTGTGGTTATTTTTATAACCATTTCAAATCCAATTTATTTATTTAAAAATATTAGATTATAATTCTAGTTCATAACTAGTTCATTTCGATAAAAATATATTTTTATCTTTTCAAATATGGAATTTTTCATCCCAATTCTTTCCAAATCATTCATTATGATTTTACATAAATTATTAATACTTTTAATAATTTTATCAAGGCCCTTTCAGTCGATTTCCATAAACCGTCATGGAACTGCACTTATAGCGACCTTTTACAAATTTTGATTTGGACATAATTCCAAAGCCAACCATTAGATTTCAAATCTCTTATATTCGTTAGAAAGCTCTTTTCGATACAAACCCAACGGTTCCAGTTTTAGGAAAATCCGACGGTCGGATCTCCTGTAACGTTCGAAGTCATTGGTCGAAATTCGTGAACTGCCGCATCGCGGCGCGTTCTATTCAGGCCATTAAATATATGTATAATATATCTATTATATATTTTGTCAATTTCCATTTAAAACATATTTTATAAATCGTTTATAAATTCGTTTTAAAATGATTCCAACTTCATTTTCAATTTTAAATTAAAATGAATTTTCCTTATCATTATAATATATAAATGATAATATTTTAAAAATATCATATTTTGAAATCATTTCCTTTTCGATATTCATTATAAAAATGAATAAAATCGATATAATATCGTTCACATCAAAATGGCGTTAATCTAATCAACACGGCTTTATATATTTAAATATTTTCGTGTCCGTCCCAAATCGGACATCAAAATCATATTTTGATCCATTACTAAATATTATTTTAAAATATTAGTTAATCAAAAATATTCATTACTCGTCGTTCTAAAATATTATTTAATTTAAAATATTCGTTCTTTCCGAACTGGAATCAGACATAGTCAATTACCATATAATTTTATTTATATGGATTTCATACACACATGTACACAACAATAACTAACACAGTCAACCATCATCCAGAGTGCATTACTCAACTGCATAAGCGTTAAACATAAATAATTAACGCTTACAACAGTCTGTCAACCCATCGATTGACATACGACTAAATATTGGGATTAGTATATGTCCAATATCATCTTAATACCCGTGTGGGGTTTTCAAATGACAAACACTGATTATTATTTGTGCAGTTGGGCTATGTGTAAAATATATCGTCCCAATCAATATCAGTCAAATGTGTGTACATAAACAAATCGTCCGATTTGTAAATGAATATTTACTTTATTCATATACATGTTAATAATTATATTTTTAACTATAAAATATTTATTTCAACTCATGAATATTTTATATAGTTTATTTATTCCATAAAAAATGATATTTTTATTGATCCAACATTTTAGAAAATTTCGGCAGCATAACGACGCGATACTAGAACTGGAATAAGGTCTAACCTTATCCCTCGCCTAATAATGGCTCGCGCCATATACAAACCAAATTCTAATCAATTCAATTCACTTTCCAAACCAAATTCAAACAAATAAACCAATCAACCAAACAACCAAACAAACATGGTTTCAAACAAAGGTGTCGGGTGCTACTAAGCACCGTCTGCATCCTAGTATATATACTTAACTAGAAAATAAATTAAAGTGAGAAGTTCTCACCTTTGGGATCCACTCCTCCATCCTATATTTCTGAACGGTTTGGATTTGGATTCGTTTCCAGTCGTTTCCATCGCAATCTGTCTCACACGATTTTTATATTAAAAATCACATTTTTAACATTGCTATATATAATTAAAAATCTCATTTTTATTCTTATACTGTTCATATAAAAATCACATTTTTATTCTTATATCATGCATATAAAAACCACATTTTTTATAGCTATATATACAATAAAAATCATATTTTTATTTCCCTACAACATATATAAAAATCGCATTTTTATTTTATCTACATAAAGATCATATTTTTATGTACGGTATTAAAATTAAAAATCATATTTTTATTATACCATATATCTCTATAAACATCACGTTTTTAATTCAAACAAAAATTACTTTTTTATACACATAAACAAATATATATAAAAATAAAAACTCACTTTGTTTTCAATTGGAGGAGGGCTGGGTTTGCGCGTTGGTGGTGCGAAGAGGGAGCGGAGAGAGGGGTTATTTGCAAATATTGGATTTTATAATAAAAAATGGAGCTTTTGGCGATTAGGGGCCCACTGGTCAGAATGGGGATGAGGGATGATCGGCGCCGGGCTGCTGGGGGCTAAGAGGGGTCGCGACCAAGTGGTGGCGGCGGTGGAGGACCTCCGGTGGCAGGTTTTGTGTTGTTGGGGTTTGGGAACCGAATTAACGAAGAGAGAGAGAGAGAGGAGAGAGATGGGAGGAGGGTGACAGTGGTGCGGTTGTCGGAGCAGGTGCTGGCGGCGGTGGGTGGTGGGTGACGGTGTTGGCCTAGCGACAGGAGGCGTCGATTGAAAACGTGGGGGGCGGGGGGGGGGGGGCTCTGAATAGCGGGTTTGACTTTGGGGAGAGGAGAATAAGGGTTTGACTTATGGGGGGGTTATATATAAAAATATTTTATTTTATTACTCTCTAAAAAGTTATCTTTCCGTTCGAACTCCGATTCAAACCCAATGACTGTCACCCCCAGCAAATTACCCCCATTCCGAACACAATGGGACATAAATCAATATATTTTAAATTCAAATGCACATTTTAATTTATCGGGGCCACATACGGACTCCAAAAATTCTATAAAAATTATTTCTAGCTTCGTATTGACAATACGGTCCTAACAAAACTAATTTCGTCGAATTTGGAGACCGTTTGAAAAAGGTAATTTTTTTAGTCGATTAACTTCAAATTGAAATTGCCAAACATGTTTAAATTCACCACGCTCACATATTAATTCCAAAAATTACGAAAATTGGAATCTAGCAATAATTTGACATTCCGAATCCAGCAAAAGTGGTCTCGTCGAAAACGGAGGTCATTTTCAAAATCGCTGTTTTTAAGGGCTATATATTATATAAATTCCAGAGCGACTATTTTGAATTTTCAATTGGACATAACTTTTTATTCCCGTTATGAAATTTCAATTTTTCACATTCGTTGGAAAGATATTTTCAAACAGATTCTAATATTTCTAGTTTTACTGAAATCCGGTTTATTTTGAACCCTGTACATTCATTTGAAATTTGAAATCGAATTTTCAAACTACCGCGCCATTTCCAATTCCTTTTATAATTAAAATAAATATTTATATTCTAACTTCGATTTAAATAAATTTATACGTTCTAGTTCTATTCAAAATAAATTTCTAGTCATTATTATTTAAAATAAATCATTTTAAATATTCCAAATTCATTACAATTGCCAAAATAAAATTTTAAATTGGTTCCGATTTTTCGGGTTGTTACAATCTCCTCCACTTAAAATCTTTTCGTCCTCGAAAAGGAACGGATCTGAAATTTGTTTAACTAAAAAATCAACTTTCATTCTGGCTTTCATTTTTCAACTTTTCAGTTTCTAAGAATTTTCCAATTCTTCAAAAATTTGGCTAACACCCTAAATTTTCGATTTTTTTTGCCATAACCTCCTTTGTACGGGGAGACATTTAAAACCGCAACTAGCCACGCAGGGCCCTCATCATCCAAAAGGAAAAAAAGCCAAGCGGCTTGCCAATTGGATCATAAAATCATCCAAACCCAATAAATTAGTAAACATGTACCTATTTGTCGGGCATACAATTTTATTCCTCTTCTTAGCCTCCTTGCTATGACCTGTTCTGTATATACATGTATACGCATGCAATTCCAACCAATTTTCAATTCAGTTCAATATTTGGTTCAATTTGGCTTAATGGTTCAAAATTTTAATTAATCAAACCAATAATCAAACAATACAATCAACAATCAATTATTTGATTAGTTTTTCAATTATGTATCTTTAATATATATACTCAAAATCATGTTTTTGATGCTAATTCACAACAATAACCCTATCTAGTTTTGGTTCTCACACCGATCAATTGGAAATATATAGACATCCCACTTTCGAAATTCAAACATAAATGTTGATGATGCTCGAGCGATCACTAGAATCATCTCTGGGCGACTAGAGTGTGATTCTATATCTATCCAGTATTTTTGATGCTTTGTACACACGTTTGCAAGGCGTATATGCAAAAAATTTATATATTCGATTGTCCAAATCAATTTAAAATAAATATTCAAATACGTTTAATAAGATTTAAATTTTCAAAATAATATTTGTTTTCATTTATGATACTCTTCTAACTCATTCTAGGATACTACTGATCCTATCTCTAATGAGTCATTCTCATTGGATATTGCTAATCCAATCTCTGATGAATTCTTTCCTTCGGTTCTAATGTGTCTTGTTCTTGATCTCTGTAAACCAAGGCTCTGATACCAAACTATAATGACCTGAACTTCCCTGGTCTCCGAAGAGAAGAGAAAGAACAGATTGTCTTGAGAACACGACAAATCAGAACATAAACAGAAAAACATTTCATTGCTTATTACAACAATTTACATCAGAGTATAAGAATACACAGAGTATGATCAAATAATATACATTCGATAATTGTCAGAGATTTAAAATTACAATACAGCGGAAGATAATACAAAACAAAACTCAAAGAGATACAGGGATACAGAGCTTTCCGAATATCATTCCAGCTGTAAACCAAGATCCTGTGAATATAAATCTACAAATCCAAGACTACTAGCTGCTCGAGTGGAAAATAGGGGCACCCAGAGTTTAGGTTAAAACAATAAATTCCAGGTCAGTCATGTGACTGGTGTGAGAACTAAAAACAGTTATAAAATCTCTTACTTTAAAAGTAAATCAAGGGACCACGTCGTATAACATGGAATAGGTTTCCTCTCAAGAATACCAGTGCATAAAACAAACAGCGCACTGCTTTTTAAAAAAAAGCTATTATAAGACCCAGGTCCATCACATAATGCAACGCAAGCCGGAAGATAGGTCTTTCCCTTATAATAGCCAAACATGCTTGGTACGTTTAAAACAAATCCTTTTGATATTATTATCAGTGCATAGTGTATAAAACAACTTCAAATATAAATGTATCAATCGTAGACGGCATGGCACCATATATCATGTCGCCAATACTAGGCTCTACAATTAAAACCGCAAAGTCACGTATTGGAAGTTAGATTTCCATCTGAGAACCATGGAAAGGGATCATCCTTACTGCTTCGAGACTCTCTAGCCTGAGCCTCAGGACCAAGACACAGGTGGGCCTTTGGATCGTCAGGGTCGGTCCACACGGAGTGGATTAAAATGCCTGAACAATAGGTTTCCCCGCCCTATGAGGCGTAAAACTGGTCAGTATGTCGATCAAACCATCCATCGGCCCCGTAGTGACCGATATAACCGAGGCGCCTCGCTTTCCATCATCCACATAAGTAAAAATGTCTAGGATCCATATCATGACACCACTCCTAGCTAGAAGGAAACGCATGTCCTCCCCGAAGTCCTCTCCCGTTTCTGGTTCACACCGGGGTGTGAGGCTCGTGAATTAACGCTATACACACAGTTATGCTATATTAAAGCCGTGCTTTGATCATAAAACACATGACTCTGCTTTTCAACAGAAGCCTTGATCATTTGCATCTCAGCATGCCACACTGACAATTCATTCCATGCGACTGATATCTATCGATATATAACTTCTGAGCTCGTACGTCTCAGAGAAGGGTGTTAAGCAAGAGAATAAATTCTCCGCCACCAAACCGATATATATTTAATAGATATAAATCAACATAGAATAAAATCCAATGACAGACGCACATCCATTTACAAGTTCGTTCTGGGTCTAAACGAAACCAAAGGCATCTTATTCCTCGTCCCATATGTCCAATACAGGAGAGAGGTCCTCGCAAATCCGGTCGATCTCCAAGTACGTCTGGACGATCGCCACTTATTACCTTGTCTTGGGTGTACAGCCCAATCAAGACATCAGTAATCGTCCAATTGATGTGAAGACCTCCGGTCTTCAACCACCGTCTTCATCGTCGACATATCGTCGAATCAATTATTCAGAATGGGTATAAACCCAGTCTTTTCGAATAACTCGCGTATATTATAAACGAGTACTATAAAAACACAACATACGCCTCATTCCAATCCAGAATATTCTTTTATTTAAATATTCATATCCTTTGGGAAAGGTTCCCATTAATTTTATCAAAGACAATTTTTTTAAAATTATTCTTTAATCTTCCATTGGATATCAATTCAAACCAAATTAAGGTTTATCCAAACTAGTCGGGATTAGCGAACCTTACTGAATTAATCATTTGTTTTATTTCCCAATCCCCACCTATTCATCCCATGGAGCAAAACTGGTAATACTCCATATCTAACACCACGGTGTTATCGGTAAAATTTAATTACCATTTCACGTTCAAATCTAATTAATGATTTGACTATCGCCTGGAGTAAAACCGGTGGTACTCCATTCTTGATCATTTCATGAATTCGATAAATTTAATTATCCCATTCACATTCCAATCTAATTAAAGATTCATTAAAACTCTAATTTAGTTTTAATATCAAAAATCATTACGTAATGATTGTTCAAAGTTGAGAAATTAATCTCATCTTTAACTGGGTTAAAGAACTAATGTCATTTAAAACATAGTTCACGACAAACCCAAATCACATTCCGTTTATTTACGGAATCTTCATGGAAAACAGATCAATATATAATCAATATCAATTTCCGTGTCCGACTATAATATAAATGGAATAACGACAAGGCCTTTTAAATTCCATATACATTAACAGTCTTCCTCCACAGAAGCTCACTTCGATTATTATCTAATAAAATTCCATTCCATTCCAATTTATTGTATTAAATTGCAAAACTTTACTTTAGAAAATCTCCTTTAAACCTTAACAAAAAGATTTATAAATTCCAAATCACATTTCACTGTAAATCGGGTTAAAGAACGAATGTCGTTAAAAACACAGTTCACGATAAACCCAATTCACATTCCATTTTATTCCAATTATATGTCAATTAACTGGAAACTCTAATAATCTTAATTAAAAGATTTATTCTTTTCACACAGGGTTTAAGAACAGTGTTATTTAAGACACCATTCACGACAAACCCGAAATCCAATTCTTTTATTCAATTCCAATTAAATTTTAATTAATTGGAAAAACTTCACAAAATCTTAATTAAAGATTTATTCTTTTCTCAACTGCGTTTAAGAACAGTGTTAATGAAGACACCATTAATGACAAATCCAAATCCAATTCAATATTAAATACAAGGCTCTGAATAGAAATTATATCGGCTTATATTTAATATCAAATTCTGAAATCAACAAATATCGTATTGGGAATAACGATATATATATATATATCTTCCAAATTCCTCCACAATATCTGTATAATCACGGAATCCAATATCGAAATATTCCGACGATAATTTTGATTCACATCCATTCCAATTCATATATTAGAAATTCTATATATTTTTAAAACCATTTCAAATCCAATTTATTTATTTAAAAATATTGGATTATAATTCTAGTTTATAACTAGTTCATTCCGATAAAAATATACTTTTATCTTTTCAAATACGTAATTTTTCATCCCAATTCTCTCCAAATCATTTATTATGATTTTACCCAAATCATTAATATTTATAATAATTTTATCAAGGCCCTTTCAGTTGATTTCCATAAACGGTCATCAAACTGCACTTATAACGATCTTTTGCAAATTTGATTTGGATATAATTTCGAATCCAACCATTAGACTTCAAATCTCTTAAATTCATTAGAAAACTCTTTTCGATACGAACCCAAAGGTTTCGATTTTATGAGAATTCGACGGTCGGATCTCCTGTAATGTCCATTCGAACTCAATAGTCGAAATTCGCGAACTGCCACGCCATGGCGCGTTCTATTTAGGCCATTAAATATATATTTGTAATTTATGTATTATATATATTTCAATGATTTCCATTTAAAACTATAAATCATTTATAAATTTGTTTTAAAACGATTCCAACTTCATTTTCAATTTTAAATTAAAATTGAATTTTCCTTATCATTATAATTATAATATATAAATGATAATATTTTCAAAATATCAAATTTTGAAATCATTTCCTTTTCGATATTCATTATAAAAAGGAATAAAGTCGATATAAATATTGTTCACATCAAAATGGCGTTATCTAATCAACACGGCTTTATATATTTAAATATTTTCGTATCCGTCCCAAATCGGACATCAAAATCATATTTTGATCCATTACTGAATATTATTTTAAGATATTAGTTATTTTAAAATATTCATTACTCGTCATTTTAAAATATTCTTTAATTTAAAATATTCGTTCTTTCCGAATTGGAAATAGACACAGTCAATTACCATATAATGTTATTTATATGGATTTCATACACACATGTGCACAATAATAACTAACACAGTCAACCATCATCTAGAGTGCATTACTCAACTGCATAAGCGTTAAATATAAATAATTAACGCTTACAACAGTCTATCAACCATCGATTAACATACAACGAAATATTGAGATTAGTGTTTGTCCAATATCATCCCAATACCCGTGTGGGATTTTCGAACAACAAACACTGATTATTAATTGTACAGTTGGGCAATGTGTAAAATATATCGTCCCAATCAATATCAGTCAAATGTGTGTACATAAACAAATCATCCGATTTTTAAACGAATATTTACTTTATTCATATACATGTTAAAAATTATATTTTTACTATAAAATATTTGTTTCAACTCATGAATATTTTATACAGTTTATTTATTCAATAAGAATGATATTTTTATTGTTCCAACATTTTAGAAAATTTCGGCAGCATAACGGCGCTATATTAGAACCGAAATAAGGTCTAGCCTTATCCCTCGCCTAATTATGGCTTGCGCCATATACAAACCAAATTCTAATCAATTCATTTCACTTTCCAAACCAAATTCAAACAAATAAACCAATCAACCAAACAAATATGGTTTCAAATAAAGGTGTTGGGTGCTACTAAGCACCGTCTACATCCTAGTATATATATTTAACTAAAAAATAAAGTAAAGTGAGAAGTTCTCACCTTTGGGATCCACTCCTCCATTCTATATTTCTGAACGGTTTGGATTTGGATTCGTTTCTAGTCGGTTCCATCGCAATCTATCTCACACGATTTTTATATTAAAAACCACATTTTTAACATCGCTATATATAATTAAAAATCACATTTTTATTCTAATGTCATGCATATAAAAACCACATTTTTTATAGCTATATATATAATAAAAATCATATTTTTATTTCCCTACAACATATATAAAAATCGCATTTTTATTTTATCTACATAAAGATCATATTTTTATGTACGATATTAAAATCAAAAATCATATTTTTATTATACCATATATCTCTACAAACATAACATTTTTAATTTAAACAAAAATTACCTTTTTATACACATAAACAAATACATGTATAAAAATAAAAACTCACTTTGTTTTCGATTGGAGGAGGGCTGGGTTTGTGCGGTAATGGTGCGAAGGAGGGAGCAGAGAGAGGGGGTTATTTGCAAATATTGGATTTTATAATAAAAAATGGAGCTTTTGGTGATTGGGGACCTGTTGGTCGGAATGGGGATGGGGGATGATCGATGCCGGGCTGTTGGGGGCTAAGAGGAGTCGCGGCCAAGTGGCAGTGGCAGTGGAGGACCTCCGGTGGAGGGTTTTGGGTTGTTGGGGTTTGGGAACCGAATTAACGAGGAGAGAGAGAGAGGAGAGAGATGGGAGGAGGGTGGTGGAGGTGTGGCGGTCGGAGCAGGTGCTAGCGGTGGTGGGCGGTGGGTGACGGTGTCGGCCTAGAGGGAGGAGGCGTCGATTGAAAATGGGGAGGGGGGCTCTGAGTAGTGGGTTTGACTTTGGGGAGAGGAGAATAAGGGTTTGACTTATGGGGGGGGGGTTATATATATAAATATTTTATTTTATTACTCTCCAAAAAGTTATCTTTCCATTCAAACTCCGATTCAAACCCGACGACTATTGCTCCTAGAAAATTATGTCTATTCCAAACACAATGTGACATGTTTTGTAACCCAATTCGGCTGTTATGATTAGTTTCCGTTAAATTTAAAATATAAATCAGTATATTTTAAAGTCAAACGCACATTTTAATTTCTGGGGCCACATAAGGGCTCCAGAAATTCTAGAAAAATTATTTATAGCTTCGTATTGGCAATACGGTCCTAACAAAACTAATTTCGTCGAATTTGGAGACCGTTTGAAAAACGGTCATTTTCCAGTCGATTAGCTTCAAACTGAAATTGCAAACACGTTTAAATTCACCACGCTCACATATTGATTCCAAAAATTATGAAAATTGGAATCTAGCAATAATTTAACATTTTGGATCCAACAAAAGTGGTCTCGTTGAAAATGGAGGTCGTTTGCAAAATCGCTATTTTTAAGGGTTATATATTGTATAAATTCCATAGCGACTACTCTGAATTTTCAACTGGACATAACTTTTTATTCCCGTTATGAAATTTCAATTTTTCATATTCGTTGAAAAGATATTTTCAAACAAATTCTAATATTTCTGGTTTTACTGAAATTCGGTTTATTTTGAACCCTGTACATTCATTTGAAATTTGAAATCGAATTTTCAAACTATCGTGCCATTTCCAATTCCTTTTATAATTAAAATAAATATTTATATTCTAACTTCGATTTAAATAAATTTATATGTTCTAATTTTATTCAAAATAAATTTCTGGTCGTTATTATTTAAAATAAATTATTTTAAATATTCAAAATTCGTTAAAATTGCCAAAATAAAAAATTTAAATTGGTTCTGATTTTTCGGGTTGTTACAACTTATTCCTCTCTCCCATGCTCCTTGGCCTCGGCCAACACCTCCCCAACTCGACCAAGACCCCATCCCCCATGTGGGCCACCTCCCTAGGCCACCACCACCACCTCACACCGCCCCTAGATCCTCCTCATTACGGTCGTGGACCCCACCACCTCACCACCCAAGCTTGGCTTCGCCTATCCCCTCCTCCTCTTCATTTATGTATAAAAAAGAGATCTATATATACGTATACATAAATAATTATATAATATTTTGTCAAGGAAGTTGGTGCAGGAAAATACTGTCCGTTCGGGATCGTTCGCGGTTTAGCTAGACTCTCCTATCGTGAAGATTTAAAGATCAGATATGCCGGTGAAAAACACTTAAAACATGTGTTTATATACGGGTAATTATGATTGATAATTATATCTGTGTAATGTTGGATGAATGGTTGAATAATTAATGAGACATATACAATAATAAGGGTTGATTACCTTAACATTTGCACTTAGATAATAACATTTATTATATGGTTGATGGTTCTTATGAATGTTCATATGTTAATGCTGCTTGTATGTTGCTACACACCTATCACATCATAATTATGGAATTATATAGGTGATTGGTTAGGTCTCCTTCTCAATTGGAAACATAGATGGTTATTATATTAATTTAATATTGAGAATAAAGCCCGAAATAAAGCTTGGAAATTGATATCTGAAATAGATTGAAAATGAAATTGAAGTATCTATGAACAACTTTTGTAAAGGTAGAAACATATTTAAAAACAATTTTGACCATAAATGGCATGTCCAATTTTGAAATCGATATTGAATACTGAATTTAAAATTTTAGGTTGAGTTAGGTATGTAAACGATGATTTAACCCCAAACTGACTATTCTAATAGTCTTATATAATATAAAATTTGGTTTCTGGAAAGTTTCAAGATTAAAGGATTAAATTTTGAAAAATAATATTATTTTATTAATATAATAATATTATAATATTCAATTTTGATTTGAAATTGAAGTTAAATTTTGCAAAATAATGTTTTAAATAAGTATATATATGTTTTTCAAGGTTTATAATCACATTAGAAGTTAATTAGATGAATTTTTATTTTAAGTCGTAACATGGCCAGAATATGACTAGTCGCGTTGCGGTAGTTTGCGAATTTCGATCATAAACTTTAAATGTTTATAACTAGTGCAATTTAAAGCGAGTTTACGTGAAACGAAAGACATTTGCTTTCTAATAATAATAGTTTTCAAATAGAAAAAGATATTGTTAATTTTAATGTATAAATTTTGAATTACGCTCAAATCTATTTTCAAATAAAATCGTGGTTTTGCAGTTCAGTGACCAAAATTGGAAACAAAAAATGGCTTTATAAAAATTATTAAAAATTATGATAAATCATTTAAAAGTGATTTGAATTGGAAAACATAGTTTTGAAAGAGATAAAGGTTATTTTGATCAAGCTAGCTATTTAGTAACACTTTTGTAACACTTTTGCAAAGTTTTCCGGAAATGATATGTTTTAAAGTTTTAAACTTACTAATTGCTATTTGAATCTTAAAGAATTATTTTAAATGATTTATGAAATATTTTTGGAAGATTTTAGTAATCAAAACATATTAGTTTAAGTAAAATCTAATTTATCTTAAGATAAAAAGGTTTTTCAGTTATTTACAAAATTAGGAATGGTTGGAAGTGATCTTCGAACGTTGATGTTGATTACTTAGATAAACTTATACTATTTTGGGAATTTAAAAGGGTATATTTAACGCTATTTCCCTTGTAGTATCAGTTGAATATGGGAGTTAATATTGAACATGAGCTGATATATTTTCTATCCAATTCTTAATGGTTTTGATTGCTCTTTTGGTTAGGATAATGGTTCTTAAGTTTAAATAAGATCGGATTGGACAGAAATAGCCTTTGTATATTTGATATGGAATTCTATTGTTATACTTATACTATCTGAGGAATTTGGAAGATGTTACATTGTTATTTCAGTTATAGTATTAGCTGATTATGAGAGATGGTATTAAATATAAATTGATCCAATATCTATACTAGTTTTATATTGATATCAATAGGTTTGAATTAAAATAAATTCTAAATTAAGTTAATCAATGGAAGTATTGAAAACATTGGTTTAAAGTAAGTGAAGCTATGAGGAAAGATTAGTAAGACTTACAAGTCCAAATCACCTTCAATTTTAAAAGGTGTGTTCTGAAAAGGGTGTTAGGGAACGCAGATCTTAAGGTAAGACTAACAGTGAAGGGGGTGGGTGAATAGTGTTTATAAGGAATTTACGAAAATCTTAAACTTAAATGATCTACTATATGAATCACACACAACAGATTTGATCATAGAATTAAGCCCAAACAAAAAACAGATAAAAATAATATGCAGAAAAGGAAAAAACACACCGGATTTTATACTGGCTCAGATTACTCTTACGTCTAGTCTGACGCAACGCTGGATTGCGCAAAGTTATATTATTATCAATATCCAAACAATCCCCTTGATTTCACGGCCACAAGGTTAACACTGCTCGAAACATTCTTGATTCTACGGCTATAAGGTTAACACCGCTCCCTTTCCTTGATTTCAGGGCTACAAGGAACACACCCTTTCCCAAATATTTCCCAAATGATTACAGCAGCCCTATAACTCTTCAATAACACTTCAATTCAGAAAGTAGTGGATAGAGAGTGAAAAAAGAAGTTTTATGTAATTAAAATAGAAATCGGCAAAGTAGAAGTGCAGAATTCAATAAAATAGTAAAGAATAATGGTGGGATGGAGAGGGTGAAGATGCAGAAGAAGAATTGTGAAAAAAATTCTAAATCAACCCCTATGTATAAGATTTGAAAGGTTGCAACGTTTCTGGAACGTTACAAATAGTGAAAAGACACTTCCTTTGAAAATCGAATTTCTGATGGTTGTATGTCGACATACCCATATAAGTATGTCGACATATATATATATAATTTTATTTTTAAAACTTATTTTTCAATTGTTTGATTACATATATTATTCTGGAAAATTTTGAATTAAAACTTAGTGATATAAATGAGTATTTTAAAGTGTAACATCGTATGAAAACATAATAATATATTACATAAACATATTTATAAATTTATAAGGTTTAAAACTGTATAACTATAAAATAATGAAACTTTATACTTGTATATAAGTTAAAACTTTAAATTTATTTGAAATCATAAGTAAGATAGAATAACTTGAAAATAATTTGAAAAAAGAATTTGAATTTTGAAAATCAAAATTTGAAAAACAGAATTTGAATTTGAATTTGGAATTCTATTCAGAGTCTTACATATAAACTAGACTCTAATACTATATTTTTCTTGTACTCTTGATCTCTTGATTACTCATGAGTCTTGAATCTCTCTTGAATTATGAATCTCTTTTGAACTCTAAAATTGTACAGTCTTTAGTATTAAATCCTGTATACAAATCCTACATATATTATGTGTGTGTGTGTATATATATATATTCTAGATAATGATGTTATTATATACTTTATAATCAATTAATAATGATAATTGAAATAAGGTTGTTGTCATCAAAACTCTATTCTCCAACAATCTCCCCCTTTTTGATGATGACAACTTGATTTATAAAATATTCATAACTGTTGATACCTGTTGATTCTGATCCTTCTAGTACTCCCCCTATCATCATGAATTATACATACTCCCCCTTAAAGTAAGACTAACTAAATCATATTTTATAATTTCTCCCCCTTTGTCATCAACAAAAAGAAATTCTAAATATACTCCCTCTAAATCCTATATCTATCTATACATATCCTATGATAATAATAGTTGATTCTACACTACAGCACTAATATGTATGTGTGTGTGTGTATATATATATATATATATATATATATATATATATATAACCTCCCCTAAATTCATGCTTATATTATAACATTTATTCTAATTATAACTCCAAAATCTATGAGAGACAAACATTGTATTAATAATTCAAATAACACAAACTAATTCAAATTACAGCGTTCCACGTGAAAACAAAATACTATGTATATAATACATCATATGTACAACTAAACGAGAAACCTAAACGTCTAATTCTTCAGAATTGGGGACTTATGAAATGGGCAATTGGGGTAATGGAGACAAAATTCCTCATTTTTCTCAATTATATTCCCTTCTCGATCGAAATAAACTTCACCAACGCATACGACTTGATCATCTTCCTCATGCCTTCTTGTTGTGCCTCTTCTTGTTTCTCCTTTTCCATCATCTCTTCCTCTTCTTCCTCTTCCGTTGTTGGATTATCATCTTTGATGATAATTGGATTTACTTGATTATCCATAACAAACTTTTGTAGATTTCTCATTATCTTTCCTTGCTTTATATGCTCTTGATTCATCCGAAAGAACTTGTATTTCAGCAAGCATTTGGAGTACGTTCTCCATTTTCTCTTCCAATTTTATCACGCGAGCGAGAGTAGAGTATTGAAAAGGACCTTCGGATGGTCTGACAAACGTTTTGAAGTTAATTTGGTTATTATAATTGGTGGACGCCATGGTTTATTTTTGTTTTGAGTTTTTCCAGAAATGAAATGAGAGAATAAAGAAGAAAATTCAAAGTAGAAAGTTTAAATAGTTATTATAACTAACTTATGGTGAGAATTAATTTTTGAAATCTGGAAGTTATATGTTGACATAGGAATATATGTATGTTGACATACATGCGATTTTAATTTTAATTTTCAAAATTTTATTGTTATTCTTATATATATTAATATATTTAATTATTCTAGTTCACTTAATGAACAAATACCTAATTCTCTTCTAAATTTTGTAAACGTTGTTTCGTTTAATGGCTTAGTTAATATATTTGCTATTTGTTTATCTATTTCTACAAATTTGAGTGAAATTTTCTCTTTACTTACGTTATCTCTTAGAAAATGATATCATATATCAATATGTTTAGTTCTTGAGTGATGAGTTGGAATTTTAGATATATTTATAGCGCTTGTATTATCGCAGTATATTGGTGATTTATTTATATTAAGTCCAAAATCTTTTAGAGTTTGTTGCATATATATTACTTATGAACAAGCCAAAGCAGCAAAGATGTATTTTGCTTCAGTGGTTGACAAGGATACTGTATTTTGCTTTTTACTAAACCACGAAACTTGTGAATGTCCTAAGAAATGACATGTTCCACTAGTGCTTTTACGATCGGATTTACATCCTGCATAATCAGCATCACAATAGGAAATTTAATCAAACGAATCATCCTTAGGATAAAATAATCCAAATTCTGATGTATGTTTTACATATCTTAGAATACGTTTTACAGCTTTTAAATATGTTTCCTTAGGTTGCGATTGATATCTTGAATAGATACATACACTATGCATTATATCTGGTCTACTAACGGTTATATATAATAATGATCCTATCATAGCTATATATAATTTTTGGTCAACGTCTTTTGATGTATCATCTTTACTTAAGGCTATATTAGTTGCCATTGGTATTGGTCTCCCATTTGTTGTAGTTAAATTATATTTATTAATTAAACCTCTTGCATATTTTTCATGATTAATAAATATTCCATTTTTTAATTGACGAATATGTAAGCCTAAGGAGAATGTTAACTCTTCTATATGACTCATCTCAAATTCTTGGGTCATAATATCTAAAAATTCTTTATTCATTTTATTATTCGTTGATCTGAAGATTATATCGTCAATGTATATTTGTACTAATTGTATATCTTTATTATTTATTTTGATAAAAAGAGTATTATCTATTTTACCTATTTCGAAGTTAGATTGTAATAAGTAATTTCTTAATCTATCATATCAAGCTCTAGGAGTTTGTTTCAATATATATAATGCTTTCTTTAAATTTTATACATGATTTGGTAATTATTTGTCTTAAAAAAAAGGTGGTTGCTCTACATATACATCTTCTTCATCATATCTGTTTAGAAAAGCACTTTTAACATCCATTTGATATAATTTGAAATTATTATGGCTTGCAAAGGATAGTAATATCCTAATTTCTTCTAATCTAACTACGGGGGCAAACGTTTCATCGTAATCTATTCCTACTTCTAGAGTATAACCTTATGCTACTAATGGTGCCTTATTTCTTACGATCTCACCGTTTATTTTTATAAACTCATTTAGTTCCAATTATAGTTTTGTCCTCTGGTCTAGGAACAAGTTCCCATACATCATTCCTGGTAAACTGATTCAATTCCTCTTTCATAACAAAAATCCATGATTTGTCAGTTGATGCTTCCTTTGGATTCTTAGGTCCGATAGTAAAATGTAATGCCAAATTACTCATATTATTTAATTTGTTTCGAGTCCTAACACAGATTAAATATCTCCTAAGATATTTTCTATAGGGTGGTCTCTTAGTAATCAAGTCCTTTTATTTGGTTGACTATCTTCATTATTCATTTCATTAATCTCATTTTCGTATTCATCTTCGTTGTGTTGTGTTATATTTTATAGTTTTCGTCAAAGGATACATTTAAGGTTTCTTATATAGTATTGGTTCTTGAATTGAAAACTCTATATGGTTTACTTCTTTCTGAATATACAATAAATATTCCTTTATCGGATTTCGAATCGAATTTATCTAAATTATCGTTATTACTAAGAATAAAACATTTACTTCTAAATATTTTAAAATATGATACTTTTGGTTTCTTATTATACAAATGTTCATATGGTGTTTTATGAGTTAAGGGTCTAATTGAAATTCTATTTAAAACATAGTAAGCTGTTGCAACTGCCTCAGCTCAAAAATTCCTTGGTAAATTACTATCAGATGACATAGTTCTCGCACACTCTTGTATCGATCTATTTTAATGTTCAACTACTCCGTTTTGTTAAGGGGTTCTAGGGAAAGAAAATTTTTGGGTTATTCCCTTTTTATTACAAAATTTTCATTTTTGAGTTCTCTGCCGTGGCCACTACGTATTGTTTTAATTTTTAAGGATACTAAATTTTGAATTCTTTTAGCGAAAGTTTTTAATTGATCAAAAGCATCACTTTTATTTTTAAGAAATAAATTCCAGGTAAATCTAGAAAAATCGTCGACTATTACATAAACAAATATATTGTGATTTATTGATTGGGTTTAGGATGGACCAAATAAATCCATGTGAATTAACTCTAATGGTTTCGAGGTTGTAATTTCCTTTTTTGATTAAAATGAACTCCTTTTTAATTTTTTAAACTGACAGCATTGCATAAACTATTAACTTTAAGTTTCGTTTTGGGTAATTGTGACGGCCCGCCCCGCACCAGCCTGCATTTCCTCCGAAAGTGCACTGTACACATGCCCGACTAGCACGGGACGGTCGTCAGAAGAAAGGAAAGAAGGGAACAAACTAATCAAGAACCTGTAGAATGTCTCACAGCGCATGGAGTAAAATATAATAATAATAACATACTTGACATAAAACAGGTGAGACAGTGTATAAGCTGATAACTAAAACCAACATCAACATCAGAGCAGCGGAAATCCAAATACAGCTTATTACAACTTTTCAAATTTACTGTCTCTAAATAAAAGAAAGCTAAAGTAGAAGATGCACCACCAATACCCAAGCAGTGATCTTCAACAACACAGGGAGAATACTCTCTCTCTCTCTCTCTCTCTCTCTCTCTATATATATATATATATATATTACGTGGAAGCCTCCTGCTCGTCTCCGGATCATCTACCCTTGCATCACCATCTAACCTATCTCTAGTCTGCTCGTGTGAGCACCCAGACTAATAAG
Source organism: Allium sativum (assembly GCA_030737875.1). Taxonomy (NCBI): domain Eukaryota; kingdom Viridiplantae; phylum Streptophyta; class Magnoliopsida; order Asparagales; family Amaryllidaceae; genus Allium; species Allium sativum. The sequence goes on along the minus strand of CM060916.1, from coordinate 1,040,109,506 downwards.
AGGAGACATAAAACTCTGGGTCAGATATAAAGCCTGGTATGAGCGATAAGCATCTAAACAGAACAATAACAGGTATACTAAACCATACCTGAACCTGGACCTGCAACCAAAGAGTTAGTACCACATACCGTACAATACTCTAAGGTGCCATAATAAATAGTGTAAGAATACGGGGGTGGGGTGTGCATGTCATAATGATAGCAAAAAAATCATCCATGGCAACCATCATCACATCTCTCACTCAGTGCGTAAAGCATACGATGTCCACCACTGTCAATCACTAGACCCATCGAAGTAGTGGCGGAGTTCAACTTGTACAACTACTGCTACTACCAAGCTTACCACATGGAGTCATGACCAAATCTTTACAAATGACCCCACTTCATTGGTTTATAGCCCTTTAGTCGTACCTAGGCTATTTCACCCCTGAATCCGTTCACATACTTCCCATACATAGTGATCCAAAGTCATAAACATCGACTGCCCCTTGGCACACGTCCCGCAGCAAAGCCCAATCATGAAGTGAACTCATCGGTTCCCAGCTGGATCCTGAGCTCTAACTTCCCATATTGGACTACCTTTGCATCTCGGGTTATTGGTCAATACTGGGTCGGATCGGGTTCCTTTCAAGTCATCGGTTCGGGTCGGGTCCTCTGCTTCGGGTCGGTTCGTAGTCTTCTCCTGTAGCGGTTCGGTTCGGGTCCACGGCGTCGCATCGGTTCGGGTCGGGTATCCTCCTCCGGGTCGGGTCGGGTTGCTATCTTCCCTCCAGTTCATGCTCCTTCTCCGATCAGCTCCCTCGTTCTCCATTTACTCTGATCCGATCCTCCTCCTTTAGCCGATCCGATCCTACTCCTTTAGCCGATTCGATCCCTTCGCCTTACTCCAGTCCTAGCCTTTCATCCTTGAGTCGATCCGATCCGAGCCCTTCGTCTCTAAGTTAGTCCGATCCCCAGCTTAACCAACATGGCCTTCCTTTTTGCCAAGCCTCTTATGTGCCAGATTCCGGTTCGGGTCGGGGTCCTTGCCCAGGTCTCCTATCCGATCCGAGCCCATATCTGATCCGATCCGAAACCCTGCACAACTTTCTGCAACTCTTTCCAGCAACTTGTTTACGCCATTCGACGACGTTTTCGACAAATCTAACTATACTAATCAATCCCAAATCATGTCAAACAGTCATAGCAACATAGCAAACTAACCACAAACACCAAAACAATGAATTCATATGTCAAAATGGATCAAATATGCCCAAAACCCCATAATTTCCCTTAAGTATGTTTAAGCATAACTAATCATAGGGTTAACAAAACTTAATCAAATTAAACCAAATTTCTACCAGAGGCACAAAATATTATTTTCAAATTTATAGACATTTTTCCAGAATTTATTAGTGTATAAATTCGCTAATCTTCACTAATTACCCTTAATTAACTATAATTAGTGTCAAAACGATGCTAATCACTCACCTTTGCCACAAAATAAAACACCAAATCTGAAATATTCTCTGTTTGGGTCGAATTCCTATGTATAGCAGCAGCCCCAACCTTGCTCTGTTGCTATTTGGCCCTGATTTGATGCAGTTTAGGATTAATCTTCACTAAAAATGTGTTTTAGAGTGGTTTTAGAGGATGGAAGCTATTACTAGGGTTTCAAGAAGGTTTGTGGCAGCTCAAAACTGAAATGAAAGTGATTTCCTAACCCTAATCAGCCCTTCTATGCCTCTAAAACCGAAATTCCCCTCTGGGCCTAGCTGCTAATCACCCGGTTAAGCCCAATTAGCTAAAATTAACCCTCTAAATCTTCATTCAGCCATATCTCCCAAACGGTAAGTCCGTTTGGCTATTATGACCACTCTACGGAAAGAGAAACCATCATCCGGAGCCAATGGAAGTGGTTCTAGGTCAAAATTCCTTTCCAGTCAAAAGTTATGGCCAAAACAGTGCCAACTAGGGGTAAAATGGTCATTTAAAAATCGGGAAAAATCATGAACATGGGAAATGACCCCAATAGTCGTCTACCAAAGTTACATGACCACACGACTTCGTATGTGAAAGAAATAAATATTCTACGATCCTATGATGCGTAGAATACGGGTCGTTACACTCTCCCCCCTTAAGAAATTTCATCCCCGAAATTCCTTAACCCAAAACATACAAAGGATCCCGCATGCCTAACAACCACATACAACAATCAAACATGCAAAACAAGCAAACAAGCCTATCCTAGCATGCGGAAAACTAAATCGAAGTCAAAATCTTACCAGGCAAAGAGTTCTGGGTATATCTTCCTAATGTTCTCCTCTGTCTCCCAAGTACAATCATTCTCGTCCTCGCCCCACTGAACCTTGACTAGCTTCACCGCCTTCCTTCGAAGTTGCTTCATGTCGTGCTCGACAATACGGGCCGGCTTGCGGTTCCCAACCGCCTCGGGTTCTACTTCGAAGTCCTCTAACTGATCAGGTGAAATAGTCATATCTGGGTCGTGAACGAACTTCCTTAGTTGGGAAACATGAAATACATTGTGAACTCCCGCCATCTTCTCTGGTAAGTCAACTCTATATGCCAAATTCCCGACTGGTTCAAGAACAGGGAATGGGCCAACAAATCTTGGTGCCAACTTGCCTCTCCTGCCAAATCGTATTACGCTCTTCAACGGAGAAATCTTGACAAACACCAAGTCACCAACGGAGAATTTTAAGTCTCTTCTCCTCTTATCAGCATAACTCTTCTGCCTATCTTGGGCAGTCTTTATTCGTTGTTGAATGATCTTAATCTTACCTGAAGTTTCCCTCACCACATCTGGTCCAAGCATAAACTTCTCGCCAGTCTCTATCCAACATGATGGTGAGTTGCACGGTCTTCCGTACAAAGCTTCAAACGGAGCCATACCGATACTGGATTGGTAGCTATTATTATATGCAAACTCTACTAGATGCAAATGGTCATCCTATGATCCACCAAAATCCAATATACACGCTCTCAAGAGATCTTTCAAAATACGATTCACCCTCTCCGTCTGACCGTCGGTCTAAGGATGATATGCGGTACTGAGATGTAACTTTGACCCTAGAGCCTCTTGTAAGCTCTTCCAAAACCCACTAGTGAACAACGGGTCTCGGTCACTCACAATGCTTTTAGGTACTCCATGAAATCTCACTACCCACTTCATATACAATTCTGCTAACTTAGCTGCCGTTCTGGTTGATTTGACTGGTATGAATCTTGCACTCTTAGTCAATCGATCCACGATTACCCAAATGCTATCATGTCCCGATCTAGTCCTTGGTAAACCATCGATGAAATCCATCGAGACTTGCTCCCATTTCCATTCGGGAACTTCTAATGGCTGTAACAACCCACTAGGCTTCTTTTGCTCAGCTTTAACTAGCTGGCAATTCATGCATTTGGATATAAACCTCCCAATGTCTCTTTTCATCCCTTCCCAGTAGTAGATCTGTCTCATGTCTCAATACATCTTGTTACCACCGGGGTGTATAGTCAGTTTTGAGTGATGACACTCTCTAAGTACTTCATCCCTCAATCCATTGACATTGGGTACAACAAGCTTTCCACTCTTTCTAAGCCATCCATCTCGATCAAGCCCATACTTGTTCATCTCCTCATCGATACCCATCTCTAACTTGGAGATGATTTCCAATAGGTTAGGATCGTCCCTCTGACTAGAGCCGATCCGCCCAATCAAAGTGGGTCTGGCCGTCAAACTTGCTAACATTTCTGGATTTAATTCGCACTTTGGTCTGAAATCAAACCCCGCGATATACTCCAATTGCTTCCATTCAAGAAACATAGCCCCTAAACTGGCATGTCTCCTACTCAATGCATCAGCCACCGCATTGCCCTTTCCCGGTGTATATGCGATGTCAAAATCATAGGAAGCCAAGAATTCTAACCACCTTTGTTGCCGGAGATTTAAATCCTTCTGGGAGAAGAGATACTTCAACGACTTATGATCTGTGAACAACTCAAATCTTTCTCCCAAGAGATAATGTCTCCACATCTTCAACGCGAACACGATCGCTGCTAATTCCAAATCATGGGTAGGGTATCTTCTCTCGTGTGGTTTCGATTGCCGGCTTGCATAAGCTACAACCCTACCGTCTTGCATCAATACAACACCCAGCCCGGTAACACAGGCATCCGTGTATACCGTCATCTCTTCATTCCCCTTAGGAATGACTAACACTGGTGCGCTTGTTAACTTGTCCTTTAGACTCTTGAATGCATTCTCGCACCTTTCATCCCAGACAAAAGCTTGATTCTTCTTAGTCAATTGGGTCAATGGTGCTGCTATCTTGGAGAAACCTTGGATAAACTTACGATAATATCCAGCTAACCCCAAGAAACTTCTTACATCTGTTGCATTCTTGGGCGTAGGCCAATCCTGTACCGTAGCCACCTTCGCCGGGTCCACGGCAATACCATTTTCTGATACAACATGGCCCAAGAACCTCACTTCCCTCTTCCAGAAGTGACACTTATAAAACTTTGCTTTCAATTGGTGTTTTCTCAACACCTCCATCACTATTCTTAAATGTCCTTTGTGTTCTTCCTTTGTCCTCGAGTAGACCAAAATATCATCAATGAACACAAGGACAAATTTATTCAACTGATCTCTGAATACCCTATTCATAAGATCCACAAAATATGCTGGGGCATTGGTCAGCCCGAATGGCATGACCAGCCACTCATAAAACCCAGACGGCGTCCGAAATGCCGTTTTAGCTATACTCTCAGCTTCCACTCTAAGCTGATGAAAACCTGTCGCGAGATCCAACTGAGAAAATACTCTCGCGCCACTCAACTGATCGAACAAATCATCTATCCGCGGTAGAGGATACTTATTCTTCCTCGTCACTTTATTCAACTCGCGGTAGTCTACACACAAACGAAGGGAACCATCCGCCTTGGTAGCAAACACAACTGGTGCTCCCCATTCAGAAACACTCCTTCTGATAAATCCCTTCTTCAAAAGATCACTGACTTGCACCTCGAGCTCTCGCTGCTCCCTTGGTGGCATACGACGAAGTGGCATCACTATAGGTCTGGCATCTTTTACCAAATCAATACGGAACTCAATCTCTCGGTGTGGTGGAAGCCCGATCACTTCTTCGAAAACATCCGGATACTGGCCAACCACGGGCAAACCTGATAACTCACTATGCGGAATGTCGAGGGAGTTTAGAAAACTAGCCAATACCCCCTCACTGGGTAGACCACCAAACACTATCCTCCGCCCATCATCCGCTCTAGCTGTCACCAAAAAGCCCTCACAGTCTACCACCACCCCGTATCTTCGGAGCCAATCTACTCCCAAAATAATGCCAAACCCAGTAAAGCACAAAACTAAGCAATCACAAACAAATATGCATCCATGACTCGATAAGACCACATTACGACAAATCATGCTAAGGCTAGTCGAACCACCAATCGGGTTCGTCACTACTAAAGGTCTATCGACAATCTCGGGCTCCAATCCCAACCTATCTACCAGGTCACTGGATATGAAAGAACTGGAAGCTCCGGTATCAAACAAAACTCTAACAGGAACATCATAAACAGAAAGCATACCTTGAATGACGACATTCTTTCCCTTCTCCACCGCAGTTGGGGCATTCGACGAAGAAGGAATAGCATTAAGGGCATAGGCTTTCACCATTTGCTTTTCTTTGGGGGGTTGCGGACACTTGTCCTTGTGATGTCCCATTTGGCCACAGTTGAAGCACTTCCTGTCCGCTGGCTTGGCCCGACAACTACTAGCATAATGGCCCTTCTTACCACAGCTGAAGCACTCAACATCTTGCTTATTCTTTTTCTTCTGGCCATCCTTAGTCTGATTCTGCTTTCTCTTATTCTGGGAACCACCCTTGCCTCCACCACTTGCTTGTGGCTTTGGCTCATCTGCGGATGCAACCTCAGTCTTCGGCTTAGGGTAGAGGCTTTCTGATCTCAATGCTTTCCCCACAATCGATTCAAACGTCTCATCGATGTGGTTAATAAGCCTTTCCCCCAAGTACTGATCCAAACCAGTTATGAATTTCTCATTCTTCTTCTCGGCAGTATCAATGAGAGATAACCCATATTTTGACAAAGTGTCGAATTCAGTAATATACTCCGAGACAGCTCTGCCATTCTACTTGAGCTCCAAGAATTTCTTAAACAGCATTGACTTCTGAGCAGCTGGAATGAACTTCTCGCTAAAGCGAGCCTTAAACTGCTCCCAAGTAATCTGATCTTCGGGAGTAGCTGCCTTTATAGCATTCCACCAATTCATTGCCCGCCCTTGCAGCTGACGGGACGCTAACTTTCTCTTCATCGCATCCTCGATACCCAAATCCTCGAAGATACGTTCGCAACTATCCAATCAATCTTGAACATCCGTGGCCGACTCCGTTCCGTGAAACGGCTTCCCACCAAGACTAGTATAATCCTTGTTCAGCTTGGCGAAGTCGACACTCGGCGCCTGCACTATTGGACCACCACCATTTCCACCATTGGGAGATGCCCTCTATACATCCCTAAGCATCTCTCTCATGAGGTCAGTAAACATCGTCCTCATGTCAGCAGCATTCCCATTATTGGCCCCTCTACCGGTACCTCTAACATATCGGCTCATCGTCAATCTGAAAAAGGAAACGATTAACGACCCCATAGTGGCGCTAGTGCAGCACGACTTCATTCTTATACTACTAATAGTATATATATAGCTTTTAAAAACCAAAATAATCACAAATACGCTCTCTCGTATACGTATATTATCTCTCCCTGATAACTTCCCTAGGTTAACTACGCAACCTAGAGCTCTAATAACAAGTGTGACGGCCCGCCCCGCACCAGCCTGCATTTCCTCCGAAAGTGCGCTGTACACATGCCCGACTAGCACGGGACGGTCGTCAGAAGAAAGGAAAGAAGGGAACAAACTAATCAAGAACCTGTAGAATGTCTCACAGCGCATGGAGTAAAATATAATAATAATAACTTACTTGACATAAAACAAGTGAGACAGTGTATAAGCTGATAACTAAAACCAACATCAACATCAGAGCAGCGGAAATCCAAATACAGCTTATTACAACTTTTCAAATTTACTGTCTCTAAATAAAAGAAAGCTAAAGTAGAAGATGCACCACCAATACCCAAGCAGTGATCTTCAACAACACAGGGAGAATACTCTCTCTATATATATATTACGTGGAAGCCTCCTGCTCGTCTCCGGATCATCTACCCGTGCATCACCATCTAACCTATCTCTAGTCTGCTCGTGTGAGCACCCAGACTAATAAGAGGAGACATAAAACTCTGGGTCAGATATAAAGCCTGGTATGAGCGATAAGCATCTAAACAGAACAATAACAGGTATACTAAACCATACCTGAACCTGCAACCAAAGAGTTAGTACCGCATACCGTACAATACTCTAAGGTGCCATAATAAATAGTGTAAGAATACGGGGGTGGGGTGTGCATGTCATAATGATAGCAAAAAAATCATCCATGGCAACCATCATCACATCTCTCACTCAGTGCGTAAAGCATACGATGTCCACCACTGTCAATCACTAGACCCATCGAAGTAGTGGCGGAGTTCAACTTGTACAACTACTGCTACTACCAAGCTTACCACATGGAGTCATGACCAAATCTTTACAAATGACCCCACTTCATTGGTTTATAGCCCTTTAGTCGTACCTATGCTATTTCATCCCTGAATCCGTTCACATACTTCCCATACATAGTGATCCAAAGTCATAAACATCGACTGCCCCTTGGCACACGTCCCGCAGCAAAGCCCAATCATGAAGTGAACTCATCGGTTCCCAGCTGGATCCTGAGCTCTAACTTCCCATATTGGACTACCTTTGCATCTCGGGTTATTGGTCAATACTGGGTCGGATCGGGTTCCTTTCAAGTCATCGGTTCGGGTCGGGTCCTCTGCTTCGGGTCGGTTCGTAGTCTTCTCCTGTAGCGGTTCGGTTCGGGTCCACGGCGTCGCATCGATTCGGGTCGGGTATCCTCCTCCGGGTCGGGTCGGGTTGATATCTTCCCTCCAGTTCATGCTCCTTCTCCAATCAGCTCCCTCGTTCTCCATTTACTCGGATCCGATCCTCCTCCTTTAGCCGATCCGATCCTACTCCTTTAGCCGATTCGATCCCTTCGCCTTACTCCAGTCCTAGCCTTTCATCCTTGAGTCGATCCGATTCGAGCCCTTCGTCTCTAAGTTAGTCCGATCCCCAGCTTAACCAACATGGCCTTCCTTTTTTCCAAGCCTCTTATGTGCCAGATTCCGGTTCGGGTCGGGGTCCTTGCCCAGGTCTCCTATCCGATCCGAGCCCATATCTGATCCGATCCGAAACCCTGCACAACTTTCTGCAACTCTTTCCAGCAACTTGTTTACGCCATTCGACGACGTTTTCGACAAATCTAACTATACTAATCAATCCCAAATCATGTCAAACAGTCATAGCAACATAGCAAACTAACCACAAACACCAAAACAATGAATTCATATGTCAAAATGGATCAAATATGCCCAAAACCCCATAATTTCCCTTAAGTATGTTTAAGCATAACTAATCATAGGGTTAACAAAACTTAATCAAATTAAACCAAATTTCTACCAGAGGCACAAAATATTATTTTCGAATTTATAGACATTTTTCCAGAATTTATTAGTGTATAAATTCGCTAATCTTCACTAATTACCCTTAATTAACTATAATTAGTGTCAAAACGATGCTAATCACTCACCTTTGCCACAAAATAAAACACCAAATCTGAAATATTCTCTGTTTGGGTCGAATTCCTATGTATAGCAGCAGCTCCAACCTTGCTCTGTTGCTATTTGGCCCTGATTTGATGCAGTTTAGGATTAATCTTCACCAAAAATGTGTTTTGGAGTGGTTTTAGAGGATGGAAGCTATTACTAGGGTCTCAAGAAGGTTTGTGGCAGCTCAAAACTGAAATGAAAGTGATTTCCTAACCCTAATCAGCCCTTCTATGCCTCTAAAACCGAAATTCCCCTCTGGGCCTAGCTGCTAATCACCCGGTTAAGCCCAATTAGCTAAAATTAACCCTCTAAATCTTCATTCAGCCATACCTCCCAAACGGTAAGTCCGTTTGGCTATTATGACCACTCTACGGAAAGAGAAACCATCATTCGGAGCCAATGGAAGTGGTTCCAGGTCAAAATTCCTTTCCAGTCAAAAGTTATGGCCAAAACAGTGCCAACTAGGGGTAAAATGGTCATTTAAAAATCGGGAAAAATCATGAACATGGGAGATGACCCCAATAGTCGTCTCCCAAAGTTACATGACCACACGACTTCGTATGTGAAAGAAATAAATATTCTACGATCCTATGATGCGTAGAATACGGGTCGTTACAGTAATCCCCTAATTGAATCTAATTTAGAAATCCTAGAGATGTGTTTGAAATTTTTATGAGCGAATCTTTTATGCCAAATATAAGGGTCACTTGTATTGGCCATAAGACATAAATTATCATTGGAAATTTTCATACTTAATATGTAGATATTTTTCTTCCTATCTCCTTTGAATATTACTTTTGAATTCCTATCTTCTATAAAGCATTTTTCTTTCTCAAAGTTTATTTCATACCCTTTATCACAAAGTTTACTTATACTTAGGAAATTATGTTTTAGATTCCTAACTAATAAAACATCTGAAATAGTAGGAGTTTCAGAATTACTGACATTACTAATGCCAACAATATATCATTTAGAGTTATCTCCAAAGTTGCCGATTCCACCATCTTCATACACTAGATTATTAAGTAATTCCAAATTTCCCATCATGTGTCTGGAACAACCACAATCCAATATCCATTTGTCCTTTTTGATTTCCACCATTTGTCTATCAGAATTTGAATTCTTAACAACCATGTAACAAACCATTTTAGAATTTGAATTTTCAACAGCCATGTCATCCATCTTTTCAAATTTTGAATTTCCAATAGCCACATAACACACCTTTTCCTGTATTGGACAACACTTCAGTAGATCACTTGAATTTTCAACATAGTTGAATGCAGACTCTTTCAACATTGATATAATGCATGAATTGGCACTAATGTTAACAATCATTTCAAAATTTGCCATTTAATATTTCCAAAAAATCAGATTATGAACTTTTTGAAGACCTATGCTTTGATACCAATTGTTAAGGAACGATACAAATCTTAAGGCAAGACTAACGCTAGAGGGGGGTTTATAGTGTTTATTGGGTATTTACAAAAATCTTCAACTTAAATGATCTACTATATGAATCACACACAACAAAGATAATCAAAGAGATAGAATCATTCACAAACACAGAAACATATAAATATAAAATGCAGAATAGGAAGAACACACTGAATTTTATACTAGTTCAGATTACTCCTTCGTCTAGTCCCACGCAACGCTGGATTGCGCAAAGTTTTATTATTATCAATATCCAAGTACAATCCCCTTGATTTCACGGCTACAAGGTTAACACCACTCCAAACACCCTTGATTCTATAGCTACAACGTTAACACTGCTCCGTTTCCTTAATTTCAGGGCTACAACGAACAAACCCTTTCCCAAACACTTCCCAAATGACTACAATAACCCTATAACTATTCAATAACACTTCAATTCCGAGAGTAGTGGATAAGAGTGAGAAAAGAAGAAGTTTTATGTAATTAGAGTAAAAATTGGCAAAGTAGAAGTGTAAAAATCAATAAAATAGTAAAGAATTCGAAATATGCCCCTATTTATAAGATTTGAAAAGTTGCAGTGTTTTTGAAACATTACAAATAGTGAAAAGACGCTTCCTTTGAAAATTGAATTCCTGACAGTTGTATGTCGACATTTATACATAACTTTTATTTTTAAAACTTATTTTTCAAGTGTTTGATTATATGTATTATTCTGGAAAATTCTGAATTAAAACTTAGTGATACTAATGAGTATTCTAAAGTGTAAAATCATGTGAAAACATAATAATATATTATATAAACATATTTATTTATTTATAAGGTTTAAAACTATATAACTATAAAACTATAAAACTTTATACTTATATATTATTTAAAACTTTAAATTTATTTGAAATCATAAGTAAGATAGAATAACTTGAAAATAATTTGAAAACAGAATTTGAATTTGAAAACAGGATTTGAAATTTGAAAATTAGAATTTAAATTTGAACCTGGAGTGCTATTCAAAGTCTTACATATAAACTAGACTCTATTACTTTATTTTTCTTGAACTCTTGATCTCTTGATAACTTGATTACTCATGAGTCTTGAATCTCTCTTGAATTCTGAATCTCTTTTAAACTCTAAAACTGTACAGTATTCAATATTAAATCCTGTATACAAATCCTTCATATATATGTATATATTCTAGATAAAGATGTTAGTATATATTTTATAATCAATTAATAATGATAATTGAAATAAGGTTGTTGTAATTAAAACTCCATTCTCCAACAAAGGGAAGATTTAAGAAATAAATCTTTGAAGCAAAGATTTAATATAAACAAGGATTTAAAAAAGGAACTCCAGATAGTTTTAAATTAATGAATTTTAAAAAGAATTGATAAGTTATTGAATATGAATTTTGTTAAAAGGATAAGAGAATAGAGACGTTTTAAAAGTTTTAATTTACCAAGTTTAACTGAAGGGAGACTTGATTAAGATCCGATATAATCCGTAACTGTTTTTGAAATTCGCTGATTATTCGGAATGATCGGGACCAGATTCATACCCGAAAACTTTCGAATAATCATACAATGAAATGGATCATAATAATTGGAGACGGTGGTTGAAGACCAAGAATCTTTACATCGTATGGACTATTCGCTGATGTCTCGGGATGTACACACGATGAGATTATATTATAGCAGCAGTCAAATCGTACTTATAGTTTTTCTGAACAAGTGCTTCTCTCCTTTATTGGACAAGGAATAAAGTGCTTTCGGTTTCGTTTAGACACAAAATGCACTTTTATGGATGTGTGTATGACGGTGTATTTTGGAATGTATCAATTGGTTTTTACTAAATATATATTTGTTTGGTAGCGGAGAACATGTTCTCTTAGCTTAACACCCTTCTTTGAAACGTGCGAGCTCAAAGGTGATATGGATAGTAATTATCAATTATATGTCACGAAATGATAGTGTGGCATACCAAGTGATTAATCTATTGATGATCAAATCATGGCTTAGTTAAGCATAGCTTTGTGTAACGAGACTTCGACAAGCCTCACTCCTCGGAAATGACCAAAACAGGAAAAATGCGGCAATGATATGAGTGACATTTCCTTCTAGATAAAGTGTACCATGGTATGGAGCCAAGGTATTACTTGTGTGGCAACATCTTTTCAAGTGGTTTTTGTTGTCGTGGACGTCCGGTTAAAGGTTGGTAACGACCGAGAGATGACATACTCAGGCGTGCTCTAAGTTACCCAGTTACGAGGTAATCCGACGTCTTGCATTGGCAAAGGACCCGTTTGGTTCTCAGGACATCCCTTTGGAGGTGTACCCAACAGTTAAGGAAGTTACTTAGCCTGGTCATTCATTGGAAATCCATTCTCCACGATGAACCCCTACGGTTTTAGTTGTATGCTATTACGTTAATATAGTATATGGTACTTATGTTGGCTAGGATTGATACATTTACTTGCAAAATGATTTTCTGCATTATGTACTAATAAAAGTATCAAAGTAATTTCCATAAATCAAGCATTTTTGGTTGTCATAAGGAGAAACGTCGCCCAAATCTGCGTTTGCATTGTGTGTGCTGCCCGAGACCTTATGGCAGCTTCATTTTTCAAAAAGTAGTGCGAATTTTTATTCACTGTTATTCATAAGGGAAAAATCCATTCCGTGTTATGCGGCATGGTCTTATATTTACCTTACTTTAAAATAAACCTAAAGATAATTGTTTTAGTTTCTCACCTCAGTCCCTTGACTGACCTGGATTTTATTATTCCTTCACCTAAATTCTAGGTGCCCGTAATTTCCACACGGGAATCCTAGTAGTTTTGGTCTACAGATTTAGTCTGGGAGTCCATTTTAGAGCAGGTGTTGGATTTTAGACTGGACCTGTCATTTAGATCATTATTCTTCTACTGAGAGTTTTTATATTTTCCACTGTGTATTTGTTATACTCTAATAATCATTGTAACTCTAATGTAAAACTGTTGTTATAGCAATAAAAAGTTTTGTTATTTTTGTTCCAATGTGTAAGTACCCCTAACAGTCTGTTTTTATGAATGTTTTAGGTCGGTTTAATTATCGGTTCGAAATTGGCAAAAAGGTGGGTCGTCTTAAAAGTGATATCAGAGCTTTGGTTTATACAATGCTTTGGGGTACGACTGATTTGAACGGATGGAAAGGAATCATCAGAGATAAATGAGTAACTCATTAGAGATAGAGTTAGTAATACCCTAGAATGAGTTTGAGAGTAGTATATACGAGAGAGCATATTTTCACATAAAATGTTTTTGGTTTTGAAAAGTAATATGTTTTGATTATAAAAGGATTTTCTTTGAAATGTAACTATAAATTTGTTATGGTCTGGATAATAAATTAGGAGACTAAAACTGTTAAAATATGAGTATTTAATCTCCCCCAAACAAATAAGGATTTTTAAACTTTGAATATGATCATTTGGTGATTAGAATTTCACAGTTTGACCAAGGATGTTCATATGGAATTGTAATTAAGATAGATAATACAAATATGAAAAGCTTGGTAAATCTAATAATTTGTCGAAAAGAATGTTTTAGAAAATAATTAGGGTAAATTAAGATTAAATGAGTCAGGTTAAAACATGAGCGTTTTCAACGATTTTGGACAGTTGATAAATTCTGTAACAAGGTTTGAACTTAAATTAAGAAATTTAATATGAAAAATAAAGATAGACCACGGACTTATTTCATTCGGGAGTAATTTTTATTTTTCAAAAAATTATTTTCATTAGTGGGTAAATGTAACACCCTGAATTTTTAAATGACATTAAAGAGAATAAATTAAATAATAATTAATTTAATGTTTAGAATTAGAGGAAACGGACAGCATCATTGCGTCGGTCCCAAATTCTAGTCAAGATAGACATTTGGTTTGCGTAAAACGAACAACATATGAAGAAGTTATGAGAGTTTTAAGTTTGTATACACACAGAAATATTTTATGTATATGCATGAGTCAGAGGTGAGTCAGAGATGAGTCAGAATCCAATCCAAAGGATTCAAATTCAAAAAATTCCTCCGAGCGGCAAAATTCCCGCTCTAGAGGGGTGTCGACCTAGGGGTCGACCCTCTTGAAGGGGTGTCGACCCACCCACAGGGGTGTCGACACCCCTAGGGATGAGATGGCACTCGGTTTCAGGGGGTCTGGCAGCTATATATATATATGTCATATTTCTTATATTCTCTTCATTGGGAGTCATGGAGGTCATATGTTGCTGGAGTGCGAACTGAACTGTTTCTACAACAACATACTCTACAAATCCAACTCAGAAATTCTAGATCCGTTCTTCCGAAATTCTCTAAACCTAACGCTATGAGTTTCTAGATTACTTTTAGGTTTAGATAAATAAAAGTATGCTTTGATAGACAAAGAATTGGACATGTTGTAAAGTATGATTATGTGTTAATATGAAATTCTATCTTATGTCATAACAGATCTAATTTCCTAGATCTAATATAATTGTGGTGATTCGATTATGATGTTTATATGGATCTTGACTTGTAACCATGTTATGATGGATGTACATCTATTAATTTGGATAATTTAGACATCACTTGGATCTAGACCTTTATGTTAATCACCTTTCACCTGTCATATTGTGATACATTGATATATATGTGTAAACTTGACAAGTGAATCTACCTTTTGATCTAAACATGTTGCTATGTCACCCTAACTATGCTAGATCTAGGTAATTGAACACCTAATGTTAAATCTAGATCTCATTAAACATCATAGTGATTGCCACAAGTTACTAGTTTGATGTCCACTTTATTATAATGTTAATCACATGTCCATTCACTTTGTTATTATGCCAGTTTATGTTCATGTTTATGCCAAGACATGTTGAAACTATCACCCTTGTCATATTCCCTTTTATTAGTATAGCTTGGCTACATTATAGCTTAGATGCTGCCAAAATACATACGAATACATTAGACAGAAAATGGAGAAAAAGTGATTATAATTTGCATGATTTATGTAATGTTTAATAGGAAATGGGACATGTAATTCAAATGGGGGAAACATAGAAATAGTTACCTATTATGACATTGGTAGATTTGGATTAATGTGGAATGTTTAGTAATTTACTATTAGGAATTGTAAATTGTACTTATGACACGAGGTTAGGTTACATTAGTGGTGGAAGTCTGCCCGGACCCGACCGGCATATCCGACAGCCACTAATATTGAACCTAATGTGGGAGGTCTAAGTACGCAAATATGAATCGGGCTAAGACACAAGGTTAGGCCCAACTGTGGAACAAGACTGCCAGGAACCGACCGGCATATCCAGCATCCACTCGTTGTAGGCCTAATGTGAAAGGTCTAGACCATTATAACCATAATTGGACATGGTAATGAAATGGACTACCTAACCTAATTTAATATGACTATGGACTTAAGTTAGGTGTAGTAACCCGAAAATCCGGGGGAATTTGAGCTGACCAAAAACACAAGTCCAACCCCAAATTACACTGGAAATTCAAGAAACTAATAGAAAGAAGGCAGAGGGTGAGGATAGATAAGATAGAAACTTAGAATAGAAGAAGAAGAAGAACACAACATCAGAGTAACACGGACCTCACAGCGGAACGAATAACATATAATAGATAACATAACTTTGAAATATAACAGTTATGTATACAATAGCACTTATCAGAGTACAACACTTACAACACAGCAGGAATAACTATAGCTATATGATCTTGAAGCCTCCTGCTCCACGCTCTTCCAGTATATCTGTAAATTCCTGACTACTTGACTGCCCGTACAAATTTAGGCACCCAAGAGTTTAGGGAAAACAAAACAAATAAACTCCGGGTCAGTCATGGGACTGGTATGAGTAAAACAGTTTAAACAGGTATATGAACAAGTAAACAATATCTCATAAGACCACGCCGCAGAACGGAACGGGTTTTTCCCTTATGAGAATCCAAAATATCTTTATATCAAAAACCTTTTGATATTATAATAATGTCTATGTACAAATAGATATCAACTAGCAGAAACGCTTTCATCTCACGTTCTACATATATAGTATACAATCAAAATCGCAAGCACGTATTGGATAATGGATTTCCAACTATGACAAGGTATGGAACCACCTTCCGATCAGTGTACTCTAGGAACGATACACTGGAGTTCAACAAGAACATCTTGCAACTCAGCCACACATGACCGACCAGTCATTTCGCTTGAGTGTATCGAATGTACATCACCAACGGTTGGGATCAGCAACCGTTCCCGTATATATATGGGACAACATTGATAGATTTAAGAAACAAATGAACATTCTCTAGATAGGTGATTATACACCCTACTTCGGTGCGACCGACTTAGCCATGCTGCCTGCCCGATTTCTGTCATTTACTGGTTGATGAGGCTAGAAGCTACGCTTTATCATCACATCAGATTCACTTCGAATGCCACATTGTCAGATCCATCAGAATCACTAATTGACGTCTACAACCATACATTACGTGTCAGCTAAAAGAAGTTTCCTTCTCCGCTTCCACTCTTGGTATAGTTGAAGAAATCAATGTACGTGACCGTCTGGAAATACTATGTCAGACATCCATCTTCATTCACTTAGAAATGTCACATCGTCATACCTGCCAAATCACAAATTGACTTATCCAAAAATAACACGGGTATATAGCTAAGAGAAACGAATTCCTCTGCCACCAAACGTGAATACGTTTGAACAGATCAACTTACGCGATCCATTGGATATACTCTGTCAGACCTTCGTCCATACAGGTTGTCCTGGGACTGGACAAACCGAAGGCACTATTCTGTAAACAGGATAGCCCTTGCATTTTACTCCGTCTTCAATTATCTTTGGCATATATGATTCGCGACGCTTATGCCAATACAGAGTGGTTCTATGGATAATAATCCAACCGGTCTCTCCATATTTACAACGTTAAAATGGTCAAAACTTCGACAGTCGGTGAGTTAACTATCAAAGAAAAACAAGTGTGCAAACAACGATATTATTTCCAGGTGGAAATAATACCAATCAAACATCATTTAACTCTTATCTCATTTAGTTCATTAATTTACTTATCTTCTGTTTCCATATATTCTAAATTCTTATTTTCTTTTATCAGAAAACATTTCTGATTCTCGTTTGGAAAACATTTCCAAAACTCCTTTACGATCAAACCTTACCATTTCTTAGTTAAGAAGGAAGTCACTCAAGTTGGGGTATATTTACCTCTCAGTCCTTAACTGAACAACGTTATAACTTCAAAATGGTCAAAGTTTATCTTTTAATCTTTAACAACTTCTTTACCCCTTTCTCGGATCCAATTTTACTAATCCACTTCTATATTTAAAACATTGGTTATAACGATAACGTTATAATCCCTCCTTTCGAATTATCTAACTTTAATTATAACTTCTATTCTTATTAGAATAATTAAACCTAACCCTAATTAATTAGTGTATACTCTTGATTTTAAAAACCGAAAAGTAAATATTACTTTCCCGAATTCAATATAATTGAATTCGATGTAATTCTCTTTCGAGTAATCTCTATTTGATTAACTCTTCTTCGAATAACCTATATTTGATTATCTCTCTTCGAATAACTTATATTCGAAATCTCTCTCTTTCGAATAAACTATATTCGATCTCTTTCTTTCGAATACGATATATTCGATTATCTCCTTTCGATTAAACAAATCGATAGCTCCTTTCTTTTAGCTCTATTCGAATAAACTATATTCGATAACTCTATTTAACTCTTTTCGAATAACTAATATTCGATAACTCTATTTAACTCTTTTCGAATAACTAATATTCGATAACTCTGTTTAACTCTTTTCGAATAACTAATATTCGATAACTCTATTTAACTCTTTTCGAATAACTAATATTCGATTAACTCTTCTTGATTAACTCAACTTAATTGACTCGACTTATTTACCTCAACTGGTCAACTTTAACTGTTCAACTCTAACTGGTCAACTCTACGGGTCAACTTTACTGTTTAACTCTAACTGGTTAACTTGACTTACTTAACCCAACTGGTTAACTTTAACTGTTTAACTCTAACTGGTTAACTCTATTCAATTTACTCTAATCAATCAACTCTAACTGAACTGGTTAACTCTACTGAACTGGTTAACTCTAACTGAACTGGTTAACTCTACTGTTCAACTCTAACTATTTTAACTCTAACTGCTCAACTCTAACTGTTCAACTCTAACTGTTTACCTATAACTGGTTAACTTTAACTGTTTAACTCTAACTGGTTAACTTGACTTACTTAACCCAACTTGTTAACTTTACTTACTTAACCTGTTTGGTTAACTTGACTAACTTAACCTATTTGGTTAAATTGACTAACTTAACCTGTTTGGTTAACTTGACTAACTTAACCTGTCTGGTTAACTTGACTAACTCAACCTGTCTGGTTAACTTGACTAACTCAGCCCATTTGGTTAACTTGACTAACTTAGCCCATTTGGTTAACTTGACTAACTTAACCCATTTGGTTGACTTGACTAACTTAACCCATTTGGTTGACTTGACTAATTTAACCCATTTGGTTGACTTGACTAACTTAACCCATTTGGTTAACTTGACTAACTTAACCCATTTGGTTAACTTGACTAACTTAACCGATTTGGTTAACTTGATTAACTTAACCTGTCTGGTTAACTTGACTAGCTTAACCTGTCTGTTAACTTGATTAACTTAACCCATTTGGTTAACTTGATTAACTTAACTCGCTAATTCATTTTGATTAACTTAACTCGCTAATTCATTTTGATTAACTTAACTCGCTAATTCATTTTGATTAACTTAACTCGTTAATTCATTTTGATTAACTTAACTCGTTAATTCATTTTGATTAACTTAACTTACTAATTCCATTTGATTAACTCAACACGCTAATTCCAATTTGATTAATTCGACTCGATAACTCACTTGACCGATTCGACTTGGCTAACTCATTTAGCAGGGTTTGACTAACTCTTTTAACATGTTTTGACTAACTCTTTAACAAGTTTTGACAAACTCTTTTGACTTGGTTCGACTAATTCATTTGACTTGGTTCGACTAGTTCATTCTAGTTCATTTTGATTAACTCAACTCGTTTGACAAATCTGATTTAACTAACTTATTTGACAAATCCCTTTTTAATAACTCTATTTATTCCCTAAATAAATATTCCCTTTTAATAATTCTATTTATTCCCTAAATAAATATTTCCTCTTTATCTTTCTATTTATTTCTCCAAATAAATATCTCTATTTAAAATTCTATTTATCCAATAAATAAATATCTCCTTTTTATAAAACCCTTCGATTTTTATAAGTCAATTCATTTTCAATATAAATATTGAAAATTCCCTTTCCTACATTTCGGTATTCGTATGGTATTTGAAAGACCAAATGCCAATGATCAATATCATCCAACCATATACAATAAATAACAGATTATATATCACAGCATATATCGCAATATACAAATAACCGTGAAATAATTGTTGAGGAATCCAGTTCCATATGATATACAATAAAATCAACATATGTTACACAATAAAATAATTGTTGAGGAATCCAGTTCCATATCATCCAACCTTTTTCCCTGCATCCACAGATGTTACACAATAAAATCAACATCGCTTTCAGTTCCATATGATATATTCTGTTAAACAGAATCAATATAGAAATTTCACTAACTGACTAGCAGTTCAATCAAACAGCCAACACACAGTAGATCAGACAATTTCTAACAGTTCTAAAAATACAACATGAAATTTTAAACTGTTCAGAGTTAGTGAGATTTACTCACATTTTGCGCGTTAGCCGTTAAATAACAGTTTGCGTTATTTGATTCAGTCGGACAATTTATTTCGCCATAAAATGTAACGTGCTCCAATTGACTCGCGGTCAGTCCCATTGTGTTGCTCCCGTCCACACGATCCTGTTGGATCTTGTTTCACGGAATTCTGTTTACGTATGAACGAGTTATTCAGTTTACAAGCTTGAAACAATTTAAATTAAAATAACTTAGACTACTTTCTTTAATTGGGCTTACTTAACTTTCCCCGGCCCATTACCCTTTGAACCAGTCTTCCCCAACGATGATACAGGAACCCGACTCCTTCCTCAAGCCATTACAACGACTTCGGCCACCTCGTTCTCCATCACCGAACCACGAATCCAACCACCGAGACTACCACTCTCCCTCTCTTCAATTTCCGAACACCTCCACCCCAATTTAACCCACCTCGCACCAACCTCCTGATACGCGACTTCCAGCTACCTGCTGCTGAGCCCGAAAACCTGCGACACCGAGTATCACCGGAATCCACCAAAAAATCAAAACCACTTCCACTCGACTTCCTGAACCCAACGGTGACCTCCGTCCCTCGATTCGATGCACGAAACCCCCAAAATCCTTAACCCTAGAACACGGGTTTCCAATTCCATCGAACGAAAAGGATCCCGACTCCTCAAAACTGCTATCGAACTGAAGCGAACAGCACCCAAATTCAAATATATGTACTTTGTGATTTGTAGAAATTGATTTGAATTTTGTGAGAATTTTATTTTGTTCAAACCTTTTTCTGTGAGTAAGAAAACAACGACGGTTTTCCTCTTTGACTTTGTGATGAGTTGAATTAGGTTTTAGCAAAGTTAAGGTGATTATATAGTGCAAAAATATTATTTTTATATTTATTTAAATATTGTTTTATAAGCAAACGTTGATTATATTTGTCGTCTAAAATCCCTGTGATCACATACGATACCTAAAAATCACGAAAATGGACATGTAGCTAGAGTTTGACATTACGGTCCTAACGAAACTGGTTTCGTCGAATTCCGACTCCGTATGCTCACACCGCGTATTTTTAACTGTCAAAATACTGACTGTTTCTCACTCTAAAAATCCATACGACTACACAGTGACTCTAAAAACCACGAAACTTCACATGTAGCAACTTTAACACCCCGTAATTCTGCGACATTAAGATTCTCAAATTAAAGTATAATTAATTTTTAAAAGAAAAATTAAAAGAAAAAGATCCATGCAGTTGTTTAATTTAAGTATTGTAACTAACATGAAAAAAAAGAGGCAAGGAGAGAACAATAATTATTATTGTTCTAAGACTTATTAGCAAAAGCCTCTGTAGCTCAGTTGGTTAAGGCATTGGATTGGTAGCATGGAGGTCGGGGGTTCGAACCCCGGCGGCGGCATAATTTTTTATCATTGTTTTAGAGAGGGCCAACTAAACATGCAAATATATGTATGTATACAAATTCAAAATTTGAAAGGATAAGAACGTACGTATAAGGAATAAAGAAAATATATATATATACATATGAGAAATATAAATATATATATATATATATATTCAAAAATATATGTATACGAAAGATAAAATTCAAGATAAGGCTACAGTCAATGAAATATGGCAACATCATTTGAATTTTGAAAATAAAATGAAAGTTGTGCGTATATATATACGCGTAAAATGATCGTTAGAGGAATTGTATACATATAAGAATATTTCATGTGAATAAAACAGTTAAATAAATTCCAGAAATTCAAAAGTTTGAAAATCAAACTTTTACGCCAAAATAGCTTGTGGGACCCAATGCTGACTCAGCACTGCGTGTATGATAAGGTTTGGCTAGATTCATCTACGTACCTGGACTATTTTCTTAACTAGGTTCAATGCTGACTCAGCGCTGCGTGTACGATAAGGTCTTGAGCAGCTATATAAACAGCCCTAGTCTTCATTCTCTTTGCACCAATTCTCTTCTATCCTTATGCTGCTAAGATTCATGGCTTCTTCCCCTCTTCTAAATTTTCTTAAATAAATAAAATAAAATATGATTCAAGACGAGGAGATGCTGCTAAAAGACTTTTAAGGAGGAAATAGGATAGCTCAGATTTGTTTTGGGATGATTTCTCTTTCCAAGCTTGAAGAATCTTGGATGCATCGGCTTTGGATTGCTATGGCTGGCTTTTGTTACATTGGGGAATATAAATGTATTTTATGCTTCTTTATTTTGTAAAGACAGTTGATACTCTGATATTGTAAAGGAACCTTGTACAAATTATTTTGTCAATAAAGCAAAGTTTTATTTTCCGCTGTTTAATGTTTGTCTGTCTTGTAATTTATCTGCATCTTTTACCCATAATGCTCCACAGAACTTAGTGCATTCCCTTTGTGAGTGACACTAACGGATGTGGGGTGCTACACGTGGTATCAGAGCTGAAGGTTACCGGATCAGATAAAAGATTTGAAAAATTATTTTCAAAAGGTTTTTAAAGAAGCATTTTTAAAAGAAAGGATTTGTTTTAAAGGCATATTCCCCAAAGCCATACGCATTGTCTCCTTTTCCTCTGTTTGAATTCTTGTCTCCTTCTTTCTTGAGTCTCTGGGGCTCCTAGCTTTCTGGGAGGTAACCTCATCGAAGGGCGAAGTAGTGCCCGACTTCCGTCTATAGCCGTAGTTGTTTCACTTACGGCCAGTCTTCTTTCAAGGTTATAGGGATTTTGCGTGCGATGGAGGTGGCTTTCGAGAGATTTGCCAATGTGGTTACACACGGAAAAGGATGAGGAGTTTGGCAAAAGAGCACAACCCAAGGATGAGGAAAATCATGGATGTAGACTTGGCTCACAAAGGAGGAAGGGATTATAAAACCTAAGACAAGAGGAAGTATCTTTACTCGGGTATGATAGGGCATATAATTAAGGACGAGGGCAAGAACAAAGGACAAGATTTTCAGAAGGGAAAGTACATACTATGCGTACCTAGGAGAAAGGTAGTAAAGTTCTATTGGAAGAGTCTAGTTTTCTGTTCGTACTATTTCCTTAGGTTCCAGCGCTTCTTAATTGTTCATACCCACTTCCATAGTTGAGTCTCTGCACCATAGTACGTGTATAGTAGAAAGATCCCACTAGAGTCTCAAATCCAATTGGTGGTCCGACCAGTTTTTGGTTAGTAGGGATTTGAGGATAGCTATCGAGTTTGCTTATATCATCTCACGTAGATCGTCTAAATTCGGTGAAGATATTCCTTGGATGCTTGTCTGATATTGGTTTAGGCCTTTGGGGCTTGTACTTGAGGAATGTCGAGTTCGGTTTGGATGGTTTGCATGAAAGATGAATAGTTGTGGTAGGTACTCTAAAAAGTACGGAGTGATCTTTTGACTCTCATAGTTATGGCGTGATGGATAAGCTAAGAGGGAGGCCTCTAATCATCTTAGTACATATACTTGGCGCCGTGATTGACATCTGTTTATTTTGGAAATGGAGATTAGGAACTTCACAATCGTGAAGATAAATTGGTTAAGATACGGTGGAGTAAAGCTCAAGAAGGCTAGATACTAGCAACATGCCCTTTTTCCTTAAGGGTGCATCCTTGATTTCTCTGTTTAGGAGCTTTACGCGTAGTTGTTTCTCTCTTTCCAAAGTATATCCTCTAGGTCGTATCTGCGATCCTTAGGTAGAAGCCAATGGATGTAAACATGTATTTGAAACATGTTATGGTTGAATGGTTGCAAGTGGTTGCAAATGGTTGCTCGTGGATGCATATGCATACGTATTAGGCACTAGATCAAGTTTGGACGCTCTCATATTGCATTTACATATATGCATTTGTTTATAAGTTGAACTTGATATGATATCATATGGACGTTGCATATGGATGAATGGCTGTGCACGCATGTAGTATTTACATGACTAGGGATGTTTGCATGCATGATTGGACGCATGGCACTAACATGATTTGCATTAAGGAGGTCAACTGAATCAGTAGACCGCCTGATTTTGCATTAGATAGAGACATATACACACACTATGCATATGAACATGAAAGCATTAGAAATTTTTTAAGGACAATGAATGCCTGTGATTGAATGGTTGAGTAGATGGGTGATTGGATGGTAAGACACATTCTTCCTAACTTGAAGATTTCGGGGACGAAATCCTTTTAAGTGGGGGAGAATGTAACACCCCGTAATTCTGCGACATTAAGATTCTCAAATTAAAGTATAATTAATTTTTAAAAGAAAAATTAAAAGAAAAAGATCCATGCAGTTGTTTAATTTAAGTATTGTAACTAACATGAAAAAAAAGAGGTAAGGAGAGAACAATAATTATTATTGTTCTAAGACTTATTAGCAAAAGCCTCTGTAGCTCAGTTGGTTAAGGCATTGGATTGGTAGCATGGAGGTCGGGGGTTCGAACCCCGGCGGCGGCATAATTTTTTATCATTGTTTTAGAGAGGGCCAACTAAACATGCAAATATATGTATGTATACAAATTCAAAATTTGAAAGGATAAGAACGTACGTATAAGGAAATAAAGAAAATATATATATATACATATGAGAAATATAAATATATATATATATATTCAAAAATATATGTATACGAAAGATAAAATTCAAGATAAGGCTACAGTCAATGAAATATGGCAACATCATTTGAATTTTGAAAATAAAATGAAAGTTGTGCGTATATATATACGCGTAAAATGGTCGTTAGAGGAATTGTATACATATAAGAATATTTCATGTGAATAAAACAGTTAAATAAATTCCAGAAATTCAAAAGTTTGAAAATCAAACTTTTACGCCAAAATAGCTTGTGGGACCCAATGCTGACTCAGCACTGCGTGTATGATAAGGTTTGGCTAGATTCATCTACGTACCTGGACTATTTTCTTAACTAGGTTCAATGCTGACTCAGCGCTGCGTGTACGATAAGGTCTTGAGCAGCTATATAAACAGCCCTAGTCTTCATTCTCTTTGCACCAATTCTCTTCTATCCTTATGCTGCTAAGATTCATGGCTTCTTCCCCTCTTCTAAATTTTCTTAAATAAATAAAATAAAATATGATTCAAGACGAGGAGATGCTGCTAAAAGACTTTTAAGGAGGAAATAGGATAGCTCAGATTTGTTTTGGGATGATTTCTCTTTCCAAGCTTGAAGAATCTTGGATGCATCGGCTTTGGATTGCTATGGCTGGCTTTTGTTACATTGGGGAATATAAATGTATTTTATGCTTCTTTATTTTGTAAAGACAGTTGATACTCTGATATTGTAAAGGAACCTTGTACAAATTATTTTGTCAATAAAGCAAAGTTTTATTTTCCGCTGTTTAATGTTTGTCTGTCTTGTAATTTATCTGCATGTTTTACCCATAATGCTCCACAGAACTTAGTGCATTCCCTTTGTGAGTGACACTAACGGATGTGGGGTGCTACACGTGGTATCAGAGCTGAAGGTTACCGGATCAGATAAAAGATTTGAAAAATTATTTTCAAAAGGTTTTTAAAGAAGCATTTTTAAAAGAAAGGATTTGTTTTAAAGGCATATTCCCCAAAGCCATACGCATTGTCTCCTTTTCCTCTGTTTGAATTCTTGTCTCCTTCTTTCTTGAGTCTCTGGGGCTCCTAGCTTTCTGGGAGGTAACCTCATCGAAGGGCGAAGTAGTGCCCGACTTCCGTCTATAGCCGTAGTTGTTTCACTTACGGCCAGTCTTCTTTCAAGGTTATAGGGATTTTGCGTGCGATGGAGGTGGCTTTCGAGAGATTTGCCAATGTGGTTACACACGGAAAAGGATGAGGAGTTTGGCAAAAGAGCACAACCCAAGGATGAGGAAAATCATGGATGTAGACTTGGCTCACAAAGGAGGAAGGGATTATAAAACCTAAGACAAGAGGAAGTATCTTTACTCGGGTATGATAGGGCATATAATTAAGGACGAGGGCAAGAACAAAGGACAAGATTTTCAGAAGGGAAAGTACATACTATGCGTACCTAGGAGAAAGGTAGTAAAGTTCTATTGGAAGAGTCTAGTTTTCTGTTCGTACTATTTCCTTAGGTTCCAGCGCTTCTTAATTGTTCATACCCACTTCCATAGTTGAGTCTCTGCACCATAGTACGTGTATAGTAGAAAGATCCCACTAGAGTCTCAAATCCAATTGGTGGTCCGACCAGTTTTTGGTTAGTAGGGATTTGAGGATAGCTATCGAGTTTGCTTATATCATCTCACGTAGATCGTCTAAATTCGGTGAAGATATTCCTTGGATGCTTGTCTGATATTGGTTTAGGCCTTTGGGGCTTGTACTTGAGGAATGTCGAGTTCGGTTTGGATGGTTTGCATGAAAGATGAATAGTTGTGGTAGGTACTCTAAAAAGTACGGAGTGATCTTTTGACTCTCATAGTTATAGCGTGATGGATAAGCTAAGAGGGAGGCCTCTAATCATCTTAGTACATATACTTGGCGCCGTGATTGACATCTGTTTATTTTGGAAATGGAGATTAGGAACTTCACAATCGTGAAGATAAATTGGTTAAGATACGGTGGAGTAAAGCTCAAGAAGGCTAGATACTAGCAACATGCCCTTTTTCCTTAAGGGTGCATCCTTGATTTCTCTGTTTAGGAGCTTTACGCGTAGTTGTTTCTCTCTTTCCAAAGTATATCCTCTAGGTCGTATCTGCGATCCTTAGGTAGAAGCCAATGGATGTAAACATGTATTTGAAACATGTTATGGTTGAATGGTTGCAAGTGGTTGCAAATGGTTGCTCGTGGATGCATATGCATACGTATTAGGCACTAGATCAAGTTTGGACGCTCTCATATTGCATTTACATATATGCATTTGTTTATAAGTTGAACTTGATATGATATCATATGGACGTTGCATATGGATGAATGGCTGTGCACGCATGTAGTATTTACATGACTAGGGATGTTTGCATGCATGATTGGACGCATGGCACTAACATGATTTGCATTAAGGAGGTCAACTGAATCAGTAGACCGCCTGATTTTGCATTAGATAGAGACATATACACACACTATGCATATGAACATGAAAGCATTAGAAATTTTTTAAGGACAATGAATGCCTGTGATTGAATGGTTGAGTAGATGGGTGATTGGATGGTAGGACACATTCTTCCTAACTTGAAGATTTCGGGGACGAAATCCTTTTAAGTGGGGGAGAATGTAACACCCCGTAATTCTGCGACATTAAGATTCTCAAATTAAAGTATAATTAATTTTTAAAAGAAAAATTAAAAGAAAAAGATCCATGCAGTTGTTTAATTTAAGTATTGTAACTAACATGAAAAAAAAGAGGTAAGGAGAGAACAATAATTATTATTGTTCTAAGACTTATTAGCAAAAGCCTCTGTAGCTCAGTTTGTTAAGGCATTGGATTGGTAGCATGGAGGTCGGGGGTTCGAACCCCGGCGGCGGCATAATTTTTTATCATTGTTTTAGAGAGGGCCAACTAAACATGCAAATATATGTACGTATACAAATTCAAAATTTGAAAGGATAAGAACGTACGTATAAGGAAATAAAGAATATATATATATATATATACACATATGAGAAATATAAATATATATATATATATATATTCAAAAATATATGTATACGAAAGATAAAATTCAAGATAAGGCTACAGTCAATGAAATATGGCAACATCATTTGAATTTTGAAAATAAAATGAAAGTTGTGCGTATATATATACGCGTAAAATGGTCGTTAGAGGAATTGTATACATATAAGAATATTTCATGTGAATAAAACAGTTAAATAAATTCCAGAAATTCAAAAGTTTGAAAATCAAACTTTTACGCCAAAATAGCTTGTGGGACCCAATGCTGACTCAGCACTGCGTGTATGATAAGGTTTGGCTAGATTCATCTACGTACCTGGACTATTTTCTTAACTAGGTTCAATGCTGACTCAGCGCTGCGTGTACGATAAGGTCTTGAGCAGCTATATAAACAACCCTAATCTTCATTCTCTTTGCACCAATTCTCTTCTATCCTTATGCTGCTAAGATTCATGGCTTCTTCCCCTCTTCTAAATTTTCTTAAATAAATAAAATAAAATATGATTCAAGACGAGGAGATGCTGCTAAAAGACTTTTAAGGAGGGATTCAAATCAAAGTTTCAAGTGAAGAATTCAAAGGCTAGCTCAAACAAGTTTCAAGCAACGACGCACGAATCATAGCCACGCTTTCCTTCTTTTCTAGATCTATTTTCGGTAAGTTGGTTATTTCTAGATCTGAATATTTTGTTTTATTTGTGACATGAAATTAAAGGAATAAAGGAATATGCCAAGTCTCTCTCTCTCTTCGAATCTGTGTTTATACTCTTGGACTGAATTAAGAACTGTTATGATTCGAGGACAAATAAGACTGTAACCGTGACTATGACTATAGAACTGTGGCCTTTGAAAGCATATGCCTTTGGACTATGACATAAGCCTTTGATTTTGGGACATATAAACATTGCCTATGACAATGACTTAGGACTATGGGAATTATTTTCCCTTTTGGACTATGAACATCGCCTATATTGCCTATGACCATGGACATTACTTATGACTAAGAACATAAGCCTTTGAATTAGACATAAACTATTGCTTATGACATAATGAGGACAATTGTGATTTTGACACCCATGATTCATGATTAGGAAAATATTGCTTTAGTTTGGTGATTGTGAAATTGGGTCTAAACCCAATTATTTATTCTACCTGTTCCTTGGTTTTTTTCTTTGGTTTTAAGACAGTGGGAATTTACCTATTAAGTTAGGTCTACCCACGTTCTTGAACCTATTTTGCCCATTCTTTGGTTTTAAGACAGTGGGAATTTACCTATTTAGTTAGGTCTACCCATATTCTTGAACCTACATTGTTATCCAAACCTTTTTATGCCAATTATTCCTTCTTGTCATTTTGATTCATTCCCTTTTTATCTACGAATCTAGATTTATTTATAATCTAGGTTGAATCACGATTATTCGAACGGTGGGAATGCGATTTGGGGAAAAACATGGAAATGAATATGAACGTAATTGTAAACTTGGAAATTGGCATAATTTGGAATATGTATTATGACATGCATATTAAAATGAAAACGGGGAAATTTGACATGGATTTGGGAATATGTGATTTTGACATATTAAATTTAGCGTTAGTAAGTAAGCTAAATTTTAGGCATAAAATGTAAACTAGAAAAATAATTCTAGTTTTGCCATAAATTGTGAATTAGGAAGTTAAACCAAGATTGGGTTAATTAAGGTTGATTTGGAATAAGTATATTAGCACAATTTTGAATTTATTCATAATTGTGAGCAATTGTCATGTTTAGAATAAATTATGGTTAGCGACACTAAATTTGGTATAATTTACATACCAAAAAATATAAATATGATAAATAAGAGAGAATGGACCATAATAATAAATGTGACAATGTACATTAAAAGAGTAGTAATGAAATAAGTAAATTAGGAGTAATTTACTTATAGAATTCGTCATAAATGTTAAATTGTTCATTTACCACAAAATATGTAACTTGGTTAAGTTTTGGCCATAAATTATAAACTAGGATATTTAATCTAGTTTCGGTAATGAAATAGGATATGGCCTAAACTGCATGTTGGGTTAGGACTTGGGCCTAGAATATAAGTATACTAGTAGGCTTGACAAATAAATATAGGCTAAATTTGTCTAAAAAGGGGAAATGGGCTTTTGAAATAAATTGTTAACAATTTATAAACAAAAGAAAAGTATTTTGATAACATCCCTTTTTATAACACATAGACCAGAAGGTTCTAGGGTGACAGAGAGGATAGTGTCTAGGCTTGGGTTTGGAAAATACAAGTTTCCTGCCCTCCCTGGCTATCCCTAACTGATCCGAAGGACGGGATGGTTGTTTTCAAAACCAGATTTGGAAATTAATCAAAAACCCTTTGAACTTAGAAAACATGAATATGCCTAACCCGAGGTTAGACTGAGTTGCGGTGTAAACCTTCCCGGAACCGACCGGCACATCCAGTAACCGCAGCAATATCTTTCTAATGTGAGAGGTTGCGGCTTTAATTTATTAATTAAAGCTAGAACAAGAATGGGAGAGTTAAGTCTATAGGAACACTTAACCAACCTAACACGGTTAAGCTAGAATGGGAAGGTTAAGGAACACTTAACCAACTTAGCACAGCTAAAGCTAGAATGGGAGGGTTAAGTCCATGGGAATACTTAGCCAAATTAACATGTTGACTAGACTAGAAGGTGGGGTTAAGTAAAGTTAATACACTTAGCCAATTTAACATGTTAATTAGACTAGAGGTTGGGGTTAAGTAATACACTTAGCCAAATTAATATGTTAACTGGACTAGACCATAGGGTTAAGTAAACTTGAACGCTTAACCATCAGAATATGATAAATGAATAGGGTTAAGTAAAAAGCATGAAGGGATAACACTTAACCAGTGTAATAGGATAAGGGAAGAGGGTTAAGATAGCTTGAATCGACTAAATACACTTAACCAACCCAACCTGGCGAGAAAGAAAACTAAGTAGTAGACCTCAGTTGAAAAAGGGACTAAGTAGTAAAACTTAGTTAAGAAAACAAGGAATTTGGAAACTAAGTGGTAAACCTTAGTTAGTAGAACTAAGTAGTAATTCTTAGTATAACACGAAGGAGCAGACATCCATCTGGTTTTAAGAAGGCTCCAACGAATTGGGTTACGAAGCCCGAGGCTTCGAGGGGACGTGAGGGTACTCTTGGTATCCCTCTGTGAGGCTGCAGATGATCATCCTGGGCTCACAGAGGTTAAGGTCTGCGTTAGAAGAACCGAGGGTATGCCTTGGTTGCAATATATATATGTGGCAACCTAAAGACTAGGATGGACCAGCGTGATTCGGCGAGAAGACGGTAGCCCTGTGATAGCAACTCGTCGTCTACCATCCATCTTGAGTCAATCGAGATACGTGAAGCGGAAAGGCGGAGAACTCCAAAAGACCATATACTTGCTATCTAGTTATGGTTGCGGATGGCCATAGGATAGTGGGGCACCGGGGGCTGGCGTATAGTTCTCATTTTACAAGGTGTGCCTTTCATTAGCTGAGGGAGGGGTCAAGTGGGACCATAGCCACTGGAGTAAAAACAGACCTTAGCATCTGCATCGGCAGATATCTGAAAGCTCCCAACCGAGTTCTGTATTCCTTGATTTGCCCTGTCACATGACTCGGATCGCACATTACAGGACATGTGCATCTAGACAAGCGATAACGATTCGCGATACATACGTGGGGAAGCCTAGGAACATATACCACTCTAGGTAGTGTGTCCTAGACTTGGGGGCATTGTTCGACAGGTAGCGTAATCCCTAGTTGGACTAGGTGGCATAAACCCTGAACTCGAAAAGCGTTCAGCAGATAGCGTAAAACTATAGTTAAATCTAGAAAGCAGTGGATAGAAAACCCTAGATTAGATCTAGGTAACAACTAATAAATGGATGCCTGAAGGCGATGGAAAATACAGGGATTGGGATCACGTTATCGTTACTAGTTGAAACACTAGTTAGGCGGTGCAGAGATATAGAAACCAGTATAACAAGTAAATAGTGAAGCAGCGAAAGTATTAGAGCGTATCCAGTTTATCTTAGCATATCTTGTGACTACCTTGTCTAATCTTGTTGACCCTATCGTCATGGTGTAATCTTGTATTCAGTTAATTCATGTCGTTTTGTTTTCCATGTTCACATGCTAGAAGTTACTGAACTTACTCAGGCTTTATGTCTGACTCTGTTTTTCTTTCGTCTTCTTTCTTCCGTTCTCCCCCCCCCCACAGGTTGTTAAGGAGGAAATAGGATAGCTCAGATTTGTTTTGGGATGATTTCTCTTTCCAAGCTTGAAGAATCTTGGATGCATCGGCTTTGGATTGCTATGGCTGGCTTTTGTTACATTGGGGAATATAAATGTATTTTATGCTTCTTTATTTTGTAAAGACAGTTGATACTCTGATATTGTAAAGGAACCTTGTACAAATTATTTTGTCAATAAAGCAAAGTTTTATTTTCCGCTGTTTAATGTTTGTCTGTCTTGTAATTTATCTGCATCTTTTACCCATAATGCTCCACAGAACTTAGTGCATTCCCTTTGTGAGTGACACTAACGGATGTGGGGTGCTACAGCAACTATCTGGCATTGCAGATCCAACAAAACTAGTTTCGTCGAATTCCGACTTCGTTTGCAAAACCGGCTATTTTTAAAGCTCTGAATAGACCCATTTAAATATATAAATATATTTAAATAAAATTAAATTAAATAAAAATAAATTTATATTATCGTATATCTTCACATATGATATCGTATAGCTCCAGAATATCATATCAGAATTTACAGCTTGATATTTCAGATTCAGATTATCTCGATATTCAGTTTATACTGAAAATCCATTTATAACGTATATAAACGTCGCAAATTATAAAGGAATTCCACAGCGACTTTTTCTGAAATTTGATTTGGACGTACATCAAAATCTACATGACGAAATCCCGATTTTTCTCTTCCACTAGAAAGATATACTCCACCAGCTCCGCACGTTTCTTGTTTCACAGAAATCCGGCTTAAAACGAATCCTGTACATTCAGTTGAAGTTCAAATCGCCAAATAGCGAACTACAGCGCCATTTCGAGCTCGTTTATAAATATATTATAAACTATATGTTCAACTGCCATTATTTAAATATATTCGTTATTCCAATTAAATTCCAAGCTGAATTATATATCACGGGTGATCCAGTTCACACCATATCGTCATTTCGGCCAATTCTGATTATTTCAGGATTAAATATATTATTTAATTTAATATTTTAAATTAAATATTCACTATTATTTAATTAACGGTTATTTAATTCTCTAAATCACTATTTATATAATTAAATTAATAAATTATTATCTTGCTAAAATACGGGTCACTACAATCTTCCCCCCTTAATAAAATTTCGTCCTCGAAATTGCTAAGCTAGGGGACGACCCTATCTACTGGGTAAATTTTTTTCTGTTTACCTCTTATCTCCGGTTTCAACTGAACCAATTAATATCGAATGAAATACTAATTTATTCTGACTAACTAAAATTTTAAAAATCCTAAAAATTTTCTAACGCCTTAGCTTTCCGAAAAAATTTCGCCAGCACTTCCTTTGTACTGGTCAATATCTCAAACTCCAACTCCCCTCTCTGGGCCTTCTTTATCCCAAAAGAAAATCAAATAGCCAAGCGGCTTGCCAATTCGGCTCATAAATCCCATATCCATATATAATATAAACTGGTACCTTTTTGTCGGGCATATCAACTCTATCACTTCCATATGCTATCAACTCAGCATATACCAGTGTTATCCCAATTGAATTCCAATCAGTTCATATCCTCAAATCCAAATCGAATTTCATTCAAACCCCAATATCAAATTCCAAATTATTGACTTATCAATTTGGTTCCATTCTAGATTATCTTTAATCCAATTCAATTTTATTTAACTTAGTTCAAGTTTAATTCTAATTCACTTATTCACATTTGTCATCTCAGTCTATTTAACTTCATACGTTAAATTTTAATTCCAGAACTTAAATCCCTGGGTAAATTTCAAATCAATTTGAAAACATAATGCCAATTCAAAACCTTTGAATCTCCAAACAGCTTGTTTTCTCAAAACAATTCAAATCAAAATCTTTTGTAGTAATCCACCACTTAGAACTCGAAAATCACACCGATGATACTGCGCATTCATCATCGGAATTATCTTCCAGCGACCCAAGTGATTTCAATACTATATCATTTCCAAAACCATTACTAAATACTTCCATTTTGAAAACATTTCAAAATCTCCCAAGAACTTAAAATTTCCTTATTTTAATTCCAATTCTGATTTAATTCAGATTTAATTCATCTTATTTCATATACTTTACTTATATGATTCTGATTAGTTATTTATAATCATTTCACTTTTATAACCTTACTCGATTATATTACCAATCAACACAACCAATATACTATATCAAAATATATTCGGGTAAAATTATTTCTTTTACCCTTCTTTCAAAACATACCATGACGGTTCATCGTATTCGAGTGTTTAGTAACCCCTATCGGTACAGTGGATCAAACTGATCGACCAGAATTCACAAACTACTCATCCAATAAATCTCCACAATATAAAATCATTTTATATTAAATAACATATACGTTCACTCGTATATATACACTCAACTTAATCTAGGATATTACTGATCCTATCTCTACTGAGTTACGCCACAGAGCCAAGGTAATTCACTTAACTTAAGCTCAGATACCAGCTGTAGTAACCCGAAAATCCGGGGGAATTTGAGCTGACCAAAAACACAAGTCCAACCCCAAATTACACTGGAAATTCAAGAAACTAATAGAAAGAAGGCAGAGGGTGAGGATAGATAAGATAGAAACTTAGAATAGAAGAAGAAGAAGAACACAACATCAGAGTAACACGGACCTCACAGCGGAACGAATAACATATAATAGATAACATAACTTTGAAATATAACAGTTATGTATACAATAGCACTTATCAGAGTACAACACTTACAACACAGCGGGAATAACTATAGCTATATGATCTTGAAGCCTCCTGCTCCACGCTCTTCCAGTATATCTGTAAATTCCTGACTACTTGACTGCCCGTACAAATTTAGGCACCCAAGAGTTTAGGGAAAACAAAACAAATAAACTCCGGGTCAGTCATGGGACTGGTATGAGTAAAACAGTTTAAACAGGTATATGAACAAGTAAACAATATCTCATAAGACCACGCCACAGAACGGAACGGGTTTTTCCCTTATGAGAATCCAAAATATCTTTATATCAAAAACCTTTTGATATTATAATAATGTCTATGTACAAATAGATATCAACTAGCAGAAACGCTTTCATCTCACGTTCTACATATATAGTATACAATCAAAATCGCAAGCACGTATTGGATAATGGATTTCCAACTATGACAAGGTATGGAACCACCTTCCGATCAGTGTACTCTAGGAACGATACACTGGAGTTCAACAAGAACATCTTGCAACTCAGCCACACATGACCGACCACTCATTTCGCTTGAGTGTATCGAATGTACATCACCAACGGTTGGGATCAGCAACCGTTCCCGTATATATATGGGACAGCATTGATAGATTTAAGAAACAAATGAATATTCTCTAGATAGGTGATTATACACCCTACTTCGGTGCGACCGACTTAGCCATGCTGCCTGCCCGATTTCTGTCATTTACTGGTTGATGAGGCTAGAAGCTACGCTTTATCATCACATCAGATTCACTTCGAATGCCACATTGTCAGATCCATCAGAATCACTAATTGATGTCTACAACCATACATTACGTGTCAGCTAAAAGAAGTTTCCTTCTCCGCTTCCACTCTTGGTATAGTTGAAGAAATCAATGTACGTGACCGTCTGGAAATACAATGTCAGACATCCATCTTCATTCACTTAGAAATGTCACATCGTCATACCCGCCAAATCACAAATTGACTTATCCAAAAATAACACGGGTATACAGCTAAGAGAAACGAATTCCTCTGCCACCAAACGTGAATACGTTTGAACAGATCAACTTACGCGATCCATTGGATATACTCTGTCATACCTTCGTCCATACAAGTTGTCCTGGGACTGGACAAACCGAAGGCACTATTCTGTAAACAGGATAGCCCTTGCATTTTACTCCGTCTTCAATTATCTTTGGCGTATATGATTCGCGACGCTTATGCCAATACAGAGTGGTTCTATGGATAATAATCCAACCGGTCTCTCCATATTTACAACGTTAAAATGGTCAAAACTTCGATAGTCAGTGAGTTAACTATCAAAGAAAAACAAGTGTGCAAACAACGATATTATTTCCAGGTGGAAATAATACCAATCAAACATCATTTAACTCTTATCTCATTTAGTTCATTAATTTACTTATCTTCTGTTTCCATATATTCTAAATTCTTATTTTCTTTTATCAGAAAACATTTCTGATTCTCGTTTGGAAAACATTTCCAAAACTCCTTTACGATCAAACCTTACCATTTCTTAGTTAAGAAGGAAGTCACTCAAGTTGGGGTATAATTACCTCTCAGACCTTAACTGAACAACGTTATAACTTCAAAATGGTCAAAGTTTATCTTTTAATCTTTAACAACTTCTTTACGCCTTTCTCGGATCCAATTTTACTAATCCACTTCTATATTTAAAACATTGGTTATAACGATAACGTTATAATCCCTCCTTTCGAATTATCTAACTTTAATTATAACTTCTATTCTTATTAGAATAATTAAACCTAACCCTAATTAATTAGTGTATACTCTTGATTTTAAAAACCGAAAAGTAAATATTACTTTCCCGAATTCAATATAATTGAATTCGACGTAATTCTCTTTCGAGTAATCTCTATTTGATTAACTCTTCTCCGAATAACCTATATTCGATTATCTCTCTTCGAATAACTTATATTCGAAATCTCTTTCTTTCGAATAAACTATATTCGATCTCTTTCTTTCGAATACGATATATTCGATTATCTCCTTTCGATTAAACAAATCGATAGCTCCTTTCTTTTAGCTCTATTCGAATAAACTATATTCGATAACTCTATTTAACTCTTTTCGAATAACTAATATTCGATAACTCTATTTAACTCTTTTCGAATAACTAATATTCGATAACTCTATTTAACTCTTTTCGAATAACTAATATTCGATTAACTCTTCTTGATTAACTCAACTTAATTGACTCGACTTATTTACCTCAACTGGTCTACTTTAACTGTTCAACTCTAACTGGTCAACTCTACGGGTCAACTTTACTGTTTAACTCTAACTGGTTAACTTGACTTACTTAACCCAACTAGTTAACTTTAACTGTTTAACTCTAACTGGTTAACTCTATTCAATTTACTCTAATCAATTAACTCTAACTGGACTGGTTAACTCTACTGAACTGGTTAACTCTAACTGAACTGGTTAACTCTACTGTTCAACTCTAACTGTTTTAACTCTAACTGCTCAACTCTAACTGTTCAACTCTAACTGTTTACCTATAACTAGTTAACTTTAACTGTTTAACTCTAACTGGTTAACTTGACTTACTTAACCCAACTTGTTAACTTTACTTACTTAACCTGTTTGGTTAACTTGACTAACTTAACCTATTTGGTTAAATTGACTAACTTAACCTGTTTGGTTAACTTGACTAACTTAACCTATCTGGTTAACTTGACTAACTCAACCTGTCTGGTTAACTTGACTAACTCAGCCCATTTGGTTAACTTGACTAACTTAGCCCATTTGGTTAACTTGACTAACTTAACCCATTTGGTTAACTTGACTAACTTAACCCATTTGGTTGACTTGACTAACTCAACCCATTTGGTTGACTTGACTAACTTAACCCATTTGGTTAACTTGACTAACTTAACCCATTTGGTTAACTTGACTAACTTAACCCATTTGGTTAACTTGATTAACTTAACCTGTCTGGTTAACTTGACTAGCTTACCCTGTCTGTTAACTTGATTAACTTAACCCATTTGGTTAACTTGATTAACTTAACTCGCTAATTCATTTTGATTAACTTAACTCGCTAATTCATTTTGATTAACTTAACTCGTTAATTCATTTTGATTAACTTAACTCGTTAATTCATTTTGATTAACTTAACTTACTAATTCCATTTGATTAACTCAACACGCTAATTCCAATTTGACTAATTCGACTCGATAACTCACTTGACCGATTCGACTTGGCTAACTCATTTAGCAGGGTTTGACTAACTCTTTTAACATGTTTTGACTAACTCTTTTAACAAGTTTTGACAAACTCTTTTGACTTGGTTCGACTAATTCATTTGACTTGGTTCGACTAGTTCATTCTAGTTCATTTTGATTAACTCAACTCGTTTGACAAATCTGATTTAACTAACTTATTTGACAAATCCCTTTTTAATAACTCTATTTATTCCCTAAATAAATATTCCCTTTTAATAATTCTATTTATTCCCTAAATAAATATTTCCTCTTTATCTTTCTATTTATTTCTCTAAATAAATATCTCTATTTAAAATTCTATTTATCCAATAAATAAATATCTCCTTTTTATAAAACCCTTCGATTTTTATAAGTCAATTCATTTTCAATATAAATATTGAAAATTCCCTTTCCTACATTTCGGTATTCGTATGGTATTTGAAAGACCAAATGTCAATGATCAATATCATCCAACCATATACAATAAATAACAAATTATATATCACAACATATATTGCAATATACAAATAACCGTGAAATAATTGTTCAGGAATCCAGTCGGATTCCTCCAACCTGTTTCCCTGCATCCACAGATGTTACACAATAAAATCAACATCGCTTTCAGTTCCATATGATATATTCTGTTAAACAGAATCAATATAGAAATTTCACTAACTGACTAGTAGTTCAATCAAACAGCCAACACACAGTAGATCAGACAATTTCTAACAGTTCTAAAAATACAACATGAAATTTTAAACTGTTCAGAGTTAGTGAGATTTACTCACATTTTGCGCGTTAGCCGTTAAATAACGGTTTGCGTTATTTGATTCAGTCGGACAATTTATTTCGCCATAAATTGTAACGTGCTCCAATTGACTCGCGGTCAGTCCCATTGTGTTGCTCCCGTCCACACGATCCTATTGGATCTTGTTTCACGGAATTCTGTTTACGTATGACCGAGTTATTCAGTTTACAAGCTTGAAACAATTTAAATTAAAATAACTTAGACTACTTTCTTTAATTGGGCTTACTTAACTTTCCCCGGCCCATTACCCTTTGAACCCGTCTTCCCCAACGATGATACAGGAACCCGACTCCTTCCTTAAGCCATTACAACGACTTCGGCCACCTCGTTCTCCATCACCGAACCACGAATCCAACCACCGAGACTACCACTCTCCCTCTCTTCAATTTCCGAACACCTCCACCCCAATTTAACCCACCTCGCACCAACCTCCTGATACGCGACTTCCAGCTACCTGCTGCTAAGCCCGAAAACCTGCGACACCGAGTATCACCGGAATCCACCAAAAAATCAAAACCACTTCCACTCGACTTCCTGAACCCAACGGTGACCTCCATCCCTCGATTCGATGCACGAAACCCCCAAAATCCTTAACCCTAGAACATGGGTTTCCAATTCCATCGAACGAAAAGGATCCCGACTCCTCAAAACTGTTATCGAACTGAAGCGAACAGCACCCGAATTCAAATATATGTACTTTGTGATTTGTAGAAATTGATTTGAATTTTGTGAGGATTTTATTTTGTTCAAACCTTTTTCTGTGAGTAAGAAAACAACGACGATTTTCCTCTTTGACTTAGTGATGAGTTGAATTAGGTTTTAGCAAAGTTAAGGTGATTATATAGTGCAAAAATATTATTTTTATATTTATTTAAATATTGTTTTATAAGCAAACGTTGATTATATTTGTCGCCTAAAATCCCTGTGATCACATACGATACCTAAAAATCACGAAAATGGACATGTAGCTAGAGTTTGACATTACGGTCCTAACGAAACTGGTTTCGTCGAATTCCGACTCCGTATGCTCACACAACGTATTTTTAACTGTCAAAATACTGACTGTTTCTCACTCTAAAAATCCATACGACTACACAGTGACTCTAAAAACCACGAAACTTCACATGTAGCAACTATCTGGCATTGCGGATCCAACAAAACTAGTTTCGTCGAATTCCGACTTCGTTTGCAAAACCGGCTATTTTTAAAGCTCTGAATAGACCCATTTAAATATATAAATATATTTAAATAAAATTAAATTAAATAAAAATAAATTTATATTATCATATATCTTCACATATGATATCGTATAGCTCCAGAATATCATATCAGAATTTACAGCTTGATATTTCAGATTCAGATTATCTCGATATTCAGTTTATACTGAAAATCCATTTATAACGTATATAAAGCATCGCAAATTATAAAGGAATTCCACATCGACTTTTTCTGAAATTTGATTTGGACGTACATCAAAATCTACATGACGAAATCCCGATTTTGCTCTTCCACTAGAAAGATATACTCCACCAGCTCCGCACGTTTCTTGTTTCACAGAAATCCGGCTTAAAACGAATCCTGTACATTCAGTTGAAGTTCAAATCGCCAAATAGCGAACTACAGCGCCATTTCGAGCTCGTTTATAAATATATTATAAACTATACGTTCAACTGCCATTATTTAAATATATTCGTTATTCCAATTAAATTCCAAGCTGAATTATATATCACGGGTGATCCAGTTCACACCATATCGTCATTTCGGCCAATTCTGATTATTTCAGGATTAAATATATTATTTAATTTAATATTTTAAATTAAATATTCACTATTATTTAATTAACGGCCATTTAATTCTCTAAATCACTATTTATATAATTAAATTAATAAATTATTATCTTGCTAAAATACAGGTCACTACATTAGGGTTAAGTAAAATTGGATGGGTAGTGGTGGGTTAAGTAAATTAGAGGGGATGGGTAATATATATATATATATATATAGGCCCACATACTTAACCCAATAAGGTTATGTAATTAAAGACACCTTGTGGTATACATAACCAGTAAATAATGTAACAGGGTTATGTAATTAAAGACACCTAGTGGTATACATAACCGGTAGATAATGTAATAAAGTTATGTAATTAAAGACACCCTTTAGGGTAAGCATAACTAGTATAGGGCTATGTAATTAAAGACACAAAGGGTATACATTATCAGTGGATAACCTAGTAGGGGATACAAGACAATGGGGAGGGCTTGTATCATATTGTGTGGGACCCATTTCAGCTAGTAACTCGGAGTTGGTATCAAGTAAGGACCTCCGTACTAGGCGGAGAAAGGGGCACGCTTACTGATTGATTGTAAGAGATCCAAACGAGGCAGATGGTGTGGGCGGCGCAAACCGACCGGAGATCATTTCATTTTACAGGGTAGGGAGCCGATCGATTAGGTAAGTGGTTTGGGTATAATTGGAGGTATGACCTAAGCGTACCAGCTTATAGTGGAAGGGATCATTTCATTTAAGTTATACTAGTAATAATGCAGAGTAATCGTTAGTGAGGCACGTACACCTTAACTTGCTTACCTTGTCACATCTGCCATTTATGTAATGATCTCTCTCTTATCCGCTTTATATGCCTATCATGCTGCTTTTTATTATCTACTAGCTAAAAGTAACTAGACTCGCCTGACTTTATGTCTGACCCTGTTGTTTCTCCTTCTTTCTTCCATTTCCCCCTCCCCCCAGGTTCTCAGGGAGGAAACAATCAGACTTAATCAGGAGTCAAATGTCGTCTTGCTAGGAGCTACTTCTGAAGTATGGTTCAAGTCCTTGTCTCTACTATGGCTTAACTCGTTTTATTGGGGAAATGATGCTTTTTATTTACTTATGTACTCTGATGGTGCAAGAAAGAAGTATTTTTATTGCAATGGTTTTTGTGACTTATGAAATTGTGGACCACGGTATTATGACTTATGTTTGAAATAAAATTTTAAATTTTCCGTTGCTGCCATATTTAAATCTGTCTTGTAATTATTTTGTGTCTGTTTACCTATAGCGCTTCACGAAACTTAGTGCATTCCCTTAGTGGGTGACATTAACGGACGTGGGGTGTTTCACTTGGTATCAGAGCTGAAGGTTACCAGATTAGATAAAAGTTTTTGAAAATTATTTTCAAAAAGGTTTTAAAAGGAAAGCGTTTTCAAAAAGATAAGTCTATTTTGAAAACATTCCCTAAAAAGCCATATGTAGTATCTTTTGGTCCTTTATATAAATTTCTTCCTTTTCCCTTTTTCAGCATGTTTGGGTAACAAAACATCCCTAATATCCCAGAGGGCGTCACAATACCTAAATGTTTCCATAGGTATTTGGAGGCCACGACAACTGCCGAAGGCCAAGAAACGTTCCTCCAGTTGCACCAGTTATTCCTCCTCCTCCCCCTCCAAGAGAAAACTTTGTCAAGATCCGCAAAGACTTCCTGGCTATGGGAGGAAGGTCGTTCCATGGGAACTAGACATTCATAGAAGCTCGGAATTGGCTTAAGGAGACCCAGGACTTATTCGTAATCTTTGAAGTGGAGGAGCGAAGAAAAATTCAATTAGTTGTTTGGCTGTTAAAGGACGAAGCCCCATTTTGGTGGGAAATCACCCAAGCTGGACGTCCGGTACAAACTTGGGAAGACTTTAGATAGAGGTTCGAAATGAAATTTCTTTCCCAAGAAGAGAGAAACATAAAGACGGAGAGGTTCTTAACACCCAAACAAAGAAATTTGACGGTGAAGGAGTATGTGAACATGTTCAACCAGCTGGCAAGGTTTGGACTAGAGTTGGTAGACACACCGCACAAAAGGGCTTTGTGGTTTGCTAAGGGGCTGAATGAGCCTCTGCGTGGTTTAGCTATGTCCCATCTTCCAACGGGTGACACCTTTGAAAAGCTTGTTGATATGGCCCTAATGCATGAGGAGGACATGGGAGAAAAGAAGGAAACAAAAGCTGAAGGGACATCGCAAAATAAGAAGGTATGGCCCAAGAAGAGGCAACAACAACAACACAAGAAAGGTGGAAAAGATGATAAAGGCAAGGATAAGAGAAAATGTCACAATTGTGGAAAGGAGGGCCACCTGATCAAAGATTGTAAGAGAAGGAAGCCAGTTGCTTTAATTGCGGAGAGGTCGGACACTTCTCTAAAGAGTGCCCGAAGAAACAGGGATCGCAGGGACAAGGGCAAAGAGCAGGGACTTCTGGAGGGAAGGTGCATGCTCTCACGATTAGTGCTCCTGAAAGAGGTAGAAAAAATTCTGTAGAAAGTTTAGTTTCTCTTTCAAAATATCCAGTTAGAATACTTTTTGATTCTGGTGCTTCATACTTGTTTATATCTAGTTCTATGGTTGAATCTCTGCATTTAATTACTAGTATGGTAGTAGATCCCGTAGTTGTTTCAAACCCCATTGGTGGTTCGGCTCATTTATCGATGATTTGTCGGGGTTTGAAAATATCTGTGTTAGGCGTCGAGTTTGAATGTGACGCATATGTGCTCGGGTTTATAGGCTACGAATTGATTCTAGGAATGGATTGGCTTACCACATATGGGGCCATTCTGTATTGTGATAGGAGGGTTGTTAGACTCCCGACTTGTCATGGGAAGACCCTCGAAGTTTCTTGTGACCCTCAAGGGTCTGTTATGCTTAGCTTTTTAGAGTCTCTAGATGCATTCATAGATGATTTGCAATCTGTTCCGGTGGTTCGAGATTATCCCAACGTGTTTGATGAGGTACAGGGTTTACATCCAAGGCCTGAGATTGACTTCCGCATATATCTGGTGGACAATGCAAAGCCAGTTGCATTACTAGTGCGCCACATGGCTCCAGGAGAAAGGAGGGAGCTGAGTAAGCAAGTAGGGGAGCTACTTGAAAAAGGGTGTATCAGACGAAGCATATCTGAGTGGGGTGCTCCAGTAGTATTCGCCACTAAAGCGGATTGTTCGTTTCGTTTGTGTGTTGACTATAGAGAGTTAAATAAGCTCTCCAAGAAGAATAGGCACCCGCTTCCAAGGATTAATGATTTATTTGATCAGCTTGTTGGTGCCTCGGTATTTTCTCAGTTGGACTTAGCTATGGGGTTCCATCAGTTGAGGGTGGCTGAGGACAGCATAGATAAGACTGCTTTCATAACTCCATATGGTTTCTTTAAATGGCTAGTTATGCCTTTTGGGTTGACAAATGCACCCGCCTATTTTGTTGATTTGATGAGTATGGTGTTTTGGGAGTTCCTAAACAAATTCGTCATAATCTTCATTGATGATATTTTGATCTTCTCCAAGAGTGAAGAAGAGCATGCCCAACATTTGGGAGAAGTTTTGAAAACTCTCTGTAACCATCAGGTAAAAGCAAAGTTCTCCAATTTCCATATATAGAGAAAGGATGTGAGATTCTTGGGGCATGTAGTCTCCAAAGAAGGGATAGCTATAAA
Organism: Allium sativum; assembly: GCA_030737875.1. Classification (NCBI taxonomy): domain Eukaryota; kingdom Viridiplantae; phylum Streptophyta; class Magnoliopsida; order Asparagales; family Amaryllidaceae; genus Allium; species Allium sativum. The sequence continues at coordinate 1,040,065,328 of CM060916.1, read as the reverse complement.
TCCTGCCAAAGTGGTTGCATTACAAGATTGGCAGATTCCTAAAAATGCAACCCAGGTAAGAAGCTTTCTTGGGTTGGTAGGTTATTACAGGAAGTTCATTAAGGACTTCGCAAAGATATCAGCCCCTCTCACCAGGCTGACAAAGAAGAATTTGACATTTTCATGGGATATAGACTGTGACGTTGCTTTCCAATGGCTAAAAAGGGCTCTGACAATAGCCCCAGCCTTGACCTTGCCCGATGGGAGTAAAGTGTTTACTGTTTACACTGATGTGTGTGGTACAGGGCTTGGTGTGGTTATGATGCAAAAACGGAAAGTAATATTTTATGGGGGTAGACAGTTGAGAGTTCATGAGAAGAAGTACCCCACCCATGGTTTGGAGCTAGCTGCCATAGTATTCGCATTAAAGACATGGCATCATTATTTACTTGGAGAAAAGTTCGAGTTATACATTGATCATAAATCTCTCAAGTATCTATTCTCACAGAAGGATCTCAACTTAAGGCAACAACGGTGGATGGAGTTCTTAGCTTCATATGATTTTGAGATTGCTTATACCCCCGGCAAGGGTAATGTGGTGGCAGACGCACTAAGTAGGCATAGGGTGGCCTTGAGTCCTATGTTTGTGGAAAGAAAGAACTTGGAGTTCATATCAGCTTTTGATTTTAGACCCTCCATCGAGGTTTTGCCTGATTTGCTTGCATCCTTGGAGATACGACCGACTCTTGTGGATCAGATAGGAGCTTCGCAACAAGATGACCCACAGATTCTAGACATTATGGATAAGCTCAGAAGAGGGGATACTTCTAGTCACCTCAGTAGATATGCCATAGATGAAAAGGGGTGGTTGCGACGAGATGGAAGGCTTTGTGTTCCTCAAACTGGAAGCTTGTAAAGACACTCCTAGAAGAAGCCCACCATTCTAAGATAACCATTCATCTAGGCGGTGACAAAATGTACAGAGACATGAAGAGGGTTTTCTTTTGGGCTGGGATGAAGAAGGACGTGGTCGAATTTGTTTCTCATTGTTTAGTTTTCCAGCAAGTCAAAGCTGAGCAAAAGAAGCCCGGTGGATTACTTCATCCGTTGGAGGTTCCGAAGTGGAAATGGGAGAGTGTCTCTATGGATTTCATAGATGGATTGCCTAAAATGAAGAAAGGTAATACCAGTATTTTGGTGAAAGTGGATAGACTCACAAGAGCGCTCACTTTATTCCAGTTAAAAGTAAAAATATGGCATCATGGTTGGCAATAATTTATGTTCGTAATATAGTTCATCTCCATGGAGTTCCTTCCATCATCGTGAACGGTTGTGACCGGTCGTGACCCATCTTTACCCGCGAATTTTGGAGGAGCTTGCAAGAAGCATTAGGTACACAGTTGTGTTTGAGCACCGCATATCATCCTCAGATCGATGGGCAGACGGAGAGGGTGAACAGAATTCTAAAAGATCTTTTAAGGCTGTGTATCCTTGACTTCGGAGGGATTTGGGAAGAGCATCTTCCTTTAGTAGAGTTTGCCTATAATAACAGCTATCAGGCTAGCATCGGTATGGCACCCTTCGAAGCATTGTACAGACGGCTTTGTAAATCGCCAACTTGTTGGAGGGAATCTACAGAAAGATTATTACTCGGACCAGATACGGTTAGGGAAACATCCGAAAAGATTGACCCTATTCGACGGCGAAAGAAGATAGCTCAAGATCTGCAGAAGTCCTATGCAAACAAGAGAAGGACTGACATCGAATTCGAAGTGGGAGACTTAGTTTTTATCAAAGTATCACCTCTGAGGAATGTGGTTCGCTTCAGATCAGTAGGGAAGTTGGCACCTAGGCTTGTGGGACCATTTCCCATAACCGAGAGGATTGGCCAGATGGGCTACAGAGTAAAGCTCCCAGAAAATTTATCTGGTGTTCATGACGTTTTCCTTGTCTCTTATCTACGGAAGTTGCTGAGCCAAGCCAAGCATGTTGGAAGAAGTCGAAGTGGAATGGGAGGTGACAGTCAGACAAGTCCCCAGCCGTATTCTTGGGTCAGGGGCTAAGAAACTGCGCAATAAGGAAATCAAGTTGCTAAAGGTACAATGGAAAGAAAACCCAGAAGATGCGACTTGGGAGACCGAAGGAAAGATTCGTGCTTTGTACCTTTTTCTTTTCGAGAGTATGTTCTTAACTCCTTTCCCAAGTTTTATCAGTACTTGTTTCTGTCAATAGAATATATCTTATCCATAGTATTTTCGACCTTTAGATAGGAATCTTGTGGATGTAAACATGTTATGTTTGATGGATGCAAGTGGACGCAAGTGTTTGCTAGTGGTTTCCTGTGGACGCATATACACACACATTAGGCACTAAGATCGGCTCAATCACTTTCATATTGCATATGGATGTGTGTGCATTTTCTTTTCTTTTATGGATGAAAATGGATGAACTGGCATATGGATGTCACAATTGGATGAATGAATGTGCTCACATATAGAACTTATATGATACAATAGGTTTATTTGCATACATATTGGATTCATGGCACTAACATACATTGCATTAAGGAGGTCAACTAAATCAGTAGACCGCCTGATCTTCGCATTAGTGTTGGGACATATACACACACCTTTACATTTATTCATATAAGCATTAGAAATCTTTAAGGACAATGGATGTCAGTGATTGGTGGATCAGTAGATGGATGATGGATGATAGGATATGCACTCTTCTTAACTTAGAGATTTCGAGGATGAAATCTTTCAGTAGGGGAGAATGTAACACCCCGAATTTTTAAACGACATTAAAGAGAATAAATTAAATAATAATTAATTTAATGTTCAGAATTAGAGGAAACGGACTGCACCATTGTGTCCGCCTCGAAATTCTGGTTAAGATAGACATTCAGTTTGCATAAAACGGACACCGTATGAGGAAGTTATGAGAGTTTTAAGTTTGTATACGCACAGAAATATTTTATATATACGCATGAGTCAGAGGTGAGTCAGAGATGAGTCAGAACCTATCCAGAGGATTCAAATTCGAAAAATTCGTCAGAGCGGCAAAATTCCCGCTATAGGGGTCGACCCACCCACAGGGGTGTAGACATCCCTAAGGCTGGGGTGGCAGAGTCAGAACCTATCCAGAGGATTCAAATTCGAAAAATTCGTCAGAGCGGCAAAATTCCCGCTATAGGGGTCGACCCACCCACAGGGGTGTAGACATCCCTAAGGCTAGGGTGGCATTCGGTTTCAGGGGGTCTGGCAGCTATATATATATATATATATATGTGTGTGTGTGTGTCATATTTCTCATATTCTCTTCATTGGGAGTCATGGAGGCCATATGTTGCTGGAGTGCAAACTGAACCGTTTCTACAATAACATACTCTACAAATCCAATTCAGAAATTATAGATCCGTTCTTCCTAAATTCTCTAAACCTATCGCTATGAATTTCTAGATTATTTTTAGGTTTAGATAAATAAAAGTATGCTTTGATAGATAATGAATTGGATATGTTGTAAAGTATGATTCTGTGTTAATATGAAATTCTATCCTATGTCATGACATATCTAATTTCCTAGATCTAATATAATTGTGGTGATTCGATTATGATGTTTATATGGATCTTGACTTGTAACCATGTTATGATGGATGTACATCTATAAATTTGGATAATTGAGACATTACTTGGATCTAGACCTTTATGTTAATCACCTTTCACTTGTCATATTGTGATACATTGATATATATATATATATATATATATATATATATATATCTGTGTGTGTGTGTGTGTGTGTGTGTGTGTAAACTTGACATGTGAATCTACCTTTTTATCTAAACATGTTGCTATGTCACCCTAACTATGTTAGATCTAGGTAATTGGACACCTAATGTTAAACCTAGATCACATTAAACATCATAGTGATTGCCACTAGTTACTAGTTTGATGTCCACTTTATTATGATGCTAATCAAATGTCCATTCACTTTGTTATTATGCTAGTTTATGTTCATTTTTATGCCAAGACATATTGAAACTATCACCCTTGTCATATTCCCTTTTATTAGTATAGCTAGGCTACTTTATAGCCTAGATGCAGCCAAAATACGTATGAATACGTTAGAGAGAAAATAGGGGAAAAAGGGATTATAATTGGCATGATTTATGTTATGTTTAATAGGAAATGGGACATGTAACTCAAATGGGGAAAACATAGAAATAGTTACCTATAATGACATAGGTAGATTTGGGTTAATTTGGAATGTTTAGTAATTTACTATTAGAAATTGTAAATTGTACTTATGATATGAGGTTAGGTTACATTAGTGGTGGAAGTCTACCCGGACACGATCGGCATATCTATCAGCCACTAATGTTGAACCTAATGTGGGAGGTCTAAGTACGCAAATACGAATCGGGCTAAGACACGAGGTTGGGCGCAACTGTGGAATAAGACTGCCCGGAACCGACCGGCATATCCAGCGTCCACACGTTGTAGGCCTAATGTGGGAGGTCTAGCCCATTATAACCATAGTTGGACATGGTAATGAAATGGACTATTTAACCTAATTTAATATGACTATGGACTTAACTTAGGGTTAAGTAAAATTGGATGGGTAGTGGTGGGTTAAGTAAATTAGAGGGGATGGGTAATATGTATATATAGGCCCACATACTTAACCCAATAAGGTTATGTAATTAAAGACGCCTAGTGGTATACATAACCATTAAATAATGTAACAGGGTTATGTAATTAAAGACACCTAGTGGTATACATAACCGATAGATAATGTAATAAAGTTATGTAATTAAAGACACTCTTTAGGGTAAGCATAACTAGTGTAGGGCTATGTAAAGACACCTGAGGGTATACATAGTCAGTGGAAAACCTAGTGGGGGTTACAAGATAAGGGGGAGAGCTTATATCATATTGTGTGGGACCCATTCCAGTCAGTAACCCGAAGTTGGTATCAAGTAAGGACCTTCGTACTAGGCAGAGAAAGAGGCACGCTTACTGATTGATTGTAAGAGATCCAAACGAGGTGTATGTTGTGGGCGGCGCAAACTGACCAAGGACATATGCGTGCATGGCCCGGGCAGAGGTGGCTAAGACGACCGTGACACCAGTATATATGGTTGTGAAAACCATGGGTTGCCACTTTAGGAAGTGATACCTCCTACTGTGGGGCCAGCACAGGATGTCTACAAGGTAGGGAGCCGATCGATTAGGGTAGTGGTTAGGGTATACTTGGACGTATGACCTAAGCCTACCAGCTTATAGTGGAAGGGATCATTTCATTTTAGCTATACTTGTAATAATGCAGAGTAATCATTAGTGAGGTACATACACCTTAACTTGCTTACCTTGTCACACCTATCATTTATGTAATGATCTTTCTCTTATCCACTTTATATGCCTATCATGTTGCTTTTAATTATCTACTGGCTAAAAGTAACTAGACTCGCTAGACTTAATGTCTGACCCTATTGTTTATCTTTCTTTCTTCCGTTTCCCCCTCCCTCCGGGTTCTTAGGGAGGAAACACTCATACTTAATCAGGAATCAGATATCATCTTGCTAGGAGCTACTTCTAAAGTATGGCTCAAGTCCTTTTCTTCCGTTTCCCACAATTAGTATGCTTTCTATTTACTTATGTACTCTGATGGTGCAAGATATAAGTATTTTTATTGTAATGGTTTTTGTGGCTTATGAAATTGTGGACCACGGTATTATGACTTATGTTTGAAATAAAAGTTTAAATTTTCCGTTGCTGCCTTATTTATATCTGTCTTGTAATTATTCTGTGTCTGTTTACCCATAGGTCTTCATGAAACTTAATGCATTCCCTTAGTGAGTGACGAACGGACACGGGGGTTTTCAGTAAATCAAGGATAACCTAACTTAAGCTAGTAATAATCTTTATAACAATCTGGGTTTGAGAATCGGAATTCACAAAAACTTCTTGTGATCAACAAATTCTGGATGCAGATACTTGTGAATTAAGTTTCACAATTTAACTAAAAAGGTATTCGGCAATTAAAGGCTATCTTAACTAGAATTTTTAGGCAAGCTAAGTTGTAAGATAGTATATAAAGGTTAAATATTTTGGGAACTTCGAGATCTAAAAAGAAATAAGATTCACAATTTTTGGACTCATTAGTAAGTTAAGATCAAAACCTAGAAAAAGATTTCTAACTCTAAAATTTCTTTGCAAAATTTAGGGCGGTAGGCCACATTGCGTTAGGCAGTATTCAGCCCAGTTTATCACTGGTGACTATAGCAGTAGTTCAGGATCTGACTCGGAGGGATGGATGTTTGATCCACTGAGTGATGCCGAGATGAGTGATATGCAGTCTGAGTCTTCTCCACCTAAAGAGCCTGAGCCTGTAGAGCCCACTGAGCCGATGTCAACCGATGACGTTGTAGAGCATGCAGCTGATGACAAGAATTTTGACTTAGAGGTTGACAAGCATATTGTATGGGAGATGGGTAGTCCCATCAGCAACGACGGAGATGATATGCAGCTTCAGGATGATGATGATGATAATGATGTTGAGATGCAGAAGTTCCACGGTGAGGATATACCTAAGGATGGGATGATGATGGATCAACAGGGTGATTTCGAGGAGCTATGGACGAGTTTGATGGAGTAGCTCAGTTCAACGGATAGATAGATGATCAGGTAAAGTCTATCCTTGATGACGATGCTCCAGAGTAGGATCTAGCACCCTAGTTCGATGAGGATGATGAGGGTCAGGTCATAGACGAGGACGGATATTTAGCAAACGATGAGATGATGGATGACGAGAATGATGATTTCGCAGATGATAATTCCAAGGAGAGAGTCTGTTAAGGCCATTTGATGATGGGTCAGATATGTCATATGATTAGATAGCTGGTGGTTATTGTTTTGGAGATAGTGTGGATATTGTATTGTTAACGATATTTTTTTTCAACACTGGAATTAGGTCTAAGGATGTGGACCTAGGGAAAGTAAAGGTATTATTTAGTTCCTACAAGCTTGAGTTAGTTCACTATTTACTAAATATCAAGGTTTTGAGCCTGAAGATTAGTTACTCTTCCCTCAAGGGGTGAGTATCACGCTTACGAGACTCAAAGACCAACAGTTACCTTATGACAAAGGTTCCTTAAGCGCAACGCAAGTTAGAAAGCTAAACGGCTTGTAGAAGGGTATTTTGGGTAATTTGGCTTATGCATGGAGCTTTGTCGTGAAGAAGTATTAAGAAATTAGCAGCATAAGAGATAATAGATTTCATGATATTAATCTCGGGTATTGATTATCTCTTTATTGATCACTTTGTAGAGTACATAGAAGTTTCTAAGTAAAATCCCTAAATTGATTCAGAAATTAGGGTTTTCTCTATAAGAAAAGATTACAAGATGTGAGAATGAGAAAAGTTACCTAAAATGAGACCCCTAAGGTCTTATTTATAAGCAAAATGGGCCCCCTTTCGGTAATAATCAGCAGAAGCTCACTTTCGGGTTCAGCAAGATCCTTGAGTGTCGGTGTCGTCTCTCGGGTTTCAATCTTCTTTCCTTTTCTAAATATTGTTATCGGCCCCATTTGCTCATAAAGTTGGTACCGCCTCTTCATAGTGTATCGATACCGACAAGTTGTATGAATAGCTTCGAGAGCTGCTTTCGGTCATCGTGATAAGCTTTAGTTTCAAATGAAAATCTTCTAAGTATTGCTCTTATGCTTCCGATTCTTATGACCTTACTATCTTAATCTATTTCGGTACCGACACTAAGTAAATTAGTGTGGATAACACTTCTTATCTGCTTTGGTTTATTCCAACTTCTTTAGATCTGATATCAGATTTACGACAACAAGGTTTTGGGATCTCTTCTGATGACTTTTATTTGGCTTTCTGTTGTTGGTATCGATACTAAGAAAATTAGTATCGATAGCCTCCCTTTCAGTCCATCCTAGCCTAGTTTATGGTCTTCCTCTTTATGACTTTGTCTGTCCATTTTCGGTATACATACTTTCGGCTATTCTTCCTTGTTAATTCCATGTCGAGTCGTATGCTCTCAGAGTCAACTTCCGGTTGGTTGCTTTCATTGTTGGCACTGCCTTGCCGTTGTCGCCTTTTGTATTGGTACCAGGCCTGTGCACCTTATGTTGGTACCGATAGCATGTTAACCAGATCTTCCACTTTATACTTTCGAGATCAGTTGTCTCAATTAATTGGTGTCAGTTATTTGCTTCTGAAACACATTATTGGTGTCAGCAGGCTCTAGTACCCCTTCACCAGTATCTAGTTTTGGTGCCGAATTTGGTAGCAACATTTACCCCCCTAGTGAAGGTGTATTTTTGACTTTTCAAGTCAGACTTTGGCTTTTGTACTGCACTTTATTCTCCCGCCATTTGGTATTCCTGTATTGATCTAGCCTATTGGTTTGATCTTGTTTGTGCGGCCAAGATCTAGAAAGTACTTTGGTATAAAAACTCTTTTTCCCCTATCCTTTCTTCGCCTGCAAGTTACAACGCTTAAACAAGATCATTGTTCATCGAGATTTCGACAAGTTTTCTTGAATTTCAAGCCTGGTTTTCACTATAAGTGTTTTATTTCGATTAAAACTATAGTTCGAAAAACATTCACTTAGCTTGATTAGGAAATTGAACAAAATTTCCATACTTTAAGCATGAATTTAACTGATGAGAATGGTTTAGATGGTTAACAATGGTGGATAATGTGGGTTATTTACCCCCAATACATCTTTGGGATTAATTTTTACTATGAAGATGGTGTTCCTTTACCGACGCTGGTGGATTCAATACCAACCTGCTATTGATTCACTTTAGTACCGATTTTAACAACACCAATATCTGTGTCCATTTCACTTTCGATTTAGTGGGTATCGACATATTGTAAAAGTGCTACCGATAGTTTTGTTTTCCTTTTGTTTTTAGTTTCGGCAAAACTTGAGATTATGACATTGAAATATTTTGGTCTTGGTTTCATTGGTACCGGTTTTTAACATTAATAGGCTATCGGTAATGATACCTGAACGCTTGGTAATGGTTAGACCGACACCAAGCATTACCGATATTTTGACTTCCCCGACATCAGAACCTCTCGTTGTTTTGGTTCGGTATCGGAGCAACCAGTAGGATTATCACCAAATGCTTAAATGTTTCTAAGCATATGCTAAGTGCTCTTTTATATATGAATTTTATCAAAAAATTGACTCCAATGATCCATCTTGTGTTTCAACATCCAAATTTCTAATATTAACAAGTTTTCATGTTGGTTGCAAACTTATGAATAACTTATGCTACTTTTTGTAAAATATGGTATTAATGTGTGTGACAACCCGAATCCCGACGAACCAATTTTTTTTTCAAATTCCATTCCATCAAAACTCGGATTGGTTTGCTCTGGTATCCTGCAGAAAAGACAGAGACATAAACATGTCAGAGCTCAGAAAATATCTCACAGCAGAATGGATAAAATATAGTATAATCAAAACATAGCCTTACCGTATTATTAATACTGCCTAACCCGTACCCAAAACTATCATGCCTCTGCCACAAATCTAACCTACGACTATGTTATAAGGAGAGGGTCGGAACACAAGTTCCGATGACTGGATTTAAACTATACACTTTGGATAATCCTACATATACCATTCAATCATGTTATCTTATTTATTAGGTTACTTGGGTTATCAACACTCAAGGCTTACACACATGTCGCACCCATTTACTTCCCAGTGGATTAACGTAATATAGTATATATGTAGCTACCCCCAATATTAAGGTACATCCCATGGTACCCCACTCGCACGGTCTCCACCATAACACTATCAAAATATACGCAGTCCCTTATCCTATGCCATAGAGACATACGGATATCTATATAACAATGTTACGTTCTGCATATATCTGTCATTATTATGCTACGCAAACGCACGGAATGCCCCCTTTGTTTGAATTAGAATTCATACCGGAGTAATGCCCTCGAGACTACGATACAACACCCAAAGTCGACATGCATGCATCAAGACTGTCCACCATATTTATCTTCAATTGTAGCTCGATGCCTCAATCGCACGAACTCTAATGTGTACCGAGTTCCATGGCAGGGCGATACAAGAAACAGGAATTCGGTCGGGAGCTTTTCCACATCTGTACAGGCCCGTCTTTAAGAGCCTCCACAGATATTCCTGGGGTCTGTTTTCATGGAGGCTATGGCCCCACTTAGGCCCCTCCCTCAACTAGTAAAGACTACAAGAGCTAAGCAACATGCCCATAATAACAAACAATCTAAACATCCATTTGGCATCTCCCCTCAACCCCATACCCCGATAGTGAAAGGTGAATGGTATCATGGGTTTAGCTCTAGTCTTTTCGCATCCCACTAGCTGTCAATGATAGGTATCTGACGATCTACTATCCTTGTAGGTCGTGACCCTCTGCCTCCCTATTGAGGAAACCGCCGAATCACCCTGGTGTCACTGCGTCACGTCATTCTGACTGCATAGCTACTACTGCGGTCAAGGCCCACCCACTTAGTAGTTATGCGTAGACCCAACCTCTGCAAGCACAGCCTAAGACACCTGTCACCGCACAGAGGACTAATAGGAGCACCTTACGTACCATAGGAAGCCACTTGCTTCCCCTTCCAGTCCTTTGCAGTCGTCAGAACAATCAGATGAATGCGTGCTCCCCTCGTGCCTTATAACACCTCAATGCTCTACCCCGTTGGGCTACTCACCCTCAAACGTACGGACTGGTCCAAGCGCATCACTTTAATATGTTGTAGACCCTATGTCTAAACACTCTTTTACGCGCCTGCTTTTCCTTACTAGGTTTCATTTTAACTTGGTTATTCCCATTCACATTGAAATCTGCAACAGTTACCAAGTTCCTCTTGCTTATTAATTTCAGTTATAACTTAACCCATTTAAGTTTATTAATAAGCTCACAACATGTTATTCTCCAGATTATGGCCCAATGTCTGTAATCCACAATCTCTTTTATTTTCTTGTTTGATTTCATATTTACACTAACATTTTTACTTAATATGTAATTAAGTGTATCTCAATTCACATGTTTTCCAATTGACATGTCACTTACCATTTATGATTAAATATAACTTATTTCATTTCATAAGTTTTCCTCATCCTTTCTCATTTAATCATAATTCCACTTTACATTGTCAATACAACTTATCGTTGTTTACTTATTAACTTAGTTCTATTAACTAAGGCCCATTAATAAGTTTCTCTACTCATTTATTATAACCTATGTTATAATTACCCTTTGTCCCTAGGACAAGTCTGAACACATTATTCTTATTAGCGGGTTTCAGACCTACAAGTTTACGGATTACTTAATTTAATTAAGTACAATATATTTTCCCCTTTTTCTTTACTGGTTTTAGGTTTTCCCCTTTACTGATTACTTAATTTACAAATAAGTGTCCCTTAACTCAATTCATCGGTTATCCCATTCCCTTACTAGTTTATTATAATATTGAATTGTCCCTAGGACAAGTCTACCTATTATACAACATTTTCAATAATGTTATTTATTTATAATAGGTTATTATCATTCCCCTTTTAAGCCATTTACTGATGTAAACCATTATTCTTCATTCACCATAATATATATTCATTACTATATTAAGAAAAACACTTCATGCACCTTATCAGTTTCATAGAAGGAATCAATGATTTATTTTCATAATTTATCCCCATCTAAATCCGTGGTAGCAAGTAGTTTCTTTATTTTTCTTTATTTATTGTGGCTTATTTGCAACAACGTTCTCAGAAATAGGTCATTTAGGGAAATACGTAACTTTTCCTTCTCATCACACTAACTCAGTTCATTACATCCCCTACTTTCTTATTTTCTGAGTTAGACTTTTAATAATCATCATTGCCATTTATTCGTATCTCATTATATACATATATATATATATACACACACACACACATATATATATATATATAAGCATTAGACCTCTCACATTAAGCTTACACTTGCAGACGCTGGATTTGCCGGGCGGGTCCGGGCAGGCTTCTACCACAAGTTGACTTAACCTCGTCTCTTAGCACTATTACATTTTTTTCAATTTTGCACTTAGACCCCTCACATTAGATTTACCACTTGTGAATGCTGGATATGCTGGGTGGTTCCGGGCGGACTTCTATCACAAGTGCAATCTAACCTCGTGTCTAAGAGTATTATAGTGTCAAATTATTGTGAATCTAGGCATGTTCGTTCTTTAACAATTATTTCCATTTCATGAAAATTTTAGGCATATTATCCTTTTTACTGCAATCTAGTTTACAGTATTCTAATTTACATGTCATCCAATTTTTGCCTATATTTTGTCGCATGTCCTTTTGAACATATGTTTTATTCTATTTTGACATGTAAACATTCAATCGGGTAATTATTTAAATCGAACAAGTTAAACATGTCGTTCAATCAATAATATGCCCCAAGTGAATCATATAATTATAACAACAGTAATCATTGCCCATATTCTAACAAGTTTACTCAACATGTAATCTTTCCAATACTTTAACTGATTCAACGCATGAACTATTCATATTAACATCTCAACTTATTATAACAATAATTTATAATTAATCAGGCAATTTCACAATTTATAAAAAATGGGAATGCTAAACGATAATCATAATTTTATCTAAAGGCTATAGCTTTAACCAACTCACCTTTTATGCTTTGCCCAATTCTGGATCTGATTCAGTTTTAACATCCATGGTTTTTCCCCTTTAATCGGATTCACAACCTTGCTTTCAAGATTCTGGACAATCTTTTTATTACGGTCAATTCTCTATTACAGATCTGGATTCATAATTTTCCTAGGCTAATATTTTAATTTTCAGAATAGATTTGAGAAGAGAGAGAGAGTAATGTAGAGCTCCAGCATAGCCGCCAAATTATGAGGTTTAGGGTTAGATCTAAGGTATTATTTATAGGTGTAGCGGAGGAACCAGGACCCTCAAATTTAATTTAAAAACATCAGAATCGTCCACGTCAGAAAAGAACTTTCCAGATCCGCGGGTGGGTCGACCCCCCTGTTGGTGGGTCGATCCCTAGGTCAACCACTAACTGTCCAATTTCCCTCCAACTTCCCACTCGTGAATTTTGATTTTTGAACTGATTTTCGAATTTTCTGGATATATTTATTTAATATATATACATATAAACACCTTATATGTATACAAACTTCTAATGCTCATAACTTCTTCATACGGTGTCCGTTTTACGCAAACTGGGTGTCTATCTTGACCAGAATTTCGAGAGGGACGCAATGGCGCAGTCTGTTTTACCTATTTCTGAATATTTAATTATGTTATCCTTATTCTATTATCTTGAGTTAAAAATGCGGGTTGTTACATTCTCCCACCCTTAGGATATTTCATCCCCGAAATTTGATAAAGGTAAATTCAACTAACCCCTCACATAATATACATCCAACATGCATGCATCCAATTTTTGCAAACAAAGTGCGCTTGTGCAAAGTGAAATACAACATAATAATGCATGTATGTCTAATCGGACCTCCTATGTGTATGCAAACTTTTCAAAAATCCTTTCAAAATATGATGCTCACATCCTAAATATACTGGCAGTTCTACATGAATGCACTATTTTGAAAATCAAAATACTTTTTCATCCAATTTTTCACACACTTTTACTAAATAAGAGTGTAGTTCATCCAATTGTTGCATCCATAATCCTACCAACCAACTTTATTTTTCGAATTTCAGAAAAATCTAATTTTCTGAATTCGATTTCTTATGTTACAGAAAGGTGGAAAACAAAAAATTTCGCATCTTCCGTTTTTCTTTTGTATACCTTTTTCCCACCGTACTTGGATTTTATGAAACTATTATAAAGATTCTCCTATTTTCCTATCCAAGCACAGCCCACATAAGACAATTTTCTTTTGTTATAGATTTTCTTTTTCATCTTATCTTGTAAAGTTTTATCTTTTTCCATCTCTTCTCATAATTTTCCATTTTTGTTGCTTTACTGAATTTTCTGTTTCCTTTTCAGTTGTATCTTTTCTCTTTTCTTAGCTTATTTAATTATCTGATCTTAGTTTAAATTTAAATAAGCTTCTAGTCTTCCAATTAAAACAGGAGAACAAACACCCTACACAGCTACAACTAAGGGGCAAGAATCTCGGGACTACGTTCCCCTCAGACAGAAAAGTCCAAACTATGGGATCCACGACAGGTTTAAGTGTTACCCTAACTACCCAACAAAATAACGGAACGATCCCAACAGAAATGCGATAACGGTTTTTACCCTAACATGAAAATTAGAAACAGGATCTAAACACTTACTTGCCCTTTTCTATCTAGTAGTCGCTACTAGTCCTAGCCGTGTACCAATAATTATTCCAAGCAACACCCTAGGATATTGAATGCTTACGCATTTACGGGAACTCGCTATTATTCCAAGATAATTCTCGCTATTTACTTTATAGCCTCAAAACTTTTCCCATCTTTCCTAGGCAGTAACCCTTACCTACTCCATACTTATAAAACACGTCTTGGCTTTTCTTTTTCATTTAAATTTTCTTTTAAAAATTCAAAAGTGTCTAAATTTCATTTTCCTTATGAAAACTTACTTTTGCCAAACAACAAAAATATGTCATCTTAAAAAAAATGCAAATCATTCATTCATTTTTTTTCAAATCATAAAAACTGGAGTAGATAAGGGCAACTATTCCTCAATCGGGTTTACGACTGGTTCTTACCTATAAGGTCGGTTCAGTCCCTTGCTATAAGGTGCAAACATCTACTCTACTCCTAATCTCTACGACTTATTTTGTCCACCCAACAAAATCATGTTGTTAAAATAATTTATCAAAAAGGATTTATCATAAGAATAGAGATTTCAAATCTTTCTTTTATAAAACTTCTTGTTATGAAATATAACAAGAAAACTAGCGAGCTATACATGCTCTATATTTTGCACCTTTTACTGAGAGAATTTTACTTTAGATAAAGTTTGCAAGAAATCACTATTTACAAAATATACCCCATTTTACTTTAAAACTCAATATGTACATTTTACATATTTAAAACTATAAATTTTAAGATTAAAACTTGAAAACACCATAAATTATTTTCCTAAAACTTTTATAATTTCAAGTTCTTAAAAGTTAACAATGGGGTTAGACTCAAAGCGGGTTTCCAATTTTTTTTCTAGGCTTTCCTAGACACCCCCTCCCCAAGATCAATTCTCTCAACAATATATTTTCCTAATCCATTTTTCTCTTTCTAAACTTTTCCAATCTATAAGGTTCTACTACCAAACCCACTAACCCGAAATACTAACCATATGGGATTCACTTTCCTTCCGTACAAAGTATATTGTACACTCTTTACCCAAATTACCTAAAGGTCTTAGATTTTCTTATTCATTCCTTTAGTGTACAAAACAACATCCCATTTCTTATCATATCACGCTCTTTCTATTTAGTGGGTTCCTCTATGGATCTAGGTATATATAATATATATTTATATTTTTAAAAATACAAATACGTTCACTCACTATTTATATAGGAATCCTAAACCTAAACTCTGAAACCAGATGTGACAACCTGAATCCCGACGAACCGAATTTTTTTCAATTTCCAATCCATCGAAACTCAGATTGGTTTGCTCTGGTATCCTGCAGAAAAGACAAAGACATAGAATATGTCAGAGCTCAGAAAATATCTCATAGCGAAATGGATAAAATATAGTATAATCAAAACATAGCCTTGCCGTATTGTTAATACTGCCTAACCCGTATCCAAAGCTATCATGCCTCTGCCACAAATCTAACCTACGAGTATGTTATGAGGAGGGTTCAGAACACAAGTTCCGGTGACTGGATTTAAACTGTACACTTTGGATAATCCTACATATATCGTTCAGTCATGTTATCTTATTTATTAGGTTACTAGGGTAATCATCACTCAAGGCTTACACACACATCATACCCATTTACTTCCTAGCGGATTAGCCTATTATAGTATATATGTAGCTATCCCCAATATTAAGGTACACCCCATGGTACCCCACTCGCACGGTCTCCACCGTAACACTATCGAAATATACGCAGTCCCTTATCCTATGCCGTAGTGACATGCGTGTCTCTATATAACAATGTTACGTTCCGTATATATTAGTCATCACTATGCTACGCAAATGCATGGAATGCCACCTTTGTTCGAATCAGAATTCATACCGGTGTAATGCTCTCAAGTCTATGATACACCACCCAGAGCTGACATGCATGTATCTTGATTGTCCACCATACGCATCTCCAATTGTAGCTCAATGCCTCAATCGCACGTCCTCTAATGTGCACCGAGTTTCATGGCAGGGCGATACAAGAAGCATGGAACTCGGTCGGTAGCTTTTCCATATCTGTACAGGCATGTCTTTAAGAGCCTCTACAGATATTCCTAGGGTCTGTTTTCACGGAGGCTATGGCCCCACCTAGGCCCCTCCCTCAACTAATAAAGACTACAAGATCTAAGTGACATGCCCCTAATAACAAACAATCTAAACATCCATTTGGCGTCTCCCCTCAACCCCTTACCTCGATAGTGAAGGGTGAACGGTATCTTGGGTTTACCTCTAGTCTTTTCGCATCCCACTGGCTATCGATGACGGGTATCCGATGATATACTATCCTTATTGGTCGTGACCCTCCGCCTCCCCATTGAGGCAACCGCCGAATCACCCTGGTGTCACCGCGTCACATCATTCTAACTGCATAGCTACTTCTGCAGTCAAGGCCCACCCACCTAGTAGTTGTGCGCAGACCCAACCTATGCAAGCACAGCTAAGACATCTGTCATCGCACAGAGGACTACTAAGAGCACCTTACATACGTCAGGAAGCTGCGTGCTTCCCTTTCCAATCCTTTTGAGCCGTCAGAACAATCAAATGAATGTGCGCTCCCCTCGTGCCTTATAACACCTCGATGATCTACCCCGATGGGTTATTTACACTCAAACGTACGGACTGGTCCAAGCGCCTCACTTTAATATGTTGTTAGACCCCATGTCTAAACATTCATTTTCGCGTGTGCATTTCCTTACCAGGTTTCCTTTTAACTTGGTTATTCCCATTCACATTGAATTCTACATCAGTTACCAAGTTCCTCTTTCTTATTAATTTCAGTTATAACTTAACCCATTTAAGTTTATTAATAAGCCCACAACATGTTATTCTCCAGATTGTGGCCCAAGGTCTGTAATCCACAATCTCTTTTATTTTCTTGTTTGATTTCATCATTATACTAACATGTATTACTTAATGTTTAATTAAGTTCACCTCAATTCACATGTTTTCCAATTAACATGTCACTTACCATTTATAACTAAATATAACTTATTTAATTTCGTAAGTTTTCCTCATCCTTTCTCATTTAATCATTATTCCACTTTACATCGTCAATACAACTTATCGTTGTTTACTTATTAACTTAGTTATATTAATTAAGGCCCATTAATAAGTTTATCTTCCCATTTATTATAACCTATGTTATAATTTCCCCTTGTCCCAAGGACAAGTCTGAACATGTTATTCTTATTGGCGGGTTCCAGACCTCCAAGTTTACAGATTACTTAATTTATAATTAAGTACAATATAGTTCCTCCTTTTCTTAACTATTTTTAGGTTTTCCCCATTGCTGATTACTTAATTTACAATTAAGTGTCCCTTAACTCAATTCACCCGCTATCTCATTCCCTTACTAGTTTATTATAACCTAAGTTATAATATTCACTTGTCCCTAGGACAAGTCTACCTATTATACAACATTTTCATTAATGTTATTTATTTATAATAGGTTATTATCATTCCCCTTTTAAACCATTTACTGATATAAACCATTATTCTTCATTCACCGTAATATATATTCCTTATTATATTAAGGAAAACACTTCATGCACCTTATCAGTTTGATAGAAGGAATCAATGATTTATTTTCATAACGTATCCCTATCTAAGTCTGTGGTAGCAAGTAATTTCTTTACTTTTCTTTATTTAATGTGGCTTACTTGCAACAATGTTCTCAGAAATAGGTCATTTAGGGAAATAAATCACTTTTCCTTCTCATCATACTAACTCAGTTCATTACATCCCTTCCTTTCTTATTTTCTGAGTTAGACATTTAATTACCATCATTGCCATTTATTTATATCTTATTATATATAAGCACTAGACCTCTCATATTAAGCCTACACTTATGGACGCTGGATTTGCCGGGAAGGTCCTGGCAAACTTCTACCACAAGTTGACTTAACCTTATGTCTTGGCACCATTACATGTTTTTAATTTTGCACTTAGACCCCTCACATTAGATTTGCCACTTGTGAACGATGGATATGCCGGGCGGTTCCGGGCAGACTTCTATCACAAGTGCAATCTAACCTCGTGTCTAAGAGTATTACAGTGTCAAATTACTGTGAATCTAGGCATGTTCGTTCTTTAACAATTATTCCCATTTCATAAAAAAATTAGGCATATTGTCCTTTTTACTGCAATCTAGTTTACAGTATTCTAATTTACATGTCATCCAATTTTTGCCTATATTTTATCGCATGTCCTTTTCAACATATGTTCAATTCTATTTTGACATGTAAACATTCAATCGGGTAATTATTTAAATCCAACAAGTTAAACATGTTGTTCAATCAATAATATGCCTCAAGTGAATCATATAATTATAACAACAGTAATCATTGCCCATATTCTAACAAGTTTACTCAACATGTAATCTTTCCAATACTTTAACTGATACAACATATGAACTATTCATACTAACATCTCAACTTTTTATAACAGTAATTTATAATTAATTTGGCAATTTCACAATTTATAAAAAAAGGGAACTTTCCAGATCCGCGGGTGGGTCGACCCCCCTTTTGGTGGGTCGACCCCTAGGTCGACCCCCAATGGTCTAATTTCCCTCCAGCTTTTCCCGCTCATGAATTTTGATTTTTGAACTGATTTTTAAATTTTCTGGATATATTTATTTAATATATATATATACATATAAGCCCCTTATATGTATACAAACTTCTAATGCTCATAACTTCTTTATACGGTGTCCGTCTTACGCAAACTAGGTGTCTATCTTGACCAGAATTTTGAGACGGAGGCAATGGTGTAGTCCGTTGTACTTAATTTTGAATATTTAATTAAGTTATCCTTATTCTATTATCTTTAGTTGAAAATGCAGGGTGTTACAAAGTGTCTTATGGAATAATATCACCTCGCAGCATTATGTCTGGCAAGAAAAGCTCTGACAAATCAAAGTCTGGTGGCTCCGTCACCCCTCGGGCAAATAGGGTATTTGTTCCACAACCATCCCTTGTCAACACTCAAGATGAAGTGAACACCATCCTTGAGAGCTTTGGAATATTTGGAATAGATTCCATTCTAGCCACTGGTCAAGATACTATCTCGAAACCACTGGAGGGATATTTTTCATATACTACCATCCATATTTGGAACGGGGGTTCCTTCCCCTTCCTTACTTTTATCTCCAGGCTTTTGTGTGATCTAGGAGTTGCTCCCATCCTGCTTTCACCAAATACCTATACCCTAATTTTATGCCTTGAGGTTTTAGCGCTTGAGTCAGGCCATGCTTCCCTCAGCTCCAACTTCATTCGTCACTTGTTACGTTTTTCAAAAGGAGCGGAATCATCCATCTTGCATGCGTATCCAATAAAGAAGTTTATTAGCAATGTTATTAACAAGTCTAAACCTTGGGAGACGCAATTCTTATATATCAGGTATCCTCCCGGTATCTCAGGCACTTTTTATGAACTTGGTGAGTTTCCCATCTCCATAGAATAACTATGTCATTTCTATGCTTTGTTTGACTTTGCTTCTTTTCAGATCCTGCTTCCAAGAGAATAACCTTGTCGGACAGGTAGGCTCAAGCTGTTGACATCATTTTCAAGGCGTCCGAGAGGTTGGAACGCTAGTCAGTTTTGCTTAATTTTAATGAACTTCGCCAATATTGCCTTCTTATTTCAAGGCAGAAAATTCTGGGGCAACTGGTCATTCACTTTTCTAGTGCCAATAGCTTATCTCCTGGTTCAGATACAATCAATGCCTCGTTTCCCTTATTTCAGGGTACTTTAGGTAGGATTGTTTTTCTTTTCTAAAGCGATTCCAAACTTTCATGGCTTAGCTTTCTTATTCTTGCTTTCCTAACATAGCCATGTTTTGATCAGATTCTCAAGCCCTAGAAGACATCTTCCTTTGAAAGCTCTAGCCCAATCTGACGCTGATGCTCAAAAAAGGTTTGCTAGATCCAATGCTAAACCATTGTCTAACAGACAGATGGTTGATACCTCCATCCCTTCTACTGAAGATATCGTTGTTGTATCTGCTGAATAAAAGACTCCTTGCCCCATAGTTTCTGCTACTAAAGCTACTTTTGATATCAATTCTTCCCCTAAAGCAACCCTAGGAAGCAAGTTTGTGGTAGATCCTTCACCGTCAAGCCTGGTGAGTGCATCAAAAATGAGAGAACATGATTTGTTACTATCCTCATCTCCTTAGCATGGTAACCTCTTTAGGTCACCTTTATTATCCTAGGATTACGACGAACTTGTAAGGCTTGCTCTCTCATCTACTGATGTTGTTAATATTTCATTCCCTCTACGTCCTTTGACTTGGAAAAATTTTATCAGCATCTCGTCAAGCAACAACTTTTAGTATAGTCCTATTTTTCTTGATTTTCCTTTTATTTTAGGTTTATGCAAAATTCTATTCGACTTTCTTTCTTTTCAGGTGACTAAAAGCTGGCACTTGCTTCAAGGACCAATTTCTTTGTCTTTCACTGAGATTACCCGACTTAGGGAGGAGAATGCTGCCTTAAAAGCTGAAGTTAACCCTTTGACCGCAGCGAAGAAGAAGAGTGATGATGACTGTTAGAGACTAAAGGCCTACCTTGAGAAAGCTAAGTGAGGTATTGAGAAGGAGAGACAAGCTCGAAATCATCTATCTGACCAGGTTTCAACCCTTGAGAGTAAGAAGGCAGAGATGGTGGTTAACTATGCTGATGGACTTAGGAAGAGAGATGACAAACTATTTGACGCTATGTGGATAATTTATGAAACCAATAACAAATTTTCGAATTTCTAAAAGTTCACTTCCCAAAGGCTGATATGGAGTAATACGAAGACGCCCTTTTCCTTGCATTTCCCGATAAGTTCAAAAGATTTCCTAAGATTGGATTTCCTTCTATTGCCTCCTTTGTACGGAGTAGTGTTATGGAAAGGATCTATTTTCCAAATAGGGAGTTGAAGTTCTGAGGAAGAACAAGATGAAGCTCGAGGATTTCCTGTTTATTGAGGGCTTTCCCGAAGACTCTGGTGCGGAAGACGATGATACAATCATTGTTGATAATGACAAGAGTGGTGATAATGACAATTTTGATCTTGATGACGGAAGTCATAGTGATAGTTCCGATAAAGATGGTGGATACCCGCCTCCTGCTGTTGGTGGCTCTCATGCTTCTAAAGGAACTGACCTTGATCCTTTGGGTACTTTTATCAATTTAGTCCCAAAGGAGGCTTTTGCCAAAGAGGGTGGCTTTTCTGAGCCGAAGGGGAAGGAACATCCTATTTAACTTGACGTTCCTGTTTCTCAGGTATGGATTTCTCTTATGAAGTGTTTTCTTTTCTACTTGAGCTGGTAGTAATTAGTTTCCTGTAAATCTATATAGACAAGGAAAAATCATGCCTCATTATATAAGAAAGAATTAGATAGAAAGAAGAAGGAAATTAATTTGTCCCATTTAGAGCATAAAGGATTATTGCAAGCCTTATCATAAAAATATCACGACCTTGACAAATGTGCCTCTAGGCTTATGTTTTGTGAATAACATGTAGTTGCATCAAGGTTAAAAGCAGCACGAATTCAAAGAGGGCGGACTCTTGAGGAGAATAAGGAAATGATGACTTTATTTTGGATGTTGATCAAAGATAGGGATATTTTGATTGAATTTATGTATAAGTATTATAATCAATTTCCAAAAACAGACTTTTCTTTCTTAGGAGAGCATAGTGATGGCTTACTTCGACGTCTTCATAGACGTTGTTTGGATGTGCTTGGAGCTGATCTCCATCTTGGGGCTTGCTGGAACCTACCAAGGGTTCTCTCAATTCTCAGGATCCTACCCCTAGAGAAGCTCAAATATAACAAAAACATATTTGTGATTGAGTTTTTAAAAGGTTCATTTTGTATGAGCAAGAAGAATACTTATAAAACATGATGTTATGGATATATGTTTGTGTCGATAATCTATCTTGTCTATGACAGCTGATTTTATCTTAATTGTGATAGAACTCTATTCCCCACAAAAATGTGACTTCGAAATGTTTGTCACCCATTATTTAGATTTAAAGGTGAAAATTCAATGAGACCGTCATATAGACTTAGAAAGGATCATCTCCTATGATGCTTTAAGAGTATTTACATGATGTACCCTCGGGTTTCTTTTAACTTTATAGGCAATGACCAAGAGTTAATTTTATAAAGACTTAGGATCAAACATGCTGAGTTGATGTGTAATATGAACAATAGATGTATTGGCAAGTAAGCCTGAATCTTGTAATGTGTGTGTTATCAACATATTCAAAAGCTTGCTTGGATAAAGCTTATGTTGTTATTAGTGTTATCCTTTAAACGTAAGACTTTGTGCATAATTGTATCTCATTTTGCTTGTAAGTAAGGGGACAATTCAATATTCCATCTCCTCAATCTAGTGAAAAATACTTGGTAATTGTAGACTAGAAGGATATTTTTAAAGAGGCTCTTACTTCGAGGAGAGAAAGGATGTTGTATCTTAAAAAGATAGCCAAGAGGAATTCAAACGAACAAGTATCCATTTTAGAAGGTCAACTTAAAGAGAAAGGATAAGACTATTCTCGAATTGCAAAGAAAACTAAGGGCCGAATCTTCTACCAATTCAGACGAAAAGATAAGTAAATTGCTTCGACGAATCGAAGAATTAGAAGTTGAATTACAGGATACTAAAGCAAGCTATAAATCCTTGGAATATGCTTTAAAGCATCCCGATTCGGATTAAAGGGCATAATTATTACAAAACTTGTCTTTTTGATAACTATGGCATGGTATTAGAATTATATAAATGTAAAATACTTGATGTGATGATATTTTGTATGTGGCAAGTCGTGAAATGATTTTGTAAATAAGTTGGTGTGGATATCACCTGACACCTAATATTGTGCTTTTGCTGAGAACACTCTCTTTCAGGATTCTTATTACACCATCCTGCGCAAACTTAATGTACACTGTTCGGTGTAAACCTTATAGGATATATATGATAATCTGCTTATTCTCTACAAGACAGTATTTTTATCGCAATCAAACAATAAATGAATGTGTGATAGGATAAGATCTTTATTCATATTCCATGTTCTGGGAATAACTATTCTATTTAATAGGTATTCTCAAAGAGCCTCCCTGTGTGAGGTGTTGAGGAAAACATAATATTTGTCATAAGGTTCCATCCGAAAGGCTCAAGGTACCTACTTGAGTATTTACTAGGAAAATTCTCTTTTTGGAAACCATATGATAATTTTGAGCACTTATTTCGGCATAGTAACCGAAGTCTAAATATCCTTCCTCCCTTAAAACAAGGGTTGGAAAATCATCACATATCTTTAGGTGCTTGAAATACACTTGATTTGGAAATGGACCCAAAGACCCTGCTTGGAAAAAGAAGTTAACCATTATAACTTGACCTTGTGTTTTCGTGTACCCCTTTACTAAAAGTTCTATTTCACTACTTTTGTAGTAGAATCATGTGATTATTCAGACAACATATTTTATCATAATAATGAGTAATGACTCTGTGTATATGAGTTAAGAAAATCTTCCCAAGCAAGATGGAAGGTCATGATCCTTGTTGAAAAGCTTTTGGGCATTATACTCACATCACAATCCTGAGTATTGATGGCAAAACCCTTTCTCAAGGATAAGAATTAAAGTCTCTTAACCGAAATTAGGGTACTGGGTTGGGAATCTAGAATCTCTTTTATGGAAACATAAACAGGATCGTCGAAACCCATTTTAAGGATTTCCATGAGAGGAGACCAGTAGCGATAACAGTTGGAAGCTTTGAAACCCAGACTTAGGTACTAACGATAGGAAACCAGAATTATGCTTCTAGTAGTAATCAAAAGTCCCGAACCATAACCCAGATTCGGGTATTTGATAGAAGACCAGAAATCCACTTCTGGTGATTAGTTAGAAGGCCTGAACCATAACCCAGATTTGGGTATTTAAGAGAAGACCAGAAATCCATATCTGGTAATTCTCGAACCACAACCTAGATTCAGGTATTTAATAGAAGACCAGAAAACCCCTTCTGGCAATTTATAGTTTTGTTACCCCTTTCGGGTTTGATTTGCAAAGCAGATGATGTACATGCTTTTGTTAGCCACTCTCTAGGCGTGTGATTATCAAAGCAGTGGATGTATGTGCTTTGTTGACCACACTCTGATCCTGTGCGTCCGGTGCACTTGGCTAGCTTATTCTTAAGCAGAGCCCAAGGACTTACCCAACCTCCCTCTAGGAGGCGCCTTAACCTAGCCATCGTAGGCGGTGATAAGGGCTTAGATGCTTTAACCTGGCTGTCGTAGGCATGGATAAAGGCTTACTCTTTTGATGCTCTACCTTGGACATCATAGGCGGTGATAGAGGCTTACACTCCACCCTTCTCCAAGGGGTGCCTTAACTTGGCTATCGTAGACGCGTATAAGGGTTTTCGATGCTTTAACCTGGCCCTGTTTGATTTGGATGCGGGTAAAGGCTTACACTCACCCCTTCCAAGGGTGCCTTACCTAGGCCATCATAGGTGGGTTTTAGTTGCTTTTTCATGTGGGAGGAGGCATTCACTTTCGATGCTTTAACCTGTCCCTTCATGATTTGGGCACGAAGAAAGGCTTACACACTACCCCCCTCCGAGGGGTGCCTTGCCCTGGCCTTCTTGGCGGTGACAAGGGTTTTCTACTATCTTAGATAACTTCACTCGTTTAGGGAGATCGTACCGCCAACAATATATACATTCTTACTTCAAAGTACTCATTGTTGTAGTTGACTAAATTTTCTTCATTATCTATACGGCTGGCCTTGATTGAAAATTTTGGTGATCATCGCTTCCAGGACTAGGCAGTGATTGGTTTCATGTCCATTCATCATATGATAGTAGCAGTAAGGTCCTCCCAACTTAACTTCGTTCTTAGGCTTCTTCTTTAGTGAGGCCAAAAGATGAGCTCATATTTGGTTAGGAAGTAGATGTTCTCAATTGATGTAGTGAGTTTGCATTCTTGGGATAACCTTGATTTGAAGACTTCCTTTTGCCATCATAGGTTCACCCTTTTGTTACTTAATTTTATTGATTCATCTTTATCTTCAAGCTTTCGTTTTTCTATGTTGCAAGATTGTGATGCAAACCTCTTAGACCCATCTTGAGGTAAAGTGACTGAACTCTTCCACCATTCTTTGCTCAAATATAGTTCCCTTAGCCTGTGCATAGATGGCTTCTTTCATGTGAGTGAATAGGTTATATTCCGTTGGTGTAGAGTTTCTTAAAGCAAAAATTAGGGTTGGTCCTATGTGGAAAGGGTTAATGCTCCAACGGTTGGGATTATAAGGTTCTACTTCCTTATCCTTGTTTTAGATTTGCAGGTCTTCCAATCCTAGCCTCTGTTCTTCCGTCACTCTCAGGTCACTAGTATGCCATTTAAGATCCGAAATATTCTTATTGGGAACCTTTGCCCATGGTTTTGCTTCTTCAAAGCTTAGTCCAATCCAGGACAGAACAAAACAGTTAGGAATTTGGTAAGGTTATCTAAAGGTTCGGAGGTTCAGGCCCTCCTTCTAACGCCAAAATGTTAATGATATTTTTCATCAACACCGGAATTAAGTCTAAGGATGCGAACCTATGGAAAGTAAAGCTATTATTTAGTTCCTACAAGCTTGAGTTAGTTCATTGTTTCCTAGCTATCAAGGTTTTGAGCCCGAAGATTAGTTACTCTTCCCTCAAGGGGTGAGTATCACACTTACGAGACTCAAAGACCAACATTTACCTTGGGACAAGGGTTCCCTAAACACAATGCAAGTTAGAAAGCTAAACGACTTGTAGATGGGTATTTTGGGTAATTTGGCTTATGCAAAGAGCTTTGTCGTGAAGAAGTATTAAGAAATTAGCAGCATAATAGATAATAGAATTCATGATATTAATCTCGAGAATTGATTCTGTCTTTATTAATCACTTGTAGAGTACATAGAAGTTTCTAAGTAAAATCCCAAAATCAATTTAGAAATTAGGGTTTGCTCTATAAGAAAATATTACAAGATTTGAGAATGAGAAAAGTCCCCTAAAATGAGACCCTTGGGTCTTATTTATAGGTAAAATGGGCCCCCTATCGGTAATAATCAGTAGAAGCTCACTTTGGGTTCGGTAAGAGCCTTGAGTGTCGATGTCGCCCACATTAAGAGCTTTCGATGTCAGCTCTCGGGTTTCGATCTTGTTTCCATTTCTAAATGTTGTTATCAATTCCATTTGCTCATAAAGTTGGTACCACCTCTTCATAGGTATCGATACCAACAAGTTGGTATGGATAACTTTGAGAATTTCTTTCGGTCTTCGCGATAAGCTTCGGTTTCGACTACAAATCTTCAGAGTATTGCCCTTATGCTTCTGTTTCTTATGACCTCGGTATCTTCATCTGTTTTGATATCGATACTAAGCAAATTAGTATGGATAATCCTTATTATCAGCTTTCGATTTACTCTAACTTCTTTGGATCTGGTATCTCGGCTTCACGACAACAAGGTTTCAGGATCTCTTCTGATGACTTTTATGTGGCTTTCTGCTGTCAGTATCGATACTAAGAAAATTAGTATCGATGGCCTCCTTTCAGTGCATCCTAGCCTGGTTTAGTGCTTTTCCTCTTTATGACTATGTCATTCCGGTTTCGGTATACATGCTTTCGGCTATTCTCCCTATTTTACTTCCATATTGGGTTATATGCTCTTGGATTCAACTTTTGTTAGTTGCTTTCATTGTTGGCACTGCCTTGCCGCTGTCTCCTTTCGTATCGGTATTAAGCCTCATCCCTTATGTTGGTACTGATAGCACATTGACCATATATTCCGCTTTGTGATTTCAGTATCGGTTGTCTCAATTAATTGGTTTCAGTTATTTGCTTCTGAAACACATTGTTGGTGTCAGTAGCGCTCCGATACCCCTTCACCAGTATTTGGTTTTGGTGTCGAATTTGGTGGTAACATGTATATATAGTTATCTTAAGAGCTTAGTTTGTACTAAGATATTGTTGAGCTAGGACATTTTCGGGAATTAGTACCTTTTGGATAGGTATGCTTTTTGTTGTTGTACACAGACCATCTCGAGTGCATAGTATGTGCTCAGGTTGGTAGCATGACACCATTTTTGTACTCAGATATGGATATTTACTCTAATATGACATTTTTGGCTAAGTATAATATGTTGCTCTGTTGTTGACTTATGTTTGTTAGAGTATTCTACCAGGCATTTCCATTACGAGGGCATAATTCCTTTTTCTAAAAGTAAAGATGTTATTCAAATTTTGGTATAAAGAATTTTGAATCTTTAATTTGAAACCCTATAATTTCTTGAATAAATAAGACTAGGTAATTTCTGTTTTTCTCTCCTTTTCAAGGACGAAAAGTTGTAAGGGGAAGATTGTAATGATCCATGATTTTTGACTAATTTAAAACCAGGATTTTGAATACATAATGAATTTAATTTGGTTTAATATAGAATAAAGTTTTAATTTAGTTCCAACATATATTAGTTTAAGTAATAAAAATAGATATTTATTTTTGTCAAATATAATAGTATAATTTTAATAAGGAAAATTCGGGTTCTGTTATAACGAATTTTCCAAGTACATATTCATAAAACTATTTTAAAACAAAATCATTTCTAGCTAAATAAATAAACTAAATATAGATAAATAAAATAAAATAAATATTTTTAAATTTTGAATTTATTCACAAATATCATCGGGTTTTGATATCGTAAATTGTCGGATGTTTAAATCGCAAATGGTAACCTAGAATTAATTTTTTGCAACATATATAAGTGTAGCAAACTTGAAACACTTTAAAAGTGTTAGAAAGATGTTACTAAGTGAAACCATGTGCAAGAACATGATGTTGAAAAGTGGTTTTGAGAGGTGTAAGCATGCATGAAGAGAAGTCCTCCTTATAAGTCGTGTTTCCATGTGGAAAATTCCTAAACTACCCCTCTCGTATGTTATATAAAGGACCTAAGCCCCTCTCGTTTCATTGCATCCAAGACTCTTCTTCTCCACTCTTAGAAACTTCTTCCTCTCTATTTCTGCCTCTCCTCTCCCACTCTCTCCACAGCCTGGTACTCCTCCAACTGCCTCTCCTCCACTCAGCTAAACTCCACCCACCTCCTCCCCCACGTGCGCCACCACCTCTTCCTTCCTCCCATCCTCCTTTGGCTTGGCCAACACCTCCCCAACTCTGCCAAGACCCCATACCCAGCGTTCACCACCTGCCTAAACCACCACCACCTTTCATCGCCCTTGGCTCCTCCCCATTTTGGCCATAGACCCCACCATCCAAGCTCGGCCCCACCTATCCCCCTCTCCTCTCCATTTATATAAAAAATATACGTATATAATTATATAATATTGTCAAGGAATTCGGTGTGGGGAAATACTGTCCGTTCGGGGTCATTCGCAGTTAGCTAGGCTTTCCAACCGTGATTATTTATGGAGCAGATATGCCGGTGAGAAACTCTTAACATCTATGTTTATATACAGTTAATTATGGTTGATAATTATATGTGTGTAATGTTGGATGAATGGTTGAATAGTTAATGACACATATACACTGATGAGCATTGATTACCGTAACACTTGGATGTAGGTAATATCATTTGTTATATTGTTGATGGTTGTTGTGAATGCTCGTATGTTGATAATTGTTGTTTGTATGTTGTTGCACACCTATCACGCCGTAATTATGGAACTATATAGGTGATTGGTTAGGTCTCCTTCTCAATTGGAAATATATATAATTATTATATTAATTTATTATTGAGAATAAGGCACGAAAATAAAGTTTGGAAGTTGGTATCCAAAAAAAATTGGAAATAAAATTAAAGTACATATGAACAATTTTTGTAAAGGTAGAAAAGTATTTAAAAACAATTTTGACCATAAATGACATGTCTAATTTTGTAATCAATCTTGAGTAGTGAATCTCAAAATTTAAGTTGAGTTAGGTATGTAAACGATGATTTAAACTCAAACCAACTAATCCAATATTCTTATATAATATCAAATTTGGTTTCTACAAACTTTGAAGATCAAAGGATTAAATTTTGAGAAATAATAATATTTTATTAATATAATAATATTCAACTTTGAATTAAAATTGAATTTGATGTCAAATTTTAGAAAATATTGCTTTAAATAAGTCTATATGTGTTTATAAAGGTTTACAATAAGTCAAATAGATGAATTTTTATTTTATGTCGTAACATGGCATGAATAGAATAAGTCGCACTGCGATAGTTTGCGAATTTCGACCATAAACTTTAAACATTTACAATTAATGCAATTTAAATCGGATCAACTCGAAACAAAAATCGTTTGCTTTCTAATAACAATAATTTTCAAATAGAAAAAGAATTATTTAATTTCAATGTATAGATTTCAAATTATGCTCAAATATATTTTCAAATAACATCGTAGTTTTGCAATTCAGTGACCATAATGGGAAACCATTAAAACTGCTTCATAAAAATTATTAAAATTCATGATAAATCAATTAAAAGTGATATAAATAGGAAAAATATAGTTTTGATTGATACAATAGTTATTTAGTCAAACTAGCTATTTAGTAACGCTTTTGCAACGTTTTTCGAAAATAATATGTTTTGAAGTTTTGAAATTACTAATTGTTGTTTTAAAGATAAAAAGGTTTTTCAATTATTAACAAAATTTCGAATGGTTGGAAGTGATCTTTGAATGTTGTAGTTAATTCCTTAGATAAACGTATACTATTTGGGGAATTTTAAAAGGGTATGTTTACCATTATTCTGCTTATAGTATCGGTTGAATACGGGAATTAATATTGAATGTGAGCTGATATAATTTCTAGCCAATTCTTTATGGTTTTGATTACGCTTTTGATTAAGATAAAGGTTTTCAAGTTTAAATAAGATAGGTTTGGATAGAAATAGACTTCGGATATTTGATATGGAATTCCGTTGTTAGAGGTGTACTATCTGAGGAATTTGGAAGATGTTACATCGTTATTTCTCTTATAGTATTCACTGATTATGAGAATTGGTATTAAATATAAGTTGATCCAATAACTATATGAGTTTTATATATGATATCAATCCATTTGAATTAAAAAAAATTCAAAATCAAGTTAATCAATGAAGTTTTTGAAAACGTTGATTTAAAGTAAGTGAAGCTATGAGGAAAGAATATTAAGACTTACAAGTCTAAATCACCACCGATTGTAAAAGGTATGTTTTGAAAAGGGAAAACCTGCTAAATAAATCTTTGAAGGAAGGATTTAATATAAACATGGATTTAAAAAGGGAACTCTAGTTAAGTTTTCGGTTAACGAATTTTAAAAAGAATTGATAAGTTGTTGAATATGGATTTTGTTAAAAGGATAAGAGAATCGAGAATGGTTTTAAAAGGTTTAATTAACCAAGTTTAAGTGAAGGGAGACTTGATTAAGATCCGATATAATCCATAATTGTTTTTAAATTGTGCTGATTATTTGGAAAGACCGGGATCGTATTTTTATCCGAAAACCATTTCGAATAATCAT
Organism: Allium sativum; assembly: GCA_030737875.1. Classification (NCBI taxonomy): domain Eukaryota; kingdom Viridiplantae; phylum Streptophyta; class Magnoliopsida; order Asparagales; family Amaryllidaceae; genus Allium; species Allium sativum. The sequence continues at coordinate 1,040,034,391 of CM060916.1, read as the reverse complement.
ACAATGAAGTGGAGCATAATAATTGAAGATGGTGGTTGAAGACTGGGCATCTTCACATCATATGGACTGTTCGATGATGTCTCGGGATGTAAACCCACTATAAGTTTACACTAAAGAAGTGGTCCAATCGTACTTGTAGATTTTTTTCGTATTTGCAAGGGCTTCTCTCCTTTATTGGATGAGGAGTAAACCGCCTTCGGTTTCGTTCAGACCTAGAGAGGACTTGTACATATGTGTGTCTAACAGTGTTTTTTGTAATGTACCGATTGGATTTTACTAAAAATATTTCTCTTTGGTGGTGGAGAATATGTTCTCTTAGCTTAACATCCTTCTTTGAGACGTACGAGCTCAAAAGTGATATGGTTAGTAATTATCAATTATATGTTATGAAATGACAGTGTGGCATACCAAGTGATTGAGCTAGTGATGATCAAAGCATGAATTAGTTAAACGTGGCTTTGAGTAACATGACTTTGACAAGCCTCACTCCCCGAAAATGACCAATACTGGTAAAATGCAGCAAGCATATGGGTATGTCGTTTCCTTCTAGATTAAAATATACCATGGTATGAAGTCCAGATATTACTTATGTGGCAATATCTACCCATGTGGTTGTTGATGTCGCAGGCACCCAATTAAAGGTTGGTAACGACCAAGATATGGCATACTCAGGCATTCTCTAAGTTACCCAGCTAAGGGGTAACTTGGCCTTACGTTGGAAGAAGACCCGTTTGGTTCTTGGGACATCCCTCTAGAGGTGCACCCATCGGGTAACGAAGTTTCTTTGCCTGGTCATTTGTTGGAAATCCATTCTCCACTACGAACCCGTAAGGTTTTAGTTGTATGTTATTACGTCAATATAGTATGTGGTACATATATTGGCTAGGATTGATACATTTACTTGCAAAATAATTTTCTACACTATGCACTAATAATAATATTAGAGGATTTTCAAAATATCAAGCATTTTTTGTTATTATAAGGAAAAACCTCGTCCAAGTCTGTGTTTACATTATGTGTATGCCGTGAGACATTATGGTAGCTTCATTTTTCAAAAAGCATTATGAATTTACATGCACTGGTATTCATAAGGGAAAAAATTGTTCCGTGTTATATTGTGTAGTCTTATGATTAACCTTACTTTAAATAAACCTAAAGATAACTGTTTTAGTTCCTCACACCAGTCCCATGACTGACCTGGAGTTTATTGTCTCCTTCACTTAAACTTTGGGTGCACATAATTTTCCACATGGGCAGTATAGTAATTTTTGTTTGCAGATTTAGTCTTGGAGTTTGTTTTAGAGCAAATACTGGATTTAAGACTGGAGCTATCATTTGGATCATTATTTTTTCACTGAGAGTTATTATATTTTCCTTTGTGTATCTATTGTACTCTAATAATCATTGTAACTCTGATGTAAAACTCTTATTATACCAATAAAAATTTCTTTTATTGCTATTCCAATTTGTAAATACCCCTAATAATCCGTTTTTATGAATGTTTTGGGTCAATTTAATTACCAGTTTGAAATAAGTAAAAAGATGGATTGTTACGTGATATGTAGGTCAAAACAATGTCATGGTATACATCGTTTCTTATAAAACCCAAAATTATTAGTATTGAGTACAAACAAGATATATAATGAGAATAACGATCATACTCTATACCAATCTCCGAATTTCACATATATTGTTTGTCGAATAGCGGTGATAACTCCTTCCAAATTCGTACGACAGTACAAGTTCCATATTCGAAATTCGATATAAGAAAATCAGAATATCCATTTTTCAAACATGGTAAGTCTTAGAGAACTTAAATCTTTATCTCAAATCTTATAAAATCTTATTTGATTATAGACTAAATATTTTAGAATTTAGCTTATAAAACCATTTCAAATCATTTATAAATTCTTGTTTAGATTTTCTAAACTTTACAAATCTATATTATAAGTTCTAAAATATTTATAAGCCATTTCACAAGTTCTTAAGTCACTTATAAGTATTATCCGAAAACAGTTATAAATCATTTATTTAACTTATTCGTTAATAAAACCTTGTTTAAAATCTTGGTAAAACTTTGTGCTAAACATTGGTTAAGTTCTACACACCTAGAAATCAATCCTAAAACTTAGTCATTCATTAAATCTTCATTTATAGCTTCATTTAACTTGTATTAGAATATAGTTAAGTTCCAACACTCGAAAACGTTATTTATAAAACATGTTTGTAAAACAGGAATTCATTATAAAATCATTTATAAAATCCTTAATAAAAATGATTATAATTCTTGGTTCAATTACACCATTTATAAATATTACATAAAATCACTTCAAAAACCTTTTTTAGTTATAAAACAATTTTGTAATTTCAAAACTAGTAAACTTTGGCCTTACGGCAAATCACTATATTCAAAATGCTGAATTAGGTCATTGGCCACCAATAAGTCAACAAATTCTATTTATTGATTAATAACATAGTAATATTGAATTTATTCGGCAAACATCATTGGTTTTGGTAATACATAGGTTAGATAATTCATGGGTGTATAAAATAAAATCGAATAACATCCAAAATATTGAGCATTCCTGTTGGATCACTCCAACCTTTCCCTGTGCATCACAGCTCATATATTAGTGTAGATATGCATAATAATAAGGTAATAAAATCTAATTCATATAAGATTAATCTTCCGCTTAAAGCTGGTAGTGTTGAAGGTTATCCACTCGCAGACGGGAGTACATAACCACAACCAAATAACTAAGCAATAAATCATCCAATCAAATATATCATATAAATAAATACCAATTCAACAATGGATATTTATTATAGGATATAATAATATCCCAGAAAGTGTGAGAATTAACTCACCATCCACCAATCAACGTTTTCATGTTGTTTTATCTAATTTCAAATAGGAGATTGAAATTAAATAAAATTCCAAATAGCTCTAAGTTAGACCATTCTAACTCGCACGCTTAGGATTCATGAATAGAAACCCAATGCAACTTTATTCATGCAAATCTGACTTCATATAAAAGAGTTACACATGTTATAAGTTTATACACGAATTAAAATAGTTTATTAATTCACTAGTGACATCATTAAGGCTGATCACCTTAATTTTCTTAAACCAAACACGTTTACAATAAAATCATTTCTTCCTTAAGCAAGAAACGAAACCCAAATACGCTTCCTCCCTTTTTCTCCTCTATTGCTACCACATGTGACCATCGAGCACCGCCACCTCCGTCTCTCCACGCTGAACCAACACCAGAATCCCTAGGTGCCAAAGCTCCACTGCCTCGCCAGAATCAAGACATGAACGAAAATTGTTCATGTTACCCAAACTTCGTACATCGTCCATCATACGACCTCCGACAGGTCCAGATTGGAAGACCAGCCTCCCCTCTTTGTTTCCCTTTAGGTACCCTAGCCTACAAGTTCACCAACAGTCACTACTATAAAAGTGGGCATATTCTACACTAATTTGTGTGTGTTGCATGAAAAGTGTGGCGAAAGCTATGCTTTCTTTGATCTTCCACAACAATATTCATATGTTGTTGCATTAGACGTGAGTGCAGTGTTGCGGTTGGAATTCTCGTGCTGTGACATGAAACACCAGTTCAAAGCATGGCTTTACATAAATACAAGCTAGGCCAGTGATCCGCGTTCTCGGCTTAAACAAATAAATAACTGTAGATGTTGATTAATCCAATGGTTCGAACCGATCCCTGCTTCAGTTTAGTGAAAATTTGGCGCAATATTTTCCATTTACGAAATACTTCCCCTAAAACAAATTTCTCCCTTACTCTTCCTTATGTGCTCTTCTCTCTCCATGAAATCCGTCCACAAACACCTCCGATTGCTAATCTACCATCGGTTACAAACTATAAACCTCCGATTGATCCTATTTTATAAACTTTACACCTCCGATTTGGATCATTTAGGACAATCACAGGTAGCTAGGGCTTCATCATTTCGATTTTATTTAGGTGATTTCATCTCTAATTTATTTTGGTCTACATTCAAAGTTTCTATGTGAATTGGGTATACCGACCGCCTTAATTAGGGTATTTTATACTTTAAGTGTTGTATTTATATGTTTGCATGTGTTGAAATTGTGCAAGTTCTATATTTTTATGTTTGCCAAACCATGATGTATTAGTAAAAAATGCCTGTTTCAAAAAGTGGAAACAAAATTTAGAGGACAAATGAAATCCAATTAAATGTTTATTTCTGTTTGTAGTTAAATAATGCTTATTTCTCTTCCTAAATCATATGACTATGAAGATACCGTGGGCATGGGTGACCTACGCCTGTTGATTTTGTATAGAGGACAAGAAACTCATATTGATTTTGTATAGAGATGGAAGAAAGGCACTACGATGATTTGCGTGAGTATGAACTAGAGCAAAAAGAACTCCAAATACAAAGGCGAGAAGAAGAACGATGTGAAGAAAGGGAAATGCAATGACATAGTCGTGCTGCCTTGCATCGTTAGCATCAAAACAACCAAGTTGTTAGTGAATAACAAGCTGACTCACCAATCATAATGTGTGAGTATGGGTATGCTGCTGTAGAAGATGTTATTTCGATTGGATTCAACATTGGTCATCTTTATTTTAGGCGTCGTGTTTATCCCACAGGATGTATCTTTTAGTAGTGGATTGACCATCAGTTTCCAAGTCGAGCCGCTGAGTACACAAACGAATTACAACATCAACTTACAACGCTGCAGAATCGAGTTATTGATTTTCGAACTGACATTAGTAGACTTAACGACCAGCTTCAAGGGCTAAACATTAGAAGATAAAATTAAATTATTGCATCGTTCTTTGTATTAGGTACAATTGTATCATCTATGTATCACCTGTATAGTCTGTGTATCTGTATTGTTTTGTTTTGGTGCAGCCGTGTAATGTTATGAATTTGTGTTCAATATCCTTAGTTGCTTATTTTATGTATTCTTCTGATAATCCAGTTCCAAAATTTAGTGATAATTCATATCAAAACAATTGTTGATTTGTCCACACACTGATTTCACCACATTGATTATGTATATTTGTAAATTATTTACTTGTTTTGTTTTTATTTCTAATTTAACCAATCCTTACAGGGTAGCCTCTGTTCGTGTCTTGAAACTGTTAGTGGTATCAAATTTAGTTTTACTAGGCCATGGTTAGATTGTGGCAATGGATAGTGGGTATTACATATGTATAGGATTTCCGAGATCGAGTGCAGAATATGTAAGAGGGGTAAAAGATTTTCTAAGAAATGCATTTCACATTTATAAAGTAGGTGATGAGATGAAGTTCCCCTACAAAAAATGTACAAAACGTAACTGGTATTGTGAAAATATCATATACGATCATCTTATTATTAATGGCCCTTCTCCAGTACATACGGGGTGAATTTGTGAAGTTTCACAGATGAAATTAATAGGAGTTGATAACCATATGGATTGTGCAATGAAGATGGATTTTGAGGATAATTTAGATGTGATGTTCAAATGAGCGGGTTACAAATTTGATCAAAATCCTGGGGACTTTAAAGTAGAACCGAATCCAGAGGCTGAGAAATTTTATCGAAATGTTAAAGAAGGAAAAAAAACATTATATCCTAGCTGCACTAAATTTTCTCAACTAAGTTTCTTGATAAGGTTTTATTATTTAAAGTATGCTTATGGAATTAACGAGTTTTCGTTTGGGGAATTACTAAAGCTTATAAAAGAAGCCTTTCCTGATGCACGGTCGCCTTTGTCTTCCTATGCTACAAAGAATGTCATTAAGGATTTAGGTCTTGATTACTGTAAAATACATGCCTGCCCAAACCATTGCATGTTATATTGGGTAGAGAATAAAGATAAAGAGGCTTGTGACATTTGTAATTTTTGAAGGTGGGCTGTAAAAGAAAAAAAAGACATCATTGATAATAATGATCCACCAAAGTCGATTCCCAAAGTATCGGAAAATGTTATGAGGTACTTTCCACTAAGACCAAGGTTACAAAGGATGTTTATGTGCAAAGAATTTTCCAAACTTATGAGATGGCACCAAGTGGAACGAAAAGAAGATGGAAAACTAAGACATCCGGCTGATGGTGTGGCATGGAAGATGATGGATGCTCGTTATCCTGATTTTTCATTTGAAAATCGTAATGTTAGATTGGTCCTAGCATCTGATGGATTTAATCCATATCATTCAATGAATTCAAGTTATAGTACATGGCCAATTGTGTGGGTAAACTATAATCTTCCTCTTTGTGTTTGCTCCAAATTCGGGATCAAACACCAAAGATGTAAAAGTTACACTTCACCGATTCGGTAAGAATATGGAACCGCGTAATCACAAAACAAACGGACAAAAACAAGTAAGAACACGAAGGAATTTTAATAGTGGTTCGATTCAATATGAATCTATGTCCACTTTTAGTCAATTCTCATTATAATACCCAAGCTTACAAAATATAGATCTTCCCTCATTACAATCTTTTCTCTCTTTTTATAATCTTTATGATCTAATTTCACTTGAATTTCGCGAAGAAAATGAAGAGGCCCTTGGCTTCGTAATGAATGTACAATCACTTAGGTGCTTTGATCCTTCTTCATGATCTTCATAGATTTCATAGCGAATTAGCATTCAATTTAGGCTTCGAAGGGTATTAGAGATCGTCTGAATGGTGCTTGAGAGATTTATTATGTAACTTGAATGAGATTGATGGTGTTTAGATTCAATTGTAGAAAACTCTAATGATCATTGACATGGATTTGATCTTCATGAAGTTAGAAGAGTGTTGTTGAATCCATAGAAGCCATTAGAGAAGTTTTAGGTGAGTTTTCAATTTGGCGGAGTCTCGTCCTTAGAATGGATTCCCCCCTCCCCCATGCAGAAAAATGCCATGACTCAACTCGCCATGACTTCATTTCGCCATGACTCCATTTCGCCATGACTCAACTCGCCATGAATCATCTTGCCATGACTTGCGACATGAATGGTTTGAGCGTTTTGGTGCCGTGAATTATTCAAGGCTTCATGTGACTTGCGCCATTATACTCACGAAATGAACTGGCCAACTGGGGACATCCTTGCGGCATGAACATTTCTTCATATAAAACGACTTGGTTGCATTTAACATCCACGTGTTCTTGGGATTAAAGGAACAAGCTCATGGTGCATGGATCTCTCACTGCTATGGCCTACTTTATGGACGACATGATATGAATCTTCAGTACACGACATAGATGTCCAACGACATGAAGTCCGACGGCTTGGAACACGTGAATGCTCCACTCCTATTCGGCACAGCTACTTCCCCTTTCAGATAATACACATGGCCCATTTCAGTCCATGCCGTTCACCCTTTCTTGGATAGAAGAAACATCATGCTTTTATTCCAATGTGAAGATAACTAACATTCCTATTTTACAGCTAGCTCCAATAATTCAAATACATGGAACGGCTTGGGTTGAAGTGGCACTCACGGCTTGACCCCCTTTGTATTATATTTCAACTTGTTCTTATATGAAGGTACTAGGTTTCCACGTGATAACTGACCTAGTGATCCACTTGCCTTTTTTGTGCCCTTTCATATTTCCCAATATTTAAATCAGTGGCGCCTTTATAACTACGACCTGGAACCATGTAGTCTGCTTGTCATTTGGCCCCGTGACTTGGTTCATCCATGCATTCTTCGTGTTTGTGTTTTGGAACTGGAACGACATGAGTGGACAATGACATGACAGCCGTTCCACATTTCGTGGCATTGTGTGGCTTAAGGACTTACGATATGGATACGGTGGCATACGACATAGTGCTTGCAGCATAAATGAAAAAACAATTTGAACGCCTTGCTTTCATGCCGTTTTAACGGCTTTGTAAGGTCATATCAGCGGCATGAAAGATACCGATATGAATTAATTAAACATTAGAAGTTTCCGGTCTAACTCATGTTGTCGTGAGCAACTTTTAAATGAAGCGGGCAACTTGATTTTCCCGGCATGATCTCATGTCGTGTTACGGACAGTATATTGTGTTAACGACTTAACTTCATGTCGTGTCAAAGGACGTATCAAACTGCTGAACCACTCTGCATCATGTTGCTTTTTCTAAACCGTGTTGAGCTACCGGGGTTAACACTTTGGTTATGTATGAAATAGGAGAATTTGATTCTTTCAACATTAATATCTAGTCCAGATTATCCAAAGAACGGTATTGACGTATATATGTAGCCTTTAGTTGTGGAACTGAAAGCGTTATGGAATGTTGGCATTAAAACTTATGATTCCTCGATTGATGGGGATTTTAATTTACATGCAAGCATCTTATGGACCATTAGTGATTTTCCAGGAAATGCCATGTTGTCAGGTTGGAGCACGAAGGGGAAACTAGCATGTCCAGTTTACCATTATGAAACTTTTTCAAATTATTTGAAGCGTAGAAAAAAATGTTTATATGCACCATAGAAAGATTCTTGATCCAACACATAAGTGGAGGCTGGATAAGAGGAGATTTAATGGCGAAACTGAAATGGGGAGCATTCTGGAAAATTATCAGAAACAGGTATTGAAGAGTTATTGCGAGGGTATTCAAAAATCAGTTTGGGGATAAGACCAAGAAACGGGGTAAAAGTGATGGCCTTTTTAAAAAAAGGTCAATACTATTTGGCTTACTATATTGTTGTCATAATCCCCTTCGACTTAACCTGGATGTCATGCATATAGAGAAGAACATATGCGACAAAATATTAGGTACTTTACTTAATATAGGTCGCATGTCAAAGGATCACTTAAATGCTTATTTGGATTTACAGGAATTGGGCATAAGGAAGGCCCTTCATCCAGTTGAATGTGGTGATGGAAAGCATGTTGAAATTAGAGCTGCAATATTTGATATGACAATTAAGGAAAAATAAATCTTTTGTTCTGTATTGAAGAACGCCAAACTACCCCCATGGTTGTGCCTCGAATGTTAGTTGGTTCGTGCACATAAAAGAGAGAACGTTTGTGGGATATTATAGCCATGATGGTCATTTCATACTCCACTATTTGTTACAATTTGCCATGAAGAAAGCGTCAAAACCCGAGGTTGCGTTATCAGTGATCAGATTTAGTGCACTCCTTAGAGAACTATGGAGCAAGGTTATCGAAGTGGATGATATCAAGAGGCTGAAAAAAGAAATTGTCAAGATACTTTGTCATTTTGAAATGATTTTTCCATAGGCTTATTTTGATATAATGGTACACTTGCATGTTCATTTATGCAGAGAAATTGAATATGGTGGGCCTGAACACCTTAGATGCCTGTATCCCATTGAGCGATATCTTGGAAAGTTGAAATCTTATGTGTGAAACAGAAACAGACCAGAAGGTTCGATTGTAGAAGGTTACTTGGTAGAAGAGTATGTGACCTTATGTTCAAGATTTTTAAGTGGTAATGGAGGAACATAAAACACGTCGACTGATTTTGGAAGATGTCCAATAGATTTGGAATATCATACTAGAACAAAGAAGAATAAAGATGGAAAGATGTTCAATATGAAAGATGCAGATTGGAAGGCAATGCATCGCTATATTCTGTTCAATTCCAGTAAAAAAGAAATTGAGAGTTTGATCGAGTAAGTTCTTAAGTTCCTATATCATTTTCCTTAACTGCATTTCATATTTTTTGACCTTAATTATTATTTAGAGTTCATCGAGCTTTTATGGATGGTCTTGCAAACCCAAGAAGATACAAGAGGGAACGAGAACATTTTGAAGAGTTTTGGAATTGGCTAAAAGAAGAGGTTCTGAAAAAGGACAATATTTCAAGAGATTTAGAGGTGCCTAATCGAGTAGCTAGGAAGTTTACTGGTTATATAGTAAATGGATATTGATTCCATACAACATTTAGAGATTCTTGATGTACCACACAAAATAGTGGTGCATTTTTTACTGCTAAAACCACCAGCTTTGCAAGTTTGAAAGATCAAAATTCGATAGTGGGTGATGTCAATTACTACGGATCAATCGAAGAAATTTTTGAGCTTGATTATTGGGGGGCTTTCACAATGGTCCTTTTTAAGTGTTGCTGGTACCAACAGGAAAACGATTCATATGGTACTACTCGAGTAAATTTTAGTAAGTGCCATAAAACTGATCCTTATGTCCTGTCTTCGCAAGTGCAACAAGTATTTTATGTGGAAATGCATTTGAGAAGAACATTCATTGCATTATTAAAAATCTATCGGGAGATTGGTGGGATACTGAAAATCGGAATGCAATGGAAGAAGACATCAGCAATTTACATTCACATGACATGGGCATAGGTGGTAAACTAGAACCAGAAATTGTTGATGGGTGTTGGATTAGGGATGATGTCCCCATAATGCAACTAGAAACAGAACTTGAAACAAAACTAGAAGCAGAAGTTCATGAACCTGTTCTGTCTCGTTAGGATTAAAAAAATCCTCTTTCTTATTGCTTTATTTTGGTTTAATCCATTGTCTGATTTATGATGTATTTGGCACTTTTTGTTTTAGCTGTAAATTATTATTTTTGATGAATGTATTTGGCACTCTTTTCTCATAATGCAGTCTACAGTGTTCACATGTTTTATGATTTAATGTCTTTCTTTACTGTCATCTAATTTGTTATAGACCAAAATGTTAATTGTTGCTTTTTGTCCACTTTAACATGCATGTACCTTGTTCTAATATATTCATTTTGTACAGGATGGATGAACTTATAAATATCTGACTGCACCATGGCGGAGAGTTTTGAAGGACATATTACGTCGGTGGAGAATCCTTCTTAGTAAGAAAATATGATGTAGACTGCTTTTCTTACAGTGTGCTTATGGACTTTGTTAAAGATTGCCTCCATTACACTGAAATATGAGGAGTCTATGTCAACAAAGGAACGAGTGGTGGCTGGCAGCTGATATTGAATGACAAGGACGTAAACAAATATGTACATGGCTACAATAAGGAAGAAGAAGCGGTTTTACACAATGACAACACCGTTGACAAAGACATTGAGTCGTTGATTCAACCACAACCACATGTAATCATACAGCCAAGGAAAAACATAATTCAAGGTATATATGTATATGTAATATATATATATATATCTGTGTGTAAAGAACTATGAAGGAGGCTATCGTTATTATTTTTATTGTTACAGGTTCTGTTAAGAAACCGGTTGCAAAGCGCAAGTATATTACTACACATAAACTTTAGAAGCAATGCAAAATGATGAAAAACAATTCAACTCGAGTGAGTCAGAAGAAACTATCGCCGGAGCCTGATATTAATAATGATGAAGAAGATGTTACTTTGACGGACAAAGGTACCAAGAGGAAATTAAATGTGTAAAATGAAATAGATAATAATGATGATACCTGGAAGAATAAAGCTAATGTTCAGGTATTTTTCAGTTTTCATTTCAATTTTATTAATCAGGGTGAAATCTTGTATTTCAAACTACTTTTTGTTAAAATTCTACACGTAAAAGCAAGAACTGCTTTTTAGTATTTTTTATTACTGTGTCGATTTCCTATTCCAACCATGAAGGCTGCAACTAATTCAAGTAACTATTGGTTCTTTGTGCATGCATTCCGTCGAAATAGCAAGAACTGTTTATACATCGACTCTATTTGGTTAGCTAGCTTAAATTTATCATCGATGATGAGTAATAATGCTAATCTGCTTGCAGTTCTCACAACCATCAGTTTTGACGAAGTATGAACAAGAGTGAATTATGCGAATGCAAGAAAATGATGTAGTTAGTAGATCACTTGGGGTGCCTTCATTGGTTAGTAGTATGCAAGAGGTTGCTGCACGAAATAGGAAAGAAAAAGATAAATATATTACTGGACATGATGAATACATCATAGAAAATGCTAGTGAAGATGTCAGTGATGATTCTTCGAATTCGGAGGTATAAAACAGTTATTTGTTTACTACTTATTGTCTTTGCCTTTATGAATGTAAAAAATCTTGAACTTCAACTTAATTATAGAGAATCAAAGTTGTTAAGTGAAAGGATCCTTTACCTAGACCGAGAACTCGTTCGCGAACCAATGCAGTCTTTGAAATTGAGAAGGAAGTGATGACACGCACCCCCCTCCAAAGAAAGCTGGCTCCAACAAGGAATTGATGACATGCACTCCCACTCCAAAGAAACTCAGTAACCAGGAGAAATTTTTAGAAACATTGAAGAAACTGACAAAACCTACACCATCTTATTCAGGAGTTTTAAAACCTGCAACGTCTGGTCCACCAGTTTTTAAACCTACATGTAGCAAAACGCAAACAATCTACAAATTCATGTGAAGTTGTTGGTTCATTCGCTGCTTATTTAGTGATGTGGAAACATCAAAAGCAGAATGTGGAAGCGAAATGGAAAATCTTACTGATTGATTAGAACAGAAATGGATTGCACAGAAAGATGAAGCAGGTACAGGTACAATGTTTCTTTATCTGTGCACTACACTGCACTGTTAAGTGTGTCTAATTAATTTTTATATGCATATTATGTTTTTGTAATGCCATACGTTAATTTTCTATTCATTTTTTGAAGCTGGTATATAAAGTACAAGGTCCAAAAAAACCTAGAGGGAAGTCAAAAATGACCAAGGTGCATGCTAGAACCCCCAATGATAAAGTACTCATTGAGTTGAATGAGGATGGTCAGCCAGTATCTGATAATATTACGAAGTTAAAAAAAATTCTTGGGACAATAAAAAAGGATAATGTGTCTCTTACTTACATCAATTGGCATGTTGTTCCTGATCAACTAAAGCGGCAAATGTTGGAATATGCTCTGGTAAAATCTATCACCCTAAACCATAGTTCAACTGGCTTCCTAAATGTTTATTTTTTTATTAATTATTTGTTTCCTAAATTTTGTGTTTAATATATTGTAGGTTATGTATGTCATTATAGAAGAAGGACATAATTGGGTCTTGAACATGCTTAATGACTCTTGGAGGGTAGTACAAGTTTCGTATGAAAGCAAGGTATTACAAAAAATATTCAACTGATGAGGAAAGGCTTGCGAATAAGCCTAGTACAATTCCGTTGGAGGATTTTAAAATGCACTTGAAATATGTGACGAAAAGGGATTTCGCTCGATCCGAACCAGTCGCTAAACCGATCTAGACCGTTCGAAACGCCTGATCGTTTCGAGAACACGACAAATCAGAACGCATACGGAAGAACATTTCATTGTATATTACAACAATGCATCAGAATACAAGAATATACAGAGTATAAATGAATAAATATTACACAGAAATATCAGAGATTTAAATTACATTTAAATACATAGCAGCGGAAAATAATACAATACACAACTAGAAGAGATATACGGATACAAAGCTTTCCGGATATCATTCCAGCTGTAAACCAGGATCCTGTGAATATAAATCTGCAAAACCAAAACTACTAGCTGCCCGTGTCAAAATAGGGGCACCCAGAGTTTAGGTCAAAACAATAAACTCCAGGTCTATCATGTGACTGGAGTGAGAACTAAAACAGTTAATAATCTTTATTTTAAAGTTAGGTAAATCAAGGGACCACGCCGTATAACACGGAACGGGTTTCCTCCCAAGAATACCAGTGCATAAAACAAACAGCGCAATGCTAAATAAAGAAAAATGGAGCTATTATAAGACCCAGTTCCCATCAGACAATGCAATACAAGCCGGAGGATAGGGTTTTTACCTTATAATAGCCAAGAATGCTTGATACGTTTGAAACAAATCATTTTGATAATACTATAATAAGTGCATAGTGTATAAAACAATCTTCAAATCATAAGTATCAATCATAGGCTGAATGAATGCCCCATACCACTATGTCGCCATATATAGGTTATACAATCAAAATCGCAAGGTCACGTATTTGGAAATTGGATTTCCATCTATGTACCGAGGCCAGGGATCGTCCTCTCCTGATTCGAGACTGTCTATCCCGAGTCTCAGGCAAGCGCGCAGACAAACCTTGGATCGTCAGGGTCGGTCCACCGATGTGGATTATTATGCCTGAGCACTACGTTTCTCTGCCCTTTGGGGCGTAAATGAGCCAACGAATGGCTCCATCGGACCCGGATCGTCCGATCTAACCGAGGCGCCTCGCAACAGCAACAACCACACAGGTGAAAAGTATATAAATATCAGGGCTGGTAGGTCACTGGCACCACCCTATCTAGAAAGAAACGCATGCCCTCCCTGAGGTCCGTCTCCCGTTTTTGGTTCACCACCGGGGTGTGAGGCTCGCGAATTCATGTTACACAAAGCTGTGCCACACCGGCTGTGCTTTGATCATCACCACAAGACTTTGCTTTTCAACAGAAGCCTTGATCATTTGCATCTTAGCATGCCACACAGGCAAATCACTCTATGCAACCGATATCAGTCACACAGAATGAAATCCAATGTCAGACACACAGTCCATTTACAAGTTCGTTCTGGGTCTGAACGAAACCGGAGGCACCTAGTACCCCGCATATTCATCGATCTCCAAGTACGTCTGGACGATCACCAACTGTTTCCCTCATCTTGGGTGTACAGCCCAATCAAGATCATTAGTGATCACCCAAACGATGTGAAGACTTCCGGTCTTCAACCACCGTCTTCATCTTCGACTTATCGTCGTATCAGTTATTCCGAATGGGATAAACCCGATCGTTCCGAATAACTCGCGTATATTTTAAATAAGTGTTACCCAAACACAACATACGCCTCATTCCAATTCATCAGTCACTAACCGTAAATTAATCAAGAGAATAATTTCCCAAATATTAACCCCGAAGGCCGAAACCAACATCAGATCAATATCCAGAAAAACATTCTGCTTGTCTAACCGACAGTTAGCTTCTAAATTTCACATTCATAGGGAAAGGTTCCCATTAATTTTATCCAAGATAAATTCCTTGAATTTATTCTTTAATCATCTTTTGATTTTCGATTCAACTAGTCGGGATTAACGAACCTTTCCGAAGTAATCATTTGTTTTAATTTCCCAATCCCAACCTATTCATCCCATGAAGTAAAACTGGTTATACTTCATATCTAACACCACGGTGTTATCGGTAAATTCAATTACCATTTCACGTTCAAATTTAATTAAAGATTTAACTAACGCCTGGAGAAAAACTGGTGATACACCATTTCGATTATTTCAATCTAATTAAAGATTCATTAAAACTCCACTTAGTTTTAATATTGATTGGGTTAAAGAATCAGTGTCATTTGAAACACGGTTCACGATAAACCCAAAATCCCATTCCATTAATTATCGGGTTAAAGAACAAGTGTAATTTAAAAACACTGTTCACGATAAACCCAAAAATCAATATCAATTCAATTCCAATTAAATATTATTTAATTGGTACACTTCATTAAATGTAAATAAAAAGATTTAATCTTTTCTCAACTGGGTTCAAAAACAGTGTTAATGAAGACACCATTCACGACAAACCCAAATCACATTTGATATTAAACACAAGGCTCTGAATAGAAAATATACCAGCTTATATTCAATATCAAATTCTACGACTAACAAATATCGTATTGGAAATGACGAGATATATATATATATTTCCAATTCCCATAACAATATCTGTATCATCACGAAATCCAACATCGAAATAATCCAAAGACAATTTCGATTCAAATCCATTCCAATATAATTATTGGAAATTCGGGTTATTTTCAAAACATTTCTAATCCAGTTTATTTATTTTTAAAAATAAATAGAATTATAATTCTAGTTCAAAACTAGTTCATTTCGATACAAATCTATTTTTATCTTTTCAAATATGGATTTTTTCATCCCAATTCTTTTTAAATCATTTCTTATGATTTTACACAAATTATTACTATTTTTAATAATTTTATCAAGGCCCGTACAATCGATTTCCATCAACGGCTATCGAACTGCACTTACAGCGACCTTTTTCAAATTTGATTTGGACATAATTCCAAATCCAACCGTTAGATTTCTAATTTCTAATATTCGTTAGAAATCTCTTTTCGATACGAACCCAACGGTTCCAGTTTTAGGAGAATCCGACGGTCGGATCTCCCGTAATATCCGTTCGAAGTCAATGGTCGAAATTCGCGAACTGCCGCGGCGCGACGCGTTCTATTTAGGCCATTATATTATATATATATAATATATATAATATATACTTCGTCGATTTCAATTCAAAACGTGCTTTATAAATCGTTTTAAAATTTATTTTCAAAACGGTTTCAACTTCATATTCAATTTTATATCAAAATTGAATATTCCAATTTAAATTCATTTTAAATTCATTTCAAATTGATTTCTAATTCAATTTCAGTTCGTTTTCAATTCAATTCAATTTCAATTCGAATTCATTTCTATTCCATTTCAATTCGAATTCATTTATATTCAATTTCAATTCGAATTTATTTATATTCAATTTCAATTCGAATTTATTTATATTCAATTTCAATTCGAATTTATTTCTATTCATTTCAATTTCTTTTCCAAATATCAGATTTTGAAATCACTTTCGATATTCATTATAAAATGAATAAAATCGATATAAATATCGTTCACGTCAAAATGGCGTCAATCTAATCAATACGGCTTCATATACTCCTATTTTCAAATATTCTATTTCAAATATTTCTCTTTTCAAATATTTCTATTTTAAAACTGGAATGAGGCCCAATCAATTACCATATAATGTTAATTATATGGATTTTCTACAACACATGTATATATCAACAACGATGAATAATCAACCATCATCCAAAGTGCATTCTACACTGTATAAGCATCAAATATAAATATCCAACGCTTATAACAGCCTGTCAATCAATCGATCTACATACAACTAAACAATCGGGATTAGTGTACGTCAAATATCATCCCAATACCCATGTGGGGTTTCAAGCAATCAAACACAGATTTTTATTTGTGCAGTTGGGCGATGTGTAAAATTTATCGTCCCAATCAATGTCCTTCAAATAGGTGTACATAAACAAACCGTCCGGTTTGTAAATGAATATTTGTTTATTCACATTCACGTTAAAAATTATATTTTTAACGATCAAACTATTTTATTCAACCTATGAATATTCTATTCGGTTCATTTATTAAATAAAATGTTATCTTTATTTTTCTAACTTATTTTTAGAAAATTTCGGCGGCATAACGGCACGATACTAGAAACGGGACAAGGCCTAGCCTTATCCCCGGTCTAGTGAAGGCCCACGCCATTCACACATCAATCAAATCAATTTCATTTCACCAA
The DNA here is from genome assembly GCA_030737875.1 of Allium sativum. Lineage (NCBI taxonomy): Eukaryota > Viridiplantae > Streptophyta > Magnoliopsida > Asparagales > Amaryllidaceae > Allium > Allium sativum. The sequence goes on along the minus strand of CM060916.1, from coordinate 1,040,017,122 downwards.
ACAATTCAATTCAAACCAAATAATCTAACCAACTACACAACCAAACAATTAAACAAACAAGCCATCCATGGTCTGTGGATGACGGGTGTCGGGTGCTGCTAAGCACCGTCTGCATCCTAGTATATATATAACTAGAAAAAGAAATTGAAGAGTGAGAAGTTCTCACCGATAGCTATCCCAACTTCACGACACTTCATTTATAGAAATCTTCGTCGTTCTCGCCTTTTTGTCACCTTCGTTGCCCGTATTCTCTACATATGTAAAAATCGAATTTTTACTTCGCTATTCAATATATAAAAATCGAATTTTTACTTCGTTATTCAATATATAAAAATCAAATTTTTACTTCACTATTCAATATATAAAAATCGAATTTTTTACTTCGCTATTCAATATATAAAAATCGAATTTTTGTTATGCTATTCATTATATAAAAATCGAATTTTTACTATGCTATTCAATATATAAAAATCAAATTTTTGTTATGCAATTCAATATATAAAAATCGAATTTTTACTTCGCTATTCAATATATAAAAATCGAATTTTCACTTCGCTATTCAATATATAAAAACCGAAATTTTACTTCGCTATTCAATATATAAAAATCGAATTTTTACTTCGCTATTCAATATATAAAAATCCTAGGTTTTTATCATATAGAAAATCAAACCTATTTCTATATAAAAATCTAATCCTTTCAAATTGAAAATCGAAACATTTCAAATTACAAATCAAGTTTTTTCTATAATTCTCTAAATAAAACTGATTTCATAAAATATGTTTTCTTTCTCTTTTTTTTTAACAAAACATTATATAAAAAAAAATTAAAACACTTACTGCTCGATCTCCAAGGAAAGGGGAAAGGGCGCGGGGGGGGGGGGGGGGGAGGGGTCGGGGATGCTTGCTGACGTGGCGCCGGAGCAGCGGGGTGGTGGGCGGTTTAGGCTAGGCGGCGGCGCTGTAGGGTTTTGGGGCGATCGTGTTTGGGGATGGGGCGCTCGAACTGGGAAAGAGGCGAGAGGAGGATCGCGGCTCAGGCGGAGGGGAGGTGCGTCGACGGTGGGCTGAACGGAGGAGGGCGGCGGCGGGTTTTATCTCGACGTTTTTTTTTTCTTTTGATTTTGAAAAAGTGAACGGGGGGGGGGGGGCTGAGAGAAGGTATGGGGAGGAGAGAGGGTTTTTTTATTTTTTATTTATTTTAATTTCAAAATGTTGACTTTTACATATGACCTCTAAACGAGGCCCACCGCCTGTCATCCATAGCTAATTACCCCCATTCCGAACGCATTGGGATATGTATCGTATGCTGATTCGAACATTTCGATCTGTTTCCGTTAAAATCAACATTTAACTCTATATATTGAATTTGAACGCGCATTTCAATTTACCGGGGTCACACACTAACCCTATAAATTGTAGAAAAATATTTTCTAGCTTCGTATTGACAATACGGTCCTAACAAAACTAGTTCCGTCGAATTCTAAGACCGTTTGAAAAATGGCCATTTTCCAGTCGATTAAAATCAACTGAAACTGGTCAAACGCGTTTTCCTTTGCCACGCTCACATATTGATTCGAAAAATTATGAAATTTGAAACCTATTAATAATTTGACATCACGGACCCAACAAAAGTGGTTTCGTCGAAATCCGAGGTCGTTTGCAAAATTCCGATTTTTAAGGGCCTGAATTCCATAGCAACTATTCAGAATTTTCAACTGGACATATCTTTTGATTCCCGCTATGAAATTTTGATTTTTCGGATTCGTTGGAAAGATACCCTCAAATAGATCCTATTATTTTTGGTTTCACTAAAATCCGGGTTGTTTTGCACCCGGTACATTCAATTGAAGTTTGAAATAGAATTATCGAACTACCGCGCCATTTTCAATTCTATTCATAATTATATATAATTATTTAATCTCACACGAATATATACGTTCGAATTATATTCAAAATAAATTTCTCGTCGATATTATTTAAAATAATCATTTTAAATAATAAAAATTCGTTAAAATTGCCAAAATAAAAATTTTAAACTGGCCCAGATTTTTGGGTTGTTACAATCTCCCCCACTTAAAACTTTTCGTCCCCGAAAAGGAACAAAGTCGAAAGTGGTTTGATTAATCAACTCTACGTTCGATCTGGCTTCCATTCTCCAACTTTTCAGTTTCTGAGAATTTTCAAATTCTTCAAAAATTTGGCTAACACCCGGAATTTTCGAAAAATTTCACCATAACCTCCCCTGCACCGGGAGCCACGGGAAAATCCCGAAATTTCCATATAGGTCTTCTGATCTCAAAAAGAAAAAGAAAACGCCAAGCGGCTAGCCAATAGGCTCATAAAATCATCATCACCCAAACAAAACAGTAAATTATGTAGTGAACATGTACCTATTTGTCGAGCAAACAAATTTTATTCTCTGCTCTAGCCTCCTTGCTATGACCTGTACAATGTAAGTATATGTATATGCAAGCAAATGCGACCAGATTTCAGTACAATTCATTATTCAATATTATTAGGCAAAATGGTTCAAAATTATCAAACAAATAAACAAACAACACAAACATCAATCAATTAGTGAATTAGAGTTTCAAATTCATAACTTTGATACATATACAAAAATCAGATTTTTGATGCCAAATCACAACAATAAGCCATATCTAGTTTCGGTTCTCACACCAGTCAATAGGAAATATATAGAAAGTCCACTTTCGTCACTCGAACATGAATTCTAATGATGGAGCTCCATCATCAAAATCATCTCCGGGCGATTCGAGTGTAATTCTATATCTATCCAGTATATTAAAACTTCAAATACACGTTTGCAAGGCGTATATGAAAAATCTTTATATACTGGACTGTCCAAATCGATTTAAAATAAATAATCAAATACGAATAGTTGATTTAAAATTTCAAAACAAAATTTGTTTTCATTTTAAAAATATACTCTTCACACTCGTTCTAGGATACTACTGATCCCATCTCTAACGGGTCACTCTCATTGGATATTACTAATCCAATATCTGATGAATTCTTTCGTATGGTTCTAATCTGCCTTGTTCTCTGCTTTGTAAACCAAAGCTCTGATACCAAATGTGACGAAAAGGGATTTCGCTCGATCCGAACCAGTCGCTAAACCGATCTAGACCGTTCAAAACGCCTGATCATTTCGAGAACACGACAAATCAGAACGCATACGGAAGAACATTTCATTGTATATTACAACAATGCATCAGAATACAAGAATATACAGAGTATAAATGAATAAATATTACACAGAAATATCAGAGATTTAAATTAAATTTAAATACATAGCAGCGGAAAATAATACAATACACAACTAGAAGAGATATACGGATACAAAGCTTTCCGGATATCATTCCAGCTGTAAACCAGGATCCTGTGAATATAAATCTGCAAAACCAAAACTACTAGCTGCCCGTGTCAAAATAGGGGCACCCAGAGTTTAGGTCAAAACAATAAACTCCAGGTCAGTCATGTGACTGGTGTGAGAACTAAAACAGTTATTAATCTTTATTTTAAAGTTAGGTAAATCAAGGGACCACGCCGTATAACACGGAACGGGTTTCCTCCCAAGAATACCAGTGCATAAAACAAACAGCGCAATGCTAAATAAAGAAAAATGAAGCTATTATAAGACCCAGTTCCCATCACACAATGCAACGCAAGCCGGAGGATAGGGTTTTTACCTTATAATAGCCAAGAATGCTTGATACGTTTGAAACAAATCATTTTGATAATACTATAATAAGTGCATAGTGTATAAAACAATCTTCAAATCATAAGTATCAATCATAGGCGGCATGAATGCCCCATACCACTATGTCGCCATATATAGGTTATACAATCAAAATCGCAAGGTCACGTATTTGGAAATTGGATTTCCATCTATGAACCGAGGCCAGGGATCGTCCTCTCCCGATTCGAGACTGTCTAGCCCGAGTCTCAGGCAAGCGCGCAGCAAGCCTTGGATCGTCAGGGCCGGTCCACCGATGTGGATTATTATGCCTGAAAACTACGTTTCTCCGCCCTTTAGGGCGTAAATGAGCCAACGAATGGCTCCATCGGACCCGGATCGTCCGATCTAACCGAGGCGCCTCGCAACAGCAACAACCACACAGGTGAAAAGTATATAAATGTCAGGGCTGGTAGGTCACTGACACCACCCTAGCTAGAAAGAAACGCATGCCCTCCCTGAGGTCCGTCTCCCGTTTTTGGTTCACCACCGGGGTGTGAGGCTCGCGAATTCACGTTACACAAAGCTGTGCCACACCGGCTGTGCTTTGATCATCACCACAAGACTTTGTTTTTCAACAGAAGCCTTGATCATTTGCATCTTAGCATGCCACACAGGCAAATCACTCTATGCAACCGATATCAGTCACACAGAATGAAATCCAATGTCAGACACACAGTCCATTTACAAGTTCGTTCTGGGTCCGAACGAAACCGGAGGCACCTAGTACCCCGCATATCCATCGATCTCCAAGTACGTCTGGACGATCACCAACTGTTTCCCTCATCTTGGGTGTACAGCCCAATCAAGATCATCAGTGATCACCCAAACGATGTGAAGACTTCCGGTCTTCAACCACCGTCTTCATCTTCGACTTATCGTCGTATCAGTTATTCCGAATGGGATAAACCCGGTCGTTCCGAATAACTCGCGTATATTTTAAATAAGTGTTACCCAAACACAACATACGCCTCATTCCAATTCATCAGTCACTAACCGTAAATTAATCAAGAGAATAATTTCCCAAATATTAACCCCTAAGGCCGAAACCAACATCAGATCAATATCCAGAAAAACATTATGCTTGGCTAACCGACAGTTAGCTTCTAAATTTCACATTCATAGGGAAAGGTTCCCATTAATTTTATCCAAGATAAATTCCTTGAATTTATTCTTTAATCATCTTTTGATTTTCGATTCAACTAGTCGGGATTAACGAACCTTACCGAAGTAATCATTTGTTTTAATTTCCCAATCCCAACCTATTCATCCCATGAAGTAAAACTGGTTATACTCCATATCTAACACCACGGTGTTATCGGTAAATTCAATTACCATTTCACGTTCAAATTTAATTAAAGATTAAACTAACGCCTGGAGAAAAACTGGTGATACACCATTTCGATTATTTCAATCTAATTAAAGATTCATTAAAACTCCACTTAGTTTTAATCTTTGACTGGGTTAAAGAATCAGTGTCATTTGAAACACGGTTCACGATAAACCCAAAATCCCATTCCATTAATTATCGGGTTAAAGAACAAGTGTCATTTAAAAACAATGTTCACGATAAACCCAAAAATCAATATCAATTCAATTCCAATTAAATATTATTTAATTGGTACACTTCATTAAATCTAAATAAAAAGATTTAATCTTTTCTCAACTGGGTTCAAAAATAGTGTTAATGAAGACACCATTCACGACAAACCCAAATCACATTTGATATTAAACACAAGGCTCTGAATAGAAAATATACCGGCTTATATTCAATATCAAATTCTACGACTAACAAATATCGTATTGGAAATGACGATATATATATATATATATATATATATATATATATATATATATATATATATATATTCGATTCCCATAACAATATCTGTATCATCACGAAATCCAACATTGAAATAATCCAAAGACAATTTCGATTCAAATCCATTCCAATATAATTATTGGAAATTCGGGTTATTTTCAAAACCATTTCTAATCCAGTTTATTTATTTTTAAAAATAAATAGAATTATAATTCTAGTTCAAAACTAGTTCATTTCGATACAAATCTATTTTTATCTTTTCAAATATGGAGTTTTTCACCCAATTCTTTCTAAATCATTTCTTATGATTTTACACAAATTATTACTATTTTTAATAATTTTATCAAGGCCCGTACAGTCGATTTCCATCAACGGCTATCGAACTGCACTTACAGCGACCTTTTTCAAATTTGATTTGGACATAATTCCAAATCCAATCGTTAGATTTCTAATTTCTAATATTCGTTAGAAATCTCTTTTCGATACGAACCCAACGGTTCCCGTTTTAGGAGAATCCGACGGTCGGATCTCCCGTAATATCCGTTCGAAGTCAATGGTCGAAATTCGCGATCTGCCGCGGCGCGGCGCGTTCTATTCAGGCCATTATATTATATATATAATATATATAATATATACTTCGTCGATTTCAATTCAAAACGTGCTTTATAAATCGTTTTAAAATTTATTTTCAAAACGGTTTCAACTTCATATTCAATTTCAAATCAAAATTGAATATTCCAATTTAAATTCATTTCAAATTGATTTCTAATTCAATTTCAGTTCGTTTTCAATTCAATTTCAATTCGAATTCATTTCTATTCCATTTCAATTCGAATTCATTTATATTCAATTTCAATTCGAATTCATTTATATTCAATTTCAATTCGAATTTATTTATATTCAATTTCAATTTGAATTTATTTCTATTCCATTTCAATTTCTTTTCCAAATATCAGATTTTGAAATCACTTTCGATATTCATTATAAAATGAATAAAATCGATATAAATATCGTTCACGTCAAAATGGCGTCAATCTAATCAATACGGCTTCATATATTCCTATTTTCAAATATTCTATTTCAAATATTTCTCTTTTCAAATATTTCTATTTTAAAACTTGAATGAGGCCCAATCAATTACCATATAATGTTAATTATATGGATTTTCTATGACACATGTATATATCAACAACGATGAATAATCAACTATCGTCCAAAGTGCATTCTACACTGTATAAGCATCAAATATAAATATCCAACGCTTATAACAGCCTGTCAATCAATCGATCGACATACAACTAAACAATCGGGATTAGTGTACGTCAAATATCATCCCAATACCCATGTGGGGTTTCAAGCAATCAAACACAGATTTTTATTTGTGCAGTTGGGCGATGTGTAAAATTTATCGTCCCAATCAATGTCCTTCAAATAAGTGTACATAAACAAACCGTCTGGTTTGTAAATGAATATTTGTTTATTCACATTCACGTTAAAAATTATATTTTTAACGATCAAACTATTTTATTCAACCTATGAATATTCTATTCGGTTCATTTAATAAATAAAATGTTATCTTTATTTTTCTAACTTATTTTTAGAAAATTTCGGCGGCATAACGGTATGATACTAGAAACGGGACAAGGCCTAGCCTTATCCCCGGTCTAGTGAAGGCCCACGCCATTAAAACATCAATCAAATCAATTTCATTTCACCAAACAATTCAATTCAAACCAAATAATTTAACCAACTACACAACCAAACAATTAAACAAACAAGCCATCCATGGTCTGTGGATGACGGGTGTCGGGTGCTGCTAAGCACCGTCTGCATCCTAGTATATATATAACTAGAAAAAGAAATTGAAGAGTGAGAAGTTCTCACCGATAGCTATCCCAACTTCACGACACTTCATTTATAGAAATCTTCGTCGTTCTCGCCTTTTTGTCACCTTCGCTGCCCGAATTCTCTACATATGTAGAAATCGAATTTTTACTTCGCTATTCAATATATAAAAATCGAATTTTTACTTCGTTATTCAATATATAAAAATCGAATTTTTACTTCGCTATTCAATATATAAAAATTGAATTTTTACTTCGCTATTCAATATATAAAAATCGTATTTTTGTTATGCTATTCAATATATAAAAATCGAATTTTTACTATGCTATTCAATATATAAAAATCGAATTTTTGTTATGCTATTCAATATATAAAAATCGAATTTTTACTTCGCTATTCAATATATAAAAATCGAATTTTTACTTCGCTATTCAATATATAAAAATCCTAGGCTTTTATCATATAGAAAATCAAACCTATTTCTATATAAAAATCTAATCCTTTCAAATTGAAAATCGAAACATTTCAAATTAAAAATCAAGTTTTTCTATAATTCTCTAAATAAAACTGATTTCATAAAATATGTTTTCTTTCTCTATTTTTTAACAAAACATTATATTAAAAAAAACACTTACTGCTCGATCTCGAAGGAAAGGGGAAAAGGACGCTTGGGGGGGGGTCGGGGATGCTTGCTGACGTGGCGCCGGAGCAGCGGGGTGGTGGGAGGTTTAGGCTAGGCGGCGGCGCTGTTGGGTTTTGGGGCGATCGTGTTTGGGGATGGGGTGCTCGAACTGGGAAAGAGGCGAGAGGAGGGTCGCGGCTCAGGCGGAGGGGAGGTGCGTCGACGGTGGGCTGAACGGAGGAGGGCGGCGGCGGGTTTTATCTCGACGTTTTTTTTTCTTTTGATTTTGAAAAAGTGAATGGGGGGGGCCTGAGAGAAGGTATGGGGAGGAGAGAGGGTTTTATTTATTTATTTTTTATTTTAATTTCAAAATGTTGACTTTTACATACGACCTCTAAACGAGGCCCATCGCCTGTCGTCCATAGCTAATTACCCCCATTCCGAACGCAATGAGATATGTATCGTAAGCTGATTCGAACATTTCGATCCGTTTCCGTTAAAATCAACATTTAACTCTATATATTGAATTTGAACGCGCATTTCAATTTACCGGGGTCACACACTAACTCTATAAATTGTAGAAAAATATTTTCTAGCTTCGTATTGACGATACGGTCCTAACAAAACTAGTTCCGTCGAATTATGAGACCGTTTGAAAAATGGCCACTTTCCCGTCGATTAAAATCAACTGAAACTGGTCAAACGCGTTTTCCTTTGCCACGCTCACATATTGATTCGAAAAATTATGAAATTTGAAACCTAGCAATAATTTGACATCATGGACCCAAAAAAAGTGGTTTCGTCGAAATCCGAGGTCGTTTGCAAAATTCCCATTTTTAAGGGCCTGAATTCCATAGTGACTATTCAGAATTTTCAACTGGACATATCTTTTGATTCCCGCTATGAAATTTTGATTTTTCGGATTCGTTGGAAAGATACCCTCAAATAGATCCTATTATTTTTGGTTTCACTAAAATCCGGGTTGTTTTGCACCCGGTACATTCAATTGAAGTTTGAAATAGAATTATCGAACTACCGCGCCATTTTCAATTCTATTCATACTTATATATAATTATTTATATTCTAACGACGATCTCAAACGAATATATACGTTCGAATTATATTCAAAATAAATTTCTCGTCGATATTATTTAAAATAACCATTTTAAATAATAAAAATTCGCTAAAATTGCCAAAATAAAAATTTTAAACTGGCCCAGATTTTCGGGTTGTTACAAAATAGTGGGGGGATGAAGCAGTTCAGGTACGACTTTAATGTGACTACAAAGGAAAACTGATTTTATAATGCTAATTAAATAATCATGCAACAAATGGACAAAATGGCTAGTTTGCATTATCTTATTTAGTGGTAATCTTTTGTTTAGTAGTTCACATTATCCTTGTTTAGTGCTATTTTTTTTGGATTTCCAGACCCTAGCTGAGACTAATTCTGCGCATTGTAATCCATTAAGTGAGACACATACCATGGGTCCCAAAACTCATGCAGCAGCTAAAGAACAGATAGTATGTGTTTTTATGAACTTAAGTTATTTTTTTTGATTGAATTGAATTGGCCACATGGTAATTTTAATTTGTTATATCATTGAATTATATTTTATATCATTTTCACAATGTTCATAGGCAGCTGTTAGATTTGTAAATTCTTAACATTGAATGCTCAAAATTTTGTTTAATTTTTGATAATCCTAATATGTGACAGCGAAAGAAGGACCTGGAAAAAGACACCCCAACCGTTGCCTTGGTCTATTTGGAGGCGTATAAACGAGAACCGGGGAAAACTTACAAGACTTAACACGGATGAACTAAAGGCCAAGTACGTAAGTACATTTGATACTGAAATAGCAGTTTAATAGTTAGTTTGAAAGATAACCACATTGTAGGTGAAACTACCATATTTTAATTTATATGTTTTAAAGATAACCACTTATGTTAATAAATTTTATCGAGTAGCTTATATAAATTATTTGTCTCAAGATCAATTATGAATCAATACTTGTGTCAGCATAATTGGCACATTGTACGTTTGTTGGAGCTGTTTATTAAATCGAACACATAGTTAGTTTGAAAGAAAACCAGTTCTGTTAATAAATTCATTCCTGCCAGCTGCCTATTTATATGCTTGCCTGGTTTTCATTTTGTAGGCGAATATTCAAGCAATGGTGGATACAGGAAACATTGTTGAGGCGGATGCACTTGTCTCTGATGCGAAGAGCCACACACAGAATGGGCTTTTAGGAAGGCGAGGTAAAATGGCTGAAAAGTCCCCAACAACTCCTGGCTCTTCACACAGTTATGTGCAAGAGCTGACCATAAAAATAAGGCAAGAGCTTGAGGCGGATTTGGGAGAAAAGGCGAACAGAAAAGTGAAGGAGAACATGTCATGGGTGATAAAAAATCTAGGTGAAGCCAATCCAGATCTTAATTTAGATGTCGGAGACTTTTATGTCACCACAACAAGTGATGAAGATGACATTGATACTCCTGCAACCCCGGCAACTGAATGTAGTATTTGGATGGTATGTGTTAGCACTTGTGGTATATTTGAATTGTACTTTTAAATTATGGCACTTGTGGTATGTGTTCGTGATGGCACTTGTGTTATGTTTTGGTGATGACACTTGTGATATGTGTTAGTGATGATACGTTGAGCTGGTATGTACAATTGGTTGGTCTGATTGTAGTGATGAATGTTTTGGGAGGATTTATTGTATGAATATTTTGATACATATGTATGAATGTGGTGCAATGTTTTGGATTGTATATATGTAATGCCGAATTTGTAATTACTAGGTTGTATTACAGTTGTAGTTGATTTTTTATGGTGTCACGGTTGATTTTTTTTACTATTGTAGTTGATTTTTTTTCTGGTGTTGCATTACAGTGTTGTGTTGTTGCATTAGATGGTGTTATGGTGTTGCATTACAATGTTGTGGTATTGCATTAAATGGTGTTGTGGTGTTGCATTAAGTGCAATATTATTAATTCCACTATGGTACAACAAGTGGGGCCAACAGCTTACGTGGTGCCACGCGGACAACTGACGTGGCATGTGACACATGGGCAGCTAACGTGGAGAGCTTACATGGCATGTGACACGTTGGCAGCTAACGTGGAAACTTCATGTGGGCCCTACTACCATTACCTGGAAGTCAGGCTCTTGCTTCTGCTTAAGGAAACGCTATATGTTGTTGCATTCCGCGCATATACTGTTGCAATAGGGTTAAATGTAACACTTTCTTTCCGTGGCAGTAGATGGGCAAAAGCATTGCCTTAGAGGGTTAAGGCAATGACCTAGATGTCATGCCTCTCTGGTGTTCCTTATTTGAAAAAATGGCCTACGACAATGCTTTTTTGATCTATGGCCATATAAAACTAGTGTCGAATATGCCCACTTTTGTAGTAGTGAGTGAGCTATCACTAGAAATGCAAAACATGGTAGGCTTTGATCTTTAGTAGATTCCGGCCACATGCAAGCTCCGTTGGTCAAGCTTCGACCACGGATGAACTCCATTCGTCAACGTGGAAAACTTTCTAACTGAAGACTTTGGCTAATTATGGACGTATTATATGGTTAAATTATAGCCATTGATTTAAAGAGAAGGCTAGGGTTTAAGGAATGAAAGACTTAACTATTATTATAGCCTCCACCAAATCACTATTCATCAAGTCCACAAATTTTCGAACTCGAAATTAGACGTGCTAACTATCGTTTATAGCTAATAATCCACATTTCGAGCATAATAAAACTAGTTTTTGAAGTTAATTCGATCATATGCAAAATCTAGCTTTTGAAATTATATTATAATTTATATTATTTATTGATACATGTTTATATCGCACACGATCGCAGAATAAGTCCAACGACATGAAATTTGGAAACTTACTATAATTAATCATTCCGGATCTGATAAAATTGGTTTCATCAAATTTCGATATCATATACAAAATTACTATTTTCAAATGTTAACAAAATCATGTACATATAAACTGATTTCTAAACATTCAATTCAATTGATAATAATTTTTTATTATTGTTCTAATTCAATTTGGATTATTATTAAACTTCAAATCAATTTAGTTTCATATTAAATTTCAAGATTCAGAATTTTAAGTTAATTCCATCATCAAATTGTCGTATAAATTTGATTTAAGTCGTTAAATTTCAAATTCATTTTCTTTAATATTTAAATTCTTTAAATATTTAAGTATCAAAATTCTTAGTTCTTTTAGTTGGTGAAGTTTGCTTGCATCGAGTCTATGTTGAAGATTTCAATCGTGTTTGATGTAACAGTTGTGTTATTTGGGTTGGAGATCTTAAGAAAAGACCGTTAAGTTTGAATAACAGTTGAAGCCCAATTTTTGCTCCATGAAGTGGATGGAGTTGATTGACGTGTCGAGGTTTAGATGGTGAGGTGTTCGTAAGTGCTATATTGCACAAGATAGTGAGCCTATGTGGTCGCGGTTTTTGCTTGGGATGCGTAAGAGTACATATTGAAACTGACGACGTTAAGAGTGTTTGACATTTTTATTTGTGAAGGCAATTCTGATGTTATTCTGGGGAAGTAGAAGATACTGAAGTGTGGATGGTATAGATGCTAAATGCAGTTATTTAACGAGGATACTTACGTTGATCATGTTGGTTGGAGACGATGCTAGAAGAAATAATTGAAAATTACCATGTGTAGAACACCATTTATTGGATTGGACATTTGACTAGTGCTCGAAAGAACTTTGAAGTGAAAGCCTACAAATGTAGTAGGCGAAACATGTGAATCAAGCATGTATTGTTTCAAGTTATCCAACAAGCAAATGAGGAAGCGCCACAACTCTAACTTGTTGACGAAATGATAAATACAACAATATTAAGGAAGGATTCATATGCAGAGATCTGATAAATCATTAGTATGAAGTTGAAATTTTAGGTATGAAACCAAGAGAGTGTGTTGATAGTTCGTGACTGATACATTAATCAAGATAATACATTTGAGCGTGTATAAGCAAGTAAAGACAAAGTGGGAACAGAGTTTTTTATGTGAGACAACGAAGAAGTTGATAACAACAATTATCTTATGTTAATATTCTTGAGTTGCAAACTAAATATTTTACACATATTCGGTTTAATGGAAGGCGTTGGAAATGACGAATGGTTTATTATTTGTCTTAGTCTTTAGGAATAATTAGCGTATTTTATATAGTTGTTCTGGTTATAGGAATTGTCGTATTCTAATATAGTAGTATATTTACAGTTTCTATTTTCTAGCAATAACCGTTGGTTAATAGCTCTACGTATAAGCAAAGACTAACACGAATTTTTAAGTCCCAAGACAACAATAAAAGAATAAAACAGCATGGTCTGTTTATGTTTTACTATTGAAACTCTCTCCTCTCTTCTATATACTAAATAACAGTTAATGAATAGAATTCTTATTTAATTTCGGAATGTATCCAATATCCGAAATGCTTTCGAATGCGGAAGTGATATGATACTATTCTAATACAAAACATTCGTAGGTAGTTCAAATTATCATGTTGTTAATAAGGAGAAAGTGCACAAACTGGTGAATTACCCGAGGGTTATGGTTAGGATTATAAAATAAGAGGTGAGGTAGAAGATAAAGGGTCAAAATTCCCATTTTATGTTAAATACAATGGCCTGTGCGTAATAGTTTAGTCTCTATTTGAAGTTTGCAACATGTTTTTATCTGACGGTTATAATTTTCCGTATTGCATGTCAGGGATAGGTGGTGTTTATTATACGATATTTGAGAATTGGATATCAGATGGTTGAAAATGCTTCAAAATGATGATGTAGACCAAAAAGATGTTACGTGTTCCGCTTTGGACCAAAATATAAAGACATTGAAAATCTATAAAGTCAACAGAAAAACAAAGTTAAAAAGAATTCTTTTCACCAATCATGTTATGCCACACGTCAAATGATGATTAGTTGTATTATTTTAGATATTTCAACAATGGCATAAGACGATTTTAATCAAACATAAGACAACTTCAATTTGCAGTATAGGCATCAATGGTTTACGGTGGTCTAAAAATCCATAACTTGCGATAACTTCAAATATGCAGCAGGTATTCACATGTGCTGAAAGACACGGTATTTAGTGGGCAAAATTATGTGCGAAAATATTGAAGGATGGAAGATAACTTGTGCATAACAATCAATGCTCCCCGTGATTCGTGGACAACCCGTTGTTTCATGACATATTTATTTCAGTCTTTCTAGCAAATCCGTTTATGTATAACTTGCAACAATGTTCATTAGTCATAAGTTATGACAAACAAACTAATTGAGTTTGGACAATTTGGTTTGGTTTTGTTAACTGAACAGTTAATTTTACTTTTTTTATATTACTTTGATTTATTGATCGAGTTTAGATTTTAATATTCGAAAATCAAACCAATTAATTAAGTCAAACTTAGAAGTAAAAGCTAGTGTCATTTTCTTAAAATCAACTTTAATATAAAGTGGGTCCCTGCTCAAAATCATTTGTAAAGCAGATGCCTAAAATTAGTTTACTGTAACATTGTTGTTTTCGTGTGTATTTTTTCCGGTGCTTAAAAAAATTCGTAAAATTATGACTATTAAAACAAGATAACATAAAAAAATATAAAAATATCTGCATTTACTGATAAATAGTGCAAGCACATGCATATCTTCAAATATTCAAATATCTTTATTAAATAATTCTCTTGGAAACACATATTTTTGGTCCGGCCGTGAAGTACCAAGATTACCCTCTTTGTATTCAAATTTTAAATGCATAATCAACATGCGCATTACTAATTCTACTTACATTATTTTTTACCTTTGTTTCTATACTCATTTTAATTGAATCTTCTGCCATTTTTGATGCACAATTTATTTCAATTTCAAACGTGTACCATCAATATGCGCATATCTAATTTAAAATAGAATGTTGCTTTATTAGCATAATCAAACTCCCTTTTATTTCTTGAATTCATACCACTTATGATGCACATTATTTCTCTAACTTATATCTATACATTTTCATTTTAAATTTGTATGCATGTATGTTTACGTCAACCTTCAAAATTTTGATATTATTCTCATTAATTCTGTTTTGTTATCTTCCTTTTTTAGTATACTGAAACTATCCTCCCTATATTTATTTCTTTTTTATAAAAAATCTTTTCTATTTTTTTTTGATGCGCGTTCAAATTTTAAATGCGTAATCAATATGCACATTAATAATTCTATTAACATTATTTTTTACATTTGTTTCTATACTCATTTTAATTAAACCTTCTGCCATTTTTAACATACAATGTATTTCAATTTCAAACGTGTACTATATCTTAGGCTTGCGTGTAGGTTTGAGAACAAATCAATTGTGCTTGGGTCAAAACACCTTTTCTTTCTAGATATTTCCAATGCATCAGTATAAATACGCATGTCCCATATCAATTATTACTTCATTTTATTTTATCATTCACTAAAAGCTTGTTCGGTTGCTTCATTCTGAGGCAATAAGGTATGAGATATGTTTTTCTTTTTCTTTTGTAATTTGATTTCTAAATGATACAATTTGTTACACACTTACATAATTAACAATGATTTTACCATTGTTATATTTAATACATGCATATGCATTAGTCACTCGCAAGTCACAACATTATAGAACTCACGTATGATTACTTTACATTCAGTTACATGTGCAACAAGCCAACATCACTATTAGGCATGATGGAGTTAGAAGACACAAAAAGTTCTTCAATGGCTAGACGGGATGGCTTGGCCCAGATGCAAGCCCACCAATGTGTAACCCCAACAAAAACATAGAACGTTGAAGGAAGATGATCTATATTTCATATCGTTCCCAAGGAAGGAAAAAAAATTCTGTCAGGCTGTCAGCCAGTAATATCTATATTTAGAAAATATCCATTTTTTACTAACAAACATTCAACTTTTAATAACACCAAAAAGTATTTAAGAAAACATAGGTACCAACCTTCTGTAAATTAAATTAAATGTTACTGTTTTGTTTTAAATTAAATATGAGAAATGAACTGAATAATGGTGATGTATGCAGGTTTTTAAAGGCTAATGATATTCTGAAGAGAGTATATGGAAGTGTTGTGCTTGGTAAATGGAGAGAGTGAGAAACTTTATCTGGTAGAATACTGGTATGTAGGCACAAGCTTGGTTAACATTCTCTGCCATATACAGATAGAGATTTCTATGTTAATATTGTATGATCATGCATAACAAATGTGTTGTTTTCTCTTATTTTGTTTAGGTGGATCACTCTATAGTGGAGAGCTTTGCATAAGGAGGAAGGAAATACGTCACATGCATGTGTATCCAACAAGGAAAATAAATAATGCTTTTCGAATCTTCTTGATTAGCAATGCAACTAATTCGGATCTATAGGTTAGTGATCTGAATATTTAACAAATGAATTTTACAACTTTGCTTCCATACCGAAGATGGAAATCATAAAATGTATTCAGATTTAGCACAGTTGCACCTTCCATATTTTAGTTTATACAAAACAATATTTATCACATGCAAGTAACCGCTCTACATGTGTTTTCTCTTTCTTAACTTTCTAGGCATTTTTCTTAATATTAAGACAAAATGGTGGAATAGCTTTATGCAGAAATACTTCCGAATTTATTTATATTTTCTTTTAACTCTTTTTATATTTTAAGTTCTATATAATATTTGTAAAATACACAAAATTTGACAAAAAGCAGGTGCCGTTACCACGCGCGAAGCGCGTGCCTTGACGCTCGTTTACTATAAAATGAATATTTGCAGTAAGCAAAAAACTACAGGCATATCTGCAATTATTCAATAAAATTGCATTTTGTCTCCAGTTTTCTTGAAAGTGAGTTGTTTTTATTTTTATTCGATTTATATTAATTTATTCATAATGTATCTGCAATAAATATGATGTTGAATAAAATT
Organism: Allium sativum; assembly: GCA_030737875.1. Taxonomy (NCBI): domain Eukaryota; kingdom Viridiplantae; phylum Streptophyta; class Magnoliopsida; order Asparagales; family Amaryllidaceae; genus Allium; species Allium sativum. The sequence goes on along the minus strand of CM060916.1, from coordinate 1,040,000,103 downwards.
TGAAATAAAATTCATAAATTTGAAACATTGGTTAAAAATTGCATAATAGTATGCAACTGTTTGGCTAGTGCGTGTATGTCAGCAAATTTTTGAAAAAATTCATGCATTTCTACAAGTTTTGATGAAAGGTCATGTTTTTGTTTTTCATGCATTTTTTATTTTTATTTCTTACATAAATATGAAGGTGAATTAAAATTGAAATAATTTTTGAAGTTTGAAAGTTTTACATTGTTTTTGATGAATTTCTAACATGGACTGTATTCAAACTGTGCCGATAAATTAAACTATTTAAGAACTTAAAAGTTATCACTTACAATAATATTATTCTCATTTAAGTTCGTATTAATATGTTTAGAAGACAAGTCTTTTTAAAATAATATTTACATCATATGAATTCGATTAATTATCTTAATATTATATTGTATATTATATATCAAGTAGTAAAAGATCTAACTAATTTTAACATTAACCAAATATGCAACCAAACCAAATAGAATAATATCAATTTGGCCGGTTATAGTTTTAAAAGAGTTGTTTAGTTTCGTCCTATTGACCTGCTTTTTAGTCAAAGCCGTCACACATGAAATCTCTGGTTAATAATACGCACAAGTATGGGGAATATCAACAGAAGACAGGAAGCGATTTGGTTGAAGTCTCGTCACAAACAAAGATTGGCCCGAAACTCCTATCAGATGACCTCTTTTGGGCCTGAAACATCAATTACGGAGCTGAGCTCGGTAACTCTTGTAGCCCTCTAATCAGCTTCGAATCGAGCTTTTGTTTGGCTAAAACGGACTTACGGTTTGAAAGTTATGCCTGTTTTCGTGAACGCATGCAGAACCAGAGTCCTGGATTTTGGGAATTGGCTTGACCTCTCGGTTCGGATCAGAGATCGGTTCGGAATAAGGAGAATCCGACCTGCTTCATATCAGTTGCTCAAGAGAGCACAACGTCTTCGGCTCGAAGGCTTCGCCCCTGTTCAGATCGGAGAACCGATCGATCCCCCTTTACCTGCTGCTACACAATTGTTTTGACCGCTTCTTAAGGAGTAACCTCCCCTACTAATGTGGATCAGACTCCACTTGGCACTCCACGATCAAATACCACTACTCCACTTCCTTCCGAGATTGCCTCGTTGCTCGCCACGTGGCACACCCTATCCGAATCGCTCATGAGCTCCTCTACGCCTATAAATACACCACTACATGGCTATTTGATGGGACTTTTGGTACTTGTTCTTCAGAGCATCCACCATTTCTACGAGATAAGAACTTCGTGCTTCTCAAACAAGACCAACACGAGGATTTCGTGTATAAATTCATTCTCCTTTATCTACTTCTTCATAAAATACAAGGACGTTGTACGTTAATGAATCTTACGGATTGTAAGACAACATTGTTCTTGTATCTTTCTCAGGACTTAAGAAACTATAAAGTGGACGTATGCTTGGTTTGACCTGAACCACTATAAAAACCTCGCGTGTCTCCTATTATTTACTGCTTTTTCTGTGATTGTGAGGATTTCACACTGCATTTGGGTGTTAGGCCCACATTTTGATCTAACATTTTGGTGCGCCGGGAAGGGGGCACGCGATATTACTTCAATCTCTAGCTTGAAAGGAATCGGATCGCTCGGCTATTGGATCGATGGTTAAACGAAAGAAAGATGGAACCTTCTCTCGTACTGAGGACGTTGGTATGGAAGGTGCGAGGAATGAGGTGAGCCAGGAGGCTTCCTCTCATGGTGATTTATCGGCATACTTAACCGGAGAAGAGACGGATGGTGTTCTTGCTGAATTGAGAACTCAAATGGCAAGGCAAGATGATCTCCTCCGCAAACAACAGGAGATGATGGATGCATTCTTCGCTCGGATGGAAGGAAGGCCGAGCAGTGATACACAACTCGCTGGAAATAACATGGAGTCAGCCGCTGCAGGAGCAGCAAACCGGATCGGTTCGGATCCGATCCGAATCATAGAGCGAAATCCGATCCGAACCGGGGGAACGGAGGGAACAAGGGGCAACCCCCCTCAGCATTCAGCAGGTGCAACACTTAGTGTTTTGGATAGAAACATAGGCTCAGGTCGAGAACGACCATCCTCCGCTCTAGTCCGAATAGACATTCAGCCACCCCCTTCAGCTCAACCGCAACCTAATGTGGCTCGAAGCAGAGAACCAGGTTCGGTTTGGCCCATCCGATCTGAACACTACCGATCCGAACCGGATCGCATTCCAGGTGTCACATCACTCTCCTGATGGATACGTTGGGGGAACCTCCGACCCGACCCGAATGGTCTTCCAAGCTCCCCATACTTTTCCGAACTCTTCTAGATTTAACGCTGGGGGCACCAGCTCTGAACTTAGCCGCTTACAACAGCTCTTTGAAGGCGATCGGCTCACAAACCTCATTGAACGCTTCTAGAGAGGCTGCACCTATCAGAATGACATGGATGATGTCAACCACAATCCATTCACACAAGAAATAAAGAATTCTCGCAATCCCCCAGATTTCAAACTTCCACAACTGGAGCCCTACAACGGCAGGACGGATCCTACCGTGCATCTGATGCGCTATAAACGACATATGGAAGTTCAATCGGCATCGGAAAACGTCATGGCAAAATGCTTCCCTCTCTTTTTGACAGATATTACTGCTATATGGACTCAACAGCTGGAATCTGAATCGATCAACAACTGGAACATGTTGGTCGCTTTATTGAATAGTTTCGGGTCCACATCGCTCGACCCGAGAATGTAATGTCACTCACTACAATCAAGCAGAGGCCCAGAGAAACCCTGCGCTCATTTTTGGAATGGTTCAACGTTGCAGCAGCAACAGTTGATCGACCTGAGCCATCTATGGTATTGATGGCGGCAGTATCTGGCGTTCTGGACAACTCGGAGTTCAAAAAATCCTTGTACCGAGACCCACCATGGAATCTCAGCGAATTTTACCTTGAATCGGATAGATTTCTGCGTGAAGAAGAAGCAATGTCTGAAAAGAAAATTCTCAATGTCAACATGCTCAAAGATGGAGAACCGTCTGATTCTGGAAAAGGAAAAGGGAAAGCAGCTGTCAAGAATGACCGCAACGCTCAGCCCCGGAGAGGGCCCAAATATGAAAAGTACACCGAACTCAATTTGACCTTAACTGACATCTACATAAACACAAATATTGACGTCTCCTATCCAAAGCCTCCCAAAAGGGAGCCATCGCAAAGAGAACGCGATTCTGGAAAATACTGCATATTTCATGATATGTACAGACATGACACAAATGACTATAGGCACTTGCGAGACTTAATTGAGGAACATGTCGTACGTGGAGAGCTACCCAAGTATGTGAAACAACCTACAGCACCTGCACCCGCCCTGCCACATCCTGCTCCCCGGACAGCTAAATACCCTGGATCGATCTCCCATGGGCTCATCATCAACTGATCTGGATTGGATCACTCTGCATTTCTAGCATTTCTGAGGATTTAAGATATGTCTCTTTTCTTTTTTAGGTTTTCCGATTGGCTAAATCGGAGTACACACGTTCGGGGTTAGGATTTAGCTCCAAAGCATGCTCTGGACTCGATGACAAACCGATCAGGATTTGCTTTAATTTTGTATTTTGAATTGAATAAGGAAGGACTTTCCAAACATGGATTATGTTTGGTGAATTTAAGTGTCTTGTCAGGTTGTGGCAGGATTCTCAATCTCAATTAAAGTATGGCTTATACTCATCTTGGACCCCTAGGCATGGATTATGCCTAGGGACAAACTGTCTTGTCAGGTTTTGGCAAGTATAGCTCTATCCCGACAAGAGTATGGATTGTACTCACTAGGATGCTTAAGCATGGATTATACTCAGGAATGATGAACGATCTTGTCAGGATTGGGCAAAGGAACTCAATAAAACTCGAGTATGGCTTATGCTCAGTTTGAACTTCCTGGTATGCTTTATACCCAGAAGGTTAGGTCCCTCGCCAGGTTTTGGCAGGATAATTCGAACGTCCCTCGAGTATGGTTTATGCTCAAGCATGGTTTATGCTCGAAAGTGTAGTCGGTTTTGTCAGGATTTGACATACCTTTTTGCTCTCTTTTCTTCACAGGTATGAATTATACTTGCAGCTGGCAGGCCCGACGTGGCCTTGGATTATCCAGAACACATCTTCCTTCAACCAGCAAGATATGTTCTAGGGGGCAAAATGTTGACCTGCATTTTAGTCAAAGCCGTCACATATGCAATCTCTAGTTAACAGTACGCACAAGTATGGGGAATATCATCAGAAGACAGGAAGCGATTTGGTTGAAGTCGCATCACAAACAAAGATTGGCCCGAAACTCCTATCAGACGACCTCTTTTGGGCCCGAAAACATCAATTATGGAGCTATGTTTGGTAACTCTTGTAGCCCTCTGAATCAGCTTCGAATCGAGCTTTCGTTTGGCTAAAACGGACTTACGGTTTGAAAGTTATGCCCGTATCCGTGAACGCATGCAGAACCGGAGTCCTGGATTTTGGGAATTGGCTTGACCTCTCGGTTCGGATCGGAGATCGGTTCGGAACAAGGAGAATCCAACCCGCTTCATACCAACTCCTCAGGAGAGCACAATGTCTTCGGCTCGAAGGATTCGCCCCTGTTCGGATCGGAGAACCGATCTGATCCCCCTTTACCTGCTGCTACACAACTGTTTTGACCACTTCTTAAGGAGTAACCACTCCTACTAATGTGGATTAGACTCCACTTAGCACTCCACGATCAAAGACCACTACTCCACTTCCTTCCGAGATCGCCTCGGTGCTAGCCACGTGGCACACCCGATCCGAATCGCTCACGAGCTCCTCTACACCACTACATGGCCATTTGACAGGACTTTTGGCACTTGTTCTTCAGAGCATCCACCATTCCTACGAGATAAGAACTTCGTGCTTCTCAAACAAGATCAACACGAGGATTTCGTGTATAAATTCATTCTCCTTTATCTACTTCTTCATAAAATACAAGGACGTTGTATGTTAATGAATCTTACGGATTATAAGACAACATTTTACTTGTATCTTTCTCAGGACTTAAAAAACTATAAAGTGGACGTAGGCTTGGTTTGAGCCGAACCACTATAAAAACATCACGTATCTCCTTTTGTTTACTACTTTTTCTGCATTTTTCTGTGATTGTGAGGATTTCACACCACATTTGGGTGTTAGGCCCAGATTTTGGTCTAACACGTCCGGTCTGCGTTACAACCAAAACATGGTCATTGACAACGGACTAAATCCAAGTTGCAAGTAACCTGGTATCAACATAGATAATAGTAACAATCCAGATCACAAAATACAAAAAGTAAATTAACACACAACATTGTAATGGTTCGCCGATGTTCCCATAATCACTGTGAACATATATATTAACTATATTATTAGAACACAATACGGACCTGATTTGATTTCAACAAAGCGGAGATAAGAATGTTGGAGTTTTGCAATGGCAAAGTGCCTACGCAGTAGAGCCAAAAGATTTTCCAAAAGATCTATCAAATGAGCCATTATGTCATGTATTTATAGCCGAAAACTTTCTTATATAAGTTTAAAATCCAAGACATAAAATAGGATCCAAAAGTAAACCAAGTCCGCACACCATACGTCTGATCGTCAACCTCCATATGACCGAATCGATACCAATCTAAGGTTTTGGATTGGTACCAATCCGGTAGGTAGGGCTGCACACAACCCATATCCAACCCGACCCAACCCACCAATCCGACCCAACCCAAAGTAGTTCGGATTGGATATGGGTTTCAATTTTTAACCTATACTATATATGGGTCGGGTGTAATTTTTCAATCAACCTAACCCTATATTAACCCAACCCAACCTCACTTTGAAAAAATAAAAAACACTTCACACTTCTACTTTGATATCTGCACCAAATTAATGAAATTTTATTCATTCCAGGCAGTCGCTTTTCCTTGTAGCTTGGACTTTGTCTTCATATTGACTTGCTTGTATTTAGTTGGATATGCTTAGGATATTTAGTTATATTGTGTGCTGAGTCACTTGCGTGGTGTACTGGTGTGAGAAATTGGTTGATTTTTCCATGAGGTATGTTTTTGCATGTCTTAAAACATAAATTATTGCATCAAAATTTATGTTATGGATTAATCATGCATACAACCCAACCCAACCCTATTTAACCCAACCCAACCCATACTTCAACCCAACCCAACCCTATATGAGGTTGGGTGCGGGTTCAATTTTCATCAACCCAAACCATTACGGGTCGGATGAAGTATTTGGCTTGACCCGACCCAACCCAAACTTTGTGCAGCCCTACCGGTAGGACCAATCCAGAGTTTAGGAAAAGTTCTTGCCTTTAATGTTCGAGTGCGAGTCTAAACGCTTTAAGTCTATGCCATCTTCAAGTATGTCAAGCTAAGTTTCATTCAAGTCAAGTTTAAGTAAAGTTGCTCAATCCTAGTGTCCGAAGTGCTTGCACAGATCTGGAGCATGGTGTGCTGGTTGATCCAAGGCTATGTGATCCTCTAGATCCGATTTTGTAGTGCCTTGGCCGATCCAAGGCCATAAAGCCTATGCCGACCCAATTTATGCCCATCTAAAATTCCAAGTTTCCTTCAATCCAGCGCATCATCCAAGCATTTTCAAGTTCATATGAGTTCCCATATCCATCCATGTTTGAGTCCCTAGCTATTAAATGATCCTAACCCAAAGGGTGATGGCCTTGTAAAAGGGTACATCAATAGTTTGGTTTATGTTTCTTAAAGGGTTATCTATATTTCAACATTTTTAATCGATTTCAAACCAAACCAACCATTTTCTCTTCCCTATATAATTCGTATATACTCTATCAACTCACTATTATTATATATACTATTGACATGTGATGACTTCCAAAGTTAAAATTTATGAATTTTCATAAACTACCATATCGAATCTATTCATTTACGGATTGTGGTAGCATTTCATATTAACATACAGTACCTATATTCTTTATCTCAGGTAACCTCTAAATTATATATAGTGTGCAGTACTGTTGACGACAAAAAATACCGAAAACACCAAAGATTCCTATTACTAGGAATTATAGTTTTGGTCGCAAGACTAAGTAAAAGAAACCGGTAAATGACACGAAGAATTTATAGTGGTTCGTCCTTGGCGGAGGCCTACGTCCACTTTGGAAAGGTGTTGGAATATTATTAATCACTCAAGAATTACAAAGTAGAGGCATGCTCATGAAATCTCATTACATTAACTTTCATAATTGTCATATGCTAAGTATTTGGGGAAAAGACTATTTAATCCTTCTTCCTCCTCAAATAAGATATGCCATTAACGAAGCTCTATGGAGGTCCCAATTGATAGAAATCCAACCTTTTTGAAGTGTGAGGCTATGGGCTATTTGTAGGAGAGGCGTTAGGTAGGATTAGATAGGAGTGGGGGACCACATGTAGAAACTCGCACCCGCCACCTGCACCACGCAAAATTCGAACCCGATCCTGGGTGTGAAATTTCGCATTTGTTGGGTGCGAAGTACGCCTCCCTAGTGGCGAAAGGACCACAGATATGGGGTTCGATGCTTGTAACCCCTTCAAGATTTGAGGCCTCGGCTCGAAAATGTGTTTTGGGTGCTGTGAGGTTCTGAGCGGCCCAGTCCCTTCTTGATCTGTTTCCATCGCTCCTAGGCGTCCCTCTCAAACTTAGCTCCACGCGATGCATTGAGTTGAGCATATCTAATGTACTCCTGGGAACCAAACCAAAAAGCCGGTTAACATTTGCCCCCTAAAGTATGTCTTGTCTCGACATGATGTGCATTGCATTGGTTGAGATAATAGTTGAGTAATTGATTCATCTAGTAAGTCAAAGGAAAACAAGCACTAGCTATGGTGCTCGTTCGCTCCGGGGTTGCGAATGAGCCATTGTTAGGGGTTGCGCCGTATTCAAGTCGCTAAGTATCCGCAGTGCGTCGCCTCCGTGGATGTACGGGAGTCGGCATGCATATGCAGGGAGTACGTACGCGAGAGAGCATGGCGCGGTGTCTCAAACCCAAAGGTGTGATTTTTTTTTTGAACCTAGGGGTGTGAACTTTCGAACCCCAGGGGTTCGAAATTTCGAGCCCAGGGGGTTAGAAATTTCAAGACCCTGGAGGTTCGGAATTTCGAACCCAGGAGGTTCGAATTTTCAAACCCCTAAAGGTTCAAAATTTCGAACCCAGGGGGTTTCGAATTTTTGAACCCATTCGGTTCAAAATTTTCGGATCTTCCCTGGAATACGAAGAGACATCCTTTCCTTTCATAAATAGGCCTCCCCCTCCTTTTCTTCCTTCTATTATTTTCTTCCCTGGCCGTCATTGTTGTGAAAGCTTCGAAGTCGAAAATTTCGAAGCGGCTGGGATCGAGAAAACGAGGAGGAAGGAGGTTGAAGGGCTATGACATCGCCGGAGGAGGTCGACGCAAGAGGGGGAGTTGCCGAATCTCTAGAGGGGATTCGGAAGTTCGAACCCAGCTAGGTTCGAAGTTTCGAGCCTCTATGGGTTCGAATTTTCGAACCTTCTGGATTCGAATTTTCAAGCCTTAAGAAGTTCGAAATTTCGAATCTGGATGGGTTTGAGTCTTCGAACCTTGGGAGGTTCAAATTTTCGAAGCCTCGGGTTCGAAATTTCGAGACTGAGGGGTTCAAAATTATGAGCCCGGAGGGTTTCAAAGACTCGGACGGCTCAGTGTTTCGAATTCTGAAATGGGTTGTAGCCTTTCTCTCCTGCTTAGTACTTTGACCACCCGACTACCCATCTTCAGATTTACATATCAATCGCATAACCATGCGCTTAGCGTTAATGTATACACCGGTAGTCGCATGAGCAGGGTTTTGAACCTTTCACATAGGATAGTGCATACATTCGGATTGGGACTGAAGTTGTTGGACGGTTTAGAAATTTCCTTTATGTTGCTTGGCTTTGCATAACACTACACACATATGTTAGTTATCACCAACTCGAGGGGCACAAGTCACTTTTCTGCAAGTTCTTACATTGATGTGTTAAAGTATAGCTAGCGATGCAGACAAGACCAAAGATCTGAAAGACCACGGAAGCCGAGGCTTACCCACCCTTGCCACATACACCTAATTCTACCCCTAGTGGGAGCTCGTCTGGAAGCGAGCTTGAGACTACTGAAGGATCGAATCCTTCTCACACGGCCAGCTCGCCTGAAGTATCCGATCATGGGGGACAAACTAAGAGGTAGCATTCTCCGGTTATAGATGAGGAGGTTGAGAACGTAGACATTATGAGTGAGGATGTGCCAGTGACTCTGGTGGCCCCGACATGCTGCCTGACGTGGTTATCTTGGAGAATCCGATAGATTCAGTACCCTTGTGCATGGACGCTACAGCAGTTAGGAAAATGGTGCTGCGCTTCAACATATCGGTAGGTGAAGCCCACGCCCCAGGAAGGGATGGCAGAGATCATGCGCCGCCCAATGGTCTTACTGCCTGAAACAGACAGGCTTGCTTTGTCGGGTGCTTTCCCTTTTCCAATAATTTCATTCGGGACATGTTATACTATTTCCGCTTTGCGCCATCGCAACTACACCCAAATGCTTATGCTTCCCTCCTGGGAACTTATGTTCTCTTCCGCGAGTTCTTGCAACGGGAACCAACCGGAGAAGATATTTGATACTTTTTCCATCTAAAGAGAATAAGTAATGTCGCAACCTCTCAATGGTTTTTGGAAGTGACATCTGCTACCAATTTTTTTATCAGGAAGTGACCCAGGCCGTTAGTGTTTAAGCACGAGTGGTTCTTTGTTTGCTGCCCTCTCGGATTCACGAGGAGGTGGATAGAAGGGAATAAGTATTCCTCTAACTTCATTCCTTGTTGTAAATTTTTAGATCTCCTACCTTATTTTTGTTATGATTGGATCATGGCAGGAAATCCGGAGGCGCCTACCGGTGGCTAGTATCGGCAACGCCTTAATGGTTTGCGAGCGATACCAGTGAATGTCTACAATACTGACATAGTGGCAAGTCAGGAGCACCTTCGTCATGCCGGGTTGCTTCCCAGTGATCGGGCTGTGATCAGACCCGCAGTTGCAAGCGGCACGCCGAAAGAGGGAGCGCTGACAGGTCCAACCGCCATTGGGCGGAAGAGGAAAATGCCCCCTGCTGGAGGGGAACTGCAAAAGACTGCCCAATCCCATGGAGATGTGCATGGAGACGAGGCTCACGGTCAGGAGGAGGCTGCCAGAGATGAGGGGTTGTTAAGCGCTTTCGTCCTGCCTTCGACAGGAGAGAGGGAAGGAGTGTCGGATAGACCGTAGTTTCTTGCGACTCATTTAGGATCGTCGCCTCGCTCGAAGATGCGGGCCAGTCTGATGGCCTTAATAGACTTGATCTGGAATTGACTCCATGGATGAATACAACGAGCCTGGAAGAACTAATTCTTGCTGCGGAGGGGTTAACTCCTTTGGGCAGACCAAAATCTGGTATGTTAAGAGAACACTTAGGGCATACACTCATAAACACTGTATAGCATAGGTGTGCGTCCGAGTGTATGACTTGACCAACTTTGACCTATTCCCTTGGTAGGTGATATGGCTAGAGGACATGGTGGACGAGGTTACGGACATGGGGACCGCCGACACCCCCGAAGTTCTTCCTTCGAGAGTTTCAGAAGATCTACTAGTTTATATGATGTCCCACCCCCGCTAGGATAGGGTAGTGAACATCGAGGTAGGGATCGATCTCGGCGATCACCGTCCGCTTCTCCTCGTCCTCTCATTCGTGTGTCCGTGGGAGATTCTTGACTTAACCTAGGTGGCTCCCAGCCTTCGCCTTCGACAGATCCCCCGCATACTGCCTCTTTGGCTCCCATTGAGCATGTTAGGCAGAGAGAGTCATCGTCTGGTCAGCCAAGACCGGATAGAGAGACCATAACGGAAATACAAGACTTTGACGAAGCCCCAAGTTAAAAGCTTTATATGGAGGAGCGGAGGGTGTTTCTGAAACAACATTTCCCTCGGCATTACTTTGATGAGCTGATCTTTCTCCGCGATCTCCGTCCAACCCCTGATAGGGAATCCGGGGAGGTATGGATGCACGTGAAGGCCGCGTATGATCAAGCCAATGAGCTTACCAAGTACTCTTTCCATCTTTTAGAGCTTATCAAGAAGAAAAACCTGGAGCTTTTTAATCGAAAATTGACCATTGATTGTGAGAAGACCTCCATGACTAATTTGGAGACCAAGCTAGACAAGCCTATCAGTTGCATTACAGTCATTTAATTGTTAGCCCATGTGTTTTCAAGGATTAACTTTCAATCGTGTTACTGCAGCGGAGCTAAAACACGCCCATGAGATCTTAAAGATGGAAGTCGTGCATGATCGTGTAACTTTTAATGAAAACGTGGCTAGTCTGACCATCGAGAATACAACCCTCAAGAGAGACAAGGACAAGTTGGTCCAAACATGCGCCAACCTAGAAAAGGAAATTGCGCAAGTCACTTAGCTCCAAAATGACAATGCCGCCTTGAGGGCGGAAAATGAAAGGTTGCATGCTGAAAATGTCGAGGTGGTTGTGCTAAGGAAGCAGCTTGAGGAGATGAGGAAAGCGAAGGAGGATGCCAAAGATAGCAACAGGGATGTGTTGAGTACGATTGAGGGGATGAAGGTCGAACAGCAGATGGAGGTAGTGCAGCTGAGGGGATAGTGGAGGATTTGGAATTCCACGTTGGATCATCCTTTGTGGAAAGTATCCAAAATATGTATGTCAAGGTTTTGAGGTTTCGAGGACTTTCGTGGGTCGAAGACTACTCCCGCGAGCTAGCCCGAACCTGGGAGAGGTTGGTCTCGTACGAGGCCTACTTGCGCAAAGTGGATGTGGGTAGTGTGGATGAGCATCAGCATATGACCGTCCTCCTTGACTGGAGAGGAGCGTGAGAAGCTAGAGGAAGGGAGAAAACTGCTTCTAGAGGATGCTGAGAGAGAGGTTGGCCAGGCTTAACGCAGAGAAGGGGAAGTCCGTCATCACTGAGAGCGTAACCATGGCGGATACATTTGTAGAGGGAAGTTCTTATCGGCCCCCGACCCCCGTATCTATTATGGTGAGTGGCCTGCCTTGGCCCAAGCCTCTACTAAGTACAACCCTAAATATACGGTGCTTGGGGACACAGAATTCACATTACCTGCGGCTACGAGCACCCTTCCTATCCTTTCTACACCATCCCTAACCATAGGTAAATTCCCTTTAGCCTGCATCCCTGAGGATGACGTGATTACCGAATTTGCAAACTAAAAAGGTTGCATTTTTACTATGCAGCTCCTTCTGGGTCGTCCATACCTTCAGGCACTACCCCCGTGATCCCACAAACGACTGAATATGGACCAGGGCCTGCGGAGATGCAATTTGGAGAAGGCGGCGATCAGCTTGATACCTTCTCGGGCATAAGGATAACCCCCAACATGTATGAAGCCTTAACGAGGAAGGAGAGGTGGTAGACGGACAAAGTGCGGCTTCCCGGGACCAGTGGAAGCTGATGTGCCTTTGATGCATGACTGGTAGAGGGTTTAAAGGGTCGGGTCGTGGCAAAGTGTGAGGAGTTAGAGGAGAAGCAAAGGTAGGACGAGGCTGCCAGGCAGGAGGTCCTAATAAAGACCCAACGGGATGCTACGGTAAGAGCTGCTGAGATGGTTGCGCGGAGGATGGCCGATGAGGAGGCAGAGAAGAAGAGGGCTATTGATGAGGCCCAAAAGAAAAGGGAAGATGAGGCATCCCAGTAGAGGGCCACCGAGACCCTTGAGAAAACCAAGGCCGGTGATGTCACTACGCAGAAGTCCCAGAAGCTCGTTGAGCGACGGGCCGCTAGAGAGGCCAAGGAAAGGGATGAGCGGGAAGGCAGGGAGATCCCAAAGAAGAGTGAAGCGGTGGTAGGCCTTCCTGCCGGAAGTGCCCCTGTGCCTATGCCGCATACTGCTCTCGTCGATATCACTAAGATCTCTAGCGATGATGGGGCAGCTGAGAGACGCCTTTCAGTTTCTCATGAATCAGTCACTCCTCCGAAGGGCCGAGGAAGCATGAGAGGGTTAGGAAGGAAGAGATCTGGCATTGGAGAGGAGCCGTCGAGTACTGAATCTGCGAAGAAAACACATAAGCAAAAGAAGAAAATACATGATTAGTGTTAGTAACTTAAGTAGAAGTTACCGTTATTTTGGTAGTGTTGGCCGATAGTTTACGCGAGTATGGCCCTCGCTTTTGGTTTTTCAAGACATGGTGTGGTTCTCATGTACACCCTGTCATTAGAAAGAAAGATGTTAGACACGTAGTTTGTTAAATTTGTGTGTGTGAAAATTGAAATAAGAAGTAGTAAAGATCGAAGTTTATGTCAAGTGTTCAGATGTTCTTTTTATGTTTTCCAGCGTCCTGTACTTGCATGAACATACTTATCGTTACACTTATTATAAAAGTGATTGGGTACCGCGCTCTAGGTCAATTATTCCAGAGGGGTGAAATAGAGAGCTGGTTTCAGTAAGTTTCCCTCAGCTCAGGAAACCCGTAGTTTGCGAAACTAGGCTGAGCGCTTGCTGTTTTGGGTTGCTTGGGATTAATACCAAGTATAGCGAAGGCATAGGACGTCACGTTATGCGGTCCGTCAGGTAAGTGGCTCTCTCGTTGTTCATCAGTTTGTGGCGAGCCATCGGCGTCGTTTATTCGCCGAAGAGGTAAGCCCGGATCATCAGCTCGTAAGGTCCGATCGTGGCCATGGGCTACCCCAAAGTCTTGAGAGCTTCGAGAAAAAAACGATTTAAGGTCGATCTTGGTGCGGCGCCAAGATTCGACCAGCACCCGCAACCGGCAAAGAGAGACTTGCATTACTCTTAATTGGTCGTTGGGTGGCGGTGCCAAGTGGCCCGGACTTGGACGCAAAATGATTTATCCTCGATCTTGGCACTGGGTCGAGTTTCGAGTTAGTGGTTATTTATATTCGGTCGCACAGCGGGACGGTGACTCGAGTAGCATTGCCGGCTCCCGTGCTCGGGGTGTCGGACGTAGCCAAGTGTTTTAGCCCCGATGTTGGCTCGATGTTGCGATGGCGGCACCGGCTTCCGTGCTCGGGGTGCCGACACGGCGATCGCATGTTTGATTCAAGCTGGTTGTCAGGACTAACAAAACACATCAAATGAGAAGTAAACAGCAAAGAGATAGGAAGTTAAATATCATTTCTACTAATAACTTTGGCAGCAATAGCCTTTACAATGCCTTGAATTTCTAGAAAACAAAATATTATTGGAAAGTATAAACAATTGTGAACTAAGTTACGTAAAGTAGCGGCGGAGATGTTCGTTGTTCCATGCCCTTGGGAGTTCAGCTCCGTCCACGGTGGCGAGTTTGAAAGTTCCATCGCTAAGCTTTTATTGTATGGAGTACGGGCCTTCCTAACGAGGTGCGGTGCCTGTCGATGGGGGAAAAACCCGCTTTAAGACGAGGTCACCAACGTTGAGGTCCTTATGCCGAACCCTAGAATTGAAGTATTGGGCTACTCATTGTCGTTGGGTGGCTCTGAGATCGGCCTCGTTCCTCTTTTCTTCCAGCAAGTCAAGTGATCCCAAAAGTAAATCTTGGTTTGTCCTCGGATCGAAATAAGTAACTCAATGAGATTGAAGCTTGAGCTCGACGGGGATAACTGCTACATATTCGTAGGCGAGGGCGAAGGGAGTGTTTTCGGTTGTCGTCTTGTGGGTGGTTCGGTAGGCTCAAAGAGCTAGAGGGAGTTCATCCGCCCACATACCCCCAGCCTTTTCCAAACATTTCTTGATGATGGACTTGAGGACTTTATTAACCGCCTCGACTTGCCCGTTGGCTTAAGGATGAGCCACCTCTAAAAATCTTTTTTTGAGGCTATGGCGCTAACAGAAGGCTTTAAACTCGGTGCTCTCGAACTGAGTGCCGTTGCCGGAGATGATAGCTTGGGGAACCCCATAGCAGGTAATGATATTGGGAACAACAAAGTTGATCATCTTCTTTATGGTTATGATGGCTAGGGCTTCAGCTTCTGCCCACTTGGTGAAATAGTCGACTGTGGTGATGGCGTATCGTGCCCCGCCTCTAGCCATGGGAAGAGTTATGATGATGTCGATTCCCCACATGGCGAATGACCATGGGCTGAACATTTGAGACAATTCGGTAGGCGGGGCTCTTGGGATCTTGGAGAAGCATTGGTACTTATCGCACTTGCGAGTGTAGTCTATGGCGTCTTGATCAAGCGACTATGTCTGAGTATTTTTTTGGCTAGGGTTTGCCCCCCGGTGTGGTCGCTGCATTTGCCTTTATGTACACTACTTAGCACTCGGAGGGTGTCGCCATGGGCTACACACCTAAGCAAGGGAATAGAAAAACCCCTGCGGTAGAGCACTCCATCCATAAGAAGGTAACGAGCTGATTGGCGAGTGCGCACCCGCCTTTCTTTGTAGTGCCTTGGAAGAGTCTCGTGCTGTAGGTAATTCTTGATCGGTGTTATCCAGGACTCGGACTCGGGTTCTCCGTTCATGACCATCTCGGTCTTTCCTTGCTTGATGCTCGGAGAATTAACCACCTCGAGTGGAGCAAACCCCATAAGTGGCGGATCTTCGGAGCTTGCCAACTTGGCTAAGGAATCAGCTTTTTCGTTTTGCTCTCGAGAACATGGGTGATGACAAAATGGTCGAAGTAGGTGAGCAGCTCCTAAACCCGGGCCAAGTATAGGGCGAGTCGTCCCTCTTTCGCTTGATATTTTCCTTGCACTTGGCGAACAATAAGTTGTGAATCAGAGAAGATCTGGACAATCTCTAGCTTGAGCTCGATCGCGATTCTGCGTCCGGTGATCAAGACCTCATATTATGCGTCGTTGTTCATTGCAGGGAAATTTAGTCTTAACACGCAGTATATCGGGTGCTCTTTAGGGGTGATGAGTGCGACTCCGGCCCCACGGAATTTTATGTTAAAGGAGCCGTCCACGAACAATTTCCATTGGGTGTCGAGAGCTCCAGCGTTCTCCGTAGGAGTCTCCTCGGGGGCAGTGAATTCCACTATGAAATCAGCGAGAGCTTGGCAGAGGATGGCTCGTCGGGGAATGAATGTTATCTCAAATTGGCTTAGTTCCATACTCCACTTTAACAGCCGACCAGATGCCTCAGGTCGCTGTAGGACCGGTCTTAGGGGCTGATCGGTGAAAACCTTTATGGGATGAGACTGGAAGTACGGTTGGAGATTCCAAGAGGAAATCAATAAGCAAAATGCCAGCTTCGTATAATTCTTTTCTTCCTCGGTCAGTCGCTTCCTGATATAGTAAATGGGCCGTTGGGCACAATCTTCGATGCGCACAAGTGCCGAGCTGATTTCCTGCACGGAAACAGTTAAGTAAACGTATAAGTCCTCGTGGTCCACGAGCTTAGATAAGATAAGTGATCGCTCTAAGTGATTCATTAGATCTTTGAATGCGGAGACGCATTCTGGGGTCCACTCAAAATTGCGTTTCCCTTTTCTAAGTAAATCGAAGAAAGGAATGCACTTGTCGGTGGCCTAACAAATGAACCGAATTAAAGCGGCAATCTTTCCGTTTAGGCTTTGGACATCTTTGATGTTCTGGGGGATTTGACATCCCGAATAGCTTGGATTTTTCTAGATCGGCTTCGATGCCCCGAGAGTTGACGTTGAAGCCCAAGAACTTTCCTGAAGCAACAAAAAAGGATCACTTCAGGGGATTGAGTTTCATGTCGTATTGGTGGAGGACATTGAACATTTCGGAGAAGTCATGGATGTGGTCGCTTGATATTTTAGATTTTACTAGCATATCGTCCACGTACACCTCCATGGATTTCCCGATTTGATTTTTAAAGAGACGATCAACCATTCGTTGATAAGTGGCGCTGACATTCTTAAGGCCGAAAGACATGACACGATAGCAGTAAAGTCCGAGGTCTGTTATAAAAGAGGTATGATCCTGGTCATGAAGATTCATTGGGATTTGATTATAGCCTGAATAGGCATCCATGAAAGATAGTAGCTGGTATCCGGCAGTTGAGTCAAACAGTCGGTCAATCTTTGGGAGTGGGAAGCTGTCCTTGGGACATGCCTTGTTTAAATCGGAGAAGTCGACGCACGTTCGCCATTTACCATTGGCTTTCTTGACCAGGACCGAATTGGAGACCCACTCAGTGTAGTCGGCTTCACGAATGAAGTTATGGTTGAGTATTGAGTAAACGGTCTACCACTACCTCGAGTGCTTTGGACCTCTCGGGTCCTAAGAAGCATCGTTTCTGCTTGACAGGAGGCATCGTAGGATCTATGCTGAGAAAGTGACAAGCAATAGCGGGATCGATGCTTTTCATGTTGGAGTGAGTCCATGCGACCACATCCAAATTTGCCTTCTGGAAATCTATAAGATCCTCTTTGATCGCTGGGTGGAGTTGCAATCCTACCTTCAACACCCTTGATGGGTCGTCGGGATTGATGGGAACATCCTCTATAGGTTCAAAACGGGGTAGCCCTCTCATATTCGGGCTCTTCGTCCTTCATGGGTCGATTTCATCGGAAAGACGGTAGTGGCGCCTGAGCCAAGGCCCAGACGCTGCTAATTTCTATGCTGACATTTTCTTGGCACAAGAAGGTGCGGGAACGACTTTGCCCTTGTCTTTATTGCACGCATTCTTCCATTCTATTGCATAACATTCTCTGGCGCTTACTTGGTCGCCTATAACTGTTCCAATCCCATTCTCTGTTGGAAATTTCATTAAGAGAGTCCACGACGCTATGTAAACCCGAAACTCAGTGAGAAAAGTACGCCCTAGGAAAGCGTTGTAGGGGGAATCGATATCTATAACTGAGAATTCGGACTCGGCTCCGGTCCCTTTTGCCCAGTTCCACAGGAAAGTCGACCATTCCTACTAGAGAACTAGAGGCCCCATTGAAGACATGATTGCGGCGCGACATGACTTTAACTAATTTGTTTCCAACTTCATCTGGTCGTAATCGGCCTTGAAAATGATGTTGATCGAGCTCCCCGAGTCAATTAATACCTTTCTGACAGAAGCGGCACCGATCTGAGCTGTGATAACTAGTGGATCGGTGGTCCGGATATCCACCCTAGTAGAATCTCTTTCATGGAAAACAATGTCATCCCACCTGGTATTTTATAGCTTGGTTGGGGCGGATTCGCTGAGAGCAAAGCAGGCTTCATAAGTAGCATAATTTAGGGAGCTGACATACTCCTCCATTTTTTGAAAGCTGTCATGCGTGTGGTAAGGTCCGCCACATATAGTGTTGATCATGATCCCTCTCCTTGGGTTAGATGGACCCGGAGCTACCTTGGCGGGTGCCGGAGGAGCTGGCGCCGGAGGTTGAGAGTTTGGTTCGGTAGGAAAGGGTTCTCGGACATACTGTTCGAGTCGTTTCTCATAGATAAGCTTCTCAATTGCATCCCAAAGATGGCGCCACTCGTTGGTGTCATGCCCGTACACATTGTGGTATCGATAGTACCTCCCAGTATTCATCTCGCGGTCAATTGATTCTTTGGCACGCGACTTCTTGTACGACAACGTGTTGCATGTTTCCAAGTAAATTGTTACTAAGTCTTTGTTTAATGGGGTGTAGGTCTCCAAGGTGCGATAAGGGCCGGGGTTTCCTAGCTCCGCTGGGACTTGTCCGTTGTTTCGGCTACCTGGCCAACCGTTATTTGGTTTTTGCCTCTAGGGATATGCCCCTGTTCAGATTGAAGGGCTCCCCGACTTGCCTTCCTCTAAGATTGTTATTTGCGGTGTTCGCTTGGGGGTCATCAGGACGACTTGTGGCAGAGAGCCGGTTCTGTCTTGCCTCCTCTTGGCATAAGTACCAATCCGCCTTCTCATAGAAGGCATCGAGGCTTTTTGGCTGCTTTCGATCGATCCATGCCCCGAACTCTGAAGTAGGGAGGCCACCTTTTGCTAGCTGAAAGAGTATGGTGCGAGGATCCGGATCCTTGACCTCGGCGAGAGTTGTGTTGAACCAGGAGAGGTAGCTTTTGAGTGACTCGGCAGGTCCTTGGTACAAGTTGGACAGAGTGAGGGTATTCTCCAGAGTCGGGATATGCACCCTGAATTGCTTGACTAGTTCTGTCGCTAATTACCCAAAGTTGTTAATGGAATCAAGTGGGAGGCGAGAGAACCAAAGTAAAGCAGTACCGGATAGGAAGACCGGGAAGCATTTGCATTTGGCTGGGTCATTACACCGGCTCGAGTCCATTTTCCATTCATATTGATTCAGGAAGGCACAAGGATCGATGGTGCCATCATAGAGTGGCATTTGCAGCATGCTAGAGCGTCGTGGCCATTCGGCCTCATGTACTCTTCTTGTGAAGGGGTTACGCCTAATGTGAGCCTCCCATGATCCATGTGCATCTCCTCGCATTTCCCTCACGATACTTCGTACCATGTCGGGAGGATAAGTTGAACGGGGATCTGCCATCGGGATCCATGGATTTTGACGGGATTCCGGAGTCCTGTTGCGAGCTCGCCTTTTGTGATGAATGTCCGGGTCATCGTCTTCCATATCCTTGACATCTATAATTAGGTCCTGATGCGGACGATGAGGCGAAGCGGGTCGATATGGATCCTGTTCTGGAGGAACGTGGGTCGTTGGAATAGCAAGTCCATCTCTGCGATCGGTGACCGTAGGGTTTTGTGACGGCCCGCCCCGCACCAACCGACATTTACTCTCCAAAGGTGCGCTGTACACATGTCCAGTTAGCACGGAACGGGTCGTCAGAAGGAAAAGGAAGAAGGAAATGAACATACAAAGAACCTGTAGAATGTCTCACAGCACATAGAACAAAATATAATAATAACATACTTGACATAAAACAGGAGAGACAGTGCATAAGCTGAAAATCAGAACTAAATATCATAGCAGCGGAAATCCAAAATACAGCTTATTACAACTTTCAAACTGTCTCAAAGCAAAAGTAAGATAAAGGAGGTACACTACTAATGCCCAAGTAGCGACCACCAACGACACAGGGAGAATGTGTATATATATATCATACGTGGAAGCCTCCTGCCCGCCTCCGAATCAGCTACTCGCGCATCACCAGCTAACCTGTCTCTAGTCTTCTCGTGTGAGCACCCAGAGTAATAAGAGGGGACATAAAACACTGGGTCAGACATAAAGCCTGGTATGAGCGATAAGCATCTAAAGTGAACAATAACAGGTAGACTAAAACATACCTGAACCTGGACCTGCAACCAAAGAGTTAGCACTACATACTGTACAACACTCTAAGGTACCATATCAAATAGTGTAAAGATACGGAGGTGGGGGAGGTGTGCATGTCATAATGATGGCAAACAATCATACATAGCATTCATCCTCACATCTCTCACTCAGTGCGTAAAGCATACGATATTCACCACTTCGATCACCCAATCATACCTTGCTACGATCACTTTGCCCCATGAAGTCATAAATGGCTTCACTGCACTGATAACGTAGCCACAAATCCTTTGCTATGTCCACTTTGCCCCATGGAGTCACAAGGACCCCACTGCACTGGCTCATAGCCTTACTAATCCTTACTATGTCCACTATGCCCCATGGAATCACAATGACCCCACTGCACTGGCTCATAGTCTTACTACGCATCACCTTGCCCCTCAGGTCATAATGACCCTACTGCACTGATAACGTAGTCTTGCTACTATCACTTTGCCCCTCAGGTCGTGATGACCCTACTGCACTGATAAGTAGCCATCATTCATTTTTAGTGGTGAATCGAAGTTATGAACATTGATAACTCCTTAGCACACGTCCCGCAGCAAAGTCGAACCATGAAGTGAACTCATTAGTTCCCAACTGGATCCTGAGCTCTAACTTCCCATATCGGACTACCTTTGCATCTCGGGTTATTGGTCAATACTGGGTCGGGTCGGGTTCCTCCTCAAGCCATCGGTTCGGGTCGGGTATCTTCCATCTGTTCGGGTCGGTCTTCTTCTGGTGCGGTTCGGGTCGGGCGTCTCTCCTTGGTTCGGGTCGGGTGCTTTACTTCGGGTCGGGTCGGGTGCCATTCCCCCTCCAGTTCATGCTTCCGCTCCGATCTGTCTCCTCATCCTTCACGTGCTTCGATCCGATCCATCCTGCTCTATCCGCTCCGATCCCTACTCCCTAATCCGATCCGATCCCAGTTCAGTTAGCGTGGCCTTCCTTTTTGCCACTTTTTCCAAGTGTTGGGCTCCGATCCGATCAGATTCCTTGCTCAGTTCAACATATCTGATCCGATCCGAACCCTGCACTGTTTTCTGAAACTGTTCCAGCTAGTGTTTACGCCATTCGATGACGTTTTCGACAATTCTAACTATTGAAACCAATCATAAAGCATTAAATACAGTCATAGCAACATACATAATCAACCACAAACACCAAAACATCAATATGATAGGTTAGAATGGATCAAACAAACCCAAAACCCCATATTTCCCCTTAAACATGTTTAGGTGAAACTAATGATAGGATTAGCAAAACTTAACCAAATTAACCCAAATTCATTTCAGAGGTCTAAAACATCATTTAAGAATTTATGAACATTTTCCCCGAATTTTATCATGTTTAAATTCACTAATTAGCACTAATTACCCTTAACTAGCCATAATTAGTGTAAAACTATGCAAATCACTCACCTTAGCCACAAATAAACTAAGATCTGAAATAATTCTCTGATTTGATGTGAATCTCAATGCCAAACAGCAGCTCTAATGTTGATTTGGTGTAGATCTTCCTTGATTAGGGGTTGCTAAGCTTAATCCTTGACCAAAAGATGATTTGGAGGTGATTTAGAGGTTGGAGGCCATTTTTAGGATTCCTTGGTGATAAGTGGAGGCTAGAAAACTGAAATGGAATGATCCTCTATCTCATTTCAGCTTTCCCATAACCCTAATCCCGAAATGGGTTATGGGCCTACTCACTAATCACCCGATTTGGCCCGGTTAAGCAGTTTTTCAACCTCCATACCTTGTTTCAGCCATATCTCCCAAACGGTAAGTCCGTTTGGCTATTATGACCACTCTACGGAAAGGTAAACCACCAAACGAATCCAATGGAAGTGGTTTCAGGTTAAAATTCTTTTCCAATCAAAAGTTATGCCCAAAACAGTACCAACTAGGAGCAAAATGGTCATTTAAAAATCGACAAAAATCATAAGCATGGGAAATGACTCTAATGGATGTTTCCCAAAGTTACATGACCATACGACCTCATACGGGAAAGAAATAAATATTCTACGATCCCCCGATGTGTAGGATACGGGTCATTACACTCTCCCCCCCCCCCCCCCCCTTAAGAAATTTCGCCCTCGAAATTCCCTAATCAAAACATACGCAAAGGTTCCGCATGCCTATCAACCATAAAACAACAATCAAACATGCAAACAAGCAAAATAAGTCTATCCTAGCATGCGGAATAACTAAATCCTAAGGTAAATCTTACCAGGTAAAGAATTCTGGATGCATCTTCCTAATGCTCTCCTCTGTCTCCCAAGTACAATCATTCTCGTTCTCGCCCCACTGAACCTTGACTAGCTTCACCGCCTTCCTTCGAAGTTGCTTCGTATCATGCTCCACAATACGAATCGGCTTGCGGTTCCCAACCGCCTCGGGTTCTACTTCGAAGTCCTCTAACTGATCAGGTGAAATAGTCATATCTGAGTCGTGGACGAACTTCCTTAGTTGGGAAACATGAAACACATTGTGAACTCCCGCCATTTTCTCTAGTAAGCCAACTCTATATGCCAAATTCCCGACTAGTTCAAGAAAAGGGAATGGGCCAACAAATCTTGGTGCCAACTTGCCTCTCCTGCCAAATCGAATCACGCTCTTTAACGAAGAGATCTTGACGAACACCAAGTCACCAACGGAGAATTTCAAGTCTCTTCTCCTCTTATCGGCATAACTCTTCTGCCTATCTTGAGCAGCTTTCATTCGTTGTTGAATGGCCTTAATCTTATCTGAAGTTTCCCTCACCACATCTGGTCCAAGCACAAACTTCTCGCCAGTCTCTATCCAACATGATGGTGAGTTGCACGGTCTTCCGTACAAAGCTTCATATGGAGCCATACCAATACTGGATTGGTAGCTATTATTATATGCAAACTCTACTAGATGCAAATGGTCATCCCATGATCCACCAAAATCCAATATACAAGCTCTCAAGAGATCTTCCAATATACGATTCACCCTCTCCGTCTGACTATCAGTCTGAGGATGATATGCGGTACTGAGATGTAATTCCTTTCCAACCAAAAGTTATGGCCAAAACAGTACCAACTAGGGGCAAAATGGTCATTTAAAAATCGACAAAAATCATAAGCATGGGAAATGACTCTAATGGATGTTTCCCAAAGTTACATGACCATACGACTTCATACGGGAAAGAAATAAATATTCTACGATCCCCCGATGTGTAGGATAAGGGTCATTACACTCTCCCCCCCTTAAGAAATTTCGCCCCCGAAATTCCCTAATCAAAACATACGCAAAGGTTCCGCATGCCTATCAACCATAAAACAACAATCAAACATGCAAACAAGCAAAATAAGTCTATCCTAGCATGCGGAATAACTAAATCGTAAAGTAAATCTTACCAGGTAAAGAGTTCTGGATGCATCTTCCTAATGCTCTCCTCTGTCTCCCAAGTACAATCATTCTCGTTCTCGCCCCACTGAACCTTGACTAGCTTCACCGCCTTCCTTCGAAGTTGCTTCGTATCGTGCTCCACAATACGAATCGGCTTGCGGTTCCCAACCGCCTCGGGTTCTACTTCGAAGTCCTCTAACTGATCAGGTGAAATAGTCATATCTGAGTCGTGGACGAACTTCCTTAGTTGGGAAACATGAAACACATTGTGAACTCCCGCCATTTTCTCTAGTAAGCCAACTCTATATGCCAAATTCCCGACTAGTTCAAGAACAGGGAATGGGCCAACAAATCTTGGTGCCAACTTGCCTCTCCTGCCAAATCGAATCACGCTCTTTAACGGAGAGATCTTGACGAACACCAAGTCACCAACGGAGAATTTCAAGTCTCTTCTCCTCTTATCGGCATAACTCTTCTGCCTATCTTGAGCAGCTTTCATTCGTTGTTGAATGACCTTAATCTTATCTGAAGTTTCCCTCACCACATCTGGTCCAAGCACAAACTTCTCGCCAGTCTCTATCCAACATGATGGTGAGTTGCACGGTCTTCCGTACAAAGCTTCATATGGAGCCATACCAATACTGCATTGGTAGCTATTATTATATGCAAACTCTACTAGATGCAAATGGTCATCCCATGATCCACCAAAATCCAATATACAAGCTCTCAAGAGATCTTCCAATATACGATTCACCCTCTCCGTCTGACTATCGGTCTGAGGATGATATGCGGTACTGAGATGTACTGAGATGTAATTCCTTTCCAATCAAAAGTTATGGCCAAAACAGTACCAATTAGGGACAAAATGGTCATTTAAAAATTGACAAAAATCATAAGCATGGGAAATGACTCTAATGGATGTTTCCCAAAGTTACATGACAATACGACTTCATACGGGAAAGAAATAAATATTCTACGATCCCCCGATGTGTAGGATACGGGTCATTACACTCTCCCCCCCTTAAGAAATTTCGCCCCCGAAAATCCCTAATCAAAGCGTACGCAAAGGTTCTGCATGCCTATCAACCATAAAACAACAATCAAACATGCAAACAAGCAAAATAAGTCTATCCTAGCATGCGGAATAACTAAATCGTAAAGTAAATCTTACCAGGTAAAGAGTTCTGGATGCATCTTCCTAATGCTCTCCTCTGTCTCCCAAGTACAATCATTCTCGTTCTCGCCCCACTGAACCTTGACTAGCTTCACCGCCTTCCTTTGAAGTTGCTTCGTATCGTGCTCCACAATACGAATCGGCTTGCAGTTCCCAACCGCCTCGGGTTCTACTTCGAAGTCCTCTAACTGATCAGGTGAAATAGTCATATCTGAGTCGTGGACGAACTTCCTTAGTTGTGAAACATGAAACACATTGTGAACTCCCGCCATTTTCTCTAGTAAGCCAACTCTATATGCCAAATTCCCGACTAGTTCAAGAACAGGGAATGGGCCATCAAATCTTGTTGCCAACTTGCCTCTCCTGCCAAATCGAATCACGCTCTTTAACGGAGAGATCTTGACGAACACCAAGTCACCAACGGAGAATTTCAAGTCTCTTCTCCTCTTATCGGCATAACTCTTCTGCCTATCTTGAGCAGCTTTCATTCGTTGTTGAATGACCTTAATCTTATCTGAAGTTTCCCTCACCACATCTGGTCCAAGCACAAACTTCTCGCCAGTCTCTATCCAACATAATGGTGAGTTGCACGGTCTTCCGTACAAAGCTTCATATGGAGCCATACCAATACTGGATTGGTAGCTATTATTATATGCAAACTCTACTAGATGCAAATGGTCATCCCATGATCCACCAAAATCCAATATACAAGCTCTCAAGAGATCTTCCAATATATGATTCACCCTCTCCGTCTGACTATCGGTCTGAGGATGATATGCGGTACTGAGATGTACTGAGATGTAATTCCTTTCCAATCAAAAGTTATGGCCAAAACAGTACCAACTAGGGCAAAATGGTCATTTAAAAATCGACAAAAATCATAAGCATGGGAAATGACTCTAATGAATGTTTCCCAAAGTTACATGACCATACGACTTCATACGGGAAAGAAATAAATATTCTACGATCCCCCGATGTGTAGGATACGGGTCATTACACTCTCCCCCCCTTAAGAAATTTCGCCCCCGAAATTCCCTAATCAAAACATACGCAAAGGTTCCGCATGCCTATCAACCATAAAACAACAATCAAACATGCAAACAAGCAAAATAAGTCTATCCTAGCATGCGGAATAACTAAATCGTAAAGTAAATCTTACCAGGTAAAGAGTTCTGGATGCATCTTCCTAATGCTCTCCTTTGTCTCCCAAGTACAATCATTCTCGTTCTCGCCCCACTGAACCTTGACTAGCTTCACCGCCTTCCTTCGAAGTTGCTTCGTATCGTGCTCCACAATACGAATCGGCTTGCGGTTCCCAACCGCCTCGGGTTCTACTTCGAAGTCCTCTAACTGATCAGGTGAAATAGTCATATCTGAGTCGTGGACGAACTTCCTTAGTTGGGAAACATGAACCACATTGTGAACTCCCGCCATTTTCTGTAGTAAGCCAACTCTGTATGCCAAATTCCCGACTAGTTCAAGAACAGGGAATGGGCCAACAAATCTTGGTGCCAACTTGCCTCTCCTGCCAAATCGAATCACGCTCTTTAACGGAGAGATCTTGACGAACACCAAGTCACTAACGGAGAATTTCAAGTCTCTTCTCCTCTTGTCGGCATAACTCTTCTGCCTATCTTGAGCAGCTTTCATTCGTTGTTGAATGACCTTAATCTTATCTGAAGTTTCCCTCACCACATCTGGTCCAAGCACAAACTTCTCGCCAGTCTCTATCCAACATGATGGTGAGTTGCACGGTCTTCCGTACAAAGCTTCATATGGAGCCATACCAATACTGGATTGGTAGCTATTATTATATGCAAACTCTACTAGATGCAAATGGTCATCCCATGATCCACCAAAATCCAATATACAAGCTCTCAAGAGATCTTCCAATATACGATTCACCCTCTCCGTCTGACTATCGGTCTGAGGATGATATGCGGTACTGAGATGTAATCCTAACCCTAGAGCCTCTTGTAAGCTCTTCCAAAACCCACTAGTGAACAAAGGGTCTCGGTCATTCAAAATGCTTTTGGGTACTCCATGAAATCTCACTACCCACTTCATATACAATTCTGCCAACTTGGCTGCCGTCCTGGTCGATTTGACTGGTATAAATCTTGCGCTCTTAGTCAATCGATCCACAATTACCCAAATGCTATCATATCCCGATCTAGTCCTTGGTAAACCATCGATGAAATCCATCGAGACTTGCTCCCATTTCCATTCGGGAATTTCTAATGGTTGCAACAATCCACTAGGCTTCTTTTGCTCAGCTTTAACTAGCTGGCAACTCATGCATTTGGATATAAACTTCCCAACGTCTCTTTTCATCCCTTCCCAGTAGTAAGTCTGTCTCATGTCTCGATACATCTTATTACCACCGGGATGTATAGTCAGTTTTGAGTGATGACATTCTCTAAGCACTTCATCTCTCAAACCATTCACGTTGGGTACAACTAGCCTTCCATTCTTTCGAAGCCATCCATCTTGATCAAGCCCATACACATTCATCTCCTCATCGATACCCATCTCTAACTTGGAGATGACTTCCAATAGATTAGGATCGTCCTTCTGGCTGGAACCAATCCGCTCTATCAAGGTGGGTCTGATCGTCAAACTAGCTAGCATAACTGGATCCAACTCGCACTTTGGTCTAAAATCAAACCCTGCGATATACTCCAGTTGCTTCCATTCAAGAAACATTGCCCCTAAGCTGGCATGTCTCCTACTCAAGGCATCATCTACCGCATTACCCTTCCCAGGTGTGTATGCGATATCAAAATCATATGAAGCCAAGAACTCTAGCCATCTCTGCTGACGGAGATTTAGGTCTTTCTGGGAGAAGAGATACTTTAACGATTTATGATCGGTAAACAACTCAAATCTTTCTCCTAAGAGATAGTGTCTCCACATCTTCAGCGCAAATACAATCGCTGCTAATTCCAAATCATGGGTAGGATACTTCTTCTCATGCGGCTTTAGCTGTCGACTAGCATAAGCTACAACCCTACCTCCTTGCATCAATACTGCACCCAGTCCGGTACCACAAGCATCCATGTATACCGTCATCTCTTCATTCCCTTTAGGAATGACTAACACTGGCGCACACGTCAACCTCTCTTTTAGACTCTTGAAGGCATCCTCACACACTCCGTCCCAGACGAAGGACTGATTCTTCTTAGTCAACTGAGTCAACGGTGTTGCAATCTTGGAGAAGTCCTGGGTAAACTTACGATAATATCCAGCTAATCCCAAGAAACTTCTTACATCCGTTGCATTCTTGGGCGTAGGCCAATCCTGTACCGTAGTCACCTTCGCAGGGTCCACGGCAATACCATTCTCTGAAACAACATGACCCAAGAATCTTACTTCCCTTCTCCAAAAATGACACTTAGAGAATTTCGCTTTCAATTGGTGTTTCCTCAACACCTCCATCACTATCCTCAAGTGTCCCTTGTGTTCCTCCTCTGTCCTTGAGTAAACAAGGATATCATCCACGAACACAAGAACAAACTTATTCAACTGATCCCTGAATACTCGATTCATAAGATCCACAAAATAGGATGGTGCATTGGTCAATCCAAACGGCATGACCAACCACTCATAGAATCCTGACGGCGTCCTAAATGCCGTTTTCGGAACACTCTCATCCGCTACTCGTAGCTGATGAAATCCTGTCGCGAGGTCCAACTGGGAGAACACTCTAGCTCCTTCCAGCTAATCAAACAAATCATCTATCTGTGGTAGAGGATACTTATTCTTCCTCGTCACCTTATTCAACTTGCGATAGTCCACACACAAACGAAGGGAACCATCTGCCTTAGTGGAAAACACAACTGGTGCTCCCCACTCGGAGACACTCCTTCTAATAAATCCCTTCTTCAAAAGATTGCTGACTTGCACCCCGAGCTCTCGCTGCTCCCTTGGTGCCATACGACGAAGTGGCATCACTATAGGTCTGGCATCTTTCACTAAATCAATACGGAACTCAATCTCTCGGTGTAGTGGAAGCCCGGTCACCTCCTCGAAGACGTCCGGATACTGGCCAACCACGGGCACATCTGACATCTCATCCTGCGGGATGTCGAGGGAATTTAAAAAACTAGCCATAACCCCATCACTAGGTAGACTACCAAACATTACCCTCCGCCCATCATCCGCCCTCACTGTCACCAAAAAGCCCTCACAGTCTACCACCACCCCGTATCTTTGGAGCCAATCGACTCCCAATATAATGCCATACCCAGTAAAGCCCAAAACAAAGCAATCACAAACAAACATACATCCATGACTTGATAAGACCAAATTCCTGCAAATCATACTAAGGCTAGTCGAACCACCAATCGGGTTCGTCACAACCAATGGTCTATCGACTATCTCGGGTTCCAGTCCCAACCTATCTACCAGGTCACTAGATATGAAGGAATGGGAAGCCCCAGTATCAAACAAAACTTGAATTGGTACATCATAAATAGAAAGCATACCTTGAATAACAACATTCTTTCCTCTCTCCGCCGCAGTTGGGGCATTTGACGAAGAAGGAACAGCATCAATAGCATATGCTTTCACAATCTGCTTCTCCTTAAGAGGTTGCAGACACTTATCCTTATGATGTCCCACTTGACCACAGTTGTAGCACTTCCTTTCCGCTGGCTTGGCCCGACATTCTTTAGCATAATGGCCCTTCTTACCACAGCTGAAGCACTCAACATCCTTCTTGCTCTTTTTCTAGCCACCTTTTGATTGGTCCTGCTTCCTCTTATTCTGAGAGTTATTCTTGCCTCCACCGCCTGCTTGCGGCTTTGGCCCTTCTGCAGATGCAGCCTCAGTCTTTGACTTAGGGTAAAGACTCTCTGATCTCAAAGCTTTTCCCACAATCGATTCAAAAGTCTCATCGATGTGGTTGATAAGCCTTTCTCCCAAGTACCCATCCAAACCAGTAATGAACTTCTCATTCTTCTTCTCAGGAGTATCAATGAGAGACAGTCCATACTTCGACAAAGTGTCGAACTCAGCAATATAATCAGAAACTGCCCTTCCGTTCTGCTTGGGTTCCAAGAACCTCTTAAACAATACTGACTTCTGGGCAGCTGGAATGAACTTCTCGCTAAAGCGAGCCTTGAACTGATCCCAAGTAACCTGATCCTCTGGAGTAGCTGTTCTAATGGCATTCCACCAATTCATCGCTCACCCTTGCAGCTGACGAGACGCTAGCCTTCTCTTCATCGCATCCTCAAGACCCAAGTCATCGAAGATACGGTCACAGCTATCCATCCAATCTTGAACATCTGTGGCCGACTCCATTTCGTGGAACGGCTTTCCACCAAGATTAGTGTAATCCTTGCACAACTTGGTGAAATCGACCCTAGGCGCCTGCACTACTGGGCCAACACCAACTACGGGATTGGGAACTGCCCCTTGCACTTCTCTAAGCATGTCTCTCATGAGGTTAGTAAACATCGCCCTCATGTCAGCGGCATTCCCTTGGTTGGTCCCTCTACCAGCACCCCTCGTGTCTCGGCTCATCGTCAATCTGAAAAAGGGAAACGATTAACGACCCCATAGTGGTGCTAGTGCAGTGCGACTTCATTCTTATACTACTAATAGTATATATATACATAGCTTTTGAAAACCAAAATAATCACAAATACGCGCTCTCATATACGTACTATCTCCCCCTGGTGTCTTTCCCTAGGTTAACTACGCAACCTAGAGCTCTGATACCAAGTGTGATGGCCCACCCCGCACCAACCGACATTTACTCTCCAAAGGTGCGCTGTACACATGTCCAGTTAGCACGGAATGGGTCGTCAGAAGGAAAAGGAAGAAGGAAATGAACATACAAAGAACCTGTAGAATGTCTCACAGCGCATAGAACAAAATATAATAATAACATACTTGACATAAAACAGGAGAGACGTGCATAAGCTGAAAATCAGAACTAAATATCATAGCAGCGGAAATCCAAAATACAGCTTATTACAACTTTCAAACTGTCTCAAAGCAAAAGTAAGATAAAGGAGGTACACTACTAATGCCCAAGTAGCGACCACCAACGACACAGGGAGAATGTGTATATATATATATCATACGTGGAAGCCTCCTACCCGCCTCCGAATCAGCTACTCGCGCATCACCAGCTAACCTGTCTCTAGTCTGTCGTGTGAGCACCCAAAGTAATAAGAGGGGACATAAAACTCTAGGTCAGACATAAAGCCTGGTATGAGCGATAAGCATCTAAAGTGAACAATAACAGGTAGACTAAAACATACCTGAACCTGGACCTGCAACCAAAGAGTTAGCACTACTTACTGTACAACACTCTAAGGTACCATATCAAACAGTGTAAAGATACGGAGGTGGGGGAGGTGTGCATGTCATAATGATGGCAAACAATCATACATAGCATTCATCCTCACATCTCTCACTCAGTGCGTAAAGCATACGATATTCACCACTTCGATCACTCAATCATACCTTGCTACGATCACTTTGCCCCATGAAGTCATAAATGGCTTCACTGCACTGACAACGTAGCCACAAATCCTTTGCTATGTCCACTTTGCCCCATGGAGTCACAAGGACCCCACTGCACTGGCTCATAGCCTTACTAATCCTTACTATGTCCACTCTGCCCCATGAAATCACAATGACCCCACTGCACTGGCTCATAGTCTTACTACGCATCACCTTGCCCCTCAGGTCATAATGACCCTACTGCACTGATAACGTAGTCTTGCTACCATCACTTTGCCCCTTAGGTCGTAATGACCCTACTGCACTGATAAGTAGCCATCATTCATTTTTAGTGGTGAATCGAAGTTATGAACATCGACAACTCCTTAGCACACGTCCCGCAGCAAAGTCCAACCATGAAGTGAACTCATTGGTTCCCAACTGGATCCTGAGCTCTAACTTCCCATATCGGACTACCTTTGCATCTCGGGTTATTGGTCAATACTGGGTCAGGTCGGGTTCCTCCTCAAGCCATCGGTTCGGGTCGGGTATCTTCCATATGTTCGAGTCGGTCTTCTTCTGGTGCGGTTCGGGTCGGGCGTCTCTCCTTGGTTCGGGTCGGGTGCTTTACTTCGGGTCGGGTCGGGTGCCATTCCCCCTCCAGTTCATGCTTCCACTCCGATCCGTCTCCTCATCCTTCACGTGCTTCGATCCGATCCATCCTGCTCTATCCGCTCCGATCCCTACTACCTAATCTGATCCGATCCCAGTTCAGCTAGCATGGCCTTCCTTTTTGCCACTTTTTCCAAGTGTTGGGCTCCGATCCGATCAGATTCCTTGCTCAGTTCAACATATCTGATCCGAGCCCCATATCCGATCCGATCCGAACCCTGCACTGTTTTCTGAAACTGTTCCAGCTAGTGTTTATGCCATTCGACGACGTTTTCGACCATTCTAACTATTGAAACCAATCATAAAGCATTACATACAGTCATAGCAACATACATAATCAACCACAAACACCAAAACATCAATATGATAGGTTAGAATGGATCAAACATACCCAAAACCCCATATTTCCTCTTAAACATGTTTAGGTGAAACTAATGATAGGATTAGCAAAACTTAACCAAATTAACCCAAATTCATTTCAGAGGTCTAAAACATCATTTAAGAATTTATGAACATTTTTCCCGAATTTTATCATGTTTAAATTCGCTAATTAGCACTAATTACCTTTAACTAGCCATAATTAGTGTAAAATTATGCAAATCACTCACCTTAGCCACAAATAAACTAAGATATGAAATAATTCTCTGATTTGATGTGAATCTCAATGCCAAACAACAGCTCCAATGTTGATTTGGTGTAGATCTTCCTTGATTAGGGGTTGCTAAGCTTAATCCTTGACCAAAAGATGATTTGGAGGTGATTTAGAGGTTGGAGACCATTTTTAGGATTCCTTGGTGATAAGTGGAGACTAGAAAACTGAAATGGAATGATCCTCTATCTCATTTCAGCCTTCCCATAACCCTAATCCCGAAATGGGTTATGGGCCTACTCACTAATCACCCGATTTGGCCCGGTTAAGCAGTTTTTCAACCTCCAAACCTTGTTTCAGCCATATCTCCCAAACGGTAAGTCCGTTTGGCTATTATGACCACTCTACGGAAAGGTAAACCACCAAACGAATCCAATGGAAGTGGTTTCAGGTCAAAATTCCTTTCTAATCAAAAGTTATGGCCAAAACAGTACCAACTAGGGGCAAAATGGTCATTTAAAAATCGAAAAAAATCATAAGCATGGGAAATGACTCTAATGGATGTTTCCCAAAGTTACATGACCATACGACTTCATACGGGAAAGAAATAAATATTCTACGATCCCCTGATGTGTAGGATACGGGTCATTACAGGTTTTATCGAGGAGGGGGTTGGTTGGTCGGACTCGATCCGTCATTAATGATCAAGCGAGAGCGGTCTCCTTGTTGAGCCCCTTCGCTATACGTGACTGTAGTTCGGTCGCATTTGCCATTCCCATTGTCGTTGGCATGGCCGTTGTCGTTATCGAAGGCATTGGTGCGAGCGGCAACGTTGTTGATGAGGATAAACCTCCTTCTTTGATGTGGGCCCCTCGACTCGAAAGAGTAAGTTTCCAAGGCAGTTGGTCGAGGTCGGGCATTGTTCTAAGCCAGTTGAAGTCGAGCGACGATGCGCTGACTTTCTTGAAGTTGTTGCATAAGGTCGATGTTATTCTTTAATGTTTGATTAAGCTCGACCGCTGTGTTCTCATATTTTTCAACGAGCGCTCAGATCTGAGCTTATGTCGCGGGCGCTTCGGGGTCTACAACAGGAGGGACGTCTTCATTAGTGGCCGGGACGTCCGCGGGTTGATGTTGTTGGGATGTCCCGGCCTCCGCTGCAGCTGAAGAGCCGACCATTACGTTCTTTGGTCGCTTTGTCATCGTGAGCGGACTCGGCAGCAGGTTTAGCAAGGAACCTCAAGTTCGTCGAAGGTCGAGATGACAGTGTGCGACAAAGGCGCAATATCCGAGTTTTCTAAGTGAAAGCACCAAATGTTGACAACAAAAAATGCCGAAAACACCAAAGATTCCTATTACTAGGAATTATAGTTTTGGTCGCCAGACTAAGTAAAAGAAAACGGTAAATGACACAAAGAATTTATAATGGTTCGGCATCGACGGAGGCCTATGTCCACTTTAGAAAGGTGTTGGAATATTATTAATCACTCAAGAATTACAAAGTAGAGGCATGCTCATGAAATCTCATTACATTAACTTTCATAATTGTCATATGCTAAGTATTTGGGAAAAAGGCTATTTAATCCTTCTTCTTCCTCAAATAGTAGATGCTATTAATGAAGCTCTATGGAGGTCCCAAGTGATAGGAATCCCACCCCTTTGAAGTGTGAGGCTATAGGCTATTTATAGGAGAGGGTTAGGTAGGATTAGGTAAGAATGGGGGACCACATGCAGAAATTCGCACCCGCCACCTGCACCTGCACCTACGCAAAATTCGAACTCGACCCTAGGTGCGAAATTTTACACCTGCTGGGTGAGATATTTCGCACCCTGCTGGGTGCAAAGTCCGCCTCTCGAGGGGCGCAAGGACCACAGATACGGGCGTTCGGGGCTTGTGACCCCTTCAGGATTTGAGGTTTCGGCTCGGAAATGTGTTTTGGGTATTGCGAGGTTCTGGGCGGCGGGTCCCTTCTTGATCCTGTCTCCGTCGCTCTTATGCGTCCCTCTCGGCTTAGTTCCACGCGATGTGTTGAGTTGAGCGTTTCTAATGTACTCCTAGGAACTGGACCAAAAACCCGATTAACATTAACCATGTAATAGATAATTAACTTGCTATGAGCTCTACAATATAACATTTCATATTGTATGTGGTAACAAGCACCCATACAACTTGCGATAAAGATCTTATCATATAACTCGTTATGGAAGGAGTATAACATGTGGTGATGTTTTGATTGTAGAATTTGATACATAGTGAACCACAACTTGCAACAACCTAAATAATATGGACTGACTCTCCTTAAATAGTTTTTGGTAGCCTTCGGTATTGACATTAACCTATGTGTGTTGTTAAAAATAATGGATTTTGTACTTCTAACACCATGATGTCGTACTAGAAGTGTAAAATTGAGTGTTTTTAGTTTTACATGATGGTGTAGTGCTAAAAACACTCAATTTTATGTTTTGAGCTATCACTTGTTGTATTATAAAGTAAAAAATTTAGGATTTTTAATCAATGCACTAACTTATCATCCATGGTTGTAATTTAAACTCAACTTGTGACTTCATTACTATATCTTGTTGTAGTTCCTTGAGTAATAATTTTGTTGTCTACATGCTGGATTTCCCTGAAATTTAATGTCATGCTTTAAGATATATTTTTGTGACTAATACTCAACCTATTGAAAAAATTAGTACGTTTAACCCATCGCAGTTTTGATGGCTCAGTATTTAAATAATTAATTCAAATATTAAATATTTGATCAATGTAACAGCCATTGTACTTCACTTTTATAGACAAGCGAATTAGGATTTGATAAACCTGTAGTTGAATTCGCTCTTTCGACTTGGGTAAAATGAGTATAAACTTGACTATATTTGAAAGCGATGAACTTTTAGAGTGAATAGTAACTTTTGGGTGGAAGAAAGGGATTCGTTTTAACACCCACTAGATAACATATAAGTGGCCAACTCTCTTAATAATTTTCATTACACTTTTATTTCTCATTTCACTATTTTCCAACTCCCGAAACACTTCTTTGATCTCCTCTTAATCTCTGCTCAATCCCAAAGCTCTAAGCTCTTTAAATGAATTTTCGTAAATTCAAATGTAAATTATCATAATTCCTCTCTACCAATACAAAACCCATAAAGTAATTGTTTAAATGAATTTCCTAAATTCAAACTTTTTTATCATAATTCCTCTCTTCCAACACAAAACCCGCAAAGGCATTGGTCTGAACCAATGTCTTGTGTTCATTTCAAAACATAGAAAAAATTAATTTTGTTTTTTATGCTTAAAACTTGGTTTGGGCTAAAAGCAAAGTGAGTGGATATTTCTCTTATTTTGTTTGAGTAGTTTACATCATTAATTGCCAACTTATGATTACAAAGTAATATGGAATGATTTGGAAATTTCTAGCTGTAGTTTATGCTTGAATTCAGGTTGTAAACATGATAAAATGGACTTGTTATTTATTTAAGACCTTAATTGCTATTTTTTCGAAATTGTTAGTATGCTAATAATTGGACTTTTGATATTATATGGGGAGGGTAATTGCAATATCAATATTGTTAACCTTGTTTAAAACATGGTTTAAATATAATTTTTCAAATATATAAACTATAAATCTATAAACGTTTGATTGGTATGAATTAGCTTTTTTAATGCAATGGATTAAACTGCTTTTAATGTATGGATCAACCTATTTATTTGATGTATGGATCAGGCTAAATATTTTGCAATGGATCGGGCTAATTGTTTTACAATGGATCGGGCTAAATGTTTCTTTAATGGATCGGGTGAAATACTTGTTGTTGGATCAGGCAAAAACTTCGAGTGATTTACCATTTTGAAAAGAAAGTGTGCAACTCGTTAAAAAATGTGATTGGAAAAGGTTTGCATCGGTGAATTATAACACTTCTCTAGATTGGGCATTTTCTGTTATACATGGATCGGGCATCAGGAAAAAGGTGGAGCAAATGATAAAAGTACTGATCTGCACATGTGCACGCTAAGTGGCCAACCATTTGATGGATCGGGATAAATAATTCAAAGTATGGATTGGGCTTTTAGAGGTGCGGACTTGTCACTTTCATAGCATTGATCAACATGGTGTGCAGTAGTGAAAATGCATGGTTCATCCATACGTATCACGCAAAAATGAAGGTGGATCTACCACATTTCAAAGAGGTGATCGACATACGTAAATTGATGATCGGGCAAGGTTTCCATCGTGGGATTTCAAGATTTTTCTGGATCAAAGTGGATGAACCAATTTTCGAGCAGATGTGGCAAGTGTTGCCATGTGGCATGGGTTCAACAATCCATAAGCATATCTACACACATGATAATTAGGATTTTGCCTCTACCTTTGAATTTTTCCTATAAATACCCAACCACTTCATTCATTTAGGGGATCCGAATTTTCTGGCGACGAAGCATTGCCATTTTTATTCTCCAAACAACTCAAACTCCATTAAAGCTATCTCAAAGAAGATCGAAGCTTATTCATCATCATCAATTCATTCCAAAAAAAACATCAAAGTCTTTCACCGATCACGATTAATGAAGAATCACTTCAATAATCATTGACACTTGTTAGATTTGATCGTTTCTACTTTGGAAATGGAAAGCGATCGAAAAAGATAGAGAAGAAAAGAAATATTCATTATAAAAGAAAAGTGGTGTATGAAATGACAGAAAATGTGTACCTTGTAGTCGAGATGATAATGAAATCCTTCTTTAAAGTGGACATAGGTTGAAACCGAGGCTGAACCACTATAAATTTTCTTTCATTTAATTTCCCCGTATTTATTTTACTCTTAGCCTTATGTTAATCATTTGTGAAGTGTTGAAATACACCTTGTGGCATTAGTGTCCATTTTTACTTTAACAAATAGTGAAGAAGAAAATATTTGATGGGCACATATCTTTAATGGTCAAAAGTTGGGTCTTGGCCTTAGGGTCATATGGCCAGATAGGCCTGGGCCTTCTTTATCATTTCTCTAGACGAACTGTATTTACATTTTATGGTTTTATTCCATGAACGGAATGTCTATTCATTCAAACAAACATAGCGGTTTCAACCATATATATCTGTTTTAACTTTGAACAATATATATCTAGGCTCATCTTCCACTCCAAAATTTAAAAGAAAATATTCTCCAAACTTCTTCTTCGATGGAGAAACTCTTCTTCCCATAAATAGATTACATGAGTGCATAGATTAACATTAAAATTGAATCTAATTCTATGCCTTCTTTGAAAATCTTGGATTAAGAGTTGTAACCTACAAAGCAGATGTCGGTGCTAAAAAGATACAACAAAAAAGTGTAAGGATCCAACTATTCTATTCTATTATTACTTAAATTGTAAAATAGGAGATCTACCAATCTAGTATTTCATCATAGAAATTTATGTCGTACTTACTTTTTTTCCAACCTCCGTAGAAACTACACCACGATCTCCTTAAAAAACGAAATGCATCTTGCGTCACGCCCGCCGACAAAAGTATTTATTCGACGGTCCTACCAAATAAGATTTGGGCATGAAATAGAAA
Source organism: Allium sativum (assembly GCA_030737875.1). Lineage (NCBI taxonomy): Eukaryota > Viridiplantae > Streptophyta > Magnoliopsida > Asparagales > Amaryllidaceae > Allium > Allium sativum. Next base: position 1,039,962,027 of record CM060916.1, on the reverse strand, counting down.
TTTGCAAAAATGATTTTGTTGCAGAAAAATGAATTGATACAAATTATGATTAGGTCCCATAATAACAACAAGTTGTAAATGGGCTTTGGGCTTATACATTATTCTATAGAAATGATGTATCAGATTAATGCAATGAATGGTTGTGATGTTGCTGAAGGAATGGTATATAAGATGCTACGTCTACAACCGAGTAGGGAAGTATAAAACATATCAACAGATGTGTTTTCTCATCCCTTTTATGCCCCTTTGGAAAGTAGGGTTTCTCAAACCATAGTTTGCACTACTATCATGGCGACGCCTTTGAAAAACATCACTTTGTCTGCTCAATCTGCTTCTTAATCAAGTCTCTGGATTTAGCAGGATTAGATTTGAGCTTATGTAAACACGCCCCTTCATTAGTGATATTAATCTGACTATTGTTGCAATCCTTTGATTCATTCTGGTTGGAGAAATTGCAGCTTTGTTTTGATTTATCTTCGTGCCTTCCAACTTTCATCTCTGAGCGGAACTGGTAAAGTTCTTTGCAATATCAGCTTTAGTTAGAACATTGGTCGTCTGGTAAGTTCCAGGTATGTGATTAACTTTGATTTCTTCTTTTTGAACCAGTTCTCTAACAAAATGCAAGTCTAATTTTATGTGTTTCGTTCGTTCATGCTGTATTTGATTCACAGATATGTATACTACACTTTTATTATCACACCATAATACAGGCTTTACTGCAGACCTTTTTTGTAGCTCCTTCAGTATAGATTGTAACTGTTTTATCTCTGCTGTAGCATTAGCTATGCTTCTGTATTCTGATTCAGTACTTGATCTAGGAATTGTTGCTTATTTCTTTGAGCTCCATGAAATTAAGCTTTGACCAATATAGGCAGAATAACCACTTGTAGATCTTCTATCATCAGGATCAGAGGCCCAGTAGGTGGCATCACTACCCTAATCGATCGGCTCCCTATTCCGTAGATATCCTGTGCTGGCCCTACAGTAGGTGGTATCACTTCCTAAAGTGGCAACCCTTAAGGTGTGGAAAACCATATCTACTGGTCTCACGGTCGTCTTATCCCCTTCTGCCCGGCTTATGCATGCACATGGCCTGGTCGGTTTGCCGCCCACACCGTCTGTCTCGTTTGGATCTCTTATAATCAATCTGTAAGCGTGCCCATTCTCCGCCTAGTACGAAGTTCTTTATTCGATACCTACTCCGAGTTACTGATTGAAATGGGTCCCACACAATATGATACGAGCTCTCCCCTTTGTCTTGTATCCCCACTAGGTTCTTCACTGACTATGTATACCCTTAGGTGTCTTTAATTACATAGCCCTATATCAGTTATGCTTACCCTAAAGTGTGTCTTTAATTACATAACTTTATTATATTTTTCCATCGGTTATGTATACCACTAGGTGTCTTTAATTACATAACTTTATTGGGTTAAGTTCGTAGGCCTATATGTAAATATTGCCCACCCCCTCTGATTTACTTAACCCACCCACTACCCATCCATTTTTACTTAACCCTAACTTAAGTTCATAATCATACAACCCTTATGGATTAAATTAGGTTAAGTAGTCCAATTCATTATCATGTCCAATTATGGTTATAATGGGCTAGACCTCCCATATTAGGCCTACAACGTGTGGATGCTGGATATGTCAGTCGGGTCCGGGCAGTCTTATTCCACAGTTGGGTCTAACCTCGTGTCTTAGCCCGATTCGTATTTATGTACTTAGACCTCCCACATTAGGTTCAACATTAGTGGCTGCTGGATATGTCGGTCGGGTCCGGGTAGACTTCCACCACTAATGCAACCTAACCTCATGTCATAAGTACAATTACAATTCATGATTGTAATTACTAAATATTCCATTTTTATCCAAATCTTCCTATGTCATTATAGGTGATTATTTCTATGTTTCCCCATTTGAATTATGTGTCCAATTCATATAAAATATTACATAAATTATGCCAATTATAAATCCCTTTTCCCCGTTTCCTAACTAACGTATTCGCACGTATTTTGGCGGCACCTAGGCTATAAAGTAGCCTAGCTATAACAATGAAAAAGGGAATATGACAAAGGTGATAGTTTCAACATATCTTGGCATAAACTAGCAAGATAACAAGGTGAATGGACATGTAATTAATATCATAACTAGGTGGACATAAAACTGATGAAATTGTGGCAACTAAGATGTCAAAGCAAGCGTAATGAGATCTAAATTAACCATTAAGTGTCCAACTATTTAGATCTAGCATAATTAGGGCTTCATGGTAACATGTTTAGATCTAAAGATGGCTTCGCATGTCAAATTTACAACATATCTAGATTGATCACAATATGACAAGTGAAAAGAGGATTTACATAAAGAACTAGATCTAGCCAATGTTACAACTGTCCAATTTAATAGATGTGTACATTCACCACAATATAGTTACAAGTCAAGATCCTCATAGACAACATAATAGAATAACCACAGTTATATTAGATCTAGGGAAATAGACCTATCATGACATAATATAGGATTTAATACTAGCACAGAATTATGCTTTACACCATGTCTAATTCACAGTCTTTCACAATTTACTTTTACTTATCTAAACCTAAAAGCAATCTAGAAACTCACAGCGTTGGTTTAGAGAATTGAGAAAGTACAGATCTTGAATTTCTGAATTTGATTTGCAAAGAATGTTGTTGTAGAAAACGGTTCTATCCCAGTTGCATAAGGCTCCTATAATTTCCAATGAAGAAACAGAAGATTTGAGCACATATTTATAGCTGCAGAACCCTCTAAAACCGACGGTCACCTCAGTCCTAGGGGTGTTGACACCCCTGTAGGTGGGTCGACCCATATGTCAACACCCCTTAAGGGGGGTCGACCCCTAGTTCGACACCCCTCTAGGGGGGTCGACCCCCTAGAGCAGGAATTTTGCCGCTCTGATAAAATTTTCAAATTTGAACTATTCTGGATAAAATTCTGACTCATCTCTGACTCATATGTGTATACATAATGTTTCTGCGTGTATAAAAGCTTAAAACCCTCATAACTTCTTCATACGGTGTCCGTTTTACGCAAACCAAATGTCTAGCTTGACCAGAATTTCGAGATGGACGCAATGGTGCAGTCCGTTTTCTCTAATTCTGTATATTAAATTAATTATTATTTAATTTATCCTCTTTAATGTTGTTAAAAACTCAGGGTGTTACATTCTCCGCTACTCAAAGGATTTCGTCCCCGAAATCTCTAAGTTAAGAAGAATGCATATCCTACCATCCATCATCCATCTACTCATCCACCATTCACTGGCATCCATTGTCCTTCAAGATTTCTAATGCTTATATGAATATATGCAAAGGTGTGTGTATATGTCCCAACACTAATGCGAAGATCAGGCAGTCTACTGATTCAGTTGACCTCCTTAATGCAATGTATGTTAGTGCCATGAATCCATTATGTATGCAAATTATCCTGTTATAACATGTAAGCTCTATATGTGTGCACACTCATTCATCCAAATGCAACATCCATATGCTAATATATCCATTTCCATCTATAAAAGAAAAGAAAATGCACACACTCCATAGGCAGTATGAACGTGATTGAGCCGATCTTAGTGCTTAATGTGTGTGTATGCGTCCACAGGCAACCACTAGCAAACACTTGCATCCATCAAACATAACATGTTTCAAACACATGTTTACATCCATAGGATTCCTATCTAAAGGCCAAAAAATACTATGGATAAGATATACTCAATTGATAGAAACAAGTACTGATAAAACTTTGAAAAAGGAGTTAAGAACATACCCTCGAAAAGAAAAGGGTACGAAGCACGAATCTTGTCTTCGGTCTCCCAAGTCGCATCCTCTAGGTTATCTCCCCATTGAACCTTTAGCAACTTGATCTCCTTATTGTGCAGCTTTTTAACTTCTGACCCAAGAATACTGGTAGGGAATCGTCTGACTGTCGCCTCTCGTTCCACTTCTACTTCTTCCAACATACTCGGTTCAACAACTTCTGTCATGTCATGCATGCACTTCCGTAGATGAGAGACGTGAAAAACATCATGAACACCAGATAGATTTTCTGGGAGTTTCACTCTATAGGCCATTTGGCCAATTTTCCCGGTTATGGGAAATGGTCCCACAAACCTAGGTGCCAACTTCCCCACTGATCCGAAGCGAACCACATTCCTCAGATGTGATACCTTGATAAAAAAAACTAAGTCTCCTACTTCGAATTCGTTGTCAGTTCTCTTGTCTGCATAGGACTTCTACCTATCTTGAGCTATCTTCTTCCGCCGTTGAATAAGGTCAACCTTGTTGGACGTTTCCCTAACCATATCTTGTCCAAATAATAATCTTTCTGTAGATTCCCACCAACAAGTTGGTGATCTACAGGGTCGTCCGTACAATGCTTCGAAGGGTGTCATGCCGATGCTAGCTTGATAACTGTTATTATAGGCAAAATTTACTAAAGGAAGATGCTCTTCCCAAATCCCTCCAAAGTCTAGGATACATAATCTTAAAAGATCTTCAAGAATTTTGTTCACCCTCTCCATCTGTCCATCGGTCTGAGGATGATAAGCGGTGCTCAAACACAACTGTGTACCTAATGCTTCTTGTAAACTCCCCCAAAATTCACTAGTAAAGATGGGGTCACGATCGCTCACGATACTGGAAGGTACTCCATGAAGACGAACTATCTCACGAACATAAATTGCTACCAACCATGATGTCGTCCACTTACTCTTAACTATAATAAAGTGAGCGCTCTTTGTAGTCTATCTACCACTACCCAAATACTGGTATTTCCTTTCTTTGACCTAGTCAAAGCATCTATGAAATCCATAGAGACTTTCTCCCATTTCCACTATGGATCCTCCAACGGATGAAGTAATCCTCTGGGATTCTTTTGCTCAGCCTTGACTTGCTGGCAAACTAAACATTGAGAAACAAATTCAGCCACATCTTTCTTCATCCCAGCACAAACGAAAACCCTCTTCATGTCTCTATACATATTGTCACCACTTGGATGAATAGTCATCTTAGAATGACGGGTTTCTTCTAGGACTGCCTTTATCAAGCTTCCAGTTTGAGGAACACAAAGCCTTCCATCTCGTCGCAACCACCCCTTTTGATCTATGGCATATCTACTGAGGTGACTAGAAGTCTCCCCTCTTTTGAGCTTATCCACGATGTCTAGAATCTGTGGGTCACCTTGTTGTGAAGCTCCTATCTGGTCCATAAGGGTCGGTCGTATCTCCAAGGATGCAAACAAATCAGGCAGAACCTCGATGGAGGGTCTAAAATCAAAAGCTGATATGAACTCCAAGTTCTTTCTTTCCACAAACAGAGGACTCGGGGCCATCCTCTGCCTACTTAGTGCGTCTGCCACCACATTACCCTTGCCAAGGGTATAAGCAGTCTCAAAATCATATGAAGCTAAGAACTCCATCCACCGTTGTTGCCTTAAGTTGAGATCCTTCTGTGAGAATAGATACTTGAGAGATTTATGATGGTGTACAACTCGAACTTCTCTACAAGTAAATAATGACGCCACGTCTTTAACACGAATACTATGGCAGCTAGCTCTAGATCATGGGTACGGTAGTTCTTCTCATGAACTCTCAACTGTCTACCCCCATAACATATTACTTTTCCTTCTTGCATCAGAACCGCACCAAGCCTTGTACTGCACGCATATGTGTAAACAGTAAACACTTTACTTCCATCAGGCAAGGTCAAGACTAGGGTTGTTGTCAGAGCCCTCTTCAGTCGTTGGAAAGCAATGTCACAGTCCATGTCCCATGAAAATGCCAAATTCTTCTTTGTTAGCCTGGTAAGAGGGGTTGATATCTTTGCAGAGTCCATAATTAACTTCCTATTGTAACCTGCCAACCCAAGAAAGCTTCTCACCTCGATTGCGTTTTTAGGAATCTGCCAATCTTGCACTGCAACCACCTTGGCGAGATCTACAGCTATCCCTTCTTTGGAGACAACATGCCCTAAGAATCTCACCTCTTTTCTCCTAAAATGGCATTTGTAGAACTTCACCTTAAGTTGATGGTCACGGAGAGTTTTCAAAACTTCTCCCAAATGTTGGGCATGCTCTTCCTCGCTTTTGGAGAAGATTAAAATATCATCAATAAAGATTACGACAAATTTGTTTAGGAACTCTCGAAACACCCTACTCATCAGATCGACAAAATAGCGGGTGCATTCGTCAGCCAAAAAGGCATCACTAGCCATTCAAAGAAACCGTCCGGAGTTCTAAAAGCAATCTTATCTATGATGTCCTCAGCCACCCTCAACTGATGGAACCTCGTAGCCAAGTCCAACTGAGAAAATACTGAGGCACCAACAAGCTGATCAAATAAATCATCAATCCTCGAAAGCGGGTGCCTATTTTTCTTGGTGAGCTTATTCAACTCTCTATAGTCAACACACAAACGAAGCGAACCATCTGCCTTAGTTGCGAATACTATTGGAGCACCCCATTCAGATATGCTTTGTCTAATAAACCCTTTCTCAAGCAGCTCCCATACTTGCTTACTCAGCTCCCTCCTTTCCCTTGGAGCCATGTGGCGCATTGGTATGCAACTGGCTTTGCGTTGTCCACCAGATATATGTAGAAGTCAATCTCGCGCCTTGGAGGTGAACCCCGCACCTCATCAAAAACATCGGAATAATCTCAAACTATCGGAACAGACTGTAAATCATCTATGGATGCATTTAGAGACTCTAGAAAGCTAAGCATAACACACCCTTGGGGCTCACAAGAAACTTTGAGTGTCTTCCCATGACAAGTCAGGAGTATAACAACCCTCATCTCACAATCCAGAATGGCCCCATACATGGTAAGCCAATCCATTCCTAAAATCAACCCATAGCCCATAACCCGAGCACATATGCATCGCATTCAAATTTGACGCCTAACAAAGATATTTTCAAACCCTGACAAATCATCAATAAATGAGCCAAACCACCAACGAGGTTTGAAACAACTACGGGATCTACTACCATACTGGTAATTAAGTGCAGAGATTCAACCATAAAACTAGATATAAACGAGTGTGAAGCGCCAGAATCAAAAAGTGTTCTAACTGGATGGTTTGAAAGAGAAACTAAACTTTCTACGAAAATTTTTCTACCTCTTTCAAGAGCACCGACCGCGAAAGCATGCGCCTACTCTCTAGAAGTTCATGCTCATTGACTTTGTCCCTGCGATCCCTATTTCTTTAGGCACTCTTTGGAGAAGTGTCCGACCTCTCCGCAGTTAAAGCAATTGCTCTTCCTTCTCTTACAATATTTGATCAAATGACCCATATTTACACAATTGTGACATTTTCTCTTTTCCTTTACCATCTTTCCCTCCTTTCTTCTGCTGTTGTTGCTGCCCCTTCTTGGGCCATACCTTCTTATTCTGCGATGTCCCCTCATCTTTTGTTTCCTTCTTTTATCCTTGTCCTCCTCATGCATTAGGGCCATATCAACAAGCTTTTCAAAAGTGGCCCCCATTGGAATATGGGACATGGCTAAACCATGCAGAGGCTCATTCAACCCTTTAGCAAACCGCAAAGCACTTTTGTGTGGTGTATCCACCAACTCTAACCCGAACATTGCCAGCTGGTTGAACTTGTTCACATACTCCTTCACCGTCAAGTTTCCTTGTTTGAGTGCGAAGAACCTCTCCATCTGTATGCTTCTCTCAGCTTGGGAAAGAAATTTCATTTCGAACCTCAGTCTAAAATCTTCCCAAGTTTCCACCGGACGTCCTGCTTGGGTGATTTCCCACCAAAATGAGGCTTCGTCCTTCAGTAGCCAGGCGGCTAACTGAATCTTCCTTCTATCCTCTACTTCAAAGATTACGAATAAGTCCTTGGTCTCCATAACCCAGTTCCTAGCTTATATGAATGTCTCGTTCTCATGGAATGGCTTCCCTCCCATAGCACGGAAGTCCTTGCAGATCTTGGCGAAGTTATCTTCTCTTGGAGGGGGAGGAGGAGAATAACTGGTGCAGCTAGTGGAGGAACGTCTCTTTGGCCTTCGGCAGGCGTCGTGGCCTCCAAATACCTACGGAACCATCCGGGTATTGTAATGCCCTCGGGGATATTAGGATTGTTTTGTTCCTCAGACATGCTAAAAAAAGGAAAAAGGAAGAGATTTATATAAAGGACCGAAGGATATTACATATGGCTTCTTGGGGAATATTTACAAAATAGACTTTTCTTTTTGTAAATACTTCCTTTTAAAACCCATTTTGAAAATGTTTTTCAAAAACTTTTATCAAATTTGGTAACCTTCAGCTCTGATACCAAGTGTGACACCCCATGTCCGTTAATGTCACTCACTAAGGGAATGCATTAAGTTTCGTGAAGCGTTATAGGTAAACAGACACAGAATAATTACAAGACAGATATAAATAAGATAGCAGCGGAAATTTTTAAATTTTTATTTCAAACATAAATCATAATGTCGTGGTCCATAATATCATAAGTCACAAAAACCATTACAATAAAACAACTTCTGTCTTGCATCATCAGAGTACATAAGGATATGAAAAAAATAATTCCCCAATTAAAAGAGTTAAGCTATAGCAGAGACAAGAACTTGAGTCATACTTCAGAAGTAGCTCCTAGCAAGATGATATCTGAGTCCTGACTAAGGCTGAGTGTTTCTTCCCTGAGAACCTGGGGAGGGGGGAACGGAAGAAAGAAGGAGAAACAAAAAGGGTCAGACATAAAGTCTGGTAAGTCTAGTTATTTTTAGCCAGTAAATAAATAAAAGTAACATGATAGACATATAAAGTGGATAAGAGAGATCACTACATAAATGGCAGGTGTGACAAGGTAGATAGGGTAAGATGTATGTGCTTCACTATTGATTACACTATTACTAGTATAACTAAAATGAGATGATCCCTTCCACTATAAGTTGGTAGACTTAGGGCGTGTGTCTGAGTGTAACCTAACCATTACCCTAATCGATCGACTCCCTGTTCCGTAGATATCCTGCGCTGGCCCCACAGTAGGAGGTATCACTTCCTAAAGTGGCAACCCTTAAGGTGTGCACAACCATATCTACTGGTGTCACGGTCGTCTTATCCCCCTCTGCCCGACTCATGCATGCACATGGCCCGGTCGGTTTGCACCGCCCACACCATACATCTCGTTTGGATCTCTTATAATCAATCAGTAAGCGTGCCCCTTCTCTGCCTAATATGGAGTTCTTTATTTGATACCTACTCTGGGTTACTGATTGAAATGGGTCCCACACAATATGATACAAGCTCTCCCCTTTGTCTTGTATCCCCACTAGGTTTTTCATTGACTATGTATACCCTTAGGTGTCTTTAATTACATAGCCCTATATCAGTTATGCTTACCCTAAATGGTGTCTTTACTTACATAACTTTATTATATTTTTCCACCGGTTATGTATAACACTAGGTATCTTTAATTACATAACCTTATTAGGTTAAGTTCGTGGGCCTATATGTAAATATTGCCCACCCCCTCTAATTTACTTAACCCACCCACTACCCATCCAATTTTACTAAACCCTAACTTAAGTTCATAATCATACAACCCTTATGGATTAAATTGGGTTAAGTAGTCCAATTAATTATCATGTCCAATTATGGTTATAATGGGCTAGACCTCCCACATTAGGTCTACAACGTGTGAATGCTGGATATGCCGGTCGGGTCCGGGCAGTCTTATTCCACAGTTGGGTCTAACCTCGTGTCTTAGCCCGATTCATATTTACGTACTTAGACCTCCCACATTAGGTTCAACGTTAGTGGCTACTGGATATGCCGGTTGGGTCCGGAGTCTTCTACCACTAATGCAACCTAACCTCGTGTCATAGAACAATTACAACTCCTAATTGTAATTACTAAATATTCCATTTTTATCCAAATCTACCTATGTCATTATAGGTGATTATTTCTATGTTTCCCCATTTGAATTATGTGTCCAATTCATATAAAATATTACATAAATTATGCTAATTATAAATCCCTTTTCCCCGTTTCCTATCTAACGTATTCGCATGTATTTTTGGTGGCATCTAGGCTATAAAGTAGCCTAGCCATAACAATGAAAAAAGGAATGTGACAAAGGTGATAGTTTCAACAAATCTTGGCATAAATTAGCATGATAACAAGGTGAATGGACATGTAATTAACATCATAACAAGGTGGACATAAAACTAATGAACTTGTGGCAATTACGATGTCAAAGCAATCATAATGAGATCTACATTAACCATTTAGGTGTCCAACTATTTAGATCTAGCATAATTAGGGTGTCATGGTAACATGTTTAGATCTAAAGATGGCTTCACATGTCAAGTTTACAATATATCTAGATTGATCACAATATGACAAGTGAAAAGGGGATTTACATAAAGAACTAGATCTAGCCAATGTTACAACTATACAATTTAATAGATATACATTCACCACAATATAGTTACAAGTCAAGATCCACATAGACAACATAATAGAATAACCACAATTATATTAGATCTAGGGAAATAGATCTATCATGACATAATATAGGATTTAATACTAGCACATAATCATGCTTTACAACACATCCAATTCGCAATCTTTAACAATTTACTTTTATTTAGCTAAACCTAAAAACAATCAAGAAACTCACAGCGTTAGGTTTAGAAAATTGAGAAAGAACGGATCTTGAATTTCTGAATTTGATTTGCAAAGTATGTTGTTGCAGAAAACGGTTCTATCTCAGTTTGCATCCCGGCAGCATATGGCTCCCATAATTTCCAATGAAGAAATAGGAGATTTGAGCACATATTTATAGTTGCAAAACCCTCTGAAACCGACTGCCACCTCAGCCCTAAGGGTGACGACACCCCTGTAGATAGGTCGACCCATAGGTCGACACCCCTTAAGGAGAGTCGACCCCCTAGAGAGGGAATTTTGTCGTTCTGACAAATTTTTCAAATTTGAACTGTTCTGGATAAAATTCTAACTCATCTCTGACTCATATGTGTATACATAATATTTCTACGCATATACACACTTAAAACCCTCATAACTTCTTCATACGGTGTCCGTTTTACGCAAATCAAATGTCTATATTGACCAGAATTTCGAGACGGACGCAATGGTGCAGTCCATTTCCTCTAATTCTGTATGTTAAATTAATTATTATTTAATTTATCCTCTTTAATATTGTTAAAAATTCGGGGTGTTACACTGACACATATAGATTTCTTCTTTAAGAACACCATTCAAAAAGGCATTATTAGCATCCAAATGTTTGATATCCAATTCTTACTCACAACTAGAATTAGTACAAGTCTTACAGTGGTGGATTTCACTGCAGAAGAAAAGGTTTGATTAAATTCAAAATCGTGCTCTTGTGTGAAACCCTTAGCTACTAACTAGCTTTGTACTTATTTATTGACTGTATGTCCGTCTGCAACTTACTGTATTCTTGTTAGCAGGTGGACATACAAGATTCCAAGTACTATTCTTGATTAGAGCATTATACTCTTCATCCATTGCAACCTTCCAGTGTTTACTTTTGATTGCTTGATCAAAAGATTCAGGCTCATTTGAACTGGAAGTAGCAGCAAATATTTTAGGTTTAAAAATACCACTTTTTGCCCTTGTAATCATTGGATGGCCATTTTGAGTGGCGAGTCATTATTGCCTTCTATATTTTCAGATGTAGGTTATTGAGTGCTTCATTCATTCTCATTATCTTCATAACTCTGAATTTGTACAGTTGGATGAGATATCGTGCTGGGTGGCTCAAAGTTTTCATGATCATTACTAACTGGAGAACTTTGAGCATCAGAATGTTGATACTCTTAATCTGTTGCCAACTCTTATTAATATGTGACACTGCAGATATTGATACTCTTGGATTTCTCACTTTACCTATAGTACTTATATCTTTTGTACTATATGGAAAAACTTTTTCATCAAAAACAACATGGCTGCTAACATATATTCTACCAGTGTCATCGATACATTTGTAAACTTCTTGATTAGTGGTATACCCTAGAAATTGCACTGTTTAGACATGAAATTCAGCTTATTAGCATTATAAGGTCGTAAATATGGAAACCACAAGCATCCAAAGATTTTAAGACTTTTATAATCTAGTTTGACATTGTGCAAGTTTTCAAATGGCGATAGATCCTTTAATATACTGGTTGGTTGTCTGTTAATTTGATAAACAGTAGTATTAAAGGCTTCTGGCCAGAATTTTAATGGAATACCTGCTTGTGCAAGCAATGTCAATCCAGATTCGACTATATGTCTGTGTTTTCTTTCAACTAATTCATTTTTTTGAGATGTGTGTGGACAAGTTGTTCTATGAACAAAGACAAAATTTTGAATTCACCTCCATCATCAGTCTGAATTATTTTAACTTCATGATCAAACTGTTTTTCGACCATAGTTATATAATTTATAATAGCATTATGAGTGTCAGACTTAGGCTTTCAGAAAGTATATCCAAGTAAATCTAGTGTAGGCATCTATAAAAGACACATAGTATTTATAACCATAATCACAGTAAATTGGTAAGGGACCCCATAAATCTATAGCAATCAATTGTAGGGGTTTAGTGTAATTAGTATCAGAATCAGTGAAGGGTAACTTGTGATTTACCCATTTGACAATATTCACAAACATAAGGCAAGGATACGGGATCAAACTTGATATCATTATCATTTAATATTTTCTGGACAATTTTAACACTTGGATGTCCAAGTTTGCAATGCTAATTAGTAGGGGTTTAGTGTAATTAGTATCAAAATCAGTGAAGGGTAACTTGTGATTTACCCATTTGACAATATTTACAAACATAAGGCAAGGATACAGGATCAAACTTGATATCATTATCATTTAATATTTTCTGGACAATTTTAACACTTGGATGTCCAAGTTTGCAATGCTAAAAATCAAATACGTTTGTACTGCTTTTAGCTTTGTCTTTAATATTCAAATTACAACTATTTTTCTCATTAATGGCATTATTAACATCACTCTGGCATTTAACTGAATTAAATCTGTATAGTCCATTGGCCAAATCACCCTATAAAATAATTTTCTTAGTTAGAATATCCCTAATTAAACAATGTTTTGCAAGGAATTCGAAATAAACATTGTTATCTTTAGCAAACTGGGATATACTAATTAAGTTTTTAGTGATTTTTGGGACTCTAAGTAAGTTGCAGAGATGTAATTGTTTACTACCATTAATATAAGTATCACCAACATGTGTAATTTGAATATGTTTACTATTAGCTATATAGACAGATTTATTACCTTGCGCTCCTTGCATCCGATGTTTAAGTTATCGAGATTGTTTGTGAAGTGATTGGCTGCTCTAGAATTTGGGTACCAACTGTCATCTTGCAAATGTTCCACTCTGGTAGTATCATTTCAATTGTCTTGATTGCTGGTTTCTTGATTCATTTGTGCCACATTTGCATTTGTGTTGTTGTTTTTCTGATGTTGATTGCTATTTGAGTACCTGAAATAATACTTCAGGGCAGTGTGACCAATCTTCTCACAAAATTTCCATTTGAGTCTGCTGTTATTGTTTGACCTGCCTCTGCCCCTATATGCACCACCACCTCTTTGGTAAGAAGTTTCAGGCTTGAAATTATTTTGATTCTTGTTTTTGTTGCGTGTAGCAAGATTTGCTTTGAAATCAGTTTCTTGAATTCTTTTGTGGCTTATCCTTGCTTCATGAGATAGTAAAATAGAGTGAACTTCATCAATTGGAGGTACAATTCTTTGTGTAGTTATGACAACAACAACGGCTTCGTAATCTTCAGTTAAACCACATAACAAATATAGCACATGATCTCCATTGGGTATTTTATTCCCTGTTGCACTGAGTAAATCACATATTTTCTTTACTTTAGAAATATATTCTTTCATACTCTGATTTTCCATCTTAATATTCTGAAGTTGTCTCTTGTAATGCAACACCTTTGTTGAAGATTGATTGTTGAATTTAGTTTCAATGGTAATCCATATATCATTGGCAGAAGTACATCCAATAACAGTTGGCAACAAATTTTCACTTATTGAAGATAAAAGCCATGAACTAATAAGCCTATCTTGCCTATTGTACATAAGCATCATTTGCAACTGTTCTGTTATCTTGATCTGTAATAAATTTTGCAGAAACAGGGGTGGTGCCCAAGATAAACCCCTCTAAACCATAACCTTGTATAGCTGTCTCGACTTGTAGTTTCCATAACAAATAATTTTCTTCTTCAAGATGAATTGTAATCAATTGGCTTTGTGGACTTATAACCGTCTTAACCAATTGTTGTACAGATGTGCTGGTTGTATTTTCTGGATTGATTCCAGTAGTAGATGTGGCAAAAGAGGAAGTCTCAACCATGATGAAAAGAACACGAGAAAAATTAAAGATTCAGATCAAATACGGTTCTGATCGAAAAGTAAGGAAGGATCCAAATTTCAAGTAAGAAGCAGACTAAAGATTCAATGATGAGGTATGTTTTAGTGATGATAGCTTCTGGGAATCTTTCAGCCGTGGCTTTAACCGTTTTCTAGTGAATTTCTTGATTTTCTTGTATTGGATTCCTGGTGATTGATACTGAATCTTGATGAATAGTGTGTATTATTGTGATGCAGCCGAAATCGTAAAATTGTATGGCAAGACATCAGTGATCGCACTATAGTCAATCTCTCAAATGATGTGAATAATCACAGATGAGAGGAAATACCCAAGTGATGAGAATTATCTGATGGGTACATGACCACCAGATTTCAACACGATGATAATGTCGTTACGCTCTTGTGCTCTGATAACAAAATAAGATTTGGCCGTGAAACAGAAATTTGTAGAAATGTTTTTATTGCAGAAAAATGAATCGATACAAATTATGGTACATGATCCATATTTATAGTATTAACAAGTAGTTGTAAACGGGACTTGGGCTTATACATTATCGGATAGGAATGATGTATCGGATTAATGCAATGAATGCTTGTGATGTTGCTGAAGGAATGGTATATAAAATGCCACGTCTGCAATCCGCGTAGAGAAGTATAAAACATATCAGCGGATATGTTTTTTCATTCTTTTTGCTTCCGGCTATCATGTCGCTTAAGCCCTATTAAGTATTGGCTAATTCTATTTCCACCCCGCTTTTCTCCTTTCCCACCCCATTCATTTTTAAAAAACCATCACACCCCAGTTTTTCCTCTTCACACCCCAATTTATACCCAAAATGCCATCATATTTTTTGAATCACGTACAAATATGACGTGGTTGATTCACAAACATCACTTACTCCAAACTAGGTTATCATACAAACCTCACTCGACCCTAACTAGGTTATAATACAAACCTAGTTTGATGGTAGCGAGGTTAGCATGCAAACCTCACTCAGACCGAGCGAGGATTTTACATGAACCTAGTTACATTCAAGCTTGTTTGCACGATTATTTATTTTAAACATGTTATTTTGTGATCTGCAGGGAGGACAATTTCGGAATATTAAAATTTTATAAATTAGCGGGGTGTGAAAGGGAATAAGAGGGGTGCAAATAGAACCAGCCTTAAGTATTAGACAAATTCTATTTGAACCTCAAAAAATGCTGAGTTGACCTCCCAAATTCAAAAAGCTAGGGAGTCGACTGTTTTTATGAGTTTTCCACGTCTTAAAAAACAAAAAAAAAGCCAAAAATACGCTTTCTTCCACTGCCACTCCGAAGGGGGTCAACTGAGCATTTTGGGCTGTTTAAATATAATTTGCCTAAGTATTATCCTCCTTCTCTGCCGCGGTTACATCGTATGCTAGGTCGGATCTCCCTGCAAGGAGTCACAGGTTCGCACCTCACATCCTTTAATTTCTTACTTATCGACTATCAGTTGTTCCCCAAATCTGTAATCTTTATTCTTCTTATCGTCCACGAAGACATTTTCTATCTGAAATTTGCAATATTTCCAATTCTGCTACTCCAGTCTGTACTATTACAATTTCATCACACCTATGTACAAAAATCATGTTCCCCTTTAATTTTTAGATTATTTACTCTGTACATGACGGCAGTATAACTTTTTGATGTGATCTTCCTTGCAGATCCAATACAACCGCCTTTGCCCATCGTTTTCATGATTTTCTGCCTTGGTTCTACTGTGTTATGTTTTCCCATGTGAGATTAGTTTCCAACTCTGTTATCCTTGCAGATTTTTCATCTAAATTTAAACTTTCAAAGCCACCGATCATGATTTTCGTAATTATGAATTTATGTGTTGACTGTTATTAATCTTTTAACATCTGCATTAATGCTGAAACAACCGATATGCTAAACATTAAATTTTCAAAATTTTGAACAGCATGATATCCTTTTGTCTAACTAATGAAGTGAATTATTATTAGGCCATGAGCAAGGATATATGCGTGACAAACCTAAGTACACTGCTTCTGTGGTCCTTTTTTTCAATGCCCAGTTTTGATTGTTCTGTTTTTGCTTTTTTACGACTGCAAAGACATTCCATACAAACAATTGAAATACAGTTTAACTATAATATATTTATTTCATGTTCACCTTATTCAAGTATGGATGAAACCAGCCGAACTTGAATATGTACAACTTCCTTAAATTGAGTACAAAATTGATTTTTTTTTTTTTTTTTTTAACTGAGAACAAGTAATTTTATATGCGTAGGTTAAATTATACTGTTTGAAATTATTTACTAATAATACAGTTGGCATGGGAAAAAGCTATTGTGAACGCTTTGAATTTCGTCACAGATGAAAAGGGGGAAAGGCTATGATTAAAGAGTTCAAGATAAGCTAAAAATAACAAGGTGGAGAAAACAAGCCTGGACAGAATAAATGGGAAAGAAGAAAATGAGTCGCTACAGGTTTGAGATACAATTGTTTCCTTATATTTGTTAATTTCAGTTCATGCATATGTAGTTGTACCGTAAAATATCAAGAAAGTATGTAGTTTAGAGAAAAAATGGACTATCAATTTCTTTATAGATCACACACATTGATATAATTTATTATCTCATCAATATCATGAGTAAGGCAAACCCATTTATAATGCTTTAGCATATTGATACATGACCCGGTTCAGAGAGGACCTGGTTGATAGAGGCCCCTTCCACAGCAAGAATTGTAAGGATGTAACTTATATTGTTTTCTAATATATGTAGTAAGAAGTTAATGCAAAATATCTAATAAAAGAGTCAAAATTATTGTTTTACTTGCTGAAGGGAATACCTCCATCAACAAGCTGACTAACCTAAAATTAGTGCAATGATTTCCTTCATCTGCGCTACTATTCTCTTACTGATAAATGCTAGAAACGGAATCCCAGTCCATATCGGTCTAATTCCAGCTTTTTACTTAGCATTGTACCTCTATTTGTTATCAATATGCAAGTCAGCTAATTTTGATGATATCTAATTGTACGCTGTTATGTCATATCATATTGCAATTAAATTGATATATCATAAAGATGTGGATTTTGAAGGGATAACTTAATGGCCGAGCAAACGATTTTTATGCCATCAACAATATATCTATTATTCTATTCTTAGTTCCAACAATATCATTAAGTGTTTACGCTTCACCTAACATCATGAAGTGTTTTGCAGATTAATTGATTATACTGACAGATTCCATAGTTTTTTATTCGTGATGTTCATGGAGAAATATATCTTCTTAAATCCTTCAATTTTGATGAAAAGTAACTTATTTCTGATTTATCTATCTAAAATTTCATTTGCTTTTCATTAAGATTCAGTTTATGTTATCTCTTTGCTACTATATTTCATGACTTTTTCGATTGCAGCTGTATTTAATATCGATCGTTTGTCACCGTAATATATTAGAAAACACTAGTAGTGCTAAAAATTATAATTTTTAGGGTGTAAAATTCTCCGTAGTTTAATTACCAGTTAGGAATTGGGACCATTGTTTACCGCAAAAGATAGTCTTTTCCACATTTTGGGTTAAAATTGTACAGTCTTACCTTTTATGTGTACGCTTTAACGAATATTACAGACAAGACGTTTAATTTATTTTTTTAATGTTCAGCCATGAGTACGAATAACGATGAAAGCAAAATAGCATATTTTTGATATATGGTTTGTTGCAACTTCATCCACATTTAACTTTAATGTTGCATTTTAATTAGTCTAACTTACAGTTTGGTTTTTAAAGCTTATGGCTGTCATTGTAAATATTTCTTATTTGCAATGAACCACGTTGCAAACTCCAAAAAAAGGGCTAAATCTCATCCAAAGCTAAGTGTACTTTAATTTGCTTGATCATTGATTTTGCTGGTATATGATTAATAATAACCGAGTAGTTTCCAATTTTTAGATTTTCCACATATTTTACTTTCCTATTTTGTTTTGCTACTCATTTGCATTGGAGGCATGTTTTTTGTCAGTTGCTATTTTCAATTCTGAACTATTAGCTATGATATTTAGTGATAATTGATTTCATGTTTTGTTTATTTCTGTAAAATAAAGGACAAATTTTGATAAATTTAATGTTACCAAGTAATTGTTTACTATAAAATACTATGTTCTTTAGTGAATATTACTGCTATAAATAATTCAATTGGAACAACATGGACATAATCTAAACATAACATTGCAATCCATATAGGCTTCATAGTTGTTTATGCTTTTAAAATTGGTTGTGGCATGGATAATTGCCTTTTGTATTTTATATATACAAGAATAACGACGAAAACAAAATAACATGTTTTTCATATATATGATTTGTTGCAACTTCATGCTCATTTAACAGCAATGTCGCCTTTTAATCTGTGAATTATAGAGTTGGCAATAGTGTTTTTGGATCCCCAAAAGAAACTGTTAAAAACTCATATTTATGGAATTCACAATGGTTGATACCGAGTTTAATTTACATATTGGTTTTTAAAAGCTTACGCCTGTCATTATGTATATTTCTTATTTGGGAAGAACCACATAACAGACTCAAAAAAATTGATACGTCTCACCAAAACTAAGCATACTTTAATTTGCTTAATTGTTGAATTTATTGTTCTTTGAAACCGAATAATTTCTTACTAGATTTTTCCACATATTTTACCTCTTTTGTAACCGAGCCAAGTAATATGTTTTTTGTTAGTTGATATTTTCAATTTTGAATCTGTTATCTATGATATTTAATGATAATTTATTACATTTTTTTTCTACTGTTGGAAGATAAATGCCATTGTTTTTATAAATATAATGTTAGCAAGTACTTATTCAGCCTCAAATACTATGTTCTTGTCTGAATATTATTCCACTGAATAATTCAACTGAAACAAGATGTACATAATTCAAATACATAATATTGAAATTCATTTAGGCTTCAAAGTTGTTTATATTTTTTAAAATTGGTAGTGGTATTAATAATTGCATTTTGTATTACACAAGAATAATGGTGAAACAAAAAACATTTGTTGCACTTCAAGTTCATTTATCTGCAATATTGCCTTTTAATATAGGGCTAATATGGTCGACATTAAGATATCTGGATCCAAAAAAAGAAAGTTGTTAAAACTCTGTTATTTGTGAAACCCACAATGTTTGATACCAAGTCTAATTTACATCTTGGTTTTTGAAAGCTTATGGCTGTCGTTATGGATATTTATTGGCAAAGAACCATGAAACGAACTCAAAAAAAAACCTCACCAAAAAATGTGCACTTTAATTTGCTTAATCATTGAGTTTGTTGGTCTCTGATTAATAGTAACCGGGTAATACTTAAAAGATTTCTGCATATATTTTACCTTCCTCTTTTATTTTGCTACTCAGTTGCATCTAAAGTAAGTTATGTATATTATCAGTTGGCATTTTCATTTCTGAAACTGTAATCTATGATGTTAAATGACAATCTATCTATTACTTAAATAGTAAAATAGGAACCTGCCCCTGCTTATGTGAATATCTCCTGCCACTCTATTATAAATAAAACTATTTCGAGCAATAACTTTTTTTGGTCTAATTTACCAGTAACTGATGACAAAAATCACGTTCTCCTGCAAGCCACTTATGTTAAAAATACCTTCCTACAATCGTCGTTTTCTTCTTCCCTATCAACTATTCCATTACTTTCCACTAAATTTTGTTCTAACTCTTTACTCTGTACCTATAACTGCTCAATCTGGTTTATGTTGCTGTGATTTTCCATTTTTCGCTATCTGATTCTATCTACGGATTTGTATGTGTTCAATAGGATTTAAATCACGGAATATTATGGTTTGCACCTTATGTCTCTTTTGTTATTCGACTTCGCTTACGATCTTGATTAATCTAGGTTATGGGCCTATTTAAGCCAACGGTCTTAATTTGTTACTGCTAATATTATGCAAGTTTATAGTTTCCATATCGCCTACATTCTACTTGGGGCATACTGATATGTTCCTGTTTACAAGCTTTTGGGGTATTCCAAGTTCTAGCAATCTTAGAATATCAAGTTAAGTTTTTCCTTTCTACTCATTTCTATTATTTTACAATTATTTTTGCAATATCTAGAACAGCATCAACGTATGTAAATTTGCGAGTAAGCCTTGTGTATAATCAAAGTAAAATTTGGTTATAAAATGAGCTGGTACTATTAGTAGCAGCAAACATTACTGCTGAGATTTCAAGGAAACCCCTCTTAAAGTAAAATTTGGTTATAAAATGAGCTGGTACTATTAGTAGCAGCAAACATTACTGCTGAGATTTCAAGGAAACCCCTCTTAAAGTCAGTACTGAGGTATTCCACATAACTATTACCGCTTTGCAGGGCTTTGAACACTACACTTTAGCAAATGTAACTGCTAGGTTAGATGCTTAAGAAGTGAAGCAGAACCTGACCATTCATCCCCTCAGTTAGTCAAACTCGAGAGTGCACCATGAATCAAGGTAAATAAATGATCATCTATCTCCACTGTATAACAGTCTTTTTTGTTTTATATATATGTATGTGTCTACTTATGTGTGTGAAGCCTTCAATATATGTCCATGCACTACTTAACCAATTATTATCCATATGTATTTTAGAATATGAGAATAGTAGTGTGTTAGCATCATCAAAGAGGAAAACAGCAAAGTTGTGAAATTACAAGAAAATCTTTATATCGATGTGTTATTCTGTGGAAACCAGAGGTAAGTGCAAGCTTATCATCTAATTTTCTTTTCTATTCCCCAACCAACAAAAGAAGGCATCTTAAACTTGCACAAACGAATTACTAATGAACGTAAAATACTTATGCAAGTAACATGAGAATAATAAAGTGTTCTTGTGGTGAATTGTTCTTCATGTTCATTGATTGAGAAATTACATAATAATAATGTTTTCAAACCTGTTCGTTGATTTCTAACTACAGGATATTTGTTGGTTTACCGTATTCCTTATCAACATATTACCAGGTGTAAACTCTAGCAATGTACTATTTTATCAAACCGACCGTTAGGTTGGTTTTCCTACTGTAAGAGGAGCTAAATCAAATTCTCTGAAGCCAATTATTATCGCCTCAAATCTAGCCGCGTTTCCGACGGAATAGCTTCTCTTCTCGTCTTCCCTAAATTTCTCGTTCATTCCTCTCCCTACCGAATCGCATCCTCCTCAAATATCCCCTCTTTCTTCTCATCCATTATAACTAGTTCAGATATCTTTTCAAATCGAGTCACTAGGTAGCAAAATCATTGGATCCGGATTCGAACCCTAGCCAATGTCCTTATTTCTTTGTTGATCTGAGTATCGCCTTATCTTTCTCCTCTCAAATAGCGATTTTATTAACAAATTACTTCTTCTCATTCATTTTTAATCAGAACTCTTTGGGAAAGTAGCCAAAGATCGAATGAACATGAATATAGCATGTAAGCATTTCCAACAGTTAATTTCAGCAGTTGAATTTTGCCATGCGAGAGGTGTTTATGATAGAGATCTTAAGCTGGAGAATATCTTACTGGACGAAAATGGTGATCTGACATTTTTGGATTTAGTGTCGTTTCTTTATACCAATCCAAAGCTCAGATCATGATTCTCGAAATGATGGAGAACAAATGGTTCGGGTGCTCTAATTTAAGTGAAAAACGTTGCCAATTAAAACGAAGAAGATTCTAACTCAGGAAATGAGCTCAGCTCTTCGGTTGCTTCTTGCCCTGCAACTATCGGTGAAGGGAAGAAGAAAACACCAAGGAAGCTTCCAAAAAAACCGATTTTTTCATGAATTCATTCACAAATTCGCATATTTTGACTGTCGCTTGAATTTCGCCTACTTCTATTTTGGGATATTCGATCCTCTAGGTATGCTTATTTTTTCTCTTTTCACTTCTGAATTTTTAATTCGGTTGCAAATTCGCATATTTTGGCTGTGGCTTGGATTTCGCCTACTTCTGCTTTGGGATTGTCGATCCTCTCGAATATTCAGAATTTGAAAAACAGTTAATTAATTGGTTATGACTTATAAGTAATACCATACAGTCGATTTTTAGGACGTGATAGTCAGTAATAAAATTCAAAGACAATGGATTTTGAAAAATGTTAGTTTTGAAATACATTATTACATTTCTGTTTTAAAGCAATTTTGGCATAATCTCTGATTTTTGAAGTAGTCTTCGGTGGTTCATGTTCATGAATGTTAACTTTGATAATCATGAGTTGTATATTTTGATTTTAACAACTAACCCCTGAGTCTCCATTTAAATGTTAGTTTTGGCATAATCTCCAACTTTTAAAGTAGTCTTCGGTGGTTCATGTTCATGCATGTTAACATTGATAATCGTGAGTTGTATATTTTGATTTTAAGAATTAACTCCTGAGTCACCATATAAATAAATCTCTTTAGCAATTGTAAGAATTTGGAAATTCACGAATGTATGGCCATTGCCAAACTCTTAAGTGAAATTTTTTCCAGCCATAGTTTTATTTATATAAAACTGCCATACATAAGTTTCACAGCTTCTTGGAGCTTCAGACTGAATGATGAACATACAAACTTTTTACCACGAGAATTGTCATATGAGCATTCAGTTGTATTTGGACTCCAAGTATCGAAGCTTCTTCTAGCAACATTTATTTTCAAGGCTATTCAGTTTAAGTATAATTATTTTGACGGTGGAATAGTGAGCGTAAATTGGATCTAGGCAAGTAAGACGTAAGAATATGATATGCAACTGCTCACCAATTTATTTAATTGTTAATTTTAATCTATGTAAAACCATACAGTCGATTTTCAGGACGTGACAGTCAGTAATAAAATTCAATGACAGTGGATTTTGAAAAATGTTAGTTTGGAAATACATAATTACATTTTGGTTTTAAAGCACTTTTGGCATAGTCTCTGACTTTTAAAGTAGTCTTCGGTGGTTCATGTTCATGCATGTTAACTTTGATAATCATGAGTTGTATATTTTGATTTTAAGAACTAACCCCTGAGTCTCCATATAAATAAATCTCTTTAGCAATTGTAAGAATTCGGAAATTCACGAATGTATAGCCATTACATAACTCATAACTGAAGTGTTTTACAGCCATAGTTTTATTTACATAAAACTGCCATACATAAGTTTCATAGCTTCTGGGAGCTTCAGATTTAATGATGAACATACAAACTTTTTACCACGAGAATTGTCATATGAGCATTCAGTTGTATTTGGGCTCCAAGTATCGAAGTTTCTTCTAGCAACATTTATTTTCAAGGCTATTCAGTTTAAGTATGTTTATTTTGATGGTGGAAAAGTGAGCGCTAGGCAAGTAAGACGTATGAAAATGATATGCAACTGCTCACCGATTTATTTAATTGTTAATTTTAATGTTTGTAAGATCATTTGGATGATTCATGTTACCATAAAGTAAAATACTAATTTAGAATCAACATTTAATCATTTTTTCATGGCATAGAAAAATATGATTCAAATATAATGAAATAATGTCCTTTTGAAATCAAATTTGAGGAACATCATCTATGCAGGATGGAGAAACATCAACTGATTACAGTTTAATTGTTAAAATTGTATACTAGAATCTGTAGTTTACAGTCAAAAGAGAGATTGTGACACCGGGTATTGGTTTTGGTTTCGAGCAGACCTTATAAGCAATTGATTTTAATTTAACCATCACTAATTTCAATAGAAGTTTGTTTTCATCTTCACTTTTGGCAATGTTATAATGAATAAATCAGAAGTACTTTGTATTTTCATAGCAGTATTGCATAGTTATTTGCAGGAACTTGTTATATTCATCTCTCTTTTCTTAGTTATTGGAATAGCGTGCATTTATTGGATTTAATCATGGTATATTTTTGACTAATTCAATCCTTGTATATTGTTGAAGTTGCTGGTGCTATTGTTAACTAGATGATATGCTCTGAGCTGGATATAATGCAAACATATCTTGAATCATGAATGGTTACATCATGGCACCAAAGTATTAAAAGACTTTCATTAATAAAAAAACATTAATCGGTTGAAAAAACAATCACCATTGCAGATTTATCAACTATCAATTGGAGCTGCTTGTAAACACCAATAGACATCTAATAGAATTATTATTTGAGTGCTTGATGATCATTCGACTAATCATACCACTAAGTACTACTAGGGGTGAGCAATATTCGGTTCAAACCGAATTAACCGACCAAACCAGTTTATTTCGGTCGGTTCGGTTCGGTTTTAAAACTAAATCGGTTTGAATTCGGTTTGTAAAATAAATAAAAATTGGTTATCGGTTTAACCGAATTAACCGAACTTTTAATTTATTATCTAATTTTACGATATTATAGTACTTTAAATAATTAGTTTTGCTATATAATACTAATACATTTGTCGTAAATAGATCAAATTTTATCGTAAGCATAAATTTTACTATATAAAATTTCACCAAACATGAATTTATGTTTTACTTTGAGTCAATCCATCATGCAAGTGATAATGCATCCCTCAAGTTCGGTTAAATCGGTTACCAACCGAATTAACCGAAATTAATTCGGTTCGGTTCGGTTCGGTTTGGAAAATGTTCGGTTTCAATTCGGTTTGAGTTTTTTTAGCTTCAAACCAACCGAACCGACCGAACACTCACCCCTAAGTACTACTAATTTGCATTTGACTATTGGCTTATTAACACAAACTTTTAGTTATTTTAATTCGATCAGATTTATAAACACAAATTACGTGATGCTGATGGAATACAGAATACAACAAAGAGGATAAGGATAGCAGGGAGGCAAGGAGATTCACGTCAAACTGATATGGGTGTAGAAGGCAATGATATAGGTTATTCTTCAAAATAGTATCACTAAGTTTTGAGTAACATGGTGTTTAAGCCTAATTTTTACACACATTTTTCTGTTATATAATTGAAGTAAATATAAAATTTTAGTTTCTAACAAATACAACTATGAGTTAGCACTAAAAGAATAATCAAGTTGAATAGTTGCTTTGCTATTTTGTCGTCGGCTAACACTGCATGATAGGAGCACACTGTCCATTGTATTCTTGGTTAAGATTTGAAATTCTATTATCAAATCTACTGTCACTTATTAAGTATTTATGTACAATTATATTTATTATTTATGGGCATAACATTTTTCTAGTTTCATTATTGAATCTTGGGTATCAGCTCTTAAAGCACCTGCATGTATGGATCTTCTTCTCAAAGATAGTGGAAGTATCTTCTACAGATCCCTAAAATTAATGGTTTTGCAAAATGATATCTTTGAATTTCAAAGAAAATGTTTTACTTCAGAATATATCTGGTCTTAATTCGATTTTTTATTTTTATTTTTAAAAAAAGAAAGCAAAAAAGAAAAAGGAAAAAAAGGGATCTTAAAATTTCAAATTTGCTGAATGAAAGTTTACCAAATTCATTTGATTTCAAGTGTATTAGGTTCGGAAATGAAGGATTTGAACCGGGTCCAGTTTGAAATTCAATTTTTAAACTTGCTTGCGCCATGTCAGATTTGAATAGCTCCTGCAGTATATTTCCTACTATTATATCTTTGATTTCAAAAATTAGATAATGAGTTTGCAACCATAACAGTTTTAAAGCATGCTTATGACTTCCTGCAAAGTATTATATGAATGCTTGGGTCAACAAATGGGGAGCTTTTACCTTTAGATATGCATAACGATTTTGCAGAAAATGAGCAACTGCAACAAGAAAATTCGAGCATAATTTGCGTTTCAATATGTATATTAACAGGTTTAAAGTATTTTAGCTGTGAACCCGTTAAATAGCAACATAAAAAGTGCACGATTTTGGAATTTGCATTGATAAAAAATTGTTGACTGTATTTGTTTGCCATGTTATTTTTATTATAAATATCTGAATTTGCAGGTTTTCTTAATCATATGATCGATCTGATGTTAAGCTATATTCTTTCAGGTTGCAAGTGTACAAACTATTTGCATAGAATAACAAGGAGTTGAGATGAGGAAAGAAATTCATTTATACTATGAAGTCACAGTAAATGAAATATATAATTTGGCTGTTAGTTATCTTGGACGCATGTTGAAGAACATTCTAGCCAAGCCTCCAATTTGAAAGAACATTTCTTAATTGAAAGAAAAGTTGTTATACATTTACTCTTCCGTGTTTGCATTTATGATTGTCTATAATTCAGATGACTTTTTTTAAAATGTTATTATTTATGGTACAGCTCAGTTGAAACTGCAAAAAAAATTCATAAGATATAGCCAAACGGTCAGTTTTTCCACTGTTGTACAGTTATATTAGTGTATTCGATGTTAATATCAATGGTTGGTTTATTGCTTGTGTTATTGCTGTATTGCATCATAGAGTGAGCCAGTGATTTATGCTAAACTATTCACTCACACGTAGAGTAATAACAACACATGTCCTTGCACCACATTTATTGATGCTATATCAGTAAAGGCATTAGCCCTGTATGACCTTCATGTTCACTCTAATATTGCATGTCTTTCTTTATTTTCAAGCAAGATGTTTTAAATCCTTATATTGAACTAATATTTCCTTTGGATTATATTGGAAATTGTTAATAAGGAACCAGAAAATTTTACTGCCCATACCATGAAAAGCCCTGTATGACCTTCATGTTCACTCTAATATTGCATGTCTTTCTTTATTTTCAAGCAAGATGTTTTAAATCCTTATATTGAACTAATATTTCCTTTGGATTATATGGGAAATTGTTAATAAGGAACCAGAAAATTTTACTGCCCATACCATGAAAAATGGTAAAATAGAATCTAGTAGCAGATGAAAATCAAATAGCAGCTCAGACAATGAACCAGTAAGAAGCATCTTCATTCTCCATGTTCTTTATGATCAGTCTTTCTTTAAATCAAACAATATAGACTGGCATAAATTGTCAATCCATTCAACTGATCTCAAATTTCTTTTGTAGAAAATAGCTTCAATTCCAAAGAAATCATCAGCTGCATCTAAGAAGGTTGAACCAAGTTTGGACGGTGATTCTTCTAAAATGATGCAAGCCTCTTTTATTCAACACTTGGTATTTATTGTTCAGACTGGAAAAAGTGGAGATGTTTATGTGCTTGACTGTGTATATCTTTGTCTGTGTATATGTAAATCAACTGCTGTATTCAGTTGTAAATGGCAATACATACGAAATTTGAAAATTGATGGATCGTGAATGCATTTAGTTACTTCTAATTTTCTTTTGATTCACTTCAGTGTACTTAACGTTGTTTAGACTTTAGGGGAATTTGACTGGATATTATTTTACACTTTCTTTTCTCTCCCCGTTTTTCTTTTGTTTCACCCTGAATATTTGAAAATGATAAATGATATGCAAAGACATTAGTTTACCTCTGCTTTTGATAATCTACGTTTTTCTTCAGGCTGTGGATGATACTTGATAACAATGCACCAAATGTTTACATGCAAGTGTGTGATAGGAGCAAATGTTTTACTTCCACTTTTGATACTCTACATATTTCTTCAAGCTTCGTGGATGATACTCGAAACATACGAGTGCAAAATAAATATTTTTCACCAAGCAAAAAAGTAATAATGTTAAGTAATAACATTTCATAGTAGGGATGAGTATATTTCGCACAGCTACTTTTATGCTGCGAGCCGCCAATTTATGCACTACTCATCAAATTACTACAAACTACACTATTTATAACTCTGCTGTAACTTGCAGTTAACAACAAAGTGCTAACATGCATTCAACATGTGAAGCTTATACAACTGCAGCAGCTGAAAAAAAACATACAGGAGAAAGGGATACTGATTGCAAGAGACTGATTACCGAAGTATTTGGAAACAACTCAAAGCTTAGATCATACATTATATGGCTTCCGAAGTATATACGACGAACTGTGATTTAGAATATGTGATATTTTTGTGTAGCCAAATAGTTATTTGTCATTTTCTGTTACTATCTACAATGATATAGAATGAAAAATTTTGTAGCCCATGAGACATTCCTTAGTACTAAATATGATAGAAAAATTAGTACTTACGAATTTTTCCAGGATTTAGAGCTAAAAGAATATTTAAGGTAATTTTTGACTGATATTCTTTTATAAATGCTTTGTAAGGGTCTCAAATTTGGGAATTGTTGAAACATTTTCAATGAACAAAGATAGGGGGGACGATAATTGTTGTTAGCTGCAAACTTTTACATACTGAAGGGTAATGGTAGCACAGAGATGGAACTAAAGCAAATTCTAGATGGTTTGAAAAACGCATGAGGATTTTAGGTGTTGATCACTGAAATAACAAAATAGAATATACTAAATATTGACTAAGAAGAGAGACATTAGTGATACCAACCCAACAAGAAGATGTGGTGTACTTTTACTTACTCATATCTATTTTCTTTTCCACATCACAGTTATCATCAGCAGTTCTCACTCTACATGCACCTAACCAAATTTTCATGTTTTACATGAAATTAAATTTCACAAATCTTCCCGTGTGCGAAGCACGAACCACTCACTAGTGAAATTTTACGTTAGGACATTGCGTACGTACACATACGTCTCTCACAATTTGGGTTAGACTATGTATTTTTTGTTACCTAGTTGTTCTTTTTTTTTTTTTTTTTTTTTTCAGACCCTTATTTGCTATCATCTAACTGTTAGTTTGCAAATACTATCTAGATTTATTACTAAATACACTGTTGATTGACACATATAACATTATCCTTAAAAAAAGTACCTAAGAATCTCTTTTCAT
This sequence comes from Allium sativum, assembly GCA_030737875.1. Taxonomy (NCBI): domain Eukaryota; kingdom Viridiplantae; phylum Streptophyta; class Magnoliopsida; order Asparagales; family Amaryllidaceae; genus Allium; species Allium sativum. The sequence continues at coordinate 1,039,932,826 of CM060916.1, read as the reverse complement.
TTCTTTTTATCAAAATGGATTAATCCATCATCAAGGAAAACTCAATTACGGAAAATCCAGAAGAGTCGATATCAAAAGGTGCAAGTCACTCAAGAAACTCAATAAGAAACTCTATGCATGGGAAATAGCAAATTTCTTTGTAGAAACCATATCCTTGCTGAATTAGATGACACCCTCCATGATATCTACGTAACTTGCAAAACTGTACAAAAGCTATGGAAATATTTGAACAAGAAGTGTCTATCATAGGTGAAAAGTGTTTGAAATTCTATTTTGGTAGATTTACGAAATGTAGAATGGTAGATAGCAAGCATATTCTCAACCAAGTTGAGGAACTACAAATTATTCTCCACGAATTGCATTCTGCTAAAATAAGCATTTATGAGAAGTTCCAAGTGCTACTATCATCGAGAAGCTTCCACCACAGTAGAAGCATTTTAAGCATGAACTGAAACATTCAACAGAAGGCCAGTCAACTGAGAATCCAATAAGAAAACTTTGAGGAAGTAAAATAAATAAAAAGAATGATACCTCAACATAATAAGCCAAAGCAAATATTGTAAAAAGTGATCTCTTCCATGAAACACGCAATTTTCAATAGAAAATGGAGAACAAACCAGCAAAAGGGATAAATTTTGCACAAAAAGGTAAAGAAATGCAAAACCAAAGGAGGTTTATGGTGCAGTAAATAAATAATAAAACAAAAACTACTTAATTTTAATGAAATTGACAAAAATAAAATGAACACAGCACAGTCCACAAATGTACCTAATATTGACGTGTTTTATGAATATAAATACTGCAAATTTTCATGGACTAGATGAATTACAAAAGCTTGTCATTACAAAAAAAGAAGAAGCTTGCTAACAGTAATTACCACGTCAATGATACAAAATAATTTTCATTTTCATGACGTCTTAATATAAGGTTAACACTTAACATAGAAACAAATGATAAAGATGATGAAATAACTTGATACAAACAAACAGCTGAGAGAAAGAAAATATGACAATCCAACAACATTGCACAATACATTAGCTATACATAACAAATCCGATTCTGCCCGTGTGCTCACTAGTTGATACTTGAAAAAAGGACCAACCACTGCCATGTTTTCACCGAAGCAAAGTTGCAAAACCGTCGTAAACAAACTCAACAGCAAAAGACACAGATAAGCCAAGACAACAACCCATAATCTAAGAAAGAAAAAGAATACCTACAACACAAACTTTATTCTTCTACAGCACAAACGTTTTATTACATAAATGCATCTACAAAACAGAAAAATACATTTTTCCTAAGTACAAGTGCATTATTATATACCAAATAGAACCTTCAATTGACACATTGAAGAAACTGCTAGCTATCCCTGTACCTTTTCACAACTAGTCTATAAGTTTGTGCACAAAAATGTAAATTTCTGATATACCTGTAGATTCAACTACACATTATCAAATTTTATTCTACGAACTCCGCTCCTGAAACATTTACCAAACTTAAGGTACCATAAAGCAACTCTATCTTGCTTTGGTGCATCTGGTGTTTTCACAATAGCTGGGACTTTTGTCTTTGGGGTCCTATCCATAAAATACAGCTGCCTTGAAGTTAATGTCTGTAAACACATAAGTTCTACACATTTTAGTTAACCTATTGCAACATTAAACTTTATAATTTAACCAACGCAATCTCTGAAAGTGTAGTATTACCGCCTTTTTGAAGTATTTGGATACCAAAAGAAGTTGCCTTAGGTCTTCATGGTTTACTTTACTAATCACCTTAGCCTGTACAAAACATACATAACAGTTTTAAGTGCAAACAATCAAGCTTATAAAGTGACCAAAAAAAAAAAAAAAAAAAAAAAGTAAAAGTAGCAAGTTTGAGATTACCACTAGATCATGAGGCAGTGATTCGAGATTCTTAGGCTCATTAATCCGAATACGCCGGGTTCGTCTGTAAAGCCTTCGCTTACCAGCTTTTCTCTTCGAAGACATCTCACTTTTGTATATGGATCTTGTAAACTAGTTCTGATTTGAATTGGGCAATCCTATTATTATTTATTTATTTTTCTGAAAAAAACAATCATAAGATGAACTGATTGAAAAACAAAAAAAAAATATTCCAATTATAAAGAAACACTATCACCAATTTGCATCAATAAGCACCACTTAGGGCAGCTACGCCGTGCATTCAAGTCACCAGGGATGAATGTCAAATGGATCCATGGATTTACTTACTTTTTCAACATTTAAGGACAAACCAGCATTTTTACGGGTTCTATTCCAAAAATTTGAATTCGCATTCAGTTTGTATTGTGAAAAAAAATAAAAAAATTCAGTCACCAGGAGATCAGCTACCCTGTCATATAGAAAAGCAGGAATTTGAATCGAATTAGGCAAACTTTGTTAAAGCAGAAAAACAACTTGAGAATGCTAAAAGGCAATGAAGAAAATAGAAAGCATGAAAATTGATTTTATATTCAGCAGTATGAACCAAATTCAAATCAGGCAAATAGATGCAGAGGCGAACAAACTTACTTAACGCGTTCTTGAATTGCTGCATGAAGCTACTGCAAATATTCCCATAAGCGTCTTCTTTGTTTGTTTTTCCTTTCAATTCCTTTGCCTCAAATATGATGTGTTCCTAAATCTATGCGATATCCATAAATGATAGCGGCTGGAGAAATTTTGGATTGGAAAGAAGGAACATATTCTAAGTTAGTTAGGGTTCTGGAAAGAGATTTTTTGAGAAGATGAAGATGAGCGATGGAATTTGACAGGAAAATAGGAATAAACGTAAATGCTAACGGCTAGAATTTCAATCTTAGTTACCAGGCTTTCGCTGCTTATTTGACCAATTTTGGAGGAAAGAAGCACGGCAGAAACTAAAATGTAACACGATATTTTTTTTTTCAAATCGTACGTAAACTAGCTGCAAGAATTACGGATAAGAAGGAAGACGTTCAATAGGTCGAAAATTAGAGCTAGCTAGGTTTTCTATAAGTTTTTTGGCACTGATTTGGTTGGGCTTTAAAAACCATTTTAATTTGGATTTTTTTTCAATTTGGCCACCTTCCAAAAACTTATAGCATATTTAGCATAGTTTTAAAACTAATTACGGCTGTAGTCTGGTTTCAGTCACATCAGCCAAAAACGTAGCGGCATTTCGGATGACGCAACGAGCGGTTTTTGGAATGCCGCTCAGATTTGAAAACATGTATGATTTGAGCGGTTTCTTAAATGACGCAGCATGCGTCATCCGAAATGCCGCTAGCAATAAATAACGTTTTTGGCTGATGTGACATAAACCAGGCTACGAACGTAATAAGTTTTAAAACTAAGCTAAATGTGTAATAAGTTTATAAAAGGTGGCCAAATTGATAAAAAAATCCTTTTAATTTCATTGCAGAACTTAGCTCATACCAAACCATCCAGTTATATTGTTGTAATTTAGGGACATCGGTACCAAATCGTATGCACAGTGCCGGGCCTATCGTTTTCAACGCCCTATACGAAGGATAAAAAGAAAAAGGATTTTTTTCGATTTGACCACTTTTCGTAAACTAATCACTGAATTAACCATGTTTTAAAACTTATTATGAAGATAGACTGTTTTTTGCTATGCAGGCAAAAACAGTTATTTATAACTAGCGACATTCAAGATAATGCATGTTTGCGTTATTTCAAATAAGCATTGATGTATTTTTTTTTTAAAATCGGTGGGCGGCATTTGAGATAGCGCTAGTGTGCGTTATCTCGAATGCCGCTCCGACGTTATATTCAGAGAGCAGCAACTCTCTCCCTCCTCACTTCTTTAACTCTTTGACAAACAGACCCAATATCCCCCTAACTCTAAATCGATCTTCTAACACCAAAATTTACGTTTTTTTTGATAAAAAATCGATACCATGACAAGCTCATTCACCCAAGAAGCTCCAGAAGGTAAAAAATCACAATTTTTTGACTATTTTTCAAAAATCTAGGGTTTTTTTATGATTGGGGAAACTTGTGAATAAGCTAGTATTTGGTTTCATGTGATCAATGTAGTTGAAATCTTTCAATACGCTTTTGTAGCACTTATGTAGTTGAAAATATGATTTGTGTAGAGATTCTTGAGATGCAACCAGGATCTATTGATGGTAGTGTTCTACATTTGCAAGAACGTCATAGAACGAGCAATTTTGATTTGATGTCGGTATGTTTTTACGTTATTAGTTTTTTGGCATATTAATTTTTCAATTTTTTGTATGTATTTCTTACATCATGCTTAACTTTTTTACAGAGTAAAAAATCCAGTTAAGATCATTGATCACACGTCTTCCATTGACTTGGTGACCTCCAATCATCCAGGAAAACTAGCATTACTTGATCGTGCATGACACAGGTTAGGTTACGTCCAATTAGATTGTTATCTCATCACTGCATTAGTCGATAGATGAAGACCGAATACATCTACATTCCATCTTAGAGTTGGTGAGATGATCATCACCTTGGGTAATGTTGCGGTCTTTTTTTTTTTTTTTTTTTTTTTTGTAGTAGTAGTTGGTTGTGTAGAGCGGATCTACACACCCGATTAGATATATATTAGATAGAGTGTGAATATAGCGGTCAACAAGCCTGACTGATGGCCAAAAAATGGCAAGTTATGCATGCACCATGCATGAAGATGGAGTATGTAGCGCTAAGTGCTAAAATACAAATACAATACAAAACAAACAACCACAACAAACAGTAAAACATCATCGCTAATCGTGCTGAGCAACTGCAAAAGGTGACTAAAATCCACTAACCAAAAGACCGGTGATAACTTGCGGGATGCTTGTAAAATGCTTGAGCTGGAGGACGTTACCATGGGCGAGGAAAGGAACGACGCTGATGCAAACCTTCAGACTGAATGCTACCCACTTATTCTTCCCAAGCATGCGAGGTATCCATGATGACAGGAATGAATGGTTGAGCTTGAGTATCAGAAGACAAGGCATGTAGTCTGGCGCTACGTCTGACTGCTGAGGTGGACAGTGCTAGAGCGATCATTGGAGATATCCCGCTTGTAATCGGCGGAGGAGGAGGTGGTGGAGTGGCATCTTGTGGTATTGGCTGCATGTCTGAGATAATGGAGTTGTCTGGACGGGAAAAGGGATCTGATAGATCCATGTCTGCTAGAGGGTCCCACCTTGGTTCTGGTGAAGGCCAAGGGTCCCACCCCATGAGGCTGATGACCTCAAATGAGTTGTCAGGCGTAGCTGAGGGAGCAAGGTTGGTTGGAATAGGCACAATAGGTTTTGGGATCGTTGATTCAACTAACATGGCGTAAAAACGATCGTCAGGCTCAAGCACGTACGATGGGTCAGTGGAGAAGGGCAGGTGGAAGGGTTCCAACATGAAATCTCTGTTATTCTCCCATTGGTTGCCAAGGAGAAGGTCGTTAGGGTTCAGAGTGGGGTGAAAGTGTCCTAATCTTCAACAATGATGACATAGTGGCCATTATTGAGGTAAACGGGGTAGGTGCAAGGGAGATTGACAGCCTTAAGGAGTCCGACTCCAGCGAACATGAAACAGAAGTCTACTTGGGCCCACCCACAATCATCAACGCAGAGATAGATGCCTACTGGGAGATGGCGGCTGTGTGGCATTCAAGAAGGTTGCAGAGGTGGATGGGGAAGCCTCTAATTCTTACCCAGGTGGTAGGCGAGAATTCTCTGATGACAGTTTCAGAGGCTGGGGTTGAAGCTTCTAGGGCTAGGGTTGCACCAGGTTTGTTGATGAATTGGCGGTTGAGAGCCGCTTGGTAAAGATCCACATTCGGGAATTGGATGAGGTAGTTATGGCGAACAATTATGTAGATATTCCATTCAAAGTGATGAAAGAGATCGGAGAGGGTGGCACAGATGCTGTTGAGGTTCCAGTAGCCGGCTAAGATGGAAGCTTTGACGAGGTGAGAAGCATTAGCTGGAAGCGCCATTTCGGAAGAAGAAAGTGGAAAATTATGGTTATCTGTGGAAGTGTAGTAATTAGAGGGAGAGAGTGAGGATTTAACGGGAGGAGATGATTTAATGGGGAGAGAAAGGGATGCTTCGATCTCTGGCACGTGTGAGGAGAGAGGTTGTGAAGTGATGGACAAAAGATTTTCATCAGAGGAATGCGCAGGGACTTTTTGTGGATTCGAAGCTACGTTTATTTGTACATTGTTAACCCTTCGTGTGCAGTTTTTGTTGCTATGTCTAAACAATCCACATCTATAGGAAACCTTACATTTCTATAACTCTTCGCCACGTGTCGCTTAAAAGCGCAGTGGTAACGCTGGAGGTTATTTTTTCAAGAATTGAATTGGGTGAACGATATAAATAATGGTAAAAGATCCCTTCTGATGGAGGAAGCCGTCGATGATGCTGATACGTCTGACTGAGACTTCCTGGCGCGCCGCGATAGTATTGCCGCGTACGATAATCGTTGAGAGTCCGGCGGTGTGGGTAACAGTGGTGGAAGCTTAGGCGGCGGGGCTGGGGGTAGATGCAGGGAGGATAGAATAGGTGGCAGAGCTGACTGGAGGCATAAAGAGGGGGGTTTGCTGGTAATGTGGGATTAGTTGATCATCGGGTCTAAGCTGCTCTCCAAAGCTTGCTGAGCAGTAGCGGCGCCGAGGGAAGTGGTGCATGATGATGGTGGAGGTGGTGGTGGGTGAATTGAGGGGTGAATGGGAGGTGCGGTGGGTGGTGCAAGGTTGTGATGGAAGCAATTGCCGGATGCCATGAGTGAACTTTTGCTTTAAAAAATTTAATGTTTAATCAACTGTAATGTTGCGGTCTTATTTGGCTTGCCCATTGATGGTGCTTCGTTGATGATTCCAGAGACAGCGAACTATATGGAGATGTGTCAGCGGCTTCTAGGTATCACTCCTCCCCACCGAGCAGTGGCAGAGAAACGAGCAAATTGTCACTAGTTGGTATAGAATGCAGTTTCAGGTAGACATTTCACAGGATGCCACGCAGGAGCAAATGAAACAACGTGCTAGAGCTATCATACATCATATCATTACTTCACATTTGATTTGCGATCATTCGAAGAATCGCGTGTGACAAAGATGGTTGCATTTTGTGAAGGATTTTGAACAGTCTCGGCAATATTCCTGGGGCAGTGTTACATTAGCATGCACGTACACAGAACTAACCAGAGTCGCTTTGATGGAGAGTGCTTCACTTGGAGGTAGTCCTTTTTTATTACAGGTAATTTAATTTCGTACGAATTTTGAGTCGCATATTATATATATATATATATATGTCATAGTGTTTCTTCATGAATTTTGTTTGTAGCTTTGGTCCGATACGTATCTTCCTGTTGGTAGACTTGAATTGAAGGAACCAAATATTGATGTTTCTTTATCGTATGGGTCTAGGTATTTTTATTCCATCACTTGTGTACCATTTTTGTGTTTAGTTAGTTCTTCTATCTCTTATTACGTCGCAATTGCAGGTGAGTTGGAAGGAATAACACTTCGTCGACTCCGAGGCGTAATCTACTATTCTACTGCAATGAGTTTGACGTGCTCAGTCCAGATGTTGTTACATGGACCCCATATGCACATGATCTAGGAGATCTTCTGGCCTTACGTAATGCTTATGTTCATCTATGGATCGCCCGTATGCCCATTATATGTTTGAATGATGCGGCATACCATGTTCCTGACCGAGTGATGCGTCAGTTCAGACTTAGACAGTACCTTCCTGAAGCAGTCCCACATTACAGGATTGACCAAGCAGTACCTACAGAGTATGAGATGGACATTAAGACATGGAACCATCGGCATATGCGTACGGAGCAGGAGCGGGAGTTCACTTTGTCGGACGAGGATTATTATACATAGTATTGGCAGATTACCTGACGATATATTCTTCAGAACGTACAACCTCTGGGTGCTGTAGTGGAACCATACACGCCTAGAGATCCTCTCGAAAGAAATGTGGTATCAACTACTTTCTACTTTGTGTACTTGTCTTAAGTTTTTGTTCGATTTGATTTTTATGTAAGTCAACTTCTACATTGTAGGCGGACGGTGTGTACCGGACTATAAAGTTGGTTGATGAATTAACTCATGAGGTGTCGGAATGAAGCAAGGGAAAATGCTTTAGCATCAAACATATTTTGCATACTATTTTAGGGAAGAACAAGCTCACTAGATTGGTACCGCCTCCTCCTCCTCTGCAACCCCATGCTTTGGCACCCATTGAAGTTCCGGAGGCACAAGAAGGCGGCGACATTCCTCCGTCACGACCTACATTGGTTTATACTTCGTAAAGGCACAAGAAGGCAGCCACAAAGGGTAAGGGTAACAAGGGAAAGGGTCCAGAGTCATCTGAAGCAACCCGTATTGAGTTTGGCCCTTCACATCCCCGAGGATTCGTTCATGATAGTTCATCATCCTTAGCACCCGAAGATGTACCTCCCACGTCAAAAGAAAAAGAGAACTCCTCACTAGTTGAAGATTTTAAAGTAATTCGTCCATTTGATAATATGTTAGTTGGTAGTTTAGTCGTTGGTATGTAGGTGATTGAACTTAATGTTATTGTACGTTGAATTTGTGCATCATTTTGATGGTTGTGGAAAACTTGGATAAGTAGTTATAACGTTTGCTTAGTTGGTTTTTCATTCCATCGTTTTGGTAGGTAGTTTTGGTTTTGTGTGTTTACAGTTGTAGAAATGATATTGATTGATTGTTGTATACTTGTTAGTCAAGAAAGACGAATTTTTATAGCCTGTACAAGACCTAGGGCGCCATTTGGAATAGCACATGTTTGCGTTATCTCAAATAACCCAAACATGCGCTATTACAAATGACGCCCCTACGTTTATATTATGCGCTATTTGGAATAGCGCATGATTACGTTATTTGAGATGATGCAAACATGCATTATTCCAAATGGCGCCCCAGTTACTTTACCAATGTACTATAACATTAAAAGATGTTCCTTCTCTACCAACACACTCTCTCATTTTTAACTTTACCAAGCCAAATCCAAAAACCTCACACTTCCACAATCCAACGTTTTGAGCATTCTACTTACCTAAAGCCAAAATTGTTTGTTTGTTGGTGATTTTGTTCAATCCTACTAATTTCAACTTATTTTCCTATAATTTCGTAGTATGGAATTTGGTTTTTTACTCCATTAAAAACCTAATCTTTATGCAAATGTACTAGAGATGGATCAATGGGAGATTGATGATGATTCTTTAGCAAAGTACATGAACGAGTTTAAATCGAACCAAAGTCGAGCGGGAAAAGAACCGCGCATGGAAGCTTTAATACCTAGAGAAATACGGCAAAAACACTTTGTCACGGTGGATGTGAAAGTTGTATCGTTCTATGTATCGTATGGATTATCATGTTGTAGGTTTATTTTGCTTCCAATGTTGTTTCGATCTATGTATCGTATGGATTATCATGTTGTATCGTGTTTCATAAGCTGTAACACAAACAATAACACAAACAAAACAATAAATCAAATTCTGCAGTACAATAAGTCTCTTACACAATAAAACTGGGTAGATAGTTACTACGTAATACTAGTAAAGTGTAAGTTACTGTAATACAACGACTCTTCTTATGACCCTGAACTCCACACTTGCTGCACCTATTCATTCTTGAAGACTGCCCCTTATCCATGGTGCCTTTAATTCTCGTTGATCGAGGTCTTCCGGTGCTCTCCGAGCTTGCGGTGATAGAACCATAGTCCCTGTGGTGCTGGCCAATACCGTTTGTCACGAACTGGATGAAACTCTGTTGTATAAGCCACGTGATAACTTTAAATTGTGTACCAAACCGAGGCAAATTTGTGATGAGCTCTTTTGGCACCATTGGCCACTACAGAACAAGCGGCCATAACATGCGAACATGGAAGTTGTTGTAGCAATGGTACGTTACATGCACAAGAACAAGTATTACCATCAATCGTGACTGTAAACTCATCACCGAAATCCTTTTATGCAAGGGCCAAATGCCCAAAATGCACGTTCAAATATACCAACAACATCTGTTACTATATGGCTTACACTACGGGGATTTGATCTATTAATTTCTTCAAAATATGGTCGTAAGGTTGAATATGACTCAGCCCAATCCCCATAAATCATCACAATTGCCTTACTTAGTGATCTCCGCGCTTTCATATAACCATTCTTAATAAACAATTATTTTTCCATCAGCACTTGAACCGTTCTAGCTGTTATGTTTAAATCTGAATTTACAAAAGGCATAATCTTCGAAACCAAAAATGTTGACGTGGCTTGCCTATGGCTTGAATTTGCTGTTGGATTATTAACGCAAGTATTGTCCCCCCATATTTTTTCGCAACACACATTCCCGACTGTGATTTTTTTTGAATCAATAGCATGAATTCTCCATTGGCATTTATCGTCGACATTGCAAATGGAGGTATACATTTCTTTGTTCAACCTGATAGGCTTGAAAGAAATGGCATGTAAAATTGACCACTCACTTAGTTGTTGTAGAAATTTTTCTTTGCTCTCGAATACAAGGCTGACTTTAAAATCATTTTGAACGCATTAAGATGAGAATAATTCTGCATTGCATTGCAAGTTTACAAAAATAGATTTAGCTAAAATTTAGGCAGTACACAAGTCCTCATCTATCGGTACCTCCATTTCTGGTTCTTTATTACTATCATCATAATCATCATCTATCTCTTCACCTTCAAAATCAAAGTTCATTTGATCATTATTAACTTGCATGTTGTCAGTCCATGTTGTATCGTTAACGGGTACCGAAGCAACTATCATGTTGTTAGATGCAGGTCCGGTATTCAGTTGTACTTCTACATTTCCATCTAATTCCACAGTGTCATCGCATTCATTCACTTCGAAGTGCGACTACTCATCTATGAACTACTGCGGATAGCTGTGTAATGAAAATATGAATACTTTATATACAATTACGCTCGACTCAAATTAAATTTCATTTCAAAGAAAACTTACTTCTGACTCATATGATATAACTCAGAAGGCGTTGGCTGCAACGGCTCTGGTATTTGTGTAGATGGTCCAACAATATTTTGCATTGGATGATAGTACGGAATGAAAATATACAAAGCAAGACATTTGATATCATACATTAGTAGAAATACCAATAAAAAGTAGTTTAGATAGAATATCAAGTTGGCCTTACCTTTGACTCCTGCAAGCAATACTTTCCTGTGTGGGATATGGAAATCTGCAATGAGGATTCTGTGTAAAATTCATAAAATAGAGGATAAGCATAAAACATTTGCAGTTATCCATACTGTGGTACGTTCGAAGGAGGAATACTATCCGGGGATGAAATCGGTTGAGATGGATACAACGGTACTGCTTCCACCGTTGAGAACATTAACTCAACATCATAATCGTCTATAATTTTAATTGCCTCGGAACCAGAATTAGTTGGCATGTTGCAAACTAAGTCAATATCAAATTACTCTGGATTAATCTTGGTTGACTTGTAAATCAACGCTTTTAATTGCTTCAAGTTACAACCTTTGAGAACTTTTACCGATTTGTAAGATCCGCTTTTGTATTTCCCACACTTTCGATCATCAATGACCAACTCACCATCGAAATAACATATAATCGTAATAAAATTAGGATCCATTCTGATTTACAACCAAAAAGTGAATATATTACTCAAAGTTAAGATCCAAAAAATATTTAGGGTTTTAAAATTCATACCTTGAAATGATTCAAATGATGAAGAGTAGGATATCATTGACGTAAATCTAAAGTTGTAGATGACTTGAGCTACAAATAATGAAGGATTTAATTTCATAATCTAATTGGAGATTTTGGATTTGTTTTTTTTTTATTTCTTGAAAGAGGTAGAAAGTGAGGAAGAAAGGGTTGGGTGGGTGCTGTTAACCACGTAAGTCGACATTTGAAAAAGCGCCCTTTTGTGTCATCTAAAAAACTACAAGAAGGGAGATACTTTTTTGCTTCCTATTTTCACCTTGCGCTATTTGAAATAACGCAAACATGCGCTGTCTCGAATGTCGCTAGTTATAAATAACTGTTTTTGCCTATGTGGCCAAAACCAGGCTACATTCGTAATAAGTTTTAAAATAGGGATAATTCAGTGATTAGTTCTCAAAAGGTGGCCAAATCAAAAAAAAAAAAATCAAAAGAAAAGGTTAGAAAAGAAACAAAACCACAAACAACACCTGCTGGGTCTTGAACCCTTCATCGCTACTATCATAGATGCCACAGGTGGAGCAGCAAACCACCATGCTACACATGAATTTCACAATGAGTTGCCCTCCTACTACTACATATAAACAATTTTTAAAGGCTTCACTTATCTACTGCTTCCCCCTCGGCCACCTTCAGCAGTGTTGCCCTAGGCGAATGTCTCGGCTGCCTCCCCCTTAGGTCGGGCTTGCTTGTGCTTCCGCCAACCTTAATTTGAATTATTTAGATTTTTGTAACCATTAGGAAAGCTAAAAGCAATTCAAACAAGGTGAGAATATTTCATTTATTGATGAAATGCCCTTTCTGCTTACATACATTAGACAGTGGTGATTGGCACTTATTTATACAAGAAAAAGGGATACACGGGCTAACTGAAGTCAGCCCAACGCGTAATCCCAAATAGATAAAAAAATAAAATAAAACACTATACAAATAAATGTAAATGCTCTAATATTCCCCCTCGTTTAAGACTAGGGTCTTCTAACCCCTTCTTCCTCTCCGTTGTCAAACTCCTAATTCTTCTCTTAGACAAATGAAATTGTTAAGTGCTTTAATCAGCACGTCACTTCTTTGATGGTATGCCGAAATGTGCCTAATTTCCAGTTTGTCATTTCTCGTTCTTTCACGAACAAAGTGTAGATCCACCTCAATGTGCGTAGTTCTAGAGTGTTGAACTGGACTAATTGAGAGAGAAACAACGCTCGAGTTGTCGCACCGGTCTTCGTGGCATTCGAAACCCTAGTTCACTAATTAGGGTTTCTATCCATATAATTTATGCCATTGTAACTTACGATAGCTCTATGTACTCAGCTTCTATGCTTAAGAGGGACATTATCGATTGCTTCTTTGTGCACCACGAAATCAAGTTGCTACCAAGGTAAACCCAATATCCAGATATCGATTTTCAATCATCTGGACCATTAGCCCAGTCAGCATCTTTGTAAGCCCATAAAATTATGCCTTTGTTTGCTTTAATATGTAGACCATAATTTAATGTACCCTTTAAGAATCTTAGCATCCATTTAACAGTCTTCCAATTATCACAAAGGGGATTCTACATGTATTGGCATACTCTGTTAACACTATGGCTTATTTTTGGTCTAGTAATAATAGCATGTTATAATGCTTCAACGATGCTTCTATATAACTTGATGTCTTCTATAGCTTCACCCTTCTGTTTTGATAATTGTAAATTACTTTTCATTGGCATAGATAATAGCTTTGCTTGATCCATTTTGCCCGTGAATAGAATTTCTTGTATATATTTCTTTTGAGATAGAAACAACTCTGGTGTACTTTTTCTTTCACTTTGGATACCTAAAAAGTATTCCGATTCACATAGATCTTTTATAGCAAATTTTTGATCTAAACACTACACCATGTTGTTAATCTCACAGTCATTATTTCAAGTGATAAGAATGTGATCAACATAAACCAAAATGTACATAATTTGTCCTGTAGCCCTGGTATATAATGAGTTGTCTGCTCTAGTATTACTGAACCCCATCTTGGTCAGAGTGGGCTTCAATTTGTCGTATTAATGCTTGTTTTAACCCATAAATTGCTTTGTTGAGTCTGCATACATGTCCCTCTTTACCTTGAATTATGTACCATTTGGGTTGTTGCATGCCTGCAACTCTCCATTCTGGAATCCATTATTAACATTTAGTTGTCTAGTTCTCCATTCTTGTGTATGGCTATATTTAGAACAATTCTGATTGTGGTTGGTTTAAAACATGTGAGAATGTTTCATTGAAGTCAAAAACATACTGCTGTGTGTACCGCTTTGCCATCAATCCTACCTTAAATTTTAATATATTTCCCTTTGCATCTCTTTTTATTTTGTAAGTCCATTTGGATCCCACTACATTCTTGTTGCTGGTGATTCAACAATGCTCCACGTATCTTTTTAATGAAAGCATTGTATTCATCATTTATGACTTTTATACAGTTTCCATTCTTGACTGCTTGTTCATAATTAGTGGGTACTGTTTCACTGATTGTAGCTGTGTACATTTTAGGCTTGAAAATTCCATGATTGGACCTGGTGATCATGTGATGTCTAATTTGAGTAGCACTTTGACGTTGTTCCTCTCCATAATCATCAGGTTCTTCGTTGTAGTGTGGAGTGTTCATGTCTCTATTGTCATTGCTCTCAGCTTGCTGCAACCCATTATTTGTGTTACTGTCCAACTCTGGCTTGATTTCACTAATGGATTCATTTGAACTATACCCAGATTTTGTGCTCGGAATACTGATTTCTTGATCTGATTGATTGTGATTGATCCCATTACCAACATTATCAATCCATTTTGTTAATGTTGGCAATGAAGGAACTGATACTCTCGTATCTCTGAATGCTTGGGGTGATGTCTTTTCCTTTATCTGCAAAGGGGAAGACATTTTCATTAAACATAACATGCCTTGATATAATAATATTACCTTTTCTATCCATGCATCTGTACCCTTTTTGGTTGGTACAATAACTCAGAAATGTGCAAGGGGAAGATCTTAAACTATGTTCGTGTTTGTCAAAGTCTTAAGCACGGAAAACATAAGCATCTAAATATTTTTAATTGATTATAATCTGGTTTGATCTGAAATAGCTTCTCATAAGGACACTTTTTTAAAAACTTTTGTGGGTGATCAATTTATGAGAAAAATAGTAGTTGTGAATGCTTCAAACCAACATTTTATAGGTAACGATCCTTAGGATAAAAGAGTAATTCCTATTTCAACAATGTGCCTATGTTTCCTTTTAACTATCCCATTTTGTTCAAAAGTGCATGGGCATGTTATTCTATGCAAAATTCCTTTCTTACGAAAATAATTTATAAGGGGGTATGAACTCAGTTTTCTCATCAGTTTGAAGTTTTTTTACACTCTGTTTAATTTACTTTTCAACAAGATTCACAAAGTGTATAACAGCATCATGTGTGTCAGATTTGTTTTTAAGAAAGTATACCCACGTCTACTGTTACTACCAAATTCAATACCGAAATCGGCTATCGATGAAGGGGTATCAGATCGCAACTAACTCAAAGAGAACGACTCGGAGGCATGAAACTGACAACAAGCTACTAGGACAACTAAGGACGAAAGCAAAAAGGGGAAAATGTGATCAATGAGTTATCAGGGATAACACAAAAGGAAGAGGCTTGGGACCGATACGAAAGAGGATAACAGCAAAGCAGTGTTGACACTGAAGGCAATCGACATGGGCTCAGCTCCGAAAGTATAACACGTGAAACCGGAAGCAAATAAAAAGGAGCGAGAGCCGAAAGCATGTGGTCTAGGGCTCGAAACCAAGAAAGGAAGGTATATAATCTGAAACATGAACAAGATGGAGCAAACGGCTATCGATACCATTTTGCTTGGTATTGATACCAATGTCGAGACACAACTTCATAATCCATCAGGAGGTGCTCGAAAAGAATGCTGTCGGAAGACCGGAACCAAATCCGAAGGCACACTGAAAGTAAACCAAAGCTTATAATAAGTAGAGCAATCCACGCGAATCTTCTTAGTGTTGATACCCGAAAGAGATGAGGGTCCTGAAGTCACAAGAAACGAAAGCACAAGAATAATGCTATGAAGGCACAAAGCTGAAACCAGAAGCCTATCATTGAAGACTGAAAGCAACTTCCGAAGTTATCTATACCAAGGGACTTGGTATCGATAAATGTGAAAAGAAGAATCAACGTTAAGCTCCTAAAGCCGAGACCGATACTTCCGAAAGCTAGATTGATCCAATAATAATGTTAAGTAAAGAGATAGGCGACCGAAGCCATATTGTCGGAACCGGAAGGGATAAAAGTGGCTGACACCCCATTATCGCATCCAAAGGGGGCTTTTGCTAAGTTGTTGACAGAAGGGGGCCCGATTTGTCTGTAAATAAAACCCCAGGAATCACATTTTAGGGGACTTTTCATATTCCCCAATCTTGTACTCATTTCTTATAGAGTAAACCCTAATTCTAAATCAATTTAGGGATTTCCTTTGTAAACACTTATGTACTCAAATCAATGAGCAATAATGAGTGAATCGACACTTAGCATAATTTCTATGATTTATCTTACTTCTTTCTTCGTTTATTACCTTATGCTTTCTCCACAACAAAAACTTCATACACAAGCCTTTACCTTAAACCCATATTACCGAAATACACTTCTTCAAGCTGTTTAGTTTCCTAACTTGTGTTACGCTTACGGAACCCTTATACCAAGATTACTGTTGGTTGTTAAGTCTCGTAAGCGTTATAATAACCCCTTGAGGGAAGAGTAACTAATTTACGGGATTTAGACCTTGGTATTTAGGAATCGGTGAACTAACTCAAGATTGTGGGAACTAAATACTCCCTTACCACCCATAGGTCCACATCCATAGACCTATTTCCAGTGTAAACAAAAAATATCGTTAACATTTTGGTGCTAGAAGGAGGCCCCAAACCTCCGGCCTTGTGGTTATCTTAAACCACATCCCTTGCTATTCCATCCCGAATTAGACTAAGCTTTGAAGAAGCATAAACCATGAATAGAGGGTCTCTACGCGAAACCCATGAATTTCCAATGGTTACATCAGGTATTGATGAACCAGGGATTGTTGAAGAACAAAGGATTAAATTGGAAACCTTGCAAATCAGCAACATGGGTTAAAAAAAATAGAGCATTATGATCATGACCATTTGGAGCATTAACCCCTTTCATTTAGGACCAACCCAATCTTTGCCCCAAGCAATTCTACATCGAAGGAATACAACTCATTTATCTACATAAAAGGAGCCATTCAAGCTCAGGCTAGAGAAACTATATTTAGGAAAAGAGTTGAGAAAGATTTAAGTCACCCTACCACAAGGTGGTCCCGGAAGGTTACACCTCCATCTCGAAACACAGCTAAAAGGAAGCTTGGAGACAAAGAGGAGCCAATAAAGTTGAGTAACAAAAGGGTTAAGTTCCGATGTAGAAAGGGAGTATTTAAATCAAGATTGCCGGAAAATTGCAAGCTTACTACGTCAATCGAGAATTTCCACTTCCCGACTAAACATGAGTTAAACTTCTGGCCATGTTAAAGAAGAAACCCAAGAAAGAAATCAAATTGGGAGGACCCTATTGCTACTATCATATGATGAAAGGACATGAAACCAACCACTGTAGAGTCCTAGAGGGGATGATCATCAAGTTCTTCAATAAAGGTCAACTGTATAGATATGAAAAGAAAACTTAATCAACTACAACAACGGAATCTTTAAAGTGAGAATGTCTATATGGTTGGGGATATGATCTCCCTAAAAAATTTGAACCACCCAAAATGGTTGAAGCTATCTATGATGGTAGATAACCCTTGTCACCGCCAAGATAGCCAGGGCAAGGCACCCCTCGGAGGGGGCGGTAGCGTGTAAGCCTTTCTCCGCCCCTAAGTCAGAAAGGGCCAGGTCAAAGCATCAAAAGTGTAAGCCTTCGGCCCCATGATAGAGCAGCTAAACACCTTACTCTCGTCTACGATGGACTGGGTAAGGCACCCCTTGGACGGAGGTGAGTGTAAGCCTTTACCCGCATCCAAATCAGACAAGGCCAGGTTAAAGCATCAAAAACCCTTATCCACGTCTACGATAGCCAGGTTAAGGCACCCCTTGGAAGGGTTGGAGTGTAAGCCTCTATCACCACCTACGATGGCCAGGGTAGAGCATCAAAAGAGTAAGCCTTTATCCGCGCCTACGATGGTCGGGTTCAAGCATCTAAGCCCTTATCACCGCCTATGATAGCCAGGGTAAGGCGCCTCCTCAAGGGAGGTCGGGTAAGTCCTTGGGCCCTACTTAAAAATAATCTAGCCAAATGCACTGGACGCACATGCCCAGAGAGTGTCCAACAAAGTACGTACAACCTCTGCTTTGACAATCACAAGCCCAGAGAGTGGCTATCAAAGCACGTACATCCTCTGCTTTGCAAAACAAACCCGAAGGGGTGACACTTCTATTAATTGTTAGAAGAGGATTTCTGGTCTTCTCTCAACTACCTGTATCAGGGTTGGTTCGGTACTTCTATTAATTACTAGAAGTGGATTTCTAGTCTTCTCTCAAATACCCGAATCTGGGTTATGGTTCAGGACTTCTAAATATTGCCAAAAGAGGATTTCTGGTCTTCTCTCAAATACCTGAATCTGGTTTATGGTTCATGACTCCTAATTATTGCCGGAAGGAGTGTTTTGGTCTTCTCTTATTAATACCCTAGTTTGGATCAAGAGACTATAATCCTTATTTTTGGAAAAAGGATCCAATCGATGCTCGGGATGGTTACTCGAGTTTGGCACCTAAATGCCTTCAAACTAAGATAGTGATCTCCCTTGTTGCTTAGGGAGATTTTCTTAATCCATATGCATGAAGTTATTACCCATTATTCAAATAAAATATGTAGTGCAAATAATCACACTATTTCATTGCAAAGAAATTACAACAAGGGTTATGCTTTCCTTAACACTTCGCACAAGAAAATTCTTAAAAGAATTTCTATTAAGTAGGATTGTTATTCCAAAAATATGAAACATGAATAAACATCTCACCTAATTGTGCATTCATTTATTATTTGATTGCAATGCAAATACTATCTCATAGAGAATAAGCAGGTTATCATATGTGTTCTACAAAGTAAACACCCAAACAGTGTATGTTAACTTTTCGCAAGATGATGCAATAAGACTTATGGGGGAGAGCATCCTCAGCAAAGGCAAAGGTTACGTGTCAGTTGATACCTTTACAACTTACAACCCTATTTATGGTGATATTCTTGCAAATCATCATATATAAATCATAGTAATACCAAGTGTCCAACATTCAACATATTTGTTTACAAGAGAAATTTTACTAAGTAAATACGTCCCCAACGGGGGAAACAATCAAATTTTAATGTCAAAGCTCAAATGTGACCATAATCGAGTTCTCAAAATCTCAGTTACAAGTTATTTGGACAATTCTCAGGGAAAGAAACAACTCTCTTAGCTTTTTCAAAGAATTAGCATAAAGGTTAAGTATGGAATCAAATGGAATCCCAAATCCTTCAGGTATATAGACCGGAGTGCACTTGCGGTACTCCCATTCCCCATTCATAGGATTGTCAAAACCTCGAGTCAACCTCGATCGATACATTCAGATCTCTTTCAAAAATTTATCCTTCTCTTCACCTAATAAATCAAGACGAATCTGGGATCTTTGGACGTTATCCTTCTCAAGGTCTCTGATAAAACAGTATCGTGCTAATGTTGAATATTTAATGAGAAGAGATTTCTTGAAATTCTTCCTCTTTAACCTAACATAATCTCCTAGAAAGTCCTTAGAAAGTAAACCCGTAGCAGGGGACAAATTCTGAAGAAAACATTAAGGAATTAGGAAAAGACAAACTCATTACATTGGAAATTGAGAGAATATACACATTACAAATAATCCTCCTGTTCATACAAAACATATCTCGTAAAGGTTTCAGACACAAATCTGTGTTTATTGTACTTAAGTTTGTCTGATGGTAGTTCTCTGGGAATCAAGGTAACTAGCGGAAGATTCCAGCAAGCACCCGGATGAAGATGAACACCACGTTCGTCCAGGCACCTTCTACGTAGACGCCTAAGCAAGCCTCCTCCATGATAACCTAAAAAGGAAAAATCCACTGTTTCATATTTGCTGTAAATTTGGTACAAAAAGTCAACTAGTATGTCCCTATCTTCAATTAACATTCAGAATCAGGCTATGAGTTCAGCATTTTCTTTCGAGAGTCTTTTGCATTGCAATCAAGTAGTATTCAACCTAGGGGTAGCTTCCCTCTCTTTGAAAAACAATAGCTTCACCGCACGTTTTGTCAAGAAGGTGAAATCTATTAGAAAATATATTATATTCACTTGTTTGTTTATTTAGCTCTCTAGTAAGACAGGCCACTTTCGATCGTGCCTTTTCAAGAAAGTAATGCCTAAAACCTAACATTTCTCCTTTTCGTCTATGCGAAAAAGAAGGGAGACCATTATTGAAAATAAAAGCCAAAAGGATACCATAGAAGTTATCATACCTTGGAGATAGGAGCAGAATCTTGTATAGTCTCAACAGTTTCAGGATCTTTGTTAAATGCTTTACCATGACCATCAAAAGCTAGGGACGCACCATTGGCATCAGTGGAGCCATCATCACCACCGTCCTTGTCTTCAGTAACATTTAGAAAATCGGGGCCATCATCATTAGTGCAAACAACTTTGGACGCTATAGTAACATTTTTTCTATCATCAACACCCAGTTTACTTAAAGGGATATCCTCTATAAACAGAAGTTTGGCCACATTAATCTCTATTCTCTCGGGAAAGGCACTCCCCTCCTTCATACTAGTTATCTTGGACATAATTTTTTCTACCAAGAACAGGTCGAGTGAAGAGAAGCTTAAATCTGGACATTTGTTTATGTTGTCTGCATAGATGAGTAAAAAAGCATCTTAAAGGAGTTAACCATGATTTTATCTAGGGTAGTCTAGAGAAAGCAAGAAATCCTTTGCTTAGAATCCTTAATCACTTCAGTAGCTTTGGTTAGAGAGGCCTTGTTCTTATCAAGTTTGTTCCTAAGGGAAGCATTCTTCTCCCCAAGAAGAGATACTTTTTTGTTGCAAAGAAGAACAATGGGAGTCAATCACAAAAATCTCTTTTTTGGACTTTTCAAAGTCACCTTCAGAGCTTGGTTTTCCTCGGATAAGACCAAGTTAATTTATTTCTCTTTGATAGCCAAATGTTTCGCTTCAACAAGAGCCATCTTCAGCTACTTCCACTCTTTCACCGCATTCTCCTCAACATTGACAAGAGCACCATTTTTCTTCCTCAAAGATAAGATTTATTCTTTTAGTTTTGGCAAATCGGGAGAAGGTTTAGGGAAATCCTCTTATATTTAGAACCACCATTTAATAGCCTACGAGAAACAAAAAGTATGACAATCATGAATAAGACAGTTGAAAATTTCAGAAAGATAGAAAAGAAGAACCCATACCAAGAGTAATTGCTCAACCAAAGCATGGTGAGGACTGAAGGAGTCAGATGGAAGATCAATAATGGAAAATGTGTAAGAGGAGATGATTTGTTTGACTAATTCATCAAATCCCTCGTCAGAAGGAGGGTTAGGAAGATCCTGGGGAATAAGGCCCTCGAAAGAGGAGGAAAACCCCATTGCATGATGTAGCGCATTGAAAATCCCAGGACACTCAGAAAGGAGAGCGTTCGTAAGAGGTGACATCCTTGGAGAGATGGTTGCAGGAGAATTAGTAATTGCATTAGGGTAAAGATTTTGATCCACATAATCCTTGGGCCTTTTTGGTGGAGAATCCTCCGAGTTCATAGCCATGAGGTTCCTTTTAGCAGTTTCACTAGACTTGGACAAGGCATCTCTAAGAGAGAAACTCCTGATCTTGGTACTAAGGAAGATGAAGGTTTTACTAGACTCAGAGCGAATAGCCTCTAATGTATTATAAAAGAAACTTAAATCTATAAGAACCAAGATTTTACTGAATTTCAGATCACAATGCAAAAAAAAGCGTACCTGGGTTAACAGAAAAATAAAGGAGAGTTGGGGGAAAAAGGGGCATCCTTCCTAGTGACAAAGAAATAATTCCTTTGTTGAAAGAAACAAAAGAAGGTTGCCCAATAATATATTGACCAGGGGGAAAAGAGAATTCCTTCGAAGGATAGCACAGGTCAGTAAGGAGGACATGTTGCCAAAGTTTTCAGAAGTGGCACTAAGAAGATCCACTAACCCATTATCCGTAAAGCTGGGGAGTTTGGGAGCTGCATCTACAATATAAAAAAATGGGACGAAAGCAGCTGTTTACACCAAAATTGGTCTAAAAACCCAAGGTACTAAAGCTGTATTTCACCAATGTGGTAAGGAGATAAATGAAGTCGTGCTTAACAATAATTGAAAATGAAAAATGCGAGTAAGATAAAACAGAGACGAGATTTAAAGTGGTTCAGCTGCAAATTAGGCCTACGTCCACTATGAAGATAGCTTGCATTCTTATAATGAGGATTACAAAATACATAAACTCTCTTTCTTCACCTATTTCTATATTCACTCAAAATACTCTCATTCATACTAATTACAACATAATAATAGAGTTTGAGGAGGAGAAGGATGGATAAGTGATTGAGAAGGAAGATGTCTTTGTCTCCTGATTACAAGACTATGCTTGACGCCATGGCCAGATGAGTGATGGAGCTTCGAGATACGGAAATGATCATTACTTTCCCAAAATGTTTAAGGAGTGATTGAGGACAAAATTTAGCAGCACTTTGTGGTTTTCAAAGATTGGATACCCTCTATGTTTGTAGCCATGACGTATTTATAGGTGAGCTCCTCTCAGGAAATGATTTGAAATCTGTATATGCAGGTTACAATTAATTCATTCCATTAATTGCAATTATGCCACCGCCTGGCTGTAGTTAGCTGTATTCAGATGTCATCTGCGAGTGGTTCCATAGGAGCCAGTGCCCCGGGTAGTTGAGTGGGCGACTTTATAGGAGCAAATGCTTCGAGTAGCTTTATAAGAGCAGAATGCAGGTCTGGAATCAATTCTCCTTTGTATCCTGTACGACTGGCTTTTCTTGGCTCGAGAGTGTTCGTCCTTCGCTGTCTTTGTATGGTGTCGTTCGTCCTTACGGCCATGCTATGAGGTCGTTCCCGCCTATGTTAAACGGACGACTCGCTTTGTTCCGGTATTTGAGCGGTTGTCAAATATTCGTGCGACCTCGACACCTTTGTTGAATCGCTCTACTCATAATGTATTGTACTGCCACTCTCGATCACGTTGGGAAATTTACTTGTCTTGAATTTGGTATTTGGGCCTTGTCCTGCGCGGTTGCTTCCTGTCCTTCGTGAGTCGCTTAAATGCTTCGGACAAAACTGTGCACGACCGACCCTGAAGGTGTTTGTTCTATAGTTCCTGCTCAGATCTTATAACTCTTTATGCGTATGGATTTTTTGAGGAATTAACACTTGCCCCTCGAAGTCCGTGATTTCTCTTAGCAACGAATTACTGGCTTCGCCATGTTTGATCGCAACATTGTTTGGCAGGTTTAACCTGGCTCATCAAAGGGTCGGTCGTGCGCAGATTAAGATTGCTTCATTGGGGATGATTGGTGTCGTTTCCTTCAGGTGAGACACTTGAACTATCTTGTCATCATTGCAAATGGCTAAATCGTGGGGAAGTGATCATGCCAACTGGATTCTGATGGAACACTTATTTCTGTAATCGAGTATTGGGCCAAAGTGGCGAGAAATGCTTTTGATGTGTGTCCTTTAATCTTCTCTCTTATTTTCTTATTTCTCACCCAATTTTTCTCTCATTTTTCTTCAACAAGGTTTCTCAACCGAGAAACTCCGTGTTTCCTTCTATCGCCATTTCGTAATTACAGGTTTGTCGATTTTTACTTATGTTCGTTCTTCTATTGGACCTCATGGTTATTCCCTGATCCATTTGCAGGATGGTTTCATCTCCAGAGCGATGTCGATGGAAAAATTCTTTGATTTGGATGTCCCGACAGACGAGATTCAGTCAACTGGTCAACCGTCTGTAAATTCTCCCTCTAGTCCTTCTCATATAGAGCTTCAAATTATCATCAATAGGCCGCGCTATGCTCCTGAGCCATGCAGTCCTAGGCTTGCTAAGAGGTTTGGGGGGTGGAGCTTATAGGGAGTACCTTCTAATGTGGATATTTCTTCGCGTGACTCTCAGACTTTCTCTTGTGATATGATTGCCGCAAAAGGTCAGATGTTGGTTGTCTCGAGACTGCTATGCATCAATTTGGAAAACAGATGGATTTACTGAAAAATCATTTTGCGAAGCAGATGAATGGCTGGCATACATTGGCTTGCGAACTCCAAAAACTTCACAAGGACAATCTCGAGCGCATCTTTGTTCTAGTAGATGATAAGCCAAAGTTGATCCATGCCCTTAGGTCCAAAGATAGCGTGGTTGCTTCTTTCGCCCCAGGGGATGTCGAATCGGAGGTTTCTAAACATGCTGATGAACTTCCATCCTATTCTGCTCAGACTAAGAGGAAGGTAGGTAAGCCAAGGAAGGTTAAAGATCTATAGTTTCCTTTTCCTATCTTTGGTTGTTTTGCTTTTTGAACTTTAAGACCGGTTGTGTAAGCGGTTGCCGGCCCTCGCTTGTGATGTTACGCTGGTTTGTGACTTGTGTTGATCTTTGACACTTTTGTGATCTTGATGCGTGGTTGTTTTGCTGGATTTGCGATACTCTTTGTGTCTCTATCTGCCACATCTTGTCTCTTCGCCCTGCTTAACAACACTTTTTTTATATTATAATCTTCCTGACAATCGTGCGTCAGTATCGTATTACGGGGCGATCATACATTAGTATCGTATTACGGGTCGATCATACGTTAGTATCGTATTACGGGGCGTTATCGTTAGCATTACTAATACGTTATTACGATTGGTCTTATTATTGTTTTATTAAGCTGGGATCAGCCAGTTTTTAGTATTTGTCTTGAGCGGTTAGTTTCTCGTTGTTTTTAACTTTGGCAATTAAGCCATTTAGATTTTTTATTAAATATCTTGTTTGTATGTATGTTATGGTAATTTCTGGATGCATTTTTAATGCGTGCCCCCATGGAAGGACTTTGGTTTCAATGTTGTAATCCAATCTTGGCTTTGTTTGACTTGGTTAACAACAAAGAACAAGAACGGATACCCCCTTTCGGCTGGGATTTCTGTTTTGTGCTGGTCCTTCCAGCATGTTTGATCCTTCCCCTTTTTTATGCTTCATCCCGAGGATCGAACACTAGTTTATCTCATCGAGTTTTGACTAAGAAGAAATAAAAACTCGTGTACTTCACCTAACAAGGTGCCCCCCATTTTTTTTGGATTGGCAATTTTCTTTTTCCTTTTTGGGACATGTCGGTTTTTTCCGACTTTATGCCTCGCCCTAGGAAACAGACACTAGTTCACCTTATCGAGTGTTTTTCTCAAGTCAGAGAACCCGTATCTTGCACTTAAGAAGGTATTTCTTTTATGCGCTCGGCAATTTTAACCATGGGACTTTTTGAGTTGCTTTCACCCTAGCGTTGAATTCTTTGATCTGGTACCAAGCCTTTTGTTGGTCATGTGTCAAAAGATTCAGTATTTCCCGATGAAAGTTGGAACTCCTTGAGTTGGTGCCCCCTGGTCGCTTGTTTGCCTACACAAAGAAATCAATTTTTAGTAGGATCTTGTGAATGAGTGATTTGTGCATGTAGACAGAACTTCATATTCATTTGTTTTATGTACATCATTCAAATGCGAAATTTTTGTAAATCTTTACAGCATTTTTACGTATTCGAACAACATGTTATAAGAAATAACAACGAATATTCTCGCTGTTCCATGCTCGTGGAATCTTCTTTCCATCTGTGGTGGCCAGTTTGAAGGTACCATCCTGGAGTTTTTGACTTATAACATAAGGCCCTTCCCAATTGGGTCCAAAAACCCCAGTACCGCTTATTATCTTTTCAGAACAAGGTCTCTATTTTCGAAAGTCCTATGTTTGACTTTTGAATTGAAATGTCTCGCCACCCTTCTTTGATGTGCGGCTACTCTGAGTTCTGCTTCCTTTCTTCTTTCCTCAAGCTGGTCGAGGGCTTCGAGCTGTAGCTTCTCGTTTTCTTTGTGGTCGAAGTATATCCTTCTATGGGTAGGGACTTCTAGCTCCACTGGTATCATGGCTTCAGAGCCGTAAGATAAAGAAAAGGGAGTATGTCTTGTTGCAGTTTTATGCGTAGTGCGGTATGCCTATAATGCCAGCGGGAGTTCATCTACCCAACCACCTTTATACTTCTCTAGCCGTTTCTTAATGGTCGTCTTGATGATTTTATTTACTGCTTCCTCATGCCCGTTCGCTTGCGGATGAGCGACTGCTGAAAAGCTTTTATAGATTTTATACTTGGCGCAAAAGTTTTGGAACTCTTCACTTTCAAATTGGGTCCCGTTGTCTGTGATTATCTTTTGTGGTACCCCAAACCTGCATATGATATTTTTCAATACAATGTTAATATCTTTCTTCGAAGTTATAGTGGCCAATGCTTCTGCTTCAGCCCATTTTGTAAAGTAATCAATGACGACAATTACATATTTAAAACCGGATTTTGCAGTGGGAAGGCCTCCTATGAGGTCGATGCCCTAGATAGCAAATGGCCATGGGCTAACCATGTGCGTTATAGTTGTAGATGGCATCCTTGGGATCTTGGCAAATCTTTGGCATCTGTCACATTTTTAATGTAGGCCGTGGATTCTTTATTGATATCTGGCCAGAAGTAACCATATCATAGGATTTTCTTAGTGAAAGTTTGTCCACCGGTATGACCTCTGCATTCCTCTTCATGTAACTCTGCCATGATCGCCTTTGACTCCATTTCTGTAACACAACGAAGTAAGGGTGCAAAAAGTCCATGTCTGTTCGTCCTGAATAAGATAGAAAGAAGCTTTTCGCAAAAAAAATTCTTCGCTGCTTGGCTTCAGCCGGGAGTGCCCCAGTGATTAGGTACTCTTTAATTGGCGACATCCATGAGTTTGGCTCATCAGTTATTTTCATGATCCAATCCATTTCAGTCTTCTTTGTGCTTGGGCTGGAAAGGACTTCCACTGGGACTAACCCCATTAGTTGTGCATCTCCCGTGCTTGCGCATTTTGCCAATGAATCAGCTTTGGTATTTTCTTCTCTAGGGATGTGAGATATGGTGTAATGCTCGAAAGCTTCCAATAGTTCTAAGGCTTTGGAGAGATAATCCGGCAAGTTACCCCTTTTGGCTTGGAATTCTCCCAGAATCTGACATACTACGAGTTGAGAGTCACTGAAGATTTGTATAGTTTTTATTTTCAATTCTTTTGCTAGTTTTATTCCTGCGATAAGGGATTCGTACTCTGCTTCGTTGGTTGTTAACGGAAACTCTAGCCTTAGTGCATAGCATAAAGATCTTCCCTCAGGGGTTTCGAGAACTACCCCTGCCCCAGAACAATGATCGTTCAAGGCTCCATCAACAAATAATTTCCACTGGATATCGGTTTGAATATCATCTTCCTTCTTTATCTCCCCTCGGTCGGTAAATTCTGTGATACAGTCAGCAAGCGCTTGTCTGTTGATCGTTTTTCGAGGGTGATACGTAATTTCGTATTGACTGAGCTCTATATTCCATTTTAATAACCTCTCGGAGGTCTCTAGTCGGGATAGAACTTGCCTCAGAGGCTGGTCTGTGAGAACCTTGATGGGATGAGCCTGAAAGTAGGGCCAAAGTTTCTTTGATGCAATAAGCAAACAATAAGCAAGTTTTTCAAGCTTTGGATTATTAAGCTCTGCTCCAGATAATCTCTTGCTGATGTAATAGACTGGTTTTTGTACCTTCAGATCTTCTTTGATCAATGCTGCACTTAGGGCATGGGCAGAAACCGCCAGGTATAGAAACAAGTCTTCTCCGTCACTAGGCTTTGATAGCATAGGAGGTGTTGCCAGGTGTTGGATCAGTTCCTCGAAGGCTTTTTGACATTCAGAGGTCCACTGTATCTCTTTCTTTCCTTTCCTAAGGGCATCGAAGAATGGAAGACATCTGTCCATTGCCCTGGATATGAAGCGATTTAAAGTCGCAATCTTACCATTTAAACATTGAAGTTACTTCTTGGTTCCTGGGGCATGCATTTCTCTCAAAGATGATATTTTGGCTGGATTAGCTTCTATACCTTTAGCGTTGACCATGTGCCCAAGGAACTTTCCCGAACCAATTCCAAAAGAACATTTCAAGGGATTCAATTTCATGCCATATTGGCGTAGGATATCAAACATTCGAGCTAGGTCTTCCAAATGGTCTATTGCTCTCTTCGACTTTACCAACATATCATCGACATAGACTTCCATCGTCTTACCGATTTGTTTTATGAACATAGCATTTACCAGTTGCTGATAAGTTGCCCCTACGTTTTTTAGACCAAATGGCATTACCTTATAACAGTATAGACCGAGATCAGTAATGAAGCTTGTGTCTTCTTGGTCTGGGATGTACATCATGATTTGACTGTAGCCGGAATATGCATCCATGAAAGATAGCAGCTCATGACCGGCCGTAGAATCCACCAATTGGTCGATTCTGGGAAGAGGGAAATTATCTTTCGGACAAGCTTTATTCAGGTCTGAATAATCTACACAGACTCGCCATTTACTGTTTGATTTTTTACGAGCACCGGTTTGGAGACCCATTTTGGATAGGTAGATTCCCTGATAAAACCATTCTCCATTAATCTGTCGGCTTCTTCTTTTAAGGCGCATGACCTCTTCGGCCCCTGGGTTCTCTTTTTTTGTTTAACAGCCGGAATGCGTAGATCAATGTTTAGCTTATGGACCGTGATGTCCGGAGATATGCCGCACATGTCGGAGTGGTTCCATATGAACACATCTGAATTAGCTCTTAGAAAGACAATCAATTGATTTTTTGACTCAGGGCTTAACTGAGATCCTATATTCAAGACACGGTTTGAGTCCTTTGGAATTACAGCTATAGGAATTGTGTCTTCGGCTGACGTCGCCCTTTCATTCTCTGCACTAGCTTCCTTAGGATCGATCTCCTTTTGCGTTCCACTATGCTTGCCAGTGCATGGACCCTTCTTTAATTTCTATAAAGGGGGTTTTTGGATGCGGGGAAGAACCTCTGCATCCTTTCCCAAATCTTTTTTCTTAGCCTCTCCCAGCTCTGTTCCATAGTAGTCTCTTGCAGCGATACGGTCAGCCTTAATTACACCAATTCCCCTTTCAGTTGGAAACTCCATAGTCAAGCACCATGGAGCTAATGCAACCTTAAAACCCAAAAGAGTCAGTCTCCCAAGGAATGCATTGTAAGACGGAAACTCGTCTATCAGGACAAAAGTTTGTACCATAGAAACCCTACGTTCCCCATCCGCTAATTCCACGGGCAAATCTATCGTTCTGATGGGTTGCGTAGGTTGACCTGTAAAACTGTGGATCTTATTTAGGTGTGCACGCACTTTCTCCATAGGGAGATTCATCTTTTTGAAAGTGTTTATAAAAATCATATTAATAGATGCCCCCGTGTCAACTTGGACCCTTTTTACAACTGCAGGTCCGAGACCAATTGTGATCACCATGGCATCAATAGTTGGTGTAATTAAGCCTTCCGCATCTTTACCTTTGAATATCACATCCTCGACCGAGGTTTTGAGCATATTCATCGGGAGCTCGTTGTTCAAGACCATGCATCCTTCCTCTTTCGAGGCATCCTTCAATTCGTTAGCATATCTTTCCATATC
Source organism: Allium sativum (assembly GCA_030737875.1). Classification (NCBI taxonomy): domain Eukaryota; kingdom Viridiplantae; phylum Streptophyta; class Magnoliopsida; order Asparagales; family Amaryllidaceae; genus Allium; species Allium sativum. Next base: position 1,039,903,291 of record CM060916.1, on the reverse strand, counting down.
TGCCCAACTGTTCCCAGCCAGGTGGGGCCCCCCAAATATCATATTGATTACTGTCCTTGAATCGACTGGTATTTGGGCTTCTTCGCTTGAGTTGGGTTGGCTAATCGCATTATTATGTCCTTGTGCAGCTGGAGTACTTTGGGGATTTTTCACATACTGCTGGAGTTAGTTCTTCCTGATGAGCTCTTCAATTAAACTCTTTAGGTGCCGGCATTCGTTGGTTCTGTGTCCTGCTTGGTTATGAAACCGGCAGAATTTGCCGAATTTGCCTGTTGCTCGGTTACCTTGTGCGGCTTCATCTGAGGAAAGATCCCTGAATCCTTTGCGGCGGAGTAAATTCTTTCTGGGGTTTCGTTTATGAGGGTTAGTTCAGACAGTTTATACATCCGCGTCTTTTTATAAGTTTTGCTATCCCTCGCATCACTTCCCCTCTTTTGTCCCATGTTATTCTTCTGCTCATCCATGGACTCATTGCGTTTTCCTTTTCTGGCGGCGTTGCTCTCCATAGTCTTCTGGACACTTGGAGCTTCATCCTCCACACTCATGTATTACTCGGCTTTCTTATAAAACTTCTTCAAAGTTTTTAGTTTCTTCATCTTTAGCCACTTTCGAAATTCTGACTTCTTAACGAAGCTCCTTTCAGGGCTGCCAACAGGTGCCAAGGCTCTAGTTCTATGACCTCCGCTGCTGCAACATGGAAGCGAGTAAGGAAAGCTCTAATGGTTTCCCCATGCTTTTGTTCCATTTCTCATAGTGACATTGCATCCCTTGCCTTGGTGGTTCGTAGTCGGAATTGATCTTGAAATCTTCTTGACAAATTGGCAAATTGGTCAATACATTTTGGTGGAAGTCTGGTGAACCATAGTGACGCCACACCTTCTAGGCACACGGAAAAGTATAATCACTTGATTTCGTCGGTTGCCCTAGCTCCATTCATGTGCTGGTCGTATTTGAATAGAAAAATGGTTGGATCTCCAACTCCGTTATAAGATGCTATTGTTGGGGGTATGAATTTCTTCGGGAATTTTGCTTGATGGATTTCCTCTGTGAACAGATTAAACAATTTGAGTGCGAACTAGCATAAACAATAACTGGCATAAACAGTATAGATCTAAGACGGCATAAATCTAGTAAACATATAAAAATAGATCCAATCAACATATTGAGTGCGAACTAGCATCGATCTAAAAAAAACTTGCATGGATTTAAACATATGAACTGGTCTGGATCTAAACATAGACTTACACGGATTTAAATATATGACATATAGTTCTAAACATATGGACTGATATGAATCTAATCATATAAACATGTAGATCTAAACATATGAACATATAGTTCTAAACATATGGACTGATATGGATCTAATCATATAAACATGTAGATCTAAACATATGAACATATAGTTCTAAACATATGGACATATAGTTCTAAACATATGGACTGATAGGGATCTAATCATATAAACATGTAGATCTAAACATATGAACATATAGTTCTAAGCATATGGACTGTATGGATCTAATCATATAAACATGTAGATCTAAACATATGAATATATAAAATATGATCTTACATGTATGAACATGACTTGCATATAATCTTTCATAACTTGCATAGATCGAGCAAACTTGCATACATAACTTGCATACGTAATTAGGCATATGAATTAACATACAACATAACTTGCATATAATGAATCAAATCAAGCATAAATCAAAACATAGTTTGCAAAGACATAAAGTTTATATGATTTACAAACATTTTCATACAGTCTAATTCATAACTCATCACAATTACGTTTAAACAATTATCTTGTGAAAGTAGCTGCACTCACAAAAAACGTAACTTGAATTCTGGGATCTGATTTCTAAAGTTGCTAAGCTAATCCGTTGATGTAGAGTTGATTCGTTCGTTGTTGTTCTAGAATTCCTTTTCCCAATTCCTAGGCTTTGAATCTTTATCTTTTATCTTTTTATCTTTAATCTAGAATTTGATTTGTTATCGTGGCGGCTAGGTCAGTTTGTAGATGAACAGCATGACGACATCATAGTTTAGGGTTATGAGGTCTAGGGTTGAGGTTTGGGGTGATTATATAGAAGTTTAGGATTAATATGGGCCTTTAGATCAACCCAGGAGTCATCAAAGCCATCCAAAGCCAAGAGAGCCAACCAGAACATGACAAATATGCCCTAACACCTCAGAAAAACGTCACTGCCCAGATTAGTTCGCAGGTGTCGACTTTACCGGGGAGGACACCCCTAGGGGGTCGACACCCCCTGGGGGGCCCACACCCGTGAGCGGGAAATTTCCCGCTTAGCTATTTTCTAAAGTTTTGAAATTCGAATATGCTTTAATGATTTAATTATTATTTTAATTTAATTTCTGCTTAAACTTGAAAACTTCTAACTTCCATAACTTCTTCATACGGAGTCCAATTCATGTAAAGTCGGACTCTATCTCAAGCAGAATTCCGAGACGAATGCAATGTCATAACCCTTTCACCCAATTCTTCTTTTAAAGATTAATTATTCTTTAATTATCTCTTATGTCCCGTTTTAAAATTACGGGGATGTTACACCGGCCTCACCCCTGTCTCCCACTAGGTTGTGAGGTCGACCAGGGTCTAAGGCTGATGAGTCCTCTTTTCACCAGCATTATTTACAGTATTCGGCGGCAGTAAATTGGCTTGAGCATTAGTCAGGATATCAAACCTTTCCATTATCATCTTCGTCGTATTATCCATTTTTTCGTTCAGGCCAGTTGCAACCACATTCAACTCATCTCGTGTTACATATGGCATAGGGGTTTCTCCAGCCCTTGGTTCAAAGTTTGTGGTATGGTTTCATCAATATGACTACCCTCATTGATCGTAGTAACTTTCGTAGATTTGCCGCTTTTCTTTGATCTGGCCATGGTTTCAGGCGAGAAAGCGATTTTAGGAATTTTTTTTAGGTTGCTGAATTCTGAAGCAAGGAATTATGAACACGGCCCCATGGTGGACACCAAAATGTTTACACCAAAATTGGTCTAAACACCCAAGGTACTAAAGCTGTACTTCACCAATGTGGTAAGGATATAAATGGAGCCGTGCTTAACAATAATTGAAAATGAAAATGCGAGTAAAATAAAATAGAGACGAGATTTAGAGTGGTTCAACCGCAAATTAGGCCTACGTCCACTATGAAGATAGCTTGCATTATTATAATAAGGATTACAAAATATGTAAAATCTCTTTCTTCACCCATTTTTATATTCACTCAACATACTCTCATTCATGGTAATTACAAGAGAATGATAGAGTTTGAGGAGGAGAAGGATGGATAAGTGATTGAGAAGGAGGATGTCTTCGTCTCCTGATTACAAGACTATGCTTGACGCCATGGCCAAATGAGTGATGGAGCTTCGAGTTATGGAAATGATCATTACTTTCCCAAAATGTTTAAGGAGTGATTGAGGACAGAATTTAGCAGCACTTTGTGGTTTTCAAAGATTGGATCCCCTTTATGTTGGTACCCATGACGTATTTATAGGTGAGCTCCTCTCAGGAAATGATTTGAAATCTGTATGTGCAGGTTACAAGTCATTCATTCCATTAATTGCAATTATGCCACCGCCTGGCTGTAGTTAGCTGTCCTTAGTTGTATTCACATGTCATGTGTGAGTGGTTCCATAGAAGCGAATGCCCCAGGTAGTTGAGTGGGCGACTTTATAGGAGCGAATGCTTCGAGTAGCTTTCTAAGAGCAGAATGCGGGTCTGGAATCAATTCTCCTTTGTACCCTGTACGACTGACTTTTCTTGGCTCGAGAGTGTTCGTCCTTTGCTGTCTTTGTATGGTGTCGTTCATCCTTACGGCTATGCTATGAGGTAGTTCCCGCCTATGTTAAACGGACGACTCGCTTTGTTCCGGTATTTGAGCGGTTGTCAAATATTCGTCTGACCTCGATACATTTGTTGAATCGCTTTACTCATAATGTATTGTACCGCCACTCTCGATCGCGTAGGGCAATTGACTTGCCTTGAATTTGGTATTTGGCCTTGTCCTGCGCGGTTGCTTCCTGTCCTTCGTGAGTCGCTTAAATGCTTCGGACAAAACTGTGCACGATCGAACCTGAAGGTGTTTGTTTTGTAGTTCCTGCTTAGATCTTATAACTCATTATGCATATGGATTTTTTGAAGGATTAACAACAGCCATCAATGTTAAGAAAGGTTTAAGAAAAGCAAGAAAGAAATATGCTCGAATTCCGTACTTGGAGTGTTAAAGTTACCAGAAATGTCAGGAGGGCATCGTTCAAAGAAAAATTGGGTTTCCCAGTCTTTGAATCTCATTGCTCCGTAAAACAATTTCTTTGTGGGGTTTACTCGAAAGATCCGATAATTCACATTACTAAGCTTGGAAGGGTGAACTAAGTAATCAAAAAGAGAAGGGTTTATAGAGGCATTGCCTGATTCTAAAGATAAGAAGTCTAAGCCTAAAAGGTAGGTGTAAGTATTTGGGTAAAGCTGGATAAAGGCAATTCTTAAGTATTGCAGGATTCGAGAAATAAAATTAGGAAAAGGAACAAAGCTCCCATTCCAAACATGAATGGAGGAGTAGGCAAAGTAACCTTCCGAAGGTGAAGAAATATTATCCGTTTCACATAAACGAATGGCCTCCACACCAGAAATAGTAAAGTCCTGAAGAATGGCGTCAACTTCCTCTTCCAAGATAACCAACGAAAGTTTTTCGGTGGCACCTGTCTTCCTTAAAGAAGAAGGATCAGGTGGTAAAGAACAATCCTTAATAGGTTTAGTGCGACATGCTACTTTCCCATGCTATTAGATATTATTTACATATTTTGTAAATCAAAATAAACATGGTATTAAAAAGAAGCAATTTCTATTCTCTCGCGAACACTTCAACTTACAGCGATAGGCTCTCCCTCATATGTTATCAGAAGAATTTGAAACAATGGAAAATGCTTGATTAAACTATCAGCCAACTCGAGATTGATGGAAACTGGTTTTGAATGTAAAACCGATACTAATTCAGGACAACAGTTCTGATAACTACACCGTCTCGGGTTTGATGATAGATAACAGGTATTTCGACTGCATAATTTATACGTTGGGTATATACATTCTCTTGAAGCCAGCCGATCGAAAGTAAATGAAAAGACATATTATACCCCGACACAAGCTATACGATTAATAGAAAACAGATTGCAAAGCATATTGAGTTAGGGTCGTTTCAAACTATTTCGGGAGAAGCAAAGTAACCCTTACTCGGAAATAACTTAAGTATGAATATGTGAAGCAACTGATACTTTTGTGAGAAAATTTCAAATGCAGGAAAATGTTGGAGAAACAAAGGAAGCTGGTAAGAGGAAAATGAAGCGAGTATTATAAGTGGAAGGAAGCGGTTATTTAAGCCGAAGTTTTACTTGAAAGTTGAAAATACACCTTCACAAGGGGGCAAATGTTACTACCAAATTAACCATCGAAATTGGCTATCGGTGAAGGGGTACCAGATCACAACTAACTCAAAGAGAACGATTCGGAGGCATGAAACCGACAATAAGTTATTAGGATAACTAAGGCCGAAAGCGGAAAGGGGAAGATGTGATCAATGAGTTATTGGGGCTAACATAAAAAGAGAGGCTTGGGACCGGTACGAAAGGGGATAGTAGCAAAGCAGTGCCGACACTGAAGGCAATCAACATGGGCTTAGTTCTAAAATTATAACACGTGAAATCGGAAGCAAACAAAAAGGAGCGAGAGAAGAAAGCATATGGTCTAGGGCCCAAAACCAAGAAAGGAAGGTATATGATCTGAAGCATGAACAAGATGAAGCAAGCAAATATCGATACCAATTTGCTTGGTATTGATACCAACACCGTGACACAATTTCAAAAGCCATCAGGAGGTGCACCGAAAGTATGTTGTCGCTAGATTGAAACCAAATCCAATGGCTCACTGAAAGTAAACCAAAGCTTATAAGCAGAAGAGCTATCCACACTAATATGCTTAGTGTTGATACCGAAAGAGATGAGGGTCCTGAAGTCATAGGAAATGAAAGCACAAGAACAATGCTATGAAGGCACAAAGATGAAACCAGGATCCTATCGTTGAAGACTGAAAGCGATTCCGGAAGTTATCTATACCAAGGGACTTGATATCGATACATGTGAAAACCAGCATCAAAGTTAAGCTTCTAAAGCTGAGACTAACACTTACGAAAGCTAGATTGATCCAGTAACAACGTTAAGTAGAGTGAAAGACGACTGAAGGCGTGTTGCCGGAGCTGAAAGGGGTAAAAGCGGCCAACACCCCATTATCACATTCGAAGGGGGCTTTTGCAAAGTTGATTACAAAATGAGACCTGATTTGTCTATAAATAAGACCCCAGGATTCACATTTTAGGGGATTTTTCTCATTCCCTAATTTGTATTCACTTCTTATATAGTAAACCCTAATTTCTAAATCAATTTGGAGATTTCCTTTGTAAACACATATGTACTCAAATCAATGAGCAATAAAGAGTGAATCGACACTTAGCATAATTTCTACGATTTATCTTACTGATTTCTTCGTCTATTACCTTATTCTTTCTCCATAACAAAAACTTCATACACAAGCCTTAACCTTAAACCCAAGTTATGAAATACCCTTTTTCAAGCCGTTTAGCTTCCAACTTGTGTTGCGCTTGGGGAACCCTTATACCAAGGTAATTGTTGGTTGTTAAGTCTCGTAAGCATGATTCTCACTCGTTGAGGGAAGAGTAACCAATCTTCGGGATTAGACCTTGATATCTAGGAAACGGTGAACTAACTCAAGCTTGTGGGAACTAAATAATCCATTACAACCCATAGGTCCACATCTATAGACCTATTTCCGGTGTTGACGAAAAATATCGTTAACATATTACTAGAAAAAGCATCAACAAAAGAGATGTAGTACCTGTAACCATGTGTTGAATTGAGTGGAGCCGGCCCCCAAAAATCTGTTGCTATAAGCTCAAGTGATCTATTATAAACTGTTTCAGAATGACTAAAAGGCAATTTGTGGCTTTTGCCTAATTGACAATGTAAGCAATTGTGGGATGAAGGTAAATTTTCATATGGAATTTCTTATAATATTTTCTTCACTATATTAATACTGGTATTACTACAAGATTTTGATACCGAAACCAACTTAATGTGAAGGGGTATCAGAGTGAAGCTAACAACAAAATGGAAACCTCGGAGGCCTTTGGTTGATATAAAGCACCAGGAAGAGCCGATACTAGAAGTAGAAGGACTAAGAACCTAAGTCATCACCAAAAACAAGAAGCATAGGATTTTATCCGACATTCCATCGGTGCTAACATTGAGAACAAAAAGCTTGGTATCGATACAAAAAGGATGACAACAAAAACATGGTACGATACCAACTTACAACAAGCAGTTCAGCTTGATGTCGGTCCCACACATCAAAGACACAAGCTTGGAATTCAATACTGAATGCATGGGATGGAAACAAAGAAGTGCTATCAACACCAACATGCTTGGTGTCGATACAATTGCATAAAGGTAACACCGAAGTCATGAAAGAAGGAACATACAAGAAACACCCACAGAGTGCAGGCAACAAGGGATTAAGAACCAGTACCGAAACTGTAGGCTATTAATATGGATTGATACTCAGAAGATGATGTGAAAGAGAACTTTCCATGCTAACATGCTTAGCATTGATATCGATACCAAATGACCGCTACCGAAACCATATGCTCTGGAATCGAGCTTCCTACATGACTGCTACTGAAGGGGTCCAAATTTTCTTTAAATAAAACCCCATGGGTTAATTTTGGGGGACTTTTTCCTCATTCCAAAATCTTGTATCCATTTCTAAGAAAGAAAACCCTATTTTGTAAATCAATTTGGGGATTTCTTATATAATCATCTATGTACTCAATAAGTGAGTAACAAAAGAGATACTTAGCAATTTCTACCGAATATTCTTATTTTTCAACCTATATTTCGAATTCAAGCCTTCAACTTCGAAGTAATTACCGAACTAATCATTATGAACCGTCTATCTTCTTACTGGTGTCGAGCTTATGAAACCATTATCCCAAGATAACTGCCGATCTTTAAGTCTCGTAAGCATGATACTCTTCTCTTCTTGAAGGATGAGTAACTAATCTTCGTACTGAGGGTCTTAATATCTGGGAAACGTTGATTTAAGTCGAACTTGTAGAGACTAGATCATCCCTAGGTTCGCTTAGGGTCATAAATAAACCTTATATTTCAATGTTGACAAAAATATTGTTAACATTTTGGCGCTAGAAGGAGGGCCTAAACCTCTGATCCCTTTTGATAACCTACCACATCCCTCGCTATTTCAACCCATTGGTTAGACATTGAAGACATAGACCATGGATAAAGGGTCTCAATAAGAATCTTCTGAATCTCGAGTGACTACTTCAGACAATATTGATCCAAGAATTATTAAAGAACAAAGGTTTATAATGGAAGCTTTGTGTATTATATGTAGGAAAAGGGAAGTATAGCAATACTACCCAACCGTTGGAGCATTAATCCTTTCTACATATGACCAACCCCTATCTTTGCTTTAAGTGGTTCTGCATAAAAGGAATATAATCTATTTTCTCACATAAAGGAAGCCATCGATGCACAGACTAAGGTAACTATATTCGAGCAAAGAATAATGAAAGATTTCAACCAATTTCTTCTAAATGGTCTAAAAGAATTATGCTCCAGTCTCAAGATACATTGAAAAGAAGATTTAAAGATACAGATGAAGTAGCAAAGTTGAGTAAGAAAAGGGCTATGTTCCGACGTCGAAAGGGAATCTTTGAGTCACAACTGCCTAAAGAATGTAACCTTATCACATCAATTAAAAATATCTACTTCCTAACCAAACACGAGCTTAACTTTTGGCCATCATCAAAAAAGAAACTTAAATATGAAAGGGAATTAGGAGGGTCATACGACCACTACGATATAATGAATGGACATGAAACCAATCACTACAGGGTTTTCGAAGGAATGATGATCAAGTTCTTTAATCAAGGTCAGTTATACGGATATGTAAAGAAGACTTAACTAATCCTAATAAAGGATTCCTTGAAGAAAGAATGTCTATATGGTCCGGAGTATGGAAAAATCCTTAAAATTTGGAATCATATGAAATGGGAGAAACTTCTTACGATCGTAGAACACCATTTTCCACGCCAAGATGACCAAAAACAAGGCGTCTCTTGGAGGGAGGCTACACCTCGTAATTTTAAAAGACATTATAATGAAAAACTAAAGAATACTTAATTAAATAATGGGAATTAAGTAAAATGGACTGAACCATTGCGTTCATCTCCGAATTCTGCTTAAGATAGACTCCGAGTTTGCATAAAACGGATATCGTATGAGGAAATTATGAAGGTTAGAAGTTTGTATACATATAAGAGCTTTATGTATAAACAAAACCAATCATAATTTTCAAAATAAATCAAACAGAAAAGCGGGAAACCGGGGGGAAATTGAACCGTTGGGGGTCGACCCATGACCTGGCTAGGCCGACCCAAGGTCAGGTGGGTCGACCTATTGGTCGACCCACACTGGATCTGGCCGAATCCTTTCTCCTGAATCAAGACTAATTTCTTGACCAGGTTTTTTGGCAGTAGGCTATATATAAGACATCATTTCTATTGTTTTCTACACCTATAACAGTGGAGACAATGAGATGCTGCCTCTACTTGGATTGAAATTAGACTATCTTCTACAACAACAACATATACATATATAAGAATCTCTTCTGCAACATCAGCATATTATTCTCTATTATTTAGATCTAATCTTTGTGAGTTCATATTACTTTTAGATATAAAAATTTAACAGTAACCCTGGCATGTTTATAAATTTGGATCTAAATCTATACCTGTTAAGAATTTGATTCATACCTAAACAGTTCTGTTATTACATGTATTCTTCTGTACACCTGATATGCTGTTCAGTTCTCATATGCTTATTTATGATATGCCTATTTCTACTATCATATACCCATATTTGTTATTATATGATTATTTTGTTTATATATGCCTATTATGTTCTTCTCTCTCTCTCATTCCCTTTTTATATTTATAGCGTAGGCTACCTTCGAGCCTAGGCCAATATCGCTGAAATATGCGTACGAACGAAAATGGGTTAAATTGAGGGAAATGATTGGGAATGAAAACTTGGGGGCATAACCTATAAATATGACTAAAATTTTGGAGGCATATGTTATAATGTGAATTATAACTAGAATTTTGGGCATATGAATCTGTAGGCTTAATATAAGATTAAGCGAAACATGTTAATGGAACTGTAAAGAACCTGTGAAACCGGTTCAAATCTGTTAGGGTTATATAAACCTATTTAATCCGTTGGGGTTAAGTAAGTCTGTTTAATATGTTGAGGGTTATTAAACCTGTTTAATCCCTTAGGGTTAAATAAACCTGTTAACCTATGGAAACTTAACTTGTTAATCTGTGGGGCTTAGGAGAACTTGTTAATCTGTAGGCTTAACCTATTAAAAATCCTAGTTAATTGGAGGATACAAGTTTAGGGTTTACCTTGCGTCATCTGTTGTGTGGGACTCATATCAGTCAGTATCCCATTCTGGTATTAAACGGGGGTCCCGCACTAGGTGGGGGCCAAGGCACGCATACTGAACTGATTATAAGAGGTTCATCTGAAAGGGGGTGTGTACGGACGTGCTCCAGCAGAGTCATGTGTGTGCATGTGTCCAGTCTGAAGGGGGAAAATAAGCCGCTGTAGCACCATTAAATAGGTCTGTGTCCTTCTGTAGGTTGCCACTTTAGGAAGTAACATACCCTACTGTGGGGCTGACACAGGGTATTTACATGATAGGGAGCCGATCGCTTGGGGTAGTAATTAGGGTACATCTAGTCCTATCTATATTCTGTTTAGGCACTCTTTATTTCCGTTTGGGGTAACACCCGTTAATTCTATTTAGGTACTGGTTATTTCTGTTTGGGGGTAAAACCCGTTACTAGAGTACACTTAGAACTACCATTACGTTTATTTGGGATCATTCTGTTTCTGTTAAGTAATTAGGGGATACCTAATCCCATCATATATCTGTTATACTAGATTGGTGTAGAGAAAACTATTTGAGAAGCATAATTACTCTGTATTCTGTTATTTCTGTTCAGTCTGTTTATATCTGTTATATCCTATTGTTGTCTCTCACCCAGTTTATGTGCCTATCATGATACTTTTACTTCTTTATATGCTAAAGGTCACTGGACTTGCCAGACTTTATGTCTGACCCGTTTTGTTTCCTTTTCTCTCTTCCATTCCCCACAGGTTTTCAGGGTGGGAACGCTCGGGCTTGATTAAGATTCTCTCTTCTGTTTCTGCTGGGATCTGGATCTGCTTTGATGTATCGCTTTGACTACTTGTCTACTTGTTTATGGCTACTTATGGAGATTGTGATTTTTCATTTCTGTACTCTGATGTTTTTTAGCTCAAGACAAATGTTTTTATTTGATGTATTTTGTTCCAGTATTTCACTCTGATGTTGTAACTGGATTTTGAGATCACGATGTTTTCTATTGGAAAATAAAGTTTTAAATTTCCACCGCCATTTTATATATCTGTCTTGTGAGATTCTGTTCTATTTACCTAAAATTCTTCATGGAACTTAATGCATTATGATAAAAGAGTGACATTAACGGACGTGGGGTGTCACATTTTGTATCAGAACTGAAGGTTACAAGATCGGATAAAAGGTTTTGTAAATGTTTCAAAAAAGACAGTATTATCAAAGAAAAGTCTGTTTTTGTAAAACATATTCCTTAAAGCCATACAAAATATCTTTCGATTATCTGTTTGAATCCCTTTTTCCTTTTCTTTTTAGCACGTTTGAGGAACCAAATCTTCCCTAGGGCATTCAGATACTGGCTTGGTTCCGTAGGTATCTTGAGGCTACGACGCTTGCCGGAGGCCAAGCAAACGCCCCTCCCCTAGCTGTAGCTGTTGTTCCTCCTCCTCCACAAGCGGGTAATTTCTCTAAGATATGCAAAGACTTATGTGCTATGGGAGGAAATCCATTCCGTGGAACTGAGAACTTTGTGGAAGCTTGAAATTGGCTTAAAGTGACAGAGAATTTGTTTGGGATTTTTGAGGTTGATGACCGTAGAAAGATACAGTTAGCTGCATAGCAACTTAAGGATGAGGCTTCGTTCTGGTAGGAAAAGACGCAAGCAGGGCGTCCAGTTGATACTTGGGATGATTTCCGACAGAAATTCGAGACGAAGTTTCTTTCTCAGGCAGAAGAGAGTATACAGATGGAGAGGTTTCTGGCACTTAAACAAGGTAGTATATCTGTTAAAGAGTATGTCAATAAGCTCAACCAGTTGGCAATGTTTGGCCTGGAGTTAGTGAATACCCCACACAAGAAAGCTTTAAGGTTCGCAAGAGGATTAAATCAACCTCTTCAAGCATTGGAATTATCTCAAGAAGAAGTGTCATGGCTGCGGGAATGTGGGTCATTTGGTCAAAGATTACAGAAAAAGGAAGAATTCTTGCTTCCACTATGGTAAGGTCGGACAATATACTAGGGAGTGCCTGAAGAAGCAAGGACAGGGCCAAAGGGCAGGATCTTCTGGAGGGTAGGTGCATGCTCTCGAGACCAGTGTATCAGATTGTGGTAGGAAAGTTTCTGTTGAAGGTTTGATATATCTTTCCGATCATCCTGTTAGGACTCTTTTTGATTCTGGCGCTTCTCACTCTTTTATATATGATTCTGTGGTTGAGTCACTACACCATATTACTGATATTGTTTCTGATCCTGTTATTGTCTCAAACCCCATAAGGGAGACGATTCATCTGTCTATGATATGTCGGGGTTTGAGGATATCTGTGTTGGGCGTCGAGTTTGAATGCGACACATATGTGCTTGGTTTTATGGGCTATTGTCTGATTCTAGGGATGGATTGGCTAGCCATGTACGGTGCCATTCTGGACTATGAGAGGAGGTTCGTTCGACTTTTAACTTGCTGAGGGCGGACTCTAGAGATTTCCTGTAACCCAAAGGGATCTGTCATGCTTAGTTTACTGGAATCACTTGATGCTTCTGTCGATGATTTGCGATCTATACCTGTTGTCTGTGAGTATCCGGATGTTTTTGAGGAGGTTAGGGGCTTACCTCTAAGGCACGAGATTGATTTCCGGATATACTTGGTGGATAATGCGAAGCCAGTCGCATTGCTTGTGCCCCACATAGCTCCTAGGAAAGGAGGAAACTTACCAAGCAAGTAGGAGAGCTACTTGAGAAGGGGTTTATTAGGCGAAGCATATCAGAATGGGGTGCTCCAGTCGTCTTTGCAACTAAGGCGGATGGCTTGCTTCTCTTATGTGTGGATTACAGGGAGTTGAATAAGATCACTAAGAAGAATAAACACCCACTTCCAAGGATTGATGATCTGTTTGACCTGCTTGTTGAAACATCTGTTTTCTCTAAGTTAGACCTAGCCACGGGGTTTCATCAGTTGAGGGTAGCCGAGGATAGTATAGACAAACCGCTTTCAGAACTTCAGATGGTTTCTTTGGGTGGCTGGTCATGCCTTTTGGGTTGACAAATGCACCGGTGTATTTTGTGGATCTGATGAGTAGGGTGTTCTGGGAGTTTCTGAATAAGTTCGCTGTGGTCTTTCTGGATGACATTATGATTTTCTCGAAGAGCGAGGAAGAGCATGCCCTACATTTCGGGGAGGTTTTTAGGCCTCTCCCAGCGTACAAGCTTAAGGCAAAATTCGCCAAATGTCACTTTTCGAGAGGGCAAGTAAAATTTCTAGGGCATATGGTCTCCAAGAATGGGATAACGGTGGATCCCGCGAAAGTAGTTGCAGTTCAAGATCGGAAGGTTCCAAAGAATGCAACGGAGATGAAGAGTTTTATAGGTTTAGCAGGCTATTATAGTAAGTTTATCAAGGATTTCGCAAAGATATCAGCCCCACTCACCAGACTCATGAAGAAGAATATGATCTTTTCTTAGAGCATTGACCGTGAGGATGCTTTTCAGCGGTTAAAGAGGGCTCTGACAACAGCCCCAGTCTTGAATTTTCCTAATAGGAACAAAGTGTTCACAGTGTACACTGATGCATGTGGTACAGTACTTGGTGTCATCTTGATGCAAAAGGGAAGGGTAGTATGCTATGGTGGTAGACAGTTGAGAGTTCATGAGAAGAACTACCCTACCCATGAATTGGAGTTGGCTACTATAATATTTGTGCTTAAGACTTGGCGACATTATCAACTTGGAGAGAGGTTCGAGTTGTACATGGATCTTAAATCTCTCAAGTATTTGTTCTCGCAGATCGATCTCAATTTGAAACAACAGAAATGGATGGAGTTTCTAGCGTCCTATGATTTTGAGATTGCTTATACCCCTGGCAAGGGTAATGTGGTGGCGGACTCATTGAGTAGGTAGAGGATGACTTTGAGTCCTCTATTCGTAGAGAGGCGGAGTTTCGAGTACATATCGACTTTCAATTTTAGACCATCTACGGATCTTACAACTGACTTGTTGTCATCTTTAGAGGTGCGACCTACTCTTATGGATCAGATAGGATCTACATAGCGAGAGGACCCACATATAGCAGACATCTTGGATAGGCTCAGTAGAGGGGAGACCTCTAGTCACCTCAACAGATATTCCATGGATGATAGAGGGTGGCTACGAAGGAATGGAAGGCTTTGTGTTCCCCGAATTGGAAGTCTATTGAAGAAAATCCTTGAGGAAGCCCATCATTCTAGGATGACTATCCATCCGGGCAGTGATAAGACGTATAGAGATATGAAGAGGGTTTTCTTTTGGGTTGCGATGAAGAAGGACGTAGTGGAGTTTGTCTCTCGATGTTTAGTTTGTCAACAAGTTAAAGCTAAACAGAAAAGCCTGGCGATTTGCTTCATCCATTGGAGGTCCCACAGTGGAAGTGGGAGAGCATCTCTATGTATTTCATCAATGGTTTGCCTAGATTAAGGAAGGGAAACACCAGTATTTGGGTTATAGTAGACAGGCTTACTAAGAGGCTCATTTCATTCCTGTTAAGAGTAAGAGAACGACGACATGTTTGGCATCAGTTTATATTTGTGAGATAGTATGTCTACGTGGAGTACCTTCTAGCATAGTGAGTGATCATGACCCATCTTCACTAGTGAGTTATGGAAGAGCCAGCAAGAGGCATTAGGTACACAGTTACGTTTGAGCACCGCATATCGCCCTCAGACTGATGGGCAGACTAAGACAGTGAATAGAGTTCTTGAGGATCTTTTGAGGATGTGTATCCTAGACTTCGGAGGGACTTAGGAGGAGCATCTTCTGTTGGTTAAGTTCGCTTAAACAACATTTATCAAGCTAGTATAGGTATGGCTCCCTTCGAGGCGTTGTACGGACGACCTTGTAGATCACCGACTTGTTGGTGGGAGTCTACCGATAGGTTTCTACTTCGACCTGAGACGATTAGAGAAACTTCAGAAAAGATTGATCTTATCCTCAGACGCATGAAGGTAGCTCAGGACAGGAAGAAGTCCTACGTAGATAAGAGAAGGAATGATATTGAGTTTGAGGTGGGGGACATGGTTTTCATCAAAGTATCACTTCTAAGGAATGTGGTTCGCTTTGGATCTATAAGGAAATTGGCGCCAAGGTTTGTAGGGACATTTCCCATAGTCGAAAGGATAAGACAAATGTATTGTAGGGTGAGACTACCAGAGAGATTTCTAGGTGCTCATGATGTTTTCCACATTTCTCATTTACGGAAGTGTTTGTACGATACAACAGAGATACTGGAGCCAAGCATGCTTGAGGAAGTAGAGGTAGAATGTGAGGCGACAGTTAGACGAGTTCCTTCCCGTATACTTGGATCAGAGGTTAAGAAGCTACGCAACAGAGAGGTTAAGTTGATGAAATTTCAATGGGGAGACGACCGCGAGGATGCAACATGGGAGACTGAAGACTAGGTTCGCGCTTCATACCTTTTTCTTTTCAAGGGTATGTTCTTAACTTCTTCTTTTTTCAAGCTTTTATTCATATTTGCTTCTGTCATTTGTGTATATCCTATTGATTGAATCCTCGACCTTTAGGTAGAAAACCAATGGATGTAAACATGTGTTTGAAACTTGTTATGTTTGATGGATGCAAGTGGATGTAAGAGTTTGCTAGTGTTTGCTTGTGGATGCACATACACACACTAGGCACTAGATCGGCTCAAAGCACTCTCATACTGCATATGGATGCGTGTGCATTTTTCTTTTTGATGGGTGGATATGGCTGTATTATTATATAGACGTTTCATTTAGATGGATGATTATGCATACATATAGCATTTACATGATATACTAGGACTGTTTGCATACATATTGGATTTATGGCACTAACATACATTGCATTAAGGAGGTCAACTAAACCAGTAGACCGCCTGACTTTTCGCATTAGCATAGGGATATATACACACACCTTTGCATATATTCATATAAGAATTAGAAATCTCTTATTGACAATGGATGACTGTGATTGATGGATGAGTAGATGATTGATGGATGTTAGGATAAACATTCTTCTTAACTTGGGAATTTCGAGGATGAAATCATTTAAGTAGGGGAGAATGTAACATCCCATAATTTTAAAAGACATTATAATAATAAACTAAAGAATACTTAATTAAAAAGTGGGATTAAGTAAAAAGGATTGTACCATTGCGTTCGTCTCTGAATTCTGCTTAGGATAGACTCCAAGTTTGCGTAAAACAGAAAATGTATGAGGAAATTATGAAGGTTAGATGTTTGTATACATATAAGAGCTTTATGTATAAACAAATCAATCAGAATTTTCAAAATAAATCCAACAGCGAAGCAGGAAACCAGGGGGAAATTGACCCGTTGGAGGTCAACCCATGACCTGGTTGGGTCGACCCAAGGTCAAGTGGGTCGACCCGGGTGGGGTTGGGTTAACCCACATTAGATCTGGCCGGATTCTTTCTTTAGAATCGAGACTGATTTCTTGACCGGGATCGTTGGCAATAGGCTACATATAGGACATCATTTCTATTGTTTTCTACACCTAATAATAATAGAGACAATGAGATGCTGCCTCTCTGCTTGGATTGAAATTAGACTATCTTCTACAACAACAACATATACGTATATAAGAATCTCTTCTGCAACATAGCAATATTACTATCTGTTCTTTAGATCCAATCTCTATGAGTTCATGTTACATTTAGATATAAAAATTTAACAGTAACCCTGACATGTTTATAAATATGGATCTAAATCTATACATGTTAAGAATCTGATTCACACCTAAACAGATCTGCTATTACATGTATTCTTCTTCAATACACCTGATCTGCTGCTCAGTTCTTATATGCCTATTTCTTCTATCATATGCCCATCTCTATTTATATATGATTATTTTGTTTTTATATGCCTATTATGTTCTTCTCTCTCTCATTCCCTTTTTATTTTTATAGCCTAGGATACCTTCGAGCCTAGGCCAATATTGCTGAAATATGCATACGAACGGAATTGGGATAAATTGTGGGAAATGATTGGGAATGATAATTTGGGGGCATAACCTACAAATATGACTAAAATTTTAGGGGGATATGTTATACTGTGAATTATGACTGGAATTTGGGGCATATGAATCTATAGGCTTAATTTAAGATTAAGCGAAACATGTTAATAGAACTGTAAAGAACCTGTGAAATCTATTTAAATCTTTTAGGGTTATATAAACCTGTTTAATATGTTAGGGTTAAGTAAGTCTATTTAATCTGTTGGGGGTTATGTAAACCTGTTTAATCTCTTGGTGTTGAATAAACCTATGAAACCTGTTTAAATCTTTTAGGTTTATATAAACATATTTAATCTATTGGGGTTAAGTAAGTCTGTTTAATCTATTGGGCGTTATGTAAACTTGTTTATTCTCTTAGGGTTAAATAAACCCGTTAACCTGTAGAAACTTAACCTGTTAATATGTGAGGGTTAGGTGAACCTGTCAATCTGTAGGCTTAACCTGTTAAAAGTCCTAGTTAATTTGGGGACACAAATTTAGGGGTTAACTTGTGTCATCTGCTATGTGGGACCCATATCAGTCAGTATTCCATTTTGGTATTAAAGTGGGGCCCCACACTAGGTAGGGGTCAGGGCACGCATACTGAACTGATTGTAAGAGTTTTATCTAAATGGGGGTGTATAAGGGCACGTTCCAACGGAGTCATGTGCATGCATGGGTTTGGTCTATAGGGGAAAATAAGCCGTTGTGGCTCCAATAAATATGTCTGTGTCCTTCTGTAGGTTGCCACTTTATTAAGTAATACACCATACTATGGGTCCGACACAAGGTATTTACATGTTAGGGAGCCGATCACTTGAGGTAGAAATTAGTGTACGTCTAGTCCTATCTATTTTCTTTTTAGGTACCCATTATTTCTGTTTGGGTAACATCCGTTATTTCTATTGAGGTGTCTGTTATTTCTGTTTGGGGTAAAATCCGTTACTAGAGTACACCTAGAACTACTGTTATGTTTCTGTTGGGATCATTCTATTTCTGTTAAGTAATTAGGGGATACCTAATCCCATTATGTAGCTGTTATACTAGTATTGGTGCAGAGAAAATATATGAGAAGCATAATGTACTCTGTTTATTATGTTATTTCTATTCAGTCTGTTTATACCCGTTATATCCTACTATTGTCTCTCGCCCTGCTTATATGCCTGTCATGATACTTTTACTTCTTTATATGTTAAAAGTTACTGGATTCGCTGGAATTTATATCTAACCCATTTTGTTTCATTTTCCCTCTCTTCCTTTCCCCACAGGTTCTCGGTACGGGAACGCTCAGGCTTAATTAGGATTCTCTCTTCTGTTTCTGCTTGGATCTGGATCTGCTTTGATGTATCGCTTTGACTACTTGTCTACATTTTTTTGGCTACTTATAAGGATTATGATTTTTCATTTTTGTACTTTGATGGTTTTTAGTGCAAGACAGATGTTTTTATTTGATGTATTTTGTTCCAGTATTTCAGTCTGATGTTGTAACTTGATTTTGAGACCACGATGTTTTCCATTGGAAAATAAAGTTTTAAACTTCTGCTGCCATTTTATATATTTGTCTTGTGAGATTCTGTTCTTTTTACCTGTAACGCTTCACGGAACTTAATGCATTCTGATAAAGAGTGACATTTGTCACAGAGGCGATATATAAGCTTTTGGCCGCGTCCAAATCAAAAAGGGCTAAGTTAAACCATCAAAAGAGTAAGCCTCCATCCTCGGGGCTAAGCATCTAAAACCCATACTCTCACTTACATTGGCCTGGGTAAGGCACCCCTTAGAGGGGGTGGTTGTAAGCCTTTATCCAGATCCAAGTCAGAGAGGGCTAGGGTAAAGCATCGAAAACCCTTATCTGTGCCTACGATGGCCAGGTTAAGGCACCTCTTGGAGGAGGGATGATGTTTAAGCTTCTATCTCAGCCTATAATTGCCAGGATATAGCATCAAAAGGGTAAGATTTTATTTGCACCTTCGATGGCTAGGGTAAAGCATCCAGGCCCTTATCACTGCCTTCGATGGCCAGGGTAAGGCACCTCCTGGAGGGAGATCTGGTAAGTCCATAGGCCTGCTTGAGAATAAGCTAGCCAAGCACACCAGACACACAAATCCTAGAGAGTTGCTCACAAGGCTGAAACGACCAATCAAAGCCCAGAGAGTGGCTCACAAGGCTGAAACAACCAATCAAAACACAGAGAGTGGCTCATAAAGCACGTATGTCCTCTGCTTTGATAAAACCCCTATACGGGTAGCAAAACTATAGATACCCAAATCTGGGTTTTAGTTCGGGACTTCTATTATTACCAGAAAAAGATTTCTAGTCTTTTATTAAATACCCGAATCTGATTTTCGGTCCAGGACTTCTATTATTACCAGATGAGAATTTCTAATCTTCGATTATAAATACCCAAATCTGGGTTATAGAATTTCCATTATTTTACAAAAGGTGGATTTCTGGTCTTCCAATATGTATACCTGAATATGGGCAGTAGAACTTCTATCTATACTTCTAGAAGAGGATTTATGCATTCCTATTCTAATACCCTAATCTGGATCTTGAGACGGTAATTCTCATTTTCGAAAAAAGGATTTGTAAAATAATACTCGGATTGGTATCTCGGGTCATCTACATTACAACCTACCGACGAAGATCATGATCTCCCATATCTCACACAGCGAGGTTTTCTAAACCTATATGTACAAAATTCTTATTCATCATTCTGACAAATTATAAAATACGAATGATCGTATTACTCCTCCATGAACCTTATCTATTACTTGGTTACAACCCAGATAGTGACTTATATAAACTGAGAAAATTATTGTATACATCTTACTATTAACAAAGGCTAATGCAAGAATATTATGTGCTGAGCTTTATGCAGAATAATGCAGTGAAAATCCTGGATGAGGATGTTCTAAACACAAACAAGGATTATACCTCAGGTGATATCTACATAACCCACAAAGTTATTTACAGATTTATTTACAAAGTCACTTTATCGATTGTCAAAGCCCAAAAAATTAAATAGTGATAGTACAACCACATCAAATATCCTACACTTCCTTATTTATATCATCATCAATCAAAAGAGATTTAATAGCATAACGAATTGTGATGCAAACTCTTTAAGCTTTTGATCCTACTTCCTGATCTCATTGGAACTGTTTGTGGATCTAATGTGAAATTCTAGAGCCTTGTTGTAAGCTCTATCCATAGCTCTTAGAATCTTGTTCTCTTTCTCTAAATTGAAGATACTCCTCCGCAAATCATGTCTCTCCTCCTGCAATTGTTTAACTTGGGAGACGCAATAATTAATATGTCGAAGCGTGTCATCATTATACTTCGTGTTAGAGAAATTCTTCATTTTGGCTTTGACCCTTCAACATGACCTTGAAACAACCGACTCATCCAATCCACATAGGGGACTTACCAATATGGGATATTTTTCAACGGTTAAAGCTTTGGGCTTGGTCGTAGCCTTGAAGTGCTTAGGCACAACTATATTAGTGGTACACCTAAAATTAAATTCCCACGCCTTAAATCTTGCTTTTGCGTTTTTTAACTCAATCTCGAAGTCAGCGATTCGCTAGTGCAATCCACTTATCTCTTCAGCAAAGTCGATGGAGGGATTGGCCTTTATCCACCTCTTTAATTCAAGGATAGTTTTATCCTTTACTTTCAGTCACCTTCCAAAACAGTTATTTGCTCATTCAAATGCCTAATGGTCAGCTTCTGAAGTAAAACTATTCTTCCTTGAGATGTAGTAGGTATGACTTTGGGAGCATCCCTCTGCTCTTCCACTGTTAAAAATTCATCCTTGGATTGGAAAGATGAAATTTCGGATTGATTTCCCTATTTACAAACAAGAATAATATATGATTATTCACAAGTTCTATTTTGAAAGAATGGTACTGATAAAATTATACTTTTCATTACCAGAAAAAGCTTACTACGTAGAGTTTTAAAATCATCCAAACAAGCCTCGAACTGTTTTGGTAACACACAAATTGAAAATTACAAAGTTTGGTCCTGTTTGTCAAAACATATACTATTTGCATTACATATCAACTCAGTATGCCGGGTTCTAAGTCCCTTTAAAACTATTCCCCAATCATCACCAAAAAAGTCAAAAGGAAGTTGTGGGTACTTCATATAATACGTCGAAGGTCTCCTAAAAAATGGTCCCTTCCAAATCTAGATGTTGTTTAAAATCCAATTTTTTCCAGGTATTCTCTCCTTAATCTAGAAAATGAGTGTAAATCATCTTTTGAAACTACATTTTTGTGGAGGAAGAGATTCTGCCAAAACATGAAATAAAATAAGAAATTGTAGATAAATGAAGTTATCATTAGAAGCTTACATCTATAATTCTATAGATTTATAGATATTCATCTTGTTCATACAATATTGACTTCTTAGAAAACTCAGAGATAAATCTATTTTTTTGTACTTAAGATTTCCTGGGGGAAAGTCCCTCGAGATTGAATGAACCCGTGGTAGATTCCAGCAAGCCCTGAGATGGAGATCGGTTCCACGTTCGTCTAAGCATCGTCTATGAAGATGTCGAAGTAGACCGCCACTAATCTCAGCTAAGAAAGAGAAATGTTTATTTCTAATCGACTATAGAGTTTATACAAGAAGTTTACTAAAATGTCCCTATCTTCTATCAACATCTAAAATAAATTCATTAACTCTTCTTTTTCCTTAAGAATTCTTTCTCTTCGAAGTCATGATTTGTTTAACCTTGGCCCAGCCTCATGTTATTTATAAGACATCAGGTTCGAAGCATTCTTATCAAGATCATAATGTTTTTGAGATAAAGCGTTATAATCTTTCAGTAATTTGTCCTACTCTATACGGGACTGAATTATTTCCCTCTGTTTCTTATTCTAGCTCTACCTTATAATGTAATGCAATATTTTTCCTTGTGTATATATGATGACAGGGAATCAATTATCATGAATTTAAGGAGGAAGAAAACACTTTAATGGTGAAAGCCATACCTGAGGAGCAGGGATTTCAGGCTGGGCAGATTGTTCTTTTGCTTTCACCCCTTTATCATAGGATCCATTATCCTTAGTAGGAGCATCCGCTGGATCTTGAATAATAGGAGCACCGAAAGATCAGGGTTTGCTTTCTCAAAACCACGAGCATCACCAGTAGAAGGAGGAGGATGTTGTCTCCTCCATCAAAGTCATCTCAATGGCTCTTGTCTCTTGGACCAGAATCATTGTCATCGTCAACACCATTATCATCATCGTCAGCAACAACATGATCATTTTCCCCTTCTCCTTCGTACGGGTCGAAATCATCCGAAAGATCCTCAATATACAGAAGGTCTTCAGGCTTCACTGTGTCTTTCTCAGGAACCCGAATCCCTTGCTTGAGTTGTTGAATCATATTCATAACTATGCCTATAATAGGAGGATCAATCGAAGGGAATTCCATCTCAGGATATTTCCAAAAATTGTCAGAGTACGCCAAGAAGAGAGCGTCTTCGAAAGAATTCAACATTTCATGTGGAAAATAAAAGTCCAAAATTAAAGAGATTCTTCCCTTGGCTTCAAAAATAATTTGCTTAGCATTAGAGAGCGAATCTTGGACCTTAGAAAGGTAGTTGTCTCTCTCTTTCAACTTGTCAGCATGGTCAACTACCATTTTTGCCTTTTCATCCTTGAGCTCTTGTTTAGACAACTCTATAGACAAAACTATATCAGTCAGGAGTTTTTAGCCTTCCTCTCTTCCGTAAGGTCTGATCCAGCTTTCTCAAAAGATATCTTTAATTCCGCACACTCCTTATTATGCTATTTCTTTAGAGCATTAACTTTGGACTCCAAGGCAGTCTTCTCTTCTTCAAGTTTCGCAACCTCAGAAGAAGGTGGAGTAGTCACCTCTTGATGGGAGAACCATTTCTTAGTTATCTGGAAAGAAAAAAGAAGTACAATTTATGTAATAACAAAAGATAACTAAAATTAAGAGGAACAAGGTTGTACCGAAAGCTGTTGCTAGATGAGAGACTGTCACAAGTTCGCCAAATCTAAGGACGAAGAGGACAATGAAAAATTGATAATATCTTCAGAAGAAAGATCAAGCCTTACAATATCATCAAAATTTTGGGTTTGTAAAGAAGGCCTCGGAGGACTAACATGTTGAGGAGAGGGGAGTGGATTCAACTCCTGTTCCATAAAATCCGAAGCACCCGGAGGGTCAAGCACCAAAAAAATGGCAACAAAACCACTCCCTGTGGTTTTCATTTAAGAGGAACTAATGTCAGAAGCAATGCTAGCAGAAAGAGCAGTAAGATCAGGAGTATGCTGCTAGTAGACACAACAATGATATCTTTGCAAAGAGAGGAAGGGGTAGTAGATTCATCCTTATGCCTCTTAGAATATGATTCATCAACAGTAATTTCAAGCATTCTCTTAGCCGCGAGCATAGATTGAGCTAGAGCATCCAGAGTAGATTGCCCAACAAGAGTCTCAGTAGCTAATCAAAGTAATGATATTAGAAAAGTAAAATTAGACAAATTGAATGTGGAATAAGATATTGAAGTTGCTTTGGGAGAGCAATCTTACTCGAAGCACTCAGAAACAAAGGGTCGGAGGTGTAAACATGCTGGAGTCCAAAGATAAATGCTTTGCACCCGAAAAGTGAAGGGGCTGTTTCTCCAAAATCTTTTGTCCTGGAGGTAGGAGTGAGTGTTTGGTCGATTCGGTGGTAAAAAAAACTCAAACCGAATTAAAACTGAAAATTTTCCAAATCAAACCAAACGAACGAATTTTCGATTGATTCGGTCGGTAACCTATTTAACCGAACTTGAAGGTTATATTATCATTTAACTGATAAATTCAGTGAAAGTAATACATAAATTCATGTTTGTAGAAATTTTATACAATAAATTTTGTGTTTATAATGAAATTGCACTTATTTGCAACACATGCCTTTGTATTTTATCACTAAACTTATTATTTAAATTACTATAACTTTGTAAACTAGATAATAAATTAGAACTTCGGTTAAATCGATAACCAAAAAATTATTTTACAAACCGATTCAGTATTATAACCAACCGACCGAAATGAATCGATTTGGACAGTTAATTAGGTTTGAACCGAATATTGCCCACCCTTACCTGGAGGAAGAAAGACGTGCTTTTAGAGGTTTCCAAAGTCAGCAAGAGGGATCACATTAATTTCTCGGAGGTCTTATAAATTGCATCTACAACCTTAGCTTCCTTATCACTCAAACTTTTCTTCGTGGGAGTAAAGGCTGAAAAGAAACAAAGATAGATAAAGCATGGAGATGACAAACTAGATATAAAAGAATAAAATGCTCACTAGGAGTGGTAAAAGTGCCCGTGATACCCGGAGGACACCTGGTATTGAAAAAGTGAGTTTCCCAGTCTTTAAATTTATTGATACCACTGTTGATCAGTTTCTGTGTAGGTTCATACGAAGGATAGGAGAATCAGCTCCTTAAACTACAGACAGTCGTATCAAATAATGAAGAAGATGGGCACTGAGGGAAGATTGTCCCGGCTCGAGCGCTAGAAGCTCGAGGCATGGAAATAGGTGTATGTGTTTCCAGTCAGCTGAATGGGAGCAAGCCAAAGATGCTGCAAGAACCTAGAAATGAAATTTGAGAAAGGGAAGAAATCACCATGCCAAATGTGAATAGCTGAATACGCAAAGAATCCTTTTGGTGGATTCTGAATGGTAGAATTTTCAGAAGAAGAAATGGCATATATCCCAGTCATACCATATTCCTTAAGAATCATGTACACTTCTTTTTTAGATTGAATGTGAGAATGTTGTGAAACAATTTACCTCTATGGATGAGGAGTAGAAGAGAAAACCGCACTGCTTCGTATACGTCATGAGTCCATTGATGAAAAGGGGATGGTGAAAGCTTGAACCTAATTCCTTCGTTTTCACATTCACTTTTAGGGTTTGAATTGACTCTTGAAATAGTCATACCAGCGAAGGGGGGTTGACGCAGACATAGTAGGAATACGCACTGCCTGATATAATTCATTTTAAAAGGACAGCTAAGCAAATAAAGGTTATAACACTCCGGCCGAATGGAAAGATCAACATGGATTTGATTCATTAGCACTTTACTTCTTGGACATGATGCTGCCAGGTGATATTATTCCATAAAAGCACATTAGCACAATGATTTAATAAAAGTTACGAAAATAAAACAAGCAACTTGCTAAAAGTTAATATGGACCATTTAAAACCTTAAGAACATAATGAAAACCCATTGACATTAACCATCTAATAAGATTGAAATATACCATAGATCATGTTGGGTTCTCAATAAAGTTCATATATTGTCATGCACTATATACACGTTGGAAGCAGCTAAGGTCTTGATATCGATCATATTGATGGTGATGACACCGAAATCAAAGATAACTCAAATACTTAGTATTGATGGAGTTAGAACCAAAACAACTCAAGTTCTTAATAAAGTTGGTATTAAAACCAAACAACACACTGTCGATACCCAAGACTTAGTCGATGCTAAAGAAGTTTAGACTTTAGAGTCGGTAAAATCGAAGCTAAAAATATCTCAGTATCGATAATGGTTTAACTGACATTAAAGTTTCAAGTTTAACCAATACTGAAACCAAGGAAACATGACTTTCGGTATCGATTAAACAAAGGCTTCGGTATTGGCCAAGCCGAAGCCAAAGGAAGCATTAATTTTAGTATCGAAAAAACCGAAGCTGAAAGGAAATGGAAATAGTTGATTTCAATCTCATCAATATCAAAAGAAAACTTCGTCCCCGTAGCAGTAAATTGAAGTTCTTCATTCCCCAAATGGTTAAGTTTGCATTTTAAACCCTGAAAAACGTCACATTATCGAGAATAATATGATAAATCCGGATGATTCACCATTAATGTCTATTTGAGCTAACAGATATTTACTCAATTTCATTTTAATGAGAAGCCAGGGTTTTAACCTCAATTGGGTTTATAATCGAGTTCAGGAAATGACGATTTCCAGTCCTTAACTTGAATTGATTAATAAAATTTAAAAAAAACTTATAAAGAAAGGATCGGATCTCTAGTTCTGAAAGGTTTATGGAATTTGGAAGAACAATGATTTTTTCTGAGTTTAATTTCTTGAAGGAGAAGAAAATAAAAAAGAAGGAAGAAGAATCTTTATGCCAAAAAGCATGTCTCATTAAGATATTACAAGCAGTTACAAATCAAACGGTCCACATCAATCTTAGAAGGCCAAAAGGCGGGAAAACCATGTACTATCAAGATAGTACAGAGAAAAAGCCAAAATTATTGACTTGAAAAGTCGAAAATACCCCTTCACTAGGTGAATTTTATCACAAGATTTAGATACCAAAACCAAATTAATGTGAAGGGGTATCGGAGTGAAACTAACACCAGAACGGAAATCTTTGATACCTTTGGTTGATACAAAGCACCAGGAAGAGCCGATACCGAAAGCAGAAGGACTAAGAACCTAAGTTTTCACTAAAAGAAAGAAGGATAAGATTTATCCCACACGTTATCAATGCCAACATAGGGAGCAAAAGCTTGGTACTGATACAAAGAGGATGGCCACAAAGACACGGTGCCGATACCAACTTACAACAAGCAGTTTAGCTTGATGTCGGTACCAGACATCAAACGCACAAGCTTGGAATTCGATACTGGATGCACGGAATGGAAGAAACGAAGGGCTATCAACACCAACATGCTTAGTGTCGATACAACTGCATAAAGGCGATATCGAAATCGTGAAAGGAGGAGCATACAAGCAACACTGTAGAGTGCAAGCAACAAAGGATTAAGAAAGGGTACCGAAACCGGAGGCTATTTACATGGATCGATACATAGAGGACGAAGAAGAAGAGAACTATCCATGACAACATGCTTAGCATTGATAGCGACACCAAATGGCTGCTACCGAAACCATATGCTCTGGAACCGGGCTTCCTACTAGACTACTACTGAAGGGGGCCCAAATTGTCCATAAATAAGACCGCAGGAGTCACATTTTGGGGGACTTTTACCTCATTTCAAAATCTTGTGTCCATTTCTAAGAGAGAAAACTCTAATATGTACATCGATTGTTGATTTCTTATGTAATTGTCTATGTACTCAATCAATTGTGCAATAAAAGAGATACTTAGCTATTTCTGTCGAATATCTTTATTTTCATTCTATTTTCCGAGTTCAAGCCTTCAACTTCAAAGTAATTACCAAACTAACCATTACAAGCCATTTATCTTCCTACTTGTGTTGAGCTTATGAAACCATTACCCCAAGATAACTATTGATCTTTAAGCCTTGTAAGCATGATACTCTCCTCTTCTTAACGAATGAGTAACTAATCTTTGTACTAAAGGTCATGATGTCTAGGAAGCGGTTAATTAGATTGAACTTGGAGGGACTAGATCATCCCTAGGTTCCCTTAGCGTCACAACCAAACCTTATATTTCGGTGTTGACGAAAAATCTTGTTAACAACTGGGATGTCCCAGCTTATAATGCCGAATTTCTTGAATGTTTTTATGACTGGCATTAACATCACATCTTTACTAGAATTATTACACCAATTTGCATTACCATTAGCATTTCTTGTCCTTCCATTGGTAAACTTGTAAAGCATTTTTATCCATTTTACCCTGTAAAATTATATTCTGATTTAGTAAGTCTCTTACAAGCCAATACTTTGGGTGAAACTCAAAGTATACATTATTATTGTTGGCGAATTGCCAAACACTTATTAGATTCTTTTTAATGTTAGGCACTTTTAGTAAATTGTTTAAGTAAAGTTTCCTATTACCTCTTATGTAGAATTTTCCAACATCAAATATACTTATTGCTTCACTATTGCCCATACAAATAGTATTTGCCTGAATAGCTCCCATTTCCAAGATTAAGATTCTGCAAGTTTTTTGTAAGATGGTTAGTGGCACCTGAATCCAGGTACAAGTCCTCAAGATTGGTGTCTTCTTGCTTGATGTGATCATCACTACTATTGAGTTGACCCTGGCTTACTGTAGTATTGTTGATTTGAGCCACTTTTGCAGTGGGTGCTTTCTGCCCAGTCTGACTTGACTGACCAGTGTTGTGCTCAGAATTGAATCTTAAATAGCATCGACTTTCTAAGTGAACAATTTTTTTACAAACTTGACATTTGACCCTATTATTATTGTTCCACATTCCTCTTCCCCTGCCTCTAGATGTCTGGTTAGTTCTTTGACCCTGATTGCCTGGTTTGTTTTAATTGTTGATTTTTATTTCTTGAATTTGTTGCATAATTGGATGAGAAGTCACCTTGTATTGCTTTCATTTGTTCAGTTCTTCCCTCTTGTGCTAATAGTGTAGAATGAAAAAATTGCATGCTTGGAAGGGTAGGTTGTGTGGCCAAGTATGTGACCAAAGATTCATATTCTTGGTCCAATCCACTTGTAATTACCAAAACTTGCTCACTAACAGAAATTTTTTGTCTCACAACACTGACCCTATCAAGCAGGTTCTTGATCTTTGCCAAGCATTCTCTCGTAGGCATATCACATTTTCTTGAATTTTGAAGCTCTATCCTGTAATGCGTTACTCTGGCTGATGACCGTGCATTGAAAATTTGCTCTATAGAAACGTAGATCTCATGTGAAGTATTACAACCCAGCATTTGAGATAGGAGGTTGACACTAATTGATGATAATAGCCATGAGGATAATAAACCGTTTTGTTTCAAATATTTAGCATAATCTGGGTTAATTCTAATGGCTTATTTGACGTCTGTTATCATTACAGGTGTACATCGATCGTCCCTTTGATGTAGTTAAGAAGACCATATCATCTAAGGCAGTCTTTACCTAATACTTCCATATGATGTGGTTGCCTCATCGAGGGGAATGGCGATTCTCTGGATTTTAGGCTTGATCAGGATACTGGCTAAGGTAGCATTCTCAGCAACATCAATTATTGATGTTGCTGATGAATCATCATCGTTAATGGCCATGACTAGTTAATAACCTGAATTTATGTTGGAGATAAATCTTGATTTGCAGTAAGGGAATAAAAAAATCAGCGTGGCAATCGAAATTTGTAGCCAGTGGTTGGGTGAAAAACAAAAAAGGGTTAAATGAGGAGTCAAGAACTCTGATAACCAATGGGATTTCGTTGCAGCCAAGGATACGGTGATGAAGGTACTCTGAGTACTCTTAGGCGTGGTACGAAACCAACACAAGAACCGATAACCAAAAATCTACCTTGATCAGGAATGTATAATCTCTCCAGAGTGATGAAATAAATCAGAGGAGAATAGGATTTTCAATGCAGCCAAGAGTATGATGATGAAGATACTCTGAATACTCTTAGGCATGGCACAAAAACCTATGCTAGAAACAAATGGCAAGGGTACTGACGGGTAGATGGACATAAAAGATGATCAATGGGTTTTAGATCTTGGTCGCCATGTGGCATGAAGGCTCCGATACAAATAAAAGCAATTCAAACTGGGTGAGAATATTTCTTTCACTGATGAAATGCCATTTCTATTTACATACACTAATAAATAGTGCTAATTGGCACTTATTCGTACAGGAAAAAGGGATATACGGGCCAACCGAAGTCAGCCCAATAGCGCAAGCCCAAACAAATAAAAGAAGAAAATAAAACACTATACAGCTAAATGTAAATTCTTTAATAAAAGCATTATGACTAATTTTGACCTTATGTATCTATTTAACAACTACTTTGAACTAGATACAAATATAAGCCTGAGCATTGATAATATTGATGACTTAGATTAATACTTCAAAGCTTTCGAAGAAGTGCAAAGCGAACTTGTTATTCTTGGATTGTGTGTATTAGTACATATATATATAACATACATGAAACTTAAGAATTTATCTCTGTTTATTCACTAACATATGCTGAAATGGAGATACAAATTAGATGGTAATTTTTTTTTATTAATGTGACACAACAGGATTAGGTGCAAATAGTAGGAAATGCTGTCCTGGACATTTAGGGTATGCATTACCCGTCCTTCTAATTGAGAACTCAATGCATTGAAACCTTTTTAGGCAAAATTGTAACTTTGTTAAATTAGAATCCCAATCCTTTTATTATAGTGTGGTGCTAAGGGCATCCTAATATATTCTTCCTAATACCGCAATTAAAAAAAATAAAATTCATTAAATTTTGTATGCTTCCTAATACCACGTTACCTCCCATTATAATCTCTTACTCAATCATTATTTTCCGAACTAATCACGTACGAAGTTAATCTAAAAAACCCTGATCTCTCATAATCGCTGTCTTTTTCGCATCTATCGTGGGAAAATTCAAATTCGTACGGTAATCTCTCAATTGTTTGGTGATCTGAAAACCCTAATATATCACTTCCTCTTCTAGTTTGCTTAATTCAAATCTTATTCACGACTTTTGTATATTGCGGCGTCGAATTCGTTGATTGGTTATAGATCTAGGGTTTAGCTCGTTAATCGATTTTACAACAAGGACGAACGAATATCGAGCGAAATAGAAATATGGAAAAACAATGTGGTAGCCCCTATATTTTAAATGTGTGGTATTAAAAAGAGTGTAACACTAATTCTTGTGGTATTTTTTAGTCGCAGTATTAGGAAGAACATATTGGGGTGCCTTTAGCACCACACTTATTATAAACTAAAGGTATTCACAAATGCTTTAATATATACTGATTAATGATGTACGTACGCATTTATACTTTGAAATAACTAAATACCAATGATTCATAAACTAAATAACATTTACATAGCTTATATGTGCGTATACAGGTCAATCACTGTAACGTTTGAACCTACAACGTATAAAAGATCACCCTGTAGAAGGATGTCGTATTAGAGTTGATGTATTGCATGCATAATTCATCGCACTGAGTGGTAGTTTAAAAAGAGTAAAACTAAGGTAGTCCGGTTTATCATTTTTAATTTTGGAATTTCTTACATACAAAAATGGGAACGACGCACACATACCATGAAAACTGAATGTTTTAAAAAATGAAGTTAATAAACAGAACAGAAAACATTTTTTTTTCTTTCATGTTTTAATATATAATTGAAGAACTTTAGCAAATTCATCCATCCACCGACCTTTGAACTCCTTCATTTTTGTTTCGTCCTCTTGATCATCCCTTACTTTTCCCACATTTTGCAATTAACATTGAAAAATCAAAACTGAAAACACAAAATAAGCCAAATGCACCATAATATTTTTGGATAACTTTTAATAAAAAGCTAGGAATACTATGAATAATGCCTAATTGATAGCCTATTTTGGTTCAGACATACTCCACAACATAAGTACAACTTGTGCTGCTTTTATTTTGCTCTGTGTTATAATGAAATATAGGAACTTTTAAGTTAATTTTAATTGATTTTAGGGTAAAGAAAGGAGCTATAGCTGAAATCTTCTCAATGATTCAAGGGAAACATCATGAGGTCTTAAACTATTCAAGCGGTTTGATCGTCAGTGGACTGGTTAATAAGATCATGACACAAACTACCAACACAAATAGCAAAACCCTAATAAGTTACCACTTCATTCAAAGACTTTGGAGATGAAGAAGAATTAGATATAGAACATGTGGTACATTAGGATGTTACCACCAAATTGGAAAAAAGCTCTGTTCTTCTTTCTTTTCGTCAGTTTGTTTTTATATACTTAAGAGCATCTCATGTTAGAATAGTACTTTAGATGCATTAGTTAACTGGATATCTTTTTTCAAGTGTAACTACAAGGGTTATTCACTCCCCCGTTATGCGTCTCCGGTATTGCTTCTGGACATACTAAGCATCATTCGCATTATTATTCTTGATGAATTCCAATCTATTCACTCCCCCATCAGCCTACCAATTATCAATATTTTTTAAATTTTTATAGCTTAGACTTATTTTAGATAAAATTCACAAGCATTTAAACAACCATTGTACATGCATTCATAGCTCAAATTCAAATACATAATATATAAATTTAAACAACATTTTCACTAGACTGTATACATACACTATTGCAAGCAAATAATCAATCTGACACAATTCACATGCATTCACTTATTCATCTAACTGCATAATGGGAAACTATGTAGCTGAAACAATCCAAGTTCTCGGAGATGGAATATATAACTATTTTAATAGTGGATTCCAAAATTCATGTAAAAATAAAAGTTCAAAACAAGATAAAATTTATAGCAAAATGAAGATAGATGGAATGAAGATTTTGAATGAACTGTTACTATAGTTTTACTCAGATGAAGGCTGATTAGGGCAAGTGGTGATCGAATAGGGTGAGAGGTTATCTGATACGATGAATAATCATCCGATAGGGTGAGCGACTGACTGTTATAAATGGTATATTAGAAAGAAGAAATGATATATACGAAGAAACTGTAGCAGCAAAAACCAACGTTTGGACAAAATCAACTTTTGAAAAAAAGAAAAAATAAGTGAAAAAGCTAAAAATTAAGAAATACAGAAACATTATAATCATATGTTATGTGAATAGAGAAAACAAAGGCCCTATCGATTTGAGGGCATGTGGAGATATAGTCTGTGGGAGTGAAACATGCGAGAGAAACCCAAGCAGGGCTGTCAATCGACATCCGAAATATCCGAAATCCGTCCGTATCCGCATCCGAAAATACGAAAAATATCCGATATCCGAAAAGCGGATACGGATATCCGATATCCGAAATGCTTAGCGGATACGGATACGGATATAGCAATATCCGTATCCGATAAATATCCGTCCGCTATGAAAATATGTAGTTTTGTATTTTTATATTTAGGTTATAGTAATTTATTATTTTATAAACAGATGGATAAAAAGTAAGTAACAAAACACATTTAATTTAGTGTTGAATTTTATGTGATTGAATGTGCTATTGTTAAATCGGTATGTTTTATTTCAAAATTTTCAGCTATTGTTTAGTACCAAATGAAATATGCATCATATTGTAACTTACATATTTTTAAGTTCGGATTCGGATATTTTCGGATATCCGGAAATATCCGTATTTGCTAAGCCGGATACGGATATTTTCGGATATCCGAAAATATTAGCGGATACAGATACGGATATTATTTAGCAGGTATCCGCCGGATACGGATACGGATTCGGATACGGATTTTTATTTTCGGATACGGATACAGCACTATCCGCATCCGTTTGCATCCGTTTACAGGCCTAAACCCAAGGTATGTTATTTTGACTTCACAAAAAATGATTTTAAGCAGTAATAGTAAGCAAACCTCTCCTTGAAGTATCATTTAATCCTTGAATTCCTCCACTTATTCCTAAATACATTATTCTACCAGTATAATAGCATAATAGTGGAGAAACTGACAGTTTGGTTATATAATTTAAAAAGATTATTACAGGGACTTCACTTTTGATTAAGGAGACAATTTTAAGCGGACTCCTTAACTTTTATTTATTAAGAGGAGATTTGGGTTTAAAAAAAAACTAAATTATCCTTGACTATAACGCGTTACGGGAAACCTTAAACTTTGAAATTCCCCGCAGTTCGATCTAAAGAAAATCACATTCCTAAAAGTTAAAAAATGGTTTATTGATTCCTACTTCATCCATCATAGTTCGAACGGAGATGACGAAGAGGATTGATTCGATGTCTTCTAATCATCCACACAAGTTCTTGTGTCTCCTACGAATCTTGTATATTTTTAGTCAAGGTATACATATAATCTATTAATGCAAAATTTTGCACTTTGAGGTAAGTTCGTAGGTGAATATACATTTAAATCAGTGCCAAATATTAATTTTACTTCCGTAATACATGATGTGAGCTACCGTTTAGTCGGAATATTTGCACTCAGAAGTAGCTATAGTTTTGCTTGCACTTTGACGAACTAAAATCACACTTCAAAATTTATGTAAGGGGTGATCAATCCCTTTCAGTGGAAAAACCTCAATAGGATCTTGCAATGATGTAAAAAAATGAAATGATTATTAATCATATATCACAAAATAAAAACAGAGAACACACAATATTTATAGTTGTTCCACTATCTTGAGATAATGTACGTCCACTTCAATGGGGAAGAGATTTTATTAATATTCAAGAGATTACAGAGTTTTACAATAGTGCATAGAAATAAAGAAATACATATGATCTGATGATAATAACGTTCTCTATGTGTGACGACCGCCCATAACCCCCGCACTAAACAAGAGGAATAATGCGCTGAAAGGCGTGCCAGGCTGCTATGGACGATCATCATAGTAAGTGAACACATCGAAACCTGTCGTAGAACTCACAGCGCAAGGATAAAATATAATAGAACATATACAACAGGTGATAGTAATGAGGTATCATATAGCAAACTCTTGAAACTCTTTCAACATCCAGAAAGATTATCCAACTGATATCAAAGTTTGTACATAAGGCCTCACTACAACCCTCAAAGCAACTCAAACAGCGGAAACAGAAATACTAGATAGTAATAAAACTGATACGCCAGCCTCCTGCTCGTCATCGCTCAGCTTCCTCGTCTCACTAAGCTCCATTACCTGTAACCTGCTACTTAGTCTGCCCATCCACAACCGGATGAACAGCCCAAGGTAATAAGAGGAGACATAAAACCTTGAGTCAGACAATAGTCTTAGTGAGCGATAATGCAGCTAACAAACTTCAACAAGAAAGCATATGAGAATGGGTAAATGAACAACTTATCTACCCACATCACCAGAGAAGAACTCAACCTTATCTTCCCCACATCGGACAGTGATAGCCTTTACACCAAGCATTTCAACCATTCATCCATAGAAACCAGAACACCCATTCAATCATAGAGAACACACATAACATCCAGATTATATAAGTCTCACACAGACAACCCTAATCGAGTTTAACATTCCTCAAGTACCCTCGCCAGAGGCCTAAACCAATATCACTTAAGCACTCAAAGAACATCTCCCTCGACTTTGGATAATCTATGTGAGATAGTACAAACAGAACAAACAATCATCCATGACTGACTCTGGCTATCACTGCCAATCCTGCTTCGAAACCATCATTATCGTATGATGGCCAACCTTGCCATATGTCAAGGGCTAATGATAACCCCAGTTCTAGCATGAACTCCATATGCCCAACCTTGGCAATGTCCAACCTTGACACTAGGCCTTTCCCCAACCAGAAAGACCCAGGGTACTCGACCAACAACCGGTCTTTTGGGCCTTTCAACGATACCCATCGTACCCCTGCTTTGAGCCTGCTAGAACTTACGACAACGATGACTTCTCGGCCTTCGCATCTCTAATCGTCCAACCTTGACGATGTTTCATAGCTCAAGCAACCTTCTCGAGCAGCCATTATCCACCAACTCACGACCTTTGAGTTGTCTCCGCATTCGTTGTTCCACCTTGATCAACGAACACATTCATCACTTCGAGTCTTCCTACTTGAATCACCTCGAAGTCACGCCATCACCGAACCAAAACACATCACTGCGCGGCGGCTAGGGTTCGGGGGGTTGCCCCCGAAAAATATTTTTTTCAGACCTTTTTGGTTCGTACCCGAGTCGTACCCGAAAACGTACTTTTTCAGAAAACGACCCTGCCAAAACCGACCGGAACCTTGCTCCAGAATGACCAACCAAAAACCGACCAGCCTTGCTCCAGAACGACCCGCCTCCATGCAACTTTGGATCGACTCGACCTCCTTGGGACCGACCAGCTTTGGATCGACCCCGTCAAGACCGACCAGATTTTGCTCCACCTAACCGACTAGCTCCTTCAGAGCGACCAGGATTTGCTTCCAGTAAAAACCAACCAGAATGCCACCATCTGAAACCGACCAGAATGCCACCATCTGAAACCGACCAGAAACACTTCTGCTCCTTCTGGACCGACCAGAAACACTTCTGCTCCTTCTGGACCGACCGGCTTAAACCGACCAGCTCCCTGACTTGCTTCCCAAGCCATACTATGACCGACCACCTCATTCCAGACCGACCCGACCAACCCCGGGACGACCAGAAACCTGCACATCTCCAATTCGACTCCGATTTCGACCAAAACTTCGCCAAACGACGAATCCGACGAAACCAGCTTATCCGATTCATCCAAACGCAACCACAAACATGTTATGCAACCAACAATATCATCAATCTAACAATTTCCATCAAAACACATAAATTTCCCAAAACATGATAAGTGAATCATATGAACATAAAAACGGATCGAACTTGCATAATCTTGAGAAAAATCATAAAATTAACCATTTAAATTATCTAGATCAGATCCTAAGCTGATTCATATATAAAATGGACTTAGCATGGTGTGGATATAAGGAAAGTAACATGGAAATGATGAAATTAACATCCTAAAACCCATATACTTGCATGAATCCGAATGAGAGATGTAAATCACTCACCAATTATCCAAATCTAAGCAAAAGCAATGAAAACGCAATCCGGACAGCGAACACTTCGAATCAAACTCTTCAATCCGATGAATTCGCCCTTGAGACGATGTAGATCTAGCCTCTTATGGTGTAGATCTTCGATTTCCCTCCTTGGATTTTGGAATTTTAATGGTGGAAAGATGTTAGAGGAAGAAGGAGATCAAAGCCTCCCCATAAGAGAATGGAAAATGCCAGCCTTTCTCCATACCCCTTACCCCCTATTTATTGTCTCCACCCACCCTCTAATGGGCCTTCTCCAAATCAGCCCATTAGCCTTCCAAAACCTGAACAGCCAACTGAAAAACCTTAAAACAGCGATTTCTCCCAAACCGCTGAACCAAATCCTTAATGTAACCACTCTACGGAAAGGGAATCATCAATTCATTTCCAATGGCACAGGTCTCACCCTCTGATTCGACCTGAGTCAAAAGTTATGCCCAGTACAAGACTGACAGGGGCAAAATGGTCACAAACAAAATCCGTAAAATTTATGGACATGTCTCACATCCCCATAAGCAATATACTAAAAGATGAGAATGATCCAACCCTCAGGGAATAAAATAAAATTATTTTATGATCTTCCGATACATAAAATACGGGCTGTTACACTATGCCTCTCTTTATATAGAGGGAAATTTACTCGGGGATGAAGTAATTAATTTATGTAAATAAATCAATTCATGGAAGACTAACATTCCCATTAGTTTTATTGTCATATGATTGATTGATAACATTCTCTTTTCTCCATTAATCAATTCTTTCCTAATTTAATTTCTTTCCGTGTCTTCTTTCACGAAATATGGCAACAAAATAAATGGCGAATATCTCCAATATCTCTATCTCCTTAATATTCTTTTCCATTTCTTTCTTGCACAAAGCGAGTAAACAAATCACTGAGAATATCTCCAAAATCTAATTAACTTCGGAAATATTGTATCACCAAAAAATTCCAATAATTTCCACCTTGATACAATATCTCTTTTAATCAAGAAACTCCAATGTGAATGTTTCCCAATGAGTTCCTGCAAAAGCTACCCCTCGCTGCATTTTGTTTATGAACTTCGGTAAGGCCACCGCCCACCAATAAAGTATTGGAAACATTCAAAAAAAGGTAGACATCGTGCAACCAGCTCCTATCTCTTCATACAAGAAGAATACCAAATCTTCTCTTTACTTCAACTAAGTATCTCTCTTCCACATAGTGCCACCATGTGGCACCCTGCACTTCATCAAGTGAATCAAGTTCGAGCAATGCTCAAACTTAGTAGCAGGTAATGCCTTTATAAATATGTCCGCTGCATTGTCATTTGTGTGAATCTTCTGAAGACGAAATAACTTCTCCTCATCCATAGAGATAAGGAAAGACTATCTTACCTCTATATGCTTTGTTCTAGAATTGAAAGGCAGATTTTCAGCTAAATTAATTGCACTCTAGCTGTCACAATTCACCAAACAAGTATCTTGTATGTAGCCCAAATCACACAACAACTTCTTCAAATAAAGTGCCTCCTTAGCTGCCTCAGCTGCAGCTATCAACTCTGCCCCTGTAGTAAACAAAGCAACTATAGTTTGCAACCTCACTCTCCAACTAGTAGTTGTTCCTCCAAGAGTGAACACATAGCCTGAGGTTGACTTCCTTCTATCTCTTTCTCCGGCGTAGCCTGAATCAAAAAATCCGGCCAAGTTGAAATCTTTATTTTTGCCGCAAAAACAAGCCCATAATCTGATGGTCCTCTAAGATATCTAAATATATATATTTCACTGCCTCCCAATGCGATTTTCCCGGATTTGTCATATATCCACTAAATAATCCAACAACCCAAGCAGTGTCAGGTCTAGTTCACACCATAGCTAGATCAAGCTACCTACTGCACTTGCATAAGGCCCCTTTTTCAAATAGGCCTTGTCCTTTTCTGAAATCAGAGAGCCCTTGTTTAAAAGTTGTATATGCAAAGTCATGGGTGTACAGATAGCCTTTGCTCCATTAAAGCTAAATCGAGCAAGCACCGTTTGAATATATTCCTTTTGAGTAAGTCTCAAAAGTCCAAGCTTTCTATCTCTTTGGATTTCCATCCCCAAAATTTCCTTTGCTTCTTCAAGATTTTTCATATCGAATTCCGCTTTTAATTTCAACTTCAACTCGTTAATTTCAGCTTTATCATTGTAAGCAATCAACATATCATCCACATACAAAAGAAAATACACCCAATTATTATTCTTTAAATGTTTGAAATAAACACATGCATTTTTTGTACTACGATTAAAACCATATGAAAGTATAAAAGAATCAAACCTTTTGTATCATTGTCTAAGCGACTAGTTTAGACTATAAAGAGATTTCTTCAACCTGCATACCCAATCCGGCTTTTCATCTACAATAAATATTTCTAGCTGCTTCATGTAAATGGTTTCCTCTTAATCATCATGCAAGAAATCGGTCTTCACATCAAGTTGTGATAACTCCAAATCGTGAGCAGCAACTATTGCAAGTAGGATTCGAATTGAAGTTTGTCTAACAATTGGAGCAAATATTTCACCATACTCTAGCACCTTTCTTTGTGAAAACCCTTTCGCTACTAATCTTTCCTTGTATCTACCATCATCTTTCACCTTGAACACCCACTTGCAACCTATGGCTTGACTTCATTTAGGTAGTGGTACCAAATCCCAAGTCTTGTTCTTGTGAAAAGACTGTATCTCCTCTTCCATAGCGTTGTTCCACTTCGATTTATCACTCGAATTCAAGGCTTCTTCAAGACTCAATGGTTTATCATGAATTACATGTAAAGCATACTCAAACAAATCAACAAGGCTCAAAAAATGCATATTTCCAATCTCCATATCTAATTGGAGCTCTCTTTGGTCTTTGACTAGCCAGAATGACTATATCGCCTGACTCTCCTTCAGCTTCACCTTGAGCTGAATCCTTTCTAGCTTCATGACCATCACCATCACTACTAGAGGAAATCTATTGACTATCATGTGATGTATCATCAACTGCTATGTCACTATTATCAATAGTAATAGCTGTACTTCGGGTTTGAAAACTTGGAATCTTGGTCTTTTCAGGCTTTTCATCAACTGAATCTGAACCCACTGATAAACCTTCCAAAGGTTTAAACATTGCTGACTCATCAAAAGTCGCATGTTTGGAATGTTTAACTTTCTTCGTAATTGGATTCCAAATTATATAGCCTTTTATACCATTTCTATAACCAAGAAAAACACATTTGGAGGCTCTAGGCTCCAACTTATCATGTCCTGTATTGTGAACCTAAATTGGACATTCAAATATACTAAAATAACTTAATAAAGTGTTTTTACCTCTCCATAACTCCTCTGGAATCTTCCCACCAATGGTTGAGCACGGAATCTGATTAATATTATGTGATGCAGTCGAAATAGCTTTAACCCAAAAACCCTTAGACATATCCGTAGTCAATATCAAGCAATGGACCTTCTCAAGTAGAGTCCTATTCATCCTCTCAGCAACCGCATTGGATTGTGGATCACCAGGCATAGTAAAATGTCTTCTAATACCATGTTGTCTGCAGTAGTCGAGGAAGTCTTTGGAGACATATTTGACACCATTGTTGGATCTAAGAATCTTCAATTTCTTTCCTATTTGGTTTTCAACAAGAGCTAACCAAACCTTAAACTTCTCAAATATTTCTGACTTATCTTTCATTACATACACTCAAACTTTGCGTGAGTAGTCATCAATGAATGAAACAAAATAATAAGCTCAGCCAATAGTAGCTGTAGAGTATGGCCCCCAAAAATCTGAATGCACGTAATCAAGTATCATCTTGGAAGTATGCATGCCATCACCAAACGAAACTTTGGTTTGCTTTGCCAATACACACTCCTTGCAAAAGTCCAATGTGTTGAAGATTTTTCCCTTGATCTTTTTCTTCTTACGAAGTAACTCTAAGTTCCTCTTTGAAGTATGACCTAATATCATATGCAAAGCTTGGTGGCATCCAAACTTATAGAACTATCGACTCCAACACATAATTCTCCATTGACAGTGGTACCCATTAGCAAATACAGATTTCGCACCACAACAACCTTCATCAATACAAGTGCCACTCCAGAAACTCTCAAACCATCTCTGACAATGGTTAAATTGCATCCCAATGATGCTAATTGGCTTAATGATACCAGTGGCTTCCAAAGATCTGGGACATAGCGAACATCTGAAAGTGTGCGAACAATCCTATCATACATGTGAATGCGAACTAAACCAACTCCCATAAACTTAGATGTAGTATCGTTCCCTATAAGGGTG
Source organism: Allium sativum (assembly GCA_030737875.1). Taxonomy (NCBI): domain Eukaryota; kingdom Viridiplantae; phylum Streptophyta; class Magnoliopsida; order Asparagales; family Amaryllidaceae; genus Allium; species Allium sativum. The sequence continues at coordinate 1,039,861,944 of CM060916.1, read as the reverse complement.
GAACTTCCTTCTTTGGCATCAAAGAAAGAAAAATAATCCTTATTAGGAGTCATGTGAAATGATGCTCCAGAATCTAAAATCCAGTGGTCTGCAACATCTAATACAACCGCTATCAATAAATCACTACCATCTTTTTCCATTGCAATAAATGATGAACCATCAGTCTTCTTCTCCAAATCTAAACAGTCTCTTCTCCAATGGCCTGGTTTCTTACAATTATGGCACTTTCCATCTTTAGACTTACTCCATCAACGAGGCTTCCTAGAATTGGAACGTCCCCTATTATTCTTCACTTTCTTCTTTGCTCTTCCTCTCTCAACAAATAATCCTAAACTTCTACTCCCTCCACTACTATCACCAACACCAAACACTTTCATCTAATCTCTCAAATCTTCACCGAGCAAACCTGTCTTCACATCATCTAATTTCAATGTATCTCTACCATAGATAAGGCCGTTAGCGAAACCAGTGCATCGCTCTGGGAGCAAACTCACAGAACCATTGCTTTCTATTCTTCGTCAACTTTCAACTTAACATGCTTCATCAACATGTCATCAAACACACTTAGGTGTTTCTTAATTGAATAACCTTCCTTTATCTTATAAGTGAAGAAAGTCTTCAATAGGATCAGATGGTTAGCGAGGGATTTCTTCATGTAGAGGTCCTCCATCTTCTTCCAAACTCCTTTAGCTGTTGTTTCCTGACTGATTTCAGAAATTACATTCTTTCCCATAGCAGTTTAAAAGTAGTAATGGCTCATTCTTCCATCTCTTCTAATTCCGCTGATGAAATATCAATAGGCAATGCATCTGTATCAAATACTACACGATGAATGCGATTTCTTCTCAAAACTGCTTTCATCATCCACTTCCACTTTTCAAAATCTCCTTCACCATTCTACTTTTCAATCGTCAACTGTACTGATCCTTATGCCACATAGAAGCCTCTGACGTATGGAGGAAGTACTGGCACTAACGTGTTATTTTTACTATTTTCATCTTCTTCTGCCATTCTACCAAACACCTTCTTTGCGAATCTAGCTCTTATACCAATTGTAAGAGTTAATCAATCCCTTTCAGTGGAGAAACCTCAATAGGATCTTGCAATAATGTGATAGAACAAGCAGATTAAGACATTATCAATCAAAGATCACAAAAAAAATAAACAATAGAGAACACACAATATTTATAGTGGTTCCACTATTGCGAGATAGTGTACGTCCACTTCAATAAGGAGGATATTTTAATAATATTCAAGATATTATAGAGTTTTACAGTAGAGCAAAGACGTGAAGAAATACAAATGATCTTCTTATAATAATATTCTCTATGCCTCTCTTTATATAGAGGAAAAATTACTTGAGAATGAAATAATCGATTTATGTAAATAAATCAATTCATGAAAAACTAATATTCCCTTTAGTTTTATTATCATATAATTGATTGATAACTTTCTCATTTCTCCATCAATCAATTCTTTCCCAATTTAATTTCTTTCTGTTTCTTCTTTCACGAAATACGACAACAAAATAAATTGTGAATATCTGCAATATCCCTATCTCCTTATTATTCCTTTCAATTTCTTTCTTGCACAAAACGGGTAACCAAATTACAGAGAATGTCTCCAAAATCTAATTAATTTTGGAAACATTGTATCACCAAAAAAATCCAACAGTTTAGTCTTGTGAAACTCGGTTTGTCAGGCTTATTCAATAAATGTAAATAATAAACTTAATAATGTGATTGGCTCTTGAAACTCAGCTATATGAAGTCAAAAATTTAATTATATGGAACTCTAATCAAGTAACTAGCTCAAATTTATGTAATTTCAGTGAAATTATTTTTAGTATTATCTTCACATTTCTTATATTTGCATAACTTTGGAAATATCAATATAACAGATTGAATTATTTTCAATATCAATGGAAGAAGCAATTTTCCGAAATCTTGCTCCAAAAATTCTATTGAGAAACACTACAAATACAATAATATAGTATAGTAGAATAATATGCTATGATTGCACATATTGATGCTATGTAGCTACAACTTGTTACACACTAATGTATGGTAACATTTTAATCCTAAAAGTAAACGATAAGAAAAATCATAAAGGGGAAATTTACTCATGCATACAGGGATGATGATTATATTATTCTTGATGCACATACACTTTACATAGTAAGTTGCACAGTTAACACAATGATACATTTCATCATAATAGAATGAGAAGTTCACACACTAGAGATATATTAAGAATAACCGCATCCATTAAAAAATATTTTAAATTTTAACATCCAAATGGGGTAACAGTAGAGAAAATTTAATCCAAAAATCACAGCAACATTATAGATAACCTATAATGATTCGCTGCAGCCTGTTTATAGCTTGCAGTACAACCAATATACATATTTAAGTTATATTTAGAAATAAAGCTAAATTAAGCTACATATTTAGTTACTTGATCATGCTTAACTAATAGTCTAATGACATACTAGTGTCGACCATTTGGTAATTAACAATAGAAAATAAATCTTAAACTAAAAAACATTAATTTTTCAGCATACAGTTAAATAATTAAAAAAAGGGGAAAATAACAGTATTTTGTGATAGAAATGAATACAAAAATGATTATCTATTTGTAAACCTAAATTGTAGCTTGTGTGGAGCTATGAATTCACAAATGTATAGTGAGCATTTATACAAGTGACGTGCTATCAATAGATAAGACTCAACTTATTCTTAAAAAGGTATCTTGTTGAAAAAGTCGTCAATGCTTATACATTTGAAAATGAATCCCTATTTCAACTGAAGATTTGTTTAAATATCTTATAAAAACAATCAAAAAAATCACCCTTTTTGCAGATCCTAAGAGAACTTTAGGTCTTTGTAAAAAATACCGATTGAAAGCACAAACTGCACAATAGAAATACAAACTGCACTTAAGCATCGCTTGTTGAACCTTATTTTGCCTGGTCAAGGAGTTTAGCAATGAAAATTATGAAATAAAGAAAAATATATATGCTTTGACCCTATGAAAAAAGATAAGTGTAAACATTAGTCAATTCTAATTGTTGCTACAAGATTTCGGTATCGAAACCAAATTAATGTGAAGGGGTATCGGAGTGAAGCTGACACCAGAATGGAAACCTTGGAAGCCTCCAATCGATACAAAGAACCAGGAAGAGCGATACCAGAAACAGAAGGACTAAGAACCTAAGTCATCACTAAAAGCAAATAGGAGAGGATTTATCCCACATGCTACTGATACCAATAGAGGGAGCAAAAAGCTTGGTACCGATACAAAGAGAATGGCAACAAAGACACGGTACCGATACCGACATATAACAAGAATTTCAACTTGGTGTCGATACCAGACATCAAAGGCATAAACTTGGAATTCGATACCGAATTCATGGGATGGAAGCAAAGAAGCGCTATCAACACCAACACGCTTAGTGTCGATACAATTGCATAAAGGCGATACCAAAGTCGTGAAAGAAGGAGCATACAAGCAACACCCATAGAGTTCAAGCAACAAGGGATTAAGAACCGGTACCAAAACTAGAAGCTATTAATATGAATCGATTCTTATTTGAAGATGCAAAAGAAAGCTATCGATGCAAACTTTATTAATGCCGACACCTAGAAGACACTACCAAAGCCGAAAGAAAACAAAGCAACCCGATATCAGGGGTTTGTCACCAAAACACAAAGAACAGGTTGATACTGGATCCTCGAGGCGGAATCAGGATTCCGACTAGACCACTAATGAAGGAGGCCCAAATTATCTATAAGTAAGACCATAGAGGTCACATTTTGGGATACTTTTCCTCAATCCAAAATCTTATATCCATTTTTGAGAGAGAAAACCTAATTTGTGAATCGATTTGAAGATTTTACTTGTAATTGTTTATGTACTTAATCAAGTGATGAATGAAAGAGACACTTAGCACTTTTCACCAATTCCACTTATTTCCTTGTTGCTAATTCACTTCAAAACCCTCAACTTTGAAGTAATAATTGAACTAACCACTACAAGCCATCTATCTTCCTTCTTGTGTCGAGCTTATGAAGGCCTTATCCCAAGATAACTGTTGATGTTTAAGTCCCGTAAGCGTGATACCCTCCTATTCTTGAATGATGAGAAACTAATCTTCAGACTAAGGGTCTTGATATATAGGAAATGATGAATTAAGTCGTACCTGAAGGGACTATATCATCCCAAGTTCCTTTATTACCATATCCAAACCATATACTCCGGTGTAGATGAAATATAACTTTAATATTTTGACGCTAAAAGGAGGGCTTGAACCTCCGATCCTTTGGATAATTTACCATATCCCTAGTTATTCTAACCCATTGGTTAGACATTGAAGAAGTAAGACCATGGATAAATGGTATCAACAAGGATCTACTGAATCTCGAACGGCTACATCAGACATTGTTGATCCAAGAATTATTAAAGAACAAAGGTTAAGAATGGAAGCTTTGTGAATTATGCGTAAGAAAAAGGAAGTAGAACCATATAACCATGACCATTGGAGCATTAACCCTTTCCATATAGAACCAACCCCATTTTTGCTTTAAATGGTCCTACATTATAGAATATAACTTATTCTCTCACATAAAAGAAGCCATCCATGCACAGGATAAGGGAACTATATTCGAGTAAGGAATAATGAAATATTTCAACTTCTTTACTTATAAATGGACCAAAAGAATTGCGCTTCAGTCTCAAGATACATTAAAAAGAAGATTTGAAGATATAGATGAAGCGATAAAGCTATGTAACAAAAGGGCTAAGTTCTGATGTCGAAAGGGAATCTTCGAGTCAAGACTGCCTACAGAATGCAACCTTATCACACCTATTGAAGTATATACTTCCTAACCAAACACGAGCTTAACTTTTGGAAATCATCAAAGAAGAGACATATATATGAAAGGAAATTAGGGGGGCCTTACTACCACTGCCATATGATTAATGGAGATGAAAGCAACCACTATAGGGTTCTCGAAGGAATGATCATCAAGTTCTTTAATTAAGGCCAATTGCACAAATTTGTAACAGTATCAAATTAGTTCTAACGAAGGATTCCTTGAAGAAAGAATGTATGCATGGTCGGAAGTATGAAAATTGCTTAAAAGTTGGAACCACCTGAAACGGGTGATGCTACCTATGATGGTAGAAAATCCTTGTCCGTTCCAAGATGGCCAGGGCAAGGCGTCTCCTAGAGGCAGGCGATATGTAAGCCTTTAGCCATCCGAAATTATAAAGGGCCAGATTAAAGCATCAAAAGAGTAAGCCTTAATTACTGAGGTGGAGCATCTAAGATCCTTACTCCCGCCTATGATGGCCTGGGTAAGGCACCCCTCAGAGGGGGGGGGGTGAGTGTAGGCCTTTATCCACGTCCAAATCATACATGACCAGGGTAAAGCATCGAAAACCCTTATCCGCGCCTACGATGGTCAGGTTAAGGCATCCCTCGAAGGAGGCCGATGTGTAAGCCTCTATCACCTCCTGCTATGTAAGGGTAGAGTATCAAAAGAGTAAGCCTTTATCCGCACCTACAATGGTCAGGGTAAAGCATCTAAGCCCTTATCACCGCCTATGATGGCCAGGGTAAGGCGCCTCCTGGAGGGAGGTTGGGTAAGTCTTTAGGCCCTGCTTGAGAATTAGCTAGCCAAGCACACCGAACAAATAAATCCCAGAGAGTGGCTCACAAGGCTGAAATGACCAATCAAAGCCCAAAAAGTGGCTCACAAAGCATGTACATTCTCTGCTTTGAAAATCAAACCCGAAATGGGCAACAAAACTATAAGTACTTGAATTTGGGTTTTGGTTCGGGACTTCTATTAATGCTAGATGTGAATTTCTGGTCTTCTATTAAATACCTGAATCTAGGTTTTGGTTCGGGGTTTCTATTAATGCCAGATGTGGATTTCTAATCTTCAATTAGATACCTAAGTTTGGTTTTCAGATCGGGACTTCTATTATTAAAAGATGAAGATTTCTAGTCTTGGATTATAAATACCCGAATTCGGGTTTCGGTAAGGGACTTCTATTATTACCATATGAGGATTTCTAGTCTTAGATTATAAATATCTGTATCCGGATTTCAGAATTTCTATTATTTTCCAGAGACTGATTTTCGGTCTTCCATTATAAATGCTCGAATATGGACTGCAGAACTTCTATCCAAACTTAAAGAAGAGAATTTTCTGGATTTCTATTTTAGCACCCAGATCTGGTCTTGAGATTATAATTCTCATTCCCTAAAAAAAGGTTTTCCAGGATTCTGTTACATAAGCTCAAGTTCAAGCTTTGGATTCCCAGATAAATATACTAGACTCGTAATGCTTCTAAGAAATGAATTTTCAAATTCGCGTACCTGAATCTGGGCAATGGGTTTTCCATTCTCATTTCCGAAAAAGGAATTGTAAATCAGTACTCAGGTTGATATCTTGGGTCTATTATCTAAAAAACCTTCCGACGAAGATCATAATCTCCTAATCTCACACAAGGTTATTTTCTTATATATACAAAATATATATTCATTATTCCGACAAAATATAAAACATAAATGATCGTATAACTCTACCGTGAGCCTTACCCATTACTTAGTTTCGACCCTAATGGTGTCTCTTATAATCTTAGCAAGTTATTATGCATCCTACTCTAAGAAAAAGACTAATACAAGGGTGTTATGTGCTGAATTTTATGCAGAGTAATGCAGTGAAACTCCTAGATGAGGATGTTCTAAACACAAACAAGGATTACACATCAGGTGATACTTATACAATTTACAAAGCTATTTTATAGAATTATTTACAATCACTTCACGAATTATCAAATATGGAAGTTGGATTTTCATACCATAATAACATCAAGTATTTTACATCTCCTTATTTCATCATCTTGACACTATGCCTCGTAACAATTCTTAGTTTTAGTCTTAACTCTCCTGCACCACCTCGCAACAATTGGCTCATTAAACCCTTGAGGTGGATTTAACAAGTGAGGAAAATTCGCAATGAATGGGGCTTTTGATTTAGTCATGGCCTTGATCGGGGTCAGGATTCCTGAAGGCAAACTCTCAAGCAGTACAACTTGCTTTGGCTTCGTCCATCTCAATTTCTATGTCATAACTCGTTAAAGAAATCTACTAATCTCTTCATCAAAGTCGATGGAGGGATTGACCCTTATATGTCTCTTCACAAGGATAGTTTTATCCTTTTCTTTCAGTTAACTTTCCAAAACAGTTACTTGCTCAAGCAAATTCTTAATGGTCAACTTTTGAATATAAAATACTTTTTCTCAAATCATAGCGGGAGCCCCTTTGAGAACACCCCTCTTCTCTACAAGTACTACTGATTCTTCCCTATGTTGGCTGGATGAAATTTCGGATTGATTCCCTTATTTACAAGCAAAACCAGACACAGTTATTCACAAATCCTATCTGAAAGGATGATACTGGTAAAATAATACTTAACAGAAAAGTACACTGCATGAACTCTAAGACTTATCCAAACAAGATTGAAATTATTTTGAGAATACACACACATTAGAGATTACAAAGAATGAGTCTGTTTGTCAAAACACCTATTGTTTATATTACGTATTAACTCAGCACGTCGAGTTTTAAGTCTCATTTAAATTTTTTCCTGATCATCACCTAGAAAGTCAAAGGGAAGTTGGTACTTCATACAAATGCATCGAAGGTCTCCTAGAAAATGGTCCCCTCCGAATTCGAATGTTGTTTGAGTAACATATTGCATCGAGTATTCTCTCATTAGTGTAAAAAAAATGAGTGTAATGTATATCTTTTGAAAATACATCTTTGAAGAGAATGAGATTCTGCCATAACATGGAATAAAATCAGTAATCATCAATGTAAGAAGTTATCATTGGAGGCATATGTTAATAATTCTATAGTTTGACAAATATTCATCTTATTCGCACAATATTAACTTTTTGAATAACTCAAAGATGAATCTATTCTTGTTATACTTGAGCTTTTCTAGGGAGGTCCCCGTGTATTGAATGGACCTGTAGTAGGTTCTAGCAATCCCAGGGTGAAGGTTATACCATGATCATCTAAGCATCATCTGTGAAGACGACGAAGTTGACCCCCACTGTACTCTCCCAAAAAAGAAACATCTACTGTTTCAAATTGGTTACGAACATTATATAAGAAATATATTAAGATGTCCCTATCTTCTATCAACATCCAAAATAAAGTCATTAACTCTTCGTTTTCCTTAATCGTTCTTTCTCTTCGAAATCGTGCTACCTTTAACCTTGGCCCTGCCTCATGATCTTTAAACAACATCAACTTTGAAGCACTTTTATCAATATCATAATATTTTTTAGATAAAGCATTATATTCTTTCAGCAACTTGCTCTAAACGAGACCGAATTATTTCCTTCTATTTCTTATCTAACTCTACCTTATGATATGAGGCAATATTTTTCCTTGTCTATGCATTATTATAAGGAACCAATTACCATGAATTAAAAAGGGAATAAAACACTTCAAAAATGAAAGCCATACCTAAGAAGTAGGGACTTCAGCTGAGCATGATTCTCTTTTCCTTTCTCCCTTGGTTGGAGAGACCACTATCCTTAGCAAAAGTTTTAGCTTGATCCTTATTAGTAGGAGCATTCGATGGATTAGGTTTTGCATCCTCGTAGCCATGAGTGCCATCAGTAGAAGGAGGAGGGATGTCATCTCCTCCACCAAAGTCACCATGATGGTCTTTGCATTTAGAACCAATATCATTGCCATCATCACCCCCTCATTGTCAACAACAACAACATTGTCTTCCTCCTCTTCGTCATATGGGTTAAAATCATTAGGAAGATCTTCAATCTACAAAAATTGCTTGGGCTCCATCGCATCTCTTTCAAGGACTTGAATCCCCTACTTGATTTTCTCAATTCTGTTCATATCGATGCCCGTAATAGGAGGATCAATCGAAAGGAATTCCATTTTAGGATACTTCTAGAAGTTATTAGAGTACACCAAGAAAAAAGCGTCTTTGAAAAAGTTCAACATCGCCTTTGGAAGAAAAAAATCAATGAATGAAGAAATTCTATCTTTAGCATTAGAAATTATTCGTTTAGCGTTGTAACCACATCATGGGTGTTAGAAATACAGTCGTCTTTCTCTTTTAGCTGGTCAGCATGGTTGGTCACTATGCTTTCTCATCTTCCGGATCCTGCTTGGATGACTCAAGAGCTAAAACTTTGTCAAACAAAAGATTATTAGCCTTTTTCTCGTCCTGGAGTTGCGACTCAGCCTTTTCAAGAAATATTTTTAACTCCATATTTACTTTTTCATGCTCTTACTTTGTTGCACTCAAAACATTGACCTTCGACTCCAGAGCGGATTTCTCCTCTTTGAATTTTGCAATCTTAGAAGAAAATGGAGTAGACATCTCCTAAAGGGAGAACCATTTCTGATTATCTGAAAACAAGAAAGTAGAATCAACATTTATGTAAGACTGAAAGATAAAAAAACACTAAGAAAATTAATGGTGTACCAAAAGTTGTTGTTCGACGAGAAATCGTCGCAAATTCATCAAGTCTGAAGACAAGGAGGGCAGTGAAATGTTCGTAATATTTCAGAGGGAAGAACAAGTCTTACAATTTTATCAAAAACTTGAATCTGTGCAGAAGGTCCAGAGGGACTGACATGTTTGGGAGAAGAATGCACATTTAACTCTTGTTCCACCAAATTTAACGACCTTGAAGAATCAGACACCCAAATATGATTAACAAACTCACTGCCTGTGGTTGCCGTTTGTGAAGAGTCAGCCACAGGAGTAACACTAGTAGAAAAAACAGTAGGATCAGGAGTATGCTGCTCAGTGGACTCAGCAACAATGTCCTTTGAAAGAGAGGAAGGAGTATAAGTTTCATCCTTTTTCCATTTCGAAGCTGGCTCTTTTGCAGTTGTGATAAGTCTTCTATTAGCCACAACCTTAGATATGCCTAGAACATCTAGAGTAGATTTCTCAGCAGAAGCCTCGGTAGTTAATCAAAATAATGATATTAGGAAAACAGAGTCAAAAAGATTAAATGCGAGATAAGATTTTGAAATCGCTTTAAAGGACCATTCTAACTCGAAGTTCCTAGATATAGTGGGGTCAAGTGTTCGGATATACTAGAGCCCAAAGACATATTCTTATACTAGAAAAATGAAGGAGTGATTGCCCCAAAATCTTTTGTCCTGGAGGGAGAAAGGCGTGCTTTTGGAGATTGTGCAGAGTCAACAAAAGGGATCGTTTTCCCAATTTCTCAGAGGGCTTATAAATTATATCAACAACCTTAGTTTCGTCATCACTCAAACTTTTCCTCGTGGGAGTAGAAGCTAAAAAGAAACAAAGATTAAAAAAGCATGGAAATGACACAATAAATATAGAAAAGAATAAAAGCTCACTAGGATTGGAAAAGTGCCCGAAATACCGAGGAGCATCAGATATAGAAAAATTGTTTTTCCCAGTCTTTAAATTTATTGATACTATCACTAATCAGTTTCTTTGTAGGATTCACGCAAAGGATAGGTGAATTTACTCCTTTAGCTATAAATAGTCATAGAAAATGATGAAGAAGGAGGGAAATGATGGAAGATTGTCCCAACTCAAGTGCTAAAATCTCAAGGGATAGAAGATAGGTCTATATGTTTGGAGTTGGCTGGATGGGAGCAAGCCGAAGATGTTGCAGGATCCCAGAAATGAAATCTGGGAAGGGAAGAAGCCACGTGCCAAATATGGGTGGCCGAGTATGCAAAAAATCTTTCTAGGGGATTCTAAATAGTACCTTTTTCAGAAACGAGGATGGCATCTACCCCTATCACATCGAATTCCTAAATAATCATGTTCACTTCATTTTGAAATTGAATGAGAGAATGTTGTGGAACAATTCCCTTCTTTGGCTGAGGGGTAGAAGAACAGCTTGGATTCGATTCATCAACACTTTGCTTCTTAGACAAGATGTTGCCAAGTGATATTGTTACATAAAAACACATTAGCATAGTGATTTAATAAAAGTTAGAAAAATAAAACAAACAATTTTATTAAAGTACGTATGTGCTGTTTACAAGTTTAAAACCATGATGAGTACTCACTGACATTAGTTATCTAATATTCTCATAGAAGATTGGAATATATCATGGGTCATTAGAATTGGATTCTTTACAAAATTCACATAATGTCATGCAATATACATATGCTGAAAATTACTAAGTTTTTGGTGTGTCATCACCAAGACAAAAATAACTAAAAACTAGGATCAAACTTATAATGTTCAAATGGTTTCATGATACTATACCCTTTCTCAAATGAGGTTAAGTTTTAGTATTAGCTGCATTGGAAAAACGGTGAAACCGAAACCAAGAACGGATCAAATTCTTAGTACCGACAATACAGAAACCAGATAATATATTGTCTATACAGAAAATTTAACTAATACCAAAGGAACTTAAGATAGGATACGAATAAAATCGAAACCAAGAGTATATCCATATTGGTAGCGGTCTAACCGACACCAAAGTCTCCAACAAAACCGAAGGAAGTATTAGTATCGGTGGACCGGTACCGAAAGGAACTGATAACAATTGGCTTCAATTTCATTGGTGTCTAAAATAATTCTTTTGTTATGATAGTAATTCAGATCCTTCATTTCCAACATGCTAATTTTGCTTTTTGTACATCGAAAAACATATAACTTCAAATAATGGGGAAAGGTAGATGATAGATACTTATGATTCACCATTAATGCCCATTTAAGCTAATTGCAGTTTACTCGATTTCATTCTAATGGGAAATCAAAGTTTATTTAACCTCATTTGAGTTCATAATTGAGCTTTGGAGATAACGATTTTCAAACCTTAACTTAAATCAATTCATAAAATAAGAAACTTACACCGAGAGAATCGAATTTGTAGCTCTAGAAGTTGATGGAATTTTGGGGAATAGTGATTCTCGTTCCAGCTATATTTCTTGCAGGTGAAGAAAAGGATGAGAGGAGAAGAGAAGAAAAGGATTTATACGGAAGTACCTCTAATCGTAACCATACATGCAAGTACGAATCAACAATTTAGATCAATCATAGTAGGCCGAAAGGAGAGAAAAGCATGTACTTTCAAGATAGTATAGAGCAAAGGCCAAAGTTATGACTTGAAAAGTTGAAAATACCCCTTTACTAGGGGGAAAGTGTTACTACAAGATTTCGTACCGAAACCGAATTAATGTGATGGGGTATCAGAGTGAAGCTGACGCCAAAATGGAAACCTCAAAAGCCTCTGATCGATACAAAACACCAGGGAAAGCCTATACCGGAAACAGAAGGACTAAGAACCTAATTCTTCACCAAAAGTAAAAAAGAAGAGGATTCATCCCACATGCTATCGGTTCCAACAGAGCGAGCAAAAGCTTGGTACCAATACAAAGAGAATGGCAACAAAGACACAATACTGATACTGATATACAACAAGCAGTTTAGCTTGGTGTCAGTACCAGACATCAAAGGCACAAGCTTGGAATTCGATACCGAATGCATGGGATGGAAGAAAAAAAGCGCTATCAGCGCCAACACGAATACAATTGCATAAAGGAAATACAAAAGTTGCAAAAGAAGGAGCATACAAGCAACACCCATAGAGTGGAAGCAACAAGGGATTAAGAACCGGTACAGAAACTGAAGGCTATTAATATGAATCGATAGTTAGGAGACGATGCAGAAGAGAGCTATCCATGCAAATATGCTTAATGCCGACACCTAGAAGATGTTACCAAAGCTGAAAGACACCAAAGCAAGCCAATATCAGGGGTTCGCCACCAAAACACAAAGGGCAGGCCGATATCAAATGCTCAAGGTGGAACCAGACTTCCAACTGGGCCACTACCGAAAAAGGCCCAAATTGCCTATAAATAAGACCCCAGAGGTCACATTTTGTGGGGCTTTTCTTCATTCCAAAATGTTGTATCCATTTCTGAGAGAGAAAACACTAATTTTTAAATTGATTTAGGATTTTACTTGTGGCCATCTGCATACTCAATCAAATGATTGGAAAAAAGAGACATTTAGCACTTGTCACCTATTCCACTTATTTCCTTGTTGCTAATTCATGTCAAAACCCTCAACTTCGAAGTAATTACCGAACTAACCACTAAAAGCCATCTATCTTCCTACTTGTGTCGAGCTTATGAAGCCCTTATCCCAAGATAATTGTTGATCTTTAAATCCGGCAAGCGTGATACTCTCCTCTTCTTGAAAGATGAGTAATTAGTCTTCAGACTAAGGGTCTTGATATCTAGGAAACGATGAATTAAGCCGTACCTAGATGGACTAGATCATCCCTAAGTTTCCCTAGGACCATATCCAAACTTTTTTTGCGGTGTTGACAAAAAATAATGTTAACACTGATACAAATACAAATATAATTTTATCTACAAAAACAACTTTGAGCACCATTTTATTACACAAATGGTCCTTCATGAAGAAATTCCCAGGTAGGAAATTAACTTATTAGATGAATGTTGATTTTTAAAAGAGCTCAAAATTCTACAAAAATCTTTTTGAAGACAATGACTAACCAAATGTTTTCCAAGCACAGAGCAACTTTCCACATATGAGATATAAACCAAATATGATTATGAACAATTTTAAATTAGATATGCGAGATGAAAATAAAAGGAAGCCTTGTCACATTTTATGTCATACTTATAAAAAGTCGATATCAATTTGATTAATACATAATACATTACAAGGTATAAAATAAATAAGATGTTAGCACATAGGGTGTAATAGGTTATAAAATTAGTAAGCATTTCTATTTATTTGCTTCTGTTTCAGATTACAAGTTAAAAAATTTATAAATCAATTTAATAAAATTAATAAGCTGTTATTGGTTATAAAATTAATAAGCTGTTAATTGTTATAAAATTAATTAGCTGTTTCAGAAGGAAAGAAACTAGGAAGTAAAGCTCTTTAATGTTACAGGTTATAAAATCAATAAGCATTATATAGAATTAATTAATTAGATGCCGAGGAGGTCAAATGATATTCATTCTAAAAAAATAAAAATAAAAATAAAATTACCTTCGGTTTTCTTGTAGTAGCTTTCATGTTAATAACTATAAAATTCATCACCAATAGTGGTAGAATGCTAAAGTTTTTACATAATAATGAGTGTTAGAATCATAGCATGAGAAGAAACACATAAATAACATAACATAAATACAAATCCATGTCCAGATTCTTTTATTTTTTTAATTTCAAAACAAACATAGCCAGGCACCAGGTGCCCATAGATATTTAATTCACCTAACCATTGCTATAAACTCTCAAGCTATGCAATTTTTTTCATTGGTGCTTAAATTAACTTGAGTTCACTTAAGAATCACTTAGTGGAAGCTTATTTTTCCTAGTCAAGGAGCTTTAGCAATAACAATAGTGAAATAAAGAAATATACATAGGTTTTGATCTATGAAAAAAGGACAAATATAAACATAAGTTGATTCTTGAAAAAGAAAAAAATTTGAGCACCATTTTGTCATACAAATGTTCATTGCTGAAGATAGCCTCAGGTAGATAATTTACCTATTGGGTGAATGCTGATTTCTAAAAGAGCTTGAAATCGTACAAATAATTAAAATAATCTTTCGATTCAAATGGTTAAAATTACGTTCTATGATTTAGCAACCATTTTGAAAACTTAGCAGACTAACTTACTTTATTTTTTTAAAAAATAATAATACCAAATTCTTTCGAATGTAAAAATGATTTTGAAAGTTTTCCAAATGAATAGAAAGCCCATAACAAAATAGTAAGGAGAATACCAGCGTAGCGAGTCGAGCATCGAGCCATTCAACAAAACAAAGTTCTTCATCAATGCCGACAAAGGTCATCGACTGCATCTATGTATCAGCTGATTGATGAAGTCGCTTTTCCTCTCTATGTCCGCTTTTATCTAGCAATATGTTACTACCAAAATTAACTCCGAAATAGGCTGATGGTGAAGGGGTAGAAGGCCGTCACAAGCATAAAAGAATTTTCCACATGCAAAATCCAAACACAAGGTGAAACCGAAAGCATAAGGGACAAGCCGAGAGCTATGCAACAACACCATCATTAAGGAAAAGAGCTCAAAACCTATACAAAAAAAGGACATCGGAAGGGTGATTCCGAAACGATGGGGAAACAACAGATGATCATCCAAAGCCAAAAGGCAATGAAGAGAGAGACCAAAAGTCCAACTAACCGGAACACTAAAAGAATGAAAGGGCTATTGGTATTAACTTGCTTAATACCGATACCTCAGGGGATGAAAGCACCAAAGACACAAAGTTTGAACCATAAAAGAATTATCCAGGAACCAGCCACCGGGACCCCTATTAGATGATTGTCGAAAGGCCCCTCTAGTAAACAACTAATGAAACACTAGAAAAAACCTTCTGTAATGTCAAGATACACTTCAGGAATCTACCGAAAGGTAAGCCAGAACCCCAAAGATAGACAAGCTATCCACACTAATCTGCTTAGTGTCGATACGGACAGGGCCGGCGGACCCGACAACCATTCACTTGAATCATAAAGGCAAGCTCTACAAAGTGTTAATAGCAAGACTGAGAACCCATGACTGGAAGCCTATATCCGGAAGCCTATATCCGAAAACCTACATCCGAAAGCTATTCACACCGCCAGGCTTAGTAGCAATACAAAGAAGATAGACATGACATCAACAAAAAGCTTCAAAGACCGAGACCATACTCCCGAAAGCCAAAATCGGTACCTAAAAAAGCCATAAGCTAGGCCTTCAGAACCTGATTGACATTGAAAAGTGTTTATTTTATTACTCTTATGCTTTATCTTTTGTAAATAAATAAATGATACTTTGGGTATTTTTTATGTGTTTTTACAGATTTCAAGCGTTGCCTCCTTCAATTCAAATCAAAGGCCAACTACAAGAAAGAGCTACTTCCTCACATCAAATTCATTTCAATTGCAAAAGAAGCAGTAGCTCACTGGTAAAGGCATAGGAATTGGTGTTGAGAGACCCGAGTTCGAACCCCGTCAAGCTCACTTTTTGCCAAAGAAACGGAGCGCGTTCACACTGGCCCTTTGCTTTGAGAAATATTTGGACTAGTGTTATGTTATATATATACATACACATATTCATGTGTATGTATTTATGATGTGCACCAACTAACATTTCAGCAATAGCCATATTCTTATCATGGAATTAAATTCAAATCATTCAATTTCAATTAGAAGAATTTCTGATTGAATTGCTGCCAAGAAAAGATCCATTGTGAAGATTTTATCCTTTGTGCCTTGGGATTCTAATAAGCATCCTTGTTTGGAGGAATCAATTACATGCACCAATCAGTTAGCCACATGAGAGAATTGAAAGATATGGAAAATATTTACCCTGATATGCCAGATTTTCTCCAATCAAGTTAGTCAAGGAAGGCAAGAGATATTCATGAATGAGGAGGCCCATTTATTCATAGACCTAATTAGGGTTTTCCCATTCTCATCTATAAATATGTGATTGTAACCATTGTAAAAATTATTCATTCTTCTGTACTCTCTTTTAGTTTTAATAAAGCTTTCTTTTCTTCAGTTTCAGCATTTTATTTTCATGGCAAATTGTGTTGTCTAGTCAATTAGATTTGCTAGAACACAATTTGTTATTGCTTCTATTTTTCTTACTAGTGATTGACCGACTGATTAGATTCAGCGGTAATCCTAGTTTTTATTTTCAGTTGTTGATTTCTTTTCTGCAATTTTATTTCCAGTGTTCTATTTTATTTTAATCATTGAATTTATTACAGATCCGATTAGATTCGAATCTGTAGTGAATTTAATTGCATCTTTTATTCGTAGTTTCAGTTTTTATTTTGCTTTGCGAAAAAAATCAACCTCTAAGCTTTGTCTAGCTCGTCCAAGAGATTAGATGAATAATTGATTTAATTCACCTCCCTGTGTTCGACCTGTATGCTACACGCCTGTATGCTTGCAGAATTTATTACAAATGTCGCGCTTTTCTAATTCATAGACTAGCGTCGATCAAGTTTTTGGCGCCGTTGCCGGGGAGGTAACGATTAAATTTTACTATTTATTTAATTTCTGATTCGAGTTAGTTTTATTTTTATTTTTATTTTTGTTTGATTTTGTCAAAAAAAAAAGATCAAATTTTCTTTCATCTATTTGCAATTTTCAACCTTCTTTCCATATTTTTCTACATCAGTTTTCCTCTTCTTCTTTTGCAAGTTCGAAAGTACAAAAAAAAAATCCCTTCTTGCAAATTTTCTTCTTTGTTCAGTACTGCCGAACACTAACCAACTGAAATCACGAAGCCATCAGTTCACAAATCCACCATCTCTCTCACCAATTCAACAGCCAACTGTTCACCGACAAACCCTCTACTACATCATCCTTACAGCACAACCATCAACTCTACACAAACCAAATCACACTCACAGATCAGCCACCATTCCACCTTACAAGCCTTCAACAAGTCCATCGAAACTTCCACTAACGCACTGCCTAAGTTCCTCAGTCATCTCACCCACCTTCACCATCTCTGAACACGTCCATCATCATCAGGTCGAGACAAATTTCCAACATCACTGAAAGCTCCTACCTTCCTCCCATACACAAACCAGTCAAACTCCATAAACCACCTACAAATTCACGCATCTGAACGGCAAAAAAAAAAAAAAAAAAAAAATCGAAAACCCAAATCGCACCTCATAAATCAACACAAATCCAAGCCTTAATTGAAACCTCAATTCCAAATCGCGTTTCTGAGTCTGTTGTACTCGGGTTTGTATTTAAGAGGATTTCGAATTGTTTTCTCAAATAGCATCACAGTTTGAACGAAAAACTTGAACGTCGAAGTGTTTCTGGGGAAAGTTTGACTAGAGATTAGTTTTTTTTTTTTTTGGTGTGGCTGACTGTTGAGCGATTTTATTTTTGAGGAAGAGGATAGGGCATTGAATCTATCTGTGCGGCTTGGGTATTTGTAGGTGTAAGGGCTTCATTGTGGCCTGGTTTTCGTACTTGTATTTAATTTAGTCCTTTGTTCATATTATTTTATTTTTTGGCCTTTAGTTAGTTTTGCTCTTATTAAGTTCAATCCCCGAACCCGTGCCGCAGCGCAGTCAAGCAATTAATAGAAGGGGACAACAACAGAAAGCAGCAGACGATTCAGATGGGTTGGAGCGGTTGCACACCAAGTGGGGTGTGAACGCGCTAGCGCTTCCCAAATTCACTGGAGGACTGCCAATCAAGTTGAAAACTTTTAAAACACTACAGGTGCTCTGCTGCAAAGAAAAAAATATATAGACAATTGTTGTAAAAAAATTTCTGCAGGGGCAGCGGCTTTGAATGTACAATTTTTAATTTCTGCAGCTATTTTGCGTGATTGTTGTTATTTCTGCATTTTTATTCATTCTATTAAGGGCAATACCCCAATTCACATAAGGTGAGGGATTTCATCACCCTTTCCTTAGCCCACAAATTGCATCTCATCGTAGAATCTGACTAAAAATAACGGTTAGACATTGGACTTAAGGGAGTCACGGGCTCATCTAGGGCTTAATTATATTGTGATAGTTGATTCATTTGGAACGAATTATTTCTTGGTGTCTAGACTACGGCAGAGAAATAACCGTTTATAAATATTACGGTGATTCGTAAACATTATATCGGTTGTTACTCTGAAGGTACTTAAACCTTCGGCTGCATTGCTAGGGTGATTCCTGGTGCACCAATAACTCCTGTCCGTTAACTGGCTGAGAAATCTTTTGATCTAAGTAATCAAACGCATCACTTTATAATTTTGGGTTAAGAGCCAATAAGGACAGAAAATTTCATTGTAGCTGATTTCTGTGCTTGCATTTAACAACAATGAGTGAAAAAGTGTTAGCCAACAAAATTCTCCTAGGGGTTCTCGAATCAACCAAAATTTTCCAACCGAATTGGATCAAAATCGAGTGAATCAAAACTTTCCAGACTTTGGAGATCAAAATCAAATAAATCAAAATTTTCAAAATCTCAATATTCAAATGGATAGACCCTTGTCTCTTCGTGATCGATGTTATCCTACTAGGACCGTTCAACCATCTGTCATTGTGTTCCCACCAGCTGAAGGAAACAATTTTGAGCTAAAACATTCTTTTATCCAAGGGGTACCAAAATTTACTGGGTCTGAAAATGCTTATGAATTTCTGAGTGAATTTGAATTGTATGCCTCCACAACAAAAATGCAACAACTATCTAACGAATCGATCAAGCTAAGGCTAATTCCATTTGCACTACTTGAAAGCGCTAAAAGATGGCTAAATTCTCTTCCACGACATTCCATAAGAAGTTGGGATGAATTTGTCATTGCATTCTTGAAAAAGTTTTTCCCTTTCCATAAAACTCTGAAAATCCGAACAGAGATAAATCAATTTTGTCAAAATGAGGGGGAAACTTTTTCAAAATACTTTGAGAGATTCAACCAGCTATTATATAGTTGCCCTCATCATGGAATTCTAAAAGATCACTTGTGTCAAATTGCATATGAAGGGCTAAACTATCAGACTAGAACTCAACTAGAATCAATGTGTGGAGGAGACTTTATGTCTAAAACAGCCGATGAAGCTTGGCAATTCTTAGAAGATTATTCTGAAAAGGACATGCAGTGGGAATCGATTCGTGTTCCCATTCGTACTTCTACTAGAGGAGTGCATGTCGTGGACCCAAGTCAAATTCCTTTAGAAAATCAAACTCCTCAAGCCGGAGAAGGGTTACCCCACTATTACTCTCAAGACCAAGCCAATGCCATAGCTCAAAACAACCCTTACTCATCCACGTACAACCCTGGTTGGAGGAACCACCCAAATTTTTCCTGGTCGAACCCCAATAATTCGGCTAACCCATCTCACGTGCAACCCTTTATTCCCAATCCGAATTACCAAGGTCCACCCCCCAATTCTCAAACCTCTCAAGCTACACCTCAATCCAAACAACCTTATAGGCACCCCAATTTTCAATCATCAAACCAATCATCTCAATCTTCTCAACTATCACAAGATATTGGGCGTCTAGAAAAACAGATGAACTCTTACGAAGCTAAAATAAACTCGCAAGACGCTAAAATGGACCAAATGTTTAATATGATGAAGGAATTTATGAAAACTCATGAGAAGGGAAAATTGCCTAGTCAACCCGAGGTGAATCCAAAGTATAACCCTCGTGCTGTAAATTCTTGTGAGGACGAAAACTATAATCCAGTCAACGCTATTACAACCCTTCGATCTGGAAAGAGGATTGATAATAACGTGGACGACCCTAACGAACCTGCTAACTCGACCCCAACCCCTAATCTTACTGATCACCCATTGGCTTCGACTGCCAATTCTTCTAAACCTCAAGTTTCCTTAAATGTTGGCAATCCCAACAGTTCTTCTCCCAGTGTCGGCAAACCCGACCCGCCTTCGAAAAATAATGTTGGCAATACCAACATTCCATCTTCTACGACCTTACCACCTTCTATTTCCTTGGATAAACCTTCTTCCACGAATGATGAAACTGATCGTAGAGTCGAAAAACCTATAGCTCCTTTTCCTCATAGACTCAATAATAAGAAGAAAGTGGCAAATTTCGATAAAATTCTGGAAATTTTCAAACAAGTCCGTGTGAACATTCCTCTTTTAGACACTATTGAACAAATTCCGCAATATGCTAAATGTCTTAAAGAATTGTGCACACAAAAACGTGCGACCAATGTCCCAAAAACCGCCTTTCTAACTGCGAATACAAGCTCTGTTCTTTCGAATCTTGCCCCAGTCAAGTACAAAGACCCTGGCTGCCCTACGATTGATTGCAAAATAGGAAACACCCATATCTCTCGTGCTCTACTTGACCTTGGTGCCAGTGTCAACCTTCTCCCTTATACTGTCTATCGTCAGCTTGGACTAGGGGAGATTAAACCAACAAACATCACACTTCAACTAGCCGATCGATCTGTCAAAAAGCCATTGGGAATTATCGAAGACGTCTTGATACAGATCGAACAGTTTTACTTTCCTGTCGATCTCATAGTTTTAGAAACAGAGCCTGTCTCAAATCCCAACGTTCAAATACCATTGATCTTAGGACGCCCTTTCTTAGCAACCTCTAATGCTGTCATTAATTGTAGGAATGGTCAGCTTCGACTTTCCTTCGGGCACCTAACCATTGAGCTAAATATCTTTAATCTCAACAAGCAACCTAGGGATTTTGAGGTCGATGAAATTGACATGATTCAAACCACAGTTGATGAAACCTCTAGTGACACTTCTGAAGCCTTGAAAATGTGTCTTGACCATTTCGACTCTGATTTAGATGAACTCGAATACATTTCTGAACTAAACAACATTCTTGACTCCGACACTTCGTCACCTGAATCTAACCAAGGAATGTTGACCAATGTGGACACACACGAACATCCCAAGTTGGACCTCAAACCATTGCCACACGACCTTAAGTATGCATACTTGGACCCATCACAAACTTTTCCCGTAATCTTGGCCTCTGATCTTACCGAAGACCAAGAAGAAAAAGTTTTGGAAATTTTACGGGAAAATAAAGACGCCTTGGGGTGGGAAATTAGCGATATAAAAGGAATTAGCCCATCAATTGTGGAACATCGCATACATTTAGTTGATGAGGCTAAACCCACCCGTGAGGTTCAAAGGCGATTAAACCCAAACATGAGAGAAGTGGTCAAGGAGGAGATAATCAAATGTCTAGACAATAACATCATCTATCCCATCTCTGATAGTACTTGGGTGAGTCCGGTACAAGTTGTACCAAAGAAGTCAGGAGTCACAGTGATAAAAAACGACAGTAATGAACTCGTCCCAACAAAAATCAAAACCAAATGGCGTGTGTGCATCGACTATCGAAAGCTTAACTCAGCCACACGAAAAGACCATTTTCCCTTGCCTTTTATTGACCAAATGCTCGAACGCTTAGCGGGACATGAGTACTACTGTTTTCTCGATGGATACTCTGGCTATAACCAAATTCCTGTTGCTTTAGAAGATCAATATAAAACCACCTTTACTTGTCCCTTTGGAACCTTTGCTTATCGTCGCATGCCTTTTGGTCTTTGTAATGCCCCCGCGACTTTCCAAAGGTGTATGATGAGTATTTTCTCTGATATGGTGGAAGAATTCTTGGAAATATTCATGGACGATTTTTCAATATATGGATCATCTTTTTCCCAATGTCTCACTCATTTAGAACTCGTCCTTAAGCGTTGTAAGGAGAAATCACTCGTCCTTAATTGGGAAAAATGCCACTTTATGGTAAAAAGGGGGATAGTTCTAGGTCATGTCGTCTCCAAAGATGGCCTAGAAGTCGATAAATCCAAAATCGATTTGATTGCTAATTTACCTCCTCCAAAGTCTGTCAAAGATGTTCGTTCATTTCTTGGCCATGCAGGATTCTATAGAAGATTCATTAAGGATTTCTCAAAAATTTCAAAACCTCTCTCGAATTTACTTGCCAAAGACGTAAAGTTTGAATTTTCCGATGATTGCAAAACATCTTTTGAAACTCTTAAATCACTCTTGACCACAACTCCCATCATTCAACCTCCTGATTGGACTCAACCCTTCGAACTTATGTGTGACGCTTCTGATTTTGCTATTGGAGCCATCTTGGGTCAGCGTATCGATAAACTCCCTCGACTCATTTATTACGCTAGCAAAACTTTAAACGAGGCCCAACTGAATTACTCAACTACTGAAAAGGAATTTTTGGCAGTTGTCTTCGCTCTTGAGAAATTCAGACCATATCTCATAGGATCCAAAGTCATAGTTTACACTGACCATGCTGCCCTACGATATTTGCTTTCTATAAAGGATGCCAAGGCCCGCTTGATTCGTTGGATCCTTCTTCTTCAAGAATTCGATATAGAAATACGAGATAAAAAGGGTTCTGAAAATGTCGTAGCTGATCATCTCTCTCGAATTGTGCACGAAAATGATAACGACACCCAAATCGATGACTATTTTCCTGACGAACAACTCCTTTCGATCTCTAACACCCCTTGGTACGCTGACATTGTGAATTATCTTGTCACACAACAAATGCCCGCTGAATGGTCGAAACAAGATAAACAAAAATTTCTCTCGAAAGTTCGAAACTTCTATTGGGACGACCCATATCTTTTCAAATACTGTCCAGACCAAATCATTCGAAGGTGTGTGCCCGATCATGAACACCAAAGTATTCTCTCCTTCTCACATGACCATGCTTGTGGCGGTCATTTTGGAGCAAGAAAAACTGCTGCAAAAGTTTTGCAAAGCGGTTTTTATTGGCCCACACTCTTCCGTGATGCTTTCAAATTTTGCTCTAAATGTGAGCGATGTCAAAGAACGGGTCGAATCTCTAAGCGAAACATGATGCCTCTCAACCCCATTTTAGTGATTGAGTTATTCGATGTTTGGGGCATCGATTTCATGGGACCATTCCCTAATTCATTTGGGAATCTTTACATCTTGCTTGCGGTAGACTATGTCTCAAAGTGGGTTGAAGCCATTCCGACCAAAACCAACGACAACAAGGTTGTTGTCAAATTCCTCAAAGAAAACATCTTTTCATGCTTTGGCACACCTCGAGCTATCATTAGCGATAATGGCACTCACTTCTGTAATCGTGCTTTTGAGTCCTTGCTCAAGAAATACTCAATCACACACAAGCTGTCAACACCTTACCATCCACAAACTAGTGGACAAGTAGAAGTTTCCAATAGACAAATCAAACAAATTCTTGAGAAAACCGTGAATTCCAATAGAAAAGATTGGTCCGTAAAACTGATTGATGCACTTTGGGCTTTTCGTACTGCTTATAAAACCAATCTAGGGATGTCACCATATCGATTAGTCTTCGGAAAAGCCTGCCACTTACCTCTTGAATTAGAGCATCGCGCTCTTTGGGCCATAAAATTTTTGAATTTTGACTTAGAAAAAGCCGGCTCACATAGGAAGTTACAAATTTCGGAATTAGAGGAATTAAGAAACGAGGCGTATGAAAATGCGAAAATCTACAAAGAAAGAACCAAAGCCCGACACGACAAAAACATACTTCGTAAGGAATTCAACGTAGGTCAAAAAGTTCTTTTATACGACTCTAGACTTCACTTGTTTCCAGGAAAACTCAGATCTCGATGGACTGGACCTTATGTCGTGAAAACAGTATATCCTCATGGAGCGGTTGAAATTGAAAATTCTAGGGATGGAAAAGTCTTCAAAGTAAACGGTCAACGACTGAAACCATTTTTGGAATTCGAGCAATATGACGAAGATGACTCTATCGATCTGCATGATCATCCACCATGAAATCAGGTGGTACACGTTCTTTTTCTTTTATTTTTCTTTTTCATTTTTTTTGAATTTTATTTTTGCTTTAGATAGTTGGGACACTGTCTCAATCAAGTGTGGGGGGGAGTCTGCATTTCATCCATTTTCATTTTTCCTTGTTTTTATTTCTTTTTATTTTCAGCCATTTAAGTAGGATCATCATACATTTTAGATTGTAGTAACATACCATAATTTTTTTTTTGAAATACGACTCATTTTCAATTGATACAGAAAAATAAGTTTGCAATTTTTAGCCAGTTGATAGTATTTTTCTCTCTCAACTTAGATCGAATAAGAAATGTAATGAAAAGTTTAATTTTGAGGGATAATAGTGTAACCGGTACATAGGGAGATTCTTAGGTGATGGCCATGAAATCTATTCTATATTGTAGACTTTGTTTAAATAAGTGGAGGACTTAAAATACTTATATTGGCTTTTCAAATCTTTAAAACTAAGTTGTGTTAAGTTGAATTCGCGTAACTCTCTTTTGTGCTTATATTTTCGATAATAATAATAATAGTATTCCAAGGGTATCCAACATTGCTTGTATATCGAGCGTTGGTGTGCAAACCCGCCAAGCTCTATCCGACACGTTGTTGACAAAGTCAAAGTTGGAATATCTTGGTCTCATTTTATGAGATTGGACACCTAAGGATTACCGACACGTTGTTGACAAAGTCAAAGTCGGCCTGCACAATCCGCCAAGCTCTTTACCTACTCTCCGTTAGTCCGCGAGGCAGTGCATGGGTGGTAAACCTTGGTCTTTTTAGTTAGGTGTATATACTTAATCATAAATCTTAAAATTTTATAGAATAAAGAATAAGCGATGATACCCAAACACTTCTTGACCTTATTGATTTGACTAGCCATACATGAGAAAATTAGAATACCACTTTGCAAACTGTGCCAAGCAAGCTAAGAATTATTTCATGGCTGCACTATGTTATCGACCGAACTAACTGGCCAAACTGGAATATAACATTTGAAAACTTGATTTATATTGAAAATTTGTGACAAGTCGAGGTATCTAAAATAAAATCAACTGATTAGAAATTGTTAACTTAATTTGTTGTACCACTTTCCTGAAATAAGTCGTGTTGTCATTTTTCATTTTTATTTGCATATGTCCATTGCATTCATGTAATTTCATTAGAATCATAGCATACTGCATTTGGATTTTGTGGGTAGTATCCGCTGAAAACCCTCACGAGACACCACTCATCCTACTAGGGACACCTAGAGGTTTAACGGCTTGTTGCATACGCTCAATGCAATCGTGTTTCCTACGAAAGTGTGACCTATCTAGTTTAGTTTTTCATTTTTTGTTTTACTCGAGGACGAGTAAAAGATAAGTGTGGGGGTATTTGATTGACATTGAAAAGTGTTTATTTTATTACTCTTATGCTTTATCTTTTGTAAATAAATAAATGATACTTTGGGTATTTTTTATGTGTTTTTACAGATTTCAAGCGTTGCCTCCTTCAATTCAAATCAAAGGCCAACTACAAGAAAGAGCTACTTCCTCACATCAAATTCATTTCAATTGCAAAAGAAGCAGTAGCTCACTGGTAAAGGCATAGGAATTGGTGTTGAGAGACCCGAGTTCGAACCCCGTCAAGCTCACTTTTTGCCAAAGAAACGGAGCGCGTTCACACTGGCCCTTTGCTTTGAGAAATATTTGGACTAGTGTTATGTTATATATATACATACACATATTCATGTGTATGTATTTATGATGTGCACCAACTAACATTTCAGCAATAGCCATATTCTTATCATGGAATTAAATTCAAATCATTCAATTTCAATTAGAAGAATTTCTGATTGAATTGCTGCCAAGAAAAGATCCATTGTGAAGATTTTATCCTTTGTGCCTTGGGATTCTAATAAGCATCCTTGTTTGGAGGAATCAATTACATGCACCAATCAATTAGCCACATGAGAGAATTGAAAGATATGGAAAATATTTACCCTGATATGCCAGATTTTCTCCAATCAAGTTAGTCAAGGAAGGCAAGAGATATTCATGAATGAGGAGGCCCATTTATTCATAGACCTAATTAGGGTTTTCCCATTCTCATCTATAAATATGTGATTGTAACCATTGTAAAAATTATTCATTCTTCTGTACTCTCTTTTAGTTTTAATAAAGCTTTCTTTTCTTCAGTTTCAGCATTTTATTTTCATGGCAAATTGTGTTGTCTAGTCAATTAGATTTGCTAGAACACAATTTGTTATTGCTTCTATTTTTCTTACTAGTGATTGACCGACTGATTAGATTCAGCGGTAATCCTAGTTTTTATTTTCAGTTGTTGATTTCTTTTCTGCAATTTTATTTCCAGTGTTCTATTTTATTTTAATCATTGAATTTATTACAGATCCGATTAGATTCGAATCTGTAGTGAATTTAATTGCATCTTTTATTCGTAGTTTCAGTTTTTATTTTGCTTTGCGAAAAAAATCAACCTCTAAGCTTTGTCTAGCTCGTCCAAGAGATTAGATGAATAATTGATTTAATTCACCTCCCTGTGTTCGACCTGTATGCTACACGCCTGTATGCTTGCAGAATTTATTACAAATGTCGCGCTTTTCTAATTCATAGACTAGCGTCGATCAGAACCAAAAGGAAAGGTTGCTGAGAGCCAAAACTTCCGGAACCAGAGGGAAAAGCGGCTGACAGAGGCTTCTGCTGGCCCAATAGCAAAAGGGCCCCCGATTTGTCTATAAATAAGACCCCAGGGTTCTCATTATTATAACTGATTTCTCATTCTTGTATTCTTTTACTCTAGAGTAAACCCTAATTTCTAAATCAATCTGGGGATTTCTCTTGTAATCACTATGTACTCCAAATCAAGGATCAATAAAGAGCGGATTGACACTTAGATTTTTTCTTATGAGTTTTTAATGTGATTTCTTAGCTATTTCCTAAACAACCTATTATAACCTTCCTACATGGTCACAAGTTCCTACTCCAATTTAAACCCTTTCGCATAGTTCATGCAAAGCCCTTCCTATAAGCAGTTTAGCCTTTTGTTGAGGACTGTGCTTAGAAACCCCTTGTCCCAAGATAACTGTTGGTTTTAGAGTTGCTTAAGCGTGATGCTCACTCCATTAAAGGAAGAGTAGCTAATCTTTAGGGCTCTAAACCTTGATATCTAGAAAACGATGAACTAACTCAGACCCATGAAAGCCAAATAACCCCATTTTCCCTTTAGGTCCACTTTCGTAGACCTATCTCTGGTGTTGATGAAAAATATCATTAACACTTTGGCGCTTGAAGGAGGGTTTGAACCTCCAATCTTGTGGTTAATCTTAACTCATATCTAACTGTGTTGTTCCTTCCGAGGTTGGACTAAGCTTTGAGGAAGGAAGATTATGGGTAAAAGGTCCCAATGAGAGTCTTCTGTATCTCAAATGGCTATGTCACGTACTGCTGATGAAACACCCCACCTCCGTTAGGGTCACTCTCAAAGGGAATGCCCTAATTTTGGTGGAGGTTTATAAGTACAAGTCACAGATATACAAGACAGATATAAGAACACATATATGTAAACAGCGGAAGAACAACAAACTTTATTTCACAAAATCAAATACGTGTTACAACAACATCCTTTCCAAAAACATAACATAACACTTTCATAATCTGTCTTGAGTACATTATTTAAAGAAGCATAAATAAAACATAGATAAATTGCAAAGCCCCCATAGTGATTGTCCAAAGCCATAGTTCAAAACGGGAAAGTCCAAGCAATACATTTCTCTTCTTCAAGCTGGATGTTAAGGTTGGTCAAGCTGCTGTGTTCCCTCCCTGTGGACCTGAGGGGGGAGAAACGGAAGAAAGAAGACGAAAGAAAAGTAGAGTCAGACATAAAGCCTGAGTAAGTCTAGTACTATTTTGTCTATAAATAAAGAACTGGGTATGATAAGTATAAACAAGAAGTGGGCATGCACTATAAACTTGGTTAAGTTGTCTAGGGTCGAATATACTTTCGTACCCCATGTTAATCTCTGAACCCATATAAACTAGTTTCCAACTGGCACCCATAATCAGGGTGATGTGATCCATTCTATGATGATCGGCTCCTACTCGCAAAGTTACATGTGTCTTACGGCCCCCGATGTCTGTAGTTACCTATGCTGGTCCCACCATGGGGTGTATCAAGTCCCGTGGTGGCGGCCCGACACAACCTTAGAATGCACAGGTGTGCTACTGGTGCCCAGTGCCTTATTTTTCTGCGCCGGAGTGTGTGCACGCCCGCACCCCGTTAGAACCTACACTGCTACACCACCGCCGTCGATTTGACCTCTTACAATCAGCCCAGTAATCGTGCCCCACCCTGCCTAGTTTCAGGGTATCCTGATACACCTTTTTAGGGTTACTGCTGAAAAGGGTCCCCCCGTTACTAGGTTTTCTATCTCTAGCCAACATGCTAAGTTGGTTAAGTGTTTTCTAACCTAACCCCCACCAGTCCGTTTAGTTTAGCATGTTCCATTTTGATTAAGTCTTTAGTGTACTTAATCCTAACAATCCTGACTCAGCCTTAATTGTCTTATTAAGGCCCTGACCTCTCACATTAGACAGGTATTGTTGTGGCTGCCTGTTGCCGGTTGGTTCCGGGCAGTCTTACGCCACAACTCAGTCTAACCTCGGGTCCTTATTGGGCTCCATGTTTAACCTCCCACATTGGATAGGTATTGTTGTGACTACTGGACAGCCGGGCGGTTCCGGGCAGGTTTACATCACAACTCAATCCAACCTCGGGTTAAACACATCGTATGTTCTACATTTACATATCTTGTCATTCCTCTTTATTTATTATATGTAAATATTTGCGGCCCATTATTAAGTTAATGGTGTAAAGGTTACACCAATCACGGGCCCAACCCATACTTGAATTTTGGGCCCTTCTATTTTATATTTTCATTCATTAATTAATTTTAACCCAACGTTATTTTCCCCCGTTTTACACGTCCGTTTATATATATATTGGGCTTAGCCTTTTAAAGCCCAATTTAGCCATGCGAAAAGGGGAGGCTTAAAGCGTAATTACATACACAAAGAGGGGAAGGTAAGCGCATGAACTTGCATATGACGTTGGAAATACATACTAGAAACTGGTGTACTTGCATAGTGGTAACATAGGTGACATGAATCAAAGCATGTGAACTTGCATAGGTTTAACTGCAACATGAACCTATATTCTTATTTATGCATAATGTCAAACATAAGCATGGCACAAATATTTCTAGCATAAGCATGGCATAATGTCAAACATAAGCATGGCATAAATATTTCTAGCATAAACATGGCATAATGTCAAACACAAGCATGGCATAATAACAAACATAAGCATGGCATAAGTATAGTTAAATTTGTTCACCTAACCATGGCATAAATATTTCTAACATGAAATCATGATTCTTACTTTAGTCATGTAAACTTACAAAAAGGGATCTTTTGAACCTAACCTAGCCATGTACCACATATGTCATCGTATAATTCTTGTAAACAATATAGACTTAACATGAATTTCAATTATGCCAAATATCAATTATAGCCTAGCCATATTCATAAGTTTGCAAATAGGTTTTCTAGTACAAAAGCATGGCTTAATACATGATGCCAAATTCTCAACATAATTTCATATGGATGATAATAACCAAACTTGTTCTAATTACATACAAAATGATTTATGCACAAAAATATACATCATGATGGCATAATAACAAAGCCCCAAACTTGCATGAATTTCAATCAACTACATACATGTAGCTTCAACATAGATTACATAATTTGCGCAATATTCCAAACGTATACTTGCATAGAACTACCGCATGTAGTTCTTTATAATGAATAACATAATTCATAAATATCCAAACGTATATAATATTTCAAATTGATAAGAACGCACAAATATGAATTACTTTATTGCCACAATTCACGCATACAAACCAACATAATTGTTTATCCATACCAAAGTAATACTCTACTTACAATGGTTGCGGCGAATTCTCTAATTAAGAGATATGATTCCTATGTTGAATTGATTGGCTTTAGGTTGCTTGAATTGCTTTAGGCTTTAGAACTTTCTCCTAATCCTCTCTCCAATTTGGTGGCTACTCCTAGTCGTTCCTCAGCAACATGGCGGCTATGTTCTTAATTTGAATGAATAGATTAGGGTTTAGTCTAGGGTTGTTTATATAGAGGTTAGGAATTGATTAGGACCATTGATGTTGCTAGGTTAGATCGTAGCCATTCATTAGATAGAGAGACCAATTAGAACTTGCCACCTAGCCCTAATGACAAAGCAGACCACAGAAATTCGACCAAACACAGACCTGGCCAGCCAGGTTGACTGGGCTCGACCAGGTCGACACCCCTGTCGACAGGGCTGTCGACAACCCTGTCGACATGGGTAGCCCAGGTCGACAGCCCAGTCGACCTGGGTGGCCTTGGCGGGTGTTTATCCGTCCTGGCCCATTGGGCCCCACTTCAGAATATTTAATTGTTTAATTCTGTTTGAATTTTAAATTTAATTCAAAACTTCCGAAGGCCATATCTTCTTCATACAGACTCCGTTTTTCGAAAACTCGGACTCTATTTCGCGTATTTTTCCGAGACGAACGCAATGGCGTATCTCGTTTCCCTTGGTTCTTCGATTTCAAATTAATTATACTTTAATTTGTTAATTTCACAGTTATTGAATTTTCGGGGTGTTACATTCTCCCCCACTTAAAAGGATTTCGTCCCCGAAATCTTCAAGTTAGGAGGAAATGTATATCCTAACATCCAATCATCCATCTACTCATCCATCAAACATGAGCATCCATTGTCCTTAAAAGATTTCTAATGCTTCATGATCATATGCGAAGTGTGTGTATATGAACTTATCTAATGCAAAATCAGGCGGTCTACTGATTCAGTTGGCCTCCTTAATGCGAATTATGTAGGTGCCATGAATCCATTATGTATGCAAATTTTCCTATTCTTGATTCTACATGAGTGCACAATCATTCAATACAAATGCAATGTCCATATGACAACACATTAAAGTTCAACCATATACTAATGCAAACATATATGCATATGCAATATGAAGTGACTGAGCCGATCTAAAACCTAAATTGTGTGTGTATATGCAACCACGAGCAACCACTTGCAACCATCATCCATAACATGTTTCAACTACATGTTTCCATCCAAAGGGTTTCTACCTAAAAGATAAGGTCGAGGAAATATACCTAAAAAGATAGATAAAAGCGCAACTTAAGGAAAAGGAAAGATCAAGGATGTACCCTCGAACAGAAAAGGGTAGGCTGTACGGATTCTAGCTTCAGTTTCCCAAGTCGCGTCTTCCTCGGCGTCGCTCCACTGGACTTTGACGAGCTTGACTTCGCGGTTGCGTAGCTTCTTCACTTCCGTCCCTAAGATGCGGGTTGGAACTTTTCTTATGGTTGCTTCGCGTTCCACTTCGGCCTCTTCGAGTATATTTGGCTCTACCACTTCAGCAGACTCATGCAGACATTTTCGGAGGTGTGAAACGTGAAAAACGTTGTGGACTCCAGCCAACTTCTCGGGTAGCTCTAATCTATAGGCCATTTTCCCAATTTTCTCGATAATAGGGAATGGCCCTACGAACCTTGGTGCAAGTTTTCCTGTGGTTCCAAAACGAACAACGTTCCTTAGCGGTGATACCTTGAGAAAAACTCTGTCTCCAACTTCAAATTCAAGGTCGGTCCTCCTCTTGTCGGCGTAGGACTTTTGTCTGTCTTGGGCTGTCTTCGTCCTTCTTCGTATTAAGTCCACTTTCTCTGAAGTCTCTCGGATCATATCCAGTCCAAGTATGAGCTTATCAGTTGACTCCCACCAACAAGTGGGCGATCGGCACGGTCTTCCATATAAAGCTTCGAAGGGCGCCATTCCGATGGTTGCTTGATAGCTGTTGTTGTAGGCAAATTCCACCAAAGGAAGGTGGTCTTCCCATGTCCCTCCGAAGTCAAGGACGCATAGCCTTAAAAGGTCTTCTAAAACCCTGTTCACTCTCTCTGTTTGGCTATCGGTTTGGGGATGATAGGCTGTGCTCAAGCATAACTGCGTTCCTACTGCTTCTTGCAGACTCCGCCAAAACTCGCTGGTGAAGATGGGGTCTCGGTCACTAACGATGCTAGATGGTATTCCATGGAGTCGAACGATTTCCTTAAGGTAAAGAGATGCTAGGGATGAGGCAGTTCTTTTACTTTTGACAGGTAAAAAGTGGGCGCTTTTAGTAAGCCTATCCACTATTACCCAAATGCTAGTGTTGCCTCTCCTAGACCTAGGCAGCCCATCGATGAAGTCCATTGAGATGCTATCCCACTTCCACTGCGGGACCTCCAGAGGATGTAGCAGTCCGCCAGGCTTTTTCTGTTCCGCCTTAACCTGTTGGCACACCATACACTTAGAAACGAATTCTGCCACGTCCTTTTTCATGCCGTTCCAAAAGAAAGCCCTCTTTATGTCTTTGTACATTTTATCTCCGCCTGGGTGTATCGTCATCTTGGAGTGATGTGCTTCCTCGAGAACCTTCTTTACTAAATCTTTTATCTGTGGGACGCATAGTCTTCCGTCTCGCCTTAGCAAACCCCTACCGTCGATGGAGTATCGGTTGAGGTGACTTAAAGTCTCACCCCTAATTAACCTATCAATTATTTCCACAAGCTGAGGGTCTTCGCGTTGTGCTGTCCCTACTGAATCCACTAAAGTTGGGCGCACTTCGAGAGATGCTAGCAGGCCCGGTACGAAATCGGAGGAGGGCCTAAAGTCGAAGCTGGCTATAAACTCTAGGCTTTGTCTTTCAACAAACAACGGGCTTAGGGTCAACTTCTTTCGGCTCAACGCGTCTGCCACTACGTTGCCTTTGCCCGGAGTGTAGGATATTTCGAAATCGTACGAGGCAAGAAACTCCATCCACCTTTGTTGCCTCAAGTTAAGATCCTTCTGCGAGAAAAGATATTTCAACGATTTATGGTCAGTGTAAAGTTCGAACTTCTCACCTAGGAGATAGTGTCGCCAAGACTTGAGTGCAAAGACGATGGCGGCTAACTCAAGATCGTGGGTTGGGTAGTTCTTTTCGTGCACTTTCAACTGCCTCCCGCCATAAGCTACTACCCTTCCTTCTTGCATTAAGACGGCGCCTAGCCCTGTCCCACATGCATCCGTATAAACAGTGAACATCTTGCTCCCATCTGGCAGCGTCAAAACTGGGGCTGTTGTGAGAGCCCTTTTTAGTCGTTGGAAAGCAAATTCGCAATCCAAATCCCAATTAAACATTAGATTCTTCTTAGTCAATTTCGTGAGCGGAGCGGAGATTTTCGCAAAATCCCTTATAAACTTTCGATAGAAACCTGCTAGTCCTAGGAAGCTTCGGACCTCAGTTGCATTCCTTGGTGTCTTCCAATCCTGTACCGCCACTACCTTAGCAGGGTCCACTGCTAACCCTTGTTTGGATACTATGTGCCCAAGGAACCTCACCTCTCCTCTCCAAAAGTGGCATTTGGAGAATTTGGCTTTTAGTTGATGGACTCGCAAAGTTTCCATGATTGCCCTTAAGTGCTGAGCATGTTCCTCTTCACTTTTTGAGAAAATAAGGATATCGTCTACGAAGACCACTACGAATTTGTTGAGGAAATCTCTAAATACCCTACTCATTAGGTCCACGAAGTAAGCAAGTGCATTTGTCAAGCCGAAGGGCATGACAAGCCATTCAAAGAAGCCGTCTGGGGTTCTGAACGCCGTTTTATCGATGCTATCTTCAGCCACCCTTAGCTGATGAAAATCGGTTGCTAAATCGAGTTGGGAGAAAACAGACGCC
This sequence comes from Allium sativum, assembly GCA_030737875.1. Classification (NCBI taxonomy): domain Eukaryota; kingdom Viridiplantae; phylum Streptophyta; class Magnoliopsida; order Asparagales; family Amaryllidaceae; genus Allium; species Allium sativum. Next base: position 1,039,827,682 of record CM060916.1, on the reverse strand, counting down.
CCTACAAGCTGGTCAAATAAATCGTCAATTCTAGGGAGAGGGTGCCTATTCTTTTTCGTTAGCTTGTTGAGCTCCCTATAGTCAACACATAGACGGAGTGAACCATCCGCCTTCGTAGCGAACACCACCGGAGCGCCCCATTCTGAAATACTCCTCCTAATGAACCCCTTTTCTAGAAGCTCTTTAATCTGTTTACTGAGCTCTTTCCTTTCTCGTGGAGCCATATGTCTAACGGGCAACGCAACGGGCTTTGCATTATCTACAAGATATATGCGGAAGTCTATTTCCCGCTTTGGAGGCAAGCCCTTCACCTCTTCGAAGACATCCGGATATTCCCGGACCACTCTAACTGATTTCAAATTTTCAACAGAGGCATCTAGCGATTCAAGATAACTAAGCATAACCGCATACGAGGGATTACAAGAAATTTCCAAAGTATTACCGAGCTGGGTTAGGAGCCTAACAACCCTTTTCTCACAATCAAGGATGGCCCCATTACTGGATAGCCAATCCATACCCAAAATCAAACCATACCCCGAAAAGCCCAAAACAAAGGCACTACATTGAAATTCAACACTTAGGATAGAAATTTTCAAATCCAGACAGATCATAGACAAATGAGCTGGGCCCCCAATTGGGTTTGAAACAATTAAGGGGTCCTCTACCATACTAGTTTTTAGGTGCAGAGACTCTACTAAAGCAGACGAGATAAAGGAGTGTGATGCGCCAGAATCAAATAAAGTGCGAACGGGGTGATCATAAAGATAAACTACACTTTCTACAGAAGTATTTATACCTCGCTGTTGCAGAGGTGGCGCTTCTAGCACATGAACCTGTGCCCCTGGGGTGGATCCAGCCCTCTGCCCCTGTCCTCGTTTCTTTGGGCAGTCCTTAGCCCTATGGCCCGTCTCACCGCAAGAAAAGCACCCACCATTTTCCTTGGCCTTCTTTTTCCGGCAGTCCTTTACTAAGTGCCCCACTTTGCCACAGAAATTGCACTTCCTCTTCTCTTTGTTGCCTTTCCCGCCCTTCTTAAAGTCTGTCTTCTTGGGCTGCAAACCCTCTTTCTTCTTGCCCTTATCCTCTTCATTCAGCAATGCCATTTGCACCAATCTTTCATACGTGGCTCCCATGGGTATATGGGTCATGGCCAAACTGTGTAATGGCTCATTCAACCCTTTGACGAAACGGAGAGCCTTCTTGTGCGGGGTGTTGACTAGGTCAAGCCCAAACCTAGCCAGCTCATCGAACTGATTCACATATTCTCTGACTGTCTTGTCCCCTTGCTTAAGAAATAAGAATTTTTCCAACTGCAAACTTCTTTCCGCATCTGAGAGAAATTTAGTCTCAAACCTTGCCCTAAAGTCCTCCCATGTCTCCACTGGTCTTTCAGCATTAGTGACTTCCTACCAGTAGGAAGCCTCGCCCTTCAATAGCCACACTGCCAATTGTACTTTTTGCCTATCTTCCACCTCAAAGATGATGAATAGGTCCTCCGTTTCTTTCAGCCAATTTCTAGCTGCCACAAAGGACTCAGTTCCATGGAAATCCCTTCCTCCCATAGCTTTAAAATCTTTACATATCTTAGCAAACGTGTTTCCCCGAGGAGGAGGTGGAGGTAAAGGTGCCGCTGCGGCTGGATGATTTCCTTCAGCTGGGGGAGGAGGAATGGTAGGACCTGGCTGAGTGGCCCTTGCTTCTAAGAACCGTCTAAACCAACCAGGTATTGGCACCCCTTCCGGTAAGTTAAGTTCTTGGGACATGCTGAAACAAAAAGGATAGATTCAAAACGAAGGATAAGAGATAGTACCTATGGCTTTGGGGAGTGGACTTTGCTTTTTAAAATAAAATAATATTTCTTTCTTTTAAAAATGCTTCTTTAAATTTCCTTTTTGAAAATAAATTTTCAAAACTTTTTATCTTATCTGGTAAACCTATGCTCTGATACCAAGTGAAACACCCCACCTCCGTTAGGGTCACTCTCAAAGGGAATGCCCTAATTTTGGTGGAGGTTTATAAGTACAAGTCACAGATATACAAGACAGATATAAGAACACATATATGTAAACAGCGGAAGAACAACAAACTTTATTTCACAAAATCAAATACGTGTTACAACAACATCCTTTCCAAAAACATAACATAACACTTTCATAATCTGTCTTGAGTACATTATTTAAAGAAGCATAAATAAAACATAGATAAACTGCAAAGCCCCCATAGTGATTGTCCAAAGCCATAGTTCAAAACGGGAAAGTCCAAGCAATACATTTCTCTTCTTCAAGCTGGATGTTAAGGTTGGTCAAGCTGCTGTGTTCCCTCCCTGTGGACCTGGGGGGGGGGGGGGAGAAACGGAAGAAAGAAGACGAAAGAAAAGTAGAGTCAGACATAAAGCCTGAGTAAGTCTAGTACTATTTTGTCTATAAATAAAGAACTGGGTATGATAAGTATAAACAAGAAGTGGGCATGCACTATAAACTTGGTTAAGTTGTCTAGGGTCAAATATACTATCGTACCCCATGTTAATCTCTGAACCCATATAAACTAGTTTCCAACTGGCACCCATAATCAGGGTGATGTGATCCATTCTATGATGATCGGCTCCTACTCGCAAAGTTACATGTGTCTTACGGCCCCCGATGTCTGTAGTTACCTATGCTGGTCCCACCATGGGGTGTATCAAGTCCCGTGGTGGCGGCCCGACACAACCTTAGAATACACAGGTGTGCTACTGGTGCCCAGTGCCTTATTTTTCTGCGCCGGAGTGTGTGCACGCCCGCACCCCGTTAGAACCTACACTGCTACACCACCGCCGTCGATTTGACCTCTTACAATCAGCCCAGTAATCGTGCCCCACCCTGCCTAGTTTCAGGGTATCCTGATACACCTTTTTAGGGTTACTGCTGAAAAGGGTCCCCCCGTTACTAGGTTTTCTATCTCTAGCCAACATGCTAAGTTGGTTAAGTGTTTTCTAACCTAACCCCCACCAGTCCGTTTAGTTTAGCATGTTCCATTTTGATTAAGTCTTTAGTGTACTTAATCCTAACAATCCTGACTCAGCCTTAATTGTCTTATTAAGGCCCTGACCTCTCACATTAGACAGGTATTGTTGTGGCTGCCTGTTGCCGGTTGGTTCCGGGCAGTCTTACGCCACAACTCAGTCTAACCTCGGGTCCTTATTGGGCTCCATGTTTAACCTCCCACATTGGATAGGTATTGTTGTGACTACTGGACAGCCGGGCGGTTCCGGGCAGGTTTACATCACAACTCAATCCAACCTCGGGTTAAACACATCGTATGTTCTACATTTACATATCTTGTCATTCCTCTTTATTTCTTATATGTAAATATTTGCGGCCCATTATTAAGTTAATGGTGTAAAGGTTACACCAATCACGGGCCCAACCCATACTTGAATTTTGGGCCCTTCTATTTTATATTTTCATTCATTAATTAATTTTAACCCAACGTTATTTTCCCCCGTTTTACACGTCCGTTTATATATATATTGGGCTTAGCCTTTTAAAGCCCAATTTAGCCATGCGAAAAGGGGAGGCTTAAAGCGTAATTACATACACAAAGAGGGGAAGGTGAGCGCATGAACTTGCATATGACGTTGGAAATACATACTAGAAACTGGTGTACTTGCATAGTGGTAACATAGGTGACATGAATCAAAGCATGTGAACTTGCATAGGTTTAACTGCAACATGAACCTATATTCTTATTTATGCATAATGTCAAACATAAGCATGGCACAAATATTTCTAGCATAAGCATGGCATAATGTCAAACATAAGCATGGCATAAATATTTCTAGCATAAACATGGCATAATGTCAAACACAAGCATGGCATAATAACAAACATAAGCATGGCATAAGTATAGTTAAATTTGTTCACCTAACCATGGCATAAATATTTCTAACATGAAATCATGATTCTTACTTTAGTCATGTAAACTTACAAAAAGGGATCTTTTGAACCTAACCTAGCCATGTACCACATATGTCATCGTATAATTCTTGTAAACAATATAGACTTAACATGAATTTCAATTATGCCAAATATCAATTATAGCCTAGCCATATTGATAAGTTTGCAAATAGGTTTTCTAGTACAAAAGCATGGCTTAATACATGATGCCAAATTCTCAACATAATTTCATATGGATGATAATAACCAAACTTGTTCTAATTACATACAAAATGATTTATGCACAAAAATATACATCATGATGGCATAATAACAAAGCCCCAAACTTGCATGAATTTCAATCAACTACATACATGTAGCTTCAACATAGATTACATAATTTGCGCAATATTCCAAACGTATACTTGAATAGAACTACCGCATGTAGTTCTTTATAATGAATAACATAATTCATAAATATCCAAACGTATATAATATTTCAAATTGATAAGAACGCACAAATATGAATTACTTTATTGCCACAATTCACGCATACAAACCAACACAATTGTTTATCCATACCAAAGTAATACTCTACTTACAATGGTTGCGGCGAATTCTCTAATTAAGAGATATGATTCCTATGTTGAATTGATTGGCTTTAGGTTGCTTGAATTGCTTTAGGCTTTAGAACTTTCTCCTAATCCTCTCTCCAATTTGGTGGCTACTCCTAGTCGTTCCTCAGCAACATGGCGGCTATGTTCTTAATTTGAATGAATAGATTAGGGTTTAGTCTAGGGTTGTTTATATAGAGGTTAGGAATTGATTAGGACCATTGATGTTGCTAGGTTAGATCGTAGCCATTCATTAGATAGAGAGACCAATTAGAACTTGCCACCTAGCCCTAATGACAAAGCAGACCACAGAAATTCGACCAAACACAGACCTGGCCAGCCAGGTTGACTGGGCTCGACCAGGTCGACACCCCTGTCGACAGGGCTGTCGACAGCCCTGTCGACATGGGTAGCCCAGGTCGACAGCCCAGTCGACCTGGGTGGCCTTGGCGGGTGTTTATCCGCCCTGGCCCATTGGGCCCCACTTCGGAATATTTAATTGTTTAATTCTGTTTGAATTTTAAATTTAATTCAAAACTTCCGAAGGCCATATCTTCTTCATACGGACTCCGTTTTTCGAAAACTCGGACTCTATTTCGCGTATTTTTCCGAGACGAACGCAATGGCGTATCCCGTTTCCCTTGGTTCTTCGATTTCAAATTAATTATACTTTAATTTGTTAATTTCACAGTTATTGAATTTTCGGGGTGTTACAGCTGACCCAAGAGTGATGGAAGAATAAAGGTTAAGAACGGAAGCTCTGCAAATAATCAAGTGGAAAAAGGAAGTAGAACAATACGATTCTGATTGTTGGAACGAATCCCTTTCCATGTGGGACAAACATCAATGTTCACACCAAATGATTCTACACTAAGGGAATATAACCCCTTCTCTCATATAAGAGAAGCCATCAATGAGCTAGCCAAAGGGATGGTATTCGAACGAGAAATGATGAAGGATTTTAAGCACTTTGCTTCGAAGTGGACTAAACATAAATGCTTCAGTCTTAAGGCACTTTGAAAAGAAGAAGCAAGGACGTGGATACAACAGCAGAATTTACTGATGCATAGAGCACAAATAGACTCGTTAATCGTTTATTCCTTCAGTACTATGATGCTATTAATTTCAATAAGGACAGGTGATGCTCCGAGCGTCCTTGTAGGCTAATGCCTAATAGAGTGCGTTAAATCTATACACAATGTTACAATGAAATTATAAAAGGAGAGCATATCCACCTTGGTTTGTGGCCACGTCTCAAGTGACACCTCTATAAGTCATAACTCTACTCATAAGCTCTACCACTGTAAACCATTACATATGAGGTATAAGTACACCAAGTACCTAACATTCTGCATATTAATTTACAAAGGGATTTTAAAACATGTGCATTTACAGAAAGAAAAGAATCTTTAATCTAATATTAGAACTTATGTGTAAGCATGAGTCAGTTCTCAAAAACACTATTAACGGTGCTTAGTACAGGATCCAGGATAAAAAACGATCTTTCTCACTATATCCAAGGTGCTAGTAGAAAGGTTAAGTAAGGAATCGAATGGAATTCCAAATCCTGCAGGTGTGTAGACCGGAGGACACTTGCGATAATCCCATTCCCCTGTAGGTGGACTGTCATAATCTCAGGTCAACCTCGATCAGTACGTGCGGTTCTCTCTTAAAAGTTGGTCCTTTTCTCCGCCAAGGAATTCAAGGCGGATCCGAGAATATTGAGTGTAAACCTTCTCGAGGTCCCTTAAGAAGCCATACTGCGCTAATGAGGAAGACTTAATAAGAAAAGACCTCTCTCGGTGTTCTCTTTTCAACCTAACATAATCTCCTAAGAAATCCCTAGAAAGCAAACTTGAAAAAGAAGACAAACTCTGAAGAAAATATTGAAGGGGTTAGAAGAAGGGCGATTAAGTACATCATAAGCTAAACAAGTACATTCACTACAAATAATACTATTGCTCATACAAGACAGATCTCTTAAAAGTCTCAGATACAAATCGATGCTTATTAAACTTAAGTTTGTCTAAAAGTAATTCTCTGGGGATAGAAGTTACTCGGGGAAGGTTCCAGCGTTCACCCGGGACAAGATCCACACCATGTTCATCTAGGCAACTTCTATGGAGACGTCTAAGAAAGCCCCCCTATGATCACCTAAAAGAAAAGAAAAATCAACTGTTTCATATCTACTGTAAATTTGATACAAAAAGTCTACTAATGTGTCCCTGTCCTCAATTAACATCCAGAAAAAATTCATGAGCTCGGCTTTTCTTTTAAAAGCCTCTCGCATCGTAATCGGGCAGTTCTCAACCTAGGGGAAGCTTCTTTCTCTTTAAAAAGTAGTAGTTTTGTGGCACTTCTATCAAGGAGGTGGTATCTGTTGGACAAGATGTTATATTCATTTATTTGTTTGTTCAACTCCCTAGTAAGGCGAATCACTTCCGACTGAGCCTTTTTAAGAATGGGATACCTAGAACCTTATTTTCTCCTCTTCGACTAAGCGAAAAGGCGGAGAGATCAATTATTGAGAAGAAATAAAAGAGTATGTATCATAGAGACCATCATACCTCAGAAGTAAGGGCAGAGACTTGGGAAGTATCAACGAAGGAAGCACCCTTGAAGCTTGGATCTTTCCCCATCTCCCGCGCTCTAGAGGGATTGGGAGATTCAACCAAAACAAGATCACCCTCGGCGATTTCAGTATCCTTGCCGCATGCCTCGACTCAACTATCAAGGGATGAGAAGGTGCAACCAACACCAGCAGAGCCACCACTATGTTCTCCTCTACCATCAGCAGAATCTATGAATTTAGGATTATCACCGTTAGCACAAACATCCTTTGGTACCTCAATGAGATCTCTTTCATCAACAGCATCTGTCTCCTCAAAGGGGATGTCTTCAATAAACAAAAGTTCATCCATGTTGGTCTCCTTCCTCGCAGGGAATTCCTCTCTTTTTCTCATATAGGGTATCTTAGACATAAATCTTTCCACTAAAGATGAATCGAGAGAAGAAAAATCTAAATCCGAACATCTGTCTATATTATCTACATAAACGAGAAGGAAAGCGTCCTCAAAATAATTAAGCATAATCTCTTCCAAGGTGGTCTGGAGGAAACAAGAGATCCTCTATTTAGCATCGTTCACCACTCTGACGTACTTGGCCAATAAAGCATCCTTCCTGCCAAGCTCGATCTTGAGAAATTATTCTCTTTTTCTATAATTTTTTTTTATTTTTGCAAGGAGAAACAATGGGAGTTAAGAATAGCAATCTATTATTTGGACTTTTCTAAAGTCTACTTTAAAGCTTTAACTTCTTCAGCTAAGGCCATGTGGGATTCTTTCTCCTTAGCGATTGAGTTTTGCGCCTCTACCAGAATAGATCCCAGCCTATCTCGTTCTGCAACTAAACCTTCCTTAACAAGAATGAAAGCATCATTTTCTTTCCTTAAAGACATGTTCTCTTCTTTAAGTCTCAACAACTCAAAGGAGGCTTCGTAAGCATTGTCTTACATCGCAAACCACCACTTGATAGCCTATAAAAGACACAATGGTCATGTACAAGACAATTGAAAGGAAGAACAAGAAAACGAGAGAGTTAAAAACTCATACCAAAAGCAGCAGTTCAATCAAAGCTTGACAACCGCCAGGGGGTCGAATGGAAAATTAACGCTGGAAAAGGAGGAAGAAGAAATAATTTGTCCAACTAATTCATCGAATCTATCACCATTAGAGGGATTGGAAAAGTCAGAAGGAGAGATGTCTTCAGAGTAGGAAGAAAATCCCATCGCATAATGTAATTCATTAGAGACTTCAAAAGTCCCAGCAAGAGGAGTGTTCAAGCAAGGAACCTTCGTTGGGGAAACAGTCTCCAGGACACCAAAGCCAAAATGGAGTGAATAGCTGGATTTGCCATATCCATAGACCTTTTCGATGGGGATCTTCTAAGCTCCTTTCCATAAGCTTAATTTTGACATTTTCCCTAGATTTCAACAATGCATTCTTAAGAGAGGAAGCTTCAACTCTCGACATCAAGGAAGAGGGACCAGTTACGGACGACACCTCGCATGCGACGAAAAGAAGCTGAATGAAATTCTAATTCCGATCCACTTAAAGATTACAACACTTTAAAAAAAAGAAGAGAAAAGGGGATATACATGGATTATCAAGAAATAAAGGAAAATTTGGGGAAAAAGGAGCATTTCTTCCCAGTGACAAAGAGAAAGACCCTTTACTAAGTAAAACCAAAGGCGGTTGTCCGATGATAGATTGGCCGACCAGTAGAAGGGAGTGCTTCCGAAGGTTAGAGGAGGTAAGCAGGAAGGACTGTTGTAACTAACAATTTCTAACAATTCTATGATTTTTGTTTGATGATAACAAACATATACTTATTATTATAAATGTGTTTGTAATTGTATTGTTATACTACATCACAAATAGAAATCGTATTTATATTTAAATAGAATACTACTGCTCAAGAATTTAAATATTCAAACAGTATTTTATTTAAATATAATATTTTATTTCAACATTTGAAATAGTACAACATTCTAACTCCACTATTGTATATTCACAGTTATAGTATTTTACATGAAACTGTACTACTGAATAATTTGAATATGATAGAAAATTTGATTTGAACATAATAAAATGATATTTCATTTCAATCAAATTTGTCTATAACAAATATCAGTACAATTTTCTCATTCTGTACAATCGTCTCTCACTACATCACTCATCACTCAGTACATTTTTCTTATTCTGTACAATTGCCTCTCACTACATCACTCAGTACACTCATTGCCTCACTACATATTCGCTCGTTCACTCATTTACATATTTATAGACACTGACATGTATACTTGTCTCCATGTGCTCCAGATCCAGTCCAGATACCAGTCTAGTCATCCACACCTGTCACATATAGAAACATACACAATAGACTACAATAGAAATAAAACTGAATACATGCAAATATAAATTTATTTTGAATTTTATTTTCCTTGGAATTTCGGTGTGTTTCTCATCATTTTTCTGACTTGGTCTGATATATATTTTCTGATGATATACAAGTATGGCACAATACTATACAAGATCAGAAACGATAAAATATAGCAAGGAAGCCAAATACTTGTATATACCGAAATCAAGCACATTCAAACTAGACCAAGAATAGTATATGTTCTTTTAAGTATTTTTTTTGTTTCAGGTACACAGGAGCTTGCATATGCACATGAGTACATGTACACGCGTGCACCGCTGCCGCATCCTGGATATGCGTATATACATGGAATGGTGTAGGAAGGTCGAGTACGTAGCACAAGACAGACAACTACATAGTGCAGCCAACATGAACTGCTCACGGTGCAGCAATACTGGGCTCAGTGAATGGTAAAATGGCTCATCTCAACAAATAATAAAGACAAATTCATGATAACACAAGTGTAGCAGCTTATAATGAACATGCAACAAATGGTGCAGTCATAAAACAAGGGCAGTGCATAATGACCAAGTCCAGACAAGCACAAGGAAATTGTGCACTAGTCAAAGCATGTACAAAGCAAATTGTTTCAGCAAAAATGGACAAAGCAAGGGTAGATTCCAATAACATCGCAACAGGGTGATTATGGCATGTCAAAACTCAAATATACATAGAAACAGTTTTGCCAAGATTATGTTTTTTCCAGAAATAAAATTCAGTTTCATACTTCAAATGATTCCAGAAAGTTTTTCTTTACGAATGGTACATGTGGTAATTCATGGAGATAGAGGTGGAAACAAAGAATGAGTTAATAGTGCAAATAACTTTCTCAAGTTATCACACAAATAAGTCTGGCAAGCAAGTTTTTAAAGGATTCCTAAATTGGCAAATGTTTAAATCTACTGAATGTCATTTCTAGAGAGGCTTTTAATGTGTCCAGAATTCAGTGATCAAATTAAGGTAAGTATCAAGTCTTGATGATTCGGCAAACAATTTTTATGGAAAGGAAGCAACTCATCAATCAAGCAAGGGACATGAACTAGGCCAAGTGCATCAAACAGCTATGGAAAATTTCGACAACAAATCACAGGAAATTGTTTGGAAAGAATTCATTTTCATAATTCAGAAATTTCCAAAATTATACGATGCATTTTTCAAAGGGTGCAAAATCAATTCAAAGGTATCCATAATTTCATAGATTCAAATCAAGCTGATTCAATCACACTCAATCAGAACAAGGTATTTCAGGAAATCAGAGAGAGATTAGTGTATACAAAACCTTACAAAGCACCCATTCCATCATAGGCTTAAATTATCGAATACCATAACAGAAATTCAAAATCAACAAAGATTCAAATCAGAATTCACTCGCCAATTTTTTGATCGCAAAGAATTCCTAAATTAGAGAACAAAAGACATGGACCAACAACGCAATTGAAGCTTCAAGAGAATTTCCAGAGCATTGTTTTGATCGCTATATGATTTGGGGGATTTAAGAAAAACCCTGGATATATTTTCGGCTGACATTATTTTTGGGGAGGAAAGCTTTTTCAAGTGGAAATAAAAAATGGGCCGGTTTACTTTACAATTGTGCTAAGCTTTTGAACTAGGGTTTTTTATTTCTTTATTTTTATTGTTTGTTTTTACACTTGTAACCATTCAAACAATTTTCTAGTTTGTCTGTAAAACTAGAGTTTTTGTTACAGGGTTTGTAACGGGGAAAAAAATATCCAATTTTGGGGTTAAAATCAGTACAAGGTTTTGAGTGTAGAATTAGTGCAACTAGAGCGAGATTGTGAGTTCTTTTGTGTATCACCTAGTAAAATCTTGGGGATAAGTTTTGAGCGTAAAGTAAGGACATTTAGGCTAAGAATTTTCGTGAGTTTACATGTGTTGTAAGCTGTGTAATAGTTGACTAATATCTAGTAGAAACCTTGGGGAATGCAGCAGTAGGCAGGGTTCGCTGAAGCTGGGCAAAATCTCTTCGTTATTTATTCTCTTCATTAATTTTATCTGCTGCAAATCTGTTCTGTGATCCGTGTTAATATCTCGAATTATTTTAATAAACCCTATTCACCCCCATTAGGGTTAAACTAGATCCAACAAGTGGTATCAGAGCTTGGAATTTCAATAACACTAGAGATGGTGATACCTAGTTGTGAGTCCATAAAGAGTCAATCCAGTCGTATTCCAACTATTTTTAATGATACAGATTTTTTTAAATTGGAAATCAGGAATAGAATCCTATTTAAAATATGTTGATATTAAATGTTGGAATATTATTATAAATGGGTATGATATGGTTAATAGGAATGATATTGGCTTAAATTCTCATGCTATTCACATTTTATATTCTTATATTGATGATGTCCAATATAGTCTTATCTCTCATTGTTTAACTGCGCAGAAAATCTTGAATACTCTCGATACGAAGTATGGAAAAATTGACAACAACAGTCAAAACCCAAAATGGTCAATTCAGATTTAGATCTATGTTTGAAAGGAAAAATAGATAGATCAAACGATGGAGAACCAACAGATGGTGAAATAGAAATTTTCTATTATGAAGATTTTGTTTTTATGTGTGCTGATTTAACTAAATCGGTTGATAAACTCCAAAGGAAAAACAAACTTCTAAAATCTAGAAATACCGAGTTAACTCGCAAAAATAATATGTTTAAATTAAAATTTGAAAAGTTTTGTTGCAAGAATTGTTTTAATTTGAAAATGATCTAGCTCATCTCAATAAAAATCTTCAAATACTTGAAAACAAATTATCTTTTTAAAACAAAATGAAGATGAGCTAATTTGTAAAAAACGATTCTTTGCAAAATGAGTTGGATAATATTAATTCAAAACATAAAATTTTTGAAAAAGAAATTTTGCTGAAAACTGAGTAATTTTTGAAAGATTTTGACATCGACATTGAAAAGTTCAAATTTTTTGAAAAACTTGAGTTTGTAAAACAAAAACAATTTGAATCTAAAATATCTGAGTCTCATGCCAAAATTAAATTACTTGAAAATGAGAATTTGGTTTTGAAACAGTCTAATGCCGAACAGTAGATCGCTATAAATCATTGCTCAAATTTGATAAAAGAAAATAGCGATCTTAAATCCAAAATTCAACGATTAGAATCAACTTTGGATAAATTTTCTAATGGGGAAAAATCATTGAATATGCTGTTAAAAAACCAAGTTTCTGTTGGAAATAAACGTGGTCCTGGATTTGGGAAAAATAATGATTTTGAAAAAATCAATTAAATGGTTTTAAAAATCTTGAAAACCGATTTGAAAAGGATCATTTTGGAAATTCAAACTCTAAAAATTTCAAAGGATTTTTAAATCACAACCCTTGTGAGAATTTGTTTTATAACAAACCATTTAAACAATTTTGGATCCCAAAAGGAAATAAAACTGGCTTTGTTAAATCAAACATATTTGGGTTCCTAAGGGTACAAAAGTTAACTCTAATGGTTTGTTGTACAAACAAGTCGGGTACCAAAACATATGAATACAACTGTGAGTGGTTTTACTAATTTTGCTAGACCACTCGATCCCCTAAATTGTTAGGTATCAGTGGAAGCTGAGGACTTGCTTTGCAAAAGAGAAACTGAATTCAAATTGCTTTATATCATTGAATTGTTCACAGTTCCTTAGCCAAGATTTGCTAAGTTATAGATTCATCTTCTTACACTAAAATTCTGGTACGATCTTTAAGCTCATCTTTGTTAATATACATTGTTTTTATTCTCCTTGTTTATTCCCCTTGTTTATTCCTCCTTCTACCCTTTCTATTTTTCTTCTTTTTTTTTGACACTGCCATATTCTTTTTATTCTGTGCTTCTTATACTTCAAATTGCAGAATTCATGAATTTCTGGAAATTCGCTTCATTTAAATAAACCTTTGGTGTTTTAATCATTTCCAGATCTTGAATTTAAATTTCTAAATTTCTGCAATTATTTTGAAGGTTATTTTTTATTCCTGAATTCCTAACAGTTTTGATGTATTCTTGTCATATCTTGAACACTATAGATTTGAGTTCTAAATTTTGTTTTGAAGATAAAAAAATGTGATAAAATTTCACACACCTATGTTGTTCTTGAGTTTCTTCTAATTCATTTTAGAAAGGCTTGAAATGTTATACTCATTACAACACACTTCTATTTTTCAGTTGTGTTAATTTCGTTGATTTTTGGATTAGCTTGATTATTTCTGAATTGAATTTTTTTTCGGACTTGAATCACTATGTTACATTTTAAAATTCATTATGATTCATGATCATCTGTTGTTGAACATTTGGTTGTTTGAAATCATTTGAAATTTATGATATTTTGAATCTCACACACTTCTTAGATTTGAAATTATTAATCTTGTTTGATTGATTCATTGTATCTCAAAATTCACATTTATTCAAGTGATTATAAATAAATTATTTTCAAATTTTGGATCATGGATATCTCTCAAACTTGATGTAAATATTCTGAAAATTTCTTGTGTGGTTGTCAAAAATAATTGTGAAAAAATTCTTTGAAAATTTGGTCTTAAAACTCATTATTATTTCATAATCACTTTGTTTGAATATTTGTTTATATGAAATCTTTTGAAAATATTAATTCGTGAATCTCACACAAATCTTAGAACTGAAATTTATAATACGGTGTGATCGATTCATTGAATCTTTATATTTTCATATTCCTTCAAATGATTTAAAACAAATTGTATTTTAATCTAGGATCATGAATCATCTTTTGTGACCATCAGAAATATCTGTGAAACATCCTCTTGACAAGAATGCATTTAAATTAATTTTTGTGCTGCTCCGATATTGATTTGGAAAAAGTTCCTTTTTAATGACTACTTGTCTTTGTAAATATTCATTTGATGCTCTGATAAAAGAAATCATCTTGAAAATATTTTAATGGACTTGATATAACTGCTTGGGCTTGGTAATTTTTTTCCTCTCTGAAAATTTTGTGTCGAGTAGCAGAACGAAAAATCGGTCTCTAAGATATCTTTATTAGCCACCAGGGTGGTATTAAAATCATTGATCAACAGAGATAACCGGTGGTATCAGATTAAAAGTGTTGGAAATTTTTTATTGATCTGATTCTCATCATGTATATATTTTCTTCTCTTGTCTTGTATAAATCTTCTAATTCCCTCTTGAAATTGATTTTTCAAATTTAAAACCATTTATTGATTATTTATTCAGAAATTGAAATCAATAACCAAATTGAATTGTATTCAGAATTCATCAAAATTATTATCAGATTTTGAAATTGTGACAAGTTGTTACTAAAGTATATTTCACACAAGAGGAGATTTTATTTAAATTTTTCATGATGATTGAACAGTTTTTATAATATCTTTGAATTAGGGCTAATTTCACGACTATCTTCTATTTCTATCATCATTCTGTCATCCATCATGATTTTATATTAATGTGGAGAGTTTATTATTTTTAAAACCATCTTGAATAAATAGTGGAAATATTTGTGATGGAATTGTGATTATATTATATTTCAGAATTAGTGATAATTGAAAATTTTCAAAAATCCCGGTATAGTTGAGCATATTTCATAATATGATTAATTTAGAAATTTATTTCGCAAACCATTTCTGTACCTACCACATTTTTATCATCATTATTGGTTTTATATACTAAGGAGTTTTTCTTTTGAAACGGAAAATAATATAATATTCATAAGTGTATCTCTAACCTCATTTAAATATCCAAGCTTTGGTATTGCATGGTTAAGAGATTACTTATTATTTAAGCTGCAACTGACCTCATTTAAAAATCCAAGATCTGGTTATGCATGGTCAGTGTGTTCTCAAATTAAAAGAAAAAGAAAATAATTTGAATAAATAAAAAAATTATATGAAATTCTACTTGGTGTGTAAAAACGAGCCTATCCATCCAGTTTCTATTTTGTGAAATGTGTTAATATAATATGATATATTATGATTTGTTGATTGATAACTATTGGAATTTGAGATTATTTGATTGTGTCACTTAAATTGAATTAATAATCATTGTCCAATCCATCACAGTTTTGTGGTTCAGTTTTAAAAAATTCTGTTGAAAATAATTGAAAACCATTTGTTTTGAAATTTTCTCCATTTATATAAATTTCATCATAAATCTGTCATTCTACAATGTGAAATTTGCCACTAGTTCTTAGAATATTATGAATTTTGTTTGATTGATTGAGATTTATGATGACCGTTCTTCCTCTTAACCTGAAAATATATTTTTAGTCTATTTTTCATCACTGTTTTAATTTCTGTATCCTTTTGATGATTAAAAAAAGGGGAGAATGAGTTAAGATTTTAATTTATGAGTGAATATTTTATAAATATTTTAATATTGAAAATTTCGTTTAATTTATTAGTTTCACTCATGCACCTATCTAGGGGGATTTTTATTGTAGGGGGAGCATTCAAATAAGGGGAGTTCAATAATTCACTGTCAAATACATTTATTATAATATTATATTCAAAATCTTATTTTATGTTTGTCATCATCAAAAAGGGGAGATTGTTGTATCTAACAATTCTATGATTTTTGTTTGATGATAAAAAACATATATTTATTATTACAAATGTGTTAGTAATTGTACTGTTGTCCTACATCACAAACAAAATATAATATTTATATTTAGATAGAATACTACTGCTCAAGAATTAAAATATTCAAACGGTATTTTATTTAAATATAATATTTTATTTCAACATTTGAAATAGTACAACATTCTAACTCCATTATTGTATATTCACACTTATAGTATTTTACTTGAAATTGTACTGCTGAATTAATTTGAATACGATAGAAAATTTGATTTGAACACAATAAAATGATATTTTATTCCAATCAAATTTGTCTATAACAAATATCAGTATAACTTTCTCATTTTGTACAATTATCTCTCACTACATCACTTATCACTCAGTACATTTTTCTCATTCTATACAATTGTCTCTCACTACATCACTCATCACACAGTACATTCATTGCCTCACTACATATTCGCTCATTCACTCATTTACAGACACTGACACGTATACTTGTCTCCATGTGCTCCAGATCCAATCTAGCCATCAATCCAGTCATCCACACCTGTTACATATAGAAACATACACAGTAGACTGCAATAAAAATAAAACTGAATACATGAAAATATGAATTTATTTTAAATTTTATTTGCCTCAGAATTTTGGTGTGTTTCTCATCATTTTTCTGACTTGGTCTGATATTTTTTTTGATGATATACAAGTATGGCACAATACTAGACAAGATCAGAAATGATCAAATATAGCAAGAAAGCCAAATACCTGTATATACCAAAATAAAGCACATTCAAACTAGACCAAGAATAGTATCTGTTTTTTTTTTTTTTTGGTTCAGGTACACAGGAGCTTGCATATGCACAAAAGCACATGTATACGCGTGCACCTCCATCGCATCCTGGATATGTGTATATACATGGAAGGGTGCAAGGAGGTCGAGCACATAGCACAAGACAGACAACTACATGGTGTAGCCAACATGAACTGTTCAGGTGTAGCAATACAGGGCTCGGTGCATGGTAAAATGGCTCTGCTCAACAAATAATAAAGCCAGATTCAAGATAACACAAGTGCAGTAGCTTACAATGGACATGCAACAAATCGTGCAGTCCTAAAAGCAAAGGCAGTGCACAATGACCAAGTCCAGACAAGCACAAGGAAATTGTGCACAAGTCAAAACATGTACAAAGAAAAAAATTTCAGCAAAAATGGACAAACCAAGAGTAGATTGCAACAATATGGCAACAGGGTGATTACGGCATGTCAAAACTAAAATATACATGGAGACAGTTTTGCCAAGATTATATTTTTTCCAGAAATAAAATTCAATTTCATACTTCAAATGATTCCAGAAAGTTTCTCTTTACAAATGGTACATGAAGTAATTCATGGAGATAGAGGTGCAAACAAAGAATGAGTTAATGATGCAAATAACTTTCTCAAGTTATCACACAAATAAGTATGGCAAACAAGTTTTTAAAGGATTCCTAAATTGGCAGATGTTTAAATTTTTTGAATGTCATTTCCAGAGATTTTATAAAAATCATCAATTCAAATATGACAAGGCATTTAATGTGTCCAGAATTTAGTGATCAAATTAAGGCAAGTATCAAGTCTTGGTGATTTGGCAAACAATTTTTATGGTAAGGCAACTACTCATCAATCAAGCAAGGGACATGAATTAGGCCAAGTGAATCAAACAACTATGGAAAGCTTTCAACAACAAATCACAAAAAAATGTTTGGAAAGAATTCATTTTTGTAATTCAGAAACTTCCAAAATTATACGATGCATTTTTTAAGGGGTGCAAAATCAATTCAAAGGTATCCACAATTTCACAAATTTAAATCAGACCGATTCAATCACACGCAATCAGAACAAGGCATTTTAGGAAATCAGAGAGAGATTAGGGTACATAAAACCATATAAAGCACCCATTTCATCATAGGCTTAAATTATCGAAAACCACAACAAAAATTCGAGAGCAACAAAGATTCAAATCAGAATTTACTCACCAAATTTTCGATCATATAGAATTCTCAAATCAAAGAACAAAAGACGTGGAGCAATAACGTAATTGAAGCTTCAAGAGAATTTCCAGAGAATTGTTTAAATCGCGATTTGAGTAAAGGGATTTGAGAAAAACACTAGATCTATTTTCTGGCAACATTATTTTTGGGGAGGAAAGCTTTTTCAAGTGGAAATCAAAAAGGGATGGTTTACTTTACAGTTGTGCTAAGCCTTTGAACTAGGGTTTTTTGTTTCTTTATTTTTTATTGTTTGTTTTTACATTTGTAACCATTCAAACAGTTTTCTAGTTTGTTCGTAAAACTAGAGTTTTTGTTATAGGATTTGTAACGGGAAAAAAAATCCGATTTTGGGGTTAAAATCGGTACAGGGTTTTGAGCGTAGAATTAGTGCAACTAGAGCGAGATTGTGAGGCCTTTTGTGTAGCACCTAGTAGAAACTTGGGGATAAGTTTTGAGCATAGGGTTAAGACATTTGGGCTAGCAATTGTCTTGAGTTTATATGTGTTGTAATCATTGTAATAGTTGACTAATATCTAGTAGAAACCTTGGGGAATGTAGCAGTAGGTAGGGTTTGCCGAAGCTGGGTAAAATCTCTATGTTATTTATTTTCTGCATTTATTTTATCTGCTGCAAATATGTTCTGTAATATGTGTTAATATCTCGAATTATTTTAATAAACCCTATTCACCCCCCCAGGGTTAGACTAAATCCAACAAGGACATATTACCAAACTTCTCCGTAGCAGCGTGTGACGGCCCGCCCCGCACCAGCCTGCATTTCCTTCGAAAGTGCACTGTACACATGCCCGACTAGCACGTGACAGTCGTCAGAAGGAAGGAAAGAAGGGAATTAACTAATCAAGAACATGTAGAATGTCTCACAGCGCATGGAGTAAAATATAATAATAATAACATACTTGACATAAAACAGGTGAGACAGTGCATAAGATGATAACTAAAATCAACATCAACATCAGAGCAGCGGAAATCCAATTACAGCTTATTACAACTTTCCAATTTTACTATCTCTAAACAAAAGAAAGCTAAAGTAGAAGATACACCACTTATGCCCAAGCAGTGATCTTCAACAACACAGGGAGAATACTATGTATATATTACGTGGAAGCCTCCTGCTCGTCTCCGGATCACCTACCCGTGCATCACCAGCTAACCTGTCTCTAGTCTGCTCGTGTGAGCACCCAGAGTAATAAGAGGAGACATAAAACTCTGGGTCAGACATAAAGCCTGGTATGAGCGATAAGCATCTAAACAAAATAATAACAGGTATACTAAACCATACCTGAACCTAGACCTGCAACCAAAGAGTTAGTACCACATACCGTACAATACTCTAAGGTGCCAGAATAAATAGTGTAAAGGATACGGGGGTGGGGTGTGCATGTCATAATGATAGAAAACAAATCATCCATAGCAACCATCCTCACATCTCTCACTCAGTGCGTAAAGCATACGATGTCCACCACTGCCAATCACTAGACCCATCGAAGTAGTGACAGAGTTCAACTTGTACAACTACTGCTACTACCAAGTTTACCACATGGAGTCATGACCAAATCTTTACAAATGACCCCACTTCATTGGTTTATAGCCCTTTAGTCGTACCTAGGCCATTGCAGCCCTGAATCCGTTCACGTACTTCCCATACATAGTGATCCAAAGTCATAAACATCGACTGCCCCTTAGCACACGTCCCGCACCAAAGCCCAATCATGAAGTGAATTCATCGGTTCCCAACTGGATCCTGAGCTCTAACTTCCCACATTGGACTACCTTTGCATCTCGGGTTATTGATCAATACTGGGTCAGGTCGGGTCCTCTACTTCGGGTCGGTTCGTAGTCTTCTCCTGTAGCGGTTCGGTTCGGGTCCACAACGTCGCATTGGTTCGGGTCGGGTATTCCACTTCGGGTCGGGTCGGGTGTCCTCCTCCGGGTCGGGTCGGGTGCCATCTCCCTTCCAGTTCGTGCTTCCGCTCCCTCGTTCTTCACGTGCTCCGATCCGATCCCTCCTTCACCTTACTTCAGCCCGAGCCCTTCATCCTTCAGTCGATCCGATCCGAGCCCTTCGTCCTTAAGTCGATCCGATCTCTCCTCCTTTATCCGATCCGATCTCAGTTCAATTAGCATGGCCTTCCTTTTTGCCAGTTGTCCCAAGTGTCAAGTTCCGATCCGATCAGATCCCTTGCCCAGTTCAACTCATCCGATCCGAGCCTCCATATCTGATCCGATCCGGTCTAGAACCTGCACTTTTCTGCAACTCTTCCAGCAAGTAATTTACGCCATTCGATGACGTTTTTGACAAATCTAACACTTCTAATCATTCATAAAACACACCATAGTGTCATAGCAACATGTAATAGCAACCACAAACAGCAAAACAACAATTCAAATGAATCAAAATGGATCAAAAGTGGCTAAAACCTCACATTTTCCCATAATCCCTCTTAATCATGTTTAAGCACATACTTAGTAAAACTTAATCAAATCGTCCAAATTTTCTAACAGAGGCATAAAACATCATATTCGAGTTTATCAATATTTTTCCAGATTTTATTTGTGTATAAATTCGCTAATTAACGCTAATTACCCCTTAATCAACCGTAATTAGTGAGAAATCATGCAAATCACTCACCTTTGCCACAAAATAAAACACCAAATCTGAAATACTCTCTGTTTGGGTCGAATTCCTATGTATAGCAGCAGCTCCAACCTTGCTCTGTTGCTATTTGGCCTTTTTTTGATGTAGTTTAGGCTTAATCTTCACTAAAAATGTATTTTGGAGTGGTTTTAGAGGATGGAAGCCATTACTAAGGTCTCAAGAAGGTTTGTGCGGCTCAAAACTGAAATGAAAGTGATTTCCTAACCCTAATCAGCCCTCCTATGCCTCTAAACCCGAAATTCCCCTCTGGGCCTAGCTGCTAATCACCCGGTTAAGCCCAATTAAGCTGTTTTTCACTATCTGAAACTTGTTTCAGCCATATCTCCCAAACGGTGAGTCCGTTTGGCTAATGTGACCACTCTACGGAATTGTAAACCATCATCCGGAGCCAATGGAAATGGTTTTAGGTCAAAATTCCTTTCCAGTCAAAAGTTATGGCCAAAACAGTGCCAACTAAGGGTAAAATGGTCATTTAAAAATCGGGAAAAATCGTGAACATGGGAAATGACTCCAATAGTCGTCTCCCAAAGTTACATGACCACACGACTTCGTATGTGAAAGAAATAAATATTCTACGATCCTATGATGCGTAGAATACAGGTCGTTACACAGCGCCAAGGAGATCAACTATCTGCATATCCTAAAAAACCAGCAGTTTAGGTGCAGCACCTAAAAAACCCCCAGAGTGTAAGATAACTCGTCATATGAAAAGAAAAAGAATTTTGTGTTCGGTTTCGAATATTTGGATATGGAAGCTACTAGAAGCTGCCAGAAATGCCGGAAGGGCATCGAACAAAGAAGAATTCTGTCTCCCAATCTTTAAATCTTGTTGTTCCTTCCGATAACAATTTCTTCGTGGGGTCTGCACGAAAAATTTGAGGGTTCAAGTCGCTAAGTTTGGAACGGTGAAACAGGTAGTAAAGAATAGAAGGGTTTAAAAGACAATCACTCGATTCTAAGGATAAGAGCTCTAGGCCTAGAAGGTAGGTGTAAGTGTTGGAAGAAAGCTGGATATGAGCAATTCCTAAATATTGAATGTACCGGTAAAGGAAATCAGGAAAAGGGATAAAGCCTCAATGCCAGATGTGGATAGAAGAATAGGAAAAATAACCCTCCAGAATGGAAGAAATGGTGTCCATTTCGCGAGGAGGAATGGCTTCAACGCCCAATATGCCAAAATCTTGGAGAACAATATCAACTTGTTCCTACGATGAAATCAAGGAATGCTTCTTGATGGCACTAACCATCTAGGAATGGAAAGATCATTTGGTAAAAGGCCATTACTATCAGGTTTGAAAGCAATATGTTTCTTCCCCCATAATGATAGGTATAAACTGTTTAGTTTATGCAACAAGGTAAGAACAATGCTAAGGAGGATAGAATTCTTACTCTTCTAAATATGTGACGATAATGAATAAAAGCTATCCCTCGAACATCTTCGGAAGAGTGAGAACAAATAAAATGTAGATTAAAGCTATCAATCAAATTCGGAAGTGATTGTCAGGAAATTGGTAATCGAAAAACGAAAATCAATTCATGACAAACAAATCAAATAGTTATTAAAGCTCGGATAAGCTTACTACACCTTACTTATAAAACCAACTGTGAATGACTTACTGTAGATGATTGCTTAAAGATGGAAAATGCTATTCCAATATGAATTTCGACTTCAGGAAATGATGAAGAAGAAAAGGAGCCAATAAACTGAAAAATGGAGGGTATATATAAAGGAAGAAAGAAGCGGTCAATCCATCAAAAAGTTTGACTTGAAAAGTCAAAATTACCCCCTTCACAAGGGAGGCAAGTATTACTGCCAAAATTAACTCTGAAACAGACTGACAGTGAAGGGATAGCCAACCGCCACAAGCATAGAAGAATTTTTCGCAAGCAATAGCCAAGCACAAAGTGAAACTGAAAGCATGAGGGCCCGAGAGTTATGCAATCAACACCATCATTAAGGAAAAGTGCTCAAAATCTATACAAAGAAAGGATACCGGCAGGGTGATTCCGGCACAATGGGAAAACAACAGAAGTTCATCCAAAGTCGGAAGGCAATGAAGAGAGAGACCAAAAGTCCTACAAACCGAAGCCTTGAAAGGATGAAAGGTCTATCGCTATTAACTTGCTTTATATCGATACATCAGGGGATGAAAGCACCAAAGACACAAAGTTTGAAGCATAAAAGAATTATCCGGGAACCAGCCACCGGGACCCCTATTAAATGATCACCGAAAGGCCCCTATAGTAAAAAAACTGATGAAACACCAGAAGCAATCCTCCGGAAGGTCAAGATACACTTCAGGAATCTACCAAAAGGCAAGCCGAAACCCCGAAGATAGGCAAGCTATCCGCGCTAATCTCCTTAGTGTCGATACCGACAGGGGTGGCGGACCCGATAACCATGCACTTGAATCATAAAGGCAAGCTCCACGAAGTGTTAATAGAAAGACTAAGAACCCATGACTGGAAGCCTATATCCAGAAGCCCATATCCGAAAACCTACATCCGAAAGCAGAAACTTTCCGAAAGCTGTTCACACCGCCAGGCTTAGTAGCAATATAAAGAGGATAAACATGACATCATCAACAAAAAGCTTCAAAGACCGGGACCATCCTCCCGAAAGCCAAATCCGGTACCTCAAAAAGCTATAAGCTAGGCCTTCGGAACCAAAAGGAAAGGTCGCCGAGAGCCAAAACTACCGGAATCAGAGGGAAAATCGACCGATAGCGGCTTCTGCTGGCCCAATAGCAAAAGGGGCCCCGATTTGTCTATAAATAAGACCATAGGGCCTCATTTTCGGGACCAATTTCTCATTCTTGTATTCTTTTACTCTAGAGTAAACCATAATTTCTAAGTCAATTTGTGGATTCCTCTTGTAATCACTATGTATTCCAAATCAAGGATCAATAAAGAGCAGATTGACACCTAGTATATTTTCTTATGAGTTTTTAATGTGATTTCTTAGTTATTTCCTACACAAACTATTATAACCTTCCTAAACGGTCATGGGTTCCTACTACAATTTAAACCCTTCCGCATAGTTCTTGCAAAACCCCTTTCTATAAGCCATTTAGCCTTTTATTGAGGTCTTTCCTTAGGGACCTCTTGTCCCAAGGTAACTGTTGGTTTTAGAGTTGCTTAAGTGTGATGCTCATCTCATTGAGGGAAGAGTAACTAATCTTTCTGGCTCTAAACCTTGATAACTAGGACATGGTGAACTAACTTAGACTCATGAAAGTTAGAAACCCTATTTTCCACTTAGGTCCACTTCTGTAGACCTATCTCCGGCGTTGACGAAAAATATTGTTAACATATTACAATAATATTTTTTGTGAGAGGAATTGAATTAGATACAGTATAACAACTTTAACTGTATCTTTCTTTACCGCTAACAAATGAGAAGATTTGTTTTATAGTTCATCGACAATGCTATTATGACACTTACTATTAGCCGCAAGACTAAAATAATTCTTATTTCCCAAATGAACCTTTTTATTCACACGTTGGTTTAACGAGTAGTATAACTCCATAATCAGAGTTTCCTTCTGCATTGCTTGTATTTTTGGAGGCAGCGGTGGAAGCGGTGATGGTGGTCCTCTTCAAAAAAAAGTCTATTGTGGCGTAGTAACTTGACCTTTCTGTTTAGATTCATATTTATGTAGTTCTGAAATTAATTCCGATTTGTTATCGGCTCCATGTTTTACTGGATGAAGATATAACTTATCGATATTGACATTTCTACGTCCTTAAAATATTATATTTGCACTTCTTAATTTGCATATCGTTTACCTTAGTTCTATATAGAGATACAATTCATCTGCTTGTAGGAAAATTTTATATATACCGAATTCTAGCATTCAACCAACTTATTGCAAGCAGATTTACAAAACAAGGCACAAAGAGCTCAAGGCATGATAAGAATACAA
The DNA here is from genome assembly GCA_030737875.1 of Allium sativum. Taxonomy (NCBI): domain Eukaryota; kingdom Viridiplantae; phylum Streptophyta; class Magnoliopsida; order Asparagales; family Amaryllidaceae; genus Allium; species Allium sativum. Next base: position 1,039,802,969 of record CM060916.1, on the reverse strand, counting down.
AAGTCATTTAAAGCTAAGAATACTTATAATTTCAACAATAGCTATAAATGTTAGCACAAATGAAGAGAATGAAGGAGGAATCTCAACTGCAAAGAAACATAACTAGATATCTGAACATTCACATGGCTAAGTGATATTAAATCAACTCTAACTAGACTACAATACAAGAGTGATAACAAGAGAATTATCAACCTAATTAACAATCTCATCTCAACTATTTTATCATGCTAAGATTAAAAAGATAGAAAAACGAATAAAAAATAGATCAACCCAATTTTATTATGCATTTTCTGAATATAAGCACTTCAAATGTCCAAAATAAACACAAAATCCACACAAAAAATGATAAACCGAGAATCAATTTTGTAAGAAGCAACTACAGCAGAATCACGACCTTGACCAAAAACAAAACAAGGACATAAATTATGAATTTTTTTTTTAAACATAAATGGATATGGGATGTGCATACAAATTCAACCCAATTAAAGGTTCACGCCAAACAGGAAGTGGCTAACACTCTAGGAAAACATAGAAGAGACCATCGAGATGAAGTCATTGCCAGTTGCAGTCATACCCTAGTCAATTCAGGATATAAAATTTGGAGGGGGGAAATATTGGATTTGAAGGGGGAAAATATCGTAGAAATACACACTTTTATTGTTTAATCCATAGATTCCGAGAAGAAATGGTAAGAAGGAGAAACAACGGGCATCAGACGTGAGGGAGAAGACATCGTCGAAAAATGACATTTCTATTTTAGTTTCAGAAAAAATGATTTTAGCCAACTGACAGTAAGAAAATCTCCTTAACGGCCAGTTTGTTTATTTTGGCAAAAGAATAATTCTTGTCATGCCAGCAAAACTCATTTGACTTTGCGAATGAGATGGAAATGAAGACGCTAAATCAGGAGACCATCTCTACAAAAATGAAAAAAATGCCATAAATCGTTGTTTTCATTGCTGTTGTAAGAAAAGCGCTTGTAGAGATGATTTCGTAAATTTGATTGTTATTTTTAAAACGACAAAAAATGCACTGTATCTTGAACTTTTCTAACAGAAAATGCAAGATAACTTATAGCTTTTGAAAAAAATATCAAATTCTACAAAATTCAATAATGATGAAAACTATGGTAAATACTAAAATAAAATTATTGTTATTTATGAATATAAATATTTGACTTTTTTTAAAAGCAAAAGTTAACTTCCATATCTTATCCGTAAGCTACAAACTATGTTGTGCTTTCAAATTCAGAAAAATAGAAGCGTTTATGTGCAAAGACGTTTTTTCATAACGACTTCAAAAATAATGGTTTGATGTGCAAAGTCTAATTTCAAGAACTACAATCATTCTACATAACCATATATTTTAGTTTGGTCATATGAAAAATATAAAATTCGTTGACATCTTCATATAAGAAAAGGTATATAAATTTTGGAATACCAAGAATTATATATTTGACTATTATATTACGGTAATAGCTTAGATTTTGTATAATTTAGTACATAAAATGACTATAATATATTGTTTTATCAAGATGATATTCATATAATGCGAGCATAAATGAACATTTGTTTTCCAAAGTTATTTTTATCATCATATTGTTTTTAATTATTGGGGCTTTAATGCAAAGGATTTATGTCGCGTAAAAGAATTTCATTTTGTTATGCATACGAAGGGACAAATTTCTTCCATTCATTTATTTTAGTTGAAAGAATAATGATTTCAGATGCGGGTGCGATCACGTTACTATGCATGTCTATCGACAAACTACAACATACCACCATTGGACATGTGTTACTGACTTGATAACCAGATGCACACACGTGGTAGAGTTAAGAGCTTGTCTACGAACAATTTATAATTTGATTATATAACTTAACTCTTGTAACGAATGTTATCAGAATGAAGTATGATTTTGATTTTAATTATCGTAATATAAAATTGAGAAAAATGCCATAAGTCACTATTTTTAATGTTGTTGTAAGAAAAAGGTTTGTAGAAATGACTTTGTAAATTTGATTGTTATTTTTAAAATGATGAAAAATCCACAGTACCTTTACTTTTCTAACAGAAAATGTAAAATAACTTATAGTGTTTAGAAAAAAAAAATCAAATTATATAAAATTCAATAATGATGAAAAACTATGGTAAATATTAAAATTATACATAAATACAATTATTATTAGCTATGAATAAAAATATTTGATTATATTTTTTAAAAGTTAAAGTTAACCTATATTTTATATCTGAAAGCTGCAAGCCATGTTATGCTTTGAAATTTAGAAAAATAGAAACATAATTTAGAGATTCATTAGTGCAAGGACCTTTTTTTATAACGACTTCAAAAAAGTGGCCTGATGAGCAAAGTATTGTTCCAAAACCTACAATGAAAAGATAGGCAGAATGTTATATCCATTATTGATTTAGCAAACCAATATATATATATATATAAGTTGTTAGGCAATCAATCAAGATCTCTAAATCTATGATGGCCACAAATAATATAGGAAAAAAATACGTCAATCAATCAAGTGGCCACAAATAGGAAATATATCGATCAATCAAGCCTATATAATATTCTCAAATATCTTGGCAACTTTTGATTCTAGGGAACAACAAAAAAAATTGAAAGATATATAGATAACCACAAATCAAGCATATCTAATATTCTTAAATATCTCGGAAAAATATATCCGTAATACCCGACCCCCTTCAAGTTGGAGCATGGGGTTCAAAAATGCCCAACATGGAAAGAAAAAAAAATCAAATTGTGACTTGCCAGGGTTCTAAGTAAAAATATCCTCCAATTGTGGAAAGTGTTGAAACATGTGACAAAGAGATTCGAAACTTGAAACTTGCTCGTAGGTCTAGTACAATCCATCCCTCTTAGTTGTTATTCCAATCAGCTCCTTCGTGTGATCCATTCAAGCTTCTTTCAACAATTTTGCCGGTATGAACGGTAAATCCGTGTGCCAGGGGTATCTCCTCTCTAATGTGAGCAAACCCCCGAATAGGTTCTTCTTGAGAAATTTTTTGAAATGCCCTATTTAATATGGCAAAGGATTTTGAGATAGCAGCGTGGATCGGAGAGGAGCATAATAATCAGAGTTTAGGCCAAGTAGAAACTTTTGTAGATGATCCCCTTTACGCTTATCAGCATGCTTCTTGCCTATATTACAAGTAAACTTTCCATACTCACAATTAATTAAATGCTCATGTTTATCAAGTTCATCCCATAAAACAGTAAGCTTGCTGAAATAAATTGCATCTGGCAAGATTTTGGGTCACTGACATCGATTAATCTCAGACTTAATTTGTTAACAAGACAAAATCTTTCGTGCAAATCATGCCACATTTTTTTAGCATTGTCACAATTAGAGAGCATATACTTTATCTCCGGGTCGATGGTAAGCCAAGAAACATGCATACAATGAATTGTTACCCAATCATCCTTTGTACATGGAGGAACAAAACTTGTAATTATACCATACAGGAAACCGAATTTCGTCCCAGATGACAGAGATATGTAAATCACATGAGATTGGTCATTGAAATTATCAAGTTTGAGTCATTGGGAGGTGATAAAATTCCCTGGACAATCTTGCAGTCCAAGGTAAAAAGGAGAATTAGACTCGATTTTTGAAGGTTGTGATGGTGTTTTACCGTCACCCACCATGGTTTAAGGTGTAGAGAAAAATTAAAGAAATGACTCTGATACCATGAAAAGATAGAAAATATGTTATATCTTTTATTGATTCAGCAAAGCAATATATATACAAGTTGTTAGGCAATCAATCAAGATCCCTAAACCTACAGTGGCTACAAATAAGATAGGAAATAAATATGTCAATCAATCAAGTAGCCCAAATAGGAAATATATCAATCAATCAGCCTATCTAATATTCTCAAATAACTTGGAAAATATTTTAGTTTTAGGAAATAAATAAAAGATATCAAAAGATATACCAATAATCATAAATCAAGCCTATCTAATATTCTTAAATATCTTTGCAAAATATATCCGTAATATACAATCATTCTACATATTCATTTATGTCAGTTTAGTTATATGAAAAATATAAAATCCGTTAACTTCTTCATCCAAAAAGAGGTGTATAAATTTTGGAATACCGAGAATTATATATTTGACTATTATATTAAGGTGATAGTTGATATTATGTATAATTTAGTACATAAAATGACTATAATATATTGTTTTATCAAGATGATATTCCTATAATGAGAGTATAAATCAACATTTGTTGTCCAAGTTATTTTTATCATCAATTTTTTTATAATATTGGTGGTTTAGTACAAAGAATTTATGTTGCATAGAAGAATTTCTTTTATTTTTAATTTTGTTATGCATGCGCAAAGGGACAAATATCTTACATTCGTTTATTTTCGTTGAAATGAATAATGATTTTAGATGCGGGTGCAATTGCGTTATTATGAACATTTATTGACAAACTACAACATACCACCTTAGACATGGGTTACTAACTTGATAACCAGATGCACACACGTGACAGAGTTAAGAACCTTTCATATGAACAATTTATAATTTGATTATATAACTTAACGCTTGTAACGAATGTTATCAGAGTGAAGTATGATTTTGATTTTAACTTATCCTGTCATATTCGAATACAATTAATGTTTTAAATCTATAGAACATAAATAAGTTAATCTCAAGAATAATATTGTAGCGACCCGAAAATTACCTCCCTTCGAACCGACCATGAACCACACAGGTCCGATCCGAAATGACAGAATAAGATGGATTGCCATGAGAACCCGAGGCATCAGAAGATAGAGCAAGAGAACTTTGCATTGCTATTACAACAATTTACATCATAGTACAAGAATATCGGAGTACATATAATAAAACTTAGCGGAAAATATCAGAGATTGATAAATTACAATACAGCGGAAACATAAATACATAAATAGAATCAGTGGAAGACTACAAAATAATCCAGAGCACAGCTTGACCATAATCCAGGATCCTGCTAAATAGAATATCTGCAAAACCAAAACTACTAGCTACACGTGTAAAAATATGGGCACCCAGAGTTTAGGTCAGTCATGGGACTGGTGTGAGAACTAAAACAATTATTAAACTTTATTTTAAAGTTGGGAAATTCACAAGACCACGCCGTATGACACGAAACAGGTTTACTCCCCATGAATACTAGTGCATAAAACAACAACGCAACGCTAAATCGAAAAATAAAGCTATTATAAGACTCATGTCCCTTTACACAATGCAAGCATAAGCCAGAGGATAGAGTTTTACCTTATAATAGCCAAACATGATTGATACGTAAACTTTATATTTTATTATTATTAGTGCATAGTGCAGAAAGCAGTTTCAAAAATAAATTCAATCGTAGACAGCATAGTATCCCATCCTACTATGTCGTTGTAGGTATATAACTAAAATCGTAAGATCACGTATTGGAATTTGTATTTCCATCATGATCCAAGGCAAGAGATATCTCATATGATTTGGACCATCTCTAGCCAGATGTCCAGGACCACACGCATGTGACCCTTGGATCGGCAGGACCGGTCAACTGTACGTCGTTGATTGCATAATTTCCTGAATCATATGTTTCTCGGTCCTATCGGACCTCTTGGTCGATACGTCGACCATCTTGCCTTGTGAAACCATATCTGAGGCGCCTCACTTTCCAACATCCACATAAGTAAATATGCCTGGGCTCCATACCATGGAATTACTTCTAGATAGAAAGAAACACATGTTCTCCCTACGGTCCCTCATCTCGTTCTGACTCAGACTGGGGTGTGAAGCTCGCGAAATAATTCTACAACACAAAGCTTGGCCATATATTAGCTGTGCTTCGATCATCATCCACAAAGCTATGCTTTTCAACTAAACTTTGGTCCATGCGTCTCAGCATGCCGCACAGTCATTCTAGACCATACATCTAATAACTACCGATATATAACCTCTAAGTTCATAAGTCTCAAAGAAGGGTGTTAAGCTAAGAGAATGAATTCTCCGCTACTAAACGAATATATACTTAGAAGAAATCAATTAATACAGTTTAAAACACCGCGTCTGACATACAATCCATTTACAAGTTCGCTCTAGATCTGAACGAAACCAGAGGCACCTTATTCCTTATCCCATATGTCCAATACAACAGAGAGGTCCTCGCATATCCGGTCGATCTCCAAGTTCGTCTGGACGACCACCATTTATTACCTCGTCATGGGTATACACCCCAATCAAGACATCAGCAATCATCCCAATGATGTGAAGATCTCCGAGCTTCGACCACTATCTACATATCTTCGATTTTTAATCGTCGCAACGGTTATTCAAAATGGGTTAAACCCGGTCATTCAGAATCACCTGCACATCTTATAGTCTCATGATATATAAACATACCAACGATCTCATTCCAATCCAAACTATTCTTGTATTCAAATATTCATTACATAGGAATTGACCCCACAAATCTTATAAAAAATTTATTTTCATTAAAACCTTTTGTTTAAATCTTTTCTTTAAAAACATAGCAAAAGATTTTATAATATCTTTTCACGATCTTGAACCAAATTAAGGTTTATACTCCTTGTCGGATTAACAAGCCTTACCAAGTAATCATTCATTTTATTATCCTAGTCCGAACTTATTCATCACATGGAGCAAAACTAGATGTACTCCATATCTAACACCCATCGTGTTATCAGTAAAATTAATTACCATTTAACGCTATAAACCTAATTAAAAATTAATATATGACATGGAGTAAAGCGGGTGATACTCTATCTCAACCACTTCTCGAACTAGGTAAATCCAATTACCACATTCACATTTCAATCTAATTAAAGATTTATTAAAACTCCAACTTAGTTTTAATCTTCAAAATCATTACTTAATGATTATTCATCTTTTCAGGAAATTAATTCTATTTTTAACTGGGCTAAAGAACAAATGTCATTACCCAGAATCATCTTCCATTTAATATGGAACCTTCACGAAAACCAGATCAGTCGTAATCGATATAAATTTCCGTATCAGAATAATACTATAAGTGGAATAACGACAAAGCCTTTTAAATTCCATAAATAGTAATGGTCGTCCTTTATGGAAGCTCATCTCGATTTTTATTAATTCAAATTCCATTCAATTCCAGTTTAATTAATTCAACTAGAGAACTTCACTAAATCTTAATTAAAATATTTATTCTTTTCTCAACCGGGTTTAAGAACAGTGTTATTGAAGACATCATTCACGAAAACTCATAATCCAATTTGATATTAAATACAAACCTTTGAATAGAAATCGCATCGACTTATATTCAATATCAAATTCTGAAACCAACAGATATCATATTGGAATAACGATATCGATATCTTCCGAATTCCTCCACGATATCCGTATAATAGCAGAACCTTATACCAAAATATCCAAAGATTATTTCCATTCAAATCATTCCCAATTTATATGTTGGAAAACTCTGGTTATATTAAAACTCATTCTCAGTCCAATTCGTTATGTCAAAAACATTGGATTCTTCCTTTTAGTTTTCAAACAACTCTTTACAATTAAAAATATCATTTATCTTCCAAAACTTGGAATATTTTATCCAAACTTTTTTCAAATCATTTATTACGATTATCATAATTTATTCATAATTTTAGTAATGTTATTAGGGCCTTACAGTCAGTTTCCAATATCGGCCAACGAACTGCATCCATAACGACCTTTTTCTAAAACTAATTCAGACATATTTTAAAATCTAACTATTGGATTCTAAATTTCTTATATTCATTTGAAATTCCTTTTCGATACAAACCCAATGGTTTCGGTTTCAAGAGAATCCGACGGTCGGATCCCCAGTTACGTTAATTCGAAGTGATGGGTTGAACTTCGCGAACTGTCGCTGCGCGACACGTCCAATTCAATCCTGAATTCGATTTACAATTGAAATAAAATTGAAAACATTTTCCAGATAATTCATAAATACTATAAATTATTTACAACAGCCATTTGAAATTCTATTTCAATCATTTACTTTTCAAAATCTAAATATCTCAATATCAAATCATTTTAATATTATTCAAATAAATAAAATAATATTATTTTTCCAAACTTGTTATTTTATGCTCAAAATCTCTTGTCATTCAAAATAAAAATAAATAAAGAATTTTTGAAAGAAAACTTCTTTTAAAATGTTGGCTAAATAGCCTAATCAAACTTCACTTTAAAATGTTACTATCCATTTCAAATCATAAACTTCGACTTTCCAAAATCGAATGAAAATTAATTCAAAGCCATTTTGTTCAATTACGAAAGTCCATCCATATTTTTGTTTCTTTGTGTCCATCCAAAATCGGACGTCAAAATAAAGCTTCCATTTCCAACGAATATTATACTATTAAAATATTTTGTTTTCTTCTGAATTGGAATGAAATCTCAACCAATATCCATATAAATAAATTTATATGGATTACATACATCATATGTATTCAATAATAGTTGCATAACTATTTAACGTCCAAATTACATTCAGAACACCACATCCACTTCACACACAAAGTGATTTATCTACACACATTGGAGACATGTAAAATTAGCATTCCAAGATCCGTATGGGGTTTACATCAATAAACAAAAATTTATGAATTACTTAATCCATTCAAATCAACCATATATCCATGTAATTAATCATAACTTATTCATTTCAAGTTATTATTCAATCCAATCGATATCACTTAAATGGGTGAACATAAACAAGTCATTTGAATTGTAAATGGATGTTTAATCCAATATCAACTACCATAAATATTTTAACAAAGTTTTTAACATATTAATTAACTTGGAATTACATTTACAACATATCACAATCAATCATCCATTCATCCATATGGTTTTCAAACAACTGGCGATGTGAGCTACCATATACCTATAACAATTTGTGATAATTAACTAAATTAAAATCAGCATAGACGATCATATATATTCAGTTATGATTATAATAACTGAATGTAAAAAATCAGTTCGAGTGAGAGTTCTCACTTTGATCGGTTTTGAAATCGTTATAGACGATTGTTTCAATTAAGTAAAACACAACGTTTAATTTAACGAAAAATTGTAATTGCTTCCAATCTTGTCCAAATTGGCTTCATCACGAAGCCTTCATTGCCACGATTCCAACACATCTGAAATCGTCGAATTATGTTCCCGTATGCAAAAGTTATAACAGTTTAAACTTTTCATTACATAAATAATTGGCTTAAAGTAATTAAAATAATTAATTACTTCCCTAATTAATATCTACCCCTTAATCCCTCTTCTGCATCTCGTCGCCTATAGAAAATCATGCATAAAAAAACGCGGCACCCTCTCTAAAACGCACGCAACCCCAAACTGCCGAACGCTGATCAACATACACCATGTCAAAGCTCCTTCTTCACTCCACCTTCACCAAGAATCTCATGTAGCTCATGTTCCCCCATAGGCATGAAAACACAACGGAAGTTTGTGGTTTGATGCCCGAATCCCGCCTCCATGAACACCCAACAACGATCTTAACCGTATAGGTTTATAGAGCATGTGAATGTCTACAACTTTCGTGTTATAAATTTTCATTAATCTTTATGGATTAGGAAAGATTAATGGATTGAATTTTGAAATTTCTGGCCATTGATGACATAAGTGGTGACTAAGGTTTTAGTGGGCTAAAAATGGGGTATTTATACCCAATTTTATATTATTATTTAATTCTATTATTTTCAAAAAGTGAAGTTACGTGTCCAAACTCCAAACGAACCCTAACGACTGTCATTTCTCACCAAATACCCCCATTACAAACATAATGAGATATGTTTCGAAAGCTAATTCGATTGTTTCAGTCAGTTTTTCTTAAAATTAAAATATATGTCAATATAACGTTAAATATTGAATTTGAACGTATGTTTTAATTTACCACGGCTGCATACTAACTCCAAAAATTATGAAATTTGAAATCTTGTTATGTTTCATAAATATGGTTCTAATGAACCTTGTTTCGTCGGATTTGGAGAACATTTGAAAAATGGCGTATTTTCTAGCTTATTGAATTTTTAACTGAAATTCAACATACGTTTTATTTTTACCATGCTTACATACTAATTCCAATTGACTTGAAAATTTAAATCTGACAATTATTTGACATTCCGGATCCAACAAAATTGGTTTCATTGAAAACGGAGGTAATTTGCAAAATACCTATTTTTAAGGGATATGTAATATTATTATAATATGATTAAATTCCAAAATTATTCAAATTAATAACGAATTAATTATTATTATCGTATATATCTAAATGAAATATTATATAACTGTAAAATAAACATACTTAGGTTTGTAACTAAATATTTCAGGTTTCTAGTCAAGCGGTGCTTAAATTACATGAGAAAACTTTTATTTTATATAATAAATCATTATAATTTATTAATGACTTCATAACGACTATTCGAAATTTTAATTTAGACATAACTTACATTTTATTATACGAAATTTTGAATTCTTATATTGGTTAGAAAAATATAATTTAATCGTCCGTAATGTTTCTTGTTTCATTAAATTCTGACTTATTTTGAATTCTTACATTCATTTAAAGTTCAAAACTAAATTTCTCTAACTACCGCTACGTTACGAGCTCGTTTTAATTAAAATTTATATTCTTACGTCCAAGTTTCGTTTTTAAATAAATTTCAATTCTCTCATCTTCAAAATAAATCATTTAAAAATTATAAAATCCATTAAAATCAATTAAAAATAAAAAAATTAATTGACCAAAATTGTGGGTTGTTACAATCTCCCCCACTTAAAACTTTTCATCCTCGAAAAGGAATGGAGCAGAGAGATGTTTACTTAACCAACTCAACCTTCATCATAACTCAAGTTCTTTAACTTTTCAGTTTCTAAGAACTTTCCAATTTCTCAAAATTTCGTTAACGCCTTAAATTTTCAATTTTTTTTGCCATAACCTCCTTTGTACGGGTTGATCAGTAAAACTACAACTGTCTCTCTGGGCCCTCATTAATCAAAAAGAAAATCCCAAAGCCAATCGGCTCATAAAATCACCAAACTCAATCAATACAGTAAATATGTACCTGTTTATTGGGAATACAATTTTATTCCTCTTCTTGACTTATAGTCAATAACCTGCCTAACATAGATACATGTATCCCATCCGAACTAATTTTCAACTCAGTTCTACATTATATTTGATTTAGCTTAATTTACTTTTCAATCTCATATTGGTTTTATCATTCATGTGACACCCCACGTCCGTTAATATCACTCATAAGAGAATGCATTAAGTTTCGTGAAGCACAATAGGTAATCATTGCGGAGAATTTACAAGACAGATAAAATAAGCAGAGTAAAATTTTAACTTCATTATTAAAAATAAATTTAGTTTCAGGAGTACATCAAAACCAGTTACAACTAACCAAATGTCTCAAATATGTCTTACAAAACATCTCACGAAATAAAATACTAGAGTAGATAAAGTCATATCCAATGCCATAAGCCATACTAAAGTAGAGAGCAAGTCAAAACGATACATCACAAGAAATCCAAGTCCAAGATGTAAAAGAATTCCTAGTCGCTGTTGAGTGCTTCCACTTTGAGGACCTGGAGGGGGGAAGAAAGAAAGAGGCGAAAGAAAAAGGACATGAAGTCTGGCAAGTTTCAGTGATTTACAAATGTGCATAAAATAGAACTGCGAAGACAGGTAAATAAGATTGAAGGAAAAAGGTGCAGTGTCATAGAAAGTAAATTAAACTAAACAGAGCAGCATGATTGACAAGAATAATGATCGAGTAATGTTTCACATTTATATCTTAAACAGGTATGTGTGAACCAATACTAGTATAACAAGTTCAATAGGATTAGGTTCTCAACCTAATTACATATTAGCAGGATTATTACCAGAAATAAACAGCAGGATTAAGCGTACCCTAATTACATAACCATATTAGATGTTTAACCTAATTATACAACACCAGGATTAAGTGTACCCAAAATACTACCTAAGCAATCGGCTCACTACTACGTAGATACCCTGTGTCAGCCCTAACAGTAAGGTGTATCAGTCCCTAACCCAACAATTATATAACACTGACCTATTTACTAGTGTTATAGCGGCTTAGTTTCCCTAATCGGATTCATGCATGCTCGTGACACTGCCGGAACGTGCCCATGTGAACCTCTTACTATCCAATTCAGTAAAGCATGCCCTGGCTCCAACCTAGTGCGAGGCCCCCTCTAATAAGATACCGACAGGGATACTGACTAATATCGATTCCAAACAACAGATTGACACAAGCCAAACCCCCTAAGCTTGTGCCCCCAAAACTAGGATTTAAGAGTCCCCAAAACCAGATATAACAGCAGGAACAAGGGACCTCTTAGCTTATTGATACTCATGTTTAACCTAGCAGGTTTAAGTTTACTAATAAGCGTGGTTGTATTTATTACATGTCATTGTGTGTACAACCCTACCCTAAAACACCTGCCCAGATGTATACAATTTCTATAACATTCAGTTTATTAACCTACATTTGGTACTTACCATGTTCTTAACATGCTATTTACTTATTGTCTTTATTGAGTCAAATCATGTCCGGTACATATGCATACTATTCATCAACTATGTTCCCAATTTACAACATATACAGATTTATGCATATTATTCATTTCTACCAATTTATGGCAAGTATATACACATTATCCTTTTTAATAGTTTACAACAAGTCTAAACATGTGTACATTATCCCTTTTCCCAAGTTATAGTCAATCAGTTACAATTCAATAACGTGCCTAAGTTCCTCTTTTTATGTTATTCATTATTGCCCCAGTTATACACACACTCTAATCGGGTATTTCTTAGGCTTCCAAAGGCCAAGGCTTGGCGTAAAATAAAAAGGGGAAACAGAGGAAGGAGAATAGAATCCAATCATATAGCTATATTGGCAAGACTGGAAATAAACGTAAAACGTAGAAAATGGGAAAAGGAAGATAGATACATATAACTTGTTAATTATCCAACATCAAAGGCATATGTTTTACTGATCATAACGACATAGGTGATTAACAGTGAAAACATGTATAATTTTAATCTTACTAACAGTGTATATCCTAACCCAATTTTTTTAACTGTCATGTTTAATGTCTAAGAAATCAGATCTGTAAATGATAAGAACTCACTGTGGGTCTTGGTGAAGAAGAGAATAAATCTCTTATATATATAACACTATGCCGTAGAAAAAATCCAGTCCAAGTTGTATGTATGCATGTTCTGATGTTGTCTCTGTTTGATCCATTCCTCAGCAGCATTCCCCCATTATATGTTTATATTTTTTAGAATAGATTTACAGAGGCAGAAGGTATGAAGAAATGATGTAAATCAAAATGGGAGAAGCCACTTATTTATAGATTCACAAAGTCAACATGAGCCTTTAGATTCTAGGGTTTCCATCTTAACCGTACACATAATGTTGAGTTAGCAATGAATTTAGTCCCAAAACATTCCAGGTACGTCACTTAGAACCCGTCCAGATCTAGAGTGGGTCGACTCAGTCGACCATGGGTCAACCCATTGGTCGACCCAGTCCGACTATGGGTCATCCCACAATGGTCTTGGTTCCTGCTTACTTCCCCACTTACTTCGTTCAAAAATTCTAGAAATTTTATTTTAATATATTTATACATAAGATCCTTATATGTATACAAACTTCTAATGCCCATGACTTCTTCATACGTTATCCGCTATAGACAAACTTGTGGACTATCTGAACCAAAATTCTGAGACGAACGCAAAGGTAATGCCGGTTTCACTTAATTCTGAATATTTGATTAAGTTTTTCCCAAATTATTATCTTATGGTTATAGTGTATTGAATTTTGGGGTGTTACATTCTTCCCTACTTAAAGGATTTCGTCCCCGAAATCTCCAAGTCAAGAAGAATGTTACTATCTGACATCCACGTACAACCATCTACTCATCCATCATCCATAGGCATCATTGTCCTTAAATTTCTAATGTTTGTGTGAACATATGCAAAGGTGTTATGTGTATATGTCCTTACATTAATGCAAAATTCAGGCGGTCCACTGATTCAGTTGACCTACTTAATGCAATATATATTTGTGTCATGAATCCAAAATCCTAGTATAACATATAAATTCTATATGTGTGCACAGTCATTCATAAAAATGCGTCATCCATATGATGATACACCCATTTCCATCCATAGAAAATTAAAAATGCACACACATTCATACGCAATATGAAGTTTATTGAGCCGACCTAGTGTCGAGTATGTGTATATGCATCCACGAGCAACCACTAGCGAACACTTGCATCCACTAGTAACCATCAATCATAACATGTTTCAAACACATGTTACCAACCATTGGATTCTACCTAAGGATCAAAAGGTTCGAAAGATAGGATAAATAAACTTGAATAATTGAAGCAAATGCAAAGTAAAAGCTTGGAAAATAAGTCAAGAATGTACTTTCAAAAAAAAGGATAAGAAACGCGAATCCTATCTTCGGTTTCTTACATTGTATCTTCGCAGTCCTCTCCTCATTGTACCTTTACCAATCTGATTTCCTTGTTATGTAGCTTCTTAATTTCTGATCCAACGATATGAGCAGGAACTTGTCTCACTGATGCTTCCTTCTCAACTTTCATGTCCTCAAGTGTGCTTGGCTCTACTATCTCTACCTTATCATGGAGTCATTTCCTCCAATGGGAAATGTGAAACAAGTCATATACGCCCGCTAGTCTATCCAGTAGCTTATTCCTTTAAGCTATCTGTGCTATTCTCTCTACTATAGAGAATAACCCTACAAATCTCAGAGCCAACTTCCCTACTGAGCCAAAGAGAACTACATTCCTTAGTGGTGATACTTTAATGAAGACCATATCTCCCACTTCGAATTCTAAATCGGTCCTCCTTTTGTCAACATACGATTTTTGTCTGCCTTGAGCGGCTTTCATTCTTCGTCGGATAAGATCAATCTTCTCGGAAGTGTTTTGAATCATTTTCGGCCCAAGTAGAAGTCTGTCCGTAGACTCCCACCAACAAGTCGGTGATCTACAAGGTTGTCCATATGATGCTTCGAAGGGTGCCACACCTATGCTCGATTGGTAATTGTTGTTGTAGGCAAACTCCTCCAAAGGGAGATGATCCTCCCACGTCCCTCCAAAGTCTAGGATACACAGTCTTACGAGATCCTCAAGAACTCTATTCACCCTCTCAGTTTGTCCATATGTTTGAAGGTGGTATGTTGTGTTCAAACGTAGCTGTGTTCCTAATGCCTCTTGTATGCTCTTCCAAAACTCGCTGGTAAAGATGGGGTCGCGATCACTTACCATACTGGAAAATACCCCATGCAATCGAACTTTCTCTCAAAGATATACTGACGCTAGCCAAGTCGTCGTCCTCTTACTCTTAACAGGAATAAATGAGCACTCTTCGTAAGACTATCCACTATCACCCAAATGCTCGTATTGCCCTTCCTTGATCGTGGCAATCCATCGATGAAATCCAAAGAGACACTCTTCCACTTCCATTGTGGGACATCTAATGGCTGAAGCAATTCGCTGGCAAGTCAAGCACCGAGCTACAAATTCCACCACATCCTTCTTCATGCCAGCCCAAAAGAAAACCCTCTTCATGTGTCGATACATTTTGTCGCCGCCCGGATGGGTAGTCATCTGAGAATGATGAGTCGATACATTTTGTCGCCGCCCGGATGGGTAGTCATCTGAGAATGATGGGCTTCCTCAAGCACTGCCTTAAGTAATTCCTCAATCTTAGGGACACATAGCCTTCCATCTCGTCTTAGCCACCTTTTATCGTCCACGGCATGTCTACCAAGGTGTCTAGAATTCACTCCGCTACCAAGTCTATCGAAGAAAGTCTATCGAAGATGTCTAAAATCTATGGGTCCTCCAGCTGCATAGATCGAACTTGCTCCAATAGAGTAGGTCGCACCTCCAATAATGCTAATAATCCCAATATGAAATCCGTAGATGACTTAAAATCAAAGGTTGAGATGTACTCCAAGCTTCGCCTTTCTATGAATAGAGGACTCAAAGTCGTCCTCTGCCTACTCAATGCGCCTGCCACTACATTACCCTTTCTCGGGGTATAAGTTATCTCGAAGTCATTAGATGCTAGTAAATCCATCCACCGTTGATGCCTTAGGTTAAGATCTTTATATGAGAATAAGTATTTGAGCAACTTATGATCCGTATATAGCTCAAATCTTCGTCCAAGCAAATAGTGTCACCAAGACTTCAATGCAAACACTATTGCAGCCAACTTTAGATCATGAGTAGGGTAGTTCTTCTCGTGAACTCTCAACTATCTGTTTCAATAGCATACTACCCTTCCTTCCTGCATCAGAACGACTCCAAGACCTGTGCCACAAGCATCCGTGTAGACCGTAAACATCTTTCTTCCATCTGGGAGAGTCAGAACTGGAGCTGTAGTCAGAGCCCTCTTCAATCTCTGAAAGGCATCCTCAAATCGATGCTCCACGAAAAACCAAGTTCTTCTTCGTCGATCGAGTAAGTGGGGCCGATACCCTTGCAAAGTCCTTGATAAACATTCCATAGTAGCCTGCCAACCCTAGAAAACTTCTCACCTCTGTTGCATTCTTTGGAGCCCTCCAATCTTGAACAACAACGACTTTTCAGGGGTCCACTGCTATCCCGTCCTTGGAGACCACATGCTCTAGGAACCTTACTTCTTTCCTCCAAAAGTGGCACTTAAAACATTTCTCCTTGAGCTGATGCGATCAGAGAGTGCTTAGAACCTCTCCTATGTGTTGGGTATGCTCCTCCTCAATCTTTGAGAAGATCAGAATGTCGTCCACAAAGAGATCACAAACTTGTTCAAAAACTCCCTAAACACCTAATTCATCAAATCCACAAAATAGGCAGGTGCATTGGTTGGCCCAAAAGGCATAACCAGCCACTCGAAGAAACCGTCTGGAGTTATGAATGCAGTCTTATCAATGATGTCCTCTGCCGCTCTCAACTGATGAAACCCAGTGGCCAAATCCATCTACGAGAAAACTAATGCGCCTACTAGTTGATCAAACAGGTCGTCAATCCTCGAAAATGGGCGCCTATTCTTCTTAGTGAGCTTATTCAGCTCCCTGTAGTCCACACATAGACGAAGTGAGCCATCCACCTTAGTTGCAAAGATGACTGAAGCTCTCCACTCTGATATGCTTCGCCTAATAAAACTGTTCTCGAATAGCTCCCCTACTTGCTTGTTAAGCTCCCTCCTTTCCCTAGGAGTCTTGTGGTGCACTGGTAGAGCAACTGGCTTCACATTCTCTACTAAATAAATCTATAGATATATCTCGCGCCTTGAAGGTAACCCTTAACCTTCGCAAACACATCCGGGTAGTCTCTAACGATGGGCATAGATCGCAAATCGTCGAATGAAGTATTAAGTGATTATAGACAACTGAGCACCACCAACCCATGTGGGTTGTAGGAATTTTCTAGAGTCCTACCATAACAAGTAAGAAGTCTAACCACTCTCTTTTCGCAATCAAGGATGCAACATACATATCTAGCCAATCCATGCCTAGAATAAAACCATCACTAAGCCATAAACGACCTAATGCAACATAAAAAAAATTATTGGCACAGGCCCAAAAAATATTGGCATAGGTCTTTGACAACACTTTTTAGGTGATGCAATTTTCACCATTGCTATAGACCTCAAAAGCAACATTTTGACTATCTACGGCAACATAACAAAAATTGTTACAATAGACCCCTATTTAGGTCTATAGAAACATCCTTAGGTGTCTGTAGCAACATTCCGAAGATGTTGCTATAGATATTTGTATTAATTTTTAATATATATATAATAAAAAGGAGAATTAAATTCTACTACAAAGAATTAAATATGCAAACAATATTTTTATTCAAATAAATATTTTATTTTAACATTTGAAATAAGCACATATTTTTAACTCCACCATTTACAATTCACTGTTAATAACATAGTCAATCACATATACAGATATTCCTTACTACATCACTCAGTTCACTCATTACATATGCAGTTTCAATTTATATAGAAACTAACACTAACACATATATGTCGAGCCGAAGGCAAGCCGTCAGCAGGTCTGGGCACAACGCCGGTGGGGATTCGGGGCCCCACAGTCCCGGTGGCGATCGACCTAGCTAGTTAGGCCGAACAAGTGGACATCGCCTGATTCCTCCGATTTCGGAAGACCAAGCCTTCTTTGAAACGACCATGTGTATGAAGATCTTTGCCATTCACAGCTACCATCATAGCGATACTAATAGAGCACTCAACAATTTGTGCAGGTTCATGTCCAGTGTATGAAAATGCAAAATACAAAAGGGGAAAATAGTTTTCTATAAAAGAAAGAATAAAACCATTTAGTAAATGTGTACGTACAAGCGTAACTTTTAGCTTGCTAATGTAAAGAAATACAGAATGCAATGAGCATTACCTTTTATCCTTAAGGACAACATATTCTCAGGGCTTTCCAAATGTTGTTCTGTGAAGTGTTTTTCACTACATGAAAAATGTGAAAAACCTGTATCATCAAGCAAAATCTTCATCAACAGATAAGAAATATATACAATTAAATTAAACAAAAAAAATAAACAAATGACTAACAAATATATATTATCCAAGATTTTGATTAATTACCATGGAATTAATATTATTTTCTTGTAACACTTAGGTTGTTTTGGTGTAAGCAGTTCAGAGTCCATTGCGACATTATTGCCAACACTTGGCTGGATGAAGATGTAAGTAGCGTTTTAGAAGGTATTGGAGGGATTGGGGAGTCTGACACCACATTTACATCAGCCAAAAGCTTTTCAACATTTTCTGCACTCAATTTCTTGGGGATGATGGTAGCTGTGAATTGTAAGGATTGGGGAGTCCGACACCACATTTGGAGAAAAGGAGCTGAGCGGTGAACGAAAATCTGATTGATGCGGATTGGTAACGTAAACCGTTGGATCGTATTCACGCGGATCGCCATGTAGGACATGGAAAGGTCTACTATAGCAACACTGTATAAAATGTTGCATCGTGTTACACTTGTTTACTAAGAGCAACACATTTTTATGGCTAAGGTAACACCAAAAATAGAACATTGCAGTAGGACCAAAATAATATAGCAATTGGGACATTTTGGCTGGCAACACCTTGCGAATTCGATGCATTAGGTCATTTATGGTGTAGTGCATAGCCCACAAAGCCCAGCACGTATGCATCGCATTCAAACTGGAAGCCCAAGATAGAAATTCTCAAACCCCTACCCATCATGGATAAATGAGCCGATCCTCCTATGGGGTTTGAGACTACTACGGGATCAAAAATTATACTAGTATTAAGGTGCAGACTATCTACTAAAGAACTGGATATAAATGAATGTGAAGCGCCAAAATCAAACCGGGTTCAAACAGGATAGTTAAAAAGGGAAAACCAAACCTTCAACCATGACTTTCCTACCTCAATCAGGTCCACTAGCCTCTAAAGCATGCATTTGTCTAGAAGTTCTTGCCCCTTGTCCTTGCTTACTAGGGCATTGTTTGCTGAAGTGTCCCACGTGTCCATAATTAAAGCAGGCTTTCTTCGTCTTTCTGCAGTCATTCACAAAATGAGCCATAGCACTGCAACCATGACACTTGATATCCTTTTTTTATTTGAGCCTTATCAGGATTTCCACCTTTGTTTTGTCGCTTCCCTTTTCTGGGATACCATTTCTGTTTCTCATCCTTAACTTGTGTCTCTTCAGTCTTATTTTCTTTCTTTTCCTCCTTGCCATCTTCATGCATAAGAGCCATGTCAACTAGCCTTTCAAATATTGTTCCATTGGTATATGAGACAAATCAAGTCCTTGAAGGGGTTGATTCAACCCTCTCGCAAATCTAAGTGCCTTCTTGTGGGGTGTATTCACAAAGTCCAATCCAAACTTCGCCAGTTGATTAAACTTGTTCACATACTTCTTAACAGTCATGCCCCCTTATTTCAAAGCTAAGAATCTTTCCATCTGTATTCCCTCTTCCGCCTGAGATAAGAATTTAATCTCAAACCTCTGCCTGAAGTCATCCCAAGTATATACTGGTTTTCCAGCTTGTGTTACTTCCCACCAATAGGAAGCTTCGTCCTTTAATTGCCATGCAACCAACTGTATCTTTCTTCAGTCGTCGATCTCGAAAAACCCAAACACGTTCTCAGTCTATCATAGCCATGCCTCAAAAAAGCTTTCGTTACCACGAAATGTTTTTCCTCCCATAGTGCAGAAGTCTTTTCATAACATATAAAAGTTATCTACTCGTGGAGGTGGAGAAACAACAGCTACAGCTGGGGATGGGCATCTCCTTGACGTCCAGTAGGTGGCGTAGCCTTAAGATACCTATGAAACCATTCGCTAGCGGAATTCCCTCGAGAATTAGGTGCCCCGGATATGCTGAAAAGAAAAGAAAAGGATTCGACAAGAGGTCGAAAGAATATTGACTATGGCCTGAGGGGATATGATTTTCAAAAACAGATTTTTACTTGAAAACACTTTGCTTTTGAAAATAGTTTTAAAAAAAATTCTCTGATCTTGTGACCTTTAGCTCTGATACCAAATGTGACACCCCACATCCATTAATGTCACTCATACGAAAATGCATTAGGTTTCGTAAAGCGCAATAGGTAATCGTTATAGAGAATTTACTAGACAATTAAAATAAGCAATGAATTTTTTTAACTTCATTATTAAAAATAAAGCACAGTTTCAGGAGTACATCAAAAACGAGTTACAATAACCAAATGTCTCAAATATGTCTTAAAAATATCTCGTGAAAGAGAAAGAGGCAAAAGAAAGAGGCATAATATGTCTTACAGCTAACCTAGTCATTGTTGAGTGCTTCCACTCTGAGGACCTGGAGGGGGGAAGGAAGAAAGAGGCAAAAGAAAAAGGGTCAAACATAACGTCTAGCGAGTTCCAGTGATTTACAAATTTGCATAAAATAGAAATGACAAGATAGGTAAATAAGATTGGAGAAGAAATAGCAATGTCATATAAGGTAAACTAAACCAAACATAACAACGTGATGGACAAGAATAATAGGAATAAACTATGATTGGGTAATGCTTCACATTAATATCTTAAACAGGTATGTCTGCACCAATACTAGTATAACAAGCTCAATAGGATTAGGTTCTCAGCCTAATAACAAATTAGCAAGATTACTACCAGAAATAAACAGCAGGATTAAGCGTACCCTAATCACATAACCATATTAGGTGTTTAACCTAATTACACAACACCAGGATTAGGTGTACCCAAAATACTACCCAAGCAATCGGCTCACTACTACATAAATACCCTATGTCAGTCTCGACAGTAAGGTGTATCACTCCCTAACCCAGCAACTATATAACACCAACCTATTTACTGATGTTATAGCGCGGCTTAGTTTCCCTAATCTGACTCATGCGTGCTCATGACTCCGCCGGAACGTGCCCATACCCCACCCATGTGAACCTCTTACTATCCAGTTCAGTAAAGCGTGCCCTGGCCCCTACCTAGTGCGTGGCTACCTCTAATAAGATACCAACAGAGATACTGACTGATATGAGTTACTAACAGCAGTTTGACACAAGCCAAACCCCCTAAGCTTGTACCCCCAAAACTAGGATTTAAGATTCCCCAAAACCAGATACAACAACAAGAATGAGGGACCTCTTATCTTATTAATACTCATGTTTAACCCAGAAGGTTTAGGTTTACTAATAATCGTGGTTGTATTTATTACATGTCATTGTGTGTACAACCCTACCCTAAAACACCTGCCCAGATGTATACAATTTCTACAACATTCAGTTTATTAACCTAGATCTGGTGGTTACCCTATTCTTAACATGTTATTTACAAAATATCTGAATTAAGTGAAATCATGTCCAGTACATATGCATACTATTCATCAACTATGTTCCCAATTAACAACATATACAGATTTATGCATATTATTCATTTCTACCAATTTATAGCAGGTATTACACATTATCCCTTTTTATCACTTTACAGCAAGTCTAAACATGTGTACATTATCCCATTTCCCAAGTTATAGCGAGTCAGTCCCAATTCAATAACATGCCTAAGTTCCTCTTTTTATGTCATTCATTATTGCCCCCAATTATACACACACTCTAATCGGGTATAGCCTAGGATTCCAAAGGCCTAGGCTTGGCATAAAATAAAAAGGGGAAACAAAGGAAGGAGAATAGAATCCAATCATATAGGCATATAAGCAAGACTGGAAATAAACGTAAAACATAGAAAATGGGAAATAGAAGACAAATACATATAACTTGTTAATTATCCAACATTAAAGGCATATGTTTTACTGATCATAATAACATATGTGATTAACAGTGAAAACATGTATAATTTTAATCTTACTAAAAATGTATATCCTAACCCAATTTTATTCAACTCTCATGTTTAAAGTCTAAGAGATCAGATATGTAAATGACAGGAACTCTCTGTGGGTCTTGGTAAAGAAGAGAATAAATTTCTTATATATATAACACTACGCCATAGAAGAAAATACAATCCAAGTTGTATGTATGCAAGTACAGATGTTGGATCTGTTTGATCCAGTCCTCAGCAACATTCCCCCATTATATGTTTATATTTCTTAGAACAGATTTACAGAGGCAGAAGGTATGAAGAAATGATGTAAATCAGAATGGGAGAAGCCACCTATTTATAGATTCATAGAGTCAACTACAACCTTTAGATTCTAGGGGTTTAATCTTAACTGTACACATAGTGCTGAGTCAGCAATGAATTTGGTCACCAAACAGTCCAAATACATCACTCAGAACTCGCCCAGATCCGGAGTGGGTTGACCCACCTACCCCAGGGGTCAACCCTAGGGTCGACCTAGCCCACCATGGGTCGACCCAAGTCGAGTGAGGGTGGTCCCACAACGGTCTTGGTTCCCACTTACTTCCCCACTTACTTCGTTTGAAAATTCTAGAAATATCATTTTATTGTATATTTATACATAATCTCCTTATTTGTATACAAACTTATAGTACCCATAACTTCTTCATACGTTATCCGTTTTACGCAAACTTAGGGCCTACCTGTAACAACCCGAAAATCTGGGCCAGTTTAAAATTTTTATTTTGGCAATTTTAGCAAATTTTGATTATTTAAAATGAATTATTTTAAATAATATCGACGAGAAATTTGTTTTGAATAGAATTAGAACGTATATATTATATACGTCGTCGTTAGAATATAAATATTTATATATAATTATAAATAGAATTGAAAATGGCGCGGTAGTTCGATAATTCGATTTCAAACTTCAATTGAATGTACCGGGTGCAAAACAATCCGGATTTTAGCGAAACCAAAAATGATAGGATCTAATTGATAATATCTTTCTATCGAATTCGAAAAATCAAGATTTCATAGCGGGAATCAGAAGATATGTCCAATTGAAAATTCTGAATAGTCGCTATGGAATTCAGGCCCTTAAAAATGGACATTTTGCAAATGACCTCGGATTTCGACGAAACCAGTTTTGTTGGGTCCGCAGTGTCAAGTTATTGCTAGGTTCCAAATTTCATAATTTTTCGAATCAATATGTGAGCGTGGCAAAGGAAAACGTGTTTTGACCATTTCAGTTGATTTTAGTCGACTGGAAATTGACCATTTTTCCAACGGTGTCAGAATTCAACGAAACTAGTTTTGTTAGGACCGTATCGTCAATACGAAGCTAGAAAATATTTTTCTGGAATTTTTCGAGCTAATATGTGACCCCGGTAATTTGAAATGTACGTTTAAAATTCAATATAGTGATTTAAATGTAAATTCAATGGAAACTGATTCAAACAATCGAATCAGCTTACGATACATATCCCATTGGGTTCGGAATGGGGGTAAAGCGCTATGGACGACAGGCGGTGGGCCTCGTTTCGAAGTCGAAAATGAAAGTTGCTTTTTGTGGAAAATTAAATAATAAAATAATAAAAAAAAAAATAAAAAAAAAAAACCCCTCTTCCCTTAACCAGGCCCCCCCGTTTATTCTTCATTCAAAAATCGATTTCAGGAAAAAAAAAAGAAAAAGAAAAAAACCTAGGACATCGCGCCGCCAACCCTGCCCCGACCGACGTCGTCGCCTCCACCACCTCGTCGACGAACGCGCCCTCCGACCTCAGCCCCTCCTTCCCTCTGCTCTCGCTCCCTCTCTCTCCCTGAAAATCGCGCAGCGATTCCATCGCCCCCTTCTCGTAAATCGCACCACCTCCAGGCCCCCCCCCCCGCGCCACCCTCCTCCTCTGACTGACCTCCCCCTCCTCCCTCACTTACCCGCGACCACCTGACACCCCCCCCCCCCCAGTCGACGCAGACAGCGCAGAAACCCCCCCCTGTAAGTTTCTTTTGCTTATTTATTTTATTTGATTTTTATATAAGATTTAAAACTGATTTTTATATAATGTTAAAACAGATTCTTGTTATAATTTAAAACTGATTTTTGTTAATTTAAAAACTGATTTTATTTTATGATTTTTATTAGGGTTTTAAACTGTTTTTCTAAAAAGATTTTAAAACTGATTTTAAAATAAAAGTAAAAACTGATTTTTAGAAAAAGGTTTGAACTTTGAAATAAAAATTCGATTTTTATATATTGAACTTTGAAATAAAAATTCGATTTTTATATATTGAACTTTGAAATAAAAATTCGATTTTTATATATTGAACTTTGAAATAAAAATTCGATTTTTATATATTGAACTTTGAAATAAAAATTCGATTTTTATATATTGAACTTTGAAATAAAAATTCGATTTTTATATATTGAACTTTGAAATAAAAATTCGATTTTTATATATTGAACTTTGAAATAAAAATTCGATTTTTATATATTGAACTTTGAAATAAAAATTCGATTTTTATATATTGAACTTTGAAGTAAAAATTCGATTTTTATATATTGAACTTTGAAATAAAAATTCGATTTTTATATATTGAACTTTGAAATAAAAATTCGATTTTTATATATTGAACTTTGAAATAAAAATTCGATTTTTATATATTGAACTTTGAAATAAAAATTCGATTTTTATATATTGAACTTTGAAATAAAAATTCGATTTTTATATATTGAACTTTGAAATAAAAATTCGATTTTTATATATTGAACTTTGAAATAAAAATTCGATTTTTATATATTGAACTTTGAAATAAAAATTCGATTTTTATATATTGAATAGCGAAATAAAAATTCGATTTTTATATATATAGTGGCCTTGGGCAACGAAGGTGACAAAAAGGCGAAACGACGAAGATTTCTATCAATGAAGTGCCGTGGAGCTAGGATAGCTATAAGTGAGAATTTCTCACCTTTCTATTTCTTTTCTAGTTATATATTTATACTAGGATGCAGACGGTGCTTAGTAGCACCCGACACCCGTCCACAGACCATGGACTTGTTTGTTTGACTGTTTGGTGATTGATTGCGATATAGGTTTGAATGTGATTTGTGGTGTGAAAAATCGAATCGATAAATTGGTTAGGATTAGACGTGCGCCGTTATAAGGCGAAGGAGTAAGGCTAGGTTAGACCCTTACTCCAAATTTTGTGGTTTGCATAACGAAAGTGAATTTGATTGATGTGTGAATGGTGTGGGCCTTCACTAGACCGGGGATAAGGCTAGGCCTTGTCCCGTTTCTAGTATCGTGCCGTTATGCCGCCGAAATTTTCTAAAATAAGTTAGAAAAATAAAAATAGCATTTTATTTAAAGAATGAACCGAATAGAAATTCATAGGTTAAAATAAAATGTGTTATCGTTAAAAATATAATTTTTAACGTGAATGTGAATAAATAAATATTCATTTACAAACCAGACGGTTTGTTTATGTACACCTATTTGAATGACGTTGATTGGGTCGATAAATTTTACACATCGCCTAACTGCACAAATAAAATAGGTGTTTGATTGTTTGAAACCCCACACGGGTGTTAGGATGAAATTTGAAGTTCACTCATCCTGATTGATTAAATATGTCGATCGATTGATTGACAGGCTGTTATAAGCGTTGAATATCTATATTTGATGCTTATACAGTGTAGTGCACTTTGGTTGATGGTTGATTATTTTCAATGCTATTATATACATGTGTTGTATGAAAATCCATATAATTAATTTTATATGGTAGTTGATTGGGCCTCATTCCAGTTTTGAAAAAGAAATATTTGAAAAAGAAATATTTGAAATAGAATATTTGAAAATAAAGGAATATATGAAGCCGAGTTGATTAGATTGACGCCATTTTGACGTGAACGATATTTATATCGATTTTAAAAAACAAATTCAAAATGAATTGAAAACGATTTCGAAATGAATTGAATTGAAAACGATTTCGAAATGAATTGAATTGAAAACGATTTCGAAATGAATTGAATTGAAAACGAATTCAAAATGAATTGAAAACGATTTCGAAATGAATTGAATTGAAAACGATTTCGAAATGAATTGAATTGAAAACGAATTCAAATGGAATTGAAAGCGAATTGAAATGAATTCAAATTGAATTGAAATTCGAATTGAATAGAAATGAATTTTAAAACGAATTTATAAAGAAGAATTCAATTTTGCTTTGAATTGAAATAGAAGTTGAAATAGAATTTGAAACGAATTTAAAACTATTTATATAATTCGTTTCAAATAGAAATCGACGAAATATATATTATATATATTATATATATAATATAATGGCCTGAATAGAACGCGCCGCGCCGCGGCAGTTCGTGAATTTCGACCATTTATTTCAAACGGACATTACGGGAGATCCGACCGCCGGATTCTCCTAAAACCGGAACCGTTGGGTTCGTATCGAAAAGAGCTTTCTAATGAATATTAGGAATTTGAAATCTAGCGGTTGGATTTGGAATTAAGTCCAAATCAAATTTGAAAAAGGTCGCTGCAAGTGCAGTTCGATGGCCGTTGATGGAAATCGACTGTACGGGCCTTGATAAAATTATTAAAAATAGTAATAATTTGTGTAAAATCATAAGAAATGATTTAGAAAAGATTGGGATGAAAAACTCCATATTTGAAAAGATAAAAATAGATTTTTATCGAATTGAACTAGTTTTGAACTAGAATTATAATTCTATTTATTTTTAAATAAATAAATTGAATTTGAAAAGGGTTTTGAACATAACCAAAATTTCCAATGATTGCATTGGAGTGGATTTGAATCGAAATTGTCTTCGGAATATTTCGATGTTGGAATTTGTGATTATACGGATGTTGTTACGGAAATTTGAAAGATATATATTTATATCGTTATTTCCAATACGACATTTGTTAATCGTAGAATTTGATATTGAATATAAGCCGATATATTTTCTATTCAGAGCCTTATATTGAATATCAAATGGGATTTGGGTTTGTCGTGAATGGTGTCTTCACTAACACTGTTCTTGAACCCAGTTGAGAAAAGATTAAATCTTTTTATTTAGATTTAATGAAGTGTACCAATTAAATGATATTTAATTGGAATTGAATTGATATTGATTTTTGGGTTTATCGTGAACAGTGTTTTAAATAACACTTGTTCTTTAACCCGATAATTAATGAATGTGATTTGGGTTTGTCGTGAATGGTGTCTTCACTAACACTGTTCTTGAACCCAGTTGAGAAAAGATTAAATCTTTTTATTTAGATTTAATGAAGTGTACCAATTAAATAATATTTAATTGGAATTGAATGGATATTGATTTTTGGGTTTATCGTGAACAGTGTTTTAAATAACACTTGTTCTTTAACCCGATAATTAATGGGATGTGACTTTGGGTTTATCGTGAACCGTGTTTTAAATGACACTGATTCTTTAACCCAGTCACAGATTAAAACTAAGTGGAGTTTTAATGAATCTTTAATCAGATTTGAACGTGAAATTTAGAAACTAACTGTCGGTTAGCTAAGTAGAATGGTTTTCTGGATATTGATCTGATGTTGGTTTCGGCCTTCGGGGTTAATATTTGGGGAATTATTCTCTTGATTAATTTACGGTTAATGACTAATGAGTTGGAATGAGGCGTATGTTGTGTTTGTGTAACACTTTTATAATATATACGCGAGTTATTCGGAAAGACCGGGTTTATCCCATTCTGAATAACTGATACGACGATAAGTCGAAGATGAAGACGATGGTCGAAGACCGGAGGTCTTCACGTCGTTTGGGTGATAACTGATGATCTTGATTGGGCTGTACACCCAAGAAGATGGAAACAGTTAGTGATCGTCCAGACGTGCTTGGAGATCGATGGATATGCGGGGTACTAGGTGCCTCCGGTTTCGTTCAGACCCAGAACGGACTTGTAAATGGACTGTGTGTCTGACATCGGATTTCATTCTGTGTGACTGATATCGGTTGCATAGGATGGCTTGCCTGTGTGGCATGCTAAGATGCAAATGATCAAGGCTTCTGTTGAAAAGCAAAGTCTTGTGGTGATGATCAAAGCACGGCCTTTGTGGCATAGCTTTGTGTAACGTTGATTCGCGAGCTTCACACCCGGTATGAACCAAAAACGGGAGGGGACATCAGGGAGGACTTGCGTTTCTTTCTAGCTAGAAGTGGCGTCAGTGGTTTTACACGCCCTGACGAGTTTGACTTATGTGGTTGTTGCTGTTGCGAGGCGCCTCGGATTGATCGGTCGTTCTCGAACCGATGGAGTCATTTGTTGGCTCGTTTACGCCCCATAGGGCGGAGAGACGTATTGTTCAGGCATAATAATCCACATCGGTGGACCGGCCCTGACGATCTAAAGGGTTGATGCGTTCTGATCCTGAGACATGGGCTAGATTGTCTCGAATCGGTTGAGGACTATCTTTTGCCTCGGTTCATAGACGGAAATCCAATTTCCAAATACGTGACATTTGCGGTTTTATTTGTAAACCTATATATGGCGACATGATATATGGTACCCATGCCGCCTATGATTGATACTTATGATTTGAAGTTGTTTTATACACTATGCACTTATAATAGTATCAAATGATTTGTTTTGAACGTATCAAGCATTCTTTGGCTGTTATAAGGGAAAACCCTATCCTCGACTGCGTTGCATTGTGTGATGGGACCTGGGTCTTATAACAGCTTCATTTTTCTTTATTTAGCATTGCGCTGTTTATTTATGCACTGGTATTCTTGGGAGGAAACCCGTTCCGTGTTATACGGCGTGGTCCCTTGATTTACCTAGCTTTAAAAATAAAGATTAACTGTTTTAGTTCTCACACCAGTCACATGACTGACCTGGAGTTTATTGTTTTAACCTAAACTCTGGGTGCCCTTATTTTGACACGGGCAGCTAGTAGTTTTGGTTTTGCAGATTTATATTCACAGGATCCTGGTTTACAGCTGGAACGATATCCGGAAAGCTTTGTATCCGTATATCCCTTCTAGTTGTGTATTGTATTAATTTCCGCTGCTATGTATTTAAATGTAATTTAAATCTCTGATATTTCTGTGTAATATTCATTTATACTCTGTATATTCTTGTAATCTGATGCATTGTTGTTATATACAATGAAATGTTCTTCTGTATGCGTTCTGTTGTGGCTTGTTCTCGAACTATCCGACGCTTTCCTTTACGGGGAAGTTACGGGTTTTCACAGTTGGTATCAGAGCTTTGGTTTACAAAGCTCAGAGAACAAGACACATTAGAACCATACGAAAGAATTCATCAGATAATTGGATTAGCAATATCCAATGAGAATGACTCGTTAGAGATGGGATCAGTAGTATCCTAGAACGAGTGTGAAGAGTATATTTTTAAAATGAAAACAAATTTTGTTTTGAAAATTTAAATCAATTATTCGTATTTGATTATCTATTTATATTGAGTTGGACAATCCAGTATATATAGATTTTGCGTATACGTCTGATCCGCGTGTATTCAAAGTTTTAATATATTGGATAGATATAGCATCACACTCTAGTCGCCCGAAGATGATATTGATGATAGCGATCGCATCATCAACATTTATGTTCGAGTTTCGAATGGGTGATTTTCTATATATTTCCATTAGACTGGTGTGAGAACCAAAACTAATATAGCTAGAATTCGTTGTTGTGAATTGGCATCAAAAACAAGATTTTCAGTATATGTATCAAAATTATGAATTTGATAATCTAATTCACTAATTGATTGATGTTTGTGTTGTTTGTTTATTTGTTTGCTAATTTTTAACCAATTAGCCTAATTGAACCAAATATTGAATTGTATTGAAAATTGGTCGCATTTGCTTGCATATACATATACTTATATTGAACAGGTCATAGCAAGGAGGCTAGAGCCAGAGAATAAAATTTGTTTGCCCGACAAATAGGTACATGTTTACTACATAATTTCCTGTTTTGTTTGGGTGATGATGATTTTGTGAGCCTATTGGCTAGCCGCTTGGCTTTTTCTTTTTCTTTTTGAGATCTGAAGGACCGGGGAAGCTATTTGAAATTCCCCGATGCTCCCGGTGCAGGGGAGGTTATGGCGAAATTTTTCAAAAATTTAGGGTGTTAGCCAAATTTTTGAGATTTTAGAAAATTCTCAGAAACTGAAAAGTTGGAGAATGGAAGCCAGATCGAGCGTAGTGCTGAATTGATCAAACCACTTTCGACTTTGTTCCTTTTCGGGGACGAAAAGTTTTAAGTGGGGGAGATTGTAACAACCCGAAAATCTGGGCCAGTTTAAAATTTTTATTTTGGCAATTTTAGCAAATTTTGATTATTTAAAATGAATTATTTTAAATAATATCGACGAGAAATTTGTTTTGAATAGAATTAGAACGTATATATTATATACGTCGTCGTTAGAATATAAATATTTATATATAATTATAAATAGAATTGAAAATGGCGCGGTAGTTCGATAATTCGATTTCAAACTTCAATTGAATGTACCGGGTGCAAAACAATCCGGATTTTAGCGAAACCAAAAATGATAGGATCTAATTGATAATATCTTTCTAACGAATTCGAAAAATCAAGATTTCATAGCGGGAATCAGAAGATATGTCCAATTGAAAATTCTGAATAGTCGCTATGGAATTCAGGCCCTTAAAAATGGACATTTTGCAAATGACCTCGGATTTCGACGAAACCAGTTTTGTTGGGTCCGCAGTGTCAAGTTATTGCTAGGTTCCAAATTTCATAATTTTTCGAATCAATATGTGAGCGTGGCAAAGGAAAACGTGTTTTGACCATTTCAGTTGATTTTAGTCGACTGGAAATTGACCATTTTTCCAACGGTGTCAGAATTCAACGAAACTAGTTTTGTTAGGACCGTATCGTCAATACGAAGCTAGAAAATATTTTTCTGGAATTTTTCGAGCTAATATGTGACCCCGGTAATTTGAAATGTACGTTTAAAATTCAATATAGTGATTTAAATGTAAATTCAATGGAAACTGATTCAAACAATCGAATCAGCTTACGATACATATCCCATTGGGTTCGGAATGGGGGTAAAGCGCTATGGACGACAGGCGGTGGGCCTCGTTTCGAAGTCGAAAATGAAAGTTGCTTTTTGTGGAAAATTAAATAATAAAATAATAAAAAAAAAACAAAAAAAAAAACCCCTCTTCCCTTAACCAGGCCCCCCCCGTTTATTCTTCATTCAAAAATCGATTTCAGGAAAAAAAAAAAAAAAAGAAAAAAACCTAGGACATCGCGCCGCCAACCCTGCCCCGACCGACGTCGTCGCCTCCACCACCTCGTCGACGAACGCGCCCTCCGACCTCAGCCCCTCCTTCCCTCTGCTCTCGCTCCCTCTCTCTCCCTGAAAATCGCGCAGCGATTCCATCGCCCCCTTCTCGTAAATCGCACCACCTCCAGGCCCCCCCCCCCGCGCCACCCTCCTCCTCTGACTGACCTCCCCCTCCTCCCTCACTTACCCGCGACCACCTGACACCCCCCCCCTAGTCGACGCAGACAGCGCAGAAACCCCCCCCTGTAAGTTTCTTTTGCTTATTTATTTTATTTGATTTTTATATAAGATTTAAAACTGATTTTTATATAATGTTAAAACAGATTCTTGTTATAATTTAAAACTGATTTTTGTTAATTTAAAAACTGATTTTATTTTATGATTTTTATTAGGGTTTTAAACTGTTTTTCTAAAAAGATTTTAAAACTGATTTTAAAATAAAAGTAAAAACTGATTTTTAGAAAAAGGTTTGAACTTTGAAATAAAAATTCGATTTTTATATATTGAACTTTGAAATAAAAATTCGATTTTTATATATTGAACTTTGAAATAAAAATTCGATTTTTATATATTGAACTTTGAAATAAAAATTCGATTTTTATATATTGAACTTTGAAATAAAAATTCGATTTTTATATATTGAACTTTGAAATAAAAATTCGATTTTTATATATTGAACTTTGAAATAAAAATTCGATTTTTATATATTGAACTTTGAAATAAAAATTCGATTTTTATATATTGAACTTTGAAATAAAAATTCGATTTTTATATATTGAACTTTGAACTAAAAATTCGATTTTTATATATTGAACTTTGAAATAAAAATTCGATTTTTATATATTGAACTTTGAAATAAAAATTCGATTTTTATATATTGAATAGCGAAATAAAAATTCGATTTTTATATATATAGTGGCCTTGGGCAACGAAGGTGACAAAAAGGCGAAACGACGAAGATTTCTATCAATGAAGTGCCGTGGAGCTAGGATAGCTATAAGTGAGAATTTCTCACCTTTCTATTTCTTTTCTAGTTATATATTTATACTAGGATGCAGACGGTGCTTAGTAGCACCCGACACCCGTCCACAGACCATGGACTTGTTTGTTTGACTGTTTGGTGATTGATTGCGATATAGGTTTGAATGTGATTTGTGGTGTGAAAAATCGAATCGATAAATTGGTTAGGATTAGACGTGCGCCGTTATAAGGCGAAGGAGTAAGGCTAGGTTAGACCCATACTCCAAATTTTGTGGTTTGCATAACGAAAGTGAATTTGATTGATGTGTGAATGGCGTGGGCCTTCACTAGACCGGGGATAAGGCTAGGCCTTGTCCCGTTTCTAGTATCGTGCCGTTATGCCGCCGAAATTTTCTAAAATAAGTTAGAAAAATAAAAATAGCATTTTATTTAAAGAATGAACTGAATAGAAATTCATAGGTTAAAATAAAATGTGTTATCGTTAAAAATATAATTTTTAACGTGAATGTGAATAAATAAATATTCATTTACAAACCAGACGGTTTGTTTATGTACACCTATTTGAATGACGTTGATTGGGTCGATAAATTTTACACATCGCCTAACTGCACAAATAAAATAGGTGTTTGATTGTTTGAAACCCCACACGGGTGTTAGGATGAAATTTGAAGTTCACTCATCCTGATTGATTAAATATGTCGATCGATTGATTGACAGGCTGTTATAAGCGTTGAATATCTATATTTGATGCTTATACAGTGTAGTGCACTTTGGTTGATGGTTGATTATTTTCAATGCTATTATATACATGTGTTGTATGAAAATCCATATAATTAATTTTATATGGTAGTTGATTGGGCCTCATTCCAGTTTTGAAAAAGAAATATTTGAAAAAGAAATATTTGAAATAGAATATTTGAAAATAAAGGAATATATGAAGCCGAGTTGATTAGATTGACGCCATTTTGACGTGAACGATATTTATATCGATTTTAAAAAACGAATTCACAATGAATTGAAAACGATTTCGAAATGAATTGAATTGAAAACGATTTCGAAATGAATTGAATTGAAAACGATTTCGAAATGAATTGAATTGAAAACGAATTCAAAATGAATTGAAAACGATTTCGAAATGAATTGAATTGAAAACAATTTCGAAATGAATTGAATTGAAAACGAATTCAAATGGAATTGAAAGCGAATTGAAATGAATTCAAATTGAATTGAAATTCGAATTGAATAGAAATGAATTTTAAAACGAATTTATAAAGAAGAATTCAATTTTGCTATGAATTGAAATAGAAGTTGAAATAGAATTTGAAACGAATTTAAAACTATTTATATAATTCGTTTCAAATAGAAATCGACGAAATATATATTATATATATTATATATATAATATAATGGCCTGAATAGAACGCGCCGCGCCGCGGCAGTTCGTGAATTTCGACCATTTATTTCAAACGGACATTACGGGAGATCCGACCGCCGGATTCTCCTAAAACCGGAACCGTTGGGTTCGTATCGAAAAGAGCTTTCTAATGAATATTAGGAATTTGAAATCTAGCGGTTGGATTTGGAATTAAGTCCAAATCAAATTTGAAAAAGGTCGCTGCAAGTGCAGTTCGATGGCCGTTGATGGAAATCGACTGTACGGGCCTTGATAAAATTATTAAAAATAGTAATAATTTGTGTAAAATCATAAGAAATGATTTAGAAAAGATTGGGATGAAAAACTCCATATTTGAAAAGATAAAAATAGATTTTTATCGAATTGAACTAGTTTTGAACTAGAATTATAATTCTATTTATTTTTAAATAAATAAATTGAATTTGAAAAGGGTTTTGAACATAACCAAAATTTCCAATGATTGCATTGGAGTGGATTTGAATCGAAATTGTCTTCGGAATATTTCGATGTTGGAATTTGTGATTATACGGATGTTGTTACGGAAATTTGAAAGATATATATTTATATCGTTATTTCCAATACGACATTTGTTAATCGTAGAATTTGATATTGAATATAAGCCGATATATTTTCTATTCAGAGCCTTATATTGAATATCAAATGGGATTTGGGTTTGTCGTGAATGGTGTCTTCACTAACACTGTTCTTGAACCCAGTTGAGAAAAGATTAAATCTTTTTATTTAGATTTAATGAAGTGTACCAATTAAATGATATTTAATTGGAATTGAATTGATATTGATTTTTGGGTTTATCGTGAACAGTGTTTTAAATAACACTTGTTCTTTAACCCGATAATTAATGAATGTGATTTGGGTTTGTCGTGAATGGTGTCTTCACTAACACTGTTCTTGAACCCAGTTGAGAAAAGATTAAATCTTTTTATTTAGATTTAATGAAGTGTACCAATTAAATAATATTTAATTGGAATTGAATGGATATTGATTTTTGGGTTTATCGTGAACAGTGTTTTAAATAACACTTGTTCTTTAACCCGATAATTAATGGGATGTGACTTTGGGTTTATCGTGAACCGTGTTTTAAAT
This sequence comes from Allium sativum, assembly GCA_030737875.1. Classification (NCBI taxonomy): domain Eukaryota; kingdom Viridiplantae; phylum Streptophyta; class Magnoliopsida; order Asparagales; family Amaryllidaceae; genus Allium; species Allium sativum. Next base: position 1,039,767,621 of record CM060916.1, on the reverse strand, counting down.
GACACTGATTCTTTAACCCAGTCACAGATTAAAACTAAGTGGAGTTTTAATGAATCTTTAATCAGATTTGAACGTGAAATTTAGAAACTAACTGTCGGTTAGCTAAGTAGAATGGTTTTCTGGATATTGATCTGATGTTGGTTTCGGCCTTCGGGGTTAATATTTGGGGAATTATTCTCTTGATTAATTTACGGTTAATGACTAATGAGTTGGAATGAGGCGTATGTTGTGTTTGTGTAACACTTTTATAATATATACGCGAGTTATTCGGAAAGACCGGGTTTATCCCATTCTGAATAACTGATACGACGATAAGTCGAAGATGAAGACGATGGTCGAAGACCGGAGGTCTTCACGTCGTTTGGGTGATAACTGATGATCTTGATTGGGCTGTACACCCAAGAAGATGGAAACAGTTAGTGATCGTCCAGACGTGCTTGGAGATCGATGGATATGCGGGGTACTAGGTGCCTCCGGTTTCGTTCAGACCCAGAACGGACTTGTAAATGGACTGTGTGTCTGACATCGGATTTCATTCTGTGTGACTGATATCGGTTGCATAGGATGGCTTGCCTGTGTGGCATGCTAAGATGCAAATGATCAAGGCTTCTGTTGAAAAGCAAAGTCTTGTGGTGATGATCAAAGCACGGCCTTTGTGGCATAGCTTTGTGTAACGTTGATTCGCGAGCTTCACACCCGGTATGAACCAAAAACGGGAGGGGACATCAGGGAGGACTTGCGTTTCTTTCTAGCTAGAAGTGGCGTCAGTGGTTTTACACGCCCTGACGAGTTTGACTTATGTGGTTGTTGCTGTTGCGAGGCGCCTCGGATTGATCGGTCGTTCTCGAACCGATGGAGTCATTTGTTGGCTCGTTTACGCCCCATAGGGCGGAGAGACGTATTGTTCAGGCATAATAATCCACATCGGTGGACCGGCCCTGACGATCTAAAGGGTTGATGCGTTCTGATCCTGAGACATGGGCTAAATTGTCTCGAATCGGTTGAGGACTATCTTTTGCCTCGGTTCATAGACGGAAATCCAATTTCCAAATACGTGACATTTGCGGTTTTATTTGTAAACCTATATATGGCGACATGATATATGGTACCCATGCCGCCTATGATTGATACTTATGATTTGAAGTTGTTTTATACACTATGCACTTATAATAGTATCAAATGATTTGTTTTGAACGTATCAAGCATTCTTTGGCTGTTATAAGGGAAAACCCTATCCTCGACTGCGTTGCATTGTGTGATGGGACCTGGGTCTTATAACAGCTTCATTTTTCTTTATTTAGCATTGCGCTGTTTATTTATGCACTGGTATTCTTGGGAGGAAACCCGTTCCGTGTTATACGGCGTGGTCTCTTGATTTACCTAGCTTTAAAAATAAAGATTAACTGTTTTAGTTCTCACACCAGTCACATGACTGACCTGGAGTTTATTGTTTTAACCTAAACTCTGGGTGCCCTTATTTTGACACGGGCAGCTAGTAGTTTTGGTTTTGCAGATTTATATTCACAGGATCCTGGTTTACAGCTGGAACGATATCCGGAAAGCTTTGTATCCGTATATCCCTTCTAGTTGTGTATTGTATTAATTTCCGCTGCTATGTATTTAAATGTAATTTAAATCTCTGATATTTCTGTGTAATATTCATTTATACTCTGTATATTCTTGTAATCTGATGCATTGTTGTTATATACAATGAAATGTTCTTCTGTATGCGTTCTGTTGTGGCTTGTTCTCGAACTATCCGACGCTTTCCTTTACGGGGAAGTTACGGGTTTTCACACTACCTAAACCAAAATTCCAAGACGAACGCAAAGATAATGACATCATCACTTAATTTTGAATATTTGATTAACTTTTTCCCAAATTATTATCTTTAAGCATTATTATAGTGTATTGAATTTTGGGGTGTTACAATTCCAATATTTTATTAGTTAAACTAATATCACACATCACAACCAGCAATTAATTGGTTGATTAACTTTCCAAATTCATAAGTTGTTAAAATATACATCTTTTATATACTTAAATATATATTTTCAAAGCTAAATCACAAACATTAAACTCTAACTAAGTTCTTGGTTCTCACACCAGTCAATTGGAAATATATAGACATCCCACTTATGAAACTCAAAAATAAACACTGATGATACTCGAGCTATCAACAGAATCATCCACTTGCGACTAGAGTGTGATTCTATATCTATCCAGTATACTTAGGACTTCAGATATACGTTAACAACGCGTATATTCAAAATCTTCTTGTACTTAATAGTCCAAATTCAATATTAAACAAAATACTTAATTTCCTACTATAAGACATAATAACTTTCAAAAATAAATTCATTTTTATAAATAATACTCTTTAAACTCATTCTAGGGCATTACTAGCTCTATCTCTAACGAGTCATTCTTATAGGATGTTACTAATCCTATCTCCGATGAGTTCTTTCACTAGTTCTAATTATCTTGTTCTCAAACTTTTAAACCAAAGCACAGATGCCACTTGTAGCGACTCGAAAATTATCGCCCTTTGAACTGGCTATAAGCGATATAGGTCCAATTTGAAATGACAGAAAATGACGAATTACCATGAGAACATGACGCATCAGAACACAAAACAAGAGAACTTTCCATTGCTATTACAACGGTTTATATTAGAGTAAAAGAATATCAGAGTACAAATAATAAAACTCAGCGGAAAATATCAGAGATTAATAAATTACAATCCAGCGGAAATATAAATACATAAATAGAATCAGCGGAAGACTACAAAATAATCCAGAGCATAGCTTTAACCATAATCTAGGATCCTACTAAATAGAATATCTGCAAAAACAAAACTACTAGTTTCCCATGTAAAAATATAGGCTCCTAGACTTAAGGTAGGAAACAATAAACTCCGAGTTAGTCATGGGATCGGGGTAAGAACTAAAACTATTGTTAAACTTTATTTCAAACTTGGGAAATTCACGGGACTACGTTGTATGATACGGAACAGGTATACTCCCTATGAATACCAGTGCATAAAACAACAACACAATGCTAAAAATAAAAATAAAGCTATTATAAGACTCAGCTACCATCACACAATGCAAGCGTAAGCCGAAGGGTATATCTTATAATATCCCAACATGCTTGATACATGAACTTTATATGTTATTATTATTAGTGCATAGTTGTAACACCCCGAAATTTTAAAAAACACTAAAGAGGGAAAATTTAATAATAATTAAATTCAACATTTAGAATTAAGGGAAACGGACAATGCCATTCCATCCGTCTCGAAATTCTAGTCAAGTGGTTTGCGTAAAACGGACACCGTATGAAGAAATTATGAAGATTTGATGTTTGTATACGCGTAGAAGAATTATATACATACATATATATATATAGGGTCCAGGAATTCAAATTTCAGTTTAAATTTCAAAAATCCCGAAAGCGGTGAAATTCCCGCCCCAAGGGCGTCGACCCCTTAGTAAGGGGGTCGATCCCGTAGTAGGGGTGTCGACCGCTTAAGGTGGGGTCAACCCCGGGGTCGACCCCCTAGGGCTGAGGTGGCAGTCAGTTTCTTGAGGCTGGCAGCTATATATAGAGGTCCATTTCCCTTGTTTTCTTCATTGAGAATCCATGGGGGCCAAACTCTATCGGTGACTGAGCTGAACCGAATCATTTATCTTCTACAACAATCAAACAAGGCTAATCAGTTAGAGATTCAAGCGTAGATCTGCATCTTAACAAGCTTCTTTTCTAGTTCTCTTTTTCTAATCCAAACACTGTGAGTTCTTAGTTGCATTTAGATTTGAATTCTTAAAAGTAAACCTGATACAACTATAGTTTGTATTTGTTCCTGTGACTAAATTATACTAGATCCATTGTAAATTATGAACATATGACATTCAAAATTGGTTATAACTTAGATCTCAATCTTTATCTTATTGGATCTATTGTAACTTCTATGACATTCTATGATGTGGATCTTAAACCTTATTTGTGTTAGGTCTACTTTTAACCATTAGATTTGAATTATATGGACATATAAATTATTAATTAGATCTGAACCAATTGAACATCTAAATTTGGACCTTGTCATGCTTATCTTAACATCTTTGCCATGTTAAAACTAGTTGACTGCCATAAGTCCACTGGATCTATGCTTATATGTTCACCTTATCACCATGTTAGTATATTTTTAAGCCAGTTATGTTAGAACAATCAGTTTTGTCATATTCCCATCACCTTACCCTTTTATCATTTATGACTAGGCTATTATCTAGCCTAGGCATGCCGTGAATTATGTGAACGCGCTAGTTAGGGAATGGAGGAAAAACATTAGAATTAGCATAATTTGAATAATGTTTATAAACATAAATTGGACATATAATTCAATATGGGGACTAGGGGATTGAACACCTATAAAGGCATAGGTAAAATTGGATAATAATTAAGAAGCCTAAGATTACAGTAATTAGTAACTGTAATTGCACTTATGACACCAGGTTAGGTTGCATTAGTGGCAGAAGTGTGCCCAAACATGACCGGCACATCCAGCAACCACTAATGTTGAACCTAATGTGAGGGGTCTAAGTGCACAAATATGGGACAGGCTAAGACACGAGGTTAGGTCCAATTTATGGAAGAAGTTTGCCCAGACCCGACTGGCCACGAATTATAGGCCTAATGTGGGAGGTCTGACCCAATATAAACCATAAATGGACATGGTAACGAATTAAAATACTTAACCTAGTTGAATCCATAGGGATTATGTGAATATGAACTATAGTTGGGGTTAAGTAAGTTTGGTTGAACAGTGGGTGGGTTAAGTAAATCTAAGGGGGTGGGTAATATTTGCATATAAGCCCACAAGCTTAACCTGACAAGGTTATGTAATTAAAGACACCTAGTGGTATACATGACCGGTGGGAATAATAAAGTTATGTAATTAAAGACACCTTTTATGTTAAGCATAACTTATAGAAATGATAGGGTTATCTAATTGAAGACACCTAGTGGTATACATAGCCAATGAAAACCTAGTAGGGATACAAGATAAGGGGGAGAGCTTGTATCATATTGTGTGGGGCCCGTTTCATCCAGCAACCTAGAGTAGGTATCAAACATGTACTCTGAACTAGGTCAAAGAAGGAGCATGCTTACTAGACTGATTGTATGAGATCCAAACGTGGAGGACGGTGTGGGCGGCGCAAACCGACCGGGCTATGTGCGTGCATGAGCCGGGCAAAGGGGGATAAGACGACCATGACACCTATAGATATGGGTCTATTCATATTGGCGAAGGACTGCCACTTTAGGACGTGATACATCCTACGGTGGGGCCGACACAGAGTATCTACGAGGATTAGAGAGCAGATCGATTAGGGTAGTAGTTACGGTACATCTGGACGTTTGCCTAAGTCTACCATCTTAGAGTGGAAGGGATCTTCTCATTCTGGTTATACTAGTATCAGTGCAGAGTAATCATTAGTGAAGCATATATATACTCCATCATGGTTACCTTGTCAAGCTTATCTTTTATGATGTTATCTTTCTTATCCACCTTATATGTCTGCTATGCTACTTTTACTTATTTACTTACAAAAAGTAACCGGACTCACCAAACTTTATGTCTGACCCTTTTGTTTCCTTTTCTTTCTTTCATTCCCCCTAGGTTCGCAGGGAGGGAATTCTCAGGCTTAGCCAAGGCTCAGTTATCATCTTGTTGGAGCTGCTTTTGAAGTATAGCTCAAGTTCTTCTCTTTACTATGGCTTAGCTCTTTTTGGGGAATTATGCTTTTTATATATTTATGTACTCTGATGGTACAAGACAACAGTTATCTTATTGTAATGGTTTTTGTGACTTATGGTATTTTGAACCACGATGTAATGATTTATGTTTGAAATAAAATTTTGAAATTCCGCTGCTATCTTATTTATATCTGTCTTGTAATATTCTTTGTCTGTTTACTTATAACGCTTCACAGAACTTAATGCATTCCCTTAGTGAGTGACATTAATGGATGTGGGGTGTCACACTTGATATCAGAGCTGAAGGTTACCAGATTAGATAAAAGTTTTTGAAAACTATTTTCAAAAAGATTTTAAAAATAAAGCATTTTCAAAAAGAAAAGTCTATTTTGAAAAACTTTCCCCAAAAAGCCATAAGTAATATCTTTTAATCCCTTGTCTGGATCTCTTTCCTTTTCTTTTTCAGCATGTCTGGGGAACCCAACATTTCAGAGGGCGTTACGATAGCAGGCTAGTTCCGTAGGTATCTAGAGGCCAGGACGTCTGTCGAAGGCCAAGGAAAGTTCCTCTCCCAGCTGCACTCGTTGTTCCTCCTCCTCCTCCTTCGCGTGTAGACAACTTCTCTAAGATTTGCAAAGATTTCCGTGCTATGGGAGGGAACCCATTCCATGGAACCGAGACACTTGTAGAGGCAAGGAATTGGCTCAAGGAGACCAATGATTTGTTTGTAATCTTTGAAGTGGAAGATCGAAGGAAGATTCAGTTAGCTGCCTGGCTATTGAAGGATGAAGCTTCGTTTTGGTGGGAGGTAACCCAAGCAGGTCGTCCAGTGGAAAGTTGGGATGACTTTAGACAGAGATTTGAAATGAAATTCCTTTCCCAAGTTGAGAAAAGCATGCAAATGGAGAGGTTCTTAGCACTTAAACAAGGAAACTTAACTGTTAAAGAGTATGTGAACAAATTCAATCAGCTAGCAAGATTTGGATTGGAATTGGTGGATACTCCGCATAAGAAAGCTTTGTGGTTTGCTAAAGAGCTGAATGAACCCCTTCATGGGTTAGCTATGTCCCATATTCCAATGGGGGCAACTTTTGATAGGCTTATTGATATGGCCTTGATGTATGAGGAAGAGAAAGGAGAAAAGAAGGAAGTAAAAGCTGAGGAAACAACGCAAAACAAGAAGATATGTCCCAAGAAAGGGCAACAACAACAGAAGAAAGGTGGAAAGAATGACAAGGGTAAGGATAAGAGTAAGTTCATAGTTGTGGGGGTGAGGATCACTTGGCGAAAGACTGTAAAAGAAGGAAGAATTCTTGCTTCAATTGTGGGGTGGTCGGACACTTTGCTAGGGAGTGCCCGATGAAACAGGGACAAGGTCAAAGGGCAGGAACTTCTGGAGGACAGATGCATGCTCTCACGATAAGTGCTCCTGATAGAGGTAGAAAAATTTCCATGGAAGGTTTAATTTCTCTTTCAAATCATCCTATTAGAAAAAATTTTGATTCTGGCGCTTCACATTCATTTATATCTAGTTCTGTGGTCGAATCTCTGCACTTAAATACTAGTATGGTAGTGGATCCCATAGTTGTCTCAAACCCCGTTGGTGGTTCGGCTCATTTATCTATGATTTTTATGGATTTGAGAATATCTGTGTTAGGCATTGAATTTGAATGTGACGCGTATGTGCTCGTGTTCATGGGCTATGGCTTGATTTTAGGAATGGACTGGCTAGCCATGTATGGTGCCATTCTAGATTGTGAGAGAAGGGTCTTTATGCTGCTGACCTATCATGGGAGGACCCTCAAGATTTCTTGTGACCCACAAGGGTCTGTTATGCTTAGATTTCTAGAGTCTCTTGATGCATCTGTCGATGATATGTAATCTGTTTCAGTAGTCCGAGATTATTATGATGTTTTTGAGGAGGTACGGGTTTTACCTCTAAGGCGTGAGATCGATTTTCGTATATATTTGGTGGACAATGCAAAGCCAGTTGCATTACCAGTGCGTCATATGGCTCTGAGGGAAAGGAAGGAGTTGAGTAAGCAAGTATGGGAGCTACTTGAGAAAGGATTTATCAGACGAAGCATATCTGAATGGGGTGCTCTAGTTGTATTCGTAACTAAGGCGGATGGTTCGCTTCGTTTGTGTGTGAACTATAGAGAGTTGAACAAACTCACAAAGAAAAATAGGCACCCACTTCCGAGGATAGACAACTTATTTGACCAGCTTGTTGGTGCCTCGATATTCTCTCAATTAAACTTGTCCGTGGGGTTTCATCAGTTGAGGTTGGCTCGATATCTGATGGGCTTGTAATGCCTTTTGGGTTGACGAATGCACCCGCCTATTTTGTCGATCTGATGAGTAGGGTGTTTTGGGAATTTCTAAATAAATTTGTCATAGTCTTTGTGGATTGTATTCTGATCTTCTCCAAATGCGAAGAAGAGCATTCCCAACATTTGAGAGATGTTTTGAAAACTCTCCGTGAGCATCAGCTTAAGGCAAAGTTCTCCAAATGCCATTTTTGGAGAAAAGAGGTGAGATTCTTAGGGCATGTAGTCTCCGAAGAAGGGATAGCTGTGGATCCCACGAAGGTAGTTGCGGTGCAAGATTGGTATACTCCTAAAAATACAACAGAGGTGAGAAGCTTTCTTGGATTGGCAGGCTATTATAGGAAGTTCATTAAGGACTTCGCAAAGATATCGGCCCCTCTCACTAGGCTGAAAAAGAAGAAATTGGCATTTTCATGGGATATAGATTATGATATTGCTTTTCCAACATTTGAAGAGGGCTCTAAAAACATCCCCAGTCTTGACTTTTCTCGATGGGAACAAAGTGTTTACGTTTTACACTGATGTATGTGGTACAAGTCTTGGTGCGATACTGATGCAAGATGGAAAGGTAGTGTGTTATAGGGGTAGACAGTTGAGAGTTCATGAGAAGAACTACACCACCCGTGATCTAGAGCTTGCTACCATGGTATTCGCGCTTAAGACGTGGCGTCATTATTTACTTGGAGAGAAGTTCGAGTTATACATCGATCATAAATCTCTCAAGCTAGTATCTGTTCTCGCAGAAGGATCTTAATTTAAGGCAACAAAGATGGATGGAATTCTTAGCTTCTTATGATTTTGAAATTCCTTATATCCCTGGCAAGTGTAATGTGGTGGCCGACGCACTAAGTAGGCAGAGGATGGCCTTAAGTCCTCTGTTTGTGGGGAGGAAGAGCTTGGAGTTCATATCAACTTTTGACTTTAGACCCTCCATCGAGATTTTGCCTGATTTATTTGCATCGTTAGAAATACGACCAACTCTTATGGATCAGATAGGAGCTTCAAAGCAAAGTAATCCACAGATTTTAGACATCATGGATAAGCTCAGAAAAGGGGAGACACTTCTAGTCACCTCAGTAGATATTCCATAGATGAAAAGGGGTGGTTGCAACGAGATTGAAGGCTTTGTGTTCCTTAAACTGGAAGCTTGATAAAGGCAGTCCTAAAAGAAGCCCACCATTCTAAGATGACTATTCATCCAAGCTGTGATAAGATGTACAAAGACATGAAGAGGGTTTTCTTTTGGGCTGGAATGAAGAAAGATGTGGCAGAGTTTATTTCTCAACGTTTACTTTGCCATCAAGTTAATGCTGAGCAAAAGAAGCCTGGTGGTTTACTTCATCCTTTGAAGGTTCCACAGCGGAAATGGGAGCGCATCTCCATGGATTTCATAGATGGTTTGCTTAGGTCAAAGAAAGGCAACACCAGCATTTGGGTTGTGGTGGATAGACTTACTAAGAACGCTCATTTCATTCCAATCAAGTGTAAAAGGACAACATCATGGTTGGCAGCAATTTATGTTCGTGAGATAGTCCGTCTTCATGGAGTACCTTCCAGCATCGTATGCGATCATGACCCCATCTTTACCGGTGAATTTTGGAGGACCTTGCAAGAAGCATTAGGTACACAATTGTGTTTGAGCACCACTTATCATCCTCAGATCGATGGACAGACGGAGAGGGTAAACAGAATTCTAGAGGATCTTTTAAGGATGTGTATCCTAGACTTCAGAGGGACTTGGGAAGAGCACCTTCCTTTCGTAGAATTTGCCTATAAAAACAGTTATCAAGCTAGCATCGACATGACACCCTTCGAAGCATTGTACGGACGACCCTGTAGATCATGAACTTGCTGGTGGGAATCTATAGAAAGATTGTTACTTGGACCTGATATGGTTAGGGAAACGTCTGAGAAAATTGATCTTATTCGACGACGAATGAAGATAGCTCAAGATAGGCAGAAATCCTATGCAGACAAGAGAAGGACTGACATCGAATTTGAAGTGGGAGACTTAGTTTTTATCAAAGTGTCACCTCTAAGGAATGTGGTTCGCTTCGGATCTGTAGGGAAATTGGCACCCAGGTTTGTGGGACCATTTCCCATAACCGAAAGGATTGACCAAATGGCCTATAGAGTAAAGCTCGCAGAAAATCTATCCGGCGTTCATGATGTTTTCCATGTTTCTCATCTGCAGAAGTACTTGCATGACACCGCGGAAGTTGTTGAGCCAAGTATATTAGAGGAGGTAGAAGTGGAATGGGAGGCGATAATCAGACGAGTCCCTACCCATATTCTTGGATAAGAAGTTAAGAAGCTACGCAATAAAGAAATCAAGTTGATAAAGGTTCAATGGGGAGATAACCCATGCGACTTGGGAGACCAAAGACAAGATTCGTGCTTTATACCCTTTCCTTTTCGAGGGTATGTTTTATCTCCTTTTCCAAAGTTTATCTAAGCTTATTTTTATCTTTTGAGTACGTCCTATCAGTAGTATTTTCGACCTTTAGATAGGAATCCTATGGATGTAAACATGTGTTTGAGACATGTTACGTTTGATGGATGCAACTGGTTGCTAGTGGTTGCCCGTGGATGCATATACACAGACATTAGGCACTAGATCGGTTCAATCACTCTTATACTGCATATGGATATGTATGCATTTTCTTTTCTTTTAATGGATGAAAATGGATGTATTATGAAATGGATTTTGCATTTGGACGAATGAGTGTGCACACATATAGAACTTACATATTATTTGCATACATATTGGATTCATGGAACTAACATACATTGCATTGAGGAGGTCGACTGAATCAGTAGACCACCTAATCTTCGAATTAGTATTGGGAAATAAACACACACCTTTTCATATGTTCATATAAGCATTAGAAGTCTTTAAGGGCAATGGATGCCTGTGATTGATGGATGAGTAGATGGCTGATGGATGCTAGGATATACATTCTTCTCAACTTGAAGATTTCGGGGAATAAATCCTTTAAGTAGAGGAGAATGTAACACCCCGAAATTTTAACAAAACTAAAGAGGGAAAATTTAATAATAATTAAATTCAATATTCAGAAATAAGGGAAACAGACCGCGCCGTTATGTCTGTCTCGATAGATGTTTGGTTTGCGTAAAATGGACAACGTATAAAGAAATTATGATTGTTTGAATTTTGTATACACGCAGAAGAATTATGTATATATGGTCCAGGAATTCAAATTTCAGTTAAAATTTCAAAAATCCCGGAGGCGGTTAAATTCCTGCCCCAGGGGTGTCGACCCTTTAGTATGGGGTCGATCCCATAGTAGGTGTGTCGACCCCTTTAGGGGTGGTCAACCCCAGGGTCGATCCCCCTAGGGCTGAGGTGGCAGTCGGTTTCTGGAGGCTGGCAGCTATATATAAAGGTCCATTTCTCTTGTTTTCTTCATTGAGAATCCATGGGGGCCAAACTCTGCCGGTGACTGAACCGGACCGAATCATTTAATTTCTACAACAATCAAACATGGCTAATCAGTTGGAGATTCAAGCGTAGATCTGCATCTCAACAAGCTTCTTTTCTAGTTCTCTTTTTCTAATCCAAACACTGTGAGTTCTTAGTTGCTTTTAGATTTGAATATTTAAAAGTAAACCTGATACGACTATAGTTTGGATTTGTTCCTGTGACTAAATTATACTAGATTCATTGTAAATTATGAACATATGACATTCTGAATTGGTTATAACTTGGATCTCAATCTTTATCTTATCGGATTTATTGTAACTTCTATGACATTTTATGATGTGGATCTTAAACCTTATGTGTGTTCGGTCTACTTTTAACCATTAGATCTGAATTATGTGGACATCTAAATTATTCATCAGATCTAGCTTATTGTTTAGATCCCCTTGTGCTTATCATATTAGATCTGAACCCGTTGAACATCTAAATTTGGATCTTGTCATGCTTATCTTAACATCTTTGCCATGTTAAAACTAGTTAACTGCCACAAGTCCATTGGATCTATGCTTATGTGTTCACCTTATCACCATGTTAGTATATGTTTATGCCGGTTATGTTAGAACAATCAGTTTTGTCATATTCCCATCACCTTTCCCTTTTATCGTTTATGACTATGCTATTATCTAGCCTAAGCATGCCGCGAATTATATGAATGCGCTAGTTAGGGAACGAGGGAAAAACATTAGAATTGGTATAATTTGAATAATGTTTATAAACATAAATTGGACATATCATTCAATATGTGGAATAGGGGATTAAACATCTATAAAGACATAGGTAAAATTGGATAATAATTAAGATGTCTAGGATTACAGTAACTAGAAACTGTAACTGCACTTATGACATGAGGTAAGGTTGCAGTAGTGGTAGAAGTCTGCCCAGACGCGACCAGCACATCCAACAACCACTAATGTTGAACCTATTGTGAGGGGTCTAAGTGCACAAATATGAGACAGTTGGAGTTAAGTAAGTTTGGTTGAACAGTGGGTGGGTTAAGTAAATCTGAGGGGTGGGTAACACTTGCATATAGGACCACAAGCTTAACCTGAAAAGGTTATGTAATTAAAGACACCTAGTGGTATACATGACCAGTATGAATAAAAAAGTTATGTAATTAAAGACACCTTTTAGGTTAAGCATAACTTGTAGAAATGATAGCGTTATGTAATTAAATACACCTAGTGCTATACATAACCAATGAAAACCTAGTGGGGATAAAAGATGTGACGACCCGGAATTTCGACCTTCAAAAATCGACATTTAATATCTATTTGTATTCAAATGTCGTAGATTCAAATGTCAAATTCCTACTTGTCTAGGGATATAACACATTAGAACAATAACAATGAAACAAAACAACTTCTCATTTATATAACATGAGATTATATCAGAGTTTACAATGGATACAACATCAAGGTGCAACACTATTTACAATAACAAGATAACACAGAAGCAGAAGAAACAACTAATCAAGGTGAATCCAAAACCAAGCTTCATCTTCACTTGGATAGCTCCAAATCGCTGATGCCCACAAAAACCAAACGCTCCACAGAAACAACTAAAGATGCTCCATGGCAATAGCATGTTCACCAAAGCAAAGACACACTAGAAAAAGCTCCAAGATGTAGGCTCCAAACACAGCTACTAAACCTGACACTAGGCTGCCCATGTGGAAAATTATGGGCACCCAGAGTTTTGTGGGAAAACAAATAAACTCCAGGTCAGTCATGGGACTGGTGTGAGAACTCAATATATATTTGTTATGTGCAATAAAATTCGCAATGCTATTTAGAAAATGAAACTAACATAAGGTCTCGCGGCACACACACACGGTAAACGCACACATGTGCGAGGTTTCTCCTTATGATAGTCAAACATGCTTGATACGCGGAAACCATTTTCCATATTATTATTAGTGCATAGTGTGAAAACAATTTCGCAAATAAATTTATCAATCTTAGCCAACATAATGCCCCATCCCACTATGCTAAGATATTCCTATTGTTAACCAGTAGGCTATACAAATGAAATCGTAAAAACTCATAGTGGATAATGAATTTCCAACAAATGACCAGGTAAAGGAACTTCCTTACCGAACCGATGGGTATGCCTCTATAGGGATGCCCCGAGAACCAAATCGGGCTCTCTGCCAACACGAGGCCGGGTTACCCCTTAACTGGGTAACTTAGAGCACGCCTGAGTATATCACTTCCTGATCATTACCAACCTTTAAACCGAGGCCTCGCAACATCAGGATCCATATAAATAGAAGTTATCCACATAGGTTAATACCTGGGCTCCATACCATTGTACACCTTTTATCTAGAAGGAAATGACTACCCTTAACCTCGCTACATCTTTCCTGTTTTAGCCATTTACCGGGTTGTGAGGCTTGCTGAGGTCACGATATCCACAAAGCTACGCTTAAACAAGCCATGCTTTGATCATCCATAGCTCACCACATAACTTAAGTATGCCACATTGTCCATTCACTACGCATCACTGATTTCTATCAATATATAACCTCTATGCTCATACGTCTTAGAGAAGGGTGTAAAGCAAGAGAATAAATTCTGTGCCACCAAGCAGATATATATTTAACAGAGATCAGTGCTACGCAGTCAATTACAATGTCAGACACACAATCCATACAAGTCCGTTCTGGGTCTGAACGAAACAACATTCCGGAATTCCTTCACATACGTTTGGGCTTCTTGCCACTTAGCTGACATAAAATCCATCTGCAAACGGGAGCTACCCATTTGAGACATTCACCAAGTCGTCCTTACGATATGAAGGGTCCCGGTCTTCAATATCGTCTTCAATGCCTTCAGTCTTTCCACAACGTCGTACTATTACTTGGAATGGTTTTCAGACATAAATCCAATCCCGGCCTTTCCAAATAATAAACGTAACTTTAAAACCATGTGGGTATATAAGACCAAATCAAGTCTCAACTCATACTTTATGTTTGCAAACTCAGATTATAGTTCAAAATACTTTATTACTGGTTAGAAATCATTTACTAAGGTTTAGAAAAGATTTATAAAGCTAGATCACTTAAAACTCAATATTTAACAAACTACATTACAAAGGTGCTTCAGAGTGTTTCAAAATACTAATATTGCCTAGTTTAAGTAAATTGATATTTGTGTTATCCAAAACTTCATGAATTTACCATAAATCATTTTTAAATAATTAATTATGATTTAACAGTTTTTTTCCATATTTTTAAATAATTTATAGCAGCCATTTTATAATTATAATTAACTAACTCCATTTATAGCGACCTTTTCTGAATTATTTAAAACATAAATTGAAAATTATAAGTCGAAATTAAAATCTGCTTTCACTCATTTGGAAGCTCTTGTTGATGAAAATCAAACGTTTTTCGTTCTGTGGAAATCTGATTTAAGTTGCAAAAGTTATAGGCGTTTAAAGTTTTTAATAAAAGTACGCTAAATTCTACTATAATTCAAATAGTTTCAAATTAAATTTTGAATTAACCATCCCGTCCGTAGGATCAGTTAGGGATAGCCAGGGAGAGCAGAAAACTATATTTTCCAAACTCAAGCCAAGACGCTATCCTCTTTGTCAACCTAGAACGTTCCGGTATTTATTTTGACAAACTCTATTTTTAGACATAATATAGATTCCTACAAAACAATTTAGAAAACCATTCTCAATTTCAAATTGAATAAAGTATTCATTTGGTTCATGACTTATTTGATATCCATATAAATCCACATATGTGTGTATAACAAGTATAATGCACATATTATCACTAATAACAACCATGAAGCATCCATTCATCCATCACATGAGCACATATGGGTATATAAATATATATCAGTGTATGTACAAGCGCTTTCCACTAAACGCTTATATTGCAATAATTACTAATTAACTATATCATCAATAACAATTCACATAGCATAGAAAGTGAACAAATACAAGTGTCGAGTTCTTACCTTGGGGTTCCACTGCACAAATCTTTATTGTAGGACCACTAAACCGACTATAGCTGACACGACCCGAACTTCCCCGGTAAGGAAAGCCCGGATTGAGATGAGAACAATACACATCGGAACGCAGACGGAAGAACATTTCATTGCTATTACAACAATGCCATCAGATACAAGAATATACAGAGTATAATTGAATAAATTACATTCGATAAATATCAGAGATTACAATAAATTACATAGCAGCGGAAAAAATAATACAAAGCACAACTGAAAGTAATACACGGATACAGAGCTTTCCGAGCATCATTCCAGCTGTAAATCAGGATCCTGTGAATATAAATCTGCAAAACCAAAACTACTAGCTGCCCGTGTAGAAAATAGGGGCACCCAGAGTTTAGGTTAAAACAATAAACTCCAGGTCAGTCATGTGACTGGTGTGAGAACTAAAACAGTTATTTAAAACTTTACTTTAGAAGAGAGTAGTTCAAGGGACCACGCCGTATAACACGGAACGGGTTTCCTCCCAAGAATACTAGTGCATATAACAAAACAGCGCAATGCTCTTTGAAAAAATGAAGCTATTATAAGACCCAGGTCCCATCACACAATGCAACGCAAGATGGAGGATAGGGTTTTCCCTTATAATAGCCAAATAATGCTTAATACGTCAAAACAAATCATTTGATACTATAATAAGTGTATAGTGTCAAAACAATTTTCAATCATAAATATCAATCATAGGCGGCATGGGTACCATCTATCATGTCGCCATACTAGTTCTACAATTAAAACCGCAATATCACGTATTGGAAATTGGATTCCATCATGAGCCGAGGCAAGGGGCAAGCTCTTCTCTGATTCGAGACACTCTAGCAAATGTCCCAGGACCCCACTCTGATCCTTGGATCTTCAGGGCCGGTCCTCACCTAACTTTGGAGGATTAATTATTCCTGAACACACGTTTCCCGGTCCTTACAGACCTATATCCGAGGCGCCTCGTATCTAACAACCACACAGGTGAAAAGTATATAAATGTCAGGGCTGGTAGGTCACTGACACCACCCTAGCTAGAAAGAAACGTCGTGCTCTCCCTGTAGTCACTATCGCATTTTTGACTCATACCGAGGTGTGAGGCTCGCGAATTCACGTTATACACAAAGCTAAGCCACACTGGCCGTGCTTTGATCATCAACCACAAGACTTTGCTTTTCAACAGAAGCCCTGATCAATTGCCACTTACGCGTGCCACATTGGCAATTCACTCCATGCGACTGATGTCCATCGATATACAACCTCTGAGCTCGTACGTCTCAGAGAAGGGCGTTAAGCAAGAGAATAAATTCTCCGCCGCCAAACAGATGTATATTTAATAGAGATCAATCAACACAGAATAAAATCCAATGTCAGACACACAATCCATTTACTAGTTCGTTCTGGGTCTGAACGAAACCGGAGGCACTTTCCTCGCATATCCATCCATCTCCAAGTATGTCTGGACGATCACCAACTGTTTCCCTCATCTTGGGTGTACAGCCCAATCAAGATCATCAGTAATCACCCAAACGATGTGAAGACTTCCGGTCTTCAACCACCGTCTTCATCTTCGACATCTCGTCGAATCGGTTGTTCAGAATGGGTATAAACCCAGCCTTTCTGAATAACCCACGTATATGATAAACAAATGTTACACAAACACAACAGACGCCTCATTCCAATTCAGAATATTCTTTTATTCACAAAATCACGTTCTTAGGGAAAGGTTACCATTAATTTTATCCAAGATAAATTCTTCTAAATTTATTCTTTAATCTTCCTTTGGATATCATTTCAGACTAGTCGGGATTAAAGAACCACACCGAAGTAATTATTTATTTTATTTCCCAATCCCAACCTATTCATCCCATGGAGCAAAACTGGTAATACTTCATATCTAACACCACGGTGTTATCGGTAAAATTGATTACCATTTCACGTTCAAATCTAATTAAAGATTTAACTATCGCTTTGGAGCAAAACTGGTGATACTCCACTCTCGATCACCTTTCAAATTTGATAATTTAAATTATCAATTCACATTTTTAATCTAATTAAAGATTCATTAAAACTCCACTTAGTTTTAATCTTTTCAAAAATCAATATCCTGCCTTTAACTGGGTTAAAGAACCAATGTCATCTAAAACACGTTTCACGATAAACCCAAATCACATTTGATATTAAATACAAGGCTCTGAATAGAAAATATATCAGCTTATATTCAATATCAAATTCTGAAACCAACAAATATCGTATTGGAAATAACGATATAAAATATATCTTTCAAATTCCCATAACAATATCTGTATAGTCATGAAATCCAACATCGAAATATTCCGAAGATAATTTCGATTCAACTCCAGTCCAATCCACGTATTGGGAATATTGGTTATTTTTAAAATCACTTTCAAATTCAATTTATTTATTTCAAAAATAAATTGATTTTAATTTTAGTTCAAAACTAGTTCATTTCGACAAAAAACTATTTTTATCTTTTCAAATGTGGAATTCTTCAGCCCAATTTTTCCCAAACCATCTATTATGATTTTACACAAATTATCAATATTTTTAATAATTTTATCAAGGCCCGTACAGTCGATTTCCAACAACGGCCATCGAAGTGCACTTACAACGACCTTTTTCGAATTTGATTTGGACATAACTCCAAATCCAACCGTTAGATTTCAAATTTCTAATATTCATTGGAAAGCTCTTTTCGATACGAACCCAACGGTTCCGGTTTTAGGATAATCCGACGGTCGGATCTCCCGCAACGTCAATTCGAAGTTAATGGACGAAATTCACGAACTGCCGCGGCGCGGCTAGTTCTATTCAGGCCATTATATATATATATATATATATATATATTATATTTCGTCGATTTCCTTTTAAAACGTATTTTATAAATAGTTCTAAATTCGTTTCAAAAACAATTTCAACTTCATCTTCAATTTCAAATCGATTTGATTTCAATTCGATTCGAATTCATTTCAATTTTATTTAATTCGAATTCAAATTCGTTTCAATTCAAATTCTAATTCGTTTCAATTCAAATTCTAATTCCTTTCAATTCAATTTCAATTTAATTCAATTTGAATTCATTTCTATTCAATTCCAATTCAAATTCACTTTCTATTCAATTCGAATCGAATTCATTTTCTATTCGATTCGAATTCATTTCAAATTGATTCATTAAAATTTCAATTTGAATTTTTAATCTAATTTAATTTGAATTTCATTTCAAAATATTAAATTTTGAAATCACTTTTCAATATTCATTATAAAACAAATAAAATCGATATAAATATAGTTCACATCAAAATAGCCCAACTCTAATCAACACGGCTTTATATATTTCAATAAATTCGTTATTCTATTCAACAAATGAATATTTATCCCATTCAACACATGAATCTATATTTTTTTCAACACACGACTAATCTCAACACATGAGTACTGTCAACACATCACTATTTTTGTTATGTAAAATATTTTATAAAATTATGGTATCTATCGTTTGATTTTTAATTAGACTCCACCGTGAAGTAGTTTTAATTTTAAATATGATAAAGATGTAAATTTTATTATTAAAATATTTTACTCAACACATAAATAGTTTCAACACATGAACATCGTCAACACATCACTATTTTCATATTCAACACATGAATTTTCTTTTATAACATTCATTATTTTCCCGATTGGAATGAGGCCCAATCAATCACCATATAATGTTAATTATATGGATTCCATACAACACATGTATATAAATAGCAACGATCAACAATCAACCATCATCCAAGGTGCACCACACAACTGCATAAGCATCAAATATAAATAATCGACGCTTACACAGTCTATCGACCAATCGATCGACATATAATTAAATAATTGGGATTAGTGTACGCCAAATTTCATCCCAACACCCGTGTGGGGTTTCAAATCAACAAACACAGATTTTTATTTGTGCAGTTGGGCGATGTGTAAAATTTATCATCCCAATCAATATCAGTCAAATCAGTGTATATAAACAAATCGGCCGATTTTTTTATAAATATTTATTTATTCACATTCATGTTAAAAATTATATTTTTAACGATAATTAATTTATTTCAACCATCTACAATTTATTATCGATTTCACATCAACAACACAAACAGATTTCACAACACATCAAACAAGCATACAAGCCATCCATGGTCTGTGGATGACGAGTGTCGGGTGTTGCTAAGCACCGTCTGCATCCTAGTATATATATATATAACTAGAAAAGAAATTGAAGAGTGAGAAATTCTCACCAATAGCTATTCCAACTCCACGACACTTCATTTATAGAAATCTTCGTCGTTCTCGCCTTTTTGTCACTTTCGTTGCCCGTAGCCACTACATATATAAAAATCACATTTTTATATTGTTGTTATGTATATAAAAATCATATTTTTATAATCACTCCATATGGATAAAAATTCTATTTTTACTTCGCTATTCAATATATAAAAATCACATTTTTACTTCGCTATTCAATATATAAAAATCATATTTTTACTTCGCTATTCAATATATGATTTTTACTTCGCTATTCAATATATAAAAATCATATTTTTACTTCGCTATTCAATATATAAAAATCATACTTTTACTTCGCTATTCAATATATAAAAATCATATTTTTACTTCGCTATTTAATATATAAAAATCGTATTTTTACTTCGCTATTCAATATATAAAAATCGTATTTTTACTTCGCTATTCAATAGATAAAAATCGTATTTTTACTTCGCTATTCAATATATAAAAATCGTATTTTTACTTCTTCTACTTTATGAAAATATAGTTTTTTTCTACTTATAAAAATTATATTTTTCTTTTAAATTTTTTCATATAAAAATTATAACTTTCTTTTATATTCATACTGAAGATAAAAATCCAATTTTTATTTCGCCTTTCATACAATGAAATCCATTTTTTTTGTCGATAGAATAAATAAAAAAATTATTATAATATATATACAATTTTCATATTTTTAAAACCATTCCTAATCACCTAATTAACTAAATTAGCTAGCTAAAAAGAAAAGAAAATTAGAAGAACTTACGGGTGGCAAGAAGAGGGAGAACGAGAGGCTGAAGTGGCTCGCAGAGGGTTGGAGCGGCTGTGGGTGGTGGCTAAGGGTGCGGTGATGGGAGGAGCGGCGGATCATGTGGGCACGGTGGGCTACGTCGGGTCTTGGAGCGAGGGAGGGTGGCCACGCCTGTGGCTCGCTGGCGCAGCGCGAGGGGGAGGCGGCGGTGGCCCACCCCCTGGCGGCGCGGCGCGTGAGTTAGGGCACGAAGCCCCTTTTTTTTCTAATTGAATTGAAAACGTGAACGGGGGGGGGGGGGGGCTGAGAGGAAGTGAGGAGAGGAGAGAGAGATTTAATTATATATATTTTTATTTCAAAAAGTTGACTTTTACATACAACCTCTAAACGAGGCCCACCACCTGTCGTCCATAGCTAATTACCCCCATTACGAACACAATGGGATATGTATCGCAAGCTGATTTGATCGTTTCGATCAGTTTCCGTCAAAATCAACATATAACTCTATATATTGATTTTGAACGCGCATTTCAATTTACCGGGGTCACATACTAACTCGAAAAATTCCAGAAAAATATTTTCTAGCTTCGTATTGACGATATGGTCCTAACAAAACTAGTTTCGTCGAATTCCGAGACCGTTGGAAAAATGGCCATTTTCCAGTCGATTAAAATCAACTTAAACTGGTCAAACGCGTTTTCCTTTGCCACGCTCACATACTGATTCGAAAAATTATGAAATTTGAAACCTAGCAATAATTTGACATCACGGATCCAACAAAAGTGGTTTCGTCGAAATCCGAGGTCGTTTGCAAAATGTCTATTTTTAAGGGCCTGAATTTCATAGCGACTATTCAGAATTTTCAACTGGACATATCTTTTGATTCCCGCTAAGAAATTTCGATTTTTCGGATTCGTTGGAAAGATATTATCAATTAGATCCTAATGTTTTTGGTTTCGCTAAAATCCGAATTGTTTTGCACCCGGTACATTCAATTGAAGTTTGAAATCGAATTATCGAACTACCGCGCCATTTTCAATTCTATTTATAATTATATATAATTATTTATATTCTAACGATGACGTATATAATATATACGTCGAATTCTATTCAAAATAAATTTCTCGTCGATATTATTTAAAATAATCTATTTTAAATGTTCAAAATTCGCTAAAATTGCCAAAATAAAAATTTTAAACTGGCCCACATTTTCGGGTTGTTACAATCTCCCCCACTTAAAACTTTTCATCCCCGAAAAGGAACAAAGTCGAAAGTGGTTTGACCAATTAACTCTACGTTCGATCTGGCTTCCATTCTCCAACTTTTCAGTTTCTGAGAATTTTCAAATTCTTCAAAAATTTGGCTAACACCCTAAATTTTCGAAAAATTTCGCCATAACCTCCCCTGCACCGGGAGCCACGAGAAAATCCCGAAATTGCCTTACAGGCCCTCTGATCTCAAAAAGAAAAAGAAAAAGCCAAGCGGCTAGCCAATCGGCTCATAAAATCATCATCACCCAAACAAAACAGTAAATTATAGTAAACATGTACCTATTTGTCGGGTAAACAAATTTTATTCTTTGCTCTAGCCTCCTTGCTATGACCTGTTCAATGTAAGTACTTGTATATGCAGGCAAATGCGACCAATTTTCAATACAATTCAATATTTGGTACAATTAGGCATAATGGTTAAAAATTAGCAAACAAATAAACAAACAACACAACCAGCAATCAATTAGTGAATTAGAGTTTCAAATTCATAATTTTGATATATATATACAGAAAATCATGTTTTTGATGCCAATTCACAACAAATAAATCTATCTATATAAGTTTTGGTTCTCACACCAATCTAATGGAAATATATAGATATCACACCTTCGAAACACGAACACAAATTCTGATGATGATATATCGATCATCAAAACCATCTCCGGGTGTCTAGGATGTGATTCTATATCTACCCAGTATATTAAAACTTCGACTATACGTTCATGACGCGTATACGCGAAATCTTTATATACTCGATTGTCCAAATTCAAAATAAATAAATAATCAAATACGTTTAAAATGGTTTAAATTTCAAAACAAAATTGGTTTTCATTTGAAAAATATACTCTTCACACTCGTTCTAGGATACTACTGATCCTATCTCTAACGAGTCATTCTAATTGGATATTACTAATCCAATATCTGATGAATTATTTCGTATGGTTCTAATGTGTCTTGTTCTCGAGCTCTGTAAACCAAAGCTCTGATACGAAACTGACACAACCCGAACTTCCCCGGTAAGGAAAGCCCGGATTGAGATGAGAACAACACACATCGTAACGCAGACGAAAGAACATTTCATTGCTAATACAACAATGCCATCAGATACAAGAATATACAGAGTATAATTGAATAAAATACATTCGATAAATATTAGAGATTACAATAAATTACATAGCAGCGGAAAAAATAATACAAAGCACAACTGAAAGTAATACACGGATACAGAGCTTTCCGAGCATCGTTCCAGCTGTAAATCAGGATCCTGTGAATATAAATCTGCAAAACCAAAACTACTAGCTGGCCGTGTGGAAAATAGGGGCACCCAGAGTTTAGGTTAAAACAATAAACTCCAGGTCAGTCATGTGACTGGTGTGAGAACTAAAACAGTTATTTAAAACTTTACTTTAGAAGAGAGTACTTCAAGGGACCACGCCGTATAACACGGAACGGGTTTCCTCCCAAGAATACTAGTGCATATAACAAAACAACGCAATGCTCTTTGGAAAAATGAAGCTATTATAAGACCCAGGTCCCATCACACAATGCAACGCAAGCCGGAGGATAGGGTTTTCCCTTATAATAGCCAAATAATGCTTAATACGTCAAAACAAATCATTTGATACTATAATAAGTGTATAGTGTCAAAACAATTTTCAATCATAAATATCAATCATAGGCGGCATGGGTACCATCTATCATATCACCATACTAGTTCTACAATTAAAACCGCAATATCACGTATTGGAAATTGGATTCCGTCATGAGCCGAGGCAAGGGGCAAGCTCCTCTCCGATTCGAGACACTCTAGCAAATGTCCCAGGACCCCACTCTGATCCTTGGATCTTCAGGGCCGGTCCTCACCTAACTTTGGAGGATTAATTATTCCTGAACACACGTTTCCCAGTCCTTACAGACCTATATCCGAGGCGCCTCGTATCCAACAACCATACAGGTGAAAAATATATAAATGTCAGGGCTGGTAGGTCACTGACACCACCCTAGCTAGAAAGAAACGTCGTGCTCTCCCTGTAGTCACTATCCCGTTTTTGACTCATACCGAGGTGTGAGGCTCGCGAATTCACGTTATACACAAAGCTACGCCACACTGGCCGTGCTTTGATCATCAACCACAAGACTTTGCTTTTCAACAGAAGACCTGATCAATTGCCACTTACGCGTGCCACATTGGAAATTCACTCCATGCGACTGATGTCCATCGATATACAACCTCTGAGCTCGTACATCTCAGAGAAGGGCGTTAAGCAAGAGAATAAATTCTCCGCCGCCAGACAGATGTATATTTAATAGAGATCAATCAACACAGAATAAAATCCAATGTCGGACACACAATCCATTTACAAGTTCGTTCTGGGTCTGAACGAAACCGGAGGCACTTTCCTCGCATATCCATCCATCTCCAAGTACGTCTGGACGATCACCAACTGTTTCCCTCATCTTGGGTGTACAGCCCAATCAAGATCATTAGTAATCACCCAAACGATGTGAAGACTTCCGGTCTTCAACCACCGTCTTCATCTTCGACATCTCGTCGAATCGGTTGTTCAGAATGGGTGTAAACCCGGCCTTTCTGAATAACCCACGTATATGATAAACAAATGTTACACAAACACAACAGACGCCTCATTCCAATTCAGAATATTCTTTTATTCACAAAATCACGTTCTTAGGGAAAGGTTTCCATTAATTTTATCTAAGATAAATTCTTCTAAATTTATTCTTTAATCTTCCTTTCGATATCATTTCAGACTAGTCGGGATTAACGAACCACACCGAAGTAATTATTTATTTTATTTCCCAATCCCAACCTATTCATCCCATGGAGCAAAACTGGTAATACTTCATATCTAACACCACGATGTTATCGGTAAAATTGATTACCATTTCATGTTCAAATCTAATTAAAGATTTAACTATCGCTTTGGAGCAAAACTGGTGATACTCCATTCTCGATCACCTTTCAAATTTGATAATTTAAACGATCAATTCACATTTTTAATCTAATTAAAGATTCATTAAAACTCCACTTAGTTTTAATCTTTTCAAAAATCAATATCCTGCCTTTAACTGGGTTAAAGAACCAATGTCATCTAAAACACGATTCACGATAAACCCAAATCACATTTGATATTAAATACAAGGCTCTGAATAGAAAATATATCGGCTTATATTCAATATCAAATTCTGAAACCAACAAATATCATATTGGAAATAACGATATAAAATATATCTTTCAAATTCCCATAACAATATTTGTATAGTCACGAAATCCAACATCGAAATATTCCGAAGATAATTTCGATTCAACTCCAGTCCAATCCACGTATTGGTAATATTGGTTATTTTTAAAATCACTTTCAAATTCAATTTATTTATTTCAAAAATAAATTGATTTTAATTTTAGTTCAAAACTAGTTCATTTCGACAAAAATCTATTTTTATCTTGTCAAATGTGGAATTCTTCAGCCCAATTTTTCCCAAACCTTCTATTATGATTTTACACAAATTATCAATATTTTTAATAATTTTATCAAGGCACGTACAGTCGATTTCCAACGACGGCCATCGAAGTGCACTTACAACGACCTTTTTCGAATTTGATTTGGACATAACTCCAAATCCAACCGTTAGATTTCAAATTTCTAATATTCATTGGAAAGCTCTTTTCGATACGAACCCAACAGTTCCGGTTTTAGGAGAATCCGACGGCCGGATCTCCCGCAACGTCAATTCGAAGTTAATGGTCGAAATTCACGAACTACCGCGGCGCGGCGCGTTCTATTTAGGCCATTATATATATATATATATATATATATATATTATATATATCTCGTCGATTTCCTTTTAAAACGTATTTTATAAATAGTTATAAATTCGTTTCAAAAACAATTTCAACTTCATCTTCAATTTCAAATCGATTTGATTTCAATTCGATTCGAATTCATTTCAATTTTATTTATTTCGAATTCAAATTCGTTTCAATTCAAATTCTAATTTGTTTCAATTCTAATTCTAATTCGTTTCAATTCAATTTCAATTTAATTCAATTTGAATTCATTTCTATTCAATTCCAATTCAAATTCACTTTCTATTCAATTGGAATCGAATTCATTTTCTATTCGATTCGAATTCATTTCAAATTGATTCAATAAAATTTCAATTTGAATTTTTAATCTAATTTAATTTGAATTTCATTTCAAAATATTAAATTTTGAAATCACTTTTCAATATTCATTATAAAACGAATAAAATCGATATAAATATCGTTCACGTCAAAATAGCGCAACTCTAATCAACACGGCTTTATATATTTCAATAAATTCGTTATTCTATTCAACAAATGAATATTTATCCCATTCAACACATGAATCTATTTTTTTTTTCAACACATGACTAATTTATCATCCCAATCAATATCAGTCAAATCAGTGTATATAAACAAATCGGCCGATTTGTTTATAAATATTTATTTATTCACATTCACATTAAAAAATATATTTTTAACGATAATTAATTTATTTCAACCATCTACAATTTATTATCAATTTCACATCAACAACACAAACAGATTTCACAACACATCAAACAAGCATACAAGCCATCCATGGTCTGTGGATGACGGGTGTCGGGTGCTGCTAAGCACCGTCTGCATCCTAGTATATATATAACTAGAAAAGAAATTGAAGAGTGAGAAATTCTCACCAATAGCTATTCCAACTCCACGACACTTCATTTATAGAAATCTTCATCGTTCTCGCCTTTTTGTCACTTTTGTTTCCCGTAGCCACTACATATATAAAAATCACATTTTTATATTGTTGTTATGTATATAAAAAACATATTTTTATAATCACTCCATATGGATAAAAATTCTATTTTTACTTCGCTATTCAATATATAAAAATCATATTTTTACTTCGCTATTCAATATATAAAAATCGTATTTTTACTTCGCTATTCAATATATAAAAATCGTATTTTTACTTCGCTATTCAATATATAAAAATCGTATTTTTACTTCGCTATTCAATATATAAAAATCGTATTTTTACTTCTTATACTTTATGAAAATATAGTTTTTTTCTACTTATAAAAATTATATTTTTCTTTTAAATTCTTTCATATAAAAATTATAACTTTTTTTTATATTCATACTGAAGATAAAAATCCAATTTTTATTTCGCCTTTCATACAATGAAATCCATTTTTTTTGTCGATAGAATAAAAAAAATTATTATAATATATATACAATTTTCAGATTTTTAAAACCATTCCTAATCACCTAATTAACTAAATTAGCTAGCTAAAAAGAAAAGAAAATTAGAAGAACATAGGGGTGGCAAGAAGAGGGAGAACGAGAGGCTGAGGTGGCTCACAGAGGGTTGGAGCGGCTGTGGGTGGTGGCTAAGGGTGCGGTGATGGGAGGAGCGGCGGATCCTGTGGGCACGGTGGGCTACATCGGGTCTTGGAGCGAGGGAGGGTGGCCACGCCTGTGGCGCGGTGGCGCAGCGCGAGGGGGAGGCGGCGGTGGCCCACCCCCTGGCGGCGCGGCGCGTGAGTTAGGGCACGAAGCCCCATTTTTTTTCCTTATTTTTTTGGTTGAATTGAAAACGTGAACGGGGGTGGGGGGGCCTGAGAGGAAGTGAGGAGAGGAGAGAGAGAGAGATTTAACTATATATTTTTTTATTTCAAAAAGTTGACTTTTACATACGACCTCTAAACGAGGCCCACCACCTGTCGTCCATAGCTAATTACCCCCATTCCGAACACAATGGGATATGTATCGCAAGCTGATTTGATCGTTTCGATCAGTTTCCGTCAAAATCAACATATAACTCTATATATTGATTTTGAACGCGCATTTCAATTTACCGGGGTCACATACTAACTCGAAAAATTCCAGAAAAATATTTCCTAGCTTCGTATTGACGATATGGTCCTAACAAAACTAGTTTCATCGAATTCCGAGACCGTTGGAAAAATGGCCATTTTCCAGTCGATTAAAATCAACTTAAACTGGTCAAACGCGTTTTCCTTTGCCATGCTCACATACTGATTCGAAAAATTATGAAATTTGAAACCTAGCAATAATTTGACATCACGGATCCAACAAAAGTGGTTTCGTCGAAATCCGAGGTCGTTTGCAAAATGTCTATTTTTAAGGGCCTGAATTCCATAGCGACTATTCAGAATTTTAAACTGGACCTATCTTTTGATTCCCGCTATGAAATTTCGATTTTTCGGATTCGTTGGAAAGATATTATCAATTAGATCCTAATGTTTTTGGTTTCGCTAAAATCCGGATTGTTTTGCACCCGGTACATTCAATTGAAGTTTGAAATCGAATTATCGAACTACCATGCCATTTTCAATTCTATTTATAATTATATATATTCTAACGACGACGTATATAATATATACGTCGAATTCTATTCAAAATAAATTTCTCGTCGATATTATTTAAAATAATCTATTTTAAATGTTCAAAATTCGCTAAAATTGCCAAAATAAATTTTTTAAACTGGCCCACATTTTCGGGTTGTTACAATAGCTACCCCAGACTAACAGAATAATCTTCCGACTCTTTATAAACTAAAATAATTATTAAGCTTCTTTTTCTTTTCCTTTTTAAGAGGAGGAAAGTTAGAATTTTGGAGGAGGAGGAGGAGATGGCTTTAGCCGAATTTAAGGAGAAAGAGGGAGGAGATCAAGGAGAGGAATAAGGAAGAAAGGCTTAGGAAGCCATGGATTTAAGGTAAAAAAGGAGGAGAAATGGAAGAGAAGAGTGGAATGGTGTTTAAGGGAGGAAAGGAGGTATATTTATGCATGGAATTAAAGAATATGGTAATGACACCTCTTAGGACGTGTAAATCATGCATGGAATGTGGCATGCAAAATTACAAGTGTCTTA
Source organism: Allium sativum (assembly GCA_030737875.1). Classification (NCBI taxonomy): domain Eukaryota; kingdom Viridiplantae; phylum Streptophyta; class Magnoliopsida; order Asparagales; family Amaryllidaceae; genus Allium; species Allium sativum. The sequence goes on along the minus strand of CM060916.1, from coordinate 1,039,738,746 downwards.
ACACTTGTAATAAGGAGAAGGTAGGTGTTTTTAGTAGCATTTACCTTAAAACGTTATGGAAACTAAGAGCAATGCTTAATTCTAGTATTACTAATTCATGTTATCATTGACAAATCCGATCGAACAACAAATAGTATTAACAAATCACAAGCTTAATTATCATTGCCATGTATAAAATGTATCATTTAACTTTTCAAAATTTTTAGACCGTCACCTTCACCTCCTTAAGAAAGTTTCGTCCTCAAAACTGCGTATGAAGGGAATAATTAAAGGAAATGAATAAAGAAACAGGCTTAACTAAGGGTCAGATTCATCTTGAATATCGACTGTACAGTTCAGATAGAATTTCTGCATAACCTCTTCCGTTTCCCAAGTACAATCTTTGGGATCACAGCTCCATTGCACTTTAACTAGCTTAACCTTCTTATTCCTTAGCCTCTTTTCATCTTGGTCGATGATCTTTATGGGGTCTCTTTTAACAGCTAGATTAGGTGTAATTTCTAGATCATGTTGAGCGGCTTCTTCCACAATCTGATCAGGGCCATGGACATACCTTCTCAGATTTGATATGTGAAAAACATTATGCACACCTGAGAGCCATTTGGGTAACTGAACCTTATATGCCAACGGTCCAACTTTTTCCAGAATAGAGAATGGTCCAATATAGCGGGGTGCTAATTTTCCTTTTCTTCCAAATCTTATAACTCTGCGCATTGGAGTGACTTTTAGGAATATTGAATCCCCAACTTCGAATTCTAATGCTTGCCTTCTACGGTCTGCATAACACTTCTACCGATCATGGGCCGTTTTCACCCTCTTTCTAGTCAGATCCACCTTCTCTGTGGCCTCTCTAATCATATCAGGTCCTAGAACAATTTTATCTCCAGACTCAATCCAACAATCTGGTGGCTTACATGGCAGTCCATACAATGCTTCGAAAGGTGCCATCTTAATAATTGCCTGATAACTATTGTTATAGGAGAACTCGACTAATGGTAAATAATTTTCCCATGAACCTCCGAAATCGAGAACGCATGCTCGCAATAAGTCTTCCAAAATTCTGTTAACTCTTTCTGTTTGTCCGTCTGACTGTGGATGATAAGCAGTACTAAAGTATAACTTTGTTCCCAAAGTAGCTTGAAAAGCTTCCAAAAATGACTGGTAAAAAGAGGGTCGCGATCACTCGCGATGCTGCTGGGTATCCCATGCAATTAAACGATTTCCTTGATATACAATTCTGTCAAACTTGCAGCAGTTCTAGATGACCTTACTGGGATAAAACGGGCACTTTTAATTAGACAATCCACAATAACCCAGATTCCCTCATTTCCTTTGCGAGTGCGAGGTAAAGCATCAATGAAATCCATTGAAACTTGATCCCACTTACATTTTGGTATTTCCAAAGGCTGGAGTAATCCTGGAGTCTTTTGTTGATCACTCTTTATTTGCTGAAACGTAGCACAATGGCTAACATAGATAGATATATCCCTTTTAATCGACTTCCACCAAAATGTACGTTTAACATCATGATACATCTTATTCACTCCTGGATGGATGCCGAATTTGGACTTATGGCACTCATCCAACACCTCCTGCTTAAGTTCTTTAATATTGGGCACCCATATTCTTCCTTTTAATGTTATGATGCCTTTACCATCGATTTCAAAACTCAAATTTTCACCTTCCTGAATTCTCTTAGAAATTTCTTGTAGAAATTTTTCCTTCTTTTGCTCGCGGGCAATCTTCTCTAGAAGAGTCGGAGTGATAACAAGGTAGGCAAGAACGACATACTTTCGACTCAGAGCATCTGCAACAACATTGGCCTTCCCAGGGGTATACTGAATATCTAGATCGTAAGATGCTAGAAATTCCAACCATCGTTGCTACCTTAAACTCAAGTCTTTCTGAGTAAATAGATACTTCAAGGACTTGTGATCAGTGAATAATTCAAATTTTTCTCCAAGCAGATAATGTCTCCAAAATTTTAAAGCAAATATTACTGCGAGTAGCTCAAGTTCATGAGTTGGGTAATTCTTTTCATGTGTTTTCAACTGTCTACTTGCATAAGCAATTACTCTTCCTTCTTACGTTAAAACGGCACTAATTCCTTCTTTACAAGCATTTGTAAAAACAGATAATCCTTTATTGCCATTGATAATAGCCAGAACCGGTGCAGTGGTCAATCTCTTCTTTAACACATTAAAAGATTCTTCACATTTAGCAAACCAAACAAATTTGGCATTCTTCATGGTCAACTTTGTCAAGGGAGAGGCTATCTTTGAGAAATCTTGGACGAATTTACCGTAATATCCTGCTAATCCTAAGAAACTTCTAACTTCCTTTGGAGTCGCTGGTTGCTTCCAATCCAAAATAGCAGAAATCTTTTCGGGATCTACTGAGATTCCTTCTTCAGATACGATATGCCCAAGAAATTTTACTTCTTTTTTCCAAAAATGACATTTGGAAATTTTAACTTTAAACACATTTCTCCTTAATATCTCTAGGGAAATCCTTAAATGCTCAGCGTGTTCTTCCTCGGTTTTTGAATAGATCGGGATGTCATCAATGAAGACTAACACAAATTTATTCAACACCCCACGGAATACTCAAGTCATCAAGTCCACAAAATAGGCTGGGGCGTTTGTCAATCCGAATGGAATTACTAACCATTCATAAAAAGTGTCGGGTCCAAAAAGAAGTCAAATGAATACAATCCTCAGCAATTCTGAGTTGGTGAAAACCAGAGGCTAAATCCATTTTTGAAAAAAATCGGGCACCACTTAACTGGTCAAATATGTCATCTATTCGTGGCAATGGGCACTTAATCTTGAGAGTTTGTCTATTAAGGTCTCTATAATTTACGCACAATTGCAAAGAACCGTCGGACTTTGCTACAAATACTATAGCTGACCCCCAATTTGAACGGCTTGGTCAAATAAATCCTTTTCTTAAGAGATCTTCGATTTGCTTGTTCAGTTCTTCTCTCTCTTTCAGAGCCATTCTTCGACTTGGATGAACAACAGATCGGGCATTGGGTACTAGATCAATTCTAAACTCAATTTCTCGGTGTGGAGGAAGGCTATTAGTTTCTTCAAATACATCGGGAAAATCTCCAATGACAGGTACAGTTTTTATGTTGGTATCAGGATAACCTAAAGTATACATCAAGCTATCTCTTTTTCTGGGCTAGGGTCAATACAAAATATTTTAATAAAATTTCCAAGATTTGTCTTTACCAGAGCTTTCCTATCTACGCAATCTAGTTTAGCCTCATATTTTTTTAACCAATCCATTCCATGTACAATTTCAAATTCATCAAAGTCAAGAATGAATAAGTTAAAAGGGAACTCGTAGTGTGAATAGGTGATAGGAACATTTTTGCAATACAAACACAAGTAGTAGGACCTCCTAATGGATTACTTACACATAAGGGTTCGTCAACAAATTTAGGTTTAAGTTTCAATTTTTCTACGAGTGGTTTTGAGATAAAACTAAGTGAAGCATCAGTGTCAAACATAACTCAGACTAATTTATCAGAAATAAAAATATTACCTTCCAAAACATCCTTCCCTTTATCATTCTTCGAAGTCGAAGGCTCATCCTTAATTGCATAAACCTTTGCCACATCAGCTTTCTTCATTACGGGACAATCTTTAATCATATGACCAGGTTTATGGTAGTGATAACATTCTGGGAGCCCTTGGTTTGGCTTCCTTGACTTCTTTGGCTTCTTACAGTCGTGGGAATAATGACCTTTTTCTTGGCAATTATAGCAGAGAACATCCTTCAGATGATCTTCCTTCGTCCCTTTCTTCTTAGCCTTCTGTTCAGGCTTCTTCCCCTGGAACTTTCTCTTCTTCCAATTGTTATTACATTACCTTCCTTAACTTCAGTACCCTTCTGCTTATCAATAGTAGCATATCTATAACCCATGTCTACCAAGTCAACGAAGGATTGTTTGATATGCGTAGTCATCCTCTCATGGTACTTCAATGCCATCCCCTTAATAATTTTTTCATTTTTCTTTAATAGGGTGTCTATTAGCTCAGGTCCAAAGTGAGAAAGCTCGTTAAACTTATTTAAATACTCCTCAAAAGACATATCGCCTTGCTTTAGATTCATAAATTTCTCATACATCCTGGAAATTCCTGCCGAAGGCATATAACGTTCTTCGAAAATTTCTTTGAATTCCTTCCATGAAAAGTCGTCTTCTGATTTCCCTTGGACGATAGTCTCCAACCATGCAGCAGCTCCTTCCTGTAATTGTCATGTAGCTAACAGCCTCTTTTGGTTATCTTCTAGGTTAAGTCCTCTGTAAATCTTCTCGCATGCGTTAATCATGGCTTGAGCTTCCATGACATCATCAGATCCATTAAACGGTTTCCCACCCAATTTTGCGTAATTCTCAGAACTGGAAGACTGGTTTGGGTCGGGGCTTGAATCGTAGTCTCATTAACTGCGGTAACATTACAACCATTGGTGGTGGTACTGCTTCTTCCTCGACGTCTGCCTCTATAGCTCATTTTCTACTATCTGGATATAGTATGAAAATGTTGTTAGACATACGGACGAATTACCTTAGGAGTTATGAAACAGTTAAACTCTTTGCATTTCACTGGATTCTACTCATTATAGGGTATTATTACCCCATCTCTAATGAGTTATCTAATGAGTTATACCCCAAAGCATTATATAAACCAAAGCTCTGATACCAACTATGACGACCCGGAATTTGGACCTTTGAAAATCGACATTTAATACCGATTTGTATTCAAATGTTGCAGATTCAAACGTCGAATTCCTAGTTGTCTGGGGATATAACACATTAGAACAATCACAATGAAACAAAACAACTTCTCATTTATATAACATGAGATTATATCAGAGTTTACAATGGATACAACATCAAGGTGCAACACTATTTACAATAACAAGATAACACAAAAGCAGCGGAAACAACTAATCAAGGTGAATCCAAAACCAAGCTTCATCTTCACCTGGATAGCTCCAAATTGTTGATGCCCACAAAAACCAAACGCTCCACAGAAACAGCTAAAGATGCTCCACGGCAATAGCAACTTCACCAAAGCAAAGACACACTAGAAAAAGCTCCAAGATGTAGGCTACAAACACAGTACTAAACCTGACACTAGGCTGCCCGTGTGGAAAATTATGGGTACCCAGAGTTTTGTGGGAAAACAAATAAACTCCAGGTTAGTCATGGGACTGGTGTGAGAACTCAATATATATTTGTTATGTGCAATAAAATTCGCAATGCTTTTTAGAAAATGAAACTAACATAAGGTCTCGCGGCACACACACAAGATAAACGCACACATGGGCGAGGTTTCTCCTTATGATAGTCAAACATGCTAGATACGTGGAAACCATTTTCCATATTATTATTAGTGCATAGTGTGAAAACAATTTCGCAAATAAATTTATCAGTCTTAGCCAACATAATGCCTCATCCCACTATGCTAACATATTCCTACTGGTAACCAGTAGGCTATACAAATGAAATGGTAAAAACTCGTAGTGGATAATGAATTTCCAACAAATGACCAGGAAAAGGAACTTCCTTACTGAACCGATGCGTACGTCTCCAGAGGGACGCCCCGAGAACCAAATCGGGCTCTCTGCCAACGCGAGGCCGGGTTACCCCTTAATTAGGTAACTTAGAGCACGCCTGAGTATATCACTTCCTGGTCGTTACCAACCTTTAAACCGAGTCCTCGCAACATCAACATCCATATAAATAGAAGTTATCCACATAGGTTAATACTAGAGCTCCATACCATAGTACACCTTTTATCTAGAAGGAAATGACTACCCTTAACCTTGCCGCATCTTTCCTGTTTTAGCCATTTACCGGGTTGTGAGGCTTGCTGAGGTCACGATATCCACAAAGCTACGCTTAAATAAGCCATGCTTTGATCATCCATAGCTCACCACATAACTTAAGTATGCCACATTGTCCATTCACTACGCATCACTGATTTCTATCAATATATAACCTCTAAGCTCATAGGTCTTAGAGAAGGGTGTTAAGCAAGAGAATAAATTCTCCGCCACCAAGCAGATATATATTTAACAGAGATCAGTGCTACGCAGTCAATTACAATGTCAGACACACAATCCATACAAGTCCGTTCTAGGTCTGAACGAAACAACAATCCGGAATTCCTTCACATACGTCCGGGCTTCTTGCCACTTAGCTGATATAAAATCCATCTGGAAACGGGAGCTACCCATTTGAGACATTCAACCAGTCGTCCTTACGATATGAAGGGTCCTAGTTTTTAATATCGTCTTCAATGCCTTCAATCTTTCCACAACGTCGTGTTATTACTTGGAATGGTTTCCAGACATAAATCCAATCCCGGTCTTTCCAAATAATAAATGTAACTTTAAAACCATGTGGGTATATAGGACCAAATCAAGTCTCAACTCATACTTCATGTTTGTGGGCTCAAATTGTAATTCAAAATACTTTATTACTAGTTAGAAATCATTTACTATGGTTTGGAAAAGATTTATAAAGCTAGATCACTTAAAACTCAATATTTAACAAACTACGTTACAAAGGCGTTTCAAAGTGTTTCAAAATACTAATATCGGCTAGTTTAATAAATGACTTTTGTGTTATCCAAAACTTCATGATTTTACCATGAATCATTTTTAAATAATTAATTATGATTTAACAATTTTTTTCCATATTTTTAAATAATTTATAGCAGCCATTTTATAATTATAGTTAACTAACTCCATTTGTAGCGACCTTTTCTACATTATTTTAAATATAACTTGAAAATTATAAGTCGAAATTAAAATCTGCTTTCACTCATTTGGAAGCTCTTGTTGATGAAAATCAAATGTTTTTCGTTTTGTGGAAATCTAATTTAAGTTGCAAAAGTTATAAGCATTTAAAGTTTTTAATAAAAGTATGCTAAATTCTACTATAAATTCAAATAGTTTCAAATTAAATTTTGAATTAACCGTCCTGTCCGTAGGATCAGTTAGGGATAGCCAGAGAGAGCAGAAAACTATATTTTCCAAACTCAAGCCTAGACACTATCCTCTCTGTCATCCTAGAACGTTCCGGTATTTATTTTGACAAACTCTATTTTTGACCATAATATAGATTCCTTCAAAACAATTTAGAAAACCATTCTCAACTTCAAATTGAATAAAGTATTCATTTGGTTCGAGACTTATTTGATATCTATATAAATCTACATATGTGTGTATAACAAGTATAATGCACATATTATCACTAATAACAACCATGAAGCATCCATTCATCCATCACACGAGCACATATGGGGGTGTGTGTGTGTGTATATATCAGTGTATGCACAAGCGTTTTCCTCTAAACGCTTATATTGCAATAATTACTAATTAACCATATCATCAATAACAATTCACGTAGTATAGAAAGTGAACAAATACAAGTGTCGAGTTCTCCCTTGGGGATCCACTCCTCCAATCTTTATTGTAGGACCACTAGACCGACTATAGCTACCCCAGACTAACAAAATTTCCTCGCCGACTTTTTATAAACTAAAATAATTATTAAGCTTCTTTTTCTTTTCCTTTTTAAGAGGAGGAAATGTCAGAATTTTGGAGGAGGAGGAGGAGATGGCTTTAGCCGAATTTAGGGAGAAAGAGGGAGCAGATCAAGGAGAGGAATAAGGAAGAAAGGCTTAGGAAGCCATGGATTTAAGGTAAAGAAGGAGGAGAAATGGAAGAGAAGAGTGGAATGGTGTTTAAGGGAGGAAAGGAGGTATATTTATACATGGAATGGAAGAATATGGTAATGACACCTCTTAGGACGTGTAAATTATGTATGGAATGTGGCATGCAAAATTACAAGTGTGTTAACACTTGTAATAAGGAGAAGGTAGGTGTTTTTAGTAGCATTTACCTTAAAACGTTATGGAAACTAAAAGCAACACTTAATTCTATTGTTACTAATTCATGTTGTCGTTGACAAACCCGATTGAACAACAAATAGTATTAACAAATCACAAGCTTAATAATCATTTCCATATACAAAATCTATCATTTAACTTGTCAAAATTTCTAGACCGTCACACAAGACAAGGGGGAGAGCTTGTATCATATTGTGTGTGACCCGTTTCAGCCAGTAACCCGGAGGTAGTATCAAACATGTACTCCGAACTAGGTCGGAGAAGGGGCACGCTTACTGGACTGATTGTAAGAGATCCAAACGTGGAGAATGGTGTGGGTAGCGCAAACCAACCGGGCCAAGTGCGTGCATGAGCCGAGCAGAGGGGGATAAGACGACCGTGACACCAGTAGATATGGGGCTTTGCATATCAGCGTAGGGTTGCCACTTTAAGACGTGATACATCCTACGGTGGGGCCGGCATAGAGTATCTACGCGGATTAGGGAGCTGACCGATTAGGGTAGTAGTTAGGGTACATCTGGACGTATGCCTAAGTCTACCATCATAGAGTGGAAGGGATCATCTCATTCTGGTTATACTAGTATAAGTGTAGAGTAATCATTAGTGAAGCATATATATACTCCATCATGGTTGCCTTGTCAAGCTTACCTTTTATGATGTTATCCTTCTTATCCACCTTATATGCCTGTTATGCTACTTTTACTTATTTACTAAAAGTAACTGGACTCGCCAGACTTTATGTTTGACCCTTTTATTTCCTCTTCTTTCTTCCGTTTCCCCCTCCCCCAGGTTCGTAGGGAGTGAATTTTCAGGGTTAGCTAAGACTCAGCTATCATCTTGTTGGAGCTGCTTTTGAAGTATAGCTCAAGTTCTTCTCTTTACTATGGCTTAGCTCTTTTTGTGGAATTATGCTTTTTATATATTTATGTACTCTGATGGTACAAGCTAGCAGTTATCTTATTGTAATGTTTTTTGTGACTTATGGTATTTTGAACCACGATGTGATGATTTATGTTTGAAATAAAATTTTGAAATTCCGCTGCTATCTTATTTATATCTATCTTGTAATATTCTTTATCTGTTTACCTATAAGCTTCACAGAACTTAATGCATTCCCTTAGCGAGTGACATTAACGGACGTGGGGTATCACAATAGTGTAAAAAGCAGTTTCAAAAATAAATGTATCAATTTTAGATGACATATTAACCCATCCTACTATGTCGCTGTAGGTATACAACTAAAACCGGAAGATCGCGTATTGGAATATGGATTTCCATTATGAGCCAAGGCAAGGTATCTCTCCTCCGATTTATACCATCTCTAGCCTGATGTCCAGGACCACATGCATGTGACCCTTGGATCGGCAGGGCCGGTCAACCGTACGTTGCTGATTGGATAATTGCGTGAATCATACGTTTCCCGGTCCTATCAGACCTCTTGGTCAGTACGTCGACCATTTTTTCCTTGTGCGGCCATATCTGAGGTGCCTCTCTTTCCAACGTCCACTTAAGTAAATATGCCTGGGCTCAATACCATGACACTACTTCTAGCTAGAAAGAAATGCATTCTATTCGTGTGGTCCCTCATCCCGTTTTTGATTCATACCGTGGTGTGAAGCTCGCGAGTTAATGCTACAACACGAACCTAGCCTATATAATTGTGCTTCAATCATCATCCACAAAACTTTGCTTTTCAACAAAAGCTTTGATCCATGCATCTCAGCATGCCACACAGTCATTCCAGACCATACAATTGATAACTACTGATATATAGCCGCTATGCTCATATGTCTCTGAGAAAGGTGTTAAGCTAAGAGAATAAATTCTCCGCCACCAAACAGATATATATTTAGCAGAAATAAATTAATACAGTTTAGAACAACGTCTAACATACAATCCAATTTACAAGTTCATTCTAGGTCTAAACAAACCGGAGGCACCTTTATTCCTCATCCCATATGTCTAATACAAGAGAGAGGTCCTCGTATATCCGGTCGATCTCCAAGTACGTTTGGACGACCACCGCTTATTACCTCGTCTTGGGTGTACGTCCCAATCGAGACATCAACAATCATCACAACGATGTGAAGATCTCCGGTCTTCGACCACCATCTTCATATATTCGACTTTTAATCGTCGTAACAGTTACTCAGAATGGGTTAAACCCGTTCTTTCCGAATGACTCGCGTCTCTTATAATCATGTGATATATAAACATGCCAACGATCTCATTCCAATCCAAAATATTATTTTATTCAAATATTCATTACATGTTAATTAACCCCATAAATCTTATAAAAGATTTGTTTTCATTAAACCTCTTTTTAAAATCTTTTCATTGAAAACATTGCAAAAGAATTTATAATATCTTTTCATAATCTTAAACCAAATTAAGGTTTATATTCCTTGTCGGGATTAACGAGCCATACCGAAGTAATCAATCATTTTATTATCTCAATTCCAACCTAGTCATCCCATGGAGAAAAACTGGAAGTACTTCATATCTAACACCCATCGTGTTATCGGTAAAGTTAGTTACCATTTAACGCACTAAATCTAATTAAAGATTTATCTATCGCGTGGAGTAAAACTAGTGATACTCCATCTCAACCACTTCTCGAATTAGGTAAATCTAATTACCACATTCACGTTTCAATCTAATTAAAGATTTATTAAAACTCCAACTTGGTTTTAATCTTCAAAATCATTACTTAATGATTATTCAATTTTTAGGGAATTAATCATGTTTTTAACTGGGTTAAAGAAAAAATGTCATTTAAAACATCATTCACAATTAACCTAAAATCATCTTCCATTCAATATGGAAGCTTCACATAAATCAGATTAGTCGTAATCAACATAAATTTTTGTATTAGAATAATACTATATATGGAATAATGGCAAAGCCTTTTAAATTCCATAAATAGTAACGGTTTTCCTTTATGGAAGCTCATCTCGATTATTATTAAATATAATTTCATTCAATTCCAATTTAATCAATTCAACTGGAAAACTTCACTAAATCTTAGTTAAAAAAATTATTCTTTTCTCAATCGAGTTTAAGAATAGTGTTATTAAAGGCACCATTCACGACAAGCCCAAAATCCAAGTTGATATTAAATACAAAGCTTTGAATAAAAATTGCATCGACTTATATTCAATATCAAATTCTAAAATCAACAGATATCATATTGGAATAACGATATCTATATCTTCCAAATCCTCCATGATATCCATATAATCATGGAATCCCAAATATCTGAAGTTTATTTCCATTCAAATCCTTTTCAATTTATATGTTGGAAAACTTTAGTTATATTAAAACCATTTCAGTCCAATTCGTTATGTCAAAAACAATGGATTCTTCCTTTTAGTTTCAAACAACTTTTTCCGATAAAAATATCATTATCTTCCAAAACTTGGAAAATTTTATCCAAACTCTTTTCAAATTATTTATCATGATTTATCATAATTTAATCATATTTTTAGTAATTTTATTAAGGTCCTACAGTCGGTTTCCAATATCGACCACCGAGCATCCATAGCGACCTTTTTCCAAAACTGATGTGGACATATTTTAAATCTAACCATTGGATTTTAAATCTCTTATATTCATTTGAAAGATCTTTTCGATATGAACTCGGTGATTTTGGTTTCAGGAGAATCCGCTGGTTGGATCTCCGGTTACGTCAATTCGAAGTTATGGGTAGAACTTCGCGAACTATCGTTACGCGACACGTCCTATTCAAGCCCGAATTCGATTTATAATTAAAATAAAATCGAAATAGTTTTTCAAATAGTTTATAAACACTATAAGTTATTCACAACTGGCATTTGAAATTCTATTTCAATCATTTACTTTTCAAAATCAAAATATCTCAATATCAAATCATTTTAATATTATTCAAATAAATAACATAATAATATCCTTCCAAACTTGTTATTTTAAGCTCAAAATATCCTGTCATTTGAAATAAAAATAAACAAAGAATTTTCAAAAGAAAACTCCTTTTAAAACATTGGCTAAATAGCCTAATCAAACTTCACTTTAAAAGGTTATTATTCATTTCAAATCATAAACTTTGACGTACCAAAGTTAAATGAAAATTAACTCAAAGCCATTTCGTTCAGTTACGAAAGTTCATCCATATTTTTATATCTTTGCATCCATCCAAATTCGGATGTCAAAATCAAGCTCTCATTTTTATCGAATATTATATTATTAGAATACTCTGTTTTCTTCCGAATTGGAATGAAATCTCGACCAATACCCATACAGATAAATTTATATGGATTATATGCATCATATGCATTCAATAATAATTGCGAAAAACTATTTAACATCCAAATTACATTCATCACACCGCATCCATTTTGCATACAAAGTGATTTATCTACATACGTGGAAGACGTGTAAAATTATCATCCCAAGACCCGTGTGGGGTTTACATCAATAAAAAATAATTTATAAATTACTCAATCCATTCAAATCAACTATATATCAATGTAATTAATCATAACTTATTTGTTTCAAGTTATTATTCAATCCAATCGATATCACTTAAATAGGTGAACTTAAACAAGTCATTTAACTTGTAAATGTATGATTAATCCAATATAAACTACCACAAATATTTTAATAATGTTTTTAACATGTTAATTAACTCAAAATTACATTCACAACATATCACAGTCAATCATCCATTCGTCCATATGGTTTTCAAACAACTGGAGATGTGAGCTACCATATACCGTATAACAATTTGTGATAATTAACTAAATAAAATTCAGTATGGAAAATCAATATATATTCAGTTATGATTATAATAACTGTAAAAAAAAATCAGTTTGAGTGAGAGTTCTAACTTTGATCTGTTATGTAACATCCTGCGACTTTTACAGTTCTAAAAATTAAGTAACTAATAACTAATTATCACTAGATGATAAACCGGATGTCGTGTTTATTACCATTGCGAAGGTCTTTCCGAAATGATCAGTTTGATATATAATTTTGATATATTTGAAATTATCATTTACAAGATTTTTTTTTAGAATGAAAGATACGCACATGAGACCACTAATTCTCAATATTACTAGTTTAAGAACAAAAATAGTATTTGGTGTAGTGGTTAAGTGAGTAGTCTCTGATACATGAAGTCATGAGTTCAATTCCTGTTTATATTATATTTCTTTTATTTTAAGATGCATGTTCCAAGTAAGGAGTATTTGTGTATAAATGGAAGACATAGGATTAAATGTTGCATATAAGAAAAGATTTAATGTGTGTGTATATATACATACATACATATGTATGTATGTATGTATGTATGTATATGAGGTGTATGTTATTTCCAAATTATAATACATTAATTTCATAATTTGTGAATTACCTGCTATGATTTAATTTGGGAATTGCTAGGGTTAATCGAATGGATGAAATCAATCTCTAGCTCCTGTATAAACAAGCCAAATCTAACCTAACCTAACCTTCATACTCTTCTTTTGTTTCATTCTCCCCTCTTGGATTTCTTAGGCACATCCTATTCTCTTATCCAAATTTTCCTTAAATTAAATAATGGGATGATTGCATGCTAACTCAAAGAGTAGAAAGAGGAACAAAATTAAAGAGAAATAGGAAGAAAGCTTATGCAAAGTTCATAACCAATTTGCTACAGAAAAGGAGAACATGTGTCAAATAACATGGAGAGAAAACACATGAATGGCTTGCATAAGTTTGAAGATTATTTGCAAAAGCTGAAAAGGAGGACATATATCAAATAACATGGAGAGAAAACACATGTAAGACTTGCATGAGTTTGAAGATTATTTGCAACAGCTGGTATGAGTTCTTTAATTTAATAATTGAATTTAAAGTAAAAATTTATTGTCTTTCGAAGAACATATATGATTACTAATTTATGACATGATATGTTGACAATTATTTGATATTTGAGACATTTTGGATGCATCACGTCTAAGTTTACTATTTTTTTACTGGTCATTGCACTATTGAAATTTTAATTGAAATATGCGATGGATATGAATATATGAATTATTCATTAAAATAAAATGAATAAAGTTGAATAATGACATTAAAATATGCTAAATAATGGAAAGTGTGATTATCCATAGTTTTGTATGTGTTATTTATAAATAACAATTTTTGGAAAAGAAAATAAACGATAAAATTAATTTGGGATGTTTTGATATGTTTATTATTATTTTTGAAGATATTCATGAATAGTAACAAAGAATGCTTACTGCTATTCAACAAAATAAGATTTTATAGATAATAATCCTGCTTTAATGAAAATTGTAATCCTTTGGAATAAATACGAATAACGTGACTTTCTATTATGCTAAAAGTATTTGTTATTATTTTGTGTAAGACGATAATATAGTTGATTTGTAATGTTATTCGATATGTTATGTTTTGATAAAATGTAAATGTTTTGAAAGGAGGAACAATGAAAATTTTAAAAACCGAACAAAGCAATAAATTTTCTTTTACAATAAACAATTATGTTAAATATGAATGGTTCTAATACATTATGTTTATTTCACTTTGATGGATCGCATTAAGGATGTTAATGCGATGTTTTACCATTGATTACTACAAATAGATGTGTCGTTAATTATGGTTATTTAATGATGAATGTCCAATGTTGATTTGATTACTGTGCGTTGGTGACCGTGTTACCATTTTGGAATAATTAGTATACACAAAATGGTTTATGTTTGCATAGATGGCGTACAATTATTGACTGCTGAATAATAATTTGTAAGTATATTGATATCGTTATCTTCTTATTTTGTAAGTTGGAATTGTCATTGGATGTTGTTGATGTTTAAAGATTGCATGTATATTTTCTTTTGTTTAGTTCATCGGCTGCTATGTTGTGATAGATGTGTAAGACACTATTTTTTGCTCTCAATTGACTGTGTTAGTGCAGTAGTTGTATTAATTATGTTGTTTGCATCAATTTCAACGTTCGCATTGATTGTACTAAATTATATTGATTTCAAAGGTTGAATGGATGAAGTAGTTGAATGGATGCAATGATTGTAATGTACTAACGAGTATTTGGTTGCAGGAGAAGAGCAGGAAATAGAACTTCGTGGGATTGATCCCTCAAAAGGGGTACGTAGGTAGTCTTTTCTTATGCAATAGCCACTGGATTGGGTCGGGGTATATAGGGTTAGGCGCAGTCCAAACATAGTTGAAACTTTTTTTATTCCTCTTTGAATAGAATTTGTAAAGTTGGAAGATAAAAGATGGCAAAAAGAAAAAAATACAGAAGAAAGGAGCTTAGCCTGCATATTGGACCTAGAGGTTGTTTATTTAAATTCACTTCTTACTGTATCGCTGCTGTTTTGTTTTGTGGATGTTTAATGTAATAAAACAGATTATGATATTTTAGTTATGTAATTATTTATTTTATCATGAGATCTTCCATATTATTAATCGTCTCTAGTATTTTTTAATCTTATATACTTAAGGTCCACTACTTTTAATCTCTAAAATTAGTTGTAAGCATGTTTGATGACGTTTATAATTAATTTTGGACCTTTAAAAATAGTGGGTTTTCACATTTGGTATCAAAGCTTAGGTTTAGCGATTACTGGAGCCTTGGGTAGGTTTAACTTATATGTTATAATGATTTGCACCTTAAGGTTGGTTAAAATTTGAGCGAAAATGTTCTGATTGCATGTTTTATGTGTATGTATTGTTTGTTTGATCATTGTTACCTCACTCTACAACATTGTTTATTTTTGAGAAACCTTTTGTGGAGGATAACGAAAAGAATAGCGAGACAAGATGAACAATTATGGGGTGAGTTATGAGCTTGGTTATAACCTAAATGACATACACATGATTATTAGATTGCAATTGAAACCCAACTTTTATAAAGATGGAATCATTTTGATTTTAAGAGAACAAAAAATGGTCTAGAATTATTAACATATATCCCTTATTGCAAAGCTATCTCATTAGTTAGAGAAAATGGTCATTTGTGAGTGTTTAGCATGTTTATTCACTAATTACGGCTAATTAAGGGTGATTAGTGACAATTAGCGAAATTATAATTTAGAAAAATATGGGAAAATATGCATAAATTCTATAATCATATTTTATGTCACATATATGAATTTGATTTAATTTGGATTAAGTTTGCTAATACCAGAATTTAGGGATTAAGGGGAAAATCATGGGTTCGGGTATGTTTGATCTAATATAGCCTATGTGATTGATGTTTTGATCTTTTTGATTTAACCTATATGATGTTACTGTTGTTTGGAATGTTTTATGATTGTTTAGTAAAATTAGAATGGTTGAAAACACCGTCGCATGGCGAGAATGAACGAAACATGCTTGCTGGAAGGACTGGGTTCGGTTCGACCAAGGCAGATTGGATCGGTAGCCGAACCGAACCGGGCTGGGATTCCGGAGGAGATGAACCGAACTAGGACTTAAGCATAAGGAAGTATGACAACAAGGAAAGCCACTTGCACAGTGTTGGAGTTGGAATAGGGATCATATCGAACTAGAGTACAGTGGGCTGAAGCATTAGATCGGATGAGAGGAGCTGGAGCAACCAGATCAGATGGGATCGAATCGAGATAGCCGAACAGAACCGAACAAGGAGGACCGAACCGAGATGAGGAGGAGCACCGAACTGAACGTAAGTGGCTGAGCCGAATAGGGACTTGAGCACCGAACCGAACCAGGGAAAGGAGATTGAGCCAATCCGAAATGGGTGGAAATGATTTAGTGCTATTTCTACGCAACAACGATCATGAACTCTTCTGAAGATGAACTCTAGTTCGACCAAAAATCCGAGATGCAAAGGAAGTCCCAATGGAAAGTTATTTCTCAACATCCAGAAGGGAACCAACAAGTTAACTTCAATAGTGGGGCTTTGCCGCGAGACATGTGCAAAGGAGTTATCGATATCTATAACTTTAATTCACTATTGAGGGAGGGGATATTGACTATGGACTAGTGTAGTGGGGTCAGAGGTTGTATGGAGTTGGACTCCATCAGGGCTTCAAAGGGCAAAGTGGTCATAGTGCTAGTTATACGGAGTTGGACTCTATCATGGCCCCAACTGGTTCTGGTGATCAAAGTGATGGATATCGTATGTTTTACGCACTGAGTGAGAAATGTGAGGATGATTGCTATGCTTGATTTTTTTCTTATTAGTTCATGTCATGATTGTTTGGATTAATTCTTTTAATTGAATTGGTTATTGTTTTCTTATTTGATATGTTCAGCTTGCTTGTTATTTGTTTGTTTGTTGTTTATATTAATTGTATGATTAGATAGTAAGCTAGAGTTGAATATTGATTGAATTTACACTCGAGAAACAAAAGGATTGAAGGGGGGACATGACTAGTTTAGACACAGTATGAATATGTTGTTTCCTAAACTAAAGAAGACCATTTTTTGAAATGACTAAAAGTTTTGAAGATGTTCCTTGAAGGTGAGAAGAGTAAAATGAAGAATTTTAGTGATTAAAGACTTAATGTTTACCACTTAGTAATATGTATGAAAGTTGGAGTGGTTCAAAATGCATATTTATTAAGAAATGTTTTTCAAATAATTACCAGCTTCCATAACTTCAAAATTTTTTATGAAGCATTCCTATCTAGTGGATCCCTCTTTGGTATTTTCGACGATTTAACTTTATCACCAAATGAAGGAACTTTCTACATATGGATTATCACTACTCCAATGCAACAACGAAGAACTCTTTTGAAAATAAACTCCAATCGATTAAAATCTAAGGTCAAAGGTAGCTCAAAAAGGAAGTTGTCTTTAAGGATCCAAGTGGGGACTAAGGGATTCAAAATGGAATCAAGCGGTTCACGTGGGTACCAAGGGTTCAAGTAGAAATCAATGTGCCAACTTCCAAATTTGGGATTTACTGCAGGACGTTTGCGAAGGGGCAGTTGGCATTCAAGACTTAGGTGCATTCTTGAGAGGTTGGTACAAGGAAGGTAAGGGACGCCACCATGTGAGGTTATAAATTTATTAAAGAGGAAAGAAAGAAAGAAAGGGCGCATCATTACTACAAATGTGGGATTTTAAGGAATTTCATCACATTTGATAGAATACACATAGTAGGATGATTATATGGTTAACACATTAATGATCATACACGTATTCATTGTTAGTTTGATGATGTGTTAATTGTTCTCTTGGTTTACATATGCTTTATTCTTGTGAACCACATTGATTGTTAATTTATGTGTGTTCTTTTATTTATATGAGGATGTTGTAATAACTATTGTTTGCTATGGATTTCAATAATAGTCAATTAACATTGAAATGCTATCGTTCATGTTGTCAAGTAGTGATTTTCATTATCTTACACTTTATTGGTGGATTATTATTTTTACACAGCACATGTTCCATAGAATGACAAGAAAGTACATATTTTATTATAGTGTGTCGTGTGTTGTGATTGGTAAGAAACTATGGTTGTTACATATGGGAAGTTAACTTATGATGGATGATTTTATCCTAATGAAAGATTTATTATTTCGAACGGGTTTTATATTTGGGGAATTGCGAGGACGCAATTCTTTTAAGTGGGGAAGTATGTAACATTCCGCAACTTTTACGGTTCTAAAAGTTAAGTAATAAAGAACTAATTATTACTAGAGGATAAACCGGATGTCGTATTTATTACCATTGCAAAGGTCTTTCCAAAACGATTAATCTGATATATAAAAAAAAATTGAAAGGCAAGTGAAAATTTTTATTCACCACTTCAAGAGTTACATCTCAAGGAAAAAATACAAGTATAGCTTAGTACAAACTCTTGACAATTTCTAGCCTTAAACTACCAAAACAGAAACAATAGTACAACAGACAAAATCTCATATTATGCAGCAAACTACCATAAATGCAGCAATGCCGGCACACAAATGACCAAATCATACTCAAATGTCTAAAAACAACTGCACCATGCTGAAGAATAACAAAAATGAAATATCCAAACTTCCAAAATGGAACACACTCATTTAAATTGAAGAGACCAATGCATGTAAGTGGGATTTTTTCTTGTATGTCTTCCAAATTTCCTTGATATATAATTTTGATATATTTGAAATTATCATTTACAAGATATTTTTTTTAGAATGAAAGATACACACATGAGACCATAATTCTCAATTTTCCTATTTTAAGAACTAAAATAGTATTTGGTGTAGTGGTTAAGTGAGTAGACTTTGACACATGAAGTCATGAGTTCAATTCCCATCAATATTATATTTCTTTTATTTTAAGATGCATGTTCCAAGTAAGGAGTATGTGTGTATAAATGGAAGACATAGGATTAAATGTTGCATATAAGAAAAGATTTTATGTGTGTGTATATATACGTACATATGTATATATGTATATGAGGTGTATGTTGTTTCCAAATTATAATACATTAATTTTGTAAGTTGTGAATTAATTGCACACTAATTAACGGGTTATTCAAATCCTATGTATGTGCATATAAATATATATTCATTTGTATAATTTAGTTATACATTGACTTTGTAGGTTATGGGGAAAGTAGTAAAAAAGGAATTAAATTATATACCTGATTTCCACTTTTGAAAATAGCGAGCAATAAATTTGCATTAATTGTCAATATATTCCACTTATTGGACATTTCTTGATGGTTTCTGTTTTGTTGACTATATATATATATATATATATATATATATATATATATATATATATATATATATGTAACACCCCGAATTTTCTATCAACTGTAACTTAACAAATTAAAGTATAATTAATTCTAAATGATGAAATCAAGGGAAATGGGTTACGCCATTGCGTTTGTCTCGAAATTCTGCTTGAGATAGAGTCCAAGTTTGCGTAAAACGGATACCGTATGAAGAAGATATGGACGAACGAAGTTGGGCAGAAAAACCAGAAACGGGTCAGAATGCCCTGGCGCACTTGGGAAGTGCGCCAGAACAAAATTGAACTGGCGCACTTGGGAAGCGCGCCAGTACAATTTTAGCACTGGCGCACCTGCCAAGTGCGCCCAGGCCAGAAAGACCTGTTGGTCAGGCCCTGGCTGGCCTGGTCAGGGTCTGGTCGAATTCTGAGGCTTGGCTGAGTCACTAGGGCTTACATGTCACTTTCTGATTGGCTTCTCTTGAGATGGATGGTCTGGATTCACTCTAGCTTCATCGACGACTCTAATTAGATTGAAATTCTATAAATATAACTCAAGTCTAACCCTAAATTCACACAAATAATATAATACTAAAGCCGTCATGCTGCTGGAAAGAAACTAGGAGTGGCCGTCAGTTAGAAAGCCTAGAGACAAGCCAATACTAAAGCAAAACACGAATCAAAACAACGTTAGTCTACCCAAAGGAAAGCATATCAAATCCAGAATTCAGAATCCAGAATCCAAGTTCGTCGTTCGTTGTAAGTATAGTGATTTTTCCGATGAGAATAAAACTAAGACTTGATTCAATGTAAATTGGAAGTGGAATTGTGCTATTATGTAACGACGATGTTAATTCATATCTATGTATGGAAATGATTGTGTTGCGAATGAAATTGGGATGTTGTGGTATAATTAAGATTGATGTTGATTCTATTATACTTTTAGAATGACAACAACATCACAAGCAAGTTGTATAGTTCATGTTTTTGTGATTATATAGGTCGTTTGTGATTAGAACCTCATGTATATACTTTATGCAAGAATCTTGATGTCTAAATGGTTATGTTCATATACATGCCCCTATGTTTATACAAAAGTTGCAAGTTTCTAATTTTATCCATGTCAAGATCCACTTTAGTACATGTTTCATGTTGTAATTAGATATGCGATTGGATCTAGTTCACACTCTTGTCATAAAGTTATACATATTTATGAAAATGTCATATTCTTGTCATGTGCTAGTGATGTTCGATGTTATGCCTAGATCCAAAAACAAGTTTAGACTTACGTTGTCTAAATCATTTGCTAATTCATGTGACACCTACTTGGTTAGACCCTTATTTCAATGCAAATTCACATATATGTAAATTGATTTAGGCTATGTTGCAAATTCACATATATGTATATTGACTATTTTGCAAGTTCACATCTATAACATTCATGTTGGCTATTTTGCAAGTTCACACCTATGATGTTTATATTGACTATGATAAAAATGCCAAGTTTACACCTATGTTATGTTATGTTTATGAATTCCCTTATGCCTATTGGTATGCGCTAAATTAGGCTAAGTTTTTTAGCCTAATATTATATGCTAAAACTATGGGAATGAAAGTTAGGCTAAGATTGTTAGCCTAATGTTTAAACGGGGTAACGTTGGGAATATTAGTAAAACTTGACATAAAAATATATGAAATTGGCATGTTTGTCACATGCCAAAATTGGTGGCATTTAAACGGTATAAATTCTAATACCAAAAATGTTAAACTTGGAATGTGGGCCATAACATTTAATTGTTGACAAATTTATATATATTCAGAAATAAAGACAAATATGTAAATTTAGAAAATACGAATATGCTTAACACGAGGTTGGATTGAGTTATGATGTAAATCTGCCCGGACCGCCCGACTGTCCAGTAGTCACAACAATACCTATCTAATGTGGGTGGTTAAGCATTGAGCCCAATAAGGACCCGAGGTTAGACTGAGTTACGGTGTAAATCTGCCCGGAACCGACCGACACATCCAGTAACCGTAACAATATCTGTCTAATGTGAGTGGTCGATGCTTTAAAAGTCTAAGGACAGACTAGTCAGGATGGTAGGGTTAAGTTAACTAAAATACTTAACCAATTCAACATGTTAATGAAATTGATGGGTGGGGTTAGATAAATACAGACACTTAACCACTTAACATGCTTGACTAGAAAACCCTAGTAACGGGGACCCATTTCAGCAGTAACCCAATTAGGTATCATGGTACCCTGAAACTAGGCAGGGTGGGGCACGATTACTGGGCTGATTGTAAGCGGTCAAAGCGATGGCGGTGGGTGCAACAGTGTGGGTTCTAACGGAGTGCGGGCGTGCACACACTTCGGAGCTGACAAACAGGACACTGGGGGCACCAGTAGTATAACCTATGCATTCTAAGGTTTGTGTCGGGTCGCTACCATGGGACTTGATACACCCCATGGTGGGGCCAGCATAGGTATCTACAATCTCTGGGGGCCGTAAAACACAGATGATTAAGCGAGTGGGAGCCGATCTTTAGAAAAGGGGATCACTTTACCTCCAGCATGGGGTGACAATTCAGATAATACAAGTAGGTGTAGAGATGTAGTGTGGGGTGCGATAGTATGTTCGTTCAAAACTACTTCATTCTAGTTTATGATATTTTCCTGTTCTAGTTTATACCTATCATGCCCTTATTCTTATTTTCATACTGAAGAGTCACTAGACTTACCAGGCTTTATGTCTGACCCTATTTTCTTTCGTCTTCTTTTCTTCCATTCCCCCCAAGGTCCACAGGGAGGAAATAACTCAGCTTAGTCAGATTCTTTAAAAGCTTCAAGATAGTTGATGTACGGTTTGGAGTCTCTTTCCTTGGCTATGGCTGTTGGTCACACTCTATGGGGATTTATGCAGTTTTAATCATGTTTTATGCTTCTTTATTTAAAAACCAAGACAGAAATGATGTTGTAATGTTTTGGAAGTTGTTATGAGACAATTATGGAAATGTGTTGTATGAACAAGTATTTTATGAAACAAAAGTCTGATGTTTTCCGCTGCTTATATATATGTGTTTATATCTGTCTTGTGTTTTATCTGTGACTTTTACTTACAAACCTCCACCAAAGTTAAGGCAGTCCCTTGTGAGTGACCATAATGGAGTGTGGGGTGTTTCACTTGGTATCAGAGCATGGACTTACCAGACTAGATAAAAAAATTTGAAAACTATTTTCAAAAATAAGTTTAAAGAAGCATATTTTTCAAGAAAAAGTGTTGTTTTTAAAAGGCATAATTCCCCAGAGCCATATGCACTATCCCTCTATCCCTTTATCTTGAATACTTTCCTTTTTGTTCCAGCATGTCTGGAGATCTTAACCTTCCAGAAGGAGTACCGATCCCTGGCTGGTTCCGAAGGTACCTAGAGGCTAGGGCCAATGGTACGGGCCAAGCAGACATTCCTCCTCCTATGGTGGTAGCAGTTCCTCCTCCCCCTCCTCCTCCTCCTCGTGGAAACACTTTCGCTAAGACATGTAGAGACTTCAAGGCTATGGGAGGAAAGGACTTTTATGGAACTGAATCATTTGTGGTAGCAAGGAACTGGCTAAAAGAGACTGAAGATTTATTCATTATCTTCGAAGTTGATGACAGGCAGAAGATACAGCTAGTAGTGTGGTTGCTTAAAGATGAAGCGTCTTATTGGTGGGAGATCACCAATGCTGAGAGGCCAGTGGAAACATGGGAAGACTTCAGGACAAGGTTTGAGATGAAATTCCTCTCCCAAGCTGAGAGAAGTCTGCAGATCGAGAAGTTCCTAACTCTTAAGCAAGGGAGTATGACGATCAGGGAGTACGTCAATTAGTTTAATCAACTGGCCAGATTTGGGCTTGATTTAGTAAACACCCAACACATGAAGGCCCTTCGCTTCGTCAAAGGTCTGAATGAACCTCTAAACAGCCTTGCTATGACTCATGTATCCACGGGAGCGACTTATGAAAGCTTAGTGGACATGGCATTGCTGCACGAGGAAGACAAGGGCAAGAAAGAGACTAAGGTGGAAGAAAAGAAGGAAGGTTTACAGGCTAAGAAAACAGACTTCAAGAAAGGCGGGAAGAATAACAAATCCCGTGAAAAGAGGAAGTGCAATTTCTGTGGCATTGTGGGACATATAGCAAAAGACTACAGAAAGAAGAAGGCAAAGATGAATGGTGGTTGCTTCAGTTGTGGCAAGACTGGACACTTGGCTAAGAACTGCCCAAAGAAGCGGGGGCAGAGACAGAGGACTGGATCCACCTCAGGCGGACAAGTTCACGTGCTGGTGGCACCTCCACAGGAACAAGGTAGGAATATTTCTGTAGAAAGCTTAGTTTATCTGTATGTCATCCAGTTCGCACTCTCTTTGATTCTGGTGCATCACACTCCTTTATTTCATCTGCTTTAGTAAAATCTCTGCACCTAGAGACTAGTATGGTAGAAGATCCCTTGGTTGTTTCAAATCCAATTGGGGGCTCGGCTTATTTGTCGATGGTTTGCTTGGATTTGAAAATCTCTATTCTAAGTGTTGAATTTAGATGTAGTGCCTTTGTTTTGGGTTTCTCAGGGTATGGACTGATCTTAGGCATGGACTGGTTATCCAGTAATGGTGCCATTCTTGATTGTGAGAAAAGAGTGGTCAGGCTCTTGACTCGGCTCGGTAACACTCTAGAAATTTCTTGTAATCCCTTGAATGTTGTTATGCTTAGTTATCTAGAGTCACTTGATGCTTCTGTTGAGAATTTGCAGTCGGTTAGAGTAGTCCGGGAATATCCGGATGTCTTTGAAGAGGTGAAAGGCTTACCTCCGAAGCGGGAAATAGACTTCCACATATATCTTGTTGATAATGCAAAGCCCGTAGCTCTGCCTGTTAGGCACATCGCTCCACAGGAGAGAAAGGAGCTCAGTAAGCAAGTTAAGGAGCTTCTCGAGAAGGGGTTTATAAGAAGGAGTATCTCGGAATGGGGTGCTCCAGTGGTGTTCGCCACCAAAGAAGATGGTTCACTACGTCTTTGTGTGGACTATAGGGAGCTAAACAAGCTGACCAAGAAGAATAGACACCCGCTTCCCCGAATAGACGATTTGTTTGATCAGCTTGTAGGTGCGTCAGTCTTCTCCCAACTTGCTCTGGCTACTGGGTTCCATCGGCTAAGGGTAGCTGAAGATAGCATTGATAAAACGACATTCAGAACCCCAGACGGTTTCTTCGAGTGGCTTGTCATGCCTTTCGGTTTGACAAATGCACCCGCTTATTTCGTAGACCTGATGAGCAGGGTGTTCAGAGAATTCCTCAATAAGTTCGTGGTGGTCTTCGTAGACGATATTTTGATCTTCTCAAAGAATGAGGAAGAACATGCTCAGCATCTGAAAGAGATCATGGATACTCTCCGTGCACATCAGCCAAGAGCCAAATTCTCCAAGTGCCACTTTTGAAGAAAGGAAGTAAGATTTCTGGGGCATATAGTGTCCAAAGAGGGGTTGGCTGTGGACCCCGCGAAAGTGGTGGCAGTGCAAGAATGGAAGACACCAAGAAATGCAACCGAAGTTCGAAGCTTTCTTGGGCTAGCCGGTTTTTACCGAAGGTTCATTAGGGATTTCGCAAAAATCTCAACTCCACTCATAAGGCTAACAAAGAAGAATCTGGCATTCACTTGGGATTTGGATTGCGAGTTTGCTTTCCAACGATTAAAAAGGGCTCTCACAGCAGCCCCAGTTCTGACTTTGCCAGATGGAAGCAAAATATTCACAGTATATACGGATGCTTGTGGTACGGGGCTAGGCGCAGTTCTGATGCAAGAAGGGAGGGTAGTATTTTATGGTGGAAGACAATTGAAAGTGCTTGAAAATAACTACCCAACCCATGATCTTGAGTTGGCCGCCATCGTCTTTGCACTTAAGTCTTGGCGCCATTATCTCCTAGGTGAGAAGTTCGAATTATACACTGACCATAAATCATTGAAATATCTCTTCTCATAGAAGGATCTTAACTTGAGGCAGCAAAGGTGGATGGAGTTTCTTGCCTCGTATGATTTTGAAATTTCCTATACTCCCGACAAAGGCAACGTAGTAGTAGACGCGTTGAGCCGAAAGAAACTGACCTTAAGCCCTCTCTTTGTAGAAAGGCAAAGCTTGGAGTATATAGCCAATTTTGAATTTAGGCCCTCCTTAGATTTTATACCTAGTTTATTGGCATCCCTAGAAGTACGGCCCACTCTTTTAGACTTGATAGGGGCCGCACAACGAGAAGACACACAACTTGTGGATGTGATTGATCAACTAATTAGGGGTCAAACTTCCAGTCACCTCAATAGGTACTCCATCGATGATAAGGGTTGGCTAAGGCGAGATGGAAGACTATGCGCCCCACAAGCTAGGGATTTTGTGAAGAAGGTTCTCGAGGAGGCACATCATTCCAAGATGACAATACACCCAGGTGGAGACAAGATGTACAAGGACGTAAAGAGAGTTTTCTATTGGAGCGACATGAAGAAGGACGTGGCAGATTTCGTTTCTAAGTGCGTGACATGCCAACAGGTCAAGGCGGAACAAAAGAAGCCTGGAGGACTGCTTCATCCTCTAGAAGTCCCGCAATGGAAGTGGGATAGCATTTCAATGGACTTCATTGACGGGTTGCCTAGGTCAAGAAGAGGCAATACTAGCATTTGGGTAATAGTGGACAGGCTTACTAAAAGCGCCCACTTTATACCTATCAAGAGTAAAGGACTGCTTCGTCTCTAGCTTCTCTTTATCTCAAGGAAATAGTTCGACTCCATGAAATACCCTCCAGCATAGTGAGTGACAGAGACCCCATCTCCACAAGCGAATTTTGGCGGAGTCTGCAAGAAGCTGTCGGCACACAGTTATGTTTGAGCACGGCCTATCACCCCCAAACTGATGGTCAGACAGAAAGGGTGAATAGAGTACTAGAAGATCTTCTAAGACTGTGCGTTCTTGACTTCGGAGGGACTTGGGAGGATAACCTTCCTTTAGTAGAATTCGCCTACAACAACAGTTACCAAGCCACCATCGGTATGACGCCCTTCGAAGCTTTGTATGGAAGACCTTGTCGATCACCAACTGGTTGGTGGGAATCCACTGACAAGATTATACTTGGGCCAGACATGATCAGAGAAACTTCAGAAAAAGCGGACTTGATACAAAGGAGAATGAAGACTGCCCAAGACAGACAGAAATCCTACGCTGACAAAAGAAGGACCGACCTTGAGTTTGAGGTTGGAGACATGGTTTTCCTTAAGGTATCCCCTTTAAGGAACGTCGTTCGCTTTGAATCTGCAGGAAAGCTAGCACTAAGATTTGTAGGACCGTTCCCTATCATCGAGAAGATTGGGAAAATGGCTTATAGAATAGATCTGCCTGAAAGATTGGCTGGAATTCACAACGTCTTTCACGTTTCTCATCTCCCGAAATGTCTACATGAATCAGCGGAAGTGGTGGAGCCAAGCATTCTAGAAGAAGGCGAAGTGGAGCGCGAAGCAACTATGAGGAGAGTTCCAACTCGAATCATAGGAACTAAAACCAAAAAGCTATGCAACCGCGAAGTGAACCTCGTTAAGGTTCAGTGGAGCGACGCCGAGGAAGACGCGACTTGGGAAATTGAGGATAGAATACGCGCGACCTACCCTTTTCTTTTTGAGGGTACATCTTTGACCTCTCTTTTTCCTTAAGTTGTGCTTGTATCTATCTTTTTAGGTATATCTCCTCGATATTATCCTTTATCCTTAGGTAGAAACCCCTTTGGATGTAAACATGTATTTGAAACATGTTATGGTTGATGGCTGTAAGTGGTTGCAAATGGTTGTTAGTGGTTGCTCGTGGATGCATATACACACACAACCTAGGTTTTAGATCGGCTCAATCACTTCATACTGCATATGCATATATGTATTCATATTTGTATATGGTTGAAACTTGATATGTTGTCATATGGATGTCGCATCTGTATTGATGGTTGCGCACTCATGTAGAATTATGAGTAAGGAAAAATTTGCATACATAATGGACTCATGATATTTACATGATTTGCATTAAGGAGATCAACTGGATCAGTAGACCGCCTGATTTTGCATTAGTTAAGGACATATACACACACCGTGCATGTAATCATAAAGCATTATAAGTCTTTTAAGGACAATGGACGTCTGTGTTTATTGGTTGAGTAGATGACGATTGGATGTTAGGACTTATGTTCTCCTAGACTTGAAGATTTCGGGGACGAAATCCTTTAAGGAGGGGAGAATGTAACACCCCGAATTTTCTGTCAACTGTAACTTAACAAATTAAAGTATAATTAATTCTAAACGATGAAATCAAGGGAAATGGGTTACGCCATTGCGTTCGTCTCGAAATTCTGCTTGAGATAGAGTCCAAGTTTGCATAAAACGGATACCGTATGAAGAAGATATGGACGAACGAAGTTGGGCAGAAAAACCAGAAACGGGTCAGAATGCACTGGTGCACTTGGGAAGTGCGCCAGAACAAAATTGAACTGGCGCACTTGGGAAGTACGCCAGTACAATTTTAGCACTGGCGCACCTGCCAAGTGCGCCCAGGCCAGAAAGACCTGTTGGTCAGGCCCTGGCTGGCCTGGTCAGGGTCTGGTCGAATTCTGAGGCTTGGCTGAGTCACTAGGGCTTACATGTCACTTTCTGATTGGCTTCTCTTGAGATGGATGGTCTGGATTCACTCTAGCTTCATCAACGACTCTAATTAGATTGAAATTCTATAAATACAACTCAAGTCTAACCCTAAATTCACACAAATAATATAATACTAAAGCCGTCATGCTACTGGAAAGAAACTAGGAGTGACCGTCAGTTAGAAAGCCTACAGACAAGCCAATACTAAAGCAAAACATGAATCAAAACAACGTTAGTCTACCCTAAGGAAAGCATATCAAATCCAAAATTCAGAATCCAGAATCCAAGTTCGTCGTTCGTTGTAAGTATAGTGATTTTTCCGATGAGAAAAAAACTAAGACTTGATTCGATGTAAATTGGAAGTGGAATTGTGCTATTATGTAACGACGATGTTAATTCATATCTATGTATTGAAATGATTGTGTTGCAAATGAAATTGGGATGTTTGTGGTATAATTAAGATTGATGTTGATCCTATTGTACTTTTAGAATGACAACAACATCACAAGCAAGTTTTATAGTTCATGTTTATGTGATTATATAGGTCGTTTATGATTAGAACCTCATGTACATACTTTATGCAAGAATCTTGATGCCTAAATGGTTATGTTCATATACATGCCCCTATGTTTATACAAAAGTTGCAAGTTTCTAATTTGATCCATGTCAAGATCCACTTTAGTACATGTTTCATGTTGTAATTAGATATGCAATTGGATCTAGTTCACACTCTTGTCATAAAGTTATACATATTTATGAAAATGCCATATTCTTGTCAAGTGCTAGTGATGTTCGATGTTATGCGAAGATCCAAAAACAAGTTTAGACTTATGTTGTCTAAATCATTTGCTAATTCATGTGACACCTATTTGGTTAGACCCTTATTTCAATGCAAATTCACATATATGTAAATTGATTTAGGCTATGTTGCAAATTCACATATATGTATATTGACTATTTTGCAAGTTCACATCTATGACATTCATGTTGGCTATTTGGCAAGTTCACACCTATGATGTTCATATTGACTATGCCAAAAATGCCAACTTTACACCTATGTTATGTTATGTTTATAAATTCCCTTATGCCTATTGGTGTGCGCTAAATTAGGCTAAGTTTTTTAGCCTAATATTATATGCTAAAACTATGTGAACGTAATTTAGGCTAAGATTGTTAGCCTAATGTTTAAACGGGGCAACGTTGGGAATATTAGTAAAACTTGACATAAAAATATATGAAATTGGCATGTTTGTCACATGCCAAAATTGGTGGCATTTAAACGGTATAAATTCTTATACCAAAAATGTTAAACTTGGAATGTGGGCCATAACATTTAATTGTTGACAAATTTACATATATTCAGAAATAAAGACAAATATGTAAATTTAGAAAATAAGAATATGCTTAACATGAGGTTGGATTGAGTTGTGATGTAAATCTGTCCGGACTCTCCCGGCTGTCCAGTAGTCACAACAATACCTATCCAATGTGGGTGGTTAAGCATTGAGCCCAATAAGGACCCGAGGTTAGACTGAGTTACGGTGTAAATCTTCCCGGAACTGACCGGCACATCCAGTAACCATAACAATATCTGTCTATTGTGAGTGGTCGGTGCTTTAAAAGGCTAAGGATAGACTAGTCAGGATGGTAGGGTTAAGTTAATTAAAACACTTAACCAATTCAACATGTTAATGAAATTGATGGGTGGGGTTAGGTAAATACAGACACTTAACCACTTAACATGTTTGACTAGAAAACCCTAGTAACGGGGACCCATTTCAGCAGTAACCCAATTAGGTATCATGGTACCCTGAAACTAGGCAGGGTGGGGCACGATGACTGGGCTTATTATAAGCGGTCAAAGCGACGACGGTGGGTGCAACAGTGTGGGTTCTAACGGAGTGCGGGCGTGCACACACTTTGGAGCAGACAAACAGTGCACTGGGGGCACCAGTAGTATAACCTATGCATTCTAAGGTTTGTGTCGGGTCGCCACCATGGGACTTGATACACCCCATGGTGGGGCCAACATAGGTATCTACAATCTCTGTGGCCGTAAGACATAGATGATTATACGAGTAGGAGCCGATCTTTAGAAAAGGGGATCACTTTACCACCAGCATGGGGTGACAGTTAAGATAATACAAGTAGGTGCAGAGATATAGTGTGGGGTGCGAAAGTATGTTCGTTCAAAACTACTTCATCCTAGTTTATGATACTTTCATGTTCCAGTTTATACCTATCATGCCCTTATTCTTATTTTCATACTGAAGAGTCACTAGACTTAACAGGCTTTATGTCTGACCCTATTTTCTTTCGTCTTCTTTTCTTCCGTTCCCCCCTGGTCCACAGGGAGGAAATAACTCAGCTTAGTCAGATTCGTTAAAAGCTTCAAGATAGTTGATGTACGGTTTGGAGTCTCTTTCCTTGGCTATGGCTGTTGGTCACACTCTATGGGGATTTATGCAGTTTTAATCACGTTTTATGCTTCTTTATTTAAAAACCAAGACATAAATGATGTTGTAATGTTTTGGAAGTTGTTATGAGACAATTATGGAAATGTGTTGTATGAACAAGTATTTTATGAAATAAAAGTCTGATGTTTTCCGCTGCTTATATATATGTGTGTTTATATCTGTCTTGTGTTTTTTCTGTGACTTTTACTTACAAACCTCCACCAAAGTTAAGACAGTCCCTTGTGAGTGACCTTAATGGAGGGTGGGGGTGTTTCAATATATATATGTATGTATGTATGTATGTATATAGCATGGAAGGAGGGTTAATTGGATAATCATCCATTTAATTAGTAGGATTCGAATCATCCTATGCATATATATATATACAGATGTCTTTCATTTTATAAGGTAAAGGATAAATTGTGTATAACAGCCCGAACTTCCCCGTGAAGGAAAGCACGGATTGCTTTGAGGACCAATCAGAACGCAAACAGAAGAACATTTCATTGTTTTTTACAACAATTCCATTAGAATACAAGAATATACAGAGTATGAATAAATATACATTCAACAAATATCAGAGATTTAAATTACATTTAAACACATAGCAGCGGAAAAATAATACAAAACACAACTGAAGGCGATATACGGATACATAGCTTTCTGAGTATCGTTCCACCTGTAAACCAGGTTCCTGTGAATATAAATCTGCAAAACCAACACTACTAGCTGCCCGTGCGGAAAATAGGGCACCCAGAGTTTAGGTTAAAACAATAAACTCTAGATCAGTCATGTGACTGGTGTGAGAACTAAAACAATTTTAATCTTTATTTTTTAAGTTAGGTAAATCAAGGGACCACGCCGTATAACACGGAACGGGTTTCCTCCCAAGAATACCAGTGCATAAAACAAATAGCGCAATGCTAAATAAAGAAAAATGAAGCTATTATAAGACCCTGGTCCCATCACACAATGCAACGCAAGCCGGAGGATAGGGTTTTACCTTATAATAGCCAAAGAATGCTTGATACGCTAAATTTCATCTTTTATTATTACTATAGTGAAGAAAACAACTTCAATCATAAGTATCAATCATAGGCGGCATGGGTACCATATATCATGTCACCATACTAGTTCTACAATCAAAACCGCAAAGGTTGTATTGGAAATTGGATTTCCATCATGAGTCGAGGCAAGGGGCAAGCTCCTCTCCGTTCGAGACACTCTAGCAAATGTCTCAGGACCACACATAGCGATCCTTGGAATCGGTTGGGCCAGTCCTCTCTTACTTTTGAGGATTGGCAATTCCTGAACACGCGTTTCTTGGTCCTATCAGACCTATATCTGTGGCGCCTCGCATTCCAACAACCACACAGGTAAAAAGTATATAAATGTCAGGGCTGTTAGGTCACTGACGTCACCCATAGCTAGAAAGAAACGTCGTGTTATCCTAACGGTCCTTATCCCGTTTTTTACTCATACCGAGGTCTGAGGCTCGCGAATTAACGATATACACAAAGCTACGCCACACAGGCTGTGCTTTGATCATCACCCACCAGACTTTGCTTTTCAACAGGAGCCTTGATCATTTGCCACTTAGGCATGCCACACAGGCAATTCACTCCATGCGATTGATATCTATCGATATGTAACCTCTAAGCTCGTACGTCTCAGAGAAGGGCGTTAAGTAAGAGAATAAATTCTCCGCCGCCAAATAGATATATATTTAATAGAAATCAATCACACAGAATAAAATCCAATGTCAGACACACAGTCCATTTACAAGTTCGTTATGGGCCTGAACGAAACCGAAGGAACCTTATTCCTCGCATATCCATCGATCTCCAAGTACGTCTGGACGATCACCAACTGATTCCCTCCTCTAGGGTGTACATAAACAAATTGTTCGATTTGTAAATGAGTATTTATTTATTCACCTTCATGTTAAATTTATATTTTTAACGATAAATAATTTATTTCAACACATGATTTTTTCCATTCATTTCACATCCCAATCAATTTTCACCACAACATACAATCAAACATACAAGCCATCCATGGTCTGTGGACGACGGGTGTCGGGTGCTCCTAAGCACCATCTGCATCCTAGTATATAATTTTAACTAGAAAACTAGATTTAAAGTGAGAAATTCTCACCAAGAGCTAAACCAAACGCCACGACTCTTCATATGTAGAAAATCTTCGCCACTAGCCGTTTGTCACTTTCGTCGTCCGTATACGCTACATATATAAAAATCACATTTCTATTATGCTATGGTATAAATAAAAATCATACCTTTACATAACTAAAAATATAATCTTTCCTCGTTTAAAAATATAATCTTTTCTATTTCAAAAATATGATCTTTTTTATTATAAAAATCTATTCTTTCTCTACTTAAAAATCATATTTTTACTTTGCTAAAATATATATAAAAATCCTATTTTTGATCTTCACATCTAATAAAAATCATATTTTTATTATCATATTTATATAAAAATTATATTTTTAGTATGCTGCTAGTATAAAAATTATATTTTTAATATGCTACTAGTATAAAAATTATATTTTTATACTTCATATATAATAAAAAAATTGAATTTTTCTTCGCTATTCGAACATATAAAAATTCAATTTTCCTTCTATACTCCTAAAAAAACTAATTTAAAGGAATATATATTTTTAACATCTAAAAACTGTTTAAAATTGAAAGTAAAACTTACGTTGATTTCCAGAGGAGGAGGGGGTGTTCGAGCGGCAAAGGGAGAAGAGGGGGAGATCGCGCGAGGTGCAGAAGGGGAGCAGATCGAGGTGGCGTGGTAGGCTCGTGGGTTTGGGTCTTCGCGTCAGGCAAGGAGACGGATTGAGGTGGATGCGCTGGAGGGAGGAAGGAGAGTAAGGAGGGGGGGGATTGGCGATGGTAACGAGGGGAGGGAGGCGGCGTCTGATTTGGGAGGAGGGATCGGGTTGGGGACGACGGGGAATTAAGGTTCTTTTGTTTTGTTTTTTTTCCTTTCCACGTGTACTGAGTAAGATAAGGTAAGGGAGAGAGTTATATTATATATATATAATTATTTTAATTTTAATTTTTAAATCCATAAAGGTTGACTTTTCATTCGAACTCGAAATCGAACCCGCCGACTGTCGTCCCCAGCATATTACCCCCATTCCGAACACAATGGGATATGTATCGCAGGCTGATTCGAATGTTTCGATCAGTTTCCATCAAAATCAAAATATAAACCTATATTTTGATTTTGAACGCACATTTCAATTTACTGGGCCCACATACGGACTCTAAAAATTCCCGAAAAATACTTTCTATCTTCGTATTGACAATACGGTCCTAACAAAACTAATTTCGTATAATTCCGAGATCGTTTGAAAAATGGCCATTTTCTGGTCGATTAAATTTGACTGAAACTGACAAAACACGTTTTCCTTCGCCACGCTCACATATTGCTTTAGAAAATTACGAATTTTGGAATCTAGCAATAACTAGACGAATCGCATCCAACAAAATTGGTTTCGTCGAAAACCGAGGTCGTTTGCAAAATAGCTATTTTTAAGGGCCAGAATTCCATAGCGACTATTCTGAATTTTCAACTGGGCATAACTTTTTATCCCCGCTATGAAATTTCAATTTTTTAGATTCGTTGGAAAGATATTCTCAAATAGTTTCTAATATTTTTGGTTTCACTAAAATCCGGTTTATTTTGAATCCTGTACAGTCATTTGAACTTTGAAATCGAATTTTCAAACTACCGCGCCATTTTCATTTCCTTTTATAATTAAAATAAAATAATTATATTCTAGCGACGATTCGAATAAATATATATGTTCTAATTCAATTCAAAATAAATTTCTCATCATTATTATTTAAAATAATTCATTTTAAATATTCAAAATTCATTAAAATTGCTAAAATAAATTTTTTTAAATTTGCTCAGATTTTCCAGGTTGTTACAGTCTCCCCCACTTAAAACTTTTCGTCTCCGAAAAGGAACGAAGCTGAAAGTTTTTTAACTGATCAACTCAACTTTCAATATTTTCATTACAGCTTAAGTTCTTCAACTTTTCAGTTTCTAAGAACTTTTCAATTTTTTCAAAAATTTGGCTAACACCCTATATTTTCGAAAAATTTCGCCATAACCTCCCCAACACCGGGAGCTTCGGGATATTTCAAATAACCTCCCATGGCCCTTACCAATCCAAAAAGAAAAAGAAACAGCCAAGCGGCTAGCCAATCGGCTCATAAAATCATCCAAACCCAATAAATTTGTAAACATGTACCTATTTGCTGGGAATTTTTTTTATTCTTCTGCTCTAGCCTCCTTGCTATCACCTATTTAATGTAAGTACATGTATATGCATACATTTTCAAACAATTTTCACTGCAGTTCAATATTTGAATCAATTTGGCATAATGATTCAAAATTATCAAACCAATAATCAAACAACATAACCATCAATCAATTAGTGGATTATCGTTTCAAATTCATTATTTTGATATATATACAGAAAATCATGTTTTTGATGCAAATCTCAACAATATATCCTATCTAGTTTTGGTTCTCACACCAGTCTAATGGAAATATATAGAAATCCCACTTTCGAAACTCGAACACAAACTACTGATGCTATATAGTCATTAGTAGAATCATCCTCAGGCGACTAGAGTGTGATTCTATATCTATCTAGTATATTAAAACTTCAAATATACGCTCATGACACGTATATGCAAAATCTTTATATACTCGATTGTCCAAATTCAATACAATTAAAATATTCAAATACATATACTTGAATTTAACTTTCAAAACAAAATTTGTTTCCAATTTTATTTTTAAAAATATTGTAACAACCCGAATTTTAATAACATGTCAAAACTAGAAATCAAGGTATAATTAATTTTTAAAATGAGAATCATGGGAAATGGGTTACGCCAATACGTTCATCTCGGAATTCTACACGAAATCTAGTCTGAGTTTTCGAAAATCGGAGTCCGTATGACTGAGTTATGACCTCTAGAAGTTTCACGAATTTTCAGAATCAAAAACAGCTCAGAAATTCGAATTCAAATTCAAATTCAAGACCCAGAAGCGGACTGGACGGGAAAATTCCCGCCCAGAGCCCAGGTCGACCATAGGGTCGACCGAGGGGTCGACCTCCCTGGTCGGCCCGGGTGCGACTGGCTAGCTAGGTGGGTCTGTTTGCGGGCCTGTGACGTTTTTGATGGCTCAGATCTGTTATAGGGTTTATCTAAGGGCCTAAACTAGTTGTTACACCTATAAAAAACACCCTTAGACCTAACCTAATTCACAACAAATCATTCTTACACCAAAATGCTGCTGAACTCCCTCTTGAACCATGGCCGCCGCCCCCAAATTAAAGCTTAAGCATTCAAACTCAAATCAATTCTAAGGACAAAGCTTTAATACACAATTTAATTCAAAGATTAAGGCTTCTACAATGATTCAAGACAATAAATTAGCATTCTACAACAAATTCTGTTCTTAATTCATTAGCCATACTCTGTAAGTTCTAGTTGTTTTTAGATTTAAACATTTAATTATAATATGGCCTTGGAATAAAGTGGAATTGAATTTAAGTATGTTTATCGATTCAGACCCATTCCTGTTGCTTCGTGAATCTTGGGTTCTTGAGACTTGTCTATTTTTATTCTCATGTCAAGTTCATGATCTATTCAGCCTGTTGTAAATCAGTTTTCTTGATTCATGTTGAATTTATTATCCAGTTGTAATCTTTATGCCTGTAATGATGTTTTTCTCTCTGATCTTATTTTTATGCAAAATTCTATCTTCCCCTATTTATTTTCTTTTCTGAACCTTGGTCAATTTCGGACCTAGGCCTAAACCGCGAATTGCTTACGATTGAATACGGGAAAATGTTTGGGATATTACCTATTTGGGTATACGTGTTTGGCATAACATGAAATTGGAAACTTGGTTATTGTCAACATAATTGAAATTGCAAGTTTGGCCATTGACATAATTAATTTGGCATAAAGTGGGCATATATGAATTGGGAATTTGAACATAAAAGCGATTGTAAACTTGTTAAATTGGCATAAATAGGTATTATGAACTTGGGTAATTGGCGTGTATTGTAACAAAAAGATTATAATCTGGGATTATTACACAATGAATCATGATTTGGGTGTATTTGGGCAAGAAACTTGATACATGTAATCTTGGCTAGAACTTGATATGGGTAAAATGGCATAAACTTGGCATACATGTAAATAGGCATGAATTGCACATATGTAAACTGACTAGAATTGGGTGTGTGTGTGTGTATATATATATATATTAGCATGTATTTTTGGAACCTGGGCATATGTTTATTTATATGTAATGTCAGGAATTTGAAACATGAAAATGACTGTGTATTGGATAATTGACTTGAACAAGAATATGAACATTTTTTATATGTTAAACACATGAACTGATATTGGGTTTTGGGTGGAATACGACCATTAATGAACCTTTGACACGAGGTTAGACTCAGTTTGTGGTGTAAATCTGCCCGGAAACGCCCGGCAAATCCAGTAGCCACAAAGTTTCAGCCTAATGTGAGAGGTCGAAGGCCAAATTATAGGCGTAATGGTTTATGACATGAGGTTAGACTCAGTTTGTGGTGTAAATCTACCCGGAACCGCCCGACAAATCCAGTGGCCACAAAATGCACGGTCTAATGTGAGAGGTCATGATTCGTTCATCATAATGAATGATATAAGGAATACTAACCATAACAAGACGTGGGTATGGTTAAAGGGTTAGGTGGGATGACATGGAAATTTGACATGAAAACGTGGACCTAACCGGCATGAGTTAAGAACATGTAAAACTTATAAATGTGGGCTTAACCAACATAACTGTTAATCAGACTAATGGGTAGGTTAAGTAATATGACTAGACTAATGACACTTAACCAATATAACATGACACGTGGCAGGGTTAAGTCAACTTGAACATATAGGTAATACTTAACCAACTTAGCATGATGCATGGGCGGGTTAAGCCATGAATTACTTGAAATACTTAACCAGTGTAATCTGACGAATGGGAGGGTTAAGTTAAATGGGTTGGTTTAGCTTGAATGGGTTGATAACACCCAACCGATATAACCTGATGTGTGGTAGGGTTAAGTAAATACACGAGGGTAACACTTAACAATTATAAAATGGCTAGTGGATGAGGTTGAGTTAACATACACTCAACCAATCTAACGTGAGGTGTAGTAAGGGTTAAGTTAACACAGGGGAGAACGCTTAACCGATATAACAAGACATGCGGTAGGGTTAAGTAACACAAGAGAGAACACTTAACCATGGTATCGTGATGGGGGTGGGGTTAAGTTAAGTAGATAACACTTAACCAACCTGTGGGGTATACGAATAGACCCTAGGAAAACCCTAGTAGCAGGACCCGTTTCAGCAGTAACCCACATTAGGTATCAACGGTACCCTGAGCTAGGCAAGGTAGGGCACGATTACTGGGCTGATTGTAAGCGGTCAAAACGGCGGTAGGGGATGCGGCAGTGCAGGTTCCTACGGATTACGGTCGTGCATGTATTCCGGAGTAAAAAATTTAGCCACTGGGCATCAGTAGATATAAAGATGTGCATCATAAAGGGTGCCGAGGTTGCCATCCTAGGGATTGATACACTCTAGGGTGGGACCAGCACAGGTATCTTCAAGTAGGGGGCCGCAAGAATTAGATCGAGTAGGAGCCGATCGATTAGGGTAGTAAGGATACATCTAACACATTCATGGTAATTGGGTTGGTTGAGGAAAAATCCTCATATTAGATGTAGT
This sequence comes from Allium sativum, assembly GCA_030737875.1. Classification (NCBI taxonomy): domain Eukaryota; kingdom Viridiplantae; phylum Streptophyta; class Magnoliopsida; order Asparagales; family Amaryllidaceae; genus Allium; species Allium sativum. The sequence goes on along the minus strand of CM060916.1, from coordinate 1,039,700,126 downwards.
CCTGAAGGCTACCACAACTACGGGGTTGGGATAACCTTAGTATATAACACATGTGAAACATGGTAAGTAAGAGCCGATCAATTAAGGTAGGTACGGCGGGGACATGAAACTGTCAATATGAGGGAGGACCCTCATCGTAGGATATGTACCTATAAAACTATCATGTGTGGTATGGGGGATCACTTTTCTTGTAATTACAACTAAGTAAACTAATTAGAACGCTAGTTAGGTGGTGCAGAGAATATAGGAAATCAAGGAAAATAGGGTAATGGTGAAACCTAGAAATCTTGCGACGTTATAGGAACCTTGCGATATAATACTTGGTAGGAACCTTGTGATGCTACCCTTGATAGGAAGTATGGGATGTTATACTTGATTCATCGTGCCTGTAGCTTATCTTATCATCATGCTTATGTTTACTTTTAGTTTATTCATGCCATGTTATCTTTACCTGTTTTTATGCTGAAAGTCACTAGGACTTACTCAATCTTTATGACTGACCCGTTTTGTTTCGCCTCTTTTTCTTCCGTCCCCTCCCCCCCAGGTTCGCAGGGTGGGAATACAGCTTAGTTCGGATCTTACCAAGTTCCAAGGCTCTTTCATGTGCGGCTTGGATCTCTCTTGGCTATGGCTTGTTTTGCTTTATTAGGGAATACTGCAATTTAGTTTTATGCTTCTTTGTTTTTGAGCAAGACAGATATTTTAGCTTTGTAATTGGGTATTGGAAGTTGATGGGCTTTTATTGTAAACAATTATATTTAATAAATGATTTGAAATACTTTTACTTTGCTTTCCGCTATTTTATATATGTCTATCTTGTAATATTTCTTTTCCAGTATCCATAATGCTCCATTTAAGTTAAGGCATTCCCTTTGTGAGTGACCTTAACAGATGTGGGGTGTTACATTTGGTATCAGAGCAGAAGGTTACCAGATTGGGCAAAAGCTTCTAAAAACCTTGTAAAATTATTTTCAAAATGTTTACAAAGAAGCATTTTCTAAGAAAAGTTTTGTTTTCCGAAAGGCATATTCCCCAAAGCCATATGCACTATCTTTTGATTCTCTCCTTGAGTCTTTTCTCTCTTTCTTTTTCACCATAGTTTTGTAGGTGTACGACACATGTAGGAGGGCAAAGAAGTGCCCAATTTCCATCTGTAGCCGCAGTAGTTCCATCTGCGTCTAATCTTATTTCAAGCTTTGTGGAGTCTCCATGCAATGGATGAAGCTTTCTAGAAACTGGTCAACAAACTATACAAGGATAGTAAGAACAGGGATAAAGAACACAAGACTAAGGATGAAAAACTTGCTAATATGGCTTAATCCACGAAGGAGGAAGAAGGTGAAAGGAAAGAGGTCAAAGTGAAAGAATAATGAAACCCATGACAAGAAAGAGCATTGTTGGTGTGGTAAAAAGGGGCATGTAGTTAAGTATTATAAGACAAGGACAAGGGCAAAGGACAAGATCGTCGAGAGGGCAATTGTATGCTCTCACTACTAGAGTACCTAAGAAAGGTGGAATGTTTTTATTAAAGGTTTGGCTTTCTTTTCTATCATCCCGTTGGAACTTTGTTTTTGTACATCGCATCCTTTTAATTCTGCTTCGATAGTTGAGTCTCTGCACCTTAGTACTAGCGTAGTAGAGGATCCCGTTTTTGTCTCAAATCCTGTTGAGGAATCTACTCATTTATTCATGACTTGTTTGGATTTGAGAATGTCTATGCTAAGTGTTGATTTTATAAGAAAAGCTTATGTTTTTGGGCTATGGGTTGATTATAGAGATGGAGTGGTTATCCAGAAATGGTGCCATTCTCGAGTATGAAAAGAGGGTAGTTAGGCTCTTGACTCGCCTCGGTAATGCCCTCGAAGTCTATTGTAACCCTTAGGGTTCTGCCATGCTTAGTTACCTAGAATCTCTTGATACATTTGTTGATCTGCTCGAGTAGTGTTCGCCACTAAGGCGGATGGTTCATCTCGCTTATGCATGAGTTATAGAAAATCACCTTAGTAAGCACACTTGGCAACATGGTTGGCATTTGTTTATTTTCAAGAGATAATTCATTTATGTGGAATACCTTCTAGTAAGTGAACGAGATCCGAGATTCACTAGTGAATTTTGGAGAGCTTGCATGAAACCATGAGTACGTAGTTAAGTTTAAGCCGAGTATACTAGAAAAAGAATAAGTGAAAGTGGAACGAGAGGCGACAGTGAAATGAGTTCCAACTCATATTTTGGAAATAGGGATTAAAAAGCTACGAAATTGTGAAGCTAAAGACAGTCAAGGCACAATGGTGTTAAGCTCAAGGAAATGCGGCTTAGAAGATTAAAGACTAGATACGCACATCATATCTCTTTTAAGAGTATATCCTTGATCCCTCTTTTCCTGTAGAGCTTACTTGCATGCTATCTTTTAAGTATATCCTCTCGGTCCTATTCTAAATCCTATTTCTATTGCAAAACCCCATAGGGATCATCTGTCAGTAATACATGTTGGGGATTAGGGGTGTCCGTTGGGTTGAGTAATTGTTTGGGTGTCAGCCCGATGTTGATTTCGATCTTCGGGCTGGTGCTTAGGGAGTTCTTCTCCTAATCAGAATATATATGTGACATAGATTTCCAGTTTTGACATTTCTTAATGGGCACAAAGTTTTTACTTGCTTCTATTGTTCGACTATATCTTTAGGTAGGAACAATTGGGTGTAAACATGTGTTTGAGACATGTTATGATTGATGGTTGCAAGTGGTTGCAAGTGGTTGCTCGTGGATGCATATACACACACCTTAGACACTAGATCGGCTCCGTCACCTTTCATACTGCATATGCATGAGTGTTTATACTTATTTATGGAAGAAATTGAATATGTTATCATGTGGATGTTGCATATGGATGGATGTTTGTGCACACATATAGTGTTTATGTGACTAGGACTATTTGCATACATGTTGGACTCATGGTACTAAACATATTTTGCATTAAGAAGATCAATCAGGCCTGATTATTTGCATTAGATAAGAAACATACACACACACTTTCTGCATATGTTCATACAGCATTAGAAATATCTTAAGGACAATGGATGCTTGTGATTGATGATTGAGTAGATGGATGATTGGATGGTAGAACACATCTTCTTAACTTGAAGATTTCGGGGACGAAATCCTTTAAGGAGGGGAGAATGTAACAACCCGAATTTTAATAACATGTTGAAACTAGAAATCAAGGTATTATTAATTTTTAAAATGAGAATCATGGGAAACGGGTTGCACCAATGCGTTTATCTCGGAATTCTACATGAAATCGAGTTCGAATTTTCGAAAATCGAAGTCCGTATGACTGAGTTATGACCTCTAGAAGTTTCACGAATTTTCAGAATCAAAAACAGCTCAGAAACTCGAATTCAAATTCGAATTTAAGACCCAGAAGCAGGCTGGGCGGGAAAATTCCCGCCCAGAGCCCAGGTCGACCATAGGGTCGACCCAGACCAGGTCGACCATAGGGTCGACCTGGGGGTCGACCTCCCTTGTCGGCCTGGGTGCGACTGGCTAGCTGGGTGGGTCTGTTTGCGGGCCTGTGACATTTTTGATGGCTCAGATCTGTTCTAGGGTTTATCTAAGGGCCTAATCTAGTTGCTACACCTATAAAAACACCCTTAGACCTAAACTAATTCACAACAAATCATTCTTGCACCAAAATGCTGCTGAACTCCCTCTTGAACCATGACCGTCGCCCCCAAATTAAAGCTTAATCATTCAAACTCAAATCAATTCTAAGGAAAAAGCTTTCATACACAATTTAATTCGAAGATTAAGGCTTCTACAATGATTCAAGACAATAAATCAGCATTCTACAACAAATTCTGTTCTTAATTCATTAGCCATGCTCCGTAAGTTCTAGTTGTTTTTAGATTTAAACATTTAATTATAATATGGCCATGGAATAAAGTGGAATTGAATTTAAGTATGTTTATCGATTCAGACCCATTCCTGTTGCTTCTTGAATCTTGGGTTCTTGAGACTTGTCTATTTTTATTCTCATGTCAAGTTCATGATCTATTCAGCCTGTTGTAAATCAGTTTTCTTGATTCATGTTGAATTTATTATCCAGTTGTAATCTTTATGCCTGTAATGATGTTTTTCTCTCTGATCTTATTTTTATGCAAAATTCTATCTTCCCCTATTTATTTGCTTTTGATGAACCTTGGTCAATTTCAGACCTAGGCCTAAACCGTGAATTGCTTACGATTGAATACGGGGAAATGTTTGGGATATTACCTATTTGGGTACATGTGTTTGGCATAACATGAAATTGGAAACTTGGGTATTGTCAACATAATTGAAATTGCAAGTTTGGCCATTGACATAATTAATTTGGCATAAAGTGGGCATATATGAATTGGGAATTTGAACATAAAAGCGATTGTAAACTTGTTAAATTGGCATAAATAGGTATTATAAACTTGGGTAATTGGCGTGTATTGTAACAAAAAGATTATAGTCTGGGATAACTACACCATGAATGATGATTTGGGTGTATTTGGGCAAGAAACTTGATACATGTAATCTTGGCTAGAACTTGATATGGGTAAAATGGCATAAACTTGACATACATGTAAATAGGAAAGAATTGGACATATGTAAACTGACTAGAATTGGGTGTATATATATATATAAATTAGCATGTAATTTTGGAACCTAGGCATATGTTTATTTATATGTAATGTCAGGAATTTGAAACATGAAAATGACTATGTATTGGATAATTGACTTGAACACGAATATGAACATTTTTTATATGTTAAACACATGAACAGATATTGGGGTTTTGGGTGGAATACGACCACTAATGAACCTTTGACACGAGGTTAGACTCAGTTTGTGGTGTAAATCTGCCCGGAAACGCCCGGCAAATCCAGTAGCTACAAAGTGTCAGTCAAATGTGAGCAGTCGAAGGCCAAATTGTAGGCATAACGGTTTATGACACGAGGTTTGACTCTGTTTGTGGTGTAAATGTGCCCGGAACCCCCCGACAAATCCAGTGGCCACAAAATGCACAGTATAATGTGAGAGGTCATGATTCGTTCGTCATAATGAATGAATTAAGGAATACTAACCATAACAAGACGTGGGTATGGTTAGAGGGTTAGGTGGGATGACATGGAAATTTGACATGAAAATGTGGACCTAACCGGTATGAGTTAAGAACATGTAAATCTTATAAATGTGGGCTTAACCAACATAACTGTTAATCAGACCAATGGGTGGGTTAAGTAATATGACTAGACTAATGACACTTAACCAGTATAACATGACACGTGGTAGGGTTAAGTCAACTTGAACATATAGGTAATACTTAACCAACTTAGCATGATACGTGGGCGGGTTAAGCCATGAATTACTTGAAATACTTAACCAATGTAATCTGACGAATGGGAGGGTTAAGTTAAATGGGTTGGTTTAGCTTGAATGGGTTGATAACACCCAACCGATATAACCTGATGTGTGGTAGGGTTAAGTAAATACACGAGGGTAACACTTAACCATTATAAAATGGCTAGTGGATGAGGTTGAGTTAACATACACTCAACCAATCTAACGTGAGGTGTGGTAAGGGTTAAGTTAACACAAGGGAGAACGCTTAACCGATATAACAAGACATGCGGTAGGGTTAAGTAACACAAGAGAGAACACTTAACCATGGTATCATGATGGGGGGTGGGGTTAAGTTAAATAAATAACACTTAACCAACCTGTGGGGGTATACGAATAGACCCTAGGAAAACCCTAGTAGCGGGACCCGTTTCAGCAGTAACCCACATTAGGTATCAACGGTACCCTGAGCTAGGCAGGGTGGGGCACGATTACTGGGCTGATTGTAAGCGGTCAAAACGGCGGCAGGGGATGCGGCAGTGCAGGTTCCGACGGATTACGGGCGTGCACGTATTCCGGAGTGGAAAATTTAGCCACTGGGCATCAGCAGATATAAATCTATGCATCAAAAAGGGTGTCGGGGTTGCCATCCTAGGGATTGATACACACTAGGGTGGGACCAGCACAGGTATCTACAAGTAGGGGGCCGCAAGAACTAGGTCGAGTAGGAGCCGATCGATTAGGGTAGTAAGGATACATCTAACACATTCATGGTAATTGGGCTGGTTGAGGAAAAATCCTCATATTAGATGTAGTCCTGAAGGCTACCATAACTACGGGGTTGGGATAACCTTAGTATATAACACATGTGAAACATGGTAAGTAAGAGCCGATCAATTAAGGTAGGTACGGTGGGGACATGAAACTATCAATATGAGGGGGGACCCTCATCGTGGGATATGTACCTTTAAAACTATCATGTGGGGTATGGGGGATCACTTATCTTGTAATTACAACTAAGTAAACTAATTAGAACGCTAGTTAGGTAGTGCAGAGAATATAGGAAAATAGGGTAATGGTGAAACTTAGAAATCTTGCGACGTTATAGGAACCTTGCGATATGATACTTGGTAGGAACCTTGTGACGCTACCCTTGATAGGAAGTATGGGATGTTATACTTGATTCATCGTGCCTGTAGCTTATCTTATCATCATGCTTATGTTTACTTTCAGTTTATTCATGCCATGTTATCTTTACCTGTTTTTATGTTGGAAGTCACTAGGACTTACTCAGTCTTTATGACTGGCCCGTTTTGTTTGGCCTCCTATTCTTCTGTCCCCCCCCTCCCCCCCCAAGTTCGTAGGGTGGGAATACAGCTTAGTTCGGATCTTACCAAGTTCCAAGGCTCTTTCATGTGCAGCTTGGATCTCTCTTGGCTATGGCTTGTTTTGCTTTATTGGGGAATACTGCAATTTATTTTTATGCTTCTTTGTTTTTGAGCAAGACAGATATTTTAGCTATGTAATTGGGTATTGGAAGTTGATGGGCTTTTATTGTAAACAATTGTATTTAATAAATGATTTGAAATACTTCTACTTTGCTTTCCGCTATTTTATATATGTCTGTCTTGTAATATTTCTGTTCCAGTACCCATAATGCTCCATTGAAGTTTGTAACAACCCTGAATTTTGGGGCCAATTTAATTTTTCTTTTTAGAAATTTTAATGGATTTAGAATATTTAGAAATAAAATATTAGATGTATTAGCAGGAAAATATTATTTTGTTTGATGATGTTGTATTAACATGAAATGTCACCTTGCTTGATCATGTGGTATTAATATAAAAAAATGTCATTATCATTTGAAATGTCATATTAGTGTAAATGCAATTATAGTTAGAAAGGTATGTTAGTATAAAAATGCCATTTTAATTAGACAATGTTATATCAAAATAGCATAAATAGGAAATTGTTTATAAATTTCATTTATGTGGCATTAACATTCATAGGAAATTTATTACAAATAAATAGCCATTTTTTTGTCATTTGAATTTGGTTAGGGTAATTTGCTGAATTATATCGTTGTATGATAGAAATAAAGGGTGTAATTTAATATTGGAAATAAACTACAATAGATTGCTAAAGTCCATTAAAGTGAATTAATAAGGTAACGGTAGAAGATTGATTACAATAGAATAATTGATTTACTTATGCAACCATTTGCTTTTGTCCATATACATTTAACACATAACCATATTTGGATTGCTAATTTATTTTATTTTATTTTTTAAATCGTGTAACTCATTGACATAATTAAGTCAAACCAAATTTAGTGGAATAATATATATATATATATACACTTAATGAAATTTAATTACAATTGAAACCAAGCACTATAAACCGGTGTAATAACTAACTTGAATTTTGGTATGTGATTTTGTTTTAAAAATATCGTAAATTATTTAAGCAATCAAAACGATATATATATATATATAGAATGTAGCATTTTGAAATAACTTATATGGTTAAGATGATGACTGCGAATTATGAATGTAACATGTGCAAATAAATACTAATTGGTCATATGGTAATTATGATGTTATATATTTTGAAATTTTAAATTCACAAACTTTGTCACAATTAGCATTAAGCTAGCATTAATTCTTTTCATTTTATCCTCTCTCTCTTTCATTGTTATCTATTTTTGAAATTTGAAACATGTGTCATTATAGCGTGTCATAAAAGGGGATGTCAGGAAACATAAATAGGAAGTAAATAAGCCAGCCTTAATCAGCAATTCATTTTTCTTTGTCACATATAACATACAAAATGTGAATGGGCCTTGAGGAATAAAAGAACAAATAGCAATGATATATATATACCATAAAAATTTACAAAGCCAAAATCCTAATAGTAATATGACCAGCCGCCACCAATTCTTTGAACGACCATTGTATTCTCTCCTTCCTCCCTCACTCTAATACGATTCTTTCATCAATTCTAAGAATTTACAAATAGGAAAAATCTTTAAGAGAGTTCTACAGTTTCAACGGTCACGATCTCCTCAGGCTCATGTTGGTGGTGCAAGTGGAGGAGGTTGGCAGCGACTTGGTGGTGCATTTAAATCTGGCGCCGGTCGATTCTGGTGATGTGCGTTTTGAAGAAGGAGCGGTTTACAGAAAGGATTAAGGGTAACGATTTAATTAGGATAATATAATTCAAATATGTAATTAAAGTATTGAATGATTAAAAATCCATATCTTATCCAAATCAGAAAGGAATTGAGCGGTTTTCAAAGCGTTGAAATTGTGAAGAAAAGATCTACGAGATGGAGTTGAATAGATCTAAAACAGAGCATTTTGGAAATTCAGGAAATTTCAAATCTGAATTATTCGGTGAGAAATTCTATTCTTTCATTTTATAATTAAAATTTGTTAATGATAATTGTAGTATTCTTCATATGCCGTAATACTCTGTTGTTTTCTATACATGATTTGATCTGTGTATTATTAGAATGTTGAAATTAACGTTTATGTTAATTAGAGAATTGAATCAAACAAAATTATCATTGTGTTATTAGAATGTTGAAATTAACGTTTATGTTAATTAGATAATTGAATCAAACAAAATTATCATTTTGTTATTAGAATGTCGAAATGAATGTTTATGATAATTAGAGAATTGAGTTGCGACAAAATTATCATCTTTGTCAAATATAAGAGTTGCGGAAAAAAATTATCATCTTTGTCAAATATAAGAGTTGCGACAAAATTATCATCTTTGTCAAATGTAAGAGTTGCAAAAAAAATAGAATGAGAAGTTTGACATGAGACTTGGCACCCAATTATACATTGTTATCCTATGTATTGACATGAAAAACTTACACCAAAACAACATGATTACATGTATTATTATGAGGAATGGACATCATAATTGACACCAAAATATTAGTTGTTGCCATATATAGGAATTGTTATGGAAACATTGACACCAAAATATTTGTTGATATCATATGTAGAAATATGAAGGGGATGTGAAATTGACATAAAATAAACATATTTTTCGTATCGTTAAGTTTTTATATAAAATAAACATATTTTTAGCGTCGTTAAGATTCGTGAAAATGAGCATAATTTTAATGTCATTAAGTTTCACCAAAAATGAAACATTATTTTTAGTGTCAAGTTGTGTCATTAAAAATGAAACATAAATTTAGTGCTTTGTAGAATCATTAAAAATGAATATTTTTAGTGTCATATTGAAACATTGAAAACAAACATATTTTTAGTGTCATGTTGATTCAACTAAAATAATACATTCTTAGTGTCATTTTGTTGCAATTTGAAATAACATATTTTTGTTGTCATTTATATTACAATAAAAAGATTTCATGTTTAATGTAATATGGTTCATTAGAAGGATTAAACAAAAAGAAAAAAATGTTTAATTAGAATAGACATGCCATTTTTATTAGGAACATGATTATGTAAGATAAATTTGTCATTTATGTAAAAATTGAATTTGTTATTTATGTAAAAATTGAATTTGTCATTTATGTAAAAATTAATTTGTCAGTTATGTGAAATTTAATTTGTCATTTATGTGAAGATTGGAATTGGCATTTATGTTAGGATAAACTTGCCCTTCATGTTAAAATATTATAATGTCATTTATTGAAAATGTCATTAAATTAGAATGTCATTAAAACTAGAATATCACTAGATTGAAAATGTCATTAAATTAGAATGTCATTAAAACTAGAATATCACTAGATTGAAAATGTCGTTAAATTATAATGTCATTAAAACTAGAAGGTCATTAGATTAAAAAGGTCATTAGAATTCATAGAAAATATGTTTCCATATAAAATATCCTCTTTATATGACATTAGAATTCATCACTTTTATTTAAGAATGGCACGTGAATTAAAAACATCAATTTTGTTAAGAAGTGCCATGTAAAATAATATTTTTAGTAGAACAATTATAACGGTTAACTAAAATTGTACTTGGACACGAGGTTAGGTCACATTTGTGGTGGAAGTCTGCCCGGACCCGACCGGCATATCAAGCAGCCACAAATGTTGGGCCTAATGTGAGAGGTCCAAGTGCGCAAATGCAAATTGGGCCAAGACACGAGGTTAAGCCCAACTTGTGGGATAAGTCTTCCCGGAACCGACCGGCCTATCCAGCATCCACAAGTTGCAGGCCTAATGTGAGAGGTCTGACCCATATTAAAAATATAAACGGTAAAATAGAGAATTGGACACTAGAATCAAATTTACCTTTTTAACGTAATTATAAAAGATAGAAATTTGCACTGTTATGAAAATTACATTTTTAATGTAATTTAAAAGAGAGGGATTTTACATTATATTGAAAATTATATTTTTAACGTAATTAAGAAGAAGAATGGGATGATGTAATAAAATTTGCATTTCTTTGATGTAATTTAAAAAGTTAGAATATTTCATTGTAATGTTAACTACATTTACAACGTAATTAAAGAAGGAAATTTAACAATGCAATTGAAAGATAGGATTTTTCAGTATAATGTCAATTACATTTTCTTAATGTAATCAAAAGAAGAAATATTACATTTTTTTGTAACAAAAGAAGTTAGAAGAATTACATTCTTTATAATGTAATAAAAGAGAATATAGTGTAAAGAAAAAAAAAAGAAAAAAAATTCACATTTTCTATAGTGTAAAGAATAAGAAGGAAATACTACATTTCCAATAAAATGAGAGAAAAAGTGTAAATAAAATATGAAATAGAAATTTACATTTTCTTATGTAATAAAAAGAAATATTTTGGATGACATTTTCATTTATATTTTCATGTAAATAGGATATGTAGAAGAAAAGGAAATCGTTTATTCACATGTAGTGTAAATAAATAAGAAAAAGAGACGTCTTATTGACATTTTCTATGCAGTAAAAGAATTAATTGAAAGTTACATTTTGGTTGTTATTTACAAATAAATAAATGTGGGAATGGAATTGAAATGTTCATTGAACATGATACCTTGATATGATACATGAACATGATTATGCGTTGTTTGTTTTGTTGATTCGTTGCCCTTATATGTTAATGACTACATGGAATGATTTATATCTACTTTTATCAAAAAAAATTAGTGATAAGTAATAACGTTATGAAATAATTTAAATGATAATTATGCAAAGATTATTTGAAAAGACCGAGTTATACTCATTTCAAATAATCATACGACGTTTTAAATAAAAGAATTGAAGACGGCGATTGAAGACGGACGATCCTCACATCGAATGGGTAACTAGTGTTGAGGCCCTTGATTGATTCGCTCCCAAGACGGGGCTAAGATGGTAGTTATCCGGACGTAGTGTTTATTTGTACGGATTTGACTTTCGCTCAGACCTAGAGCATAAGTTTATAAATGGACGTGTGTCTGACGTTGAATTTTGTTCTATGTAAATTGATTTCTATTAATATACGACCGTTGGTGGCGGAGAATTTATTCTTTTGCTTAACACCCTTAGAGGTTGTGTATTAATAGTTATCAATCGCATGGCGTGAATTGTCAATGTGGCACGCTAAGATGAAGATGATCATGGCTTTGTTGAAAAGCAGGCCTTGTAGTTATAAGGTTACTTCGCGAGCCTCACAACCCGGTTGAGTCTGAAACGGGAGAAGGGAACGCAAGGAGAGCAGCACGTTTCTTTCTAGATAGAAGTGGTGTTGGTGCTTAAACTGGATGATATTTACTTATGTGGATGATGGAATGTGGCGCGCCTCGGATGATAGGTCCTATAGGATCGGGAAACGTGTGTTCAAGAATAACTAGTCCACGAAGCTGTATATGTGGACCGACCCTGCCGCTTTCCAAGGGTTCACTGCGGGGGATCCTGAGACATTAGCTAGAGTGTCTCGAATCGGTAAGGAGCTCCTCCCTAGCCTTGACTCATGATGGAAACCCAATTTCCAATACGACCTCATGCAGTTTTGATTGTAGAACTAGTATGGCGACATAGTAGGATGGGGTACTATGCCGTCTATGATTGATACATTATGATTGAATTGTTTTTATTAAAACATATACACACTAATATCAAATCCGTTTCTATCGTATCAAGCATCTTTTGACCATTATAAGGTAAAACCCTATCCTCCGGTTTGCGTTGCATTGTGTGATGGGACTTGGGTCATATAATGGTTTCATTTTTCTAAAAAGCATTGCGTTGTTTTACGATTTACTTTATTGTTATGCACGGTAATCCATTGGAATAAAACCCGTTCCGCGTTAGCAGCGTGGTCCCTGGGATTTGCCTTATTACTATTAGTTAAATTAGCTAAGAATTCTCACACCAGTCCCATGACTGACCCGTTGTTTGTTTCCACCTTTACAAACTCGGGTGCCCTCTTTCCACACGGGCAGTCGAGTAGTTTGTCTATAGGTCCTTATCTCGAGCAGGATTCTGGATTGAAGCTTAAAGCTGTGTCCAGAGCATAGTTGTCTTCCGCTGTATCTATTTTATTGTTTCCGCTGCAATATATTATAATATTGTAATTTATCTTCCGCTGTAATTTTAATCGATGTACTCTGATATTCTGTACTCTGATGTAACATTACTATAATGTAATAAAAGTCTGTTGTTATTGTTCTGATGTTGTTGTATTCCCAAAGTTAATGTGTTCGTGTTTTGAACGGTCTTGGTCGATTTTGCGAGCGATCGGGTCGGGCGGAATCCGGGCCATTACAAAGTTAAGGCATTCCCTTTGTGAGTGACCTTACCGGATATGGGGTGTTACAAATATACTCTTCAGACTCGTTTTAGGACACTACTGATCCCATCTCTAACGAGTCATTCTCATTGGATATTACTAATCCAATCTCTGATGAATTCTTTCGTTTGGTTCTAATGTGTCTTGTTCTCGAGCTCTGTAAACCAAAGCTCTGATACCACATTATAACAGCCCGAACTTCCCCGTGAAGGAAAGCGCGGATTGCTTTAAGGACAAGACCAATCAGAATGCAAACAGAAGAACATTTCATTGTTTATTACAACAATTCCATCATAATACAAGAATATACAGAGTATGAATAAATATACATTCGACAAATATCAGAGATTTAAATTACATTTAAATACATAGCAGCAGAAAAATAATACAAAACACAACTGAAGGCGATATACGGATACAGAGCTTTCTGAGTATCATTCAAGCTATAAACCAGGTTCCTGTGAATATAAATCTGCAAAACCAAAACTACTAGCTGCCCGTGCGGACAATGAGGCACACAGAGTTTAGGTTAAAACAATAAACTCCAGGTCAGTCATGTGACTGGTGTGAGAACTAAAACAGTTTTAATCTTTATTTTTAAAGTTAGGTAAATCAAGGGACCACGCCGTATAACAGGGAACGGGTTTCCTCCCAAGAATACCAGTGCATAAAACAAACAGCGCATTACTAAATAAAGAAAAATGAAGCAATTATAAGACCTAGGTCCCATCACACAATGCAACGCAAGCCGGAGGATAGGGTTTTACCTTATAATAGCCAAAGAATGCTTGATATGCTCAATTTCATCTTTTATTATTACTATAATTGAAGAAAACAACTTCAATCATAAGTATCAATCATAGGCGGCATGGGTACCATATATCATCTCGCCATACTAGTTCTATAATCAAAACCGCAAAGGTCGAATTGGAAATTGGATTTCTATCATTAGTCGAAGCAAGGGGCAAGCTCCTCTCCGTTCAAGACACTCTAGCAAATGTCTCAGGACCACACACAGCGATCCTTGGAATCGGTTGGGCCGGTCCTCTCTTACTTTTGAGGATTGGCAATTCCTGAACACACATTTCCCGGTCTTATCAGACCTATATCTGAGGCGCCTCGCATTCCAACAACCACATAGGTAAAAAGTATATAAATGTCAGGGCTGGTAGGTCACTGACATCACCCATAGCTAGAAAGAAACGTCGTGTTCTCCCAATGGTCCTTATCCCGTTTTTGACTCATACCGAGGTGTGAGGGTCGCGAATTAACGATATACACAAAGCTATGCCACACAGGTTGTGCTTTGATCATCAACCACAAGACTTTGCTTTTCAACAGATGCCTTGATCATTTTCCACTTAGGCATGCTACACAGGCAATTCACTCCATGCGATTGATATCTATCGATACATAATCTCTAAGCTCATACGTCTCAGAGAAGGGTGTTAAGTAAGAGAATAAATTCTCCGCCGCCAAACAGATATATATTTAATAGAAATCAGTCACACAGAGTAAAATCCAATGTCAGACGCACAGTCCATTTACAAGTTCGTTCTGTGTCTGAACGAAACCGGAGGAACCTTATTCCTCGCATATCCATCGATCTCCAAGTATGTCTGGACGATCACTAACTGATTCCCTCCTCTTGAGTGTACATAAACAAATCGTTCGATTTGTAAATGAATATTTATTTATTCACCTTCACGTTAAATTTATATTTTTAACGATAAATAATTTATTTCAACACATGAATTTTTCCATTCATTTCACATCCCAATCAATTTTCACCACAATATACAATCAAATATACAAGCCGTCCATGGTCTGTGGATGACGGGTGTCGGGTGCTGCTAAGCACCGTCTGCATCCTAGTATATAATTTTAACTAGAAAACTAGATTTAAAGTGAGAAGTTCTCACCAAGAGCTAAACCAAATGCCACGACCCTCCATATGTAGAAAATCTTCGCCACTAGCCGTTTGTCACTTTCGTCGTCCGTATACGCTACATATATAAAAATCACATTTCTATTATGCTATGGTATAAATAAAAATCATCACTTTATATAACTAAAAATTTAATCTTTTCTCGTTTAAAAATATAATCTTTTCTATTTCAAAAATATGATCTTTTCTATTATAAAAATCTATTCTTTCTCTATTTAAAAATCGTATTTTTACTTTGCTAAAATATATATAAAAATCATATTTTTGATCTTCAAATCTAATAAAAATCATATTTTTATTATCATATTTATATAAAAATTATATTTTTAATATGACGCTAGTATAAAAATTATATTTTTAGTATGCCACTAGTATAAAAATTATATTTTTATACTTCACATATATTAAAAAAATTCAATTTTTCTTCGCTATTCGAATATATAAAAATTTAGTTTTTCTTCTATACTCCTAAAAAAACTGATTTAAAGGAATATATATTTTTAACATCTAAAAACTGTTTAAAATTGAAAATAAAACTTACATTGATTTCCAGAGGAGGAGGGGGTATTCGAATGACAAAGGGAGAAGAGGGGAAGGTCGCGCGAGGTGCAGGAGGGGGGGCGGATCGAGATGGCGTGGCGGGCTCACGGGTTTGGGTCTTCGCGTAAGGCTAGGGGGGCGGATCGAGGTGGACGCGCTGGAGGGAGGAAGGAGAGTAAGGAGGGGGGAAGGGGTTGGCGATGGTAACGAGGGGAGGGAGGCTGCTTCTGATTTGGGAGGAGGGATCGGGTTGGGGACGACGGGGAATTAGGGTTCTTTTGTTTTTTTTGTTCCACGTGTACTGAGTGAGATAAGGTAAGGGAGAGAGTTATATTATATATATATAATTATTTTAATTTTAATTTTTAAATCCATAAAGGTTGACTTTTCATTCGGACTCGAAATCGAACCCGCCGACTGTCGTCCCTAGTGTATTACCCCCATTCCGAACACAATGGGATATGTATCGCAGGCTGATTCGACTGTTTCGATTAGTTTCCGTCAAAATCAAAATATAAACCTATATATTGAATTTGAATGCACATTTCAATTTACCGGGCCCACATACGGACTCTAAAAATTCACAAAAAATACTTTCTAGCTTCGTATTGACGATACGGTCCTAACAAAACTGATTTCGTCTAATTCCGAGACTGTTTGAAAAATGGCCATTTTTTAGTCGATTAAATTTGACTGAAACTAACAAAACACGTTTTCCTTCGCCAGACTCACATATTGCTTTAGAAAATTACGAATTTTGGAATCTAGCAATAATTAGACATCACGGATCCAACAAAAGTTGTTTCGTCGAAAATCGAGGTCGTTTGCAAAATGGCTATTTTTAAGGGCCAGAATTCCATAGCGACTATTCTGAATTTTCAACTGGGCATAACTTTTTATCCCCGCTATAAAATTTCAATTTTTCGGATTCGTTGGGAAGATATTCTAAAATAGATTCTAATATTTTTGGTTTCACTAAAATCCGGTTTATTTTGAATCCTGTACAATCATTTGAACTTTGAAATCGAATTTTCAAACTACCGCGCCATTTTCAATTCCTTTTATAAACAAAATAAAATATTTATATTCTAACGACGATTCGAATAAATATATACGTTCTAATTCTATTCAAAATAAATTTCTCACCGTTATTATTTTAAATAATTCATTTTAAATATTCAAAATTCATTAAAATTGCCAAAATAAATTTATTTAATTGGCTCAGATTTTCCGGGTTGTTACATTGTGCATGTCAGAAATTACGGCACAGATTGATACATGAGTCATTAATATATTTTAATATACATTTATTTCCTATAGATTTAGGAATTAATTCTTTTTAGAAAAAGGTAAATTTCTAATATGTTCATTATTACATTCTTAAAAGGTATATTCAAATCTATTTGTTATGGATTGGATGAAAAGAATAAAAGATGCATTATAAGATCTTACTTCATTACGAAGTAAATAAGGGAGCGGCTATGATTTAATTTGGGAATTGTTAGGGTTAATCGAATGGATGAAATCAATCTCTAGCTCCTGTATAAACATGCCAAATCTAACCTAACATTCGTACTCTTCTTTTGTTTCTTTCTCTCCTCTTGGATTTCTTAGGCACATCCTATTCTCTTATACAAATTTTCCTTAAATCAAATAATGGAAAGATTGCATGCTAACTCAAAGAGTAGAAAGAGGATCAAAATTAAAGAGATATAGGAAGAAAGCTTATGCAAAGTTCCTAACCAATTCGCTACAGAAAAGGAGAACAAGTGTCAAATAACATGGAGAGAAAACACATGTATGGCTTGCATGAGTTTGAAGATTATTTGCAAAAGCTGAAAAGGAGGACATGTGTCAAATAACATAGAGAGAAAACACACGTATGGCTTGCATGAGTTTGAAGATTATTTGCAAAAGCTGTTATGAGCTCTTTAATTTAATAATAGAATTTAAAGTAAAAATTTATTGTCTTTCGAAGAACATATATGATTACTAATTATGACATGATATGTTGACAATTATTTGATATTTGAGACATTTTGGATGCATCGGGTCTAAGTTTACTATTTCTTTTACTGATCATTGCACTATTGAAATTTTAATTGAAATAAGCGATGGATTTTAATATATGAACAATTCATTAAAATAAAATTAATAAAGTTGAATAAAGATATTAAAATATGCTAAATAGTGGAAAGTGTGATTATCCATAGATTGTATGTGTTATTTACAAATAACAGTTTTTGGAAAAGAAAAGAAACGATAAAATTCATTTGGGATGTTTTGATATGTTTTGAAACGACCCAAACTCGCCCTTACAGGAAAGTCTAGATTGAGTTGAGAACACGACAAATTAGAACACAAACAGAAGAACATTTCATTGCTATTACAACAATTTACATCAGAGTACAAAAATATAGGGAGTATGAACAAATAATATACATTTGATAAATGTCAGAGGTTTACAAATTATTATGCAGCGGAAAATAATACAAAACACAATTGAAAGAAATACACGGATACAAAGCGTTACGAATATAGCTCCAGCTGTAAACCAGGATCCTGTGAATATAATATCTGCAAAACCAAAACTACTAGCTGCCCGTGTGGAAAATATGGGCACCCAGAGTTTATGTTAAAACAATAAACTCCATGTCAGTCATGTGACTGGTGTGAGAACTAAAACAGTTATTTAAAACTGTACTTTTAAAGAGAGTAAATCAAGGGACCACGCCGTATAACACGTAACAGGTTTCCTCCCAAGAATATCAGTGCATAAACAGTTATAAATAGCGCAATGCTTTTTGGAAAAATGAAGCTATTATAAGACTTAGGTCCCATCACACAATGCAACGCAAGTCGGAGAATAGAGTTTTCCCTTCTAATAGCTAAACATGCTTGGTACGTTTAAACAAATCATATGATACTATTATAAGTGCATAGTGTATAAACAACTTCAAATATAAACGTATCAATCATAGACGGCATGGGTACCATATATCATGTCGCCAATACTAGGCTCTACAATCAAAACTGAAATGTCATGTATTGGAAATTGAATTTCCGTCATGAGTTGAGGCAAGGGATGTACTCCTCTCCTGCTTCGAGACACTCTAGTAAATGCCTTAGGATTTCCTACAGAAGACCCCTGGATCCTCTGAGGCCGGTCCTTCCTTACGTTTGAGGATTAATTATTCCTGAACACACGTTTCCCGGTCCTATAGGACCTATCCATCGCCTCCGTAGTAACCGATATATCCGAGGAGCCTCCCTATCCATCATCCACATAGGTAAAAATATAATAAATGTCTGGGCTCCATACCATGACACCGCCCATAGCTAGAAGGAAACGTCATGCACTCCTTCGGTCCCTTATTCCATTTTTGACTCATACCGAGGTGTGAGGCTCGCAAATTAACGCTATACACAAAGCTATGCTATATTAAAGTCGTGCTTTGATCATCAACCACAAGACTTTGCTTTTCAATAGAAGCCTTGATCATTTGCATCTCAACATGCCACACACGCAATTCACGCCATGCGACTGATGTCTATCGATATATAACCTCTGAGCTCGTACGTCTCAGAGAAGGGCGTTAAGCAAGAGAATAAATTCTCCACCGCCAAATAGATATATATATTTAATAGAGATCAATCAACGCAGAATAAAATCCAATGTCAGACACACATCCATTTACTAGTTCGTTCTGGGTCTAAACGAAACCGGAGGCACCTTATTCCTCGTCCCATATGTCCAATACAGGAGAGAGGTCCTCGCATATCCGGTCGCTCTCCAAGTACGTCTGAACGATCACCACTTATTACCTTGTCTTGGGTGTACAGCCCAATCAAGACATCAGTAATCAGCCAAACGATGTGAAGACCTCTGGTCTTCAACCACTGTCTTCATCGTCGACTTATCGTCGAATCTGTTATTCAGAATGGGTATAAACCTGGCCTTTCCGAATAACTCACGTATATTATAAACAAGTGCTATAAAAACATAACATACGCCTCATTCCAATCCAGAATATTATTTTATTAAAATAATCTTATATTTTGGGAAAGTTTCCCATTAATTTTATCAAAGATAAATTCTTTTAAATTTATTTTTAATCTTCCTTTGGATATCAATTCTAAACCAAATTAAGATTTATCAACTAGTCGAGATTACCGAACCTAACCGAAGTAATCATTTGTTTAATTTCCCGATCCCAAACTATTCATTCAATGGAGCAAAACTGGTAATACTCCATATCTAACACCACGGTGTTATCGGTAAATTTAATTACCATTTCATGTTCAAATCTTATTAAAGATTTAACTATCACTTGGAGCAAAACTGGTGATACTCCATTCTCGATCATTTCCCGAATTTGATAATTTAAATTATCACATTCTCTTTTCAATGCAATTAAAGATTCATTAAAACTTCACTTAGTTTTAATCCTCCCAAAAATCAATATTAATGATTATTTAACTTTGGGAAATCAAACATGCCACATTGACAATCTATGCTGTACTATTGATTACACCCGATATATAACCTCTAAGCTCGTACGTCTCAAAGAAGGGTGTTAAGCAAGAAATAAATTCTCCGCTACCAAACAAATATATATTTAGCATGGATCAACGAATACGGTATAAAGGAATCAATGCCAGACATGTAATCCTGTCTTTTAACTAGGTTAAAGAACCAATGTCATTTAAAACATGGTTCACAATAAACACAAATCCTCTTCCATAAAAATGGAATCTTCAGGGAAAAACAAATCAATATATAATCGATATCAATTTCCGTATCCGACCAATAATATAAATGGAATAACGACAAAGCCTTTTAAATTCGATATATATTAACAGTCTTCCTCCACAGAAGCTCACTTCGATTATTACCAATCGAATTCCATTCAATTCCAATTTAATATATTAAATTGAAAAACTTTCCTTTGGAAAATCCCATTAAATCTTAATAAAAGATTTATATATTGCGAATCACATTTCACTGCAAATCGGGTTAAAGAACGAATGTCGTAAAAACACAGTTCACAATAAACCCAATTCACATTCCATTTTATTCCAATTAAATTAATTTGTGGAAACACTAATAATCTTAATTATAAGATTTATTCTTTTCACGTGGGGTTTAAGAACAGTGTTATTTAAGACACCATTCACAACAAACCCAAAATACACTTCTTTTATTCAATTCCAATTAAATCTTAATTGATTGGAAAACTTCACTAAATCTTACTTAAAAGATTTATTCTTTCCTCAACTGGGTTTAAGAACAGTGTTAATGAATACACCATTCACGAAAAACCCAAAATCCAATTCAATATTAAATACAAGGCTCTGAATAGAAATTATATCGGTTTATATTCAATATCAAATTGTGAAATCAACAAATATCATATTGGGAATAATGATATATATATATATATATCTTCCAAATTCCTCCACAATATCCGTATAATCATGGAACCAATATCAAAATATTCCAAAGATAATTTCGATTCAAATCCATTCCAATTCATATATTGGAAATTTCTGTTTTTATTAAAACCCTTTATAAATCCAATTTATTTATTTAAAATTATTGGATTCCAAATCTAGTTAATAACTAGTTCATTTTGATAAAAATATATTTTTATCTTTACAAACATGGAATTTTTCATCCTAATTCTTTCCAAATCATTTTTTATGATTTTACACAAATTATTGATATTTTTAATAATTTTATTAAGGACCTTTCTGTCGATTTTCATAAACGGTCATCGAACTGCACTTACAACGACCTTTTCCAAATACGATTTGGACATAATTCCAAATCCAACCGTTAGATTTCAAATCTCTTATATTATTTGGAAAGCTCTTTTCGATACCAACCCAACGGTTCTCGTTTTAGGAGAATCCGACGGTCGGATCTCCCGTAATGTCAATTTGAAGTCAATGGTCGAAACTCGTGAATGGTCAAGGCGCGGAGCGTTCTATTCAGGCCATTAAATATATAATATATATATATATTTCTTCGATTTCCATTTTAAAACGTATTTTATAAATCGTTTTAAATTCGTTTTAAAAATGATTTCAACTTCATATTCAATTTTAAATCAAAACTGAATATTCCGTATCATTAATATATTAATGATATTTTTTCTTTCAAAACATTAGATTTTGAAATCACTTCCTTTTCGATATTCATTATAAAAATGAATAAAATCGATATAAATATCGTTCGCATCAAAATGGAGCATATCTAATCAACACGGCTTCATATATTTCAATATTTTCGTATCCATCCCAAATCTGACATCAAAATCATATTTTGATCCATTACTGTATATTATTTTAAAATATTCGTTATTTTAAAATATTCAACATTCGTCAATTTAAACTATTCGTTCTTTCCGAATTGTAATAAAAGACTATTCAATTACCATATAATTTTATTTATATGGATTTCGTACACACTTGTACACAACAATAATCAAACATAGTCAGCCATCATCCAGAGTGCATTACACAACTGCATAAGCATTAAATATAAATAATTAACGCTTACAATAGGTAGTCAACCAATCAATTGACATACAACAAAACAATTGGGATTAGTGTATGTCAAATATCATCCCAATACCCTTGTGGGGTTTCAATCAACACTCACCGATTTTATTTGTGTAGTTGGGCGATGTGTAAAATATATCGTCCCAGTCAATATCAGTCAAATGAGTGTACATAAACAAATCATCCGATTTGTAAATGAATATTTATTTTCATTCATATACTCATTAAAAAATATATTTTTAACGATAAAATATTTATTTCAATTAATGAATATTTTATACAGTTCATTTATATAATAAAAATGATATTTTTATTGTTCTAACATTTTTAGAAAATTTCGGCAGCATAACGGCACGCTACTAGAACTGGAATAAGGTCTAGCCTTATCCCTCGCCTAATACTGGCTCGCACCATACACGTACCAATTCTAATCAATTCAATTCACATCCCAAACCAAATTCAAACAAACAAAACAATCAAAGCATACAACCATGGTTTCAAACAAAGGTGTTGGGTGCTACTAAGCACCTCTGCATCCTAGTATATATATTTAACTAGGAAATAAAGTTAGAGTAAGAAGTTCTCACTTTTGGGATCCACTCCTCCATTCTTTATTTCTGAACAGTTTAGATTTGGATTTGTTTCTAACCAGTTCCATCGCAATCTGTTTCACGCGGTTTGTATTAAAAATCACATTTTTTAATAACGTTATGTTATGTAAAAATCACATCTTTACAATGTCGTGTATAATTAAAAATCGTATTTTTACAATGCTATTATATATATAAAAATCGTAATTTTATATTGTTATTCATAGAAAAAAATCATATTTTTAAACCACTATTATAATATAAAAATCATATTTTTATAATGCTACCTCATATATAAAAAATAATATTTTTATAGCGCTACTTCATATATAAAAATCATAATTTTATTTCGCTACATATATAATAAAAATCATATTTTTATTTTTCTTCATATATAATAAAAATCAAATTTTTATTTCGCTACATATATAATAAAATCGAATTTTAATTTCGCTTCATATATAATAAAAGTCTAATTTTTATTTCGCTTCATATATAATAAAAATCAAATTTTTATTTCTACTACATTTGTAAAAATCATATTTTTGTATTATAAAAAAAATTATATCTTTGTATTATTAAAAATCATATCTTTTTATTGTTTAAAAATCAAATCTTTTAATGTTTAAAAATCAAATATTTTAATGTTTAAAAATCAAATCTTTTAATGTTTAAAAATCATACATACACAAAATAAAAATAGAAATAAAAAAAACTCGCCAATGCAATTTGGGGATGGGGTAATGGCGCGCCGGAGGAGGTGCTGCGGTCTGGTGGCAGTCTGTAGGCGGTGAGGGTCCGGCTGGGGTTGGTCAGGTGGTCGAGTGTTCAGTTTTGGGCGGTGGAAGGTTTACAGCGAGGAGGAGGAGGCTGGAGGGCTTCGGCCTAGCAGGGGAGGCAGCGCACGATCATCGGAGGCGGCGGTGGCCTCCTAGAGCGGCGGCGGAGGACTGGGAGGGGGTGCATCGATCTACCGGGTTTTTTTTCCTTTTTTTTCTCTTCTGAAAATCAGGTTCGAACGACTGATTTGGAGGAAAGAGGGGGTTTGACCGTGTATAGGAGAAAAAGGGTTGACCAACCCAATATATAAATGTATTTAATTCTATTTTAAATTTAAAAGTTAGTTTAAATTCTAACTCCGAACGAAACCCACCGATTGTCGCCCCTAGCTAATTACCCATATTATGGACACAATGAGATATATCCCGTAAGCCAATTCTATTGTTACGATCAGTTTTCGCTGAAATTAAAATATAAATCCATGTATATTGAATTTGAACGTATATTTTAATTTACCGGGGCCACATACTGACTCCAAAAATTCCAGAAAAATAAATCTAGCTATATTTTGATGATAGGTCCTAACAAAACTAATTTCGTCGAATTTGGAGACCGTTTGAAAAACGTTCATTTTCCAGTCGATTAAATTCAAACTAAAATTACCAAATGCGTTTTCTTTTGTCACGCTCACATATTGATTCCAAAAATTATGAAAATTGGAATCTAGCAATAATTTGACATTCCGGATCCAACAAAAGTGGTTTCGTCGAAAATGGAGGTCATTTGCAAAATGGCTGTTTTTAAGGGCTATATATTATATAAAATATATATAAATTCCATAGCGATTATTCTGAATTTTAAACTAGACATAACTTTTTATTCCCGTTATGAAATCTGGATTTTTCACATACATTAGAAAGATATTGTTAAATAGATTCAAATATTTCTGGTTTTACTGAAATCAGATTTATTTTGAAACCTGTACATTCATTTGAAATTTGAAATCAAATTTTCGAACTGCCGCGCCATTTCAGGCTCATTTTATAACTAAAATAATTTTATTCGTTCTAACTTCGATTAAAATAAATTTTTAGTCATTATTATTTAAAATAAATCAATTAAAATATTCAAACTTCCTTAAAATTGCTAAAATAAATTTTTTAAATTGGTTCTGATTTTCTGGGTTGTTACAATCTCCCCCACTTAAAATCTTTTCATCCTCGAAAAGGAAAGGAGTTGAAAGTTTTTTGACTAACCAACTCAACTTTCATTCTTCAACTTTTCAGTTTCTAAGAATTTCTTATTTTTCAAAAATTTGGCTAACACCCTGAATTTCCGAAAAATTTCGCCATAACCTCCTTTGTACGAGGAGACCTTTAAAACCGCAACTAGCCACGTAGGGCCCTCATCATCCAAAAAGAAAAAGAAAAAGCGGAGCGGCTAGCCAATCGGCTCATAAAATCGTCCAAACCCAAGAAATATAGTAAACATGTACCTATTTGTCGGGCATACAATTTTATTCCTCTTCTTAGCTTCCATGCTATGACCTATTCAATGTATATACATGTACATATATGCAATTGCAATCAAATTTCAAGTCAGTTCGCTGTTTGATTCAATTTGGTTAAATTTGCCATACAATCTTATAGTGGTTTTAATTAATTACCATTCCAAATTTTTTTTATTAGTTAAACTAATAATCAAACAACACAACCAGCAATCAATTGGTTAATCAAAATTTCAAATTCATAACTTTGATATATATACAAAAAATCATGTTTTTGATGCCAATTCACAATAATACCCCTATCTAGTTTTGGTTCTCACACCAGTCAATTGGAAATATATAGATATCACACTTTCGAAACTCGAACATAAATACTGATGATAACCGGTTAATCACCAAAGATCATCTTCGGGTGACTAGAGTGTGATTCTATATCTATGTAGTATATTTGAGGCTTCGTATACACGTTTGCAAGGCGTATATGAAAAATCTTCATATACTAAATTGTCCAAATTCAATATAAAATAAATATTCAAATACGTATAATATAATATAAATTTTCAAAACAAAATTTGTTTTCATTTTTATTTTAAAAACACTACTCTTCAGACTCATTCTAGGATACTACTAATCCCATCTCTAACGAGTCGTTCCCATTGGATATTACTAATCCAATCTCGGATGAATTCTTTCGTTTGGTTCTAATGTACCTTATTCTCGAGCTTTGTAAACCAAAACACTGATACCAACATTGAAACGACCCAAACTCGCCCTTACAGGAAAGTCCAGACTGAGTTGAGAACACGACAAATCAGAACACAAACAGAAGGACATTTCATTGCTATTACAACAATTTACATCAGAGTACAAGAATATATGGAGTATGAACAAATAATATACATTTGATAAATATCAGAGGTTTACAAATTATTATGCATCGGAAAAAAATACAAAACACAACTGAGAGAAATACATGGATACAGAGTGTTACGAATATAACTCCAGCTGTAATCCAGGATCCTGTGAATATAATATCTGCAAAACCAAAACTACTAGCTGCCCGTGTGGAAAATAGGGGCACCCAGAGTTTAGGTTAAAACAATAAACTCCATGTCAGTCATGTGACTGGTGTGAGAACTAAAACAGTTATTTAAAACTGTACTTTTAAAGAGAGTAAATCAAGGGACCACGCCGTATAACATGGAACGGGTTACCTCCCAAGAATACCAGTGCATAAACAGTTATAGACAGCACAATGCTCTTTGAAAAAAATGAAGCTATTATAAGACTCAGGTCCCATCACACAATGCAACGCAAGCCGGAGGATAGAGTTTTCCCATATAATAGCCAAACATGCTTGGTACGTTTAAACAAATCATTTGATACTATTATAAGTTCATAGTGTATAAACAACTTCAAATATAAATGTACCAATCATAGATGGCATGGGTACCATATATCATGTCGCCAATACTAAGCTCTACAATCAAAACCGAAATGTCACGTATTGGAAATTGGATTTCCGTCATGAGTCGAGGTAAGGGATTTACTCCTCGCCAGCTTCGAGACACTCTAACAAATGCCATAGGATCTCCCGTAGAAGACCCCTGGATCCTCCGAGGCCGATCCTCCCTTACATTTGAGGATTAATTATTCCTAAATACACGTTTCTCCATCCTATAGGACCTATCCATCGACTCCGTAGTAACCGATATATCTGAGGTGCCTCCCTATCCATCATCCACGTAGGTAAAAATATAATAAATGTATGGGCTCTATACCATGACACCAACCATAGCTAGAAGGAAACGTCATGCACTCCTTGGGTCCCTTATCCCATTTTTGACTCATACCGAGGTGTGAGGCTCGCGAATTAACACTACACATAAAGCTATGCTATATTAAAGTCGTGCTTTGATCATCAACCACAAGACTCTGCTTTTCAACAGAATCCTTGATCATTTGCATCTCAGCATGCCACACACGCAATTCATGCCATGCGACTGATGTCTATCGATATATAACCTCTGAGCTCGTACGTCTCAGAGAAAGGCGTTGAGCAAGAGAATAAATTCTCCACCGCCAAACAGATATATATTTAATAGAGATCAATCAACACATAATAAAATCCAATGTCAGACACACATCCATTTACTAGTTCGTTGTGAGTTTAGAATAAACCAGAGGCACCTTATTCCTAGTCCCATATGTCCAATACAGAAGAGAGGTCCTCGCATATCTGGTCGATCTACAAGTACGTCTGTACGATCACCACTTATTACCTTATCTTGGGTGTACAGCCCAATCAAGACATCAGTAATCATCCAAACAATGTGAAGATCTCCAGTCTTCAATCACCGTCTTCATCGTCGAGTTATTGTCGAATCAGTTATTTAGAATGGGTATAAACCCGACCTTTCCAAATAACTCGCGTACATTATAAACAAGTGCTATAAAAACACAACATACGCCTCATTCCAATCCAGAATATTATTTTATTCAAATATTCTTATTCTTTGAGAAAGTTTCCCATTAACTTTATCAAAGATAAATTCTTCTAAATTTATTCTTTAATCTCCCTTTGGATATCAATTCTAAACCAAATTAAGGTTTATCAACTTGTCGGGATTAACGAACCTTATCGAAGTAATCATTTGTTTAATTTCTCATTCCCAAATATTCATCCCATGGAGCAAAACCGGTAATACTCCATATCTAACACCACGGTGTTATTGGTAAATTTAATTACCATTTCACGTTCAAATCTAATTAAAGATTTAACTATCGCTTGGAGCAAAACTGGTGATACTCCATTCTCGGTCATTTCCCGAATTTGATAATTTAAATGATCACATTCTCTTTTCAATCTAATTAAAGATTCATTAAAACTTCACTTAGTTTTAATCTTCCCAAAAATCAATATTAATGATGATTTAACTTTGGGAAATCAAACATGCCACATTGACAATCTACACCGTACCATTGATTTCTGTCGATATATAATATCTAAGCTCATTCGTCTCAGAGAAGGGTGTTAAGCAAGAGAATAAATTCTCAGCCACCAAACAGATATAAATTTAGCAAAGATCAATGAATAATATATAAAGGAATCAACGTCAAACATGTAATCCTGTCGTTTAACTAGGTTAAAGAACCAATGTCATTTAAAACACGGTTCACAATAAGCATAGATCCTCTTCCATAAAAATGGAATCTTCACGGAAAAACAAATCAATATATAATCGATATCAATTTCTGTATCCGACCAATAATATAAATGGAATAACGACAAAGCCTTTTAAATTCGATATATATTAACAGTCTTCCTCCACAGAAGCTCATTTCGATTATTACCAATCGAATTCCATTCAACTCCAATTTAATATATTAATTTGGAAAACTTTCCTTTGGAAAATCCCATTAAATCTTAATAAAAGATTTATATATCCCAAATCACATTTCACTGCAAATCGGGTTAAAGAACTAATGTCGTTAAAACACAGTTCACAATAAACCCAATTCATATTCCATTTTATTCTAATTAAATGTTATTTGACTGTAAACACTAATAATCTTAATTAAAAGAGTTATTCTCTTCACACAGGGATTAAGAACAGTGTTATTCAAGACACCATTCATGACAAACCCAAAATTCAATTCTTTTATTCAATTCCAATTAAATCTTAATTAATTGGAAAACTTCACTAAACCTTACTTAAATGATTTATTCTTTCCTCAACTGGGTTTAAGAACAGTGTTAATGAAGGCATCATTCACGACGAACCCAAAATCCAGTTCAATATTAAATACAAGGCTCTGAATAGAAATTATATCGGCTTATATTCAATATCAAATTTTGAAATCAACAAATATCGTATTAGGAATAACGATATATATATCTTCCAAATTCCTCCACAATATCCATATAATCACGGAATCCAATATCGAAATATTTCGAAGATAATTTTGATTCAAATCCATTCCAATTCATATATTGGAAATATTTGGTTTTATTAAAACCCTTTATAAATCCAATTTATTTATTTAAAAATTATTGGATTCCAAATCTATTTAATAACTAGTTCATTTTGATAAAAATATATTTTTATCTTTGCAAACGTGGAATTTTTCATCCAAATTCTTTCCAAATCATTTATTATGATTTTACACAAATTATTGAAATTATTAATAATTTTATTAAGGCTCTTTCTATCGATTTCCATAAACGGTCATCGAACTGCGCTTGCAGCGACCTTTTCCAAATTTGATTTGGACATAATTCCAAATCCAACCGTTAGATTTCAAATCTCTTATATTCGTTGGAAAGCTCTTTTCGATACGAACCCCCGGTTTTAGAAGAATCCGACGATTGGATCTCCCGTAATGTCAATTCGAAGTCAATGGTCAAAATTCGCGAATAGTCGTGGCGCAGCACGTTCTATTCAGGCCATTAAATATATATATATTATATATTTCTTCGATTTCCATTTTAAAACGTATTTTATAAATAGTTTTAAATTCATTTTAAAAATGATTTCAACTTCATATTCAATCTTAAATCAAAACTGAATATTCCATATCATTAATATATAAATGATTTTTTTTCAAAATATTAGATTTTGAAATCACTTCCTTTTCGATATTCGTTATAAAAATGAATAAAATCAATATAAATATCGTTCGCGTCAAAATGGCCCATATCTAATCAACACGGCTTCATATATTTCAATATTTTCGGATCCACCACAAATCGGACATCTAAATCATATTTTGATCCATTACTGAATATTATTTTAAAATACTCATTATTTTAAAATATTCAATATTCGTCAATTTAAAATATTCGTTAATTTAAAATATTCGTTCTTTCCAAATTGGAATAAAAAACAGTCAATTACCATATAATTTTATTTATATGGATTTCATACACACATGTACGCAAAAATAATCAAACACAGTCAGCCATCATCCAGAGTGCATTACACAACTGCATAAGCAATAAATATAAATAATTAACGCTTACCATAGTGTGACGGCCCGCCCCGCACCAGCCGATATTTCCAATGAAAGTGCGTTGTGCCGATGTCCAACCGGCACGGGACGGTCATCAAAGAAAGGAAAGGTAAGGAATTTGAACTAGCAAGGAACCTGTTGAATGTCTCATAATGCATGGGATAAAATATATTAATAACATACTCTGACATAAACAAGCGAGACAGTGTATAAGCTGAAAACTAAACATCATAGCAGCAGAAAATCCAAATACAGCTTATGTTCCGCATCATCATTATAACAACTTTTGAAACTATCTCTAAAGCAATGTAAAGGAAAGGTACACTACTAATGCCCAAAGTAGTGACCAGCAGCGACACGGGAGAATATCTATATATATCATACGTGGGAGCCTCCTGCTCGTCTCCGGATTGCTACCCGTGCATACACCTAACCTGTCTCTAGTCTGCCCATTTAAGAGCACCCAGAGTAATAAGAAGAGACATAAAACTCTGGGTCAAAGAAAAGTCTGGTATGAGCAATAAGCTACAAAACAGAACAATGATAGGTGTAATCCAATCATACCTGAATCTGGACCTGCAACCAAAGAGTCATCGCAACAAGATGTACAATACTCTAAGGTAACACTAACATAAGGTGTCAAGACAACGGGGGAAGGGGTGTGCATGTCATAGTGATGGCAAATAATAAATTATAGCAAACATCCTCACATCTCTCGCTCAGTGCGTAAAGCATAAGATATCTACTACTTTGGTCACCTAATCTTTGGGCCATGACGGAGTCCAACCCCGCATAACTATCACTACAAGCCCCTAATCCGTCTCTCAGTGGTGAACCAAAATTATAGGTATCGATAACCCCTTTGCACACGTCCCGCAGCAAAGTCCAACTCATGAAGTTAACCCGTTGGTTCCCAACTGGATTGTAAAGACCCGGGCTTTGCCCGATCCAATCGATCGCAAAATCGACCAAGACCGTTCAAATCCCGAATACTTTAACTTTGGGAATACAACAATCATCAGAACAAAACAGCAGACTTTTATAAACAGTACAAAATGTTTACATCAGAGTACAGAATATCAGAGTACATCGAATAAAAATAATTGCAGCGGAAGATAAATTTTACATTTAATTTATAATACATTGCAGCTGAACAAAACTAATACAGCGGAAGTCTTTTCTATATTCTGGACACAGCTTTATGCTTCAATCCAGTATCCTGCTAAAGAGATAAACCTGTAGACAAACTACTCGACTGCCCGTGTGGAAAAGAGGGCACCCGAGTTTGCAAAGGTGGAAACAAACAACGGGTCAGTCGTGGGACTGGTGTGAGAATTCTTAACTAACATAACTACTAATAATAGGGCAAATCCAAGGACCAC
Source organism: Allium sativum (assembly GCA_030737875.1). Classification (NCBI taxonomy): domain Eukaryota; kingdom Viridiplantae; phylum Streptophyta; class Magnoliopsida; order Asparagales; family Amaryllidaceae; genus Allium; species Allium sativum. The sequence continues at coordinate 1,039,668,672 of CM060916.1, read as the reverse complement.
GCCGCTAACGCGGAACGGGTTTACTCCAATGGATTGCTGTGCATAACAGTAAAGTAAATCGTCAAATAACGCAATGCTTTTTTAGAAAAATGAAACCACCATAAGACTCAGGTCCCATCACACAATGCAACGCACACCAGAGGATAGAGTTTTACCTTATGGTGATTAAAAGATGATAAATACGTAAAAACGATATTATTATTAGTGTGTATATGTTTTAATAAAACATTTCAATCATAATATCAATCCTAGGAAGCATAGGTACCATATATTATGCCTCCGTACTAGTAATACAATCAAAACCGCAAGGGTCGTATTGGAGATTTGGATTTCCATCATGAGTCAAGGCTAGGGCGGAGCTCCTTACCGATTCGAGACACTCTAGCTAATGTCCCAGGATTACCCGCAGTTAACCCTTGGAAATGGCAGGGCCGGCCCTCAAATACAGCTTAGAGGATTGGCAATTCCTAAGCACACGTTTCCCGGTCCTATAGGACCTATCCGAGGCGCGCCTCATTCCATCATCCACATAAGTAAAATGTCAGGCCGTGATAAAACCCCAAACACCACTTCTAGCTAGAAAGAAACGTGCTGCTCTCCCTGCGTTCCCTTTGCCCGTTTTAGACTCTACCGGTTTGTGAGGCTCGCGAAGTTACGTCATAACCACAAGGCCTGCTTTTCAACAAAGCCTTGATCATCTTCATCTTAGCGTGCCACATTGTCAATCCATACCGTGCCATTGATCGTCCATCCATATATAAACGGGTGTTAAGTAAAGAATAAATTCTTCACCACCAATCATTTATATATAGACAGAAAATCAATAACATGATATTAACGGAGTACAACGTCAGACACACAATCCATTTAAAACTTATGCTCTGGGTCTGAGCGAAAGTCAAATCCGTACAAATCAACACTACGTCCGGACGGCAACCACTGTAGCCCCTTCAAGGTAGCTACTCCAATCATGGGCATCAGCAGTCGTCGTCCATTCGATGTGAAGACCGTCGGTCTTCTATGGTCGTCTTTAAATCTTCAATTTTTAAACGTCGTTTAAATTGTTTGGAATGAGATAAACTCGGACTTCCCAAACAATTCTCGTGTATATATAAGTTGGAAATCATTTCATATCGTTTGATTTTAAATTTTTATATATATAATTATATATATAATTCCTCCATCCATTTCATCTTACTATATTATCCTAACAACCAATCTTCTTATTTATATGCAATAACTCATCACACCAAACAATGGTTTCTTTTATTAATGTTCTTCAATTTCCATACATATCCTACACACAAAAATGTATTTTGTGTATCATTCCAATTACAACCAAAAATGAATATTTTTGTACGTCCTTCATAATTTAACAAAAAATGAGTATTTTTGTGTCATTTCAATTCCTAGCCAAAACGAAATATATTTTGGTGTTAACTTCATTTCTATACGAACGAATATATTTCTTATCTCTTTCAATGCAAACCAAAAAAAATGATTTTTGCTATTTTATATTGGCAATGCAAATGTCCTTCTTAGGTGACGTCATGCAAATATAATTTTTAATATAAAATATAATATCATACCTTAATTACATAATAAGAATGTAATTCTAATTTACAGTGCAAATCCTCATTTATAGTTACATATATAAAAGTGTAAATTTTATTCGCTTACCACATTTCATTTCATAGTTTCAAATAAAAGTGTAATTTTAATTAATAAAATGTCCTTCTTATCCTAAATAACCTCTTTTAAACAAAAGGGACATGTTTATCTAGTTTAACACTTCTAATATAAGTGACATTCCAATCATATAATTACATATAAAAAAATGTAACTCTCATTTCTTTTTATTTTGATCACATGAAATGTAATTTCCTTTAACAAAACTTGTCAGTACAAAACAATGTCAACTTAATTTCTAACAAATGAATATTTTGTCATCCTTTTTCGTTTGATCAAAATGCATATTTCTTACTCTTGACAAATGAGTATCTTGTCATCCTTATATTTTCTATCTTTCTTTTATATTTGACAAAATGAATGTTTTGCCATTCTTTTTATCTATTTTTTTATAAAGATGAATCTTTCTTTTATTCTATCCATATAAAAATAATCTCTCTTTTTCCAATGACTTATACAACTATGAATGTACATGATAACAAACCTTCCATTACAATTGACATATAAACTGAATGTATATGTAAACAAATTTTACTTCATTTCTCTCATTACATATAAAAGTGAATTAATATATACGCAAGCTTATTTCATCTCTCTCTTTACATATAAAAAGGAATTTGTCGCTATTCTTTACCTTAACAAAAATTGAAGTTGTCATACTCTTTACATTAACCAAAATAAATATATTTCATTTCATATGCAATGCTATGCAACGTTAACAAAATAAATATATATCATTCATATGCAATGCTATGCAACGTTAACAAAATAAATATATATCATTCATATGCAATGCTATGTCATTAACAAAATAAAAGTATTTTCTTTTATTACATTAAATAAAAATGAAATTTCTATTGTCATTCTTCTTAAATTGTCAAAATGAATCTTTTGTTATTTTAATCTTTCTTCTACATTTACAAAAATATGATTTTTGTCGCTACTTCAATATATTGACAAAAGTGATTTTTGTCTCTACTTAATTATATTGACAAAAGTGATTCTTGTCGCTACTTAATTATATTGACAAAAGTGACTGTTTTAATCTAATATTAACATTCCTTATGAAAATGGCATGTGTAATTTACTAAATAAATGACATGTTTATTTTGTCAATTTTATATACAACATAAATGACACATCCATTTTGTTCATTTTAATACAATGACAGTTTTTATATTAACATAACATTATTAACACAAGCGATGTTCTTATGTTAGCATAACGTTATTAACCAAATGAACATACTTATGTCGGTTCTAATTCAACATAACATAAAAATGAATATTTTATGTGGGTAATTCATAAAATGAAAATTCCAACATGATAAACAAAGAATACTTTTTTTTTTCTTCACAATATATAAATTCCCTTTCTAACATGTAACATCTCCGTTATATATATACACAATATAAATATATGATTTTTATGGTTTGCACAAATTTTTCTTTTACAAACATGAATATTAACTAAAATGTTTGTCTTCGTCGTGCACACAAAATCATGTCAACATAAATACGCACAATCATCACAAACAATCAACATGGAAATAATCATACATGCAGCAACAACATGAATTTCATACGATATGAATATAGTTTTTGCAGTGAATTAAATGAATAAATAATTTTATTTTAAAAATAGAATTCTCACATTGATTTTTGCTGAAAATTTGACTGTCTCGGATTCAGCTCTGGTCTGCGCCATCGCGAAGAGCTCGGAAAGACAAGTCCAACGCAATTTATGGTTCGTCAATCGGACCTCGTACGAGAGAGTTATGATTTATTAAAGTTGGACATAATTAAATAATTAATTAATATTCGTGAAAATACCTAAAAATTTCACTGTCTCAGAATTGGACAAAATTAGGGTCCACGCGTCCATCTCGTCGCCACGATCCCAACGCACCTGAAATCGTCGATTTTCGACTTCGTATGAGTGAGTTATGCAATTTTAAAGTTCTGGAAATTAATTAAATAATTTAAAAATAAAATAGAAAATACCCTCAGCCCGTTGACCGCGAAACACTGTTCACCGTAGAACTTTGACCGCAATTTGCCGCTGCTTCAGGCCACCTGACGCCACGGGACCACCGCCAACGTCTTCGTCTTGGCGAGACGCACCACCACCAGAAAGAGCCGCCCCTGAAGCTTCTCCGATCATCGGGAAATCGCCTACGAACGATTTCGCCTCGCGGGTCCCACAGGCCGCCTCACACCTCCAAACTGCCTGAAATTTGGCGAGCACCTCCACCTCACGTAGACGAAGAACTTCCGTGTTTGTGACTTCGTCTAATTCTTCCTCGATTCACGGGAATTTCTTGATTTACGTTTTGAGCTTCTGAATTTCGAAAACAGCGAGCTTTAAGACGAGATTCCGGCGAATCCGAGCGCTGTTTGACGAAACCGACGACACCATTAGCTTCGTATCGTCGAGACCTTCGAGTGGACATATAATTTGCTATGGTTTGAAGAGATTTTATTTTCGACAAATTTTAGAGGAAGAGAGAGCCGCCATGGAAATTGAGAAAAATGATGTAAAAGAGAAGTGGCTGCTGTGAATTTCGAATTTCAGCCCTAAATTCTGAGGAAAAAGATAATATATACTATGGGTCTACTTTTGGTTTGGGCCCAAATATCATTACGTGTCCAATTACTAAATTTTCAACTGTTTTCTTCAATTCAAAAATTCTTATAAATACATGCTGATTTCAAAATTAATAAAATTTTAAACATAATTATTTCAGGTCATTACGAATCCAACGAACCTGATTTCGTAATTTTCCGAGTCCGTATGAATTTATTATGAATTTCCGAAGTCTGAAAATATGATATTTTTCACTGTAAAAATTATACCGGCCACAAAATAATTCCAAAAATTATAAATTTTAGAATTTAACCTTATTTTAATATTCCGAATCCATAGAAACTGGTCTCGTCGAATTCGGAGTTCGTTTGCAAAAATTTCATTTTTCAGGCGTATATTTTTAATATTTAAAAATACCAAAAATAGTGGAATTTTTCCGAAACTCAAAAATATAAGTTCTTATAGTCATTTTTATATGTGAACAACATTCTGAAACCAATGGAGATGGTTTCGGGTCCTAATTCCTTATTCTGCAAAAATTTTACGTTTCGGGCCTTATATATAATATATACGAATTCTATAGCGTTTTTCTGAAAATTTAATTTTCTCATAACTTACAATTTATAAACTGAAATCTTAATTTCTGAAACTCTTTGGAAAGATATTTTCAATACGGTCCTAGCGTTTCTTGTTTCGTCCAATTCCGATTTATATTTTATTTTATATAATTTTTCAAAGTTGGAATTTCAAATCTGAAATTACCGCGCCGTTTTCAGGCTCGGAATGGATTTAATATAAATTTCAAGTTCGCGCTCGAAATAAAATAAGTTTTTCATCGTTATTATTTAAAATAAATAATTTTAAATATATTCATTCATTAAAATTTCTTAAAATAAAATTTTAAAATTAACCCCAAAAATCAGGGCTGTTACATGGATCCTGGGTGCAAACTTCCCATTTGGACTACCTTTGTATCTCGGGTTATGGTCTTCTCCGGATCGGTTCGGATATGCTCTTCTTCAATATGCTTCGGATTGTGCTCCTCGAAGTAGTTCTGTCTGTGATCATCCACATTGGGTCGGGTCAGGTTTCTCCATCCAAATCAGTTCGGTTCGGATCACGATCGGTTCGTAATGGGGCTTCGGATCGGGTCGGGTCTTCATCACCAGTTCGAGCTCGATTCCTATTCGGATCGGGGTCTCCAAGCGGTTCGGGTCGGATGGCTCTCCAGATGGACGGGTAGAATCAGAGCTTCAAACGAAAGGGGTCGGTTCGGTGCCACTGTCCACGAGCGGTTCGGATCGGGTAGTGCTTCACGATCGGGTTGGGTCGGAGCTTCATGGTGCTCCACGGTTTGGTTCGTACTCCCCTCCTCCGATCCGATCCGGTTCGGCTAATTTCCTGCACTTCTTTCCAGCGACTGTTTTACGCCATTAGACGGCATTTTTGACCAATCTAACTTTTCTAATCAATCACAAAACATACCATACAGTCATAGCAACATATAGAATCGACCACAAACACTAAAACAACAATTTGGTGGGTTAAAATGGATCAAACATAGCCAAAACCCCATATTTTCCCTTAAGCATCTTTAAGCAAAGATAATTATAGGATTAGTAAAACTTAACCATATTAACAAAATTTTCTAACAGAGGGCTAAAACAATATTTCGAAATTAATGAACATTTTTCAGATTTTTAGCATGTATAAATTTGCTAATTATCACTAATTACCCTTAATTAGCCATAATTAGTGAGGGACTATGCAAATCACTCACCTTAGCCACAAACAAATTACCAAATCTGAAATTATCTCTATTTGGGCGCGAATTCCAAGGCAAACAGCAGTTCTAATACTGATTTGGTGAAGATCTTCCTTGATTCTATGTGGATTTGGCTTAATTAGCGATTAGAAGGCGATTTGGGGTGTTTTAGATGTTGGAGGCCATTACTAGGGTTCCAAGAATGAAAGTGACAGTTGTGAAAGTGAGAAAAAGGGTGTTCTCTAAACCCTGACAACCCTTAAATACTCCAAATCCCGAAATCCCCCAATGGGCCTAGTTGTTAATCACCCGGTTAAACCCGCTAATGCTGTTTTCACCATCTGAAACTTGTTTCAGCCATATCTCCCAAACGGTAGTCCGTCCGGCTAATGTGACCACTCTACGGAAAGATAAACCATCATCCAGATCTAATGGAAGTGATTTCAAGTCAAAACTTCTTTCCAATCAAAAGTTATGGCCGAAACAAGATCAACTAGGGGCAAAACGGTCACTTAAAAATTGGCAAAAATCATGAACATGGGAAATGACCTTAATAGTCGTCCCCCAAAGTTACATGACCATACGACCTTCTATGATGATGTAATAAATATTCTACGATCCTCTGATGCGTAAAATGCGGGTCGTTAAACTCTCCCCCCTTAACAAATTTCGCCGCCGAAATTCCGTAACTAAGAAACGAACAATGGATCCCGCATGCCTACCAGCCATACACAACAATCAAACATGCAAAACAAACAGAACCAATCTATCCTAGCATGCAGTTTACTAACAAGGGAAGAATCAACGTCGCTAAAATCTTACCAGGCAAAGAGCTTTGGATACAACTTTCTTATGTCATCCTCTACTTTCCAGGTACAGTTGTTCTCTCGTCATCGATTCCCATCTCTACCCTAGAGGTGATTTCCAATAGGTTAGGATCGTCTCTCTGACTGGAACTGATCCATTCAATCCAGATCGATCTAATCGTCAAGCTTACTAGCGTTTCTGAATCAAATTCACACTTAGGTCTGAAATCATATCCCGTGACATACTCTAGTTGCTTCCATTCCGCAAACATAGCCTCTAAACTAGCATGTTTCCTACCCAATGCATCAGCTACCGCACCTAGTCCGGTATTACGGCATCCGTCTATACTATCATCTTCTTAGGTAACGCCAAATTTCCAACTACATTCCAAATGTCCTTTCAAGTCCAACTTGAATCCTTCCTACATTCGTACCGCATGTCCAACGTACATTCACCTCCTAGAGGCAAACTAGACCCATCCAATGAACCTAGGTACTCCACTTATACTCGTACTACACGTCCAACGTACATTCACCTTCTAAAGGTGAACTAGACTCATCCAATGAATCTAGGTACTCTACCTCCGAGTCCAAGTCCAACTTGAAGGTCCTATATCCGCTGAATCTCCAAGGTCAACGGACGCTCCACAATGCCCAACGTACTTCAAGTCTAACGTAAAGTATCTTACACCCGTCATATCACCATGATCAATGAACTTATCCTATTTCCATTCAACAGGATCCTACAGGTGATACTCAAGAGAAGAAAGGTAGGACCAAACACAACAACCATAGCATCCATCAAACAAACCCTATCTATCACCTGCTAAAGCCATGAATACGTCGATACCTGTATGTCTGGTCCAACCAACATCAACAACTAATGGAAGCCCTGCCTCCAAACGGACTACTGTACGTCCAACGTACGTTTATCCTCCAAGGATAACTAGATCACGTCCAACAGATCCAAGGTAAGTAGGCGTCCCCAGATACCCCGGCTTTTAGTCTGCCTGAAACACTCGAGTCCCACCCAAGTCTATCCATTATCTTGCTGCCTTCTCGAGTCCAACCCGAGCCAACCCAATTCCTTGTAGCCTTCTCGAGTCCAACTCGAGTAAATCTATTACCCATAAACTCAGACCCAATCTTGAGTATCCATTACCTACAAACCCTAGTCCAACGTGAGTCGTCTCCCTATTTTTTGCATCTCCAAGATCAACGAACACATCCTATTCTTTCAAAAAGAACATCAACATAGGGTCCTAAACAATCTATTACTTTGCATCTTTCTCGAGTCCCACTCGAGTTACTCATAACCCTATCGAGTCTAACTCGGGGCAGTCCATACCATCGAATAGTCTTATCCTGTCACAGCTGCCCATTACTCCTCGAGTAAACCAAGATATCATCTAATGAAAATCACAACAACTAATTATCTCATGCAAACCATCCTAGTCGACTTCGACATTCGCCGAGCACAAGCCCCAAAGGCCTAAACCAATATCAGACAAGCACCCAAGGAAATATCTCCCTCGAGTTCAGACAATCTACGTAAGTTGATATGACAAAAACATCAAAACACTCAAGCATTCATAACTAACTCTGGCTATCCTTGCCAATCTTGCTTGAGACTACCGTCGATCGCATGGCCAAGTCCTGACCAAACTAATGTACATCCAATGTACATTTGCTTCTCTAACTCCCGTTATCATCTTCATCATAAGGTAGGCGATCCAATACCACCTTTCATCCATCATAATGGTCGTCAAAGACTCTTCACAATCTACTATCACTCTATACCTTTAGAGTCATCGGCTCCCAAAATCAAGCTAGACCTAGTAAAGCTCAAAATAAAGCAATCACAACAAACATACATCCATAACTCGATAAGACCAAATTATGACAAATCCTACAAAGGCTAGTGAAACCACCTATCGGGTTTGCCACTACTAAGGTCTATCGACTACCTCGGGTTCCAATTCCAACTTCTCTACCAGGTCGCTAGGTACGAAGGAATGGGAAGTCCCGATATCAAACAAACTCGAACAGAAACATCTTAAATAGGAAGCATACCTCGGATAACGACACCTTTTTCCTTCTGCGCCGCAGTTGGGGAATTCGACGAAGAAGGAACAGCGTTGATAGCATATGCTTTCACGATCTGCTTCTTCCTAGGAGGTTGTGGACATTCATTCTTGTGATGTCCCGCTTGGCCACAATTAAAGCACTTCCTTTCCCCAGGCTTTTCCTGACAATCTCTGGCATAGTGGCCCTTCTTGCCACAGCTAAAGCACTCGCCATCTTTCTTATTTTTCTTATTCTGACCATCCATGGTTTGGTCTTGTTTCCTCTTATTCTGGGAATTATTCTTGCTCCACCGCCTGCTGGCGGCTTTGGGTCCTCTGTAGATGCAATAGCAACCTTAGTCTTTGGTTTAGGGTAAAAACTCTCTGACCTTAACGCCTTTCCTACAATCGATTCAAACGTCTCATCGATGTGATTTATTAGCCTTTCCCCCAAGTACTCATCTAAACCAGTTATGAACTTCTCATTCTTCTTCTCGGCAGTATCTATAAGGGATAATCCATATTTCGATAAAGTATCGAACTCAGCAATATACTCCGAGACTGCCCTACCATTCTGCTTAAGCTCCAAGACTTCCTAAACAATTCTGACTTCTGAGCAGCTAAAATAAACTTATCACTGAAACGAGTTCTAAACTGATCCCAAGTGACTTGATCCACTGGAGTAGCTGCCTTAATAGCGTTCCACCAATTCATTGCCCGTCCTTGCAGCTGACGGGATGCTAGCCTTCTCTTCATCGCATCCTCGATACCCAAGTCTTTGAAGATACGCTCACAGCTATCCAACCAATCTTGAACATCCGTAGCCGATTCCGTTCTATGGAACGACTTCCCACCAAGACTAGTACAATCCTTAATCAGCTTGGCGAAATTAGCCCTAGGTGCCTGCACTACTGGACCACCACCATTGCCAGCATTGGTAGCTGCCCTCTGCATATCCCTAAGCATCTCTCTCATGAAGTTGGTGAACATCGCCCTCATATCAGGGTCATTCCTATTGTTAGCCCTTGGACCCGTATTCCTTAAGTTTCAGCTCATCGTTCAATCTGTAAAGTGAAAACGATTAACCATCTCTTCAGTGGTGCCAGTGCAGTGCGACTTCGCCCTTAACTATACTAATAGTACATATATAACTAGCTTTTGAAAACCAAAATATAACAAATATGTGCTCTCATATACATATACTATCTCTCCCTGATGTCTTCCCCTAGGTTAACTACGCAACCTAGGCTCTGATACCAAGTGTGACGGCCCGCCCTTCACCAGCCGACATTTCCAATGAAAGTGCACTGTGCCGATGTCCCACCAGCATGGGATGGTCGTCAAAGAAAGGAAAAGTAAGGAATTTGAACTAGCAAGGAGCCTATAGAATGTCTCACAACGCATGGGATAAAATATAATAATAACATACTCTGGCATAAATAGGCGAGACAGTATATAAGCTGAAAACTAAACATCATAGCAGCGGAAAATCCAAATGCAGCTTATGTTCCACATCATCATTATTATAACTTTTGAAATTGTCTCTAAAGCAAAGTAAAGGGAAGGTACACTACTAATGCCCAAAATAGTGACCATCAGCGACACAGGGAGAATATATACATATATATCATACGTAGGAGCCTCCTGCTCGTCTCCGGACTGCTACTCGTGCATACACCTAACCTGTCTCTAGTCTTACCATTTAAGAGCACGCAGAGTAATAAGAAGAGACATAAAACTCTGGGTCAGACAGAAGTCTGGTATGAGCGATAAGCAACAAAACAGAACAATAACAGGTATAATCCAATCATACCTGAACCTGGACCTGCAACCAAAGAGTCATCGCAACAAGATGTACAATACTCTAAGGTAACACCAACATAAGGTGTCAAGATAACCGGGGAGGGGGTGTGCATGTTATAGTGATGGCAAACAATCAAGCATAGCAACCATCCTCACATCTCTCGCTCAGTGCGTAAAGCATACGATATCTACTACTTTGGTCACCTAATCTTTGGGCCATGACGGAGTCCAACCCCATATAATTATCACTATAAGCCCCTAATCCGTCTCTCAGTGGTGAACCAAAATTATAAGTATCGATAACCCCTTTGCACACGTCCCGCAGCAAAGTCTAACTCATGAAGTTAACCCGTTGGTTCCCAACTGGATCCTGGGTACAAACTTCCCATTTGGACTACCTTTGCATCTCAGATTTTGGTCATCTCCGGATCAGTTCGGATATGCTCTTCTTCACTATGCTTCGGATAGTGCTCCTCGAAGTAATTCTATCGGGTCGGATTTCTCCATCCAAATCAGTTCGGTTCGGATCGCGATCGGTTCGTAATGGGGCATCGGATCGGGTCGGGTCTTCATCACCAGTTCGAGCTCGAATCCTGTTCGGATCGGGGTCTCCAAGCGGTTCGGGTCGGATGGCTCTCCAGCTGGACGGGTAGAATCAGAGCTTCAAATGAAAGGGGTCGGTTCGGTGCCACCATCCACGAGCGGCTCGGATCGGGTAGTGCTCCATGATCGGGTCGGGTCGGAGCTTCATGGTGCTCCACGGTTCGGTTCGTACTCCCCTCCTCCGATCCAATCCGGTTCGGCTAATTTCCTGCACTTCTTTCCAGCGACTGTTTTATGCCATTCGACGGCATTTTTGACCAATCTAACTTTTCTAATCAATCACAAAACATACCATACAATCATAGTAACATATAGAATCAACCACAAACACTAAAACAACAATTTGGTGGGTTAAAACAGATCAAACATAGCCAAAACGCCATATTTTCCCTTTAGTATGTTTAAGCAAAGCTAATGATAGGATTAGTAAAACTTAACCAAATTAACCAAATTTTCTAACAGAGGGCTAAAACAATATTTCAAAATTAATGAACATTTTTCCAGATTTTTAACATGTATAAATTCGCTAATTATCACTAATTACACTTAATTAGCCATAATTAGTGAGGGGCTATGCAAATCACTCACCTTAGCCACAAACAAATTACCAAATCTGAAATTATCTCTGTTTGGGCGCGAATACCAAGGCAATAAAGCAGTTTTAATACTGATTTGGTGAAGATCTTCCTTGATTTGATGTGGATTTGGCTTAATTAGCGATTAGAAGGTGATTTGGGGTGTTTTAGATGTTGGAGGCCATTACCAAGGTTCCAAGAATGAAAGCGGGGGCTGTGAAATTGAGAGAAAGGGTGTTCTCTCAACCCTAACAGCCCGTAAATACTCCAAATCCCGAAATCCCCCAATGGCCTAACTGTTAATCACCCGGTTAAGCCCGCTAATGTTGTTTTTCACCATTTGAAACTTGTTTCAGCCATATCTCCCAAACGGTGAGTCCGTTTGGCTAATGTGACCACTCTACGGAAAGGTAAACCATCATCCAGATCTAACGGAAGTGGTCTTAGGTCAAAACTCCTTTCCAATCAAAAGTTATGGCCCAAACAAGATCAGCTAGGGGGAAAATGGTCATTTAAAAATTGGCAAAAATCATGAACATGGGAAATGACCTTAATAGTCGTCCCCAAAGTTACATCACCATATGACCTTTTATGATGATGAAATAAATATTCTACGATCCTCTGATGCGTAGAATGCGGGTAGTTACACATAGCCTGTCAACCAATCAATTGACATACAACTAAACAATTAGGATTAGTGTATGTCAAATATCATCCCATTACCCGTGTGGGGTTTCAATCAAACACACCGATTTTATTTGTGCAGTGGTGATGTGTAAAATATATCGTCCCAATCAATATCAGTCAAATGAGTGTACATAAACAAATCGCCTGATTTGTAAATGAATATTTATTTTCATTCATATACTCGTTAAAAATTATATTTTTAATGATAAAAAATTTATTTCAACACATGAATATTTTGTACAGTTCATTTATACAATAAAAATGATATTTTTATTGTTCTAACATTTTTAGAAAATTTCGGCAGCATAACGACACGATACTAGAACCGGAATAAGGTCTAGTGTAACACCCCACACCCGCTAAGGTCACTCACTAAGGGAATGCCTTAACTTCAGTGGAGTATTTTAAGTGAATATAGAACAGAAAAATTACAACAAGACAGATATAAATAATACTTGAAAATCTAAAACATCATTTCATTGCAGCAGAAGATAAACATGTTTGGTTACAATACCAAAACCAACTAAAACAAGAGTCAAGTACTAAATATCCATCCTGATAAAAACATAAGTACATAATCCCACTACATAACTAATAGCCATAATAGAAAAGATAAGCTGAGCTTTACATCAACGGTCCAAGCTCCAAAAGATAGATAAAGCAATCTGATCAAAGCCCATTAGTGCTAGGCCCACTCTGAGAACCTGAGGGTTGGGAAAAAGATAAAAACAACGGGGTCAGACATAAGTCTGAGCGAGTCCTATAACTTTAACAATACAATCATTAAAGTTATTAGGGTATGATATAAACTTGGTACGGTAATGACTGGGGATAAATGACTACACTAAGCAGCCAACTAGACATAGGATGAACCAAGATATCGGTAAAGACGCATCTACCTACCCAAGGATAATTGCTACACTGTACCACACCAGTCATTCCTACTAAAAGGTTGATCCCACCCAAGGACTTAGAAAATATAACTAGTAGTTTCGTGTACCCCTAGCTGACCACGTAGGTGCCGTCTGCCCCTATCTCCACTAGGTGTACCCACTACTCCCCAAGTGATCGGCTCCCTACCGTAGATACCCATGCTGGCCCCACAGTGGGGTGTATCACTCCCCAAAGTGGCAACCCGATACAACCAACGGTGCACGGCTTATACCTACACGAGGCAACAACGTCTTACCTACCAGCCCGGGCCCACACACGCATATGAAACCCGTTGGACTTGCGTTGCCACCGCTAACCCGTTTTGGCCTCTTATAGTCAAGCCCAGTACGCGTGTCCCGTCCTCGACATGGGTCGAGCCCACAAAGATACGTTTTGGGTTACTGGTTGAAATGGGCCCCCACAAGCTACCCACCTAAGCTTGTCCCTTTCTAGTGCATCCTACTTAACCCTTTAATCATGTTTAATTACATGTTTCCACTTGGTTAAGTATTCTAATCGTATTTTCTATTGCCACCCAAGGCAACCCACTAGATTTCCACATGCCACCCAAGGCACTTACTTGATTTCCACATGCCACCCAAGGCACCCACTTAACCCCTCATGCCCCACTACATGCTTATCTGGTTAAGTGTTTCTTAATTGATTAAGAACGTAACCTTTGTAAAGACCTCTCACATTAGACTATCTTTTATGGCAGCTGGATTTGCCGGTCGGGTCCGGGCAGCCTTACGCCATAACCGAGTCTAACCTCGTGTCTTTACACTTGTCACGTATTTAGTTTATGCCTAAGACCTCTCACATTGGGCCAATCATTTGTAGCCGCTGGATTTGCCGGTCGGGTCCGGGCAGTCTTATGCTACAAAAGGGTCCAACCTCGTGTCTTAGTCGATTAATTACACCTAATTAATCACCCCCATATCTTGAATTAATTTTCCCTAATTAATTCCAATTTAATGATGTACATAATTGACTCAATTATGTCCATCCACTTATGGTATGCCACATCATACCAATTTCACCACAATTTTGTTAACATGAATATTAACCCCATCGTTCCCCACGTAATACGCTAACATGACATACTTAAAAGGGAAGATTCATCACAAATACAATGGGTTCAACTTAGCATAACATTAGCATCAACATGGGTTTTAAAGGTGTCAACTTGCATATATGACCATAGCATCAAACCCAACTAGCATAAATAACCAACCCAAACTTGCATGAATCACATATGTCATAAAGAGGGTAACTTGCATAGATGTTCATGTCATAGACCCATCATAAAGGGATAAACTTGCATACATGTCATAGGTCTAAAAAGGGATGAACTTGCATATGTTACTCACATCATAAAAAGGGGTAAACATGCATATATATGCATGACATACAAAGGGGTAAACTTGCATATGTATGCATATCATACAAAGGTGTAAACTTGCACATGTTACTTGCATATAATCAAACACCAAACTTGCATAACATGTCATATATGAACTTGCATATAATCAAACACCAAACTTGCATACCATGTCATATATGAACTTGCATATAATCAAACACCAAACTTGCATAACATGGTGTCATAATGGATCAATGTTTATCATAGTGATTTGCATAACTAGCATCATGAACATATAGCATAAAACTTGCATAACTAGCATCATGAACATATAGCATAAAACTTGCATAACTAACATCATAAATACATAGCATATGATAACATAACTTGCATTGATCCACATACATAACCATAACCTCATTATATCCTATCATAATTAGTTCAGCAATTTCTTGCTAAAGGCATAGAAACTCACAACTTGTTGATTAGCACTCCTATGAAGAAGATTAAGTTGCTAGAGTTGATTAGAAGTTTATTTGAGAAGCTATCTTCTTCTACAATTTGATGGAGGCTCCTTCTAGTTGCATTTTGACGGCATGACGACGTTGTAACTATTTTTAGTATGAATTAGGGTAGTCTTAGGGTGTATTTATAGATTTAGGATATAGTTTAGGCCCTTAGATTAACCCTAGATTAGGTTACAGCCATCAGATTTCGTCACAAGCCCTAAACACAGCCCAACAGCCAAAAACAATGCACCCAGGCCAAACCTGGTCGAGTACCCAGGTCGACACCCGTGTCGACTGGGCAGTCGACATGGGTTAGGGTGGTGTCGACTGGGCAGTCGACATCCCTGTCGACCTGGCCTGCGCGGGAGTTTTCCCGCCTTCCCCCTGTGTGTTGAATTTCGAATTTGAACCTGAAATTTAAATCTGTTTTGAACTTAGAATTTTCTGAAAACTTCGTTGGGCCATAACTTGGTCATACGGACTCCGATTTTCGAAAACTCGGACTCTATTTCGCGTATTTTTCCGAGACGAACATAATGGCGCAACCCGTTTCCCCTAATTCAGATCTTAAAATTTAATTCTTCCCTGATTTATATTATAACAAGTTATTCAACATAGGGGGTGTTACATTCTCCCCTACTCAAAGGATTTCGTCCCCGAAATCTCCAAGTCAAGAAGAACGTATCCTACCAACCAAACAACCATCTACTAAACCATCAAACACTGGCATCCATTGTCTTTAATGTTTCTAATGCTGTATTAACATATGCAAAAAGTGTGTGTATATGTTCCCTGTCTAATGCAAAATCAGGTGGTCTACTGATTCAGTTGACCTCCTTAATGCAAACCATGATAGTGCCATGCATCCAATATGTATGCGAAAGATCCCTATCGACACATACTATTTCTACATGTGTGCACAACCATACACCAAAATGCATCATCCATATGATAAAACAATCATTATACATCCATTAATATAGCTACCTACACTCAATTATATGCAATATGCAATATGAAGTGACTGAGCCGATCTAGTGTCTAAAGTGTGTGTATATGCATCCACGAGCAACTACTAGCAACCACTTGCATCCACACGCATCCATCAATCATAACATGTCTCAAACACATGTTTCAACCATATGTTTACCCTATCTAAAGGTCAAAGGTACTAATGAGAGGACATACTAAAGATAAGATAAGCACTAGACAAACGATAAAGGAGAAGTTAAAAGACATACCCTCAAAAAGGAATGGGTACAGTGAACGCATCTTCGCTTCTGTCTCCCAAGTAGCGTTGCTCTCATCATCTCCCCATTGCACTTTGACTAGTTGAACCTCTCTGTTTCTCAACTTCCTAGTCTCTGACCCAAGGATGCGAGTAGGAGCTCGTCGAATCGTTGCATCACGCTCTACCTCCACTTCCCTAAGCAAGCTCGGCTCTACCACCTCTGCGGTCTCATGTAGGCACTTCCTCAAATGTGACACATGGAATACGTCATGTACACCACTAAGTCTCTCGGGCAGATCCACTCTATATGCCATCTGTCCAATCCTTTCCTTAATAGGAAACGGTCCGACAAACCTTGGTGCTAACTTCCCAACGGAGCCAAAGCGGACAACATTCCGTAATGGAGACACTTTGACAAAAACCATGTCCCCAACATCAAACTCCAGATCCGTCCTCCTCTTATCCGCGTAAGATTTCTGCCTATCTTGCGCTGCTTTCATCCTTCTTCGAATCAAATCAATCTTTTCCGAAGTCTCTCTAAGCATATCGGGCCCAAGCAAGATCTTATCCGTAGATTCCCACCAACATGTAGGTGATCGACAAGGCCTTCCATAAAGAGCTTCAAAAGGAGCCATACCAATACTAGGCTGAAAGCTGTTATTATACGCGAACTCCACCAATGGAAGATGCTCTTCCCATGTACCTCCAAAATCTAAGATACATAGCCTCAAAAGGTCTTCTAGAACACGATTCACCCTCTCGGTCTGGCCGTCCGTCTGAGGATGATATGCGGTGCTCAAACACAATTGAGTCTCTACTGCCTCTTGCAAACTCTTCCAAAACTCGCTAGTGAAGATAGGATCTCGATCGCTCACTATGTTAGAAGGTACACCGTGCAATCGAACTATTTCTCGAAGGTAAACTGAAGCTAGCCATGGAGCAGTCCTCTTGCTCTTCACGGGTATGAAATGGGCGCTCTTAGTAAGTCTGTCTACCACAACCCAAATTCCCGTATTACCCTTCCTCGATCTCGGTAACCCATCAATAAAATCCATCGAGACGCTATCCCACTTCCATTGCGGAAATTCCAATGGGTGAAGCAACCCACCAGGTTTCTTTTGCTCCGCTTTCACTTGTTGGCACACCAAGCATCTAGCGACATACTCGGCCACATCTTTCTTTATACCGGCCCAAAAGAAAACTCGCTTCATGTCTTGGTACATCTTGTCCCCACCGGGATAAATGGTCATCTTCGAACGATGCGCATCATCAAGAATAGCCTTCCTCAAACCCTCGTCTTGCGGTACACAAAGTCTACCGTCTCTACGCAACCACCCCCTATCGTCTAGGGTGTACCTACTCAAATGGCTGGACGACTCCCCCCTTATGAGCCTCTCTACCAACTCAACCAACTGTGGGTCGTCCGGCTGTGCCTCGCCAATCCGCCCCAAAAGAGTAGGTCTGACCTCTAAGGATGCTAGCAAACCGGGTATAAAGTCAACGGAAGGTCTGAAATCAAACATCGAGATAAATTCCAAGCTTCGTCGTTCCACGAACAATGGACTCAAGGACAAACTTTTTCTGCTTAAGGCGTCCGCCACCACGTTACCCTTGCCAGGGGTATACGCTATCTCGAAATCATAGGATGCTAAGAAATCCATCCACCTTTGCTGTCTTAAGTTCAAATCCTTCTGAGAACACAAGTACTTCAATGATTTGTGGTCAGTGAACAATTCGAACCTCTCGCCAAGAAGATAATGGCGCCAAGTCTTAAGCGCAAAAACAATAGCGGCCAACTCTAGATCATGTGTAGGGTAATTTTTCTCATGCTTTCTCAACTGCCTTCCCCTATAGGCTATTACCCTTCCCTCTTGCATTAAGACTGCGCCTAGTCCTGTCCCACAAGCATCGGTATAAACAACAAATGGCTTACTCCCATCTGGCAACACTAAGACTGGAGCTGTGGTTAAAGCTCTCTTTAACCGTTGGAACGCATCATCACAATCTACGTCCCATGTGAAGACTAGATTCTTCTTTGTCAAGCGAGTTAATGGGGCTGATATCTTCGCGAAGTCCTTGATAAACTTCCTATAGTAGCCAGCCAACCCCAAGAAACTCCTCACCTCGGTAGCATTCTTTGGAACCTTCCAATCTTGGATGGACACTACCTTCGCGGGATCCACAGCTATCCCTTCCTTAGAGACCACGTGCCCTAAGAACCGCACTTGCTTCCTCCAAAAGTGACATTTAGAGAATTTAGCCTTAAGGCTATGCGCTCGAAGAGTCTCCAACACTTCCCTAAGATGTAGGGCATGCTTTTCTTCACTCTTAGAAAAGACTAAGATGTCATCCACAAAGACCACCACAAACTTATTAAGGTACTCCCTGAACACCCTACTCATCAAATCAACAAAGTATGCAGGGGCGTTCGTCAAACCAAAGGGCATCACCAGCCACTCGTAGAAACCATCCGGAGTCCTAAAGGCAGTCTTGTCTATGCTATCCTCAGCCACTCTCAACTGATGAAACCCCGTGGCTAAGTCCAACTGCGAAAACACTGAGGCGCCAACCAACTGATCAAAGAGATCATCAATCCTCGGCAATGGGTGTCTATTCTTCTTTGTAAGCTTGTTGAGTTCTCTATAGTCTACACAAAGTCTGAGGGACCCATCTGCCTTCGTGGCAAAAACTACTGGAGCACCCCACTCCGATATACTTCATCTTATGAACCCCTTCTCAAGCAACTCCCCTACTTGCTTATGGAGTTCCCTCCTCTCACGAGGAGCCATGTGGCACACTGGCAAAGATACTGGCTTAGCATTGTCCACCAGATATATTCGAAAGTCTATCTCCCGCTTCGGAGGTAAGCCCTTCACCTCCTCAAACACATCCGAGTATTCCCAGACCACTCTAACAGATCGCAAACTCTCGACTGAAGCGTCCAGCGATTCAAGATAACTTAGCATAACAGAATTCATGGGATTACAAGAGATCTCGAGAGTGTTCCCCAAGCGGGTCATGAGCCTAACAACTCTCCTTTCACAATCAAGAACGGCACCATTACTGGATAACCAGTCCATGCCCAAAATCAACCCATAGCCCGTGAAGCCCAAAACAAAAGCATCACATCTAAACTCAACGCTAAGTATGGAAATCTTCAAACCCAAACATATCATGGACAAATAAGTGGAGCCCCCAATTGGGTTTGAAACAACCAAGGGATCATCTACTAGACTGGTGTCTAAGTGCAGTGACTCAACTAATGATGATGAGATAAACGAATGCGATGCGCCAGAGTCAAACAAAGTACGGACAGGATGATCAAACAGAAAAACCGGACTTTCAACGGAAATAGTTCTACCTCTTTCCTGAATCGGTGGAACCGCGAGAGCCTGAACTTGCCCCCTTGCCTGACCTGGTGCCATAAGAGCTTGCACCTGTCCCCCTGAGGTAGATCCCGTCCTCTGCCCCTTCTTAGGGCAGTCCTTCACTAGATGCCCTGCTTCACCACAGTGGAAGCAGCCCGTCTTCTTCTTCTTCCGACAATCTTTGCTTAGGTGGCCTGGTGTCCCGCAATTGAAGCACTTCTTCTTTCCCTTGCCACCGTTGCCTTTCCCACCCTTGTTTTGCTGTTGCTGTTGAGGTCTCTTCTGATCTCCTTTCTTCTCAGGTGCCTTATTAGCATTGGGACCCTTCTCTTCCTCATGCATAAGTGCCATGTCTACTAGCTTCTCAAAGGTGGCCCCCATAGGGATGTGAGTCATAGCCAATCCATGCATCAGTTCATTCAAGCCTTTAACGAACCTCAAAGCTTTCTTCTCCGGTGTATTCACCATGTCTATGCCAAACCTTGCTAGCTGATTAAACTTGTTGACATATTCCTTCACTGATAGGTTTCCTTGCTTTAGAGTCAAGAACCTTTCCATATACAGATTTTCTTCCGCCCTTGAAAGAAACTTTGCCACAAACCTTTGCCTGAAATCCGCCCAAGAGTCAACAGGGCGCTCTCCATTAGTGACCTCCCACCAGAACAAGGCCTCTCCCTTCATTAACCAAGAGCTAACTTGACTTTCTTTCCTTCTTCCATCTCAAAGATATCTATCAACTCTTCCACCTCCTTAAGCCAATCTCTAGCTTCCACAAAAGTTTCTGATCCTTGAAAAGGTTTCCCTCCCATAGCCTTAAATTCCTTGCAAGTCTTTGCAAAAGTATTCGTGCGAGGAGGAGGAGGAAGATCGGGTGCAACTAGTGGTGGAGGAACATTTGTTGGACCCACAGCGGTGGCCCTAGCCTCCATCAATCTCCTATACCATACTGGTATCGTCACACCCTCCGGAAAGTTAAGATCTTCAGCCATGCTGAAACGAAAAGGAAAGATTCAAAACGGAGAATTCGAAAGATAAAGATATGGCTATTGGGGATTATGCTTTTCTTTCAAAAACTTTTCTCTTAAAAGACATGTTTTTGAAAATACTTCTTCCAAAAATGTTTTTAGAAAAATAGTTTTTCTAAAAATTTTATCTGTTCTGGTAACCTTCAGCTCTGATACCACGTGTAACACCCCACACCCGCTAAGGTCACTCACTAAGGGAATGCCTTAACTTTGGTGGAGTATTTTAAGTGAATATAGAACAGAAAAATTACAACAAGACAGATATAAATAATACTTGAAAATCTAAAACATCATTTCATTGCAGCAGAAGATAAACATGTTTGGTTACAATACCAAAACCAACTAAAACAAGAGTCAAGTACTAAATATCCATCCTGATAAAAACATAAGTACATAATCCCACTACATAACTAATAGCCATAATAGAAAAGATAAGCTGAGCTTTACATCAACGGTCCAAGCTCCAAAAGATAGATAAAGCAATCTGATCAAAGCCCACTAGTGCTAGGCCCACTCTGAGAACCTGAGGGTTGGGAAAAAGATAAAAACAACGGGGTCAGACATAAGTCTGAGCGAGTCCTATAACTTGAACAATACAATCATTAAAGTAATTAGGGTATGATATAAACTTGGTACGGTAATGACTGGGGATAAATGACTACACTAAGCAGCCAACTAGACATAGGATGAACCAAGATATCGGTAAAGACGCATCTACCCACCCAAGGATAATTGCTACACTGTACCACACCAGTCATTCCTACTAAAAGGTTGATCCCACCCAAGGACTTAGAAAATATAACTAGTAGTTTCGTGTACCCCTAGCTGACCACGTAGGTGCCGTCTGCCCCTATCTCCACTAGGTGTACCCACTACTCCCCAAGTGATCGGCTCCCTACCGTAGATACCCGTGCTGGCCCCACAGTGGGGTGTATCACTCCCCAAAGTGGCAACCCGATACAACCAACGGTGCATGGCTTATACCTACACGAGGCAACAACGTCTTACCTACCAGCCCGGGCCCACACACGCATATGAAACCCGTTGGACTTGCGTTGCCACCGCTAACCCGTTTTGGCCTCTTATAGTCAAGCCCAGTACGCGTGTCCCGTCCTCGACATGGGTCGAGCCCACAAAGATACGTTTTGGGTTACTGGTTGAAATGGGCCCCCACAAGCTACCCACCTAAGCTTGTCCCTTTCTAGTGCATCCCACTTAACCCTTTAATCATGTTTAATTACAAGTTTCCACTTGGTTAAGTATTCTAATCGTATTTTCTATTGCCACCCAAGGCAACCCACTAGATTTCCACATGCCACCCAAGGCACTTACTTGATTTCCACATGCCACCCAAGGCACCCACTTAACCCCTCATGCCCCACTACATGCTTATCTGGTTAAGTGTTTCTTAATTGATTAAGAACGTAACCTTTGTAAAGACCTCTCACATTAGACTATCTTTTATGGCAACTGGATTTGCCGGTCGGGTCCGGGCAGCCTTACGCCATAACCGAGTCTAACCTCGTGTCTTTACATTTGTCACGTATTTAGTTTATGCCTAAGACCTCTCACATTTGGCCAATCATTTGTAGCCGCTGGATTTGTCGGTCGGGTCCGGGCAGTCTTATGCTACAAAAGGGTCCAACCTCGTGTCTTAGTCGATTAATTACACCTAATTAATCACCCCCATATCTTGAATTAATTTTCCCTAATTAATTCCAATTTAATGATGTACATAATTGACTCAATTATGTCCATCCACTTATGGTATGCCACATCATACCAATTTCACCACAATTTTGTTAACATGAATATTAACCCCATCGTTCCCCACGTAATACGCTAACATGACATACTTAAAAGGGAAGATTCATCACAAATACAATGGGTTCAACTTAGCATAACATTAGCATCAACATGGGTTTTAAAGGTGTCAACTTGCATATATGACCATAGCATCAAACCCAACTAGCATAAATAACCAACCCAAACTTGCATGAATCACATATGTCATAAAGAGGGTAACTTGCATAGATGTTCATGTCATAGACCCATCATAAAGGGATAAACTTGCATACATGTCATAGGTCTAAAAAGGGATGAACTTGCATATGTTACTCACATCATAAAAAGGGGTAAACATGCATATATATGCATGACATACAAAGGGGTAAACTTGCATATGCATGCATATCATACAAAGGTGTAAACTTGCACATGTTACTTGCATATAATCAAACACCAAACTTGCATAACATGTCATATATGAACTTGCATATAATCAAACACCAAACTTGCATACCATGTCATATATGAACTTGCATATAATCAAACACAAAACTTGCATAACATGGTGTCATAATGGATCAATGTTTATCATAGTGATTTGCATAACTAGCATCATGAACATATAGCATAAAACTTGTATAACTAGCATCATGAACATATAGCATAAAACTTGCATAACTAACATCATAAACACATAGCATATGATAACATAACTTGCATTGATCCACATACATAACCATAACCTCATTATATCCTATCATAATTAGTTTAGCAATTGCTTGCTAAAGGCATAGAAACTCACAACTTGTTGATTAGCACTCCTATGAAGAAGATTAAGTTGCTAGAGTTGATTAGAAGTTGATTTGAGAAGATATCTTCTTCTACAATTTGATGGAGGCTCCTTCTAGTTGCATTTTGACAGCATGACGACGTTGCAACTATTTTTAGTATGAATTAGGGTAGTCTTAGGGTGTATTTATAGATTTAGGATGTAGTTTAGACCCTTAGATTAACCCTAGATTAGGTTAGAGCCGTCAGATTTCGTCACAAGCCCTAAACACAGCCCAACAGCCAAAACAATGCACCCAGGCCAAACCTGGTCGAGTACCCAGGTCGACACCCGTGTCGACTGGGCAGTCGACATGGGTTAGGGTGGTGTCGACTGGGCAGTCGACACCCCTGTCGACCTAGCCTGCGCGGGAGTTTTCCCGCCTTCCCCCTGTGTGTTGAATTTCGAATTTGAACCTGAAATTTAAATCTGTTTTGAACTTAGAATTTTCTGAAAACTTCGTTGGGCCATAACTTGGTCATACGGACTCCGATTTTCGAAAACTCGGACTCTATTTCGCGTATTTTTCCGAGACGAACACAATGGCGTAACCCGTTTCCCCTAATTCAGATCTTAAAATTTAATTCTGCCCTGATTTATATTATAACAAGTTATTCAACATACGGGGTGTTACATCTAGCCTTATCCCTCGCCAAATACTGGCTCGCGCCATACACATACCAGTTCTAATCAATTCAATTCACATCCCAAACCAAATTCAAACAAACAAAACAATCAAAGCAAACAACCAAACAACCATGGTTTCAAACAAAGGTGTCGGGTGCTACTAAGCACCGTTTGCATCCTAGTATATGTATTTAACTAGAAAATAAAGTTAGAGTGAGAAGTTCTCACCTTTGGGATCCACTCCTCTATTCTTTATTTCTGAACGGTTTAGATTTGGATTTGTTTCCAACCAGTTCCATCGCAATCAGTTTCACATGGTTTATATTAAAAATCACATTTTTAATAATGCTAGATTATGTAAAAATCACATCTTTACAATGTCGTGTATACATTAAAAATCGTATCTTTATAATGCTATTATATATAAAAAAATCGTATTTTTATATTGTTATTCATATAATAAAAACCTTATTTTTAAACTGCTATTATATTATAAAAATCATATTTTTATAACGCTACTTCATATATAAAAAATTATATTTTTATCGCGCTACTTCATATATAAAAATCATATTTTTATGTCGCTTCATATATAATAAAAATCATATTTTTATTTTGCTTCATATATAATAAAAATCGAATTTTTATTTTGTTTCATATATAATAAAAATCGAATTTTTATTTCGCTTCATATATAATAAAAATCGAATTTTTATTTCGCTTCATATATAATAAAAATCGATTTTTTATTTCTACTACATATGTAAAAATCATATTTTTATATTATAAAAAATCATATCTTTATATTATTAAAAATCATAACTTTTTATTGTTCAAAAATCAAATCTTTTAATGTTTAAAAATCAAATCTTTTAATGTTTAAAAATCAAATCTCTTAATGTTTAAAAATCAAATCTTTTAATGTTTAAAAAACAAATCTTTTATTTACATATACAAAATAAAAATAGAAATAAATAACTCACTGATGCAATTTGGGGATGCGGGAATGGCGCGCCGAAGGAGGTGTTGCGGTCTGGTAGCGGTCTGCAAGCGGTGGGGCTCCGGCAGGGGTTGATCAGGTGGTCGGGGCGTTCGGTTTTGGGCGGTGGAAGTTATACAGCGAGGAGGAGGAGGTTGGAGGGCTTCGGCCTGGCGGGGGAGCGGCGCATGATCTTCGGAGGCGGCGATGGCCTCTTAGAGCGGCAGCAGAGGACCTAGGGGGCGACATCGATCTATGGGGTTTTTTCTTTTTCTTTTTTGAAAATCGGGTTCGAACGACTGATTTGGGGGAAAGGGGGGTTTGACCGTGTATTGGAGAAAAAGGGTTGACCATATAAATATATTTAATTCTATTTTAAATTTAAAAGTTAGTTTTTAAATTCCAACTCCAAATGAAACCCACCAACTATCGCCCCTAGCTAATTACCCCCATTCCGGACGCAATGGGATATGTCCTGTGAGCCAATTCTATTGTTACGATCAGTTTTCGCTGAAATTAAAGTATAAATTCATCTATATTGAATTTGAACATATATTTTAATTTATTGGGGCCACATACTGACTCCAAAAAGTCCAAAAAAATAAATCTGAATATGATTTGACGATACGGTCCTAAAAAAACTAATTTCGTTGAATTTGGAGACCATTTGAAAAACGGTCATTTTCCAGTCGATTAAATTCAAACTGAAATTACCAAACGCGTTTTCTTTTGCCACGTTCACATATTGATTCTGAAAATTATGAAAATTGGAATTTAGCAATTATTTGACATTTCAGATCCAACAAAAGTGGTTTCGTCGAAAACGGAGGTCATTTGCAAAATGGCTGTTTTTAAGGGCTATGTATTATATAAAAAATATATAAATTCCATAGCGACTATTCTGAATTTTAAACTGGGCATAACTTTTTATTTCCATTATCAAATTTGGATTTTTCACATACGTTAGAAAGATATTGTTAAACAGATTCAAATATTTCTGGTTTTACTAAAATCCGATTTATTTTGAATCATGTACATTCATTTGAAATTTGAAATCAAATTTTCAAACTATCGCGCCATTTCCGGCTCGTTTTATAATTAAAATAATTTTATTCGTTCCAACTTCGATTAAAATAAATTTTTAGTCGTTATTATTTAAAATAAATCGTTTTAAATATTCAAAATTCCTTAAAATTGCTAAAATAAAATTTTTAAATTAGTTCCAATTTTCTAGGCTGTTAATGTTTATTATTATTTTTGAAGATATTCATGAATAGTAACAAAGGATGCTTATTGCTATTCAACAAAATAATATTTTATAGATAATAATCTTGCTTTAATGAAAATTGCAATTCTTTGGAATAAATAGGAATAACATGACTTTCTATTGTGTTAAAAGTATTTGTTATTATTTTGTGTAGGACAATAATATAGTTGATTTGAAATGTTATTCGGTATGTTATGTTTTGGTAAAATATAAATGATTTGAAAGGAGGAACAATGAAAATTCTAAAAACCGAACAAAGCAACAAAGTTTCTTTTTACAATAAACATTTGTGATAAATATGATTGCTTCTAATACATTAGTTTATTTCACTTTGATGGATCACATTAAGGATGTTTATGTGATGTTTAACCATTGATTACTACAAATAGATGTGTAGGTAGTTATGGTTATTTAATGATGAATGTCCAATGTTGATTGGATTACTGTGCGTTAGTGACCATGTTACTATTTTTGAATGATTAGTATACACAAATGGTTTATGTATGCATTGATGACGTACAATTATTGACTAATGAATAGTAATTTGTAAGTATATTAATATTGTTACCTTCTTATTTTGTAAGTTAGAATTGTCATTGGAGGTTGTTGGTGTTTAAAGATTGCATGTATATTTTCTTTGTTTAGTTCATCGGCTGCTATGTTGTGATAGATGTGTAAGACACTATTTTCTGCTCTTAATTGACTGTGTTAGTTCAATAGTTGTATTAATTATGTTGTTTGCATCAATTGCAATGTTCGCATTGATTGTACTAAATTATATTGATTTCAATGGTTGAATGGATGAAGTAGTTGAATCGATGCAATGATTGTAATGTACTAACGAGTATTTGGATGCAGGAGAAGAGAAGGATATAGAAATATGTGGGCTTGATCCCTCAAAATGGGTATGTAGGCAGTCTTTTCCTATGCAATAGCTACCGGAACCCTTAGATTGGGTCGGGGTGTATAGGGTTAGGCGCAGTCCAAACATAGTTGAAACTCTTTTTATTCCTATTTGAATAGAATTTGTAAAGTTGGAAGATACGAGATGGAAAATAGAAAAAAAATGAAGAAGAAAGGAGCTTAGCCTGCATGTTGGATCTAGAGGTTGTTTATTTAAATTTACTTCTTATTGTATCGCTATTGTTCTGTTTTATGGATGTTTAATGTGATAAAACAGATTATGTTGCTTTAGTTATGTAATTATTTATTTTATCATGTGATCTTCCATATTACTAATCGTCTCTAGTATTTTTTAATCTTATATACTTAAGGTCCACTACTTTTAATATCTAAAATTAGTTGTAAGCATGTTTGATGACGTTTATAATTAATTTTGGACTTTTAAAAATAGTGGGTCTTCACAGGTTATGAAATCATTACATACGATTGTTTCAATTAACTCAAGCACGACGTTTAATTTAACCAAAAATTGTAACTATTTCCAATCTTGTCCAAATTGGTTTCATCACGAAGCCTTCATCGCCGCGGTTCCAACACATCTGAAATCGGCGGATTTTGTTTCTGTATGCAAAAGTTATAAGAGTTTATACTTTTCATTAAATAAATAATTGGCTTAGGGTAAGTAAAATAAATAATCACTTTCCTAATTAATCTCTCCCCCTAATCCCTCTTCTCCCTCCCGTTGCCTACAGAAATCACACACCAAACAAAAATGCTGCACCCTTCCTAAAACACACGCAACCCAAAGCTCCTGAACGCCGATCAAAACGTCGAAGCTCCTTCTTTACACCACCTTCACCATGAATCACACGTAGCTCGAGTTCTCCCATAGCCACGAAAATGCAGCGGAAGTCGGTGGATTTGAGGCCTAAATCTTGCCTCCATGAACACCCAACAATGATCTTAACCGTATAAATATGTAGAGTAACTGAATCTCTACAACTTTCGTGTTATAAGTCTTCGTTAATTCTTTGTGGATTGAGAAAGATTAATGAATTAAATTTCGAAATTTCTGGCCACTGATGGAGTAAGTGGCGCCTAGGGTTTTAGTTTTCTAAAAATGGGGTATTTATACCCTATTTTATACTATTATTTAATTATATTATTTCCATAAAGTGAAGTTTCGCGTCCAAACTCCAAACGAACCCAACGACTATCGTTCCTAACCAAATACTTCTATTCCAGACACAATGAGATATGTTTCGGAAGCTAATTCGATTGTTTCAGTCAGTTTTTCTTAAAATTAATGTAACAAGCCGTATTTTTACGGTATTATAATAATTTATTTAATTATTTAAATAATGGTTTGGTAATTTAAAATGATCAAAATTAAATAATATTGAATATTTAATTAATATAAATAATAGAATAATATATTTAATTTCCGAAATAGTGGAATTCAAAATATGATGTGAATTGGATTATTTATAAGATATAATTCAGTATAGAATTGAATTATATTAACGAATATATTATACAAACGATAGTTGAACGTATAATTTAAATTATAATTATAATCGAGCTCGAAATGGCGCGACAGTACATAATTTGGCTATTCGAACTTTAAACGAATATACAGAATCCGTTTTAAGCCGGATTTCTATGAAACAAGAAATGTTCGGAGCTAGTGAAGTATATATTTCTAATTGAAGAGAAAAATTGAGATTTCATTGTGTAGATTTTGATTTATGTCCAAATCAAATTTTCAAATAGTCACTATGGAATTCCTTTATAATTTATAATGATCTATTTATATTATAAAAGGATTTTAAATATAAATTAGGCATCGATTTAACACTGGATTTGAAATATCGAGTTATAAATTCAGATAGGAATATTCTGGAGCTGCATGGTATTCTATTGTGAATATATACGATAATATTTATTTATAAATATTTAATTTAATTAAATTTAAATATATTTAATATTTAAATTGGTTAATTTAGAGCTTTAAAAATAGCCAGTTTTGCAAATGACCTCCGTTTTCGACGAAACTAATTTTGTTGGATCCGCAATATTAAATTATTGTTAGATTTCAATTTTCGTGGTTTTTGATGTCAGTATGTGGTCGTACAGGATTTTAATGTGAAATAAAGTCAATAATTTGACCTTTAAAAATACGCTGTGTGAGCAAACAGAGTCCGAATTCGACGAAACAAGTTTCGTTGGGTCCGTAATGTCGAACTGTAATTGCATGTCCATTTTAGCGAATTTAGATACTATATGTGATCATAGGAATTTTAAAGGACGAATACAAACAGCATTGTAATAAAAACAAATAAAATAATCGAATAAAAATATATTAAAACTCCTCTATAAATATACTAACTTACCCTTAACCCTAGAATTCTTCATTCCACAGTCAACCAAATTTCCGCCGTATGTTTTCCTCTTCTAAACCAATATCGTGAGGAATAAAATTCAAAATAAAATCAAATACTAAATGAAAAATTACGATCTTGGATTCTTTGAAGTCCCCGTGTAATTCTTTTTGATTCTACATTGGTTTGGGAGGGTGCGATGTCAGTTTGTGAGTATCGAAGTTCAACAGTAGAAGCTAGGGCTCCTGTGTTCGAGTCAAAGAAGCAACGATGTGGATTTTTGATGTTGTATTCGAGTTAGTTGAGTGTTTTAGCTGTTGCATGGAGGGTTCGTAGGATTCCATGATTTTCCTGTTCGATGGTATTACTGTGGGTGACGTAGGGGTTATGTCGACGCATTTTGATGGAGATGATTGAGTGTTTTGTGGCTTGTACGAGGAGGAAGAGGAGTTAAGGAGGAGAATAATGGCGACTTTGGTTTGAAGAATGGTAGAGTGTGGAGTGAGGTTCGGAATAAGAAAAAGGCGGTGATGGAAATGGTGAGAGCTGGAGTGCGTGTTCATGTGGTAGAGAAGGAGGAGTGAGCACGAGTTTCTAATAAAGATGCCAGGAGTGTTAAGCTAGGGAAGTAGGGTAGAACGATGGAACCAATTTGTGAAATAGTGAACTATAAGTCACGAAAATGGAAAATACGTGTATACTGGAGTTCGATACTTTGGTTTTGGGAAAGGAGAGGATACAATGAAATGGGCGCGGGCTTGAGAGGGCATTTGGGCCGGAGAAAAGAAAGGTTAAGGCCCATTTAAAAATAAAATCCAAGTTTTATTTTATTTAAATGTAAGTAACTGGTAAATATCATAACTTCGCCATACCTTATCAAAATCAGACGAAACAAGATCCGTTGGGATCGTTTGGACGACGGGTACACAATGGAACTGACTGGGAGTGAATTGGAGTTCGTTACAATTTATAGCGAAATAAATTGTCTGTCTGAATCAACCAATGGTTATCGTTATTTAATGATGATCATCCAATATGAGTAAAACTCACTAACTCTATCTGTTTATATTTTTATAAATATAATCTGGTAATGATAAATGCTGATTGACTGCTGTGTGATGATTGTTTGGTTGAATTGTTTATGTATTGGTTGAAATTATAGATAACAATATATATATAAATTATTAATCAAATAGTGATTCAGTTTATCAGAATATTTCATATCGAAATGAAATCGATGTTATTATATTGTTTAACATCTGTGGATGCAGGGAAACAGGTTGGAGGGATCCAACTGGATTCCTCAACATTTATTTTACTGTTTCTCGTACATGGTGATATATGATGTGATATATAATCTTTTGTTGATGATGTGTGTT
Organism: Allium sativum; assembly: GCA_030737875.1. Lineage (NCBI taxonomy): Eukaryota > Viridiplantae > Streptophyta > Magnoliopsida > Asparagales > Amaryllidaceae > Allium > Allium sativum. The sequence continues at coordinate 1,039,637,510 of CM060916.1, read as the reverse complement.
AGAATGATATTGATCATTTTTATTTGGTATTTTAAATACCATAAGAAATACTGAAATATAAAAAAGGGAATTTTCAATGTTATATTGAAAAAGAAATATATATAAAATCAAAGGATTTTATAAAAAGAGATGTTTGTAAAATCAAAGGATTTTATAAAAAGAAATATTTTTAAAATGAATAGAAATTTATAAAATGAATTATTTATATAATAAATAAGATTTTATAAAAAGAAATATTCGGGAAATAAATGTAGAATTATAAAAAGAGGATTTTGAATTATAAAAGAAATTTAAGATGATTTATTTAAATTAGATATTAAATAAAATTATGTTTTTAAACAGTTGAATTAAGAAGAATAATTTATAAATAATATTTTTAAATTAAGGAAATATTTATCATTGGATAAATAATGATATATAAGGTTGAACTTACGTAAAGAAGTAAAACAGATAAAGAAAGCAGGTTAATTTATAAATAATATTTTATAAATTAAGTTGATTATTTATCAGTGGATAAATGGAATATATATAAGTCAGAACTTATATAGAGAAGTAAGAATCGATTTTAAAATCGATATTAGAAACTGAGTATGAATGTTGTGTTAACGAGAATTTTAGATGGAATTATTAAAGTGTTGAAAATAAAATAAGATTTTATATGAATTGTTTATAAATAGAAGTACAAATAGAATATTTAAAATAAGAAATTATTTTAAATACAAAACCAAACTGTTTTAATTATATAAAGAATAGGTTATTCACATTGAATATGAAAAATGGATTAAGGCAAGCATTTTGCAAAGAAGAAGATTATAAAGGAAATGTTATTCATATTTTATATGAATAGTATATTAAATAAATGTTTTGAAAATAAATAAAAACATTTATAAAGAAGATCGGATTTGAAGTAGAAATTCAAAGGGGAATTTGAATGAGACAGAAATAGAGTTAAATCAAATATAGTTATTCGAAATAAAATTAATCGAATATTAGTTATTCGGAAAAGAGTTAATCCAATAAGAGTAAATTGAAAAGAGTTAATCGGATAAGAGTAAATCGAATATAAGTTATTCGAAGGGAGATAATTGAATATAAGTTATTCGAAGAGAGATAATCGAATATAAGTTATTCGAAGAGAGATAATCGAATATAAGTTATTTGAAGAGAGATGATCGAATATAAGTTATTTGAAGAGAGATGATCAAATATAAGTTATTCAAAGAGAGATAATCAAATATTAGTTATTCAAACGAGAGTTAATCGAATAGAGATTTCTCAAAGGAGAATTATACGTTGAATTCGATTATATCGAATTAGGGAAAGTATTATTTACTTTCCAGTTTTTAAATCAAGATTGACTTATTTATAAATTAGTTGTTTCATTTATTTATACAAATCAAGGAATAAAAGTTATATTGTTAAGTTAGATATTTCAGAAGTACGAATTATAACGTTATCATTATAATAAATGTTTTTCAGAAAAGAAATGGAATTATAAAATGAATCCGAGAATTTGCATAAGCAATAGTTGTTAAAAATTGAGTGTTGAGCTTTATCTGTTGTGAGGTTAAGGGCGTTGTTCAGTTAAGGTCTGAGAGGAAATTATACCCCAACTTGATTGACTTCGGAATTAACTAAGGAATAGTTGAAGTTCGATAGCGAAGATTGATTAGAAATACAGTGAATTGATAAACGATAAATGGATTGAGCAGTCGTAACGATAATTACATAACACTCGTTTGGAATACATATAAATGAGTTTTGGAAACATTTTTCAGATATAATCAGAGATATTTTCTAAGCATAGAAAATGAAATGTTGATGATAAAGAATACTGGAATGACAGTGGTACGTGGAAAAGAGATGGAAATGTTTCTAATGATTAATAACGTATATTTTCTAAATTTAGAAAATAAGGAATGTTGAATATATGGAAACAGGAAATGAAAAATGAATAAATTAAGGAATTAAAGAGATAAATGTTAAATGATGATTGATCGATAGAATTTCCATCTGGAAATAATATCGTTGTTTGCACACGTGTTTTTCTTTGATAGTTAACTCACCGACTATCGAAGTTTTTGACCATTTTTCCGTCGTTAATAGGAGAGACCGGGATCCGATTCATTATCTGAAAACTACTCTGTATGGGCATTAGCGTTGCGAATCAAATATGATGAAGAAAATCGAGGACGAAGTTATGCAAGGGTTGTCCTGTTTATAGAATAGTGCTTTCGGTTTGTCCAGTCCTAGAACAACCTATATAGAAGAATGTCTGACAGAGTATATTGAATAGATCGCATATGTTGATCTCATCAAACGTATTTATGTTTGGTGGCGGAGGAATTCGTTTCTCTTAGCTATTTACCCATGGTATGTTTGGGGGAATAAATTTGTGATTTGGTGGGTATGACGGTGTAACATTCAAAGTAAATGAAGACGTGGGTTGTCAACGAATGCGTATGGTCTCTAGCCTCACAACCAGGAAATGGTATATAATCAGGTAGGTCGCATGGCTAAGTGGTTGGTTGCCAAGTAGGGTGTATTGTCACCTGATATAGAGAAATTCCTTTTGCTTCTTAAATCTATCAATGTTGTCCCTTTCAGGAAACGGTTGCTGATCCCAACCGTTTGTGATAATACATTCGGTACACTCAAGCGAAATGAGTGATCGGTCATGTTAAGCCTGGGTTACAAGATGTTCTTGTTGAATCCGGAGTATTCCTCTCTAGAGATACATTGTCCGAAGGTGGTCCCATACCTTGCTAGTTGGAATCCATTACCCAATAAGCGCCCACGGTTTTTGATTGTATATTATATATGTGGAACGTGAGATGAAAGTGTTCTGTTAGATGATTATTAGTTGTGATTGATAGACATTATTATAATATCAGAAGAGTTTTGATATAAAGATTGTCTTTTCTTTCAAAAGGATTTTGAAAGCTAAATCAAGTGTTTTGGATTCTCATAAGGGAAAAACCCCTTCCGTGTTATATAGCGTGGTGTTATGAGATATTGTTTATTTTCTCAAACTGTTTTAAATTGTTTACTCACACCAGTCCCATGATTGACCCAGAGTTTATTTTGTTTTGTTTTCCCTAAACTCTTGGGTGCCCAATTTTGTACGGGCAGTCAAGTAGTCACGATTTTACAGATATACTTGGAGAGCTTGGAGCAGAAGGCTTCAGGAATATATAGCTACAGTTTATTTCTGCTGTGTTGTAAGTGTTATACTCTGATAATGTTACTGTATACATATACTGATTTTATTTCAAAGTTATGTATCTATTATATATTGTTCGTTTCGCTGTGAGATGTGTGTTTACTCTGATGTTGTATGTTCTTCTTCTTTTTCTATTCTAAGTTTCTATCTTATCTATTCTCACCCTCTAATTTCTTTCATGGACTATCCGGTGTTTTCGGTTCTTGGATATTTGACATGGTGTTGTATGCCGATATCCAAGGTCGCAAATTCCCCGGGTCGTTACAGTGGTATCAGAGCTTAAGGTTAAGTAATTACCTTGGCTCTGTGGCGTGACTCAGTAGAGATGGGGTTAGTAATACCCTAGATTGAGTTTGAGTGTATATATATGAGCGTGTATTTGTTGTTCAATATAAAATGATTTTATATTGTGGAGATTTATTGGCTGAGTTGTTTATGGGTTCTGGTCGATCAGTTTGATCTACAATATTGGTAGGGGTTTATAAGCACTTGAATACGATGGACCGACAAGGTATGTTTTGAAAGAGGATAAATGAAATAATTTTACCTGAAATATATTTTGTTATAAAAGAAATCTATATATTAGAATTATTATAATATATAGGATGCGTTGGTTGTTATTTTAATCGAATGAGATTATAAATTGAAATGGTTATATAAATAACCAATCAGAAATCATATAAGAGAAACTTATGAAATCAGATAAATTAAATCTGAATTTAAATTAGAATTCGAATTAAAATTCAGAAAACATGAGAAGTGTTTGTAAGTGGAATTGAATTAAATATATGAGAATTTTAAAATCCTGGGAGATTTTAAATTGTTTAAAAAGCATTGTGAATGGTATTTTGAAATGTATTTCGAATGGAAGTGTTTAGAAATGGTTTTTAAAGTGATATAGTATTGAACTCACTTCGATTGTTGGAAAATAGATTCCGATGATGACAGCTGCATCATCAGTGTTCATTTTTGAGTTGCTAAGTGACAGATTACTACCAAAGATTTTGTTTTTGAATTGTTTTATGGAAAGCAAGTTGTTTTGAATCCTGAAAAGGGATTTCCTGTTTTAGAAAAGCTAAACTGTTTAAAATTCCCTGGGGAGATTGTTTGAATTAAAACAAATTAAATTAGAATTTGTAAAAGCAAACAGAAATAGAAATTGAATTGAAACCAGTTAAGTGGAAAATGAATTGAGATAGAAAATATTGAATTAGTTTGGATTAGAGACAATCCGAAATAGAATTTGACTAGTAAGTTAGGAGTTGAAATGAATATTGGAATCTGAGTTAAGAACAGAATTCGGCTTGGGTATAACCTAATGATTGGGATGACATTGGTATATGCAGAAATTGTAACACATGGAAAGGACATATTGATATGCCTGACAAAAAGTTGCCATTTTATATTATATATGGGTTTGAGATTTTGATGAGCCGAATTGGCAAGCCGCTTTGCAAGCTGCTTGGCTGTTTGATTTTCTTCTGGGTTGGAGTAGGCCTAGATAGGCGAGTTGTAGTTGTACCGATTGAGCCGTACAAAGGAGATGCTGGCGAAATTTTCCGAAAATTTCAGGTGTTAGAATTTTTTTGAAAATTTTCATTTATAGAAATGAACTAATAATTTAATAAAATTTATTGGTTCAGTTAAAAATGAAGTTAATAAGTAAAGACATATTTTTAACCCAGTTAATAGCGTTTGTTTCCCACCTTAGCAATTTCGAGGACGAAATTATTTTAAGTGGGGAAGAATGTAACGACCTGCTTTTTAGGGTATTATAATAATTTATTTAATTATTTAAAAAATGCTTTGGTAATTTAAAATGACCAGAATTAAATAATATTGAATATTCAATTAATATAAATAATAGAATAATATATTTAATTTCCGAAATAGTCGGAAATAGTGGAATTCACAATATGATGTGAACTTGATTATTTATAAGATATAATTCAGTATAGAATTGAATTATATTAACGAATATATTATATAAATGACAATTGAACGTATAATTTAAATTATAATTATATTCGAGCTCGAAATGGCGCGGCAGTTCGAAATTTGGCGATTCGAACTTTAAATGAATATACAGAATCCGTTTTAAGCCGGATTTCTGTGAAACAAGAAACGTTCGGAGATGGTGAAGTATATATTTCTAATTGAAGAGAAAAATCGAGATTTCATTGTGTGGATTTTGATTTATGTCTAAATCAAATTTTCAAATAGTGGCTATGGAATTCCTTTATAATTTATAACGATTTATTTATATTATAAAAGGATTTTAGATATAAATTGGGTATCGATTTAACAATGGATTTGAAATATCGAGTTATAAATTCAGATAGGAATATTCTGGAGTTGTATGGTATTCTATTGTGAATATATACGATAATATTTATTTATAAATATTTAATTTAATTATTTTTAAATATATTTAATATTTAAATTGGTTTATTTAGAGCTTTAAAAATAGCCAGTTTTGCAAAAGACCTCCGTTTTCGACGAAACTAATTTTGTTGGATCCGCAATATTAAATTATTGTTAGATTTCAATTTTCGTGATTTTTGAAGTTAGTATGTGGCCGTACGGGATTTTAATGTGAAATACAAGCAATAATTTGACCTTTAAAAATAGCTGTGTGAGCAAACGAAGTCAAAAATCGACGAAACAAGTTTCTTGGGTCCGTAATGTCGAACTATAATTGTATGTCCGTTTTTATCGAATTTGGATATTGTATGTGATCATAGGAATTTTAAAGGACGAATACAAACAACATTGTAATAAAAATAAATAAAATAATCGAATAAAAAAATATTAAAGCTCCTCTATAAATATCCTAACTTACCCTTAACCCTAGAATTCTTCATTCCATAGTCAACCAAATTTCTTCCGTATGTTTTCCTCTTCTAAACCAATATCGTGAGGAATAAAATTCAAAATAAAATCAAATTCTAAATGAAAAATTGCGATCTTGGGTTCTTTGAAGTCCCTATGTAATTCTTTTTGATTCTACATTGGTTTGGGAGGGTGTTATGTTAGTTGTGTGGATCGAAGTTCAATAGTAGAAGCTAGGGTTCCTGTGTTCGAGTCAAAGAAGCGACGATGTGGATTTTTGATGTTGTATTCGAGTTAGTTGAGTGTTTTAGCAGTTGCGTGGAGGGTTTTGTAGGATTCCATGATTTTTTTATTCGATGTATTACTGTGGGTGACATAGGGGTTGTGTCAACGCATTTTGATGGAGATGATCGTGTGTTTTGTGGCGGGTACGAGGAGGAAGAGGAGTTGAGGAGGAGAATAATGGCGATTTTGGTTTGAAGAACGGTGTAGTGCAGAGTGAGGTTTGGAAGAAGAAAAAGGCGGTGATGGAAATGGTGAGAGCCGGAGTGCGTGTTCATGTGGTAGAGAAGGAGGAGTGAGCGCGAGTTTCTAATAAAGATGCTAGGAGTGTTAAACTAGGGAAGCAGGGTAGAACAATGGAACCAATTTGTGAAATAGTGAACTTTAAGTCACGAAAATGGAAAATACATGTATACTGGGGTTCGATACTTTTGTTTTGGGGAAGGAGAGGATACCGTGAAACGGGCGCAGGCTTGAGAGGGCATTTGGGCCGGAGAAAAGAAAGGTTAAGGCCCATTTAAAAATAAAATCCAAGATTTATTTTATTTAAATGTAATTAACTGGTAAATATCATAACTTCGTCATACCTTATCAAAATCAGATGAAACAAGATCTTGGGATCGTATGGACGGTGGCTACATAATGGAACTGACTGGGAGTGAATTGGAGCTCGTCACAATTTATAACAAAATAAATTGTCCGTCTGAATCAACCGATGGTTATCGTTATTTAACGATGATCGTCCAATGTGAGTAAAACTCACTAACTCTATCAGTTTATATTTTTATAAATATAATCTAGTAACGATAAATGCTGATTGACTGTTGTGTGATGATTGTTTGGTTGAATTGCTTATGTATTGGTTGAATTTATAGATAACGATATATATATATATATCATTAATCAAATAGTGATTCTGTTTATCACAATATTTCATATCGAAATGAAATCGATGTTATTATATTGTTTAACATCTGTGGATGCAGGGAAATAGGTTGGAGGGATCCAACTGGAATCGTCAACATTTATTTTACTGTTTTTCAGATATGGTGATATATGATGTGATATATAATCTGTTGTTGATGATGTGTGTTAGAATGATATTGATCATTTTTATTTGGTATTTTAAATATCATAAGAAATACTGGAATATAAAAAAGGGAATTTTCAATGTTATATTGAAAAAGAAATATATATAAAATCAAATGATTTTTTAAAAAAATTTAAAATGAATAGAATTTTATAAAAGGAGTTATTTATATAATAAATAAGATTTTATAAAAAGAAATATTTGGGAAATAAATATAGAATTATAAAAAGAGGATTTTGAATTATAAAAGAAATTTGAGATGATTTATTTAAATTAGATATTAAATAAAAATATGTTTTTAAACAGATGAATTATGAAGAATAATTTATAAATAATATTTTTAAATTAAGGAAAATATTTATCATTGGATAAATAAAGATATATAAGTCTGAACTTATATAAAGAAGTAAAACAGATAAAGGGAGCAGGTTAATTTATAAATAATATTTTATAAATTAAGTTGATTATATATCAGTGGATAAATGGAATATATATAAGTCAGAACTTATATAGAGAAGTAAGAATCGATTTTAACATCGATATTTGAAACTGAATATGAACGTAGTGTTAACGAGAATTTTAGATGGAATTATTAAAGTGTTGAATATAAAATAAGATTTTATATGAATTGTTTATAAATAGAAGTATAAATAGAATATTTAAAATAAGATATTATTTTAACTACAAAACCAAACTGTTTTAATTATATAAAGAATAGGTTATTCATATTGAATATGAAGAATGGATTAAGGCAAGCATTTTGCGAAGAAGAAGATTATAAAGGAAATGTTATTCATATTTTATATGAATAATAGAATAAATAAATGTTTTGAAAATAAATAAAAACATTTATAAAGAAGATCGGATTTGAAGTAGAAATTCAAAGGGGAATTTGAATGAGAAAGAAATAGAGTTAAATCAAATATAGTTATTCTAAATAGAGTTAATCGAATATTAGTTATTCGGAAAAGAGTTAATCGAATAAGAGTAAATCGAAAAGAGTTAATCGAATAAGAGTAAATTGAATATAAGTTATTCGAAGGGAGATAATCGAATATAAGTTATTCGAAGAGAGATGATCGAATATAAGTTATTCGAAGAGAGATGATCGAATATAAGTTATTCAAAGAGAAATGATCGAATATTAGTTATTCCAAGGAGAGTTAATCAAATAGAGATTTCTCGAAGGAGAGTTATACGTTGAATTCGATTATATCGAATTGGGGAAAGTATTATTTACTTTCCAATTCTTAAGTCAAGATTGACTCATTTATAAATTAGTTATTTTATTTATTTATGCAAATCAAGGAATAAAAGTTATATTGTTAAGTAAGATATTTCAGAAGTACGAATTATAACGTTATCGTTATAGTAAGTGTTTTTCAGAAAAGAAATGGAATTGTAAACTGAATCCGAGAATTTGCATAAGCAATAGTTGTTAAAAATTGAGTGTTGAGCTTTATCTGTTCCGAGGTTAAGGACGTTATTCAGTTAAGGTCTGAGAGGTAATTATACGCCAATTTGATTGACTTCGGAATAGTTGAAGTTCAATAGCGAAGATTGATTAGAAATACAGTGAATTGATAAAGAATAAATGGATTGAGCAGTCATAATGATAATTACATAACACTCGTTTGAAATACATACAAATGAGTTTTGGAAACATTTTCAAATATAATCAGAGATATTTTCTAAGCATAGAAAATGAAATGTTGATGATAAAGAATATTGGAATGACAGTGGTACATGAAAAAGAGATGGAAATGTTTCTAATGATTAATAACGTATATTTTCTAAATTTAGAAAATAAGGAATGTTGAATATATGGAAACAGGAAATGAAAAATGAATAAATTAAGGAACTAAAGAGATAAATGTTAAATGATGATTGATCGATAGAATTTCCATCTGGAAATAATATCGTTGTTTGCACACATGTTTTTCTTTGATAGTTAACTCACCGACTATCGAAGTTTTTGACCATTTTTTCGTCGTCAGTACGGAGAGACCGGGATCAGATTCATTATCTGAAAAAACCACTCTGTATTGGCGTTAGCATTGCGAATCAAATATGATGAAGAAAATTGAAGATGAAGTTATGCAAGGGCTGTCCTGTTTATAGAATAGTGCTTTCGGTTTGTCCAGTCCCAGGACAACCTGTATGGAAGAACGTCTGACAGAGTATATTGAATAGATCGCAAATGTTGATCTCGTCAAACATATTTATGTTTGGTGGCGGAGGAATTCGTTTCTCTTAGCTGTTTACCCATGGTATGTTTGGGGGAATCAATTTGTAATTTGGTGGGTATGACGGTGTGACATTCAAAGTGAATGAAGACGTGGGTTGTCAACGAATACGTATGGCCTCTAGGCGTACAACCAGGAAATGGTATATAATCGGGTAGGTCGCATGGCTAAGTGGTTGGCTGCCAAGTAGGGTGCATTGTCACCTGATCTAAATAAATTCCTTTTGCTTCTTAAATCTATCGATGTTGTCCCTTTCTATAAACGGTTGCTGGTCCCAACCGTTGGTGATAATACATTCGGTACACTCAAGCGAAATGAGTGATCGGTCATGTTAAGCCTGGGTTACAAGATGTTCTTGTTGAACCCGGTGTATTCCTCTCTAGAGATACATTGTCCGAAGGTGGTCCCATACCTTGCCAGTTGGAATCCATTACCCAATAAGCACCCGCGGTTTTTGATTGTATATTATATATGTGGAACGTGAGATGAAAGCGTTCTGCTAGATGATTATTAGTTGTGATTGGTAGACATTATTATAATATCAAAAGAGTTTTGATATAAAGATTGTCGTTTCTTTCAAAAGGATTTTGAAAGTTAAATCAAGTGTTTTGGATTCCCATAAGGGAAAAACCCCTTCCGTGTTATATGGCGTGGTCTTATGAGATATTGTTTATTTTCTCAAACTGTTTTAAATTGTTTACTCACACCAGTCCCATGACTGACTCAGTGTTTATTTTGTTTTGTTTTCCCTAAACTCTTGGGTGCCCAATTTTGTACGGCCAGTCAACTAGTCAGGATTTTACAGATATACTTGGAGAGCTTGGAGCAGGAGGCTTCAGGAATATATAGCTATTGTTTATTTCCGCTATGTTGTAAGTGTTATACTCTGATAATGTTATTGTATACATATACAGATTTTATTTCAAAGTTATGTATCTATTATATATTGTTCGTTTCGCTGTGAGATTCGTGTTTACTCCGATGTTGTATGTTCTTCTTCTTTTTCTATTCTAAGTTTCTATCTTGTCTATTCTCACCCTCTAATTTCTTTTATGGACTATCCGGTGTTTTCGGTTCTTGGATGTTCGACATGGTGTTGTATGCCGATATCCAAGGTCGCAAATTCCCCGGGCCGTTACAGTGGTATCAGAGCTTAAGGTTAAGTAATTACCTTAGCTCTGTGGCGTGACTCGGTAGAGATGGGGTTAGTAATACCCTAGATTGAGTTTGAGTGTATATATATGGGCGCGTATTTGATGTTCAATATAAAATGATTTTATATTGTGGAGATTTATTGATTGAGTTGTTTATGGGTTCTGGTTGAGCAGTTTGATCTACTATGTCGGTAGGGGTTTATAAACACTTGAATATAATGGACCGACATGGTATGTTTTGAAAGAGGGTAAATGAAATAATTTTACCTGAAATATATTTTGTTATAAAAGGAATCTATATATTGGAATTATTATAATATATAGGATGTGTTGGTTGTTATTATAATCGAATGAGATTATAAATTGAAATGGTTATGTAAATAACCAATCAGAAATCTTATAAGAGAAACATATGAAATCAGATAAATTAAATCTGAATTTAAATCAGAATTCAAATTAAAATTCCGAAAACATGTAAAGTGTTTGTAAGTGGAATTGAATTAAATATATGAAAATTTTAAAATCCTGGGAGATTTTAAATTATTTAAAAAGCATTGTGAATGGTATTTTGGAACGTATTTCAAATGGAAGTGTTTAGAAATGGTTTTTAAAGTGATATAGTATTGAACTCACTACGATTGTTGGAAAATAGATTCCGATGATGACAACTGCATCATCGGTGTTCATTTTTGAGTTGCTAAGTGACGGATTACTACCAAAGATTTTGTTTTTGAATTGTTTTATGGAAAGCAAGTTGTTTTGAATCTTGAAAAAGTGATATCTGGTTTTAGAAAAGCTAAACTGTTTAAAATTCCCTCGAGAGATTGTTTGAATTAAAATAAATTAAATTAGAATTTGTAAAAGCAAACAGAAATAGAAATTGAATTGAAACAAGTTAAGTGGAAAATGAATTGAGATAGAAAATATTGAATTAGATTGGACTAGAGATAATCTGAAATAGAATTTGACTAGTAAGTTAGGAGTTGAAATGAATATTGGAATCTGAGTTAATAACAGAATTCGGCTTGGGTATAACCAAATGATTGGGATGACATTGGTATATGCAGAATTGGTAACACATGGAAAGGATATATTGATATGCCCGACAAAAAGGTACTAGTTTATATTATATATGGGTTTGAGATTTTGATGAGCCGAATTGGCAAGCCGCTTGGCTGTTTGATTTTCTTTTCGGTTGGAGAAGGCCTAGATAGGCGAGTTGTAGTTGTACCGATTGAGCCGTACAAAGGAGGTGCTGGCGAAATTTTTCGAAAATTTCAGGTGCTAGAAAATTTTCAAATTTTTTGAAAATTTTCATTTATAGAAATGAATTAATAATTTAATAAAATTTATTGGTTCAGTTGAAACTGAAGTTAATAAGTAAAGAAATAATTTTTAACCCAGTTAATAGTGTTTGTTTTCTACCTTAGAAATTTTGAGGACGAAATTATTTTAAGGGGGGAAGAATGTAACGACCCTTTTTTTTAGGATATTATGATAATTTATTTAATTACTTAAATAATGGTTTGGTAAATTAAAATGACCAAAATTAAATAATATTGAATATTCAATTAATATAAATAATAGAATAATATATTTAATTTTCGAAATAGTCGGAAATAGTAGAATTCACAATATGATCTGAACTGGATTATTTATAAGATATAATTCAGTATAGAATTGAATTATATTAATGAATATATTATATAAATGACAGTTGAACATATAATTTAAATTATAATAATAATCGAGCTCGAAATCGCGCGGCAGTTCGTAATTTGGCGATTCGAACTTTAAACGAATATACAGAATCCGCTTTAAGCCGGATTTCTGTGAAACAAGAAACGTTCGGAGCTGGTGAAGTATATATTTCTAATTGAAGAGAAAAATCAAGATTTCATTGTGTGGATTTTGACTTATGTCCAAATCAAATTTTCAAATAGTGGCTATGGAATTCCTTTATAATTTATAATGATTTATTTATATTATAAAATGATTTTATATAACAATTAGGTATCGATTTAACACAGGATTTGAAATATCGAGTTATAAATCCAGATAGGAATATTCTGGAGTTGTTTGGTATTCTATTGTGAATATATATGATAATATTTATTTATAAATATTTAATTTAATTATTTTTAAATATATTTAATATTTAAATTGTTTTATTTAGAGCTTTAAAAATAGGCAGTTTTGCAAACGACCTCAGTTTTCTAAGAAACTAATTTTATTGGATCCGCAATATTAAATTATTATTAGATTTCAATTTTCATGATTTTTGAAGTCAGTATGTGGCAGTACGAGATTTTAATGTGAAATACAGTCAATAATTTGACCTTTAAAAATACGCTGTGTGAGCAAGCGAAGTCCGAATACGACGAAACAAGTTTCGTTGGGTCCGTAATGTCGAACTGTAATGGTATGTCTATTTTTATCGATTTTAGATACTTTATGTGATCATAGGAATTTTAAAGGACGAATATAAACAACATTGTAATAAAAATAAATAAAATAATCGAATAAAAAATATATTAAAACTCCTCTATAAATATCCTAACTTACCCTTAACCCTAGAATTCTTCATTCCATAGTCAACCAAATTTCCGCCGTATGTTTTCCTCTTCTAAACCAATATCATGAGGAATAAAATTCAAAATAAAATCAAATACTAAATGAAAAATTATGATCTTGGGTTCTTTGAAGTCCCTGTGTAATTCTCTTTGATTCTACATCGGTTTGGGAGGGTGCTATGTCAGTTTGTGTGGATCGAAGTTCAACAGTAGAAGCTAGGGTTCCTGTGTTCGAGTCAAAGAAGCAACGATGTGGATTTTTGATGTTGTATTCGAGTTAGTTGAGTGTTTTAGTAGTTGCGTGGAGGGTTTTGTAGGATTCCATGATTTTTCTGTTTGATGGTATTACCGTGGGTGACATAGGTTTTGTGTCAACGCATTTTGATGGAGATGATCGAGTGTTATGTGGCGGGTACAAGGAAGAAGAGGAGCTGAGGAGGAGAATAATGGCGATTTTGGTTTGAAGAACGGTGGAGTGCAGAGTGAGGTTTGAAAGAAGAAAAAGGCGGTGATGGAAATGGTGAAAGCTGGAGTGCGTGTTCATGTGGCAGAGAAGGAGGAGTGAGCGCGAGTTTCTAATAAAGATGCTAGGAGTGTTAAGCTAGGGAAGCAGGGTAGAACAATGGAACCAATTTGTGAAATAGTGAACTATAAGTCACGAAAATGGAAAATACATGCATACTGGCGTTCGACACTTTGGTTTTGGAGAAGGAGAGGATACAGGGAAATGGGTGCAGGCTTGAGAGGGCATTTGGGCCGGAGAAAAGAAAGGTTAAGGCCCATTTAAAAATAAAATCCAAGTTTTATTTTATTTAAATGTAATTAACTGGTTAATATTGTAACTTCGTCATACCTTATCAAAATCCGACGAAACAAGATCCGTTGGGATCGTATGGACGGTGGCTACACAATGGAACTGACTGGGAGTGAATTAGTGCTCGTCATAATTCATAGCAAAATAAATTGTCTGTCTGAATCAACCAATGGTTATCGTTATTTAACATGATCGTCCAATGTGAGTAAAACTCACTAACTCTATCAGTTTATATTTTTATAAATATAATCTAGTAACGATAAATGCTGATTAACTGCTGTGTGATGATTGTTTGGCTGAATTGCTTATGTATTGGTTGAAATTATATATATATATATATAAATCGTTAATCAAATAGTGATTCTGTTTATCAGAATATTTCATATCGAAATTGAGGCGACCCGAACTTCCCCGGTAAGGAAAGTCCGGATAGAATTGAGTACAAGACGAATCAGAACGCAAACAGAAGAACATTTCATTGTTATTAAAATAATTCCATCAGATACAAGAATATACAGAGTATAAATGAATAAAATACATTCGATGAATATCAGAGATTACAATAAATTACATAGCAGCGGAAAAATATACAAAACACAACTAGAAGAGATATACGGATACAGAGCTTTCCGGATATCGTTCCAGTTGTTAATCAGGATCCTGTGAATATAAATCTGCAAAACCAAAACTACTAGCTGCCTGTGTAGAAAATAGAGGCACCAAGAGTTTAGGTTAAAACAATAAACTCTAGGTCAGTCATGTGACTGGTATGAGAACTAAAACAGTTATTAATCTTTATTTTAAAGTTTGATAAATCAAGGGACCACGCCGTACAACACGGAACGGGTATCCTCCCAAGAATACCAGTGCATAAAACAAACAGCGCAATGCTAAATAAAGAAAAATGAAGCTATTATAAGACCCAGGTCCCATCACATAATGCAACGCAAGCCGGAGGATAGGGTTTTTACCTTATAATAGCCAAAGCATGCTTGATACGTTAAAAACACATTATTTGATACTATTATAAGTGTATAGTGTCAAAACAATTTTAATCATAAATATCAATCATAGGTGGCATGAATGACCCATACCACTATGTCGCCATACTAGGTTCTACAAATAAAACCGCAATATCACGTATTGGAAATTGGATTTCCGTCATGAGTCGAGGCAAGGGGCAAGCTCCTCACCGATTCGAGACACTCTAGCAAATGTCTCAGGACCCCAC
This sequence comes from Allium sativum, assembly GCA_030737875.1. Lineage (NCBI taxonomy): Eukaryota > Viridiplantae > Streptophyta > Magnoliopsida > Asparagales > Amaryllidaceae > Allium > Allium sativum. Next base: position 1,039,622,065 of record CM060916.1, on the reverse strand, counting down.
TATGATCCTTGGATCTTTAGGGTCGGTCCTCACCTAACTTTGGAGGATTAGTTATTCCTGAGCACACGTTTCCTGGTCCTAACAGACCTATATCCGAGGCGCCTCGCATTCCAACAACCACACAGGTGAAAAGTATATAAATGTCAGGGCTGGTAGGTCACTGACACCACCCTAGCTAGAAAGAAACGTCGTGCTCTCCCTGCAGTCACTATCCCGTTTTTGACTCATACCGAGGTGTGAGGCTCGCGAATTCACGTTATACACAAAGCTGCGCCACACATGCCGTGCTTTGATCATCAACCACAAGACTTTGCTTTTCAACAGAAGCCTTGATCAATTGCCACTTACGCGTGCCACACTGGCAATTCACTCCATGCGACTGATGTCCATCGATATACAACCTCTGAGCTCGTACGTCTCAGAGATGGGCGTTAAGCAAGAGAATAAATTCTCCACCACCAAACAGATGTATATTTAATAGAGATCAATCAACACAGAATAAAATCCAATGTCAGACACACAATCCATTTACAAGTTCGTTCTGGGTCTGAACGAAACCGGAGGCACTTTCCTCGCATATCCATCGATCTCCAAGTACGTCTAGACGATCGTCAACTGTTTCTCTCCTCTTGGGTGTACGGCCCAATCGAGATCATCAGCAATCACCCAAACGATGTGAAGACTTCCGGTCTTCAACCACCGTCTTCATCTTCGACTCAACGTCGAATTAGTTATTCAGAATGGGATAAACCCGGTCTTTCTGAATAACCCGCGTATATAATAAACACGTGTTACACAAACACAACATACGCCTCATTCCAATTCAGAATATTCTTTTATTCACAAAATCACATTCTTAGGGAAAGGTTCCCATTAATTTTATCAAAGATAAATTCTTCTAAATTTATTCTTTAATCTTCCTTTGGATATCATTTCAAACCAAATTATGGTTTTCCAAACTAGTCGGTATTAGCGAACCACACCGAAGTAATTATTTATTTTATTTCCCAATCCCAACATATTCATCCCATGGAGCAAAACTGGTAATATACTCCATATCTAACACCACGGTGTTATCGGTAATATTAATTACCATCTCACGTTCAAATCTAATTAAAGATTTAACTATCGCTTTGGAGCAAAACTGGTGGTACTCCATTCTCGATCCCCTTTCAGATTTGATAATTTAAATTATCAATTCACATTTCAATCTAATTAAAGATTCATTAAAACTTCACTTAGTTTTAATCTTCTCAAAAATCAATAACCTGTCTTTAACTGGGTTAAAGAACCAATGTCATCTAAAACACGATTCACGATAAACCCAAAATCACACTCTATTGTTAATCGGGTTAAAGAACAGGTGTTGTCCAAAACACCGCTCACGATAAACCCAAAAACCAATTCAAATTCAATTCCAATTAAATATTATTTAATTGATACACTTCATTAAATCTAAATAGAAAGATTTAATCTTTTTCTCTATTGGGCTTAAGAACAGTGTTAATGAAGACACCATTCACGACAAACCCAAATCACATTTGATATCAAATACAAGGCTCTGAATAGAAAATATACCGGCTTATATTCAATATCAAATCCTGAAACCAACAAATATCGTATTGGAAATAACGATATAAAATATATCTTTCAAATTCACATAACAATAACTATATACTCACGAAATCCAACATCGAAATATTCCGAAGATAATTTCGATTAAACTCCAGTCCAATTCACGTATTGGGAATACTGATTATTTTTAAAGTCACTTTCAAATTCAATTTATTTATTTCAAAAATAAATTGATTTTAATTCTAGTTCAAAACTAGTTCATTTCGACAAAAATGTATTTTTATCCTTTCAAATGTGGAATTTTTCACTCCAGTTCTTTCTAATTCACATATTATGATTTTACACAAATTATTAATATTTTTAATAATTTTATCAAGGCCCGTACAGTCGATTTTCATCAACGGCCATCGAACTGCACTTACAACGACCTTTTCTAAATTTGATTTGGACATAATTCCAAATCCAACCGTTAGATTTCAAATTTCTAATATTCATTGGAAAGCTCTTTTTGATGCAAACCCAACGGTTCCGGTTTTAGGAGAATCCAACGGTCGGATCTCCCGTAATGTCGATTCGAAGTCATTGGTCGAAATCCATGAACTGCCGCGGCGCGGCGCGTTCTATTCAGGCCATTATATAATATATATATATATTATATATTTCGTCGATTTCCTTTTAAAACGTATTTTATAAATCGTTTTAAATTCGTTTTCAAAACTATTTCAACACTATATTCAATTTCTAATCAAAATTGAATATTTCATATCATTACTATATAAATGATAACATTTTCAAAACGTTATATTTTGAAATCACTCCTTTTCTGTATTCATTATAAAAACGAATATAATCGATATAAATATCGTTCACGTTAAAGTAGCGCAACTCTAATCAACACGGCTTTATATATATTTCAATAAATTCGTTATTCTATTCAACAAATGAATATTTATTCTATTCAACACATGAATCTATATTTCTTTCAACACATGACTAATCTCAACACATGAGTACTGTCAACACACGACTATTTTTGTTATGTAATGTATTTTATAAAATTATGGTATCTATCATTTGATTTTTAAATAAGACTCCACCGTGAAGTAGTTTCTAATTTTAAATATGATAAAGATGTAAATTTTATTATTAAAACATTTTACCCAACACATAAATAGTTTCAACACATGAATTTTCTTTTATAATATTTATTATTTTCCCGATTGGAATGAGGCCCAATCAATTACCATATAACGTTAATTATATGGATTCCATACAACACATGTATATAATAGCAACGATAACCAATCAACCATCATCCAAAGTGCACCACACAACTGCATAAGCATCAAATATAAATAATTAACGCTTACACGGCCTGTCGACCAATCGGTCGACATACAATTAAATAATTGGGATTAGTGTATGCCAAATATCATCCCAACACCCGTGTGGGGTTTCAAATCAACAAACACAGATTTTTATTTGTGCAGTTGGGCGATGTGTAAAATTTATCGACCCAATCAATATCAGTCAAATCAGTGTATATAAACAAATCGGCCAATTTGTTTATAAATATTTATTTATTCACTTTCACGTTAAAAATTATATTTTTAACGATAATTTATTTATTTCAACCATCTATATTTTATTATCGATTTCACATCAACATCACAAACAATTTTCACAACACATCAATCAAACAAACAAGCCGTCCATGGTCTGTGGACGACGGGTGTCGGGTGCTGCTAAGCACCGTCTGCATCCTAGTATATATATATATATATATATATATATATATATATAACTAGAAAAAGAAATTTAGAGTGAGAAGTTCTCAGCAAAGCTAATCCAAACGCCTCGACTCTTATGTAGAAGTCATCGCTGTTCTCGCCTTTCATCACTTTCGCTGCCCACAGCCACTACATGTATAAAAATCACATTTTTATATTGTTGCTATATATATAAAAATCATATTTTTATAATCACTCCATATGAAAAAAAAATCTATTTTTACATCGCTACTATATAGATAAAAATTCTATTTTTACATCGATGCTATATGGATAAAAATTCTATTTTTACATCGGTACTATATAGATAAAAATTCTATGTTTACATCGCTACTATATAGATAAAAATTCTATTTTTACATCGCTACTATATAGATAAAAATTCAATTTTTACATCGCTACTATATAGATAAAAATTCAATTTTTACATCGCTACTATATAGATAAAAATTCAATTTTTACAACGATGTTCCTATAATAAAGATTATATTTTTATCCCGCTACTCCCTATATAAAGATTTCGCCTTTTCAAATATAAAGATTTCGCCTTTTCAAATATAAAGATTTCGCCTTTTCATTTCATCGCTATAAAAATCACATCTTTATTTCAACACATATATAATAAAAATCAGATTTTTATTCCGCTACATAGATAAAAATTATATTTTTAACTTTTCTATATTATAAAAATTATATTTTTATCTTCACTTCTTATATATAAAAATCGAATTTTTATCTCTTCTTCATATATATAAAAATCCATTCTTTTCTTGGATAAAAATTCAATCTTTTCTTTGATAAAAATTCAATCTTTTTTTGCTACATACTTATGTAAGAAATCTGATTTTTATACGATGGAAAATCCTAACTTTATGCGATGAAAAATCCTAACTTTAAATCTAAACTTTCCTTTAAAAAAACTAATCTTTCTTACATGAAGTTATTTACATAAACACATTTTATACTGAAATAATAAAATAAAATAAAAATAAAAATAGAAAAACTCACGGGGCGGGGCTGTGAGATGTGGTCAGTGGTCGGAGTGACTTCAGATGCGGTGCAGTGGTTGTGGCAGTGGCAAGAGGGGGGGCGCGATTTCAGAACGGAGGGCTTCAGGGGGGGTCGGCGGTTGCTCGAATCAGAGGGGCTTCGGTGGCGGTGGGGCAACGGGGGTGCGAGGGTCTAGGCGGAGAGAGAACGCGAGAGGAGGAGAGAGGGAAGGCAAGAGGAGGAGAAGAAGGAGAGGGGCGGCGGCAGGTGGTGGGCCCGACGTGGAGGAGGCGTCGCGATGGATGGGGGGGCGACGAGATCGACGGGTCTCTTTTTTTCTTTTCTTCTGAATGAACAAAGAGAGAGATAAAGGGGGGGCAATATATATTAATATATTTTTATTTTCTTTTAATCCAAAAAGTAGTTTTTATTTTCGAACTCGAAATCAAGCCCACCGCCTGTCGTCCATAGCTAATTACCCCCATTCCGAACACAATGGGATATGTATCGCAGGCTGATTCGATCGTTTCGATCAGTTTTCATCAAAATCAAAATATAACTCTATATATTGGATTTGAACGCGCATTTCAATTTACTGGGGTCACATATTACCTCTAAAAATTCCAGAAAATATTTTCTAGCTTCGTATTGCCTATACGGTCCTAACAAAACTAATTTCATCAAATTCTGAGACCATTTGAAAAATGGTCATGTTCCAGTCGTTTAAAATCAACTGAAACTGGTCAAACGCGTTTTCCTTTGCCACGCTCACATATTGAAACGGCCCAAACTTCCCAGTAAAGGAAAGGCTGGATTGCTTTGAGAACAGAACACATCAGAACACAAACTGAAGAACATTTTATTGCTGATTACAACAATTACATCAGAGTACAAGAATATAACAGAGTATGAATACTTATTAGAGAAATAGAAATACAATAATATCAGAGTTTTAAATTACACTTAAATAGCAGCGGAAAAATATTACAAATATACAACTGGAAGGAATACACGGATACAGAGCTTTCCGAATACCGCTTCAGCTGTAAGCCCGGATCCTGTAAATATATCTGCAAAAAGCTACTCGACTGCCCGTGTGGAAAATAAGGGCACCCGAGTTTGCCAGTGAAACAAACTACAGGTCAGTCATGGGACTGGTATGAGAAATCTTAACTAAACTTATCTAATAATAAGGCTAATCACAGGACCACGCCGCTAACGCGGAACGGGTTTACTCCATTGGATTGCCAGTGCATAAATTAAAGTAAATCGTTAAACAACGCAATGCTTTTTGGAAAAATGAAACCATTATAAGACCCAAGTCCCATCACACAATGCAACGCAAACCGGAGGATAGGGTTTTACCTTATAATGGTCAAAAGATGCTTGATACGATAAAACGGATTTAATATTAGTGTGTATATCTATGGGTATATATATTTCAAAAACAATTTCAATCATAATGTATTAATCATAGACGGCATAGTACCCCATCCTACTATGTCGCCGTACTAGTTCTACAATCAAAACCGCAAGGTCGTATTGAAAGTTGGATTTCCATCATGAGGCGAGGCTAGGGGCAAGCTCCTCTCTGATTCGAGACACTCTAGCAAATGCCTCAGGATCCCCCGCAGTTAACCCTTGGATCTTCAGGGCCGGTCCCTGCCTATCGGCAGTGGATTGGTTATGCCTGAACACACGTTTCCCGGTTCCTTTGAACCTATAATATGACCACTATCGGCCTATAAAAATCCGAGGCGCCTCAAAATCCATCATCCACATAAGTAAAATGCCAGGTCGTGTTAAAGCACTGACACCACCACTAGCTAGAAAGAAACGTGTGCACTCCCTGCAGTCCATATCCCGTTTTTGACTCATACCGGGGTGTGAGGCTCGCGAAGTCACGATATACACAAAGTTATGCCATAATAGGCTATGCTTTGATCATCCCACAAGGCCCTGCTTTTCAACAAAAGCCTTGATCAATTGCATCTTGGCGTGCCACATTGACAATTCATGCCATGCGATCAATCACTATTAATATATATCAGGGTGTTAAGTAGAGAATAAATCATCCACCACCAAACAGACATACATTAACAGAAATCGATTTAATTCACATGGAATGAAATCCAATGTCAGATACACATCCATTTACTAGCTTTGCTCTTGGTCTGAGCGAAAACCAAATCCGAACAATCAACAATAGTCCGGACGGCCACCACTGAAGCCTCTTCAAGGTAGCTACTCCCATCAGGGTCTCTGTAGCAACACATCCATTCGATGTGAAGATCGTCGGTCTTCAACCACCGTCTTCATCTTCGACTCTTCATCGTCGTAGAAATTATTCGGAATGGGTTAAACCCAGTCTTTGCGAATAACTCTCGTATTTTTATAATTAAAAAAAAATCGAGTACTATAAAAACACATCCAACGTCTCATTCCAATTCAGAATATTCTTTTAAATAAAATATTCAAATTATTCTATCAAAGATAAATTCTTTAACTTTGCACTTAAATCTTTCTTTTAAAGGGTTTATTAAAATCTCAATTTGATTTTAGATATTAAAAATCATTTTTCAATGATTATTTAAATCCAAGAGATTAATCTTATCTTTAACTGGGTTAAAGAACAAATGTCATTTAAGAACATAGTTCAAGGTAAACCCAAAATAATCTTCCATTAAATATGGAATTTTCACAGAAATCAAATCAACATATAATCGTTATAAATTTCTATATCCGACCGATAATATAAATGGAATAACGGCAAAGCTTCTTAAATTCCATATGTAGTATCGGTTTTCTTCTACAGAAGCTTATCTCGGTTATAATAAATTTGAATTCCATTCAACTCCAATTTAATATATTAAATTGGAAATCTTTACTTTTGGAAAATTCCCATTTAAATCTTAATAAAAGATTTATAAATTCTAGATCCTATTTTCACTGTTAGTTGGGTTAAAGAACAAATGTCGCTTAAAAACATAGTTCACAATAAACCCAACTCACACTTCATCTTATTTCAATTACTAAATGAAAACTTTAATAATCTAAATTAAAAGATTATTCTTTTCATACGGGGTTTAAGAACAGCGTTATTTAAGACACTATTCACGACAACCCAAAATTTAATTTATTTAATTTAACTTCAATTAAATCTTAACAAATTGGAAAACTCATTAAATCTAAAATTTATGATTTATTCTAATTTATAACTAGTTTATTTCAATAAAAATATATTTTCTCAAAATATATTCTTTTTCAAAAATATTCTTTTCATATTTATATTTTCTACAATATTCTTTTCCTAGAATATTCTTTATTGGAATGTGACTCAACCAACAACCATATAATTTGTATGAAATCGACAATCATGATAAATAATTATCAAACATCCAAATGACGACCAAAGTGGAATCTATAACTGTGTGAGCATTAAAGTAAATAACTGAAGCTCATCACAGACTGTCAATCCATCGATTGACAGATAACTAAATATTGGGATTAGTGTGTATCCAATATCATCCCAATACCCGTGTGGGGTTTCATCCATCAAGCAATAAAAATTCATTTGTGCACTCGGGCGATGTGTGAAAATTATCGACCCAATCACATAAACAAGTCGGATGACTTGTAAATGGAAGTGTAATATTCAGTTAGAAAATACTAACAATATATTTTACAAATCAAACATTTCAACATCACAGACAAGCCTCCCCATTCTTTTTATTGCTGACAAATGACAATAAAAGTCTTAACTTAATTCTTATTCTTTTGTGTAATCCTTTTCAGTGGCCAACAATGTATATTTTGGTGTAACTCTTTTCAATGTACAAAACATGATAACTTTGTATAACCTTTTCAAATGTTACAAAATATTGATAATTTTGTATAATCTCTTCAATGTAAACAAAAGGTTGATTTTGTATAATCTTCCTCAAGGTATAACAATGTTGACTTTTATCTAATTCCTTTCCACTAATCAAGTTTTGAAAAAAATGTTATTCTTTTTCAATGTATAAAAATATACATTTTCTTTTAATTCCTTTTTAATGTATAAAAATATACATTTTAACTTCTTCTTCTTTTTATGTATGAAAATATGCATTCTTAACGTCTCCCTTTTTAATGTAACAAAAGTTTACAAAAGTGTCTCCTTTTATTCTAATTCCTCTAAGTGACAAAAGTGTCTCCTTTTAGCCTAATTCCTTTAAGTGACAAATATGTCTCCTTTTAGTCTAATTCCTTTAAGTGACAAAAGTGTCTCCTTTTAGTCTAATTCCTTCAAGTGACAAAAGTGTCTCAATTCCTTTCCACTAATCAAGTTTTGACAAAAATGTTATTCTTTTTCAATGCATAAAAATATACATTTTCTTTTATTTCCTTTTTAATGTATAAAAATATACATTTTAACTTCTTCTTCTCTTTATGTATGAAAATATGCATTCTTAACTTCTCCCTTTTTAATGTAACAAAAGTTTACAAAAGTGTCTCGTTTTATTCTAATTCCTCTAAGTGACAAAAGTGTCTCAATTCCTTTCCACTAATCAAGTTTTGACAAAAATGTTATTCTTTTTCAATGTATAAAAATATACATTTTCTTTTAATTCCTTTTTAATGTATAAAAATATACATTTTAACTTCTTCTTCTTTTTATGTATGAAAATATGCATTCTTAACTTCTCCCTTTTTAATGTAACAAAAGCTTACAAAAGTGTCTCATTTTATTCTAATTCCTCTAAGTGACAAAAGTGTCTCCTTTTAGTCTAATTCCTTTAAGTGACAAAAGTGTCTCCTTTTAGTCTAATTCCTTTAAGGTATATTTCTATCAACAATGTGACTTTCAATTCTAATATATATTTTTATACAAAAATATGATTTTTAATTCTAATATACATTTTCATACAAAAATGTGACTTTTTATTTTAATGTACTTTTCTATCAAAATGTGACTTTCAACTCTAATGTACATTTCTAACAAAAATGTGACTTTTTATTCTAATATATATTTTTATACAAAAATATGATTTTTAATTATAATATACATTTTCATACAAAAATGTGACTTGTTTAATCTAATATAACATTTCATACTAAATTTGACAATTTTAATTTCTAATGTAACATTTTATGAAAAATTCCATTTTTAATTTCTAATGTATCATTTTATGAAAATGCTATTTTAATTTCTAATGTAACATGACTTTTCAAACAAATGACATATTTTCATTTATAAAATATGAATGTAACTAAATGACAAATTTTATTTGCAACATACGAATCTAACTAAATAACATATTTTATTTACAAAGTGTGTTTCAAATAAAAATGACATATTTTATTACAAAACGTGTTTTCAAACAAAAATGACATATTTTATTACAAAATGTGTGTTCAAATAAAAATGACATATTTTATTTCAATACAAGTCTAATTCAATAAAAATGAATAAAAATGAAAATTTTGATGTCATAACAACTCCAATGCTTCATATGTATAAAAAGAACATTTTTCTTTTTTTTCCTTTACATAACGTACTTCCAACAAAAATGTTGATTTTATTTTCATTACATATTCTAACCAAAATGATTCTTTTATCTAAAATGTCAATTCTAACATAAAAGTTATTTTTATTCTGATATGTCAATTCTGACATAAAAGTTATTTTTATTCTGATATGTCAATTCTGACATAAAAGTTATTTTTATTCTGATATGTCAATTCTAAAAATATATAATGACATATTTTTGGCAAAAATAAGATTTCTATCATTAACAACATATGTATTGACAAATTTAATTTCTAACATGACTAACATGACAAACAAAAAGGATAATTCATTTGTATACAAATTCTATGTTTTCATTTGTATAAATAAAATGAAAAATTTATTTACACAACAAACTATATCAAACACTTTATATCATATACAATACACACAATCAAATATTGGCAGCATATGTAAATTTTTCCAATGAAATAATAATTAATTTTAATTGAAAAAAAAAGAAATCTCACATTTATTTTTATCTGAATTTTCCACTGTCCCCGTTTCAGATCTGGTCTCTTCCATGTCGTAGTGCTCTTCAAGACGGTTCTAACGCAATTTGAATTTCTCGATTCTGAATCCGAATGAAAAAGATATGAACGTTATAACTTTGAACAATTTAAATAATATAATTAATTAATTAGATTACGTCCCTTATTACCCTTAATTGTTCTTCTTCGTTAGTTCCTCTATATCGTTCAAAACCGATCACCGAAATTTGAACCCGCCTGCCGCCGTCCATCCCCCACGTTGGACCCAGATCGGCCGACCTCCTGACGACCGCCTCCCTTCCCTCTGCAACCGCCCTTCCTCCCAGCGAACTCGACTCCACCGTGGGCCCAAGAAATGAGCACCACTCCACCGACTTCCAGCTCCAAATTCGTCCACCTCAGGCGATAAAACTCCATCTCGACCGTTGAGAAGAAAGATCTCAGGGTCCTCTTCCATTTGGTTTTAGTTTCATGAATTAACTCGACATAAGAAAGGAGAATTTAACGATTTGATTTGGGAGGTTTTTGACCATTGACTGAAACATACGGCGGCTGTGTTATAGAGGATTAGGGTTGAGTATAGTATACGGTATTTATACCGTATTTTTCCTTTATTTTAATTCTATTTAATTTCAATTTAATTTCTATATCGCTCTCAAACTGAAATCAAACCCAACGAGTGTGGTCCCTAGGCAAATACCCCCCTTACGGACGCAATGGAATATACCTCGTAACCCAATTCGGCAGTTACAATATATTTTTCTTTAAAATAAATTATAAATCATTTAATTATTAAATTCAAACGTACATTTTAAATTACCGGGGCCACATACTGATTCTAAAAATTACAGAAAAATTATTTCTAGTTATGTTTTGACGATAAGGTTCTAACAAGACTAATTTCGTCAAATTCTGAGACTGTTTGAAAAATGGCTATTTTTAAGTCGATTAAATTTGACCGAAACTGACAAAACACGTTTTCTCTCACCACGCTCACATATTAATTCGAAAAATTATGAAAATTGAAACTTAACAATAATTTGACATTCCGGTTCCAACAAAAGTGGTTTCGTCGAAAACCGAGGTCGTTTGAAAAATGACTATTTTTAAGGCCAATATATTTAATATTAAAAATACATTTTTAAACAAATAAATTCCGAAACTCAAAATATATAAGTGTTTACTGTTTTTTGATGCAGAAACGTCATTCCGAACTCAATGGAAGTGATTTCGAGTCGAAATTCCTTCATATATGAAAAGTAGCCTTTCCGGCCCTATATAATATATATATAAATTTTACAGCGACCTTTCTAAAAATTGAATTGGCCATAACTTTTGATTTCCGCTATGAAATTTCAATTTCTCAGATTAGTTAGAAAGATATTATTAAACAGATTTAAATATTTCAGGTTTCGCTCAATTCTGATTTAAAATGAATCCAGTACATTCAGTTAAAGTTCAAATTCAAATTTTCAAACTACAACGCTGTTTTAAACTCCTTTTATAATTAAATTGAATTTATTCATTATAAAATAAATTTTTAGTCGTTCCTATTTAAAATAAATTATTTTAAATATTAAAGTCCATTAAAATTTCTAAAATAAAAATTTTAAATTGGCCCAAAATTCCGGGTCGTTACAATCGCCCCCCACTTAAAATCTTTTCGTCCTCGAAAAGGAACGAATCTAAAAGTTGTTTAATTAACCAACTCAACTTTCATTTCTTTTTTACATAATTTTGTTAGTTAAATTAATTATCATTTCAACACTTTTATTAGTTAAACTAACAATCAAACATCACAACCAACAATCAATTAGGTGATTAACTTTTCAAATATATATGTAACTTTTACATATAATCAAAAAATCATATTTTGAGTGCAAATCACAACAATGTATTCTGACTAAGTGTTGGTTCTCATACCAGTCAATGGAAATATATAGAAATCCCACCTTCGAGACTCGAACATAAATACTGGTGATGGTCGACCTATCACCAGAATTACCTCCGGGCGACTAGAGTGTGATTCTATATCTATCCAGTATATTAAAACTTCGAATATCCGTTAATTACTCGTATATTAGAAATCTTTATATACTCGATAGTCCACGTTAAAATATAATATACTCAAATATGTGTATTAGGATAAAATTTTCAAAACTAAATTTGTTTTCATTTTTTATTTTAAAGAAAATAATACTCTTCACACTCGTTCTAGGATACTACTGATCCTATCTCTAACGAGTTATTCTTATTGGATATTACTAATCCAATTTCTGATGAATTCTTTCGTTCGGTTCTAATGTGCCATGTTCTCGAGCTCTGTAAACCTCGCTCTGATACCAACTGAAACGACCCAAACTTCCCAGTAAAGGAAAGGCTGGATTGCTTTGAGAACAGCACACATCAGAACACAAACTGAAGAACATTTTATTGCTGATTACAATAATTACATCAGAGTACAAGAATATAACAGAGTATGAATACTTATTAAAGAAATAGAAATACAATAATATCAGAGTTTTAAATTACACTTAAATAGCAGCGGAAAAATATTACAAATATACAACTGGAAGGAATACACGGATACAGAGATTTCCGAATAGCGCTCCAGCTGTAAGCCAGGATCCTATAAATATATCTACAAAAAGCTACTCGACTGCCCGTGTGGAAAATAAGGGCACCCGAGTTTGCCAGTGAAACAAACTACAGGTTAGTCATGGGACTGGTATGAGAAATCTTAACTAAACTTATCTAATAATAAGACTAATCACAGGACCACGCCGCTAACGCGGAACGGGTTTACTCCGTTGGATTGCCGGTGCATAAATTAAAGTAAATCGTTAAACAACACAATGCTTTTTGGAAAAATGAAACCATTATAAGACCCAAGTCCCATCACACAATGCAACGCAAACCGGAGGATAGGGTTTTACCTTATAATGGTCAAAAGATGCTTGATACGATAAAACGGATTTAATATTAGTGTGTATATCTATGGGTATATATATTTCAAAAACAATTTCAATCATAATGTATTAATCATAGACGGCATAGTACCCCATCCTACTATGTCGCTGTACTAGTTCTACAATCAAAACCGCAAGGTCGTATTGAAAGTTGGATTTCCATCATGAGTCGAGGCTAGGGGCAAGCTCCTCTCCGATTCGAGACACTCTAGCAAATGCCTCAGGATCCCCCGCAGTGAACCCTTGGATCTTCAGGGCCGGTCCCCGCCTATCGGCAGTGGATTGGTTATGCCTGAACACACGTTTCCCGGTTCCTTTGAACCTATAATATGACCACAATCGGGCTATAAAAATCCGAGGCGCCTCAAAATCCATCATCCATATAAGTAAAATGCCAGGCCGTGTTAAAGCACTGACACCACCACTAGCTAAAAAGAAACGTGTGCACTCCCTGTAGTCCATATCCCGTTTTTGACTCATACCGGGGTATGAGGCTCGCGAAATCACGATATACACAAAGCTATGCCGTAATAGGCTATGCTTTGATCATCCCACAAGGCCGTGCTTTTCAACAAAAGCCTTGATCAATTGCATCTTTGTAACGACCCGGATTTTGAGCGACTTTGGTTATCGACATAAACTCGATGTCGATAACCAAAACATCGAAAAATCCTGGTAATTAATGAAAGAAATTAGAGGGTGAGGATAGATAAGATAGAAACTTAGAATAGAAGAAGAAGAAGAACACAACATCAGCGTAACACGAACCTCATAGCGGAACGAATAACATATAATATATAACATAACTTTGAAATATAACAGTTATGTATACAATAGCACTTATCAGAGTACAGCACTTACAACACAGCGGAAATAAACTATAGCTAGATGATCCAGAAGCCTCCTGCTCCAGCTCTTCAAGTCTATCTGTAAATCCCGACTACTTGACTGCCCGTACAAATTTAGGCACCCAAGAGTTTAGGGAAAACAACAAAGTAAACTCCGGGTCAGTCATGGGACTGGTGTGAGTAAAATAGTTTAACACAGTTTAAAATATATATGATATCTCATAAGACCACGCCGTGAATACGGATGGGGTTTTTCCCTTATGAGAATCCAACATCTTTGACAAGCAATATCATTCTGATATTATAATAATGTCTAAGTACAAATATATATCAATCTAGCAGAAACGCTTTCATCTCACGTTCTACATATATAGTATACAATCAAAATCGCAAGCACGCATTGGATAATGGATTTCCAACTATGACAAGGTATGGAACCACCTTCTGCTAGTGTACCTCTAGAGAGGAATACACTGGGTTCAACAAGAACATCTTGCAACCCGACCACACATGACCGACCACTCATTTCGCTTGAGTGTATCGAATGTATATCACCAACGGTTGGGATCAGCAACCGTTTCCCGAATGGGACAGCATCAAAAATGGATTTTTAGAAATAAATGAAACTCTAGATCAGGTGATTATACACCCTAATAGGTGCGACCTATATAGCCATGCTACCTGCCCGATTTCTGTCATTTACCAGATGTGAGGCTAGAAGCTACGCTTATCTTCACATCAGATTCACTTTAAATGCCACATCATAAAATCCATCCAATCACCGATTGACGTCCTCAACAATACATTATGTGTTAGCTAAAAGAAGTTTCCTTCTCCGCTTCCACTCTTGGTACGGTTGGAGAAATCAATGTACGTGATCGTCTGGAAATACTCTGTCAAACATCCATCTTCATTCACTTAGAAATGTCACATCGTCATACCCGTAAAATCACAAATTGATTTCCTCAAAGATACAACGGGTATACAGCTAAGAGAAACGAATTCCTCCGCCACCAACGTATATACGTTTGAAGGGATCAACTTACGCGATCCATTGGATATACTCTGTCAGACCTTCATCCATACAAGTTGTCCTGGGACTGGACAAACCGAAGGCACTATTCAGTATATCCATCTTAGTCACTATTGACTAAGACTTATACAACAGCCCTTGCACTTTACTCCGTCTTCAATTATCTTTGGCATAAATGATTCACAATGCTTGTGCCAATACAGAGTGGTTCTGTAACAACCCGTAAAATCTGGGCCAATTTAAAATTTTTATTTTAGCATTTTTAGCTGAATTTGAATATTTAAAATAGATTATTTTAAATAATTTCGACGAAAACTTTATTTTGAATAGAATTCGAACGTATATACTATATAGATCGTCGTTAGATTATAAATAATAATTTATAAATATAAAAGGAATTGAAAATGGCGCGGTAGTTCGATAATTCGATTTCAAACTTCAATTAAATGTACCGGGTGCAAAACAATCCGGATTTTAGTGAAACCAAAAACATTAGAATCTAATTGTGAATATCTTTCCAACGAATCCGAAAAATCAGAATTTCATAGCGGGAATCAAAAGATATGTCCAGTTGAAAATTCAGAATAGTCGCTATGGAATTCAGGCCCTTAAAAATGGAAATTTTGCAAACGACCTCGGATTTCGACGAAACCACTTTTGTTGGATCTGCAGTGTCAAATTATTGCTAGATTCCAAATTTCATAATTTTTCGAATCAATATGTGAGCGTGGCAAAGGAAAACGCGTTTGACCAGTTTCAGTTGATTTTAATCGACTGGAAATTGGCCATTTTTCAAACGGTCTCGGAATTTGACGAAACTAGTTTTGTTAGGACCGTATCGTCAATACGAAGCTAGAAAATATTTTTCGGGAATTTTTAGAGTGAGTATGTAGCCCCGGTAAATTGAAATGCGTGTTCAAATTCAATATATAGAGTTATATGTTGATTTTGACGAAAACTGATCGTAACGACCGAATCAGCTTACGATGCATATCCCATTGTGTTCGGAATGGGGGCAATTAGCTGGGGACGACAGGCGGTGGGTCTCGTTTCGAGGTCGAAATTAAAAGTTACTTTATGGAATTAAATAATTAAATAAATATATTTTTATATAAAGGCCCTTGGCCCTTTTCTATCTCTTCAAAAGTCAAACAGGAAAAAAAAAATACGAACGATCCTTCTTAGATCAGAAGGGGCGACGCCGCCGATCCAACGACCGCTGCACCCCCCCCCAATCAGTCGCCGCCATCAATCCCTCCTCCACTGCCTCTCTCTCCTCTCTCTCCTTCTAGAAACCCGCGCCCTAGCCCCAAAACCACCAAACGTCACCTAGCTGCGCCTCTCCACGCGTTGACTGACCACCGCCACCCGCACTAGGGCCAAACCCCGACCCTCTGCCGTCGTCTAAGCCTCCGCCTGACCCCCAATACCCACTCCGACCATCAGCTCCAGTTCGACGCAGCAGAGATCGATTAAAGGTGAGTTTTTTATATAAAACTAGTTTTTTTTTCTATCAGTTTCTTTTATTTATATAAAGCATAGTAAATCTGATTATACTTTAATTTAAAACATTTTTTTTATCAGTTTTAATTAGGTATAAAGCATTTTTTTAAAATCAATTTATATATATATTTATTTAAAGGTAATGGGTTATATATATACATATGAAATCCGTTTTATATATAAATGTAATAAAATAACAAAAAAATTATATTTTTAATTATGAAAAGCATACCTTTTTTTTATAGAAAGAATATGATTTTTAATCATGAAAAGCTATGATTTTCACTTATGAAAGTTATGACTTTCATATATTATAACATTGGATAAAGACCCGATCTTTAAAAGTATAATGGAAGGGTTTATAAATAAAAAGATTCGATTTTTTATATATATAACTAAAAATATTGGATTTTTATTATATACTGTTGCTATGGAAAAGATGAAGTTTTTAAATTAGAAAAGACCTCATTTTTTTAAAATAGTAAAGACCACATTTTTAAAACAGAAATATACTTTGTTTTAAAATACAATTGCTTTGAAAATAAATATGTTTTTAAAATAAAATTATCTTTGTTTTGAAATGGTTATCATAAGTATAAAAATTCGATTTTTATTGTTAGAATAGTGAAGATAAAAATTCGATTTTTATATATTGAATAGCATAGTAAAAATTCGATTTTTATATATTGAATAGCATAGTAAAAATTCGATTTTTATATATTGAATAGCGAAGTAAAAATTCGATTTTTACATATGTAGTGGCTACAGCAACGAAGGTGACAAAAAGGCGAGAACAACGAAGATTTCTATAAAAGAAGAGCCGTGGAGTTAGGATAGCTATCGGTGAGAACTCCTCACTTTTATTTCAAATTTCTAGTTAGAAATATATACTAGGATGCAGACGGTGTTTAGTAGCACCCGACACCCGTCATCCACAGACCATGGATGGCTTGTTTGTTTAATTGTTTGGTTGTGTAGTTGGTTAGATTATTTGGTTTGAATTGAATTGTTTGGTGAAATGAAATTGATTTGATTGATGTGTGAATGGCGTGGGCCTTCACTAGACCGGGGATAAGGCTAGGCCTCGTCCCGTTTCTAGTATCGTGCCGTTATGCCGCCGAAATTTTCTAAAATGAGTTAGAAAAATAAAAATATCATTTCTATTTTGTAAATGAACTGAATAAAAATCCATGTATTAAAATAAAATATTTTATCGTTAAAAATATAATTTTTAACGTGAAAGTGAATAAATAATTTTTTATAAACAAATCGGCCGATTTGTTTATATACACTGATTTGACTGATATTGATTGGGCCGATAAATTTTACACATCGCCCAACTGCACAAATTAAATATGTGTTTGATTGTTTGAAACCCCACACGGGTGTTGGGATGAAATTTGAAGTTCACTCATCCTGATTGATTAAATATGTCGATCGATTGATTGACAGACTGTTATAAGCGTTAGATATCTTTATTTGATGCTTATACAGTGTAGTGCACTTTGGTTGATAGTTGATTATTTTTCAATGCTATTATATACGTGTGATGTATGAAAATCCATATAATTAACATTATATGGTGATTGATTGGGCCTCATTTCAATTTAGAAAATAAAGAATAATATAAAACAAAGGTTCATGTGTTGACTGTACTCATCCGTTGAGATTAGTCATGTGTTGAACGAAATATTTTGATAATAACAAATATTTGATAGTAGGAAATATTTGAAATAGAATATTTGAAAATAGAAATATATGAAGCCGTGTTGATTAGATTGACGCCATTTTGACGTGAATGATATTTATATCGATTTTATTCATTTCGAAATAAAATGAATGTAAAAGTGATTTCGAAATAAAATGAATATAAAAGTGATTTCGAAATGAATTGAATATGAAGCGATTTCGAAATGAATTGAATATGAAACCATTTCGAAATGAATTGAATATGAAACAATTTCGAAATGAATCGAATAGAAAACCAATTTGAATTGAATCGAATAGAAAACCAATTTGAATTGAATCAAATTGAAAACGAATTCGAATTGAATTGAAAACGAATTCGAATTGAATTGAAAAGAAAATGAATTCGAATCGAATTAAAATCGATTTGAATTGAAATCAAATAGAAATGAAAGTAAAAATGATTTATAACAGAAAATTCAATTTTGATTTGAATTTGAAATATAGGTTGAAATTGTTTTTGAAACGAATTCAAAACTATTTATATAATTCGTTTTAAATAGAAATCGACGAAGTATATATTATATATATTATATATATAATATAATGGCCTGAAAAGAACGCGCCGCGCCGCGGCAGTTCGTGAATTTCGACCATTTATTTCAAACGGACAGTACGGGAGATCCGACCGTCGGATTCTCCTAAAACCGGAACCGTTGGGTTCGTATCGAAAAGAGCTTTCTAACGAATATTAGAAATTTGAAATCTAATGGTTGGATTTGGAGTTACGTCCAAATCAAATTTGAAAAAGGTCGCTGTAAGTGCAGTTTGATGGCCATTGTTGGAAATCGATTGTACGGGCCTTAATAAAATTACTAAAAATAGTAATAATTTGTGTAAAATCATAAGAAATGAATTGGGAAAAATTGGGATGAAAAACTCCATATTTGAAAAGATAAAAATAGATTTTTATCGAAATGAACTAGTTTTGAACTAAATTTAAAACCCAATTATTTTTAAATAAATAAATTAGATTTAAAAAGGGGTTTTAAATAATCAGAATTTCTAATATATTTGATTGGATTTGAAATGGGTTTATCGGGAACGGTGTTTTAAATAACACTAGTTCTTTAACCCGATAATAAATAGAATGTGATTTGGGTTTGTCGTGAACTGTGTTTTAAATAACACCTAGTTCTTTAACCCAGTAAAAGGAGTTTTAAATAAATCTGCAATTAAATTGAAATGTGAATTGATAATCTAAATTATCAAATTTAGAAATTGAGCGAGAATGGAGTATTACCAGTTTTGCTCCAAAGCGATAGTTAAATCTTTAATTAGATTTGAACGTGAAATGGTAACTAAATTTACCGATAACACCGTGGTGTTAGTTATGGGGTAATAACAGCTTTGCTCCATGGGATAAATAGGTTGGGATTGGGAAATAAAATAAATAATTACTTCGGTGTGGTTCGCTAATCCCGACTGGTTTGGAAAACCATGATATGGTTTGAAATGATATCCAAATAAGGATTAAGGAATAAATTTAAAAGGATTTATCTTTGATAAAATTAATGGGAACCTTTCCCTAGGAGTGTGAATATCTGAATTGGAATGAGGCGTATGTTGTGTTTGTATAACAATTGTTTATTATATACGTGGGTTATTCAGAAAGGCCGGGTCTATACCCATTCTGAATAACCGATTCGACGATAAGTCGAAGAGGTTGAAGACGGTGCAAGACCGACGATCTTCACATCGAATGGATGGGTGCTACTGACGCTCACGATGGGAGTAGCTACCTTGAAGGGGGCTGAAGTGGTAGCCGTCCGGACGTGCTTGGAGGTCGACGGATATGCGAGGAAAGTGCCTCCGGTTTCGTTCAGACCCAGAACGGACTTGTAAATGGATGGTGTGTCTGACATTGTATTCCTTTATATTGTATTCGTTGATCTCTGCTAAATATATATCTGTTTGGCGGCGGAGAATTTATTCTCTTGCTTAACGCCCTTCTCCGAGACAAACGAGCTTAGAGGTTATATATTGGCAGAAATCAGTGGTACGATATGGATTGATAGTGTGGCATGCTGAGATGCAGTGATCCAGACTTTTGTTGAAAAGCAAAGTTTGGTGGAGGATGATCAAAGCGCAGCTTTATTATAGCACGGCTTTGTGTATAGCGTTGATTCGCGAGCCTCACACCCCGGTATGGTGGTAAACTGATGGTTTGATCAGTATGCTTTTTCGTGGATGGGCACCTTCGTGGTGTCGTGGATTCGGTCGACCGAGATTGAGCTTAGTGCTCAGAGGGATAGGGTAAGCGGTGTTTTCTCTCGCCGGGACGTAAGCCGCAGTGATACTCGATTTCCCGAAAGTGCGGATGTGCATTACGGTGCTTTCTCTAGCCGAGACGTAAGCCGTTTAGATGGCACTACGCGATCGATCTTTCGAATCAGGAGCCACCATGATGGAAATCCAATTTCCAAATATGACATTTTGCGGTTTTGATTGTAGAGCCTAGTATTGGCGACATGATATATGGTACCCATGCCGTCTATGATTGATATATTTATATTTGAAGTTGTTTTCTTCACTTATAGTAATAATATAAGATGAAATTTCGCGTATCAAGCATATTTGGCTATTATAAGGGAAAACCCTATCCTTCGGCTTGCGTTGCATTGTGTGATGGGACCTGGGTCTTATAATAGCTTCATTGTTCTTTATTTAGCATTGCGTTGTTTGTTTTCTGCATTGGTATTCTTGGGAGGAAACCCGTTCCGTGTTATACGACGTGGTCCCTTGATTTACCTAACTTTAAAAACAAAGATTAATAACTGTTTTAGTTCTCACACCAGTCACATGACTGGTCTGGAGTTTATTGTTTTAACCTAAACTCTGGGTGCCCCTATTTTCCACACGGGCAACTAGTAGTTTTTGTTTTGCAGATTTATATTCACAGGATCCTGATTTACAGCTGGAACGATGTTCGGAAAGCTCTGTATCCGTGCATTATTTTCAGTTGTGATTTATATTGTTTTTCCGCTGCGATGTATTTAAATGTAATTTAAATCTCTGATATTTTCTGTGTAATATTAATTCATACTCTGTATATTCTTGTATTCTGATGGAATTGTTGTAATATACAATGAAATGTTCTTCTGTTTGTGTTCTATTTTGTCGTGTTCTCAAACAATCAGGTGTTTCGAAAGGTCTAGATTAGTTTAGCGACTGATTCGGATCGAGCGAAATTCCTTGTTGTCACAGTTGGTATCAGAGCTCTAGTTTACAGAGCTAGAGAACATGACACATTAGAACCAAACGAAAGAATTCATCAGAAATTGGATTAGTAATATCCAATGAGAATGACTCGTTAGAGATAGGATCAGTAGTATCCTAGAACGAGTGTGAAGAGTATATTTTTAAAATGAAAACCATTTTTGTTTTGAAATTTAAATCATATCATACGTGTTTGACTATTTATTTTAAATTGATTTGGACAATCCAATATATAAAGATTTTGCATATACGCCTTGCAAGCGTGTATTCGAGGTTTTAATATACTGGATAGATATAGAATCATACTCTAGTTGCCCGGGAATAATTCTGGTGATGGGGCCCCATCGCCAGTACTTGTTTTCGAGTTTCGAAAGTGATATTTCTATATATTTCCAATCGACTGGTGTGAGAACAAAACTTAACTGAAATTTACTGTTTGTGACTTGACACTGAAATCTGATTTTTGAGTATATAAAAATCATATATATTTGACAATCTAATCAACAAATTGATTGATGGCTGTGATGTTTGTTTATTGATTCAACTAAAAAAAATATATACTAGAATGATAAATGAAGTATAATCAAGATGATTGTTAAGTGAAAAATAATGCGAACTCTCTTGACAAAAATCCTAAAAATATTATATAGGATATGGACGACTATGGCTTATCTCATACTGAATTCTGGATGACCCCGAAACAAGCGAGGAGAGCTCACCAGAAAGCAGAAAAAGAACGTGAGTTGAACTTAGGAACGTACATGGGTATTTATTGCCACATATGCAGAAAAGAAGGACATTATGCCGTTCGGTGCCCTGAGCGAAAGAAAAGCAGGGAGAAAATGATGAGAATGGACATAGTGTGTTTCAAATGCAAAGAGACGGGGCATTTCGTACATAAGTGTCCGAAGATAAAGAAGAAACCCAAAAATTTAGTAAAAGAAAAGAAGTGCTTTCAATGCAAAGAAGTAGGGCATCTAGCCCGAGATTGCCCGTTAAAGAAGGGTGATAAGAAATCCAAGGGAAAGGAGCTATCAACTTTGGAAATCATGCAAGAAGAAGGCACGACTTCCTAGAAAGTTGGGTTTTAATGTAATGAACTAGCGTTTTGGATACATGTATGTATGTATGATGCTTGTATGAACGTAATTATGCTTTTTGTTTTAAAATGTATTGGTGTTGTATAATATAACTAAGTAAGAAAAATGTTGAACCAAGTTGAATTTAGCACCAAACATCGAACTGTATTGAAAATTTATCGCATTTGCTTGCATATACATGTACTTACATTGAATAGGTCATAGCAAGGAGGCTAGAGCAGAAGAATAAAATTTGTTTGCCCGACAAATAGGTACATGTTTACTATAATTTACTGTTTTGTTTGGGTGATGATGATTTTATGAGCCTATTGGCTAGCCGCTTGGCTTTTTCTTTTTCTTTTTGAGATCAGAAGGCCTGTATGGTAATTTCGGGATTTTCCCGTGGCTCCCAGTGCAGGGGAGGTTATGGCGAAATTTTTCGAAAATTTAGGGTGTTAGCCAAATTTTTGAAGAATTTGAAAATTTTCAGAAACTGAAAAGTTGGAGAATGGAAGCCAGATCGAACGTAGAGTTGATTAATCAAACCACTTTCGACTTTGTTCCTTTTCGAGGACGAAAAGTTTTAAGTGGGGGAGATTATAACAACCCGTAAAATCTGGGCCAATTAAAAATGTTTATTTTAGCAATTTTAGCTGAATTTGAATATTTAAAATATATTATTTTAAATAATTTCGACGAAAACTTTATTTTGAATAGAATTCGAACATATATACTATATAGATCGTCGTTAGATTATAAATAATAATTTATAAATATAAAAGGAATTGAAAATGGCGCGGTAGTTCGATAATTCGATTTCAAACTTCAATTGAATGTACCGGGTGCAAAACAATCCGGATTTTAGTGAAACCAAAAACATTAGAATCTAATTGTGAATATCTTTCCAACGAATCCGAAAAATCAGAATTTCATAGCGGGAATCAAAAGATATGCCCAGTTGAAAATTCAGAATAGTCGCTATGGAATTCAGGCCCTTAAAAATGGAAATTTTGCAAACGACCTCGGATTTCGACGAAACCAATTTTATTGGATCCGCAGTGTCAAATTATTGCTAGATTCCAAATTTCATAATTTTTCGAATCAATATGTGAGCGTGGCAAAGGAAAACGCGTTTGACCAGTTTTAGTTGATTTTAATCGACTGGAAATTGGCCATTTTTCAAACGGTCTCGGAATTTGACGAAACTAGTTTTGTTAGGACCGTATCGTCAATACGAAGCTAGAAAATATTTTTCGGGAATTTTTAGAGTGAGTATGTAGCCCCGGTAAATTGAAATGCGCGTTCAAATTCAATATATAGAGTTATATGTTGATTTTGACGAAAACTGATCGTAACGAC
Source organism: Allium sativum (assembly GCA_030737875.1). Lineage (NCBI taxonomy): Eukaryota > Viridiplantae > Streptophyta > Magnoliopsida > Asparagales > Amaryllidaceae > Allium > Allium sativum. The sequence continues at coordinate 1,039,597,912 of CM060916.1, read as the reverse complement.
CGAATCAGCTTACGATGCATATCCCATTGTGTTCGGAATGGGGGCAATTAGCTGGGGACGACAGGCGGTGGGTCTCGTTTCGAGGTCGAAATTAAAAGTTACTTTATGGAATTAAATAATTAAATAAATATATTTTTATATAAAGGCCCTTGGCCCTTTTCTATCTCTTCAAAAGTCAAACAGGAAAAAAAATACGAACGATCCTTCTCAGATCAGAAGGGGCGCCACCGCCGATCCAACGACCGCCGCACCCCCACCCCCCAATCAGCCGCCGCCATCAATCCCTCCTCCACCGCCTCTCTCTCCTCTCTCTCCTTCTAGAAACCCACGCCCTAGCCCCAAAACCACCCAACGTCACCTAGCTGCGCCTCTCCACGCGTTGACTGACCACCGCCACCCGCACTAGGGCCAAACCCCGACCCTCCGCCGTCGTCTAAGCCTCCGCCTGACCCCCAATACCCCCTCCGACCATCAGCTCCAGTTCGACGCAGCAGAGATCGATTAAAGGCGAGTTTTTTTATATAAAACTAGTTTTTTTTTCTACCAGTTTCTTTTATTTATATAAAGCATAGTAAATCTGATTATACTTTAATTTAAAACATTTTTTTTACCAGTTTTAATTAGGTATAAAGCATTATTTTTAAAATCAATATATATATATTTATTTATTTAAAGGTAATGGGTTATATATATACATATGAAATCCGTTTTATATATAAATGTAATAAAATAACAAAAAAATTGTATTTTTAATTATGAAAAGCATACCTTTTTTTTATAGAAAGAATATGATTTTTAATCATGAAAAGCTATGATTTTCACTTATGAAAGTTATGACTTTCATATATTATAACATTGGATAAAGACCCGATCTTTAAAAGTATAAAGGAAGGGTTTATAAATAAAAAGATTCGATTTTTTATATATATAACTAAAAAGATTGGATTTTTATTATATACTTTTGCTATTGAAAAGATGAAGTTTTTAAATTAGAAAAGACCTCATTTTTTTAAAATAGTAAAGGCCACATTTTTAAACCAGAAATATACTTTGTTTTAAAATACAATTGCTTTGAAAATAAATATGTTTTTAAAATAAAATTATCTTTGTTTTGAAATGGTTATCATAAGTATAAAAATTCGATTTTTATTGTTAGAATAGTGAAGATAAAAATTCGATTTTTATATATTGAATAGCATAGTAAAAATTCGATTTTTATATATTGAATAGCATAGTAAAAATTCGATTTTTATATATTGAATAGCGAAGTAAAAATTCGATTTTTACATATGTAGTGGCTACAGCAACGAAGGTGACAAAAAGGCGAGAACAACGAAGATTTCTATAAAAGAAGAGCCGTGGAGTTAGGATAGCTATCGGTGAGAACTCCTCACTTTTATTTCAAATTTCTAGTTAGAAATATATACTAGGATGCAGACGGTGTTTAGTAGCACCCGACACCCGTCATCCACAGACCATGGATGGCTTGTTTGTTTAATTGTTTGGTTGTGTAGTTGGTTAGATTATTTGGTTTGAATTGAATTGTTTGGTGAAATGAAATTGATTTGATTGATGTGTGAATGGCGTGGGCCTTCACTAGACCGGGGATAAGGCTAGGCCTCATCCCGTTTCTAGTATCGTGCCGTTATGCCGCCGAAATTTTCTAAAATGAGTTAGAAAAATAAAAATATCATTTCTATTTTGTAAATGAACTGAATAAAAATCCATGTATTAAAATAAAATATTTTATCGTTAAAAATATAATTTTTAACGTGAAAGTGAATAAATAAATTTTTATAAACAAATCGGCCGATTTGTTTATATACACTGGTTTGACTGATATTGATTGGGCCGATAAATTTTACACATCGCCCAACTGCACAAATTAAATATGTGTTTGATTGTTTGAAACCCCACACGGGTGTTGGGATGAAATTTGAAGTTCACTCATCCTGATTGATTAAATATGTCGATCGATTGATTGACAGGCTGTTATAAGCGTTAGATATCTTTATTTGATGCTTATACAGTGTAGTGCACTTTGGTTGATGGTTGATTATTTTTCAATGCTATTATATACGTGTGATGTATGAAAATCCATATAATTAACATTATATGGTGATTGATTGGGCCTCATTTCAATTTAGAAAATAAAGAATAATATAAAACAAAGGTTCATGTGTTGACCGTACTCATCCGTTGAGATTAGTCATGTGTTGAACGAAATATTTTGATAATAACAAATATTTTGATAATAGGAAATATTTGAAATAGAATATTTGAAAATAGAAATATATGAAGCCGTGTTGAATAGATTGACGCCATTTTGACGTGAACGATATTTATATCGATTTTATTCATTTCGAAATAAAATGAATGTAAAAGTGATTTCGAAATAAAATGAATATAAAAGTGATTTCGAAATGAATTGAATATGAAGCGATTTCGAAATGAATTGAATATGAAACCATTTCGAAATGAATTGAATATGAAACCATTTCGAAATGAATTGAATAGAAAACCAATTTGAATTGAATCGAATAGAAAACCAATTTGAATTGAATCGAATAGAAAACCAATTTGAATTGAATCAAATTGAAAACGAATTCGAATTGAATTGAAAACGAATTCGAATTGAATTGAAAAGAAAATGAATTCGAATCGAATTAAAATCGATTTGAATTGAAATCAAATAGAAATGAAAGTAAAAATGATTTATAACAGAAAATTCAATTTTGATTTGAATTTGAAATATAGGTTGAAATTGTTTTTGAAACGAATTCAAAACTATTTATATAATTCGTTTTAAATAGAAATCGACGAAGTATATATTATATATATAATATAATGGCCTGAATAGAACGCGCCGCGCCGCGGCAGTTCGTGAATTTCCACCATTTATTTCAAACGGACATTACGGGAGATCCGACCGTCGGATTCTCCTAAAACCGGAACCGTTGGGTTCGTATCGAAAAGAGATTTCTAACGAATATTAGAAATTTGAAATCTAACGGTTGGATTTGGAGTTACGTCCGAATCAAATTTGAAAAAGGTCGCTGTAAGTGCAGTTCGATGGCCATTGTTGGAAATCGATTGTACGGGCCTTAATAAAATTATTAAAAATAGTAATAATTTGTGTAAAATCATAAGAAATGATTTGGGAAAAATTGGGATGAAAAACTCCATATTTGAAAAGATAAAAATAGATTTTTATCGAAATGAACTAGTTTTGAACTAAATTTAAAACCCAATTATTTTTAAATAAATAAATTAGATTTAAAAAGGGGTTTTAAATAATCAGAATTTCTAATATATCTGATTGGATTTGAAATGGGTTTATCAGGAACGGTGTTTTAAATAACACTAGTTCTTTAATCCGATAATAAATAGAATGTGATTTGGGTTTGTCGTGAACTGTGATTTAAATAACACCTAGTTCTTTAACCCAGTAAAAGGAGTTTTAAATAAATCTGCAATTAAATTGAAATGTGAATTGATAATCTAAATTATCAAATTTAGAAATTGAGCGAGAATGGAGTATTACCAGTTTTGCTCCAAAGCGATAGTTAAATCTTTAATTAGATTTGAACGTGAAATGGTAATTAAATTTACCGATAACACCGTGGTGTTAGTTATGGGGTAATAACAGTTTTGCTCCATGGGATAAATAGGTTGGGATTGGGAAATAAAATAAATAATTACTTCGGTGTGATTCGCTAATCCCGACTGGTTTGGAAAACCATGATATGGTTTGAAATGATATCCAAAGAAGGATTAAGGAATAAATTTAAAAGGATTTATCTTTGATAAAATTAATGGGAACATTTCCCTAGGAGTGTGAATATCTGAATTGGAATGAGGCGTATGTTGTGTTTGTATAACAATTGTTTATTATATACGTGGGTTATTCAGAAAGGCCGGGTCTATACCCATTCTGAATAACCGATTCGACGATAAGTCGAAGAGGTTGAAGACGGTGCAAGACCGACGATCTTCACATCGAATGGATGGGTGCTACTGACGCTCACGATGGGAGTAGCTACCTTGAAGGGGGCTGAAGTGGTAGCCGTCCGGACGTGCTTGGAGGTCGACGGATATGCGAGGAAAGTGCCTCCGGTTTCGTTCAGACCCAGAACGGACTTGTAAATGGATGGTGTGTCTGACATTGTATTCCTTTATATTGTATTCGTTGATCTCTGCTAAATATATATCTGTTTGGCGGCGGAGAATTTATTCTCTTGCTTAACGCCCTTCTCCGAGACATACGAGCTTAGAGGTTATATATTGGCAGAAATCAGTGGTACGATATGGATTGATAGTGTGGCATGCTGAGATGCAGTGATCCAGACTTTTGTTGAAAAGCAAAGTTTGGTGGAGGATGATCAAAGCGCAGCTTTAATATAGCACGGCTTTGTGTATAGCGTTGATTCACGAGCCTCACACCCCGGTATGGTGGTAAACTGATGGTTTGATCAGTATGCTTTTTCGTGGATGGGCACCTTCGTGGTGTCGTAGATTCGGTCGACCGAGATTGAGCTTAGTGCTCAGAGGGATAGGGTAAGCGGTGTTTTCTCTCGCCGGGACGTAAGCCGCAGTGATACTCGATTTCCCGAAAGTGCGGATGTGCATTACGGTGCTTTCTCTAGCCGAGACGTAAGCCGTTGAGATGGCACTACGTGATCGATCTTTCGAATCAGGAGCCACCATGATGGAAATCCAATTTCCAAATATGACATTTTGCGGTTTTGATTGTAGAGCCTAGTATTGGCGACATGATATATGGTACCCATGCCGTCTATGATTGATATATTTATATTTGAAGTTGTTTTCTTCACTTATAGTAATAATATAAGATGAAATTTCGCGTATCAAGCATATTTGGCTATTATAAGGGAAAACTCTATCCTTCGGCTTGCGTTGCATTGTGTGATGGGACCTGGGTCTTATAATAGCTTCATTGTTCTTTATTTAGCATTGCGCTGTTAGTTTTCTGCACTGGTATTCTTGGGAGGAAACCCGTTCCGTGTTATACGCCGTGGTCCCTTGATTTACCTAACTTTAAAAACAAAGATTAATAACTGTTTTAGTTCTCACACCAGTCACATGACTGGTCTGGAGTTTATTGTTTTAACCTAAACTCTGGGTGCCCCTATTTTCCACACGGGCAGCTAGTAGTTTTGGTTTTGCAGATTTATATTCACAGGATCATGATTTACAGCTGGAACGATGTTCGGAAAGCTCTGTATCCGTGCATTATTTTCAGTTGTGATTTATATTGTTTTTCCGCTGCGATGTATTTAAATGTAATTTAAATCTCTGATATTTTCTATGTAATATTAATTCATACTCTGTATATTCTTGTATTCTGATGGAATTGTTGTAATATACAATGAAATGTTCTTCTGTTTGTGTTCTATTTTGTCGTGTTCTCAAACAATCAGGTGTTTCGAAAGGTCTAGATCAGTTTAGCGACTGATTCAGATCGAGCGAAATTCCTTGTTGTCACAGGTTCTTTGGATAATAATCCAACCGGTCTCTCCATATTAACAACGTTAAAAATGGTCAAAACTTCGACAGTCTGTGAGTTAACTATCAAAGAAAACAAGTGTGCAAACAACGATATTATTTCCAGATCGAAATTATATCAAACAAACATCATATAACATTTATCTCTTTAGTTCATTTTACATCTCCTGTTTCCCTATATTCAACATTTGCTATTTTCTATATTTAGAAAATATACGTTATTAACACTGGAAACATTTCCATTCCTTGTTTTCTGTATTTAGAAAACATTTCTGATTCTTGTTTGGAAAACATTTCCAAACTCCTACGTTTGGATTAAACAGATGTTTAGATAAAACATCGCTATGCCAACTCAACCATTTTCTTTAATTACTAAATTAACTTTACCATCCTTTACTACCGAACCTTAACCATTCCTCAGTTAAAAACGAAGCCAATCAAGTTGGGGTAGAACTACCTCTCAGACCTTAACTGAACAACACTTCTAACCTTGAAATAGGCAAAGTTCACTTTATATTTCTTTAACTAACTTCCTTAATTAACCTTTCTTTCGAATAACTATATTCGATTAACTCTTTTCAATTAACTCTATTGGACTGACCCTATTCACTTTACTCTTGTCGAATAAACTATATTCGATAACTCCTCTAACTCTATTCGAATAAACTATATTCGATTAACTCCTCTAACTCTATTCGAATAAACTATATTCGATTAACTCCTTTACTATATTCGAATAAACTATATTCGATTAACTCCTTTACTATATTCGAATAAACTATATTCGATTAACTCCTTTGATTTAACTCAAATCGATTAACTCCATCGAATAAACTATATTCGATAACTCCTTCGATTTAACTAATATTCTATAACTCACTTCGATTAACTAATAATCGATAACTCCTTCGAATAACTATATTCGATTATCTTCTCTCGAATAAACGATATTCAATAATCTTCCCTTTCGATTTAACAAATCGATAACTCCTTTTCGAATAACTAAATTTGACAACTCCTTTCGATTTAACTAATCGATAACTCCTTTCGATTAAACTATAATCGATAACTCCTTCGATGAAACTAACATCGATACTCCTTTCGATGAAATTAACATCGATTAACTCCTTTCGATGAAACTAACATCGATTAACTCCTTTCGATGAAACTAACATCGATTAATTTAACTCGACAAACTTAACTCGACTCGCTTATCTCGATAATCTAACTCAAGAACTTAACTCGATTAACTTATCTCGATAATCTAACTCAAGAACTTAACTCGATTAACTTATCTCGATAATCTAACTCAAGAACTTAACTCGATTAACTTATCTCGATAATCTAACTCAAGAACTAAACTCGATTAACTTATCTTGATAATCTTACTCAACTTGATTAACTCCTATCGAATAACTAATATTCGATTCAACTCCATTCGCTTGACTCTAGATCGCAGCGATCACAATGGTTACGCCTGAAACCCTCAGGAAACATCCGACCGCCGTAGGCAATTTACAGCCCTGCGAATTTCGCTAGTAGTCGTACGAGATGGCAACTTGTCTTGAATAAATCTATTTGACTAACTCTATCTCAAATAACTATATTTGATAACTTCTACTTCGAATAAGTGGTATTCGATAACTTAACTCGATTATCAACTCGAAAATCTTAACTCAAATCGATTAACTCCAACTGATTAACTCTGCCTGGTCAACCCTAACTGATTAACTCTACTGATTAACTCTAACTGGTTTTACTTGGTTTGACTAACTCAATTGATTAACTCGACTGACTAATTCAACTCGATTAACCTAGCTTGATTTTTCTTATCTCGATTAACTGAACTAAACACTTTGATTAACTCGACTAATTCACTTTGATTACCTTAACCAATTCACTTTGATTAACTTAACCAATTCACTTTGATTAACTTAACCAATTCACTTTGATTAACTTAACCAATTCACTTAGTTTAACTAATCAATTTACTTTGTTTACTTAACCAATTCACTTAGTTTAACTCAACTAATCCACTTTGATTAAATCCTATTTGTTTAACAATAAATATTCCTTTATTCTATTTATTCCCTAAATAAATAAATCATTTAACTTTATTTATACCATAAATAATAAATTCTTTTACCTTTATTTATTTCCTAAATAAATAAATCCTTTTATATCTATTTGTAAATGGTTTACAAATATCCCTCTTTCTATTTGTTTTTGACAATATTTTCCTTTATATATATTGTTTTACAAATACTTTCCTTTATATTTGATTTCACAAATATATCTCCTGTATATTTGTTTAACAATAAAATCCCTTTTTATTTGATTAACAAATAAAATTCCTTTATATTTGATTTACAAATATAATTCTTTCATATTTGATTTACAAATATAATTCTTTCATATTTGATTTACAAATATAATTCTTTTATTCAAAATCCTTTTTCTTTTATAATATAAAATCCATTGATTTTATATAAATAAATTATTTTCAAATTGTACTTTGAAAATCCCTTTATCACATTCTGGTATTTAACACACCATATAACAACGATAACTATCGTCCAAACACACATAATCAACGCTAGATTATATATCACATTATATATCATAATATATAAATCACAGTAAAATAACTGTTGAGGAATCCAGTTGGATTCCTCCGACCTGTTTCCCTGCATCACAGATGTTATACAATATAGATAACATCACTTTCAGTCCCATATGATATATTATGTTAAAAAGAATCAATATAGAAATTCAACTAACAGACTAGCAGTTCAATCAACAATCAACACACAGTCAAACAGACAATATTTAACAGTTCTAAGAATACGTTGTAAATATAGAACTGTTCAGAGTTGGTGAGTTTTACTCACATTGGCAGTTCATCGTTAAAGAACGATAAACTGTTATTTGATTTGAATCAAACAGTTTATTTCGCCATAAATTCCTACGGGTCCCAATCCACTTCCAGTCAGCTTCATTTAAAGCTCTCGTCCATACGGTCCCAATGCAACTTGTTTCGCTGAAAACCGATATCGTATGGTAAAGTTATAGAGTCTACAATTTAATATGTTTAAATTTAAATTAAACTTAGAATACATATTATATAAGTGGGTCTCACCCCCTTTCTTTTGGCCCAAACCCGTTCTCTATTATAACCCGTCTTCTCTATTCACAAGGCCGCTCCCCCAAAACCATCAGCCATTTCCGACCTCCTTAATCCCCTTTCTCTCCTACGTTTTTCCACCGAACCCAACCAGGACATCATCGTTCTCCTTCCCCTCCTCTTTCTACTCACACCATTAAAGACACACTCGACTGCCTCTTTCTCACCGCGTTCTGGAAACCGCGGTTGCCGCTACAGGCACATCATCGACACCAACTGTGTCGGAATCCCACCCAACCAAGCCGAAAGGTGCGCCTCACATCCTTGAACCCAAAAATGAACTCCGTTTTGTAAATAAGTGCTTCGATTACAAGATTATCTCAACCCTAGCTCAACTGTACCCATACGGCCTCGCCAGGAACCACGATCGAGCCTCCAGAAAACCATACCAGATTGGAGAGCATACTCGCAGGGATTCAAAAACATATATATCGAGATTTATAGGATTTTCTTTTATTTTCTTTGAATTATTTTGCTCGAGAAATGTTTGCTGTAAGAAAGAAGAGTGACGGCGCAGAATTTGACTGAGGAATTAGGGTAGAGAGGTGTTGAGGAGTATTTATAGGCAACACAAAATATCTAGATATTTTATAATTGATTATTTTATTCATTTATAATCAATTTCTATTTGTATTCGTCTTTTAAAAATCCCTGTGATCACACATGATACCCAAAAATCACCAAACTGGACATACTGCTAGAGTTTGACAATACGGTCCCAACGAAACTGGTTTCGTCGAATTCCGACTCCGTATGCTCACACAGCGTATTTTTAACCGTCAAAATATCGACTGTTGCTCACATTAAAAATCGGTACGGCCACATACTGACTCTAAAAATCACGAAACTTGACATCTAACAATAACTTGACATTGCGGATCCAACAAAATTAGTTTCGTCGAATTCCGACTTCGTTTGCAAAAGTGGCTATTTTTAAAGCTCTGGATGACCCATTTAAATATATAAATATATTTAAATATAATTAAATTAAATATTAATAAATTAATATTATCGTATTTATCCACATATGATATCGTACAGCTCCAGAATATCATATCAGAATTTATAGTTTGATATTTCAGATTTTAGATTTATCGATATTCAGTTTATATCGAAAATCCTTTTATAACGTAAATAAAGCGTTGCAAATTATAAAGGAATTCTACAGCGACTTTTCTGGAATTTGATTTGAATGTAAATCAAAATCTACACGACGAACTCCTGATTTTTCTCTTCCACTAGAAAGATATACTCCACCAGTTCCACACGTTTCTTGTTTCACAGAAATCCGACTTAAAACGAATCCTGTACATTCAGTTGAAGTTCAAATCGCCAATTTACGAACTGCAGCGCCATTTCAAGCTCGATTTTAATTATAATATAATTATACGTTCAAATTATCGTCGATTGAATATATTCGTCAATATAATTCAACTCTAAGCTTAATTAAATCTAAGGGACGACCCCGTTCACAGAATATTGTGATTTCCAATATTTTTGATTATTTCTGAATTAAATATATTATTTAATTATTTATTTTAATTAAATATTCACTATAATTTAATTAACGACGATTTAATTCCCTAAATCACTATTTATATAATTAAATAAATAAATTATAACACCCCTGACAATGCGGGTCATTACATTCTTCCCCACTTAAAATAATTTCATCCTCGAAATTGCTAAGTTAGAGGACGACCCTATCTATTTGGTAAAAGCTTATCTGTTACCCCTTATCTCTGGTTCCAACTGAACTAACTAATATCGATTTCAATATTAATTTATTCCGGCTAACTAAAATTTTCAAAAATTCTGAAAATTTTCTAACACTTTAAATTTTCGGAAAATTTCGCCATAACCTCCTTTGTACAGCCCTATCGATAAAACCACCACTCGCCTCTCTAGGCCTTCTCCAACCCAAAAGAAAATCAAACAGCCAAGCAGCTTGCCAATTCGGCTCATAAATCTCATGCTTATATCAAATATAAACTTGTACCTATTTGTCGGGTATATCAACTCTATCACTTTCATCCGTTATCAATCCAACATATACCGGTGTTATCTCAACCAAATTCCGACCTGTTTTTATCCACAGATCCAACCATTCGCTTATACCTAAGTCGAATTAAATTTCAAATTCGAGTTCCATTCCAACTCTTAACTTCCTAATCCAATTTCATTTCAAAATCTATATGTTACAAACCCAATCCATTCGATATTTCTATTTCAATTCTATTTCAGCTTAACTGGTATCAATTTCAGTTTGTCTCCACAAGTTTCTATTCAATTTGTTTTAACTCAAAACAATCTCTATCTGGGAGTCTTAAACCATTTACCCTTTTTAAACATCACTCACATATTCACTTTTGAAATCAAAACAACTTGTTTCCTCAAAAAAAAAAACTTTGGTAGTAATCCGTCACTTACACACTCGAAAATGTACACCGATGATGTCATGATCAACATTGGAATCTATTTTCCAGCTATTGAAGTGAGTTCAATACTATATCACTTTCAAATCCATTTCCAAATACTTTCATTTTTGAAATCATTTTCAAAATATCCTTCACAAGGCTTGTAAACAATTTAAAACCTCCCAGGATCTTAAAATTTCCTTATACTTAATCCAGATTCCTTTACAAACACTTTCCCAATTTCTGGGATTTTAACTCCAATTCTGATATAAATTCAGCGTTAATTCATTTCAATTTCATATATTTTACTTATATCAATTCTGATTGGTCATATATAACCATTTCACATTTTATAATCTTATCTGATTATAATTACTACCAACACATCCTATATATGATAATATATCACATATCCATACTGTGTCGGTCCATCGTATTCAAGTGTGTATTTACTCCTACCGATACAGTGGATCAAACTGATCGACCAGAACTGATAAACAACTCAACCAATGAATCTCCACAATATAAAACCATTTTTATATCAAATACAAATACGCACTCGTATATATACACTCATACTCAATCTAGGGTGTTATTAACCCTATCTCTACCGAGTCACGCCACAGAGCCAAAGTAATACTTAACTTAAGCTCTGATACCAACTGTAACGACCCGGATTTTGAGCGACTTTGGTTATCGACATAAACTCGATGTTGATAACCAAAACATCGAAAAATCCTAGTAATTAATGAAAGAAATTAGAGGGTGAGGATAGATAAGATAGAAACTTAGAATAGAAGAAGAAGAACACAACATCAGAGTAACACGAACCTCACAGCGGAACGAATAACATATAATATATAACATAACTTTGAAATATAACAGTTATGTATACAATAGCACTTATCAGAGTACAACACTTACAACACAGCGGAAATAAAGTATAGCTATATGATCCAGAAGCCTCCTGCTCCAGCTCTTCAAGTCTATCTGTAAATCCCGACTACTTGACTGCCCGTACAAATTTAGGCACCCAAGAGTTTAGGGAAAACAACAAAGTAAACTCCGGGCCAGTCATGGGACTGGTGTGAGTAAAATAGTTTAACACAGTTTAACATATATATGATATCTCATAAGACCACGCCGTGAATACGGAACGGGTTTTTCCCTTATGAGAATCCAACATCTTTGACAAGCAATATCATTCTGATATTATAATAATGTCTAAGTACAAATATATATCAATCTAGCAGAAACGCTTTCATCTCACGTTCTACATATATAGTATACAATCAAAATCGCAAGCACGTATTGGATAATGGATTTCCAACTATGACAAGGTATGGAACCACCTTCTTCTAATGTACCTCTAGAGAGGAATACACTGGGTTTGACAAGAACATCTTGCAACCCGGCCACACATGACCGACCACTCATTTCGCTTGAGTGTATCGAATGTATATCACCAACGGTTGGGATCAGCAACCGTTTCCCAAATGGGATAGCATCAACAATAGATTTTTAGAAATAAATGAAATTCTAGATCAGGTGATTATACACCCTAATAGGTGCGACCTACATAGCCATGCTACCTGCCCGATTTCTGTCATTTACCGGATGTGAGGCTAGAAGCTACGCTTATCTTCACATTAGATTCACTTTAAATGCCACATCATCAAATCCATCCAATCACCGATTGACGTCCTCAACAATACATTATGTGTTAGCTAAAAGAAGTTTCCTTCTCCGCTTCCACTCTTGGTACGGTTGGAGAAATCAATGTACGTGATCGTCTGGAAATACTCTGTCAGACATCCATCTTCATTCACTTAGAAATGTCACATCGTCATACCCGCAAAATCACAAATTGATTTCCTCAAAGATACAACGGGTATACAGCTAAGAGAAACGAATTCCTCCGCCACCAACGTATATATGTTTGAAGGGATCAACTTACGCGGTCCATTGGATATACTTTGTCAGACCTTCATCCATACAAGTTGTCCTGGGACTGGACAAACCGAAGGCACTATTCAGTATATCCATCTTAGTCACTGTTGACTAAGACTTATACAACAGCCCTTGCACTTTACTCCGTCTTCAATTATCCTTGGCATAAATGATTCACAACGCTTGTGCCAATACAAAGTGGTTCTTTGGATAATAATCCAACCGGTCTCTCCATATTAACAACGTTAAAAATGGTCAAAACTTCGATAGTCTGTGAATTAACTATCAAAGAAAACAAGTGTGCAAACAACGATATTATTTCCAGATGGAAATTATATCAAACAAACATCATTTAACATTTATCTCTTTAGTTCATTTTATATCTCATGTTTCCCTATATTCAACATTTGCTATTTTCTATATTTAGAAAATATACGTTATTAACACTGGAAACATTTCCATTCCTTGTTTTCTGTATTTAGAAAACATTTCTGATTCTTGTTTGGAAAACATTTCCAAACTCCTACGTATTGATTAAACAGATGTTTAGATAAAACATCGCTATACCAACTCAACCATTTTCTTTAATTACTAAATTCACTTTACCATCCTTTACTACCGAACCTTAACCATTCCTCAGTTAAAAACGAAGCCAATCAAGTTGGGGTAGAACTACCTCTCAGACCTTAACTGAACAACACTTCTTACCTTGAAATAGGCAAAGTTCACTTTATATTTCTTTAACTAACTTCCTTACTTAACCTTTCTTTCGAATAACTATATTCGATTAACTCTTTTCAATTAACTCTATTGGACTGGCCCTATTCACTTAACTCTTGTCGAATAAACTATATTCGATAACTCCTCTAACTCTATTCGAATAAACTATATTCGATTAACTCCTCTAACTCTATTCGAATAAACTATATTCGATTAAATCCTTTACTATATCCGAATAAACTATATTCGATTAACTCCTTTACTATATTCGAATAAACTATATTCGATTAACTCCTTTGATTTACCTCAAATCGATTTACTCCATCGAATAAACTATATTCGATAACTCCTTCGATTTAACTAATATTCTATAACTCACTTCGATTAACTAATAATCGATAACTCCTTCGAATAACTATATTCGATAATCTTCTCTCGAATAAACGATATTCGATAATCTTCCCTTTCGATTTAACAAATCAATAACTCCTTTTCGAATAACTAAATTTGACAACTCCTTTCGATTTAACTAATCGATAACTACTTTCGATTAAACTATAATCGATAACTCCCTTCGATGAAACTAACATCGATACTCCTTTCGATGAAATTAACATCGATTAACTCCTTTCGATGAAACTAACATCGATTAACTCCTTTCGATGAAACTAACATCGATTAATTTAACTCGACGAACTTAACTCGACTCACTTATCTCGATAATCTAACTCAAGAACTTAACACGATTAACTTATCTCGATAATCTAACTCAAGAACTTAACTCAATTAACTTATCTCGATAATCTAACTCAAGAACTTAACTCGATTAATTTGTCTCGATAATCTAACTCAAGAACTTAACTCGATTAACTTATCTCGATAATCTTACTCAAGTTGATTAACTCCTATCGAATAACTAATATTCGATTCAACTCCATTCGCTTGACTCTAGATCGCAGCGATCACAATGGTTACGCCTGACTCCCTCAGGAAACATCTGACCGTCGTAGGCTATTTACAGCCCTGCGAATTTCGCTAGCAGTCGTACGAGATGGCAACTTGTCTTGAATAACTCTGTTTGACTAACTTTATCTCAAATAACTATATTTGATAACTTCTACTTCGAATAAGTGGTATTCGATAACTTAACTCGATTATCAACTCGGAAATCTTAACTCAAATCGATTAACTCCAACTGATTAACTCTGCCTGGTCAACCCTAACTGATTAACTCTAACTGGTTTTACTTGGTTTGACTAACTCAATTGATTAACTCGACTGACTAATTCAACTCGATTAACCTAGCTTGATTTTTCTTATCTCTATTAACTGAACTAATCACTTTGATTAACTCGACTAATTCACTTTGATTACCTTGACCAATTCACTTTGATTAACTTAACCAATTCACTTTGATTAACTTAACCAATTCACTTTGATTAACTTAACCAATTCACTTAGTTTAACTAATCAATTTACTTTGTTTACTTAACCAATTCACTTAGTTTAACTCAACTAATCCACTTTGATTAAATCCTATTTGTTTAACAATAAATATTCCTTTATTCTATTTATTCCCTAAATAAATAAATCATTTAACTTTATTTATACCCTAAATAATAAATTCTTTTACCTTTATTTATTTCCTAAATAAATAAATCCTTTTATATCTATTTGTAAATGGTTTACAAATATCCCTCTTTCTATTTGTTTTTGACAATATTTTCCTTTATATATATTGTTTTACAAATACTTTCCTTTATATTTGATTTCACAAATATATTGTAATGACCCGCACTGGCAGAGGTATTATGATTAATTTATTGAATTATATAAATGGTGGTTTAGAGAATTTAATGGTCGTGGAATTAAATAATGGTGAATATTTAATTAAAATAATAAATTAAATAATATATTTAATTCTGAAATAATCAGAATTGGCCGAAATGACAATATGGTGTGAACTGGATCATCTGTGATATTTAATTCAGCTTGGAATTGAATTTGAATAACGAATATATTCAATCATCAACAGTTGAATGTATAGTTTATAAAATAATTATAAACGAGCTTGAAATGGCGCTGTAGTTTGCGATTTGGCGATTTGAACTTCAACTGAATGTACAGGATTCTTTTTAAGCCGGATTTCTGTGAAATAAGAAACAAGTGGAGCTGGTGGAGTATATCTTTCTAGTGGAAGAGAAAAATCGAGATTTCGTCGTGTAGATTTTAATTTATGTCCAAATCAAATTTTAAAATAGTCGCTATAGCATCGTTTATCAACCGTAATGGTTTATTCGATATAACTAGATACCGGTTTTGAATTTAGACAAGGTTCTTTTGGGACGTAGAGATAATTTAATTTTTAGAATTTTATGGTAATTTTTAATTAATTAAATGAGCAACTTTTTATTTGGAGTATTTTGCACCCTGTGATTGATATTTTGGGGTTTCACAATATGAGTCAATCTACCGGTATTATTATATTTTTGAAATCGTGGTACCTTACTCATCACAATGGTGTTTTCATTTCTGTTCGTAGCAGCTCGTACGTAAGCGGAATGGAGTAAATCGAAGTTCATAATTTTTAATAACTAAATATGTGAACTCAACAATGGCCACGCATTGCCTTCTCAGCCACCACAAAAGCAAAACCGCAACCGCAAACAAAACGTGGCCCTTCCTCTTTCACCAATCAACGAAAGTTATAAATACTCCTTCCACATTAAGACCTAAACTACATCCTTAAGCAAACAATAAACCAAACCGCCACTTCGTTTCTCACAGCAAATGTCCAAACGCAAATATCAAGAAGCCGCCCCACCCTCTACTAAATGAACAATCTACAGTAGAGTTCGGCGAAGAGTGATGATGTGGTGATCACGTGAGCAGGATTGGACTGTTTTGATTGTAGCGAGGTGGTGTCCGTGTGATATAAGGGGGAGCGGACTGGAGATGTAATGGAGTGAGTACAAGAGAGGTGCATGCGTTTCCTTTCAAGCGAGATGAGGGTGATGGAGCTCTCGTGCAAAGCAGTACACACGTGAAGGAGAAGGATGATGGTACTTAATGAAATGGTGGAGAAATATTTGGGTACTGAGCATGGAGGGATGAAAAGTGAGGCGCATGAAAGATTGAAGTGGCCATCATTTTAGCGAATGAGGACTGGAAGTATGCATGAATGGATAGGAGCAATACACGCGTATGGGTTTTGTTTTTAGTGTAAATGGGCTGACGTCAATTTCAAGTTGCAAGTCCAAATAAAAATAATAATAAAAGAGGGGACGTGCTGTTGGAAGTCTGGTTGTGAAGGGAGAGTGGGAGCTCGGTTTTGCCAGGACTAGAAGGGCGTGGACATGAAGGGGGGAATGGCTGTGAATGGAAGTGTCAGGAGGGATGAACGTGGAAATACGTGGTGGGAGGGTTTGACTTAGTGGAAGTGAATAACTTTGTGGTGAAGTGCGTTCAAGGGAGGAGTTCGGTGTTTAGTTGGGTTCCCTTTTCAAAGTGATGAAGGGGTTTAAAGGAGTGGAAATGGCCACATTGAGGATACAGACATCGGATATTTTAATTTGGGAAGACGGGTAGGAGTTTGGGCCGGGTGTCTTTGAGGTGAGGCCCAACAATATTTAAATCCTAAGTTTTATTTAAATTTAAATGAATGTAAACTTCATGATGTTATAACTTGGTCATACGTTGTCGGAATTCAGCGAAACAAGATCCGACAGGATCGTTTGGATGACGACTACAACATGGAACTGACTGGGAGTGGGTTCGAGCTCGTTACAATTTATAGCAAAATAAATCGTCCGATTTGAATCAACGACAATTATCGTTAATTAACGATGATAGTCTAATGTGAGTAAATCTCACCAACTCTGAACAGTTTATAATTTCATGTTGTATTTTTAGAACTGTTAGATATTGGTTGATTGACTGTATGTTGACTGTTTGATTGAACTGCTAGTCAGTTAGTTGAATTTCTATATTGATTCTGTTTAACAGAATATATCATATGGAACTGAAAGTGATGTTATCTATATTGTTTAACATCTGTGATGTAGGGAAACAGGTTGGAGGAATCCAAATGGATTCCTCAACATTTATTTTACTGTGATTCATATATTGTGAGATATGATGTGATATATAATCTGTTGTTGATTATGTGTGTTTGGACGATATTTATCGTTGTTATATGGTATGTTAAATACCTTAAGAAATACTGGATATGGGAAAGGGGATTTTCAAAGTGTATTTTGAAAATGAATTATTTATATAAAATCGATGGATTTTATATAGAAAAGGAAAAGAATTTTTATAAAAGAAATATTTATAAAATCAAAGGATAAGTTAGAATAAAAGGAAATCATTTGTAAAGTGAAGAACCGTTACTAAAAGTAAATCTTTATAAATGAATAGTTTATTCGAAAAGGAGTTAATCGATGTTAGTTAATCGAGTAGAGAATAAAGTTAAAAGGAGTTAATCGATGTTAGTTAATCGATTAGAGAATAAAGTTAAAAGGAGTTAATCGATGTTAGTTAATCGATTAGAGAATAAAGTTAAAAGGAGCTAATCGATGTTAGTTAATCGATTAGAGTTAAAGTAAAAGGAGTTAATCGATGTTAGTTAATCGATTAGAGAATAAAGTTAAAAGGAGTTAATCGATGTTAGTTAATCGATTAGAGAATAAAGTTAAAAGGAGTTAATCGGTGTTAGTTAATCGATTAGACTTAAAGTAAAAGGAGTTAATCGATGTTAGTTAATCGATTAGAGAATAAAGTTAAAAGGAGTTAATCGATGTTAGTTAATCGATTAGAGTTAAAGTAAAAGGAGTTAATCGATGTTAGTTAATCGATTAGAGTTAAAGTAAAAGGAGTTAATCGAATATAGTTTATACGAATAGAGTAAAAGGAGTTATCGTATATAGTTTATTCGAAAGGACTTAAGTGAAATGAGTAAATCAATAGCGTTAGTCAAATAGAGTTAATCCAATAGTGTTAGTCCAATAGAGTTAATTGATAAGGGTTAATCGAATAGAGTTAAGTGAAAAGAGTCAATCGAATATAGCTATTCGAAGGAGGGTTAAGTAAGGAAGTTAGTAGAAGAAATATAAAAGTGAACTTTGCCTATTTCAAAGTTAGAAAGGTTGTTTAGTTAAGGTCTGAGAGGTAGTTCTACCCCAACTTGATTGGCTTCATTTTTAACTAAGGAATAGTTAAGGTTCGGCAGTAAAGGAAATGGTTTGAGTTGGCATCGCGATGGTTTGTTTAAACATCTGTCTAAGTCCAATGAAGAAGCTTTGGAAATGTTTTCCAAATAAGAAACCAGAAGTGTTTTCTAATAAAGAAAACAAGAAATGGAAATTTTCTCCATTGTTAATAACATATATTTTCCAAATTTAGAAAATAAGAAATATTGAATATAGGGAAACAGGAGATAAGTAAATTTATGAAATAAAGAGATAAATGCTGAATGATGTTTGATCGATATAAATTTCCATTTGGAAATAATATTGTTGTTTGCACACCTGTTTTTCTTCGATAGTTAAATCACAGACTATCGAAATTTTGACCATTTTAACATTGTTAATATGGAGAGACCGGTTGGATTATTATCCAAAGAACCACTCTGTATTGGCATAAGCATTGCGAATCATATATGCCAAAGGAAATTGAAGACGGAGTTATGCAAGGGCTATCCTGTTTACAGAATAGTGCCTTCGGTTCATCCTGTTCCTAGATGACTTGTATGGATGGATGTCTGACAGAGTATTTCCAGACAATCACGTATATTGATTTCTCCAACCGTACCAAGAGTGGAAGCGGAGAAGGAAACTTCTTTTAGCTAACACATAATGTATGGTTGAGGACGTCAATTGGTGATTTGATGGATTTGACGATGTGGCATTCAAAGTGAATCTGGTGTGATGATAAAGCGTAACTTATAGCCTCACATCCGGTAAATGACAGAAATCGGACAGGCAGCATGGCTAAGTCGGTCGCACCAAAGTAGGGTGTATAATCACCTGATCTAGAGTTTCATTTATTTCTAAAATCTATTGTTGATGCTGCCCCATTCGGGAAACGGTTGTTGATCCCAACCGTTGGTGATATACATTCGATACACTCAAGCGAAATGAGTGGTCGGTCATGTGTGGCCGGGTTGCAAGATGTTCTTGTTGAACCCAGTGTATTCCTCTCTAGAGGTACACAAGCGAAAGGTGGTTCCATACCTTGTCATAGTTGGAAATCCATTACCCAATACGTGCTTGCGGTTTTGATTGTATACTATATATGTAGAACGTGAGATGAAAGCGTTTCTACTAGATGATTATTATAGTTGTGGTTGATAGACATTATTATAATATCAAAAGGTTTTTGATATAAAGATAATTTGGATTCTCATAAGGGAAAAACCCGTTCCGTTATACGGCGTGGTCTTATGAGATATCGTTTACTTGTTCAAACTATTTTAAACTGTTTTACTCATACCAGTCCCATGACTAACCCGGAGTTTATTTTGTTGTTTTCCCTAAACTCTTGGGTGCCCAATTTTGTACGGGCAGTCAAGTAGTCGGGATTTACAGATACTGGAAGAGCTTGGAGCATGAGGCTTCAGGACTATATAGCTATAGTTTTTCCGCTGTGTTGTAAGTGTTGTACTTTGATAATGATATGTATATTCAAGTACAGATTTGTATTTCAAAGTTATGTTATGAAATATATTTATTTGTTCCGCTGTGAGATTCGTGTTACTCTGATATTGTGTTCTTCTTCTTCTTCTTTTCTATAAGTTTCTATCTTATCTTTCCTCACCCTCTAATTTCTTTCATTAATTACCAGGATTCTTCGATAATTGGTTATCGACATCGAGTTTACGTCGATAACCAAAGTCTCTCAAAATCCGGGTCATTACATATATCTCCTGTATATTTGTTTAACAATAAAATCCCTTTTTAATTGATTAACAAATAAAATTCCTTTATATTTGATTTACAAATATAATTCTTTCATATTTGATTTACAAATATAATTCTTTTATTCAAAATCCTTTTTCTTTTATAATATAAAATCCATTGATTTTATATAAATAAATTATTTTCAAATTGTACTTTGAAAATCCCTTTATCACATTCTGGTATTTCTTATTGTATTTAACACACCATATAACAACGATAACTATCGTCCAAACACACATAATCAACGTCAGATTATATATCACATTATATATCACAATATATAAATCACAGTAAAATAACTGTTGAGGAATCCAGTTGGATTCCTCCGACCTGTTTCCCTGCATCACAGATGTTAAACAATATAGATAACATCACTTTCAGTCCCATATGGTATATTATGTTAAACAGAATCAATATAGAAATTCAACTAACTGACTAGCAGTTCAATCAACAATCAACACACAATCAAACAGACAATATTTAACAGTTCTAAGAATACGTTGTAAATATAGAACTGTTCAGAGTTGGTGAGTTTTACTCACATTGGTAGTTCATCGTTAAAGAACGATAAACTGTTATTTGATTTGAATCAAACAGTTTATTTCGCCATAAATTCCTACGGGTCCCAATCCACTTCCAGTCAGCTTCATTGTGAAGCTCTCGTCCATACGGTCCCAACGCAACTTGTTTCGCTGAAAACCGATATCGTATGGTAAAGTTATAGAGTCTACAATTTAATATGTTTAAATTTAAATTAAGCTTAGAATTCATATTATATAAGTGGGCCTCACCCCCTTTCTTTTGGCCCAAACCCGTTCTCTATTATAACCTGTCTTCTCCATTCACAAGGCCGCTCCCCCAAAACCATCAGCCATTTCCGACCTCCTTGATCCCCTTTCTCTCCTATGTTTTGCCACCGAACCCAACCAGGACATCATCGTTCTCCTTCCCCTCCTCTTTCTACTCACACCATTAAAGACACACTCGACTGCCTCTTTCTCACCGCGTTCTGGAAAACGCGGTTGCCGCTACAGGCACATCATCGACACCAACTATGTCGGAATCCCACCCAACCAAGCCGACAGGTGCGCCTCACATCCTTGAACCCAAAAATGAACTCCGTTTTGTAAATAAGTGCTTCGATTACAAGATTATCTCAATCCTAGCTCAACTGTACCCATACGGCCTCGCCAGGAACCACGATCGAGCCTCCAGAAAACCATACCAGATTGGAGAGCATACTCGCAGGGAATCAAAAACATATATATCGAGATTTATAGGATTTTAATTTCTTTGAATTATTTTGCTCGAGAAATGTTTGTTGTAAGAAAGAAGAGTGACGGCGCAGAATTTGACTGAGGAATTAGGTTAGAGAGGTGTTGAGGAGTATTTATAGGCAACACAAAATATCTAGATATTTTATAATTGATTATTTTATTCATTTATAATCAATTTCTATTTGTATTCGTCTTTTAAAAATCCTTGTGATCACACATGATACCCAAAAATCACCAAACTGGACATACTGCTAGAGTTTGACAATACGGTCCCAACGAAACTGGTTTCGTCGAATTTCGACTCCGTATGCTCACACAGCGTATTTTTAACCGTCAAAATATCGACTGTTTCTCACATTAAAAATCGGTACGGCCACATACTGACTCTAAAAATCACGAAACTTGACATCTAACAATAATTTGACATTGCGGATCCAACAAAATTAGTTTCGTCGAATTCCAACTTCGTTTGCAAAAGTGGCTATTTTTAAAGCTCTGGATGACCCATTTAAATATATAAATATATTTAAATATAATTAAATTAAATATTAATAAATTAATATTATCGTATATATCCACATATGATATCGTATAGCTCCAGAATATCATATCAGAATTTATAGTTTGATATTTCAGATTTTAGATTTATCGATATTCAGTTTATATCGAAAATCCTTTTATAACGTAAATAAAGCGTTGCAAATTATAAAGGAATTCTACAGCGACTTTTCTGGAATTTGATTTGAATGTAAATCAAAATCTACACGACGAAATCCTGATTTTTCTCTTCCACTAGAAAGATATACTCCACCAGTTCCACACGTTTCTTGTTTCACATAAATCCGACTTAAAACGAATCCTGTACATTCAGTTGAAGTTCAAATCGCCAATTTACGAACTGCAGCGCCATTTCAAGCTCGATTTTAATTATAATAGAATTATACGTTCAAACTGTCGTCGATGGAATATATTCGTCAATATAATTCAACTCTAAGCTGAATTAAATCTAAGGGACGACCCCGTTCACAGAATATTGTGATTTCCAATATTTTTGATTATTTCTGAATTGAATATATTATTTAATTATTTATTTTAATTAAATATTCACTATAATTTAATTAACAACGATTTAATTCCCTAAATCACTATTTATATAATTAAATAAATAAATTATAACACCCCTGACAATGCGGGTCATTACAATCTTGGCGTGCCACATTGACAATTCACGCCATGCGATCAATCATTATTAATATATATCAGGGTGTTAAGTAGAAAATAATTCCTCCACCACCAAACAGACATACATTAACAGAAATCGATTTAATTCACATGGAATGAAATCCAATGTCAGATACGCATCCATTTACTAGCTTATGCTCTGGGTCTGAGCGAAAACCAAATCCGAACAATCAACAATAGTCCGGACGGCCACCATTGAAGCCCCTTCAAGGTAGCTACTCCCATCAGGGTCTCTGTAGCAACACATCCATTCGATGTGAAGATCGTCGGTCTTCAACCACCGTCTTCATCTTCGACTCTTCATCGTCGTAGAAATTATTCGGAATGTGTTAAACCCGGTCTTTCCGAATAACTCTCGTATTTTTATAATTAAAAAAAAATTGAGTACTATAAAAACACATCCAACGTCTCATTCCAATTCAGAATATTCTTTTAAATAAAATATTCAAATTATTCTATCAAAGATAAATTCTTTAACTTTGCACTTAAATCTTTCTTTTAAAGGGTTTGTTAAAATCTCAATTTGATTTTAGATATTAAAAATCATTTTTCAATGGTTATTTAAATCAAAGAGATTAATCTTATATTTATCTGGGTTAAAGAACAAATATCATTTAAAAACATAGTTCATGGTAAACCCAAAATAATCTTCCATTAAATATGGAATTTTCACAGAAATCAAATCAACATATAATCGTTATAAATTTCTGTATCCGACCGATAATATAAATGGAATAACGGCAAAGCTTCTTAAATTCCATATGTAGTATCGGTTTTCTTCTACAGAAGCTTATCTCGGTTATAATAAATTTGAATTCCATTCAACTCCAATTTAATATATTAAATTGGAAATCTTTACTTTTGGAAAATTCCCATTTAAATCTTAATAAAAGATTTATAAATTCTAGATCCTATTTTCACTGTTAGTTGGGTTAAAGAACAAATGTCGCTTAAAAAAATAGTTCACAATAAACCCAACTCACACTTCATCTTATTTCAATTACTAAATGAAAACTTTAATAATCTAAATTAAAAGATTATTCTTTTCATACAGGGTTTAAGAACAACGTTATTTAAGACACTATTCACGACAACCCAAAATCTAATTTATTTAATTTAACTTCAATTAAATCTTAACAAATTGGAAAACTCATTAAATCTAAATTTTATGATTTATTCTAATTTATAACTAGTTTATTTCAATAAAAATATATTTTCTCAAAATATATTCTTTTTCCAAAATATTCTTTTCATATTTATATTTTCTACAATATTCTTTTCCTAGAATATTCTTTATTGGAATGTGACTCAACCAACAACCATATAATTTGTATGAAATCAACAATCATGATAAATAATTATCAAACATCCAAATGACGACCAAAGTGGAATCTATAACTGTGTGAGCATTAAAGTAAATAACTGACGCTCATCACGGACTGTCAATCCATCGATTGACAGATAACTAAATATTTGGATTAGTGTGTGTATCCAATATCATCCCAATACCCGTGTGGGGTTTCATCCATCAAGCAATAAAAATTCATTTGTGCACTCGGGCGGTGTGTGAAAATTATCGACCCAATCACATAAACAAGTCGGATGACTTGTAAATGGAAGTGTAATATTCAGTTAGAAAATACTAACAATATATTTTACAAATCAAACATTTCAACATCACAGACAAGCCTCTCCATTCTTTTTATTGCTGACAAATGACAATAAAAGTCTTAACTTAATTCTTATTCTTTTGTGTAATCCTTTTCAGTGGCCAACAATGTATATTTTGGTGTAACTCTTTTCAATGTACAAAACATGATAACTTTGTATAACCTTTTCAAATGTTACAAAATATTGATAATTTTGTATAATCTCTTCAATGTAAACAAAAGGTTGATTTTGTATAATCTTCCTCAAGGTATAACAATGTTGACTTTTATCTAATTCCTTTCCACTAATCAAGTTTTGACAAAAATGTTATTCTTTTTCAATGTATAAAAATATACATTTTCTTTTAATTCCTTTTTAATGTATAAAAATATACATTTTAACTTCTTCTTCTTTTAATGTATGAAAATATGCATTCTAAACTTCTCCCTTTTTAATGTAACAAAGGTTTACAAAAGTGTCTCCTTTTATTCTAATTCCTCTAATTGACAAAAGTGTCTCCTTTTAGTCTAATTCCTTTAAGTGACAAAAGTGTCTCCTTTTAGTCTAATTCCTTTAAGTGACAAAAGTGTCTCCTTTTAGTCTAATTCCTTTAAGTGACAAAAGTGTCTCAATTCCTTTCCACTAATCAAGTTTTGACAAAAATGTTATTCTTTTTCAATGTATAAAAATATACATTTTCTTTTAATTCCTTTTTAATGTATAAAAATATACATTTTAACTTCTTCTTTTTATGTATGAAAATATGCATTCTTAACTTCTCCCTTTTTAATGTAACAAAAGTTTACAAAAGTGTCTCCTTTTATTCTAATTCCTCTAAGTGACAAAAGTGTCTCAATTCCTTTCCACTAATCAAGTTTTGACAAAAATGTTATTCTTTTTCAATGTATAAAAATATACATTTTCTTTTAATTCCTTTTTAATGTATAAAAATATACATTTTAACTTCTTCTTCTTTTTATGTATGAAAATATGCATTCTTAACTTCTCCCTTTTTAATGTAACAAAAGTTTACAAAAGTGTCTCCTTTTATTCTAATTCCTCTAAGTGACAAAAGTGTCTCCTTTTAGTCTAATTCCTTTAAGTGACAAAAGTGTCTCCTTTTAGTCTAATTCCTTTAAGTGACAAAAGTGTCTCCTTTTAGTCTAATTCCTTTAAGTGACAAAAGTGTCTCAATTCCTTTCCACTAATCAAGTTTTGACAAAAATGTTATTCTTTTTCAATGTATAAAAATATACATTTTCTTTTAATTCCTTTTAATGTATAAAAATATACATTTTAACTTCTTCTTCTTCTTATGTATGAAAATATGCATTCTTAACTTCTCCCGTTTTAATGTAACAAAAGTTTACAAAAGTGTCTCCTTTTATTCTAATTCCTCTAAGTGACAAAAGTGTCTCAATTCCTTTCCACTAATCAAGTTTTGACAAAAATGTTATTCTTTTTCAATGTATAAAAATATACATTTTCTTTTAATTCCTTTTTAATGTATAAAAATATACATTTTAACTTCTTCTTCTTTTTATGTTTGAAAATATGCATTCTTAACTTCTCCCTTTTTAATGTAACAAAAGTTTACAAAAGTGTCTCCTTTATTCTAATTCCTCTAAGTGACAAAAGTGTCTCCTTTTAGTCTAACAGGAAAATACCCTAAAGGACAAAATGAACAAAAAATTGTTATATAAGGACAAGAGGCTAAAATTTTGTCCATAAGAACAAAATTTTAGTGTAAAGGGAGGAATTACAGTGGGCCCCTGAATTCCTCCCTTTACACTAAAATTTGTCCTTAAGGATAAAATTTTACCCCTTGTCCTTATGGAACAAAATTTTGTTCGTTTTGTCCTTGAAGCTAAAAACCCCTTAGTCTAATTCCTTTAAGTGACAAAAGTGTCTCCTTTTAGTCTAATTCCTTTAAGGTATATTTCTATCAAGAATGTGACTTTCAATTCTAATATATATTTTTATACAAAAATATGATTTTTAATTCTAATATACATTTTCATACAAAAATGTGACTTTTTATTTTAATGTACTTTTCTATCAAAATGTGACTTTCAACTCTAATGTACATTTCTAACAAAAATGTGATTTTTTATTCTAATATATATTTTTATACAAAAATATGATTTTTAATTCTAATATACATTTTCATACAAAAATGTGACTTGTTAAATCTAATATAACATTTCATACTAAATTTGACAATTTTAATTTCTAATGTAACATTTTATGAAAAATGCCATTTTTAATTTCTAATGTATCATTTTATGAAAGTGCTATTTTAATTTCTAATGTAACATGACTTTTCAAACAAATGACATATTTTCATTTATAAAATATGAATGTAACTAAATGACAAATTTTATTTGCAACATACGAATCTAACTAAATAACATATTTTATTTACAAAATGTGTTTCAAATAAAAATGACATATTTTATTACAAAACGTGTTTTCAAACAAAAATGACATATTTTATTACAAAATGTGTCTTCAAATAAAAATGACATATTTTATTTGAATACAAATCTAATTCAATAAAAATGAATAAAAATGAAAATTTTGATGTCATAACAACTCCAATGCTTCATATGTATAAAAAGAACATTTTTCTTTTTTTTTTCCTTTACATAACGTACTTCCAACAAAAATGTTGATTTTATTTTCATTACATATTCTAACCAAAATGATACTTTTATCTAAAATGTCAATTCTAACATAAAAGTTATTTTTACTCTGATATGTCAATTCTGACATAAAAGTTATTTTTATTCTGATATGTCAATTCTGACATAAAAGTTATTTTTATTCTGATATGTCAATTCTAAATATAATGACATATTTTTGGCAAAAATAATATTTCTATCATTAACGACATATGTATTGACAAATTTAATTTCTAACATGATAAACAAAAAGGATAATTCATTTGTATACAAATTCTATGTTTTCATTTGTATAAATAAAATGAAAAATTTATTTACACAACAAACTATATCAAACAATTAATATCATATACAATACACACAATCAAATATTGGCAGCATATGTAAATTTTTCCAATGAAATAATAATTAATTTTAATTAAAAAAAAGAAATCTCACATTTATTTTTATCTGAATTTTCCACTATCCCCGTTTCAGATCTGGTCTCTTCCATGTCGTAGTGCTCTTCAAGACGGTTCTAACGCAATTTGAATTTCTCGATTCTAATTCCGAATGAAAAAGATATGAACGTTATACCTTTGAACAATTTAAATAATATAATTAATTAATTAGATTAAGTCCCTTATTACCCTTAATTGTTCTTCTTCGTTAGTTCCTCTATATCGTTCAAAACCTATCACCGAAATTTGAACCCGCCTATCGCCGTCCATCCCCCACGTTGGACCCAGATCGGCCGACCTCCTGACGACCGCCTCCCTTCCCTCTGCAACCGCCCTTCCTCCCAGCGAACTCGACTCCACCGTGGGCCCAGGAAACGAGCACCACTCCACCGACTTCCAGCTCCAAATTCGTCCACCTCAGGCGATAAAACTCCATCTCGACCGTTGAGAAGAAAGATCTCAGGGTCCTCTTCCATTTGGTTTTAGTTTCATGAATTAACTCGACATAAGAAAGGAGAATTTAACGATTTGATTTGGGAGGTTTTTGACCATTGACTGAAACATACAGCGGCTGTGTTATAGAGGATTAGGGTTGAGTATAGTATACGGTATTTATACCGTATTTTTCCTTTATTTTAATTCTATTTAATTTCAATTTAATTTCTATATCACTCTCAAACCGAAATCAAACCCAACGAGTGTGGTCCCCAGGCAAATACCCCCCTTACGGACGCAATGGAATATACCTCGTAACCCAATTTTGCTGTTACAATATATTTTTCTTTAAAATAAATTATAAATCATTTAATTATTAAATTCAAACGTACATTTTAAATTACCGGGGCCACATACTGACTCTAAAAATTACAGAAAAATTATTTCTAGTTATGTTTTGACGATACCGTTCTAACAAGACTAATTTCGTCGAATTCTGATACTGTTTGAAAAATGGCTATTTTTAAGTCGATTAAATTTGACCGAAACTGACAAAACACGTTTTCTCTCACCACGCTCACATATTAATTCGAAAAATTATGAAAATTGAAAATTAGCAATAATTTGACATTCCGGTTCCAACAAAGGTGGTTTCGTCGAAAACCGAGGTTGTTTGAAAAATGACTATTTTTAAGGCCAATATATTTAATATTAAAAATACATTTTTAAACAAATAAATTCCGAAACTCAAAATATATAAGTGTTTACTGTTTTTCTATGCAGAAACGTCATTCCGAACTCAATGGAAGTGATTTCAAGTCGAAATTCCTTCATATGTGAAAAGTAGCCTTTCCGGCCCTATATAATATATATAAAAATTTTACAGCGACCTTTCTAGAAATTGAATTGGCCATAACTTTTGATTTCCGATATGAAATTTAATTTCTTAGATTCGTTAGAAAGATATTATTAAACAGATTTAAATATTTCAGGTTTCGCTCAATTCTGATTTAAAATGAATCCAGTACATTCAGTCAAAGTTCAAATACAAATTTTCAAACTGCAGCGTTGTTTTAAACTCCTTTTATATTTAAATTGAATTCATTCATTCTAAAATAAATTTTTAGTCATTCCTATTTAAAATAAATTATTTTAAATATTAAAGTCCATTAAAATTTCTAAAATAAAAATTTTAAATTGGCCCAAAATTCCTGGTCGTTACACATATGGATTCGAAAAATTATGAAAATTGGAATCTAGCAATAATTTGACATCACGGTTCCAACAAAAGTGGTTTCGTCGAAATCCGAGGTCGTTTGCAAAATTCCCATTTTTAAGTGCTTGAATTCCATAGCGACTGTTTTGAAATTTCAACTGGACATGTCTTTTGATACCCGCTATGAAATTTTGATTTTTCGGATTCGTTGGAAAGATATTCTCAATTAGATTCTAATATTTTTGGATTCACTAAAATCCGGTTTATTTTGCACCCGGTATGTTCAATTAAAATTTGAAATCGAATTATCGAACTACCGCGCCATTTTCAATTCCTTTTATAATTATATATAATTATTTATATTCTAACGACGACGTATATAAATATATACATTCTAATTCTATTCAAAATAATTTTCTCGTCGATATTATTTAAAATAATCTATTTTAAATATTCAAAATTCGCTAAAATTGTCAAAATAAAAATTTTAAACTGGCTCGCATTTTCCGGGTTGTTACAATCTCCCCCACTTAAAACTTTTCGTCTCCGAAAAGGAATGAAGCCGAAAGTTGTTTAACTAATCAACTCAACTTCCTTTATTTTCTTTATGGCTTAAGTTCTTCAACTTTTTAGTTTCTAAGAACTTTTCAAAATTTTCAAAAATTTGGCTAATACCTTAAATTTTCGAAAATTTTTGCCATAACCTCCCCTGCACCGGGAGCACCGGGAAAATCCCGAAATTGCCATACAGGCCCTCTGATCTCAAAAAGAAAAAGAAAAGGCCAATCGGCTCATAAAATCATCATCACCCAAACAAAACAGTAAATTATGTTAAACATGTACCTATTTGTCGGGCAAACAAGTTTTATTCTTCTGCTCTAGCCTCCTTGCTATGACCTGTTCACACATATATATGTACATGCATGCAATTGCTAATAATTTTCGATACAATTCAATATTTGATACAATTAGGCATAATGGTTCAAAATTATCAAACAAATAAACAAACAACACAAACATCAATCAATTAGTGGATTAACGTTTCAAAATCATAAGCTTGATATATATACAAAAATCATGTTTTTGATGCCAATTCACAACAATAAATCTATGCAAGTTTTGGTTCTCACACCAGTCTAATGGAAATATATAGAAATCACACCTTCGAAACTCGAATATGAATACTGATGATGATGCACCATCATCAGAATCATCCCCGGGTGTCTAGAATGTGATTCTTTATCTATCCAGTATATTAAAACTTCGAATATACATTCATGACGCGTATATGCAAAATCTTTATATATTGGATTGTCCAAATTCAAAATAAATAAATTTTCAAATACGTTTAAAACGATTTAAATTTCCAAAAAAAGGTTCGTTTTCATTTGAACAATATACTCTTCACACTCGTTCTAGGATACTACTGATCCCATCTCCAACGAGTCATTCTAATTGGATATTACCAATCCAATATCTGATGAATTCTTTCGTATGGTTCTAATGTGTCTTGTTCTCGAGCTCTGTAAACCAAAGCTCTGATACCAAACTGAGGCGACCCGAACTTCCCCGGTAAGGAAAGCCCGGATAGAATTGAGTACAAGACGAATCAGAACGCAAACAGAAGAACATTTCATTGTTATTACAATAATTCCATCAGATACAAGAATATACAGAGTATAAATGAATAAAATACATTCGATGAATATCAGAGATAACAATAAATTACATAGCAGTGGAAAAATATACAAAACACAACTAGAAGAGATATACGGATACAGAGCTTTCCGGATATCGTTCCAGCTGTAAATCAGGATCCTGTCAATATAAATCCGCAAAACCAAAACTACTAGCTGCCCGTGTAGAAAATAGGGGCACCCAGAGTTTAGGTTAAAACAATAAACTCCAGGTCAGTCATGTGACTGGTGTGAGAACTAAAACAGTTATTAATCTTTATTTTAAAGTTCGGTAAATCAAGGGACCATGCCGTATAACACGGAATGGGTTTCCTCCCAAGAATACCAGTGCATAAAACAAACAGCACAATGCTAAATAAAGAAAAATGAAGCTATTATAAGACCCAGGTCCCATCACACAATGCAACGCAAGCCGGAGGATAGAGTTTTTACCTTATAATAGCCAAAGCATGCTTGATATGTTAAAAACACATTATTTGATACTATTATAAGTGTATAGTGTCAAAACAATTTCAATCATAAATATCAATCATAGGCGGCATGAATGACCCATACCACTATGTCGCCATACTAGGTTCTACAAATAAAACCGCAATATCACGTATTGATAATTGGATTTCCGTCATGAGTCGAGGCAAGGGGCAAGCTCCTCTCCGATTCGAGACACTCTAGCAAATGTCTCAGGACCCCACTATGATCCTTGGATCTTCATGGCCGGTCCTCACCTAACTTTGGAGGATGAGTTATTCCTGAACACATGTTTCCAGGTCCTAACAGACCTATATCCGAGGCGCCTCGCATTCCAACAACCACATAGGTGAAAAGTATATAAATGTCAGGGCTGGTAGGTCACTGACACCACCCTAGCTAGAAAGAAACGTCGTGCTCTCCCTGCAGTCACTATCCCGTTTTTAACTCATACCGAGGTGTGAGGCTCGCGAATTCACGTTATACACAAAGCTGCGCCACACAGGCCGTGCTTTGATCATCAACCACAAGACTTTGCTTTTCAACAGAAGCCTTGATCAATTGCCACTTACACGTGCCACACTGGCAATTCACTCCATGCGACTGATGTCCATCGATATACAACCTCTGAGCTCGTGCTTCTCAGAGAAGGGCGTTAAGCAAGAGAATAAATTCTCCGCCGCCAAACAGATGTGTATTTAATAGAGATCAATCAACATAGAATAAAATCCAATGTCAGACACACAATCCATTTACAAGTTCGTTCTGGGTCTGAACGAAACCGGAGGCACTTTCCTCGCATATCCATCGATCTCCAAGTACGTCTGGACGATCACCAACTGTTTCTCTCCTCTTGGGTGTACGGCCCAATCGAGATCATCAGCAATCACCCAAACGATGTGAAGACTTTCTGTCTTCAACCACCATCTTCATCTTCGACTCAACGTCGAATCAGTTATTCAGAATGGGATAAACTCGGTCTTTCTGAATAACCCGCATATATAATAAACATGTGTTACACAAACACAACATACGCCTCATTCCAATTCAGAAAATTCTTTTATTCACAAAATCACATTCTTAGGGAAAGGTTCCCATTAATTTTATCAAAGATAAATTCTTCTAAATTTATTCTTTAATCTTCCTTTGGATATCATTTCAAACCAAATTATGGTTTTCCAAACTAGTCGGGATTAGCGAACCACACCGAAGTAATTATTTATTTTATTTCCCATTCCCAACCTATTCATCCCATGGAGCAAAACTGGTAATATACTCCATATCTAACACCACGGTGTTATCGGTAATATTAATTACCATCTCACGTTCAAATCTAATTAAAGATTTAACTATCGCTTTGGAGCAAAACTGGTGGTACTCCATTCTCGATCACCTTTCAGATTTGATAATTTAAATTATCAATTCACATTTCAATCTAATTAAAGATTCCTTAAAACTCCACTTAGTTTTAATCTTCTTAAAAACCAATAACCTGTCTTTAACTGGGTTAAAGAACCAATGTCATCTAAAACACGATTCACGATAAACCCAAAATCACACTCTATTGTTAATCGGGTTAAAGAACAGGTGTTGTCCAAAACACCGCTCACGATAAACCCAAAAACCAATTCAAATTCAATTCCAATTCCAATTAAATATTATTTAATTAATACACTTCATTAAATCTAAATAGAAAGATTTAATCTTTTTCTCTATTGGGCTTAAGAACAGTGTTAATGAAGACACCATTCACGACAAACCCAAATCACATTTAATATCAAATACAAGGCTCTGAATAGAAAATATACCGGCTTATATTCAATATCAAATCCTGAAACCAACAAATATCGTATTGGAAATAACGATATAAAATATATCTTTCAAATTCCCATAACAATATCTATATAGTCACGAAATCCAACATCGAAATATTCCGAAGATAATTTCGATTCAACTCCAGTCCAATTCACGTATTGGGAATATTGATTATTTTTAAAATCACTTTCAAATTCAATTTATTTATTTCAAAAATAAATTGATTTTAATTCTAGTTCAAAACTAGTTCATTTCGACAAAAATATATTTTTATCCTTTCAAATGTGGAATTCTTCACCCTAGTTCTTTCTAATTCACATATTATGATTTTACACAAATTATTAATAATTTTATCAAGGCCCGTACAGTCGATTTCCATCAACAGCCATCGAACTGCACTTACAACGACCTTTTCCAAATTTGATTTGGACATAATTCCAAATCCAACCGTTAGATTTCAAATTTCTAATATTCATAGGAAAGCTCTTTTCGATACGAACCCAACGGTTCCGGTTTTAGGAGAATCCGACGGTCGGATCTCCCGTAATGTCGATTCGAAGTCAATGGTCGAAATCCATGAACTGCCGCGGCGCGGCGCGTTCTATTTAGGCCATTGTATATATAATATATATATATATATATTATATTTCATCAATTTCCTTTTAAAACGTATTTTATAAATCGTTTTAAATTCGTTTTCAAAACCATTTCAACACTATATTCAATTTCTAATCAAAATTGAATATTTCATATCATTACTATATAAATGATAATATTTTCAAGACGTTATATTTTGAAATCACTCCTTTTTTATATTCATTATAAAAATGAATATAATCGATATAAATATCGTTCACGTTAAAATAGCGCAACTCTAATCAACATGGTTTTATATATATTTCAATAAATTCGTTATTCTATTCAACAAATGAATATTTATTCTATTCAACACCTGAATCTATATTTCTTTCAACACATGACTAATCTCAACGCATGAGTACTGTCAACACACGACTATTTTTGTTATGTAATGTATTTTATAAAATTATGGTATCTATCGTTTGATTTTTAAATCAGACTCCACCGTGAAGTAGTTTCTAATTTTAAATATGATAAAGATGTAAATTTTATTATTAAAATATTTTACCCAACACATAAATAGTTTCAACACATGAATTTTCTTTTATAATATTTATTATTTTCCCGATTGGAATGAGGCCCAATCAATTACCATATAACGTTAATTATATGGATTCCATACAACACATGTATATAATAGCAACGATAACCAATCAACCATCATCCAAAGTGCACCACACAACTGCATAAGCATCAAATATAAATAATTAACGCTTACACAGCCTGTCGACCAATCGGTCGACATACAATTAAATAATTGGGATTAGTGCACGCCAAATATCATCCCAACACCGTGTGGGGTTTCAAATCAACAAACACAGATTTTTATTTGTGCAGTTGGGCGATGTGTAAAATTTATCGACCCAATCAATATCAGTCAAATCAGTGTATATAAACAAATCGGCCAATTTGTTTATAAATATTTATTTATTCACTTTCACGTTAAAAATTATATTTTTAACAATAATTTATTTATTTCAACCATCTACATTTTATTATCGATTTCACATCAACATCACTAACAATTTTCACAACACATCAATCAAACAAACAAGCCGTCCATGGTCTGTGGACGATGGGTGTCGGGTGCTGCTAAGCACCGTCTGCATCCTAGTGTATATATATATATATATATATATAACTAAAAAAGGAAATTTAGAGTGAGAAGTTATCACCAAAGGTAATCCAAACGCCTCGACTCTTCTTATGTAGAAGTCATCGCTGTTCTCGCCTTTTGTCACTTTCGCTGCCCGTAGCCACTACATGTATAAAAATTACATTTTTATATTGTTGCTATGTATATAAAAATCATATTTTTATAATCACTCCATATGGAAAAAAAATCTATTTTTACATCGCTACTATATAGATAAAAATTCTATTTTTACATCGATGCTATATAGATAAAAATTCTATTTTTACATCGCTACTATATAGATAAAATTTCTATTTTTACATCCCTACTATATAGATAAAAATTCTATTTTTATATCGCTACTATATAGATAAAAATTCTATTTTTACATCGCTACTATATAAATAAAAATTCAATTTTTACAACGATGTTCCTATAATAAAGATTATATTTTTATTTCGCCTTTTCATTTCATCGCTATGAAAATCACATCTTTATTTCAACACATATATAATAAAAAACAGATTTTTATTCCGCTACATAGATAAAAATTATATTTTTAACTTTTCTATATTATAAAAATTATATTTTTATCTTCACTTCTTATATATAAAAATCGATTTTTTATCTCTTCTTCATATATATAAAAATCCATTCTTTTCTTGGATAAAAATTCAATCTTTTTTTTGATAAAAATTCAATCTTTTCTCACTTCATACTTATGTAAGAAATCTTATTTTTATACGATGGAAAATCCTAACTTTATGCGTTGAAAAATCCTAACTTTAAATCTAAACTTTCCTTTAAAAAAACTAATCTTTCTTACATGAAGTTATTTATATAAACATATTTTACACTGAAATAATAAAAGAAAATAAAAATAAAAATAGAAAAACTCACGGGGAGGGGCTGTGAGATGTGGTCAGTGGTCGGAGTGATTTCAGATGCGGTGCAGTGGTTGTGGCAGTGGTAAGAGGGAGGGGACGATTTCAGAACGGAGGGCTTCAGGGGGGTCGGTGGTTGCTCGAATCGGAGGGGCTTCAGTGGCGGTGGGGCAACGGGGGTGCGAGGGTCTAGGAGGAGAGAGAACGCGAGAGGAGGAGAGAGGGAAGGCGAGAGGAGGAGAAGAAGAAGGAGAGGGGGCGGCGGCAGGTGGTGGGC
This sequence comes from Allium sativum, assembly GCA_030737875.1. Lineage (NCBI taxonomy): Eukaryota > Viridiplantae > Streptophyta > Magnoliopsida > Asparagales > Amaryllidaceae > Allium > Allium sativum. The sequence continues at coordinate 1,039,561,297 of CM060916.1, read as the reverse complement.
CCGACGTGGAGTAGGCGTCGCGATGGATGGGGGGGCGACGAGATCGATGGGTCTCTTTCTTTTTTTTTCTTCTGAATGAACAAAGAGAGAGATAAAGGGGGGCCAATATATATTAATATAATTTTATTTTCTTTTAATCCAAAAAGTAGCTTTTATTTTAGAACTCGAAATCAAGCCCACCGCCTGTCGTCCATAGCTAATTACCCTCATTCCGAACACAATGGGATATGTATCGCAGGCTGATTCGATCGTTTCGATCAGTTTTCGTCAAAATCAAAATATAACTCTATATATTGGATTTGAACGCGCATTTCAATTTACTGGGGTCACATATTACCTCTAAAAATTCCCGAAAAATATTTTCTAGCTTCGTATTGCCTATACGGTCCTAACAAAACTAATTTCATCAAATTCTGAGACCGTTTGAAAAATGGCCATTTTCCAGTCGATTAAAATCAACTGAAACTGGTCAAACGCGTTTTCCTTTGCCACGCTCACATATGGATTCGAAAAATTATGAAAATTGGAATCTAGCAATAATTTGACATCACGGTTCCAACAAAAGAGGTTTCGTCGAAATCCGAGGTCGTTTGCAAAATTCCCATTTTTAAGGGCCTGAATTCCATAGCGACTATTCTGAACTTTCAACTGGACGTATCTTTTGATTCCCGCTATGAAATTTTGATTTTTCGGATTCGTTGGAAAGATATTCTCAATTAGATTCTAATATCTTTGGTTTCACTAAAATCCGGTTTATTTTGCACCCAATATGTTCAATTAAAATTTGAAATCGAATTATCGAACTACCGCGCCATTTTCAATTCCTTTTATAATTATATATAATTATTTATATTCTAACGACGACGTATATAAATATATACATTCTAATTCTATTCAAAATAAGTTTCTCGTCGGTATTATTTAAAATAATCTATTTTAAATATTCAAAATTCGCTAAAATTGTCAAAATAAAAATTTTAAACTGGTTCGCATTTTCCGGGTTGTTACAGAAATGAAATCGATGTTATTATATTGTTTAACATCTGTGGATGTAGGGAAACAAGTTGGAGGGATCCAACTGAAATCCTCAACATTTATTTTACTGTTTTTCATATAAGGTGATATATGTAATTTGTTGTTGATGATGTGTGTTAGAATGACATTGATCATTTTTATTTGGTATTTTAAATATCATAAGAAATACTGGAATATAAAAAAGGGAATTTTCAATGTTATATTGAAAAAGAAATATATATAAAATCAAAGGATTTTATAAAATGAGATATTTGTAAAATCAAAGGATTTTATAAAAAGAAATATTTTTAAAATGAATAGAATTTTATAAAAGGAATTATTTATATAATAAATAAGATTTTATAAAAAGAAATATTTGGGAAATAAATATAGAACTATAAAAAGAGGATTTTGGATTATAAAAGAAATTTGAGATGATTTATTTAAATTAGATATTAAATAAAAATATGTTTTTAAATAGATGAATTGTAAGGAATAATTTATAAATAATATTTTTAAATTAAGTAAAATATTTATCATTGGATAAATAAAGATATATAAGTCTGAACTTATATAAAGAAGTAAAACAGATAAAGGGAGCAGGTTAATTTATAAATAATATTTTATAAATTAAGTTGATTATTTTTTAGTGGATAAATGGAATATATATAAGTCAGAACTTATATAGAGAAGTAAGAATCGATTTTAACATCGATATTTGAAACTGGATATGAACGTAGTGTTAACGAGAATTTTGGATGGAATTATTAAAGTGTTGAATATAAAATAAGATTTTATATGAATTTTTTATAAATAGAAATATAAATAGAATATTTAAAATAAGATATTATTTTAACTACAAAACCAAACTGTTTTAATTATATAAAGAATAGGTTATTCATATTGAATATGAAAAATGGATTAAGGCAAGCATTTTGCGAAGAAGAAGATTATAAAGGAAATGTTATTCATATTTTATATGAATAATAGAATAAATAAATGTTTTGGAAATAAATAAAAACATTTATAAAGAAGATCGGATTTGAAGTAGAAATTCAAAGGGGAATTTGAATGAGACAGAAATAGAGTCAAATCAAATATAGTTATTCGAAATAGAGTTAATCGAATATTAGTTACTCGGAAAAGAGTTAATCGAATAAGAGTAAATCGAAAAGCGTTAATCGAATAAGAGTAAATTGAATATAAGTTATTCGAAGGGAGATAATCGAATATAAGTTATTCGAACAGAGATAATCGAATATAAGTTATTCGAAGAGAGATGATCGAATATAAGTTATTCAAAGGGAGATGATCGAATATTAGTTATTCCAAGGAGAGTTAATCAAATAGAGATTTCCCGAAGGAGAGTTAAACGTTGAATTCGATTATATCAAATTGGGGAAGTATTATTTACTTTCCAGTTTTTAAATCAAGATTGACTTATTTATAAATTAGTTATTTTATTTATTTATGCAAATCAAGGAATAAAAGTATATTATTAAGTTAGATATTTCAGAAGTACGAATTATAACGTTATCATTATAGTAAGTGTTTTTCAGAAAAGAAATGGAATTGTAAACTGAATCCGAGAATTTGCATAAGCAATAGTTGTTAAAAATTGAGTGTTGAGCTTTATCTGTTGCGAGGTTAAGGACATTATTCAGTTAAGGTCTGAGAGGTAATTATACCCCAACTTGATTGACTTCGGACTTAACTGACGAATAGTTGAAGTTCGATAGCGAAGATTGATTAGAAATATAATGAATTGATAAACGATAAATGGATTGAGTAGTCGTAACGATAATTACATAACACTCGTTTGAAATACATATAAATGAGTTTTGGAAACATTTTTAAAATATAATCAGAGATATTTTCTAAGCGTAGAAAATGAAATGTTGATGATAAAGAATACTGGAATGACAGTGATACGTGAAAACGAGATGGAAATGTTTCTAATGATTAATAACATATATTTTCTAAATTTAGAAAATAAGGAATGTTGAATATATGAAAACAAGAAATGAAAAATGAATAAATTAAGGAACTAAAGAGATAAATGTTAAATGATAATAATATCTTTGTTTGCACACGTGTTTTTCTTTGATAGTTAACTCACCGACTATCGAAGTTTTTCAGCATTTTTCTGTCGTCAATACGGCGAGACCGGGATCAGATTCATTATCTGAAAACCACTCTGTGTGAGCGTTAGCACTGCGAATCAAATATGATGAAGAAAATTAAAGACGGAGTTATGTAAGGGTTGTCCTGTTTACAGAATAGTGCCTTCGGTTTGTCCAGTCCCAGGACAACCTGTATGGAAGAATGTCTGACAGAGTATATTGAATAGATCGCATATGTTGATCTCGTCAAACGTATTTATGTTTGGTGGCAGAGGAATTCGTTTCTCTTAGCTTTTTACCCATGGTATGTTGGGGGAATCAATTTTTGATTTGGTGGGTATGACGGTGTGAATTCAAAGTGAATGAAGATGTGGGTTGTCAACGAATACGTATAGCCTCTAGACTCACAACCAGGAAATGGTATAAAATCGGGTAGGTCGCATGGCTAAGTGGTTGGCTGCTAAGTAGGGTGTATAGTCACCTGATCCAGAGAAATTCCTTTTGCTTCTTAAATCTATCGATGTTGTCCCTTTCGAGAAACGGTTGTTGATCCCAACCGTTTGTGATAATACATTCGGTACACTCAAGCGAAATGAGCGACCGGTCATGTTTAGCCTGGGTTACAAGATGTTCTTGTTGAACCCGGTGTATTCCTCTCTAGAGATACACTATCGAAAGGTGGTCCCATACCTTGCCAGTTGGAATCCATTACCCAATAAGCGCCCATGGTTTTTGATTATATATTATATATGTGGAACGTGAGATGATAGCGTTCTGCTAGATGATTATTAGTTGTGATTGATAAACATTATTATAATATCAAAAGAGTTTTGATATAATGATTGTCGTTTATTTTAAAAGGGTTTTGAAAGTTAGATCAAGTGTTTTGGATTCTCATAAGGGAAAAACCCGTTCCATGTTATATGGCGTGATCTTATGAGATATCGTTTATTTTTTCAAATTGTTTTAAATTTGTTTACTTACACCAGTCCCATGACTGACCTAGAGTTTATTTTGTTTTGTTTTCCCTAAACTCTTGGGTGCCCAATTTTGTACGGGCAGTCAAGTAGTCTGGATTTTACAGATATACTTGGAGAGCTTGGAGCAGGAGGCTTCAGGAATATATTGCTATTGTTTATTTCCACTATGTTGTAAGTGTTATACTCTGATAATGTTACTGTATACATATACTGATTTTATTTCAAAGTTATGTATCTGTTATATATTGTTCATCCGCTGTGAGATTCGTGTTTACTTTGATGTTGTATGTTCTTCTTCTTCTTCTATTCTAAGTTTCTATCTTATCTATTCTCACCCTCTAATTTCTTTCATGGACTATCCGGTGTTTTCGGTTCTTGGATGTTCGACATGGTGTTGTATGCCGATATCCAAGGACGCAAATTCCTCGGGTCGTTACAATTAAAATATACGTCAATATAACGTTAAATATTGAGTTTGAACGTATGCTTTAATTTTGTAGTAAAAAACATCATTTGCTATGGTTTTAGTATCGATTCTATCTAGTTTTGTGTAGGAAATTGTTTTGTAAACTCGTTAAATCCTGTCGTATTTGTATACATTTTTAAAGTTGTAACAATTAAATATTTCCAAAAGATTATTAGACTTAACAACAAATTTTTATTTATATTTTCAAGTATTTTATTAATATATAATATATATATTATCCCTGCTATAGAGGGAAGGATTTCAAAGATAATGATTTTGTATATTTTTCAGAAAAATGTATTGTAACCTGTTTTCTCCAAAACTATTTTCTACATTTTTACTAGATATACACACACTATTGCATCTTTTGGGAATACGTGACTGCGATTAAACGGTATTGTAAACCTCATGGTACGGGACAAGAAGGTATATAATATCGGTTATTTTCATATCCATCAATCAAGACAAATTGATGTTTTCTCGTGTAGTGTATTTGTAACGACCTACCATTTCAAATGATTAGAATCGGCAATAATTCACATATGTCTGATTTGAATTGCTCAAAATAGTAAATTGTTATATAAATTGGCAATACTTAGCATATACAGTAAATAAATCAATTACAGAATCGTAGATCACAGACACAGAGTATTACAACATTTGCAGCGGAATAAACAACATAGTAGTTCATGAAGCTACTAGAAGTAAACAAAGTCTCAAAACAAATACATAAGAGAGCTCTAAAATAGAGAAGTTGCTAACAAAACAAAAAACATGAGTCTGAATGGAAATAACTAAATAACAGAAAACTGAATAGATATATATCCAGCGAACTCCAACGGCTTCATCTCCAAGAAGAATTCCTAAAGCTGCAACACTCAGGCTGACCCAAGCGTAAAATAAAAACAAAACACTCGAGTCAGGACTAACATTCTCATGTAAGTAAACAAACTCAAGTGAAATGTCAACTGAAATGCAAAGTAACTTAAAGGATGTTGGGATCACCATCCTCCAAGGATCTGTTAAACTATTTACTACATAGTAGAATACGTTACATACGATAATGTCTATCAGTAAGATAAATTATCAAAATAGTGTACGCGGGATTACCATATTAACCTTACACCGTTTATATATATTCCAGTAGTCTATACAATACTGTAAGCCCCTACAAATCAGCGGGATACTCAGGGAGCACTCCATAGGTACGGTACAAAACAAATTCGTAATAGGCTCATTCAGGATAATATGAAAAGGCACACGAGGCAATACCCAAGGTAGGAGTATACCATTTACAAAACTGGATTGGCGGTGACGCATAGCCGCAACTACCGCCCACCTCGAACACACTTCAAATCAAAGGTGTGCAACAAATCGATCAAAAATGTAATAGAATGGGTTCGAAGAAGCATGCTCGATAAGGGGTATGACCCCATTGGTCTCGGTATACCTCTTGTTTTAGCCATTTTATTTATGACCCGAAGGTCAAGGAAATCCATCATCGTTATCTTTCTTCAATCCAGTAATCGCCTTCGAATCATCCTACTTTATTCTTGAAATCCATCACGTACACAGTTGTTAAAGTGATTTTCGATATTGGAAGAAAGTATGACAATAGCCAATCCTAGTCTCTTTAACAACCAATCGTTTACATTTTCACACCGTGATCAATATTTTATAAATCGCTTTACAAAATCATTTATACAAGATCTCAAATTTAAAATTATTTTAGAATCATATGTATACTAAGTTAAAATTTATTAGATAAAATATTTGTTAAAATACTAAAAATCTTATTACTTTATTTTACTTAAAATTCCTTGAAAAATAAATTTCTTTAAGACAAATCTAGATTTGAATAAAAACTGGCATTAGACAACTTCTTAAAATACATACATATAATTTTGGCTTCTATTAAATTTACTCAAAGTATAAAATCTTAAATCCCAAATAATTTATAAGTTAAAACAATTTATAAACTTTAGAAATCATTTTAAAAATATACAAACGGTGTCCGTATAATATTTTCTACCAAGCTCAAGTAGTCCGGATATATATCATTTCAATCCATCATCTATGAATCCCGGGTGTGTATCATTTCAACCCACATCCCAAATCGATTCAGTTTTGCCCCTAAATCTATACAGTGATTCGGGTATATATCATTTCAACCCACAATGATTTTCTAAGCTTCAGGGAACTTGCAGTGTGAATTTCAGCAATTAAATTAGCACAAAACAATATCAATCATCCAGTTAACATAATATCATTTCAATCCATGTGTGTGTCAATGTGTCATATTTGCATATAGAGTGCTAACATTTCAATAATATTTCAAATGCAGTTATTTCACTTCCAATAAAAATATTAGTCAGGTCTGAGTTAAACTCACCTTCAATGGTGTAGAAATGGAGACAATAACCGATAGACGTTGAAAAAGAAGAACACCGAAACTTCACCGAACTGGACAAACAAATTACGATCAAGACACGTAGCGATGTTTGATAAATAAAAAAATAAAATAATAATAATAAATTTTTAAAGTTTTCTTTTTTCGGACAGAACATTTGATGTTTGATATGTGATTTAGTGTGGATGCAAAAGGCAATTCAAATCAATTCGCATCCCACTGCAGTAAAACGAATTACATTTTAATATGTACAGAATAAACAAATGTATAGCATATTACATATTAAACATGGTGCTCAATATTCAGATAGTTTGTCTAAGTTCTAGTACAAAGTAGTGCAACATGAAATATAAAGATAAGCGATGCCCTGAACCAAAAGAGGGCAAACTCTTGCATGCACATGCATGCCACAGACCACAAATATACACAACGCAAGGGTATTTTTCATCCCTTTTTCTTTTCTTTCAATAAAACGAAACAAAACCTTTATATATATATATATATATGTGTGTGTGTGTGTGTATATATATATATATGCATAGATATATATGTGTGTGTGTGTGTCTGTATATGTATATATACAAACGCATGGGATGAAAGATATAAAATGTGAGGCATTCAGTACGTGCATATTTATGGGTATGCATCTCACGCATATGGGAAAGAGGAACTACAAAATATGAGGTATGGTATTCTAATGTACAACCCAGGCCTTATGAATGTTTATAAGGAAAAATTTAACAAAATCAATTTTTTTTTAATTTAACATAAAAAACTACCCATTTCCCAAAAGTTTAGATGCATGTTTCTATATTTTACTTGTTTTCATTACTTGTATGTATAGTCATATCCATGTTTAGATATGTAGACGCACGGGATCCATGCTACAACAAAAGTTTTGCATGCTACAGAACTTTACTTTTATGTTTCTCCGCACATTATACAGTCCACATTAGTCACATATAAGAATAAAGGAACACTTTATTAACCAACACAAAACTTCAATGTTCTAATGTTGTTTAATTACGAACCAAAGCAGAGGAAGAAAAATATATAAATAAGAAGTAAATAAGTACCTTGCGTGGATTTGGGTTTACGCTAAGAAAAAAAATGGTTGAAAATGAGAACAAGAGTTGTATTTTTTGAAGATATTTTTAGATCTCGGTTAGAGAATACAAATGAGAAGGTATAAAATACAAGGGAGACGTGGTAAGAAGTGGGCGGATAAATGGGGACAACGGTGGAAGAAGAATAATTCAACTTATGCACCATTCAAAATTTAAAAACAAAAGCAAGGATCTCACGAACCTTTCAAACAGTTTAAATTGTCGAATGTGTGGCATAAAATGAATGCACTTTGCATTTAAATTCTGAAGACAAACTGGAAAATGGATGAAAAGAAGAGTAGCACTTAACTTGCTAACTTAACATATGCCATGCGCCTCATTTTATCCCACTTCCATTAGACTAGAAAAATAAAAATTCAAATCCAAAAATTGGAAATGATGGTGGTGGAAAGGAAGGCAGGAATGTAATGTAGGGCTCGCCACAGCTCCAAAAAGACACATGTATGGACACAAAACTCAAAAAAATAACATAGTGCAGGGTACCGATACGATACGCCGTTTTATTATTATGGTTGTCCGTCGGACACCAAAATGAGCAAATGAATATATCAAGGTGATCAGCGCGATGAGACAGATGCGAGGGTACAAAAATATCAATGTCGTGACTCTTCTATCAAAATTCCAAATTTTAAATTACGGTACACTGTTAATTCGTATGGAAAAATTCAAACGGAGCCAGAAACGTCCGAATTTCGTGAAACGAATTTCGCCATCATCATCAGAACGAGCAAAATATTTTCTTATATACAGGCATTTAGGTTTCAAAAATAATTTCGTTCGTTCAATATTTGAACCGACTTACGCTGAAATAACACTACCGAATGGACTTTTAAATTTACTAACGAAAATTTACCACTCACTATTTTTAAACGGACGCATACCAAAAATCAAGTTTTCATTGCTCATATTGACCGCTAACATTCGAGACAACTTTGATTTAGTTGGAGTTTAAAACATAGAAAATGTTGAACCGTTACACTCTCCCCCACTTGAAACTTTTCGTCCTCGAAAAGAAATGAAGTAGGAAAATAGCTAACAAGATAAAATGGAAAATGATAGATTTGAAAAGTAGAATACCTGATTCAAATGGTTCTGGGTTCCAAGCACGTATGCTCTCCTCAGTTTCACAGGTACAATCCCGATCATCCGTACTCCATTGTACTTTGACCAACTTAACAGATTTTCTTCTTAGATGTTTCGTCCTTCTATCGACGATACGTATTGGCTTCCTCTCGACAGTGAGATTTGGCCCCATATCCAAAGTCTCTAATATAGAGGGCTGAACAAATAAGGAAGGATCATGAAGATACTTACGAAGATGAGATACGTGAAACACATTGTGCACTCCGGATAATTTCTCGGGCAACACCAATCTATAAGCCAAAGAACCAACTTTATCCAAGATACGAAAAGGACCAATGAATCTAGGAGCTAACTTCCCTTTCTGACCAAAGCGAATCACATTCCTCAAAGGTGACATCTTGAGGAAAACTTGATCCCCCACAGCAAATTCAAGATCCTTTCTCCGTCTATGAGAAAACAAATTGATGTTTTCTCGTGCAGTGTATTTCTATTGTTCTCGTGATTTCTAGTGTGGAGTAGACTAACTTATGGTAAATCAATTACCGAAACGTGTGCTATAAGACGTATTGATTTCACTTTTCAAGTTACTATTCGAAAGTCTGTGACACATCTCATTGTTATTGCCAGTACTAGACCTTCGATTCAATTGTGCTGTGATTCTGGATCTACATAGTTAAAACCCTATGAAAGCCCGGCAAAATGCTCGCTATAGCTTGTAGCACTCCTCGGTCGTAACGCTAGTTCGATTCAGCGATGATGAACAATAGTTCCGCTTTAAGCTCTGCTATTTTTTGCCACACCTGCAAAATCAGCACAAATTAGCAAGCGCTTTAGCAATATTAATATCTAAAGGATGATTTAATTAGTTCACTTTTAAAATAAATCAAAAAAGTTTTTGTAAGAAGTTAATTTTAAGGCATACATGCCATATTTAAGATAGAAATCGATAATCATTGAATCTACAATGCATAACTATGATTTTCTTTGATTTAGTTATGTAATATTGATTAATACACGTTTCTTCTTCACAAACGATGCAAGAAAGATAATTAGTTAACTTTAGTTATATAGTTCTACATCTAATTAAAAAAAATTGTACCTCCATTATATCCTTGCTATTTCTCACTTTATCCCTATTACAGCTTTTTGCACCTCCACCGCTATAGAACCGCTAAGTGTTTTAACTACACATTTCTGGGTAGATCCAATATCCAGTTATAAGTCTGGGTAGATCCAACAGCTTTACGTTTGGGTAGATCTAATGCTGCTTTGTACTTTTGGGTAGAACCAGTATTACCTTAAAATTCTGGGTAGATCCAACAGTTGTAATTTTGGGTAGATCCAAATATGGCCTTTTCTAGGTAGATCCAAACATTACAGTTTACGGGTAGATCCAAATGTTGTAATATTGGGTAGATCTGAAAGTTGTATCCTAGGTAGATCCAAAATCATAGTACTTGGCAAATAAATTTCCTATTTAATGTGTTTGTGTATTTCTGTTGTTTAGGATCCATTTTTGTGATTTGGTTGTTTGGTGTATGATGTTTTGGACCTAATCATATGATCAAGTTGATTCCTAGCCATTGAGCTAACAGATACAATTCCATGTAGTGTTCACTTTAAGTGAAGTAAACTCATATGCGAGTTTATTAGTTGTCGCTTGAGGGTAGTTGATGTTCCTCCTTGGTGTGTCGATTCCTATGTACGACTTATCGTGGAGTTCTTGGCTCCTAAATCAATGAAGGTCATCAAATTGTGTAATTCATTAGACTTTGCGACGTGGAGTCATTCATGTCATATCTTACCTTAAAGAGAATAACACCTTATGTGTTTATTATCTTATTATCTTATGTTCTAATATTTCAATTTGTAACAACCCGGATTTTCAGAACTAATTTAAAATGTTTATTTTAGTTATTTTAATGGATTTTGAATATTTAAATTGATTTATTTTAAATAACAACGACTAAAAATTTATTTTATTCGAAGTTAGAATGTATAAATTTATTTTAATTATAAATAGAGTATGAAATGGCGCGGTAGTTGAAAATTCGATTTTAAATTCCAAATGAGTATATATAATTCAATATAAATCGGATTTCAGAAAAACCAGAAACATTAGAATCTTTTTAATTATATCTTTCGAACGAATGTGAAAAATTCAGATTTCATAATATAAATTGAAAGTTATGTCAAGTTTTTAATTTAAAATAATCTCTATGGAATATATATATATATATATAGCCCTTGAAAATAGCCATTTTGCAAACGACCTCCATTTTCGATGAAACAAATTTTGTTGGATCTGGACTCTCAAATTATTGCTAGATTCCAATTTTCATAATTTTTGGAATTCATATGAGAGCATCGCAAAAGAATACATGTTTTGTCAATTTCAGTTGAATCGGATTGACCAGAAAGAGGCCATTTTTCAAACAGTCTCCAAATTCGACAAAATTAGTTCTTTTAGGACTGTATCGTCAAAACATAGCTAGATATAATTTTTCTGTAATTTTCAGTATGTGGCCCCAGTAAATTAAAATGTACCTTTAAATTCAATATATCAATTTATATTTTAATAAAAAACTGATCAAAACCGTAAAATTGCCTTCCGGAACATATCCCATTGTGTCCGGAATGGGGGTATTTAGCTAAAGGCGACAGTCATCATGTTCGATTTGGAGTTTGTAGTGATTAACAGTTATTTTTGGAATTAAAAATAAATTAAATAATTTATATAAATAGCCCGACCAATCATAAAAATCCTTTAAACCCTAATTTTCAATTCAGCGACGTCGCCCCAAAAAGAACGATTCGTCTCCACCCTTGTTCTTCGAATCGATCCAATATTTTCTGAAATTTCCAAAGAGAAAATCGTGGAGATTTCTTCGAGCTCCAGATCAGAACGCGTTTCACATGCAATGGTGGCACGAGGTGTTAAAATTTGTGGCTCAAAGGCCGATTGTTCATCGCCAATTTCAGGCGTGGAGGAGCGACCGAAGGAGGCAGAACTGAGGGAGGAGGCGCGACGTGCGAAGGAACTTCATGTGGTGGTCGAGGATTGGCCAACAGCGGCCTGTAGCGGTGGCGGCGGTCAGATTTTCAAATCGAGAAGGGGTTCGTTGTATAATTGGATGAAGATGAGGGTTTTGGGGTAATTAGGGTATAATTATTTCATTATTAATTTTAATTATCTCCATAATGTCATTAACACGTTAAAATCCGTAACTTTTTCATACGAGGTCCAAATCGTGTGAAACTGGATCCGTTGCGATCGTAGGGATGAGAGCTTCAGAACAAGACTAACCGGGCCCAATTTGGAGCTTGTTATAATTTAGGCCAAATTCGAATCCCAACCGTCCTTTAAAGAATGACGGAGTGGAAACCAATGGTGAGAACTCCTTCTCACTCAAATTATTTTACAATTATTATATAATAGGTTGCAGACGGGGCTTAGTAGCTCCTGACACTATTTTTGTACAAACCATGGATGAGTTGTGTGATTTGATTGTATTGTGGGAAAAATTGACTGTATTGTGTATTGTGATTGTGATATTGAAATGGAGTAAATAAAATACATATATGTATGCGTTATATAAATTATTTATATATGCTGTATAAAATTCTCTTGAAATAAAATAAATATTCATTTACAAATTGGGCGGTTTGTTTATGTACACCCATTTAACTGACATTGATTGGGACGATAAATTTTACACATTGCCCAACTGCACAAATAATAGTCGGTATTTGTTGGTTGAATCCCCATACGGATATTGGGATGATATTTGACGTACACTAATCCCAATTGTTTAGTTGTATGTCAATCGATTGGTTGACAGACTGTTGTAAGCGCTAATTATTTATGTTTAATGCTTATGCAGTTGTGTAATGCACTTTGGATGATGGTTGATTGTTTATCATTGTTGTTGTATACATGTGGTGTATGAAATCCATATAAATAACATTATACGGTAATTGGTTAAGTCTGATTCCAATTCAAAAAGAAAGAATATTTTAAAATAATGAATATTCTAAAATAATATTCAGTAAAGGATTCAAACGTGAATTTGATGTCCGATTTTGGGTGGACAAGAAATTATTAAAAATGTGTGAAGCCGTATTGATTAGTTATGCGCCATTTTAACACGAACGATATTTATATCGATTTTATTCATTTTTATAATGAATATCGAAAAGGAAATTATTTCAAAATCTGATATTTTGAAAATATTACCATTTAAATATTGTGATGATAAGGAGTATTCAGTGTTGATTTAAATTTGAAAATGAAGTTAAAATCGTTTTAAAATGAATTTATAAACGATTTATAAGATAAGTTTTAAATGGAAATCGATGAAATATTATATATATATATATATATATATATATTGGCCTGAATAGAATGCGCCGCGCTGCGACTGTTCGCGAATTTCGACCATTGATTTCGAATTGACATTACGGGAGATTCGACCGTCGGATTCTCCTAAAACTGGAACCATTGGGTTCGTATCGAAAAAAGATTTCCAATGAATATAAGAGATTTAAAATCTAATGGATGGATTTGGAATTATATCCAAATCAAATTTTGAAAAGGTCGCTATGGATGCAGTTTGGTGGCCATTATTGGAAACCGACTGTACGGGCCTTGATAAAATTATTAAAAAATATTAATAATTTCTATAAAATCATAATAAAGGATTTGGAAAGAATTTGGATGAAAAATTCCACGTTTGTAAAGATAAAGATATATTTTTATCTAAATGAACTAGTTATTAAATAGAAAAATAATCCAATGTTTTTTTTATAAATAAATTAGATTAGAAAATGGGATTTAAAATAACCAGAATTTTCCAGTATATAAATTGGAATGGATTTGAATGGAATTCATCTTCGGAATATTTCGATATTGGATTCCTTAATTATACGGATATTGATGAGGAATACAGAAGATATATATATCGTTATTCCCAATACAGTATTTGTTGGTTTCAGAATTTGATATTGAATATAAGCCGATATAGTTTCTATTTGGACGATTGTATTTAATATCAAATAGGATTTTGGGTTTGTCATGAATGGTGTCTTTAATAACACCGTTCTTAAACCTCGTTGATGAAAGAATAAATCTTTTAATTAAGATTTAGAGAAATTTACCAATTAATTAATATTTAATTGGTATTGAATTGAAATAGGATTTTGGGTTTGTCATGAATGGTGTCTTCAGTAACACTATTCTTGAACCCCGTGTGAAAAGAATAAAATTTTTAATTAAGATTAGTAGAGTTTCCAGTTATATTTAGTAATTGGAATGAAATGGAATGTGAATTGGGTTTATTGTGAACTGTGTTTTTAACGACATTCGTTCTTTAACCTAATTAACAGTGAAATGTGATTTTGAATATATAAATCTTTTGGCAAGACTTAATGGAAAGTTTCCAAACTAAAGTTTTCCAATTTAATAAAATAAATTGGAATGAAATTCGATTTGGTAATAATCGAAGTGAGCTTCCATGGTGAAAGACTGTTAGTATATATATATATATGGAATTTAAAAGGCTTTGCTGTTATTCCATTTATATTATTAGTTGGATACGGAAATTGTAACACCCCGTATTTTCTGTGAACGTTAAAGTTACGAATTAAAAATACTTAATTAAAAATGTGAGAATTAAGGGAAACGGGTTACACCTTTACGTTCATCTTGGAATTCTGCTTATGATAGAGTCCGAGGTTGTGTGAATCGGACTCCGTATGAAGGAGTTATAACCTTCGGAAGATTCAAGAGAAATTCAGAAAATTAAATAATAAAATACCAAGGCAGGTCGACCTAAGGCCAGGTCGACCAGGGGGTCGACCATGGGGTCGACCTCCCCTATACAGGTTGACTAGGGGGTCGACCTACCCCCCTCACCCAGATCCAAATCTGAGACGATTCTGACTCATTGCTGAGTCCTTTCTGACCTATTGCTGAGTCACTAGGGATTAGGTGGCAATTCTGGATAACTCTATCTAGTCAGGATGGTTGTGATTGCTCCTAAAACGATCTAAAGGTCACATAAGATTTAATTTCTATAAAATCAACCCTAATCCTCAAACCTAATTCACACAAATTCGTTCCAAGGAGCCACCATGTCGTTCTAGACTAGACACAATTTCTTCTTCAATTATAAAACAAGTTAAAGCTTCGAATCAAAACTAACTTAGAGAATTGATAGTCTTCTTCAAGGGATTTCTTTTCAAATTTAGAAAACAGATCCAGAAAAAAAAGACTTTATTTTCTTTGTAAGTCCTGTTATTATTTAGACGTGAATGATTAAAAGTTGTGATTTGTAATAAAATGAAAACTAGAGTAATTCCTAGTTGTAAGATAACGATGATGCTGATTTGTGCCTATTCTTGTAACGATTCTATCGTATATGCCTGTGAGATTATTGTGGTTATTATGTTGATGTTAAACCAATCGTATATTATGTAAATTTGGTGACTTTTCCATGTTATGTAACATGCAAGTTGTTTAGATCTACATTTGGATCTATGTTTATTGAATCATGCAAGTTGTTTAGATCTACATTTAGATCTATGCTTATTGAATCATGCAAGTTGTTAGGCTAAGACATGTATTATGTTTAGATCTACATTTAGATCTATGTTTATTGAATCATGCAAGTTGTTAGGATATGACATGTATTATGTTAAGATCTATGTTTATTTAATCATGCAAGTTAAGACATGTATTATTTTTAGATCTACATTTAGATCTATGTTTATTGAATCAGGCAAGTTGTTAGGCTAAGACATGTATTATGTTTAGATCTACATTAGATCTATGTTTATTGAATCATGCAAATTGTTAGGCTAAGACATGTATTATGTTTAGATTCACATTTAGATCTATGAAAATTGGATTCAAAAATTAAAGCTCATATTTACATGCCTTGTTAAACTTGTGTAAAACCATATGCTTAAGATTCATGTTTGTTGGATCCAAGATAAAAGTTCATATTTACATGCCTTGTTAAACCTGTGTAATTCCATATGTTTAAGATTCATGATTATTGGATCCAAATTAAAGTTTACATTCGCATGTCTAGTTGAACTTGTGCAATTCTATATGCTTAAGGTTTATGTTCATTGGACCCAAAATAAAAGTTTGCATTTACATGCCTAGTAGGATTTGGGTAATTTCGTATGTTTAAGACCCATGTTAATTAGATCCAAAAAATGCAAGTTCACCTTTATATGACTAATTGGAATTGTGTAGTTCTATGTAAACTCCCATCCATATGCTTATGGTTCATGTTGATTAGGTTCAAAATTGCAAGTTCATAATTAAACATATATTTATTCTATGCCAAATTTATTGACATATGTTGGATCCATATTACGCTTATTTTGAATGCTACGTGTCTCTTCCTTTTCCTCTCTTGATTTTTAGTTAGGCTAAATTACGAAGCCTAACATTCTATGAAATTTACACGAACGTTTAGCGGGGGTAACGTTGGGAAAAACATAAAGTTACATGTTATTGGCATATTTTAAATGATTAGTGGCATTGAAATGGTATAATTTATATACCTAAAACTATGAACATGATTTAGAGAGAAATTGGGCATGACTTGAATGACAATAATTTACATATAAATATAGAAGGTAAATATGTAAATTTAGAAAAGACTAATATGCCTAACCCGAGGTTAGATTGAGTTACGATGTAAGACTGCCCGGGACCGCCCGGCACATCCAGTAACCGTAACAATATATATCTAATGTGAGAGGTTAGTGCATCACGCCTAAAAGAACCCGAGGTTAGACTGAGTTGCGTTGTAAAACTGTCCGGAACTGCCCGACAAATCCACTAACCACAACAATACCTGTCTAATGTGAGTGATTGGTGATTTAATGAATGAATTAAAGCTAAGACTGGAATGGTAGGGTTAAGTTAATTAAGGTAACACTTAACCAATATAACAAGATGAATGACTAGGCTTAAGTTAATAGGAAACACTTAACCAGTATAGCATGATGAATGGGTAGGGCTAAGTAATAAGAAATACTTAACCAATATAACTCGATTTGTGGTAAGGTTAAGTTAAAACAAGAGGGCAACACTTAACCAATATGACTTGATTTGTGGTAAGGTTAAGTTAATACAAGAGGGCAACACTTAACCAATATAACTTGATTTGTGGTAGGGTTAAGTTAACACAATAAGGCAACACTTAACCAAAGTAATATGACAAGTAGGTGGGTTAAGTTAACTTGAATTGATTGATGACATTTAACCAACCTAACATGATGAACACGTGGTGTTAAGTTAACTTGAATTGATTGATGACACTTAACCAATACAACATGATGAACACGTGGGGTTGAGTTGACAAAGAACACTTGACCAATATAACTTAATGGATGAACGGGGTTAAGTTAATAGGAAACACTTAACCAATTCAACATGATAAGTGAAGAGGGTTAAGTTAATAAGAAACACTTAACCAACATGACATGATTAATGGGTGGGTTA
Organism: Allium sativum; assembly: GCA_030737875.1. Taxonomy (NCBI): domain Eukaryota; kingdom Viridiplantae; phylum Streptophyta; class Magnoliopsida; order Asparagales; family Amaryllidaceae; genus Allium; species Allium sativum. Next base: position 1,039,543,570 of record CM060916.1, on the reverse strand, counting down.
AGTTAACATGAATGGGCGACACTTAACCAATATGGCATAATGTGCAGGAGGGTTAAGTACATATCCGGTTGGTGGGTAAAATTAGTAAATATAGGCCCGCCAACTTAACCGTTACATAAACATGCTTGAATCGATGGGAGGGTTAAGTACATCTCGTGTAGGTGGGTAATATTAGTACATATAGGCCCACAAACTTAACCGTTAAGTAAACATGCTAGAATTGGTGGGAGGGTTATGTAAATCTCGTGTAGGTGGGTAATATTTGTATATATAGGCCCACAAACTTAACCAACAGGAAACCCTAGTAACAGGGACCCATTTCAGCAGTAACCCACATAGATGTATCATGGTACCCTGAAACTAGGCAGTGTGGGGCACGATTACTGGGCTGATTATAAGCGGTAAAAACAGCGGTAGGGGGTACGTCAGTGTAGATTCGATGGTTTACGGGCGTGCACGTACTCCAGAGTGGGAAAAAGCAGGCACTGGGTACCAGTAGTTATACACTATGCATCTTGAATCGTGTCGGGTCGCTGTCATAAGGATTGATACACCTTATGGTGGGACCAGCACAGGGTATCTACACACAAGAGAGGGCCGATTGACACAGACACATGGAACGTTAATGCAAGTAAGGAGCCGATCGATAGGGTAGTAAGGGTGCATTCAACACATTCATGGCAATTAGGCAGATTGAGGTGGAATCCTCATAATAGATGTACACCTGAAGGCTACCACTATTGCGGGGATTGGTATCACGTTATCATATGATCATTTTATATAGATTACTAGTTGGGACACTAGTTAGGTGGTGCAGAGAAGTAAAATGGGTGCGATAGCATATTCAGCCTTATTATCTTGTTTCTAGGATGATGTCCTAAATTCAATTTATTTATGTCATAACTCTTTTCTTGTTTACATGCTAAATAGTCACTGGACTTAGCAGACTCATGTCTGACCCATTTTCTTTCGTCTTCTTTTCTTCCCCCCCCCCCCCCCCGGTCCGTAGGGAGGGAATACTTCAGCCTAAAGCGGATCATTTCCAGCTTGAAGAAAGTAGATTTATTGCTTGTAATCTTTTTCGTTGGGCTATGGATTTGGATACTCTCTTATTGGGGGTTTATGCTACCTTACTGTTGTTTTAATGCTTCTTTATGTTTTAATTCAAGATAGAGATTTTGTTGTAATAATTTGGAAGTTGGTTTGAGACAGTTGTTGTAATGTTTTAACTAAACCAAGTCTTTATGAAATAAATTTAGTTTTTTTTCCGCTGTTTATTTGTCTGTCTTGTAATTTATCTGCATCTTTTACCTATAATGCTCCACTGAAGTTAAGGCATTCCCTTTGTGAGTGACCTTGATGGAGGCGGGGTGTTTCACTTGGTATCGGAACTGAAGGTTACCGGATCAGATAAAAGATTTGAAAAATTATTTTCAAAACCGTTTTAAAAGAAGCATTTTTAAAAGAAAAGTTTTGTTTTAAAGGAATATTCCCTAAAGCCATATGCACTATCTTTTGATCCTCTTTTTGAATCCTTATTTCCTTCTTTCCTGAGTCTCAGGGGCTCCTGGCTTTCTGGGAGGTAGCCTCATCGCGGCATAGTTCCATAGGCTTGATGAGACTACGACACTTGTCAAATGGCAAAGAAGCGTCCAACTTCCATCTATAGCCGCAGTAGTTTCACCTGCGACTAATTTTCTTTCAAGCTTTGTAGGATTTTCCGTGCGATGGAGGCAGCTTTCAAGAGACCTGTAAACAAGTTACACAAGGATGGAAAAGACTTATTGTTGAGTCCTTTCTGACCTATTACTGAGTCGCTAGGGCTTAGGTGGCAATTCTGGATAACTCTATCTAGTCTGGACGGTTGTGATTGCTCCTAAAACGATCTAACGGCTCACATAAGATTTAATTTCTATAAAATCAACCCTAATTCTCAAACCCTAAATCACACAAATTCGTTCCAAGGAGCCACCATGCTGCCCATGATCGTTCTAGCCTAGCCACCATTTCTTCTTCAATTAGAAAACAAGTTAAAGCTTTGAATCAAAATAACTTAGAGAATTGATAGTCTTCTTCAAGGGATTGCTTTTCAAATTCAGAAAACAGATCCCAGAAAAACAAGACTTTCTTTTCTTTGTAATTCATGTTATTATTTAGACGTGAACGATTAAAAGTTGTGATTTGTAATAAAATGAAAACTAGAGTAATTCCTAGTTGTAAGATAAGGACGATGCTGATTTATGCCTATTCTTGTAACGATTCTATCGTATAAGCTTGTGAGATTATTGTGGTTATTATCTTGATGTTAAATCAATCGTATATTATGTAAATTTGGTGACTTTTTCATGTTATGTAAAATGTAAGTTGTTTAGATCTACATTTAGATCTATGTTTATTGAATCATGCAAGTGGTTTAGATCTACATTTAGATCTATGTTTATTGAATCATGCAAGTTGTTATGCTAAGACATGTATTATGTTTAGATCTACATTTAGATCTATGTTTATTGAATCATGCAAGTTGTGAGGCTAAGACATGTATTATGTTTAGATCTATGTTTATTCAATCATGCAAGTTAAGAAATGTATTATGTTTAGATCTACATTTAGATCTATGTTTATTAAATCATGCAAGTTGTTAGGCTAATACATGTATTATGTTTAGATATACGTTTAGATTTATGTTTATTGAATCATGCAAGTTGTTAGGCTAAGACATGTATTATTTTCAGACTCACATTTAGATCTATGAAAATTGGATTCAAAAATTAAAGCTCATATTTACATGCCTTGTTAAACTTGTGTAAAACCATATGCTTAAGATTCATGTTTGTTGGATCCAAAATAAAAGTTCATATTTACATGCCTTGTTAAACCTGTGCAATTCCATATGTTTAAGGTTCATGATTATTGGATCCAAATTAAAGTTTACATTCACATGTCTAGTTGAACTTGTGCAATTCTATATGCTTAAGGTTTATGTTCATTGGACCCAAAATAAAAGTTTGCATTTACATGCCTAGTTGGATTTGGGTAATCTCGTATGTTTAAGACCCATGTTAATTAGATCCAAAAATGCAAGTTCACCTTTATATGACTAATTGGAATTGTGTAGTTCTATGTAAACTCCCATTCATATGCTTATGGTTCATGTTGATTAGGTTCAAAATTGCAAGTTCATAGTTAAACATATATTTATTCTATGCCAAATTTATGTGACATATGTTGGATCCATATTATGCTTGTCTTGAATGCTACGTGTCTCTTCCTTTTCCCATCTTGATTTTGAGTTAGGCTAAATTGCGAAGCCTACCATTCTATGAAATTTATGTGAATGTTTAGCGGGGGTAACGTTGGGAAAAACATGAAGTTACATGTTATTGGCATATTTTAAATGATTAGTGGCATTGAAATGGTATAATTTATATACCTAAAATTATGAACATGATTTAGAGAGAAATTGGGCATGACTTAAATGACAATAATCTACATATAAATATAGAAGGTAAATATGTAAATTTAGGAAAGACAAATATGCCTAACGCGAGATTAGATTGAGTTACGGTATAAGACTGCCTGGAACCGCCCGAGACATCCAGCAACCATAACAATATATATCTAATGTGAGAGGTTAGTGCATCAAGCCCAAAAGAACCCGAGGTTAGACTGAGTTGCGGTGTAAAACTGCCCGGAACCGCCCGACACATCCAGTAACCGCAACAATACCTGTCTAATGTGAGTGGTTGGTGCTTTTATGAATGAATTAAAGCTAAGACAGGAATGGTAGGGTTAAGTTAATTAAGGTAACACTTAACCAATATAACAAGATGAATGACTTGGGTTAAGTTAATAGGAAACACTTAACCAGTATAGCATGATGAATGGGTAGTGTTAAGTAATAAGAAATACTTTACCAATATAACTCGATTTGTGGTAAGGTTAAGTTAAAACAAGAGGGCAACACTTAACCAATATAACTTGATTTGTGGTAAGGTTAAGTTAAAACAAGAGGACGACACTTAATTAATATAACTTGATTTGTGGTAGGGTTAAGTTAACACAAGAAGACAACACTAAACCAAAGTAATATGACAAGTAGGTGGGTTAAGTTAACTTGAATTTATTGATGACACTTAATCAATACAACATGATGAACACGTGGGGTTAAGTTAACTTGAATTTTAATTGATGTCACTAAACCAGTACAACATGATGAACACGTGGGGTTAAGTTAACAAAGAACACTTGACCAATATAACTTGATGGAAGAACGGGGTTAAGTTAATAGGAAACACTTAACCAATTCAACATGATAAGTGAGGAGGGTTAAGTTAATAAGAAACACTTTACCAACATGACATGATTAATGGGTGGGTTAAGTTAACATGAACGGGCGACACTTAACAAATATGGCATAATGTGCGGGAGGGTTAAGTACATATCGGGTTGGTGGTTAATATTATTAAATATATGCCCACAAACTTAACCATTAAATAAACATGCTTGAATCGATGGGAGGTTTAAGTACATCTCGTGTAGGTGGGTAATATTAGTACATATAGGCCCACAAACTTAACCGTTAAGTAAACATGCTAGAATCAGTGGGAGGGTTAAGTACATCTCGTGTAGGTGGGTAATATTTGTATATATGCGCCCACAAACTTAACCAACAGGAAACCCTAGTTACGGGGACCCATTTTAGTAGTAACCCACATAGATGCATCATGGTACCCTGAAACTAGGCAGGGTGGGGCATGATTACTGGGCTGATTATACGCGGCCAAAACAGCGGCAGGGGTACGTCAGTGTAGGCTCCGATGGTTTACGAGCGTGCACGTACCCCGGAGTGGGAAAAAGCAGGCACTGGGTATAGTAGTTATACACTGTGCATCTTGAATCGTGTTGGGTCGCTGTCATAAGGATTGATACACCTTATGGTGGGACCAGCACAGGGTATCTACACGTAAGAGAGGGCCGATTGTCACAGACACATGGAACGTTAATGCAAGTAAGGAGCCGATCGATAGGGTAGTAAGGGTACATCTTACACATTCATGGCAATTAGGCAGATTGAGGTGGAATCTTCATAATAGATGTACACCTGAGGGCAACCACAATTGCAGGGATTGGGATCACGTTATCATATAATCATTTTACATAGATTACTAGTTGGGACACTAGTTAGGTGGTGCAGAGAAGTAAAATGGGTGCGGTAGCATATTCAGCCTTATTACCTTATTTCTAGGGTGATGTCCTAGATTCAGTTTATTCTTGTCATAACCCTTTTCTTGTTTACATGCTAAATAGTCACTGGAATTACTAGACTCATGTCTGACCCATTTTCTTTCGTCTTCTTTTCTTCCGTCCACCCCCCCCCCAGGTCTGCAGGGAGAGAATACTTCAGCTTAGAGCGGATCGTTTACGGCTTGAAGAAAGTAGATGTATTGCTTGGAATCTTTTTCCTTGGGCTATGGATTTGGATACTCTCTTATTGGGGGTTTATGCTACCTTACTGTTGTTTTAATGCTTCTTTATGTTTTAATTCAAGAAAGAGATGTTGTTGTAATAATTTGGAAGTTGGTTTGAGACAGTTGTTGTAATGTTTTAACTGAACCAAGTATTTATGTAATAAATTTTGTTTTTTCTGCTATTTATTTGTCTGTCTTGTAATTTATCTGCATCTTTTACCTATAATGCTCCACTGAAGTTAAAGCATTCCCTTTGTGAGTGACCTTAACGGAGGCGGGGTGTTTCAGAAATTGGTATCGATTATATATTGATTTGTTTTTCGTGAAGATTCCATAATTAATGGAATGTGATTTTGGGTTTATCGTGAATAGTGTTTTAAATGACATTGGATCTTTAACCCAGTTAAATACAAGATTACACGTCTAACATTGTATTTCGAACTGTGTTGTTGATCTCTGCTAAATATAAATCTGTTTGGTGGCGGAGAATTTATTCTCTTGCTTAACACCCTTCTCTAATACGTGTGAGCTTAGAGGTTATATGTAATAACCCCAAACTTCCATGGAATGAAAGTAAGGAATAATCATTTGGAATACAATAGAAATACAACAATACAGATCACAGATACAACATAGCATAGGAAAACTATAGAATAAAAATATCATAGCAGCGGAATATGAATGTCATCAAACACTGAATTCCACAGTCACAAAGTCCTAAATTATTACATCAAGTTTCAGCAAAAGGAAATAAGTTTCAAACTCTAAATAGTACAACTTGAAATAAAATTAGTTTGGATGTCTCAAAGTCTAAAGAAAAAGATGCAAATAAAGATAAATGAGAGATAGTCTTCATATTCTGACATAAGCACCTCAAGCTAAGCAACATCAAGATAAGCAGCTCCAAGATAGCAACTCCAAAGATAGCTAAACCTCTTACTTGGCTGGCCGTGTAGAAATGAGGGCACCCGAGTTTGCAAAAGTGAAAACAAACTACGAGTCAGTCAGGGGACTGGTGTGAGAATTCTTAACTAATCTAACTAATAGTAATAAGGCAAATCCAAGGACCACGCTGCTAACACGGAACGAGTTTATTCCAATGGATTGCCGTGCATAATTTAAGGAGACTGAACAAATAAATAAATAAAACATCGCAATGCTTTTTTTTGAAAAATGGAATCATTATAAGACTCAAGTCCCATCACACAATGCAACGCAAACCATAGGATAGAGTTTTACCTTATAATGATTAAACATGCTTGGTACGTATGAAAACTACATATTATTACTAGTGTGTAACAATTTTAAAACATTCAAAAGTAAATGTACCAATCCTAGGCAGCATAGTACCCCATCCTACTATGTCACCATGCTAGTTATATAATCAAAATCCGTAGGGTCGTATTGGGAATTGGGTTTCCATTATGAGTCAAGGCTAGGAATGATCTCCTTAACGATTCGAGACACTCTAGCTAATTGTCTCAGGATCAAAGCTCGAGTGACCCTTGGATAGCTGCAGGGCTGGTCCACACTTGCAGTTTGTGGATTAGTTATTCCTGAACACACGTTTCCCGGTCTTATACGACCTAACATCCGAGGCGCCTTATTCCATAATCCACATAAGTAAAATGACTGGGGTGTAAAACCATAACATAAACTTCTAGATAGAAAGAAACGTGCTGCTCTCCATGTGTTCCCTTGCTCCATTTTAGACTCAACAGGGTTGTGAGGCTCGTGAAGCTACGTAATACACAAAGCTATGCTATTCAAGTTGTCCTTTGATCGTTACCACAAGGTTCTGCTTTTCAACAAGAAACCTTGATCATTGCATCTTAATATGCCACGCTGTCAATCCATATCATACTACTAATCCTTTGCCAAAATATACGAAAGGGTGTTAAGCAAGAGAATAAATTCTCTTCCACCAATCATTCATACATTTGGCAAAAAACCAATAAATACAATATATAAAGGAGTACAATGTCAGACACACATTCCATTTATAAGTCCGTACTAGGTCTGAACGAAACCGGAGATACCCTCGTCCCGTATGTCCAATACGGAAGGGAGGTACCCGCATATCCGTGCAATCAACATGTACGTTTGGACGATTACCATGACCCTTGAATTGGGATCAAGTCAATTCAGGGCCCCGATCGTTGTCCATTCAATGTGGAGATTGACGGTCTTCAATCGTCGTCTTCAAAACTTCGATTTTTAATGTCGTCTGATTATTTGGAATGAGATTAAACTCGGACTTTCCAAATAATTCTCGCATATATAATTTACAATCATTCCTTATCGTTATTATTATTTTATAACGATTAATTCCTATTTTTAATTATTTAAAAATAATTAAACTTTATTTAACGACGTTTCGGGTCAATAGGCGACCCTGGCGCTGTTTTCAACCTATTTTGATTTACACATTTCTAAAAATCTAACCGTTGGATTTTAACGAAGCTTATATCGTTGAAAAGATCTTCCCAAAGAGGTCCTAACGGTTTCAATTTTGGGAAAATCTGACGGTTGGGTCTTTCGGTATAGTCGTTTAAATGTTCGATTCCAAAACGCGAACTACCGCGCTCAATTCGTTTAATTTTAATTATATTTATATATATATAAATGTAAGGCGTTTAACGATAATAATGTCATCCATTTCAGTAACAAGCTAAACAATCACCAATATCCATTCATTTTTAATTCATTTAAAAAGTGAAAATAATATTTCAACATTTAAATATATTCTTTTATTACAATTTAAAAAATGTAAATGATACTTCAATGTCCAATTCTTCCTTTTATTCTTTTATTTACATTAAAAATGTAAATTATATTCCAATGTTGAATTTCATTCTTTTAATTACATTCTTATAATTACATTAAGAATTCCTTCTTTTAATTACATTAAAAATTCATTTTTTTAATTACATTAAAAATGTGATTAATATTCCAATGACATAATCCCTTCTTTTTAATACATTAAAAATGTAATTAATATTTCAGTTTCAAATTCCTTTCTTTTCAATAACTACAAATGTAATTAATACTTCTGTTTCAAAGCCTACCTTTTTATTTCATAAAAATGTAAATAATTTTGCAGTGTCAAAATTTCATTCTTTAATTACATTAAAAATGTAATAATTTTACATTGCCAAAATCTCCTTCTTTCATCACATTAAAAATGTAATTGATCTTACGGTGTAAAAATCTTGTCTTTTTTTTATTTACACTAAAAATGTAATTCTTAATACCATGTCAAGATCTTATTTTTATTTACATTAAAATGTAATTAACCTTACGGTGTCAAAATCTTGTCTTTTTTTATTTACACTAAAAATGTAATTCTTAATACCATGTCAAGATCTTCTTTTTAATAATTTTAAAAAATGTAATTAACCTTACGGTGTCAAAATCTTGTCTTTTTTTATTTACACTAAAAATGTAATTCTTAATACCATGTCAAGATCTTCTTTTTAATTACATTAAAAATGTAATTAACCGTATGGTGTCAAAATCTTGTCTTTTTTAATTATACTAAAAATGTAATTCTTAATACCATGTTAAGATCTTTTTTTTAATTACATTAAAAATGTAATTAGCCTTATCTTTTTATTTTTAATAAAAATGAACCTTTTCACACCGTTAACATTTCATGATTCCATTTTCAATAAAAATGAATCTTTTCAATTTTAATAAGCAATTCAATTCAAGATCTATGAATTGTACTAAAAGTTAGATCTTTACTTCAATCCAGGTGGTGTACGTGAACTAAAAAAAATAGATCTGCATGACAGGAAGGTAGATCTAGGGGGTAGAATCATGATTCCAAATTTTAGATCCAACTAGAAAGATTTTAATTGATATTCATGTGTATGAACCAACATATGATTTCAGATCTATAATTATCGATAACTAGAAATGTAATCGTACAACATATCAAAAACAAATCAACAAATAATCACAACATCACAGATCAGAACTACTCACATATACAGCATGATCTATGAGCAAGTGAAATAATTAAATTAAAATTAATTATTTAAATCGGAATACACACCTTGATTGAAGCAGAATTAAAAATCCAAATAAATTCAGAAATTGTCCCAATCTCTTTTAAAAGGTTCTATTGGTTCACACGGATCTGAAATTTTTGAATTTGGAGTTCGTACCAATTAGAAATCAATTTTTTTTATCAACAACTACAGTTTGCAACAGTAATAAGTGTGACAAATCTTTTAGTATATTCATACCTCTTAATTTCAGATTTGGTTCAAATCTTTGATCCCAATTTTCAGGAGATTTAGGCGATGATTTTCAGAATGGTTTGCGCGACGTCGGAGAGCTCGGAGAGGGGGAGGTTCGCCGGAAAGGGGGCAGGTGCGGTGCAGTCTGGTGGCGGGGGCGGCGTTCGACATGATCGGACTTCGGCAGGGCGAGGCGGCGGATTTACGCGACGAGGCGGAGTGATTTCGGTATGGGTAGAAATGCCTCGGAATTCCTTAAAAAAAATTCCACTACGGGGTGTTCTGATTTGGAGTGGAGAGGGAGAAATAGGAGCAAGAAGATTTGATGAAGAAATGGAGGCGGCGGCTTTGAAACGGGGATGAACGATGAATAGTTTATACCCATATTTATACTGTATTTCTCATTTTCTTTTTTTATTTATTTAATTTCAAAAATTGGGGTTTTTTCGTCCGATCTCCAAATGGAGCCTAACGACTGTCGAACAATAGGTTTTGACGTCTTTTGAACGCAATGGCGCTAGTTACGAAGCTCAATTCTGAAGTCTATAGTATGTTTCTTTTATATTTAAATATAACATTTTAATATTAAATTCGAACGTACGTTTTAAATTTACCGGGGCCACAAACTAACTCCGAAAAATCCCAAAAAATAAATTTAGCTATGTTATAACGATACGGTCCTAACAAAATTAATTTCGTCGAATTTGGAGGCCATTTGAAAAATGGCCATTTTTAGTTGTTTAAAATTATTTAAAATTAGAAATTTTAAATCAAGACTCATTTTTCAACAAAATTTCTCAAAATAAAATTTTCAAATTAGTTCATATTTTCTGGGTTGTTACAATCTCCCCCACTTAAGAACTTTTCATCCTCGAAAAGAAAAAAGGAAAAATAGAAGAGTAGGAACCAACACAGAGAATGTAAAATGTTTTAAGCGTACCTCAAAACAAAATCTAATCGGAGATATCCACTCTGTATTTGGGATAGGCTTGTTTGATATTCTCCTCAGTTTCCCAAGTGCGGCCTCTAGGATCACCGCTCCATTGCACTTTGACTAGATTGATTCTTTTATTTCTCATCTCTCTAGTCTCTTTGCCAATAATTTTCAGTGGCTCCCTTCTCACTGCAAGGCTTGGGATAATCTCCAAATATTGTTGTGTTGCTTCCTCCACAACCAGATCCGAATCATGGATATGCCCTCGAAGTTGAGATACATGGAATACATCGTGCACCCCAGCCAACCAGTCGGGCATCTGAACTCTGTAAGCTAGGGTACCAATCTACTCAAGAATAGGAAAGGGGCCGATGAATTTAGGTGCTAATTTTCATGTCTTTCCAAAACGGATTACACCTCGCATTGGAGAAACTTTCAACTAGACATAGTCGCCCACCTCAAAAGCCAACTCCCTACTTCTTAAATCTGCATAGCTCTTTTGTCTACTTTGGGCAGCCAATAATAGCTTCATAATATACTCAACTTTGTCTGAAGCTTCTCGAACCATGTCTGGACCCAATACAAGACGATTCCCTTTTTCAACCCAACATGTTGGCGATCTACATGGCCTACCATATAAGGCTTCAAATGGAGACATTTTCAAACTTGCTTGATAGCTATTGTTATATGAAAATTCTACTAAATGCAAGTGATCCTCCCAAGAACCTCCAAAATCGAGCATGCAAGCTCGCAATAAATCCTCAAGAATGCGATTCACCCTCTCAGTTTGGTCATCTGTCTAAGGATGATATGCGGTACTAAGATTTAACTTCGTTCCCAACTCATTTTGGAATGCTTCCCAAAATTTGCTAGCGAAGATAGAATCACGGTCGCTAACAATGCTACTAGGAACTCTGTTTAAAACAAAAGATTATTCTTTTATTATTATTTAGAAAATGAAAATTTTCATTCAGATAATGATGAAAAGGAAAGATTTAGTTTTGTTACCCATGTAGCCTGACTATTTCTTTGCAATAAATTTGTGCCAGACTTTGAGCGATTCTAGTTGATTTGACAGGTATGAAATGAGCGGTCTTTGTGAAGCGATCTATGATCACCCATATGCTATCATTTCCTCTCCTAGTACGGGGCAAACCATCTATAAAATCCATGGAGATTTGGTCCCACTTCCAATCACCTCCAATGGTTGCAACAATCCCGCAAGCTTTTGTTGATCACTCTTTTCTTGTTGGCATGTAGGACATCTACTCACATAAATGGATATATCTCTCTTCATAGCCTTCCACCAAAACGTGCGCTTAAGATCTTGATACATCTTGCTCAAACCTGGATGGATTCTAAGCTTTGATTTGTGACCTTCATCCAAAACTTCCCTTATGAGCTCTGGGATACTTGGAACACAAATCCGCCCTTGCAATCTAAGAACTCCCTTGTCATCTATTTGAAAGTTCATGTTTTCACCTTTTTGAATTCTCTCAATAATTCTTTGAATAAAATCATCATTTTTCTGAAGAGCAGAAATTTTATCAATCAGAGAAGGGGTAATGATGAGGCTTGCAACAATTGCATTCTTTCTACTGAGTGCATCCGCCACAACAATGGCTTTCCCCGGAGTATATAAGATCTCGAGATCATATGCCGCAAGAAATTCTAGCCAACGTTGCTGCCTTAAATTCAAATCTTTTTGGTCGAAGAGATATTTCAAGGATTGATGGTCTGTAAATAATTCAAATTTTTCGCCCAAAAGATAATGTCTCCAAATTTTCAAAGCAAAAACTGTAACACCCCACACCCGCTATGGTCACTCGCTAAGGGAATGCCATAACATCGGTGGAGTATTTTAAGTGAATATAGAACATAAATATTACAACAAGACAGATATAAGTAATACTTGAAAATCTTAAAACATCATTTCATTGCAGCGGAAAGTAAAACATGTTTGGTTACATCACAAAACCATAATAAGAGTCAAGTACAAAATATCCATCCTGATAAATAAAAGTACATAATCCCAATACATGAACTGATAGCCATAAAAGAAAGGGTAAGCTGAGCTCTACATCTATGGTCCAAGCTCCAAAAGAGAATAAAGCAGCCTGATCTAAGCCCACTCGTACCGGCCCACTCTGATAACCTGAGGGTTGGGAAAAAGATAAAAACAACGGGGTCAGACATAAGTCTGAGTGAGTCCTATAACCCTAACAATACAACCATTAAAGTAATTAGGGTATGACATAAACAAGGTACGGTACCTCTGGGGATAATGACTACACTAAGTAGCCAACTAAACACCGGATGTACTATGATAACCGAAAAGACGCATTTATCCACCCAAGGATAATTACTAGCTTACACCACCCCAGATCTACCCACCCAAGGGTAATTCCTACACTGCACCACACCAGTTCTACCCACCAAGAGTAATTCCTACTTAAAGGTTGATCCCACTAAGTGTACTTAGTAATTTTTACCCAGTAGTTTCTTGTACCCCTACACAGGTGCCGTCTGCCCCTATCTTTACTAGGTGTACCCACTACTCCCAAGCGACCGGCTCCCTACCGTAGATACCCGTGCTGGTCCCACAAAGGGGGTGTATCATTCCCCAAAGTGGCTACCAGATAATATCAACTGTGCACAGCTTTATATCTACACGATGCAACAACGACTTACCAACCAGCCCGGGTCCACACTTGCATATGAAACCCGTTGATCCTGCGTTGCCACCGCTAACCCGTTTTGGCCACTTATAGTCAAGCCCAATATGCGTGTCCCGTCACCCGACCAGAGTCGAGCCCACAAAGATACGTTTGGGATATTGGTTGAAATGGCCCCCCCACAAGCTACTACTTAAGCTTGCCACTTTTATCTAGTGCATCCCACTTAACCTCTTATATAGTCATGTCCACTTACATGTTAAGATTTGGTTAAGTCATCGATCATATTTTAATTGCCACTCAAAGCACCCACTAGATTTCCACATGCCACCCAAGGCACTTACTTGATTCCCACATGCCACCCAAGGCACTTACTTGATTCCCACATGCCACCCAAGGCACTTACTTAACCCTTTAATCATGTTTAATTACATGTTCCACTTTGGTTAAGTATTCTAATCGTATTTTCTATTGCCACCCAAGGCAACCCACTAGTTTCCTCATGCCACCCAAGGCACCCCCACTAGTTACTACATGCCACCCAAGGCACCCACTTAACCCTCATGTCCCACTACATGCTAATTTGGTTAAGTGTTTCTTAATTAATTAAGACCGTGATCCTCATAAAGACCTCTCACATTAGACTATCTTTTATGACCGCTGGTTAAGCCGGTTGGGTCCGGGCAGCCTTACGTCATAACCGAGTCTAACCTCGTGTCTTTACGTTAATCACGTATTTAGTTTGTGCCTAAGACCTCTCACATTGGGCTAACATGTGTAGCAACTGGTTAAGCCGGTTGGGTCCGGGCAGTTTTACACTACAAATGAGTCCAACCTCGTGTCTTAGTCGATTAATTACACCTAATTAATCACCCCCACATTAATTATCCCTAATTAATATTAAGTTTTTCATAACATGGGTAGACCTAACTCAATAGGTAAATTCCCATGGGGTAGACCTAACTCAATAGGTAAATTCCCACTTATGCTTATTCATTTTATGGTATGCTTAATCATAACCATTTCACACCATTTCATTAACATGTCTAGTAACCCCATCGTTTCCCCACGCACTTATGCTAACACGACATATTTCCAAGAGAAGATTTTTTCACAATTAACATGGGTTTCACTTAGCATACATTAGCATTAACATGGGTTAAAAGGTGTCCACTTACATCATAATATTAACCCAACTAGCATTGCTAAATAACCCAACTTGCATGAACATACATATGTCATATATAAAGGCAACTTGCATAAGTGTTCATAGGTTATACAAAGGTGAACTTGCATGTGTCTTAAAGGTGTGAACTTGCACAACATGTCACATGTTAACTTGCATAACATCATACACATAACTTGCATAATATTATAAACATAACTTGCATATCAACATACGCATAACTTGCATAACATCATGCATATAACTTGCATCACATCATACACATAACTTGCATATGAACTTGCATAACAACATGCACATAACTTACATAACATCATACACATAACTTGCATAACATGTTGAACTTGCATATAAGCATACACATAACTTGCATAACATGTTGAACTTGCATATAAGCATACATGACTTTACATAACATGTTGAACTTGCATATATGACTTGCCTCTTAAAGGAGGGTAAACATGCATACATATATATATAGCATATAAAGGTGTCATCTTGCATATGTATGCATCACATTTAAAAAGGGTAACCTTGCATGTCATGATTTATGCATAATACCAAACACTTAGCATGCATAAAGCCAATTACTTAGCATGCACAAAACCACATACTTAGCATGCACAAAACCAAATACTTAGCATGCATAACACCAAACACTTAGCATGCATAAAACCCCATGTATAACTTGCATATCTTATTACATATAACTTGCATGTATTCTCTCATATAGTTTGCATAACATGTTACATATGCATAAATGTTCAACTTAGTATTTTTCATCATAAAACATGGCATTAAACTTGCATATGGCATAAAACTTGCAAATCACATATCATACAAACTTGCATAAACTCATTTATCCACAAACATAGCCATGTCTTATCACATCCTACCATAATCAATTTAACAATTGATTATTAAAGCTATAGGAACTCACCAAAACCAAGATTAGCAAACTTATGAAGTAGGACTAGTTGCTAAATATGAAGAAGATGATGATTAGAGGTTGATTAGCTTGCAACTCTCTTCATTGATTTGTGGAGGCCATGATCAAGTTTCATTTTGCCATAGTTTAGTTACAAGATCTAATTATAAATGAATTAGGGTAGGGTTGGGGTCTTATTTATAGGATTAGGTAGTGTTTTAGGCCCTTAGATTAACCCTAGGTTAGATTAGGTCCGTTAGATTTAGGAAATCTCTAGAACCCAGCCCAAGACTCAACCAAAAACCAGATCTGGTGCACCCAGATCAACAGGGCCGACACCCTGTGTCGACACCCCTGTCGACAGGGCAGTCGACACCCCCAGTCGACAGGCCTGTCGACAACCCTGTCGACATGGGTAGGGCGGGAACTTTCCCGCCTGGCCCCCCCTGCTGGCTCCAATTTCGAAATCTGATTTTTAATTTTTTAAATCTGTTTTAACTTTGAATTTTCTGAAAACTTCTTTGGGCCATAACCGGGCCATACGGACTCCGATTCTCGAAAACTCGGACTCTATTTCGCGTATTTTTCCGAGATGAACGCAATGACGCAGCCCGTTACCCCCAATTCCCACATCTGAGATTATTTATCTGTAATTAGTGAATTTTAGTATTAACTAAAATTCGGGGTGTTACATTCTCCCCTCCTTAAAGGATTTCGTCCCCGAAATCTTTAAGCTAAGGAGAATGCATATCCTACCATCCAAACAACCATCTACTCAAACCATCAACCACGGGCATCCATTGTCCTTAAATAGTTTCTAATGATGTATGAGCATATGCAAAAAGTGTGTGTATATGTTCCCTATCTAATGTATGAACATATGCAAACCATGATAGTGCCATGCATCCATTATGTATGCGAGAGAACCCTATCGACACATACAATATCTACATGAGTGCACAATCATTCACCAAAATGCATCATCCATATGATAACACAATCATTATACATCCATAAATATAGCTCCCTACACACAATTTTATGCAATATGCAATATGAAGTGACTGAGCCGATCTAGTGCCTAGAGTGTGTGTATATGCATCCACGAGCAACCACTAGCAAACACTTGCATCCACTTGCATCCATCAACCATAACATGTCTCAAACACATGTTTCAACCATAGGTTTACCCTATCTAAAGGTCAAAGGTACC
Source organism: Allium sativum (assembly GCA_030737875.1). NCBI lineage: Eukaryota > Viridiplantae > Streptophyta > Magnoliopsida > Asparagales > Amaryllidaceae > Allium > Allium sativum. Next base: position 1,039,526,919 of record CM060916.1, on the reverse strand, counting down.
AATGAGAGGACATACTACAGATAAGATAAGTACTAGTCAAACGATAAAGGAGAAATTAAAAGACATATCCTAAAAAGGAATAGATATAATGAACGCATCTTCTCCTCCGTCTCTAAGGTAGCGTTGCTCTCATCTTCTCCCCATTGCACTTTGACTAGTTGAACCTCTCGACTCCTCAACTTCCTAGTCTCTGACCCAAGGATGCGAGTAGGAGCTCGTCGAATCGTCTCATCACGCTCTATCTCTACTTCTTTAAGCAAGCTCGGCTCTACCACCTCAGCGGTCTCATGTAGGAACTTCCTCAATGTGATATATGTAATATATCATGTACACCATCAAGTCTGTCGGGCAACTCCACTCTATATGCCATCCGTCCAATTCTTTCCTTAATGGGAAATGGCCCTATGAACCTTGGTGCTCACTTCCCAACAGATCCAAAGTGAACCACATTCCGTAACGGAGATACCTTGATAAAAAAACATGTCCTAATATCAAACTCAAGCTCTGTTCTCCTCTTGTCCGCATAAGATTTCTGTTTATCTTGCGCCGCTTTCATCCTTCTTCGAATCAAATCAATCTTTTCCCGAAGTCTTTCTAACCTTATCGGCCCAAGCAAGATCTCATCCGTAGATTCCCACCAACGTGTAGGTGATCGACAAGGCCTTCCATAAAGAGCTTCGAAAGGTGCCATACCCATATTGGACTGAAAGCTGTTATTATATGCGAACTCCACCAATGGAAGATGCTCTTCCCATGTACCTCCAAAATCCAAGATACAAAGCCTCAAAAGGTCTTCTAGAACACGATTCACCCTCTCAGTCTGGCCGTCCGTCTGAGGATGATATGCGGTGCTCAGACACAATTGAGTCCCCACTGCTTCTTGCAAACTTCTCCAGAACTCGCTAGTGAAGATAGGATCTCGATCACTCACTATGCTAGAGGTTACCCCATGTAATCGAACTATCTCTCGAAGATATACTGAAGCTAGACATGGAGCAGTCCTCTTGCTCTTCACAGGTATGAAATGGGCGCTCTTAGTAAGTCTGTCTACCACCACCCAAATTCCCGTATTACCCTTTCTCGATCTGGGTAACCCGTCAATAAAATCCATCGAGACGCTATCCCACTTCCATTGCGGAACTTTCAATGGGTGCAGCAACCCACCAGGTTTCTTTTGCTCCGCCTTCGCTTGTTGGCAGACCAAGCATCGAGCGACATACTCGGCCGCGTCTTTCTTCATACCGGCCCAAAAGAAAACTCGCCTCACGTCTTGGTACATCTTGTCCCCATCGGGATGAATGGTCATCTTCGACCGATGTGCATCATCAAGTATAGCCTTCCTCAAACCCCTTGTCTTACGGTACACAAAGGCTACCGTCTCTACGCAACCACCCCTTACCATCTAGGGTGTACCTACTCAAATGGCTGGACGACTCCCCCTCCTCATGAGCTTCTCTACTAACTCAACCAACTGTGGGTCATCCCGCTGTGCTCCGCCAATATGCCCCAAAAGAGTAGGCCTAACCTCCAAGGAGGCTAGCAAACCGGGTACAAAGTCAATGGAAGGTCTAAAGTCAAACATAGAAATAAACTCTAAGCTCCGTCGTTCAACGAACAATGAACTCAAGGACAACCTTTTCCTACTTAAGTCGTCCACCACCACGTTACCCTTGCCATGGGTATACGCTATCTCAAACTCATAGGATGCTAAGAATCCCATCCACTTTTGCTGTCCTAAGATTATGCGCTCGAAGAGTCTCCAACACTTCCCTAAGATGTAGGGCATGCTCTTCCCCACCAGGATATCCTCCCAAAATCATCACAACTGTTCATCTCTCACGCAGACCACCCTAGTCGAACTTGGTGTCCCCCAAATGCAAGCCCCAAAGGCCTAAACCAATATCAGACAAACACCCAAGGGATACCTCCCTCGAATTCAGACGACCTACGTGAGATGATACTAGTAAAAACGGCTAAATAATTAAGCCCCTTGTCCAACCCTGGATGTCCTTGCCAGTCTCGCTCCAAAACCACCGTTTTTCTCACAACTGGCTTTGCTCACCCTATTGAGCGCATACGAAAATTTATTTCGCTCCTAGAAAAGACCCAGATGTCATCCACAAAGACCATCACGAATTTATTTAGGTACTCCTTGAACACCCTTCTCATCAAATCAACAAAGTATGCGTGGGCGTTCGTCAAACCCAATGGCATCACCAGCCACTCATAAAAGAAATCATCCGGAGTCCTAAAGGCAGTCTTCTCTATACTATTCTCAGCCACTCTCAACTGATGAAATCCCGTGGCTAAGTCCTACTACAAAAATACTGAGGCGCCAGCCAACTGATCAAAGGGATCATTAATCCTCGGCAATGGGTGTCTATTCTTCTTTGTGAGTTTATTTAGTTCTCTTTTAGTCTACACAAAGTCTGAGGGACCCACCCGCCTTCGTGACAAAAGCTACTGGAGCACCCCACTCCGATATACTTCGTCTTATGAACCCCTTCTCAAGCAAATCGCCTACTTACTTATGGAGTTCCCTCCTCTCACGAGGAGCCATGTGGCACACTGGCCAAGATACTGGTTTAGCATTATCTACCAGATATGTTCAGAAGTCAATCTCCCGCTTCGGAGGTAAGCCCTTCACCTCCTCACACCCATCCGAGTATTCTCGGACCGCTCTAACAGATCGCAATCTCTAGACCGACGTGTCAAGCGATTCTAGATAACTTAGCATAACAGATTCTATGGGATTACAAGAGATCTCGAGAGTGTTGCCCAAGCGGGTCATAAGCCCAACAACTCTCCTTCCACAATAAGAACGGCACCATTACTGGATAACCAGTCCATGCCCAAAACTAACCCATAGCCCGTGAAGCCCAACAAGCATCACACCTAAACTCAACGCTAAGTATAGAAACTGTTAGCCTGCTTTGTGACCAGGCTACCCAAAGCCAGGGACTTGAGTATGAACTTACATTGATTGGCGATCACTTGGATGGAGTGATAGAAAGATGGAAATTTTGAATTATACATGCAAATGTCACCGGATCGGATCCCCCTATCGGATCGGATCGGATCCCTCCATTCGGATCGGATCGGATGCCCCTCCCCGGATCGGATCGGAGTACACTCTACCCGAACTGCCTGAAGTATTCTGTACAGAAGTGCGTGCAGGCATTCTGCTCGAACAACTGGTTCGGTTCGGATCCGATCCGAACCGATTGGACCTGCTTCTGCACGCAGAGTTTGACCTCTTCTCTTGGCATAACCGACTCCTACAATTGCGGATCGGACTCCACTTGGCAAAGCACGACCTAGTAACCACTTTTCCACGTTCTCCACTACTTCTGAGATCTCCTCCGGTCACGCCACGTGGCCCATCCGAACCGGAACAGCCCAGAGCTTCTCTACAGCTATAAATACACCACAACATGGCCATTTGAAGGGACTTTTGGCATTTCATTCATTCATGGTAGCCATGGCCGAATTCCCCCACCAATAACCACCTTCTTCTCCAATGAAAATCAATGAATTCGGAGAGAATTATTCATTGTATTTGAGCGATTGAGTGATTGAATTTCTTGTAATTGTAATCCATGAATGAAATGAGAAACTATGAAGTGGATGTAGGCTTGTTAACGCCGAACCACTATAAAAATCCTGTTGTCTTGCTTTTCTCTTACTTTTTCAGTTATTTCTTCATATCCTACGCTCTAAATACGATAATTTGGGTGTTAGAACCATTTTTTGGTCTAACATTTTGGTGCTTTCACTGAGAAATGAAGATTCTCAGCGCTTAAGGATTCTCCAATCTACTTATTGGATTGCCAAGTCCGATGAGGAAATCCTATGAATTCTATTTACTTTGCAATTATGGAGATTAACAGAAATGAAGTCGCCACCATGCCATGTAGAAGCAATCGCTGAAGATCGAAAACAGAGTCCAGCAAAGCTTTTGGATCAGATGCAGGCGAAGAGACCGGATCGGATGCAGGAAAAGAGACCAGATCGAATGCAGTTGAAGCCCTCGGATCGGATGTAGATGAGGCGCAGTCCAATCTCCCATAGGGGGTCGGATCGGGTCTTACCCAACCTAAAAAAAAAAGTCTGATCCGAACCAGAGGGGGAGATCCGAACCGGCTGCCTGCTGATGACATACCCGATCCGATCCGATTCGGTAACATACCCGAACCAACCCGAAGGCATATCCCCGATCCGAGCTGCATGGGAAGGCCCGAACCGACCCAATGATGCATCTCCGAACCGAACCGAAGAGGGTGCCACGACCCGAACCGTAGGAAAGTGGAGATGCAGGGTAGGGAAGACCGATCCGAATAGGAGGAGGAGATCCGAACCGGCTCTTTCATATATACCGAACCGACTAGCTAATGATGTCTCCGATCCGGCTCGGAGGAACTAGTTCGATCCGACCCGACCTGAAGACAATCTCCGAACCGCAAATTTGAAGGCATGATCCGATCCGACCCGAAACAGCTATTTTTGGAAAAAATACATTTTTAAGATCATTTCAGAAAAGGCTCCATCTTCCAAAATCGAAAAAATCGTGCGGTGCCTACATTTTCGACCTAACCGGCTAGGTCGATCGCCGCCGGGACTGCGGGGCCCCGGACCCCCGCCGGCGCTGCGCCCGGACCCGTTGACGGCCTCGCCTTCGGCTCGGAGCACGGCTCGCCTTCGGCTCGACGTATATTTTGACCAACAGTAGTCATCAAAGTTTGTTAATGAAGATAAGGTGGATAGTCAAAGAATATGACAACTAAATGGCAACGACTAGGATCCCTCCAGAAGCCATAGCCTCTATTTGCCGATGCCATTCAATGGGAGAAGCTGTCGGTCAGATTCAGCTTGCTATCAACGACAGTATATGAGATAATGATTGTCTAATAGTAGCCTCATCTTCTGGAACTCCGATAGTGTAGATTTCAGCAATGCAACTGATGTTGTTCCCTAATGAGTAGTGACCATCCCATTTATATGACTTAAACCTGTCCAATCGGCGGAGCATCGAAGGACAGTTATATAGAACAGTTCGAACACTACTTCAAAGGTGGTTCATATGATCTTAGTGACCATGATTGTCAATAGTGGGATACCAGAAAGCAGCTAAGGATCCCAACATCCCAAAGCTACACTTCAATTGTATGATGTGATGAATAAAATGTCCTGCGTCTCACCTCTCGAAGAACTTAGCTAACCTTTGCAATGGCTATTTGCTGTCAATCGCATTGAGGAAGACTGATTTCCATCGAATAAGGGTTAGGTCAACATACTTTGGTGCCCAGCGATAGGTAACAGCTGAACCCCTGCAGGCCATGATTGGACATATGAATCTTTGCTCGGATGATAGCAACTTGACTGCTCACCAGTCACCATATGACCTTTGTCAAGAGATGAGAGTTCGAGATCAAAACAAATATGAATCGACCGTTAGCTCTCGATTTCATACATAAATTGTGATAGAAAACGTGAACATTACTTCAAGCCTTGGAAGCCATGCTATTGTAGTCAAGTTTATCTGACTAAGGTCTAAACTGACCAGCTCTAGCGGCGATTAGAGCTTACATTGCACCCTGGTATCTATTGCTAAAATTCCTAATGAAAGATGGGACGGGAATGGTCCATGGCGACCATGTTACTGGAAGAGCCTGCTATTTAGATAATTAGGAGATGCTACTCAATGGAGGAGGCAAGTTAAAGGTTTAGAGCACTTAAGCCTGGATGCTGATTGATTATCTGTGCATTAGATCTTATTCCCAACGTGGGACTAAAGGCATATCTGTGGATGGATGAGATATGACTATCCCCCTAGCAGCCATGACTCCCTTATACTCAATCCTTGCCCTTAGCATGGGGGCAAGAAGGCGATTCAAATAAGATGCGACCTCGTCATTCGCTTGTAGTATTTACCTAATTGCCTTTGTCACTCCAAGTCCTCTTTCAAGGTCTGTTCATTCTTGGAACCGCCACCCCACAACAGTTTGAAAAGACGTTCATCGCCAGCTTAAGATTTTGACAGCCATCCCCTGACAGAGATGTAGTGAGGGAAAATGGACCTGCAAAGAGCGTGCAATGCCATCTTCGCACAGAATGATATTCATTCCTTTAACAGGATTACTTTTTAACCATGACTCTTATATTTCCATGCTTTATGAGTTATTGATGTAACTTACTCAGATGAATTTATATGTGGATGATGTAGGTACCCCGAATCTGGTACCGATCAAACTTTGAGCACCTACAGGAAGAATTATGAAGCATTGCCGTAACGATCCCGATTGAACTGCTCGTTTACAGAGCCACGTCCTTCGCCTGAGAGAAGTTGTATACCTTAAGATGGATCCGAGGTACCCGAGGTTTGGTACCGACAACTCCTTCCATGGTTTAGTCGGAGGAACGTAAAGCTTTGGCGAACGTGATTCAACTATTCTCCCTCCTGATGCCAACAACCTGACATAAATGAAGTTCGACCATTTATTCACGGACCTTTTGCCCTTGAAGTAGGGGGCAAGCGAATATATGCACATGATTTCAACATATCTATGCATAGGCATACAAATGAGGCATCCTCAACATCTAGCCTTTAATTTGCTAGACACGACATAGGGATATACTCGGGTGTGACATAACCACTTAGCAGTTCTATGACTCCATCCCCTGATCCAACGAGAAGAGTGCAAAAATGACAGGGTCACGATCACATGAACGACATAACTTTTTCCTTCGATGTGGGGGCAAAAGGGAAATGTTAAGACGAGGATGAGTATGACTCGACCACTCTCCAACAACGTCTTTAACTCTTTCCCATGCTTCCGACGGGAGGAGTATAAAATCAACAGGGACGTGAACCGACCATCCCTGATGGCGACCTTTGCCCTTGACATGGGAGCAAAGGGACAATGCCAAGGCAAATGTGACCCGACTGTTTGCCCGACTAACTCTAATCCTCAGAGCTTGGATATGAGTATAAACTTAGGACGAGTGTGACAGGCACGCCAAGATTTAAGACCACTCGATCCACAACTCTAACCCAAACTGACTTTGGGAGAGTATAAAGGACGAACCGCGACGTCCATAACTCTAACTCTCACGACTTGAGAGAGAGTATAAATCTGTTGGGTTAGTGTGAATGGTGCACCATGACTTAAGACCACTAAACCCATAACTCTAACTCTCACGACTTGGGAGAGAGTATAAAGGACAATGCTGCGACGTGCATGCAATCTTCATTGCCCTCCGACTGAGGGCAGGATTATAAAAGACTTACGGATCGGACATCCGAATGACTTAATCCGGCTCCCATCAACGCTGGGGGCACGGATATAGATTTCTGAATTAACTTCAAACACGCTTCGGACGCGACCCGTGTTTCAAAGTTAAACGGAGGCTACAGACACTATACCTCCAAACTACGACACCTGACACTTTGACATTTAATAATTCTATGCTAGATAGATTAGCACTCAACATGTTTTCATTTCGAGCTACAATTGCTTGTGACTTAAAGATTGACTTAGTAGCTTGCAAGACTAAGCAAATTATTCTATTTTGAATTGCAGGTTTATGTACACGTACGAAATAGAGACGCGGGAGCGACACCCGCGTACAACAACAAAGGATCACATTCGAAAGATTGACGTCGATGCCTCATGATAAACTTACCACACGACTCAAGGCAACGACCGAAAGGAAGCCTTGAGAGTGAATTGTTCAATGACGTGTCACACGATTTAAGGCAATGACCGAAAGGAGGCCCTATGAGTGATATATCAAATCAACATACACACCCATGTGTGACTGGCCATAGCCCAAGTGCAACAACGAGTGCTACCTCGCAAATACGTTGAATGGAAAACGTGATAACTTGAGCACTTGGATAACTCGAGCACATAAGCTTATAAAGCAATGTCTCTTTTCCATGCATCCACGTCTAAATTTAAAAGGGATGTGATACAACCGCCGACCTTTCTCCATTACCCCCGGACTGGGGCCGCACTACTGAAAATATTCGTAAATGTTATATGTCTGTGTCTAACTTATACCTCGATCTTGACAGGCTGCTTGAGGACCACGAAATGGATGCAGAGTGAACGTCCATTTGCTAGTCCGGACCGACTTCCCGGTTGAAATACCCCATGTAAAGGGAGATGCCATTGCTTTGACTCCTAACTTGCGAGGAGGCGAATTGCCTGACACTCAGACTCAAAAGCTAAGAAGAAGGAAGATAGAAATTTCTTCCGTGCTAAGGATATTGGCGCAGAAGGCACTAGGATCGAAGGAAGGTAGCGGATTTCTTCCTGTGATGATCCCTCAGCATGTCATGCTAGATATGAAATGGATGGTACCCTTGCTGATTTGTGAACTCAAATGGATCAGCGAGACAAACTTCTCTGGAAACGACAGAAAATGATGGATAACTTTTTTACTTGGATAGATGGAAGGCCGAGTAACTACGGCTTACTCGCTGGAGCGAGCACCATGGAAATTCAAGCGACAATGAACTTGGCTCAAACACTCCCTGATCCATGGTCCAGATCATATGGGACCCTAGGACAAGTTGGCATAGTCGTCTTTAATGATATAAGATGCAACCAACCTCCTCCCAGGCATTTGTAGCATGCAACTTCCGACTGTAACATTTTGGATGAAAACGATGGATATGTAAGAGCCACCGAAAAATTAAACGAAGCCCGACCAACCTTTGCTCCAATTCGGAGGAATGTTTAAAATCCAGATCAACATCAACATGAGGCTCCCCATGTAGGGGGAAGACGAGAGCATTCGAGAAAGCTATAGTCTAACTTCGTTGCCATCCGACTCCGAACCTCAAAGCTTGGATGGGAGACCAAGGACTAACATGAGCTGGACACGAATAAATCATTTTCTATCAAACTCTAGCTCACAGCTCGATGAGGAAGTATGAATTCAGAGAATACGTGGATTTGATGACCACCATTTAGTAAAATCCCCATGGATGGGGAGTACAGGATAAGAGCTTCGAACATCATTCATCTGACTATCTGCCAGCTTTAGGCACATTTACGATTATCTGAGCTTCACAATAACCCAGGCTATAAGCAGAAGAATGGCTACTCAAGAGCAACCTGCATACATCCAAGTATCGGATCACCATCCAGAATTAAAAAAAACAGAAGCCTGATTGACTGCTATTACATATGCACAACCAAGAAGCCAGAAACCGGCTTCCACCCAATTTAAGACTTCATACCGGGGGCACTAGCGTTAAATTAGGTAATTAGCGACAACTTCTCAAAGATGAGGGCCAAATTGGCAACATTAATTGATGCTTCAACAGAGATCAGGCGAGACCCTGCATGCATTCCTTGAAAGATTCAACGCCGCAGTGGCATCGGTAAATCGACCTGGACCATATATAGCGTTGATTGTTGTAGTATCTGGTATTCTGGATATCTCAAATTTCAAAATCTCTTTGCATCGAGACCCACCAAGAGGACTTGGCGGATTCACCTCTAAAAAAAACCTCGGTATCTCTTTACCATGAGATTCTCCTAGAAACGTTGGAAAATCCTATCCTGAGACAGACAAATTCGTGCAATAAGAGTGTGCTAATGTAGAAATGGATGATCTCAATGTCTTCACGATAGAATGGAGCACCATCTGACTCTTGAAATAATAACGGAAAAAGAAAAGCCCCAGGAAAGACTAACAAGAATTTATAATTCTGGAAATGACCAATGTCATTAATCGGGCCCGCGGTCTTGATTGTCAAGCTTAATGGAACCAAGCATGGGAGATAGACTCAACAAGACTATGTGGCTATTTCGGATTATGCCAAAGCGTGAACGAAGGAGCTCAAATAACTCACTAACGACGTTCGCTCGCTTGCAAGATTGACGAGCTTACTCAACTCTGCAGCTGATGCGAGGAGGGTATCTAAGTTTGCTGATATACTCAATAAGGCGATCACTGCTTTCTGGCTAAACAGATGGGTTGACCCCAACGCGAATGTGATTCGACCATTCGCATATACAACTCCAACCCTTGATGACTTGGGAATGTGCACATAACGACACAGGGTGACTAAGATTGCTGAACCTGCAGCTCCAACCCGATGTGAAGAAAGAAAGTTCAAAGGCTTACAGACTGGATGTCCGATTGACCTGGTCCAACCCCCACCGATGCTGAGGGCATGAGCATTGACTTCGCTTTTCCTCCACTGATGTTGGGAGCACAAGCTTCAACTGACAAACTGACTTTGAACATGACCCTTACTCGATGCTTGATTCAGAACATATACCTTATATCTCTGGAATATGACATGATTCATCTTGACCGTCTAAGTAAGCCAACTAATGGGTCAAGCATGACTTCAAAGAATTGATCAACAACTGTATCAACTAGAGAATGTGGAGAACTCCTTTACTGCCTTACGATTGTGACGAACTTATTCGCGGATTTATTTTAGTATGATCTGATTACTATCCTAATGTCCGGGTAGTCCCAAGACGAGCGCAAATGAAAGACGCATGCACCAAGTATGAGGTGGTCTATCCCAACGGTCTAAAAACTAGCTCAAGGCCAGAAGATTCTTATACTACCACATGATTTGGATATCTAGTTCATACATTGACTTATGTGTAAAAGAAACCCTGAATCGATAATACACTTGATTCGTTTGGGAAGCGAAGTCGTTTAGCAATGGCCCGTGTATGCACGATCTCACACAAGAGCCAACGACCCTATATGACTTATCATGAAGGAAATCAACATCTTGATTCGACGATGTTTAAAACGGTTACCCGATCATTTCGACTACTCCTTCCATAGAATTTGTACTAAATAGCACCCATGGAAGTAACGCAACAATCTGATAAAACCTCCTCAAGGGTGGATGACGTTCTAAAAAGATTTATCTCGACTTAATCAAAGCACATCTCATTTGCGATAAGATGTACTTTGGGGGGCAAAATGTTAGCCTGCTTTGTGACCAGGCTACCCAAAGCCAGGGACTTGAGTATGAACTTACATTGATTGGCGATCACTTGGATGGAGTGATAGAAAGATGGAAATTTTGAATTATACATGCAAATGTCACCGGATCGGATCCCCCTATCGGATCGGATCGGATCCCTCCATTCGGATCGGATCGGATGCCCCTCCCCGGATTGGATCGGAGTACACTCTACCCGAACTGCCTGAAGTATTCTGTACAGAAGTGCGTGCAGGCATTCTGCTCGAACAACTGGTTCGGTTCGGATCCGATCCGAACCGATTGGACCTGCTTCTGCACGCAGAGTTTGACCTCTTCTCTTGGCATAACCGACTCCTACAATTGCGGATCGGACTCCACTTGGCAAAGCACGACCTAGTAACCACTTTTCCACGTTCTCCACTACTTCTGAGATCTCCTCCGGTCACGCCACGTGGCCCATCCGAACCGGAACAGCCCAGAGCTTCTCTACAGCTATAAATACACCACAACATGGCCATTTGAAGGGACTTTTGGCATTTCTTTCATTCATGGTAGCCATGGCCGAATTCCCCCACCAATAACCACCTTCTTCTCCAATGAAAATCAATGAAAATCAATGAATTCGGAGAGAATTATTCATTGTATTTGAGCGATTGAGTGATTGAATTTCTTGTAATTGTAATCCATGAATGAAATGAGAAACTATGAAGTGGATGTAGGCTTGTTAACGCCGAACCACTATAAAAATCCTGTTGTCTTGCTTTTCTCTTACTTTTTCAGTTATTTCTTCATATCCTACGCTCTAAATACGATAATTTGGGTGTTAGAACCATTTTTTGGTCTAACAGAAACTTTCAAACCCAAACACATCATGGAGCCCAATTGGGTTTGAAACAACTAAGGGATCATCTACCAAACTGGTGTCTAAGTGCAGTGACTCAATTAATAATGATGAGATAAACGAACTCGATGCGTCAGAATTAAATAAAGTTCGAACCGGATAAAAAAGAAATCCAAATTCCAACCTAGACGGTCTATCCCCATTTGGTACCCTAGTCGTGAGGGAATACAACTACCCTCCAAAAGATTCCATACCTTGCCCTTGCTTCTTTGGACAATCCTAATACGGTGTCCTATTCCTCCCAAAAGGATAACTACTAGCCTTCTTCTTCCCATTCTCCACTCGTAACCTCCCATCACTGAGGTTTCGTCCTTCATTAACCCAACAACTATTTGAGTCTTCCTTCCATCGTCCATCCAATAAGTACCTACAAGTCCTCCTCCTTCTTGAACCAACTTCTAATCCGACTAATGTCTAAGTCCCTTGAAGTGGTTTTCCTATCCTTATCTATCTTAGAAAGGTCATCTATACACGGAGGGGAAGCTCAAAATCGAGGGAGGAAGAGATTCAAAACGGAGAATTCGAAAGATAAAGATATGGCTATCGGGGATTATGCTTTTCTTTCAAAAACTTTTCTCTTAAAAGACATGTTTTTGAAAATACTCCTTTCCAAAAATATTCTTAGAAAATAGTTTTTCTAAAAAATTTATCTGTTCTGGTAACCTTAAGCTCTGATACCACGTGTAACACCCCACACCCGCTATGGTCACTCGCTAAGGGAATGCCATAACATCGGTGGAGTATTTTAAGTGAATATAGAACAGTAATATTACAACAAGACAGATATAAGTAATACTTGAAAATCTTAAAACATCATTTCATTGCAGCGGAAAGTAAAACATGTTTGGTTACATCACAAAACCATAATAAGAGTCAAGTACAAAATATCCATCCTGATAAATAAAAGTACATAATCCCAATACATGAACTGATAGCCATAAAAGAAAGGGTAAGCTGAGCTCTACATCTATGGTCCAAGCTCCAAAAGAGAATAAAGCAGCCTGATCTAAGCCCACTCGTACCGGCCCACTCTGATAACCTGAGGGTTGGGAAAAAGATAAAAACAACGGGGTCAAACATAAGTCTGAGTGAGTCCTATAACCCTAACAATACAACCATTAAAGTAATTAGGGTATGACATAAACAAGGTACGGTACCTCTGGGGATAATGACTACACTAAGTAGCCAACTAAACACCGGATGTACTATGATAACCGAAAAGACGCATTTATCCACCCAAGGATAATTACTAGCTTACACCACCCCAGATCTACCCACCCAAGGGTAATTCCTACACTGCACCACACCAGTTCTACCCACCAAGAGTAATTCCTACTTAAAGGTTGATCCCACTAAGTGTACTTAGTAATTTTTACCCAGTAGTTTCTTGTACCCCTACACAGGTGCCGTCTGCCCCTATCTTTACTAGGTGTACCCACTACTCCCAAGCGACCGGCTCCCTACCGTAGATACCCGTGCTGGTCCCACAAAGGGGGTGTATCATTCCCCAAAGTGGCTACCAGATAATATCAACTGTGCACGGCTTTATATCTACACGATGCAACAACGACTTACCAACCAGCCCGGGTCCACACACGCATATGAAACCCGTTGATCCTGCGTTGCCACCGCTAACCCGTTTTGGCCACTTATAGTCAAGCCCAATATGCGTGTCCCGTCACCCGACCAGAGTCGAGCCCACAAAGATACGTTTGGGATATTGGTTGAAATGCCCCCCCCCCACAAGCTACTACTTAAGCTTGCCACTTTTATCTAGTGCATCCCACTTAACCTCTTATATAGTCATGTCCACTTACATGTTAAGATTTGGTTAAGTCATCAATCATATTTTAATTGCCACTCAAAGCACCCACTAGATTTCCACATGCCACCCAAGGCACTTACTTGATTCCCACATGCCACCCAAGGCACTTACTTGATTCCCACATGCCACCCAAGGCACTTACTTAACCCTTTAATCATGTTTAATTACATGTTCCACTTTGGTTAAGTATTCTAATCGTATTTTCTATTGCCACCCAAGGCAACCCACTAGTTTCCTCATGCCACCCAAGGCACCCCCACTAGTTACTACATGCCACCCAAGGCACCCACTTAACCCTCATGTCCCACTACATGCTAATTTGGTTAAGTGTTTCTTAATTAATTAAGACCGTGATCCTCATAAAGACCTCTCACATTAGACTATCTTTTATGACCGCTGGTTAAGCCGGTTGGGTCCGGGCAGCCTTACGTCATAACCGAGTCTAACCTCGTGTCTTTACGTTAATCACGTATTTAGTTTGTGCCTAAGACCTCTCACATTGGGCTAACATGTGTAGCAACTGGTTAAGCCGGTTGGGTCCGGGCAGTTTTACACTACAAATGAGTCCAACCTCGTGTCTTAGTCGATTAATTACACCTAATTAATCACCCCCACATTAATTATCCCTAATTAATATTAAGTTTTTCATAACATGGGTAGACCTAACTCAATAGGTAAATTCCCATGGGGTAGACCTAACTCAATAGGTAAATTCCCACTTATGCTTATTCATTTTATGGTATGCTTAATCATAACCATTTCACACCATTTCATTAACATGTCTAGTAACCCCATCGTTTCCCCACGCACTTATGCTAACACGACATATTTCCAAGAGAAGATTCTTTCACAATTAACATGGGTTTCACTTAGCATACATTAGCATTAACATGGGTTAAAAGGTGTCCACTTACATCATAATATTAACCCAACTAGCATTGCTAAATAACCCAACTTGCATGAACATACATATGTCATATATAAAGGCAACTTGCATAAGTGTTCATAGGTTATACAAAGGTGAACTTGCATGTGTCTTAAAGGTGTGAACTTGCACAACATGTCACATGTTAACTTGCATAACATCATACACATAACTTGCATAATATTATAAACATAACTTGCATATCAACATACGCATAACTTGCATAACATCATGCATATAACTTGCATCACATCATACACATAACTTGCATATGAACTTGCATAACAACATGCACATAACTTACATAACATCATACACATAACTTGCATAACATGTTGAACTTGCATATAAGCATACACATAACTTGCATAACATGTTGAACTTGCATATAAGCATACATGACTTTACATAACATGTTGAACTTGCATATATGACTTGCCTCTTAAAGGAGGGTAAACATGCATACATATATATATATAGCATATAAAGGTGTCATCTTGCATATGTATGCATCACATTTAAAAAGGGTAACCTTGCATGTCATGATTTATGCATAATACCAAACACTTAGCATGCATAAAGCCAATTACTTAGCATGCACAAAACCACATACTTAGCATGCACAAAACCAAATACTTAGCATGCATAACACCAAACACTTAGCATGCATAAAACCCCATGTATAACTTGCATATCTTATTACATATAACTTGCATGTATTCTCTCATATAGTTTGCATAACATGTTACATATGCATAAATGTTCAACTTAGTATTTTTCATCATAAAACATGGCATTAAACTTGCATATGGCATAAAACTTGCAAATCACATATCATACAAACTTGCATAAACTCATTTATCCACAAACATAGCCATGTCTTATCACATCCTACCATAATCAATTTAACAATTGATTATTAAAGCTATAGGAACTCACCAAAACCAAGATTAGCAAACTTATGAAGTAGGACTAGTTGCTAAATATGAAGAAGATGATGATTAGAGGTTGATTAGCTTGCAACTCTCTTCATTGATTTGTGGAGGCCATGATCAAGTTTCATTTTGCCATAGTTTAGTTACAAGATCTAATTATAAATGAATTAGGGTAGGGTTGGGGTCTTATTTATAGGATTAGGTAGTGTTTTAGGCCCTTAGATTAACCCTAGGTTAGATTAGGTCCGTTAGATTTAGGAAATCTCTAGAACCCAGCCCAAGACTCAACCAAAAACCAGATCTGGTGCACCCAGATCAACAGGGCCGACACCCTGTGTCGACACCCCTGTCGACAGGGCAGTCGACACCCCCAGTCGACAGGCCTGTCGACAGCCCTGTCGACATGGGTAGGGCGGGAACTTTCCCGCCTGGCCCCCCCTGCTGGCTCCAATTTCGAAATCTGATTTTTAATTTTTTAAATCTGTTTTAACTTTGAATTTTCTGAAAACTTCTTTGGGCCATAACCGGGCCATACGGACTCCGATTCTCGAAAACTCGGACTCTATTTCGCGTATTTTTCCGAGACGAACGCAATGACGCAGCCCGTTACCCCCAATTCCCACATCTGAGATTATTTATCTGTAATTAGTGAATTTTAGTATTAACTAAAATTCGGGGTGTTACAAAAACTACCGCCAACAACTCTAAGTCATGAACACGATAATTCTTCTCATGTGGCTTTAATTGACGGCTCACATATGCAACTACTTTGTCCCTTTGCATTAGTAATGCTCCAACACCATCTTGAGAAGCATCGGTGTAGACGGTTAAATCTTGGTTGCCATCGATGATGGTTAATACGGGAGCAGTAGTCAAACTCACTTTTAGCTTTTGGAAGGCCTCCTCACAATCCGTTGTCCAAACGAACTTGGTGTGTTTCTTGGTGAGCTTTGTTAATGGGAAAGACAGCTTGGAAAAGTCTTTGACGAATTTTCTATAATATCCAGCCAATCCTAGGAAGCTTCTTACTTCAGTAGATGTACTGGGCTGCTTCCAATCTCGAATGGCGGCAATTCTACTTGGGTCAACAGCAATTCCTTCTTTTGGCACAACATGGCCCAAGAATTTTACCTCCTCTGGCCAAAATGTGCATTTAGAAAATTTTGTTTTTAAAACATTTCTTCACAGAATCTCCAACACTTCTCTTAAATGTTCTTCATGCTCCTCCTTAGATTTAGAATAGATTAGAATATCATCAATGAAGACTAGGACGAATTTATTTAAAACATCTCGGAAGACCCTATTCATCAAGTCAACAAAGTAAGCTGGAGCATTGCATAGACCGAACGGCATTACCAACCATTCGTAGAATATGTCAGGACCTCTAAAGGGGTCAAAGGTATACATTCTTCGGCTATGCGTAGTTGATGGAAACCGGTGGCTAGGTCCATCTTAGAAAACACCTTGGCTCCATTTAATTGGTCCATTAAATCATCTATCCGAGGCAAGAGGTATTTGTTCTTCAATATTTGTTTATTACGGTCGTGGTAATCCACACAAAGACTTAGGGTACCGTCAGACTTGGGAACAAACACCACAGCTGCACCCCAATTGGAAAAACTAGGCCAGATTAGTCCCTTTCATAAGAGCTGCTTAGTTTGGGTTTTCAACTCTTCTTTTTCTTTAGGGGTCATCCTTCGGATAGCATGAACTACAGGCCTTGCATTTGGAACAAGATCAATTCTGAAATCAATTTCTCTTCGCGGGGGTAAATTGTCTACTTCTTCAAATACGTCCGCATAATTTTTGACCATGGGAATATTTTCTAAAGAAATAGGAGTGACTTCCAAAGAAGACCAAAAAGCTTTCCTATCTGATTTTGATCCATGACAAGGTATAGAAATAGTATTCCCAAAGTTTTTTTCGCCTTCACAATTCTTTCGGATCATAGTACTTCCACGTCATATTTTGTTAGCCAATCAAGACCAAGGATGATATCGAACTCGGAAAAATTCATAATAATCAAGTTAAACGGAAATTGGAAGTAGGAGTAAGAAACATGCACCTTACAGAATACATTTAGAGCGATAGAACCTCCTACTGGATTATGAACATTAATTGGCTCTTTAAGACTTCTTTGTTTTAATTTCAATTTCTTAACCGTGTTGCTGGAGATAAAGCTTCTTGATGCGCCCGTATTAAAAAAAGCAGTAACATGAATGTTTTTAACAGAAATAGTACCTCCTAGAACATCAGGCTTACCTGCTCCTTCAGAAGAAGTAGATGCGGAAGAAGGTGGTGCACTTGCTCCCTCGTACATATGGGCAACTTGGGCACTCCTCAATAGTGGACAATTAGTTTTGATGTGACCCTTTTTATGGCAATTATAGCATTCTCTAGTGTCTTCACTCTAGCCTTCTTTGGATTTCTGCACTCCTTGCTATAGTGTCCAAACTTCTAGCAGTTGTAGCATTGCACCTTAGTCTTATCATGAGTTTTAGCATCTCCGGAACTGCTTCCTTCAGTCTTCTTTTCGGCTTGCTTCCTCTTATTATTGTTGTATTGGCTCCTTTCTCTATCTTGTTGGGAACTCTTCTTGTCATTCTCCTCGTAGCGACAAGCAAACTCAATCAGCTTATTGAAAGAAAGATCAATGTGTGCAGTGACTCTATCAATGTACTTCCTTGCGAGCCCATTTATAAACCTCTTATTATTTTGGAAATCATCTTGAATCAACTCTAGAGCATAACGAGAGAGGTCTTCAAATCTTCTTACATATTCAGAAATAGTCTTGTCGCCTTGTCTTAAGTTGGCGAACTCATCATGAAGCCTTTCCACCTCTTGCCTTGGAATGTATTTTTCATTAAACAGCTCTTTAAACTTTGTACATGTCATATTTTCTTCATCTCCTCCTATATTAACCACTTCCCACCAATTTTGTGCTTCGCCTTGTAGCAGCCATGAAGCCATAAATCTCTTCCTTTGATCTTCTAGTTCTAGCCCTCTAAATATCTTTTCACAATTCTTAAGCCATGCCTGACATTGGAACTCCACCTAGATTCTTAAACTTCTTCGCTATCCTATCCAAGTCAAAGGGTTGTGGTGGTGGTGGCGGCTGTTGAACTATGGGATCCTCAGTTCTAGTAACATTTTGCCTCCTTGCTCTAGCTCTAGCAGCTCTAGCGGCACTAGTACTCATTTTTAGTTAGTTCTGTACGATCAAGGAAAGAGTCAGAACAACTGTAATGGTGATTTTAAGAAATGATAAAGATAGAAGGGTGGATAAAAAGATGGTGATAAAATGACTGACTATTATGTATTCTCATGAAATGTTCGCCGTAGAATATTGTGATTCTATGTAAACGAATTATTATGAATATGTTATATTCCAAAGCTAAGTTTAACCAAAGCTCTGATACCAACAGTGATAACCCTAAACTTCCACGGAATGAAAGTAAGGAATAATCATTTGGAATACAACAATACAGATCACAGATACAACATAGCATAGGAAAACTATAGAATAAAAACATCATAGCAGCGGATTATGAATGTCATCAAACATAGAACTCCACAGTCACAGAGTCCTAAATTATTACATCAAGTTTCAGCAAAAGGAAATAAGTTTCAAACTATAAATAGTACAACTTGAAATAAAATAAGTTTGGATGTCTCAAAGTCTAAAGAAAAAGATGCAAATAAAGATAAATGAGAGATAGTCTTCATAGTCCGACATAAGCACCTCAAGCTAAGCAACATCAAGATAGATAAGCAGCTCCAAGATAGAAGCTCCAAGATAGCAACACCAAAGAAAGCTAAACCTGTTACTTGGCTGCCCGTGTAGAAATAAGGGCACCCGAGTTTGCAAAAGTGAAAACAAACTACGAGTCAGTCATGGGACTGGTGTGATAATACTTAACTAATCTAACTAATAGTAATAAGGAAAATCCAAGGACCATGCCGCTAACGCTGAACGGGTTTATTCCAATGGATTGCCGTGCATAATTTAAGGAGACTGAACAAATAAATAAGTAAATAAAACATCGCAATGCTTTTTTTTTGAAAAATGGAATCATTATAAGACTCAAATCCCATCACACAATGCAACGCAAACCAGAGGATAGAATTTTACCTTATAATGATTAAACATGCTTGGTACATATGAAAACTACATACTATTACTAGTGTGTAACAATTTTAAAACATTCAAAAGTAAGTGTATCAATCCTAGGCAGCATAGTACCCCATCCTACTATGTCGCCATGCTAGTTATACAATTAAAATCAGTAGGGTCGCATTAGGAATTGGGTTTCCATCATGAGTCAAGGCTAGGAACGATCTCCTTACCGATTCAAGACACTCTAGCTAATGTCTCAGGATCAGAGCTCGAGTGACCCTTGGATAGCGGCAGGGCCGGTCCACACTTGCGGTTTGTGGATTAGTTATTCCTAAACACACGTTTCCCGGTCCTATAGGACCTAACATCTGAGGCGCCTCATTCCATCATCCACATAAGTAAAATGACTGGGGTGTAAAACCATAACATAAACTTCTAGCTAGAAAGAAACGTGTTGCTCTCCCTGCGTTCCCTTGCTCCATTTTAGACTCAACCGGTTTGTGAGACTCGTGAAGCTACGTAATACACAAAGTTATGCTATTCAAGTTGTGCTTTGATCGTCACCGCAAGGTTCTGCTTTTCAACAAGAAACCTTGATCATTGCATCTTAGTATGCCACACTATCAATCCATATCATACTACTAATCCTTTGCCAAAATATACGAAAGGGTGTTAAGCAAGAGAATAAATTCTCTGCCACCAATCATTCATACATTTGGAAGAAAATCAATAAATACAATATAAAAAGGAGTACAATGTCAGAGACACATTCCATTTATAAATCCGTTATGGGTCTGAACGAAACTGAAGATACCCTCGTCCCGTATGTCCAATACGGAAGGGAGGTACCCGCATATATGTGCAATTAACATGTACGTTTGGACAATTACCATGACCCTTGAATTGGGAGCAAGTCAATTCAGGGCCTCGATCGCTGTCCATTCGATGGGGAGATTGACGGTCTTCAATCGCCTTCTTCAAAACTTCGATTTTCAAACGTCGTCTGATTATTTGGAATGAGATTAAACTCGGACTTTCCAAATAATTCTCGCATATATAATTTACAACCATTCCTTATCATTACTATTATTTTATAACGATTAATTCCTATTTTTAATTATTTAAAAATAATTAAACTTTATTTAACGACGTTTCGGGTCAATAGGCGACCCTGACGCTGTTTTCAACCTATTTTGATTTACACATTTCTAAAAATCTAACTGTTGGATTTTAACGAAGTTTATATCGTCGAAATGATCTTCCCAAAGCGGTCCTAACGGTTTCAATTTTGGGAAAATCTGACGGTTGGGTCTTTCGGTATAGTCGTTTAAATGTACGATTCCAAAACACGAACTACCACACTCGATTCATTTAATTTTAATTATATTTATATATATATAAGGCGTTTAACGATCATAATGTCATCCATTTCAGCAACAAGCTAAACAAACACCAATATTCATTCATTTTTAATTCGTTTAAAAAGTGAAAATAATATTTTGACATTTAAATTTATTCTTTTATTACAATTTAAAAAATGCAAATGATATTTCAATGTCCAATTCTTCCTTTTATTCTTTTATTTACGTTAAAAATGAAATTATATTTCAATGTTGAATTTCATTCTTTTAATTACGTTCTTATAATTACATTAAGAATTCCTTCTTTTAATTACATTAAAAGTGAAGTTAATATTCCAATGACATAATTCCTTCTTTTTAATAAATTAAAAATATAATTAATATTTCAATTTCAAATTCTTTTCTTTTCAATAACTACAAATGTAATTAATACTTTCGTTTCAAAGCCTACCTTTTTATTTCATAAAAATGTAATTAATTTTGTAGCGTAAAAATTTCATTCTTTAATTACATTAAAAATGTAATAATTTTACAATGCCAAAATCTCCTTCTTTCATCACATTAAAAATGTAATTGATCTTACGGTGTGAAATTTTTGTCTTTTTTGTTATTTACACTAAAAATGTAATTCTTAATACCATGTCAAGATCTTCTTTTTGATTACAATAAAAATGTAATTAACCTTACGGTGTTAAAATCTTGTCTTTTTTCTATTTACACGAAAAATGTAATTCTTAATACCATGTCAAGATCTTCTTTTTAATTACATTAAAAATGTAATTAACCTTACGGTGTCAAAGTCTTGTCTTTTTATTATTTAGACTAAAAATGTAGTTCTTAATACCATGTCAAGATCTTCTTTTTAATTACATTAAAAATGTAATTAACCTTATGGTGTCAAAATCTTGTCTTTTTTAATTACACTAAAAATGTAATTCTTAATACCATATCAAGATCTTCTTTTTAATTACATTAAAAATGTAATTAAACTTATCTTTTTATTTTTAATAAAAATGAACCTTTTCACACCGTTAACATTTCATGATTCCATTTTTAATAAAAATGAATCTTTTCAATTTTAATAAGCAAATCAATTCAAGATCTATGAATTGTACCAAAAGTTAGATCTTTACTTCAATCCAGGTGGTATACGTGAACTAAAAAAAACAGATCTGCATGACAGGAAGGTAGTTCTAGGGGGTAGAAGCATGATTCCAAATTTTAGATCCAATTAGAAAGGTTTTAATTGATATTCATGTGTATGAACCAACATATGATTTCAGATCTATAATTGTCGATAACTAGAAATGTAATCATACAACATCTCAAAAACAAATCAACAAATAATCACAACATCATAGATCAGAACTACTCACATATACAGCATGATCTATGAGCAAGTGAAATAATTAAATTAAAATTAATTATTTAAATCAGAATACTCACCTTGATTGAAGCAGAATTAAAAATCCAAATAAATTCAGAAATTGTCCCAATCTCTTTTAAAAGGTATTATTCGATGTCACGGCTCACACGGATCTGAAATTTTTGAATTTGGAGTTCGTACGAATTAGAAATCAATTTTTTTACCAACAACTACAGTTTGCAACAGAAATAAGTATGGCAAATCCTTTAGTATATTCATACCTCTTAATTTCAGATTTGGTCCAAATCTTTGATCCCAATTTTCAGGAGATTTAGGCGATGATTTTCAGAATGGTTTGCGCGACGTCGGAGAGTTCGGAGAGGGGGAGGTTTGCCGGAAAGGGGGGAGGTACAGTGCGGTCTGGTGGCGGGGGCGGCGTTCAACGCGGTCGGACTTCAGCGGGGCGAGGCGGCGGATTCAGGCGACGAGGCGGAGTGATTTTGGTATGGGTGGAAATGCCTTGGAATTACCTACAAAAAATTCCACTACGGGGTGTTCTGGTTTGGAGTGGAGAGGGAGAAATCGGAGCAAGAAGATTTGATGAAGAAATGGAGGCGGCGGCTTTGACACGGGGAAGAACGATGAATAGCGTATACCCGTATTTATACTGTATTTCACATTTTCTTTTTTTATTTATTTAATTTCAAAAATTAGGGTTTTTTTCGTCTGATCTCCAAACAGAGCCCAACAACTGTCGAACAATAGGTTTTGACATCTTCTGAACGCAATGGCGCTAGTGACGAAGCTCAATTCTGAAGTCTACAGTATGTTTCTTTTAAAATTAAATATAACATTTTAATATTAAATTCGAACATACGTTTTAATTTTACGGGGGCCACAAACTGACTCCGAAAAATCCCGAAAAATAAAATTAGATATGTTTTGACTATACGGTCATAACAAAATTAATTTCGTCAAATTTGGAGACCGTTTGAAAAATGGCCATTTTTAATTGTTTAAAAATTATTTAGTATTAGAAATTTTATATCTGGACTCATTTTTCAACAAAATTTCTCAATATAAAATTTTCAAATTGGTTCAGAATTTCTGGGTTGTTACATCATATTTCGACAGAAACCAATGGTACGTTGTAGATTTCCAATGTGGCATGTTTGATTTCCCAAAGTTAAATAATCATTGAGTAATGATTTATGAGATTAAAACTAAGTGGAGTTTTAATGAATCTTTAATTAGATTAAAATGTGAATGTGATAACTTAAGTTATCAAATTTGGGAAATGATCGAGAATGGAGTACCACTAGTTTTGTTCCAAGCGATATTTAAATCTTCAATTAGATTTGAACGTGAAATGGTAACTAAATTTACCGATAAACATCGTGGGCGTTAGATATGGGGTACTACCAGTTTTTCTCCATGGGATGAATAGGTTGGGATTGGGATTAATAAATAAATGATTACTTCGGTAAGGCTCGATAATCCCAACTAGTTGATAAACCTTAATTTGGTTTTGGATTGATATCCAAAGGAAGATTAAAGAATAAATTTAAAAGAATTTATCTTTGGTGAAATTAATGGGAACCTTTCCTTAAAGATGTGAATATTTGAGTAAAAGAATATTCTGAATTGGAATGAGGCGTATGATGTGTTTTTATAGCACTTGATTATTGATTATAAAATACGCGAGTTATTCAGAAAGACCAGGTTTAACCCATTCTGAATAATTAATACGACGACTATAAGTCGACGATGAAGACAGTGGTTGAAGACCGGAGTTCTTCACATTGTTTAGATGGTTACAAATGTCTTGATTGGGTTGTACACGCAAGACAAGGTAATAAGTGATGATCGTCCAGACGTACTTAGAGATCGACTGGATATGCGAGGACCTCTCTCCTGTATTGGATATATGGGACGAGGAATAAGGTGTCTTCGGTTTCGTTCAGACCCATAACGGACTTGTAAATGGATGTGTATCTAACATTGGATTTTATTCTGTGTTGATTGATTTCTATTAAATACATATCTGTTTGGTGACAGAGAATTTATTCTCTTGCTTAACACCCTTCTCTGATACGTACAAGCTTAGAGGTTATATATTGATAGACATCGGCTGCATGGCGTGAATTGTCAGTGTGGCATGCTAAGATGCAGTGATCATGGCTTCTGGTTAAAAGAAGAGTCTTGTGGTTGATGATCAAAGCATGGCTTTAAATAGCATAGCTTTGTGTATAGCGTTATATCGCGAGCCTCACACCCCGGTATGGACCAAAAACGGGAGAGGACTACAGGAAGAACATGTGTTTCTTTCTAGCTAGGAGTGGTGTCAAGGTATGGAGCCTAGACATTTTGCTCATGTGGATGTTGCATATTATTTGATGGATAGCGAGGCGCCTCAGATATATCGGTCACTACAGGGCCGATGGGTGATATGGTCGATATACTGACCATTACGCCTCATAGCGCTGGGAAACGTATTGCTCAGGAATAACCAATCCACAAACATAAGAGTGGACCGGCCCTGAAGATCCAAGGTGCAGTTGCGGCTGTAGCCTGAGACATGGTAGGCTAGATTGTCTCAAATTCGGTAAGGATGATCCCTTGCCTTGGTTCATGATGGAAATCCAACTTCCAATACAACATTTTGGTTTTACTTGTAAAACTAGTATGGCGACACAGTAGCATGGGATACTATGCCATCTATGATTGATACATTTATATTTGAAGTTGATTTACTCACCTATAGTAATAATAAAAGATAAAATTCGCATACCAAGCATTATTGGCTATTATAAGGGAAAACTCTATCCTCCGGCTTGCGCTGCATTGTGTGATGGGACCTGAGTTTTATAATAGCTTCATTTTCCAAAAAGAATTGTGTTGTTTATAAATTGTTTTATGCACTGGTATTCTTGGGAGAAAACCCGTTCCGTGTTATATGGCGTGGTCCCTTGATTTACTTTATTTTTAAAGCAAAGTTTTAAATAACTGTTTTAGTTCTCACACCAGTCCCATGGCTAATCTGGAGTTTATTGTTTTAACCTAAACTCTGGGTGCCCCTTTTTTCCACACAACCAGCTGGTAGTTTTGGTTTTACAGATTTCTTTTTACAGGATCCTAGTTTACAGCTGGTGTTATATTCGGAAAGCTTTGTATCCATGTATCTCTTTCAGTTGTGTTATGTATTATTTTTCCACTGTTGTGTATTGTATTTTAATCTCTGATATTTTTTTGATATATATTATTTTTTAATACTCTGTTATACTCTTGTACTCTGATGTAAACTGTTGTAATAGCAATGAAGTGTTCTGTCGTTTGCATTTGAATTTGTCATGTTCTCAACTCAATCTGGGCTTTCCCATAAGGGCGAGTTTGGGTCGTTTCAGTTTGGTATCAGAGCTTTGGTTTACAGAGCTCGAGAACAAGACACATTAGAACCGAACGAAAGAATTCATTGGAGATTGGATTAGGAATATCCAATGAGAATGACTCATTACAGATGGGATCAGTAGTATCCTAGAATGAGTTTCAAAGAGTGTTATTTTTAAAATAAAAAATGAAAACAAATTTTGTTTTGAAAATTTAAACCTTATTATATGTATAAGTATTTTATTTTAAATTGATTTTGGACTATCGGGTATATAGAGATTTTAATAAATGTCTGATCCACGTGTATATGAAGTCCCAAATATACTGGGTAGATATAGAATCACACACTAGTCGCCCGGAGATGATCCTGATGATTACTCGAGTATCATCTGTACTTATGTTCGAGTTTCGAAGGTGTGATATCTATATATTTCCAATTGAGTGGTGTGAGAACCAAAACATAGACAGGGTTTATTGTTGTGAATTGACATCAAAAATATGATTTTTGAGTATACATAAAGTTATATGTTTGAAAAGCTAACCAACTAATTGACTGCTGGTTGTGTTGTATGATTATTAGTTCAACTAATTAAAATATTGGAGTAGTAAAAACCAATAAAGGATGTATGGTAAATTTAGCCAAATCGAATTAAATATTGAATTGAATAGAAAATTGATGGCATATGCATATATGTACATGTGTATATAATGAACAGGTCATAACATGGAAGCCAAGAAGAGGAATAAAATAGCATGCTTAATAAATAGGTACATATTTACTGTATTTCTTGGGTTTTGATGATTTTATGAGCCGATTGGCAAGCCGCTTAGTTTTTATTTTTCTTTTGGATTGATGAGGGCTCTGTGAGGCAAGTTGCGGTTATAAGGTCTCCCCGTACAAAGGAGGTTATGGCGAAATTTTTCGAAAATTTAGGGTGTTAAATTTTTGAGAAATTAGAAAATTCTTAGAAACTGAAAAGTTGAAGAATGAAAGCCTGAATGAAAGTTGAGTTGGTTAGTTAAACAACTTCAGTTCTGTTCCTTTTTTAGGACGAAAAGATATTAAGTGGGGGAGATTGTAACAACCCGGATTATCAGAACCAATTTAAAATTTTTATTTTAGCTATTTTAATGGATTTTGAATATTTAAAATGATTTATTTTAAATAATAATGACTAAAATTTTATTTTAATCGAAGTCAGAACGTATTAATTTATTTTAATTATAAACAGAGTTTGAAATGGCGCGGTAGTTTGAAAATTCGATTTTAAATTTCAAATGAATATATAGAATTCAATATAAATCGGATTTCAATAAAACCAGAAACGTTAAAATTTGTTTAATTATATCTTTCTAACGAATGTGAAAAATTCATACAAATTGAAAGTTATGTCCATTTTTAAATTTAAAATAGTCGCTATGGAATTCATATATTTTTTAAATATGTATAAATAGCCCTTAAAAATAGCCATTTTGCAAACGATCTCCGTTTTCAATGAAACCACTTTTGTTGGATCCGGAATGTCAAATTATTGCTAGATTCCAGTTTTCATAATTTTTGGAATTAATATGAGAGCGTGGAAAAAGAAAATGTGTTTTGTCAATTTCAATTGAATTGGATCGACCCGAAAGAGGCCATTTTTCAAACGGTCTCCAAATTCAACGAAATTAGTTTTGTTAGGACCGTATCGTCAAAACATAGCTAGATATAATTTTTCTGTAATTTTTGGGGTCGGTATGCGACCCTGGTAAATTAAAATCCACGTTTAAATTTAATATATATTGATTAATATTTTAATTTTAATAAAAAAATGATCAAAACCGCAGAATTGGCTTCCAGAACATATCCCATTGTGTCCAGAATGGGGGTATTTAGCTAGGGGCGACAGTCGTTGGGTTCGATTTGGAGTTCGTAGCGATTATCGGTTATTTTTGTAATTAAAAATAAATTAAATAATTTAAATAAATAGCCTCTCCAATCATAAAAATCCTTTAAACCCTAATTTTCAGTTTAACGTCGTTGCCCCAAAAAAGAACAGTGGAAAAAGCACGATTCGTCTCCAGCCTTGTTCTTCGAATCGATCGAATATTTTCTGACATTTCCAAAGAGAAAATCGAGGAGATTTCTTCGAGCTCTAGATCAGCACGGGTTTCACATGCTATGGTGGCGTGAGGTGTTCAAATTCGTAGCTCAAAGGCTGACTGTTGATGGCCAATTTCAGGCCTGGAGGAGCGACCGAAGGTGGCGGAACTGAGGGAGGAGACGCTGCGTGCGAAGGAGCTTCACGTGGTGGTCGGGGATTGCCCAACGGCAGCCTGTAGCTGTGGCGACGGTCAGATTTTCAAATCGAGAAGGGGTTCTTCGTATTACTGGATGAAGACGAGGGTTTAGTGGTAATTAGGGTATAATTATTTCGTTATTAATTTTAATTATCTCCATAATGTCATTAACACGTTAAAATCCGTAACTTTTTCATACGAGGTCCAAATCGCGCGAAACTGGATCTGTTGCGATCATGGGGACAAGAGCTTCACAACAAGACTAACAGGGCCCAATTTGGATCTTATTAGAATTTAGAGAAAATTCGAATCCAAATTGTCCTTTAAAGAATGACGGAGTGGAAACCAATGGTGAGAACTCCTTCTCACTCAAATTGTTTTACAGTTATTATATAATAGGTTGCAGACGGGGGTTAGTAGTTCCTGACGCTATTTTTGTACAAACCATGGATGAGTTGTGTGATTTGATTGTATTGTGGGAAAAATTGACTGTATTGTGTATTGTGATTGTGATATTTAAATGGAGTAAATAAAATGTATATATATATATATGCGTTGTATAAATTATTTATATACGTTGTATAAAATTCTCTTGAAATAAAATAAATATTCATTTACAAATTGGACGGTTTGTTTGTGTACACCCATTTAACTAACATTTATTGGAACGATAATTTTTAAACATCGCCCAACTGCACAAATAATATTCAGTATTTGTTGGTTGAAACCCCACACGGGTATTGGGATGATATTTGACGTACACAAATATCACTTGTTTGGTTATATGTCAATCGATTGATTGACAGACTGTTGTTAACATTGATTATTTATATTTAATGCTTATGCAGTTGTGTAATGCACTCTGGATGATGGTTGATTACTTATCATTGTTGTTGTATACATGTGGTGTATGAAATCCATATAAATAACATTATATGGTAATTGGTTGGGTCTGATTCCAATTCAGAAAGAACGAATATTTTAAAATAATTAATATTTTAAAATAACGAATATTTTAAAATAATATTAAGTAAAGGATTAAAACATGAATTTGATGTCCGATTTTGGATGGATATGAAATTATTAAAATGTGTGAAGCCGTAATGATTAGTTATGCGCCATTTTAACGCGAATGATATTTATATCGATTTTATTCATTTTTATAATGAATATCGAAAAGGAAATGATTTCAAAATATGATATTTTGAAAATATCATCATTTAAATATTATGATGATAAGGAGTATTCAATTTCAATTTAAATTTAAAAATGAAGTTAAAATCGTTTTAAAACGAATTTATAAACGATTTATAAAATTCATTTTAAATGAAAATCAACAAAATATTTATATTATGTATTATATATATAAAATTAAATGGCCTGAATAGAACGCGTCGCGCTGCCATCGTTCGCGAATTTTGACTAATGACTTCGAATTGACATTACGTGAGATCCGACCGTCGAATTCTCCTGAAACCGGAACCTTGGATTCGTATCGAAAAGAGCTTTCCAATGAATATAAAAGATTTCAAATCTAATGGTTGGATTTGGAATAATGTCCAAATCAAATTTGGAAACGGTCGTTATGGATGCAGTTCGGTGGCCATTATTGGAAACCGACCGTACGGGCCTTGATAAAATTATTAAAATTATTAATAATTTGTGTAAAATCGTAATAAATGATTTGGAAAGAATTTGGATGAAAATTTCCGCATTTGTTAAGATAAAAATATATTTTTATCTAAATGAACTAGTTATTAACTAGAAAAATGATCCAATGTTTTTGTTATAAATAAATTGGATTAGAAAATGGGTTTTAAAATAACTAGAATTTTCCAATATATAAATTGGAACGGAAATCATCTTCAGAATATTTCAATATTGAATTCTGTAATTATACGGATATTGATGAGGAATTTGGAAGATGTATATATATCGTTATTCCCAATACGATATTTGTTGGTTTTAGAATTTGATATTGAATATAAGGCAATATAATTTCTATTCAGAGCCTTGTATTTAATATCAAATAGGATTTTGGGTTTGTCGTGAATTGTGTCTTTAATAACATCGTTCTTAAATCCTCGTTGATGAATGAATAAATCTTTTAATTTAGATTTAGAGAAATTTACCAATTAATTAATATTTAATTGGTATTGAATTGAAATAGGATTTTGGGTTTGTCATGAATGGTGTCTTCAGTAACACTGTTCTTAAACCCCGTGTGAAAAGAATAAATTTTTTAATTAAGATTAGCAGAGTTTTTAGTTATATTTAGTAATTGGAATGAAATGGAATGTGAATTGGGTTTATTGTGAACTGTGTTTTTAATGACATTCATTCTTTAACCCGATTAACATTGAAATGTGATTTGGAATATATAAATCTTTTAGTAAGATTTTGTAACACCCCGCATCCGTTAAGGTCACTCACAAAGGGAATGCCTTAACTTCAATGGAGCATTATGGGCACTGGAACAGAATTATTACAAGACAGACATATATAAAACAACGGAAGGTAAAGTAGAAGTACTTCAAATCATTTATTAAATATATGTTGTTTACAATAAAAGCCCATCAACTTCCCATACCCAATTACATAGCTAAAATATCTGTCTTGCTCAAAAACAAAGAAGCATAAAAATAAATTACAGTATTCCCCAATAAAGCAAAGCAAGCCATAGCCAAGAGAAATCCAAGTCGTACATGAAAGAGCCTTGAAGTTTGGTAAGATCCGAACTAAGCTGTATTCCCAACCTGCAAACCTGGGGGGGGGGGGGGGGACGGAAGAAAAAGAGGCGAAACAAACCGGGTCAGTCATAAAGACTAAGTAAGTCCTTGTGACTTTCAGCATAAAAACAGGTAAAGATAATGTGGCACGAATAAACTGAAAGTAAGCATAAGCATGATGACGAGGTAAGCTACAGACACGATGAATCAGGTATAACTTCCCATACTTCCTATCAAGGGTAGCATCACATGGTTCCTACCAAGCATCACATCGCAAGGTTTCTATAACGTCGCAAGATTTCTAAGTTTCACCATTACACTATTTTCCTTGATTTCCTATATTCTCTGCACTACCAGCGTTCCAATTAGTTTACTTAGTTATAATTACAAGATAAGTGATCCCCTATAATCCACATGATAGTTTTATAGGTACATATCCTACGATGAGGGTCCCACCTCGTATTGACAGTTTCGTGTCCCTACCGTACCTATTTGATCGGCTCTTACTTACAATGTTTCACATGTGTTATACATTAAGGTTATCCCAACCCTGTAGCTGTGGTAGCCTTCAGGACTACATCTAATATGAGGGTTTCACTTCAACCAGCCCAATTGTCATGAATGTGTTAGATGTATCCTTACTACCCTAATCGATCGGCTCCTACTCAACCTAGTTCTTGCGGCCCCCTACTTGTAGATACATGTGCTGGTCCCACCCTAGGGTGTATCAATCCCAAGGATGGCAACCCCGACGCAATTCTTGATGCACAACTTTATATCTACAGATGCCCAGTGGCTAAATTTTCCACTCCGGAATACGTGCACGCCTGTAATCCGTCGGAACCTGCACTGCTGCATCACCCGCCGCTGTTTTGACCTCTTACAATCAGCCCAGTAATCGTGCCCCACCCTGCCTAGCTCAGGGTACCGTTGATACCTAGTGTGGGTTACTGCTGAAACGGGTCCCGCTACTAGGGTTTTCCTAGGGTCTATTCGTATACCCCACAGGTTTTTTAAGTGTTATTCATTCAAGTTAACTTAACCCCACCCCCATCATGTTACCTTGGGTTAAGTGTTCTCTCTGGTGTTACTTAACCCTACCACGTCTTGTTATATCGGTTAGGCGTTGCCTTCGCTTGTTTACTTAACCCTACTACACACCATGTCATATTGGTTAAGCATTGCCAACCCATTTAACTTAACCCTCCCATTTGTCAGATTGCATTGGTTAAGTATTTCAAGTAATTCATGGCTTAACCCGCCCACGTACCATGTCAAGTTGGTTAGTGTTGTCTAGTGATTCATAACTTAACCCCGCTATCTTAGCATATCAAATTGGTTAAGTGTTTTCAAGCAGTTCATGACTTAACCCGCCCATGTATCATGCTAAGTTGGTTAAGTATTATCTATATGTTCAAGTTGACTTAACACTGCCAAGTGTCATGTTATATTGGTTAAGTGTCATTAGTCTAGTTATATTACTTAACCCACTCATTCATGTCATATCGGTTAAGTGCCATTAGTCTAGTCATATTACTTAACCGTCTAGTCATATTACTTAACCCACACATTTGCCTAATTAACAGTTATGTTGGTTAAGCGTTCTTAATTTACTTAACCCTACCCACTGGTCTAATTAACGTGTTATGATGGTTAAGCCCACATTTATAAGTTTTACGTGTTCTTAACTCATACCGGTTAGGTCCATATTTACATGTCAAATTTCCATGCCATCCCACCTAACCTTCTAACCATACCCACGTCTTATTATGGTTAGTACTTCCTTAATTCATTCATTATGACGCACGAATCATGCCCTCTCACATTAGACCGTGCACTTTGTGGCCACTGGATTTGTCGGGCGGTTCCGGTTAGATTTACACCACAAATTGAGTCTAACCTTGTGTCATAAACCATTACGCCTACAATTCGACCTTCGACCTCTCACATTAGACTGACACTTTGTGGCTACTGGATTTGCCGGGCGGTTTCGGGCAGATTTACACCAAAAACCGAGTCTAACCTCGTGTCAAAGGTTCATTAATGGTCGTATTCCCTCGAAAACCCCAATATCAGTTCATGTGTTTAACATATAAAAATGTTCATGTTTCAGCCACGTTCATATTTCCAGTTACATGCCAATTATCAAGTTCATAATTCACGTTTTTGCCCCAAAACGTATTCCCAAATTATTATCATAATTCACTATAAGGTTATGCCAAGTTATAGCCTTTTATTTACAATACATGCCAACTACCTAAAACCCAACTTAGGCGCGTTCATATTAAACCTCTACCAAGTCATAAATTATTATATATGTTTCAACTCCAAATTTTACATAATTAACATATGCCCAAGATCTAGATTTCATGTCAGTTTTACATATTCCCAACTCATACCAAATTTACATACGTTCAATTCATGCCGTTTTACATGTATGCCAATTTTTATGAAAAACATGTTTACAAAGCTATGCTTAGTTTACATAGATCAAGTTTTATACCCAAAATTACATGTATACCACATTTACACCAATTTACCCATAACAAGTTCTAGCCAAATTACATATATCAAGATCCATGTCAAATTACATATATCAATCCCAATCGCGCAATAACCATTATAACGACAATACACAAAATTACCCTGTTTCATGTTAATGGTAAATTATCCCCAAACAACCAATTTTCATATTATGCCTTTAATTCCACCAAATACATATTTTCCACTAGGCAATATTTCCCCCGTATACCACGCATGTATATCGTAGTTTAGGCCTAGGTTTGAAATTGACCTAGGTTCATCAAAAGAAGATAAATAGGGGAAGGTAGAAGTTGCAATAAAAACAGCATCAGAGAGAAAACGGCATAAAAACATCATCTCAGGCATAAAGAATAGATCTTGATAATAATACCAACATGAACCAAGAAAATTGATTTACAACAAGATGAATAGACCATAAACTTGTCATGAGAATAAAGATAGAAAAGTTCCCAAAATCAAGATCCAAGAAGAAACAAGAATAGACTTGAATCAAAAGTCCAATTTCACTTCATCACATGTCCATATTAAATTTAATTATTTTAATCTGAAAAAAACTAGAACTAACAGATCGTGGACAAGAAATTAAGAATTGAATTTTGTTGTAAAAATTTTGTGGCATTGTTGATTTATTGTCTTGAATCATTGTTGAAGCTTTGTTCTTTGAATTGATTTGAGTTTGAATGCTTGTACTTTGATTTGGAGACGGCGGTCATGGTTCAAGAGATATTTTAGCAGCATAATGGTGTAAGAATGATTTGTTATGAATTAGGTTAGGTCTTAGGGTATATTTATAGGTGTAGGAACTATTTAGGGCCCTTAGATCAACCCTAGAATCAATCCGGACCATCAAAACATGTCTTAGGCTTCAAAAATAGGTTCTGGGTCAAAACAGGCCGACCAGGTCGACCTGTAGGGGGGAGGTCGATCACATGGTCGTCCTGGGGGGCAGGTCGACTCTAAGGTCGATCATATGGTCGACCTGACCCCCAGGTCGACCCCCAGGTCGACCTGCCTGGTCCTGTGCTACCTGAAATTTGCTGAATCTTCTACAGGCCA
This sequence comes from Allium sativum, assembly GCA_030737875.1. NCBI lineage: Eukaryota > Viridiplantae > Streptophyta > Magnoliopsida > Asparagales > Amaryllidaceae > Allium > Allium sativum. Next base: position 1,039,492,518 of record CM060916.1, on the reverse strand, counting down.
TAACTTCTTCATCTGGACTCCGATTTTCGAAAACTTAGGCTCAATTTCATGTAGAATTCATAGACGAACGCATTGGCGCAACCTGTTTTCCTTGATTCTCATTTTATAAATTAATTATACCTTGATTTCTTGTTTTAACATGTTATTAAAATTCGGGTTGTTATAGATTTAATGGAAATTTTCCAAAGTAAAGTTTTCCAATTTAATAAAATAAATTGGAATGGAATCCGATTTGGTAATAATCGAAGTGAGCTTCTGTGGAGGAAGACTGTTAATATATATGAAATTTAAAAGGCTTTGTCGTTATTCCATTTATATTATTAATCGGATACGGAAATTGGTATCGATTATATATTGATCTGTTTTCCGTGAAGATTCCATAATTAATGGAATGTGATTTTGGGTTTATTGTGAACAGTGTTTTAAATGACATTGGTTCTTTAACCCAGTTAAATACAGGATTACATGTCTAACATTGTATTTCGAACTGTATTGTTCATCTCTACTAAATATATATCTGTTTGGTGGGGGAGAATTTATTCTCTTGCTTAACATCCTTCTCTAAGACGTATGAGCTTAAAGGTTATATATCGGAGGAAATCAATGGTATGGTGTAGAGTACCAACGTGGCATATTTGATTTCCCAAATTTAAATAATCATTGAGTGATGATTTTTGATATTAAAACTAATTGGAGCTTTAATCAATCTTTAATTAGATTGAAATGTGAATGTGATAACTTAAGTTATCAAATTTGGGAAATGATCGAGAATGGAGTACCACCAGTTTTGCTACAAGTGATAGTTAAATCTTTAATTAGATTTGAACGTGAAATGGTAATTAAATTTACCGATAAACACCGTGGGTGTTAGATATGAGGTACTACCAGTTTTGTTCCATGGGATGAATAGGTTGGGATTGAGATTAATAAATAAATGATTACTTCGGTAAGGCTCGATAATTCCAACTAGTTGATAAACCTTAATTTGGTTTTGGATTGATGTCCAAAGGAAGATTAAAGAATAAATCTAAAAGAATTTATCTTTGATGTAATTAATGGGAACCTTTCCCTAAAGATGTGAATATTTGAATAAAAGAATATTCTAAATTGGAATGAGGCGTATGATGTGTTTTTATAGCACTTGATTACTGATTATAAAATACGCGAGTTATTCAGAAAGATCAGGTTTAACCCATTATAAATAATTAATACGATGACTATAAGTTGATGATGAAGACGGGGGTTGAAGACCGAGTTCTTCACATCGTTTGGATGATTACAGATGTCTTGATTGGGCTGTACACCCAAGATAAGGTAATAAGTGGTGATCGTCCTGACGTACTTGGAGATCGACCGGATATGCGGGGACCTCTCTCTTGTATTAGACATATGGGTCGAGGAATAAGGTGCCTCCGGTTTCATTCAAACCCAGAACGAACTTGTAAATGGATGTGTGTCTGACATTGGATTTTATTCTGTGTTAATTGATTTCCATTAAATATATATCTATTTGGTGGCAGAGAATTTATTCTCTTACGTAACACCCTTCTCTGAGACGTACGAGCTTAGAGGTTATATATTGATATACATCAGTTGCATGGCATGAATTGTCAGTGTGGCATGCTGAGATGCAGTGATCATGGCTTCTGTTGAAAAGCAGAGTCTTGTGGTTGATGATCAAAGCACGGATTTAAATAACATAGCTTTGTGTATAGCGTTAATTCGCGATCCTCCCACCCCGGTATGAACCCGAAACGGGAGAGGACTGTAGGGAGAACATGCGTTTCTTTCTAGCTAGGAGTGGTGTCATGGTATGGAGCCCAAACATTTTACTGATGTGGATGTTGCATATTATTTGATGGATTGCGAGGTGCCTCAGATATATCGGTCACTACGGGGCCAGTGGATTATATGGTCGACATACTGACCATTACGCCCCATAGGGAGGGGAAACGTATTGTTCAGGAATAACCAATTCACAAACGTAAGAGTGGACCGACCCTGAAGATCCAAGGTGCAGTTGCGGCTGTAGCCTGAGACATGGTAGGCTAGATTGTCACAAATTCGGCAAGGACGATCCCTTTCCTTGGTTCATGATGGAAATCCAACTTCCAATATGACATTTCGGTTTTGGTTGTAAAAATAGTATGGCGACATAATAGCATGGGATAATATGCCGTCTATGATTGATAAATTTATATTTGAAGTTGATTTCTTCACTTATAACAATAATAAAAGATAAAATTTTGCGTACCAAGCATTATTTGGGTATTATAAGGAAAACTCTATCCTCCGGCTTGCGTTGCATTGTGTGATGGGACCTGAGTCTTATAATAGCTTCATTTTTCAAAAAGCATTGCGTTGTTTATAAACTGTTTTGTGCACCATTATTCTTGGGAGAAAATCTGTTACGTGTTATACGGCGTGGTACCTTGATTTACTTTAGTTTTAAAGTAAAGTTTTAAATAACTATTTTAGTTCTCACACTAGTCCCATGACTGACCTGGAGTTTATTGTTTTAACCTAAACTCTGGGTGCCCCTATTTTCCACATGAGCAGCTAGTAGTTTTGGTTTTGCAGATTTCTTGTTACGAGATCCTGGTTTACAACTGGAGCATATTCGGAAAGCTTTGTATTCATGTATCTCTTTTAGTTGTGTTATGTATTATTTTTCCGCTACTATGTAATGTATTTTAATCTCTGATATTATTCTGATGTATATTATTTATTCATACTCTGTTATACTCTTATACTCCGATGTAAATTGTTGTAATAGCAATGAAGTGTTCTGTCTTATACTCAATCCGGGCTTTACCGTAGGGGCGAGTTTGGGTCGTTTCACAATTAAATTGACCCGTGTGTGTTAATGCTTGGGTCAGACCTAGATCTTGCAGGTAGTTCCTAAGATAGTTCCTTTGCAGTTAGCTTCACTTATGGATGATTCACTTTATATTTTGCTTGTTCAGTTGTACGTGTATTCATGCTAAGCATCTTTTGATGTACATATTCTTTTGGCGGGATGTATCAATGTACATATTCTTTGTATGTATCGGACATATGTATAAACATGTATCTGTGACTTTGTTATTGTTTTTATGAACTATGAAATATAGTATTGTATATTTCTTGTTCTAAATGCATCCTATTGCCAACGTTGCATTGTATTTAGTAAGTATCAAGTATGTTGAGCCATCGAGATATATATATATATATATAAAGCACCAAATCGACATAAATAAGACTGATTTAATACAAGATTACAAATGGTCGCTCCTATCCAGCCCTGTTCTTCACTCTAATAGACGATATTACTCTGTAATACTCTTTATTAGGGTGGGTCTCGGGGTGGGGAATTACAGTTTGGTATCATAGTAGAATTTAGAATAAAACAATAAAAACATAGAGCAACATACATAGTACATTACATAGAGGTGCGGTATAAATAACATATAATCCTCATTCTGAGTTATAACCAATCGAGTCTTTAACTTTCCTTTGCCTTGGGGTAGATATAGGAGTGGGAACACATCTAGGAAAATTGATTGATGAAATTCTGCGGTATTCCTTACTATTGAATATATGAATATATCTTGTCCTAGCGTTTATCCGATTTTATCTAATATTTTAGTTGATGGCTTACCAGGGTAGTAGACGTACTTCGGTTTCTGGGCCAGCCAGTGTTTTATACCCCGAAGAAAGGGTTGAGCCATCCAGTGGCCCACGAGCCACAGAGAGTATCGGACCAGCTAGTGATTCCCGTCTAGGGGGTTTATATTTCTTTAGAGCAGATATTAGAACATATGAGGAATACCCAGCCTCCCGTTTCATCTCGTTCCTCTCCATCGTGCAAGTCAGTGTTTATGCTTATGTGTCGTGATTTCATTCATCTCAGTGGGAAGCCATTCTAAGGCACCAAGACTGTTCTTGAGATCAAGACCTGACTTCATTCTTGTAAGCATATTTTCTCTTGTATGGAAATTTCTAAGCATAGTTGCGTTCTTTTGGCATCGAGTATGCTTCAAGAGTATGCCCTAGATTGGTATAAGCTGCTAGTTGCCGAGGTAGATGATCCCACTTTAGTGTGGAAACAGTTTAAAGGGAGGTTTTATCTTAAGTTCGTTCTAGAATCCGAAAATGTGATCCTTTCCCGTCACTTTTTCGATCTTAAGCAATGGAAATCAACTGTTCTTGAGCATGTCACATCTTTTGAGGCCTTGTCGAAGTATGGCCTAAAGCATATTTCTACCCTTTATAAGAAGAATCTTAATTTTGTGAGTGGACTTCAGAAATATTTCAGGAAGCCTCTCTTTTTGTAACTTAAGTTGACCTTTAATGAATTTCTGGACGCATCTTTCCATCTCAAGACAGTCGAGATGGAGAAAGACAGTGATGATGAGGATTGTATCCGGGGTAACCCGAATAAGAGGCGTTCTCCTTTCTCCAAATCCAAGCCCTTCCCTCAGACTAAAAAGAAGCATGGTGGTTCTAGTTCTTAACCTCTTGTAACACCTCCCTTGACTGCAATGAAGGGAAGTTTCAACTGTGGATTGATTAATCATTTCACATGTGCTTGTCCCAAACCTCGTGTCTGTAGATATTGCAAGGAGGAGAGTTATGAGAAATTTTTATGTCCTAAGAGGCCCAAAAAGTCACATTCCGGAAATCTTAGCATGGCAAGAGCTTCTAGTGGTCCATCTCATCCTAGAGGTACACCTTTTATCTTTGAGAATCATTACTATTTGAATTCTCTTTAGTTAGGGGGTGAAGTACTCCTATGTACCAATGGAAGTTCTTAAACGCTTTCTTTCTATTGTGAAACAACACTTCATTTTTTCAAATTTTTTTGGTGAATCTACAGCTCTCTTTTATAAATTTGCATGTTGCTCTCGATGGTACTTCTAATGATTTTTGGGGCAGAGTGCTTTAATCGTCTCAAAACCTAGAGTCTTTGTATTTAACTGAATCCATGCTTGGGGTTGGATATATGTAAATTTTTTCCTTGGATTGAGTGATGTCGATCATGGCTATCAAGCATCCTTGTTATCTCTTGACGTATGAGAATTTGATTATACATCTTACATGTTATCTACCCTTATGGTTGTTATTTCGTCTGCTGGCACGTTATTTCTATGTAGGATTGACTCATTCAATTTGGAACAAATCTTTTTAACTATAGTCTTGTGGCTTGGGTAGCCTAAACCGTTTAATCGATTGATGGTTGTTCTTGTGATTATTGTGATTTCTGAGTTTCCCGCTTTTCACAAATTCCGAGAAACGTTGATGAATCTCGGATTCACTTGGGTGTGAAGTTCCTATAGTCTGGGTTCCTTATATTCCCCGTGCCTGCTCTATTGGATAATCAACTTAATGATTAGGAAATCTTCGTTGTAAGTGTAGGAATTTGTAGTCTTATTCATCTGGGTCAAATTGTGATTTCCTTCCCACGCATACCCTTGTTGTCATGGAGTCGAACACTCAGCTGATTCTATGAATCGCCGTATTTAAATTTTATCTCTTATGGATTTTCTTTGGGGTTAAATCGGTTTGAAGCTTGTAAATATGAGTAGTATAAACTAATTAGGGTGCATAGTGGAAAATGTTTGATCATTTCAGCTGAGCAGGGAGGTAAGTGGATATATTATGAAAATTAATTAAAAATCTATTTATATAACCGGTAAAGTATTATAGTAAAGTGCTAAGTTGGAAATATCTTTAAATGGAACTATTTAATTAATATTATTGGTGTGAAAGGTTACGAATAAAGAGAAGAGCCATGGTTATTAATCTTGTTGATGGGTCCAAACGTGGTTTAAGAACTATGGTCGAGACAAGGATGCTCTGGGTCGACACAGGTTCCAAAACAACGTATGAGACACTGTTGACATGAGAAATAATCTAAATATAATTTTTTTAAATAAAGACTTAATTTTTTGTTTTTCTAGTTAATTAATTTATAAATTAGAGTAGAAATAAAAGGAGTTTAGTTGTGAAAACATAGCAATTTTCATACAAGCTTATAATAAGTAGATTTTGAGAAGATGGGGTTTTATAAGAACTAAGTAAGAATTTACAAATCTAATAATAGTAGTGAAAAGATTTTAAATGAACTAGAGTCTTAATAACCTCGTAGACCTTTTATAAAGATTAAATGATTATTAGTTATTTGAAGTATTCTTGTTATCTTTAGTAACTGAAGAATTTAAAGCAAAACTTTAAAGATAATTATGAGTTCAATCAAGTGAATTCTTATGGAAATATAATTGTGTATTGGTTGGCTATTTTTAAATCAATCATCCTATCTTATTAAGTGTTGAGTGAAAAATGCTGCATGCCTACACCCAATGTGTGTGTAGTGTGAACACAGAAATCCAAAGTAAAATGAAGTAAATGCGAGGAGACACAACTTTATATTGGTTCGGTACTAATGCTTACGCCCACTTTATAATGATCATTCATCATATGATATTCGATTACAATATTGTACAAGTTTAGACAATATTCGAGTACAAAGTGTTACAATAGAATAACAAAATGTAAGTTTATTATACACTTTGAATAAAATGTACTTCTTCTTCTTCGTTGAGTATGTTGACTTGGTCAACTATGTCCAAATTTATCCTTAATGTCCAAGAAGTCCAAAAGAGCCCAAAAATAGTGTAATTATCCTTGTGAATGTCCAAGTGTTGATGGAAAACGTGTATGCCATGTTTTAATTGTCCGCACCATGTCCAATGGCCATGAAGAAAGAGATGGAAGCCATTAATGAGTGTTTTGGAGCTCTAGAAGTCCAAAATTTCCAAGGGGGGAAAAGACCCAAATGAAGGCCAAGGCTTGGGGTATTTATAGGGGAGAGGTTAGGTGGGAGTAGGTAGGATGTAGGGACCACAAGCCAGAATTTCAGACCCCTGAAGGAGCCAAGAAATAGGAAATTCATATCCGCCTGGTAGGGGTACGGAATTCGTACCTCTCAAGGGATAAGAAATTCGTATCCCTTGTAGGGGTATAGAATTTTGTACCCGTCCAGGGGACATGAAATTTCATACCCCCTGGAGGGATACGAAATTAGATATACGAGATTTCATATCTCTCCGAGGGATACGAGAAAGATGGAGGGGGTCGTCATTCTAGGGCTAGGGGATCTGCAATCTTGTTGTTTAGGGAGTCGAGGTTCTTGAATACGAAGTGGGGGGATTCAAATTTTCGTTGGTTCGAATTGAAGGGATCTAAGCCTCCGGCTCAGAGGAAACCGAATGAGTCGGGCGGGGCCCACCGAGACTATGGGGCCCCGAACCCCCACCGGCGCTGTGCCTGAACCCGCTGACGGCTTGCCTTCTACAAGAGTTGTAGTGCAAAGCATCGTGACAGACGTTGTATGGCCCAAAGTGGTCATTTGATAGGAATTTGGGGCCTTTTATGTTTGCGACGCGACTTCGACCAAATTGGTTTGTGTTTTCTTACGATGTTCTTGACGCTTTAGCACGTTGCTAACCAGGAACTTGGCATGTGACAGTTTTGACCCAAAAACGTGTCAACATTAAGCTAACTAATCTCATCCCTTCTTGCCAATTACTGATCATAATAGTCGTTATGGAATTTTTTGATATCTTGTTGAGTTGAGTTTGGGTAAAACGAATATTAAACACATACTCTATCTGGGGAAATTTTTGCGTTACGCCTTTGAGTGGATGCGTAAAGGCATTAAGTTGTTCAAATTCTTGTTATAATCCCTTGGATTTTCTATCGATGATCTTATCTCTATCGAGTTTCTTTCGTGTTCAAGTAATCATCACCAAGCTTATTGACTGTGGCGTTTTTTGTAAAACACTCCTACTTGATCTTCTTGAGCATTCAACACACTTTTCATCTTGTTATTTGAAGAAGTATTATGAGATGCTGGATTTGTGGTTAGGTTATTCATCGTGCTTATGAAGGATCTTTCTTGTTGTCTCTTTTGTGCAGCTCTTACCTTGAGTTTGTGTTTCAAAGGTTAAACACCTTTGAAAATTATCGGTGGTCTGATAATCTCGAGTATTGGAATTGGAGAAGCTCATGAATGTTTATCGTGCATATCTTGGTTTTAATTTTTTTCGAACTTGAGGATGATGCGTTTTATACTCAATCTCATTGCATTTGTCATTATTCCTTGAGTTAATGGAATAAATCAGGTTGTTTATAACTTATCACTAGGGGAAATCGCTAGGACGCAATTTTAATGAGGGGAAGTCTGTAACAACCCCGGTTTTAGATGATTACTTACTGTAGTGATTAATGAATTAAATGTGAACTATAATTCGTTAAATATAGAGTAAATAACTTTTTAAATTTAAATTAAGCTTGGTTGGTGGATTGATTTTTCTTTAATAAAATGTGGGAAATTTTTGAGAATTTGAAAAGGAAAATTATTTGACCGTATTCGGAAACTTAGCGATATACATGTAAATGTGTATATTTTATCCGCATATTTATCTTATTTTATCTTTTAAATAATTGATATTGTGTATTTATAGTTGTGTTTTCAGATTGTTGACAAGAATCATGGTTTAGAGCATTTGATGAATAAAGCATGAAGGATTTGCTGAAAAAGAGTGAAGTTAAAATTACTTAAGCTTAAAGAGTTTAAAGCTTGAAGAACGGTTGCAAATAGAGTTTAGTTGGGTAGATTTGGCTCACTAAAGACTCATATTGTGTTCACATTGGCTCAATTGCAGACCATTTCACTCATGTAGCGTTCACATTAGCTCCTTTGCAAGGCTTCTCATTCATGCACTGCACGTGTTCACACTGGCTCACTTACAAGACCTCTTACTCTACAACCCCGTTCACACTAGCTTATGTGTTAGTTGGGCTAATTCTTTAGTCCCACATTATGGAATTTTCCAAGTAGCCTTTGTCATATCAGCTATAAATACACTATATCTCATTCATTGTAAAACACATTGAGTTTTAGTCTGTAATCCTCTGCTTGGAATAAAACTCTTCTCCTTCTCTTCTCTGTTGTTATTTTATTTTATTTATGTTTATGTTATTTATTTTCTTTTTCTCATTTTCTTTAGCTATGTCTAGCTAATCCCCTTTGATTAGGGGGTGATGACGCTAATAGATATGATTCGATATGAATCACATAGCCAAAGGATGAGGAATTCATGTATATAGATCTAGATCTGAACCAAGGGTTAGATCTGAACCTTAATATCCTGTGTCTTTTAAGAGCTATGCTCCTTCACAGGGTATATTCGTGTTCGGTCTAACAATTATCAAATTTAGATCTAACTTTAGGGTTTTAGAAATTAATTAGTGAATCTGTCCTGATAGTCTATGGTTATAGAGCTGAGCTCCTGCATAGGCTATGCTTGTTGTTATTTACATATTTGTTTCTAAAAACCTATTATCGTTGATTCATGTTTGTGACAGAAACATGTATTAGATCTGGTTAATCTTTTGTCTATTGATGATTATGAATCTGATCTATGTCATTATCCCCTAATTGCTTTCACTTATTGTTAAAACTCTCTTTTATTCAATTTCTGCTATTTTCTTTGTTTTCAACCAATCAAAAGTTAGGGATAACTTGATTGGATTTATTAATAAAATAATTTGGTCCCAGAGTTCGACACCCTCTACAATGATCCTTGTTGTTTAGGAAAGACGAACGAATTTTACAGTTGTTTACAATTATTTAATTTGTTCAGAAACAAATTTTGGCGCCGTTGCCGGGGACCAAAATAATTTTTATTGGTAAATTCTTCGGGTTATATTGTTATTTTTTTTTTCTTCCTATTGTGATCTTCTACACAAAATAAAAAAAATACAATTTTGTCCGTTATCTTTCCAATTGTTTTGCTTTAATTTATTTTCTCATATTTCTTTCCAATTTTCTCAGATTTCTTCTTATATATATACATATATATATATATATATATATATATATATATAATCCCCTTCCCTATTATCTTTACAATTTCTTTCCTGATCTTCTTCTTCTATTTTAAACAACAATAAAAAAGAGAAAAAAATTCCTTTCCAAATTTTCTTCCGTGCCTTCCTCTCTCTACTTAAACCCTTCATCACCAAACATCACGCTCCTAATCACTGCAATCAGTGAATCACCTCCTCCCTGAACTAAAACCGTAACTTCCCAAAAGCCAATTCTCCTTTTGATGTTACTCTTCCTTGCCAGTGCTTCATACTTCTTGCTGTTTCTTCATACTCCTTCACTGCTACCAACCTCTCAACATCATTCATCTACTACTACTCACATTCACATAACCACGACAAAACCGCAACTTCAACATTCATACATCAGTGCATAGTTCTCCACCTTCACCATTCATACACCACACTTTGGTTCAGATCCCGACCTTCACAAACAATCCCATCCACGTAATCCACAGCCATCCCCAATACACAGCGCAACTCAGACCAAAATCGACCTCATCAAGTCCCCTTAATTTTTAACTCGAAACCCACTCTTCCAAGCCACAAGGCCACCGCATCTAGAACTGAACAACCAAGAACCCCAAAATAACCACCTCAAACCACAATTGACCCATCAACGAGCACTAGAGACCACGCAATTCACCAGATCCCATCCGCCAGATACCCTCTGAAATCGCAACCAAATCACCACCACGCAACAGTCCACAATTCGAAAATTCCTCAACCAAAACTGAATACCAGGAACAAATTAGAATTCGATTTTGTACTTTTGTTTTGTCACTGCCGTAAGTAAAAGAAAGAAACAAGAAACGAAGATAAAGAGAGGCTTGTTTTTAGAACTGAGAAGATTGGGAAATTGATCCTCCTTTAGTTGCGGCGTTGTTTCTGTTCTGAAAAAAAAGGGTGGATAATTGTTATTTGAGTGCAGACTTAAGCTTGGTTTTATATTTGAGTGCGCCGCCCTGATTGGTTGAATTTAAAGTTGAATTGGTCATTGTTTTGAACTTAGATGTTTCTTTGTTTCTGTGTGTCTTACCTGTATTAATCTAGTTTAGTTTTTACTGAGTTTTGTTCTTTGTTTAGGATTAGAGTTTTTATTTTTCTTTTGTTTCATTTGTTTATTTGCTTTGTAAAAAAAAATTGAAAACAGGTACAGTGGAAATTAGAAAAAGGTCTTAAAAAAAAATTCGGGCTCCTAGCTCGAACCCGTGTCGCAACGCAGTCAAGCGATTAATAGGGGGCGACAACAACAGAAAACAGCGGACTATTCAGGGTTCGAGCGGTTGCACACCAAGTGGGGTGTGAACGCGCTAGCGCTACCCAATTGCACTGGACGGACTGCCGATCAAGGTGAGTATTTTCTATCTCTACAGGGACCGCTGCTGCAAATAAAAAATATATATAGACATTGCTTGTAAAAATCTTCTGCAGGGCATCGGCTTGCTTGTAAAAAAAATTATTATTTTTTTATTTATTTCTGCAATTGACTGTTCTGAGACTGTTCATTCTGTGACTGAATATTTTGCCTGTTGATGTGTGGTTTAAAATTTTAAAACGAACGTGGGATTAATTGAAAAGTTTATTTTTGAAATCGAATCGAGGATTCCCCAAAGCTTATAGGACAAAATATTCGTTAAATTGACAATTAGGATTGATACTCTCTGAGGTGTCTAAGGAACGGTAGAGTCTAGAACTCAAACAGGTTCTTAAACCTTCAGTCGTGTTTCTATGGTGATTCATGGCACACTGATAATCCCTGTCCGAACCTGGCCCAGACTTGTATTTATATAATCCAAAGTTGTTAATTTTAACATATTTTTCAGGAGCTTCTTTAGAGCCACAACTTTGTAATTGATTTTTCGACGAAAAACTCTCTGCTCTAGTACATGCGCGCTTGCCCCATGTACAACCAAAATTGCAATTCTTTTCAAACTTTAAATGATTTTGGTTTCAATTCAAATCAGACTGAATTTCAAGCTGAATTTTTTTCAAATAATTTCCACCAACTCATCAAACGGTTGTACCGCAATATGAAAACTGTCATTCTATGATTAATGAGAATTTATCTTAGGCGAGACGACTGTTAGCGCAAATGGCTAAGCAAAGTGCTGAAAATCAAAACAATTGCAACACGAGTTTTAATGAAATTTTTGAAAACCAAAATGATTTTCATGATACGAGTGAATGTCAAATGTTGGTTATCGAATATGAAAAATGTGTTGCGAACAAGCTAAATTTTTGGCGATGTTGCTTTGGAAAATAAATAATGGACGACTTCTAAGAGATGAGGTGGATGAATTTTTAAGGTCAACCAGTGAGGAACACATAGAAACGACGAATCTAAAAAACAACATTTTGAAGTCAGGTGTGTTTACCAATTTGATAGAAGAGAGCCTGAGTGAAATTGATCAATTAATGCATGATATTTGGAATTGTCGCGAGGACATCAAGGAATGGACACAAATTTTAGATGAAAAACAAGATTCTGAAAATAAATATATCGAAAACATGCGTAACATTGAACAACTGGCTCAATACACTATTGAACTTTGGCAAAATCTAGAGAAGTTATTACTTGAGGGAATTGATGATGTTGATGAATTTGAGGATTTAATGAAACTTGGCTTGACTTACATCGAAGAACAAGCTCAAAGAATAACAGACAGCAAACAAAGTTGCACTAGGATAGTTTATCACATTTCTCTTCTTCAAACTGAAGTTACGAACTTGTACAACAACTACAAATCCCAATCTAGTGACAAACAACTTTCTGTCAATGTTTCTTTTGAAACAAATAGTCAGCCATTAACTTCATCACAACAGTACATAACGATTATTGATGATTCTGACGATATGACTGTTGATGAAAATGAAAATTTTGAAAAATCTCCGGTGCAAAACTCTGATTTCTGCGAAACTGAAATTCAAACTCAAACTGATGCTTCTGCTGAAAATTCAACTCTTAAAATCAAAAAAATTCAACTAACAACTTTTGAAATTGACGAAAATCTTAATGAAGTTGTTGAAATCTCTGTAATTAATTTGAATTTAAATTCCCTTGAAAACAAAGACGTCAATCTTCAATTTAATCTTCGTCTCTCAGATTCTGAAAATTTAACAACTTTAGATTGTCAACTTGAACGAAATGAAGAAGTTGGTAACAACTGTTTGAGTGAGGACGACATTGATGAGCGAAAACTTCTTGAATTAATTGACGATAATGTTGTTGGGTCTAAAACTGAAAATGAAACTTTTGAAAACTTTGAAATTCTTGATTTTGAAAACAACGAAACTGCTGAATGTGTTCTTAAACACATTGACGATTTTTTTAAAATTGTTGAAAATCCTTGCGACTTGATCATTTCAACTGAACCACACTGTGATCACTCGTTTTTCACTGATAAATTTCTCCAGTATTTGAACTCTTTTTGGAATAACACAGTTTTTGAGAAAACACGATTCCAGAACTTACTGAAAATTCATTTGTTCGGTTTTAACTTTAGGTTTACGAATGAACCTTTAGTCAGCAACATTTCAAATATCAAAGAAAAACCGAAAAATATTTCTCAAAACAGGTGTGGGGGTGAGAGTGATGCAAACGTCTCTCAATTTATACATCATCTGAACAAATCAAATTTTGTTTTTGAAACTTTTACTGAACCCCAGCTCGATGTCCTTTCTTTAGTTGCTGCTGAAATTCAATTTGATTTTAGGATCAATTGTAAGCTCAAAATTTTAAAATTAGCAACTCAAACTTTTGAAAAAAACAAAATTTGTTTTTCCAAATCCAAAACTTGATATAAAATTCTTTATGATTTGGATTTCTGTGCTTCATCTGTGTCTCATAATCTTAATGAGGCTGGTCCATTGGTCCATTGTGGACCGGTTCATCTATTCGATGACTGCGTATTTTCTGTACGTGTACCCGGTAAGTCGTGCTGACCCTCTTATTTTATTTCCCTTTCACTAAGATATGTCTGATTAACGACTGTGAGGACACAGTCACACTCAAGTGTGGGGGGGAATTTACATTACATCAGCAATTAAATTTTATAAAGTAGGTCATTCATTGAACAAGGATTAACTTAAAATTCATAAATAACACCTTGGTTCTTGTTTGATAAGTTGAATTGTTGGGTGATGGGAATGAACATTATTTATTCATTGAATCGTAATGTGTCTTTTTAAGATGCTAGCTTGAGACTGTGCAGACGTTAGTCGTGTTCTGGAGTAAGCGTGTCAACCCTTGTTATACGTGTTAGAATGTGCAAGTAAAAATAATCAAAAAAAAGAAAAAGAAAAAAAATCAAGAAATAAAAATGATTTGGCACCTACATTTGTTGGATTTTCTGAGTTCGTTTTCATGCATAATATTTTCTTTTCCACTCAAATTTTCAAAATCGTAAGTTCTAAAATCCACTTGGCCCAATTAAGGAGAAATGACTCATTGTAGCGTTCTTCTTCGATACCCCACATTATTCAAACCCAAGATTTAGTCGAATTACATCCATGTTTCGACAAGTTTTTCTTATATTGGTATACTTAAGAACCTTGTACTGATTTATTTTCAAAGGTTCAAAAATGTCACTTTTTATACCAATATTACACCACCCACTCCGTACTTGTTTTAAGGTAGGATAACCATATACCACATCTTATTTTTTATGGGTTATCTATCTTACGAAACTTTGTTTATCATTCCTTTCAGCTTTTTATATAACATCAATCCAGACTTGTGTGTTGAATTAGGGTTATAGAAATAGAGTAACTAGGGCACAAAACTTTCCTTTCATGAAGTATTGGTTTAGTAGAGGAGGAATCAAATGAAATAATGTATGGCATCATTCCATCTCCATTCATCATTCATCATGCAAAAAAAAAAAAAAGAAGAAAAAAAAAGAGAATAAGAAAAAAAATTGAAATAAAGAGAGAGTCTCTCTGAATAAAATAGTCTTCATCATTCTTGACTATGAAGTATCCATTTCCATCCACATCCATTATACTGTACTTGGAAGTGATGATTGTAGTAGAAGAGATGAAAGGAAACAAAAATGTTCATATGTGCTTTAGTATTACTTTATCTTTTGTAGCCTGAAGTTCAACTAATACACTTGCCCTCTTATCTAGAATATTTTTAGAACTTACAAAATTTTCCTTCATCTATGCATAACTCATATCCAATACATTACAGTTACATTGGTGCAAAATTATTCAAAAAAAAAGAATAAAGAAATGATTGGGTGCACATTATCAATGTGTAGAACTTTGGTTGACACCACGCTCTTAACCTTCAAGACAATTACAGTGTTATCAAGGAATTACGATTCAGCTTGAAAATTTGTATTCATTTTTGCACTAATTATGGGATGGACAATTTGGGGCTAAACCGTTATTATTGAAGTTAGGTGAAATCTTTGGAATATGAAAGACCTTAAATATATTGTTTGATTAATCCGCGTACACAAGACGCTTTGGATTTTGTGGGTAGTATCCGCTGAAAACCCTCACGAGACAACACTCGTCCTACTAGGGACACTTAGGGGTTTAACGGCTTGTTGCATACGCTAAATGCAGTCGTGTTTCCTACGAAAGTGTGACATATCTTAGTTTAGTTTATTCGAGGACGAATAAAAAGATAAGTGTGGGGGTATTTGATATACATGTAAATGTGTATATTTTATCCGCATATTTATCTTATTTTATCTTTTAAATAATTGATATTGTGTATTTATAGTTGTGTTTTCAGATTGTTGACAAGAATCATGGTTTAGAGCATTTGATGAATAAAGCATGAAGAATTTGCTGAAAAAGAGTGAAGTTAAAATTACTTAAGCTTGAAGAGTTTAAAGCTTGAAGAACGGTTGCAAATAGAGTTTAGTTGGGTAGATTTGGCTCACTAAAGACTCATATTGTGTTCACATTGGCTCAATTGCAGACCATTTCACTCATGTAGCGTTCACATTAGCTCCTTTGCAAGGCTTCTCATTCATGCACTGCACGTGTTCACACTGGCTCACTTACAAGGCCTCTTACTCTACAACCCCGTTCACACTAGCTTATGTGTTAGTTGGGCTAATTCTTTAGTCCCACATTATGGAATTTGCCAAGTAGCCTTTGTCATATCAGCTATAAATACACTATATCTCATTCATTGTAAAACACATTGAGTTTTAGTCTGTAATCCTCTGCTTGGAATAAAACTCTTCTCCTTCTCTTCTCTGTTGTTATTTTATTTTATTTATGTTTATGTTATTTATTTTCTTTTTCTCATTTTCTTTAGCTATGTCTAGCTAATCCCCTTTGATTAGGGGGTGATGACGCTAATAGATATGATTCGATATGAATCACATAGCCAAAGGATGAGGAATTCATGTATATAGATCTAGATCTGAACCAAGGGTTAGATCTGAACCTTAATATCATGTGTCGTTTAAGAGCTATGCTCCTTCACAGGGTATATTCGTGTTCGGTCTAACAATTATCAGATTTAGAACTAACTTTAGGGTTTTAGAAATTAATTAGTGAATCTGTCCTGATAGTCTATGGTTATAGAGCTGAGCTCCTGCATAGGCTATGCTTGCCGTTATTTACATATTTGTTTCTAAAAACCTATTATCGTTGATTCATGTTTGTGACAGAAACATGTATTAGATCTGGTTAATCTTTTGTCTATTGATGATTATGAATCTGATCTATGTCATTATCCCCTAATTGCTTTCACTTATTATTAAAACTCTCTTTTATTTAATTTCTGCTATTTTCTTTGTTTTTAACCAATCAAAAGTTAGGGATAACTTGATTGGATTTATTAATAAAATAATTTGGTCCCAGAGTTCGACACCCTCTACAACGATCCTTGTTGTTTAGGAAAGACGAACGAATTTTACAGTTGTTTACAATTGTTTAATTTGTTCAGAAACACTTAGTAAAAGAGTATATACATATACATATGAATATAGGTTTATACATATAAAACGTGAAATAATATATATGTGTGTGTGTGTGCGCGTATGTGTGTGTATTGGATTTGAGATAAATTGGATTTTTAATTTAATAATAATAATTGAGATATATATAATAAATGTTGAGAATAATTTGGTAAGTGATTTTCAGAGGAGAGTACGTACTTTAAGATATTTGGGTAACTTAGTGTTAATTGGCATTTTGGTTCGGTTACCAGGAGTAGAGAAGGCCCACATGACTTGACCGATAGCGTGGTTCAACGACCCAGAAGTGTAGCCAAGATGGGCTCGCACGAGAACAGTCGCCAAGGCTCGTCGAACTGCTCTCAGACAATGCAAGTCACAAATCAAGTGAATGCACGTATAAATACGTGATCGTATCGAGCAAATCATGGTTCTAGCACCAAAAGTCTCTAGTAGGGCCACTGGCAGAATTTCGTATCCCTCGGACGTGAAATTCATCAATGTTGAAGACCGCTCGCCCGGCATGTGTCGATCACCTCCAATGGCTGAGAAACACAACCCGATCATCTCAAAAACATGGATCACCACATGCGAATCACCTTAAGAATCTTTCCATGGCAACATATAGGATTTTGCATCCCCTTCACTCCAGCTCCAGTATCCGCATCCCAAAATATCGCGTCACTCCAATGCGATCAACTCAAGTTCCTTGCCCTGGAAACTTCTCGCATCCCATGCCTTGCATCATGTGCCTCACACCACCATGCCTCACACCACTATGACTCGCAGCACCAGGCCTCATATCACCAGGCCTCGCATCATCATGCCATGCACCACAGTACCTTGCATCACCATGCCTCGCATCTCCATGCCACGCAGCACCGTGCCTTGCATCACCTACCCTGCATCCCACAACTCCTCCACAAAGAAAGGATATCACATCATGGCCTTTCTCTGCCTCGCATCGCATCACACTGGAAATATCGCATCAACCAACTGGCTTATCGCCTTCCCCTTCAACGTCGCATCTATCAGATGTGATGTTATCGCATCCCTCAGGATGCGGTTCCATCGCATCCCTCGAATGCGATATGATCGCAACCCTCGGATGTGATATAATCGCATCCCTCGGATGCGATGCGTCCACCCTCTTCCTTCTCCGAATGAAACACAACGCTTCCCCGTGGGATGCGAATTTTCGCATCCTCTGAGAATCAAAAATTTGTATTCCGCACCTAGGATGCGATTTTCTAGGCCTTGCTCGTATAGGATGCGAAATCCCACTCCTTTTTATCCCTTTTCCCACTCCTTTTTATTCCTTTTCCCACTCTGTTTCCCCTACTCCAATATCTCACCTACTCCACTTCCAATAACCCCCTGCATCATTATTTACAAGGGTAGGCATTTTTCTTGGCTTGACCCCTTGAGAGCTCCTAAGAACTCCATTTATGGTATCATAGCCTTTAGAGAAGAAGAACATCCCTAACCTCCTTTTTTCCCGGTGCACTCCAGACCTCCGATTTTCCCGGTACACCCAGACTTCCAGAATTCCCTATATTCCCCGAATCTTTAGAATTTCCGATACACCCCAGAACCTCCCGACACCTTCCGAACCTCGGAAGCTCCCGACCCATCCCGTACCTCGGAAGCTCCTGACACACTCTGAACCTCAGAAACTCTCGAAACCCTCAGAACCTCGGAACTTCCCGGCTCATCCCAGACCTCGGAAACTCCGACACCCTCCAGACCTCAGAAACTCCCGACAGCCTCCGGACCTCATAACTTCCCAACTCATCCCAGACCTCGGAACTCCCAACACAACCCAGACCACGGAATTTCCTAACTCATCCCGGACCTCAGAAACTCCCGACATCGCCCGGGCCTCGAAACTTCCCGACACGCTCCGGACCTTGGAAACCCCTTGGCTGCTCTTAATCAGCATGGAAGCTCCATCAACAAGGATTAATTGAACATCGTTAGTCATTGTAATTTCTTGTATTGATGTCTCACTGTACTTATCTAAAGTGAATAAAAGCAGCAAAGCTTCGAAGTGGACGTAGGTTCAATCTGGACTGAACCACTATAAATTATTGTGTCCTTTACTTTCCCTCACATTATTGCTGCATCACGCACATTTTTCCGCTTTAGACATTTAGTTTCAAATTTTCGGAACTCTTGGGCTTTGGCGACCATTTTTGGCATCAACGTTTTGGCGCGCCAGGTAGGGGAGAGTAAAGTGCGCATCTACGGTCGACTTTTTATCGCTTACTTCGAGGAATTGAAACCTCGCCTTTCCTTCTACTCAATCACTGAGACTTGGGATGCTACTTAAGTTTTCTTAGACTTACCAACCAAGCCTACCAACAAGGGTGAACAAAGAAAAGAACCCCATGGTTGGACCTTCCACTGTCAATCCTGATTCGAAATTTCCTCCTCAACCTTGACTCACTGAAGCTCCAACCGACCTTAGTGCTCCCAACTTCGACGCATTCGTCGATCAAGCCCAATTCGACGAAACATACAGAAAGTTGGGCGAGACTCAATAATGCCTTAGATAAAATCCAACAGAACATCAGATTAACACAATGGTTTCAACAATATGCTCAACGAGACATTCTCTACCTTCAAGCGGACTTGGGTATTCATCCTTTGCCAAACCTCCTCTCACCTAGTTCCAGCCCTGCTTCTGTTCAGGACACCTCTTGCTTCAATCGCTTCCAACTTGGGCTTAACTCTGGTCAATAGGTCAACGCTCCACCCATTGTCGTGCAAGGCCGACTCGCTTCAGCTTAGAACTTGCCACCTATGTTATACATTACAAACCCGACCTTAGTTCCCATTCATCGGCCTAAGCAAAGTCAGACAGTGAAGGCCGAGGACTCTTTGGATCAAGACAACGTTCATCCTAGAAGACATTGAAGGCTGCTCAATCCTAAGTCGAATCATGACCATCGTATCCCGAAGGAGATTCAAACTCCCATTCTCGCTAACCCATTTCGCAGCATCCTGAAAGAATCTTGGGGTCACATCGCCGACGACTGGGAAACAAGTACTAGATGTAACCCATTCACTGAAGATATGCTTAACGCCCAGTGGCCCTCACACTTCAAAACGGCATAAGTAAAGGCCTACTTAGGGGATTCTGATCCTCGGGAATTCATACACCGCTATGAGTCTCGTATGGATTCCGCTCACGCTACAGGTGTTGTAAAGTGCAAGTCTTCCATCCTCTTTCTTGAGGGTGTACCCCTCTTGTGGTTCGCTCGACTTCCTCCAAAAACCATATCAACCTTTTCTCAGCTGACTAAAGGTTTAATCAATCAGTTTGGCACACATATCCATTAGGGCCCTGATGAAACTCTAACAAGCTACCTCAAGAGGTTCGACAACACTTTGGAGGGTGTCGAATACTTAAGTCGTCAGGCTATCCTGGATCAACTAGTTGAGGGCGTATTTCCCGATTCTAAATTTGGAGCATGGGTCAACCACGCACAACCTAAGACTCTGGAGATCTTCTATGAGAAAGCCATTTCCTATGCCAAGAGCAAGCTCAAGGAATTGAGCTTCTCACCTCAACAGCTTACCTCGAGATGAAGCCCAGAGCTCTAACGACTCTAACCCCATTGCTTCGTGCAATCTTGCTCACACTGGCAACGTCAGAGGTAGTCACTACAATAAGAGGAAGCATCTTTGACTTCCGTCTTTCCGCTACTACACTCCTCTAAATGACACCTCCGAAAACATCTAACTCGCAACTTGCAATGTCCTGCTCTACAAAAGGGAAAGGACTAAGGGCCCAACGAGCGCACCAAGGGAATCTATGGAATATTTTTGGTTCCACAACATCCATGGACACGGCAAAAACGGTTGTCGCCACTTGCAGGACAAAATCGAGAAACTCATCCGCAAAGGTCACCTCGAGCAGTACCGAAAGGGTCCACCACATGACATCTTCGAGCTACACGACACTCATCAAAGATTCCAACCAACCAGGACCTCGATCGACAACTAAATCCCTTAAGGTCGTCTCCTCCACTCTGAAAGACTGCAACAACAATGAGCAACTTGAACATCAGCGCCATGCCTCATAACTCTCCTTGCTTAATTGAGTCATATTTTATACCACTGTAATTCTTATGCGAAGTATGTAAATATTAGCCTCAGGTTTCTAGATTCGTCTATGAATTGTCGAAGCACCACTACCGTGAATACACCAAGTCCAGGGGATTTAGCCCGACGCACCTACGCTTACGCGTACTCTGGTAGCGGTCTGCTGGCACCACCAATCCAAGACCAATAGATTTGGATGACCAACCTACGCTTATGCGTACTTTGAAGTCGTTCTTTTGGCACTGTTCCACGCGAACTTCGCATGCCTTGAGCTAATCGAGAGCGAAATTCACCCACTCGAACTTTACCCGCCTCGAGTCTCTCAGGAGTGGAGTTTCGACCAACTGAACCCTGAATGCAACGTTGATTCATGGTACTCGAGCACTTGGGACCACAACTTCCATGGTACAATGGACTCTGAGGTTGTCATCAGAGATACCGGTTTGCGGCTCATTCTCACCTTTGCCTCCCTCGTCGGAGGCGAAACAGGAATGGAAAGCAAGCCCTCTTCTCTAAAGAACACCTCCTCTTTGTTGTGCCATGACCCTTCTCCTCCACCTATTGTTTTTGAAATCCTCTAGTTAGCTGGGGGCACGCCGGGACGTACTACTAGAGGCACATTCGGAAGTAGGCCCAAGGGCACCAGTCCTGCAACCATCTTCTATGATGTAGTAGTTTCTGAGGTCGTCATTGGAGATACCGGCGCGCAACTCGTTTCCACCTTTGCCTCCCTCGTCGGAAGCAAAACAGAAAGCAAGCCATCTTCTCCAAAAGACACCTCCTCTCCGCTGTGTCGTAGCCATTCTCCTCCACTTGATGCTCAGGCCACCCTCTAGTTAGTTGGGGGCACATTGGGAAGTAACATTGGAGGTACATTCGGAGGAAGGCCTAAGGCACTAGTCCTCCATCAGTCCTGCAACCATCTTCTATTATGTAGTGGCCTTTGAGGTCTTCATCGGAGATATCAGCGTGAGGCTCATTCCCGCATTCGCCTCTCTCGTCAGAAGAAAAGAGGAAATGATAGCAAGCCCTCTTCTCCAAAAGACACCTCCTCTCCACTGTGTCATATCCATTTTTCTCCACCTGATGCTCCAACCACCCTCCAGTTAGCTTGGGGCACGTCGAGAAGCACTACCAGAGGATTACTGCTGAAGGCAGGCCCCGGGGCACCAACTCTTCACCAGTACTTGCATTCTCACTAATGACATCCTCTCCACCACCATGGAGCGACCTTTTGGGAGCAAACCCACCGCGCAGAAAAGATGGTCTAGAACCAAAGTCTTAGCACCACAGAATTCATCTACGACATCTCTCGATGCTAAAGCTTCCTACATACAAGCCTACCCGAACACAGTGATATCCTTTAGTTTTAACAACAAAAACCATAGTCACCGCCGATCATCATTACCATTCTCGGATCGGACTGTGATTACGACGTGATTGGATTAAGAATCGAACCCTAACACTGACACTCAACCATATATGCACATCTTATGTGCATATCTAAGCGATCAGCCCAAATAAGTTCGTTTTTCAGATGTTACATCAATCAGTTGTGTTACGTTAGAGTTCAATTACAATCCAATCATGCGACGTCGCGCGACGGTCCAAACTTGCTAACTCATTCTTGGGTTCAAACAGGATTTAGTAGGTACGCGGGCCTGGCGGCATCCCTCTACCGATTTCTGCACTAGCATGGCCATCGCAGGACCTAAGACAAATCCCTACTAGTTCCCGCACTGGCATCATCTTCACCATGGACCTTGGAGCAATCGTCTTGAAAGCACGTTCACCTCGGGGAGATGGCAATCCACAAAGTCAAGGCCCTAGAGGTTCCGAACATTCCCTCAGTGCCGAGATTCCACAAAAGAAAACACTTTAGAATGTGATGGCAACCTTTAGCCTCAAAAGCTATTGCCATGGCCATCGCCGACCACCAGTGCAATGCTTGGGTCGAGATGTGACCATGTCATGAATGGGTTAAGGATCGGATCCTAAAATTGACGGCTTAATTATATGTCCACATCCTACGTGCACATCCGAGCCTCCAGTTCAAACAAGTCCATCCCTCGAGTGTCACACCACAAGGCCACAACATGCTAATCCCGATCCAATCATGCAACATCATGGAATGATTCAAGTTCGCTAGCTCAAGCTCAAAATCAAAGAGACAAAGGAGCTTGGCAAATCCTTCAGAGTACGAAATTCTGCTTTGTATTCCCATGCACTCACTAAGTTGTCATGTCCCTCAAACCATCTTCGAGCCTCTGAAAAATCTAGAAGATTTATAAGTGTCTATGATACAAAGTTTAATCCCGTATTTGCACATACTTGGCGACTTCACCCGAACTCCTAACTCCGTTTCCCGAAATCCACCACCCCACACTCTTGAGTGTCGATTTGGGAAACCCTCTCACTTTTCGTTTCTCTCTTTCCTTCTCTTAGAAACTCGAAAACAGCTTGGACATCAAGGTATAAAAGCTGCAGTATGTATCCTCCATGCCTTGAGTTGATTTTCTCCCAAAAGGAGAGAAGAGAGGAAGCAAATTCAACTCGGGGATTAGCCAGCTCCAAACGTACTTTCCGGGATCAAAATCCGGGATCATGCATCAAGCTATGGTCACATTCACTTTCCCTCGAAGCCCCATTTGCCAAATCAGTCTCGACTCAATGACCACTTGTGTACTCACCAAACGTTCGACCATCTTAATACATGCGCTCGGCATTTGAGTTCGACCTTACTTCGAAGGCAAATCCATGTGATGACATGACACAACATAGCCTGAGTATTTTCCTTACAACGACATTCGCGTATACGAGTTCTCGAAACTTCGATCGTTGGGACCCGCTTGGATCGTTTAACGATTCTGTACTCATGAATCCAAGTGATTCAAGGGAATACGTAAAATAGTCAAGCCTCAATTCAGCGATGTTTCAATAAATAACTTACACGACTGCACGTCGATACCAAAGTTGCAACCACACATACACACTTTTGGAATCTCGACCGATCAAACTGAATCGACTCGGTAACTAACTATGCGCTCATTGGCTCGAACG
This sequence comes from Allium sativum, assembly GCA_030737875.1. Taxonomy (NCBI): domain Eukaryota; kingdom Viridiplantae; phylum Streptophyta; class Magnoliopsida; order Asparagales; family Amaryllidaceae; genus Allium; species Allium sativum. Next base: position 1,039,468,486 of record CM060916.1, on the reverse strand, counting down.
ATCCAAGAGTGCACATCAAACAATCGAGCTCCGGTTTAACAACTTTTCAAAAGCTAATTTGCAAGATCGTACGGTCGAGACATACCATCTAATTCTACAATACTTATTCCAACTCGGACCGCATCGCGTAAAACCACGGGCAAGTGTGTGAGTGCATACGTGACTCCAACCCGACAAGGACTCCTTTACATTTCACTGTATTGAGAGTTGGTGATTAATGTTTGATTTCTTGAATCGATAGAGATTTGATGGCTCAGACAGATTCCAACCTGAGCGGCAAGATTCAAGCAATTCAAACCTCTCAAGAATGCTGGAATCCCAAATTCATGCCAATAGTCTTCAACAATGCGTCTCAACCGCTTCGAAGCAGTGCACACTTAAGTGTATAACTCAATGGAAAGGTCACGATAAATCGCTAAGCACAGCATAAAGATCTTTCTAGCCATCCCCAAACTTGTCTCAGTTCAAAGCATGTCCCGCTAACATAAGACATACTATGGGGGGAAAATGTTAACTGACATTTTGGTCCAGTTACAAGAAGAAGACCAAGCCCACACGACTCGTCCTATAGCGTGGTTTAACGGCCCAAAATTTAGCCAAGATGGGATCATGCAAGAATAGTTGTCACGGCTCTGTGCTCGGGTCAGACCGAGCATATTATCAGGTTAGGTTTCACTTGGACCTTCAAAAAGGAAACAAGAGTCGAGACGTATTCCCGTATTTTCTGGTATTAAATTATTTCCTCTATGTGTGTTGTATTAATCTGATTTTATAATCTGATTTGTTTGCATACTATGATATTATATCATATAAATGCAGTTTTCTCTTTGTGTAAAGAGTTTGACATACTATATTTTATTCGTTCTGTTATGAGATTATATTCCATTCTACTCTTATTTTGTAGTGTTAATGTTCTTCTTCTATTATAATATTTCTTTCTTTTCTTGTTTTTTCTTTTCTTATCCTCTAATTTCTTTCTATTAACAATCTGGCTTTCCGTGGTTTTGAGTTGGACATGAGTAGTTACATGTATGTTTAAACGGTATGGAAAAGATGCGCCATTATAATATATGTGTTCGATCGATTTCATTTAGGACATGAGCCAGTCCATATCCGATTCGATTTTATTTAGGATAAAACTGAACACACCTCCATCCGGCCCAATTCGACTGATTTACACGCCCAACTTTCATCTTGTTCTTCCTTTCTGTTATACTCCAGTAACCCAATATAGTGCATGCACCATGCACTTGTATGCCTCAAATATCATCGATCCATCCAGCGATCATCACCATGATCGACCGTCACCTCCTCTCCCCTTCGCACTGCTCGACGTCGCCTCCAAAGCATTTAGGCAATTTCCAACCCAAAGCCAATAGTCGCAACCCCTTAATTCGGGCGATATAAATGTTACTAAAAGCCACCATATTCCACCACCCAATCCTCCTCGACACCCTGAATTTCGAATTGATCTTCAATTCCTCTAACTTGCTTCGAGTACAAGTAAAAACAAACTCTAGCATAAAAACAATTCGTTATGGCCGCTGTGTTAAGCGCAAACTACCCCACAACTGATCGAACAACACCAAACATTGTCAAATGCAAGATCACAGTGAATGGAAGGCAAAGCAACTAGTTTCAGGATTTACAAACAAGTATGGATTTTTATTTGCATTTTAGAAGTTATAGGAAGAAGTAAAAAAACAGTGTTTGAATTTTCAGAAAAAGATAGTGTTTTATCTTATTGTTTCCTACCTGCCTATGTATTATTATTATTATTATCATTTCTCTTTTTTTTCATTTAATAATTGATGCCATGATTAAGTTAGAGGAGAAGAGATTGCAAAGAAAAAGAGAAATGAAAATTTGAGGAAAACACCATACACACACACAAATATATATAAATATATATATATATATATACATGACTAAGAACGAAAAAATGAAAAGTAAATAAAAAAGACTATATTGCCCATTGATCATGACAAACCTTACCCTAAGTCCAAGCTAGTACATACTCAACTGCTACTAAGTACATATCATTTAGTACATGCCTTGGAACTTTCCTTTCTTATGTACTTAATGTACTTACATTAATCTTTTAAAAAATTTATTTAAATCTAAATCTTATTTATCTTTTAATGTATTAAATCATGGTAACTTTAAATATAATGTATAAATTAAAATATGACTTTACTTATCTTATATGTAAACAACAAATCATTACAAATTATAAGATTTTTATTTTAAAATTTATTAAACATCAAATCATCAGATTTGAATTATAATAATATATATTTAAGTATTTATTTACTTATTTTATTATTAAAAATTAAAATCACATTATTTAATTTCATAATATTAATATATCACTTATAGTCCTTAAACCTTATTATATAACCATATATACATTTAAACTAAGTTTAAAACTAATTTTCTTACATTAAACTTACATGATTTAGAAAACTATAAACCATCAAAACCATTATTTGACTATTTAAAATAAATTCTTTAACATTAACTAATCATCACAAATGGAGTTTAAATTATTAATATAACAAATATAATTATCAAATAAGTTAAATATTCATAAATTGAATTGATAAAATTTTGAGTTGTGTAACAATACCTTACACATGCATCATATCACTCACAAATGCACTAGGGTTTTGGTTGCATTTTGGTATTTTTTTCATTTACATTTCTAAGTTTGTAAAAGGAGGGCAGACCTTTACGAAATTCATAAATTCCTAAATGAAGATGAAGCTCCTTTAATGGCTTCTCTTCTTCTCTCTTCCTTACTAACTTTCTTAAACTACACTCAAATGGACTCCAAACTCAATCAAACTTTGTCAAAGACCTTAGATCACCATTATAATATAGTTTAGCATCAAAGAAGTTGAAGGGTAGAGGAGGACACAGGGAGGCCCATAGCACCAAGGAAGAAGAACGGAGGAAAAACAAGAAAGGAAAGAGGTTGCTAACTTGGATCTGGGCTTTGACTTGATTCTTACTTTAATAGTAAGTGGCATATATGATCGATATTAATGGATTTGAATAAACTTGTATAAGTAGAATGGTCTTGAAACAAAGTACATAAAGTTTAGTAAGGGATTCAGTTGAATTGGCCCTGAACTTGAAAGTGCACTTATACTGATGGTCGCCATATATGCAATTCGTAAATATTGTGTGTTCGGCAATTTCTATGAAGTTTTATAGAGACGTACTAAGGGATTTCTTGCTATATTTATCTTGTATTATATGCATGCTTACTATCTTGAATTTATTAGATAGTTAAAAGTTAAGCAACATATCGAAAACAATATAAAAAAAATAGTGCAAAAATGCCATGTTCAGCCTTGATTTTCAAACTTCAAAGATTTCAAAAGCACTTTAAGTTTATGTAGATTTCCTCCTTCTTTTTACAATTATTTCTTGGCTCTTCCTAGAATATTTTACGATATATTATATCTTTTCAAAATATCTTCTCAAAATATCTACTTAATAAATATCTTTTTTAAAATAAAGTTATCAAGATATCTCCTTTATAAATATCTTATTTAAAATATCTCCTTTGTAAATATCTTCTTGGAAATATCTTCTTTTAAATCATGTCTTGTTTAATTACTTAATTGAAAAGTAATTGAAAAGGCATACCCCTAATAAGCCGACGAGTAGGCTTATCTGTTTGTGAGATTCAATAATGGGGTATCTAGGCAAGTGGTGATGCAACCGATGATCGAACTTACTTGTCTTCGCTCATGAACTAGGAATAGTTAAGTTGAGAATGCCACAAGCGACTTAAGTATAGAAACTGTTATTTCTATAAATAATTGTTCTCAACGGGGTAGTTGGCTTCTTCGATTATCAAACTAAATGACAAATTAACTTGAATCTTCAAATCAATGTTTTAAAGATAAGCGTAATTTAAATAGTTTTGGGTCTATCATGATGATGTGTTTATTACATTCATCTCTAACCCTTTGTGAATAAACACTCTAAGTAAATACAACTTTAAGAGAATGTTTTAAAGATAAATATAAGTGAAACTATTTTGGGTTTGTTCAGACAATGTGTTAAATGCATTCATCTTTAACCCTTTCAGAATATGCACATGAAGTAAATACAATTGGATTTTTAAATGAATATTTTAAAGATAATTATAAAAGGAATTATTTTGGGTTTGTAGTAAAAGATGTTTTAGTAACATATGTTTTTAAACCTCCGAATTGTAGTTAAACTGGAAACTTACGGTTTAACGATTTTGGATATACTGAAATATTTAATAGTAGATTTTAAAGATTGTAACAATATTGAATCTTTATGATAAAGATAGTAAAGAATATGTTTAAACTTATAAAAGAGAAAAGATTCTTAGTAAACAATGATTTTAACCTCTCTGATTATTTTTATTTTTATTTTGGCAAGGCAAACAAGTTGTTTAGAGTGGATCGTGCCACTTTCATTATAACTAGTAATGATACATGGGAGAACAGGTGATGGAGAGTTAATCTATCAGCTACATACGAATTTGAAGTGGACCGTCCATTATATCTAACTAGATTACATCACAGGAGTCCAGAAAAATCTCATACTACTATATCATGCAGCAATCAACTTTCAAATCTGGCTGCAGACCACAAGCACAGATGTATTTCAGCTGAAGAAAACTCAACAATATCACATATAGAACTCACCACTCAGACAAGCCTCAACATAGCACTTTTTTTTACACAGCACCAGTTCCAAATGACAACAGCATTGCCTTGATATATCAGTTGAAAACTCAAGCAACCAACTAATATAGCAAGGAACAAAAGCAGCTATGACACCCAAAAATAGTGCGACTTCCTCCCTCAACTCACAGACTAACCCAACCACAAATACCAAAGTATTATCCAGCCAAAACAGCAAAAGATACAACACAGACAACACCCAAGCTTGCAAACATCTCAAGTCGAAACCCAACAATATAGTGTAAACAACTTCCAATCGAGAAACTGAGAAATTGAGAAGGCAAGGATAGATCTGGTTGGAACGATGAATGATGATTAGATCGAGGAAAGCCTACAGATCTATATTAGGGATTTATTGCCATATAGATGTACTAAGGGATTTATTTCCATATTTATCTTGTATTATATGCATGCTTGCTATCTTGAATTTATTAGATAGTTAAAGGTTTAGTAACATATCAAAAAGGGTAAAAAAATTAGTAGTGCAAAAATGCCAGGTTCAGCCTTGATTTTCGAACTTCTAAATTTTCAAAAGCACTTTAAGTTTATGTAAATTTCCTCCTTTTTACAATTATTTCTTGATTGTTCCTAGAATATTTTACAATATATTATATCTTTTCAAAATATCTTCTCAAAATATCTACTTAATAAATATATTTTTAAAATAAAGTTATCAAGATATCTCCTTTGTAAATATCTTCTTTAAAACATCTCCTTTGTAAATATCTTCTTTTAAATCATGTCTTGTTTAATTACTTAATTGAAAAGTAATTGAAAATGCATAACTCTAAAAAGCCAAAGAGTAGGCTTATCTATTTGTTAGATTCAATAATGGGGTATCTAGGCAAGTGGTGATGCAACCAATGATCGAACTTACTTGTCTTCGCTCATGAACTAGGAATAGTTAAGTTGAGAATGTCATAAATGACTAAAGCATACGAACTTTTATTTCTATAAGTAATTGTTCTCAACGGAGCAGTCGGTTATTCGATTATCGAACTAAATGACATATTAACTTAAATCTTCAAAAGAATGTTTTAAAGATAAGCGCAATTTAAATAGTTTTGGGTTTGTCATGACAATGTGTTTATTACATTCATCTTTAACCCTCTCTGAATATACACTTGAAGTAAATACAACTTTAAGAGAATGTTTTAAAGATAAATATAAGTGAAATTGTTTTTGGTTTGTTCAGACAATGTGTTAAATGCATTCATCTTTAACCCCTTCAGAATATGCACATGAAGTAAATATAATTGGATTTTTAAATGAATATTTTAAAGATAATTATGAAAGGAATTATTCTGGGTTTGTAGTAAAAGATGTTTTAGTAACATATGATTTTAAACCTCTGAATTGTAGTACAACTGGAATGTTATGATTTAACAATTTTGGATATACTGAAATCTTTAATAGCAGATTTTAAAGATTGTAACAATATTGAATATTTTTGATAAAGATAGTAAAGAAGATGTGTTTATTACATTCATCTTTAACCTTCTCTGAATATACACTCGAAGTAAATACAACTTTAAGAGAATGTTTTAAAGATAAATATAAGTGAAATTATTTTTGGTTTGTTCAGACAATGTGTTAAATGCATTCATCTTTAACCCCTTCAGAATATACACATGAAGTAAATATAATTGGATTTTTAAATGAATATTTTAAAGATAATTATGAAAGGAATTATTTTCGGTTTGTAGTAAAAGATGTTTAGTAACATATGTTTTTAAACCTCTGAATTGTAGTAAAACTGGAAAGTTACGATTTAACGATTTTGGATATACTGAAATCTTTAATAGCAGATTTTAAAGATTGTAACAATATTGAATCTTTATGATAAAGATAGTAAAGAAGATGTTTTAACTTATAAAAGAGAAAAAATTCTTTGTAAACAATGATTTTAACCTCTATGATTATTATTATTTTTATTTTGGCAAGGCAAACCGGTTGTTTAGAGTGGATCGTGCCACTTTCATTATAATTAGTAATGACACATGGGAGAATAGGTGATGGACAGTTAATCTATCAGCTACATACACTTTTGAAGTGGACCGCCTACTATATCTAACTAGATTACAACACACGACTCGAGAAAAATCTCATACTACTATATCATTCCATACATTACACAAGCTACACCCAAACAAGAAGACATAAAATGAACGGAAGTCCAAGGATAGTTGCTTCGAGTTCCAGTGTAACTTGCAGCAATCAACTTCCAAATCTGGCCGCAGACTACAAACAGAGATGTATACATTTCAGCTGAAGAAAACTCAACAATATCACATATAGAACTCACTACTCAGCACAAGCCTCAACATAGCACTTTGCTTACACCGCACCACTTCCAAATGGCAGCATCATTGTCTTGCTATATCAGTTGAAAACTCAAGCAAGCAACCAACTAATACAGCAAGGAACAAAAGCAGCTATGACACCCAAAAAACAGTGCTACTTCCTCCCTCAACTCATAGACTAACCCAACCACAAATACCAAAGTATTATCCAGCCAAAATAGCAAAAGATATAATACAGACAACACCCAAGCTTGCAAACATCTCAAGTCGAAACCCAACAATACAGTGTAAACAACTTCCAATCGAGAAACTGAGAAATTGAGAAGGCAAGGATATATTTGGTTGGAACGATGAACGATGATTAGATCGAGGAAAGCCTACAGATCTATATTAGGGTTAGGGACCGAAGGCTGCCTACCACGCTAGCAAAAACTGAAAAAGGAAAGGAGAAGAGAACTGGAGAAATTCGGTTTGAAAGGAAGTGGAAATGAGAGGCAAAGGATCGAAGAAAAAGATGAGGAGGAGGAGTAGAAACTTATTGCAATTATCTAGTTGCCATTGTAGTACAAGCTCAGAGTCTTGATTATATTTCAAAGAAAGAAAATCTTCCAAATGATTTTGTAAATATACTTATACCATAGAGATAAGTATTTAAAGGGGATTATTATTGACACTTCAAGTATTGTTAAGGAAAGGTCAATTTAAAAAGAAAATAAATTTTGTTAAGGGGAGTATCAATGTAGAGAGCAACCCGTTAACATATAAAGTTTATTTTTACCAAATTAGTCTTCATTACAATAATCCTTTTTTTAATTGTTAATTAGAAAAATTATACAGTATATAAGTTGAACTGCATCATATTTTATACTAAATTATCAAATAAACTCATTTGTTGATATGCATCTAATCAGATGAAAATATATCATTTATAGGAAATTATTACGCATATATCGAACAATTTTTTTTATACGGTATCCCACCGCCAAATTTGTCGATACACCTTATTTCCCCAAACGATCGCTTTTTTGTTTGTTGATAATTTAAGGATCTTGTTTTTTGCATTTGAAATTAATTGAGATTCAGGATGGTAACTGGTGTTATTACCAAGGTAAAACGGGAATGTAAAAAATTAAGTACGTGACCCCCCTAACATTCTTTTTATGATTTGAGTGTTTTTAAAATTTGACCTCCCCTTAACAATATTTGGAGTGTCAATAACATTACCCTTATATACCTCTTGAAGTAGTGAAGACTACAATGTAATAGGGAGAATACATTCATATATCTTTTATATGTAGAAATTGAACATATACGCAAGTATATAAAATAATATTAACTAAGTAGAAGTTTGATTAATAAATGATGTCATATTAGATAAATGAAGTCTTACTAATAAAAGAAGTTATAATTAATGAAAGATCAATTAAGCAAGAAAGGAATTAGAAGTCATTTTTATGACTTAATCATGCTTCACGTATTAACCATGTTGTATGACTTAACACTGCTTTGGATGTTTATTAGTTTGTTATGGAAAATGTGTGAGGCTTATTTTCCATATACAGTCATCTATTTGGAACTTGATAGTCGATTAGTCGACTATTGAATTTGACTAGAAATTAATCGAATTAGTTTACAGGAGATTGGGATTAATAAGTGTTCTATTTATCGAAAACCACTTCAAAAATCAAAACTAGTATACAAGTTCTATGTTTGGAAGCAGTTGTAAAGTGAAATATATGTGAAGATTTGAGATCTTTTCGAGATGCTTAAACACATGTAGTTTTTTGTAATCTATTGAGGATGTGGGAGTCCATGTGCGATTCTGAGACCTATTGAGGTATGAGGATCCATATGCGACTCTGAGATCTGTTGAGGAATCCGTGTATATTTCTGAGATCTATTGAAATGTGGGGACCTAGTTAGTATTTTGAAATCTATTGAGCTGTAGGAATCCATCTAGGGATTCATGTTTTATTCGAGTGATGAAAACTCATATAAAAGATACTGAGTGTAACATCGGTTGAAATTAATGATTCAAATATTAGTGGAGAAGGAAAGAAATTGATTGATTGTCAATCAATTAATTGGCTTGTATATGGAAAGATATAAGAGGAAGTTTGTGGAAGAAAAATAAAGATCAATCAAGCAATTAATGAAGAATCAATTTACTTAGGGAAAAAGATTGAGACCATAATTGTGCCATCCATTTATGCTCCAATCAAATCAAGGAAGATATTATATTTATCTTTCCTTCATGTCCAAGTAATCTAGAAACTTCTCTTCTTTATCCCCAAGAAATCCCTCTATATAAACAGGGGTCATGTTATTGTATGAAGCATGAAATCCACCATTAGTCTTCTCACTTTTGCAATCTTTTGTACTCATTTCTTCATTGAGAAATAAAAGTTGTTGGGTCTCCGTGGACGTAGGCAAAGCCGAATCACGTTAAAAATTGGTGTGCTCTTTCCTCTATTTTCTATTTTTTTTTGTTCTTTCTATAATTCATGCCACTTGTTTTTATTTATTTTTGGCATTGTTGAAATTGTTGACAGACTAGATCATTGGGTTTATTTGTATTCCGCTGCCCAAATCTCTGATTTTGCACTACAGATTGGTATCAGAGCTAGTTGTCATGTTCAAAGACTTTTTCAACCATGTCAAATTCCGTAAAGAATAGCGGTGGTAGAAGCGCTACAAATTATGGAGTCGCTAGGTTTGATGGAAAGGGAGATTTTGGCACATGGAAGATGAAGATGGAAGCGGTGTTGAAGAAAGAGAGGACATTTAAAGTTGTCTCAGATCCAGAGAAATTGAAGAAATTAGCACCTGAAGAGTTAGAAGAATTGGAAGAGGATGCTCTTACTACCATCCTGCTTAGTCTTTCTGATGAAGTACTTAGAGAGTTTTCTCATGTGAAAACTGCTAAGGAATTGTGGGATGCTCTTCAGAGAAAGCTCTACGACAAGTCTCTCACCAACCGCATCATCTTACAGCAACAACTCTATTCTTTCAAAATGAGGCCCGGAACAGATGGATTTGCTCATATAGATGCCCTCAACACACTTGTCATGAATCTTCGAGCAGCTGATGTAAAGATTGAGGATGAGGCGCAAGCTGTTATTCTTTTATGTTCTTTACCTGCAGAGTATAACACTTTTGTTAACTCTATGATCTATGGACGTTCGTCTATTTGCTTGGAGGATGCGAAGACAAATTTGTATAACGAGATGTTGAGAGGAAAGTTAGCAAGCATGAGCATGGAGAATGATTCTGAAAGCCTTGTTGCATAGAGAGAAAGAAGTAAAAGTAGACCCAATCGTGGTGGAGATAGAGCAAAGTCCAGATCTCAGTCAAGAGGGCCCGGAAGGGAGTTTTTCATTATTGCAGAAAACCTGGACATTATTTTGCAAGTTGCCCCAAGTTGGAGAATAAAAATAAAGTTGTTTCCCAGAAGGCTTCAGCATCTACAGCGGAGACATCAGATTCAGATAATGATCCTGGCATTTTTACAATTTCTGCCTCTCCTATGAAGAGTACTTTGTGGATTATTGATCGGGAGCATCCTATCACATGACACCTGGTAGGCACTCTTTTTCCACTTATCGTCAACTTGATGGAGGAGAGGTTCTTATGGGAAATAATGCTTCTGGTAGCATGATTGGTATTAGAACAGTAAAAATCAGGATGTTTGATGGTGTTGTTCGTACTTTATGTGATGTCAGGCATGTGCCTGATTTAAGGCGTAGTTTGATCTCAGTTGGAGCATTGTGCAATTATGGCTTAAAGTGTGTAATTGAAAAAGATTCATTAAAAATTACAAATGGCTCATTGATAGTAATGAAAGGGGTAAAAGCTGGAAATCTATATTTGCTGAAGGGTACAACTGCTGTTGCGGAGTCTGCTTCAGTTATTAATTTAGTTGATTCAGCTTCTACCAGATTGTGGCATTTTCGTATGGGCCACATTGGAGAGTGCAGTTTAGAAGTATTGAGAAAGCGAGGCTTGATTGACGGCGTTCATCATTCAAAACTTGACTTTTGTGAAGGACGTGTACTTGGAAAGCAGACGAAGGTTTCTTTTGACATTGCAGAGCATAAGTATAAAGATGTTTTAGAGTATGTTCATACTGATGTTTGGGGCCCCGCACCTTGCCTATCTTATGGAGGAGCCAGGTATTTCGTTTCATTTGTTGATGATTTTTCTAGAAAAGTATGCGTTTACTTTATGAAGTCCAAAGATGAAACTTTTGATAGGTTTCAAAGTTGGAAATCTCTTGTTGAGAAGCAGTCCGGAAAGAAAGTGAAGGTTCTTCGTTCAGTTAATGGTGGTGAATCCACTTCTCAAAAATTCATCAAATTTTGTGAGTCCGAGGGAACTAAAAGACATTATACCACACCAGGAGACCCTCAGTCAAATGAGGTTGCAGAGAGAATGAATCGGACTTTGTTGGAAAGAACTCATTGCTTACGGCTGACTGCGAGATTAAATAAGAGATTTTGGGCTGAAGCATTATCTACGACGGTTTTTCTTATCAACCGCACGCCTTTTACCGCCATAGATATGAAGATTCCTGAAGAAGTATGGAAGGGAGGGCCTGTATCATATTCCTTTCTCAGAGTGTTTGGTTGTCCAGCTTATGTGCATGAGAGAAAAGGGAAGTTGGATCCAAGATTGCGCAAGTGTATTTTTCTTGGATATAAGAAAGGAATTAAGGGGTATAGGATGTGGTGTCCTACTACCCAGAAGATTGTTACTAGCAGGCATGTTACATTTGATGAGAAGGCTATGTTGAAGGTGGAGCCTTCTTCTTCAGTTAATGATGATGTTGAGAGGACAAATTCAGAATACCAAACACAAGGCAGATCATCAAACTTCCATACGAGTAAAAATGGTGATTCCGATGACACCGTGGGTGATAGGGAAGAGACAGAAGATCAACCTCAAGGTGGAGCTCAAATTCACACTCTACCAACGAGAGAGAAGAAAAGACCTACATGGCTCGATGATTTTGTGGGATTAAGCATTGAAGATATTGACTTTGATGACATGGCAGCTTATGCGTTAAGCATATTTCATGATGAACCAAGATATTACAAAGATGCAATTAGTTCAGTCGATAGCTCCAGTTGGCTAGTAGCAATGGAGGAGGAGATTGAGTCTTTGCACAAAAATCACACTTGGGATTTAGTGCCACTTCCTTCCGACAAGAGAGCAATTGGATGTAAATGGATCTATAAGGTGAAAGATGGCGGTAATGGTGACTTGAGGTACAAAGCAAGATTTGTGGAGAAGGGTTATGTTCAGAAGAAAGATGTGGAGTTTCATGATATTTTTTCTCCGGTTGTTAGACACACTTCCATTCGCATTCTTTTGGCATTAGTTGCTCACTTCGACATGGAGTTGGAACAACTAGATGTCAAGACAGCATTCTTGCATGGTGATCTTGAGGAGGACATTTACCTACGGCAGCCAGAGGGGTTCATTTATAGCAGCAGGCCAGGTCATGTTTGTAAACTTAACAAATCTCTTTATGGCTTAAAACAGTCTCCTAGACAATGGTATAAGAAATTTGATAAGTTTATGATCTCACATGGTTACTCTAGAAGCTTTAAGGACCAATGTGTCTATTTTAAAAAAATGTAATGATGACATCATCTATTTGTTACTTTATGTTGATGATATGTTGATAGTTTCTAAGAACATGTCTAAAATTTCGGAGTTGAAGATGGAGCTCATTGAGGAATTTGAGATGAAAGATTTGGGAAACGCACAGAGAATTTTGGGGATGGAGATTCAGAGGGATAGAAAGCAAAGAGTTTTGAGGCTCACTCAAACTCAATACATCGAGAAAGTCCTATCTCGATTCGGTATGGAGAATGCTAAACCGGTGGCTAATCCATTAGACTCTCAATTCAAGCTATCCAGAGATATGTGTCCCACATCGGATGAAGACAAAAGGGATATGCGTAATATTCCTTATTCTTGTGCGGTTGGAAGCCTTATGTATGCTATGGTATGCACAAGGCCTGATTTAGCTTATGCAGTTGGAGTTGTCAGTCGATATATGTTTGACCTAGGTAAAGAACATTGGCAAGCAGTGAAGTAGATACTCAGATATCTTCGTGGCACTTCTTCAGTTGGCTTGTTATATGGTGGAGTAGATGGATACATCTCTCTTGGAGGATACTTTGATTCAGATTACGTGGGGATAGAGATGGACGGAAGTTGGTGTCGGGCTATGTTTTTACACTTGGCATAGGCCCGATTTCGTGGAGATCAAAGTTGTAGTCTATCGTAGCTTTGTCGACTACCGAAGCAGAGTTGATATCGATTGTGGAAGCAACAAAGGAAGGATTGTACTTACTTCAGTTGTTGGATGATCTTTCAATGGCGCAGCAGACAATGGAGCTATTTTCAGACAGTCAAAGTGTGATTCATCTTGTTGAGAATCAGGCTTATAGTTCACGGACGAAGCACATTGATGTTAGAGGCTTCTTTCTTATACTTGAGGAAGAACGAAGCAAGATCAAATTGTTGAAAGTGGGTACTTCAGATAATCCTTCAGATATGATGACCAAGTCACTTCCAAAGGACAAGTTTGAGCATTGCTCAAACTTGATCAGTTTGCTTCCTATTACTTGAGCGACATGGGGCGCTGGGCCCAACAACTTTATGTTAATTGTTGAAGATGAGATAATGAAGAAAGATTGCCATATTTGAATCAAGGTGGAGTGTTGAAATTAATGATTCAAATATTAGTGGAGAAGGAAAGAAATTGATTGATTGTCAATCAATTAATTGGCTTGTATATGGAAAGATACAAGAGGAAGTTTGTGGAAGAAAAATAAAAGATCAATCAAGCAATTAATGAAGAATCAATTTACTTAGGAAAAGATATTGAGACCATAATTGTGCCATCCATTTATGCTCCAATCAAATCAAGGAAGATATTATATTTATCTTTCCTTCATGTCCAAGTAATCTAGAAACTTCTCTTCTTTATCCCCAAGAAATCCCTCTATATAAACAGGGGTCATGTTATTGTATGAAGCATTAAATCCACCATTAGTCTTCTCTCTTTTGTAATCTTTTGTACTCATTTCTTCATTGAGAAATAAAAGTTGTTGGGTCTCCGTGGACGTAGGCAAAGCCGAACCACGTTAAAAATTGGTGTGCTCTTTCCTCTATTTTCTATTTTTTTGTTCTTTCTATAATTCGTGCCACTTGTTTTTATTTTTTTTGGCGTTGTTGATATTGTTGACAGACTAGATCATTGGGTTTATTTGTATTCAGCTGCCCAAAACTCTCATTTTGCACTACAACATCGACATTGGAAATGGCTAAAAACATGGTAGGATGCATAACCTGGAGTTTAGCCAACCCACGATAGGGTATGTCAATTCCATATCTAGAGTATGTTTATAGATGTTGCACGCGGAAGTCGATGGTACTTGGTCCCATGTGTTGCACATTGGTGTTTTCATGCATAGACCGGTTATGTTTACCTTATGGTATATCTATCTAGAGATATACGACTCACAAAAGGTAGTTTCTGATCCTTGTGCATGGAGTTCGGATCCGGTTTGATCTAGAGAGATCTCCATGGAAAATCCAATATGCAAATGCACCTTAGAGGTTTTGAATGTACCATACTATGCTATCGAATGTAATCAATGCAAGCATTCCAGCTATTTGATATGATTTATATTCTATACCTAGACATTATCTATTATATAACTATATTAAACCTAACGAATGTTTGGATGATTTTGAAGGGAAATCATTACGTAAATCCATACGGTCTCAAACTGCATTGAAATATATCACATATATGTTGAGTTTCTCACGTTGGTTTACTAGCTTGATTTGGGTATTATTTTTTTATATTGCTTGGGTCAAACCATGTTTCCAGCCCATTGTCGCTTTGGATCTTCTGGAGAAGAATTGGGGTTTACTTATCGTACTATTTATATCCGTTGCATTCCATGTTGTACATTAGCATTGTGAGGATAGATTGTTATAAAAGTCCAAGATGATGGTAGATTTGTTTTTCTTTGATGGTTGTATTCATAAAGTTTTGTTTTATATATATCATTTCTGATATTATATATTATTGTTCCATTATGAGATTCTAGTATTATGTCATCTTCTTCCTTATTTTGTTTCTATTTATTTTTATTTCATCCTAACTTTCCGTCTTTTCGCCACTTCGGTGTTTGGCATATGAATATGGTAGACGTATTATTTTCTACGTTCGAGGGTCAAAAAGTTAGGACATTACTAGGTCAAAATCAAAATGTTATATATTCTATATTTAGAACATGAATCTTGAAAACTTCAAATATTATAAATTTTCTTTTGTTATAAAATCAAATCATTTACAACTTAGCTCGTCAATCAAATTCAAAACATTTATAAGTTCTTGTTTAGATTCATAAATTTGTATTTCTAAGTTCTGAAATCATTTATAAGTCGTTTTATAAGTTCATAAGTCAATTTCTTAAATCATTTTTAAAAACATTTGAAACCATTATAAAACTTACTCGTTCATAAATCATAAACTTGTCTTCAAAACTTGATTTTAGTTTAAGTAGTTGAAATCTCATTTATAAAACTTAGTTATAAACTGGGATTCATTTATAAACTCCTTTAGAAAATCAATTTTCGAAATCTAAATTTCTTTTGCTAAACTTGATTTTATGTAACTTATGTAAAATTAGCTCATAAAACTTCTTTGTTAAAGAAAAATATGTTCATAACCTTCAATACTTACTAATTTAGTTTTATAGCAAATCATTGTATTTCAAATTACTAAATTAGGTCATTTATCCCTAATCATCTAATCATGTTTATTTATTAATATCATATCAAGGTTGAATTTAATTTAGCAATCTTCATCTAAATCGGGTTTTATGTTATTATGTTAGAAAGTTCATATGGATATAATATGAAATTGAATAACATTTAGTCACATTGAAAAATCTTGTTGGATCCCTTCAACCTGTCCCCTAGCATCACAGCTCATATAGCAACATATATGCATGTAAGTTAATTCATATAAGATGAATCTTTAGGTACTAAGCGGGTAATGTAGAAGATTATCCGCTCTAGCAGTGGGAATATATTCAAACCAACTGAATAAGCAGTAAGTCATCCAAAACAAGAAAATATGCAATTTAATATGAAATCAACAGTGAATATTGTTACATGGTATAACAATATTCCAAAAAGTGTGAGTTTTAACTCACTCATCCAATCAATGATTTCGTGTCGTCAAACAGTTAAAATCAAAGGTATTCAATTTTAACTAAAAATTTAACAATCTCCAAATGAAACCAATCTAACTCCTATACATAGTTTCGTCGATACGAATCCAACAAAATTGGCCGAGTCCAAATCAAACCTCGTACAAAACATGTACATGTGTAACAAGATTTAGTCGACACAATAATGACTTGTTTTTTCAATCGCTTCGAGTCGATAATTAAACCAACTCAAACCGTTTAAAATGATAGATTGTTAATTACCATGGGTTTAAAATAAATCATCGCAGAACCATAGACATAGAAATACAGAACATCTCGCAGCGGAAGTAAAATTTATGTAGTAATGCAAAAAAATTAATTTATACATTTCAGAGTACAAAATGAATACATATACAACGGAAGATGGAAGGCAGAAAAATACGTGAAAAAATGGTGGAAACAGAATATACAAGATAAATACTGAACTCCAGCGATACTCAAGCTTCAACAGACAAATCTCCATAGCTGAAATACTCGGTATGACCCGGTTTTTTTGCAAGAAAAACAAACAAAACACTCGAGTCAGAACTAACATTCTCATTTAAGTGAATTAACTCAAATGAAATGTTTAACAAAATGCAAATAACTTAAAGGATGTTGTGCATCTTCACGTGCATCACTTCTTTGTGAGCTAAAAAATATTTTAATCTGCAGTACTTGGGGCATGACAAAACTGTAAATTTATTTTAAAATTTTATATATATTCCGATTTGTAAAATTTTCTGTAAAATCTAATATTTATATAAATTTTACTTCCACTGCGAGATATTAGTATTTCTGTGTCTGTGTCTGTGTTTGTGTTTCTATGATGATTTAGTTTAACCCCATGGAAATTAACAATCTGTCGTTTCGAACGGTTTGAGTTGGCTTAATTATTGACTCAAAGCGATCGGAAAAGCAAGTCGTTACAATTGTGGTATAAAGTACATTTAATAATTAAAGATGTAATTGATTAACTTAATCACCTTTGATTAACACTAATTAGACGCGCTTAAACATGTTTAAATCATGCTTAGACATCATTGTTCCAGGTCATAACACATGAACCATGCTCTGCCTCCAAATCGAAAGTTGCGCCACCATCCTTGCATCGAATAGATCAACTTTCACGCCACTAGAAGCTCCTCTCCTTGGTGCGTCATCGCCCACAACTCCGACCCCAGTCGGCGACCGACTTCGCCAGAAGACAACGTTGGACGATAAACCATTCAATTTCATATCCTGGCATCGCCCGACCACCAAACGGCACCAGACCGCCACCAGTCGAAGTCTCTACCTTCTCTGCTTCCTTTTCCTTTAGAGCCCAACACCTATAACGCCACCTATGAGGAGCATTTCGCCAAAGAACGGATTGAGCACAGTTCGAATTTTTGGTGATTTCTGACTACTTCGTTCGTCCGACAGATGAATGGTAAGCATGGATGTATTTATATCATCGATACAGACAATTTTCAAGTTGGAGGTTTAGGCTAAAAATTGATGGATTGAAAGTGAATTTGGTCATTGATTTATTTGCAAAGGCTAGGGGTTTAAGCTCTAGAAAAGTGAAAGTTGAGATGCTTATATAACCTCATCCAAAACATTATTTATCGAGCCTAAAATTTTCCAAACTTCAAATGAGACATGTTTAGCATTGTTCTTAGGTAATAACCCACGGTTTGAACTCAATGAAGCTATTCTCGAAAGCAAATTCGTTTGTATGCAAAATATAGCTTTTCAAAACAGTTATTGTTGTATATAACATTGTTGTATACACAATTATATGTTTTTTGTTTGATGATAACAACCAAATATATATTATTATAAATGTGTTTGTTATTGTACTGTTTCATATATACATTACATATAGGAATATAATATTTATATTTAAATAGAATACGACTGTACAGAAATTCAAATATACACATCGTATTTTATTTAAATATAAAATTTTATCTCAAACAGTACAACTTTTACAACTCCACTATTTGTACAAATTCACAAATATTCTTCACATGATATTGTACTTGTATATAAACTGAATACGATAGACAAATTTGTTTGAACATAATAAAATAATATTTTTTTTCAATCTAATTTGTTTATTACAAATATTAGTACATTTTTTCTCATTTTTGTACATTTGTTCCTTAGTACAATGCTCATCACTCTAGTATACAGTCATTGCCTCACTACAGCATTTCATTCATTCACATTGCAATAATGGCACACACAAAAAAAAGGAAAAACATTTTTTTCTGTCCAAGTAGCCCACAATGATCCAATACAAATCAGCATGCCAAAAAACAAAGCAAGAAATCAGGTATGCAAGCAGGTAATGTTCACAAGTGTATAACAGTGAAAAAGGGCATGTTTCAATTAATTTTTTTTAACATGTGAAAATTTGGCAACTACAAAGCAATCTTCATTTCAAGCAAGATGTTAAAAAAAGGGGGGACCAAAAGCAACAGTGTACAACATGCATCAACATGCAAGGCTCAAGTGAACTAATTTGATGAAAATATACATGCAGAGGTTCAGTGAAGCAGCATAGAATTGTTTTCATGTTCAAATGGGTATAAAAAAGGAATCTCTTTTGAAATTTGAAAAGAAAAGTCACAGGTTCAAAAGCAGGAAAGAGATTAAGCTTGCAATCTTGGCAAATGTAGAATTTGGCAAGAAAAGATTTGGATAAAACATTTTTTTTATCATGCATGTATTCATAATTGCATGGTGCAATAATACACAATCAAGAAGCAGTTTCCTGGTTTGAAAAATCCAGCACATGCAGAATTTAACTTAGAAAACATTTTTATTTTTCAGGAACATACAAATAGGGTAACACAAAGCATATACACGGTGGTGCATCTCCATGTATACAAGAGTAGTCAATCAGCATGACTCAACAAAAGATCCAACCAAGTAAGGGTGCAACAGATTTAAAGTGCAACAAGGTACACAAGCTAGTACAGGTAAAGCATGTAACAAACAAGTGTACAAGTGCAATACAAACAAGAATGAAAACAGCCAAGATTTAAGTTCATGCATTCTTGCAAATGGCAAGTACAGCAAACAAGAATTCAGGGAAGTTTCTTTTTAACATTTTCAATGATCATTTCTTTTGGGGAAAGAAGTAAAGTTTGCAATTCAAGATGTTTCCAGTTTTGTAAGAGTGGTCATGACAAGGATAATGTGTGCATACACATGTACAAGGTGAATGGTGCAGAGCATAACTTTAAAGTGGCACACAACAATGCATAGTAATGTTGAATTCGTTTTTGACAACGTGTGACTGGTTTATGTGTTTCCAAAAATTGGAAATGTTTAAATCATTCCAGAAATCATTCAATGTTTTTCCAAATATACAATGGCAGGGATAAATTCGAATGACCTATAGAAATCAACCAAGGAAAGCAATTATTTCTTTCCTGAATTCAACCCCTTATTTTTTGGCAAAAAGATGATTTTCTACAAACATTTTTGGTCATTAAAACAATTTTGTTTTAGACTATATCAATCTTGGAAATACAAATTTGGCAAGCTTTTAAAAGGCATTCAATAAGCAAGCATACAAGATTTCAACAATATATGTATATGGAAAGCTATTTTTTTCCTGAAACATATTTTACATTTAAGGTAGTGGACAAGTTGATTATGGACAAGAAGTTGATTTCCAGTGTTAGCCAAAACATTTAAATATTTCCATAAATGAAGAAATGTATTTGGCAACAATTTTCAATCAACTAAATATTTCCAAGCATGACAAGATTTAATATTTCCAAGTTTTGCTGAAATACTGGACATAAAAACATTCCTACTTTAGACTACAAAATCAAGTCAAAGACAGCATGGAATAAAACAAATCAAATCTTTCTAGTTTTTCATCTCACAAATCAGTAAAGTTGTGTCATCAGTAAAGAGCATGATTGAAGCTTAATTTGTTCACATATGGTATCAGGAAATTAAAGGGTTTCCAGTTTTTGAATCAAAAATCATTTCAATACAAAATTGAGTGTGAACAAATATATATGTGGCAAGCATTCATGGACAAGCAATAATCAGCTATTGACCAGAATCATAAAGGGGCAAATTCAAGCAATCAAGGCAGCTACAAATTCAACAAATCAGGGCAAGTCATTATCACGAAATAAGAGGTTTTAGGATTTCTAAAATCCTATATAAACACCATTACATCATTGGAAATAGGCAGTCGAAACCAAAAAATCAATTTAAGCATTTCAAAGCAAGAAAATTCAGAAAAATTCTAGTTTCGATCGAGCCAAAGAGCAATCCCAAATCGGACGAGCAAAGCAATCGAAGAATCAAGCATCAGAGTTTTATTCCATCAACATCCAAGAATTCGGTTTGGGATAAAAGAGAGAAACCCTAGCCAAATTCTCCAGTCGCCATTGTTTCAGCGAGAAAGACATTGGGTGCAAATAAAAGAAGAATAGGCCGACCAATTTTGTTTGAAGGCCTTAGTTTGGTTTATTTTAAAAAGGGGGGTTTTTCTTTTTAGTTTTTATTTTGATTTGTATTGTTTTTTTATACTCCATCTGTAATCATTCTGAATCAGTTTACTAGTGTCTGTAAAACTAGGGGAAATCTGGTCTAGGGAATATAGACCAGTCTAGAGTTTTGAGCGTAGGGTTAGAATAGGAGCGAGGGGTTCGCAAGTTTACATGGTCTTGTAAGCGGGATCTGTTTTATCACCTAGTAGAAACTTTAGGAATGCAGCAGTAGGCAGAGTCTTGCCGAAGTTGGGTATCTCTGTGTGTTATTTTCTTTTTGCTTTTTATTTTTGCTGCATTCTGTGATATGATATTTTTTTCATCTCGCTTAATTTTGAATAAACCCTATTCACCCCCCCCCCTCTAGGGTTATTCTAGATCCAACAAGTGGTATCAGAGTTGGTATAAGGTTACAACATGATAGGGAGTTCTCGCTCTATGATCTAGTGGCGAAGTAGTGACTCTTATCCCTACATGTCTGTGGGTGGTTGTCTATGTCGAGAGGCAGGATGTAACGACCCGGATTTTTGAACAGTTTATTTTAAATATTTAGTATGGTTTTTAAATATTGAATTTAAAATATAATAATTTAATATGGTATATATGTTCGAATTTAATTTCAGAATATATACTGTTCAATTTAGGATAGCGTTATAATATTGAAACGTCGGTCTGTACGTTAAAACAGCGGTTCAGAATTTTAAAGGACCGCGATATAGTTTAGTTTTTAATTAAAGAAAAATCAAATCAAAACTTTAATCAGCCGACCTACATATGAAAATCTCGCAGCCTATTTCCTTTCTCGAGCCAAAATTCTTGTCTCCCTCTTTCAGCATCAACGAAACAACAAATTAATGGCTCGTACCATTTGTTCCCCAATTCACGCCTATATAAACCTTCGTTGGTTCCTTTTCTAAACCACGAAAACCAAAAATTCGATTCATTTCCTCCTTGCAGTCAAAAATTGAAACCACCGTTTAAATAAAATTAAAATAAAATCGCAAATCGCGATTTCCATCCATCAGATCGAGCTCAAGCCACCTAGAAGCGTTCGCGATTACCGAAAGGGGTGGGTTTGGAAACGACTTCGACGGAGAAGCTTGCGTGAGGAGCTGAGCGATTGGAAGTCATTGGGGGTTTCGGGGTAGTCAACGACGCTGAATAGTTGGAAGAGTGCGATGTACTGATGATGGTGGTGGGATGACAGGTTTGTTGAGGGGTTCGTGATTTCGATTTCAGAAATGGGATTGTGCGATTTCTGCGATGGGTTTGAGTTCGATTTTTCTTTGATGCAAACTAGCAGGGAGGTAGCCGATGCTAAAATGGAGGCTGATTTTGGTGACTGTCGTGGTTAGAAGAGGGTGCGTGTTCCAGGTGGAAGAAGGGTTAGGGTATTAATCAGGTAATTTAGGAAATTTTTACATCATTTATCTGATCATGGTTAAATTAATTTGTATTGACCTATATAATTAGCTAATGAAGTAATTAGGTTTTAAAACTAATCATTAAGTACAAAAACTAAGGAAAGATTAGTTAATGATGGTTACTGTATAAATATACAAACTAGGAAAAATATAATATTAGTTTGTTAGTTAATTACTTTTAATTAAATTAAAATGGTTTAATTTGTAGTCAAATTTTTAACGACTATATTTATTCATACTGAATCAGATTCAAACGTGAACTGATGAGTTACAACCGTGACAAAGTTATCTTCGAAATGAAATGGGTTTTGGCAATTTTGAAGTCAATTGAAACTGAAATGGATCAGAAAACAAAAACGCTGGTGAGTAAATCTCACTCACCTTTAGAATTATTTTTATTTCATTAAAAATAATTGTCTGTTGCTTGTGTGAATGTTTTCTGGTTGCTTTATATATATTAGTTATTTAGGCTATTATATATATATATTGGGTTGATTGATTGGTTGGATTCCCGCAGTCTCATTAGCGGATGCCCGCAGTTTCATAGCGGATGATTACCCTATACGCCCCACGCTATGATTAGTGGATGACCTTCTATACCGCGATATTCTGCCACGAAGCAGAATGGGTATTATTTATGTGCTAACATCTGTGGATGCAGGAAAACAGGTTGGAGGAATCCAACTGGATTCCTCAAAAATATATTATCTGTTTGTTTATTTGTTTGCATATATATTGTTATATATGATGTGTTAGAAAAATAAACAATTGGTTGCTTTGTGTGTTTTATCACTGGGCTTAAGTAATGATATTTAAAAATATCGTGAAAGGATATTTGGGATTTAAAAAAAAAAAGAGAAAATTCTATTTTAAATAGAATTTGAATTTTAAATGGAAATAAAATATAAACTTGTTTTGAAAAATAAAACAAGTAGTTTCTTATAAACGAAGTTATAAATAATTCTTTTATAACGAAGTTATAAATGAAGTGAAAAGAATTATCATTCGATAATTCAGAAATAGAAATACAAGTGTGAAATTGGGATTTGAAAAGGAATTTCAAAATAGGATTTGAAATGAAATTTTTAAATATATAACTCAAATGAAATTTGATTATAACATTTGAATAGTAGAATTCAAAGGAGTTTAAATATTTGAATTTTAAAAGGAGATTGAATATTAGAAATTCAAATAGAATTTGAATAGACGAAATTAGAATGGAAAAATAGAATTGGAATTCGGGAGATTAAAATAAAATTTGAATTCAAAGGAATTCGAATAAAGAATTTTCAAATAGATTTGAAATATAGAATTTCAAAGAAAAATCGAATAAGATTTGAAATATAGAATTTCAAAAGAAGAATTGAAATATGAAATTTGACTAGAGATTTGAAATGAAATTTCAGATATGAAGTTTGAATAAAGATTTGAATAGAAATTCAAGTATTGAATTTGAACATGGGATTGAATATAGAAATTCAAATAGAGATTTGAATATTGAATTTCAAAATAGAATTTGAAATAAACTTTGAAAATAGGATTTCAAAGTAGGATTGAAATAGGATTTCAAAATAAGAAATACAAGTAGTTTTGAAAGGGAATTTGAATTCAAAGGAGTTCAACTGGATTTGAAATAAGGAAAATTCAAATGAGATTTAAATAATGGGTTTTACCGAAGAGGATTTAAATATAAAGAATCTGAATAGAACTCAAATGGTATTAAATATAAGAGTTCAAACAAAACTCAAATGGAGTTTAAATAGAAAGAATTTGAATAAGAGAAATTCAAAGAGATTTGAAACATGGTATTTGGATTCAAAGAAATTAAAATGTGATATTGAAGTTCAAAGTAAAAAATGAGTTTAAATAGTTCAAATGGATTAAAAATGGGATTTGGATTCAAATAGTTGAAATAGAATTTGAATATAGAATTTGAATCGAATTGGAATTTGAATATAGATTTCAAATAAAAAAAAATGAAATAGAATATCAGATATATTTGTTGAGTTGGGAAAAATGGTTTGATATATATTTAAAATATATCAGAATGGAGTTGAATTTATATAAACGAAGTTTTAAAAGTTTATATATATAATTATAATTAAAACGAACTCGCCGCAGCGCTGCAGTTCGTAAAATAGCGATTCGAACTTCAATTGAGTATACAGAACTCAATTGAAGTCGGAATTCTTTGAAACAAGAAACGTCAGGACCGGTTTGATAGTAGTTTTCTAATGAAGGAGAAAAATATGAATTTCGTCGTATAGATTTTGAGTTATGTCAAAATCAAATTTTCAGAAAAACAGCGCCAGAACCATTATAAAACCATAACGGTTTATTTAATGATATTAAAGGATTTTAAGCAAATAAAAATCGAAATTTCTATTTAGAAAAATCCAGATTTGAGTTTTAAAACATATGTGAACTCCAGTGGAGTAATGAGTTGATTTCTGAAACAGAAATCAGATTTTTGATTTATTAAATAGAGTTAACTAATTCGAATAGTAATTAGTTAATGAGATTTCGAATTAATATTGGGCTTTGAATAAGCGAATTCGATTTGAAAATGTATATTCGAAATAGGAAAGAGAACTAGAATTGAAATTGAAATTCAATTTGGTTAGGGCAAGTTAAATATTTTATTTGAACATGTTATGTGTAACAAAGAAGCGAAATAGGCAAAATAGCTAATTAAAGAATAAATGAGCGAAAACTGAATTCAAACGATTGAATTGAGTTGAATTGAATTGAAACAGGTGAACATGTGTTAGACAGGTATGGGATAAAGTGATGAAGGTATATAATTAGTGTGCTCGACAAAAAGGTATATGTTTAAATTCATATATGGGTTTTATGCGCCGTATCGGCAAGCCGCTTGGCTTTTCCTTTTTCTTTTTGAGATTAGAAGATACCGGGAAGCTATTTGAAATTTCCCGATGCTCCCGATACAGGGGAGGTTATGGCGAATTTTTCCGGGAATTAAAAGAGTTAGAATATTTTTAAGATATTTTGAAATCATTGTATCGACGTATTGAATTCGATAGTAAAGTGAATATAAAAATCGAATGTTGTAAACAAAAGGGGATAGAGATAAGTGATTGGAATTGTTTCCAATTGCAAATAGAGACATTTTCTAATATATAGAAAATAAAAGAATTGATATTTGGAAACGTTTTCCAAATGGCATAAGAGGCCGAGATGATTATTGAAGATATTTGGTTAACAAATATTGTTAAGGAAAATATAGAAGTGATTTAATTAATGAAATATTAATTAAAGAGCCCAGTGATTTGTTTGATATGTTTGGATGAACACTTGTTTTTATTCGATAGTTAAATCACAGACTATCGAAGTTTTTGACCATCGTTGTCAATATGGAGAGACCGGTTGGATTATTATCCGAAGAACCACTCCGTATCGGCATAAGCATTGCGAACCAAGTATGCTGAATGTATTGAAGACGGAGTAAAGTGCAAGGGCTTTTCTAGTAATAGAAATAGTGCCTTCGGTTTCGTTCAGTCCCAGAACGAACGTAAATGGACGAATGTCTGACAGAGTATTTCCAATAATCAAATGGGTTGGTCTGTATGAATGTATATGGTTGCAACGGATTTATCCCTTAGCATAACATCCAGAATATTTGTGCAAACTCAACTAGTGATTAACGGATCTGACGATGTGGCATTCAAAGTGATTGTGTTATCAAATGAATGGTAAGTATGCGTAGCCTCAGGCCTCAACAACCGGGAAAGGACAAAAATCGGGCAGGCAGCATGGCTATGTGGGTCGCACCCATTAGGGTGTATAATCACCTATCTAGAGAAATTCCTTTTGTTTCTAAATCTATCGATTCTGCCCATTCGGGAACGGTGGTTTGAGTCCAACCGTTGGTGATATACATTCGATACACTCAAGCGAAATGAGTGGTCGGTCATGTGTGGGCCGGGTTGCAAGATGTTCTTGTTGAACCCAGGTGTATTTGCCTCTAGAGATACATCATCGGAAGGTGGTCCCATACCTTGTCATGTTGGAAATCCAATCTCCAATAAGCGCCATGCGGGTTTTGATTTTATACTATGTATGTGGAGCGTGAGATGCAAGCGTTCCGCTATTTGGTTATTTACTTGATGTAGACATTATTATAATATCACTGGATTTTCATATCAAAGTATTTTTGGGTTATAGTAAGGTAAAAACCGTCCATGTTTATGTGTGGGCTGGTCTTACTATTATCTTTTCTTTCGAAAAGGATTTTTGAAAGTTAAACAAGTGGTTGGAGTTTACTCACACCAGTCCCATGACTGACCCAGAGTTTATTTTGTTTTGTTTTCCCTAAACTCTTGGGTGCCCAAATTTGTACGGGCAGTCAAGTGTTTCAGGCTTTTACAGATACACTTGGAGGAGCTTGAAGCAGGAGGCTTCAACGTTAGTTATTTAGAGTTACTTCCGCTGGATCAAATGTTATGTGTACTCTGATGATGGTATGTATGTATGTACAAAACAGATTTGTATTTCGAAGCTTATGTTATATAATATATTTTATTCGTTCCGCTGTGAGTTGTGATCTTCGTTTTTTTCTTCTATTCTAATATTTCTTTCTTTCTATTTCTCACCCTCTAACTTCTTTCTAATAATGAGTCGTATTTCTGTGTTATTTGAGTTGGACGTGTGGTGTTTTAGTCAACTCAGATAGTACGGATTTGCGGGTCGTTTCAGGTGGTATCAGAGCTTAGGTTGAGCGAATACCTAGGCTTTGTGGAGTTGTGCTCATTAGAGATAGGGTCAGCAGTACCCTAGAATGAGTTGAGCGTATATATACGAGAGAGCGTATTTGTAAGTTGATATAAAATTGTTTTATATTGTGTTGGCTAGTCTGTTGGGTAATTTATGAATTCTGGTCGAATCGTGGGACGCCACGACGTCGATAGGAGTTTGTAAACACTTGAACAGAAAATACGACATGATATTGTTTTAAAAGTGGGTGAATGAAATAATTTTACCCAAAATTTCTATTTTGATATAGAAAGAATAATTTTCTAGAATTATTATTATATGGATGTGTTGATTGATATCATTTTAATCAGATAAAATTATAAAAAATTGAAATGGTTATTTATAACCAAACTGAATTTGTATACGAATGAAATATATACATATGAGATGAATTAGAATTAAATTCAAACCAGAATTAAGAATTCAGAATCCCGGGAAGTTGAAAAATATTTTTCAAAGTATATTAAAGTAATATAGCTTTGTTTTAGAAGGAGTTGAAAGAAAACAATTTTAGATGGGTTTTGAAATAATAAGGCACTGAACTCACTTCAGTGGCTGGGAGGTAATTCTGATGATGATTGCAACATCATCAGTGTTCATTTCCGAGTTTCTAAGTGATGGATTGCTACCTTAGAAGAGTTTTGATGGAAATTGATTTGGAAGAAGACAAGCCGATTTAGAAAATTCAAATGTTTTGAATTTATGATGGAAAATAAATATAAGTATACATTTATGTATTTCAAAGAATTTGAAAAGAAAAACCCAGGGATTTGAATTCTGGAATTGAAATTTAAATTAAACAAGTTAAATGGGTCGAAGTGAGTGAATTGATTAGAATCAATTTGAATAGGTTTAACGGAATATAGATTGGATATAAATGGATTGATCGTAGATCATTCGAATCAAGTGTGTGAAGACCAAAAGTTTTGGTGAAATTAAATATGTTGAAATATAAGGAGGTGAGTTTCAACATAAAGAAGTTGTGAAAAGAAATGGATTTGTACCATTTTTCCTACTTTAGCAATTTCGAGGACGAAATTATTTTAAGGGGGGAAGAATGTAACGACCCGGATTTTTGAACAGTTTATTTTAAATATTTAGTATGGTTTTTAAATATTGAATTTAAAATATAATAATTTAATATGGTATATATGTTCGAATTTAATTTCAGAATATATACTGTTCAATTTAGGATAGCGTTATAATATTGAAACGTCGGTCTGTACGTTAAAATAGCGGTTCAGAATTTTAAAGGACCGCGATATAGTTTAGTTTTTAATTAAAGAAAAATCAAATCAAAACTTTAATCAGCCGACCTACATATGAAAATCTCGCAGCCTATTTCCTTTCTCGAGCCAAAATTCTTGTCTCCCTCTTTCAGCATCAACGAAACAACAAATTAATGGCTCGTACCATTTGTTCCCCAATTCACGCCTATATAAACCTTCGTTAGTTCCTTTTCTAAACCACGAAAACCAAAAATTCGATTCATTTCCTCCTTGCAGTCAAAAATTGAAACCACCGTTTAAATAAAATTAAAATAAAATCGCAAATCGCGATTTCCATCCATCAGATCGAGCTCAAGCCACCTAGAAGCGTTCGCGATTACCGAAAGGGGTGGGTTTGGAAACGACTTCGACGGAGAAGCTTGCGTGAGGAGCTGAGCGATTGGAAGTCATTGGGGGTTTCGGGGTAGTCAACGACGCTGAATAGTTGGAAGAGTGCGATGTACTGATGATGGTGGTGGGATGACAGGTTTGTTGAGGGGTTCGTGATTTCGATTTCAGAAATGGGATTGTGCGATTTCTGCGATGGGTTTGAGTTCGATTTTTCTTTGATGCAAACTAGCAGGGAGGTAGCCGATGCTAAAATGGAGGCTGATTTTGGTGACTGTCGTGGTTAGAAGAGGGTGCGTGTTCCAGGTGGAAGAAGGGTTAGGGTATTAATCAGGTAATTTAGGAAATTTTTACATCATTTATCTGATCATGGTTAAATTAATTTGTATTGACCTATATAATTAGCTAATGAAGTAATTAGGTTTTAAAACTAATCATTAAGTACAAAAACTAAGGAAAGATTAGTTAATGATGGTTACTGTATAAATATACAAACTAGGAAAAATATAATATTAGTTTGTTAGTTAATTACTTTTAATTAAATTAAAATGGTTTAATTTGTAGTCAAATTTTTAACGACTATATTTATTCATACTGAATCAGATTCAAACGTGAACTGATGAGTTACAACCGTGACAAAGTTATCTTCGAAATGAAATGGGTTTTGGCAATTTTGAAGTCAATTGAAACTGAAATGGATCAGAAAACAAAAACGCTGGTGAGTAAATCTCACTCACCTTTAGAATTATTTTTATTTCATTAAAAATAATTGTCTGTTGCTTGTGTGAATGTTTTCTGGTTGCTTTATATATATTAGTTATTTAGGCTATTATATATATATATTGGGTTGATTGATTGGTTGGATTCCCGCAGTCTCATTAGCGGATGCCCGCAGTTTCATAGCGGATGATTACCCTATACGCCCCACGCTATGATTAGTGGATGACCTTCTATACCGCGATATTCTGCCACGAAGCAGAATGGGTATTATTTATGTGCTAACATCTGTGGATGCAGGAAAACAGGTTGGAGGAATCCAACTGGATTCCTCAAAAATATATTATCTGTTTGTTTATTTGTTTGCATATATATTGTTATATATGATGTGTTAGAAAAATAAACAATTGGTTGCTTTGTGTGTTTTATCACTGGGCTTAAGTAATGATATTTAAAAATATCGTGAAAGGATATTTGGGATTTAAAAAAAAAGAGAAAATTCTATTTTAAATAGAATTTGAATTTTAAATGGAAATAAAATATAAACTTGTTTTGAAAAATAAAACAAGTAGTTTCTTATAAACGAAGTTATAAATAATTCTTTTATAACGAAGTTATAAATGAAGTGAAAAGAATTATCATTCGATAATTCAGAAATAGAAATACAAGTGTGAAATTGGGATTTGAAAAGGAATTTCAAAATAGGATTTGAAATGAAATTTTTAAATATATAACTCAAATGAAATTTGATTATAACATTTGAATAGTAGAATTCAAAGGAGTTTAAATATTTGAATTTTAAAAGGAGATTGAATATTAGAAATTCAAATAGAATTTGAATAGACGAAATTAGAATGGAAAAATAGAATTGGAATTCGGGAGATTAAAATAAAATTTGAATTCAAAGGAATTCGAATAAAGAATTTTCAAATAGATTTGAAATATAGAATTTCAAAGAAAAATCGAATAAGATTTGAAATATAGAATTTCAAAAGAAGAATTGAAATATGAAATTTGACTAGAGATTTGAAATGAAATTTCAGATATGAAGTTTGAATAAAGATTTGAATAGAAATTCAAGTATTGAATTTGAACATGGGATTGAATATAGAAATTCAAATAGAGATTTGAATATTGAATTTCAAAATAGAATTTGAAATAAACTTTGAAAATAGGATTTCAAAGTAGGATTGAAATAGGATTTCAAAATAAGAAATACAAGTAGTTTTGAAAGGGAATTTGAATTCAAAGGAGTTCAACTGGATTTGAAATAAGGAAAATTCAAATGAGATTTAAATAATGGGTTTTACCGAAGAGGATTTAAATATAAAGAATCTGAATAGAACTCAAATGGTATTAAATATAAGAGTTCAAACAAAACTCAAATGGAGTTTAAATAGAAAGAATTTGAATAAGAGAAATTCAAAGAGATTTGAAACATGGTATTTGGATTCAAAGAAATTAAAATGTGATATTGAAGTTCAAAGTAAAAAATGAGTTTAAATAGTTCAAATGGATTAAAAATGGGATTTGGATTCAAATAGTTGAAATAGAATTTGAATATAGAATTTGAATCGAATTGGAATTTGAATATAGATTTCAAATAAAAAAAATGAAATAGAATATCAGATATATTTGTTGAGTTGGGAAAAATGGTTTGATATATATTTAAAATATATCAGAATGGAGTTGAATTTATATAAACGAAGTTTTAAAAGTTTATATATATAATTATAATTAAAACGAACTCGCCGCAGCGCTGCAGTTCGTAAAATAGCGATTCGAACTTCAATTGAGTATACAGAACTCAATTGAAGTCGGAATTCTTTGAAACAAGAAACGTCAGGACCGGTTTGATAGTAGTTTTCTAATGAAGGAGAAAAATATGAATTTCGTCGTATAGATTTTGAGTTATGTCAAAATCAAATTTTCAGAAAAACAGCGCCAGAACCATTATAAAACCATAACGGTTTATTTAATGATATTAAAGGATTTTAAGCAAATAAAAATCGAAATTTCTATTTAGAAAAATCCAGATTTGAGTTTTAAAACATATGTGAACTCCAGTGGAGTAATGAGTTGATTTCTGAAACAGAAATCAGATTTTTGATTTATTAAATAGAGTTAACTAATTCGAATAGTAATTAGTTAATGAGATTTCGAATTAATATTGGGCTTTGAATAAGCGAATTCGATTTGAAATGTATATTCGAAATAGGAAAGAGAACTAGAATTGAAATTGAAATTCAATTTGGTTAGGGCAAGTTAAATATTTTATTTGAACATGTTATGTGTAACAAAGAAGCGAAATAGGCAAAATAGCTAATTAAAGAATAAATGAGCGAAAACTGAATTCAAACGATTGAATTGAGTTGAATTGAATTGAAACAGGTGAACATGTGTTAGACAGGTATGGGATAAAGTGATGAAGGTATATAATTAGTGTGCTCGACAAAAAGGTATATGTTTAAATTCATATATGGGTTTTATGCGCCGTATCGGCAAGCCGCTTGGCTTTTCCTTTTTCTTTTTGAGATTAGAAGATACCGGGAAGCTATTTGAAATTTCCCGATGCTCCCGATACAGGGGAGGTTATGGCGAATTTTTCCGGGAATTAAAAGAGTTAGAATATTTTTAAGATATTTTGAAATCATTGTATCGACGTATTGAATTCGATAGTAAAGTGAATATAAAAATCGAATGTTGTAAACAAAAGGGGATAGAGATAAGTGATTGGAATTGTTTCCAATTGCAAATAGAGACATTTTCTAATATATAGAAAATAAAAGAATTGATATTTGGAAACGTTTTCCAAATGGCATAAGAGGCCGAGATGATTATTGAAGATATTTGGTTAACAAATATTGTTAAGGAAAATATAGAAGTGATTTAATTAATGAAATATTAATTAAAGAGCCCAGTGATTTGTTTGATATGTTTGGATGAACACTTGTTTTTATTCGATAGTTAAATCACAGACTATCGAAGTTTTTGACCATCGTTGTCAATATGGAGAGACCGGTTGGATTATTATCCGAAGAACCACTCCGTATCGGCATAAGCATTGCGAACCAAGTATGCTGAATGTATTGAAGACGGAGTAAAGTGCAAGGGCTTTTCTAGTAATAGAAATAGTGCCTTCGGTTTCGTTCAGTCCCAGAACGAACGTAAATGGACGAATGTCTGACAGAGTATTTCCAATAATCAAATGGGTTGGTCTGTATGAATGTATATGGTTGCAACGGATTTATCCCTTAGCATAACATCCAGAATATTTGTGCAAACTCAACTAGTGATTAACGGATCTGACGATGTGGCATTCAAAGTGATTGTGTTATCAAATGAATGGTAAGTATGCGTAGCCTCAGGCCTCAACAACCGGGAAAGGACAAAAATCGGGCAGGCAGCATGGCTATGTGGGTCGCACCCATTAGGGTGTATAATCACCTATCTAGAGAAATTCCTTTTGTTTCTAAATCTATCGATTCTGCCCATTCGGGAACGGTGGTTTGAGTCCAACCGTTGGTGATATACATTCGATACACTCAAGCGAAATGAGTGGTCGGTCATGTGTGGGCCGGGTTGCAAGATGTTCTTGTTGAACCCAGGTGTATTTGCCTCTAGAGATACATCATCGGAAGGTGGTCCCATACCTTGTCATGTTGGAAATCCAATCTCCAATAAGCGCCATGCGGGTTTTGATTTTATACTATGTATGTGGAGCGTGAGATGCAAGCGTTCCGCTATTTGGTTATTTACTTGATGTAGACATTATTATAATATCACTGGATTTTCATATCAAAGTATTTTTGGGTTATAGTAAGGTAAAAACCGTCCATGTTTATGTGTGGGCTGGTCTTACTATTATCTTTTCTTTCGAAAAGGATTTTTGAAAGTTAAACAAGTGGTTGGAGTTTACTCACACCAGTCCCATGACTGACCCAGAGTTTATTTTGTTTTGTTTTCCCTAAACTCTTGGGTGCCCAAATTTGTACGGGCAGTCAAGTGTTTCAGGCTTTTACAGATACACTTGGAGGAGCTTGAAGCAGGAGGCTTCAACGTTAGTTATTTAGAGTTACTTCCGCTGGATCAAATGTTATGTGTACTCTGATGATGGTATGTATGTATGTACAAAACAGATTTGTATTTCGAAGCTTATGTTATATAATATATTTTATTCGTTCCGCTGTGAGTTGTGATCTTCGTTTTTTTCTTCTATTCTAATATTTCTTTCTTTCTATTTCTCACCCTCTAACTTCTTTCTAATAATGAGTCGTATTTCTGTGTTATTTGAGTTGGACGTGTGGTGTTTTAGTCAACTCAGATAGTACGGATTTGCGGGTCGTTTCACAGGACGTGAATCAGTCTCTGAGGTGCCATTGTAGGCCACCGGGGTGTGATTAAAATCCTCGAGAAGGAGACTACAAGTGGTATCAAAGCAGGTATTCTGTTAACTCTAGAGCAATGGTGTTTC
Organism: Allium sativum; assembly: GCA_030737875.1. Lineage (NCBI taxonomy): Eukaryota > Viridiplantae > Streptophyta > Magnoliopsida > Asparagales > Amaryllidaceae > Allium > Allium sativum. Next base: position 1,039,434,648 of record CM060916.1, on the reverse strand, counting down.
CTAGTTGTCAATCGATAAAGAGTCAGCCCAGTTCATCTCCAACTATTTTCGATGGAACATATTTTTTAAACTGGAAATCCAAAATGGAATTTTATTTAAAATCTGTTAATATTAAATGTTGGGATGTTGTTATCAATGGGTTTAATAGTGCAGATATTACTTTCAATGCTCATGCTATGAAAATTATATTTGATTATCTTAGTACTGAACAGTTTAATCTTATCTATCATTGTTTATTTGCATAGGAAATATGGGATACTCTCAATATGAAGTATGGAAGATCTGACTACCACAGCTCAAAACCCCAGAATGTCAACTCTGATTCAGATCTATGCTTGACAAGTCATAGAGATGAAAATTCAGATGGATCAGATGATGGAGAATCAACAAATGTTGAGACAGAAAATCTCTCATATGAAGATTTGGTTTACATGTGTCTTGATTTAACGAAATCTGTTGATAAACTCCAAGTGAAAAATAAGTCTCTGAAATCTAAGAATTTTGAGTTGACCAGCAAAATTGATAATTTGGAATCACAACTAGAATATGTTAAAAATTCTTCAAATTCAGTTTGCAAAAATTGTTTGAAATTGAAAACCAATCTTGTTCATCTCAATAAAAATGTTCAAAAGTTTGAAAATGAAATTCTGATCTTAAATGAGAACAAGACTGAGTTATCAAATTTGAATAACCTTCTGCAAAAGGAATTTGAAAATTTTAAAATAGATATAAATTCCAAATTTGAAATTGCTGAAAAGGAGAACTTGTTGAAATCAATTTTGATTTTAGAAGAACTTGAAAATGAGATTGAAAAATCCAAGAAATTTGAGTCTGAAAAGCAAAAACGATTTGAACTTGGAATTTCTGAATCCTAAGCCAAAATTAAATTGCTTGAAAATGAGAATTTGGTTTTGAAACAGTCCAATGCTGAACAGAAGATCGCTATAAATAATTCCTCAAATTTATTAAAAGAAAATAGCGATCTAAAATCCAAAATTGAACGATTAGAATCAACTTTGGATAAATTTTCTAATGGGGAATTATCGTTGAATATGCTATTACAAAACCAAGTTTCTATTGGAAATAAATATGGTCTTGGCTTTGGGAATATCAATCGTTTTGATAGGATGAATTCAAATGATTTTAAAGACATTTCAAATTATCTTGGAAAATATTGTTTTGAATTTTTAAACTCTGGCAATTCAAAAGATTTTTTGAAACATAAACAAAATAAGAATTTGTTTTATAACAAACTATCCTATCATTCTTGGACCTCAAAAAGAAGTAAAGTGAATTCGTCTAATTTCAAACAGATCTGGGTCCCTAAAGGTACTTTGGTAAATTCTGATGGATTGTTATATAAACAAGTTTTGGTACCTAAAGCTATGAACAAAACTGTGAGTGGTTTTACAAATTTTGTTAGACCACTCGATTCTCTAAACGGTTAGGTACTAGAGGTGGCTGAGGAACTGCTAAGCAAAAGAGATTTGGGTTCAAGCTGCTCAATACTTCTGTAATCATTCACAGTTCCTTACGCCAAGACTGTTGAGTTAGAGATTCTGATTTACATTGGATTCTAGTATGATCTCTAAACTCACCTTTGTAAATAGTTTTTTATTTTTTTTCTCTCCTTATATCCCTTCTATTTTTTGGTTTGTTTTGATTTGTCACTGCTATATCTTTATTTCTTATTTTGTGCTTTCTTAACTTCCAATTGCAGTTCTCATGATCTTGTGGAAATTCGCTTTATTTGAATAGAATTCTGATGTTTGAATTATTTCCAGATCTTAAATTTAATCTTGTAAATATATGCAATTGTTTTGAAGTTTATCTTTCCAATTTCTGAATTCATAACAGTGTTGATGTATTATAGTCATATCTTGAACACTGTTAATTTAAATTCTAAATTTTTGAAGATCTGAAAAACAATTGAATTTCACACAAATCTACTGTTTTGAGTTTCTAATTCATTTTAGAAAAGCTTAATATTATACTCATTACAACACTCTGCTATTTATCAGTTGTGATAATTTCATTGATTTTCAGATTGGCTTGGAAATTTTGAATGCCTTGAATCACATTGTTTACATCTTGAAATTCACTGTCATTCATGATCATCTAGCTTAGATTATTTGTTTGTTTGAGATCATTTGAAACTTTTGATATTTTGAATCTCACACGCCTCTCAGATCTGAAATTATTAATTCTGTGTGATTGATTCATTGTATCTCATAACTTACATTTATTCAAATGATTTCGAATAAACCATTATTTTTGGATCATGAATTATTACTCAATCTTGATGTAAATTACTCTTGTGCTTTTCAGAGAAAGTTGTGAAAAATTCTTTTGAAATACAGGTCATGAAACTTATTGTCATTTCATGGTTATTTGATTTAAATATTTGTTTATTTAAAATCATTTGAAATTATTGATTTATTGAATCTCACAAAAATCTTGGAACTGAAATTTATAATATGGTGTGACTGATTCATAGAATCTCGAGCTTTTCATATCCCTTCAAATGATTTAAAATAAACCATATATTTAATCTTGGATCATGAACCATTCTTTAACAGTCTGAAATATCTTTGAAACATCTCCTTGACAAGCCTGCTTCGAAAATGATTTTTGTGCTACTCAAATATTATTCTTAAAAATATTTTTTGGTGACTGCTTTTTTTTATATCAAATATATACCATGCTCTGATAGATGAATTTTTTGTGCCTGATTTGTTAATTGTCTGCTAGGGCTTAATATATGGTCTTTTGCTGTCTGCAATATCCTTATTTGTCTCCAGTGTCTTGTTACAATACTCATTAATAGAGACATCAAGTGATATCAGTTTGGAAGTGTTGAATATTTCTTTGTATATATTTTTTTTTAATCCCTCATATCTTGTATAGATCTTCATTTCCCTCTTGTAATTGATTTTCAATTTTAAAGTTATTTATTGATTATTCATTCAGAAATTGAAATCAATATCCAAATTGGACTGTATTTATAATTCATCAAAATCATTATCAGATTTTGAAATTGTGATGAATTGTGACTGCGGTATATTTCACAACAAGAGAAGATTTTATTTAGATTTTCATGATGGCTGAATAATTATTATAATATCTTTGAACTGGCAATTATTTCACGACCATCTCCTTTATCTATCATCATTCTGCCATCCATCATGTCTTTTATATTAATGTGTAGAGTTTAATTTTTTTTAATCTTTTTGAATAAACAGTGAAAATATTTGTGATAGAAATTGGACTATGTTATTATTCAGAATTAGTGATAATTGAAAATTTTCAATGATCCCGATACAGTCGAGCATATTTCATAATGTAATTAATTTAAAAATTTATTTCACGGTCCATTTCTGTATCTACCACATTTCTATCATTCATATTGGTTGTATATACCGAGGAGTTTTTCTATTTAAAGCTGAAAATGATAAAATATATAATTAATACATAAGTGTGTCTCTAACCTCATTTAAAAATCCAAGCTCTGGTCATGCATGGTTATGAGACAACTTATAATTTAAGCTGCGACTGACCTCATTTAAAAATCCAAGCTCTAGTTATTCATGGTCAGTGAGCTCTTAAATAAAATAAAAAGTAATGTGCTATAAATTGAAATAAATCTAAAATTCTCCTTGGTGTTTAAAAAACCGGTCTATCAATCCATCTTCTTATCTGTGAAATGTGTTAATATTTTATGATGTATTATGATTTGTTGATTGATAGCTATTGGGATTTGAGATTATACGATGTTGTCACTTAAATTGAATTATTAATTATAGTCCAAATCCATCACTGTTTTTGTACTTCATGTTTAAAATCCTTCTGAGATTAATTAGAAAACATTTCTTAACTCTCCCTATTTTTATAATTTCATCGTAAATCCGTCACTCTACAATGTGAAATATGCCACTAGTTCTTAGAATATTATGATTTTTTTTTAACTGATTGAGATTTATAATGACTGTTCTTTCTCTTAAGGTGAAACTATATTTTTTGTCATTTTTCACCTATATTTTAATTTCTGAACCCTTTTGATGATAACAAAAGGGGAAGAATGGATTGAGATTTTGATTTATGAGTGAATATTTTATAAATATTTTAATTTTGAAAATTCCAATTTTCTTTTTTAACACTCTTTTCATTCATGCACAGTTATAGGGGGAGTTTTCTGTTGTAGGGGGAGCTAATAAATAGGGGGAGTTCAATATTCATTGTCAAACACATTTACTATGCTCAAAATCTTTTATTTGTTTGTCATCATCAAAAGGGGGATATTGTTGTATACACAATTATATGTTTTTTGTTTGATGATAACAACCAAATATATATTATTATAAATGTGTTTGTTATTGTACTGTTTCATATATACATTACATATAGGAATATAATATTTATATTTAAATAGAATACGACTGTACAGAAATTCAAATATTCACCCCGTATTTTATTTAAATATAAAATTTTATCTCAAACAGTACAACTTTTACAACTCCACTATTTGTACAAATTCACAAATATTCTTCACATGATATTGTACTTGTATATAAACTGAATACGATAGACAAATTTGTTTGAACATAATAAAATAATATTTTATTTCAATCTAATTTGTTTATTACAAATATCAGTATATTTTTTCTCATTTTTGTACATTTGTTCCTTAGTACAACGCTCATCACTCTAATATACAGTCATTGCCTCACAACAGCATTTCATTCATTCACATTGCAATTATGGCACAAAAAAAAAGGAAAAACATTTTTTTCTATCCAAGTAGCCTACAATGATACCAATACAAATCAGCATGCCAAAGAACAAAGCAAGAAACCAGGTATGCAAGCAGGTAATGTTTACAAGTGTATAACAGTGAAAAATGGCATGTTTCAATTAATTTTTTTTAACATGTGAAAATTTGGCAACTACAAAGCAATCTTCATTTCAAGCAAAATGTTAAAAAAAAGGGGGGCCAAAAGCAACAGTGTACAACATGCATCAACATGCAAGGCTCAAGTGAACTAATTTGATGAAAATATACATGTAGAGGTTCAGTGAAGCCACAAAGAATTGTTTTCATGTTCAAATGGGTATAAAAAAAAGAATCTCTTTTGAAATTTGAAAAGAAAAGTCATAGTTTCAAAAAAAGGAAAGAGACTAAGCTTGCAATCTTGGCAAATGTAAAATTTGGCAAGAAAAGATTTGGATAAAACCTTTTTTTTCATGCATGTATTCATAATTGCATGTGCAATAATACACAATCAAGAAGCAGTTTCCTGGTTTGAAAAATCGAGCGCATGCAGAATTTAAATTAGAAAACATTTTTATTTTTCAGGAAAATACAAAGAGGGTAACACAAAGCATATACACAGTGGTGCATCTCCATGTATACAAGAGTAGTCAATCAGCATGACTCAACAAAAGGTCCAACCAAGTAAGGGTGTAACAGATTTAAAGTGCAACAAGGTACACAAGCTAGTATAGATAAAGCATGTAACAAACAAGTGTACAAGTGCAATACAAACAAGAATGAAAACAACCAAGATTTAAGTTCATGCATTCTTGCAAATGGCAAGTATCAACATACAAGAATTCATGGAAGTTTCTTTTTAACATTTTCAATGATCATTTCTTTTAGGGAAAGAAGTAAAGTTTGCAATTCAAGATGTTTCCAGTTTTGTAAGAGTGGTCATAACAAGGATAATGTGTGCATACACATGTACAAGGTGAATGGTGCAGAGCATAACTTTAAAGTGGCACACAACAATGCATAGTAATGTTGAATTCGTTTTTGACAAAGTGTGACTGGTTTATGTGTTTCCAGAAATTGGAAATGTATAAATCATTCTAGAAATCATTCAAGGTTTTTCCAAATATACAATGGTAGGGATAAATTCGAATGACCTATAGAAATCAACCAAGGAAAGCAATTAATTCTTTCCTGAATTCAACCCCTTATTTTTTGGCAAAGAGATGATTTTCTGCAAACATTTTTTGGTCATTAAAACAGTTTTGTTTTAGACTGTATCAATCTTGGAAATACAAATTTGGCAAGCTTTTAAAAGGCATTCAAGAAGCAAGCATACAAGATTTCAACAATATATGTATATGGAAAGCTATTTTTTTCCTGAAACATATTTTACATTTAAGTAATGGACAAATTGATTATGGACAAGAAGTTGATTTCCAATGTTAGCCAAAACATTTATATATTTCCAGAAACGAAGAAATGTATTTGGCAACAATTTTCAATCAACTAAATATTTCCAAGCATGACAAGATTTCATATTTTCAAGTTTTGCTGAAATACTGGACATAAAAACATTCCTACTTTAGACTACAAAATCAAGTCAAAGACAGCATGGAATAAAACAAATCAAATCTTTCTAGTTTTTCATCTCACAAATCAGTAAAGTTGTGTCATCAGTAAAGAGCATGATTGAAGCTTAATTTGTTCACATATGGTATCAGAAAATTAAAGTGTTTCCCAGTTTTTGAATCAAAAATCATTTCAATACAAAATTGAGTGTGAACAAATATATATGTGGCAAGCATTCATGGACAAGCAATAATCAGCTATTGACCAGAATCATAAAGGGGCAAATTCGAGCAATCAAGGCAGCTACAAATTCAACAAATCAGGGCAAGTCATTATCACGAAATAAGAGGTTTTAGGATTTCTAAAATCCTATATAAACACCATTACATCATTGGCAATAGGCAGTCGAAACCGAAAATCAATTTAAGCATTTCAAAGCAAGAAAATTCAGAAAAATCATAGTTTCGATCGAGCCAGAGAGCAATCCCAAATCGGACGAGCAAAGCAATCGAAGAATCAAGCATCAGAGTTTTATTCCATCAACATCCAAGAATTCGGTTTGGGATAAAAGAGAGAAACCCTAGCCAAATTCTCCAGCCACCATTGTTTCAACAAGAAAGACATTGGGTGCAAATAAAAGAAGAATAGGCCGACCAATTTTGTTTGAAGGCCTTAGTTTGGTTTATTTTAAAAACGGGGGTTTTCTTTTTAGTTTTTATTTTGATTTGTATTGTTTTTTTTATACTCCATCTGTAATCATTCTGAATCGGTTTATTAGTGTCTGTAAAACTAGGGGAAATCTGGTCTAGGGAATATAGACCAGTTTAGAGTTTTGAGCGTAGGGTTAGAATAGGAGCGAGGGGTTCGCAAGTTTACATGGTCTTGTAAGCCGGATCTGTTCTATCATCTAGTAGAAACTTTAGGAATGCAGCAGTAGGCAGAGTCTTGCCGAAGCTGGGTATCTCTGCGTGTTATTTCCTTTTTGCTTTTTATTTTTGCTGCATTCTGTGATCTGATATTTTTTTATCTCGTTTAATTTTGAATAAACCCTATTCACCCTCCCCTCTAGGGTTATTCTAGATCGAACATTTATAATATTATAATTTTAAATCCTCTAGCATACACGTTTCTAGCGCACATGATCATACAATAAATTTAACTGCTATGAAACTTGAAATCTTGCAATAATTTGTTATTATAGACCTAGTGAAATTGGTTTTGTCAAAATTCGAGATAGTTTGCAGAACGACTATTCTGTTACATGTAAATAAAATCGAGTTATTATAAACTGATTTCAAAACAATAAAATTCGTCGATAATAATTTATTATTATCGCTCATATTCAAATACGATTTTACATAGGCTTAAAATCAATTTAATTTCATTTTAAATTAAGATTAACAAACTTGATTTATTCCAATATTCAAAGTCTCATTAAAATTTATTTCAAATCATTAAATTTCTAAATTAATCATTTTAATATTTAAATTCATTAAATATTTAAGCATCAAAAATCCAGGTTGTTACAGATTTGATTTGACAACTCTACTTAATTGTTTCCTTATAAATAAAATGCCTATAAGAACTAGAGGATTTTTGACACTTTATTTTCTTCATCTTCTATCTCCCCTTAATGATAGTCACAGTAAGGAAGCCGTTCTTGGCATTTCTAAACTGTTAGACTTGTTGGATCCTTCTACAATTGACTTTAACCTATATTAAGTAATAATACAGCGGACATATGGCTTAGATTTACCAAACCACTATAAATTATATTGTTCTTTGTGATTCATTAAGTGTTTCTAGTATCTCTCTCTTTATCACATAATAGTTTAAGTGTTGAGCCATTTTTAAGCTCAACGACGTGGTCGCTAACTTAAAAAAGAGAACAATACTCACAAGTACAAACTTTTAAAAGAAAAAAAGTAACCTGGAGAACAAGAGGTTTTCATTTTGAAAGACAATGTTAGTTGCAACTAATATTATATGTGTTGTACATGGAATATGAAATATGATGCTAGTTAATAGTTAAAAATGGAATATACCCGGTTATAACTAGGATCCATCGTTCAATCCAAAATAAAACATGATGCCTTTCAATTTAGCTTTTTTATCATCCAAAGTTTGCCTTCCTCAAAAAATTCTACTTTAATTTTTTGTATAAAATAATTTGTTGATTCATTTAATAAAAATATATTAATTTCAATATGCATCCCATATAGCATGAATAAAAAATGATTAAAAAAAGAAAGAAAGTACTTTCCTACTCACATTTTAAAATATGAGGATGTACAACTACAACCTACGTAACATAAACTACACATAAGTGACAAAAGCTACATTACAAAATGTTAATTGTGACAATTAAAAGTGTAGATACTATATTCCATAATATCAACTATACATATCAACATTTGCAATGCTCGAATTAAACACAGGTTTACCTTGAAACTAAACCTAACGCATCAAGAAAGCCACGTGTCCAAATTTAAGCATTTGCAGTATACTCTACCATGAGAGTGAACCATCGTTTGTTTAATCAGTATTGAAATATTGAAATTTGGCGGAATGAGTATGTCGGCTACAGATAAAGATATATCTCAGTTTAAAATGAGTTGCATTACCTCACAGCAAGCAACACAAACCACAATATTTGTATAAAATTGTTGTAAAAAATCACTGCAAGTAGACACAGAAATTTCTTTCTTTCTGATCCAATACAGTTCTCAATTCTTATGACTCCGATTATCACCTATGCACAAAGGATAACTATCCATATAAAATTACACAACCCCATTCACTCCAATCTTGTAATTTCAAATAAACAGAATCCCTGATAGCTTTTTTGTTCCCCACCTCTAAGTTCTTTACAAACAGCAGCAAATCAAGCGAAATTCAGACTAGCTAGAGAGGTTCGGAATGCAAACGCCGGAGTCGGAGTTCTGCTGATCCTTCCATATTCTACCGGTAACCCTAAGCTTGAGCTCTTTCCTATCTCCTCCTGAGAAGAATAAGGCCATGTTCCTCTGTATTATGAGGCCATCATGGCTGTCCCTTACTTTGCGGTGGCTGTCCCTGATGCTTCTAGGGGTGCCCTCCCATGTTAGCTTCCTTCCATTGCCACCGACCTCCAGGCTGTAGCAGTAGTTCCTGGCATCATTCTCGTCTCCCATGAAACGTAGGAATGCCATGTACACTGGGGCCATTCCTAGCTGGAATGCCTCGAAATGCAGGCAGAAGTATTGCCCAAAACAGTTGAATACCTGCAGTACACGATTAAATCAATATGATAAAAACAGTTGAAACACAAAAGGAACCTTACACAACACATCTTAACCATTGAATCTTATTGCATTTACATAAGGGGTTGAATTTAGGCAAAGATTCGACGATTCATATTTACTGTGTCATAAATTTGTGACCCAGTACAATTTCACCAAGTACATATGATGATTGCTCAAATATAAATTAGTTGCATGTTTCTAGGGTTGTTATGCCTAATGAACCATTGACGATTTTCCCATTTATAAATGCAAAGGTGGAGCTAGCTTATTACTTCAGCTTAGCCATTATTTCTACTGTATAAAAAATATACTAATTGAAAAACTATGGGCCTGTTCTTTGCAAGCGGAAGCGGAGAATTTGAGCGGAGAATTTAAGCGGAGAATTGTAGTTAGCGGAGTATGCGTTTGGCGCGTTAAGCGGAGGATTTAAGCGGAGCATTTAAGCAGACCATTTTATTTTTATTTTGTAATTTAATTAATTAATGGTTAATTAATTTATCATTTGTTTTTAATAAATAATATATATCAATAATTTACACAAATAAATAAATTAATTAAAAAATTGAAAAAATATAAGTTGCTCCAATTCAGCTCAAACCAACTCTATTACGTAAAGCATTTCGATACGATCGCAACGCAAAAAACCGCGTCTCAAACGGATCTCGTATGCAAAAGTTATCAATTTTTAAAGTTTACAAAAAGTTAAAATAATTAATAAAAAAACTTAAAAAAATAATTTAATGGTCACTGACCACTTTTGGTCCGTTGGGGAAACGGGGTATAATACCCCGTTTAACTAACGGACGCGTCCGTTAGTTTTCTCTTCCGTTTTGAGAAAAGAACGGACCCTAACAGTTATATGACATGATCAAATCTCGAATTATTGTTAATGAAAAAATTTATGTGAAAAGTAATTTATCTTGATTTGAATTTGTAAACTGAAATCAGTGTTGCAAGTGAAAGAAAAGAAAGCAGCATGAAATAGAGGAAGAAGAAAATAAATACTCTGGACTACATTTCTTTATCAAAATGCAGCTAAAATGAGTCTAAAGTTTTCATTTTGTTTTCAGGTATGGCCAAAACAAAAAATTAGATGGGTCCAATAGCAGAATTTTCTACTTTGGAATATATTTTGCATTTTTCAGCTAGGGCAGCTGCCCTAGCTGGCCCAATAGCAGCTCCGCCCCTGCCTGATTGGTGACTAGGTCAACTAGAACAAGGAGGTTATACCAACCAACTCAATGTATTGTTATGTTGGATCAAAGGTATTTTTGTCATATTATTATACAATTTTACTATTAATTCAACATACTTCTAATAAATTGTTGCATGAATTTTTAAAATAAAATAAAATAACATTTGCATGAAGGTTATAAGTTGTTTGGCTTGCACTTGTTCTTTTGTCCACCGAACAAGCACAAATACACAAAACAAAAACACAAAATGTTCTTAAACTTGGTAAATTTTTCATTTTCAAAAGGAGGGAGGAGGAGGAGGACAGGGGGTTGGTTTGCAATTTTGCACGTTAAATTTTGACTTTTGCTCATCAACCGTGGTTGAAATGCATCAAGACCAGTCAACATAATTACTAGCAGATGATCAAGTAAAACCAAACAGTCACATGCTTCAAAGAAAACCCAGCTAAGCTATTTTAAATCTTCCTCATCTGACCCAAGGTAGGAATCCGATATTTTACCCAAATCTGAGATTTTACAGCTTTGATAGTTATTAAAGTTTCAAAACTTCTTCATTTCAGCAGAGATATCAACCAAAAAATTTCTCCAAAATTCGAGATCTGAAATCTCCAATGTTACCTCTAGTTACAATCTTTACACTGACAATGCTTTGTGCATATGAATTGTTAAGTAAACTGATTTTGTGATTTATGTAGCACCAAATGCAAATATGTCGTGTATACATGGCTGACAAGATAATGACACAAAAGAGCCATTGATAAGCAAAATATTAGCACACACCATTAAAGAAGGCATAAATTCGTACTAACCGTAAGCATCCAAGTGGCATTCTCGACCTCTCTAGGATTGGACTTAACGTACCGGTGATTGAAGGTGCAACCAGTGTGCATGTCGACCTTATGATCATCTCTCAAATGTGCAACTAAGAAAGGAATGTCACCAACAACAGAGCATTCAGAGCCTGCGTAGGGGCAGTTGTATGGTCTGAAATTGCATTGTTTTTCATGGTTTGTTTTGCTGTAGTAAGGAATTATCTTTGGGCATCCCAATGAGAAGTATTTGCAAGGAAGCTCGAGCGATTCAGCAACCTTTTCAAGCGCTAAGCATCGAATGTCTCCGAGCTCTTGTCTACAGGTAGGGCACCGGTTATGGACTCTAATTTTGCACGCAGAACATATTGTGTGACCATTATGGCACTATAATGAAAAAAGAAGAGTTTAGCTGATGAAATAATTGTATAGAAAAATTAACCTTGAACCAGATTAAAATTGTTTATTAATATTTTAATAGTGTCTCAATGAGTAATCAAAACACATGGTGTATGATTATAACTAAAGTTAGTAGTATGTGTTTCTACTGTGAATCAACATTTATCAACAGTAATGGTGGAATGGAATGTTGTCAATAAAAAGTCGTGCATTTCCCCATTACGAAGTAAAACGATATGCAAAAAGAAAAAAAATTGGAATGCTTGGAGAGTTTTGACTCGGATATATATATACACACACACACACACACACACACATACATACATACATACATATATATATATATATATATGAGAATTATGCTGAAAACTCACTATCCCTATGCGCATTTACTAAAAGAAAGGTGGGAAACATCCCAAACAGAACTATTTAGAATCTAGCCCTCTGATAAATACTGCAAGGACAGAAAATGATAGACAAAGGTAAAGCAAAAAAAGACGGAAAATGCAATTTACATTATGTAACATATGGACTATAGCGGCTAAGCTACATACACTGGGTGGTTCAATGGTAATAGATCAGATGGAGCATACTCTATCGAATTTCAAAAGGAAAGTCCTTCTGACTATCCAAATTGAAAAAAAAGGGGAAAGAAAAAAAACAGACTGAGGAGGTTTAAACTTTTAAATATATATATATATATATATATATATATATATATATATATATATATATATATATTATAAATGAAGATTGTCAGGCTGGTTTTCTTGATTGCCTTTTTAAAGTGTAAAGTAATACAACTACGCTTTGGCACTCTTAGTTGCCTTTCTATATCATAGCAAAGTTCTGATAGAAATTATATGGAGAATATTGGTGTTGATATCTATATGATCAATCTGCCTTCCTTACCTAATTTTATGGCTAATAATAATTTTTTTGATGTCCATTTTTAGCCATGGTCTTGATGTTTTGTATTGTCGAATCAAAGGGTTTAAGCTTCAATTCCAGTACATGCATTTAGCAATGATTACAAGGCTAGTTCTCAACAGTCTGGGTTATATCTTCGGATCAAAAAAACTGCTTGATGAATTTCTACTCTGTTTAAAAAAAACACGTAATATAACCCTTATATTAACTTTTTGAATGCAGCAATTTTAATGGGTTCGTGAAGCTAATGCAAAAGTTGGTAAAGATTATAACCAGAGCGTACCTAGCAGAAACACAGTAGGCGATATAGTGGCTTAGTATCTGGCAATAATGCAGATAGGATTAAAAACACTGCAATTATATGACTAAATACGCTAAATTTTATACTTCGTGTTACCGTAGCCTCGCCTCTATTTAACTTCCAAATTTTAAACTCCTTAAATGGTCAACTAATTTATTCATTTTGGTTATTATGTATGCCTAGCATTGAAACCATACCTTGACAACAACCAGTAATTCAGTTTTTCCTCAAACACTAGACTGCATCAACTCCGTCTCAAGCACCTCACACCTCCAACTCTCAATGAGTAGTTCTAAATTCAAATTAAATTTGAGTTTGCTGTTTCAACTTTCAACTGAGAATAGTAACATCGATTAAGGTTGCTGCTTGAATTGAGTTTGAAATTGGACAAATTATCTAAGTTTGCTGCCTGATTTGAATTCAACTTATTAAAAACTAGAATTTTGACAGTTTTCAACGTTTGTTGTCAATGTTTTGAGTAGTCTGCTACTTGAAAATGAAAAATAATTTGCTGTCTACTGAATATATGGTTACTTTGAGTTTGCTGCTTGGACTGGAAAAGAGAAAATGATGTTTAAACTCAAATGAAGATTCATCAATTTCATCTCATTTGAGTCCCAAATTTTTAATAAACATATTACTGTCATAATGAACCCACATTATCCCTTTTTCAAATAATATTGATAAAAATCAGCTAAGCTAACTTACGAAAGAATACACTCTATTGTCTAAAAATTAAAAATTTGTATTCAAAAGTTTTCTTTCGCTGAGAATGAAGGAGGAAAGTATTGTATTTAGATCAGTTTGAATGCATAATTTATTTTCAGCTGATACTATGAATATATGAATCTTTACAAATCTCGAACATGAACATTCCTTTTTTAATTGGCAAATTTGATGTTGCAATTAACTTTCGTTGACCAATAACTTGTTTTTTTTCCCATACCCGCAGCTTGCCATTCAAACTTGAACCAACCAAATCCCTAATAGTTTATTAGTGAAGTCATTGAGTTGATAGATTTATCAACGACACTGAATCAAATTAAGATGGAATTATTTCGTGTTCCAGTCAAATTCATCTTGGAACAATTCTGCACTATTCAACATAATTACATAGAAAATGTGATATTTAGTTGTTCTGCTTATTAGCGTTCTTATGTGTATCTTTAATTCTTCAATATAGTATCAGTACATACGATTTTATTGCATTTTTTCTTTTATATCAGAAACACTTCGCAGGAATACTATTATGCTTTTAGTTCAACACTAATACAAAAGATAATCTCGCTAACTGAATAGTCTGAATTTAACATTAGTTAATGGAAGTAGTTCAGCTGCAATTTTCTGAAAAAGATTAGCGATTTATTTTGGCACTAGAATAATTGGTGAATAGAAAATAATTAGAACATTAAAAAAAAAATCAGGGGATATCGCCCCAAATCCCAAAACTGCTTCAAGCCGTGACCTTGCCAATCTCAATTTGTGTCTTTGCCATTGGCAACAACCCACGCTTCACGTCTTACCACTTAACCATTGGTCATCAGGCAATGGTCAAAGAATATAAAAAGTGTGTTCTAGTCATTTTCTCAACCATTTTAACTACAGTTATATATGAGAAAGAATCACTTAGAATATGCTACAGGACATTGTTGGACTTCTGAAAATGCAATACTTCCCTGTTGTAAAGTTGAACCAAATGTTTATTTACACAATTACAACATATGATTAAAATGAGTGGAATAATAAAAATTAATACAATTGCCATTCCACAAACCACAGCAGCATATAGCCGTTTAATAGAGTTATGCGTGTGTTCAAACAGAATCGTCCTACAAAAGGACCTTTATTGATAATTGGAAAACGGCAAATTACTTTAATCAACAAACTTCAATCTAGAAAATTTCGCAAATGAATAAAGACAATGATAGGAACATAAAAACCCTGGTTAAAAAAGAGCACAAGTTCACCCAATCCACATCAAATCACAAGTATCTAATCTAAAAATTCAAAATTTATTAAAATTAACCTGATGAATGGGAGGATACATAGAATTAATGCAGACAGGACATTCTAGAAGTTCATGAATGCTACTGGCCGGAGGAACAACGATACCGCCGCCTGTGCTGGTGCCTGAGGTACCGTTCCCAACGCTTCCGCCGTTAGATTTCATGGAGAATGGATTCTGGTCTTCATCGATAACATCGGTTGTGGTTACGCACTCGATATTTTCTAAATCCAAATGGTTCGTCTCCATTCTTTAATCTAATGTAGAAAGATTGGAAATTTACAGTATCTTTCTATTTCCTTGGATTGATTCAAGGAATAGAAAGATTTGAGAAAGGAATTGAAATTGAGTTCTTTTCTTCTTTGGTTTGAATTAGAAAATGCGAAAAGGAAAATAAGAGTGAAAATGAAATAATGACGTCGAGCGGATGCCAACCAAGGCAACAACTAATTTACTAATTTACCCATATCTTGTTGTTTGTTTTTATGAAATTTCCATTAAAAAAAAAAGGAAATTTTGCTGATTTAGCTCACATTTTGAAAATAATAAAAGTCTAGACAAAGTAATTACATTTATGGGCTTTTGAAAAAATTTCGGTTTCGACGGTTTTTCAAAAATCACATTTACAATTTTCTTGATTTAAAAGTTGAGATGAACATAATAGGCCTATTAAAGCGCTCCAAACCAGAGAATCTTTATGTTATCGATCCTATCTATTCAAACCACCATCCACTCATCCTCGACCAACTAAAAAAAACACCCCAACCAATAACAAAAATTAACTTTAATCTGCTTTTATAAAGTCTGCTAACTAAGTTGTTCAACAATATTTTCAAATCAAACAAAATGTCAGATGAGTGTAGGAGAAGCATTTTAGTTCCAATCTTCAAGAATAAAGGAGATATTCAAAGTTGCACAAACTATAGAGGAATTAAGCTTATGAGTCATACAATGAAGCTTTGGGAGAGAGTTTGCAAGCAGTGTTTGAGGAGGTTGACAAGTATCTCTAGGAATCAATTTGGTTTTATGCCGGGAAGGTCAACCACTGAGGCGGTTTTCTTGGTTAGGCAACTTATGGAGAGATACAGGGAGCAAAAGAAAGATCTCCACATGGTTTTTATTGACCTGGAGAAAACTTATGACATAGTACCGAGGAGGGTTATGTGGTGGGCGCTAGAAAGGAAAAGAGTGTCATCAAAGTATATTACCCTTATTAAGGATATGTACGAGGGGGTTGTGACTAGTGTTAGGACATGCGATGGTGAGACCAGAGACTTTCCAATTAACATAGGGTTACATCAAGGTTCAGCCTTGAGCTCCTATAGTTTTGCATTAGTGATGGATGAAATCATAAAAGATATACAAAGGGAGATTCCCTGGTGTATGCTCTTTGTCGATGATGTTGTGCTGATTGATGAAAGTAGAATAGGGGTTAATCGACAACTGGAGTTGTGAAGGGAAACCTTGGAATCAAAGGGTTTCAGGCTTAGCAGAACTAAAACAGAGTATATGAAGTGTGAGTTTAGCAGTGTTAGGTCAGATGACGGAGATGTTACCCTGCCCGGTAGAGTAGTACCCAAGAAGGAATCATTTCGATACTTAGGATCTATGTTGCAGTTTGATGGAGAGATTGATAAGGAAGTTAGTTTTAGAATTCAAGCAGGATGGGTGAAATGGCGACTAGCATCTGACATTCTCTGTGATCGGAAGATTCCTCAGAAGCTTAAAGGAAAGTTCTATAGGACAGCAATCAGACCTGCAATGTTATATGGTGCAGAATGTTGGCCTACTAAGAGGCAACACGTCCAGAAGATAAGTATAGCAGAGATGCGAATGCTGCGTTGGAGCTGTGGGCATACCAGACGAGATCGGATTAGAAATGAGGATATTCGGGAAAAACTTGGAGTTGCACCTATTGAAGAGAAGTTAGTCCAATACCGCTTGAGATGGTTTGGACATATCCAACGTAGACCATACGATGCACCTGTACGTGCTGGAATTCTAGGTCACGCCGAAGGCCCAAAGAGAGGTAGAGGTCGACCTAAAATGACATGGGAGGAGATAATAAAGAGAGATTTAAGTAACTGGAGTTTATCGGAAGAGCTGGTAGTTGATAGGAGTGCATGGAAATTGGCAATCCATGTACCAGAACCATAGGTTTTTTTTAAAGACTTTATTTCACGTTTACTGAACCTTTTTACTTTTTATTTACTATTTTAGATTTTATTTCACTTCTATTGAACATTTTTACTTATTATTATTATTTAAAAAAAACCTTCATCGGACGACTTTTTACTTGATTGGTTATTTTAAACCCTTTTTATATATATATATATTATTATCATCATTATTAATTTTATTTTATTTTAAATTTGGGTTCCATATCTAGCCAACCCCAACTTGTTTGGGATATATGGCTTTGTTGTTGTTGTTGTTGTTGCTTTTATAAAGTCTGTCGAATTAGTTCATGTGGATTGCAATACTGCAATTCGCATGGGTGAATATTTGATTCCCCATCCCCCCTCTCTTTCTCCACTTAGCTGACTTTTACAATGCTGGTTAAGGTAACAACGTTCAAGGTTATCTCTCTCATCTTGCGGGTTGCTAAGGCAACTCATGACTAGGCACGACCCTTGCTCAAGGAACGCAAGATATTCACCTAGGGCAATCGTCTAGGCAGATGCAACAGCCGGAGATGGGTGGTGGTCAAATAATTGGTTTGTCAGCTTGTTATGATAATAATTTTTATATCACCTGCTTATTAGTTGATAGTGTGGGACGGTGGTAGTAGCTTTGTTTAGTTTATGAGGTTACTAGGGTTCGAGTTCGATCAACGTTAAATTTATTTTTTTGCTTGTTGTATTCGGCTGTAGCAACTGAAAGAGTCGAGCTGGCACTGTTCATAACTAGATCTATGACCCTTCATTGGTAGTTGGTTGTTTCCCAACCCAACCTCCATGGAGAATACTTTTACTGAAATTACATTTGAAACTAATCCAAAATTGTTATTATTTTCAAAATGGCTTATCTTTGGAAAATGCACAAAAGAAAACACAACTTAGTTACAAATAATTTTCTTTATACATTGCGAGTAATGAGTTGTATAACGCATTATAGTTCATGAGCCAATATAACTCCTTTTATATGCAATCACACTCTTTCTATTATCTCCATCCAAAGCACCATGCCATTTGGGATGGGAGCTTGTGGTAGTTGAGAAAAAAATTGAATTTTATGATTTTGATTTTGAATACTAAAAATTAATTCTTTAAAAAGAAAAAGTATATTTGTAATTTGAACTTTTGGACATTGGAATTTTTTCTTGAACGTCTAGTAGATGCTCTTATTTTTTGTTTAAGTTATGGCTAATTCTTCCTATTAACTTGGGATCAGACGTGACTTTGACAAGCTTTATGGACAATATAAAATACTTTGATGCTTCATATTTTGTACATGAGTAGTTTTCTATGATGACATGATTGTACATGGCACTCCGTAGTTGTTTTTTTTAATGTTACTTTGTATAGTGGTCAAATATGATTATTTTCTCTTAGAGGTCTTTTACTTTTTTCATATGGGATTTACGATTAATTCATGTTTACTTACTTTTATTTATATGGGATACCAAACTACATCCTAATATCCACACTTCGACCCAAGTAATACTTGAATGGTCCATTCTTCTCTGGATTCATGTTAAGGTCAGGTAAAAAATAACCCATGCCAAATCAAATTTCGGAAATTTGTATAGAAACAACTAGACGGAAGTCACAATTTTTTAAGTTAATTACAATAGCTTATTTATACTGACTTGAAGTCTGGTGAAACTATAACCAGTGAAATTATATAATCATTGTAGACAACATGAAATGTTCGAGTATTACATATTTTGAATGTTTGTTGTAGTTCTTCATCATAACTAACATTCGTATTTAGCAAATAACAGATAATGCGCTAAGCAACTGAACTCTGATTTGAACAATACTTCAAACGACTTATAAGTCTCTAAGTTACTAAATAATCATATAAAAATCTATCCATATTAATTGAATTTTAAAAATTTTGATAGAAATTTCCGATTTAGGTTCAGAAATTACGTTTTGAAATCTTGTGTTTTTATTTTGAACTTGAAATGTAATTTTGGAACTAAAAATTTGAATTCTAAAGGAAACAAAGATTTGAATTTAAAATTTTACTTGTTTTAGAAATTCATAAACTAAAAAAATAAAATCTGATTATTATTATTTTTGTACATATTTTCTTGGTTCTTTATTAGTCAAATCTAATTTAATCATTATTTTGATTAAAACGGCAAGTATATTAAGTGAGTAGATCATACTAAGCCTTATGCTAAATAGATCAAATCGGATTTGTCATAAATTGGTTGGGTTAAAATTTACCTGTTCCAGACGAGACCTAACTTATTTGACGAGTGGCAATCGAACTTGCGGTATTTGTGATAAATTTTTGAGTGAAAATGATTTAAAAGGTAATATAGCGAGTTAAAATGTATTCTATAAGCTTTCTTGACTTTATGATATAAATTAATTAATGCCTTTGTGATGAATAAAATGAGCTTGACTAATATTTACAAGAAACATGATTATGTATATACGTGTATGAATGTATTCATGTGTGTGCGTCTCTATCTCTCTGTGTATGTGTGTGTGTATATACTTTAAAAAGAAAAATAAACGTAGGCATATGGTTATAATTATACAAATATATTATCGCATAAAGAAACCGTAGAAAAAAGGTTTTGCTATCAATAAAAAAATATATCGACATAAATTTACATTAAACTTTAGGCCTGTGCAGTTTATGCCCCGCTATTACCCGCCATATCCCCGCTATATCGTGTAGCGGATTTCTACTGCTACACTATTTCCAAATAGCCACTCCGCTTTAAGCCTCGCTATATTCCGATATTCCCGATATATCATATTATTTCAGCTATATTCCACTATATCTTCTATAAAATAAATGAATTTGAAAGTGACATTTTGTACATTATAAATTTGTAAAGTTAGTTTTTTTTTTAACATATATTTCTCAAAATAGAAAATACTACAATATTCTGTTAAATTTAGTCATGCTAAGTAAAAGTTTACATTTACATACACATATTTGCATATGCTTTTATTTAAAATTAAGAATGTACTAATTATAATTAAGTTGAATGTTAATTTTCCATTTATTTATCATTTACATGTTTGTAAAAGCATAAAATATGAGTTTTATATGTTATTTTAGGCTCATCCGCTATATCTTGTTATTTCCTCGCTTTATCCCCGCTACAACTTTTTGCACCTCTGCCGCATTGGATCCGCTGAGCACTTTAACTGCACAGCTTTAGACAATAATGGAATCATAATATTTTAGATGAAATCAATTTTATGTGGTTTTGACAAATGAAAACCGTTAGACCTAAAAATGATGCTAACACCCGAATGCAGTTTGAAGACCTCATAATCACAAATTTCAGATCACAGAATGCAGATAAAGCAGTAAATAACAGGAGACACACGAGGTTTTTATAGTGGTTCGGCTCAAACCAAGCCTAAGTCCACTTTATCTCTTTTTAAATCCTAAGAAGTTAGAAGTACAATCTCTCGAATTATACACGAAGTCCTCGAGTTTACAATGAAAAGAAGTGAAAAATTAGAAGATTATACACGATTTACTCATTGTTATAATGTGGAATTTGGCTTCTATGTTAAACAATGGCCTTGTAGAGAACAATGATCGAAGCCGTGAGGGGCTATAGCCAAAAATCCATTGAAAATGCCTTCGAACGGTGTATTTATAGCCATTTCCTGGTATTGGTTCGTGGGATATGTGGCACGCATCCCAAGAATCTCGAAATGAGGTGGAAAACATAGAGAAACCATCTTCAAGTCGTGTCATGCCATGTGTAATGAGATACGGGTTCCTAGGAGTGAGACTAGCCATGAGAATAAGTCAATACATGAGCAGAAGCGGGTCCAGTCCAGGCGGTTCGTGGGTGCAGTGCCTGGCGGATCGTGATTGCGAGCCGGTCGATGGCGAACGGATGATGACGAGCTGGTGAGGGCGACCGAGGCGGGGGAGGGCGAGTAGGTGTGGACGAACCAGTGAGGGGCGAGTTGGGGGGGGGGGGAGGGGGGAGCAAGTGTGGACGAGCCGGTGAGGGGCGAGCTGGGGGGGGGATCCGACCAGGAATGTCACCAATTCCAAAATCCAAGTTCTGTGCGCGTTTACGGAAACGGACATAACTTCTAAACCGTAAGTCCGATTAGGCCAAACGAAAGCTCTACTTGAAGCTAATTCATAGGGCTACAGATTTTACGATGCAAAACACCGAAATTGTTGTTTTCGGGCCCAAAAGAGGTCGTCTGGTAGGAGTTTCGGGTCATTCGTTGTTTGTGATGCGACTTCAACCAAATCGCTTTCTGTCTTCGGGCTGTGTTCTTAATTCTTGAACGTATCGTTAACTAAAGATTTCATGTGTGACGACTTTGATTAAAAAGCATGTCAACAAAATTTTAGAAATGAAGTATTTTTATTGATACTTGTATGAGTTTGTAAATAAACATTAAAATATATTTGTTTGTATATGAGTGAAACGACTAATAAATAAAATAAATATTTTCTATGTTTATTTTTTAGGGATGGTTTGGTTAAAGCCTCTATAAAGTTTCAAAATAAGCAAAACATCATTGTCAAAAATTGTATATAAATTAGGTCCCTAGTATAAAGTTAAATACTAATTGTATAAATTTAAGCAATTATTCAATGAATAGTTGCAGATATTTATGCAATTATATCCAAGAATTGTGGAAATTTCCATAATTGTTAAACCCTGACTCGTCACTTATGTTAAACTCTAACTTATTAAATTCAGTAGGATTGTTATGGTAATGGTAATCGTTATCGATATGAAAAATCCGTTACCATACGGATACTATTGGTAAGCCAAAAATAAATACTAATAATTTACCGTTACCGTTGGTAAAATGTCCATTGGTATATCGGTAAACTGGTAAACCATTAACTGGTAATGGTAAATTTACCGATAAATATATTAATTAAACAATTAACACATTGAAATTTTGATAAAGATAAAAATTAAATATTTTTTTACTAATTCTAACCCTGTTAATGTTTATATAAATATTTAAACTTATTTTAATTGGTATAGAAAATCTACTTAGCTTATCACAAGATATTTACAACGATATGAAATAATTTTTTTGCTAAACTTTAACTTTGAAGTTAATAAAGCCAAAAAGAATTACCGTTTTAAATAATCTATAAGCATTTGCATAAAATATGATAAACTTTTAAAAAAAATAAAGGTTGAAATTCATTAAAATTGTGGAAAAACAAAATTAATATGACAAGTAAATTTACCATTACCACTGCTATTGACATTTCTTTACCGCTATTTTACCGTTAATAATGGTAAAACTTACTGTTACCATACCAATCAGCATTGGTATACCGGTGCAGCTCGATATTGGTTGCCATGTGTGAATTATCAAACATCACAATTACGCAAATTCGATACAACGGCATGGACCAAAGGCAGAAACATCTAACCAAAGGGATAGTGGTGTCAAACAATAAAAACGTATTTTTGAAATACCGTGGAAAATTAGGTTATATTCGTTCGCTTAACATATAGCACGAATAAATCTTAAGGCATTTGTTTTTACAAGAAATGCGGGTCAGACATGACACAAATCCGAGTCTGTTATCAGATCAAAAGACATACTAATCAGACGAGGAAGATGATCACAATAGCAAATCTGAAACGTGCAAAACACCGACCAATCGTTAAGAAGGAGAACACACAAATAATCTGTGCGGTCTATGGCGATCGACCCACCTTTCACCGATTTCGTAACTATGTTGAAAAGGGTTTGGCGTATAGGAAAGAACTACAAAGTTAAAAAACACACGGTTCTGGGTGTTTTCCTTCTACATTTGCCAACACGTAAAACAGTTTTAAACGTCTTAAACAATGGACCCTGTACATTTGAATCTATCAAATAAATAGGCTCGTGACATGGATCCAGTAAAGGAAAAACCGAAGGAAATGCTATGTAGCGACAGTCGGAACAAAGCCTCATTTCTTAGATGCGTATGAACTGACACAAAACTAGACAATTGAACCCCCACAAACAGTAAATTTCATTCATTATCTTCTGATTCAGATGACGATATTTCATGGAACTTAACAAAGAAAGAGAGGATTTCATATAAGCAAAAGAATTTTCTTGTTCAAGATCTAGAAAATTCATGATGAAACCAGACATCCATAAAATGAAGCTTTGAATCCATTGGAGCTGCCTTTAGAGAAGAAGGGGAATGACCACTCACATTGGCAAGGCTCTGACCAATGACTTATTCATACAAACCTTCCAAGATTTTACTATCACTGCCACTTCACAAGCCTTGAGAAATCATATTCCCTTCATCATTAAGCTGCGTACGCAAGTGATAAGGCGAAGGGTATTCCATTCAGATGTGTCAGCAGTTGGCATCTGATTGATGGCTATTTAGACCAAGTGTCTCTTCTCTATTAGATTCATCATAGGGTACTAATGTTGATAAACTAATGATAAAGGTCAGAAGAATAAAATAAAACTTGAAGGAATGGAACAAAACAAGAGTAAAGGACATTAGGAACAATACACTAAAAAACTATTGCAAGTAGATAAGCACCCAGAAGATGCTTTATTACATAAGGATTTTTTGACTTCTAGATACTTAACTAAGCAACAATATTAGATATGTCCACAAGTTAAAACAGTCTAAAATCTGTTGGATTACTAAAGGAGATTCAGATTCAAAAAAATATACGCATAAATGTCCAAAAGATCATGCATAAATAAAGTTGTGATGTTATGCAATAATAGATGAAAGGTGATTGATGATGCAAACAGATCAACAGCAACAAGCAGTGCAATATTATCAAGAGCTATATGATGGTGAGTCACAACAGAAACATAGACTAGAGAACATCAATTGCAAATTACAGATTACTGAACTAGGGGCTTAATTTCTTTTGCAAGCTGTAACTCAACCAGAAGCCAAAGATGCAGTATATACTCTGTTAAGAATGGAAGTCAGCAGGTCGAGATGGGTTAACCTCACAGTTCTACAAGTTACATTGGGCTTAATAAATGATGAGTTGACTGCTGCTATTCACTATTTATATTCTACTGTAGACAGGACCAGCTTGAGGAGGAGAGTTGGCCAAGGTAGCTTAACAAAACGACCATGAAATGTACACGTTGCTCGGAATAAAAATGAAAAAGCAGCAACAATGGTACAGAACCCAAAAAAATGAAAAAGCGGTAACAAAGGTAGGAGTAGAACACCTCACCTTAGGGCTGTACAAATATCCGATGTCTAGCCGTATCTCCGTGACCAAAATATGTCCGGATCTGTTCGATTTTAATTGAGGACATGAGTTAGAACAACAAATGTTATACGAGAAAAAATCACGTACGGTTCGCGTTCGTTCAAATTCGTCTGAATTCCTTGTGATATATATAGTTGAGTGAGAACCTAATAAAAAGTATAAAATTCGATACAAATAACCATGTCCGACCGGGTCCATTCGTGTTCGTGTCCAAAAAACATATGTCCACGTCAGACCGATTTTATTTAGAACACGGTTAGAACAACAAAATTTGTAAGAGAAAATTTCATTCGGTCCGCGTCCGATCCGATTTAATTTAGGACAGAAATTGAGCACACATCTGTCCGATCCAGTCCAACTGATTTACACCCCTAAACCTCACCTTGCAAATATATGGCATACACTCAACCAACCAACCTACAACTTCCACACATAAAATTTTCTCATGCCCAGGCACAAAATGCATTACCTATTGACAATCACCACCACATAACCTCCACCATAGTTGTTGCCCCTTTGGGGGAGGGGGTGTTGCCCTCTTCGACCGCCTAGCTGGTCTAGCCCCAAAATCGAGTCTGACTGTAAACAAACCTGAGAGCTTATATCATACATTTATCATCGTGGTTCCTACAAAAGATAAACCATCACATATATCTATTTATAGACCAATAGCCTGCTGCAGTGTTCTCTATAAAATACTAACAAATTAAATTTGCAGTAGACTAAGAGCATCTCTAGCCAATAGCAATGACTAGAGATGCAAAATGGGTATTTTCCCTATTTTAATTCGCTTCTCACGCTTCAGCAGGAGGGATTCAAGCATGGGGATCGAATTAAACTGGGACGCTGTCCCTTTTTTTAAAATGTATATACATAAACGGGATTCAGAAACACATTTATTCTATAAAAGGGATTCTGTACCACATTGAAGATTTTTTTTCTTTTGAAAAAACCCTTAAACGATTTTATATTTCGTGCTTATAAAAATAACGGGAAACAAAAACCCGTTTATTGCAACTGCAATTTAACAATAAATTTTCATTTACCATGAAAAGCATGATCGAACTAGACGATATCACGAAGTGCATCAAAAGAGTTACGATTAATGGTGCTAATGCACTACCATGGACATACTAGTGGATTAATTGTACCAACCAGTTAATGATGTACTCTTTTCCCATACTACATCGATAGTTTTTTTTCTAAGGAGATAAATAATTTAGGGTTCTTTAATTTAATAAAAAGAACCAATTTTTCAAAAAAAAAAAAAAAAAAAAAAACACTCGTCCTGTTGACTTTGGATCTAATGCCTGAACTAATGTCAACACCTGAGAACCATAAGGACGAGTTGTTGCAGTTAAGATATAATCTAATAAATTAATATAGATGGATTAGTGTAACGTACTATCCCAAGATCCGGATCAACAAAGGGTATTACAAGGTTATATCACCGGCTAATGCAACGAATATGGCTGGTTAAGGTCGACCATCCTCGAACTTTGCTTTAAGCGAGTATCGATATGTTGTTCATGTGTCCCAAAGTGTCTTTTCATTAAGTGGAATCGATATATGCGATCCAGGCTTATAACAAAACAATAGTGGTTCTTCAAATATTCCAGAATAGAATATAATATAATCACGTAATACAAAATCACAAAGTAGAAATAAATACGGCAGAACATCCAAAAATAAAGATGAAATGGATATATAGATTTAAGCTAGTAATACATATTTATGGTCTTATTGATCCATAAAATATAAATACAACGCCTCAACGTACAATATATATCAAATGTCTAAGCATGATTCATGTTATACAAACGCAAGAGCCTCTGCTAGTTTGAGCGAACATTCAAATATTTTTCGACCTTTATCTTCGTCTTAGGTCGATTGATCTTCTCAATTGAAGTAAATGTAAAAGATACTGATGATATAACGAGCTGCAAGCAACAAATGAGAATTTTTATTTAGAACTACCAAACTGATGCACCTATACCTAAACTCTCTCAATTTGATTATAGAATTGTATAGAATAACAAACTGATCAATCTAGACTATAACGATGATCAATAAAAACTGGTAGAACACAATAAAAGAATCATTATATAATTGTAAGAAAGAAAATGATCTCTCAAGGATATATGCATGTAAATCATCCCATACCGTTGAGATCACTGAGCAATATACTCAAAATAACCTATAAAGCGATTATTCTCAAAAGTGCATAAGGTAATACATAAACATTTAAGTATTTAACAGTCAATGGAGGATATGGAAACACATATAAATCCAAATGGCGTTGTGCACCGATCCTAAAGAATGGTGAGCATGTTGTTAAAAGCCAAACTGGATCTCACAACACCAAAGGTACGTGAACCGTACTTCACCAATATGGTTAGAAATTAAAAGGAGCCACAATCGCAAAAATAATTGGGACAAAGTAAGTAAAACACAAGGGATTTTTATAGTGGTTCAATCTATGATAGATCTACATCCACTTTTGCAAGGATTTCATTATTATGAAGGGATTTACATAGAGCATTATCTCATACATCTCATTATTACACTTGTTCACTCTCCATGTGATGATTTCCCACTTTTTTGCTCTCTTTACACTTTTGATCTCACTTGGATTTGAAAAGGAACGGATTAGATCTTGTGTTTAGACAATCTTCCTTGATCCCATCATGAAATTAATTTTAGATCCGTGCTTTAAAGAGGATTAATGGCGGTTGAAGATCACATGGAGTGAGAATTAATGGTGGTTGGAGAAGATGAGATCCACTTGCTGTTGGAGGAAGGAGTGAGCTTAAGAAGCCATTAATGGAGCTTGAGAAGCCCAGGAATGGTGGAAAACCGAAATAACAGCCCTTCGGGGTGGCTTAGATCGGTCTCTTGAATTGTGATGAAATGGGGTATTTATTGGCGAAGTTTGGTCCAAGTGGCAGTTTTGTAATTATGGTGCTCATGGTTTGGGTCGAGTGTACACGTATTTGTGAAAATGCCACTAGATAGGTGGAGCCAACTGTATACAACTGTCTCACCCGACCCAAAAATTATGATTTTGCCACTGGACTCTTCATTGCCCGACCTAAATATATGGTCTACTGACCGACCTAGATTTATAAATAGGACCGACAAACCTGGTCATTGGAAGTACCGACATCAGGCCGGAAGGACCGACAAACACGCTGAAAGGACCAACAACGTGTCAGAAGGACCAACAAACCTGGTGATCGGAAGTACCGACATCAGTCTGGAAGGACCAACAAACGAGCTGGAAGGAACAACACGAACCAAAGACCTCTCCTGGGGCACCCAATTGATCATCAGTATCAGGAAGTACCTGATCCGATTATGACAAACATTGGGATCTTAACCAAAGATCACTTCGGGGGCACCCAATTAATCGTCAGTATCAAGAAGTATCTGATCCGATTATGACAAACATTGGGGTTCTAACCAAAGACCTCTCCAGGGGCACCCAAGTGATCGTCAATATCAGAAAGTACCTGATCCGATTACGACAAACATTGAGGTTCTAACCAAAGACCTCTCTGGGGGCACCCAATTGATCGTCAGTGTCAGGAAGTACCTGATCCGATTATGATAAATATTGGGATTCTAACCAAAGTCCTCTCTGGGGGCATTTCTTCTGAACCTACCGATGCTTGGATTAATCAGTATAATTGAGTGAGGAATGTCTTCAATACCTAAATTAACCAAGCCGAAATGTAGATGGAGTTTGGATCTAACCAGTTAACTTGCGTAGTATCTGAAAATCTCAGATGCGACGAGTGTTAAATTTCAGCCCAACCAGGGGCATGAAATCCAAAGCATGTCCCATAGAGAAGATTAATAATGATTTCTTGAACAAGAGGCATGAATATCAAGGCTTCTCAAAGAGGAAGCAAAAAATGAATCACATATACGCATTTCCCGAATGAGAAGTGTCCTGTATTATCATATAGGTCATTAGAACAATGACGCTTGAAATCCACAGTCGAATTATCTTGACGAGTTGATATTTAGCGTTGATGCGAATTTGAATTAGAGTATCGTACGCAGATAATATTTGACGAGTTATAAACCGTTGAATAAAACAGTCCTATGCAAACACTTTATTCAATTCAAAATAAAATTCGCCATAAATCATTTTTAATGATTGACTAACCCACTGTCGATATGGACAGTCGATGGTGAAGTATAAGTCGAAAATCGTGCAATCCCTTTTTTTGATTATAGAACAGGTGGAGTAAAGCAATTCATTCTTTAGTGCAGTGTCAAGAACCAACAAGTAAAATTGAAATTCTGGCAAATCATCAACAATGCAAAAATGTTCTGGAATTCGTGATACCAAAATGAAAGGCATGGAGATAAGAACAAACCCAGGTTGTGATCCGTTCTGCAAGGTCAATCGAGGAAAAGTTCACCCGTTATAATGCTCAGTGCGAAGCCCGCATTTTTCACAAGTAAAAAATACAAGCTTCGAGGGGCAAATGTTGACCCCGTTAAAAAAATGCGGTTCAGGAAAATAATACATTGACTGTGTAGTAAACGCGATGGATCGGTCAACTGTAATACATGCGAATCGAACACCATGGGTCGAACAAGCTAGCTCGAGCACCCTGGGTCGAACATTGGACGGTCGAGCAACATTCACCCTAAAGCACGTAAGGTTAAGCACAGCAGTTCCGCTCGAGCATCGCGAGTCGAGCACCATGGGTCGAACACTGTGGCTCGAACACCCTCACCAGCTCGGGTCGGTCCGATTCAATACACTGAATCGGTCGGTCCATAACAACGGGCTGATCACAACTATACGAATCGACCATTTTGTATAAAACTATGGGACTTTTGCACCGATCAATGTGAAGTATAATTCATGAATATGAATTTGTCGTCTCTCCGCATGGATCATTATCTACATGATATGTCGCAAAACATACAATGGTGCAATTCACTCCAATAAAGTGGATAAGCCGTGATTGTTAATTGATGGGTCACAAACAAGCAATAATATGGTATATGGACACAATATGGGCCGACTTTATAACGTAGAAGGAAGTAATGCTATGCACTAGTTCATGCATGCGTACAGTAATGTCCACATGGCAAGAACAAGATAAAGTGTTAACAACAAACTGAACATATTGTTATATAAACGTGCACACATGGAAATGAAGACATGTTTATATGTGGCAAGGTAAGATTTTAAGCATCTGGGTTGGTTCATGCATGAAATGGTTAGCATAAAGAAGTACACAGGGCAGAGGCAACATGCATTCTGGGTCGGTTAAAAACAAAAAACGGTGGCAATTTTGGTAATTATTTGGGTCGAAATGAAAATCACAAAGTCGTATTGGCATGCTTCATATAGCATTCCCTGGTCGGTCCTTAGTATAATAGTTTGGGTCGGTCTATAAGGAGCTGCTAAAAAAAATGGTAAACACACCACAAACTAGAGACAATGGAATTTTTGTGAATAACGAACCCATATATGTTTGCATGGATATGTCATTACAAATGGGTCAGTGTTAACACTTTACAGTGCATGGAGCTGGCACATTAGCATTTATGTTGGATCGGTCTCTTAAAGTAAGTGGTCGGGTAGTGTTTCAACAAATTTGGTCGGTCCTATTCATAAATTTGGGTTGGTCAGTAGACCATATATTTGGGTCGGGCAATGAAGAGTCCATTGGCAAAATCGTAATTTTTGGTTGGGCGAGACAGATGTACACAGTTGGCTCCAGCTGTCCAGTGGCAGTTTTATAAATATGTGTACGTTCGACCCAAACCGTGAACACCATAATGACAGAACTGCCACCTGGACCAAACTTCTCCTATAAATACCCATTTCACCACACTTCAGGAGACCGATCTAAGCCACCCCAAAGGGATGTCATTTCGGTTTTCCACCATTCCTAGGCTTCTCAAACTCCATTAATGGCTTCCTAAGCTCACTCCTTCCCCCAACATCAAATGGATCTCATCTTCTCCAAACACCATTAATTCTCACTCCAAGCGATCTCTAACCGCCATTACTCTTCTTTAAAGCATGGATCTAAAAGTAATTTCATGATGGGATCAAAGAAGATTGTTTATACACAAGATCTAATCCGTTCCTTCTCAAATGCAAGTGAGATCAAAAGTGTGAAGGGAGAAAAAAGTGGGAAATCATCACATGGAGAGTGAATAAGTGTAATAATGAGATGATGCTCTATGTAAATCCCCTCATATTAATGAAATCCTTGCAAAAGTGGATGTAGATCTATCATAGATCGAACCACTATAAAAACCACTTGTGTTTTTACTCACTTTTTCCCGTTTATTTTGCGATTGTGGCTCCTTTTAATTTCTAACCATATTGGTAAAGTACGGTTCACGTAATTTTTGTGTTGAGATCCAATTTGGGTTTTTAACACATGTAAACTAACTGAATATGCATACATAAATTGGAAGCCCCACAGGAGTTGTCCTACAACCTATGATTGGATTCTCTTCACGATTCGATATTTGGAAGCATTCTGCAGTGGATGCTCTCTATAATTTTAGTAATTGGAAGCCCTTCACAATTGGGTTGAAAATTCGATAATTAGATATCATCCACAGTTCGCTGATTGGATTCCCTTCTCGATTGAGTTCATCATTCATATATTATGTAAGCCTTGGCTTATGATCACATGAATTGGTGCCCTCTGTAATTGGCCTATAAGCCGAATAATCCATTGTAAATGGAAGGCTACTAAATATAAGGATGAAGCTGGACAACCATGAATGGACCTGGATACTAAGCAGATAAGAGAACTTGAACTGTAAATTAATTCATGTAGAGTCTAGAATCCACCAGTATAATCTCAGAACAAATATAGGTTAGAATATGACATGAGTGCTTGAAAATGATATAAAGATCTATTAGAGGTGTTGACCCGCATTTTAGTCAAAGCAGTCACACATGGAATCTCTCCTCAACAGTACGCTCAAGTGTTGGGAATACCGTCAGAAGACAGCAAGCGATTTGGTCAAAGTCGCATCGCAAACAAAGAAAGGCCCGGAACTCGTACCAGATGACCTTTTTTGGGCCCGAAAACAGCGATTACAGAGCTAAGCTCTGTAACTCTTGTAGATCTCTGAATCAGCTTCAGTTTGAGCTTTGGTTTGGCTCAATCGGACTTACGGTTTGAATGTTACGCCCGTTTCCGTGAACGCATGCAGAACCGGAAACCTGGAATTCAGCATTGAATAGATCCTCGGATCGGACAAGCCTGTTCGGATCGGACGATTCCTTAAAATGGACAACTTGGCACTTGCTCTTCGCATTCACACCCGCACGGATCGGATCGGAGGGAGCATTCCCGATCCGCTCCACCTTCAAAGCATTGGACACGGAGACTTCGGATTGAGGACACCAACTCGGTTCGGATCGGACCCGAACCGACCCGCCTGAAGTACCTTGCACAGAAGTGCTTCCAGCCTTCGGATCAGGGATTCCACCTCGGTTCGGATCGGATGGAGAACCGATCTGACCCCCTTCGACGTGCTACCATGCAATCAGCTTTGACCGATTCCCAAGGAGTAACCGCCTCTACATTCATGGATCTGGCTCCACTTGGCAAAACCCAAACAGAAGGACTTCTTCCACTGCTTCTCGAGATCAACTACGGTCGTGACACGTGGCATATCCGAATCGGGTCACCCAGAGGCTCTTCTACGCCTATAAATACACCACAACATGGCTATTTCAGGGGACTTTTTGGAACTCTAACTCTCCATGGCTTCAACTATGGTTCTTCACAAGGCTATTGCATAACCTAGAAGTTGAATTCCACATTACAACACGAGGATTTCGTGTATAGTCTCCCCTTTAATCTCCTCTTCTTCATTGTAAACACGAGGATTTCGTGTATAAGCTGCAAACAAACAACATTGTAATAGCTTCTTAGGATTTAAGAAACTATAAAGTGGACGTAGGCTTGGATTGAGCCGAACCACTATAAAAATCCCGTGTGTCTCCTGTTATTTTACTGCTTTTTATCTGTGATCTGTGATTATGAGGATTTCACATAGAATTTGGGTGTTAGCACCAAAATTTCGGTCTAACAAGAGGCATGAAGGCTTAAATTATAACATAAAAATTCCATAAATTCTAATTCTATTTAGACGCAAGAAATTACCGAGTATACCCAAAAAATTGAAAAATGGGTGAAACCCAGTGTTTTGCTGAATTCACTCATGTATTATTAAAAAAGTCAATTTTACCATCTCTCGTAGGGGTTCAGTGAGATTCTGTAGTGCACCTCGTAAATCCCCTACGAGGTGCAGTAAAGAATCTTGTAGGGGCTCTACTGGTAGGCTGAAAATTGGAAAAAAAATATTGTAAAGAAAGGGCGATTTGGTCATCGTTTTTTTGGGTTTACTCGGTAAAAACATGGGTTTAAATTAGTGACACAAAGGCCTAAAATGACTCAAAGGTTGATTACGTGAAGTTACTACAATATGTGCCTCATATAAAGTTAATTTAGCTTGACTCGCTACTTCTTAACTCCTAGCTGTTTAAATCAGGTCGCCAAGCCTTTACAAGGGAACATAACTATCATATACTCTCGAATAACAATCAATCAACTAACGGCTACGCATCCCTTACCACACAGATTTACTCGATGTTTACTATATGCTAGTAAACTCCACTCGTGTGAAAAATAAGTTCAACTGGATTATGAGCTATTCGGTTCAGAGCGCTTCTCCCTGAACTCCCAACAATTCGAACCGGGTTGTTAAACTCCACTTGAAGGAGAACAACAGTGTCATATACTTTCAAATAGCAACCGGTCACTAACAATAGTATGACCTATACAATATGAGTTTACCTAATAGTTTACTATAAGATAGTAAACTCGACTCGAATGCAAAGAGACTCGGTGGCTCATTCAATCAAAGACACGCAGTTCTATATAAAAGAGTTTTCTTGAAATTCTTATTTAGAAAATTTAGGTGCAAAAGTTAATATATATATATATATATGTATGTATACATGTACACTACCGTTTTTCTATGTATCTTACTTATATACGAATAAATCAGTTAAAACTTCAAATCTTTATTCAAAAATGATCTTAAACCACTATTATTATGATATATACACACATATGTTTTCTGAATATGCTTCATGTGTAATGACCCAGATTTTTCGATCATTTGAATTCGAATATTTAAATTGGTTTTAAATATTACGTTAGAAAATGGATTTTAATATTTAGTTCCTTTATTAAACGACGATTAAATGTTCATATTTATATTTAATTATAACGAACTTGTAACGTCGCGATAGTCCATAAAATTGAGTTTTGAACTTCGGTTGAATATACAGAATCCGTTATGAGTCGGAATTCTATGAAACAAGAAATAATTGAATCTATTAGATTATAATTGTCTAATGAAAGAGAAAAATCGAGATTTCAGTTTATATATTGTAAGTTATTTCCAAATCGAAGTTTGAAATAGTCGCTATAGAAATCGTTTGTAAACGATAACGTTATTTAATAAATTATAAAAGGATTTCTGTAGATATCGTTTAATTTGAAAACATTTACGTTGGATTATATTTTCATATTGGTTTATTTTTGGAGTGATACATTCTTTTATTTATCTATGTACGACAGTAATAATTTATTATTAATTAATTTAATTATTTTGAAATTTAGTTATATTTTATCGATATTATATAAGCATTAGAAATAGTTATTTTTCAAATGACCTCCAATTTAGACAAAGTGAATTTTATTGGAATACATATAGCTAATTATTGCTAAATTTCCATTTTGGAGTTATTCGCAGTTGTTTTGTGAATGTGCGTTATTTGAACGTGAATTGACGAATATATTGGAATTAAAATAACGACGTTGTGCCAACGGAATTAGAATTCAACGAAAATAATTTCATTGGATTTGGAACATTAAGACAGAGCAGTATGTCCATTTTCGTTGCGTTTGGTGTCTATATACGACAACACGTGTATTTAACGTGCAACGTGAAATAGCGGTAAAATTTTAATATAACCGTAATAAAGTAAATCCCTTCTATCTAAGCAAAAATACACACACATGCCTATCTTAGCAGCAACCTGTTGATGGCAAAATATGTTGTAAACACCCAATATTCTTAATTACTTAAGAATTATAGTTTCGCGTGGAAATATAAGTATGGAAAGCAGTAAATAACACAAGAGATTTATAGTGGTTCGGTCCCGTGAGGGGCCTACATCAACTTTGGAAAAGTCACTGATATTTTATTGACAATAAGGAGTTACAAGCTTGAGACTATTACATGACATACCTTTACAAACATTTCTAAGTAACTTGAGGTCACAATTGCTATATATGAATATTAGGAAAAAGACACTTTTTCCCTTCTTCTTCCTCAAAGCATGTATGCCATTAAAGAGGTCACTTGGAGCTCTCAAGAGATGTCAAGTCAACCAATTCCAAGTCTGACCTTTGGGGTATTTATGGTGGAGTGGTTAGGTGGGAGTAAGTAGGAGTAGGGACCACATCAGTAATCTCGGACCCTGGAGTGTTGTCCTTCAGAAAAACTCGAACCCCCCATCCCTTCTTGATAACTCGTAGCCCTCAATGGGGTAAGAATTTCGTACCCCGTGGGGTACGTGTGATTCTATAGTGAATCCGGAGGACAATGCTGGCGGGGTTTGAGGTTTTTGGGGTTCAAGGCATAGGTTTGGCGATGTTTTGAGGAGCCATGAGGTTCCTGCTTACTTGACCTTTTCCCGGTTCGCTCCCGTAAGTTTTATTACGAGCTCTCAATAAAGACTTATTTCTATATTATATTTTGTTCTGCTACGATGTGAGACTCTGATTCATTGTTGGTTCTTCTTCTTATTCTTCTATTCTAACTTTCTTTCTTATCTCACCCTATAATATTCTTTCTTTTAGCTTTTTGGGTTTTGATACTTGATTTTTGGACAAGGGATGTATTAATGTCTAAATTCTAGCATCAAATTTTCTAGGACGCTACATTATGTAAGAAAGACTTTATATTTTGTAACAACCGGTAATTTTTTAACGATTTAAAAATCCGATTTAAATCAAAATTTTATTTTGAAATTATTCTATGGTTTTTCATAACGGGAATTCGAAATTTGTAATACGTACAGTGAGATGTAGCAACTGTAAAAATTTCATCGGAAAATTTGACTGTTGTCGGTCGTGCAATTTTCAGTGCAAAGCTGCGCATAACAGATCAAATTTTAGCGATTTTAAAATTTCTCCAAAACCAGTTCGGACAAACACGAAAAATATTCTATTCGTTGTCACGAATCCGACGCCGAAATTCGTTTCGCGAAAATCGGACGTTTTGACCTCCGTTTTTTGTTCGCATTTTTACGTCAAAGGGGTCCGTAACGCACTTTTGAACAGAGCATCCTGACACTGCAAATTTTATACCGTTGTGTCCGTCTCGTCGCGCTGATTTCTGCAATATATTTATTTGTCAGTTTCGGTGCTCGGATCGCGCTAAAATAACGAAAAAGCTTGTGCAGTTCATTTTTGAAACAGAGCCATCTGAGTTCGTTGTGTCCTTTTTACGATCTTACATACTTTTCTAGTCATTTTGGGTCTGCAAAACTTATCATTTTATTTTACTAAACTATCAGTTTAATTTTTTTATTTAATTCTTGGGCTTAGTATGGCACAAATATATTTCAAGACATCCATTTTAGCCATGCACGTCCTATTTTTCTTAGAGCATTTCGCTCTTTGTCTTTCCAATTCATGTTTTCATTCTTTATTTCAAGCCATGCATGCACTTTAAGCAACGTTCCCCTTTTGTCATAAAATCTCCAAAACTATTCGTTTCCCAAGGATGCCTAAGTCTGTTCGGTTTATATAAAAAGAAAACGCGCATGCATGTTTGAAAGGAGAAAAACAGTTACACTAACTTCACGTTCAAAATGATTTGAGATAGTAAAAAGTTGGATCCAACCTTTACGGCTAAAGAATTGGTAGTAGGCATATTCAAGGTAACTTGCTGCATAAAAAAAAAAAAAAACTCTCTGGTCATTTATTTCTTTCCATGCTTCATCAAGGTACCTTCATTTTGTGCTACCTGCTCCATGCGTTTGCCATTCTTTGCCATTTTCATTCAATTCCTTTTCTGAGCATCCCTTTATATATATAATATATTTTGTGTACAAGCCTACAAGGTAATCCAAGTTGAAATTTGTTCCATGTTCTCTGTAGCATGAAATTTGGCAATGTTTTATTCTTTTTAATCATTATTTTTTTTTCTACTTGTTTTGCCGTGATTTTGTTTGTCCTGGAAAATTTGTTTCAACAAGTCCCTGGTTGCGTGCGTTTTTGTGTTAATGATTTGGGTTTCATCTTCATATTATATATATGTAAAAAAAAAATTATTCAAGGCGAGACAAGGATTTTACAAAAAAAAAAATCATTTTGTTCTTATAGCGTGAATAGTTCTTTCCAATCATTTTGAAGCTTTGTTTTTCTTTTCTGAGTGTGATATTCTGAATCTACTATATATATGAGATATATTATTAAAATTATGTGTGTGGGATGTGTCTATATCACTCACGCTGAAGTTTTGGTTTAGTACCTTGTTGTGAGTGTAAAATCTTGATTTGTGCGGTGTTCTCCTGGTACTTACCCTTTACACTATTTATGTTTTTTTTTGAGGTTAAAGATGTTTGAGGCCGAACTAAATTTTGGTTAAACTGTTGATTTGAAAGTCGACGCATGTAGCAGTGTTTTGCTTTGAAATTGTGTACTCTTTGTTCCCTGCTCTAAAAAAAAAAGAAAAAAAATCCTGGATTTTTTTTTATTCGACCGAGCCTCTATTGATGTTGCTGAGTCGGCTCTCTCCATAAAAAGAAAAGGATGAATCGAGTACTAAGATCTTGGTCGTTGTTTAGATTGGTTCATCATATTAGTGCCTGGTTGCGTCTTCAATTCTTGTGTTCGTCCATCGTTGTCTTCTTTTCCATGCTTTAAAAGGTGAGTTTATCTCACACCTGACTCACATTTATTTCATGGATGTTAGATCAATAATGAACTGTTATATGAAATGTATAGGTTGCTAATAGAAATTGTTTGATTCGATATGTATGCACATTTCATATGCGACACGATATATTCATATGACACGTAGTTGCACTGATAATATATATGTTGTGATTGATACTATGTGATTGTTGATACCCTAGTTTTAGGAAAATCACTAAGGGTTGAAATGATACATACCCGAACGAACATTAGAATAGAAAAAAAAATCGTTATGAGTTGAAATGATAGATCTGAACGATTTTTATTGAATTTGGGATCACTGGTTGAAATGATAGACCCGTAGAAATTTTATCAATTGTGGGTTGAAATGATAAATATCCGTATCACTTGACCATAGGGTAGAAAACTATATACGGACACCGTCGGTCATGTTTTCGAAGTAAAATGAGTTTTATTTTAAAATATTTACTTAAGACTTAATATATTTATCTTTATATTTTATTTAAATATAAATTATTTTGTATATTTTAAATTATGTGTTTTAAAATGATTTATTTGTAAATAGGGATCGAAATGTTTATTTAAGATTTTACTTATAAATTTATTTATTTTAAACCATATAATTTATTCCTATAAGTATTTTAACCTTTTTATATTATTGTAAATATTTCTTTAAATCTATTTTTATATGATTTTAAACTTATATATGTTTATAATCTATTTCTAATTTATTTTAGAGTTTTATAAACTTATATATATATATACATATCTATTTTCAAAGTTAATTTTCTTATATATATATTTTATAAACTTTAATAAAGTCAAGATGGATAGTTTATATTTTGCGATTTAAATTCGAAGTTTAATGATGTAAATCTATATAACGATATTTGAATAACGAATGAACTCATATTAAGTTATGAATTGGAATCGATACGAATTTTTGTAGAGATGAACTTGAATTGATAAAATTAAGAAATTGAATTTGATTTGGTTTAAATTAAGAACCTTGATAAGAAATGAATGTGAATTGGGTAAATTGATTTATTTTAATTTATAATCGATATGAATTGAATTCAAGTTTTTAATTGATTAAACATGAATTGGAATATATATATATATATATATATATATATAGATGTTATATGCGGAATTGGTTTTTATATTGTTTGGTTTGAATTAAGAATTTGTTAAATCAATGTATAAGAATGGTTTTAAATAGTAATTCGTTTGAATGGAAATATAAGATTTTGATTCAAAAATGTAGAAGTAATAGTTTTGAACTATATAACTTGAATTATAGTTATAAGACGATTTGTTTTATATTGAAGTTTAAGATTTCGTTTTACATTATATAAAAGGAAATTTGAACCTAAGTGTCGAATTTCATTAATCGACTAAAATGAGTTGTTTTCAAATTTTAATATATTCGAAGTTAGATATTTAATTTTGAATTCAAAATTCGAATATGAGAATTCGTATAAACTATTTTATAAAGTGA
This sequence comes from Allium sativum, assembly GCA_030737875.1. Classification (NCBI taxonomy): domain Eukaryota; kingdom Viridiplantae; phylum Streptophyta; class Magnoliopsida; order Asparagales; family Amaryllidaceae; genus Allium; species Allium sativum. The sequence continues at coordinate 1,039,395,443 of CM060916.1, read as the reverse complement.
TTTAAAAAAATATGACCACGGTGTGAAAAATGTAAGCGATTGGTTGTTAAAGAGACCGGGATCGGATATTGTCATACTCTCTGCCAATACCGAAAACCACTTTAACAACTGTGTACGCGGTGGAGTTCCAGAATGAAGGGAATGATTTGGCGAACGACTCCATTTCATTTTATTTCATATTAATTACGAGACCCTGACTACCTTGAGTCAACTTGATGTGGCTAAAACAGGAGCTATGCACGGACCAAGTGAGGTCATACCTCTTATCGAGCACACTTCTTCGATATTATTCTATTACTGTTGAGATTCGATTTGGGCCCTTTTGATTATGGGAGTGTGTATCGAGGTGGGCGGTAGTAGCTATTATGCGTTACCACCAGTCCGGCTCTGCAAACGGTGAATCCACCCTGGCATTCCTTGCGTGCCTTGTCACATGCCTTATACGAGCCCACTACGATTTTGTTTTGTACTGTTTTATATGGAGTGCCCTCTGATCAACCTCCAGTTTACGGAGGAATTACGGTACTGTATATACTATGGGAATATATACACGGTGTAAGGGTAATCATGGTAATCCCGCTTACGCTATTTTGATATTTTACTTTACTGATAGACACTATTGTATATAGCGTATTATACTATATAGTATTAGTTTGATGGATCCTTAGAGGATGGTGATCCCAAACATCCTCTAAGTTACTGTTTGCATTTCATCGAATATTTCATTTGAATTAATTTACTTCCACGAGAATGTTAGTCCTGATCCGAGTTGTTTTGTTTTGCATTATTGCTCGGGTCAGATCGATTATCACAGCTTTCGAGATCCACTCTTGGAGTTTGAAGATTATGGGGTTTTCTCATTTATATCCACCTGTTCAGTTATCTTTGTCATTCTGTTTCAAATTGTTATCAGTTATTTATTGTATTAGACTTCCGCTGAATTATTTATGTAAACTCTGATGTAAAGCTTCATGAACTACTATTGTATTTTAATTTTCCGCTGTGAGATATTATATTGCTTTGTATCTGTGTCTGTGATCTGTGATTTGTTCTATTTACCTCAGAAGATAATAACAATCTGTTGTTTTGGACGTTTCGAGTTGGCATATTTTGTCAATTCGACACGGTCAAAATGGCGGGTCGTTACAAGTGGTATCAGAGCTTTGGTTTTTCAAAGCTTTAGCCTATGGGGTAAAAGATCATTAGAGATAGGGTAGTGATACCCTAGAATGAGTGGAATCAGTTACAGAATCCTTCTTGAGAGAGCGTATTTTTAAAGTAGAAATAGTTTTCAAAATGGTTTTAAAATGTTTTTAAATAAATATTTCCAATATAAAATTCTGTTTAATATTTAAATCTTCTTCTGAGTTTCCTTTCCATTTGAATCTATCTTCCTTCATAGATCCTCTTTGATTAGGTTCTTTTGTTCTTTCAGCTTTTACCTCGAATTCTATAATTTATACTTTTCCATTTCAAGGTAAGAAGTAGAAGAAGAGCATAAGTCTTCTAGCCAGTCTGTCTTTATTTAATATTGGTTTGAAATTTATATTTTGAAAGATATTATTATATAAGATCTTCTTAATGTAATATTTAATTTGATATTTGTAAATAATTTGGTAATACCTATGGTTTGTAAAGATTTTATGTGTAAGGTATTCATATGTTAACTTATAGAATTAATTAAGTGTTATAAGTTTAAATATTGATAACATGAATTTGAAAAGATTTAGATATAGTATATAATGATTTTGTTATATATTTGATTTAATAATAATATTGTTGTATATTTATTAAGAATTGTAATTGAATTTTAACAAATAAATGAGTAGGGGAGAGATACATTTTCCCCTACTTGAAATTTTAATGATTTGAAATATATTATTTATAATATATGATTTAGAGTGTGGTATATATTCTATTTAAATATAAAAAGATGTTTTGAGTACTTATTTGACGTTAAAACTGGCCTATCGAATACCTAGTGATTTGGGTATACGTCTGATCAACGTATATGTTAAATCATATATGTATTAGATAGATATAGAGTCACACTCTAGTCGCTTGGAAATGATTCTGATGATGACTGCAGCATCATCGATATCTATTTTCGAGTTTCGAAAGTGGGATTGATATATATTGTCAATTGAGACGTCGAGTAAATACTTAAAACTATTTTGAAAAGTTTGAAGATATTTTAGCTTTTAAATTATACCATTGGTTAATATATATTAAATTATTTAATTACAATTTCTCTACTTCGTTCCTTTTCGGGGACGAAAAGTTTTGAGTAGGGGAGATTGTAACAACCGGTGATTTTTTAACGATTTAAAAATCCGATTTAAATCAAAATTTTATTTTGAAATTATTCTATGGTTTTTCATAACGGGAATTCGAAATTTGTAATACGTACAGTGAGATGTAGCAACTGTAAAAATTTCATCGGAAAATTTGACTGTTGTCGGTCGTGCAATTTTCAGTGCAAAGCTGCGCATAACAGATCAAATTTTAGCGATTTTAAAATTTCTCCAAAACCAGTTCGGACAAACACGAAAAATATTCTATTCGTTGTCACGAATCCGACGCCGAAATTCGTTTCGCGAAAATCGGACGTTTTGACCTCCGTTTTTTGTCCGCATTTTTACGTCAAAGGGGTCTGTAACGCGCTTTTGAACAGAGCATCCTGACACTGCAAATTTTATACCGTTATGTCCGTCTCGTCGCGCTGATTTCTGCAATATATTTATTTGTCAGTTTCGGTGCTCGGATCGCGCTAAAATAATGAAAAAGCTTGTGCAGTTCATTTTTGAAACAGAGCCATCTGAGTTCGATGTGTCCTTTTTACGATCTTACATACTTTTCTAGTCATTTTGGGTCTGCAAAACTTATCATTTTATTTTACTAAACTATCAGTTTAATTTTTTTATTTAATTCTTGGGCTTAGTATGGCACAAATATATTTCAAGACATCCATTTTAGCCATGCACGTCCTATTTTTCTTAGAGCATTTCGCTCTTTGTCTTTCCAATTCATGTTTTCATTCTTTATTTCAAGCCATGCATGCACTTTAAGCAACGTTCCCCTTTTGTCATAAAATCTCCAAAACTATTCGTTTCCCAAGGATGCCTAAGTCTGTTCGGTTTATATAAAAAGAAAACGCGCATGCATGTTTGAAAGGAGAAAAACGGTTACACTAACTTCACGTTCAAAATGATTTGAGATAGTAAAAAGTTGGATCCAACCTTTACGGCTAAAGAATTGGTAGTAGGCATATTCAAGGTAACTTGCCGCATAAAAAAAAAAAAAAAACTCTCTGGTCATTTATTTCTTTCCATGCTTTATCAAGGTACCTTCATTTTGTGCTACCTGCTCCATGCGTTTGCCATTCTTTGCCATTTTCATTCAATTCCTTTTCTGAGCATCCCTTTATATATATAATATATTTTGTGTACAAGCCTACAAGGTAATCCAAGTTGAAATTTGTTCCATGTTCTCTGTAGCATGAAATTTGGCAATGTTTTATTCTTTTTAATCGTTATTTTTTTCTACTTGTTTTGCCGTGATTTTGTTTGTCCTGGAAAATTTGTTTCAACAAGTCCCCGGTTGCGTGCGTTTTTGTGTTAATGATTTGGGTTTCATCTTCATATTATATATATGTAAAAAAAAAAATTTATTCAAGGCGAGACAAGGATTTTACAAAAAAAAAAAATCATTTTGTTCTTATAGCGTGAATAGTTCTTTCCAATCATTTTGAAGCTTTGTTTTTCTTTTCTGAGTGTGATATTCTGAATCTACTATATATATGAGATATATTATTAAAATTATGTGTGTGGGATGTGTCTATATCACTCACGCTGAAGTTTTGGTTTAGTACCTTGTTGTGAGTGTAAAATCTTGATTTGTGCGGTGTTCTCCTGGTACTTACCCTTTGCACTATTTATGTTTTTTTTTGAGGTTAAAGATGTTTGAGGCCGAACTAAATTTTGGTTAAACTGTTGATTTGAAAGTCGACGCATGTAGCAGTGTTTTGCTTTGAAATTGTGTACTCTTTGTTCCCTGCTCTAAAAAAAAAAGAAAAAAAAATCTTGGAATTTTTTTTTTATTCGACCGAGCCTCTATTGATGTTGCTGAGTCGGCTCTCTCCATAAAAAGAAAAGGATGAATCGAGTACTAAGCTCTTGGTCGTTGTTTAGATTGGTTCATCATATTAGTGCCTGGTTGCGTCTTCAATTCTTGTGTTCGTCCATCGTTGTCTTCTTTTCCATGCTTTAAAAGGTGAGTTTATCTCACACCTGACTCACATTTATTTCATGGATGTTAGATCAATAATGAACTGTTATATGAAATGTATAGGTTGCTAATAGAAATTGTTTGATTTGATATGTATGCACATTTCATATGCGACACGATATATTCATATGACACGTAGTTGCACTGATAATATATATGTTGTGATTGATACTATGTGATTGTTGATACCCTAGTTTTAGGAAAATCACTAAGGGTTGAAATGATACATACCCGAACGAACATTAGAATAGAAAAAAAAATCGTTATGGGTTGAAATGATAGATCTGAACGATTTTTATTGAATTTGGGATCACTGGTTGAAATGATAGACCCGTAGAAATTTTATCAATTGCGGGTTGAAATGATAAATATCCGTATCACTTGACCATAGGGTAGAAAACTATATACGGACACCGTCGGTCATGTTTTCGAAGTAAAATGAGTTTTATTTTAAAATATTTACTTAAGACTTAATATATTTATCTTTATATTTTATTTAAATATAAATTATTTTGTATATTTTAAATTATGTGTTTTAAAATGATTTATTTGTAAATAGGGATTGAAATGTTTATTTAAGATTTTACTTATAAATTTATTTATTTTAAACCATATAATTTATTCCTATAAGTATTTTAACCTTTTTATATTATTGTAAATATTTCTTTAAATCTATTTTTATATGATTTTAAACTTATATATGTTTATAATCTATTTCTAATTTATTTTAGAGTTTTATAAACTTATATATATATACATATCTATTTTCAAAGTTAATTTTCTTATATATATATTTTATAAACTTTAATAAAGTCAAGATGGATAGTTTATATTTTGCGATTTAAATTCGAAGTTTAATGATGTAAATCTATATAACGATATTTGAATAACGAATGAACTCATATTAAGTTATGAATTGGAATCGATACGAATTTTTGTAGAGATGAACTTGAATTGATAAAATTAAGAAATTGAATTTGATTTGGTTTAAATTAAGAACCTTGATAAGAAATGAATGTGAATTGGGTAAATTGATTTATTTTAATTTATAATCGATATGAATTGAATTCAAGTTTTTAATTGATTAAACATGAATTGGAATATATATATATATATAGATGTTATATGCGGAATTGGTTTTTATATTGTTTGGTTTGAATTAAGAATTTGTTAAATCAATGTATAAGAATGGTTTTAAATAGTAATTCGTTTGAATGGAAATATAAGATTTTGATTCAAAAATGTAGAAGTAATAGTTTTGAACTATATAACTTGAATTATAGTTATAAGACGATTTGGTTTATATTGAAGTTTAAGATTTCGTTTTACATTATATAAAAGGAAATTTGAACCTAAGTGTCGAATTTCATTAATCGACTAAAATGAGTTGTTTTCAAATTTTAATATATTCGAAGTTAGATATTTAATTTTGAATTCAAAATTCGAATATGAGAATTCGTATAAACTATTTTATAAAGTGATTTAAAAAAATATGACCACGGTGTGAAAAATGTAAGCGATTGGCTGTAGACCGGGATCGGATATTGTCATACTCTCTGCCAATACCGAAAACCACTTTAACAACTGTGTACGCGGTGGAGTTCCAGAATGAAGGGAATGATTTGGCGAACGACTCCATTTCATTTTATTTCATATTAATTACGAGACCCTGACTACCTTGAGTCAGCTTGATGTGGCTAAAACAGGAGCTATGCACGGACCAAGTGAGGTCATACCTCTTATCGAGCACACTTCTTCGATATTATTCTATTACTGTTGAGATTCGATTTGGGCCCTTTTGATTATGGGAGTGTGTATCGAGGTGGGCGGTAGTAGCTACTATGCGTTACCACCAGTCCGGCTCTGCAAACGGTGAATCCACCCTGGCATTCCTTGCGTGCCTTGTCACATGCCTTATACGAGCCCACTACGATTTTGTTTTGTACTGTTTTATATGGAGTGCCCTCTGATCAACCTCCAGTTTACGGAGGAATTACGGTACTGTATATACTATGGGAATATATACACGGTGTAAGGGTAATCATGGTAATCCCGCTTACGCTATTTTGATATTTTACTTTACTGATAGACACTATTGTATATAGCGTATTATACTATATAGTATTAGTTTGATGGATCCTTAGAGGATGGTGATCCCAAACATCCTCTAAGTTACTGTTTGCATTTCATCGAATATTTCATTTGAATTAATTTACTTCCACGAGAATGTTAGTCCTGATCCGAGTTGTTTTGTTTTGCATTATTGCTCGGGTCAGATCGATTATCACAGCTTTCGAGATCCACTCTTGGAGTTTGAAGATTATTGGGTTTTCTCATTTATATCCACCTGTTCAGTTATCTTTGTCATTCTGTTTCAGATTGTTATCAGTTATTTATTGTATTAGACTTCCGCTGAATTATTTATGTAAACTCTGATGTAAAGCTTCATGAACTACTATTGTATTTTAATTTTCCGCTGTGAGATATTATATTGCTTTGTATCTGTGTCTGTGATCTGTGATTTGTTCTATTTACCTCAGAAGCTAATAACAATCTGTTGTTTTGGACGTTTCGAGTTGGCATATTTTGTCAATTCGACACGGTCAAAATGGCGGGTCGTTACATATTTGATAGTATCCTAGAAAAATATATTTAATTCAAAAGCAATTTCATATTTGATGAAAATGTGAAATTATTACAAAAATAATTACTTAAAAATTATATTTTAGGAAGAACTATTCATTTATAGACATACATTTATATATATATATATATATATATACATATATATATAAGTCTAACTGAAATTCTATTTTGGCTATGTATATTATACAGAGAAGATCTAAAACCATTGGTTCAAACTAGTTTAAAGTCATTATCAGTATTAAATAACAGATTATATATATATATATATATATATATATATATATATATATATAGACTCACACGCATGCATAAAAGAATTTTATGTATCCTCGCTATAAATGCTAGGTTATACATAACGATTCTAAATGAAGCATCTCATTTTCAAAATTGGCCTTTTAAAGATGCCAGTCAATTAGTGTACCCAAATTTGTGTACATTGTACCTCAAGCCCATGGAATAAAACCATGTTATTCAGGCCTTATAGTAAGTTACATAATCAAGTGATCAAATCGGAAAAGGAGATGGAATCCGGCATATAAAAAGACACCTAAATCAGTCAAATATCGATCAGAAATCACATAAACAAACACGGGATAACGTAACCATAAACAAAGCCTGAACTAGGTCCCTTCCCAGGTTATGACCGCTGGACAGGTCACCTTGAACTAGTGCACTGGTCGACATGACTGGGCTAAACCCTAGGCGCTCCCGATAGTGCTCCGATCTCTCAATGGAGGTGTTTTCTTCAAGGAGACTTATCTAATCACCTAGGGCACTGAAATGACTATTATGCATGCAACCATACATATTCAATTTGATGGTTAAATAGATCATAATTCAATGGTTACTAGAAGGCCGAAGCTAAAATTATAGGATCGTAAGTAGGGGCGAGCAGTTCGGTCAGTTTTGCAGTAAAAAATTCAAACCGAATTGAAACTGAAAATTTTCAAAACTGAACCAAACCAAAATATTTTTGATTAATTCGGTCAGTAACCGATTTTTCCGAACTTGAGAGATATGTTATTGTTCAAATGATTAATTCACCAAAAGTAAAACATAAATTTATGTTTGGAGAAATTTTGTTCATTAAATATTACATTTACTATAAAATTTGACTTATCTTTAACGGATGTTCTGTATTTTATCACCAAACCAATTATTTAAAGTACAACAACACCATAAAATTAGATAATACGATGAAAGTTCGGTTAATTCGGTTAAATCGATTACTAAGAAAAATTACAAACCGAATTCTAACCGATTTAGTTTCAAAACCGAACCGAACAGACCAAAATATACCAGTTCGGCCGATTAATTCAGTTCTAACTGAATATTGCTCACCCCTAGTCGTACAACTTGCACTTAAACTTGAGATCAATTCAATATATATTTACGACTAAAATGATAGGCGTCAACACATGTCAAAAATGGTCTAGTTATGTGAAGGCTACTCACCTTTGTAGGCTTGAATTAATTTTTAAAATACAAATTCACTAATGCAATGAATATGAATTGTAGCAACGATACCTAAGTTAATACAACAATTAGATAAAGAGAGTTTGAAAATCAAAATCGAAAGTAATAGCTAAAATTAATATTGAAGAAGATGGAAGAGAGATTACCTAGGCATTTATCTTTGATTAATTTTCGAAAGCTTTTTATTTTCCTCATGATTTGTCCCTAAGTTATAATTCTAGGGTATGTGATGGAAAGGGTTTCGACTTTTAGACTTATATTTTGAGATGAAATGAGAAAACATAGTGTAAGAAGATGGGGGTATAGGCCTGAACTTTATCCTACTTCATGGGCCAAACAATACACAATAACACATTAGGCTTAGACATAATTAATCTCTTTTGTTTTACACAATATAAACACTTATAAGTCATTACATATGTGTAAATAATGAATCATAAAATTATTGTTCAATTTATCATTTTTTTAATGAACACCAAAATGTCGAAACCCCATTTTTACCAACATTTCAATGTTTTACATAATATTCAATATTACTTTCAAAAATAAAATTTCATTATTATTATAGTGATAAAATAGATCAGCAATTGCCAAGATTATCATTTTTAATTAAAATTAACAATATTAAAAAAAGTACCAAATTTACAATAGTTTTATTGCAACAATGAAAGAAATAAAATATTTTTCACAAGTCTTTTCTTAAAATAACAATAACAAGATATTCCCATTTTTTTACAATAATTATTTCCCATATTTTTTTATTAAAAATTTTCTTTTCCTAATAAGTAGTCAATTATAAGTTCTAAACTATATAGGTAGCGATTTTTTGGGTTTGCGCCTGGTTCCCTTCTCCGCTAATTTTCTTCTTCCTTCGGCTTTGCACTACCACTGTTTACTTCTTCTCCCTATGGTGGGCCTCCTTTTTGTGGCTTTGCTGCTTTGTTTGTGTGGTTTATAAAGGTGTTTGCGCCTGACTTAGGGTTTGCATCTATGGGTACTTTCTGTGGTTTATGCCTCAATTTAGAAAGATTTTTTTAGGCAATTATTTGTGCCTTCGGGTTGCGCATCTCGATTGCAGTTTTAGGCAGCTCCTCTATCTTCTTGAGAGTTTGTCAATTGGCAAATATGGGTGTTTTGGCTAGGAACTATTATATTTTGGTGGATGGTTGTTTTATGGTTCTTAAACCGTACAAGTTTGATTATGCGACGACCGCCCCCATATCTCCTTTTCCTTAGTTTGGTGCAAGAGATACGAGATGAATCAATCTGGTCCATCAATAATGCATGGTGAGGAGCTCATTTTGGGTGAGCATGGTGGCATGACTACTTGAGGATGTTTGGTGAACTATGGTTGGAAAAGGACTTCAGATGACTACGGTGTAACTCAAGTAGGAAGGTTACTTCGATTGTGAACTCAAGATGGAGTGGTCGAGGTATTGATTTGATGCTGGTCATGGGATGATGCACGATATAGTATGACAATGAATTGACTCGGGATGGGAGTCGATTGTGGGAAATAATTGAATTGGTTTGAGAAGTCGCTTGGACTAAAAGATGAGGTTGCCAAGAAGGAAGGCTTGAAAGTTTGAAGTGCCAAGGGATCGTTAGTTATCAAAGGTTCTAACGAGCTCAAAACAGGGGTATCATGGGGACGCGTATAAGGACCAGACAGGTCTTGTACCCTAAATCGAGCTTTGGGAGTGATTTAGTTATCTCAAATGGAGGAAAACATACACAAGACGCACGTATGGCAGTCTGACTAGAACCGCAGTTTTTCCATTAGCCTTTAATTGACAGCAAAGGTTGGTCATTCGATGATTGATGTATTCAAGGCTTTAGTCGGTGATAGCTAGGATATTGGTTGTTATAGATGTTATGTGGACTATGCGCATTCTTCTCTATTTTCTCTAGGTAGAATATCACTGTTGGTTGTCGAAAAGAGGTAGGATTGGGGGTGTCCTTTTCTATTCTGGCGCGACATAGCATAGATAATATTTTATGCTAATCCTTTGATTGCTGAGACAGATCAGATGGTTGAGTTGTCTATACTCATATATCCTACGTAACTATAGAATGATATTTTATCGCTCACCAAGACCGTTGCCTGACTTATGGTTTTATGTTTCCTCTTATTATCTTGGGTTGCTCATCAATGTTGTTGGTAAGCAGACTGAGATAGCAGGTGACAGGTTTGGTGCCGATGAAGTTGTGCGATGACGAGCTAGAGACTGGCATATTATTTTCTACTGTATAGACATTTGTTGATTTCCGTTATACTGTTGATTTTTGAGACTTTGAGTGATATGTAGTGAGGCTTGATATACAAATATTCATTTTCGTGGATGTTCTGTATTGGTGACTCCGACATGTTATGTAGATTTGATTTTCTATCCAGTTTTTCTTCACTACTGTATCCTATTATATGCTTTCTATTTTATGTTATCCATGTGTTGTAAGTCACGTGACATGTTTATTTCAAGTTATTCTTCTTTGATGATCGTCCTATATTGTCCTGACACTTCATACAATGCACCTTTTCTTTAGTTTGGTGCAGGAGATATAGGGAGGTTGTAACAAATTATTTTGACTCTAGTAAGGGGGTTTGGGAAGGAAAATTGGGTTTGAGGAATTGTGCTCCCAACAATTTTTCATTTGATTTGTCTTCCCATAAGCCAATAGTTGTTGACGTGGTCATCTTCGTTCCTCTTATTAAATTACTACCACACTACATATCTTATTACCTACCTTCGGTTGATGCTTGGTGACGTTATGTGAGCCTTTTGGTGCTTCCAACGTCAATACGTTCTTTTTTGTACCTCAAGTTAAATTTCCATATTTTTGTTCTTCATTCGGGTAAATATGTTATTTACATTAAGGTTGTTTTCCTTTGGGATGGCGTGTTTGGGTCCAACATTGTGTTGGTCTATTATGCCTACTATTTCGGTGTTCCTCTTCTTTGTTATGTTAGCCTAGGTATCTGCTTTTCTAGCCTTATGCATTTCTTCGGAGTTGGATTGGTTTTCAAGTTTATGTGCTTGTGTGCCTTTGCGTGCTTTGGTATGAGTTTGCTGGAGGTGTTCTTTTATTCTTTGGTTAGGATAAAAATTCTTGGTTTTTCGTGGTAGGAGTATTTTCCTTCTTGTGGACAATTCGCCACTGGCTTGCCTACTTGGGTTGTGAGTTTTAGTGTGCTCTGTCACCCTTTCTTGTGTTGTCGGTTTGGTTTGATGTTTGAGTGCGTTTGGAATGCCTCGCCCATTGGATTGCATCCAGCAGTATCCACTGGCGTGACAATTGGCGTGAGGTGTTACTTTTGCCTATCTTCTTCTTGACACTTTGTTGGACTCTTTTCCCTTCCACTGGATTTTGTTTCCTTTAAAGGCCGATTGTGCTCTTCTTTTTATGGGTCTGTTTTTCAGGAAGCATCCTTTAGTTTGACTATTGAGGTTGATGACCTCTTTCCTTATTCAGGTAGCCTGACTTCATGCGGGTTTGCCTTCGATAACAGTAGGCCATCTCATAACCTATGTGTGATATTCTTCGTGTGTGGCTCATTTTTACGTTAGTGGTATTTCTTGGTCCATCTTTTATTTTCGCTTTGGCAACTTTCTGCCACGTTTTGGGGTCACTATTCTCGCTCGGTCTACGTGCTTGGGTGTTGTTCTTGTTTTCTCTATGGTTTCGAGTGTCGTTGGTTTGCTCATTTTCCCCTGCGCTTGGGGAATGCTCCTTTCTAGCTGCTCTCTCTTTTGCAAGATTCTCAAGTTAATGACAATATTGTAGAGGTTCTGACCGCACGTCTAGAGGTTGCGTTTTCTCTGGATGGCCCAACATTTTTTTTCCTTTCCTTCTATTGCTACCCTCTCTTGTGATTTTCTTAGTGGCAACAAAATTAGGCTCATTAACAGTCAACCTTCTCAGGTTGCTAATGACACATCTTCCTATCTTAGAGACAATCACTTTTTCTCTCTGTTTGGATCCACAAGTTCCGTTTGTGTCGACAACTCCTCCTCACTTGGAAACTAGCACCCCTCCACATATGTGTTCTTTGATCGTCCCATTACCTTCGTGGCTAGGAGTAGGAAAGTCAGAAACCAGACTTGTACTCCCCGGACTATTTTCACTCGTTCTTTAAGTGCTCAGGATCTTATCATTAGGACCACCAGACTTTATCTGATCTGATCTGTTCTTTGTCTTTCTCCTTTTACTATCTCGTTTTAATGGATAATTTCTTATTTTGGAATATTCATGGCATGTGGAACGAGGCATCCACCTCACGTCTCAAGTGAGTCATAAGGAAATACTCTATTCAGGTTGTTGCGCTCCTCGAACCTTTCACGGGAATAGAAGCACTCTCTGACTTCATTTTTCTTCTTAGTTTAGGTGGAGGCATGCATAATGTTTCTAACAAGATGTGTTCCGACTTCATTTTTCTTCATAGTTTTGGTGGAGGCATGCATAATGTTTCTAACAAGATGTGGATCCTTTGGGACTTGAGATTTTCATTTTCCTTATCTTCGACTCCTCTCATCTTATGTTCGTTGCATGCGCTTTTCAGAATGATGCTTCTCCCTTTCTTTTTTGCAGTCTATGCGAAGTGTGACCGAGTCGAACGCCAGTGCTTGTGGAGAGATATCACATCCCTCTCTGATCGTGGTTTCGACGCAACCGTGATTGGAGGGGATTTCAATTTGTTTACCAACCAAGTTGGAAAACTTGGTGGCGCTTCCGTCAGTCATTCTGAGGTAAAGGATTTCAAATCTTTCATCATCCATTTGGTCTTGTCTGAGATATCTTTTATTGGGTCAGCCTTTACTTGGTGTAATAACTAAGAAGGAACCAACAGAATCCTCTCTCGCATTGAAAAGATTTTCAGATCTAAAGGGTGGTTTTTTGTTCTCTATTCTTTCTACGTCGAACATCTTCATCACTCTAACTCGGATCATGCTCCAATGATTCTTAAGTATTTTCCGTTCTTGACTTCGGGCCCGACTTCTTTTCATTTTCATCCTTTGTGGATTTCACATCACTTCCTCCTTTTCACGATTAAGGACTCTTGGACTGTTGCATCCAAAGGCAATCCTATTGCCTTTTTCTATTTAAAGCTCAAGCACATCAAATTTTGTCTTAAAATATGGAGCTTATGAATCTTTAAGAATATATTTGACCGAGTATTCTCAATGTAAGAAGCCCTCATTCTTGTTGAGGATTATTTCGACTAGGATCTAAATGCTTCAAATAAATCAGAGTTGGTCCATGGTTAGTTACCTTTCAACTTCGAGTTGAATTTTGAGACTGACTTTCTTCGCCAGAAATTCATGATCAAATGGGTCATCGACGGAGACTCCAACTCGAAGTTCTTTCACTCCTCTATGAAAAAGAAAAAGCAAATAATTGATATTTTTCATATTAGGAGACTGGATTCCTCCTTTGATGCTTCTCCAATAGATGTGGAAGAGACTGTCATTTCCCATTTTCGGTCCCTCGTGCAATGTCCTCAATGAATCTAGTTGATCCTAACATGCTTTCGTATATTCCTTTTCTCGTCCTTCCTTCTACGGTGCTTGATTTTTTCTCATCGCCTACTATGGAGGAAATCAGATCCTTGTTTTTTTTGCTTAGTACAGATAGTGAGATCAGGACGAACTGTTTCCATGGTGCTTTCTATCGACTTGTTTAGGAGGTCATCCACCAAGATTTCTCCTTAGCGATCCGATCTTCTTTCTCTGGTCGTCTACTCACTAAGAGTTGGACTTCTACAAACCTGGTGTACATTCCAAAGACCGAGAACCCTCCGTCCTATTATAATTTCCAGCCCCTTAGTCTTTGTAACTTTTATAATAAAGTCATTTCTAAGATTATGGCTTCCAGGCTTGCATCTCTTTTGGATTGCATTATCTCTTTATCCCAGGCTAGAATTTTCAAAGGAAGTCTCATTATTGATAATGTCATCCTCGCTCAAGATCTTATCTCCCAAATAGACAGGAAGATTCGAGGTTCCAATGCGGTCATCAAGCTTGATCTCCTCATTTGTGTTCCTTAGGCGTTTGGTTTCCCTAAACCCTTTATTGACCTTGTCTGGCGCCTTATTTCTAGCTGTTGGTTCTCTGTCCTTGTCAACAGAGTAGCCAAAGGTTTCTTTCGCTCTAGAAAGGGCATGCGCCAAAGATATCCCCTATCTTCTTCACTCTTTGATGTTAGGGATGAGGCCTTGGTTCGAGGTTTTCACTACCTTACGATCGCTGGTCAAATTAAACGATTTGGTATTCCTAGTGGATGCCCGGTTATCTCATCCCAATTTTCACCAATAGTCACCGTCAATCGGTGCTTTATATCATGTCCTTTTTATATTTCTATGAACAATGTTCAAGGTAGTTAGATCCAACAATTCTTTATTGGCTTCTTTCCTACATGCTAAATATAGAAGAATCTCGCACTCTGACTTGTCCGGAACCCCGTTTTATTCGAGTAAGACATGGAAACGTATGCCATAAGTCAAATATTTTTCTAACATGCACGGAGGGGGTTTAGTCTAGAATGGTAGGCCCTTATCTCTTAAGGCAACGATGGAATTCAGTTAGAATTCCATTGTACCGTTGGGCTGTTATAACTTTATGATCCTTATGGTTGAGGAATACAACTAGGAATAAGGGGTTTATTCCATAAGTATTCCATTGTTCATATCTCTTTTCGTAATGTTATTTAATGATTTTAACTCAATCGGGATGGTGGTACATTTGAAAAGAGTATTTGGGTTTCTAATTCATTATATAATGGGATTTAGATGTCTTGGAGAGGGATACTCCCTTTATTGATGATTTAATCCGCTTGAGATGTATATGATAATTTTGATGATTTTGGTGTTATGTTTCCATTGTGGCTCGAGTATGGTGATATACTTAGCCTAGATCTAGTCCTTGAACCTTGTATATTTATCCCTTTTATTATGTCATGTGAACTGAAACAAATTAATCCCTTTACATCGTCATATTCACAACTCTTAGGATAAAGAATTGTATATTTTGTGCTTATCTATTTCTTATACTGATATGTAAACTAGATTGACCTGTGTGTGTATTCCTCGGGTCAGACCGAGATATTTCAGGTGTAGTTATCGAGCTTGAGGTTAGCAGGTTCTATTTAGTTTATCTTCGCGGTAGCTTCATTCACTCGGGCTTATGTAATCGAGTTCGAATAGTAGAGATTTCTATTATTTCATTGTTGCATCATATTGTAAGCAAGAGAAGTTTATCTATTCTTTTTGTAGCATGTGTAATTGTTGTAATCTAACGATGTAATATTATGTAATTGTTCTATGATCTGTGATGTTGTAATTATACGTACCATGTTCTGAGCTGATTCTGGAGCCACAATAGAATTGAACTACATAAAGTATTAAGTATGTCGAGCCTCTACAAAAAATAGCAATCACTTTATCGACATACTTAAGACTTGCTAATGCAAATCTACGAGTGGACGCGCCTAACCAGTAGTATTCTCCGCTCTAATGGACAACATTGCCCAGTAATGCTCTTTATTAGGGTGGGTCTCGGGGTAGGGTGTTACAAAATCGGTATTAGTGATAATTTAGGCTTCTTCATTAATAATAATTTCCAGAAATCGTTTTATTTTCAGGTTTTATGTAGTAAAAATTATTTTATAAACAAAACTACTAAGTTTTATGAATTTCAATCGTACGAGAAAGACAACTAAACGGTAAAGTAAAACATGTGGTATGAGACATATGGATTTGCTTTATCGCTTAATATCAAACTTAGACTATCGAAACCCTTTCGATGAATTATTTGAAATGATTTATGATGTTACAGTTGGTAAAGCCTAATTCTCTCCATTTAGAATTAGCGTATTCCTCCTAGTGTTTCCATTCTTATGTGGAAAGTCCTCCATGACTATCTACCATTAGAGGACAACCTTATGAGGATCGACATCCCTATTGTGTCTCGTTGTTGGTGTTACATGATGTGGTAGTCGAATCAACACCACATTTGCTTTGGAATTATTGAAACGACGTTCATTGTTTGGTCCCATTTTGGGGTGCTTGTTGGAAGTTCAGCGTCCTACTCTTCCCTCCTCTTTTCTTTTTCTCCTGGTGGAAAAGACGAAGCGACCCTCAAAATTTCATCAATTTTTAAATTCATTCCATTTATAATTTACACAAAGTAGGGTCATCTTCTGAAGGGGCATCCTCAACTTTCAATCATTTACATCCAGGGTCCCTTCTTTGACCAACATAAAAATATAAGTATGCAAAATCAAAACTTAACTTATGCATATGACGATACATAAGTCTCTTGTACTTAATTAATTAGAGTATTATTTAAAAGTAAAAGCAGGTTGATTAGTTTAAAACTAACTAATCACTACTTAGCTAAAAATAATTTCAAGTACATGTTTCCTTTATATAACTAACACATGCAAAGGTGTATGTATATTAAACATATTCTTAAGCATGTTCTGGACTTCAAATCGTAGGTATATACACCTACATCTTTTAGCCAGTTCTCTCTTTTTTAAACTAAAATATTTAGCATTGGTAAGGATTTGTATAAATATGACGACTAAGTCATTCAAACCTTGCATATATATTTTTTAATTTTCGATTCTTTTGCATTTTATAAGTATAGCTTGCGGTCTTAGTTTCATTGGATTATATTTAATAAACTAATGCATTACATGTGTATATATTCATATCAAATATTAAATCCATCTAATCTGTTACTTATTATATATACATGTATTCTCCATATTAGGACGTAACTACCCATATTATGTATCATTAAACGCAACCAATACATTATGTTACAACTCTTATCCCTTCAATGTGTTTTAAACAGATTTATGTGTACTTTTAAATGCATAAAAAGTGTGTACTCGACCAGATTTATTCCAATATGCCAACAGCTCTTATAAATTTGTATAAAATCCGCATAACTTTTTGAAAGCATTTATAAACAACAAGTGCATTAAATCACATTGCACTTAATACAACTCATCTGAGAAAGCTTTAATTCCATAACTCAATACTTAGCTTTGTAAACAGTAAATCAACATCATCTTTACATTCTATTTAATTAAATTTATAGACTCACACTAATAAATAATCAACCATATACTATCTAATCATCGTTATATATATAATTTGTTGTGAAGATAAAGAGATATGCACATATATCAACTTATATGTCATACCCACTTTAGTTACACAATTTCAATTTACATTTTTAATCACCAAACATATATATTACAACCAGAGTATTACTGGCCATTTTAAGATTTCACTACCATATATTTACTTATATGGCATGCGTATCCTTTTAGCAAAAGATGTAAAGTGACTCAAATTCATTCAGGTTCACAGAATACAAAAATGTACAATCATTCTTCAGTTTTAAATACATATAAATCTTTAACTCAGTTTGCAATAAGAATTAAATAACATACATTACTACTATAACAAATACAAGCCTCTTAGTCTTTTAACGCTGCAGTAATCTATCAATTTAACTCTTAGAATAGCAAACTTCCTTGGTCCCTCAACCAACAAAATGAAGTTTTTTTATCTGTAATTCAATTCCGCGAGCTGCCGCACTTTAAATGAGAGAACCCAGAAGATTGAAAGGCAATCAACAGGGTTAGACTTACATATGAGAATGTTTCATTAACCAAGTAGCATATAAGACACAAATTCTTACCTAACATGTATTTATATCTACTTCCCATTCCTTCCTTTATTTAACAGTTATTAGAGGAGTGATTTACTCGGTTTTATTACCTAATATGTAAACAAATATATAGTACGGTGTATACTTGCTAACCAACATATATAATCAATTAATCAAAATAAAGAGAGCAACATACACAATATGCAATCAAAAACAGAAATCAGTATACATTCATGCATAATAATCATCACTCCAGTCCATCCCATAGTCCTTTAATACATACATACATACATACATACACACACACAAATATATATAACTCAAATTATTTCTAAGTGTTTATATCATTCCCCAAAGCTTAATTAGAAAATTACCACTAGGTCTTGACATGCTAAATTCATGCTCCATGGGCATTTATATGTATAGTGTATATTTTCAAGTGTGTGCATGTTAATTCTTTTGCTTCAATTTCAAATAAGTATAAACTACTCTCTATGCATATATAATTATGAAAGCAAGTCATCCAAACAACCATAAATTAAAGCATGCATTCAAACACATACCCACTCTTTAGTTCAACCTGGGTATATCAGATTTATATCTGTACTTCGCAGTTGTTTCCTTTTGATAACTTTTCAAGTGTCAATATGTCAAGCTTGTACTTCGAATTCTTAAGCTGGTATTCACAACAATTCATACATGAATCTAAGGACAGTTAGTATACACAAAAAATTTAAGGACATAACATCCAAGAAAGGACATGTATTTTATATAAATAAGTCTGCAACATCAACTAGAATCTAGTTTACTATATTTTTATGGGTCAAATCTTTTCCTTACGTTGAACACACCGGTGCACACTGACTAGGACCTCCCTCACTGTTCCTAAATGTAAAGGCCTCAGGGTTTAACAAGCCATGTGCATACTTGACATCATACCTGATGTCAAGTAGATCAATATAACCTGATGATTAACACCTTCTATGACCCCAAATGTAGTTATAAATTAGGCTCAAGACTCCATTAACCTAACCCATTTATCCCTATGCACCTAACCATCACATGATTTCATATTTTTACTTTATACATGATGCAATAATCCCAGTGTATAAATAGATTCCAGTATACAACCAACCATACAAATTTTCTCATTTAATACAGAACACACTCATACAACCATTCAGTATATAGGATTAAACATCCATAATTGTAAATTAGTACACAACATCATCACAATATCCTCATATTTACTGGCATACAATTTAAGAAAGAGATGATAGAATTTTAGAGTATACCGAGTCCAAATCCTTGGTTCAAGCACAAAATCTCATGGACTAAGCTAATTCAATATGCTACCTTCGAGCTCCAGTAGTTTCAAGCTATCAATTAAGAATTACAAAATCAAAATTTCCAATTGATAAAAATCACTTACTTGAACTAAGTTGAGATGGGAGACCTCTAGCGCTTCAGATCAACAGCCTTGCCAATTTAAGATGAATTGCCTCGCCAATTGAGCATCTGTAATGATACATAATTGTGCAAAATTCAACTTCAATGCAAACAAAAGATTAGAAGGTGGCGATGCTGCTCTAAATCTAGATAATTAAAGATGCCTGATTAAAAAACAAACAAAGAACAGTTTCACGCCCTGAGCAACCCTATCGTAGATGTCTAAAACACACTCAACTGATTTGGAAGTAAAACTGTAGTGAAATAAATAGGCTACGCAACAGACTTTCAGCACAAGTATTAGACCCACTGAACATATCTTCTACTTGGCATTCAAAATATATACCGCAATTTAACTTCTGCAAGTATAACCATTTTATGAATCAATTAGAGCATAAGTAACCATTGTTAGGATTCCTAGCTCTCAGCCACCCAATTCGACTGGTCAAAAAAGGTAGCAAGAAGCATAAACATAGAATAAATAAAACTTGAGCCACTCGGCTTAGGTTTACTGTGCATGGCTCTGTGTAAACCGAGCCTATGGCTCAGTAAACCTGAGGCGCGTGGCTCAGTTACTGAGCCTACAAGCCTCAGTAAACCGAGCCATTCGACTGGTTTACTGAGCCTCGTAGGCTCAGTTTAACGGGGCCACTCGGCTCAGCTTTACTGAGCCTATGGCTCAGTAAACCTGGGTCGAGTGGCTCGGTTTACTGAGCATTGTAGGCACGGTGTAACTGAGCCACTCGGCTCAGGTTTACTGAGCCTGGCTCAGTTACTGAGCCTACAAAACTGTGCATCCATCAGTATGTTTTTGAATTACTGAATTACTGAGCCTTATAAACAATATATTAATATATGTCACTTGCATCCATCAAGTCAGCTAAACAATATATCATAATGGTAACATAGGATAAACAATAATATTAACATGTGTCACTTGCATCCTCAACACTAACGTTAGACGTCAACGATTACGTCGAGGAATGAAATCGCTCTGAAAACATACCATCGTGCCTTTAGTCATAATTACAATCGCTAGATGCTACCGGTTATAGCGAAGAACGGACCTTTGAAAATATATCCGAACAACTATTGTAATCGCCAATTCAGGAGGTAGAAGTTGGACAAAAATTTAAGTTTATCAAAATTTTCTACATTAGAATAATGAATGATGTTGTAAGTATCACATTCTTGCTGCTTGTGATATTTTATAAGCAAGAATATGTACAGTACTTCAGCCTGCATTTTCAGTTGACACGTTGTTATATTAGACTATTAGTAAATGCCATCGTATATATGTACTCAAATTTGTTATACAGAGAGGGTTATACTTCTCCGAGGAAGATGTTCAAAACCCTGTATTTTATATGACATTTTGGCGAAATTAGTATTTATTTTTAACACCACGGTAATTAGTCGTTTCGATCGAGTCGTATTTTCAATCTAATGATGTACTGACAGTGAATTCAACCATTCAAATCGGTGCATGGCTCTCATGTTTCCATGCCATGTTACGTATAGTGTTAATAGAACAATTGTTAAGAGTAATTTGATGCAGGAATGAATCGTGTTAATTAAGAAAGTTAATAATGAGCGCAACAATAAGGCTAGGAAGTAAATGCTTTGTTGTTGACCTTTCATTCTCCAAATTTGAAGGGACCACTTGGTTTAAATTGATTGATAAGTTGAGAACATGGACCATGGTTTGGCTATTCTTCAACCAACTGGATCAATCATAGACTCGTAGTTCCCCATAGGATCTGTTTTATAATAATAAACCATACAATACTGCAACATTTGGGTCATGCAATGCTGTAGAGAAATATATATCTGATTTCATAAACCTTAGTGTTAGATCACAGGCTAATACATTGGGAACAAAATCTTTCCATGTGTTTATTCGACTATCTGATTACATATGTAAGAACTTAACTGGCATTGTTACCAGGGGTTGATGCAAGTGGGTATTATCGGGGTCAGCTGAATATTGAAAATAATATATTTCTATATTTTATTTTGTCGAAGATTGCAATTTTTGATAGATATTAACCATTATATTTTTTTCCTTACTATTGTCAATCTACGTTACTTGTTTGTCCTCAATCCCTGATTTAAAGCCTAATTTACCATTGATTCTACCTCATGGAAAATAGTTTCATGGATTTTGTGTTCATTTCTAATTACAGAACTAATAGCTACCGATGTCTGATTAGAACAAACAAAACAAACATATAAGAGTTTAACCAATGTCTGATTAGAAATATATTTATTGATGTTGATAATAAAGAAACACTAAAAGAGGAGGAAAAAAATAAATATCTGGAAATTGTTATCATGATTAACTAGTGATCTTATAAAATTTTAAACCTCTCAAACAGAAATAAAGATTAACACTTATCGCAATCAATATTCAAACCTGCAGATTGGTAGTAGTTAGTGCATCAAAAATGCAGTTTTAGTAAAATTTGGTGCAGATTTTCAAATGTTTGCAAGCGGTGACTAAACTATGGTGTTTGGCTTTTCTTTTCTATTAAAATATTTTTTATTTGTTTATGAACTATTACACTGCTATTAAGAATTTACCACCATAATATGCTTTCTTCAAAGACCCATAATGAAAAACATAAATTTTATGTAAAAAGCGAAAACTATATGACTTGGTAAAAATTATACAAATACTGAGTAAATGATAGCCACGCATGAGTAGTAAATGATAGCCATGCATGGTAAAAACTATATGTCAATTCATTTATATTCTCTCCATTATGCATACTGTCCTTGTAACACCCCGAATTTCGGTTAATGCTAAAATTCACTAATTGCAGAATAAATAATCTCAAATGTAAGAATTGGGGGAAACGGGCTGCGTCATTGCGTTCGTCTCGGAAAAATACGCAGAATAGAGTCCGAAATTTTGTAAATCGGAGTCCGTATGGCCCAGTTATGGCCCAATGAAGTTTGCAGAAAATTCAAAGCTAAAAATAGATTTAAAAATTCAAATTCAGATTTTGAAATATAACCCGCGGGGTCAGGCGGGAAAGTTCCCGCCCTAGCCATGTCGACAGGGCTGTCGACAGGCCTGTCGACTGGGGGGTCGACTTGCCTGTCGACTTGCCTGTCGACATGGCGTGTCGAGCCAGAGGGCCTGGGTGCACCAGGTCTGGTTTTCTGGCTAGGGCTGGGCTGTGTTCTAGAGATTTCCTAAATCTGACGGACCTAATCTAACCTAGGGCTAATCCTATGGTCTAAAACACACCCTAATCCTATAAATACACCCTAATGCAAGCCTAATCCATACTAAAAATAGAAATGATGGCCTCATGCCGCCAAAATCAAACTTAAGAGGAGCCTCCACTAGTTTATGAAGGAAGTTGCAAGCTAATCAACCTCTAATCATCATCTCCTTCAAATATTGCAACTAGTTCTACTTCATAAGTCTGCTAATCTTGGTTTTGGTGAGTTCCTATGCCTTTAGCAAGTAATTGCTAAACTAATTAGGATAGGATATTAGGAGGCTATGGATGTAAATATGGATTATGCAAGTTGTGGTTGTCATATGTTATAAGTTCATATGTAAACTTGCCTCTTTTTATGATATGATGTGTCATGTAAGTTCATATGCAAGTTTTACGTAAGATCATATGCAAGTTAGTCTCTTTTTATGATATGCCTAACATATGCGAGTTTGCCTTTGTGATATGACATGATTCATGTGCAAGTTAGTCTCTTTTTATGATATGCATAACATATGCGAGTTTGCCTTTGTGATATGACATGATTCATGTGCAAGTTAGTCTCTTTTTATGATATGCATAACATATGCAAGTTTGCCTTTGTGATATGACATGATATGCAAGTTGATATGCAAGTTCATGTGCAAGTTAGCCTCTTTCTATGATGTGCATAACATATGCAAGTTTGCCTTTGTGATATGACATGGTATGCAAGTTCATATGCAAGTTTTATGCAAGTTCATATGCAAGTTTTATGCAAGTTTTATGCAAGTTCATATGCAAGTTTGTCTCTTTTTATGACATGCATAATATATGCAAGGTTGTCCCTATGTATGACATGTTATGTAAACGAGTTACGTGGGAAACGATGGGGTTAATATGCATGATTATAAAAAGGTGTAAAGTTGTTATGATTAAGCATAACATAAAATGGATGGACATAATTGGGAATTTACCTATTAAGTTAGGTCTACCCACATTATGGAGTTGGGAATTTACCTATTAAGTTAGGTCTACCCATACTATGGAATTGGGAATTTACCTATTAAGTTAGGTATACCCATATTCTTAAAAATGTGTAATTAATTAGGGATAATTAATTATGGGGGTGATTAATTAGGTGTAATTAATCAACTAAGACACGAGGTTGGACCCTTTTGTAGCGGAAGTCTGCCCGGAACCGACCGGCCATCCAGCGGCTACAAATGATTGGCCCAATGTAAGAGGTCTTAGTCATAAATTAAATACGTGATTAAAGTAAAGACACGAGGTTAGACCCTTTTGATGACAGAAGTCTGCCCGGAACCAACCGGCATATCCAGCAGTCATAAAAGACGGTCTAATGTGAGAGGTCTTTATGAGGTCATGATCTTAATTAATTAATTAAGAAACACTTAACCATATTAGCATGTAGAGGGACATGAGGGGTTAAGTGGGTGCCTTGGGTGGCATGTGGAAATCTAGTGGGTTGCCTTGGGTGGCAATAGAAAATACGATTAGAATACTTAACCAAGTGGAAACATGTAATTAAACATGATTAAAGGGTTAAGTGGGAAGCACTAGAAAAGGGACAAGCTTAGGTGGGTAGCTTGTGGGGGCCCATTTCAACCAGTAACCCATATGTATCTTATTGGGCTCGACCCATGTCAAGGACGGGACACGCGTACTGGGCTTGACTATAAGAGGCCAAAACGGGTTAGCGGTGGCAACGCAAGTCCAACGGGTTTCATATGCGTGTGTGGACCCGGGCTGGTAGGTAAGACGTTGTTGCATCGTGTAGATATAAGCCGTGCACCGTTAATTATATCGGGTTGCCACTTTGGGGAGTGATACACCCCGCTGTGGGGCCGGCACGGGTATCTACGGTAGGGAGCCGATCGCTTGGGAGTAGTGGGTACACCTAGTGGAGATAGGGGCAGACGGCACCTATGTAGTCAGCTAGGGGTATACGAAACTACTGGGTAAATTTTCTAAGTCCTTGGGAGGGATCAACCTTTAAGTAGGAATGACTGGTGTGGTGCAGTGTAGTAATTATCCTTGGGTGGGTAGATGCGTCCTTATCGTTATCTTAGTTCACTCTAAGTCTGATTGGCTACTGAGTGTAGTCATTTATCCCCAGTCACACTGTACCAAGTTATATCATATCCTTATTACTTTAATGATTACATTGTTAAAGTTATAGGACTCGCTCAGGCTTATGTCTGACCCCGTTGTTTTTATCTTTTTCCCAACCCTCAGGTTCTCAGAGTGGGCCCAGCACGAGTGGGCTTTGATCAGGCTGCTTTTATTACTCTCTTGGAGCTTGGATCCTAGATGTAGAGCTCAGCTTACCCTTTTCTTTTATGGCTATCAGTTCATGTATTGGGATTATGTATTTTTGTTATCATGATGGATATTTGTACTTGACTCCTATTATGGTTTTGTGATGTAACCAGACATGTTTTATTTTCCGCTGCAAGTGAAATGATGTTTTAAATTTTCAAGTATTACTTATATCTGTCTTGCTGTAATTACTCTGTTCTATATTCACTCAAAATACTCCACCGATGTTATGGCATTCCCTTGAGAGTGACCATAGCGGGCGTGGGGTGTTACACGTGGTATCAGAGCAAAGGTTACCGGAACAGATAAAATTTTTAGAAAACTATTTTTCTAAAAACATTTTTGGAAGAGATATTTTCAAAAACATGTCTTTAAAGAGAAAAGTTTTTGAAAGAAAAGCATAATCCCCAATAGCCATATCTTTATCCTTCGAATTCTCCGTTTTGAATCTTTCCTTTTTCGTTTCAGCATGGCTGAGGATCTTAACTTTCCGGAGGGTGTGACGGTACCAGTATGGTATAGGAGATTGATGGAGGCTAGGGCCACCACTGCGGGTCCAGCAAATGGTCCTCCACCAACCGTAGCACCCGATCTTCCTCCTCCCCCTCCTCCTCGCACGGATACTTTTGCTAAGACTTGCAAGGAATTCAAAGCTATGGGAGGGAAACCTTTTCAAGGATCTGAAACTTTTGTGGAGGCTAGAGATTGGCTTAAGGAGGTGGAAGAGTTGATAGATATCTTCGAGATGGAAGAAGGAAAGAAAGTCAAGTTAGCTGCTTGGTTAATGAAGGGAGAGGCCTCATTCTGGTGGGAGGTCACTAATGGAGAACGCCCCGTTGACTCTTGGGCGGATTTTAAGCAAAGATTTGTGGCAAAGTTTCTCTCAAGGGCGGAAGAAAACTTGTATATGGAAAGATTCTTGACTCTAAAGCAAGGAAATCTCTCAGTGAAGGAATATGTCAACAAGTTTAATCAATTGGCAAGGTTTGGCCTAGACATGGTGAATACACCGGAGAAGAAGGCTTTGAGGTTCGTGAAAGGCTTGAATGAACCGATGCATGGGTTGGCTATGACTCACATCCCTATGGGGGCCACCTTTGAGAAGCTAGTTGACATGGCACTCATGCATGAAGAAGAGAAGGGTCCCAATGCTAATAAGGCACCCGAGAAGAAGGGAGATCAAAAGAGACCTCAGCAACAACAACAAAACAAAGGTGGGAAAGGCAACGGTGGCAAGGGGAAGAAGAAGTGCTTCAATTGTGGGATACCAGGTCACATAAGCAAAGATTGTAGAAAGAAGAAGAAGACTGGTTGCTTTCATTGTGGCGAAGCAGGGCATCTAGTGAAGGATTGCCCTAAGAAAGGGCAAAGGGCGGGATCTACCTCAGGAGGACAGGTGCAAGCTCTTATGGCACCGGGTCAGGCTAGGGGGCAAGTACAGGCTCTCGCGGTTCCACCGATTCAGGAAAGAGGTAGAACTATTTCCGTTGAAAGTCTGGTTTTTCTATTTGATCATCCTGTCCGAACATTGTTTGATTCAGGCGCATCGCATTCGTTTATCTCATGATCATTAGTTTAGTCACTGCACTTAAACACCAGTCTGGTAGATAATCTCTTGGTTGTTTCAAACCCAATTGGGGGCTCCACTTATTTGTCCATGATATGTTTGGGTTTGAAGATTTCTATACTTAGCATTGAGTTTAGATGTGATGCTTTTGTTTTGGGCTTCACGGGCTATGGGTTAATTTTGGGCATGGACTGGTTATCCAGTAATGGTGCTATTCTTGATTACGAAAGGAGAGTTGTTAGGCTCATGACCCGCTTGGGTAACACTCTCGAGATCTCTTGTAATCCCATGGATTCTATTATGCTAAGTTATCTTGAATCGCTTGACGCTTCGGTCGAAAGTTTGCAATCTGTTAGAGTGGTCCGGGAATACTCGGATGTGTTTGAGGAAGTGAAGGGCTTACCTCCGAAGCGGGAGATTGACTTCCGAATATATCTGGTGGATAATGCTAAACCTGTATCTTTACCAGTGCGCCACATGGCTCCTCGTGAGAGGAGGGAACTCCTTAAGCAAGTAGGGGAGTTACTTGAGAAGGGGTTCATAAGACGAAGTATATCGGAGTGGGGTGCTCCAGTAGTTTTTGCTACAAAGGCGGATGGGTCCCTCAGACTTTGTGTAGACTATAGAGAACTCAACAAGATCACAAAGAAGAATAGACACCCATTGCCGAGGATTGATGATCTTTTCGATCAGTTGGTTGGCGCTTCAGTATTTTCTCAGTTGGACTTAGCCACGGGGTTTCATCAGTTGAGGGTGGCTGAGGATAGCATAGACAAGACTGCCTTTAGGACTCCGGATGGTTTCTATGAGTGGCTGGTGATGCCATTTGGGTTGACGAACGCCCCTGCATACTTTGTTGATCTGATGAGTAGGGTGTTCAGGGAGTTCCTTAATAAGTTCGTGGTGGTCTTTGTGGATGATATCTTAGTATTTTCTAAGAGTGAAGAAGAGCATGCCTTACATCTTGGGGAGGTGTTGAAAACTCTTCGAGCACATAGTCTTAAGGCTAAATTCTCTAAATGTCACTTCTGGAGGAAGGAAGTGCGGTTCTTGGGGCACGTGGTCTCCAAGGAAGGGATAGCTGTGGATCCCGCAAAGGTAGTATCAATTCAGGATTGGAAGGTTCCGAAGAATGCTACCGAAGTGAGAAGTTTCTTGGGTTTGGCGGGTTATTATAGGAAGTTTATCAAAGACTTCGCGAAGATATCAGCCCCATTAACCCGCTTAACGAAGAAGAATCTTGTTTTCACATGGGACGTAGATTGTAATGATGCGTTCCGACGGTTAAAGAGAGCTTTAACCACTGCTCCAGTTTTAGTGTTGCCAGATGGGAGCAAGCCATTTGTTATCTATACCGATGCTTGTGGGACAGGATTAGGCGCAGTCTTAATGCAAGAGGGAAGGGTAATAGCCTATGGTGGAAGGCAGTTGAGAGTGCATGAGAAAAATTACCCTACCCATGATTTAGAGTTGGCCGCTATTGTTTTTGCGCTTAAGATTTGGCGCCATTATCTTCTTGGTGAGAGGTTCGAATTGTTCACTGACCACAAATCATTGAAGTACTTGTTTTCTCAGAAGGATTTGAATTTGAGACAGCAAAGGTGGATGGAGTTCTTAGCATCCTATGATTTCGAGATAGCGTATACCCCTGGCAAGGGTAATGTGGTGGCGGACGCCTTGAGCAGAAAAAGGTTGTCCTTAAGTCCATTGTTCGTGGAACAACGAAGCTTGGAATTTATCTCGATGTTTGATTTCAGACCTTCCATTGATTACGTACCCGGTTTGCTAACATCCTTGGAGGTCAGACCTACTCTTTTGGGGAGGATTGGGGAAGCACAGAGGGATGACCCACAGTTGGTTGAGTTGGTAGATAAGCTCATAAGGGGGGAGTCGTCCAGCCATTTGAGTAGGTACACCCTAGACGATAGGGGGTGCTTGCGTAGAGACGGTAGACTTTGTGTACCGCAAGACGAGGACTTGAGGAAGGCTATTCTTGATGATGCACACCGTTCTAGGATGACCATTCATCCCGGTGGGGACAAGATGTACCAAGATATGAAGCGGGTTTTCTTCTGGGCCGGTATGAAGAAAGATGTGGCCGAATATGTCGCTCGATGCTTGGTCTGCCAACAAGTGAAGGCGGAGCAAAAGAAACCAGGTGGGTTGCTTCACCCATTGGAAGTTCTGCAATGGAAGTGGGATAGCGTCTCGATGGATTTTATTGACGGGTTACCCAGATCGAGAAAGGGTAATACGGGAATTTGGGTTGTGGTAGACAGACTTACTAAAAGCGCCCATTTCATACCTGTGAAGAGCAAGAGGACTGCTCCATGGCTAGCTTCAGTATATCTTCGAGAGATAGTTCGATTGCATGGGGTACCCTCTAGCATAGTGAGTGATCGAGATCCTATCTTCACTAGCGAGTTCTGGAGAAGCTTGCAAGAAGCAGTGGGGACTCAATTATGTCTGAGCACCGCATATCATCCTCAGACGGACGGCCAGACGGAAAGGGTGAATCGTGTCCTAGAAGACCTTTTGAGGCTTTGTATCTTAGATTTTGGAGGTACATGGGAAGAGCATCTTCCATTGGTGGAGTTCGCATATAATAATAGCTTTCAGTCCAGTATTGGTATGGCTCCTTTCGAAGCTCTTTATGGAAGGCCTTGTCGATCACCTGCATGTTGGTGGGAATCTACGGATAAGATCTTGCTTAGGCCTGATATGGTTAGGGAGACTTCTGAGAAGATTGACTTGATTTGAAGGAGGATGAAAGCAGCGCAGGATAGGCAAAAATCTTATGCGGACAAGAGAAGGACGGATCTTGAGTTTGAAGTTGGGGACATGGTCTTTGTCAAAGTGTCTCCGTTACGAAATGTGGTTCGCTTTGGATCTGTTGGGAAGTTAGCACCAAGGTTCGTAGGGCCGTTTCCTATTAAGGAAAGGATTGGACGGATGGCATATAGAGTGGAGTTGCCCGACAGACTTAGTGGTGTACATGATGTATTCCATGTGTCCCATTTGAGGAAATGCTTACATGAGACCGCAGAGGTGGTAGAGACGAGCTTGCTTAAAGAAGTGGAAGTAGAGCGTGATGCGACTATTCGACGAGCTCCTACCCGCATCCTTGGGTCAGAGACTAGGAATTTTAGGAATCGAGAGGTTCAACTAGTCAAAGTACAATGGGGAGAAGACGAGGGCAACGCTACTTGGGAGACGGAAGCAAAGATGCGTTCATTGTACCCGTTCCTTTTTGAGGGTATGTCTTTTAACTTCTCCTTTATCGTTTGTCTAGTACTTATCTTATCTTTAGTATGTCCTCTCATTTGTACCTTTGACCTTTAGATAGGGTAAACCTATGGTTGAAACATGTGTTTGAGACATGTTATGTTTGATGGATGCATGTGGATGCAAGTGGTTGCTAGTGGTTGCCCGTGGATGCATATATACACACTCTAGGCTCTAGATCGGCTCAATCACTTCATATTGCATATTGCATAAAATTGTGTGTAGGAAGCTATATTTATGGATGTATAATGATTGTGTTATCATATGGATGATGCATTTTGGTGAATAATTGTGCACTCATGTAGATATTGTACGTGTCGATAGGGTTCTCTCGCATACATAATGGATGCATGGCACTATCATGGTTTGCATATGTTCATACATTAGATAGGGAACACATACACACACTTTTTGCATTTGCTCATACATCATTAGAAATTGTTTTAAGGACAATGGATGCCCATGTTTGATGGATTGAGTAGATGGTTGTTTGGATGGTAGGATATGCATTCTCCTTAGCTTAGAGATTTCGGGGACGAAATCCTTTAAGGAGGGGAGAATGTAACACCCCGAATTTCGGTTAATGCTAAAATTCACTAATTGCAGAATAAATAATCTCAAATGTAAGAATTGGGGGAAACGGGCTGCGTCATTGCGTTCGTCTCGAAAAAATACGCAGAATAGAGTCCGAAATTTTGTAAATCGGAGTCCGTATGGCCCAGTTATGGCCCAATGAAGTTTGCAGAAAATTCAAAGCTAAAAACAGATTTAAAAATTCAAATTCAGATTTTGAAATATAACCCGCGGGGTCAGGCGGGAAAGTTCCCGCCCTAGCCATGTCGACAGGGCTGTCGACAGGCCTGTCGACTGGGGGGTCGACTTGCCTGTCGACTTGCCTGTCGACACGGCGTGTCGAGCCAGAGGGCCTGGGTGCACCAGGTCTGGTTTTCTGGCTAGGGCTGGGCTGTGTTCTAGAGATTTCCTAAATCTGACGGACCTAATCTAACCTAGGGCTAATCCTATGGTCTAAAACACACCCTAATCCTATAAATACACCCTAATGCAAGCCTAATCCATACTAAAAATAGAAATGATGGCCTCATGCCGCCAAAATCAAACTTAAGAGGAGCCTCCACTAGTTTATGAAGGAAGTTGCAAGCTAATCAACCTCTAATCATCATCTCCTTCAAATATTGCAACTAGTTCTACTTCATAAGTCTGCTAATCTTGGTTTTGGTGAGTTCCTATGCCTTTAGCAAGTAATTGCTAAACTAATTAGGATAGGATATTAGGAGGCTATGGATGTAAATATGGATTATGCAAGTTGTGGTTGTCATATGTTATAAGTTCATATGTAAACTTGCCTCTTTTTATGATATGATGTGTCATGTAAGTTCATATGCAAGTTTTACGTAAGATCATATGCAAGTTAGTCTCTTTTTATGATATGCCTAACATATGCGAGTTTGCCTTTGTGATATGACATGATTCATGTGCAAGTTAGTCTCTTTTTATGATATGCATAACATATGCGAGTTTGCCTTTGTGATATGACATGATTCATGTGCAAGTTAGTCTCTTTTTATTATATGCATAACATATGCAAGTTTGCCTTTGTGATATGACATGATATGCAAGTTGATATGCAAGTTCATGTGCAAGTTAGCCTCTTTCTATGATGTGCATAACATATGCAAGTTTGCCTTTGTGATATGACATGGTATGCAAGTTCATATGCAAGTTTTATGCAAGTTCATATGCAAGTTTTATGCAAGTTTGTCTCTTTTTATGACATGCATAATATATGCAAGGTTGTCCTTATGTATGACATGTTATGTAAACGAGTTACGTGGGAAACGATGGGGTTAATATGCATGATTATAAAAAGGTGTAAAGTTGTTATGATTAAGCATAACATAAAATGGATGGACATAATTGGGAATTTACCTATTAAGTTAGGTCTACCCACATTATGGAGTTGGGAATTTACCTATTAAGTTAGGTCTACCCATACTATGGAATTGGGAATTTACCTATTAAGTTAGGTATACCCATATTCTTAAAAATGTGTAATTAATTAGGGATAATTAATTATGGGGGTGATTAATTAGGTGTAATTAATCAACTAAGACACGAGGTTGGACCCTTTTGTAGCGGAAGTCTGCCCGGAACCGACCGGCCATCCAGCGGCTACAAATGATTGGCCCAATGTAAGAGGTCTTAGTCATAAATTAAATACGTGATTAAAGTAAAGACACGAGGTTAGACCCTTTTGATGACAGAAGTCTGCTCGGAACCAACCGGCATATCCAGCAGTCATAAAAGACGGTCTAATGTGAGAGGTCTTTATGAGGTCATGATCTTAATTAATTAATTAAGAAACACTTAACCATATTAGCATGTAGAGGGACATGAGGGGTTAAGTGGGTGCCTTGGGTGGCATGTGGAAATCTAGTGGGTTGCCTTGGGTGGCAATAGAAAATACGATTAGAATACTTAACCAAGTGGAAACATGTAATTAAACATGATTAAAGGGTTAAGTGGGAAGCACTAGAAAAGGGACAAGCTTAGGTGGGTAGCTTGTGGGGGCCCATTTCAACCAGTAACCCATATGTATCTTATTGGGCTCGACCCATGTCGAGGATGGGACACGCGTACTGGGCTTGACTATAAGAGGCCAAAACGGGTTAGCGGTGGCAACGCAAGTCCAACGGGTTTCATATGCGTGTGTGGACCCGGGCTGGTAGGTAAGACGTTATTGCATCGTGTAGATATAAGCCATGCACCGTTAATTATATCGGGTTGCCACTTTGGGGAGTGATACACCCCGCTGTGGGGCCGGCACGGGTATCTACGGTAGGGAGCCGATCGCTTGGGAGTAGTGGGTACACCTAGTGGAGATAGGGGCAGACGGCACCTATGTAGTCAGCTAGGGGTATACGAAACTACTGGGTAAATTTTCTAAGTCCTTGGGAGGGATCAACCTTTAAGTAGGAATGACTGGTGTGGTGCAGTGTAGTAATTATCCTTGGGTGGGTAGATGCGTCCTTATCGTTATCTTAGTTCACTCTAAGTCTGATTGGCTACTGAGTGTAGTCATTTATCCCCAGTCACACTGTACCAAGTTATATCATATCCTTATTACTTTAATGATTACATTGTTAAAGTTATAGGACTCGCTCAGACTTATGTCTGACCCCGTTGTTTTTATCGTTTTCCCAACCCTCAGGTTCTCAGAGTGGACCCAGCACGAGTGGGCTTTGATCAGGCTGCTTTTATTACTCTCTTGGAGCTTGGACCCTAGATGTAGAGCTCAGCTTACCCTTTTCTTTTATGGCTATCAGTTCATGTATTGGGATTATGTATTTTTGTTATCATGATGGATATTTGTACTTGACTCCTATTATGGTTTTGTGATGTAACCAGACATGTTTTATTTTCCGCTGCAAGTGAAATGATGTTTTAAATTTTCAAGAATTACTTATATCTGTCTTGCTGTAATTACTCTGTTCTATATTCACTCAAAATACTCCACCGATGTTATGGCATTCCCTTGAGAGTGACCATAGCGGGCGTGGGGTGTTACAGTCCTCAAGTAGCAGCTTTGCAATGATATAATAAGAACACCATAAAAAAAATTAAACAAAATTTGTAAGCAAAAGCTATACATATTTTGTAACACCGCACCTCCGCTAGGGTCACTCACAAAGGGAATGCACTAGCTTTGGTGGAGCATTATCTAGGTAAACATACACAGAAATATTACAAGACAGAACATATAAAACAGCGGAAGAAGAACCAAATTTCATTGCTTTAAAGTCTAGAAAGGTCTAAAGCCTTTTACATCAAAATGCTATTAAATCCATTACATCGAAATCTGTCTTGCAATAGTAAAGAAGCATAAAACCATAGTCATAAATCATTCCCCAAGTAAAAGAGCAAAGCAAGTCATAGCCAAGTGAAATCCAAGCAGTACATGAAAGAGC
The DNA here is from genome assembly GCA_030737875.1 of Allium sativum. Classification (NCBI taxonomy): domain Eukaryota; kingdom Viridiplantae; phylum Streptophyta; class Magnoliopsida; order Asparagales; family Amaryllidaceae; genus Allium; species Allium sativum. The sequence goes on along the minus strand of CM060916.1, from coordinate 1,039,361,509 downwards.
CTTGGAGCTTGGTAAGATCCGAACTAAGCTGTATTCCCACCCTGCGAACCGGGGGGGGGGGGACGAAAGAAAAAGAGGCGAAACAAACTGGGTCAGTCATAAAGACTGAGTAAGTCCTAGTGGTTTTCAGCATAAAAACAGGTGAAGATGATATGGCATGAATAAACTGAAAGTAAACATAAGCATGATGACAAGGTAAGCTACAGGCACGATGAATCAAGTATAACATCCCATGCTTCCTATCAAGAGTATCATCACAAGGTTCCTACCAAGTATCACATTGCAAGGTTTCTGTTAAGTATAACATCGCAAGATTTCTAAGCTTCACCATTCCACTATTTTCTTTGATTACCTATATTCTCTACACCAACTGTACTAGTACCCCAACCCATATCATCCTTTCCATGTATATGTATAGTCCCTTGCCGTATATCGTACGGGTTTCATCACGTATTTCTATACTACTTCAACGTAGTGCCACCATTCTTGAAATCGTTTGGACCGCCACCCTTGTTCTGGCTAGGTTTCCTTACCATGAACTATCGCGTGTTCAACTAGGATTTATGCCACCTAGGACCACTAGGGATTATGCTACCTATTGAACGTTTTCTAGATTCGATTAGGGTTTATGCCACCTAGGACCACTAGGGATTATGCTACCTAACGAACAACACCCTTTTTCCACGTAACGATCTATTAATCGATCGGCTCCCTACAAGTCCTAGCTCGTTCATGTGTCTGTATCATACGGCCCAATCACGAAATGTAGTCACCTGTGCTAGGTCCACCATAGGGTGTATCAAGCCCTAGGGTGCCAACCACCGACACGAATCAAGCACGCACAGTGTAAACCTACTGGTGCCCAATGCCTGCTTTTTCAACTCCGGACTACGTGCATGACCATAGTACGCCTGAACCTACAATGGCGCACCAACTCAACCGTCGTTCTGGTCGCTTACAATTAGCCCAGTAATCGTGCCCCACCCTGCCCAGTCCCAGGGTATCGTGATACGTCTAAGTGGGTTACTGCTGAAATGGACCGCGTAACTAGGGTTTCCGTCTAATAGGTTAAGTGTTGTCATTTAAATTCGAGACTTAACCCCATCAGTCTAGCATGTCAAGTAGGTTAAGTGTTGTCATTCAAGTTCGTGACTTAACCCGCCTACGTATCATGTCAAATTGGCTAAGTGTTGTCGTTTAAGTTCACGACTTAACCCTACGAATCATCTGTCTAGTTGGTTAAGTATATTCAATTGGTTCATGACTTAACCCTATCAAATCATCGTGTCCAATTGGTTAAGTATATTCAAGCGGTTCATGACTTAACCCTATCAAATCATCATGTCAAATTGGTTAAGTATATTCAAGCGGTTCATGACTTAACCCTATCAAATCATCGTATCCGATTAGTTAAGTATATTCAAGCGGTTCATGACTTAACCCTATCAAATCAACGTGTCAAATTGGTTAAGTATATTCAAGCGGTTCATGACTTAACCCTATCAAATCATCGTATCCAATTGGTTAAGTATATTCAAGCGGTTCATGACTTAACCCTATCAAATCATCGTGTTAAATTGGTTAAGTATATTCAAGCGGTTCATGACTTAAGCCTATCATGTGGCATTAATTCATTAATGCACCCCAACCTCTCACATCAGACCTGTTGTTGTGGTCACTGGATATGTCGGGCGGTTCCGGGCTGATTTACACCACAACTCAGTCTGACCTCGGGTTTCAAGCGCGATATGACCAACTACCCACATTGGATCCTATTGTTTGCAGTAACTGGATTTGCCGGGCGGTTCCGGGCAGATTTACACTGCAAACTCAACCCAACCTCGAGTTGGCCATTTTCATGTTTATTCTAATGTCATGTCCATGTTCAAGTTTCATGTCAAGTCGTGCCTAGTTTCATGGCGAGTTTCATGTTAAGTTTCATGTTTTCACTTATGCCTATTATCAAGTTAATGATTCATATTCATAACCAATTCATGTTTCAAGTTCATAAGCATGCTTACGTTCCATCTAGATGTCCAATACATACCAACTACCCAAAACCCAACTTAGGCGCGTTCATATTAAACTTTCTCCAAGTCATAAATTATCATATATGTTTCTACTCCAAATTTTACATAATTAACATATGCCCAAGTTCTAGGTTACATGTCAGTTTTACATATGCCCAATTCATACCAAATTTACATATGTTCAATTCATGCCGTTTTACATGTATGCCAATTTTTTTATGCCATTTTACCATATCAAGTTCTAGCCAAAATTACATGTATCAAGTTTTATACCCAATAAACCCAAATCATGATTCATGATGTAGTTATCCCAAACTATAATCTTTTTATTACAATACATGTCAGTTGCCCAAGTTCATAATACATGTTTATGCCAATTATCAAATTTACAATTGCTTTCATGTTCAAATTCCCAATTCTACATATGCCTAATTAACATAAGCCCAATCTTTTGATTTAATTTACATAGGCCCGAACTCGTGGTTTAATTTACATGCCAAATTACATACATGTTATATATACAAAATCTCATGTTACATTACATAGATCCTATTTGTGCCAAATTCCATGTATATAATATTTATGCAAAAAAATTTCATAACAAGATTATACCAAAATTTATAGATCAAGCCCAAACTTGCAAATACAATGATAATATCCAATTTCATGTTGCCAATTATTACATCATATTCATATAGGAAATAATCTCATAATTCCCCCGTATACATATCGTACGCAAATCGCGATTTTAGGCCAAGGTCCGAAATTGACCAAGGTTCATGAAAGAAAATAAATTGGGGGAGATAGAAATTGAATAAAAATGAGATCAGAGGGAAACGTCATCATAGGCATAAATATTACAACTTGATGATAACGTCATTACGAATCAAGAAAACTGCTGAATAGATCATAAACTTGTCATGAGCATAAAGATAGACAAGTCCCAAAATACAAGATTAAAGGAGCAACAGAAATAGATCAGAATCAATAAACATACTTAAATCCAATTCCACTTTATTCCATGGCCACATTATAATTAAATGTTTAAATCTAAAAACAACTAGAACTTACAGAGCATGGCTAGTGAATTAGGAACTGAATTTGTTGTAAAAATGTTGCGGCGTTGTTAATTTATTGTCTTGAATCATTGTTGAAGCTTTGTTCTTCGAATTGATTTGAGTTTGAATGTTTGTACTTTAATTTGGGGGCGGCGGCCATGGTTCAAGAGGGAGTTCAGCAGCATAATAGTGTAAGAATGATTTGATATGAATTAGGTTAGGTCTAAGGGTGTTTTTAAAGGTGTAACAACTAGTTTAGGCCCTTAGATTAACCCTAATCAATCCGGACCGTCAAAACACGTCTCAGGCTTCGAAAATGAGTTCTGGGTCAAAACAGGCCGACCAGGTCAACCTGTAAGGAGGGGAGGTCGACACTATGGTCGACCTAGGGGGTAGGTCGACCCTATGGTCGACCTAGGGGGGGGGAGGGGGGTAGGTCGACCCCCTGGTCCAGTCCTGCCTGAAAACTGCTGAAACTTGTACAGGCCATAACTTCTTCATCCGGACTCCGATTTTCGAAAACTCGGACTCTATTTCATGTAAAATTTTTAGACGAACGCAATGGCGTAACCCGTTTCCCCTGATTCTGACTTTAAAATTTAATTCTGCCTTGATTTCTTGTTTTAACATGTTATAAAAATACGGGTTGTTACACTCTCCCCTCCTTAAAGGATTTCGTCTCCGAAATCTTCAAGTTAAGAAGAATGTGCCCTACCATCCAATCATCCATCTACTCAATCATCAATCACAGGCATCCATTGTCCTTAAGAGATTTCTAATGCTGTATGAACATATGCAGAAAGTGTGTGTATATGTTCCTTATCTAATGCAAATGATCAGGCCTGATTGATCTTCTTAATGCAAAATATGTTTAGTGCCATGAGTCCAACATTTATGTAAATAGCCCTAATCACATAAACACTATATGTGTGCTCAAACATCCATCCATATGCAACATTCACATGATAACACATTCAATCTCATCCATAAACAAGTATAAACACTCATGCATATGCAATATGAAAATGTGTCTGAGCCGATCTAGTGCCTAATGTGTGTTATGCAACCACGAGCAACCACTTGCGACCACTTGCAACCACTTACAACCATCAATCATAACATGTCTCAAACACATGTTTCACCCAATTGTTCCTACCTAAAGATATAGCCGAATGATAGAAGCAAGTAAAAACTTTGTGCCCATTAGGCAATGTCAAAGCTGGAAATCTACGTCACATATATACTGAATAGGAGAAGAACTCCCTAAGCACCAGCCCATATCCTATAAAACCCAAAAAGTTTAGTCAACCCAACGGACACCCTCAAACCCCAACATATATCACAACCAGATGAGTCATACTCCTTATGGGGTTTGCAACAGAAATAAGATTGAGAATAGGACCGAGAGGATATACATAAAAGATAGCATACAAGTAAGCTCTACAGGAAAAGAGGGATCAAGGACATACTCTTAAAAAGAGATATGATGCGCGTATCTAGTCTTCAATCTTCTAAGTCGCATTTCCTTGAGCTTAACTCCATTGTGCTTTGTCCGTCTTTAACTTCATAATTTCTAAATTCTTGTTTCCAAAATATGAGTTGGAACTCATTTCACTGTTGTCTCTCGTCCCATTTTCCCTTATCCTCCTTCTAGTATACTCGGCTCAAACATAACTGCATACTCATGGTTTCTTGTAAGCTCTCCAAAATTCACTAGTGAATTTCGGATCTCGTTCACTTACTAGAAGGTATTCCACATAAATGATTTTTCTCTTGAAAATAAACAAATGCCAACCATGTTGCCAAATGTACTTACTAAGGTGATTTTCTATGACTCATGCATAAGCGAAATGAACCATTTGCCTTAGTGGCGAACACTACTCGAGCGGATCAATAAATGTATCAAGAGATTTTTGGTAACTAAGCATGGAAAAAACCCTAAGGGTTACACTAGACTTCGAGGGCCCTACCAAGGCAAGTCAAGAATCTAACTACCCTCTTTTCGTACTCAAGAATGGCACCATTACTGGATAACAACTCCATCCCTTGAATCAACCCATTGCCCAAAAACATAAGCATTACTTCTAAACTCAAAATTTAGCATAGACATTCTCAAATCCAAACAAGTCATGAATAAATGAGCCGATTCCCCACAGGATTTGAGACAAAAAATGGGATCCTCTACTATGCTAGTACTAAGGTGCAGAGACTCAACTATCGAAGCAGAAATAAAAAGGATGCGATGTACCATAATCAAAAAGGGTACGAACTAGATAGAAATATAAACTAGACTTTCCTACAGAAACATTTCTACCTTCTTGTTCTGAGCCTCATTCTCCTTTACCACTCTTATCCCCTCTTATATAACGTGTTAACAGGTCCTTCGAGAACTACCTCCATCGCACGGCAACCCTACAAAGCTTGAATCAAGATTAGTCGCAGATGGAACTAATGTGACGACAGATGGAGGAAAGAAAGGAAAAGGGATTCGAACAAGGAAACAAAGGATAATGCAAATGGCCTTTGGGGAATAGCCTTTAAAAATAGAACTTTTCTTGAAAAATGTTTCTTTGTAAATGGTTTTGAAAATAATTTCAAAAAGGTTTTAAAAACTTTTGCCCAGTCTGGTAACCTTCTGCTCTGATACCAAATGTAACACCCCACCTCTGCTAGGGTCACTCACAAAGGGAATGCACTAGCTTTGGTGGAGCATTATCTAGGTAAAAATACACAGAAATATTACAAGATAGAACATATAAAACAGCGGAAGAAGAACCAAATTTCATTGCTTTAAAATCTAGAAAGGTCTAAAGCCTTTTACATCAAAATGCTATTAAATCCATTACATCGAAATCTGTCTTGCAATAGTAAAGAAGCATAAAACCATAGTCATAAATCATTCCCCAAGTAAAAGAGCAAAGCAAGTCATAGCCAAGAGAAATCCAAGCAGTGCATGAAAGAGCCTTGGAGCTTGGTAAGATCCGAACTAAGCTGTATTCCCACCCTACGAACCAGGGGGGGGGACGAAAGAAAAAGAGGCGAAACAAACTGGGTCAGTCATAAAGACTGAGTAAGTCCTAGTGGCTTTCAGCATAAAAATAGGTGAAGATGATATGGCATGAATAAACTGAAAGTAAACATAAGCATGATGACAAGGTAAGCTACAGGCACGATGAATCAAGTATAACATCCCATGCTTCCTATCAAGAGTATCATCACAAGGTTCCTACCAAGTATCACATTGCAAGGTTTCTATTAAGTAAAACTTCGCAAGATTTCTAAGCTTCACCATTCCACTATTTTCTTTGATTACCTATATTCTCTACACCAACTGTACTAGTACCCCAACCCATATCATCCTTTCCATGTGTATGTATAGTCCCTTGCCGTATATCGTACGGGTTTCATCACGTATTTCTATACTACTTCAACGTAGTGCCACCATTCTTGAAATCGTTTGGACCGCCACCCTTGTTCTGGCTAGGTTTCCTTATCATGAACTATCGCGTGTTCAACTAGGATTTATGCCACCTAGGACCACTAGGGATTATGCTACCTATTGAACGTTTTCTAGATTCGATTAGTGTTTATGCCACCTAGGACCACTAGGGATTATGCTACCTAACGAACAACACCCTTTATCCACGTAACGATCTATTAATCGATCGGCTCCCTACAAGTCCTAGCTCGTTCATGTGTCTGTATCATACGGCCCAATCACGAAATGTAGTCACCTGTGCTAGGTCCACCATAGGGTGTATCAAGCCCTAGGGTGCCAACCACCGACACGAATCAAGCATGCACAGTGTAAACCTACTGGTGCCCAATGCCTGCCTTTTCAACTTTGGACTATGTGCACGACCATAGTCCGCCTGAACCTACAATGGAGTACCAACTTAGCCGTCGTTCTGGTCGCTTACAATTAGCCCAATAATCGTGCCCCACCCTGCCTAGTCTTAGGGTATCGTGATACATCTAAGTGGGTTACTGCTGAAATGTACCGCGTAACTAGGGTTTCCATATAATAGGTTATGTGTTGTCATTTAAATTCGAGACTTAACCCCATCAGTGTAGCATGTCAAGTTGGTTAAGTGTTGTTATTCAAGTTCGTGACTTAACCCGCCTACGTGTCATGTCAAATTGGCGAAGTGTTGTCGTTCAAGTTCATGACTTAACCCTGCGAATCATCTGTCAAGTTGGTTAAGTATATTCAATCGGTTCATGACTTAACCCTATCAAATCATCGTGTCCAATTGGTTAAGTATATTCAAGCGGTTCATGACTTAACCCTATCAAATCATCGTGTCAAATTGGTTAAGTATATTCAAGCGGTTCATGACTTAACCCTATCAAATCATCGTATCCAATTGGTTAAGTATATTCAAGCGGTTCATGACTTAACCCTATCAAATCATTGTGTCAAATTGGTTAAGTATTTTCAAGCGGTTCATGACTTAACCCTATCAAATCATCGTATCCAATTGGTTAAGTATATTCAAGCGGTTCATGACTTAACCCTATCAAATCATCGTGTCAAATTGGTTAAGTATATTCAAGCGGTTCATGACTTAACCCTATCATGTGGCATTAATTCATTAATGGACCCCAACCTCTCACATCAGACGTGTTGTTGTGTTCACTGGATTTGGCGATATCGATAACTTAAAAGTACAACGTTCGAACTTATAATTTATAATTATAATTAAAACGAACCTGAATTGTCGCGGCAGTTCGCAATTTGGCGATTCGAACTTCAACTGAATATACAGAATCCATTTTAAGTCGAATTTCTGTGAAACAAGAAAACGTACGGATCTGTTGAACTATATTTTTCATATGGAAGAGAAAAATCGAGATTTCGTCGTGTAGATCTTGAGTTATATCCAAATCAAATTTCAGAAAAGTCGCTGTAGAATTCCTTTATAATTTGCGACGCTTTATATACGTTATAAAAGAGATTTTCAGTATAAACTGAATACCGGGATAATCTGGAATCTGAAATATCAAACTGTATATTCTGATATGATATTCTGGAGCTGTACGATATCATATGCGTATATATACGATAATATAAATTTATTTATATTTAATTTAATTTTTATATTTAAATATATTTATATATTTAAATAGGTTATTTAGAACTTTAAAAATAGCCACTTTTTCATACGACCTCAGAATTCGACGAAACTAGTTTTGTTGGATCCGCAATATCAAATAGTTGTTAGATTTGAAGTTTCGTGATTTTTAGAGTCAGTATGTGGCCGTACCGATTTTTAGAGTGAGAAACAGTCAGTATTTTGACAGTTAAAAATATGCTGTGTGAGCATACGAAGTCGGAATTCGACGAAACCAGTTTCGTTGAGACCGTAATATCGAACTCTAGCTACATGCCAAGTTTCGTGATTTTAGAAGAGCGTATGTGGTCGCAGGGATTTTTAAGGACCGGAGACAAACAGAAAATTGAGATAATAAAATATAAAAATCAAAATCAAAATATCCTAAGATTTTCTATGGACCACATGAAGGCCACGTGACAACCTCCCACATCCACAAACACTACCTACCAACACAGGCCTTTATAAGCCGTATAAACCATCTCAGAAGGAAGAATCCTCAAAGAGAAAATCGAAATAAAATACCACAAAAATCTATAAATCAAAATACAAATATATCTGAGTTCACATCAGCTTGTTTTTCGATCCTGAGTGGTTATTGTTGAGTTCGACGTCCACTTTCTCAGTTGCGAAAATCAACAGGGTACCTAGGGTTTTGGTTTTCGGGTTATACAAGTACTGATGAGTGATTCAAATGTGATATTTGGGCTCGTGAAGCAATTCCGAGCATCGGGTGAGTTTTTGGTTCGATTTGGCGTCGGAAGTCGTCGATGTCTGTACTGATTTCCGTGGGTTCGGAACTGTGAAACGCGATTGAAGGACCAGTGCGAGCTAGGGACTGTTGGCCTGAGGTGGAAGAGGATGCGATGGGGTTGAATTTGGTGAGGTCGCTTTTGGGTTCGGTGGTGTATACGGTGGTGGAGGAAGCAGGAAATGTCGGCTATTTTTGGGGGTATACTGGAGCACGACGGGATTTGTGGAAGAAGAGGTTAGGCGGGTCGGGTTTTATGATGGGGAGATGGGCCGACTGAAATGGTTAAGCCCAATTGAATTTTGATTTAAAGTTTGTTTTAATTAAATAATCGTATAACTTGTTAACACGATATCTCGACCATATGAAATCAGAATCACGAGCCGTCAGTTGCATTGGGATCGTATGGATGAGAGCTCCACAATGAGACGGACTGGAAGTGGATTGGGGCTCGTATGAATTTATGGCGAAATAAATTTGTTTGATTCAAATCAAATAACAGTTTATCGTTCTTTAATGATGAACTGCAAATGTGAGTAAATCTCACTAACTCTGAACAGTTTATAATTTCGTGTTGTATTGTTATAACTGTTAAAATTGTCTGTTTGACTGTGTGTTGATTGTTTGATTGAACTGCTAGTCAGTTAGTTAAATTTCTATATTGATTCTGTTTAACAGAATATATCATATGGAACTGAAAGTGATGTTATCTATATTGTCTAACATCTGTGATGCAGGGAAACAGGTTGGAGGAATCCGACTGGATTCCTCAACAGTTATTTTATTGTTTTTCATATATTGTTATATGATGTGATATAAAATCTGTGGGCGATTATATGTGCTTGGACGATATTGAACATCGTGATTTGATATGATTGAATACCATAACATACCGAAATGTTGATAAGGGGATTTTCAATGTTTATATTGAAAATGAATCTTATTTATAAAATCGATAGGATTTTATAAAAGGAAAACATTTATTTAATTAGAAAATAAATAAATGAAAAAGGAAACATTTATTTAGAAAATAAATGAAATAAAATAGAAACATTTATTTAGAAAATAAATGAATTAGAATATAAAGGAATATTTATTTTAGGAAATAAATAAAGGAACATTTATTTAGATTATAAATAAATGGAATAAAGGAATATTTATTTAGGGAATAAATAAAGGAACACTTGTTCGGAAAATAAATAGAATTATACAAGGATAGATTTAAAAACGTGCTTCGCACACAAGTATAACACGATATGGATTTTTAGGAGATATTAAATAGGAAATCTATTTTTGACAGATAAAGTGAGAAGATTTAATTTATAAATAATGTTTTATAAATTAAATAAAATATTTATTGTTTGATAAATGGGATATATAAGTTTGAACTTATATAGAGAAGTAGAAATTGTTTTTAACACCGATAAAGTAAATAAACGCTGTTAAAGGGAAATCCTTAGAAGGGGAGAAACGTTATTAAAGGAACATTTATAAAGTGAAGAACCGTTACTAAAAGTAAATTTTATAAATGAATAAACGTTGTTAAAGGAAATCTTTAAATGAATAAACGTTATAAAAAGGGAAATCTTTATAAGCAAATAAAGTATTCGAATAATAGTTATTCGAAGGAGTAAATCAAATAAGTTATTCGAATTAGTTATTCGAATAGAGTTAAGTTATTCGAATTAGTTATTCGAATAGAGTTAATCACATATAAGCTATTCGAATTAGTTATTCGAATAGAGTTAAACACATATAAGCTATTCGAATTAGTTATTCAAATATAGTTAAACATATATAAGTTATTCGAATTAGTTATTCGAATAGAGTTAACCACATATAAGTTATTCGAATTAGTTATTCGAATAGAGTTAAACATATATAAGTTATTCGAATTAGTTATTCGAATAGAGTTAAACAAGCTAGAGTTATTCAAATTAGTTATTTGAATAGAGTTAAATTAATAAGAGTTATTCGAATATTTGTTATTCGAGAAGGAATAAATCAAATCAAGTTAATTGAATATCAGTTATTCAATTTGAGTTAATCAAATTTAGTTATTCGATAAGAGTTAATCCATTTAAGTAAATCGAATATTAGTTATTCAATAAAAGTTAATCCATTTAAGTAAATCGAATATTAGTTATTCGATAGGGGTTAATCGAAATAGAGTTTATCGAATATAAGTTATTAACAAGGGAGTTAATCGAATAGAGATTACTCGAAAGAGAGTAATACGTCGAATTCAATTATATCGAATTCGGGAAAGTACTATTTACTTTCCGGGTTTTAAATCAAGGTTTAGTTATTGATTAAGAAATTAGGTGTCCGTTTAATTATTCAAGTTAGGAGATAAAGTTATAATTTAGGTTAGATATTGTAGAAGTAGGAATTATAAAGTTATAGTTGTAATCAAACGTTTTCATATAAGAAGTGGATTCGTAACCTGAATCCGAGAATTTGCGTAAATAGATGATTGGAAAAAGTGAGTGATGAGCTTCATCTATTTCACAGTAAAGGACGTTGTTCAATTAAGGTCTGAGAGGTAATTATACCCCAACTTGATTGACTTCAAAATTGACAAAGGAATAGTTGTGGTTCGATAGAAAATTTGATTTGAAATATAGTTAAGTAATAAGCGATTAATGGATTAAGCGTAACGATGTTTTATACAACGTTCATTGGAAATCCGTAAATGAGTTTTGGAAACGTTTTCCAAATATAGTCAGATATGTTTTCTAAACATAGAAAATGAAATGTTTTCATGATAAGAATTTAAGAAATAGATTTAAGCAAATTCAGAAACTGACTGGAGAGGGTAAGTTGAACGGTTTTCTAAGTGACGATCTGATGTTGGTTTCGACCTTCTGGATTGATACTTAGAGAATTGTTCTCATACTAGTTACAGTTAGGGACTGATAGTTGCGAAATAATAGTGATGTGAAAATAAGCTATGGAAATGTTTTCCAATAATTAATAACATATATTTTCTAAATATATGAAATAAGGAAATATGAACATATGATGATTGATCGATCGAATTCCCATTTGGAAATAAGAACGTTGTTTGTACACCATGTTTTCATTTGATAGTTAAATCACAGACTATCAAAGTTTTGACCATTTTTACGTTGTTAATATGGAGAGACCGGTTGGATTATTATCCGAAGAACCACTCCGTATTGGCATAAGCGTTGCGAATCAAGTATGCTGAAGATAATTGAAGACGGAGTAAAGTGCAAGGGCTATTGTGAAAAGCCTAGGTAGTATGGATTCACTGAATAGTACCTTCGGTTTGTTCAGTCCTAGGACAACGTATATGGACGAGTGTCTGACAAAGTATTCTTAACGAATCATATATGTTGATCTCTTCAAACGTATTACATTGGGTGGCGGAGAAATTCGTTTCTCTTAGCTTTTATACCCGTGATGCCTTGAGAAATCGATATTGATTTGGCGGGTATGACGATGTGGCATTCAAAGTAATTGAAGCAATAATCTGTCAAAGTGATAAACGTGACATCAAACCTCACCACCGGGAAATAATAGAAGTTGGGCTAGGCAGCATGGCTAGTTGGGCCATACCCAAGCAGGGTGTATTATCACCATCTAGAGAATATTCATTTGTACTTCTTTATAATCTATTTCAATGCTGTCCCTTATCGGGAATGATGGTTGCTGATCCCAACCATTGGTGATAATATATTCGTTACACTCAAGCTAAATGAGTGGACGGTCATGTGTGGCTGGGTTGCAAGATGTTCTTGTTGAATCCTAGTGTATCTCCTCTAGAGTACACTGATCGGAAGGTGCTCCCATACCTTGTCTGTTGGAATCCAATCTCCAATAAGCGCTCACGGTTTTATTTGTATACTATGTATGTGGAACGTGAGATGCAAGCGTTCTGCTAGATTGATATCTATTTGTATTTAGACATTATTATAATATCAGAAAGATATCCTTTATTTAACCAAGTGTTGGAGTTTTATTCACACCAGTCCCATGACTGACCCGGAGTTTATTTTGTTTGTTTTCCCTAAACTCTTGGGTGCCTAAATTTGTACGGGCAGTCAAGTAGTCGGGATTTTACATATACACTTGGAGAGCTTGGAGCAGGAGGCTTCAGGATTATAGCTATTATTATTCCGCTGTGTTGTTAAGTGTTGTACTTTGAAATGGTATGTATATACGAGTACTGATTTATATTTCAAAGTTATGTTATATTTTATTCGTTCCGCTGTGAGATTCGTGTTTACTCTGATGATGTAAGTTCTTCTTCTTCTTCTATTCTATTAGTTCTATCTTTTCTTCCTCACCCTCTACTTTCTTTCACTAACATCGCGGAATTTTCGACTCTCGAGGAGTCGAAAATTTCCAGCCATTACAGTTGGTATCAGAGCGAGGTTAAGATTTACCTTGGCTCTGTGGCGTAATTCAGTAGAGATAGGATTAGTAATATCCTAGACTGAATTTGAATGTATATATACGAGTGCGTATTTGTTATTATAAAGTGATTTATATTATGGAGACTCATTGGTTGAGTGGCTTATGAATTTTGGTCGATCAGTTTGATCCACTGTATCGATAAGGGTTACTAAACACTCGAATACGATGAACCGTCATGGTATGTTTTGGAAGAGGGTAAATGAAGTAATTTTACCCGAAATATATTTGGTTGTAAGAAAAATATATTGAAATTACAATATGTATTGGATGTGTTGGTTGTTATTATAATCGAATTAGATTAAAAAAAAAGGGTGAAATGATTATAAATAACTAATCAGAATTCATATAAGGAAATATATGAAATAAGATGAATTAAATCTGAATTTAAATCATATTTGGAATTAAAATAAGGAAATTTTAAGTTCCTGGGAGATTTTGAAAATGTTTTTCAAATTGAAAATGATATAGTATTGAACTCACTTCGATAGCTGGAAAATAGATTCTGATGATGAATCTAGACATCATCAGTGTTCATTTTCGAGTTCTAAGTGACGGATTACTACCAAAGGTTTTGTTTTTGAATTGTTTTGAGAAAACAAGTTGTTTAGAAATTCAAAGGTTTTGAATTGGCATTATGATTTCAAATTGATTTGAAAGAAACCCGGGAACTTAAGTTCTGGAATTAAAATTTAACTAATGAAGTTAAATAAAATGAGATGGTAAAAATAAATTGAAATTTAACTTGAACCGAGTTAAATAAAATTGAATTGGATTAGAGATAATCTAGAATGGAACCAAATTGATAAGTCAATAATTTGGAATTTGATATTAGAGTTTGAATGAAATTCGATTTGGATTTGAGGATATGAACTGATTGGAGATCAATTGGAATGGATAACATTGGTATATGTTGAAGTGGTAGCAGATGCAAGGGATAGAGTTAAATGCCCGACAAAAAGGTACAAGTTTATATCATATATGAGTTTGGATTTTATGAGCCGAATTGGCAAGCCGCTTGGCTATTTTGATTTCCTTTTGGATTGGAGGAGGCCTAGAGAGGCGAGTTGTGGTTTGACGTATTGATCCGTACGAAGGAGGTTATGGTGAAATTTTTCGAAAATTTAAGGTGTTAGAAAATTTTCAGAATTTTTGAAAATTTTAGTTGGTCGGAAATGAATTAATAAATTAATTAAAATTAAATGGGTCCAGTCGAAACTGAAATTTAGAGGAAAAAAAAAAAGATTTTTAAATCAAGTTAGTAGAGTTAGTAGCATTTTTCTAACTTAGCAATTTCGAGGACGAAATTATTTTAAGGGGGGAAGTCTGTAATGGCGCGTTTTGTTAGCTGTCGAATAATTAATTTATTTAATGATTTATATATTGATTTGGCGATATCGATAACTTAAAGTACAACGTTCGAACTTATAATTTATAATTATAATTAAAACGAACCTGAATTGTCGCGGCAGTTCGCAATTTGGCGATTCGAACTTCAACTGAATATACAGAATCCATTTTAAGTCGAATTTCTGTGAAACAAGAAAACGTACGGATCTGTTGAACTATATTTTTCATATGGAAGAGAAAAATCGAGATTTTGTCGTGTAGATTTTGAGTTATGTCCAAATCAAATTTCAGAAAAGTCGCTGTAGAATTCCTTTATAATTTGCGACGCTTTATATACGTTATAAAAGAGATTTTCAGTATAAACTGAATACCGGGATAATCTGGAATCTGAAATATCAAACTGTATATTCTGATATGATATTCTGGAGCTGTACGATATCATATGT
Source organism: Allium sativum (assembly GCA_030737875.1). Taxonomy (NCBI): domain Eukaryota; kingdom Viridiplantae; phylum Streptophyta; class Magnoliopsida; order Asparagales; family Amaryllidaceae; genus Allium; species Allium sativum. The sequence goes on along the minus strand of CM060916.1, from coordinate 1,039,346,317 downwards.
GAATATATACGATAATATAAATTTATTTATATTTAATTTAATTTTTATATTTAAATATATTTATATATTTAAATAGGTTATTTAGAACTTTAAAAATAGCCACTTTTTCATACGACCTCAGAATTCGACGAAACTAGTTTTGTTGGATCCGCAATATCAAATAGTTGTTAGATTTGAAGTTTCGTGATTTTTAGAGTCAGTATGTGGCCGTACCGATTTTTAGAGTGAGAAACAGTCAGTATTTTGACAGTTAAAAATACGCTGTGTGAGCATACGAAGTCGGAATTCGACGAAACCAGTTTCGTTGAGACCGTAATATCGAACTCTAGCTACATGTCAAGTTTCGTGATTTTAGAAGATCGTATGTGGTCGCAGGGATTTTTAAGGACCGGAGACAAACAGAAAATCGAGATAATAAAATATAAAAATCAAAATAAAAATATCCTAAGATTTTCTATGGACCACAAGAAGGCCACGTGACAACCTCCCACAGCCACAAACACTACCTACCAACACAGGCCTTTATAAGCCGTATAAACCATCTCAGAAGGAAGAATCCTCAAAGAGAAAATCGAAATAAAATACCACAAAAATCTATAAATCAAAATACAAATATATTTGAGTTCACATCAGCTTGCTTTTCGATCCTGAGGGGTTATTGTTGAGTTCGACGTCCACTTTCTCAGTTGCGAAAATCAACAGGGTACCTAGGGTTTTGGTTTTTGGGTTATACAAGTACTGATGAGTGATTCGAATGTGATATTTGGGCTCGTGAAGCAATTCCGAGCATCGGGTGAGTTTTTGGTTCGATTTGGCATCGGAAGTCGTCGATGTCTGTGCTGATTTCCGTGGGTTCGGAACTGCGAAACGCGATTGAAGGACCAGTGCGAGCTAGGGACTGTTGGCCTGAGGTGGAAGAGGATGCGATGGGGTTGAATTTGGTGAGGTCGCTTTTGGGTTCGGTGGTGTATACGGTGGTGGAGGAAGCAGGAAATGTCGGCCATTTTTGGGGGTATACTGGAGCGCGACGGGATTTGTGGAAGAAGAGGTTAGGCGGGTCGGGTTTTATGATGGGGAGATGGGCCAACTGAAATGGTTAAGCCCAATTGAATTTTGATTTAAAGTTTGTTTTAATTAAATAATCGTATAACTTGTTAACACGATATCTCGACCATATGAAATCAGAATCACGAGCCGTCAGTTGCAATGGGATCGTATGGACGAGAGCTCCACAATGAGATGGACTGGAAGTGGATTGGGGCTCGTATGAATTTATGGCGAAATAAATTTGTTTGATTCAAATCAAATAACAGTTTATCGTTCTTTAACGATGAACTGCAAATGTGAGTAAATCTCACTAACTCTGAACAGTTTATAATTTCATGTTGTATTGTTAGAACTGTTAAAATTGTCTGTTTGACTGTGTGTTGATTGTTTGATTGAACTACTAGTCAGTTAGTTAAATTTCTATATTGATTCTGTTTAACAGAATATATCATATAGAACTGAAAGTGATGTTATCTATATTGTCTAACATCTGTGATGCAGGGAAACAGGTTGGAGGAATCCGACTGGATTCCTCAACAGTTATTTTATTGTTTTTCATATATTGTTATATGATGTGATATAAAATCTGTGGGCGATTATATGTGCTTGGACGATATTGAACATCGTGATTTGATATGATTGAATACCATAACATACCGAATTGTTGATACGGGGATTTTCAATGTTTATATTGAAAATGAATCTTATTTATAAAATCGATAGGATTTTATAAAAGGAAAACATTTATTTAATTAGAAAATAAATAAATGAAAAAGGAAACATTTATTTAGAAAATAAATGAAATAAAATAGAAACATTTATTTAGAAAATAAATGAATTAGAATATAAAGGAATATTTATTTTAGGAAATAAATAAAGGAACATTTATTTATATTATAAATAAATGGAATAAAGGAATATTTATTTAGGGAATAAATAAAGGAACACTTGTTCGGAAAATAAATAGAATTATACAAGGATAGATTTAAACACGTGCTTCGCACACAAGTATAACACGATATGGATTTTTAGGAGATATTAAATAGGAAATCTATTTTTGACAGATAAAGTGAGAAGATTTAATTTATAAATAATGTTTTATAAATTAAATAAAATATTTATTGTTTGATAAATGGGATATATAAGTTTGAACTTATATAGAGAAGTAGAAATTGTTTTTAACACCGATAAAGTAAATAAACGCTGTTAAAGGGAAATCCTTAGAAGGGGAGAAACGTTATTAAAGGAACATTTATAAAGTGAAGAACCGTTACTAAAAGTAAATCTTTATAAATGAATAAACGTTGTTAAAGGAAATCTTTTAATGAATAAACGTTATAAAAAGGGAAATCTTTATAAGCAAATAAAGTATTCGAATAATAGTTATTCGAAGGAGTAAATCAAATAAGTTATTCGAATAGAGTTAAGTTATTCGAATTAGTTATTCGATTAGAGTTAATCACATATAAGCTATTCGAATTAGTTATTCGAATAGAGTTAAACACATATAAGCTATTCGAATTAGTTATTCGAATATAGTTAAACACATATAAGTTATTCGAATAGAGTTAACCACATATAAGTTATTCGAATAGAGTTAAACATATATAAGTTATTCGAATTAGTTATTCGAATAGAGTTAAACAAGCTAGAGTTATTCAAATTAGTTATTTGAATAGAGTTAAATTAATAAGAGTTATTCGAATATTTATTATTCGAGAAGGAATAAATCAAATCAAGTTAATTGAATATCAGTTATTCAATTTGAGTTAATCAAATTTAGTTATTCGATAAGAGTTAATCCATTTAAGTAAATCGAATATTAGTTATTCAATAAGAGTTAATCCATTTAAGTAAATCGAATATTAGTTATTCGATAGGGGTTAATCGAAATAGAGTTTATCGAATATAAGTTATTAACAAGGGAGTTAATCGAATAGAGATTACTCGAAAGAAAGTAATACGTCGAATTCAATTATATCGAATTCGGGAAAGTACTATTTACTTTCCGGGTTTTAAATCAAGGTTTAGTTATTGATTAAGAAATTAGGTGTCCGTTTAATTATTCAAGTTAGGAGATAAAGTTATAATTTAGGTTAGATATTGTAGAAGTAGGAATTATAAAGTTATAGTTGTAATCAAACGTTTTCATATAAGAAGTGGATTCGTAACCTGAATCCGAGAATTTGCGTAAATAGATGACTAGAAAAAGTGAGTGATGAGCTTCATCTATTTCACAGTAAAGGACGTTGTTCAATTAAGGTCTGAGAGGTAATTATACCCCAACTTGATTGACTTCAGAATTGACAAAGGAATAGTTGTGGTTCGATAGAAAATTTGATTTGAAATATAGTTAAGTAATAAGCGATTAATGGATTAAGCGTAACGATGTTTTATACAACGTTCATTGGAAATCCGTAAATGAGTTTTGGAAACGTTTTCCAAATATAGTCAGATATGTTTTCTAAACATAGAAAATGAAATGTTTTCATGATAAGAATTTAAGAAATAGAGTTAAGCAAATTCAGAAACTGACTGGAGAGGGTAAGTTGAACGGTTTTCTAAGTGACGATCTGATGTTGGTTTCGACCTTCCGGATTGATACTTAGAGAATTGTTCTCATACTAGTTACAGTTAGGGACTGATAGTTGCGAAATAATAGTGATGTGAAAATAAGCTATGGAAATGTTTTCCAATGATTAATAAAATATATTTTCTAAATATATGAAATAAGGAAATATGAACATATGATGATTGATCGATCGAATTCCCATTTGGAAATAAGATCGTTGTTTGTACAACGACATGTTTTCATTTGATAGTTAAATCACAGACTATCAAAGTTTTGACCATTTTTACGTTGTTAATATGGAGAGACCGGTTGGATTATTATCTGAAGAACCACTCCGTATTGGCATAAGCGTTGCGAATCAAGTATGCTGAAGATAATTGAAGACGGAGTAAAGTGCAAGGGCTATTGTGAAAAGCCTAGGTAGTATGGATTCACTGAATAGTACCTTCGGTTTGTTCAGTCCCAGGACAACGTATATGGACGAGTGTCTGATAAAGTATTCTTAACGAATCATATATGTTGATCTCTTCAAACGTATTACATTGGGTGGCGGAGAAATTCGTTTCTCTTAGCTTTTATACCCGTGATGCCTTGAGAAATCGATATTGATTTGGCGGGTATGACGATGTGGCATTCAAAGTAATTGAAGCAATAATCTGTCAAAGTGATAAACGTGACCTCAAACCTCACCACCGGGAAATAACAGAAGTTGGGCTAGGCAGCATGACTAGTTGGGCCATACCCAAGCAAGGTGTATTATCACCATCTAGAGAATATTCATTTGTACTTCTTTATAATCTATTTCAATGCTGTCCCTTATCAGGAATGATGGTTGCTGATCCCAACCATTGGTGATAATATATTCGTTACACTCAAGCTAAATGAGTGGACGGTCATGTGTGGCCGGGTTGCAAGACATTCTTGTTGAATCCTAGTGTATCTCCTCTAGAGTACACTGATCGGAAGGTGCTCCCATACCTTGTCTGTTGGAATCCAATCTCCAATAAGCGCTCACGGTTTTATTTATATACTATGTATGTGGAACGTGAGATGCAAGCGTTCTGCTAGATTGATATCTATTTGTATTTAGACATTATTATAATATCAGAAAGATATCCTTTATTTAACCAAGTGTTGGAGTTTTATTCACACCAGTCCCATGACTGACCCGGAGTTTATTTTGTTTGTTTTCCCTAAACTCTTGGGTGCCTAAATTTGTACGGACAGTCAAGTAGTCGGGATTTTACAGATACACTTGGAGAGCTTGGAGCAGGAGGCTTCAGGATTATAGCTAATATTATTCCGCTGTGTTGTTAAGTGTTGTACTTTGAAATGGTATGTATATACGAGTACTGATTTATATTTCAAAGTTATGTTATATTTTATTCGTTCCGCTGTGAGATTCGTGTTTACTCTGATGATGTAAGTTCTTCTTCTTCTTCTTCTATTCTATTAGTTCTATCTTTTCTTCCTCACCCTCTACTTTCTTTCACTAACATCGCGGAATTTTCGACTCTCGAGGAGTCGAAAATTTCCAACCGTTACACGTTTTACATGTATGCCAATTTTTTTATGCCATTTTACCATATCAAGTTCTAGCCAAAATTACATGCATCAAGTTTTATATCCAATAAACCCAAATCATGATTCATGAGTAGTTATCCCAAACTATAATCTTTTTATTACAATACGTGTCAGTTGCCCAAGTTAATAATACATGTTTATGCCAATTATCAAATTTACAATTGCTTTCATGTTCAAATTCCCAATTCTACATATGCCTAATTAACATAAGCCCAATCTTTTGATTTAATTTACATAGGCCCGAATTCGTGGTATAATTTACATGCCAAATTACATACATGTTATATATACCAAATCTCATGTTACATTACATAGATCCTATTTGTGCCAAATTCCATGTATATAATATTTATGCAAATTTTTTTCATAACAAGATTATACCAAAATTTACAGATCAAGCCCAAACTTGCAAATACAATGATAATATCCAATTTCATGTTGCCAATTATTACATCATATTCATATAGGCAATAATCCCATAATTCCCCCGTATACATATCGTACGCAAATCGCGATTTTAGGCCAAGGTCCGAAATTGACCAAGGTTCATGAAAGAAAATAAATTGGGGGAGATAGAAATTGAATAAAAATGAGATCAGAGGAAAACATCGTCATAGGCATAAATATTACAACTTGATGATAACGTCATTACGAATCAAGAAAACTGCTGAATAGATCATAAACTTGTCATGAGCATAAAGATAGACAAGTCCCAAAATACAAGATTAAAGGAGCAACAGAAATAGATCATATTCGATAAACATACTTAAATCCAATTCCACTTTATTCGATGGCCACATTATAATTAAATGTTTAAATCTAAAAACAACTAGAACTTATAGAGCATGGCTAGTGAATTAGGAACTGAATTTGTTGTAAAAATGTTGCGGCGTTGTTAATTTATTGTCTTGAATCATTGTTGAAGCTTTGTTCTTCGAATTGATTTGAGTTTGAATGTTTGTACTTTAATTTAGGGGCGGCGGCCATGGTTCAAGAGGGAGTTCAGCAGCATAATAGTGTAAGAATGATTTGATATGAATTAGGTTAGGTCTAAGGGTGTTTTTATAGGTGTAGCAACTAGTTTAGGCCCTTAGATTAACCCTAGAATCAATCAGGACCGTCAAAACACGTCTCAGGCTTCAAAAATGAGTTCTGGGTCAAAACAGGCCGACCAGGTCGACCTGTACGGGAGGGGGGGGGGGGAGGTCGACACTATGGTCGACATGGGGGGTAGGTCGACCCTATGGTCGACCCCCTGGTCCAGTCCTGCCTGAAAACTGCTGAAACTTGTACAGGCCATAACTTCTTCATCCGACTCCGATTTTCAAAAACTCGGACTCTATTTCATGTAAAATTTCGAGATGAACGCAATGGCGTAACCTGTTTCCCTTGATTCCGACTTTAAAATTTAATTCTGCCTTGATTTCTTGTTTTAACATGTTATAAAAATACGGGTTGTTACATATTTGTTATTTGAACACTCAAAAAATGTGCATACTCAACTTTTGTTAAGTATATGACAAATTATCAATTTTTATCAATAAGTTTGATGAATAAAATTGCTGTTAAAAACAAAATTAATTTTTATCTATAAGTGACTTAAACTTAATTAGTTCTTGAGGTGATGTGATGTAGTATGTCTGACTTGATTAAAAAAAATTAAGTGCTCTGCAATAAGAAAGCCAGAAATGGTGAGATGCAATACGTTTTCTTCTTTGCTTTTATTTATGAAATAATACCTCTATAAATGGGTTTGCCAATTTATGGTCCAAAAAGAACATGAATTTTGCTCTCGATAAAACTGTACTTTGGTCATGGTATATTCTGCATAAATGTATGTTAATTTTCCATGTACTATCATTTTACTACTTGTTATTTGTACATATTGAACCAGTAATTATGTATATATAATGTGAATACAACTAAGCAAATATATCTACCTCAAAAGTAAGTTTAAAGTAAAACTGAATTAGCCAACTTTGAAATGAAAATTTGTTAAAGAAAAACTAATGGCTAACAAGGAACAATATCATAGCACTACGGGAAAATTGCAAAGCAAAGAACTCAAATTGTTTTTCATTTTGAATATGCGGCATGAATTACAAAATAAATGAACCATAAGCTAAAAACTGAATCTAAGCAAGTATAATGAAATTTCTATGAAATTTGTTGCTTGTAAATTTGCGTGCTTTTGATAACACAACTTTTTATAATACTTAGGAGCAAACAGACCTGAAAACACCCATCCCAGAAACCCGACAAATAGTAAAAAGTACAATAATATACTTACTTTAGTAGTGCGATCCCCACTTATGTATGACAAATAGTAGAAAATTGTGTAAAATTAAATTGTTACACCGAGAATCTATTAACATTGTTTTGTATTGCTTCAATGTCATTTTTCAATGGTTTATAAAAATTTATATCTTCACTACTACTTGACTAATATAGAAAAATATATGTAAATTTTCTTTTATATGTTGTAATTCATATGTAATTTCAAATAATTAAAAGACTATGATAAAATAAATTCTCTTGGCACCAAACATTACTAAATCCGAGTTTGGCACCAAACGACTATAAATGAATGATGAATGGGAAAATTGACAGCCGCAAAAAGGACAAAAAATTAACTTTTCATTTTTCGAATTCATGTTCTCTTAAGGTTAGGGAGTTAACAACTATTTAATTTGGACACCAACATGCCTGTATTAATGTGCAACTAATGAAGCCCATAATTAAACTTAGTATATTTGATCTCAATTACTTAAACAACTGTGGCTCGATAAACAGTATCACTGACCAAATGTTACTATTGTAAACATAAACAGCAAAGTGAATCAGCCATTATAAGAAAAACATAGTAAAGTGAATTGACCATTATAAGAAAAACACAGATCTGATAAGATAAACAGCAAAGCGAATCGGCCATTATAAGAAAACAGTAATTGATGAGCGAATCGGCCATTATTAGAAAGGTAATAAATAAAAATAATACCTGAGCAGTTGAATGGATCAGAAAGAAACGTAATTGAAGAGAGATTGACGTCGCGGTGAAAGAAACCGGTAATTGAAAAACGCAGATGTCCTTGAAGAGCGATTGGCTTCGCGATAATTGAAGAGCGATTGGCTTCGCGAAAACCGCAGATTGATCTTCAAAACACAGTAATTGAAGAGCGATTGGCTTCGGGTGAAAGAAACCGGTCAGAAGAAGAAAGGAGTAACCCTAGGCGGCTTAGAAAATTTAGGAATAACGTTATGGTGAGAACGAAAAATGAAAGCAAGGGTTAGAGACGAGAGTGAACGCGAAATTACCATTGCAACCCTTGAGTCTAAAATTAGGGGCTATTGTAACGGTAATAACCAGTATTAACCAGTATCACGGTAAAAAACGTTATAAATTAGTAACAGATATAACTGTTACTAATGGGAGCCGCGAAAATGTTACAAAATGGCCTGTTTGGTGTAGTGATTTCCAAATGAGGTAACTTACCTTGTTGGTTACGTTTATAATAATATAAACATATTTAAATTAAATTGGATGCTTGAATTGTTGTTATTAGTTGACCGTTATCAGTTGAATTAATGATTTATGTTTGTTATAGCAGATAATATATTATCCCATTGAATGTACTATTTTATTTGAGGTAAACTATTTGGATGAAGGGAAAAACAGGTTGGAGGGATCTAACTGGATTCCTCAAATTTATTATTTATTTTCGTATTCTCGTTATATGAACTATTTAACAAATATGATTGGATTAATGATTTGGTTATTGATTGTTGAATCCAAATTCAATGTTTGTTTGTTATTAACTAATGTGTAGTATTAATTGAGAAACCGATAGTAGATGGCCTAAATATATACATAGTTTTACAAAAATAGATTTATCGTCTGGTAAATCGATAGTAATGAAGTTATAAAATTTATTTATAACTGGAGATTTATTTTGAAATATATTAGTTTGAATGGACGTTTATAAGAACAAAATTGTTGACATGCCTTTTGGCAAGGCCGTCATAACTTGATTTTTATCAGACAAGCTACTCAGGACTTGAGTATAAACTTTACATGATTGGCATTCATTTGGATGGAATGTCAAAGTTTTTATTTTATGTACTCGAAGTATCAAGCCGGGTCAAACCATTCAGGTTGAAAGTTTTTGTCTTTGCATCAATAATTCATCTTCAGTTGAAGATAGATCCGGATCGAGGGCACCGGATCGAGCTTGACCCGAATGCATACACCCAACGAACTCAACAAATGAACTTCTTGGGTCGAACACATTGATCCGACCCCACCTGAAACTGTTACCCAGTCAAGTATGTGGTCATATTCTCACTCCTACAAAATCGGGTCGGGTTCCTCTGCCACGCACGATCAGGAGAGGACTTCTCCACTACTTCCACTTCGGCCTCGAGAATTTCTTGACTGGACGTGTCAATTCGACCCGAGTCATGATGTGGCCTATAAATACATGTTTTCATGGAAAATGAAGGGGGCTTCTGGCAAAGACAAAACTTGGCCTCCTCCGTTAAACACAAGGACTTTACACACCATTAGAGGGCCTATTTCCACCACTTAACACGAGGATTTCATGTAAAAATTACTCTTTCTCTCCTCTTTTTTTTAAACACAAGGATTTTGTGTAACACAAGGATATTTGTGTATGATATGTTCTTACAGATTGTAAGGCTTGTACTTGTAATTTCTTAGGATTTAAGAAGCTATTAAGTGGACGTAGGCAAGGATTTTTCCGAACCACTATAAAATATTGTGTGTTGCCTATGGTTTTCTACATTTATTCTATGTGAGCTGTGTTTGTGAGGACTTCACACGACTTTGGGGTGTTATGCCACTTTTTGGCTAACATTTATGGCACGGCAGGAAGGGGGCTCACGATACTACTTCGACTTCTGGTTTCGAAAGAAGCGGATTGCTTGAATTTTGATTTAATGGTTAAAAGGAAGAAAGACATAACTTTCTCCAGTGATGAGGATGTTGGCTATGAAGATGATAGGAAAGAGGGGAGTCAAGAGGCTTCCTCTCATGGTGATCCCTCAATGTATTTGTCCAAAGAGGAAATGGATGGTGTTCTTGCTGAATTGAGAATCCAGATGGCTCGGCAAGACAGCCTTCTTTGGAAGCAACAGGAAATAATGAACAATTTCTTCACTCGGATAGATGGAAGGCAAAGCAACAACGATTTACTAGATGGAGCGAGCACCGTTGGGATGCAAGCAGCAATGAATTTGGCTCGAGCAGATGTTGCCCCTAGTGTCGGGTCGCGTGAAACCCCAGGTTGAATGGAAAGCAACGTTGATTTGAACGTAGCAAGGGGCAACCGCCTCCTTTCCTGAAATGTGCAACCTTCAACTCACAACATTCTGGATGAGAATGCGAGAGACGCAAGAAACTTGGGCTAGGCTAGACCTACATCTACTCCAATTCGAATGGACAACGGGGCTCCAAAATTAACAACACATGAGGACAGAAGTCCTCGGGTTGAAAACTTTGAGCCATCTTGGGTCGTACAACTTGAACTGCAGCCGAACACGTTTTTGTCCTGACTCAGGAAGCTCACCCTAGACTCTCTCATTCTCTTGGGCTTAAAGATGGGGGCACCAGTGCAGGATTGGACGACTGGCGATAGTTGTCGGCCAATGGAAGCCACATTGCTAACGTGATTCGACGCTTTATGAGAGGCGGCACTTCTTAGGATGCCATGGATAATGTTAATCGCAACTTATTTTCATGGGAAATCTAGAGTTCCTGCAACCCTCCAGATTTCAAGCTACCATCTTTGGAGCCATATAACGGGAGGACGGATCCTACCGTGCATCTGATGCGCTATATGCCCCAAATGAAAGTTTTATCGGCGTTAGACAGCGTCATGGCCAAATACTTCCCCTCTTCTTGGCTGATATAGCTATTATGCGATTTCGACATTTGGAATCTGAATCGATCAATAGTTGGAATGTGTTGGTCACCCGTACTATTAAGGAGTTTCACGTCCACATTTCTCAACCTAGGAATGTTATGTCACTCATTTCAATCAAATAGAGGTTGGGAGAAACCCTGCGTTCATTTCTAGAAAGATTCAACGTCGTAGCGGTGTTGGTAGATCGACCTGAACCGTATATGGTATTGATGGAAGCTGTATTCGGCATTCTCGATAAGTTGTACTTCAGATTTCTTTGCATCGAGATCCACTGAGAGATCTTGGAGAATTCTATTTTGAAGCTGACAGATTTCTGGGGAAAGAAGTTGTAAATTCCGAGAAGGACATTCTCGATGTTAACTTGGTCAAGGATGAAGGACCAGCTAACTTTGGAAAAGATAATGATATGGGCAAAGGAAAGGCCATTGCTAAGAATGATCGTAATGCTCAGCCCCGAAGAGGGCCTAGATACGATAAATACACAGAACTCAGTGTTGTACCAATTGATATCTACCTGAATACAAGGGAGGCTATCTCTTATCCAAATCCTCCTAGGAGGGAGCAAACAAAAAGAGAACGTGATTCTGGAAGACATTACTTGTTTCATGAGATGGATGGTTATAATACCAATGACTGTAGGCATTTGTGATATTTGATTGAGGAACGGGTCAGGTGCGGAGAGCTACCCGAGTATATCAACTAAACAATAACACCTACACCTGCGCTACCACCTCCTGCTCCCCGGAGAGGGAATGATCCCGCACCGAGTACTCGTGGGATTGTTATCGGTTGATCTGGATTGGATTACAGTGGATTTTCTTCATTCCTTAGGATATAAGATATATTTTTGTTTTCTTTTACTTATTCGGATGGCTACGTCGACTCACATATGCACGGGGATTAGGATTTAATCCTCAGACATACTCTTTTCTCGACAATAAAACTACTCGATAAATTAATGGCTAAGTTGAAGTACACACGTACATGATTAGGATGTAATCTCTAGGCGTGCTCTGGATTCAGCGATAAGCCAAACAAGTTTTGTTTTGCCTTTTGTACTAGTTTTTGAACTGAATAAAATGGATTTTTCAAGCATGTATTATGTTTGGCAAACTTAAGTGTCTTGTCAGGAAATGGAAAGATTCTCAATCTCAACATAAGTATAGTGTATACTTATCTCAAAACTCCAGGTATAAATTATGCCTACAAATGGACTATCTTGTCAGGATGTGGGAAGTTTAGCTCTATATCGATATGAGTATGGTTTATACTCAGTTGGATTCCTAAGTATGGATTATACTCTGGAACGTCGGATTAACTTGTTAGGATTTGACAAAGGAACTCAATAAAATTCAAGTATGGATTATGCTTAGTTTGAACTTCTAGGTAGCGATTATGCCTGAAAGGGTGGGTCCTTTTGCCAAGATTTGGCGAGATGATTCGAACATCACTCGATTATGGTTTATACTCAAAACTGATGTCCAAGCATGGTTTATGTTCGAAAAGGTTAGGCATTACTATCAAGATTTGACACATATGTTTGCCTTATTTTCTTTGCAGCTATGGATTATTTTCACAATTGGATAGGCCCGGCAAGGTCCTGGTTTTCTTTCTGTTTCATTTGGCCTTAATACGATCCTTAACAATCGTTTATTTTCTAGCCTTTCTTTAAAACGATCCAGCGTGATCGTGGCTTTCTGGACTTCTACTCACATTGGACTTCTATGGATTATGGATTTCTCGGATTATCCAGAACACATCTTCCTTTATCAAGAGTGATATGTTCTGAAGGTCAAAATGTTGATGCGCCTTTTGGTAAAACCATCACAAATTTATTTCTATTAAACAAGCTACTCAGGACTTGAGTATAAACTTCAACTGATTGGCTTTCATTTGGATGGAATGTTAATGTTTTGATTTTATGTACTCGAAGCATCGATCCTTGTCAAACCATTCGGTCGAATGGTTTTGTCTATGCGTTAATACTTTCGTCTTCAGTTGAAGATAGCTCCAGGTCTAGGGCACAGAGTGGAGCTCGACCCGACCGCATACACCTAACGAACTCAGCAAATGGACATCTCGGGTAGAAGACATCGATCCGACCACACCTGAAACTGTTACCCAATCAAGGACGTGGCCCTATTCTTACTCCTACAAACCCGACCGGGTTCCACTTGCTATGCACGATTAGGAGAGGACTTCTCTATTACTTCCACAGCCCCGAAAATTTCTAGATGGGCGCCACATGTCAATTTGACCCGGGCCAGGATGTAGCCTATAAATACATGTTTTTGTGGAAAATGAAGTGGCTTCTGGCAAAGACAAAACTTGGCCTCCTCAATTAAATGCAAGGACTTTGCACACCATTAGCGGGCCGATTTCCACTACCTAACATGAGGATTTCGTGTATAAATTACTCTTTCTCTCCTCTTTCTTTTGAACATGAGGATTTTTTATAACATAAAGATATTATGCATGATGTGTTCTTACAGATTGTAAGGCTTGTACCTGTAACTTCTTAGGATTTAAGAAGCTATTAAGTGAACATAGGCAAGGATTTTGCCGAGCCACTATAAACTAATGCGTGTTCCATGTTGTTTACTGCATTTATTCTCTGTGATTTGTGTCCGTGAGGACTTCACACGACTTTAGGGTGCTAGTTCCAATTTTTGGTCTAACAAAAATAAATACTTATTATTTAATTTTATAAGTAATTTCTAAATGATTTTATAATGATAATTCTTACATTAATAAGCAATTAGTTGAAATTAACCTGAGGATTAAGGGTTGGATTAGTTATTGCCAAGAGATGATTATATGGATTTATTTAAATTAATTATATTATTAATTAATTTAAATTAAAAGACTAATTGGAATTGATTAATGAGTTAATCATGTTTAGAGTTGACCAAAACAACTGCGTTAACTGAAATTGATCATTAAATTAGTTTGCTGGTTTAATGGAAATAGTTAATGGTAAGGTGAAATATTTTTATTTTAATAATGTTGAAATTTAATTATTATTTATTTAATAATAATCAAAGTGGTAATCTTGGAATTTAAAATTTATTAATGGAGGTTTATGAAACTATAAGGCATATTTAAAGTTAAATGCTATTTTAAAGAAAATTCCTGCTAATAGTAATACAAGTTAAGTTTAAATTGAATTCTTATTGGAATTCTATTTTATAAAATCCAAGTCGAACGAAGTTGTTAAAAATCGAGTTTATTGAACATGGTGTAAATGATTTCAATTAGTAAAACGAGTAATTAGAAAGGGCCTATGAATAAAATACAAGCCCAAGATATGAAATTAAAGAATTAGAACCTAACTGGAGATCGGTTGAGTTGAATGATTTTCTGAGTATTGATCTGATGTTGATTTCGGTCTTCGGGGTTGTTATTTGGAGGGTTATTCTCTTATCAATTTATGGTCATGGATCGATGAGGGTATGGAACGGAAATCATAACTGAAACCCAAATTTGAATTAAAGTTGTTAGACGAGTTAAGTTAGAAAGATGTGATCTAAATTTACTATACTAAATAAGAAATGAAATTTTATCGAGATATAACTAAAATGGGTTTGAAATAAACATATAATAAATTATATAAAAGGATTCTATTTATAATAGAATTAAGGGTTGTATATAATGTTTTAAAATATTGTTAAAGGTTTTGATTAACTAATAGAAATTTAAAAAGGCCAAGGGACGCTGTCTATGGAACCAGTGGATCTAATATATTTTTATGGTTGTTTATTTTGATAGCTAAATAACCAAGTACCAAAATCTGGCCTAATGTGTTGTTGATACAGAAAGACCGGGGTCAAATTTATATTCTAAAACCATTTCGAACCAATGAATAAGTAAACGAAGAAGATATCCGATGATGATCAAGATGGAGCAATAGAAGACCGTAAATCTTCATGAGCGGAGGAACTATTGTTGAATTTCTCTAGATGATCCCTAGAGATATATGTTGGACAGTGATTCTGTCATGATTGAAATACACAGATTGCAAGTACTACTTGCTACTGATCCATAGGGTGATTCCTAGAATGTGGTAGGAGAGTGCCTTCGGTTTGTCCAGTCCCAGGACAACTTGTATGGACGAGTGTCTGGCAGAGTATTTCCAAAAGAATCACGTACATTGATTTTTACAAACGTATTTCTATTGGTGGCAGAGAAGACATCATCTTTTAGCTTAACACCCCGGGTATTTTTGTGGGAGTCAATTAATTATTTTCTGGTGGATCTGACGATGTGGCATTCAAAGTGAATGGTGGCCAGATGTTCAAAAAGGTAATTATAACCTCAAGTATCTTCAACCTGGAAATTGTACAAAATTGGGTAGGTTGCATGGCTATGTGGGTCGCTCCCATTAGGGTGTATTGTCACCATCTGGAGAAAATTCATTTTATTCCTCTATCACTACGGTATCTCCCTAGAATGGTTATGTTGGTACCAACCGTAGGTGACAATATATTCAGAACACTCAAGCGAAATGAGTGGCCGATCATGTTTAGCCAGGGTTACAAGATGTTCTTGTTGAATCCTAATGTATTTTCTCTAGTGATACACTATCGAAAGGTGGTCTCATACCTTTCTATAGTTGGAAATCCATTCTTCAATAAGAGCCCATGATTTTTGATTATAGACTATGTATGTATAGCGTGAGATGCAAGCATTCTGGTAGATGGTTATTTATTTGATTTAGACATTATTATAATATCATAATAGATATGATTTCAAAATGGTTTGGGTTATCATAAGGTAAAAAGCATATGTATTTATGTGTGGATTTGGTCTTATGATTATCCTTCTCCTTCAAAAAGAAATCTTAACTTTAAAATCAAGTTGAATGCTACTTATAAACATAGTGAGTTTTCTCACACTGGTTCACTATACTGATCTGTGGCATTTGCAATGCTCGGATCGGAACGAGTTTTACGGGTTCAGATTATCAAATGTTGTGAAGAGATGAGCTGGAGAAGTTCAGATGTTTGATTTATTTATTCTGCTATGTGTTGTATTTGTATATGAGGACATATTATTATAACTATCCAGAAATCAGGCGCAAGGCTATTGCATCATTACTAAACCATTCCGAACTTTAATACAACAATTTTTTATAATTCACCTTCTTTCTCTACTTTCTTACAAACGGACCTCCCCGGATGGTAATCTTAATGTGGCTGATTTACCCTCTAGGGAGCTTGACTGCAAGACCCACCCGTCGAGCAGGGACGAAAGTCGGCCTTAGTGATCCGACGGTGCCGAGTAGAAGGGCCGTCGCTCAACGGATAAAAGTTACTCTAGGGATAACGGGACTTTGCAATATTTGATTGATCACAATTCTGTATATTCCATTTACTATAGAGGTTCCCAGGGAATTCATTAGAGGAATATTTCCAATAAAAACAGTTTGTTGATAATCTCGAATGTTATCAGTTCCGGTCCGTAGACCAAATGATACAATGCGAGCAAAAGTTCCTAGATTCATGGAGTCAAACAACTGTAACCTATAATCGATAGTATAAACAAAGATTATAAGTGGATTTAAGCTTGGATTTGGCCCAACCACTATAAAATTGTTATGTGCTCCCTATGTTTGTTTATTTTCTTGCACACTGTGATTGAGATTGCGATAATATACTATGATTTGTGTGTAGATTACATACTTTGGGGGTTGATCATCTAGAGTCTCACTTTTTGACGTCAAAGCTGTGGTGCGCCAGTAAGGAGGCAAACCTTTAGCAATTTCTAGCTTGAAAGGCTTTGGATAGCTCGTTTTTGGATTAAGAATGATGAAGAGAAAGAAGGATGGGGCGTCTTCCCAAGCACAGGAAGCGGGAAATGAGGTAAGCCAGAAGGCTCCTTCCCATGGAGATCCCTCTTTATATTTAACGAGGGAAGAGATGGATGGAGTTATCAAGGAATTGAGATTAAGGATGGAGCATCAAGATGAACTTCTTTGCAAGCAACAAGAGATGATGGAGAGTTTCTTTGTCTGATTGAATGAAAGGAAGGCCAACCCAACATCTCTCCTTGGAAATAACACCGATGTGGCAACAGCCACACCACAGCTCGGGTCGACCCAGGATCCGGTTTAGCTAGATGTCTTACCACAAACTAGATTTATGCAACCCCTGGTTTGACATACTTTTCATGCCGTCCCGAGCACAACTGGAGACGGTCTTCCTCCACTCCTCGAGCAGCACAATACTACATCAAATCCCAGTGCTACGGAGGAGAACGCTAATGTGAACCAAGCTAATATGGCCCCAATGGGGGCCAACTCAGAGATGGGAACTGGAAATGGTATCCTAGGTCGGGTCGGTCATATTGTTTCGGGTCGGCTCGGCTATACGGACTCGAGATTTGGGGGGAGATATGAGGCACACCTGGATGTGCATGACATGCTTCCAACATCTTCTGAGCTTCGCGTTGAAGCCCCAACACTGGATTGCACAATTGGCAACAACTTCTTGGAGATGAGAGCCAGCTTACCTGTTTAATTCGTAGATTTTTTTGAGGTGGTGCATCTCAAGATGACGTGGATAACGTCAACCGCAACACCTTCACGCGGGACATTAGGAACTCTTGCAACCCATCTGACTTCGAGCTTCCATCTTTGGAGCCGTACAACGGCACAATCGACCTACTGCACATCTGTTGCGCTACATGCGCCACATGGAAGTACTATCGGTGTCGGATAACGTCATGGCCAAATTCTTCCCCTGTTCCTGACCGACATTGCTGCTATATGGTTTTGACAACTGAAGTCTGAGTCGATCAACAACCGGAACGCATTGGTTGCTCGCTTCATAGAGCAATTCAAGGTCCACATATCTCGGCCTAAGAATGTCATGACCCTCATCTCCATAAAACAAAGGTCCAATGAGACCCTACGCTCATATTTGGAAAGGTTTAATGCGGTAGTGGCATCAGTGGACCGACCAGACCCTTCCATGGTACTCATGGAAGCCATCTCCGACATCTTGGACAAGATGGATTTCTAAACCTCCTTATATAGAGATCGACGTGAAGACCTTGGTGAATTCTTCTTGGAGGCTGACCGGTTTTTACGAAAAAAGGATGCTAATATCGAGGTGGATGATACCAATGTTTACTTGGCAGAGGATGGGGGATCTTCCAAACCTGGAAAGGGAATAGGCAAGGGAAAAGCCTCGCAGAAGAATGTGAGGAATGTGCGGTTCCGGAGAGAATTCAAGTATGAAAATATAATGAGCTCAATTCTTTATTACTAGATATATACCTCGACGTGCGAGGTACTCTTCCTTTCCCTAAGACTCCCTAGAGGGAGCCAATTCAGAAGGACTGGGATTCTGGGTTACATTGCATATTTCAAGATATGGAAGGCCGTACCACTAACGACTACAGGCACATGCGTAACCTCATTGAAGAGCGGATCAGATGTGGAGAGCTGCCCGAATATGTCAAACAATCAGCAGCACCGACACCGACCGTGCGCCTATCCTCCTCAGAATGGGAGTGATCCAGGATCGGGCAACCGCAGGATCATTATTAGCTGATCTAGATTAGATCACCATGGATTTTCGATTTCTTAAGAGTAAGATATGTATTTGCTTGTTTTAGGATTTTTGGGTAACTGTGTTGACTAACATATGCACATGGATGAGGATTTAATCCTTTGACATATTGTGTTTTCGACAATAGAACCATCTAATGAATAAATGGATAAATTGAAGTACACATGTATGGGATTAGAATTTAGTCATTAGGTGTGCTCTGGGTTCAGCGATAAACCAATCAGGCTTTGTCTTGGTTATGTAATAATTTTGGATTTTAGAAAATGGATTTTCAAGAATGGATTATGTTTGGTAAACTTAAGCAACTTGCCACGATGTGGCAAGGTTGCTCAAATACGAATCTGAGTATAAATTATAATCATCTCAAAACTCTAGGTATGGACTATACCGCGAGACGGACTATCTTGTCAAGTTGTGGCAAGCATGGTCCTATCATGACATGAGTATGGTTTGTACTCAATTTGGATTCTAAGAGAATGGTTTATACTCGATCTAAAATTCCTGGTATGGCTTATACTCGTGAGGATGGATTAACTTTCCAGATAATGAAAAGAAAGCTCAATCATAACTTGAGTATGGATTATGCTTAAGTTTGGATTTCCGGGTATCATTTTTGCCTGAAGGGTTGGGTTATTTTGTTAGCTTTATCAAGGTAATTCAGTCATAGATCGAGTATGGATTATACTCACCAGGATGTCCAAGCATTATTCAAGCGTGAAAAGGCTAAATGGTAACTGTCAGGATTTGACATACATGTTTATCTGGTTTCTTTGCAGGTACGGTTTACACTAGCACCTGTGTTAGCTCGGCAAAGCCATGTTTTTTTTGGACTTCTATATAATACGATCCAAAGTGGCCATTGGATTTCTTGGTATTCTGGTCTTTTGGTTTTATTATAATATGGCCCGACAAGACCATGTATTTTAGGCTTTATATTAATACGATCTGCAACGATTGTGGGTTTTCTGGTCTTCTATTATTGCTTAATATGGCTGGATCGTGGCATTCTAAACTTCTATATGCTGGATTTCTCTTCTCAACTATCATGGATTCCTATGGCTACCAAATTATCCTTAACAACCTTCCTTCGCAAAGAAATATGTGTTCTGGGGGGAGTTGTAACATCCCGCCTTTTGACCGCTTTAAATCGGTAATTAAACCAACTTAAACCGCTCAAATCGATGGATCGTTATTAGCTCATAGAGTTCAAAACAGAATCAACACAGAATAAATAACACAATATTGAACAAGAAAATAGATCTTTTATTTATTAATCAAAATTTTTGGATACAAGATTTTTTGATACAGCGGAATGTGAAAACACAAATTGAAACAAGAAAATATTTACTATTTGGAATCTTCAGAGTGCGCATTGTCTTCGGAAACCCCAGCTTTGCCAAAACTTCGAATCCTAAGCTGTAGTCTTTCAAATTTGTAACACTCGGATATGACCCGAGCGTCCTATGCAAAAACATAAAACACTCGAGTCAGGATTAAATCATAGTTCAAGTAAATTAACTTCAATAGAAACTGAATATAATAATTATTCCTATAAATTTATTTATGTTCCAAATGTCCAAATCCATATAAATCACCGAAACTTACTTATACAGTCCTAAAGAAGATGCATAAATGTTATATTCGGTTTGCAGCATGTATAGGTTCCAAATCATCAATTTTAACAGTGTGCGCACCATTCACATAAATTACTTTAGCTAAATGGAGCAAACAGAGAGAAGACTATATGTCAACAACAGTAGCAAACATGAAAACATAAGGTTATTAATTGTTAACAAGTTAGGTCCTAAAGTCAAAATATTAAACTGGAAACAAAACAAGCAACCGAGCTAACATGTCCACATACGTCGGAATCATAATGGTGGAATTTATGCAAACAAATAGCAATCATGTCTCCTAAATGTTTCCACCTCCAAAACATGACAGTGGACAAAACAAAAAGAAAAATAAGCATCTGACTTGCTACTGTCCCAGGCATGAGAACACAAATTTGGTAAACAATGTAAGCTGTACAGGGAATCTTGCTTGCAAAAATTACACGAAGATACCAAAGTGCGTGGTATAACACTTTGGCACTAACATGCAGGACTCGACAGATTAAGAGGGTCAATGGAATAAGAGCAAAAGTGACTCAAGTTACTAGTGATGACCTGAAAACTCAAAACAAACATGCAAAATCAACACAACATCGCGGTCTAAACAAATATAGAGTATACTGCGGCATGGTTCCAAACAATAAAAGTCAGGGTAGGAATAGTGTATAGATACCAAGCATAGGTGACATGCCAACATATAAACAAAATAAAATAGATAAAAGAATTGCAATTGGATATGGCTCCAGCATAGCAGTATGCGTTCAAGGCATGGCAACAAGTTTTCTACTCATGGAAACAATATATATTTATATCTCCATAGCAAGGGCAGAGTTATTCGTACAAGTGACATTAAATATATAGATATTTTTATCAAAAATTTACAAGAGGCCACTAAATAGTCTCAGTTCTTTTTTTTTTACCGTAATACATATAAATACCCGAGAATATATACATATATATATATATAACAATATACAATCTGGAATTATTTTTTAACTATAATATGATGTAAACAAGCAACTTTTATGAAGCGCTCATACACCACAATCCATTGGAGATTTAGTTATGAAATTCTAAGGGGGCGGTAAGTAAGTTTTCACAATCCTGTTTTGACATACACGCATGATTTAAATGGTTATGTGTGTTTATACCCAACCTCAGATTACTATATATAGGTTATGGTGAAGTGATACATACACTAACAAACAAGTATACATAGTTAACCAACTATCATTCACTAACAATCTAAGAAAGGTTTAAACTGTCTTAAACTGAGTCTACTCACATACAAATAAGTGGACCTGAGAGGTCCAAATTCATTCCTGCATTTTGGGTAGACATATAGTGAACCGTTTTTTCTATATATACATATACATATACATATACATATACATATACATATATATATATATATATTATGGCAATGTCAAATACGTACCACTATGGGTATATGTGAGCCAATACTTCCTTAGACATGTAGGAGCAGCAACATACGTTAAATTCACATACACACTTTGTAAGTTAGTAAACATGTCATATAATTTTGAATCACTTGTTAAGAAATTTCCACATATTAGCTTACAAAAATGGGATCCATTTATTACCTCACATTGCTTCACACAGAATTAAACAGTTCCCTTTTTTATTTTTTTTATTTTACATCTTTATAGTCATATTTAATTTATTATATCTTTGTTCCATAATCCTATCATGGTACTACATCCCACAACTGACATTAGTTTGTTAAAAAAAACATGCATTGCAATAACGAACATAATGAGCATCTATACATTCAGTGACACTAACTAGAATAAAAATCCTATCCTTAATTTGTTTAAAACTTCTCTTACCGTTATATTTACTTGAAATCAGAAAATAGACATAAATCTGAGCTCATAGACCCAAAGTATATTTAACTGGCATATTTAGGTAAAATGCCACCATTAGCTGGTCTAATACACTTAATGTAGTATGTAGATAGCCATTAACTAGCATCATTAACCCATTATTATTATTATTCGTTCATGACACTTTAGTTTCAGTAAAAATGAGTTTAGAGGTACCAACTATCCACAATTACATGTACCGAGGCGCATGGATATACATATAAATATGTATACTCACCCGCTGGCACACAATATGCATTCACGTTTTTATATTCGAGTTACTCAGTCCAACACACCAAGCAATGGCAACACTGTAAGATCTAACAACCATTTCAGGTTACCGGCAACAACAAATTCAGGTTACAGACTATTATGCAATTACAAGCCACTTCTGCCATGTTATATATACATATATATATAATATATATACATACATATATATATAATATATATACATATATATATATATATCGTTACACATGTGTACACGCAAACAATGTATATATATACACATGTTATCCTGATGTGTATACATTTTTAAATTAACATGGCAGCCGAGGACCCAACAATCATTACAGGTATGTCACGGTCACAGACAAAGTCCTAGGGTCAACTATGTCCATAAAACAAATAGGAACAAGGCAACATATACATTCGAATCTAGCGTGGCAGTAAAAATCCAACGAACTTCAAATGAAATTTTATGTGTGAGAGTTTAAACAATTTAGAATATCCCAGTAACAAGGTCAAAACATCCTTCCAACACAACCAAGGTTTAACTATCATATTAGTCTTTTTTATTGAAATTAGGACACTTGAAAAACGATGTAAATCGTGAGTCGAAACTCACCTTAAATAGTCGCAGGGGTTCGATTTTCGTTTGCTGGAGGAGACAGCACAGGCGGCTACAATGGTGACGCACGGTGGCTCTAAATTACAATTGAAACTTGAAAGGCAACGCTTTGACGTCTTCGACGCAGGCATGAGAGAGTATTTGGCGATTTAGGGCTTCGGTGATGGAGCAGCTTCAATTGGAAGTGGCGGTTTCGATCAGGTGTGGTGATAGCTTACGGTCAGAGGTGTCCCTTGCTATAGGGTGCTCGAGTTTGCTAGGGCGAAGCTGACTTGGGGTAAAACTCCAATTGCGACAGTGAAGAATAGTAGGGAGTTTCGATTTTAGGGAAAAGAATCTATTTTGGAGGAGAGTAAAGCTAACGGCTATCAGAGAAAAGGGAGGGAGGAAATGATTTAGTACGAGGCCATGGACGCGAGATTGAGGCCATAAAAAAAGAAGAAGAAGAAGAAGAAGAAGGGAAATCGATTCTCTTTATTGAAGAAATTGGGAAAAGTGATTTTTGCTTAAGGAAAGGAGACAAGCGTGTTATTTATAGAAGTAAATTTAGTGATAAGAAGAATGTAAAATCATAGGGTTGTAGAGGAGGCATCGCGTGATAGACATAGGTCGGTGTGATTTGTCCGAGGGAGGTTATATATGTTTAAATCAAATATTAATCCCTACCGCTCTGTATTTGTACCGTTAACACTAGCTTCGAACGCAACGAAATCTGACGTACCTCCCTATTTCAACTTCTGAATCTACTAAAATTAATTTAGTTGTAATCTGACTTCCTTTAAATTTTAAATTATTTATCGTTTTACTGATTTTAATCTGTTTGTTTACCAACAACTCTGTTTCATTTTAAATGTGAAACATTAAATTCATTTTCCTTATACACACGAGTACACACAGACCACAGCCAAATTTTCAAATATTTCAACAAATAAAATTTTCAATTTATTAAATGTTAATAATGTTCTATTTTTAAATTCAAACATTTATATTTTTCAACCGAAAATCAAATCTGATTCAAATATTCCATTAGATTTTATTTAAATATTCAACATCAAATATTCGGTTTCCAACTGATCATTCTGAATAAAATATTTAGTTCATTTCATACCCAACCGACTATATTCGATTTTGAATTTCTCACTCCAACATCAATAAAAAATTGATTATTAATAGTTAAATCTTTAGATTTATTCCATTTCAAGCTGTCCAAATTTCTGGGACGTTACCTTCTTCCCCCCTTTAAAAATTTTCGTCCTCGAAAAGGAGAGATCGTTGTTATACCATTGTATATTTCAAATGTTCACATTTGTGTGAAAATTTTCCAGAACTACTTTAAATGTCGATATTTAAATTATCGATCATCTCTATTTATCCAACATATTCACCAACTTGGAAAAACAATTTTCCTTACAAAAACAAGTTCTTTTAAATTCCAATTTCTGCATAAGTTGGATTTATGCATCTCAACTTATCCCAATTTCTTTATAAACCTCATACGTCTATATTTACTTATCGATCGTTCCACCTTTTCCCTTACAATCCCAGTTCAACCCATTCAATCCATTCAAAATTTTCCAACACTTATTGAAGAGTGTATATAACGTCTTCTCTTCAAGTTACAAATTGTAGACTTGAAATTGTCCAAAATCCGAAATCATTTATAATTCTTATACAGAAAATATTTGTATTATTATCCCAAAGACTTGAAAGTATTCTGAAATTCTGTTTCTTAAATTATTGAACTAGGTATAATTTTTTTCTTCAAATTATTCATTTAAAAATATTAAATAACTCGAAGTTTGACAAGTCTATTGTCGTTCTTACAGATGTTAGGCATACGTTGGCCAGGCGCACGACTAAAACCTACAAGTACTGAATATCTGTGCTCCAACTCCCAGTGAAAATATTTCAAAAATTCCTTTTAGATCAGATACGGAAAGTACCAATGTGATATTGATATGTTGATTGTTCATGAATCGCAGATACACAATGGTTTCGTCTGGATCCCCCAGAAAACATCTGTATCCGTAAGAAATCACTTCCCTGCGAATTTCGTCATGGACAGATCAACGGAAAATATTTACGAATCAAAAGAAAAACTGAGGTAACTGAGCGTTAGCTGCTCTATCTCAGAGTTACGGAAACAAATCATGAGAATAAATCAAAACACAAGGATCAATCAAGTCATAAAGACAATTCATGTCGTGAAGACGAATCAAGTCACGAAGACGCAGTGCTGCATCACACAGGTGGCTCACTATCACTAAGATATCTCAAACATTGCATGGCTCCATTCTACCGTTAGTAACTCTAGTGATTACATCTCTTTCACTTGTAGATATGCCATTGGGACTGCAGGTATACAATGGTTACGCCTGATTCCCTCAGGAAACATCCATACCCGTAAGTTTTCACAGCTTTGCGGATTACGCCCTTATCACGACTGTAGATCACAACAGACACATTGGTTACGCTTGGTTCCCCCAAGAAACATCCGTCTGCCGTAAGCCATCTACAGCCCTGCGAATTACGCTACACGGTCGTGTTCTTTCAGACAACTCGAGTTTTATGTACGGACAACCTACTACCACCAGCAGCACACCTTAATTAAGCTCGAAATTTAAAGGAGAAGGATGGTAATTCCCTTATCTTGACTTGAAACATATAGTACTTTATTTCATACTTTTCATAAATCATACAAAATTTTCCTTTCAAATCATATTTCCAAACATCTCATCCTTATATAAATTTTGTTATATAAGATTTTATCACAAATCGATTACCATCCAATTTAATAGTTTTCGAATTCACTAAATACTTATATATTTCCATATAAGTTTTGGAACTTCTAAATTTAAATATTAAAATCTAATGTCCTCGAACTTCGATTCAAATTTCAACGTTTCAGTTTTGATCTTTTAATCAATTCAAATATTCGATATCCTTTCAACTCATCCTTATAAATCCATTGGTTATAAACCAAATTTCCTCCCAATTTCCAATTATTAAGTTCATTAGTTAATTTCAATCTTGCCGATTTATTTTTTTTTTCTTTTTCCATTCGAATCTAATAGGTTTCATACATCATTATATTGATAAATTCCTATCCAAATTCCTTACTTTTGCTTTCAAACTTTCAAAAATTTCATTTCAATGGAAATTTATTCATTTCTGCTTACGATATTTTACTCGTTTCCCACTTATTTGAGTTTGAATCTCAATTTAAATTTCAAAACTTATCGAATTATTCACTAACCGGCAATTCACCTTCTAATTCAACAATTTGGAATTTTTGAACTTAATCCCTTTTACTCAATACATCTTTTAGATGTATAATCTCATTATTCCAATATATCAGATTTCCATTCAACCAATCTTGATAATCAATTCCAGGTTTTTATTTCAAATATTCGAATATATATACATATATACATACATACATATATATATATATTCCAAAATTAAGTCAGTTTGTCAAATCATATTTCAAAATGAATTTATTTTATCAAAACAACCTAGCCGTAGGTCAAAAAAAAATTCTTCTATTTGCGAATATTTCTATTCAAAAATACATATATATAGTGTAATATTCTCAAATTATTTGAAAATCAATTTTTCAAAATTTTCTGAAATCGAATTTTCAAATTTCGTCAAGCGACCTCCTTGATTGTAATCAAAGTGATATGCAATTTATTTCATTTTGGGTTCATTTCAAATACACACCGTTTATTTTCTTCAACGGATTTCTTTTAACCAATTTGATAGGTTATTTTATCCTATAATTTAAATTAATTTGGAATATACTCCATTCTATCACATTCAACGGTTTCTCATTCTCAAATCCATTCACGTATATACTTCCTACTTCATTTTGATGGAACTCGCAAACAAGAATATATCTTCTCAGTTTCCTTTTCAAAGAAAATTCATTCGTTCAACAATTTTCCTTAATTAACTGGGATCTACAATCATTGGTGATTGTCTGATTGGTAATCCACATCCTCGCATAACCGACTTCACGGTATTCACCATTCTTATTCATCAAAATTTCCAAAATTTTACGATATACAACCAATCTACTCATACCATCATCAACCTTGAAATAGATAAAGTTCATAACTTCGAATACCAACAAAACATTCATTCTTGTAGCTTCTAAATTCAAGTTAAGAATTTTCTTCTTTTACAATAATCGTTGATTGTAACCATAATCCATGCCTTCAAAATATTTAACTTTAAAATTATACTTTATTCTTTAATTTGAACTTATTAATAATATATAAATTTTTAAAAAATAGAGTAAATAGCACTTTCTTGGAATTTTGACATAATTGATTCCACACATAACCTTTTTTCGAATAATCTGTTATTCAATACCATATTCCGAACTTCAGAAAAATCTCATTCGATTTATATTCTGAACTTCAGAACAATTTCACCAAATTGGTCCATCCCATTTCATTTATCCACAGTTTTATTTGCAACATTTTTGCTTCCAATCGCTATTCACTTCTAAAAAGTGAATATTAACCATTTTATCTAAATATGAACTCGTCCCATCAGCTAGCTTTGATTTCATTTAAATACAGGTTCAAAATCTTTTTAGAATCTTCATTCACATTTTGCTTCCTTTATAACTTTTGTTTACAATCTACTTCTTGTTAATTAATTAACAAGTCTATAACTTACTCTTGAATTCATATATTCGATATAATCTATCTTGCCAAGTTCTAAATGATTTAAATATATTAATACTACCATGTGGCATAGTCAAATTCCAATTATACCGTCTTTAAATTTTATTTCCATTGATTTATATCTCGAATATTGAAATAAAATTCATCGTTTCATCTTTGAAATGATTTCAGATTCAAATTTTTATCCGAATTCCTATTTCCGATAAATTCTAGTTGTCTTCGATTGCTACAATACACAAGTGATTCATTGATTCTCTTATACTAATTTCTCACTGATACCATTCGATGACGAATTCGAAATTCAAATCTAAGGGTACTTATTGAAGAAAAGCTCTAGCAAAGCGAGATTCGAAGACTGGGGATTCCGAATAAATTTAAAATCTCAAATAATTTTTGTTTCCGCTGTACTAGTTTCAAAATACTTTATATTTCCAAAAATAATTTACCTTTCAAAATCCATTTAAAAATTATTTATACTTTCGAAATTTATATTTCAAAACCTCTTTATTTTCAAAATTCGTTTTTTCAAGAGTCGATTCTTCTCATTTAAACCCAATAAGCTATGCTTTGAATAAACCAAAGCTCTGATACCACCTGTAACGTCCCGCCTTTAGACCTCTTTAAATCGGTTATTAAACCAACTTAAACCGCTCAAATCGACGGATCGTTATTAGCTCATAGAGTTCAAAACAGAATCAACACAGAATAAATAACACAATATCGAACTAGAAAATAGATCTTTTATTTATTAATCAAAATTTTTGGATACAATTTTTTTTTGATACAGCGGAATGTGAAAACACAAATTTAAACAAGAAAATATTTACTGTTTGGAATCTTCAGAGTGCGCATTGTCTTCGGAAACCCCAGCTTTGCCAAAACTTCGAATCCTAAGTTGTAGTCTTTCAAATTAGTAACACTCGGGTCTGACCCGAACGTCCCATACAAAAACATAAAACACTCGAGTCAGTATTAAATCATAGTTCAAGTAAATTAACTTCAATAGAAACTGAATATAATAATTATTCCTACAAATTTATTTATGTTCCAAATGTCCAAATCCATATAAATCACCGAAACTTACTTATATAGACCTAAAGAAGATGCATAAATGTTATATTCGGTTTGCAGCATGTATAGGTTCAAAATCATCAATTTTAACAGTGTGCATACCATTCACATAAACTACTTTAGCTAAATGGAGCAAACAGAGAGAAGACTATATGTCAACAACAGTAGCGAACATGAAAACATAAGGTCATTAATTGTTAACAAGTTAGGTCCTAAAGTAAAAATATGAAACTGGAAACAAAACAAGCAACCGAGCTAACATGTCCACATACGTGGGAATCATAATGGTGGAATTTATGCAAACAAATAGCAGTCATGTCTCCCAAATGTTTCCACCTCCAAAACATGATAGTGGAAAAAACAAAAACAAAAATAAGCAACTGACTTGCTACTGTCCCAGGCATGAGAACACAAATTTGGTAAACAATGTAAGCTGTACAGGGAATCTTGCTTGCAAAAATTACACGAAGATACCAAAGTGCGTGGTATAAGCTCTTTTGCACTGAACATGCAGGACTCGACAGATTAAGAGGGTCAAAGGAATAAGAGCAAAAGTGACTCAGGTTACTAGTGATGACCTGAAAACTCAAAATAAACATGCAAAATTAACACAACATCGCGGTCTAAACAAATATAGAGTATACTGCGGCATGGTTCCAAACAATAAAAGTCAGGGTAGGAATAGTGTATAGATACCAAGCATAGGTGACATGCCAACATATAAACAAAATAAAATAGATAAAAGAATTGCAATTGGATATGGCTCCAGCATAGCAGTATGCGTTCAAGGCATGGCAACAAGTTTTCTACTCATGGAAACAGTATATATTTATATCTCCATAGCAAGGGCCAAGTTATTCATACAAGTGACATTAAATATATAGAAATTTTTCTCAAAAATTTACAAGAGGCCACTGTATAGTCTCAGTTTTTTTACCGTAATACATATATATACCCGAGAATATATATATATACACATATATATAACAATATACAAACTGGAATTATTTTTAACTATAATATGATGTAAACAAGCAACTTTTATGAAGTGCTCATACACCATAATCCATTGGAGATTTAGTTATGAAATTCTAAGGTGGCGGTAAGTAAGTTTTCACAATCCTGTTTTGACATACATGCATGATTTAAATGGTTATATGTGTTTATACCCAACCTCAGATTACTATATATAGGTTATGGTGAAGTGATACATACACTAACAAACAAGTATACATAGTTAACCAACTATCATTCACTAACAATCTAAGAAAGGTTTAAACAGTCTTAAACTGAGTCTACTCACATACAAATAAGTGGACCTGAGAGGTCCAAATTCATTCCTGCATTTTGGGTAAACATATAGTGAACCGTTTTCTCTCTCTCTCTATATATATATATTATGGCAATGTCAAATACATACCACAATGGGTATATGTGAGCCAATACTTCCTTAGACATGTAGGAGCAGAAACGTACGTTAAATTCACATACACACTTAATAAGTTAGTAAACATGTCATATAATTTTGAATCACTTGTTAAGAAATTTCCACATATTAGCTTACGAAAATGGGATCCATTTATTACCTCACATTGCTTCACACAGAATTAAACAGTTCCCCCCTTTTTTTTTTACATCTTTACAGTCATATTTAATTTATTATATCTTTGTTCCATAGTCCTAACATGGTACTACATCCCACAACTGACATTAGTTTGTTAAAAAAAACATGCATTGCAATAACGAACATAATGAGCATCTATACATTCAGTGACACTGTAACAACCCGTATTTTCAATAACCTGTTATAATGTAAATCGAGGCAGAATTTAATTCTAAAATCTGAATCAAGGGAAACGGGCTATGCCATTGCGTTCGTCTCGGAAAAATACGGAAAATAGAGTCCGAGTTTTCGAAAATCGGAGTCCGTATGACCCGATTAAGGCCCAACGAAGTTTTCAGAAAAATCCAAAGTAAAAACAGATTTCAAATTCAAGTTTGAATTTGGGAATTTGGGCCAGTTTGGGCCAGGCGGGAGAATTCCCGCTAGAGTACCCAAGTCGACAGCCCTGTCGACTTGGGAGTCGACTTGGTTAGACCAGGTCGACAGCCCTGTCGACTTGGCTGTCGACTTTGCTCAGCCGGGCTGTTTAGCCTGGTGCACCATCTTGGGTTTGTGTTGAGCTTGGGGGCCAGATTCGGTTTTGAGGGCTGAGATTAGAACTAGGGTTTAATCCTATGGCCTAAAACACTTGCCTAATCTATAAATAAGACCCTAAGCTAGCCCTAAATCATTATTAATCAATCCTACAACTAAACTATGGCAAAATTTTACCTCTCATGGCCTCCACTCTCTTCATAAAATTCCTAAATCAATTTCTATGAGATTTTCCATGCATACAAGTGTTTTTAAACTTGTATGATCATCATTAGCTTTACCAAATGTAACACCCCACCTCCGCCAGGGTGACTCTTGCAAGCACTCTGACTTTGGAGGGGCGTTTGAATCAGGTAAACATGCATAATGATATATCAAGGCAGAACAAGAACACATGTATATATGTAAACAGAGTAAATAACATAGATAAAACAGCGGAAGATTTTAAACCATTTCAAATCAAGTCTCTATATTGGCACCATAAAGGAAGA
Source organism: Allium sativum (assembly GCA_030737875.1). Lineage (NCBI taxonomy): Eukaryota > Viridiplantae > Streptophyta > Magnoliopsida > Asparagales > Amaryllidaceae > Allium > Allium sativum. Next base: position 1,039,314,829 of record CM060916.1, on the reverse strand, counting down.
GTTTTGATCAATTTTGCTTGCATTTTTGGGGTTTAATTGGTTGCATAAGGGTTTTCTTACATTTGCTATACTCATTTGAGTCCGCATAAGCATTGTAAGCCCTATTCTATTTTCATACTTAAACTTTAAAGTTAAATGTATGATATGCGAGTTTATATGCAAGTTTACTATGATGTGTTATGCAAGTTTACTGTAACACCCCACTCCCGCTATGGTCACTCACTAAGGGAATGCCATAGCATCGGTGGAGTATTTTAGTGAATATAGAACAGAAAAATTACAACAAGACAGATATAAATAGTACTTGAAATTTAAAACATCATCTCATAACAGCGGAAGTAAAACATGTCTGGTTACATCATAAAACCACAATAAAAGTCAAGTACAATATCCATCAAAATAAAGAAGTACATAATCCCACTCTCATACAATAGCCATGACAAAAGAAAAGATAACTGGGTAACTGGAGCTTTACATCTATCCAAGCTCCTAAAGACTGGAACAGCAATCCGATCAAGCTCCACTACTGCTAGGATCCACCGTAGGACCTGAGGGTTGGGAAAAAGATAAAAACAACGGGGTCAGACATAAGTCTGAGCGAGTCCTATAACTTTAACAATACAATCGTTAAAGTAACCAGAGAAGACATAAACTGATATACGGTAACTAATGGGGATGAATGGCTACACTAAGCAGTCAACTAAACTAAGATAAAAGATAAAGACGCATCTACCCTTCCAAAGGTAAATTACTAAACTGCACCACACCAGTCATTCCTAACTTAAAGGTTGATCCCACCCATGGACTTATAAAATTAATTTAATAGTTCTCGCGTACCCCTAGGTGACTAAGTAGACGCCACGGGGCCCTACAATCCACTAGGTGTACACACTACTCCCCATTCGATCGGCTCCCTAACGTAGATACCCGTGCTGTCCCCACCGTGGGGTGTACCATTCCCCAACGTGGCAACCTGATAAAATTAACGGTGCACGACTTATATCTACACGATGCAACAACGTCTTATTTACCAGCCCGGGTCCACACACGCATATGAAACCCGTTGGTCATGCGTTGCCACCGCTAACCCATTTTGGACTCTTATAGTCAAGCCCAGTATGCGTGTCCCGTCCTCGACATGGGTTGAGCCCACTAAGATACGTATGGGTTACTGGTTGAAATGGGCCCCAGCACAAGCCATCCCCCTAAGCTTGGCCCACACACTAGTGTTTCCCACTTAACCCTTTAATCATGTTTAATTACATGTTTCATCTTGGTTAAGTATTTTATCATATTTTCTATTGGCAACCACTAGCAATTTCCACATACCACCCAAGGTACCCACTTAACCCCCATGCCCCACTACATGCTTATCTGGTTAAGTGTTTCTTAATTGATTAACACCGTAACCGTGTAAAGGACCCCTCACATTGGACCGTCATTTGTAGATGCCTGGTTAAGCCGGTAAGTTCCGGGTAGTCTTACACTACAAACGGGTCCAACCTCGTGTCATTTACCCTTGTTACGTATTTAATTTATGATTAAGACCCCTCACATTGGACCGTCATTTGTAGATGCCTGGTTAAGCCGGTAAACTCCGGGCAGTCTTACACTACAAACGGGTCCAACCTCGTGTCTTAATCGATTAATTACTCCTAATTAATCACCCCCATAATTTGTGTTAATTATCATGTTTATTTTAGGAATATGGGTGCACCTAACTTAATAGGCAAATTCCCAACTCCAAAGTGTGGGTACACCTAACTTAATAGGCAAATTCCCAACACATAGTATGGGTACACCTAACTTAATAGGCAAATTCCCATACTATGTTCATTTATTTTATGTTATGCATAATTATATTAATTTCACACAATCTTATTAACATATGCATTTAATTAACCCCATCGTTCCCACGTAATTTCGTTCTCATGACATAACACATATAAAAGGTGTCAACTTGCATATGTATGAACATGTTTCAAAGGTGCCATCTTGCATATTAACAAACACATAACTTGCATATGAACTTGCATAACATGTCACATAACTTGCATATAATCTTGTATAACATGTCACATAACTTGCATATTAACTTGTATAACATGTCACATAACTTGCATATTAACTTGCATAACATGTTACATAAACTTACATATTAACAAATACATGACTTGCATATGAACTTGCATAATATGTCACATAACTTGCATATGAACTTGCATAACATGTTACATAACTTGCATATGAACTCATAAACTTGCATATGAACTTGCATAACATGTTACATACTTGTATATGAACTCATAAACTTGCATATGAAGAAACATACAACTTGCATAATTATCATAAAAGTAACTTGCATATTATCATACATGTAACTTGCATATTAACATATGATCACAAAGCACAAAACTTGCATAACCCACATACATTAGCAAACTAACATCATGTCATATGACTTAAAACCCATTAATCCACAAACAAAACCATATGATCTCATCATATCTCATCTACTTAGTTTAGCAATTGATCATTAGAGTGATAGAAACTCACTACTAGCCAATTTGCACTCCAAATGAAGAAGATTAAGATGCTTAGAATGGATTAGAGGTTGATTAGAGAGTGATTAGCTTGCAACCCTCTTCATAAATTAGTGGAGGCTCCTTCTAAGATTTAATTTGGCGGCATGTAGCCCTCAATTCTATTTTTAGTATGGATTAGGGTAGGTTTAGGGTGTATTTAATGATTAGGTGAGTGTTTTAGGCCCTTAGATTAACCCTAAATTAGATTAGGACCCTTAGATTTCGGAACCTTCCAGAAACCAGCCCTAAGACCAAGCCCAAACCCCAAACTGGTGCACCCAACCACATAACTCTCTAGAAACTGTGCAGGTTTCCTGTCCCGACATGGGCGCACTTCCCAAGTGCGCCAGTGTATTTTTGTGCTGGCGCACTTCACAAGTGCGCCAGTGCATTTCTGGCCTGTTTCTGGTTTTTCTGCCTAACTTCGTTCGTCCATATCTCTTTCATACGGTACCCGTTTTACGCAAACTCGGACTCTATTTCGCGTATTTTTCCGAGACGAACGCAATGACGCAGCCCGTTTCCCCTGATTCTCACATCTGAGATTAATTATACTTTAATTACTAACCATTAGTGTTAATTGAAATTCGGGGTGTTACATTCTCCCCTACTTAAAGGATTTCGTCCTCGAAATCTCTAAGTCAAGAAGAACGTATCCAACCAACCAAACAACCATCTACTAAACCATCAACCACAAGCAACCATTATCCTTAGAAACTTCTAATGATGTATGAACATATGCAGAAAGTGTGTGTATATGTCCGTATACTAATGCAAAATCAGGCGGTCTACTGATTCAGTCGACCTCCTTAATGCAAACCATGATAGTGCCATGCATCCAATATGTATGCGAAACCCTATTGACACATACAATTTCTACATGCGTGCACAACCATACACAAAAATGCATCATCCACATGATAACACAGCCATGATACATCCATCAATCTAACTACCACATCCATTTATGCGATATGCAACATGAAGTGACTGAGCCGATCTAGTGCCTAATGTGTGTGTATATGCATCCACGAGCAACCACTAGCAAACAATTGCATCCACATGCATCCATCAACCATAACATGTTTCAAACACATGTTTCAACCATAGGTTTTACCCTATCTAAAGGTCATAGGTACTAGCGAGAGGATATACTAAAGATAAGATAAGTACTAGACAAGCGATAAAGGAGAAGTTAAAAGACATACTCTCAAAAAGAAATGGGTACAAAGAACGCATCTTCGCTTCCGTCTCCCAAGTAGCATTGCTTTCGTCATCTCCCCATTGCACTTTAACTAGCTGAACTTCTCTGTTCCTCAACTTCCTAGTTTCTGACCCAAGGATGCGAGTAGGAGCTCGTCGAATCGTCGCATCACGCTCTACCTCTACATCTCTAAGCAAGCTCGGCTCTACCACCTCTGCGGTCTCATGTAAGCACTTCCTCAAATGTGATACATGGAATACATCATGAACACCACTAAGTCTGTCGGGCAACTCCACCCTATATGCCATCCGTCCAACCCTTTCCTTAATAGGAAACGGCCCAACAAACCGGTGCTAACTTCCCAACGGACCCAAAGCGAACAACATTTCTCAACGGAGATACTTTGACAAAAACCATGTCCCCAACCTCAAACTCAAGATCCGTCCTTCTCCGATCCGCATAAGATTTCTGTCTATCTTGCGCTGCCTTCATCCTTCTTCGAATCAAATCAATCTTCTCTGAAGTCTCTCTAACCATATCTGGCCCAAGCAAGATCTTATCCGTAGATTCCCACCAACATGTAGGAGATCGACAAGGCCTTCCATAAAGAGCTTCGAAAGGTGCCATGCCAATACTAGACTGAAAGCTGTTATTGTATGCGAACTCCACCAAAGGAAGATGTTCTTCCCATGTACCTCCAAAATCCAAGATACAAAGCCTCAAGAGATCTTCTAAGATACGGTTCACCCTCTCGGTCTGACCGTCCGTCTGAGGATGATATGCGGTGCTCAAACACAACTGAGTCCCTACCGCCTCTTGCAAACTTCTCCAAAACTCACTAGTGAAGATAGGATCTCGATCACTCACAATGCTGGATGGTACGCCATGCAATCTAACAATCTCTCTAACATAGACTGAAGCAAGCCATGGAGCGGTCCTCTTACTCTTCACGGGTATAAAATGGGCACTCTTGGTAAGTCTGTCTACCACAACCCAAATTCCTGTATTGCCCTTCCTTGATCTCGGTAACCCATCGATGAAATCCATCGAGACACTATCCCACTTCCATTGCGGAACTTCCAATGGGTGTAGCAACCCACCGGGTTTCCTTTGCTCCGCTTTAACTTGTTGGCACACTAAGCATCTAGCCACATACTCGGCCACATCTTTCTTCATACCGGCCCAGAAGAAAACTCTCTTCATGTCTTGGTACATTTTGTCTCCACCGGGATGAATAGTCATCCTTGAACGATGTGCATCATCCAAAATAGCCTTCTTCAAACCTTCATCTTGCGGTACACAAAGTCTACCGTCTCTATGCAACCATCCCCTATCATCTATGGTGTATCTACCCAAATGGCTGGACGACTCCCCCCTTATAAGCTTCTCTACCAACTCAACCAACTGTGGGTCGTCTCGCTGAGCCTCGCCAATCCGTCCCAAAAGAGTAGGTCTAACCTCCAAGGATGCTAACAAACCAGGTACAAAGTCAACAGAAGGTCTGAAGTCGAACAAAGAAAGAAACTCCAAGCTTCGCCGTTCCACGAACAATGGACTCAAAGATAGCCTTTTTCTACTCAAGGCGTCCGCCACCACGTTACCCTTGCCAGGGGTATACGCTATCTCGAAATCATAGGATGCTAAGAACTCCATCCACCTTTGCTGTCTTAAGTTTAAATCCTTCTGAGAGAATAATTACTTCAATGATTTATGGTCAGTGAACAACTCGAATCTCTCACCAAGAAGATAATGGCGCCAAGACTTAAGTGCGAAAACAATCGCGGCCAACTCTAGATCATGGGTAGGGTAATTCTTCTCATGCACTTTCAATTGCCTCCCTCCATAGGCTATTACCCTTCCCTCCTGCATCAAGACTGCGCCTAATCATGTCCCACAAGCATCGGTATAAACAACAAACGGCTTACTCCCATCCGGAAGCACTAAAACTGGAGCGGTGGTCAAAGCTCTCTTTAACCGTCGGAAAGCATCATCACAATCTACGTCCCATGAGAAAACCAGATTCTTCTTCGTCAAGCGGGTTAATGGGGCTGATATCTTCGCGAAGTCTTTGATGAACTTCCTATAATATCCTGCCAACCCCAAGAAACTTCTTACTTCGGTATCATTTCTAGGAACTTTCCAATCCTGGATAGATACTATCTTTGCGGGATCCACAGCTATCCCTTCCTTAGAGACCACATGCCCTAAGAATCGCACTTCTCTTCTCCAAAAATGACATTTAGAGAATTTAGCTTTAAGACTATGTGCTCGAAGAGTCTCCAACACTCCTCTAAGATGTAAGGCATGCTCTTCTTCACTCTTGGAAAAGACCAAGATGTCATCCACAAAGACCACTACAAACTTATTCAGATACTCTCTGAACACTCTACTCATCAGATCAACAAAGTATGCAGGGGCGTTTGTCAACCCAAATGGCATCACAAGCCACTCATAAAAACCATCCGGAGTCCGGAAAGCAGTCTTCTCTATACTGTCCTCCGCCACTCTCAACTGATGAAACCCTGTAGCTAAGTCCATCTGCGAAAACACTGAGGCGCCAACCAGCTGATCAAAGAGATCATCTATCCTCGGTAATGGGTGTCTATTCTTCTTCGTGAGCTTATTAAGTTCTCTATAATTCACACAAAGTCTGAGGGACCCATCCGCCTTTGTGGCAAACACTACTGGAGCTCCCCACTCCGATATACTTCGCCTTATGAACCCCATCTCAAGCAACTCCCCTACTTGCTTATGAAGTTTTCTTCTCTCACGAGGAGCCATGTGGCGCACTGGCAAAGACACTGGTTTGGCATTATCCACCAAATAAATTCGGAAATCTATCTCCCGCTTCGGAGGAAAACCCTTCACCTCTTCAAACACATCCGGATATTCCCGGACCACTCTGACAGAACGCAAACTCTCGACTGAAGCATCGAGCGATTCAAGACAACTTAGCAAAACAGATTCCATGGGATTACAAGAGATCTCGAGAGTATTACCCAAGCGGGTCATAAGCCTGACAACTCTCCTTTCACAATCAAGAACGGCACCATTACTGGATAACCAGTCCATGCCCAAAATCAACCCATAGCCCGTGAAGCCCAATACAAAAGCATCACATCCAAACTCAACGCTAAGTATAGAAATCTTCAAACCCAAACATATCATAGACAGATATATGGAGCCCCCAATTGGGTTTGAAACAACCAAGGGATCATCAACTAGACTGGTGTCTAAGTGCAGTGACTCAACTAACGATGATGAGATAAAAGAATGTGATGCGCCAGAGTCAAACAAAGTACGAACTGGATGATCAAACAGAAAAACCAGACTTTCAACGGAAATAGTTCTACCTCTCTGCTGAATCGGTGGAACTGAGAGAGCCTGAACTTGCCCCCCTGCCTGAGCTGGTGCCATAAGAGCTTGCACCTGACCTCCTGAGGTAGACCCCGTCTTTTGCCCCTTCTTTGTGCAGTCCTTCACAAGATGTCCTGCTTCACCACAATGAAAGCAACCGGTCTTCTTCTTTTTGCGACAATCCTTGCTGAGGTGGCCTGGGGTCCCATAATTGAAGCACTTCTTCTTCTTCTTCCCCTTGTCACCATTGCCTTTTCCACCCTTGCCTTGTTGTTGTTGTTGCGGTTTCTTCTGATCCCCCTTCTTCTCTGGTGCCTTAGAACTCTTATCATCCTCATGCATAAGTGCCATGTAGACAAGCTTCTCAAAGGTGGCCCCCATAGGAATGTGAGTCATAGCTATTCCTTGCAATGGTTCGTTCAAGCCTCTAACGAAGCTCAAAGCCTTCTTCTCCGGTGTATTCACCAACTCTATGCCAAACCTTGCTAATTGATTGAATTTGTTGACATATTCTTTCACCGTGAGATTCCCTTGCTTCAAATTCAAGAACTTCTCCATAAACAGATTCTCTTCCGCCCTTGAGAGAAACTTAGCCCCAAACCTTTACTTGAAATCTGCCCAAGAGTCAACAGGGCGTTCTCCATTAGTGACCTCCCACCAGAATGAGGCCTCTCCCTTCATTAACCAAGCCGCCAACTTGACTTTCTTTCCCTCTTCCACTTCAAAGATATCTAGCAACTCTTCCACTTCCTTAAGCCAATCTCTAGCCTCTACGAAACTCTCTGAACCTAGAAAAGGTTTTCCTCCTATAGCCTTGAACTCCTTGCAAATCTTAGCAAAATTATCCACTCTGGGCTGAGGAGGAGGAGCGGTTGCCTCTGGTGTAGTAGCATTGGCTGGACCCGCAGCCGCGACCCTAGCCTCTTGTAACCTCCTATACCATAGTGGTATAACTAAGCCCTCCGGGATGTTAAGATCTTCAGCCATGCTGAAACGAAAGAGGAAAGATTCAAAAAGGAGATTCCGAAAGATAAAGATATGACTATTGGGGATTATGCTTTTCTTTTTCAAAAACTTTTCTCTTAAAAGACATGTTTTTGAAAATACTTTTTCCAAAAATAATACCTTTACTATTTTCTAAAAAAAAGTATTTTTCTCAAAAATTTATCTGTTCCGGTAGCTCTGATACCACGTGTAACACCCCACTCCCGCTGTGGTCACTCACTAAGGGAATGCCATAGCATCGGTGGAGTATTTTAGTGAATATAGAACAGAAAAATTACAACAAGACAGATATAAATAGTACTTGAAATTTAAAACATCATCTCATAACAGCGGAAGTAAAACATGTCTGGTTACATCATAAAACCACAATAAAAGTCAAGTACAATATCCATCAAAATAAAGAAGTACATAATCCCACTCTCATACAATAGCCATGACAAAAGAAAAGATAACTGGGTAGCTGGAGCTTTACATCTATCCAAGCTCCTAAAGACTGGAACAGCAATCCGATCAAGCTCCATTACTGCTAGGATCCACCGTAGGACCTGAGGGTTGGGAAAAAGATAAAAACAACGGGGTCAGACATAAGTCTGAGCGAGTCCTATAACTTTAACAATACAATCGTTAAAGTAACCAAAGAAGACATAAACTGATATACGGTAACTAATGGGGATGAATGGCTACACTAAGCAGTCAACTAAACTAAGATAAAAGATAAAGACGCATCTACCCTTCCAAAGGTAAATTACTAAACTGCACCACACCAGTCATTCCTAACTTAAAGGTTGATCCCACCCATGGACTTATAAAATTAACTTAATAGTTCTCGCGTACCCCTAGGTGACTAAGTAGACGCCACGGGGCCCTACAATCCACTAGGTGTACACACTACTCCCCATTCGATCAGCTCCCTAACGTAGATACCCGTGCTGGCCCCACCGTGGGGTGTACCATTCCCCAACGTGGCAACCTGATAAAATTAAAGGTGCACGGCTTATATCTACACGATGCAACAACGTCTTATTTACCAGCCCGGGTCCACACACGCATATGAAACCCGTTGGTCATGCGTTGCCACCGCTAACCCATTTTGGCCTCTTATAGTCAAGCCCAGTATGCGTGTCCCGTCCTCGACATGGGTCGAGCCCACTAAGATACGTATGGGTTACTGGTTGAAATGGGCCCCCAGCACAAGCCATCCCCCTAAGCTTGGCCCACACACTAGTGTTTCCCACTTAACCCTTTAATCATGTTTAATTACATGTTTCATCTTGGTTAAGTATTTTATCATATTTTCTATTGGCAACCACTAGCAATTTCCACATACCACCCAAGGTACCCACTTAACCCCCATGCCCCACTACATGCTTATCTGGTTAAGTGTTTCTTAATTGATTAACACCGTAACCGCGTAAAGGACCCCTCACATTGGACCGTCATTTGTAGATGCCTGGTTAAGCCGGTAAGTTCCGGGCAGTCTTACACTACAAACGGGTCCAACCTCGTGTCATTTACCCTTGTTACGTATTTAATTTATGATTAAGACCCCTCACATTGGACCGTCATTTGTAGATGCCTGGTTAAGCCGGTAAACTCCGGGCAGTCTTACACTACAAACGGGTCCAACCTCGTGTCTTAATCGATTAATTACTCCTAATTAATCACCCCCATAATTTGTGTTAATTATCATGTTTATTTTAGGAATATGGGTGCACCTAACTTAATAGGCAAATTCCCAACTCCAAAGTGTGGGTACACCTAACTTAATAGGCAAATTCCCAACACATAGTATGGGTACACCTAACTTAATAGGCAAATTCCCATACTATGTTCATTTATTTTATGTTATGCATAATTATATTAATTTCACACAATCTTATTAACATATGCATTTAATTAACCCCATCGTTCCCACGTAATTTCGTTCTCATGACATAACACATATAAAAGGTGTCAACTTGCATATGTATGAACATGTTTCAAAGGTGCCATCTTGCATATTAACAAACACATAACTTGCATATGAACTTGCATAACATGTCACATAACTTGCATATAATCTTGTATAACATGTCACATAACTTGCATATTAACTTGTATAACATGTCACATAACTTGCATATTAACTTGCATAACATGTTACATAAACTTACATATTAACAAATACATGACTTGCATATGAACTTGCATAATATGTCACATAACTTGCATATGAACTTGCATAACATGTTACATAACTTGCATATGAACTCATAAACTTGCATATGAACTTGCATAACATGTTACATACTTGCATATGAACTCATAAACTTGCATATGAAGAAACATACAACTTGCATAATTATCATACAAGTAACTTGCATATTATCATACATGTAACTTGCATATTAACATATGATCACAAAGCACAAAACTTGCATAACCCACATACATTAGCAAACTAACATCATGTCATATGACTTAAAACCCATTAATCCACAAACAAAACCATATGATCTCATCATATCTCATCTACTTAGTTTAGCAATTGATCATTAGAGTGATAGAAACTCACTACTAGCCAATTTGCACTCCAAATGAAGAAGATTAAGATGCTTAGAATGGATTAGAGGTTAATTAGAGAGTGATTAGCTTGCAACCCTCTTCATAAATTAGTGGAGGCTCCTTCTAAGATTTAATTTGGCGGCATGTAGCCCTCAATTCTATTTTTAGTATGGATTAGGGTAGGTTTAGGGTGTATTTATAGATTAGGTGAGTGTTTTAGGCCCTTAGATTAACCCTAAATTAGATTAGGACCCTTAGATTTCGGAACCTTCCAGAAACCAGCCCTAAGACCAAGCCCAAACCCCAAACTGGTGCACCCAACCACAGAACTCTCTAGAAATTGTGCAGGTTTCCTGTCCCGACATGGGCGCACTTCCCAAGTGCGCCAGTGTATTTTTGTGCTGGCGCACTTCACAAGTGCGCCAGTGCATTTCTGGCCTGTTTCGGGTTTTTTTGCCTAACTTCGTTCGTCCATATCTCTTTCATACGGTACCCGTTTTACGCAAACTCAGACTCTATTTCGCGTATTTTTCCGAGACGAACGCAATGACACAGCCCGTTTCCCCTGATTCTCACATCTGATATTAATTATACTTTAATTACTAACCATTAGTGTTAATTGAAATTCGGGGTGTTACATTTACTATGATGTGTTATGCAAGTTTACTATGATGTGATATGCAAGTTCATCAAGTTATGTTATGCAAGTTTATATGCAAGTATTTCATGTTGTAATATGCAAGTTTATATGCAAGTATGTCATGTTATGATATGCAAGTATGTTATGCAAGTTTAGATGCAAGTTTACTATGCTATGATATGCAAGTTTATCATGTTGTAATATGCAAGTTTATATGCAAGTATGTCATGTTGTAATATGCAAGTTTATATGCAAGTATGTCATGTTATGCAAGTTTATATGCAAGTATGTCATGTTATGATATGCAAGTATGTTATGCAAGTTTGGGTTGAACATTTTGTTCATGCTATCATGTTATGCATGCTTTTGAGGCCTAATGTAAGTATATGAACATATGTACATTTCATATGCCACCATGTTAAACTTGTGGCTTAACACTTTTATGTCATGATTATGCCAAGTTCCCTCTTTCTATCCTTTATGCGCTATTGCGATATGTAAGCGATGAGATTGCGTTTGGGGTTGGGTAAACTTAAAAGACAAAAAAACATAAGCTTGGGAATTTACCTATTAAGTTAGGTCTACCCATTGGGAATTTACCTATTAAGTTAGGTCTACCCAATTGCTTGAAAACTTGTAATGTGTTTTGGAAACATGATGGACATGACACTTAGAAAAGATAAGTGTGACCAACTCGAGGTTGGGTTGAGTTTGTAGCGTAAACCTACCCGGAACCGACCGGCTTAACTAGTAGCTACAAACAATAAGACCCAATGTGAGAAGTTGGCCATGTTGTACCTTGAACCCGAGGTTAGACCAAGTTGTGGTGTAAAGCTACCCGGACCCGCCCGGCCTAACTAGTAACCACAACAATGTCTAATGTGAGAGGTTAAGGCGCATTAAATTAATTAATGCCTCGTGATTAGGGTTAAGTCATGGTCCACTTAATACTTAACCAATTTGGGCTTGGTAGATTAATCAGGGTAAGTCGTGAACTCATAGTTACACATAACCAAGTTAATCCATGATTAGCAAGAGGGTTAAACCGTACTTAACCCACTAGAAAATTCTAGCAATGGGGGCCCACTCCGCAGTAACCCCAAGTTTGTATCATTAAAACCCTAGGGGCTAGGCTAGGGAAGGGGCACGATTACTGGGCTGGAGGTAAGCGACCAAATAAACGACGGCCGGGTGGTACGCCGATGTAGTTCCGGACGGGCTATGGTCGTGCACGTAGTCCGTGTTTGGAGAAGTCACCCATGGGTACCAGTAGATCGAGACTGTGCACTCATGTTTATGGTGTCCAGGGGTTGGCACCCTAGGGCTTGATACACCTGAAGGGTGGACCCGGCACAGTTCGACTACAATCATGTTATTGGGCCGTATTGACACCAACACACGACGAGTTAGGCTTATAGGGAGCCGATCGACTAGACCGTTTGGTTGGACCTTGTGTTAGGGTCACTTCATGTTATTGGACCTCGTATGAGGGTCACTTCATGTTATTGGGCCAAAGCTTGGGCCAAGGGATCAATACTTGTTTATTCAAGTCATGTTAGTTTGCTAGTACACCTGTGGTGCAAAACCTTAATCCTGATTATGCGATGACACCTTTATCTACCTTGTTAGTTAATCATCATGCTAGTATGTTGTTATCCTTATGTTCATCCCTGCTGCTCATGCCAGTTAACTTTACCAGTTTACATTGATTGTAGTAGGGCTTACTCAGTCTTTTTGACTGACCTGTTTTCTTTCGCCTCTTTTCTTCCGTTCCCCCCCAGGTTCTCAGGGAGGGAATATTGGAGCTTAGCTGGATTTCTGATCGCTTGCTTGTGGGATTTTAGCTCATGTACGGTCTTGACATGAAGTTAGCTATGGTTATCATTTATTTTGGGGATAGCACTTATGTATTTCAGTTTTCAGATGATGTTGTTTTATCTAGACTTGTTTATTTGGAAAGTTGATATTATGTTGTACCAGACTTGTTTTGAAATGGTTTAAAATCTTCCGCTGTTTTATCAATGTTATTTACTCTGTTTACATATATACATGTGTTCTTGTTCTGCCTTGATATATCATTATGCATGTTTACCTGATTCAAAAGCCCCTCCAAAGTCAGAGTGCTTGCAAGAGTCACCCTGGCGGAGGTGGGGTGTTACATTTGGTATCAGAGCCAGGTTTACGAGAAGGAACAAAAAGGTTTTTAAAACTTTTGGAAAACTATTTTCAAAATCAAGTATAAAGTATTTTCCAAAGAAAAGTCTAGTTTATTTTAAAGGCTATTCCCCAAAAAGCCATTAGCAAAATTCCTTCGTTTTTCTCTATTCTGAATCTGTCTTTTTCTTCGTTTTCAGTATGGCCAATAACTTTGCCATTCCGGAGGGAGTACACATACCGGTTTGGTACAGGAGACTTTTGGAGGCTAGGGCGACAGAAGCCGGCCCCGCAGACGTTCCTCCTCCTCCTCCGGTAGTTAATGTTCTTCCTCCTCCGGTAGTTAATGTTCCTCCTCCTCCTGTCGCTGAGGTTCCTCTTCCTCCTTCCCCTCAGCATCCTCAAACTGACTTCGCAAAGATTTGCCAAGATTTTAAGGCGATAGGTTGCAAGAATTTCTTTGGAACCGAGACTTATGTAGAGGCAAGGAATTGGTTGAAAGAAACCGAAGATCTTTTTACCTTCTTTGATATAGATGACCGTAGGAAGGTTTTATTAGCAGTGTGGTTGCTAAAAGAAGAAGCTGCACGTTGGTGGGTGGTTACCACCGTTACTAGGCCAATTGAGACTTGGGATGACTTTCGAGGAAAGTTTGGACTAAGGTTCCTGTTACTGAAGCAAGGGGACATGACTATTAGGGAATACATAGATAAGTTTAATCAACTGGCTCAGGACGGTTTAGACTTGGTTAACACAGCTCCGAAGAAGGCCCTATACTTTGCTTTAGGATTAAACGAGCCATTACATGGTTTAGCCATGACTCATGTACCCTTGGGTGCAACTTTCGAGAGTTTGGTGAATATGGCCCTACTCAATGAAGAGAATAGGAGTGACAAGAAGGAGATCAAGGTGAATGATACTCAAGCCAAGAAGACTGATTCCCAGTGGAAAGGAAATCAGGGTAATCCAAGCGATCAGAGCAGTCAATGCAGTAAGAACAAGAACAAGAGTCAAGGGAAACAACAACAAGGGCAACAAGAACAAGGCAAAGGAAACAAGAAAGTGCAACTTCTGTGGGATTGTTGGGCACATAGCCAAGGACTGTAGGAAGAAGAGAAGGAAATTGGGAGGGTGCTTTAACTGTGGAGAAATGGGGCACTTCACTAGGGATTGCCCGAAGAAGCGAGGGCAAGGCCAGGGTCAGACTCAGCGTGCTGGACCTTTAGGAGGGCAAGTTCATGCTCTCAATGCCGCTCCAGATCCCGATCGAGGTAGTCTTTCCGTTGAAAGCCTTGTATATATTTCTGATTTTCTTGTTCGTACCTTGTTTGATTTTGGTGCATCGCATAGTTTATTTCATCTGATCTAGTTGAAAGTTTGCACCTAAGTACTAGTCTAGTTTATGATCCCGTGTGTGTTTCAAATCCAATTGGGGGTTCCGCCCATTTGTCTATTATCTACGTGGATTTGAAAACCTCTATCTTGGGTGTAGAGTTCTCGTGTGATGCTTATATTCTCGGTTTCATGGGGTATGGGTTGATTTTGGGCATGGATTGGTTGTCCAGTTTTGGAGCCATCCTTGATTGTTGGGCATAGGGTTGTGAGGCTCATGACTCGCCTCGGTAATACCCTAAGAATTTCTAGTAACCCTATGAGTCCCGTCATGTTATGTTATCTTGAATCCCTCAACTCGTCTATCGATAGTTTGCAATCGGTGAGGGTGGTCCGAGAATATCCTGATATCTTGGGTGAAGTGAAGGGGGTTACCCCTAAGCGAGAGATAGATTTCCGCATTTATTTGGTTGATAATGCCAAGATAGTTTCGTGGCCGGTAAGGCACATGGTCCTGTGGGACGGGAGCTAAGTAAGCAAGTGAAGGAGTCGCTTGAGAAGAACTTCATTCGATGAAGCAGTTCCGAGGAAGGTGCTCTAGTAGTATTCGCTACTAATGTGGACAGTTCGCTTCGCCCGTGTGTTGATTATCGTGAGTTAAAGAGAATAGACAACCATTGCCAAGGATCGATGATTTGTTCGATCAGCTTGTAGGAACATCTGTTCCATCAGCTCAGAGTAGCTGAGGATAGTATAGACAAGACTGCGTTCAGAACTCCAGATGGATTCTTAGAATGGCTGGTCATGCCATTCAGTTTGGCTAATGCACCCGCCTACTTCGTGGACTTGGTAAGTAGGGCGTCTAGGGAGTTCCTGAACGAGTTTTTGGTAGTCTTCGTAGATGATATTTTGATCTTCTCAAAGGATGAGGAAGAGCACGCAAGGCATCTCGTGGAGGTGATGGATACGCTTAGAGCGCATCAGTTGAAGGCTAAGTTCTCCAAGTGTCATTTTTGGAGGAGGAAAGTTAGATTTCTTGGGCACATAGTTTCTAAGCAAGGCTTAGTGGTGGATCCTGCTAAAGTGGTCACGGTTCAAGACCGAAAAGCTCCGACGAGGAAAATTGAAGTAATAAGTTCTCTCAGTTTGATTAAGTTAGTTAGCATCCCTTGAGCTTAGACCTACCCTTCTGGATCAAGTAGGGACTTCGTAGAAGGAGGACCCGCAGTTAAGTCGAGATCATGGACAAGTTGATTCGAGGCGAGGTAGTAGTCACCTCGCTATAGATAACAAGGGATGGCTAAGACGCGATGAGAGAAAGAAGGTTCTTGAAGATGCACATCACCCGAGGAGGTGGCCGAGTTGGTCCCAAGGTGCATGTTGTGCCAACAGGTTAAAGGCCAAGTCATAAAAAGCCCAGTGGGCTATTACATCCATTGGAGGTCCCCGCAATGGAAGTAGTAAAGCATCACGAAGGATTTCGTGGATGGACTGCCTAGATCAAGGAAAGGGAATACGAGCATGTGGGTCATAGTAGTTAGACTCACGAAAAGTGCTCATTTCACTCCGGTAAAGAGCAATTGGCAACGTGGATTGGTATTTTCAAGAAAAGTTCTGCTGCGTGGAATACTTTATAGTAAGTAAACGAAATCCAGGATATGAAACCATGAAGTCACAGTTATGTTTAAGCCAAGTATGATAGAAGAGTAAGTGAAAAAGGAAGACGAGAGGCGACAATGAAATGGGTTCCAACTCATATTTGGAAATAAGAGTTAAGAAGCTAAGGAATCATGAAGTAAAAGACGGTCAAAGCACAGTGGAGTTAAACTCAAGGAAATGTGACTTAGAAGACTGAAGGCTAGATACGCGCATCATATCTCTTTCTAAGAGTATATCCTTGATCCTTGTTTTCCTGTGGAACTTACTCGCATGTTATCTTTTTATGTTGATCCTCTCGATCCCATTTTTGGTCCTATTTTGTCGGGAAGTACGACTTATTGGCTAGTAATTCATGTCAGGGTTTGAAGGGGTCCGTTAGGTTGACTAAACCTTTTGGGCTTTTATAGAATATGGGTTGGGTTAGGAAGGGATTTCTTGTAATCCAAAAGGAGTATATCTTGCTTATCTTCCCGATCTCTTTGTAGCATATCTTTTGCTATCCATGTTTGTCTGGATTATCTAGTATATCGTGTTAATCTTGTCATGAGAACCTTAGGTAGAAACCCTTTGGATGAAACATGTGTTTGAAACATGTTATGCTTGGTGGTTGCAAGTGGTTGCAAGTGGTTGCAAGTGGTTACTCGTGGATGCATTATACACATTAGGCACTAGATCGGCTCACACACTCCTCATATTGCATATGCATGAGTGTTTATGCTTATTCATGGATGAAAATTTTTGTGTTATCACATGGATGTTGCATATGGATGTATGTTATGTGCACACATATAGATGTTATACATTATGTTAGGAATTGCATACATATGGATTCATTTCACTAACATAATTTGCATTGAGGATATTTGCATTAGATAAGGACATATACACACACCTTTGCATATGTTCATACAGCATTTAGAATCTTGTAAGGACAATGATTGCTCGTGGATGATGTTTTGAGTAGATGGATGATTGGATGGTAGGATACGTTCTTCCTAACTTGAAGATTTCGGGGACGAAATCCTTTAAGGAGGGGAGAATGTAACAACCCGTATTTTCAATAACCTGTTATAATGTAAATCGAGGCAGAATTTAATTCTAAAATCTGAATCAAGGGAAACGGGCTATGACATTGCGTTCGTCTCGGAAAAATACGCAAAATATAGTCCGAGTTTTCGAAAATCGGAGTCCGTATGACCCGATTAAGGCCCAACGAAGTTTTCATAAAAATCCAAAGTAAAAACAGATTTCAAATTCAAGTTTGAATTTGGGAATTTGGGCCAGTTTGGGCCAGGCGGGAGAATTCCCGCCAGAGTACCCAAGTCGACAGCCCTGTCGACTTGGGAGTCGACTTGGTTAGACCAGGTTGACAGCCCTGTCGACTTGGCTCAGCCGGGCTGTTTAGCCTGGTGCACCATCTTGGGTTTGTGTTGAGCTTGGGGGCCAGATTCGGTTTTGAGGGCTGAGATTGGAACTAGGGTTTAATCCTATGGCCTAAAACACTTGCCTAATCTATAAATAAGACCCTAAGCTAGCCCTAAATCATTATTAATCAATCCTACAACTAAACTATGGCAAAATTTTACCTCTCATGGCCTCCACTCTCTTCATAAAATTCCTAAATCAATTTCTATGAGATTTTCCATGCATACAAGTGTTTTTAAACTTGTATGATCATCATTAGCTTGCATTCAAATCAAGTCTCTATATTGGCACCATAAAGGAAGAGTTTTGATCAATTTTGCTTGCATTTTTGGGGTTTAATTGGTTGCATAATGGTTTTCTTACATTTGCTATACTCATTTGAGTCCGCATAAGCATTGTAAGCCCTATTCTACTTTCATACTTAAACTTTAAAGTTAAATGTATGATATGCGAGTTTATATGCAAGTTTACTATGATGTGTTATGCAAGTTTACTATGATGTGTTATGCAAGTTTACTATGATGTGATATGCAAGTTCATCAAGTTATGTTATGCAAGTTTATATGCAAGTATGGCATGTTGTAATATGCAAGTTTATATGCAGGTATGTCATGTTATGATATGCAAGTATGTTATGCAAGTTTAGATGCAAGTTTACTATGCTATGATATGCAAGTTTATCATGTTGTAATATGCAAGTTTATATGCAAGTATGTCATGTTGTAATATGCAAGTTTATATGCAAGTATGTCATGTTATGCAAGTTTATATGCAAGTATGTCATGTTATGATATGCAAGTATGTTATGCAAGTTTGGGTTGAACATTTTGTTCATGCTATCATGTTATGCATGCTTTTGAGGCCTAATGTAAGTATATGAACATATGTACATTTCATATGCCACCATGTTAAACTTGTGGCTTAACACTTTTATGTCATGATTATGCCAAGTTCCCTCTTTCTATCCTTTATGCGCTATTGCGATATGTAAGCGATGGGATTGCGTTTGGGGTTGGGTAAACTTAAAAGACATAAAAACATAAGCTTGGGAATTTACCTATTAAGTTAGGTCTACCCATTGGGAATTTACCTATTAAGTTAGGTCTACCCAATTGCTTGAAAACTTGTAATGTGTTTTGGAAACATGATGGACATGACACTTAGAAAAGATAAGTGTGACCAACTCGAGGTTGGGTTGAGTTTGTAGCGTAAACCTACCCGGAACCGACCGGCTTAACTAGTAGCTACAAACAATAGGACCCAATGTGAGAAGTTGGCCATGTTGTACCTTGAACCCGAGGTTAGACCAAGTTGTGGTGTAAAGCTACCCGGACCCGCCCGGCCTAACTAGTAACCACAACAAAGTCTAATGTGAGAGGTTAAGGCGCATTAAATTAATTAATGCCTCGTGATTAGGGTTAAGTCATGGTCCACTTAATACTTAACCAATTTGGGCTTGGTAGATTAATCAGGGTTAAGTCGTGAACTCATAGTTACACTTAACCAAGTTAATCCATGATTAGCAAGAGGGTTAAACCGTACTTAACCCACTAGAAAAATTCTAGCAATGGGGGCCCACTCCGCAGTAACCCCAAGTTTGTATCATTAAAACCCTAGGGGCTAGGCTAGGGAAGGGGCACGATTACTGGGCTGGAGGTAAGCGACCAAATAAACGACGGCCGGGTGGTACGCCGATGTAGTTCCGGACGGGCTATGGTCGTGCACGTAGTCCGTGTTTGGAGAAGTCACCCATGGGTACCAGTAGATCGAGACTGTGCACTCATGTTTATGGTGTCCAGGGGTTGGCTCCCTAGGGCTTGATACACCCGAAGGGTGGACCCGGCATAGTTCGACTACAATCATGTTATTGGGCCGTATTGACACCAACACACGACGAGTTAGGCTTATAGGGAGCCGATCGACTAGACCGTTTGGTTGGACCTTGTGTTAGGGTCACTTCATGTTATTGGACCTCGTATGAGGGTCACTTCATGTTATTGGGCCAAAGCTTGGGCCAAGGGATCAATACTTGTTTATTCAAGTCATGTTAGTTTGCTAGTACACCTGTGGTGCAAAACCTTAATCCTGATTATGCGATGACACCTTTATCTACCTTGTTAGTTAATCATCATGCTAGTATGTTGTTATCCTTATGTTCATCCCTGCTGCTCATGCCAGTTAACTTTACCAGTTTACATTGATTGTAGTAGGGCTTACTCAGTCTTTTTGACTGACCTGTTTTCTTTCGCCTCTTTTCTTCCGTTCCCCCCCGGTTCTCAGGGAGGGAATATTGGAGCTTAGCTGGATTTCTGATCGCTTGCTTGTGGGATTTTAGCTCATGTACGGTCTTGACATGAAGCTAGCTATGGTTATCATTTATTTTGGGGATAGCACTTATGTATTTCAGTTTTCAGATGATGTTGTTTTATCTAGACTTGTTTATTTGGAAAGTTGATATTATGTTGTACCAGACTTGTTTTGAAATGGTTTAAAATCTTCCGCTGTTTTATCTATGTTATTTACTCTGTTTACATATATACATGTGTTCTTGTTCTGCCTTGATATATCATTATGCATGTTTACCTGATTCAAACGCCCCTCCAAAGTCAGAGTGCTTGCAAGAGTCACCCTGGCGGAGGTGGGGTGTTACAGACACTAACTAGCATAAAAATCCCATCCTTAATTTGTTTTAAACTTCCCTTACCATTATATTTACTTGAAATCAGAAAATAGACCTAACTCTGAGCTCATAGACCCATAATATATTTAACTGGCATATTTAGGTAAAATGCCACCATTAGCTGGTCTAAAATACTTAATGTAGTCTGTAGATAGCCATTAACTAGCATCATTAACCCATTATTATTATTATTCGTTCATGACACTTTAGTTTCAGTAAACATGAGTTTAGAGGTACCAACTTCCACAATTACATGTACCGAGGCGCATGAATATACATATAAATATGTATACTCACCCGCTGGCACACAATATGCATTCACGTTTTTATATTCGAGTTACTCAGTCCAACACACCAAGAAATGGAAACACTGTAAGATCTAACAACCATTTCAGATTACCGGCAACAACAAATTCAGGTTACAGACTATTATGCAATTACAAGCCACTTCTTCCATGCTATATATACATATATATATACATAATATACATATACATTTATATATATATATATTTATATATCGTTACACATGTGTACGCGCAAACAACGTATATATATACACATGTTATCCTGATGTGTATATATTTTTAAATTAACATGGCAGCCGAGGACCCAACAATCATTACTGGTATGTCACGGTCACAGACAAAGTCCTAGGGTCAACTAAGTCCATAAAACAAACAGGAATAAGGCAACATATACATTCGAATCTGGCATGGCAGTAAAAATCCAACGAACTTCAAATGAAATTTTATGTGTAATGAGTTTAAACATTTTAGAATATCCAAGTAACAAGGTCAAAACATCCTTCCGATACAACCAAGGTTTAACTATCATATTAGTTTTTTTATTGAAATCAGGACACTTGAAAAACGATGTAAATCGTGAGTCGAAACTCACCTTAAATAGTCGCAGGGGTTCAATTTTCGTTTGCTGGAGGAGACAGCACAGGCAGCTACGATGGTGACGCATGGTGGCTCCAAAGTACAATTGAAACTTGAAAGGCAACATTTTGACGTCTTATACGCAGGCATAAGAGAGTATTTGGTGATTTAGGGCTTCGGTGATGAAGCAGCTTCAATTGGAAGTGGCGGTTTCGATCAGGTGTGGTGATAGCTTACGGTCAGAGGTGTCTCTTACTATAGGGTGCTCGAGTTTGCTAGGGCGAAGCTGACTTGGGGAAAAAATCCAATTGCGACAGTGAAGAATAGTAGGGAGTTTCGATTTTAGGGAAAAGAATCTCTTTTGGAGGAGAGTAAAGCTAACAGCTATCAGAGAAAAGGGAGGGAGGAAATGATTTAGTACGAGGCCATGGACGCGAGATTGAGGCCATGGACGCGAGATTGAGGCCATAAAAAAAGAAGAAGAAGAAGAAGAAGAAGGGAAATCGATTCTCTTTATCGAAGAAATTGGGAAAGGTGATTTCTGCTTAAGGAAAGGAGACAAGCGTGTTATTTATAGAAGTAAATTTAGTGATAAGAAGAATGTAAAATCATAGGGTTGTAGAGGAGGCAGCGCGTGATAGACATAGGTCGGTGTGATTTGTCCGAGGGAGGTTATATATGTTTAAATTAAATATTAATCCCTACCGCTTTGTATTTGTATCATTAACACCGGCTTCGAACGCAATGAAATCTGACGTACCTCCCTATTTCAACTTCTGAATCTACTAAAATCAATTCAGTTGTAATCTGACTTCCTTTAAATTTTAAATTATTTATCGTTTTACTGATTTTAATCTGTTTGTTTACCAACAACTCTGTTTCATTCTAAACGTGAAACATTAAATTCATTTTCCTTATACACACGAATACACACAGACCACAGACAAATTTTCATATATTTCAACAAATAAAATTCCCAATTTATTAAATATTAATAATGTTCTATTTTTAAATTCAAACATTTATATTTTTCAACCGAAAATCAAATCTGATTTGAATATTCCATCAGAATTTATTTAAATATTCAACATCAAATATTCGGTTTCCAAATGATCATTCTGAATAAAATATTTAGTTCATTTCATACCCAACCGACTATATTCGATTTTGAATTTCTAACTCCAACATCAATAAAAAATTAATTATTAATAGTTAAATCTTTAGATTTATTCCATTTCAAACTGTCCAAATTTCTGGGACGTTACAAAAGTGTTGAAGCACCTTTTTACTAAAGCCGTCACAACTCAGATTTCTATCAGAAGAGGTGTTTAGGATGTGGGCATGATCTTTAGACAAAACCAATTTACTTGGATACGATATTACATTATCAAGCTTCGGATCAACCTATGTTTCAGGTTGACTCAGGTCAGCTTGACCTGAGTTTGCACCACTAGGACTAAAACTAAAGCCCATTTTTGGATCGAAATACCCTAGGCCGGCTAGACCAGGGTCAACATCGCTCTTCACGTCCTATACCAACCTTTCGAGTAAAAACTCCTCGGGTCAATAATACCGAGCCGACCCACATCGAATCGAAGCCTGGAGATGTTTAAAGGCTACAGACCTAGTCTTCAAGGCACTTTTCCTGGTCAGCTACGGCCTGCTCTACCTTCATTATTTCTGGATCAAACTACACGTGTGCCATGCAATACGAGGAGCACTGTGACTCATGTAATAGCAATACTTGGCTTCCTACCCCTGATTATCGGCATCTCCTGACACGTGGTCGACCTGTCCTTGGATGGCCGCCACGTGGTAGGTTGAGCCGTCCTAGATTCTGCTTATAAATACTAAGATCAAAAAACAGAGAGAAGGGAATTTTCGGCTTCTCTGATTCAAACACAAGGCTGTTGTACCATTACTGAATCGAGTCGAACTTTAATAAAAGGATTTTCTATAATTCACCTTCTTTCTCTACTTTCTTACAAGTCAAACAACTGTATCTAATAATCGACAGTATAAACAGAGATTATAAGTGGATTAGGCTTAGATTCGGCCGAACCACTATAAAATTGTTGTGTGCTCCCCGTGTTTGTTTATTTTCTTGCACTCTATGATTGAGATTGTGAGAATATTCTGTGATTTGTGTATGGATTACATACTTTGGGGGTTGATTGTCAAGAGTCCCACTTTTTGACTTCAACAGCGAGTAGCTTGGCTCTATATACTAGGTATGTATATAAATTTCAAAGTGCATTTTTAACTCATCTTCACTCAAATAATTCAGTCTAATTTCAGAGCTAACAACCAAAGCATTATCAATACAAACTTTACAGTTTAATTGTAGCATTTTGGTGCATGTTCCATGCTTAACCAGATTTTAGCAATTAAAATGTATCAATATACTCCCGTAAGAATATATTTTTAATAACTTAATGACTTAACACCTTATACAGAAAGGAATGTCTCCTTCATACTTTGTTTATTTACATAATTTATAAACACATGAATAAGCCAATTGTCACATTTTACCACTAATGTGTATATAAATATTGACTTGAAACTACCTTGCTTTTTTTAAGAAATAATCACATACACATATCACTTATTTAAATAATACTACATGCTAAGCATTAATTTTACTTTAAGAAATAAAGCAAATTTAACAGCAAACCACAATCACACATTCATGCAAAACATAGAAGCGAATATCTTAGCATGCACATAGACCAAGTTATTCATCTATGTATGTTCAACAACCAGTATACAAATCACAATATTTGTCATGAGTATTCATCAGGTAATTCCTACACTTTTTACTTATACATATCTGCATACATGACAATAAGAAATTCAATCTATGAAATTCATCCCATGCCATCCCTTTTCCCTGTTTAACCATAGATTTTTTCTCTTTGGGCTAATCAATTACAAATGTTTACATATGAAACATGTTCACATTAAATAACTAAATATATATAGGTACTGTGCATAAATAACAAGCAAACATCCATTCAAACCCAATAGGAATAAGCATTCATTCACAGCTATCTCACTATAATACCACAATCATTATTTTTAATAATTTTTAATTGCATTCATATCCAGTATGCACTTACCAGAATATCCCTTTTGTATATCTATAAATTTTATTTACTAATAAATTATTGTGAGCATATGATTAAAGGTATTAGGGAACCTCTTAGGCCCTGATTTTCCATTACACAGTGGAGGGGGGATCAACACATAAATAATGCACCCCCTTCACTTTTTCATAAAGGAATAAACAAGAGCTTGTAACCTACTTGTTCATGCTGCCTATCCCTCTCTTTAAATCCTACCTCACAATAATATATTTTCCTACATTAGTGATCACTTATTTACAGGTTTTGCTAACACTTTTATTTCCCAGAAATCATTGTCACCCATATAATATCATAATCATAGCAACTCAGTATTTATCTTGTATTCCTACTTAACTCACATATGTGTAGCAAGATATTTATTTATATATAATCCAAATGGTTGCCTCATCTAGGACTTTGTGTATTATATAAAATTGTATATACTCACAACCACTTGCATATATGTCATCGAAGTATTTTATCTTAAACACCACATCCAAACATTTAAATAAACATGCAGGGTATTACTATCATTCTTTATCATACAATATTATTTACATTTATAACCGTGCATTACATTTAATCATAAATAAACAAAATATTCAATCCATCCATCAAATCCAAATACAAAAATTATTTCAAAACAAACATGCAGGTGATTACAACAGAATTAAGATTGTTTTTAGTTTGGACTTAATGCCATTTTCAAAGTTAATATACAAATACAATAGTCCATATTCATACATTTCAACAATCATGACACCCAAACAACATAGTAAGCAACATCCATTTCTTGGTTTACTACAAATCTTTTGGGATAGTTATCATTAAGTTAGTTCAATCCCTCAAATTTTCTACGCTACATAAAACAAGTAAATAGATTCAATCAATTACTCGGTGTTTATACACACTTTAAATCAGTATATTCTACCAACAATCATATAAATTTATTCACTTCAGTTGTGTGTTTGGTTAACATGACTAGGATACCAACTAAAGCGACCCCAAAAATTCATCAATTTTTAAATTCAATTTTATTTATAATTTACACAAACCAGGGTCATCTTCTCTAGGGTCATCCTCCCCTTTCAATCATATACATCCAAGATACCCTCTTTGACCATAAAAATATCAGTATGCAAAATCAAAACTTAACCTATGCATATGAAGATACATAAGTATCTTTTACTTAATTAACCAGAGTATTATATAAAAGTAAAAGAAGGTTGATTAGTTTAAAGTTAACTAACCACTAAGCGACTAAAAAGAATTTCAAGTACATGTTTCCTTTATAACTAACACTTGCAAAGGCATATGCATATTAAACACATTCTTATGTATGTTCTGGATTTTCAAATTGTAGGTATATACATTTATATCTTTTAGCCAGTTCTCCCTTTTTAAAACTAAAATATTCAGCATTGGTAAGGGTTTGTATAAATATGACAACTAAGACATTTAGACCTTGCATATATATATATATATATACATATATATATATATATTAATTTCATATTCTTTTGCATTTTGTAAGTATAACTTGCTGTCTTAGTTTCATTGGATCATATCTTATAAATTAGCGCATTACATGTGTATATATTCATATCAGATCTTAAATCCATCCAAGCTGTTACTTATTATATATGCATGTACTCTCCATATTAGAACTTAACTGCCTATATTTATGTATAATTAAACACATCCAATACATTATGTTACCACTCTTATCCCTTCAGTGTGGTTTTAATAAATTTATGTGTACTTATACGTGCATAAATAAGTGTGTACTCGATAGAATTATTCCAATATGCCAGCAACTCTTATAAATTTTATACAAAATTTGCATAACTTTTTGAAAGCGTTTATAAACAATAAGTGCATTAAATAAGTTTTCACTCAATACGACTCATCTGAGAAAGCTTTAATTCCAAAACTCAACAACTTAGCTCTTTAAACAATAAATCAACATCATCTTTACATTCTATTTGATTAACTTTATAGATTCACAAAAATAAATAATCTTCCACATACTGTCTAATCATATATATATATATATATATATATTGTTATAAAGATATAGAGATATGAACATATATCGACTTATATGTCATAACCACTTCAGCTACATAGTTTGCAATTTACATTTTTAGTCAAAAAACATATATTAAACGAATATAGAATTACTGGCCATTTTAAGAAGATACCATTACCATATATTTACTTATATGGCATGGCTATCCTTTTAGCGAAAGATGTAAAGTAACTTAGATTCATTCAGGTTTACAGAATACAAATATGTACAAGCATTCTTTACCCTAGAAGATTGCAAGGCAATCAACAGGGTCAAACTTACATGTCTAGTATGAGTATGTTCCATTAATCAAGTAGCATATAAGACATAAAGTCCTACCTAACATGTATTTATATCTACTACCCATTTCTTCCTTTGTTTTAGAGTCATTAGAAGAGTGACTTGCTCAGTTTTATTACCTAATCAAACAAATATATATTAGGATGTATACTTACTAGCCATCATATATAATCACTTAATCAAAATAAAGAGAGCAGCATACACAATATGCAACCAAATACAGAGATCACCATACATTCATGCATAACAATCATTACCCCAGTCCATCCCGCGGTCCTTTAATATATATATATATATATATATATATATATATATCTAAGTGTTTATATCATTCCCCAGAGCTTAACTAGTAAATTCACACTAGGTCTTGACATGCTAATTTCGTGCTTTATTAGCACTTAAATGTGTAGTGTATATTTTCAAGTGTGTGCATGTTAATTCTTTGCTTCAGATTCAAATAAGTATAAACTACTCTTTATGCATATATAATTCTTGAAGCAGCCATCTAAGCAACCATAAATTAAAGCATGCATTCAAAAACATACCCACTCTCTAGTTCAACTTGGGTATATCATATATATATATATATATATATGCTTGGCTAATCTCTGTTGCAACATGTACTATAAAATATTCAGTAAAATTCTCTGTTTTAGAATGAAACCATATACGGATCATCTCATATCCCAGAATCAATGTGTTTTCATTACGGGTAGATATATTGGTGATAACATTTTGCTTGCTCATGAACTCCTTCTGGATTTTAAGAAGCTTGAGTTCAAAAATTCTGTGTAAAACTCGATTTACACAAAGCCTACGATATGATAAATAAGGAACTAATCTGTTATCTTATGCATTCTACGTGTTTTCCTATGCATTTCACGAAGGTATGTCTACTGCTACATTTTCTGTATGATTTCAAGGTGTGCCGAAGGGGTTTATTATGTCAAACAGAGGCATCAGGCAAGGCGATCCCCTCTACTTATATTTATTGTTCATTGCAATGGAGTTCTTTAGTTACTATTTACACAAAGCTACAGCGTTTAACCAGTTCATGCCTATTCATCATTTCAATTCACAAGTAAGCCATCTTCTTTACGCAGATGAGTAACTTATTTTCGGAAAGAGTTTGCCTATGTCTGCTATCACGTTGAAAACAATTTTTGACAATTTAAGCTCCTTTTCTAGTTTGAATGTTAATTCGTTCAAGACGAAAATTTTCTTTAGCTCTCACGCTACTAACACTCACGAGATTACCGGTATTTTGGGTTTTGAAGTGGGACAAGTACCTATAAAATACCTAGGGGTGCCACTCTATACAAACTACTTACACTATAGTGATAATACCTCCCTACTCCACAAAATTCAATCCAAAATTCAGGGATGGGATGCGAAATACTTGAGTTTCGTTGGCCGAGCAGAGTTGATCAATACAGTTATAACTCCCATTGTCTTATATTGGTTGTTTGTTTACCAAATTCTTGAATACACAATCGATAAAATTAACACTCTTTGTGCTGATTTTTTCTTGAAAAGTCAGTGTGTATACGACTTAAGGATCTTTTTATATGGATATTGCGGAATATAAATGTGATACTAACTAGTTGATTCTACAATAGTTATGCAAATAAATAGAGATTAATATGATATATCACAAATAATAAAATGCAGTAAAGTAAGTTAAAATGACACCAGGAATTTTATACTGGTTCGGACTTCCCGCCCTACGTCCAATCTCGGTGCTCCTCTTCGGAATTCACTAACAACGCCGTCTCTTAACCCGGAGGAATAGGTCAGTACACCTGAGCCCCAACAAGGATGCCTCTCGCCTGAGCAACTACATAGGTCTTCAATAATTACAAGAGTTTGGCTTCTAATTTTTGTTCTCGAATCAACACGGATAGCCAATATTTTAAGTAATACCTTCCTATAATCTGATCCTCGAGTATATGTTTTGAATGCGAAGACTTAAGGAAGTAAAATTTACTTGTTGAATCAGATGATATTAATATGATTCACGGATTCAACAAGTATTGAAATTGGAGATCTTTTGATTGCAAAGAATGTAAATGGAGAGATTAAAATGATGATCAGAAAAATCAGTAAAATTTGGAAAGATTAGGTTATTGTAAAACATGATTGAAGTTGTTTATACAATAGTCTAGGAGTAGCAATCATTCATGAATAGTTTCCATAAAAGGATATGTCCATTTCCTTTGATTAATGAAGAGGAATCTCTTAATGAATGGAGGAAACTCTTTAGAAAACAAGTTCTGGATCAAATCGGTCGACTGGTTAAAAATCATCAGTTGACTGGTAGAAATAATTTATTTATATAAAACTTTTAAAACTAGTCGTTATGTGCAAAAATTGCTCGACCAATCGACTGGTGGATTTCCTACCAGTCGATTGGTAAGCAATTTCATGCACAGTCTGGCTTTTTGAAGGTTTTAAATTATATATATATATATAAAACTTGATTAGCACATTCGTGTATACTTGAGGATAGATTTTAACATAATTCTAACATGACTCGATGTATATATATAACCTTATCTTTATGATTCGATTCCCATAGTAGCTTTTTCGTTGACATCGATCAAAAATCTCGTTATTCAACATTCTCCCCCTTTTTGATTGATGACAACACTTTGATTTTTCTCCCCCTGAATGTTTAGCTCCCCCGGAATCTCTGCAATATTTTGTTAGTGCATATATATAAACTTACCATTTAATTCCTACACAACAAATGTTAGCACATACATTCAAAAGTAAAGTATCATGAGAGATTCAAGACATTTCTCCCCCTTTGTCATCGATTAAAAAGAATAAATACTATGATAAAACAGTAATCGATCATAAGACATAAATAATTAAAGAACCTTTGGGAGATATTGGATCATGTGCATTTCGATAAAACTGAATTTTTTTTCACAAATATTTAGAGATATCGAAAATAGCTTTCTCTTTATTGTGGTGTACCTGCAAAAAATATGATATATATACTTTGGTACCCACTAGTTTTATTTGGATCCAGGGGATTGATGGAAGGTAACCATACCCAAGAGGGTTTAATGGAACCTTTAAAGATAAAATTTTCATTATTAACTACTGAATCAAAATAATCATCGATATATTTTTCTCTATTTCTCCAATTTACTGGAACCCAAAAATTTAAGTAATCCCTATTGATATTTTTTCGTACTTCTAGATTTATTATAAACATCTCTAGTCATAGAAGTATTCGAATAATAACGGGATCTAGGATGTACATTAGTACTAGCAGTGATATTCTTATTGTACATAAAAGCATATCTAGTACTATTTCTATGATTATATCCTAAACCACTTTTGTCATGTAAAGGTCGAGATCTAGATAAAATCATATTTAAATCATTTTGACCTTTTTTAAATTTCGCGAACTTATTTGTACATTTATCAAATTTAATTCCAAAGTCGCGACTGACACAAGAAATTTTGTTATTTTGAAAACCAACAATTTCCTTATTTAATTCAGAGATCTTCCTTTTTAAAGCATTCTCAGTTTTGAGAGCACAAATTTGAGATCCTGAATTAACTAAAGAAGATTGTAATTTTTTAAAATTTTCTTTTGAGTCAGAAATTTCATTTTGCAAAATATTATTACTCACCTTTAACAACTCACATTCTTTAGATAATTCTAAATTCTTTTCAGTTAAAGCTCCATTCTCTTTTCCAAGAGACAAAATTAAAGAACTAGAATTATTTAAAGAATCTTTTAATGATTTATTTTTATTTTGCAAAAGATCGAATTCCTTTAAAAGAACATTGTTTTTATCTTCAAGTCTCTCATTTTCTTTTTAAAGGAAAACTTTTTGAGAAACAAGCCCTTCTAAGGTATTTTCAAAATATTTGGGTTGTTTTACTAAAAAATTGTCTTCTTCCTTTAATTTGGAATTTTCTTGCTCACAATTTTTTAACTTAGCTAAAATGACTGTATTAAGTTTACCCATAGTTCTAAAATCTTTCAATATTTTTTCATGGTCTAATAAAAGATCTTTATGTAATGAATCTACACATACTGATTGTGATCTGACTTTTGCCATGAGACATTTATTTCCTTGCTCTCTTGATTCTTCTTTGTTTCTCTTCCATTTTCTAATCACTTGACAAAATTTCTTTATTGCCATTTATTCTAGGATGTTGTTACGATCTCTAGAACACCAGGCTCTGATACTAATTGAAAAGTCGGTGTGTATACGACTTAAGGATCTTTCTATATGGTTATTGCGGAATAAAAATGTGATACTAACTAGTTGATTCTACAATAGTTATGCAAATAAATAGAGATTAATATGATATATCACAAATAATAAAATGCAGTAAAGTAAGTTAAAATGACGCCGCGAATTTTATACTGGTTCGGACTTCCCGCCCTACGTCCAGTCCCGAAGCTCCTCTTCGGAATTCACTAACAACGCCCTCTCTTAACCCGGAGGAATAGGTCAATACACCTGAGCCCCAACAAGGATGCCTCTCGCCTGAGCAACTACACAGATCTTCAATAATTACAAGAGTTTGACATCTGATTTGTGTACTCGAATCAACACGGATAGCCAATATTATAACTACAACCTTCCTATAATCTGATCCTCGAGTATACGCTTTGAATGTGAAGATTTAAGGAAGTAGAATTAACTTGTTGAATCAAATGATATTAATATGATATACGGATTCAAAAAGTATTGAAATTGGAGAGTTTTCAATTGCAAAGAATGTAAATGGAGAGAATAGAATGATGATCAGAAAAATCAGTAAAATTTGGAAAGATTAGGTTATTGTAAAACATGATTGAAGTTGTTTATATAATAATCTAAGAGTAGCAATCATTCATGAATAGTTTCCATAAAAAGATATGTCAATTTCCTTTGATTAATGAAGAGGAATCTCTTCATGAATGGAAGCAACTCTTCAGAAAACAAGTTCTGGATTGAATCATTCGACTAGTTAAAAATCATCAGTTGACTGGTAGAAATAATTTATTTATATTTTTTTTAAAGTAGTCGTTATGTGCAAAACTTGCTTGACTAGTCGACTAGTGGATTTTCTGCCAGTCGACTGGTAAGCAATTTCATACACAGTCTGGCTTTTTGAAGGTTTTAAATTATATATATATATAACTTGATTAGCACATTCGTGTATACTTGAGGATAGATTTTAACATAATTCTAACACGACTCAATGTACATATATATGAAACTTTATCTTTATGATTTGATTCCCATTGTAGCTTTATTCGTTGACATCGATCAAAATCTTGTTATTCAACATTGCTGGGGTGGTTCTCACCATAAAATAAGTTGGCACAAATTATGTAAGCCAAAATGGAAAGGAGGCATAGGACTTAAATCTCTCTCAGACCTGAAGAAAGCCGCAACTATTAAATTATTATGGAATTTGCTATCTAAAAAGAATTTACCGAGCTCTTGGATGTAAGCTAAATATTGTACGAACAAGCACTTTTGGGACATGCCGACTGATACTAACGCATCATGCACTTGGAAAGCATTGGTTCGTCTTCGCACTAACGGGATGCAATTATTCAACAAAGTTCTTTCTACTGGTTCAAATACATTGCTATGGTTTGAACCCTGGACTAATTGTAAATGTTTAATCGAACTCATTGGTATTCACTGATTATAAGAGATTGGTGGAAACAATGCAAAGGTTTCGGGTGTTATTGCTAATGGCTCTATACATCCTGAGATGCATGCTAGTATAAGAGAAGCTTCTCGGCATATTACTGAAGTTACTCTGCATCCTACATATGCTGATGATTTTTATGCTTGGTGACAAGGAGGAGAATTTACGTTTCGTAAAGCGTGGGAATATATTCGAGACAAACATGATAGTAATTTATATCACTCTGTTATATAGCATCCTATAAATAGTCATCGAATGACATTTATTACTTATTTGGCTATTTCTAATAGGTTAAACACTAAAGATAGATTAGCAAATATTGGAGTACTGAGTGATACTACCTGAGTATTATGCGGGAAAGCTACTGAATCATCGCAACATCTTCTCTTCCAATGCTCCTTTTCAGCATCTATTTGGATGAGTATTAAATCCAAGCTTAGTATTTCTTCAAATACCTTATGTTCCATTCAAGATGAAGCAGCTCTCATTCAACATACATTCAGGAATCATGATCAGTTAAGGGATGTTGCGTGCGATGCTTTGACAATTGCAGTATACCATATATGGTCAGAACATAATTCTCGTATCTTAGAAATCGAAGAATTGATGCTGCAACCAAATTGATGCAAATTGTATGCAAAGTGTTGTATTTGGTGCGAAACAATGGCTCTTGAACCACCATAACTCAAGATAAGGCCGATTTCCTGCAACGATGGGGTATCGAGCTAAATGATGTGGGCAGATGAAGATTTGATTTTTAATTTGTGAGAGCGGATGGTAGCAAGATTTTGGGCTTACTGATGATGGGCTTATTTTATATTTCTATTTATTTACATCATGTTTGTTTTACACTTGTACGTATTTGTTCATATCCATCCTGTATTGTCATTATATGGAAGTTATATGTACTCTTTTCCCTTACAAGGCACCCATTTAGGTTAGGGGGATTGTAAGGTTTTGGCGAGGCATATAACTAAAGTATACGGTTGGTATATGTAATAAAGTACCAATTTTCAAAAAAAACAAAAACAAACAAACTTGGTAGCTATTTCCTTTTGATAACTTTTCAATTGTCAACATGTCAGTCTTGCACTTCAGATTCTTAGGTAAGTATTCACAACAATTCATACATGAATCTAAGGATAACCAATATATATAAAAACTTATACGTGAAATATGAGGACATAACATCCAAGCAAACACATGTATTTTATTTAAATATGCCTTCCCAGCCCATCCCCAATGATTTGTTTCATGACTTACATCCTTTCTAAGTCTACGAAATCAATTTAGACCTGGTTTACTATATTTTTATGGTCAAATCTTTTCCATTCATTCAACCCACAGGTGCACACTGCCTAGGACCTCCCTCACTATTCCCAAACACAAAGGCCTCAGGGATTAAACAAGCCATGTGCATACTTGACATCCTACTTGATGCCAAGTATATCAATATAACCTGGTGATTAACACCTTCAATGACCCTAATTTAGTTATAGATTAGGTTCAAGACTCCCTTAACCTGATCCCTTTTCCCCATGCACCTAGCAGTCTCATGATTCCATATTTTTACTTCATACATGATGCAATAATCCCAGTGTATAAACAGAAGCCAACATACAACCAACCATCCAAATTTTCTCATTAAATACAAAACACACTCATGCAACCATTCAGTTATAGGATTAAATATCCATACTTGTAAACTAGTACATATCAGCATCACTATAACCTCATATTTACTGAGTTAAACTTTATTTATGCATTTAGTTTATTTTAGTAATCATTGTTTCAATTATACATGTGCATATATATTGTTGTGAGCATATGGTAGAGGTATTGAGATATCTCCTAACACTTAGTTTTCTTTTCCAAATTCCCTATATAAATATATGACTCTAGCTTAGAAAAATATACTAAGAATAAATGAATCAACACATGAATTCCATTGCTCCATTTATCTCAACTATATAGGAATAAACATAAGCTCAAACCCACCTATTTAAGTTGCCTATCCCTACTTATTCAACTCTACCATACAACACATAACACTACAACTATTTACTGTATTCAATCAGATTTTATTAACACTTTCTTGCATTCAAATCAGCAATGTACGTCTATTTCAACCATGGAGATATACTAATCAGAACTACATAGGCATCCATTTATAAAATCATCGGTACTTATTTATAAATCAAGAAACAAGAATCCTATAGAAAAATACATATAGAAAAGGGCTGCCTAAATTTGGTCTTAATGCCAATCGAATGAAATATACTCACCTAGTTTTCCTCTCGTCTTCTATCTTCTTAATCCTCGATCCGACCCTGATTCCTGAAGAAGTTGATGCCATAGTCCACCATTTTCTGCTTTTGTTAGTAAGAAGATATCTTTCAATTTCCTCGATCCAACCGACGAAAGCTTCTACCATTTTTATTTTATTTAATTTGTTGAGGGGAAACGATAATCTGGTGGCCATTCCTTTTCTTTTAGTTCGTTCGGTAATGCTAATAGGGTTTCTACCTCTTACCCGATACTTTTTTTGCCCCTAGGCTCTATATTAGGTTTTTATGATACTCAAGCCAATTTTCACATGTTGCATTCAACATCCAAAACAAACTTGTATATTCATTCACAAGTTAACCATGCATAATTCATCGATTTATTATATACATACACAAGAATTATAATTCATTTATTCTTCCTATATACATATATATATATGTAGATTTAATTTTGAATTAATATAATATAGGGTTAGAAATTCAGGTCATCACAAAATAGGTAAAGGGAAAGATCTCTGTTCGATTCATTTTCATTTTGTTTCTTACTTGATTTGCTAGCAACTCTGGTGTGCAAGGAACAAGGCAGTTTTTGACAAATGACTCATGTTTTAGGGAACCATCATTAGGAAGGTTAAGGCTGATATCCATTCTTTCAGAGAGAGGCTTTTTACGGGCTCCCTTAATCCCTTTTCGTCTACTCTTTCTCACTCCCTCTCTATTACCCTAAGATCTAGATCTTGCGAAGCGGTCGGACGATCCGCTGTTTTATGTATGTGCGCATGGTTTTTCTCAGGTATTGGCTTAAGGCAGTTCCAGTTCTGGATATGCTAATTTTTTCTTGGTTAGTTCAGAGACTTAGAGAAGGCTAAGCTGCTCTTTTTGGATGGGAGCATGAGCTTCCTCTTTCAGTGGGCTGTGGGCTTTCTCTTGGTGTTTCCCTGGCAGATTTCCTGTTTATCTCCCCTTTTTCAGATGGGGTGTGGATTAGCGCTCGTCTTAGTTGCCTTCTCCAGCAGTCATCTATTTTTGAGTATCCCAATCTCTTAGGATTTCTAGTTATTTCTACATTATGGTGCTTTTTGACGTACTTGTTTCCCAGTATGTTTAGCTCATTTTTTTAATAGTTTTTGGTGCAATTTCTCACTATTGAACCGTTTTTGTGAGCCACTGGAGAAATGCTTTTTTCTCCATTCTGATATATATGTACTTTTGATTAAAAAACTTAAAAATACCCCGAATCCCTCTAAAACTAATTAAGAAATTTCAAATCATAATTTTAGATTAAATTCCAAGCAATCTTGAATAGGGCTGTTGTAGACTCCCCTTTTACAAAAATTGTGCCCTCGTAATTTTCTAAAGGATGAGGTCCATAACTAATTCAAAGAACAAATCATTAAAAGGAAATTGAGCTATAATAAGGGATAACTTGGATAAAATCCCATCTTTAGTGAACTCATAAAATCACATAAGATGCATCTTATTAATATTAATTTCTCTTCATGAATAGTCCTTGTGATAATCCTACCGTTAAAACTTAAATGAGAAGAACACCTAAATTTTGAAGGTGTTTAACCATTGAGACTACCCCCAAATAGGTCTTTTCTTGAAAGTAACACCTAAAAAGACCTCATGGACTCAAGGGTCATCGATTAAGGAACAAAAAAAAATATGTCAAGACATTCTAGAAGCAGAAGCACATATAACAACATCATTAATGCCAAGAAAGCTAGGTTGGTAGATAAATTCACTAAGCGATAGGACCTACACTCTCAGTGATCGTTACTGCCCAATTCAGTATACCCAAAGTAGATTTTGTTGAGTTGAATGATGTCCTCCCACAATGGCACTTGCAATATTGGATTTAAGGTAAAATTATTTCTATCCCCAGGTTAACAGAAAGGATATCAATCGAGTATGAAATCCAAATTTCCGAGGATGCTGAATGAATACTGATAGGATATTATTAGATTGGGTCAACCTAATGGATGTGATTATTTTAATTTCCATCCCAAGATAGGAATATAAATAAAAAATAACTTCCATGGTTATACATAAATAATTAGGAGTTTATGTCTAATTTCCTTTAAGATATGATCTTAATTATTATATACTTAAGTAAAAATTAGGTGATTGATTGAAATCCCAAAAATACTTTTAATAATTTTGTTCCTAGAATTCCTTAGTTGATTCCTATCTTAAATCCCATTATGGATTATCTATTTAGCTTATCTCATATGAATGACACCAACACCTCCCTAAGAAATTAAGCTTACAAATTCCCGTTCATACATATCTTTTTAATTTATACTTCAAGAAGGGTCTCTAATGTTATCGAAATTTTCCTAAAATATTTTTTGGATTTCTTTTTCTACACTAGACAAAGAATTTACAACTCTGGAGCTAAAATCATTTCCTTTGTATTAAAACATGGAATATTCATAATATTTGAAATACTTACTTCAATTATACTTAAAATAAAGCTAGTAAAACTCGAGAACTATTCCTTGGTTAAATTTCTTAACTGATTATGTAACCACATTCTATTGTGGAATTCCTTTATCCAAGATTATGAGGTTGTTTTCCAAAATATCCTGTAACAACCCAAATCCCAACGGACCCATATTTTTCTCAAAATACTAAAATCCAAGTCCATTGAAATTCGAGTTGGATGTCTGGTATCCTGCAAATAGGAAAACATAATATATCCAAGCTTAATAAATTACTCACAACATAATTGATTAAAATATAATAATAAATAAACATATACCACAGAAATGACACTTTTCAAATGAAGTATCTCTAAGCTGAAAACCTCCATCTTATTTCTTACCTGTAGGTTGTTATGAGGAGGGGTAGTTAGATCTAAAATTCTATGAATGGAAAAATTATATACTTTTAAACATAACGCTACATATATCGTTCCATTTCCATTAAAGTTATATAAGGTACACTTAGGTTGCAATACGCTCTTCTCCGTGCGTAAATCATACCCATCTACTCCCGAGTAGACCAACCCTAATAGTCAATATTTATGTAGCTACATACCCTTCGGCTACCTCAATCCTTGATACTACCCATAGTATCCATCGTATCCTCCTTTATAGGACACCACTGTCTCATCTGGAGAGTGCTATTACTACATCTGCAAATGATAGCTTCTTTAAGCTGGCAATACAGATGTTCCATTATCTAGTAAGAAAAGGTAAAACTATGTCCTCGGTGGGTTACTTCAATGCACGAACATCCATGATGTATTGCATACATTGAGGATTCACACGTAAATGCTCTGCCTATACTTTTGTGTTCTACTAACAAGTGGCACTACTAGGGCTTAATGTTGGATCTAGATTAACCCTAAAGGGGGGTGAATAGGGTTTATTGGGGTTTTACGAGGTATTAAAGTTATCACAACATAGATTGCAGTAGATAAAATAATTGCAGAAAGTAAATGACACTAATTTTACCCAGCTTCGACAAACCCCTGCCTACTGCTGCATTCCAAAGATTTCTACTAGGTATTATAACAGATTCCCGCTTAGAAAATCATGTAAACTCGCAAACCCTGCTACTGCTCTAATCCTAAGCTCAAAATCCTGGACTGATCTTAATCCCCAAGATCAGATTTTTCTCTAATTACAAACCCGTAGCTCGTAAACTCTAATTATAACTCCTATAGCTAGTATACCTTAGTTTTATAGAAAAACTAGAAAACCGATGGATCGATTACAAAAAGATATATAAGAACAAAACAATAAAATAAAACAAAAAACCCCTTTTAAAATAAAACAAAGTTGGCCTCCTTGTTTTCTTTGCTTTGGCTTTAAAAATAAAGATTCTTCTCTGTGATGGCAATCGAATAAAAAACCTAGGGTTTGTGCCCCTTGCTCCAAATCACGACTTGTAAAATACGATTGATAAAATTCTCTGAAGCTTGAAATTATGTCTTTCTTGTCGATTTGATTTAGGCCTTACGATCGAAACTAATGTGAATAATTCTAATTTAAATTGTTTTCTCTCGAATTTTTGTTGCTTGATTTCGATACTCGTCGATAATGAATTGGTGTAGATTATACAGGGTATAGAAACCCTTAATTCACTTTGATTTCTTGCAATGACTTGTTCTTGATTTGTGCATGATTGTTGCTTGATTAAATCAGTCGTGAATCCCCTGTTGATTGTTTGAATTCCTGGAAACAGTTAAAATTGTTCTAGCCAAGTTTGCATTGTTGATTTCAGGAAACAATCAAATTGTTTTCTTGCCTAAAATTGTTTGCGTATTTTTGGAAATAATTCAATTTGTTTTTATCACCATTATTTTCTCTCGTGAATTCTTGTCATGTTTTGAAATCGTGGATCATTTTTTGCTATGATTAGCTCTTTTGAAACTGATGTTAAATCCTTGTATGGTTTTTCAAATTTAAATTCATTTGCTTCTTGCTTGAAATAATAAACATGTTGTTAATACTCCAATCAATTTATGAAAAAAATATTGCCGAATATAACATGAAGGAGGGAGTGATTTCTAGAAATCTTGCATGCCATTTAATTTACAAACTTCTCATGCATACTTGTTGAATTCACCGATGTGAAAAAATATTGCTCTTGCCACTTATGTGTTGCTGTGTATATTTCATCCCCGCTCATATGGTTTGTATGAATGTCATTTTCCATTTCTCTTTATGTGGGAACAATTTGGATTTTGCTTCACTTTTGGCTTTGTTCATGTTTTTGTAACAACCCGTATTTTCAATAACATAAATCGAGGCAGAAATTAATTATAAAATCTGAATCAAGAGAAACGGGCTATGCCATTGCGTTCGTCTCGGAAAAATACGCGAAATAGAGTCCAAGTTTTCGGAAATCGGAGTCCGTATGACCCAGTTAAGGCCCATTGAAGTTTTCAGAAATTTCTATGCTAAAAACAGATTTAAATTTCAAATTAAAAACAAGGATTAGGGCTAATTGGTGTCAGGCGGGAAAATTCCCGCCAGGGCCCCCATGTCGACAGGCATGTCGACAGGGGTCCTAGGGTGTCGACTGCCCTGTCGACATCCCTGTCGACACGGGGTAGCCAGGCAGTTTTGCCTGGCGCACCATTTTGATTTGGGCTTGGTCTTGTGGCTTGGTTCTAGAGAATTCCGAGATCTGACGGGTCAAAACTAACCTAGGGTTAATCCTAGGGCTAAAAACACTCTAATCTTCTATAAATAAGCCCCTAATCCCCACCTAAACCCTCATTATTCACTCTAGCAACCAAACTATGTCAAATTGAATTCTCAAATGGCCTCCACCTAAGAACCCTAGCCTCCACCCTCTTCAAAAATCAATTCTAAGAAGATTTTGATGTTCATACAAGCTTTTCTAAGTTGTATGAATGATCATTAGCTTGCATGCATCATCAAGTTGCAAGCTTTATTTGCTAAGCTAGAGATTTTGGGGTTTTTGTTAATTGGAGCTTTGTTTTGGGGTTTTATATGCTTGCATAAAAAGGGCTTCTCAATCTTTATTAATAGATTTGTGTCTTCATAATATTTGTAAGCCCTCTTACCTTCATTTTAGAAACTCTAAAGTTAATATGTGATGAAAGTTGGGATTTATGCATGTTTGATAAGCTATGCATGTTTATGCAAGTTCACTATGCTATGATTAGCATGTTTAACGAGTTATGCATGTTTATGCAAGTTCACTATGCTACGATTTGCAAGCTTAACAAGTTATGCATGCTTATGCAAGTTCACTATGCTATGATTTGCAAGTTTAACAAGTTATGCATGTTTATGCAAGTTCATTATGCCATGATTTGCAAGTTTAACAAGTTATGCATGTTTATGCAAGTTCACTATGCCATGATTTGCAAGTTTAACAAGTTATGCATGTTTATGCAAGTTCACTATGCTAAGTTATGCAAGTTCAACATGTTATGCATGTTTATTATGATATGTGAGATTCATCATGTATGTTGTGCCAAGTTCCCTCTTTCTACCCTTTATGTGTTATGACGAATATGTGAGCGATAGAATGACGTTGGGGGTTTTTGGGTAAAACTTAAAATACATGAAAATATAAGATTGGGAATTTACCTATTAAGTTAGGTCTACCCCTTGGGAATTTACCTATTAAGTTAGGTCTACCCAAGTATTTGTTAAAACTTGTAATTATGGTTTGAAAATAAAGTGGACATGACACTTAGAAAACATGTGTGGCCAACTCGAGGTTGGGTTGAGTTTGTAGCGTAAACCTACCCGGAACCGACCGGCTTAACTAGTTGCTACAAACAATAGGACCCAATGTGAGAAGTTGGTCATGTGTACCTGGGACCCGAGGTTAGAACAAGTTGTGGTGTAAAGCTACCCGGACCCGCCCGGCTTAACTAGTAACCACAACAAAGTCTAATGTGAGAGGTTAAGGTACAATTAAATTAATGCCTCGTGATTAGGGTTAAGTCATGGCCCACTAATACTTAACCAATTTTGGGGATACGGGGGATTAAATGGGGTTAAGTGGTGAACTGTTGGTTACACTTAGCTAATTTAATCCATGATTAGTGAGGGGTTAAACCACACTTAACCCTCTTAGAAAACCCTAGCAACGTGGTCTGTTCCAGCAGTAATCCCAGTTTGGTATCATTCACAACCCTAGAGGCTAGGCTAGGGCGGGGCACGATTACTGGACGGATGTAAGCGACCAAAGCGACGGCTGAGTGGTACAGCGGTGCGGGTCCAGGCGGGCTACGGACGTGCACGTAGTTCGGTGTTGGACAAACTCGAGGCACGGGTACCAGTAGGATTAGACTGTGCATTATTGCTTAGGTGTCTGGGGTTGACACCCGAGGGCTTGATACACCCGAAGGTGGACCCAGCACAGTCTGACTACAACCATATGTGGGCCGTATGGACACCAACACTCGACGTGTTAGGTTTATAGGGAGCCGATCGACTAGACCGTTGGGCTGGACCTTATATTAAGGTCACCTCATGCTATTGGGCCAAAGTTTGGGCTAAGGGATCAATACCCGTTATGTTAGTTTGCTAGTACACTGTGGTGCAAAGCTAATCTTCCTTATGTGATGACACCTTTATCTATTGCCAGCATGTTCATCTCAGTTTCCATCATGATGTTAACTTTATTAGTTTATAGACTGATCGTAGTAGGGCTTACCAGTCTTTTTGACTGACCTGTTTTCTTTCGCTTCTTTTCTTCCGTTTCCCCCCCCAGGTTCTCAGGGAGGGAACAGTGGTGCTTAGCTTGGATCGCTTGCTTGTTCGCTGGATAGCTCATGTATGTCTGGATATTGAGCTCGCTATGGCTTATCACTTTTATTTTTGGGGATAGCACTATGTATTTCAGTATTACTGTTTATGTTGTACTAGACATATTTATTTTGGCAGATGACTTTATGATGTACTAGACTTGTTTTGAGATTGTTTGAGATATTCCGCTGTTTTATTCTCACTTACTCTGTTTTACATATATATTTATGTTCCTGTTCTGCCTTGATATATCATTATGCATGCTTACCCAGTTCTAACGCCCCCCCAGAAGCTAGTGCCCCCGAAAGAGTGACCCTAGCGGGGGTGGGGTGTTACAAATTTGGTATCAGAGCATATGGTTTACAAGAAAGAGCAAAAAGTTTTTAAAAAGACTTTTGAAAAACTATTTTCAAAACAAGTATAAAGTATTTTCCAAAGAAAAGTCTAGTATTTTAAGAAGGGCTATTCCCCAAAAAGCCATTAGCGTTATCCTTCGTTCCCTTGACCTAATCTTATCTTATCCTTCGTTTCAGTATGGCTGAGGATCTTGCCATCCCGGATGGAGTAAATGTGCCACTCTGGTATAGGAGACTTCTAGAAGCTAGGGCGGCAGCCGGCCCCGCAAACCCTACTCCCACTCCTCCTCCTGTAGTTGAGAATCCTATCCCTAATATCCCTCCTCCGGTGGTTCCTGCTCCTCCTCCTCCGGCAGTTAATATTCCACCTCCCGTTGCTAATGTTCCTCCTCCTCCTGTTGCCGAGGCTCCTCTTCCTCCTCCTCCCCCTCAGCATCCTCAGGTTGAGTTTACGAAGGTTTGTAAAGACTTCAAGGCAATGGGAGGCAAGAATTTCCTAGGCACGGAATCCTTTGTTGAAGCTAGGAATTGGCTGAAAGACACTGAGGACTTATTTGCCATCTTTGGGATTGATGACGAGAGGAAGATCTTATTGACAGTATGGCTTTTGAAGGATGAAGCAGCCTATTGGTGGGAGGTCACCAATGGGACGAGGCCCGTTGAGACTTGGGCCGATTTGAGGGCTAGATTTGTAACCAAGTTTCTATCTTCTGCTGAGGCGAATTTACAGATGGAGAAGTTCATTGCATTAAAGCAAGGTGATATGTCTGTCAAGGAGTATGTGAACAAGTTTAATCAGCTGGCCCGTTTTGGTTTGGATATGGTGAACACTCCGGAGAAGAAGGCTCTTCGATTTGCTAGAGGGTTGAATGAGCCGCTGCAGGGCTTGGCGATGTCACATATTCCGCATGGGGCTACTTTTGAGAGTTTGGTCAATATGGCTCTGCTTCAGGGAGATGGAAAGAAAGAAGTCAAGTCGAGTGATACTCAAGCAAATAAGACTGATTCTCAAGGCAAAGGCAATCAAGGTGGTCAAAGCAGCCAGGGAAATCAGGGCAAGAACAAGAAGGGGAACAACAACAACAAAGGCAAGGGAAAGTGCAATTACTGTGGTGTGCCTGGACACTTTGCTAAGGATTGTAGGAAGAAGAAAAGGAAGCTTAGTGGTGGATGTTTTTCCTGTGGTGAGACTGGACACTTTAGCAAGGAATGCCCGAAGAAGAAAGGACAGGCTGGACCTTCAGGAGGGCAAGTTCATGCTCTCAATACCGCTCCAGTTCCCGACCGAGGTAGTGTTTCTGTTGAGAACCTTGTTTATGTTTCTGATCTTCCAGTCCGTACTTTGTTTGATTCTGGTGCATCACGTATCTTTATTTCATCTGATCTTGTTGATAGCTTGCACCTTAGTACTAGCTTAGTGGATGATCCCGTTTGTGTTTCGAATCCCATTGGGGGTTCTGCTCATCTGTCTATGATATGTGAGGATCTGAGGATCTCTATACTCAGTGTAGAGTTCTTGTGTAGTGCATATGTTCTTGGTTTCAGGGGATACGGATTGATACTGGGCATGGATTGGCTGTCCCGATATGGAGCCATTCTTGATTGTGAGCATAGGGTTGTGAGGCTTGTGACTCGCCTTGGCAACACCTTAGAGATTTCATGCAATCCGAAGAATCCCGTCATGTTGTGCTATCTTGAATCTCTCGACTCGTCAGAAGAAGCCCTTCAGTCTGTAAGGGTGGTCCGAGATTATCCAGATGTTTTTGAAGAAGTTAAGGGGTTGCCCCCAAAACGAGAGATTGATTTTCGCATCTATCTGGTGGATAATGCTAAGCCTGTTTCTTTGCCCGTTCGGCACATGGCTCCGCGTGAGAGACGGGAGCTGAGCAAGCAAGTGAAAGAGTTGCTTGAAAAGAACTTCATCAGACGAAGTATATCCGAATGGGGAGCGCCTGTGGTTTTTGCTACTAAGGCAGATGGTTCTCTTCGACTCTGCGTGGACTATAGAGAATTGAATAAGCTGACTAAGAAGAACAGGCACCCATTACCGAGGATCGATGATCTCTTTGACCAGCTGGTTGGTGCTTCTGTTTTCTCTCAGCTTTATCTTGCTACTGGATTTCATCAGCTCAGAGTGGCTGAAGATAGTATAGACAA
This sequence comes from Allium sativum, assembly GCA_030737875.1. Classification (NCBI taxonomy): domain Eukaryota; kingdom Viridiplantae; phylum Streptophyta; class Magnoliopsida; order Asparagales; family Amaryllidaceae; genus Allium; species Allium sativum. The sequence goes on along the minus strand of CM060916.1, from coordinate 1,039,270,131 downwards.
GACCGCATTCAGAACTCCAGACGGATTCTTTGAATGGCTGGTTATGCCGTTCGGTTTGACGAATGCACCCGCGTATTTTGTAGATTTGATGAGTAGGGTGTTTCGGAAGTTCTTGAACAAATTTGTCGTGGTCTTTGTGGATGATATTCTGGTTTTCTCCAAGGATGAAGAAGAGCACGCGAGACATCTTGTAGAGGTGATGGATACGCTTAGGGCGCATCAGCTAAAGGCCAAGTTCTCCAAATGTCACTTTTGGAGAAGGGAAGTTAGATTCCTTGGGCATATCGTATCCAAGCAAGGCTTAGCGGTGGATCCCGCTAAGGTGGTTGCAGTTCAGGATTGGAAGACTCCAAGGAATGCAACCGAGGTGAGAAGTTTTCTGGGTCTTGCGGGTTTTTACCGGAAGTTCATCAAGGACTTCGCGAAGATATCCGCTCCTCTTACTAAGTTGACGAAGAAGAACTTAGTTTTTGCTTGGGATATGGATTGTGAGCTTGCTTTTCAGAGACTCAAGAGAGCCCTTACCTCTGCACCCGTTCTAGCTCTACCCGATGGTGGTAAGATATTTACCGTGTACACTGATGCTTGTGGCACGGGATTGGGCGCCGTTCTGATGCAAGAAGGCAGAGTTATATGTTTTGGTGGGAGGCAACTTAAGGTGCATGAGAGGAATTATCCCACCCATGATCTAGAGCTGGCAGCGATTGTATATGCACTCAAGGCTTGGCGTCATTATCTTCTGGGAGAGAGGTTTGAGCTGTATACTGATCATAAGTCTTTGAAGTATCTCTTTTCGCAAAAGGATCTGAACTTGAGGCAGCAGAGATGGATGGAATTCTTGGCTTCCTATGATTTTGATATAGCCTATACCCCTGGCAAGGGGAATGTTGTAGCGGATGCGTTGAGTAGGAAAAGGTTGACACTAAGTCCTCTATTTGTTGAGATGAAGAATTTAGAGTTCTTGGCAACCTTTGATTTTTCTTTGACAGCTGAGTCGATGACCGGTTCTTTGGCATCTCTAGAGCTCAGGCCTACCCTTCTGGATCAAGTTGGAGCTTCGCAGAAGGAAGACCCTCAGATAGTTGAGATCATGGATAAGCTGATTCGAGGGGAGACATCTAGTCACCTTGCTCGATATTCTATAGATGATAAGGGTTGGCTGAGGAGAGACGGAAGGCTTTGTGTTCCGATGGCAGGAGAATTGGTGAGGGAAGTTCTTGAGGAAGCGCATCGCTCCAAGTTGACTATACATCCAGGCGGTGATAAGATGTATAAGGATATGAAGCGCATTTTCTTCTGGCCTGGAATGAAGAAAGATGTGGCAGAGTTTGTCTCGAGATGTGTTATTTGTCAGAGAGTAAAAGCTGAGTCGAAGAAGCCCGGTGGGCTATTACATCCTCTTGAGGTCCCGCTATGGAAGTGGGAGAGTATTTCTATGGACTTTATTGATGGGCTTCCCAGGTCAAGGAGAGGAAATACGAGCATATGGGTCATTGTAGATAGGCTTACGAAGAGTGCTCATTTCATTCCGGTGAAGAGCAAAAGGACCGCACCTGGACTAGCATCAGTATATCTTCGTGAGATAGTACGACTACATGGAGTCCCTTCCAGCATAGTCAGTGACCGAGACCCCATCTTTACTAGTCAGTTCTGGAACAGTTTGCAGGAAGCTATGGGCACAAGGTTGAACCTAAGTACGGCCTATCACCCACAAACAGACGGCCAAACAGAAAGGGTGAATAGGGTACTTGAGGACTTGTTGAGGCTTTGCATTCTGGATTTTGGTGGTGCTTGGGAAGACCATCTTCCTCTTGTTGAGTTTGCATATAATAACAGTTATCAGGCGAGCATAGGGATGGCACCGTTTGAAGCTTTATATGGGAGGCCGTGCAAGTCGCCTACATGTTGGTGGGAGACTACAGATAAGTTTATACTTGGACCAGACATGATTAGAGACACATCCGAGAAGGTCGAATTGATTAGAAGACGGATGAAGGCGGCCCAAGATCGACAGAAATCCTATGCTGATAAGAGGAGATCCGATTTGGAGTTTGAGGTTGGGGACATGGTTTTCGTAAAGGTTTCTCCTTTGCGGAATGTGGTCCGATTTGGAGCTGTTGGGAAATTGGCACCGAGATTTGTTGGACCCTTCCCTATTATAGAGAGAATTGGGAAGATGGCTTATAAAGTGCAATTGCCCGAAAAGTTGTCCGGAGTGCATAATGTCTTTCACGTCTCGCATCTCCGAAAGTGCCTACATGAGTCCGCTGAGGTGGTTGAACCTAGCATTCTTGAAGACGTGGAAGTAGAGAAAGAAGCAACTTTGAGGAGAGCTCCGATCCGTATCTTGGGGACGGAGACCAAGAAGCTAAGGAATCGAGAGGTCAGGCTGGTAAAGGTCCAATGGGGTGAAGCCGAAGAAGACACAACTTGGGAAACCGAGGAGAAGATGCGTGGGCTTTATCCATTCCTTTTTGAGGGTACACTCTCAATCTCTTTCCTTTGTTAGTATACCTTTCTCTTTGCTATCTATGTTTATCTAGTTATCGTGCTAATCTTGTCATGAGAACCTTAGGTAGAAACCCTTTGGATGAAACATGTGCTTGAGACATGTTATGTTCGATGGTTGCAAGTGGTTGCAAGTGTTTGCAAGTGGTTACTCGTGGATGCATGATACACAATAGACACTAGATCGGCTCACACACTCCTCATATTGCATGTGCATGAGTGTTTATGCTTATTCATGGATGAAATTTGTATGCAATCACATGGATGTTGCATATGGATGTATGATTGAGCACGCATGTAGATATTATACATTATGTTAGGGATTTGCATACATATGGATACATTTCACTAACATATTTTGCATTGATCTTTGCATTAGATAAGTACATACACACACACTTTTGCATATGTTCATACAACATTTAGAATCTTTTAAGGACAATGATTGCTCGTGGATGATGCTTTGAGTAGATGGATGATTGGATGGTAGGATACGTTCTTCCTAACTTGAAGATTTCGGGGACGAAATCCTTTAAGGAGGGGAGAATGTAACAACCCGTATTTTCAATAACATAAATCGAGGCAGAAATTAATTATAAAATCTGAATCAAGGGAAACAGGCTATGCCATTGCGTTCGTCTCGGAAAAATACGCGAAATAGAGTCCAATTTTTCGGAAATCGGAGTCCGTATGACCCAGTTAAGGCCCATTGAAGTTTTCAGAAATTTCTATGCTAAAAACAGATTTAAATTTCAAATTAAAAACAAGGATTAGGGCTAATTGGTGTCAGGCGGGAAAATTCCCGCCAGGGCCCCCATGTCGACAGGCATGTCGACAGGGGTCCTAGGGTGTCGACTGCCCTGTCGACAGCCCTGTCGACACGGGGTAGCCAGGCAGTTTTGCCTGGCGCACCATTTTGATTTGGGCTTGGTCTTGTGGCTTGGTTCTAGAGAATTCCGAGATCTGACGGGTCAAAACTAACCTAGGGTTAATCCTAGGGCTAAAAACACTCTAATCTTCTATAAATAAGCCCCTAATCCCCACCTAAACCCTCATTATTCACTCTAGCAACCAAACTATGTCAAATTGAATTCTCAAATGGCCTCCACCTAAGAACCCTAGCCTCCACCCTCTTCAAAAATCAATTCTAAGAAGATTTTGATGTTCATACAAGCTTTTCTAAGTTGTATGAATGATCATTAGCTTGCATGCATCATCAAGTTGCAAGCTTTATTTGCTAAGCTAGAGATTTTGGGGTTTTTGTTAATTGGAGCTTTGTTTTGGGGTTTTATATGCTTGCATAAAAAGGGCTTCTCAATCTTTATTAATAGATTTGTGTCTTCATAATATTTGTAAGCCCTCTTACCTTCATTTTAGAAACTCTAAAGTTAATATGTGATGAAAGTTGGGATTTATGCATGTTTGATAAGCTATGCATGTTTATGCAAGTTCACTATGCTATGATTTGCATGTTTAACGAGTTATGCATGTTTATGCAAGTTCACTATGCTACGATTTGCAAGCTTAACAAGTTATGCATGCTTATGCAAGTTCACTATGCTATGATTTTCAAGTTTAACAAGTTATGCATGTTTATGCAAGTTCATTATGCCATGATTTGCAAGTTTAACAAGTTATGCATGTTTATGCAAGTTCACTATGCCATGATTTGCAAGTTTAACAAGTTATGCATGTTTATGCAAGTTCACTATGCTAAGTTATGCAAGTTCAACATGTTATGCATGTTTATTATGATATGTGAGATTCATCATGTATGTTGTGCCAAGTTCCCTCTTTCTACCCTTTATGCGTTATGACGAATATGTGAGCGATAGAATGACGTTGGGGGTTTTTGGGTAAAACTTAAAATACATGAAAATATAAGATTGGGAATTTACCTATTAAGTTAGGTCTACCCCTTGGGAATTTACCTATTAAGTTAGGTCTACCCAAGTATTTGTTAAAACTTGTAATTATGGTTTGAAAATAAAGTGGACATGACACTTAGAAAACATGTGTGGCCAACTCGAGGTTGGGTTGAGTTTGTAGCGTAAACCTACCCGGAACCGACCGGCTTAACTAGTTGCTACAAACAATAGGACCCAATGTGAGAAGTTGGTCATGTGTACCTGGGACCCGAGGTTAGAACAAGTTGTGGTGTAAAGCTACCCGGACCCGCCCGGCTTAACTAGTAACCACAACAAAGTCTAATGTGAGAGGTTAAGGTACAATTAAATTAATGCCTCGTGATTAGGGTTAAGTCATGGCCCACTAATACTTAACCAATTTTGGGGATACGGGGGATTAAATGGGGTTAAGTGGTGAACTGTTGGTTACACTTAGCTAATTTAATCCATGATTAGTGAGGGGTTAAACCACACTTAACCCTCTTAGAAAACCCTAGCAACGTGGTCTGTTCCAGCAGTAATCCCAGTTTGGTATCATTCACAACCCTAGAGGCTAGGCTAGGGCGGGGCACGATTACTGGACGGATGTAAGCGACCAAAGCGACGGCTGAGTGGTACAGCGGTGCGGGTCCAGGCGGGCTACGGACGTGCACGTAGTTCGGTGTTGGACAAACTCGAGGCACGGGTACCAGTAGGATTAGACTGTGCATTATTGCTTAGGTGTCTGGGGTTGACACCCGAGGGCTTGATACACCCGAAGGTGGACCCAGCACAGTCTGACTACAACCATATGTGGGCCGTATGGACACCAACACTCGACGTGTTAGGTTTATAGGGAGCCGATCGACTAGACCGTTGGGCTGGACCTTATATTAAGGTCACCTCATGCTATTGGGCCAAAGTTTGGGCTAAGGGATCAATACCCGTTATGTTAGTTTGCTAGTACACTGTGGTGCAAAGCTAATCTTCCTTATGTGATGACACCTTTATCTATTGCCAGCATGTTCATCTCAGTTTCCATCATGATGTTAACTTTATTAGTTTATAGACTGATCGTAGTAGGGCTTACCAGTCTTTTTGACTGACCTGTTTTCTTTCGCTTCTTTTCTTCCGTTTCCCCCCCAGGTTCTCAGGGAGGGAACAGTGGTGCTTAGCTTGGATCGCTTGCTTGTTCGCTGGATAGCTCATGTATGTCTGGATATTGAGCTCGCTATGGCTTATCACTTTTATTTTTGGGGATAGCACTATGTATTTCAGTATTACTGTTTATGTTGTACTAGACATATTTATTTTGGCAGATGACTTTATGATGTACTAGACTTGTTTTGAGATGGTTTGAGATATTCCGCTGTTTTATTCTCACTTACTCTGTTTTACATATATATTTATGTTCCTGTTCTGCCTTGATATATCATTATGCATGCTTACCCAGTTCTAACGCCCCCCAGAAGCTAGTGCCCCCGAAAGAGTGACCCTAGCGGAGGTGGGGTGTTACATATTTGCACCTTCTTGTCATTCTTTGTGCATGCAATATGCATGTTGTTGTACTCAAGGCTCTTGCAGGTTGTTTGCTTTATCCACTATGTGCATATTGCTTCAAGTGTATGCCGATTCTTGTTACACTTGAACCTTGTGTTGAGCATGCCATATATGTGATGGCTTCATTGTTGCTTGCTTCATGTACATGTTGTGTAGTTGACCTTTGAGTTTTGTGTTGAGCCATTTCACTTGAGTTTGAGTTTTAACTTGTTGCATTTGCCATATTCATTTGGGCTTGTACTTGTGCATAAACTTTTATGTACCCTGCTATACTATGTCCTTGTGTACTTGGCATATAAGGTTATTGTTGCTATGCTGCTTTCACCCTCGCACCTTGTTGTGCACATGTTTTGTTGTTGTACAATGTTCTTGTGCATGTGACCAATAATTCTAGTCTTGACCATTTTGAGATGCACCTGTTCTTATCATCCTTGCTGACCAATACATGATGTTTCCATTTTGTGCACATGTCTTGAACCATATACTTGTGGCTGCCATATGTTGTATGTGTTGCTGGTCCTGTATTTTTGCACAATGCATCTTATTCATGCTGCATATTTCTCACTTCTGGCTTGTGCAAAACTTGAGTTGCATCACCTCTATTCCATGTTGCACTGTATATATTTTCTTTAAAATTGACCTTTGCATTGTGCATGAGATTCATGCTAGCTTCTTCTGGGCAGATCTTGTTGATGATAACCCCATATTTGTTGATGCTTCCATATACATGCATATGTATATATACACAGATGTGTATATACATAAATACATATATGTTTGTATTTTGTGTGTTTGATCTGCATTGTCATGCATCATGACTGAACATGTACTTATAAATGTATATATACACCTTGCTACACTTGTGTATTTGCTCGGGCTTCATGACTATTGCCATATTGAACATGTCATTTACTTCCTATATATACATACATGTATATATACACATTTGTGTGTATATATGATTGTATATAAGTGCTGCCATAGATCTTTGATTTTGTGCTGAAGTGAATTTAACCAAATTACCTCTGCATAAAATATATGTGTATATACATACACGTGTATCGTGCATGTGCGGTATATATATGTGAGCGCTAGAGATATAGTCTACCTTGTGGTATTTACAGTAAATCACTGTAAATATCACAAGCAGTCTAGACATATATAGATATATATGCATATCAGACCAAGTCAAGAAATATGATGAGAAACATACCAAAATTCTAAGGCGAATAAAATTTAAAATAAATTTATATCTTCTAGAATATAAATCTATTTTGTTCCAACTTACTATGTGTTTCTGTGACAGGTATGCAGGTGAGTGGACTAATTATGGAGCAGACTAAAGACAAGTGAGTGTAACTGTACATGAGTGAGTGACTGTAGTTGAGTGAATATGTAAAACTGAAAACAGGATATTGTAGTGAGAGCAGAATGTAATAAATCACTGAGATGTACAATAGTGGAGTTTTAAAATATGTACTATTGAAATGTTGAAATAAAATATTATATTTAAATAAAATACTGTTTGAATATTTAAATTCTTGTGTAGTGGTATTCTATTCAAATAGAAGTATTTATTTATGTATGTGATGTCGTAGAATAGTACAATTGCAAACACATTTATAATAATATATATTTGTTATCATCAAACGAAAATCATATTGTTATATACAAGACTTATTTCATATGGAACTCAACCGAGGATTTACTATATCTATAAAGGACAACTTCTAGGCCCACAATACAGAAGTTCAACATGATATGTCTCTTCTTAGCATGGCTATGGCCCCACACTGCCGCCCCTTAAATAGTTGAAAGACTTTCTAATGGGTTAAGGCCTTTCCCTACAATAGACAAACTAAGCACTAAATGACATTGCCACCTTATCCAATGTCTTGTTAGTGAAAAATCACTTTCTTGTTGGTTTAACATAAATCTTTCATATGCACTGACTGTTAATGATAAGTACTTGAATGGCTACCATCCTTATAGGTTTTGACCACTAAACCTACCATAGGTAGCCGCACGAACCCTCAAATCACCCATCGGCCGGTAGACCACTTATAAAGGAACGCCCCTTCAGGCCTACAATACAAATGTAGTCAAGGCATACCCTCTTGATGGATACTATACACTCGCTTCCAATGGACAACTCTACTATGCCTACATCGAAGGGACATCCTGGGGTATTCTCTACGTCTCGTTTGAAGCCTACACTTCCTACTCTAGCATAACATGCCCGATCTTCCCGAGATCATCGGTCCTCTATTGATGGGAACGCTGCTACAAATGCATCTTAGGAGATCAGCATACTCTGATGGATCTGCCATGGTCCGCTTTGTTAGATCAGATTCCTTTGGACTGCTCCAAACACATCTTACCTATTTATTAGACCCTAGGTCTAATCTTTTCAAACACTTTTAGTTTATCTTATCTTTCCTTTAATCTTCTTTTATTCTTTTGTTATGATATTACATTAACTTTTTGTTTCTTACATTTCATGATAGTCTCATTTTGAAATCCTGCCTACTTGTCATAATGCATTTATCGTATTAATTACTTTATTTGTTACTATTTGCATTGCAATGATAGCTCTTAATCACCCTACTCATTTACTCTTTTTATAGGTCTCTCAAGTATTTAACTTGATTATTATCTTTATTTATTTTTATTAACTCTTATTTGTTGTGTTCTTCTCTTCATACTTTCATTGTAAGTTTTGTTCTCGGAAGTTAGTCACATTCTACTTGGTTGGTTACAAAAAGTTTACAAATCTATTTCCATATCTTAATATAAAACAATACAAGAAATAACCGTAATTACAAGATACTTCTCTTAACATTTTCCTTTAATTGCTAGATAGTGCAAAATATAGTAACATCCCTATTTTGCATTACCCGCTTTCTTTGCTTTTATTCTTGTAATTGCTTTGACCATATTAAATTATGGAAATATTCACTTTTTCTTAGCCTACCAACTAAGCTATTACTGAACTCCAGTTCTGTTTATATATTAAACTCCCTTGTTATTCCATTATGTACATTTGACATTTATACTGAAAATTTTCCACTTTTAGGCTTATGCCTTTCTTTACAACCCTTAAGGCCAAGGTTATTTATATTTATTGGGATTCTGTTCCATGAGAACAATATTTGCATAAGTAAAATGTCTTAAGATTTATATTTTGGATACAAATAACTTGCATAAACTAATTACCACAATTTAATCCAAGTATGTCGATGTTAATTAAATAATTTAATGGAAATCAAACGCTATTATATACCACTATCCAAAATATATATAATCCAAATCCACTCACTTGAAAAATCAATCCAAGCTTTAGATCTAATTCAAATCTAGTTCCATTATTCATTGTCCTCTCTTTATAACCCTATTTGGATCCACAAACTGGAATTTGTACGGATTTGTAAATTTGGATAGAAAAAATAAAATAAATTAACTAGAAAACCATATTGGTAAAAGGTACCTCATACAGATGACTTATTTTGGACATATCTTTCCTAAATATATGGTTTTTACCTCCAAATTGTAAAAGAGGAATCCTAAATCTAAAACATCTATTTTCTAAAGAATTGGTGATGAAAAGAGCTTCCACGCCTATTGAAAAAAATATTGGTTTGGAGACTAGCCGTCCACGTTTATTTATTGAGGTCCAAAACTACGTCATCCCTTCGTTTTAAAATGTTTGAAATCCATAAGTGTAGCGCTAAAAATAACATGTTAATTAAGACATGCATGGGTCGACCTGTACTTTGCCCGGTTCGACCCATACTTTGCCTAGGTCGACCTATAGGTTAACCCGACTATGTAAGGGGTCGATCCTCACGCGTTATTTTAATGCATCTTGCCATTTTTAATTTACATGTATTTATTTCGTTCATTTAGATTTGAACATTACTTTGTGAACATTAATAATTTTCCATTCTTGCGTGAGTTAATTCCGTTTATGACACACATTAATTTTTCAAATTCAAAACGCGTTACTTTTGGAATTTATACGTATATATAAGATATATATATGTATACACATATGCTGTTCTTGAATTAATTCTTTCATAGAGTTATATTGTGTATAATAATTATAACATTATGCTTATATAATTTTAGCCTTTAATTAAGTTCCATTGTATTGACAGGCAAAATTGTCGCACACCAACACCCAATGTGTATATGTGAACAATTATCCAAATAAGCAGTAAATAATGTAAATGCAGGGAGACACAACTATTAAAGTGGTTTGGCACTAACACCTATGTCCACTTTATAATCATTGTTCATCATATCTTTTGTCGGTTATAGATTTGTACAAGTTCGGACAATAATTAAGTTCAAAGTGTTACAATAGAATAACAAAATATATGTTTGTTCTACACTTTGACTAAACTGGCCTTCTTCTTCTTCGTTGAGAAGAGTTGACTTGGTCAACAATATCTAAGTTTAGTGTTCATGTCTATGAAATTCAAAAGTAGCATGACAACCCTTTCTAATGTTCAAGTGTTAAAGGAAAACATGCTTGTCATGTTTTAATTATCCTTCTTCTTCTTCCTTGGGATGAGTTGACTTGGTCAACTATGAGCAAAACAAGCTTTAATGTCTAAGAGGTCTAGAGACCTTGTAACTACGCTTGGTAGTACCCAACAAGCTACAGAACATGTATGCACCACCTTTCAACTATTCATGCCAAGCCCAATGGCCATGAAGAAGATGTTGGAAGCCATTAATGAGCGTTTGGAGCTCTCAAGGTCCAAAAATTCCAAGGGAGCTGGATCTAAATGAAGGCCAAGGCTTGGCGTATTTATAGGAGGAAGGTTAGGTGGGAGTAGGTGAGCAGCGGGGCCCACAAACAACAAATTTCACACCCCAAAAGTAACCTCAAAACACGAAATTCGAACCCCCAGGCAAGGGTTTCAAAATTTCGAACCCCTTTTGGGGGTTTCAAATTTCGAACCCCCTGGAGGGGCTCGAAATTTCGAACCTCTCTGGGGGTATGAAATTTGAGGAGGAGACGGAGGCGAACTTCTTGGTGCTGAAATCTCATCGATTTAGGGCGTCGAAGCTCCTGGACCCCCACCGGCGTTGCACTCGGACCCGCTTGACGGCTCGCCTTCGGCTCAGAGCATGGCTCGCCTTCGGCTCGGCTGATGGTTCGCCCAAGAGCTATACTGCAAAGCCATGGAGTAGACGTTCTCGGGTCCAAAAGGGGTCATCTGATAGGAGTCTTAGGTCTTCTTTTGTTTGTGACACGGCTTCGACCGAGTCGCTTTGTGTTTCCCGACAATGTTCTTCATGCTTGAGTGCGTCGCTAATCCAATACTTGACGTGTGACCGCTTCAACCAAAAAGCGTGTCAACACATGGACTATTATGTAATGTTGCATTTATATAACGTTAACATTTATTGAATCCCATTTATTATTATATAACGTTACTTTGGCATAACATTAACATTTTACTTTATTCCATTTATGTCTCTTTTACGTTATGTTTGCATAACGTTATCGTTTCATTTAATTTTCATTCACTCTGCATGTTAAGTCTTTCAAATTCGAACGTGCGTTATTTCTCAAATTTACATGTTTATATATTATAAAAGACCGTGATCAAAAGAATATTTATAAGTAAAATGTATACATGTCGATTACACGTATAATTATTCTTTGACAAGGAATTTCAAATGTCAATAACATTCCCACATAAACTCCATTCGGAACACATTATATATGTATACATATTAATCATAAAATCGCCACAAACGCAATGGTAAAATTTTGAGTCTATATTCTTATAATCCGAAAAATGATTATTTTCACCATTTTCGCGCTCTTTTGGAATTTCATCCCTGAAATTTGACCAAGTTAAAACCATGTAATCCCTTGACTTCACTTATGTAATCACATCCAATTAGTGTATATCTAATTTTTGCAACCATCAGCGTCAATGTACAAAGTGTATCACATCATGAAATATATAAATGTTTCTAAGTAGTACCTCCTATATGAATGCTCTTTTCTTTTAAAAATTCTTTCTCAAAATAAGATGCAAATGTTCTAAATATACTTGCAATTGTTCATAAATGCAATAATTTAAAAATCAAGATAGCTTTTCATCCAAATTTAGCCATACTTCTACATAATAGAAGTATAATTCAATCAATTTTCATCCAAAACCCTATCACGTACTTTTAATATTCGAATTTCAAAAAAAAAAAAAATTAGTTTTTTGAACTCGGCTTCTTATGCTTAAAGAAGGTAAGAAATGTTAAACTATACATTTTCCCTTCACTTTTATGCAAGTACTTGGAAATTTTCTTAGTGTTTTACCGAAACCCTATTTTTTTCGGGTATAGTTTACATAAGAAAAAAAAATCTTTTTAAATTTTACAAACTTCATATTGGAGAAATTCTTTTTCTCCCTTAGTTTTTCATTTTTTATTATTGTAACTGCCTTTTATATTTATATTTTATTTGTCGTTTCCCTTTTTAGTGTCTCGTTTTCTTTTGTTTGCCTCTTATTGACTACACCCATTGTCTATTTTCTTTTCGAGTGATCATAATAGAAACATAGAAAAACAACATTTTGCAAATAAACATCGACTTTTACAATAAACAACATAACATTTATGTAAGGATACACACTACTTGATGGAAAGAAAATACAAATCCTACGTTCAAGAAATTTTAACAAGTTAAATGATAGATTTTACATATGGCAATGATTATTAAGTTTGTGATTTGTTAATACTATTTGTCGTTCGATCAGATTTGTCAACGATAACATGAATTAGTAAAACTAGAATTAAGCATTGCTCTTAGTTTCCATAACGTTTAAGGAAAATGCTACTAAAAGCACCTCCCTTCTCTTTATTACAAGTGTTAATACACTTGTAATTTTGCACGCAACATTCCATGCATGATTTACACATGTCTTACGAGGTGTCATTACCATATTCTTCCATTCCATTTATAAATATACCTCCTTTCCTCCCTTAAACACCATTCCACTCTTCTCTTCCATTTCTTCTCCTTCTTTATCTTAAATCCATGGTATCCTATGCCTTTCTTCCTTATTCCTCTCCTTGTTCTCCTCCCTCTTTCTCCCTAAATTCGGTCAAAGTTGCCTCTTCCTCCTCCTCCAAAATTCTGACCTTTTCTCCTCTTAAAAAAGAAAAGAAAATGGAGCTTAATAATTATTTTAATTTATAAAGAGTCGACAAGGAAATTCTGTTAGTTTGGGATAACTATAGTCGGTCTAGTGGTCCTACAATAAAGATTGGTGGAGTGGAACCCCAAGGTGAGAACTCGACACTTATATTTGTTCACTTTTTATGCTATGTGAATTGTTATTGATGATATGGTTAATTAGTTATTATTGCAATATAAGAGTTTAGTGGAAAACGCTTGTACATACACTATTATATATATACCCATATGTTGACACCTAAAATTGTTGTCAACACCAGAGAGTCCAAAAAATTTGAAACTTTTATGTCCAGAGCGGAAAAGCAAAAGAGATACAGTGATAATGTGCAGGGAAGTAAAGGACACAGTTATTTATAGTGGTTCAGCCCGTCGGGGCCTACGTCCACTTTGAAGGCTGTACTGATTTTATTGCATCAAAACAAAGTGCAACAAGACTATTACAAGATGCTCCAATGATTAGCAATATCCTCTTAGTACTTGTTATTGGTCTTCCGTGCTGAGAGAGAGTAGTTGAGGAGTTGTCGATGTTGTAGCATGGCCTAGTGAGGCGGAGTCTAGGCCGAGGGAGGCGGAGTCGAGGCCGAGTGAGGCGAAGTCGAGGCCGAGTGAAGCGGAGTCGAGGCCGAGGAAGAGTCGAGGCCAAGGCGGAGTCGAGGCCGAGGCGAAGTCGTGGACGAGGCGGACTGGAGGTTGAGTGAAGCCAAGTGAGTCGAGGACGAATGACGCAGAGTCGAGGCCGGTGTCTGAAGGAGACAGAGTCGAGGCTCGGTGTCCGCAGGAGGTGGAGTCGAGGCACGGTGTCCGCAGGAGGCGGAGCCGAGGCCTTCTTCTTCCTCGTTGAGTGGGAGAAGTGTTGACTTGGTCTACAAGTCCGAGAGGTCCGGAAATATCCGAAGATGGTGTAATGTCCGGAATCATGGCTAACCCTCATGAGTATGCTCATGAGTCTAAGCACATTTATCTTCTTTCTTGCATGATGAAGGAAGGTGCCTAGGAGGCTTTGGGGAAGAAGATGGAAACCATTAAAGCTTGGGAGAGAGAGCTTGGACCAACCTCTTGAATGAAGGAAGTGAAGGGGTATTTATAGTGGAGAGGTTAGGTGAGGGTAGGTGAAAAGTAGGAAGGGATAAAAAGGAGTGGGGTTTTCACTATGGAGTGATCAACCAAAAATAAGTGATTGGCGTGTGCCGATTAGCTATTTTTAGGTGATCAACATAGCCGGGAACTTGCCGGGGCAAGCTTTGGTTATGTCGTATCCCAAGGCGTATCCCTCCAGATAATCTCGAACCCCAACGTGTCGAAGCCCAAAAACTCGAACACCTTCCTTGGGTATGAACTTCAAGCCCCGTGGGGGTTCGAACTTCGAGCCCCGTGGATGTTCGAACTTCGAGCCCCGTGGGGTTCGAACTTCGAACTTCGTAGGGCACGAATTTCATACCCCGAAGGGGTACAAAATTCGTACCCCTAGGGGTACGAGGAGCGCAAGGAAAGAGGACAATGAATGTCGAGGCTAAGGCCTTTGCCCTTCCGGTGAAGGATTTGCGATTTTTTGTAAGAGCGGTGAGGTCCTTATTGGTGCGATCCCTTCTTGACCTATTTCCTTTGCTTTGCGGCGAAATTCCCGTCTTAAACCATACACGATCCGTTGACTCGAGCGCGCCTTGCATACTCTTCGGAACCAGGCCAAAAAGCCGGTTAACATTTTCTCCCTCAAAGTATGTCTTGTGTGAACGAGACGTGCTTTGAAGTAAGACAAGTATGGCGATGGACAAAAAGATCTCTGTAGCATGCTTAGCGACTAGTCGTGACCTTTTCCTTGAGCTGTGTGCCGGGAGTGCGCTGCTTCGAAACGTTTGAGACGCATCGTTGAAATTTATCAGTATGAATTTTAGGACTCCGGCATTGTTAATAGCTTTGACTCAAAGCGAGTCTTGCCGCTTAGGTGTCAACTTGCCCAAAGCGCCTAATTTTTGTATGTTAGAGAGATTGATTGTTAGTTGGCGACTCCCGATTGCATCAAAGTGCAAACGGTTCGTTGTCGGGTCTGAATCGTGTATGCATTCACACGTTTGCACGTGGTTTCGCACAATGCGATCTGAGTTGGAATAGGTAACATGAAGGTGAATTGCACGCCAAGGCCTTACGCTCGTGCATTTTCGCTTCGAAGAGTTTTTTGAACCATTAAGGCTTGTGAGCACACATTTGGTTAACGAATCAGGTCGGACTGCTTGATTGATATTTCAGAAAAGTGTGTGTGCAGTCATTTCTGTAGCCGTGGCGTGCAACCACATAATGCAGCTATCGAAATGTCGTTGAATTGGAGCCTGATGGCTTGGTGAGTCCCGCTGAATCACTTGGGTTCATAGGCATGGGATCACTCAACGGTGAAAGTTGAGCCCTGAATTGTCCCTAAGCGCAAGCCGGTCTCAGCGATCATAGTTTCGGGGCCTCATATACGCGAGTGTCATTGTAAGGACAATACTTCACGTATGCCGTGGCATGTAATCGTGTAGATTTTCCTTTGGGGCGAGATCGGACCCAAATGTCGAGGGTGCACGCTTCTGTTGTTGGACGTTTGGTGAGTACCCGAGTAGTTGCTGAGCCGTGACTGGCTTTGAAGTGGAGTATTTGAAGACAAATGAACGTGACCACAGCTCGGTGCATGGTCCTGAATTTTGATCTTGAAGGGTTTGCTCGGAGCTTGCCGATCCCATAGATGCGCTTGCTTCCTTTCTTCTCTTCTTTGAACGAAAAATCAGCTTAAGACATGAAAGGTACAAAATTCTACGTTTATACTTCGGGTGTTCGAGTTGTTCTTAGGTTTCCAAAGAGGGGAAGAGGTATATGGACAGCCAGAGGATTCCCGAGATTGTCACTTAAGAGCGTGGAGAGGTAGATTCTAGGATGCGAAAGTAGGGATTCGAGGACAAGTATTTGGGGATACGGGATTGGACTTTGTAACCCAAACACTTCTTAAATCTTTCCGGCTCTTCAGGAGTTTGAAGCTTGTTTGAGGAGATGATCACTAAGTCGGTACATGGGAGAACGAAATAGAACTTTGCACTCCCATGAGTTTGTTAAGCCCTGGCTTCGATCTTGAGTTAGTGAGCTTGAACCTTCGCATGGTGCCGGATGGGTGGACAATGATTAGTGAGTTATGGTCTTGCAACGTGGTTCTCAAGGAATGGGCTTGCTTGGATTGGCGGCTCGAATGCGTATGTAAGACATGGACATATGGTTGAGTTGTTAGTCTCGGGATCCGATAAATAACCCAACCATGACGCAGTTGCAACTCGACTCTAGCATCACGCTGGCGGTCGGTGATGGCTATGGCGGTAGTTGTTGAGGCTGAAGGTTGCCGTCATGTTCCGGAGTGTCTAGTTTTATGGAGTCCGGACACTGATGGAAAACTGAAAAACCTCCGGGGCCTGGATTTTGGCTCTAGAATGCCTTCATTGCAAGGTGAAGGCGCTCTTAAGACGGTATCCCCAAGTGATGCTGTGAAGACAACGCTAGTGCCGACACTGAAGGGGATCTGATTGGGTCCTGTTATGGCCATGCTGATGCGATAATCGGTAGAGGGCTGCCCCCAAGCACGGCTATCTGCTAGATTCTTCTCGACGTCAGGGATGAGCTAACAAGATCGGATCGTTGATTAATGTTTCATATCTGGTCTATAATTGAAGTTGAACGTAACACAATTAATTGGTGAATGATTCTGGAAACTGACTTATTCGGACTGACCGCACGGATATGTGCGTAAGATATGGACGTACGGTCAAGCCATTAGTCTTAAACCCAATTACGTTGTGACCATTATTCGATCCGAAAATGGTGTTCATGGTTACTGGTAATCATGGTTTTAGTTATTAAAGCTAGATGCCGTCACAGTATTCCAATGCTCTTGTAAGTAGGAAGCTTTTGCATTGAGAGGTGTGGGTCAGCTTCGCGTTGCGTTTCAGCATGAGTATGATGGCAGGGTGTTGAGACTTTGAGAACCTATTTAACAGGTGTGGGAACTTGAGAACTTAGGAAAGGCGCATTGAGATATGCATTTTGTATTACGTGTACTGTGACTTTGTCCCAATTTCCCTATTCCTCGGGGGACTAGTTATTGTGTTTCTCCCCTTGTCCTTCAGTCTGGGCCTCCATGCCCAGCCTGTTTGTTATTGGCGGAAGGTCAGAAGCTTCCGAGACCCGAGCTTTTGGGTCTGAGTTATCCTTGTGGAGAGGTGTAGATCCTTTTAAAATGGTTTCTTCGAAGGTTATGGCAATGGAAATGCCAGCGCGGAAGCTGGTGGGGATCCTCCTCGGGTCTATGATGAGTAAGTTGGTGCAAGGATAGGTGGGGGACTGCCCCGAGCTCGAGTACTTGCTAATTGAAGAGGATGTGAGCAATGAACCGTCAAAAGTCAAATAGTTGCATCTTTTGTTGGGCAGCCCCCTTGGAGTGGAGGCAACACCAGGCTTTTCCCTTGTACTTCCTCAAGCGTCCGAGTCCCGGTTGGAGTTACAGCAGGAACAATCTGGAGATGTAGGAGAACCCGTAGCTTCGGGAACCCACAATTATATGAGTCTCTTTGGAGGAGGAGAGGTTGTGGTTGATTGAAGTACTTATGCGATGGGCGTAGCTGATGTAAGCTTGCAAACAATGCAGGCTATGGTGGAAGATCAGGAATCCCAGATGGTGGAAAAGTCCGAGGAGTCAGAGGGGAAGAGGGATAGGTTGAGGCCGCCATACAAGATGCATGGGCAAAGGCTAGGCAGGATGCCGAGGAGAAATCTGCCGCTGTGGTTTTGGAGAAGTGGGCCGATATTGAGGCGGAGAAGGAGAGGACCTCTGAGTAGGCTAGGAAAAAGGAAAGTCATCGATAATGCCGAGAAGAGATTGAGCAAGGCGTCAAGAAGGCTTGGGGAAAAACCCAGGCTGCATTGGTCCTTGCTTCTTACACCATCCCTAAGGCGCTGCCATGTATTGCCCTCGGGGGTTACGATAATCACAAGTGGCGAGGATGATGTCGGGAGGCGCACATCGATGTCTCATGAATCCATTACTCTTACGAAGAGTTGAGGATGAGGAAGCAGTTCTGGAAGGAAGGGACCCATCACTAGTGGTGACCCGCTGAGTGCCGAACCTGTGTAGAAAAAAGAAAAGAAAAGAGAAGGATGAGTAGCATCAGTAATTGTTAAAGGAATTATAGATACTTTGGATCAGGTAGACTGATCGTATATGCAAGTGCGGTTCTCGCTTTTGGTCCTTAAGGACATGGTGTGGTATTCATGTACACCCTGTCATCAGAGAAAAGAGATGTTAGACATGTGGTCCATTTGGAGGGGGGCGTGTGTGTGAAAATGAAATACGAATTAGTAAAGATCGCGATTTATGTCAAGTGTTCGGATGTTCTTCTCATGTTTTCCAACATACTGTACTTGCATGAGCATGCTTGTCGTTACACTTAACAAAAATGCAATCGGGGACCGTGCCCTGGGTCGATTATTTCAGAGGAGTGTGATACAGCGCTGGCTTCTAATAAGTTTCCCTCAGCTCAGGAAACCCATAGTTTGCAAAGCCAGACTAGGTGCATGTTGTTTTGGGTTGCTCGGGGTAAGACCCACGTATAGTGAAGGCATAGGACGTCGCGATTTGCGGTTCGTCCGGTCGGTGGCCCTCCCGTCATCCATCGGGTTGGTGCGAGCAGCCGACATCGTTTATTTGTCGAGAAGAGAAGCCCAGATCATTAGCCCGTAGGGTCCGATCGTGGCCGTGGGCTACCCCTTAGCCTTGAGAGCTTCGGAGAAGAAATGATTTAAGGTCGGTCCCGGTGCTGCGCCAAGATTTGAGCGGCACCCGTAGCCAGCAGATAAATTTGCATCACTCTTGGTTGGCTATTGGGTTGCGGCCCCGAGTCGCTTGGGACTTGGGCGTGGAACGATTTATCCTCGATCTCGACGCGAGGCCGAGGTTTGAGTTAGTGGTTATTTATACTCAGTCGCACCACGGACCGACGACTCGAGTAGCGTTGCCGGCTCCTGTGCTCGGGGTGCCGGTCATAGCCAGTGTTGTTTGGCCTCGATGTTGGCTCGAGGTTCGGATGGCGGCGCCGGCTCCCATGCTCGGGGTGCCGATGCGGCGATCGTATGTTTGTACGCAAGCTAGTTGTCAGGATTAATCAAACACGTCATGCACGGAGTAAACATAGAAGGGAGAGAGGAAACTGAACATCATTTCTACGGATAACTCTGGTAATAGTAGCCTTTACAATGCCTCAAATTATGAGAAAACAAAACATCGTTCGAAGGCATGAACAATTGTACACTAAGTTATGTAGAGTAGAGGTGAAGATGTTCATTGTTCCATGCTCTTGGGAGTTCGGCTCCGTCCATGGTTGAGTGTTTGAAAGTTCCATCGCAGAGCTTCCATTGTATGAGTACGGGCCTTCCTAATGAGGAACGAGTCCTGCGGGTGGAGGAAAGACCCGTTTGAAGACGAGGTCGTCGATGTGCGTTCGAGTGGACCTCCGATTGAGTTTTTAGTCATGCCCCCAAATGGCTAGAGCATTAGTTGGAGCAGGATGGATACGATACAATGAAGAGGAGTTGTGTCTTGGAGAAGGGGCCTTGCTTTTCGTTTTCATACACACACACACACACACACACATATATATATATATCCATAGGCCTATATATAGGCCAGAATGAGGCATCTATTCGTGAATGGGTGATTCTGTTTGAATTGCAACAATAATGACTATTGAAAAGGTTGCGACCCTTTACCAATAGACATTTCCGTTGGCATTTGCGCCCAAGGTCCTATCTTTTGACCGTTGGACGATAATGTGTATGCCTTTTTTATGCTATTCAATCATCTCTCTCGCCTCCTCTTTTTTTTATGGGCGAGTTGATGGTATTAATGAGTCAATGGCCGATATCTCCAATGATAACCTCGGGGATTGTTATATCATAAAGGACGGTCGTAGGGCTGACGGAGGACTGGTATGCTCGGGCCTACTTCCGATAAGGGAGGCACATGTAGGGAGGAGTTGCAAACTGGTATCTCCGATGGCAACCTAAGTCAACTGCGCCATGTAAGCTTTAGTCCTAACGAGCCAGTGGGACGATCTTGAGGTATTATTTAACGGTTGAGGTCCTGTTTAGTGGGAATCTTTGATGAGCTCTGAGTATCTCGGAGATCCCATGCGGTGCGAATCTCCGATGTGCATCGAGTGGCTCGAAGACCCAATATAGTGGGAATCCTCAGTGAGCGTTGAGTGGCTCGGAGATTTCGTGCAGTGGGAATCTTTGATGAGCGTTTAGTAGCTCGGAGATCCCACATGGATGAGTTCCTCGAGTTTGTCTAGTAGGTGGGTCTACATGTTCGTGTTGTGTCCGCGGATACTGTAGAATCGACAATGTCCTGTAGAGTCCATTGGTGCGCTCGTCGGACTTTCAGGTCTTGGCCTTTTGTACGGTTAGGAATTGTAGGTTGCAAGATAGATTTTCTCAGGGGTGCCGCTGAGAACAATATAGCTGTGGAAGGATGGAAGTCGAAGAGTTTTCCTTTTATTATTGCTACTACCTTTGATGTTGCCGGTATGAGCAAGATTGCACAGAGCAGTGGAATTAGAGTCGTTGGCGATCTGGGCATTGCCATGAGGCAGGATGTTCAGGAGAGAAGCTCGATTCCTTTATGCTAACTTTTGGCATAGGAGGTGGTCGCCACTCATGCGGAAGATCTCCTGAACCCTCGATTGCTTTTGATCGGTCCATGCTCCATGTTTGGAATCAGGTGGCATGCCCTTTGTAAGCTGGACGAGTGTGATTCGAGGAGTAGGTTTTTTGACTTCGGCAAAGGCGGTGTTGGATCTTTTGAGGTAGCCTTTAAGAGTTTCACGAGTGACTTGGTAAATGTTTGAGGCCACCTTGGTGCCTTTGGACATTACGCCGTGCACCCCGGATTGTGCAACCGATCTCCTGATGAGTTAGTCGAGAGTTGAGATATTTCAAGGTGGAAGTCGAGATAACCATAATAGAGCCGTCTTGGGTAAGGACAGAGAAACACCTACATTTTATGGCGTCGGTGACGCGTAATTAGCCCATGTGCCATTTGTAGCGGTTGATGAAGCTTCGGGAATCATTGCTTCTTTAAGTATAGAGTGAGTGTTGGCATGTCGAAGTGCTTGCACCATTCGGTATTAAGGATAGATAGTGAATGGCTTATGCCTCGTAATGTTTTTGCAAGCGTCGTGGGCGTGCCCGTGGCTCCCTCATGATTCCACGGACCGCGTTGGCGATAATCAAAGGTTGGGTTCCTTCCTCATTATAGAGGTCGTGATCCAGTCGAGGAGTTTGGAGCCTAGCGCACCTTCTCAAAGGAAGGTCTTCTTTATTCCGTTAGTCTTCAACCTCGATTATACTTTGCGGAGGTTGGTTGAGGTGAACTTTGGCTCATTCAGATGCTAGAAGCATAGGCAACAAGTCTGGACTCCTAACAGTTTGAGTCCACCTAGCGGAGGATCGAGCGTCAAAGCAGGGAACGACTGGGATGACGTGCTCCATTTTTGATGGTTATTCTAACATTGCCGAGACTAGAGGTTAGTCGTGCCGTCATAGGATGCCACATGTGGCATGTTGAAGTGTTAGGGCCACTTAGCTTTGTGTACGATCCTAGCAAATGGACCATCCTTGAATGTACCGCAGATGACATTCCTGGTCTCTTACCCATTTCCGAAAGCAAGTAGTTGATTTTGATTGTCCAAAGTGGCACTGGTGCCCCCAGTGCTTAAGTCCAAGTTGGGAATCGATTGATTGGGAAGAAAGTCCGGTTGGATTCCAACTTGAGGGGCCACATCAGGCGTAATTCTGACTTGCGGAATCATGAGAGCAGTACCATCCAAAGCTGCGCTCGTTGGTGCTTGAGCAACGTTTCCAACTGCGAAGCCCGCAACCTAACCAACCAAAGTGTCATGGGCTGGAGCGACATCGGGATTAGGGGTGCCTCCGAGTGTAGCGGGATCAACACCATTCCGAGGAACGGCGTCAGCCAGTCGGTTAGTTTAAGGGGCTGCCCCCAAGTCCTGGGTCGCGGGTGGAGGAGAATTGGTACTTTCCTCAATAATATATGCCTGGCCAGTCAGCCCTAAAGTGCTTCCTATCATGTATTCAATTTTGGTGAGAAAGGTATTGAAAGCTTCTTCCTAATGCTCGAGTGAAGCTTTCAAATCTATGGCAGGATTCTTGACCATTCCATCGACGCCTTCCCGAGTGACGTAGTTCGATGGAGGTCCGATCGAGGAGAGTTCTTGACTTCCTCCCCCTTCAACACCTTGACCTTTAATTATAGCGTCGAGCTTCCTACGCTTAAATACCATGATGAGAAGCGATTACTTGAGTCGTAGTTGAGAACTAAAGACGAAATCCGAAGATGGGTCGGAGGAAATTACCAACATTTAGGCATTCGATTCTTTGTTGCTTAGCCATCGTGAGCGCACTCGACCGTAGGTTTAGAGAAGGGACCTAAATCGTGTCGAAGTCGAGATGGGAATTTGCAACAAAGAAACAAATTTGAGTTCTCTCCATGATGCACTTCTCCTTATCATGAGGCAGGCGATGCCTCATTGAGCATGTTGCTGGACTAACTCCCTATTTTGCCAAAATTAGGCTTCAAGACATCGCTCAGTTTCTTATAATCTTTGGGTAAGCGTGAGAAACTATACTTGAACTACCAAGACATTAGGGGCTGGATGTAATGCCACATCAGCAGTGGTTAAGATGTCGAGAAAAGGTCGCCGGAGTGACTTGATTATCATTAGATGGTTCGCCAATGATAGATTTCCCTTTTCTGGCCATTGCTGCCAAATCCGCTCGGTGGATAAGATGAAAACCGAATAGCACAAACAAACTTGTGGTCAAGGATCGGTGGGAAAAATCAGCTTCGTCGAGTTTGCGAAGGCATAGTTTGATGGAGGCTGAACGTCCCAAGTCATGGTGACTGAACAGAAGGAAATGCGAGGTTTCGATTCCTCGAAGTGACAAAACGTCGACCGTAGGTGCGCGCTTTACTCTCCCTCTATTTGGCACGCCAAATGTTGACGCCTAAAATTGTCGTCAACACCACAAAGTCCCAAAAATTTGAAACTTTTATGTCCAGAGTGGAGAAGCATAAGAGATACATTGATAATGTGCGGGGAAGTAAAGGACACAGTTATTTATAGTGGTTCGGCCCGTCGAGGCCTACGTCCACTTTGAAGGCTATACTGATTTTATTCCATCACAACAAAGTACAACAAGACTCTTACAAGACACTATAATGATTAACAATATCCACTTAGTCCTTGTTACTGGTCTTCCTTACTGAGCGAGAGTAGTCGAGGAGTTGCTGATGTTGTAGCGTGGCCGAGTGAGGCGGAGTCGAGGGAGGCGGAGTCGAGGCCGAGTGAGGCGGAGTCGAGGCCGAGGCGGAGTCGAGGCCGAGGCGGAGCCGAGGCTGAGTGAGTCGAGGTCGAGGCGGACTCGAGGCCGAGGTGGAGTCGAGGCCGAGTGAGGCGCAGTCGAGGCCGAGTGAGTCGAGGCTGAGTGAGATGGAGTCGAGCCCGGTGTCCGAAGGGGGCAGAGTTGAGGGTTGGTGTCCGCATGAGGCGGATTCGAGGCCTTCTTCTTCCTCGTTGAATGGGAGAAGTGTTGACTTGGTCTACAATGTTCGAGTGGCCCAGAAATATCCGAAGGTGGTGTAATGTTCGGAAGCATGGCTAAACCCTCATGAGTCTAAGTACATTCATCTTCTTCCTCGCATGATGAAGGAAGGTGCCTTAGAGGTTTTGGGGAAGAAGATGGAAGCCATTAAAGCTTGGAAGAGAGAGCTTGGACGAACCTCTTGAATGAAGGAAGTGAGGGGGTATTTATAGTGGAGAGGTTATTGTTAGGCACTGTGGGAAGGATCGTTAAGGCAAAGCAAACACTAGAGGGGGGTGAATAGTGTTTGTAAGAATTTTAAACAAAACTTAGATCTAAATAGAATTACGGAGTGAATCAAACAACACAAACACAATCACAGACACCAATTCAAACACAAATGCAAAATAAACAAAAATAAAGGAAAATGCAGAAAAGGAAAGAACACACCAGATTTTATTCTGGTTCGGATCACTCCTACGTCCAGTCCCGCATAATGCTGGATTGTGCAGAGTTTTATTACTATTTTCAAATAGACAAATACACCCTCCTTGATTTTATGGCTCAACAAGGAGACACCGACACCGATCCCTTGATTTCACAGCTCAACAAGGAGACACCGACCACGATCCCTTGATTTCACGATTCAACATGGGCACACCAACTCCTAAACCTTGATTTTATGGATTCAAGGATAAAACCGTTTACTCTTGACTTACAAATTGGATCTTTCAATCCAAGCAATTATAAAGCAGCCCTATAACTCTTCAATAGCACTTGATTCAGAGAGTAGAGAGTGTAGAGAGAAGAAGTTTGATCAATTTAGAAGTGAATTCGGCAGAGTATAAGTGTAAAAACTATAAAAATGAATAAGAATAATGGTAGGATGAAAGGAGATGAAGATGGAGAAGAAGAGATGTTAGAAAATTTGGTTTTGGCCACTTTTTATAGAGAATGAAGGGTTGCAACATTTCTGAAACATTTCAAATAGTGAAAAGACATTTCCCTTCAAAATTAAAAAACTAGCTGTTATATGTCGACATACATATTATGATATGTCGACATACTTATGTACAAAATTGTTTTTCAAAGCATTTTCAAGTGTTTTGATATAAAACTAATTCTGGAAATTCTTGAATAAAATTCTAATGTTGTAAATCAATATTATATGATAGAAAAACATATGAAAACATATTTTTAAACTACATAAATATATTTATAAAATTATAAGGTTTTAAACTATAAAATATAAATAAAGTATATATAAAAACTTAAGTTTGAAAAACAAAGAAGGATAAAATATAAAAATAAATAGAGAGGATTGAGAATAAAATAGAAAAAACAAAAATAGAGAGAATTGAGAAAAACAAATATAGAGATGATTGAGAAAAGAATTGAAAAAACAGAATTTTCATTTGGATTTGAACCTGGAGTGTTATTTAGAGTCTTACAAAATCTAGACTCTATAATTATATTAATCTTGAGCTCATGACATCTTGATATCTTGATTACTCATGAGTCTTGAATCTACTCTGAATTCTGAATCTCTAAAAGCTCTTAAACTGTACAGTCTTCAGTATTAATTCCTGTATATAAATCCTGCATATGTGTATATATATATATTCTAGATAAAGATGTTAGTATACATTTTATAATCAATGATAATTGAAATAAGGTTGTTGTCATCAAAACTCCATTCTCCAACAATCTCCCTCTTTTTGATGATGACAACCTCAGTTTATAAAATATCGCGCCTGTATATGCCTGTTTGATGATGATCCTCTTATACTCCCCCTGTCTATAAGAATTCTATAAAATTATGCCTATATTTTATAATTTCTCCTCCTTTTGGCATTATCAAAAATAAAGATTAAAGATACTTCACCTTAATCCTATAACTATCCAAATAATTCCTATACCTTTCTAAAAGTACCCCCCTGAGTCCTAAATCTATGATCATAAAATACTCCCCCTAAATCCTATATCTATCTATACATATTCTATTATAATATTCTATATAACTATCCCTGATTCTATGATACCCTTATATCTCCCTCTAACTCTATGATTCTAAGCCTAAAAGATTATAAATCCCCCTAAAATTATGACTATACTAGTCTAATAGAAGTATAATAAACAAGGCAATCTAATCAATGTTTATAATAAACTCTAATAATCAATCCAAACAAGCAATTCAAGTAATTAATTCAAGCAATTTATTTAAGCAATTAATTCAAGCAATCAATGTAAGCAATCAACCAAATCAATCAAATTAAATAATATGTTTTAATAAACACTTCTTGAACCTTTAATAAAACCTAGAAACAATAAAACTCCCACTTAATCTAATACAAGACTAAACCTCCAATTGTTAGGGGTCATCACTAAACAGTGGCCTAGCCTGTACTCTAGTTCCCTTAAAATTATAATAAGACCATAATCTAGATAAAGAAATAACTCCGATAAGATGTCCTTAAAATTATGATATAAGTAAAGTAATTAAATCCAATCAATGAATCATTTTAAGTTTTGTTGTCACAAAACATCAACTCAAACATGAAACTAAACATTCCTTGTAACTTCTATCTATCCTAAAACCTATAAAGCTCCTATCAGCTATAAATTCATGAGTATATTTCTAACAAACCTATCAACCACTAATGAAATTTAACCATGTCAAGTAAGTATATCAAGTTATTCAAGTCAAACAAACAAACAAACCAAATACGTCAATCAATTCAATCAAATTAATCAAGACAAAGTAAATATGTTATGTATTTAATTAATAATCCTATATTTCTAATAAAAACTTTTCATACTATATACTTGTTAGTGTGGAGTTAAAGTTAATATGTAATGTAGTGTGTGAAGTATGTTGATTATAATGTAGTATGAAATGTATGTCATATGAAAAACAATATGAAATGCAACTTATGGTGTGAATAATCTTGATATGAAATGCAATTACAATTTATAATGAAGATATGAAATAAGATGTATAATAATAGTATGCAGAATGATTTGGTGATAATATCTATTTTGGTAAAATATATTCAAAGTACTATCTAACTATTATAAATTATTCAAATCAAACAATGATAATGTTAATTTCTAGACTTAGGTTAATTATTTTAATGAAATTGATTAAAAGAATAATAAAGATAAGAGTTTAATTAAAAATATTCATGATAAGTAGTAAAATATTCAGAAAAATCATGAAGTTAAATGATATTAGTAGGGTAAATATTGTAAAAAAAATTGAAGATCTTTCTAAAGAGATATAAAATTTGTATAATATAAAGTAAGATATATAAAATATATTCATAAGTATATATAAAACTAATTTAAAAAGAACTTAAAATTTAATTTATGAGATATACATTAATATTTTGATACAAATCAATTTTAAATTTAAACTTTAGAAATTAAAACATGTTTATTTGCTAAAAAACCATTTATACTTTAGAAGAAAACAATATAAAGTTATTTATAAAACTACTTAAAAAAATCATGTATATATATTTCTTTATGTTAAGTAAAATATACAAGTTTTATAAATCTTAATAGGAAGTCAAATTAAGTATGAAGTTACAAATGGTATTTGTAATAATGTAACCCAAAATTGTTATGAAATCATAAGAATAATGTGTAAGTTAAACTATACATGTTTAAACTATATAAAAGATGAATAAATTTATATTTTATAACAATATCAAAAAGTTATATTAACTCTATATATCATATTAACATGTTTATATAGTTTTATTAAATTATATATTTTAATATATATATTTTGAAACAAGGTATAAGAAAATAAGTAGACGGATAAAGTTAATAACTAACTGACATTTTCTAATTGAAAACATGGAGGGAAGTTTGAAAGTTTAAATATTTGGATAAAATATTTGAATTTCATTCTATAGGCTGATATGTTAACATATAGATATATGTATGTTGACATAGATGTATTATTTCAAAGAATATGGTTTTGTGACGTTGGTTTTAAAATATACATTTATATTTCAGATTTAACTATTTCCTGACATAATTCTAATCCTAACAAACATCCAAAATTTATTTTATTATTATATTAATTTTATTATAATTATTTTTGAATTTCAAATTTCAAATTTTAAATTTCAAAATTTAATTTCAAAGATTAAATTTCAAATTTAAAACAAAGCAAAGCATCAATTAAACCAAAAATTTAAAAATTAATTAAGGCATACCCAGTTTTTAGATCCATTTCTTCAATATTCTATGAATTCTGAATTGATCTTCTGAAATTTGATGATGAGATCTGTTCTATTGCGACGGCCTCGTTTTTTTGATCAGGATAGTGTATTCATTTGCTGAATTTAAACATCGTATGAGAAAGATATTGAAGATTTATTTGTTCAACAAACTTGGCGCCAAAATTTGAATTTGAATTTTGAATGAATGGACACTTCAACTACTATATAAAGGCCCAAAAGTCATGTCTCTTCATAACTACTCCTCTTCTTCTTCCTCTCGTTTTTCACATTTAATCAAACTTTCAGGTGGCATAACTTCTTCGTTTCTTAACGCAATTGGACGAAATCAACGGTAAATCGAAGAGGAATTCGAGGACTAAGATCTAGTAGCAGTTTGGGGGATGAATTTGGATGGTATTGGGGTGCAGCAAGTCGAAACAATAAGAGGTATGAATAAAATCCCATAATAGTTTTCAGTTTTGAATCGCCAACTTCAAACTGCCATATCTCACTCAATTTTGATCGGAATTTGACAATCTACCCATCAAATCAACCGTGATAATGAGAAATACAATATGAAAGAGGATTTGGGACAAAATAGTCTAACTTGTGGATGCAATTTGAAGATAATCGTCGACTGTTTTGGTTTCCTTCTCTCTTTATTCACCAAAATTTCATTTGATCATTACTTGGTCAATTCTTGATGGAATATCATGAGATCAGCGACATTATGAAGAAAATGAAGAGATTTACAACATGAAGATAAGTTGTAGATGAAAATCCAAAGTTGTAAATTGATTTGGTACCCATTTCTTTTCTGATTTATATTATATGTATATCCATTTTTTCTTGGTGTCTCTTCTCCCCTTTTTGATTTCTTTTAAGAATTTGAATTTTCAATAGCCACCATTTCGGAATTTGAATTGCCAACAGCCACGTCACCCATCTTTTCAGAGTTTGAATATCTAATAGCCATATAACACATCTTTTCCTGTAAAACAACACAACTTTTCAAATATTCAAATAATTTTTCAAGTAATTCAAATGTCTTCTCAAATATTCAAATAACTTTTCAAATAATCAAATGATTTTCAAAATAACTAACTACAATAATATCATGAAAGTTTTGTAACATACCCATAGATCAAAATTTAAAAAACATTTCAAATTTCAAATTTTCAAATTTCAAAAATCAAATCATAGTAACTTGATTTTTCAATAAAATTGAATGTAGACTCATCTAATACTTGATGCAGTACATGAATTAAAACTAGTATTCAAAATTTTCCATTTAATATTTTCAAAAATCAGATTATGAACTTTTTGAAAGACATTGCTCTGATACCAATTGTTAGGGACTGTGGAAAGGATCGTTAAGGCAAAGCAAACATTAGGGGGTGAATAGTGTTTGTAAGAATTTTAAACAAAACTTAAATCTAAATAGAATTATGGAGTGAATCAAGCAACACAAACACAATCACAGACACCAATTCAAACACAAAAGCAAAATAAACAAAAGTAAAGGGAAATGCAGAAAAGTAAAGAACACACCAGATTTTATACTGGTTCAGATCACTCCTACGTCCAGTCCCACACTACGCTGGATTGTGTAGAGTTTTATTACTATTTTCAAATGGCCAAATACACCTCCTTGATTTCACGACTCAACAAGGAGACACCGACTCCTATCCCTTGATTTCACGGCTCAACAAGGGCACACCAACTCCTAAACCTTGATTTCACGGATTCAAGGATAAAACCGTTTACTCTTGACTTACAAATTCGATCTTTCAATCCAAGCAATTACAAAACATCTCTATAACTCTTCAATAGTACTTGATTCAGAGAGTAGAGAGTGTATAGAGAAGAAGTTTGATTAATTCAGAAGTGAATTCGGCAGAGTATAAGTGCTAAAACCATAAAAATGAATAAGAATAATGGTAAGATGAAAGGAGATGAAGATGGAGAAGCAGAGATGTTAGAAAATTTGGTGTTGGCCTCTTTTTATAGAGAATGAAGGATTGCAATGTTTCTGAAATATTTCAGATAGTGAAAAGACACATCCCTTCAAAATTAAAAAACTAGCTATGTCAACATACATATTATGCTATGTCGACATACCTATGTACAAAATTGATTTTCAAAGCATTTTCAAGTGTTTTGATATAAAACTAATTATGGAAATTATTGAATAAAATTGTAATGTTATAAATCAATATTATATGGAAAAACATATGAAAACATATTTTTAAACTATATAAACATATTTATAAAATTATAAGGTTTTAAACTATAAAATATAAATAAAGTATATATAAAAACTTAAGTTTGAAAAACAAAGAAGAATGAAAATATAAAAACAAAATAGAGAGGATTAAGAATAAAATAGAAAAACAAAAATAAAGAGAACTAAGAAAAACAAAAATAGAGATGATTGAGAAAAGAATTGAAAAATCAGAATTTGAATTTGGATCTGAACTTGGAGTGTTATTTAGAGTCTTACAAAATCTAGACTCTATAATTATATTAATCTTGAACTCTTGACATCTTGAGATCTTGATTACTCATGAGTCTTGAATCTACTCTGTATTCTGAATCTCTAAAGGCTCTTAAACTGTACATTCTTCAGTAATAATTCTTGTATACAAATCTTGCATATGTACATATATATATTCTAGATAAAGATGTTAGTATATATTCTATAATCAATGATAATTGAAATAAGGTTGTTGTCATCAAAACTCTATTCTCCAACAGTTAGGTGAGGGTAGGTGGGAGTAGGTGAAAAGTAAGAAGCGATAAAAAGGAGTGGAAAAAGGGATAAAAAGGAGTGGGGTTTGCACTACGGAGTGGCCAACCAAAAATAGGTGATCGGCTTATGCCGATCAGCTACTTTTATGTGATCAACATAGCCGGGAACTTGCTGGGGCAATCTTTGGTTATGTCGTATCCCCAGGCGTATCCCTCAGGAAAATCTCGAACCTCGATGTATCGAAGCTGATATACACGTAAACGTGTATATTTTATTCGCATATTTATCTTATTTTATCTTTTAAATAATTGATATTGTGTATTTATCGCTGTGTTTTCAGATTGTTGACAAGAATCATGGTTTAGAGCGCTTGATGAATAAAGCATGAAGAATTTGCTGAAAAAGAGTGAAGTTAAAATTACTAAAGCTTGAAGAGTTTAAAGCTTGAAGAACGGTTGCAAATAGAGTTCAGTTGGGTAGACTTGGCTCACTAAAGATTCATAGTGTGTTCACATTGGCTCAATTGCAGACCATTTCACTCATGTAGCGTTCACATTAGCTCCTTTGCAAGGCTTCTCATTCAAACGTGTTCACACTTAGCTACTTGATTTATGTGTTATTTTGAAAACGGGTTTTTGTCCCACATTGTGTGATGAGCCTCTTAGCCTTGGCCAATACAACTATAAATACCTTTTATCTCATTCATTATAAAACACAGTTAGTTTTATTCTGTAGTTCTCTTCTTGGAATAAAACTCTTCTTCACCTTTCTCTCAGTTGTTATTTTATTTTATTTTATTTATGTTCATGTTATTTAATTTCTGTTTTTCTTCTTCTTTAGCTATGTCTAGCTAATCCCCTTTGATTAGGGGGTGATGACGCTAATAGATATGATTCAACATGAATCACATAGCCAGTAGATGAGGACTTTATATATGTAGATCTAGATCTGTTTAAGGGTTAGATCTGAACCTTCATATTCTGTGTCGTTTAAGAGCTATGCTCCTTCACAGGGTATATTCGTGTTCGATCTAACAATTATCAGATTTAGATCTAGTTTTAGGTTTTAGAAATTAATTTGTGAATCTGTCCTTATAGTCTATGGTTGTTTAAGAGCTCAGCTCCTGCATAGGCTATGCTTGTCGTTATTTACTTATTTGTTTCTAAGAATCTATTTATCGTTGATTCGTGTTTGTGACAGAAACATGAATTAGATCTATATTTATTTGTTGGCTATTGATGAGTGTGAATCTAATCTATGTCATTATTCCCTAATTGCTTTCTCTTATTAGATAAATCTCTCTTTTTTATTTAATTGCTGTTATTTTTTTGTGTTTTCAATCAATCAAAATTCTGGAATAACTTGATTGGATTTATTAATTAAAATATTTTTGGTCCCAGAGTTCGATACCCTCTACAACAATCCTTGTTGTTTAGGAAAGCCGAACGGATTTTACAGTTGTTTACAATTGCAAAATTTGTTTGCAAACAGAAGCCCAGAAACTCGAACCCTTCCTGGGGTACGAACTTCGAGCCCCGTGGGGGTTTGAACTTCGTGCCCCGTGGGGGTTCTAACTTCGAGCCCTGTGGGGGTTCGAACTTCAATCCCCATAGGGCACGAATTCCGTACCCCGAAGGGGTACAAAATTCGTACCCTTAGGGGCATGAGTATTGCATGGAAAGAGGACGATGAGGATCGAGGTTAAGGCCTTTTCCCTTCTGGGGTTCGAGGTGAAGGATTGGCGATGTTTTGGAGGAGCGGTGAGATCCTTGTTGGCGTGATCCCTTCTTGACCTATTTCCTTTGGTTTGCGGCGACATTCCCGTCTTCAACCATACACGATCCGTTGAGTCGAGCGCGCCTTGCGTACTTTTGGGAATCAGACCAAAAAGCCGATTAACACCATATATGCTCGTGTGAAGGATGAATGGATGCTTCGTGGTTGTTATTAGTGATAATATATGCATTATACTTGTTATACACACATATATGGATTTATAGGGATATCAAATAAGTCTCGAACCAAGTCGATATTATAAACGAATATTTTATTCAATTTGAACGTTGCAAATGGTTTTCTAAATTATTTGAAGGAATTTATATTATGGTCAAAATAGAGCTTGTCAAAATAAATGCTGGAATGTTCTAGGATGACAGAGAGGATAGTGTCTAGGCTTGAGTTAGGAAATTATAGTTCCCTGCTCTCCCCGGCTATCCCTAACTGATCGGATGGATGGGATGGTTAATTCAAAATTTAATTTGGAATTTAATTTGAAACTATTTGAATTAAAAATAAATTGGAATTTAATTTAATATTAAGTTGAATTTTAAATGTAAAGTTTTGATTTCCTATCCAGAAAGTGTTTTAAAATGGTATTAGAAGTATATAATGATTTTCTAACGTATTTGAAACAGTTCGGAATAGTTACTATATGAATTTATAATAGAGCTTGTCGCACAGCGACAGTTCGCATGTTTTAATTATAAACATTAAGTGCTTATAACTTTTGCAGTTTAAATCGGATTTCCACGAAACGAAAAACGTTTTATTTTCATTAACAAGGGCTTTCAAATGAGTGAATGTAGATTTTAATTTTGACTTATAATTCAAAGTTATGTTTAAAACAATTTAGAAAAGATCGCTATAAGTGGAGTTAGTTAACTATAATTATAAAATGGCTGCTATAAATCATTTAAAAATATGGAAATTTTTTATAAAATCATAATTAATTATTTGAGAATTATTTATGGTAAAATTATGAAGTTTGGATAACACAAAAGTCATTTTACTTAAACTAGCCAATATTAGTATTTTGAAACACTTTCTGAAACGCTTTTGGAACATTGTTTTGTTAAAAACTGAGTTTTAAACTAATCTAGCTTTATATTTTTTTTCATAACCTTAGTAAATGATTTCTAATAAGTAATAAAGTATTTTGAACTATAATTTGAGTTTGCAAACATGAAGTATGAGTTGAGACTTGATTTGTTGCTATATATCCACATGGTTTTAAAGTTGCGTTTATTATTTGGAAAGACCCGGATTGGATTGACGTTTGAAAATCATTCCAAGTAATAATACGACATTATGGAGAATTTGAAGGCATTGAGGACGATATCGAATTCCAGACCCTTCATATCATAAGAACGACGTGCTGAATGTCTCAAATGGGTAGCTTCATTTGCAGATGGATTTTATACCAGCTTAGTGGCAAGAAGCCGGAACGTATGTGGAGGAATTCCGGATTGTGTTTACGTTCAGACCCAGAATGGACTTGTATGGATTGTGTGTCTGACATTGTAATTAACTGCATAGCAACTAATTTCTGTTAAATATATATCTGTATGGTGGCAGAGGAATTATTCTCTTGCTTAACACCCTTCTCTGAGACGTATGAGCTTAGAGGCTATATATTGGTAGACATCAGTTATGTGTTGTGAATTGACAATGTGGCATACTTAAGTTATGAGCTAGTGATGATCAAAGCATGGCTTATTGAAGCACAGCTTTGTGTATAACGAAACTTCGGCAAGCCTCACACCATAGAAATTGCAAAAACAGGAAAGATGCAGCAATGTTAAGGGTAGTCATTTCCTTCTAGATAAAAACTGTACCATGGTATGGAGACCAGGTATTACTTATGTGGTGACTTCTACTTACGTGGATGTTGATGCTGCAAGGCCTCGGTGAAAGGTTGGTAACGACCGGGAAGTGATATAATCAGGCGTGCTCTAAGTTACCTAGTTACAGAGGTAACCCAGACTTGTGTTGGTAGAGAGCCCGTTTGGTTCTCGGGGCGTCCCTCTAGAGGCGTACGCATCGGTTCAGTAAGGAAGTTCCTTTGCCTGGTCGTTTTTTGGAAATTCATTATCTATTACGAGCTTTTACGATTTCATTTGTATAGTCTACTGGTTACGAGTAGGAATATGTCAGCATAGTGGGATGGGGCATTATATTGTCTAAGATTCATAAATTTATTTGCGAAATTGATTTTCACACTATGCACTAACAATAATATGGAAAATGGTTTCCACGTATCAAGCATGTTTGACTATCATAAGGAGAAACCTCGCCCATGTGTGCGTTTACCTTGTGTGTGTGCCGCGAGATCTTACGTTAGTTTCATTTTCTAAAAAGCATTGCAAATTTTATTGCACATAACAAATATATATTGAGTTCTCACACCAGTCCCATGACGGACCTGGATTTTATTTGTTTTCCCACAAAACTCTGGGTGCCCAAAATTTTCCACACGGGCAACCTAGTGTCAGGTTTAGTAGCTGTATTTGGAGCCTACATCTTAGAGCCTTTTCTAGTGTGTCTTTGCTTTAGTGGAGTTGCTATTACCATGGAGCATCTTTAGCCGTTCCGTGGAGCGTTTGGTTTTTGTGGGCATCAGTGATTTGGAGCTATTCAGGTGAAGATTGTAATGACCCGAAAATCCGGTCTAATTTGAGCTGAACAAAAACACAAGTCCAACCAGAAATTGCACTGGAAATTCAAGAAATTAATAGAAAGAAGATAGAGGGTGAGGATAGATAAAATAGAACTAATAGAAAAGAAGAAGAAGAAGAGCACAATATCAGAGTAACACGAATCTCACAGCGGAACGAACAACATATAATAGATAACATATCCTTGAAATAAAATCAGTATATGTTTACAATAACATTATCAGAGTACACACTTACAACACAGCGGAAATAACTATAGCTCTATAATCCTGAAGCCTCCTGCTCCAAGCTCTTCCAGTATATCTGTAAATTTCTGACTACTTGACTGCCCATACAAAATTGGGCACCCAAGAGTTTAGGGAAGACAAAACAAAATAAACTCCGGGTCAGTCATGGGACTGGTATGAGTAAAACAGTTTAAAACAGATTGAGCCATTAAATGATATCTCATAAGACCACGCCGTATAATGGAACGGGTTTTTCCCTTATGAGAATCCAAAATATCTTTATATCAAAAACCTTTTGATATTAAAATAATGTCTATCAACCACAATATAATAATAATCTAGCAGAAACGCTTTCATCTCACGTTCTACATATATAGTATACAATCAAAACCGTAAGCACGTATTGGGTAATGGATTTCCAACTATGACAAGGTATGGAACCACCTTTCGATCAGTGTACTCTAGGAACGATACACTGGAGTTCAACAAGAACATCTTGCAACTCAGCCACACATGACCGACCACTCATTTTGCTTGAGTGTATCGAATGTATATCACCAACGGTTGGGATCAGCAATTGTTTCCCGTATATATATATATATATATATATATATATATATATATATATATATATATGGGACAACATTGATAGATTAAAGAAGCAAATGAATATTCTCTAGATAGGTGATTATACATCCTACTTCGGTGCGACCGACTTAGCCATGCTGCCTGCCCGATTTCTGTCATTTACCGGATGTGAGGCTAGAAGCTACGCTTATCTTTTCACATACCACATCTTCATTCACTTAGAATGTCACATCGTCATACCCTCTAAATCACAAATTGATTTTCCCAAAAATACCACGGGTATAAGCTAAGAGAAACAAAATCCTCCGCCACCAACGTAAATACGTTTGAAACGATCAACTTACGTGATCTACCGGATATACTCTGTCAGACCTTCATCCATACAAGTTGTCCTGGGACTAGACAAACCGAAGGCACTATTCTGTAAACAGGATAGCCCTTGCATAACTCCGTCTTCAATTATCTTTGGCATATATGATTCGCAACGCTTATGCCAATACGGAGTGGTTCTTCGGATAATAATCCAACCGGTCTCTCCATATTAACAACGTTAAAATGGTCAAAAACTTCGATAGACGACGAGTTAACTATCAAAGAAAAACACGTGTGCAAACAACGATATTATTTCCAATTGGAAATTATATCGATCAATCATCAACCATATATATATATATATATATATATATATATCTTCTCATTTATATGTTCAGAAATTATACGTTATTAACACTAGAAAGAAACATTTCCATTCGTTTATTTACGTATCATTATCCTTCCACAACTATCAGTCCCTAACTATAAACTAGTATGAGAATGACTACCCAAGTATAAACCCCGAAGGCCGAAACCAACATCAGATCGATACTCAGAAAACCATTCAACTTACTAATCTCTAGTCAGTTTCTAATTTTTCTTAACTTTATTTCTTTAATCTCTAATTGAATAACTCTATTTGTTTAACTCCTATCCGAATAACTAATATTGAATTTAACTCCATTCGCTTGACTCTAGATCGCAGCGATCACAATGGTTACGCCTGATTCCCTCAGGAAACATCCGACCGCTGTAGGCTATCTGCAGCCCTGCGAATTACGCTAGCAGTCATGCTAAATGGTAACTTATCCTAAATAACTATGTTTGAGTAACTCCTTTTGATAAAATACGTTTGATTAACTCCTTTTGATAAACTACGTTTGATTAACTCCTTTTTTTATCTCGTCAAATTCCTTTTAAAATCGTATTTAGTTTCCAACTAAATATTCCTTTTATAATGCTATTTATTTACTAAATAAATATTCCTTTATCCTATTTATTTTCTAAATAGATATTCCTTTATTCTATTTATTTGTTTTATCAACATTTTCCCTTTTATAAAACTCTATTCGTTTTATAAATATTTTCCTTTTATTTACTTTCGAAATATTTCCTTTTATAAAATCTGTTAATTTTATAAAATCCCTTTATGTCAATATACATTGAAATAAATTCTTTTTACATCCCAGGGTCTTTTTATGATATTTAAAATATCGAATAACAATGATCAATATCATTCCGACACACATAATCAATGACAGATTATACATCAAATCATATATCACAATATATGAAAAACAGTAAAATAAATGTTGAGGAATCCAGTCAGATTCCCCCAACCTGTTTCCCTGCATCCACAGATGTTACACAATATATGAATATCTATTTCATTTCAATATGAAATATTCTGCTGGACAGAATCAATATTTGTTCAACGATATAATATATGACTATATCTATATTTTCAATCAAATCTAATTAACAGTCCAAACAATCAATACACAGCAATCAGAAAATAAAGTACAGTTTATAAAAATATAAATTGAACAGAGTTAGTGAGTTTTACTCACATTGTACGTAATCGTTATATGACGATATACAGTAGTTGATTCTGACGGACGTTATATTTTATCACAAATTTAGACGAGCTCCGATAGATTCCAATCCAGTTCCAGTGTGAAGTGTCTGTCCATCCGATCCCGACGGATCCGCTCTAATCATGCCCCTTAAAATCAGAATCTATCTTCTTCTTTGATGCCAGTAAAACATCCGGTAACTATTCAATGCCATTGCCGAAATATATACCTTCAGACATCTTTTCATTTCTTTCCACTACTTACACATCCAAGACCAGCATTCCCTTTCTTTCTATAGGCTCGTCTCCTCCATCCCCTTAACTTTCCTGCCCAAAACAAACACGTTTTAACAATATTGGGCTTTTACAAATTAATTTAACATAGCCTAACTCCCCTCTACAAACCCTCATGCGTTCAGCCCTCCCCCTTCTTCAATACAGTCGCAATCCAGTCTCCAAACAACTCCAACGCCATTGCCATCGATACAAACTCCAATGTACGTCCTTCACTTCATACTCCAATTTGTATCCTCCTACTCCATCAATATTTCGTGACCTTCCCAGGCTTCATCACTCCCACCCGCAGCTCGTCACAACTCCAGGACATCCTTAAACCATTCAAACCAAAAATTACAGTAAGAAACTTTGTCCAGACTACACTACCCATCCCAAAAGGTCACGGTTGCTACTCTTTATAAAGCACACAGCAGTACCTTATTCCCGCAATGAACACAAGGCCCCAAACCAAAAACAAAATGAGGCTTACACAGTGATGGATCATCCCTCCTCCTTTCACCAAATATCAGCTTCACAGCAACCTTCCCATATCTGCCCTCAACACCATCGTTCATCGATCCCAACATTCCCGAGCTCGTCGTGACAGGCAACCCCCTATACCATCGTAAATCAACTCGAACACCTCCACGAGAATCTGACTTCGACTTTAATCGCTGCTACATGTCAAGACATCAACACCTTTCAACGCGGAAATCCCTCCAGAGCTCAAAACCGAAGCTACACACCACCATAAACTCGAATATCAA
Source organism: Allium sativum (assembly GCA_030737875.1). Lineage (NCBI taxonomy): Eukaryota > Viridiplantae > Streptophyta > Magnoliopsida > Asparagales > Amaryllidaceae > Allium > Allium sativum. The sequence goes on along the minus strand of CM060916.1, from coordinate 1,039,231,103 downwards.
CTTGAATTAAGCCAACAGTCCTTCAAATTCCCAAATTCTAGAACCCTAGTTCACGCTATGAAATGTCGAACCTCAGAGTTGTGCCTCGCACCCAATAAAACTGACTTGGGGAGGAAGCTCAGACTTACACGCTCTCATAAATATAGGTCTCGTGATTTAATGATTTTCCTAAGATTTTATTTTATTTTTTTGAGGATTTAGAAGCTGCGATGGAAGAAGGAAATCAAGGCAGCGGATTTCTATCTGACCTAGGAAAAATGAACTTAGGTTTAGAAAAAGAAAGTAAGGGATGGGGTTATTTATAGGGTGAGATTTATTATTTTATATTGATTTTATTTGCTCATTCATCACTTTAAAAATCCCTTCGAACACAAACGATATCCAAAAATCATGAAAATGGACATGCCTCTAGAGTTTGACGTTACAGACACACTGAAAATGGTTTCGTCGAATTCCGATTTCGTATGCAAAAGTGGCTATTTTTAAAGCTCTAAATAGCCTATTTAAATATATAAATATATTTAAATATAATTAAATTTAATATTTAAAAATAAATATTAACGTCTGTATTCACAGAGGAATAGCATACAGCTCCAGAATATTCCTGTATGTATTTACAACTCGATATTACATCGTCAGAGTTATATCGATATCCGATTTCTATTTAAATCCTTATATAAAATATAACTAAATCGTTATGGTCAGGGCGCTGCATTTCTGAGAATTTGATTTGGACACAACTCAAAATCTACACGACGAAATCTTGATATTTCTCTTCCACTAGAAAGATATACTCCACCAGCTCCACACGTTTCTTGTTTCACAGAAATCCGATTTAAAACGAACCCTGTATATTCAGTTGAAGTTCAAATCGCCAAATAGCGAACTACCGCGCCATTTCGAGCTCTATTTTAATTATATTATAATTCTACGTTCAAACTGATGTCGATTGAATATATTCGTCAATATAATTCAACTCTAAGCTGAATTAAATCTTGGGGATGACCCAGTTCACATTATATTGTCAATTCGCTATTTTTGATTATTTCTGAATTAAATATATTATTCTATTATTTAATTAAATTAAATAACCACTATAATCTAATTAACCGCTATTTAATTCACTATATCACTATTTATATAATTAAATAAATTAATTATAATACCTCTGCCAATGCGGGTCATTACATTATTCCCCACTTAAAATAATTTCGTCCTCGAAATTGCTAAGTTAGAGGACGACCCTATCTATTGGAATTCCTAAGATTTGTTTACCCCTTGTTTCTGATTTCAACTGAACCAATTAATATCGACTAAAATATTTATTCATTCCGACTAACTAAAATTTTCAAAAATTCTGAAAATTTTCTAACACTTTAAATTTACGGAAAATTTCGCCATAACCTCCTTTGTACAGCCCTATCAGTATAACCACAACTCGCCTCTCTGGGCCATCTCCAACCCAAAAGAAAATCAAACAGCCAAGCGGCTTGCCAAATCGGCTCATAAATCTCATGCTTATATCAAATGTAAACTTGTACCTTTTTGTCGAGCATATCGACTCTATCACTTTCACCTGTTATCAGTCCAACATATACCAATATTATCCCAACCAAATTCCAATCTGTTTTTACCCACAAATCCAACCATTCGCTTATACCTAAGTCGAATTCAATTGCAAATCGATGCCATTACCAATTTAAATTCTTTACTTACCAGCCCAATATAATCCCAGATTATCTCTAATCAAGTCTAATTCTACTTGACACCAATCTATTTCAATATGATTTTTACTTAACTGGCTTTTAATTCAATCTCAATTCTATTGGCCTTTACAAATCCTACTTTAATTTGTTTTAATTCACATAATCTGTTTCTGGGGCCTTTTAAACAGCTTAACCTTTTCCAAAAATCAAAATATTCAATTTGGAATATCAAAACAACTTGTTTTTCTCAAAACAATTCAAAAACAATCTCTTTGGTAGTAATCTGTCACTTACACACTCGAAAATGAACACCGATGATGTCATGATCAACATCGGAATCTATTTTCCAGCTACCGAAGTGAGTTCAATAATATAGCACTTTCAAAACCCATTTTTTTTTAAACATTTCCACCTTGAAATCAATTCCAAATATCCTTTTACAATGTTGTAAACAAATTTAAAATCTCCCAGGATCTTAAAATTCTCTTATACTTAATCCAAATCTGTTAACAAACACCTTTCCAAATCTCCAAGGTTTTAATTTCAATTCTGATTTAAATTCTGATTCAATCCATCTGATTTCACGTATTTCACTTATATGAATTCCGACTGGTTATATATAACCATTTCACATGTTATAATCTTACTCGATTATAATCACAACCTATATATGATAATATATCACATATCCATATTATCTCGGTCCATCGTATTCAAGTGTTTATAAACCCCTACCGATACAGTGGATCAAACTGATCGATCAAAATTCATAAACAACTCAACCAATGAATCTCGACAATATAAAACCATTTTTATATCAAATACAAATACGCACTCGTATATATACACTCAACTCAATCTAGGGTATTACTAACCCTATCTCTACTGAGTCACGCCACAGAGCCAAGGTAATTCTTAACTTAAGCTCCGATACCAACTGTAATGACCCGAAAATCCGGTCCAATTTGAGCTGACCAAAAACACAAGTCCAACCCCGAATTGCACTGGAAATTCAAGAAATTAATAGAAAGAAGATAGAGGGTGAGGATAGATAAGATAGAACTAATAGAAAAGATGAAGAAGAAGAACACAATATCAGAGTAACACGAATCTCACAGCGGAACGGACAACATATAATAAATAACATATCCTTGAAATAAAATCAGTATATGTTTACAATAACATTATCAGAGTACACACTTACAACACAGTGGAAATAACTATAGCTATATAATCCTGAAGCCTCCTGCTCCAAGCTCTTCCAATATATCTGTAAATTCCTGACTACTTGACTGCCCGTACAAAATTGGGCACCCAAGAATTTAGGGAAAACAAAACAAAATAAACTCCGGGTCAGTCATGGGACTGGTATGAGTAAAACAGTTTAAAACAGATTGAGCCATTAAATGATATCTCATAAGACCACGCCGTATAACGGAACGGGTTTGTCCCTTATGAGAATCCAAAATATCTTTATATCAAAAACCTTTTGATATTATAATAATGTCTATCAACCACAATATAATAATCATCTAGCAGAAACGCTTTCATCTCACGTTCTACATATATAGTATACAATCAAAACCGCAAGCGCGTATTAGTTAATGGATTTCCAACTATGACAAGGTATGGAACCACCTTCCGATCAGTGTACTCTAGGAACGATACATTGGAGTTTAACAAGAGCATCTTGCAACTCAGCCACACATGACCGACCACTCATTTCGCTTGAGTGTATCGAATGTATATCACCAACGGTTGGGATCAACAACCATTTCCCGTATATATATATATATGGGACAGCATTGATAGATTAAAGAAGCAAATGAATATTCTCTAGATAGGTGATTATACACCCTACTTCGGTGCGACCGACTTAGCCATGCTGCCTGCCCGATTTCTGTCATTTACCGGATGTGAGGCTAGAAGCTACTCTTATCTTTTCACATACCACATCTTCATTCACTTAGAATGTCACATCGTTATACCCTCTAAATCACAAATTGATTTTCCCAAAAATACCACGGGTATAAGCTAAGAGAAACGAATTCCTCCGCCACCAACGTAAATACGTTTGAAACGATCAACTTACGTGATCTACCAGATATACTCTGTCAGACCTTCGTCCATACAAGTTGTCCTGGGACTGGACAAACCGAAGGCACTATTCTGTAAACAGGATAACCCTTGAATAACTCCGTCTTCAATTATCTTTGGCATATATGATTCGCAACGCTTATGCCAATACGGAGTGGTTCTTCGGATGATAATCCAACCGGTCTCTCCATATTAACAACGTTAAAATGGTCAAAAACTTCGATAGTCGATGAGTTAACTATCAAAGAAAAACATGTGTGCAAACAACGAAATTATTTCCAATTGGAAATTATATCGATCAATCATCAACCATATATATATATATATATATCTTCTTATTTCTATGTTCAGAAATTATACGTTATTAACACTGGAAAAAAACATTTCCATTTGTTTATTTACGTATCACTATCCTTCCACAACTATCAGTCCCTAACTATAAACTAGTATGAGAACGACTACCCAAGTATAAACCCCGAAGGCCGAAACCAACATCAGATCGATACTCAGAAAACCATTCAACTTACTAATCTCTAGTCAGTTTCAAATTTTGCTTAACTTTATTTCTTTAATCTCTAATTGAATAACTCTATTTGTTTAACTCCTATCCGAATAACTAATATTGAATTTAACTCCATTCGCTTGACTCTAGATCGCAGCGATCACAATGGTTACGCCTGATTCCCTCAGGAAACATCCGACCGCTGTAGGCTATCTGCAACCCCGCGAATTACGCTAGCAGTCGTGCTAAATGGTAACTTATCCTAAATAACTATGTTTGAGTAACTCCTTTTGATAAACTACGTTTGATTAACTCCGTTTGACAAACTACGTTTGATTAACTCCTTTTTTTATCTCATCAAATTCCTTTTAAAATCCTATTTAGTTTCCAACTAATATTCCTTTTATAATGCTATTTATTAACTAAATAAATATTCCTTTATCCTATTTATTTTCTAAATAGATATTCCTTTATTCTATTTATTTGTTTTATCAACATTTTCCCTTAAATAAAACTCTATTCGTTTTATAAATATTTTCCTTTTATTTACTTTCGAAATATTTCCTTTTATAAAATCTGTTAATTTTATAAAATCCCTTTATGTCAATATACATTGAAATAAATTCTTTTTACATCCCAGGGTCTTTTTATGATATTTAAAATATCGAATAACAATGATCAATATCATTCCGACACACATAATCAATGACAGATTATACATCAAATCATATATCACAATATATGAAAAACAGTAAAATAAATGTTGAGGAATCCAGTCGGATTCCCCTAACCTATTTTCTTTCATCCATAGATGTTACACAATATATGAATATCTATTTCATTTCAATATGAAATATTCTGCTGGACAGAATCAATATTTGTTCAACGATATAATATATGACTATATCTACGTTTTCAATCAAATCTAATTAACAGTCCAAACAATCAATACACATCAGTCAGAAAATAAAGTACAGTTTATAAAAATATAAACTGAACAGAGTTAGTGAGTTTTACTCACATTGTCCGTAATCGTTAAATGACGATATACGGTAGTTGATTCTGACGGACGTTATATTTTATCACAAATTTAGACGAGCTCCGATAGATTCCAATCCATTTCCAATGTGAAGTGTCTGTCCATCCGATCCCGACGGATCCGCTCTAATCATGGCCCTTAAAATTTGAATCCATCTTCTTCTTTGATGCCAGTAAAACATCCGGTAACTATTCAATGCCATTGCCGAAATATATACCTTCAGACATCTTTTCATTTCTTTCCACTACTTACACATCCAAGACCAGCATTCCCTTTCTTTCTATCGGCTCGTCTCCTCCATCCCCTTAACCTTCCTTCCCAAAACAAACACGTTTTAACAATACTGGGCTTTTACAAATTCATTTAACATAGCCTAACTCCCCTCTACAAACCCTCATGCATTCAGCTCTCCCCCTTCTTCAATACAGTCGCAATCCAGTCTCCAAACAACTCCAACGCCATTGCCGTCGATTCAAACTCCCATGTACGTCCTTCACTTCATACTCCAATTTGTATCCTCCTACTCCAATATTCCGTGACCTTCCCAGGCTTCATCACTCCCACCCGCAGATCATCACAACTCTAGTACATCCTTAAACCATTCAAACCAAAAATTACAGTAAGAAACTTTGTCTAGACTACACTACTCACCCCAAAAGATCACGGTTGCTACTCTTTATAAATCACACAGCAGTACCTTATTCCCGCAACGAACACATAGCCCCAAACCAAAAACAAAATGAGGCTTACACAGTGATGGATCGTCCCTCCTCCTTTCACCAAATATTAGCTTCACAGCAACCTTCCCATATCTGCCCCCAACACCACCGTTCATCGATCCCAACATTCCCGAGCTCGTCGTGACTGGCAACCCCCCTATACCATCGTAAATCAACTCGAACACCTCCACGAGAATCTGACTTCGACTTTAATCGCTACTACATGTCAAGACATCGACCCCTTTCAATGCGGAAATCCCTCCAAAGCTCAAAACCGAAGCTACACACCACCATAAACTCGAATATCAACTTGAATTAAGCCAACAGTTCTTCGAATTCCCAAATTCTAGAACCCTAGTTCACGCTGTGAAATGTCGAACCTCAGAGTTGTGCCTCACCCCCAATAAAACTGACTTGGGGAGGAAGCTTAGACTTACACGCTCTCATTAATATAGGTCTCATGATTTAATGCTTTTCCTAAGATTTTTATTTTATTTTTTTTGAGGATTTATAAGCTGCGATATAAGAAGGAAATCAAGGCGGCGGATTTCTATCTGACCTAGGAAAAATGAACTTAGGTTTAGAAAAAGGAAGTAAGGGATGGGGTTATTTATAGGGTGGGATTTATTATTTTATATTGATTTTATTTGCTCGTTCATCACTTTAAAAATCCCTTCGAACACACACGATATCCAAAAATCATGAAAATGGACATGCCTCTAGGGTTTGACGTTACAGACACACTGAAACTGGTTTCGTCGGATTCCGGCTTCGTATGCAAAAGTGGCTATTTTTAAAGCTCTAAATAGCCTATTTAAATATATAAATATATTTAAATATAATTAAATTTAATATTTAAAAATAAATATTAACGTCTGTATTCATAGAGGAATAACATACAGCTCCAGAATATTCCTATATGTATTTACAACTCTATATTACATCGTCAGAGTTATATCGATGTCCGATTTCTATTTAAATCCTTATATAAAATATAACTAAATCGTTATGGTCAGGGCGGTGCATTTCTGAGAATTTGATTTAGACACAACTCAAAATCTACACGACGAAATCTCGATATTTCTCTTCCACTAGAAAGATATACTCCACCAGCTCCACACGTTTCTTGTTTCAAAGAAATCCGATTTAAAACGAACCCTGTATATTCAGTTGAAGTTCAAATCGCCAAATAGCGAACTGCCGCGCCATTTCGAGCTCTATTTTAATTATATTATAATTCTACGTTCAAACTGATGTCGATTGAATATATTCGTCAATATAATTCAACTCTAAGCTGAATTAAATCTTGGGGATGACCCAGTTCACATTATATTGTCAATTCACTATTTTTGATTATTTCTGAATTAAATACATTATTCTATTATTTAATTTAATTAAATAACCACTATAATCTAATTAACCACTATTTAATTCACTATATCACTATTTATAAAATTAAATAAATTAATTATAATACCTTTGCCAATGCGTGTCATTACAAAGATGAAGTTTGGTTTTGGATTCACTTTGATTAGTTGTTTCCGCTGCTTTTGTGTTATCTTGTTATTGTAAATAGTGTTGCACCTTTATGTTGTATCCGTTGTAACCTCTGATATACTCTCATGTTATATAAATGAGAAGTTGTTTTATTTCATTGTGATTATTCTAATGTGTAATATCCCAAGACAACTAGGAATCCGACATTTGAATCTACAACATTTGAATACAAATAGGTATTATATGTCGATTTTCGTAAGTCGAAATTCTGGGTCATCACGGTTGGTATCAGAGCTTTGGTTTATACAAAGCTTTGGGGGTATAACTCATTAGACAACTCACTAGAGATGGGGTTAATAGTACCCTAGAATGAGTAGAATCCAATGAAATTCAAAGAGTTTAATTGTTTCATATCTCCTAAGGTAGTTCGTCTGTATATCTAACAGCATTTTCATACTATATCCAGATAGTAGAAAATGTGCTATAGAGGCAGATGTCGAGGAGGAAGCAGTACCACCACCAACGGTCGTAATGTTAATGAGACTACGATTCAAGCCCTAACCCAAACTATTCTTCCAGTTCTAAACAAGAATTACGCAAAATTGGATGGGAAACCATTTTGTGGGATCTGATGATGTTATGGAAGCTCAAGACTTGATTATCGCATGCGAGAAGATTTTTAGAGGACTTAACCTAGAGGATAACCAAAAGAGGTTGTTAGCTACATGGCAATTACAAGAAGGTTGTTGCATGGTGGGAGACTATCATCCAAGGAAAATCAGGAGACGACTTTTAATGGAAGGATTTGAAAGAAGTTTTCGAAGAACGTTATATGCCTTCGGCAGGAATCTCCAGGATGTAAGAGGAGTTTATAAATCTAAAGCAAGGCGATATGTCTTTCAAGGAGTATTTAAATAAGTTTAACGAGGTTACTCACTTTGGACTTGAGCCGATAGACACCCCGTTAAAGAAAAATGAAAGATTTATTAAGGGGATGGCGTTGAAGTACCATGAGAGAATGACTGGGCATATCAAACAATCCTTAGTTGACTTGGTAAACATGGGGTATAAATATGCTACTATTGATAAGTAGAAGGGTACTGAAGTTAAGGAAGGAAATGGTAGTAACAATTGGAAGAAGAGAAAGTTCCAGGGGAAGAAGCCTAAACAGAAGGCTGAGAAGAATGGAACGAAGGGAGATCATCTTAAGGATGTTCTTTGCTACAATTGCCAAGAGAAAGGTCATTATTCCCGTGACTGTAAAAAGCCAAAGAAGTCAAGGAAGCCAAAGCAAGGGCTCCCAGAATGTTATCACTGCCATAAGCCCGGTCATATGATTAAAGATTGTCCCGTAATAAAGAGAGCTGATGTGGCAAAGGTTTATGCAATCAAGGATGAGCTTAGACTTCAAAGAATGATAAAGGGAAGGATGTTTTGGAAGGTAATATTTTTATTTCTGATAAATTAGTGCGAGTTCTGTTTGACGCTGGCACTTCACGTAGTTTTATCTCAAAACCACTCGTAGAAAAATTGAAACTTAAACCTAAATTTGTTGACGAACCCTTATGTGTAAGTAATCCAGTAGGAGGTCCGACTAACTTGTGTTTGTATTACAAAAATGTTCCCATCACCTATTCACACTATGAATTCCCTTTTAGCTTATTCATTCTTGACTTTGATGAATTTGAAATATTACTTGGAATGGATTGGTTAAATAAATATGAGGCTAAACTAGATTGCATAGATAGGTTAGATCTAGTAAAGACAAGCCTTGGAAATTTTATTGAAATATCTTGTGTTGATCCTAGCCCAAAAAGAGATAGCTCGATGTACACTTTAGGTTACCCTGATACCGACATAAAAACTATACCTATCATTAGGGATTTTCCCAACGTATTTGAAGAAGTTAACAGCCTTCCTCCACATCGAGAAATTAAGTTTAGAATTGACCTAGTACCCAATTCCCAACCTGTTGTTCATCCAAGTTGAAGAATGGCTCCGAAAGAGAGAGAAGAATTGAACAAGCAAATCCAAGATCTCTTAAGAAAAGTATTTATTCGACCCAGCCGTTCTAATTGGGGGTTAGCTGTAGTATTTGTAGAAAATTCTGACGGTTCCTTGCGATTGTGCGTAGATGATAGAGGCCTTAACAAAAAAACCCTCAAGAACAAGTACCCATTGCCACAAATAGACGACTTATTTGACCAGTTAAGTAGTGACCGATTTTTTACAAAGATGGATTTAGCCTCTGGTTTTCACCAATTCGGAATTGCTGAGGATTATATTCATTTGACTGCTTTTCGTGGACCTGACACTTTTTATGAATGGTTAGTAATGCCATTCGGATTGACAAATAGCCCAGCCTATTTTGTGGACTTGATGACTCGAGTATTCCGTGAGGTGTTGAATAAATTTTTGTTAGTCTTCATTGATGACATCCTGATCTATTCAAAAACCGAAGAAGAACACACTGAGCATTTAAGGATTGCCCTGGAAATATTAAGGAGAAACGTGTTTAAAGCTAAAATTTCCAAATGTCATTTTTGGAAAAAAGAAGTAAAATTTCTTGGGCATATCGTATCTGAAGAAGGAATCTCAGTAGATCCAAGAAAGATTTCTACTATTTTGGATTGGAAGCAACCAACAATTCCAAAGGAAGTTAGAAGTTTCTTAAGATTGGCAGGATATTACCGTAGATTCGTCCAAGATTTCTCAAAGATAGCCTCTCCCTTGACAAAGTTGACCATGAAGAATGCCAAATTTGTTTGGCCTCCTAACTGTGAAGAAGCTTTTAATGAGTTAAAAAAGAGATTGACCACTGCCTCGGTTCTGGCTATTATCAATGGCAATAAAGGATTATCCGTTTGTACAGATGCTTGTAAAGAAGGAGTTGGTACCGTTTTAATGCAAGAAGGAGAAGTGATTGCTTATGCAAGCAGACAAGTGAGATCGTATGAAAAGAATTATCTGACTCATGACCTTGAGCTACTCGCAGTGATATTCGCTTTAAAATTTTGGAGACATTATCTGCTTGGAGAAAAATTTGAATTATTCACTGATCAAAAGCCCTTGAAGTATCTGTTTACTCAGAAAGACTTGAGTTTAAGGCGGCAACAACGGTTGGAATTTCTAGCATCTTACGATCTAGATATTCAATATACCCCTGGGAAAGACAACGTTGTTGCAGATGCTTTGAGTCGAAAGTATGTTGTTCTTGCCTACCTTGTTATCACTCCGATTCTTCTAGATAAGATTTCCCACGAGCAAAAGAAGGATAAATTTCTACAAGAAATTTTTAAAAGAATTCAGGAAGGTGAAAATTTGAGTTTTGGAATCGATGATAAAGGCATCATAAGATTAAAAGGAAGAATATGTGTGCCCAATATTAAAGAACTTGAGTAGGAGGTGTCGGATGAGTGCTACAAGTCCAAATTCGGCATCCATCTAGGAGTTAATAAGATGTATCGTGATGTTAAACGTACATTTTGATGGAAGACGATTAAAAGGGACATATCTATCTATGTTAGTCGTTGTGCTACGTGTCAGCAAATAAAGAGTGATCAGAAGAATATTTCAGGATTACTTCAGCCTTTGAAAGTACCAAAATGGAAGTGGGATCAAGTTTCAATGGATTTCATCGATGGTTTACCTCGCACTCGCAAAGGGAATAAGGGAATCTGGGTTATTGTGGATCATCTAACTAAAAGTGCCCATTTTATCCCAATAAGGTCATTTAGAACTGCTACAAGTTTGGCAGAATTGTATATCAAGGAAATCGTTCGATTGCATGGGATACCAAGCAGCATCATGAGTGATCGCGATCCTCTTTTAACCAGTCGTTTTTGGGAAGATTTTCAGGATGCTTTGGGAAACAAGTTAAACTTTAGTACTGCTTATCATCCACAATCAGACGTACAAATAGAAAGAGCTAACAAAATTTTGGAAGATTTATTGCAAGCCTGTGTTCTCAATTTTGGAGGTTCATGGGGAAAATTATTTACCATTAGTTGAATTCTCCTATAAAAATAGTTATAAGGCAAGTATTAAGACGGCACCTTTCAAAGCATTGTATGGACGACCATGTAAGTCACCAATTTGTTGGATTGAGTCTGGAGATAAGTTTGTTCTAGGACCTGATATGATCAAAGAAGCCATAGAGAAGGTGGATCTAATTAGGAAGAGGATGAAAATGACCCAGGATTGGCAGAATTGTTATGTAGATCGTAGAAGGAGGACACTAGAATCCAAAGTTGGGGATTCAGTATTCCTAAAACTCTCTCCAATGCGCGAAGTTAAAAGATTTGGAAGAAAAGGAAAATTAGCACCCCATTATATTGGACCATTCCCTATTCTAGTAAAAGTTGGACCAATGGCATATAAGGTTCAGTTACCCGAATGGCTCTCAGGTGTGCATAACGTTTTTCACATATCAAATCTGAGAAAGTATGTTCTTGACCCTGATCAGATTGTGGAAGAAGCCGCTCAACATGATCTAGAAATTACACCAAATCTAGCCGTCAAAAGAGACCCCATAATGATCATTGGCCGAGATGAAAAGAGGCTAAGGAATAAGACAGTTAAGTTAGTTAATGTGCAATGGAGCGGTGATCCCAAAGATTGTACTCGAGAAACATAAGAGGTTATGCAGAAATTCTACCCGAACTATAAAGTCGATATTCAAAACGAACCGACCCATGGGTAAGCCTATTTCTTTATTTTTTTCCTTTGATTATTCCCTTTATATGTAGTTTCGAGCATGAAACTTTCTTGGGGGGAGGGGGAGGGGGTGAATGTAACGGTCTATAAATTTTGACAAGTTAAATGACAGATTTTATATATGGCAATGATTATTAAGTTTGTGATTTGTTAATACTATCTGTCATTCGATCGGATTTGTCAACGATAACATGAATTAGTAATACTAGAATTAAGCGTTGCTCTTAGTTCCTATAACATTTTAAGGAAAATGCCAGTAAAAGCACCTCCCTTCTCTTTATTACAAGTGTTAAGACACTTGTAATTTTGTATGCAACATTCCATGCATGATTTACCATGTCCTACGCGGTGTCATTACCATATTCTTCCATTCCATGTATATATATACCTCCTTTCCTCCCTTAAACACCATCTCTTCCATTTCTCCTCCTTCTTTATCTTAAATCCATGGCTTCCTAAGCCTTTCTTCCTTATTCCTCTCCTTGTTCTCCTTCCTCTTTCTCCCTAAATTCGGCTTAAGTTGCCTCCTCCTCCTCCAAAATTTTGACCTTTCCTCCTCTTAAAAAGGTAAAGAAAACGAAGCTTAATAAGTATTTTAATTTATAAAGAGTCGGCAAGGAAATTCTGTTAGTCCGGGATAGCTATAGTCGGTCTAGTGGCCCTACAATAAAGATTGGTGGAGTGGAACCCCAAGGTGAGAAATCGACACTTATATTTGTTCACTTTTTATGCTATGTGAATTGTTATTGATGATATGGTTAATTAGTAATGATTGCAATATAAGCGTTTAGTGGAAAACGCTTGTACATACATTATTATATGTATACCTATATATGATCGTGTGATGGATGAATGGATGTTTCGTGGTTGTTATTAGTGATAATATGTGCATTATATTTGTTATACACACATATGTGGATTTATATGGATATCAAGTAAGTCTAGAACCAAGTCGATATTGTAAACGAATATTTTATTCAATTTGAAAGTTGCAAATGGTTTTCTAAATTGTTTTGAAGGAATTTATATTATGGTCAAAATAGAGCTTGTCAAAATAAATACCGGAACGGTCTATGATGACAGAGATGATAGTGTCTAGGCTTGGGTTTGGAAATTATAGTTTCCTTCTCTCCCTGGCTATCCCTAACCGATCTGACGGACGGGATGGTTAATTTAAAATTTAATTTGGAATTTAATTTAAAACCATTTGAACTAAAAATAAATTGGAATTTAATTTAATATTAAGCTAAATCTTAAAAGTAAAGTTTTAAAATGATATTAGGAGTATATAATGATTTTCTAACGTATTTGAAACAGTTTGGAATAAATCCTATATGAATTTATAATAGAGGTTATCGCACAACGACAGTTCGCATGTTTTAATTATAAACGTTAAAAGCTTATAACTTTTGCAGTTTAAATCGGATTTCCACGAAATGAAAAACGTTTGATTTTCATTAACAAGATCTTTCAAATGTTTGAAAGAAGATTTTAATTTCGACTTATAATTTTCAAGTTATGTTTAAAACATTTAGAAAAGGTCGCTATAAGTGGAGTTAGTTAACTATAATTATAAAATGACTGCTATAAATTATTTAAAAATATGGAAAATTTTGTAAAATCATAATTAATTATTTAAAAATGATTTATGGTAAAAATATGAAGTTTTGGATAACATAAACGTCATTTTACTTAAACTAGCCAATATTAGTATTTTGAAACACTTTTGAAAACGCTTTTGTAATGTTGTTTGTTAAAAATTGAGTTTAAAAGTGATCTTGCTTTATAAATCTTTTCCAAACCTTAGTAAATGATTTCTAACAAGTAATAAAGTAGTTTGAACTATAATTTGAGTTTGCAAACATGAAGTATGAGTTGAGACTTGATTCGGTCCTATATATCCACATGGTTTTAAAGTTGCGTTTATTATTTGGAAAGACTGGGATTGGATTTATGTCTGAAAACCATTCCAAGTAATAATACGACGTTGTGGACAATTTGAAGGCATTGAAGATGATATTAAAGACCGATACCCTTCATATCATAAGGACGACTTGCTGAATGTCTCAAATGGGTAGCTCCCGTTTGTAGATGGATTTTATATTTGCTAAGTGGCAAGAAGCCCAAACGTATGTGAAGGAATTCCGGATTGTGTTTTCGTTCAGACCCAGAACGGACTTGTATGGATTGTGTGTCTGACATTGTAATTAACTACATACTAATTAATTTTTGTTAAATATATATCTGTTTGGTGGCCGAGGAATTATTCTCTTGCTTAACACCCTTCTCTGAGACGTATGAGCTTAGAGGTTATATATTGTAGACATCAGTTATGTGTTGTGAATTGAAAATGTGGCATACTCAAGTTATGAGCTAGTGATGATCAAAGCATGGCTTATTGAAGCGTAGCTTTGTGTATAACAAAACTTCGGCAAGCCTCCCACCCCGGAAATGGCAAAAACATGAAAGATGCAGCAAGGTTTAGGGTAGTCATTTCCTTTTAGATAAAAAGTGCACCATGGTATGGAGCCCAGGTATTACTTATGTGGTGACTTCTGCTTATGTGGATGTTGATGTTGCGAGGCCTCGGTGAAAGGTTGGAAACGACCAGGAAGTGATATAATCAAGCATCCTCTAAGTTACCTAGTTATAGAGGTAACCCGGCCTTGTGTTGATAGAGAGCCGGTTTGGTTCTCGCGGCGTGCCTCTAGAGGCATACCAATCAGTTCAGTAAGGAAATTCCTTTGCCTAGTCATTTGTTGGAAATTCATTATCCACTACGAGCTTTTATGATTTCATTTATATAACGTACTGTTACCAGTAGGATTATGTCAGCTTAGTGGGATAGGGAATTATGTTGGCTAAGATTGATAAATTTATTTGCGAAATTGATTTTCACACTATGCACTAATCATAATAGGGAAAATGGTTTCCACGTATCAAACATGTTTGACTATCATAAGGAGAAACCTCGCCCATGTATGCGTTTATCTTTTGTGTGTGCCACGAGACCTTCTGTTAGTTTCATTTTCTAAAAGGCATTGAGAATTTTATTGCACATAACAAATATATATTGAGTTCGCACACTAGTCCCATGACTGATTGTTCTCCCATAAAACTTTGGGTGCCCATAATTTTCCACACAGGAAGCATAGTGTCAGGTTTAGTAGATGTGTTTTGAGCATACATCTTGGTGCCTTTTCTAGTGTGTCTTTGCTTTGGTGGAGTTGTTATTGCCGTGGAGCTTCTTTAGCTGTTCCGTGGAGATTTTGGTTTTATTGGACATCAGTGATTTGGAGCGATCCAGGTGAAGATGAAGTTTGGTTTTGGATTCACCTTGATTAGTTATTTCCGCTGCTTCTGTGTTATCTTTTTATTGTAAATAGTGTTGCACCTTGATATTGTATCCGTTGTAAACTCAGATATAATCTCATGTTATATAAATGAGAAGTTATTTTATTTCATTGTGATTGTTCTAATGTATTATATCCCTAGACAACTAGGAATCCGACATTTGAATAAAAATAGGTATTAAATGTCAATTTTCAAAGGTCGAAATTCCGGGTTGTCACACCTAATTTAAGATATTAAACTTGGTTTTATCTCTAAAACTGCTTTCATGATAGTCTAGAAACCCTTCCCAAGGCTTCTTGCACTTTATTCTCTTGGGCCTCATCTATCAGCATGATAGTCTCTGTCTTCTATTGGGCCCCTTAAACCTAAAATCTAGTTGGGCTCCTACTCCATTCTCTATGATCGAGCCTTACCTGCTGCCGTTCCCCCAATTATTGAGTTTCAGATGTCATAGTAGATCTAAATCTAGTAGTCCCTATTTATCTATGAAACAAGATCATACTAATACATCTTTAATTTATTCTCAATTAACATGCATTACTTATTAAATATGTATTTATGTGAAATCCCTCTCTCTACCATTTTCACTTAAATTATACGGTTTAAAATTAAATTTAATTCTTCTCATATTTGAACGGTAAATACTTGGAAGACATCCTTCCTAAATTTCCTTTTTGTTAACTTTTGTGTACGATTCCATGCACTTTGAGTTTTAACCATTTCTCATTTACCCCTCTTAATTTCATTCTTAAATCTTTCTAATTAATACCTAAGTTTTATGATCTACTCATATAGTAAGATAATCCTTCTACTCTCTACCTAGTGTCCTATGCACACTACGGTGATCTATTATTACCATTCCCTTCATTGTCTTACAATGTGTTAATTCCCATCTACACCATACTAACAAGTCTTGTTTGTGTTTATTATTACTTTCAAAAGTTTATTCATTCCGCTAAACACATTTTTTTTTCAAAAATTTATCTTTTATAATCCCTTTTTAAAAGTTAAAAACTGGGGTAGATAGGATTAACTAATTTCTATTCATTTACTATTGTTTATCCATTTGTACTCAGTGTTTATTCTTTTGAGTTCTGCTAATGTAACACTACTTATGAGTTTCGTTAACAAGTGGAGCTGCTAGGGTTCACTTTATATGAAACTACATTAGGGCTATAAAAGTATATTTAGGAGGATAAACCAAAGCACAAAGACGTGCAGACTAGAGAAAAATATATAGATGTTTTTTTTAGAATGACTCACATAAGCATTCAAACTTCCTTTGTCGAAACTACGTTATAATTGTTTGGATAAAGTACCTTATATAATGTATCAGCCACCAAAAACAACAAAATTTCTATGGACTACGCTTACAAATAAAAATAAGATGCAAAATGTCAGTTTAAAGAAGTTCATAGTAGATAAATTAATGGAATACAAGATGGATGATTCTAAATCCATAGCTACTCAGGTGCTAGAACTCCAACTTATAATACATGAACTTGAACTGGAAGGACATAAAGTTGGAGATTCATTCCTTGTTGCAGTAATAACAGGAAAATTACCACCTTTCTGAAGACATTATCGCACCTATCTGAAACATTAGAAAAGGGAGTTTTTCTTAGAAGGTCTCATTATCAAATTTAAAATTGAGGCAGATAATCGCAGAATAACACAACCTAAAGGCAAAGAGGCATATGTAACATAAGGAACAAAAAAGAAAGGGCACTTCAACAACAAAAATAAAAACTTTTCCAATAAGGGAAAGGCACCAAATAACCAAACCAAAGATAAGAAAATCAAGAATTTCAAAGGTGAGTGTTGGGTCTACGGAAATATTGGGCATGCCACTGAAGACTGCAGGCACAAGAAGATGAATGATAAGTCAGTGTCAAATATAGTGGAAAATTTGGGTTCAAACATCAAGAAGATGAACTTTTTAGGAGTTGTTTCAAAATTCAACTTAGTATAAATCCCTGCACATTGGTGGTAGACATAGAAGCTACTTGTTTAGTCTATTCTGATATATCTATGTTCTCCACCTACATGAAATATGATGAAAAAAAACTCTAACGAGTAATCTTGCAGTTTTCATGATCGAAGGTAATGTCATCATTGTCCTCAAATTTACGTCGGGAAAAAAAATGACATCGAATAAAGTTTTCATGTTCTGGATATCCACAAGAATCTTATCTTGGACCTTTTCTTTCAGAGAAAGGAATCTAAATGGTCTTCGAGTCGGACAAAATATTTCTACCTAAGGCTGGAATTTTTATAGGAAGGGATTATTTATGTGATGGCGTATTTAAGGCTAGCGTAGTCGTTGTTAGAAATAAAACTATGTATTTCGGTTGTATTATTAATAAAAATGAAGTTTCTTGTTTGGTTGAGCATGAAATTTTATTAAGCATAATATGTTAGGACACATAAATTTTTGAAAAACGAAAAAATTAGCAAACTTGGGATTATTTCCAAAGTTCCAAGTTAATAAAAACTAAAAATGTGAGACACGTATAGAAACAAAATTGATCAAAAAACCGTTTCACATTATCGATAGAAGTACTGAACCACTAGGTTTGGTTCATACTAATTTATGTGATATTAAATTATTACCTGCAGAGTTGCGAAAAAGTATTCTATCCGTTTTTTTGACAACTATATTTGATATTTCTATGTATATCTTTTAAATAGTAAAGACAAAGCAATTACACTATTTATAAAGTTTAAGGATAAAGTAGAAAATCATTTAAATAAAAAGATCGAGATATTGAAATCCGATCAAGGTGGAGAACATGAATCACCATTTGAACAATTCTATGCAAAAAATTGTATAATTCATCAAATAAAATATATTAACCACAAAAAAATGGGATAGCCAAGAGAAAGGATAGAACATTAGAAGATATGTTTTATATTAGCACCTAAATAATCATGAAGGAGACATAAGCAAAATCTCAAGTAAAGGGATGTTAGAAGTAGGAAGATCCCCTTTCGGAGAAGATCAGAGGGTATATACCTAGGATCGTCAATCCTTAAGTACTTAGAGAAGAGTTAAATGAACCATTCTTTTTGTTGAAAGGAAGCATTCTAGGAGGTTAAACACCCATAAGACATATATCACACAAGAAAGCACTCTCTCCAAGAGGAGGACATAATTCAAGCAGTGTCAAAAGTCGAGATCTCATGCAAGCCTATTCCTTAAGTAAATAATCGAGTTTATGGTCCACGAATTACTTTCAAATAATCTAATGGAATCCCAGTGGATACTTATCTCAGACATTTGGGAGGGAAAACTACTATTCTAGGCGATATCAGAAATGCAAGGCATTCACTATCGGAAGCGGTTACATCAGACCTTAGCATTAACCTCCACGAAAGCATCAAGACTAAGCCAATAAGGTGGAAGGGGAGTCAAAATGTACCTATAAATATGACCCAAGGGGAATAGAATCAGGGCCAATTTTCTTCATTCTCTCTCTTGTATTAAAAAAGTCCGAGTTGTAAATGATAATTTCAAAATCAATTTTAGGAAAATTTGTAATTAAGATACATAAGTCCTTATAATGCTCATACTCATAAAATAGAGACTTGCATAATGAAGGTAATTATATGGTTATTTCTAAACTATTATATTATTATTGTCTCATAACTTTGCACATTCAATATAAGAGCTCCGAAAGGAACTAATTTTTGTAAGAATGTCCCACTTAGGCCCCGAAGGGTCACGACTAATGGAATATGTTAACTAAGGTCGCTTTGAGGATCACACCTCCGGTTCCTCAAAAACCATCGAAGGTTTCCCAAGATATTCGAAACCAAATAGAATCTCTTACCTCCTTTGAAAGTATAGAAAGACTTCCGAATCCTTTTTTATGTCCCTAAAGTGGCGACAACCTCTAGAAAATCCACTGATGAAACTTAAGAATCCCAGGGCCTAACGAAAGGATCTAAACTAACTTGCCAACAGGCTTTCTATGGAGCTACCCGAGGGAGAATGATATGGATCAACATACATAAGACTATAGCCATTTCCGTAAGGTATTTCAAATTTCAACCTGCATACATTTAATTATTTTCTTTTGATTCAACATGAATCCATCTATGGAAAATAAAGAAAGCATATTATAGGAATTGTTCTAATTAAACAACAGTGTGACCCAAGTTAATCCTTTCTCAATTAAAGGATTCTACAAAAACCATACCACTTTGGGTTGTTAACCAAATTTCTGGCAAACATTTTTAGCGCTAAAAGGGAGGCCTAAACTTCTGACTTATCAACCTTTCTATTTAGTAAAAAATCCTTTTAATAGAAATTAAAGTGGATTATAAGTCTAAGAAATTTCATTATGGTTCACGAAAGGCTACTTATGTTTTAAGGAAAATTTCTTATGAACCAAAAGGGAGTAACTATGATTTAGAAAAAGATTCCCACAATCCGAAAGGATATTTCCAAGCGTCTAAACATAAGCCCGAGAAAGAATATCGAACACTACTACGGTCTTGCAGAGGAAAAAGATGATAACCCCTTCGAACTACCGACAGGGAGATAATAAAAAAGGATTAATAACAATATAGGATCAACCTCTTAAGGAAAATAAAGCATTACCTCATTCGATAAGATAACTACTCGATAAAGGTAATTGATCTATTCAATCTGAGTAAGGGTCTTCCAATCTATTTGCAACAGAACTAGCTTATATAAACTTAAGGCTCTACGAGGAACATATGTTTAGGATAAAAGCTCTAAGCGACATCAACCAATGTTAGTTGAAGCTTATGATCTTAACGAATGCAGTATCAACCACTTCCCCATAGAATTGAAACCCCGCTTTACCTACGAACAAATTTTGGAGCAAGACAATGATTTTTTTTTTTTGAAAATGAGGAATGTCAGTCGAGACTTTTCTAAAGGAACTATGTTTTAAAGCGAAATGATAAAAGATTATGATGATTTTACACGGAGGTGGCAAACAAATATCAGAGAAATTGAGTCTCTCTGCAGTCCCTAAGGAATATCCAAATATGGTGAAACATTTGAAAAAGGTTTCGCGAACCCCATATAAACCTTAAAAGGAAAATAATCATGAACAAAAGTGAGGTACCATCATTGAAGCCGAAGAAATTGAAAGGTAAAAGGGAACGTCTATGTTAAAATAACAAAGAACTCAATTTGACCACATAATTGTTGACAAAAGAAGAATTGGATTATTGGCTGACCAAAAAGAAACCATCTAAGTTCAAAAAAAACAAAGGAAAATATTATTGCCACTACGTATACCCGGTGGTCACATAACAAGTCAATGTAGAACACTTGAGAAGATGATCACCTACCTTTTTATAAAAATGAAATCGGAAGAATTTACAAAAACATATTGACTGAATCTAGTAAAAGTTACAAGGATAATAAATAAGCTCAACCTTAAAAAAAACTACATGGATTGGGTGAAATGCTCCTTAAAAATCCTTGGTTCACTAAGGTGCTTCCCGAAAGGTAGAGGGGTAAGCTCAAGGACTTGCGCACTACACCGCTAAAATTCCTTGGTATACCAAGTTTCTTCCCCAAAGAAGGAGGAGGGAAAGCCTACGGACATGTGCCTGGCTTCAAGTCCCGGGTATAGCCTAGGAGCCTCCTAGAGGGAGGAGGGTAAGTCGTTAGCCCCCCCGGAAGGCCTGACTGATGCACCACAAGCCATTATTCCCATCAATAATGTGTGCTTTTCAAGGAGCCCTCTAGAGGAGGGACCAACAACCTTGTCCTCGTCACAAAAAGTGGCATAGCTTAGGTTTGGAATGAAGCACAGTTTGCTTCTGTTCTTTTAAAGAACAACCTCTGCCTCTCCTCCAGCTAAGCACGCCCTACCTCTACTATAAGGATGAGCATGCCAAGCCTCTACTTACGCCTCGTCCCGCAAAAAGGGAAAGAAAGCTCAAAGGGAGCAATTAAAGCATGTCCAGCCTCTGTTTGAAAGAAGAACATGCCCCACCTGTGTTTTAATAACAAGCCTTAAATGGGAAAACTCTGAAATGGGCATTAGAACTTCTAAATGCGTTGAAGCCTTTGTTTTCCCGTATCAATGAAAGATATGAAACTAACCGGCATAAAGTCTCATGACTGTCATGTGTTAATGCACCACCTGTTACCTGTTGCAATTAGAGGTATATTGCAAAAACATGTTAGACATTTTATTACAAAGCTTTGTATATATTTTAATGTAATTTGCAGCAAGGTGATTGATCCTGATAAGCTGGATAATCAACAGGTCGATATTGTTGTAACCTTACTCCAATTAGAGATGTATTTCCCCCTTCATTTTTTGACGTTATGGTGCATTAGTTGTTCGTCTGGTAAGAGAATTAAAGATTTGTTGTCCTGTGTTAATGAGATATATGTATCTGTTCGAAATGCACATGGGAACTTTAAAAAGAAAAACAAAGAATGGATACAGACCTGAAGCTAGTATCATAGAAGGTATTATAGCCGAAAAGGTTATTTAACTTATCACTCAATACTGGACTTTGCAAGTCTCGACACGAAAGATGACTTAACGGTCACGACACAATTGGGGGTAAATTGATTTCAATAGAGGATGAAATGTTTCACAAATGGCACCTACTTATTTTACAAAACCTTAGTGAGGTTCATCTTTACTTAGACAAGCACGTGACAATTTTAAATTCTCTAAATCCTTTAAAGGACAAAAGGTGGTTAACAAATGAACATAACTGCTCCTTTTTGATATGGTTTAAAGATAGGGTAATGTCTCAATTGTCTCAAACAAATCATAATGTTTCTGATACAATAAAATGGTTGGCATATGGGCCTAAATTTCAGGTCAGCAACACTGAAGGTAGACATGTGGCCATGGATGACTACACTGCTACTGCTTGTAGGCGGCAATTTTTTTCTTCTATGTTTTATTCTATATACTTTTACAATGAAGATCTATAAAACTACAATGAGTGGAAAAAATTAAGTGGTAGTGAATGATTATTCATCTTGAAAGCATTACTTAGATTTTTGGTATGCATTAGTCTAACATGTGGCAACTGTGAAAAGAAAAGGAACTTTTTTAATCCTTGTTTAAAGTAAACAATAGTTGAAAAACAATAAAATTTTAGCAACTTACATCATTCATTACATAAAATAATTACTTTTGTATCTAGTTGCATAAAGCAAGCCTAACAATGACGACTAGATTACAAGAAGAACAACATTCTCCTACATGTCCTTACGTTGTAGAAGTCATATAAAAAAATTAAGTGAATTCCTCATGTAGGTTTTCTAACAATGCAAATTAAGTTAATCCTTATAGTATATTCATGATAATCATATAATTTTACTCCTATGTTAGGAGGTAAAATGTACATTGTCCATTACCGAGTGTTAATTTTACATAAAATTTCAATATAAAGAACCGCTTACAATTATGTGTAGTAAGGGGTCAAATTTTTAACTAATCTAACATTCTATATTTTTTAATTTTAATTATCTCAGACCAAGTTTCATATTGATGACGACATGAAAGACAGTGTGTTAAAAAATGTTAATGCAAGATGGAAGGATTTTAAAGTAAAGTTGGTTAGTGTTTGGATTACGAAGACTAGAAAGCGTTCATAGGACCATAAATAGCCATATGGATTTTATGATGGTATTACAAACGCAAATAAGAAACATTTAAGAAGAATTGTCGAACCAACGAATTTTAGGTATATTTCATTTTTAGAATTACTTACTTAGAATATTTGTGTTGATGAATTTAGAATAAAAATCTCTTATTGTTCTAAATTATTATATCTTGAATAAAGGCTAGTTTTCTACATGATGTCAAATAATCTGCCAAATGCATGCATTGAGATTCTGAAGCTACCTTCCTTTATGATATACAATGATTTAAAAAAAATTATAGGCAAATAATTGTTTTAAGAGAGAAAATAGATAAATAAACATTAATTAATTTTGGGAAGGCGATATAATTAACATACAAAATTAATATTATGATAAATTCTTGAAATGTCGAAGTACCCCTTACCAAATAATAATATTATTCCCCCTTTTAGAAGAGGAAAAAAGATTTAATTAACATAAACAAATACGATGACATAAACAATGCAGGTTTTTTTAGTTCTAATTTTGGTTTCTTAGTTTACGAGGCTCCCCGCTTGAGCCAATTTATAATAAACCATGAACATACGAAACTGAATATAAAGGAGACATTGAACTATGAAATAGATATAAACTTTAACTATAACTTACATTATAGCTAGACAATGAATTATGATCCAGTTTTCCCATTCACAATGGCTTTGGTAAAAGAAGAACATTTTCCAATGCTCTTGTAAACTCATGCTAAGTACAATAGATTGAAAATGGAAAGGGAGTTATTTGATGATTTAAAGATAAAATATGCAATTACTTGGAGTGTGTTTTTCTTGTTTATGTGCCTGTGTATTATATATATAGTTGTGTCTGAGTGATCATTTTCATGAATGTGCTTGTGTACAGGTTTAACTTGTTGTGTTTGGATAAGAAATATGGGTATATGAAAGTGTTATGAATAGAATATATACATTTATGTGAAACTGAGTAGAAGGGGGAAAATTAAAATTAACTTAGAGCAGTCATGACTATGGTAGTAGCACTTTATGCTCTGAAATGGTATTTTTGGATATAAAAAATCTATGATGACTGATTTCAAAGATGTTGCACATAACACATTCATTGATTTCAAGTGTGGATAATTTTGAATATATTGATTTTGAAGGGGAAAAATATGTTTGATATGTATGTAAATTACATTATCATGTTGTTGCATGTGCACTATATCCAGACTGCCTTGCTTTTGGGGTTAACAGTTAATCAGGTCTAAATTTAGTTGCTACTTTGGCTTATTTAACACATATTTATATTGTATCCTAATTTAGTGTTACTCTATTTCAATTTTGTTACACTTGAGCTCTATACATATATCCCCTGTCCTTGTTGTTAGATCCAAAATTGCTAGAACCTATTTCTAATTAATATGTTCTAGCGATGTGAATTTTGTTTATACAAACATTAACAGTTGGGTACTAGTTTGTTTCATATCCCATACTACTATATGTATACTTTACATAGAACGAAAGTTCCAAGAGAAAAGAAGTGGTTGCAAATACATGTGTGAGGACCTAATTGCATAATGTTTCTATGTGATATTGCAGTAATAATTATAAATGTTTACACTAGAATTCTTATTTATGTCTTAAAACAGAAAACCAGTGAAAGGGCTTGGATGAGTCAAGCATATAATGATCATCCTCACTATTTAGGGAAGCTGGATATGCAGGGAGGAAAGCTAAATGTTTAGCCGAAGGCCATATGAAACGACCCAAACTCGCCCTTTCGGGAAAGCCCGGATTGAGTTGAGAACACGACAAATCAGAACACAAATGATAGAACTTTTCATTGCTATTTACAACAATTTACATCATAGTACAAGAATATAACAAAGTATGAATAAATAATATACAATTGATAAATATCAGAGATTTAAAATTATAATGCAGCGGAAAATAATACAAAACACAACTGAAAGAGATACTTAGATACAGAGATTTCCGAATATCATTCCAGCTGTAAACCAGGATCCTGTGAATATAAATCTGCAAAATCAAAACTACTAGCTGCTCGTGTGGAAAATAGGGGCACCCAGAGTTTAGATTAAAACAATAAACTCCTGGTTAGTCATGTGACTGGTGTGAGAACTAAAACAGTTATTTAAAACTTTACTTTCAAATAAAGTAAACCAAGGGACCACGCCGTATAACACAGAACGGGTTTCCTCCCAAGAATACCAGTGCATATAACAAATTTAACGCAATGCTTTTTGGAAAAATAAAGCTATTATAAGACACAAGTCCCATCACACAATGCAACGCAAGCCAGAGGATAGAGTTTTCCCTTATAATAGCCAAACATGCTTGGTATGTTTAAAACAAATCATTTGATACTATTATAAGTGCATAGTGTATAAAACAACTTCAAATATAAATGTATCAATCATAGACGACATGGGTACCATATATCATGTCACCATACTAGTTCTACAATCAAAACCGCAAAGTCACGTATTGGAAGTTGGATTTCCATCTGTGAACCAAGGCAAGGGATCGTCCTTACCGCTTCGAGACGCCCTAGCCCGTGTCTCAGGATCAGAGCTCGAGTGACCCTTGGATTGTCAGGTCCGGTCCACGGGAGTGGATTAAAATGCCTAAAGAGTACGTTTCCCCGCCCTATGGGGTGTCAATCTGGTCAGTATATCGACCAGACCATCCATCAACCCTGTTATGACCGATATAACTGAGGCACCTCGCTTTCCATCGTCCACATAAGTATGGTTCACACCGGGGTGTGAGGCTCGCGAATTAACGCTATACACAAAGCTATGCTATATTAAAGCAGTGCTTTGATCATCAACCACAAGACTCTGCTTTTCAATAGAAGCCTTTATCATTTGCATCTCAGCATGCCACACTAACAATTTACGCCGCGCGACTGATGTCTATCGATATATAACCTCTGAGCTCGTACATCTAAGAGAAGGGTGTTAAGAAAGAGAATAAACTCACCACCGCCAAACAGATATATATTTAATAGAGATCAATAAACACAGAACGAAGTCCAATGTCAGGCACACATCCATTACAAGTTCATTCTGGGTCTGAATGAAACCATAGGCACCTTATTCCTCGTCCCATATGTCCAATATAGGAGAGAGGTCCTCGCATATCCGGTCGATCTCCAAGTACGTGTAGACAATCACCACTTATTACCTTGTCTTCAGTGTACAGCCCAATCAAGACATCAGTAATCATCCAAACGATGTGAAGACCTCCGATCTTCGACAACCACCTTCATCGTCGACTTATCGTCGATTCAGTTATTCAGAATGGGATAAACCCGATCTTTCTGAATAACTCGCGTTTCTTATAAACAAGTGCTATAAAAACACAACATGCACCTCATTCCAATTCTGAGTATTCTTTTATTTAAATATTCATATCCTTTGGGAAAGGTTCCCATTAATTTTATCAAATATAAATTCTTTAAATTTATTCTTTAATCTTCCATTAGATATCAATTCAAACCAAATTAAGGTTTATCCAAACTAGTCGGGATTAGCGACCTTACCGAAGTAATCATTTGTTTAATTTCCCAATCCCAACCTATTCATCCCATGAAGCAAAACTAGTAATACTTCATATCTAACTCCACTGTGTCATCGGTAAAATTAATTACCATTTCACGTTCAAATCTAATTAAAGATTTAACTATCGCTTGGAGTAAAACTGGTGGTACTCCATTCTTGATCATTTCTTGAATTTGATAATTTTAGTTATCAGATTCACATTTCAATCTAATTAAAGATTCATTAAAAACTCCACTTAGTTTTAATCTTCCCAAAAATCAATATTAATGATTATTTCATATCTAGGAAATAAATACTGTCTTTAACTGGGTTAAAGAACCAATGTCATTTAAAACATAGTTCATGATAAACCCAAAATCACATTCCATTAATTATGAATCTTCATGGAAAACAGATCAATATATATATATATATATATATATATATATATATATTATCGATATAAACTTCCATATCCAACCAATAATATAAATGGAATAACGGCAAAGCCTTTTAAATTCCATGTATAATAACAGTCTTCCTCCATAGAAGCTCACTTCGATTATTATCAAATCGAATTCCATTCCATTCCAATTTATTGTATTAAATTGGAAAACTTTACTTTGGAAATTTTCCTTTAAATCTTAATAAAAAGATTTATAAATTCCAAACCTCTTTTCACTGTTAATCGGGTTAAAGAACGAATGTCGTTAAAAACACAGTTCACAATAAACCCAATCCAGATCCATTTTATTCCAATTAAATGTTAATTAACTAGAAACTCTAATAATCTTAATTAAAAGATTAATTCTTTTCACACGGGGTTTAAGAACAGTGTTATTTAAGACACCATTCACGACAAACCCAAAATCCAATTCTTTTATTCAATTCCAATTAAATATTAATTAATTGGAAAGAAAAACTTAACTAAAGATTTATTCTTCTCTCAACTGGGTTTAAGAACAGTGTTAATGAAGACACCATTCGCACAAACCCAAATCCAATTCAATACTAAATACAAGGCTCTGAATAGAAATTATATCGGCTTATATTCAATATCAAATTCTGAAATCTACAAATATCATATTGGGAATAATGATATATATATATATATATATATATATATCTTCGATATTCCTCCACAATATCTGTATAATCACGGAATCCAATATCGAAATATTCCGACGATAATTTCGATTCAAATCCATTCCAATTCATATATTGGAAATTCTGGTTATTTCTAAAACCATTTCAAATCCAATTTATTTATTTTAAAAATATTGATTATAATTCTAGTTCATAACTAGTTCATTTTGATAAAAATATATTTTTATCTTTTCAAATATGGAATTTTTCATCCCAATTTTTCCAAATCATTTATTATGATTTTACGCAAATTATTAATATTTTTAATAATTTTATCAAGGCCCGTAAAGTCGATTTCCATGAACAGCCATCGAACTACACTTACCGCGACCTTTTCCAAATTTGATTTGGACATAATTCCAAATCCAACTATTAGATTTCAAATCTCTTATATTCGTTGGAAAGATCTTTTCGATATGAACCCAACGGTTTCAGTTTTAGGAGAATCTGATGGTCGGATCTCCCGTAATATCAATTCGAAGTCAACGGTTGAAATTCGCGAATGGCCGCGGCGCGGCGCGTTCCATTCAGGCCATATAATATATATATATAATATATATTATATATATTTCATCGATTTCCATTTAAAAAGTATTTTATAAATTCTTTTATAAATTCGTTTATAAATTCGTTTTAAAACGATTTCAGCTTCATTTCAATTTTCAAATCAAATTTGAATATTCCTTTATAAATTCGTTTTAAATTCATTTTAAAATGATTTCAGTTTCACTTCAAATTTCAAAATCAAATTTGAATTTTTTTTATAAATTCATTTTAAAACGATTTTAATTTCATTTTCAATTTCAAATCAAAATTGAATATTCCATATCATTATAATATATATATATATATATATATGATAATATTCTCAAACTGTCAGATTTTGAAATTATTTCCTTTTCGATATTCATTATAAAATGAATAAAATCGATATAAATATCGCTCGCGTCCAAATGTCGCAAATCTAATCAACACGGCTTCATATATTCAAATATTTTCGGGTCCATCCAAAATCGGACATCAAAATCATATTTTGATTCTTTTCTGAATATTATTTTAAAATATTCATTATTTAAAATATTCGTTATTTTAAAATATTCCTTATTTCTGAATTGGAATCAGACCCAATCAATTACCATATATTTTTATTTATATGAATTTCATACAACAGATGTATATATCAACAATGACAAACAATCAACCATCAGCCAGAGTGCACTACACGACCACATAAGCATTAAATATAAATAATTAACTCTTACAACAGTCTGTCAACCAATCGATTGATATACAACTAAACAATTGGGATTAGTCTATGTCAAATATCATCCCAATACCCGTGTGGGGTTTCAAACAACAAACACTGATTATTATTTGTGTAGTTGCGCGATATGTAAAATATTATCGTCCCAATCAATGTTAGTTAAATGGGTGTACATAAACAAATCATCTGATTTGTAAATGAATATTTATTTTAACCCATGAATATTTTATTCAATTCATATATACAATAAAAATGATATTTTTATTATTCAAATATTTTATTCCATACATGAAAATTTTATTCAGTTCATATATACAATAAAAATGATATTTTTATTATTCAAATATTTTATTCCATACATGAATATTTTATTCAATTCATATATACAATAAAAATGATATTTTTATTGTTCCAATATTTTATTCCATACGAATATTTTATTTAATTCATGTATACAATAAAAATGATATTTTTATTATTCAAATATTTTATTCCATACATAAACATTTTATTCAGTTCATATATAAAATAAAAATGATATTTTTATTATTCAAATATTTTATTCCATACATGAATATTTTATTCAATTCATATATACAACAAAAATGATATTTTTATTATTCAAATATTTTATTCCATACATGAATATTTTATTCAATTCATATATACAATAAAATTGATATTTTTATTCTTCCATTATTTTACTCGATACATGAATATTTTATTCAATTCATATATACAATAAATATGATATTTTTATTATTCAAATATTTTATTCCATACCATACAATCAACAATCACAATACAATCCATTCAATTCAAATAAACAATCATGGTTTGTACAATCAATGGTGTCAGGTGCTGCTAAGCACCGTTTGCATTCTAGTATATATTTTACTAGAAAATAAACAGAGTGAGAATGAGTTCTCACATTGGGTTCTACTCCGTCGGTTTATATTTCTGATTTTTATTTCTGTACAGTTCAGATTTGAATTTGCCCCAAATTCTGATTTGCTCTGTTTCAGTTCCAGTCAGCTCCATGTTGTAGATCTCGTCGTTGTGATTCTAAGTTCAAATACGTTTCTGTTTGAAAAAGTTATCGAAGTTTTAACATTTAATAATTAATTTGGTACTTAATTAAATTATATTAATTAAAACCCCCCACTAATTTCCATCTCCCCGTAACTCACTCCAGAAAAGAAGTGAACCCATCATCGATTTATAAATCTCCACCGTGCATCAACTACGAGGCACCGGCCTCGGATCCAAACACTCCACCTCGATGCTGTTGGCGGCACCTCCCTTTCCCCACCGCCGTGATCAATTCGAACCCTCCCAGCACCGGCGATTTGACTTCGAACACGGCGGTCTCCAGGCCGTATTCTGGCAATCGCAGATTGCCAACGGCGATCTCCATCGTACACGAGATAGATCTCGTGAGGCTCTTCAGTATTTTCTTTGGAAATTTTGGGAATCATCGTGTGGATCTTGAATCAAAGGGGAAGGAAGAATTGAACGGAAAATCACCGTTCATTCGAAAGCAGTGGCGCGTTTTTAGGTTTAGGTTTTTATTTATTTTCTAAATTTCTGATTGGATGTTGCTATTTATAATAAATTATTTATTTTATTTAATTCGGAATAATCTTGTTTAATGTCACGAATTCCAAATCAAACCAAACGACCATCGCCTTTAGCTAAATACCCCCATTCCGAACATAATGGGATATGTTTCATAAGCCAATTATATTGTTTTGATCATTTTTTATCAAAATTAAAATATAAGTCAATATATATTGAATTTACTCGTACATTTTAATTTACTGAGGCCACATATTGACTCCAAAAATTCCAGAAAAATAAATCTGGGTGTGTTTTGACGATACGGTCCTAACAAAACTAATTTCATCGAATTTGGAAACCGTTTGAAAAACGGTGATTTTCCAGTCAATTAAATTCAAACTGAAATTGACCAAACACGTTTAAATTCACCACGCTCACATATTGATTTCAAAAACTTTGAAAATTGGAATCTAGCAATAATTTGACATTCCGGATCCAACAAAAGTGGTCTCGTTAAAAACGGATGTCGTTTGCAAAATCGTTATTTTTAAGGGTAATATATTATATAAATTCCATAGCGACTATTCTGAATTTTCAACTAGACATAATATTTTGTTCACGTTATGAAATCTGGATTTTTCACATTCATTGGAAAGATATTTTCAAACAGATTCAAATATTTCTTGTTTCACTAAAATTCGGTTTATTTTGAATCTTGTACATTCCTTTGAAATTTGAAATCGAATTTTCAAACTACCGCGCCATTTCAGGCTCATTATATAATTAAAATAAATTTATTCGTTCTAACTTTGATTTAAATAAATTTATACGTTCTAATTCTATTCAAAATAAATTTCTAGTCGTTATTATTTAAAGTAAATCATTTTAAATATTCAAAATTCATTAAAATAGCCAAAATAAAAATCTTAAATTGGTTCTGATTTTCCGGGTTGTTACAATCTCCCCCACTTAAAATCTTTTCGTCCTCGAAAAGGAACAAAGCTGAAAATTGTTTAACTAATCAACTCAACTTTCATTCTGGTATTCATTCCTCAACTTTCCGTTTCCAAGAATAGCCAAATTTTCCAAAAATTTGGCTAACACCCTAAATTTTCGAAAAATTTCGCCATAACCTCCTTTGTACGGGGAGACATTTAAACCAAAACCCCCTTTGTCGGACATACAATTTTCCAAAATAACCTCCTTTGCAGGGCCTCATCATCCAAAACGAAAAATCCAATCGGCTCATTAAATCATCCAAACCCAATAAATTAGTAAAGATGTACCTATTTGTCGGACATACAATTTTATTACTCTTCTCTAGCCTCCTTGCTATGACCTGTTCAATGTATATACATGTGTATGCATGCAATTGCAATCATTTTTCAATTTAGTTCAATATTTGACTCAAATTGGCTTAATGGTTCAAAATCTTAATTAATCCAACCAACAATCAAACAACACAACCAACAATCTTTTTGTGAATTAAATTTTCAAATGCCTAACTTTTATATATACTCAAATGTCTATTTTTGATGCCAAATCACAACAATATATTCTAACTATATTTTGGTTCTCACACCAGTCAATTGGAAATATATAGATATCCCACTTTCAAAGCTAGAACATAAATACAGATGATGGCGCGCCATCATCAGAATCAGACCCGGGTGACTGGAGTGTGATCTTATATCCATCCCGTATATAGGAGGCTTCAATACACGTGGATCAGACGTATATTAAAATCTCCGTATACTCGATGGTCCAAATCAATTTAAAATAAAATATTCAAATATGTATAATAAGATTAAATTTGCAAAAACTGAACTTGTTTTCATTTTTATTTTTAAAAATAACACTCTTCACACTCGTTCTAGGATACTACTGACCATATCTCTAACGAGCCATTCTCATTGGACATTACTAATCAAATCTCCGATGAATTCTTTCGTTTGGTTCTAATGTGTCTTATTCTCGAGCTCTGTAAACCAAATCTTTGATACCAACTGAAACGACCCAAACTCACCCTTTCGGGAAAGCCTGGATTGAGTTGAGAACACGACAAATCAAAACACAAATGACAGAACATTTCATTGCTATTTACAACAATTTACATCATAGTACAAGAATATAATAGAGTATGAATAAATAATATACATTTGATAAATATCAGATATTTAAAATTACAATGCAGCGGAAAATAATACAAAACACAACTGAAAGAGATACACGGACACAGAGCTTTCCGAATATCATTCCAGCTGTAAGCCAGGATCCTGTGAATATAAATCTGCAAAACCAAAACTACTAGCTGCCCGTGTGGAAAATAGGGGCACCCAGATTTACGTTAAAACAATAAACTCCAGGTCAGTCATGTGACTGGTGTGAGAACTAAAACAGTTATTCAAAACTTTACTTTCAAATAAAGTAAATTAAGGGACCACGCTGTATAACACGGAACGAGTTTCCTCCTAAGAATACCAGTGCATATAACAAACAGCGCAATGCTTTTAGGAAAAATGAAGCTATTATAAGACCTAGGTCCCATCACGCAATGCAACGCAAGCCGGAGGATATGGTTTTCCCTTATAATAGCCAAACATGCTTGGTATGTTTAAAACAAATTATTTGATACTATTATAAGTGCATAGTGTATAAAACAACTTCAAATATAAATGTATCAATCATATACGGCATGGGTACCATATATCATGTCAACATACTAGTTCTACAATTAAAACCGCAAAGTCACGCATTGGAAGTTAGATTTCCATCTGTGAACCAAGGAAAGGGATCGTCCTTACCGCTTCGAGACGCTCTAGCCCGTATTTTAGGATCAAAGCTCTAGTGACCCTTGGATCGTCAGGGCCGATACACAAAGAGTGGTTTAAAATGCCTGAACAATACGTTTCCCTACCCTATGAGGCGTCAATCTGGTTAGTATATCGACCATACCATCCATCGGCCCCGTAGTGACCGATATAACCGAGGCGTCTCACTCTCCATCATCCACATAAGTAAAAATGTCCGGGCTCCATACCATGACACCACTCCTAGCTAGAAGGAAACGCATGTCCTCTTTGAGGTCCTCTCCCATTTCTGGTTCACACCGGGGTGTGAAGCTCGCGAATTAACGCTATACACAAAGCTATGCTATATTAAAGCTATGCTTTGATCATCAACCACAAGATTCTTCTTTTCAACAGAAGCCTTGATCATTTGCATCTCAGCATGCCACACTGATAATTCATGCCATGCGACTGATGTCTATCGATATATAACCTCTGAGCTCATACGTCTCAGAGAAGGGTGTTAAGCAAGAGAATAAATTCTATGCCACCAAACAGATATATATTTAATAGATATCAATCAACACAAAACGAAGTCCAATGTCAGACACATATCCATTTACAAGTTCGTTCTAGGTCTGAAGGAAACCGAAGGCACCTTATTGCTCGTCCCATATGTCCAATACAGGAGAGAGGTCCTCGCATACCCGGTCGATCTCCAAGTATGTATGGACGATCACCACTTATTACCTTATCTTGGGTGTATAGCCCAATCAAGACATCAGCAATCATCCAAACGGTGTGAAGACCACCGGTCTTCGACCACTGTCTTCATCGTCGATTCAGTTATTCAGAATGGGATAAACCCGATCTTTCTGAATAACTCGCGTATCTTATAAACAAGTGCTCTATAAACACAACATATGCCTCATTCCAATTCTGAATATTCTTTTATTTAAATATTCATATCCTTTGTGAAAGGTTCCCATTAATTTATCAAAGATAAATTCTTTCTTTAATCTTCCATTGGATATCAATTCAAACCAAATTAAGGTTTATCCAAACTAGTCGGGATTAGCGCACCTTACCGAAGTAATCATTTGTTTAATTATCCAGTCCCAACCTATTCATCCCATGATGCAAAACTGGTAATACTTCATATCTAACACCACTGTGTCATCGGTAAAATTAATTACCATTTCACGTTAAAATCTAATTAAAGATTTAACTTTCGCTTGGAGTAAAACTGGTGGTACTCCATACTTGATCATTTCTTGAATTTGATAATTTTAGTTATCGGATTCACATTTCAATCTAATTAAAGATTCATTAAAAACTCCACTTAGTCATAATGTTCCCAATAATCAATATTAATGATTATTTCATATCTAGGAAATAAATACTATCTTTAACTGAGTTAAAGAACCAATGTCATTTAAAACACAGTTCACGATAAACCCAAAATCACATTTCATTAATTAAGGAATCTTCATGGAAAACAGATCAATATATATCTATATATATAATCGATATAAACTTCCATATCCAACCAATAATATAAATGGAATAACGACAAAGCATTTTAAATTCCATATATAGTAACAGTCTTCTTCCATAGAAGCTCACTTCGATTATTATCAAATCGAATTCCATTCCATTCCAATTTATTGTATTAAATTGGAAAACTTTACTTTGGAAATTTTCCTTTAAATCTTAATAAAAGGATTTATAAATTCCAAATCACATTTCACTGTTAATCAGGTTAAAGAACGAATGTCGTCAAAAACACAGTTCATAATAAACTCAATTCACATCCCATTTTATTCCAATTAAATGTTAATTAACTGGAAACTCTAATAATTTTAATTAAAAGATTTATTCTTTTCACCCAGGGTTTAAGAATAGTGTTATTTAAGACACCATTCACGACAAACCCAAAATCCAATTCTTTTATTCAATTCCAATTAAATATTAATTAATTGAAAAAAAAACTTCACTAAAACTTAATTAAAGATTTATTCTTTTCTCAACTGGGTTTAAGAACAGTGTTAATGAAGACACCATTCACGACAAACCCAAATCCAATTCAATATTAAATACAAGGCTCTGAATAGAAATTATATCGGCTTATATTCAATATCAAATTCTGAAATCTACAAATATCGTATTGGGAATAACGACATATATATCTTCCAAATTCCTCCATAATATCCTTATAATCACGGAATCCAATATCTAAATATTCCGATGATAATTTCGATTCAAATTCATTCCAATTCATATATTGGAAATTATGGTTATTTTTGAAACCATTTCAAATCCAATTTATTTACTTTAAAAATATTGGATTATAATTCTAGTTCATAACTAGATCATTTCAATAAAAATATATTTTTATCTTTTCAAATATGGAATTTTTCATCCCAATTCTTTCCACATCATTTATTATGATTTTACACAAATTATTAATATTTTTAATAATTTTATAAGGCCCGTACAGTCGATTTTCATAAACGGTCATCGAACTGCACTTACAGCCACCTATTCCAAATTTGATTTGGACATAATTCCAAATCCAACCATCAGTTTTTAAATCTCTTATATTCGTTTGAAATCTCTTTTCGATACGAACCCAACGATTCCGGTTTTAGAAGAATCTGACGGTTGGATCTCCCATAATTTCAATTCAAAGCCAATGGTCAAAATTTGCGAACGGCAACGGCGCGGTGCATTCTACTCAGGCCATATAATATATATATTATATATATTTCATCGATTTCCATTTAAAACGTATTTTATAAATTCGTTTATAGATTCGTTTTAAAATGATTTCAACTTCATTTCAATTTTCAAATCAAATTTGAATATTCCTTTATAAATTCGTTTTAAATTCATTTTAAAATGATTTCAATTTCATTTATAATTTCAAATCAAAATTTGAATATTTCTTTATAAATTCATTTTTAAGCGATTTTAATTTCATTTTCAATTTCATATCAAAATTGAATATTCCATATCATTAAAATATTATATGATAATATTCTCAAAATGTCAGATTTTGAAATTATTTCCTTTTGGATATTCATTATAAAATGACTAAATTCGATATAAATATCGTTCGCCTCCAAATGGCGCAAATCTAATCAACATGACTTCATCTA
Source organism: Allium sativum (assembly GCA_030737875.1). Classification (NCBI taxonomy): domain Eukaryota; kingdom Viridiplantae; phylum Streptophyta; class Magnoliopsida; order Asparagales; family Amaryllidaceae; genus Allium; species Allium sativum. Next base: position 1,039,194,388 of record CM060916.1, on the reverse strand, counting down.
TTCAAATATTTTAATGTCCATCCAAAATCGGACATCAAAATCATATTTTGATTCTTTTCTGAATATTATTTTAAAATATTCATTGTTTTAAAATATTCGTTATTTTAAAATATTCCTTATTTCCGAATTGGAATCAGACCCAATCAATTACCATATAATTTTATTTATATGGATTTCATATAACACATGTATATTTCAACAATGACAAACAATCAACCATCAGCCAGAGTGCATTACATGACTGCATAACATTAAATATAAATAATTAACGCTTACAGCAGTCTGTTAACCAATCGATTGACATACAACTAAACAATTGGGATTAGTGTATGTCAAATATCATCCCAATACCCGTGTGGGGTTTCAAACAACAAACACTGATTATTATTTGTGCAGTTGCGCGATGTGTAAAATATTATCGTCCCAATCAATGACAGTTAAATAGGTGTACATAAACAAATCGTCTGATTTGTAAATGAATATTTATTTCAACCCATGAATATTTTATTCAGTCCATATACACAATAAAAATGATACTTTTATTATTCAAATATTTTATTCCATACCATAATATCAACAATCACAATATAGTCCATTCAATTCAAACAAACAATCATGGTTTGTACAATCAATGGTATCGGGTGCTGCTAAGCACCATTTGCATCCTATTATATATTTTACTGGAAAATAAATAGAGTGAGAAGGAGTTCTCGCATTGGGTTCCACTCCATCGGTTTTTATTTCTAATTTTTAGTTCTGTACAGTTCATATTTGAATTTGCCCCAAATTCTGATTTGCTCCGTTTCAGTTCTAGTCAGCTCCACATTATAGATCTCGTTGTTGTGATTCCAAAGGACTCAGTTTCATTCAAATCCGTTCGATTTGAAAAAGTTATCGAAGTTTTAACATTAAATAATTAAATTGGTACTTAATTAAATTAAATTAATTAAAACCACCCACTAATTTCCATCTCCCCGTAACTCACTTCAAAAAAGATGCGAACCCATCGTCGATTTATAAATCACCACCGCGCATCAACTACGAGGCACCGACCTCGGATCCAAACACTCCGCCTCGACGCCGTTGGCGGCACCTCCCTTTCCCCACCGCCATGACTAATTCGAACCCTCCCAGCGCTGGCGATTTGACTTTGAACGCGGCGGTCTCTAGGCCATAATCTGGCAATCGCAGATCGCCAATGGTGATCTCCACCGTACATGAGATAGATCTCGTGAAGCTCTTCAGTGTTTTCTTTGGAAATTTTGGGAATCATCGTGTGGATTTTGAATTAAAGGGGAAGGAAGAATCGAACGGAAAATCACCATTCATTCGAGAGCAGTGGCGCATTTTTAGATTTAGGGTTTTATTTATTTTCTAAATTTCTGATTGGATGTTGCTACTTATAATAAATTATTTATTTTAATTAATTCGAAAAAAATCTTGTTTAATGTCACGAACTCCAAATCAAACCCAACGACCATCGCCCCCAGCTAAATACCCCCATTCCGAACACAATGGGATATGTTTCATAAGCCAATTCTATCGTTTTGATTGGTTTTAATAAAAATTAAAATATAAATCAATATATATTGAATTTACACGTACATTTTTATTTACTGGGGCCACATATTGACTCCAAAAATTCCTAAAAAATAAATCTGGCTATGTTTTATCGATACGGTCCTAACAAAACTAATTTCGTCAAATTTGGAGACCGTTTGAAAAATGGTCATTTTCCAGTCAATTAAATTCAAATTAAAATTGACCAAACACGTTTAAATTCACCACGCTCACATATTGATTCCAAAATTTTTGAAAATTGGAATGTAGCAATAATTTGACATTCCAGATCCAGCAAAAGTGGTCTCATCTAAAATGGATGTTGTTTGCAAAATCGCTATTTTTAAGGGCTATATATTATATAAATTCCCTAGCGACTATTCTGAATTTTCAATTGGACATAACATTTTATTCTTGTTATGAAATCTGGATTTTTCACATTTGTTGGAAAGATATTTTCAAATAGATCCAAATACTTCTTGTTTCGCTAAAATCCAGTATATTTTTAATCCTGTACATTCCTTTGAATTTTGAAATCGAATTTTCAAACTACCGCGCCATTTCAGGCTCGTTATATAATTAAAATAAATTTATTCGTTCTAACTTCGATTTAAATAAATTTATATGTTCTATTTCTATTCAAAATAAATTTCTAGTCGTTATTATTTAAAATAAATCATTTTAAATATTCAAAATTCATTAAAATAGCCAAAATAAAAATTTTAAATTGGTTCTTATTTTCCGGGTTGTTACACCATAGTTCTTCGACTACATAACAGGTGGATCTGTTTTAAATCAAAGCAGTGACTGGATTTTGGCTAGATTAAAAAAAGATGTTGATAGAAATTATACAGTTTCGAATGAGAAAATTAAGATAGTCGTAGATAAAGTGGTAGGACTAGTTTCCATATATTTTTATCACTTCATATGTTTTAACTATTTTTATGAATTTTCTCTTTCGATTGTTAAGTGAACTAAACCTTGTAAGATAATTTATTTTGGTGATTTTGTGTGTGCCTTCACAAATTTTAATAGTAAAAAGAAAAGTTTTTAGCTAACTTGCTTAATTTTAATTGTTTGTTGTAAGTTTTTCATATGTTATTCTATTTGTTCACAGAATGATTGGAGAGGAAAAGCCATCGAAGGAACATGGATTCGAAATAGGCATGATGATGTCTTAAATTGTGCTCTTGGAAAAAAGAGCATCTTGGTCAAGTTATAGTAATTGCTAGGATGGTCGGTATCAAAATTGTATTTGGAGAGGTAGAGAAAAGAAAAGGTCATAAAGGTGTAATATCAGCAGATGATTTACATCTTATCACCTAAGAAATAGATGCTAAAGTGAGCCATAAAGCAGTAGATGAGCTATATTTTATCACGTTGGACATAAAGGCTAAAGTGAGAAATTAAAACAAGAAATGGATACAATGGTGGCAGAAAAGGTTGCCAGCATTTTGAACAACATGGGTATGCCCATAGATATCAACATCAACAACACACCATCAATCAAACGACGTAGTAGTTGTTAATCAACATACCCCAGCAAATTACAATATGCAAACAGAACTCATGAGACAGATCCCTTTGCGGACTTACAAGCAAACAAGTCAAAAGTTGATTTTATAAATGTATATGATTTTATTTATTTGACAAGTGTTAACGGAATATGTTTTTTATACTTGCCATTATAGAAACCAACTAAATGTCAGAAGTGAATCTGGACTCTCAAATTGTCGTAATGGGTCGTGGCATGGTACATCTCACTTCAAGTCCCAAAGATCAATTTCATAATCAATATATCTTGATCGATCCTGTAAAGATCAGAATTAACACAGTGGAGCCTAGGCATGAAGGAATCCCACTTTTAGTTCCAACTAAACATCAAAACCCGATCATGTAATAACAAGTGGTCCATCCATGTTTTGATTTTAGATTGAAAAGCTTGAGCATAACAGACACGATTGTGAACTTAGCACAACCAGAAAACAAAGGCTTCTCTACATCAATTAATATTTTTTTCGTACAATTTTGGCTCTTCCATCAAATGTTCTCCATCAACACCAAACATCTCATTAATACAGTCATTCTCATCACTCACCTCATTACTCACGTTATCTTCCTGGTCATTTTCATTATTGTAATGATGATGATGATGATTCTTAGATCTAGTTATAATAACTATGTTTTCACCATGTCATATCCACTGAGTATAATTTAGCTTAAACCTATTATGAATTTTGTGGTCTCTAACATGATTTGTGTTACAGAATCTTCTTTTATTTTGGTACTATCTACAAGGAAAAAAGTAGTCTCTTCCCTTCTTGTTAACTGATCATTCAATGCACACTTGATGGATTCTTTCATTTTGTTTAGGAACTCATCATTGTTGCATTATCATCACTGCGTTTCACATTGTACACCCAACTTCAATCCATGTGAAAATGCTAGACACGCTACATAAGCAAATAATATATAATAAATGTTCAATTCGAAATGATCTTGATGATTGCAAAATTAACCAAATATAAAGTTGTTACAAGACTAGTCATTTGAGGAACCCATCATTCTTATTATCATTCATGAATCATCCACTTTCAAGTAAGTTAATACTAGTATATTTTTCAAAAAAAATATTTTTATATATTTTTTGGGAGAAAGGATGTTGAATGCGTGTGTTTGCATCTCAGTAATGTGGTAGATAAATCTAAACTTTAATTACCTCAATAGTGAAAATTACCGTGGTTAATTTATAATGTCAATTTATAATTTAAAGTCCACCACACACAAATATTGAATTTTCATATAAAGAGCAGCTACATATATGTAACTTATCGTTATATGTTACACTGATCAACTAAATTATGTAACACTAAACAACACCCATCGACTTCATAGTGTTAAATTCTATGTTACTTGTGATATTTGTAAGAACTTACTAATGTACGATGAAAGCAAAAAAAATGTAGCATGAAGCACATAGGCTAGTAAATTAAAACCCAGAAATATGCAACCGAAGTAAGGTGAGTAATGGAGTAACATGTAGTTAACACATATAAAATAATGACAGAAGAAGAAGTAACGTGATTGTAAAACAGGATTCAAAGGAAGTAATTTCATTCATAGCAAGTTGTTGCTTATATGAGCATACAAGCAATGTACTAATTCTAATTCTAGTTTATTTTAATTATGTCTGGTTCATAATTTACGTAAAACATTATAATATATTTTCATTTATAATTCTATATCAAAATTTATCCAAAAATATTGTTCAAAACAAAAAGTGAAATCATTTAAACTTATAAGTAACTATATAAAGTAACCAATTAATATAAATTCAGTAACATGAAAAATAACAGTAACCTCAAATCAACCAATGCATTGAATTTATATCTCATAAATGCCAGCCAAAACAATAGTTAGTGACAAGATAAGTCTTTAACCAAAACACATTTACTAACATAAGTTTGATTAAAATTTCATTGATGCTACTCTTAATAAGCAAGTGCAAATAGGAAAGCAAGTTAATTACCTACCAAATATGTTCTTTCCCATAAAATACTTTTAATGAAGAGTGAATGAATTTAATTAATAGACGAATATTTATTTATTATTTGCCTCTTTGAAACATCTTTGTAATAATAACTTAAGATATGAATACACATCTAATTATCCTATATATATTCATCTATCTCATAAATGCCAGCTAAAACAAGAGTTGGTGATAAGACAAGTCTTTAACCAAAACACATTTAATAACATAAGTTTGATTTAGAACTTCATTGATGTTATTCTTAACAAACAACGTACAAAGAGGAAAGCAAGCTAATTTCCTACCAAATATGTTCTTTCCCATACAGTACTTTTAATAAAGAGTAAATGAATTTAATTAATAGATGAACATTGTTTATTATTAACCTCTTTGAAACATCTTTGTAATACTAACTTAAGATATGAATACACATTTAATTATCCTATATATTAATCTAATTATCATATATTTTCTCGGAAGAAAAATGAATTCCTCTTTCTAATTATATTATTTCTTGCTTGCTTGAGTTTTGTGGCGCCTTACCAAGGTAAACTTGAATTGTCAGTTTATGTTTCTTGTATTCAATTTACTAAAAAAAGCTAATGTCGTAATTAATAACGGTTATCTCTGACGTTTGTGGTAATGGATAAACTTGATTGTAGGTGGAATCGCAAGGTCGATGATGTAGAAGATTAACACAGGTTTCCATGTGAAAAGAGGGAATGTAGGATTTTCACCATGCTATTCAAAGACATACTTCCTCCATGGTTGGTGCACTACAACAAATAAATGTTACAACAACTTTCTGTTCGGATTGCCTCGCATGTTGTTAAGGTAGGAATGACAGTTTGAATATAAAGTCCCACTTCTTGGAATAAATTAAAGTAGTGCAGTACAAATATAAGCTAGTAGGCATGTAACATCAGGAACTCCTTTTATTACAAGGATGTGTGTGTCATCTCATATGCGTGCGCGCTATAGGAAGGGAGGGAGGCTTTGTTCCGACTGTCGTTACATAACAGTGGTATCAGAGCCGAAGGTTACAGACTGGGCCATGCAGGAAAGACAATGCTCTCAAAAGATACTCATAGGATGCAAGTCAAGGGGGAGACTGCTAGGATTTCCTCGCATGTTGTTAAGGTAGGAATGTCGGTTTGAATATAAAGTCTCACATCATGAAATAAATTAAAGTAGTAGAGTACAAATATGTTGGAAATAATGGCTCGGTTGAGTCATGGACTAGGTGACTTTCTTGAAGACGTTTCGCCAATCTGCTCAATGGTGCAAAGCAGTTCGTACCTTTCGCCTCCACTTCTAGGATTAAGCAACCTCTTTTATAATATCAATTCACATGCACAATGAATTGAGCCTAATTTGCACTCAAATCAAAAAACTGTATTGCTCTTTTCTATTGTAATGAAAAATTCAATGAAGATACAAGAGTTTTCGATGAAAGAGGAAGAGAAAAATAATGTTGTATATAATGCTTTGTCTATTTTATTCCGTATGTAGACGGAAGAAAATGTAATATTAGCTATGTTAGTGGGAGGAAAATTGGACCGCCAATAATACCATATTAAATAAAAGAAACATTCAAAAAAATTGCAATTTTTAACGTGTAAATTGCATACGTTTCAAAAAAGATGAATGTTAATAAATATTAATTTATTATCATTCATAGCAATATTTTAATAACATTTGTTTTTGTAACAGATCCAAAAAAGGTCACATAAATATATGACTTGTGCTAGTGTGGCTGTTCAATCACAATAATAGATCATAAATATATATAACTTTCAACCGCTCCATGCATTAATTGCTCAATAATAAATTTTTGGTAACTGCAATTAATTTTTAAATAAATTCATTACATATACAAAACACTTCCAACAATCCCCGACTTGAATTTAAAAAAAATATTTTTCAAGCAGTTTCTAAAAAATATAAGATTATGCATAAACAAAGGTGTCTTCCGACTTGACACTACACCATATATGCTAATTAGGTTGTGTTCTTAGCCGTATTTAATGCAACAAGGCATTGCTATAAGCCGTATCAAAAAATGGCATGTTAAATTATTAGATACAGCTTTAAACCGTATCTTATCAGTCATAAGATATGGCTCTTAGCCGTATCTAAATTATTACTAGGCACGATCTTAAACAGTACCTAATTATATGTATATATATGTATGTATGTATGTATGTATGTATGTACGTATGTATGTATATATGTGTGTGTACGTATGTATGTATATATATATAAACAAAACAGTAGCACATATTTTTCATAACAGAAACCGCAGCACATATTTTTCATAACACAACATATACAAAGGATAACACAGTTTATACTTAAAGCATATATAACAAGATTTTTCATAACACTAACACAGTTTATACAAAGCATATACAAAAAAAGGAAACTATCAATGATTTTTCATCAAATTACAAAGTAACAAACTTAAAGAAAAAATAGATCTGTAGAAGGTCGGGAAGATTGAGCGTGTTGATCATGTTGATGAAACGTACGTTGCTGTAAATCGAAGCAGTGATGAGTAAGGTAGATGCTGATATACAAAATGTACAAAATTTATATGTTTCAAAGCAGTGATTAGCATAATTAAGCTAATTTGTTGATGTGTGCATGAATCATGTGCACAGTATGTGCATATTAATGAAATTAACAAACCACTCATTACACAAAATTCAAGTATGAAATGGTAATGGCGACAAATCAAGTCAGTAATGGTGACAACACGAAACAATTCCATGTATAACATGAATTAGCAGCAAAACATGGCCAGCAAAAGACATGGCACTGCAGAAATACATGACAATGAGCATATATAGACAAGTGAATAAGTGCATGAATTTCAAACAAGCATAGTCATGCAAAGATATAGCACTGAACATCAATTACAAAAGGTATAGCGTTGAATATCAGTCCGGACTAGAAACTTTGAAATCGACGACCTAATCCTAAAGAGAATCTTCCTTACTCTGGATAATTCTGGCCCTCAACGGAAAAGAACTTACGTCATCAATTAGAGTCTCTTGGTTTCTCATATTCTTGGGTATTCTGTTATCTCTAGTATGATAGTTGTGATATGATCAATTTACATAAACATGCGCAAAATACTAAAATACGATCAATCTGCATATCCAATCTGAATGCTTATAACTCGAGTGTCCGACCACCAATCCTTGTTTTAGGACTCGGGAGAATTAAACTAAGCCTAATTGATGTCGAGTGATTATAAATCTAAAGGAAAAATCTGACCATCTCACTAATTCCACTACATGTGACGGGGGCTAAGTACAAACACTTATAGGGTTGATCACAGTGCCTAAACTCTAAGTCTACACGACATAAGACCACAAGAGAAAGGTCGATTTAAATGACGATCGAACTTAAAAGCGACCAACCAATATGTATGTGTAAGTACTAGGGACGGATGCAAAGATAAGACTACCTGGGCTACAGCCCAGGTAAGTATTTGCAAAATAAAAACACTATACGTTAGGCTACTTAATCCACCTGTATTTGTTATTCCGTTTTCCAGATACTTCTTTTGTGTATTCGTACTCTTTCCTTTTAAAAAGATTATTGTGTTCATATCGTGAAGTAATTTTATTCCCCAAGTCATGTTTGAATCCTAGCTCCGTCACCGAGTGTAACTAATATGTAACTTAAAAGCGACCAACTAAAACTTAGAAAATACGTACAAGTTTTGTGTTCAGCTATCCAAAAGTTAGGGTTGCGCTTGCATAAAGCAGGCTAATAAAAGTCAGAAATAAGTAAATACAGAGAATACAAATTTACCTTTCTCACATGCCTTCCACGTCAGTTTATCTTCCTCCTCTTCCTTTTACAAAATACTTGGCACATCCCCTATTGAATACCTCACAACTAGATCCTTCTTATCAATGGTAGCGCTATGGATCAAGTAATGATCTCAAGCATCATCGGGCGCTTTCAGATAAACCCAAAACCACGACAAATCCAGATGGCGGAAGACCTATGCATTGGATATCAGTTAAAAAAAGTATAACGGTAAGAATTTGTTTTCAGTTTAAACAGCCTAAATTCATTGCAGTAGTGGATAGGAACCCAAAGCTATGGTAGTAGCAACTTAGGTCATAATATACATGTTGTGCTTATATACCATTAAATCTATGCTAAGCAATCACAAGAAAATCATGGGTTGTTGTTGATCAAAGGGTAATAATCTTGGACATAACCAGCATTTTAAGGTCCAAAGTTCTGGCTACACACAATACATATGTACACAATACATATGCAAGTGTAAGAGTAAAGTCAAACATATGGACATGGTTTTAGCAAGGAGGAGGGAAATGGAGGGGGCTATGCACGCAGGTGAGAGGTTGGGGGAGCATCGTACAAGTGCAAACAACATGTCCATTCAGTTCTTATGTAATATAATACATAGAGTTAAGTGTAAAATTATATATACATGTTCCAACTTCTAAAGAATCAGCATCTTCAGTTGTCCTCAATACTCGACTTTCTGGTTAAGAATTTACTGGGTGATCCACCAGGTGGATGCATTTTAGCTCACGTGCAGGGTCAGGTATCCATGCTTATTATTTTTATTCAAGTATCGAACGCGGCTTTACTTAACCTTTGGAAAAAGCTGCTTTCACTTGCAGCTTTCAGTTTCTTTGAAGCAGAATATGTAGTGCAACTTGCACTAGAAAGTCTCTGCTATAAAGTAGGTGAAAGTTGTTAGTGAAACAACTTTTTACTAAGGTTAAGTGAAGCAGCTATTGACACTTGAATAAAGCTAATAAGCATGGATAAGTGACCCTGCACGTGAGCTAAAATTCATCTACCTGGTGGACCGCCCAGTAATTCTTAACCGGAAAGTTGAGTAATCATCCATCTTTCAAATTTTCAGCAAACCTGTTAATATATTTTCAACAAACCTGTTATCTCTCAAAACAGTGTAATCATTACAATGTATGATATACTATGACAACATTAATTGTAACACAAAGTAGTAATCATGTGAAAATCAAACTATAACCACTTGCAATTTCTTACCAAAAAGAATTCAAAATCCTTGAGATAATACATACCAATTAGAAACAAAATAAAAATACACTAATTCATAGTTGAACTTGTCACAGTAAGACTAGAACTTATGACTGAACTAATTCAAAATCCTTCAACTTGTGCCCTACTATCAGGCATGCACAACACAATTCCATTGAAACATATACCGACACACTTCAGTACAGTTAACATCTCAAATTTCGTTTCATTTTTAACCTTAGAGACAAATAAAAAGAACGGTTTTCGTACAATTAGAAACACATACCTGATGTTCAAGGAGGGCTAGGGACTTAGGGTTGCTCGGTTTCTATCAAAAGAACGATTCAGTTATCGAAAACCCTAATTTAGGTTTTCGGTCACCATTGAAGTAAAGAAGTGGGAAGGAGGAGCGACCGAAATTTTTGTTCTAAGTGATCAAAGGGTATGCACAATATGATACGCATTCGATTCGGCCTAAAGTCGTATCAGATTAACTGATCCGGAGCATTACTGATGGATGGTTAGATTTAAGGTGTTTGGGATGGTTCGGATCGCAAAATGTGTTTGATACGGATGTGAGCACTACCAAATTTGATACGACTTTAGTTTATCCCTGCATCCTTATGTGCCAAATTTGCTGTTTTGGTGTAGTATGAACCTTCGCATAGTGGATAAGATTCAGTTTTTACTAGAGTGACACATGGTCTTGAACTATATTCCTGATATCGGACCACACACAACCTTTTCTATAGTGTAATCAAATAAGCCCATGCGTTAATGGTCATGCACATATATCCCAGTTTAGTGAACACTCTAGAAGTTTTTCCCAAAACTTCATAGGAAACAGACACATCTCCACATTCACATAGGTGAGTCTATCAAGAGAACTCCTGAAGGTAGGTATCCCACTCCAAATAGAGTATAGATCTCATTAAGAGTTTCTATTTACTCATCCTCTAATCACTTTAGGAATACATGCTCTTAATATATAAATTTAGCATGTTCGTCTACTATCAGAACACAACTTGTTTTTATACATTGAACCTAGTTCTTGGGATCCCCAGTCATTTAGGTCGGGTTACCATTGTGCGTGGTTCCACAATCTCAAGGCAATCGTCCCATTCTTTTAGAATCGTTAAGGAATTTCTTCCTGGTCAGTCCTTTCATCAAAGGATCTGCCAAATTATCATAACTTCGTATGTCATGTTCTCTAACAATACTGTGCATATGAATGTCATTTATTACCGATGTAATATTGGTTTGTCCTTTTTTCAATAGCAGTCAAATTGTCATCACTACATAATTGATGTTCTCTTACAGTATTGTGCTTATGACCGTTGTCTTCTGCCGTTGTAATAACGGTTATGTACTATTTGCAATAATCGTGGAACAATCGCAATAGATTACACCACTAGAGTCGGTTTTTCCCATATGGGGATCTCAACTAGCAGATTTCTTTAGTTCTCCGCTTCTTCACTAGCTGTGGCTAGTTCTATTATCTCATCTCTATAGTAGACAGAGTAAAAAAAAGTATGTTTTCTAGATTTTTCAAGAAACAACTCCTCCAACAACGCTAAATATATATAGCCATCGCTTGCTTTTGAATCATCATATAAAGTATTCCAGTCTGCACCGGAATAATCTTCAAGAACAGCTGAAAACTTTTCATAATGTAATCCAAGGTTCATGGTTTAATTTAGGTATCTCATGACCCTCTCAATAGCTTGTTAATGCTCTATACTAGGTCTACTAATAAACCTGCATAATAATCCCACGACACCGGCAGTGTCGGGTCTAATACAACCATTGGCAAACCGAAAGCTATCAATAATGCTCGTATAGTCAGATTTTCATACACTTTTACCAGTGTTTTTATAAATAACTTTATACTAGGATCATATGGTACACCTGCAGGTTCACAATAAAAGTATTTATATTTTTTAGATTCTTCTCAAAATAATGAGATTGATCCAAAGAAAGTCCTTTTTCGGACCAAGTAATCATAATACCATGGATTACATTCACCTCACTTATATCTTTCATATTGATGTTGACACTTAGTAAGGGTTTAGCAATGTTTATGGGATGAATGTTTAACCCAAAAATAAGTAGATCATTTACATATAGACATATGATAGTACAAATGTCATTTTCGGATTTATAATAAATGCATTTGTCACTTTCATTAACTTTAAATCCATGTGTGATTATTAAGTTATCAAATTTTTTATGCCATTTCTTAGGGGCTTGTTTTAAACCATATAATGATTTATCTAATTTGTAAATTTTATGTTCTTGACCATTAACTATAAATTATTCAAATTGGTCCATATAAATTTCCTGTTCCAATTCACCATTTAAAAATGCAATTTTAACATCCATTTTTAAAATTATGAATATATGCAGATGTAGTTAATGCTCGAATGGATGTATGTGACACCCCATGTCCGTTAATGTCACTCCATAAAGAATGCATTAAGTTTCGTAAAGCGTTATTGGTAAATAAGAACGTAATATCAAGACACACATGTAAAATAGCAGCAGAATTAAAAACTTTATTTAAACCAAAACATCATGGTCCCAAATACTTAGTTTACATCATAGGTTTGAAATAACCAATTACATTAATAATCTATCTTGCCAAAAATATCAGAGTACAAAAGCATAAAACCATATTTCCCTTGCGAAGCCATAAGAGAGTTGACAAGAAGTCAAAGCGGTACACCTATACCCAAAATCCAAGCTAAGCTGAAAGAATCCAAATCAACTCTAAGCACTTCCACCCTGAGAATCTGGGGGGTGAAACAAAAGAGAGAGAAGAGGAAACAAAAAGGGTCAAACATAAAGTCTGGCGAGTCCAGTCACTTTTAAATATAAATAAATAAAAGTATCATGGAAGGTATATAAAAACTGGAAGAACAAGATAACAATGACAATAACAAGTGTGAACTGAGCAAGATAAGCTGAACAGGATATATTGCGCTTCTTAAATACATTTCTCTACACCGCACCGATACTAGTATATCAGAAATAGAATGATCCCTTCCAATACCGTTCCATTACATTTTCTTGATTATTAGGTTACTTGGGTTAGTAGGACTTAAGACTTATCCGCGCATCGTACCCATTTACTTTCCCATGGATTCACCTAATACAATATATGTAGTTATCTCTCAATATTAAGATACACCCCATAGTAACCCACTCGCATGGTTCCCACCGTAACGAACGCAGTCCCTCATCCTAAGCCAGAGTGACGTACATATCTCTATATAACAATGTTACATTTCACATATATCTGTCATTAATATGATATGTAAGCGTACGGGCTGCCACCATCGATCGAATTAGATTCCTTATCGGAATAATGCCCTTTAGTCTACGATACACCACCCAAAGCAGATATGCATGTATCTAGACTATCCCACGTATGTACTGTAATTGTAGCTCGATGCCTCAACCGAACGTCGTCTAATGTGCACTGAGTTCCGTGGAAGGGCTAAACAAGAAACATGGAACTCGACCGGGAGCTTTTCCATACATGTACAGGCCCGCCTTTAAGAGCCTCCAAATAAAGATATTCCTAGGGTCTGTTTTCCATGATGGTTATGGCCCCACCTCGGCCCCTCCCTCAACTAGTAAAAACAACAAGAGCTAAGTGACCACCCATAATAACAACCAATCTAAACATCCATATGGCGTCTCTCCTAAACCCCGTACCTCGATAGTGAAAGGTGAAATGATATCTTGGGTTTAGCTCTAGTCTTTTCGCATCACGCTGGCTGCCGATGACGGGTATCCGACAATCTACTACCCTTATTGGTTGTGACCCTCTGCCTCCTCATGATGCAACTGCCGAACCACCCTGGTGTCACCTCGTTACAGCATTCTGACTGCATAACTACATCTAAGTCAAGGCCCACTAACCTAGTAGTTACGCGTAGAACCAACCTCTGCGAGCACAGCCTAAGACATCTGTCACCGCACAAAGGACTACTAGGAGCACCTTACGTACCTCAAGAAGCCGCGTGCTTCCCTTTCCAGTCCTTTGGAGCCGTCAAAACAATCAGATGAATATGCGCTCCCCTCGTACCTTATAACATCTCGATGATCTACCCCGTTGGGTTATTCACCCTCAAACGTGTGGACTGGTCCAAGCGCCTCACTTTAATATGTTATTAGACCCTATTTCTAATCATTCTATTGTGAATTTGCTTTTCCTCCTCAGTTTCCTTTTAACTTGGTTACTCCCATTCATATTGAATTCTTAATCAAGTTACCAAGTTCCTCTTGCTTATTAATTTTGGTTATATAACTTAACCCTTTTAAGTTCATTAATAAACCCACAACATGTTATCCTCTAGATTGTGGCCCAAGGTCTATAATCCACAATCACTTTTATATTTTCATCGTCTGATTCCATATTTATAATAACATGTTCGTATTCAATGTGTAATTAAGTACGTCTCATTTTACATGTTTCCTTTTTAACATGTCATTGATTAAATATAACTTATATCATTTCATAAGTTTTCCTCATCCTTTCTCATTTAATCATAAATTCAATTTACACCGTCACTACAACTTATCGTTGTTTACTTATTAACTTAGTTTTCTTAACTAAGGCCCATTAACAAGTTTCTCAGCCCATTAATTATAACCTTGTTATAATTTCCTCTTGTCCCTAGGACAAGCCTAAGAATGTTATTCAGATCAGCGGGTTTTAGACTTCTAGATTATTTAATTTATAATTAAGTGCCTCTTATCTTATTACACAAGTTGTCTCATTTCCTTACAAGTTATACTTACCCTAAACGGTGTCTTTAAATTACATAACTTTATTATTTCTACCGGTTATGTATACCACTAGGTGTCTTTGATTACGTAACCTTATCGAGTTAAGTTTATGGATCTATATGTAAATATTAACCGCCCCTCCGATTTACATAACCCACCCAATGTTCACCCAATTTAACTTAACCCCAACTTTAGTTTATATTCATACAATCCCTATGGATTCAACTAGGTTAAGTATTCAAGATTTATTACCATATTTTCATTTATGGTTACAGTATGCTAGACTTCCCACATAAAGCCTGCCATTTGTGGATGCTAAATATGCCGCTCAGGTCCAGGCAGACTTATTCCACAAATTGGGCTTAACCTCATGTCTGAGCACGTCTCATATTTTCGCACTTAGACCGCTCACATTTGGTTCAACATCTGTGGCTGCTGGATATGTGGGTTGGGTCCGGGCAGACTTCCCCCGCTAATGCAACCTAACCTCGTGTCTAAGCGTTACTATGGTTCCATTATTTTAGACATATTCAAATAAATTTCCCTATTCCAAATATGGACTTTTATGCCCCTTTTCAATTCATCTTTACAATTTTCCTATTTCAATTATAGGTTTCCATGCCCTAAATCAATATTCACATGTATTCCAATTTATGCCGCAAATTGACATTTGCATATGTCATAATCTATGCCCGGTTTCATAATTACATATGTTCCAATTTATACCCCAAATCAATGTTTACACATTCCAATACAAATTTTTCCCAAATTCATGTCCACCTATTTTCCAATATATGCCTAAAATTCATATTCACATACGTTCCAATTTATGCCCCAAATCAGTGTTTACACATGTCCCAATTTATGCCCAAATTATATTCATATTTTCCAATACCAATTATACCCCAAAGTTATGTCTTTCCCAATCGTTCCCAATTTTTCACATTCGCATTTTTTTAGCGTTAGGCCTAAGCTCGAAGGTAGCCTGGCTATATAAAAATAAAAAGGGAAAAGAGGGGGAGAAGAGAATCAGAATAGGCATAATAACGAATCAATAACATAACGGTAGAAATAGGCATAAAAATTGAATGGACATATTATGACAAGATTAGACTTGGTGACGATATAAACATATAAGAACAGATAAGAGGAATATGTCATAATAGAACTGATTAGGCGCCGATTCAAGATCCAATTTTTATATACATATCACGATTACTATTTAAATATTCAGATCTAAAAATAACATGAACTCAAAGTGAATAGATCTAAGGAAATGGATCCAAATTACTGCGAAGAACACGTTGAATTTGTCGTAGTGATCGTTGAATTTGTATAATGCTTGCTGAATTGGTTTTGGCGAAGATTAGGCCATTCAATCTACGTTGCAGCAGAGCTCCGCCATCGCCACCATTTTTAGATGAATAAAACCTAGGTTTAGGGTAATTTATATAGCGTAGAACCAATGAATCTAGATCCAAAATCATCCAGGTTCAGAAAGAAGTTTCTAGAGCCACGGGTGGGTCGACCCCAGGTCGACCCGCAACGGGAAAAATTCCCGCCCAAACTCCTGCCTTACGAATTTTGATTTTTCAACAGATTTTCGAATTTTCTAGATATATTTATTTAATATATATACATGTAAGCTCCAATATGTATACAAACTTCAAACCTTAATAACTTCTTCATACGAAGTCCGATTTACGCAAACCAGGTGTCTATCTCGATAGAATTTTGAGATGGACGCAATGGCGCAGTTCGTTTCCCTTAATTCCGAATATTGAATTAATTATTCTTTAATTCATCATCTTTAGTGTTGTTAAATTTTCGGGGTGTTACAGTCTCCCTTAATCAAAGGATTTCGTCCCCGAAATCTCTAAGTTAAGAAGAACGTATATCCTAACATCCAACAATCATACATTCATCTAGCAATCACAGGCATCCATTGTCCTTAAGGAATTTCTAATGCTTTTATGAGCACATGCATTTGTGAGTGTATATGTTCGTAAACTAATGTGGAAGATCATGCGGTCCACTGATTCAGTTGACCTCCTTAATGCAATGTATGTTTGTGCCATGTAACCAAAATGTATGCAAATTATCCTAATACATGTAAGTTCTATATGTGTGCACAATCATCCATCCAAATGCAACATCAATGTAATGATACGCCCATTTTCATCCATAAAAATTTAAAATGTACACACATCAATATGCAATATGTAAGTGATTGAGCCGATCTAGTGCATATTGTGTGTATATGCATCCACGAGCAATCATTAGCAACCACTTGCATCCATCAAACATAACATGTCTCAAACACATGTTTACATTCATTAGTTTTCTACCTAAAGACTCGATCGATATGAGATATTCAAACGATAGATACAAGTATTAATTCTAAACTTGGAAAAAGAAGTTAAGGACATATTATGAAGCGCAAATCTTGTCTTCAGCCTCCCAACTAGCGTTCTCGCGGCCCTTTCGCCATTGCACTTTTACTAGCTTCACTTCTTTGTTGCACAATTTCTTAACTCCGATCCAAGTATGCAAGTGGAACTCATCCAATCATTTCTTCCTTCCCTACATTCACTTCCTCTCGCAAGTTTGGCTTCACTACCTCGAACTCTATACATTTTATCGTCCCTTGAATGAATAGTCATCTTAGAATGATGGGCTTTCTCAAGGACTGTCTTCAATAGGTTTTCCATCCCGATATTATTCACTTATCAAACCTCTTCTCATGTAGCTCCCCTAATTGCTTACAAAGTTCCCTCTTTTCTTTTAGGAGTCACATGTCGCACAGGCAAAGCATCTGGCTTTGCATTATCCACCAAGTATATGCGGAAACCAATCTCAGCCTCGGGGGTAGACCCCAAACCCCATCAAAAACATTAGGATACTCACAACTATTGGTATAGATCGCAAATCATCGATAGATATATCAGGAGGTTCTAGGAGATTAAGTATGACAGACCCTTTTGGGGTCATAAGAAATCTCGAGAGTCTTTCTACGACAAGTCAGAAGTCTAATGACTCTCCTCTCACAATCTGAATGGCTCCATATATGGTTAACCCATCCATTCTAGAATCAAACTGTATCTTATGAAATCAAGAACATATGCGTCGTAATCAAACTCGACACCTAACATAGAGATTCTCAAACCCCGGCAAATCATCGATAAATGAGCCGTACCTCCACTGGGGTTTGAGACAATAACAGGATCCAAAATTATACTAGTATCTAGGTGCATAGACTCAACTAAAGAATCAGATATAAAAGAATGCAAAGCGCCAGAAAAGGAATCCTAATTGGATGATCATAAATAGAAATCAATCCTTCGACGGAAACTTTCCTACTCCTATCCTGTCCACCAGCTATGAGAACATTAGCTTGCCACCTAGAAGTTCCTGCCTTCTGGCCTTATTCTTGTCTCTTTGGGAACTCCTTAATAAGGTGTCCTGTCTTACCAAAGTGGTAACAACGCCTTTCCTCTTTCTGCAATCCTTTTTCAGATGACCCACCGTTCAGAAGTTATGCTATTTCTTTGTTTCTTCTTTCATCTATATTTCCTTTTTAAGCCATCATTTTCTTTCATCTTTGGGTTATGCTCCTTAGCCCCAACTCGCTTATTCTCCTTTTTTCCACATGTTAACTAGTCTCTTGAAAGTTGCCTCCATTGCACGGAAATTCTTACGTGGCTTGAGAGAAAATAAGCCGTAGGTGAAACCACTGTGGCTAAAGATGGAGGTTAGGCACTTCTTTGCCCTTTGACATATACCGTAGTTTTAACATGCCTACGGAACCATGCCGAAATAGGGATTCCCTTTTGGGAACAAACGGTTCCCCGAACAAAAAGAAAAAGGAATCGAGCAGAGAATCGAGACGGTATTTATGGCTTTGGAAAATATGCTTTTCAAAAACAGTTTTTTATTAAAAATACTTTGTTTTTGAGACCTTTCTGAAAACCATTTTAAAAATATTTTATCCGATCTTATAAGCATATGCTCTGATATCAAATGTGACACCCCATGTCCGTTAATGTCACTCTACAAAGAATGCATTAAGTTTCGTGAAGCGTTATTAGTAAATAAGAACATAATATCACAACATAGACATGTAAAATAGCAGCAGAATTAAAAACTTTATTCTCAAATACTGAGTTTACATCATAGGTTTGAAATAACCAATTACATTAATAATCTGTCTTGCCAAAAATATCAGAGTGCAAATGCATAAAACCATATTTCCCTTGCGAAGCCATAAGAGAGATGACAATAAGTCAAAGCGGTACATCTATATCCAAAATCCAAGATAAGCAGAAAGAATCCAAACCAACTCGAAGCACTTTCCACCCTGAGAACCTAGGGGGTGAAATGGAAGAGAGAGAAGAGGAAATAAAAAGGGTCAGACATAAAGTCTGGCGAGTCTGTTTACTTTTAAATATAAGTAAATAAAAGTATCATGGAAGGTATATAAAAACTGGAAGAACAAGATAACAATAACAATAACAGTAACAATAATAACGACAAGTGTGAACTGAGCAAGATAAGATGAACATGATATATTGTGCTTCTTAAATACATTTCTCTGCACCGCACCGATACTAGTATATCAGAAATAGAATGATCCCTACCAATACCGTTCCATTACATTTTCTTGATTATTAGGTTACTTGGGTTAGTAGAACTCAAGACTTATCCGCACATCGTACCCATTTACTTTCCCATGGATTCACCTAATACAATATATGAGGCTGTCTCTCAATATTGAGATACACCCCATTGTAACCCACTCGCACGGTCTCCACCGTAATGAACGCAGTCCCTTGTCCTATGCTGGAATGACGTACGGATCTCTATATAAAAATGTTACGTTCCACGTATATCTGTCATTACTATGCTACGTAAGCGTACGGACTGCCACCATCGATCGAATCAAATTCCTTATCAAAATAATGCCCTCTAGTCTGCGATACACCACCCAGAGCAGATATGCATGTATCTAGATTGTCCCACGTATGTACTGTAATTGTAGCTCGATGCCTCAATCGCACATCCTCTAATGTGCACCGAGTTCCATGGCAGGACTAAACAAGAAACACAGAACTCGGCCGGGAGCTTTTCCATACCTGTACAGGCCCGCCTTTAAGAGCCTCCAAATACAGATATTCCTAGGGTCTGTTTTCCAAAGTGGCTATGGCCCCACCTCGGCCCCTCCCTCAATTGGTAAAGACTACAAGAGCTAAGCAACTGCCCCTAATAACAACCAATCTAAACATCCATGTGACGTCTCCCCTCAAACCCTTACCTCAATAGTGAAAGGTGAAATGGTATCTTAGTTTTAGCTCTAATCTTTTCGCATCCCGCTGGCTGCCGATGACGGGTATCCGACGATCTACTATCCTTTATGGTCGTGACCCTCTGCCTCCTCGTGAGGCAACCGCTGAACCACCCTGGTGTCACCTCGTCATAGCATTCTGATTGCATAGCTACATCTGCAGTCAAGGCCCACTCACCTAGTAGTTACGCGCAGACCCAAACTCTGTGAGCAGATCCTAAGACATCTGTCCCCGCATAAAGGACTACTAGGATCACCTTACGTACCTCAGGAAGTCGCGTGCTTCCCCTTCCATTCCTTTGGAGCCATCAAAACAATCAGATGAATGTGCACTCCCCTCGTACCTTATAACACCTCAATGATCTACCCTGTTGGGTTATTCACCCTCAAACGTGTGGACTGGTCCAAGAGCCTCACTATAATATGTTATCAGACCCTATGTCCAATCATTCTATTACGTGCTTGCTTTTCCTCCTCAGTTTTCTTTTAACTTGGTTATTCTCATTTATACTGAATTTTTAATCAAGTTACCAAGTTCCTCTTGCCTATTAATTTTGGTTATATAACTTAACCCCTTTAAGTTCTTAATAAGCCCACAACATGTTATTCTCTAGATTGTGGCCCAAGGTCTATAATCGACAATCTCTTTTATATTTTCATCGTTTGATTCCATAGTTATAATAACATGTTCTTATTTAATGTGTAATTAAGTACATCTCATTTTACATGTTTCCTTTTTAACATGTCATTGATTAAATATAACTTATATCATTTCATAAGTTTTCCTCATCCTTTCTCATTTAATCATAAATTCAATTTACACCATCACTACAACTTATCATTGTTTACTTATTAACTTAGTTTTCTTAACTAAGGCCCATTAACGAGTTTCTCAACCCATTAATTATAACCTATGTTATAATTTCCTCTTGTCCCTAGGACAAGCCTGAGCATGTTATTCACATCAGCGGGTTCCATACTTCTAGATTACTTAATTTATAATTAAGTACCTCTTATTTTATTACACAAGTTGTCTCATTCCCTTTCAAGTTATTACTTACCCTAAATAGGGTCTTTTAATTACATAACTTTATTATTTCTACTGGTTATGTATACCACTAGGTGTCTTTAATTACATAACCTTATCGGGTTAAGTTTATGGACCTATATGTAAATGTTATCCACCCCCTCAGATTTACTTAACCCACCCACTGTTCACCCAATTTTACTTAACCCTAACTTTAGTTTATATTCATACAATCCCTATGGATTCAACTAGGTTAAGTATTCAAGATTTATTACAATATTTTCATTTATGGTTACAGTGCTAGACCTCCCACATTAAGCCTGCCGTTTGTGGATCCTGGATATGCCGGTCGGATCTGGGCAGACTTATTCCACAAATTGGGCTTAACCTCATGTTTGAATACGTCTCATATTTGCGTACTTAGACCTCTCACATTAGGTTCAACATCAGTGGCTGTTGGATATTCTATTCGGGTCTGGGCAGACTTCCACCGCCAATTCAACCTAACCTCGTGTCTAAGCGTTACTACGGTTCCATTATTTTAGGCATATTCAAATAAATTTCCCTATTCGAAGTATAGAATTTTATGCCCCTTTTCAATTCATATTTACAATTATCCTATTTCAATTATAGGTTTCCATGCCCTAAATCAATATTCACATGTATTCTAGTTTATGCCCCATATTGACATTTGCATATGTCATAATCTATGCCCAATTTCATAATTACATATGTTCCAATTTATATCCCAAATCAATATTTACAAATGCCAATACAAATTTTGCCTAAATTCATGCTCATATATTTTCCAATATATGTCTAAAATTCATATTCACATACATTCCAATTTATGCCCCAAATCAATGTTTACACATGTCCTAATTTATGCCCAAATTATATTCATATTTTCCAATACCAATTATGACCCAAAGTTATGTCTTTCCTAATCGTTCCCAATTTTTCATGTTTGCATTTTTTTTTTGCGTTAGGCCAAGGCTCGAAGGTAGCCTGGCTGTATAAAAATAAAAAGGGAAAAGAGGGGGAGAAGAGAATCAGAACAGGCATAATAACGAATCAATAACATAACGGTGGAAATAGGCATAAAAACCGAGTGGACATATTATGACAAGATTAGACTTGGTGACGATATAAACATATAAGAACAGATCAGAGGAATATGTCATAATAGAACTGATTAGGCACCGATTCAAGATCCAATTTTTATGTACATATCACGATTACTATTTAAATATGCAGATCTAAAAATAACATGAACTCACAGTGAATAGATCTAAGGAAATGAATCCAAATTACTGCGAAGAACACACTGAATTTGTTGTAGCAATCATTGAATTTGTATAATGCTTGCTGAATTGGTTTTGGAGAAGACTAGGCCATTCAATCTACATTGTAGCAGAGCTCCGCCCTCGCCACCATTTGTAGACGAATAAAACCTAGGTTTAGGGTCCTTTGTATAGCGTAGAACCAACAAATCTAGCTCCAAAATCATCATGGTTCAGAAAGAAGTTTCTAGAGCCACAAGTGGGTCGACCCCCCTTTAGTAGGTTGACCCCCTGTGGGTGGGTCGACCCCTAGGTCGACCCCCAACGGGAAAAATTCTTGCCCAAACTCCTGCCTTGCAAATTTTGATTTTTGATCTGATTTTCGAATTTTCTGGATATATTTATTTAATATATACATATAAGCTCCTTATATCTATACAAACTTCAAACCTTAATAACTTCTTCATACGAAGTCCGTTTTACGCAAACCAAGTGTCTATCTTGACCAGAATTTCGAGACGGACGCAATGGCGCAGTTCGTTTCCTTTAATTCCGAATATTGAATTAATTATTCTTTAATTCATCATCTTTAGTGCCATTAAAATTTCAGGGTGTTACAATGTAGTTCCAGTGACATGTGAAAGGTGCAAATAAAGTTTATATTTTGTCCTTGCTTACATCCTTTGGATATTAAATGGGATACATATTTATCAACTGTGCCATCATATTTTAATTTCTTTTTAAGGGCTCATTTATTTTCTATATTTACACCAAGTGGTAAATTTACTAAGTGTCAAGTCTTATTAGATTCCAAAGAATGCAACTCAACATTTATATCCCCTTGCCTAAGAATTGGCATTTAAGTAAGATAAGCCTCTTGGAGGTTTTAGAGGATTCTTCTTTATAGTATCAACACAAAATTATGAGCCAAAATCTTTTGCCTTTTTTTCTTCTAAATTCATCATAAAGAAAAATTAACATCTATTTAGGGCATTGCAAAAGCATGGAAAGTAGCAAGTCAAATAAATACCTAAATAAATGTTATTCTCAAATAGTTGAAAGCAACCCCCACTATTAAAAGAAAACCCCACTATTTTTCTCAAATTAAAAACAACACTATATGATTCTTTAACAGTGTATGTATTAGATCAGACAAAATTATCTTTTTATTTGATTTCATAACAAAAATATACACATGATTATTCAATCAATTTTCTTTACTTATACACTCGATCATTGTTATTTACTTCCAAAAGATACTCATTTATTATTCAATAAATGTTCTCCATCTATACATTCAACCAATGTCATTTGATTACATGACTACTTAATGAATGTTCGTTATTTATTCAATAATTGTCAATTAATGACATCTTAAATTATATGCATTTATTGTTAAATAAATGTCATTTAATTAATGTTACTTCATATAACATTTTCTAAATTTGCATTCATTTAATGTCAACTTTTATTAGAGACAACTTCAATATTTGCATTCAATTAGTGCCTATTCTAATGACACTTTCAAAGAACACATTTCCTTTAATTATTATTATTCATAAGTTGTAAATAGCAACATTGGCACAATCATCAATAATTGTAATATGATACTGATTTTGTGTATATGTAAATAAAACTCATTACTTCAATTGGCTCACATGAAATAAATCTGAAATTCAAATTCTCTAATAAAAAGTAACTTCCAAAATCATCACATATGATCAAAAGTAAATAGCCAATACTATACCAATATTTAAAGTTTATTACAACTTTAAATTTACTAACTAAATTTTACTATAATGTTTATGACATATCAAATGTGATTACTATCTCATTTACAATATCACTAAATGTTGTTTAATAATATTTATCATGTAATTGAATGTTCGGTTACAAACATTTATTACCTCATTTAAAATTCTCTAAGCAAGAAGGACAAATTTCTAAATATATGCTTCTTGTAAAAAAAATCTTTTACAAATTTCATAGATTAGTAAATTGTTAATATGCACCTTAATGAATCATACAAGCACATTCAAACGGTTCTCTAAAACAATTATTTTTGCTTAACATGAATAATATAAAATTATAATCTCTATATAACATTATAATTATACTTATATTGTTTTCTTAATCTTAATCACCCTTAGAACAAATTTATTCCATTCAAAATCAATTTCATGACTTATAAGATTTACTATTATTTTCCAAAAGTCTCTTAATTAATTTTTTTTAGTTAGCAAATTAATGCAAAATACAAAATAATAATGGACAAATTCTTTCCAAACTAGGGGCAGTTTGTCAATTATAACAACAATCTAAAACTGTTCATCTAAAGCTATACCTTCGGAGATGATCTCAAAAGTTAATTTGAAGCTTATGTGATGCATCTCTATTGACCTGTCATTCGTCAATTTTTTTTAATGCTAGTGTTTGAAATGCGGTCCTTTAAACTGAAAAGCGCAGTGCCGACCACAGGAAGTTGAAACTTGGATAATGAAGCAGCATCGTCTAGATTTGCAGTTGAAGCCATTCTTGTAACATCTTCAAATTGTCTGAAACAATGGTTCGTCTGGGTCGTGGACTAGGCCACTTTCTTGAGGACATTTCGGCGATCTGCTCAAGGGTGCAAAGCAGTTCATACCTTTCGCAGCCGCCTCTAGGATAAAATAGCCTCTTCTATAATATCAATTAGCTTTCACAATGAATTAAGCCTGATTTGCACTCAAATTGAAAAAAATGTACTGCTATTTTCTATTGTAATGAAAAATTCAATGAAGATAAGGGAGTTTTTGAAGAGAGAGGAAGAGAAAAAGATTGTTATATATAATGCTTTGTTTATTCTATTCCTTATATAGACAAAAAAAATGTAATATTGGCTATGTTAGTGGGTGGAAAATTAGACCGCAATCAATACCATATTAAATAAAAGAAACATTCAAAAAAATTGCAATTTTTAACTTGTAAATTGCATACATTTCAAAAGAGATGAACGTTAATAAATATTTATTTATTATCATTTATAGCAATATTTTAATACCATTTTTTTGTAACAGCTCCATAAAAGGTCACATAAATATATGATTGTTGTGCTTGAGTGACTGTTCAATCACAATAATGACTCATAAATATATACATATATGTAAATATATTAGCGTTATAACTTTCAATGGCTCTATGCATTTATTTCTCAATAATAAATTCTTGGTAACTGCAATTAATTTTTAAATAAATTCATTACATATGCAAAACGTTTCCAACAAAATATGGATTTGTAGGCATGTAACATCAGGGATTTATTTTGTTACAGGGATGTGTGTGCCAACTCATATGCATGTGCCCTATGCGGAAGGGAGGGGGGATTTTTTTCGACCGTCGTTACATAACACTTTCATGATTGTTATACTGATACAGAATATTATCTTCCATGCATGCATATGATATGAGAAATTCGAATGAGTAAACATCATATCACCAATCATTATAACATCAGCTTGTGTTTTGACTAATGTAAAAGTTGTTCTTCATGTGAACAAGTAATTCGAATGAATAAACCAAATAGTATTTATTAATCATTATAACTTAAACTTTTGTTTATGATCACTATTATAAAATGAATAAACTGAATATTAACATTCGTTTATTTATTGATGTGAAAAGATCAATTTGACATTATGTTTCTATTAGAAAAAACTCGAATTTATTGCATTTTGTAGGCCTTCAACATGAACGAAGACCGAATGAAAAATTAAGCTTTACGGTTCATCATTGTTGTCTACGCATCTAAAACTAACATAAACCATGACGATCTAAAGTAAAGTATGGTCATACATGTATTAAAAGAAAATATTGTTAACAGAATGAATAAATAATGTGAAATCATTTGAGCAATGGCTCCAAACTCTAATCTTCGTATGACCGTTGAACTAGATAAGAACATAAATAGTATTTTGGGATTGAGCCATATGTAATAAGTCATTTTTGACTTACAAGGACTACTATATGAGCCAATGATTTAAGTTCTTCATTGATTGGTATATTTTATATATATTAAATAAAAGATATTTTCTTGGTTGATTCGTGCCATGAATGATGTTATTTTGTAGTAATAAAAGTATTTTGAAATTTTAGCCCTCTTTACAAGTTTGACCAAACAACTACAAAATGAGGACCCAGTTCAGAAGATATTCATCCCTAATATCCTATGCGTATTAGCACCATAATACCTCATAATTAACTTAGGAACTTCCAAGTTAACTGTGACGGCCCGCCCCGCACCAGCCGACATTTCCAATGAAAGTTTGATGTATCAATGCCCGACTAGCACGGGACGGTCACCAAAGAAAGGAAAAGAAAGGAACTTGAACTAACAAGGAACCTGTAGAATGTCTCACAGCGCATAGGATAAAATATAATAATAACATAACTTTGACATAAAACAGGCGAGACAACGCATAAGCAGAAAACTAAACCATCATAGTAGCGGAATCCAAAATACAGCTTATGATCCAACAACATTATTACAACTTCAAAATACTGTCTCTAAAGCAAAAGAAAGAAAAGGTACACTACTAATGCCCAAGCAGTGACCAGCAACAACACAGGGAGATTATATATATATATATATATCATACGTAGAAGCCTCCTGCTCGTCTCCAGTACAGCTACTCGTGCATAATCACCTGACCTGTCTCTAGTCTGCCCGTTTAAGAGCACCTAGAGTAATAAGAAGAGACATAAAACTCTGGGTCATACAAAAGTATGGTATGAGCGATAAGCAGGAAAAAAGAACAATAACAGGTATACATAACCATACCTAAACCTGGACCTGCAACCAAAGAGTTAGCACAACATGATGTACAATACTCTAAGGTGACATTAACATATGGTGTAAAGATAAGGGGGAGGGGTGTGCATGTCATAGTGATATCAAACAATCAAGCATAACAACCATCCTCACATCTCTCACTCAGTGCGTAAAGCATACGATATCCACTACTTTGACCACCTAAATCCTTTGTTACGATCACTCTGCCACATGGAATCATGATGGCTCCACTGCATTGATCCATAGCCACTAATCCCTTACTATGTCCATTCTGCCCCCATGAAGTCATGACGACTCCACTACACTGGCTCGTAGCCATGCTACGATCACTCTGCCCCATGGAGTAATAACTACCCTACTGCACTAATTCGTAGCCTAACATCCGTCTTGGTAGTGAATCAAAGTTATGGTCGTCGATAACCCCTTAGCACACATCCCGCAGCAAAGCCCAATTCATGAAGTTAACTCATTGGTTCCCATTTGGATCCTGAGTTCTACTTCCCATTTGGACTACCTTTGCATCTCGGGTTTTGGTTTCCTCCGGACTGGTTCGGTTCGTGATGCACCTCTGGATCAGGTCGTGAATGCCCCTCCGGTTCGTGAGTCTCTCACCAGGTCGTGGAGGTTCTTGAGTCTCCCATTCGGGTCGTGGCTTCTGCTCATGGCCATCGGTTTAGGTTCGTGAGCCCTGGCATCGGTTCGGTTCGTGCTCTCCATGTCATGATACCAAATTCATGAGCGGGTCGGTTCGAAGGAGATGAGGTGGATCGGCTCGTGTCTTCAACTCCGGGTCATGATGCATGCTCCACATGTGGGGGTTCGGGGAATCCTATCTGATCCGGTCCCTTGCATATTTCCTGCAATTTGTCCAGCGAGTTGTTGACGCCATTCGACGGCGTTTTCGACCAATCTAACTTTTCTATGCAATCACAAATCATTACAAACAGTCATAGCAACATGTATAATCAACCATAAACACCAAAACAACAATATAACATGTCAAAATGGATCAAACATACCCAAAACCCATGTTTTCCCCCTTAATCATGTTTAAAAATAACTAATGATAGGATTAGCAAAACATATCCAAATTATCCCAAATTTCTAACAGAGGCCTAAAATAATATTTTAGAATTTCTAAACATTTTTCCAAGAATGTAATGATGTATAATTTCTTTAATTAACATTAATCACCCCTAATTGATCGTAATTAGTGAAAGACAATGCAAATCACTCACCTTAGCCACAAATAAAATATCAAATCTAAAAACTCCACTGTTTGGGTCGAATTTTAATGCCTAGCAGCAACTCCAACTCTGATTTGGTGCAATTTCTCAGTCGAATTCTAATGCCTAGCAGCAGCTCCGACTCTGATTTGGTGCTATTTCTCCTTGATTTGATGTAGATTAGCTTAATCCTTGATTGGAGAGCGATTTGGGATGAAATTAGAAGGTGGAGGCCATTGTTAGGGTTGAAGAGAGGTAAGTGGTGGCTGGAAAATGACAAAGAAAATGTTTCTCTGACCTTAATCGGCCCTCATATAGCTCTAATCCCGAAATCCCCCAATCGGCCTAGCTGCTAATCACACGGTTAAGCCCAATTAAGCTATTTTTCACCTTCTAAACCTTAAATCAGCCATATCTCCCAAACGGTAAGTCCGTTTGACAAGTGTGACCACTCTACGGAAAGTTAAACCATCATCCGGATCTAATGGAAGTGGTCTCAGGTAAAAACTCCTTACCAATCAAAAGTTATAGACGAAACAAGATTCGCTAGGGGAAAAATGGTCATTAAAAACCGGCAAAAATCGTGAGCATGGGATATGACCCCAATAGTCGTTCCCCAAAGTTACACGACCGTACGACTTCATTTGATAATGAAATAAATATTTTATGATCCTCTTATGCGTAGAATGTGGGTCGTTACATTCTCTCTCCCCTTAAGAAATTTCGCCCCCGAAATTCTTTAACCAAAAACATATAAAGGGTCCCGCATGCCTATCAGCCATTTACAAACAATCAAACATACCTAGTAACAAAATAAGTCTATCCTAGCATGCTGAATAACTAAATCGCTATTAAAATCTTACTTGGCAAAGAGTTCTAGATACGACTCCCTTATACTCTCCTCTGTTTCCCAAATACAGTCATTCTCATCCCCGCCCCATTGAACCTTAACTAGATTCACCGCTTTTCTTCAAAGTTTCTTCGTATCATGTTCGACAATACGAATCGGCTTGCGGTTCCCAACCGCCTCAGGTTCTACTTCGATATCGTCCAACTGATCAGGTGAAATAGCTACATCGGGGTCGTGCACGAATTTCCTTAACTGACAAACATGAAATACATTATGAACTCCCGCCATCTTGTCCGGCAATTCAACTTTATATGCCAAATTTCCAACTTGTTCGAGAACTGGGAATGGACCAACAAATCTTGGTGTTAACTTGCCTCTCCTACCAAATCGAATCATGCTCTTTAACGGAGAAATCTTGACTAACACTAAGTCACCAATGGAGAATTTTAAATCTCTTCTCCTCTTATCAGCATAACTCTTCTGCCTATCTTGGACAGCCTTCATTCGTTGTCATATAACCTTGATCTTATCTGAGGTTTCTCTTATCACATCAGGTCCAGGCACAAATTTCTCACCGGTTTCTAACCAACATGATGGTGAGTTGCACGGTCTTCTGTACAAAGCTTCATATGGAGCCATACCAATACTGGACTGATAACTATTATTATATGCGAACTCTACTAGATGCAAATGGTCATCCCATGATCCACCAAAATCTAATATGCAAGCTCTCAAGAGATCTTCTAATACTCGATTCACCCTCTCTGTCTGACCGTCGGTTTCAGGATGGTATGCGGTACTGAGATGTAATTCTGATCCTAAAGCCTCTTGTAAGCTCTTCCAAAATCCACTAGTAAACAACGGATCTTGGTCACTCACAATGCCTTTGGGTACTCCATGAAATCTCACTACCCTCTTCATATATAGTTCTGCTAACTTATGTAACACCCACGTCCATTAATGTCACTCACAAAGGGAATGCATTAACTTCCATGGAGGTTTTAAGTGAATATAGAACAGTAAAATTACAACAAGACAGATATAAAATAGTACTTGGAAATTCAAAAACTTTATTTCATTGTAGCAGAAGTCAAAACATGTTTGATTACATCATAACACCATATTCAATGTCAAGTACAATATCTATCTTGATAAAACAAGTACATAATCCCATTACATGAATAGCCATTAAAAAGAAAGATAACAAGCTGGACTTTACTTCAGCAGTCCAAGCTTTCCAGAAGATAAGCGATCCAACTAGACTCCACTAGAACTTGGTCCAACCTGCGGACCTGAAGGGAGAAAAAGGATGGAAAAGAGGGGGTCAGACATAAAGTCTGGTGAATATGATAATTCTACAATACTATTACCAAAATAACTGGACTAAGGCATAAGCTGGAAAACAAGAAAATGTCTATGAAGAGCAGATTAAGGACATAGACAATCGCTAATGGCAACGTTATAGGCGCTCCTAAATACTAAAGGATAAACACTATACTGCACCACACCAGTCACCCTAAAGATTCATCCCACTTAGCTTCACTTAGAAACTTTCCCAATGGCTTTACGTACCCCTAGCTGACTACATAGGTGTCGCCTGCCCCTATCTCCACTAGGTGTACCCTACTTCCCATTATTCGATCGGCTCCCTAACTCGTAGATACCCGTGTTGGCCCCACAGTGGGGTGTATCACTCCCCTAAAGTGGCAACCTGATACAACGGACATGCACGGCTTATACCTACACGATGCAACAACGTCTTACCTACCAGCCCGGGTCCACACACGCATATGAAACCCGTTGGACTTGCGTTGCCACCGCTCCCTGTTTTGGCCTCTTATAGTCAAACCCAGTATGCGTGTCCCGTCCTCGACTTGGGTCGAGCCCACAAAGATACGTTTTGGGATACTGGTTGAAATGGGCCCCCACTATTTACCACAAGCTTTCCACCTAAGCTTGTCCCCATTAGTCCATCCCACTTAACCCACTTAGTCATGTTCATTTACATGTGTGTTTGGTTAAGTCTAATCGTATTTCAAATGCCTCTAAAGGCAACCACCAGATTCCTCATGCCACCCAAGGCACCTACTTAACCCCCATGTCCCACCTTACATGATTATCTGGTTAAGTATTTCTTAGTTCATTAAGGCCATAACCTCATAAAGACCTCTCACATTAGACTGGCATTTATGGCAGCTGGATTTGCCGGGCGGGTCCGGGCAGTCTTACACCATAAAAGAGTCTAACCTCGTGTCTTTACAACTGTTATGTTTTAGTTTGGGCCTAGGACCTCTCACATTGGGCCGACATTTGTGACTGCTGGATTTGCCGGGCGGGTCCGGGCAGGTTTACATCACAAACGGGTCCAACCTCGTGTCCTAAGCATTGATTATTAATAATAATCCACTTTCCCCCAATTTTAATAATTCCCTACTTGAATTATTAATTACTTCCAATTTTTAACAATGTCCATAATTGACTCAATTATGGACATCCATTCATGGTATGCAACATCTTACAAAATTGCACCCAATTTATTAATTCCTAATATTACCCCTACCCCACGTTTGAACGTTTATTCGCAAAATAAATGTTAGACTCGAATAGCCTAACTCATAGCATAAAAGAGATTATCATAATAACAACATGTATATGTGACCAAATGAATCATAATAAGGGGTGAAACTTGCATATGTCCAACTTGCATAGATTATACATGTCATGGATCTAAAGGTGTCAACTTGTTCAAAATTCACCTAATATGATCTCAATCAATTTTCATAAACTTACATATGAACATGTGTGAATCAACATCATCTAATTTTTTAACAACATGGTTTTATATGGGTACACCTAACTCAATAGGCAAATTCCCATAATCAAGTTTTATTTAATTATAGTTTCAAGTTTATGGGTACACCTAACCTAATAGGCAAATTCCTATAAACAAGATCCATTTAAATTAAAAAAAACATAAGCATGATCCAACAACATCATGATTTTTCAACATAATATAGCATGATTTATAACATGGCATAGTATGATAGTATAACATAGCTTGACATGATTCTCAACATAGCACGACATAGCATAAGAGAATTTACAACATAGCATGACATAGCATATATAATTTACATCATACGACAACATAATAACATAATAAGAGATCCACAATATATAGAATTTACAATTACAAATCACATCACTTTCTTGTGATCCATTCATAACTGAGTCAAATTAGTTTGTAATAGTCTTGTGAGAATCATCATACTCACCAACAAAAGAAAAGAATTAGAGAAAGAGAGATCTTTTGATTTGATTTGTGTAGATTTAGTTGTAGATGATTAGGCTTCCTCTTCTTAGTTTGTGACGGCTATGCTGAACTCCATGGCAGCAGCATGACGGTAGCTTCTCTAATTTTACAAGTGATTTAGGTCTAGGGTCTACCCACTTATTTATAGATTTTAGAATTCATTTAGGCCATTAGATTTAACCTAGAAATAACCGCAGCCGTTCAGACAAGATGGGGTTTATCTTGTTGACTCAGCAATGAGTCAGAAGTGACTCAGCAAACACTCAGCATATTAATAAACTTCTATTCATGTCATAAATATATATATATATATATTTTCTACAATGTACATATTAGATACATCCCCCTTTACTTATTATTGTTTTTATATACATATTAGATACATCCCCTCTCTCACACACTTATTAATATTTTTATATTCATATTAGATACATCCCCTCTCTTACACACTTATTAATATTTTAGCAACTTTAGTGTTAATAGAAAATTCGGGGTGTTACATTCACCCCTCCTTTTAGGATTTCGTCCCCGAAATCTTCAAGTCTGGAAGAATGTATATCCTACCATCCAAACGTCCATCTACTCATCCATCATACACAGGCATCCATTGTCCTTAAAAGACTTCTAATGCTTTATGATCATATGCAAAGTGTGTGTACATGTCCTTACCTAATGCGAAATAAGGCGGTCTACTGATTCAGTTGACCTCCTTAATGCAAATTATGTAAGTGTCATGAATCCATTATGTATGCAAAAGATCCTAATTGCTTACATACTACTTCTATATGCGTGCACACCCATTCAACCGAATGCAGCATCCATATGATGGTACAACCATTATACATCCATTATACTAAATACATACATATATATGCAATATGCAATATGAAGTGACTGAGCCGATCTAGTGCCTAAAGTGTGTGTATATATGCATCCACGAGCAACCACTAGCAAACACTTGCATCCATTTTGCATCCATCATACATAACATGTCTCAAACACATGTTTCAACCATAGGATTATCCTAACTAAAGGTCAAAGATACTAATGAGAGGACATACTAAAGATAAGATAAGATAAGCTAAGCGATAAAGGAGAAATTAAAAGACATACCCTCAAAAAGAAAAGGGTACAACGAACGCATCTTCTCTTCTGTCTCCCAAGTTGCGTTGCTCTCATCATCTCCCCATTGCACTTTAACCAGTCTGTCCTCTCGATTCCTCAACTTTTTGATCTCCGATGCAAGAATGCATGTAGGAGCTCGTCTAATTGTTGCATCACGCTCTATTTCCACCTCTTTAAGCAAGCTCGGCTCTACCACCTCCGCGGTCTTGTGCAAACACTTCCTCAAATGTGATACATGGAATACGTCGTGTACTCCACTAAGTTTCTCAGGCAACTCCACCCTATATGCCATCTTCCCAATCCTGTCTTTTACAGGAAACGGCCCTACAAACCTTGGTGCTAATTTCCCCACGGACCCAAAGCGAACAACATTCTGTAACGGAGATACTTTGATAAAAACCATGTCCCCAATGTCAAACTCAAGATCTGTCCTCCTCTTATCAGCATACGATTTCTGCCTATCTTGTGCTGCTTTCATCCTCCTTCGAATCAACTCAATCTTCTCCGAGGTTTCCCTAACCATATCGGGCCCAAGTAGGATTTTATCGGTAGATTCCCACCAACATGTAGGCGAACGGCAAGGCCTTCCATAAAGAGCTTCGAAAGGTGCCATGCCAATACTAGACTGAAAGCTATTATTATATGCGAATTCTACTAACGGAAGGTGCTCTTCCCATGTACCCCCAAAGTCTAGGATACAAAGCCTTAAAAGATCCTCTAGAATGCGATTCACCCTCTCGGTCTGGCCGTCTGTCTGAGGATGATATGCGGTGCTCAAACATAGCTGAGTCCCTACCACCTCTTGTAAACTCTTCCAAAATTCGCTAGTAAAGATGGGGTCACGGTCGCTTACTATACTAGAAGGAATACCGTGCAAACGAACTATCTCCTTAATGTATACAGAAGCCAACCACGGAGCAGTCCTCTTACTTTTCACGGGAATAAAATGGGCGCTTTTAGTAAGTCTATCTACTATAACCCAAATCCCCGTGTTACCCTTCCTTGATCTTGGTAATCCATCCACAAAATCCATTGAGATGCTTTCCCATTTCCATAGTGGAACTTCTAATGGGTGAAGCAACCCACCGGGTTTCTTTTGTTCTGCTTTAACTCGTTGGCACACCAAGCATCTAGCGACGTACTCGGCCACATCCTTTTTCATACCGGCCCAAAAGAAAACCCGCTTCATATCTTTGTACATCTTATCCCCGCCGGGATGAATGGTCATTTTTGAGCGATGAGCATCATCAAGAATGGCCTTCCTTAAGTCTTCGTCTTGTGGTACACAAAGTCTATTATCCCTTCGTAACCAACCCTTATCGTCTAGAGTATACCTACGAAGATGGCTTGACGACTCCCCCCCTTTGAGCTTTTCTACTATCTCAACCAACTGTGGGTCGTCTCGCTGTGCCTCACTAACCCGTCCTAGAAGTGTAGGTCTAACCTCCAAGGATGCTAACAGACCGGGTACTAAGTCAACGGAGGGTCTAAAGTCAAACATAGAGATGAATTCTAAGCTTTGTCGTTCAACAAACAACGGACTCAAGGACAACCTTTTCCTACTTAAGGCGTCTGCCACCACGTTACCCTTGCCCGGGGTATATGCTATTTCAAAATCGTAGGAGGCTAAGAATTCCATCCACCGTTGCTGCCTTAAATTCAAATCCTTCTGAGAGAATAAGTATTTTAATGATTTGTGGTCAGTGAACAGTTCGAATTTCTCACCAAGAAGATAGTGACGCCAAGACTTAAGCGCGAAAACAATTGCGGCTAGCTCTAAGTCATGCGTGGGGTAATTCTTTTCATGAACCCTCAACTGCCTTCCACCATAGGCTATTACTCTTCCCTTTTGCATGAGGACCGCGCCAAGTCCCGTCCCACAAGCATCAGTATAGATGGTAAACGGTTTATTCCCGTCTGGCAGCACTAAGACTGGGGCTGAAGTTAAGGCTCTCTTTAAACGTTGGAACGCATCATCACAATCTTTATCCCACGTAAAAACCAGGTTCTTCTTCGTTAACCGTGTTAATGGAGCTGATATTTTTGCGAAGTCTTTGATAAACTTCCTATAATACCCAGCCAACCCCAAGAAACTTCTTACTTCGGTTGCATTTTTAGGGACCTTCCAATCTTGGATGGCCACCACCTTTGCGGGATCCACTGCTATCCCTTCTTTGGAAACCACGTGCCCTAAGAACCGTACTTCCTTCCTCCAGAAGTGACACTTAGAAAATTTTGCCTTAAGGTTATGCGCTCGAAGGGTTTCCAACACTTCCCTAAGATGTAGGGAGTGCTCTTCTTTATTCTTAGAAAAGACTAAGATGTCATCCACAAAGACTACCACGAATTTGTTACGGTATTCCCTAAACACCCTACTCATCAAATCAACAAAATATGCAGGGGCGTTTGTCAAACCAAAGGGCATCACTAGCCATTCATAGAATCCGTCAGGAGTCCTAAAAGCAGTCTTATCTATACTATCCTCAGCCACTCTCAGTTGATGAAAGTCAGTGGCTAAGTCCAACTGCGAAAACACTGAGGCGCCAACTAACTGATCAAAGAGATCGTCAATCCTCGGCAGTGGGTGTCGGTTCTTTTTAGTAAGCTTGTTTAGTTCTCTATAGTCCATACAAAGTCTAAGAGACCCATCCGCCTTTGTGGCAAAAACTACTGGAGCACCCCACTCCGATATACTACGTCTTATGAACCCCTTCTCAAGCAACTCCTTTACTTGCTTATTGAGTTCCCTCCTTTCACGAGGAGCCATGTGGCGCACTGGCAAAGATACGGGTTTAGCATTATCCACAAGATAAATTCGAAAGTCTATCTCCCGCTTTGGAGGTAAGCCCTTCACCTCCTCAAACACATCCGGATATTCCCGGACCACTTCTACCGATCGCAGGTTCTCTACAGACGCGTCAAGCGATTCAAGATAACTTAGCATAACGGAATTTATGGGATTACAAAAGATGTCGAGAGCATTACCAAGGCGAGTCACAAGCCTAACTACTCTCCTTTCACAATCAAGAATGGCCCTATTTCTAGACAACCAATCCATTCCTAAAATTAGCCCATAGCCCGTGAAGCCCAATACATAAGCATCACATCTAAATTCAACGCTAAGTATAGAGATTTTCAAATCCAAACATATCATGGTCAAATGAGCCGAACCCCCAATTGGATTTGAAACGACCAAGGGATCCTCTACTAAACTGGTGTTCAAGTGCAGTGATTCAACTAATGATGCAGAGATAAACGAATGAGATGCGCCAGAATCGAATAAGGTACGGACAGGATGATCAAACAGAAAAACTAAACTTTCAACAGAAATTGTTCAACCTCTTTCTTGCAGCGGTGGGGCCGCAATAGCCTGAACTTGCCCCCTTGCCTGCCCTGGTGCCATAAGAGCCTGCACCTGTCCTCCCGAGGTAGACCCTGCCCTCTGGCCCTTCTTTGGACAGTCCTTCACTAAATGTCCCGCATCTCTACAATGAAAACAACCAGTCTTCTTTTTCTTTCTACAATCTTTGCTGAGATGGCCAGGCGTCCCACAATTGAAGCATTTCTTCTTCCCTTTGCCATTATTGTTTTTACCACCCTTCTTATTTTGCTGTTGGGGTTTCTTCTGATCCCCTTTCTTTTCAACTGCCTTATCCTCATGCATAAGTGCCATTTCTACTAGCTTTTCAAAGGTGGCTCCCATAGGGATGTGGGTCATAGCCAACCCTTGCAACGGTTCATTCAAGCCTCTAACGAACCTCAAAGCTTTCTTCTCTGGCGTGTTCACCAACTCCAAGCCAAACCTTGCTAACTGATTAAATTTATTGACATATTCCTTTACTGATGAGCTCCCTTGCTTTAGTGCCAGGAATTTTTCCATATTTAAGTTCTCCTCTGCCCTTGAAAGAAACTTTGCCTCAAACCTTCGTCTGAAATCCGCCCATGAATCAACTGGACGTTCCCCGTTAGTGACCTCCCACCAAAACGAGGCCTCTCCCTTCATTAACCAAGCAGCTAAACGGACTTTCCTCCCATCTTCCACTTCAAAGATATCCAACAATTCCTCAGTCTCCTTAAGCCAATCTCTGGCCTCCACAAACGTCTCAGTCCCTTGAAAAGTTTTTCCTCCCATAGCCTTGAATTCCTTGCACGTCTTTGCAAAAGTGTCAACACGAGGAGGAGGAGGAGGAATGGGTGCAACTAGGGGTGGAGGAGTATCCGCTGGGCCTGCAGTGGTGGCCCTAGCCTCCAAGTATCTCCTAAACCACCCTGGAATCGTCACACCTTCTGGGAGATTAAGATCTTCAGCCATGCTGAAACGAAAAAGGAAAGATTCAAAATGGAGAATTCGAAAGATAAAGATAAGGATGTGGCTATTTGGGATTATGTTTTTCATAAAAACTCTCTTTAAATAACATGTTTTTTTTTTGAAAGCACTTCTTCCAAAAATACTTTAGAAAAAAAAAAATTCTAAAAAAAATTTTATCTGTTCTGGTAACCTTATGCTCTGATACCACGTGTAACAACCCACGTCCATTAATGTCAGTCACAAAGGGAATGCATTAACTTCCATGGAGGTTTTAAGTGAATATAGAACAGTAAAATTACAACAAGACAGATATAAAATAGTACTTGGAAATTCAAAAACTTTATTTCATTGTAGCAGAAGTCAAAACATGTTTGATTACATCATAACACCATATTCAATGTCAAGTACAATATCTATCTTGATAAAACAAGTACATAATCCCATTACATGAATAGCCATTAAAAAGAAAGATAACAAGCTGGACTTTACTTCAGCAGTCCAAGCTTTCCAGAAGATAAGCGATCCAACTAGACTCCACTAGAACTTGGCCCAACCTACGGACCTGAAGGGAGAAAAAGGATGGAAAAGAGGGGGTCAGACATAAAGTCTGGTGAATATGATAATTCTACAAAACTATTACCAAAATAACTGGACTAAGGCATAAGCTGGAAAACAAGAAAATGTCTATGAAGAGCAGATTAAGGACATAGACAATCGCTAAAGGCAACGTTATAGGCGCTCCTAAATACTAAAGGATAAACACTATACTGCACCACACCAGTCACCCTAAAGATTCATCCCACTTAGCTTCACTTAGAAACTTTCCCAATGGCTTTACGTACCCCTAGCTGACTACATAGGTGCCGCCTGCCCCTATCTCCACTAGGTGTACCCTACTTCCCATTATTCGATCGTCTCCCTAACTCGTAGATACCCGTGCTGGCCCCACAGTGGGGTGTATCACTCCCCTAAAGTGGCAACCTGATACAACGGATATGCACGGCTTATACCTACACGATGCAACAACGTCTTACCTACCAGCCCGGGTCCACACACGCATATGAAACCCGTTGGACTTGCGTTGCCACCGCTCCCTGTTTTGGCCTCTTATAGTCAAACCCAGTATGCGTGTCCCGTCCTCGACTTGGGTCGAGCCCACAAAGATACGTTTTGGGATACTGGTTGAAATGGGCCCCCACTATTTACCACAAGCATTCCACCTAAGCTTGTCCCCATTAGTCCATCCCACTTAACCCACTTAGTCATGTTCATTTACATGTGTGTTTGGTTAAGTCTAATCGTATTTCAAATGCCTCTAAAGGCAACCACCAGATTCCTCATGCCACCCAAGGCACCTACTTAACCCCCATGTCCCACCTTACATGATTATCTGGTTAAGTATTTCTTAGTTCATTAAGGCCATAACCTCATAAAGACCTCTCACATTAGACTGGCATTTATGGCAGCTGGATTTGCCGGGCGGGTCCGGGCAGTCTTACACCATAAAAGAGTCTAACCTCGTGTCTTTACAACTGTTATGCTTTAGTTTGGGCCTAGGACCTCTCACATTGGGCCGACATTTGTGACTACTGGATTTGCCGGGCGGGTCCGGGCAGGTTTACATCACAAACGGGTCCAACCTCGTGTCCTAAGCATTGATTATTAATAATAATCCACTTTCCCCCAATTTTAATAATTCCCTACTTGAATTATTAATTACTTCCAATTTTTAACAATGTCCATAATTGACTCAATTATGGACATTCATTCATGGTATGCAACATCTTACAAAATTGCACCCAATTTATTAATTCCTAATATTACCCCTACCCCACGTTTGAACGTTTATTCGCAAAATATATGTTAGACTCGAATAGCCTAACTCATAGCATAAAAGAGATTATCATAATAACAACATGTATATGTGACCAAATGAATCATAATAAGGGGTGAAACTTGCATATGTCCAACTTGCATAGATTATACATGTCATGGATCTAAAGGTGTCAACTTGTTCAAAATTCACCTAATATGATCTCAATCAATTTTCATAAACTTACATATGAACATGTGTGAATCAACATCATCTAATTTTTTAACAACATGGTTTTATATGGGTACACCTAACTCAATAGGCAAATTCCCATAATCAAGTTTTATTTAATTATAGTTTCAAGTTTATGGGTACACCTAACCTAATAGGCAAATTCCCATAAACAAGATCCATTTAAATTAAAAAAAAACATAAGCATGATCCAACAACATCATGATTTTTCAACATAATATAGCATGATTTATAACATGGCATAGTATGATAGTATAACATAGCTTGACATGATTCTCAACATAGCACGACATAGCATAAGAGAATTTACAACATAGCATGACATAGCATATATAATTTACATCATACGACAACATAATAACATAATAAGAGATCCACAATATATAGAATTTACAATTACAAATCACATCACTTTCT
Organism: Allium sativum; assembly: GCA_030737875.1. Classification (NCBI taxonomy): domain Eukaryota; kingdom Viridiplantae; phylum Streptophyta; class Magnoliopsida; order Asparagales; family Amaryllidaceae; genus Allium; species Allium sativum. The sequence goes on along the minus strand of CM060916.1, from coordinate 1,039,153,660 downwards.
TGTGATCCATTCATAACTGAGTCAAATTAGTTTGTAATAGTCTTGTGAGAATCATCATACTCACCAACAAAAGAAAAGAATTAGAGAAAGAGAGATCTTTTGATTTGATTTGTGTAGATTTAGTTGTAGATGATTAGGCTTCCTCTTCTTAGTTTGTGACGGCTATGCTGAACTCCATGGCAGCAGCATGACGGTAGCTTCTCTAATTTTACAAGTGATTTAGGTCTAGGGTCTTCCCACTTATTTATAGATTTTAGAATTCATTTAGGCCATTAGATTTAACCTAGAAATAACCGCAGCCGTTCAGACAAGATGGGGTTTATCTTGTTGACTCAGCAATGAGTCAGAAGTGACTCAACAAACACTCAGCATATTAATAAACTTCTATTCATGTCATAAATATATATATATTTTCTACAATGTACATATTAGATACATCCCCCTTTACTTATTATTGTTTTTATATACATATTAGATACATCCCCTCTCTCACACACTTATTAATATTTTTATATTCATATTAGATACATCCCCTCTCTTACACACTTATTAATATTTTAGCAACTTTAGTGTTAATAGAAAATTCGGGGTGTTACAACTTAGCTGTTGTTCGATTCGACTTGACGGGTATAAACCTTGCACTCTTGGTCAATCGGTTCACAAGCATCCAAATGCTATCATGGCCCGATCTAGTCCTTGGTAACCCATCAATGAAATCCATTGAGACTTGTTCCCATTTCCATTCTGGAATTTCTAACGGTTGCAACAAACCACTAGGTTTCTTTTGCTTAGCTTTGACTAGCTGGCATTTCATGCATTTGGATATAAACTTCCCAATGTCTCTTTTCATCCCTTCCTAGTAGTAGGTATGCTTCATATCTTGATACATTTTATTACCACTGGGATGTATAGTCAGTTTTGAGTGATGACATTCTCTAAGCACTTCATCTCTCAATCCATTGATATTAGGTACAACCAATCTACCATTCTTTCGAAGCCACCCTCCTCGATCAAGCCCATACTTGTTCATCTCCTCGTCGATACCCATCTCTAACTTGGAGATGATTTCCAAAGGTTAGGATCGTCTCTCTGACTGGAAGCAATCCGCTTAATCAAAGTGGGTCTGACCGTCAACTTGCTAACATTACTGGATCTAATTCGCACTTTGGACTGAAATCATACCCTGTGATATACTCCAGTTGCTTCCACTCAATAAACATGGCCCCTAAATTGGCATGTCTCCTACTTAATGCATCGGCTACCGCATTTCCCTTTCCTGGTGTATAAGCGATATCGAAATCGTAGGGAGCCAAGAATTCAAACCATCTTTGCTGACGGAGATTTAAATCCTTCTGAGAGAAGAGATACTTTAACGATTTATGATCGGTAAACAACTCGAATCTTTCTCCCAAGAGATAATGTCTCCACATCTTCAACTCGAACATGATTGCTGCTAATTCCAAATCGTGGTTGGGGTATCTTTTCTCATGTGGTTTCAGTTTCCGACTTGCATAAGCTACAACTTTACTTCCTTGCATCAATACAGCACCTAGTCCGGTACCACATGCATCCGTATATACTGTCATCTCTTCATTCCCTTTAAGAATGACTAACACTGGCGCACGCGTCAACTTTTCCTTTATGCTCTTGAATGCATTTTCACACCTTTTATCCCAAATGAAGGCTTGATTCTTCTTGGTCAACTAAGTTAACGGTGCCGCTATCTTGGAGAAGTCTTAGATAAACTTACGATAATATCCAGCTAATCCTAAGAAACTTCTTATGTCTATTGCATTCTTGGGCATAGACCAATCTTGTACCATAGCCACCTTCGCAGGATCCACGGCAATATCATTCTCTGAAACAACATGGCCCAAGAATCTCACTTCCCTCCTCCAGAAGTGACATTTAGAAAACTTTGCTTTCAATTGGTGTTTTTTCAATACCTCCATAACTATCCTCAAATGTTCCTTGTGTTCTTCCTCTGTCCTCGAATAAACAAGTATATCGTCCACGAACACAAGAACAAACTTATTCAATTGATCTCTGAATACCCTATTCATAAGATCCACAAAATATGCTGGTGCATTAGTCAACCCAAATGGCATGACCAACCACTTATAGAATCCAGACAGCGTTCGAAAGACCATTTTAGGAATACTCTCAGCTGCTACTCGAAGCTGATGAAATCCTATCACGAGGTCCAATTGGGAGAACACTCTTGCTCCCTCCTGTTGATCAAATAAATCATCTATCCACGGAAGAGGATACTTATTCTTCCTAGTCACTTTATTCAACTCGCGATTGTCCACACATAAACGAAGGGAACTATCTGTCTTGGTAGCAAATACAACTGGTGCTCCCCACTCAGAAACACTTCTTCTGATAAATGCCTTCTTCAAAAGATCACTTACTTGCACCCCGAGCTCTCTCTTCTCCCTTGGTTTCATACGACGAAGTGGCATCACTATAGGTCTGGCATCTTTCACTAAGTCAATACAGAACTCATTCTCTCGGTGTGGTGGAAGTCCGATCACTTCCTTGAAGATATCCGGATACTGGCCAGCAATGGGAACCCCTGATAACTCGTCCTGCGGGATGTCGAGGGAATTTAGATAACTAGCCATCACCTCGTCACAAGGTAGGCCACCAAACACTACCCTCCTCCCATCATCCGCCCTAATAGTCAACAAAAATCCATCATAGTCTACCACCACCCCCGTACCTCTGGAGCCAATCGACCCCCAAAATAATGCCAAACCTAGTAAAGCCCAAAACAAAGCAATCACAAGCAAACATACATCCATGACTCGATAAGACCACATTACGACAAATCATACTAAGGCTAGTCGATCCACCAATCGGGTTCATCACAACTAAAGGTCTATCGACTATCTCGGGTTCCAATCCCAACCTATCTACCAGGTCACTAGATATGAAGGAACATGAAGCCCTAGTATCAAACAATACTCGAATAGGAACATCATAAATAGAAAGCATACCTTGAATAATGACATTCTTTCCTTTCTCCGCCGCAGTTGGGGCATTCGACGAAGAAGGAACAACATTAATAGCATATGCTTTCACAATCTGCTTCTCTTTAGGGGGTTGCGGAAATTTATCCCTATGATGTCTCACTTGGCCGCAGTTAAAACACTTCCTATCTGCTGGCTTTGCTCGACATTCTTTGGCGTAGTGGCAGTTCTTGCCACAGCTAAAGCACTCAACATCTTTCTTACTCTTCTTCTGACCATCCGTAGTTTGATTCTGTTTCCTTTTGTTCTGAGAATTATTCTTGCTTCCACCGCTTGCTTGCGGCTTTGGCCCCTCTGCAGACGCAACAGTGACTTCCCTCTGCAGACGCAACAGTGACTTCAGTCTCGGGTTTAGGATAAAGGCTCTCTGACCTCAATGCTTTCCCAACAATCAATTCAAAATTCTTATCAATATGGTTTATAAGCCTTTCCCCCAAGTACTGATCTAAGCTTGTTATGAACTTCTCATTCTTCTTCTCGGGAGTATTAATAAGAGATAATCCGTACTTCGATAAAATATCGAACTCAGCAATATATTATGAGACTGCCCTACCATTCTATTTAAGCTCCAAGAACTTCCTAAACAACTCTGACTTCTAGGCAACTGGGATAAACTTATCACTGAATCGGGCCTTGAACTGATCCCAAGTAACTTGATCCTCAGTGGTAGCTACCTTAATAGCATTCCACCAATTCATATCTCGTTCATGCAGCTGACGGGATGCTAGCTTCCTCTTCATCGCATCATCGACCTCTATGTCCTCGAAGATGCGCTCACAACTATCGAGCCAATCCTGATCTTCTATAGCCAATTCTGTTCCATGGAACGGCTTCCCACCAAGACTAGTGTAGTCCTTACAGCGCTTGGAGAAATCGGCCCTAGGCGCCTACACCGCTGCACCCCACCATTTGCAGCATTTGGTGCAGCCCTCTGAACATCCCTAAGCATCTCTCTCATGAAGTCAGTGAACATTGTCCTCATATCAAGAGTATTCCCATTATTAGCTCCTTTACCAGTACCCCTCGTATGTCGGCTCATCGTTCAATCTGTAAGGAGAAAACGATTAACCATCTATTCAGTGGTGCCAGTGCAATACGACTCCATCCTTAGATATACTAATAGTATATATATATATCTTTTGAAAACCAAAATATCACAAATATGCGCTCTCTATACGTATAATATCTCTCCCTGGTGTCTTTCCCTAGGTTAACTATGCAACCTAAGGCTCTGATACCAAGTGTGATGGCCCACCCCGCACCAGCCGACATTTCCAATGAAAGTATGTTGTACCAATGCCCGATAAGCACGGGACGGTCGCCAAAGAAAGGAAAAGAAAGGAACTTGAAATAACAAAGAACCTGTAGAATGTCTCACAGCGCATAGGATAAAATATAATAATAACATAACTTTGACATAAAACAGGCGAGACAGTGCATAAGTTGAAAACTAAACCATCATAGCAGCGGAATCCAAAATACCGCTTATGATCCAACAACATTATTACAACTTCAAAATACTGTCTCTAAAGAAAAAGAAAGAAAAGGTACACTACTAATGCCCAAGCAGTGACCAGCAACAACACAGGGAGATTATATATATATATCATACATACAAGCCTCCTGCTCGTCTCCAGTACAACTACTCGTGCATAATCACATGACCTGTCTCTAGTCTGCCCGTTTAAGAGCACCCAGAGTAATAAGAAGAGACATAAAACTCTGGGTCATACAAAAGTCTGGTATGAGCGATAAGCAGAATAACAGAACAATAATAGGTATACATAACCATACCTAAACCTGGACTTTCAACCAAAGAGTTAGCACAACAGGATGTACAATACTCTTAGGTGACATTAACATATGGTGTAAAGATACGGGGGAGGGGTGTGCATGTCATAGTGATATCAAACAATCAAGCATAACAACCATCCTCACATCTCTCACTTAGTGCATAAAGCATACGATATCCACTGCTTTGACCACCCAAATCCTTTGCTACGATCACTCTGCCCCATGGAGTCATGATGGCTCCACTGCATTGATCCATAGCCACTAATCCCTTGCTATGTCCACTCTGCCCCATGAAGTCACGACGACTCCACTGCACTGGCTCGTAGCCATGCTACGATCACTTTGCCCCATGGAGTAATAACTACCCTACTTCACTGATCCGTAGCCTAACATCCGTCTTGGTGGTGAATCAAAGTTATGGACGTCGATAACCCCTTAGCACACATCCCGCAGCAAAGCCCAATTCATGAAGTTAACTCGTTGGTTCCCATTTGGATTTTGAGTTCTACTTCCTATTTGGACTACCTTTGCATCTCGGGTTTTGGTTTCCCCCGGATCGGTTCGGTTCGTGATGCACCTCTAGATCAGGTCGTGAATACCCCTCCAGTTCGTGAGTCTCTCACCAGGTCGTGGCCGTTCGTGAGTCTCCCATTTGGGTCGTGGCTCCTGCTCATGGCCATCGGTTCGGGTTTGTGAGCCGTGGCATCGGTTTGGTTCGTGCTCTCCAGGTCATGATACCAAATTCACGAGCGGGTCGGCTCAGAGGAGATGAGGCAGATTGGTTTGTGTCTTCAACTCCGGGTCGTAATGAATGCTCCACGAGTGGGGGTTCGGGGAATCCGATCCGATCCGGTCCCCTGCATATTTCCTGCACTTGGTCCAGCGAGCTGCTGATGCCATTCGACGGCATTTTCGACCAATCTAACTTTTCTATGTAATCACAAATCATTCCAAACAGCCATAGCAACATGTACAATCAACCATAAACACCAAAAGAACAATATAACATGTCAAATTGGATCAAACATACCCAAAACCCATGTTTTCCCCCTTAATCATGTTTAACAATAACTAATAATAGGATTAGCAAAACATATCCAAATTAACCCAAATTTCTAATAGAGGCATAAAATAATATTTTAGAATTTCTAAACATTTTTCCAGAATTTAATAATGTATAATTTCGTTAATTAACACTAATCACCTCTAATTGGCCGTAATTAGTGAAAGATAATGCAAATCACTCACCTTAGCCACAAATAAATATCAAATATGAAAACTCCACTGTTTGGGTCGAATTCTAATGCCTAGCAGCAGCTCCGACTCAAATTTGGTGCTATTTCTCCTTGATTTGGCATAGATTAGCTTAATCCTTGATTAAAAAGCGATTTGGGATGAAATTAGAAGGTGGAGGCCATTGTTGGGGTTGAAGAGAGGTAAGTGACGGCTGGAAAATGACAAAGACAAGGTTTCTCTAACTCTAATCATCCCTCATATAGCTCTAATCCCAAAATCCCCCGATGGGCCTAGCTGCTAATCACCCGATTAGGCCTAATTAAGTTGTTTTCCACCTTCTAAACTTTAATTCGGCCATATCTCCCAAACAGTAAGTCCGTTTGACATGTGTGACCACTCTATAGAAAGGTAAACCATCATTCGGATCTAATGGAATGGTTTCAGGTCAAAACTCCTTACCAATCAAAAGTTATAGGCGAAACAGGATTCGCCAGGGGCAAAATGGTCATTTAAAAATCGTGAGCATGAGAAATGACCCCAATAGTCGTTCCCTAAAGTTACACGACCATACGACTTCATATGATAATGAAATAAATGTTCTACGATCCTCCGATGCATAGAATGCGGGTAGTTACATTAACCACCCCACTCACCCCAACCCCAAAAAAACCCTAAGAAAAAGGAAAAAAAAGTGGGAATTTTCTCCAAAATATAAAATCGGTCCTTTTTTGGTTGAAAGAGCAAATAGATGTTCTAAATTTTTTGTTGAATACAAAGACATAAAAATATAAAATAAAAATAAAAAATACTTGGAAATCAATACAACATTTATAGTCCGAAGGCAATAACAGATATACAAGTTAAAGTCAAACTAACCCTTAAGGGAAACATGAAATCGTCCAATGCAAATGTAGCAGATCTAATTATGCTCAGTTGCATGACTCGATGTTACAATATATTTCACCTTCATATGCTATGAATGAAATCATATAAGCAATGATTCCAAACTGTAATGTTCATATGGTTGCATAGTTCTATTTCTTTTACAATGTACCAATTCTAATTCCAGTTTATTTCATGTTCCCCCAGCAAGTTGTTGCTGTGGGTGTGAATTATGATGTAAAAGAAGGTATAAGCTCAATTTAGATATTGCAACATCGATCACATTCTGATGGGTTCCTTTTAGTTATATAAATTATTCACCTCTTGCACGATGTCATATACTACCTATATGGATTAATAAAGCAGAAAAATAGCACTGTTATTTTACATTTTATTTTAACACATTGCGTTTTTCTCTCATTTGTTCATATTATTTGTTATTATTTTGAAAATATTGAACTACTTAAGATTCCATGATAATACATATTGTTCCCCATTATATAAGTTAACGAGGAGTGTAGTAGTGAAATATTAAATGGCATAGGAGCATTTAATAAGTTTTAAAGGATAAGCACAAATGGAAAATATAGCTTTTCTTCATGTACCATCATTGGTGATTGGTCATACTCATCGATTCATATTCTTTTTTTTTACAAATTTATGTGAAGTATTCATAATACTCAAAAGGCCTATCCACACTTTGCAATACGATTTGTTTACTGTCTTTAGTTAAATGTCATATATATAATATTTTAATTCTTTTCTAGCTGAAACCCTAAGTGATTATGCGTAACTAGCTTCTAACTATGTTCCATAATGTGGTTATTTATATGTAAACTGATTCTTCTATGATGATAATTTAGATTATTAATAAAAAGGCTTAATTATTATATACACCTCATTCACTTTGACTTTAATTTGAGTTAGACATTACAACATCCTAACCTAATATATTTTTTCTTAATTATTGTACTAATTTTATAAATAAAATTTGTCTTCCCATTGTAAAAACTCATATTTTTTGTTTTGAATAAAATAAAAATATATCATATAAGTATTGAAGAAATATTTATTTTAATGCTCGTAATCTTGCATCATCATAAGCTATATGCGGATGCACCGCGGTCTCGATATGATGCCAAATAGGTAAAGATGTGCCGCCATACTATTTGACAAAACTGCACCTAAAATTTAAGATGTTGCTTACTAAAAGCACAAAGCCCCAAGGATGAAGTGGTAGAGTAAAACTACATTGTGTACCACATGGCTCCACCCAAAACAATGACAAAGCATGTTGTTGAGGATGATCAAAGAAAAAATTAGATAACCTGAACAAATGCCTTATCCTCTCAACAACTCCAAACCCATATAAAACTTATTATGTTGAATATCCATCAATGCTTTGCAAAGCTAGGATCACAACGGACTTGGCATGGCATGAAAATCTACCTACCAACTAAATCCCATACAAAGTAAACCATCTAGAACCCATAGAAAATTATTTTCTAATCTAGATCCTAAAATATGTAGTATTTCTTCTTAAAAAAAGATTTAAACACATATAAATCCATTATGATACAATCAAAAATACGTGCTTGATTTAGGTCACCATGCCAAAAAAAAACTTACAAAATGAATTTTTAATGCAGACTAAAATTGGCAGCTAAAAAAGCGAAAAAATGGAAGCAGTAAAGAAAATTTATAGGGCTGAATCTTCTATACTATACATCAAAGCCTCTTTAGAATGCATCAGCCGAATAGAAAACTGATTGCATACCTTTACTATAATAATTGACTCAAATGTTGTCATCATAGGTATAAAAGACCAAAAAAAAAATTTAGACGGCTTACTTTACTAATTGGCAACAACAGAAAACCTGCTTCTACAAAGATATGGGAATAAATAAAAATAGGTAATTAGAATAGATCAAAGAAAATTACTACTTCAACGTTGTGACAAAAGTCGGTAATTAGAAATTACCTACTAGGCATTATAAAGTAGTAATTAACTACCATTTAATTGGAAAATAAATATGTGTTATAATCGGTAATTTATTAATGTTCCATTATGTTCGTCTTACTACTTCTTACCTTGTGACGAAAATCCATAATCGAAATTGAACAGAGCTTTTTTTTCTTCTTTACGAAATCTGTAATCGGCATGGAATCTGTATTGGGATTTTTCTTTCTTTTGTAATGGCGTGAAATTGAAAATGAAGTACATATGAGGAAAGATATGAAATAAGGTTTGTTGGGTACAGGTTCAGGTTGAAAGCGATGGTAATTTTTTATTTAAATTCATTTCCATCAATCTATTTGCTTTAAAAATATACAATCGATGCAAATAAATATACTTGCATCGGTTGTCAATGTTGGCAATGCAACCAAAATCATTTGCTTCTGCTTGTTTGCTTCAAAAATGGTGTACAACCAACGCTAACTACATTTTTAACTCTTCTACTACTTCTCATATATCCATTGCTTCAAAAGCTAAGGAGAAACCAACTAAACTACTATTATTCGCTTGGTTATTTGTACAACTGATGCAACTGAGATGATGCAACATGCCTGTTTTGTAGTAGTGTCCAAGAAATATGATTAAGAAGAGAAACTCTACACGGGTGATTCTGCAGTTTACATGATCAAAGTTAATGACACCATTACCCTCAAATTTACATCGGTAAAAATTATGACACTAAATGAAGTTCTTTACATTTTGGATATCAGCAAAAATCTTTTCTTTGGACCTGCGTTGTCGATGAAAGAATTTCGAATGGTCTTTGAGTTATATAAAGTAGTTATGTCTAAGGATGGAATTTATATAGGAAAGAGTTATTTATGTGATGGCTTATTTAAGGCTAATGTAGTTGCACTTGCTAATAAAACTAAGTAATTTGATTATGCTATTAATAAGAATGAACTTTAATATTTGGCTGGGCATGAAATTTTATTATGACATGATAGATTATGATACATAAAGTTTCAAAAAAAAGCAAACTTGGGATTAATTCTTAAATTCCTAGTAGATAAAAACTACAAATGCGAGGCATGTGTCGAAGCAAATTGGTCAGTTGATAGAAGTGCTAAACCACTAGGTTTGGGTCATACAAATTTATGTGTTTTTAAATTATTACCTACAAAAAGTGCAAAAATTACTGTATCACTTTATTGACGACTACACATGATATTGTTATGTATATATTTTAAATAGTAAAGATAAAGCAATTAAATCTCTTATATATTACAAGGCCAAAGTAGAAAATTGATTAAAAAAAAGATCAAGATATTGATATCTGATCGAGATGGAGAATATGAATTGCCATTTGAACAATTCTATTCAGAAAATAGCCTAATTCATCAAACAACGACCCCATATTCACCATAATAAAATGGTATATTCGAGAGAAAGAATATAATTTAAAAGATATGATTAACGCGATGTTACTGACCTCTTCTCTACTGATGAATTTGCGGAAGGAAGCCTTAAATATGTCCGCATATTAAACAAGGTTCCTTATAATTAAACAGGCCCATACCTAGTTTCAAATACCTCAAAACAAGGTGTGCTTGGCAAAAGTTATAATTCCACCTTTCGAGAAAGTCAAACTTGGACAAAAAACCGAAGATTGTTACTATCTTAAACAAACCTAAATTAGCCTATAAAATTTTGTATTTAAGTCTAATATAGCTGATATTCATGTAAATACAATCATAGAGTCGAGAGATGCCTCATACTTAGAAGATGTGTTTCCACATAAAAAAAAGAAGAAAATTATGTCGCTAAAAGAACAAGAGAGGAATCAATCAGGCCAAGAAGATGGGACTCATCGTGAAATTGAGGAAGTTGAACAAAAAAATCGTAAGGCCAAGAACTTCCAAGACATTCAGTTCAAAAAATTTAACATACATGTTAAAACATGATCCTCAAATGTATAACTAAGCATTGTCATCTTTTGAATCTTAATGTTGGAAAGAAGCAACCAAAAGTGAAATTGATTCAATTCTAAGTAATAAAATTTAGAAAATAGTTGATCTCCCACCTGAATTAAAACCGATTGATTGTAAATGGATCATTATAAAGAAGATGAAAACAATTTGCTCTATTAGAAAATATAAAGCAAGGTTGGTAGCAAAAGGATATCGTCAAAAAGAAGGTGTAGACTTATTTGATACTTATTCACCGGTTACACGAAAAACCTCTATAAGAATCTTAATAGCAATTGCAATCATCTATAATCTATAAAATCACCAAACAGATGTAAAGATAACATTTTTAAATGGAAATATTGACGAGGATGTTTACATGGAGCAGCCTGAGGATTTTGATTCCAAAGGAAATGAAAACAAAATATGTAGGTTAACAGAATCATTATACGGACTAAAACAAGATGCAAAATAATGGCATGCAAAATTTGATAGTGTCATGACAAAAAACTGTTTCCACATAACTGAATGTGATAAATGTGTTTATTATAAATAAGTTGGACAATCATATGTGATGATTGGTTTATACGTAGACGATATGATAATCTTTGGTCCAAATAGTAAGGCAATATAGATCATAAAGAAAATGTTAATCAATAAATTTGATATGAAAGACTTAGGAGTTGCGACATTATTTTGAGAATCAAAATAATTAAAACACCTAATGGAACTGAACTAATTCAGTTGCAATATATGGAAAAAGTGATTGAAATTTTTCAAAATTATGGAATCATACGAGTTAGAACACCTTTTAATTCATCAGAAGTACTTCATAAAAACATTAATGCATAAAAACACTAATGAGAGTGTAATGCAACTCGAATACTATCAGTAATAGATTTTCTAATGTATCTCATGAATTTCACAAGACCATATATAACTTATGTGGTAAGTCGATCGAGCATGTATAGGAAACCCAGGGAAGGAACATTGGAAAGCACTAATGAGAGTGTTAGGATATTTAAAGAACACCATGAACTTTTCCCTACATTTTGAAAATAACCTACCCACTTAGAAGGATAGAGTGATGCAAACTATATTTCTAATTCAAAGGAATTTAAATCAACTAGTGGTTACGTCTTCGCCCTAGCAGGAGCAGTAGTGTCATGGAAATATACTAAACAAACGTACCTAGCTCGATCCGCTATGGAATCAAAGTTCATCGCTTTAGGTAAAGAAGGAGAAGAAGCAAAATGACTTCATCGTTTTTCCATTTTGGCCTACACCTGTATAGGCTATATGCATACAATGTGATGACCAAGAAGTGCTAAGCAGAGCACAAAACTTTGTGTATATAGGAAAGTCATGACACATTCATTGACTCCATAACACAACTAGGCAGTTACTTTCAAATGGGACTATTTCCATCGATTATATGAAAACTGATGATAACTTAGCAGTCCATTTATTAAAGGTTTGTAAAGATATAAAATTGACTGCAAATTGAGTGGAATGGGTTTAAAAGCCTAAACCATTAAGAGATATCTTATACGGAAATCTATCCAATAGACTGGAGATCCCACATATTAGGATCAATAGGCAAACCTTTTCTGAGTAACTTAAGCAGTAATGCATTTGTTTGGACTTAGTCTGACTCCATTCCTGTTGCACACCATATAATGCATACCTACGGAAGTATTAAAAGGTTAAAACTATGTTTTCTAACGATGAACAAATATTAAAAATAATAAGTTGGGTATACGTAGGATACTCTTAATGGTTGTGATCACCTATGTTAGTGTGAGCTGGGTCGGCTCTACGAGAAAACCAATGTTTCAAATTATCTACAAACACTCGAAGAAACATTGTTCAAGACCAAAATGAACATAGCCAAGAGATTGGATGTGAATCTAAACAATACTTTATAAGGCTTATTGTTTGGTCATCCACACGGCTGACAGTTCAAGATGAAATAATTCACCAACTAGTCAAGAATATCCAATAGTTTTTAACTAGGGAAAGTTCATCGTGAAATATTACTTACCCTTGATATAGAATTATTTTTATATGAACTATGTGATATAAAACTTTGTGTGGGGATACGTATATTATAATTCATGTGGTGGATTCTTAAAAATCATTGCATTGATGAGTGAGATATTGTCATACATTGCAAAAATTTATATGTTTTCATGTTTATATAGTAAATCTCTTGAACCTATATTTTCACTTAAAGTATGGTAAGTTTATGCAAGGGGGGCTATATAGCTATAACCTAATACACACACGCGTGCACCATCACCCGTTGGTCCGTACCGTACAGAGCCTGGCCAAGTGCGGGTCCAAAAAGAGCGCGTTGTGTTATATTTTTGCTGGATAAAACTTGGTAGTTTTTGACTGTTTAAATTCCAATAGAAGTGACATTTGGTGGTAACGACCACATCTTTTTGGCTAGAAACAGATTTTTCCAATGGAAATTATCGTTGTTTCTGTTTAAATTGAATTAATTAATAAAATTATAATTAATTAATTTGTTTAGCTATAGGTGAATTCATCTTTCGGTTTTGAAACTCTTGTGTGTAAATTCGATGAGAAGTTAACATCGAACTATTCAAGAGTCAACGTTCACACGTCACTTTATAGGTGATGTGACATAACAGTTAAATTTATCACTTAACCAGTCTTGTTAAAATCTCATTTTAATGTAATAAACACTACCAAATTGTGAAAATTATATAAATTGACAATCTTCGTCTAAATATCATAACTTTGGCCTTTTAGAAATTGATAATGGGAAAAATTCCAATAGCATCCCAGTTGACACTGATTTTAGTCAATCGAGTGTAACACCCAAATTGTAAGCAATCAAGAATGAGTCACGATTCACAAAATAGTAATTAAAATAGTAAAAGACACTGGATTTTTATAGTGGTTTGACAATCGTTGGCCTACGTCCACTTGAAGAAATCTTTATTTATACTATTGATTACAAGTATAATTGTTGTGGTATAAAAGAAGAGAACAAAAGATAAAGTTGTCTCCATGGTTTGGTAGAGCTTTCACATAGAGAAGAGAATATCCCTTTTTATGAGCCCATGATGGTCTATTTATAGAGGTAGATTAGAGTTGGATCGATAGGAAAACACACAGGGAGATTTACCTAGGAGGGATAATCCAACCCATGAGTAGGGCCCGAAACACTCCATATAAGAGATCGATACCGATTCCTTAAGATGAATCTGCAATCCTAAGGGTTGCACCCCGAGGTGTGCGACCCCTATGGTGGCTCCCCTTCCTTGCTAGTTTGAGTATCCAGTTGATGGTTTGTTTATTCAGGGTCCTAGTTTTGAGTTATTGACGAAGTTTTGATTAAGTTAGTGAATTCTATAATTCTGCGCTTCAGAGTCGTACCGAACGCTCACTTAATCATATTCTTTGTATCATTCCATCTTGTTCCAAAATGTTATTCTGATGAATCCATTTGTATGTGAGTTCATACGATTATCTGTACTCGATTCCGAGCAATCCAAGTGTCAAATCCAAAGGGTAATGACCTTTTCAAAATGTCAGTTAACACTTTCCCTCCATAACACATCTTTTTGTGAAGGATGTGATTTATATGAGTCCAGCAATTGCAATCTCTTCGAATTGATCTTGAGTTTCATGGACACTCTGAGTTGTTATTGACATCCACAATCTTGCTAGATCGTTTATATGTCATATAGTTTCTTTGATTTACTATTGGTAGCCTCGTTGAGCCTTTGTCGAATTTCTCAACCTCTGAAGGTTAATATTTAACATCCTCAACCATGTAGGGTCGATTTCTTATTAAGCATTATTAGCATTCGAAGGTCCAAGTTCAATCCATCAATCTGAGCTTCGTTGGATTTTAGTTAAGCATAAACCATGCTTTGCTTTATAACCTCATTGGGTTTTTGTCATGCATCATCCATACATAGTTCTTTTGTAGTCTCATCTGGTTATCGGTAAGTATCAGCCATACTTAGCATTCTATTGTTTGATTGGTCCTCGCCAAGCATCAGCCGTATTTAACAGTCTATGGTTTGGCTCAACTATTAAGCATCTGCTATGCTTAAAAACCTATGGTTTTGTTGGATTCCTGCCAACCATCAGTCATACTTGACAGTTCAACTTTGTTCGCGTCCTACTAAGCACCAGCCATTCTTCATAGTTTTTACCCTATCATAAGCATCAACCATATTCAACGATTTATAACCTCACCAGACTCATACCAAAAATCAACCTTATTTGGCATTCAATAGCCTCGCCAGGCTCTTGCCATGGATCTTCCATACATGATGATCCATTGGGTAAGTTAAGTTTAAATTGATAGATTTATACTTGATGAGCATCATCCATACTCACCAAGCTGTTTTATTAACATAATTTTACATCAGATTTTACATCCACCGAATGGTTTCATTTGAATTATCTAATTGCAATTTCCATACCGGACGAGCGACCATACTCACCAAGTAATCTTATTAAAGTAATTAAATGAAAAATCCATATTTGATGAGCCTCGGCAATACCCTACAAAGGGTTTTATTATAGAAAAGAAAGGTTAACTTTATTGCAAAAAACCAGTCAGGTTTATTACCATTCATAGCTTGTCTAAGGATCTTGTTGATTCCCCTACAATAGTAGAGTGCTTAGCCATTTATTACAAGTTAACTGAAATAAGAATATTTTTTGGTTAGTCATCGTACAAGGGCAAGCCTAGGGATATTGCCAGTTCCTGTACATGGATAGGAGACTAGCTGCCATGATTATCTGATTACAATTACTAGTTGGTGGTAAGATGCAAGCTAGGCTTTCTTCTGTCCCTTGCAATTGATGGTTTCTCCTAGTCTGTTGATGAGACCTGATTTAGGGCATGTTGTTGGAGTTGTCTCTCCCTCACTTGCTTCTCAACGACGTTCCTATAACGACCCAAAGATTTTCGACTACGAAAATCAAAAAAAAATCCAAGTCAACTATTCAAGTATCAAAAATACCAAATCATTAGTAGAATGAAGTTAGTGGATGATAAATAGAAAGAAAGAAAGTTAGAATAGAAGAAGAAGAGTCATAACAAAAAAGAATCAGAGTAACTACGAATCTCACAGCGGAACGAATAAAATATATTATATAACATAACTTTTGAAATACAAACTTACAAGTGTATACATACCATTTCAGAGTACAAATCATAACATCACAGCGAAAATAAACTCTATATATATAATGTTGAAGCCTTCTTCTCCAAGCTCCTCCAAGTATATCTGTAAAATCCCGACTACTTGACTACCCATATAAAATTGGGCACCCAAGAGTTTAGGGTAAAACAAAACAAAATAAACTCTGAGTCAGTCATGAGACTGGTGTGAGTAAACTCCAACCATTTGGTTTAACTTTTCAAAATCCTTTTCAAAAGAAAAGAAAATCGTAAGAGCGATCCACACATAAATACGATAACCCAAAACATTTTTCAAAATCAAAACTATTATGATATTACATTGGTGTCTAATACAAGTAAATAACAATCTAGTAGAACGATTGCATCTCACGTTCTGTATATATAGTATACAATCAAAAACAGCAGGTTCTTATTGGTTAATGGATTTCCAACTATGAAAAGGTATGGAATCACCTTCCGATTAGTGTACTCTAGAGGGGATACACTGGAGTTCAACAAGAACTTCTTGCAACTCATCCACACACAAACGACATTCATTTCGCTTGAATGTTCCGAATATATTGTCACCTTATGGTTGGTATACCAGCATAACAATTCCGGGAAGATACAGAAATGAAAAGAAGTAACAAATATGAATATTCTCTAGATGGTGACAATATACCCTAATTGGGTGCTGTTATGTAATGACGGTCGGAACAAAGCCCTCCTTCCTTGCGTGCATATGAGCTAGCACACAACTCCCATATAACAAAAGGAATCCCTCATGTTACGTGCCTACCAGTTCATATTTGTGCCCAACTCCTTCAATTTATTCCATGATGTGGGACTATTAATTCCAACTTGTCATTCCTCCTTAACAACATGCGAGACAATCCTAAAAGTCTCCCCCTTGACTCGCATCCTACGAGTATCTTTTGAGAGCACTGCCTTGCCTGTATGGCCCAGTCCGAACCTTCGGCTTTAATACCACTGTTATGTAACGACGGTCGAAACAAAGCCCTCCTTCCTTGCATGCATATGAGCTGGCACACAACTCCCATATAACAAAAGGAATCCCTTATGTTACGTGCCTACCAGTTCATATTTGTACCCAACTCCTTCATTTTATTCCATGATGTGGGACTATTAATTCCAACCCGTCATTCCTCCTTAACAACATGCGAGACAATCCTAACAGATGCGACCCACTTAGCCATGCTGCCTGCCCGATTTTTGTCATCTCCCGGTTGATGACGCTTGAGGTTATAATGTATGTTTATACAGATCACATCGTTATTTACTTTGAATGCCCCATCATCATACCCATCAAATCACAAATTGATTTCCCAGAAAATACCACGGGTATAAAGCTAAGAGAAATGAATTCCTCCGTCACCAACGTAAATAAGTTTGAAAAGATCAACTTACGCGATCTATTAGATATACCCTGTCAGACATTCGTCCATATATATTGTCCTGGGACTGAACAAACAGAAGGCACTATTATGTAAATCAACCTTAGGGAATTTCTACCTAGGATCGCCACAATAGCCCTTGCACAAAATCCGTCTAAAATTATCTTCAACTTATTTGATTCTCAACGCTAATGCCTATACGGAGTGGTTTTTAGATAATAAATCTGATCCCGGTCCCTCTGTATTGACAATGGAAAAATGGTCAAAAACTTTGATAGCCAGTGATTTAACTATCAAAGGAAAACATCCATACACACAACAATCTTATCTCAAAATGGAAAATTATCGACCATCCATCAACACTGATCCCCTTAAATTAATTTATCAATTATTTATTCATTTCCGCAATTTCCTGTTTCCAATATTTTCCTAAATATTTCTCAAAACCCGTTTTGCCTCACACGATCCTTGGTAAACGTTTTCCATCTATTTTAAACTATTTATTTTCTATGTTTAGAAAATATCTCTTTTTAACATCGAGAATTAATTCCATATATTCACAACTCTTATTTTCTATATTTAGAAAATATACGTTATTAATATCAAAAAACATTTCCATTACTTATTTACGCATCACTCTCCTTTCACATCCATCAGTCCCTAACTGTAAACTAGTAAGAAAACAATTTGTCAAGTATCAACCCCGAAGGTCGAAACCAACATCAGATCGTCACCTAGAAAGCTATTCAACTTAACTAATCTCCAGTCAGTTTCTAATTTCCTTAATCCCATTTCTAATTTATTATTAACAAAACTGCTTACACAACTCTCGTATTAAATTAACGTATCCACTTCTTTTTCGGAAATCTTTGATTATAACGATAACGTTATAATCTCTGCTTCTGAAATACTTAACTTCAAAATATAACTTTTATTCATTTATTTGGATAAATACTTAGTTAATAAGATAAATAAATAAATAAATCTTGATAAAAATCGAAAAGTAAATAGTACTTTCTCGAATTCGATATAATCGAATTTCAACGTATAACTCTCTTTCGAATAATCTATATTCGATTAACGTCTCGAACTTCAGAATAAACTCACCATTCCAGGTCAACACAAATTACTAAATTTACTTGTTAATTTATCACTTCCATAATTACCTATTTCCATTTTTTCACCATTCCAATTTGCAAAAAGTTTGTTTTTAAAATCATTATTCACTTTAAACGTGACTATTGTTTCTTTCCACAAAATTGGACTCATTTATCCAATAAATCTGGACTTATATAGTAATTACTAATTATAGGTTAGAATTCCATCAATCGGATTATTTTGTAAAGTCACATTCATATACCACTTCATAAACTCCGTTTACAAATTAACTTCTCGTTAATTGTAAATCAAGTTTATAATTAAATCTCAACTCCATATTCTATTATAATTTATTAATTTCCAACCAAATCTTAGTTATCTTATCAAATTCCAAATTATATAATATAAGATTTCTAAAAAAAATATTCGACATCATCTTATTTTAGTTATAAACCCTTATGATTTAATTCAGTCCTACTCACATTCGAACATCGAAATAAATTCCATTGTTTTTTTTGAAAATAATTTCCATTTCCATTTCTAATATTTATTCTTGAATTTGCATTTCCAAACTATTTTATAATAATTATTTTATCTTATTCCTAAATATCGTTTACAAACCAACTTCTAGTTTAAATATAATTAAACAAGTTATTTTATTGTAGTCCATTCAAATTTTAGTTCCTATTTAAAAATAGATTTTTCCTTTTTAAAACTCGTATTCTTCTCTAATATATTTTTACGGTATTTTAAATACTAATTATTTAGTGTTAATGTTATTTAAACCTCCCAACACACAATAATCAACCACGGATTATTTATCACATCATATAATGCAATATAAGAAAAATAGCAATATAATTGTTGAGGTATCCAGTTGGATCCCTCCAACCTGTTTCCTGCATCTACAAATGTTAATCAGTGTAAATAATATTAATTTCATATCAGTATGGAATTATTAAATCAGTATTTAACCAACGACTTCATACATATAACTATCAATCAATTTATTTGTAAATCATCCAAACAACCATCACACGACATTCAATCATTATTTATCAATATTAAATAACGTTTATAAAATTTTAAAATAGGACAGAGTTAGTGAGTTTACTCACCTTGGTCGTTAATTATTAAATAATGATTTACGGTCGACTGATTTCATCAGGCGTTTTAATTCGCCATAAATTGTAATGTGCTTCGAAACCCCCCAAATCGATTCGAGTATATGGCCTACGACCATATAATTCTAGTGGACCCTGTTTCGTTAAATTTGGATAATATATGTATAAGTGATCAAAATTTTAATTTAACGCACTATTAATTATTCAATTTAAACCTAAATTATAAGTTGGGTTTTACCCTTTTCTTCTTGGCCCATCCACATTCTCTAGACCCGCTCGTGTTTTCAACAATACTCCACCATCTCCCCTAAAACATACGTACCCACTTTCACGTGTTCAACCCATCTTCCCTTTCCACATATTTGCCCTAAAACAATACGTATCCCCTCTTGTTTTTAACGCACTATTTAAATTCGTTGCCCCCTTTCATTTTTTTTTGAAAAAATGGCCACACCACACCTTTGTTTGGTGCATAAACTTCTGACCCGCCTAACCACCCTTTTCTTCTTCCCCGTATGATTTCAAACTCCACAGAAATAGAACCCAAATGGCATCACTTCCTTCACGTGTTGTTCCCTCTGCACCACCTGAAATTTCAAACCGTCCATTCCACTTTGCTTCTCATATTACTCTCTATATAACCCACCCCATTTGAATGAACTCGCACTCCACCTACACACCCCACCTGCCTCGCGTCTTCCAGTAGTCGACACGTAACGAAAGTACAACCCACCATCTTCGACTTCATGCTCTCAACTTACCCGTCACTATGTTTTCCACCCTATCGCAATGCTACAGAGAACTGCGAAATGGATGCCTCCCAAGACTAGTCCGTTTTTTTTTACAGACATGAACTAATGTTTTGGTTATGTGTACACCACCAATCCATTACTCCACTTCTATAGTATTCATCTTCCATGCTCCTGCTTTTAAACATGCTTCTCTAGTCATGAATTCCCATGGCCGAACAAAAGCTTTATCCCTCCTCCTTTGAATGACCAACCTGCATCGCCATTTCCTCACACCATTTGAAAAACACACATCACCACTCACATTAAAACACAGACCACATATGTATCTCCATGCATATCAGACTTCCCATGCGCATGTACACAATCCATTCCCCCACTGCTATTTACCTTCCCCAATCCGCATGTAGTATCCTGACGTCCCGTGAGTGCAATGCCAGCATACGGTATCTCTTCGGATTGCCTCCAGTTTCTTACATGCCGACCCACTTCGGATTGTCTCCAGTTGCTTGCATGCCAACATACAGTCCCTCTTCGGATTCACGTTTCTTCATATATATTTTTTATGGAGAATGGAGTTTGTTTGAGACTTTCGAAGGCATTAGAAAACTTCGATGTTTTTGTTGAAGCCAGAAGAATGAAGACCAGCACTCGTTATATATATGTGCATAGATGAAGATAAGAACCACGTCCCCTCACGTAGACAATAGGTTAGTTGGTTCTAATATTTATTGAGTTTTCTTTTCATAGATTTTTAGCGATGTGAGGATACAAGCAGAGGTAGGGGAAAGAAAGGAAGTAAGAGAGAAAGAGATATTTATATACATTATTACTTGTTGTGTTTTGAAGTAACATGTAAGTACTACGATCCTTTGCTGCCAAGGTATCGATTCTTTATGTATATTATTTTTTCTGTTTAGTTTAGTTTAGGATACCTAAAACCCCATTCGTTTGTAGACCCCTATCGGCAAAAAAATACCGTTGTGACAAGAAATGTGCCATGATCCCAAAAAATAATAAAATATACAAGTTAACATATCTTGTGAAATTCCAAAAATGTTGATATAGGGTGTGAAATACGTTAAACAAAAAGTTGTTTACTTTCCAAATAAATATTACAGAAAAATTCTATAAATTAAATTAAATACACATCTTAAAGATCTTACCCAAATTAAAAATAAATAATTTATTAAAATTAAATAATCGATCTGGTTTATAAACAAATCCATAGTGACTTTCTGGAAATTTGATTTGGACATAACTTACAATCTATAAAACGAAATCTCGATTTTTCTCTTCCATTAGAAAAATACAATTAATTAGATCCCAACGTTTCTTGTTTCAAAGAAATCCGACTTATAACGAATCATGTACACTTAGTTGAAGTTCACAACTCAATATTACGAACTATGAAACGATCTGGAATTTCGCTCGATCCGAATCAGTTGCTAAACCGACTAAGACCGTTCGAAACCCCTGATTGTTTTGAGAACACGAAAAATTGGAACGCAAACAGAAGAACATTTCATTGTATATTACAACAATTCCATCAGAATATAAGAATATACAGAGTATGAATAAATATTACACATCATAAAATATCAGAGATTACAATACATTACATAGCAGCGGAAAATAATACAATACACAACTAGAAGTAATACATGGATACAGAGCTTTCCGAGTATCGTTCCAGCTGTAAATCAGGATCCTGTGAATATAAATCTGCAAAACCAAAACTACTAGCTGCCCGTGTCAAAATAAAGGCACATAGAGTTTAGGTTAAAACAATAAACTCCAGGTCAGTCATGGGACTGGTGTGAGAACTAAAACAGTTATTAATCTTTATTTTAAATTTAGGTAAATCAAGGGACCACGCCGTATAACACGGAACGAGTTTCCTCTCAAGAATACCAGTGCATAAAACAAACAGCGCAATGCTAAATAAAGAAAAATGAAGCTATTATAAGACCCAGATCCCATCACACAATGCAACGCAAGTCGGAGGATAGGGTTTTTCCTTATAATAGCCTAGAATGCTTGGTACGTGAAATTTCATGTTTTATTATTACTATAAGTGTATAGTGTCAAAACAATTTCAAATCATAAGTATTAATCATAGATGGCATAAGTGCCCCATACCACTATGTCGCCATATATAGGTATACAATCAAAACCGCAAAGTCACGTATCGGAAGTTGGATTTCCATCTCTGAACCGAGGCAAAAGATAGTCCTCACCGAATTCGAGACGCTCTAGTCCGCCCCTCAGGCAAGCGCGCAGGCAAGCCTTGGATCGTCAGGGCCGGTCCACCGATGTCGATTATTATGCCTGAACACTACGTTTCCCCACCCTTTGGGGCGTAAATGAGCCAAATGACTCCCTCGGCTCCACACAGTCACCGATATATCCGAGGCACCTCGCAACAACAACAACCACATAAGTCAAACTCGTCAGGGCGTGTAAAACCACTGACGCCACTTCTAACTAGAAAGAAACGCATGTCCTCCCTGAGGTCCTTCTCCCGTTTCTGGTTCACAACCGGGGTGTGAGGCTCGCGAATCAACGTTACACAAAGCTATGCCACACAGACCGTGCTTTGATCATAAACCACAAGACTCTACTTTTCAACAGAAGCCTTGAACATATTGCCACTTAGGCATGCCACACAGGCAATTCACTCCATGCGTTTGATATCCATCAATATATAACCTCTGAGCTCATACGTCTCAGAGAAGGGCGTTAAGCAAGAGAATTAAATTCTCCACCGCCAAACAGATATATATATTTAATAGAAATCAACTACACAGAATAAAATCCAATGTCAAACACACAGTTCATTTACAAGTTCGTTCTGAGTCTGAACGAAACCAGAGGCACCTTGTACCTCGCATATCCATCGATCTCCAAGTACGTCTGGATGACCACTAACTGATTCCCTCCTCTTGGGTGTACGGCCCAATCAAGATCATCGGTAATCACCCAAACGACGTGAATACCTCCGGTCTTTAACCACCGTCTTCATCCTCGACACCACGTCGAATCAGTTATTCAGAATGGGATAAACCCGGTCTTTCTGAATAACTCGCGTTTATAATAAACAAGTGTTACAAAAACACAACATACGCCTCATTCCAATTCAGAATATTCTTTTATTCAAATATTCTTATACTTTGGGAAAGGTTCCCATTAATTTTATCAAAGATAAATTCTTAAAATTTATTCTTTAATCTTCTTTGAATATCAATTCAAACTAGTCGGGATTAGCGCACCACACCGAAGTAATCATTTATTTTATTTCCCAATCCCAACCAATTCATCCCATGAAGTAAAACCGGTCATACTTCATATCTAACACCACGGTGTTATCGGTAAATTCAATTACCATTTCAGGTTCAAATCTAATTAAAGATTTAACTATCGCCTGGAGCAAAACTGGTGATACTCCATTCTCAACCATTCCAATCTAATTAAAGATTCATTAAAACTCCACTTGGTTTTAATCTTCCTAAAAATCAATATTAATGATTATTTAACATGGGAAATCACCTCCTGTCTTTAACTGGGTTAAAGAACCAATGTCATTTAAAACATGGTTCACTATAAACCCAAAATCACATTCCACTAATTATCGGGTTAAAGAACAAGTGTTATTTAAAACGTCTTTCACGATAAACCCAAAAATCAATTCAAATTCAATTCCAATTAAATCCCATTTAATTGGTACACTTCATTAAATCTAAATAAAAAGATTTAATCTTTTTCTCAACTGGGTTTAAGAGCAGTGTTGATGAAGACACCATTCACAACAAACCCAAATTACATTTGATATTATATACAAGGCTATGAATAGAAAATATATCGGCTTATATTCAATATCAAATTCTACGACCAGCAAATATCATATTGGAAATAACGATATAAATATATCTTTCAAATTTCCATAACAATATCTGTATAATCATGAAATCCAACATCGAAATATTCCAAAGATAATTTCGATTCAAATCCATTCCAATTAAATTATTGAAAATTCTGGTTACTTTTAAAACCATTTCAAATCCAATTTATTTATTTAAAAATAAATAAATTATTATTCTAGTTCAAAACTAGTTCATTTCGTTAAAAATCTATTTTTATCTTTTCAAATTAGGTGTTTTTCACCCTAATTCTTCACAAATCATTTCCTTTGATTTTACACAAATTATTACTATTTTTAATAATTTTATCAAGGCCCGTACAGTCGATTTCCATCAACGGCCATCGAACTGCACTTACAGCGACCTTTTCCAAATTTGATTTGGACAAAATTCCAAATCTAACTGTTAGATTTCAAATCTCTAATATCCGTTAGAAAGCTCTTTTCGATACAAACCCAACGGTTCCAGTTTTAGGAGAATCCGACGGTCGGATCTCCCGTAATATCCATTCAAAGTCAATGGTCAAAATTTGCGAACTGCCGCAACGTGTTCTATTTAGGCCATTATATATATAATATATATATTATATATATTTCGTCGATTTCCTTTCAAAACGTATTTTATAAATCGTTTTAACTTCGTTTTCAAAACGATTTCAACTTCATATTCAATTTCTAATTAAAATTGAATATTCCACATCATCGATATACAAATGATAATATTTTCAAAACGTTATATTTTGAAATCAATTTCTTTTCTATATTCATTATAAAAATGAATAAAATCGATATAAATATCGTTCACGTCAAAATGGCGTCAATCTAGTCAACACGGCTTTTATTAAACACATGGATGTTTTATTCTATTCAACACATGAATATTTATTCTATTCAACACATGAATATATTTTCAATTTAACACATGAATATATTTTCAATTCAACACATGAATTTATTTTCTATTCAACACATGAATTTATTTCCTATATTGGAATGAGGCCCAATCAATTACCATATAATGTTAATTATATGGATTTTCTACAACACATGTATATAATAGCAACGATAAATAATCAACCATCATCCAGAGTGCACCACACAACTGCATAAGCATTAAATATATATAATTAATGCTTACACAGTTTGTCAACCCATCGATTGACATACAACTAAACAATCGGGATTAGTGCACGTCAAATATCATCCCAATACCCGTGTGGGGTTTCAAATCAACAAACACATATTTTATTTGTGTGGTTGGGCAATATGTAAAATTTATCGTCCCAATCAATATCAGTCAACGCTATATATATAGAAAAGATTATATTTTTACAACGCTATATGTATAGAAAAAATTATATTTTTACAACGCTATATATATAGGAAAGATTATATTTTTACAACGCTATATATATAGAAAAGATTATATTTTTACAACGCTATCTACATAGAAAAGAATATATTTTTACAACTCTATATACATAGAAAAGATTATATTTTTACAACGCTATATACATAGAAAGATTATATTTTTACAACGCTATATAGATAGAAAAGATTATATTTTTACAACGCTGTATATATAGAAAAGATTATATTTTTACAACGCTATATGTATAGAAAAGATTATATTTTTACAACGCTATATATATAGAAAAGATTATATTTTTACAATGCTATATACATAGAAAAGATTATATTTTTATATCGCTTCTACATATGTAAAAATCACTCCTTTACACCGCTACTTCCCTGATAAAAATTATAATTTTATCTTGCTAGTAATATAATAAAAATTATATTTTTATTACACTACATGAATAAAAATCATATTTTTATTCTTCCTATGATATAAAAATCATATTTTTATTATTTACATTATATAAGAATTATATTTTTATGAAAACAAAGATCATACCTTTCTTATGTAAACAAAGATCACCACTTTTCTATTAATTTAAAACTGAATTTAAACCATGTTTTATATAAATTGAAATCAGATTTTAAACTGATTAAACTAAGCTAAATATTAAAATAAATTAAAACAAAACAAAAGAAATAAAAATAAAAAGAAGGACTTACAGCGAATGGGGGGGTTGCTAGCGTTCGCAGGCCAAGGGGGAGGCGTTGTCGGCCGGCGGTGGGGGCGCGCCACCTGATGGTCGGCGGTTTCCTTCGGGGCTTTGGGGTGGCGGTTTTCGCTCAAAGAAGGGGGAAGAGAGAGAAGCGGCGGCTTAGAGGGGGGTGTGGCCTTGCTCTGGCGGCGCACTGCCGGGGGGGGGGGGAGGGGGGAGCGCGACTCCGACCCATTCTTCCTCTTTTTTTTTCTTTAAATCGAACTGAACTGTCAGGAGAAGGGAAGGGGGGTAACGGGTTTGACTGGGTAAAAGCAAAAGGGGGTGGGCCATTTAAATAATTTATATATTTATTTAATTTTATAATCCATAAGGTTACTTTTTATTTCGACCTCGAAATCAAGCCCACCGACTGTCGTCCATAGCTAATTACCCCCATTCCGAACACAATGGGATATGTTTTGTAAGCTGATTTGACTGTTTCGATTAGTTTCCGTCAAAATCAAAATATAAATCTATATATTGAATTTGAACGCACATTTCAATTTACCGGGGCCACATACAGACTCTAATAATTCCCGAAAAATATTTTCTAGCTTCGTATTGACGATACGGTTCTAACAAAACTAATTTCGTCGAATTCTGAGACTGTTTGAAAAATGACCATTTTCCAGTCGATTAAGATCAACTGAAACTGGTCAAACGCGTTTTCCTTTGCCACGCTCACATATTGATTTGAAAAATTACGAATTTTGAAACCTAGCAATAACTTGACATCACGGATCCAACAAAAGTGGTTTCGTCGAAAACCGAGGTCGTTTGCAAAATTTCCATTTTTAAGGGCCAGAATTCCGTAGCGACTATTCAAAATTTTCAACTGGGCATAACTTTTGATTACCGCTATGAAATTTTGATTTCCCATATTCGTTGGAAAGATATTCTCAATTAGATTCAAATATTTTTAGTTTCACTAAAATCCGGTTTATTTTGGATCCTGTACATCCATTTGAACTTTGAAATCGAATTTTCAAACTACTGCGCCATTTCAGGCTCGTTATGTAATTAAAATAAATTATTTATATTCTAATGACGATCTATATAAATATATACATTCGAATTCTATTCAAAATAAATTTCTCGTCGTTATTATTTAAAATAAATCATTTTAAATATTCTAAATCCACTAAAATTGCCAAAACAAAAAAATTTAAATTGGCTCAGATTTCCGGGTTATTACAAACTACTGCGACGTTACGAGCTCGATTATAATTATATTATAATTAAATACATTCAAACTTCGTTTAAATAATAACTCGTTATAATAATTCTATTCTAAACTGAATTAAATCTTATTAAATTATCCAATTTATATAATATTGCAAACTTAACTATTTCCGAATACTTAGGAGATTAAATTTATTATCCCATAATTCTTATTAATTAAATAATCAAAATTATTTAAATTTAAACCATTTAAATTACCAAACAATTATATTAAAATAATTAAATAAATTAGTTATTAAATCATTAAAATTCCGGGATGTTACATTTCTTCTCCCTTAAAAGAATTTCGTTCCCAAAATTACTAAGGTAGGAAAAATGCTAATAACCTTATTAACTGGGTTAAAAATCACTTGTTTTACTCCTTACTTCAGTTTCAACTGAATCAATTTATTTCACTTAAAATGTTAATTTATTCCGATTAACGAAAAATTTTGAAAAATTTCTAACATCTTAAATTTGCAAAAAAATTCGCCAGCATCTTCTTTGCACGGCTCAATCGGTACAACTACAACTCGCCTCTTGTGGCCTTCTCCAATCCAATAGAAAATCAAACAGCCAAATGGCTTGCCAAAATAGCTTATAAATCTCATACCCAATATAAATTTAAACTTGTTTTGGTTGGGCATTCAACTCTATCTCTTTCATTGTTATCACTTCCAGCATATACAAATGTATTCCCAATTGATCTCTAATCAACTTGTCCTCAAACCATATCATTCTCTTATACCCAAGACGAATTCAAATTCCAGTTTCATTCTTAGTTTCTTACTCACTATTCCAATTTTATTTCAAACTCCAATTCCATTCTCGATTCTCAACTCTTAACCCACCAATCCAATGTCATTTCAACTCCTATCAATCCAATTTTATCTGACATCTTCTGTTTTAAATCAATTTCCACTAGCATCAATTTTGCTCTCACAAATTTCTATTAAATTTCATTAAGTAAATTTTTACTCCATCATTATAAGTTAATCCTATATACTTGTTTTTAATTCAAAACAATCTCTTTCTAGAAGTTTTAAACCATTTAGCTTTTTCAAATAATAATTATTCCTTTCGAAACTCAAAACAATTTGTTTTCTCAAAAGACTTCAAATTAAAAGTTTGGTAGTAATCTGTCACTTTGAAACTCGAAAATGAACACTGATGATGGGGCAGTCATCATCAGAATTATTTTTCAGTAATCAAAGTGAGTTCAATACTATATCACTTTCAAAACTCATTTTTAAACACTTCCCTATTTGAAATTACTTCACAATATACTTCACACAGCTAGGAAAATATGTTTAAATTTTCCAAGATCTTAAAATTTCCATATATTTTAAATCGAATTCATTTTCAAATCTTTTTTCCAAATTTCCATAGTTTTAATTCCAAATCTGTTTTAAATTCAGATTTAATTCTATCTGATTTTATATATTACACTTATACGAATTCTGATTGGTTATTTATAACCATTTCAATTATAATCTTATTCGATCATAATTAAAACCAAGACATCCAATATGTATATTATAATAATTTCAATATACATACTTCTTTTATATCAAAATATACTTTGGGTTAAATTATTTCATTTACCCTCTTTTAAAAAAATAGGTTCATCATACTCAAGTGTTTAGAAACCCCTATTGACGTTGTGGTGCCCCACTGTCGACCAGAATTCATAAGCCACTTAATCAATAAATCTCTACAATATAAAACAATTTATATAAAATCTACAAACACGCTCTCTCATATATACACTTAGAATCAATCTAGGGTATTACTAACTGCATCTCTATTAAGTTATGCCACAGAGCCAAGGTAATCACTTAACCTTCAACTCTGATATCACTGTAATGACCCAAGGGTTTTCAACCCCGAAAATCAACATAAATTACATGTCAATTATTCAAGTATCGAAAATACCAGATCATTAGTAGAACGTTGTTAGAGGATGAGAAATAGAAAGAAAGAAAGTTAGAATGGAAGACGAAAAAGAATCATAATAGAACAGGATTAGAGTAACTACGAATCTCATAACGATATATTATATGAAATAACTTTTGAAACACAAACTTATAACTATATATACATACCATTTCAGAGTACAATTCATAACATCGCAGCGGAAATAAACTCTCTCTCTCTCTATATATATATAATGTTGAAGCCTTCTGCTCCAAGTTCCTCCAAGTATATCTGTAAAATCCCGACCACTTGACTGCCCATACAAAATTCGACACCCAAGAGTTTAGGGTAAAACAAAACAAAATAAACTCTGGGTCAGTCATGTGACTGGTGTGAGTAAACTCCAACCATTTGGTTTAATTTTTCAAAATCCTTTTCAAAAGAATAGAAAATCGTAAGACCAGTCCACACATAAACACGGATGGTTTTTATCTTACGATAACCCAAAACATTTTTGAAAATCAATACTATTATGATATTACAATAATGTCTAATACAAGTAAAAAACAATCTAGTAGAACACTTGCATCTCACGTTCTACGTATACAGTATACAATCAAAAACCGCAGGCTCTTATTGGGTAATGGATTTCCAACTATGATAAGGTATGGAACCACCTTCCGATCAGGAGACTCTAGAGGGGATACATTGGAGTTCAACAAGAACTTCTTGCAACTCGGCCACACATGACCGACCATTCATTTCTCTTGATTGTTACTAATATATTGTCACCTTATGGTTGGTATACCAACATAACTGTTCCCGGGAGATACAAAAATGAAAAGAAGTAACAAATATGAATATTCTCTAGATGGTGACAAAATACCCTAATTGGGTGCGACCCACTTAGCCATGTTGCCTGCCCGATTTTTGTCATTTGTCAGTTGATGACGCTTGAGTTTATAATGTTTCTTTATACATATCACATATTTATTTACTTTGAATGCCACATCATCATACCCGCCAAATCACAAATTGATTTCCCAAAAAGTACCACGGGTATAAAGCTAAGAGAAACGAATTTCTCTGCCACCAACATAAATACGTTTGAAAAGATCAACTTAAGCGATCTATTAGATATACTCTGCCAGACATTCATCTATATATGTTGTCCTGGGACTGGACAAGTCGAAGGCACTATTCTATAAATCTATCTTAGGCAATTTCTACCTAGGATTGCCACAATAGCCCTTGCATAAACTCCGTATAAAATTATCTTCATCGTATTTGATTCTCAACGCTAATGCCTATACGGAGTGGTTTTCAGATAATAAATCTGATGCCGGTGTCTCCGTGTTGACAACTGAAAAATGGTCAAAAACTCTGATAGCCGGTGATTTAACTATCAAATGAAAACATCCATACACACAATGATTTTATCTCTAAATGGAAATTTATTGATCATCCATCAACACTAAGCCCCTTAAATTAATTTATCAATAATTTATTCATTTCCCTAATTTTCTGTTTCCCATATTTCCCTAAATATCTCTCAAAACCCATTTTGCCTCACACGATCCTTGGAAAAAAATTTCCATCTATTTTAAACTATTTATTTTCTATATTTAGAAAACATATCTTTTTAACATTAGGAATTAATTCCATATATTCACAACTCTTATTTTCTATATTTAGAAAATAAATGTTATTAACATCAGAAAACATTTCCATTACTTATTTATACATCACTCTCCTTTCACATCCATCAGTCCCTAACTGTAAACTAGTAAAAGAACAATTTGCCAAGTATCAACCCTGAAGGCCGAAACCAACATCAGATCGACACCTAGAAAGCCATTCAACTTAACTAATCTTCAGTCATTTTCTAATTTCCATAATCCTATTTCTATTTTATTATTAACAAAACTGCTTACACAACTCTCGTATTAAATTTACGAATCCACTTCTTTTTTGGAAATCTTTGATTATAACGAGAACGTTATAATCTCTGCTTATGAAATACTTAACTTCAAAATATAACTTTTATTCATTTATTTGGATAAATACTTAATTAATAAGATAAATAAATAAATCTTGATAAAAATCGGTAAGTAAATAGTACTTTCTTGAAATCGATATAATCGAATTTCAACGTATAACTCTCTTTCGAATAACTATATTCGATTAACATTCCGAACATCAGAATAAACTCACCATTTTAGGTCAACACAAATTTCTAAGTTCACTTGTTAATTTATCACTTCCATAATTACCAATTTCCCTTTTTTCACCATTCCAATTTGCAAAACATTTGTTTTTAAATCATTATTTACTTTAAACTTGACTATTATTTCTTTCCATAAACCTGGACTCATTTATCCAATAAATCTGGACTTATATATTAATTACCAATTATAGGTTAGAATTCCATCTATCAGATTATTTTTGTAAAGTCACATTCTTATACCACTTCATAAACTCCGTTTATAAATAAACTTCTCGTTGATTATAAATCAAGTTTATAATTAAATCTCGACTCCATATTCTATTATAATTTATTGGTTTCAAACCAAATCTTAGTTATCTTATCAAATTCCAAATTTAATAATATAAAATTTCTAAAAAAAATTATTTTACATCGCCAAATTTTATTTATAAACCCTTATTGTTTTGTTCAGTCCTATTCACATTTGAACGTCGAAATAAATTACATTGTTTTATTTTACAAATAATTTCCATTTCCATTTCTAATGTTTATTCTTGAATTTTCACTTCCAAATTATTTTATAATAATTATTTCATCTCATTCCTAAATATCGTTTACAAACCAACTTCTTATTTAAATATAATTAAACAAGTTATTTCATTTTAGCGAATCCGAATTTCAGTTTCTATTTAAAAATTGATTTTTCCTTTTTAGAACTCGTATTCTTCTCTAATATATTTTTACGGTATTTTAAATACCAATTATTCAGGGTCAATGTTATTTAAACTTCCCAACACACAATAATCAACCACGGATTATTAATCACATCATATAATGCAATATATGAAAAACAACAATATAATTGTTGAGGAATCCAGTTGGATCCCTCCAACCTATTTCCCTGCATCTACAGATGTTAATCAATGTAAATAACATTAATTTCATATTATTATGGAATTATTAAATCAGTATTTAACCGACGACTTCATACATATAACTATCAACCAATTTATTTGTAAATCATCTGAACAACCATCAAACAACATTCAATCATTATTTATCAATATTAAATAATGTTTATAAAATTTTAAAACAGGACAGAGTTAGTGAGTTTACTCACCTTGGTCGTTATTTGTTAAATATCGATTTACGGTCGATTGATTTCATCAAGCGTTTTAATTCACCATAAACTGTAAAGTACTTCGAAACTCCCCAAATCAATCCGAGTATGTGGCCTACGACCATATGATTCTAATGGATCCTGTTTCGTTAAATTTGGATAATATATGCATAAGTTATTAAAATTTTAATTTAATGCACTATTAAATATTCAATTTAAACTTAAATTATAAGTTGGTTTTTACCCTTTTTTTCTTGGCCCATCCACATTCTCCAGGCCCGCTCTTGTTTTCAACAGTACTCCACCATCTCCCTCAAAACATACGTACCCATTTCATGTATTCAGTCCATCTTCATTTTCCACGTATTCTCCCTAAAACAATACGTATACGCACTATTTAAATCCGTTGCCCCGTTTCATTTTTATTTTTATTTTGAAAAAAAGGCCTCACCATACCTTTATTTGGCCCATAAACTTCTGACCCGCCTAACCACCCTTTTCTTCTTCCCTGTATGATTTCAAACTCTAGAGAAATGCTACCCAAACGTCATCACTTCTGTAATAACCCGGAAATTCTGGGCCAGTTTAAAATTTTTATTTTGGCAATTTTAGCGAATTTTGATTATTTAAAATGAATTATTTCAAATAAAATCGACGAGAAATTTATTTTGAATATAATTCGAACGTATATATTATATACGTCGTCGTTAGAATATAAATAATTATAAATAGAATTGAAAATGGCGCGGTAGTTCGATAATTCGATTTCAAACTTCAATTGAATGTACCGGGTGCAAAACAATCCGGATTTTAGTGAAACCAAAAATATTGGGATTTAATTGGGAATATCTTTCCAACGAATCCGAAAAATAGAAATTTCATTGCGGGAATCGAAAGATATGTCCAGTTGAAAATTCTGAATAGTCGCTATGGAATTCAGGCCCTTAAAAATGGGAATTCTGCAAACGACCTCGGATTTCGACGAAACCACTTTTGTTGGATCCGGGATGTAGAATTATTGCTAGATTCCAAATTTCATAATTTTTCGAATCAATACGTGAGCGTGGCAAAGGAAAACGCGTTTGACCAGTTTCAGTTGATTTTAATCGACTGGAAATTGGCCATTTTTCTAACGGTCTCAGAATTCGACGAAACTAGTTTTGTTAGGACCGTATCGTCAATACGAAGCTAGAAAATATTTTTCGGTAATTTTTAGAGTTAGTACGTGACCCCGGTAATTTGAAATGTACGTTTAAAATTCAATATAGCGATTTAAATGTAGATTTAAAGGAAACTGATCGAAACAATCAAATCAGCTAGCGATACATATCCCATTGTATTCGGAATGGGGGTAAAACGCTATGGACGACAGGCGGTGGGCCTCGTTTAGAGGTCGTATGTGAAAGTCAACTTTTTGAAAAATAAAATAATTAAATAAATTAAAAATTAAAATCCCTCCTTCCTCCCCTTTATTTCATCTGCCCCCCCCCCTCTTCTTCATTTTCGTAACAGAGAAAAAAGAACAAAAAAACCCCAATCGAATCGCGCGCCTCCCCCTGGGTTCACCGCCGCCGCCCTCACCGCGCCACCACCCAGAAGAGCCGCCGCCTCCCCTACAACGTGCCGCGCCGCCGCCTTCTTCTTCTCCTCCTCCTTCTTCCTCCACCTCGCCACCTCCCCCTGGCGCCACCTTGAGCCGCGAAGCCCACCCTCGAGCCACCCGAAGCCCCCTCCGACAAAGGTGAAACCCCCCCTCTGCAGTCGAACACTGTGAGCCCCTTTTCCTTTTTATTTTTATTTCGTTTTGTTTAATTAATTTTAGCAATTAAAAATACAATCTTTTATATTGTAGGAGGATAAAAATACAATCTTTTATATTGTAGGAGGATAAAAATACAATCTTTTATATTGTAGGAGAATAAAAATATAATCTTTCATATAATATAGAAAGGTCAAAAGTATGATTTTTATATAATAGAGAATGTAAAAATATTGTTTTTATATATGTAGCGAAACAAAAATATGAATTTTAGTGAAATAAAAATTCGATTTTTATATATATGAAGTGATTATAAAAATATGATTTTTAAATTAAAAGTGAATAAATAAAAATGTGATTTTTATTTTAAAGACATCAAAATATAAAAATGTGTGATTTTTACATATGTAGAGAATACGGGCAACGAAGGTGATAAAAAGGCAAGAATGAAGAAGATTCCTATAAATGAAGAGTCGTGGTATTGGATAGCTTTTGGTGAGAACTTCTCACTCTAAATTCTCTTTTTCTAGTTATATATATATATACTAGGATGCAGACGGTGCTTAGTAGCACCCGACACCCGTCATCCACAGACCATGGATGGCTTGCTTGTTAAATTGTTTGGTTGAGTAGTGGGTTAGTTTATTTGGTTGGAATTGAATTGTTTGGTGAAA
Source organism: Allium sativum (assembly GCA_030737875.1). Taxonomy (NCBI): domain Eukaryota; kingdom Viridiplantae; phylum Streptophyta; class Magnoliopsida; order Asparagales; family Amaryllidaceae; genus Allium; species Allium sativum. Next base: position 1,039,118,291 of record CM060916.1, on the reverse strand, counting down.
TGGAATGGATTTGATTGATGTGTGAATGGCGTGGGCCTTCACTAGACAGGGGATAAGGTTAGGCCTCGTCCCGTTTCTAGTATCGTGCCGTTATGCCGCCGAAATTTTCTAAAATATGTTAGAAAAATAAAAATATCATTTTTATTGTGTAAATGAAATGAATAGAAATTCACGTGTTAAAATAGAATATATTATCATTAAAAATATATTTTTTAACGTGAAAGTGAATAAATAAAATATTCATTTACAAACCGGGCGGTTTGTTTATGTACACTGATTTGACTGACATTGATTGGGTCGATAAATTTTACACATCGCCCAACTGCACAAATAAAATCTGTGTTTGATTGTTTGAAATCCCACACGGGTGTTGGGATGAAATTTGAAGTTCACTCATCCTGATTGATTAAATATGTTGATCGATTGATTGACAGGCTGTTATAAGCGTTAGATATCTATATTTGATGCTTATACAGTGTAGTGCACTTTGGTTGATGGTTGATTATTTTTCAATGCAATTATATACATGTGTTGTATGGAAATCCATATAATTAACATTATATGGTGATTGATTGGGCCTCATTCCAATCGGGAAAATAATAAATATTATAAAAGAAAATTCATGTGTTGAATATAAAAATAGTCATGTGTTGACGATGTTCATGTGTTGAGTGAAATATTTTATACAATGAAATTTACATCTTTATCATATTTAAAATTAGAACTACTTTACGGTGGAAGTCTAATTGAGAATCAAACGATAGATACCATAGTTTTATAAAATATTTTACATAACAAAAATAGTGATGTGTTGACAGTACTCATGTGTTGAGATTAGTCGTGTGTTGAAAGAAATATAGATTCATGTGTTGAATGGGATAAATATTCATTTGTTGAATAGAATAAAGAAGTTTTTGAAAAATATAAAGCCGTGTTGATTAGAGTTGCGCCATTTTGACGTGAATGATATTTCTATCGATTTTATTCGTTTTATAATGAATATGGAAAAGTGAATTCAAAATTTAATATTTGAAATGAATTCAAATTGAATCGAATTAAAACGAATCAGAATTTGAATTGAATTGAAACGAATTTGAATTTGAATTGAATTGAAATGAACTCGAATTGAATTGAAATCAAATCGATTTGAAATTGAATATAGAGTTGAAATGGTTTTGAAAACGAAGTTAAAACGATTTATAAAATACGTTTTAATAAGGAAATCAACGAAATATATATAATATATATATATATATATATTATATATAATGGCCTGAATAGAACGCGCCGCGCCGCGGCCGTTCGTGAATTTCGACCGTTGACTTCGAATCGACGTTACGGGAGATCCGACCGTCGGATTCTCCTAAAACCGGAACCGTTGGGTTCGTATCGAAAAGAGCTTTCCAATGAATATTAGAAATTTGAAATCTAACGGTTGGATTTGGAATTATGTCCAAATCAAATTTGAAAAAGGTCGTTGTGAGTGCAGTTCGATGGCCGTAGATGGAAATCGACTGTACGTGCCTTGATAAAATTATTAAAAATATTAATAATTTGTGTAAAATCATAATATGTGGATTGGAAAGAATTGAGCTGGAGAATTCCACATTTGAAAAGATAAAAATAGTTTTTTTTATCGAAATAAACTAGTTTTGAACTAGAATTAAAATCAATTTATTTTTGAAATAAATAAATTGAATTTGAAAGTGATTTTAAAAATAATCAATACTCCCAATACGTGGATTGGACTGAAGTCGAATCGAAATTATCTTCGGAATATTTCGATGTTGGATTTCGTGACTATACAGATATTGTTATGGGAATTTGAAAGATATATTTTATATCGTTATTTCCAATACGATATTTGTTGGTTTCAGAATTTGATATTGAATATAAGCCGATATATTTTCTATTCAGAGCCTTGTATTTAATATCAAATGTGATTTGGGTTTATCGTGGATCGTGTTTTAGATGACATTGGTTCTTTAACCCAGTTAAAGACAAGATGTTGATTTTTGAAAAGATTAAAACTAAGTGGAGTTTTAATGAATCTTTAATTAGATTGAAAAGTGAATTGATAATTTAAATTATCAAATCTGAAAGGTGATCGAGAATGGAGTACCACCAGTTTTGCTCCAAAGCGATAGTTAAATCTTTAATTAGATTTGAACGTGAAATGGTAATTAATTTCATCGATAACACAGTGGTGTTAGATGTGGAGTATTACCAGTTTTCTCCATGGGATATATAGGTTGGGATTGGGAAATAAAATAAATAATTACTTCGGTGTGGTTCGCTAATCCCGACTAGTTTGGAAAACCATAATATGGTTTGAAATGATATCCAAAGGAAGATTAAAGAATAAATTTAGAAGAATTTATCTTGGATAAAATTAATGGGAACCTTTCCCTAAAAATGTGATTTTGTGAATAAAAGAATATTCTGAATTGGAATGAGGCGTTTGTTGTGTTTGTGTAACATTTGTTTATCATATACGTGGGTTATTCAGAAAGGCCGGGTTTATACCCATTCTGAATAACCAATTCGACGAGATGTCGAAGATGAAGACGGTGGTTGAAGACCGGAAGTCTTCACATCGTTTGGGTGATTACTGATGATCTTGATTGGGCTGTACACCCAAGATGAGGGAAACAGTTGGTGATCGTCCAGACGTACTTGGAGATGGATGGATATGCGAGGAAAGTGCCTCCGGTTTCGTTCAGACCCAGAACGAACTTGTAAATGGATTGTGTGTCTGACATTGGATTTTATTCTGTGTTGATTGATCTCTATTAAATATACATCTGTTTGGCGGCAGAGAATTTATTCTCTTGCTTAACGCCCTTCTCTGAGACATACGAGCTCAGAGGTTGTATATCGATGGACATCAGTCGCATGGAGTGAATTGCCTGTGTGGCACGCATAAGTGGCAATTGATCAAGGCTTCTGTTGAAAATCAAAGTCTTGTGGTTGATGATCAAAGCACGGCCTGTGTGGCATAGCTTTGTGTATAACGTGAATTCGCGAGCCTTACACCTCGGTATGAGTCAAAAACGGGAGACGGACCGCTGGGAGAGCACGACGTTTCTTTCTAGCTAGGGTGGTGTCAGTGACCTACCAGCCCTGACATTTATATACTTTTCACCTGTGTGGTTGTTGGATACGAGGCGCCTCGGATATAGGTCTGTAAGGACCGGGAAACGTGTGTTCAGGAATAACTAATCCTCAAAAGTAAGAGAGGACCGGCCCAGCCGATTCCAAGGATCAAAGTGGGGTCCTGGGACATTTGCTAGAGTGTCTCGAACGCGGAGAGGAGCTTGCCCCTTGCCTCGGCTCATGACGGAATCCAATTTCCAATACGTGATATTGCGGTTTTAATTGTAGAACCTAGTATGGCGACATAGTGGTATGGGTCATTAATGCCGCCTATGATTGATATTTATGATTGAAATTGTTTTGACACTATACACCTATTATAGTATCAAATAATGTGTTTTAAACGTATCAAGCATGCTTTGGCTGTTATAAGGTAAAAACCCTATCCTCCGGCTTGCGTTGCATTGTGTGATGGGACCTGGGTCTTATAACAGCTTCATTTTTCTTTATTTAGCATTGCGCCGTGTTGTTTTATGCACTAGTATTCTTGGGAGGAAACCCGTTCCGTGTTTTACGGCGTGGTCCCTTGAATTACTATCTATAAAGTAAAGTTTTAAATAACTGTTTTAGTTCTCACACCAGTCACATGACTGACCTGGAGTTTATTGTTTTAATCTAAACTCTGGGTGCCCCTATTTTCCACACGGGCAGCTAGTAGTTTTGGTTTTGCAGATTTATATTCACAGGGTCCTGATTTACAGCTGGAACGATGCTCGGAAAGCTCTGTATCCGTGTGTCACTTTCAGTTGTGTTTTGTATATTTTTCCGCTGCTATGTAATTTATTGTAATATCTGATATTTGTTGAATGTAATTTATTCATTTATACTCTGTATATTCTTGTATCTGATGTAATTGTTGTAATAACAATGAAATGTTCTTCTGTATGCATTCTATTTTGTCTTGTTCTCAATTCTATCCGTGCTTTCCTTAACGGGGAAGTTCGGGTCGTCTCAGTTTGGTATCAGAGCTTTGGTTTACAGAGCTCGAGAACAAGACACATTAGAACCATACGAAAGAATTCATCAGATATTGGATTAGCAATATCCAATTAGAATTACTCGTTAGAGATAGGATCAGTAGTATCCTAGAACGAGTGTGAAGAGTGTATTTTTCAAATGAAAACAATTTTGTTTTGAAAATTTAAACCATTTTATACGTGTTTGAATATTTATTTATTTTGAATATGGACAATCGAGTATATAAGGATTTTGCATATACGCGTCATGAACGTATATTCGAAGTTTTAATATATTGGATAGATATAGAATCACATTCTAGACACCCGGGGATAATTCTGGTGATGTGGCCACATCATCAGTATTTATATTCGTGTTTCGAAGGTGTGATTTCTATATATTTCCATTAGACTGGTGTGAGAACCAAAACTAATATAGCTAGAACACTTTGTTGTGAATTGGCATCAAAACATGATTTTCTTTATATGTAGTAAAATTATGAATTTGAAATTCTAATTCACTAATTAATTGATGTTTGTGTTGTTTGTTTATTTGTTTGATAATTTTAATCATTTATGCCTAATTGAACCAAATATTGAATTTTATTGAAATTTGGTTGCATTTGCTTGCATATACATATACTTACATTGAACAGGTCATAGCAAGGAGGCTAGAGCAGAGAATAAAATTTGTTTGCCCGACAAATAGGTACATGTTTACTACATAATTTACTGTTTTGTTTGGGTGATGATGATTTTATGAGCCTATTGGCTAGCCGCTTGGCTTTTTCTTTTTCTTTTTTGAGATCTGAAGGACCGGGGAAGCTATTTGAAATTCCCCGATGCTCCCGGTGCAGGGGAGGTTATGGCGAAATTTTTCAAAAATTTAGGGTGTTAGCCAAATTTTTGAAAATTTGAAAATTCTCAGAAACTAAAAAGTTGGAGAATGGAAGTCAGACCGAACGTAGAGTTGATTGATCAAACCACTTTCGACTTTATTCCTTTTCGGGGACGAAAAGTTTTAAGTGGGGGAGATTGTAATAACCAGGAAATTCTGGGCCAGTTTAAAATTTTTATTTTGGCAATTTTAGCGAATTTTGATTATTTAAAATGAATTATTTCAAATAAAATCGACGAGAAATTTATTTTGAATATAATTCGAACGTATATATTATATACGTCGTCGTTAGAATATAAATAATTATATATAATTATAAATAGAATTGAAAATGGCGCGGTAGTTCGATAATTCGATTTCAAACTTCAATTGAATGTACCAGGTGCAAAACAATCCGGATTTTAGTGAAACCAAAAAAATTAGGATTTAATTGGGAATATCTTTCCAACGAATCCGAAAAATCGAAATTTCATAGCGGGAATCGAAAGATATGTCCAGTTGAAAATTCTGAATAGTCGCTATGGAATTCAAGCCCTTAAAAATGGGAATTCTGCAAACGACCTCGGATTTCGACGAAACCACTTTTGTTGGATCCGGGATGTAGAATTATTGCTAGATTCCAAATTTCATAATTTTTCGAATCAATACGTGAGCGTGGCAAAGGAAAACGCGTTTGACCAGTTTCAGTTGATTTTAATCGACTGGAAATTGGCCATTTTTCTAACGGTCTCAGAATTCGATGAAACTAGTTTTGTTAGGACCGTATCGTCAATACGAAGCTAGAAAATATTTTTCGGGAATTTTTAGAGTTAGTATGTGACCCCGGTAATTTGAAATGTACGTTTAAAATTCAATATAGCGATTTAAATGCAGATTTAAAGGAAACTGATCGAAATGATCAAATCAGCTAGCGATACATATCCCATTGTATTCGGAATGGGGGTAAAACGCTATGAACGACAGGCGGTGGGCCTCGTTTAGAGGTCGTATGTGAAAGTCAACTTTTTGAAAAATAAAATAATTAAATAAATTAAAAATTAAAATCCCTCCTTCCTCCCCTTTATTTCATCTGCCCCCCCTCTCTTCTTCATTTTCGTAACAGAGAAAAAAGAAAAAAAAAAACCCCAATCGAATCGCGCGCCTCCCCCTGGGTTCACCGCCGCCACCCTCACCGCGCCACCACCCAAAAGAGCCGCCGCCTCCCCTACAACGTGCCGCGCCGCCGCCTTCTTCTTCTCCTCCTCCTTCTTCCTCCACCTCGCCACCTCCCCCCGGCGCCACCGTGAGCCGCGAAGCCCACCCTCGAGCCACCCGAAGCCCCCTCCGACGAAGGTGAACCCCCCCCTCTGCAGTCGAACACTGTGAGCCCCTTTTCCTTTTTATTTTTATTTCGTTTTGTTTAATTAATTTTAGCGATTAAAAATACAATCTTTTATATTGTAGGAGGATAAAAATACAATCTTTTATATTGTAGGAGGATAAAAATACAATCTTTTATATTGTAGGAGAATAAAAATATAATCTTTCATATAATATAGAAAGGTCAAAAGTATGATTTTTATATAATAGAGAATGTAAAAATATTGTTTTTATATATGTAGCGAAACAAAAATATGAATTTTAGTGAAATAAAAATTTTAGTGAAATAAAAATTCGATTTTTATATATATGAAGTGATTATAAAAATATGATTTTTAAATTAAAAGTGAATAAATAAAAATGTGATTTTTATTTTAAAGACATCAAAATATAAAAATGTGTGATTTTTACATATGTAGAGAATACGGGCAACGAATGTGATAAAAAGGCAAGAATGAAGAAGATTCCTATAAATGAAGAGTCGTGGTATTGTATAGCTTTTGGTGAGAACTTCTCACTCTAAATTCTCTTTTTCTAGTTATATATATATATATATATACTAGGATGCAGACGGTGCTTAGTAGCACCCGACACCCGTCATCCACAGACCATGGATGGCTTGCTTGTTAAATTGTTTGGTTGAGTAGTGGGTTAGTTTATTTGGTTGGAATTGAATTGTTTGGTGAAATGGAATGGATTTGATTTATGTGTGAATGGCGTGGGCCTTCACTAGACCGGGGATAAGGCTAGGCCTCGTCCCGTTTCTAGTATCGTGCCGTTATGCCGCCGAAATTTTCTAAAATATGTTAGAAAAATAAAAATATCATTTTTATTGTGTAAATGAAATGAATAGAAATTCACGTGTTAAAATAGAATATATTATCATTAAAAATATAATTTTTAACGTGAAAGTGAATAAATAAAATATTCATTTACAAACCGGACGGTTTGTTTATGTACACTGATTTGACTGACATTGATTGGGTCGATAAATTTTACACATCGCCCAACTGCACAAATAAAATCTGTGTTTGATTGTTTGAAACCCCACACGGGTGTTGGGATGAAATTTGAAGTTCACTCATCCTGATTGATTAAATATGTTGATCGATTGATTGACAGGCTGTTATAAGCGTTAGATATCTATATTTAATGCTTATACAGTGTAGTGCACTTTGGTTGATGGTTGATTATTTTTCAATGCAATTATATACATGTGTTGTATGGAAATCCATATAATTAACATTATATGGTGATTGATTGGGCCTCATTCCAATCGGGAAAATAATAAATATTATAAAAGAAAATTCATGTGTTGAATATAAAAATAGTCATGTGTTGACGATGTTCATGTGTTGTGTGAAATATTTTATACAATGAAATTTACATCTTTATCATATTTAAAATTAGAACTACTTTACGGTGGAAGTCTAATTGAGAATCAAACGATAGATACCATAGTTTTATAAAATATTTTACATAACAAAAATAGTGATGTGTTGACAGTACTCATGTGTTGAGATTAGTCGTGTGTTGAAAGAAATATAGATTCATGTGTTTAATGGGATAAATATTCATTTGTTGAATAGAATAAAGAAGTTTTTGAAAAATATAAAGCCGTGTTGATTAGAGTTGCGCCATTTTGACGTGAACGATATTTCTATCGATTTTATTCGTTTTATAATGAATATGGAAAAGTGAATTCAAAATTTAATATTTGAAATGAATTCAAATTGAATCGAATTAAAACGAATTAGAATTTGAATTGAATTGAAACGAATTTGAATTTGAATTGAATTGAAATGAACTCGAATTGAATTGAAATCAAATCGATTTGAAATTGAATATAGAGTTGAAATGGTTTTGAAAACGAAGTTAAAACGATTTATAAAATACGTTTTAATAAGGAAATCGACGAAATATATATAATATATATATATATATATATTATATATAATGGCCTGAATAGAACGCGCCGCGCCGCGGCCGTTCGTGAATTTCGACCGTTGATTTCGAATCGACGTTACGGGAGATCCGACCGTCGGATTCTCCTAAAACCGGAACCGTTGGGTTCGTATCGAAAAGAGATTTCCAATGAATATTAGAAATTTGAAATCTAACGGTTGGATTTGGAATTATGTCCAAATCAAATTTGAAAAAGGTCGCTGTGAGTGCAGTTCGATGGCCGTAGATGGAAATCGACTGTACGGGCCTTGATAAAATTATTAAAAATATTAATAATTTGTGTAAAATCATAATATGTGGATTGGAAAGAATTGAGCTGGAGAATTCCACATTTGAAAAGATAAAAATAGTTTTTTTTATCGAAATAAACTAGTTTTGAACTAGAATTAAAATCAATTTATTTTTGAAATAAATAAATTGAATTTGAAAGTGATTTTAAAAATAATCAATACTCCCAATACGTGGATTGGACTGAAGTCGAATCGAAATTATCTTCGGAATATTTCGATGTTGGATTTCGTGACTATACAGATATTGTTATGGGAATTTGAAAGATATATTTTATATCGTTATTTCCAATACGATATTTGTTGGTTTCAGAATTTGATATTGAATATAAGCCGATATATTTTCTATTCAGAGCCTTGTATTTAATATCAAATGTGATTTGGGTTTATCGTGGATCGTGTTTTAGATGACATTGGTTCTTTAACCCAGTTAAAGACAAGATGTTGATTTTTGAAAAGATTAAAACTAAGTGGAGTTTTAATGAATCTTTAATTAGATTGAAAAGTGAATTGATAATTTAAATTATCAAATCTGAAAGGTGATCGAGAATGGAGTACCACCAGTTTTGCTCCAAAGCGATAGTTAAATCTTTAATTAGATTTGAACGTTAAATGGTAATTAATTTCATCGATAACACAGTGGTGTTAGATGTGGAGTATTACCAGTTTTCTCCATGGGATATATAGGTTGGGATTGGGAAATAAAATAAATAATTACTTCGGTGTGGTTCGCTAATCCCGACTAGTTTGGAAAACCATAATATGGTTTGAAATGATATCCAAAGGAAGATTAGAGAATAAATTTAGAAGAATTTATCTTGGATAAAATTAATGGGAACCTTTCCCTAAAAATGTGATTTTGTGAATAAAAGAATATTCTGAATTGGAATGAGGCGTTTGTTGTGTTTGTGTAACATTTGTTTATCATATACGTGGGTTATTCAGAAAGGCCGGGTTTATACCCATTCTGAATAACCAATTCGACGAGATGTCGAAGATGAAGACGGTGGTTGAAGACCGGAAGTCTTCACATTGTTTGGGTGATTACTGATTATCTTGATTGGGCTGTACACCCAAGATGAGGGAAACAGTTGGTGATCGTCCAGACGTACTTGGAGAAGGATGGATATGCGAGGAAAGTGCCTCCGGTTTCGTTCAGACCCAGAACGAACTTGTAAATGGATTGTGTGTCTGACATTGGATTTTATTCTGTGTTGATTGATCTCTATTAAATATACATCTGTTTGGCGGCAGAGAATTTATTCTCTTGCTTAACGCCCTTCTCTGAGACATACGAGCTCAGAGGTTGTATATCGATGGACATCAGTCGCATGGAGTGAATTGCCTGTGTGGCACACATAAGTGGCAATTGATCAAGGCTTCTGTTGAAAAGCAAAGTCTTGTGGTTGATGATCAAAGCACGGTCTGTGTGGCATAGCTTTGTGTATAACGTGAATTCGCGAGCCTCACACCTCGGTATGAGTCAAAAACGGGAGACGGACCGCTGGGAGAGCACGACGTTTCTTTCTAGCTAGGGTGGTGTCAGTGACCTACCAGCCCTGACATTTATATACTTTTCACCTGTGTGGTTGTTGGATACGAGGCGCCTCGGATATAGGTATGTAAGGACCGGGAAACGTGTGTTCAGGAATAACTAATCCTCAAAAGTAAGAGAGGACCGGCCCAGCCGATTCCAAGGATCAAAGTGGGGTCCTGGGACATTTGCTAGAGTGTCTCGAACGCGGAGAGGAGCTTGCCCCTTGCCTCGGCTCATGACGGAATCCAATTTCCAATACGTGATATTGCGGTTTTAATTGTAGAACCTAGTATGGCGACATAGTGGTATGGGTCATTAATGCCGCCTATGATTGATATTTATGATTGAAATTGTTTTGACACTATACACCTATTATAGTATCAAATAATGTGTTTTAAACGTATCAAGCATGCTTTGGCTGTTATAAGGTAAAAACCCTATCCTCCGGCTTGCGTTGCATTGTGTGATGGGACCTGGGTCTTATAACAGCTTCATTTTTCTTTATTTAGCATTGCGCCGTGTTGTTTTATGCACTAGTATTCTTGGGAGGAAACCCGTTCCGTGTTTTACGGCGTGGTCCCTTGAATTACTATCTATAAAGTAAAGTTTTAAATAACTGTTTTAGTTCTCACACCAGTCACATGACTGACCTGGAGTTTATTGTTTTAACCTAAACTCTAGGTGCCCCTATTTTCCACACGGGCAGCTAGTAGTTTTGGTTTTGCAGATTTATATTCACAGGGTCCTGATTTACAGCTGGAACGATGCTCGGAAAGCTCTGTATCCGTGTATCACTTTCAGTTGTGTTTTGTATATTTTTCCGCTGCTATGTAATTTATTGTAATCTCTGATATTTGTTGAATGTAATTTATTCATTTATACTCTGTATATTCTTGTATCTGATGTAATTGTTGTAATAACAATGAAATGTTCTTCTGTATGCATTCTATTTTGTCTTGTTCTCAATTCTATCCGTGCTTTCCTTAACGGGGAAGTTCGGGTCGTCTCAACTTCCTTCATGTGATGTTCCCTCACACCGCCTGAAATTTCAAATCGTCCACAACACTTTGCTTCTCATCTTACTCTTTACATAACCCACCCCATATAAACGAACTCGCACTCCACCTACACACCCCACTTGCCTCACGTCTTCCAGTAGCCAGCACGTAATGACAGTATAACCCACCATCTCCAACTTCATGCTCTCAACCGACCTCTCACTGTGTTTTCCACCCTCTCGCAACGCTACAGAGAATCGCGAAATGGATGCTTCCGCGGACTGATCTGTTTTTGTTTACAGACATGAACCAACGTTTTGGATATATGTAAAACACTAGTCCATTACTCCATTGCTACAGTATTCATCTTCCCTGCTCCTACTTATAAACATGCTGCTCCAGTCATGAATTCCCATTGCCGAACTAAAGCTTCATCCCTTCTCCTTCAAATGGCCAACCTGCATCGCCATTTCCTCACACCATTTAAAAAACAAACATCACCACTCATGTTAAAAAACAGACTGCATATATATATCTCCATACATATCAGACTTCCCATGCACGTGTACATAATCCGTTCCCCTACTGCTATTTATCTTCCCCAACCCGCATGCAATTTCCTGACGTCCCCTGAGTGCAATGCCAACATACAGTCTCTCTTCGGATTGCCTCTAGTTGCTTGCGTGCCGACTCACTTCGGATTGTCTCCAATTGCTTGCGTTCCAACATACAGTCCCTCTTCGGATTCACGTTTCTTCATATATTTTTTTTTATGGAGAATGGAGTTTGTTTGAGACTTTCGAAGGTATTTGAAAACTTCGATGTTTTTGCTGAAGCCAGAAGAATGAAGACCAGCGCTCATTATATATATGTGCAAAGTTGAAGATAAGAACCACATCCCCTCACATAGACAATAGGGTAGCTGGTTTTAATATTTATTGAGTTTTCTTTCATAGCTTTTCAGCGGTGTGAGGATATGGGCAGAGGTAGAGGAAAAGAAAGGTAGTAGGAGGGAAATAGATATTTATATACATTATTACTTATTGTGTTTTAAAGTAACGTGCAAGTATTATGATCCTTTGTTGCCAAGGTATCGATTCTCTATGTACATTATTTTTTCTGTTTAGTTTAGTTTAGCGTACCTATTACGTAAAACCCCATTCTTTTACGGACCCCTATCGACAAAATTAAAAATACCATTGTGAAAGCAATGTGCCACGATCCCAAAAATATAATAAAATAGACAAGTTAACCTATCTTATGAAATTCCAAAAATGCTGATATAGGGTGTGAAATACATTGAATGAAAAGTTGTTTATTTTCCAAAATAAAAGTTACAGAAAAAATCTATAAATTAAATAATATATACGTCTTAAAGATCTTATCCAAATTAAAATCGAATAATTTATCAAAATTAAATAGTTGATATGGTTTATAAACGAATCCATAACGACTTTATAGAAATTTGATTTGGACACAACTTACAATCTATACGACGAAATCTCGGTTGTTCATTTCCATTAGAAAAATACAATTAATTAGATTCCAACATTTCTTTTTACAAAGAAATCTGACTTATAACAAATTCTGTACACACAGTTGAAGTTCACAACTCAATATTACGAACTACCGCGACGTTACGAGCTCAATTATAATTATATTATAGTTAAATACGTTCAAACGTCATTTAAATAACAACTCATTATAATAATTTAATTCTAAATTGAATTAAATCTCATTAAATTATCCAATTTACATAATATTGCAAATTTAACTAATTCCGACTACTTCGAAGATTGAATTTATTATTCCACTATTCTTATTAATTAAATAATCAAAATTATTTAAATTCAAACCATTTAAATTACCAAAGAATTATATTAAAATAATTAAATAAATTAATTATCAAATCACAAAAATTTCGGGAATTTCCCAGAAATTATTTCTTATTCCTTCGGATCCCGTCCAGTTTTCCATTTTGTCGAAAAGTGATCATTGATATCCATGTAAATTCATTTTGAACATGCATTTATCCTAGCATATGATTCATACTTTGGCCTTCTTTTTATTCGATTTCCCAGGCCTGAATTTCCCTCGGCCTTGCGTTTTCCTTTGTTAATTCCAAAATCGGGTGTTCCTTCGCACTTAACTGCATTTACTTTGAGCATCTCTACCCGCTCTTGCATCATTTTGCCTCAAAAACTTGACGACTTCATGATAGAGTTCATTGAGATTCCATGAAGATACCTTTCCAATGATATTATGAATTTAGAATTATCCAAGATTCCAGAAAATACCGCCATTTAAACCATTAATGGATCTAGCCGGACCACCGAATCAAATGCAATGTTGAATCATTCCAAAAAATTGAGCAAAATCTCGCCAATCCCCTGTTTGATAGTCGTGTGTGTCATTATATTTTTGGGTTGAAATATGTGGGCCTGAAATTGTTCAACATACCTAGCTTCCAATAGATCCAAATTCCAGCTATTAAAAACCACATAAAAGCGATATCCAAAAGAAATACTAGGAAGCACTTGATATTAACCTTGTTGGATGCCCCAACACTTTCATTTGAAACATGTAGCGCATTATATGGACATCAAAATCTTTCCTGCCATCGTAAGCTTCTTTAATTGTTAATTTAAAATTCGGTGGGTTCCGATAATTTAGGTTATTTTGAGTAAATAGAATTTGATTAACGCAATCCAAGTCTGATTGTGGTAGTCTGTCTCTCGATGTCCTTCTAAACATGTCCATAATCCGATCGTTATCATTTAGAAGTTGATGCCAATCTGCAAGTCCAACACATGCAGCTCGAGCCTCATGAGTATCAAATCCAGAGATTCCAACTCTGGTTGTTAGGGTTGGTTTTGTAGCTATTTAATTTTCTTGAACAGGACCAACTCGAGATCGATTTAATCTGAAGTTTCCTCTGGGCATGCCTGAAAACCATCTTAAAGTCCTAGTTCTGAGCCCAAACTGCTCCACCTGCAAATCTAGAGTTTCCTTGGGGTTACCCTTTATTTGAGTAGGGTCGGTATTGATCCGAGAGGGATCAACACCGATCCAAAGAGAAAGGGGAGCTTTCCCTAAGTCCAGTCCAATGTTCCAAGCATTGCATGGTCTAGCTCCAGCTGTTGTGTTTTTTTTCATGCCTTCATTCTCGTTCAACTTGATTGAGGAATTTTGACATCATTTGCTCCTTACTTTTCAGCAAGTTCTTGATGTTCGAGATGGTTTCACAAGCAGTTAACCACTACTACTATATCCTCCCCTATTAAGTATAAAAAAGGTTTTCTTGTGGAAGAATTCTCTTGAATCCTTCTTTTCATTTTTGCTTCTTCTGGTTGTTTATCAGTGTTCTTCCTATCTATAGTTTCCTTAATAGAGATATTTCCTAAGTTCAAGTAATAGCCCTCCTTCAGAGCGCGCCAAAAGGTTGATACTGATTTTGGTCAAATGAGTGTACCACCCAAATTATAAGCAAATGCAGAATGAGTCATGATTCACAGTCACACGAAAGTCACAAAATAGTAATGAAAATATTCAATTAATTTTTATAAAGATTCAAAAATTGATGGCCTATGTCCACTTGAATTAATCTTTGTTTATACTATTAATTACAAGTACAATTAGTTGCTATATAAAAGAAGAGAACAAAAGACGGAGTTACCTCCAAGGCTTGGGAGAGCTTCCGCACGGAGAAGAGAAAGTCTCATTTTTTAGAGCCTGTGGTGGTCAACTTATAGAGTTAGGTTGGAGTAGGATTGGTAGAAAAACGCACATGGGAACAACCTAGGGTAACAATCCGACTGACATAATGGGTCCCGGATCGCCCCCATATGAGGGATCGGTACCAATCCTACATGAGTAGAACTATCGAAAATGCAACCAGCCTATTTTTCCATTCAAATTAACCATGAAATAATTGGTTTAGGTGATATGTAATTATTAAGAAGGGTTAGTTGGATTAAACCGTTAAGCTCGATCATTTATATGGTGTCCATGGTTTTAATCTATTATACCCAAATGTTTTGTTTAACCTAATTAATTTTGTAAGAATTTATTTGAAGGGTTTCCATCATTGCTTTTATATTACTAATATTCATATGTTCTTATAATGTCTACATGAACAATTCTAAGTTTTGTCAACGGCTCTTCTAACTAGAGTCGTGATTGCTCGTTGTCCTCTCTAATGTTTTTCCTAATCGATAGCTTTTAGATTGTTCATTGGTGAATTTACAGGTGATGATCTTTCTTACCAGTCGTAGATTAGTTTTGATTTAGATTTTTGGCTAATTTGCTAGTTATTGCCTTTGGGCTTTTTGAAACATGATGAGGGCAGAAAACACTTTGTGAGCGTTTTACGAAATGAATTTTCCCTCCTAACTGAAATTCAAAATGAATTTGTTTGTATTCCTTATTTCATATCAATGAGTAGCTCTAATCTTAACTTTATCATGGACCACTTTGAAGATAGAGGTATCATCACAATCAGTTTCAACCATGCATGGCAGACCTGTCTGTGTTACGCGGTCAGAATAGTCTTCGCTATCAATGGATACCAAGGATAGGAATTCACTTTGCATTAAGCGTTGAACTAATTATATTAGAAATGCATATTAATTTGGTATGTAATGTAGCTAGATTTAATACATACCCAAAGTGAGTCCTTTTTTTGTCCATTAATATGCAGTTAGATAGCTCAAAAAATGAAATAAGTAGACACTCATTTGGGAACACAAATAGTACTATAGAAACAAGAAATGCTTGCATAAATCGGCAATAAAAAACACATACCAATTCTTGTACATTCTATCTCTTGACTGTTTTTTGACATACAACACATAAGAACTATCCAATTTTTTGTAGTTTAAAAAATAATGTACACATACAGTAGAATACATTTTAAATTTTGTATTGGTTGGATATAATTTGTACATAGGAGGTTGACAATTTTTTTACGCTAAAGTAAAATTAAAGTTTGCAAAAAAGTTGATAACTTGTTCAACTATTTATGGTTAATATTCAACCAGGAGCTTCTTGTATCCACGAAACAACTTGTAGGAATTGAAGTTATATGTTGCATTAAGAAATAATAAATTGTGTAATAAACATTATTACTAGATTCATTTGACAATGTGATGTGAATATTATTCATTTGTCAATGAAATGCAAGTTTTATCTTTATTTCGTAATGTATATTGTATATATATTACCTTCTTTTCTTGGCATTTCGATCATTATTTGCTAAATTTTATATTACTCAGGACTTATGTTGAACCTCGTGTAATAATAAGATGCAAAACGCTATTAAATATTGTTATGCAGATAGAAGGCTTCAAGATGAACCTCATTACAATAACCTCTACCATGCAACAAGACTGAAGAAATTTGTAATAGTTGTACTATTTCTCGTGATCAAATTAAATATCAACCTATTAACCTTTTTTTGTTATTATAAAAAAACCTAGAGTTCTATTACAATAGTTAGCAGCATACAGATAGTTTTTGAAGGTTAATGATGAAGTACCTGTAACTAGGGAATGAGCTGCCTCCATGAAGGAAGTTCTGAGAGAGGGTGATGTGGTTAGAAAACAAACTTATAATTTTGATTTCGAAATACTTGAACGATTGTTTTGAACATATCAAGTTTATATTAAGTTTAAACCATAACAAATAACTCTTCTCCCAATGTTGGATAAAACAATATACCATTTGATTAACAAAAAGAGGCTAGCCATTATGAAGAAGGTGCACTATTATTGTTTTTAAGACTAAGGTTCATGTTGTTAACTATTTATTTATTGGAAGCAACTCTTGTAAATGCATGATGAGGACCACTCATCGATGAAGATGCATTGTTGGAGCATCTGGAAGTGAGCCCTATGTTCCTGTTGGGCTTGAAGTCTTTGAGGTAAATTGATCTACATAGAGGGATAAATAATTAACTTGGTGATTAGCATAGAAATATGTTATTTTATGCACCCATATGTTATCTTATTATAAATAAATAAATTTTACATTGGGTATTTTCGTATGTCTTCACAAGTTGTTCATCAATGCTCATGCACTCCTTAATGCAAAGATATTACACAAGAAGAAGATCAATTTTGAAGATTTTATCTTATGTTGCCTTTAGAGTCTAATAAGCATTCTTGTTTGGAAGAATTAATCACATGCAATCTCATCACCAATCAATTAGCCACATGGAAGATATGGAAGATATTCACCATGATATGCTCAGATATCCTTAAAGATTATTTCCAAACAAGCTTGTTCAAGAAAGGCATGAGATATGATAATAACTCTTGGGAAAAGAGGCCCATTTATTCATAGATCTGATTAGGGTTTCGCCTATCTCACCTATAAATATACGTTGTAACCATTGTAAACCTAATGCCATTATTCTGTATTATCTTTTATTGTAAATAAAGTTTTCTTCATTCTAGTTTTATTATTCTTTTCTTTCATAACAATTTGTGATATCTACTCAATTAGTTTTGGTAGAACATGAATTGTTATTGTTATTTCTTTTTGCATATTAGGATTGGCCGTTCGATTAGATTCAACGGTAACACTAATATTAATTTCTGTTATTTTAGTTTTTGTTTGTTATTTCTATTCTAATAATTTGTTCTCTGTTTTAGTCGTTGAATTTAGGATTGATCTGATTAGATCAGGATCCATAGTAAATTCAATAGCATTATTTCAAACCCATCTCCAAATATTGTGTAACTCGCCCAAGAAATATATAAATAATAAAATTTAAAGACCTCCCTGTGTTTGACCTACATATTACACGATCTGTGCGCTTGTAGTATTATTATATAATTCGCGCTTTTCTAGTTCTTAGGAAAGCGATGATCAAGTTTTTGGCGCCGTTGCCGGAGAGTTAACCATTAAATTTTATTATTTATTTAATTTATGATTTGTGTTGGCTTTTGTTTTATTTTTATTTTTAATTTTTGTTAAAAAAATTCTTGCTAAATTTTCTTTCATTCCTTTCCTTTTTCCCAATCAATTCCTTTTCTTTTACAATTTACTCTCTCTTTTCTTTTATTTTAAAAAAAATTATCTTGTCTTTCTTTTATCGATCTCTTTCCCTTTTAATTTATTGTTCCCTTTTATAATTGCTTTCCTTATTACAAGCTTTGAAAAAAAAAGCCAAAAATTCTTGTTTTCGTTTTCTGCTTTTATCTCTTGTGATTATCCTGTTTTTGTTCTTCTTCCAATCACAAACCATACACACCAGTCACAATCTTCACGTTGTCCATCCATCAAAAATTCCGATCCAATAGCCACAAACAATCACCACCTGATCAAAATGTCACAATCACTGCCCCACCAAACCATCCTCCTCCAATAAGCACCTGCTGAACACCGTTCACCATACGCAAGCCACAAATCTTCCCACACAATCACATACACTTCACCCTTCCTAACGAACCTTCAGCAATACGCACAAACCACAAACCCATCACCATCCTTCACGACGTTACTCTGCTATCCATACCAAAAACCAAACAGCTAAACACTTGAACCCATTACGACTTCATTAATCCATGCACAAACTATCAAATCCACCTCTGATTATCCCCTTTCCACCTTCTTCAACACCCAATCCATCCTACCAGTTTCACCACCATACACCCAACATTCATCCATTCACCACAGTCACCCAAACGCCCATCCTCTTCACCTAAGACCACCCTCAAGAATTCTGCCACCCTCTGTTCTTTCACATCATCACCAAACTCATGAAAGCCACATCCAAAATCCGCACCCCATCAACCTTCACCATAGCACTAGTCCACCTGTTCCTTACCTCCACATCCCCTTCACAAACTGTCACTTTGTCCACTGCAAACAATTTTTTGTAGCAATCCTTCTGTTCACGGATCTAACACAAACACAATCAGCCTCATCAGTCTACCAACACTTCGACACCTCCCCTCTACAACAAATTCCACCACAAACCACCCATCTTCCTTACGCACAACATCCCACATTCAAGCCCCCTTCGAACCATCAGTTCTACACCAAACCGCAACTACTGCAAAGAATACCCTTCCTCTCAGCCTCTGCCATATTCCTCATCATACCGAAATTGAACTATCCCCCAATCACAAAATCCTTATAAAACTGCACTGAATAAACTCAGTTCAAACATAGCACAAAAGCCATCACTGTAGATCCTCTTCAAATCTGCAAGTTCCAACATCACATCCGATCCAATACTCCTCCCTCATGTACATCCCCAATTCACCCGAGCAGACACCAGCTTCTGATTCAAAGAACTGCAAAACACCTTGTTTCCCTCAATACCCTAATCGCACAAACCCAAACCACCATAACCACCGATCCGAACTTCCTGTTTCCCAATACTAGTTCGCACTAAACGAAACCCATAAACCCAATTCGCAAATTCATTTGATTTTTTTTAAAAAGGAAAAGCGGTTCGATTTCGTTTTGTTTGATTTTGGGAAAGGAATTTTGAGTTTGATTGAGTTGCGGTTTAGTTTTGAGTCTGACTGTGTGGGTTTGATTTGAGTGTAGACCCTGGTTGCTTTAATTTTCTTTGCTTAGTTCTTCTTGTTTTGTTTTTAGTTACTGAGTTTAGTTTATTTTTTTATTTTAGTTTTCCTTTTCAATCTAGTTTTTATATATTCCATTTTGATTTTGTTTTTCTTTCTTTCTTCCTCTATTTTGTTTTTAGGCTAGTTTTTCAAGCCAATCTTTATTTTCTTCTTTTTCTTCTTCTTTTTCAAAAAAAAAGAGGGAAAGAAACAAATCAATGGCCAAAGTGAAAGGACAGGTTCAAGCAAGCGACAAAGAATTCAGAGGTCAAACAATTGCAAACACTGGGATTTGAATCGCTAGCACCACTCAAAATTTTCTGGACGGACCGCCATACCCCATTGTAAAATTTTCTGAATTTTACTGGTGCTCTGCTGCGAAAAAAAAAATAGACATTGCTTGTAAAAAATTTCTGCAGGGGCAGCGACTTTCTTGTACAATTTTTAATTTCTGCAATTATTTTTTGTGTCACTGTTGTTTTGGCAGCATTCTGAAATAAATTTAGTTACAAGCAAAGCCCTAACAAACATAAGGTGAGGAAGTCATTACCTTTCCTTGGCTCCAAATAATTAAATTCTGCCATTTGCATACTCTTTGGACTTAAATAAAAACTGATTAGACGTTGGCCTTAGGAGAAAAAATTCAAGCTCATTAGGACAAACAAATTGAGTTAAATATCTTAGATTCGAAAATTTATTTTTCTGTGTGGAATCCGTTTTATTCATTTTGTAAAGGACGGTGATACGTATTACATTAGGAATCTTTCAGCAATCTAGCAACCTTTCTATTCTATTTATTTAATTCGATTTGCAAAATATTTAACTACAAGAGTGTATTTTTTTGAAATGATCTTCTCAAGGGTTTGATCGCGGATATATATTAGTTCAATTTATTGAAACTTCTAGCAAAAGAGATTGCATACTACCCGTAAAACATTGGTCGTATCCCTTAGTATTTATATTATACGTGAACGGCCATAAGAGCCTCTTCCCCCTTCAAATCGAGATTGTCAATTAATAAGATATACTTGAGTTTGTTATATATTTTGATTAAGAGCTTCTTGTGTCAACTTTAAGTCTAGGATTTTCTTTGTTTGCATTTAACAACAATGAGTGAAAAAATGTTGGCCAACATAATTCTCCTAGGGGTTCTTGAATAAACCAAAACTTTCTAAATGAGTTGGATCAAAATCGATTAAACCAAAACTTTCCAAACGAGAGGGATCAAAATCGAGTAAATCAAAATTTTCAAAATCTCATTATCGAAATGGATAGACCCTTATCTCTTCGTGATCGATGATATCCAACTAGGACCGTTCAACCCTCTGTCATCGTGTTCCTACCAGCCGAGGGAAACAATTTTGAGCTTAAACATTCTTTTATTCAAGGGGTGCCAAAATTTGCTGGTTCTGAAAATGCTTATGAATTTCTAAGTGAATTTGAATTGTATGCATCAACAACAAAAGTGCAACAATTATCTAACGAATAAATCAAGCTAAGGCTAATTCCATTCGCATTATTTGAAAGCGCTTAAAGATGGCTAAATTCTCTTCCAAAACATTCCACAAGAAGTTGGGATGAATTTTTCATTGTATTCTTGAAGAAGTTTTCCCCATTCCATAAAACTCTAACAATCCGAACCGAGATAAATCAATTTTTTCAAAATGAGGGGGAAACTTTTTCAAAATACTTTGATAGATTCAGCCAATTATTACATAGTTGTCCTCATCATGCATTTCTCATAGATCACTTATGTCAAATTTCATATGGAGGACTTAACTATCAGACTAGAACTCAACTAGAATCAATGTGTAGAGGAGAATTTATATCTAAGACGACCGATGAAGCTTGGCAATTCTTAGAGGATTATTCTGAAAAAGACATGCAATGAGAATCAATTCGTGTTCCCATTCATACTTCTACTAGAGGAGTGCATGTCGTGGACCCAAGTCGTATTCCCTTAGAAAATCAAACTCCTCAAGTCGGAGAAGGGCTACCCTATTATTACTCTCAGGACCAAGCCAATGCTATAGCTCAAAATATTCCTTACTCATCCACGTACAACCCTAGTTGGAGGAACCACCCAAATTTTTCTTGATCAAATCTTTATTAATAATTATATTGGGAGCACAAAGTTTTGGTCCGACCGTGAACTTCCCAAAGTGCCCTTACGTATGAGATTTTAAATATATAAAATTACTATTTAACCTAATATCCCCAATAGATTAGGCATTAAATGTCATGTAATTAGGATCTAATTAACCTTTTCAACAAATTCAAATTACCTCTTTAATATATGGCAATTTCTTATATCTTTATGCATTTCATTGGTTCTAATGCTACAAATTTCCGTGCATAATTTACTGCATCCATTCAGGTTTTTATTATGCAATTAAAATTTTACATTCCAAAACAGTTTGCGTAAAACCTTTATTATAGGTACGTACGATACTATTATATGTATAGAATATTTGTGTTTAAAATTAGAACTATGATCTGTTATGAGTAAAGATAGGTTTGGTGTCACAATTTTTTGGTGTACACGCAAACTACCGAAAATGCCCTTTATTCGAAATTATGTCCTACATTTCCTCTTTGTTGAATCAAAATTAATTGCTTAATTTCCAGAAACAGTTAATTCCTTAAAATTCTCATACTCATTCTATAATATTAATTTCTCTATTTCCAGAAATAGTCAATTCCTTAAAATTCTCATATTCATTCCTATACTATTAATTGCTCTATTTCTAGAAACAGCCAATTTCTTAAAATTCTCATATTCATTCTTATCTTTATTAATAGTTAAAATATCACCTTAAATTTTGCAACTTGATGGTTTTTTATTTTTTAATTCACTTTCTAGCATTTACTGCATTTTCGATAAACATTGAATCGGCTAAAATTCGGTTACCCGTCATGAACAGTTCAAAATATCACCTTAAATTTTGCAAATGGACGGTTTCTTATTTTTAAATGCTTGAACTCTATAAATATCAACTAAGATTCTCCACTATTTCTCCTCTCCACCGTTACTCTACCATTACTCCTACTGTTCTCCACCGTTTCTCTTTATAATAACAAAAAAGAGCTTTGTAAAATTTTACAGCAATTTACATCGGCTTACACTGTAGCAAAGAAGACAGACATGTGTTGAGGAGGATAACGTCATTAACAGGTGAGAATCCACTCGCAAACATGTTTTGATAAATTAGGATGTTCTGCCTTTTGCTTTGTCTCTTTACTGCACTTATTGTTTGAGCGATGCTGAGACAAAGTTTGTGTTTTCAAACAACTTTTCTACTTTAATAAATATAATTAAACTTAAAAGTTATTAATAGGTGATGGTAGCAGGGAAGATTTGTTTCCTGTGTACGTTGTAGTAATTGTGATGAGGTGGATTCATTCAGGATGTGGCCGTTTGTGTTGGTAGGTGAGGCCACAGTGACGTTCTTGGGGCAGTCAATGGCAGGCTTAGAGGTCGGAGGAGCTACGGTAGCAAACGTGGAGGTTGGCAAGGGAGGTGGAGAGCCAGATCTGGTGGATGACGGAGGTGCGGGTGTGCGAGGGAGGGATGGTGGAGAGGGTGCAGTGTGCATAGATGAGAAAGTTTAAAACAACTAGGCTTTGAGAGTACTATATGTTTGGTAGTATTTTTATACATGCCTTTACTTCGTAGGCCAAATCAATTTTTTATTGTATATCTTTACATTTGTTGTATATTTTTTTAATATTATCAAGCTGCTTACGCCTGCATCTATTCCACTCCTTTAGTATGCTTTTAATTATTTTGAGCACATGCCCCACTTGGTAAAAATTGAATCCTTCCATATATTCATGCATTTCCATATTTAGTGCATTATGCCAATTATTGGCATAGCGGAAAGACTCTCTTTTCTTTAATTTATTGCCATTTTCAATCAAAGAAATATGTCATGGATTATGTTTATCTATAGAAGTATTTAATATATTGACTTTGATATTTTAAAAATAATAATCCACGCACGAAGCGTGTACCATGATCACACACGAAGCGCGTGCCACAACCACGCGTGAAGCGCATGCCGTTGCCACGCGCGAAGCGCGTGCCGTGACGCTCGTCCTAATAATTTGGCTAATCCATCTCACATGCAACCCTTTATTCCAAATCCGAATTATCAAGCTCCATCTCCAAATTCTCAAACCTCTCAAACTGCACCTCAATCCAAACAACTTTATAGGCACCCCAAATTTCAAACATCAAACCAACCCTCTCAATCTTCTCAACAATCACAAGAAATTGTGCGTTTAGAGAAACAAATGGAACAAATTATGAATATGTTAAAGGAACTAATGAAAAACAATGAAAAAGGAAAATTGCCTAGTCAACCCGAGGTGAATCCAAAATATAACTCTCGAACGGTAAATTCTTGTGAAGACGAAAACCATAATCCGGTT
The DNA here is from genome assembly GCA_030737875.1 of Allium sativum. Lineage (NCBI taxonomy): Eukaryota > Viridiplantae > Streptophyta > Magnoliopsida > Asparagales > Amaryllidaceae > Allium > Allium sativum. The sequence continues at coordinate 1,039,094,119 of CM060916.1, read as the reverse complement.
AATGCTGTTACAACCCTTCGATCTGGAAAAAGGATTGATAATAATATGGAAAACCCTAGAAAACCTTCAAACTCGACCCCAATGCAAAATCTTGATGATCACCCATTGGCTAGGAATGCCAATTCTTCTAAACATCCATTTTCATCAAATGTTGGCAATCCCAACAATTCTCCTCCTAGTGTCGGCAACCCCGATAATGTCTCTTCTTCTAATGTTGGCAGTACCAACATCTCATCTTCTACACCCTCACCCACCTTCTTCCTCGAATAGCGAAACTGATCACAGAGTCGAAAAACCAATAGCTCCATTTCCTCATAGACTCAATAACAAGAAGAAAGCAGCGAATTTCGATAAATTTTCTGAAATTTTCAAGCAAGTTCGTGTGAACGTTCCTCTCTTAAACGCTATTGAACAAATTCCTCAATATGCTAAATTTCTTAAGGAATTGTGTACACAAAAACGTGCAACTAATATTCCGAAAACCGCCTTTCTAACTGCCAATACAAGGTCTATTCTTTCGAATCTTACCCTAGTCAAGTAAAAAGACCCTGACTGCCCTACGATTGATTGCAAAATAGGAAACACTCACATCTCTCGTGCCCTACTTGATCTTGCTACCACTGTCAAACTTCTTCCTTATACTTTTTATCATCAACTTAGATTAGCGGAGATTAAACCAACAAACATCACTCTTCAGCTAGCTGACCAATCTGTCAAAAAGCCATTGGGAGTCGTCGAAGATGTCTTGATACAGATCGAATAGTTTTACTTCCCAGTCGATTTCATAGTTCTAGAAACCGAGCCTGTCTCAAATCCCAATGTTCAAATACCATTAATATTTGGATGCCCTTTCTTAGCAACCTCAAATGCTATCATTAATTTTAGGAACGGTCAACTTCGACTTTCCTTCGGGCACCTAACCATTGAGTTAAACATCTTTAATCTCAACAAACAACCTAGGGATTTTGAGATCGATGAAATTGACATGATTCAAACCATAGTTGATGAAACCTCTAATGACATTTCTGAAGCCTTGAAAACGTGTCTTGACCATTTCGACTCTGATTTCAATGAACTCGAATACATTTCTGAAAATTTCTTGACTCCAATCCTTCGTCATCTGAATCTAACCAAGGAATGTTGACCAATGTTAACACACAAGAACATCCTAAGTTAGACCTAAAACCCTTTCCATAAGACCTTAAGTATGCATAGTTAGACTACTCGGAAACTTTTCCCATAATCTTAGCCTCTGATCTTACCGAGGACCAAGAAGAAAAACTCTTGGAAATTTTGCGGGAAAATAAAGACGCTTTGGGGTGGAAACTAAGCGATATAAAAAGAATTAGCCCATTAATTTTGGAACATTGCATACATTTAGTTGATGATACTAAACCCACTCGTGATAATACTTGGGTGAGTCCGGTACAATAACATCATCTATCCCATCTCTGATAATACTTGGGTGAGTCCGGTACAAGTTGTACCAAAGAAGTCGGGAGTCACAGTGATCAAAAATGAAAGTAACGAGCTCGTCCCAACAAAAATCAAAACAAAATGGCGTGTGTGTATCGACTATCGAAAGCTCAACCCAGGCACACGAAAAGACCATTTTCCCTTGCCTTTTATTGACCAAATGCTCGAACGCTTAGCGGGACATGAGTACTATTGTTTTCTCGATGGATACTCTGGCTATAACCAAATTCCTGTTGCTTTAGAAGATCAACATAAGACTACCTTTACTTGTCCCTTTGGAACCTTTGCTTATCGTCGCATGCCTTTTGGTCTTTGTAATGCCCCCGCGACTTTCCAAAGGTGTATGATGAGTATTTTCTCTGATATGGTAGAAGAATTCTTGGATTTATGGATGATTTTTCAATCTACGGATCATCTTTTTCCCAATGTCTCACTCATTTAGAACTCGTCCTAAAATGTTGTAAGGAGAAATCACTCGTACTTAATTGGGAAAAATATCAATTTATGATAAAAAAAAGGGGATAGTTCTAGGTCATGTTATCTCAAAAGATGGCCTTGAAGTCGATAAATCCAAGATCGATTTGATTGTTAATCTACCTCCTCCTAAGTCCGTTAAGGATGTTCATTCATTTCTTGGCCATGCGGGATTCTATAGAACATTTATTAAGGACTTCTCGAAAATTTCAAAACCTCACTCGAACTTACTTACCAAAGACGTCAAGTTTGATTTTCCTAATGATTGCAAAACATCTTTTGAAACTCTTAAGTTCTTGACCACAACTCCCTCATTCAATCCCTTGATTGGGCTCAACCATTCGAACATATGTGTGACGCTTCTAATTTTGCCATTGGATCCATCTTGGGTTAGCGAATTGATAGACTCCCTCGAGTCATTTATTATGCTAGCAAAACCTTAAACGAGGCCTAATTGAATTACTCAACTACCGAAAAGGAATTTTTAGCAGTTGTCTTCGCTCTTGAGAAATTCATACCATATCTCATAGGATCCAAAGTCATAGTTTACACATACCATGCTGCCTTACGATATTTGCTTTCTAAAAAGGATGCCAATGACCGCTTGATTCATTGGATCCTTCTTCTTCAAGAATTCGATATATAAATACGAGATAAAAAGGGTTCTGAGAATGTTGTAGCGGATCATCTCTGTCGAATTATGCACGAAAATGCTGATGACACCCAAATCGATGATTATTTTCCCGACGAACAAATCCTTTCCATCTCTAACACCCCTTGGTACGCTGATATTGTGAATTATCTTGTCACGCAACAAACACCCACTGAATGGTCGAAACAAGATAGACAAAAATTTCTCTCTAAGTTTCGAAACTTCTATTGGGATGACCCATATCTTTTCAAACACTGTCCAGACCAAATCATTTGAAGGTGTCTACCTGATAATGAACACCAAAGTAATCTCTCTTTCTCACATGACCATGCTTGTGGCGGTCATTTTGGAGCAAGAAAAACTACCGCAAAAGTAATGCAAAGCAGTTTTTATTGGCCCACACTCTTTCGTGATGCTTTAGAATTTTGCTCTAAATGCGATCGATGTCAAAGAACGGGTCGAATAACTAATTGAAACATGATACCTCTCAACCCCATTTTAGTGATTGAGTTATTCAATGTTTGGGGCATCGATTTCATGGGACCATTCCCTAACTCATTCATGAATCTTTACATCTTGCTTGCTGTAGACTATATCTCAAAATGGGTTGAAGCCATCCCGACCAAAACCAACGATAACAAGGTTGTTATCAAATTTCTCAAAGAAAACATCATTTCACGCTTTGGCACACCTCGAGCTATCATTAGCGATAATGGCACTCACTTTTGTAATCATGCTTTTGAATCCTTTCTCAAGAAATATTGAATCACACACAAGCTGTCGACCCCATACCATCTACAGACTAGCGGGAAAGTAGAAGTTTCCAATAGGAAAATCAAACAAATCCTTGAGAAAACCATGAATTCCAATAGAAAAGATTGGTCCTTAAAACTGATTGATGCACTTTGGGCATTTCGCACTGCTTACAAAACCAATCTAGGGATGTCTCCATATCGATTAGTCTTTGGAAAAGCCTATCACTTACCTTTTGAGTTGGAGCACTGTACTCTTTGGGAAATTAAACTTTTGAATTTTGACTTAGAGAAGGCCGGGCACATAGGAAGTTAAAAATTTCAGAATTAGAGGAACTAAGAAATGAAGCATATGAAAATGCAAAAATCTATAAAGAAAGAACCAAATCCCAACACGAAAAGAACATACTTCGTAAGGAATTCAATGTAGGTCAAAAAGTTCTTTTGTACGAATTTAGACTCCATTTGTTTCCATGAAAACTCAGATCTCGATGGATTGGACCTTATGTTGTAAAAAATAGTATATCCTGACGGAGCAGTTGAAATGAAAATCCTAAGGATGGAAAAGTATTCAAAGTAAACGGTCAACGACTGAAACCATTTTTGGAATTCGAGCAATACGAAGACGATGACCTTATCGATCTTTATGAGCCTGATCTTCCACCCTGAAATCAGGTGGTACATGTTCTTTTTCTTTTATTTTTCATAATTTTTTTCCTTCCATTTTTGTCTGCATACCTTAGACAGTTGGGACACTGTCTCAACCTAGTGTGGGGGAGTCAAGTCTGCATCACATTTCAAAAAAAAAACAAGAAAAAAACATTTTTACTACATGTTTTCCCTTCTATTCAAAAAAAAAACACAAACACGACTCATTTTAGAGTGACACCATGAAATAAGTTTACAATTTTTAGTCAGTTAATAGTAATTTTTCTCTCAACTTAGATTGAATAAGAAATATAATGGAAAGTTGAATTTTGAAGGATAATAGTGTAACCGGTACATAGGGAGATTCTTAGGTGATGGCCAGGAAATCTATTCTATATTGTAGTCTTTATTTAAATGAGTAGAGGACTTAAAATACTTATATTGGCTTTTCGAATCTTTAAAACTAAGTTGTGTTAAGCTGAATTCGCATAAATCTCTCTTGTTCTTATATTTTTAATAATAATAATAATAATAATAATAATAATAATAATAATAATAATAATCCAAGGGTATCCCACATTGCTTGCGAATCTCGCGTCGGTGTGCAAACCTGCCAAGCTCTACCCGACATGTTGTTGACAAAGTCAGCATCGGTATATCTTGGTCTCATTTTATGAGTTGGACACCTAAGGATTACCGACATGTTGTTGACAAAGTCAGCGTCGGTCTGCACAATCCGCTAAGCTCTGTTCCATCTGTCATGGGTGGCATACCTTGGTCTTTAAGTTAGGTGTATGTAATTAATTATAAAGCTTCATTTTTATAGAGATAGAGAATAAACGATGATGCCCAAACACTTATTGACCTTATTGATTTGGCTATCCATACACGAGGAATTAATAATACCACTTTACAAACTGTGCCAAGCAAACTAAGAATCTATTTCATGGACGCACTATGTTATCGACCGAACCAACTGGCCAAACTGGAATTTAACATTTGAAAACTTGAATTGTGTTGAAAATTTGTGACAAGTTGAGTTATCTAAAATAAAATCAACTACTAGAAATTGTTAATTTAATTTGTTGTATGACTTTTCTGAAACAAGTCGTGTTATCATTTTTTGTTTTTTTTGTATATATCCATTGCATTCATGTAGTTGCATTAGATCCACACATACTGCATTTAGATTTTGTAGGTAGTATCCGCTGAAAACCCTCACGAGACACCACTCGTCCTACTAGGGACTCCTAGAGGTTTAACGGCTTGTTGCATACGCTCAATGCAATCGTGTTTCCTACGAAAGTGTGACATATGTAGTTTAGCTTTTCATTTTTTTATTTTTCTTTCTTTTTACTCGAGGATGAGTGAAAGATAAGTGTGGGGGTAATTGATTAGCATAGAAATATGTTATTTGATGCACCTATATGTTATCTTATTATAAATAAATAAATTTTACATTAGGTATTTTCGTATGTTTTCACAGGCTGTTCATCAATCCTCATGCACCCCTTAAAGCAAAGGTATTACACAAGAAGAAGATCAATTTTGAAGATTTTATCCTATGTTGCCTTCGGAGTCTAATAAGCGTCCTTGTTTGGAAAAATTAATCACATGCAATCTGATCACCAATCAATTAGCCACATGGAGGATATGGAAGATTTGGAAGATATTCGCGATGATATGCTCAAATATCCTTAAAGATTATTTCCAAACAAGCTTGTTCAAGAAAGGCATGAGATATGATAATAACTCTTGGGAAAAGAGGCCCATTTATTCATAGATCTGATTAGGGTTTCGCCTATCTCACCTATAAATATACGTTGTAACCATTGTAAACCTAATGCCATTATTATGTATTCTATTTTATTCTAAGTAAAGTTTTCTTCATTCTAGTCTTATTGTTCTTTTCTTTCATAACAATTTGTGTTATCTACTCAATTAGTTTTGGTAGAACACGAATTGTTATTGTTATTTATTTTTGCATATTAGGATTGGCCGTTCGATTAGATTCAATGACAATACTAATTTTAATTTTCGTTGTTGTAGTTTTTGTTTGTTATTTCTATTCTAGTAATTTGTTCTCTGTTTTAGTAGTTGAATTTAATGTTGATCTGATTAGATTCAGATCCATAGTAAATTCAATAGCATTATTTCTAACCCATCTCCAAATATTGTGTAAATCTCCCAAGAAATATATAAATAATAAAATTTAAAAACCTCCCAGTGTTCGACCTGCATATTACACGATCTTTGCGCTTGCAGTATTATTACGTAATTCGCGCTTTTCTAATTCTTTGGAAAGCGACGATCACTTGCACATAATGATTCTAAATGATAAATTTAGCTTCCAATTGATTATTCAAAATCTTTCTTTTTGTATAAGATGAACCTTACATGAAACCGGGACTCACTGACCAAAAAAAGTGCAATTATGGCGCCTCACATTGCATCTTCTTGAAAGGTTTAACATATCTAGCTCTATATTTCTAATTTTACCATATTAACATGTAAAATATACACTCAAATGACACCAAAACAAAAACAAAAACACACGTATACATTGACTGTAATTAGTATATAAAAGATACAGAACGCCGCTAGGTTACAAAATTTATGACTTCGATCATTTTAAATTATATATTGTCTTTTCCTTTTATATGCCTCTATTAAGATTATTTTAACATTAATGTTCAAATTGGTCAATTTAGTTTTTTTGATCAAATCATTTATTAATTGTAATGTGCGGGCTAAATTGTATTTTAGGAACTCATTACACCCAAAAGCATCCAAAGTCATGGGATAATGCATAAAAGACTTAAGTTACTTCTGCAAATGATATTTTTATGCATTAACTTTTAATAGCAGATTGCAACTATCATGTAATTTTTTTACTGATTTTTGATTGCAGCTATCATGTAGTTTTTGAAGGATATTTTGATAATTGTTGTATTAGATATTGTGAAAGTTACTGTTCTTTATACTAATTCATTCTAGTTAAATGCTGCAAATAATGCATTATGAGATATTTTTATTTTATATGTTAAGTTACATACATGAAATTGATCGAACTCAAATGTTGCAATTATTGTTGTTTATATGTTTTAGCTTCTTGGGGTCTACTTTTGCAAGTGAGATGAAATGATATTTTCATAGTAATAGCTTAATAATTGTAAGGACCCAAAATTCTAGTGTTCGAAGATCGGTGTTTGACACAACTCAAGCGTTAAACGTCAGAGATTCAAATGCCGAATTTCGTATTGCTTTGGGGTTACAACATATAAGAAATGACCAAATGAATTTTTTCATTAATATCATCACAATATTACATTATAGTACAATACATATTATAGTATAATCGGTATCAGAGTAGATTACAAAAATACACAGTGGAAAACGTAAAACTCTCCGTAGAAGACTAAGAAATGATCCAGAGTATAGCTCCAGCCATAATCCAGACTCCTACTCTAAAAGGACTCCAAAGCTAAATAAACAAAACCTGAACTTCCAGGCTTCCCGTAAGGAAAATATGGGCAGCTGGAGTTTAGGTGGAAGAAACAATAAACTCCAGGTCAGTCAGGGGACTGGTACGAGAAAAAAAACAGTTATACCTTTATTCTAACGTTCGGTAAATCATAAGACCATGACTTATAACACGGAATAGGTTTCCCCTTATGAATACCAGTCATAAAAACTCACAATGATTTTTTGAAAATGAAGCTACCCTAAGGTCTCTCGACACAAACACACTATGTAAACACAGATATGGGAAAGGTTCCTCCATATGACAGCCAAACACGCTTGATACACAAAAATCATTTGACATTATTATTGTCTAAATGTGGAAATCACTTTCATAAATAAATGTATCAATCCTAGACGGCATAATATCCCATACCTTTATGTCACCATATAGGTTTACAACTAAAACCGTATAAACTCATAGTGGAGAATGGATTTTCAACAAATTACCAGGCTAAGGAACTACCTTACCAATGGGAACACCTCTAGAGGGATGTCCCAAGAACAACACAAGCCCTCTTCCAACATAAGGTTGGTCCATCCATTTTTGGATGAATTTGAGTACTCTTAAGTGTGCATCTCCCGGTCATTACCAACCTTTAGCCGAGATCCCGCAACATCAACAACCACAAAAAATGTAGAAGTCACCACATAAGTAATACCTGAGCTCCATACCATGGTACACTTTTTATCTAGAAGGAGATGACATACCCATAACCTAGCCACATATTCCTAAGGTCATTTACTAGGGTGTGAGTCTTGTCGAAATTTTGTTACACAAATCTACGCTCTCTAAGTCATGTTTTGATCATCAATAACACATCACTTAGCACGCCACATTGTAATTCTTTAATACATGAGTGATAATCACCAACCACATCACCATTGAGCTTGTACATCTCAAAGGAAGGTGCTAAGATAAGAGAATAAATTATTCGCTACCAATAGAAACATGTTTCTAGAAACCAATCACATATTACAAAACACAATGTTAGACACACATCCATACAAGTCCGTTCTGGGTCTAAAGGAAACTAAAGGCACCTTATTTCTCATCCAATAAAGGAGAGAGGACCTTACAATCTGGAAATTCTCCAGATACGTCTGTATGTGTCACCATAATAACCATCTCAATACTGGAGCAACCCAGTGAAGAAAAAATCAGCAGACCAATCCTTTCGATGTAAAGATTCCTGGTCTTCACACCATCTTCAACATCTTTCATTTGTTTTATTCTTATTTGGAATGGTCTTCAGACATAAGTTTGATCCCGAACTTTCCAAACAACAATCACTCTTTAAAAACATATGGAAATATAGGATTCACTGAGTCACTTATCCATTTCGATTAGTTAATTAAAATCTTATCATGGAAATCATTCATTTCATAAATCCCTCCACAAAAAATATCTTTTTAAGTCAAATGTAGTTAAAATCTTTAATTAAGATTCATTGGTTTTCCAATTCCTTTTCATTTCCAAAACAAGACCATAAGGCATTTCTCCCTTAGCTTTTTAAAAGATCTTAGTCAAATTTAGATTCCAAATCTTACTCAAGCTTGGATTAAAGAAAGGTGTCGTTTAAAACACCATTCACGACAAACCAAAATAAAACAATAACAATCATCAACATGAAATATCCTAACCCAGTTCATTATTCCATAAGTGAAAACCCCGAAGGCCTAAGCCAACATCAAATCGACACTTAGAAAAATACCCAACTCGACATAGGACGATCTGCACAAAAACCTCTAGATATACGCTTATATCTGTTGTGCAAAAGAATAAAAAAAGAAAATGCAAGTGTATTCAAGATAAATAAAATGCATGGAAATAAATAATGGATTAAAGTTGGGTTATGGGCTAGGCCATACATAACTTAAAAATGTATAAGTAAGCCTCTGTAGTCTGCAGTACGTGAACATTAAGCATCATGAAAATAACATGACTAATAGGATAAAATTGTTAATTAAAAAGGTGTTTTCTCTATATAAAGATAGCCAGCAAGGATTCATGGGAAAAGATTTCTTACTAGTAATTTAAAAAGGAAATCGTTAGATAAGTGGGTAATATCTAGGGATCTCAAATCTAATTTTTTTTCTTATGGTAAAACTGACATTGCTTAACAATCAAAACCCTAATTGAATGACTTTGTGAATTATTTAAGGGTACTAACTATAATGAACCACATTTTTTACCGTTCAAATCGACAATAATCCTCACATGTCGACTTAAACGAATTTGAAATACGGACAGTTATTCGGATTAATATAAAAAAGAAGAAAGAAGACAAACAATCACAGAATCTCATAGCGGGAGGACAAAATACAATAATCAAATAATAGTCCATGAAATTGTTAAATTATACATTTGATATACATTACAACAATACATTAGAGTTAACTATCATAAAACATACCAATGTATGCAGTGGGTAATATTAGTAATTACGTCTGTCAAGCTCCATCTTCATCTTCAATATAATGTGGTCTTCGCTAATTGAAAAACTCAAGTTGACCCGAGCACCAATGAAAATACAAAAATACTCGGATCAGAACTAAAATATTCTTATATCAGCTAAATAAAAACCACGTGACAATATGATGTCACGACGTCAGAGATGCTTACAGTAATTCACATCTCCTATCCAATGTGTTTGTGAGTGCAATAACTTTAGAGATGTTACGGCAATTTCCATCTCCTAAGGATCCGTCAAACTAGATACTACATAGTATAATTTCGCTATTATAATAGTGTCTATCAGTAAAATAAAATATCAAAATAGCATAAGTGGATTTATTTTTTTACTCTTACACCATTTATAAACATTGTAGTCTATACAGTACTGTAAACTCCACCAAACTGGTGGGCTATCAGGGTGCACTCCATAGGTACAACGCAAAACAAAGTCGTAGTGGGCGTGATCAGGATAAAATGACAAGGCACCGAGGAATAGCCAACGGTAAGATTCTACCAAATTCGTGACTGAGCTAGTGGTAACGCATAGCAGCTAGCAGCTACTACCGCCCACCTCGAACAACATTCCGAAAATCGTGGGTGGTCACAAATCAAATCACAAAATAATAAACATTGTATTGAAGAAGTTTGTCCGAATGAAGAAGCAACCTCCTATTGGCCCGACCATGGCTCCTTGATAGGTTTTAAGGATCAAACCACTCAACCATTTTAGGCTATTAAACGAGTAAAAGTTAGGATCTTCGCAAAAACAGTAAGTCAAAATTATACCTAAATTAGGGTTTCTAGATCTATGGTCTTCGATCGGATCTTAATCAAAAGCAAGACATGTCATCTTGCCTCTACTAAGTCCTCTAACGCTCGCCTCACCATCATCGAACGAATCTGAGGTAGAAGACAATGGTACTAGCCAATTTTCCACGTTGAACCCGCCATTTTATTTCCTTTTTGATTTTCTGAGATCTAACCTAGCATGTGATACACAAGAAAAAGGGTTTAGCCCTCTTTTATAAAACCAAACGAAATTAAAGGAGCCAGTTAGAACATGCCATACCATTTCAAATAATATATCAACACATTTGATTATTTATTTGAAATGGTCATCATATGTTGAACAATCTGATGTGTGACCACATAGGTTATTATAACGTTGTCAATAATTTAAATCGTATTTAAATTATAAATAGTAAGCGGCATCTAGTAATACATCGCTGCTACCCAAGTTATAATAAGATCAATTAACAATTCGATACAACCTTTTGTGACCAGTGTCTCAATGTAATATAATCCTTTTAGCCAGTATATCTAGAATTAAACTCGAGGCACGGAACGTATCATCTTCTTTATAATTTAATCAGTTTATCTTGATCAATGAGTAGACTATTTAAAATCAATATTTGAGCATGACCATGCATTTCATAGTCTCACTCAATCAAGAGGCCTATGGATATCACTACGGATATATCCTAGGGTTAAATTCCTTCTATATCATTCATAATTTTCATTTGACTTGAGATGTATCCAATAATCACCTTTAACATCTACTCTGTTACAAGTGACTTTTAATGATATCAAAACACAAATATCCTTGAATAAAATTATAATGATTTCAGGTTTGAGGACCATTACATCACTGTCACTATGAGAATAACTTATGATACTGTTAATTATATTCCATGTAGTTTTCTCATGGTGGGTCAGTACAATACGCTATTTTCTGATACATATTTGTGTCTTGACATTAATATCATGTATATTAATGATCAATGAGATGTGATCATCAGTCAATCAACATACTAGTCTCAATGTTTTATTGTTGTCCTTTATAAACAATAAAACTTGCCTAGGGACATTTAAGAATTATAATACATTATATATTATATAATCTCAAGTTCAAGTCACTTACTTGAACTATATAATTCCGTATATTATTTTAAGGACTTCTATTATGTTAATATTTATATTACGCAGTAAACTCAAGTTCAAGTCGCTTACTTGAACTATATAATTCCGTATATTATTTTAAGGACTTCTATTATGTTAATATTTATATTACGTAGTAAATATAACATAACAGAATATTTTTGTTCCAAGTAAAACAATAACACCAATAATTTTATTAATCACACAAATGGATTTCCTCTAGGGAATAAACTCTAACAACTTCCCACTTGCACTAGATTCAATCATTCATGTATCATATACTTATGAAACTAGTGTGACTATTAAACTTCTGCTGCGACAAAGTTTAATTCGGTAGGTCTGCAACATTACAACTTTTGCAACTTTGCAGATATGTACATTTCCCTATGAACAACTTCACATAAGAATTATATTTATTAAATATATGTTTGGATTGATAGTGAGTTTAAGGGTTTAGGCCTGAGCAATAGCCACATTGTTATCGTAATGTAAATCATTGGATCAACAATGAATTAAGTTCAGTTATGAATTCTCAGAATCAATATCTATTTCTTGTTTGTCAACTAACATTATTCACAATAATTAATGTGTTATTAGTATATAACATTAGAATTATTGTGTCATTCCCACTCAATTTCTTGTCTATACAAGATTCAAAAGTATTTTGTGGTTTCCGAGACATTTCAAATCCTATTTCATTCTCATTGGTGTCTTAGAGACTAGTTTTCAGTGTACAGACTGAAGCGTTCACTTCCACGAAAACTGCCATAATTTTTAAACGAAGTATCCGAATTCGACGAAACCGGACAATTCGGAAAGCCTGAAGCGAATGCAACGACTTTTGCCTAGTATGTTTTAGTCAAATTCCCTCATCTATGGGGTGATAACCATAAATTTGTTCGCTGGTCTATCATTAACATTCTTGGTTTTATATTTGAAATGGTCGTGATATGTTATGTAAGTTGTATACAATTGCTATATATTGTATATATGTTTGATTCTTATGTGTATGTGAGTATGTGGTAGGTGTTATGAAGTCGTGCTACGCGTTGGAGCTCACTTGCGCTAAATGCTAAATGCTAAGGTAAATAAAAACCGTAAAATAAACGCTTAAAGAGGTACGTATTTGGGGTTGTATAAAGCTTGGTGGTTTGTTTTTGTTTTCCCTTGGTTCAGGGATGCCTCATCGTTGATGAGATGTATATTTTGGATTGATATATGTATCGGGATTTTTCCCGGGCCTTCCGTACAGGGGAGATGCTGCCGAAATTTCCGTGATTTCAAGAGTTAGAAAATTTATGGGGTTTTACAACTATATACTTATCTTATAAATGTTATTTTATAAGTATGGAATTTGAAAGTGTGATTTATTTTATACCTTATCTCGTTCTCTTTTCGAGGACGAAAAGCTTTTAAGTGGGGGAGAATGTAACATCCCAACATTTTCTGTATATTTTAAATTTAGATTTAAAATAAATAAATGAGTTAATCTTAGAAAAATCAAATTTTGTTGGTTTTATGTCGATAATTATTCGAATTTAGTATGAATAGATTTTTCAAATTTAGTTTTATTTAAAAGGGCTATAATTTGAAATTGAATTTTTAAATAATAAAATTTATCTGAGGGGGTGAATTTAAAAAGTTGAATTCAAATTTAAATTGGAAACTGTGAAATTCTAAGTCGTTGAATAATAATTGAAATTCAAATCAAAAAAAAAATTGAATAACCAAATTTGAGAAGAATTTGTGAAATCGATTTTTAACTTTATTTAAGTTTAATTTGATTTAAATTAGAATTTTTAAATTTTTTTTTATTAAAAGGGATTCAAACTTAGTTGTTAGAAGATGGAATTTAAGTTGTTTAAATTTAATTTGAAATTTTTTTTTTAAATTTGAAAATATTCAAATATGGAACTTGAAATCGATGAAATGAATTTATAGATTTATTTAAGTTATAAGTTGATTTAAATTTGAATTTGTAAATATTAAGTTTGAATTAAACAGTTAATTGAATTTTTAAATATCTTATTAATTAATTAACTGTGGAATTTAACTATTTTGGCGACTATCTCGGAATTCGACGAAACTGGCGCCGTTGGAACCGGAACGGTGAATTATGGTAGGATCCCAATTTGCGTTACAATCCGACTTACCGTTTGGTCGCACGAGAGAAATTGTGAACGAGATCACTATAAATGGATAATTGGGTATTTCTCTAATTGGGCCTCCTATATATATCTATATATAAAACCTCTTATCCATCTCATTCAGCCATTTTTCACCAGACGTTGTTTTCTCTCCACCTACTTTTCTCTAATGGCTGAAATAAATTGCAAACCCTTTTTCAAACAAAAATCCAAACTTGAAATTTCAAATATCTTCAAACCATAGAGTATTACGTATCAAATCGAAGCTCTCAACTAGTAGAACTCAGATCTACCACTAATCGTCGCATGCAGTAACTGGTTTGGCCAGAAATCGAAAGTCAAACTATTGAAATTCCCTAAGCTTAAAATTAGGGGTTTTTGATTTAGGGTTCAATCGAGGAATCTAAGGTCTGGGTTTTGTAGAGAGGAGGAATACGAGTTCGGGGGTGGTGTTTGGTGGTCGTAACATGGTTTGTGGAGTCGGAAATTCGCATATTAGGGTTTGAGAACCCCTACGTTCATCTCGGCGGCGACGGACAAAGACACCACCGGAAGTGGTGGCACCGCCTCGGGAAGGTACGCCTGGGTCTCCTCTTTCGATTGGAGGTCGGAGCTCGTCAAACGGTGGTCGGATTTGTGCGCCACGGTCAGTCAAAGAGGCGGTTTGAATGGGTGCTTTCATAGGTTCCTGTAGCGTGAAATTGGACGAGCGGGAAGAAGCTTCCCTGCTGACGTGTCCAGATTTGAGTGGTGAGGAACCTATTTTTTTTATTTTTTTTATATAATTTAAATTTCAAACAGTAAAAACACTAATAACTTACTCGTTTTGACTCGGATTTGGATGCAGTTTGTTGCGTTGGGATCGTGGCGAAATTGCGGACGTTTTGGCACTAACCTGGCTGCGTTTGGAGACTGTCAAATTTTGGCCCTTAGTTGGACGTCCGATCCACTAAGGACTCAAAGGTGAGTGATTCTTCGCTCACGAAATACTAAATTATTCCCATATTTATTAAATTAAATTATGAAGTAAATTTGGTTGCATGTTTGTGTTGTTGATGAACGATTGTTTAAGTTTGACATGCAAGTGTTAATATGCAAATAAAATCGATAATTAGTTATTTAAATTTAATTTAAATTTCTAATTAGAAATCCCGACACTTGTTAACCAGTAAAATGATTTCATTTACTGTTTGAATGAAATGATGTGATGGATGCCCTGATTTAATTTGATTGATGAATGAATGCTGCATGAACTGGCTGTTTATTCAGTACATGATATTCCATGCATTTTCGATAAATCCCAATTTCTCACCTTTGATGTTACGGGCATCTAATAAATCCGGGATTTATCAAATTGAATGAATTAAGAACACAGGTTGAAATGATACATACCTGTGACCCTGAATTGGATTGAAATGATAGACCCATCCCGAAATATCGAGAAATTAAATTTAAGACTCACTTGGCCATAGGATAGCAAACTATATATGGACATCGGCTGGTTAAATGATTTTAATATTCAAAATTCTATTTTATGGAAATTTCATTCAAGGGAAACGTATTGATTTCGATAAGTTTTATTTTCCTTGAAATCTGAATCTTAAATATGATCTGAAATGATTTAAGAAATTTTGTTTCTTAAGCGAATTGAAGTGTTAAAAATTCAAATTTTTGATTTGGGTTTTGTAAGAATTGGGTAGATTCAGATTTAAATAAATTCTTATATAATTTAAATTTTTGAATCAAGATAATGGAGAATACTCGAAAATTGTTCTTCAAACCTAATTCGAGTATGGTCTTGAATCCTTGAATTTGAAACGGGTTGAAATGGGATTTGAAATAAGTCCTTGAGCTAAGCAACTCCATTGAAACTGGAGTTTAGATTCGAGTATCGAAGTTCGGAAGGAAGAATCGATTTTTAGTAAAGAATTTATAAATATATATAATTTTGATTTTTATAGCTATTCTTTCTTGAAATTTATTTTATTAAATTTTTATCCATAACTATTTTATATAACCAAAATTTTCTTATATTCTTTGATTTAAAACTATTTAGTGAATTTTCAAATCTATATATATATATATATATATAGTGTTTTAAACTTATTTATCCTTTTTTTACTATTATATTCTATACATATATTATTTATATAAAGGTTTCTTTATAAACATCTATCTTTTAAATTTATATCTTATAAGTGTAATTTTTCCTCCGAATGGAAAGTGCTGGATCTAAGATCGTTGTTGAAATGGAGTTGAGATAAAAGTATTTCTTTATGAATCGATTTCGAACCGTTTTCAAATATGGAAGATGGTTTATATTCCACTAAATATAAACTTATCTCCTAAGGGGATTGAAAGTAAGTTATAGAAGTATATATATTCTATTTGAATATGAATGAATTTCGAATATGAATCGATTTGGAATAATTTGAAATCTTTTGAGATTGAATATATTCTATTTGAATATAAGTCGATTTTTGAAATACTATATGATTATGATATAAGATATGGAAATATATTCTAATTTTAGAATATAATCGGGTTGGTATGATTTATGATATTTCGATATGAAACTATATTCTATTTTTGAATATAAATTTGGTTCGAGACAAAATACGATATTTTGATATGAAAGCGAACCTTTGAAATGTAAAAGAACCAACCGATGTGAAAGATGTAAGCGTTGGTGGTCAAAGAGACCGGAGTCGGCATAAGGCATACTCTCTGTCAGTGTCGATACCACTTTGACAACTATAAACGTTTTGACGTATCTGTGAACGTTCCGACGTATCCAGAATGAGATATGATGACTTGAAGGCGATTATTTAATCGAAGGAAGATGAGCGATTGCGAAATAGCCCTAACCTTCGGGTCAGAATTAAAATGACTAAAACAGGAGCTATACCGTGACTAATTGAGATAGCACCTTTGATCGGACTCACTCCTTCGATATTAGTTCTATGACAATGATGATTTGGGCCTATTTTGACTTTGGGAGTGTGTTCCGAGGTGGGCGGTAGTGGCTGCTATGCGTTACCACCGGTCCGAGAGTGCAATTGGGAGAATCCTACCCTGGGCATTGCCTCGAGTGCCTTGTCATATATATCCTTATCGAGCCCCATACGATTTTGATTTAGCATTGCCTTCTATGGAGTTCCCTCTGATAACACCAGTACGGTGAATTTACGGTACTATATAGACTGTTGGTGCCTGTAAACGGCGTAAGGGTAATATGGTAATCCCGCTTACGCTATTTTTAGTATTTATACTTTACTGAATAGACATTATAATAATAGCGTATTATTATATAGATATTAGTTTAACGGATCCTCGAGAGATGGAAAAATCCCGTAACATCTCTTGAGTTACTGAACCCATGACACTGGTATTATTTCGTATTTTAATTTGACTAATATGAGAATGATTTAGTGATGATCCGAGTGTTTGTTGTGTCTTATTTTTATGCAATACGCTCGGGTCAGCAGGCGCTTGCAGTTAACAGGGATGACTGTGACTGGGAGATCGAAGACGAAGATTTGGTATATCTATTATCTATACATATGTATTTCTGCTGCATTTTAATTCCGCTGTTATGTTATGTAAACATGTTTATGTGTAACTCTGATAATCATTGAATGTTAAATCAATGTATACTTTCAATTATTTTAAACTGCTATCGTTTATTATATGTTGTCCTTCCGCGGTGAGATTCTGTGATTGGTTCTTTTCTTTCTTCTTTTTCTTCTTTTCCCAATAACTACTTGCATTTGCGATTTGTTTGGGTCGACATGTGTGGTTTATTGTCGATTCGAACGGTCAAAAATTTGGGTCGTTACATTTGGTATCAGAGCGATGGTTAGCGATAACCTTGGCTCTGTTTGGGAATCAACTCATTAGAGATGGGGCTAGGAACGCCCTAGAATGAGTTTGAGTGATATGAGAGAGCGTACTTGTATTTGGTTATAAATTGGTTTACTTCATGTTGATTTGTTCTGTTGAATATTTATGGATTCTGGTCGCTATTTGGGACGCCATAGAATCGATAGGAATCTCTAAATAATCGAACAGAATGATCGACATAATATGGTTTTCAACTATATTTTTTTCAAAAAAAAAATATCAGTTATATTATTGGTTCAATCATATATATTTATATCCGTTTTAGTAGGTGGTAATATTTAGTTATCACCTATTATGGGTGATTAGTTAATAAATCTAATAAGGGAATTATATGGTTTAAGAAAATATTAGAAGTGAAATGATACTTTTAAGTATCATTGGGTGAAACGATTTGCGATTAAAATAGAAATGAACTGAAACCTTGATCCTGGGTATTTTGAAATAGTTTTGCCAAAGTTTGAAATAACATTGTATTATGAGGAATAGTTTTGGAAATAGTTTTCAAAAGGATATTTAACATATAAGTGTGAAATCTCCACTTAGACTTTGGAAATGACTTCGGTAATGAGTGCACGCATTACCGATGTTATTTTGAAGAGTCTGAGTGGGGGAGAACACCCGATGATTTTAGTGGGTTGACAGAAGATTTTGAATTGAAATTCCATATGGTATAAATTTTATATAAAGTATTTGTGTATGTTCTTTAAAGGTTGAATTCAAATTTTACTCGAGGTTCAAATTTTATTTGTTCTTTTGGTAATTAAAGATTTGGATTTAAAATTTATGGCATGTTTTTCTATAAAATAGTATAAGTACTTAGATTATTTTAAACTTGGTTTAAACCCGGAATCAAGGTATTTAGGTTCATCTTAACTAATACTATTGATTGGATGCTAAATTAACTCGATTGAAATCATGTAATGAACTTAAGTATTATAAGAAAAGATGTGGTCGTTGAAATGCTTAAGCATGGACGATAACAAGTTAAAGAAATTATATGTTTGATTGATGGAAGTGTTAGAGAAAAATCTAAAATAACTCGATTCATTTGAATTTTTTTTTAGACTTTGAAATCACCTTAACTATTGACATTAACTTAAGAACTTAAGTTACTCGAGCCATTGAAATTGGACTTTGAAACCATGAAATAGACTTAAATATTAAGTTGGTCAATAAGAGTGCTGGAGGAAACCAAAGTTAAGTAAAACCAAATTTAATTGAATTCGACTAAAATAAATTGGAATAAGTTTGTTGTGTTAGTAAATTGGCAATAGCCTATGCCTTGGCCAATTAATAAATAAGTGAGGTAGTCGAGAAGAAGTGAAAAAAAAATTGATTAGTTAATAAAAACGTGAATTGCCAATAAATATAAATAAAGGAAAAATTTGTTAAATTAGTATATATGTGAAATCAAGGCATAGGAAATCTAAATGGGGTAAAATCTCATTTGAACAATATATCGGATATAAATCTAAGTATAAACTTGAGTCCTTAATTCAATCCATGATTTGTGAGTGAATAAATATATTCTGTAAATAGAATAAGGTTCAATTTGGAATGAAATGGACTAAGAGAATAAGGGGAGGGTTAAATGAATGAGGGGAAAGGCCAAAACAAGAGAATGTAAAGTAAATATATAATTTGGCTTATTTGGAATAAGATAATGAAGTAAAACGAATTCTAATTTGAGAATTTGAAATACTGAAATGAGATATAAGAATAGAATTTAATCTGGGTTGGAATAATTTGATTTATATGAATAACTTAAGGGTAAATGATGGCATCAATAAGTGATAACCACATCTAGTGGTCAAGGGTGCTAAGGTGGAAATCCGAAGGTTGAAACCCCAGCTCAAACGAATCCACATTTAAAGGAAAATTTTGGTTGAACTAAATAGACATGAAGGTGAATTTTAAAAATCCCCTTTTGAAATGAAACCATTGGTAATGGAAACAGATGCAAATGAGTTGGCAAATGGATTCATGCTAAGGAGTTAAAGGTCTAGTGTAATCAATTTCGTTAGAAATTTTAAGGTGAATTCAAGTTCTAATCGGAATATAACACTTGAAGTGAAACCGGAAATTGAATAGAAGAAATATCGAAATAAAGTAAGAAATTGAATATGGATCAAATTCTTGAATAATGAAGCGATAACAAAGTTAAATGTTAAGGATTTTCAAAAATATTGAAATCGAAAATGTTGAAATTTCGAATAGAAATAATCCAATGTTTATGTAAATCTGAAATAGTCGATAAGCTGAAGCTAAAGTGACCACAACTTTTGATGGGATGATCGGAATCTGACGATTCCGGACTTTTCGGAAACCTTAGAAACCGAGCTAAAACTTTCATTTATAAAGCCATATCGAATTCCTTTGTTTACTAAGATGAAATGCAAGAACTAGTCGAAGTGGTATGCGCAGAAAATAAAAATCTGAAGTGTATACCTATATTGTTTTGGCCATAACTCTCTAACAGAACGTCGGATTTTGATGTGCGAGTACAATTCGGAAAGGCTAGAATGTAAACTAAAACTTTTTCTTTATATGCTGGGTAAAATTCTGATGTTAGAAGGCTAAGAACTGGGTAGAACATTTCAGGCCTGCATTTTCAGTGTACAGACTGAAGCGTTCACTTCCACGAAAACTGCCATAACTTTTAAACGAAGTATCCGAATTCGACGAAACCGGACAATTCGGAAAGCCTGAAGCGAATGCAACGACTTTTGCCTAGTATGTTTTAGTCAAATTCCCTCATCTATGGGGTGATAACCATAAATTTGTTCGCTGGTCTATCATTAACATTCTTGGTTTTATAGTTGAAATGGTCGAGATATGTTATGTAAGTTGTATACAATTGCTATATATTGTATATATGTTTGATTCTTATGTGTATGTGAGTATGTGGCAGGTGTTATGAAGTCGTGCTACGCGTTGGAGCTCACTTGCGCTAAATGCTAAATGCTAAGGTAAATAAAAACCGTAAAATAAACGCTTAAAGAGGTACGTATTTGGGGTTGTATAAAGCTTGGTGGTTTGTTTTTGTTTTCCCTTGGTTCAGGGATGCCTCATCGTTGATGAGATGTATATTTTGGATTGATATATGTATCGGGATTTTTCCCGGGCCTTCCGTACAGGGGAGATGCTGCCGAAATTTCCGTGATTTCAAGAGTTAGAAAATTTATGGGGTTTTACAACTATATGCTTATCTTATAAATGTTATTTTATAAGTATGGAATTTGAAAGTATGATTTATTTTATACCTTATCTCGTTCTCTTTTCGAGGATGAAAAGCTTTTAAGTGGGGGAGAATGTAACATCCCAACATTTTCTGTATATTTTAAATTTAGATTTAAAATAAATAAATGAGTTAATCTTAGAAAAATCAAATTTTGTTGGTTTTATGTCGATAATTATTCGAATTTAGTATGAATAGATTTTTCAAATTTAGTTTTATTTAAAAGGGCTATAATTTGAAATTGAATATTTAAATAATAAAATTTATCTGAGGGGGTTAATTAAAAAAGTTGAATTCAAATTTAAATTGGAAACTGTGAAATTCTAAGTCGTTGAATAATAATTGAAATTCAAATCAAAAAAAAAAATTGAATAACCAAATTTGAGAAGAATTTGTGAAATCGATTTTTAACTTTATTTAAGTTTAATTTGATTTAAATTAGAATTTTTAAATTTTTTTTTTATTAAAAGGGATTCAAACTTAGTTGTTAGAAGATGGAATTTAAGTTGTTTAAATTTAATTTGAAATTTAAATTTTTTTAAATTTGAAAATATTCAAATATGGAACTTGAAATCGATGAAATGAATTTATAGATTTATTTAAGTTATAAGTTGATTTAAATTTGAATTTGTAAATATTAAGTTTGAATTAAACAGTTAATTGAATTTTTAAATATCTTATTAATTAATTAACTGTGGAATTTAACTATTTTGGCGACTATCTCGGAATTCGACGAAACTGGCGCCGTTGGAACCGGAATGGTGAATTATGGTAGGATCCCAATTTGCGTTACAATCCGACTTACCGTTTGGTCGCACGAGAGAAATTGTGAACGAGATCACTATAAATGGATAATTGGGTATTTCTCTAATTGGGCCTCCTATATATATCTATATATAAAACCTCTTATCCATCTCATTCAGCCATTTTTCACCAGACGTTGTTTTCTCTCCACCTACTTTTCTCTAATGGCTGAAATAACTTGCAAACCCTTTTTCAAACAAAAATCCAAACTTGAAATTTCAAATATCTTCAAACCATAGAGTATTACATATCAAATCGAAGCTCTCAACTAGTAGAACTCAGATCTACCACTAATCGTCGCATGCAGTAACTGGTTTGGCCAGAAATCGAAAGTCAAACTATTGAAATTCCCTAAGCTTAAAATTAGGGGTTTTTGATTTAGGGTTCAATCGAGGAATCTAAGGTCTGGGTTTTGTAGAGAGGAGGAATACGAGTTCGGGGGTGGTGTTTGGTGGTCGTAACATGGTTTGTGGAGTCGGAAATTCGCATATTAGGGTTTGAGAACCCCTACGTTCATCTCGGCGGCGGCGGACAAAGACACCACCGGAAGTGGTGGCACCGCCTTGGGAAGGTACGCCTGGGTCTCCTCTTTCGATTGGAGGTCGGAGCTCGTCAAACGGTGGTCGGATTTGTGCGCCACGGTCAGTCAAAGAGGCGGTTTGAATGGGTGCTTTCAGAGGTTCCTGTAGCGTGAAATTGGACGAGCGGGAAGAAGCTTCCCTGCTGACGTGTCCAGATTTGAGTGGTGAGGAACCTATTTTTTTTATTTTTTTTATGTAATTTAAATTTCAAACAGTAAAAACACTAATAACTTACTCGTTTTGACTCGGATTTGGACGCGGTTTGTTGCGTTGGGATCGTGGCGAAATTGCGGACGTTTTGGCACTAACCTGGCTGCGTTTGGAGACTGTCAAATTTTGGCCCTTAGTTGGACGTCCAATCCACTGAGGACTCAAAGGTGAGTGATTCTTCGCTCACGAAATACTAAATTATTCCCATATTTATTAAATTAAATTATGAAGTAAATTTGGTTGCATGTTTGTGTTGTTGATGAACGATTGTTTAAGTTTGACATGCAAGTGTTAATATGCAAATAAAATCGATAATTAGCTATTTAAATTTAATTTAAATTTCTAATTAGAAATCCCGACACTTGTTAACCAGTAAAATGATTTCATTTACTGTTTGAATGAAATGATGTGATGGATGCCTTTATTTAATTTGATTGATGAATGAATGCTGCATGAACTTTCTGTTTATTCAGTACATGATATTCCATGCATTTTCGATAAATCCCAACTTCTCACCTTTGATGTTACGGGCATCTAATAAATCCGGGATTTATCAAATTGAATGAATTAAGAACACAGGTTGAAATGATACATACCTGTGACCCTGAATTGGATTGAAATGATAGATCCATCCCGAAATATCGAGAAATTAAATTTAAGACTCACTTGGCCATAGGATAGCAAACTATATATGGACATCGGTTGGTTAAATGATTTTAATATTCGAAATTCTATTTTATGGAAATTTCATTCAAGGGAAACGTATTGATTTCGATAAGTTTTATTTTCCTTGAAATCTGAATCTTAAATATGATCTGAAATGATTTAAGGAATTTTGTTTCTTAAGCGAATTGAAGTGTTAAAAATTCAAATTTTTGATTTGGGTTTTGTAAGAATTGGGTAGATTCAGATTTAAATAAATTCTTATATAATTTAAATTTTTGAATCAAGATAATGGAGAATACTCGAAAATTGTTCTTCAAACCTAATTCGAGTATGGTCTTGAATCCTTGAATTTGAAACGGGTTGAAATGGGATTTGAAATAAGTCCTTGAGCTAAGCAACTCCATTGAAACTGGAGTTTAGATTCAAGTATCGAAGTTCGGAAGGAAGAATCGATTTTTAGTAAAGAATTTATAAATATATATAATTTTGATTTTTATATCTATTCTTTCTTGAAATTTATTTTATTAATTTTTTATCCATAACTATTTTATATAACCAAAATTTTCTTATATTCTTTGATTTAAAACTATTTAGTGAATTCTAAAATATATATATATATATAGTGTTTTAAACTTATTTATCCTATTTTTTTTACTATTATATTCTATATATATATTATTTATATAAAGGTTTCTTTATAAACATCTATCTTTTAAATTTATATCTTATAAGTGTAATTTTTCCTCCGAATGGAAAGTGCTGGATCTAAGATCGTTGTTGAAATGGAGTTAAGATAAAAGTATTTCTTTATGAATCGATTTCAAACCGTTTTCAAATATGGAAGATGGTTTATATTCCACTAAATATAAACTTATCTCCTAAGGGGATTGAAAGTAAGTTATAGAAGTATATATATTCTATTTGAATATGAATGAATTTCGAATATGAATCGATTTGGAATAATTTGAAATCTTTTGAGATTGAATATATTCTATTTGAATATAAGTCGATTTTTGAAATACTATATGATTATGATATAAGATATGGAAATATATTCTAATTTTAGAATATAATCGGGTTGGTATGATTTATGATATTTCGATATGAAACTATATTCTATTTTTGAATATAAATTTGGTTCGAGACAAAATACGATATTTTGATATGAAAGCGAACCTTTGAAATGTAAAAGAACCAACCGATGTGAAAGACGTAAGCGTTGGTGGTCAAAGAGACCGGAGTCGGCATAAGGCATACTCTCTGTCAGTGTCGATACCACTTTGACAACTATAAACGTTTTGACGTATCTGTGAACGTTCCGACGTATCCAGAATGAGATATGATGACTTGAAGGCGATTATTTAATCGAAGGAAGATGAGCGATTAGGAAATAGCCCTGACCTTCAGGTCAGAATTAAAATGACTAAAACAGGAGCTATACCGTGACTAATTGAGGTAGCACCTTTGATCGGACTCACTCCTTCGATACTATTTCTATGACAATGATAATTTGGGCCCGTTTTGACTTTGGGAGTGTGTTCCGATGTGGGCGGTAGTGGCTGCTATGCGTTACCACCGGTCCGGGAGTGCAATTGGGAGAATCCTACCCTGGGCATTGCCTCGAGTGCCTTGTCATATATATCCTTTTCGAGCCCCATACGATTTTGATTTAGCATTGCCTTCTATGGAGTGCCCTCTGATAACACCAGTACGGTGAATTTACGGTACTATATAGACTGTTGGTGCCTGTAAACGGCGTAAGGGTAATATGGTAATCCCGCTTACGCTATTTTCAGTATTTATACTTTACTGAATAGACATTATAATAATAGCGTATTATTATATAGATATTAGTTTAACGGATCCTCGAGAGATGGAAAAATCCCGTAACATCTCTTGAATTACTTCACCCATGACACTGGTATTTTTTCGTATTTTAATTTGACTAATATGAGAATGATTTAGTGCTGATCCGAGTGTTTGTTGTGTCTTATTTTTATGCAATACGCTCGGGTCAGCAGGCGCTTGCAGTTAACAGGGATGACTGTGACTGGGAGATCGAAGACGAAGATTTGGTATATCTATTATCTATACATATGTATTTCTGCTGCATTTTAATTCCGCTGTTATGTTATGTAAACCTGTTTATGTGTAACTCTGATAATCATTGAATGTTAAATCAATGTATACTTTCAATTATTTTAAACTGCTATCGTTTATTATATGTTGTCCTTCCGCGGTGAGATTCTGTGATTGGTTCTTTTCTTTCTTCTTTTTCTTCTTTTCCCAATAACTACCTGCATTTGCGATTTGTTTGGGTCGACATGTGTGGTTTATTGTCGATTCGAACGGTCAAAAATTTGGGTCGTTACAGTGCGACTTCTCCTTTTAGACATACCATTCCAATATGGTGGTCAAGGTGGAGTGAATTGTGAAACAATTTCAAACTCATCTGGATAGTCATTAGATAATTGGGTCAAATATTCTCTTCGTTCTGCTCGAAGAGAATTTATTATTCTATCAAAATTGGTTTTGAACTTCATTTTTGAATTCTTTGGACTTTTCAAAGGATTCTGAATTGTGTTTCATAAGATACACATATCTATATCTAATGACATTTTCAGTAAATATAATGATGTAATAAAACCTGCCTCTAGCTTATGTATTTATTGCTCCGCATATACATCATTATGTACGAGACCCAATACTTATCACTCATTCACTTTGTCAAGTGAAAGGTGATTTAGTTACATTTCCTAATAAACAAGATTTTCATTCTTTATATGATTCAAAATCAAATGATTTCAAAATTCCATCATAATGGAGTTTTGATATGCTTCTCTTGTTTATTCGGGTTAACTGGCAATGCTAAGGTATGTTGGATTTAAATTACTAAATTTAATCCATTAAGTATTTATATCAAGTAAATTATAGTTAACGATTTATAAAGATCATTAACTATTTGTGAAATTCCATAGATATTTCATTTAAATAAAATGAATAACAATTGTTCTTTCATTACAAATAAAATTTAGACTTGCCTAAGGTATATTATAACATTTATTTTAAATTGAATTTTCATAATAAAAATTATTTTAATTATTCAATTAAGCTAGTACATAGAACAAGCAGCTTCCTATGGACAATCCAACAACATTTGTTTCATTCCCAAATGTAAG
The DNA here is from genome assembly GCA_030737875.1 of Allium sativum. Classification (NCBI taxonomy): domain Eukaryota; kingdom Viridiplantae; phylum Streptophyta; class Magnoliopsida; order Asparagales; family Amaryllidaceae; genus Allium; species Allium sativum. The sequence goes on along the minus strand of CM060916.1, from coordinate 1,039,067,471 downwards.
CCCACTTGTCCTTTTTTCAGATTTCTACTTATTTTGCAATTCCTGCAAATTTACATACATCTATGTGATTCATATCTAGTATTTAATACTGGTGATGTGTAAGTAAATTGTTATAATATTTATATATTATTTGGTTAAGATCATATTTCAATTTTCAATTTAGATCTTCTCTATATTTCTAATACAACTATGTTTAATTTGTTTAAGGATTCAATGTTAGTCAAGAAATTTGATTTAATTCAATTTATCATTCTCAAGGACTAGTTCAAATTAACAAAATTATTTGTTATTTAATACTACAATAGATAATAAATAATAACTGATTCTGTAATATTTATTTAATATAAATTTTTGACAATAAAAATTATACTAACATAATTGTATAAAATTTTAAACTAAAATACGCTCCCACTCAGATTAACAATCCTTTATTTATACATATATATCAGTATATATATACAATGGTATTCCAAGATCAATATCTAGTCATGCCTTGACCCAACTATGGCTAATCCCCAAAACACTACCTTTTAGGTAGACATCTTATGTCAATTATATCGTGTACATAACTCTTCGATCGCATGATGAACATTTTATTTGGTATTATTCATTTGTTCAAAATATAGAATAATTCACGCTATTGTCTATAAGGCCATAATCCTATTATGCAGTCTTAGTTAAATCAGACCCAATAATATAGTCGAAGCACCAAAATTACTCCTACCGCATATAACCAAAATAAAAGGTGCACAAAGCTTTGGCGTTAGTTACATCCAATGAGACTGGCATTGATGGGTGTATTATTAGAAGACTTCACCATGATTTAATATAACAAAATTTGTTTTAAAGAGAATTTTATAATTCGTAGTGACAAACAATATCGGAGTTACTTACATATATCAAAATATATGTATTTTATTTTCATAATATTAATTGGATTTAAATAATATATATATGAACCATATATATATATATATATATATATATATATGTGTGTGTGTGTGTGTGTGTGTGTGTATTTAAACTCAATGATATATGGGTATCATACCTACATTTTTTTTGAAAATTTCAAAATAACTAGTTATTTTAATTTTATTATCAATAATTACATTCAATTCTAATATGAATTTTAATTAACCAATTCTACTTCCATATTTATATAAATTTGACACATGCTCATAGTTTCTGAATTTCTTGTTCAAAACAATAAACTACTATTACCAACATGTATAAGGCAGTTGACATATATCTATCTATACATGTATTTATACTTACACATGCCATATATAATCTAATTATATATATAAATATATAATGGTACTTGTATATGAGAGTATATTAATAGACGCAAAAGGGTCATTTTCTAAATAATGCATACTTACTAGAATTACACAGACTACAAATTTAAAAAGTTGCGCATAAAACAAACAATTAATTTTACACGTGCCGCTTCTCACTTTACACTATTTTATACAGTTATCTAAACATATATATATATATATATATATCAATTGCTAATAGTATAAACTTTTATACATTTATTGACCCAGCAATTAATATAAAAGCAGCTTTGCAATTTCAGCAAATTGCTGAACCCAGGCTCTTGATTGAACCGCCTTCCTCCCACTGAAACAATTTCAACAATCACACTTCTTCCTTATTAAAAAAAATTAATTTGAAGGGTCAATATGTTTTGAATACATCGAATGTATTTTATGTACATGCATACATCAAATGCATACATATTTTTGTATGCGTGAAATTATACATACATCAAATGTGTGTGTGTGAATATATATATATATATATATATATATATATATATATGTGTGTGTGTGTGTGTGTGTGTGTGTGTGTGCATTAAGTCTATTTCCTTTCAGTATCTAGATACAGTCAGGTTTCAAAACAGGTTCTTGCGTAATTCAAAAGCATGTTTTTAAAACAGAGGTTTAAAACATAGATGTCCCTAGGAATGTCGCATAATCATTATATTTTTTTTTGAAATTTGGTAACTTATATTAATAATCAACAAAGTACATACCAAGGTTAGAATACTAACGAAATACAAATAGTAATGCAAGAAAACATAAATCAAAAGGTAGCAATCCATACACCCTTGCGCTTCAGCTTCATTTCCACTACTGTTCTTCACTAAACATTGGCTTTTAGAAGCAGAAAATACTACTTTCAAGTTTATCCAAGGTAAGGATACTGCGCCATGACCGCAGATACCGAATGACATTCGCTTTGATTCAGAATCAACTGGATAACCAGTATTTAGCAACTATTTCTTTCTCTTCAGCAAAGTATTCAACTATTAAGTCCAATAACACATCGCAACATTGTGTTTTCATGGAGAAATCACTTAGACATAATAACCAGCACCAAAACCCACAAACCAAACACCAACCAATCACTGGAAAAGTAGTCGAAGTAGCAAAGCTGCTGTATAGAACCGGAAAAGAGGATCGGTTAAGGGAAATTGGAATTGAAAAGGTTCAATAACGCCGGAACATGCTAGAACCCAATACCCGAATGGCTTAATCCTCTGAGTTCGTACAACGATGCCTAAAACCACAAACGAACCACCATGGCAAACGAGTGGTGAAGGCAAAGTGCAGATCTGTAGCGTGGAGGATAAATCAAGATCTGAGAATGAACGAGACGGTTCGATTGATATATGGAATTTTGAGCTGTAACTAGGGTTAGATCTGATATTATAATCGGGTTCAGATTTAAAAGCTACGCAGACGAAAGCAGGGTATATATATATGTATATATATATATATGAGGCAGTTCAATTTGTAAAGGTCAAAATAGCTTAAAGACCGAAATTACAACCTGGAATTAAAACTTGTGGTAACATATACATGTATGAACTAGTTTGATTCATTTTCCAACAAAAAACCGAAAAATCCATTATAATTATATAAATATTTGATTAAATAATCTGATGTAACCAATGTTCACATGGTTGAGAATTAATACTTAAAACAAGTCATACTTGTTCAATCTAAATCATATTTGCATCATTGCATCAAATGCAGTGATTTATTTTTTCAGATTTAATACTCAGTTAAAGATTAGCTTTCTTTTTTTTATTCCAACATTAAAACAATAATAGAGATATGATATTTCATCTAACAATCTAACATTGACATTTAATATATATATATATATATATATATCCATTAGTCCTGCATCATCATGTGCTAGCCATATAAGTATATATCAGTATATACAAATTAATATGAGTTATTATTAGTGAATAAAACACATATCAATGTAAGGTCATATATGACTCTTCAATTCTTAGTGTTGTGTTATTCATTAGTATGAACAATTCACAATGATCCATTTTAAGTCACAAGCTATTTAGACATACATGCACATTCATAGGAATATGGTATATTTATATACTAGTACAAATATTTTGCAGCAGTAATTTTAAAACAATTTTTAAAGGCATCTTAGTTAATAACACTGTTATCTATATAAACAGTATTAAACAAAACAGAAAATCATATTTCCTGAAATAATTAAAACAATTGCAGTATATAGATATCTAGATATATATATATATATATATATATATATATATATATATCATTGTAAATATATGATTAGTCAACTAATGTTAATGTACTTCTTTACATTACATATCACATATATATAATGTTAAGAATGGGTGATACGCATACAAACCAGACAAGGTTAAATTTAAATGCCCAGAATTAATTTAAAGTTATGACTTAAACATTTGATAAAGAACATCCAGTTGTATTGAAATACAACTGCAAACAATTTTGCTATGTCCAAACTTTTGTATATTCACAATATACAAATCTGAATCAATTTTATATCCCATATCAAAAGATAGATTTATTTATCCATATTTTAATATTAAATCATATTTAAAGGTTCTGTAGATTTGATCAAGCAAAACAATTTATATGTATATATAGGTATGTACATGTATTTACATATATCAATTATGAGCACCATTCTTAAGATTTGATCATGGTTTTTGAAGCCCATGGTTTGGATACTACAAATGTCATAAGGTGTAGTTGGAAAAAGAACTTACAAAACATGTTTGTATTATTCAATCACCAGTTTGTTTATATACATAGCTTGATCATACAATAAATTCATGTATTCCAGTTTAAACTTGTTTCAAAAACTGTCTGAGATCCAGTAGCATACTCAATTGTATGCGCACCTTTATTTACAACACATGCCTAAAAAACTTGGAAAAATTGCAATAGGTTTGACATTCAAAAATGATATTACAAACCAGCATGTACAATGTAATGATCTGGGGGATTTGTTGTAACGTCTTGGATTTTTACTTAATTATTTGAATAGTGATTCAGTAATATAAATGGTTTGAAGTCCACAAGTAGTGGCGCAACGGTATGTTACCTACTTCATGTTAACGAGGTCGCGGGTTCGATACCTGTCTGCCCTACTCCCATTCAAGGCGCGGAGGTGGGTTCCCATAAAACCTATAAACTCGGTTGGGGACAACAAGCCTCTGTGCTGGGCTAGTCAAAAGGGGAGCTGCTGTGGTGGATAGGCGAGTAACCTAGCTGCCTTCGATTTCATCAGGCAGTTTTTTAAAATATATATATATATATATATATATATATATAAATGGTTTGAATTTAAATAATTTTGATTATTGAATGTAATATAAATAATGTGATAATATATTTAATTTCTGAAATGATCGAAAATGAGCTGCATTCGCAATATTGTATAATTTGGATAGTATATGATATTTAATTTAGTTATATTAACGAATATATTATTTAAATGTCAGTTGAACGTATTAATTATAATACAAATTATAATCGAGCTCGTAATGTCACAGAAGTTCGTAATATTTCGATTTAAACTTCAATTGAGTATACATAATTCGTTATAAGTCGGTTTTCTTCGAAAGAAGAAACGTTCAAATCTAGTTGATTTTACTTTTCTAATGGAAGAGAAAAACCGAGGTTTCGGCTTATGAATTGTAAGTTATTTCCAATTCAAATTTTCAGAACAATAGCGGCAAAATCTTTTTTGACCATAACGGTTATTTAAATATAATTAGATATTTTTTTTATTTTGGAAAAATCGTACTACGAGTATCACATGGCGTCGTCATGGCGATCGCTTTTTGAAAATTCAAAACACGCTTTTTCTTCTCTCAAATCGTCTCTCTCCTCACAAATCTCTTCTTTACACGTTGATCAGGTTGACAACGCTAAAAACGTTTCTGCTAATCCATCTTTTAAGGATATTCTGCTCAGGCCAGCTGTAAAGCATAATCCAGATCCGATTTTTCTAAATAATAAAAGACCTTTGTCAAAACCGTCTCCTCGCATCCTTCGCAGCTATAATGAAAATCTCAATAATATCAAATCAAAAAATGGCTGCTTCAGATGTGGTTCGACAGATCACTGGGCGAGATCATGCCGCAATCCAGTTATTTGTTTTAAATGTCATAAGACAGGGCACAAGGGTTTTAATTGCAAATCTTTTCGCTCTCCTCCCCCAAAAATGGCTGAAAGTTCCAGAAAACCAATTTCCGCTAATCGTTTCCAAAATTCTTTTGATTGGGCTCGATCGATGGTAATCATCTCTATTACGAGTGGATCTTTCTCGATACGGCAGATTGAGGAGATTTTGAAAGCCAGATATGGTCGTCGTGCCCCATCCTGGGACTGGAACGTCAAGCGAATGGGTGATGTCTTTGTTGTTCGGTTCCCACAACATCTGCTGACAGTAAACTTCCAGTATAACTTCAATTTTACCATGGGGAGAATTAACCTGAGGCGGTGGAGTCCGCGTTTTGGCAGTGTCTCGAGGGAGAAGGAAACTTTTTGGATCTTATTGAAAAATGCTCCGCTTGTATGTCGTAAGCTTGACGTCCTCCAAACAGCTCTTGAAGATTATGGAGAAGTGGAGAGAGTCCAGTACGGTGCAATTCATGATGTGGATTATTCTTGTTTGCGTGCCAAATTCACGAAGGAGGTGGGCACCCCATTGCCGAATTCAGTGGCAATTCCAATTGATGGTTTTTCCCATGTTGTTCAGATCGAAAGATGCGAGGAAGATTCGCCACCGAAAATCAATGTTCCTCTTTTCAAGCAGAGGGTGTTTGCAACTGATGGAGAGGGGAAGCTTAAAATTTTGAGTAGTAAGGATGGGGGTGCCAAAATGCATGTGGAGGAAGTGATTGCTTCGGTGGCAGATTCGGTTATTGAAGGAGAAGGGGATGTTTTTGCAAGAAGGAATAATGAAAATTATGTGGTTCGATTTGATGATGGGGTGGCAGTAGAGGTTGACGAGGTTGGTAATATTGTGGGTGTGGGTGCCAACTCCAGAGAGATCAATACCGTCGACGAAAATGAGGGAGTAGGTTTACAGGATCTTGGGGAGGAAGGCAACATGCAAGGCGCCAGAGAGGCGGTGGATGAACAAGTCATGGACAATGAATCACAAGACTTAAATTTGGCTGGGAATTTGGCGCTGGCTCCAACCAGCTCAGGGGAATGCTCGGCTACAGGTGGTAAAGGCAAGAGTGCATCGGATCATGGCGTGGTCATGCTACGTCGCAACGCACGTGGGATGGGTCACCCTTTGGCAGGTAGCATTTTTGTTCCTGCTATACTTAATACTTTGTCTAGTGATCAACTTCATGATATTGCAAGTAAATCTGGTTTTGTGTTAAATGATGATGTGATAAGTGACATTAAGAATAAAGAAAATGAGAGGGTTAAAGGTTCAACATGATTATCGTCACTTGGAATGTTAGAGGCCTAGGAACTTTTGATAAGTGCCTTAGGGTTAAAAATTACCTCAAGTCTGTAAAACCTGACATCATCATGCTTCAAGAGACCAAGATTGAAAATCCTGAACCATTTATTTTCAAATGTCTGGGGTGGGGTGTCATTGATGATTGGGCTTTTATACCTGCTGTGGGAACCTCGGGTGGCATTTTTACTGGTTGGAATAGTAATTCTTGGTTGCTTAAGCAAGAAATCAAACAAACTTACTGTCTGCATTTAGCCCTGGAATTTAAATCTACAAATGTACTTTACTTCTTTTCTAATGTTTATGGACCCAATACAAGACGAGAAAGAATGACATTATGGGCTGAGGGCTTGGACTTTTATAAACTTATGTATGGTCCCTGGGTAATTGGTGGTGACTTTAATGTTACAAGATTTATGTCTGAACGTAATGTTGTGAAAAACGCTGGCTTGGGTGACATGAACGATTTTAGTGACTTTGTTGGAAACTGTGGCCTCATTGACCTACCCATGACTAATAGAAAATATACGTGGACTGACGGTAGGACCCCTCCTACTTTAGTTCGACTCGATCGCTTCTTCATTAATTCTGCTTTTGATGACTTGCACCCCCTAACTCTTCAAAGAGGTCTTACTTCCCTTATTTCTGATCACTGCCCGGTTGTTCTCAACACTAATGTAGATTATAGAAGGAAATCTTTTTTTAAGTTCGAGAATATGTGGTGTATTGAACCAAATTTTGATGTGATGTTGCGGGAGAAGTGGATAGAGTTTCGCAACTTTGGTGATGCAGCTAGTAATTTTTGTAGGAAAATGAGACTTTTGCGTAAATTTTTAGCCAAATGGAATAGAGAAGTCTTTGGAAACATTAGAGTCAAGAAGCAGAGACTTGAATCTGAGATTATGGAGCTCAATGTGCTTGAGGAAGGGCGTAATCTAAGTGAGGCCGAGCGTGCCTTGTTAAAATCAAAAGAAAAGGAGCTTCTAACGGTGATTGATCAAGAAGAGATCTTTTGGAAACAGAGGTCGAGAACTCAGTGGCTTAAGCTTGGTGATAGTAACACAAGTTATTTCCACAAAGTTGCGAACGGTAGACGGCGTACTAACACTATATGTAGCATTTGGAAAGACGGAGTTGAAATCTGTGATCATCAAAGGATAGAGGAGGTTTTTACTGAATTTTATAAGGGAATCTTTGGTGAACGCATTGAGAATCGGGTGAATGTTGATTGGAAGAAGCTGTATCCTTCGTCTGTTGATCTTAGTGGCATTGATTCGGAGTTCTCAGAAGAGGAAATCGTCGCGGCTTTAAACGAAATGCCTGGTGATAAAGCCCCTGGCCCTGACGGTTTTCCAAATTTCTTCTATAAGAAATATTGGGATGTGATTAAAGAGGATGTTATTAACATATTCAAAGAATTTCATTCTGGTTCCTTGAGATTGGATATGTTGGGATACGCTAATGTAGTTTTGATCCCTAAGAAAGGAGGAAATGTCTCGGCTGCGGATTTTCGACCTATTAGTCTCTTGAATAGCAGTTTCAAATTGATCACGAAGGTTCTCGCAAACAGACTGAAAGCGAAGATGGACAACCTGATTGATGTGTCGCAGACAGCATTTATTAGAGGAAGATTCATTCTTGATGGTGCGGCTCTTGTTCAAGAAGTTATTTCTCATAGTGATAGACATAACGTGCCTTGCGCAATCCTGAAGTTGGACTTTGCTAAGGCCTTTGACACAGTTGACTGGAGGTTTATCATGGATCTTCTAAGCGCGAGAGGCTTTCCGTGTAAATGGCTAAACTGGATTCATTGCATTTTAACTTCAAGTAGATCCAATATTTGTGTGAATGGAGTGGCTGGCAAAACTATTGTATCCAAGCGTGGGCTGCGACAGGGTGACCCACTTTCCCCACTCCTCTTTGACTTGGCTGCCGATGTATTTTGTCGGATCCTTCAGGTGGCGAGTTCTAATGAGATTATTCAAAGCTTTGGGCGTGACCACATCATTGGGGGTATTAATTCCCTACAATATGCTGATGACACCATTATTTTTTGCAACCCTGATTGCAAGAATATTGCCTCTTTAAAATTTTTGCTTTATGCTTTTGAAAGTTTATCTGGCTTAAAAATTAATTTTCACAAGAGCAGTGTTTACACTTTGGGTTGTAGTGTTGATGTGCACAGGAATTGCGCTGAAATGCTTAACTGCATGGCTGATTCTTTCCCTCTCAAATACCTTGGTGCTTATATCCGTCCAAAGAGATTGATGAAGAGTGATTGGCAATATGTGATTGATAAAGTGGACAGGCGATTAGCGAGATGGAAAGGAAATTGTCTATCAAAGGCTGGACGTCTGGTGCTGGTGAATTCTGTTCTGGCGGCTATCCCTTTGTACTGGCTCTCTTTTTATTCGTGTCCGGGTTGGGTTGTTCAGAAGATTGATGCTGTTCGTCGGAATTATTTTTGGACCGGTACGAAGGACACGCGCAAAACCTGCTGTCTAGTGTCGTGGGATCAGGTGTGCAAGTCCAAAGTTCAAGAAGGTTTAGGTGTCATCAATTTGAAGAATATGAATCATGCATTACTCTGTAAATGGCTTTGGATTATGCTTAGCGAAAAGAAAGTTCTCTGGAAGGAGTGGATCTTAAACACTTGCTATGGTGGTAGATTCGACTGGAATGCGGACATTTCCCATTGCTCAATATTCTGGCGTGGTGTTATGGCAAATGTTCACTGGATGAAGATTGGGACTGAGATTGTAGTTAAAAACGGCCGAAGCGTCTCTTTCTGGTATGACTGTTGGTTGCTTCCTATCCCCTTGCGTAATGAATTTGCCGATCTGTTTGCTATTGCATGCAACAAAGGTGCTTCGGTCTGTGAAATGTTTAATGCGAATTCTGCTAACTTTAAATGGAACCTGTCCTTTAGTCGTATTGTGGCTGGTAATGCTCTGCTTCAACTTTGTGGACTTATTCGTTTGCTTGAAGATGTTCACCTTCATAGCAATGAGGAGGATGACTTTGAGTGGAAGATTGGTGGTAAATTTTGCGTGAGTGCACTTTATAAGTTGATGAACTTCTCAGGAAGAAAGTACGATGGATTCATGAGAATGTGGAGTTTTAAAGCTGTACCTGCTAAGGTCAGGATACATATGTGGACGATCATGCACAACAAGCTCAATACAGTGAAAAGATTAAGGCTTAAAGGTGTTCATATTACTGGGGGATGTGTTTTCTGCAATGACGATGACGAGGATTATATGCATCTTTTTCTTGATTGCGATTTCGCCTTTTACGTGTGGACGAAGTGTTTAGTTAGCCTTAATATCTGCTTAGACTGGTCTCACTTCATCTCTGACCAATTTCTCTTCTGGAATAGTACTATTATTACATTACCTGACACTGACATGCGCCATATGTTTGCTCTTTTGAACTTTGCTTATGTTTGGATCCTCTGGCATGAACGCAACTCACGAAAGTTTAAATGCAAAATGAAACGGCCCAACTCAGTTATTTTTCGCATACTTAATTTTGTTTCTCTTTGGTCAGGCAATGAAGAAATCAGGTTTGTTGACACAATCGGAGCTAGAGTGATGGACATGGCCCGTGGTAGCAGAGCTTGATGTTGCCATGATTCACTTTACTGGGTTTGCATGCTGTTTTTGCTGTAGTTTCATAAAATTTTTGGACTCTATGTAAACATGCCTGCGTGCATGTATTTTGATTGTACATATGTATGTAAATATATGTAACTATTGTAACTAGTAGATAGCTCTATGTATGCTGAACACGATGTACTTGCTCTATGCCTAATGAATGAATGAAGGCGTGAATCTAGCGATTCACTACCTTTTTTGCATCAAAAAAAATATAATTAGATATTGGTTTCGATTTTGGATAAGATTTTTGAGATGAATTTTTAATTTAATTTTGAAATTTTTTTCCATAATTTTTAATTTGGAAAATAAGCAACTTTTTATTTAACGTATTTTGCACCCTATATCAGCATTTTGGGGTTTCACAGAATAAGCCAACTTATATTTTATTATATTTTTGGGAGCATGACACATCAGTCGACACGATTGTATTTTTATTTTTGTCCATAGAAATATGTACGTGAACGGAATTGTTCGTAGCGGGGTACGGTAAATTTTATAACTTAAACCTAAACTAATCAATCTATGCACGGGCAGATGAAAATTTTAATCAATTTGTGTTTGAATGTAAACTAACAAATTAAAAGGGGTAGATGCAAGTTTTGCATGGCTCAATTAAATCTTTCCCATGTCATGGCTATTTACATATATTTGTTCCCAAGCATTCTAAAGCCTACAGGGAGGTATGATTTGTTTTATACCCATAAACGATTATGCATACATCGATACAACTGGTCCATATATGTTCAACTGGGCATCTTATATCATTAAAAAAGAAATGAATATATGTTTTACCATTAGCCCAAGAAACAGTACGACCTCCTTTCCCCTTAAACCGCAACCGTATTCTAGGATGCACAGGAAATTGAAAGCTCACTACAGACCTACCACTGTATATGTGCGGACAAAGTAAAGCAAGATTTCAAAGATTATATTTCAAAATAGAAAGCTACCTAAGCTAAAACTTACGAACCACGGAATCATCTACCCTTACCCTATGAAATCACTATTAAGAAACAAATACATGCAAAGTACTTGGGGATTTCTTATTACTTTATTAAAGCAACATCAGGTCTGTATATGTAACGCAGACTATACCTATTTCCTAATGTGAGTGGTAAAATCAAACATTTCGATCTACCCTCCAGCTCTACCTACAGTCATGTTATCTCAACAAATTAATTACCCCTTGAATTTTCAAATCGATGCTAAAGCAGACGTACGTTGAAACTCTACCCTCCAGCTCTACCTACAGTCATGTTATCTCATCCTTATAGTTTCTTTTATAAATACATGCAGCTTTGCTTCGTGCTCTTCTGGTTCTGGAAATCCATTTCCTTCACAAATCATGCGAGAAATCCAGTATTCTCCTTTTAGTTGTAATTCCCCTTTAAAAAAAAATCGTACGCTCATCCTAAAATTACCAAATAAAGTCCATGAGCTCGTAGAAGCCAAGTCTTCCTTTCTGTATACTTTTAGAAGGGCTTGAACACCATTATGGTTCACTGAAAACTACATGCGTGGTCTAGGTATCAAATGTTTGGAAGATATAAGTGTTAATTCGCGATTTAGTTATTGTTTTTGGGATCAGTAGGTTATTTAGCATCGGTGTGCCAAATTTCAGGGTTTTCGATTAAATTTAATGTCGAGGTTATCTACTGTAGTAAGGAAAAGGAAGTCGATCGCATTTTCATGCGTGAGATTGAGATGAATGACATCGACATGGAGAGGAAGAGGAGCTGAAGAGAAGCACCGCCAACCCCAGAAAATTTCTTACTTCTGTTGCATTCTTAGGAATCTTCCAATCTTGGATTGCTACCACCTTCGCGGGATCCACTGCTATCCTTTCCTTAGAGACCACGTGTCCTAAGAACCTCACTTCTTTCCTCCAAAAATGACATTTGGAGAACTAAGCTTTGAGTTGATGCTCTCGTAGGGTCTCTAAGACTTCCCTAAGATGTAGGGCATGCTCTTCCTCGCTTCTAGAGAAAATCAAAATACCATCCACAAAGACTACCACAAACTTGTTTAGAAACTCCCTAAACACCATACTCATCAAGTCTACGAAATACGCGGGTGCACTAGTCAAGCCAAAAGGCATGACGAGCCACTTGAAGAAACCATCGGGAGCCCTAAAAGCAGTCTTATCTATGTTGTCCTCAGTCGCCCTTAGCTGATGAAATCTTATAGCTAAATCCAACTGCGAGAAAACCGAAGCACCAACCAACTGATCAAATAAATCTTCTATCCTCGGCAATGAGTGTCTGTTCTTCTTCGTGGGCTTATTCAGCTCTCTATAGTCCATGCACAATCTAAGCGAACCATCGGCCTTCGCAGCGAAACAACTGGGAAACCCCATTCCGAAATACTTCTTCTTATGAACCCTTTCTCAAGCAACTCTTACTTGCTTACTGAGTTCCTTTCTCTCTCTCTCTCGTAGCCATGTGGCGCACTGGTAATGCAACTGGCTTTGCATTATCTATTAAGTATATACGAAAGTCTATCTCGCACCTCAGGGGTAAACCCTTGACCTCATCAAAGATGTCACCATACTCACGGACTACACGAACAGATTCCAAATTATCGATGGATGTGTCAAGTGATTCTAGGTAGCTAAGCATCACCAGACCTCTAGGGTCATAAGAAATATCAAGGGTCCTCCCACAGCGAGTCAACAATCTAACTACCCTCCTTTCGCAGTCTAGGATGGCACCATACCTGGCTAGCCAATCCATCCCTAGAATCAAGCTATAGCCCATGAAACCAAGAACGAAGGCGTTGCATTCAACCCCAACGCCCAAGATAGACACTCTCAAATCTCGACAAAGCATAGATAAATGAGCCGAACCACCGATAGGATTTGAGACCACAATGGGATCCATAACTAAACTAGTATTCAGGTGTAGTGTTTTACTAATGAAGTAGATATGAACGAATGCGAAGCGCCAGAGTCAAACAAAGTTCGAACAGGATGATCAAAAAGGAAAATCAAACTTTCAACAAAAACGTTTCTATTTCTCTCCTATCCTGGTGCCATGAGAGCATGAACCTATCCTCCAGAAGTAGGTCCTGTCATCTACCCTTTCCCTTGTTCTTGCCTCCTTGGGCAGTCTTTAATCAGATGTCATGCCTTACCGCAATGAAAACAACCAGGCTTCTTCTTCTTCTTAATTACATGGACCGTTATACCACAACAAAGACACCTTCTTTTGTCATGGGGTTAATTATTCTTTCCACTTTCTCCTTTACCTTCTTCGTGGATTAAAGACATATCAACAAATTTATCATCCTTGGGTTGTGCTCCTTAGCCTAAACTCCCTCATCGACCAAGTTGCAAGCTAAACCTTCCTTCCATCATCTATCTCAAAGATACCAAACGAGTCCTCCACTTCCTTGAGCCAATTCCGGCTTCGACAAACGCCTCAGTCCTATGAAACGGTTTTCCGCTCATCGCACCAAAGCCCTTACATATCTTAGAAAAAGCATCTACACGCGGGGAAAAAGACTCAAGAAGGAAGAAGGAAGAGATTCGAAACAAAGAATCGGAAGAAAGATATATGGCTCTTGGGGATTAAGTTTTTCATAATAAACTTTTCTCTTGAAAATACTCTCTTTAAAACAAGTTTTTGAAAGTACTTCTTCATAAAAATGCTTTTGAAAAACGGTTTTTCAAAATCTTTTATCTTTTCTGGTAACCTTCAGCGCTGATACCACATGTAACACCCCACGTCCATTAATGTCACTCACTAAGGGAATGCATTAACTTTCATAGAGTATTATAAGTGTATAGAATAGAATATAACAAGACAGATACATATATTGGTACTTTAAAAATCTAAAACAACTTCATTGCAGCGGAGAAATAGTTTGCTTACAACACCAAAATCAAGAATAAGGCCAAGTACACTTAATATCCATCTTGACAAATTATTTTCTGAGTATAAACAAAAAGCATAACCCCAACATAATTAGCCATAAAAAGAGATAAGCTGAACTTTTACTTTCAGCAATCCGAGCACTTCCAAAAGATAGAGAAAGAGATCCAAATCAAGCTCCAATAGGCCCACCCTGAGAACCTGGAGAGGGGGGGGGAACGGAAAGAAAAGGGACGAAACAAACGGGGTCAGATATAAACTCTGGTGAGTCCAGTAACTTTAACAATATAATTATTAAAGTAATAGGATAGGAACATAAACTGGAAAGTAAGAAACGACTGTAACATAAGTATATATGAAAAGATAAGCAAGATGAATAAGGTAAACGTTGATTGCGCTTCTAATCACAATAGGATAATTACTACACTGCATCAACCCTATTTACTCTGAAAGTTGATCCATTTTACTAATCATAATGATAATAATAATAATAATAATAATAATGGTAGTTTCATGTACCCCTAGCTGTTGTCATAGGTGTCGTCTGCCCCTATCTCCACTTGTTATACCCACTACCCTCCCCATTCGATCAGCTCCCTAACTCGTATGTATTTATTACTTGTGTCATTTGGCCCCGCTTGTTTGTAGATACCTATGTTGGTCAAACCATGGGGTGTATCAATCCCTATGATGGAAACCCGACACAATTCAAGATGCACAGTGTATAACTACTGATGCCCAGTGCCTGATTTTTCCACTTCGGAGCACGTGCACGCCCGCACTTCGTCGGAACCTACACTGACGCACCACCCGCCACTATTTTGACCGCTTATAATCAGCCCAGTAATCGTGCCCCACCCTGCTAGTTCAGGGTACCATGATACATCTATGTGGGTTACTGCTGAAATGGTCCCCGTTACTGGGGTTTCCTAATCAACATGTTATAACGGTTAAGTGTTCTCAATTTAACCTAACCCCACCCATTTGTTTAATTAACATGTTGTATTGGTTAAGTGTCGCCTATTCATTTTTTTTTTGAAAAAGCAAAAATGTGTGGTCTTCCGAGGGGAAGAGAGCACACATATGTATAATAAGATAAAGTGGTACAATATCCAAATACATACACCAAAAACACTGACCCGAAAAAAAAACGAGAGTCTCAAAAAAGGAATGTAAGGGAAAGTGGATATATGAGTTCCGGCAAGGCCACCACCCATCATACTTCGTTATCGAATTCCGGCATGGCCACCACCCGATAAGAAGTATGTCCACTCCCTTACATATAATAAACAAGGAGAAACAAATGGTGAAATAGTTCACCAATATATACATACACTCCTCGTACTCATACTCCAATATAATCTAAGCAAGCAAAAAATGATCCAATCAAATCAGCATAACCCAAAAAGCTCCAAGACTTCATCATAAAGCTATCCATATGATTCTCCAGTATGATCTTCCACCTAAAGACCTGAACATAAACTAGAACACCCATCATTAGCAACCATCACATATATATATGGATATATATATATATATAACTATATATATAGATATAATTATATATATATGCATTCCTGCATATATATATATATATATATATATATATATATATATACTTATAAATATATCATTATATATCCATACATATATGCAACATGAGAAAGAGAAGGCTCACGTTATCAAAGCTACGATTACTATGCACAAATACGATAACTATTGTTTCTAAAGTATCTATTGATACTCATGAATAACCCCAGATTAGACCTAACTTTATACAAAAAGTTACCAAATCTCAAGTCTCTAAAGTACTTATTGCGAGAAATGGTCATCCAATCCAAACAGAAATACACTATCTTTATGATTAATTTATCATGAGACTCTACACTAAAATTAAAAAATCTCTGGTTCCTTTCTAACCAAATGTACCAACTAATTATGATAACTAATGAATCCAAAACATACCTATGATTTGAATTATGATTAAGTCTATAATGATTCCAATATTCCTCACAGTTATTGAATGAATTCTCACTAGACAAAACAAAAATCTTTAGTACCATAGTTAAGATATATTTGGGAAAATTACAAGAAAAGAATAAATGATCCACATCCTCCTCTGAGTTATTACAAAAACAGCATTTAGCATTAATCAAAATATTCTTCTTTTTTAAGAGCTCCACAGTGTTTAGCTTCTTATGGGTAATCAACCACATAAGAAACTTAGCTTTAGGAGGAGAGTTTGAAATCCATATTGTAACGACCCGTGTTCTACACATCGTAGAATTGTATAATATTTATTTCTTTCCCGTATGAAGTTGTATGGTCATGTAACTTTGGGAAACATTTATTAGAGTCATTTCCCCTGTTCATGATTTTTGTAGATTTTTAAATGACCATTTTGCCCCTAGCCAGTACTGTTTTGGCCATAACTTTTGATAGGGAAGGAATTTTGACCTGAAACCACTTCCATTAGATTCGTTTGATGGTTTCTCTTTCCGTAGAGTGGTCATAATAGCCAAACGGACTTACCGTTTAGGAGATATGGCTGAAACAAGGTTTGGAGGGTGAAAAACTGCATAATTGGGCTAAACCGGGTAGTTAGCAATTGGGCCCATAAGGGGATTTCGGGATTGGGGCTGTATAAGGGCTGATTAGGGTTAGAAAACATCCTTTTAGTCATTTTTTCCAGCCACCATTTCATTTCATAGAACCCTATTAATGGCCTCCAACCTCTAAATCACTCCAAACCACTCCAAACTTGAAGAAAAGAGATTAGCAACGACAAATCAAGGCAAATCAACACCAAATCGGGATTAGGGCTGCTACAACACCTTGTTATCTTCACCAAATCAGAGATTTATTTCGGATCTTGTTTTATTTGTGGCTAAGGTGAGTGATTAGCTTGCTTTTTTTTGCACTAATTATGGTTATTCGGGGTGATTAGTGCTAATCAGTGTTTTTAAACGAAAATAAATTCTGGAAAAATGTTTATAAATTCATAAATAATGTTTTAGACCTCTGATATGAGTTTGGGTTAATTTGGTTAAGTTTTGCTAATCATGTCATTAGTTATGCTCACATATGCTTAAGGGAAAATATGGGGTTTTGGGCATGTTTGATCTATTTTACCATGTCACATTGTTGTTTTGGTGTTTGAGGTCACTTGTATGCGTTGCTATGACCCTTTGGTATGCTTTGTGATTGGTTTCAATAGTTAAAATGGTCGAAAACGCCGTCGAGAGGCGTATGAATACTTGCTGGAAAGTTGCAGGAATTAGTGCAGGAAATCGGATCGGATCGCCCCTACCGACCCGAACCGCCCATTTCCCTTCACCACGAACCGTTCTGCCAGAAGTTAGCGTCACGAACCGATCCAGTGCGCCATGAAGGACTCCGATCTGAACCGTCACAAGAGAGAGACAGGGACCCGACCCGAACCGATGGTGCACTCCGATCCGACCCGAGGTAACAGTCACGAACCGAGACGATGAAGACCACGATCCCAATGATGACGAAAAGGGATCTGAACCATGGCATGAAGAAGGCTCCGACCCGATCCGAGGATTGATGCTTGGTGGTTGAGGGCGGCACGAACCACGACACGATGGAGGGTGTGAACCGAACCGAGATGGTGGACCCGAACCGATCCGATGGGTGGTCACGAACCCGACCCGACCCGACTTGGTGAAAGAGATGATGATCCGAACCGATCCGAAGGAGGAAGATCCATAACCCGAAATGCAAAGGTAGTTCAAGTGGAAGTTCGAGCTCAGGATCCAGGCGGGAACCAATGAGTTCACTTCGTGATTGGGCTTTGCTGCGGGACGTGTGCTAAGGAGTTGTCGATGTCTATGACTTTGGATCACTAGGTGTTGGAGGTAGAGAGACAAACTCGGGCTTTGGATATGGTGCGACTAGGGAGCTACCTACCAATGGAGTGGGGTCATGGAAATGTTGGGCGTGATCCCATAGGTATGACGTTGGTGGTAGTAGGAATGTACATAGTCGTACAAAGTCGAGTTCCGTCGTTTTAGTAAAGTGCTCTAGTGATCGAAGAAGTGGATGTCGTATGCTTTACGCACTGAGAGAGAGATGCAAGGATGGTTGCTATGCTTGATTGTTTGACACACATCCCCACCCCCGTATACTTATATTATGTGTTGTGACATCTTAGAGTATTGTACCGTGTAGTACTAACTCTTTGATTGCAGGTCCAGGTTCAGGTATGATTTAGTATACCGGTTATTATTCTGTTTATGCTTGCTACCACTCATACCAGACTAATGTCTGACCCAGAGTTTTATGTTTCTTCTTATTACTCTGGGTGCTCACACGAGCAGACTAGAGACAGGGATAGCTGGTAGTGCGCTTGGTAGATGGACTGAAGACGAGCAGGAGGCTCCACGTATGATATATAGTTATTCTCCCTGTGTCGTGATCGGTATCTACTTTGGGCATTAGTAGCATACCTATTTTGCTTATCTTAGAGACAGTATTTTGAAGTTGTAATAAGCTGTATTTGATATTTCCGCTACTCTGATGATGTTAGTTCAAGTTTTCAGCTTATGCACTGTCTCATCTGTTTTATGTCAAGTATATGTTGGCTATTATATTTTATTCCATGCGCTGTGAGACATATTACAGGTTCTTTATTTGATTCCTCTTCTTTCTTTCTCTTCTTTGGCGACCATCCCATGCCAATTGGACATGTGTACAGCGCACAAGTGGAGTAAACGTCGGTTGGTGCGGGGCGGGCCGTCACACTTGGTATCAGAGCTCTAGGTTGCGTAATTCACCTAGGGAAAGACACTAGGGAGAGATAGTACGTATATGAGAGCGCGTATTTGCGATTATTTTGGTTTTCAAAAGCTATATCTATATATAGTATTAGTATGTTTAAGAGTGAAGTCGCATTGCACTGCACTGGCACCACTATGGAGATGGTTAATCGTTTTCTCTTTAACAGATTTGACGATGAGCCGAGGAAGAGGTGCTGGTAGAGGGGCCAATAATGGGAATCCCCCTGACATGAGGGCTATGTTTACCAACCTCATGAGAGAGATGCTTGTGGATATTCAGAGGGAGGCTCCTAATGTTGCCAATGCTGGAGGTGTAGCGGTGCAAGCGCCTAGGGTCGATTTCGCCAAGCTGAGTAAGGATTACACTAATCTTGGTGGAAAGCCGTTTCACGGAACAGAGTCGGCCACGGATGTTCAGGATTGGTTGGATAGCTGTGATCGGATCTTCGATGACTTGGGTATCGAGGATGCGATGAAGAGAAGGCTAGCGTCTCGTCAGCTGCAAGGACGAGCGATGAATTGGTGGAATGCTATTAGGGCAGCCACACCAGAAGATCAAGTTACTTGGGATCAGTTTAAAGCTCGCTTTAGCGACAAGTATATCCCAGCTGCCCAGAAATCGGAATTGTTTAGGAAGTTCTTGGAGCTTAAGCAGAATGGGAGGGCAGTATCGGATTATGTTGCTGAGTTCGACACTTTGTCGAAGTATGGGTTATCTCTAATTGATACTCCCGAAAAGAAAAATGAGAGGTTCATCACTGGCTTGGATGAATACTTAGGGGAGAGGCTGATTAATCACATCGATGAGACGTTTGAGTCGATTGTGGGAAAAGCTTTGAGGTCAGAAAGTCTTTACCCTAAGCCGAAGACTGGGGTTGTTGCTGCATCTGCTGAAGAGCCAAAGCCGCAAGCAAGCGGTGGAGGCAAGAATAACTCTCAGAATAAGAGGAAGCAGAACCAAGCTAAGGATGGCCAGAAGAAAAGCAGGAAAGAAGTCGAGTGCTTCAAATGTGGAAAGAAGGGCCATTATGCAAGGGAATGTAGGGCCAAGACAGTGGGAAAGAAGTGCTTTAACTGTGGCCAAGAGGGACATTTTAAGGATAAGTGCCCGCAACCTCTGAAGGAGAATCAGCTTGTGAAAGCATATGCCATCAATGCTGTTCCTTCTTCGTCGAATGCCCCAACTGCGGCGGAGAAAGGAAAGGGAGTCGTCGTTCAAGGTATGCTTTCCATTTACGATCTTCATGTTAGAGTTTTGTTCGATACCGGGGCTTCCCATTCCTTCATATCTAGTGACCTGGTAGATAGGTTGGGATTGGAACCCGAGTTAGTCGATAGACCATTAGCGGTGACGAACCCGATTGGTGGTTCAACAAACCTCAGTATGATCTGTCGTAATGTGGTCTTATCGAGTCATGGATGTATGTTTGTTTGTGATTGCTTTGTTTTAGGCTTTACTGGGTATGGCATTATTTTGGGAGTCGATTGGCTCCAAAGATACGGGGTGGTGGTAGACTGTGAGGGCTTTTTGGTGACAGTCAGGGCGGATGATGGGCGGAGGGTAGTGTTTGGTAATCTACCCTGTGATGGGGTAATGGCTAGTTTTGTAAATTCCCTCGACATTCCACATGATGAGTTATCAGGTTTGCCCGTGGTTGGTCAGTACCCGGACATCTTCGAGGAAGTGACCGGACTTCCACCACACCGAGAGATTGAGTTTCGTATTGATTTAGTGAAAGATGCCAGACCTATAGTGATGCCACTTCGTCGTATGGCACCACGAGAACAGCGAGAGCTCGAGGTGCAGGTTAGCGATCTTTTGAAGAAGGGATTCATTAGAAGAAGTGTTTCCGAGTGGGGAGCACCAGTTGTGTTTGCTACTAAGGCAGATGGTTCCCTTCGATTGTGTGTGGACTATCGCGAGTTAAATAAAGTGACGAGGAAGAATAAGTATCCTCTACCACGGATAGATGATTTGTTTGATCAACTGGAAGGAGCGAGAGTGTTCTCCCAGTTGGACCTCGCGACAGGATTTCATCAGCTCCGCGTAGCAGCTGATAGTATAGCTAAAACGGCATTTAGGACGCCGTCTGGGTTTTATGAGTGGTTGGTCATGCCATTCGGGTTGACCAATGCACCAGCATACTTCGTGGATCTTATGAATAGAGTATTCAGAGACCAATTGAATAAGTTTGTTCTTGTGTTCGTAGACGATATCCTTGTTTATTCGAGGACAGAAGAGGAACACAAGGAACATTTGAGAATTGTGTTGGAGGTGTTGAGGAGACACCAACTGAAAGCGAAATTTTCTAAGTGTCACTTCTGGAGGAGGGAAGTGAGATTCTTGGGCCATGTTGTTTCAGAGAATGGTATTGCCGTGGACCCTGCAAAGGTGGCTACGGTACAAGATTGGTCTACGCCCAAGAATGCAACCGACGTAAGAAGTTTCTTGGGGTTAGCTGGATATTATCGTAAGTTTATCAAAGGCTTCTCCAAGACAGCGGCACCGTTGACTCAGTTGACTAAGAAGAATCAAGCCTTCGTTTGGGACGGAGGGTGTGAAAAAGCATTCAAGAGTCTAAAGGAAAAGTTGACGCGTGTGCCAGTGTTGGTCATTCCTAAGGGAAATGAGGAGATGACGGTATACACGGACGCTTGTGGTACCGGACTGGGTGCGGTATTGATGCAAGGAGGTAGGGTTGTAGCTTATGCTAGTCGACAGCTAAAGCCCCATGAGAAGAAGTATCCTACCCATGATTTGGAATTGGCAGCGATTGTATTTGCGCTAAAGATGTGGAGACATTACCTCTTGGGAGAAAGATTTGAGCTGTTTACCGATCATAAATCGTTAAAGTATCTCTTCTCTCAGAAAGATCTGAATCTCCGTCAGCAGAGATGGTTAGAATTCTTGGCTTCGTATGACTTTGATATCGCGTATACACCTGGGAAGGGTAATACGGTAGCCGATGCCTTGAGTAGGAGACATGCCAGCTTAAGGGCAATGTTTCTGGAATGGAAGCAGCTGGAGTATATCGCGGGGTTTGATTTCAGACCAAGGTGCGAATTGGATCCAGTTATGCTATCTAGCTTGACGATCAGACCCACTTTGATTGAGCGGATCGGCTCTAGTCAGAGGGACGATCCTAACCTATTGGAGATCATCTCCAAGTTAGAGATGGGTATTGATGAGGAGGTGAACAAGTATGGACTTGATCGAGATGGATGGCTTCGGAAGAATGGAAGACTAGTTGTGCCCAACGTGAATGGCTTGAGAGATGAAGCGCTTAGAGAATGTCATCACTCAAAACTGACTATACATCCCGGTGGTAATAAGATGTATCGAGACATGAGACAGACTTACTACTGGGAAGGGATGAAAAGAGACGTTGGGAAGTTTATATCCAAATGCATGAATTGCCAGCTAGTTAAAGCCGAGCAAAAGAAGCCTAGTGGGTTGTTGCAACCATTAGAAATTCCCGAATGGAAATGGGAACAAGTTTCGATGGATTTTATCGATGGTTTACCGAGGACTAGATCGGGACATGATGGCATTTGGGTAATTGTGGATCGACTGACCAAGAGTGCAAGATTTATACCAGTTAAGTCGAACAGAACTGCAGCTAAGTTAGCAGAACTATATATGAGGTGGGTAGTGAGATTTCATGGAGTACCCAAAGGCATTGTGAGTGACCGAGATCCGTTGTTTACTAGTGGATTTTGGAAGAGCTTACAAGAGGCTTTAGGATCAGAATTACATCTCAGTACCGCATATCATCCTCAGACCGACGGTCAGACGGAGAGGGTGAATCGGATATTAGAAGATCTCTTGAGAGCTTGCATATTGGATTTTGGTGGATCATGGGATGATCATTTGCATCTAGTGGAGTTTGCATATAATAATAGCTACCAATCCAGTATCGGTATGGCTCCATATGAAGCTTTGTACGGAAGACCGTGCAACTCACCATCATGTTGGATAGAGACTGGCGAGAAGTCTGTGCTTGGACCAGATGTGGTGAGAGAAACTTCCGATAAGATCAAGATCATTCGGCAACGAATGAAAGCTGCTCAGGATAGGCAGAAAAGCTATGCTGATAAGAGGAGAAGAGACTTGAAATTCTCCGTTGGTGACTTGGTGTTTGTCAAGATCTCTCCATTGAAAAGCGTGATACGATTTGGCAGGAGAGGCAAGTTGGCACCAAGATTTGTGGGTCCTTTCCAAGTTCTCGAGGAAGTTGGGAATTTGGCGTATAGAGTTGGCTTACCAGAGAAAATGGCAGGAGTTCACAATGTGTTTCATGTTTCCCAACTAAGGAAGTTCGTTCACGACTCAAATGTGACTATTTCACCTGATCAGTTAGAGGACTTAGAAGTAGAACCCGAGGCGGTTGAGAACCGCAAGCCGATTCGTATTGTGGGGCATGATACGAAGCAACTTCGAAGAAAGTCGGTGAAGCTAGTCAAAGTTCAGTGGGGCGAGGACGAAAATGATTGTGCTTGGGAGACAGAGGAGAGCATTAGAAAGGCTTACCCAGAACTCTTTGCCTGGTAAGATTTACTTTGTGATTTAGTTATTCCGCATGCTAGGATAGACTCGTTTTGCTTGTTTTGCATGATTGATGGTTGTTTTATGATTGATAGGCATGCGGGACCCTTGTGTGTGTTTAATTAGGGAATTTCGGGGGGCGAAATTTCTTAAGGGGGGGAGAGTGTAACGACCCGTGTTCTACACATCGTAGGATTGTATAATATTTATTTCTTTCCCGTATGAAGTTGTATGGTCATGTAACTTTGGGAAACATTTATTAGAGTCATTTCCCCTGTTCATGATTTTTGTAGATTTTTAAATGACCATTTTGCCCCTAGCCAGTATTGTTTTGGCCATAACTTTTGATAGGGAAGGAATTTTGACCTGAAACCACTTCCATTAGATTCGTTTGATGGTTTCTCTTTCCGTAGAGTGGTGATAATAGCCAAACGGACTTACCGTTTAGGAGATATGGCTGAAACAAGGTTTGGAGGGTGAAAAACTGCATAATTGGGCTAAACCGGGTAGTTAGCAATTGGGCCCATAAGGGGATTTCGGGATTGGGGCTGTATAAGGGCTGATTAGGGTTAGAAAACATCCTTTTAGTCATTTTTTCCAGCCACCATTTCATTTCATAGAACCCTATTAATGGCCTCCAACCTCTAAATCACTCCAAACCACTCCAAACTTGAAGAAAAGAGATTAGCAACGACAAATCAAGGCAAATCAACACCAAATCGGGATTAGGGCTGCTACAACACCTTGTTATCTTCACCAAATCAGAGATTTATTTCGGATCTTGTTTTATTTGTGGCTAAGGTGAGTGATTAGCTTGCTTTTTTTGCACTAATTATGGTTATTCGGGGTGATTAGTGCTAATCAGTGTTTTTAAACGAAAATAAATTCTGGAAAAATGTTTATAAATTCATAAATAATGTTTTAGACCTCTGATATGAGTTTGGGTTAATTTGGTTAAGTTTTGCTAATCATGTCATTAGTTATGCTCACATATGCTTAAGGGAAAATATGGGGTTTTGGGCATGTTTGATCTATTTTACCATGTCACATTGTTGTTTTGGTGTTTGAGGTCACTTGTATGCGTTGCTATGACCCTTTGGTATGCTTTGTGATTGGTTTCAATAGTTAAAATGGTCGAAAACGCCGTCGAGAGGCGTATGAATACTTGCTGGAAAGTTGCAGGAATTAGTGCAGGAAATCGGATCGGATCGCCCCTACCGACCCGAACCGCCCATTTCCCTTCACCACGAACCGTTCTGCCAGAAGTTAGCGTCACGAACCGATCCAGTGCGCCATGAAGGACTCCGATCTGAACCGTCACAAGAGAGAGACAGGGACCCGACCCGAACCGATGGTGCACTCCGATCCGACCCGAGGTAACAGTCACGAACCGAGACGATGAAGACCACGATCCCAATGATGACGAAAAGGGATCTGAACCATGGCATGAAGAAGGCTCCGACCCGATCCGAGGATTGATGCTTGGTGGTTGAGGGCGGCACGAACCACGACACGATGGAGGGTGTGAACCGAACCGAGATGGTGGACCCGAACCGATCCGATGGGTGGTCACGAACCCGACCCGACCCGACTTGGTGAAAGAGATGATGATCCGAACCGATCCGAAGGAGGAAGATCCATAACCCGAAATGCAAAGGTAGTTCAAGTGGAAGTTCGAGCTCAGGATCCAGGCGGGAACCAATGAGTTCACTTCGTGATTGGGCTTTGCTGCGGGACGTGTGCTAAGGAGTTGTCGATGTCTATGACTTTGGATCACTAGGTGTTGGAGGTAGAGAGACAAACTCGGGCTTTGGATATGGTGCGACTAGGGAGCTACCTACCAATGGAGTGGGGTCATGGAAATGTTGGGCGTGATCCCATAGGTATGACGTTGGTGGTAGTAGGAATGTACATAGTCGTACAAAGTCGAGTTCCGTCGTTTTAGTAAAGTGCTCTAGTGATCGAAGAAGTGGATGTCGTATGCTTTACGCACTGAGAGAGAGATGCAAGGATGGTTGCTATGCTTGATTGTTTGACACACATCCCCACCCCCGTATACTTATATTATGTGTTGTGACATCTTAGAGTATTGTACCGTGTAGTACTAACTCTTTGATTGCAGGTCCAGGTTCAGGTATGACTTAGTATACCTGTTATTATTCTGTTTATGCTTGCTACCACTCATACCAGACTAATGTCTGACCCAGAGTTTTATGTTTCTTCTTATTACTCTGGGTGCTCACACGAGCAGACTAGAGACAGGGATAGCTGGTAGTGCGCTTGGTAGATGGACTGAAGACGAGCAGGAGGCTCCACGTATGATATATAGTTATTCTCCCTGTGTCGTGATCGGTATCTACTTTGGGCATTAGTAGCATACCTATTTTGCTTATCTTAGAGACAGTATTTTGAAGTTGTAATAAGCTGTATTTGATATTTCCGCTACTCTGATGATGTTAGTTCAAGTTTTCAGCTTATGCACTGTCTCATCTGTTTTATGTCAAGTATATGTTGGCTATTATATTTTATTCCATGCGCTGTGAGACATATTACAGGTTCTTTATTTGATTCCTCTTCTTTCTTTCTCTTCTTTGGCGACCGTCCCATGCCAATTGGACATGTGTACAGCGCACAAGTGGAGTAAACGTCGGTTGGTGCGGGGCGGGCCGTCACACATATGAACTTAAAAGGAAGTAATGACATACCAGGAAAATTGATAAGTTTGTACATTGAATTTACTGAATAAACTTGACTCTTATCCAAACCCCAACTAATGATATCCCTATTCTCATCCATATGGTATAAGATTAATTTTGCTTTCAATAAGGCTAGTTGTCTTAACAATCTCCCGTCCAAAATATTAACGAATGAAAACTCCCATGGGGGATCTACATTATGTCTATAAACATCCGCTATAAATGAATTTTTGAAATTGCAAACATTGTAAAGCTCCTCAAATTCTATTTTAAGAGGTATACTGGAAATCCACGCATCATGCCAAAAAAAAGTAGAGTTACCAGAGTGAACTATCATTTTACAACCTAACTTGAAAAAGTCAAAACAGTTTAATACTTCTTTCCAAAAGTGAGATAATCTATTGGACCTAATAACACTAGAACCCACAATAAACTCTCCCCTAGAGTAATAAGATTTTAAAACTATATTTTTCCAAGAAGCCACTGTATCAGTACTTCTAAATTTCCATAACCATTTAGTTAGTAAGGATGAATTAAAATTAACAAGGTTAATAATCCCTAACCCTCCATCTCTCTTGGCCTTGCAACATAAATCCCAATTAACTAAACATTTATGACTACTACAATTTATGTCCCCATTCCAAAGAAAATTCCTTCTAATTCTGTCAATTTTCTTAATAACCCACTTAGGAAAACGATGAACCGTCATCCAATAGGTGGGAATGGCAGATAAAACCGAATTAACTAAAACTAATCTACCCGCTCTAGAAAGATATCTATTATTCCAACTCGATAATCTATTACTGATTTTATCTATAATACTTATCCAGTCAATCTTCTTAAGCTTGGACGGTCTAATTTTGAAACCTAAGTAGTCAAATGGGAATTTCATGATAGGACAGTTTAGAGTGTTGGCTACTAAGGACGTCACATTACATCTATCATTAAGAACCATGACTGCACTCTTGTCAAAATTAATTCGAAGACCAGACAACATCTCAAAGCAATATAAAATAAACTTAAGAGTAATAACATGTTTAGGTAAATGAGATGAAAATAATAGTGTATCATCTGCAAATTGAAGAATTGATAATTCATTATTGAACTCGTCATTTCCCACCTTACCTAAGACCCCTGAATTACCTGCCCTCTTGATAATTCTAGAGAAGACATCAACCGCTAAGTTAAATAAGAAAGGCGAGAGAGGATCACCTTGTCTGAGTCCTCTCTTAGACTGAATCTTTTTACCAACTACTCCATTAACCACAATACTGGAACAACCCGACTTAAGTAGTAACATAATCCAATTGGTCCACCTAACACTAAAACCCCTAGCCAGACAAAGCTCACATATAAAGTCCCAATCGACCGAGTCGAAGGC
Organism: Allium sativum; assembly: GCA_030737875.1. Taxonomy (NCBI): domain Eukaryota; kingdom Viridiplantae; phylum Streptophyta; class Magnoliopsida; order Asparagales; family Amaryllidaceae; genus Allium; species Allium sativum. Next base: position 1,039,039,708 of record CM060916.1, on the reverse strand, counting down.
CTTCTCAAAGTCCAGCTTCAAAATGGCACATGAGAAATTATTTTTAACACAGACATTTATGTACTCCTGTACTGCCACTACCCCATCCACTATATTTCTACCTTTAATAAACGCTGTTTGTGAAACATCAATTAGATCATTCATCTTAGTGCTTAGTCTGTTGGCAAGAACTTTAGAGATGATCTTTACCGACACATTAATTAATGAGATAGGTCTGAAATCCTTTAGTGAACTCGCTCCTACTCTCTTATGTATAAGAATGACATTAGCAAAATTAAAGTTTCCTAACCTTAAGTTACCATTATAAAAATCATTAAAAAGATTAATAATGTCGGCCTTTAAAATTTCCCAAAATTGTTTATAAAAAAGAACTGAAAAACCATCAGGTCCTGGAGCTTTGTCGCTAGGCATATCACATATTGCCTTCCATATCTCTCCCTCAGTAAAAGGACTATCTAAACCAGTTAAATCAATACTAGTGGCAGACGGATATATATCATTCCATCTAACATTAATCCTTCTATTTAACCTAGTTCCTAGGATCTGCTTATAATACCTAGTAAAAGCATCATTCAAATCCTTCTGGGCCGATACTTCAATATCATTAATGACAATGGAATGAATCATATTTTCCCGCCTCCTTTTATTGGCTATACTATGGAAAAATTTCGTGTTATTGTCACCTTCTCTTATCCATTGAATTCTGGATCTTTGCCTCCACATGACCTCTTCTTTCTCAATGGTCAACTTCAGATCATTTCTTAAGGTACTAAGTCTATCCCTCTCATTCATATTAAGGGCTCTAATTTCACTAGTTTTATCTAAGTCTAACATTTCACATAAAATTTTATCTTTTTTAATTCTGACATTACCAAATACGAACTTGTTCCACCGTTTAAGAAAAAATCTTAATTTTCCTAGTTTTGCAACAAAAATCTTAGCTGAGTTATCTTTATACAAATTATTAAAATAAAATAAAGAGTTCCATTTAACAACAATCAAATTACTGAAACTACTATCTAGTAACCACATCTTCTCAAATTTAAAATTCCTACTCAGTATTAAGTTTGAATCACAAGATAAAATAATTGGACAATGATCAGATAATAAAAATGGTAATCCTTTTACTCTACAAATCGAAATTCTATCTTCCATCTCAGAGTTAATAAAAAATCTATCTAACAGGGCAAAGGATGGACTATCTCTATCATTGGACCATGTAAACATTCTATTATAAAGCGGAATCTCAATCAGGTTATTGCCTAAGATAAAGTCATTAAATTCCTCCATATCGGAAAAATCTCCTTCTCTAGGTGCTCTCTCTCCTAAAAATCTGGTTACATTAAAATCTCCACCAACTATCCATTGATTGAATGAGAAATTTCTAAAAACTGTACATTCTATCCACAAACGTCTTCTCTCAATTTTTGTATGAGGTCCATAAACATTCGATATGCCCAAAAGGGAATTATCAACTGTCGAGGCTAATATAATATGTAATGAATGCATCATAGGTAACTCATGTACAAGCCTAAACTGGTTCTCTTTCCAGCCGATCATAAGTCCACCGGCAGTACCTATTGCCGGTAGACTAGACCAGTTACGAAAGGAAGCACCACCTAACCTTCTAAAAAAACTAGGATCAGGGTCCTCTATTTTAGTTTCTTGAAGTATAATAATGTCAAGATGAAAATCTTTAAAAAAATTCCTAACTTTATCGCATTTCTTTGGTTCATTTAAACCCCTAATGTTCCAACTAACGATCCTCATCGACCTAAAGATGAAGCTCTCTCTAGTTCTCTACTCCTAATAAAATCTGCATCTAACTCTAAATCAGAAAAAACAAAAGTAGTGTCGCTAGCTAGCTGAAATAACTGCGCAGTGGAAAGACTACCTAAGGCATACGGAGAGTAATCACTACCAAGTACAGGAACCATACCTGAGCCCGAGTTCGCATTGCCTCTACTGGCAACCGAACTACGGGACCTACCATAAGATGAAGCCGATCTCTGTCTCAAACGTGCACTACGTCTAACCACTCCAGAACCACGCACAGCTCTCCCCCGTCTTCCTCGCCTATCCAAAGAAATAGAAACTCCAACGATTGGTGATCCCGGACTACATCCGCTTTCTCCAACCATTGATAAGCCACTGTTTTCAACTGACCTTACCTCCACATTCAGCAAAACACATACCACCTGAGAAACGCCAAAACTCGGACACCATGATAATGAAAAGAGTCTCACCACAGGCACCGTCAACCATAGCAAACACCCTGACGTGGATAAACTCACCTTCCCACCATTTAAACTACCACCAAACCCTGAAATAAGCCTACCCCATATGCTCCAGCTATCATCATTCTTGTACAATTTCCCACTACATTCCCCCACCTCAACCTTCATATTACTGCAGTCCACCAGATCAACCCTATCCCAATTGCCAATAGTACCAACCATACCGCCTTTCAGAAAATCCACCACACCCATATTTTCAATGACTAAACACTGCTTATTCACTTCATGTCCCGAAGGAGATTGACCACCCCAACCCTTTACAACCTCTCTTCTATCCAACATAGCCAAACTGGAAAACTGTCGTGTACATGCATTAGCATTCAACAAACCAATTCCGCCACTAATATAACTTGAAACCTGTTCTTGACAAGACGAAGCAAATTTTCCGATGATGCTTTGCCCATTTGATTTGCGATTATTCAATACCTTAAAATGCTCCAATCTACCCCATTTTAATCTGACCACACTAAAACCCTTTTTCAATCCAGAGACAGGTTTCATAGTCTCCAACTTAGATAATTCCTTCATCTCCTCAGTATTTAAAGTCTCGTCAGTCACCTGAATACTTGGACTACATTCAACAACATCTTCCTCCAATAAACTGAACCTATTTGATAGATTCACATCCTCTGCCACAGCCCACTCATTACCCACCGACAAACCACAAGTACCAACATATCCACACTTTACATCATCCACCACATTCAGATCATTACCACCAACATCATCCATGACTAAGCCGCCACCAGCATCCAAGTCAGTACAACCCCTACCCTCTTTGACCACCCCAATCATCTTATCCAACGACAAAACCTTCAAGGGCAACGTCTCATTAAACCCGATATCATCACCAATATTCAAATAAAGCAAAACACTTGGATCATATAGCAAAGGATCACCATACAGTTGTTGCTCGTTAGGCCCAACATTTGCCATCATCTCACTTTCTAGGAAACTCCCACTAACCACATCCAAAACTGGTAATGAGATATCACACAAATTATCACAGTAGTGTTTATATTGTATATCATCCCTGACACTCCTAGCATTTGCCTTCATCTGTTCTTTAACAACATTATCACAATGATGTTTATATTGTATATCAGCTACACCATTCTCGACGATTAATATGGTATTTATAAGGTCGAAATGTTCAAGTATCTCGTCCAGTAATTTGAGAACTAAAATTTTATACCTGGCATTCGAATCAAAATATAATCTTCTCAGTTTTGTGAGATTCAAACTAAATGAGAAGGCATGTTCCTTTTTGGTCATCGCCTTAGGTAATGGAGGGTAGACATCATCCAGATCCGCAATCTTATCCCATAGGACTCCATCAACGATTCCTTCTAAATTCCACTCCATTACCAACAACAGATAAGCCCCATTGCACTCAGTTTCCTTAAAATCCAGCAAATATAAATCCAGAAAGTTGATCATTTTCAAACAAATTCTCGAACAGTTAAAGTGCAGCATATCCCAAACTGATTTGCCTTGAAAGTTTTCTATGCAACTGGCCTTACGATGACCCACTCCCCCACATTTAAAACAACGCACTCCATTTCTACAAGCCTTCGCTAGATGAAGAGAATCCCCACAACGAAAACAATATCGAACCCCATCATGTCTCCTGTATTTAAAGTTAGATGACTTACTCACGTTCCAGTTGAACATTTTAGACATAGGCAGCCTAACTACATCAGAATAAGAACTTGTAAAGTTGATTGTTTTCAACATCTCACACTGTCTAACTACATCAGTAAAAGAGCTTGCAGAATTGAAAGTTTTAGACACCTCGCTTTGTCTAAAAGTCAAATTGAGTCTCCCCCCATTCATATTAGTCTTATTTCTGATCTGAGTCGGGGCCGAGTTGTTGAAGATACCTGAGATGCCATGCTGAATCCCTCTTGATTTACCACCAAAAATCAGCACATCACCTGATTCTAGAATAATATTTTTGATAGCGTTTCCTTCATCTCTGTATACAAACTCTGCTGAATCCTCGATCGAAAGCGAAACAACGGGAAGACCTAGCGCCAGACTTTCCTTACTTTCATCCTTGTCTTGATGCATTCCTAGTTTCCCATCTCGATTGTAGAAATTGATTATACAAACATCAGGATCCATGTATGGAAGTTCTTCAGAATTCCCCCCATTATCAACTATTTCCTTATGCGCTAAAACAATGGAATCGTAAACCAACTGTTTGAATTCTTCGGGAATTTTTTGGGGAAAAGCACCATCAATAATCCTCCTATCTTCATAGCGTTTGAATTGAGGATTCCAAAATTTTCCTAAACACATTAGAAATAGATTCAACACAGCACCATTGTCGAAGCATGGTCTATAAAAACCTCCCTCCCCGATACCAAGATCTTGGACTCTTTTAACAATTTGTACTTGCTCATCAAGATTAACGAAATTCTTTAGCAATATCATACCCGACCTCAAAAAAATTGTTTCTTGAACCTTTGGCCGATTTAACCCCAAATCCCCTGCCCAATCCGTCACATCATTCCTTCGATTATCCAGAAACCGTCTATAGTAACAATGCTTCGCGAGATGATCGGCCTCTCCACAACGAAAACAACGCTTCTGAAATCGGATAGAAACCAGATCTGAACGAGGGATAAACTTCGCATTTTTCCTTTTCACATATGATTTACCCGATAGAGAATGATTTGGGCGTGATCCATACGAAGGGAGAGAAGAGAAAATTGGCCGAGGTTCGCTCAAGAAAGAAGAAGATAAATCCGCCATTACGGAAATTTATTAATATCTTGGGTAGAATTAACCTTTATACGAACTTGTGTTACTTTCATGTTACTTAACCTTACCATTCTTAGCATGTATGTTTATTGGCATTAATTGATTTATTAATGCACCAACCTCTCACATTAGAACTGTTGTTTGCGGTTGTTGGATGTGTCAGGCGGTTCCGTGCAAACTTCTACCGCAAACTCATTCTAACCTCGGGTTTTGGGTTTGATGCACTAACCTCTCACATTAGACCTGTTGTTGCGGTTGCTGGATGTGCCGGGTGGTTCCGGGCAGTCTTACACCGCAACTCAATCTAACCTCGGGTTAGGCATGTTCATTATCTCATTTTATTATTCAACCCCAATTTGAATTAATATCCCTATTTCAAATTGTCCATAATTCCCAATTCAAGCTATGTTCATAATTATCCTCCAAATTATGTCCATAATTTCCATGTATATAAGCTATACCAATTTATGCTCAAGTTAATTACATGGTTACTAACCAATTTATGCTAATTACATAATATCCGATATTTAATGTTTCCCAAACTATTCCCCAGCGTTCCCACGTCGTTCGTATGTATAATTCACATAAAACGTTAGGCTCGCTGTTAGCCTAACTCATAAGAAAAGGAAAAGAAAGAGGCATATGACATCCACACTGGCATAAAACAATGTAGATCTAGTTAAGCATGTGTAACACAAACTTGGCATAGAACAACATAAATCTAATTAAGCATATAAATGTGAACTAGAATATAAGATGGATCCAATTAACATATGCAATGTAAACTAACATAGATCTAAACATAGGAACTGGCATGGATCTAAACATATAAGCATAAACTTGCATAGATGAACATAACTTGCATATAAACTTGCATAGATGAACACAACTTGCATATAAACTCGCATAACTTGCATAGATGAACATAACTTGCATATAAACTTGCATAACTTGCATAGATGGACATAACTTGCATATAAACTTGCATAGAACATAACTTGCATATAAACTTGCATAGAAAGAATCTAATCAAGCATATGTAATTAGACATAGAAATTAACATCATAAAATGAATCTAATTATATATGATAACAAAATGGCATATATTAACAAAACAGATGCTAACAAAACTGGCTAATAGCATATGATTCAACAGGCATATTCATACAGTCCAGATCACAACTTATCATAATTATTTTAATTAATTATCTTGTGAAAGTAACTCTACTCACAGTGATAGAAGAAAGAATAGATTCGTTCGTTGTTGTTCTAGAATCCCTTTTTACAATTCCTAAGCTTTAATTCGTTGGAGAAGAGACTAGCTTAGTTTAGGATGCAGCAGTATGGCAGCTTATGAATGAATTTAGTTAAGATTAGGGTTTAGGTTTATGTGTGTTTATATAGATGTGTAGGATCAATTAGAGCCCTTAGATTAGTTTAGGATCAATCTAAACCATCTATTTCACAACGACACGTCACTCAGCCAACCAAATGAAGCCACACAAGCCCTAAAATCAGAAAAATCGTCACCCGAACACGTCAAGCCAACCTGGCCGACAGGGGTCGACTCCCCTATAGGGTGGTCGACACCTCTATAAGGGGGTCGACACCTGTGTCGACTCCCCCTAGGGGGGATCGACACCCCTAAGCGGGAAATTTCCCGCTTACCCCAATTCTACTGTTTTGAAATTCGAACTGGTTTTAGATTATTAATTATTATTTTATTTTAATTTCTGTTTAAACTTGAAATCTTCTAAGCTCCATAACTTCTTCATACGAAGCCCGATTTATGCAAACTCGGACTCTATCTCAAGCAGAATTCCAAGACGAACGCAATGGCATAACCCATTTCACTTAATTCTTCTTTTAAAAATTAAGTGTCCTTAAATTTGTTAATTTTAATATTTTAAAATTACGAGGTGTTACAACATTGATCAAAACGTGGTTCCATACCTTGTCATAGTCCGAATCCAATCACTAATAAGAGCCCGCAGTTTTGATTGTATATTATATATGTGGAGCATGAGATGCAAGCGTTCTACTAGATTGTTATTTATTTGTGACTAAACACTATTTTAATATCAGAAAAGTATTGGTTTTTAAAATGTTTTGGTTATCGTAAGGTAAAAACCATCTGTGTTTATTTGTGGATTGGTCTTACGATTATCATTCCTTTTGAAAAGGATTTTGAAAAGTTAAACCGAATGGTTGGAGTTTACTCACACCAGTCCCATGACTGACCCAGAGTTTATTTTTTTTGTTTTTCCTAAACTCTTGGGTGCCCAAATTTGAACGGGCATTCAAGTAGTTGGGATTTTATAGAAATACTTGGAGGAGCTTGGAGCAGGAGGCTTCAGTGCTAGATCAATATAGTTTATTTCCACTGTGATATGTGTGTGAGGTGCTCTGATGATGTATGTAAGTACAAATACAGTGTTGTATTTCAAAGGTTGTTATAATATATTTTATTCATTCCGCTGTGAGATTCGTATTTACTCTGATTCTGTGTGATCTTCTTCTTCTATTCTAATTTTCTTCCTTTGTATTCTCACCCTCTAACTTCTTTCTATTCATGATTTAGTATTTTCGATATTTGAATAGTCAACATGGTACTTTGTGTTTATTTTCGGAGTTGAAAATCCTTGGTTCGTTACAGTGGTATCAGAGCTGAAGGTTAAGTGATTACCTTGGCTCTGTTGCGTAACTCGATAGAGATAGGGCTAGTAATGCCCAAGATTGAGTTGAGTGTATATATACAAGAGAGCGTATTTGTAAATTGATATAAAAAATTGTTTTATATTGTTTTGATTGGTTTATCGAGTAGTTTATGAATTCTGGTCGATACAGTAATGCAAACTGTGTCGATAGGTGTTTCTAAACTCTTGGACTAAGTGATTCGACACAGTATGTTTTGAAAAGAGGTAAATAAAATACTTTTACCCGAAATATATGTTGATATAATAAGAAGTAGATATATTGGGATTACTATAATAAATTGGATGTGTCGGTTGTAATTATAATCAAATAGGATTATAATCAAAATGGTTATAAGTAACGAATCAGAATTCATATTCATATAATCAGAAGGATAGAATCCGGATTTAAAATCAGAATTGAAATAAGATTCTGGAAAATTGGAGAAGCGTTCATAAATGAATTTGAATTATATAAGGAAATTCTAAGATCCTGAGTGATTTGAAAATGTTTTCCAAATGTCGAAAAGAATATATTGAGGTAATTTCAAAAAGGAAGTGTTTAAGAATATGTTTTAAAAGTGAAATAGTATTGAACTCACTTCGATCACTAGAAAATAATCCTGATGATGACGGTTGCATCATCAGTGTTCATTTTCGAGATTCTAAGTAACGGATTACTACCAAAGATTTTGTTTTGAATTATTTTGAGAAAATAAGTTGAAGGAAAAAAATTCAAATGTTTTGAATTATTATTATATATTATTTCAAACTGATTTAAAATAAAACCCAAGAATTTTGAATTTTGAAATTAAAATTTAACATATGATGTTAAATAAATTGAAATGGTAAAAAAATAAATGAATAAATAAATTGGAATTTAACTTAAACTAAGTTAAATAAAATTGCATCGGATTAGAGGTAATCTGGAATGAAACTGAATTGATAAGTTGAAAGTTTGGAATTGAGATTAAAATTGAGTTGAAATAGATTTCAGTTTGGATTTAAGAGGGACTGGTTTGAGGATGCATTAATTGGAGATCCAAGTTGGAAATGCATTGATATATACTGATTTGATGGTGAATAAAAGAGACAAAACTGAATGCCCGATAAAAAGGGACGAGTTCATATTATATTGAATATGAGATTTTATGAGCCTGTTTGGCAAGCCGCTTGGCTGTTTGTTTTTCTTTTGGATTGGAGAAAACCTAGAGAGGCGAGTTGTAGTTGTACCGATTGAACCGGGCAAAGGAAACGTTGGCAAAATTTTCCAAAAATTTAGAGTGTTAGAAAATTTTCAGAAGTTTTGGAAATATTCATCAATAGAAGTGAATTAATGTTTTAATTGAAATTAATTTGTTTAGTTAAAACTGAAATTAAAAAGTAAAACAAATGATTGTTAATCCGGATAATTGAGTTTGCAGCATTTTCCTGCCTTAGTAATTTCGGGGATGAAATTCTTTTAAGGGGAAAGGAATGTAACGTCTCGAATTTTTAGCAATATAATAACTAATTTACTTAATTATTTGAATAGTGATTCGGTAATATAAATGGTTTGAATTTAAATAATTTTTATTATTTAATATAATCTAAATAATGTGATAATATATTTAATTTATGAAATGATCGGAAATGAGTTGAATTTGCAATATTGTATAATTTGGACATGATATGATATTTAATTTAGTTATATTAATGAAAATATTATTTAAATGTCAGTTGAATGTATTAATTATAATATAAATTATAATCGAGCTCGTAACATCGCGGAATTTCGTAATATTTCGATTTGAACTTCAACTGAGTATACATGATTCGTTATAAGTCGGATTTCTTCGAAACAACAAACGTTCGAATACATGCAAAGTATCGGGGGATCACTGTTAAGAAACAAATACATGCAAAGTACTGGGGGATCTCTTATTACTTTGTTAAAGCAACATCAGGTCTATATATGTAACACATACTATACCTGTTGCCTGATGTGAGTGGTTAAATCAAACATTTCGATCTACCCTCCAGCTCTACCTATAGTCGTGTTATCTCATCAAATTAATTATCCCCTGAATTTTCAAATCAATGCTAAAGCAGACCTATGTTGAAAATTTGCCCCTATGAAAGATGTTGATCTCATCCTTATAGTTTCTTTTATAAATACATGCAGCTTTGCTTCATGCTCTTCCGGTTCCGGAAATCCATTTCCTTCGCAAATCATGCGAGAAATCCAGTATTCTCCTTTTAATTGTAATTCCCCTTTTTAAAAAAAAAAAATCGTACGCTCATCCTAAAATTACGAAATAAAGTCCGTGAGCTCGTAGAAGCCAAGTCTTCCTTTCTGTATACTTTTAGAAGGGTTCGAACACCATTATGGTTCACTGAAAACTACATGCATGGTCTAGGGATCAAATGTTTGGAAGATATAAGTGTGAATTCACGATTTAGTTATTGGTTTTGGGATCAGTAGGTTATTTATCATCGGTGTGCCAAATTTCAGGGGTTTTCGGTTGAATTTAATGTCGAGGTTATCTACTACAGTAAGGAACAGGAAGTCGATCGCATTTTCAGGCGTGAGATTGAGATGAATGATATCGACATAGAGAGGAAGAGGAGCTGCAGAGAAGCACCACCGTATTTTCTATTTAAATCTGTAGTGAAAGGAGCGGGAATTTGAAGTCTTCGAAGATGGGTAAATGGCGTCTGTTTCGTTGCCTGGGTGTGGGATATAATTTTCCTACAGCAAGTATTATGTTGGGAAGAAACAGTGTACAACATGGGTGCGTTATTGGGAAGATGGGTCATTTCTTTTCAGAAAGCCCATAAGTAAATAAAAAAAGGTAGTATGTTAATTAACGCAACAAGTGTTGTGTGAAAGCACTGCAACACACCACGTAGAAGAAAATGGTGCGAGAGGATTGAGAAGGAAAGGGGTGATGTCTTTTGTTTGGATTTCTGTGCGGTGTTAAGGTAGATAGAGGCTTGAAATAATCAGCTATGGGAGAAATAGTGAAGCAGGATGCTAAGGAGAGTGGAGATGGAGGATTTCGGAAGGGGTATTGAATGTTATTGGGCTGAAACGGTATTGGTAAGGCCCAAGAGAAATTTTTACAACTTTAATTTAATTAATTCAATGTATTAACTTATTAATGTCATATATCGCTCATACGATGTTAGTTTGACGAACCGTCTACCACATCGGAATCGTATGGACGACGACTATATAATGAATCTGGTTTGGAGTGAATTGGATGATGTTACAAATTATGGTCAAATAAAACATCTGTCTGAATCGACGACAGTTTATCGTTAATTAACGATAAACGACAAAAGGTGAGTAAACTCGCTAACTCTATCCAGTTTTATAATATTATAAACTTTAGTTAATATTTATAAATGATGGGTGAATGTTGTGTGATAGTTGTTTGAATAAATTAGTTAAAATAATACATATACATACACTTATTTATACAAGTCGTTAGATAAATATGGATTCTATTTATTATTTATTTCATAGTGATATGAAATTAATGTTGATTGACATTTGTGGATGCAGGGAAACAGGTTGGAGGAATCCAACTGGATTCCTCAACAGTTATAATTGTTGTTTTTCATATATTGCATTATATGATGTGATGAATAATCTGTGGTTGATTATTGTGTGTTTGGGGTGGTTGAACAACATTGACCTGAAATGATTGGTATTAAAATACCGTAAAATTATATGGAAAAGAACTCGAGTTTTAAAATGGGGAAAATCTATTATTTATTGTTTTTAAATAATAGAAATTGAATATTGATTCAACTAGAATATAATAACTTGTTTAGTTATATTAAAACAAGTAACTTGATTTATAAACAATGTTTTATATATAATATGAAATAATTATTATTAGATGAACTTGAAATATAAATTTAGGAGAAACAAAAAGGGAATTGGGAATAGTAGTGGAAGTATTTCGATGTTCGAAATAAAATAAGATGGATATAAATCCAAAATGATTTATAGCTAGAATTCGACTCTGTCAAATGTTTCAAAAATAATAATTTAATTATATATTATGTAATGTAGAATTTGATAAGATGGTTTATATTTGATGTGAAACCAGAAATTTATGAACGAATATGTAATCGGGATTTAGTTATAAATATGATACATAATTAACAAGAAGCTGATTTATAAATGGAGTTGATAAAGTGAAATATGAAAGTGAATTTGTAAAATAACTTAATAGATGAGGTTTTAAACTGTAATAGTTTGTATAAATTTAAATCAAGTTTTGATTTAATAAATTGAGTCCATATTTTTGTAAAGGAATAATATTCACAATCTAAAGTGAATAATGGTTTAGAAACAAACAATTTGCAAATTGGAATGGTGATAAAAAGGAAATTGGTAAACATTTGAAGTAATAGATTAAAAGATGAATTTAGAATCAAGTTAACCTAAAATGGGAGTTTATTCCGAATTTCGGAACATTAATCGAATAGAGATTATTCGAAAGTTATACGCTAAGGTTCGATTATAACGAATCCAGGAAAGTATTATTTACTTTTCGTTTTTAATCGAGACTTGTTTATTTATTTAATTAATTAATTAGCATTATTTATTCAAGATAAAGACTCAAGTTAAGTTTAAAATTGGAATATTTTGGAAATGTTTTCCATATAAAATCAGAGAAGTTTTAAGCTTAGAGAAATGAAATTGCAAATTAGAAACTAACCGGAGATTTGTCAAGTTGAATGGCTTCTTGAGTATCGATCTAATGTTGGTTTCGGCCTTCGGGGTTGATACTCAGGAAGTTGTCCTCTTGCTATTTTACGGTTAGGGTCTGATGAATAGTGACACGTGAATAAGATATATAAATGTTTTCCGATGTTAATAACATATACTTTCTAAATATAGTAAATAGGAGTTGTGAATATATGGAATTAATTCCCAATGTTAAAAACAGATATTCTCTAAATAGAGAAAATAAATAATTTAAAAGAGATGGAAATGTTTTCCAAAGATCGTGTGAGGCAAAGCGGTCTTTGAGAAATATTTGGGGATATATATGAAATAGGAAATTGGGGAAATGAATAAATCATTGGAAAATTAATTTAAAGGGCTCAGTGTTGATTGATGGTTGATCGATATAATTTCGATTTGAAAATACGATCATTGTTTGTATGGATATTTTCCTTTGATAGTTAAATCATCGGCTATCAAAGTTTTTGACCCATTTTTCCGTTGTTAATATGGAGAGATTGGGATCGGGTTTATTGTCTGAAAGCCACTCTATGATGAAAATAATTGAAGATAGAGTTTGTGCAAGGTCTGTTCTGGCGATCCTAGGTAGATATTACCTAAGACGGATTTACAGAATAGTGCCTTTGGTTTGTCCAGTCCCTAAAAAACTTGAATAGACGAATGTCTGACAAAGGATATCTAATGGATCGCATAAGTTGATCTCTTCAAACGTATTCACGTTTCGTGGTGGAGGAATTCGTTTCTCTTAGCTTTATACCCGTGGTATTTTTGTGGAAATCAATTTGTGATTTGGGGGGCATGACAATGTAGCATTCAAAGTAAATGGAGGTGTGGTCTGTCAAAAGATACATTATGACCTCAAGCCTCATCAATCGAGAAATGACAAAAATCAGGCAGGCATCATGGCTATGTGGGTTGCTCTAATTAGGGTGTATTGTCACCATCTAGAGAATATTCATATTTGTTACTTCTTTCATTTTTCGTATCTCCCGGGAATGGTTATGTTGCTAGCAACCGTAAGGTGACAAGACATTCAATACACTCAAGAGAAATGAGTGGTCGGTCATGTGTGGCTAGTTGCAAGATGTTCTTGTTGAACTCTAGTGTATCCCCTCTAGAGTACACTGATCGGAAGGTGGTTCCATACCTTGTCAAAGTCGGAATCCAATGTCCAATAAGAGCCCATAGTTTTGATTGTATATTATATATGTGGAGCGTGAGATGCAAGCGTTCTATTAGATTATTATTTACTTGTGATTAGACACTATTATAATATCATAAAAGTATTGATTTTGAAAATCTTTAGGTTATTATAAAGTAAAAACCATCCGTGTTTATTTGTGGATCGGTCTTAGATTATCATTTCTTTTGAAAAGGATTTTGAAAAGTTAAACCGAATGGTTGGAGTTTACTCACACCAGTCCCATGACTGACCCAGAGTTTATTTTGTTTTGTTTCCTCTAAACTCTTGGGTGCCCAAATTTGAACGGGCAGTCAAGTAGTCGGGATTTTACAGATATACTTGGAGGATCTTGGAGCAGGAGGCTTCAATGCTAGATCAATATAGTTTATTTCCACTGTGATATGTATGTGAGGTGCTCTGATGATATATGTAAGTACAAATACAGTTTTGTATCTTAAAGTTTGTTATAATATATTTTATTCGTTCCGCTGTGAGATTCGTATTTACTCTGATTCTGTGTGATCTTCTTCTTTTATTCAGATTTTCTTCCTTTCTACCCTCGCCCTCTAACTTCTTTTTGTTAATGATTTAGTATTTTCGACATTTGAATAGTAAACATGGTATTTTGTGTTGATATTTGGAGTCGAAAATCCTTGGGTCTTTACATTTGCGACCTTGGTAATCAACATAAACTCAATGTCGACTATCCAAGCATCAGAAATACCAGGCAGTTAATGAAAGAAAATAGAGGGTGAGATAAGAAAGAAAGAAAGTTAGAATAGATGAAGAAGAACATAGATACAACATCAGAGTAACGCAAATCTCACAGCGGAAAGTATAAAATATACTATATAACATAACTTTGAAATACCAATCTGTACTTGAATATACATATCGTTATCAAAGTACAAACTTACAGAACATCGGAAATAAACAATTACTATATAATCCTGAAGCCTCCTTCTCCAAGGGTTAGTATATCTGTAAAATCCCAACTATTTGACTGCCTGTACAAAATTTGGGCACGCAAGAGTTTAGGGAAAACAAAACAAAATAAACTCTGGGTCAATCATAGGACTGGTGTGAGTAAACAATTTAAAACAGTTTGAGAAAATAAACGATATCTCATAAGACCACGCCGTATAACATGGAATGGGTTTTTCCCTAACGAGAATCCAAAGGATTTGATTTAGTATCAAATCCTTTTGCAAGAAACAATGATCTTTTATATCAAAAATCTTTTGATATTATAATAGTGTCTATCAACCACAATATAATAATCATCTAGCAGAACGCTTTCATCTCATGTTCCACATGCATAATATATAATCAAAAACCACGAGCGCTTATTGGGTAATGAATTCCAACTGGCAAGGTATGGGACCACCTTCCGACAATGTATCTCTAGAGAGGAATATACCGGGTTCAACAAGAACATCTTGCAACCCAGGCTAAACATGATTGGTCACTCATTTCGCTTGAGTGTATCGAATGTTTTATCACCAACAGTTGGGATCAGCAACCGTTTCCCGAAAGGGACAGCATCGAAATAGATTGTAGAAGTCAATGGAATTTCTCTAGATCAGGTGACAATACACCCTAATTGGCATCTAACCACTTAGCCATGCGACCTACCCTTGTGAGGCTAGAGGTCATAACGTATCCTTTAACACACTACATCTTCATTCACTTTGAATGTAACATCGTCATACCCGCCAAATCACAAATTAATTTCTTCAAACATACCATGGGTATACAGCTAAGAGAAACGAATTTCTCCGCCACCAAACGTAAATATGTTTGAAGAGATCAACTTACATGATCTATTAAATATACTCCATCAGACATTCTTCCATACAAGTTGTCCTTGGACTGGACAAACCGAAGACTATTCTGTAAATCCATCTTAGGCAATTTCTACCTAGGATTGCCAGAACAGTCCTTGCATAACTCCATCTTCAATTATCTTCATCATATTTGATTCGCAACGCTAACGTCCATACAGATTGGTTTTCAGATAATGAATCTGATCCCGGTCTCCCTGTATTGATGACGGAAAAATGGTCAAACTTTTATAGTCGGTCATTTAACTATCAAAGGAAAATATCCATACACACAACGATCCTATTTCCAAATGGAAATTCTATCGATCAATCATCAATCAACAATTTTCCTTTTAAATTAACATATCATTAATTTATTCATTTACCCATTTCATGTTCCCATATATATTTATAAATTATTATTTTCTAAATCTAGAAAATATACCTTATTAACATTGGAAAACGTTTCCATTTCTTATTCATGCATCACTATCATTCCAAGTCCATCAGTTTCTAACCGTAAATTAGTAAGAGAACAATTCCTTAAGTATTAATCCCGAAAGCCAAAACCAACTTCCGATCGATACTCAGGAAATCATTTAACTTAACTAATCTCCAGTCAGTTTCTAATTTCCTTAACTCTGTTTCTTATCTTCTTATCAAATCATTACTTACGCAACTCTCGGATTCAGTTTACGACTCCAATTCTTTTATGAAAAACATTGGTTATAACTATAGCATTATATTCCCTACTTCCGAAATATCTAACTTCAAAATATAACTTTGATTCCTTAATTTAAATAAATAACTAAATAAACAATTTATTTATAAATAAATAAATCTTGATTAAAAATCAAAGAGTAAATAATACTTTCCCAAATTTTATATAATCAAATTCGACATATAACTCCCCCTCATGCAATCTCTATTCGATTAACTCTCCTTCGCATAACCTATATTCAATTAACTCTCTTTCGAATAACTTATATTCGATTAACTCTCTTCCGAATAACTTATATTCGATTAACTCTCTTCGACTAACTTATATTCGATTAACCCTCTTTGATTAACTTATATTCGATTATAAGAATATCGATTTCTAGTCGAATGCTAATTATCTTGTCAAATCCTGATTTATTCAATATATAATTTCTTCAAATAAATTATTTTATAACATCTGGCCTAGTCGAGATCTTTATGGATTTTATTAATCCTATTCATATTTTTAACATCGACATAAATTCCATCCTTTCCTTTTTAAAACAACTCCTAATTTCCCATTTTAAATTCACTGATGAATTTATAATTCAAATTATCCACTGATAATTATTTTAAATTTATTTACAAACATTGTTTATAAATCACACTACTTGTTCTTATTATTAAACAAGTTATTTAGTTCTAGTCGTTCGAAATTTCATTTCTATTTGAATTCCTATTTCAAAACCCATTTTCATTTAAAAATGTTTTCATTTGCAAAATATTTACTTAAATCCATTATTCACATTGAATGTGAATAATATTTCCTTCATATAAATAATTCAGTTTGATTTCGCATTTTAAAATAATATCCCATTCCCAAATTCTATTTATACTTCTATTTATAGAACCATTCATACAAAATCCTGTTTTATTTCTAATACTTAAATCTCATTTATAATTCCCTTTATAAATGCTGAGTTCACATTCTATTAAAAATATCGGTGTTAAAACCGATTCCTACTTCTCTATGTAAGTTCAAACTTATATTT
The DNA here is from genome assembly GCA_030737875.1 of Allium sativum. Taxonomy (NCBI): domain Eukaryota; kingdom Viridiplantae; phylum Streptophyta; class Magnoliopsida; order Asparagales; family Amaryllidaceae; genus Allium; species Allium sativum. Next base: position 1,039,022,445 of record CM060916.1, on the reverse strand, counting down.
TCAATTTATCCAATGATAAATATTCTACTTAATTTATAAAACATTATTTATAAATTAATTTTCCTAATTTATCTATTAAAACATATTTCTATTTACAATCTACTCTAATTCCATCTTCTCGTATTTCTTTTATACCTCGCCAATTTCCTTTTATAATTCTATTTATTTCCCAAATATTTCCCTTTATAATTCTACTTATTTTTCCCAAATAATTCCTTTTATATTTATATTTATTTTTCCCAAATAGTTCCTTTTATAATTATATTTATTTTTCCCAAATAATTCCTTTTATAATTATATTATTTTCAATATACACTTCGAAAATTCCCTTTTTACATTCCAGTATTTTTTATAATATTTAAAATACCAAATAACAAGACCAGTGTCATCATAATCAATCACATATTATATATCACATCATATATCACAATATATGAAAAAAACAGTATTATAAATATTGAGGAATCCAGTTGGATCCCTCCAACCTTTTCCTTGCATCCACAGATGTTAAACAATATAACTAACATCAATTTCATTTCAGTATGAAATATTCTGATAAACATAATCAATATTTGATTAACGATATATATATAATACTAGATCTATAATTTCAACCAATCAATTAGTAGTTCATCCAAACAATCAACACACAACATTCAACCAACATTTATCAATTCTAAAAATACGTTATAAAAATATAAACTGGCAGAGTTAGTGAGTTTTACTCACATTGGATGGTTATCGTTAAATAAAGATAATCGTTGTTGATTCAGATCAGGCAATTTATTTTGCTATAAATTATAACGAGCTCCAATTCAGTCTCAGTCAGTTCCATTGTGTAGCCGCTGTTTATACGATCCCAATGGATCCGACCGTTCGTGATTCTGACAACATTTGGATTATATATCACATAAACAAGTTCATATACTCTATTTAAATTAAATTAGACTATATATATAATTTTTCCTTTTATTAAATGGGCCTTCACCTTATTTTTTCTCAGCCTACTTTAAACCCAAACCCACCTTATTTCTTCTTCCTCTAGGACTAAATGACACGACTTCCTCCTTACAATTCCAAAGGTTCCTCCTACATTCCACGAAACCCAAAAGTAAAATAACCATATCCATCTCCATCGAATTCTCTTCAGTCACATACAAACCATTCCCAACTCGAGTCATCATTGCACAACGCGACTTCAAGGATCTCATGCATGTTGTACACCACTGATTAACCCCATTTCACTTCGTATTCATCCAGACTTTGCATGCAATAGATATTTAAACTTCTGAACTCAATTACGTTCTCCAAAACATCAATCCATGCCTCAATCTCCCAAAATCTTAAGCCTAACTCCTCAAACTCACGCTGTAATTTCCGCGCGACTGAAAGAAGTTTTCGAACTAGTTGAACCCTATATGGTTGCGAAGAACAGCTCTCGAGGATACCACAAATATGTATTTTGAGATTTATAAAATTTTATATGATTTTATCTTGAATTAACAAACCACGATTTTGCTTAGGGAAATTTTCCTAGTGGCGACTCAATTTGTTTGATCATGAAAAATGAATTGTAGGGTTTGAATATTGGTACTTATAGAGTAGAATAGCTTAGAAAGTAAGCTTCTTATTCTATATTTATTTATATTCGATTATAAGTTTAATTTGTTGTTCAAAAATTCATACGATCACATATACTATCCAATTTCAACGAAAATGGTTTTGCAGTTGCAGCTCAACATTACAGACCCAATGAAACTTTTTTCATCGAATTTCGAATCCGTTTACTCACACATCGTATTTTTAAAGTCAAATTATTAACTATTTTTCATATTGGAATCCCATACGGCCACATACTAACTCCAAAAATCACGAAAATTGAAATCTAACAATAATTAAATATTCCGGATCCAAAAAAATTAGTTTCATCGAAAACGGAGATTGTTTACAAAAAAGGCTATTTTTAAAGCTATAAGTAAATCCATTTAAATATTAATATATTTAAAAATACTTAAATTAAATCTTAATAAATTAATATTATTGTATATATTCACAATAGAATATCATACAACTCCAAAATATTCCTTTCTGAATTTATAACTCGATATTTCAAATCCAGATTAAATCAGTATTCAATCTATATTAAAATCCCATTTAAATATATAAATAAACTGTTGTAAATTATAAAGGAATTCCATAGCAATTTTTCGAAAAATTGATTTGGACATAACTCAAAATCTACACGATGAAATCCCGAATTTTATTTCTATTAGAAAAATATACTTCACTAGCTTTTAACGTTTCTTATTTCACAGAAATCCGACTTAAAACGGATTTTGTATATTCGTTCAAAGTTCGAATCGCCAAATTACAAACTACCACGCCATTTCGAGCTCGATTATAATTATAATATAAATTATACATTCAACTGACATTTAAAAATAAATTCGTTAATATAAGTCAATTCAAAACTGAATTATATATTTTAAATTGTCCAACTCACACAATATTGTGAGTTATGTTATTTCTGATGATTTCGGAAATAAATATATTATTCAATTATTTATATTAATTAAATATTCAATATTATTTAATTAAACAACAATTTAAATCTCTAAATCACTATTTAAATAATTAAATTAATTAATTATTATACCAAAAAAATTACGGGACGTTACATTCTTCCCCCCTTAAAATAATTTCGTCCTCAAAATTGCTAAGGTAGAAAACAAACCCTATTGACCAGTTAACAATTATTTCTTTGCTTTTTTAACTTCAGTTTCACTGTACCAATAAATTTCAATTAAATATTAATTCATTCTTATTAACGATTTCAAAAATCCTGAAAATTTTCTAACACCTTAAATTTTTGAAATTTTTTGCCAGCACCTCCTATGTACGGCTCAATAGCTTAACTCACCTCTCTAGGCCCTTTCCATTCAAAAGAAAATCAAATAGCCAAGCGGCTTGCCAAACAGGCTCATAAATCCCATACCTATATAAAACATAAACTTGTGTCTTTTTAATGGGCATATCATTATATCGTTTCCGTCTACTACTAATTCAGCATATACTGATGTCATCCCAATCAACTCCAATTAGTTTTTATCCCCAAACCCAATCATTCGCTTATATCCAAGCCAAATTTCATTTCAAACCAAAGTTTCATTCTTGATTCCAAACTGTAACAACCCGTAATTTCTTGTGAAGTGTTAAAAATATTCATGTGTTGAATAAATGTTTTTGATGATGAAAATATCATTTTTATCATGTGAACGACTCGCTAAAAATACACGAGTGTTGGAATAAATATTTGTTTGATAGGAATATTATTTTTGATATGTGTATAAACTAAATAAAATAGTCATGCGTTGAGAGATATTTGTGTTCGCTAAAAATATCATTTTTATGCGAAATATGAAGTGTTAAAAAATGGTGATGTGTTGAAATAAATATCTGTTGGATAAAAATATTATTTTTATCAAATATAAGAAGTGAATATAGTTTTTAAATCGAAGAAAGAATTACATTTATATATATATTTATATAAATATAATTAAAATAAATAGAATATCGAAGCTGCATTTCGTGTTTTGAAACCGTGATTTCAAACGATTAGTGTGGGAGATCCGACCATCGGATTTTCCCGAAACTGCAACCGTTGGGTTCGCCTTGGAAATATCTTTCCAATGGCACCAACTTTGTGAAGATCCAACGGTTGGATGGTCTAGAATGTTTAATTCAAATCTAATGAAAAACAGCGCTAGAATCGATTATATTTATATATATAAATATAATTAAATTAAATCGAATAACGACGCTGCAGTTCGTATTTTGAAATCGTAACTTCAAACGATTAGTGCGGGAGATCCGACCGTCGGATTTTCCTGAAACTGAAACCGTTGGTTTCGTTTTGAAAAGATCTTTCTAATGATATAAAATTTGTGAAGATCCAACAGTTAGATTTTCAGATATGTGTAAATCAAATCTGAAGAAAAACAGCGCTACGGTCGCGTTATGGCCTGAAGCGTTGTTTTAAATGAATTGGCTATTTTTAAATAAATAAAAATAGCAATAAATAGTGATAAAATATTATAAACGATATGGAATGGAAATAAATTGAATTTGCTCGGCTTATGTGATATTTGATGGTTGAATGTGTTTGGCGTGAAAATTACATTAAAGAACAGTATTAGTGATATCGAATAATTTAACCATTGAAATGAATTGATTTGAAATTCTAAATATACGTGAATTATTTGAAAAGGCCGAGTTAATTCTCATTTCAAATAATTGATCGACGAGTGAAAGTCGAAGATATGAAGACGGTGCAAGACCGATGATCTTCACGTCGAATGGAGGGGTGCTGCTGATGCTCATGATGGGAGTAGCTACCTTGAAGGGGTTGAAGTAGTAGCCGTCCGGACGTACTTGTTGATTGTACGGATATGCGAGGTATTGAGTGCCTCCGGTTTCGTTCAGACCCAGAACGAACTTGTAAATGAACTGTGTGTTTGACATTGGATTTTGTTCTATGTTGATTAATCTCTATTAAATATATATCTGTTTGGCGGCGGAGAATTTATTCTCTTGCTTAACGCCCTTCTCTGAGACGTACGAGCTCAGAGGTTATATATCGATAGAAATCAGTCACATCGAGTGAATTGCCTATATGGCATGCCTAAGTGGTAGATGATCAAGGCTTCTGTTGAAAAGCAAATTCTTGTGATTGATGATCAAAGCACGGCCTATGTGGCATAGCTTTGTGTATAAAGTGAATTCACGAGCCTTACACCCCGGTATGAACCAGAAACGGGAGAGGACATCAGGGAGGGCATGCGTTTCTTTCTAGCTAGGGTGGTGTCCGTGACCTACCAGCCCTGACATTTATATTATTTTCACCTGTGTGGTTGTTGCTGTTGCGAGGCGCCTTAGATATATCGGTTGATCCGGGACTGATGGAGTCATTGGGCTCATTTACGCCCCAAAGGGCAGGGAGATGCAGTGTTCAGGCATTTTAATCCACATCGGTGTACCGGCCCTGACGATCCAAGGTGCAGTTGCGGTTGTTCCTGAGACATGGTAGGCTAGATTGTCTCGAAGCAGTGAGGACTATCTTTTGCCTCGGTTCATGATGGAATTCCAATTTCCAAATACGACACCGTGCGGTTTTGATTGTATATATATATAGCGACATGATATATGGTACCCATGCCATCTATGATCGATAGTTATGATTGAAATTGTTTTTAGAACATATATACACTAGCAATAATATCAAATGATTTGTTTTATTCGTAAGAATATTTTGGCCATTATAAGGTAAAACTCTATCCTCCGGTTTGTGTTGCATTGCATTGTGTGATGGGAACTAAGTCTTATAATGGCTTCATTTTTATAAAAAGCATTATGATGTTTAAAAGATTATTTGTTTTAAAGCATTGGCAATCCAATGGAGTAAACCTATTCCGCGAAAGTGGTGTGGTCCTGTGATTTGCCATATTGTAAATGTGTTAAGTAGATTTCTCATACCAGTCCCATGACTGATTCGTAGTTTGTTTCACTTGCAAACTCGGGTGCCCCTTTTTCTACACGGGCAGCCTTGTATTCAGGTTTTAGCAGGCTCTTTCTGGATAGCTGGAGCTGAAGATGGATTCTATCATTTATCTCTTTGTATGCTGTTCAGCTCCGATTGTACATATTATGTTTGTTTTCCGCTGTAGACATTAATGTATAGCTGAACTGTATTTGTACTAAGTATGATCCTATATATTGTGTAACTCTGATGATTATGTTTATCTAGTGTATTCTATAGTACATTACCTGGTGTATTTATTTATTTCTGTTCTGCTATTATCTGTTTATGTGTTATATTCCAAAGATTACCCTCGCCACTGTCTTATCGGGGTTTGGGGTCATCACAGTTATTTTTATATAACAGAATATTTTCAGGTATAAGAACCGTTATATGTGCAAAGAACCATTATATGTGAAAAGATACATTCATATATAAAAGATACATTTTTATATAAAAAGACAATTTTATGTAAAAGATACATTTATATATAAAGAAAGAACATTTTTAATGTAATTAATGTAAAAGAACATTTTTATATAAAAGAATATTTTTATACAAAAGAACATTTTGAATGTAAATAATGTAAAGGTACATTTTTAATGTAACAACACATTTTAATGTAAAGGATATTTTATTACAAGGAAACTTTGAAAATAAAAAACATTTTAAATAATGAATATTTTAAAATAATATGCGGTAAAGAATAAAATTATGATGTTGATGTCCGATTTTGGATGGACACAATAATATGAAAATATGAAGCCGAATTAAGTAGCAAACGCCATTTTAACCCCAACGGGTTTATCGATCGATTTTATTCATTTTAAAAGGAATATCGAAAAGTGATTTTAAAATATAATCTTTTGAAAATATTATCATTTTAATATGATGAAGATATAGAATATACAATTTTTATTTGAAATTGAAAATGAAGTTAAAATCGTTTTGAAATGAATTTATAAATATTTATAAATAGGTTTTAAAGGAAATCGACGAAATATATATAATATATTGTGTATATTAATGGCCTGAATAGAACGCGCCGCGCAACGACCATTCGCGAATTTCGACCATTAACTTCAGTTTTACTTTACGGGAGATCCGACCGTCGGGTTCTCCTAAAACCGGAACCGTTGGGTTCGTATCGAAAAGAGCTTTCTAATGAATATAGAAGATTTGAAATCTAATGGTTAGATTTGGAGATATGTCCAAATCAATTTCAGAAATGGTGGCTATGGATGCAGTTCGGTGGCCGTTGTTGGAAACCGACTGTATGAGAGATGATAAAATTATTAAAAATATGGAAATTTTATCTAGAACCATAACAAATGGTTTGGAAATATTTTTGATGAAAAATTCCAGTTTTGAAAGATAAAAATATATTTTATCGAAATGAACTGTTTAATGAACTAGTTATTAACTAGAATAATAATTTAATTATTTTTAGAAATAAATAAATTGGACTTTGAAAATGTTTTTTTTTAAATAACTAGAAATTTTCCAATATTTATTTCTATATATTGGGATGGATTTGATTGGAAATTATCTTCGGAGTACTTCGATATTGGATTCCGTTATTATACGAATATTGTGAGGAATTTGGAAGATATATATATATCGTTATTCCCAATACGATATTTGTTGGTTTCAGAATTTGATATTGAATATAGGGCGATATAATTTCTATTCAGAACCTTATATTTAATATCAAATGGGATTTTGGGTTTGTCGTGGGTGATGTCTTTAATAACACTGTTCTTAAACCCAATTTAGAAAAGAATAAATCTTTTATTTAAGATTTAGGAAATTTTTACCTATTAATTAATATTTAAATTGGAATTGTATTTTTGGGTTTATCGTGAACGGTGTTTTAAATAACACTTGTTCTTTAACCCAATTAACAGTGAAGAAATAATTTGGAATTTATAAATCTTTTATTAATATTTAATGGGAATTTTCCAAAATAAAGTTTTCCAATTTAATATATTAAATTGGAATTGAATGGAATTCGATTTGGTAATAATCGAGATGAGCTCCTGTGAATGAAGACTGATACAATATATGGAATTTAAAAGGCATTGCCGCTATTCCATTTATATTATTAGTTTGATATGGGAATTTATATCGATTATACACCGTTATGATTTCCGTGAAGATTTCATAGTTGATGGAAGAAGATTTGGGTTTATCGTGAGCTGTGTTTTAAAAGACATTAGTTCTTTAACCCAGTTAAAGATAAGATTGATTCCTTAAGCTTGAATAATCATTAAGTGATGATTTTTGAGATTAAAAAGAAAGATTTAAAGGAATTATCTTTGATAAAATTGATGGTAACCTTTCCGTTAAAATGTCAATATTTTATTAAAAAATATTCTGAATTGGAATGAGGCGTTGGATGTGTTTTTATAGCACTTGTTTATAAAGTACGCCAGTTATTCGGAAAGACCGGGTTTAACCCATTCTGAATAATTGATACGACGACTAACAGTCGAAGAGATTGAAGACGGCGCAAGACCAACGATCTTCACATCGAATGGATGAGTTGCTACTGATGCCCGTGATTGGAGTAGCTACCTTAAAGGGGCTACGGTGGTAGCCATTCGGACGCACCGGTTAATCGTTCGGATATGCGAGGGCCTCTCTTCTGAGGTGCCCCCGGTTTCGTTCAGACCCAGAACGGACTTGTAAATGGATTATATGTCTAACGTTGTATTCCTTTATGCTATTAGTTGATCTCTACTAAATATATATATATATATATATATATATCTGTTGGTGGCAGAGAATTTATTCTCTTGCTTAACACCCTTCTTTGAGACATATGTGCTCAGAGGTTATATATATTGGCAGAATCAATGGTATGGTATGGATTGACAATGTGGCATGCTAAGACGCATGGATCAAGGCTTTTGTTAAAAAGCAAGGCCTTGTGGATGATGATCAAAGCATAGATTTAATTAGCATAGCTTTGTGTAGCGGTACCTTGCGAGCCTCACACCTCGGTATGATGGTGAACGATTTGTTTGATTAGTAGGTTGACCAATATACTTTATATTTACATGGATTGGGTCAACTGAGCGTTGTTGGGTGTGGTCACTCAACATCTGGAGATTGGGCAATTGTTTCAGCCGAAGCCCATGGGGATAGAACACTAGATTGTTCTTCCAAAGTGCGGTTAGAATGTATTACGGTGTTTTCTCTTGCCGAGGCGTAAGTCGTGGAGATACATGACGTGATTTGCCATTCGAATCAGGAGCCATCATGATGGAAACCCAACTTTCCAATACGAGCATTACGGTTTCAGTTGTATACTTATATGGTGACATAATATATTATGCCGCTTACATAGTATATTATGCCGCCTAAGATTGATACGTTTATTTTCAAAAATTGATTTCTACACTGTGCACTTATAGTATAAAAGATGAATTTCACGTATTAAGCATTTTTGACCATTATAAGGTAAACTCTATCCTTCGGCTTTCGTTGCAAGGGACTTGAGTTTTATAATGGTTTCACTTTCTAGAAGCATTGCATTGTTTTTATGCACTGGTATTCTTGGGAGCAAACCCGTTCCGCGATAGCGGCGTGGTCCCTTGACTTACCCAACTTTAAAGTAAAGTTAATAACTGTTTTAGTTCTCATACCAGTCCCATGACTGACCTAGAGTTTATTGTTTTAACCTAAACTCTGGGTGCCCATATCTTCCACACGGGCAACTTGTAGTTTTGGTTTTGTAGATATTATATTCACCGGATCCTGGTTTACATCTAAAGCGATATTCGGAAAGCTATGCATCCGTGTATTCCTTTCGGTTGTATTTTGTATTATTTTTCCGCTGCTATTTAAATGTAATTTTAACTCTGATATTGTATTTCCAATGTATATTATTCATTCATACTCTGGAATATACTTGTACTATGATGTAATTGTTGTAATAGCAATAAATGTTTTTCTGTTTGTGTCCTGATTTGTGTTGTTCTCAAAGCAATCCAGGCTTTCCTTTACTGGGAAGCTTGGGTCATCACATTTGGTATCAGAGCTTTGATTTACAGAGCTCGAAAACAAAAACACATTAGAACCGAACGACTGAATTCTTCAGAGATTGGATTAGTAATATCCAATAAGAACGACTCGTTAGAGATGGGATCAGTAGTATCCTAGAACGAGTGTGAAGAGTATTATTTTCTTTTAAATAAAAATGAAAACAAATTTAGTTTTGAAAATTTTATCTTAAAATACGTATTTGAGTGTATTATTTTATTTTGGACAATCGAGTATATAGAGATTTGCATTTACGCCTAGCTAGCGTGTATACGAAGCCTCAAATATACTGGGTAGATATAGAATCACACTCTAGTCGCCCGGAGATGTACTGATGGTGGTTCGAAACATCATCAGAATCTATGTTCGAGTTTCGAAAGCGGTATATCTATATATTTCCATTGACTGGTGTGAGAACCAAAACTAGATAGTGTATATTGCCGTGATTTGCACTAAAAATATGATTTTTGATTATATATAAAAGTTATATATATTTGAAAAGTTAATAACCTAATTGATTGTTGGTTGTGACGTTTGATAATTAGTTTAACTAAGTAAAATATTGGAATGATAATTAATTTATCCATTATGAGAAAGAATGATATATTTAACTAAATCGAATTTAATATTGAACTGAATTGAAAATTGATTAGAAATGAAAGTTGAGTTGATTAATTAAACAACTTTTAGCTTCGTTACTTTTCGAGGACAAAAAGATTTTAAGTGGGGAAAATTGTAACAACCCGTAATTTCTAAACCAATTTAAAATTTGTATTTTAACAATTTTAGAGGATCTTTAATATTTAAAATAATTTATTTTAAATAATAACGACTAAAAATTTATTTAAATCGAAGTTAGAACGCAATAATTTAATATAATTATAAATAGAGTTAGAAATGTCGCGGCAGTTCGAAAATTCGATTTGACTTTTCAATTGACTGTACAGGATTCAAAATAAATCGGATTTTAGTGAAACAAGAAATATTTAAATCTGTTTGATTATATCTTTCCAACGAATCAGAAAAATTGAATTTTCATAACAGGAATTAAAAGTTATGTCCAGATTAAAATTGAAAATAGTCATTGTAGAATTTCTATATATTTTAAATAATATATGGCCCTTAAAATAATCATTTTTCAAACGACCTCCGTTTTCAATGAATCCACTTTTGTTGGAACCGGAGTGTCAAATTATTGCTAAGCTTAATTTTTCATAATTTTTAGAATTAGTGTGTGAGCGTGGCAAAAGAAAACGTGTTTTGTCAATTTCAGTCAAATCGGATCGACCTGAAAATGGCCATTTTTCAAACGGTCTCCAAATTCGACGAATTGTTAGGACCGTATCGTCAAAACAAAGATAGAAATAAAAATAACAATGTTTATAAATAAGAAGAACATGGTTTTAAAAATAAAAAGAACATGGTTTTGTAATAAAAATATCGCATCTGTTTTAATATAGAAATTGCATGGATATTACAATGAGAATTACATTTTTATTAAAATGAAGTTTGCATTGCTATTAAAAATAGAAACGGCCATATAAAATATGATTTTTACCATATATATAGAACAGCATTAAAAATACGATTTTTAATACAAACTGTGTGACACAGACTGCGATGGAACTAAATGGAAGTAGAACAGAACCTGAATCGTCCGCTAAGGACTGACGGAGTGGAAACGAAGGTGAGAACTCCTCACTTAAATTTCTGCATAGTTATTTATTTACTTTTATAACTGAAAATATATATAGAATTGCCAGTCTAGATTTTTATCGGTTTAATCACTATAAACTGTACACTGTGCTTGATTAAATCACTCCCCTCGTCCACAAACCATGGACGATTTAAATTGACTGTATTGTATGTTGTTTGTGATGTTGAAATGATTAAAAATGATGTTAACAGAAATTTGGTAGTTGAAATTAGATTATAAATATTTATAATTTGAGGTTTGAACAGTGAAAATTGGTTAAATTTATTAACCAATAACTTGTTTAAATAAAATGCCGTTGTTTGAAAACCCCACATGGGTCAGGGAATGATAATTTATTCACATCTCCCTTGAATTTATTTATATGTCAATCGATGGATTGACAGTCTGTGATGAGCGCTATTTATTTTAATGCTCACACAGTTGTAAACTTCACTCTAGATGTGATTAGACTATTTGATGATTTTTATCATTATTGTTGCATACATGCGATGTATGAAATCCATATAACTGAAAATTATATGTAATTGATTGGGTCTCATTCCAGTTCAGAAATAAACGACTGTTTTAAATAAAAAGTTCTTTTATTTTATGTAGGAATATAAAAATTGTCAGAATTTGTTTTACAATAAAAATTATCTTTTTATTGTTATGAAGGAACATATGAATTGTTAAAAATATGTTTAAAATAAAATATCATGTTAGAATAGAATATCATTTTATAATCAGATATCATGTAGGATAAAATATCATTTTCCGGGAAAAGTACATTTTTAGAGTAAATAATATAAAGGAAACATTTTTATGTAAAAGAGATATTTATAATGAAAAATAACATTTACAATGTAAAGAATCATTTATATGTAAAAGAACAATTTCATGTAAAAGAGTTATTTTTATATAATAGAATATTTTTATGTATAAGAACCGTTATATGTGCAAAGAACCATTATATGTGAAAAGATACATTCATGTATAAAAGATACATTTTTATATAAAAAGACATTTTTATGTAAAAGATACATTTATATATAAAGAAAGAACATTTTTAATGTAATTAATGTAAAAGAAATTTTTTATACAAAAGAACATTTTGAATGTAAATAATGTAAAGGTACATTTTTAATGTAACAACACATTTTAATGTAAAGGATATTTTATTACAAGGAAACTTTGAAAATAAAGAATATTTTAAATAATGAATATTTTAAAATAATATACAGTAAAGAATAAAATTATGATGTTGATGTCCGATTTTGGATGGACACAATAATATGAAAATATGAAGCCGAATTAAGTAGCAAACGCCATTTTAACCCCAACGGGTTTATCGATCGATTTTATTCATTTTAAAAGGAATAGCGAAAAGTGATTTTAAAATATAATCTTTTGAAAATATTATCATTTTAATATGATGAAGATATAGAATATTCAATTTTTATTTGAAATTGAAAATGAAGTTAAAATCGTTTTGAAATGAATTTATAAATATTTTATAAATACATTTGAAAGGAAATCGACGAAATATATATAATATATTATATATTAATGGCATGAATAGAACGCGCCGCGCAGCGACCATTCGCGAATTTCGACCATTAACTTCAATTTGACATTACGGGAGATCCGACCATCGGATTCTCCTAAAACGGGAACCGTTGGGTTCGTATCGAAAAGAGCTTTCCAATGAATATAGATGATTTGAAATCTAACGGTTAGATTTGGAGATATGTCCAAATCAATTTCAGAAATGGTCACTATGGATGCAGTTCGGTGGCCGTTGTTGGAAACCGAGTGTATGAGAGATGATAAAATTATTAAAAATATGGAAAATTTATCTAAAATCATAACAAATGGTTTGTAAAGATTTTTGATGAAAAATTCCAGTTTTGAAAAGATAAAAATATATTTTATCGAAATGAACTGTTTAATGAACTAGTTATTAACTAGAATAATAATTTAATTATTTTTAAAAATAAATAAATTGGACTTTGAAAATATTTTTTTTTTAAAATAACCAGAATTTTTCCAATATTTATTTCTATATATTAGTATGGATTTGAATGGAAATTATCTTCGGAGTACTTCGATATTGGATTCCGTTGTTATACGAATATTGTGAGGAATTTGGAAGATATATATTTATATATATCGTTATTCCCAATATGATATTTGTTGGTTTCAGAATTTGATATTGAATATAGGCCGATATAATTTCTATTCAGAACCTTATATTTAATATCAAATGGGATTTTGGGTTTGTCGTGGGCGGTGTCTTTAATAACACTGTTCTTAAACCCAATTTAGAAAAGAATAAATCTTTTATTTAAGATTTAGGAATTTTTTACCAATTAATTAATATTTAAATCGGAATTGGATAAAGAATTGGATTTTTGGGTTTACCATGAACGATGTTTTAAATAACACTTATTCTTTAACCCAATTAACAGTGAAGAAATAATTTGGAATTTATAAATCTTTTATTAAGATTTAATGGGAATTTTCCAAAATAACGTTTTCCAATTTAATATATTAAATTGGAATTGAATGGAATTCGATTTGGTAATAATCGAGATGAGCTCCTGTGAATGAAGACCGATACTATATATGGAATTTAAAAGGCATTGCCGCTATTCCGTTTATATTAGTAGTTTGATATGGGAATTTATATCGATTATACACCGTTATGATTTCCATGAAGATTCCATAGTTAATGGAAGAAGATTTCGGTTTATCATGAGCAGTGTTTTAAAAGACATTAGTTCTTTAACCCAGTTAAAGATAAGATTAATTCCTTAAGCTTGAATAATCATTAAGTGATGATTTTTGAGATTAAAAAGAAATTTTAAAAGGATTTATCATTTAATAAATTGATGGTAACATTTCCATTAAAATGTCAATATTTTATTAAAAGAATATTCTGAATTGGAACGAGGCGTTGGATGTGTTTTTATAGCACTTGTTTATAAGGTATGCCAGTTATTCGGAAAGATCGGGTTTAACCCATTCTGAATAATTGATACAATGACTAACAGTCGAAGAGATTGAAGACGGCGCAAGAACGACGATCTTCACATCGAATGGATGAGTTGCTACTGATGCCCATGATTGGAGTAGCTACCTTGAAGGGGCAAAAGTGGTAGCCATCAGGACACACCGGTTGATTGTTCGGATATGCGACGGCCTCTCTTCTGAGGTGCCTCCGGTTTCGTTCAGACCCAGAATGGACTTGTAAATGAATGGTATGTCTGACGTTGTATTCCTTTATGCTATATTAGTTAATCTTTGCTAAATATATATAACTGTTAGTGGCAGAGAATTTATTCTCTTGCTTAACACTCTTCTCTGAGACATATGTGCTCAGAGGTTATATATATTGGCAGAAATCAATGGTATGGTATGGATTGACAAAGTTGCATGCTAAGATGCATGGATCAAGGCTTTTGTTGAAAAGCAGGGCCTTATGGATAATGATTAAAGCATAGCTTTAATTAACATAGCTTTGTGTAGCGGTACCTCGCGAGCCTCACACCCCGGTATGATGGTGAACGATTTGTTTGATTAGTAGGTTGACCAATATACTTTACATATACATGGATTAGGTCAACTGAGCGTTGCTGGGTGTGGTCGCTCCACATCTGGAGATTGGGCAATTGTTTCAGCCGAAGCCCATGGGGATAGAACACTAGATTGTTTTTCCAAAGTGCGGTTAGAATGTATTACGGTGTTTTCTCTTACCGAGGCGTAAGCCGTGGAGATACATGACGCGATTTGTCTTTCGAAATAGGAGCCATCATGATGGAAACCCAACTTTCCAATACGAGCTTTATGGTTTCAGTTGTATACTTATATGGTGACATAATATATTATGCCGCTTACATAGTACATTATGCCACCTAAGATTGATACATTTATTTTCAAAAATTGATTTCTACACTATGCACTTATAGTATAAAAGATGAATTTCACATATTAAGCATTTTGGACCATTATAAGGTTAACTCTATCCTTCGGCTT
Organism: Allium sativum; assembly: GCA_030737875.1. Lineage (NCBI taxonomy): Eukaryota > Viridiplantae > Streptophyta > Magnoliopsida > Asparagales > Amaryllidaceae > Allium > Allium sativum. Next base: position 1,039,007,092 of record CM060916.1, on the reverse strand, counting down.
TCATTGCAAGGGACTTGAGTCTTATAATGGTTTCATTTTCTAGAAGCATTGCGTTGTTTTTATGCACTGGTATTCTTGGGAGCAAACCCGTTACGCGATAGCGGCGTGGTCCCTTGACTTACCCAACTTTAAAATAATGTTAATAACTGTTTTAGTTCTTATACCAGTCCCATGACTGACCTGGAGTTTATTGTTTTAACCTAAACTCTGGGTGCCCATATCTTCCACATAGGCAGCTAGTAGTTTTGGTTTTGCAGATATTATATTCACAGGATCCTGGTTTACAGCTGAAGCGATATTCAGAAAGCGCTGCATCCGTGTATTCCTTTCGGTTGTATTTTGTATTATTTTTCCGCTGCTATTTAAATGTAATTTAAACTCTGATATTGTATTTCCAGTGTATATTATTCATTCATACTCTGGAATATCCTTGTACTCTGATGTAATTGTTGTAATAGAAATAAAATGTTCTTCTGTTTGTATCCTGATGTGTGTTGTTCTCAAAGCAATCCTGGCTTTCCTTTACTGGGAAGTTTGGGTCATCACACAAACTCCTAAATCATAAATTCAACTTACTTAACCTCGTTAAGTTCCATCCACATATTTCATTCATTAATTAATTCCCCTAATCAATTATCTTCATCCCAAAACTCTAATCTGATTTTCATTTCAAGAATCAATTCGTTTACTGTAACACCCCGTATGTTGAATAACTAGCTATAATATAAAACAGGGCAGAATTAAATTTAAAAATCTGAATCAGGGGAAAAGGGCTATGCCATTGCGTTCTTCTCGGAAAAATACGCGAAATAGAGTCCGAGTTTTCGAAAATTGGAGTCCGTATGACCCAGATAAGACCCAAAGAAGTTTTCAGAAATTTAAATTCAGATTTAAAAACAAAATTTTAAATTTTCAGAAGTAGCGGGAAAATCCCGCCAGACCCAGGGGGTCGACCTGGGGGTCGACTGGGGAGTCGACCTCCCCCCCCCCCAGGTCGACTGGGGAGTCGACCCTAGGGTCGACCTGGGGGTCGACCTCCCTGGTCGAGCCCAGGTGACCTGGGTGCATCGGTTTGGCTTTTGGGCTGTGTCTGGTGGCTTGTGACGAGATCTGACGGCTCTAACCTAATCTAGGGTTAATCTAAGGGCCTAAACTACATCCTAATTCTATAAATACACCCTAAGACTACCCTAATTCATACTAAAATTGGAGACAACGTCGTTATGCCGTCAGAATGCAACTAGAAGGAGCCACCAACAAATTAAAGTGGAGGAAAGCTTCTCAAATCAACTTCTAATCAACTCTAGCAACTTAATCTTCTTCATTTAAGTGCTAATCAACAAGTGGTGAGTTTCTATAGCCTTAATGACCAATTGTTGAATTGATTATGATAGGATATAATGAGGTTATGGCTATGAATGTGGATCAATGCAAGATTATGTTGTCATATGCTATGTGTTAATGATGTTATGCATGTTATGCAAGTTATATGCTATGTGTTAATGATGTTATGCAAGTTATGCAAGCTATATGCTACATGTTCATGATGTTATGCAAGATATGCAAGTCATATGCTACATGTTCATGATGTTATGCAAGTTATGCAAGTCATATGATATATGATCATGATGTTATGCAAGTTATGCAAGTGTTAGGCTATGTGTTCATGATGCTAGTTATGCAAATCACTATGATAAACATTGATCCATTATGACACCATGATATGCAAGTTAGGTGTATGATTATATGCAAGTTCATACATGACATGATATGCAAGTTTGGTGTATGATTATATGCAAGTTCATACATGACATGATATGCAAGTTTGGTGTATGATTATATGCAAGTTCATACATGACATGATATGCAAGTTTGGTATTTGATTATATGCAAGTTCATATATGATATGTTATGCAAGTTTGGTGTATGATTATATGCAAGTTCATACATGACATGTTATGCAAGTTTGGTGTTTGATTTTATGCAAGTAACATGTGCAAGTTTACACCTTTGTATGATATGCATACATATGCAAGTTAACCCCTTTGTATGTCATACATACATATGCAAGTTTACCCCTTTGTATGACATAAGTAACTTATGCAAGTTAATCTCTATATGACATATGTGATTCATGCAAGTTTGGGTTGATTATTTATGCTAGTTGGGTTTGATGCTATATGCATGATGACACCTTTAAAACCCATGTTGATGCTAATGTTATGCAAGTTGAACCCATTGTATTTGTGATGAATCTTCCCTTTTATGTCATGTTCGCGAATTACGTGGGGAACGATGGGGTTAATATACATGTTAATGAAATGGTGTGAAGTTGGTATGATTATGCATACCATAAAGTGGATGGACATAATTGAGTCAATTATGTACATCGTTAAATTTGTAATTAATTAGGGATAATTAATACAAATTATGGGGTGATTAATTAGGTGTAATTAATCGACTAAGACACGAGGTTGGACCCTTTTGTAGCATAAGACTGCCCAGAACCGACCGGCATATCCAGCGGCTACAAATGATTGGCCCAATGTGAGAGGTCTTAGGCACAAACTAAATACGTGACGAGTGTATAGACACAAGGTTAGACTCAGTTATGGCGTAAGGCTGCCCGGACCCAACCGTCAAATCCAGCTGCCATAAAAGATAGTCTAATGTGAGAGGTCTTTACAACGGTTACGTTCTTAATCAATTAAGAAACACTTAACCAGATAAGCATGTAGTGGGGCATGAAGGGTTAAGTGGGTGCCTTGGGTGGCATGTGGAGATTAAGTAAGTGCCTTGGGTGGCATGAGAAAATCTAGTGGTTGCCTTGGGTGGCAATAGAAAATACGATTAGAATACTTAACCAAAGTGGAACATGTAATTAAACATGATTATAGGGTTAAGTGGGTGCCTTGGATGGCATGAGGAAATCTAGTGGTTGCCTTGGGTGGCAATAGAAGATAAGATTAAAATACTTAACCAAAGTGGGACATGTAATTAAACATGATTAAAGGGTTAAGTGGGTGACTTGGGTGGCATGTGGAAAAATCTAGTGGTTGCTTTGGGTGGCAATAGAAGATAAGATTAAAATACTTAACCAAAGTGGGACATGTAATTAAACATGATTAAAGGGTTAAGTGGGTGCCTTGGGTGGCATGTGGAAAAATCTAGTGGGTTGCCTTGGGTGGCAATATAGAATACGACTAGAATACTTAACCAAAGTGGAACATGTAACTAAACATGATTAAAGGGTTAAGTGGGAGCCTTGGGTGGCATGTGGAAATCAAGTGGGTGCCTTGGGTGGCATGTAGAAATCTAGTGGGTGCCTTGAGTGGAAATTGAAATATGATTAAATGACTTAACCAAACCTTAACATGTAAGTGGGCATGATTATGAAAAGGGGTTAAGTGGGATGCACTAGATAAAATGACAAGCTTAAGTAGTAGCTTGTGGGGGCCCATTTCAACCAGTAACCCATATGTATCTTATTGGGCTTGACCCATGTCGAGGACGGGACATGCGTACTGGGCTTGACTATAAGAGGCCAAAACGGGGTAGCGGTGGCAACGCGAGTCCAACGGGTTTCATATGCGTGTGTGTACCCGGGCTGGTAGGTAAAACGTTGTTGCATCGTGTAGATATAAGCCGTGCACCATTGATATTATCGGGTTGCCACTTTGGGGAGTGATACACCCCACTGTGGGGCCAGCACGGGTATCTACGGTAGGGAGCCGATCGCTTGGGTAGTAGCAGGTACACCTAGTGGAGATAAGGGCAGACGGCACCTATGTAGTCAGCTAGGGGTACAAGAGACTACTATTAAAATTACTAAGTTGTGGGTACACCTAGTGAAGATAGGGGCAGACGGCACCTATGTAGTCAGCTTGGGGTACACGAAACTACTATTAAAAATTACTAAGTACACTTAGTGGGATCGACCTTTAAGTAGGAATTACCCTTGGGTGGGTACAATTGGTGTGGTGCAGTGTAGGAATTACCCTTGGGTGGGTAGATCTGGGGTGGTGCAGTATAGTATTTATCCTTAGGTGGATATGCGCGTCTTTACCGTTATCTTAGTTTATCCTAAGTCTAGTTGGCTACTTAGTGTAGTCATTTATCCCCGGTCGTACCGTACCAGGTTTATATCATACCCTAATTACTTTAATGATTGTATTGTTAAGGTTGTAGGGCTCACTCAGACTTATGTCTGACCCCGTTGTTTTTATCTTTTTCCCCAACCCCCAGGTTCTCAGAGTGGGCCTAGCACTAGTGGGCTTTGATCAGATTGCTTTATCTATCTTTTGGAGCTTGGACTCTTGAAGAAAAGCTCGGTTATCTTTTCTATTATGGCTATTAGCATGTAGTGGGATTATGTACTTATGTTTTAACGAGATGGATATTTTGTACTTGACTCTTGTTGGTTTTTGAGATGTAACCAAACATGTTTACCTTCTGCTGCAATGAAATGATGTTTTAAAAATTTCAAGTATTACTGATATCTGTCTTGTTGTAATTTTTCAGTTCTATATTCACTTAAATACTCCACCGAAGCTAAGGCATTCCCTTTGTGAGTGACCTTAGCGGGTGTGGGGTGTTACACGTGGTATCAGAGCTCAAGGTTACCAGAACAGATAAAATTTTTAGAAAACTATTTTCTAAAAACATTTTTGGAAGAAGTATTTTCAAAAACAGGTCTTTTAAGAGAAAAGTTTTTGAAAGAAAAGCATAATCCCCAATAGCCATATCTTTATCCTTCGGATTCTCCGTTTTGAATCTCTTCCTCTTTCTCTTTTTGAATTTCCCCTCCGTGTATAGATGTCTTTTTAAGATAAGTAAGGACTTCCGTATGAAGGACGGAAGAACCACTTCAAGGGACTAAGTCGTTTGCCAGGCTAAGAAGTTAGTCCAAGGAGGTGGAGGGCTTATGGGTACCGTTAAGATGGACGAGAGAGGAAGGTTCAAATAGCTATTAGGTAAATAAAGGACGAAACCTCATCGTGGTAAGAAGGCCACGAAAGGAGAATGTGAAAGGGAAGGCTAGTTGTTTTGGAGAAATAGGACACCTTGGGGTTGTCCAAAGAGGTAAGGACGAAGTACAGGATCTTCTGGAGGGTAGATGTATTCCCTCACGACGGGTATACCTGATGGGGGTAGGACCGTCTAAGTTAAAATTTGGTTCTTTCGATCATCCTGTTCGAACTTTATTCGACTCTAGTGCACCACATTTCGTTTATCTTATCATCATTAGTTGAGTCACTGCACCTAGACACCAGTTTAGTAGATGATCCCGTGGTTGTTTCAAACCCAATTGGGGGGGCTCCACTTATTTGTCCATGATATGTTTGGGTTTGAAGATTTCCATACTTAGCGTTGAGTTTAGAGGTGATGCTTTTGTTTGGGCTTCACGGGCTATGGGTTGATTTTGGGCATGGACTGGTTACCCAGTAATGGTGCCGTTCTTGATTGCGAAAGGAGAGTTGTTAGGCTCATGACCCGCTTGGGTAACACTCTCGAGATCTCTAGTAATCCCATAGATTCTGTTTTGCTAAGTTAATTTGAATCGCTTGATGCTTCGTTCGAGAGATTGCGATCTATTAGAGTGGTCCGGGAATACTCGGATGAGTTTGGGGAGGTGAAGGGCTTACCTCCGAAGCGGGAGATAGATTTCCGAATATATCTGGTGGAAAATGGTAAGCAAGTATCTTTGTCAGTGCGCCACATGGCTCCTCGTGAGAGGTGGGAACTCCATAAGCAAGTAAGGGAGTTGCTTGAGAAGGGGTTCATAAGACGAAGTATATCGGAGTGGAGTGCTCCAGTAGTTTTGCCACGAAGGTAGATTGGTCCCTCAGACTTTGTGTAGACTATAAAGAACTCAACAAGCTCACAAAGAAGAGTAGACACCCACTGCCAAGGATTGACGATCTCTTTGATCAGTTGGTTGGCGCCTCAGTGTTTTCGCAGTGGGACTTGGCCACGGAGTTTCATCAGTTGGGAGTGACTGAGGATAATATAGAGAAGACCGCCTTTAGGACTCCGGAGGGTTTCTATGAGTGGCTTGTGATGCCATTTGGTTTGGCAAACACCCCTGCATACTTTGTTGATTTGATGAGAAGGGTGTTCAGGGAATTCCTTAATAAGTTCGTGGTGGTCTTTGTGGATGACATCTTAGTATTTTCTAAGGGTGAAGAAGAGCGAAATAAGTTTTCGTATGTGCTTAATGGGTTAAGCAAAGCCAGTTATTTGATCAACGGTGGTTTTGGAGCAAGATTGGCAAGGACATCCAGAGTTGGACAAGGGCTTAATTATTTAGCCGTTTTTACTAGTATCATCTCACGTGGGTCGTCTGAATTCGAAGGAGGTATCCCTTGGGTGTTTGTCTGATATTGGTTTAGGCCTTTGGGGCTTGCACTTGGGGGATGTCGAGTTCGACTTGGATGGTCTGCGTGAAAGATAGTTAGTTGTGACGATTTTGTATGGAAGAATATCTTGGTTCTCTCCAGAAGTGGAGAAAAGCATGCCCTACATCTTAGGGAAGTGTTGGAGACTCTTCGAGCGCATAGTCTTGAGACAGAAAAGGTGGATGGAGTTCTTACCATCCTATGATTTCGAGATAGCGTATACCCCTGGCAAGGGTAACGTGGTGGCGGACGCCTTGAGTGGAAAAAGGTTGTCCTTGAGTTCATTGTTCGTGGAACAACGAAGCTTGGAATTTATCTCGATGTTTGATTTCAGACCTTCAGTTGACTTTATGCCCGGTTTGCTAGCATCCTTGGAGGTCAGACCTACTCTTTTGAGACGGATTGGCGAGGCACAGAGGGACGACCCACAGTTGGTTGAGTTGGTATAGAGGCTCATAAGGGGGGAGTCGTCCAACCATTTGAGTAGGTACACCCTAGACGATAGGGGGTGCTTGCGTAGAGACGGTAGACTTTGTGTACCGCAAGACGAGGGTTTGAGGAAGGCTATTCTTGATGATGCACACCGTTCTAGGATGACCATTCATCCCGGTGGGGACAAAATATACCAAGACATGAAGCGAGTTTTCTTGTGGGCCAAGTATGTCGCTAGATGCTTGGTGTGCCAACAAGTGAAAGCGGAGCAAAAGAAACCCGGTGGGTTGCTTCACCCATTGGAAGTTCCGCAATGGAAGTGGGATATCGTCTTGATGGATTTTATTGATGGGTTACCTAGATCGAGGAAGGGTAATACGGGAATTTGGGTTGTGATAGACAGACTTATTAATAGTGCCCATTTCATACCCGTGAAGAGCAAGAGGACTGCTCCATGGCTAGCTTCAGTTTATCTTCGAGAGATAGTTCGGTTGCATAGGGAACATGACGTATTCCATGTGTCACATTTGAGGAAGTGCCTACATGAGACCACAGAGGTGGTAGAGCCGAGCTTGCTTAGAGAAGTGGAGGTAGAGCGTGATGCGACTATTCGACGAGCTCCTACCCGCATCCTTGGGTCAGAGATTAGGAAGTGGAGAAACAGAGAGGTTCGACTAGTCAAAGTGCCAAGGGGAGAAGATGAGAGTAATGCTACTTGGGAGACAGAAGCGAAGATGCGTTCATTGTACCCATTTCTTTTTGAGGGTATGTCTTTTAACTTCTCCTTTATCGTTTGTCTAGTACTTATCTTATCTTTAGTATGTCCTCTCATTAGTACCTTTGACCTTTAGATAGGGAAAACCTATGGTTGAAACATGTGTTTGAGACATGTTATGATTGATGGATGCGTGTGGATGCAAGTGGTTGCTAGTGGTTGCTCGTGGATGCATATACACACACTTTAGGCACTAGATCGGCTCAATCACTTCATATTGCATAAAATTGTGTGTAGGTAGCTATATTAATGGATGTATAATGGTTGTGTTATCACATGGATGATGCATTTTGGTGAATGATTGTGCACTCATGTAGAGATAGTGTGTGTCGATAGGGTTCTTTTGCATACATATTGGATGCATGGCACTATCATGGTTTGCATTAAGGAGGTCAACTGAATTAGTGGACCGCCTAATTTTGCATTAGACAGGGAACATATACACACACTCTTTGCATATGTTCATAAAGCATTAGAAACTTTAAGGACAATGGATGCCAGTGTTTGATGGTTTGAGTAGATGGTTGTTTGGTCGGTAGGATACGTTCTTCTTGACTTAGAGATTTCGGGGACGAAATCCTTTAAGTAGGGGCGAATGTAACACCCCGTATGTTGAATAACTAGCTATAATATAAAACAGGGCAGAATTAAATTTAAAAATCTGAATCAGGGGAAACGGGCTATGCCATTGCGTTCGTCTCGGAAAAATACGCGAAATAGTGTCCGAGTTTTTGAAAATCGGAGTCCGTATGACCCAGATAAGGCCCAAAGAAGTTTTCAGAAATTTAAATTCAGATTTAAAAACAAAATTTTCAATTTTCAGAAGTGGCGGGAAAAATCCCGCCAGACCCAGGGGGTCGACTGGGGAGTCGACCTCCCCCCCCAGGTCGACTGGGGAGTCGACCCTAGGGTCGACCTGGGGGTCGACCTCCCTGGTCGAGCCCAGGTGACCTGGGTGCATCAGTTTGGCTTTTGGGCTGTGTCTGGTGGCTTGTGACGAGATCTGACGGCTCTAACCTAATCTAGGGTTAATCTAAGGGCCTAAACTACATCCTAATTCTATAAATACACCCTAAGACTACCCTAATTCATACTAAAATTGGAGACAACGTCGTTATGCCGTCAAAATGCAACTAGGAGGAGCCACCAACAAATTAAAGAGGAGGAAAGCTTCTCAAATCAACTTCTAATCAACTCTAGAAACTTATTCTTCTTCATTTAAGTGCTAATCAACAAGTGATGAGTTTCTATAGCCTTAATGACCAATTGTTGAATTGATTATGATAGGATATAATGAGGTTATGGCTATGAATGTGGATCAATGCAAGATTATGTTGTCATATGCTATGTGTTAATGATGTTATGCATGTTATGCAAGTTATATGCTATGTGTTAATGATGTTATGCAAGTTATGCAAGCTTTATGCTACATGTTCATGATGTTATGCAGGATATGCAAGTCATATGCTACATGTTCATGATGTTATGCAAGTTATGCAAGTCATATGATATATGATCATGATGTTATGCAAGTTATGCAAGTGTTAGGCTATGTGTTCATGATGCTAGTTATGCAAATCACTATGATAAACATTGATCCATTATGACACCATGATATGCAAGTTAGGTGTATGATTATATGCAAGTTCATACATGACATGATATGCAAGTTTGGTGTATGATTATATGCAAGTTCATACATGACATGATATGCAAGTTTGGTGTATGATTATATGCAAGTTCATACATGACATGATATGCAAGTTTGGTGTTTGATTATATGCAAGTTCATACATGACATGTTATGCAAGTTTGGTGTATGATTATATGCAAGTTCATACATGACATGTTATGCAAGTTTGGTGTTTGATTTTATGCAAGTAACATGTGCAAGTTTACACCTTTGTATGATATGCATACATATGCAAGTTAACCCCTTTGTATGTCATACATACATATGCAAGTTTACCCCTTTGTATGACATAAGTAACTTATGCAAGTTAATCTCTATATGACATATGTGATTCATGTAAGTTTGGGTTGATTATTTATGCTAGTTGGGTTTGATGCTATATGCATGATGACACCTTTAAAACCCATGTTGATGCTAATGTTAGGCAAGTTGAACCCATTGTATTTGTGATGAATCTTCCCTTTTATGTCATGTTCGCGAATTACGTGGGGAACGATGGGGTTAATATACATGTTAATGAAATGGTGTGAAGTTGGTATGATTATGCATACCATAAAGTGGATGGATATAATTGACTCAATTATGTACATCGTTAAATTTGTAATTAATTAGGGATAATTAATACAAATTATAGGGTGATTAATTAGGTGTAATTAATCGACTAAGACACGAGGTTGGACCCTTTTGCAGCATAAGACTGCCCGGAACCGACCGGCATATCCAGCGGCTACAAATGATTGGCCCAATGTGAGAGCTCTTAGGCACAAACTAAATACGTGACAAGTGTATAGACACGAGGTTAGACTCGGTTATGGCGTAAGGCTGCCCGGACCCAACCGGCAAATCTAGCTGCCATAAAAGATAGTCTAATGTGAGAGGTCTTTACAACGGTTACGTTCTTAATCAATTAAGAAACACTTAACCAGATAAGCATGTAGTGGGGCATGAAGGGTTAAGTGGGTGCCTTGGGTGGCATGTGGAGATTAAGTAAGTGCCTTGGGTGGCATGAGAAAATCTAGTGGTTGCCTTGGGGGGCAATAGAAAATACGATTAGAATACTTAACCAAAGTGGAACATGTAATTAAACATGATTAAAGGGTTAAGTGGGTGCCTTGGATGGCATCAGGAAATCTAGTGGTTGCCTTGGGTGGCAATAGAAGATAAGATTAAAATACTTAACCAAAGTGGGACATGTAATTAAACATGATTAAAGGGTTAAGTGGGTGCCTTGGGTGGCATGTGGAAAAATCTAGTGGTTGCCTTGGGTGGCAATAGAAGATAAGATTAAAATACTTAACCAAAGTGGGACATGTAATTAAACATGATTAAAGGGTTAAGTGGGTGCCTTGGGTGGCATGTGGAAAAATCTAGTGGGTTGCCTTGGGTGGCAATGGAGAATACGACTAGAATACTTAACCAAAGTGGAACATAACGAAACATGATTAAACGGTTAAGTGGGTGCCTTGGGTGGCATATGGAAATCAAGTGGGTGCCTTGGGTGGCATGTAGAAATCTAGTGGGTGCCTTGAGTGGCAATTGAAATATGATTAAATGACTTAACCAAACCTTAACATGTAAGTGGGCATGATTATGAAAAAGGGGTTAAGTGGGATGCACTAGATAAAATGACAAGCTTAAGTAGTAGCTTGTGGGGGCCCATTTCAACCAGTAACCCATATGTATCTTATTGGGCTCGACCCATGTCGAGGACGGGACACGCGCACTGGGCTTTACTATAAGAGACCAAAACGGGGTAGCGGTGGCAACGCGAGTCCAACGGGTTTCATATGCGTGTGTGGACCCGGGCTGTTAGGTAAGACGTTGTTGCATCGTGTAGATATAAGCCGTGCACCATTGATATTATCGGGTTGCCACTTTGGGGAGTGATACACCCCACTGTGGGGCCAGCACGGGTATCTACGGTAGGGAGCCGATCGCTTGGGGAGTAGTAGGTACACCTAGTGGAGATAGGTGCAGACGGCAGCTATGTAGTCAGCTAGGGGTACAAGAGACTACTATTAAAATTACTAAGTTGTGGGTACACCTAGTGAAGATAGGGGCAGACGGCACCTATGTATTCAGCTAGGGGTCCACGAAACTACTATTAAAAATTACTAAGTACACTTAGTGGGATCGACCTTTAAGTAGGAATTACCCTTGGGTGGGTACAACTGGTGTGGTGCAGTGTAGGAATTACCCTTGGGTGGGTAGATCTGGGGTGGTGCAGTATAGTATTTATCCTTAGGTGGATAGGCGCGTCTTTACCGTTATCTTAGTTTATCCTAAGTCTAGTTGGCTACTTAGTGTAGTCATTTATCCCCAATCGTACCGTACCAGGTTTATATCATACCCTAATTACTTTAATGATTGTATTGTTAAGGTTATAGGGCTCACTCAGACTTATGTCTGACCCCGTTGTTTTTATCTTTTTCCCCAACCCTCAGGTTCTCAGAGTGGGCCTAGCACTAGTGGGCTTTGATCAGATTGCTTTATCTATCTTTTGGAGCTTGGACTCTTGAAGAAAAGCTCGGTTATCTTTTCTATTATGGCTATTAGCATGTAGTGGGATTATGTACTTATGTTTTAACGAGATGGATATTTTGTACTTGACTCTTGTTGGTTTTTGAGATGTAACCAAACATGTTTACCTTCTGCTGCAATGAAATGATGTTTTAAAAATTTCAAGTATTACTGATATCTGTCTTGTTGTAATTTTTCAGTTCTATATTCACTTAAATACTCCACCGAAGCTAAGGCATTCCCTTTGTGAGTGACCTTAGCGGGTGTGGGGTGTTACATTTACTTACCTGAGTCAAAATATATTCAAAATCCATTTTTACTCAACATCGTTCTATTTTCAATTCAATTTACACTTAACTGGATTTATTTCAATTTGTTTTCACAAATTTCCATCTAATTTGTTTAAATTCAAACAATCTTTTCCTGGGAGTTTTAAATAACCTTGCTTTTCACAAAAATAAAATATTTACTTTGGAATTTCAAAACAACTTGTTTCTCAAAACATTTCAAAAAATAATATCTTTGGTAGTAATTCATCACTTACAAACTCGAAAATGAACACTGATGATGTGGCCAACATCATCAGGGTTATTTCCCATACATCAAAGTGAGTTCAATACTATATCACTTTTCAAAACTCATATCTAAACACTCCCATTTTGAAATTATTTCAAAATATCCTTCACAATGCTTGTAAAGCAATTCAAAATCTCCTAGGATTTTAAAATTTCCATATATTTAATCCAAATCCATTTACAAACACTTACTCAAATTTCCATAGTTTTAATTCCAATCCTGGTTTAAATTCAGATTTAATTCATCTAATTTTATATGTTACACTTGTACGAGTTCTGATTGGTTATTTACACAACCATTTCAATTATAACTTTATCCGATTATAATAACAACAAACACATCCAATATATTATAATATTTCTAATACTAATCATTCTTTTATATCAAATATAATTTTGGGTAAAATTATTTTATTTACCCTCTTTTCAAAACATACTGTGTCGGTCCACCATATTCAAGCGTTTAAAAACTCCTACCGATACAGTGGATCAAACCGATCGACCAGAATTCATAAGACACTCAACCAATAAATCTCCACAATATAAAATTATTTTATATCAAATAACAAATACGTGCTCATATATATATACACTCAACTCAATCTAGGGTATTACTAACCCCAACTTTACTGAGTCACGCCACAGAGCCAAGGTAATTACTTAACCTTCAGCTCTGATACCACTGTAACGACCAGGGGATTTGCGACCTTGATAATCGACATAAACTCAATGTCGACTATCCAAGCATCAGAAATACCAGACAGTTAATGAAAGAAAATAGAGGGTGAGATAAGAAAGAAAGTTAGAATAGAAGAAGAAGAAGAACATAGATACAACATCAGAGTAACGCGAATCTCACAGCGGAACGAATAAAATATACTATATAATATAACTCTGAAATACCAGTCCGTACTTCAATATACATATCATTATCAAAGTACAACAATTACAACACATCGGAAATAAACAATTACTATATAATCCTGAAGCCTCCTGCTCCAAGCTCTCAGTATATCTATAAAATCCCGACTACTTGAATACCCATACAACATTTGGGCACCCAAGAGTTTAGGGAAAACAAAACAAAATAAACTCTGGGTCAGTCATGGGACTAGTGTGAGTAAACAATTTAAAACAGTTTGAGAAAATAAACGATATCTCATAAGACCACGCCGTATAACACAGAATGTGTTTTTCCCTTATGAGAATCCAAAGCATTTGATTTAACATCAAATCCTTTTGCAAGAAACAATGATCTTTTATGTGACGACCCCAAACCCCCGTACAACGGTGGCAAGGGTAATCTTTGGAATATAACACATAAACAGATAACAGCAGAACAGAAATAAATAAATACACCAGATAATGTACAACAGGATACACTGAATAAATATAAACATTAGAGTTACACAACATACATGATCATAATTAGTACAAAATACTGTTCATCTTTACATAAATGTCTACAGTGGAAACAAAACGTAATATGTACAACAGGAGTTGAACAACATAACAAGAGATAAATGATAGAATCCATCTTCAGCTCTAGCTATCCAGAAAGAGCCTGCTCAAACCTGAATACAAGGCTGCCCGTGTAGAAATAGGGGCACCCGTGTTTGCAAGTGAAACAAACTACGAGTCAGTCATGGGACTGGTATGAGAAATCTACTTAACTTATTTTACAATAAGGCAAATCACAGGACCACTCCACTTTCGCGGAATGGGTTTGCTCCAGTGATTGCCAGTGCTTTAAAACAAGTAAATCATTTAAACATCGTACAGTTTTTTGTAAAAATGAAGCCATTATAAGACTCAATTCCCATCACACAATGCAACGCAAGCCGGAGGATAGAGTTTTACCTTATAATGGCCAAAATTTGCTTGATACGAGCAAAACAAATCATTTGATATTATTGCTAATGTTTATATGTTTCAAAAACAATTTCAATCATAATATCAATCATTGACGGCATGGGTACCATATATCATGTCGCCATATATAGGTATACAATCAAAACCGCACGATGTCGTATTTGGAAACTGGATTTCCGTCATGAACCAAGGCAAAAGATAGTCCTTACCGAACTCGAGACAATCTAGCCCATGTCCCAGGCAAGTACTCAGTTAAGCCTTTGGATCGTCAGGGCCGGTCCACTGATGTGAATTAAAATTCCTAAACACTGCGTTTCCCCGCCCTTTGGGGCATAAATGAGCCCTATTGTAACACCCCATATTTTCTGTGAACGTATAAGTAACAAATCAGAGGATAATTAATTTTTAAAATAATAATCAAGGGAAACGCGTTGCGCCATTGCGTTCGTCTCGGAATTCTGCATGAAAACGAGTCCGAGTTTGCGAGAATCGGAGTCCGTATGAAGGAGATATGACCCTCCGAAGTTTCAGGAAATTTCAAAATTGAAAATAGCTCGAAATTCGAATTCAAAATTCGAATTCAAACCCAGAAGCGGGCTGGGCGGGAAATTTCCCGCCCAGGGCCCAAGTCGACTGGGGAGTCGACCCCCCAGGACCCAGGTCGACTAGGGAGTCGACTGGGCAGTCGACCCCCCAGGACCCAGGTCGGCTAGGGAGTCGACTGGGCAGTCAACCTGGGGGTCGAGCCCTGGTCGAACCTGGTGCGTGTGTGTGCGATTTTGAAGGCTGTGACGTGTTTTGACGGACCTGATGAGTTCTAGGGTTAATCTGAGGGCCTAGATGAGTTCCTACACCTATAAATACATCCTAAGACCTAGCCTTCTCTACACACAATTCTATTCTGCTTCTTCTCTGCCTCTGTTCTAATAAAAATAAAAATGGCGTCGCTACTCTGCTGAAATCAAAAATAGAAGCTAAGCAACATCAACCTAAGCAACTCAATTCAAATTAGAGATTAAAGCTTCTGCAACGATTCTGCAACAACTAAAGTTCTTTCTTTAATCCAATCAAGGCAAGTACAGTTATTTTCCGATATAAACGTTAATTCTGATTGTGACATGAATTATAAATCTGAATCTGAGGTTATATATGTTCTGTTCTGTTTAGATCTTATTTTGTATCTCTTTCCTCTTTCTGTTTTAAAACCAGGCTACCATGAGCCTGAGCAAATCTCATAAGAGATTAACATACGCTAAAATGTTTGGGACAATAAAATGAATGATGCATAATTTGGGCATGACACCTAGGTGACTGATTTGAGGAAAGAACATGGACTGTAGCTAGAACATAAATTTGAGACATATGACTGGACATGTTATATTTATAACATAAATGGTAATTGAACATATGACTTGAGATAAAGAGAATATGGCTTAGGTATAAAGATTTACATGAGAGTAGGGTATCTATTAATGTAAATAAACAACTAAGTTAGGGATCTTTGGAATATATGACACGCATAGTAGTCAATAACTATATTTGGTATAATTTATATATGGATCTTCTGTACTATGTAAGTTTAATAAAAATTGAAACATATGATATATGGTAAATTATGACCATAATCTATGCTATGTAAATGTAATGCAAACATGGGGTATATGATCATATTGTGAATCAAGACTATTATTTATGCATGTGAACTTAGGAAAGATTTATAATTAGGCAAGATATGTTTGTGAAACTTTAAGAAATGATTAAATCTGTTATATTTGCCTAATTTGTTTGTTTTGTTACATTGCCTAATCTGCTAGTTCTGTTATATTGCTTAATCTGCTAGTTCTGCCTAGTTTGCTAGATTTGTTCATCTGCCAAATCTGTCATCTGCTAAGTCTGTTGAAAATGCTAAATCTGCTAAATACGTCAAGTCGCCTAATCTGGAAAAAAAATTGTTATATGCTATATTTGTTGAGTTGATAAAATTAGTCCGCTATTGACAAAATCTGAATTGGCTATAGTTATGAATAATTGACCTGTATATTAGGTGTGGGCATAAAAGGGTAAATCATTAATTAATTGGCCGCAAAGATGAAAATGGCTAACTCGGGGTTAGAATGAGTTTGCGGCGTAATTCTGCCCGGAACCGCCCGGCATATTCCAATGGCCGCAAACAATAGGTTCTAATGTGAGAAGTTAGTCATAACGTGCTTGAAACCCGAGGTTAGACTCAGTTTGCGACGGAAACCTGCCTGGAACCAACCGGCCTAACCAGTAGCCACAAACTGTCAGTCTAATGTGAGAGGTTTGGGCATTAATATTTAATTAATGAAAATCTGAGATAAATATGATGTCTAAAACGTGTTGGGTAAGGTTAAACCAATTGGACAAATGAATCTGATTAACCTGTTTCATGAATCCGTAGGCCCAATACAAAGTTAGATAATCTGTAACCAGTTAATCTATAAGCCTGTTAATCCGAACATCTGATCCGTTAGTCTGAAAACCTGTTAACTAGATTGTCTGATCTGTGAACTAGTTAATCTAAACTTTGTATGTCTGAAACTTGTAGACAAGTTAAGCTGAAATTTGTTAGTCTGGGGGCACAAGGTTAGGAGGGGAATTACTTGTGTCATCTGTTGTTTGGGACCCATATTAGTCAGTAACCCTTTCTGGTATCAAAACTTTGACCCAACAGTAAGTAGGGTCCGGGCACGCTTACTGAACTAATTATAAGCGGTTCATTCTGATAATGGCAAGGGGTGTTGATGGTGCGTTCCAACCGGGTCATGTGCGTGCATAGATCCCAGTCTGCCTTTGAGGATGTAAGACGCCGTGACATTTGTAAATAGGTCTGTGCCAATTGGTTGTCACTTTAGGGAGTGATACACCCTACTGTGGGGCAGACACAGGATATTTATTTATTAGGGAGCCGATCGCTTGGGGTAGGGTTTTAGGGTACACTTAGTTCTGTCTGTTTCTGTTGGTACCGTCTGTTTCTGTTGGGTGATAACACCTGCCTGTTTCTGCATGGTACCTTCTGTTCGGGTGGTAAAGGCCCATTACTAGTGTACACCTAATTCTACATTCTGTTTCCGTAGGGATTAATTTGTTTCTGCCTCTGTCTATTTCTGATCGGGTAGTAAAGACCCATTATTAGCATTCTGTTTCTGTTAAATTATTCGTACCCGTTTCTGTTTCAGTTTAGACATTAGGGTGACACCTAATTCTATTATACTAGTATTAGCGCAGAGAAGTGTAAAGCAATAGCTTATATCATTTTGTTCTTCTGTTATATCTGCTACATCTGTTACAGTTATCTCTCATCCAGTTTTATTTTCATGTCATGTTATTATTATCTGTTCATAACTGAAAATTACTGGATTTGCCAGACTTTTGTCTGACCCTTGTTGTTTCGCCTCCTTTCTTCCGTTTCCCCCCAGGTTTTGTAGAAGGGAATACTCTAGCTTGAACCAGATTTATTCCGCTTGCAGTGCTTAAAGTATGGCTTATCTTCTTCTGTGGGGATTATGATTTTAAACTATGCATTCTGAAGGCTTTTGTACAAGACTGATATTTTGTACTCGAATTCTGATATTGTGGTTTAAAAGGATGTAACCAAGCTTCTGTTGAAATAAAGTTATAAAATTTTCAAGTAATGTTTTATCTGTCTTGTAAGTTTCTGTTCTGTTTACTAAAATGCTCCACCAAAGTTAAGGCATTCCCTTTGTGAGCGACCTTAACGGAGGTGGGGTGTTACACTTGGTATCAGAGCTGAAGGTTACCAGATTGGGTAAAGTTTTTGAAAACTATTTTCAAAAAGGTTTTGAAAGGAAGTATTTTTAAAAATAAAGCTTATTTTGGAAAACATGATCCCCAAGAGCCATATATCTTTCCTTCAGTCCTTTTTTTTGTATTGAATCTTTCCTTTTTTTCGTTTCAGCATGTCTGAAGCATCTGAGATACCAGAGGGTGTTCACGTACCCGGTTGGTTTCGTCAATATCTTAAGGCTAGGACCGCCGCCGCAGGTCCAGCAAATGATCCCCCTCCTCCACCCCCTCCTCGTGCAGTTATTTTTTCAAAGATCTGTAGAGATTTTAGGGCCATGGGTGGGAAGGATTTCAAAGGAACTGAATCATTCGTAGAAGCGAGGAACTGGCTCAAAGAAACTGAGGATCTATTCATTATCTTCGAGGTGGACGATAGGCAGAAGGTACAGTTGGCGGTATGGCTGCTCAAAGACGAAGCTTCCTACTGGTGGGAAGTCACTAACGCCGAAAGGTCGGTTGAGACATGGATGGATTTCAGAACAAGGTTTGAGACAAAATTCCTCTTGTAAGCTGAACGAAGTTTACAATTGGAAAAGTTCTTATCTCTTAAGCAAGGAAGTATGACGGTCAAGGAATACGTCAACCAGTTCAACCAACTAGCTAGGTTCGGATTGGATTTAGTCAACACTCAGCATAAAAAGGCTCTCCGCTTTGTTAAAGGATTGA
The DNA here is from genome assembly GCA_030737875.1 of Allium sativum. Taxonomy (NCBI): domain Eukaryota; kingdom Viridiplantae; phylum Streptophyta; class Magnoliopsida; order Asparagales; family Amaryllidaceae; genus Allium; species Allium sativum. The sequence goes on along the minus strand of CM060916.1, from coordinate 1,038,988,333 downwards.
ACGAGCCACTGCACAACCTAGCCATGACTCAAGTACCCATGGGAGCGACTTACGAGAGATTGGTGGACATGGCACTACTGCACGAGGAAGACAAAGGCCCGAAAGAGACAAAGATGGAAGAACCATAGAATAAGAAAGCAGGGCCCAAAAAGGAAACGCAAAGGAAGGATGAGAAGTCTGAAGATAAGAAGGGGAAAAAGTGCTTTACTTGTGGAAGCTCGACTCATCTGAACAAGGATTGCAGAAAAAGGAAAGGCGCTTGCTTCAACTGTGGGGAGATGGGACACTTCACTAGGGACTGCCCGAAGAGACAAGGACAAGGAGGGCAGGCGAACACTCTTGAGGCTAGTGGCTAGGATAGAAATAGGAAAATTCCTATAGTAGGTTTAATTTCTTTATCTGATTATGGAGTTAAGACTCTTTCTGATTCTGGTATTTTGATTTTGTAATTGATACTCTGCACTTTAATACTAGTATTATTTCTGATTTCGTTGTAGACTCAAACCTATAAGGGTTATGACTCATCTGTTTATGATAGATTGGGGTTTGAGGGATATCTGTGTTAGACGTCAAGTATGACGCATACATTCTGAGTTTTTGTGGGATATGATTTTATCATGCTTAGCTTCCTAAGAATCATTAGGGAACCTGATCTGTACCAGTAGTCTGTAAATATTTGAATAATTCTGCTTTCCAGTTTTGACATTGTCTAAAGGAGGTAATCGTCTGGGTGTCAATCTGATGTTGATTTCGGTCTTCGGGGTTGATACTTAGGGAATTATTTTCTCAACCAATGTCTAATGGGAACCAAGTCTTTGTCTTATCTGTACTCGCTTCCATCATTCGACTGTATCCTATCGATCGAATCTTCGAACTTTAGGTAGAAACTAATGGGTGTAAACATGTGTTTGAGACATGTTATGTTTGATGGTTGCAAGTGGATGCAAGTGGTTGCTAGTGGTTGCTCGTGGATGCATATACACACACTAGACACTAGATCGGCTCGAAAACACTCTCATACTGCATATGGATGTGTGAGTATTTTTCAATTTTTGTGGATGCAAAATGATTGACTCAGCACATGGATGTTGCATTTGACTGAATGGCTGTGCACTCATATAAAAATGATATGTATCAAGTAGGAAAATTGCATACATGTTGGACTCATGGCACTGGCATAATTCGCATTAAGGAGGTCAACTGAATCAGTGGACCGCCTGATCTTTGCATTAGATAAGGAACATATACACACACCTTTGCATATGTTCATACAACATTAGAGGTTTCTAAGGACAATGGACGCTAGTGATTGATGTTTGAGTAGATGGATGTTGGATGGTAGGACACATTCTTCTTAACTTGAAGATTTCGGGGACGAAATCCTTTAAGGAGGGAAGAATGTAACACCCCGTATTTCCTGTGAACGTATAAATAACAAATCAGAGGATAACTAATTTTTAAAATAAGAATCAAGGGAAACGGGTTGCGCCATTGCGTTCGTCTCGGAATTCTGCATGAAAACGAGTCCGAGTTTGCAAGAATCGGAGTCCGTATGAAGGAGATATGACCCTCTGAAGTTTCAGGAAATTTCAGAATTGAAAACAGCTCTAAATTCGAATTCAAACCCAGAAGCGGGCTGGGCGGGAAATTTCCTGCCCAGGGCCCAATTTGACTGGGCAGTCGACCCCCTAGGACCCACGTCGACTGGGGGGTCGACTGGGCAGTCGACTCCCTAGACCAGGTCGACTGGGCAGTCAACCTGGGGATCGAGCCCTGGTCGAACCTGGTGCGTGTGTGTGCGATTTTGAAGGCTGTGACGTGTTTTGACGGACCTGATGAGTTCTAGGGTTAATCTGAGGGCCTAGATGAGTTCCTACACCTATAAATACATCCTAAGACCTAGCCTTCTCTACACACAATTCTATTCTGCTTCTTCTCTGCCTCTGTTCTAATAGAAATAAAAATGTCGTCGCTACTCTGCTGAAATCAAAACTAGAAGCTAAGCAACATCAACCTAAGCAACTCAATTCAAATTAGAGATTAAAGCTTCTGCAACGATTCTGCAACAACTAAAGTTCTTTCTTTAATCCAATCAAGGCAAGTACAGTTATTTTCCGATATAAACATTAATTCTGATTGTGACATGAATTATAAATCTGAATCTGAGGTTATATCTATTCTGTTCTGTTTAGATCTTATTTTGTATCTCTTTCCTCTTTCTGTTTTATAGCCAGGCTACCACGAGCCTGAGCCAATCTCATAAGAGATTAACATACGCTAAAATGTTTGGGACAATAAAATGAATGATGCATAATTTGGGCATGACCAATAGGTGATTGATTTGAGGAAAGAACATGGACTGTAGCTAGAACATAAATTTGAGACATATGACTGGACATGTTATATTTATAACATAAATGGTAATTGAGAATATGGCTTGAGATAAAGAGAATATGGCTTAGGTATAAAGATTTACATGAGAGTAGGGTATCTATTAATGTAAATAAACAACTAAGTTAGGGATCTTTGGAATATATGACATGCATAGTAGTCGATAACTATATTTGGTATAATTTATATATGGATCTTCTGTACTATGCAAGTTTAATAAAAATTGAAACATATGATATATGGTAAATTATGACCATAATCTATGCTATGTAAATGTAATGCAAACATGGGGTATATGATCATATTGTGAATCAAGACTATTATTTATGCATGTGAACTTAGGCAAGATTTATAATTAGGCAAGATATGTTTGTGTAACTTTAAGAAATGATTAAAACTGTTATATTTGCCTAATTTGTTAGTTTTGTTACATTGCCTAATCTGCTAGTTCTGTTATATTGCTTAATCTGCTAGTTCTGCCTAGTTTGCTAGATTTGTTCATCTGCCAAATCTGTCATCTGCTAAGTCTGTTGAAAATGCTAAATCTGCTAGTTTGCTTAATCTGCTAAATACGTCAAGTCGCCTAATCTGAAAAAAAATTGTTATTTGCTATATCTTTTGAGTTGATAAAATTAGTCCGCTATTGACAAAATCTGAATTGGCTATAGTTATGAATAATTGACCTGTATATTAGGCGTGGGCATAAAAGGGTAAATCAATAATTAATTGGCCGCAAAGATGAAAATGTTTAACTCAAGATTAGAATGAGTTTGCGGCGTAATTCTGCCCGGAACCGCCCGGCATATTCCAGTGGCTGCAAACAATAGGTTCTAATGTGAGAAGTTAGTCATAACGTGCTTGAAACCCGAGGTTAGACTCAGTTTGCGACGGAAACCTGCCCGGAACCAACCGGCCTAACCAGTAGCCGCAAACTGTCAGTCTAATGTGAGAGGTTTGGGCATTAATATTTAATTAATGAAAATCTGAAATAAATATGATGTCTAAAACGTGTTGGGTAAGGTTAAACCAATTGGACCAATGAATCTGATAAACCCGTTTCGTGAATCCGTAGGCCCAATACAAAGTTAGATAATCTGTAACCAGTTAATCTATAAGCCTGTTAATCCGAACGTCTGATCCGTTAGTCTGAAAACCTGTTAACTTGATTGTCTGATCTGTGAACTAGTTAATCTAAACTTTGTATGTCTGAAACTTGTAGACAAGTTAAGCTGAAATCTGTTAGTCTGGGGACACAAGGTTAGGAGGGGAATTACTTGTGTCATCTGTTGTTTGGGACCCATATTAGTCAGTAACCCTTTCTGGTATCAAAACTTTGACCCAACAGTAAGTAGGGTCCGGGCACGCTTACTGAACTAATTATAAGCGGTTCATTCTGATAATGGCGAGGGGTGTTGATGGTGCGTTCCAACCGGGTCATGTGCGTGCATCGATCCCGTCTGCCTCTGAGGATGTAAGACGCCGTGACATCTGTAAATAGGTCTGTGCCAATTGGTTGTCACTTTATGGAGTGATACACCCTACTTTGGGGCCGACACATGATATTTATGTATTAGGGAGCCGATCGCTTGGGGTAGGGTTTTAGGGTACACTTAGTTCTGTCTGTTTCTGTTGGTACCGTCTGTTTCTGTTGGGTGATAACACCTGTCTGTTTCTGCGTGGTACCGTCTGTTCGGGTGGTAAAGGCCCATTACTAGTGTACACCTAATTCTACATTCTGTTTTCGTAGGGATTAATCTGTTTCTGCCTCGGTCTGTTTTTGATCGGGTAGTAAAGGCCCATTATTAGCATTCTGTTTCTGTTAAATTATTCTGTACCGGTTTATGTTTCAGTTTAGACATTAGGGTGACACCTAATTTTGTTATACTAGTATTAGTGCAGAGAAGTGTAAAGCAATAGCTTATATCATTCTGTTCTTCTGTTATATCTGCTACATCTGTTACAGTTATCTCTCATCCAGTTTTATTTTCATGTCATGTTATTATTATCTGTTCATAACTGAAAATCACTGGACTTGCCAGACTTTTGTCTTACCCTTGTTGTTTCGCCTCCTTTCTTCCGTTCCCCCCCAGGATTTGTAGAAGGGAATACTCTAGCTTGATCCAGATTTCTTCCGCTTGTAGTGCTTAAAGTATGGCTTGTCTTCTTCTGAGGGGGTTATGATTTTAAACTATGCATTCTGAAGGCTTTTGTACAAGACTGATATTTTGTACTCGAATTCTGATATTGTGATTTGAAAGGATGTAACCAAGCTTCTGTTGAAATAAAGTTATAATTTTTTCAAGTACTATTTTATCTGTCTTGTAAGTTTCTGTTCTGTTTACTAAAATGCTCCACCAAAGTTAAGGCATTCCCATTGTGAGCGACCTTAACGGAGGTGGGGTGTTACACCTATAACTCCATCGGCTCCACATAGTCACCGATATACCTAAGGCGCCTCGCAATCCAACAACCACACAGGTGAAAATAATATAAATGTCAGGGCTGGTAGGTCACTGACACCACCCTGGCTAGAAGGAAACGCATGTCCTCCCTGAGGTCCTCTCCCGTTTCTGGTTCATACCGGGGTGTGAGGCTCGCGAATTAACGTTATACACAAAGTTATGCCACACAGGCGGTGCTTTGATCATCAACCACAAGACTTTTCTTTTCAACAAAAGCCTTGATCCTTTGCATCTCATCATGCCACACAGGCAATTCACGCCATGCAACCGATGGCTATCAATCACACAGAATGAAATCCAATGTCAGACACACAATCCATTTACAATTCCGTTCTGGGTCTGAACGAAACTGGAGGCACCTTATTCCTCGTATATCCGGTCGATCTCCAAGTACGTCTGGACGATCACCACTTATTATCTATATCTTGGGATGCTTCCCAATCAAGACATCAGTAATCATCCAAATGATGTGAAGATCTCCGGTCTTCAACCACCGTCTTCATCATCGATTTCTTATCGTCGATCAATTATTTGAAATGAGATTTAACTTGGCCTTTTCAAATAATTCACATATATTTAAGAATTTAAATCAATTCATTTCATGGTTAAGTGATTCGACATCCATATTCAGTTCATTAATGTAAATTTCATGCCAAACACATTCAACCATCAGAATATCCAATAAATCGAGTAAATTCAGTTTATTTCCATTCCATATCGTTAATAAGATTTTATAACGATTTTTCCCTATTTTTATTTATTTTAAAAAAATATCTCATTTTATTTAAACGACGCTTCAAGCCATAACGCGACCATGGCGCTGTTTTTCTTCAGATTTGATTTACACATATATGAAAATCCAACCGTTGGATCTTTACAAATCTTATATCATTAGAAAGATCTTTTCAAAACGAATCCAACGGTTCCAGTTTTTGGAAAATCCGACGGTCGGATCTCCCGGTATAATAGTTTGAATTTACGATTTCAAAATACGAACTGCAGCATCGTTATTCGATTTATTTTAATTATATATATATATATATATATATATATAAACATAATCGATTCTGGAGCTATTTTTCTTCAGATTTGAATTAAACATTCCAGACAATCCAACCATTGGATCTTTACAAAGTTGGTGTCGTTGGAAAGATATTTCCAAAGCGAACCCAACGATTTCGGTTTCGGGAAAATCCGATGGTCGGATCTCCCGCAATAATCATTTGAAATCACGGTTTTAAAATACGAACTGCAGCTTCTTTATTTGATTTATTTTAATTATATTTATATATATAAATATAATTCATTCTTCGATTTCAAAACCATATTCATTTCATATATTTGATGAAAATGATAATTTTATCCAACATATATTTATTTCAACACATCACTATTTTTAACAATTCATATATATAATAAAAATGTGATTTTTATTGTAAAACAATTTACTTCAAAACACGATTATTTTGTATAGTTCATATAGATGATAAAAATGTGATTTTTATTGTAAAACAATTTATTTTAAAACACGATTATTTTATATAGTCTATATATATAATAAAAACGTTATTTTTATCTTTCAAAGAATTTATTCAATACATGAATGTCATTCAAAACATGAATTTCTATTCAACACATGAATATAGTTCCAACACATGAAAATAATTCTAACACGTGAATATTATTGAAAATTTTGGCCGCATACGGCAGGGTAGTTAAAACCGGCACCGTTCCGAGTACGGCTCCTCGCTCTACCTTAAAGCCTCGTAGCTTTTGACAATGGGAATTTCAATATCTAGTTCGTACGCAGACGAATTTTCCCATTTACTAATCCTATTGGGATTTCAACCACAATCAATCATTTCCAGTCAACCATTCAAGATATTCACCAAATTTCACATCAATTAAATCCAAACAATATAACAACCAAGATATATCATCCATGGTCTGTGGACAAGGGGAGTATATATGTATATATATATACGTATATAACTATATTTCGACTTCATTTCAATATATTTCAATATCATTCAACGCGTATATAATTTTTACAACGCATATATAACTTATACATCGAACATACAACTTTTACAACGCTTATACATGAGGTGTACAACGCTTATATAACTATACATCGACTATATAATTTATACATCGTCATTTCCATATCGTTTATAATTTAGAAATCTCACTTTGGTTTTCGCGATGCCAAAAATAGTTGAAGGCTCTAAAAAATCTCCGGTCTCTTCTAGAATGTAGGCGACGTCGCCACGGTCCCGGTGTCTCTTGTTTCACTGGATTTCGACCACACATGAAAAAGTTATGATTTTTTTTTCCTAAAATCAAGTTTTGCAACACTTTTATATGTTGAAATTTATTTAAATAATTACCTGATTATATCAGGTCGTCGTTTCCCCTTAACCTTCCGAACCAGGGTTTGGATTTGTGTTCACTCCATGATGTTAGGCCTCGATCAGCTTGCGCCACATTGACGGGGGAGGAAGGGCGCACGTGCGCCGGCAGAGGGGCCCACTTCGGTGGTCAGGTGCGGACACGGCTGCGGTTGGAAGCTCCAACCTTCGGAGGTGCGATTCACGAGGGTGGCGCGACAATAAGGTAAGCGAGGGGTATGGATTCGAAGCTCTCCTCGAGCTCTACAAAATCCTCCACACGAGCACCTGATTTCGTTGAGAGATTTAAGTCGAAATGAGGAGAGAATGGGGAGATGCTTTTCTGTCGTTCGCTGTATATGGTGGCGGGTTTTTCCTGGAACCGAGAAAGTGAGAGAAGGAATTCTATTGGCCGGTGTATTATAATTTATTATTTAATTTATTTAATTCGGAAAATACCACTTTATCCATATGAACTCCAATTCAAACCCAACGACAGTTGTCCCTAGCTAAATACCTCCATTCTGAACACAATGGGATATGTTTCGTAAGCCCATTCGACTGTTTCGGTAAGTTTCTCTTCAAATTAAAATAAAAAACATTCAATATTTGATTTGAACGTACATTTCAATTTGCCGGGGCCACATACTGATCCCTAAAATTCCAAAAAAAAAATCTAGCTATGTTTTGATGATATGGTCCCAACAAAACTAGTTTCGTCGAATTCTGAGACCGTTTGAAAAATGGCCATTTTCTGGTCGATCCAATTTAACTGAAATAAACCAAACACATTTTCCTTTGCCACGCTCACATACTAACTTCAAAAATTATGGAATTTGAAACCTAGCAATAATTTGACATCCCTGTTCCAACAAAAGTGGTTTCGTCGAAAACAGAGGTCATTTGCAAAATGTCCATTTTCACGGGCTATATAAATTCCATAGCGACCTTTCTGAAAATTCATTTGGCCATAACTTTTGATTCCCGCTTTGAAATTTTGATTTTTCAGATTCGTTAGAAAGATATTCATAAATATATTTAAATATTTTTGGTTTCACTAAAATACGTTTTATTTTGCACTCGGTATAGTTAGTCAAAGTTTGAATTCAAATTTTGAAACTGCCGCGCCATTTCAGGCCTTGTTTATATTTAAAATAAATATATTTATTTTCAAACATCGATTCTAATAGACTTTTCGTTGTTATTATTTAAAATAATTTATTTTAAATATTCAAAATCCACTAAAATAGCCAAATTAAATTTTTTAAATTGGTTCTGATTTTCCGGGTTGTTACAATCTCCCCCATTTAAAATCTTTTCGTCCCCGAAAAGGAACGAAGTCAAAAGTTGTTTAATTAACTAACTCAACTTTCATTCTGGCTTTCATTCTTCAACTTTTCAGTTTCTAAGAATTTTCAAATTCTTCAAAAATTTGCCTAATACCCTAAATTTTCGAAAAATTTCGCCATAACCTCTTTTGTACGGGGATGGGTTTGGAAATTTATTGGGCCGTATTAGGTACCCAATAAATCCTAATAAGCATGCATATTTTTATAGTGATATATTCCGATGTCCACAGGCGAGTGTGTATAGATCATAACTCCAGAGAATAAATTCTCGTAACCCTATAAATGGTTTTTGTGCCTTAATGACCAAAGAGACGTGTTTATTATCATCTCCAGACCCGTGTGGGTTTTTTATTAATCTTGCAATTTACCGTTACATTTTATATAGTCCATATCATTCATCAGTTCAACTTGTAATATATAGTCATCGCCATACAAGCCTCTTGCTCATATGGTAAATCTTCAACCTCGTCACACAAGCTCCAAATGCTTGTGTGGTATATGATGAAGTATGTCATCTTCATGAAGTATGCCATGTAATGTAGTTCAAAATTAGTTGTTACTATCCTATGGTGACGTTTATTATTACACACAGAACAACCAACACTCCGCATCCAATGACATTCACAGGAGTTGGTATAATAATAAAATTGCGCAACCAACTCATTAAGGTTTACCTATTTGTCGGGCATGCGAATAAATTCTTTACTCAACAGCAAATCCATTTACCTATTCAAACATATATAATGTACATGTATATATGTCCGTCTATTTTTAAATCAGTTCAATACGTGATTTAATCGAATAAATTTACTATCATTCTCTTATCGATCAATTCAATTATTTCTAATATTCTGATTAATCAAATTCTTAATCACGCAACACAAACAACAATCAATTTATTTTTAACTTTTAAAAAATATACCAATTAATTCATATACTCTTTTAAAATAATCAAACTATATATTTAAAAAGTTTACATTTATGCAAAGAAACAACAACAAAGTAGAGAACAAAATGGAAATGCAAGATATGGTAAATGTACCTTGCTTCAGAGTCAATCAGAGATATCCACCCTGCACTTAGGATAGGCTTTCTTAATGCTTTCCTCAGTTTCCCAAGTACAATCTCGCGGATCTCCACTCCATTGCACTTTGACTAAGTGAACCTTCTTGTTCCTCAGCTCTTTTGCTTCTTTGCCGATAATCTTTAGCGGCTCTCTTCTCACAGCCAATTCTGGAGTAATTTCTATATCCCATTGCGCGGCTTCCTCCACGATCAAATCTGGATCACGAACATGCTTTCGAAGTTGAGATACGTGAAACAAATCATGTACTCCAGGCAACCAATCTGGTAATTGAACTTTATAAGTGAGAATTCCAATCCGTTCCAGAATCAGAAATGGACCAATAAATTTGGGCGCCAACTTCCCTGTTTTACCAAACTGGATTACTACTCTCATCGGAGATACCTTCAAATACACGTGGTCGCCAACAGCGAATGATAAATCTCTTCTTCTCTTATCTGCATAGCACTTTTGCCGACTTTGAGCAGCTAGTAATCGTTCTTAACGAAACCGACTTTGTCCGCAGCTTCATGAATCATATCTGGCCCCAACACAAGTCTATTGCCAGGTTCTACCCAACAAGCAGGAGATCGGCACGGTCTACCATACAATGCTTCAAATGGTGACATTGTTAGGCTCGTTGGTAGCTGTTGTTGTATGAGAACTCAGCCAAATGCAAATGGTCTTCCCATGATCCACCAAAATCAAGAACACAAGCACGTAATAAATCTTCTAGAATACGATTCACCCTTTCAGTTTGACCATCTGTTTGAGGATGATAAGCGGTGCTCAAGTTCAGTTTCGTTCCCAATTCTTCTTGGAATGATTCCCAGAATTTACTAGTAAATATTGGATCTCTATCACTAACTATACTGATCGTCACTCCATGTAGCTTAACAATTTCTTTGAAATAAACCTGTGCCAGACTCTGAGCAGTTCAATTGGATCTGACTGGTATAAAATGGGCGGTCTTCGTGAAGCAATCTACGATCACCCAAATACTGTCATTTCCTTTCTTGGTTCTGGGAAAACCATCTATGAAGTCCATTGAAATGTGTTCCCACTTCCAACCTGGAATGTCCAATGGTTGCAACAATTCGGCAAGTTTCTGTTGGTCGCTTTTGACTAGTTGGCAAGTAGAGCACCTGCTAACATATAAAGAAAGGTCTCTCTTCATCGATCTCCACCAGAATGTACGCTTAATAACCTTATACATTTTGCTCACTCCTGGATGGATACTAAGCTTTGACTTGTGGCATTCATCCAGTACTTCCCTCCGGAGCTCAGAAATGTTAGGAACACAAATTCGACCTTTTAGCCTTAGAACCCCTTGGTTATCAATCCGGAAGCTCAAGGGTTCGCCTTTCTGTATTCTTTCTCTGATCCTCTAAATGAAGTGATCGTCCCTCTGAAGAGCAGATATTTTATCAATCAATGAAGTCGTAATAATAAAAATGGCGATTATTACATTCTTTCTACTTAGTGCATCAGCTACAACATTGGCTTTCCCTGGAGTGTACAAAATCTCAAAATCGTATGCTGCAAGAAATTCTAGCCAACGTTATTGCCTCAGATTCAAGTCTTTCTGGGTGAACAGATACTTTAGCGACCGATGATCTGTATATAGTTTGAATTTCTCACCCAAAAGATAGTGCCTCCAGATTTTCAAAGAAAATACGATGGCTAACAACTCAAGATCATGAGTAACGTAGTTTTTCTCATGCGGTTTCAGCTGACGGCTAGCATAAGCAACTACTTGACCTCTTTGCATTAATACTGCACCAAGGCCTTCTCTAGAGGCATTTGTCCAGACCTTTAGGTCTTGATTTCCATCGATAATCGTTAACACTGGAGCCGTTGTTAATCTTAATTTTAGCTTCTGAAAAGCCTCCTCACATTCGGGAGTCCATTGAATCTTGCGTGCATCTTGGTAAGCTTTGTTAAGGAACTAGATATCTTCGAAAAATCTTTAACGAACTTCCAATAATAACTAGCCAATCCAAGAAAACTTCAGACTTCTGTGGGAGTACTAGGCTGCTTCAAATTTTGAATAGCGGTGATTTCACCGGGATCCACAGAAATCCCTTCTTTTGATACAACTTGGCCAAGAAACTTGACTTCTTCTTGCCAGAATATACATTTGGAAAGTTTGGCCTTTAAAAATTCCTTTGTAGAATTTCTAACACTTGTTCCAAATGTTTCGCGTGCTCGCTCTCTGACTTAGAGAAGATCAATATGTCATCAATGAAAACCAGAACAAATTTATTCAAGACTTCTCTGAATACCCTGTTCATCAGATCGACAAAATACGCTGGAGCGTTACATAAGCCGAACAGCATTACTAACCACTCATAGAATAAATCAGGACCTCTGAATGTTGTCATAGGAACACACTATTCGGCAATACGAAGCTGATGGAAGCCTGTAGTTTGGTCCATCCTTGAAAATACTTGTGTGCCATTTAATCGATCTAACAAATCATCAATCCGCGGCAATGGGCATTTATTCTTTAATGTCTGCTTGTTCAAGTCACGATAATCCAGACATAGTCGAAGAGTATCGTCTGACTTTGGGACAAACACCACTGTTGCTCCCCAATCAGAGAAACTAGGCCTGATCAGACCCTTCCAAACAAGCTGACGAGTTTGATTGTCTAATTCTTCTTTCTCCTTTAAAGTCATTCTCCGAATAGCGTGCACTACTGGCCTTGCATTTGGAATTAAAGCGATCTTGAAATCAATTTCTCTCTGCGGAGGTAAGCTAACAACTTCTTCGAACACATCCACATAATTCTTGATGACAGGAATATATTTTATGATGTCCGGTATATTCTCTGTGACTACAGGGATATTTTCTATTTGAGTAGGAGAAACATCAAGAGCTGACCAAAAGTCCTTTCTATCTGAATTCAGACATTCACATGGTACGGTTATATAATCCCCTGATTTAATCTTTGCCTTAACCACTCACTCGGCGCATTTAACCTCAGCTTCATATTTGGTTAACCAATCCAATCCCAAAATAAGATCGAATTCGGTAAAATTCATGACGATCGAGATGGTAGGAAACCGATATCGGGAAAAAGAGACAGGCACCCCACAAATCCAACTAAGATTGAGGGAACCCCCAACCGGATTATAGACAGTGATGGGTTCTTTGAGATTTTTCAAATTCAAATCCAACTTTCTAACCGTATTCTTTGCAATAAAGCTTCGCGACGCGCCTGTGTCAAACAGTACTTTAACTGGAATATCTTTGACAGTAAGTGTGCCTTCCAAAACATCAGACCTTCCCTGACTAGCTGAGGGTGCTGGAGTTTCTGCCACTCCATTCACATGTACTGCTTCAGATTTCTTTGATAGCTGGCACTCCCTTGCAACATGACGTGCTTGGTGGCACTTATGGCATTTCCTTTCACCATGTGGATTCTTAGATTTAAATTCATTCTTCTTTCGTTTCTTTAAATATCTGCAATTTCCTTGCAAATGCCCTTGCTTATGGAAAATATTGCATATGGCAGTCGTTACTGGTTCTTTCTCAGATTTAACCCTTTTCCTCTTGGCTTTAGGCTTCTTACTCCCCTTAGGCATCGTACTAGCCTCAGGACTATCAGTTTCAGACTCCCCTTTGTTACTAGAACTGATTTCCTCTTCGTCGTTCAAAAGACCTTTCTTATGGAGATCTTCATACTGATAAGCTATGTATATCATTTCAGAAAAAGGAAGCTTCACATGCCCCCATTACACTACTTTGGTACTTTCTTTGAAGCCCGTTAACAAAACCTCAGATTCTTCCTCTTAGGATTTTGAATTAGATGCGGGGCGAAATGAGAAAGTTCATTGAATTTCTTATGATATTCCGGAATGGTCATATCCCCTTGTATCAGATAATAGAATTCATCACATAACCGCTCAGTTGCTTCTGAAGGAATATATCTTTCACTGAAAATCCCTTTAAATCTATCCCAGGTAATATTACCTTCTGTATAATCCTTAATAACCGTTTCCCACCAGATTAAAGCTTCATCGTTGAGTGCCCAAGATGCCACTAATCTTTTCTGATCATCTCTCAACTGGAAACGTTCAAAAATTCTTTCAGCAGAACTCATCCAAGCCTGAGTTTGAATAATGGATTCATGGCTCGAGAATGGTACTCCACCCAGATTTTGATATCTCTTTAATAGAGCTTCTATATCTGTTCCTGGCTGTGGGAGCATGATTGGCTCATTTGATTGCTAAATCATAGAATTTCTTCTTCTGTTTCTGCCACTCATTTTTCTATCTCTGCAAATGGCAGACAAAGTGTCAGGTCAACAGAAAAGATAGTATAAAACATAGAGACATATACTTGAATGTAAATGTGTCTATTGGGGTGTATTTCATTCTGCTATACTCATACTAGGATATTACTGATCCTATCTGTAATGAGTTATTCGTCCTAGAACACTAGTGGTTCTATTTCTGACGAGTTCGTTAATATGTTATATTCCTGAGCTACGATTAACCAAAGCTCTGATACCACGTGTGACGACCCCAAACCCCCATACAAGGGTAATCTTTGGAATATAACACATAAACAGATTACAACAGAACAGAAATAAATAAATACACCAGATAATGTACAAAAGGATACACTGAATAAATATAAACATCAAAGTTACACAGCATACATGATCATACTTAGTACAAAATACATTTCATCTTTACATAAATGTCTACAGCGGAAATAAAATGTAGTATTACAATAGGAACTGAACAACATAAAAAGAGATAAATGATAGAATCCATATTCAGCTCCAACTATCCAGAAAGAGCTTGCTAAAACCAGAATACAAGGCTGCCCGTCTAGAAATAGGGGCACCCGAGTTTGCAAGTGAAACAAACTACGAGTCAGTCATGGGACTGGTATGAGAAATCTACTTAACACATTTACAATATGGCAAATCATAGGACCATGCCACTTTCGCGGAACGGGTTTGCTCCAGTGATTGCCAGTGCTTTAAAACAAGTAAATCATTTAAACATCGCAATGCTTTTTATAAAAATGAAGCCATTATAAGACTCAATTCCCATCACACAATGCAACGCAAGCCGTAGGATAGAGTTTTACCTTATAATGGCCAAAATATGCTTGATACGAGCAAAACAATTCATTTGATATTATTGCTAATGTTTATATGTTTCAAAAACAATTTCAATCATAATATCAATCATAGACGACATGGGTACCATATATCATGTCGCCATATATATGTATACAATCAAAACCGCACGATGTCGTATTTGGAAATTGGATTTCTGTCATGAACCGAGGCAAAAGATAGTCCTTACCGAATTCGAGACAATCTAGCCCATGTCTCAGGCAAGTACTTAGTCAAGCCTTTGGATCGTCAGGGCCGGTCCACCGATGTAGATTAAAATGCCTG
The DNA here is from genome assembly GCA_030737875.1 of Allium sativum. NCBI lineage: Eukaryota > Viridiplantae > Streptophyta > Magnoliopsida > Asparagales > Amaryllidaceae > Allium > Allium sativum. The sequence goes on along the minus strand of CM060916.1, from coordinate 1,038,973,253 downwards.
AACATTGCGTTTCCCCGCCCTTTGGGGCATAAATGAGCCCTATGACTCCATCGACTCCACATAGTCACCGATATATCCAAGGCGCCTCACAATCCAACAACCACACAGGTGAAAATAATATAAATCTCACGGCTGGTAGGTCACTGACACCACCCTAGCTAGAAGGAAACGCATGTCCTCCCTGAGGTCCTCTCTCGTTTTTGGTTCATACAGGGGTGTGAGGCTCGCGAATTAACGTTATACACAAAGCTATGCCACACATGCGGTGCTTTGATCATCAACCACAAGACTTTGCTTTTCAACAAAAGCCTTGATCCTTTGCATCTCAGCATGCCACACAGGCAATTCACGCCATGCAACTGATGGCTATCAATCACACAGAATGAAATCCAATGTCAGACACACAGTCCATTTACAAGTCCGTTCTAGGTCTGAACGAAACCAGAGGCACCTTATTCCTCGTATATCCAGTCGATCTCCAAGTACGTCTGGACGATCACCACTTATTATCTATATCTTGGGATGCCTCCCAATCAAGACATCAGTAATCATCCAAACGATGTGAAGATCTTCGGTCTTCAACAACCGTCTTCATCACCGATTTCTTATCGTCGATCAATTATTTGAAATGAGATTTAACTCCGCCTTTTCAGATAATTCACGTATATTTAGAATTTAAATCAATTCATTTCAGGGTTAAGTGATTCGACATCCATATTCAGTTCATTAATGTAAATTTCATGCCAAACACATTAAACCATTAGAATATCCAATAAACCGAGCAAATTCAGTTTATTTCCAATCCATATCGTTAATAATATTTTATAATGATTTTTCCCTATTTTTATTTATTTAAAAAAATAGCTCATTTTATTTAAACGACGCTTCAAGCCATAACGCGACCATGGCGCTGTTTTTCTTCAGATATGATTTACACATATAAGAAAATCCAACCGTTTGATCTTTACAAACCCTATATCATTAGAAATATCTTTTCAAAACGAATCCAACGGTTCCAGTTTTGGGAAAATCCAACGGTCGGATTGAAACGACCCGCACTTCCGTACCCTTTGAGTCGACTAATAACACTACACGTCCAACTCAAATGACACAGAAATACGAACCATTATTAGAAAGAAGTTAGAGGATGAGAAATAGAAAGAAAGAAATATTAGAATAGAAGAAAACGAAGATCACAAACTCACAGCGGAACGAATAAAATATATTAGATAACATACTTTTGAAATATAAAACAGTAACTGTATATATATACATACCATCATCAGAGCACAACAATTATTCCTGGAACAGTTATCAACACCTGTTTCCAGATACAACATAGTACACAGCGGAAATATGACAATCTATAGCTAACTGGTGAAGCCTCCTGCTTCGATCTCCTCCAGGTGAATCTGTAAAACCCTGACTACTTGACTGCCCGTAAAAATTTGGGCACCCAAGAGTTTAGGGAAAACAAACAAAATAAACTCGGGGTCAGTCATGGGACTGGTGTGAGTAAACTCCAACCATTTGTTTAACTTTTCCAAAATTTCTTTTCGAAAGAAATGATAATCGTAAGACCGATCCACACATAAACACGGATGGTTTTTATCTTACGATAACCCATAACATTTCTGATATCAAATCCAGTGATATTATAATAATGTCTACATCAAATAAATAGAATCTAGCGGAACGCTTGCATCTCACGCTCCATATATAATATTAAATCAAAAACCGCAGGGCGCTTATTGGAGATTGGATTCCAACTTGACAAGGTATGGGACCACCTTCCGAACGTGTATCTCTAGAGACGAATACACTGGGTTCAACAAGAACATCTTGCAACCCGGCCCTCACATGACCGACCACTCATTTCGCTTGAGTGTATCGAATGTATATCACCAACGGTTGGACTCAAACCACCGTTCCCGAATGGGCAGAATCGATAGATTTAGAAACAAAAGGAATTTCTCTAGATAGGTGATTATACACCCTAATGGGAGCGACCCACATAGCCATGCTGCCTGCCCGATTTTTGTCCACTTCCGGGTTGTGAGGCTTGAGGTTTGAATTATCTTCCAGAACATCTGGCCATCATTCACTTTGAATGCCACATCGTCAAATCCATCGGAAATCACTAATTGATTCCCACAAAAATACTCAGATTGTTAGGCTAAAGAAGTTTCCCTTCTATGCCACCAACTTCGTACGTTTGAAGGAATCAACGTACGTAACCCCCTTTGGAAATACTCTGTCAGACACTCGTCCATACAAGTTGTCCTGGGTCTGGACAAACCGAAGGCACTATCCCGTAAACAGGATAGCCCTTGCATAACTCCGTCTTCAATTTTCTTCAGCATAAGATGCTTCACTACGCTTACGCCAATATGGAGTGGTTTTCAGATATCAAATCTGATCCCGGTCTCTCCATATTGACAACGGAGGTATAAAATAAATCAAAACTTTGATAGTCGGTGATTTAACTATCAAAGAAACATCCATACAATCAACGGTCCTATTTCCAAATGGAAATTCTATCAATCAAGCATCAAACAACACTGGGCCCTTTTTATATTAGTTCTTTATTATATTGTCATTTCAAAATCCCATTTCCCATCTTTCACGTTCTATCAAAGTCCTATTTTCTCTCTCGATCATTGGAAAGCATTTCCAATATATATATAATTCCTTTATTGAGAAAATATCTTTTACTCCAGTTAGAAAACATTTCTAAATCCTTGGAATTAACTGATGTTATAAACATCGTTATTATAACTCAAATCATAAATCATTCGTTAACTAACGATATCACTAACCAATCCTTGCTATTGCCTTAACCATTTCTCCGTCAATAATGCAGTCAGTCGAGTTGGGGTATAATTACCTCTCAGACCTTAACTGAACGACATTCTTAACTTTGAAATAGTCAGAGTTCACAACTTTAAATCAAACATTGCTTACGCAACTCTCAGATTTGATCTACGAACACACCTTCTTTATAAAAATATTGATTATAACGGTAGCGTTATAATCGCTGTCTTCAAATGTTTGATTTATAAAACATTTCTTTCAACAACAGCGTTAAAACCGCTGTCTATCATTATAGAACACTTATCATAACCATAGCATTAAGATTGCTATTAAATTAGTTATTATAACGGCAGCGTTAAAATTGCTATTTAGAATAAAATACCGTGTGCGGCGCACACGCTTCCGTTGTTCATTTATAAACTCTGTTTATTTTAAACAATTCAAGTTCTCCCTTAAAACATATTTATAAATTATACATTCTTCTAACCACTTAATTCGATTTCTATAAATCCCCTTATTTTATTTACAAAATATTTCCTTGTTTTAAAGCATTTATTCTTTCTTTAAACTTTCCTCTGTAATTTGCTAAATTCGTATCCATTTCCAAATATTGGTTTCAAACCCGATACTCACTTTCAAATATACATTCATATTTGAACTCATCTTTTAATCTATCCAATGGTTAATGATCCACTAAATTTATATCTATATTTATAACATTTCTCTTGGTTTACCCAATGGAATAGGTTTCCATTTGCAACTCAATGAAAAAGAAATTATTTCTAATTTGGAAATAAACTCTGCTTTTAAATTCTAATTTCCTTTTTCACATTCGATGATATTTTACGGTATCTAAAATACCAGGTTCCTAAGGCCAGGGTAAATCAAACACACAAATTCAACCATGGATAATGTAGCATAACATATATCACCATCAAATAAAACAGTAATTAAAATGTCGAGGGATCCAGTTGGATCCCTCCAACCTGTTTCCCTGCATCCACAGATGTTAATAACAGCAATAATATTATTTCGCATCAAAATGAAATATCAGAACTAATGATCAATTAATGGTGTAATCCTATCAACCAATTCAACCAAATTTACCAACTATTCAACCAATCAATCATTGCACATTATAAAAATATTTAAAACTCGTTTGTACATTAAAATATAAACGAGAGGAAGTAAGTGAGTTTACTCACTTTGTTTTGCAATTGACGGTTCTGCTTTTGTTTCCGTTAAAATCAAACAGACGATTGATTTCCCTTGAAATTCCCATAGCTTTGATTATTCCTATTTTAGGGACTACGTGTAGATTCTGCAATTACGAACCTAACGGTCCTTGTTTTATTTAATTCTGTCAACGAACGAACAATATACGAAAGTTACAAATCTTGTATTAAAACATTTCAAATTCCTTAATGGTCATTATTAAATTAATCACAAAAGTCAATGTTCACCTCTTTTTGATTGATTGGCAGGTTACACGTCCTTATAATCCCCGATACCCTTAATTAATCCCTAATTCCTTGTTCCTTGTTTAACATTTCCAACCATTCGCTATAGCCTTCAATGTTGCTTCAACATGGATGTTTCTTTCCTAGTAAACAACCGTATAAAACACGGTCTCCCCCTGTAGCAAGAAAGAAACCGCAATCTTCCTCTACTTTATTCCATCCAAATAAAACCGTGCTCAACACAACCATCATCACACAAATAGCTGATAGAAACAGCTCGCACTCAGTCCTAACTCCTTTGGAAACATCAGAGATTTCGACACTAACTCCTTCCGCCATCCTGCCCAACCGCCACAATACTCACCAGTCCAAACTCTTCCCAACATTCACCTTCGCCTGCACATTAAAACTTCCCCATTCTCACTCCAAAACACCCGCCACCTTCAGACTTCGCCGGCATCTCCAGCGTCACCGGAGCCGAGATCACCACCTGCGCCGATCAGCCTCTTGGCCTGAGCCGTGACTTCCTCTGCTTCCTTTAATTCTTCTTGGATGGAGGTTCGGTTGCGTTCTGTGTTTTGAAAGGAGGAGGTTCTGCGCTTTTATTTGATGTGTGTTTTTTCTTTTTTTTCTTTTTTTTTCTCGTATTGAGAAACCAGCATTCCAATGAAAGAAGAGGCATGGTTTGGTCTTGAAAAAAAATAGGAGAATGAGTGAAACAGCAGCTTGATTATATAGGGTAAGTTTACTTGGCTCGCACGTTGTAGAGGTATAGGGTAGGTCTGCTACTGCATATTACTTTGTCTCCACGGTTCCGAATTTAGGGTGATGTATAGGTGTGCTGGGAATTAAATGTTCGTAGGGTGAGATTTCGACAAGAGAACATGGGCGTACATACTAGACGTGTAGCAGACATAAAAATATATGGAGCTAAGATTTCTTACTTGCATTGGGAAAAAGACGTACCAAAATAAATAAATATATAGTATATATATCTTATGTTTGAGAATAATATTGTATGGAGAGTTTGAATAAATGCAAGAGAGGGGGTAGGTGAATTGCCATGCGCGAATATATTTACATACGTTCATCAGTTTATGCTTGTGTCAAATTTTAATAATTATCATTATCTTTATCTTAGCAACTCTATGTGTAGAATGAACCCAAGTAAGAGTAGACAATCATGCGGTCATGGCAGCGTTAATTTCAAGCACATGCAATTGCTGTTTGAAAGATGTGGTAAAACGCCAGGACATGATATGTATAATATAGCCGAAGTGTAAATGAAGCAATTTGTTGAATTTGTACATTTCTTTCTTAGGTCATATTCTTCTTTTATTGTAAAGATAGCACGTGTATATATGGAAGAAAGGTTGATTTAGTGTACTCAGGTTTGAAATTTTCTTTTAAGTTTTAAGTCATAGAGTTTAGCATACCTCGCTACATAAAATTTCACTCACATACAAGTTGCTACGGACAGAAGTAGGAATGCAATCGTGTCCAGTGAGGTGTCACGATCCCAAAGATATAATAATACCGGTAGTTTAACTCATATTATGGAACCCCAAAATATTGATATAGGGTGCAAAATACTCCAAGTAAAAAGTTGCATATTTAATTAATTAAATATTACAGTAAAATTCTAAAAATTAAATTATAACTACGCCTCAAAAGAACCTTGCCCAAATTCATAACCAATCTCCAGTTATATTAACTAAACCGTTATGGCTTATATACGATTCTATAGCGACTATTTCTAAATTTGATTTCGACATAGCTAACAAATTATAACACGAAATCTAGATTTTTCTCTTTCATATGAAAATTATAACCAATACGGTTCAAACGTGTCTTGTTTCACAGAAATCCGATTTATAACGAGTTCTGTATACTCAGTTGAAGTTCAAAACTCCAGATTACGAACTGCCGCGCGATTTCGAGCTCGTTTTATAATTATATTATAAATTAACGTTCAAACTTCGTTTTATAAATAAATTCCCTATATAATCCTATATATAATTCAAATTAAATATTTAAACCAATTTAAATATTCAGAATTCAACGGCTGAAAAATCCGGGTCGTTACATTCCTTCCCCCTTAAAATAATTTCGTCCTCGAAATTGCTAAGTAGGGAAAATGCCACGTATCCTATTAACTAGGTTTAAAATTCCTTTTTGTTTTTCCCACCTCTTAACTCCAGTTTAACTGGACCAATTTATTTCAATTAAAATATTCATTTATTCTTGCTAACGAAAAAAAAAAATTCTGAAAATTTTCTAACACTTTAAATTCTGAAAAATTTTCGGCAGCATCTCCTCTGCACGGCTAAATCGGTACAACCACAACTCGCCTTTCTAGGCCTCTCCAATCCAAAAGAAAATTAAAAAGCCAAGTGGCTTGCCTCATAGGCTCATAAAATCATCAAACCCAAGCAATATTGTAAACATGTACCTTTTTGTCGGGCATAATTCTATCTCTTGCACTTTCTTCCATTCTATATCTGCCCAGCATGCATATATCCATTTCCCACCGGTTTCAAAACAATACCCCTTCCAGTTGTCAGATCTCTAATCAACTTTTGATTAGTCACTTCCATTTTATCAATTCAAATCTGATTTCTATTTAAATCAATCCACTTATTATCCTTGAATCCAATTCAATCCCATTCAACAACATCCAATATATTCAACTTTCTTATTCAAAAATCTCTTCAAACTAATGCCATATACCTTTAAAATACTTCAGGGAATATTTCAAAACTTCCGGGATTTAAATTCAAATTATGGTTTGAATTAAATTTCAGTTCGGCTTATTTGTATATCCTATTCTTATACAAATTCAATTTGGTTTTATACAACCATTTCAATATTTTATAATTTCCTTTGATTGTAATAACAATCAACACATTCGATAATTTCAGAAAATTATCCCTTTATATCAAAATAACTTTTGGGCAAATTATATCACTTACCCACTTTAAAACAATACTATGTCGAATTGTTCTGTTCGAGAGTTTAGAAACACCTATCGATACAGTTGTACTTCCTGTATCGACCAGAATTCATAAACTACTCAACAAACCAGTCAACACAATATAAAACAATTTTATATCAAATCTACAAATACGCTCCCTCATATATATATATACTCAAACCCAATCTAGGGTATTACTAACCCCATCTCTATTGAGTCACGCCACAGAGCCAAGGTAATCACTTAACCTTCAGCTCTGATACCAACTGAAACGACCCGCACTTCCGTACCCTTTGAGTCGACTAATAACACTACACGTCCAACTCAAATGACACAGAAATACGAACCATTATTAGAAAGAAGTTAGAGGATGAGAAATAGAAAGAAAGAAATATTAGAATAGAAGAAAACGAAGATCACAAACTCACAGCGGAACGAATAAAATATATTAGATAACATACTTTTGAAATATAAAACAGTAACTGTATATATATACATACCATCATCAGAGCACAACAATTATTCCTGGAACAGTTATCAACACCTGTTTCCAGATACAACATAGTACACAGCGGAAATATGACAATCTATAGCTAACTGGTGAAGCCTCCTGCTTCGATCTCCTCCAGGTGAATCTGTAAAACCCTGACTACTTGACTGCCCGTACAAATTTGGGCACCCAAGAGTTTAGGGAAAACAAAGAAAATAAACTCTGGGTCAGTCATGGGACTGGTGTGAGTAAACTCCAACCATTTGTTTAACTTTTCCAAAATTTCTTTTCGAAAGAAATGATAATCGTAAGACCGATCCACACATAAACACGGATGGTTTTTATCTTACGATAACCCATAACATTTCTGATATCAAATCCAGTGATATTATAATAATGTCTACATCAAATAAATAGAATCTAGCGGAACGCTTGCATCTCACGCTCCATATATAATATTAAATCAAAAACCGCAGGGCGCTTATTGGAGATTGGATTCCAACTTGACAAGGTATGGGACCACCTTCCGAACGTGTATCTCTAGAGACGAATACACTGGGTTCAACAAGAACATCTTGCAACCCGGCCCTCACATGACCGACCACTCATTTCGCTTGAGTGTATCGAATGTATATCACCAACGGTTGGACTCAAACCACCGTTCCCGAATGGGCAGAATCGATAGATTTAGAAACAAAAGGAATTTCTCTAGATAGGTGATTATACACCCTAATGGGAGCGACCCACATAGCCATGCTGCCTGCCCGATTTTTGTCCACTTCCGGGTTGTGAGGCTTGAGGTTTGAATTATCTTCCAGAACATCTGGCCATCATTCACTTTGAATGCCACATCGTCAGATCCATCAGAAATCACTAATTGATTCCCACAAAAATACTCAGATTGTTAGGCTAAAGAAGTTTCCCTTCTATGCCACCAACTTCGTACGTTTGAAGGAATCAACGTACGTAACCCCCTTTGGAAATACTCTGTCAGACACTCGTCCATACAAGTTGTCCTGGGTCTGGACAAACCGAAGGCACTATCCCGTAAACAGGATAGCCCTTGCATAACTCCGTCTTCAATTTTCTTCAGCATAAGTTGCTTCACTACGCTTACGCCAATATGGAGTGGTTTTTAGATATCAAATCTGATCCCGGTCTCTCCATATTGACAACGGAGGTATAAAATAAATCAAAACTTTGATAGTCGGTGATTTAACTATTAAAGAAACATCCATACAATCAACGGTCCTATTTCCAAATGGAAATTCTATCAATCAAGCATCAAACAACACTGGGCCCTTTTTATATTAGTTCTTTATTATATTGTCATTTCAAAATCCCATTTCCCATCTTTCACGTTCTATCAAAGTCCTATTTTCTCTCTCGATCATTGGAAAACATTTCCAATATATATATAATTCCTTTATTGAGAAAATATCTTTTACTCCAGTTAGAAAACATTTCTAAATCCTTGGAATTAACTGATGTTATAAACATCGTTATTATAACTCAAATCATAAATCATTCGTTAACTAACGATATCACTAACCAATCCTTGCTATCGCCTTAACCATTTCTCCGTCAATAATGCAGTCAATCGAGTTGGGGTATAATTACCTCTCAGACCTTAACTGAACGACATTCTTAACTTTGAAATAGTCAGAGTTCACAACTTTAAATCAAACATTGCTTACGCAACTCTCAGATTTGATCTACGAACACACCTTCTTTATAAAAATATTGATTATAACGGTAGCGTTATAATCGCTGTCTTCAAATGTTTGATTTATAAAACATTTCTTTCAACAACAGCGTTAAAACCGCTGTCTATCATTATAGAACACTTATCATAACCATAGCATTAAGATTGCTATTAAATTAGTTATTATAACGGCAGCGTTAAAATTGCTATTTAGAATAAAATACCGTGTGCGGCGCACACGCTTCCGTTGTTCATTTATAAACTCTGTTTATTTTAAACAATTCAAGTTCTCCCTTAAAACATATTTATAAATTATACATTCTTCTAACCACTTAATTCGATTTCTATAAATCCCCTTATTTTATTTACAAAATATTTCCTTGTTTTAAAGCATTTATTCTTTCTTTAAACTTTCCTCTGTAATTTGCTAAATTCGTATCCATTTCCAAATATTGGTTTCAAACCCGATACTCACTTTCAAATATACATTCATATTTGAACTCATCTTTTAATCTATCCAATGGTTAATGATCCACTAAATTTATATCTATATTTATAACATTTCTCTTGGTTTACCCAATGGAATAGGTTTCCATTTGCAACTCAATGAAAAAGAAATTATTTCTAATTTGGAAATAAACTCTGCTTTTAAATTCTAATTTCCTTTTTCACATTCGATGATATTTTACGGTATCTAAAATACCAGGTTCCTAAGGCCAGGGTAAATCAAACACACAAATTCAACCATGGATAATGTAGCATAACATATATCACCATCAAATAAAACAGTAATTAAAATGTCGAGGGATCCAGTTGGATCCCTCCAACCTGTTTCCCTGCATCCACAGATGTTAATAACAGCAATAATATTATTTCGCATCAAAATGAAATATCAGAACTAATGATCAATTAATGGTGTAATCCTATCAACCAATTCAACCAAATTTACCAACTATTCAACCAATCAATCATTGCACATTATAAAAATATTTAAAACTCGTTTGTACATTAAAATATAAACGAGAGGAAGTAAGTGAGTTTACTCACTTTGTTTTGCAATTGACGGTTCTGCTTTTGTTTCCGTTAAAATCAAACAGACGATTGATTTCCCTTGAAATTCCCATAGCTTTGATTATTCCCATTTTAGGGACTACGTGTAGATTCTGCAATTACGAACCTAACGGTCCTTGTTTTATTTAATTCTGTCAACGAACGAACAATATACGAAAGTTACAAATCTTGTATTAAAACATTTCAAATTCCTTAATGGTCATTATTAAATTAATCACAAAAGTCAATGTTCACCTCTTTTTGATTGATTGGCAGGTTACACGTCCTTATAATCCCCGATACCCTTAATTAATCCCTAATTCCTTGTTCCTTGTTTAACATTTCCAACCATTCGCTATAGCCTTCAATGTTGCTTCAACATGGATGTTTCTTTCCTAGTAAACAACCGTATAAAACACGGTCTCCCCCTGTAGCAAGAAAGAAACCGCAATCTTCCTCTACTTTATTCCATCCAAATAAAACCGTGCTCAACACAACCATCATCACACAAATAGCTGATAGAAACAGCTCGCACTCAGTCCTAACTCCTTCGGAAACATCAGAGATTTCGACACTAACTCCTTCCGCCATCCTGCCCAACCGCCACAATACTCACCAGTCCAAACTCTTCCCAACATTCACCTTCGCCTGCACATTAAAACTTCCCCATTCTCACTCCAAAACACCCGCCACCTTCAGACTTCGCCGGCATCTCCAGCGTCACCGGAGCCGAGATCACCACCTGCGCCGATCAGCCTCTTGGCCTGAGCCGTGACTTCCTCTGCTTCCTTTACTTCTTCTTGGATGGAGGTTCGGTTGCGTTCTGTGTTTTGAAAGGAGGAGGTTCTGCGCTTTTATTTGATGTGTTTTTTTTTTTTTTTTCTTTTTTTTTCTCGTATTGAGAAACCAGCATTCCAATGAAAGAAGAGGCCTGGTTTGGTCTTGAAAAAAAATAGGAGAATGAGTGAAACAGCAGCTTGATTATATAGGGTAAGTTTACTTGGCTCGCACGCTGTAGAGGTATAGGGTAGGTCTGCTACTGCATATTACTTTGTCTCCACGGTTCCGAATTTAGGGTGATGTATAGGTGTGCTGGGAATTAAATGTTCGTAGGGTGAGATTTCGACAAGAGAACATGGGCGTACATACTAGACGTGTAGCAGACATAAAAATATATGGAGCTAAGATTTCTTACTTGCATTGGGAAAAAGACGTACCAAAATAAATAAATATATAGTATATATATCTTATGTTTGAGAATAATATTGTATGGAGAGTTTGAATAAATGCAAGAGAGGGGGTAGGTGAATTGCCATGCGCGAATATATTTACATACGTTCATCAGTTTATGCTTGTGTCAAATTTTAATAATTATCATTATCTTTATCTTAGCAACTCTATGTGTAGAATGAACCCAAGTAAGAGTAGACAATCATGCGGTCATGGCAGCGTTAATTTCAAGCACATGCAATTGCTGTTTGAAAGATGTGGTAAAACGCCAGGACATGATATGTATATGTAAAGACCCGCAACTTCCCCGTAAAGGAAAGCGTCGGATAATTCGAGAACAAGCCACAACAGAACACATATCGAAGAACATTTCGTTGTATATTACAACAGTGCATCAGATTACAAGAATATACAGAGTATAAAAGAATATTACACAAAAATATCAGAGATTTAAATTACATTTAAATACATAGCAGCGGAAAAATAATACAATACACAACTAGAAGAAGATATACGGATACAAAGCTTTCCGGATATCGTTCCAGCTGTAGACCAGGATCCTGTGAATATAAATCTGCAAAACCAAAACTACTAGCTGCCCGTGTCAAAATAGGGGCACCCAGAGTTTAGGTTAAAACAATAAACTCCAGGTCAGTCATGGGACTGGTGTGAGAACTAAAACAGTTAATCTTTATTTTAAAGTTAGGTAAATCAAGGGACCACGCCGTATAACACGGAACGGGTTTTCTCCCAAGAATACCAGTGCATATAACAACAGCGCAATGCTAAATAAAGAAAAATGAAGCTGTTATAAGACCCAGGTCCCATCACACAATGCAACGCAGTCGAGGATAGGGTTTTCCCTTATAACAGCCAAAGAATGCTTGATACGTTTAAAACAAATCATTTGATACTATTATAAGTGCATAGTGTATAAAACAACTTCAAATCATAAGTATCAATCATAGGCGGCATAAGCGCCCCATCCCACTATGTCGCCATATATAGGATTACAATAAAAACCGCAAATGTCACGTATTTGGAAATTGGATTTCCATCTATGAACCGAGGCAAAAGATAGTCCTCAACCGATTCGAGACTGCCTAGCCCGAGTCTCAGGATCAGAACGCATCGACCCTTGGATCGTCAGGGCCGGTCCACACGGAGTGGATTAAAAATGCCTGAGCACTACGTTTCGCCGCCCTTTGGGGCGTAAGCGAGCCAACGAATGACTCCATCGGACCCGGATCGTCCGATCTAACCGAGGCGCCTCGCAACAGCAACAACCACATAAGTCAAACTCGTCAGGGCGTGTAAAACCACTGACGCCACTTCTAGCTAGGAGGAAACGCAGGCCCTCCCTGAGGTCCGTCTCCCGTTTTTGGTTCATACCTGGTGTGAAACACGCGAGGTAAACGTTACACAAAGCTACGCCACAAAGGCCGTGCTTTGATCATCACCACAAGACTTTGCTTTTCAACAGAAGCCTTGATCATTTGCATCTTAGCATGCCACACAGGCAAACCATCCTATGCAACCGATATCGGTCACACAGAATGAAATCCGATGTCAGACACACAGTCCATTTACAAGTCCGTTCTGGGTCTGAACGAAACCGGAGGCACCTAGTACCCCGCATATCCATCGATCTCCAAGTACGTCTGGACGATCACTAACTGTTTCCATCTTCTTGGGTGTACAGCCCAATCAAGATCATCAGTTATCACCCAAACGACGTGAAGACCTCCGGTCTTCGACCATCGTCTTCATCTTCGACTTATCGTCGTATCAGTTACTCAGAATGGGATAAACCCGGTCTTTCCGAATAACTCGCGTATATTTTAAATAAGTGTTACACAAACACAACATACGCCTCATTCCAATTCATTAGTCACTAACCGTAAATTAATCAAGAGAATAATTCCCCAAATATTAACCCCGAAGGCCGAAACCAACATCAGATCAATATCCAGAAAACCATTCTGCTTGGCTAACCGCCAGTTAGTTCTAAATTTCACATTCAAATCTAATTAAAGATTTAACTATCGCCTGGAGCAAAACTGGTGATACTCCATTCTCGATCTTTTCAATCTAATTAAAGATTCATTAAAACTCCACTTAGTTTTAATCTGTGACTGGGTTAAAGAATCAGTGTCATTTAAAACACGGTTCACGATAAACCCAAAGTCACATCCCATTAATTATCGGGTTAAAGAACAAGTGTTATTTAAAACACTGTTCACGATAAACCCAAAAATCAATATCCATTCAATTCCAATTAAATATTATTTAATTGGTACACTTCATTAAATCTAAATCAAAAGATTTAATCTTTTCTCAGCTGGGTTCAAGAACAGTGTTAGTGAAGACACCATTCACGACAAACCCAAATCACATTCATTAATTATCGGGTTAAAGAACAAGTGTTATTTAAAACACTGTTCACGATAAACCCAAAAATCAATATCCATTCAATTCCAATTAAATATTATTTAATTGGTACACTTCATTAAATCTAAATAAAAAGATTTAATCTTTTCTCAACTGGGTTCAAGAACAGTGTTAGTGAAGACACCATTCACGACAAACCCAAATCACATTCATTAATTATCGGGTTAAAGAACAAGTGTTATTTAAAACACTGTTCACGATAAACCCAAAAATCAATATCAATTCAATTTCAATTAAATATTATTTAATTGGTACACTTCATTAAATCTAAATAAAAAGATTTAATCATTTCTCAACTGGGTTCAAGAACGGTGTTAGTGAAGACACCATTCACGACAAACCCAAATCACATTTGATATTCAATATAAGGCTCTGAATAGAAAATATATCGGCTTATATTCAATATCAAATTCTACGATTAACAAATGTCGTATTGGAAATAACGATACAAATATATCTTTCAAATTTCCATAACAACACCTGTATAATCACGAATTCCAACATCGAAATATTCCGAAGACAATTTCGATTCAAATCCACTCCAATGCAATCATTGGATATTCTGGTTATTTTTAAAACCCTTTTCTAATTCAATTTATTTATTTAAAAATAAATAGAATTCTAATTCTAGTTCAAAACCAGTTCATTTCGATAAAAATCTATTTTTATCTTTTCAAATATGGAGTTTTTCATCCCAATTCTTTCTAAATCATTTCTTATGATTTTACACAAATTATTACTATTTTTAATAATTTTATCAAGGCCCGTACAGTCGATTTCCATCAATGGCCATCGAACTGCACTTACAGCGACCTTTTTCGAATTTGATTTGGACATATCTCCAAATCCAACCGTTAGATTTCAAATTTCTAATATTCGTTAGAAAGCTCTTTTCGATACGAACCCAACGGTTCCGGTTTTAGGAGAATCCGACGGTCGGATCTCCCGTAATGTCCGTTTGAAATAAATGGTCGAAATTCGCGAACTGCCGCGGCGCGGCGCGTTCTATTCTGGCCATTATATTATATATATAATATATATAATATATACTTCGTCGATTTCTATTTAAAACGAATTATATAAATAGTTTTAAAATTCGTTTCAAAATCTATTTCAACTTCCATCTCAATTCAAAGCAAAATTGAATTCTTCTCTATAAATTCGTTTTAAAATTCATTTCTATTCAATTCAAATTTCAATTCAATTTGAATTCGTTTTCAATTCAATTCATTTCGAAATCGTTTTCAATTCAATTCATTTCGAAATCACTTTCAATTCAATTCACTTTGAATTCGTTTTCAATTCAATTCATTTTGAATTCGTTTTCAATTCAATTCATTTTGAATTCGTTTTCAATTCAATTCATTTTGAATTCGTTTTCAATTCAATTCATTTCGAAATGAATAAAATCGATATAAATATCGTTTACGTCAAAATGGCGTCAATCTAATCAACACGGCTTCATATATTCCTTTATTTTCAAATATTCTATTTCAAATATTTCTTTTTTCAAATATTTCTTTTTCAAAACTGGAATGAGGCCCAATCAATTACCATATAAAATTAATTATATGGATTTTTCATACAACACATGTATATAATAGCATTGAAAATAATCAACCATCAACCAAAGTGCACTACACTGTATAAGCATCAAATATAGATATTCAACGCTTATAACAGCCTGTCAATCAATCGATCGACATATTTAATCAATCAGGATGAGTGAACTTCAAATTTCATCCTAACACCCGTGTGGGGTTTCAAACCATCAAACACATATTTTATTTGTGCAGTTAGGCGATGTGTAAAATTTATCGACCCAATCAACGTCATTCAAATAGGTGTACATAAACAAACCGTCTGGTTTGTAAATGAATATTTATTTATTCACATTCACGTTAAAAATTATATTTTTAACGATAACACATTTTATTTTAACATATGAATTTCTATTCAGTTCATTCTTCAAATAAAATGCTATTTTTATTTTTTCTAACTTATTTTAGAAAATTTCGGCGGCATAACGGCACGATACTAGAAACGGGACAAGGCCTAGCCTTATCCCCGGTCTAGTGAAGGCCCACGCCATTCACACATCAATCAAATCACTTTCGTTATGCAAACCACAAAATTGGGAGTAAGGATCTAACCTAGCCTTACTCCTTCGCCTTATAACGGCGCACGTCTAATCCTAACCAATTTATCGATTCGATTTTTCGCACCACAAACCACATTCAAACCAATATCGCAATCAATCACCAAACAGTCAAACAAACAAGTCCATGGTCTGTGGACGATTGTGTCGGGTGCTACTAAGCACCGTCTGCATCCTAGTATATATATATAACTAGAAAATAAATTTGAAAGGTGAGAAATTCTCACATATAGCTATCCTAGCTCCACGGCACTTCATTGATAGAAGTCTTCGTCGTTTCGCCTTTTTGTCACCTTCGTTGCTGCTTTCACTACATACGTAAAAATCACATTTTTACTTCGCTATTCAATATATAAAAATCGAATTTTGGTTCAAAGTTCAATATATAAAAATCGAATTTTTAGTTCGCTATTCAATATATAAAAATCGAATTTTTAGTTCACTATTCAATATATAAAAATCGAATTTTTAGTTCAATGTTCAATATATAAAAATCGAATTTTTAGTTCAATGTTCAATATATAAAAATCGAATTTTTAGTTCAAAGTTCAATATATAAAAATCGAATTTTTAGTTCAAAGTTCAATATATAAAAATCGAATTTTTAGTTCAAAGTTCAATATATAAAAATCGAATTTTTAGTTCAAAGTTCAATATATAAAAATCGAATTTTTAGTTCAAAGTTCAATATATAAAAATCGAATTTTTCTATCGAAGTTCAATATATAAAAATTCTATTTTTCTATCGAAGTTCAATATATAAAAATTCTATTTTTCTATCGAAGTTCAATATATAAAAATTCTATTTTTCTATCGAAGTTCAATATATAAAAATTCTATTTTTCTTTGCTACTTCATTATAAAACAACACTAATTTTACTTTCAAGAAGAATGCGAACTTTGTTTTCAAAAAGCAAATTCCCCTTTTTTTCTCAAAGCAATTTCATTTCTGTTTTAAAATTCTTTTAAAAATTTCTGTTTTATTTTCTTTTAAAAAATTTCTGCTTTAAAATGCAAATAAGTTTTCAGTTTTTTTTTTTTTTTTCCTCTTTTCAAATCAGTTTAAAAATCTAATTAAGTCAGTTTTTTTCTTTTAATAACTTCAGTTTTTAAAATACCTTTAAAAATTCAGTTTCATTTTTTAACAAAATCAGGTTTTATATCTTTAAATCTAAATCAGTTTTTATTTTCAAAAATTAACAGTTTTAAACCCCTTTTAAAATCAGCATTTAAACCCTAAAAAAATCAGTATTAAAAATCATTAAAAATAAAAATAAAATAGCAAAACGAAAAAACTTACAGAGGGGAGTTTCTGTGTGGATCGAGGGGAGGAAAGGGGGAAACAGGGGGGGGGGTCGCGGAAGTCGAGATCGGCTGGGGGGGGTCTGGTGGCGCGGCGTCGTGGGGAGGTGCTCACCCTGGAGGTCGAGCGTCGGCCTCAGGCGATGCTGGAGGCGGTGGAGCTTTCGTGGGGCGCGTCGCGTTTCTGAAACGAGGAGGGGGGGCTTCGATGGGAGTTCGTCGAGGGAGGGGGTGCGGCGATGGTCGGCAGCGCTTCGGGGGGGGGGCGGCTGTCGACGACGCTAGGGGTTTTTTTTTTTTTTTTTCTAATCGAGATAAAAGTGAAAGGGGGGGGGGCCAAGCAGAAGATAAGGAGGGAGGGAGGGAAATTAAAATATTATATATTTTTTTTCTAATTATTCAAAAAGTTGACTTTTACTTACGACCTCGAAACGAGGCCCACCGCCTGTCGTCCATAGCGTTTTACCCCCATTCCGAACACAATGGGATATGTATCGCAAGCTGGTTTGATCGTTACCATCGGTTTCCTTTTGAATTTTCATTTAAATCACTATATTGAATTTTAAACGTACATTTCAAATTACCGGGGCCACATACTGACTAGAAAAATTCCAGAAAAAATATTTTCTAGCTTCGTATTGACGATACGGTCCTAACAAAACTAGTTTCGTCGAATTCTGAGACCGTTGGAAAAATGGCCATTTTCCAGTCGATTAAAATCAACTGAAATGGTCAAAACGCGTTTTCCTTTGCCACGCTCGCATATTGATTCGAAAAATTATGAAATTTGAAACCTAGCAATAACTTTACATCCCGGACCCAACAAAACTGGTTTCGTCGAAATCCGAGGTCATTTGCAAAATGTCCATTTTTAAGGGCCTGAATTCCATAGCGACTATTCAGAATTTTCAACTGGACATATCTTTTGATTCCCGATATGAAATCTTGATTTTTCGGATTCGTTGGAAAGATATTCACTATTAGATTCCATTATTTTTGGTTTCACTAAAATCCGGATTGTTTTGCACCCGGTATGTTCAATTGAAGTTTGAAATCGAATTATCGAACTACCGCGCCATTTTCAATTCTATTTATAATTATATATAAATATTTATATTCTAACGACGACGTATATAATATATACGTTCGATTTATATTCAAAATAAATTTTCTCGTCGATATTATTTAAAATAATTCATTTTAAATATTCAAAATTCGCTAAAATTGCCAAAATAAAAATTTTAAACTGGCCCAGATTTTACGGGTTGTTACAATCTCCCCCACTTAAAACTTTTCGTCCCCGAAAAGGAACAAAGTCGAAAGTGGTTTGATTATTCATCTCTACGTTCGATCTGGCTTCCATTCTCTAACCTTTCAGTTTCTGAGAATTTCCAAAATTTCAAAAATTTGGCTAACACCCTAAATTTTTGAAAAATTTCGCCATAACCTCCCCTGCACCGGGAGCATCGGGATATTTCAAAAGGCCTCCCAGGGCCCTCACCAATCAATGGTGGAATAAAAAGAAAAAGAAAGCCAAGCGGCTAGCCGATACGGCTCACAAAATCATCATCACCCAAACAAAACAGGAAATTATGTAGTAAACATGTACCTATTTGTCGGGCAAACAAATTTTATTCTCTGCTCTAGCCTCCTTGCTATGACCTGTTCAATATAAGTATATGTATATGCAAGCAAATGCGACCATTTTCAATACAATTCATTATTCGATCAAATTAGGCATAATGGTTCAAAATTATTGAACAACTAAACAAACAACACAAACATCAATCAATTAGTTGATTAGATTATCAAATTCATAATTTTGATACATATACTGAAAATCTTGTTTTTGATGCCAATTCACAACAATAGTCCCTATCTAATTTTGGTTCTCACACCAGTCTAATGGAAATATATAGAAATCACACCTTCGTCACACGAATATAAATTCTGACGATGAGTACTCAACCATCAGAATCATCTTCGGGCCACTAGAGTATGATTCTATATCTATCCAGTATATTAAAACTTTAAATACACGTTTGCAAGGCGTATATGCAAAATCTTTATATACTGGACTGTCCAAAGTCAATATAAATAATCAAATACGAATAATTGATTTAAATTTTCAAAACAAAATTTGTTTTCATTTTAAAAATATACTCTTCACACCCGTTCTAGGATACTACTGATCCTATCTCTAACGAGTCATTCTAATTGGATATTGCTAATCCAATATCTGATGAATTCTTTCGTATGTTTCTAATGTGTCTTGTTCTCTGAGCTTTGTAAACCAAAGCTCTGATACCAAATGTAAAGACCCGCAACTTCCCCGTAAAGGAAAGCGTCGGATAATTCGAGAACAAGCCACAACAGAACACATATCGAAGAACATTTCGTTGTATATTACAACAGTGCATCAGATTACAAGAATATACAGAGTATAAAAGAATATTACACAAAAATATCAGAGATTTAAATTACATTTAAATACATAGCAGCGGAAAAATAATACAATACACAACTAGAAGAAGATATACGGATACAAAGCTTTCCGGATATCGTTCCAGCTGTAGACCAGGATCCTGTGAATATAAATCTGCAAAACCAAAACTACTAGCTGCCCGTGTCAAAATAGGGGCACCCAGAGTTTAGGTTAAAACAATAAACTCCAGGTCAGTCATGGGACTGGTGTGAGAACTAAAACAGTTAATCTTTATTTTAAAGTTAGGTAAATCAAGGGACCACGCCGTATAACACGGAACGGGTTTTCTCCCAAGAATACCAGTGCATATAACAACAGCGCAATGCTAAATAAAGAAAAATGAAGCTGTTATAAGACCCAGGTCCCATCACACAATGCAACGCAGTCGAGGATAGGGTTTTCCCTTATAACAGCCAAAGAATGCTTGATACGTTTAAAACAAATCATTTGATACTATTATAAGTGCATAGTGTATAAAACAACTTCAAATCATAAGTATCAATCATAGGCGGCATAAGCGCCCCATCCCACTATGTCGCCATATATAGGATTACAATAAAAACCGCAAATGTCACGTATTTGGAAATTGGATTTCCATCTATGAACCGAGGCAAAAGATAGTCCTCAACCGATTCGAGACTGCCTAGCCCGAGTCTCAGGATCAGAACGCATCGACCCTTGGATCGTCAGGGCCGGTCCACACGGAGTGGATTAAAAATGCCTGAGCACTACGTTTCGCCGCCCTTTGGGGCGTAAGCGAGCCAACGAATGACTCCATCGGACCCGGATCGTCCGATCTAACCGAGGCGCCTCGCAACAGCAACAACCACATAAGTCAAACTCGTCAGGGCATGTAAAACCACTGACGCCACTTCTAGCTAGGAGGAAACGCAGGCCCTCCCTGAGGTCCGTCTCCCGTTTTTGGTTCATACCTGGTGTGAAACACGCGAGGTAAACGTTACACAAAGCTACGCCACAAAGGCCGTGCTTTGATCATCACCACAAGACTTTGCTTTTCAACAGAAGCCTTGATCATTTGCATCTTAGCATGCCACACAGGCAAACCATCCTATGCAACCGATATCGGTCACACAGAATGAAATCCGATGTCAGACACACAGTCCATTTACAAGTCCGTTCTGGGTCTGAACGAAACCGGAGGCACCTAGTACCCCGCATATCCATCGATCTCCAAGTACGTCTGGACGATCACTAACTGTTTCCATCTTCTTGGGTGTACAGCCCAATCAAGATCATCAGTTATCACCCAAACGACGTGAAGACCTCCGGTCTTCGACCATCGTCTTCATCTTCGACTTATCGTCGTATCAGTTACTCAGAATGGGATAAACCCGGTCTTTCCGAATAACTCGCGTATATTTTAAATAAGTGTTACACAAACACAACATACGCCTCATTCCAATTCATTAGTCACTAACCGTAAATTAATCAAGAGAATAATTCCCCAAATATTAACCCCGAAGGCCGAAACCAACATCAGATCAATATCCAGAAAACCATTCTGCTTGGCTAACCGCCAGTTAGTTCTAAATTTCACATTCAAATCTAATTAAAGATTTAACTATCGCCTGGAGCAAAACTGGTGATACTCCATTCTCGATCTTTTCAATCTAATTAAAGATTCATTAAAACTCCACTTAGTTTTAATCTGTGACTGGGTTAAAGAATCAGTGTCATTTAAAACACGGTTCACGATAAACCCAAAGTCACATCCCATTAATTATCGGGTTAAAGAACAAGTGTTATTTAAAACACTGTTCACGATAAACCCAAAAATCAATATCCATTCAATTCCAATTAAATATTATTTAATTGGTACACTTCATTAAATCTAAATCAAAAGATTTAATCTTTTCTCAGCTGGGTTCAAGAACAGTGTTAGTGAAGACACCATTCACGACAAACCCAAATCACATTCATTAATTATCGGGTTAAAGAACAAGTGTTATTTAAAACACTGTTCACGATAAACCCAAAAATCAATATCCATTCAATTCCAATTAAATATTATTTAATTGGTACACTTCATTAAATCTAAATAAAAAGATTTAATCTTTTCTCAACTGGGTTCAAGAACAGTGTTAGTGAAGACACCATTCACGACAAACCCAAATCACATTCATTAATTATCGGGTTAAAGAACAAGTGTTATTTAAAACACTGTTCACGATAAACCCAAAAATCAATATCAATTCAATTTCAATTAAATATTATTTAATTGGTACACTTCATTAAATCTAAATAAAAAGATTTAATCATTTCTCAACTGGGTTCAAGAACGGTGTTAGTGAAGACACCATTCACGACAAACCCAAATCACATTTGATATTCAATATAAGGCTCTGAATAGAAAATATATCGGCTTATATTCAATATCAAATTCTACGATTAACAAATGTCGTATTGGAAATAACGATACAAATATATCTTTCAAATTTCCATAACAACACCTGTATAATCACGAATTCCAACATCGAAATATTCCGAAGACAATTTCGATTCAAATCCACTCCAATGCAATCATTGGATATTCTGGTTATTTTTAAAACCCTTTTCTAATTCAATTTATTTATTTAAAAATAAATAGAATTCTAATTCTAGTTCAAAACCAGTTCATTTCGATAAAAATCTATTTTTATCTTTTCAAATATGGAGTTTTTCATCCCAATTCTTTCTAAATCATTTCTTATGATTTTACACAAATTATTACTATTTTTAATAATTTTATCAAGGCCCGTACAGTCGATTTCCATCAATGGCCATCGAACTGCACTTACAGCGACCTTTTTCGAATTTGATTTGGACATATCTCCAAATCCAACCGTTAGATTTCAAATTTCTAATATTCGTTAGAAAGCTCTTTTCGATACGAACCCAACGGTTCCGGTTTTAGGAGAATCCGACGGTCGGATCTCCCGTAATGTCCGTTTGAAATAAATGGTCGAAATTCGCGAACTGCCGCGGCGCGGCGCGTTCTATTCTGGCCATTATATTATATATATAATATATATAATATATACTTCGTCGATTTCTATTTAAAACGAATTATATAAATAGTTTTAAAATTCGTTTCAAAATCTATTTCAACTTCCATCTCAATTCAAAGCAAAATTGAATTCTTCTCTATAAATTCGTTTTAAAATTCATTTCTATTCAATTCAAATT
Organism: Allium sativum; assembly: GCA_030737875.1. NCBI lineage: Eukaryota > Viridiplantae > Streptophyta > Magnoliopsida > Asparagales > Amaryllidaceae > Allium > Allium sativum. The sequence goes on along the minus strand of CM060916.1, from coordinate 1,038,949,948 downwards.
TCAATTCAATTTGAATTCGTTTTCAATTCAATTCATTTCGAAATCGTTTTCAATTCAATTCATTTCGAAATCACTTTCAATTCAATTCACTTTGAATTCGTTTTCAATTCAATTCATTTTGAATTCGTTTTCAATTCAATTCATTTTGAATTCGTTTTCAATTCAATTCATTTTGAATTCGTTTTCAATTCAATTCATTTTGAATTCGTTTTCAATTCAATTCATTTTGAATTCGTTTTCAATTCAATTCATTTCGAAATGAATAAAATCGATATAAATATCGTTTACGTCAAAATGGCGTCAATCTAATCAACACGGCTTCATATATTCCTTTATTTTCAAATATTCTATTTCAAATATTTCTTTTTTCAAATATTTCTTTTTCAAAACTGGAATGAGGCCCAATCAATTACCATATAAAATTAATTATATGGATTTTTCATACAACACATGTATATAATAGCATTGAAAATAATCAACCATCAACCAAAGTGCACTACACTGTATAAGCATCAAATATAGATATTCAACGCTTATAACAGCCTGTCAATCAATCGATCGACATATTTAATCAATCAGGATGAGTGAACTTCAAATTTCATCCTAACACCCGTGTGGGGTTTCAAACCATCAAACACATATTTTATTTGTGCAGTTAGGCGATGTGTAAAATTTATCGACCCAATCAACGTCATTCAAATAGGTGTACATAAACAAACCGTCTGGTTTGTAAATGAATATTTATTTATTCACATTCACGTTAAAAATTATATTTTTAACGATAACACATTTTATTTTAACATATGAATTTCTATTCAGTTCATTCTTCAAATAAAATGCTATTTTTATTTTTTCTAACTTATTTTAGAAAATTTCGGCGGCATAACGGCACGATACTAGAAACGGGACAAGGCCTAGCCTTATCCCCGGTCTAGTGAAGGCCCACGCCATTCACACATCAATCAAATCACTTTCGTTATGCAAACCACAAAATTGGGAGTAAGGATCTAACCTAGCCTTACTCCTTCGCCTTATAACGGCGCACGTCTAATCCTAACCAATTTATCGATTCGATTTTTCGCACCACAAACCACATTCAAACCAATATCGCAATCAATCACCAAACAGTCAAACAAACAAGTCCATGGTCTGTGGACGATTGTGTCGGGTGCTACTAAGCACCGTCTGCATCCTAGTATATATATATAACTAGAAAATAAATTTGAAAGGTGAGAAATTCTCACATATAGCTATCCTAGCTCCACGGCACTTCATTGATAGAAGTCTTCGTCGTTTCGCCTTTTTGTCACCTTCGTTGCTGCTTTCACTACATACGTAAAAATCACATTTTTACTTCGCTATTCAATATATAAAAATCGAATTTTGGTTCAAAGTTCAATATATAAAAATCGAATTTTTAGTTCGCTATTCAATATATAAAAATCGAATTTTTAGTTCACTATTCAATATATAAAAATCGAATTTTTAGTTCAATGTTCAATATATAAAAATCGAATTTTTAGTTCAATGTTCAATATATAAAAATCGAATTTTTAGTTCAAAGTTCAATATATAAAAATCGAATTTTTAGTTCAAAGTTCAATATATAAAAATCGAATTTTTAGTTCAAAGTTCAATATATAAAAATCGAATTTTTAGTTCAAAGTTCAATATATAAAAATCGAATTTTTAGTTCAAAGTTCAATATATAAAAATCGAATTTTTCTATCGAAGTTCAATATATAAAAATTCTATTTTTCTATCGAAGTTCAATATATAAAAATTCTATTTTTCTATCGAAGTTCAATATATAAAAATTCTATTTTTCTTTGCTACTTCATTATAAAACAACACTAATTTTACTTTCAAGAAGAATGCGAACTTTGTTTTCAAAAAGCAAATTCCCCTTTTTTTCTCAAAGCAATTTCATTTCTGTTTTAAAATTCTTTTAAAAATTTCTGTTTTATTTTCTTTTAAAAAATTTCTGCTTTAAAATGCAAATAAGTTTTCAGTTTTTTTTTTTTTTTTCCTCTTTTCAAATCAGTTTAAAAATCTAATTAAGTCAGTTTTTTTCTTTTAATAACTTCAGTTTTTAAAATACCTTTAAAAATTCAGTTTCATTTTTTAACAAAATCAGGTTTTATATCTTTAAATCTAAATCAGTTTTTATTTTCAAAAATTAACAGTTTTAAACCCCTTTTAAAATCAGCATTTAAACCCTAAAAAAATCAGTATTAAAAATCATTAAAAATAAAAATAAAATAGCAAAACGAAAAAACTTACAGAGGGGAGTTTCTGTGTGGATCGAGGGGAGGAAAGGGGGAAACAGGGGGGGGGGTCGCGGAAGTCGAGATCGGCTGGGGGGGGTCTGGTGGCGCGGCGTCGTGGGGAGGTGCTCACCCTGGAGGTCGAGCGTCGGCCTCAGGCGATGCTGGAGGCGGTGGAGCTTTCGTGGGGCGCGTCGCGTTTCTGAAACGAGGAGGGGGGGCTTCGATGGGAGTTCGTCGAGGGAGGGGGTGCGGCGATGGTCGGCAGCGCTTCGGGGGGGGGGGGGGGGCGGCTGTCGACGACGCTAGGGGTTTTTTTTTTTTTTTTTTCTAATCGAGATAAAAGTGAAAGGGGGGGGGGGCAAGCAGAAGATAAGGAGGGAGGGAGGGAAATTAAAATATTATATATTTTTTTTCTAATTATTCAAAAAGTTGACTTTTACTTACGACCTCGAAACGAGGCCCACCGCCTGTCGTCCATAGCGTTTTACCCCCATTCCGAACACAATGGGATATGTATCGCAAGCTGGTTTGATCGTTACCATCGGTTTCCTTTTGAATTTTCATTTAAATCACTATATTGAATTTTAAACGTACATTTCAAATTACCGGGGCCACATACTGACTAGAAAAATTCCAGAAAAAATATTTTCTAGCTTCGTATTGACGATACGGTCCTAACAAAACTAGTTTCGTCGAATTCTGAGACCGTTGGAAAAATGGCCATTTTCCAGTCGATTAAAATCAACTGAAATGGTCAAAACGCGTTTTCCTTTGCCACGCTCGCATATTGATTCGAAAAATTATGAAATTTGAAACCTAGCAATAACTTTACATCCCGGACCCAACAAAACTGGTTTCGTCGAAATCCGAGGTCATTTGCAAAATGTCCATTTTTAAGGGCCTGAATTCCATAGCGACTATTCAGAATTTTCAACTGGACATATCTTTTGATTCCCGATATGAAATCTTGATTTTTCGGATTCGTTGGAAAGATATTCACTATTAGATTCCATTATTTTTGGTTTCACTAAAATCCGGATTGTTTTGCACCCGGTATGTTCAATTGAAGTTTGAAATCGAATTATCGAACTACCGCGCCATTTTCAATTCTATTTATAATTATATATAAATATTTATATTCTAACGACGACGTATATAATATATACGTTCGATTTATATTCAAAATAAATTTTCTCGTCGATATTATTTAAAATAATTCATTTTAAATATTCAAAATTCGCTAAAATTGCCAAAATAAAAATTTTAAACTGGCCCAGATTTTACGGGTTGTTACAGTATAATATAGCCGAAGTGTAAATGAAGCAATTTGTTGAATTTGTACATTTCTTTCTTAGGTCATATTCTTCTTTTATTGTAAAGATAGCACGTGTATATATGGAAGAAAGGTTGATTTAGTGTACTCAGGTTTGAAATTTTCTTTTAAGTTTTAAGTCATAGAGTTTAGCATACCTCGCTACATAAAATTTCACTCACATACAAGTTGCTACGGACAGAAGTAGGAATGCAATCGTGTCCAGTGAGGTGTCACGATCCCAAAGATATAATAATACCGGTAGTTTAACTCATATTATGGAACCCCAAAATATTGATATAGGGTGCAAAATACTCCAAGTAAAAAGTTGCATATTTAATTAATTAAATATTACAGTAAAATTCTAAAAATTAAATTATAACTACGCCTCAAAAGAACCTTGCCCAAATTCATAACCAATCTCCAGTTATATTAACTAAACCGTTATGGCTTATATACGATTCTATAGCGACTATTTCTAAATTTGATTTCGACATAGCTAACAAATTATAACACGAAATCTAGATTTTTCTCTTTCATATGAAAATTATAACCAATACGGTTCCAACGTGTCTTGTTTCACAGAAATCCGATTTATAACGAGTTCTGTATACTCAGTTGAAGTTCAAAACTCCAGATTACGAACTGCCGCGCGATTTCGAGCTCGTTTTATAATTATATTATAAATTAACGTTCAAACTTCGTTTTATAAATAAATTCCCTATATAATCCTATATATAATTCAAATTAAATATTTAAACCAATTTAAATATTCAGAATTCAACGGCTGAAAAATCCGGGTCGTTACACGGATCTCCCGGTACAATCGTTTGAAGTTACGATTTCAAAATACGAACTGCAACATCGATATTTGATTTATTTTAATTATATTTATATATTTATATATATATATATGTATATATAATCGATTCTGGAGCTGTTTTTCTCTAGATTTGAATTAAACATTCCAGACAATCCAACCGTTGGATCTTTACAAATTTGGTGTCGTTGGAAAGATATTTCCAAAGCGAACCCAACAGTTTCGGTTTCAGGAAAATCCGATGGTCGGGTCTCCCGCAATAATCTTTTGAAATCACGGTTTCAAAATACGAACTGCAGCTTCTTTATTCGATTTATTTTAATTATATTTATACATATAAATATAATCCATTCTTCGATTTCAAAACCATATTCATTTCATATATTTGATAAAAATGGTATTTTTATCCAATAGATATTTATTTCAACACATCACTATTTTTAACAATTCATATATATAATAAAAATGTGATTTTTATTGTAAAACAATTTATTTCAAAACATGATTATTTTATATAATTCATATAGATGATAAAAATGTGATTTTTATTGTAAAACAATTTATTTCAAAACATGATTATTTTATATAGTCTATATATATATATATAATAAAAACGTTATTTTTATCTTTCAAAGAATTTATTTAACACATGAATGTCATTCAACACATGAATTTCTATTCAACACATGAATATTGTTCCAACACATGAAAATAATTCTAACATGTGAATATTATTGAAAATTTCGACAGCTTAACGGCAGGGCAGTTAAAACCGGCACCGTCCCGAGTACGGCTCCTCGCTCTACCTTTAAGCCTCGCAGCTTTTGACAATGGGGATTTAAATATCTAGTTCGTACGCAGAGGAATTTTCCCATATACTAATCCTATTGGGATTTCAACCACAATCAATCATTTCCAATCAACCATTCATGATATTCACCAAATTTCACATCAACCAAATCCAAACAATATCACAACCAAGATATATCGTCCATGGTCTGTTGACGAGGGGAGTATATATATATATATATATACATCGATATACGTATATAACTATATTTCGATTTCATTTCAATATATTTCAATATCATTCAACGCGTATATAATTTTTACAACGCATATATAACTTATACATCGAACATACAACTTATACAATGCTTATACATGAGGCGTACAATGCTTATATAACTCGTACATCGACTATATAATTTATACATCGTCATTTCCATGTCGTTTATAATTTAGAAATCTCACTTTGGTTTTCGTAATGCCAAAAATTGTAGAAGGCTCTAAAAAATCTCCGGTCTCTTATAGAATGTAGGCGATGTCGCCACGGTCCCGGTGTCTCTTGTTTCACTGGATTTCGACCACACGTGAAAAAGATATGATTTTTTTCCTAAAATCAAGTTTTGCAACACTTTTATATGTTGAAATTTATTTAAATAATTACCTGATTATATCATGACATCGTTTCCCCTTAACCTTCCGAACTAGGGTTCGGATTTGTGTTCACTCCGTTATGTTAGGCCTCGATCAGCTTGTGCCACACTGACGGGGAGGAAGGGCGCACGTGCGCCGGAAGATGGGCCCACTTCGGTGGTCAGGTGTGGGCATGGCGGCGGTTGGAAGCTCCAACCTTCAGAGGCGCGATTCACGAAGGTGGCACGACATTAGGGTAAGCGAAGGGTATGGATTTGAAGCTCTCCTCGAGCTCTACAAAATCCTCCACACGAGCACCTGATTTCGTTGAGAGATTTATGTGGAAACGAGGAGAGAAGGGGGAGATGATTTTCCGTCGTTCGTTATATATGGTGACAGGTTTTTCCTGGAACCGAGAAAGTGAGAGAAGGAATTCTATTGACCGATGTATTATAATTTATTATTTAATTTATTTAATTCGGAAAATACCACTTTATCCATACGAACTCCAATTCAAACCCAACGAGTGTCATCCCCCACTAAATACCCCCATTCCGAACACAATGGAATATATTTCGTAAGCCTATTCGACTGTTTCGGTCACTTTCTCTTCAAATTAAAATATAAAACATTCAATATTTGATTTGAATGTACATTTCAATTTGCCGGGGCCGCATACTGATCCCTAAAATTCCAGAAAAATAAATCTAGCTATGTTTTGACGATATGGTCCCAACAAAACTAGTTTCGTCGAATTCTGAGACCATTTGAAAAATGGCCATTTTCTGGTCGATCTAATCTAATTGAAATCAACCAAACACATTTTCCTTCGCCACGCTCACATACTAACTTCAAAAATTATGGAATTTGAAGCAATAATTTGACATCCCGGATCCAACAAAAGTGGTTTCATCGAAAACAGAGGCCATTTGCAAAATATCCATTTTCACTGGCTATATAAATTCCATAGCGACCTTTTTGAAAATTCATTTGGCCATAACTTTTGATTCCCACTATGAAATTTCGATTTTTCAGATTCATTAAAAAGATATTCATAAACAGATTTAAATATTTTTGGTTTCACTAAAATCCGTTTTATTTTGCACCTGGTACAGTCGGTCAAAGTTTGAATTCAAATTTTGAAACTGCCGCGCCATTTCAGGCCTTGTTTATATCTAAAATAAATATATTTATTTTCAAACATCGATTCTAATAGACTTTTCGTTGTTATTATTTTAAATAATTTATTTTAAATATTCAAAATCCACTAAAATAGTCAAATTAAAAATTTTAAATTGGTTCTGATTTTCCAGGAAGTTACAATTTATATCAAAACTCTTTTGATGTTATAATAGTGTCTATCAACCACAATATAATAATCATCTAGCAGAACGATTACATCTCACATTCCACATACATAATATATAATAAAAAACCGCGGATGCGTATTGGGTAATGAATTCCAACAGGCAAGGTATGGGACCACCTTCCTATAGTGTATCTCTAGAGACGAATACACTGGGTTCAACAAGAACATCTTGCAACCTGGGCTAAACGTGATCGTTCACTCATTTCGCTTGAGTGTACCGAATGTATTATCACCAACGGTTGGGATCATCAACCGTTTCCCGAAAGGGACAACATCCAAAAAGATTATAAAAGTAAATGGAATTTCTCTAAATCAGGTGACAAGACACCCTAATCGACAGCTAACCACTTAGTTATGCGACCTACCCTTTTTTATATCATTTCCTGGTTGTGAGACTAGAGTCATAACATATCCTTTGACACACCACATCTTCATTCACTTTGAGTGTCACATCGTCATACCCGTCAAATCACAAATTGATTTCTCCAAACATACCACGGGTATACAGCTAAGAGAAACAAATTCCTCCTCTACCAAACGTAAATACGTTTGAAGAGATCAACCTACGTGATCTATTAAATATACTCCATCAAACATTCTTCCGTACAAGTTGTCCTGGGACTAGACAAACCGAAGGCACTATTCTGCAAATCCATCTTAGGCAATTTCTACCTAGGATTGCCAGAACATCCCTTGGATAACTCTGTCTTCAATTATCTTCATCATATTTGATTTGCAACGCTAACACCCATACAGAGTGGTTCTCAAATAATGAATCTGATCCCGGTCTCCCCGTATTGATGACAGAAAAATTGTCAAACTTTGTTAGTCGGTTATTTAACTATCAAAGGAAAATATTCATACACACAACGATCCTATTTCCAAATGGAAATACTATCGATCAATCATCAATCAACAATTTTCCTTTAAATTAATATATCATTAATTTATTCATTTACCCATTTCATGTTCCTATATATATTAAGATATTCCTATTTTCTAAATCTAGAAAACACACCATATTAACATTGGGCTATGTCCACGTCCTTCAACCTCTAACCGTAAATTAGTAATGAACAATTCCTTAAGTATTAATCCCGGAGGCTGAAACCAACATTAGATCGATACTCAGGAAACCATTCAACTTAACTAATCTCCAGCCATTTTTTAATTTCCTTAACTCTATTTCTTATCTTCTTATCAAAACATTACTTACGAACTCTCGGATTCACTTTACGACTCCAATTCTTTTATGAAAAACAATGGTTATAACTTTATCGTTATAATCCCTGCTTCTGAAATATCTAACTTCAAAATATAACTTTTATTCCTTAATTTAAATAAATAACTAAATAAATAATTTATAAATAAATAAATCTTTATTAAAATTCAAAAAGTAAATAAAACTTTCCCGAATTCGATATAATCGAATTTGACATATAACTCTCCTTCATGTAATCTCTATTCGATTAACTCTCCTTCGAATAACCAATATTCAATTAATTCTCTTTCGAATAACTTATATTCGATTAACTCTCTTCCGAATAACTTATATTCGATTATCTATCTTCGAATAACTTATATTCGATTAACCCCATTCGAATAACTTATATTCGATTATAAAAATATCGATTTCCAGTCGAATGTTAATTATCTTGTCAAATCCCGATTTATTCAATAAATAATTTCTTTAAATAAATAATTTTATAACATCTGGCCAAGTCGAATTCTAATTACAAATCTTTATGGATTGTTTTAAATCCTATTCATATTTTGAACATCGAAATAAATTCCATCCTTTCCTTTTTAAAACAACTCCTAATTTCCCATTTTGAATTCATTGCTGAATTTATAATCCAAATTATCCACTGATAATTATTTTAAATTTATTTATAAACTTTGTTTATAAATCACACAACTTGTTTTTATTATTAAACAAGTTATTTAGTTCTAGCCATTCGAAATTTCATTTTTGTTTGAATTCCTATTTCAAAACCCAATTTCATTTAAAAATGTTTTCATTTGCAAAATATTTACTTAAATCCATTATTCACATTGAATGTGAATAATATGTCCTTTACATAACTAATTCAGTATGATTTCGCATTTTAAAATAATATCCCTTTCCCTAATTCTATTTTTACTTCAATTTATAGAATTATTCATACAAAATCCTGCTTTATTTCAAGTGCTTAAATCTCATTTATATTTCCCTTTATAAATGGTGAGTTCACATTCTATTAGAAATATCGGTGTTAAAACTGATTCCTACTTCGCTATATAAGTTTAGACTTATATTTTCAATTTATCCAATGATAAATATTCAACTTAATTTATAAAACATTATTTATAAATTATTTTTCCCAATTTATCTGTTAAAACTGATTTCTATTTACAATCTACTATAATTCCATCTTCTCATATTTCTTTTATACCTCGCCAATTTCCTTTAATAATTCTATTTATTTCCCAAATATTTCCCTTTATAATTCTATTTATTTTTCCTAAATAATTCGTTTTATAATTATATTCATTTTTCCCAAATAATTTCTTTTGTAATTATATTTAATTTTCCCAAATAATTCCTATTATAATTATATTATTTTCAATATACACTTTGAAAAATCCCTTTTTACATTCCAGTATTTTTTAAGGTATTTAAAATACCAAATAACAAGACCAGTGTTATCATAATCAATCAGAGATTATATATCATGTCATATATCACAATATATGAAAAAAATAGTATTATAAATATTGAGGAATCCAGTTGGATCCCTCCAACCTGTTTCCCTGCATCCACATATGTTAAACAATATAATTAACATCAATTTCATTTCAATATGAATTATTCTGATAAACAGAATCAATATATTATTAACGATATATATATATATATATATAATGCCAGATCTACAATTCAACCAATCAAATAGCAGTTCATCCAAACAATCAACACACAACAATCAGCCAATAATTATCAATTCTAAAAATACGTTATAAAAATATAAACTAGCAGAGTTAGTGAGTTTTACTCACGTTGGATAGTTATCATTAAATAGCGATAATTGTCGTTGGTTCAGATCAGGAAATTTATTTTTCTATAAATTGTAATGAGCTCCAATTCAGTCTTAATCAGTTCCATTATGTAGCCGTCGTCCATACGATCCTAACGGATCTGACCGTTCATGATTCTGACAACATATGGATTATGTATACATAAACAAGTTCATTTACTCTATTTAAATTAAATTAGACTATATATATAATTTTTCTTTTATTAAATGGGCCTTCACTTTATTTTTTCTCAGCCCACTACCCTTTAAACCCAAACCTGCCTCATTTCTTCTTCCTCCAGGACTAAATGACGCGACTTCCTCCTTCAGATGGCTAGTGCGCCTCCTTACAATTCCAACGGTTCCTCCTACATTCCACAAAACCCAAAAGTAAAATAACCATATCCATCTCCATTGAATTCTCTTCAATCCCACACAAGCCATTCCCAACTCGAGTCATCATTGCACAGCGCGACTTCAGGGATCTCATGCGTCATGTACATCGTCGATCAACCCCTTTTCACTTCGAATTCATCCAGAGTTTGCACGAAATAGCCATTTAACCTTCTGAACTCAATTACGATCTCCAAAACATCAATCCATGCCTCAATCTCCCAAAATATTAAGCCCTAACTCCTCAGACTCACGCTGTAATTTCCACTTGACTGGAAAAAAGTATTCGAACTGGTTGAACCCTATATGGATGTGAAGAGCAGTTCTCGAGGATACCACAAATATGTATTTTGAGATTTATAAATTTTTATATGATTTTATCTTGAATTAACAAACCACGATTTTGCTTGGGGAAACTTTCCTGGTGGCGACTCAATTTGTTTGACCGTGAAAAATGAACTGTAGGGTTTGAGTATCGGTACTTATATAGTGGAATAGCTTAGAAAGTAAGCTAATTATTTTAAATTTATTTATATTCGATTATAAGCTTAATTTGTTGTTCAAAAATTCATACAATCACATATACTATCCAATTTCAATGAAATGGACATGCAGTTACAGTTCGACATTACGGACCCAACGAAACTTGTTTCAGCGAATTTCGAATCCGTTTGCTTACACAACATATTTTTAAAGTCAAAATATTGACAAATTTTCACATTAAAATCCCGTATGGCCACATACTGACTCCAAAAATCATGAAAATTGAAATCAAACAATAATTAAATATTCCAGATCCAACAAAATTAGTTTCGTCGAAAACGGAGATCGTTTGCAAAAAGGGATATTTTTAAATCTCTAAACAAATCCATTTAAATATTAATATATTTAAAAATAATTAAATTAAATATTAATAAATTAATATTATCGCATATATTCATAATAGAATATCATACAACTCCACAATATTCGTATCTGAATTTATAACTCGATATTTCAAATCCAGATTAAATCAGTATTCAATTTATATTAAAAATCCATTTAAATATATAAATAAACCGTTATAAATTATAAAGGAATTCCATAGCGACTTTTTGAAAGATTTATTTGGACATAACTCAAAATATACACGATGAAATCACAATTTTTATCTTTCATTAGAAAAATATTCTTCACCAGCTCAGAACGTTTCTTGTTTCACAGAAATCGGACTTAAAACGAATTATGTATATTTGTTTAAAGTTCGAATCATCAAATTACGAACTGCCGCGCCATTTCGAGCTCGATTATTATTATAATATAAATTATATGTTCAACTGACATTTAAAAATCAATTCGTTAATATTATTCAATTCTAAACTGAAATATAATTTAAATTGTCCAATTCACACAATATTGTGGATTATGTTATTTCTGATTATTTCGGAAATAAATATATTATTCAATTATTTATATTAATTAAATATTCAATATTATTTAATTAAAAACCATTTATATCTCTAAATCACTATTTAAATAATTAAATAAATTAATTATTATATCATAAAAATTAAATTACGGGACGTTACATTCAAATTTCATGTTTGAAACAGTTACATAGATTCAATCAAACTGATCATTTCACTCAAAATTACTTCAGATCCATTCAAAATTGTAATTACATAAATTAACAGATTTAAAATGTTTTATTAAATCTGATCTAAAATGATTTGATTTCCTTGATTAATCAAAATTGGATTTTGATTATTCTACCAGGTTCCTTGGTTCATCGAATAGGAATATTAAACTAAGTTTATATTTCTAATCTGAATTCATTTCACGATTTTATATCATATATAAAACTTACATATTATAAAACAATTTTCTATTATGTATCAAATAATACAAATTACCTCATTACAGTGAAACATTTCCATGGATTTATAATGAAATAATTTCAGATTAATAATGAAACGACTTCAGATTTACAGTGAAACAATTTCATATTAATAGTGAAATCATTTTAGATTATTAGTGAAACAATTTCATATTGACAGTGAAACAATTTCATATTGACAACGTACAAGTTTCAGGTTAATTAATCAGCTCTTAAGGTCTTATGTTATGCAGTTTATAACAAATAATATACATCTATATATTGTTATAAAGATTTTAGCAACATTAGTTTCGTAAAACAATTTAGTTTATCCAACCTACACATTTTAGTATATAACTTATAGGCATCTTAACTGTGGTGGATATTCCATATATATATATACACACACACACATATACATACACTTCTCAAATTGAACTTCAATACAACAATTTAAACTAACATATATAGCCTTTAACTCTTAACTTATCAAACAAGCTTTCGATTTTTAAATTTACATGATTTACAGTAGCTTCAAAGGGTTTATACAAACTTTAAAATTTAAACAAGTCAAACTCGATCTAAACCAAATCAAATTTGCAGTAATGACTCATTCACAAATAGATTTTATATCAATATGACAAATCAAATCAGATACGTGACTTACCATTTTTGATAAAATTTTGAACAACTAAATTATAAGATAGTTATACATTTTGATATATCCATCCTTATAGATCAATTCACACAGATAATCCAAATTACTATGTTAATTGAGAAATATCTGAATATTTATAATCATATCGTTGTCATAATTAAACAGATATTAATTCAGGTTCATTTCTTATATGAACAACGGGTCTAAAATAATTAATTCAGAATCGAATTCTGGAATCAGTCTATAGAATACCTAAATTAATTTAAGGAATCAAACATGTATAGACCCATAACATATTTCAATATACTATTTTTGCATAACCTAGCTCTGATACCACTAATAGGTTTTAGGGATCAAATCACTCAACCATTTTAGGCTATTAAACGAGTAAAAGTTAGGATCTTCACAAAAACAGTAAATCAAAATTATACCTAAATTAGGGTTTCTGGATCTTTAGTCTTCGATCGGATCTGAATCGAAAGCAAGACACGCCGTCCATCCTCTACTAAGTCCATGAACGCTCGCCTCACCATCGTCAAACGAACCAGAGGTAGGATGATGGTACTAGCCAATTCGCCAGTTGAAGCCGCCATTTTATTTCCTTTTTGATTTTCGGAGATCTAATCTCGTATGTGATACATGGGAAAGAGGGTTTAGCCCTCTTTTATAAAATTAAACGAAATTAAAGGAGCCGGATAGAACATGACGTACCATTTCAAATAATATATCAACACATTTGATTATTTATTTGAAATTGTAACGTCCTAGAAATTTCAACAACCAGAATACAGAGTTAATTAAATAATTAATTATTAATACTCAGTTTGATATTGATATTGGAGCTAAAAACTGAATATATATGGTTTCATGATTTGTTGAGAATCAAATATTTATTGGAATTGAATTTGACTAGATATTTGAATTGGATTTGAAAATCTCAATTGGAACATAAAAATGATCAGATTTAAAAATAAATGTTATTAATGTTAAATAAATTGGAAATTTTATTTGGAAAATCGGTTCTGATATGTGTGTATTCGTATATATATAGAGATTAAATTTAACATTGGAAATCAAGAAGCGAACGGAGGTGCTTATGGACAAACGGAATGAAATCAGTGAACCGATAAATAATTTAAAATTTAAAATAACGTTGTACATAAATGGAGTCGGATTACGATTAAATTGACTTCATTGAATTCAGAACATTGAAACAAAAGGATACGTATAATTTTTGTTGGGTTTGGAGTATGAGTCGGCGGTATAGAGCATCCGTAGCAATTCGCGGTAGAGTTTTAGTATAAAATTTACTGTGAATAGACCTCCCTTAAATAATTATACCTTAAGATATAAACTTCCCCTGATAAAGCTCAAGCTAACCTAGAAACTGGTATGCGCAGTCACCCTAAGGCTCTATGACTTGATTTCGTTCTTATCCTTTTATTTTTCCTTTATAAAAATCAATCCGATGTCCCAAATTTCTTCAACCAAATCAGTTTTCCCTAATTGATTTTCTCTAAAATCACAAAGTAATTGTTCCTTTCTGATGGGCGAAGCCCTAATCGAACTCGGTCCTCTTCCAAATAAATGAATAAGTGGCCACCACTGAAGTTCTTCGTCGTCCCCCTTTCATCGAAGCTATAACAACCACAACTCCACCGAAACCGCCTCCATCTTAGCCGATATCGTCTAAAGCACCACAAGTTATAGTCTTTCGATAAAAGTTAAGCCTCAGCCTTCGTAGCTATCGCCTCCTGTCCACTAATTCAAGGTGAGCATTCACTCACGATTAAACATTGATTCAAGTTCATTAACTTTGATAATTAGTTTAAATAAAATAGTTAATTTGCGTTGCTTGGTTTGGATTACTCCACTTCGTGCTTTGCTGTCATATGCGCTTGTCAGACGTGTTTGCTCTGTTTTACTCTTACGGCCTGTATAGGAATCAAAGATTATACTGCATTTGTTTTACTTAAGTAATATAACAGTTGTTTTATTCAATTTTATAGAAAATGATAATGCAATGTTTTTTTTACAAAATTTTAATAAAAGGGAAAACTGAAATAAAATTTCCCAATTAGACGTAACACTGAATCTTACGGATTGGTGTACAAGATAAGCTACAATAGTGATTATTCGGTTAAATTATCGGATTAAATGATATGTTAACCGTCTTGCACTCTCATACTAACAAACAATACTGGTGTTACTCTAAACACATTACTATCAAGTTTTTAACAGTCGACCTTCATATTGGACCGTAAGCTTAGCAATCATTAAATTGATTTCTTTAAACTATCATGAGCTAGTAAACTATTTACCATTAATTGCTGGAGAAAAAGTAGGTTGTGTTATTTGCACTTGTAAGTCTGACATAAGTACATTGTTACTCACAACTATTTCAATATTTTAGTTAATTCAATAGTTAATCTAGTGTTGTTTCTTTTGTGAATCAATGTTTGGGTTGTACACTGATGTTATGACTTGGTACATAATATGGATGCATGTGTTTAGTCCTTGGAATTTTGGCGCATTTCCACTTTGTCATGTTGGAACCGTTAGAATGCACCTTTTCTCATGATAATAATAAATACATAAGACAACAGACCCTATGTGCATAACCATTGATCTAAATCCCTTTTGATTCAAACACTACTGAAAATGCATTATTGTATTTATGATTAACATATCGAGAATTTTTCTGTTTATGCTTAGTTGGGGTGGCAACTGAGTAATTAAGTATATCAGAATTACTGCCCCACTGGATCGAAGATGCAAAAATAAAAAAATAAAATATGTATATAGTTATATGCTTGC
The DNA here is from genome assembly GCA_030737875.1 of Allium sativum. Lineage (NCBI taxonomy): Eukaryota > Viridiplantae > Streptophyta > Magnoliopsida > Asparagales > Amaryllidaceae > Allium > Allium sativum. Next base: position 1,038,933,979 of record CM060916.1, on the reverse strand, counting down.
TGCATGTGCAGATACGCCTGCAGTTCGAGCTTGGTTCGCCCCTACACCATGCATTCAAACTTTATACTTGTTACACATCGGTAAATGTGTGTATATAATTGTATATTATGTGTGTATACACAAAAGCATTAATACACATGTTTATGTAGTTGTACATGGTAGATCGGGGTTGTTACTTCATGATTTTGTTGCATTATTGACCTAGATGAACATATTACATATATGTGAGTTGATGCCATATAAATATAGAGTATGTTAGTTATGGTAGCCTCATCAATGTAATCCTTGTTGCCTTGTTAAACCTGAAGCATATTCTTTGGTTTACATGAAGTCATATTGCATGGGTACTTAACATTGGGAACCTTGGGTAGTTGCATACATCTGTAAGACCAATATTTCATTATGATAGTCATTTAAAGGCCTTCTATTGAATTTCCCGAACCCGTAATGCATATATGATCATGCAAGCTCTATAGCCTAGGAAATACACATGCTCCATTTGTTATCAAAATATGCATCTCACTGTATTGAATTTGATAATCCCATAATGTTGTAAATGGGCGAAAAACTGAAAGACAGTGGATAATTGTTGAGAGTAGACTTCTCTTGAATTAAAAATGTTGAACTATGATCGGATTACCTATGCTTGTATGATTTTAAAATGTCACTAAATGATGAAAACACTTTCCAGGAAAGCAATTGAACTTGAGCCTTTGTTAAATTCTTCATGCAATGTTACACTTCATTTTGAACATGAACTATTTTGAAACTTCTGACAAATTTGTTTTGGCCATTGGAATTTCCCTGCACTCTAAACTCTGTCCATTGTGCTTGTTAAATTTATCACTAACAGGCATTTTGGCCTTATATCCACTCACGCCTGTTACATATAAATATGGGGAGGGTTGTTTGATTCATACTTGTCTTCTGGGAACTTAAGCTACCAACCTGCACCTCTTTGCACTTGTTTGGACTTGGATATGTTAACTCATTTCGAAACCTGCAATGCCCATTTGCATATTGGTACCTTGAGCGCATGGGTTCATATGAAATTAATACACATATATTTATTTCACAACCTACACTTGTTTGCACTTGTTTGGACTTAGAAATGATAACAGTTTTCGAAATCTGCTATGCCCATTTGCATATTGGTACCCTGTAACTCAAACCTGCTATGCTTATTTGCATGTTGATACCCGTATCGATATCCTATAATGCAAACGTGCCTGCACCATTCGTTTTCATACATGAAACAATGTGCCTTTCTATGATTACTCTGTCTTCCTTTTTCATGCCGGTTTGGATTTATGCTAGTTTAATTGCATGTCCAGGTTGATTTTTATACTCAGTCTCATTGCACTAATTTATTGAGTCTGATCATTTTAGTTGATTAAGTTATTGCCTAGTGACCCATTTGCTCACGTGCACTATTATCTCGGGATCATTTTCAGGATGCTGGGGCAATATACGTGTGCGTGTATATACACATGCGTGTATATGCAAGCTTCTTGAATCACCTATGTCATTATTTATATTCGGTTAGGGACGTTGAGGCGGTGTACACGTGTACACTCGCAAACAGCCCGATACCATTCGTCCATGGAAATCGATAGAACTGATATGAATAGATATCACAATTGTCTATTTTATGTATGACATCGGTGTTAGGATTAACTGCTTATTCGGTTTATATAGAAGTTAATTTACTTGAACTATGATTTAATCTTGACTCGGGTGTTTTATGTTTTTGCATGGAACGCTCGGGTCAGACCCGAGCATTTCAGATTTAAAGATTTCAGCTTAGGTTTCGAAGACGGTCCAAGCTGGGGATTCCGAAGACGGCGCGCTCTGAAGTTTTTAAACCAGTAAATATCGTTTTGTATTCAATTGTATTTTCAACACCGCTGTATTTAATATCTTGTATCAAAAATCCTGACTAATATATAACAGATTACTTCTGTAATAACCCGGAAATTCTGAGCCAATTTAAAATTTTTGTTTTGGCAACTTCGGCGAATTTTGAATATTTAAAATAGATTATTTTAAATAATATCGACGAGAAATTTATTTTCAATATAATTAGAATGTATATATTTATATGCGTCGTCGTTAGAATATAAATAATTATATATAATTATAAATAGAATTGAAAATGGCGCGGTAGTTCGATAATTCGATTTCAAACTTCAATTGAATGTACCGGATGCAAAACAATCCGGATTTTAGTGAAACCAAAAATAATAGGATCTATTTGATAATATCTTTCCAACGAATCCGAAGAATTGAAATTTCATAGCGGGAATCAAAAGATATGTCCAGCTGAAAATTCTGAATAGTCGTTATGGAATTCAGGCCCTTAAAAATTGACATTTTGCAAACGACCTCGGATTTCGACGAAACCACTTTTGTTGAATCCGTGATGTAAAATTATTGCTAGATTCCAAATTTCATAATTTTTTGAATCAATATGTGAGCGTGGCAAAGGAAAACGCGTTTGACCAGTTTTAGTTGATTTTAATCGACTGGAAAATGGCCATTTTTCCAACGGTCTCAGAATTCGACGAAACTAGTTTTGTTAGGACCGTATCGGCAATACGAAGCTAGAAAATATTTTTCTGGAATTTCTCTAGTTAATATGTGACCCCGGTAAATTGAAATGTGTGTTCAAATTCAATATATAGAGTTATATGTTGATTTTGACGGAAACTGATCGAAACGATCGAATCAACCTACGATACATATCCCATTGTGTTCGGAATGGGGGTAAAACGCTATGGACGACAGGCGGTAGGCCTCGTTTAGAGGTCGTATGTAAAAGTCAACTTTTTGAAAAAAAAATATCCTCCTCTCTCCCTCTTCCTTTAACTTCTGGCCCCCCTTTTCTCGATTCATTCATTACAGATAAAAAAAAAGAAAAAAAAGAAAGACGAAGCGAAGAGGAGCGCCCCCCCCCCCCCCGATCGATGCCGCACCGTGCGTCTTCCCCCCCCCCCCCCCTCATCAACCTCCTCCTCCCACGAGCCTCGCCCCCCTCCCCCTCGATTTCCGTCCAGACCCCCCTCCCCCCAAAACCCTGAAGACCGTCGACTGCGCCGCCCACCACCATCCGCCACCACGACGAGCGCAGCACCCCCCCTCATCCACTGACGAGCGCGACAGCCCCCCCCAATATTCACTGTAAGTTTTTTTTATTTCATTTATTTGTTTATTTTTGTTTTGTTTTAATTCATTTTAAATGTTTAGCTTAGGTTAATCAGTTTAAAAACTGATTTTTAGTATGTAGATTTTTAATTTACAAGAGAATAAATTTTTAATTTACAAAAGAAATGATTTTTATGTTTAGACATAAAATAAAAATATAATTTTTAGATTATAAAAAGAATCAAAATACAATTCTTATATTTTGAAAGTAATAAAAATATGATTTTTATATTTTTAAAGTATTAAAAATATGATTTTTATATTTTTAAAGTATCAAAAATATAATCTTTAGTATGTAGAAGGTGTAAAAATATGATTTTTGTTTATGTAGAGAATTAAAAATATAATTTTTACCTGATAGAAATATTAGAAATATCATCTTTAGATTTGAAATGGCGAAATCTTTAAATTTGAAAAGGCGAAATCTTTAAATTTGAAAAGGAGGAATCTTTATAGTTGAAAGGGCGAGATCTTTATATAGAGAATAACGATGTAAAAAAAGAATTTTTACCTATATGATAACGATGTAAAAATAGATTTTTATCTATATAGTAGCGGTGTGAAAATAGAAATTTTATCCATATAGCGTGATTATAAAAATTCGATTTTTATATATTGAATAGCATAGTAAAAATTTGATTTTTATATATTGAATAGCATTATAAAAATTCGATTTTTATATATTGAATAGCGAAGTAAAAATTCGATTTTTATATATTGAATAGCATTATAAAAATTCGATTTTTATAAATTGAATAGCGAAGTAAAAATTCAATTTTTATATATTGAATAGCGAAGTAAAAATTCGATTTTTATATATGTAGTGACTACGGGCGAAGAAAGTGGCAAAAGGCGAGAACAGTGAAGATTTCCTGCATTAGGAGTGTCGTGGAATTGGATTAGCTTTCGGTGAGAACTTCTCACTCTTCAATTTCTTTTTCTATTTATATATATATATATACTAGGACGCAGACGGTGTTTAGTAGCACCCGACACAATCGTCCACAGACGATGGACTTGTTTGTTTGGTTGAGTAGTTGGTTAGATTATTTGGTTTGAATTGAATTGTGTGGTGAAATGAATGGATTTGATTGATGTGTGAATGGCGTGGGCCTTCACTAGACCGGGGATAAGGCTAGGCCTCGTCCCGTTTCTAGTATCGTGCCGTTATGCCGCCGAAATTTTCTAAAATAAGTTAGAAAAATGAAGATATCATTTTATTTAATAAATGAACTGAATAGAATATTTTCATAGGTTGAAATAAAATGTTTTATCGTTAAAAATATAAATTTTAACGTGAAAGGGAATAAATAAATATTTATAAACAAATCGGCCGATTTGTTTATATACACTGATTTGACTGATATTGATTGGGTCGATAAATTTTACACATCGCCCAACTGCACAAATAAAATCTGTGTTTGATTGTTTGAAACCCCACACGGGTGCTGGGATGATATTTGGGTACACTAATCCCAGTTATTTAATTGTATGTCGATCGATGGATCGACAGGCTGTTATAAGCGTTAGATATCTATATTTGATGCTTATACAGTGTAGTGCACTTTGGATGATGGTTGATTATTTATCGTTGCTATTATATACATTTGTTGTATGGAATCCATATAATTAACATTATATGGTGATTGATTGGGCCTCATTCCAATTTAGAAGATAAAGAATAAAAAAAATAAAGGTTCATGTGTTGACAGTACTCATCCGTTGAGATTAGTCATGTGTTGAATGAAATATTATAATAATAGAAATATTTGAAATCGAAATATTTGAAATAGAATATTTGAAAATAGAAATATATGAAGCCGTGTTGATTAGATTGACGCCATTTTGACGTGAATGATATTTATATCGATTTTATTCATTTTAAAATGAATATTGAAAAGTGATTTCGAAATCGAATATTTTGAAATGAAATTTGAATTAAATTGAATAGAAAAACGAATTCGAATTGAATAGAATAGAAAACGAAACGAATTTGATTTGATTAGAAAACGAATCGAATTTGATTTGAATAGAAAACGAATTAGAATTGATTTGATTAGAAAACGAATTGAATTTGATTTGAATAGAAAACGAATTGAATTTGATTTGAATAGAAAATGAATTAGAATTGATATGATTAGAAAAGGAATTGAATTTGATTTGAATAGAAAACGAATCGAATTTGATTTGATTAGAAAACGAATTAGAATTGATTTGATTAGAAAACGAATTGAATTTGATTTGAATAGAAAACGAATTGAATTTGATTTGAATAGAAAACGAATTTGATTTGATTAGAAAACGAATTGAATTTGATTGGAATAGAAAACGAATTTGAATTGAAATCAAATAGAAATGAAAGTAAAAAGGATTTATAATAGAAAAATTCAATTTTGATTTGAATTTGAAATAAAGGTTGAAATTGTTTTTGAAACGAATTCAAAACTATTTATAAAATTCGTTTTGAATAGTAATCGATGAAATATATATTATATATATTATATATATAATATAATGGCCTGAATAGAATGCGCCGCGCCGCGGCAGTTCGCGAATTTCGACCATTGATTTCGAACGGACATTACGGGAGATCCGACCGTCGGATTCTCCTAAAACCGGAACCGTTGGGTTCGTGTCGAAAAGAGCTTTCTAACGAATATTAGAAATTTGAAATCTAACAGTTGGATTTGGAGATACGTCCAAATCAAATTTGAAAAAGGTCGCTGTAAGTGCAGTTCGATGGCCGTTGATGGAAATCGACTGTATGGGCCTTAATAAAATTATTAAAAATATCAATAATTTGTGTAAAATCATAAGAAATGATTTGGGAAAAATTGGGATGAAAAACTCCATATTTGAAAAGATAAAAATAGACTTTTTATCGAAATGAACTAGTTTAGAACTAAAGTAACAACCCGTTTATTTTAAATAAATAAACTGGATTTGAAATGGGTTTTAAACCGAATTGATTTGTGGGTTTATCGTGAAGGGTGTTTTAAAGGACACTTGTTCTTTAACCCGATAATAAATAAAATGTGATTTGAGTTTGTCGTGAACTGTGTTTTAAATGACATTAGTTCTTTAACCCAATAAAAGGAGTTTTAATGAATCTGCAATTAGATTGAAATTTGAATTGATAATCTAAATTATCAAATTTGGAAAATGAGCGAGGATGGAGTATTACCAGTTTTGCTCCAAAGCGATAGTTAAATCTTTAATTAGATTTGAACGTGAAATGGTAATTAATTTTACCGATAACACCATGGTGTTAGATATGGAGTATTACCAGTTTTGCTTCATGGGATGAATAGGTTGGGATTGGGAAATAAATTAAATAATTACTCTGATGTGATTCGCTAATCTCGACTAGTTTGGAAAACCATAATCGGGTTTGAAACGACATCCAAAGGAAGATTAAAGGATAAATTTTAAAGAATTTATCTTGGATAAAATTAATGGGAACCTTTCCCTAAGAATTGAGATTTAGAAACTAGCTGAAGGTTAGCTAAGAAGAATGGTTTCCTGGGTATTGATCTGATGTTGGTTTCGGCCTTCGGTGTTAATATTTGGGGAATTGCTCTCTTACTGATTTACGGTTAGTGACTAATGAATTGGAATGAGGCGTATGTTGTGTTTGTGTAACATGTGTTTTTAATATACGCGGGTTGTTCGGAAAGGCCGGGTTTACACCCATTCTGAATAACCAATTCGACGATAAGTCGAAGATGAAGACGGTGGTTGAAGACGGGAAGTCTTCACATCGTTTGGGTAATTACTGACGATCCTGATTGGGTTGTACACCCAAGAGGATGGAAATAGTTGGTGGTCGTCCAGACGTACTTGGAGATGGATGGATATGCGAGGAAAGTGCCTCCGGTTTCGTTCAGACCCAGAACGAACTTGTAAATGGATTGTGTGTCTGACATTGGATTTTATTCTGTGTTGATTGATTTCTGTTAAATATATATCTGTTTGGCGGCGGAGAATTTATTCTCTTGCTTAACGCCCTTCTCTGAGACGTACGAGCTTAGAGGTTATATATCGATAGATATCAATCGCATGGCATGAATTGCTTGTGTGGCATGCTGAGTTGCATGGATCAAGGCTTCTGTTGAAAAGAAAAGTCTTGTGGTTGATGATCAAAGCACGGCCTTTGTGGCGTTGCTTTGTGTATAACGTGAATTCGCGAGCCTCACACCCCGGTATGAGTTAAAAACGGGATACGGACTGCAGGGAGAGCACGACGTTTCTTTCTAGCTTTGGTGGTGTCAGTGACTTACCAGCCCTGACATTTATATACTTTTCACCTATGTGGTTGTTGGATGAGGCGCCTCGATTTTAGGTCTGTAAGGACCGGGAAACGTGTGTTCAGGAATTGCCAATCCTCTAACGTAAGTGAGGACCGGCCCTGAAGCATCCAGGGTTACCCAGAGTGTAGTCCTGGGGCATTTGCTAGAGTGTCTCGAAGCGGAGAGGAGCTTGCCCCTTGCCTCGACTCATGACGGAAATCCAATTTCCAATACGAGATATTTCGGCTTTATTTGTAGAGCCTAGTATGGCGACATAGTAGCATGGGATGTTATGCCGTCTATGATTTATATTTATGATTGAAATTGTTTTGACACTATACACTTATTATAGTATCAAATGATTTGTTTTAAACGTACCAAGCATGTTTGGCTATTATAAGGGAAAACTCTATCCTCCGGCTTGCGTTGCATTGTGTGATGGGACCTGGGTCTTATAATAGCTTCAATTTTCGAAAAAGCATTGCGCTGTTTATTCTATGCACTGGTATTCTTGGGAGGAAACCCGTTCTGTGTTATACGGCGTGGTCCCTTGAATTACTATCTTTTAAAGTAAAGTTTTAAATAACTGTTTTAGTTCTCACACCAGTCACATGACTGACCTGGAGTTTATTGTTTTAACCTAAACTCTGGGTGCCCCTATTTTCGACACGGGCAGCTGGTAGTTTTGGTTTTGCAGATTTATATTCACAGCATCTTGATTTACAGCTGGAACGATGCTCGGAAAGCTCTGTATCCGTGTATTACTTTCAGTTGTGCTTTGTATTATTTTCCGCTGCTATGTAATTTATTGTAATCTCTGATATTTATTGAATGTGATTTATTCATTTATACTATGTATATTCTTGTATCTGATGGAATTGTTGTAATAGCAATGAAATGTTCTTCCGTCTGCGTTCTGATTTGTCTTGTCCTCATAGTAATTCGTCCTTTCTCATCTCCTCGGAGACCGGGGAAGTTCGGGTCGCTTCAATTTCGCTGTTCAATACTGTGTTATTTATTCTGTATTTTTCTGTGCTGATTCTGTCTTTAAGCTCTGTAATCTAATAACGAACCGTCGGTTTGAACGTTTTAAGTTGGTTTAATCACCAATTTGAAGCGGCCAAATGGCGGGCCGTTACAGTTGGTATCAGAGCTTTGGTGGTTCAAAGCGTAGCTTATCGAGTTTAAATGATAGGATTGACACTAGAAAAGCGAATTTTTGAAAATAAAAAGTTTTTTTTGATATATAAAATTTGAAATTATAAATAATTTTAAAATAAATTTTGAAAGTTAGATTATTTCGGAAATATTATTTTGGAATAAATAAAACGGAAATAAAAAAAATATTTTTGAGACTTAAAAGTTGTTCGGAATCCCCAGTCTTTCAATCCGGATTTACCAGAGCTGTTTGCTGATAAGTTCTCTTGGAATTAAATCTCGAATCCATCATCGAATGATATCAAAAGAAGATAAGTATAAGAAAATCGAATAATCGATCTCTCTAATCATGTATTTTGGTAATCACGGATAACTGAAATTGATTGGAAATAATAATTTAGATTGGAATTAGAAAAGGAAATTTGAAATCGTTTCAAAAATGAAACGATGAATTTTGTTTTGATATTCAGAATATAAATTAATAAAATCGAAAAGGGTAAAATCGGAATTCGATTGTGTCAAATGGTATTACTAAATTATTTAGATTATTCAGAATTTGCAATTTAAATTATAATTGGTTTCGAACCAATAATGTATGATCGAATATAAGAATTCGATAGTAAGTTGTAAACTGGTTGATTAATTAACACGAAGGGAAGTGTTAACAAGTGTTAACGAGAATTGTAAATGAAGCGATATATGAAGGAAGATTGTGAAGAGATTTGAATTGATATTAAATAAAATCGAAGCTGATTTGATGTGATGAGACCAAATTCCGTTATAAGGAATAATATTTACCTTTTAGAAGTGAATAACGTTTGAGAGCAAAAATATTGCAAATAAAACTGAGGATAAAAGAAACGGAGTGGACCAATATCGTGAGATCATTCTGAAATTCATGATATAAATAAAAGGAGATTTTTCCGAAGTTCAGAATATATTATCGAATAAGAGATTATTCGGAAGGAAGTTTTTCATGGGAGTCAGTTATGACGAATTTCAGGTGAATACTATTTATTTTCTGTTTATAAAAATTTATTATATTATTAGTTAGTTCTTTTTGTATTAAGATTAAAGAATAAAGTATAATTTTTAAAGTTAAATATTTCGAAGGCGTGAATTATTGTCAACGATTTTCATAAAAGAAGTAAATTCTTAACATGAATTCAGAAGTTACGACAATGAGGGTTTTATTCGAAGTTGTGAATTTTGTCCGTTTCGAAGTTAACGATGTTGTTCGATTAAGGTCTGAGAGGTAAATATACCCCAACTTGATTGACTTCATTGTTGACTAAGAAATGGATAAGGTTCGACAACAAGAATTGGTTAAGTAGAGGAAGTTAATAAGTGTCAACAGCTAAGTGAAAATAACTATATTTTAATCCAAATAACGGACTTATAAATATTTCTCATGAGAATAAAGCGTATTTTCTATAGAAAATAAAGATTTGTGAATATTTGGAATTTTTTTCCAATGGTGACAGGAGATTCTCTAAAGTATAGAAATAAATATGATAATTGAAAATGTTTTTCAAAAGATCGTTAAAGGCTAACGGATTTGATAAATCAGAATAGCGAGAACTGAAGAACAAAAGCCGCACGTCGAGAATAAAGGACGGCAGGACGTAAAAGAAGTGGGTTCGTAATTTGAATCTGAGAGTGGTGTATGAAATGTTTTGATATGAAATTTAGGAATGGAGTTAAGAAGTTTATGACTGGAGATTAGTTAAGTTGAGTAATTTCATGAGTGTTGATCTGATGTTGGTTTCGGCTTTCGGGATTGATACTTAGGGAGTTGTTCGCTTGCTAATTGACGGTCGAAGGTTGTGAATATGGAAGAAAAATTAATCGTGAATGAGAAATTTGTTGTTATAAGGATGAAGACAAGAAATATGGAAATTTGGAAGTGTAAATATTTGAATTAAGTGATAAATTAGGAAATTAAAAGAAAATTGGGTTAGAACCAATAGATTCATAAATATGAGTGGAAAGGATACCAGATATCTAAATTGATTATGAGATCAAAATTAAAATTTTGAGATTTGAATGGAAATTGAGGATATTCGATTTTGGATATGCGATATAGAAATTTTCAAAACCCATATGGATGTGGGTCATAGCCAACCCTTACAATGGTTCATTCAAGCCATTCACGAACCTTAGAGCCTTCTTCTCCGGCTTGTTTACTAAGTCCAAGCCAAACCTTGCTAACTGATTAAATTTATTGACATATTCTTTCACTGATGAGCTTCCTTGCTTCAATGTCAAGAACCTTTCCATATACAGATTTTCTTCCGCCCTTGAGAGAAACTTCGCCTCGAACCAACGTCTGAAATCCGCCCAAGAGTCAACAGGACGCTCCCCATTAGTGACCTCCCACCAAAACGAGGCCTCTCCCTTCATCAACCAAGCTGCTAAACGAACTCTCCTCCCTTCTTCTACTTCAAAGATTTCTAGCAATTCTTCCACCTCCTTAAGCCAATCTCTAGCTTCCACAAACGTTTCTGACCCTTGAAATGGTTTTCCACCCATAGCCTTGAATTCCTTGCACGTATTTGCAAAAGTATCTACGCGAGGAGGAGGAGGAGGAACGAGTGCAACTGGTGGTGGAGGAACATTGGCTGGACCTGCAGCGGCCCTAGCCTCCAATAGCCTCCTATACCATCCTGGTATCGTTACACCGTCGGGTAGATTAAGATCTTCAGCCATGCTGAAACGAAAAAGGAAAGATTCAAAATGGAGAATTCGAAAGATAAAGATATGTGGCTATTGGGGATTATGTTTTTCTTAAAAAAAATTCTCTTTAAATTTCTCATTAAAACATGTTTTTGAAAACACTTCTTCCAAAAATAACTATTTTTCTAAAGTATTTTTATCTGTTCTGGTGACCTTAAGCTCTGATACCACGTGTAACAACCCACGTCCATTAATGTCACTCACAAAGGGAATGCATTAACTTCCATGGAGGTTATAAGTGAATATAGAACGTAAAAATTACAACAAGACAGATAATAAATAGTACTTGGAAATCTAAAACTTCATTTTAGTGCAGCGGAAATTAAACATGTTTGTAACATCATAAAACCATAGATCATAGCCAAGTACAATATCCATCTTCATAAAAACAAAATACATAATCCCATTACATAAATAGCCATTAAAAAGATAACAAGCTGGACTTTACTTCAACGGTCCAAGCTTTCCAAAGAGAGATGAAGCAATTCAATCAAACTCCACTAGAGCTGGGCCCAACCTGAGGACCTGGAGGGGGAAAAAGGATAGAAATAGAGGGGGTCAGACATAAAGTCTGGCGAGTATGATAATTATAACAATACTATTATCAAAATAACTAGACTAAGGCATAAGCTGGAAGACAAGTAAATGTCTATGAACTCTTAGGAAGATAAAGATAGCGTTTAAGATAACGTTAAAGATAACGGTAAAGGCACACCTAATTACTAACGAATGATTACTACACTGCACCGCACCTTACTACACTGCACCACACCAGTCACCCTATTGTTTGATCCCACTTGCTTTACACAGAAACTTTATAAATAGCCTTACGTACACCTAGCTGACTACATAGGTGCCGTTTGCCCCTATCTCCACTAGGTGTACCCCACTACCCACTTTCGATCGGCTCCCTACTCGTAGATACTCGTGTTGGCCCCACAGTGGGGTGTATCACTCCCCTAAAGTAGCAACCCGATACAACTTGAGAATGCACGGCTTATACCTACACGATGCAACAACGTCTTACCTACCAGCCCGGGTCCACACACGCATACGAAACCCGTTGGACTTGCGTTGCCACCGCTCCCCATTTTGGCCTCTTACAGTCAAACCCAGCATGCGTGTCCCATCCTCAACTTGGGTCGAGCCCACAAAGATACGTTTGGGATACTGGTCGAAATGGGCCCCCACAAGCTACCCACCTAAGCTTGTCACTAGTATATCCCAATTAACCCTTTTAGTCATGTTCATTTACATGTGTGTTTGGTTAAGTCTTACTAATCGTATTTCACATGCCACTAAGGGCACCCCCTACATTCCTCATGCCACCCAAGGCACCTACTTAACCCCATGTCCCACCTTACATGTTTATCTGGTTTAGTATTTCTTATTTCATTCAGGCCATAACCTCATAAAGACCTCTCACATTAGACTGGCATTTATGGCAGCTGGATTTGTCGGGCGGGTCTGGGCAGTCTTACACCATAAAAGAGTCTAACCTCGTGTCTTTACAACCGTTATGCTTTAGTTTAGGCCTAGGACCTCTCACATTGGGCTGACATTTGTGACCACTGGATTTGTCGGGCGGGTCCGGGCAGGTTTACGTCACAAACGAGTCCAACCTCGTGTCCTAAGCATTGATTAACACTTATAATCTTTTACCCTAGTTTTAATAATTCCCTATTCAAATTATTAATTAAGTCAACTTTTAATGATGTCCATAATTGACTCAATTATGGCCATCCACTTATGGCATGCAAAATCATATCAATTGCACCCCAACTTTTTAATATTAAATCCTTAATATTACCCCTACCCCACGTTTATACGTTCGCTTATTCAACGCATAATATAGGCTAGACTTGTATAGTCTAACACCTAGCACAAAGATAAATTATCACAACATATAGACAATTAAAATAAATCTAATCATAATAGGGGTGAAACTTGCATAAACTACACATGTTAAGGATCAAAAGGTGTCAACTTGTTAAATGTCTCAATTTATATGATATGATCATAGCCCAAATCAATACATAAACTTACACATGGGGTTTTTAAGCAACATAATGATGGTGTGAACTAGCATAGGATATCACATATGTCATAGCATAATTCTAGATGTCATAATAGATGTCTTGGTATATGTTCATAACTTTTCTAATCAATCTAACTTGCATATGTGACTTGTCATATAGATCAACATAACCCAAACATGATGATTTAATTAATATGAACTAACTAGCATAGATGGTAACATCATGGCCTTTTTAACATGTATGATTCATCACAACTTAGCATAGAAACTTTCAACATACATAACATCATCATAGCATGATTTACAACATATAATATATCATCATCACATAACATTGGATTTACAATATACATGATAGCAAAAGGGGTTTACAACAACATATATGATAATTCACATCATCTACTCATAATCCATTCATAACTCAACCTAATTAAAATGATAATAATCTTGTTAAGATCATCATACTCACAATTTAGAGAAGAAAAGAGAGAGTTTTGCTTTGCTTTAGGGTTGAGAGAATTAGAATTGAATTTGATTTTCTTGTTTCTTAGTTGGCGGCGGCTCCATTGATTTCCATGGCGATGGTATGACGGTAATTATTCTATTTTAATTAGGTTTAGGGTTAGCATTAGGATTTATTTATAGGTGTAGGAAGTTATTTAGGACCATTAGATTAACCCTGAACCATGAGAACCAATCAAATGCAAAATCTGCATTTGAGCGAATCGGCCCACGGGTTGACAGCCAAACACCCTGGATTAACCCCTAGTCGACCCAGCAAAGCTCGGGTCGACCTCAAAAATGGGCCGGTTCGGTTATTCCCCCTCCCAATTTGCTGTTTTGAACTTTTTCGCATATTTATTTATTTTTTATTTTATATATATATATATCAATATATATATATATTTCTCTGTGCAACCCATTTCACTTAATTCTTTTCTAAAAATTAAGTATACTTTAATTTGTGAATTTTAATGTTATAAAATTACGGGGTGTTACATTCTCCCCTCCTTGAAGGATTTCGTCCCCGAAATCTCCAAGTCAAGAAGAATGTATATCCTACCTTCTAATCGTCCATCTACTCAACCATCAAACACCAGCATCCATTGTCCTTAAAAGACTTCTAATGCCTTAATGTTTATATGCACAGTGTGTGTATATGTCCATATCTAATGCAAAATTAGGCGGTCTACTGATTCAGTCGACCTCCTTAGTGCAATTCATGATAGTGCCATGCGTCCAATATGTATGCAAAAGATTCCTAATGATACATATTAATTCTATATGCGTGCACAACCATCCACCCGAATGCAGCAACTATATGATAATACAACCATTATACATCCATTTTACTAAATACATCCATATACATGCAATATGCAATATGAAGTGACTGAGCCGATCTGGTGCCTAATAGTGTGTGTATATGCATCCACGAGCAACCACTAGCAAACACTTGCATCCACTTTGCATCCACCATACATAACATGTCTCAAACACATGTTTCAGTCAGAGGATTATCCTAACTAAAGGTCAAAGATACTAGCGAGAGGATATACTAAAGATAAGATAAGTACAAGCTAAGCGATAAAGGAGAAATTAAAAGACATACCCTCAAAAAGAAAAGGGTATCGTGAACTGTAATGACCCGCATTGGCAGAGGTGTAATAATTAATTTATTTAATTATTGAAATGGTGGTTTAGAGAATTTAATGGTCGTGGAGTTTAATTATGATGAATATTTAAATAAAATAATAAATTAAATAATATATTTAATTCTGAAATAATCAGAATTGGCTGAAATGGCGATATGGTGTGAACTGGATTATCTGTGATATTTAATTCAGTTTAGAATTTAATTAGAATAACGAATATATTGTTTGAACGACAGTTGAACGAATAAATTATAATATAATTATAATCGAGCTCGAAATGGCGCTGCAGTTCGTAAATTGGCGATTCGAACTTCAACTGAATGTACATGATTCATTTTAAGCCGGATTTCTGTGAAACAAGAAACGTGTGGAGCTGGTGGAGTATATCTTTCTAGTGGAAGAGAAAAATCGGGATTTCATCGTGTAGATTTTGATGTATGTCCAAATCAAATTTTACAAAAGTCGTTGTGGAATTCCTTTATAATTTATAAAGGAATTATTTATATTTTTAAAAGGGATTTCAATATAAATCAAATATCGGGTTGAACCAGAAGTGAATATTGAGTTGTAAATACATACAGGAATATTCTAGAGCTGTGTGGTATGCCACTGTGAATATAGACAATAATATTTAATTTTTAATATTTAATTTAATTATATTTAAATACATTTATATATTTAAATAGGCTATTTAGAGCGTTAAAAATAGCCACTTTTGCAAACGAAGTCGGAATTCGACGAAACCAGTTTTGTTGGATCCGCAATATCAAATAGTTGTTAGATTTCCAGTTTCGTAATTTTTAGAGTCACTGTGTGGCCGTACGGATTTTTAGAGTGTAAAATAGTTAGTATTTCGACAGTTAAAAATACGTTGTGTGAGCATACAGAGTCGGAATTCGACGAAACCAGTTTCGTTGGGACCGTAATGTCGAACTCTAGCTACATGTCCAGTTTGGTGATTTTTACGTATCGTATGTAATCACTGGGATTTTTAGAAGGCAGATACAAGGAGAAAATCGATTAAATAAATACAAAAATCAAATTGAAAATATCCCTCCCATTTTCTGAGGTTCAGCACAGACCACATGGCCTTCGATCTCCACCACAAACCTTACCTAAACCATTCAAGCCTATATAAGGCGTATAAACCATCACAGCAAGAAGTTTTCAAAGTAGAAAAACCAAAATAAAATCAAATGGGTTTCTATAAATCCTAAAACCAATGGTGTTCATCTCCTTTTGGCAAGAGCACCACAACTAAGCGGGTTTTGATGAGTTCGACGTTGGGGTTTTGGTATTGGGTTTCAACAGTAATGGTTAGGGTTTACTTTCTGTTGGGTATCGAAGCACCGAGTGTGTATTTGTGGTTATATCTGGATCCAGGAAGTGAAATGGCACCTGTGTGCAAAATCCGGTTGGATTTGGTAACAAATGATGTCGGGTTTGTCTCAGGGGGGACGACGGATTTCAGGAGTCGCGACGGACATCCTGGGTGCGAGTGGGGATTGAATGAGTGGAGTAGAAGGAGGAGATGAAGAGAAGATTAATGGTGGTACTTGGTGTTGATTCGGCGAAGTATAGAAGGAGGATGGTCAGTTTGAAATGTTGGGAAATGGCGTTTGATTTTGCCTGGAGCTCGCGTTGAAGGATTTGGGGGGAGATGATGTTCGGGCTTGGTAGTAAGGGGAAGATGGGCCGAGTTTTAATAAGGGGTGAGGCCCGTTTGACTTTTTAACTTAAGTTAGTTTATATTAAATTGTATGTAACTTGTTATTATCATAACTTTGTCATACGAAAACAAAACTCAGCGAAACTGGTCGCGTTGGGATCGTATGGACGGGAGCAACACAATGAGACTAACCGGGAGTGGATCCGAGCTCGTTACAATTTATGATGAAATAAATTGTTCGACTGAATCAAATAACGCAAACCGTTATTTAACGGCTAACGCGCAAATGTGAGTAAATCTCACTAACTATGAACAGTTTATAATTTCATGTTGTATTTTTAGAACTGTTAAATATTGGTTGATTGACTATGTGTTGACTGTTTGATTGAACTGCTAAGTCAGTTAGTTAAATTTCTATATTGATTCTGTTTAATAGAATATATCATATGGAACTGAAAGAGATGATATCTATATTGTTTAACATCTGTGATGCAAGGAAACAGGTTGGAGGAATCCAACTGGATTCCTCAACATTTATTTTACTGTGATTCATATATTGTGATATATGATGTGATATATAATCTGTGGTCGATTATATGTGTTTGGACGATTTTGATCATCGTGATTTGATGTGTTGAATACCATAACATACCGAATGTTGATAAAGGAATAATTTCAAAGTGTATTTTGAAAATGAATTATTTATATAAAATCGATGGATTTTATATAGAAAAGGAAAAGGATTTTTATAAAAGAAATAATTATAAAATCAAAGGATATGTAGAATAAAAGGAAATCATTTGTAAAGTGAAGATCCGTTACTAAAAGTAAATCTTTATAAATGAATAGTTTATTCAAAAATGAGTTAATCGTATATAGTTTATTCGAATAGAAAGTAAAAGGAGTTAATCGATGTTAGTTAATCGATTAGTGTTAAAGTAAAAGGAGTTAATCGATGTTAGTTAATCGATTAGTGTTAAAGTAAAAGGAGTTAATCGATGTTAGTTAATCAATTAGTGTTAAAGTAAAAGGAGTTAATCGATGTTAGTTAATCGATTAGTGTTAAAGTTAAAAGGAGTTAATCGAGGTTAGTTAATCGATTAGTGTTAAAGTAAAAGGAGTTAATCGATGTTAGTTAATCGATTAGAAATAAAGTTAAAAGGAGTTAATCGAGGTTAGTTAATCGATCAGAGTTAAAGTTAAAAGGAGTTAATCGATGTTAGTTAATCGATTAGCGTTAAAGTAAAAGGAGTTAATCGATGTTAGTTAATCGATTAGAGTTAAAGTTAAAAGGAGTTAATCGATGTTAGTTAATCGATTAGAGTTAAAGTAAAAGGAGTTAATCGAATATAGTTTATTCGAAGAAAGTAAAAGGAGTTATCGAATATAGTTTATTCGAAAAGAGTTAAGTGATAGAGTTAATCCAATAGCGTTAATCCGATAGAGTTAATCCAATAGCGTTAGTCCGATAGAGTTAATCCAATAGCGTTAGTCCAATAGAGTAAATTGAAAAGAGTCAATCGAATATAGCTATTCGAAGGAGGGTTAAGTAAGGAAGTTAGTAAAAGGAATATAAAGTGAACCTTGCCTATTTCAAAGTTAGAAATGTTGTTCAGTTAAGGTCTGAGAGGTAGTTCTACCCCAACTTGATTGGCTTTGTTTTTAACTAAGGAATAATTAAGGTTCGGTAGTAAAGGAAATGGTTTGAGTTGGCATAGCGATGTTTGTTTAAACATCTGTCTAAGTCCAATGAAGAAGCTTTGGAAATGTTTTCCAAATAAGAAACCAGAAATGTTTTCTAATAAAGAAAATAAGAAATGGAAATGTTTTCCATTGTTAATAACGTATATTTTCCAAATTTAGAAAATAAGAAATATTGATTATAGGGAAATAGGAGATAAGTAAATTTATGAAATAAAGAGATAATGTTGAATGATGTTTGATTGATATAAATTTCCATTTGGAAATAATATCGTTGGTTGCACACCTGTTTTTCTTCGATAGTTAAATCACAGACTATCGAAGTTTTGACCATTTTAACGTTGTTAATATGGAGAGACCGGTTGGATTATTATCCAAAGAACCACTCTGTATTGGCATAAGCGTTGCGAATCAAATATGCCAAAGGAAATTGAAGACGGAGTTATGCAAGGGCTATCCTGTTTACAGAATAGTGCCTTCGGTTCATCCTGTTCCTGGATGACTTGTATGGACGGATGTTTGATAGAGTATTTCCAGGCGATCACGTATATTGATTTCTCCAACTGTACCAAGAGTGGAAGCGGAGAAGGAAACTTCTTTTAGCTAACGCGTAATGTATGGTTGAGGACGTCAATCGGTGATCTGATGGATTTAACGATGTGGCATTCAATGTGAATCTGGTATGATGATAAAGCGTAGCTTCTAGCCTCATCATCCGGTAAATGACAGAAATCGGGCAGGCAGCATGGCTAAGTCGGTCGCACCGAAGTAGGGTGTATAATCACCTGATCTAGAGTTTCATTTACTTCTTAAAATCTATTGTTGATGCTGTCCCATTCGGGAAACGGTTGCTGATCCCAACCGTTGGTGATATACATTCGATACACTCAAGCGAAATGAGTGGTCGGTCATGTGTGGCCGGGTTGCAAGATGTTCTTGTTGAACCCAGTGTATTCCTCTCTAGAGGTACCCAAGCGAAAGGTGGTTCCATACCTTGTCATAGTTGGAAATCCATTACCCAATACGTGCTTGCGGTTTTGATTGTATACTATATATGTAGAACGTGAGATGAAAGCGTTTCTGCTAGATGATTATATATATACTATGGTTGATAGACATTATTATAATATCAAAAGGTTTTTGATATAAAGATATTTTGGATTCTCATAAGGGAAAAACCCGTTCCGTTATGCGGCGTGGTCTTATGAGATATTGTTTACTTGCTTGAACTGTTTTAAACTGTTTTACTCATACCAGTCCCATGACTGACCCGGAGTTTATTTGTTTGTTTCCCTAAACTCTTGGGTGCCTAATTTGTACGGGCAGTCAAGTAGTCGGGATTTTTGCAGATACACTTGAAGAGATGGAGCAGGAGGCTTCAGGATCATATAGCTATAGTTATTTCCGCTGTGTTGTAAGTGTTGTACTTTGATAATGATACGTATATTCAAGTACAGATTTGTATTTCAAAGTAATGTTATGAAATATATTTATTCGTTTCGTTGTGAGATTCGTGTTACTCTGATGTTGTGTTCTTCTTCTTCTATTCTTATTTTCTATCTCATCTTTCCTCACCCTCTAATTTCTTTCACTAATTACCAGGATTTTTCGATGTTTTGGTTATTGACATCGTGCTTATGTCGATAACCAAAGTCGCCAAAAATCCGGGTCGTTACAGTTGGTATCAGAACAGAAGGTTAATTGATTAACTTGGCTCTGTGACGTGACTCGGTAGAGATAGGGTTAGTAATACCCTAGACTGAGATTGAGTGTATATACACGAGTGAGCGTATTTGTTATTGATATAAAAATAATTTTATATTGTGGAGATTTATTGGTTGAGTAGTTTATGAATTCTGGTCGATCAGTTTGGTCCACTGTATCGGTAGGAGTTACTAAACACTTGAATACGATGAGTCGGCACGATATGTTTTGAAAAGAGGGTAAATTAAAATAAGTTTACCCAGAGTATATTTTGATATATATTGGATATATTGGTTGTTATTATAATCGAGTAAGATTATAAATTAAATGGTTATGTAAATAACCAATCAGAATTCATCTAAGTGAAATACGTGAAATCAGATGATTTAAATCTGAAATGTAAACCAGAAATTGAATTAAAACTCTGGAGAATTGGATAAGTGTTTGTAAAATGGATTTGGATTAAAACAAGTAAAATTTAAGATCCTGGGAGATTTTAAATTGTTCTACAAGCCGTGTGAATTATATTCTGAAATGAATTTCAAAGTGGAAATGTTTAGAAATGGTTTTATAGTATTGAACTCACTACGATCACTGGAAAATAGATTCTGATGATGACAGCTGCATCACCAGTATTCCTTTTCGAGTTGTAAGTGACGAATTACTACCAGAGATACTGTTTTGAATTTGTTTTGGGAAAGACAAGTTGTGTTGAATTTCAAAATGGGATTTAAAATATAGAATTTGAATTTTGAAGTAGATTTAAAATATTAACTTGTTTTAAAAGAAATAAAACGAGAATTTCCTTTATAAACGAAGTTTATAAATAGTTCTTTTATAAACGAAGTTTATAAAATGAAGTGAAAAGAATTATCATTGGATAATTCAGAAATAAAAATACAAGTGTGAAATTGAAAGGGAAATCTATTTTCCAAAGGTAGAAATATCGATTTCAAAAGGAATTGAAATCGGGACTTATTTAAATGAATTTGAATAAAGGAAGTTCAAACATAGAATTTAAATAAGAAAATTCAAAGGGGGTTTGAATAAAGAGAATTCAAATAGAAATTGAATATAGAAATTCAAAGGGAGTTTGAATATATGAAATTCAATGGAAGAGATATATAATTTGAATAAAGAGAATTCAAATAGAAATTGAATATAGAAATTCAAAGGGAGTTTGAATATATGAAATTCAATGGAAGAGATAGGGGATTTGAATAAAGAGAATTCAAATAGAAATTGAATATAGAAATTCAAAGGGAGTTTGAATTTATGAAATTCAATGGAAGATATATAGAATTTGAATAAAGAGAATTCAAATAGAAATTGAATATAGAAATTCAAAGGGAGTTTGAATATATGAAATTCAATGGAAGAGATATAGAATTTGAATAAAGAGAATTCAAATAGAAATTGAATATAGAAAATATAAAGGAATTCAAATATAGGATTTGAATATCGAAGGTGAAATGGAATTTGAATATATGAAATTCAATGAAATTGAAATAGAGTTTGAATATAGAAATTCAAATGGAATTCAAATATAGAATTTGAATATAGAAATTATAAAGGAATTCAAATATAGGATTTGAATATCGAAGGTGAAATGGAATTTGAATATAGAATTCAAATGGAATTTAAACTATAGAATTTGAATATATAGAGTTTGAATAATAGAAGTGATATAAAATTTGAATAGAAATTGAATGGAATTAACTAAGTCGAAGAGGAATTAGTTAATCGAGTTTTGAATTTGATGTTGAACTTTGAAAGGTGGATTGGATTTGTAAATGGATATTCGAAATCGAATATAGAACTTAAATTTGAAATTTGGATTCAAATTAGTTAATAAGCAAGTTAAAATATATTTGAACATGTCATGTTCAAATATAAAAGTGAAATAGACTAAAGAGTTAATTAACAAATTAATTAACGAATTGAGTTAAAACGATCATGTATAGTTAAAATAGATTGGGCAGGTATAAATATACTTGAGATAGGTATGGATAAGGTATGAAGGTATATAAATAGAATGCTCGACGGAAAGGTATGTATTTGATTCATATATGAGATTTTATGCGCCTATCGGCTAACCACTTGGCTTTTTCTTTTTCTTTTGGATTGGTGAGGGCCATGGGAGGCTATTTGAAATATCCTAATGCTCCTAGTACAAGGGAGGTAATGGCGAATTTTTCCGGGAATTTAAGGAGTTAGAATATTTTTAAGATAATTTGATAGTTAGAAATCAACATATCGATATATATAGAAGTCGATAAGGAAACGAACTTAGAAATAGAATAGTATAATCAAAAGGGAAGACTAGGAATAAAATCTCGGAAGAACAGAAAGAGAAAGCGTATACGTGTTTAAAGGTGAATAAGTAGTTGTATGGTATTGATTATTCGAGTAAGTAGTCATATCTGTTTTGACGTTATAAATGTTATTCAGTCAAGGTCTGAGAGGTAGTTACCCCAACTTGATTGATTTCATTATTAACAAATAAATAGTAAGATTTCAGGCTCGAAGATCAATGTTGAATAAGAGTTAGTTGTATATAGCACTGGGTTGTCGTAACAATGTTTTACACAACATTCGTTTTAACCCGAATAAGTGTAAACTCGGAAATAGAATAAAAGAATATTTCCTAAGTATAGAAATAAACGAGATCGGAAAAGAGATAAGTAATTGGAATATTTTTCCAATTATAAATAGCATATATTTTCTAAAAGTTTAGAAAATAAAGGAAGGCGATATTCGGAAATGTTTCCCAAATAACATAAAAGGCCAATATGGTTATTGAAAATATTTGGTTAACAAATATTGATAAAAAATAGAGAAGTGATTTAACTAATGGAATATTAATTAAGGGCTCAGTGACATGTTCAAAAGGAAAATTTGATTTTTGAAAAGAGTAAACTGTTTAAAAACTCCCAGGGAAAGACTGTTTAAATTAAAAACAAATTTAACAGAAATTTGTGAAAGCAGATTTGAATTTAAGCAAAGTCAGTTAAGTGGTAACTGAAGTTGAATTGAAATCGAATAAGATTGGATTTTTGAAATTAAAATCCGAAATGGTATTGGATTGAGGAGTTAAGGAATTGAAAATCAAGAATTTGACTTGAGTTGAAATGGGATTTGACTTGGACATAAGCGAATGGTTGTGTTGGAGATAAAAATTGATTTGGAGTTTGATTGGCATGACATTGGTATATGCCGAATTAACAGCAGATGTAAAGGGTATAATGATATGCCGACAAAAGGTACAAGTTTATATTTCTATTGGATATAAGATTTATGAGCCGAATTGGCAAGCCGCTTGGCTATTTGATTTTCTTTTGGGTTGGAGATGGCCCAGAGAGGCGAGTGGTGGTTTGACCGATTGACCAGTACAAAGGAGGTGCTGGCAAAAAATTTCGAAAAGTTAAGGTGTTAGAAAATTTTTAGGATTTTTGAAAATTTTCGATGATAAGAATTAATTAATAATTTAATTGAAATTAAAGTGGTTCAGTTGAAACTGAAGTTAAGAAGTGAACAAATATGTTCTAACCAGTCGATAGGGTCGTTCTCTACCTTTTAGCAATTTCGAGGACGAAATTATTTTAAGTGGGGAAGATTGTAATAACCCGCATTGGCAGAGGTGTAATAATTAATTTATTTAATTATTGAAATGGTGGTTTAGAGAATTTAATGGTCGTGGAGTTTAATTATGATGAATATTTAATTAAAATAATAAATTAAATAATATATTTAATTCTGAAATAATCAGAATTGGCTGAAATGGCGATATGGTGTGAACTGGATCATCTGTGATATTTAATTCAGTTTAGAATTTAATTAGAATAACGAATATATTGTTTGAACGACAGTTGAACGAATAAATTATAATATAATTATAATCGAGCTCGAAATGGCGCTGCAGTTCGTAAATTGGCGATTCGAACTTCAACTGAATGTACATGATTCATTTTAAGCCGGATTTCTGTGAAACAAGAAATGTGTGGAGCTGGTGGAGTATATCTTTCTAGTGGAAGAGAAAAATCGGGATTTCATCGTGTAGATTTTGATGTATGTCCAAATCAAATTTTACAAAAGTCGCTGTGGAATTCCTTTATAATTTATAAAGGAATTATTTATATTTTTAAAAGGGATTTCAATATAAATCAAATATCGGGTTGACCCAGAAGTGAATATCGAGTTGTAAATACATACAGGAATATTCTAGAGCTGTGTGGTATGCCACTGTGAATATAGACGATAATATTTAATTTTTAATATTTAATTTAATTATATTTAAATATATTTATATATTTAAATAGGCTATTTAGAGCGTTAAAAATAGCCACTTTTGCAAATGAAGTCGGAATTCGACGAAACTAGTTTTGTTGGATCCGCAATATCAAATAGTTGTTAGATTTCCAGTTTCGTGATTTTTAGAGTCACTGTGTGGCCGTACGGATTTTTAGAGTGTAAAATAGTCAGTATTTCGATAGTTAAAAATACGCTGTGTGAGCATACAGAGTCGGAATTCGACGAAACCAGTTTCGTTGGGACCGTAATGTCGAACTCTAGCTACATGTCCAGTTTGGTGATTTTTAGGTATCGTATGTAATCACTGGGATTTTTAGAAGGCAGATACAAGGAGAAAATCAATAAAATAAATACAAAAATCAAATTGAAAATATCCCTCCCATTTTCTGAGGTTCAGCACAGACCACATGGCCTTCGATCTCCACCACAAACCTTACCTAACACATTCAAGCCTATATAAGCCGTATAAACCATCACAGCAAGAAGTTTTCAAAGTAGAAAAACCAAAATAAAATCAAAGGGGTTTCTATAAATCCTAAAACCAATGGTGTTCATCTCCTTTTGGCAAGAGCACCACAACCAAGCGGGTTTTGATGAGTTCGACGTTGGGGTTTTGGTATTGGGTTTCAACAGTAATGGTTGGGGTTTACTTTCTGTTGGGTATCGAAGCACCGAGTGTGTATTTGTGGTTATATCTGGATCCAGGAAGTGAAATGGCACCTGTGTGCAAAATCCGGTTGGATTTGGTGACAAATGATGTCGGGTTTGTCTCAGGGGGGACGACGGATTTCAGGAGTCGCGACGGACATCTTGGGTGCGAGTGGGGATTGAATGAGTGGAGTAGAAGGAGGAGATGAAGAGAAGATTAATGGTGGTACTTGGTGTTGATTCGGCGAAGTATAGAAGGAGGATGGTCAGTTTGAAATGTTAGGAAATGGCATTTGATTTTTCCTGGAGCTCGCGTTGAAGGATTTGGGGGAGATGATGTTCGGGCTTGGTAGTAAGGGGAAGATGGGCCGAGTTTTAATAAGGGGTGAGGCCCGTTTGACTTTTTAACTTAAATTAGTTTATATTAAATTGTATGTAACTTGTTATTATCATAACTTTGTCATACGAAAACAAAACTCAGCGAAACTGGTCGCGTTGGGATCGTATGGACGGGAGCAACACAATGAGACTGGCCGGGAGTGGATCCGAGCTCGTTACAATTTATGACGAAATAAATTGTTCGACTGAATCAAATAACGCAAACCGTTATTTAACGGCTAACGCGCAAATGTGAGTAAATCTCACTAACTCTGAACAGTTTATAATTTCATGTTGTATTTTTAGAACTGTTAAATATTGGTTGATTGACTGTGTGTTGACTGTTTGATTGAACTGCTAAGTCAGTTAGTTAAATTTCTATATTGATTCTGTTTAACAGAATATATCATATGGAACTGAAAGAGATGTTATCTATATTGTTTAACATCTGTGATGCAGGGAAAAAGGTTGGAGGAATCCAACTGGATTCCTCAACATTTATTTTACTTTGATTCATATATTGTGATATATGATGTGATATATAATCTGTTGTCGATTATATGTGTTTGGACGATTTTGATCATCGTGATTTGATGTGTTGAATACCATAACATACCGAATGTTGATAAAGGAATATTTTCAAAGTGTATTTTGAAAATGAATTATTTATATAAAATCGATGGATTTTATATAAAAAAGGAAATGGATTTTTATAAAAGAAATAATTATAAAATCAAAGGATAAGTTAGAATAAAAGGAAATCATTTGTAAAGTGAAGAACCGTTACTAAAAGTAAATCTTTATAAATGAATAGTTTATTCAAAAATGAGTTAATCGAATATAGTTTATTCGAATAGAAAGTAAAAGGAGTTAATCGATGTTAGTTAGTCGATTAGTGTTAAAGTAAAAGGAGTTAATCGATGGTAGTTAATCGATTAGTGTTAAAGTAAAAGGAGTTAATCGATGGTAGTTAATCGATTAGTGTTAAAGTAAAAGGAGTTAATCGATGTTAGTTAATCGATTAGTGTTAAAGTAAAAGGAGTTAATCGAGGTTAGTTAATCGATTAGTGTTAAAGTAAAAGGAGTTAATCGATGTTAGTTAATCGATTAGAAATAAAGTTAAAAGGAGTTAATCGAGGTTAGTTAATCGATCAGAGTTAAAGTTAAAAGGAGTTAATCGATGTTAGTTAATCTATTAGTGTTAAAGTAAAAGGAGTTAATCGATGTTAGTTAATCGATTAGAGTTAAAGTTAAAAGGAGTTAATCGATGTTAGTTAATCGATTGGAGTTAAAGTAAAAGGAGTTAATCGAATATAGTTTATTCGAAGAAAGTAAAAGGAGTTATCGAATATAGTTTATTCGAAAGGAGTTAAGTGATAGAGTTAATCCAATAGCGTTAGCTCGATAGAGTTAATCCAATAGCGTTAGTCCGATAGAGTTAATCCAATAGCATTAGTCCAATAGAGTAAATTGAAAAGAGTCAATCGAATATAGCTATTCGAAGGAGGGTTAAGTAAGGAAGTTAGTAAAAGGAATATAAAGTGAACCTTGCCTATTTCAAAGTTAGAAATGTTGTTCAGTTAAGGTCTGAGAGGTAGTTCTACCCCAACTTGATTGGCTTCGTTTTTAACTAAGGAATAGTTAAGATTCGGCAGTAAAGGAAATGGTTTGAGTTGGCATAGCGATGTTTGTTTAAACATCTGTCTAAGTCCAATGAAGAAGCTTTGGAAATGTTTTCCAAATAAGAAACCAGAAATGTTTTATAATAAAGAAAACAAGAAATGGAAATGTTTTCTATTGTTAATAACGTATATTTTCCAAATTTAGAAAATAAGAAATATTGAATATAGGGAAATAGGAGATAAGTAAATTTATGAAATAAAGAGATAATGTTGAATGATGTTTGATTGATATAAATTTCCATTTGGAAATAATATCGTTGGTTGCACACCTGTTTTTCTTCGATAGTTAAATCACAGACTATCGAAGTTTTGACCATTTTAACGTTGTTAATATGGAGAGACCGGTTGGATTATTATCCAAAAAACCACTCTGTATTGGCATAAGCGTTGCGAATCAAATATGCCAAAGGAAATTGAAGACGGAGTTATGCAAGGGCTATCCTGTTTACAGAATAGTGCCTTCGGTTCATCCTGTTCCTGGATGACTTGTATGGACGGATGTCTGACAGAGTATTTCCAAACGATCATGTATATTGATTTCTCCAACTGTACCAAGAGTGGAAGCGGAGAAGGAAACTTCTTTTAGCTAACGCGTAATGTATGGTTGAGGACGTCAATGTTGATCTGATGGATTTAACGATGTGGCATTCAAAGTGAATCTGGTATGATGATAAAGCGTAGCTTCTAGCCTCATCATCCGGTAAATGACAGAAATCGGGCAGGCAGCATGGCTAAGTCAGTCGCACCGAAGTAGGGTGTATAATCACTTGATCTAGAGTTTCATTTACTTCTCAAAATCTATTGTTGATGCTGTCCCATTCGGGAAACGGTTGCTGATCCCAACCGTTGGTGATATACATTCGATACACTCAAGCAAAATGAGTGGTCAGCCATGTGTGGCCGGGTTGCAAGATGTTCCTGTTGAACCCAGTGTATTCCTCTCTAGAGGTACACAAGCGAAAGGTGGTTCCATACCTTGTCATAGTTGGAAATCCATTACCCAATACGTGCTTGCGGTTTTGATTGTATACTATATATGTAGAATGTGAGATGAAAGCGTTTCTGCTAGATGATTATATATATACTGTGGTTGATAGACATTATTATAATATCAAAAGGTTTTTGATACAAAGATATTTTGGATTCTCATAAGGGAAAAACCCGTTCCGTTATGCGGCGTGGTCTTATGAGATATCGTTTACTTGCTTGAACTGTTTTAAACTGTTTTACTCATACCAGTCCCATGACTGACCCGGAGTTTATTTGTTTGTTTCCCTAAACTCTTGGGTGCCTAATTTGTACGGGCAGTCAAGTAGTCGGGATTTTTGCAGATACACTTGAAGAGCTGGAGCAGGAGGCTTCAGGATCATATAGCTATAGTTATTTCCGCTGTGTTGTAAGTGTTGTACTTTGATAATGATATGTATATTCAAGTACAGATTTGTATTTCAAAGTTATGTTATGAAATGTATTTATTCGTTCCGCTGTGAGATTCGTGTTACTCTGATGTTGTGTTCTTCTTCTTCTATTCTAATTTTCTATCTTATCTTTCCTCGCCCTCTAATTTCTTTCACTAATTACCAGGATTTTTTGATGTTTTGGTTATCGACATCGTGCTTATGTTGATAACCAAAGTCGCCAAAAATCAGGGTCGTTACATGAACGCATCTTCTCTTCTGTCTCCCAAGTAGCGTTGCTCTCATCATCTCCCCATTGCACTTTGACTAGTCTAACCTCTCGATTCCTCAACCTCTTGATCTCCGACCCAAGAATGCGCGTAGGAGCTCGTCGAATTGTCGCATCACGCTCTATCTCCACCTCTCTAAGAAAGCTCGGCTCTACCACCTCTACGGTCTCGTGCAAGCACTTCCTCAAATGTGACACATGGAATACGTCGTGTACACCACTAAGTCTCTCGGGCAACTCCACTCTATACGCCATCTGTCCAATTTTCTCCTTAATAGGAAACGACCCTACAAACCTTGGTGCTAATTTCCCAACGGACCCAAAGCGAAAAACGTTCCGTAATGGAGACACTTTGACAAAGACCATGTCCCCAACTTCAAACTCGAGATCTGTCCTCCTCTTATCCGCATAAGATTTCTGCCTATCCTGTGCTGCTTTCATCCTCCTTCGAATCAAGTCGATCTTCTCTGAAGTCTCCCTAATCATATCGGGCCCAAGTAAGATCTTATCCGTAGATTCCCACCAACATGTAGGTGAACGACAAGGTCGTCCATAAAGAGCTTCGAATGGTGCCATACCAATGCTGGACTGAAAGCTGTTATTATATGCGAACTCCACCAATGGAATATGCTCTTCCCACGTACCCCCAAAGTCTAGGATACATAGCCTCAAAAGATCCTCTAGAATGCGATTCACCCTCTCGGTATGGCCGTCCGTTTGAGGATGATATGCGGTGGCCAAACATAACTGAGTCCCTACCGCCTCTTGTAAGCTTCTCCAAAATTCGCTAGTGAAAATAGGATCGCGGTCGCTCACTATGCTTGAAGGAACACCGTGCAAACGAACTATTTCTCGAACGTATACAGAGGCTAACCATGGAGCAGTCCTCTTACTCTTTACGGGAATGAAATGGGCGCTTTTAGTAAGTCTATCTACTATAACCCAAATTCCCGTATTACCCTTCCTTGATCGCGGTAACCCATCCACAAAATCCATCGAGACACTTTCCCACTTCCATAGTGGAACCTCCAATGGGTGAAGCAACCCACCGGGTTTCTTTTGCTCCGCTTTTACTTGTTGGCACACCAAGCATCTAGCGACATATTCGGCCACATCTTTCTTCATGCCGGCCCAAAAGTAAACTCTCTTCATGTCTTTGTACATCTTGTCCCCGCCGGGATGAATGGTCATCTTCGAATGATGTGCTTCGTCAAGAATAGTCTTCCTTAGGTCATCGTCTTTTGGTACACAAAGTCTACCGTCCCTACGTAACCAACCCTTATCGTCTAGGGTATACCTATGGAGATGGCTTGATGACTCCCCTCCTTTGAGTTTTTCTACTAACTCAACCAACTGCGGGTCGTCCCGCTGTGCCTCGCCAATCCATCCCAAAAGCGTAGGCCTGACCTCCAAGGATGCTAGCAAACTGGGTACGAAGTCAATGGAAGGTCTAAAGTCAAACATCGAAATGAATTCTAAACTTCGCCGCTCAACAAACAAAGGACTTAAGGATAATCTTTTTCTACTTAAGGCGTTTTCCACCATGTTACCCTTGCCAGGGGTATAAGCTATTTCTAAGTCGTAGGACGCTAAGAACTCCATCCACCTTTGCTGCCTTAAGTTCAAGTCCTTTTGAGAGAATAGGTATTTTAAAGACTTGTGGTCAGTGAATAATTCGAATTTCTCGCCAAGAAGATAATGACGCCAAGACTTAAGCGCGAAAACAATAGTGGCCAATTCTAGGTCATATGTAGGATAATTTTTCTCATGCGCTCTCAACTGCCTTCCACCATAGGCTATTACCCTACCCTCTTGCATTAAGACTGCGCCTAGTCCTGTCCCACAAGCATCAGTATAAACGGTAAACAGCTTACTCCCGTCTGGCAATACTAAGACTGGGGCTGAAGTCATTGCTCTCTTCAAACGTTGGAACGCATCATCACAATCTACGTCCCATGTGAAAACTAGGTTCTTCTTCGTCAAGCGTGTCAATGGAGCTGATATCTTTGCGAAGTCTTTGATAAACTTCCTATAGTAGCCAGCCAACCCCAAGAAACTTCTCACTTCTGTAGCATTTTTATGGACCTTCCAATCTTGGATGGCCACCACCTTCGCGGGATCCACGACTATCCCTTCTTTGGAAACCACGTACCCCAAGAACCGTACTTCCTTCCTCCAGAAGTGACACTTAGAAAATTTAGCCTTAAGGCTATGCGCTCGTAGGGTCTCCAACACTTCCCTAAGATGTAGGGCATGCTCTTCTTCATCCTTAGAAAAGATCAAGATGTCATCTACAAAGACTACCACGAATTTGTTAAGGTACTCCCTAAACACCCTACTCATCAAATCAACAAAATATGCTGGGACGTTTGTCAAACTGAAGGGCATCACTAGCCATTCATAGAAACCGTCCGGAGTCCTAAAGGTAGTCTTATCTATGCTATCCTCAGCCACTCTCAACTGATGGAACCCAATGGGTTAGTCCAACTGCGAAAACACTGAGGCGCCAACTAACTGATCGAAGAGATCGTCAATCCTCGGCAGTGGGTGTTTGTTCTTCTTAGTAAGTTTATTAAGTTCCCTATAGTCCACACACAGTCTAAGGGACCCATCCGCCTTCGTGGCAAATACTACTGGAGCACCCCACTCCGATATACTTCGTCTTATGAACCCCTTCTCAAGCAACTCCTTCACTTGCTTATCGAGTTCCCTCCTTTCACGTGGAGCCATGTGGCGTACTGGCAAAGATACTGGTTTCGCATTATCCACAAGATATATTCGAAAATCTATCTCCCGCTTCGGAGGCAAGCCCTTCACCTCCTCAAACACATCCGAATATTCTCGGACCACTCTAACAGATCGTAGATTTTCCTCAGACGCGTCAAGCGATTCTACATAACTTAGCATAACCGAATTTATGGGATTACAGAAGATTTCGAGAGTGTTGCCAAGGCGAGTCACGAGCCTAACTACTCTCCTTTCACAATCAAGAATGGCCCCATTTCTGGATAACCAATCCATTCCTAAAATTAGCCCATAGCCCGTGAAGCCCAACACATAAGCATCACATCTAAATTCAACGCTAAGTATGGAAATTTTCAAATCCAAACACATCATGGACAAATAAGCTGAGCCCCCTATTGGATTCGAAACAACTAAGGGATCCTCTACTAAACAGGTGTTTAAGTGCAGTGATTCAACTAATGATGTAGAGATAAACGAATGTGATGCGCCCGAATCGAATAAGGTATGGATAGGATGATCAAACAGAAAAACTAAGCTTTCAACAGAAATGGTTCTACCTCGTTCTTGCAGCGGTGGGACCGCGAGAGCCTGAACTTGTCCCCTAGCCTTCCCTGGTGCCATAAGAGCCTGCACCTGTCCTCCCGAGGTAGCTCCTGCCCTCTGCCCCTTCTTTGGGCAGTCCTTCACTAAATGTCCCGCATCGCCACAATGAAAACAGCCTGTGTTCTTTTTCTTTCAGCAATCCTTGCTGAGATGGCCTAGGGTTCCACAGTTAAAGCACTTCTTCTTTCCCTTGCCATTATTGTCTTTTCCACCCTTCTTGTTTTGCTGTTGTGGTTTCTTCTGATCCCCCTTCTTCTCGGGTGCCTTATCAGCTTTAGCGCTTTTCTCCTCATGCATGAGCGCCATTTCTACTAACTTCTCAAAGGTGGCCCCCATCGGGATGTGGGTCATAGCCAACCCTTGCAATGGTTCATTCAAGCCATTCACGAACCTTAGAGCCTTCTTCTCCGGCGTGTTTACTAAGTCCAAGCCAAACTTTGCTAACTGATTAAATTTATTGACATATTCTTTCACTGATGAGCTTCCTTGCTTCAATGTCAAGAACCTTTCCATATATAGATTTTCTTCCGCCCTTGAGAGAAACTTCGCCTCGAACCTACGTCTGAAATCCGCCCAAGAGTCAACAGGACGCTCCCCATTAGTGACCTCCCACAAAAACGAGGCATCTCCCTTCATCAACCAAGCTGCTAAATGAACTCTCCTCCCTTCTTCTACTTCAAAGATTTCTTGCAATTCTTTCACCTCCTTAAGCCAATCTCTAGCTTCCACAAACGTTTCTGACCCTTGAAATGGTTTTCCACCCATAGCCTTGAATTCCTTGCACGTCTTTGCAAAAGTATCTACACGAGGAGGAGGAGGAGGAGGAACGGGTGCAACTGGTGGTGGAGGAACATTGGCTGGACCTGCAACGGCCCTAGCCTCCAATAGCCTCCTATACCATCCTGGTATCGTTACACCGTCGGGTAGATTAAGATCTTCAGCCATGCTGAAACGAAAAAGGAAAGATTCAAAATGGAGAATTCGAAAGATAAAGATATGTGGCTATTGGGGATTATGTTTTTCTTAAAAACTTTTCTCTTTAAATTTCTCATTAAAACATGTTTTTGAAAACACTTCTTCCAAAAATAACTATTTTTCTAAAGTATTTTTATCTGTTCTGGTAACCTTAAGCTCTGATACCACGTGTAACACCCCACGTCCATTAATGTCACTCACAAAGGGAATGCATTAACTTCCATGGAGGTTATAAGTGAATATAGAACAGAAAAATTACAACAAGACAGATAATAAATAGTACTTGGAAATCTAAAACTTCATTTTAGTGCAGCGGAAATTAAACATGTTTCTAACATCATAAAACCCTAGATCATAACCAAGTACAATATCCATCTTCATAAAAACAAAATACATAATCCCATTACATAAATAGCCATTAAAAAGATAACAAGCTGGACTTTACATCAACGGTCCAAGCTTTCCAAAGAGAGATGAAGCAATTCAATCAAACTCCACTAGAGCTGGGCCCAACCTGAGGACCTGGAGGGGGAAAAAGGATAGAAATAGAGGGGGTCAGACATAAAGTCTGGCGAGTATGATAATTCTAACAATACTATTATCAAAATAACTAGACTAAGGCATAAGCTGGAAGACAAGTAAATGTCTATGAACTCTTAGGAAGATAAAGATAGCGTTTAAGATAACGTTAAAGATACCGGTAAAGGCACACCTAATTACTAACGAATGATTACTACACTGCACCGCACCTTACTACACTGCACCACACCAGTCACCCTATTGTTTGATCCCACTTGCTTCACACAGAAACTTTATAAATAGCCTTACGTACCCCTAGCTGACTACATAGGTGTCGTCTGCCCTTATCTCCACTAGGTGTACCCCACTACCCACTTTCGATCGGCTCCCTACTCGTAGATACCCGTGCTGGCCCCACAGTAGGGTGTATCACTCCCCTAAAGTGGCAACCCGATACAACTTGAGAATGCATGGCTTATACCTACACAATGCAACAACGTCTTACCTACCAGCCCGGGTCCACACACGCATACGAAACCCGTTGGACTTGCGTTGCCACCGCTCCCCGTTTTGGCCTCTTACAGTCAAACCCAGCATGCGTGTCCCGTCCTCGACTTGGGTCGAGCCCACAAAGATACGTTTGGGATACTGGTCGAAATGGGCCCCCACAAGCTTGTCACTAGTATATCCCACTTAACCCTCTTAGTCATGTTCATTTACATGTGTGTTTGGTTAAGTCTTACTAATCGTATTTCACATGCCACTAAGGGCACCCCCTAGATTCCTCATGCCACCCAAGGCACCTACTTAACCCCCATGTCCCACCTTACATGTTTATCTGGTTAAGTATTTCTTAATTCATTCAGGCCATAACCTCATAAAGACCTCTCACATTAGACTGGCATTTATGGCAGCTGGATTTGCCGGGCGGGTCCGGGCAGTCTTACACCATAAAAGAGTTTAACCTCTTGTCTTTACAACCGTTATGCTTTAGTTTAGGCCTAGGACATCTCACATTGGGCTGACATTTGTGACCACTGGATTTGCCGGGCGGGTCCGGGCAGGTTTACGTCACAAACGAGTCCAACCTCGTGTCCTAAGCATTGACTAACACTTAAAATCTTTTACCCCAGTTTTAATAATTCCCTATTCAAATTATTAATTAAGTCAACTTTTAATGATGTCCATAATTGACTCAATTATGGCCATCCACTTATGGAATGCAAAATCATATCAATTGCACCCCAACTTTTTAATATTAAATTCTTAATATTACCCCTACCCCACGTTTATACGTTCGCTTATTCAACGCATAATATAGGCTAGACTTGTATAGTCTAACACCTAGCACAAAGATAAATTATCACAACATATAGACAATTAAAATAAATCTAATCATAATAGGGGTGAAACTTGCATAAACTACACATGTTAAGGATCAAAAGGTGTCAACTTGTTAAATGTCTCAATTTATATGATATGATCATAGCCCAAATCTATACATAAACTTGCACATGGGGTTTTTAAGCAACATAATGATGGTGTGAACTAGCATAGGATATCACATATGTCATAGCATAATTCTAGATGTCATAATAGATGTCTTGGTATATGTTCATAACTTTTCTAATCAATCTAACTTGCATATGTGACTTGTCATATAGATCAACATAACCCAAACATGATGATTTAATTAATATGAACTAACTAGCATAGATGGTAACATCATGGCCTTTTTAACATGTATGATTCATCACAACTTAGCATAGAAACTTTCAACATACATAACATCATCATAGCATGATTTACAACATATAAGATATCATCATCACATAACATTGGATTTACAATATACATGATAGCAAAAGGGGTTTACAACAACATATATGATAATTCACATCATCTACTCATAATCCATTCGTAACTCAACCTAATTAAAATGATAATAATCTTGTTAAGATCATCATACTCACAATTTAGAGAAGAAAAGAGAGAGTTTTGCTTTTCTTTAGGGTTGAGAGAATTAGAATTGAATTTGCTTTTCTTCTTTCTTAGTTGGTGGCGGCTCCATTGATTTCCATGGCGATGGTATGACGGTAACTATTCTATTTTAATTATGTTTAGGGTTAGCATTAGGATGTATTTATAGGTGTAGGAAGTTATTTAGGACCATTAGATTAACCCTGAACCATGAGAACCAATCAAATGCAAAATCTGCATTTGAGCGAATCGGCCCACTGGTTGACAGCCAAACACCCTGGATTAACCCCTAGTCGACCCAGCGGGGCTCGAGTCGACCTCAAAAATGGGCCGGTTCGGTTATTCCCCCTCCCAATTCGCTGTTTTGAACTTTTTCGCATATTTATTTATTTAATTTTTAATTTATATATATATATATATATATATCAATATATATATATTTCTCTGCGCAACCCATTTCACTTAATTCTTTTCTAAAAATTAAGTATAATTTAATTTGTGAATTTTAATGTTATAAAATTACGGGGTGTTACAGTGACTGGATATGTACTTCTCATTTGATGATTTAATTTCGTGGCCCTGAGAGAGGTAGCAGCCAACGCTCAATGACCTCAAATTTTCTTTTAATTCCTAAATTTCTTCCGTTGATTTGTCCATGACGAAATTCACAGGGAAGTGATTTTCTATGGATACGGATGTTTTCTGGGGGATCCAGATGAAACCATTGTGTATCTGCGATTCATGAACAATCAATGTATCAACATCACATTGGTACTTTCCGTATCTGTTTTTTTAAAGGAAATTTTGAAATATTTTCACTAGGAGTTGAAGTAAGGATGTATGTAGTACTTGGAGATTTTGGTCGTGCGCCTGGCCAGCGTATGCCTAACATCTGTAAGGACGATAATAGACTTGTCAAACTTCGAGTTATTAAGTATTTTCAAAATTTTAAATAACAAATCAATAATCTGAAGTCAAAATTTATGTAATTGCAACAAGTAAGTTAAGAAAAAGGTTTTCAAAGCATTTTCAAAGTACATAGCTTTTGAGGAATAATACAAATATTTTCTACATGAATTTCGAATTATGGAAAATTTCAAGTTTTCAATTTACAAATTGTCAACTTGAAGAAAAGCTGTTATTTACACTCTTAAATGAGTGTTGGGAAATATTAAATGGATTGAATGTAAAGGGATTGAGTTGAACTTGGATTGTAAGGAATAAGTTCGACAATGAATAAGTAAACATCGAAAGACGAGGTTATAAAGAAATTGGAATTATGGGAAATGCAAAAAGAAATTGGTTTTGAAAGGAAATTTTTCGATTTAATTGAATATGTTACATAAACAAAGAGGATCGATAACTTAAATATCGATATGTAAATTAGTTATGGAGAAATTTGAAGTATACATTGATATAACTCTAACGACCTCTCCTTTTCGAGGACGAAAAGTTTTAAAGGGGGGAAGAATGTAACGTCCTGGAAATTTTTACAACCGGAATACAGAGTTAATTAAATAATGAATTATTAATACTTAGTTTGATACTGATATTGGAGCTAAAAACTGAATATATATGGTTTCATGATTTGTTGAGAATCAGATATTTATTGGAATTGAATTTAACTAGATATTTGAATTGTATTTGAAAATCGATTGGAACATAAAAATGATCGGATTTAAAAATAAATGTTATTAATGTTAAATAAATTGGAGATTTTTTTTGGAAAATCGGTTCGGATATGTGTGTATTCGTATATATATAGAGATTAAATTTAACATTGGAAATCTGGAAGCGAACGGAAGTGCTGGTGGACAAACGGAATGAAATCAGTGAACCGATAAATAATTTAAAATTTAAAATAACGTTGTACATAAATAGAGTCGGATTACAATTAAATTGACTTCTTTGAATTTAGAACATTGAAACGAACGGATATGTATAATTTTTGTTGGGTTTGGAGTATGAGTCGACGGTATAAAGCGTCCGTAGCAATTCGTGGTAGAGTTTTAATATAAAATTTACTGTGAATAGACCTCCCTTAAATAATTATACCCTAAGATATAAACTTCCCCTGATAAAGCTCAAGCCGACCTAAAAACTGGTGTGCGCAGACACCCTAAGGCTCTATGACATGATTTCGTTCTTATCCTTTTATTTTTCCTTTATAAAAATCAAGCCGTTGTCCCAAATTTCTTCAACCAAATCAGTTTTCCCTAATTGATTTTCTCCAAAATCACAAAGTAATCGTTCCTTTCTGATGGCCGAAGCCCTAATCGAACTCGGTCCTCTTCCAAACCAATGAATAAGTGGCCACCACCGAAGTCCATCATCCCCCTTTCATCGAAGCCATAACAACCACAACTCCACCGAAACCGCCTCCATCTTAGCCGATGTCGTCTAAAGCACCACAAGTTGTGGTCTTTCGATAAAAGTTAAGCCTCAGCCTTTGTAGCTATCGCTTCCTGTCCACTGATTCAAGGTGAGCATTCACTCACGATTAAGCATTGATTCAAGTTCATTAACTTCGATAATTAGTTTAAATAAAATAGTTAATTTGCGTTGCTTGGGTTGGATTACTCCACTTCGTGCTTTGCTCTCATATGTGCTTATCAGACGTGTTTGCTCTATTTTACTCTTGCGGCCTGTATACGAATCAAAGATTATACTGCATTTGTTTTACTTAAGTAATATAACAGTTGTTTTACTCAATTTTATAGAAAATGATAATGCAATGTTTTTTTTGCAAAATTTTAATATAAAGGAAAACTGAAATAAAATTTCCCAGTTAGATGTAACATTAAATCTTACGGACTGGTGTACAAGATAAGCTACAATAGTGATTATTCTGTTAAATTATCGGATTAAATGATATGTTAACCGTCTTGCAATCTCATACTAACACACAATACTGGTGTTACTCTAAACACATTACTATCAAGTTTTTAACAGTCGGCCATCATATTGGACCGTAAGCTCAGCAATCATTAAATTGATTTCTTTAAACTATCATGAGCTAGTAAACTATTTACCATTAATTGCTGGAGCAAAAGTAGGTTGTGTTATTTGCACATGTAAGTCAGTCATGAGTACAATGTTGTTCACAGCTATTTCAATACTTTAGTTAATTCAACGGTTAATCTAGTGTTTTTTTTGTTTTGTGAATCATTGTTTGGGTTGTACACTGATGTTATGACTTGGTACACAATATGGATGCATGTGTTTAGTCCTTGGAATTTTGTCACATTTCCACTTTGTCATGTTGGAACCGTTAGAATGCACCTTTTCTCGTGATAATAATCAATTCATAAGACAGTAGACGCTATGTGCGTAACCATTGATCTAAATCCCTTTTGATTGAAACACTACTTGTAACACCCCGTATTTTCTAAGAATATTAAAGTAACAAATTAAAGAATAATTAATTACACTTGTGAGAAATAAGTGATACAAGTTGCGCCATTACGTTCGTCTCAAAATTCTGCTTAGAATAGAGTCCAAGTTTTCGAAAATCGGACTTCGTATGAAGAAGTTATTGCCTTCGGAACTTTCAGAAATTTATATAAAACAATTCAGAAAATTAAATTCCAGGGCAGGTCGACCTGGGGGTCGACCTACCCCAGGCCAGGTCGACCAAGGGGTCGACCTCCCTATATACAGGTCGACCTGGGGGTCGACCTCCCCCTCGGGTCAGATCTAAAATCTGACGTTTTTCTTTGTGTGACGATCAGCTGTGTCATTAGAGCTTGTGTGGCAAGTTCTGGTAGGTTCTCTTAGGTTTAAATGGCTTTGATTTACTCTAGGTTAATCTAACGGCTCCTATTAAATCAAACATCTATATAAGCAACCTAAATCTAAACCCTAAGCCACACAAAAAAATTCCTAAGACCGTCATGCTTTCAATACTCAATCTAGAGTAGCCGCCATTCTCATTCAACTAGGAAGCAAGTTAGTACAAATCAAATCTAATTCAACTAAGAGAATCCAATGTCTATAACAAAGGAGAGCTATTCAATTTCAAAATACAGATCCCAGAAAAACAAGACTTTCTTTTGTTTGTAAATCCTGTTATTATTTAGATGTGAACGATTAAAAGTTGTGATTTGTAATAAAATGAAAACTAGAATAATTCCTAGTTGTAAGATAATGACGATGCTGATTTATGCCTATTCTTGTAACGATTCTATCGTATATGCTTGTGAGATTATTGTGGTTATATGTTGATGTTAAACCAATCATATATTATGTAAATTTGCTGACTTTTTCATGTTATGTAACATGCAAGTTGTTTAGATCTATGTTTATTGAATCAAGCAAGTTGTTTAGATCTACATTTAGATCTATGTTTATTGAATCATGCAAGCTGTTTAGATCTATGTTTGTTGAATCATGCAAGTTGTTTAGATCTACATTTAGATCTATATTTATTAAATCATGCAAGTTATTAGGCCAAGACATGTATTATGTTTAGATCAACATTTAGATCTATGTTTATTGAATCATGCAAGTTGTTAGGCTAAGACATGTATCATGTTTAGATTCACATTTAGATCTATGAGAAGTGGATCCAAAAATTAAAGCTCATATTTACATTCCTTGTTAAACTTGTGTAAAACCATATGCTTAAGATTCATGTTTGTTGGATCCAAGTAAAAGTTCATATTTACATGCCTTGTTAAACCTGTGTAATTCCATATGTTTAAGATTCATGATTATTGGATCCAAATTAAAGTTTACATTCACATGTCTAGTTGAACTTGTGCAATTCTATATGCTTAAGGTTTATATTCATTGGACCCAAAATAAAAGTTTGCATTTACATGCCTAGTTGGATTTGGGAAATTTCATATGTTTAAGACCCATGTTAATTAGATCCAAAAATGCAAGTTCACCTTTATATGACTAATTGGAATTGTGTAGTTCTACGTAAACTCCCATCCATATGCTTATGGTTCATGTTGATTAGGCTCAAATTTGAAAGTTCATAATTAAACATATATTTATTCTATGCCAAATTTATGTGACATGTGTTGGATCCATATTATGCTTGTCTTGAATGTTACGTGTCTCTTCCTTTTCCCCTCTTGATTTGTGGTAAGGTTAAGTTAAAACAAGAGGGCAACACTTAACCAATATTACTTGATTTGTGGTAAGGTTAAGTTAAAACAAGAAGGCAACACTTAACCAATTAAACTTGATTTGTGGTGGGGTTAAGTTAACACAAGAAGGCAACACTTAACAATTAAAATTGGTTTGTGGTAAGGTTAAGTTAAA
This sequence comes from Allium sativum, assembly GCA_030737875.1. Taxonomy (NCBI): domain Eukaryota; kingdom Viridiplantae; phylum Streptophyta; class Magnoliopsida; order Asparagales; family Amaryllidaceae; genus Allium; species Allium sativum. The sequence goes on along the minus strand of CM060916.1, from coordinate 1,038,893,024 downwards.
ACAAGAGGGCAACACTTAACCAATATAACTTGATTTGTGGTAAGGTTAAGTTAAAACAAGAGGGCAACACTTAACCAATATAACTTGATTTATGGTAAGGTTAAGTTAAAACAAGAGGGCAACACTTAACCAATATAACTTGATTTGTGGTGGGGTTAAGTTAACGCAAGAAGGCAACACTTAACCAAAGTAACATGACAAGTAGGTGGTTAAGTTAACTTGAATTGACTAATGACACTTAACCAACACAACATGATGAACACGCGGGGTTAAGTTAACTTGAATTGATTTGATGACACTTAACCAATACAACATGATAAATATGTGGGGTTGAGTTAACTTGACGAACAAGCGGGGTTAAGTTAATAGGAAACACTTAACCAATTCAACATGATAAGTGAGGAGGGTTAAGTTAATGAGAAACACTTAACCAACATGACATGATTAATGGGTGGGTTAAGTTAACATGAACGGGCGACACTTAACTAATATGACATAATGTGTGGGAGGGTTAAGTACATATCGGGTTGGTGGGTAATATTAGTAAACATAGGCCCACAAACTTAACTGTTAAATAAACATGCTTGAATCAATGGGAAGGTTAAGTACATCCCGTGTAGGTGTGTAATATTAGTAAATATAGGCCCACAAACTTAACCTTTAATAAAACATGCTAGAATCGGTGGGAGGGTTAAGTACATCTCGTGTAGATGGGTAATATTTGTATATATAGGCCCACAAACTTAACCAATAGGAAACCCTTGTAATGGGGACACGTTTCAGCAATAACCCACATAGATGTATCACGGTACCCTGAAGTAGGCAGGGCGGGGCACGATTACTGGGCTGATTATAAGCGGTCAAAACAGCGGCATGGGGTACGTCAGTATAGGTTCCGACGGTTTACGGGCGTGCACGTACTCCGGAGTTGGAAAAAGCAGGCACTGATTACCAATAGTTATACACTGTGCATCTTGAATCGTGTCGGGTCGCTATCATAAGGATTGATACACCTTATGGTGGGACCAGCACAGGGTATCTACATGCAAGAGAGGGCCGATTGACACAGACACATGGAACACTAATGCAAGTAAGGAGCTGATCGATAGGGTAGTAAGGGTACGTCTAACATGTTCATGGCAGTTAGGCTGATTGAGTTGGAATCCTCACGATAGATGTACATTCGAAGGCTACCACAATTACGGGGATTGGGATCACGTTATCATTTTATACAGATTACTAGATGGGACACTAGTTAGGTGGTGCAGAAAAGTAAAATGGGTGCGATAGCATATTCAACCTTATTATCTTATTTCTAGGATGATGTCCTAGATTCAGTTTACTCATGTCATAACCCTTTTCTTGTTTGCATGCTAAATAGTCACTGGACTTACCAGACTCATGTCTGACCCATTTTCTTTCGTCTTCTTTTCTTCCGTTCCCCCCCAAAGGTCCACAGGGAGGGAATACTTCAGCTTAGATCGGATCATTTCCAGCTTGAAGAAAGTAGATGTATTGCTTGGAATCTTTTCCTTGGGTTATGGCTTTGGATACTCTCTTATTGGGGATTTATGCTGCCATGCTATTGTTTTAATGCTTCTTTATGTTTTAATTCAAGACAGAAGTTCTATGTATTACTTTTAAGTATGATTGAGACAACTGATGTAAAAGCTTAAATGAACCACATTGTTTATAAAATGATTTTTATTTTCTGCTGCTTTATTTTTTTGTCTTGTAATTCATCTGCATCTTTTACCTATAATGCTCCACCAAAGTTAGGGCATTCCCTTTATGAGTGACCTTAACGGAGGTGGGGTGTTTCACTTGGTATAAGAGCTGTAGGTTACCTGATCAGATAATTTGAAAAATTATTTTCAAAACGGTTTTAAAAGAAGCATTTTCAAAAGAAATTTTTTGTTTTAATGGCATATTCCCCAAAGTCGTAAGCACTATCTTTTGATCCTCTGTTTGAATTCTTGTTTCCTTCTTTCCGAAGTCTCCGGGGCTCCTGGCTTTCTGCGAGGTAACCTCATCGCGGCACGGTTCTGTAGGCTCGACGAGACTACGACACTTGTCAAAGGGCAAATAAGTGCCCAACTTCCATCTATAGACGCAGTAGTTTCACCTATGGCTAATTTTCTCTCGAGCTTTGTAGGATTTTCTGTGCGATGGATGCAGCTTTCAACAGACCTGTCAATAAGTTACACAAGGATGGCAAAGATGAGAATGAGGGAGTTTGGCTAAGTACCACAACCCAAGGATGAAGAACTCATGGATATAGACTTGGTTCACAAAGGAGGGGAGGAAAGAATAGTAAAACCTAAGACAAGAGGAAGTATCTTTATTATGGTATAACGGGTCGTATAATTAAGGACAAGGGCAAGAACAAAGGACAGGATTTTCAGAAGGGAAAATACATGCTCTCACTGCCAGCATACCTGAGAGGGAGGTAGTAAGGTTTCCATTGAAGGAGTTTAGTTTTTCCTCTTTGATCATCCTGTTAGTACTCTTTTGGATGTTAGCACTTTACATTCGTTTATATCTGCTTCCATTGTTGAGTCTCTGCGCCCTAGTACTTGTATAGTAGAAGATCCCATTATTGTCTCAAATCCAATTTGTGGTTCGGCTCGTTTATCTTTGGTTTGTAAGGATTTGAGATACTTATGTTTTTGGCTTCATGGGCTATGGGTTGATTCTAGGCATGGATTAGTTAGCTAATAATTGTGAAAGGAGGGTAGTTAGAATTTCGACATGCCTTGGGAATACCCTCGAAATTTCGTGCGATCCTAAGGGATCAGTTTGTCTTAACTACCTAGAATCACTTTATGTATTTATCGATGATTTTCGATCTGTTGGAGTAGGCCATGAGTAAGCAAGATGTTTTGATTAGGGTAGGGGTTTTCCCCCTAAAACTCGAGACAGACTTCCGCATATATCTAGTTGACAATGCAAAGCCAGTTATGCGATCAACGATAGTTTTGGAGCAAGATTGGCGAGGATAGCCAGAGTTGGTTAAGTGCTCAATTGTTTGGTTGTTTTGCTAGTATCATCTCACGTAAATCGTCCAAATTCAGAGGAGGTATTCCTTGGGTATTTGTCTGATATTGATTTAGGCCTTTGGGGCTTGTACATGTCAAGTTCGACTAGGATGGTTTGCGCGAGAGATATCGACCCTCAAATTTGTGACATGATGGAAAAGCTAAGTAGAGGAGAGACCTATAATCATCTTAGTATATGCACTTGGTATCATGGTTAACACCTGTTTATCTTGAAAAGATAGTTCGACTACATTGGATACCCTCTAGCATAGTAAGTGATCGAGGTCTTATCTTTACTAGTGGATTTTGGAAATGGAGGTCAAGAAGCTTCGCAACCGTGAAGTTAAATTAGTTAAGGTACAGTGGAGTGAAGCTCAAGAAGATGTGACTTAGAAGACTGAAGACTAAATACGCGCATCATACCCTTTTTAAGGGTATATCCTTGATTCCTCTTTTTCTGTAAGGTTTATCTGCATGCTAGGCTTTATCTTTTAAGTATACCCTCTCGGTCCTATCCTCGATCCTTAGGTAGAAACTAATGTATGTAAACATGTGTTTGAGACATGTTATGTTTGGTGGATGCAAGTGTTTGCTAGTGGTTGCTTGTGCGTGCATATACACACATTAGGCACTAGATCGGCTTAGTCACTTTCATATTGCATATGCATGAGTGAACTTTTATATATATATATATATATATATATATATATTGAAACTTGATGTGTTGTCATATGGATATTGCATTTTTATGAATGATTGTGCACTCATGTAGAAGTTATAAAGTACGATTAGGAATAATTGCATACATGATGGGCTCATGGCACTGACATAATTCGCATTGAGGAGGTCAACTGAATTTGTAGACTGCCTGGTTTTTGCACTAGCTAAGGACATGTACACACACTATGCATATGATCATGAAAACATTAGAAACCTTTTTAAGGACAATGGACGCCTGTAATTGAATGGTTGAGTAGATGGATGTTGGATGGTAGGATATACATTCTTCTTAACTTGAAGCTTAAGGGGACGAAATCCTTTAAGGAGGGGAGAATGTAACACCCTGTATTTTCTAAGAATATTAAAGTAATGAATTAAAGAATAATTAATTACAAATTTGAGATTGCGTTCGTCTTGAAATTCTGCTAGGAATAGAGTCCAAGTTTTCGAAAATCGGACTTCGTATGAAAAAGTTATAGCCCTCGGAACTTTCAGAAATTTATATAAAACAATTCAGAAAATTAAATACCAGGGCAGGTCGACCTGGGGGTCGACCCACCCAAGGCCAGGTCGACCAGGGGGTCGACCTCACTATATGCTTGTCGACCTAAGGGTCGACCTGGGGGTCAACCTCCCCGTCGGGTCAGATCTGAAATCTGACGTTTTCCTTTGTGTGACGATCTGCAGTGTCATTAGGGCTTGTGTGACAAGTTCTGGTTGGTTCTCTTAGGTTTGAAGGGCTTTGATTTGCTCTAGGTTAATCTGATGGCTCCTATTAAATCAAACTTCTATATAAGCAACCTAAATCTAAACACTAAGCCACACAAAAATATTCCTAAGACCATCATGCTATCAACACTCAATCTAGAGTAGCCGCCATTCTCATTCAACTAGGAAGCAAGATAGGAATTACAAATCAAATCTAATTCAACTAAGAGAATCCAACGTCTACAACAAAGGAGAACTATTCAGTTTTAGAATACAGATCCCAGAAAAACAAGACTTTCTTTTGTTTGTAAGTCCTGTTATTATTTAGATGTGAACGAATAAAAGTTGTGATTTGTAATAAAATGAAAACTAGAATAATTCCTAGTTGTAAGATAATGATGATGCTGATTTATGCCTATTCTTGTAACGATTCTATCGTATATGTCTGTGAGATTATTGTGGTTATATGTTGATGTTAAACAAATCGTATATTATGTAAATTTGCTGACTTTTTCATGTTATGTAACATGCAAGTTGTTTAGATCTATGTTTATTGAATCATGCAAGTTGTTTAGATCTACATTTAGATCTATCTTTATTGAATCATGCAAGTTGTTTAGATCTATGTTTGTTGAATCATGCAAGTTGTTTAGATCTACATTTAGATCTATGTTTATTAAATCATGCAAGTTATTAGGCCAAGACATGTATTATGTTTAGGTTTACATTTAGATCTATGTTTATTGAATCATGCAAGTTGTTAGGCTAAGACATGTATTATGTTTAGATTCACATTTAGATCTATGAAAAGTGGATCCAAAAATTAAAGCTCATATTTTCATGCCTTGTTTAACTTGCGTAAAACCGTATGCTTAAGATTCATGTTTGCTGGATCCAAGATAAACGTCCATATTTACATGCCTTGTCAAACCTTTGTAATTCCATATGTTTAAGATTCATGATTATTGGATCCAAATTAAAGTTTACATTCACATCTCATTTGAACTTGTGCAATTCTATATGCTTAAGTTTTATGTTCATTGGACCCAAAATAAAAGTTTGCATTTACATGCCTAGTTGGATTTGGGTAATTTCGAATGTTTAAGACCCATGTTAATTAGATCCAAAAATGCAAGTTCACCTTTATATGACTAATTGGAATTGTGTAGTACTATGTAAACTCCCATCCATATGCTTGTGGTTCATGTTGATTAGGCTCAAAATTGCAAGTTCATAATTAAACATATATTTATTCTATGCCAAATTTATGTTACATATGTTGGATCCATATTATGCTTGTCTTGAATGTTGCATGTCTCTTCCTTTTCCCCTCTTAATTTGTGGTAAGGTTAAGATAAAACAAGAGGGCAACACTTAACCAATATAACTTGATTTGTGGTAAGGTTAAGTTAAAACAAGAGGGCAACACTTAACCAGTATAACATGGTTTGTGGTAAGGTTAACTTAAAACAAGAGGGCAACACTTAGCCAATATAACTTGATTTGCGGTAAGGTTAAGTTAAAACAAGAGGGCAACACTTAACCAATATAACTTGATTTGTGGTAAGGTTAAGTTAAAACAAGAGGGCAACACTTAACCAATATAACTTGATTTGTGGTGGGGTTAAGTTAACCCAAGAAGGCAACACTTAACCAAAGTAACATGACAAGTAGGTGGGTTAAGTTAACTTGAATTGACTGATGACACTTAACCAATACAACATGATGAACACACGGGGTTAAGTTAACTTGAATTTATTTGATGACACTTAACCAATACAACATGATGAATACGTGGGGTTGAGTTAACTTGACGAACGAGTGGGGTTAAGTTAATAGGAAACACTTAACCAATTCAACATGATAAGTGAGGAGGGTTAAGTTAATAAGAAACACTTAACCAACATGACATAATTAATGGGTGGGTTAAGTTAACATGAACGGGCGACACTTAACCAATATGACATACTGTGTAGGAGGTTTAAGTACATATCGGGTTGGTGGGTAATATTAGTAAATATAGGCCCATGAACTTAACCGTTAAATAAACATCCTTGAATCGATGGGAAGGTTAAGTACATCTCATGTAGGTGGGTAATATTAGTAAATATAGGCCCACAAACTTAACCGTTAAGAAAACATGCTAGAATCGGTGGGAGGGTTAAGTACATCTCGTGTAGATGGGTAATATTTGTATATATAGGCCCACAAACTTAACTAATAGGAAACCCTAGTAATGGGGACTCGTTTCATCAGTAACCCACATAGACGCATCACGGTACCCTGAACTAGGCAGGGTGGGGCACGATTATTGGGCTGATTTTAAGCGGTAAAAACAGCGGCAGGGGGTACGTCAGTATAGGTTTCGACGGTTTACGGGTGTGCACGTACTCCGCAGTGGGAAAAAGCAGGCACTGAGTACCAATAGTTATACACTGTGCATCTTGAATCATGTCGGGACGCTATCATAAGGATTGATACACCTTATGGTGGGACCAACACAGGGTATCTACATGCAGGAGAGGGCCGATTGACACAGACACATGAAACATTAATGCAAGTAAGGAGTCGATCGATAGGGTAGTAAGGGTACATCTAACATGTTCATGGCAATTAGGCTGACTGAAGTGGAATCCTCACGATAGATGTACACCTGAAGGCTACCACAATTACCGGGATTGGGATCATGTTATCATTTTATACAGATTACTAGTTGGGACACTTGTTAGGTGGTGTAGAGAAGTAAAATGGGTGCGATAACATATTCAGTCTTATTATCTTATTTCTAGGGTGATGTCCTAGATTCAGTTTATTCATGTCATAACCCTTTTCTTGTTTACATGGTAAATAGTCACTGGACTTACCAGACTCATGTCGACCCATTTTCTTTCATCTTCTTTTCTTCCACTCCCCCCAAGGTCCGCAGGGAGGGAATACTTCAGCTTAGATCGGATCATTTCCATCTTGAAGAAAGTAGATGTATTGCTTGGAATCTTTTCCTTGGGCTATGGCTTTGGATACTCTCTTATTGGGGATTTATGTTGCCTTACTGTTGTTTTAATGCTTCTTTATGTTTTAATTCAAGACAGAAGTTCTATGTATTACTTTTAAGTATGATTGAGACAACTGTTGTAAAAGCTTGACTGAACCACATTGTTTAGAAAATGATTTTTATTTTCCGCTGCTTTATTTGTCTGTCTTGTAATTCATCTGCATCTTTTACATATAATGCTCCACCATAGTTAGGGCATTCCCTTTATGAGTGACCTTAATGGAGGTGGGGTGTTTCACTTGGTATAAGAGCTGAAGGTTACCGGATCAGATAAAAGATTTGAAAATTTATTTTCAAAATGGTTTTAAAAGAAGCATTTTCAAAAGAAAAGTTTTGTTTTAAAGGCATATTCCCCAAAGCCATAATCACTATCTTTTTATCCTCTGTTTGAATCCTTGTTTCCTTCTTTCCTAAGTCTCCGGGGCTCCTGGCTTTCTGGGAGGTAACCTCATCGCGGCATGGTTCTATAGGCTCGAAGAGATTACAACACTTGTCAAAGGGCAAATAAGTGCCCAACTTCCATCTATAAACGTAGTAGTTTCACCTACGGGTAATTTTCTCTCGAGCTTTGTAGGATTTTCTGTGTGATGGAGGCAGCTTTCAAGAGACCTGTCAACAAGTTACACAAGGATGGCAAAGATGAGAATGAGGGAGTTTGGCTAAGGAGAACAACCCAAGGATGAAGAACTCATGGATATAGACTTGGTTCAAAAAGGAGGGGAGGAAATAATAGTAAAACCTAAAACAAGAGGAAGTATCTTTATTATGGTATAACGGGTCGTATAATTAAGGACAAGGGCAAGAACAAAGGACAGAATTTTCAGAAGGGCAAATACATGCTCTCACTGCCAGCGTACCTGAGAGGGAGGTAGTAAGGTTTCTGTTGAAGGAGTTTAGTTTTTCCTCTTTGATCATCCTATTAGTACTCTTTTTGATGTTAGCACTTCACATTCGTTTGTATATGCTTCCATAGTTGAGTCTCTGCACCCTAGTACTTGTATAGTAGAAGATCCCATTATTGTCTCAAATCCAATTTGTGGTTCGGCTCGTTTATCTTTGGTTTGTATGGATTTGAGATACTTATGTTTTTGGTTTCATGGCCTATGGGTTGATTCTAGGCATGGATTAGTTATCTAGTAATTGGGAAAGGAGGGTAGTTAGACTTTAGACTAGCCTCGGGAATACCCTCGAAATTTCATGCGATCCTAAGGCATCAGTTTGTCTTAACTACCTAGAATCACTTTATTTATTTATCGACGATTTTCGATCCGTTGGAGTAGTCCATGAGTAAGCAAGATGTTTTGATTAGGGTAGGGGTTTTCCCCTAAAAACTCGAGATAGACTTCCGCATATATCTAGTTGACAATGCAAAGCCAGTTATGCGATCAACGATAGTTTTGGAGCAAGATTGGCGAGGATAGCCAGAGTCGGTTAAGTGCTCAATTGTTTGGTTGTTTTTCTAGTATCATCTCACGTAAATCGTCCAAATTCAGAGGAGGTATTCCTTGGGTGCTTGTCTGATATTGGTTTAGGCCTTTGGGGCTTGTACTTGAGGGATGTCAAGTTCGACCAGGATGGTTTGCGTGAGAGATATCGACCCTCAGATTTGTGACATGATGGAAAAGCTAAGTAGAGGAGAGACCTGTAATCATCTTAGTATATGCACTTGTTATCATGGTTAACACCTGTTTATCTTGGAAAGATAGTTCGACTACATTGGATACCCTCTAACATAGTAAGTGATCGAGGTCCTATCTTTACTAGTGGGTTTTGGAAATGGAGGTCAAGAAGCTTCGCAACCGTGAAGTTAAATTAGTTAAGGTACAGTGGAGTGAAGCTCAAGAAGATGCGACTTAGAAGACTGAAGACTAAATACGCGCATCATACCCTTTTTAAGGGTATATCCTTGATTCCTCTTTTTCTGTAAAGTTTATCTGCATGCTAGTCTTTATCTTTTAAGTATACCCTCTCGGTCCTATCCTCGATCCTTAGGTAGAAGCCAATGGATGTAAACATGTGTTTGAGACATGTTATGTTTGGTGGACGCAAGTGTTTGCTAGTGGTTGCTTGTTGGTGCATATACACACATTAGGCATTAAATCGGCTCAGTCACTTTCATATTGCATATGCATGAGTGAACTGTTATATATATAGATTGAAACTTGATGTGTTATCATATGGATATTGCATTTGTATGAATGATTGTGCACTCATGTAGAAGTTATAAAGTACGATTAGGAATAATTGCATACATGATGGGCTCATGGCACTGACATAATTCGCATTGAGGAGGTCAACTGAATCAGTTGACTGCCTGATTTTTGCACTAGCTAAGGACATGTACACACACTATGCATATGATCATGAAAGCATTAGAAACCTTTTTAAGGACAATGGACGCCTATAATTGAATGGTTGAGTAGATGGATGTTGGATGGTAGGATATACTTTCTTCTTAACTTGAAGATTAAGGGGACGAAATCCTTTAAGGAGGGGAGAATGTGACACCCCGTATTTTCTAAGAATATTAAAGTAAAGAATTAAAGAATAATTAATTAAAAATGTGAGAAATAGGCGAAACGGGTTGTGCCATTGCGTTCGTCTCGAAATTCTACTTGGAATAGAGTCCAAGTTTTCAAAAATCGGACTTCATATGAAGAAGTTATGGCCCTCGGAACTTTCAGAAATTTATATAAAACAATTCAGAAAATTAAATACCAGGGCAGGTCGACCTAGGGGTCGACCTACCCCAGGCCAGGTCAACCAGGGGGTCGACCTCCCTATATACTTGTCGACCAGGGGGTCGACCTCCCCCTCGGGGTTCGATCTGAAATATGTCATTTTTCTTTGTGTGACGATCTGCTGTGTCATTAGGGCTTGTGTGGCAAGTTCTGGTTGGTTCTCTTAGGTTTAAATGGCTTTGATTTGCTCTAGGTTAAGCTGACGGCTCCTATTAAATCAAACTTCTATATAAGCAACCTAAATCTAAACACTAAGCCACATAAAAATATTCCTAAGACCGTCATGCTGTCAACACTCAATCTAGAGTAGCCGCCATTCTCATTCAACTAGGAAGCAAGTTAGGAATTACAAATCAAATCGAATTCAACTAAGAGAATCCAACATCTACAACAAAGGAGAGCTATTCAATTTCAGAATACATATCCCAGAAAAATAAGACTTTCTTTTGTTTGTAAGTCCTGTTATTATTTAGATGTGAACGATTAAAAGTTGTGATTTGTAATAAAATGAAAACTAGAATAATTCCAAGCTGTAAGATAATGACGATGCTGATTTATGCCTATTCCTGTAACGATTCTATCGTATATGCTTGTGAGATTATTGTGGTTATATGTTGATGTTAAACCAATTGTATATTTTGTAAATTTGCTGACTTTTTCTTGTTATGTAACATGCAAGTTATTTAGATATATGTTTATTGAATCATGCAAGTTGTTTAGATCTACATTTAGATCAATGTTTATTGAATCATGCAAGTTGTTTAGATCTATGTTTGTTGAATCATGCAAGTTGTTTAGATCTACATTTAGATCTATGTTTATTAAATCATGCAAGTTATTAGGCCAAGACATGTATTATGTTTAGATCTACATTTAGATCTATGTTTATTGAATCATGCAAGTTGTTAAGCTAAGACATGTATTATGTTTAGATTCAAATTTAGATCTATGAAAAGTGGATCCAAAAATTAAAACTCATATTTACATGCCTTGTTAAACTTGTGTAAAACCATATGCTTAAGATTCATGTTTGTTGGATCCAAGATAAAAGTTCATATTTACATGCCTTGTTAAACCTTTGTAATTCCATATGTTTAAGATTCATGATTATTGGATCCAAATTAAAGTTTACATTCACATGTCTAGTTGAACTTCTGCAATTCTATATGCTTAAGGTTTATGTTCATTGGACCCAAAATAAAAGTTTGCGTTTACATGCCTAGTTGGATTTGGGTAATTTTGTATGTTTAAGACCCACGTTAATTAGATCCAAAAATGCAAGTTCACCTTTACATGACTAATTGGAATTGTGTAGTTCTATGTAAACTCCCATCCACATGCTTATGGTTCATGTTGATTAGGCTCAAAATTGCAAGTTCATAATTAAACATATATTTATTCTATGCCAAATTTATGTGACATATGTTGGATCCATATTATGCTTGTCTTTAATGTTATGTGTCTCTTCCTTTTACCCTCTTGATTTGTGGTAAGGTTAAGTTAAAACAAGTGGGCAACACTTAACCAATATAACTTGATTTGTGGTAAGGTTAAGTTAAAACAAGAGGGCAACACTTAACCAATATAACTTGATTTGTGGTAAGGTTATGTTAAAAAAAGAGGGAAACACTTAACCAATATAACTTGATTTGTGGTAAGGTTAAGTTAAAACAAGAGGGCAACACTTAACCAATATAACTTGATTTGTGGTAAGGTTAAGTTAAAACAAGAGGGCAACACTTAACCAATATAACTTGATTTATGGTGGGGTTAAGTTAACACAAGAAGGCAACACTTAACCAAAGTAACATGACAAGTAGGTGGGTTAAGTTAACTTGAATTTATTGATGACACTTAACCAATACAACATGATGAACATGTGGGGTTAAGTTAACTTGAATTGATTTGATGACACTTAACCAATACAACATGATGAATACGTGGGGTTGAGTTAACTTGATGAACGAACGGGGTTAAGTTAATAGAAAACACTTAACCAATTCAACATGATAAGTGAGGAGGGTTAAGTTAATAAGAAACACTTAACCAACATGACATGATTAATGGGTGGGTTAAGTTAACATGAACGGGCGGCACTTAACCAATATGACATAATGTGTGGGAGGGTTAAGTACATATCGGGTTGGTGGGTGATATTAGTAAATATAGGCCCACAAACTTGACCGTTAAATAAACATGCTTGAATTGATGGGAAGGTTAAGTACATCTCATGTAGGTGGGTAATATTAGTAAATATAGGCCCACAAACTTAACCGTTAAGAAAACATGCTAGAATCGGTGGGAGGGTTAAGTACATCTCGTGTAGGTGGGTAATATTTGTATATATAGGCCCACAAACTTAACCAATAGGAAACCCTATTAATGGGGACCCGTTTTAGCAGTAACCCTCATAGATGTATCACGGTACCCTGAATTAGGCAGGGTGGGGCACGATTACTGGGCTGATTATAAACGGTCAAAACAGCGGCAAGGGGTACGTCAGTGTAGGTTCCGACGGTTTACGGGCGTGCACGTACTCCGGAGTGGGAAAAAGCAGGCACTAAGTACCAGTAGTTATACACTGTGCATCTTGAATCGTGTCGGGTCGCTGTCATAGGGATTGATACACCTTATGGTGGGACCGGCACAGGGTATCTACATGCAAGAGAGGGCCGATTGACACAGACACATGGAACATTAATGCAAGTAAGGAGCCGATCGATAGGGTAGTAAGGGTACATCTAACATGTTCATGGAAATTAAGATGATTGAGGTGGAATCCTCACGATAGGTGTACACCTGAAGGCTACCACAATTGCGGGGATTGGGATCACGTTATCATTTTATACAAATTACTAGTTGGGACACTAGTTAGGTGGTGCAGAGAAGTAAAATGGGTGCGATAGCATATTCAGCCTTATTATCTTATTTCTAGGGTGATGTCCTAGATTCAGTTTATTCATTTCATAACCCTTTTCTTGTTTACATGCTAAATAGTCACTGGACTTACCAGACTCATGTCTGACCCATTTTCCTTTGTCTTCTTCTCTTCTGTCCCCCCCCAGGTCCGTAGGGAGGGAATACTTCAGCTTAGATCGGATCATTTCCAGCTTGAAGAAAGTAGATGTATTGCCTGGAATCTTTTCCTTGGGCTATGGCTTTGGATACTCTCTTATTGGGGATTTATGTTGCCTTACTGTTGTTTTAATGCTTCTTTATGTTTTAATTCAAGACAGAAGTTCTATGTATTACTTTTAAGTATGATTGAGACAACTTTTGTAAAAGCTTGACTGAACCACATTGTATATAAAATGATTTTTATTTTCCGCTGCTTTATTTGTCTATCTTGTAATTCATCTGCATCTTTTACCTATAATGCTCCACCAAAGTTAGGGCATTCCCTTTGTGAGTGACCTTAACGGAGATGGGGTATTTCACAACTGAAAATGCATTATTGTATTTATGATTAACATATCGAGAATTTTTCTGTTTATGCTTAGTTGGGGTGGCAACTGAGTAATTTAGTATATCAGAATTACTGCCCCCCCCCACTGTATCGAAGATGCAAAAAAAATAAAATAAAATAAAATATGTATATAGTTATATGCTTTCTGCATGTGCGAATACGCATGCAGTTCGATCTTGGTTTGCCCCTACACCATGCATTCTAACTTTATACTTGTTACACATCGGTAAATGTGTGTATATAATTGTATATTATGTGTGTATACACACAAGCAATAATACACATGTTTATGTAGTTGTACATGGTAGATCAGGGTTGTTACTTCATGATTTTGTTGCATTATTGACCTGGATGAACATATTACATATATGTGAGTTGATGCTGTATAAATATAGAGTATGTTAGTTATGGTAGCCTCATCTATGTAATCCTTGTTGCCTTATTAAACCTGAAGCATATTCTTTGGTTTACATGAAGTGATATTGCATGGGTACTAAACATTGGGACCCTTGGGTAGATGCATACATCTGTAAGACCAATATTTCATTATGATAGTCATTTAAAGGCCTTCTATTGAATTTCCCGAACCCGAATGCATATATGATCATGCAAGCTCTATAGCCTAGGAAATACACATGCTCCATTTGTTATCAAAATATGCATCTCACTGTATTGAATTTGATAATCCTATAATGTTGTAAATGGGCGAAAAACTGAAAGACAGTGGATAACTGTTGAGAGTAGACTTCTCTTGAATTACAAATGTTGAACTATGATCGGATTACCTATGCTTGTATGATTATAAAATGTCACTAAATGATGAAAACACTTTCCAGGAAAGCAACTGAACTTGAGACTTTGTAAAATTCTTCATGCAATGTTACACTTCATTTTGAACATGAACTATTTTGAAACTTCTGACAAATTTGTTTTGGCCATTGGAATTTCCCTGCACTCTAAACTCTGTCCATTGTGCTTGTTAAATTTATCACTAGCAGGCATTTTGGCCTTATATCCACTCACGCCTGGTACATATAAATGTGGGGAGGGTTGTTTGATTCATACTTGTCTTCTGGGAACTTAAGCTACCAACCTGCACCTCTTTGCACTTGTTTGGACTTGGATATGTTAACTCATTTCGAAACCTGCTACGCCCATTTGCATATTGGTACCTTGAGCGCATGGGTTCATATGAAATTAATACACATATATTTATTTCACAACCTGCACTGGTTTGCACTTGTTTGGACTTAGAAAACAATTTTCGAAATCTGCTATGCCCATTTGCATATTGGTACCCTGTAACTCAAACCTGTTATTCTTATTTGCATGTTGATACCCATATCGATACCCTATAACGCAAACCTGCCTGCACCATTTGTTTTCATACATGAAACAATGTGCCTTTCTATGATTACTCTGTCTTCCTTTTTCATGCCGGTTTGGATTTATGCTAGTTTAATTGCATGTCCAGATTGATTTTTATACTCAGACTCCTTGCACTAATTAATTGAGTCCGATCATTTCAGTTGATTAAGTTATTGCCTGGTGACCCATTTGCTCACATGCACTATTATCTCGGGTTCATTTTCAGGATGTTGGGGCAATATACGTGTGCGTGTATATACACACGCATGTATATGCAAGCTTCTGGAATCACCTATGTTATTATTTATATTCGGTTAGGGACGCTGAGGCGGTGTGCACGTGTATACACGTGTACACTCGCAAACACCCTATACCGTTCATCCCTGGAAATAGATAGAACTGATATGAACAGATATCACAATTGTTTATTTTATGTATGACATCGATGTTAGGATTAACTGCTTATTCGGTTTATATGGAAGTTAATTTACTTGAACTATGATTTAATCCTGACTCAGGTGTTTTATGTTTTTACATGGAACGCTCGAGTCAGACCCGAGCATTTCAGATTTAAAGATTTCAGCTTAGGATCCGAAGACGGTCAAAGTTGGGGATTCTGAAGACGGCACGCTCTGAAGTTTTTAAACTAGTAAATACCTTTTTGTATTCAATTGTATTTTCAACACAGCTGTATTAAATATCTTGTATCAAAAATCCTGACTAATATATAAAAGATTATTTTGCTGTTCAATACTGTGTTATTTATTCCGTATTTTTCTGTGTTGATTCTGTCTTCAAGCTCTATAAGCTAATAACGAACCGTCGATTTGAACATTTTAAGTTGGTTTAATCACCAATTTGAAGCGGCCAAATGGCAGGCCATTACAGAAATGGTCATCCTCTGTCGAACATTCTGATGTGTGACCTCATAGGTTATTATAACGATGGCAATAATTTAAATCGTATTTAAATTATAAACAGTGAGCGACATCTAGTAATACATTGCTGCAACCCAAGTTATAATAAGATCAATTAATGATTCGATATAACCTTTTGTGACCAGTGTCTCAATTTAATATAATCATTTTAACTAGTATATCCAGAATTAAACTCGAGGCATGGAATGTATCATCCTCTTTATAATTTAATCAGTTTATCTTGATCGACGAGTAGACTGTTTAAAACCAATCAATATTTGAGCATGGCCATGCATTTCACAGTCTTAGTCAATCAAGAGGCCTATGGATATCACTATGAATATACCATAGATTTGAATTCCTTCTAAATCATTCATAATTTTCATTTGACTCGAGATGTATCCAATAATCACCTTTAACGTCTACTCTGTTACAAGTGACTTTTGATGATATCAAAACAAAAATATCCTCAAATAAAATTATAATGATTTCAGGTCTGAGGACCATTACATCACTGACACTACGATAATAACTTATGATACTATTAATTTTATTCCATGTAGTTTTCTCATGGCGGGTCAGCCCAATACGTTGTTCTCCAATACATATTTATGTCCTGATATTAGCATTATGTATATTAATTATCAATGAGATGTGATCATCAGTCAGTCAACATACTAGTCTCAATGTTTTATTGTTGTCCTTTGTAAACAATAAAATTTGACTAGGGACATTTAAGAATTATAATACTTAATATATTATATAATTTCAAATTCAAGTCACTTTCTTATACTATATAATTCCGTATTATTATTCTAAGGACTTATATTATGTTAATATTTATATTACACAGTAAATATAACATAACAGAATATTTTTATTCCAAATAAAACAATAACATCAATAATGTTATTAATCACATCAAATGAATTGCATCTAGGGCATAAACTAACACTCTTATCTTATTCATTTCAATTATGACACGGAGATCAAGGATATCCATCATCATTCTCGTACTTCATTCCAGTAGCGTTCGTCGAACTAACCTACTTCATTCTGGATTCATCCACCACGTATAAAGTTGCTTAAGTGGTTTTCGTTATTGGAAAGAGTATGACAATATCTGATCCCAATCTTTTTAACAAAAAATGTTTACATTTTTTACACCAGTCAGATTTTTACATTTCAAATGGTTCGTACTTCACATCGAAATATCTTATTTTTCTTTAAATTATTTTATATTCAAATAGATTATACTTTCGTATTTAATATCTATTTTAGTCAAACACAGAATCTTGAAACATTTCAAATCTCGATATAATTTATATGTTAAATAGTTAAATTTGTATACATATATTATATAGTTTAGATATATTTGAAATAGTATGAAAATAAATAGTTTGCATTTAAAATAGAATTATCAAAATTTAATAAAATCTATTGTCAAAATATTAAAGTAGTTTATAAAATAGATAGTTAATTATTAAAATGGTTTATTTAAAATATTGTATAAAAATAAATAGTTTAAAATATAAAATAGTTATTTATTAAAGTATTTTATTTAAAATAGTTACTACATATAAGTTAAAATATCATAGTTTATAAAGTAAAACAATCACTAAGTAAAAATTGTATATATAAGGTTTATAATAAATTAATTAGAATTAGAATTGTTTCTTCTAAATTTTAAACAAAATGGAAATCATGTTCTAGTTTAAAATCAATTTGACTAAATTTTGATATCTCAATTCAAAAAAAGATTCAACTTCCCATTTATATTTCAATTCAATTCAACAATTCGATTCAAATATTTGAAATTTAAATTATAATTCTCACTTTGAATTATTTCAATTTATAAAATATCGAATTCACAATTCAACTATTGCTTAAATCAAGTTAATTTAAAGTAAACTTAAAAGATGGATAAACAATTCAATTTCAATAGATTCGACTCTATTCAATTTCATTTTAACTTCAGTTTACAACCTCAAAAATTTTCTTTCGCTTTTATATTTCAAAATCCAACATTCAAGTTCAAAGGAAATCTATTCAACATATATAATGTCTTTAAAACAATATTTCAAGAGTCATGGTTGAAATAAATTTATTTAACCAACCAGTGTCAGTATATAGTTTTCTATCCTATGGCCAAGTAAAACTTAAAATTTAATTTTAGTATTTTGGGAAAGCATATGTATCATTTCAATCCAAATCAAGTATCATAAGTATTTATCATTTAAACCTATATTCTTAATTTATTTTAATCATTAATCTTGGGTTTATTTGATGCCCGTAACATATAGGGTAAATGATTGGGATTAATCAACACAAACAACGGTCGTATAAAAATCAAGGTGAATAACGGGTAAATTCACACAATTAAACATCAGTAAGTTAAACATATCAAATCCAAGCCATCCATCGCATCAATACATCCATATAGTTAAATATATATAAGTTTGCTAGTTATCAGATGTCGGGTTTTAAACTAGTAATTAAATGTTGAATTTTTAACTTAACTGTAAAATTTAAACTAATAGTCAAATTAAATTACATGATCGATTCCAATTTACATAAATATGCAATTTTAACTACGAAACAACAATTAATACAATCATATCATAACATGATTTTAATTTAACCAACAATCGAATATTTTAGTTAAGCTTGAGTGGGTCTAATCACTCACCTTTAATTTTAAATGTGGTCGAAATCCGAAATAGACCAAAATTTCAAAAGTTTCGAAATCAATCCAAGACAGCTCTACGTTGTCTAGAATTTCGATGCGATCGCAACAGATCCAACTGTGTGTCAATCTGAGTTCGTATGGAAAAGTTATACAAGTTTTATCATTCGAATTTCAAATGGTATAAAATAATTTAATGATCTACTCACCAAATTAGCACCAGCGACATCACCACACTGTGCCTTTCTTCTCCAGCGTGTTACCAACACAACAGATCCCAAACCGCCCTTGACCTCATCAAAACCCAACCCTTTCCGCAGCCCTGTAGTCCGATTGAATGCCACCACGAGGAGCGCCGCCGTCGACTCCACCTGCGCCCTAAACCAGTAATGACTCGATGTTCCCTAACATCGGGAAAAGCCCCAAAACAAATGCGCTTATTTATGCAGATTCTGCTAAATTTAGTTACAAACAACATCGATCATCTATACGGATGTGAAGCCCTCACGATGCTCTACGATGTTCATTTTGGAACCTTTCGATTTTGTTGCGTATATTTGAAGAAATTAGTGATTAAAGTTTTGAATTGTGGTGGCCATTAAATCAGAAAAGAGGCGGCCAACATATTAGATTAGGGTTTAATAATATTTTAATATTAAATTTATCGTTTAACGTGTTTTAAAGCCAAAAACGAGTTTATGTCCGAACCAGGCCTGCTTACAGCCTACCTATAGGTTTTAAGGCCTTCTAAACCCAATGGAACAAGTAGCAAAACCGAATTTGAAAGTTTGTATAGTTTCTCTTAAATTTGATTATTCTAAATACATTATACACAAAATTTTCTACATATTTTAAATTTGCACGATCAAACGACACAACCGATGGCTATCAAATCTTAAACCGTACAATTATTCAATATTCTGGATTCAATGAAACTGGTTTGATCGAAATCAGAGGTCGTTCGAAAAATTTCTATTTTAACTGGTTCATTAATATGTTAAATTATTCAATTCTTGTTTATTCACTTCAAATTAAGTTCAAAAGTTTATTAATAATGTTTCAAATCAAAATAGAATTCAAAATAACTTTATAAATCAAGTTTCATTTATTTGAATCCCAATTTTAATTATTATCACATTCAATTTGGATTTCAATTATAAATTAATCAAGTCCATTTCATTCAAATAATTTAATATTTAATTTCAACTTTCAATATTAATAGATATAAACGAAATCAAATTTTAATTACAATCCATACAAGTTACTATCATCAATATAAGTTAAATTTCATTACTTAAACAATTTAATTAAGATTACATTACACAATTACATAATTAAATCATAAAATTTCATTTATAACCATAAAATATTCAAAAATCATATCAAATTTATTAATTTAAATAGTAGAAAAGTACTGTTGTTACACCTTGACAAGTTAGTTTTTCTCATTGCAAATAACAAAATAAAATAAGAGACAACAGCAGCATCTAAGAGGATAAGGGGCTGAGCTAGGATATGAAAATAAGGATTAAAAAGAGAAGACTGTTGGTGAGTATACATCATTTTGTAAATCTAATATATGAGTGTATGTCCACGGCAACTTTTTCTATCATAATTCAAGGCATACCTAAAGGGTTCATTACACCTTCTAGAGGAGTTTGCCCTGGTGATCCATTGTCCTCATACCTATTTACAATTGCAATTCAATTTTTCTCATTTTTGATGGATGAAGCTACTCGTTTTAAAGCATTTCAACCTAGCAGTTCATTTCAGCCAATCATTTCCCATTTATTATATGCATATGATTTAATGATTTTTGGCAAATCATCTATACAAAATGCTTTTACTCTCAGGATGATTATTCATAAACTAAATGTATATGCTGGTTTACAAGTAAATGCTTCAAAAACTAATGTATTCCTTAGTGCTTCTATAAATAACTCTCTTTATATACTAAACATTCTAGGCTTTGAACAGGGTTCTTTACCTATTAAATATTTAGGAGTTCCACTGTCATCCAATTATTTACATTATTCAGAATGCAATTCTTTAATTCAAAGAGTACAGAGTAAAATTTGAGGATGAGAAATAAAATTATTGAGCTTTGCAGGTAGGGCTGAATTGAATAACACAGTGTTAACTTCTATCATCTTATAATGGTTGTTCATTTATCAAATTCCTGAGTTTGCTTTGGATAAAATTCAATCTCTTTGTGCTGATTTATTTGGGGAGGTACATCACATAAAGTAATGGAGTTCATTGTGTAAACCAAAAGTAGAAAGTGGTATTGGTCTTAAAAAAATTCTGATCTAAAAAAAGCAGCATGTATTAAACTTCTATGAATTTTTTTGCCTAATACTTCTTTATGGAGTAAGTGGATACATAATAGATATTGCAAGGATAAATCATTTTGGTCAATGACAGTGCACAATAATGCTTCATCTACTTGGAAATCTTTTCTTAGATTACGTACAAATTCAAAGCAGCTTTTCAATAAAATAACTTCAAAAGGAGATGAAACTTATCTTTGGTTAGAACCCTGGATTAATTGCCAATGCCTGGTTGATTTAATGGACTATGACAGGCTTCATTTGATTCGAAATTTTGAACAGAAGGTAAGTTCTATTGTGAGAAATGAACATCTTGAACCCGCTATTTATCCTGCAACAAGGGAATTAATTGATGAAATTGGTTCCATCTCTATCTTTCCTAACAGAAATCATGATATATTTGAATGGTTTGAAGGAGGCGTGTTTTCTTTACACAAAGCTAGGGATTATGTGCGATCTCATGAATCTACTGACTCTATTTTTTTCAGTTATTTGGCACAAGAAAAATTGCAAATGTATGGCATTTATTTCTTAACTTGTAGTTTTGGGAAGATTAAACACTAAAGACCGTATTCTTCGATTCAGTAATTTTGCAAACAACATGTGTCCAATTTGTGATAAGCATCCAGAATCCATCCAACATATGTTTTTCCAATGTGATTATGTGTCATTCATCTGGATTTCATTGAGGCAGAAGTTGTTTCTTCCTCTTACACTTCTATCCGATCTAAAAGAAGAGGCGAATTTTCTTCATTCTGCTTTCAAAGCTAAAGATCATGTGAGGGATTTAGCATGTGGTGCTTTTACCACTACTGTATATTTCATATGTAAGGAAAGGAATTCAATGATTTTTCAAAATCAAAGCACTCATTCATCTTCGAAATTAATTCAAATAGAGAAAGAGATCTCTTTTTTATTGCATAATTGTAACAACCTGGAAAATCAGAGCCAATTTTAAAAATTTATTTTAAGGAAATTTTGTTAGAAAATGCGTCAAAATTTAAAATTTTCATTTTTTTAAATTAAATAAAAAGTAATTTTAACATAGCATTTATTTATTTATTTATTCGTGCGCAAGAAACATTAATGTCATTGCCATCTTTCAATTTATATATATATATATATATATATATACCATGAAATGCTTAGCAAAATTTATTCATTTTAACACGTACATACATGTATGCATAAATTTCTATTCACCTGTTGTCTTTCTATCTATTTCTTAGGTTTTACATGTATATACAATGTATACTACATACATGCATGGAAATATGACAATAAATTTTGTGTATTAATTGTAATTTATTTCCAATTTATCACATATGAATTAAATAGCCACTGGTTTTCCACGCTAGTCAATTAATCTATTGCAATCGTTATTTTTTTTAAATTAGTTAACATTCAATGTATTCCTCTAATTACCATTATTAATTAATGTTATCATTTACCTTACAATTTATACAAACATAATGTCCAAATATTACAACATAATGTAAAATACACATTAATTCATATATGTATCTTAAGCATTAATTTTATTCCGTTATTCTCTATATCTATGTGATTTACTTTAAGATTTTTGAATAGAGAAATGATGATCTTTACTTTAATATATCTTCATATAAGTACATATAATACTTAATTTACAGTATTCATTAGTCTAGAAGCAAATTTGGGCTTAAATGAGGAAAAAAGACGTAAATTTAGAGTGGGAAACTAGGAAGAATTTGCAGTAATTATATTTAGACTCTAAAGCAAAGCATTATAACATAAAATTGGAAAACATAAAATATTTTAGTTAGTTATGTAACACACCGCATTTTAAGCAACAAAATTATTAAAATAACCATGGGAGTAATGTGCGTTTGAAATTGAAACGTTACAATGGAATATACAGAATTAAATAAAAAGAAACAGAAGAAGGAATGGAAGTTAAAGGTATTTTATAAAATAATCGGAAAGTATACACACATATTAATTTTAAAAAAAAACAACGAGCGTTTGAATTTGTAAGTAATGGAAGATTATTAACATTAACATATTAGCAAACTTCATTTAATAAAATAGGAAAACAAATGTGTGTGATAGAAAGGGATTGAATCAAGAAAGGGAAATAATTAATATTAAAATGGCAATATTTCCTTTAAATTACCAATGCATGTCAATTAAGGACATCAAAAGAGAAATAATGGAAATAACGTCAAAAATTTGAGGTAGATAACTATTTCTAGAACGTGAACACACATTTAAATGTAATAAATATGGCCCAAATATGTAACCCTAATTCCCCTTATACATAGCCGCCACTAATATGAATCGATGGCAGCCACGCTCCCTTATTCTTCCTCCTCTTTCTTCTAATTCCTTCATCAATTGAAAACCCTTCCAACGCAAAAATGGTTCAACTCTTCATGCTCTTCACGATGGACAGTCGAGATCGGTTTTTATGGCACACGGTGGCCAGGGCGGCGGCATAAAGTGGTAAGGTTCGGGGTTGGTTTTCGAGGGTGGAGATGGCAGCGAGTTGGCTGAGACCTGGCGGTGGGTTGGTGAGTCGAAGGTGTTCGATGTGAGGTGCAAGGATCGGCTTCAAGTGGACTACGGGAGGTGCGGCGTTAGGGTTTTCTCATGGAGCTGATGGGTTCAAATCAACGAGGAACACAGGAAGAAGAAGGCAACGCTTTTCCTAAGTATAATTAATTGTAATGATAAATTTAATTATATAATTTAGTAATCAAATGTTTAAAATATCGTAACTATTTCATACGAGGTCAGAAATTAGCAAATTCAGATGCGATGGGATCGCATCAGCGAACATTTTGAAGTGGAACTGACTATATCTGAAACGGAGACTGTTGGAAATTCAGATAAATACCACTGTGAGATTTCTCGATTTAAATTTTTTAATATATATATATATACACACATATATATATATATATGTGTATAGATTTATATTGATTTTGATTGTGATGTATGCGCCGTATAAATTTAGATTTATTGATTGATGGTGGTTGTGGTATTAAAAATATGCGCTGTATCTAATTTAGATTGATTGCTTGACTGTGGTGTGATTACTGGTTGAATTATATTTTTGTAAGATAAAGATACAATCTTTGATATGTGTAAATGAAAATATCATTAGAATGTGATGATAAAATAAAAATTGTCATCTTTGTTAGAAATATTTCATTAGAATAAACATGTCATTAGAAATATTTCGTTAGAATAAACATGTTACTTGGTTTAGAAATGTTTATTTAGATCAGAACCATCACTTTGGTTAAAAAATGTCTATTTGGGATAAAAATAACATTTTTGTTAGAATTGTTTAAATAGATTAAAAGTTACATTTTATTATAAAATGTTACATTAGTAGAAATAACATTCTTTGTTATAAAATGTTACATTGGTAAAAATAACATTCTTGTTATAAAATGCTGCATTAATAAAAATAACATTTTTGTTATAAAATGTAACATTAGAATGAAAATACCATTTCATTATGGAATGTCTTATTAGATTTAAATTGGCATTTTAGCTAGAAATGTTTATTCAGCTTAAATTGTCATTAGAAATGTTCATTTAGATAATGTTTTGTTTTAAATAAAAATGTCCTTTTGTTATGATATGTTAGAAAAATAAACCAATGTGTCATTTATGTTAAAATGAATTTATCATTTATGTAAAAATGAATGTGTCATTTATGTAAAAATGAATGTGTCATTTATGTAAAAATGAATTTATCATTTATGTAAAAATGAATGTGTCATTTATGTAAAAATGAATTTATCATTTAGGCTAAAATGAATTTTGTCATTTATGTTAGAAAAGTATAATAATATCATCTATTTTATAAAATGTCATGTTAATATAATAATGTCATCTATTTTAGAAATGTCATGTTAAAATACAATAATGTCATTTATCTAGAAATGTCATGCAATTAGAAATGTGATATTAGATAAGAGACAACATTTTGTATAAAATGTTATATTAGAAGAGAAATAACATTTTTTTTTTATATAATATGTCACATAGAAATAAAACAACATTTTTGTTTTAAAATGTTGCATTAGAAATAAAGTAACTTTGTTATAAAATGTACATTAGAAAAATGTTTACATTAGAATTGTGTTTACATTAGAAATATGATTACATTTTTATGTAATGTAAAAAGAAAAAAAGATTTCATTTTCATGTAATATAAAATGAATAAAAGATTTCATTTTTTATGTAATGTAAAAAGAATCATTTATGTTTTGTTTAATCAAAACATTAACATTTACCTGTTAGTAGAAAAATAATCATTTGTCATGGTATGTTTTGTTTATTCAAAACATTACCATTTACTTGAAGCAGAAAAAGAACCATTATATGTTTTGTTTATTCAAAACATTATCATTAATATGTTAGTGAATTAGAAATGTCATTGTACTAGAAATGACATTATATTAGAAATATCATTTTATTTAAAATTGTCATGTTAATTAAAAATATCATATTGTTAGAATCATGTCATGTAAATTAAAAATATTATTTTATTAGAATCATGTCATTTATCATAGAATTAAAAAGGTAATTTATGTCATTAGATTAAAAATGTCATTTTATATAGAAATGTCATGTGACAATAAAAATGTTATATATTTAGATTAATGTCATGTTACATTAAAAAGGTCATATATTTATGTCCATGTTAAATAAACATGTCATTTATTTAGATTATATTCATGTTAAATAAATAATTCAAGCCGAACAATAATTGGTTAAATTCATTAACCAACAATCTATTTAGATGAACTATTGTTGTTTGAAAACCCCACACGGGTGTTGGGATGATATACACTAGTCCTAATATTTAACTGTATGTCAATCGATGGATTGACAGTCTGTGTTGAGCATTATTTATTTATTTATTAATTTATTTTAATGCTCACACAACTGTAAATTTCACTCTGGTTGTGAATGTATTGTTTAATGAATATTTATCATTATTTTTATATACATGCGATGTATGAAATCCATATAACTGAAATTATATGGTAATTGATTGAGTCGCATTCCAATTTAGAATCTCTTTTAAAATAAAGAATACATTTAATATAAAGAACATGTTGATATAAAGAATGTTTTAAAGAAATCTTTTAAATAAAGAATACTTTTTTCAATAACAAATATTTTTATATAAATTTGATGAAGATTAAAATTATGATTTTTATGTCCATTTTTGGATGGACACAAAATACTAAAATATGAAAACGTGTTGTGTAGAAACGCTATTTTCAACCTGAACGGGTCTATCGATCGATTTATTTCGTTTTAAAATGAATATAAAAAGAAGTGTTTTCAAAATATAATATTTTTAAATATTATTTTTAACATGATAAAAATATAGAATATTCAATTTTTCTTTAAAATTGAAAATGATGTTAAAATCATTTTAAGATAAATTTATAAATATTTTATAAAATACGTTTTAAAAAGGAAATTGACGATATATAATATATTATATATAATGGCCTGAATAGAATGCGCCACGCAGCGACCGTTCGCGAATTTCAACCATCAACTTCAAAGGGGCGTAACGGGAGATCCGACCGTCGGATTATCCTAAAACCGGAACCGTTGGGTTCATATCGAAAAGAGCTTTCCAATGAATATAAGAGATTTGAAATCTAATGGTTGGATTTGGAATTATGTCCAAATCAAATTTGAAAAAGGTCATTGTTAGTGCAGTTCGATGGCCATTCATGGAAATCGACTGTATGGGCCTTAATAAAATTATTACAAACATTAATAAATTATGTAAAATCCTAATAAATGACTTAGAAAGATTTTGGATGAGAAATTCCATATTTGAAAAGATAAAAATATATTCTTATCAAATTGAACTAGTTATTAACTAGAATAAATCTTTTAAATAAGATTTAATAAAGCTTTCCAATTAATTGATTTTTATTGGAATTAATTAAAATAAATTGGATTTTGGTTTGTCGTGAATGGTGTCTTAAATAACACTGTTCTTGAACCCCATATGAAATGGATAAATCATTTAATTAAGACTTTATAGTTTTTCAATTATATTTAATAATTGGAATAAAATGAAATGCGAATTGGGTTTATTGTGAACTGTGTTTTTAAGGACATCTGTTCTTTAACCCAATTGACAGTGAAAACGTAATTTGGAATTTATAAATCTCTTTATTTAGATTGAATGGAAATTTTCCAAAATAAAGTTTCCAATTTAATATATTAAATTGGAATTGAATGGATTTCGATTTAATAATAATCGAGATGTGATTCTATAGAAGAAGACCGTTACTATATATGAAACTTAAAAGGCTTTGTTGTTATCCCATTTATATTATTGGTCTGATATAGAAATTTATAGCGATTATATATTGATCTGATTTCTGTGAAGATTCAATATTTTATGGAAGATGATTTTGGGTTTATCCTGAACTGTCTTTTAAATGATATTGATTCTTTAATCCAGTTGAAGATAAGATTAATTTCTTAAAGTTGAATAATTATAAATAATGATTTTTGATATTAAAACCAAATTGGGGTTTTAACGAATCTTTTAAAAGAGGATTAAAGAATAAATTAAAGAATTTATCTTTGATAAAATTAATGGGAGCCTTTCCCTAATGTTGTGAATATTTATTTAAAGAAAATATTCTGAATTATAATGAGGCGTTGGATGTGCTTTTATAGTATTTTATTGTTGATTATAAAATACGCGAGTTATTCGGAAAGACCGGGTTTAACCCATTCTGAATAATTAATACGAAGATTAAGAGTCGAAGATGAAGACGGTAGTTGTAGACTGAAGGTCTTTACATCGTTTGGATGGTTACTGATGTCTTGATTGGGCGGCCACCCAAGACAAGGTAATAAATGGTGATCGTCCAGACGTACTAGGAGATCGATGGATATGCGAGAACCTCTCTTCCCGTATTGGACATAGGTGGAGGAATAAGGTGTCCTCGGTTTCGTTCAGACCCAGAACGAATTTGTAAATGGATGTATGTCTGATGTTGTATTCCTTTATGTTGTATTTGTTGATCTCTGCTAAATATATATATGTTTGTTGTCTATCACCCTTCTCTGAGATGTACGAGCTTAGAGGTTATATATTGGCAGAAATCAATGGTATGGTATGGATTGACAATGTGGCATACTAAGATGCAAATGATCAAGGCTTATTGTTGAAAAGCAGAGCCTTGTGGTTGATGATTAAAGCACAACTTTAAATAGCATAACTTTGTGTATAGCGTTACTTCGCGAGCCTCACACCCCGGTATGAACCAGAAACGGGAGCAAGGACTGCAGGGAAGATATACGTTTCTTTCTAGAAAGAAGTGGTGTCATGGTTTTTACAAGGCCTGATATTTTTACTTATGTGGATGATGGAATGAGGCGCCTCAGTTATTTGAGTCCCTAGTGGCTCTATTTACACCCATAGGGTGGGGAAACGTATTGTTCAGGTATTACTAATCCAACCAATGCACTTTGGTGGACCGGCCCTGAAGATCCAGGTGCGGTTGCGACTGTATCCTGAGGCACGGGTTAGAGTGTCTCGATTTCGGTAAGGACTATCTTTTGCCTTAGTTCATGATGGAAATCCAACTTCTAATACGACCCATGCGGTTTTGATTGTATAACCAGTATGGCGACATAGTATATGGTAGTTATGCCGTCTATGATTGATATTATGATTGAAATGTTTTTAAAACATATATACTAATAATAGTATCAAATTCGTTTTATCGTATCAAGCATTTTTTACCATTATAAGGTGAAACTCTATCCTCCGGTTTGTGTTGCATTATGTGATGGGACTTGAGTCTTGTAATGGTTTCATTTTTCCAAAAAGCACTGCGTTGTTTAACGATTCACCTTATTTCTTGCAGTAGCAATCCAATGGAATAAACCCGTTCCGCATTAGCGGCGTGATCTTGTGATTAGCCTTATTATTTAAATAGGTTAAGTAAGATTTCTCATACCAGTACCATGACTGACCTATAGTTTGTTTCACTTGCAAACTCAGGTGCCCTCTTTTCCACATGGGCAGTCGAGTAGCTTATTTTGCAAATATATTAAGCAGGATTCTGGATCGAAGCTTAGAGCTGTGTCCAGAGTATTGATAGTCTTCCGCTGTGTTAATTTAGTGGTTCCGCTGCAGGGTATTACATTTATTGTAATTTAATCTTCCGCTGTAATATAATTCGATGTACACTGATATTCTGTACTCTGATGTAACATTATTGTAATGTTTATAAAAGTCTTCTGTTATTTGTTCTAATGTATTGTATGCCCAAAGTTAACGTATGCAGGATTTGAACGGTCTTGGTCGATTTAGCGATCGATTAGGTCCAGGCAAAATCCATATCGTTACAATAATAATGGAAGCAAGACGGTTCAAAATTTGAGGATTGTCCAGATATTGGACCGTTGGGGGATAGAATTGGTTGACACTGGTAAAGTGGGAAGATGAAGTTCCTTTTCGGTAGGATGTTTTTGAACTTGTTCGGGCCTGTTTGGGCAAGGCTGGAGCATTTGTTATATATTTTTTTTGTTTCTCTTTTTATTGTTATAATTCTGAAGTATTATTGTAATATATGTTGTTTACCGAATTTATGTGTACTCTTTTTCCTTATAAGGCACTCATCTATGTTAGGGGGATTACAGGGTTTTGATGAGGTATATAAAGTAGGTTTTTAAATCATTTCAGCAATAAAGAGTACCAATTTTCAGAAATATATATATATATATATATATATTGATATTCTACTACATATTTAGGTACTGAGTATGAATGCAAGGTAAATACTGAGTAACTATGTTCATGATATTCTATCTTATGGATAATGATGATTTTTATGAATAAAGTGTTTGCTTAATTTAAGAATATATAATTACTAATTTAAAGTAAAAATATTATTGTAAGGTAGGGTTTGAATGAGGGAAATAGGCAGCATGAATAAGGAGGTTACAAGCTTATGTCTATTTCCTTACAAAGGGTGAAAGGGATGCAGTGTTTATGTGTTGATCCACTTTCATTATGAATTTTTCTAAGCTAAACTACTTCTGTATTAAGAGTTTAAGCAAGGAAAATCTAGGTTTAAGAGGCAACCTGAATACCTTTAATCGTATGATTATTCTCACAATAAATAGTTAGGGGAACAAAATTTGTAGATATATATATAAAGGATTTTCTGGTAAGCATAAACTGAACTTGAATGAAGTTAAAATGTTCTTATAGATTATAACTAGATTAATGCTGTGAAATGGATGTGAATAAATGCCTTTTCCTGTTGGATTTGAATGAATGATTGCTTGTTGCTTGTGCTCAGTATATGTACATGTTAAAGTTTATCCAGTGTATACATGTATGTTATGTAACATGATTGCCTAAATTTATAAGAAGGAAATGATCCAGGGAAACATCGGTGGTTGTATAAAGACTTGATGCTTAGGAAAAGTGTTAAATGAATAAGTCTTAAAGCCAAACACACAACTAGGAAAAAGGGTTACTGAATGGTGCATGTCAACCTGGGTTACATCGATCTACTTGACATCAGGTAGGAAATCAGGTATGTACATAGAATGTTCATGAACTATGGGGCTTTGTATGTTGGATTAACGGCATGGATGCCTAATAGTATGCAAATAAGTCTTCAATGTGAGGAATTTTAGATTAAAAATTATATAGAATGATTTAAGGGTTAGGTAATGAATATGGCCTAAAAGAGGATGAGTCATGAAAGAAACAATTAGAGTAATGGCATGGTTATATAATGCAATGATTTTTTGCTTGCCATTTATTATTGTAGAAGTATATGAATTGAAGTTGTTGTAACACCCTACAATTTTCTGAGCCTCAATTTCGACAAAAATTGAAACTCAAACTCATCCAAGCATGGAGAATATAAATCTGGTACCTGCAAACAATAAGCATGAGCATAATCAGAGTATAATAAAACTAACTCACAGTGGAAATAAGATAGGATAACTGGTACCGACTTAGGCAACTACCTTAAAAGTGAATCACCACATCAATGTCGAGCAAGAGAGAACAAGAATGTAAACTAAACATGAACACTTGCAAAGACCTTCCTTCTCCGTGATAAACCTCAAAGTTGTTATGAGGAGGGGTCAGAACAACAAGTCTCGGTGATTAGAAAATGTATAACACTTTCCATAATACATAAATGTTTTCTGTTTGGTTTTCTGTTCTTGTTCTCTCATGCTTGGTATTGATGTGGCGATTCACTTTTAAGGAAGTTACCTAAGTTGACACCAGTTATCCTATTTTATTTCCACTATGAGTTAATTTTATCGTACTCTGATTATGCTCATGCTCATTATCTGCATATACTAGATTTATACACTCCATGCTTGGATGGGTTTGAGTTTCGATTTTTACTGAAATTCAGGCTTAGAAAAGTGTGGGGTGTTACATTTGGTATCAGAGCTTAGGTTTATACGATCAGATAAATCAATAAATTAGGATTAGTGAGAGAACATATTTGAATTTCTTTTCTGGTCTTTCTTACTTGGCTCTAAATTATTTCTGCAGTAAGGTAGTCATGAACCTAATTAAGATAGGTTTAAAACGACTAAGAGTTAGAAGTATTATGAGTTCGAGTATCTGGCCAACCCCGACTTACCCCATGGTGTAATTGGCACTTTGTCTTGAAGACTTAAGGACGACATATAGTGAATCCCATAGATATGGGCTTGGTGACTAGACGAAAAGCTAGCTACAACTGAGATAGTCGCGATTTCGGGTTTTGGTTTCATTGGAGTTAAAGTCGGTAACCTTTGCTTGGTCTTGCATTTAGTGGGAGACTTATGCCAGAATGTCGTATCAATTCGGAAATATAAATACGAGGTATATCCATTTAATACTTTGTTTTGAAATCCAGATATTCTTTTATTAGAATATTTGGAAAAAATTCAAAATTCTAAAGCTGTTTGAAAAGGAAAAAGCGTTTCAAAAGTTTTAAATTACAGTTTTCGAGAAAATGGTTCCATAAACAAAGATTTGAGAAAGTAAGTAAATCTTAAGATTTTAAATCTATCCACGTTTTGGATTTTTTTGGGTTTTGTGAAATTTTAATAAATAATCCTTTTTTGGTAAAATGAAGAAATTTGAAAATAACAAGGAATATGTCAGAAATAAAAAATTATTATTAATACCTATTTCCTTATGATTTTTAATAGTCCTCTTTTTGGATATTTCGGATGATTTATAGAAATTATCACAACTAACCTTTTAGAGATTTAAAAATCTCAATAATTTAGAATATGAAAAGATTAATCTAGTCAGTAATATGAACTAGAATATGAAATATTTAATATAATAAAATAGATTTACAGTACGAGGCCATCAATTTATAAATAAAATTGAATTCTAAGAAAGTTCAGAAATTTTCTCTTGAATTAGACTAAGGAAAAATTCCTATTTAACTTAAAGTATTTGATTTCTTAAATCATTCAATTTGTTAGTCAGCTAAGTAATGGGAAAATTCATTTTAATTTATTTCGTATTTCTAGCTAAAATTTCTATTCGAGAACTCATTCGTTTTTTTATGATTGCAACTATTCTGAGGAGAATGAGTATCATTAGGGAAATTATTTCTCGACTCGATGGATAGTGGAAGTCAACACGAAAATGTCGGAGGAGTCGGGAAGACATCGCGATTTTATTATGATTTAATTTTAATTTTAATTTTTCGAAGTCGAACTGGCCTGTTTGGATCCAGGTTCAAGCCACGCCTCAAAAGGGGCGAGCGGTCGGACTCTAGCAGTCGACCGCCCTCCTTTCCAGCAGTCAACCGCTACCCTATTCGGGTGCGACCCGAACCTAAGAGGCGATATATAATATCAATTCCTGGTCGAGTAGCTCATTTTCCTTCGTTTCCCACAATTTCAATAGCCGAAACCCAACTCCACTACCTCCCCAGGCTCAAAACTATAGCCTCCAAACTCCGTTTCCAGTCCAATTACCACCAAAATTCCTACAGCATAGATCTATCCCCTTCTATACTCCAGATCTACTTTTCCTTATCCGATTTCATCGATTTTTCATGGAACCTCCTCGAGCTTCCAATATTCTTGTGCAACACCTCGGTCTCACGCCCTAAGATTCCGTGTGTCTTTATCACAAGCCAAGGAAGATATACGCCTACTTGAAAAGGCAGAATTATGAATTTCACTAAAAGCTTCCAACGAAATTTCCTGATTTTTCCTTTCCACTTGAGGAGCTATTTATTGCAACATGCCTAGCACCAATCCTGTGTCGCAGCACTTTTGCGCGTGAGCGCTATCCACACTGCATCCTCTTTTCGACTCCCAGATGATTGTCAATTTTGATGAGGGCGTTAGTCTGATTCAGTCTGAGGTGAGAAGGATCCACATCGAGTTCGCCGACCAGGATTTGTTTGAGATTTTCAAAATTTTCGTGGTTAGAGCGGATTTGGATGATATAGAAATGATAGACTGAAAGATCCTTTTCCCATCTTTCTTGGAGCTTCTAGTGTCTGGGACACTGGTAATTTGTGACCCATCCCCCATCTTATTGTGTGCATCATTCAGGACAACATTATTCCCAAGATGGGGATCCTCGAGCTGATTTATCCTTTGGTGCGCCGAACCACCTACACAATCATCAACGACCTAGCCATCAATCGGCCGCACACACTAGTGATCCATTTCTGTGAGCTCTCAGCTACAACTCCGAGGACCCATTTGTTGTACAGTCATCCTTTCACCTCTGTCTTTCGACACTTCCAAGTGAATCTTCAAGGGGAATATGTGATTAAGAAGACCCCTGCAGCCATCGATCATCCCTCTTTCTAGAGTATGGGCATTCAACCACCCACAACTCCTGCCCTTACTCCTGCTTCAGTTCTTGCACCTCCCGCTCTAGTGCAGCAGTAGGCCAAGAGAGCCTAAATTTTTCTTCTTTCCGTTAGATTCAGGCTAAGCCTCATGAGGGTTGAAGGAAGCCGCATCGACAGGCACATGAGACTAGATGCATTTCTTCTTAGCTACGTTCCTGGCTTGGACGTGGCTATGGATTGAGTTCCATTCGCGGAGCTCAGTGTTCTCATAGCATGTTGGTGATAACGTATATAACTTGTGTATCATGCATATCTTTCCTTTTCTAGCATTTTTTATCTTTGTTATTTGTAGTTGACTGTGTCTGCAACTGTTAGTATTGTTATTTTTGAAAATTGCATGACGATGTAATGAGATTTCAGTTGTTTGTTTGTCATTTGAATGGGAAAGGAGTCTCATTTTCTTTATCTAACGAACAATTGTTTTAGAGCTGGAAATAATAGAATTCTATGGTAGATAAATTTTTGTGAAAGACAAGTTTTATGGTGTTTTGTCACGGGTATATTTCTTGTTTGTTGTCTGTTCCTTTTAGGCTAAAATTTATTTTTGAGTTTTGTGCGTGGTTTTGGTTTTCACATTTTTCTACATAACCAACTTCCTTTTTACATCGAAATATGCCCTGAGTCATTTAAGTTTCCGCAAAATATATTTTGAAACTTTTTGCAAATGTCTTTTGGGAAAAAGTTTTTAATTTAATTTTTTGGTTTTATTTACTTTTTGACCATTTTATTAGACTTATGTAAAAACACTAATTTAGGTATGGTAACTTATGTATATATATATAATAGATGGTTTAATTGTAGTAAAATGCATATTACTGAAATCTTAGTTTTTGTGCAAATCTCATATGAAAATAAAGCAGAACCAAAAAGGAATTTCAAAATTTAGATAAATTTTTAAAGTAGCTGAAAATTATTCTTATGGTGGACTTTAATTTTATGGCCATATGTAAAGCATAAGGAAGAATTTGGATGATTTGTTTGCCCGTTTTTGCAATACGTTAAGGACAACAATGTGTAAAAAGTTAACAATAACAAGCGAAAGGCTATTTTAGTCATGGAAGCGTTGGTCCCATACTTTGTCGATGACGTATGTGAGTTGTTATTTAACTCGTTTTACATTATAGAGCTTGTTTTAAACATCCATTGCAGTCTACAGATGGAAATTTTTGGAGTATTATGGGGTATTGAGGAAGAATTTCACTACAGTGCGAGAATCAAAAATTTTATAAGTGGTAAGATTGTTGAAATTCTCTACTTTAATTTCCTTTTTCAGCATGGGATAAATTAATAGGAAGCGATTTAGATGCGCTAATGTTTTGGCTGGTAAGGTTTAGATGCAAAAATTAGTGGTTTCACACTTTTATTCATTGTCGTGTGAGGGTTTTGGATGAAAATTATTTTCCAAACCTGCATTCATATAGAACTATCAGTATATTTTAGGATGTTTACATCACGTTATCAAAATGTATTTCAAAATGAAATGGATACAAGAGGATCCAATTTAGAATCATTGTGCATATATATTTCGTGATTGTAATTCATGATGTACGCTGTACACATGCACACATTTGGTTGCAAAATTGGATGTACACTCAGTTCTTGCATAACTTAAGACAATAAAAAGCCAGCACCAAGACTTAATCATGGGTAATATTTTGAAACGAAGTTTCTTTTAATGAGGGAAAAATGTAACAACCCAGAATTTCGTCAATAATTTATTTAGTAATTTAAGTTATAATCCAAAAATGATTTTATTTTTTTCAAACGATGGAATTTGACCATGAAACTTGCACTGTTGCGTTTATGACGGAATTCTGGTCAACTTTCATGATTGGAATTTTGCGAACGGAGTCTATATGAAAAATCTACGCATGAAATACGAATACGGATGGAAAATAAATAAACAGAATAATATATAAATGGTAATAAATATCTTGTCCCCCACCACTGCCAGGTCGACCCAGGCAGTCGACTGCATGATCGACCTATAGTCGATTTTGGCAGTGGCAGTTAGGGTTTTATATTATTTATATTTTTATACCGATGGGTGAATTTTTCTAAAATAAAATTTAACGGTTCAGGATCATTTTTGCGCCTATAAATAAAGGGCTAGACCCCCGCTCTTTTCTCATATTTTCTGGAGGCAGCAGCAAAGCTCTGCCTTTCCCAACCCTCCGACCTCTTCTAAAATTCAAAATATAAACATATAAAAATCTATTTAACAAGAATTTGAGAGATTGGATACAAATTTATGAAAAAGAGTTGATTCTTCGAATAGGTAATTCTTTTAAATTTCCTTCTTATTTCTAATTTCTCTTTCAGATCTACAAATCTAAACAAGTATATGTATATCCGCTTTGCATACAAATTATAGATTTGTGAGATTTGGAAATTTTAAGTCTAAAAGTTTTGTTTAGATTCATATTTGGGTAGCTTTCAAGTGAGTGGGTAATATATTCATTGTTTATAATATCTTATATAATTTGTTGGTGTTAAACTTAGGTTGTATGCGTAGAATTTATCAGAATTGTTTTTTATTACTTAGTCCGAAATAATACGTATGAAATTTTGGATATGGATTTGTAGGCCTCTTAGTTTAGTATTATTATATTGCATACAATTTATCTTGGATTGTTTGGGGTTATTGTAAACACTCTGAATCTGGAAATCAGTCCCAAAATATTATTAGATATATAGTGTTATTATTCCAAATTCACAGGATTTATGTTGTATTAGTCTTAGAAATATAAACCTGTTTATGTTTGGGATTTTTATTTGGTTGTTGTAAATCAACCTTTTTTCTCTTTTAAATAAAAAGGCATTATCTGAAATCTACAAGGAATATAAACAAACCAAATTAGAAGAGATGTGCAAATTCAAGTATTTTTGTATGTAGTTTGCAACATCTATTCTTAGTAAAATATTAACTTATCTCCTTATGATTTGAAATATGCTAATTTTCCTCTTTTAAATAGTTTGGGGGAAATTTACAATAATTACAGTAAATAACATTTTCATGATATTTTGAATCTTAAACAAGATTAAACACAAAAAGAATAAATCTAGTCGTTGGTTTAGACTGGAATATAAATGAATAATAATAATAATAATAAAATATAATTAGTAACTATGTTAACATCGCAATTAAAATATAAATATATATAACTATTATATCTTATCCGTCCGGACATATGTAAATAACACTAATATATTATTATTTTAAATGTTGGTTTTGTGTTCGAATTTGATAGTTTTGCATTTTATGAGAGTAAATATGTGGTTATAATTCCCATTATAAAAAGTAGGAGATAATTGTGACTATTGTAGCAATAAACATGGAACTGGTTGATATAATAAAAAACCATGAATAAGGTAATAAATATTGTAACCATGTACATATTTTTAGGGAATGAATGCCAAATTGGTTACAATTTAAATTGTTACTTGGAATAGGAGTTGTAGCTCCAACTTGGGAAATAAATGAATTATAAACTCATATATGTGTGTGTGTGTGTGTATATATGTATATATATATTCAATAAAGAAGTAAATGGAATTAATTAATATAGCATTGTTTAGGAATTACAACAATTAGATTAGAATTTAAATAGGACTGATATAAGTGACATTTAAAAGGTTGTTTGTTACCTTAGGAAACACGCCCACTAAAGTCACTAATGGCAAGAGAAAATTAGGAAATTTAATTAGTTAAGCTTCCATTTCTTTAGAAAATATGACCATCAGGTCCATTAATGTCATGTGACCAATAGAATAATAAATGGAATTAAAGGAGATTTAATAGGAAAGTAAAACTAAGTCAAGTAAATAGTTAAATATCCCAGGAAAGGAAGTTATAGAGAACTATCCTTAGCTTATTCTAGCTTAAATTTATAATTAATATCTTTAATTATATTAAAGGATTGGACTTATTAGGTTAATGATGCGAGCTTAGTTGCCTAATTCGACAGAAGTCTGCACTTTCAGTCAGTCGGGTATATATACAATTAATGTGAGAGATCATTAACCATAGGAATCCGTGACGATAGTTAATTGCGTAGCGAGAATTATTCCTAAAAGGGTTTTCTTTAAGTGTGAGGTATTAAGTGACTATACGGCCCGCCTCCTTTCCGAAAGAAGAAACCAAAAGGGAGATAATTCATAAGCGTAGCCTACCTCATGATTGAGGTATTAAGTAGTGGGATCCGCCTACTGTGTATTAAGTGATTCGATTCACCCTTTTCCCATAAGGGTAGAATCATTGGGTATTCCCTCAAAAGGTATTAAGTGATCGAATAGCTTACCACCCCATAAATAAGAGGTATAAATGGCTAACCGGGTAAAAGATTGATAATCTCCATGATAGGTTGCTTCCTCTAGGTAGTAAGTTACTAGGGTTAGTGTCCGTCTTGGGTTTAGGTATTAAATATTCATAGGACTGCCTATCCTGCGGGAAGTATTAAGTGACTATGGGATTATCCAATAAGGTTAGGTAGATAATAACATAGGGGTTTGCTGGGGGAAGGTCATAAATTATGAGATGTCATCTACCTATCCTGTAGATAATAAGTCATTACTTACTATATCTTGCCTTATGCAGGGTTTAGGTACATACGTGAATGCAGACGCCTTAAATTAGTATGACTTAGTAGCTAGTGTCCTCTTTATATTAGCGCTGGTAAAGCACGTAATAAGGTATTAAGTGATCAATGGATCTGCCTTGGGCCGTAAGTGATCGTAAGGTTCCTCCCTTATGTTATATTTTCAGTGAGGTCTTAAGTGGTAAAATATATAAGCGATAGTCCACCTCCTTATTAGGTTGTTGAGTAGTTAGAGAGCCTGCCTCTTAGTTTGAAGTTTGTTTAGGTGGTGGTTTAAAGGCTACATACTTATGCATAAAAGTTATGTCTTACTATATTGTGTTAGAGTTATCTTTTGGGGAGTGCTTCCTTGAGAATTGTAGTTAATCGTCGTGCGTGAATCTTTACAAAGTTTGGTTATAATTACTAGCCTTGTTAGACATATCATTTTTGAATGAAACCAAACAGATACATTTGTGTATTATGGACAGTGTTATACATTTTCTACTCACTAGGACTTGTTGTTCTGACCCCCTCCTCATAACAACTCTCAGGTTTATCATTTTGGAGGCAGGTCTTTGCAAGTGTTCAAGTTTGGTTTTATGTTCTTGTTCTCTCATGCTTGGTATTCATGTGGCGGTTCACTTTTAAGGTAGTTTCCAAAGTCGATACTAGTTATCCTATCTTTTTTCCACTATGAGTTAGTTTTATTGTACTCTGATTATGATCATGCTCACTATTTGCAGGTACCGGATTTATACTCGCTATGCTTTGATGGGTTTGAGTTTCAATTTTTGTTGAAGTTCAGGCTAAGAAAAGTGTAGGGTGTTACATTTGTTATGCATGAATG
Source organism: Allium sativum (assembly GCA_030737875.1). NCBI lineage: Eukaryota > Viridiplantae > Streptophyta > Magnoliopsida > Asparagales > Amaryllidaceae > Allium > Allium sativum. Next base: position 1,038,853,651 of record CM060916.1, on the reverse strand, counting down.
TTTTACCCTGAAAATAATGTTCTATAAGCTACACTTCATTAACCTGTATCGCCTGCATAGTGCATTGTTTTCTCAAGTATATAGATGAATAATACATATCGTCAAGTATAACTTGTATATTATAATTGTATGAAATGGTTTATTCTCACACCAAACACATAGTCAGACACTATTTGCTTAATGGAATCAATGTTGTGCCTAATTTCAATGAGGTAGTCTCTAGTGCTCTTGTAGGAAATTATGATGCTAAGTGAAATGACTTTGAAGAGTTTGCATGGAAAGTAGAGTTAAAAATGCTTAGATGAATAATATATTAAGTTGTTAAGCTATTGGAATGTTTGGTTAGATTATCTGTGTTATGATGTATTAGCTTGTTTGAATCCATGTTGAAAACTTAGTTTATTTGCTAGATTATCATTACTAAAGGTAATCCCTACTTTGTTGAATGCTTTTCTAAAATGAGTGCGAATGCAAGTATTTTAGCTGTGTAAAAAATGTACTCTTAAGGCTAGTATTTCTTTTGTATGAAATGATGGGAAATTACATGCTAAAAATAATATTGAGTTCATATGTATTGAAGTTTTTTGAAAGACATCAATATAGCATATGTTTACATACATATAAGTGCACTGATATGAATGGCCGAAGCATGGCTGGACACATGATTCTACTTCCATGCAGATTTGACCCATGTGATAGTATATTCATATAAATAAAATATATGCTATAAACATAGGTTACAAGCTATGTTCTAATTACCCAGTACTCTAAAAAAAATGCCATAGTTTGGTTAAAAATTCTTACAGAAAGTACTTTGGATAAAGAGGAACAAATTATACCTGAACTCGGAATTAATGCATGTCTGCTTAGTATAAAATGCACTTAAGTATTGATTTGATTTTATTAAAAGGGCTAGGTGATTTTATAAACAAATTTTGCACTGGCAAGTTTAGCTTTGAGACATGGTGTTGGCCTGAGTTCCTTAAATGAACAACTGAATGTGCACATGCACAAGGAAATCACATGTACATGCTTATTTTATTCAAGAAGCCAGGGATAGAACACCTGTTTCACATGAACTTGTCAGTTACAAATGATTTAAAACTTAACGATATAAACCCATATTTTACAATACCCAATCCTACAAATTTTATTCATAACAATTTCAAGATAATTCAAGTATCAAAAAGTGGCGTAGGAGAGGATTAAAACCAGGGTTTCGAACAGGTCAACATTTCTAGCATTCTAGCAACAGTTTTATAGTAAATTGAAATATCTTAAATACATGGAGATAAATTCCCTAATGATTTGATGTATATTAAAAATTATGAAACACCCCACCTCCGTTAAGGTCACTCACAAAGGGAATGCCTTAATTTTGGTGGAGGTTTATAAGTAAAAGCCACAGATAAACTCAAGCGAATATAAATACACATATTTTAAACAGCGGAAACCAAACAGACTTTTATTTCATCAATACGTGTTCAAACAAAACATTCCACAGTTGTATCAAAATACTTCCAACATTACAACCTCATTACTATCTTGATTATTAAAGAAGCATAAAACATAAATAAAGTGACAAAAATCCCCATAGTGATATCCAAAGCCAAAATCCGAGCAAAAGAGATCCAAATCATACATCTACGGTCTTGGAGCTTGTAAAGAGTCTGACTGAGCTGAGTTGTTTCCTCCCTGTGGACCTGGGGGGAAACGACAGAAAAGAAGACGAAAAGAAAATAGGGTCAGACATAAAGCCTGAGTAAATCTAGTAACTCTTCAGGATGTGAATAAGAAAAAGGCATGATAGATATAAACTAAAAATAGGAAAGTGTCACAAGCTAAGGAAGTGTCGAATGTACTATCGCACCCATACTATATCTCTGCACCTACTTGAGCTTATTTTAACTGGAACCCCATGCTGAGGGTAAAGTGATCCCCATTTTCTAAAGATCGGCTCCTACTCGCGTTAACATGTGTCATACGGCCCCCAAGAATTGTAGATACCTATGCTGGTCCCACCATGGGGTGTATCAAGACCCATGGTGGCGGCCCCGACACAATTTCTAGAAGGCATAGGTTATACTACTGGTGTCCCCAGTGCCCTGTTTGTCTGCTCCGGAGTGTGTGCACGCCTACACCCCGTTAGACCTACACTGTGTACCCACCGCCGTCGTTTTGACCGCTTACAATCAGCCCAATAATCGTGCCCCACCCTGCCTAGTTTCAGGGTACCATGATACCTAACTTGGGTTACTACTGAAACGGGTCCCTTGTTACCAGGATTCTCTAGTCAAACATGTTAAGTGGTTACGTGTCCGTATTTACCTAACCCACACACATCAATTCTTGTTAACATGTTGAATTTGGTTAAGTGTTTATAGTTGACTTAACCCTACCATTTGTCCTTAGCCTCTTAGAGCACCAGACCACTCACATTAGACAGGTGTTGCTACGATTACTGGATGTGCTGGTCGGTTCCGGGCAGGTTTACACCGTAGCTCAGTCTAACCTCGGGTCATTATTGGACTCAATGCTTAACCACCCACATTGGATAGGTATTGTTGTGACTACTGGACAGCCGGGCGGGTCCGGGTAGGTTTACATCACAACTCAATCAAACCTCGGGTTAAGCATATCGTATTTTCTAAACTTACATATTTTATTACTTCTCAATTATATATATATAAGTCATGTCTTTTATTCTTGGGTATAACAATTCATACCACTTAAATGTCATTGACGTTGGCATATGCCAAACATGCCAACATATATTTTCATGCTTTACACCCAACGTTATTACCCCCGTTTGTACGTTCGCAACATTATAACAAGTGTTGGGCTTGAGACAATTCAGCCCAACTTTATAAACGTGAGAAAAATGGGAAATCAAGAACATGTAATACATAAAGGTGTGTGGCGCATGAACTTGCAATTTAGCGATTCAACTAACATATAATATGGGTCATGTGAACTTGCATTCAAATCAAAGTATAACTAAGTAGGTGACATATGAAACGGCATAGTTTAGGCTAATACAAACTTGTGTTTTAACATGTTTAACTTGGCATAATGTCAACCACAAAACTAGCATGTTGTATATTCACGAAAATGTCCAATTATAACATCTAATCACATAGCCTATTTCAACATGAACTTGCATAGTTTATGAAACCCAAACGATACTTAACATAGATCCAATTATACTTGCAAATAAACATGAACTTGCATAGTTTATGAAACCCAAACGATACTTAACATCGATCCAATTATACTTGCAAATAAACATGAACTTGCATAGTTTATGAAACCCATATGATACTTAACATAGATCCAATTATACTTTCAAATAAACATGAGAATGATATCATAGGTTTTGGGTCATGTAGGCATAAAAGGTCTCAAATCTAGAACATGTTTACATAAATTCTAACTTAGACTAAGGGAATGTATATAGTCCATGCCATTGACATAAACATAAAGGGATCAATTTCTAGTTTTTGCCACAACTTGCTATTGCTATTACTTTCATACACAAATGTCCAATAGGCTTGCATCAATCAATTTATGCCACAAATATCAATACACAAGTCATGACAGAATTATTACAATACAAAGAATTCATACAATAACACAATTCTATTTTCATTTACATCGAATCACATCACAGTTTTTATTCATATTCTTAAAGGTCACTATACTTACAACAAATGCAGAATCTTGAATTCTGGATTCTGAATTCTGAAATTGAGATGCGCTCCTTTGGGTAGACTAACGTTGCGTTGATTAATTTGATTAAACTTTAATCTTCTTCTTAATTTGATTCGTCTCTTAGGCTTTTCTCTCTTGACGGCTATGCTCAATTCCTCCCTGGCAGCATGACGACTCCCATCTTATTTTTTTTGTGTGAATTTTCAATTGAGACTTAGGGTGTATTTTTAGATTTTTAAATTGTTTTGAGCCGTTAGATGAAGACAGGAGGAATCTAGACCATACAAAGTTCAAAGAGACAATCAAAAGGTGACATGTCATCCCTAGTGACACACCGAGCCATAGAAATTCGAGCCAGAGCCAGACCTAGCCAGCCAGGTCGACTGGCAGGTCGACACCCAGGTCGACCTGGGGAGGCCAGGTCGACACCATGGTCGACCTGGGGAGGCCAGGTCGATACTATGGTCGACTTGGTCTCTGGGCGGGAATTTTCCCGCCCAGCCCAGTTTGAACCTGTTTTTCGAATTTCGAATTTTAAACTGAGCTGTTTGAATTTAAATTTTATTCTGAAACTTCCGAAGGCCACAACTCCTTCATATGGAGTCTGATTCACGCAAATTCGGACTCTATCTCAAGCAGAATTCTGAGACGAACGCAATGGCGTAACCCGTTTCCCTTAATTCTTTCATTTAGAATTAATTACACTTTAATTTGTGAAGCTTAACGTTATAGAATTCACGGGGTGTTACATTCTCCCCCCTTAAAAGGATTTCGTCCCCGAAATCGTCAAGTTAGGAAGAATGTATATCCTACCATCCAACAGTCCATCTACTCAACCAACAAACACAGGCATCCACTGTCCTTAAAATATTTCTAATGCTTCATGATCATATGCATAGTGTGCGTACATGTCCTTATCTAATGCAGAAATCAGGCGGTCTACTGATTCAGTTGAGCTCCTTAATGCGAATCATGTGAGTGTCATGAATCCATTATGTATGCAATTTTTTCCCTACTCATAATTCTACATAAGTGCACAACTATTCATACAAATGCGACAACCATATGACAGCATATCAAGTTTCAACCATATACAAATGAGAATACATATATGCATATGCAATATGAAGTGACTGAGCCGATCTAAGACCTAGGGTGTGTGTGTATATGCATCCATGAGCAACCACTAGCAATCACTAACAACCATTTGCAGCCATCATCCATAACATTTTTTCAAATACATGTTTGCATCCATTTGTTCTCTACCTAAGGAGTTAGGAAAAGGACCGAGGAGATATACCTAAAAAGATAGATAAAGCATAACTTAAGGAAAAAGAGAGATCGAAGATGTACCCTCAAAAAGAAGAGGGTAGGCAGCGCGTATTCTGTCCTCAGTTTCACAAGTCGCGTCTTCCTCGGCATCGCTCCACTGAGCTTTAACGAGTATGACTTCGCGGTTGTGTAGCTTTTTCACTTCAGTTCCTAAGATGCGGGTTGGAACTCTCCTCATAGTTGCTTCACATTCCACTTCGGCTTCTTCTAGAATGCTAGGTTCCACCACTTCCGCAGACTCATGCAAACACTTCCGGAGGTGAGAAACATGAAAGACGTTGTGAACTCCGGCCAGTCTCTCGGGTAGCTCTAATCTATAGGCCATCTTCCCAACCTTCTCGATGATAGGAAATGGTCCTACAAATCTTGGTGCTAGCTTTCCTGCGGATCCAAAGCGAACGACGTTCCTTAAAGGTGATACCTTAAGGAAAACCCTGTCCCCAACCTCAAACTCAAGGTCGGTCCTTCTTTTGTCGACGTAGGATTTTTGTCTGTCTTGGGCAGTCTTCATTCTCCTACGTATCAAGTCCACTTTCTCCGAAGTCTCTCGAATCATGTCTGGCCCAAGTATAAGCTAATCTATAGACTCCCACCAACAAGTTGGTTATTTGCACGGTCTTCCATACAAGGCTTCGAAGGGCGCCATACCGATGGTAGCTTGGTAGCTGTTGTTGTAGGCAAACTCCACTAAAGGAAGGTGATCCTCCCAAGTCCCTCCAAAGTCAAGGACGCAAAGTCTTAAAAGATCCTCTAAAACTCTATTCACCCTTTTCGTCTGGCCATCGGTTTGGGGGTGATAGGCCGTGCTCAAACATAATTGTGTGCCTACAGCTTCTTGCAGACTCCGCCAAAACTCGCTTGTGAAGATAGAGTCTCGGTCACTAACAATGCTGGAGGGTATCCCATGGAGTCGAACTATTTCCTTGAGATAAAGAGATGCTAGAGATGCGGCAGTCCTTCTACTCTTGATAGGTATAAAGTGGGTTCTTTTAGTAAGCCTATCCCTAATAAACTTTCTATAAAAACCGGCTAGCCCAAGAAAGCGTCGAACTTTGGTTGCATTTCTTGGTGTCTTCCAATCTTGCACTGCCACCACTTTCGCGGGGTCCACGGCTAACCCCTCTTTGGACACTATATGCCCAAGAAATCTTACTTCTTTTCTCCAGAAGTGACACTTGGAGAATTTGGCTTTTAGCTGATGTGCCCGGAGAGTATCCATGATTTCTTTCAGATGCTGAGCATGTTCTTCCTCATTCTTTGAGAAGATTAAGATATCGTCTACGAAGGCAACCACAAATTTGTTGAGGAATTCTCTGAACACCCTGCTCATTAGGTCTACGAAATAAGAGGGTGCGTTTGTCAAGCCGAAAGGCATGACAAGCCACTCGAAGAAACCTTCTGGGGGTTCTGAACGCCATTTTATCAATGCTATCTTCAGCTACTCTTAGCTGTTGGAACCCAGTTGCCAGATCAAGTTGGGAGAAGACCGTCGCACCTACAAGCTGATCAAACAAATCGTCGATTCGGGGAAGAGGGTGCCTATTTTTCTTGGTTAATTTGTTTAACTCCCTATAGTCGACGCAAAGGCGAAGCGAACCGTCCGCTTTGGTTGCGAACACCACTGGAGCACCCCATTCCGAAATGCTCCGTCTAAAGAACCCTTTTTCGAGAAGTTCTTTAACCTGCTTACTGAGCTCCTTTCTCTCCTTTGGAGCCATGTGTCTGACAGGTAAAGCTATAGGATTTGCATTATCCACAAGACATATGCGAAAGTCTATTTCCCGCCTCGGAGGTAAGCCTTTCACCTCCTCAAAGACATCCGGATATTCCGGGACTACTCTAACCGATTGCAAATTTTCATCAGAAGCATCAAGCGACTCTAGATAACTAAGCATAACAGCATTCAAGGGATTACAAGAAATTTCTAGAGTATTACCAAACCGAGTCAAGAGTCTAACTATTCTTTTCTCACAATCAAGAATGGCACTATTACTGGATAACCAGTCAATGCCTAAGATCAAACCATATCCCGAGAAGCCCAAGACAAAGGCATTACAACTAAACTCAACGCTGAGAATAGAGATTTTCAAACCCAAACAAACCATTGACAAGTAAGCGGAACCCCCAATTGGATTTGAAACTACTAAGGGATCTTCTACCATACTAGTGTATAGATGCAGAGATTCTACTAAGGAAGATGAAATAAAAGAGTGTGATGCGCCAAAGTCAAAAAGTGTGCGAACTGGATGATCATAAAGATAGACTACACTTTCTATAGAAATATTACTACCTCGTTCCCGCTGAGGTGCCACTAGCGCATGAACCTGACCCCCTGAAGTGGATCCGGCTTTCTGTCCCTGTCCTTTCTTCTTTGGGCAGTCCTTAGCCTAGTGCCCAGTCTCTCCACAATGGAAGCAACCACCCATCTTCGCCTTCCTTTTTCGGCAGTCTTTTGATATATGTCCCACAATGCCACAGAAATTGCACCTTCTCTTCTCACGGGGCTTATTGTTCTTCCCTCCTTTCTTGAAGTCTGTTTTCTTTGCTTATAGAACCTCTTTCTTCTCTTCCCCCTTAGTTTCTTTTTTTCCGTGGTCTTCCTCGTGTAGCAACGCCATGTCCACCATGCTTTCATAAGTCGCTCCCGTGGATACATAGGTCATAGCAAGGCTGTGCAGAGGCTCATTCAAACCTTTGACGAAGCGAAGCGCCTTCTTGTGTTGGGTGTTTACTAAGTCTAGCTCAAATCTGGCCAGTTGGTTAAACTGATTAACATACTCCCTGATTGTCATACTTCCCTGTTTCAGGGTTAGAAACTTCTCCATTTGCAGGCTTCTTTTAGCTTGGGAGAGGAATTTCATCTCAAAACTTGTCCTGAAGTCTTCCCATGTTTCCACCGCCCTTTGAGCATGGGTAATTTCCCACCAATAGGAAGCTTCATCCTTAAGTAACCATACCGCTAGCTGTATCTTTTGCCTGTCATCAACTCCGAAGATGACAAATAGATCCTCAGTCTCCTTTAGCCAGTTTCTTGCTCCTACAAAAGATTCTGTCCCATAAAAGTCTTTTCCACCTATAGCCTTGAAGTCTCTACATGTTTTTGCGAAGGCATTTCCACGAGGAGGTGGAGGAGGAGGAGGAACCGTGGCCACTGGAGGAGGAATGTCTGCTGGGCCCGCGCCATTGGCCCTTGCTTCTAAGTAACTCCTAAACCAGCCGGGTATCGACACTCCTTCTGGAAGGTTAAGGTCTCCAGACATGCTGAAACAGAAAGGAAAGATTCAAAACAAAGGATAGAGAGAGATAGTGCATATGGCTTTAGGGGATTTTGTCTTTTTATAAATATAACACTTTTTCTTGAAAAATGCTTCTTTAAACTTTCTTTTGAAAACAATTTCAAAAACTTTTATCTTATCTGGTAAACCTATGCTCTGATACCAAGTGAAACACCCCACCTCCGTTAAGGTCACTCACAAAGGGAATGCCTTAATTTTGGTGGAGGTTTATAAGTAAAAGCCACAGACAAACTCAAGACAGATATAAATACACATATTTTATACAGCGGAAACCAAACAGACTTTTATTTCATCAATACGTGTTCAAACAAAACATTCCATAATTGTCTCAAAATACTTCCAACATTACAACCTCATTACTGTCTTGATTATTAAAGAAGTATAAAACATAAATAATGTGACAAAAATCCCCATAGTGATATCCAAAGCCAAAATCCGAGCAAAAGAGATTCAAATCATGCATCTACGGTCTTGGAGCTTGTAAAAAGTCTGACTGAGCTGAGTTGTTTCCTCCCTGTGGACCTAGGGGGGACCGAAAGAAAAGAAGACGAAAAGAAAATAGGGTCAGACATAAAGCCTGAGTAAATCTAGTAACTCTTCAGTATGTGAATAAGAAAAGGGCATGATAGATATAAACTGAAAATAGGAAAGTGTCACAAGCTAAGGAAGTGTCGAATGTACTATCGCACCCATACTATATCTATGCACCTACTTGAGCTTATTTTAACTGGCACCCCATGCTGAGGGTGAAGTGATCCCCATTTTCTAAAGATCGGCTCCTACTCGCGTTAACATGTGTCATACGACCCCCAAGAATTGTAGATACCTATGCTGGTCCCACCACGGGGTGTATCAAGACCCATGGTGGCGGCCCCGACACAATTTCTAGAAGGCATTGGTTATACTACTGGTGTCCCCAGTGCCCTATTTGTCTGCTCCGGAGTGTGTGCACGCCCGCACCCCCTTAGACCTACACTGTGCACCCACCGCCGTCGTTTTGGCCGCTTACAATTAGCCCAGTAATCGTGCCCCACCCTGCCTAGTTTCAGGGTACCATGATACCTAACTTGGGTTACTGCTGAAACGGGTCCCTCGTTACCAGGATTTTCTAGTCAAACATGTTAAGTGGTTAAGTGTCTGTATTTACCTAACCCCCACACATCAATTCTAGTTAACATGTTGAATTTGGTTAAGTGTTTATAGTTGACTTAACCCTACCATCTGTCCTTAGCCTCTTAGAGCACCAGACCACTCACATTGGACAGGTGTTGCTATGGTTACTGGATGTGCCGGTCGGTTCCGGCCAGGTTTACACCGTAGCTCAGTCTAACCTCGGGTCATTATTGGGCTCAATGCTTAACCACCCACATTGGATGGGTATTGTTGTGAGTACTGGACAGCCGGGCGGGTCCGGGCAGGTTTACATCACAACTCAATCCAACCTCGGGTTAAGCATATCGTATTTTCTAAATTTACATATTTTATTACTTCTCAATTATATATATAAAAGTCATGTCTTTTATTCTCGGGTATAACAATTCATACCACTTAAATGTCATTGTCGTTGGCATATGCCAAACATGCCAACATATATTTTCATGTTTTACACCCAACGTTATTACCCCCGTTTGTACGTTCGCAACATTATAACAAGTGTTGGGCTTGACACAATTTAGCCCAACTTTATAAACGTGAGAAAAAGGGGAAATCAAGAACATGTAATACATAAAGGTGTGTGGCGCATGAACTTGCAATTTAGCGATTCAACTAACATATAATATGGGTTATGTGAACTTGCATTCAAATCAAAGTATAACTAAGTAGGTGACATATGAAATGGCATAGTTTAGGCTAATACAAACTTGTGTTTAAACATGTTTAACTTGGCATAATGTCAACCACAAAACTAGCATGTTGTATATTCACCAAAATGTCCAATTATAACATCTAATCACATAGCCTATTTCAACATGAACTTGTATAGTTTATGAAACCCAAACGATACTTAACATAGATCCAATTTTACTTGCAAATAAGCATGAACTTGCATAGTTTATGAAAACCAAACGATACTTAACATAGATCCAATTATACTTGCAAATAAACATGAACTTGCATAATTTATGAAACCCAAACGATACTTAACATAGATCCAATTATACTTGCAAATAAACATGAGAATGATATCATAGGTTTTGGGTCATGTAGGCATAAAAGGTCTCAAATCTAGAACATGTTTACATAAATTCTAACTTAGACTAAGGGAATGTATATAGTCCATGCCATCGACATAAACATAAAGGGATCAATTTCTAGTTTTTGCCACAACTTGCTATTGCTATTACTTTCATATACAAATGTCCAATAGGCATGCATCAATCAATTTATGCCACAAATATCAATACAAAAGTCATGACAGAATTATTACAATAAACAGAATTCTTACAATAACACAATTCTATTTTCATTTACATCTAATCACATCATAGTTTTTATTCATATTCTGAAAGGTCACTATACTTACAACGAATGCAGAATCTTGAATTCTGGATTCTGAATTCTGAAACTGAGATGCGCTCCTTTGGGTAGACTAACATTGCGTTGATTAATTTGATTAAACTTTAATCTTCTTCTTAATTTGATTTGTCTCTTATGCTTTTCTCTCTTGACGGCTATGCTCAATTCCTCCCTTGCAGCATGACGACCCCCATCTTATTTTTTTTGTGTGAATTTTCAGTTGGGACTTTGGGTGTATTTATAGATTTTTAATTTGTTTTGAGCCGTCAGATGAAGACAGGAGGAATCTAGACCATACAAAGTTCAAAGAGCCAATCAAGAGGTCACATGTCAGCCCTAGTGACACACCGAGCCACAGAAATTCAAGCCAGAACCAGACCTAGCCAGCCAGGTCGACACTATGGTCGACCTGGGGGGGCCAGGTCGACACCATGGTCGACCTGGGGAGGCCAGGTTGACACTATGGTCGACCCTATGGTCGACCTGGTCTCTGGGCGGGAATTTTCCCACCTAGCCCAATTTGAGCCTGTTTTTCGAATTTCGAATTTTAAACTGAGCTGTTTGAATTTAAATTTTATTCTGAAACTTCTGAAGGCCATAACTCCTTCATACAGAGTCCAATTCACGCAAACTCGGACTCTATCTCAAGCAGAATTCCGAGACGAACGCAATGGCGTAACCCATTTCCCTTAATTCTTTCATTTATAATTAATTACAATTTAATTTGTGAAGCTTAACGTTATAGAATTCACGGGGTGTTACAAATTATATTTATTCAAATACCTGTATAAATATCATGCAAATTAGAAAAATAATTGTACTTACTCTATTTTGTTGTGTTGAGATAATTCACTTTTTCTTTAAATATATGAACTCTGATTTATCAAAGCAAAAGAAACTTATGTACTATCATACACATAAGTTAAATAAATATTCTAGTGAACTAGTATTTTAATGTTGCCATTAGGTGATCTTGGAGACTGATTGAATTAAGGGGATGGCCCTTGATAAGATGACCCAAGTAAAAAATTCCATCACTTATAAATCAAGAAACGAGTAAAGTATTAAGGGGTCCTCTCATTGCGACTTCAGAGTTATGTCGATCCCTCACTTATCCAAATTTTAAGTGTTAATCCAGGTTATTCAAAAGCAATATTTCGATGTATCAAATTGTATTTGAGTTCATATGATCATCATTACTTGATTTTGAGCAATCCAAGTGTTCAAGTCCAAAGCGTAACGATCTTGTTAAAACACGGGTTAACAATCCCCATATAACTCTTAAAGCACCCCGCACCCTTTAACACTCCCCAAAATAGGGCCATGCTAAGAAATGTCAAGCATTATAAGTATAATGACATATATTATCTAGACTAAGATTCACAAGTCATAAAATAATAAATATAGTGGAAACATTTTTAAAACTGAAACACCACATTTATTTTAGAAATCCACATGTCATTTTGGTTCTCAAACCACATGTCTTATGAAAATAACATCATAGTGTAAATCAGAGTCCAATAATATGAATATCCCTCAAAATGGACAACAGTACAACCAACTCCATGAAATAAGATAAAACAGAATATGAATACATATGCTACAAGAATAAGTATCCAAAAATGATCCTCCAAGAAATCTGAACTAAACACCATCACCCTACGAGCCTACAAGGGAAGAAAAAGGTAGAAAGAGGAGTGGGTCAGGCAGTTTGGTGAGTGATGTAATTACTAGCATGATTGAGGAATAAAGAAAGATAGACTCAATAGTAATTCTAATGTCAGATGGGGTAAGTATCTGTATACAACTACAAAAAGTAAACACACTGGAATGATGTTTAAGGAAATATACTTGAACTGTACAAGTAAAGATTTATTCAATTATTTGCACTTTCTCAATTACTGAATCTGATAAACATTATTAGGATAAATTCCTAATACTACCCGTCAATCAGCTACTAATACCGTCTTGCGTGTTAGCTTATGTCACTTTGGATCTTGGGTTTTATCCGACCTGACCCATCAGTAAAGATATAACATAAATCTTTGTTGGATGCAATAGTGACTTATTTTTTCTCATTGATGCACATGCATGCTCATTGCACCACCGAAACACACCTAAACACGAACCTGCCTCTACTGATCCCTTATTTACCCTAATCAACATAAGCATGCCCAGCCTCTACCACCATCGATTGTGAGACCATCAGTGATAAAACTAAAAGAGAATGTTGCCGAGATGAATTCTAGAAAATAGATATTTTAATTTACGATTTAGCCCAGATCCGCCTAATTGGGGCCTTATCCTTTGGTCATTTAATTCCCTGAATCAGTCATGTGCTGCTAGAATGGACTACAAGTATAAGCTTATTAACTTATGTTTCTAATTTTTCCAAATCTGCCCCCATGTTGTTGGAATGGACTATAACTAATAAATGTTTATTAAACTTAACCTTCATTTTAAGTTTATATCAATAATAAGCATTATCATCATTTCATTGAACTATAACCTTTATGTTATAATTATATTTTCAAATAAACCCAATTTGTCCATTATAATTTATTTCTGTGTCTATACGATTTATCGTTATATTATTATTGGAAATAAGTTCAGTCTTTTCCAGTTACACCCATGTCATAATTTAATTGAAATCTTCATTGATTTTCCTCTTCCAGTCTAATCCCTTTTTAAAAACAGATCTATATTTTGTGAAGAAGTTTCTGTGTCTTACATATTTAATAAGCATTTAAACAATTATTATCTTAATTCTATTTTTCTGCATGAAAAATAGAAAGGATTACATCACTCGTCAAATTAATAACATTTACAAATCTAGGCATGTTTTGGGGATAAACCAAAAATAGGTATTGCAATTGTAAAATATCTAACAGGCATAATGTGACACCTCACGTCTGTTAATGTCACTCACTAAGGGAATGCATTAAGTTTCGTGAAGCGTTATAGGTAAATAAGAACATAATAGCACAAGATAGGCATGTAAAATAGCAGAGGAATTAAAAACTTAATTTAAATCAAAACATCATGGTCCTAAATACTAGGTTTACATCATAAGTAACTAGTTATATTAATAATCTGTCTTGCGAAAAATATCAGAGTACAAAGCATAGAACCATATTTAATTATACGCCCAATTCACTATTCAAATTGTAGGCTTTTTTGTTCCTTTTCAATTAACCATTTAATTATGCACCGTATGCTCTTTTTCCCAAGTTATAAGTCAAGGCATATACATATATATATATGTTATGCACAAACCCAAAACTACATATTTTTCCAATTTATGTCCATAGTCCATATTCACCCATTTCAATACAAGTTATACCCAAATCCATATTTGCATAATTTCCAATGTATGCCTAAATTCATATTCACATACGTCCCAATTTATGTCCCAAATCAGTATTTAGACATGTCCCATTTTATACCCAATTTCCATATTTACATTTATTCCAATGCATGCCTAAATTCATATTATCCAACAAGACATATTCCCCCAAACCCATATTCGTATATTTCCAAATTTATGCCCAAATTTAGATCCATATTTTCCAATACCAATTATGCCCCAAATTATGTCTTTCCCAATCGTTCCCAATTTCGCATGTTCGCATTTTTCAGCGTTAGGCCTAGGCTCGAAGGTAGTCTGGCTATATAAAAATAAAAAGGGAAAAAGTGGGAGAGAGGAGGATTAAGAATAGGCATAATAACGAATCAATAATAAACTGATAGAAATTGGCATAAACTGAATATGCATATTATGACAAGATTAACATGGTGGCGATATGAACATATAAAAGTAGATCTGATAATTAAGTCATAATAGAACTGATTAGGCATCGATTCAAGTTCCAGTTTTTATACACATATCAAGATTACTATTTAAATATTCAGATCTAAAAATAACATAAACTCACAGTGAATAGATCTATGGAAATGGATCCAAATTACTACGAAGAACATGTTAAATAAGTTGTTGTAGCCATCGCTGAATTTGTTGTAGCAATCTTTGAATATGTATAATCTTCTTTAAATCGATTTAGAAGAAGAAAGGCCATTTTATGTTTCGTTGCAGCAGAGCTTCGCCGTCAATATTTAGATAAATAAAACCTAGGTCCAGGGTCCTTTATATAGCGTAGGGTTCATGACTCTAGCTCCAAAATCGTCCAGGTTCAGAAAAGAAGTTTCCAGAGCAACTGGTGGGTCAACCCCCCTTCAGGTGGGTCGAACCCTAGGTCAACCCCGGGGTCGACCCCCATAAGCCTGAGTCGACTACTAGGTCAACCCAGCGAGGTCCTGGGTCGACTTCAAAATGTCGGACCTTTCTCGATTTACGCGCCGGATATCTGGTTTTGCTGATTTTTGAATATTTTTGAATTATATATATATATTTATTTCCTATATGCATAAAAATTTCGAACCTTAATAACTTCTTCATACGGTGTCCGATTTACGCAAACCAGGTGTCTATCTTGACCAGAATTTCGAGACGGACACAATGGAGTGCTCCATTTAACTTAATTCTGAATATTTAATTAAGTTTTCCTTAAATTCATTGTTAACAGTGTATTTCACACTAATTATTCTTCAATTCATCATCTTTAGTGTCTTTATAATTTCGGGGTGTTACATTCTCCCCTACTCAAAGGATTTCGTCCCCAAAATCTCTAAGTCAAGAAGAACGTACATCTTAACATCCAACAATTATACATCCATCTAGCAATAACAAGCATCCATTGTCCTTAAGGATTTTCTAATGCTTTTATGAACATACGTAATAGTGTGTGTATATTTCCTTAAACTAATGCGAAAGATCAGGCGGTCTACTGATTCAGTTGACCTCCTTAATGCAATGTATGTTTGTGCCATGCAACCAAAATATATGCAAATCTTCCTAATCCATTTAAGTTCTATATGTGTGCACAATCATCCATCCATATGCAACATCAATGCAACAATAATCCATAAAAAAAATTAAAATGTACATACATCAATATGCAGTATGTAAGTGATCGAGCCAATCTAGTGCCTATTATGTGTGTATATGCATCCACGAGAAATCACTAGCAACCACTTGAATCCATCAAACATAACATGTCTCAAACGCATGTTTACATTCATTAGTTTTCTACCTAAAGAGTCGATCGATAGGAGATATCCAAATGATAGATACAAGTATTAATTCGAAGCTTGGAAAAAGAAGTTCAGAACATATTCTCGAAAAGGAAAGGATATGAAGCACGAATCTTGTCTTCAGCCTCACAAGTAGCGTTCTCATAGCCCTTTCCCCATTGCACTCTTACTAGCTTCACTTCTATGTTGCATAATTTCTTAACCTCCGATCCTATTATGCAAGTTGGAACTCGTTCTATCATTGCTTCCTTCTCTACTTTCATTTCCTCTCGCAAGTTTAGCTCCACTACCTCAAACTCTATACATTTTATCGCCGCTTGGATGAATAGTCATCTTAGAATGATGGGCTTCCTCAAGGACTGTCTTCAATAGGTTTCCCATTTCGATATAATTCACCTATCAAACTTCTTCTCAAGTAGCTCCCCTACTGGCTTATCAAGTTCCTTCTTTCCTTTTAGGAGCCACATGTCGCAAATCATCGATAGATATATCAAGAGGTTTTAGGAGACTAAGCATGACAGACCCTTTTGGGGTCATAAGAAATCTCGAGAGTCTTTCTATGGCAAGTCAGAAGTCTAACGACCCTCCTCTCACAATCTAGAATGGCTCCATATATGGTTAACCCATCCATCCTAGAATCAAACTGTATCATATGAAATCAAAGAACATATGCGTCATAACCAAACTCGATGCCTAACACAAAGATTCTCAAACCCCAGCAAATCCTCGGTAAATGAGTCGTACCTTTAATGGGTTTGAGACACAAACAGGCTCCAAAACCATACTAGTATCTAGATGTAGAGACTCAACTAAAGGATCAGATATAAAAGAATGCGAAGCGCCAGGAAAAGAATCCTAACAGGATGATCAGAAATAGAAATCAATCCTTCGATGGAAATTTTCCTACCCCTATCTTGTCCACCAGCTATGAGAACATTAGCCTGCCCCTAGAAGTTCCTGCCCTCTGGCCTTGTCTTTGTCCCTTCGGGCACTCCTCAATGTGGTGTCCTGCCATACCAAAGTGGCAACAAACACCTTTTCTCTTTCTGCAATCTTTTTTCCAGATGACTCACCGTTTTGAAATTATGGTATTTCCACTTTTCTTCTTTGGACTATGCTCCTCAGCCCCAACTCCCTTATTCTCCTTTTTACCATTCTCGTGCAACATGCTAGCAAGTCTCTTGAAAGTTGCATCCATCACACGGAAATCCTTACGAGGCTTGAGAGAAAATAAGCCGTAGGTGAAACTACTGCAACTACAGATGGAGGTTGGGCACTTCTTTGCCCTTCAACATGTAACGTGGTTTTAACATGCCTACGGAACCATGCCAAAATAAAGATACCCTTCCGGGAAGAAACATTTCCCCAAACAATAAGGAAAAGGAATTAAGCTGAGAATCGAGAGATATTTATGGCTTTAGGAAATATGTTTTTCAGAAACAGACTTTTTTATTTTAAAATACCTTGTTTTTCAGACCTTTTTGAAAACCATTTTCAGAATACTTTATTCGATCTTATAACCATATGCTCTGATACCAAATGTGATACCCCACTTCTGTTAGTGTCACTCACTAAGGGAATGCATTAAGTTTCGTGAAGTGTTATAGGTAAATAAGAACATAATAGCACAAGAAAGACATGTAAAATAGCAGCGGAATTAAAAACTTTATTCAAATCAAAACATCATGGTTCCAAATACTGAGTTTACATCATAAGTAACTAGTTACATTAATAATCTGTCTTTCCAAAAATATCAGAGTACAAAGCATAGAACCATATTTAATTATACGCCCAATTCACTATTCAAATTGTAGGCCTTTTTGTTCCTTTTCAATTAACCATTTAATTATGCACCGTATGCTCTTTTTCCCAAGTTATAAGTCAAGGCATATACATATATATATATATATATATATATATATATGTTATGCACAAACCCAAAACTACATATTTTTCCAATTTATGTCCATAGTCCATATTCACCCATTTCAATACAAGTTATACCCAAATCCATATTCGCATAATTTCCAATGTATACCTAAAATTCATATTCACATATGTCCCAATTTATGTCCCAAATCAGTATTTAGACATGTCCCATTTTATACCCAATTTCCATATTTACATTTATTCTAATGCGTGCCAAAATTCATATTATCCAACAAGACATATGCCCCCAAACCCATATTCGTATATTTCCAAATTTATGCCCAAATTTATATCCATATTTTCCAATACCAATTAAGCCCCAAATAATGTCTTTCCCAATCGTTCTCAATTTTGCATGTTCGCATTTTTCAGCGTTAGGCATAGGCTCGAAGGTAGCCTAGCTATATAAAAATAAAAAGGAAAAAAGAGGGGGATAAGAGGATCAAGAATAGGCATAAAAACGAATCAATAATAAACTGATAGAAATAGGCATAAACTGAATAGGCATATTAAGACAAGATTTAACATGGTGGCGATATGAACATATAAAAGCAAATCTGATAATTATGTCATAATAGAACTGATTAGGCATCGATTCAAGATCCAATTTTTATATACATATCAAGATTACTATTTAAATATTCAGATCTAAAAATAACATGAACTCATAGTGAATAGATCTAAGGAAATAGATCCAAATTACTGTGAAGAACATGTTGAATAAGTTGTTGTAACCATCGCTGAATTTGTTGTAGCAATCTTCTAATATGTATAATCTTCTTTGAATTGATTTAGAAGAAGAAAGGCCATTTTAATTTTTGTTGTAGCAGAGCTTCGCCGTCAGTATTTAGATAAATAAAACCTAGGTCCAGGGTCCTTTATATAGCCTAGGGTTCATGAATCTAGCTCCAAAATCATCCAGGTTCAGAAAAGAAATTTCGAGAGCCACGGGTGGGTCAACTCCCTTCAGGTGGGTGACCCCCCTCCATGGGTGTCGACCCCGGGGTCGACCCCCATAAGCATGAGTCGACCACCAGGTCGACCAGTAAGGTCTCGGGTCAACTTAAAAATGTCGGCCCTTTCTCGATTTGCGTGCCGGATTTCTGGTTTTGCCAATTTTTGAATATTTTTGAATTTTATATGTATACATATCTTTCTATATGCATACAAACTTCAAACCTTAATAACTTCTTCATACGGTGTCCTATTTACGCAAACCAGGTGTCTATCTTGACCAGAATTCCGAGACGGACGCAATAGCGTGGTCCATTTAACTTAATTCTGAATATTTAATTAAGTTTTCCTTAATTCATTGTTAACATTGTATTTCACACTAATTATTCTTTAATTCATCATCTTTAGTGTCGTTAAAATTTTGGGGTGTTACACATAAACACAAAAATAGGAAAGAAGATTAAAAGAATATCTTACGGTACTTGAATAAAATAAAACTGTAAGAAAAAGTTTAGAAAATACAATAGAAAATAACTTACAGAAAAACTTATAGAAAACACTATTTAAATAAAACTAATAAATAGTGGAAGAAAAACTATATAAAACTCCACAACTATTATAAACCCTATTTTATTAAATTACCAAAAATTTAAATAATTGCAAACTCGTTCGGGTTCGAAATATTCCTCCGTAGCCTCTGTAGATACTGCCTCCAACAGGGTATATATTTAAATATTTATTTTTATAAATCTTTTTTCAAAAAAAAATTAGGTCAGGTCTGTCTCAAAAAGAGAGAAACCAGAAGGGAAGAGATTGTGTTGTAAAGAATTAGCCAGGTCTAGGGGTCTATTTATAGGTTAGGCCAGCCATGTCATGCAACCAATAAAAACTTTCCACGTCAACCCAATTTTCAAAACTAGCAAATAAAATTTAGCCACATTAGTTTTAAAGAAAAGTCTTGTCACATCCTTGGCCTAAGCACGACTTGCGCCCAGGCATACGGGTGGGTTAACTAAATGTTTTTTCTTTAATTTGTTGTTCGCTATAACTTCTTCTTTCTAACTCTGTTTTTGATGAACTAAGTAAAATTAACCCTCACCTGGGTCGATCCGTGGGTCGACACATGTTGTTATATACTATTTTTTTCTTTAATTTTTTGTTCGCCATAACTTCTTCGTTCTAACTTTGTTTATGACAAACTAAATATGCAAATTGACTTGAAAATTGCTAGGGACCTAGTGAAACAACTTCCGTAGCCAAATTCTAACAATTTTATAACATATTATTTTATTATTAATTCTTTAATTAATTACCATATCTTAAAAGTTCGGGTTATTACTTTTTACCCTCCTTAAAGGATTTCGACCTCGAAATATACAAGGAGAGTAGAATGAGATAAATATTTTCATTCAAATATCTACAACCATCTACTCAAACATCTTTCATTAGCATCCAATATCCTTAAGTTTTTTAATGCGATTTATATAGTTATGAAATATTGTAATGTGTATGTCCCTAACTAATTCAAAAGACTAGGCGTCTATCGATTTAGTTTGCCTTCTTTTATGCAATTAAGCTTGCATAATGCATCCAAATGTAAGCAAAAATCATAATTACAACAGAAAGTTCCACATGCATGCTTCAAACATCATTCATATGCAATAGTCATTTGATAATCATCATTATATCAACCATGAAAATAAATTAAAAATGAACACAACATCCATATAAATATGCATAGTGTCCTAATTTATCGATCCCTAACAATGCCTAGTATGTGTATATGCATCCATTGCATCCACTTGCAACCACTTGCACAGATCATACATAACATGTTCTATCTACATGTTTCAACTAAATCCTATCATCCACGGGTTATACCCTAAGATTTTGATGATTTGAAGAATAGGAAAGATAAAACCTATTCAAAGCTAACGATGGAAAATTTCAAAGCATATCATCAAAAAGGAATGGATATGAAATTCATATCATTTCTTTAGCTTCTCAAGTAGCATCATTCACATTGTCTTCTCACTGAACTTTTGCCAGTCATGCTTCCTTGTCTCTGAGCTTCTGTACTTCGTGGTTAAGAACCCGTATAGGCATGCGACGAATAGACGCTTCTCTCTCAATCTCTACATCCTCTAATAGACTGGGCTCAACTACCACAACTGAATCAAGGAAGCACTTTTGTGAGTGAAAAACATGAAATACGTCGTGAACTCTAGAAAGTATCTAGGGTAGTCTAACTCTGTATACCACCCACCTACTTTATCCACGATGGAGAATGGTCTTATAAATCTGGGAGATAACTTACTTACCAAACCTTACCACATTCCTAAGCGTTGACACCTTCACGAAAAATAGATCCCCAACCACAAACTCCAAATCTATCCTCCTTCCATTGGCATAGGATTTCTGCCATTGTTGGACCACTTTCATCCTTTTCCTTATCAAGTCAATCTTCTCGGATGTCTCTCTCACCATGTTTGGCCCGGGTTGCAATCTATCAGTCGTCTCCCACCAACACAAGAGTGATCTACAATGTTTTCTATAAATTTCCTCGAAGGTAGCCATCCTTATGCTTGTTTGGAAGCTATTATTATACATAAATTTTACCAAAATAGATGATTATCCCATGTCCTTTTGAAAACTTGGATACATAACCTCAACAAATCCTCTAGAATCATATTCATCCTTTAAGTCTATCCATTAGTATTGTAATCAAGAGCAAGAAAGAGTCGATGAGGATTTATTCACTCAGTTCTCTACATTTAGTTATATATATATCATGTTGGGCCAGATCGTATTATTCAAGAGCCCATTAGCTCATGTATGAGTCCAGTATCTTTTACACAGCTTTTTTCATTATTTTAAATACTTTCCCTTTTGTTTCTTAAACCTAAATGTAATGAATGAGTAAACTGAGATTAATTGCGTCTACTACTTTTCTATTTCAATTCCATTCTCTTTTTCTTCATCTGATTACATGGTATCAGAGCTTCGATCTAAGGTTACACTGTTCAAGATTAATTACGCTTCCTTCTATTAGCTCTGTTATGTGATTCAGGTAATCGGATTGAATCATGGCGGAAAATAAAGGAGTCGATGTCCTCTCTATGATGCCGAAGATCACAGATCGAAAGTTAACTAGCACCAATTATCATGATTGGAACAAAACCATTCGATTGTACATTAGATGTATAGATAAGGATGACCACTTATTGAATGAACCTCCAGCAACGGATTCAAAGAGTAAAGAGGATAAAAATTGGTTGCATGATGATGCTCGTCTGTTTCTACAAATCATAAATTCAGTGGAGAATGAAGTAATTGGACTTGTAAATCACTGTGAAACTGTACAAGATGGAATACTTGGAATTTCTGTACTTAGGGAAAGGCAATTTGACGAGGATGTTTGAAGTATGTCAAACCTTTTATAAATCTGAAAAGAAAGAAATGAGTCTGATTAACTATTTCATGACATTTAAGCAAACTTACGAAGAATTCAATATGCTTCTACCTATGAGTGCAGATATAAGAGTTCAACAAAAACAGAGAGAGCAAATAGCGATTATGAGTTTCCTCGCTGGCTTATCTCCTGAATTTGAAGGAGAAAAATCTCAAATACTTGCAAGCACTGACATTAATACACTGTAAGAGGTGTACAGTCGCCTTCTTAGAACCGAGAGTGCACCAACTTCTGGAAATACAAGCAATAGTGCTTTTATAAGCAACAGTGGCAATTTGACAACAACCAATGCTAGTGAAAGTGCTAAAGGGGCTCAACAGAATGTTCACTCATGGAGACCATCTTGGAGACCTCCTCGGGCACCTGGAATATTACAAAGATCAACTTGGAGACCACCTATGAATGCAAACAAATTCTACAATTACTGCAAGAAGCTTGGACACGTGATATCTGTATGTAGAAATTTACAGTGGAATCAAAGGAATACTAATTTCTCAAATACAAATACTGTACTTATGACCGCTGATGAGTATGAGAACTACACCAACTTTCAAAATGCTTCAAAAGACAGTGCATCTGAATCTCACATACACTCGGCAATGACCTCTGTTGCTAATGCCAGAACAAATTCACCAAACACTAAATGGATAATTGATTCATGAGCATCCGATCATATGATAGGTAATAAATAGCTATTTAAAGATTTGAATATTAGTAACTCATCACATGCGGTTACCTTGGCTGATGGATCACAATCACTAGTGAAAGGAATTGGGGAAATAAATTCGGACTCACTAATACCTTTGAAATCTGCATTATACTTACCTTCACTATCATTCAATTTGTTATCTGTAAGTCAACTTACAAACCATCTCAAGTGCATCATTACCTTCTTCTCTGATCATTGTGTGATCAAGGATCGTGTGATGAAGCAGACTATTGGTAAAGGAAGTGAGTCTGGTGGCCTGTATACTCTTAACACACTTTCTAAACTTGTAGCTTGATCAATCATGGATCCAGCATTCAAAGCTCATTGTCAACTAGGCCATCCATCACTTACTCTCTTTAAGCAGCTTTGTCCACAGTTTGGTAATCTCTCTACAATAAATTGTGAAGCATGTCAATACGCTAAGCATCATAGAACTAGTTCTGTACCTAGGATAAATAAAAGAGCAAACGGTCCTTTTTCTCTAATTCATTCTGATGTATGGGGTACTTGTGCAGTTGTGTCGAAACTTGGTTATAGATACTTTGTAATGTTTGTTGATGATTACACTCGTCTAATATGGCTTTTCTTAATAAAATCAAGAGCTGAGCTATTTTCTATGTTTTGCTGAAATCAAAAATCAGTTCAATGCAACCATTAAAACTTTGCGCACTGATAATGCTAAAGAGTACATCTCATCTGAGTTTGACAATTACTTGAGTATAAATGGTATACTTCATGAAACATCATGTGTGGATACTCCTCACCAAAATGGTGTAGCTGAACAAAAGAATCGCCACCTATTAGAAATGGCTATAGCATTATTATTTCAAATGAATGTGCCGAAATCATTGTGGGCCGACGCTATTTCAACTGCATGCTTTCTTATTAATAGAATGTCGTCTACTGTCTTAAATAATGTAATACCCTATCAAGTATTGAAACCTGAGAAAACCATGTTTCCCATTAAGCCTAAAGTATTTGGATGTGTTTGCTTTGTGAGGGATGTGAGTCAACAATTGAGCAAACTTGACCATAAAGCTCTTAAATGCATCTTTATGGGTTATTCAAGCTTCAAAAAGGTTACAGGTGCTACTGTCCAAGTCTACAGAAATATATAGTATCAATTGACATTGCATTCATGGAAGACATACCCTTTTATCAGACTAATGAGTCACGTGTGTACGAAGATGATGAAGAATTCCTAATCTATTCTACTATATCCAGTACAGTGCCTTGCGATACTAATAATGCAGATACACTCACAGATGAAGTACATTCAGAAGGGACTCAACAAACTGAGGAAGATCAGACTTTAAATTTACCAATTGCATTGAGAAAAGAAAAAAGGAAATGCATGTATCCAATTTCTTCATATGTGACATACAATAAATTATCAAATGCTTCACATATTTTTATATCAAAATTAGATTCTGTGAGCATACCAAAAAACTGTAAGAGAGGCACTCAACTCACATGAGTGGCTGAAGCAATGCTGTATGAAATGAAGGTTTTGGAGCAAAATGAAACATGGACATTGATGATACTCCCTGTAAACAAGAAAGCAATAGGTTGCAAGTGGATATTCTCAGTAAAAATGAACACTGATGGGTCAATCTCAAGACTTAAAGCTCGATTGGTGGCCAAAGGTTATGCTCAAACTTATGGCATTGATTACTCTGAAACGTTTTCACCAGTGGCCAAATTGACTTCAATCCAATTATTTATTTCTCTAGCTTCTGGATTCCACTGGAAACTTCATCAGCTCGATATTAAAAATGCATTCCTGCATGGAGATCTATCTGATGAAGTCTAAATGGAGAAACCACCGGCTTTGTTGCTCAGGAGGAGAATGGACTAGTCTGCAAGTTAAAAAAGTCCTTGTATGGATTTGAACAAAGCCCAAGGGCTTGGTTTGGCAAGTTCAGCTTGGCCATAGAAAAGTTTGGAATCACAAGATGTAGATCAGATCATTCAGTGTTTTATAAAACATAAGATAAGGGGTTAATATTGTTAGTAGTATATGTGGATGATATTGTGATTACGGGAAGTGATGATGATGAAATCCAGAGACTCAAGCAGTTTATTCTATCGCAATTCCAAACGAAGGATCTGGGCGAGCTCAAGTACTTTTTAGGAGTTGAAATAATGAAGACCAATGAAGTTATATATCTATCTCAACGTAAATATACATTGGATTTATTGACTGAAACTAGGAATCTAGTTGCGAATCCATACAGCCCTCCCATGATGCAAAACTACAAATTTGATGATGAGGCCGAACTGTTTGATGATCCAGAAACATACAGGAGACTTGTTGGAAAACTGAATTATTTGTGTGTCATAAGACCTGATATCGCCTACCCTGTAAGTGTTGTAAGCCTGTACATGTCAAAACCAACATTGCAACACTGGAATGCATTAGAACAGATATTACATTACCTCAAAGGTACAGCAGGCAAAGGTATCATGTATAAGGATAATGGGCATATGAATGTAGAAAGCTTCAGTGATGCGGACTAGGTAGGATCCAAGTTAGATAGACGTTCAACTTCAGGCTTTTGTGTATTTTTTGGAGGTAATCTAGTGTCGTGGAAAAGTAAGAAACAGAATGTGGTAGCTCGCTCAAGTGCCGAATCAGAATATAGAGCCATGGAAAATGTTATATGTGAACTTATGTGGATAATGCACTTGATGAAAGAGATAAATGTGAAAATTAACTGGCCAGTCATACTATGGTGCGATAATCAAGCAGCTATTCATATTATGTCAAATCCAGTGTTCCATGAGCGAACAAAACATATTGAGGTAGACTGTCATTTCATCAGAGAAAAATTCAAAGCGGAGTTGTGAAAACCGAGTTCATTCGTATAGGGGAACAAGTTGCAGACCTATTTACAAAAGCTGTGAACAGTGCAAGACTGGAGTACTTATGTGGCAAGTTGGGTATGAAAAATGGATACTCTCCAACTTGAGGGGGAGTGTAATCAAGAGCAAGAAAGAGTCGATGAGGATTTATTCACTCAGTTCTCTACATTTAGTTATATATATATCACGTTGGGCCTGATCGTATTATTCAAGAGCCCATTAGCTCTTGTATGAGTCCAGTATCTTTTACACGGCCTTTTTCATTATTTTAAATACTTTCCCTCTTGTTTCTTAACCCTAGATGTAATGAATGAGTAAACTGAGATTAATGGCGTCGACTGCTTTTCTATTTCAATTCAATTCTCTTTTTCATTTCATCTGATTACAAGTATAACGGTGGTAAGTTATGCTCATCCTAAGCTATGTTTCCATTGCCTCTTGTAGAATCTTCCAAAATTCACTAAGGAAGATAGGATCCCTGTTGCTCACAATGCTGGTAAGAATGCCATGGAGTCAAATGATCCCTCTAATGTACACTGAGGATAACCAAGCTGACGTCCTCTTGGTCTTGGCCAAAATGAAGTAGACTGTCTTAGTCAATCGGTTTACTACCACCTAAATACCGATATTGTCTTTTCTTGACCTAGGCAACCCATCGATGAAGTGCATGGATACGCTCTTCCACTACCATAGTGGTACATCTAATGACCAGATCAATCAACCAGGTTTCTGTTGTCCTGCCTACATTATCTGATAGACCATGCACTTTTCCACTAAACTAACCACATCCTTTTTCATGTCATTCCAGGAGAACAGTCTCTTCATGTTCCTATATATTTTATCACCATCGGGACGGATGGTCACCTTGAGTGGTGTTCCTCAGCTAATACTACATTCACCAAATCATCAGTGCCGGGGAGCATAAAACCTTCCATTTCTATGCAACCATCCTATATTATCCATATAATATCACTGGAGATGCCTAGAGGCTTCTCCTCTATCAACCTTATCAAAAATATCCACAAGCTCGAGATCCTCCCGTTTTGTCGATCTAATCCACTCCAACAATGTAGGTTGCACCTCCAAAGATGCCAACAATCCAGGGGTATAGTCCGTAGAGGGTCTAAAATCAAAAGTAGATATATACTCTAAGCTCTCCCACTTTATGAACAAACAACTCAAATATGCTCTCATCTTACATAAGGCATTTACAACTACATTCCCCTTACCGAGGATGTAAACATCTCAAAATCATATCATGCCAAGAAATACATCCAATGCTATTAGAATAAATACTTTAGAGACTTATTATCCATGTAGGGCTCGAATGTCTCACCAAGTAGATAATGCCTCCATGACTTGAGTACAAAAACTATTTCAGCTAATTACAAATAAATGGTAGGGTAATTCTTCTCATAAGTATTAAGTTTCCTATTCCCATAGCATACGACCCTGCCCTCCTACATCAATACCGCACCCATGACAGTCCTATATGCATCAATGTATGTTGTGAACATCTTAGAACCATCAAGAAGTGTCAACAGAGGTTCACTGGTAAGAGCCTTCTTGAGTCCCGTGAAGAAATCCTCACAATCTAAGTCCTACATTATTAGACCAAAATCTGGGCGTAACACCCAAATGCAGTGTGGAGTCCTCATAATTACAAATCGCAGATCATAGAATACAGAAAACAATAAATAACAGGAGACACACGAAGTTTTTTTAGTGGTTCGGCTCAAACCAAGCCTACGTCCACTTTATCTCCTCTTAAATACTAAGAAGTTACAAGTACAATTCTCTCGGTTTATACACGAAATCCTCGTGTTTACAATGAAAAGAGGTAGGAAATCATTAGATTATACACGAAATCCTCGTGTTATATTGTGGAATTTGGCTTCTTTGCTGCTGAAAATGCTTTGCAGAGAGAAACGGTGGAAGCCGTGAGAAGTTAGAGCCAAAAGATCCTTCAATTTTCCTTTAAATGGTGTATTTATAGCCATTTCCTGAAATTGGTTCATGAGACACGTGGCATGCTTCCCAAAAATCTCGAAATGAGGTGGAAAACTTATAGAAATCCTCTCCAAGTTGTTATATGTCACCTGCAATCAGGCCCCGGTTGATAGGATAAGATATGGCATGAGAATAGGTCAAAACATGCTATCCAAGAGCAGGTTCGGGGGTCGGGTCGTGGTCACATAGGGCTAATCGAGCCGGTACGTGATGAGGTGGTAAAACTCATGCAGAGGGGTCATGATCTAGGTGGGCATCACGAGCGGGTCGTGATCCAGGGGGCCACCACGAGCCAGGCTGGCTAACGAGCAGGAAATGTGGGCGAGCCGAGGTGGGTCCCACGAGCCAAAAGTGGCCCCACGAGCCGGGGGGAGACCCGACTAGGGATGTCACCAATTCCAGAATACAGGTTCTCTGCGCGTTTACGGAAACGGACGTAACTTCCAAATCGTAAGTCCGTTCTTCCCAACAAAAGCTCTACCTGAAGCTAATTCAGAGGGCTACAAAAGTTACAGAGAAAAGCTTTGTAATTGCTGTTTTCGGGCCCAAAAGAGGTCGTCTGATAGGAGTTTCGGCCCATTCTTTGTTTGTGTTGTGACTTCAACCAAATCGCTTCCTGTCTTCTGACGACGTTTCCAATCCCTGAGCACACTACTATCCAGAGATTCCATGTGTGACAGCCTTTACCAAAAAGTGTGTCAACAAGTTTGCCCCCCAGAACATATCTTGCTGGTTGAAGGAAGATATGTTCTGGATACTCCGAGAAATCCATACCTTTATAAAGGTAGATGTAAAACGAATGTGCCAAATCCTGACAGTATTTTTCAAAATTTCCCGAGCAAAAACCATACTCGAGGAACGTCCAAGTCATCTTGCCAAATCCTGGCAAGGGCCAAACCTTCTAGGCATAATCCATACCAAGAAGTTCAAACCAAGTATAATCCATACCAGATTTCTTTTGTCATATCCTGACAAGACCGTTTGTAATTCCTTAAGTATAATCCATAACTTAAGATTCCAAAGCGAGTATAAACCATACTCGAGTTACCAATCTGAGTATCATCCATACTCATATCCAGAGAAAGCTATACTTGCCACAGCCTGACAAGATAGTCCGACCCTAGGCGTAATCCATACCTAGTGTTTCAAAATTAGTATAAGCCATACTTTAATCAAGATTGAGGATCTCGCCACATCCTGACAGGATACTTCAATTCACTAAACATAATCCATGCTTGGAAAGTCCTTCCTTATTTAATTCAACATGCAAAACCAAAGCAAATCTTGATTGGTTTGACATCGAGTCCAGAGCACACTTTGGGGCTACATCCTAACCCTATAAGTGTGTACTCCGATCCAACAAATCGGAAAACCTAATGAAAGGAAAAACAAATCTTAAAGCCTAAGAAACGCTGAAAATGAAAGTTGATCTCATCCAGATCAGTTGATGATGAGACCACGAGAGCTCGATCCATTATCATTCCCTCTCCGTGGAGCAGGAGGTGGCAGCGTAGGTGCAGGCACTGTTGGTGCTTTCACATACTCAGGTAGCTCTCCATGTCTAACCCGTTCCTTAATCAAATCACGCAGATGTCTGTAGTCATTCGTGTCATGACTATCCATATCGTGGAATTTGCAGTGCTTTCCAGAATCGCGTTCTCTTTGCGATGGCTCCCTCCTGGGAGGCTTTGGGTAGGAGACAACACCGTTTGTGTCCATGTAGATGTCAGATAATGAAGCACTGAGTTCAGTGTATTTTTCGTATTTGGTCCCTCTCCGGGGCTGAGTGTTGCGGTCATTCTTGATGACGACCTTTCCTTTGGCATTTCCAGAAGCAGATGGTTCTTCATCTTTAACCATGTTGACGTCGAGAATGCGTTTCTCATAAGTTGCATCTTCTTCCCGTAGAAATCTGTCTGCTTCGATGTAGAATTCGCCGAGATTGCATGGTGGATCTCGGTACAAAGACTTCTTGAACGCCGAGTTATCCAAGACACCAGATACCGCTGCCATCAGTACCATTGATGGTTCAGGGCGATCAACTGATGTTGCTGCAACATTAAATATTTCCAGAAATGAGAGTAGAGTTTCTCTGGGTCTCTGCTTGATTGTAGTGAGTTACATGACATTCTTGGTTCGTGCGATGTGAACCCAAAATTGTTCAAGGAAGCGAGCGACCAACATATTCCAGCTGTTGATCGATTCCATTTCTAGCCGCCGAATCCACATGGCTGCTATATCAGTCAGAAAGAGGGGAAAACATTTAGCGATGACGTTTTCCGATGCCGATTGAACTTCCATATGCCATTTGTAGCGCATCAGGTGCACGGTAGGATCTGTCCTGCTATTGTAGGGCTCCAGTTGTGGAAGTTTGAAATCTGAGAGATTGCGAGAATTCCTAATTTCTTGAGTGAATGGGTTGTGATTGACGTCATCCACGTCACTCTGATAAGTGCGGCCTCTCATGAGGCGTTGAATGAGATTAGCGAGCCGATCGCCCTCAAAAAGTTGTTGTAAATTGCCAAGGTCAGAGATTGTGCCCCAGTGTTAAATGTGAGAGAAGGAAGTTGCCGGTGAGCTGTTGGGAGTGAGTCGTTGAGACTGGTTAGTAAGCCAAGGGGTGCATCATGAGCCGAGTCGTGGAGGTCTGCGACTCGTGAGTCAGGGTTGCGGAGTCCGGCTCGTGGTTCGAAGGGGGCGACCCGACCCGGTCGTGTGTCCCCATCACAGGCCGCTCCTGGCTCTGCATCACAAGCTGCTCCAGGTTCTGCATCACGAGTCGTGTTCTGTTGCTGAGCAAGGAGGTTGCCCTCGAGTCCTCGTGATGCACGAGCCGCTTCAGTGGCTTCATTTCCAGTGCGTTGATCATTGAAGCTCGGTCTGCCATCCATCGAAGCGAAGAATCCATCGATCATCTCCTGTTGTTTCCTGAGGAGATCGTCCTGCCTTGCCATTTGATCTCTCAATTCAGAGAGAACGCCATCCATCTCGTCTCTAGTTAAGTATTGCGAAGGATCTCCATGAGAGGAAGCCTCCTGACTCGCCTCGTTCCTTGCGCCTTCAGCGTTAGCATCCTCAGCATGAGAGGAAGTTCCAGTTTTCTTCCTTTTGATTGCCATTTATCCAAGCTAGAAGTTGAGGTTGTAGTGTGCCCCCTTCCTGGTGCGCCAAAATGTTAGACCAAAATCTGGGCCTAACACCCAAATGTAGCGTGAAGTCCTCACAATCATAAATCGCAGATCACATAATACATAAAATAGTAAATAACAGGAGACACACAAAGTTTTTATAGTGGTTCGGCTCAAACCAAGCCCACATCCACTTTATCTCTTCTTAAATCCTAAGAAGTTACAAGTACAATTCTCTCAGTTTATACACGAAATCCTCGTGTTTACAATGAAAAGAGGTAGGAAATCATTAGATTATACACGAAATCCCTATGTTATATTGTGGAATTTGGCTTCTTTGCTACTGAAAATGCTTTGCAGAGAGAAATGGTGGAAGCTGTGAGAAGTTAGAGCCAAAAGATCCTTCAATTTGCCTTCAAATGGTGTATTTATAGCCATTTCCTGAAACCAGTTCATGAGACATGTGTCATGCATCCCAAAAATCTCGAAATGAGGTGGAAAATGTCCAGAAATCCTCTCTAAGTTGTTATATGCCACCTGCAATCTGGTCTGGTTGATAGGAGTAAGATATGGCATGAGAACAGGTCAAAACATGTTGTCCAGGAGCAGGTTTGGGGGTCGGGTCGTGGTCACATGGGGCGAATCGAGCATGTACGTGATGAGGTGGTGAAACTCGTGCAGAACGGGTCGTGATCTAGGTGGGCATCACGAGCGGGTCATGATCCAGGGGGCCGCCACGAGCCGAGCTGGTTAACGAGCAGGAAATGTGGGCGATTCGAGGTGGGTCCCACGAGCCAAAAGTGGTTCCACGAGCTGAGGGGGTGACCCGACCAAGGATGTAACCAATTCCAAAATCTAGGTTCTGTGTGCGTTTACGGAAACGGACATAACTTCCAAACTATAAGTCCATTTTGCCCAAATGAAAGTTCTACCTGAAGCTAATTCAGAGGGCTACAACAGTTACAGAGCAAGGCTCTATAATTGTTGTTTTCGGGCCCAAAAGAGGTCGTCTGATAGGAGTTTCAGGCCATTCTTTGTTTGTGTTGCGACTTCAACCAAATCGCTTCCTGTCTTCTGACGACGTTTCCAATCCCAGAGCACGCTGCTATCCAGAGTTTCCATATGTGATAGCTTTTACCAAAAAGTGTGTTAACATACATAAATACCAAATTTTCTTGGTGAAGAGGGTAAGCGGTGCTGAAATCTGCGCAAAGTCTTTAATTAACTTTTTGAAATAACGTACTGGACCTAGAAAACTCCTTATCTCAGTTGCATTCTTAAGGGCCTTGTAGTCTTGTACCACCACCACCTTGGCGGAATCCATAGCTAATCCATCTCTAGGAACCATGTGCCCTAAGAAACACACTTCCTCATGCCCAAATGACACTTAGAAAATTTCGCCTTAAGATGATGCACTTGGAGAGTACGGAGAACCTCTCCCAAATGTTAGGCGTGCTAATCCTTGCTCCTCGAGAATACCAAAATATCATCTACAAAAACAACCATGAACAAATTGAGAACATATCAGAAGACTCTGCTCATTAGATTTACAAAATAGGCAAACACATTGTTTCTCCCAAAAGGCATAATCAACCACTCAAAAAACCCGTCAAGAGTTTGAAAGGTCATCTTGTCGATTCTATCCTCTGTCACCCTAATTTGATGGAAATTAGTGGCTAAATCTCACTAAGTGAACGCTAATGCACCAACCAACTGGTCAAACAAATCATCGATCCGAGGGGGTGGGTAGCGAATCTTCTCTGTGAGCTTGCTTAACTCCCTATAATCCACACAAAGTTGGGGAAACCTTCCACCTTTATGGAAAAGATGAATGGTGCTCCCCACTTAGAAATACTCCAGCCGATGAATCTTTTCTCCAATGGTTCATCCACTTTCTTACTCAACGCTCTTTGTTCCCTCGAAGTTATATGCCATAGGGACAATGCTATGGGCTTCACGTTCTCATTGTCCAGAACTCAATTTTCCCTTAGGAGGATGCCCTCTCACCTCCTCAAACACATTCGAAACTCATGCACTATGGGTATAGAATCAATATTGTTGATAGGTGAATCTAGGGAATGAAGAAAATTCAACATGACTGATGTTTGTCACTA
The DNA here is from genome assembly GCA_030737875.1 of Allium sativum. Lineage (NCBI taxonomy): Eukaryota > Viridiplantae > Streptophyta > Magnoliopsida > Asparagales > Amaryllidaceae > Allium > Allium sativum. The sequence goes on along the minus strand of CM060916.1, from coordinate 1,038,820,463 downwards.
CAGAAATTTCTATTTAACTAGAAATTCCATTGCATGAATTAAAATATAATAATAGCAAGCGCACAACATACAATCGTAGTATGCGAAGAATACAGGTCGATCCACAGAAAAATAATCAACTCTAAATTTACTCAATCAAATTAAACCAAAGTCAAGTGAGAGTTTTAGCTAACTAAATATTGCAAAATATAACAAAATGATAACTAAAAAAGTTAAATGAAAACTATGAGATTAAATGACAATATAGGAATAAATTCACTCTCTCTATATCACATGAATCAACATAAAATGAAATCATTATCTCTCTTTTGGTCAATTTGTGAATTTAGTTGATATGATTATCATAAGCCTGACTTATTTGTGCTATTAATTAGCACAAAATAAATCATCAAACTATAACACACCTACTAAACCACTTTATTAGATCTCATGAAAAATGACAATAATTTGAAAGTGAAATGTACTTTAAGTATGACCTATTAACTAATAATTAGAAATATAGACCATCAAATTTTGAATTCAGCCTTCACTCGTATGTAAATGAAGAGGTAATTAGTGAGCATGTGACTAAGCATAGCCTATTTGGTATAAACAACATAGGCTATCAGACTCAATTATCAACACATAAAAACATAAACATCAACATGACATGAAACACAAAAAGAGAGCATGAACAAGCAAATTATGTTGAAACTACATGATCAAAGAGAGCTTCATTATCTCTAAATTGTAGGGATTTAGCTATTTATATTTGTTATTTAATCAAAAAATGTAGCATTCAACATGACACAAAAACAAAAGGAAAATGCAAGATAGGGAAATAAAAAGAAAGCTAATTAACAAGCACAAACTAAAATTAATCTACTTGCATGAAATGTAAATTTACACTACTAACATAGAAGAAAAAGTGCATGTAAATAAAAGAGAGCACTAATTAACATTACATAAAAAAGGAATTTACATAAGAGAGAAATGAGAAAGAAGCCATGAAAGAAAGAGAGCTTTATTTTGATTCTCCAAACTAAACTAACTAAAAGGGATAGGATCCTAAATACTTGAATATAGGGGTATTTAAACAAGTCTAAAACCATAATCCACCTTTTTGGGAACTACTCAAAGTACCCTCTTCATGAAACTTGTAACGATCCAGAATTTTTAACCAATTTAAAATTGGAATTTTTATTACTTAATTTGAATTTGGCATACATATATATGGTTTAGAATATTTAATAATTTTGATAAGTTATATGATAGATTTGACTTGAATTATTATTGAGAATGATTATTAATAAGTTTGGATTTGTTAATACTATTTGTCGTTTGATTGGATTTGTCAAACCATAACATGAATTAGTAGCATTAGAACTAAGTGTTGTCCTTAGTTTTCATAGCATTTTAAAGGAAATGCTACCAAAAGATCACTTTGCCTCCTTAAGACAAGTGTAAGGACACCTGTATTTTTGCTTGCCTCCTTTCATGCATGTTTTACGCTTTCCCCCTTATGCGTTATTACCTCCTTAACCCTCCATTCCTATATAAGGAGGCCTTTCCTCCATTTTTAACCATTCCACTCCATTTTCTTCTTTTCATCTTCTTCTTAAACCTTATGGCCATGGTTTCCAGGGCATAAGTCTTCTTCTTTTCCACCACCACCTTGCCGAAATTCGCTCAACTAGGATTGCATACTGTGAAGATTTGGAAAGATGTTAGGTGAGAACTCTTTAACCACAATTTATATATTTAATTAGTGGTTAGACTAATTTAAATATAGTGATGAATAATTAGTGGTTAATGGTGATTGATGTTTGTTGTGATGGATAATGGATGCATAGTTTAGACCATACACACTATTAAGTGCTAGTGTTATAATGCTTGTGCACAATTATGATTTATTTAGTTATGTTGATGATGGTTGCTATGGATGTTTAAATGGTTGTTAATGTTGTTTCGCACACACTATGACACAACAATTATGGTATCACATTGGTGATCGACAAATCTCCTTCGTAATTAGAAGCAATATCATTATTGAATTTGAAGGTTAATAATTTGGAATGACCATATGTATGAATTCATATATATTGACAAAGTCCTTCAAATGAATAAATAAATACCGGAATATTCTAGGACGACATAGAGGATAGTGTCTAGGCTTGGGTTTGGAAATATAGTTTCCTGCTCTCCCTGGCTATCCCTAACTGATCCGACGAACGGGATGGTTAATTTGAAGTTATTTTTGAAATGAATTGGAATTTGATTTATTAAGTAAAAAAATAAAAGCTGAATTTTAGATCCAAAATAATTTGGAAATTGAATTTAAATGATTTTAAAAGGGTTATATAAGGATATAATGGTTTTCTAAGATATTTTGAAGTATCGTAGAATAATGGTTATTATGGTCAAAATAGAGCTTGTCGCATAACGACAATTTACGTATTTTAGATGCAAACTTTAAACGCTTATAACTTTTGCAATCTAAATCGGATTTCCATAAAATGAAAAACGTTTGATTTCGATTGTTGGCTAGTTTTGTGACCAAGCCACCCAGGGAATAGATATTTGCAAGCAGACGGATAAAGACTCATGCACACAAGCCCAAGGAAAACTCACCTCCGCTCGTGACCAACTCCTAGGAACCCACTCGTGAGGAGCATCTAGAGAGTGGCTCGTGATCTAGCCTACCCCATCGGTCCGTTGCTTTCAACCATGACCCACTCGAGGTCAATAACCACGACCCACTCGTTCCAAGCCACCCCGACTCGCTCGCGAATAACCATCACGACCCGCTCGTGAATAACCATCACGACCCGTCCACAAACTCATAAAATGATGGTCATGACCTAGTCCTCCACGAGACGCATATTCGGGATCTGATGACACCTGTCCATAACCGCCACAATGACCATTTCTCTATCAAGCCACGAACGGGTCCGAGATTCTCGGGATTTGTGCCACGTGTCTTCACGAACCACCTATAGAAATCACCTATAAATAGCCCAATACTTGGTATTTTCAGGATCTTTTGGCAATTGAGAGCTCTGATACCACCATTATTATTCCTCCATTATTTCTATTTAGAGTGATCTCGAAATTACTGAGTGAATTATCATTGTAAGAGTGAGATTGAGAGAAATCATTGGTTGTACTTGCATTCTAACGTAGAATCAAAGTCAAATAAATTAGACATAGGCTCGCTAACGTCGAACCACTATAAATTTGGTGTGTTTGCTGCTTTTTCCTTCATTTCTAGCTTTAATTCTCTATTATTTACGACAATTCTGGTGTTAGAGCCATTATTTGATCTAACATTTTGGTGCTTTCATTGAGAGTTGAAGTCTCATCATATCAGATTATTGCTCTATTATTTGGATATTCAAGTCCGAAGAAAGTAGTCCGAACTTCCACTGTTTTGGTTTTTGAAGATTTCAGCAAAGTCAAGACGTTATGGCTGCAAAGAAATCTAAGGATTCGCGAACTTCTCAAGCAAACGAAGCTAATGAAGAAAGTAATCAGGAGAAGGTTGAGGTGAGCTCCCCCGCTCGTGGCTCGCAGGGGGTCACGACTCGCTCGCAAATGATCTCCACGAGCCGACCTGCTGATGTCCTCATGAGCCGCCCTGTAGAGCTCACCACGAACCGCCTTTAGGATGTTGGCACGAGCCAACCATAGGAGCATGTCACGACCCGTGAACAAGAGGGGGTCACGAACCGCCCTCGCCAAGGGACCACAACTTGACCCGAAAAGGAGATTATGGCTCGTTCTTCTCGTGCTGGCGCTTCTGCTCGACCTAGTTCGAGTGCTCTACGTCTAAGAGCGACTACTGATGACCAACAACATGCCTCTGCTCCGGTAACTAAAGAAGATCTCTCTTGTGTGCTTCGATATGTTGGAAAGGACGAATGATGAGTTGGCAGCCCAAAGGCAAGAGAGTTCCATGTTACGATGAAATATTACTGCACTAGACAGACGAATTGATGATCTCCAAAGGCAGAGGACACCTCCACCATCCCATCCTCCTACTCCAGAGTACTCATCCTCGTCAGAGGAGCCTCTAAGACCTCCACGACCATTGGAAAGGGCTGAAAATGTGGAACAACTTCGATTTGGATCACTTCCTTCGCGAGAAGAGGCGACCCTCAATCTGGGACCTGGCAATCGTGACATGAATGATCCCACTCCGCTACCTAGGAATCGAGGCACTATTGACCCTGTTCAGAATCAACCATTACAACCCCGTCGCCGCGTGATTGACCGTGGCAACAGGGGACAAGGAAGCTCTGCCCAGGCCCCGGACTTCGCGGCAGCACGTTGAAGAGACATTGGAGGGCCCTGCAAGGAAAGGAGTACCGATCCTGAATCTACATTGACCAATGCCGATGTTAAAGCAATGGTTAGGCAAATCATGGCAGATAGTCGTGGACAGAGGAACGAGGATTGGGGTATAGACCACAGTCATATGCCATTTACCTATGACATATTAGACGTCTGATTCCCGCGGAAATTCAACATGCCAACTATGAACCGCTATTCGGGCAGGATGGATCCAGTTCAGCATCTAATGAGGTATTCATGGTACATGAATGCCGCCGCCGCTCTTGACGCAGTAAAATGCAAAGCATTCCCGACATTCCTGGAGGATGTGGCATTAATGTGGTTTACCAGCTTGCCAGCATGATCGATCTCCAGTTTTAGGGAATTGAGTGAGCAATTCGTGAATCAATTCCGGCTTCATGCTCAGAGGTCTACAAATGTCATTGAGTTATCTCTTATTAAACAATGCCCTGACAAAACTTTAAGGTCATACTTAGATCGTTTTAACCTAGCAGTCACGAAGGTTAGAGATCCTCACGAACGGACTGTCTTGATGGCCTTGATTGACGGAGTAGACAAAGATACCGAGTTCGGAAGATATTTAGCCAGCAAGCCGCCGCTGACTAGAGAAATATTCTATGAAAAAGATAACATCCGTTTACGTCAGGAAAGCTACCGATAAAGAAGATATACAGAGTAATGTGGCCATCAAACAATCCGGCGATAGTTCTGGAAAGGTAGAGGTTAACGTTGGAAATAAGAATTAGGACAATGACCGACAATATGGGAATAACCATCCGAAGAAGAATCGGGGGAATGATTCTCAAAAGAGACCTTGATTTAAGGCTTTTGAAAACTTCACACCGTTAAATGATACATTAGAGAATATTTTCCTAGATACCTACAACGTTCCTCAGTATAAGAGGCCTCCACCGAGAGATTCAACGGAAAAAGAACGTGAGACAGGAAAGATCTGCCTTTTCCATCATACCCATGGTCATTCTACCAATGAATGCCATCATTTGAGAGATGTCGTCGAGAAGCTACTTCGCGAAGGAAAGTTGGATGAATACAAGGTTGCTCTGAGAGACAAGGGCAAGCTGGACAGACCCCAAATTAAAACCAACCTGCTGCTAGGCCTACCACTCAGCAGAAAGGAAAAAACATTGTCATCAACACTATAGTAGGAGGACCTCATCCTGCTGGGCACAGCTTTAGGGCAATGGATGAGTATGTGAACGCGGCCAAACACCTCGATGTAGGTTAATGCAATCCTGAAGGTTCGGCCCCGGTAAAGCAACACAAAACAATGTCATATGATGTAATCTTTCATGATAGAGACAGTATTGGAGTTCATTCCCCCACCGAAGACCCTCTAGTGATCACAGCAACCATCGGTCCCGCTTTGGTCCATAATGTTTCGGTAGACAATGGAAGTTCAGTAAATATTCTGTTTAAGTAAGCATTTGATCAGATGAAGCTCGAAGCAAAAGATTCGAAGCCCTGTGATGTATGGATACGTGGCTTCAATGGAGCCTCAACGTCTCCAATTGGATATGTGGAATTATTAGTACCTCTGGGAGAAGGAGATCATCGGAGAGTGAGAATTCTTCCATTTGTGGTATTGGATATCGAATCACCATATAACGCCTTTTTGGGCTGACCGGCCCTAGCAGAATTCAGGGCCCGCATTGTGCCCTAGTGTCTGTTGTTGAATTTCCCAACAGATGCAGGAGTGGGAGTAGTCAGAGGTGACCAAGTCACTGGGCGAGCCTGCTACATAGCAGAGTTGAAATTGTTGCTCAAATGGTTAAACATAGAACCAAAGGGTACTTCTCTACCTGCAAATGAGAATTTAGCATAGTAATTAGAGATAACCCCGAAGGAGCTGCCTAGAGAACAGTCTGAGGATATAGATCCCGGAGAGGATAAGGAACCCGGGGGCAAAATGGTGACTCCTAACGAAAAGACTGAGGATATTCTGATCGATGATAATGACCCAGCGAAGGTCTTGAAGATCAGATCCCAGTTAGACCCTCTTCGTGTAAAAGAATTGACCGACTTCCTAAAGGCCAACCTGGATGTGTTTGCTTGGACCCATGCTGAAATGTGTGGGATATCCCCATCAATTATGCACCATTCGCTGAGCATCACCCGAAGCATCCACCTGTTAAGAAGAAAAGGCGAATGCTTGGCCCGGAGAGATCATCTGCCTTAAAGGAAGAAATTGAGAAGCTGAGGAGTAATGGATTCATTAGAGATTCAACTTACCCAGAATGGATTTCAAACCCAGTTTTGGTAAAGAAGGCCAACGGAAAGTGGCGCACCTGCATCGATTTCTTAGATTTGAACAAGGCTTATTTAAAAGACAGTTTTCCACTTCCTAGAATTGATCAACTGGTGGATTCGACGGCGGATCACGAGCTCCTCTCCTTATAACCAAATTCCTAAGCATGTTTTGGACCAAGAGCATACCAGCTTCATCACAGATTTGGGACCGTATTGCTATGTAGTGATGCCTTTCGGATTAAAGAATGCTGGAGCTACATATCAACGACTAGTGAACAGGATGTTCTACAATCAGATCGGGAAGACGATGGAAGTGTATGTTGATGATATGCTTGTGAAATCCAGACAATTATCCAACCAAACTACCGACTTAGCATAAATGTTTGACATCATTAGGCGATATAGGATGAAGCTTAACCCCCTGAGGTGTTCGTTTGGTGTTTCCTCTAGAAAGTTCTTGGGCTTTATCGTTAGCTCAAGTGGAATTGAAATCAATCCAGACCAGATCGTAGCAATCAGGAATATTCAAGAGCCAAGACAAATCAAAGATGTACAGAGCCTCGCTGGGAAAGTAGTTGCGTTAAGTAGATTCATCTTAAAAGCTATAAATAAGTGCATTCCATTTTTTGATTTGATAAAGCGAGGGAAGTGCAATTTCAAATGGACCCCTGATTGTGTGGAAGCATTCCAGAACCTCCTCAATCATCTGGAAAAACCCCGGTATTATCCAAGCCAGTAGACCATGAGGACTTGTGAAACACCCCACCTCCGTTAGGGTCACTCTCAAAGGGAATGCCCTAATTTTGGTGGAGGTTTATAAGTACAAGTCACAGATATACAAGACAGATATAAGAACACATATTTGTAAACAGCGGAAGAACAACAAACTTTTATTTCATAAAGTCAAATACGCGTTACAACAACATCCTTTCCAAAAACATAGCATAACATTTTCATAATCTGTCTTGAGTACATGATTTAAAGAAGCATAAATAAAACATAGATAAACTGCAAAAGCCCCATAGTGGATTGTCCAAAGCCATAGTTCAAAACAGGAAAGTCCAAGCAATACATTTCTCTTCTTCAAGCTGGATGCTAAGGTTGGTCAAGCTGCTGTGTTCCCTCCCTGTGGACCTGGGGGGAAACGGAAGAAAAGAAGACGAAAGGAAAGCAGAGTCAGACATAAAGCCTGAGTAAGTCTAGTACTATTTTGTCTATGAATAAAGAAATGGGTATGATAAGTATAAACAGGAAGTGGGCATGCATTATAACTTGGTTAAGTTGTCTAAGGTCGAATATACTATCGTACCCCATGTTAATCTCTGAACCCATATGAACTAGTTTCCCACTGGCACCCCATAATCAGGGTGATGTGATCCATTCTATGATGATCGGCTCCTACTTGCATAGTTACATGTGTCTTACGGCCCCCGATGTCTGTAGTTACCTATGCTGGTCCCACCATGGGGTGTATCAAGTCCCATAGTGGCAACCCGACACAACCTTAGAGTGCACAGGTATGCTACTGGTGTCCAGTGCCTTATTTTTCTGCACCGGAGTGTGTGCACGCCCGCACTCCGTTAGAACCTACACTGCTACACCACCGCCGTCGCTTTGACCTCTTACAATCAGCCCAGTAATCGTGCCCCACCCTGCCTAGTTTCAGGGTATCCTGATACACCTTCTAGGGTTACTGCTGAAAAGGGTCCCCCGTTACTAGGTTTTCTATCTCTAGCCAACATGCTAAGTTGGTTAAGTGTTTCCTAACCTAACCCCCACCAGTCCGTTTTGTTTAGCATGTTCCATTTTGATTAAGTCTTTAGTTCACTTAATCCTATCAATCCTGACTCAGCCTTAATTGTCTTATTAAGGCCCTGACCTCTCACATTAGACAGGTATTGTTGTGGTTGCCTGTTGCCGGTTGGTTCCGGGCAGTCTTACGCCACAACTCAGTCTAACCTCGGGTCCTTGCTGGGCTCCATGTTTAACCTCCCACATTGGATAGGTATTCTTGTGACTACTGGACAGCCGGGCGGTTCCGGGCAGGTTTACATCACAACTCAATCCAACCTCGGGTTAAACACATCGTATGTTCTACATTTACATATTTTGTCATTCCTCTTTATTTCTTATATGTAAATATTTGCGGCCCATTATTAAGTTAATGGTGTAAAGGTTACACCAATCATGGGCCCAACCCATACCTGAATTTGGGCCCTTCTATTTTATATTTTCATTCATTAGAAATTTTAACCCAACGTTATTTTCCCCCGTTTTACACGTCCGTTTATATATATATATATATTGGGCTTAGCCTTTTAAAGCCCAGTTTAGCCATGCGAAAAGGGGAGGCTTAAAGCGTGATTACATACACAAAGAGGGGAAGGTGAGCGCATGAACTTGCATATGACGTTGGAAATACATAATAGAAACTGGTGTACTTGCATATATATACTTTGGTCATAAAGCATAGGTGACATGAACCAAACCATGTAAACTTAAGATAAGAATCTAAATTAGGTGTCACATAGTCTTAACTACAACATAGACCTATGTTCTTATTTAGGCATAAACATAAACAAGTTATGTTCATAAGGTTTCTACATGTTTACAAAGGGGACACTTTGTTACTAACACAAAAGCATAGTTCAACTTAATCATGATTTAAGTCTAATCACATAACGATGGTATAAATATACTTATGCATAAATATTCCTAAACATGGTGTTTGCTTTAAACTTGCAAAAAGGGATTTTTGAGTCTAACCTAGCCATGTCTCACATATGTCATCATATAATTCTTGTAAACAAGATAGACTTAATCATGGATTTCAATTATGCCAAATATCATTCATAGCCTAGCCATATTCATAAGTTTGCAAAAGCATGACTTAATACATGGATTATGGTGTCAAAATTCCAACATAGTTTCATATGAACTATAACAACCAAACTTGTTTCAATTACTTGCAAAATGATTTATGCACAAAAATATACATCATGATGGCATAATAACAAAGCCCCAAACTTGCATGAATTTCAATCAACTACATACATGTAGCTTCAACATAGATTACATAATTTGCGAAATATTCCAAACGCATACTTGCATAGAACTACCGCATGTAGTTCTTTATAATGAATAACATAAATTTTGCACAAATATGAATTACTTTATTATCCCAATTCAAGCATACAAATCAACACAGTTATTTATTCATACCAAAGTAATACTCTACTTACAATGGTTGCGGCGAATTTTCTAATTAAGAGATATGATTCCTTTGTTGAATTGATTGGCTTTAGGTTGCTTGAATTGCTTTAGGCTTTAGAACTTTCTTCCTAATTCTCTCTCTAGTTGGCGGCTACTCTTAGTCGTTCCTCAGCAACATGGCGGCTATGATCTTAATTTTGAATGAATAGATTAGGGTTTAGTCTAGGGTTGTTTATATAGAGGTTAGGAACTGATTAGGACCCTTGATGTTGCTTGGATTGATCATAGCCATTCATTCGATAGAGAGACCAATCAAAACTTGCCACCTAGCCCTAGTGACAAAGCAGACCACAGAAAATCGGCCAAACACAGACCTGGCCAGCCAGGTTGACTGGGCTCGACCAGGTCGACACCCCTGTCGACAGCCCTGTCGACATGGGAAGCCCAGGTCGACAGCCCAGTCGACCTGGGTGGCCTAGGCGGGTGTTTATCCACCCTGGCCCATTGGGCCCGATTTTTAATTATTTTATTCTGTTTGAATTTTAAATTTAATTCAAAACTTCCGAAGGCCATATCTTCTTCCTACGGACTCCGTTTTTCGAAAACTCGGACTCTATTTCGCGTATTTTTCCGAGACGAACGCAATGGCGTATCCCGTTTCCCTTAGTTCTTTGATTTCAGATTAATTATACTTTAATTTGTTAATTTCACAGTTATAGAATTTTCGGGGTGTTACATTCTCCCCCACTTAAAAGGATTTCGTCCCCGAAATCTTCAAGTTAGGAGGAATGTATATCCTAACATCCAATCATCCATCTACTCATCCATCAAACACGAGCATCCATTGTCCTTAAAAGACTTCTAATGCTTCATGATCATATGCGAAGTGTGTGTGTGCATGTACTTATCTAATGCAAAATCAGGCGGTCTACTGATTCAGTTGACCTCCTTAATGCGAATTATGTAAGTGCCATGAATCCATTATGTATGCAAATTTTCCTATTCTTGATTCTACATGAGTGCACAATCATTCAATACAGATGCAACATCCATATGACAACACATTAAAGTTCAACCATATACGAATGCAAACATATATGCATATGCAATATGAAGTGACTGAGCCGATCTAAAACCTAGATTGTGTGTGTATATGCAACCACGAGCAACCACTAGCAATCACTTGCAACCACTTGCAACCATCATACATAACATGTTTCAATTACATGTTTCCATCCAAAAAGGTTTCTACCTAAAAGATAAGGTCGAGGAAATATACCTAAAAAGATAGATAAAAGCGCAACTTAAGGAAAAAGGAAAGATCAAGGATGTACCCTCGAACAGAAAAGGGTAGGCAGTACGTATTCTAGCTTCAGTTTCCCAAGTCGCGTCTCCCTCGGCGTCGCTCCACTGAACTTTGACGAGCTTGACTTCGCGGTTGCGTAGCTTCCTCACTTCTGTTCCTAAGATGCGGGTTGGAACTTTTCTTATGGTCGCTTCGCGTTCCACTTCGGCCTCTTCGAGTATATTTGGCTCTACCACTTCAGCAGACTCATGCAGACATTTTCGGAGATGTGAAACGTGAAAAACGTTGTGGACTCCAGCCAACTTCTCGGGTAGCTCTAACCTATAGGCCATTTTCCCAATTTTCTCGATGATAGGGAATGGCCCTACGAACCTTGGTGCTAGTTTTCCTGTGGTTCCAAAACGAACAACGTTTCTTAGCGGTGATACCTTTAGAAAAACTCTGTCTCCAATTTCAAATTCAAGGTCGGTCCTCCTCTTGTCGGCATAGGACTTTTGTCTGTCTTGGGCCGTCTTCATCCTTCTTCGTATTAAGTCTACTTTCTCTGAGGTCTCTCGGATCATATCTGGTCCAAGTATGAGCTTATCCATGGACTCCCACCAACAAGTGGGCGATCAGCACGGTCTTCCATATAAAGCTTCGAAGGGCGCCATTCCGATGGTTGCTTGATAACTGTTGTTGTAGGCAAATTCCACCAAAGGAAGGTGGTCTTCCCATGTCCCTCCGAAGTCAAGGACGCATAGCCTTAAAAGGTCTTCCAAAACTCTGTTCACTCTCTCTGTTTGGCCGTCGGTTTGGGGATGATAGGCTGTACTCAAGCATAACTACGTTCCTACTGCTTCTTGCAGACTCCGCCAAAACTCACTGGTGAAGATGGGGTCTCGGTCACTAACGATGCTAGATGGTATTCCATGGAGTCGAACGATTTCCTTGAGGTAAAGTGATGCTAGGGATGAGGCAGTTCTTTTACTTTTGACAGGTACAAAGTGGGCGCTTTTAGTAAGCCTATCCACTAAAGTTGGGCGCACTTCGAGAGATGCTAGCAAGCCTGGTACGAAATCGGAGGAAGGCCTAAAGTCGAAGCTGGCTATAAACTCTAGGCTTTGTCTTTCAACAAACAACGGGCTTAGGGTCAATTTCTTTCGGCTCAACGCGTCTGCCACTACGTTGCCTTTGCCCGAAGTGTAGGAGATTTCGAAATCGTACGAGGCAAGAAACTCCATCCATCTTTGTTGCCTCAAGTTAAGATCCTTCTGCGAGAAAAGATATTTCAACGATTTATGGTCAGTGTAAAGTTCGAACTTCTCACCTAGGAGATAGTGTCGCCAAGACTTGAGTGCAAAGACGATGGCGGCTAACTCAAGATCGTGGGTTGGGTAGTTCTTTTCGTGCACCTTCAATTGCCTCCCGCCATAAGCTACTACCCTTCCTTCTTGCATTAAGACGGCGCCTAGCCCTGTCCCACATGCATCCGTATAAACAGTGAACATCTTGCTCCCATCTGGCAGTGTCAAAACTGGGGCTGTTGTGAGAGCCCTTTTCAGTCGTTGGAAAGCAAACTCGCAATCCAAATCCCAATTGAACACTAGATTCTTCTTAGTCAATTTCGTAAGCGGAGCTGAGATTTTCGCAAAATCCCTTATGAATTTTCGATAGAAACCCGCTAGTCCTAGAAAGCTTCGGACCTCAGTTGCATTCCTTGGCGTCTTCCAATCCTGTACCGCCACTACCTTAGCAGGGTCCACTGCTAACCCTTGTTTGGATACTATGTGCCCAAGGAACCTCACCTCTTCCCTCCAAAAGTGGCATTTGGAGAATTTGGCTTTTAGTTGATGGACTCGCAAAGTTTCCATGATTGCCCTTAGGTGCTGAGCATGTTCCTCTTCACTCTTTGAGAAGATAAGGATATCATCTACGAAGACCACTACGAATTTGTTGAGGAAATCTCTAAATACCCTACTCATCAGGTCCACGAAGTACGCAGGTGCATTTGTCAAGCCGAAAGGCATGACAAGCCATTCAAAGAAGCCGTCTGGGGTTCTGAACGACGTTTTATCGATGCTATCTTCAGCCACCCTTAGCTGATGAAAACCGGTTGCTAAATCGAGTTGGGAGAAAACAGACGCTCCTACAAGCTGGTCAAATAAATCGTCAATTCTAGGGAGAGGGTGCCTATTCTTTTTCGTTAGCTTGTTGAGCTTCCTATAGTCAACACATAGACGGAGTGAACCATCCGCCTTTGTAGCGAACACCACTGGAGCGCCCCATTCTGAAATGCTCCTCCTAATGAACCCCTTTTCTAGAAGCTCTTTAATCTGTTTACTGAGCTCTTTCCTTTCTCGTGGAGCCATATGTCTAACGGGCAACGCAACGGGCTTTGCATTATCTACAAGATATATGCGGAAATCTATTTCCCGCTTCGGAGGCAAGCCCTTCACCTCTTCAAAGACATCCGGATATTCCCGGACCACTCTAACTGATTGCAAATTTTCAACAGAGGCATCTAGCGATTCAAGATAACTAAGCATAACCGCATACGAGGGATTACAAGAAATTTCCAAAGTATTACCGAGCTGGGTTAGGAGCCTAACAACCCTTTTCTCACAATCAAGGATGGCCCCATTACTGGATAGCCAATCCATACCCAAAATCAAACCATAACCCGAAAAGCCCAAAACAAAGGCACTACATTGAAATTCTACACTTAGAATAGAAATTTTCAATCCCACACAGATCATAGACAAATGAGCTGGGCCCCCAATTGGGTTTGAAACAATTAAGGGGTCCTCTACCATACTAGTTTTTAGGTGCAGAGATTCTACTAAAGCAGACGAGATAAAGGAGTATGATGCGCCAGAATCAAACAAAGTGCGAACGGGGTAATCATAAAGATAAACTACACTTTCTACAGAAGTATTTATACCTCGCTGTTGCAGAGGTGGCACTTCTAGCACATGGACCTGTGCCCCTGGGGTGGATCCAGCCCTCTGCCCCTGTCCTCGTTTCTTTGGGCAGTCCTTAGCCCTATGGCCTGTCTCACCGCAAGAAAAGCACCCACCATTCTCCTTGGCCTTCTTTTTCCGGCAGTCCTTTACTAAGTGCCCCACTTTGCCACAGAAATTGCACTTCCTCTTCTCTTTGTTGCCTTTCCCGCCCTTCTTAAAGTCTGTCTTCTTAGGCTGCAAACTCTCTTTCTTCTTGCCCTTATCCTCTTCATTCAGCAATGCCATTTGCACCAATCTTTCATACGTGGCTCCCATGGGTATATGGGTCATGGCCAAACTGTGTAATGGCTCATTTAACCCTTTGACGAAACGGAGAGCCTTCTTGTGCGGGGTGTTGACTAGGTCAAGCCCAAACCTAGCCAGCTCATCGAACTGATTCACATATTCTCTGACTGTCTTGTCCCCTTGTTTAAGAAATAAGAATTTTTCCAACTGCAAACTTCTTTCTGCATCTGAGAGAAATTTGGTCTCAAACCTTGCCCTAAAGTCCTCCCATGTCTCCACTGGTCTTTCAGCATTAGTGACTTCCCACCAGTAGGAAGCCTCGCCCTTCAACAGCCACACTGCCAACTGTACTTTTTGTCTATCCTCTACCTCAAAGATGATGAATAGGTCCTCCGTTTCTTTCAGCCAATTCCTAGCTGCCACGAAGGACTCAGTTCCATGGAAATCCCTTCCTCCCATAGCTTTAAAATCTTTACATATCTTAGCAAAATTGTTTCCCCGAGGAGGAGGTGGAGGAAAAGGTGCTGCTGCAGCTGGATGGTTTCCTTCAGCTGGGGGAGGAGGAATGGTAGGACCTGGCTGAGTGGCCCTTGCTTCTAAGAACCGTCTAAACCAACCAGGTATTGGCACCCCTTCCGGCAAGTTAAGTTCTTGGGACATGCTGAAACAAAAAGGATAGATTCAAAATGAAGGATAAGAGATAGTTCCTATGGCTTTGGGGAGTGGACTTTTGCCTTTTTAAAATAAAATAATATTTTTCTTTTAAAAATGCTTCTTTAAATTTCCTTTTTGAAAATAATTTTTCAAAACTTTTTATCTTATCTGGTATAACCTGTGCTCTGATACCAAGTGAAACACCCCACCTCCGTTAGGGTCACTCTCAAAGGGAATGCCCTAATTTTGGTGGAGGTTTATAAGTACAAGTCACAGATATACAAGACAGATATAAGAACACATATTTGTAAACAGCGGAAGAACAACAAACTTTTATTTCATAAAGTCAAATACGCGTTACAACAACATCCTTTCCAAAAACATAGCATAACATTTTCATAATCTGTCTTGAGTACATGATTTAAAGAAGCATAAATAAAACATAGATAAACTGCAAAAGCCCCATAGTGGATTGTCCAAAGCCATAGTTCAAAACAGGAAAGTCCAAGCAATACATTTCTCTTCTTCAAGCTGGATGCTAAGGTTGGTCAAGCTGTTGTGTTCCCTCCCTGTGGACCTGGGGGGGGAAACGGAAGAAAAGAAGACGAAAGGAAAGCAGAGTCAGACATAAAGCCTGAGTAAGTCTAGTACTATTTTGTCTATGAATAAAGAAATGGGGATGATAAGTATAAACAGGAAGTGGGCATGCATTATAACTTGGTTAAGTTGTCTAAGGTCGAATATACTATCGTACCCCATGTTAATCTCTGAACCCATATGAACTAGTTTCCCACTGGCACCCCATAATCAGGGTGATGTGATCCATTCTATGATGATCGGCTCCTACTTGCATAGTTACATGTGTCTTACGGCCCCCGATGTCTGTAGTTACCTATGCTGGTCCCACCATGGGGTGTATCAAGTCCCATAGTGGCAACCCGACACAACCTTAGAGTGCACAGGTATGCTACTGGTGTCCAGTGCCTTATTTTTCTGCACCGGAGTGTGTGCACGCCCGCACTCCGTTAGAACCTACACTGCTACACCACCGCCGTCGCTTTGACCTCTTACAATCAGCCCAGTAATCGTGCCCCACCCTGCCTAGTTTCAGGGTATCCTGATACACCTTCTAGGGTTACTGCTGAAAAGGGTCCCCCGTTACTAGGTTTTCTATCTCTAGCCAACATGCTAAGTTGGTTAAGTGTTTCCTAACCTAACCCCCACCAGTCCGTTTTGTTTAGCATGTTCCATTTTGATTAAGTCTTTAGTTCACTTAATCCTATCAATCCTGACTCAGCCTTAATTGTCTTATTAAGGCCCTGACCTCTCACATTAGACAGGTATTGTTGTGGTTGCCTGTTGCCGGTTGGTTCCGGGCAGTCTTACGCCACAACTCAGTCTAACCTCGGGTCCTTGCTGGGCTCCATGTTTAACCTCCCACATTGGATAGGTATTCTTGTGACTACTGGACAGCCGGGCGGTTCCGGGCAGGTTTACATCACAACTCAATCCAACCTCGGGTTAAACACATCGTATGTTCTACATTTACATATTTTGTCATTCCTCTTTATTTCTTATATGTAAATATTTGCGGCCCATTATTAAGTTAATGGTGTAAAGGTTACACCAATCATGGGCCCAACCCATACCTGAATTTGGGCCCTTCTATTTTATATTTTCATTCATTAGAAATTTTAACCCAACGTTATTTTCCCCCGTTTTACACGTCCGTTTATATATATATATATATTGGGCTTAGCCTTTTAAAGCCCAGTTTAGCCATGCGAAAAGGGGAGGCTTAAAGCGTGATTACATACACAAAGAGGGGAAGGTGAGCGCATGAACTTGCATATGACGTTGGAAATACATAATAGAAACTGGTGTACTTGCATATATATACTTTGGTCATAAAGCATAGGTGACATGAACCAAACCATGTAAACTTAAGATAAGAATCTAAATTAGGTGTCACATAGTCTTAACTACAACATAGACCTATGTTCTTATTTAGGCATAAACATAAACAAGTTATGTTCATAAGGTTTCTACATGTTTACAAAGGGGACACTTTGTTACTAACACAAAAGCATAGTTCAACTTAATCATGATTTAAGTCTAATCACATAACGATGGTATAAATATACTTATGGATAAATATTCCTAAACATGGTGTTTGCTTTAAACTTGCAAAAAGGGATTTTTGAGTCTAACCTAGCCATGTCTCACATATGTCATCATATAATTCTTGTAAACAAGATAGACTTAATCATGGATTTCAATTATGCCAAATATCATTCATAGCCTAGCCATATTCATAAGTTTGCAAAAGCATGACTTAATACATGGATTATGGTGTCAAAATTCCAACATAGTTTCATATGAACTATAACAACCAAACTTGTTTCAATTACTTGCAAAATGATTTATGCACAAAAATATACATCATGATGGCATAATAACAAAGCCCCAAACTTGCATGAATTTCAATCAACTACATACATGTAGCTTCAACATAGATTACATAATTTGCGAAATATTCCAAACGCATACTTGCATAGAACTACCGCATGTAGTTCTTTATAATGAATAACATAAATTTTGCACAAATATGAATTACTTTATTATCCCAATTCAAGCATACAAATCAACACAGTTATTTATTCATACCAAAGTAATACTCTACTTACAATGGTTGCGGCGAATTTTCTAATTAAGAGATATGATTCCTTTGTTGAATTGATTGGCTTTAGGTTGCTTGAATTGCTTTAGGCTTTAGAACTTTCTTCCTAATTCTCTCTCTAGTTGGCGGCTACTCTTAGTCGTTCCTCAGTAACATGGCGGCTATGATCTTAATTTTGAATGAATAGATTAGGGTTTAGTCTAGGGTTGTTTATATAGAGGTTAGGAACTGATTAGGACCCTTGATGTTGCTTGGATTGATCATAGCCATTCATTCGATAGAGAGACCAATCAAAACTTGCCACCTAGCCCTAGTGACAAAGCAGACCACAGAAAATCGGCCAAACACAGACCTGGCCAGCCAGGTTGACTGGGCTCGACCAGGTCGACACCCCTGTCGACAGGGCTGTCGACAGCCCTGTCGACATGGGAAGCCCAGGTCGACAGCCCAGTCGACCTGGGTGGCCTAGGCGGGTGTTTATCCGCCCTGGCCCATTGGGCCCGATTTTTAATTATTTTATTCTGTTTGAATTTTAAATTTAATTCAAAACTTCCGAAGGCCATATCTTCTTCCTACGGACTCCGTTTTTCGAAAACTCGGACTCTATTTCGCGTATTTTTCCGAGACGAACGCAATGGCGTATCCCGTTTCCCTTAGTTCTTTGATTTCAGATTAATTATACTTTAATTTGTTAATTTCACAGTTATAGAATTTTCGGGGTGTTACAACTTGTTCATGTACTTGGCAGTGTCATCCTACACAATAAGCTCAGCCCTGGTAAGAGAAGAAGATAAATTCCAAAGACCTGTGTACTATGTAAGTAAGAAGCTAGCGGCGGTAGAGCGGAACTACCCAAAGATAGAAAAACTTGCATATAGTTTGTTGATCACATCTAGAAAGCTTCGCCGCTATTCCAAGCTCATCCCATCACCGTATACACCGACCATCCGCTCCGACAAGTGTTATAGGGACCAGAGGCATCAGGAAGGCTACTCAAATGGAATATCGAGTTGAGTTAGGTTGATCTGAACTTTCATCCCCGACAATTGATAAGGGGGCAAGTGTTAGAAGATTTCATAGCAGAGTTTAATATCGCAGGGGACGATGTAATGAGTAAAGAAGATGATACCTCAAAACCACTAGTTGACCCTAGCACCTGCAAACTGTATACTGACGGAGCCAGGAATGATAGACGATCTGGTGTTGGATTTGTACTTGTAACTCCCGAAAAACAATCGATATATTATGCTTTGAGATTAGAATTCCACGCCCCGAATAATGACTCGGAATACGAAGCCTTATCGTCGGGCTTAGGATTGCAAAGGAGTTAGGGAAAGCAAAACTGGATATTTTCTATGATTCCAAGATAGTTGTGAACCATGTCAATGAAGAGTTTCAGGCCAAAGGTCCAAGGCTCGTATCATACTTGAAGGAAGTGAGAAAATTGCTGGGTGGACTTGAACACTACAGCATAACACATATCCCCCGATCAGAGAATCAGAGAGAAGACAAGTTGGCCAAGTTGGCCAAGATGGCTAGCTCTGATAACCCTGAAGACATAGAGATAGTCCCGATAGAGGTACTGCAGTCCCCAAGCATCGATCAGATGGAAATTGATCCTTTATTGGAAACAGAGCCAGAAAGAGAATCGTGGGTGACACCTTTAAAGAACTTCCCGATGAATGGAACGCTTTTGACCAAGAAGAGCGAGAGGCGTGCTGTTATTCGAAAGGCCTTCCGGTATTTCATGCAAGGCGAAGTCTTATATAGATGAGGATTCTCGATGCCTCTCCTCCGGTGTATAGCCCATGACAACACCAAACGGGCACCGAAAGAAGTACACGAAGGTGAATGCGGGAACCACACTGGAGCACAAACGCTGGTGAAGAAGATATTGGGGTATGGCTATTTCTGGCCTACCGTGAACAAAGATGCAGCTAATTATGCACGACGTTGTGATGCATGCTAGAAATTCTCGAAGATTCCCAGGGCGCCTCCTATTCAGTTAAAGATGATGATGAGTCCTTGTCCCTTCGCTGTATGGGGAATTGACATTATTGGAAGCCTCCCCATTGCAAGGGCGGAGAAAAATTCGCCATTGTGGCCGTGGATTACTCAACTAAGTGGGTCGAAGCAGAACCGCTAACCACGATCACAACCAAGTGAGTACTAAACTTCGTCGTCAGAAACAACATATGTTGATTTGGAATTCCAAAAGTCGTCATAACAGATAATAGGACCCAATTTGACAGTACTGAGTTCTGGGCTTTTTGCCAGAGATATCGTATCGAGAAGAGATTCACAACTATGGCGCATCCGCAATCAAATGGACAGGTAGAAGCGGCAAACAAAGTAATCAAGTCCACTTAAAAGAAGCGATTGAAACGAGCCAAAGCCATGTGGGTCGAGGAGCTACCCTTGGCATTATGGGCTTATAGAACAACTTTCAAGTCAGCTACGGGGCATACGCCTTTTTCCCTTGCTTTCGAGTCTAAGGCAGTTATCTCGGTTGAATTAGAAGTACCATCTCACAAGGTCACTTACTACGATCCGATGGCAAACAAAAAGTTGCTCCTCGAATCCCTCAATATGGTAGAAGAAAAAAGGGATGAAGCTGACCTCCGTGCCTTGAGACACAAACGACAGGTAGCTCGGTATTACAACAGAAAGGTCCGAGCTCGAACTTTTGAACCCGGAGACTTGATTTTGAAGCATGTCTTTCCACCCCCAGTACATTTGGGCCCAAAATGGGAAGGACCCTATACCATCCTACGGAGGCTTGATAATGGATCTTTCAAGCTAGCGACTGTGGATGGAAACAAAGTACCTAGAGTGTGGAATGCCCAGCATTTGCGGCGCTACGTGACATGAAATTGTCATTTTTATTCTTTTGCTTTTTGGACCATGTAAAAAGGCACGACTTGCCTAGAACAGTCCAGTTATATAAGAAAAAGATTAAAAGTGGACGTAGGTCATGATTCGACCGAACCACTGCAAATTACCATGTGTCATTTACTTTATCACACCATTTCTTATTTATTCTTTCATTTTTTACTTACATGAGTTGTCATAACTACAAAGTTCGCTATAAACTTCGTAGCAATCTAGAAGCATGTAATTCAAAGTGCCTTCTATCAAATTAGCAGTTCAAGAGTACACAGAATGTCGAGGATGCAATAAAGTAAACAACACAACCATCAATACTCTAATTCTCGTAAACTGAGAAAGAGTATAAAGGACAAAAATTATCCATGAGATGTGATGATGCACCATGATTGGAAAGACCGTCTCGGCTGCACTCTACCTTTAGCATCCAACGGGAGAGTATAAAGGCGCCAGAGACTGAGCATCACGAAAGAACTCCTACCCGCTGAAGGAACGGGGGACAAATTGAAAGCTGAGTTCGAACTCTATCCTGGGCATACGACATGAGAGTATAAAGGCATGTTGACTAAATGCCATTAAAGGGCTCCTACCCCATTGAAGTATTGGGGATAAAATTGAAAGCTGAGCCCGGACCCTTTATATCCAGACATGGAGGGCTATGCAATGTCGATAATCACTCCTCAACAAGCCCTAGCCAGGCACCACGTCGATGATTGATTGGGGGCATACTACTTGACACACAACAATGAATTTTAGAAGTTTTTTTGTTGTGACTACAATGAAAAACTTATGATGCGCTTTTGTTCATGACTTATTTATGATTCGAATATTCAAATGTATGACTAATAATGAGGTATTCACAGGTACATAGTGATGCAAAATAAACAGATTTTCATTTACTAAGTGCAGATTTACAAGATAAGGCTAGAC
The DNA here is from genome assembly GCA_030737875.1 of Allium sativum. Classification (NCBI taxonomy): domain Eukaryota; kingdom Viridiplantae; phylum Streptophyta; class Magnoliopsida; order Asparagales; family Amaryllidaceae; genus Allium; species Allium sativum. The sequence continues at coordinate 1,038,798,964 of CM060916.1, read as the reverse complement.
AAAATGCGAGGGCCATACTCGTGACTACATCATAAGGCCCGTGGAACAACTAAAAAGAGAAAAGACATTAACAAACTGGCTCTACTTGGGCTTTGGGGATGACCTTGGCCTCTTCTCCTTCTTTTGCTTCTCCGACTCCTCCTTGTCGGCATCAGATTTATCCTTCTTTTTCCTCTTTTTCTTATCCGAAAGAGTATCCTGTGGAAAGTCAGAGGATTTTAATGCAAGCTGTGTAGTTATCGACTTAGTCGACAGCTTTATAATTAACCCAGATTTGGGATCAATTGTAGAGATAGGTGGCACATTTAGAGGCTCTTGATCCTCTATTTTTAAGGCCAGCTGTTCATCCTTCTTGGCCTTCAAGTCGGACTGAGTCTTGTTGTCTTCATCCCTTGTCTCTCCTGTGATGGTGACCTCCTCTTCCTCATCTCCATTGTCACCATTGGTGTCCCTTAAGGCTCCGGTGATTTCGGCATCTTTGGGAGCATCAGCGCTTGATGCCACAAGGGCTTTCTCCGTTGCCTCAACTTCAGTTTGTTTTGGAACTTCAGGAACATCGGTACAGGATGGCACATTGATCTTCTCGGTCTCTGCTTTCTTTTATGCAACCTCCTCAGTAGACTTGACACCTATATCATGAAATGCAATTGTTATTAGTTTGGGAGAAAATGTGGTCTTCTCGATTGTTGGCACCATAATGCGATGACAAGTTACAATATCTTTGACAAATTGCGAAGAGAATATGGAGATACCTTCCACTGAATCCTCGCCTGAAGCTGCGGTAGAAGCCCCAACAGCATGTGGAACTGGGAGTCCGGGGATCAATGGATCATCTGGACTATACTCCTCAACCTCAGAAGCCTTGGGCTCCGCAGCTGAGCTTGGACCTTCATCATTTTTTCTCTTGCCTTTGAGCTCGAGCATCTTTCTCCATAGCCTCTTGGATATGACGCCTACCCTATGCCAAAGCCTTAGGCTCTCCACCTTTGAGAAAGGTATGCATAAGCTGGCTCTCATCAACATTCTCGACTTTCAAGCGCTGCGTCTCACTTCCAACAATCTGGTCCCACACATTAACTAAAGTAGTGTGGTAGTCACTGATCCAAGAAATATCTCGAGTCTGGATGACTTGAGAAAAAAAGTCCACTATCAGTTTATCGAACTCCTCTATCTCTTTTTCAGCCGCAGCAAGCTTAGTGGTAGCTGTGGAGGCAGACTCGAGGGCTACATTAGCGTTACCCTCAGCAGGAGCTGCTCTCTCCTCATCATGGACAAGTTTGTCTTTCAAGCCAGCCATTTCTCTCTCTCAAGCAGTCTTTTCCATGTCAAAACAATTCTATGACACCCTTAACTCAGTATTGACCATCTTAAGATCCTCAATCTCCTTCTTTAGAGCCACTCGCTCCTGGCTATTGGAATCAAGTTCAAAATGGAAGCGTTTCTTTGCGCTTTCTTATTCAGTTTTGTAATTCTCAGCATCTCGCCGAGCTAAGGCATGCTAAGCCAGTGTGTCTTTGAGCTCTTTCTCGGCCTTGCTCCTGGCCTTAGCATCATGATCAATCTTTACTCTAGCCCTGCTGCATCCATTTCCAGATGACGGATAACATCTGACAGATTCTTGGCGTGCTTCTTCATCGCTCTATATTGTTTAGCCACGTGACCAATTTGGCCTACAACCTCTACATACCATTCATCAGGAACTAGTTCAAGATCCGGAACGAAATGCATCCTTTCAAAATAGATGTCGGGGAACTCTTTTCGCAAGTGCTCCAACTTTGCCTTATTTTCCGGAGTAAAGACCACCTCCTGTGTGGTGGAAGTTTCTAAGTTGGGCTGACCAGAGGGGACGAGAGCTGTTTTCTCCTTTTTCGTACCTTTTCTTGGATTCTTGTGCTTGTCCTTAGACTCATGATGTTTCTTGGAGGGTTTGTCCTGAGAAGGAATACCCTTTGAGGGAGTCGGAGCCTTGGGAATTTGTTTGCCTCCCGCATGTGGCAATTGGCAACTATGGTATTTCCCAGGATCTTGCCTCGAAGGAGAGCGAGAATGTATAGAATGAGACTGATAAGAATCATGACATCTTTGACTATCCCTTCCCCGACTATCGCTGCGATCGTGCTCAGTTACGGGATTGAGTCTGGGTGTGCAGTCATGAAGTTGGCGATGAGAATATGAGTGGCATTCTTCCTGCAAAGTATAACAAGCAAGTATAAGGGTTATGTATACAAATAGAATAAGGGTGTCGTGGCAGGTGGTGCATGTGATTGGTGTATCCTCTGTGATCCCTCCTAACAGATCAGTGCCCGGAGCTAGGCTCGTCTGCACAGTATCTTTCTCTTTGCTGGGAGTAGTTCCTTCCTCGGAGATAGGGAAAAACGGTTCTGCTCCAAAATCCTCGAATGTATAAATGTTATCTTGCAAGGGGATCTTTTCTAAAGCCCTAAATATCTGTTCCTTTGTTAATGTATCATGAGTGCTAGGCTCTACTGGTGGTGGAGTCCTCGGGGGAGACTGCCCCCTGGGAACTGAAGCATTATTTGGCTCGTCAACCCGAGTTCCATCTCCTTTATAGACATTCATCTCTTCATCATCTTGGACATTCATAGGTGAAGGACTTTTGGGGAACTCGACTGCTTTTGTAGTTTCCGTGGCTACTTCTCCCTCGGTAAGGGGCAAGTTGCTAGATTGCCCAATCGTTTGAGTAGGGGTCACATACTTGTAAGGCTTACCACCCGAGCCAAGCCCAAACCTCACATCCAGAAGATGGTGTTTGTGAAGGCTCTCATTGGTTATACACTTCTTAATCTTGCAGAAGTCTATTTTGCTTTGTAAAAGTCAGGATAATCAATCTTCGTACACCGAGCCCTCTGTTTTTTCAAAGTTATGAGCTGTACAGAAAAAAGAATACATTAGCACTTTAATCATGTGATCGGAATATACACTGAAGGATTTAGAACCCACTTGACTGTAGCCACCTCCTTGCACATCCAGCTTGATGTTTTATGTAAAACCAGTCAGATTTAGCATCTCCCAAATTACTGTGTCCATCCGTTAAGACCTTTTTGGATGGAATCAACTCGAAGAAAATGAATTTCGGAGTCCCTGTGGAACCATGTTTGAAATAATAATTGAATTTCAAATCTTTGAATGTGAGCTCGGTCTTTAAAATCTCTGTATATGCGATATACAAGGTGTACATAACATTATAAGCATTGGGATGGAGTTGCATGGGAGAAATACATAGGCATCTCAGGAGATCAACGATAATCAAAGGAAAAGGAGGGATAGCGCCTACCCAGCACATGATCCTACTGATAGCCATGTACCCTTCGGGAGCAGAATGGGGCATATCTCCTTCCTCCGGAGTTTTCACGTCATCCCATGCCTTAGACATCTTTTCTTTAAATTCAAATCATCCAGTTTGGAGGCTACAAAATCACTCAGTTTCTCTTTCTCTACCTCTTTAACACCTGGAATCTCATCGGGAGCCCGATCATCCTCTTCTTCCTCAAGTGATATGCTTTCGGAAGGCTATCAAGGTTTGTTTCATAATCAGATCTAGAGTTTTCCCATTCCGGGTCTGATGGGAGCGCATCAGGATTGTAATAACTTGACGACTCTGGATCTATACTCTTCTCTGATATTCTCGCTGAGCGTCTATTAGACATGGCTGTGTTGGCGAATAAACATAAGTAATTAGAGCATAACTACCCATAAGCTCCGTGTATGTGCAAGTGCTAGTTTGTGCGAATGAGTACACTGCTGAAAAGAATAACATAAAATTAATTAGATAAGCATGATATTGGTCATTGTATGCTGCTAAGTTATGTTTCGTCCAGTCCAAGAAGATCGTCTTGACGACCCTATCCTAACTGTTCAATTAATATGTTAGAGTTGCATCAAATTTCAGTCAAGATGTAGGTCAGTTCGCTGGTTAAATTGGTTCGTCAAAGCCATATGAAGCGGCTCATGATTAAGAGACAACTCGCGGGGAAGGATTCGGTTCATGATTGTGAAATGGCTCGTGAACCAGTGCGGATCGTGGATGGGTTTCCGGTTCATGATCCGAATTCAAGCTAGGGGTTAAAATACCGGATCCAACAGCTCATAAATGAGAGACTCGTGAGCCACCTCCATGACCCGGCTCAATTCATCCCTCTCACGAGCCAGTGCTGCCTTCCCCTCTACGAGCGGACCCATCTTGATGACCCGAGATTTAAGTTAATGACTTCTACTTATTTGCGTTACAACCAACATCGCTGCTCCCTCCATGAATCGATTTTCTAGAGCCTCCCTTCCAGTCAACTCTTTCTTTTATCCGCTACTCCAAACCTCATATCTGAAACATACCCAAACTTCCCTTCCTCCACTCACGGGTACCCAACGTGTCTCCTCTTTTGAACTCCAACTCTATGAATTCCGCCACCATCGTTCAAGACTGGCGGTCACCCCAAAACCAATGGCAAAAGGAAAACCCAGGGGAAACGAAGAGTGAAGGAGAAACTAACACTCGAATTGGTATCCAAAAGATTGCAATCGAAAGTAATTATTACCTTTTCAGATCGAGTAAATAATTTTGAGGTTGTGTGAATTTGAGAAATTGCGGATTAGGGTTTTGAACTAAAGAATAGGATGACAGCAGCAAAAATGAAAAAGAAAGGTAAGAAGAAAAGGGGGAATCGACTTATATAGCCTCTACGAAGGCTTTTAGCCTTCCTGTTTTTGTCCTATTAGGATAGGCCTGGTCCATTGGACCGTGAATGCTTAAACGAGCCCACTATGGCTTGCGTGAGGACCTGCACAGCCAACTCGTGACCCACACCAAAAGATGCAAGTGTTATATGCTTCGCTGACCGTGGCTTTGGGAATAATTATTGCAAGAAATAATGAAATTTTAACTATCGATATAGCAAATGTTTATGGAAATTTGAAGATTTACTTAGAGAATTAATTACAATGCGCTCCGGAGTTCACAAGATTGAAGTGAATAATAGGAAATTCAATTCTGTATTTATATTCGTTAGAGAACACGATCCTTTGAAACAGCGTAACGGTACAAACTGACATTCTTTTCAGAAATAGGCGTGTTGGTTAGTTTCGAAGCACGATCCATCTCCAATAAAACGTACTTCGAGGAGGCAAAATGTTGGCTAGTTTTGTGACCAAGCCACCCAGGGAACAGATATTTGCAAGAAGACAGATAAAAACTCATGCACACAAGCCTAAGGCAAACTCAACTCCGCTCATGACCAAATCCCAGGAGCCTGCTCGTAAGGAGAGTCTAGAGGGTGGCTCGTGATCTAGCCTTCCCCATCGGTCCGTTGCTTTCCAACCACGACCCGCTCGTGGTTAATAACCACGACCCGCTCGTTCCAAGCCATCACGACCCGCTCGTAAAGGATCATCATGACCCACTCGTGAATAACCATCACGACCCGTCCACAAGCTCAGAAGATGATGGTCGTGACCTAGTCCCCCACGAGCTGCATATTCAGGATCTGATGACACCTGTCCATAACTGCCACATTGACCATTTCTCCATCAAGCCACAAACGGGTCCAAGATTCTTGGGATTTGTGCCCATGAACCTCCTGTAGAAATCACCTATAAATTGTCCAGTACTTGGAATTTTTCAGGATCTTTTGGCAATTCAGAGCTCTGATACCACCATTATTATTCCTCCATTATTTCTATTAAGAGTGATCTCGAAATTACTGAGTGAATTATCATTGTAAGAGTGAGATTGAGAGAAACCATTGATTGTACTTACATTCTAACTTATAATCAAAGTCATATAAAGTGGACGTAGGCTCGTTAACGCTGAACCACTATAAATTTGGTGTATTTGCTACTTTTTTCTTCATTTCTAGCTTTATTTCTCTGTTATCTATGACAATTTGGGTGTTAGAACCATCATTTGGTATAACATCCATTAACAAGAACTTCCAAATGAGTGAAAGCAGATTTTAAACTCGAGTTATAATTTTTAAGTTATGTTTGAAACCGTTTTGGAGAAGGTCGATGTAAGAACAATTTTTGATCATAACTATAAACAGCTATTTTAAAATGTTTTAAAAATATGGGAAAAAATTAAAATCATTACAAATTATGAAAAGGTGTTTTGAATTGCAAAGTTTATGTTTTGGCTAAGATAAACGATATTTTGATCAAAATAGTTAAGATAACTGTTTTGTAATGCTTTTGTAACACTTTTGAAATGTTATTGTAATGCTTCCTTCAAAAACAATCTATTTTGAAGTTTTAAACTGTAAACTATTTTCCAAACTATAAGTAATGATTTATGGAATGTTTTCAATGGTTTAAAAGTATTAGTAATATTTTATATGGAATTTAAATTGATATTAATATGGGTTTTCAATTTTAAATAATTGGATATGGTTGGAGATAAATCTTCGGATGTTTGATATTAATTCGGTAGATGATGACTTTTACTATTTATGGAATTTAAAAGGTAGTTCACTGTTAACCCGCTTGTAGTGTAAGTTGGATACAGATATGGGTTTACCAATTTGATTGGGATAAGTTGAATAGAAATAATCTTCGGATATTTGAGATGAAATTCTTTGGTGTAAACGTATACTATTTGAGGAATTTGGAAGATATTATTATTATATCGTTATTCCACTTATAGTATTCGTTGGTTATGAGAATTGATATTAATAATAAGTAGATACAATTTCTGTGTAACTTATGTTCAATATCGATTGATTTGGGTTTTGTCGTGAACCATATCTTCAACAATATCATTCTTGAAGCCCAATGAGATTAAGTTGTGGAAATTCATATCATAAATTGCGATTTAATCAATCTTTGATTTGAGGAAATTAAAGACAAGAAATTGGGAACCAAGTATAATCTTTTAGTTAAGATTAAATAATTGAATGTTGGAAAATCAATTTAATTGGAAACTATGGTTGAAATATGGATTAAAAGATTTTCAAAGGAAACTGTGTTTTAATAACGAGTTATCGAATGGAAAATTAATTAAGGTTTTGAATCTAAATTATCTTTGATTTAAGGGATGTGTTTTAAAGAAGAAGGGTTAAATATGGATTTTGTTAAAGATAATTTGAGAATGGGTTAAAAGAAATCCAAGATGGAAGGAGATTTGGTTGAAAGCCTGTGTGTTCCGTAGTTGTGTTTTAAAAATTACGCTTATTATATGGGAAGACCAGGATTGGATTTATGTCCGAAAACCATTCCAAGTAATAATACGACGTTGTGGAGCAATTAAAGACAGTATTGAAGACCGGGACCCTTCATATTGTAAGGACGACTTGCTGAATGTCTCAAATGGGTAGCTCCCATTTGCAGATGGATTTTATATTAGCTAAGTGGCAAGAAGCCCAAATGTATGTGAAGGAATTTCGGATTGTTGTTTCGTTCAAACCCAGAACAGACATTTATGGATTGTGTGTCTGACATTGTAATTGACTGCGTAGCACTGATCTCTGTTAAATATATATCTATTTGGTGGCGGAGAATTTATTCTCTTGCTTAACACCCTTCTCTAAAACGTATGAGCTTAGAGGTTATATATCGATAAAAATCAATGATGTGTTGTGAATGGACAATGTGGCATACTTAAGTTATGTAGTGAGCTATGGATGATCAAAGCATGGCTTATTTAAGCATAGCTTTGCGTATATCGGGACCTCGGCAAGCCTCAAACCTCGGTAAATGGCCAAAATTGGAAGAAATGCAGCAAGGTTACTGGGTGTTGTCTCCTTCTAGATAAAAGGTATGCTATGGTATGGAGCCCAAGTATTAACCTATGTGGTAAAAGCTTCTACTTTTGTGGTTGTTGTTGGCATGCGCTCGGAAAGGTCGGTAACGACCGGGAGATGACATACTCAGGCGTACTCTAAGTTACCTAGTTAAGGGGTAACCCGGCCTTGTGTTGTCATAAGGAACATCACTGTTGATCCTCAGACATCCCTCTAGAGGTGTTCAAAATACGGTTCGGAAGGATGTTCCTTTGCCTGGTCATTGTTGGAAACCCAATCTCCGCTATGAGCCCATACGATTTTAGTTGTATACCGTACATCAGTATAGTATATGGTACCTATGCTGGCTAAGATTAATACATTAACTTTCGAAAAGATTTTTCACTATATTATAGTATTAAAAGAGGATTTTACGTATCGAGCATTTTTGACTGCATAAGGAGAAACCTCCCCCATGTGTGCATTTGCATTTTGTGTGTGCTGCGAGACCTTATGTTAGTTTCATTTTTCAAAAAGTCATTGTTAATTTCTATGCACTGGTATTCACATGGAGTAAACCCGTTCCGCATTAGCAGCATGGTCCGGTGAATTACCTAACTTTAAAATAAACTCTAAAAACAAAAGCTTTTGAGTTCTCACACTAGTCCCATGACTAACCTGGAATTTATTGTTCCCACACCTAAACTCTGGGTGCCATAATTTTTGCATGGGTAGCCTAGTTGTTCGGTTCGCAGATTTAGTCTTGGAGTTGGTTAGAGCAGGATGCTGGTTTAGCTGGAGCTATTATATCTTGGAGCATGCATATTCTTCCGCTGGGTTTAGTATCTTTTCCGCTGTGTAATCGATGTACTCTGATGTTTCTCCGGTAACTCTGATGTAATATTATTGTAATGATAATGAAGAAGTTCTTTTTATTTTGTGCAAACGTGTAAGTACCCCTATCAATCTGTCTTTATGAACGGTTTAAGTTGGTTTAATTACCGACGAAAACCGAGCAAAAAGTCGGGTTGTTACTTTTGTGGTATCAAAGCTTTGGTTTATACAAAGCTATGGGGTACGACTTAGTTGAACAAAAGGAAAGACTCATCAGAGTTATAATATCTCATTAGAGATAGGATTAGTAATGCCCTAGTACGAGATTTTGGAGTACTATGTTTGAGAGAGCGCCTTCCAAGTAAAATTAATTAAATTTGGGATTATAATATATCAGAATTCATGTTAAGAGAAAAACTTGGGTAAAAATTGTTAAGGTAATTCTCCTCTAAAGAAACTAATCAATATGGTTAAAAACCAAAATGAAAAATTAGAATTTGAGTATTGTATTCGATGTTGAGGTTGGACTATCGAGTATAAGAAGATTTTGAATATACGCCTAGCTAACGTATATACGAAGTCTTAAGTATACTAGATAGATATAGAATTACACTTAGGTCGCTTGAAGATGATTCTGTTAATGACTGCAGCGTCATCAGTATGTATTTTCGAGTTTCGAAAGTGGGATGACTACATGATTCTGATTAAAATATCAATATATACTTAAACCAATTTAGATAAGTGTTTGAAAATATTTGGTAAATTGATGTGAATTAGAATAAATAAGCGGGATCTTGAAAATTTGATAAGTCATAAATATTATATCAGGTGAACCTGTAATAAGGATAAGCCAGTAAAAAATATATGAGAAAGTGCATTTGTGATATATGTAAAAAAAAGTTTTTGAAAAGATGTATAATTCAAATCAAAATTTTGAGTAAGAATTGGAAGTTACTTTGGAATTGATTTTGAAAGGATATATTTTGAATATAAAGGAAAAACATCTTTGAAAATATTTGGAAATTTAAAACTTGAGCACGACATCTTGTGATTGGAATTTCTTAGTTGATTAAAAGACGTTTATGTAAAGTTGTAATTTACATAAGAAATCCAAATATAAAAAAGTAGTTTGGGAAATGATTTAAAGGATAAGTTGGAATTAATTAATCAGGATATTTTATAATTAGTCCTCGTCAACCGATTAAATTTAAATTGCAAATATCTTGAGAATTCAGTTTCACAATATGACTATAAGATATTTGACGATATTTTGGTTAAGGACTACATTGGCTAAAGCTGTTTCTCTAAAGTTTGAAGGAAATAAGTTTCATAACCTTGAATTTGGAATAATTAATGAAGACAGCCAAAAGTAAACAACATAAGGAACTAAAATCTGGAATTATCAGATTTTGGAAAGTCGATAAGTTCTAAAATATATTGCGGTCGTAAAAGGAATTGTTTAAGTAAGCATGAGTACCTTGTGAATTAAGTTTCACAATTTGATTAAAGGATATTTGGCAAGCGGGAACAGTAAGAAGAAATTACCTAAACTAAAATATTTAGACAAGCTAAGTTCGGAGATAATCAAGTTTTTCGTGTAATTAATAATAGTAAGTTTGGAGAATTGAAAAGGAATAAGTTTCATAACCATCGTATTTGCAAGATAAGATCTAAGAGAATAAATTTATAACTCCGAATTTTCTCGAAGGAGGTAAATGGTTGAGTATAAGTAATTGGCCCAGTAAGCGATGAATCGAATATAATAGGTGATTGGAAGATATCGTTGGAGGACATGTAAATATGGTTATCCATAAATATGTGTGTTAGAATATTCTACCCGCCCGGTATATCCATTATGAGGACGAGGAGCTTTGGTATAAATCATTTTAATCTTGTGTTTGAAAATCTACAAGATGTAAAATGAGTAATTGCGATTCCCTTTCCTTTTCGAGGACGATAATTTTTAAGCGGGCGTGAATGTAACAATCCAGAATTTTTAACCAATTTAGAATTGGAATTTTTATTACTTAATTTGAATTTAAATTTGAATTTGACATACATATATATGGTATAGAATATTTAATAATTCTGATAAGTTAAATGATAGATTTTACTTGAATTATAAATGAGAATGATTATTAATAAGTTTGGATTTATTAATACTATTTGTCATTTGATTGGATTCGTCAAACCATAACATGAATTAGTAGCGTTATAACTAAGTATTGTCTTTAGTTTTCATAGCATTTTAAAGGAAATGCTACCAAAAGATCACTTTCCCTCCTTATGACAAGTGTAAGGACACTTGTATTTTTGCATGCCCCCTTTCATGCATGTTTTACACTTGCCCCTTTATGTGTCATTACCTCCTTAACCCTCCATTCCTATATAAGGAGGCATTTCCTCCATTTTTTAACCATTCCACTCCATTTTCTTTTTTTTCATCTTCTTCTTAAAGCTTATTACCATGGTTTCCATGGCATAAGTCTGATTCTTTTCCACCACCACCTTGCCGAAGTTCGTCATCCTCCTCCTCCTCTTATAATATATAGGGAGAGAAATATTAGTATATATTATATAATATATATTTTGGTGAAGTAGACGGTGCGCTGAAATACTGTCCGATGGTTCGCTCAACTAGGCTTGCCTACCGTGAAGATTTGGAAAGCTGTTAGGTGAGAACTCTTTAACCACAATTATATATTTAATTAGTGGTTAGACTAATTTAAATATAGTGATGAATAATTAGTGGTTAATGATGATTGATGTTTGTTGTAATGGACGATGGATGCACAGTTTAGAACACACACACTATTAAGCGTTAGTGTTATAACGCTTGTGCACAGTTATGATTCATTTAATTATGTTGATGATGGTTGCTATAGATGTTTAAATGGTTGTTGATGTTGTTTTGCACACACTATGACACAACAATTATGGTATCACATTGGTTATCGACAAATCTCCTTTGTAATTAGAAGCGATATCATTATTGAATTTGAAGGTTAATAATTTGGAAAGACCATATGTATGAATTCATATATATTGATAAAGTCCTTTAAATGAATAAATAAATACCGGAACATTCTAGGATGACAGAGAGGATAGTGTCTAGGCTTGGGTTTAGAAATAAATTTTCCTGCTCTCCCTTGCTATCCCTAACTGATCCGACGAATGGGATGGTTAATTTGAAGTTATTTGAATTTAGGAATGAATTGGAATTTCATTTATTGAGTAAAAAAATAAAAGTTGAATTTTAGATCAAAAATAATTTGGAAAGTAAATTTAAATGATTTTAAAAGGGTTATATAAGGATATAATGGTTTTCTAAGATATTTTGAAGTATCGTAGAATAATGGTTATTATGGTCAAAATAGAGCTAGTCGCATAACGACAATTTACGTATTTTAGATGCAAACTTTAAACGCTTATAACTTTTGCAATCTAAATCAGATTTCGATAAAATGAAAAACGTTTGATTTCCATTAACAAGAAATTTCAAATGAGTGAAAGCAGATTTTAAATTCGAGCTATAATTTTCAAGTTATATCTGAAACCGTTTTGGAAAAGGTCGATGTAAGAATAATTGTTGACCATAACTATAAACAGCTATTTTTAAATGTTTTAAAAATATGGAAAAAATTGTAAAATTATGAAAAGGTATTTTGAATTGTAAAGTTTAAGTTTTGGCTAAGATAAACGATATTTTGATCAAAATAGTTAAGATAACTTTTTTGTAACGCTTTTGTAACACTTTTGAAATGCTATTGTAACGCTTCCTTCGAAAACAATATATTTTGAAGTTTTAAACCGTAAACTATTTTCCGAGCTATAAGTAATGATTTTGGAATGTTTTCAAAGGTTTAAAAGTATTAGTAATATTTTATATGGAATTTAAATTGATATTAATACGGGTTTTCAATTTTAAATAACTGGATATGGTTAGAGATAAATCTTCGGATGTTTGATATTAATTCGGTAGATGATGACTCTTACTATTTTTGGAATTTAAAAGGTAGTTCACTGTTATTCCGCTAATAGTGTGAGTTGGATACAGAGATTAATATTAAGTATAAGTTGATGGTATTTCTATCCAGATCTAATTTCAAAGAGTTGGATAAATCTTTTAAGTAAGATATGAATTTCCCAATTTGATTGGGATAAGTTGGATAGAAATAATCTCCGAATATTTGAGATGAAATTCTTTGGTGTAAACGTATACTATTTGAGGAATTTGGAAGATATTATTATTATATCGTTATTCCACTTATAGTATTCGTTGGTTATGAGAATTGATATCGAATATAAGTAGATACAATTTCTGTGTAACTTATGTTCAATATCGATTGATTTGGGTTTTGTCATGAATCATATCTTCAGCAATATCATTCTTGAATCCCAATGAGATTGAGTTATGGAAATGCACATCGTAAATTGTGATTTAATCAAATCTTTGATTTGAGGAAATTAAAATTAAGAAATTGGGAACCAAGTATAATCTTTTAGTTAAGATTAAAGAATTGAATGTTGGAAAATTGATTTAATTGGAAACTATGGTTGAAATATGGATTAAAGGATTTTCAAAGGAAACTGGGTTTTGATAACGAGTTATCAAATGGAAAATTAATCAAGGTTTTAAGGATAAATTATCTTTAATTAAAGGGATGTGTTTTAAAGAAGAAGGGTTAAATATGGATTTTGTTAAAGATAATTTGAGAATGGGTTTAAAGAAATCCAAGATGGAAGGAGATTTGGTTGAACGCCTATGTGTTCCGTAATTGTGTTTTAAAAATTACGCTTATTATTTGGGAAGACCGGGGTTAGATTTACGTCCGAAAACCATTCCAAGTAATAATACGACGTTGTGGGGCAGTTGAAGACGTTGAAGAGAGTATTGAAGACTGGGACCCTTCATATTGTATGGATGACTTGCTGAATGTCTCAATTGGATAGCTCCCATTTGCAGATGGATTTTATATCAGCTAAGTGGCAAGAAGCACAAACATATGTGAAGGAATTTCAGATTGTTGTTTCGTTCAAACCTAGAGCAGACATTTATGGATTGTGTGTCTGACATTGTAATTGACTGCGTAGCACTGATCTCTGTTAAATATAAATCTATTTGGTGGCGGAGAATTTATTCTCTTGCTTAACACCCTTCTCTAAGATGTATGAGCTTAGAGGTTATATATCGATAAAAATCAGTGATGCGTTGTGAATGGACAATGTGGCATACTTAAGTTATGTGGTGAGCTTTGGATGATCAAAACATGGCTTATTTAAGCGTAGCTTTGTGTATATCGGGACCTCGGCAAGCCTCACACCCCGGTAAATGGCCAAAACAGGAACAAATTCAGCAGGGTTATGGGGTGTTGTCTCCTTCTAGATAAAAGGTGTACTATGGTATGGAGCCCAGGTATTAACCTACGTGGTAAAAGCATCTACTTTTGTGGTTGTTGTTGGCGTGCACTTGGAAAGGTCGGTAACGACCGGGAGATGACATACTCAGGCGTACTCTAAGTTACCCAGTTAAAGGGTAACTCGGCCTTGTGTTGGCGAGAGGAGCATCACTGTTGATCCTCAGACATCCCTCTAGAGGTGTTCAAAATTCGATTCGGAAGGAAGTTCCTTTGCCTGGTCGTTGTTGGAAACCCAATCTCCGCTACGATCCCGTACGATTTTAGTTGTATACCGTACATCAGTATAGTATATGGTACCTATGCTGGCTAAGATTAATACATTTACTTTCAAAAAGATTTTTCACTGTATTAGAGTACAGTTGTAACACCCTGTAATTTTAAAATATTAAAAATTAACAAATTTAAGGACATTTAATTTTTAAAAGAAGAATTAAGTGAAACGGGTTACGCTATTGCGTTCGTCTAGGAATTCTGCTTGAGATAGAGTCCGAGTTTGCGTAAATCGTACTCTGTATGAAGAAGTTATGGAGCTTAGAAGATTTCAAGTTTAAACAGAAATTAAATTAAAATAATAATTAATAATCTAAAACCTGTTCCAATTTCAAAATAGCAGAATTGGGCTGAGCAGGAAATTTCTTGCTCAGGTGTGTCAACCCCCCTACAGGGGTGTCGATCCCCCGATAGGGGAGTCTACCCCTATTGGCCAGGTTGGGCTGACGTGTTCGGGTGACGATTTTTCTGATTTTAGGGCTTATATGGCTTCATTTGGTTGGCTGAGTGATGTGTCATTGTGAAATGGATGGTTTAGATTGATCCTAAACTAATCTAAGGGTCTAATTAATCCTACACATCTATATAAACACCCATAAACCTAAACCCTAATCTAAACATAAGCCGCCATGCTGCTGGATCTTGAACTAAGCTAGTCTCTTCTCCAACGAATTAAAGCTTAGGAATTGTGAAAAGGGACTCTAAAACAATAACGAACGAATCTATTCTTTCTTCTATCACTGAGTACGGCTGCTTTCACAAGATAATTAATTAAAATAATTATGATAAGTTGTGATCTGGACTGTATGAATATGCATGTTGACAATATGCTATTAGTCAGTTCTGTTATCATCTATTTTGTTAATTTATGCCTATTTGTTATCATATGTAATTAGATTCATTTTATGATGTTAATTCCTATGTCTAATTACATATGCTTGATTAAATTCATTCTATGCAAGTTATGTTCTATGCAGGTTTATATGCAAGTTATGTTCATCTATGCAAGTTTATATGAAAGTTATGTTCATCTATGCAAGTTTATGCTTATATGTTTAGATCCATGTCAGCTCATATGTTTAGATCCATGCCAGATCATATGTTTAGATCTATGTCAGTTCACATTGCCTATGTTAATTGGATCCATCTTATATGCTAGTTCACGTTTATATGCTTAATTAGATTTATGTTGCTCTATGCCAAGTTTATATTACACATGCTTAATTAAATCTCTATTGTTTTATGCAAGTTTGGATGGCCTATATCTCTTTCTTTTCCTTTTCCTATGAGTTAGGTTAACCGCAAGCCTAACGTATTATACGAATTATGCGTACGAACGACATGGGAACGTTGGGGAATAATTTGGGAAATATTGGATATTATGTAATTGGCAAAAATTGGTTAGTAACCATGTAATTAATTTGAGACATAAATTGGTATAGTTTATATACATGGAAAATTATGGACATAATTTAGATGATAATTATGAACATAGCATGAATTGGAAATTATGGACAATTTGAAATAGGGATAATAATTCAAATTGGGGTTGAATAATAAAATGAGATAATGAAAGCCTAAGGCACGAGGTTAGATTTGGTTTGCGGTATAAGACTGCCCGGACCCGCCCAGCAAATCCAGCAACCGCAAATGGTAGTCTAATGTGAGAGGTCAAAGGCATAAATTAAATGCGTAATAATTGCAAAGACACGAGGTTAGATTCAAATTGCGGTATAAGACTGCCCGGACCTGCCCGACAAATCCAGCAACCGCAAAGGGAATCTAATGTGGGAGGTCTTGCAAGGTTATGTTTAAAATGAATTAAAGAGCACTTAACCAAGATAAGACATGTAGTGGGATGTAACAACCCTGAATTTCAGGGAAAAATTTAAAATTGATTTTAATAAATTTTGATGAAAAATTGCATGAATAGCTAATTAATTATTGTTAGAATGTTTAACTAAAATAAAATTGTCATTTTTTTGGTTATTAAAAAGGATTATACCAAAAACATTCACTATTGTCATTTAAAAAGAATAAAACCAAAACATTCACTTCTGTCATTTAAAAAGAATGAAACCAAAACATTTCACTTTTGTCATTTAAAAGAATGAAGTAAATATATCTATTTTTGTCAGAATGAGACAAAAGATACATGCAAAATGTGATTTCATTAAAAATATACATTTTTAATGTAACGTTAATAAAAATAAGAAAGGTGTTCATGTTTTAAACCAAAACATGTTTTTCATTAAAATATACTTTTTAATGTAATGTTAGAAAATAGTGAAAAGATTTATGTTTTAAAATGGAAAAAAATGTTGTACATTAAAAACTCACTTTTTAATGTATTAATAGGGTGTAGAACTAGAAATAGTTTTCATTGGGCTTGAATTGGAATAGATGGCTTAGCGGGCCTTTCTAGTGAATTAGGGACTAAAATACTATAAAATGGGGGGTTAAACCTAATTGTTTTCGTTCAAGAAAAAAAAGTGCCGCCTCTCTTTTCTTCCTCTCCAAGCCATAGCCGCCATTCCTTTCTTCCTTCCTTCATCAATTCTCTTCCTTCCTCCATCAATATAGAACCCGACAAACTTGATGATATTGGAACAGCGTGACACAACATGCTAGATTTGTTGTGAACCAATTCTGACTTTCTTCGACTCTAGTTCTGATCAAAAACCAAGGTGAGATATTCTGAATTTAATTTAATTTAATTTTAATTATTTTCTTGAATGAAAAATTAGTATACATGTATGTGTGTAATAATTTAGTTCTGTGACTGCGATAAATTTTTGTTTCTTTATTCAACTTCATGCGCTACTATTTATTTCATTATTTTCAGATCCATTTAAGATCTGAGATTCGCGCTGCTATTATTTTATGTTATTATTTCAGATCTATATTTTTAGATCTGTGTACGCGCAATAATTTTTATTTCATGTTATTATTTCAGATCTGTACACGCGAGGTTATTTTATTGCGATACAATATAAAGATATCACCTTTAAGATTTATGTTCTTAAATTTATGCGCGCGATGTAATCTTCTCTTTTATTTGAGATTTTTCATATTCATATGCTATGCGATTAAAGAAATGTCATTTTTGTCAAAACGTGTATGTTGAGTTGATTTTTTTTGAATTTAAAGATTCAATCTTTTATTTTGCGTGAATAGTGGAAATAGGATTTACAATAGGAATTTTCAATTTTTTTTTGTTCATAAGAATGGATTTTTGTCAGATTTGAGATTTGTAGTAAAAACTTATTTTCTCATGTTTACTTGAAAACAAGGATTTTACTCAGTTCAAGAATCAGTACGAAAGTCTCACTTTTTCTAAACCACATGCAATGGAATTTTTATTGAGAATTGAATTACCATGAAAATAAATAGAAAAGAATATTTATGTTGATTTCCTGTTCATAAAATTAAGAACATATTTATGTTTGTAAAAAAAAAATTATGTTTGTAATAAAACGAACATTTTTGTGGATTAAATAAAGAACACATTTTTGTAAATTTATGTTTTGAAATAAAAAGAACTTATCTTTAACAATTTCATGTTATTCATACATGGACATATCTCTTGTAATTTCATGTTTGAATAAAAGAACATATCTTTCGTTGATTTCATGTTGTGAAAAAAAAAACATCTTTTTAAAAATAATATGTTGGTAATAATAAGGAACATATTTTGTTGATTTCTTGTTTGTAATAAAAAGATTACCTTTTGATGAATTCATGTTAGTAATAAAAAGATTACCTTTTTATTAATATTAATAACATGAGAGTTACATTTTTTTTCGTAATAAAATGAGAAAAAATTGACGTTGCATTGTTAGATTAAAATTTTA
The DNA here is from genome assembly GCA_030737875.1 of Allium sativum. Classification (NCBI taxonomy): domain Eukaryota; kingdom Viridiplantae; phylum Streptophyta; class Magnoliopsida; order Asparagales; family Amaryllidaceae; genus Allium; species Allium sativum. The sequence continues at coordinate 1,038,780,859 of CM060916.1, read as the reverse complement.
ATGTAATTATGTTGACATTAGAAAGATTAGAATTTAAAGGTACAATATTAATTTTAACATGAATATGGATTGTATTTGGTTGTATTGAAATTTATAAAAAATAAAAGAATGAACATTTATAATGTTGTTTTGTCAAAAATAAAAGAATGAACATTTTTAAATGTTGTTTGACAAATATAAAGAACGAACATATTTTAGCGTCATGTTATAACATAAAAAAAATGAACATATTTTTTTATGTCAAGTTTGGTCAAATAAAAGATTATCATTTCATTGTCATGATTAAAGAATATCTCTTAATTTCATATTGTATTAAATAAAAGATCATTTTTAAGTTAATTTCATATTGTGTAAAAATAACACATTTTTACATTGTTTTCATGTAACATAATAACATGAAATTTTTTATTGCAGCAAAAGAAATGAATTCAAAGACATGAAATTTATACCCCATAGAAAATTATATTTTTATATGTAATACAAGGACATGAAATACAAAGACATGAAATTTATACCGCATATATAGAATTACATTTCTATATGTAATTAAAGAATAGGATTTTATATTGTAAAGTGAAAAACAAGATTTGACATGTAATATTAATTACATTTTCAATGTAATTAAAAAGTAGAATTTGACGGTGTAATTAAAATCACATTTTTAATGTAATTTATAAAGATGGAATTTTTCACCATTATATTAATTACATTTTAATGTAATTAATAAGAGAAATTTCACAATGGAAATAAAATTACATTTTTAATGTAATTTATAAAGATAGAATTTTTTCACCGTTAATATAATTACATTTGTAATGTAATTAAATAGAAGTTTTTTGACAATGTAATTAAGGAATAAAATTTTACCGGTGTGATGTGAATTACAATTTACATTGTAAATAAAAAGGGAGGATTTTACATTGTAATTAAAAAGGAGATTTTACATTGTAATTAAAGGATAGAATTTTACTTTTAATGTCAATTACATTTTTTATGTAATTTAAAAAGAAGATTTTGGCATTGTAAATTATTACATTTTTAATGTAACTAAAAGAATGGATTTTCAATGAAATCATAAGAATAAAATTAAAAGAGTAGAACTCAACGTTGAAATATAATTTACCTTTCTATGTAAATATAAGAATAAAGAAATAAAAGTTACATTTTTAATGTAAATTAGATTAAAGAGAAAAGTTTACATTTTTAATGTAATTAGATTAAGAAGAAAAATTACATTTTCATGTAATTAGATTTAAAGTAAGTGAAATTTACATTTTAATTTAAATAGATTTTCACTAAAAGAATTTAGAGGTGAAATTTACAGAATTAAGAAGAAAATTAAATTTTTATGTAATTGGATTTTCATTAAAAAGATTAAAGATATGAAATTTACATTTTTATGTAAATAAGTTTTCAATGAAAGTCATGACGATGGAAATTTACATTTTAATGAATTTGATTTCATCAAAAAGAGTAAAGGTATGAAATTTACATTTTCATGTGAAAAGATTAAAAAACAAGATCATCATTTTGTTTGTATAGAAAAGATTGACAAAAAATTATCATTTTGGTTTTGCATTGAAAGATATAAACAAAATTACTATTTTTGTTTTACGTTGAAAGAATAACAAAGCTATTATTTTTGTTACATTGGAATTAAACAAACAAAAATATATTCATTTTTGTAGAATTGAAGTTGACACCAAAATATATTACATTTTTGTTAGAAAATTTAAAAGACACAAAAATGTTCATTTTTGTTAAATTGGAATGATACACGAAAAATACATTTTTTGTGTGAATTGGAGGGTAAAACAGAAACATATACATTGTTATGTTTAGAATGTGTATGCGAATTAAAATAAAATAAACATTATTGTGTGTTATGAAACCAAGTGTTCTTTACTTGTTATGATAATCACAATAATGAAATGGATGAAGGAATTATATTTATATAATTATATATATATATATATATATATATATATATATATATATATATATAAAATCAAAATTAAACGAATCGAGCGTGGTAGCTTGCATTTTGGAATCATGCCTTTAAACGATTATACCGAAAGATCCGACCATCGGATTTTCCCAAAACTGAAACCATTAGGTTCGCCTTGGGAAGATCTTTCCAACGATATGAATTGTGTTAAAATTCAACGGTTAGATTTAGAGAAATGTGTAAAACAAATTTGGGTGAAAACAGCGCTAGGGTCACCCATTGACCCGAAGCGTCGTTAAATTAAATTTAGCTATTTTTATATAAATAAAAATAGCGATAGATCGTTATTAAATACTAATAACGATATGAAATGATTTTAAAATATATATATGCGGGGATCATTTGAAAAGTCCGAGCTCAATCTCATTTCAAATGATTATATGTCGACCTAAGTCGAAGAGTTGAAGACGGTGATTGAAGACCGGTAATCTTCGACATCGAATGGATGACGGTTACTGATGCCCTCGATTGATTTGCTACCTTGAAAAGGGTTTCGGTGGTAGTTGTCCAAACGTACTTGGGGATCTACCGGATATAGTTTCGTTCAGACCCAGAACGGGCTTATATATGGAATGTGTGTCCGACATTGTACTCCTTTATATTGTATTTATTGATTTTCTACCGAATGTATGAATGTTTGGTAGCAGAGAATTTATTCTCTTGCTTAACACCCTTTTGTATATTCTGGAAAAAGATTAATTGTATGATATGGATTGACAGTGCGGCATACCAAGATGCAATGATCAAGGTTTCTTGTTGAAAAGCAGAACCTTGTGGTGACGATCAAAGCACAGCTTGAATAAGCATATCTTTGTGTATTACGTAGCTTCACGAGCCTCACAACCCGGTTGAGTCTAAAACGGAGCAAGGGAACGTAGGGAGAGCAGCACGTTTCTTTCTAGCTAGAAGTGGTGTTTGGGTTTTACACAGCCTGACATTTTACTTATGTGGATGATGGAATGAGGCGCCTCGGATGTTAGGTCCTATAGGACCAGGAAACGTGTGTTTAGGAATTGCCAATATGCAAAATCGTATGTGTGGACCGGTGAAGCGACCCGAACTTCCCCGGTCTCCGAAGAGAAGAGAATGAACGAATTACTGTGAGGACAAGACAAATCAGAACGCAGACGGAAAGAATATTTCATTGTTTATTACAACAATTCCATCTGATTACAAGAATATACAGAGTATGAATAAATAAATATTACACAGAAAATATCAAAGATTACAATATATTATATAGCAGCGGAAAATAATACAATACACAACTAGAAGAGATATACGGATACAAAGCTTTCCGGATATCGTTCCAGCTGTAAACCAGGATCCTGTGAATATAGATATACAAAACCAAAACTACTAGCTGCCCGTGTCAAAATAGGGGCACCCAGAGTTTAGGTTAAAACAATAAACTCCAGGTCAGTCACGTGACTGGTGTGAGAACTAAAACAGTTATTAATCTTTATTTTAAAGTTAGGTAAATCAAGGGACCACGCCGTATAACACGGAACGGGTTTCCTCCCAAGAATACCAGTGCATATCACAAACAGCGCAATGCTAAATAAAGAAAAATGAAGCTATTATAAGACCCAGTTCCCATCACACAATGCAACACAAGCCGGAGGATAGGGTTTTACCTTATAATAGCCAAAAATGCTTGATACGTGTAAAACAAATCTTTTGATACTATAATAAGTGTATAGTGTATAAAACAACTTCAAATCATAAGTATCAATCATAAACGGCATGAGTGCCCCATCCCACTGTGTCGCCATATATAGGATTACAACTAAAACCGAATTACCACGTATTTGGAAATTGGATTTCCATCTGTGAACCGAGGCCAGGGATCGTCCTCTACCGATTCGAGACAATCTAGCCCATGTCTCAGGCAAGTACTCAGTCAAGCCTTGGAGCGACAGGGCCGGTCCACCGATGTGGATTAAAATGCCTGAACACTGCGTTTCCCTGCCCTTTGGGGCGTAAATGAGCCAACGAATGGCTCCATCGGACCCAGATCGTCCGATCTAACCGAGGCGCCTTGCAACAGCAACAACCACACAGGTGATAAGTATATAAATGTCAGGGCTGGTAGGTCACTGACACCACCCTAGCTAGAAGGAAACGCATGCCCTCCCTGAGGTCCTCTCCCGTTTCTGGTTCACAACCGGGGTGTGAGGCTCGCGAATTCACGTTACACAAAGCTATGCCACACAGGCGGTGCTTTGATCATCGACCACAAAACTTTGCTTTTCAACAGAAGCCTTGATCATTTGCATCTTAGGCATGCCACACAGGCAATTCACTCAATGCGTTTGATATCCATCTGTATATAACCCCTGAGCTCGTACGCCTCAGAGAAGGGCGTTAAGCAAGAGAATAAATTCTCTGCCGCCAAACAGATATATATTTGATAGAAATCAATCACACAGACTAAAATCCAATGTCAGACACACAGTCCATTTACAAGTCCGTTCTGGGTCTGAACGAAACCGGAGGCACCTAGTACCCCGCATATCCATCGATCTCCAAGTACGTCTGGACGATCACCAACTGTTTCCATCTTCTTAGGTGTACAGCCCAATCAAGATCATCAGTAATCACCCAAACGACGTGAAGACCTCCGGTCTTCGACCGCCGTCTTCATCTTCGACCTATCGTCGTATCAGTTATTCAGGATGGGATAAACCCGGTCCTTCCGAATAACTCGCGTATATTTTAAATAAGTGTTACACAAACACAACATACGCCTCATTCCAATTCATCAGTCACTAACCGTAAATTAATCAAGAGAATAATTCCCCAAATATTAACCCCGAAGGCCGAAACCAACATCAGATCAATATCCAGAAAACCATTCTGCTTAGCTAACCGACAGTTAGTTTCTAATATTCTTAACTCTGTTGGGTCTAAGAACAGTATTATTGAAGATACCGTTCACGACAACCCAAAATCACATTCTATTAATTATCGGGTTAAAGAACGATATTTTCTATTCAGAGCCTTGTATTTAAAACACTGTTCACGATAAACCCAAAAATCAATGCCAATTCAATTCCAATTAAATATCATTTAATTGATACACTTCATTAAATCTAAATAGAAAGATTTAATCTTTTCCCAACTGGGTTCAAGAACAGTGTTAATGAAGACACCATTCACGACAAACCCCAAATCACATTTGATATTAAATACAAGGCTCTGAATAGAAAATATATCGGCTTATATTCAATATCAAATTCTACGACCAACAAATATCGTATTGGAAATAACGATATATATATATATATCTATATCTTTCAAATTCCCATAACAATATCTGTATCATCACGAAATCCAATATCGAAATATTCCGAAGACAATTTCGATTCAAATCCATTCCAATATAATTATTGGAAATTCTGGTTATTTTCAAAACAATTTCAAATCCAATTTATTTATTTAAAAATAAATAAAATTGTAATTCTAGTTCAAAACTAGTTCTTTTCGATAAAAATCTATTCTTATCTTTTCAAATATGGAGTTTTTCATCCCGATTCTTCCCAAATCATTTCTTATGATTTTACACAAATTATTATTATTTTTAATAATTTTATCAAGGCTCGTACAGTCGATTTCCATCAACGGCCATCGAACTGCACTTATAGCGACCTTTTTCAAATTTGATTTGGACATAATTCCAAATCCAACCGTTAGATTTCAAATTTCTAAAATTCATTAGAATGCTCTTTTCGATACGAACCCAACGGTTCTGGTTTCAGGAGAATCCGACGGTCGGATCTCCCGCAATATCCATCTGAAGTCATTGGTCGAAATTCACGAACTACCGCAGCGCGGCGCGTTCTATTTAGGCCATTATATTATGTATATAATATATATAATATATACTTCGTCGATTTCCTTTTTAAAACGTATTATATAAATCGTTTTAAATTCATTTTCTAATCGATTTCAATTCAAATTGATTTCTAATTCAATTTCAGTTCGTTTTCAATTCAATTCAATTTCAATTCGAATTCATTTATATTAAATTTCAATTCGAATTCATTTATATTCAATTTCAATTCGAATTCGTTTTATTCAATTTCAATTCGAATTCACTTCTATTCAATTTCAATTTGAATTCACTTCTATTCAATTTCAATTCGTTTTCAATTCAATTCAATTCGAATTCGTTTTCTATTCAATTCAATTCGAATTCGTTTTCTATTCAATTCAATTCGAATTCGTTTTCTATTCAATTTCAGTTCGAATTTCAATTCTTTTCAAAATATCAAATTTTGAAATCACTTTCGATATTCATTACAAAATGAATAAAATCGATATAAATATCGTTCACGTCAAAATGGCGTCAATCTAATCAACACGGCTTCATATATTTCTATTTTCAAATATTCTATTTCAAATATTTCTTTTCAAATATTTCTTTTTCAAATATTTCTATTCAAAACTGGAATGAAGCCCAATCAATTACCATATGATGTTAATTATATGGATTTTCTACAACACATGTATACAATAACAACGATGAATAATCAACCATCATCCAAAGTGCATTCTACACTGTATAAGCATCAAATATAAATATTTAACGCTCATAACAGTCTATCAATCAATCGATCGACATACAACTAATTATTGGGATTAGTGTATGTCATCCATCATCCCAATACCCGTGTGGGGTTTCAAACAATTAAACACAGATTTATTTGTGTAGTTGGGCGATGTGTAAAATTTATCGTCCCAATCAATATCAGTTAAATGAGTGTATATAAACAAATCGTCCGATTTGTTTATTTTATTTCATTTCATATATACGTTAAAATTTTATTTTTAACTATAGAATATTTTCCACTATAAAATATTTTATTTCACTATATAAATGTTTTATTTCATTTCACATCACATAATCAACTACACATCAAAATCAAACAAACAAGCATACAAGCCGTCCATGGTCTGTGGACGACGGGTGTCGGGTGATACTAAACACCGTCTGCATCCTAGTATATATTTGTAACTTAGAAAAATAAAATTAAAGGTGAGAAGTTCTCACAGAATAGCTAATCCAATCCCACGACTCTTCTTATGTAGGAAATCTTCACCGTTCTTGCCTCTTGTCACTTCCTTTGCCCGTATCCTCTACATATGTAAAAATCGAATTTTTACTTCGCTATTCAATATATAAAAATCGAATTTTTTACTTTGCTATTTATTATATAAAAATCGAATTTTTACTTTGCTATTCAATATATAAAAATCGAATTTTTTACTTTGCTATTCAATATATAAAAATCGAATTTTTACTTTGCTATTCAATATATAAAAATCGAAATTTTACTTTGCTATTCAATATATAAAAATCAAATTTTTACTTTGCTATTCAATATATAAAAATCGAATTTTTACTTTGCTATTCAATATATAAAAATCGAATTTTTACTTTGCTATTCAATATATAAAAATCGAATTTTTACTATCGCCACTATATAAAAATCATATTTTTATTATCGCCGTATTTTATACTTCTTATAAAAATATGACATTTTCATATTTAAAAATCTCGACTTTTCTAGTTTAAAAATATCATCTTCTTTATTTTGCTAGAAATTCTATTTTTATTTCCATTTCAAATAAAGATATATTTTCAAATCACTTTCATTTTAAAGATCTTATTTTTATCTAAAAATCATTCATGTAAAAATCTAATATTTACATTGTGAAACATATAGGAAAAATCCAATCTTTTCTACTAATGTTCATATAGGAAAAATCAATTCTTTTAGCGAATAAAAAATCCGATTTTATTTTAATAAAAGTAATAAATAAAATAAGATACAACTTACAGTTTGAAGTTTTGGAGAGGGGAGGGCTTCCGCAGTGGCGTTGAGGGTGTCGAGGGGAGTGGTGACGTCAGTTTTTGATTGTGGGGTGCGTGGTGGCGCGTCAGAGTGGAGCGTGGGGGTCAGATCGAGGCGGTGGCTGGTTGGACGGGGTGTGGGTCCAGGGGGAGGCGGCACAGCTCGAATTCGGTGGAGGGGGCTAGGGCTCGCGGTGGAAAGGGGGGCGGGGCTCGCTGTAATCTAGAGAAGTAGAGGAAAGCAGTGAGAGGCGGAGGGGAAAGGAGGGAGGGGGTTGCGCGAGCGTCAGGTCATGGTTGGGAGGGCTTCTCCGACGAGGCGGTGTCCAGCGACGGGGTGTCGTGGCGGCGCTGCTCCATTCTCTTCCCTCTTCTTTTTTTATGAAATGGATCGGGTTTGAAACCAAAGGGGGGGTAATTGACCAGAAAGGAGAGAGAATGAAGAAGGGAGGAGTTTTCTTATTATTTTTAACTTCAAAAAGGTATCTTTTTATTTCGGACTCAGAATCAAGCCCACCGCCTGTCGTCCATAGCTAATTACCCCCATTCCGAACACAATGGGATATGTATCGTAAGCTGATACGATCGTTTTGATCAGTTTTCGTCAAAATCAACATATAACTCTATATATTGAATTTGAACGCGCATTTCAATTTACCGGGGTCACACACTAACTCGAAAAATTCCCGAAAAATATTTTCTAGCTTCATATTGTCGATACGGTCCAAACAAAACTAGTTTCGTCAAATTCTGAGACCATTTGAAAAATGGCCATTTTCCAGTCGATTAAAATCAACTGAAACTGGTCAAACACGTTTTCTTTTTCCACGCTCACATATTGATTCGAAAAATTATGAAATTTGAAATCTAGCAATAACTGTACATCACGGACCCAACAAAAGTGGTTTCGTCGAAATCCGAGGTCGTTTGCAAAATCTCCATTTTCAAGGGCCTGAATTCCATAGCGACTATTCAGTAATTTCAACTGGACATATCTTTTGATTCCCGCTATGAAATTTTGATTTGTCGGATTCGTTAGAAAGATATTATCAATTAGATTCAACTATTTTTGGTTTCACTAAAATCCGGTTTATTTTGCACCCGGTACATTCAATTGAAGTTTGAAATCGAATTATCGAACTACCGCGCCATTTTCAATTCCTTTTATAATTATATATAATTATTTATATTCTAATGACGATGTATATAATATATACGTTTGAATTTTATTCAAAATAAATTTCTCGTCGATATTATTTAAAATAATTCATTTTAAATAATCAAAATTCACTAAAATTGCCAAAATAAAATTTTTAAACTGGCCCAGATTTCCGGGTTATTACAATCTCCCCCACTTAAAACTTTTCGCCCCCGAAAAGAACGAAGCCGAAAGTTGTTTCACAAATCAACTTAACTTCCAGGGTTTCCATTACAGCTTAAGTTCTTCAACTTTTCAGTTTCTAAGAACTTTTCAAAAATCTCAAACAATTGGCTAACACCCTAAATTTTCGAAAAATTTCGCCATAACCTCCCCTGCACCGGGGGCACGGAAAAATCCCGAAATTGCCATACAAGCCCTCTGTTCTCAAAAAGAAAAAGAAAAACCCAAGCGGCTAGCCAATCGGCTCATAAAATCATCATCACCCAAACAAAACAGTAAATTATGATAAACATGTACCTATTTGTCGGGCAAACAAATTTTATTCTCTGCTCTAGCCTCCTTGCTATGACCTGTTCAAAGTAAGTACATGTATATGCAAGCAAATGCGGCAAATTTCAATACAACTCACTATTTGATCAAATTGGCTATATGGTTAAAATTTCAATTAATCAAAACAGTAATCAAACAACACAACCATCAATCAATTAGTTGATTAGCTTTTCAACTTCATAACTTTGATATATAGTCAAAAAATCAGATTTTTGATGCAAAATCACAACAACAAGCCCTATATAATTTTGGTTCTCACACCAGTCTAATGGAAATATATAGAAATCTCACTTTCGTCACTCGAACATAAATTCTGATGATGATGCATCAATCATCAGAATTCTCTTCGGGTGACTAGAACGTGATGCTATATCTACCCAATATATCAAAACTTCGAATACACGCGGATCAGACGTATACGCAAAATCTATATATACTGGATTGTCCACATCAATATAAATAAATAACCAAATACGAATAATTGATTTAAATTTTTGAAACAAAGATTGTTTTCACTTTAAAAATATACTCTGCACACTCGATCTAGGATACTACTGATCCCATCTCTAACGAGTCTTTCTCATTGGATGTTACTAATCCAATATCTGATGAATTCTTTTGTATGGTTCTAAGGTGTCCTGTCCTCTGAGCTTTGTAAACCAAAGCTCTGATACCAAATGAAGCGACCCGAACTTCCCCGGTCTCCGAAGAGAAGAGAAAGAATGAATTACTGTGAGGACAAGACAAATCAGAACGCAGACGGAAAGAATATTTCATTGTTTATTACAACAATTCCATCAGATTACAAGAATATACAGAGTATGAATAAATAAATATTACACAGAAAATATCAGAGATTACAATACATTATATAGCAGCGGAAAATAATACAATACACAACTAGAAGAGATATACGGATACAAAGCTTTCCGGATATCGTTCCAGCTGTAAACCAGGATCCTGTGAATATAAATCTGCAAAACCAAAACTACTAGCTGCCCGTGTCAAAATAGGCGCACCCAGAGTTTAGGTTAAAACAATAAACTCCAGCTCAGTCATGTGACTGGTGTGAGAACTAAAATAGTTATTAATCTTTATTTTAAAGTTAGGTAAATCAAGGGACCACGCCCTATAACACGGAACGGGTTTCCTCCCAAGAATACCAGTGCATATCACAAACAGCGCAATGCTAAATAAAGAAAAATGAAGCTATTATAAGACCCAGTTCCCATCACACAATGCAACGCAAGCCGGAGGATAGGGTTTTACCTTATAATAGCCAAAAATGCTTGATATGTTTAAAACAAATCTTTTGATACTATAATAAGTGTATAGTGTATAAAACAACTTCAAATCATAAGTATCAATCATAGACAGCATGAGTGCCCCATCCTACTATGTCGCCATATATAGGATTACAACTAAAACCGAATTACCACGTATTTGGAAATTGGATTTCCATCTGTGAACTGAGGCCAGGGATCGTCCTCTACCGATTCGAGACAATCTGGCCCATGTCTCAGGCAAGTACCCAGTCAAGCCTTGGAGCGACAGGGCCGGTCCACCGATGTGGATTAAAATGCCTGAACACTGCGTTTCCCCGCCCTTTGGGGCGTAAATGAGCCAATGAATGGCTCCATCGGACCCGGATCGTCCGATCTAACCGAGGCGCCTCGCAACAGCAACAACCACACAGGTGATAAGTATATAAATGTCAGGTCTGGTAGGTCACTGACACCACCCTAGCTAGAAGGAAACGCATGCCCTCCCTGAGGTCCTCTCCCGTTTCTGGTTCACAACCGGGGTGTGAGGCTAGCGAATTCACGTTACACAAAGCTATACCACACAGGCGGTGCTTTGATCATCGACCACAAAACTTTGCTTTTCAACAGAAGCCTTGATCATTTGCATCTTAGGCATGCCACACGGGAAATTCACTCTATGCGTTTGATATCCATCTTTATATAACACCTGAGCTCGTACGTCTCAGAGAAGGGCGTTAAGAAAGAGAATAAAATCTCCGCCGCCAAACAGATATATATCTAATAGAAATCAATCACATAGACTAAAATCCAATGTCAGACACACAATCCATTTACAAGTCCGTTCTGGGTCTGAACGAAACCGGAGGCACCTAGTACCCCGCATATCCATCGATCTCCAAGTACGTCTGGACGATCACCAACTGTTTCCATCTTCTTAGGTGTACAGCCCAATCAAAATCATCAGTAATCACCCAAACGACGTGAAGACCTCCGGTCTTCGACCGCCGTCTTCATCTTCGACTTATCGTCGTATCAGTTATTCAGGATGGGATAAACCCGGTCTTTCCGAATAAGTCGCGTATATTTTAAATAAGTGTTACACAAACACAACATACGCCTCATTCCAATTCATCAGTCACTAACCATAAATTAATCAAGAGAATAATTCCCCAAATATTAACCCCGAAGGTCGAAACCAACATCAGATCAATATCCAGAAAACCATTCTGCTTAGCTAACCGACAGTTAGTTTCTAATATTCTTAACTCTGTTGGGTCTAAGAACAGTATTATTGAAGATACCGTTCACGACAACCCAAAATCACATTCTATTAATTATCGGGTTAAAGAACGAGTGTTATTTAAAACACTGTTCACGATAAACCCAAAAATCAATGCCAATTCAATTCCAATTAAATATCATTTAATTGGTACACTTCATTAAATCTAAATCAAACGATTTAGTCTTTTCTCAACTGGGTTCAAGAACAGTGTTAATGAAGACACCATTCACGACAAACCCCAAATCACATTTGATATTAAATACAAGGCTCTGAATAGAAAATATATCGGCTTATATTCAATATCAAATTCTACGACCAACAAATATCGTATTGGAAATAATGATATATATATCTATATCTTTCAAATTCCCATAACAATATCTGTATCATCACGAAATCCAATATCGAAATATTCCGAAGACAATTTCGATTCAAATCCATTCCAATATAATTATTGGAAATTCTGGTTATTTTCAAAACCATTTCAAATCCAATTTATTTATTTAAAAATAAATAAAATTGTAATTCTAGTTCAAAACTAGTTCATTTCGATAAAAATCTATTCTTATCTTTTCAAATATGGAGTTTTTCATCCTGATTCTTCCCAAATCATTTCTTATGATTTTACACAAATTATTATTATTTTTAATAATTTTATCAAGGCCCGTACAGTCGATTTCCATCAACGGCCATCGAACTGCACTTATAGCGACCTTTTTCAAATTTGATTTGGACATAATTCCAAATCCAACCGTTAGATTTCAAATTTATAATATTCATTAGAAAGCTCTTTTCGATACGAACCCAACGGTTCCAGTTTCAGGAGAATCCGACGGTCGGATCTCCCGCAATATCCATCTGAAGTTAATGGTCGAAATTCAAGAACTACCGCAGCGCGGCGCGTTCTATACAGGCCAATATATTATATATATAATATATACTTTGTCGATTTCCTTTTTAAAACGTACTATATAAATCGTTTTTAAATTCATTTTCAAATCGATTTCAATTCAAATTGATTTCTAATTCAATTTCAGTTCGTTTTCAATTCAATTCAATTTCAATTCGAATTCATTTATATTAAATTTCAATTCGAATTCATTTATATTCAATTTCAATTCGAATTCGTTTTATTCGATTTCAATTTGAATTCACTTCTATTCAATTTCAATATGAATTCACTTCTATTCAATTTCAATTCGTTTTCAATTCAATTCGAATTCGTTTTCTGTTCAATTCAATTCGAATTCGTTTTCTATTCAATTCAATTCAAATTCGTTTTCTATTCAATTTCAGTTCGAATTTCAATTATTTTCAAAATATCAGATTTTGAAATCACTTTCGATATTCATTATAAAATGAATAAAATCGATATAAATATCGTTCACGTCAAAATGGCGTCAATCTAATCAACACGGCTTCATATATTTCTATTTTCAAATATTCTATTTCAAATATTTCTTTTCAAATATTTCTTTTTCAAATATTTCTATTCAAAACTGGAAAGAAGCCCAATCAAATACCATATAATGTTAATTATATGGATTTTCTACAACACATGTATACAATAACAACGATGAATAATTAACCATCATCCAAAGTGCATTCTACACTGTATAAGCATCAAATATAAATATTTAACGCTCATAACAGTCTGTCAATCAATCGATCGACATACAACTAATTATTGGGATTAGTGTATGTCATCCATCATCCCAATACCCGTGTGGGGTTTCAAACAATCAAACACAGATTTGATTTGTGCAGTTGGGCGATGTGTAAAATTTAACGTCCCAATCAATATCAGTCAAATGTGTGTATATAAACAAATCGTCCGATTTGTTTATTTTATTTCATTTCATATATATGTTAAAATTTTATTTTTAACTATAGAATATTTTCCACTATAAAATATTTTATTTCACTATATAAATGTTTTATTTCATTTCACATCACATCACACAAACAACTACACATCAAAATCAAACAAACAAGCATACAAGCCGTCCATGGTCTGTGGACGACGGGTGTCGGATGCTACTAAACACTGTCTGCATCCTAGTATATATTTGTAACTTAGAAAAATAAAATTAAAGGTGAGAAGTTCTCACAGAATAGCTAATCCAATCCCACGACTCTTCTTATGTTGGAAATCTTCACCGTTCTTGCCTCTTGTCACTTCCTTTGCCCGTATCCTCTACATATGTAAAAATCGAATTTTTACTTCGCTATTCAATATATAAAATTCGAATTTTTACTTTGCTATTCAATATATAAAAATCGAATTTTTACTTTGTTATTCAATATATAAAAATCGAATTTTTACTTTGCTATTCAATATATAAAAATCGAATTTTTACTTTGCTATTCAATATATAAAAATCGAATTTTTACTTTTCTATTCAATATATAAAAATCGAATTTTTACTTTTCTATTCAATATATAAAAATCGAATTTTTACTTTGCTATTTAATATATAAAAATCGAATTTTTACTTTGCTATTCAATATATAAAAATCGAATTTTTACTTTGCTATTCAATATATAAAAATTGAATTTTTGCTTTGCTATTCAATATATAAAAATCGAATTTTTACTTTGCTATTCAATATATAAAAATCGAATTTTTACTATCGCCACTATATAAAAATCATATTTTTCTTATCGCCGTATTTTATACTTCTTATAAAAATATGACATTTTCATATTTAAAAATCTCGACTTTTCTAGTTTAAAAATATCATCTTCTTTATTTTGCTAGAAATTCTATTTTTATTTCCATTTCAAATAAATATATATTTTCAAATCACTTTCATTTTAAAGATCTTATTTTTATCTAAACATCATTCATGTAAAAATCTAATATTTACATTGTGAAACATATAGGAAAAATCCAATCTTTTCTACTAAGGTTCATATAGGAAAAATCAATTCTTTTAACGAATAAAAAATCCGATTTTATTTTAATAAAAGTAATAAATAAAATAAGATACAACTTACAGTTTGAAGTTTTGGAGAGGGGAGGGCTTCCGCAGTGGCTTTGAGGGTGTCGAGGGGAGTGGTGACGTCAGTTTTTGATTGTGGGGTGCGTGGTGGCGCTTCAGAGTGGAGCGTGGGGGTCAGATCGAGGCGGTGGGTGGTTGGACGGGGTGTGGGTCCAGGGGGAGGCGGCGCAGCTCGAATTCGGTGGAGGGGGATAGGGCTCGCGGTGGAAAGGGGGGCGGGGCTCGCTCTAATCGAGAGAAGTAGGGGAAAGGAGGGAGGGGGTTGCACGAGCGTCAGGTCATGGTTGGGGGGGCTTCTCCGACGAGGCGGTGGCCAACGACGGGGTGGCGTGGCGGCGCTGCTCCGTTCTCTTCCCTCTTCTTCTTTTTTTTCTGAAATGGATCGGGTTTGAAACCAAAATGGGGGGTAGTTGACCAGAAAGGAGAGAGAATGAAGAAGGGAGGAGTTATTTTATTATTTTTAATTTCAAAAAGGTATCTTTTTATTTCGAACTCAGAATCAAGCCCACCGCCTGTCGTCCATAGCTAATTACCCCCATTCCGAACACAATGGAATATGTATCGTAAGCTGATAAGATCGTTTCGATCAGTTTTCGTCAAAATCTACATATAACTCTATATATTGAATTTGAACGCGCATTTCAATTTACCGGGGTCACACACTAACTCGAAAAATTCCCGAAAAATATTTTCTAGCTTCATATTGATGATACGGTCCTAACAAAACTAGTTTCGTCAAACTCTGAGACCGTTTGAAAAATGGCCATTTTCCAGTCGATTAAAATCAACTAAAACTGGTCAAACGCGTTTTCCTTTGCCACGCTCACATATTGATTCGAAAAAATATGAAATTTGAAATCTAGCAATAACTTTACATCACGGACCCAACAAAAGTGGTTTCGTCGAAATCCGAGGTCGTTTGCAAAATCTCCATTTTCAAGGGCATGAATTCCATAACGACTATTCAGAAATTTCAACTGGACATATCTTTTGATTCCCGCTATGAAATTTTGATTTGTCGGATTCGTTGGAAAGATATTATCAATTAGATTCAACTATTTTTGGTTTCACTAAAATACGGTTTATTTTGCACCCGGTACATTCAATTGAAGTTTGAAATCGAATTATCGAACTACCACGCCATTTTCAATTCCTTTTATAATTATATATAATTATTTATATTCTAACGATGACGTATATAATATATATGTTTGAATTCTATTCAAAATAAATTTCTCGTCGATATTATTTAAAATAATTCATTTTAAATAATCAAAATTCGCTGAAATTGCCAAAATAAAATTTTTAAACTGGCCCAGATTTCCGGGTTATTACAACCGGCCCTACAGCTTTCCAAGGGTTCACTGCGGGGGATCCTGAGACATTAGCTAGAGTGTCTCGAATCGGTAAGGAGATCGTTCCTAGCCTTGACTCATGATGGAAACCCAAATTCCCAATACGACCCTACGGACTTGATTGTATTACTAGTATGGAGGCATAATATATGGTAGCTATGCTTCCTAGGATTGATACATTTACTTTGAAATGTTTTTGAAACATATAAACACTAATAATAATATCAAATTCATTTTTATCGTATCAAGCATTTTTGACCATTATAAGGTAAAACTCTATCCTCTGTTTTGCTTTGCATTGTGTGATGGGACTTGAGTCTTATGATGGTTTCATTTTTCTAAAAAGCATTGCGTTGTTTAACGATTTACTTTTAATTATGCACTGGCAATCCAATGGAGTAAACCCGTTCCGCATTAGCGGCGTGGTCCTGTGATTAGCCTTATTATTAGATTAGTTAAGTTAGATTTATCATACCAGTCCTATGATTGGCTCGTAGTTTGTTTCACTTTGCAAACTCGGGTGCCCTCTTTTCCACACGGGCAGTCGAGTAGCTTTTTGCAGATATTTATCTCTTGAGCAAGATTCTGGATCAAAGCCTATAGCTGTGTCCAGAGCATAGAAGTCTTCCGCAGTTTATTGTATTTAATTTTCTATAATTTATCTTCTGCTGTAATTTTATTCGATGTCCTCTGATATGTTCTATACTTTGATGTAACATTATTGTAATGTTTATAAAAGTCTATTGTTATTGTTCTGATGTTGTTGTATTCCCAGAGTTAACATGTAACGAACTGGGATTTTCGACTCCGAAAATCGACACAAAACCCAGCATCGACTGTTCAGACATTGAAAATACCAGGTCATTAATAGAAAGAAATAAGAGGATGAGAAAGATAAGATGAATTAATAGAATAGAAGAAGAAGAAGAACATCAGAATCAGAGTAAACACGAATCTCACAGCGGAACGAATAAAATATATTATATAACATAACTTTGGAATACAAATCTGTTTTTTTATATACATACCATATCAGAGTACAACATAACATTTGATACAGCGGAAATAATTATAAATAACCAACAGTGAAGACTCCTACTTCAAGCTCCTCCAAGTGTATCTGTAAAGCCTAAAACACTTGACTGCCCGTACAAATTTGGGCACCCAAGAGTTTAAGAAAAAAACAAACAAAATAAACTCTGGGTCAGTCATGGGACTGGTGTGAGTAAATTCCAACCATACGATTTAACTTTGAAAATCCTTTTGAAACAAAAGGATAATAGTAAGACCAGCCCACACATAAACATGGACGGTTTTTACCTTACTATAACCCAAAATATTTTGATATCAAAATCCAGTGATATTATAATAATGTCTAATCAAATTGATAACCAAATAGCAGAACACTTGCATCTCACGCTCTACATACATAGTATAAAATCAAAAACCGTAGGGCGCTTATTTGAGATTGGATTCCAACTATGACAAGGTATGGGACCACCTGCCGATAATGTATCTCTAGAGGTGAATACACTGGGTTCAACAAGAACGTCTTGCAACCCGGCCCACACATGACCGACCACTCATTTCGCTTGAGTGTATCGAAAATATCACCAATGGTTGGGCTCAAACCACCATTCCCGAATGGGCAGAATCGATAGAGTAAGAAACAAAAGGAATTTCTCTAGATAGGTGATTATACACCCTAATGGGAGCGACCCACATAGCCATGCTGCCTGCCCGATTTTTGTCATTTCCCCGTTGTGAAGTTTGAGGCTACGTCTATCTTTAAAAACATCTGGCCACCATACACTTTGAATGCCACATCATCAAACCCGTCAAATCACTAGTTAATCTTCTCAAAGATATTACGGGTATAAAAGCTAAGAGAAACAAATTTCTCCGCCACCAGACGTAATACCTTGAAAAGACCGTCTTATGTGACCGTTGGGAATACTCTGTCAGACATTCGTCCATACAAATTGTCCTGGGACTGGACAAACAGAAAACACCATTCTGGAACAGGACGACCCTTGCATTTCATTCCGTCTTCAGCATAATCGAATTCTTAACGTTTATGCCTATACATAGTGGTTTCAGATAATATATCCAACCGGTCTCTCCGTATTGACAACGATGGTCAAAACACTTTGATAGTCGGTTATTTAACTATCAAAGTAAAAACAAACATCCATTCTAATGTATAACTAAACATCATACAATCACGCTTAAGTTTGGTCAACAACGCTGATTTATCGTTATAGTTTAAAAACTTATCATACGCTGTAATATTCCCTTTTAACTAATCTTGACATAACAGTCACGCTTAAGCCTAGTCAACAGTGTTATTTTATCGCTATAGTTCTAAGACTTGCAATACGCTGCCATATTCCACTTTATACTAATCATGACATCTCTTTCCATTACAAAAATCTTGACATCTCTTTCCGTTACAAACAAATACCATCCTTCGATAATAGTGAAGCCGTTCAAGTAAGGGTATTTTAATTACCTCTCAGATCTTGATCAACAACATTCTTATCTTAGAATAGATATAGGTTCGTAACTCTAACCCCTTATTCTTTAAAATCCGAAACGTGCTTCTTGCTATATTTTAAATATTGTTTTATGATGCCATATCCTTATTTTGAAAACTCGGTTATTTACATTAGCTTATACAAATCCATTTTTAAACATTTTTCTCCGCTTCGTCTTTCTTAGGCAAAATCCCTTATTAAACATTCCTCTTTGCTTTGTCTTCTTTAGACAAATCCCTTATACTTTAAAATCTTATTTAACTAAATCAACTATTCGTTAATTTATTACATTAGATTAATCAGCCCAATCTAATTTAATTAAATAACCAATTATTGATCAAAACAGTTTGCTTGGTAAATATTTAACCATGATTAACCCACTAATCAATTCTAACAAATCTTTTCATTTTGAATAAATAACATTTATTAATCCAATTAATTTCACTTGTATCGATTACTATAAAATAATAATTTATTTCTAAATAATCTCATCTACTATTAAATAAACAATAATCGATTCTAACTAATCTTACTTAATATGAAATCAACCATGATCTATTTGTAAATATCTCATTTAATTGTTCTTAAAATAATAAACTGTTGTTATTAATCGTCAAGTTAATCTCCGCCTACTTACTTATTACTCTTATTAATATAAGAATCCACTTTACCAAATCATTTAGTAAGTATGGTGAAACACGTGCTTCGCACACGGTGGGATTTTGGTAAAACAATAGCGGTTAAAACAAATGATACATTTATGGTTGGTTGTTGCCACTTTCTTAATCGATATCATCTATTGATTAAACCAAAATAACGTTTGAATTTCCATTCAATGCTAATATCAACACAAGGTTTCAAAAGTCATTTGGGTTCAAACAGTGCATCTATATAAAACAAACAGTACATATAAATATTGAGGAATCCGGTTGGATTTCTCCAACTGGTTTCCTGCATCCACCGATGTTAGTCAACAATTAACACTGATTCCATACCAGGAAATATTATAATCGATGGAATCAGTCCAACCAATGATGTGTATATATGCAACGATATATAATTCAACCAATTTAATTGTAATCTACCGAAGCGACCATCACACAACATTCAACCAATATTATAATATTTTAAAATAGATCAAAGTCAGTGAATTTACTCACCTTGGTTCATTAATCGTTGAATATCGATTAATTTCCAATAATCTGATTGGCATTTTAATTCACCATAAATTCCAACGAGCTCTCAATCGCCCCAAAATCGGTTTTCTTGCGAAGCTTGCATCCATATAGATTCCAGACATTGTTTCGTTAGATTTCCGCTGATCCTTCTTCCCCGATCAACATATACACTGCTCCTATTCTCCATCCCTTATCCGCAGATTTCACCTTCTCTGTTTTAAACACGCGGAATATAAGCATTTGATCCGAACCCATCAGCAGCCTTTTTTCGTGATATTTTTTTTCCCTCTTTTTCAACGCAAATTTCCAGTTTAAAACCGTACACTCCACTTCCAGCTTCTTCTCGCATGACAACACCCCCACTGTACGCGTCACCACCGACGTGAATACCCCAACCCTTTGTACGTACACCACCTTTTCCCTTGATGAAAAAAACAAACAACAAAGCTACTCCAAATAAAATCCTCCAAACATCTCCCCCTCCAGTACTGGATGAAACGTTGTGCCCCACCCCCACTTTTAAATCCCAACGCAAGCTTTTTCTCCATCATGACACTTTCAACAACTCCTCAATATCCTAACCAACACATGCAACCGCATGTATTACTCACGTAGCAGCTTGCACTCTGACTTTTGTTCAAGCAACACCATTATCTCGCAACTCAGCCTTCCCTTCACGTCCAAGACTCCCACGGCTCCACTTAAACACCACTTTTTCCTTTATTGCTTCAAGCCATGCAACTAGCGTCCCCCCATTTTTATTGTATATAAGTGGCGAAGTTTAATAGGAAAAGAATGAAAGAAAAACAAAAATAGAAGGAGTTCGTTTGGAATTTTAAGCCAATGAATGAAGCTTCTCTTCAATGCTTTCAACTCTAAGAAAAAAAGGTGTATTTATAGATTGGGAGCCTTGGTGCCCAAGGAGTAGAAGGGTATAGCCTAGCTGCTACTCTATTTCGAGTTTTCCTTTCATATATTACTGTGGATTTGAAAGCACGGCTTGCTGATGTGAAAATACTTGCTGCCATGAGTTGTGTTTTCGCTGAGAGGGTTGACGTTGTGTTTATAGGGTAGGCTATGAATTGAAATACATTGCTACGTAAATCAGAACAGTATGTTATGAATTGGCTTCATAGTACACGCAGGGCTAAAGATCAATAGGCTGTAGAATTGAAAACACATGGCAGTTTATTTATTTAGAGCATGTGTCCTTATCTTTATAGCTAGCCTGTGCTCTTCGGTTAAAACACTTGGATAAGATGTGAGATGTTTCTTACCAACTTTGGTTTACGTGCATTGATTCATAGGTCTCGCTCGAAATAGTGATTTTAGTGATGCGAAAATACCGGATGTAGAGGTAGTAGGCATGTGAGTTCAATGATTTTTCTTAGAGGTTAAGCATCGTTCGTACAGTGGGTGGCATGGTAAGAAATAGGCTTACGTTATGTACAGATATGCAGAGCGATTTCAAAAGAAAAGATGGAGTATGGTTCCTTGATTTTGAAAGCTCAAGCTATAATATAGTTTAGGGTAGGATAGACTTTAGGTTTTGAAAACTCATGTCTGACGTTGCACGTGAGGATATCCTAGGGGTTAAGGTATAACATTGAATAAATATTTTTAATTGTTTTAAAGATTTGTTCATCCCAGTTTCTAAAATTATACTTACGTACGGGCAGAAATAAGAGTACAGCCGTGTATAACGAGGTGTCACGATCCCAAAAATATAATAATATCGGTAGGTTGACTCATATTTTGAAACCCCAAAATATCGATATAGGTTGCAAAGTACTCCAAATAAAAAGTTGCGTGTTTAATTAATTAAAAATTCCAGTAAAATTCTAAAAATTAAATTATCACTATGTCTCAAAAGAACCTTGTCCAAATTCGTATCTGATATATAGTTATTTCAAATATACCGTTATGGTCGATAAACGATTCTATAGCGACTATTCGAAAATTTGATTTGGACATATCTTGCAATTCATTACACGAAATCTTGATTTTTCACTTCTGTTAGAAAGATACAGTTCAACAGATTCCAACGTTTCTTGTTTCGCAGAAATCCGATTTAAAACGAGTCATGTATACTCAGTTGAAGTTCAGAACGTTAAATTACGAAATGCAGCGTCGTTATGAGCTCGATTATATTTAATATATATTTTTATACGTTCAACTTTGTTTTTAATTAATATATAAATCCATTTATATCACGAATTCAATATTTAACTGATTTAAATATTCAAATATAAACCGATAAAAATGCGGGACGTTACACAACGTGTTCGGGTTTTGAATGGTCTTAGTCGATTTTGCGATCAATTGGGTCCGGGAAAATTCCGAGCCGTTACAGTTGGTATCAGAGCTCTAGTTAGCTCAAATCTTTGGGGTACAACTCATTAGAACTGAACAAAAGACTCATCCGAGACTGGATTAGTAATATCCAATAAGAATACTCATTAGGGATGGGATCAGCAGTATCCTAGAATGAGAAAACTCATTAGAGATTAGGTTAGTAATGCCCTAGAATGAGTTGGGAGTGCCCAGTTTATAATTAACATATTTTTAAATATATATATATATAATCGATCTTTGAAAATATGATTTTTTAAAAGCTAATCAACTAATTGATTGATGGTTTTGTAGTGTAATTATTAGTTCAACTAATAAAATTATAGAAACGAATAAAAGAATGAAAATTTAGTTAGTTAATTAAACAACATTTTAGCTTCATTCCTTTTCGAGGACGAAAAGTTCTTAAGTGGGGGAGACTGTAACAACCCTGAATTTCGGGGCAAAATTTAAAATTGATTTTAATAAATTTTGATGAAAAATTGCATGAATAGCTAATTAATTATTGTTAGAATGTTTAACTAAAATAAAATTGTCATTTTTTTGGTTATTAAAAAGGATTATACCAAAAACATTCACTATTGTCATTTAAAAAGAATAAAACCAAAACATTCACTTCTGTCATTTAAAAAGAATGAAACCAAAACATTTCACTTTTGTCATTTAAAAGAATGAAGTAAATATATCTATTTTTGTCAGAATGAGACAAAAGATACATGCAAAACGTGATTTCATTAAAAATATACATTTTTAATGTAACGTTAATAGAAATAAGAAAGGTGTTCATGTTTTAAACCAAGACATGTTTTTCATTAAAATATACTTTTTAATGTAATGTTAGAAAATAGTGCAAAGATTTATGTTTTAAAATGGAAAAAAATGTTGTACATTAAAAACTCACTTTTTAATGTATTAATAGGGTGTAGAACTAGAAATAGTTTTCATTGGGCTTGAATTTGAATAGATGGCTTAGCGGGCCTTTCTAGTGAATTAGGGACCAAAATACTATAAAAGGGGGGTTAAACCTAATTGTTTTCGTTCAAGAAAAAAAAAGAGCCGCCTCTCTTTTCTTTCTCTCCAAGCCATAGCCGCCATTCCTTTCTTCCTTCCTCCATCAATTCTTGTAATGTCCCGACTATTTCGACTATTTTTAAATCATCTTGATGAGGAATTAAAATGAGATTTACTAATTAAAAATCAATACTAAGGATATTTTTGAAAACAAATATATAGGTATGTATAAGCATATGTATGTGAAAATATATAATAATGTATATACTTGATAAAATCTTAGATTTGAAAATATAAGACAAGTATAAAATATTTAGATAGAATTTCATAAAAGAATAAATTATATGTAGATGAAATACCTCATAGTGATATTTTAACAAAGCAAAGGAGTTAAAAACAAAAAGAACCTTAGAACATAAATAAAAAAAGGAGCATTTTGTTCATTTAAAAAAATAAAGAGGACTTGAAAGCAAAACAACACTATATGTATGTCTCTAACATGAAAACAAATCGGCTACAATACGAAATACTGGCATATATAAACATTTGTTTTTGATCACAACAAATATCTAAACAAAAGACAAAAAGGAAACTACCAAGTGAGACAAAATCATTTAATGAAGCATACTTGGAATAGTAATCTAGGATCTCATAAACCATCTCCCTAAAATCCTAATACAAGTAGCATGTGCACTTCCTTAGGCAAGAAGAAAATCTCAGCAAGAAGAAAACAAAAGAAAACCATTTGTTAATTAATTTAAATCCAAAAAGAGATCCATGCATTTAATGGAAGTAAGGATAAACCTTCTAGAAGATATTACCTAGGGTTCATTCATTGGCTAGGATTCCTAATGAGACAAACCTCTCCATGCATGTGCCGTAGGAAAATATAGGAGAAAAGGGTTAAGGCTAGAAGGATTTGCACTGTTCAAGCATGTGCAGAAATTCATTTTTAAATGCATGAAAACCCCTATAAATATCACTCAAGTCCTCACTTTCTCCTCACAAACAAAAAATTGAAATTTATCTCTAAATCAGAAGCATTTTCCGGATCTTGGAAAGCTTTGTGGTGAGTGAAACAATTCTAAACTTTCTTGATTTAAATACTACTGTAAAACATTTTTAGTTACTAAGTTAAATTGTCAAATTTGTTTGATCACTGTCTGTTACTGTCGACAAGTGAAACATGATGTTGGAACACTCAGATTTCATCACTATAGAATGATCTCTCATGTAGTACACCCTAGAATGTTTGTGTAAAATGGTTTGATGATTTGATTACTTTTGTTAAAACCTGTATTGGTGTTCTGTAAAGTACAGAACATGTACAATTAACTCTGGAAATGAATAAACTTGATGCCGCACCATTGATTGATGGAAATGTATGGACTTAGTACAAATTCATCACACATTCATCATCTAGATCGAAGGAAGAATCATTGAAAAGCAATATTTGCCCAAAACAGAAAACACAGTAAACTTCTCTGTAAATACAAAATCAAAGAGGATTTTCAAGTGCTGTAAAAACCCGTTTGGATCATACAAATGGAATCTCAGATTGAAATGATGATTTTTAAAATGAAAATCACGATTTGTAAGTATGTATATTGCGAGAATTTGGGGGATGAACTGAAAATGGTCTTGGATCAAATTCCGATCATCGGAGACACTTGGGTTCAGGCGGTTGTGAGGAGAGGTTCATCGGGGACAGGGGTATCGAGGAAAAATACAAACTGAGTGGATTTCGAGATAGGGGAGGAAATAGGGTTTTTGGGTGTGTTAATGGGTTCGGTTTTTACACCGCAACAGTTCGTCGACGGCGAGGAGTTGGACGTCCGGTCATGGGGGAATGGCGACGTCGGAGGGGTACGGTGGCGTAGTCAGAAGGGTTCAGCGGCTAGTGGTTGCAGATGGGAGCACGAGGTGGTTTCTCCTATGTCACTTTCTGGCGTGAGAAGCTTGAACTGGTGATTTTACTGTAGCATCGGAGAAAGTAGGATCTGGGAGCTTCGACGGAGTCAGGTGGTGATGACCGATGTGCGGAGGCAAGTGGCGGCGGTCCAGGGGGTCTGCGTCGACTGTGTACGTGCAAGGCGGAGGGGATGTGCACAGCACAGTTAAAAGACGGAGTATGGTATTTTGGCATTTACCAAGGGCCAAGTGGCACTTTAAAATCATATGAACGGCAAGGGTTTTGAAGAAAAATCCTAGTGTTTTCGACCAGCACTTTGGCATCGCCAAGTCCGGTATTTTCAACTTTAGTCAAAAAAAAATCCGGTACTCAGGTACTTCGGTGAACGATATTTTAAATTTAAAATAGTTTTAAATTTAAATTACGAAATGAATAAAATTAGAAATAAATTTATTTATCAAATGAAAAGAAGTGTTTTATTTGATCAGTCAGAGGCAAGTGGGAAGAAGAAGAAGTAGGAGATTCAAACGAGATGTTCCACTATAGTAGTTCGATAAAATTTTGAATCATGGATAACAAGTGAATAAATGATTTAAATTTATTATTTAAATTATTTAAAATTTAAATAACCATAAATTAAAGAATAAGCAAAGGAAAAGTTTTGAAACCATCGCTCGAGCAGAAATAACAAAAGAGGAAAGAGTACAGTGTGTGGACCACGGGTATTTCAAAATGATGAGCAAAACACCGTGTTAAACACATAACCCTTAACTAATCATTTTTAAAGAATAATTAAATTATTCTGTTATGAACCAAATAGTTAAACACTACTTGTGTGAAGACAATTTACTTCTAGACTGAGAATACTTATGATTAAACCGATAAACATTTATCGACTGTAAAAAGATATTCGTACATTGTTCGAAGAGTCTGGAATAAACAATTCCACTTCGATTCGAAGTATACAACGCATATCAGAATGCTGAAGTCAATGAGATTCAAGCGTTATTTTAAAATAAGTTTTGGTCTGTTCAAACCCAGAACAAACCCGAATGGACGAGTGTCTGACAGCGTATGTTAGTCAGATTTAACACATCGAATTTACATAAGTATATTACGTTGGTAGCGGAGGAATTCGTTTCTCTTAGCTTTATTACCCGTAATATATTTGGGTAATCGAATGGGTATTTCTGTCGGATAGGACGATGTGGCATTCAAAGAATGTAAAGAAATAAATCTGTCAGAAGAACAACGTGACCTCAAAACTTCACAACCCGTAAAAACAAAAGTTGTGCTAGGCAGCATGGCTAGTTGGGTCATACCCAAGCAGGGTATATTACCACCATCTAGAGGACTTCCTTATTTAACTTCTTAAATCTATTTCGTTGCTGTAGCATTCGAAAATGGTAAAACGAGCTCAACCGTAGGAGTGATAATATATTCATCACACTCAAGCTAAATGAGTGGACGGTCATGTGTGGCCGGGTTACAAGACGTTCTTGTTGAACCCCAGTGTATCCCTCTAGAGTACACTGATCGGTGGGTGCTCCCATACCCTGTCTGTTGGAATCCAAACTCCAATACGCGCTCTGCGACTTTTACGATTTTTATACTATATACGTGAACGTGAGATGCAAGTGTTTCACTAAATTTTCAGTTATCTAATACGAACTATTATAATATCAAATGTTTTGATATAAAAGAGATTATATCATTTTCCAGATATTAGACATGGATGGATCTAAAGATTTCTAAAGTAAATGAATCCGTCCAAAAGGAAAAACCTTGACACTTATTTCTTGTTTACATTTTAACTATGTTTCCTCACACCAGTCCCCTGACTGACCCAGAGTTTATTTTTGTGTTTCCTAAACTCTTGGGTACTCATAATATTTATTATGAGTAGACAAGTAGATTCAGGTAAGGCAAGTGGAACATGATGCAGAACAAGTTCAAGACCTAGTAGCATATATGTTTAATTACCCAGTTTGAGTATCTATGGTATTGTAATATGGTATTGTATAATTATGCTGTTGGACCAGGATGATGATGTATTATGTTATGTACTCTGATGTATCAGACTTTGTGATGTAATATATAAGTATTTGTGAAATTCCGCTGTGAGATTCTGATAATTCCTTACTCTTCTATTCTATAAGTTCTATCTTTTCTATCTCATCTTCTAAATTCTTTCAATAATGACACGGTTTCCCAGGCATGGAAAATCGCGCCGTTACAGTTGGTATCAGAGCTTAGGATTTCTGAACACCTAGGCTATAAGTTAGTTCTAAGAGAGCGTATTTTTATAAAAACCATTTAGTATAGGACGACCCTAATTATTTATTTAGGTTATCCCTAAGACTGTTTTCCCAACGAGTATTAACTCTCAAACCATATGCTCAGGAAATTGACAATGAGTTCTCAAGCAAGGCGAGGCCGAGGAGCAAGTAGGGCAACTACGACCAACGGGCACACTGTTAATCAGACCCAAGTGGACACGGCTGAAGTAGTCCAAGCTCAAATACAGCCGAACTTTGCTATGATTTGCAAGAACTACACTACTCTGGGAGGGAGAACTTTTAAGGGAACGGAATCTCTGGTTGACGTCCAAGCATGGATTAGATCATGCGAAAAGATTTTTAAGGGATTAAAGTTGGATGACAATTACAAACGTCTCCTAGCATCATGGAATCTGGAGGGAGCCGCAGATATCTGGTGGGATGCCCAGACTGCAAATGCTCCAGAAGAGGATTTTAGTTGGGCTATGTTCAAAGAAGTTTTTGAAGCTCAGTATCTGCCAGCAACTAGGAAAACCAGGATGTACCGAGACTTCATTGATCTGAAACAAGAAAACATGACTGTCACTAAGTATGAAAACAAGTTCAATGCACTGTCAAGCTTTGGACTGGAGTTGGTAAATACCTCACTGAAGAAAAACGAAATGTTCATAGAAGGACTAAAGGATAGTCTTCAAGGCCATATGATGGGGCATCTAAAAGATCCATTTGTTGAACTCGTGGATTTAGCTCTCAGGTATGAAGCCCTGGATGCTAAAAACCTAATTGTAGCAAAGGCTCAGACTGAAGAAGCAAGTGGAGGGAATACCCAGAAAAGGAAGTTTAACCCTGACTGGAAGGATAACAAGAACCAAGGAAAGACAGGTCAACAGAAAACTGAGAATCGTTTCAAGAATGTGATGTGTCACAACTGCAAACAGAAGGGTCACATTGCAAGGTTCTGTAAACAAAAGAGCAACAAGAAACCCCAACAACAGCAACCACAACAGCAGCAAAGGAAGCCTCAGCAACAACCACAGCAGCAGCAGCAAGTTCAGAGGAATGAGATGGTATTGAAGAACCTCTGTTTCAACTGTCACCAGCCTGGGCATATGGTGAAAGACTGTCCGCTGATGAAAAGGGCACCTCAGGAAAAGGTGTATGCCATCAAGAATGAACCATATGGCTCTCAGAATGTGAAGGGGAAGGGAGTGCTGGAAGGTACTTTACAATTTAAAGGAATTTACCTTCGAGTTTTATTTGACACCGGCGCTTCACACAGTTTTATTTCTTCTGAAACTGTAGACCAATTTAACCTTAAACTGATTATTTCCCCAAACCCAATTTGTGTATCAAATCCTATTGGGGGTAAAACTGAGTTAAAAATGTGTTGTGAGGATATACAACTGTTATATCTCTCACATTCCTTTCGATTCGATTTCTATGTCCTAGATTTCAAAAGTTACAATTTTATTCTTGGATTGGACTGGCTGAGCGAGTTCCAAGCCAAGATAAAGTGTGATAAAGAAACCATAACCTTGATAACGAGCCTAGACCGTAAAGCTAGGATACCTTGTGGAAAACCCGGTATTCATACCTGTAGTTTCCTATACGCCCTAGAAGCACCAAAAGAGAACCTTGAAACACTGGACGTAGTTAGAGGATTCAAGGATATATTCGAAGAAGTCGGAAGTTTACCTCCTCATCGGGAGATAGAATTCCGAATCGATTTAATTCTAGGAGCAAGACCAATAGTTCAACCAAAAAGACGTATGGCTCCAAAGGAAGTATCGGAACTGGAGAAAGAGACTCGGGATTTACTGAGTAAAGGCTTAATCCGACCAAGTATTTCTAGTTAGGGCTCGGTAGTAGTTTTTGTAGTAAAGTCTGACGGGTCATTGCGACTGTGTGTTGAATATAGAGAATTAAACAAAGCAACCATCAAAAACAAATACCCTTTACCCCGAATCGACGATCTTTTCGATCAATTGCATGGAGTAACAGTATTCTCCCAAATGGACCTAGCAATAGGATTTCACCAATTAAGAATCGTTGAAGATAGTATTCCTTTCACAGCATTTAGAGGCCCGGACTTCTTTTATGAGTGGTAGGTTATGCCATTCGGTCTAACCAACGCACCAGCATTTTGCGTGGATTTAATGAACAAAGTCTTTAGAAAAATTCTTAACAAGTTCGTTCTAATTTTCATTGATGATATTCTGATTTATTCAAAAACTGAAGAGGAGCATCGCTATCACCTTAAAGTAGTATTAGAAACTCTGAGGAAAAATGTGTTGAAAGCCAAATTTTCAAAATGCCATTTTTGGAAGTCTGAAGTGAGATTTTTGGGACACATTGTAAATGGAGATGGGATATCGGTAGATCCGGTGAAAGTTGAATCAGTACAACAGTGGAGTCAACCTCGTACACCTACAGACGTTCGAAGTTTCCTAGGATTGGCGGGATATTACCGAAGATTTATTCAAGATTATTCTAAGATATCGTCCCATCTGACGAAATTGACGAAGAAAAACCAGAAGTTTGTTTGGACCCCGAAGTGTGAAGAATCTTTTCAAGAGTTAAAAGATCGTTTAACCAAAGCACCAGTGTTAGTTGTTCCCGACGGAACAAGAAAATTTGAAGTTTACACTGACGCTTATGGAACTGGATTAGGAGCCATGTTGATGCAGAACTATCGTGTAATTGCATATGCAAGTAGGCAATTAAAGATACGCGAGAAGAATTATGCAACTCACGATTTGGAGTTGTTGGCCGTTGTTTTTGCATTAAAGATATGGAGGCATTATCTTCTGGGTGGAAAATTCAAACTTTTTACAGATTATAAACCATTGAGGTACTTATTTTCTCTGAAGGATTTAAATTTGAGGCAACAACGATGGTTGGAATTTCTTGCATCGTATGATTTGGATATCATTTATACACCCGGCAAAGCAAATGTAGTAGCAGACGCTTTGAGTAGAAATGCGATTCTATCCATATTGGAAGTCACACCGACTCTCCAAGAAAGGATCATGGGCAATCAGAGAAGAGATGCCAAACTGGAGAAGATCATTCAAGGAGTCATGGATGGAAAGGAGTCTGATTTCGAGTTGGATAACCGAGGAGTGTTAAGAATTAACAACAGATTATGTGTTCCAGATGTAGATGGATTGAGGCAAGGAGTTTTGAAAGAATGCCATGCATCGAGGTTGAGCATCCATCCGAGAATTCATAAAATGAACAACGATATGAAAAGAGTATTTTGGTCGCCAGGAATGATGAAGGATATTACAACTTTCGTGAATGAATGTTTGTGTTGTCAGCAAGTCAAGGAAGATCATCAAAAGACTGCTGGACTGTTAAGATCATTAGAAATACCCAACTGGAAGTGGGAAATGATATCGATGGATTTTATCGATGGATTGCCATGGACAAGAAGAGGATTTGAAGGAATTTGGGTAATTGTCGATCGGCTGACAAAAAGTGAGAACTTTATTCCCGTAAAACCGACACGTACTGCCGCGTCTTTAGCCGAAGTTTTCATGAGAGAAATCGTACGGTTACATGGAGTTCCAGCAGGCATTGTAAGCGATCAAGATCCCATCTTTACAAGTAACTTTTGGGGAGCATTGCAAAGGACTTTGGGTACGAGATTGAATCTCAGTACAGCTTACCACCCTCAAACGGACGGTCAGACTAAGAGAGTAAACCGGATATTGGAGGATTTGTTAAGAGCATGTATTCTAGATTTTGGAGGATCATGGGAGGATCATCTACACTTAGTGGAATTTTCTTATAACAATAGTTACCAGGCAAGTATACAGATGGCACCCTACGAAGCACTATATGGAAGACCTTGTAAAGCACCAGCATGTTGGATTGAATCCAGAGACAAATTAGTACTTGGACCGGACATGATCCAAGAAGCAACAGAAAAGGTTGAGTTGGTAAAGTTAAGGATGAAAGAAGCCCAAGATCAACAGAAAAGCTATGTTGATCAAAGACGAAGAGATCTTGTATTTGAGATAGGAGATCTGGTATTTGTGAAGATTTCACCGTTGAGAGGAGTGGTGAGATTTGGAAAAGCCGGAAAGTTAACTCCGCGATATGTTGGACCTTTCCGAGTTCTGGAGCGAATTGGTTTTCTAGCTTATAGAGTGGAGTTGCTAGAACATATGGCAGGGATTCACAACGTATTCCATGTGTCTCATTTGAGGAAATGTTTGCACGATCCGTCTTTAATTCTGGAACCATCTGTTCAGCATGAAATGGAAATTGAACCAGATTTGACAGTGATTCGACGACCATTTCGTATTATCGATAAAGAAGAAAAGCAACTTCGTAACAAATCAGTAAGTCTACTAAAGATTCAGTGGAGCGATAACCGAAAGATTGCACGTGGGAGACCGAGAAACATATCAGGAAACTATACCCGGATTTTTCTACAGATTAGGTATGTTTTGCTATTTGGTTGTTTGGATGAAATGAAACCTTGGATTTCTTCATTTCTGTGAGCATTGGTATGTACATTTGTGGATTCAGTTTATTAGAACTTATGAACTCCCTTGCTATGATTTTATCATTGACGAGTTCTATTTCCTTGTTTACTTTCCAGATGGCACCACTAATGAAGAGGACCGCTAGAAAGAGACTCACCCCACACCAAACCGAGAGATTGCTAGCCAAGAGAGCAAGGGTAGGAGATTCTGAGGACATTAGAGAGAGGACACCGAGTGAAGATGAGCGTATCCACAGGACATCGGAGGAGTCAAATGTCGGTAAAGAAGAATCCATGGAGCAAGAAGCAGACAGCCAGGATCCCTCAGAGGAAGATGACTTACTGATGATCGAGACCGGTTTTGGAGAGAATGATGGTGATGACGATAGTGACTGGGATGAGGATGAGGCGGAGGATATAGATGTCGATGGTGATGATGAGGAAGAATATGAGGAGGAAGAGGAAGTTGTACCCGAGACACCGATCGCTAACATGGGAGGACAACCAGAGGAGTTTGTCGACCCAGTTTTAGCGATATGGATGAGATTGGAGCAGGCACTTTTTGAGTATCATGCAGTGGGAGGATGGGTAGAGATCTTTGGAGATTATGGTTACCCCACGATTCAGGTGCACATGATTCCACTAGTGGAAGTTATAGAGATTTCTGACGATGAGGAAGAGGAACCAGCTAACCAGGGGATCATGGAGGTTGCAGAGCCATCAGATGATGAGGATGAAGTGGTAGAAGTTGTAAACATCACAGATGACGAGTGGATTATGATTGATAGTGACCCGGAGGAGTAGGGAGGAGTGTGTGTTTAGACTATGTATGTGTATATTATGTAGTTATAACTTGATTTAGTCAAGTATAGCCTAGTATTGTAGTATGTATGTATGACTAGTACGAGTATGGGTCTAATGTATAATTAGCAGGTACTAAGTAGTAGAGATATGATATATCATCTTTTGGGAAAAATTCTTTCTTTCTTACTTTTAATTTCGGGGACGAAACTCTTATAAGGGGGGTGGACTGTAATGTCCAGACTATTTCGACTATTTTTAAATCATCTTGATGAGGAATTAAAATGAGATTTAGTAATTAAAAATCAATACTAAGGAGATTTTTGAAAACAAATATATAGGTATGTATAAGCATATTTATGTGAAAATATATAATAATGTATATGCTTGATAAAATCTTAGATTTGAAAATATAAGACAAGTATAAATTATTTAGATAGAATTTCATAAAAGAATAAATCATATGTAGATGAAATACCTCATAGTGATATTTTAACAAAGCAAAGGAGTTAAAATAAAAAGAACGTTAGAACATAAATAAAATATGGAGCATTTTGTTCATTTAAAAAAATAAAGAGGACTTGAAAGCAAAACAACACTATATGTATGTCTCTAACATGAAAACAAATCGGCTACAATATGTAATACTAGCATATATAAACATTTGTTTTTGATCACCAACAAATATCTAAACAAAAGACAAAAAGGAAACTACCAAGTGAGACAAAATCATTTAATGAAGCATACTTGGAATAGTAATCTAGGATCTCATAAACCATCTCCCCAAAATCCTAATACAAGTAGCATGAGCACTTCCTTAAGCAAGAAGAAAATCTCAGCAAGAAGAAAACAAAAGAAAACCATTTGTTAATTGATTTAAATCCAAAAAGAGATCCATGCATTTAATGGAAGTAAGGCTAAACCTTCTAGAAGATATTACCTAGGGTTCATTCATTGGCTAGGATTCCTAATGAGACAAACCTCTCCATGCATGTGCCGTAGGAAAATATAGGAGAAAAGGGTTAAGGCTAGAAGGATTTGCACTGTTTAAGCATGTGCAGAAATTCATTTTAAAATGCATGAAAACCCCTATAAATATCACTCAAGTCCTCACTTTCTCCTCACAAACAAAAAACTGAAATTCATCTCTAAATCTGAAGCATTTTCTGGATCTTGGAAAGCTTTGTGGTGAGTGAAACAATTCTAAACTTTCTTGTTTTAAATACTACTGTAAAACAGTTTTAGTTACTAAGTTAAATTGTCAAATTTGTTTGATCACTGTCTGTTACTGTCGACAAGTGAAACATGATGTTGGAACACTCAGATTTCATCACTATAGAATGATCTCTCATGTAGTACACCCTAGAATGTTTGTGTAAAATGGTTTGATGATTTGATTACTTTTGTTAAAACCTGTATTGGTGTTCTGTAAAGTACAGAACATGTACAATTAACTCTGAAAATGAATAAACTTGATGCCGCACCATTGATTGATGGAAATGTATGGACTTAGTACAAACTCATCACACATTCATCATCTAGATCGAAGGAAGAATCATTGAAAAGCAATATTTGCCCAAAACAGAAAACACAGTAAACTTCTCTGTAAATACAAAATCAAAGAGGATTTTCAAGTGTTGTAAAAACCCGTTTGGATCATACAAATGGAATCTCAGATTGAAATGATGATTTTTAAAATGAAAATCACGATTTGTAAGTATGTATATTGGAGAATTTGGGGGATGAACTGAAAATGGTCTTGGATCAAATTCCGATCATCGGAGACACTTGGGGTGAGGCGGTTGTGAGGAGAGGTTCATCGGGGACAGGGGTATCGAGGAAAAATACAAACTGAGTGGATTTCTAGATAGGGGAGGAAATAGGGTTTTTGGGTGTGTTAATGGGTTCGGTTTTTACACCGCAACAGTTCGTCGACGGCGAGGAGTTGGATGCCCGGTCGTGGGGGAATGGCGGCGTCGGAGGGGTACGGTGGCGTAGTCAGAAGGGTTCGGCGGCTAGTGGTCGGAGATGGGAGCACGAGGTGGTTTCTCCTATTTCACTTTCTGGCGTGAGAAGTTTGAACTGGTGATTTTACTGTAGCATTGGAGAAAGTGGGGTCTGGGAGCTTCGACGGAGTCGGGTGGTGATGACCGATGTGTGGAGGCAAGTGGCGGCGGTCCAGGGGGTCTGCGTCGACTGTGCACGTGCACGGCGGAGGGGATGTGCACAGCACAGTTAAAAGATGGAGTATGGTACTTTGGCATTTACCGAGGGCCAAGTGGCATTTTGAAATCATATGAACGGAAAGGGTTTTGAAGAAAAATCCTAGTGTTTTCGACCCGGCACTTTGGCATTGCCATGTCCGGTATTTTCAACTTTAGTCAAAAAAAAAATCCGGTACTTCGGTGAACGATATTTTAAATTTAAAATAGTTTTAAATTTAAATTATGAAATGAATAAAATTAGAAATAAATTTATTTATCAAATGAAAAGAAGTGTTTTATTTGATCAGTCAGAGGCAAGTGGGAAGAAGAAGAAGTAGGAGATTTAAACGAGATGTTCGACTATAGTAGTTCGATAAAATTTTGAATCATGGATAACAAGTGAATAAATGATTTAAATTTATTATTCAAATTATTTAAAATTTAAATAACCATAACTTAAAGAATAAGGAAAGGAAAAGTTTTGAAACCATCGCTCGAGCAGAAATAACAAAAGAGGACAGTGTGTGGACCACGGGTATTTCAAAATGATGAGCAAAACACCGTGTTAAACACATAACCCTTAACTAATCATTTTTAAAGAATAATTAAATTATTCTGTTATGAACCAAATAGTTAAACACTGCTTGTGTGAATACAATTTACTTCTAGACTGAGAATACTTATGATTAAACCGATAAACATTTATCGACTGTAAAAAGATATTCGTACATCGTTCGAAGAGTCCGGAATAAACAATTCCACTTCGATTCGAAGTATACGACGCATATCAGAATGCTGAAGTCAATGAGATGCAAGCATTATTTTAAAATAAGTTTTGGTCTATTCAAACCCAGAACAAACCCGAATGGACGAGTGTCTGACAGCGTATGTCAGTCAGATTTTACACATCGAATTTACGTAAGTATATTACGTTGGTAGCGGAGGATTTCGTTTCTCTTAGCTTTATTACCCGTAATATATTTGGGTAATCGAATGGGTATTTCTGACGGATAGGACGATGTGGCATTCAAAGAATGTAAAGAAATAAATCTGTCAGAAGAACAACGTGACCTCAAAACTTCACAACCCGTAAAAACAAAAGTTGGGCTAGGCAGCATGGCTAGTTGGGTCATACCCAAGCAGGGTATATTACCACCATCTAGAGGACTTCCTTATTTAACTTCTTAAATCTATTTCGCTGCTGTAGCATTCGGAAACGGTAAAACGAGCTCAACCGTAGGAGTGATAATATATTCGTCACACTCAAGCTAAATGAGTGGACGGTCATGTGTGGCCGGGTTACAAGACGTTCTTGTTGAACCCCAGTGTATCCTCTCTAGAGTACACTGATCGGTGGGTGCTCCCATACCCTGTCTGTTGGAATCCAAACTCCAATACGCGCTCTGCGACTTTTACGATTTGTATACTATATACGTGAACGTGAGATGCAAGCGTTTCACTAAATTTTCAGTTATCTAATACGAACTATTATAATATCAAATGTTTTGATATAAAAGAGATTAGATCATTTTCTAGATAATAAACAAGGATGGATCTAAAGATTTCTAAAGTAAATGAATCCGTCCAAAAGGAAAAACCTTGACACTTATTTCCTGTTTACATTTTAACTATGTTTCCTCACACCAGTCCCCTGACTGACCCAGAGTTTATTTTTGTGTTTCCCAAACTCTTGGGTGCTCATAATATTTATTATGAGTAGACAAGTAGATTCAGGTAAGGCAAGTGGAACATGATGCAGAACAAGTTCAAGACCTAGTAGCATATATGTTTAATTACCCAGTTTGAGTATCTATGGTATTGTAATATGGTATTGTATAATTATGCTGTTGGACCAGGATGATGATGTATTATGTTATGTACTCTGATGTATCAGACTTTGATGTAATATATAAGTATTTGTGAAATTCCGCTGTGAGATTCTGATAATTCGTTACTCTTCTATTCTATAAGTTCTATCTTTTCTATCTCATCTTCTAATTTCTTTCAATAATGACACGGTTTCCAAGGCATGGAAAATCGTGCCGTTACAATTCTCTTCCTTCCTCCATCAATTCTCTTCCTTCCTCCATCAATATAGAACCTGACAAACTTGATGATATTGGAACAGCGTGACACAACACAACAAGCTAGATTTGTTGTGAACCAATTCTGACTTTCTTTGACTCTAGTTCTAATCAAAAACCAAGGTGAGATATTCTGAATTTAATTAAATTTAATTTTAATTATTTTCTCGAATGAAAAATTTGTATACATGTATGTGTGTAATAATTTAGTTCTGTGACTGCGATAAATTTTTGTTTCTTTATTCAGCTTCATGCGCTGCTATTTATTTCATTATTTTCAGATCCACTTAAGATCTGAGATTCGCACTGCTATTATTTTATGTTATTATTTCAGATCTATATTTTTAGATCTGTGTACGCGCAATAATTTTTATTTCATGTTATTATTTCAGATCTGTACACGCGATGTTATTTTATTGCGATACGATATAAAGAAATCGCCTTTAAGATTTATGTTCTTAAATTTTTGCGCGCGATGTAATCTTCTCTTTTATTTGAGATTTTTCATATTCATATGCTATGCGATTAAAGAAATATCATTTTTGTCAAAACGTGTATGTTGAGTTGATTTTTTTTGAATTTAAAGATTCAATCTTTTATTTTGCGTGAATAGTGGAAATAGGATTTACAATAGGAATTTTCAAAAATTTTTTGTTCATAAGAATGGATTTTTGTCAGATTTGAGATTTGTAGTAAAATCTCATTTTCTCATGTTTACTTGAAAACATGGATTTTACTCGGTTCAAGAATCAGTACGAAAGTCTCACTTTTTCTGAACCACATGCAATGGAATTTTTATTGAGAATTGAATTACCATGAAAATAAATAGAAAAGAATATTTATGTTGATTTCATGTTTGTAAAATTAAGAACATATTTATGTTTGTAAAAAAAAAAAAAATTATGTTTGTAATAAAACGAACATTTTTGTGGATTAAATAAAAGAACACATTTTTGTAAATTTATGTTTTGAAATAAAAAGAACTTATCTTTAACAATTTCATGTTATTCATAAAAGGACATGTCTCTTGTAATTTCATGTTTGAATAAAAGAACATATCTTTCGTTGATTTCATGTTGTGAAAAAAAAAACATCTTTTTAAAAATAATATGTTGGTAATAATAAGGAACATATTTTGTTGATTTCTTGTTTGTAATAAAAAGATTACCTTTTGATGAATTCATGTTAGTAATAAAAAGATTACCTTTTTATTAATATTAATAATATGAGAGTTACATTTTTTTTCGTAATAAAATGAGAAAAAACTGACGTTGCATTGTTAGATTAAAATTTTAATGTAATTATGTTGACATTAGAAAGATTAGAATTTGAAGGTACAATATTAATTTTAACATGAATATGGATTGTATTTGGTTGTATTGAAATTTGTAAAAAATAAGAGAATGAACATTTATAATGTTGTTTTGTCAAAAATAAAAGAATGAACATTTTTAAATGTTCTTTGACAAATAGAAAGAACGAGCATATTTTAGCGTCATGTTATAACATAAAAAAAAAGAACATATTTTTTTATGTCAACTTTGGTCAAATAAAAGATTATCATTTCATTGTCATGATTAAAGAATACCTCTTATTTTCATATTATATTAAATAAAAGATCATTTTTATGTTAATTTCATATTGTGTAAAAATAACACATTTTTACATTGTTTTCATGTAACATAATAACATGACATTTTTGATTGCGGCAAAAGAAATGAATTCAAAGACATGAAATTTATACCGCATAGAAAATTATATTTTTATATGTAATACAAGGACAT
Source organism: Allium sativum (assembly GCA_030737875.1). Classification (NCBI taxonomy): domain Eukaryota; kingdom Viridiplantae; phylum Streptophyta; class Magnoliopsida; order Asparagales; family Amaryllidaceae; genus Allium; species Allium sativum. Next base: position 1,038,741,735 of record CM060916.1, on the reverse strand, counting down.
GAAATACAAAGACATGAAATTTATACCGCATATATAGAATTACATTTCTATATGTAATTAAAGAATAGGATTTTATATTGTAAAGTAAAAAACAAGATTTGACATGTAATATTAATTACATTTTCAATGTAATTAAAAAGTAGAATTTGACGGTGTAATTAAAATCACATTTTTAATGTAATTTATAAAGATGGAATTTTTCATCATTATGTTAATTACATTTTAAGGTAATTAATAAGAGAAATTTTACAATGGAATTAAAATTACATTTTTAATGTAATTTATAAAGATAGAATTTTTTTCACCGTTAATATAATTACATTTGTAATGTAATTAAATAGAAGGTTTTTGATAATGTAATTAAGTAATAAGATTTTACCGTTGTGATGTGAATTACAATTTACATTGTAAATAAAAAGGGAGGATTTTACATTGTAATTAAAAAGGAGATTTTACATTGTAATTAAAGGATAGAATTTTACATTATAATGTCAATTACATTTTTTATGTAATTTAAAAAGAAGCTTTTGGCATTGTAAATTATTACATTTTTAATGTAACTAAAAGAATGGATTTTCAATGAAATCGTAAGAATAAAATTAAAAGAGTAGAACTCAACGTTGAAATATAATTTACCTTTCTATGTAAATATAAGAATAAAGAAAAAAAAGTTACATTTTTAATGTAAATTAGATTAAAGAGAAAAGTTTACATTTTTAATGTAATTAGATTAAGAAGAAAATTTACATTTTCATGTAATTAGATTAAAAGTAAGTGAAATTTACATTTTAATGTAAATAGATTTTCATTAAAAGAATTTAAAGGTGAAATTTACAGAATTAAGAAGAAAAATACATTTTTATGTAATTGGATTTTCATTAAAAAGATTAAAGATATGGAATTTACATTTTTATGTATGTAGGTTTTCAATGAAAGTCATGACGATGGAAATTTACATTTTAATGAATTTGATTTCATTAAAAAGAGTAAAGGTATGAAATTTACATTTTCATGTGAAAAGATTAAAAACAAGATCATCATTTTGTTTGTATAGAAAAGATTGACACAAAATTAACATTTTGGTTTTGCATTGAAAGATATAAACAAAATTATTATTTTTGTTTTGCGTTGAAAGAATAACAAAGCTATTATTTTTGTTACATTGGAATTAAACAAACAAAAATATATTCATTTTTGTAGAATTGAAGTTGACACCAAAATATATTACATTTTTGTTAGAAAATTTAATAGACACAAAAATCTTCATTTTTGTTAAATTGGAATGATACACGAAAAATACATTTTTTGTGTGAATTGGAGGGTAAAATAGAAAAATATACATTATTATGTTTAGGATGTGTATGTGAATTAAAATAAAATAAACATTATTGTGTGTTATGTTATATATCAAAATGTTATGTAACCAAGTGTTCTTTACTTGTTATGATAATCACAATAATGAAATGGATGAAGTAATTATATTTATATATTTATATATATATAAATCAAAATTAAACGAATCGAGCATGGTAGCTTGCATTTTGGAATCATGCCTTTAAACGATTATACCGAAAGAACCGACCGTCGGATTTTCCCAGAACTGAAACCATTAGGTTCGCCTTGGGAAGATCTTTCCAATGATATGAATTGTGTTTAAATTCAACGGTTAGATTTAGAGAAATGTGAAACAAATTTAGGTGAAAACAGCGCCAGGGTCGCCCATTGACCCGAAGTGTCGTTAAATTAAATTTAGCTATTTTTATATAAATAAAAATAGCGATAGATCGTTATTAAATACTAATAACGATATGAAATGATTTTAAAATATATATATGTGGGGATCATTTGAAAAGTCTGAGCTCAATCCAATTTCAAATGATTATACGTCGACCTAAGTCGAAGAGTTGAAGGTGGTGATTGAAGACTGGTAATCTTCGACATCGAATGGATGACGGTTACTGATGCCCTCGATTGATTTGCTACCTTGAAAAGGGTTTCGGTGGTAGTTGTCCAAACGTACTTGGAGATCTACCGGATATAGTTTCGTTCAGACCCAGAACGGGCTTATATATGGAATGTGTGTCCGACATCGTACTCCTTTATATTGTATTTATTGATTTTCTGCCGAATGTACGAATGTTTGGTGGCAAAGAATTTATTCTCTTGCTTAACACCCTTTTGTATATTCTAGAAAAAGATTAATAGTATGATATGGATTGACAGTGTGGCATACCAAGATGCAATGATCAAGGTTTCTTGTTGAAAAGCAGAACCTTGTGGTGACGATCAAAGCACAGCTTGAATAAGCATAGCTTTGTGTATTACGTAGCTTCACGAGCCTCACAACCCGGTTGAGTCTAAAACGGAGCAAGGGAACGCAGGGAGAGCAACACATTTCTTTCTAGCTAAAAGTGGTGTTTGGGTTTTACACGGCCTGGCATTTTACTTATGTTGATGATGGAATGAGGCGCCTCGGATGTTAGGTCCTATAGGACCGGGAAACGTGTGTGTTCAGGAATTGCCAATCCGCAAAATCGTGTGTGTGGACGGCCCTGCAGCTTTCCAAGGTTTCACTGCGGGGGATCCTGAGACATTAGCTAGAGTGTCTCGAATCGGTAAGGAGATCGTTCCTAGCCTTGACTCATGATGGAAACCCAAATTCCCAATACGACCCTACGGACTTGATTGTATTGCTAGTATGGAGGCACAGTATATGGTAGCTATGCTTCCTAGGATTGATACATTTACTTTGAAATGTTTTTGAAACATATGTACACTAATAATAATATCAAATTCGTTTTTATCGTATTAAGCATTTTTGACCATTATAAGGTAAAACTCTATCCTCTGGTTTGCGTTGCATTGTGTGATGGTACTTGAGTCTTATGATGGTTTCATTTTTCTAAAAAGCATTGCGTTGTTTAACGATTTACTTTTAATTTTGCACTGGCAATCCAATGGAGTAAACCCGTTCCGCCCTAGCGGCCTGGTCCTGTGGTTAGCCTTATTATTAGATTAGTTAAGTTAGATTTCTCATACCAATCCAATGACTGACTCGTAGTTTGTTTCACTTTACAAACTCGGGTACCCTCTTTTCCACACGGGCAGTCGAGTAGCTTTTTGTAGATATTTATCTCTTGAGAAGGATTCTGGATCAAAGCCTAAAGCTGTGTCCAGAGCATAGAAGTCTTCCGCTGTTTATTGTATTTAATTTTCTATAATTTATCTTCCGCTGTAATTTTATTCGATGTACTCTAATATGTTCTGTACTCTGATGTAACATTATTGTAATGTTTATAAAAGTCTACTGTTATTGTTCTGATGTTGTTGTATTCCCAGAGTTAACGTGTTCGAGTTTTGAACGGTCTTAGTCGATTTTGCGATCGATTGGGTCCGGGCAAAATCCGAGCGGTTACATGGGACATTGTGTTAAGTGGGTGACGTGGCTGACATGTGAAATTTAATTAGAAAAACTTAACCAAGTTGAAACATGTAAGAAGACATGAATAAGAAGGGGTTTAGTGGGAAATCCTAGTGGGGACCAAGCGTAGGTGGAAAGCTTGTGTCAAATGTGGGGACCTGTAACACCCCACATCCGTTAGTGTCACTCACAAAGGGAATGCACTAAGTTCTGTGGAGCATTTAGGGTAAAAGATGCAGATAAATTACAAGACAGACAAAAATTAAACAGCGGAAAATAAAACTTTACTTTATTGATAAAATAGTTTGTACAATGATTTCTTTACAATATCAGAGTATCATCTGTCTTACAAAATAAAGAAGCATAAAACAACATTTATATTCCCCAATTTTAGCAAGAGCCAGCCACAGCATCTGAAAAGAGAATCCAAGCAAAACTTCAACAAATCTTCAAGCTGGGAAAGAGTGATAGTCTGACTTAACCTGAGCTATACTATTCCCTCCTTTACTACCTGGGGGGGGGACGGAAGGAAAGAAGACGAAAGAAAAACAGAGTCAGACATAAAGCCTGAGTAAGTTTAGTAACTTCTAGCATGTGAACATGGAAAAAGAAAACGACATGAATTAACTAAATACAAGATAACACCATGATGATAGGATCAGCAAGATTAGACAAGATTTACACAAGATATGCTGAGATAAGATTAAGTGGATATGCTCTAATACTTTCGTCGCTTCGCTATTTCCTTGTTATACTGATTTCTATATCTCTGCACCACCTAACTAGTGTCCCAACTAGTAACGATAACGTGATCCCAATTCCTGTAGTTTCCATTGCCTTCAGGCATACATTTATTTATTACCTAGATCTAATCTAGGTTTTTTATATCAAGTGCTTTCTAGATTCAACTAGAGTTTACGCTATCTGCTGAACGCTTCTCGGATTCAAGGTTTATGCCACCTAGTCCAACTAGGGATTATGCTACCTGTCGAACGATGCCCCCAAGTCTAGGACACACTACCTAGAATGGTATGTGTTCCTATACTTCCCCACGTATGTATCGCGAATCGTTATTGCTTGTCTAGATGCACATGTCCTGTAATGTGCGGCCCGAGTCCTGTGGCAGGGCAAATCAAGAAACACAGAACTCGGTCGGGAGCTTTCAGATATCTGCCGATGCAGATGCTAAGGTCTGTTTTTATTCCAGTGGCTATGGTCCCGCTCGACCCCTCCCTCAACTAATGAAAGGCACACCTTGAAAAATGAGAACTATACGCAGGCCCCCTATGCCCCACTAACCTATGGCCATCCTCACCCATAACTAGATAGCAAGTATATGGTCTTTTGGAGTTCTCCACCTTTCCGCTTCACGTATCTCGACTGACTCAAGATGGATGGTAGACGACGAGTTGCTATCACAGGGCTACCGGTTTCTCGCCGAATCACGCTGGTCCATCCTAGTCTTTAGGTTGCCATATATTGCAACCAAGGCATACCCCTGGTTCTTCTAACGTAGACCTTAACCTCTGTGAGCCCAGGAGGATCATCTGCAGCCTCACAGAGTGATACCAAGAGTACCCTCACGTCCCCTCGAAGCCTCGAGCTTCGTAACCCAATTCGTTAGAGCCTTCTTTTCACTCAGACGGACATTCGTTCCTTCCCGTCTTATACTAAGGATTACTACTTAGTTTTACTAACTAAGGTTTACCACTTAGTTTCCAGAATCGTTGTTTTCTTAACTAAGGTTTACTACTTAGCTCCTTTTAACTAAGGTTTACTACTTAGTTCTCTTTCCCGTCAATTTGGATTGGTTAAGTGTCATTAGTCAATTCAAGCTAACTTAACCCTCTTCATTTATCCTGTTAAACTGGTTAAGTGTTATCAGTAATTCATGTTGACTTAACCCTACCACAAACCAAGTTATATTGGTTAAGTATTTCTCATTACTTAACCCTACCCATTCATTCTGTATTGGTTAAGTGTTTCCTTTTTAACTTAACCTTGCCCGCCTGTTTTAACTAACACGTTATTAATGGTTAAGTATTATCCCTTCATGTTTTAAACTTAACCCTGTTCCTTTATCACAATCTGATGGTTAAGTGCTCAAGTTTACTTAACCCTACGGTCTAGTCCCGCTAACATATCAAATTGGCTAAGTGTATTAAATTTTACTTAACCCCAACCTCTAGTCTAGTTAACATGTTAATTTGGCTAAGTGTTTTCTTAGTTACTTAACCCCTACAAATCTTGTCTTGTTACCATGTTAAGTTGGTTAAGTGTCCCTATGGACTTAGCCCTCCCATTCTAGCTTAACTGTGTTAAGTTGGTTAAGTGTTCCTATGGACTTAACCCTCCCATTCTAGCTTAACTGTGTTAAGTGTCTGTATGAACCTAACCCCCACCCACCGGTCTGGTTATCATGTTGAATTGGTTAAGTGTCTTAGTTAACTTAACCCTACCATTGTTGTTCTAGCTTTAACTAAATAAATTAAAGCCGCTACCACTCACATTAGACAGATATTGTTGCGATTACTGGATGTGCCAGTTGGTTCCGGGCAGGTTTACATCGCAACTCATTCTAACCTCGGGTTAGGCATATTCGTGTTTTCTAAGTTCAAAAGGGTTTTGATTAATTTTCAAATCAGGTTTTGAAAGTAACCATCCCGTCCATCGGATCAGTTAGGGATAGCCAGGGAGAGCAGGAAACTTGTATTTTCCAAACCCAAGCCTAGACACTATCCTCTCTGTCACCCTAGAACTTTCTGGTGTATTATTAAATGAGATGTCGTTAATAAACCTTTAATTTGTCTAAACTTACATTTTCTTATTTAGGACAAATTCTATAAGTAAATTACTCCTAATTTACTTATTTCATAATTACTTTTTTAATGTAAATTGTCAACATTTATTCTTATGGCCCATTTTCCCCTCTATATCATATTTATGCATTTTGGTATGTAAACTATACCAAATTAAGTGTCACTAACCATGATTTTGCTAAACCTGACAATTACTCCCAATTATGGCCAATTTCCAATTTATGCCAATATACTTATCATGCCAAATTAGCTAATCCAATTCTGATTTAACATTCTAATTATAGTTCATGTCAAACTAGACTTATTATTCTAGTTCACAGTTCATGTAAATGCTAGATTTACAAGTCAATACTAGATTCAAATTACACATCCCATAATTCATGTCAAATTTATCCAGTTTGCATTTCTATGAACATGTCGTAATACATGTTCCCAATTTATGCCAATTTCCAAATTTATAACTATGTTTTTAGTAAATTTCATATTTTGCCCAAATCGTATTCCCACCGCTCGTATAATCGTGATTCAATCTAGATTATAGATAAATCTAGATTCGTAGAAAATAGGGAATGAACAAAAGATGCTATGAAAAAGATAGACATAATAACTGGCATAAAATGATAATTTACTAATTACAGACCTAACGAATTTTACTGAAATTGATCTAAAACATCGAAGGCCTATAGGTCTGAAAATCTTATGACATAAAAAGGGTTGAATAACGACGTAGGTTCAAGAACATGGGTAAACCTAACTTAATAGGTAAATTCCCAAGGTCTAAAACCAAAGAAAACCAAGAATAGACAGAATAGATAATCAGGTTTGGACCCAATTTCACAGTCACAAAACTTAAGCAACACTTTCCTAGTCATGAATCATAAGTGTTTAATCACAGTTGTCCTTGTTATGTCATAGGCAATAGTTTATGTTTCCTAATCAAAGGCTTGTGTTCATAGTCAAGGAAATAATTCTCATAGTCATGAGTCACAGTCATAGGCAATGTTCATAGTCAAAGAGGCAATATTCAAAGTCAAAGAGGCAATGTTCATAGTCAAAGAGGCATATGGTTTTAAGTTCCATAGTTTCATAGTCACAGTCTTATTGGTCATCGAATCATAACAGTTCTTAATTAGGTCCAAAGATATAAGCACTGATTCGAATAGAGAGATTTGGCATATTCTTTTATTCCTTTAATTTCATGTCACGAATAGAGAAAACGTTCAAATCTAAAAAGTAACTGACTTACATTGATCGGTTTTTAGAATAGAAAGATGGCGTTGCTATGATTCGTGCGACGTTGCTCGAAACCGTTTGAGTTGGCCTTTGATTCTTATCTTGAAGCTTTAATCTTGATTCGAATCTTCTTCTTCAAAGTCTTGAGCAGCATTTCCTCGTCTTGATTTATTTTATATATTATTTTATTTATTTATACATTTTCTCAGAGGCAACATAAGGATAGAAAAGAATTGTGAATAGAGAAGGAGACCAAGGCTGGTTATATAGTGTAGAAGTCAACGAATCTGGTCAGAATGGCGTCCGGATACAGAAAAACGAACCAGGCTGCAGATCTGTAAAAAGCGGGGAGGTCGACGCCCAGGTCGACTGCCCAGTCGACCTGGGTCTTGGGCGGGAAGATTCCCGCCTAGCCTAATCTGGGTCCGATTTTGAATTTTGAACTCGTTTTCTGACCTGTTCGAATTTTAAATCGAATTCTGAAACTTCTGAAGACAATAACTCCTTCATACGGAGTCCGATTAACGCAAACTCGAACTCTATCTCATGCAGAATTCCGAGACGAACGCAATGGCGTAGCCCGTTTCCCTTGATTTTGATTTTAAATTTTAATTCTGCCTTGATTTGTGAATCTTAGTGTTATAGAATTACTGGGTGTTTCATTCTCCCCCACTTAAAAGGATTTCGTCCCCGAAATCTTCAAATTAGGAAGAATGTGTCCTACCATCCAATCACCCATCTACTCAACCATTCAATCACAGGCATTCATTGTCCTTAGAAAATTTCTAATGCTTTCATGTTCATATGCGTAGTGCGTGTATATGTCTTTATCTAATGCAAAATCAGGCGGTCTACTGATTTAGTTGACCTCCTTAATGTGAATCATGTCAGTGCCATGCGTCCAATCATGTATGCAAGCATCCCTAGTTATGTAAATACTACATGCGTGCATAGCCATTCATCCATATGCAACATCCATATGATAACATATCAAGTTCAACTTACAAACAAATACATATCTGTAAATGCAATATGAAAGCATCCGAACTGATCTAGTGCCTAATACGTATGCATATGCATTCACGAGCAACCATTAGCAACCACTTGCAACCATCAACCATAACATTTTTCAAATACATGTTTACATCCATTGGCTTCTACCTAAGGATCGAAGATACGACCTAGAGGATATACTTTGGAAAGAGAGAAACAGTTATGCGTAAAGCTCCTAAAAAAAGAAATCAAGGATGCACCCTTAAGGAAAAGGGTATGATGCTAGTATCTAGACTTCTTGAGCTTTACTCCACTGTATCTTAACTAATTTAACTTCACGATTGTGAAGTTTCTGACCTCTATTTCCAAAATAAACAGATGTCAATCACGGTACCAAGTGTATGTACTAAGATGATTAGAGGTCTCCCTTTTATCCACCATGCCATAACTATAAGGGTCGAAAGGTCACTACGTGCTTTTTAGAGTGCCTGCCACAACTATTCATCTCTCACACAAACCTTCCTAGTCGAACTCGACATTCCTCAAGTACAAGCCCCAAAGGCCTAAACCAATATCAAACAAGCACCCAAGGAATATCTCCTCCGAATTTAGACGATCTACGTGAGATGATATAAGCAAACTCGATAGCTATTCTCAAATCCCTACTAACCAAAAATAAACTGGTCAGACCACCAATTGGATTTGAGACTCTAGTGGGATCTTTCTACTATACAAGTACCATGGTGCAGAGACTCAACTATGGGAGTGGATATGAACAATTGCGATGCGCTAAAACGAACAGCAAAACTAGATTCTTCCAACAGGACTTCACTACATTTCTCCTAGGTATGCTTGGCGGTGAAAGTATGTACTTGCCCTTCTGAAAATCTTGTCCTTTGCCCTTAATTACATGCCCTAATATACCATAGTAAAGATACTTCCTCTTGTCTTAGGTTTTATAATTCCTTCCTCCTTTGTGAGCTAAATCTACATCCATGAATTCCTCATCCTCTTCCGTGTGTTGACAAATCTCTTGAAAGCTGCTTCCATCGTATAGAAAACCCTATAAGCTTGAAAGAAAACTGGTCGTAGGTGAAACAACTACGGTTATGGATGGAAGCCAGGCATGACTTCGCCCTTCAATGAGGTTACCTCCCAGAAAGCCAGGAGCCCCAAAGACTCAAGAAAGAAGGAGACAAGAATTCAAACAGAGGAAGAGAAGATAATGCGTATGGCTTTGGGGAATATGCCTTTAAAACAAATATTTTCTCTTGAAAATGCTTCTTTTAAAACCATTTTGAAAATAATTTTTCAAATCTTTTATCTGATCAGGTAACCTTCAGCTCTGATACCACGTGTAACACCCCACATCCGTTAGTGTCACTCACAAAGGGAATGCACTAAGTTCTGTGGAGCATTTAGGGTAAAAGATGCAGATAAATTACAAGACAGACGAAAATTAAACAGCGGAAAATAAAACTTTACTTTATTGATAAAATAGTTTGTACAATGATTTCTTTACAATATCAGAGTATCATCTGTCTTACAAAATAAAGAAGCATAAAACAACATTTATATTCCCCAATTTTAGCAAGAGCCAGCCATAGCATCTGAAAAGAGAATCCAAGCAAAACTTCGACAAATCTTCAAGCTGGGAAAGAGTGACAGTTCGACTTAACCTGAGCTATACTATTCCCTCCTTTACTACTTGGGGGGGAACGGAAGAAAAGAAGACGAAAGAAAAACAGAGTCAGACATAAAGCCTGAGTAAGTTCATTAACTTCTAGCATGTGAACATGGAAAAGCAAAACGACATGAATTAACTGAATACAAGATAACACCATGATGATAGGATCAGCAAGATTAGACAAGATTTACATAAGATATTCTAAGATAAGATTAACTGGATATGCTCTAATACTTTCGCCGCTTCGCTATTTCCTTGTTATACTGATTTCTATATCTCTGCACCACCTAACTAGTGTCCCAACTAGTAACGATAACGTGATCCCAATTCCTGTAGTTTCCATTGCCTTTAGGCATACATTTATTTATTACCTAGATCTAATCTAGGTTTTTTCGATCAAGTGCTTTCTAGATTGCTATCTGCTGAACGCTTCTCGGATTCAAGGTTTATACCACCTAGTCCAACTAGGGATTATGCTACCTGTCGAACGATGCCCCCAAGTCTAGTACACACTACCTAGAGTGGTATGTGTTCCTATACTTCCCCACGTATGTATCGCGAATTGTTATCGCTTGTCTAGATGCACATGTCCTGTAATGTGTGGCCCGAGTCCTGTGGCAGGGCAAATCAAGAAACACAGAACTCGGTCGGGAGCTTTCAGATATCTGCCGATGCAGATGCTAAGGTCTGTTTTTATTCCAGTGGCTATGGTCCCACTCGACCCCTCCCTCAACTAATGAAAGGCACACCTTGAAAAATGAGAACTATACGCAGGCCCCTTATGCCCCACTAACCTATGGCCATCCTCACCCATAACTAGATAGCAAGTATTTGGTCTTTTGGAGTTCTCCGCCTTTCCGCTTCACGTATCTCGACTGACTCAAGATGGATGGTAGACGACGAGTTGCTATCACAGGGCTACCGGTTTCTCGCCGAATCACGCTGGTCCATCCTAGTCTTTAGGTTGCCATATATTGCAACCAAGGCATACCCCTGGTTCTTCTAACGTAGACCTTAACCTCTGTGAGCCCAGGAGGATCATCTGCAGCCACACAGAGTGATACCAAGAGCACCCTCACGTCCCCTCGAAGCCTCGAGCTTCGTAACCCAATTCGTTAGAGCCTTCTTTTCACTCAGACGGACATTCGCTCCTTCCCGTCTTATACTAAGGATTACTACTTAGTTTTACTAACTAAGGTTTACCACTTAGTTTCCAGAATCGTTGTTTTCTTAACTAAGGTTTACTACTTAGCTCCTTTAAACTAAGGTTTACAACTTAGTTCTCTTTCCCGTCAATTTGGATTGGTTAAGTGTCACTAGTCAATTCAAGCTAACTTAACCCTCTTCATTTATCCTGTTAAACTGGTTAAGTGTTATCAGAAATTCATGTTGACTTAACCCTACCACAAACCAAGTTATATTAGTTAAGTATTTCTCATTACTTAACCCTACCCATTCATTCTGTATTGGTTAAGTGTTTCCTTTTTAACTTGACCTTGCCCGCCTGTTTTAACTAACACGTTATTAATGGTTAAGTATTATCCCTTCATGTTTTAAACTTAACCCTGTTCCTTTATCACAATCTGATGGTTAAGTGCTCAAGTTTACTTAACCCTACGGTCTAGTCCAGCTAACATATCAAATTGGCTAAGTGTATTAAGTTTTACTTAACCACAACCTCTAGTCTAGTTAACATGTTAATTTGGCTAAGTGTTTTCTTAGTTACTTAACCCCTACAAATCTTGTCTTGTTACCATGTTAAGTTGGTTAAGTGTCCCTATGGACTTAGCCCTCCCATTCTAGCTTAATTGTGTTAAGTTGGTTAAGTGTTCCAATGGACTTAACCCTCCCATTCTAGCTTAACTGTGTTAAGTGTCTGTATGAACCTAACCTCCACCCACCGGTCTGGTTATCATGTTGAATTGGTTAAGTGTCTTAGTTAACTTAACCCTACCATTCTTGTTCTAGTTTTAACTAAATAAATTAAAGCCGCTACCACTCACATTAGACAGATATTGTTGCAATTACTGGATGTGCCGGTTGGTTCCGGGCAGGTTTACATCGCAACTCAGTCTAACCTCGGGTTAGGCATATTCGTGTTTTCTAAGTTCAAAAGGGTTTTGATTAATTTTCAAATCAGGTTTTGAAAGTAACCATCCCGTCCATCGGATCAGTTAGGGATAGCCAGGGGGAGCAGGAAACTTGTATTTTCCAAACCCAAGCCTATACACTATCCTCTCTGTCACCCTAGAACTTTCTGGTGTATTATTAAAAGAGATGTCGTTAATAAACCTTTAATTTGTCTAAACTTACATTTTCTCATTTAGGACAAATTCTATAAGTAAATTATTCCTAATTTACTTATTTCATAATTACTTTTTTAATGTAAATTGTCAACATTTATTCTTATGGCCCATTTTCCCCTCTATATCATATTTATGCTTTTTAGTATGTAAACTATACCAAATTAAGTGTCACTAACCATGATTTTGCTAAACCTGACAATTACTCCCAATTATGGCCAATTTCCAATTTATACCAATATACTTATCATGCCAAATTAGCTAATCCAATTCTGATTTAACATTCTAATTACAGTTCATGTCAAACTAGGCTTATTATTCTAGTTCATGTAAATGCTAGATTTACAAGTCAATACTAGATTCAAATTACACATCCCATAATTCATGTCAAATTTATCCAATTTGCATTTCTATGAACATGCCGTAATACATGCACCCAATTTATGCCAATTTCCAAGTTTATAACTACGTTTTTAGTCAATTTCATATTTTGCCCAAATCGTATTATCACCGCTCGTATAATCGTGATTCAATCTAGATTATAAATAAATCTAGATTCGTAGAAAATAGGGAATGAACCAAAGATGCTATGAAAAAGATAGACATAATAACTGGCATAAAATGATAATTTACTAATTACAGACCTAACGAATTTCACTGAAATTGATCTAAAACATCGAAGGCCTATAGGTCTGAAAATCTTATGACATAAAAAGGGATGAATAACGACGTAGGTTCAAGAACATTGGTAGACCTAACTTAATAGGTAAATTCCCAAGGTCTAAAACCAAAGAAAACCAAGAATAGACAGAATAGATAATCGAGTTTAGACCCAATTTCACAGTCACAAAACTTAAGCAACACTTTCCTAGTCATGAATCATAGGTGTTTAATCACAGTTGTCCTTGTTATGTCATAGGCAATAGTTTATGTTTCCTAATCAAAGGCATAGGCTTGTGTTCATAGTCAAGGAAATAATTCTCATAGTCATGAGTCATAGTCATAGGCAATGTTCATAGTCAAAGAGGCAATGTTCATAGTCAAAGAGGCATATGGTTTTAAGGTCCATAGTTTCATAGTCACAGTCTTATTGGTCATCGAATCATAACAGTTCTTAATTAGGTCCAAAGATATAAGCACTGATTCGAATAGAGAGATTTGGCATATTCTTTTATTCCTTTAATTTCATGTCACGAATAGAGAAAACGTTCAAATTTAAAAAGTAACCGACTTACATTGATCGGTTTTTAGAATAGAAAAATGGCGTTGCTATGATTCGTGCGACGTTGCTCGAAACCGTTTGAGTTGGCCTTTGATTCTTATCTTCAAGCTTTAATCTTGATTCGAATCTTCTTCTTGAAAGTCTTGAGCAGCATTTCCTCGTCTTGATTTATTTTATATATTTTTTTATTTATTTATACATCTTCTCAGAGGCAGCATAAGGATAGAAAAGAATTGTGAATAGAGAAGGAGACCAAGGCTGTTTATATAGTGTAGAAGTCAACGAATCTGGTCAGAATGGCGTCCGGATACAGAAAAACGAACCAGGCTGCAGATCTGGAAAAAGCGGGGAGGTCGACCCCTAGGTCGACTGCCCAGTCGACCTGGGTGCCCCAGGTCGACTACCCAGTCGACCTAGGTCTTGGGCGGGAAGATTCCCGCCCAGCCCAATCTGGGTCCTATTTTGAATTTTGAACTCGTTTTCTGACCTGTTCGAATTTTAAATCGAATTCTGAAACTTCTGAAGACCATAACTCCTTCATATGGAGTCCGATTAACGCAAACTCGGACTCTATCTCATGCAGAATTCCGAGACGAACGCAATGGCGCAGCCTGTTTCCCTTGATTTTGATTTTAAAATTTAATTCTGCCTTGATTTGTGAATCTTAGTGTTACAGAATTACGGGGTGTTACATGACCATTTTCAATCAGTAACCCATTCAGTATCTAAGTGAGCTCGAAATAAGTCGAGGACGGGACACGCTTACTGGTTTTGATTGTAAGAGATCAAAACGGGTTAGCAGTGGCAACGCAAGTCCAACGTGGTCATGAGCGTGCATGGGCCCGAGCTGGTAGGTAAGACGTTGTTGCATCGTGTAGGTATAAGCCATGCATCTTTAGTAGTATCGGGTTGCCACTTTGGGGAGTGATACACCCCACTGTGGGACCTGCACGGTATCTACGAGTTAGGGAGCCGATCGAATGGGGAGGGTAGTGGGTACAACTAGTGGAGATAGGGGCAGGCGGAGCCTATGACAGTGGTTAGGGGTACATGAAACTACCACTATTATTATTATCATTATGATTAGTAAGAGGGATCAACTTTCAGAGTAAATGGGGTCGGTGCAGTGTAATAATTATCCAACAGTAATTAGAAGCACAATCAACGTTTATCTTATTCATCTTGCTTACCTTGTCATACATGCTTATGTTACTGTCATTTCTTACTTTCCAGTTTATGTTCTTATCCTGTTACTTTAATGATTATATTGTTAAAGTTACTAGACTCGCCATACTTTATGTCTGACCTCATTTGTTTCGCCCCTTTTCTTTCCATTTCCCCCCAGGTTCTTAGGGAGGGCCTAGTGGAGCTTGATTTGGATCTCTTTCTCTCCCTTTTGGAAGTGCCTGGATTGCTGAAAGTAAAAGTTCGGCTTATCTCTTTTTATGGCTAATTATGTTGGGGTTATGATTTTTGTTTTATGTACTTAGAAATTAATTTGTCAAGATGGATATTAAGTGTACTTGGTTTTATCGTTGATTTTGGGTGTTGTAACCAAACTATTTCTCCATTGCAATGAAGTTGTTTTAGATTTTTAAATTACCAATATATGTATCTGTCTTGTTATATTCTGTTCTATACACTTATAGTACTCCATAAAAGTTAATGCATTCCCTTAGTGAGTGACATTAATTGACGTGGGGTGTTACATGTGGTATAAGAGTTGAAGGTTACCGGAACAGATAAAAGATTTTGAAAACCATTTTCAAAAGCATCTTTATGAAGAAGTATTTTCAAAAACATGTTTTAAAGAGAGCATTTTCAAGAGAAATGTTTATTATGGAAAAACATAATCCCCAAAAGCCATATATCTTTCTATCGATTCTTTGTTTCGAATCTCTTCCTCCGCGTATAGATGATTTTTCTAAGATATGTAAGGACTTCTGTGCGATGGACGGAAAACCGCTTCATGGGACTGAGACGTTTGTCGAGGCTAGAAGTTGGCTCAAGGAAGTGGAGGACTTGTTGGTATCTTTGAGATAGACGATGGGAGGAAGGTTCAACCAGCTGCTTGGTTAATAAAGGATGAAGCTTCATTTTGGTGGGAGGTCACGAATGGAGAACGTGCAGGGGAGACACGGATGGGACATAGGATAAGAAAGTGGATCCGAAGAAGGCAAAAAAACAACAAAAGAAACACGGAAAGGATAAAAAGGGCCAAGAGAAATGGAAGTACAACAATTGTGAAATACTTGGCCACTTAAATAAAGATGTTAGAAAGAAGAAGAAGAAGACGACTGGCTATTACCATTGCAGTGAGGCAGGACATATGATTTAAGATTGCTCGAGAAGGCAAGGGCAAGGGCAAGGACAGAGGGTAGGATTTTCTGGAGGGCAGGTTGTGTTCTCGTGGTCAGCATATCAGAAAGAGATAGGAAGTTTCGGTTGAAGATTTGATTTCTTTTTCCTAGGACTCTTTTCGACTCTTGCGCTTCGCATTCGTTTATATCTGCTTCGTTAGTTGAAACACTGCACCTAAAATACTAGTCTAGTTACGGATCTCATTGTAGTCTCAAATCCAATTGGTGGTTTGGCTCATTTATCTATGCTTTGCCGGGATTTGAGAAGTGTCTATCTTGGGCATTGGGTTTGAATGCAACGCCTACATTCTTGGTTTCATGGGCTATGGCTTGATTCTAGGGATGGATTGGTTGGCCAGGTATGGTGCCATTCTAGACTGTGAAAAGAGGGCAGTTAGACTGTTGACTCATTGGGGAAAGACCCTTGATATTTCTTGTGACCCTAGAGGTTCGATGATGCTTAGCTACCTAGAATCACTTGACACATCCATCGATGATTTGGAATCTGTTTGTGTAGTCCGTGAGTATGGTGACGCCTTTGAAGAGGTTCGGGGTTTACCCCCAAGACGCGAGATAGACTTTCGCATGTACTTAGCAGGTAATGCAAAGCCAGTTGCATTACCAGTGCGCCACATGGCTCCGAGAGAGAGAAAGGAACTCAGTAAGCAAGTAAGAGAGATGCTTGAGAAATGGTTAATAAGAAGTAGTATTTCGAAATGGGGTGCCCCAGTTGTTTTTGCTATGAAGGTGGATGGTTCACTTAGATTGTGCATGGACTATAGAGAGCTGAATAAGCTCACGAAGAAGAACAGACACCCATTACCGAGGATAGACGATTTGTTTGATCAGTCGGTTGGTGCTTCGGTTTTCTCGTAGTTGGATTTAGCTACAGGATTTCATCAGCTAAGGGTGGCCGAGGATATCATAGATAAGACTGCATTTAGGACTCCTGACGGGTACTTCGAATGGCTCGTCATGCCTTTTGGTTTGACGAATGCACCTTCATATTTTGTGGACTTAATGAGTAGGGTGTTTAGGGAGTTTCTAAACAAGTTCGTAGTAGTCTTTGCGGATGATATCTTGATTTTCTCTAGAAGCGGGGAAGAGCATGCCCTACATCATAGGGAAGTCTTAGAGACCCTTCGAGCACATCAAATCAAAGCTAAATTCTCCAAATGTCATTTTTGGAGGAAGGAAGTGAGGTTCTTAGGGCATGTGGTCTCTAAGGAAGGGATAGCAGTGGATCCCGCGAAGGTGGTAGCAATCCAAGATTGGAAGATTCTTAAGAATGCAACAGAAGTAAGAAGTTTTCTAGGGTTGGCGGGCTATTATAGAAATTTCATTAAGGACTTCACGAAGATATTAGCCCCACTTACTCTGTAGACGAAGAAGAACTTGACTTTCTCTTGGGATGTTGACTATGACGATGCTTACCAACATTTGCAGAGGGCTTTGACGACAGCTGCACTTTTAGTTTTGCCGAATGGGAGTGATCCATTCACAGTTTATACTGATGCTTGCGGGACAGGGCTTGGCGCAGTTTTAATGCAAGAGGGAAGGATGATATGCTATGGTGGAAGGCAGTTGAAGGTCCATGAGAAGAATTACCCTACCCACGACTTTGAGTTAGCCACTATAGTTTTTGCACTTAAGTCTTGGCGTCACTATTTGCTTGGTGAGAAGTTCGAGTTGTATACAGACCATAAGTCGCTAAAATACTTGTTCTCTCAAAAAGATCTAAACTTAAGGCAACAGAGGTGGATGGAGTTTTTAGCATCCTACGATTTTGAGATCGCATATACCCCTGGCAAGGGTAACATTGTGGCTGACGCCTTGAGTAGAAAGAGGTTAACTTTGAGTCCTTTGTTCATAGAGCGGCAGAGCTTGGAGTACATATCTACCTTTGACTTTAGACCCTCTATCGATTATGTGCCCAGTTTGTTGGCATCACTAGAGGTGCAACCTATGCTTTTAGGTCAGTTTGGAGAGGCACAACGAGATGACCCACAGTTGGTTGAGATAGTAGACAAGCTCATAGGAGGGGAGCTTCGAGCCATCTTAGTAGGTATACTATAGATGACATGGGTTGGTTGCGTAGGGATGGTAGACTTTGTGTATCACGAGACGAGAGTTTGAGGAAGACGATTCATGTAGACTCACATCGTTCTAAGATGACCATACATCCTGGTCGTGACAAGATGTATAGGGACATGAGGTGAGATTTCTTTTAGGCCGGAACGAAGAAGGATGTGGCTGAGTTCGTTTCTAGATGTTTAGTGTGCCAGCAAGTTAAGGCGGAACAAAAGAAGCCTGGCGGTTTGCTTCACCCTTTAGAGGTTCCACTATGGAAATGGGAGAGCGTTTCCATGGGTTTTGTTGATGGGTTGCCGAGATCATGGAAGGGTAATACGGGGATTTGGGTAGTAGTAGATAGACTTACCAATAACGCCCATTTCATTCCTGTTAAAAGTAAAAGAACCGCGACGTGGTTAGCATCTGTTTACCTTCGAGAGATAGTTCGTTTGCACGGCATACCTTCTAGTATTGTGAGCGATCGAGATCCCATTTTCACTAGCGAGTTTTGGAAGAGCTTACAAGAGGCAGTAGGAACACAATTGTGTTGGAGCACTGCTTATCACCCTCAGACGAACGGCCAGACCGAGAGAGTGAATTGGATTTTAGAAAACCTTTTGAGGTTATGCATCTTGGACTTTGAAGGGACATGGGAGGAACACCTTCTGTTAGTGGATTTTTCCTACAACAACAGCTATCAGTCTAGCATTGGCATGGCACCTTTTGAGGCTTTATATGGATGACCTTGTCGATCACCTACTTGTTGGTGGGAGTCTACTGATAAGATTTTGCTTGGGCCCGACATGGTTAGGGAAACTTCTGAGAAGATAGACTTGATTCAAAGGCGAATGAAGATGGCACAAGACCGACAAAAGTCATATGTTGATAAGAGACGGACTGATCTTGAGTTTGATGTTGGGGACATGGTTTTTATCAAAGTGTCACCATTGAGGAACGAAGTTCGCTTTGGAGCTACAGGGAAATTGGCACTGAGGTTCCAGGGTCGTTCCCCATTACAGAGAGGAATGGATAGATGGCGTACAGAGTAAAGTTGCCAGAGAAGCTTAGTGGTGTGATGAAGTATTTCATGTGTCGCATTTGAGGAAGTGTTTACATGATACCGCGGAAGTGGTGGAGCCGAGCATGCTTAGGGAAGTGGAGCGAGATGCCACAATCAGACGAGCTCCTACATGCATCATTGGATCAGAGGTCAAGAAATTACGCAACCGAGAGTTCAAGTTGGTCAAAGTGCAATGGGGAGATGATCAAGGAGACACGACTTGGGAGACGGAAGACAAGAGGCGTGCGTCGTACCCTTTCCTTTTTGAGGGTATGTTCTTAATTTCTCGTTTTTCTACCACTTTGTTTGTACTTGTTCTATCGTTTAGTATGTCCTCTCGATTACATGTTCAATCTTTAGGTAGGGAAATCCTATGGTTGTAAACATGTATTTAAGACATGTTATGTTTGGTGGATGCAAGTGTTTGCTCGTGTATGCATTTACACACACATTAGGCGCTAGATCGACTCAATTCTTTCATATTGCATATGAATAAGTGTGCATATTTAAATTAATGGATGTATATTGATTGTGTTATCATATGATTGTTACATTTGAATGAAATGATTGTGCACTCATGTAGAAATAATATGTATCATTAGGATTCTTTTGCATACATAATGGACGCATGACACTATCATGATTTGCATTAAGGAGGTCAATTGAATTAGTAGACTGCCTGATTTTGCATTGGATAAGGAACATATACACACACTTTTTACATATGTTCGTATGACATTAGAAATCTTTTAAGGACAATGGATGCCTGTGATTGATGGTTGAGTATATGGATGACTGGATGTTAGGATATACATTCTTCTTGACTTAAAGATTTCGGGGACGAAATCCTTTAAGGTAGGAAGAATGTAACACCCCGTAATTTTAAAATATTAAAATTAACAAATTTAAGGACACTTAATTTTTAGAAGGAGAATTAAGTGAAACAGGTTACGCCATTGCATTCGTCTAGGAATTCCCCTTGAGATAGAGTCTGAGTTTGCGTAAATCAGGCTCTGTATGAAGAAGTTATGGAGCTTAGAAGATTTCAAGTTTAAACAGAAATTAAATTAAAATAATAATTAATAATCTAAAACCTATTCGAATTTCAAAACAGCAGAATTGGGAGGGGTGTCGACATAGGTGTCGACCCCCCTATAGGGGAGTCGACCCCTATCGACCAGGTTGGGCTGACGTGTTCGGGTGACGATTTTTCTAATTTTAGGGCTTATGTGGTTTCATTTGGTTGGCTGAGTGATGTGTCACTGTGAAATGGATGGTTTAGATTGATCCTAAACTAATCTTAAGGGCTCTAATTAATCCTACACATCAATATAAACACCCATAAACCTAAACCCTAATCAAAACATAAGCCGCCATGCTGTTGCATCCTGAATTAAGCTAGTCTCTTCTCCAACGAATTAAAGATTAGAAATTGTGAAAAGGGATTCTAAAACAACAACAAACGAATCTATTCTTTCTTCTATCATTGTGAGTACAGTTGCTTTCACAAGATAATTAATTAAAATAATTATGATAAGTTGTGGTCTAGACTGTATGAATATGCCTGTTGAATCATATGCTATTAGCCAGTTCTGTTACCATCTGTTTTGTTAATATATGCCTGTTGTTATCATATGTAATTAAATTCATTTTATGATGTTAATTCCTATGTCAAATTACATATGCTTGATTAGATTCATTCTATGAAAGTTAAGTTCTATGCAAGTTTATATGCAAGTTATGTTCTATGCAAGTTTATATGCAAGCTATGTTCATCTATGCAAGTTTATATGCTAGTTATGTTCATCTATGCAAGTTTATGCTTATATTTTTATATCCATGCAGCTCATATGTTTAGATCCATGCCAGATCATATGTTTAGAACTATGTCAGTTCACATTGCCTATGTTAATTGGATCCATCTTATATGCTAGTTCACGTTTATATGCTTAATTAGATTTATGTTGTTCTATGCCAAGTTTATGTTACACATGCTTAATTAGATCTCTATTGTTTTATGCCAGTTTGGATGGCCTATGTCTCTTTCTATTCCTTTTCTTATGAGTTAGGCTAACCGCGAGCCTAACATATTATGTGAATTATACGTACGAACGATGTGGGAACATTGGGGAATAGTTTAGGAAATATTGGATATTATGTAATTGGCATAAATTGGTTAATAACCATGTAATTAACTTGAGACATAAATTGGTATAGTTTATTTACATGGACAATTATGGACATAATTTAGATGATAATTATGAACATAGCTTGAATTGGAAATTATGGACAATCTGAAATAGGGATATTAATTCAAATTGGGGTTGAATAATAGAATGAGATAATGAACGCCCAAGGCACGAGGTTAGACTTGGTTTGCGGTATAAGACTGGCCGGACACGCCCAACAAATCCAGTAACCGCAAACGGTAGTCTAATGTGAGAGATCAAAGACATAAATTAAATGCGTAATAATTGCAAAGACACAAGGTTAGATTCAAATTGCGGTATAAGACAGCCCGGACCCACCCGGCAAATCCAGCAACCGCAAATGGAATTTAATGTGGGAGGTCTTGCAAGGTTATGGTTAGAATGAATTAAAGAACACTTAACCAAGATAAGACATGTAGTGGGACATGGGGTTAAGTAGGTGACATGGGTGACATGTGAAATTTAATTAGAAACACTTAACCAGGTTGAAACATGTAAGAAGACATGAATAAGAAGGGGTTAAGTGGGAAATCTAATTGGGGACCAAGCGTAGGTTGAAAGCTTGTGTCTAGTGTGGGGACCCTTTTCAACCAGTAACCCATTCAGTAGCTAAGTGAACTCGAACAAAGTCGAGGACGGGACACACTTACTGGGTTTGATTGTAAGAGGTCAAAACGGGTTAGCGGTGGCAATGCAAGTCCAACGGGGTCATGACCGTGCATGGGCCCGGGCTGGTAGATATGACATTGTTGCATCGTGTAGATATAAGTTGTGCGTCTTTAGTATTATTGGGTTGCCACTTTGGGGTGTGATAGTGATACACCTCACTGTGGGACCTGCACGGTATCTACGAGTTAGGGAGTCGATCGAATGGGGAGGGTAGTGGGTATAACTAGTGGAGATAGGGGCAGGCGGCACCGATGACAGCAGTTAGAGGTACATGAAACTACCATTATTATTATCATTATGATTAGTAAGAGGGATCAACTTTCAGAGTAAATAGGGCTGGTGCAGTGTAGTAATTATCCTATAGTAACTAAAAGCACAATCAATGTTTATCTTATTCATCTTGCTTACCTTGTCATACATGCTTATGTTACAGTCATTTCTTACTTTCCAGTTTATGTTCTTATCCTGTTACTTTAATGATTATATTGTTAAAGTTATTGGACTCGCCAGACTTTATGTCTGACCCCATTTGTTTCTCCCTTTTTCTTTCTGTCCCCCCCCCCCCCCCCCGAGGTTCTCAGAGTGGGCCTAGTGGAGTTTGATTTGGATATCTTTCTCTCCCTTTTGAAAGTGTATGGATTGCTAAAAGTAAAAGTTCGGCTTATCTCTTTTTATGGCTAATTATGTTGGGGTTATGCTTTTTTTTATGTACTCACAAATTAATTTGTCAAGATGGATATTAAGTGTACTTGGTTTTATTGTTGATTTTGGGTGTTGTAACCAAACTATTTCTCCGCTGCAATAAAGTAGTTTTAGATTTTTAAAGTACCAATATATGTATCTGTCTTGTTATATTTTGTTCTATACACTTATAATACTCCATGAAAATTAATGCATTCCCTTAGTGAGTGACATTAATGGACGTGGAGTGTTACAATAGTATTAAAAGAGGATTTTACGTATCAAGCATTTTTGACTGCATAAGGAGAAACCTCGCCCATGTGTGTGTTTGCATTGTGTGTGTGCCGCGACACCTTATGTTAGTATCTTTTTCAAAAAGTCATTGTGAAATTATATGCACTGGTATTCACATGGAGTGAATGCGTTCCGCATTAGCGGCGTGGTTCGATGAATTACCCAACTTTAAAATAAACTCTAAAAACAAATGTTTTGATTTCTCACAACAGTCCCATAACTGACCTGGAGTTTATCGTTCCCACACCTAAACTCTGGGTGCCCATAATTTTTGCATGGGCAGCCTAGTATTTTGGTTCGCAGATGTAGTCTTGGAGTCGGTTACAACAGGATGTTGGTTTAGCTGGAGCTATTATATCTTGGAGCATGCATGTTCTTCCACTAGGTTTAGTATCTTTTCCGCTGTTTAATCAATGTACTCTGATGTAATATTATTGTAATGCTAATGGAAAAGTTCTTTTTATTTTGTGCAAATGTGTAAGTATCCATAACAATCCATCTTTATGAACGGTTTAAGTTGGTTCAATTGCCGACGAAAACCGAGCAAAAAGACGGGTCATTACTAAACTTCCATGTTGTCTTTAGCATAAAGTAATCATCCATTGAGTGCATATGAAGATTTATTAGCCATTTTCATGTGATTTATCTCTAATTTGTACATTAAGGTAGGTGGATAGGTGGGGTCCTACACTACCTTGTATGTGAACTAATTCCGTCTTCATTTCTTTATCTCCTCTTTGTGCATGCATATCCACCATTAAACCACTTATATTTGAGGCCAAATTCCTACAAAACAATATAGAAATTTCCAGTTAAAATTTATCAATTTCATATATGCATAAAGATGACCATTTTTCCCTTGGATGAACTTAAACATGTGACGATTTGAAAATAATTTGGATTTTAGTTTAAACATGTTAAAATGCCCTATATGTTCATTTATTTAACTAAAATAAGAGTAAATATGATAGTAATATGCGCACATTTACGCGTGCATCAACTGACCATCATGAGTCATAATAAATCTCGAAGGTCTGTTTACAACATGTCGCTAATAGAATGATCCTCCCACCACAATCCAAGATATCCCTATACATGGCTAGCCAGCCCATCCCTTAGATTATCCCATACATCAAGAGTCCCAATACGTAGGTGTTACTATCAAACTTAACGCCTAATATCAAAATTTTCAAACCTCTACAAATCATAGACAAATGTGCAGAACCACCTATGGGGTTTGAAACAATTATAGGTTCAGTGATTAAAGAAATGTCTAAGTGCAAACAATCGACCAAAGTACTAGAGATAAAAGAATGAGATGCTCCTGAGTCAAAGAGAGTATTAATGCAAAAGTCAAAAATAGAAATCAAACCTTCTACCATAACATTCCTAGCTTCATCTGGTCCCTCACTAGATGGAGCTACCTCCAAGACCTATCCTGATCCATTGATGCACTTACCCCGCCTTATCTTCTGAGAGAAAGCTCTACTAATATGTCTGGGCTATCCACAATCATAGAACTTTCCTTTCATCGTAGTCTTCCTACAATCTTTGATGTAATTCCCCATCAGTCCACAACTATGACACTTGATATCTTTCTTAATTTGCACTTTCTCATGTCCTCTAGTATTCTTCTTATTGCCATTCATACCTTTTCGCCGCTTTTTCTTTCAGCTCGCTACCCACTTCCTTCGCGTCCTCATGCATAAGATCCACCCCCACTAATAACTCAAACATCGCCCGCATGGATATATATGTCATCACCGATCTTTGGTGAGGGCGTTTCAATCTTCTTGCGAAACCGACATCTTTCTTATAAGCATTATTGACTACATTTGTAATGACCAACCTTTTTGATTGCTTCACGATAATAATTAAACTAACTGGAACTATTCAAAACAACAGATTGTTATAGCTTATAAGATTTAATCAGAATTAAGATAAAATCACAACATAGAAAAACGGATAATATCTCACAAAGGAATAATATTATACAAAATTTTATTAGAGTTTTACAATATTTTTATACAAATAAAATTAAATATATAAATTTTATAATTAAAATTGGAAGAGATTAACGAAACCAAGGCGAACGTCTTCACGAATTTTTAATATTGATAGCTGAAATCTTTAAGATGCAGCACTCATTCTGACCCGAGCGTTTATGCAAATACAAAAATGTTCGATTTAGGATTACCTTTATTCAAGTAAATCAACTTCAATAAAATACTAAAATATAATAATAAAATCCAATTTTAGGCAGTTACTAATATTTCAAGATATAGGCCACATGCCAAGTATCCACTGTCAATAAAATTGGTGCTCAGCCATAATCATGCGTTCAAGGGTAAGGGGTGGATGACGAGAGTAAGCGGGAAGAATGGACGAAGTGGGGAAGCTTTTACTTATGAGCAGCAAATACAAGAAGGTCGACTGGTTTATAAATATAAAAAGAAAGAAAAAAATTAATGGGGAAAATTTCAAATGAAGCAGCAA
The DNA here is from genome assembly GCA_030737875.1 of Allium sativum. Lineage (NCBI taxonomy): Eukaryota > Viridiplantae > Streptophyta > Magnoliopsida > Asparagales > Amaryllidaceae > Allium > Allium sativum. The sequence goes on along the minus strand of CM060916.1, from coordinate 1,038,716,214 downwards.
CTTGGGTCAAAGGGTATTTGGCATATAAAAACGAAGAGCAAGCAGTATACGTGGTAGAAACAAACGAAGGAAACAAACAAATATTACAAGTAGTATCGTAAGACCAAAGGATGAAAACAAACAAAGTCATGTCGGCCTAATTCTGAGTATTTAAATGGTAATTAGTTTGGTTGATTGATAATTTTTAAAATTAATTAATGTAATTTAACCATATATACTAATAACAGTATCACTTTTTGTTTGACGAACAAAATGAAATGAAACAAGTTGCCCCTAAATCATGGTGATGAATGCTTCATTCTAGAACTAATCTGAACAGTGTAGGAGACGACTGGAATTTATAGTTAAATTAAACGACTTTTTAGTTTAACTGTAACCAAACCATTCAGAAACGAATGGAAACCAAAGTAAGTATAACTCACTTAGTTTTTACCTACTTATATTTTATATAAGTCGGGATTTATTTTGTATGCTACGGTTGATAATTTTTTGTTGTATGTTAAATCTTTATATGCATATATATTGGATGAATTGGTTGATTTAAACGTTAGTTTAATTTAAATCTAATCGTTATTCTAATGATTATTTCCAAACAAGGCAACTTACCTTGTTGGTTACGTTTATAATAATATAAATGTATTAAATTAAAATATGGATGTTGTATTACTGTTATTTATTTGTTGTTGAATATTACATCTGCTTATTGAATTGAATAATATTATTTGAGGTAATGTATTTAGATGTAGGGAAAAACAGGTTGGAAGGATCCAATTGGATTCTTCAAATTTATTATTTATTTTAATATTACCATTATATGAGCTGTATGACAAACCTGATTAGATGATTGATTTTTTTTATTGATTTTTGAATCGTAATTCAGCATTTGTTATGATATTAACCAATGGGCAGTATAGGTTGGGTAATTGGCATCACATGGCCTATAAATCAATCATTTTATAAATATTGATTTACCGTCAGGTGACTCGATAGAAATGAAGTTATAAAATTTATTTTATAACTGAAGATAGATATTTACATCTACTATTTTGAATGGAAGTTTATTAAAAGGAAATAAATATTTATTATTATTATTTAAGTTTATAAGAAATTATTAAATTGTTTTATAAAACAAATTCTTAAGCTAGTAAGATTAATAAGCAAGTGAGTATAATTTAACCTAAGGGTTAGGAGTTGGGCAATTAAGGGGGATTTATTTAAATTAATTATATTATATTATTTATTTATTAAAAAAAAGACTAATTGAGATTGATTAACAAGATAATCATGGTTTGAGTTGACTAAAGTCAATTATTTTAATAGAAATTGGAAATTAGATTAATTTGTTCTAATTAATCTAATGAGATAGTTAAACGAATAGTTAGTTTTAATAAGACTTTAAAAAGAATTTTATAAATTATTTTAGTTAATAAAGCAGTTAACTACTTTTACAATAGTTAATGTTGAAGTAAATTTATTGTTTTATTTTAAGTAACTACTTCTTAAATGAAATCCATTTAAGTAAGTAATCGATTTTGTAATAGAATATAGTTGAGTTTTGAAAAGAATTTATGATCGGTTTTATATTAAAACCCGAGTTTTTACGAATAGATTTCAAGCGAATATGGTAGTTTAAATAAATATTTGAATTAAGTGAAATGAAAACGAGATAAAAGGGGTTTATATTAAACCAGAGTTTATAAACAAGGTTTATAAGAGGAATGTGAAATTAAAATGTTGGTTTTAAACTGGCAATACTCAATAATGAAATTAAGTAAGATGAATGGAATTGAAACAAGATGTTCGAAGCGAGAAATGGTTGAAGGGATCAGAGGTGGAATGATATGAGATAATAAGGAGTTAAGTGGGGAAAATAAAGAATTGGAACCTAACTGAAGATTGGTTTAGTTGAGTGATTTCGGAGTATTAATCTGATGTTGATTTGGTCTTCTGGGTTGATACTTAGAAAGTTATTCCCTTAACAAATTACAGTCAGGGACTAATAGATGTTGAAGTATAGAAATGGCTGAATATGTAATAGTAATGTTTCCAACTATATAAAGAATTTGAGAGTATATAATGAGATTTCCTGGGTAACGGAAATAAAAGGATGTTTGTGAAAATATAACGATATTTTCAAGATAAAAAGGAAGTTAAGAAATTTGTTTTGAATAAGTTTATCCTAATAGGATACGGGTTAGATTTTGTTTTCAAGTAATGGAATAAAAGAGATTTTCATAATGATTATTTTACAAGTAATAAGTTAAACTGATTCCCAGTTATAGTTAATGAGCAATGCTGCAATAAATGTTTTGCAAATGACGGTCGATGGAAGATTGGATATTTTTATAATATATTTTTCTAAGTACCAAAACGAAGTGGTTTTGCTAATATTAGTATACTAAAATAAGAAGTGAAATGTTGTTCTCCAAATATTATGATATTTAAATTAACCATTGTTTAATTATTTTTAATCAAAGAAGCTAAGTGATGTTGGGTACTGAACCAATAAATTCAATTTTATTTTTATGATTTAATGGTTGTTTTATTTGATAGTTAAATAACCGACTATCAAATATGGTCTATGCGATTGTTGGTACGGAAAGACCGGGACCGAATTTGTATTCAAAAACCATTCTGACCAACAAATACGTAAATATGAAAGATATCAGATGCTAATCGAGATGGAGCAATTGAAGACCATAGACCTTCATAAACGGTGCTTAAAGTCTCTGTGTTGCAACATAGAGATAACTGCGGTTCTGTCGCAGTTGGAATCTACGGATTTGCTACGACCACTCACTACTGATCTATAGGGTGATACCTAGGATGTGGTAGGAGGGTACCTTCGGTTCATCCTGTTAGTGGATGACTTGTATGGACGAATGTCTAACAGAGTATTTCTTAAGAATCACGTACGTTGATTTTTACAAACATAATTCTGTTAGTGGCGGAGAGGGGCACTTCTCTTAGCTTAACGACCAGAGTATTCTTATGGACGTCAATTAGTGATTTAGCGGATCTAACAATGTTGCATTCAAAGTGAGTGGTGATATATTGTTTTAAAGGTAATGTTAACCTCAAGCCTCTTCAGCCCGGAAATGAAAAAAATCGGGAAGGCGGCATGGCTAAGTGGGTTGTACCCAATTAGGGTATATTATCACCTATCTAGAGAAATTCCATTTCCTTATTTAATCTTTCGATGTTGTCCCTTTCGAGGAACAGTGGTTTGATCCCAACCGTTGGTGATATACAATTGATACACTCAAGTGAAATGAGTGGTGGGTCAAGTGTGGCCGGGTTGCAAGATGTTCTTATTGAACCCGGTGTATTCCCCTCTAGAGATACACTATCGGCAGGTGGTTCCATACCTTGTCATAGTAAGAATACAATCACCAATAAGATCCCATGGTTTTTTATTTTTTATTTTATACTATATATGTAGAGCATGAGATGCAAGCATTCTGCTAGATAGTTATTTATTTTATTTAGACACTATTATAATATAAGAATAAAATATGATTTCAAAATGTTTTGGCTTATTGTGAGGTAAAAACCGTCTGTGTTTATGTGTGGACTGGTCTTATTATCCTTTTTTTCGAAAAGAGATGTTTTGACTTAAAATCAAGTTCGATGATACCGATAAACTTAGCGAGTTTTCTCACTCTGGTTCACCATACTGAGCTAGCGTTTGCAATGCTCAGGTTAGACCGAGTTTTATAGGTTCAAGTTATCTGGTGCGGTGAAGTCCAGAGACGAGTTGAAGGTGTTCAGACGTATGATATCTAGTTTTTATTCGCTGTTTGTTGTATATGAGGACAGAATATTATAACTGTCCAGATGTATTAATGTACTCTGATGATTGTAAGTCTTATTTCAAAGCTCTCAATAAAGTTTTATTTCTATATTATATTTTGTTCCTCTGCGATGTGAGACTCTGATGTTGCTGTATCGTTATTCTTCTTTTTCTTCTATTCTATTATTTCTTTATTTTTTACCCACTAATTTCTTTCTATTAACTATTTGGTGTATTCGGTGCTTGAGTCTGGAAAGTAATACGGGTTATGTATTATTGTTAGAATTCGGACGTCGAATTCCCCGGGTCGTTACATGCTTCATTCAGTCGACTAAATTATAATTCAGTCGACTGAATGCAGCAATCCAGACGGCTGAATCCTGTACATGCACAGGAATCCGAAGCTTCCCAGTTCAGTCGACTTAACTACTTCATTCATTCGACTGAACATGTTTTCTATTTTTGACCATTGGAAACTATGGTAAACAGTTTAGGTTTTTCCAAGCTTCTTTTCGACCGAGTTTTGGGTTGTTTGCTCTTTTCCTTTGACTTTTCAGTTGCTCTTATTCACGTATTTCAACAGCTCGGTTAGAGGGACTTTCGATTTATTCATGGTGAATGGATTTATAATCGATATTCATAGGATTTGATTTACATTATTAAAAAGTGAATTTTGAGATCGATTGTTATTACAATCGATAGTTTATGAGATTTGACAATTCAACTATAAATGGTTTTATATTATTAGTAGATACCAAATCTTTTCCTAAAATGATTTCTAATCCTACTTCATCATATGAAGTTATTTTATATAAAAAAATCCAATCTATTGGTACATATGTTATAAACCTTTTCCTTACTCGTATGAGAAATCCAATTAAACGCCTTAGTAAAAATAAGGACTATGAACCCTTGCATTTGCTTCAACTGTTAATTCTTGGACTCGTTCGACACCAAATTGTTGCAATGATCGTTTCTTTTTTCTAGTGTAATATGCAACTTGTTCGTAAATATTCGAGTAGAGTAAGGGGTTATGGGACATGTAGTTAACTCTTCGATTTACTAGCTTGAAGTAATTTACACTATCCTCGATCTTCGGATCATTTGAAGGAACTTCGGTTCTGGTGGATCTCTAGATCATTTTGACGATCTTCGGATCATTTTGATAATCTTCGGATCATTTTAAGGAACTTCGGTTCATCTTTCGTAGCGAACTTTGGATTCGCGAGGAACTTCGGTTCATCTTGTATAGGATGTGCGACGATCTTTATATCGTTTTGGTCTAGTACCATATTGGTGTTGAGATATTGTGTTATCAATTTCGTGATTGATTTGATAGGGAACATCTTTTCTTGTGACTAGCTATGTAACGTAGAATGTGATATTCTCTCATAACCCTGAGTTTTCTTTGAGATATTGTGTGGACATTCTTAAGGTTTCACATTTACATGTGAACATTGTTTATTTTTTGCATATGTCATTACCTGTTTATATTTCTTATACTATCCCAGTTTATTATGATAAGTACAGCAAGACTGATCCGTTTATTGATTATTTTCTAATAAATAATACTTGGGTCAAATTGAGGTATTACAGGTGCTTCTTCATAACTTCTAGCGAGGACCATCTCTTGACTTTTGGCAACTACATTAGCATTGTAGTATTTTAGGTTATATATATATGAGACTATTATGTATACATATTCTTTTGGCTAGAACATGTACCTAATCTTTTGTTGCATACTGGATCTGGTATGACCACTATTTTTGTATTAGCACTTATGTTTTATATTCATATCTATTTCCACCTCAGTGATGTGAATATCTGTGTCTGACTCTAATTATATTGTTAATTATTTTATATTGATTCCGAATTATATATAGCCACTGTGTAGTGGATTTGAAATTGAATCAGATGTGTCGGATTTCCTCATGAGATTTAAAAAGTAAGATCACATTATTCAACATGTTTAACACTCGTTCAAAACTATTATACAGATGGTCGCTCCTCAACATCCTTATTCTTCGGGTTAGTTGACAACATTACTTGTAATTTCCTTGACTAACGCGAGTATAGAGGTAGGGCGCCCTAGCCCATTTAAATAAATGTTCCAATCATAAATTAATCTATTTATGTTATTTTAAATAGTAAAATTCTTATGTAACTAGTGCTTTAAATAAATGGTACCTTATTTATATTTAAATTTTAGTAATTTATTTCATTAGCAGGATTTTAAATTTAATAACTATTTATTTAAATGAATTATTACTTAATAATGTCAATGGATATATAAATGTTGTAAAAGGCTATTTTAGATTATTTACTTATAATTTTTTAAAAGGGTTTTAAATTGTTTTATTTCAAAATGTTTAAATTTTATTATATTAATAATAAAATTTAATACGTAATCAAATATGTTATTGTATAAACGTTTTAGTAAGTAAACTGCTCTATAAGAATTTTTCTCTGTAAATAATACTTTGCAGTTTTATAAGAGATGTATTACAAAGGAAATATTATTATAAAAGGGATGTTTAATTAATATTTTATTTAAGTATTTTTATTGAAGGGATTAACAAATCATGTTTTGACTATTAATGTGTTTTAACTTGTATACTACAATCTGAAAATAAGGAAGACTTCCTTAATAATTTGGGAATGTACCTATACTATGAGATAAGTACATGAATATATTTTCTAAATATTAAATGTATCAGGATATTTGCTTCGAGGGCTTGTAACCACGTCTTAATTATTTTCCAGGACATGGATTTTAATAAATTAGTTTGCAGGAAAGAAACATGACATGCCATTTTCTTGTTTAAAAATATCGATCTCTTCAAATTTATCAGGCCTTGTGATCACGATATCTCCTATTTGTCAATATTTTCAAATTCAATCTGCGATCGTTGATTCTTTCAGATGAGTTTTAATAATTTCGTTCTTCTTCATATTTTATAACTCAACATAAATTTTTTAAGTTATTTATATTTAAGAGGCTATTTTTTTATTTTGTTGACCTTTTATTTTTTATCAAGCGATTTTTTATTTCATTTTATGTTATTTTAAAATTGTTGTATAATTCGGTATTTCATGCAATATCATAACAGGAGTAAAAAAGATAACTGGTTTTATCTTTTTTTATCTTTTACTGGTAGAACTAATAGTATGTATGTTGAGAAGTCTATCTGTAACTGCATATCTTGATGGTATTCAGATTAAGCTTATGTTGCAAATGTCCAATCGAAGAGAAGAGACAACTAACTAGAATAGTGTTCTTTGTCCAAAAATGGAAGCTTGTTTGTTGAAATTGAAGGAGGAAGGGTTTGGGTGGAGTGTTACTAAATCATCTGTCTTTTCTTTTCGGATTATGATGTAAATAGTTAACAAAGATTTATTTCTTAGTGCAACTGTTTTTGAAAAAGATATGTGCATTAATCTTTTTTATATTTTGCTCATTAGGTTTATATTTGTCTAAAAATTCTGTTTATGATTACATTGAACCTTACTTCACTGTTGAGTATTATCGAGCTGCTTATTCACATGCAATAAATCCAATTCCAAGTTTTGATAAAGGAGCAATTGAAGCTGAAGAATCATTTATTGTTCTTCCTCCTAAAGTTTTTCGTGGAGCTGGTAGGACTATAGTGAATAGAATTGAAGGTGTTAATTTTCATGCTAAACAAAATAAATGTGGAAAGTGTAAAAAACTAGGACATAATAGAAGAAGTTGTTTTTTGAATGATTGATTTTTTGTTTAAAATATATTATATTTGACTGATTATTTTAAGGTTATTGTTACAGTTAAATAATATTGTAAAATGAATTTTTGGTTATATGGATGTGATGAATGTTGATTTTTAGCAGTTATTAATGTTAAAAACTGATTGAAATTGTGCAAGCTAACGTTTACGTTTTGTTATATGTTGTGGTTCAAGTGATTAAAAAGATATTCAATTTTATATTTTTATTATATATTATGCAACTTGTTCTTTTATTGAATGATTATTTGGTTATTTGGCCTTTTGAAATTTATGTTGTGTTATGTTGAATGATTATTTGATTATTTCATATTTTTGACAGCAAAGGTTTGAAAAGATAATTGTATTTATATTTTCATGTAAATGCAATATTTTAAGTTTGTTGTATGTACTAAATTTAATTGGTTGATGTTGTCTGAGTATGTATGTTCTATAAGGTATTTTTGTTTTAATACATTAGTAAATAATAACACAATGCTTTTGCTGTTAAATTATCATATTATATGGTTTACGGGATGAAAAAGATAAATACTTTTATCTTTTTAATTTATATTTTGCTGATAGCAGTAACGAAATAGTAACTATTATGATTACAACTCTGATATCATTTAATCATACACAGTAACAAAATCCACCAATTAATCATATACAGAAACATAATCATAACAGATATACAAATACTATACAACATATTCAAAAAAGATATATGGTTTTACATTTTTAGCAAAACACTGTTTAATCTTAATTTTTACTATTACATACTAATTTTTCGTCATTTTACTGAAAAGAACAAATTATGTAAGAGAAAAAAATATGTATACATGTTGTTGACTTTGTACATGTTCTTACTATCAAGAATACCAACAAAATAAGCACAATCATTAGTGTCACTATGTAGTTGATATTTTTTTGATTGAAGCATTGCTTCTACACAGTTCTGCCTTCTTGCTTCACTATATCATAACAGTTGGACAATACATCCCATGGTACTAGTCGCACAGGAGATCGATAGCCTCTGTAATCAGGGTCGTAGCATTTCTGATAATAGTCACCTCTTTGGAAATCAACAATGTATATAACATGATTACTTTTATGTTCTCTTCCAATTCATTCACAATATCGACTTTTTGACATGCTATAAATTATATGGTCATGTGTAGAAAACCGGTACCACTTTCTGATTCTACCCAAAACATTTCCATGAGATGCTAATAATGAATTTTTTTCATCCAAATCTGGAAAGGGAGATTTTCCTGAATTATAGGACTTAGGTATATTGCAAGAAAAAGCATTTACTGACTTTCACTTTGGATATACCTGTTGTTATCATTCTCCTCAGTTTTAAAATGATTACTTTTGTAAGATTTCAAATCCATTTCGCACTCTAATAGCTTATCAAAATTATCTTCTATGTTGCAAATAAGTGATTTTGTAAACACTTGTTCGTCACTAAGATTTTTATATCCAAAGTGTCTGCTTGGCAGTAGTATAGCATTCTCCCTGCTTTTATTGAGAATGGAAGACGAAAACAACGATTACGGGTATATCAATGGATATACTCTCTGTATTTTCTGATGAGCTTAAATCTTTCTTGATGTAAAGTTTTTCAAAGTGTGAATCAGTTAATCTTGATATTTTTTATACATGAGCATACCTTAGAGATGAATCTTGCAACAAGAAAATTGTCTTTGAAGGCAATATTTGGGATACGAATTATCGAATGTCGAGAGAACTTTTCTTCATTTGATGAATCAAGCTCTATAACCCAATCTTCATTTCCCTTTATTTTTGTATGTCATTCAGAGTTTTGAAGGTGATGGAAATCAAAATATCTACCATTCCATTGCCAATTTGTATAGTGTTAATATTTTTGTTGAACTCCAGGTCATTGTACAAGTGGCAAGGCAGTCCGACTTAATAATCTCATAATGGTGGCGTAAATTAGGATTCATGCTCTTGTACCTTCTCCTAAACTCCCCATATGTAGAAACTAGGAACCTTCTTTGTGCAGTCAAATGATCTTGGTAGCAAAAAATGTTAGTGTTTGCATGTGTTTGGACAAATATTAAAGCTTCTTCTTGTCTAGGAAAAGTTGCCCATATTGCATTTGTTTGCTTTGTAGAAAAATGGAATTAGAAAACATATTACTAATTAAGTATAAATGATAAACAAAAGATAAAAGGATTTATCTTTTTAAACATAGTAGTAGAAAAATGTATTTAATGACAATTTATGAAAAAGAAAAAATCACCATGTTCATAAGCATTGTCACATTTACTGTCTAAAAAGTTAAACAGTACAAATTATTGAAATATTGGTATAAGCCATTACAAATTCATCACCAATTGTAATATCTAATTGTTAAAATCAATTATTACAAATTCTAAAATTTTGTGTTAGTTCAAAAATTTTTGGGAGCTGGACCGGAGCTGCAAAAAATTTCAATTGTTCAACAGTATGGTTCATCACTGAGAATATCTGTAGCTATTTTTGCTCTGAATTCAGTAGCTTGTTCAACAGTAATATTTGATGTACTTTCCATTCCATGTGCAATTTTTTGCATGAACATCATGTAACACCCCACATCCGTTAGTGTCACTCACAAAGGGAATGCACTAAGTTCTGTGGAGCATTTAGGGTAAAAGATGCAGATAAATTATAAGACAGACAGAAATTAAACAGTGGAAAATAAAACTTTACTTTATTGATAAGATAGTTTGTACAACAATTGTTTTCCAATATCAGAGTATCATCTGTCTTACAAAATAAAGAAGCATAAAAATACATTTATATTCCCCAATGTAGCAAGAGCCAGCCATAGCATCTGAAAAGAGAATCCAAGCAAAAACTTTGACAAATCTTCAAGCTGGGAAAGAGTGACAGTCCAACTTAAACTGAGCTATACTATTCCCTCCTTTACTACCTGGGGGGGGGGACGGAAGAAAAGAAGACGAAAGAAAAACAGAGTCAGACATAAAGCCTGAGTAAGTTCAGTTACTTCTAGCATGTCAACATGGAAAAACAAAACGACATGAATTAACTGAATACAAGATAACACCATGATGATAGGGTCAGCAAGATTAGACAAGGTTAACACAAGATATGCTAAGACAAGATAAAATGGATATGCCCTAATACTTTCGCCGCTTCGCTATTTCCTTATTATACTGATTTCTATATCTCTGCACCACCTAACTAGTGTCCCAACTAGTAACGATAACGTGATCCCAATCCCTGTAGTTTCCATTGCCTTCAGGCATACATTTATTATTTATTACCTAGATCCAATCTAGGGTTTTCTATCAAGTGCTTTCTAAATTCAACTAGAGTTTACGCTATCTGCTGAACGCTTCTCGGATTCAGGGTTTATGCCACCTAGTCCAACTAGGGATTATGCTACCTGTCGAATGATGCCCCCTAGTCTAGGACCCACTACCTAGAGTGGTATATGTTCCAAGACTTCCCCATGCATGTATCGCGAACCATTATCGCTTGTCTAGATGCACATGTCCTGTAATGTGCGGCACGAGTCCTGTGGTAGGGCAAATCAAGAAACACAGAACTCGGTCGGGAGCTTTCAGATATCTGCCGATGCAGATGCTAAGGTCTGTTTTTATTCCAGTGGCTATGGTCCCACTCGACCCCTCCCTCAAAAATGAAAGGCACACCTTGAAAAATGAGAACTATACGCATGCCCCCTATGCCCCACTAACCTATGGCCATCCTCACCCATAACTAGATAGCAAGTATATGGTCTTTTGGAGTTCTCCGCCTTTCTGCTTCACGTATCTCGACTGACTCAAGATGGATGGTAGACGACGAGTTGCTATCACAGGGCTACCGGTTTCTCGCCGAATCACGCTGGTCCATCCTAGTCTTTAGGTTGCCATGTTTTTTAACCCAGGCATACCCTTGGTTCTTCTAACGCAGACCTTAACCTCTGTGAGCCCAGGAGGATCATCTGCAGCCTCACAGAGGGATACCAAGAGTACCCTCACGTCCCCTCGAAGCCTCAGGCTTCGTAATCTAATTCGTTGGAGCCTTCTTTTTACTCAGACGGACATTCGCTCCTTCCCGTATTATACTAAGAATTACTACTTAGTTTTACTAACTAAGGTTTACCACTTAGTTTCCAGAATCGTTGTTTTCTTAACTAAGGTTTACTACTTAGCTCCCTTTAACTAAGGTTTACTACTTAGTTCTCTTTCTCGTCCATTTGGATTGGTTAAGTGTCATTAGTCAATTCAAGCTAACTTAACCCTCTTCATTTATCCTGATAAACTGGTTAAGTGTTATCAGTAATTCATGTTGACTTAACCCTACCACAAACCAAGTTATATTGGTTAAGTATTTCTTATTACTTAACCCTATTCATTCATCCTGTATTGGTTAAGTGTTCCCTTTTAACTTAACCTTGCCCATCTGTTTTAACTAACATTTTATTAATGGTTAAGTATTATCCCTTCATGTTTTAGACTTAACCCTATTCCTTAATCGCAATCTGATGGTTAAGTGTTCAAGTTTACTTAACCTTACGGTCTAGTCCAGCTAACATATCAAATTGGCTAAGTGTGTTAACTTTAATTAACCCCACCTTCTAGTCTAGTTAACATGTTAATTTGGCTAAGTGTATTAACTTTACTTAACCCCACCTTCTAGTCTAGTTAACATGTTAATTTGGCTAAGTGTTTTCTTAGTTACTTAACCCCTACAAATCTTGTCTTGTTACCATGTTAAGTTGGTTAAGTGTCCCTATGGACTTAGACCTCCCATTCAAGCTTAACTGTGTTAAGTTGGTTAAGTGTTCCTATGGACTTAACCCTCCCATTCTAGCTTAACTGTGTTAAGTGTCTGTATGAACCTAACACCCACCCACCGGTTTGGTTATCATGTTGAATTGGTTAAGTGTCTTAGTTAACTTAACCCTACCATTCTTGTTCTAGCTTTAACTAAATAAATTAAATCCGCTACTACTCACATTAGACAGATATTGTTGCGATTACTCGATGTGCCGGTTGGTTCCGGGCAGGTTTACATCGCAACTCAGTCTAACCTCGGGTTAGGCATATTCGTGTTTTCTAAGTTCAAAAGGGTTTTGATTTATTTTCAAATCAGGTTTTGAAAGTAACCATCCCGTCCGTCGGATTAGTTAGGGATGGCCAGGGAGAGCAGGAAACTTGTATTTTCCAAACCCAAGCCTAGAAACTATCCTCTCTGTCACCCTAGAACTTTCTGGTGTGTCATTAAAAGAGATGTCGTTAAGAAACCTTTAATTTGTCTAAACTTATATTTTCTCATTTAGGACAAATTCTATAAGTAAATTATTCCTAATTTACTTATTTCCTAATTACTCTTTTAATGTAAATTGTTAACATTTATTATTATGGCCCATTTCCCCCTCTATATCATATTTATGCCTTTTTGGTATGTAAACTATATCAAATTAAGTGTCACTAATCATGATTTTGCTAAACCTGACAATTACTCCAAATTATGGCCAATTCCAAATTTATGCCAATATACTTATCATGCCAAATTAGCTAATCCAATTCTGATTTAACATTCTAATTACAGTTCATGTCAAACTAGACTTATTATTCTAGTTCACAATTCATGTAAATGCTAGATTTACAAGTCAATACTAGATTCAAATTACACATCCCATAATTCATGTCAAATTTATCCAATTTGCATTTTTATGAACAAGCCATAATACGTGTTCCCAATTTATGCCAATTTCCAAGTTTATAACTACGTTTTTAGTAAATTTCATATTTTGCCCAAATCGTATTCCCATCGTTCGTATAATCGTGATTCAATCTAGATTATAGATAAATCTAGATTCGTAGAAAATAGGGAATGAACCAAAGATGCTATGAAAAAGATAGACATAACAACTGGCATAAAATGATAATTTACTAATTACAGACCTAACGAATTTCACTGAAATTGATCTAAAACATCGAAGGCCTATAGGTCTGAAAATCTTATGACATAAAAAGGTTGAATAACGACGTATGTTCAAGAACATGGGTAGACCTAACTTAATAGGTAAATTCCCAAGGTCTAAAACCAAAGAAAACCAAGAATAGACAGAATAGATAATCAGGTTTAGACCCAATTTCACAATCACAAAACTTAAGCAGCACTTTCCTGGTCATGAATCATAGGTGTTTAGTCACAGTTGTCCTTGTTATGTCATATGTAATAGTTTATGTTTCCTAATCGAATGCATAGGCTTTTGTTCATAGTCAAGGAAATAATTCTCATAGTCATGAGTCACAGTCATAGGCAGTGTTCATAGTCATAGGTAATGTTCATAGTCAAAGAGGCATAAGGTTTTAAGGTCCATAGTTTCATTGTCACAGTCTCATTGATCATCGAATCATAATAGTTCTTAATTAGGTCCAAAGATATAAGCACTGATTCGAATAGAAAGATTTGGCATATTCTTTTATTCCTTTAATTTCATGTCACGAATAGAGAAAACGTTCAAATCTGAAAAGTAACCGACTTACATTGATCGGTTTTTGGAATAGAAAGATGGCGTTGCTATGATTCGTGCGACGTTGCTCAAAACCGTTTGAGTTAGCCTTTGATTCTTATCTTGAAGCTTTAATCTTGATTCGAATCTCTTCTTGACAAACTTGAGCAGCATAAACTTGTCTTGGATTTTCGTATTATTTTAGTTTAATTAGAATTAGAGCAGAGTATATGCATAGAGAAGTTGTGAGGAGAAAATATGAGGCCTGGGGGTGTTTTTATAGTGTAGAAGTCAACGAATCTGGTCAGAAAGACGTCCGGATACAGAAAAACGAACCAGGCTGCAGATCTGGAAAAGCAGGGAGGTCGACCCCCAGGTCGACCTATGGGGGGGAGGTCGACACCCAGGTCGACACCCTGGTCGACCTGGGTCCTGGGCGGGAAATTTCCCGCCCAGTCCGCTTCTGAGTCTGTTTTGAAATTTGAACTTCGCTGAAACTTCCTGAGGCTATATCTTCCTCATACGAACTCCGATTTACGTAAACTCGGACTCGTTTTCATGCAGAATTCCGAGATGAACGCAATGGCGCAGCCCGTTTCCCTTAATTTTGATTTTAGAATTTAATTCTGCCTTGATTTGTGAATCTTAGTGTTACAGAATTACGGGGTGTTACATTCTCCCCCACTTAAAAGGATTTCGTCCCCGAAATCTTCAAGTTAGGAAGAATGTGTCCTACCATCCAATCACTCATCTACTCAACCATCCAATCACAGGCATTCATTGTCCTTAAAAGATTTCTAATGCTTTCATGTTCATATGCATAGTGTGTGTATATGTCTTTATCTAATGCAAAATCAGGCGGTCTACTGATTCAGTTGACCTCCTTAATGTGAATCATGTCAGTGCCATGCGTCCAATCATGTATGCAAGCATCCCTAGTTATGTAAATACTACATGCGTGCACAGCCATTCATCCATATGCAACATCCATATGATAACATATCAAGTTCAACTTACAAACAAATACATATCTTTAAATGCAATATGAAAGTGTCCGAACTGATCTAGTGCCTAATACGTATGCATATGCATTCACGAGCAACCACTAGCAACCACTTACAACCATCAATCATAACATGTTTCAAATACATGTTTACATCCATTGGCTTCTACCTAAGGATCGAAGATACGACCTAGAGGATATACTTTGGAAAGAGAGAAATAATTATGCGTAAAGCTCCTAAAAATAAATCAAGGATTCACCCTTAAGGAAAAGGGTATGATGCTAGTATCTAGCCTTATTGAGCTTTACTCCACTGTATCTTAACTAATTTAACTTCATGATTGTGAAGTTTCTGACCTCCATTTCCAAAATAAACAGATGTTAACTATGATACCAAGTGTACTTACCAAGATGGTTTGAGGTCTCTCCTCTCAGCTTATCCATCACGCCATAATTATGAGGGTCAAAAGGTCACTACGTGCTTTTTAGAGTGCCTGCCACAACTATTCATCTCTCACGCAAACCATCCTAGTCGAACTCGACATTCCTCAAGTACAAGCCCCAAAGGCCTAAACCAATATCAGACAAGCACCCAAGGAATATCTCCTCCGAATTTAGACGATCTACGTGAGATGATATAAGCAAACTCGATAGCTATTCTCAAATCCCTACTAACCAAAAATAAATTGGTCGGACCACCAATTGGATTTGAGACTCTAGTGGGATCTTTCTACTATACAAGTACTATGGTGCAGAGACTCAACTATGGAAGTGGATATGAACAAATGTGAAGCGCTAAAACCAAAGGAAAGAGTACAAACAGCAAAACTAGACTCTTCCAACAGAACTTTACTATCTTTCTCCTAGGTACGCTTGGTGGTGAAAGTATGTACTTGCCCTTCTGAAAATCTTGTCCTTTGCCTTAATTACATGCCCTATTACACCATAGTAAAGATACTTCCTCTTGTCTTAGGTTTTATAATTCCTTCGTCCTTTGTGAGCTAAATCTACATCCATGAATTCCTCATCCTCTTCCGTGTGTAGTCATGTTGACAAATCTCTCGAAAGCTGCTTCCATCGTATAGAAAACCCTATAAGCTTGAAAGAAAACTGGCCATAGGTGAAACAACTACGGCTACAGATGGAAGCCAGACACGACTTCGCCCATTGATGAGGTTACCTCTCGGAAAGCCAGGAGCCCCAGAGACTCAAGAAAGAAGGAGACAAGAATTCAAATAGAGGAAGAGAAGATAGTGCGTATGGCTTTTGGGGAATATGCCTTTAAAACAAATCTTTTCTTTTGAAAATGCTTCTTTTAAAACCGTTTTGAAAATAATTTTTCAAATCCTTTATCTGATTTGGTAACCTTCAGCTCTGATACCACGTGTAACACCCCACATCCGTTAGTGTCACTCACAAAGGGAATGCACTAAGTTCTGTGGAGCATTTAGGGTAAGAGATGCAGATAAATTACAAGATAGACAGAAATTGAACAGCGGAAAATAAAACTTTACTTTATTGATAAGATAGTTTGTACAACAATTGTTTTCCAATATCAGAGTATCATCTGTCTTACAAAATAAAGAAGCATAAAAATACATTTATATTCCCCAATGTAGCAAGAGCCAGCCATAGCATCTGAAAAGAGAATCCAAGCAAAAACTTCGACAAATCTTCAAGCTGGGAAAGAGTGACAGTCCAACTTAACCTGAGCTATACTATTCCCTCCTTTACTACCTTGGGGGGAACGGAAGAAAAGAAGACGAAAGAAAAACAGAGTCAGACATAAAGCCTGAGTAAGCCCAGTTACTTCTAGCATGTGAACATGGAAAAACAAAACGACATGAATTAACTGAATACAAGATAACACCATGATGATAGGGTCAGCAAGATTAGACAAGGTTAACACAAGATATGCTAAGACAAGATAAAATGGATATGCCCTAATACTTTCGCCGCTTCGCTATTTCCTTATTATACTGATTTCTATATCTCTGCACCACCTAACTAGTGTCCCAACTAGTAATGATAACATGATCCCAATCCCAGTAGTTTCCATTGCCTTCAGGCATACATTTATTATTTATTACCTAGATCTAATCTAGGGTTTTCTGTCAAGTGCTTTCTAGATTCAACTAAAGTTTACGCTATCTGCTGAACGCTTCTCGGATTCAGGGTTTATGCCACCTAGTCCAACTGGGGATTATGCTACCTGTCGAACGATGCCCCCTAGCCTAGGACACACTACCTAGAGTGGTATATGTTCCAAGACTTCCCCATGCATGTATCGCGAACCGTTATCGCTTGTCTAGATGCACATGTCCTGTAATGTGCGGCCCGAGTCCTGTGGTAGGGCAAATAAACAAACACAGAACTCGGTCGGGAGCTTTCAGATATCTGCCGATGCAGATGCTAAGGTCTGTTTTTATTCCAGTGGCTATGGTCCCACTCGACCCCTCCCTCAACTAATGAAAGGCACACCTTGAAAAATGAGAAATATACGCAGGCCCCCTATGCCCCACTAACATATGGCCATCCTCACCCATAACTAGATAGCAAGTATATGGTCTTTTGGAGTTCTCCGCCTTTCCGCTTCACGTATCTCGACTGACTCAAGATGGATGGTAGACGACGAGTTGCTATCACAGGGCTACCGGTTTCTTGCTGAATCACGCTGGTCCATCCTAGTCTTTAGGTTGCCATGTTTTGCAACCCAGGCATACCCTTGGTTCTTCTAACGCAGACCTTAACCTCCGTGAGCCCAGGAGGATCATCTGCAGCCTCACAGAGGGATACCAAGAGTACCCTCACGTCCCCTCGAAGCCTCGGGCTTCGTAACCCAATTCGTTGGAGCCTTCTTTTTACTCAGACGGACATTTGCTCCTTCCCGTGTTATACTAAGAATTACTACTTAGTTTTACTAACTAAGGTTTACCACTTAGTTTCCAAAATCGTTGTTTTCTTAACTAAGGTTTACTACTTAGCTCCCTTTAACTAAGGTTTACTACTTAGTTCTCTTTCTCGTCCATTTGGATTGGTTAAGTGTCATTAGTCAATTCAAGCTAACTTAACCCTCTTCATTTATCCTGATAAACTGGTTAAGTGTTATCAGTAATTCATGTTGACTTAACCCTACCACAAACCAAGTTATGTTGGTTAAGTATTTCTTATTACTTAACCCTATTCATTCATCCTGTATTGGTTAAGTGTTCCCTTTTAACTTAACCGTGCCCATCTGTTTTAACTAACATTTTATTAATGGTTAAGTATTATCCCTTCATGTTTTAGACTTAGCCCTATTCCTTAATCGCAATCTGATGGTTAAGTGTTCAAGTTTACTTAACCTTACGATCTAGTCCAGCTAACATATCAAATTGGCTAAGTGTGTTAACCTTACTTAACCCCACCTTCTAGTCTAGTTAACATGTTAATTTGGCTAAGTGTATTAACTTTACTTAACCCCACCTTCTAGTCTAGTTAACATGTTAATTTTGCTAAGTGTTTTCTTAGTTACTTAACCCCTACAAATCTTGTCTTGTTACCATGTTAAGTTGGTTAAGTGTCCCTATGGACTTAGCCCTCCCATTCTAGCTTAACTGTGTTAAGTTGGTTAAGTGTTCCTATGGACTTAACACTCCCATTCTAGCTTAACTGTGTTAAGTGTCTGTATGAACCTAACCCCCACCCACCGGTCTGGTTATCATGTTGAATTGGTTAAGTGTCTTAGTTAACTTAACCCTACCATTCTTGTTCTAGCTTTAACTAAATAAATTTAAGCCGCTACCACTCACATTAGACAGATATTGTTGCGATTACTGGATGTGCCGGTTGGTTCCGGGCAGGTTTACATCGCAACTCAGTCTAACCTCGGGTTAGGCATATTCGTGTTTTCTAAGTTCAAAAGGGTTTTGATTTATTTTCAAATCAGGTTTTGAAAGTAACCATCCCGTCCGTCGGATCAGTTAGGGATAGCAAGGGAGAGCAGGAAACTTGTATTTTCCAAACCCAAGCCTAGACACTATCCTCTCTGTCACCCTAGAACTTTCTGGTGTGTCATTAAAAGAGATGTCGTTAAGAAACCTTTAATTTGTCTAAACTTATATTTTCTCATTTAGGACAAATTCTATAAGTAAATTATTCCTAATTACTCTTTTAATGTAAATTGTCAACATTTATTATTATGGCCCATTTCCCCCTCTATATCATATTTATGCCTTTTTGGTATGTAAACTATACCAAATTAAGTGTCACTAACCATGATTTTGCTAAACCTGACAATTACTCCCAATTATGGCCAGTTTCAAATTTATGCCAATATACTTATCATGCCAAATTAGCTAATCCAATTTTGATTTAACATTCTAATTACAGTTCATGTCAAACTAGACTTATTATTCTAGTTCACAATTCATGTAAATGCTAGATTTATAAGTCAATACTAGATTCAAGTTACACATCCCATAATTCATGTCAAATTTATCCAATTTGCATTTTTATGAACATGCCATAATACATGTTCCCAATTTATGCCAATTTCCAAGTTTATAACTACGTTTTTAGTAAATTTCATATTTTGCCCAAATCGTATTCCCATCGTTCGTATAATCGTGATTCAATCTAGATTATAGATAAAACTAGATTCGTAGAAAATAGGGAATGAACCAAAGATGCTATGAAAAAGATAGACATAACAACTGGCATAAAATGATAATTTACTAATTACAGACCTAACGAATTTCACTGAAATTGATCTAAAACATCGTAGGCCTATAGGTCTGAAAATCTTATGACATAAAAAGGTTGAATAACGACGTAGGTTCAAGAACATGGGTAGACCTAACTTAATAGGTAAATTCCCAAGGTCTAAAACCAAAGAAAACCAAGAATAGACAGAATAGATAATCAGGTTTAGACCCAATTTCACAGTCACAAAACTTAAGCAGCACTTTCCTAGTCATGAATCATAGGTGTTTAGTCATAGTTGTCTTTGTTATGTCATAGGTAATAGTTTATGTTTCCTAATCAAAGGCATAGGCTTGTTTTCATAGTCAAGGAAATAATTCTCATAGTCATGAGTCACAGTCATAGGCAGTGTTCATAGTCATAGGCAATGTTCATAGTCAAAGAGGCATAAGGTTTTAAGGTCCATAGTTTCATAGTCACAGTCTCATTGGTCATCGAATCATAACAGTTCTTAATTAGGTCCAAAGATATAAGCACTGATTCGAATAGAAAGATTTGGCATATTCTTTTATTCCTTTAATTTCATGTCACGAATAGAGAAAACGTTCAAATCTAAAAAGTAACCGACTTACATTGATCGGTTTTTAGAATAGAAAGATGGCGTTGCTATAATTCGTGCGACGTTGCTCGAAACCGATTGAGTTAGCCTTTGATTCTTATCTTGAAGCTTTAATCTTGATTCGAATCTCTTCTTGACAAACTTGAGCAGCATAACCTTGTCTTGGATTTTCATATTATTTTATTTTAATTAGAATTAGAGTAGAGTATAGGCATAGAGAAGTTGTGAGGAGAAAATATGAGGCCTGGGGGTGTTTTTATAGTGTAGAAGTCAACGAATCTGGTCAGAATGGCGTCTGGATACAGAAAAACGAACCAGGCTGCAGATCTGGAAAAAGCGGGGAGGTCGACCCCCAGGTCGACCTATGGGGGGGAGGTCGACACCCTGGTCGACCTGGGTACCCAGGTCGACCCCCTGGTCGACCTGGGTCCTGGGCGGGAAATTTCCCGCCCAGTCCGCTTCTGAGTCTGTTTTGAAATTTGAACTTCGCTGAAACTTCTGGAGGCCATATCTTCCTCATACGGACCCCGATTTACGCAAACTCGGACTCGTTTTCATGTAGAATTCCGAGATGAACGCAATGGCGCAGCCCGTTTCCCTTGATTTTGATTTTAAAATTTAATTCTGCCTTGATTTTTGAATCTTAGTGTTACAGAATTACCGGGTGTTACACATCATCACATGGAAAAATAGTTTACTACATTATGAAATTTTATATGCTCCCCTTATTTATACTCATTATTCAATTAGTCTATTGATGTAGTCGACGCATGCCAATTTTGTACATCATCTTCTAGAATGTTGATTTGGAAATTGCCTTTTAGAACAGATCTCCCTGCTTTTCTTGAACTGAATTTGTTTCCCCTCTTTCTTGTTCCGTTCATTCATGTGTGAAGAGAAATTTAGAAGAAATGTTCTCCATCCTGTCACCCTTGATATAATTCACTTGAATCTGAGCCATGCAAACTGCCTTGTCTTCTTCATAAATAATAGTTTACTACATCAAAAGATGTTTGATACTTCTGGATCAAAATGTTGCCTCATCAAAACCTTACTAAGAAAAACCCGATGGGAAAAATCTTAGTGAAGGAAAAAGAGTACAACATACAATGTCATATTTACTACATCAAAACTAGTATGATGCTTCTGGATCAATGTAATGCCTTGTTAAAACTTTAATAAGAAAAATCCAGTGGGAAAAATCTTAAATAAAAAAAATGAGTACATTATAACTTGTTTTTGTATGTTGCTTTGGGTTGATACTTCTGGATCATGACCCATGCCTCATTAAAACCTTACTAAGAAAACCCAATGGGGAAAAACTTAGTTAAGGAAAAAGAGTGCATTATATCATACTTATGGATGCTCTCCCTGATTTAATAATTTCCTCTGAATTCATATTCTTCTTTTAATAACTCAAATTTCTTACAAATACCTCTTAATGAAGTTTTCTTTTAAAACTTCATGTGCAATTCCATGCTTCTGGCATGTTTTCTTACTTAAAACGCCTTCCTTTTGTGATTTGTATGTTACTAATATTCATTTATGAATACACTTCAGGTGCTTATAATTTTCTATTTCAATCGGACTTGCATATTGCAATACATATTTGATGAAAAAGACAACTTTCATTACTAAGCAGGAAGTAATCTACTCATCTTGAAGTATATCAAGATTTTCATTACAACTATACTTAGAAGAGTGAAGTATATCAATATTTTCATTACAACACCACTAAGTAGGAAGCAATCTACTCACCTTGAAGTATATCAAGATTTTCATTACAACAATACTTAGAAGAATGTTGTAATCTATCATCCATGTTCTTGGTATTCTTTATAATAACAAATGTTATTTATGTTCTTTAGGAACTTCTATAACATAATAAGTTTTGCATATCGCAACTACCACTTCAATGGATATTAAGAGTTTCATTACAACAATTCTTGAAAGTAGGAAGTGATCAACTCATCATGAATTATATCAAGATTTTCATCACAACAATACTTAAAAGAATGTTGTAATCTACATTTCTTGCTCTTTGCATTATTTATCACTAACAACATAATTTATGTTCTTCTAGAATTTGTATACTTTCATTGTTTATACCTTTAGGGTATTGTAAGCGTTCTAAACACTTTCACCACTTTAATCAATTCAACTATTTCTGAAAATACAATGCTTATGGCACTTAACATGTTGTTGACACTCTATGGTGCTTCAGTAACTTCCGTGTATTTTTTCATTATTTATATTTCTATTTTTATCTTATGAACTACAGGTTCATATCTTATGGACTACAGGTCCATATATCTTATTTAGAAGAATTTCATGATGGCCAATCATGTTTCTCTCTAATATGGGATTTTTAATCCATTTATAAATAAGCGCTTCATTATTTATTAATTTATCATCGATGATTATTTCTTGTCAGTTCTATACATGATTTATTGAGATCCCAAAAATTATTGTGCTTTAGATACCTAAACCACTTGGGGGGTTATTTTGACAATCATGTCATGGGTTTTTTCAAAGTACCCTTAAGTGTTTCTTCAGCAACACTCACCTCCTTTATTTTGCATCTTTATGACTTACTCCAAAAATATTTTGAACTGACTTTTATACCACATTTTCAGCTATGGTTTACACATTTTGATCCTTCGGAGATTTAAATGTATATTGCAGAAAGTCTATTAGGGACATAATTGATAATTTATGCAAGTTACTTAATACTTTGCATAATTCTATATGTTAGCAAATATTTAACATCGATGATTCCTTTATCCTCCCCCTCAATGTTGACAAACATTGTCACTTTAAATAATAAACCTTCTTTGGATTCTCATTTTAGATCCATTATCGCATTATAGCCAGCAAATACATTAGATGCATTTCAATTGTAGGAGGATAATGCTCTTATTAGTTGATAAGATGCATTCATATTGCATTGCTTATTCCCTTTCATTGATCTGATGAATTGGAGGAATTTTCTATCATTTGAATATGCACATGACTTCAGGTCAATCAACATTGATGTCAATCGACTTTCTGAAATATTATATAATGTAACACACTGAATTTTCTATGTCTATTAAAAGAACAAATTAAAGAATACTTAATTTTTAAAGTGAGAATTAAGGGAAATTGGTTACGCCATTGTGTTCGTCTCGAAATTCTGCTTGGAATAGAGTCCAAGTTTTCGTAAATCGGACTTCGTATGAGGAAGTTATGGCCCTCAGAAGTTTCAAGAATTTAAATAAATTAAAACAGCTCAGATTTAAACTAAAAATTCAAACGAAAAACAAAGAAGCGGGCTGGGCAGCATTTTTCCTACCCTAGGCCAGGTCGACCAGGGGGTCGACCTCCCTTATACAGGTCGACCAGGGGGTCGACCTGGGGGTTGACCTACCCCCTCGCCCAGATCCAAACAGTGACGATTTTTTGACCTGTTACTGAGTCTTTTCTGACTTGTTGCTGAGTCACTAGGGCATAAGTGGCAATTCTAGATAACTCTATCTAGTCTGGACGGTTGTGATTGCTCCTAGGATGATCTAACGGCTCACATAAGTTTAAACCTCTATAAAAGCAACCCTATTCCTCAACCCTAAATCACACAAATTCTTTCCAAGGAGCCACTATGTTGTCCATGATCGTCCTAGCCTAGCCACCATTTCTTCTCAAACTAGAAAGCAAGTTAGGAGCTACAAATCAAAACTAACTTAGAGAATTGATAGTCTTCGTCAAGGGATTGCTTTTCAGTTTTAGAAAACAGATCCCAGAAAACAAGACTTTCTTTCATTTGTAAGTCATGTTATTATTTAGATGTGAACGATTAAAAGTTATGATTTGTAATAAAGTGAAAAATAGAGTTATTCCTAGTTGTAAGATAATGATGATGCTGATTCATGTCTATTCTTGTAACGATTCTATCGTATATGCTTATAAGACTATTGTGGTTATTATGTTGATGTTAAACCAATCGTGTATTATGTAAATTTTGTGACTTTTTCATGTTATGTTACATGCAAGTTGTTAAGCTAAGACATGTATTATGTTTAGATCTACATTTAGATCTACGAAAATTGGATCCAAGATAAAAGTTTACATTTACATGCCTAGTTGGATTAGTGTAAATCCATATGCTTAAGATTCATGTTTATTGGATCCAAAATAAAAGTTCACATTCACATGCCTAGTTGAACTTGTGTAATTCTATATGCTTAAGATTCATGTTTATTGGATCCAAAATAAAAGTTCACATTCACATGCCTAACTGAACTTGTGTAATTCTATATGCTTAAGATTCATGTTTATTAGATCCAAAATAAAAGTCCACATTCACATGCCTAGTTGAACTTGTGCAATTCTATATGCTCAAGATTCATGTTTATTGGATCCAAAATAAAAGTTTACATTTACATGCCTAGTTGGATTTGGGTAATTTCATATGCTTAAGACTCAGGTTAATTGGATCCAAAAATGCAAGTTCATTATTTTATGCCACATTTACATGACACATGTTTAGTTAGATCCTTATTATTTTATGTTGTATGAATGGTACATGCTCCTTCCTTTCCCCTTTTGTATATAAGTTAGGCTAAGTTGCGAGCCTAACATTCTGTGTTAATTTTACGAACGTATAACGGGGGTAACGTTGGGAAACCCTTAAATTTCATATTATTGGCATAATTTGGCCCATAAATATATGAATGATTAGTGGCATAAAAATGGTATAATTTATATACCTAAAAATTTTGAACATGATTTAGAGGGTAAATGGGGCATGACTTGAATTGCAATAATTGCGGATAATTTACATATAAATATGAAAGGTAAATATGTAAATTAAGAAAAAGACGAATATGCCTAACCTGAGGTTAGATTGAGTTACGGTGTAAGACTGCCTGGAACCGCCCGGCACATCCAGCAACTGTAACAATATATATCTAATGTGAGAGGTTAGTGCATCCAACCCAAAAGAACCCGAGGTTAGATTGAGTTGCAGTGTAAGACTGCCAGGAACCGACCGGCACATCTAGTAACCGCAACAATACATATCTAATGTGAGTGGTTGGTGCTTTAACGAATGAATTAAAGCTAAGACAGGAATGGTGGGGTTAAGTTAATTAAGGCAACACTTAACCAATACAACATGTTAACTAAACTGATGGGTGGGGTTAGGGTAATTTGAGAACATTTAACCACTGTAACATGTTAATTAGGAAACTCTAGTAATGGGGACCCATTTCAGCAGTAACCCACATAAATGTATCATGGTACCCTGAACTAGGCAGGGTGGGGCACGATTACTGGGCTGATTATAAGCGGTCAAAACAATGGCGAGTGGTGCGTTAGTGTAGGTTCCGACGGAGTGCGATCATGCACGTACTCCGGAGTGGAAAAAGCAGGCACTGGGTATCAGTAGTTATACTCTGTGCATCTTGAATTGTGTCATGTTGCCACCATAGGATTTGATACACCCCATGGTGGGACCAGCATATGTATCTACAATCAAGCGGGGCCGAATGACACAAGTGGTAAACGTATATGAGAAGGGGCCGATCTATAAAAAAAGGGATCATTTATCTTGAACACATGGTGCTAGTTGAAACACTTGTAAGGAGGTGCAGAGAAATAGTAATGAGTGCGATAGCATATTCAGTCTTATTATCTTATTTCTAGGGTGTTGTCCTAGATTCAGTTTATTCATGTCATAGTCCTTTTTCTTGTTTACATGCTAAATAATCACTGGACTTACCAGACTCATGTCTGACCCATTTTCTTTTGCCTTCTTTTCTTCCGTCCCCCCCCCCCCCCCCCGGTCCGCAGGGAGGGAATACTTCAGCTTAGTTCGGATCATTTCCAGCTTGAAGAGAGTAGATGTATTGCTTTGAATCTTTTTCCTTGGGCTATGGCTTTGGATACTCTCTTATTGGAGATTTATGCTGCCTTACTGTTGTTTTAATGCTTCTTTATGTTTTAATTCAAGATAGAGTTTTTGTTGTAATAATTTGGAAGTTGGTTTGAGACAGTTGTTGTAATGTTTTAACTGAACTATGTACTTATGAAATAAATTTAGTTTTTTCACTGTTTATATGTCTGTCTTGTAAATTATCTGTATCTTTTACCTATAATGCTCCACCGAAGTTAAGGCATTCCCTTTGTGAGTGACCTTAACGGAGGTGGGGTGTTTCACTTTGTATCAGAGCTGATGGTTGCCAGATTAGATAAATTTTTTGGGAACTAATTTTCAAAAAGAAGTTTAAAGAATTTTAAGGAAGCGTTTTCAAGAAAAAGTGTTGTTTTAAAAGGCATAATCCCCCCCAAAGCCATATGCACTATCTTTTCTATCCTTTGTTTTGAATCTTTTCTTTTCCATTTCAGCATGTCTGGGGATCTTAACCTTCCAGAGGGCATACCGGTACCTGGCTGGTTGAGAAGGTACCTAGAGCTAGGGCTAATGATGCAGGCCCAACGGACGTTTCTCCTCCCCCAGTTGCAGCTGTTCCTCCTCCTCCTCCTCGTACAAATGCTTTCTCAAAGATATGTAGGAATTTTCGAGCCATGGGTGGAAAGAACTTTAACGGGACTGAGTCATTTGTAGAAGCAAGAAACTGGCTCAAAGAAACCGATGACTTGTTTGTTATCTTCGAAGTAGACGATAGGCAGAAGATACAGCTGGCCGTATGGTTGCTTAAAGACGAAGCCTCTTATTGGTGGGAAGTTATAATGCTGAGAGACCAGTTGAAACTTGGGAGGATTTCAGAATGAGGTGTGGAATGAAATTCCTCTCACAAGCAAAACGTAGCCTACAGATGGAGAAATTCTTAGCTCTCAAATAGGGAAGTATGTCGGTCAAGGAATACGTCAACCAATTCAACCAGCTGGCTAGATTCAGACTGGAGTTAGTGAACACTCCCCATAAGAAGGCTCTCTGTTTGGTCAAAGGGTTGAATGAGCCACTGCACAGCCTAGCTATGTCCCATATACTTATGGATGCAACTTATGAGAGACCGGTGGACATGGAACTGTTACAGGAGGAAGACAAGGATGGCAAGAAAGAGGCAAAGGTAGAAGTACCTCAAGATAAGAAAGTGGAGGGATCGCATAATAAGAAGTCAGATTCAAAGAATGGCGGGAAGAACAACAAACCCCATGACAAGAGGAAGTTTAATTTTTGTGGCATTCCTGGACATCTGATTAAGGACTGCAGAAAGAAAAATAGGAAGATGGGTGGTTGTTTTCACTGCGGCGAGACAGGACACATGGTTAAGGACTGCCCAAGAAAGAAAGGACAAGGACAGAGGACAGAGGACTGGATCTACTTCTGGAGGGCAGGTTCACGCTCTCATAGCACCTCAGCAAGAATGAGGTAGAAATATTTCTGTTGAGAGTTTAATTTATCTTTTGATCATCCTGTTCGTATACTCTTTGATTCTGGCGCATCGCACTCTTTTATATCTACTGCTTTAGTTAAATCTCTGCACCTAGACACCAGTATAGTATAGGATCCCTTGGTTGTTTCAAATCCAATTGGGGGCTCGGCCTATTTTTCAATGATTTGTTTGGATTTGGAATTTTCTATACTAAGCGTTGGGTTTAGATGTAATGCCTATGTTTTGGGCTTCATGGGCTATGGGTTAATTCTAGCCATGGATTGGTTATCCAGTAATGGTGTCATCCTCGATTGTGAAAAGAGAGTGGTTAGACTTATGACTCGCCTCAGTAACACTCTCGAAATCTCTTGTAATCCCATACATTCTGTTATGCTTAGCTACCTAGAATCTCTTGATGCGTATGTTGAAAACTTGCAGACTGTTAGAGTAGTCCGTGAGTACTTAGATGTATTTGAAGAGGTAAAGGGCTTACCTCCAAAGCGGGAGATAGACTTCGGAATATACCTTGTTGATAATGCAAACCCGTAGCTCTACCTGTTAGACACATGGCTCCAAGGGAGAGAAAAGAGCTCAGCAAGCAAGTCAAAGAGCTGCTCTAAAAAGGGTTTATAAGGCATAGTATTTCTGAATGGGGTGCTCCAGTAGTATTCGCAACCAAAGCGGATGGTTCACTTCGCCTATGCGTTGACTATAGGGAGCTAAACAAGCTGACCAAGAAGAATAGGCACCTACTTCCAAGAATAGATGACTTGTTTGATCAGCTTGTAGGTGCGTCGGTTTTCTCCCAACTAGATCTGGCTAGTATGTTTCATCGGCTAAGAGTGGCTGAAGACAGCATTGATAAGACCGTGTTCAGAACCCCTGATGGTTTCTTCGAATAGTTTGTCATGCCTTTCGGCTTGACAAACGCACCCGCTTATTTCGTTGACTTGATGAGAAGGGTATTCAGGGAGTTCCTTAATAAGTTTGTGGTGGTCTTCGTAGACGACATTTTGATTTTCTCGAAGAATGAAGAAGAACGTGCTTTGCATTTAAGGGAAGTCATGGATACTCTTCGTGCACATCAGCTGAAAGCCAAATTCTCCAAATGTCATTTCTGGAGAGAAGAAGTGAGGTTTCTTGGACATGTGGTGTCCAAAGAGGGGATAGCTATGGACCCCGCAAAAGTAGTTGCGATGCAAGATTGGAAGGTTCCATGGAATGCAACCGAAGTCCGAAGCTTTCTCGGGCTAGCGGGCTTTTACTGAAAGTTCATTAAAGGCTTTGCAAAAATCTCAGCCCCACTCACAAGATTGACAAAGAAGAACCTAACTTTCGCATGGGATTTGGATTGCGATATTACTTTCCAACGTTTGAAAAGGGCTCTAACAACAGCCTCAGTTCTGACATTGCCTGATGGGAGCAAAATGTTTATTGTATACACAGACGCATGCGGTACAAGATTAGGTGCTATCTTGATGCAAGAAGACAAGGTAGTTGGTTATGGGGGAAGACAATTGAAGGTACATGAGTAGAACTACCCAACTCATGATTTGGAGCTACCTGCCATTATTTTCGCTCTTAAGTCATGGCGTCATTATCTACTAGGAGAAAGGTTTGAATTATTTACTGACCATAAATCATTAAAGTATCTTTTCTCACAGAAAGATCTTAACTAAAGACAACAAAGGTGGATGGAATTTCTGGCCTCATATGATTTTGATATTTCCTATACCCCTGGCAAGGGCAATGTGGTAGCAGACGCCTTGAGTAGAAAGAAGCTGACCTTGAGTCCTATCTTTGTAGAAAGGCAAAGCTTGGAGTACATAGCAAACTTTGACTTTAGACTCTCCTCTGAATTTGTACCTGGTCTGTTAGCATTGCTAGAGGTGCGACCTACTCATTTGGACTCAATAGGAACCGCGCAACGAGAAAACCCTCAGCCAGTTGATATGATGGATAAGCTAATTAGGGGTGGGACTTCTAGTCACCTCAATAGATACTCCCTCGATGATAAGGGTTGGTTGAGACGGGATGGAAGACTATGCATCCCTCAAGCAAGGGATTTAGTGAAGATGGTTCTCGAAGAAGCACACCATTCTAAGCTGACCATACACCCAAGTGGAGACAAGATGTATAAATACATAAAAAGGGTTTTCTTTTGGAATGGCATGAAGAGGGATGTAGCTGAGTTCGTTGCTAAGTGCTTGATATGCCAGCAAGTCAAAGCGGAGCAGAAGTGTAACAACCCGTAAAATGCGAGCCAGTTTGAAATTTTTATTTTGGCAATTTTAGCGAATTTTGATTATTTAAAATGAAATATTTTAAATAATATCGACGAGAAATTTATTTTGAATTGAAATTCGACGTATATATTATATACGTCGTCGTTAGAATATATAATAATTATATATAATTATAAAAGGAATTGAAAATGGCGCGGTAGTTCGAAAATTCGATTTCTAATTTCAAATGAATATGCAGAATTCAATATAAGTCAGAATTGAACGAAACAAGAAATATTTGAATCTGTATAACTATATCTTTGTAACGAAGTTAACAAACTGAGATTTCATTTTAGAAATGATAAGATATGTCCAGTTTAAAATTAGAAATAGTCGCTGTGGAATTTATATATATTTTTATATATATAAGGCCCTTAAAAATAGCAATTTTGCAAACGACCTCGGATTTCGACGAAACCAGTTTTGTTGGGTCCGTGATGTTAAGTTATTGCTAGATTCCAAATTTCATAATTTTTCGAATCAATATGTGAGCGTGGTAAAGGAAAACGCGTTTGACCGGTTTCAGTTGATTTTAATCGACTGGAAATTGGCCATTTTTCAAACGATCTCAGAATTCGACGAAACTAGTTTTGTTAGGACCGTATCGTCAGTACGAAGCTAGAAAATATTTTTCTGGAATTTTTCTAGTTAGTATGTGACCCCGGTAATTTGAAATGCACGTTTAAAATTCAATATAGAGTTTTGAATGTAAATTCCACGGAAACTGATTCAAACGATCAAACCAGCTTGTGATACATATCCCATTGTGTTCAGAATGGGGGTAAAACGCTAGGGGCGGCAGTCGTTGAGTTTAAATTAGAGTTCGTTTCGATAAGCATGAAGTTTTGAAATTTAAAAGAAATTAAATAAAATAATAAAAAAAATATCCTCTCTCCTCCGTTATACTCTGGCCCTTCCCCCCCGTTTAGTTTCAGATTCAACAGTATTAAAAAAAAAAAAAAAAAACCTAGAGACGCTGAAGCCGCCGACCCCCCCCCCCCGAAGCACCACCGCCCATCACCGCCCCCCCTCCCTCGTACGACGAGCCCCACCGAAGCCCCCCCTCCCTCGTACGACGAGCCCCACCGAAGCCCCCTCCCTCGTACGACGAGCCCCACCGAAGCCCCCCCAAATCGCACGAGCCCCACCGAAGCCCCCCCCTATCGCGAGACCCCCAGTGATGACGCCGACGAACTGAAGGCCGCCCCAACCCTCCGCCTCCTCCTGCCGCCGACATCGACGCCCTATTTTTTTTTCCTTCGAGATGCAGTAAGTTTTCTACTTTATTTTATTTTCTTTTTTATTTTTATCTGTAATTTCGATTGTAAAGGTTCAAAACTAATTTCGATTTTTAAAGTTTAAAAACTGATTTTATATAAAAGAAAAATAAAAACTGATTTTATATAAAAGAAAAATAAAAACTGATTTTATATAAAAGAAAAATAAAAACTGATTTTATATAAAAGAAAAATAAAAACTGATTTTATATAAAAGAAAAAAAAAGATTTGAACTTTAAATAGAAAATATAAATTTGAAATGATTTTTTAAAGATAAAAATTAGCATTGTTGAAAATATATCTATATCACAAGGTTTTGAAAATATATGGGAATGTTTTAAAAATTCGATTTTTATATATTGAATAGCATACTAAAAATTCGATTTTTATATATTGAATAGCATACTAAAAATTCGATTTTTATATATTGAATAGCATACTAAAAATTCGATTTTTATATATTGAATAGCATACTAAAAATTCGATTTTTATATATTGAATAGCATACTAAAAAATTCGATTTTTATATATTGAATAGCATACTAAAAATTCGATTTTTATATATTGAATAGCATACTAAAAATTCGATTTTTATATATTGAATAGCATACTAAAAATTCGATTTTTATATATTGAATAGCATAATAAAAATTCGATTTTTATATATTGAATAGCATACTAAAAATTCGATTTTTATATATTGAATAGCATAATAAAAATTCGATTTTTATATATTGAATAGCATACTAAAAATTCGATTTTTATATATTGAATAGCAGAGTAAAAATTCGGTTTTTACATATGTAGTGAAAGCAGCAACGAAGGTGACAAAAAGGCGAAACGACGAAGACTTCTGCAAATGAAGTGCCGTGGAGCTAGGATAGCTATATGTGAGAATTTCTCACCTTTCAATTTATTTTTCTAGTTATATATATATTTACTAGGATGCAGACGGTGCTTAGTAGCACCCGACACAATCGTCCACAGACCATGGACTTGTTTGTTTGGCTGTTTGGTTATTGATTGCGATATTGGTTTGAATGTGGTTTGTGGTGTGAATAATCGAATCGATAAATTGGTTAGGATTAGACGTGCGCCGTTATAAGGCGAAGGAGTAAGGCTAGGTTAGACCCTTACTCCAAATTTTGTGGTTTGCATAACGAAAGTGAATTTGATTGATATGTGAATGGCGTGGGCCTTCACTAGACCGGGGATAAGGCTAGGCCTCGTCCCGTTTCTAGTATCGTGCCGTTATGCCGCCGAAATTTTCTAAAATAAGTTAGAAAAATAAAAATATCATTTTATTGGATAAATGAATT
Source organism: Allium sativum (assembly GCA_030737875.1). Taxonomy (NCBI): domain Eukaryota; kingdom Viridiplantae; phylum Streptophyta; class Magnoliopsida; order Asparagales; family Amaryllidaceae; genus Allium; species Allium sativum. Next base: position 1,038,683,613 of record CM060916.1, on the reverse strand, counting down.
GAATAGAAATTCATAGGTTGAAATAAAATGTTTTATCGTTAAAAAAATATAATTTTTAACGTGAAGTGAATAAAATAAAATATTCATTTATAAACCGGACGGTTTGTTTATGTACACCTATTTGAATGACATTGATTGGGACGATAAATTTTACACATCGCCCAACAGCACAAATAAAATAGGTGTTTGATTGTTTGAAACCCCACACGGGTGTTGGGATGAAATTTGAAGTTCACTCATCCTGATGGATTAAATATGTCGATCGATCGATTGACAGGCTGTTATAAGCGTTGAATATCTATATTTGATGCTTATACAGTGTAGTGCACTTTGGTTGATGGTTGATTATTTTTCAATGCTATGATATACATGTGTTGTATGAAAATCCATATAATTAACTTTATATGGTAATTGATTGGGCCTCATTCCAATTTGAAAATTAAAGAATATTATAAAATAAAAGTTCATGTGTTGACAGTACTCATCCATTGAGATTGGTCATGTGTTGAACGAAATATTTCGATAATAACAACTATTTTGAAAAAGAAATATTTGAAATAGAACATTTGAAAATAGAAATTTATGAAGCCGTGTTGATTAGATTGACGCCATTTTGACGTGAACGATATTTATATCGATTAAAACGATTTCGAAATGAATTGAATTGAAAACGATTTCGAAATGAATTGAATTAAAAACGATTTCGAAATGAATTGAATTGAAAACGATTTCGAAATGAATTGAATTGAAAACGATTTCGAAATGAAATGAATTGAAAACGATTTCGAAATGAAATGAATTGAAAACGATTTCGAAATGAAATGAATTGAAAACGAATTCAAATTGAATTGAAAGCGAATTGAAATGAATTCAAATTGAATTGAAATTTGAATTGAATGGAAATGAATTTTAAAACGAATTTATAAAGAAGAATTCAATTTTGATTTGAATTGAAAAGGAAGTTGAAATTGCTTTTGAAACGATTTTAAAACTATTTATATAATTCGTTTTAAATAGAAATCGACGAAATATATATTATATATATAATATAATGACCTGAATAAAACGCGCCGCGCCGCGGCAGTTCGTGAATTTCGACCATTTATTTCAAACGGACATTACGGGAGATCCGACCGTCGGATTCTCCTAAAACCGGAACCGTTGGGTTCGTATCGAGAAGAGCTTTCTAACGAATATTAGAAATTTGAAATCTAACGGTTGGATTTGGAGATACGTCCAAATCAAATTCGAAAAAGGTCGCTGTAAGTGCAGTTCGATGGCCATTGTTGGAAATCGACTGTACAGGCCTTGATAAAATTATTAAAAATAGTAATAATTTGTGTAAAATCATAAGAAATGATTTGTGAAGATTTGGGATGAAAAACTCCATATTTGAAAAGATAAAAATAGATTTTCATCGAAATGAACTAGTTTTTGAACTAGAATTAGAATTCTATTTATTTTTAAATAAATAAACTGAATTAGAAAGGGTTTTGAAAATAACCAAAATTTCCAATGATTGCATTGGAGTGGATTTGAATCGAAATTGTCTTCGGAATATTTCGATGTTGGAATTCGTGATTATACAGGTGTTGTTATGGAAATTTGAAAGATATATATTTATATCGTTATTTCCAATACGACATTTGTTGATCGTAGAATTTGATATTGAATATAGGCCGATATATTTTCTATTCAGAGCCTTATATTGAATATCAAATGTGATTTGGGTTTGTCGTGAATGGTGTCTTCACTAACACTGTTCTTGAACCCAGTTGAGAAAATATTAAATCTTTTTATTTAGATTTAATGAAGTGTACCAATTAAATAACATTTAATTGGAATTGAATCGATATTGATTTTTGGGTTTATCGTGGACAGTGTTTTAAATAACACTCGTTCTTTAACCCGATGATTAATGAATGTGATTTTGGGTTTATCGTGAACCGTGTTTTTAAATGACACGGATTCTTTAACCCAGTCACAGATTAAAACTAAGTGGAGTTTTAATGAATCTTTAATTAGATTGAAATAATCGAAATGGAGTATCACCAGTTTTGCTCCAGGCGATAGTTAAATCTTTAATTAGATTTGAACGTGAAATGGTAATTGAATTTACCGATAACACCGTGGTGTTAGATATGAAGTATAACCAGTTTTACTTCATGGGATGAATAGGTTGGGATTGGGAAATTAAAACAAATGATTACTTCGGTAAGGTTCGTTAATCCCGACTAGTTTGAATTGATATTCAAAAATAGATTATAGAATAAATTCAAGAAATTTATCTTGGATAAAATTAATGGGAACCTTTCCCTATGAATGTGAAATTTAGAAATTGACTGTCGGTTAGCCAAGCAGAATGGTTTTCTGGATATTGATCTGATGTTGGTTTCGGCCTTCGGGGTTAATATTTGGGGAATTATTCTCTTGATAAATTTACAGTTAGTGACTAATGAATTGGAATGAGGCGTATGTTGTGTTTGTGTGACACTTTTATAATATATACGCGAGTTATTCAGAAAGACCGGGTTTATCCCATTCTGAATAACTGATACGACGATAAGTCGAAGATGAAGACGATGGTCGAAGACCGGAGGTCTTCACGTCGTTTGGGTGATAACTGATGATCTTGATTGGGCTGTACACCCAAGAAGATGGAAACAGTTGGTGATCGTCCAGACGTACTTGGAGATCGATGGATATGCGAGGTACTAGGTGCCTCCGGTTTCGTTCAGACCCAGAACGGACTTGTAAATGGACTGTGTGTCTGACATTGGATTTTAGTCTGTGTGGTTGATCTCTATTAAATATATATCTGTTTGGCGGCGGAGAATTTATTCTCTTGCTTAACGCCCTTCTCTGAGACGTACGAGCTCAGGGGTTATATATTGATGGATATCAAACGCATGGAGTGAATTGCCTGTGTGGCATGCCTAAGTGGCAATTGATCGAGGCTTCTGTTGAAAAGCAAAGTCTTGTGGTGATGATCAAAGCACGGCCTTTGTGGCGTAGCTTTGTGTAACGTTTACCTCGCGTGTTTCACACCAGGTATGAACCAAAAACGGGAGACGGACCTCAGGGAGGACTTGCGTTTCTTTCTAGCTAGAAGTGGCGTCAGTGGTTTTTCACGCCCTGACGAGTTTGACTTATGTGGTTGTTGCGGTTGCGAGGCGCCTCGGTTATATCGGTTTCAGCCGAATGCATTCTGGTCGGCTGACGGACCAGACTTACACCCCATAGGGTGGGGAGACGTATTGTTCAGGTATAATAATCCACTCCGTGTGGACCGGCCCTGACGATCCAAGGGGCAGTTGCGGCTGTTCCTGTGGCTCGGGCTAGAGAGTCACGAATCGGTTGAGGACTATCTTTTGCCTCGGTTCATAGATGGAAACCCAATTTCCAAATACGTGACTTTGCGATTTTGATTGTATAACCTATATATGGCGACATAGTGGTATGGGGCATTCATGCCGCCTATGATTGATACTTATGATTTGAAGTGTTTTATAAACTATGCACTTATAATAGTATCAAACGATTTGTTTTAAACGTATCAAGCATTCTTTGGCTGTTATAAGGGAAAACCCTATCCTCGACTACGTTTCATTGTGTGATGGGACCTGGGTCTTATAACAGCTTCATTTTTCTTTATTTAGCATTGCGCTGTTGTTTTATGCACTGGTATTCTTGGGAGGAAACCCGTTCCGTGTTATACGGCGTGGTCCCTTGTTTTACCTATTGATTTAAAATAAAGATTAATAACTGTTTTAGTTCTCACACCAGTCACATGACTGACCTAGAGTTTATTGTTTTAACCTAAACTCTGGGTGCCCCTATTTTGACACGGGCAGCTAGTAGTTTTGGTTTTGCAGATTTATATTCACAGGATCCTGGTTTACAGCTGGAATGATATCCGGAAAGCTTTGTATCCGTATATCTCTTCTAGTTGTGTATTGTATTATTTTCCGCTGCGATGTATTTAAATGTAATTTAAATCTCTGTTATTTCTGTGTAATATTCATTTATACTCTGTATATTCTTGTAATCTGATGCATTGTTGTAATATACAGTGAAATGTTCTTTTATATGCGTTCTATTTTGTCGTGTTCTCAAACGATAGGGCGTTTCGAACGATCTGGGTCGGTTTAGCGACTGGTCCGGACCGAGCGAGATTCCTTGCCGTCACAAGAAGAAGCGTGGTGGTCTGATTCATCCTCTAGAGGTCCCACAATGAAAATGAGATAGCATTTCGATGGATTTTATTGATGGGTTGCCTAGGTCAAGAAGGGGCAATACTAGTATTTGGGTAACAGTCGACAGGCTCACTAAAAGCGCTCACTTTATACCTGTTAAGAGTAGAAGAACTGCCTCGTCCTTAGCATCCATTTATCTTAAAGAGATAGTTCGACTCCATGGGACACCCTCCAGCATAGTGAGTGATCGAGATCCTATCTTTACGAGCGAGTTTTGGAGGAGTTTGCAAGAAGCTGTAGGCACACAACTATGCCTAAGCATGGCCAGTCATCCCCAAACCAATGGTCAGACGGAAAGGGTGAACAGAGTATTAGAAGACCTCTTGAGATTGTGCATTCTTGACTTTGGAGGAACATGGGAAGATCATCTTTCTTTGGTGGAATTCTCTTACAACAATAGCTACCAAGCCACCATAGGCATGGCACCCTTCGAGGCTTTATATGGAAGACCATGCCGATCACCAACTTGTTGGTGGGAGTCTACAGACAAGCTCGTACTTGGGCCAGACATGATTAGAGAAACTTCAGAGAAGGTGGACTTGATAAGAAGACAAATGAAAGACTGCACAAGATAGACAGAAGTTCTACGCAGACAAAAGAAGGACCAACCTTGAGTTTGAGGTTGGAGATAAGGCGTTCCTTAAAGTATCTCCTTTGAGGAATGTCATTCGCTTTGGGTCCATAGGAAAGCTAGCACCAAGATTTGTAGGATCATTTCCTATCATTGAAAGGATTGGGACGATGGCTTACAAAGTAGAGCTACCCGAAAGACTGGCTGGAGTTCATAATGTTTTCATGTTTCTCAACTACGAAAGTGCTTACATGAGTCTGCGGAAGTTGTGGAGCCAAGTATACTAGAGGAAGTAGAAGTGGAACGAGAAGTGACTGTGAGAAGAGTTCCAACTCGTATCTTGGGTACAGAAGTCAAAAAGCTACGCATCCGTGAAGTCAAGCTTGTTAAAGTTCAATGGAGTGACGCTGAGGAAGACGCGGCTTGGGAAACTGAGAGAAAAATACGCGCAACCTACCCTTTTCTTTTTTAGGGTGCCTCCTTGATCTCTTTTTCCATAAGTTTATTCATGCTTATATCTATCTTTTAATTATATCTCCTCGGTCCTATTCTTTATCCTTAGGTAGAAACCAATGGATGTAAACATGGATTTGAAACATGTTATGATTGATGGTTGCAAGTGGTTGCTCATGGATGCATATACACACACATTAGGTGTTAGATTGGCTCAGTCACTTTCATATTGCATATGCATATATGTATTGGTGTATGGATTGAAATTTGAAATGTTATCATATGGATGTTGCATTCGTATGAATGATTGTGCACTCATGTAGAAAGTATGATTAGGAATAATTGCATGCATAATGGACTCATGGCACTAACATAATTTGCATTAAGGAGGTCAATTGAATCAGTAGACCGCCTGATTTTGCAATAGATAAGGACATGTGCACACACTATGCATATGATCATGAAAGCATTAGAAGCCTTTTTAAGGACAATGGATGTCTGTGTTTGATGGTTGAGTAGATGGACGATTGGATAGTAGGATATACATTCTTCTTGACTTGCAGATTTCGGGGACGAAATCCTTTAAGGAGGGGAGAATGTAACACCCTGAATTTTCCGTGTCTATTAAAAGAACGAATTAAAGAATACTTAATTTTTAAAGTGAGAATTAAGGGAAACGGTTTACGCCTTTGCGTTCTTCTCGAAATTCTGCTTGGAATAGAGTCCAAGTTTTCGTAAATCGAATTTCGTATGAGGAAGTTATGGACCTCAGAAGTTTCAGGAATTTAAATAAATTAAAACAGCTCAGATTTAAATTAAAAATTCAAACGAAAAACAAAGAAGCGGGCTAGGCAGGATTTTTCCCGCCCCAGGCCAGATCGACCAGGGGGTCGACCTCCCCTATACATGTCTATTGTGGTTCATGTCTATTCTTGTCTATTCAAACGAAAAGTTCAAACGAAAAACAAAGAAGCGGGCTGATGCTGATCATGTCTATTCTTGTAACGATTCTATCGTATATGCTTATGAGACTATTGTGGTTATTATGTTGATGTTAAAACCAATCGTGTATTATGTAAATTTGGTGACTATTTCATGTTATGTTACATGCAAGTTGTCAGGCTAAGACATGTATTATGTTTAGATCTATGAAAATTGGATCCAAGATAAAAGTTTACATTTACATGCCTAGTTGGATTTGTGTAATTCCATATGCTTAAGACTCATGTTTATTGGATCCAAAATAAAAGTTCACATTCACATGCCTAGTTGAACTTGTGTAATTCTATATGCTTAAGATTCATGTTTATTGGACCCAAAATAAAAGTTCACATTCACATGCCTAGTTGAACTTGTGTAATTCTATATTCTTAAGATTCATGTTTATTGGATCCAAAATAAAAGTCCACATTCATATGCCTAGTTGAACTTGTGTAATTCTATATGCTTAAGATTCACGTTTATTGGATCCAAAATAAAAGTTTACATTTACGTGCCTAGTTGGATTTGGGTAATTTCTTATGCTTAACACTCATGTTAATTGAATCCAAAAATGCAAGTTCATTATTTTATGCCACATTTACATGACACATGTTTAGTTAGATCCTTATTATTTTATGTTGTATGAATGGTACATGCTCCTTCCTTTCCCCTTTTGTATATAAGTTAGGCTAAGTTGGGAGCCTACCATTCTGTGTTAATTTTGTGAACGTATAACGCGAGGTAACGTTGGGATAACCTTAAATTTCATATTATTAGCATAATTTGGCCCATAAATATATGAATGATTAGTGGCATAAAAATGGTATAATTTATATACCTAAATTTTTTGAATATGATTTGGAGGGTAAATGAGGCATGACTTGAATGGCAATAATTGTGGAAAATTTACATATAAATATGAAAGGTAAATATGTAAATTAAGAAAAAGACGAATATGCCTAACCCGAGGTTAGATTGAGTTAAATGGTGCAAGAATGCTTGGAACCACCCGGCACATCCAGCAATCGTCACAATATATATGTAATTGAACGGTTAGTGCATCAAGCCCATAAGAACCCGAGGTTAGATTGAGTTGCGGTGTAGGACATCCCGAAACCAACCGGCACATCTAGCAACCGCCACAATACATATCTAATGTAAGTGGTTAGTGCTTTAATGAATGAATTAAAGCTAAGACAGGAATGGTAGGGTTAAGTTAATTAAGGCAACACTTAACCAATACAACTTGTTAACTAAGCTGATGGGTGAGGTTAGGTTAATTTGAGAACACTTAACCATTGTAACATGTTGATTAGGAAACCGTAGTAACAGGGCCCCATTTCAACAGTAACCTACATAGATGTATCATGGTACCCTGAACTAGGCAGGGTGGTGCATGATTACAGGGCTGATTATAAGCGGTCAAAACAACGGCGGGTGGTGCGTCAGTGTAGGTTCCGACGGAGTGCGGTCGTGCACGTACTCCGGAGTGGAAAAAGCAGGCACTGAGCATCAGTAGTTATACTCTGTGCATCTTGAATTGTGTCGGGTTGCCACCATAGGATTTGATACACCCCATGGTGGGACCAGCACAGGTATCTACAATCAAAGCGGGGCCGAATGACACAAGTGGTAAACATATACGAGTAGGAGCTGATCGATAAAAAAATGATCATTTATCTTGAACACATGGTGCTAGTTGAAACACTTGAAAGGGGGTGCAGAGAAACAGTAATGAGTGTGATATCATATTCAGTCTTATTATCTTATTTCTAGGGTGTTTTCCTAGATTCAGCTTATTCATGTCATGGTCCTTTTTCTTATTTACATGATAAATAATCACTGGACTTACCAGACTCATGTCTGACCTATTTTCTTTCGTCTTCTTTTCTTCCATTCCCCCCCACCCTCCAGGTCCGCAGGGAGGGAATACTTCAGCTTAGTTCGGATCATTTCCAGCTTGAAGAGAGTATATATATTGCTTGGAATCTTTTTCCTTGGGCTATGGCTTTGGATACTCTCTTATTGGGGATTTATGCTGCCTTACTGTTGTTTTAGTGCTTCTTTTATGTTTTAATTCAAGATAGAGATTTTGTTGTAATAATTTGGAAGTTGGTTTAAGACAGTTGTTGTAATGTTTTAATTGAACCACGTACTTATGAAATAAATTTAGTTTTTCCGCTGTTTATATGTCAGTCTTGTAAATTATCTGTATCTTTTACCTATAATGCTCCACCGAAGTTAAGGCATTCCCTTTGTGAGTGACCTTAACGGAGGTGGGGTGTTTCATATAATATAAGCGTAATTTATAATATAAGCTCATGACAGCTTCAGATTGTTAATTAAATATTCGCATATATGTGTATATACGTGCGTCCACATATTCCATATGTTACTGATTTGCATATTCTTTCTCATTCAACTTACCTATTTTAGAACAAATTGTTCATAAGGTTCCAACCATTATTATTTTCTTATCAAGCAATGTCAATGTGAATCATAAAGATCGTATCATAATATCCAAAACATCTGATTTGGAACTGTATGGAACATTGGTTCAAATAAAATATGTAAACAACAAGTTGTTAATCAATATTGAAATTCTGGTTCAAATAAAATACATAAACTGTAATGACCCGCATTTTTCGGCGGTATAGTAATTAATTTATTTAATTATTTAAAAGGTGATTAAAAGGATTTAATGGTCGTTAAATTAAATAATGGTGAATATTTAATTAAAATAATAAATTAAATAATACATTTAATTCTGAAATAATCAGAATGGGCTGTAATGGCAATATGGTGTGAATTGGGCAATTCAAAATATATAATTCAGTTTAGAATTGAATTTAGATTAACGGATATATTATTTAAAACGAAGATTGAACGTATAATTTTATTATAATTATAATCGAGCTCGAAATGGCACTGCAGTTTGTAAATTGGCGATTCAAACTTCAAATGAATGTACAGGGTTCGTTTTAAATCAGATTTCTGTGAAACAAGAAACGTTCGGAGCTGGTGAAGTATATTTTTCTAGTTGAAGAGAAAAATCAGGATTTCGTTGTGTATATTTTGATTTATGTCCAAATCAAATTTTAGAAAAGTCGATGTGGAATTCCTTTATAATTAGTAATGCTTTATGTACGTTGTAAAAGGGTTTTCAATATATTTGAATATCGGGTTTGAATTTAGACAAGGTTCTTTTGAGACGTAGTGATAATTTAATTTTTAGAATTTTATTGTAATTTTTAATTAATTAATTAAGCAACTTTTTATTTGGAGTATTTTGCACCCTGTAATCAACATTTTTAGGTTTCACAAAATGAGTTAACCTACCGATATTATTATATTTTTGGAACCGTGTCACCTTACTCGTTACGACGGTATGTTTATTTCTGTCTATAGTGATCCGTAGAACAAGTGAAACTTTGTGTGGCAAAAACCAAATAACTTCACTTTGGAAACTAAAAACATTTTGTGTACCCTTACACTAAAAATATCCTAACCCTAATACCCTACATTTCCACGGTCAAAATAGTGGCACCATTCTCTTTTTCTCCAGCAAACGTGGAGGTGTAAACTACTCAAACAAACTTGTACCACTCAAATAAATACACTCCCCTATATAATAACCTTACCGTTCTTGTTAACCTAAAACTTTATCATTTCCTTCTCTGGTCTCAGCGAGTTGTAGCCGCCACTAAAGGAAAAAGAAACGAGAAATACCCTTCTCAACAAATCAAAAAAAAAATAGAGAAAAACTCCTTAAATCAGGTTATATATATATTTATATTCGAGATCCAGGTGTACTCCTCTACATTCGGGGATGCTTGTTGGTGGTTTCACGAAGAAAGAATTCGATACCCCTCATACAGGTCGCAACAACGTTCTGGAGTCGATGGGAAATATGTTTCCGATTTGAGGGAGCAGCGGACTGTCGGGAAGAAGAAAAGGAAGTAGGCCATGTTTTTGGAAAGGTGCTTGGCGTGGTCTGAAATACTGTGGGATATGTTGGAGTGTTGGGGAAGGTTGAAAGGGTGCTGAAGGAAGTAGACGGTTTGCAAAATAAGTGAACAAGGAATTAAAGGAGAAGAACTTGGGGAGTTTGAGTTTGTTTCGTGAGTACCATGTATTGTGTTGAACAAGGCTGGCATATGCATATGGTAATACTACTGCTAACAATGATTCAGTTACTGCTAATATATTGGATAACCAGTATTATCGAAATTAAATGAATTGGGAAGATTTGTTCAGATTGGATTCAGTTCTTTGTAGTGATGAAAGAAGGATAGTGGTATATTATTGGATAGGTTAGTTTGGGTACTGGGAGGGCAGTTAGCGTCAAAAACATGATGATGGAAGGTCTGATTTATTTCGAAACAGGGTGTATAATGTGGAACTGAAGTGGGTATTATATCGTGAAAAGGGGATAACAGTAGCAGGGTTGTATTGATGAATGCTACAGGGAGTTGGGTGTTCTAGAACGTGAAGTGATGGCAGTTTTGTTTCAAAAGAACGGGTAAGTGTGTGTTCATGAAGGAAACGGGTTTCTTTGGTTGTGAGGTATTGTTGGGTTTAAATCCGTGAAGAGGAACTGGAACAATTATTCTCATCCAAGAAGAAGGGGAAACAGTGGGTTTAAAACATGTGCAGTGGGCCTAAGAAAAGAACTACAAAAATTTGGATCCGATAGGATCGGATGGACGAGAACAACAAAATGCAACTGGTTTGGAATCTATTGGAGCACATTACAATTTATAGAGAAATAAATTGTATGATCAGAAACAACGACCGTAAATCGTTATTTAACGATTACGGGCAATGTGAGTAAAACTCGCCAACTCTAAACAGTTATATTTTTATAACGTATTTTTAGAACTGTTAATCATCTGTTGATTGTTGTGTGTTAACTGTTTGGTTGAATTGCTTGTGTATTGGTTGAAATTATAGATAACGATATATAGATATATATCGTTAATCAAATATTGATTCTGTCTAGCAGAATATTTCATAGTGAAATGAAATCGATGTTAATTATATTGTTTAACATCTGTGATGCAGGGAAACAGGTTGGAGGAATCCAACTAGATTCCTCAACATTTATTTTACTGTTTTTCATATATATTGTGATATATGATGTGATATATAATCTGGTGTCGATTATATGTGTTTGGACGATATTGATCATCGTGATTTGATATGTTGAACACCATAACACACCGGAATTTGGAAAAAAGGGGATTTTCAAAATGAATATTGAAATTAGGTTATTTATAAACTCAAAGGGGTTTTATAAAAGAGATAATATTTATAAAATCAAAGAAGAATTTATAAAGGAAATTATTTATAAATGGAATACTTATAAATAGAAAAATCTTTATAAATGGAATATTTATAAATAGGAAATATGTTTAAGTGGAATTTTATATGAAGGGAAATCTTTATAAATGGAATATTCATAAAGTGAATTATTTATTTAGAATAAATAAAATTATATATTTAAATGGATTATTTATTTGTTAAATAAATAGGATAAGATAAGGAGATATTGACTTAGAAAATAAATAAGTTATTAAAAGGACATTCAGTAGGAAATAAATAAGTTATAAAAAGGGATTTTTTATTTAGAGAATGAATAAAGAAATATTTGTAAACCATTTACAAATAAAATAGAAAGAGAAATATGTGTAAAACATTTACAAATAGATTATAAAGGAAATTTGTTAAATAAATAGGATAAGAAAAGTATATTTATTTGTTAAATAAATAGAATAAGATAAAAGGAAAATTTGTTTAGAAAACAAATAAGATATTATATAAGAAATATTTGCAACACATTTGCAAATAGAGTTGAAAAGGAAATATTCGCAAACCATTTGCAAATAGAATAGAGAAGGGAATATTTGCAAACCATTTGCAAATAGAATTTAAAAGGGTAATATTTGTAAACCATTTACAAATAAAAAATTAAAAAGGAAATATGGGCAAAGGCATTTAGAAAACAAATGGATTATAAAGGAAATATTTATCTTTGGATAAATAGGTATATATATAAGTCTGAACTTATATATGAAGAAGTAAATAGATAAAAGGAGCAGATTGATTTATAAATGATATTTATAAATTAAGTTAAATATTTATCATTTGGATAAATAGAATAAATAAGTCAAGACTTATATAAAGAAGTAAAAATCGATTTCAACATCGATGTTTGAAACTGAATAAGGACAAAGAGTTAATCAGTTAGGGTTAACCAGTTAGAGTAAAACCATTAGGGTTAACCAGTTAGGTTAAACCGTAGAGTCAAACCAGTTAGAGTTAATCAGTTAGAGTTTAATCGATAGACTTAAATCGAACTAGAGTTATTCAAATGGAGTTAATCGAATTTAGTTTATTCGAATAGAGTTGAAATGAGTTAATCGAATTTAGTTATTCGAAGTAAGATAATCGAATCAGAGATATTCGAAGTGAGATAATCGAATCGGAAATATTCAAAGTGAGTTGATCGAATCTAGTTATTCGACAGGAGTTAAATCGAATAAGATTTATTCGAAGAAGGAGATTATCGAATATAAGTATTCGAAAGTAAGCAAATCGAATATAAGTTATTCGAATAAGTTATTCGAATAAGAGTTAATCCAATAAGAGTTATTTGGTTGGAGTTATTCAAATAAGAGTTATAGAGTTAACTGAATAAGAGTAAATAAATTAGTTGTCGTTGTGTTATTCGAGTTAGGAAATAAAAGTCATATTAAAGATAATATATTTCGGATGCAGGAGATTATAACACCATTGTTATAATCATGTAAACTTGTAAAAGAAGGGGGTCCGTAAATAGAATCCGAGGGTTCTTAAGGAAGTGTTAAAGGGTTAAAAGATGAACTTACCCTATTTCGAGATTTGAAATGTTGTTCAGTTAAGGTCTGAGAGGTAGTTATACCTCAACTTGATTGGCTTCGTTTTTAATTTAAAAATGGTTAAGGTTCGAGAGTGAAAGTGGTTAAATGATTTTAGTAAATAAGTATAGTGGTTTGAGTTGTCGTCGTAATGTTGATTTAAAACATCTATTTAAATCCAAGTAAATAAGATTTGGAAATGTTTTCAAATAGAATCAGAAACGAAATCAAATATTGAAATTGGAAATATGAATTAGAAAAGGGAATGTTCATGTATAAGGAGTTAAGAAATGGAGTTAAGCTAAATCAGAATTTGACTGGAGACTGGTTAAGTTGAATGGTTTCCTAAGTGTCTATCTGATGCTGGTTTCGACCTTCGGGATTGGTACTTAGGGAATTGTTCTTATACTAGTTTACAATCAGAGACTGATAGTTGTAGAAGAATAGTGATACGTAAATAAGTTATGGAAATGTTTTCCAGCGTTAACGTATATTTTCTAAACATAGAAAATAAGGAACATATGAATATATATATATATATATATATGATTGATGATGGATTTGATAGAATTTCCATCTGGAAATAATATCGTTGTTTGCACACGTATTTTTCTTTGATAGTTAACTCACTGACTATCGAAGTTTTTTACCATTTTAACGTTGTTAATATGGAGAGACCGGTTGGATTATTATCCAAAGAACCACTATGTATTGGCATAAGCATTGCGAATCATATATGCCAAAGATAATTGAAGACAGATTAAGGTGCATGCGCTATTGTATAAGTCTTAGATAACAGTGCCTAAGATGGATGTACTGAATAGTGCCTTCGGTTCATCCTGTTCCTGGATGACTTGTATGGATGAATGTCTGACAGAGTATTTCTAGAAAGGTCACGTACATTGATTTCTTCAACCGTACCAAGAGTGGAAGCGGAGAAGGAAACTTCTTTAGCTAACACGTAATGTACTGTTGTAGACGTCAATTAGTGATTTTCTATGGATCTGACAATGTGGCATTCGAAGTGAACCTGATGTGATGATAAAGCGTAGCTTCTAGCCTCACAACCGGGAAATGACAAAAATTGGGCAGGCGGCATGGCTATGTAGGTCGCACCTATTAGGGTGTAAAATTACCTGATCTAGAGTTTCATTTACTTCTAAAAATCTATTGTTGATGCTGTCCCATTCGGGAAACGGTTGTTGATCCCAACCATTGGTGATATACATTCGATACACTCAAGCGAAATGAGTGGTCGGTCATGTGTGGCCGGGTTGCAAGATGTTCTTGTTGAACCCAGTGTATTCCTCTCTAGAGGTACACTAGAGAAAGGTGGTTCCATATCTTGTCATAGTTGGAAATCCATTAACCAATACATGCTTGCGGTTTTGATTGTATACTATATATGTAGAACGTGAGATGAAAGCATTTCTGCTAGATAATTATTATATTATGGTTGATAGACATTATTATAATATCAAAAGGTTTTTGATATAAAGATATTTTGGATTCTCATAAGGGAAAACCATTCCGTTATATGGCGTGGTCTTATGAGATATCGTTTACTTGTTCAAACCGTTTTAGATTGTTTTACTCATACCAGTCCCATGACTGACCCGGAGTTTATTTTGTTTTGTTTTCCCTAAACTCTTGGGTGCCCGATTTTGTATGGGCAGTCAAGTAGTCGGGATATACAGATACTTGAAGAGCTGGAGCAGGAGGCTTCAGGATTATATAACTATGGTTTATTTCCGCTGTGTTGTAAGTGTTGTACTCTGATAATGATGTATATTCAAGTACATATTTATATTTCAAAGTTATGTTTTACACATTATATGTTATTCATTCTATTCATTCCGCTGTGAGATTCGTGCTACTCTGATTATGTCCTCCTCCTTCTTCTTCTTCTATTCTATATGTTTCTATCTTATCTATTCTCACCCTCTAACTTCTTTCTATTAGTTCCTGGTTTCCAGTGCAATTTGGTTTGGACTTGTGTTATTTAGTCAGCTCAAATTCTACCGGATTTTCGGGTCACTACAATTGGTATCAGAGCTTAAGGTTAAGTGAATTACCTTGGCTCTGTTGCGTAACTCAGTAGAGGTAGGGTTAGTAATACCCTAGATTGAGTTTGAGTGTATATATACGAGTGAACGTATTTGTTATTCGATATAAAAATATTGTTTTATATTTTGAAGATTTATTGGTTGAGCTGTTTATGAACTCTGGTCGATCGGTTTGATCCACTGTATCGGTAGGAGTTTCTAAACATTTGAATACGATGAACCAACATGGTATGTTTTGAAAAGAGGGTAAATGAAATAATTTTACCCAAATTATATTTTGGTATCTATTTGGCAATAATATAGTATATTGGTTGTGTTGGTTGTTATTATAATCGAATGAGATTATAAAAAGGTGAAATGGTTATACGTAACTAATCAGAATTCATATAAGTAAAGTATGTGAAATAAGATGAACTAAATCTGAAATTTAAAATCAGAACTGGAATTAAGAGTAAGGAAATTTTAAAATCCTGGGAGATTTTAAATTGGTTTGGAAGCATTGTGAATGGTATTTTGAAATGTTTTTCAAAATGGAAATGTTTAAGAAATGAGTTTTGAAAATGTTATAGTATTGAACTCACTTCGATCGCTGGGAAATAATTCTGATGATGGTGTACACATCATCAGTGTCATTTTCGAGTTTCTAAGTGACGGATTACGACCAAAGATTTTGTTTTTGAAATGTTTTGAGAAAACAAGTTGTTTAGAAATTCAAAGGTTTTAAATTGGTATTGTGGTTTCAAATTGATTTGAAATGAACCCAGGAATTTAAATTCTGGAATATAAATTTAACTGATTAAGTTAAATAGATTGAAATGGTAAAAGAAAATTAGAATTTAACTTAAATCCAAGTTAAATTAAAACTGAATTGGATTATAGAATAATCTGGAATAGAATTGAATGGATAAGTCAAGAATTTGAAATTTAGCTTGGACTTAGAATTTTAAAATCAAGAATGGTACTTGAGATTAAGATTTGGAATTTGGCTTGGATAAGCGAATGATTGGGTTTGAGGATAAGAACTGATTAGAGTTCGATTGTGATGGCATTAGTATCTGCTGAATTTGCAGCAGATGGAAACGATATAATGATATGCCCGACAAAAAGGTACAAGTTTATATTTCTATTGGATATGAGATTTATGAGCCGAATTGGCAAGCCGCTTGGCATTTTGATTTTCTTTTGGGTTGGAGATGGCCCAGACGGGCGAGTTATGGTTGTACCGATTGAGCCGTACAAAGGAGGTTATGGCGAAATTTTTCGGGTGTTAGAAAATTTCAGAATTTTTGTAAATTTTCAATAATAAGAATGAATTAATATTTTAATTGAAATTAAATTGGTTCAGTTGAAACTGAAGATTTAGACGTGAACAAATAAATTCTAACCAGTCGAGGGTTTGTTTTCTACCTTAGTAATTTCGAGGACGAAATTATTTTAAGTGGGGAAGAATGTAATGACCCTCATTTTTCGGCGGTATAATAATTAATTTATTTAATTATTTAAAAGGTGATTAAAAGGATTTAATGGTTGTTGAATTAAATAATGGTGAATATTTAATTAAAATAATATATTAAGTAATATATTTAATTCTGAAATAATCAGAATAGGCTGAAATGGCAATATGGTGTGAATTGGGCAATTCAAAATATACAATTCAGTTTAGAATTGAATTTAGATTAACGAATATATTATTTAAAACGAAGATTAAACGTATAATTTTATTATAATTATAATCGAGCTCGAAATGGCGCTGCAGTTCGTAAATTAGCGATTCGAACTTCAAATGAATGTACAGGGTTCGTTTTAAATCGGATTTCTGTGAAACAAGAAACATTCGGAGCTGGTGAAGTATATTTTTCTAGTGGAAGACAAAAATCGGGATTTCGTCGTGTAGATTTTGATTTATGTCCAAATCAAATTTTAGAAAAGTCGCTGTGGAATTCCTTTATAATTAGTAACGCTTTATTTACGTTATAAAAGGGTTTTGAATATCGGGTTTGAATTTAGACAAGGTTCTTTTGAGACGTAGTGATAATTTAATTTTTAGAATTTTATTGCAATTTTTAATTAATTAATTAAGAAACTTTTTATTTGGAGTATTTTACACCCTGTAATCTACATTTTTAGGTTTCACAAAATGAGTTAACCTACCGATATTATTATATTTTTGGAACCGTGTCACCTTACTCGTTACGACGGTATGTTTATTTCTGTCTATAGTGATCCGTAGAACAAGTGAAACTTTGTGCGGCGAAAACCAAATAACTTCACTTTGGAAATTAAAAACATTTTGTATACCCTTACACTAAAAATATCCTAACCCTAATACCCTACATTTCCACGGTCAAAATAGTGGCACCATTCTCTTTTTCTCCAGCAAACATGGAGGCCTAAACTCCTCAAAACAAACTTGTACCACTCAAATAAATACACTCCCCTATATAATAACCTTACCGTTCTTTTTAACCTAAAAACTTTATCATTTCCTTCTCTGGTCTCAGCGAGTTGTAGCCGCCACTAAAGCAAAAAGAAACAAGAAATACCCTTCTCAACAAATCAAAACAAATAGAGAAAAATTCCTTAAATCAGATTATATATATTCGAGATCCTAGTGTACTCCTCTACATTCGGGGATGCTTGCTGATGGTTTCGCGAAGAAAGAATTCGTTACCCCTCATACAGGTCCCAACAACGTTCTGGAGTTGATGGGAAATATGTTTCCGATTTGAGGGAGCAGCGGACTGTCGGGAAGAAGAAAAGGAAGTAGGCCATGTTTTTGGAAAGGTGCTGGGCGTGGTCTGAAATACGGTGGGATATGCTGGAGTGTTGGGGAAGGTTGAAAGGGTGCTGAAGGAAGCATACGTTTTGTAGAATAAGCGAACAAGGAATTAAAGGAGCAGAACTTGGAGAGTTTGAATTTGTTTCGTGAGTACCATGTATTGTGTTGAACAAGGCTGGCATATGCATATGGTAATACTACTGCTAACAATGATTCAGTTACTTCTAATGTATTGGATAACTAGTATTATCGAAAATAAATGAACAGGGAAGATTTTTTCAGATCGGATTCAGTTCTTTGTAGTGATGAAAGAAGGATAGTGGTATATTATTGGATAGGTTAGTTTGGATACTGGGAGGGTTGTTGGCGTCAAAAACATGATGATGGAAGGTCTGATTTATTTCGAAACAGGGTGTATAATGTGGAACTGAAGTGGGTATTATATCGTGAAGAGGGGATAACAGTAGCAGGGTTGTATTGATGAATGCTACAGGGAGTTGGGTGGTTTAGAACGTGAAGTGATGGCAATTTTGTTTCAGAAGAACGGGTTAGTGTGTGTTCATGAAGGAAACGGGTTTCTTTGGTTATGAGGTATTATTGGGTTTAAATCCGTGAAGAGGAACTGGAACAATTATTCTCATCCAAGAAGAAGGGGAAACAGTGGGTTTAAAACATGTGCAGTGGGCCTAAGAAAAGAACTACGAAAATCTGGATCCGATAGGATCGGATGGACAGGAACAACAAAATGCAACTGGTTTGGAATCTATTGGAGCACGTTACAATTTATAGCGAAATAAATTTTAAGATCAGAAACAACGACCGTAAATCGTTATTTAACGATTAAGGACAATGTGAGTAAAACTTACCAACTCTGAACTGTTATATTTTTATAACGTATTTTTAGAACTGTTAATCATCTGTTGATTGTTGTGTGTTAACTGTTTGGTTGAATTGCTTGTGTATTGGTTGAAATTATAGATAACGATATATAGACATATATCGTTAATCAAATATTGATTCTGTCTAGCAGAATATTTCATAGTGAAATGAAATCGATGTTAATTATATTGTTTAACATCTGTGATGCAGGGAAACAGGTTGGAGGAATCCAACTAGATTCCTCAACATTTATTTTACTGTTTTTCATATATATTGTGATATATGATGTGATATATAATCTGTTGTCGATTATATGTGTTTGGACGATATTGATCATCGTAATTTGATATGTTGAACACCATAACACACCGGAATTTGGAGAAAAAGGGATTTTCAAAATGAATGTTGAAATTAGGTTATTTATAAAATCAAAGGGGTTTTATAAAAGAGATAATATTTATAAAATCAAAGAAGAATTTATAAAGGAAATTATTTATAAATGGAATACTTATAAATAGAAAAATCTTTATAAATGGAATATTTATAAATAGGAAATATTTTTAAGTGGAATTTTATATGAAGGGAAATCTTTATAAATGGAATAGTCATAAAGTGAATTATTTATTTAGAATAAATAAAATTAGATATTTAAATGGATTATTTATTTTTTAAATAAATAGGATAAGATAAAGAGATATTGACTTAGAAAATAAATAAGTTATTAAAAGGACATTCAGTAGGAAATAAATAAGTTATAAAAAGGGATTTTTTTTATTTAGAGAATGAATAAAGAAATATTTGTAAACCATTTACAAATAAAATAGAAAGAGAAATATGTGTAAAACATTTACAAATAGGTTATAAAGGATATTAGTTTGTTAAATAAATAGGATAAGAAAAGGATATTTATTTGTTAAATAAATATAATAAGATAAAAGGAACATTTGTTTAGAAAACAAATAAGATATTATATAAGAAATATTTGCAACACATTTGCAAATAGAGTTGAAAAGGAAATATTCGCAAACCATTTGCAAATAGAATAGAGAAGGGAATATTTGCAAACCATTTGCAAATAAAATTTAAAAGGGTAATATATGTAAACCATTTACAAATAAAGATTTAAAAAGGAAATATGGGTAATGGCATTTAGAAAACAAATGGATTATAAAGGAAATATTTATCTTTGGATAAATAGAGATATATAAAAGTCTGAACTTATATATGAAGAAGTAAACAGATAAAAGGAGCAGATTGATTTATAAATGATATTTATAAATTAAGTTAAATATTTATCATTTGGATAAATAGAATATATAAGTCAGGACTTATATAAAGAAGTAAAAATTGATTTCAACATCGATGTTTGAAACTGAATAAGGACAAAGATTTAATCAGTTAGGGTTAACCTGTTAGAGTAAAACCATTAGGGTTAACCAGTTTCGTTAAACCGTAGAGTTAAACCAATTAGAGTTAATCAGTTAGAGTTTAATCGATAGAGTTAAATCGAATTTGAGTTATTCAAATGGAGTTAGTCGAATTTAGTTTATTCGAATAGAGTTGAAATGAGTTAATCGAATTTAGTTATTCGAAGTGAGATAATCGAATCAGATATATTCAAAGTGAGATAATCGAATCGGAAATATTCAAAGTGAGTTGATCGAATCTAGTTATTCGACATGAGTTAAACCGAATAAGATTTATTCGAAGAAAGAGATTATCAAATATAAGTATTTGAAAGTAAGCAAATCGAATATAAGTTATTCGAATAAGTTATTTGAATAAGAGTTAATCCAGTAAGAGTTATTAGGTTGGAGTTATTCAAATAAGAGTTATAGATTAGAGTTAACCGAATAGTAGTAAATAAATTAGTTATCGTTATATTATTCGAGTGAGGAAATAAAAGTCATATTAAAGATAATATATTTCGGATGTAGGAGATTATAACACCATTGTTATAATCATGTAAACTTGTAAAAGAAGGGGGTTCGTAAATAGAATCCGAGGGTTCGTAAGGAAGTGTTAAAGGGTAAAAGATGAACTTACCCTATTTCGAGATTTGAAATGTTGTTTAGTTAAGGTCTGAGAGGTAGTTATACCCCTACTTGATTGGCTTCGTTTTAAATTTAGAAATGGTTAAGGTTCAAGAGTGAAAGTGGTTAAGTGATTTTAGTAAATAAGTATAGTGGTTTGAGTTGTCGTCGCAATGTTGATTTAAAACATCTGTTTAAATCCAAGTAAAGAAGATTTGGAAACGTTTTCCAAATAAAACAGAAATGAAATCAAATATTGAAATTGGAAATATGAAATAGAAAAGGGAATGTTCATGTATAAGGAGTTAAGAAATGAAGTTAAGCTAAATCATAATTTGACTGGAGACTGGTTAAGTTGAATGGTTTCCTAAGTCTCTATCTGATGTTGGTTTCGACCTTCGGGATTGGTACTTAGGGAATTGTTCTTATACTAGTTTACAATCAGATACTGATAGTTGTAGAAAAATAGTGATACGTAAATAAGTTATGGAAATGTTTTCCAACGTTAACGTATATTTTCTAAACATAGAAAATAAGGAACATATGAATATATATATATATATATAGAGAGAGAGAGAGGGAGATATATATATATGATTGATAATGGATTTGATAGAATTTCCATCTGGAAATAATATCGTTGTTTGCACACGTATTTTTCTTTGATAGTTAACTCACCGACTATCGAAGTTTTTGACCATTTTAACGTTGTTAATATGGAGAGACCGGTTGGATTATTATCCAAAGAACCACTCTGTATTGGCATAAGCGTTGCGAATCATATATGCCAAAGATAATTGAAGACGGAGTAAGGTGCAGGGGCTATTGTATAAGTCTTAGATAACAGTGCCTAAGATGGATGTACTGAATAGTGCCTTCGGTTCATCCTGTTCCTGGATGACTTGTATGGATGAATGTCTGACAGAGTATTTCCAGAAAGGTCACGTACATTGATTTCTTCAACTGTACCAAGAGTGGAAGCGGAGAAGGAAACTTCTTTAGCTAACACGTAATGTACTGTTGTAGACGTCAATTAGTGATTTTCTATGGATCTGACAATGTGGCATTCGAAGTGAATCTGATGTGATGATAAAGTGTAGCTTCTAGCCTCACAACCGGGAAATGACAAAAATCGGGCAGCCAGCATGGCTACGTAGGTCGCACCTATTAGGGTGTAAAATCACCTGATCTAGAGTTTCATTTACTTCTAAAAATCTATTGTTGATGTTGTCCCATTCGGGAAACGGTTGCTGATTCCAACCGTTGGTGATATACATTCGATACACTCAAGCGAAATGAGTGGTCGGTCACGTGTGGCCGGGTTGCAAGATGTTCTTGTTGAACCCAGTGTATTCCTCTCTAGATGTACACTAGCGAAAGGTGGTTCCATACCTTGTCATAGTTGGAAATCTATTACCCAATACGTGCTTGCGGTTTTGATTGTATACTGTATATAGAACGTGAGATGAAAGCATTTCTGCTAGATAATTATTATATTGTGGTTGATAGACATTATTATAATATCAAAAGGTTTTTGATATAAAGATATTTTGGATTCTCATAAGGGAAAACCCGTTCCATTATACGGCGTGGTCTTATGAGATATCGTTTACTTGTTCAAACCGTTTTAGATTGTTTTACTAATACCAGTCCCATGACTGACCCAGAGTTTATCTTGTTTTGTTTTCCCTAAACTCTTGGGTTCCCAATTTTGTACGGGCAGTCAAGTAGTCGGGATTTACAGATACTTGAAGAGCTAGAGCAGGAGGCTTCAGGATTATATAGCTATGGTTTATTTCCGCTGTGTTGTAAGTGCTGTACTCTGATAATGATGTATATTCAAGTACAGATTTATATTTCAAAGGTATGTTATATATATTATATGTTATTCATTCCGTTGTGAGATTCGTGTTACTCTGATGATGTCCTCCTCCTCCTTCTTCTTCTATTCTATATGTTTCTATCTTATCTAATCTCACCCTCTAACTTCTTTCTATTAGTTCCTGGTTTCCAGTGCAATTTGGGTTGGACTTGTGTTATTTAGTCAGCTCAAATTCTACCGGATTTTCGGGTCACTACATAAACAAGTTCAAGTTGTTAAACTGTATTGAACTTCTGGTTCAACTATATTGAACTTCTGGTTCAAATAAAATATTAAAAACTTCAAGTTGTTAAAATTTATTCTTCAATACAATATGTAAATATAAATATATAAGCAAGATATAACTCATTTTGACAATTATGCAATCTTTGGATGCATTATCATTGTCCGCATATGATGTAAATTTTTTAAGAAGTACCATGTTATTATTTCACTCGGTTTCAATAAAGCTTCAGGCTTATAAATTACGAAGTATTTCAAGTTCACTGACTAAGGAACTTCAAGTTCCTATGCATAAATATACACACATACATATGTATATCAGTTTTATAAATTTATGTTGAACTTCTGGTTCTCAATCTTTTAACATACTTCTATTTTAGAAGCTTTTACATTCTTGTTAATTGTCAAGAATTCAAAATTGTAAACTTTATCAGAAAAATTCCCTTTTTCATAATACAACACTTCAGGTCTCAGATCTGAGTGATACAACTTCTTCAATTACATTAGATATTAGTTGCCAAATACATCGAATAATAATACATACGACTATTCATATTCCAAGCACAAACATACATCTAAGCTACAACAACAAATGATTTTAATACATTTATAATAATATGGCAATACAATACATATTACCATAACGATACATTTAATGCATTTATTATAAAAATAACGGAAATAACCATTATAAAGCCTAAATATATGATCAAGTTAATAAATTTTACTTAAATCGACAGAATAAAATTTGGATCTAGCTGCAGTAATGATCAACGACAAAACTGAAATAAACAACTTATAGTTATACTGCATTTCTAAATAATCAAATTTTCTAAAATATCGTATATATGCATAATATCTTATCAAGAATTAAGTAGAAATGCATAATTATAGAACCGAGATTTTACATTCTTTAATATTATATATTCTAAAAACTTACAAATCTATACATAAAATTAACAAATATAAAAATTACATGCTTTAGATTCAAATTATACAATCCGTATAAAAATCTTTTAGATCTTTCTTTTTAATATCAAAATATCTCTTGCCATTATAGAAACTGCAGGTTCTAAATTTTCCGTTTTTATAACAAAAATTGCTTCTGCATACACTTCAGGTGTGCTAAATAAAGATCAATATTTAAATCTTAGCTTATGATCTTCGAGATGCATATTTTCTTTTTTAGGAAAAATTTATGAACTTTTTCTACAAATATTTTATCACCTTTAATTGTAGAAATCTCTTCTGGAGATATTTTATTATTTTCAAATAAACATATCTCTTCTTGAGATATTTTACAATTTTCAAATATACAAATATCCTCTAAAGATATTTTGCTATCACGGCTTCTGGGATGAACTTATCTCCTCTAGAGATAAATATATACAAACTATTGGAATGTCATATCAATATACAAAAATATGCATCAAACCTTAAATGCATTAACAAAATTAAGTGCATTAAATAAAAATAAGATTCAAGAGAGAAAAGAAATCACTACTTCTGGAGTGTGATATTCCTTTAGGGAACATATCTTTTATTTATGTAATTTCAATACAACAAAATAATCTCTAACTTCTCTTCTAGGATGTTAGATTTGCTACATAAAATTAAATCTTTAAAACATCTCTTCAAGAGATTAATATGCATACTATATCTTTAGGATATGCAGTTAATATAAATTGTACATGAAAGATGTCAGTTAGATAAAACCCGTTTAGAGATTTTCTATTGAATCCAATGTTATTGTCACATATTATAATGTGTGTGTCTCTTTTAACTTCTTTTGAAAGTGCAATCTTTTTATGTCACAACTTTTAAGAAAGCTTCACACTTCAAATTTTTTTCTTCAACGTATGAACTTCAGGTTCACATTATTTCAGATTCCAAATAACTAATATACTTTATGATTTTTCATTTGATTATGAACTTCAGGTTCCTCATTTGCATATGAACTTCAGGTTCCTCATTTGAAAATAAAAATTATATATGAACTTCATGTCATATGAACTTCATGCCAAATGAACTTTAGGTCATTTACATATGAACTTCGGGTTTCTGATTTGAAAGAATTGGTTTACATCATGAGTTTTTGTAACAACCCGAAAAATCAGAACCAATTTATTTTTTTTTATTTTGGCAATTTTAATGAATTTTGAATATATAAAATGATTTATTTTAAATAATAATGACTAGAAATTTATTTTGAATAGGATTAGAACGTATAAATTTATTTAAATCGAAGTTAGAATTAAATATTTATTTTAATTATAAAAGGAATTGGAAATGGCGCGGTAGTTTGAAAATTCAATTTCAAATTTCAAATGGATGCACAAGATTCAAAATAAATCGGATTTTAGTGAAATAAGAAATATTAGAATCTATTTGAAAATAACTTTCCAACGAATCCAAAAAATTGAAATTTCATAGCAGGAATAAAAAGTTATGCCCAGTTGAAAATTCAGAACAGTCGCTATGGAAATATAGCCCTTAAAAATAGGGATTTTGCAAACGACCACCGTTTTCGACGAAACCACTTTGGTTGGATCCGGAATGTCAAATTATTACGAGATTCCAATTTCCATAATTTTTTGAATCAATATGTGAGCGTGGCGGATTTAAACGTGTTTGGTCATTTTAGTTTGAATTGAATCATCTGGAAAAAGACCGTTTTTCAAACGGTATCCAAATTCGACGAAATTAGTTTTGTTAGGACCGTATCGTTAAAACATAGCCAGATTAATGTTTCTAGAATTTTAGAAGTCATTATATGGATCTAGTAAATTAAAACGTATGTTAAAATCAAATTTAAAAGGTATATTATTTTATATTTTGAATTTGGTAAAAACATATCGAAACAGCCGAACTGGCTTTCGAGACATATTCCATTGTGTTCAGAATGGGGGTAATTAGCTAGGGGCGACAGTCGTTGGGCTCGATTCAGAGTTTGAATTTGAAACTAACTTTTTGAAAATAAATTAAATTAATAAATATATTTTATAAATCCCTCCCCTTAATGCTTTTTCTTTCCCGTTCAAAGTCAACCCCCCTCCATTTCTCGTTCAATTCGAAAAAAGAAAAAAAGAAAAAAAGGGGGAACTACGGACTCCCCATCGCGCCCCCCCTCTCCTCACGCCTCCCTCCCCTTTCCCGAACCCAATGCCCCGTCCCCCCAAACCCTAG
This sequence comes from Allium sativum, assembly GCA_030737875.1. Classification (NCBI taxonomy): domain Eukaryota; kingdom Viridiplantae; phylum Streptophyta; class Magnoliopsida; order Asparagales; family Amaryllidaceae; genus Allium; species Allium sativum. Next base: position 1,038,657,406 of record CM060916.1, on the reverse strand, counting down.
GACCCGCTGCCAGTCCCCTGTTCCACCGCCGATTTGCTGAGAGCACCCCATGCAAGCACAAGCACCCCACACTCCTCCGACTTCGGCAGTGAGTTTTTGGTTTAATTAATTTATTTAAAAAGCAATTATTGTTTCTTTTCAGTTTTTAAATATAATTAGCATTGTAGAAAGGTTAGATTTTTATGATTAAAAAGATGAGGTTTTTATGATCAAAAAGTTGATATTTTTATGATTCTAAAGATTTGATTTTTATATGACAAGAAGATTTGATTTTTTTATATGATAAAGATATGATTTTTAAATAAGTAAAATTATAATTTTTAGTTAAATAAAAAGATGCGATTTTTGAAAACGAAAAGATGCGATTTTTAAACATATAAAAATTCGATTTTTATATATGAAGTAGCGATGTAAAAGTTGAATTTTTATTATGAAGTTAGCGAAGTAAAAATATAATTTTTATATGTGTACAGTAGTAAAAATATAGTTTTTAGAGATATAAAAATATTATTTTTAAATATGAAGTAGCATTTTAGAAATATGATTTTTATAATATAATAGTGGTTTAAAAATATGATTTCTATTATATGAATGGTTTAAATAAAAATATGATTTTTATTTATGTAACGAATTAAAAATATGATTTTTAATATAAACTGTGTGAAACAGATTATGTGGAAATCACGAAGAAGAACGCTACGCACTGGAAATAAAACCGTTCAGAAATAAAGAATGGAGGAGTGGATCCCAAAAGTGAGAACTCTCTCACTGAATTCTTCGTACATTTATTTATTTTATAACTAAATATATGAACTGCTCCTCGTCGTCCACAGACCATGGACGACTTGTTTGGTTGTGTGTTTGGATTGATTTGTTTGCATGGATTTGGTTTGTGATGTGAAATGAAAAATAAAATATTCATGTATTGAATAAAATATTTTATTGTTAAAAATATAATTTTTAACGTGTATATGAATAGAATAAATATTCATTTACAAACCGGATGGTTTATTTATGTACACTTATTTATCTGATATTGATTGGGACGATAAATTTTACATATCTTCCAACCGCACAAATAATAATCAGTGTTTGTTGTTTAAAACCCCACATGGGTATTGGGATGATATATGACGTACACTAATCCCAATTGTTTTAGTTGTATGTCGATCGATTGGTAGACAGGCTGTTATAAGCATTAAATATTTATATTTAATGCTTATGCGGTGTAGAATGCACTTTGGATGATGGTTAATTGTTTATCATTGTTGTTCGATACATGTATTGATTGAAATCCATATAAATAACATTACATGGTAATTGACTGTGTCTGATTCCAGTTCAGAAAGAATGAATATTTTAAAATAACGAATATTTTAAAATAATATTCAGTAAAGGATCAAAAATCTGATTTTGATGTCCGATTTTGGATGGACACGAAAATATTTAAATATATAAAGTCGTATTAACACCATTTTGACGTGAATGATACTTATATCGATTTTATTCATTTTTATAATGAACATTGAAACGGAAGTGATTTCAAAATCTAATGTTTTGAAAATATTATCATTTTTATATTGATGATATGGAATATTCAATTTTGATTTGAAATTGAATATGAAGATTAAATCGTTTTGAAAACGAATTTAAAACAGTATATAAAATACGTTTTAAAAGGAAATCGATGAAATATATATAATATATATTATATATATTTAATGGCCTAAATAGAAGGCATCGCGCCGTGTTAGTTCGCGAATTTCGACCATTGACTTCAAATGGACATTACGGAAGATCCGACCATCAGATTCTCCTAAAACCAGAACCATTGGGTTCGTACCGAAAAGAGATTTCCAACGAATATTAGAGATTTGAAATCTAATGGTTGGATTTGTAATCATGTCCAAATCAAATTTGGAAAAGGTCGCTGTAAGTGCAGTTCGATGGCCGTTTATGGAAATAGACTGTATGGGCCTTGATAAAATTATTAAAAATATCAATAATTTGTGTAAAATCATAATAAATGATTTGGAAAGAATTGGGATGAAAAATTCCATATTGGAAAAGATAAAAATATTTTTTTTCGAAATGAACTAGTTATGAACTAGAATTACAATCCAATATTTTTGAATAAATAAACTGGATTTGAAATGGTTTTAAAAATAACTAGAATTTCCAATATATGAATTGGAATGGATTTGAATCGAAATTATCTTCAGAATATTTCGATATTGGATTCCGTGATTATACGGACATTATGGAGGAATTTGGAAGATATACATATTGTTATTCCAATACGATGTTGGTTGAGTTCAGAATTTGATATTGAATATAAGCCGATATATTTTCTATTCAGGGCCTTGTATTTAATATCAAATGGGATTTTGGGTTTGTCGTGAACGGTGTCTTCACTAACACTGTTCTTAAACCCAGTTGAGAAAATATTAAATCTTTTTATTAAGATTTAATGAAGTTTACCAATTAATTAACATTTAATTGGAATTGAATTGAAATTGGTTTTTGGGTTTATCGTGAACGGTGTTTTAGATAACACTTGTTCTTTAACCCGATCAACAATGGAATGAGATTTTGGGTTTGTCGTGAATGGTATCTTTAATAACATTGTTCTTAAACCCAATGGAGTTAAGGAAATTAGAAACAAACTGGAGATTAGCTAAGTTGAATGATTTTTTGGGTATTGATCTGATGTTGGTTTTGGCCTTCGGGATTAATACTTAGGGAATTGTTCTCTTACTAATTTACGGTTAGAGACTGATGGAATGGTTTCTTCATTAACACTGTTCTGAAACCCCGTGTGGGAAGAATAAGTTTTTTAACTAAGATTTAAAGAAGAATTACCAATTAATTAAACATTTAATTGAAATTGAAATGGAATGTGAATTGGTTTTATTGTGAACTGTGTTTTTAACAACATTCGTTCTTTAACCCGATTCACAGTGAAATATGATTTGGAATTTATAAATCTTTTGATTAAGATTTAGGGGAAATTCCCAAAGTAAAGTTTTCCAGTTTAATAAAATAAATTGGAATGGAATGGAATTCGATTAGGTAATAATCGAAGTGAACTTCTGTGGAGGAAGACTGTTACTATATATGGAATTTGAGAGGCTTTGCCGTTATTCCATTTATATTATCGGTTGGATATGGAAGTTTATATTGATTATATATATTGATCTGTTTTTCGTGAAGATTCCATAATTAATGGAATGGAATTTTGGGTTTATCGTGAACTGTGTTTTAAATGACATTAGTTCTTTAACCCAGTTAAAGATAAGATTAATTTCTTAACTTTGAATAATCATTAATGATTTTTGAGATTAAAACTGAATTGGAATTTTAATGAATCTTTATTTAGATTGAAAAAGAGGCTGCGATAATTTAAATTACCAAAATCGGGAAATGATCGAGAATGGAGTAGCACCAGTTTTACTCCAAGCGATAGTTAAATCTTTAATTAAATTTGAACGTGAAATGTAATTAACTTTACCGATAATACTGTGGTGTTAAATATGAAGTATCACCAGTTTTGCTTCATGGGATGAATAGATTGGGATCGGGAAATTAAACAAATGATTACTTCAGTCTGGTTCGCTAATCTTGACTAGTTTGGATAAACCATAATTTGGTTTGAATTGATATCTAAAGGAAGATTAAGGAATAAATTTAAAGAATTTATCTTTGATAAAATTAATGGGAACCTTTCCCAAAAGATATGAATATTTAAATAAAAGAATATTCAGAATTAGAATGAGGCGTATGTTGTGTTTTTATAGTACTTGTTTATAATATACGCGAGTTATTGGGAAAGACAGGGTTTATCCCATTCTGTATAACTGATTCGACGATGAGTCGATGATGAAGACGGTGGTTGAAGACCGAAGGTCTTCACATCGTTTGGATGATTACTGATGTCTTGATTGGGCTGTACACCCAAGAAAAGGTAATAAGTGGTGATCGTTCCAGACGTACTTGGAGATCGATCGGATATGTGAGGTCCTCTCTCCTGTATTGGACATACGAGACGAGGAATAAGGTGCCTTCGGTTTCGATCGGACCCAGAACGAACTTGTAAATGAATGTGTGTCTAACGACGGATTTCATTTGTGTGATTGATAGACATCAGTTGCATAGCATGAATTGCCTGTGTGGCTTTCTGAGATGCAAAGGATCGAGGCTTCTGTTGAAAAGCCGAGTCTTGTGGTTGATGATCAAAGCACGACTTTAATATTGCATAGCTTTGTGTATAGCGTTAATTCACGAACCTCACACCCCGGTGTGAACCAGAAACGGGAGAGGACATCAGGGAGGGCATGCGTTTCCTTCTAGCTGGGAGTGGTGTCTGGGTTTTGCATGCCCAGACATTTTACTTATGTGGATGATGGATAGCGGGGCGCCCCTGATATATCGGTACTGCGGGGCCGATGGATGATATGGTATTTATACAGACCAGATTTATGCCCCATAGGGCGAGGAAACGTTGTGTTCAGGCATTTTAATCCACATTGAGTGGACCGGCCCTGACGATCCAAAGGCTTGACTGAGTACTTGCCTGAGACATGGGCTAGATTGTCTCAAAGCGGTAAGGACGATCCCTTGCCTTGGTTCACAGACGGAAATCCAACTTCCAATACGTGACAATTGCTGTTTTTATTGTAGAGCCTAGTATTGGCGACATGGTATATGGTACCTGTAATGACCAGCACTTTCAACGGTATAATAATTAATTTATTTAATTATTTAAAGGGTGATTAAAAGGATTTAATGGTCGTGGAATTAAATAATGGTGAATATTTAATTAAAATAATAAATTAAATAATATATTTAATTCTGAAATAATCAGAATTGGCTGAAATGGCGATATGGTGTGAACTGGATCATCTGTGATATTTAATTCAGTTTAGAATTGAGTTAGAATAACGAATATATTATTTGAACGACAGTTTGAATGTATAATTATATTATAATTAAAATCGAGCTTGAAATGGCGCTGCAGTTCGTAATTTGGCGATTCGAACTTCAACTGAATGTACACGGTTCGTTTTAAATCGGATTTCTGTGAAACAAGAAACGTGTGGAGCTGGTGGAGTATATCTTTCTAGTGGAAGAGGAAAACCGAGATTTCGTTGTGTAGATTTTGATTTACGTCCAAATCAAATTTTAAAATAGTCGCTATAGAATCGTTTATCGACCGTAACGGTTTATTCGATATAACTAGATATCGGTTGTGAATTTAGACAAGGTTCTTTTGAGAAGTAGTGATAATTTAATTTTTAGGATTTTATGGTAATTTTTAATTAATTAAATAAGCAACTTTTTATTTGGAGTATTTGGCATCCTGTATCGACATTTCGGGGTTTCACAATATGAGTTAATCTACCGATATTATTTTATTTTTTGGATCCTGACACATTGGTCATCACAACGATGTAGTTAATTCTGTCTATAGCAGTTGTATATGAATGGAATTTACGAAAATGGATATAAAATATCTAAGCTTATATGATGACCTTAACCAAAATTCTAACCCAAAATAGAGGATCACACTTCATCCTTGCCAACCACCGTTTTCTTTGGTCTAAAAACAAGTTACGTGGCCTTCACAAGCATCAGAGAAATCAAATCAAAACATTATAAATACCACTACCCTTAACATTACAACCCTATTCTCCCTCATTCCTCCAGTCAACGAAAACGCGCCGCCATCGTTTTCTTCAAAACAAGAAAATCGAGCATTAGAAAATCCAAACAAATCAAACGTTTTACTCAGCAAAATCACAAAAAGTTGGATGCGTTGGCTTCGTGAAGGGGTGGGCTTCGAAAGGGTACACCCAGATTTTTGTGCGGTGCCATTTTCTGAGTTCGAGATTTTTCAGCGTGGCTTAGAGCTGCGGCTTGGAGGAAATAAGAGCGGAGCTGGGTGTACTTGGGGTCATCCCTTTTATCGTAGGTCATTGGAGGCGAGGCGGAGAGGCTAACGGGGGCGCGAGGGGGTCTGTTGATGACAGTGTCACGTGGATCCACGATGGACTGGGAGATGCATTGAGTGCGAGTATCATGAATTGGGTGATCGGAAGTGGTTGGAGCCACCAGGGTTCGGTTGTGTTTTTCTCTCGAAGCAGTTCTGAACGGATTGGGTTGTTCGATCTGGAAGCCGGGTCGATCACTGTAGGGAGGAAAATAATCGTGTATAACGTTGATTAAAGGTTAAGTGCTATTGGATTAGTGATTTTAAAGGCAAATCTCGTGATGGTTTGAATTGGAGTGAATGAGACAGTGGGGATTCGTTAGATGAAATGGAATTGGGAAGGAAACCATAATCCGGAAGTGACAAAGAAAGAACAGGTATGAAGCATTGGAAAAGAAGGGTGTGGTTTGAGCTTTAAGGGTGTGGAAGGGCCAATGTTAAAGTGGTGAGGCCCACTATCAAAGATTTTTTTAAATTAAAACTATTTAACTTGTAAAATACACATCTCTTTCATACGATTATAGAATCTAACGAAACAAGATCCGTTGGGATCGTGGGGACGATGACTACACGATGGAACTGACTGGAAGTCCATCGGAGCTCGTCACAATTTATAGCAAAATAAATTGTCCGTTTGAATCAAGCGATGGTTATCGTTATTAACGATGATCGTCCAATGTGAGTAAATATCACTAACTCTGAACATTTTATAATTTCATGTTGTATTTTTAGAACTGTTAAATATTGGCTGATTGACTGTTTGTTGACTGTTTGATTGAACTGCTAGTCAGTTAGTTGAATTTCTATATTGATTCTATTTAACAGAATATATCATATGGAACTGTAATTGTTGTTGATTTTATTATATAACATCTGTGGATGCAGGGAAACAGATTGGAGGAATCCGACTTGATTCCTCAACAGTTATTTTATTGTTTTTCATATATTTTGACATTTGATGTGAATTATAACCTGTTGTTGATTGTGTGTGTATGAACGATTTTGGACATCGTAATTTGATATGTTAAACACCATAACATACCGGGATTTGGAGAAAAGGGGAATTTGTCAAAGTGAATACTGGAAAGAGAATATTTATAAAATCAGAGGATTTTATAAAAGAGAATATTTATAAATAGAATATTTATAAATAGAGATTTATTTATAAATGGATTATTTATAAATAGAAAATACTTAGAAATAAAACCCTAAAGGAATTATTTGCAAACCATTTGCAAATAGATTACGAAGAGAAAGGTTTGTAAACCATTTATAAATGAGATTGAATAGGGAATATTTGTAAAACCTTTACAAATGAAATCGAAAGAGGAATATTTGTAAAACCTTTACAAATGAAATCGAAAAGGAGATATTTGTAAAACCATTTACAAATAGAATTAAAAAGGGAATACTTAGAAAATAAATAGAGTTAAACCAGTTAGAGTTAATCAAATAGAGTTACATAGTTAGAGTTAAACCAGTTAGAGTTAATCAGTTAGAGTAAATTGATAGAGTTAAATCGAACTAGAGTTATTCAAATGGAGTTTATCGAATATTAGTTTATTCAAGTAGAGTTAAAGGAAAGGAGTTATCGATTATTAGTAAATCGAAGGAACTATCGATTTAGTTAATCGAAAGGAATTATCGATTTTTAGTTAATCGAAGGAATTATCGATTATTAGTTAATCAAAGGAGTTATCAATTATAGTTTAATCGAAAAGAGTTATCGATTTGTTTAATCGAAGTGAATTATAGAATATTGGTTATTCGAAGGAGTTATTGAATTTAGTTATTCGATGAAGTTAATCGATTAGAGTTAAAATAAAGGAGTTGATCGAATATAGTTTATTCGAATAGAATCAATTGAGTTAATCGAATATTAGTGATTCGAAATAGAGTTAAATAGAGTTATCGAATATTAGTTATTCGAATAAGAGTTAAATAGAGTTATTGAATATTAGTGATTCGAAATAGAGTTAAATAGAGTTATCGAATATTAGTTATTTGAATAGAGTTAAATGGAGTTAAAGGAGTTAATCGAATTTGGTTTATTCGAATAGAGTTAAAGGAGTTATCGACTAGAGTTAAATCAAATAGAGTTAATCTAATAGCATTAGTCCAATAGAGTAAATTGAATAAAGTTATCGAATATACCTTATTCGAAGGAAAGAATTATCAAATAGAGATGATTCGAAAGAGAGTTACGTAAGGAAGTTTGTTAAAGAATTAAAAGGTGAACTTTGTCTATTTCAAGGTTAGAAATGTTGTTCAGTTAAGGTCTGAGAGGTAGTATTACCCCAACTTGATTGACTTCATTTTTAACTAAGGAATGGTTAAGGTTCGATAGTGAAAGTGGGTTAAAGGAATTTAGGTAATAAGCGTAATGGTTTGAGTTGGCATCGCGATGGTTTGTTTAAACATCTCTCTAAGTCCAAAGAAGAAGTTTTGGAAATGTTTTCCGACTAAGAACCAGAAATGTTTTCTGATATAGAAAACAAGAAATGGAAATGTTTTCCTATGGTAATAACATATATTTTTTAAATTTAGAAAATAAGAAATGTTGAATATAGGGAAACAGGAGATAAGTAAATTAATGAAATAAAGAGATAAATGTTGAATGATGATTGATCGATATAATTTCCTCCTGGAAATAATGTCGTTGTTTGCACACCTGTTTTTCTTTGATGGTTAAATCACAGACTATCGAAGTTTTGACCATTTTAACATTGTTAATATGGAGAGACCGGTTGGATTATTATACAAAGAACCACTATGTATTGGCACAAGCGTTGCGAATCATATATGCCAAAGATAATTGAAGACGGAGTAAAGTGCAAGGGCTATTTTATAAGTCTTAGATAATAGTGCCTATGATGGATGTACTGAATAGTTCCTTCGGTTCATCCTGTTCCTGGATGACTTGTATGGATGAATGTCTGACAGAGTATTTCCAGAAAGGTCACGTACATTGATTTCTTCAACCGAACCAAGAGTGGAAGCGGAGAAGGAAACTTCTTTTAGCTGACACGTTATGTATGGTTATAGACGTCAATCGGTGATTTGATGGATTTGACGATGTGACATTCGAAGTGAATCTGATGTGTTGATGAAGCGTAACCTCAAGCCGCATCAACCGGTAAATTACAGAAATCGGGCAGGCAGCATGGCTAAGTCGGTCGCTCCGAAGTAGGGTGTATAATCACCTGATCTAGAGTTTCAGTTACTTCTAAAAATCTATTGTCGATACTGTCCCATTCGGGAAACGGTTGCTGATCCCAACCGTTGGTGATATACATTCGATACACTCAAGCGAAATTAGTGGTCGGTCATGTGTGGCCGGGTTGCAAGATGTTCTTGTTGGACCCAGTGTATTCCTCTCTAGAGGTACACTAGCGAAAGTTGGTTCCATACCTTGTCATAGTTGGAAATCCATTACCCAATACGTGCTTGCGGTTTTGATTGTATACTATATATGTAGAACGTGAGATGAAAGCGTTTCTGCTAGATGATTATTATATTATGATTGATAGACATTATTATAATATCAAAAGGTTTTTGATATAAAGATATTTTGGATTTTCATAAGGGAAAAACCCGTTCCGTTATACGGCGTGGTCTTATGAGATATCGTTTAATGGCTCAAACCATTTTAAACTGTTTTACTCATACCAGTCCCATGACTGACCCGGAGTTTATTTGTTTTTGTTTTCCCTAAACTCTTGGGTGCCCAATTTTGTATGGGCAGTCAAGTAGTCAGGAATTTACAGATACTAGAAGTGCTGGAGCAGGAGGCTTCAGGATCATAAAGCTATAGTTTATTTCCACTGTGTTGTAAGTGTTTACTTTGATAATGATGTATATTCAAGTACATATGTATATTTCAAGATATTGATCTATTATATGTTATTCGTTCCGCTGTGAGGTTCGTGTTACTCTGATGTTGTGTTCTTCTTCTTCGTCTATTCTAAATTTCTATCTTATCTTTCCTCACCCTCTGTTTTCTTTCATTAATCATCCGGTATTTTCGACCCTTGGATGTTCGATATGTGTTGTATATCGGATAACCAAGGTCGCCAAAAACCCGGGTCATTACAGTTGGTATCAGAAAGAGGTTAAGAATTACCTTGGCTCTATGGCGTGACTCGGTAGAGATATGGTTAGTAATACCCTAGATTGAGTTTGAGTGTATATATACGAGTGCGCATTTGTAATTTGATATAAAGTGGTTTTATATTGTGGAGATGCATTGGTTGAGTTGTTTATGGGTTCTGGTCGATCAGTTTGATCCACTGTATCGGTAGGGATTTTGTAAACACTCGAATATGACGAACCGTCATGGTATGTTTTGAAAGAGGGTAAATGAATTTTTTTTACCGAAATTATATTTTGATATAAAGGATTTATATTGGAATAATTATAATATAGTGGATATATTGGTTGTTATTATAATCAAATAAGATTATAAATTAAATGGTTATGTAAATAACCAATCAGAATTCATATAAGTGAAATATGTGAAATCAGATGAGTTGAATATGAAATTTTAAACCAGAAATTGAGTTAAAACTCTGGAGAATTGGATAAGTGTTTGTAACTGAATTTGGATTAAAAATAAGGAAAATTTAAGATCCTAGGAGATTTTAAATTGTTTTACGAGCAGTGTGAATTATATTTTGAAATGAATTTCAAAGTGGAAATGTTTAGAAATGGTTTTATAGTATTGAACTCACTTCGATCGCTGGAAAATAGATTCTGATGATGACAGCTGCATCATCAGTATTCATTTTCGAGTTGTAAGTGACGAATTACTACAAAAGATACTGTTTTGAATTTGTTTTGGGAAAGACAAGTTTTGTTGAATTTCAAAATGGGATTTATAATATTGAATTTGATATATAGAATTTGAATAATAGAATTTGATATATAGATTTGAATAATAGAAGTGATATAAAATTTGAATAGAATTAACTAAGTCGAAGAGGAATTAGTTAATCGAGTTTTGAATTTGAAGTTGAACTTTGAAAGGTGAATTGGATTTGTAAATGGATATTCGAAATCGAATATAGAACTTAAATTTGAAATTTGGATTCAAATTAGTTAATGAGCAAGTTAAAATATATTTGAACATGTCATGTTCAAATATAAAAGTGAAATAGACTAAAGAGTTAATTAACAAATTAATTAACGAATTGAGTTAAAACGATCAGGTATAGTTAAAATAGATTGGGCAGGTATAAATATACATGAGATAGGTATGGATAAGGTATGAAGGTATATAAATAGAATGCTCGACGAAAAGGTATGTATTTAATTCATATATGAGATTTTATGCACCGTATCGGCTAGCCGCTTGGCTTTTCCTTTTTCTTTTGGATTGGTGAGGGCCATGGGAGGCTATCTGAAATATCCCAATGCTCCTGGTACAAAGGAGGTTATGGGTAATTTTTCCGGGAATTTAAGGAGTTAGAATATTTTTAAGATAATTTGATAGTTAGAAATCAACATATCGATATATATATATAGAAGTCGATAAGGAAACGAACTTAGAAATAGAATAGTAAAATCAAAAAGGAAGACTAAGAATAAAATCTAGTAAGAATAGAAAGAGGAAGCGTACGTGTTTAAAAGTGAATAATTAGTTGTATGGTATTGATTATTCGAGTAAGTAGTCATATCTGTTTTGACGTTATAAATGTTATTCAGTCAAGGTCTGAGAGGTAGTTATACCCCAACTTGATTTATTTCATTATTAACAAATAAATAGTAAGATTTCAGGCTCGAAGATCAATGTTGAATAAGAGTTAGTTGAATATAGTATTTGGGTTGCCGTAACGATGTTTTACACAACATCCGTTTTAACCCAAATAAGTGTAAGCTTGGAAATATAATAAAGAATATTTCCTAAGTATAGAAATAAACGAGATCGGAAAAGAGATAAGTAATTGGAATATTTTCCAATTATAAATAGCATATATTTTCTAAAGTTTAGAAAATAAAGGAAGGCGATATTCGGAATTGTTTTCCAAATAACATAAAAGGCCAATATGGTTATTGAAAATATTTGGTTAACAAATATTGATAAAGAAACAGAGAAGTGATTAAATAATGGAATATTAATTAAGGGCACAGTGACATGTTCAAAAGGAAAATTTGATTTTTGAAAAGAGTAAACTGTTTGAAAAACTCCCAGGGAAAGACTGTTTGAATTAAAAACAAATTTTAACAGAAATTTGTGAAAGCAAAATTGAATTAAAGTAAAGCCAGTAAAGTGGTAACTGAGATTGAATTAGAATGATATCAAGACAAATTGGATTGTGAGATTCAAATTTGAAGTGTAATGTGATAATCAAGTTAAGAGTTGGGAATCGAGAAGAAACTCGAGTTGAAATGATATTTGGCTCGGATATAAGCGAATGGTTGTGTTGTGGATAAAAGCAGATTGGAATTTGATTGGGATGACCCTTGTATCCGCTGAATTGATAACAGGTGGAAAGGATAAAATGATATGCCGACAAAAGGTACAAGTTTATATTTCTATCGGATATAAGATTTATGAGCCGAATTGGCAAGCCGCTTGGCTGTTTGATTTTCTTTTGGGTTGGAGATGGCCCAGAAAGGTGAGTTGGAGTTTGTCCGATTGACCAGTACAAAGGAGGTGCTGGCGAAATTTTTCGAAGAGTTATGGCGTTTGAAAATTTTCAGGATTTTTGAAAATTTTCGTTGATAAGAATTAATTAATAATTAAATTGGTTCAGTTGAAACTGAAGTTAAGAAGTGAACAAATAAGTTCTAACCAGTCGATAGGGTTTATTTCCTACCTTAGCAATTTCGAGGACGAAATTATTTTAAGTGGGGAAGAATGTAATGACCCTCACTTTCAGCGGTATAATAATTAATTTATTTAATTATTTAAAGGGTGATTAAAAGGATTTAATGGTCGTGGAATTAAATAATGGTGAATATTTAATTAAAATAATAAATTAAATAATATATTTAATTCTGAAATAATCAGAATTGGCTGAAATGGCGATATGGGGTGAACTGGATCATCTGTGATATTTAATTCAGTTTAGAATTGAATTAGAATAACGAATATATTATTTGAACAACAGTTTGAACGTATAATTATATTATAATTAAAATCGAGCTTGAAATGGCGCTGCAGTTCGTAATTTGGCGATTCGAACTTCAACTGAATGCACAGGGTTCGTTTTAAATCGGATTTCTATGAAACAAGAAACGTGTGGAGCTGGTGCAGTATATCTTTCTAGTGGAAGAGAAAAACCGGGATTTCGTCATGTAGATTTTGATTTACGTCCAAATCAAATTCTAAAATAGTCGCTATAGAATCGTTTATCGACCGTAACGGTTTATTCAATATAACTAGATATCAGTTGTGAATTTAGACAAGGTTCTTTTGAGAAGTAGTGATAATTTAATTTTTAGGATTTTATGGTAATTTTTAATTAATTAAATAAGAAATTTTTATTTGGAGTATTTGGCACTTTGTATCGACATTTCGGGATTTCACAATATGAGTTAATCTACCGATATTATTTTATTTTTTGGATCCTGACACATTGGTCGTCACAACGATGTAGTTAATTCTGTCTATAGTAGTTGTATATGAATGGAATTAACGAAAATGGATATAAAATATCTAAGCTTATATGATGACCTTAACCGAAATTCTAACCCAAAATAGAGGTTCACGATTCATCCTTGCCAACCACCATTTTCTTTGGTCTAAAAACAAGTTACGTGGCCTTCACAAGCATCAGAGAAATCAAATCAAAACATTATAAATACCACTACCTGTAACACCCCACACCCGCTAAGGTCACTCACAAAGGGAATGCCTTAGCTTCGATGGAGTATTTAAGTGAATATAGAACTGAAAAATTACAACAAGACAGATATAAGTAATACTTGAAATTTTAAAACATCATTTCATTGCAGCAGAAGGTAAACATGTTTGGTTACATCTCAAAAACCAACAAGAGTCAAGTACAAAAGATCCATCTCGTTAAAACATAAGTACATAATCCCACTATATACTAATAGCCATAATAGAAAAGATAACCGAGCTTTTCTTCAAGAGTCCAAGCTCCAAAAGATAGATAAAGCAATCTGATCAAAGCCCACTAGTGCTAGGCCCACTCTGAGAACCTGAGGGTTGGGGAAAAAGATAAAAACAACGGGGTCAAACATAAGTATGAGTGAGCCCTATAACCTTAACAATACAATCATTAAAGTAATTAGGGTATGATATAAACCTGGTACGGTACGACTGGGGATAAGTGACTACACTAAGTAGCCAACTAGACTTAGGATAAACTAAGATAACGGTAAAGACGCGCCCATCCACCCAAGGATAAATACTACACTGCACCACACCAGATCTACCCACCCAAGGATAATTCCTACACTGCACCACACCAGATCTACCCACCCAAGGGTAATTCCTACTTAAAGGTTGATCCCACTAAGTGTACTTAGTAATTTTTAATAATAGTTTCGTGTACCCCTAGCTGACTACATAGGTGCCGTCTGCCCCTATCTCCACTAGGTGTACCCACAACTTAGTAATTTTAATAGTAGTCTCTTGTACCACTAGCTAACTACATAGGTGCCGTCTGCCCCTATCTCCACTACGTGTACCTGCTACTCCCCAAGCGATCGGCTCCCTACCGTAGATACCCGTGCTGGCCCCACAGTGGGGTGTATCACTCCCCAAAGTGGCAACCCGATAACATCAATGGTGCACGGCTTATATCTACACGATGCAACAACGTCTTACCTACCAGCCCGGGTCCACACACGCATATGAAACCCGTTGGACTCGCGTTGCCACCGCTACCCCGTTTTGATCTCTTATAGTCAAGCTCAGTACGCGTGTCCCGTCCTCGACATGGGTCGAGCCGAATAAGATACATATGGGTTACGGGTTGAAATGGGCCCCCACAAGCTACTACTTAAGCTTGTCATTTTATCTAGTGCTTCCCACTTAACCCCTTTTTGATAATCATGCCCACTTACATGTTAAGGTTTGGTTAATCATCTAATCATATTTCAATTGCCACTGAAGGCACCCACTAGATTTCTACATGCCACCCAAGGCACCCACTTGATTTCCACATGCCACCCAAGGCACCCACTTAACCCTTTAATCATGTTTAGTTACATGTTCCACTTTGGTTAAGTATTCTAGTCGTATTCTCTATTGCCACCCAAGGCAACCCACTAGATTTTTCCACATGCCACCCAAGGCACCCACTTAACCCTTTAATCATGTTTAATTACATGTCCCACTTTGGTTAAGTATTTTAATCTTATCTTCTATTGCCACCCAAGGCAACCACTAGATTTCCTCATGCCACCCAAGGCACCCACTTAACCCTTTAATCATGTTTAATTACATGTTCCACTTTGGTTAAGTATTCTAATCGTATTTTCTATTGCCACCCAAGGCAACCACTAGATTTTCTCATGCCACCCAAGGCACTTACTTAATCTCCACATGCCACCCAAGGCACCCACTTAACCCTTCATGCCCCACTACATGCTTATCTGGTTAAGTGTTTCTTAATTGATTAAGAACGTAACCGTTGTAAAGACCTCTCACATTAGACTATCTTTTATGGCAGCTGGATTTGCCGGTTGGGTCCGGGCAGCCTTACGCCATAACCGAGTCTAACCTCGTGTCTATACACTTGTCACGTATTTAGTTTGTGCCTAAGACCTCTCACATTGGGCCAATCATTTGTAGCCGCTGGATATGCCGGTCGGTTCCGGGCAGTCTTATGCTACAAACGGGTACAACCTCGTGTCTTAGTCGATTAATTACACCTAATTAATCACCCCCGAATTAATTTTCCCTAATTAATTCCAATTTTTACGATGTACATAATTGACTCAATTATGTTCGTCCACTTTATGGTATGCATAATCATACCAACTTCACACCATTTCATTAACATGTATACTAACCCCATCGTTCCCCACGTAATTTGCTAACATGACAAAAAGGGAAGATTCATCACAAATACAATGGGTTCAACTTGCATAACATTAGCATCAACATGGGTTTTAAAGTTGTCAACATGCATATAGCATCCAACCCAACTAGCATAAATAATTAACCCAAACTTGCATGAATCACCTATGTCATAAAGAGATTAACTTACATAAGTTACTTGTGTCATACAAAGGGGTAAACTTGCATATGTATGTATGACATACAAAGGGGTTAACTTGCATATGTATGCATATCATACAAAGGTGTAGACTTGCACATGTTACTTGCATAAAATCAAACACCAAACTTGCATAACATGTCATGTATGGACTTGCATATAATCATACACCAAACTTGCATAACATATCATATATGAACTTGCATATAATCATACACCAAACTTGCATAACATATCATATATGAACTTGCATATGATCATACACCAAACTTGCATAACATATCATATATGAACTAGCATATAATCATATACCAAACTTGCATATCATATCATATATGAACTAGCATATAATCATATACCAAACTTGCATATCATGGTGTCATAATGGATCAATGTTTCTCATATGACTTGCATATCTTGCATAACATCATAAATACGTAGCATATGACTTGCATAACTTGCATAACACCACAAACTCATAGCATATGACTTGCATAACATCATAATCACATAGCATATGACTTGCATAACTTCATGAACATGTATCATATGACTTGCATAACTTGCATAACACCACAAACATGTATCATATGACTTGCATAACTTGCATAACTTGCATAACTTCATGAACATATAACACATAACTTGTAAAACTTGCATAACATCACAAACACATAGCATATGTTAACATAATCTTGCATTGATCCACATTCACAGCCATAACCTCATTATATCCTATCATAATCATTTCAACAATTGGTTATTAAGGCTATAGAAAACTCACTACTTGTTGATTAGCACTCCTAAGAAGAAGTTTAAGTTGCTAAAGTTGATTAGAGATTGATTTGAGAAGCTATCTTCCTCTTTAGATTGATGGAGGCTCCTTCAAGTTGCATTTTGACGGCATAATGGTGTTGTAGCTATTTTTAGTATGAATTAGGGTAGTCTTAGGGTGTATTTATAGATTAGTTAGGTGTTTTAGGCCCTTAGATTAACCCTAAATCAGATTAGAGCCGTCAGATCGCGTCCTAGCCACCAAAACACAGCCCAAAAGCCAAACTGATGCACCCAGGTCACCTGGGCTCGACCAGGGAGGTCGACCCCCAGGTCGACACTAGGGTCGACTCCCCAGTCGACCTGGTGGGCAGGTCGACTCCCCAGTCAACCCCCAGGTCGACCCCCTTGGTCTGGCGGGAATTTTCCCACCACTTCTGAAATTTGAAATTTCTGTTTTTAAATCTGTTTTTAAATTTTCTGAAACTTCTTCGGGCCATATCTGGGTCATACGGACTCCGATTTTCGAAAACTCGGACGCTATTTCGCGTATTTTTCCGAGACGAACGCAATGGCATAGCCCGTTTCCCCTGATTCAGATTTTTATATTTAATTCTGCCCTGTTTTATATTATAGTGAGTTATTCAACATACGGGGTGTTACATTCTCCCCTACTTAAAGGATTTCGTCCCCGAAATCTCTAAGTCAAGAAGAACGTATCCTACCAACCAAACAAACATCTACTCAAACCATCAAACACTGGCATCCATTGTCCTTAAAGTTTCTAATGTTGTATGAACATATGCAAAGAGTGTGTGTATATGTTCCCTGTCTAATGCAAAATTAGGCGGTCCACTTATTTAGTTGACCTCCTTAATGCAAACCATGATAGTGCCATGCATCCAATATGTATGCGAAAGATCCCTATCGACACATACTATTTCTATATGTGTGCACAACCATACACCAAAATGCATCATCCATATGATAACGCAACCATTCTACATCCATTAATATAGCTACCTACACACAATTTTATGCAATATGCAATATGAAGTGATTGAGCCGATCTAGTGCCAAGAGTGTGTGTATATGCATCCACGAGCAACCACTTGCATCCACACGCATCCATCAAACATAACATGTCTCAAACACATGTTTCAACCATAGGTTTTCCCTATCTAAAGGTCAAAGGTACTAATGAGAGGACATACTAAAGATAAGATAAGCATTAGACAAACGATAAGGGAGAAGTTAAAAGACATACCCTCACAAGAAATGGGTACAATGAACGCATCTTCGCTTCTGTCTCCCAAGTAGCATTGCTCTCATCTTCTCCCCTTGGCACTTTGACTGGTCGAACCTCTCTGTTTCTCAACTTCCTAATCTCTGACCCAAGGATGCGGGTAGGAGCTCGTCGAATAGTCGCATCACGCTCTACCTCTACTTCCCTAAGCAGGCTCGGCTCTACCACCTCTGCGGTCTCATGTAGGCACTTCCTCAAATGTGACACATGGAATACGTCCTGTACCCCACTGCTTCCTGCAAACTCTTCCAAAACTCGCTAGTGAAGATAGGATCTCGATCGCTCACCATGCTAGAAGGTACACCATTTAACCGGGCTATCTCTCGAAGGTAAACTAAAGCTAGCCATGGAGCAGTCCTCTTGCTCTTTACGGGTATGAAATGGGCGCTCTTAGTAAGTCTATCTACCACAACCCAAATTCCCGTATTACCCTTCCTCGATCTTGGTAACCCATCAATAAAATACATCGAGACGCTATCCCACTTCCATTGCGGAACTTCCAATGGTGAAGCAACCCACCTGGTTTCTTTTGCTCCGCTTTCACTTGTTGGCACACCAAGCATCTAGCGACATACTCGGCCACATCTTTCTTCATACCGGCCCAAAAGAAAACTCGCTTCATGTCTTGGTACATCTTATCCCCACCGGGATGAATGGTCATCCTAGAACGATGCGCATCATCGAGAATAGCCTTCCTCAAACCCTCGTCTTGCGATATACAAAGTCTACCGTCACTACGCAAGCACCCCTTATCGTCTAAAGTATACCTACTCAAATGGCTGGACGACTCCCCCCTTATGAGCCTCTATACCAACTCAACCAACTGTGGGTCGTCCCTCTGTGCCTAGCCAATCCGTCTCAAAAGAGTAGGTCTGACCTCCAAGGATGCTAGCAAACCGGGTATAAAGTCAACGGAAGATCTGAAATCAAACATCGAGATAAATTCCAAGCTTCGTTGTTCCACGAACAATGGACTCAAGGACAACCTTTTTCTGCTCAAGGTGTCCGCCACCACGTTACCCTTACTGGGGTGTACGCTATCTTGAAATCATAGGATGCTAAGAACTCCATCCACCTTTGCTGTCTCAAGACTATGCGCTCGAAGAGTCTCCAACACTTCCCTAAGATGTAGGGTATGCTTTTATCCACTTCAAGAGAAAACCAGGATATTCTCCCATACAAAATCGTCACAACTATCCATCTCTCACGCAGACCATCCTAGTCGAACTCGACATCCCCCAAGTGCAAGCCCCAAAGGCCTAAACCAATATCAGACAAACACCCAAGGGATACCTCCTTCGAATTCAGACGACCTACGTGAGATGATACTAGTAAAAACGGCTAAGTGATTAAGCCCTTGTCCTACTTTGGATGTCCTTGCCAATCTCGCTCCAAAACCACCATTGATCAAAGAACTGGCTTTGCTTAACCTATTAAGCACACACGAAAACTTATTTCGCTCTTCTTCACTCTTAGAAAATACTAAGATGTCATCCACAAAGACCACTACGAAGTTATTTAGGTACTCCCTGAACACCTTACTCATCAAATCAACAAAGTATGCGAGGGCGTTCGTCAAACCAAATGGCATCACCAGCCACTCATAGAAACCATCCGGAGTCCTAAAGGCGGTCTTCTCTATACTATCCTCAGTCACTCCAACTGATGAAACCCCGTGACCAAGTCCCACTGCGAAAACACTAAGGCGCCAACCAACTGATCAAAGAGATCGTCAATCCTTGGCAATGGGTGTCTACTCTTCTTTATGAGCTTGTTGAGTTCTCTATAGTCTACACAAAGTCTAAGGGACCCATCCACCTTCGTGGCAAAAACTACTGGAGCACCCCACTCCGAAATACTTCGTCTTATGAACCCCTTCTCAAGCAACTCCCCTACTTGCTTATGGAGTTCCCTCCTCTCACGAGGAGCCATGTGGCGCACTGGTAAAAATACTGGTTTAGCATCGTCTACCAGATATATTCGGAGGTCTATTTCCCGCTTCGGAGGTATACCCTTCACCTCCTCGAACTCATCCGAGTATTCCCGGACTACTCTAACAGATCGCAAACTCTCGACCGAAGCGTCAATCGATTCAAGATAACTTAGCAAAACAGAATCTATGGGATTACAAGAGAACTCGAGAGTGTTACCCAAGCGGGTCATGAGCCTAACAACTCTCCTTTCACAATCAAGAACGACACCATTACTGGATAACCAATCCAGGCCAAAAAATCAACCCATAGCCCGTGAAGCCCAAACAAAAGCATCACCTCTAAACTCAACGCTAAGTATGGAAATACTCAAACCCAAACATATCATGGACAATTAAGTGGAGCCCCCCAATTGGGTTTGAAACAACCACGGGATCATCTACCAAACTGGTGTCTAGGTGCAGTGACTCAACTAATGATGATGAGATAAACGAATGTGGTGCACTAGAGTCGAATAAAGTTCGAACAGGATGATCAAGAGAACCAAATTTCAACTTAGACGGTCCTACCCCCATCAGGTATACCCGTCGTGAGGGAATACATCTACCCTCCAGAAGATCCTGTACTTCGTCCTTACCTCTTTGGACAACCCCAAGGTGTCCTATTCCTCCAAAACAACTAGCCTTTCCCTTCACATTCTCCTTTCGTGGCCTTCTTACCACGATGAGGTTTCGTCCTTTATTTACCTAATAGCTCTTTGAACCTTCCTCTTTCGTCCATCTTAAAGGTACCTATAAGCCCTCCACCTCCTTGGACTAACTTCTTAGCCTGGAAAACGTCTTAGTCCCTTGAAGTGGTTCTTCCGACCTTCATACGGAAGTCTTATTTATCTTAAAAAGACATCTATACGCAGAGGGAAAATTCAAAAAGAGAAAGAGGAAGAGATTCAAAACGGAGAATCCGAAGGATAAAGATATGGCTATTTGGGGATTATGCTTTTCTTTCAAAAACTTTTCTCTTAAAAGACATGTTTTTGAAAAATACTTCTTCCAAAAATGTTTTTAGAAAAATAATTTCCTAAAAGTTTTATCTGTTCTGGTAACCTTAAGCTCTGATACCACGTGTAACACCCCACACCCGCTAAGGTCACTCACAAAGGGAATGCCTTAGCTTCGGTGGAGTATTTAAGTGAATATAGAACTGAAAAATTACAACAAGACAGATATAAGTAATACTTGAAATTTTAAAACATCATTTCATTGCAGCAGAAGGTAAACATGTTTGGTTACATCTCAAAAACCAACAAGAGTCAAGTACAAAATATCCATCTCGTTAAAACATAAGTACATAATCCCACTATATACTAATAGCCATAATAGAAAAGATAACCGAGCTTTTCTTCAAGAGTCCAAGCTCCAAAAGATAGATAAAGCAATCTGATCAAAGCCCACTAGTGCTAGGCCCACTCTGAGAACCTGAGGGTTGGGGAAAAAGATAAAAACAACGGGGTCAGACATAAGTCTGAGTGAGCCCTATAACCTTAACAATACAATCATTAAAGTAATTAGGGTATGATATAAACCTGGTACGGTACGACTGGGGATAAGTGACTACACTACGTAGCCAACTAGACTTAGGATAAACTAAGATAACGGTAAAGACGCGCCCATCCACCCAAGGATAAATACTACACTGCACCACACCAGATCTACCCACCCAAGGATAATTCCTACACTACACCACACCAGATCTACCCACCCAAGGGTAATTCCTACTTAAAGGTTGATCCCACTAAGTGTACTTAGTAATTTTTAATAATAGTTTCGTGTACCCCTAGCTGACTACATAGGTGCCGTCTGCCCCTATCTCCACTAGGTGTACCCACAACTTAGTAATTTTAATAGTAGTCTCTTGTACCCCAAGCTGACTACATAGGTGCCGTCTGCCCCTATCTCCACTAGGTGTACCTGCTACTCCCCAAGCGATCGGCTCCCTACCGTAGATACCCGTGCTGGCCCCACAGTGGGGTGTATCACTCCCCAAAGTGGCAACCCGATAATATCAATGGTGCACGACTTATATCTACACGATGCAACAACGTCTTACCTACCAGCCCGGGTCTACACACGCATATGAAACCCGTTGGACTCGCGTTGCCACCGTTACCCCGTTTTGGCCTCTTATAGTCAAGCCCAGTACGCGTGTCCCGTCCTCGACATGGGTCGAGCCCAATAAGATACATATGGGTTACTGGTTGAAATGGGCCCCCACAAGCTACTACTTAAGCTTGTCATTTTATCTAGTGCTTCCCACTTAACCCCTTTTTGATAATCATGCCCACTTACATGTTAAGGTTTGGTTAAGTAATCTAATCATATTTCAATTGCCACTCAAGGCACCCACTAGATTTCTACATGCCACCCAAGGCACCCACTTGATTTCCACATGCCACCCAAGGCACCCACTTAACCCTTTAATCATGTTCAGTTACATGTTCCACTTTGGTTAAGTATTCTAGTCGTATTCTCTATTGCCACCCAAGGCAACCCACTAAATTTTTCCACATGCCACCCAAGGCACCCACTTAACCCTTTAATCATGTTTAATTACATGTCCCACTTTGGTTAAGTATTTTAATCTTATCTTCTATTGCCACCCAAGGCAACCACTAGATTTCCTCATGCCACCCAAGGCACCCACTTAACCCTTTAATCATGTTTAATTACATGTTCCACTTTGGTTAAGTATTCTAATCGTATTTTCTATTGCCACCCAAGGCAACCACTAGATTTTCTCATGCCACCCAAGGCACTTACTTAATCTCCACATGCCACCCAAGGCACCCACTTAACCCTTCATGCCCCACTACATGCTTATCTGGTTAAGTGTTTCTTAATTGATTAAGAATGTAACCGTTGTAAAAACCTCTCACATTAGACTATCTTTTATGGCAGCTGGATTTGCCGGTTGGGTCCGGGCAGCCTTACGCCATAACCGAGTCTAACCTCGTGTCTATACACTTGTCACGTATTTAGTTTGTGCCTAAGACCTCTCACATTGGGCCAATCATTTGTAGCCGCTGGATATGCCGGTCGGTTCCGGGCAGTCTTATGCTACAAACGGGTCCAACCTCGTGTCTTAGTCGATTAATTACACCTAATTAATCACCCCCGAATTAATTTTCCCTAATTAATTCCAATTTTTACGATGTACATAATTGACTCAATTATGTTCATCCACTTTGTGGTATGCATAATCATACCAACTTCACACCATTTCATTAACATGTATATTAACCCCATCGTTCCCCACGTAATTCGCTAACATGACAAAAAGGGAAGATTCATCACAAATACAATGGGTTCAACTTGCATAACATTAGCATCAACATGGGTTTTAAAGGTGTCAACATGCATATAGCATCCAACCCAACTAGCATAAATAATCAACCCAAACTTGCATGAATCACCTATGTCATAAAGAGATTAACTTACATAAGTTACTTGTGTCATACAAAGGGGTAAACTTGCATATGTATGTATGACATACAAAGGGGTTAACTTGCATATGTATGCATATCATACAAAGGTGTAGACTTGCACATGTTACTTGCATAAAATCAAACACCAAACTTGCATAACATGTCATGTATGGACTTGCATATAATCATACACCAAACTTGCATAACATATCATATATGAACTTGCATATAATCATACACCAAACTTGCATAACATATCATATATGAACTTGCATATGATCATACACCAAACTTGCATAACATATCATATATGAACTAGCATATAATCATATACCAAACTTGCATATCATATCATATGTGAACTAGCATATAATCATATACCAAACTTGCATATCATGGTGTCATAATGGATCAATGTTTCTCATATGACTTGCATATCTTGCATAACATCATAAATACATAGCATATGACTTGCATAACTTGCATAACACCACAAACACATAGCATATGACTTGCATAACTTGCATAACATCATAATCACATAGCATATGACTTGCATAACTTCATGAACATGCATCATATGACTTGCATAACTTGCATAACTTGCATAACACCACAAACATGTATCATATGACTTGCATAACTTCATGAACATATAACACATAACTTGCATAACTTGCATAACATCACAAACACATAGCATATGTTAACATAATCTTGCATTGATCCACATTCATAGCCATAACCTCATTATATCCTATCATAATAATTTCAACAATTGGTTATTAAGGCTATAGAAAACTCTCTACTTGTTGTTTAGCACTCCTAAGAAGAAGATTAAGTTGCTAGAGTTGATTAGAGATTGATTTGAGAAGCTATCTTCCTCTTTAGATTGATGGAGGCTCCTTCAAGTTGCATTTTGACGGCATAACGGTGTTGTAGCTATTTTTAGTATGCATTAGGGTAGTCTTAGGGTGTATTTATAGATTAGTTAGGTGTTTTAGGCCCTTAGATTAACCCTAAATTAGATTAGAGCCGTCAGATCACGTCCTAGCCACCAAAACACAGCCCAAAAGCCAAACTGATGCACCCAGGTCACCTGGGCTCGACCAGGGAGGTCGACCCCCAGGTCGACACTAAGGTCGACTCCCCAGTCGACCTGGTGGGAAGGTCGACTCCCCAGTCGACCCCCCGGGTCTGGCGGGAATTTTCCCGCCACTTCTGAAATTTGAAATTTCTGTTTTTAAATCTGTTTTTAAATTTTCTGAAACTTCTTCGGGCCATATCTGGGTCATACGGACTCCGATTTTCGAAAAATCGGACTCTATTTCGCGTATTTTTCCGAGTCGAACGCAATGGCATAGCCCCTTTCCCCTGATTCAGATTTTTAAATTTAATTCTGCCCTGTTTTATATTATAGTGAGTTATTCAACATACGGGGTGTTACACTACCCTTAACATTACAACCCTAGTCTCCCTCATTCCTCCAGTCAACGAAAACGCGCCGCCATTGTTTTCTTCAAAACAAGAAAATCGAGCATTAGAAAATCCAAACAAATCAAACGTTTTACTCATTAAAATCACACAAAGTTCATTGCATTGGCTTCGTGAAGGGGTGGGCTTCGAAAGGGTACACCCAGATTTTTGTGTAGTGCATTTTCTGAGTTCGAGATTGTTCAGCGTGGCTTAGAGCTTCGGCGCGGAGGAAATAAGAGCGGAGCTGGGTGTACTTGGGGTCGTCCCTTTTATCGTAGGTCCTTGGAGGTGAGGCGGAGAGGCTAACGGGGGCGTGAGGGGGTCTGTTGATGACAGCGTCGCGTGGATCCACGATGGAATGGGAGATGTATTGAGTGCGAGTATCATGAATTGGGTGATCGGAAGTGGTTGGAGCCACCAGGGTTCGGCTGTGTTTTTCTCTCGAAGCAGTTCTGAATGGATTGGGTTGTTTGATCTGGAAGCCGCGTTGATCACTGTAGGGAGGAAGATAATCGTGTATAACATTGATTAAAGGTTAAGTGCTATTGGATTAGTGATTTTAAAGGCAAATCTTGTGATGGTTTGAATTGGAGTGAATGAGACAGTGGGGAATCGTTCGATGAAATGGAATTGGGAAGGAAACCGTAATCCAGAAGTGATAAAGAAAGAATGGGTATGAAGCATTGGAAAAGAAGGATGTGGTTTGGGCTTTAAGGGTGTGGGAGGGACAATGTTAAAGTGATGAGGCCCAATATCAAAGATTTGATTAAATTAAAACTATATAACTTGTAAAATACACATCTCTTTCATATGATTACAGAATCTAATGAAACAAGATCCGTTGGGATCGTGGGGACGATGACTACACGATGGAACTGACTAGAAGTCCATCGGACCTCATCACAATTTATAGCAAAATAAATTGTCCGTCTGAATCAAGCGATGGTTATCGTTATTAACGATGATCGTCCAATGTGAGTAAATCTCACTAACTCTGAACAGTTTATAATTTCATGTTGTATTTTTAGAACTGTTAAATAATGGCTGATTGACTGTGTGTTAACTGTTTGATTGAACTGCTAGTCAGTAAGTTGAATTTCTATATTGATTTTGTTTAATAGAATATATCATATGGAACTGGAAGTGATGTTGATTTTATTATATAACATCTGTGGATGCAGGGAAAAAGGTTGGAGGAATCCAACTGGATTCCTCAACAGTTATTTTATTGTTTTTCATGTATTTTGATATATGATGTGAATTATAACCTGTTGTTGATTGTGTGTGTATGAACGATTTTTGACATCGTAATTTGATATGTTAAACACCATAACATACTGGGATTTGGAGAAAAGGGGAATTTGTCAAAGTGATTACTGGAAAGAGAATATTTATAAAATCAGAGGATTTTATAAAAGAGAATGTTTATAAATAGAGATTTATTTATAAATGGATTATTTATAAATAGAAAATACTTAGAAATAAAACCCTAAAGGAATTATTTGCAAACCATTTGCAAATAGATTAGAAAGAGAAAGGTTTGTAAACCATTTACAAATGAAATTGAATAGGGAATATTTGTAAAACCTTTACAAATGAAATCGAAAGAGAAATATTTGTAAAACCTTTACAAATCAAATCGAAAAGGAGATATTTGTAAAACCATTTACAAATAGAATTAAAAAGGGAATATTTAGAAAATAAATAGAGCTAAACCAGTTAGAGTTAATCAAATAGAGTTAACCAGTTAGAGTTATACCAGTTAGAGTTAATCAGTTAGAGTAAATCAATAGAGTTAAATCGAACTAGAGTTATTCAAATGGAGTTTATCGAATATTAGTTTATTCGAATAGAGTTAAAGGAAAGGAGTTATCGATTATTAGTAAATCGAAGGAATTATCGATTATTAGTTAATCGAAAGGAATTATCGATTTTTAGTTAATCGAAGGAATTATCGAATATTAGTTAATCGAAGGAGTTATCGATTATAGTTTAATTGAAAAGAGTTATCGATTTGTTTAATCGAAGTGAGTTATAGAATATTGGTTATTCGAAGGAGTTATTGAATTTAGTTATTCAATGAAGTTAATCGATTAGAGTTAAAATAAAGGAGTTGACCAAATATAGTTTATTCGAATAGAATCAATTGAGTTAATCGAATATTAGTGATTCGAAATAGAGTTAAATAGAGTTATCGAATATTAGTTATTCGAATAAGAGTTAAATAGAGTTATCGAATATTAGTGATTCGAAATAGAGTTAAATAGAGTTATCGAATATTAGTTATTCGAATAGAGTTTCAGTTACTTCTAAAAATCTATTGTCGATACTGTCCCATTCGGGAAACGGTTGCTGATCCCAACCATTGGTGATATACATTCGATACACTCAAGCGAAATGAGTGGTCGGTCATGTGTGGCCGGGTTGCAAGATGTTCTTGTTGAACCCAGTGTATTCCTCTCTAGAGGTACACTAGCGAAAGGTGGTTCCATACCTTGTCATAGTTGGAAATCCATCACCCAATATGTGCTTGCGGTTTTGATTGTATACTATATATGTAGAACGTGAGATGAAAGCGTTTCTGCTAGATGATTATTATATTATGATTGATAGACATTATTATAATATCAAAAGGTTTTTGATATAAAGATATTTTGGATTCTCATAAGGGAAAAAACCGTTCCGTTATATGGCGTGGTCTTATGAGATATCGTTTAATGGCCAAAACTGTTTTAAACTGTTTTACTCATACTAGTCCCATGACTGACCCGGAGTTTATTTGTTTTTCTTTTCCCTAAACTCTTGGTTGCCCAATTTTGTATGGGCAGTCAAGTAGTCAGGAATTTACAGATACTTTAAGAGCTGGAGCTTGAGGCTTTAGGATCATATAGATATAGTTTATTTCCTCTGTGTTGTAAGTGTTGTACTTTGATAATGATGTATATTCAAGTACAGATGTATATTTCAAGATATTGATCTATTATACGTTATTTGTTCTGCTGTGAGGTTCGTGTTACTCTGATGTTGTGTTCTTCTTCTTCTTCTATTCTAAGTTTCTATCTTATCTTTCCTCACCCTATGTTTTCTTTCATTAATCGTCTGGTATTTTTGACCCTTGGATGTTCGATATGTGTTGTATATCGGATAACCAAGGTCGCCAAAAACCCGGGTCATTACAGTACCCATGCCGCCTAGGATTGATACATTTATATTTGAAGTTATTTTATAGACTATGCACTTATAATAGTATTAAATGATTTGTTTTAAACATACCATGCGTGTTGGCTATTGTAAGGGAGAACCCTATCCTCCGTCTTGTGTTGCATTGTGTGATGGGACCTGGGTCTTATAATAGCCTCATTTTTCCAAAAGGCATTGCTCTGTTTTGTTATATGCACTGGTATTCTTGGGAGGAAACTCGTTCCGTGTTATACGGCGTGGTCCCTTGATATATCTGATTTAAAGTAAAGTTTTAAATAACTTCGTGGAAGGCCTCTACTTTATAGGGAAAAGAAGATCAGGATTGACTTGCTCTTCTTTAGTTTAAAAGACTAATGAGAGAAAGAAGGCGTGCAAAGGCAGGCAATTCCGTTAGAGCAAAGCCTAAAATAGAGTATCCAAGCGAAGGACTGGACGGATTTCATCAAAGAAGAGAACGCATCCAAGAGCTCCAGCTAATACAATAGTTGCTCTTCCTGCTCAGTTCAGTTTTCCTCCTTCCATAAGAAAGACGGGGGCTACCTGACTATCTATCTTATATAAGAGAAAGGTCTTTAGTGTTGGGGCCACACCACTAGTTTTAGTTCTCGCACCAGTCACATGACTGACCTAGAGTTTATTGTTTTAACCTAAACTCTGGGTGCCCCTATTTTCCACACGGGCAGCTAGCAGTTTGGTTTTGCAGATTTATATTCACAGGATCCTGGTTTACAGCTGGAATAATATTCGGAAAGCTCTGTTCCATATATTCCTTTCAGTTGGATTTTGTATTAATTTCCGCTGCATTGTAATTTGTAAATCTCTGATATTTGTCAAATGTATATTATTTGTTAATACTCTGTTATATTCTTATATTTTGATGGAATTATTGTAATAAGCAATGAAATGTTCTTCTGTTTGTATTCTGATTTGTCGTGTTCTCAACTCAATCCGGGTTTTCCTTCACGGGGAAGTTCGGGTCGTCACAATTGATATCAGAGCTTTGGTTTACAGAGCTCGAGAACAAGACACATTAGAACCAAATGAAAGAATTCATCATAGATTGGATTAGTAATATCCAATGGGAATGACTCATTAGAGATTGGATCAGCAGTATCCTAAACGAGTGTGAAGAGAAGTGTTTTTAAAATAAAAGCGAAAACAAACTTTGTTTTGAAAAATTAAACCTTATTATTCGTATTTGAATATTTATTTTAAATTGAATTTGGACAATCAAGTATATAGAAGATTTTGAATATACGCGTAATTAACATGTATTCGAAGCCTTAAATATACTGGATGGATATAGAATCACACTCTAGTCGCCCGGACATGATTCTGATGATGGCGCGTATTTATGCTCGAGTTTCGAAAGTGGGATGTCTATATATCTCCAACTGACTGGTGTGAGAACCAAAATTAGATAGGATTATTTGTTGTGATTTGGTATCAAAAACATGATTTTGACTACATAGGTAAAATATACATGTTGGAAAATCTAATCAACTAATTGATTGATGGTTGTGTTGTTTGATTATTAGTTTCACTAATTAGAATAATGAAACCAGTATGAACATGAACGGTAAATATAATTAAACTGTGTCGAATATTGAACTGGGTGGAAATTTTTTTGAAATTGCATGCATATACATGTATATACATTGAACAGGTTATAGCAAGGATGCTAGAGCAGATACATGTATATACATGTAACAACCCAGAAAATCAGAACCAATTTAAAATTTTTATTTTGGAAATTTTAATCAATTTTGAATGTTTAAAATGATTTATTTCAAATAATAACGACTAAAAGTTTATTTTGAATAGGATTAGAACGTATAAATTTATTTAAATTGTAGTTAGAATATACATATTTATTTTAATTATAAAAGGAATTGAAAATGGCGCGGTATTTTGAAAATTCGATTTCAAATTTCAAATGGATGTACATGATTCAAAATAAACGGGATTTTAGTGAAACCAGAAATATTAGAATCTATTTGAAAATATCTTTCCAATGAATCGAAAAATTGAAACTTCATAGCAGGAATAAAAAGTTATTCCCAGTTGAAAATTCAGAATAGTTGCTATGGAAATATAGCCCTTAAAAATAGCGATTTTGCAAACGACCTCAGTTTTCGACGAAACCACTTTGGTTGGAACTGGAATGTCAAATTATTGCTGGATTCCAATTTCCATAATTTTTGGAATCAATATGTGAGCGTGACGGATTTAAACGTGTTTGGTCATTTCAATTTGAATTTAATCGACTGGAAAAGGACCGATTTTCAAACAGTCTCCAAATTCGATGAAATTAGTTTTTTTAGGACCGTATCGTCAAAACATAGCCAGATTTATTTTTCTAGAATTTTTGGAGTCAGTATGTGGCCCCAGTAAATTAAAACGTACGTTAAAATAAAATTTAAAAGGTATATTATTTTAAATTTTAAATTTGGTAAAAACCTATCGAAACACCCGAACTGGCTTACGGGACATATCCCATTTTGTTCGGAATGGGGGTAATTAGCTAGGGGCGACAGTCGTTGGGCTCGATTCAGAGTTCGAATTTAAAACTAACTTTTTGAAAATAAATTAAATTAATAAATATATTTTATAAAACCCCTTCCCCCCCCCCAATGCTTTCTCTCTCCCGTTCAAAGTCTACCTCTACCCCCTCCATTTATCGTTCAATTCAAAAAAAAAGGGAACGACGGACTCCCCATCGCGGCCCCCTTGCGCCCCCTGATGACCTCTGGCCTCCTCCCATCTGGCATCGCGCCTCCCCCTCTCTCCTCACGCCTCCCTCCCCTTTTCTCTGAACACAATGCCCCCCCAAACCCTAGGACCCGCCGTCAGTCCCCTGTTCCGCCGCCAATTTGCTGAGAGCACCCCACGCGAGCTCCAGCACCCCACACTCCTCCTCCGACTTCGGCAGTGAGTTTTTGGTTTAATTAATTTAATTAAAAAGAAACTATTGTTTCTTTTCATATTTTAAATATAATTAGCATTGTAGAAAGGTCAGATTTTTATGATTAAAAAGATGAGGTTTTTATGATTAAAAATTTGAGATTTTTATGATTCAAAAGATTTGATTTTTATATGACAAAAAGATTTGATTTTTTTATATGATAAAGATATGATTTTTAAATAAGTAAAATTATAATTTTTAGTTAAATAAAAAGATGCATTTTTTGAAAACGAAAAGATACGAATTTTAAATATATAAAAATTTGATTTTTACATTTGAAGCAACGATGTAAAAGTTGAATTTTTATTATGAAGTTAGCGAAGTAAAAATATAATTTTTATATGCATACAGTAGTAAAAATATAGTTTTTAGCGATATAAAAATATTATTTTTATATATGAAGTAGCATTTTAAAAATATGAATTTTATAATATAATAGTGGTTTAAAAATATGATTTCTATTATATGAATGGTTTAAATAAAAATATGATTTTTATTTGTGTAGCGAATTAAAAATATGATTTTTAATATAAACTGTGTGAAACAGATTATGTGGAAATCATGAAGAAGAACGCTACGGACTGGAAATAAAACCGTTCAGAAATAAAGAATGGAGGAGTGGATTCTAAAGGTGAGAACTCTCTCACTAAATTCTTTGTGTAGTTATTTATTTTATAACTAAATATATGAATTGCTCTTCGTCGTCCACAGACCATAGACGACTTGTTTGTTTGTGTGTTTGGAATGATTTGTTTGTGTGGATTTGGTTTGTGATGTGAAATGGAAAATAAAATATTCATGTATTGAATAAAATATTTTATCATTAAAAATATAATTTTTAACGTGTATATGAATAGAATAAATATTCATTTACAAACCGTATGGTTTGTTTATGTACCCTTATTTATCTGATATTGATTGGGACGATAAATTTTACACATCGCCCAATTGCATGAATAATAATCATTGTTTGTTATTTGAAACCCCATACGGGTATTGGGATGATATTTGACGTACACTAATCCCAATTGTTTTAGTTCTATGTCGATCGATTGGTAGACAGGTTGTTATAAGCATTAAATATTTATATTTAATGCTTATGCAGTGTAGAATGCACTTTGGATGATGGTTGATTGTTTATCATTGTTGTTCGATACATGTGTTGATTGAAATCCATATAAACAACATTATATGATAATTGACTGTGTCTGATTTCAGTTCAGAAAGAACGAATATTTTAAAATATCGAATATTTTAAAATAATATTCAGTAAAGGATCAAAATTTGATTTTGATGTCCGATTTGGGATGGACACGAAAATATTTAAATATATAAAGTCGTGTTGATTAAATTAACGCCATTTTGACGTGAATGATATTTATATCGATTTTATTCATTTTTAAAATGAACATCGAAAAAGTGATTCAAAATCTAATGTTTTGAAAATACTATCATTTATATATTGATGATATGGAATATTCAATTTTGATTTGAAATCGAATATGAAGTAGAAATCGTTTTGAAAACAAGTTTAAAATGGTTTATAAAATACGTTTTAAAAGGAAATTGACGAAATATATACAATATATATAGTATATATATTTAATGGCCTGAATAGAACGCGCCGCGACAGTTTGCGAATTTCGACCATTGACTTCGAATGGACATTACGGGAGATCCGACCGTCGGATTCTCCTAAAAATGGAACATTGGGTTCGTATCGAAAAGAGATTTCCAACGAATATTAGAGATTTGAAATCTAACGGTTGGATTTGGAATTATGTCCAAATCAAATTTGGAAAAGGTCGTTGTATGTGCACTTCGATGGCCGTTTATGGAAATCGACTGTACGGGCCTGGATAAAATTATTGAAAATATCAATAATTTGTGTAAAATCATAATAAATGATTTGGAAAGAATTGGGGTGAAAATTTCCATACTGGAAAAGATAAAAATATATTTTTATCGAAATGAACTAGTCATGAACTAGAATTATAATCCAGTATTTTTAAATAAATAAATTGGATTTGAAATGGTTTTAAAAATAACCATAATTTCCAATATATGAATTGGAATGGATTTGAATCGAAATTATCTTCGGAATATGTCAATATTGGATTCCGTGATTATACGGATATTGTGTAGGAATTTGGAAGATATATCTGTCGTTATTCCAATACGATGTTTATTGAGTTCAGAATTTGATATTGAATATAAGCCGATATATTTTCTATTCAGAGCCTTGTATTTAATATTAAACGGGATTTTGGGTTTTTCGTGAACGGTGTCTTCACTAACACTGTTCTTAAACCCAGCTGAGAAAATATTAAATCATTTTATTAAGATTTAATGAAGTTTACCAATTAATTAACATTTAATTGGAATTGAATTGAAATTGGTTTTTGGGTTTATCGTGAACGGTGTTTTAGATAACACTTGTTCTTTAACCCGATAACAATGGAATGAGATTTTGGGTTTGTCGTGAATGGTATCATTAATAATACTGTTCTTAAACCCAATGGAGTTAAGGAAATTAGAAACTAACTGGAGATTATCTAAGTTGAATGGTTTCCTAGGTATTGATCTGATGTTGGTTTCGGCCTTCGGGATTAATACTTAGGGAATTGTTCTCTTACTAATTTATGGTTAGAGACTGATGGAATGGTGTCTTCATTAACACTGTTCTGAAACTCCGTGTGAAAAGAATAAGTCTTTTAACTAAGATTTAAATAAGTATTACCAATTAATTAAACATTTAATTTGAATTGAAATGGAATGTGAATTGGGTTTGTTGTGAACAGTGTTTTTACCGACATTCGTTCTTTAACCCGATTCACAATGAAATATGATTTGGAATTTATAAATCTTTTAATTAAGATTTAGGGGAAATTTCCAAAGAAAAGTTTTCCGGTTTAATAAAATAAATTGGTGTAATAACCCGGAAAATGCGAGCTAGTTTAAAATTTTTATTTTGGCAATTTTAGCGAATTTCGAACATTTAAAATGAATTATTTTAAACAATATCGACGAAAATTTATTTTGAATATATTTAGGACGTATATATTATATACGTCGTCGTTAGAATATAAATAATTATTTATAATTATAAAAGGAATTGAAAATGGTGCGGTAGTTCGATAATTCGATTTCAAACTTCAATTGAAGTAAATAGAAGGTAAATTCGAATTGAATTGAATAGAAAACGAATTCGAATTGAATTGAATAGAAAACGAATTCGAATTGAATTGAATAGAAAACGAATTCGAATTGAATTGAATAGAAAACGAATTCGAATTGAATTGAATAGAAAACGAATTCGATTTGAATTGAATAGAAAACGAATTTGAATTGAATTGAAATGAATTTAAAACGAATTTATAAAGGAAAATTCAATTTTGATTTGAATTTGAATTGGAAGTTGAAATTGTTTTTGAAACGAATTTAAAACTATTTATAAAATTCGTTTTAAATAGTAATCGACGAAATATATATTATATATATTATATATATAATATAATGGCCTGAATAGAACGCGCCGCGCTGCGGAAGTTCGCGAATTTCGACCATTAACTTCGAACGGACATTACGGGAGATCCGACCGTCGGATTCTGCTAAAACCGGAACCATTGGGTTCGTATCGAAAAGACCTTCCTAACGAATATCAGAAATTTGAAATCTAACGGTTGGATTTGGAGATACGTCCAAATCAAATTTGGAAAAGGT
This sequence comes from Allium sativum, assembly GCA_030737875.1. Taxonomy (NCBI): domain Eukaryota; kingdom Viridiplantae; phylum Streptophyta; class Magnoliopsida; order Asparagales; family Amaryllidaceae; genus Allium; species Allium sativum. Next base: position 1,038,622,364 of record CM060916.1, on the reverse strand, counting down.
CGATGTAAGTGCAGTTCGATGGCCGTTGATGGAAATCGACTGTACGGGCCTTGATAAAATTATTAAAAATAGTAATAATTTGCGTAAAATCATAAGAAATGATTTGGGAAAAATTAGGATGAAAAACTCCATATTTGAAAAGATAAAAATAGAATTTTATCGAAATGAACTAGTTTTGAACTAATATTAAAACCCATTTATTTTTAAATAAATAAATTGGATTTGAAATGGGTTGTAAATAGAATTGATTTGTGGGTTTATCGTGAAGGGTGTTTTACATAACACTTGTTCTTTAACCCGATAATAAATAGAATGTGATTTGGGTTTATCGTGAACTGTGTTTTAAAGGACATTAGTTCTTTAACCCAGTAAAAGGAGTTTTAAATGAATATATAATTAGATTGAAATGTGAATTAATAATCTAAATTATCAAATTTAGAAAATGAGCGAGAATGGAGTATCACCAGTTTTGCTCCAAAGCGATAGTTAAATCTTTAATTAGATTAGAACGTGGAATGGTAATAAATTTTACCGACAACACTGTGGTGTTAGATATGGAGTATTACCAGTTTTGCTTCATGGGATGAATAGGTTGGGATTGGGAAATAAAATAAATAATTACTTCGGTGTGGTTCGCTAATCCCGACTAGCTTGGAAAACCATAATTTGGTTTGAAATGACATCCAAAGGAAGATTAAAGAATAAATTTAAAGAATTTATCTTGGATAAAATTTATGGGAACCTTTCCCTAAGAATATGAAATTTAGAAACTAGCTGTAGGTTAGTTAAGAAGAATGGTTTCCTGGATATTGATCTGATGTTGGTTTCGGCCTTCGGGGTTAATATTTGGGAAATTGTTCTCTTGCTAATTTGCGGTTAGTGGCTGATGAATTGGAATGAGGCGTACGTTGTGTTTGTGTAACATTTGTTTTTAATATACGCGGGTTGTTCGGAAAGGCCGGGTTTATACCCATTCTGAATAACCAATTCGACGATAAGTCGAATCGGTTATTCATTGGTCGAAGACCGGAAGTCTTCACATCGTTTGGATAATTACTGATGATCCTGATTGGGATGTACACCTAAGAGGATGGAAATAGTTGGTGGTCGTCCAGACGTACTTGGAGATCGATGGATATGTGAGTAAAGTGCCTCCGGTTTCGTTCAGACCCAGAACGAACTTGTAAATGGATTGTGTGTCTGACATTGGATTTTATTCTGTGTTGATTGATTTCTGTTAAATATATATCTGTTTGGCGGCGGAGAATTTATTCTCTTGCTTAACGCCCTTCTCTGAGGCGTACGAGCTTAGAGGTTATATATCGATAGATATCAATCGCATGGCATGAATTTCCTGTGTGGCACGCTGAGTTGCATTGATCAAGGCTTCTGTTGAAAAGCAAAGTCTTGTGGTTGATGATCAAAGCACGGCCTACGTGGCATCTTTGTGTATAACGTGAATTCGCGAGCCTCACACCTCGGTATGAGTTAAAAACGGGATAAGGACTGCGGGGAGAGCACGACGTTTCTTTCTAGCTTTGGTGGTGTCAGTGACTTACCAGCCCTGACATTTATATACTTTTCACCTATGTGGTTGTTGGATGAGGCGCCTCGATTTTAGGTCTGTAAGGACCGGGAAACGTGTGTTCAGGAATAACTAATCCTCAAACGTAAGAGAGGACCGGCCCTGAAGATCCAGGGGTTACCCAGAGTGTGTAGTCCCGAGGCATTTGCTAGAGTGTCTCGAAGCGGAGAGGAGCTTGCCCCTTGCCTTGACTCGTGACGGAAATCCAATTTCCAATACGTGTATCTCAGTTTTATTTGTAGAGCCTAGTATGGCGACATGATAGATGGTACCCATGCCGCCTATGATTGATATTTATGATTGAAATTGTTTTGACACTATACACTTATAATAGTATCAAATGATTTGTTTTAAACGTACCAAGCATGTTTGGCTATTATAAGGGAAAACCCTATCCTCCGGCTTGCGTTGCATTGTGTGATGGAACCTGGGTCTTATAATAGCTTCATTTTTCGAAAAAGCATTGCGTTGTCTTTTCGATGCACTGGTATTCTTGGGAGGAAACCCATTCCGTGTTATACGGCGTGGTCCCTTGAATTACTCTCTTTTAAAATGAAGTTTTAATAACTGTTTTAGTTCTCACACCAGTCACATGGCTAACCTGGAGTTTATTGTTTTAACCTAAACTCTGGGTGCCCCTATTTTCGACACGGGCAGCTAGTAGTTTTGGTTTTGCAGATTTATATTCACAGGGTACTGATTTACAGCTGGAACGATGCTCGGAAAGCTCTGTATCCGTGTATCACTTTCAGTTGTGTTTTGTATATTTTTCCGCTACTATGTAATTTATTGTAACCTCTGATATTTATCGAATGTAATTTATTCATTTATACTCTGTATATTCATGTATCTGATGGAATTGTTGTAATAACAATGAAATGTTCTTCCATCTGCGTTCTATTTTGTCTTGTCCTCAATTCTATCTGTGCTTTCCTTCACGGGGAAGTTCGGGTCGTCTCAATTGGAATGGAATGGAATTCGATTCGGTAATAATCGAAGTGAACTTCTATAGAGGAAGACTGTTACTATATATGGAATTTAAGAGGCTTTGCCATTATTCCATTTATATTATCGGTTGGATATGGAAGTTTATATCGATTATATATATTGATCTGTTTTCCGTGAAGATTCCATAACTAATGGAATGGAATTTTGGGTTTATCGTGAACTGTATTTTAAAAGACATCAGTTCTTTAACCCAGTTAAAGATAAGATTAATTTCTTAACTTTGAATAATCATTAATGATTTTTGAGATTAAAACTGAATTGAAATTTTAATGAATCTTTATTTAGATTGAAAAAGAGGATGTGATAATTTAAATTACCAAATTCGGGAAATGATCAAGAATAGAGTAGCACCAGTTTTACTCCAAGCGATAGTTAAATCTTTAATTAGATTTGAACGTGAAATGGTAATTAACTTTACCGATAACACCGTGGTGTTAAATATGAAGTATCACTAGTTTTTCTTCATGGGATGAATATGTTGGGATTGGGAAATTAAACAAATGATTACTTCGGTAAGGTTCGCTAATCCCGACTAGTTTGGATAAATCATAATTTGGTTTGAATTGATATCCAAAGGAAGATTAAAGAAAAAATTTAAAGAATTTATCTTTGATAAAATTAATGGGAACCTTTCCCAAAAGATATGAATATTTAAACAAAATAATATTCAGAATTAGAATGAGGCATATGTTGTGTTTTTATAGCACTTATTTATAATATATGCAAGCTATTCGAAAAGACTGGGTTTATCCCATTCTGAATAACTAAATCGGCGATGAGTCGACGATGAAGACGGTGGTTGAAGACCAGAGGTCTTCACATCATTTGGATGATTACTGATGTCTTGATAGGGCTATAAACCCAAGACAAGGTAATAAGTGGTGATCGTTCCAGACATACTTGGAGATCGACCGGATATGCGAGGACCTCTCCTGTATTGGACATACAGGATGAGGAATAAGGTGCCTCTGGTTTCGTTCAGACCCAGAACGAACTTGTAAATGGATGTGTGTCTGACAATAGATTTCATTATGTGTGATGGGTAGACATCAGTTTCATAGCGTGAATTGCTTATGTGGCATGCTGAGATGCAAAGGATCGAGGCTTTTGTTGAAAAGCAGAGTCTTGTGGTTGATGATCAAAGCACGGCTTTAATATAGCATAGCTTTGTGTATAGCATTAATTCGCGAGCCTCACACCCCGATGTGAACCAAAAACGGGAGAGGACATCATGGAGGACATGCGTTTCCTTCTAGCTAGGAGTGGTGTCTGGATTTTGCATGCCCAGGCGTTTTACTTATGTGGATGACGGATAGCGAGGCGCCTCGGATTCATCGGCACTACCGGGTCAATGGATGATATGGTCTTTATACAGACCATATTTATGCCCCATAGGGTAGGGAAACATAATGTTTAGGCATTTTAATCCGCATCTAGTGGACCGGCCCTGATGATCCAAAGGCTTGACTGAGTACTTGCCTAAGATATGGGCTAGATTGTCTCGAAGTGGTAAGGACGATCCCTTGCCTTGGTTCATAGACGGAAATCCAACTTCCAATACGTGACAATTGCGGTTTTGATTGTAGAGCCTGGTATTGGCGACATGATATATGGTACCCATGCCATCTAGGATTGATACATTTATATTTGAAGTTGTTTAATACACTATGCACTTATAATAGTATCAAATGATTTGTTTTAAATGTACCAAGCATGTTTGGCTATTATAAGGGAGAACCCTATCCTCCGGCTTGCGTTGCATTGTGTGATGGGACCTGGGTCTTATAATAGCCTCATTTTTCCAAAAAGCATTGCGTTGTTTTGTTATATGCACTGATATTCTTGGGAGTAAACCCGTTCCGTGTTATATGGCGTGGTCCCTTGATATATCTGATTTAAAGTAAAGTTTTAAATAACTGTTTTAGTTCTCACACCAGCCACATGACTGACCCGGAATTTATTGTTTTAACCTAAACTCTAGGTGCCCCTATTTTCTGCACGGGCAGCTAGCAGTTTGGTTTTGCAGATTTATATTCACAGGATCCCGGTTTACAGCTGGAATGATATTCGGAAAGCTCTGTATCCATATATTCCTTTCAGTTGTGTTTTGTATTATTTTCCGCTGCATTGTAATTTGTAAATCTCTGATATTTATCAAATTTATATTATTTGTTAATACTCTATTACATTCTTGTATTCTGATGGAATTGTTTTAATAAGCAATGAAATGTTCTTCTGTTTGTATTCTGATTTGTCGTGCTCTCAACTCAATCCGGGCTTTCCTTCACGGGGAAGTTCGGGTCGTTATAGTTTTCAATCTCACTTCCAGTGATAAATAAATATTTCTATCGAATTTAAATGCTACGTCATTATATTTTATACCCATTGTTCTGTTGGATATACATAAAAAAACAATTTTTTTTCAAGAGATATTTTGTCTTTAGTCTATCCAAAAAAAATTACATACGAAAAGTAATAGTAGATCGGAACAGATAAAACTAGATCTATCTCTACATCATCAATAATGTAAACAATATATATATAATCAAATCTCCATTTGGATTTGGAAAACTCAAAATTAGATCCGTAAAGAATTAAAAGAATATATCTACACATATTTATGATGAATATAGACAATTAGATCTAAAAAGTTAGTTCCACTAAAATAGAATCTAGATTTACAAAAACTGGGAAAAAAATGGGATCTAGAAGTATTAATCACATCTAAGCAGGAGATACAAAAAATTCATAGATGTAGATCTAGATGATTTCAAAACATAAAAAGATTAGCTCTTGTGGAATCTCGTGCTGATAACGTGTTTTAAAATAAAATAGAACATATAATAAACAAGAACCCATTAGAGAGAACAAAGAGATAAGGAAGAGACTTTTATTTCTATTGCTTCAAGTGTACATCATTTCTATTACATTGGCTCCTTTATATATAGGCTTTGGAGCTGATGTTAGACTTATTCCTATGATGTGGGACTAAATAGAATATGATAAGGGCATATTCACTCATATATATTACAACACTCCCCCTTGAATATGCGTCCTCAAAATCTTGAATGCCCTGCTAACTTGAAGTTGTCCCTTTTAAAAACATATATGATGATTGCTCCCCTTATAATTATCTTGCTTGCATATATCCGTTCAGTCGGTACAACTATTATCTATTACCTTCAAAACTCTATCAGGAAAACCCAATGGAAAAACCTTGAACGAGAAAAAGAGTACAACGTCTGAATTTATGATTATCATATTAAAATGATACTCCTTAAAATAGTTTGATGCTTCAGGATTAAAATAATGGCTCATTAAAAAACTTTTTATGCAAAACCCTGTGAGAAAAATCATAAACATGGAAAAGAGTGCAAATTTATTTCATCTTTAGGTAACATGTTTTACAACGTTACTGTAAGGGTTGATACTTCAGGATCAAGATAATGCCTTATTAAAAACCTTACTAACAAAAACCTAGTAGGAAAAATATTAATGAAGGAAAAGAGTACATTATAGTATATTTTTATATGCTCCCCTTATTTATACTCATTATTCAATTAGTCTATTTATGTAGTCGACGCATGCTAATTATGTACATCATCTTCTAGAATGTTGATTTGGAAATTGCCTTTGAGAACAGATCTACACGCTTTTCTTGAACTTAATTTGTTTCCCCTCTTTCTTGTTATCCTTTCATTTATGTGTGAAGAGAAATTTAGAAGAAATGTGCTCCACCCTATCACCATTGATATAATTCACTTGAATCTAAGACATGCAAACTGCCTTGTCTTCTTCATAAAACTACATCAAAAGATATTTGATACTTCTGGATCAAAATGTTGCCTCGTCAAAACCTTACTAAGAAAAACCCGATGGAAAAAAAATCTTAGTGAAGGAAAAAGAGTATAATATACAATGTCTCATTTACTACGTCAAAAGTAGTACGATACTGCTGGATCAACGTAATGCCTCATTAAAATCTTAATAAGAAAACCCAGTGGGAAAAATCTTAAATAAGGAAAAAGAGTACATTATAACTTATTTTTGTATGTTACTTTTGGGTTGATACTTCTGGATCATGACCCATGCCTCATTAAAACCTTACTAAGAAAACCAATGGGGAAAAACTTAGTTAAGAAAAAAGAGTGCATTATATCATACTTATGGATGCTCCCACTGATTTAATAATTTCCTCTGAATTCGTATTCTTCTTTCAATAACTCAAATTGCTTACAAATACTTCTTAATGAAGTTTTTCTTTTAAAACTTCATGTGCATTTCCATGCTTCAGGCATGTTTTCTTATTTAAAACGCCTTTCTTTTGTGATTTTATGTTACAAATATTCATTTATGAATACCCTTTAGGTGCTTATAATTTTCTGTTTCAATCGAACTTGCATGTTGCAATACATATTTGATGAATATGATAACTTTCATTACTAAGCAGGGAGCAATCTACTCATTTTGAAGTATATCAAGATTTTCATTACAACAATACTTAGAAGAATGAAGTATATCAAGATTTTTATTACAACAACACTAAGAAGGAAGTAATCCACTCACCTTGAAGTATATCAAGATTTTCATTACAACAATACTTAGAAAAATATTGTAATATATCATCAATGTTATTTATGTTCTTCAGGAACTTATATATTATAGTAAGTTTTGCATATCGCAACAACCACTTCAATGAATATTAAGAGTTTCATTATGTTAGATCCAAAATTGGCTCTAACACACAAACGAGTAACGATTCTACTAAAATGAAATAAAAAAAGGAAGAAAACACACAATTTATAGTGGTTCGACGTTAAATAGCCTATGTCCACTTTCTACTCTTTGAATTGATGACTTGAGTGCAAGTACAACAATAATCTTCACTCAATTTTCACTCATACAATGTTTTGATTCCCTTAATTTCCTTTACAATATGCTTCAAAAGGTGATTATAATCTGAATAAGTTGATGAATTTCAGATAGCAAAGAAGTTTGAGTTCTCAAGATGCCAAAAGATCCTTCCAAATGTCCCTTGATGGTGTATTTATAGGTGGAAAGTGCTCCTGGGATGCCTTCGGCTCGGATCCACGTGGCACCCATCCCATTATTATAGGGTTCGGATGGAATACGGTGGAAACAACGCATCAGGTTAGTGGCGAACATGGGGAGAGCATGAGTATAACCGCTCCGGGTCTTAAGGAAACATGGGCTGTAACCGCTGCTACTTCAATTGTTTGGGTTCGGATCAGAAGTACTACGAATTAGGGGAACAGATCGGGTTTACCCGAACCGATCCAATTTGGCCTGCGCTCCTTCCTTCTCTGCTCTACGTTGTTCTGCCTTGACCAAGGAAATCCGATCCGATCCGACTTGAATAAAAAACATTCTTCATTCTTTTGATCTTTTAATCCTTATGTAGCCTATTTCACAAAGTAGGCTAACATTTTGCCCCCTCAAAGGACGCTTCTATTGAAGATGGAGCGTGCTTTGCCATTATCTGTTCACTAGTCTCTGAATTTGAATTATTGAATAGTCGCTTCCATTCGTTCGTAGGGACGCGTAGTGTCATGAAGTCATGTCTCTTGTTGCCTATAAATACACCAAAAAGTTCACGGATTTCCTTCTTCGTTTCGAACATCTTTGAGAACTCTGAATTTTGTCCAGCGACTCCTCCAGGTAAGCTCTTTGTTTATTTTTATTTTCCTTTGAATTCAATTCATATGCCAAGTCAATGTGCATGATTCCATCGGGATCCTATTTCCGATCCGATCCGAACGTCTTCTTTTCCATCCCATTAACATTGGATCAACGGGCCAAACATATATGGATGGGCTTGCAATCCAGTCCGAATGAAATGAAGTGTTGGGAATACTAAGAGCCATTCCAACTCTATATAAATCCTCTCTTCATCCTCTTCTTCCTTCTTTCCTTCACTATCACCGTCTTCTAAGTTTTGCAAAAGAGAAAAATCGTAATTTCTGAAAAATCAAAATTCCTTTCAATTCTCGAAGTAATTACATAGGTAAGTTGCACAACTTTAGTTAATTCCCTTTTAATTGATTTCAATTCAAATCCATGGATGATTTGGACGATTTGAGTATGGTGCTTAGATGATTCTGACGCCATGACCCCCCCCCCCCTCAGCCATCGTCGTTAATGGCCTCATCGCCATCTCGAGGCAATAACGGTGGGGATTTGGGATCTACGGTTGAACGCGCCAGCACATAAGTGCTTGGCTTTGATTCAGTTTTGGGCATGAGATTGGGTTCGGTGCTGGTTAAGGAAGAAAGAGGATGAAAAAGAAGAAGAGGGAAAGGTCTGGGATCGGTTAGGGTGAAGAGTTATAAGAGGGAAGAGGAGAGGGGGTTCCATCTAACCGGATCGGGTCAGAGTGAAGAATAAAGAGAAGGATAAAAACGAGGTGTGCCCAACCGGGTCGGGTCGGAGTGAAAGACATGATCATGTAAATATATAGGCACTCGGACCGATCCGGATCACGTAAAGTACCAACTTCCGAGCCGAACCGATATGCTTGTAGTGCACTAACTTCTGCTTTGGGCCACACATGGTCCTGCCCCCGGTCCGAACCCTTTCCTCTGTGGGCGCCCGATCCGATCCCAAAATATATATATCTGAACCGAACTGGAACCACCAATTTAATGCACAAGAAATGTCTGACTTGCCCAATCAATGTTTTCCTTGAGTTATAACTTAATGAACAGTTAGGATAGGGCCTTTTGAACATGAGAAAATATTTAAGCCTATTCTGAACATTACTGTTTCGCCAAACATTTGCATTATGCTCTTATGTGTTTACTTTGCATCTCTTGCACACATTGCATACACTTTAGTTCACACACGTGCACGGGGAGGGGGGGATACGGGCTATTTTACTCTAACTTATGTTATTGCTTCTTCAGTAGTTTAGCCACCATGGCAGAGAAACGTTCATTTAGGTTACCAGAAAAGGGAGAAGTCGCAGAAACTTCCGAGAAACTCACTCTTGATGACATATCCTCTCCCTCAGACCCTGAATGGGATGATAAGGGCCCAGATTATGAAATGGAAGCGCACAATAGTGAAGTATCTTCCGGGAGTGAAGTTTCTCTTGGTGAGGAAGAGGAAGGAGAGATAGGAGATGATCGTGCTCCCGACGAGTTTGAAATTGCCACTATATTGGAGTTACCCAAAGATTCTGTTGAGTCGACGATTGATGATGATAGACACGTCCAAATATGTCTAAAGCATGGGATATTAAAAAGAGATACCCTAGTGCCTTCGAAAACAGATCGCCCCCACAATCCACCGAAAGGATTTATGGAAATTACCCGATTAATGTGTATGGTTGGGACAATACCTCCGTTTCCGCCTTTTGTTGTCGATTTTCTGAGATAGATGCGGATTTGCTCCATCCAATTACATCCCAACTCTTATGCTTATTTATACACCTTGTATATAGCATACAGAGAGATTTTAGGTATAGAACCTACCTTCGATGATGTCCACTTCTTTTATAATTTCAAACATCAGACTCAAGAGACTCCCTCCTTCTCATACTTTGAATCAGTCCCAAAAAGGAAAATATTACTGTTCCATACATCAACAAGGCTGGTGATTCTAAACCTGAATGGTTTTATATCAGACAGCAACCGGGGTGTGCCAGGAGGTGGACCAAATCAAGTAAAGCACCGATTTTCTAGATTGTAACTTTAAATGCTCATGCCAACAAATTAATTTGCTTTCTTTTTCATTCGCAGTTGATAACCCAAAGAAAATATCGGGTCAATTATACTTTGATCGTTTGCATCAGCTGCTTAATGGCGACCAAAAGTTCTTAACCATCGACGAAGTTCTTAAGGATAAGTATCTCCATCATCACGGGTTACTATCTATTACCTGTAGTATAGGTCATGGGATAGGTCCATATGTGTACATACCCCCGGTCGACATTATTCCTGAGACGGGTGAGGGCTCGAAAGGTCCAATGATACCTCTTAGGACTCCTACTTCTACATACTCAATCCAGGACGATGAATTAGCCAACATAGCTGAAAAGCACAGAGAAGGGTATACCATTCCTGATGATGCCATTTCTCCTGAAAAGTCAACATCCCCTAAATAGCTTCCACTAGACGCTTCTCAAGGAGATGCTCCTGCTACCGATGATTCCACATTTAAGGGTTTAGGAAATCTTCCCCTGCCCGAAACTATCTATACTTCAGAGGACTTCGGAACGAATCCTTTAACTTTCACTTCTTCAGAAGAGACTACTCCCATGAAGGCCAAAGTGCCCACTCATGCTAGTCTGGCTTCAGGCTCGGGTTTGTTGGGGGGGAAGATCACTTAGAATGCACATAACATATTAGCACCGCACGTCACAGCACTCATGTCTTATGTAAACGTCGATTTTGAACTCCACTTATATTGTTGTGCAGGTACAATGTCACGCCCTTACTATGATGTCAGGAAAATTCGTCGTAGCATGTCTAGACCTCCTTCTGACACCGAGTATGATCGCCGTGAGAACCGGGGCAGAGATGACAGAAGGCATTATGATCCTTATCGACCTCACACTTCACGCTCTCGTTCTCCTATTCGGTCGGATCCGGACAGGTATAAGAGCCACCAAATTCATCATGGGGAAGACACATCACAATCCCAAGATCGAATTTCTCCCCAAGACAAATATAATCGAGAAAAAAGTCCATTGAAACATACTAATTCGCGAGACAAGCACAAAGCTTCTGAGAAGCGATCTGAAAAAGGCGATGCAGCCATCGTCCCGGCTAAGCGGAAACATATTTAACTATCATATTGCAAACCTCCACCACTGGACGCTGATTCCAAAATGAAACTGGCATATCTATAGAAACAGTTCCCAGATCACTACTTCGAGAATTTAACTTTCTTACCCGTGCTCGAGCCTATTTCTTCAAAGTGGGCAGATGAGGCTAAGGCAAAGATCGACGCAGTAGAGAAACGGTACTCGGAGATGTATAAGTATTCGCGTAATCTCTCCAGAATCATTCGGGCCTTGATTACAGACGTTGATGCAATGAAGAAAGTTGCAGATTCTGATGAGAAAGCTTTGAAAAATCTGGAGAAGGACTTAGAAGATACACAGGCTCAACTTGTCATTGCTTAACGAGATGCCAACAACTTCAAAAAGCAATTTGAGGAATTACAAAAGCGTTATCATGACCTACTGGAATCTCACAATCAAGAGCATTTAGAGTTGAAAAAAAAAAGCTGAAAATGCTAAGTTAGACAGTGTCAAAGTGCAACTAGCTTACAATACACTTGAGTAAGAAAAGGTCGAGTTAGAGAGGAGGAACATCGAGTTGGAGAAACGAAATGCTGACTTGGAGTCCAAGTTAATGGAAGCCGAGACTAGATCTGCCTTAGCTGAGGGGAATGTGGATAACGCTATTAAGTCTACTGAAGAAACTCATAAACAGTTATCAGAGTCTCAAGAAGAGTTGCATGGCTTTGGCGAGCTGATGATTTAATTCTTTGCATACATAATCCATCGCTGAAACATCTCTTAGATCGAAGACTATCTGACTACCTTAGTTCATGTATGGAGTCAAATCATTGAAGGGGAAAAAGATGAACTTAAGGTAGACTTCGTTGATGAAGACAAACTCATGGAGAAGTATCTGAAAGATGATGAACCGGCACGTCTGGCCAAGGGGGGTCGCCTTATTGTTGCTGCCATGGAGGAGGAGAAACGCCAGGCCAAAGAAAAGAATATCCTTGAAGTTGGTTCCTCTTTTGTTACCAACGAAGCTACTGGAGTGGAGGAATATGATCCCGAGAATCCGGGAATTCCTAGAGCCGCCCTAAATGAGAAATCATCAGAAGGTGTTTCCACCTTTTCACCCCAATTTGTCAAGGCAGTCTCCACCTTTCGTCATGTCATTGGGCAATCAATCGAGGATTATTTGTTTTCTCCTGAGTTGATAACTGTTGCTTCTCATTCTGTAGGTGCTAAATCAACTGAAAAGACTGACGAGCATCGGAGAACCACCATTGGGGAAAAATCCGTGGAAGAGACTAAGGGAGGACAGGATAAGGCTACCATCGTTGAGTCCGGAGAGGGAGCTGAAGGTAAAAAGGAGGAGGCTACTGATAAGACTCCCATACCGCCCAACGCCGACACTTCTCATGATGATGAGATGATAGACGCTTTGAATGATGACGGTGGTAATGATAGGCATGAAGAAGATCCTAATGTTGCTATAATTGGGGATTCGAAAAACGCTGATGACATGACTTTGGCTGAAATGAAAGTCGAACAAGACAAGCGCATGCAGCTGAAAGTCAAGGAGTTAGACCCTAAAATCCTTAAGCCCCTTGCAGTGGTGGATGCTGGATCGAGGTTAGTTGTTAAGCTTTCAACTAGGTCAATTACAGAAGAGCTTGCTAAAAAATCTTCTCTTGATCCTAGTGCTCCAACTCCTGGGAAGAAATCTACCAACTCTGGTACCTCAATTACAGAGAAGAAAAACCAAACCGTCTCATGTCCGATGCTGAAAAAGAAGCTAAAAAGGCTCTTAAGGATGCCAAGAAGTCCAAGTCTACTCCAAAGGCCAAGTGACAATGCGCTTTGTTTTTTTCTTCTTTATTTTGATATTCCGTTGTTCCGTTATTGTTGTAGCGAGTGCGACCCTCGTATCTTTTGCTTAGCTTTCCTGTATAAACTCACATGTTTGTGAATAAAGTAGTTTGTTCCCTGCAATGTCTGATATTCGTAAATTTAGCATTTAAGTAAAAAATGCAAATGAACAGCATGTCATATCACAGTTATATAATAAAGTTATTATTAAGCGGAACATGTGTATACATATATGCCCCCAATCAATCTTGGATAACTGATTGGGACTTATTCAAGATTGATTAAATTCAAAATTCAGTTGCCCCTGATTCTCTAACGGGGTCATATTCTTTTCGTCGTTGATGCTTATTCTTTTTAGCATCTTTATACTCTCCTGTCTCATAACCAGGTTAGAGTATTACTGAGGCGGTCTCTTATCGGGGTGCACTTTCACGCCCCAAGGGACGTCGTCTTCCCGTCCTTTATACTCTCTCTCGATTCATGAGAGTTAGAGTTAAGAATGTCGTCTTCCCATTCTTTGCACTTTATCATGCAAGCAGTCATTTTTTTTGCTCCTGCACATAGGTTATCTCCAATTTTCCAAATTTAATTTAATGTTTTGTGTTTCATAGTCATGATAGAATAATTGCTGAAGATATAGATAAAGCAAGAAAGTAAATGACACACGATACTTTTATAGTGGTTCAGCTAAGTCGTAGCCTATATCCACTTCATAATCCTTTGTTCATATAAATAGAATTTTTAAGGCAAGTCGTGCCTTTTTACATAGCTTATAAAAACAAAAAGGAAGACATTTCATATTTAGCTCAGGTATCGTCACAAGTGCGGAGCATTCCAAGCTCTGGAAATCTCTTCATCGTCCATGGTCGTTAGCTTGAATGCTCCTGTATTAAGCTTCCGTTGGATGGCGTATGGCCCTTCCCATTTTGGACCCAATTGGGTTGAAGGCGGGAAGACTCGTTTCAATACTAAGTCTCCTGGTACAAAGGTTTTGAAGCGAACTTTCCGGTCATAATAACGTGCTACTTGATGTCGATGTCTTGAGGCACGCAAGTCTGCTTCGTCTCTTTTTTCTTCAACCATATCAAGAGACTCTAGGAGGAGTGTTCTATTCGTCATTGGGTCATAGTATGCAACTCGATGAGAAGGGATTTCTAGTTCTATTAGATTACTGCTTCTGACCCGAAGGAAAGTGAAAAGGGAGTATGGCCAGTGGCCGTCTTAAAGGTTGTCCTATAGGCCCATAAAGCTAGTGGCAACTCATCTACCCACTTGGCTTTGGCCCGCTCCAACCTCTTCTTGAGAATAGACTTAATGACCTTGTTTATTGCTTCAACCTGGCCGTTTGACTGTGGGTGAGCTACAGCGGTGTATCGTTTATCAATCCTGTACTTCTGGCAGAAGTTTCTGAATTTGACGCTGTCGAACTATGTCCCATTATCAGTTATGATGGTCTTCGGTATCCCAAATCGACAGATAGCGTTTCTAACCACAAAACTAATCACCTTTCTTTCCATGATCGTTGTTAAAGGTTCAGCTTCCACCCATTTCGTGAAATAATCCACGAAGATGATCGCGTATTTTTCTCCCTCTTTGGCAATAGGTAACACTCCAATAATATCAATTCCCCACATGGCAAACGACCATGGGCTTACCATCGACTTGAGCTAAGTCGGAGGTGCTTTGGGAATTTTGGCGAATCTTTGACATTTATCTCAGCGTCGTGAATAATCAGCCGCGTCTTTATTCACGGTAAGCCAAAAATATCCATACCATAATACTTTCTTTGCTAGGGTTTGGCCCCCGGTGTGGTCCCCACACTCACCTTCATGTACTTCTTGCGGTACATGTTTGATGTCATCATGTGCGATACACCGTAGTAGGGGCATTGAAAACCCTTGGCGATTAAGGACGTCATCATGTAAAACGTATCTTGCAGCCTTACGTCTTACAGCTCATCTTTCGCTTTTCTTCAATGGGAGGGTTCCACTCTTGAGAAAATTCTTGATCGCTGTCATCCATGATTCTCTCTCTGGATCAACTTCTAAGGCTTGTTCCACCTCCATCAGGTCGAAACTTGGTGATTCCAAAACCTCTATCAGAACCATTTCAGTTTCTTCGGGATTATCAGAACTTGCTAGTTTTTCCAACCGATCTGCTTTCTGATTTTCTATTCTTGGAATATGCGTTATGCTCCAAATTGTTCAACAACTCCTTTGCCATTTTGAGATAAGTAACGAGTCGGGGCCCTTTAGTAACAAATTTCTCGCGTACCTGGCATACAACTGTCTTGGAATCGCATCATATATCCAGTGTCTTCAGCCCTAGTTTTTTGGCGAGTTTCAGCCCGGCAATCAGGGCTTCATACTCGGAATCGTTATTGGTAGCAGCAAATTCTAATCGCAATGCATAGTAAATAGATAGTCCTTCAGGAGTTATTAAAACAACTCTGGCGCTGGACCTTCGATCATTTTTGGCTCCGTCCTTATATAGCTTCCACGGACTAAGCTCTTATTCTTGGTCTAAAGTAATTACCTTGTCACCCACCGTTTCCTCTTCGGGAATTGTGAATTCGGCAATAAAATCGGCCAACGCCTGCCCCTTTATTGATCTTCGTGGCTGAAAATTCAAATCGAATTGACTCAACTCAATGTTCCATTTAAGTAACCGCCCCGACGCTTCAGGTTTTTGCAACACTTGCCTTAAAGGTTGATCTGTGTATACAACTATTGGGTGAGCCTGAAAGTAACGACGAAGTTTGCGGGAAGCAATCAGGAGGCTATAAGCAAGTTTTTCTATCTTCGGATAATTACGTTATGCAGTAGCTAGCTTCTTGCTCACATAGTATACAGGCCTCTGGACTTTATCTTCTTCACGTACCAATGATGTACTGACGGCATGAGATGATACCACTAGGTAGACAAACAAATCCTCATGTTCCATGGGTTTTGATAATATTGGAGGCTTTTCTAATAAGTCTAATAAATTCTGGAAAGCCTCCACACAATCAGGGGTCCACTCAAAATTTTGTTTTCCTCGTTTTATCAAATCGAAGAAAGGTATGCACTTATCTGTGACTTTGGAGATAAACATGCTCAGTGCAGCAACTTTTCCGGCCAGGCTTTGAACATCCTTAATTTTTTGTGGTTCTTCAATATTCCTTATTGAACTATTTGACTAGGATTTATCTCAATTCCTCGAGAACTCACGATAAACCCAAGGAATTTCCCAGATGCGAACCCAAATGAGCATTTTAGTAGGTTTAACTTCATTCCATACCTTCGAATAATGTCAAACATTTCGGCTAAGTCCCTTGTATGGTCGGAAGATTTTTAGACTTCACAAGCATGTCGTCCATATAAACCTCCATGGTTTTCCTGATTTGATTATAGAACATGCGGTTTAACAAACGCTGATACGTGGCTCCTGCATTCTTTAATCCAAATGACATTACCGCATAACAATGTAACCCCAAGTATGTGATGAAACTTGTGTGCTCCTGATCTGGTATGTGCATGAGAATTTGATTGTACCCCGAATAGGCATCCATAAAGGATAAAAGCTCATATCCGGCCGTCGAGTCTACTAGCTGATCAATCCTGGGAAGAGGAAAATTACCCTTCGGAAAAGCCTTGTTCAAATCAAAGAAGTCAATGCACGTACGCCACTTCCTGTTAGATTTTTTGACCAGGACAGGATTTGATATCCAGTCGGGATATTTCGAATTCTTAATGAATCCATTATCCTTCAATTTCTCTACCTCTTCCTTCAAAGCTGTTGACCGCTCTGGGCCTAACATCCATCTCTTCTGCTTGACCGGTGGGTGCTTTGGATTAATGCATAAAGAGTGGCTCATAATGACAAGCAAAATCCCACACATGTCAGCGTGAGTCCAGGCAAACATGTAACACCCCATAATTTTATAACATTAAACTTGACAAATTAAAGTATACTTAATTTTTAGAAGAAGAATTAAGTGAAATGGGTTGCGCTATTATGTTCGTTTCAAAATTTTGGGTCAAGATGGACATTTGGTTTGCACAAAATGGATACCTTATGAAGATGTTATTAAGCCTTGAAGTTTGTATGCATATGAGAGAAATATATATAGATATATATAAAAAATTAAATAAATAAATATTCAAAAAAATTTAAAATAGCGAATCGAGAGGGGGAATGGCCGAACAACACCAATTTTGGAGTCGACCTTAGCCCCGCTGGGTCGACTGGGGGTCGATCCAGTGTGTTTGACTATCAACCAGTGGCCCGATTCGCCCTAAGGGCTGACGTGGCATCTGAGTGGTCCTGATGGTTTCTGGGTTAATCTAAGAGCTCTAATCGATCCTAGACATCTATATATACATAGTTAAACCTAAACCCTAATTCATTAACGAAGAGGAATGGTGCCTCCATGCTCCTAAAACCTAAAGTGACCTAGCCTCCATCCTAATCAATCAATTCAAAAGAGAAGATAAAGATAACAAATCAATGCCTACATCAACGGAAAGCTAAATCAACTCCAGAAAATCAGATCCCAGAATCGTTCTTCTCTTTCTTAAACCACGATTTGTGAGTACAGTTATTTTCAGATATGAAATTTAATTATGATCTTGACATGGGTATAAATCTAAATTGGAGATCTATTTTATTCTTGTTTATCAGATCTGTTTTTCTGTGTAGATCCATCTTATTCTTGTTTATCAGATATGTTTTTCTTTGTAGATCTACCTTATTGTAACTATTCTGTATCTCTTCATTCCTTTTGTTCTATAGCCAGGCTATTACGAGGCTGAGCCAAATCTCATAAGAGATTGACACGCAAACGCTAAATTTGGGGAAAATATTGTATGATGCATAATTGGACATAACTGATTTATGACTAAATTGAGAACACAACATAATTTATAATTTAAGATCTAGATCTAGGCATACTATATATGACGGTTTATGATTTGGAAGAAGGAGAATTAATGTATGACAACATATGACTTGTAATTTGGGGACATAATGCATGTTATAATTCAAGATCTGATTTTGAGGACATAATACATGTTGTAATTTAAGAGCTAGATTTGGGGCATATTTTATATCACGATCTATGACTTGGAAGAAAAAGGATATGTGACTTAGGCCTGAAAAACCTACATTAAAATAGGAATAACTATTAATGTGAATACGCCTAATTCGGATTTTTGGATATTTGACATACACGGTAATCGATGGCTATAAATTGGCATAATTCATATTGTATATCATGATTTGGAGCTTTTAGAGAATATTCTGTATTGTGGAAAATCTAACTAAATTTGAGCATATGTTATGTTGAGAATTATGATCATAATTTGGGCATGTAAAATGAGGCTTAATTTATGATTAGGCAAGATATGTTAATAGAACTTTAGGATATGTTTAAATCTATTAAATTGCCCAATCCGCTAGATCTTTTGGAATTGAATACTGTGATTTAGGTATGTATTCTGTAGGCTCGATCTAAAATTGAGAAAAACATGTTAATGGAACTTTGAATAATCTGCTGTAACTTGTAAAAAAGTTAATTTGTTGAATTGGCATAATTAATCTGATATTGCCATAATTTGTGAATGAAAACTTTAGCTACAAATAAGAATGCTGAGACACGAGGTTAGACTCAGTTTGCGGTGGAAGCCTGCCCGGACCCAACTGGCTTAACCAGCAACCGCAAACTATCAGTCTAATGTGAGAGGTCATAGGCATAAGGATGCTTAGACACGAGGTGAGGCCTGGCTTGTGGCAGAAGTCTGCCCGGAACCGCCCGGCACATCCAGCAGCCACAAGCTACCGACCTAATGTGAGAGGTATGTGCATTAATATTTAATTAATGCAAATCTAAGATAAATATGATGCCTAAAACTTGTTGGGTGGATAGGGTTAAAACAACTGGACTGATGAATCTAATAAACCCGTTTTGTGAATCTGTAGGCCCAATACAAAGTTTGGTAAAACAATCTGTAAGTCTGTTAATCTAAATATCTGATCCGTTAGTCTGAGAACTTGTTAATTTGTACATCTGATCTGTTAGTCTGAAAACCTGTTAACTTGTATGTCTGATCTGAAAACTAGTTAATCTGAACTTTGTACATCTGAAATATGTAAACAAGTTAATCTGAAATCTGTTAGTCTAGGGACACAAGGTTAGGAGGGATAATTACTTGTGTCATCTGTTGTTTGGGGACCCATGTTAGTTAGTAACCCTTTCTGGTATCAAAACTATGACCCAACACTAAGAGGGGTCCGGGCACGCTAACTGAACTAATTATAAGAGGTTCACTCTGATAATGGTGAGGGGTGTTGATGGCGCATTCCAACCGGGTCATGTGCGTGCATGGATCCGGTCTGCTTTGAGGATGTAAAACACCGTGACATCTGTAAATAGGTCTGTGTCTATAGGTTGCCACTTTAGGGAGTGATACACCCTTCTGTGGGCCGGCACAGGGTATTTATGTATTAGGGAGCCAAGTGCTTGGGGTAGACTTTAGAGTACACTTAGTTTTGTCTGTTTCTGTTGGGGTACCGTCTGTTTCCATTGGGGTGGTAACACCTGTCTGTTTCTGTGAGGTACCGTCTGTTGGGGTGGTAAAGGCCCATTACTAGTGTACAACTAACTCTAATATTCTGTTTCCGTAGGGATTATTCTGTTTCTGTCTCTGATTTCGTTCCTGATTATGTTTCTGTACCGTCTGTCTCTGTTCGGGTGGTAAAGGCCCATTTCTAGCATCCTGTTTCTGAAGATATTATTCTGTTTTCTGTTTATACAATAGGACAACACCTAATTCTGTTATACTAGTATTAGTTCAGAGAAGTGAAAACTAAGTAAGGAGCTTAACTTAGCCTATATCATTCTGTTTCTTTTGTTAACCTACTACTCCTGTTACGGCTATCTCTCATTCAGTTTTATTTACATGTCATGATACTGTTATCTGTTTATATGCTGAAGGTCACTGGACTCACCAGACGTATGTCTGACCTAGTTTGTTTTGCCTCTTTTCTTCCGTTCCACCCCCTCCTCTAGGTACTCAGGTTGGGAACGTAAGAGCTTGACTTAGATTTCTCTCTGCTTGAAGTGCTAGAGTGCTTGAAGTATTGCTTGGCTTTGAATCTACCTATTTATGCCATTTTCTGTTGGGGATTATGGCTTTAAAATTACGTACTATGAAGGCTTTTGTACAAGACTGATATTTATGTACTTGAATTCCGATATTGTGGTTTTGAAAGATGTAACCAAACTTACTTCTGTTTCTGCTGTAATAAAGTTATAAATTTTTCAAGTACTTCTTTATGTATCTATCTTGTAATATTCTGTTCTGTTTACTTATAATGCTTCATGGAAGTTAATGCATTCCCTTTGTGAGTGACATTAACGGACATGGGGTGTTACACTTGGTATCAAAGCTGAAGGTTACCAGATTAGATAAAAGTTTTTGAAAACTATTTTCAAAAAGGTTTTAAAAGGAAGTATTTTCAAAAGTAGAGCTTATTTTGAAAAACATAATCCCCAAAAGCCATATATCTTTCTTTCGATTCTCCGTTTTGAATCTCTTCCCTTTTTCTTTTCAGCATGTCTGGGGTACCCGAGATACCCGAGGGCATACCGATACCAACTTGGTTCCGAAGGTATCTGGAGGCTAGGGCCACCGCCGCAGGTCCAGCAGATGTTCCTCCTCCTCTTCCTCCACCTCCACGCATTGATACTTTTTCGAAGATATGCAAGGACATTCGGGCGATGGGCGGTAAACCTTTTCACAGGCCAGAGTATTTTGTTGAAGCTCGAAATTGGCTTTAGGAGGTGGAAGATTTATTTGGTATCTTCGAGATAGAAGATGGAAGGAAGGTCCAACTAGCTGCTTGGTTAATGAAGGACGAAGCCTCGTTTTGGTGGGAGGTCACGAATGGAGAGCGTCCAGTGGAGACATGGAGGGATTTCAGGCATAGCTTCGAGATGAAATTTCTCTCACGAGCAGAAGAGAATTTATACATGGAGAGGTTCTTAGCATTGAAGCAAGGGAATTTATCAGTAAAGGAGTACGTCAACAAGTTCAACAAGTTCGACCAATTGCCGAGATTTGGCTCAGACTTGGTGAACACACCTGATAAGAAGGCCCTGAGATTCGTTAAAGGTTTGAATGAACCACTACACGGGTTGGCTATGACCCACATTCTATGGGGGCTACCTTCGAGAAATTGGTTGACATGGCATTAATGCATGAAGAGGAAGACAAAAGTAAGAAGAAAGAGGAAAAGCTCGAAGGACCACAAAACAAGAAAGCATGGCCCAAAAAGGAAACACAAAAGAAGGATGAAAAGTCTAAAGATAAGAAGGAGAAAAGAGATTTACTTGTGAAAGCTTGACTCATCTGAACAAGGATTGCAGAAAGAGGAAGGGCGCTTGCTTCAACTGTGGAGAAATGGGACACTTCACTAGGGATTGCCTGAAGAAACGAGGGCAAGGGAAAGGGCGGAACCTACTATTGGAGGGCAGGCGAATGCTCTCGTGGATGGTGGATAGGATAGAGATAGGAAAATTTCTGTAGAAGGTTTAATTTTCTTATCTGATTATTGAGTTAAAACTCTTTTTGATTATGGCATTTTGATTCTGTAATTGAGACTCTGCACTTTAATACTAGTCTTTTTTCTGATCCCGCTATAGTCTCAAACCCCATAAGGGTTACGACTCATCTGTTCGTGATAAGTTGGGGTTTGAAGGTATCTTTGTTAAGCGTTAAGTTGACTGTGATGCATACATTCTGGTTTTTGTGGGATATGGTGGGCTTTTATCATGCTTAGTTTCCTAAGAATCATTTGATAATCGGATCTGTACCGGTAGTCTGTAAGTATCTGAATATTTCTGAAAAGGATAGGGGTTTTTACTCGACGCGTGAAGTATATTTCCAGTTTTGACATTGTTTCATGGGAGTAATTCTCTGGATGTCAATCTGATGTTGATTTCGGTCTTCGGGGTTGATACTTAGGGATTTATTCTCTTAACCGATGTCTAATGGGAACAGAACTTTTGTTTTAATTATACTTGCTTCTATCACTCGGCTGAATCCTATCGATCGAGTCTTCGACCTTTAGGTAGAAACTAATGGGTGTAAACATGTGTTTGAGACATGTTGTGTTTGATGGTTGCAAGTGGATGCAAGTGGTTGCTAGTGGTTGCTCATGGATGCATATACACACACTAGGCACTAGATCGGCTCAAAAATACTCTCATACTGCATATGGATGTGTGTGCATTTTTCAATTTCTGTGGATGCAAAATGATTGACTCATCACATGGATGTTGCATTTGGATGAATGGTTATGCACTCATAAAGAAATGGTGTGTATCAAATAGGATTTCTTGCATACATAATTGGACTCATGGCACTAACATAATTCGCATTAAGGAGGTTAACTGGATCAGTAGACTGGCTGATTTTTCATTAGATAAGAAACATCTACACACACTCTGCATATGTTCATACGGCATTAGAAACCTTTTAAGGACAATGGATGCTTATGGATGATGGTTGAGTAGATGGATGATTGGATAATAGGATACATTCTTCTTAACTTGGAGATTTCGGGGACGAAATCCTTTAAGGAGGGGAGAATGTAACACCCCATAATTTTATAACATTAAAATTCACAAATTAAAGTATACTTAATTTTTAGAAGAAGAATTAAGTGAAATGGGTTGCTCTATTATGTTTGTTTCAAAATTTTGGGTCAAGATAGACACTTGATTTGCACAAAACGGATACCTTATGAAAATGTTATTAAGCCTTGAAGTTTGTACGCATATGAGAGAAATATGTATATAGATATATATAAAAAATTAAATAAATAAATATTCAAAAAAGTTCAAAATAGTGAATCGGGAGGGGAAATAGCCGAACCGCACCATTTTTGGAGTCGACACAAGCCCCGCTGGGTCGACTGGGGGTCGATCCAGAGTGTTTGACTGTCAACCCGTGGCCCAATTCACCCTAAGGGCTGATGTGGCATATGAGTGGTCCTAATGGTTTCTGGGTTAATCTAGGAGCTCTAATCGATCCTAGACATCTATATATACATAGCTAAACCTAAACCCTAATTCATTAACAAAGAGGAATGGTGCCTCCATGCTCCTAAAACCTAAAGTGACCTAGCCTCCACCCTAATCAATCAATTCAAAAGAGAAGATAAAGATAACAAATCAACGCCTACATCAACGGAAAGCTAAATCAACTCCAGAAAATCAGATCCCAGAATCGTTCTTCTCTTTCTTAAACCATGATTTGTGAGTATAGTTATTTTCAGATATGAAATTTAATTATGATCTTGACATGGGTATAAATCTGAATTGGAGATCTATCTTATTCTTGTTTATCAGATCTAATTTTCTGTGTAGATCCATCTTATTCTTGTTTATCAGATCTGTTTTTCTATGTAGAACTATCTTATTGTAACTATTCTGTATCTCTTCCTTCCTTCTGTTCTATAGCCAGGCTACTACGAGCTAAGCCAAATCTCATAAGAGATTGACACGCGAATGCTAAATTTGGCGAAAAATTGAATGATGCATAATTGGACATAACTGATTTATGACTAAATTGAGAACACAACATAATTTGTAATTTAAGATCTAGATCTAGGCATACTATATATGACGGTTTATGATTTGGAAGAAGGAGAATTAATGTATGACAACATATGACTTGTAACTTGGGGACATAATGCATGTTATAATTCAAGATCTGATTTTGAGGACATAATACATGTTGTAATTTAAGAACTAGATTTGGGGCATATTTTATATGATGATCTGTGACTTGGAAGAAAAAGGATATGTGACTTAGGCCTGAAAAACCTATATTAAAATAGGAATAACTATTAATGTGAATATGCCTAATTCGGATTTTTGGATATTTGACATACGCGGTAATCAACAGCTATAAATTGGCATAATTCATATTGTATATCATGATTTGGAGCTTTTAGAGAATATTATGTTTTGTTAAAAATCTAACTAAATTTGGGCATATGTTATGTTGAGAATTATGACCATAATTTGGGCATGTAAAATGAGGTTTAATTTATGATTAGGCAAGATATGTTAATAGAACTTTAGGATATGTTTAAATCTATTAAATTGCCCAATCCGCTAGATCTGTTGGAATTGAATACTGTGATTTGGGTATGTAATCTGTAGGCTCGATCTAAAATTGAGCAAAACATGTTAATGGAACTTTGAATAATCTGCTGTAACTTGTAAAGATGTTAAGTTGTTGAATTGGCATAATTAATCTGATATTGGCATAATTTGTGAATGAAAACTTTAGCTACAAATAAGAATGCTGAGACACAAGGTTAGACTTAGTTTGCGGTGGAAGCCTTCCCAGACCCAACCGGCTTAACCAACAACCACAAACTGTCAGTCTAATGTGAGAGGTCGTAGACATAAGGATTCTTAGACACGAGGTGAGGTCTGGCTTATGGCAGAAGTTTGCCCGGAACCGCCAGGCACATCCAGCGGCCACAAGCTACCGACCTAATGTAAGAGGTATGTGCATTAATATTTAATTAATGAAAATCTAAGATAAATATGATGCCTAAAACGTGTTGGGTGGATAGAGTTAAAACAACTGGACTGATGAATCTAATAAACCCATTTCGTGAATCTGTAGGCCCAATACAAAGTTAGGTAAAATAATCCGTAAGTCTATTAATTTATATATCTGATCCGTTAGTCTGAGAACTCGTTAATCTGTACATCTGATCCGTTAGTCTGAAAACCTGTTAACTTGTATGTCTGATCTGAAAACTAGTTAATCTGAACTTTGTACATCTGAAATATGTAAACAAGTTAATCTGAAATCTATTAGTCTGGGGTAACAGGGTTAGGAGGGATAATTAATTGTGTCATCTGTTGTTTGGGGACCCATATTAGTCAGTAACCCTTTCTGGTATCAAAACTATGATCCAACACTAAGAGGGGTCCGGGCACGCTTACTGAACTAATTGTAAGAGGTTCACTCTGATAATGGTGAGGGGTGTTGATGGCGCATTCCAACCGGGTCATGTGCGTGCATGGATCTGGTCTGCTCTGAGGATGTAAAACACCGTGACATATGTAAATAGGTCTGTATCTATAGGTTGCCACTTTAGGGAGTGATACACCCTTCTATGGGGCCGGCATAGGGTATTTATGTATTAGGGAGCCGATCGCTTGGGGTAGAATTTAGTGTACACTTAGTTCTGTCTGTTTCTGTTGGGGTACCGTCTGTTTCCATTGGGGTGGTAACACCTGTCTGTTTCTGTGTGGTACCATCTGTTGGGGGTGGTAAAGGCCCATTACTAGTGTACACCTAACTCTAATATTATGTTTCCGTAGGGATTATTCTGTTTCTGTCTCTGATTTCGTTCCTGGTTCTGTTTCTGTACCATCTATCTCTGTTCGGGTGGTAAAGGCCCATTTCCAGCATCATGTTTCTAAAGATATCGTTCTGTTTTCTGTTTAGACAATAGGACAACACCTAATTCTGTTATACTAGTATTAGTGCAGAGAAGTGAAAACTAAGTAAGGAGCTTAGCTTAGCCTATATCATTTTGTTTCTTCTGTTAACCTGCTACTCCTATTACGGTTATCTCTCATCCAGTTTTATTTACATGTCATGATATTGTTATCTGTTTATATGCTGAAAGTCATTGGACTCACCAGACGTATGTCTGACCTAGTTTGTTTCGCCTCTTTTCTTCCGTTCCCCCCCAAGGTACTCAGGTTGGGAACGTAAGAGCTTGACTTAGATTTCTCTCTGCTTGAAGTCCTAGAGTGCTTGAAGTATTGCTTGGCTTTGATTCTACCTATTTATGGCATTTTCTGTTGGGGATTATGGCTTTAAAATTACGTACTATGAAGGCTTTTGTACAAGACTGATATTTATGTACTTGAATTCCGATATTGTGGTTTTGAAAGATGTAACCAAACTTACTTCTGTTTCTCCTGTAATAAAGTTATAAATTTTTCAAGTACTTCTTTATGTATCTGTCTTGTAATATTCTGTTCTGTTTACTTATAATGTTTCATGGAAGTTAATGCATTCCCTTTGTGAGTGACATTAATGGACATGGGGTGTTACAAAACCCATCTAAATTTGCCCTTAGGAAATTAGCCAACTCTTTCGCTCGAATTGGATCTATCTGTGAGCCGATCTTTAGTACTTTTGTCGAATCTGCCTCATCAATAAGTATATGTATTGTTATCTCATTAGGAGTCACCTTTCTATCCTCGCGTTCTCTATCCTCTCTGGGATCTATATCCTCGAGCACATCTAAAGGCGACTCTCTTGGGGTTGGACCCCTTAATTGCTATGCTGAGTTTTCCTTCGAAGGGGGAGAATCGTCCTTAGATTCTTTATTCGACCCCTTCATTAGCATCTTCAACTCTGTCATGTAACAAGATCGTCCTGTAGCTTGGTCGCCTCTCATCACCCCAATTCCTGCATCAATCGGGAATTTAAGCAGCAAGCACCAAGGTGCAATACATGCCCTAAACTCAGCAAGGGCCGATCGGCCTAGGAAAGCGTTGTAGGGTGACTCTACATCCAAAACTACAAATGGCGGGATCCTCACTCTCTGGCGATCTCCCTATCCTAATGTTACTGGTAATTCTACGCAGCCCATCAGAGCCGTTGACGCCCCATTGAAGCCCCGTATCCATCCTTCGCAGGGCTTTAGATCTTTTGCTTCAAGTCTCATTTGTTCAAAAGCTTTCTTGAAGAGGATATTGACCGAACTCCCATTGTCCACCAACACTTTATGGACTAAGGCAAGGCCGATGGCCGTGGTAATTACCTGTGGTCTTCAGTTGGTGATTGAATTCTGGAATCATCTCTACTACGGAATATGATGTCGTCTGACATCGTCTTTTGTTGTTTTACTGGAGTAATGTCTTCGAGGTTACTACATTCCCCAACCTCAAAGATCTTGGCAGCATTGACGTTCTGATCCATTGCTTTGAAACTACGGCTAGCTAGATGGCGTCCGCCTATAATAGTATTGATAACGATCCCCTTACCTTTCTGCTGGGCTGTAGGTTTAGAAGTAGGCTAGTTTTGGTCCAAGGCTTGCCCATGTTGCCCCCTGTCCCTTGGGGCAACCTTGTACTCGTCTAACTTCCCTTCCCGCTACAATCTTTCAACTACATATCTCAAATGACGACATTCATTTGTGGAATGTCCGTGGGTTCCATGGAACAAGCAAAACTTTCCCGTTGCGATCTCTTTTTCAGTGGAGTCTCTGGGTGGTGGCTTTTTGAATTGCAATATGTTGTATGTGTCCAAATAAATGTTTTCCAAGGTATCATTCAATGGCGAATAGTTTTTGAAGGTTTGGAATCGAGGTCTTTTGCTGGAATTGTTCCCTCGGTACCTACTCCTCCTATTGTCGTTTCCATTCTTGTTGTTTTTACCTCCGTTCTGGTTGCCAATGTTCACTTCAACCTTCCCTGGACTGTCTCTGGATTGTTTCACGGCAACATTACTTTGGACACCTTCCCTTGAGGCCCCTTTGGACTTTCTTTTCCTATTTGCATGAGCTTCTTCTCGCCTTAAGCAAATATTAGCTTTTTTGTAGAACAATTCCCTAGTGAGGGGCGGTTTCCCGGATAGATAATCCCTAAATTCTATGTCCAGGTCAACTCCTTTTATTAAAGCCATCAGAATAGTGGGTTTCTGAGGGTCACTAACTTCGGTGATAGCCAGGTTGAAGCGGTCCAAATATGACTTCAGAGATTCGGCCGGAGCCTGTTTAATCCTTGACAACTTTATGACGCGTTTGGATTTTCGGGCATGAAGTTGAAACTGGTTCATAAAGCGCTCACTTAATTCTGTGAAATTTGACACTGACCGTGGAGGGAGTCGGGTGAACCACATTAATGCCACGTCTTCTAAATAAATCGGAAAGGCCTTGCATTTTATAGCATCTGGAGCTGCTGCGGCATTCATGAACCATGCATACCTCATCAGATGTTGTCCTGGGTCCGTTCTCCCTGAATATCGATCCATTTGTGGCAAGTTGAATCGCCGAGGGAACTGGAAGTCCAATATATCATCTGCGAAGGGGGTATGACTTCGCTCAATGCCCCAGTCCTCATTGGTGTATCGTCGACTTTCGGACATGATCTGACGCACCATTGCCCACACATCGGCATTTGTTAATGTTTGCACAGGTTCTCTAGGTCTGATATTCGGATTACCCCTGGGTTCCTGATTAGGAGATAACCTAATGTTTCTAGCGGCAGCTGCTCTACATTGCTCCCTACGCTCCCGGTCGATCTCTGGAGGAAGGGGCTAGAGAAGTTGCTGTTGCGTAGGATTAGTAATGTTAGGATCCCTGGGTAGAACGTGGGATCCACGCATGGGCAACAACATAGGCTCTTTCAAGCTTGAGTCATCAGGTCCTAACACACGAGCGGCGTCTTCGCGGGATCCTAAATATCCAAAAGTTAACTGATCATGGTTCTGAGGTCGCTCAAGCGGCCTTCTTTCACGAGGACGTCTCTCATCTGAAGAAGATGAATAATCTGCAGCAAGGCGGCATGTTGGGGTAGGTGTCTTTTTCCTCCGAAGCTCTTTGAGTTCCCTACTCATAGTGATCATCTGCTCTTGCATGCGAAGACTGTCACGCTTATGGGCTTCCAATGCCTCCTTAGTACTCTAGAGCATTTCAAGAAAGCATGAAAAATCTCCTTGTGTGACGGGTGCAGATGGGTCAGGCTGATCAATGGTCATAGCGGCCAGAATCAGAGCATTGGTAGGAGCTCGAGTAGAAGTTCCAGCTTCACTTTGATTCAGATCGGATCGGAGCATAGTGGTACGGCCGGACCGGTTCGGATGGGGAGAGTGGGTGACTTCAACATCGTTGGATCGGCTCGGATCGGGGTCTTTGGTTCGGTTCGGATCTTCCTGACCGGAGAGACCTGCTCTAGATTCTTGACCACGCGACCTCGTCACGACCATTATTTGCTGATCTTCGTTAACTTCATTCTCTCGATTACTTTGG
Organism: Allium sativum; assembly: GCA_030737875.1. Taxonomy (NCBI): domain Eukaryota; kingdom Viridiplantae; phylum Streptophyta; class Magnoliopsida; order Asparagales; family Amaryllidaceae; genus Allium; species Allium sativum. Next base: position 1,038,593,088 of record CM060916.1, on the reverse strand, counting down.
ATTTCCTTGCCTTTTCCTTTGGCCATAATTTACAATTCTTCAGTGATTAACCAATAGGTACTTAAAGATGTCGAAAACAGAGGATTAACTTCTTTGAACTTGAAGGTCCAAATAGTAGGACGATAATCCCAAAAAGCGAAGAATTCAAAAATTCTCAGTGAAAGCACCAAAATGTTAGATCCAAAATTGGCTCTAACACCCAAACGAGTAATGATTCTACTGAAATGAAAAAAAAATAAACGAATAAAACACATAATTTATAATGGTTCGGCGTTAAATAGCCTACGTCCACTTTCTACTCTTTGAATTGATGACTTGAATGCAAGTACAACAATAATCCTCACTCAATTTTCACTCATACAATGTTTTGATTCACTCAATTTCCTTCACAATATGCTTCAAAAGGTGATTGTAATCTGAATAAGTTGATGAAATTCGGATAGCAAAGGAGTTTGAGTTCTCAAGATGCCAAAAGATCCTTCCAAATGTCCCTTGATGGTGTATTTATAAGTGGAAAGTGCTCCTGGGATGGCTTCGGTTCGGATCCACGTGGCATCCATCCCATTATTATAGGGTTCGGATGGAATACGGTGGCAACAGCGCATCAGGTTAGTGGCGAACGTGGGGGGAGCGTGGGTATAACCGCTCCGGGTCTTAAGGAAACACGGGTTGTAACCGCTACTACTTCAATTGTCTGGGTTCGAATCGGAAGTACTACAAATTAGGGGAACGGATCGGGTATACCCGAACCGATCCGATTTGGCCTGCGCTCCTTCCTTCTCTTCTCTACGATGTTCTGCCTTGACCAAGGAAATCCGATCCGATCCGACTTGAATAAAAAACATTCTTCATTCTTTTGATCTTTTAATCTTTGTGTAGCCTAGTTCACAACGTAGGCTAACACATTACAACAATTCTTGAAAGCAGGAAGTGATCTACTCATCATGAATTAAATTAAGATTTTCATCACAACAATACTTAAAAGAATGTTGTAATCTACATTTCTTGCTCTTTATCACTACCAAAGTTATTTAAATTCTTTTGGAATTTGTATACTTTCATTGTTTATACCTTCAGGGTATTATAAGCATTTTAAACACTTTAATCAATTCAGTTATCTCTGAAAATACAATGCTCATGGCACTTAACATGTTGTTGACACTCTATGGTGCTTTAGTAACTTCCATGTGCTTTTGTCATTATATATATTTCTATTTTTATCTTATGAACTACAGGTTCATATCTTATGGACTACAAGTCCATATATCTTAGGACAAATTTTCAAAATAAGCTTGTTTTTAAAACTAATAGTAGATTTAGGCTAGTTTTGAAACTATTTGCAGAATTAGGCTTGTTTTTGGCAATAGTTGTTCAAAATCAAGCCTATTTCTGCAAACAGTTTCAAAACTAGCCTAAATCTGCTATTAGTTTTAAAAACAAGCCTATTGTGAAAAAATTTCCCTTATATTTTTATAAGGGGTGCACTTCACAAGTACGCCCACGTGTACTTTTTTAAAAAAACTGGCCACCTCAGCGTTGAGGTGGACAAAACAAGCCTATTTCTGCAAATAGTTTCAAAACTAGCCTAAATCGGCTATTAGTTTTAAAAACAAGGCTATTTTGAAAATTTGTCCTATATCTTATTTAGGAGAATTTCATGATGGCCAATCATGTTTCTCTCTAATATGGGATTTTTAATCCATTCATAAATAAGCTCTTCATTATTTATTAATTTATCATCGATGATTACTTCTTGTCAGTTCTATACATGATTTATTGAGATCTCAAAAATTATCATGCTTTAGGTACGTAAACCACTTCTGGGGTTATTTTGATAATCATGTCATGGGTTTCTTTCAAAGCACCCTTAAGTATTTCTTCAGCAACACTCACCTCCTTTATTTTGCATCTTTATGACTTGCTCCAAAAATATTTTGAACTGACTTTTATACCACATTTTCAGCTGTGATTTACACCTTTTAATCCTTCGGGGATTCAAATGTATATTGGATAAAGTCTATTAGGGACATAATTGATAACTTATGCAAGTTACTTAATACTTCGCATAATTCTATATGTTGGAAAACATTTAACATTGATGAATTCTTTATCCTTCCCCTCAATGTTGACAAACATTGTCACTTTAAATCAGAAACCTTGTTTGGATTCTCATTTTTGATCCATTATAGCATTATAGATAGCAAATACAATAGATGTATTTCAATTGTAGGATGATAGTGCTCTTATTAGTAGATAAGATGCAATTATATTATATTGCTTATTCCCTTTCATTGATCTAATGACTTGGAGGAATTTTATATCATTTGAATATGCACGTGACTTCAGGTCAATTAATATTGATGTCAATCGACTTTTTGAGATATAAAATAATATATGCGTAATTTATAATATAAGCTCATGACAACTTCAGGTTGTTAATTAAATATTCGCATATATTTGTATATATGTGCGTCCACGTATTACATATGTAATTAATTTGCATATTCTCTGTCATTCAAGTTATTGATTTTAGAACAAATTGTTTATAATGTTCCAATCATTGATTTTTGCTTATCAAGCAATGTCAACGTGAATCTTAAAGATCTTTTCATAATATCCAAAATATCTGATTTGGAACTGTATTGAACTTCTGGTTCAAATGAAATATATGAACAACTTCGAGTTGTTAATCTATATTGAACATCTAGTTCAAATAATATACAAATAATTTCAAGTTTGTTAAACTGTATTGAACTTGTAGTTCAACTATATTGAACTTCTGGTTCCACTGTATTTAATTTCTGGTTCAAATAAAATATATAAACAAAAATATATAAGAAAAATACAACTCATTTTGAAAATTGTGCAATCTTTGGATGCATTATCATTGTCGCATATGATGTAACTTCTTTAAGAATTATAATGTTATTATTTCACACAGTTTCAATAATGCTTCAGACTTTTAAATTATGAAGTACTTCAAGTTCGTTGATTAAGGAACTTCAAGTTCCTATGCATATATATAAACATACATATTATATCAAGTTTATCAATTTATGATGAACTTCTGATTCTCAATCTTTTAACATATGTAACACCCCGTATTTTTAATATAATTAAAAATAAAATAAAATATATAAAAATATGCTTATGATGGGTAAATAATGGTGATGCATAAGAAGAATTAATTAATACATGGAAGAGAAGAAAAATTAGTTCGATAACGATGTATGTAACGGAAAAGATAGTAAAATAAGGATAACTAATTCAAGAATCAGGAAATAGGTAAAATGGACATCACCATTGCATTCCTCTCGGAAAAATACGTGAAATAGAGTCCGAGTTTTCAAAAATCGGAGTCCGTGTGACCAAGATATGGCCAAAACAAGATTTCAGCGGAATTTCTGGCACACTGACCCAGGTCGACCATAGTGTCGACAGTTTAGTCGACTTGCCCCCCCCCCCAGGTCGACTATAGTGTCGACCCCACCTCTGTACAGGTCGACCTGGTCGGCCTGGGGTGGTCCAGAACCCATTTTTGAGGCCCATGACGAGTTTTGATGGTCCGGATGGGTTTTAGGGTTAATCCGATGGCTGAAATGAATTGCTACACCTATAAAATAACACCTAGACCTATCCTAACTCACACAAATTCATATGAAACCAAAATGCTGCTAAAATCCCTCTTGAGCCATGGCCACCGTCTCCAAATTAAAGCTTAAGCGTTCAAACCCAAATCAAATCAAAGATCAATGCTTCTACAACAAATTCAAGAGGATAGATCAATGACACTGCAACTTTCTACGACAAATTCACTCCCTAATTCATATGCCGTTCTCTGTAAGTTCTAGTTGCTTTCCGATTTAAATATTTAATTATAATGTGGCCATGAATTACAGTGGAATTGGATTAAGTATGTTTATCGATCCAGATCTATTCTTGTTTCTTCTAGGATCTTGGAAACTTTTCTATTTTCACTCTCATGTCTAGTTCATGATCTATTAAGCCTGTTGTAATCTTAATATGCCTGTGATGATGTTTTCTCTCCGATCTTTTTTTGATGCAAAATTCTACCTTTCCCCTATTTGTTTTCTTTTGATGAACCTTGGTCAATTTCGGACCTAGGCCTAAACTGCGATTTGCGTGCGATTGAATACGGGGGAAATATTGGGATATTGCCTTGTTGGATATATGTGTTTGGTAGAATCGAAGGCATAATATGAAAACTGGATACTTGGGTACTATTATTGCCATTAACACGACATTTGAATTTGGGTATTATCGTTATAATTAAAGTTTTGCTAGCTTGGGTAAATTGGGGTAAACATGGAATACATGTAGTTGGTATGAAACTTGACCTATGTAAAATATGGCAAGAATATTGATACATATATTTGGCTAACAATTGATCAATGTGAATTAGGCATAGCCTTGTAAAAATGTAAACTATGAATCTTGATATATGTATAAAAAGGCATGAAACTTGGTATATATGTAAAATTGTCTAAGATTAGGCATATATAAATTTGGCATACATGTAAACAGGCATGAATTGAACATATGTAAATTTGGTATGAATTAGGCATATGTAAAACGGACATGTAATCTAGAACTTGGGCATATGTTAAATAGGTGAAATTTGTGGTTGAAACACATATGATAATTTATGTCTTGAAAAGGGGCTAATATGAACACGCCTAAATAGATTTTGGGTAGTTGGCATGTAATAGCCTTAAAAGAGGGATAAATATAAATTGAGATAAGTTGCCTTTAATGGCCTAAAATAAATTGTTGTAAAATTGGTATGATTTTGCATACCATTAATTGATGGACATAATTGAGTCAATTATGGACATCGTTAAATTAGGAATAAATTGATAATTTGAATAGGGGAAATAAATTCAAATTGAGGTAAAAGATTATAAGTAATAATCAATGCTTAGGACACGAGGTTGGACTCATTTGTGACGTAAACCTGCCCGGAACCGCCCTGCGAATCCAGTAGTCACAAATGTCAGCCCAATGTGAGAGGTTCTAGGCCAAAATTAAAAGCATAATAGTTGTAAAGACACGAGGTTAGACTCTTTTATGGTGTAAGACTGCCCGGACCCGCCCGGCAAATCCAGCTGCCATAAATGTTAGTATAATGTGAGAGGTCTTTATAAGGTTACGGCCTTAATGAATTAAGAAATACTTGACCAGATAAACATGTGGTGGGACATGGGGGTTAAGTGGGTAACATGTGGAAATACGAATAGTAATACTTAACCAACGTAACATGATAATTAGACCAGTGGGTAGGGTTAAGTAAATAAGAACACTTAACCAATATGATATAAATGGGTGGGTTAAGTAATATGATTAGGTTAATTTGGACACTTAACCAATTTAATATGTTGACTACGGGAGTGGGTAAGGTTAAGCAAATGTTTAACCATTATAACATGATTAAACTGGACTAGAGAGTGAGGTTAAGTTAATGAGAACGCTTAACTAATACGATGGGTTAATTAGACAAGTGGTTGCGGTTAAGTAGTAACACTTAACCAACATAACAGGACAAGCGGGTGGGTTAAGTTAACTTGAATAAGTTGATAACACTTAACCATTATAATATGACTAGTGGATGGGGTTAAGTTAATATGCACTTAACCAATCTGATGTGAGGTGTGGTAGGGTTAAGTAACACATGGGGTTAAGTTAACAAGAAAATCCTTAACCAATGTAACCAGATAGATGAACAGGGTTAAGTTAATAAACCACACTTAACCAATCAAACATAATAAGCGAGAAAGGTTAAGTTAACTAAGGTAAACACTTAACCATGGGAACATAACGAGTAGGAGGGTTAAGTACATATCGGGTTGGTGGGTAATATTAATAAATATAGGCACACATACACTTAACCATTAAATACACATGCTTGAATCGGTAGCGGGGTTAAGTACACATCAGGGTTGGTGGGTAATATCAGAGAATATAGGCCCACAGACTTAACCATTAGAAAAACCTAGTAACGGGGACCCATTTCAGCAGTAACCCACATTAGGTATCAACGGAACCCTGAGCTAGGCTGGGTGGGGCACGATTACTGGGCTGATTATAAGAGGTCAAATTAGCGACGGTTGGTGCAGCAGTGCAGGTTCTAACGGAGTGCGGGCGTGCACACACTTCGGCGCAGAAAATTTAGCCACTGGGCATCAGTAGGTATAAAGCTGTGCATCTTGATTGTGTCAGGGTTGCCACCATGGGATTTGATACACCCCATGGTGGGACCAGCACAGGTATCTACAAGTAGGGGGCCGCGTGACACAAATGAGAACTAGGTCAAGTAGGGAGCCTGTAACACCCCGAATTTTAGTTAATACTAAAATTCACTAATTTCAGGATAAATAATGTCAGATGTGGGAATTAGGGGTAACGGGCTGCGTTATTGCGTTCGTCTCGGAAAAATACGCGAAATAGAGTCCGAGTTTTCGAAAATCGGAGTCCGTATGGCCCGGTTATGGCCCAAGGAAGTTTGCAGAAAAATTAGAGCTAAAAACAGATTTAGGAATTTAAATTTAAATTTAAATTTAGAACCAGCGGGGCCAGGCGGGAAGGTTCCCGCCTAAGCATGTCGACAGGGCTGTCGACAGGCCTGTCGACAGGGGTGTCGACATGCCTGTCGACTTGCCTGTCGACATGGCGTGTCGAACCAGGGTGCTTGGGTGCACCAGATCTGGTTTTCTGGCTAGGGCTGGGCTTGGTTCTAGAGGTTACCTAAATCTAATGGACCTAAATTAATCTAGGGTTAATCTAAGGGCCTAAAACACTCTCTTAATCTATAAATACACCCTAAACCTACCTTAATCCATACTAAAAATAGAAATGAAGGCCTCATGCCGCCAAATTAAATCCTAGAAGGAGTCTCCATTAATCTAAGAAGGAAGTTTCAAGCTAATCCCTCTCAAATCATTCTCTAATCATCATTATCTTCATAGTTAGCAACTAATTCTACTTCATAAGGTTGCTAATCTTGAGTTTGGTGAGTTTCTATCACTTTAACATCAATTGTTAAAGTAAGTAGATTAGGTGTAATGAGACTTATGGTCTTAAATGCGGATTAGTGAGTTTGAATCATGTATAATGATATGTTACTCTATGTTGTTCTATGTTTATGCATATTTGATAAGTTGGTTTATGCATGCTTAATAAGTTGATTTATGCATGTTTAACAAGTTGATATATGCATGTTTAACAAGTGGATTTATGCATATTTAATGAGTGGAATTGTGCATGTGTAATAAAGTAAGTTATGCAAGATAAGTATATGTTTAAATGCAAGTTGAAAGTGATATGCAAGTTATGCATGCTTATGCAAGTGTATGGATGCTTATGCAAGTCATGTATATGTTTAAATGCAAGATTTATGTGATATGCAAGTTATGCATGCTTATGCGAGTATATGAATGCTTGTGCAAGATATGTATATGCTTAAATGACATGATATGCAAGTTATGCAAGTATGTGAATGCTTATGCAAGTATGTGGATGCTTATGCAAGTATGTGAATGCTTATGCAAGTTATGTGTATGCTTAAATGCATGTTTAACATGTTATGCAAGTTATGAGAATGCCTATATGCAAGTTCAACATGTTATGCAATATATGTGTATGATGATATGCAAGCTCATATGCAACATGTTATGCAAATCATGTGTATGATAATATGCAAGTTTGGGTTATATGTAGTTGGGTTAATATATGCTCATATATGCAAGTTGACATCCTCTTAACCCATGACAAAGTTATATGCTAAACCCATGATATTTGTGATGGATCTTCCCCTTTATTTTGTCACGACATGAGAACGATTTACGTGGGGAACGATGGGGTTGGTAAATATATTAATAAATGAATGGTTGGGTATGATTAAGCATACCAAAAAAATAAATTACCATAAGTGGGAATTTACCTATTGAGTTAGGTCTACCCCATGGGAATTTACCTATTGAGTTAGGTCTACCCATGTTATGGAAAACTTGATATTAATTAGGGATAATTAATATGGGGGTGATTAATTAGGTGTAATTAATCGACTAAGACACGAGGTTGGACTCATTTGTAGTGTAAAACTGCCCGGACCCGACCGGCTTAACCAGTTGCTACAAATGTCAGCCCAATGTGAGAGGTCTTAGCCATAAATTAAATACGTGATTAAGGTAAAGACACGAGGTTAGACTCTGTTATGACGTAAGACTGCCCGGATTCTACCGGCTTAACCAGGCGGTCATAACAGCCAGTCTAATGTGGGAGGTCTTTATGGGAGATCACGGTCTTAATTAATTAAGAAACACTTAACCATGGTAGCATGTAGTGGGACATGAGGGGTTAAGTGGGTGCCTTGGGTGGCATGAGGAAATTTTGTGGTTGCCTTGGGTGGCATGTGGAATCTAGTGGGTTGCCTTGGGTGGCAATAGAAAATACGATTAGAATACTTAACCAAGTGGAAACATGTAATTAAACATGATTAAAGGGTTAAGTGGGATACACTAGATATTTGACAAGCTTAAGTGGGTAGCTTGTGGGGGCCCATTTCAACCAATATCCCAAACGTATCTTTGTGGGCTCGACCCATGTCGAGTGACGGGACACGCATATTGGGCTTGATTATAAGAGGCCAAAACGGGTTAGCGGTGGCAACGCAAGTCCAACGGGTTTCATATGCGTGTGTGGGCCCGGGCTGGTAGATAAGCCGTTGTTGCATCGTGTAGATATAAAGTCGTGCACCGTTAATATTGGGTAGCCACTTTAGGGGAGTGATACACCCCACTGTGGGACCAGCACGGGTATCTACGGTAGGGAGCCGATCGATAGGGAGTAGTGGGTACACCTAATGAAGATAGGGGCAGACGGCACCTATGTAGGGGTACACGAAACTACTGGGTAAGAATACTGGGTACACCTAGTGGAGATAGGGGCAGACGGCACCTATGTAGTGGGCTAGGGGTACATGAAACTACTGGGGAAATTTTCAAAGTCCTTGGAAGGGATCAACCTTTAAGTAGGAATGACTGGTGTGGTGCAGTTAGTAATTATCCTTGGGTGGGTAGATGCGTCCTGACGATTATCTTAGTTTATCCTAAGTCTACCAAGCTGCTTAGTGTAGCCATTCATCCCCAGATATTACCGTAGGTCAAGTTTATGTCTTCTCTGGTTACTTTAATGATTGTATTGTTAAAGTTATAGGACTCACTCAGACTTATGTCTGACCCCGTTGTTTTTATCTTTTTCCCAACCCTCAGGTCCTACGGTGGATCCTAGCGGTAGTAGAGCTTGATCGGATTGCTGCTCCAGTCTTTAGGAGCTTGGGTAGATGTAAAGCTCCAGTTATCCAGTTATCTTTTCCTTTGTTCTGGCTATTGTATATAAGAGTGGGATTATGTACTTCTTTATTTTGATGGATATTGTAACGACCCGCATTCTACACATCGGAAGATCGTAGAATATTTATTTCATTTTCATATGAAGTCGTATGGTCGTGTACTTGTGGGGAACGACTAGTAGGGTCATTTCCCATGTTCACGATTTTTGTCGATTTTTAAATGACCGTTTTGCCCCTAGTTGATCTTGTTTCGTCCATAACTTTTGACTGGAAAGGAATTTTGACCTGAAACCACTTCCATTAGCTCCGGATGATGGTTTCTCTTTCCGTAGAGTGGTCATAATAGCCAAACGGACTTACCGTTTGGGAGATATGGCTGAATTAAGGTTTAAAGGGTTAATTTCAGCTAATTGGGCTTAACCGGGTAATTAGCAGCTAGGCCCAATGGGGGAATTTCGGGATTAAGAGTATTTAAGGACTGATAGGGTTAGAAATTTCGGTTTTTATTCATTTTTCCAGCCGCCACTTACCTCCTTAAGCTCTAGCCATGGCCTCCACTTGCTAAAAACACCCAAATCACCTTCTAATCACTGTTTAATCAAGTATTGGCTTAATCTACATCAAACCAAGGCGAATTAGCATAAGAATTGGGGTAGAGTTGCTGGAACACATAGGGATTGGATCCAAATCAGAGAAGTTTCAGAACTGAGAATTAATTTGTGGCTAAGGTGAGTGATAGCATCATTTTGACACTAATTACGGTTAATTAAGGGTAATTAGTGAAGATTAGCGAATTTATACGTAAATAAATTCTGGAAAAATTCTTAAAATTCTAAAATAATGTTTTAAGGCTCTGTTAGAAATTTGAGTTAATTTCGATGTGTTTTGCTAATCGTATGCTTAAACATGATTAAGAGGGATTATAGGAAAAGGTGAGGTTTTGGCCACTTTTGATTCATTTCGATTCATTTAAATTGTTGTTTGTTGCTTGTGGTTGCTGTTATATGTTGCTATGACTCTTTGGTATGCTTTGTGATTGTCTAGAAGTGTTAGTTTGGTCGAAAACGCCGTCGAATGGCGTAAAACAGTCGCTGGAAAAGCAGCAGGAAAGTACCCGAACCGGATCGGATCGGATGGGAGCACGGACCGACCCGAGGTGCAACTCGCGAACCGAACCGATCGTGATACCCGATCCGATGGCGCGACCCGTTCCGCCGATGGCTGAAGACCCCGATCCACTTAAGAAGCGCCATGATCCAGATGGGTAGCCCGACCCGAACCGGTGGATTGCCACGAACTGATGAGCCGAACCGACCCGAGATGTTGATACCGATCCGAACAAGAAGGAGTAGCCACGAACTGGAGGAACACGACTCGATCCGCTGGGGGTGTTGACGACCCGAACCACCATGAGTCAGAGCACCGAACCGATCCGCCACCTGAGGAGTTCCACGAACCGAACCGGCGAACATCACGAGCTGACTAAGGGCGAGGACCACGAAGACATGGTGGCACGATCCGACCCGAACTGAAGTGGGGGACCCGATCCAGATAGGGGAGCACGATCCGAACCGAGCAAGGGTGATGACCACGACCTGAAGCAAAGTGAAGAAGGCCGATCCGGTGAAGACCAAAACCCGAGATGCAAAGGTAGTTCAAACGGGAAGTTGTACTCAGGATCCAGACGGGAACCAACGAGTTAACTTCACGATTGGATTTTGCTGCGGGACGTGTGCAAAGGGGTTATCGATGCCTATCACTTTGGTTACCATTGATAGATGGATTAGGGGCTCGTAGTGTAGTTATACGGGGTTGGACTCCGTCATGGCCCAAAGGATTAGGTGAACAGAGTAATGGGTATCGTATGCTTTACGCACCGAGTGAGAGATGTGAGAATGGTTGCTATGTTTGTTTGTTTGACATCACTATGACATGCACACCCCCACCCCCGTATCTTTACACCATTTGAAAAGGGCACCTTAGAGTATTGTACGGTATGTAGTGCTAACTCTTTGGTTGCAGGTCCAGGTTCAGGTATGATTGGATTATACCTGTTATAGTTCTGTTTTGTTTAGTTGCTTATCGCTCACACCAGGCTTTATGTCTGACCCAGAGTTTTATGTCTCTTCTTATTACTCTGGGTGCTCACACGAGCAGACTAGAGACAGGTTAGGTGGATGCACGGGTAGCTGTACTGGAGACGAGCAGGAGGCTTCCACGTATGATATTTATGTATTATCTCCCTGTGTTATCGATGGTCACTGCTTGGGCATTAGTAGTGTACCTTTTTCCTTTCTTTTGTTTAGAGACAGTATCTTTGAAGTTGTAATAAGGATGTTGGATCATAAGCTGTATTTTGGATTTCCGCTGCCATGTTGGACATGATTTAGTTTTTTTCAGCTTATGCACTGTCTCGCCTGTTTTATGTCAAAGTTATGTGATTATTATATTTTATTCCATGCGCTGTGAGACATTCTGCAGGTTCCTTGATTTGTTCATTCCCTTCTTTCCTTTCTTCTGACGACCGTCTTGTGCTAGTCGGGCATGTGTTCAGCGCACTCTTGGAGGAAATGCAGGCTGGTGCGAGACGGGCCGTCACACTTGGTATCAGAGCTCTAGGTTGCGTAGTTAACCTGGGGAAAGTCATCAGGGAGAGATATTGTACGTATATGAGAGTGCGTATTTGTGATTATTTTGATTTTTCAAAACTGGTTTTCAAAGCTATATAGATATATATATACTATTAGTATAGTTAAGGATGAAGTCGCACTGCACTGACACCATAAAGAAGATAGTTAATCGTTTTCTCTGTACAGATTGAACGATGAGCCGATACGTGAGGGGCACTGGTAGAGGAGCCAATAATGGGAATTCTACTGAGATGAGGGCGATGTTTACTGACCTCATGAGAGAGATGCTTAGGGATGTTCAGAGGGCAGCTCCTAATGTTGCTAACGGTGGTGGTGCAGCAGTGCAGGCGCCTAGGGCCGATTTCGCCAAGCTTAACAAGGATTATACTAGTCTTGGTGGGAAGCCGTTCCACGGAACGGAGTCGGCTACAGTTGTTCAGGATTGGTTGGATAGCTGTGAGCGTATCTTCGAAGACTTGGGTATTGAAGATGCCATGAAGAGGAAGCTAGCATCCCGTCAGCTTCAAGGACGAGCAATGAATTGGTGGAATGCTATTAAGGCAGCAACTCCAGAGGATCAGATTACATGGGATCAGTTTAAGGCTCGTTTTTGCGATAAGTTTATACCAGCTGCTCAGAAGTCAGAATTGTTTAGAAAGTTTCTGGAGCTTAAGCAGAACGGAAGGGCAGTTTCAGAGTATGTTGCTGAGTTCGATACTTTATCGAAATATGGGTTATCTCTTATCGACACTGCCGAGAAGAAGAACGAGAAGTTCATAACTGGTTTAGATGGGTACTTAGGGGAAAGGCTTATAAACCACATCGATGAGACGTTTGAATCGATTGTAGGAAAGGCATTAAGGTCAGAAAGTCTTTACCCTAAGCCTAAGACTGAGGTCGCTACTGCATCTGCAAAGGAGCCAAAGCCGCAAGCAGGCGGCGGAGGCAAGAATAATTCCCAGACTAAGAGGAAACAAGACCAAACCATGGATGGTCAGAGTAAGAAGAATAAGAAAGATGGCGAGTGCTTTAGCTGTGGCAAGAAGGGCCACTATGCCAGAGATTGTCGAGAAAAGCCTGGGGAAAGGAAGTGCTTTAATTGCGGCCAAGCGGGACATCACAAGAATGAATGTCCACAATCTCCTAGGGAGAAGCAGATCGTGAAAGCATATGCTATCAACGCTATTCCTTCTTCGTCGAATGCCCCAACTGCGGCGCAGAAGGAAAAAGGTGTCGTTATTCGAGGTATGCTTTCTATTTAAGATGTTTCTGTTCGAGTTTTGTTTAATAACAAGGTTTCCCATTCCTTCGTACCTAGTGACCTGGTAGATAGGTTGGAATTGGAACCCAAGATAGTCGATAGACCTTTAGTAGTGACAAACCCGATAGGTGGTTTGACTAGCCTTTGTTGGATTTGTCGTAATTTGGTCTTATCGAGTCATGGATGTATGTTTGTTGTGATTGCATTATTTCGAGCTTTACTAGGTTTGGCTTGATTTTTAGGAGCCGATTGACTCCAAAGGTATAGAGCGATAGTAGGTTGCGAAGAGTCTTTGACGACCGTTAGAGTGGATGATGGACGAAAGGTGGTATTGGATCGCCTACCTTAGGATGAAGATGATAACGGGAGTTAGAGAAGCAAATGTACATTATATGTACAGTAGTTTATTCAGGACTTGGTCATGCGATCGACGATAGTTTCAAGCAAGATTGGCGAGGATAGCCAAAGTCAGTTATGGATGCTTGAGTGTTCGGATGTCTTGCTCATATCATCTCACGTAGATTGTCTGAACTCGGAGGAGATGTTCCTTGGGTGCTTGTCTGATATTGGTTTAGGCCTTTGGGGCTTGTGCTTGGGAAATGTCGAGGTCGACTAGGATGGTTTGCGTGAGAGATAAGTGGTTGTTGTGATTCTCATTGGATGATATCTTGGTGCACTCGGGGAGTGATGTGCAGCTCGTAGCATGGTAGGAATGTTCGATGGTATAAATTTCCCGAGTTATACTCAATAAGGGTATGTGATGACTCGAGTGGGACTCGAGAAAGATGCAAAGTAATGGATTGTTTAGGACCCTATGTTGATGTTCTTTTTGAAAGAATAGGATGTGTTCATTGGTCAAGGAATATGCAACGAAGGTTAGGACGATTCAAGTTGGACTTGAACTCGTAAAAGAAAATAGATGTTCGATTGATCTTAGAGATGCGACGAATAGGGAGACGACTCACGTTGGACTAGAGTTTGAAGGTAATGGATACTCAAGACTGGGTCTTAGTATGGATGTGTAATCGATTGACTCGAGTTAGACTCGAGGAGGCTGCGAGGAATTGGATTGGCTCGAGTTGGACTCGAGAGGGCAGCAAGATAATGGATAGACTTGGGTGGGACTCGAGTGTTTCAGGCGGACTAAAAGCAGGGGTATCTGGGGACGCCCGTTACCTTGGATCCGTTGGACGTGATCTAGTTATCCTTAGAGGATAAACGTGCGTTGGACGTACGGTAGTCCGTTTGGAGGCTGGGCTTCCATTAGTTATTGATGTTGGTTGGACCAGACATATAGGTGTTGATGTATTCATGGCTTTTAGCAGGTGATAGATAGGACTTGTTTGATGGATGCTATGGTTGTTATGTTTGTTCCTACCCTTCTTCTCTTGAGTAGACTATCACCTGTAGGATTCTGTTGAATGGAAATGGGATGAGTTCGTTAGTCATGGTGATATAACGGATACGAAGATACTTTAGTTAGACTTGAAGTATGTTTGGGAATTGTGGAGCGTCCGTTGATCTTGGAGATTCAGTGGATATAGGAGTTTCAAGTTGGACTTGGACTCATAGGTAGGGTACCTAGATTCATTGGATGAGTCTAGTTCACCTTTGGAAGGTGAATGTACGTTGGACGTACAGTACAGATATAGGTGGAGTACCTGGATTCATTGGATGGGTCTAGTTCACCTTTGGAAGGTGAATGTACGTTGGACGTACAGTACAGATATGGATGTAGTGCCTAGGGTCATTGGATGGATCTAGTTTGCCTCTAGGAGGTGAATATACGTTGGACGTGCAGTATGGATGTAGGCAAGATTCGGGTTAGACTTGAAAGGACATTTGGAATGTAATTGGTAATTTGATTGATAGGGTTGGGTTACCTAAAAAGATGCCAAGAGAATATGACATATTTCATGTTTCTCAGTTAAGGAAGTTTATGCATGATTTTGATTTAACTAGTTCGCCATACCGGTTGGACGATATCGAAATAGAACCCAAGGCGGTTGGGAACCGCGAGACCGATTCGCATTGTCGAGGACGATACGAAGAAATTTCGAAGAGAGACGGCGAAATTAGTGAAAGTCCAAGGGGCGATGGTTCTTCCCTTGTTAGTAAACCGCATGCTAGGATATGCTTGTTGTGCTATCATGTATGTTTGATTATTTGAAATTGGTTGATAGGCATGCGAGACCCATTGTTTGTTTCTTAGTTAAGGAATTTCGGGGGCGAAATTTCTTAAGGGGGGGAGAGTGTAACGACCCGCATTCTACACATCGGAAGATCGTAGAATATTTATTTCATTTTCATATGAAGTCGTATGGTCGTGTACTTGTGGGGAACGACTAGTAGGGTCATTTCCCATGTTCACGATTTTTGTCGATTTTTAAATGACCGTTTTGCCCCTAGTTGATCTTGTTTCGTCCATAACTTTTGACTGGAAAGGAATTTTGACCTGAAACCACTTCCATTAGCTCCGGATGATGGTTTCTCTTTCCGTAGAGTGGTCATAATAGCCAAACGGACTTACCGTTTGGGAGATATGGCTGAATTAAGGTTTAAAGGGTTAATTTCAGCTAATTGGGCTTAACCGGGTAATTAGCAGCTAGGCCCAATGGGGGAATTTCGGGATTAAGAGTATTTAAGGACTGATAGGGTTAGAAATTTCGGTTTTTATTCATTTTTCCAGCCGCCACTTACCTCCTTAAGCTCTAGCCATGGCCTCCACTTGCTAAAAACACCCAAATCACCTTCTAATCACTGTTTAATCAAGTATTGGCTTAATCTACATCAAACCAAGGCGAATTAGCATAAGAATTGGGGTAGAGTTGCTGGAACACATAGGGATTGGATCCAAATCAGAGAAGTTTCAGAACTGAGAATTAATTTGTGGCTAAGGTGAGTGATAGCATCATTTTGACACTAATTACGGTTAATTAAGGGTAATTAGTGAAGATTAGCGAATTTATACGTAAATAAATTCTGGAAAAATTCTTAAAATTCTAAAATAATGTTTTAAGGCTCTGTTAGAAATTTGAGTTAATTTCGATGTGTTTTGCTAATCGTATGCTTAAACATGATTAAGAGGGATTATAGGAAAAGGTGAGGTTTTGGCCACTTTTGATTCATTTCGATTCATTTAAATTGTTGTTTGTTGCTTGTGGTTGCTGTTATATGTTGCTATGACTCTTTGGTATGCTTTGTGATTGTCTAGAAGTGTTAGTTTGGTCGAAAACGCCGTCGAATGGCGTAAAACAGTCGCTGGAAAAGCAGCAGGAAAGTACCCGAACCGGATCGGATCGGATGGGAGCACGGACCGACCCGAGGTGCAACTCGCGAACCGAACCGATCGTGATACCCGATCCGATGGCGCGACCCGTTCCGCCGATGGCTGAAGACCCCGATCCACTTAAGAAGCGCCATGATCCAGATGGGTAGCCCGACCCGAACCGGTGGATTGCCACGAACTGATGAGCCGAACCGACCCGAGATGTTGATACCGATCCGAACAAGAAGGAGTAGCCACGAACTGGAGGAACACGACTCGATCCGCTGGGGGTGTTGACGACCCGAACCACCATGAGTCAGAGCACCGAACCGATCCGCCACCTGAGGAGTTCCACGAACCGAACCGGCGAACATCACGAGCTGACTAAGGGCGAGGACCACGAAGACATGGTGGCACGATCCGACCCGAACTGAAGTGGGGGACCCGATCCAAATAGGGGAGCACGATCCGAACCGAGCAAGGGTGATGACCACGACCTGAAGCAAAGTGAAGAAGGCCGATCCGGTGAAGACCAAAACCCGAGATGCAAAGGTAGTTCAAACGGGAAGTTGTACTCAGGATCCAGACGGGAACCAACGAGTTAACTTCACGACTGGATTTTGCTGCGGGACGTGTGCAAAGGGGTTATCGATGCCTATCACTTTGGTTACCATTGATAGATGGATTAGGGGCTCGTAGTGTAGTTATACGGGGTTGGACTCCGTCATGGCCCAAAGGATTAGGTGAACAGAGTAATGGGTATCGTATGCTTTACGCACCGAGTGAGAGATGTGAGAATGGTTGCTATGTTTGTTTGTTTGACATCACTATGACATGCACACCCCCACCCCCGTATCTTTACACCATTTGAAAAGGGCACCTTAGAGTATTGTACGGTATGTAGTGCTAACTCTTTGGTTGCAGGTCCAGGTTCAGGTATGATTGGATTATACCTGTTATAGTTCTGTTTTGTTTAGTTGCTTATCGCTCACACCAGGCTTTATGTCTGACCCAGAGTTTTATGTCTCTTCTTATTACTCTGGGTGCTCACACGAGCAGACTAGAGACAGGTTAGGTGGATGCACGGGTAGCTGTACTGGAGACGAGCAGGAGGCTTCCACGTATGATATTTATGTATTATCTCCCTGTGTTATCGATGGTCACTGCTTGGGCATTAGTAGTGTACCTTTTTCCTTTCTTTTGTTTAGAGACAGTATCTTTGAAGTTGTAATAAGGATGTTGGATCATAAGCTGTATTTTGGATTTCCGCTGCCATGTTGGACATGATTTAGTTTTTTTCAGCTTATGCACTGTCTCGCCTGTTTTATGTCAAAGTTATGTGATTATTATATTTTATTCCATGCGCTGTGAGACATTCTGCAGGTTCCTTGATTTGTTCATTCCCTTCTTTCCTTTCTTCTGACGACCGTCTTGTGCTAGTCGGGCATGTGTTCAGCGCACTCTTGGAGGAAATGCAGGCTGGTGCGAGACGGGCCGTCACAGATATTGTACTTGACTTTTACCGTGGTTTTATGATGTAACCAGACATGTTTATTTCCGCTGTTATGAGATGATGTTTTAAAATTTCAAGTACTATTCATATCTGTCTTGTTGTAATTTTTCTGTTCTATATTCACTAAAATACTCCACCGATGCTATGGCATTCCCTTTGTGAGTGACCCTAGCGGGCGTGGGGTGTTACTCGTGGTATCAGAGCCAGGTTACCGGAACAGATAAAATTTTTAGAAAACTATTTTTCTAAAAACATTTTTGGAAAAGATATTTTCAAAAACATGTCTTTTAAAGAGAAAAGTTTTTGAAAGAAAAGCATAATCCCCAATAGCCATATCTATATCCTTCGAATTCTCCATTTTAAATCTTTCCTCTTTCGTTTCAGCATGACCGAGAATCTTAATCTTCCGGAGGGTGTGACGGTACCAGTATGGTATAGGAGATTGATGGAGGCTAGGGCCACCACTGCGGGTCCAGCAAATATTCCTCCACCAACCGTAGCACCCGATCTTCCTCCTCCCCCTCCTCCTCGCACTGATACTTTAGCTAAGACTTGCAAGGAATTTAAAGCTATGGGAGGGAAACCTTTTCAAGGATCTGAAACCTTTGTGGAGGCTAGAGATTGGCTTAAAGAGGTAGAAGAGTTGATAGATATCTTTGAGATGGAAGAAGGGAAGAAAGTCAAGTTGGCTGCTTGGTTAATGAAGGGAGAGGCCTCATTCTGGTGGGAGGTCACTAATGGAGAACGCCCCGTTGACTCTTGGGCGGATTTTAAGCAAAGATTTGTGGCAAAGTTTCTCTCAAGGGCAGAGGAAAACTTGTATATGGAAAGATTCTTAACTCTAAAGCAAGGAAATCTTTCGGTAAAGGAATATGTTAACAAGTTTAATCAATTGGCAAGGTTTGGCCTAGATATGGTGAATACACCGGAGAAGAAGGCTTTGAGGTTCGTGAAAGGCTTGAATGAACCGATGCATGGGTTGGCTATGACCCATATCCCTATGGGGGCCACCTTTGAGAAGCTAGTTGACATGGCACTCATGTATGAGGAAGAGAAGGGTCCTAATGCTAATAAGGCACCCGAGAAGAAGGGAGATCAAAAGAGACCTCAGCAAAGCAAAGGTGGGAAAGGCAACGGTGGCAAAGGCAAGAAGAAGAAGTGTTTCAATTGTGGGACACCTGGCCACCTAAGCAAGGATTGTCGCAAGAAGAAGAAGACTGGCTGCTTCCACTGTGGCGAAGCAGGGCATTTAGTGAAGGATTGCCCTAAGAAAGGGCAAAGGACGGGATCTACCTCAGGAGGACAGGTGCAAGCTCTTGTGGCACCGAGTCAGGCTAGGGGGCAAGTACAGGCTCTCGCGGTTCGACCGATTCAGGAGAGAGGTAGAACTATTTCCGTTGAAAGTCTGGTTTTTCTATTTGACCATCCTGTCCGTACATTGTTTGATTCAGGCGCATCGCATTCGTTTATTTCATCATCATTAGTTGAGTTACTGCACCTAGATACCAGTCTGGTAGATGATCCCTTGGTTGTTTCAAACCCAATTGGGGGCTCCACTTATTTGTCCATGATATGTTTGGGTTTGAAAATTTCTATACTTAGCATTGAGTTTAGATGTGATGCTTTTGTATTGGGCTTCACGGGCTATGGGTTGATTTTGGGCATGGACTGGTTATCCAGTAACGGTGCCGTTCTTGATTGCGAAAGGAGAGTTGTTAGGCTCATGACCCGTTTGGGTAACACTCTCGAGATTTCTTGTAATCCCATGGACTCTGTTATGCTAAGTTATCTTGAATCGCTTGACGCTTCGGTCGAGAGTTTGCAATCTATGAGAGTGGTCCGGGAATATCCGGATGTGTTTGAGGAGGTGAAGGGCTTACCTCCGAAGCGGGAGATTGACTTCCGAATATATTTGGTGGATAATGCTAAACCGGTATCTTTACCAGTGCGCCACATGGCTCCTCGTGAGAGGAGGGAACTCCATAAGCAAGTAGGGGAGTTGCTTGAGAAGGGGTTCATAAGACGGAGCATATCGGAGTGGGGTGCTCCAGTAGTATTTGCTACGAAGGCGGATGGGTCCCTCAGACTTTGTGTAGACTATAGAGAACTCAACAAGCTCACAAAGAAGAATAGACACCCATTGCCGAGGATTGATGATCTTTTCGATCAGTTGGTTGGCGCTTCAGTATTTTCTCAGTTGGACTTTGCCACGGGGTTTCATCAGTTGAGGGTGGCTGAGGATAGCATAGACAAGACTGCCTTTAGAACTCCGGATGGTTTCTATGAGTGGCTGGTGATGCCATTTGGGTTGACGAACGCCCCTGCATACTTTGTTGATTTGATGAGTAGGGTGTTCAGGGAGTTCCTTAATAAATTTGTGGTGGTCTTTGTGGATGATATCTTAGTATTTTCAAAGAGTGAAGAAGAGCATGCCCTACATCTTGGGGAAGTGTTGAAGACTCTTCGAGCGCATAGCCTTAAGGCTAAATTCTCTAAATGTCACTTCTGGAGGAAGGAAGTACGATTCTTGGGGCACGTGGTCTCCAAGGAAGGGATAGCTGTGGATCCCGCGAAGGTAGTATCAATTCAGGATTGGAAGGTTCCGAAGAATGCTACCGAAGTAAGAAGTTTCTTGGGCTTGGCGAGTTATTATAGGAAGTTTATTAAAGACTTCGCGAAGATATCAGCCCCATTAACCCGCTTAACAAAGAAGAATCTTGTTTTCGCATGGGACGTAGATTGTGATGATGTGTTCCGACGGTTAAAGAGAGCTTTAACCACGGCTCCAGTTTTAGTATTGCCAGATGGGAGCAAGCCATTTGTTGTCTATACCGATGCCTGTGGGACAGGACTTGGCGCAGTCTTAATGCAAGAGGGAAGGGTAATAGCCTATGGTGGAAGGCAGTTGAGGGCACATGAGAAAAATTACCCTACCCATGATCTCGAGCTGGCCGCTATTGTTTTTGCACTTAAGATTTGGCGCCATTATCTTCTGGGTGAGAGATTCGAGTTGTTCACTGACCATAAATCTTTGAAGTACTTGTTCTCTCAGAAGGATCTAAACTTAAGACAGCAAAGGTGGATGGAGTTCTTAGCATCCTATGACTTCGAGATATCGTATACCCCTGGCAAGGGTAACGTGGTGGCGGATGCCTTGAGCAGGAAGAGGTTGTCCTTGAGTCCATTGTTCGTGGAACGACAAAGCTTGGAATTTATCTCGATGTTTGATTTTAGACCTTCCGTTGACTATGTACCCGGTTTGCTAGCTTCTTTGGAAGTTAGACCTACTCTTTTGGGGCGGATTGGAGAAGCACAGAGGGGCGACTCACAGTTGGTTGAGCTGGTAGAGAAGCTCATGAGGGGGGAGTCGTCCAGCCATTTGAGTAGGTACACCCTAGACGATAAGGGGTGCTTGCGTAGAGACGGTAGACTTTGCGTACCGCAAGACGAGGGTTTGAGGAAGGCTATTCTTGATGACGCACACCGTTCTAGGATGACCATTCATCCCGGTGGGGACAAGATGTACCAAGACATGAAGAGGGTTTTCTTCTGGGCCGGTATGAAGAAAGATGTGGCCGAGTATGTCGCTCGATGTTTGGTGTGCCAGCAAGTGAAGGCGGAGCAAAGGAAACCAGGTGGGTTGCTTCACCCATTGGAGGTTCCGCAATGGAAGTGGGATAGCGTCTCGATGGATTTTATTGACGGGTTACCCAGGTCGAGGAAGGGTAATACAGGAATTTGGGTGGTGGTAGATAGACTTACTAAGAGCGCCCATTTCATACCTGTGAAGAGCAAGAGGACCGCTCCATGGCTAGCTTCAGTATATCTTCGAGAGATAGTTCGATTACATGGGGTACCCTCTAGCATAGTAAGTGATCGAGATCCTATCTTCACTAGCGAGTTCTGGAGAAGTTTGCAAGAAGCAGTGGGGACTCAATTGTGTCTGAGCACCGCATATCATCCTCAGACAGACGGCCAGACTGAGAGGGTGAATCGTGTTCTAGAAGACCTTTTGAGGCTTTGTATCTTAGATTTTGGAGGTACATGGGAAGAGCATCTTCCATTGGTGGAGTTCGCATATAATAACAGCTTTCAGTCCAGTATTGGTATGGCTCCTTTCGAAGCTCTCTATGGAAGGCCTTGTCGATCACCTACATGTTGGTGGGAATCTACGGATAAGATCTTGCTTGGGCCCGATATGGTTAGGGAGACTTCTGAGAAGATTGACTTGATTCGAAGAAGGATGAAAGCAGCGCAGGATAGGCAAAAATCTTATGCGGACAAGAGAAGGACGGATCTTGAGTTTGAGGTTGGGGATATGGTTTTTGTTAAGGTATCTCCGTTGAGAAATGTTGTTCGCTTCGGATCCGTTGGGAAGTTAGCACCAAGGTTTGTTGGGCCGTTTCCTATCAAAGAAAGGATTGGACGGATGGCATATAGGGTGGAGTTGCCCGACAGACTTAGTGGTGTTCATGATGTATTCCATGTGTCCCATTTGAGGAAGTGCTTACATGAGACCGCAGAGGTGGTAGAGCCAAGCTTGCTTAGAGATGTAGAGGTTGAGCGTGATGCGACGATTCGACGAGCTCCTACTCGCATCCTTGGGTCAGAGACTAGGAAATTGAGGAATCGAGAGGTTCATCTAGTCAAAGTGCAATGGGGAGAAGATGAGAGCAACGCGACTTGGGAAACGGAAGCGAAGATGCGTTCATTGTACCCATTTCTTTTTGAGGGTATGTCCTTACTTTCTCCTTTATCGCTTGTCTAGTACTTATCTTATCTTTGGTATGTCCTCTCGTTAGTACCTTTGACCTTTAGATAGGGTAAACCTATGGTTGAAACATGTGTTTGAGACATGTTATGGTTGATGGATGCAAGTGTTTGCTAGTGGTTGCTCGTGGATGCATATACACACACTCTAGGCACTAGATCGGCTCAGTCACTTCATGTTGCATATTGCATAAAATTGTGTGTAGGAAGATATATTTATGGATGTATAATGGTTGTGTTATCACATGGATGATGCATTTTGGTGAATGATTGTGCACTCATGTAGATATTGTATGTGTCGATAGGGTTTTCTCGCATACATAATGGATGCATGGCACTATCATGGTTTGCATATGTTCATACATTAGATAGGGAACATATACACACACTTTTTGCATATGCTCATACATCATTAGAAACTGTTTAAGGACAATGGATGCCCGTGGTTGATGATTTGAGTAGATGGTTGTTTGGTTGGTAGGATATGCATTCTCCTTAGCTTAGAGATTTCGGGGACGAAATCCTTTAAGGAGGGGAGAATGTAACACCCCGAATTTTAGTTAATACTAAAATTCACTAATTTCAGGATAAATAATCTCAGATGTGGGAATTAGGGGTAACGGGCTGCGTTATTGCGTTCGTCTCGGAAAAATACGCGAAATAGAGTCCGAGTTTTCGAAAATCGGAGTCCGTATGGCCCGGTTATGGCCCAAGGAAGTTTGCAGAAAAATTAGAGCTAAAAACAGATTTAGGAATTTAAATTTAAATTTAAATTTAGAACCAGCGGGGCCAGGCGGGAAGGTTCCCGCCTAAGCATGTCGACAGGGCTGTCGACAGGCCTGTCGACAGGGGTGTCGACATGCCTGTCGACTTGCCTGTCGACATGGCGTGTCGAACCAGGGTGCTTGGGTGCACCAGATCTGGTTTTCTGGCTAGGGCTGGGCTTGGTTCTAGAGGTTTCCTAAATCTAATGGACCTAAATTAATCTAGGGTTAATCTAAGGGCCTAAAACACTCTCTTAATCTATAAATACACCCTAAACCTACCTTAATCCATACTAAAAATAGAAATGAAGGCCTCATGCCGCCAAATTAAATCCTAGAAGGAGTCTCCATTAATCTAAGAAGGAAGTTTCAAGCTAATCCCTCTCAAATCATTCTCTAATCATCATTATCTTCATAGTTAGCAACTAATTCTACTTCATAAGGTTGCTAATCTTGAGTTTGGTGAGTTTCTATCACTTTAACATCAATTGTTAAAGTAAGTAGATTAGGTGTAATGAGACTTATGGTCTTAAATGCGGATTAGTGAGTTTGAATCATGTATAATGATATGTTACTCTATGTTGTTCTATGTTTATGCATATTTGATAAGTTGGTTTATGCATGCTTAATAAGTTGATTTATGCATGTTTAACAAGTTGATATATGCATGTTTAACAAGTGGATTTATGCATATTTAATGAGTGGAATTATGCATGTGTAATAAAGTAAGTTATGCAAGATAAGTATATGTTTAAATGCAAGTTGAAAGTGATATGCAAGTTATGCATGCTTATGCAAGTGTATGGATGCTTATGCAAGTCATGTATATGTTTAAATGCAAGATTTATGTGATATGCAAGTTATGCGTGCTTATGCGAGTATATGAATGCTTGTGCAAGATATGTATATGCTTAAATGACATGATATGCAAGTTATGCAAGTATGTGAATGCTTATGCAAGTATGTGGATGCTTATGCAAGTATGTGAATGCTTATGCAAGTTATGTGTATGCTTAAATGCATGTTTAACATGTTATGCAAGTTATGAGAATGCCTATATGCAAGTTCAACATGTTATGCAATATATGTGTATGATGATATGCAAGCTCATATGCAACATGTTATGCAAATCATGTGTATGATAATATGCAAGTTTGGGTTATATGTAGTTGGGTTAATATATGCTCATATATGCAAGTTGACATCCTCTTAACCCATGACAAAGTTATATGCTAAACCCATGATATTTGTGATGGATCTTCCCCTTTATTTTGTCACGACATGAGAACGATTTACGTGGGGAACGATGGGGTTGGTAAATATATTAATAAATGAATGGTTGGGTATGATTAAGCATACCAAAAAAATAAATTACCATAAGTGGGAATTTACCTATTGAGTTAGGTCTACCCCATGGGAATTTACCTATTGAGTTAGGTCTACCCATGTTATGGAAAACTTGATATTAATTAGGGATAATTAATATGGGGGTGATTAATTAGGTGTAATTAATCGACTAAGACACGAGGTTGGACTCATTTGTAGTGTAAAACTGCCCGGACCCGACCGGCTTAACCAGTTGCTACAAATGTCAGCCCAATGTGAGAGGTCTTAGCCATAAATTAAATACGTGATTAAGGTAAAGACACGAGGTTAGACTCTGTTATGACGTAAGACTGCCCGGATTCTACCGGCTTAACCAGGCGGTCATAACAGCCAGTCTAATGTGGGAGGTCTTTATGGGAGATCACGGTCTTAATTAATTAAGAAACACTTAACCATAGTAGCATGTAGTGGGACATGAGGGGTTAAGTGGGTGCCTTGGGTGGCATGAGGAAATTTTGTGGTTGCCTTGGGTGGCATGTGGAATCTAGTGGGTTGCCTTGGGTGGCAATAGAAAATACGATTAGAATACTTAACCAAGTGGAAACATGTAATTAAACATGATTAAAGGGTTAAGTGGGATACACTAGATATTTGACAAGCTTAAGTGGGTAGCTTGTGGGGGCCCATTTCAACCAATATCCCAAACGTATCTTTGTGGGCTCGACCCATGTCGAGTGACGGGACACGCATATTGGGCTTGATTATAAGAGGCCAAAACGGGTTAGCGGTGGCAACGCAAGTCCAACGGGTTTCATATGCGTGTGTGGGCCCGAGCTGGTAGATAAGCCGTTGTTGCATCGTGTAGATATAAAGCCGTGCACCGTTAATATTGGGTAGCCACTTTAGGGGAGTGATACACCCCACTGTGGGACCAGCACGGGTATCTACGGTAGGGAGCCGATTGATGGGGAGAAGTGGGTACACCTAATGAAGATAGGGGCAGACGGCACCTATGTATGGGTACACGAAACTACTGGGTAAGAATACTGGGTACACCTAGTGGAGATAGGGGCAAACGGCACCTATGTAGTGGGCTAGGGGTACATGAAACTACTGGGGAAATTTTCAAAGTCCTTGGAAGGGATCAACCTTTAAGTAGGAATGACTGGTGTGGTGCAGTTAGTAATTATCCTTGGGTGGGTAGATGCGTCCTGACGATTATCTTAGTTTATCCTAAGTCTACCAAGCTGCTTAGTGTAGCCATTCATCCCCAGATATTACCGTAGGTCAAGTTTATGTCTTCTCTGGTTACTTTAATGATTGTATTGTTAAAGTTATAGGACTCACTCAGACTTATGTCTGACCCCGTTGTTTTTATCTTTTTCCCAACCCTCAGGTCCTACGGTGGATCCTAGCGGTAGTAGAGCTTGATCGGATTGCTGCTCCAGTCTTTAGGAGCTTGGGTAGATGTAAAGCTCCAGTTATCCAGTTATCTTTTCCTTTGTTCTGGCTATTGTATATAAGAGTGGGATTATGTACTTCTTTATTTTGATGGATATTGTACTTGACTTTTACCGTGGTTTTATGATGTAACCAGACATGTTTATTTCCGCTGTTATGAGATGATGTTTTAAAATTTCAAGTACTATTCATATCTGTCTTGTTGTAATTTTTCTGTTCTATATTCACTAAAATACTCCACCGATGCTATGGCATTCCCTTTGTGAGTGACCCTAGCGGGCGTGGGGTGTTACTGAGCCGATCGATAAGGTAGTAAGGGTGCATCGAATATATACATGGCCATTGGGGTGATCGAGGTGGAATCCTCATAATCGATGTACACCTGAAGGCTACCATAATTGCGGGGATTGGGATCACGTTGTAATTATTATATAACACGGGCTACTAGTTGGGACACTAGTAGGGGGTACGGATCCTTGTTACACAGGGCACTATTTGGGACACTAGTAGGAATACGGATCATTCAATGTAAGACACTTATGAGGATGCTAGTTAGGTAGTGCAGAGCAAATAGATATTGTTTTAATGGTAAAGCTTAGAAACCTTGCGATGTTATTATTCTTGATAGAAACCATGCGGTGGGATACTTGATAGGAATTATAGGACGTTATACTTGCTTCATCGTGCCCGAAGTTTATCTTGTTATCTCAGTTTATCTTGCCTACCTTGTCATCATGCTTATGTTTACTTTCAGTTTATTCATGCCATGTTATCTTTATCTATTTATATGCTGAAAGTCACTAGGACTTACTCAGTCTTTATGACTGACCCGTTTTGTTTCGCCTCTTTTTCTTCCGTTCCCCCCCCCCAGGTTCATAGGGTGGGAATACAGCTTAGTTCGGATCTTACCAAGCTCCAAGGATCTTTCATGTATGGCTTGGATTTCTCTTGGCTATGGCTTGCTTTGCTTTATTGGGGAATACTGCAGTTTGTTTTTATGCTTCTTTGTTTTTGAGTAAGACAGATATTTTAACTATAAAATTGGGTATTGGAAGTTGATGGGCTTTTCTTGTAAACATTTATATTTAATAAATGATTTGAAGTACTTCCACTTTATTTTCCGCTGTTTTATATATGTTTGTCTTGTAATATTTCTGTTCCAATACCCATAATACTCCATTGAAGTTAAGGCATTCCCTTTCTGAGTGACCTTAACAGATGTGGGGTGTTACAATTGGTATCAGAGGAGAAGGTTACCAGACTGGGCAAAAGTTTTCAAAAACCTTCTGAAATTATTTTCAAAACATTTACAAAGAAGCAAATTTTCAAGAAAATTTTGTTTTAATTAAAAGGCATATTCCCCAAAGCCTATGCATTATCTTTTGATTCTCTCTTGAAATCTCTTCTCACTCTTTTCACCATAGTTTCGTTGGCATCCGACACATATCGGAGGGCAAAGGAGTGCCCAACCTCCGTCTGTAGCCGTGGTAGTCCCATCTGCGTCTAATCTTATTTCAAGTTGGGTAGAGTGGCGTGCGTTGGAGGTAGCTTCGAGAGACTTGTTAACAAACTATACAAGGACAGTGAGAAAAAAAAACTAGTTGTTATAGCTTAATCCACGAATGAAGAAAAAGGTGAAAGGAAAGAGGACAAAGAGAAAGAATAGTAAAACCCATGACAAGAGAGAGTATCTTTAGTGAGAAGGGACATGTAGTTAAGTATTATAGGACAAGGGCAAGGGACAAGATCGTCGAGAGGGCAATTGTATGCTCTCACTACTAGCGTACCTAAGAGAGTGGTAACGTTTCTGTTAAAAGTTTAACTTTTCCTTTCTAACATCCCACTAGAACTTTGTTTTTGTACATCGCATCCTTTTAATTCTGCTTCGAAAATTGAGTCTCTGCACCTTAGTACTAGCATAATAGAGGATCCCATTTTTGTCTCAAGTCTTGTTGGGGAAATCGGCTCATTTATTCATGACTTGTTTGGATTTGAGAATGTCTATGATAAGTGTTGAGTTTAGAAGTAATGTTTATGTTTTGGGCTATGGGTTGATTCTAGCGATGGAGTGGTTATCCAGTAAAGGGTAACATTTTCGGTTTTGAAAAGAGGGTAGTTAGACTCTTGACTTTCCTCGATAATACCCTCGAAGTCTAGTGTAGCTCTTAGAGTTCTACCATGCTTAGTTACCTAGAATCTCTTGATACATTTATTGATCCGCTCGAGTAGTGTTCGCCACTAAGGCGGATGGTTAATAAGAAATGGGTTAACATCTGTTTATTTCCACCTGTTTATTTTATTCGTAGAAAGTTGCCATGTGTTACATTTGGCAACATGGTTGACATCTGTTTATTTCCAAGAGATACCTTCTGCGTGGAATACCTGATAGTAAGTGAACGAGATCCAAGATTCACTAATGAATTTTGGAGAGCTTGCATGAAACCATCAGTACGCAGTTATGTTTGAGCCGAGTATACTAGAAGGAGAATAAGTGAAAGTACAACGAGAGGCAACAGTGAAATGGGTTCCAACTCATATTTTGGAAACAAGAATTAAGATGCTACGAAATTGTGAAGTTAAAGACGGTTAAAGCACAATGGAGTTAAGTTCAAGGAAATGCGACTTAGAAGATTGAAGACTAGATTCGCGCATCATATCTCTTTTTAAGAGTATATCCTTGATTCCTCTTTTCCTGTAGAGCTTACTCACATGCTATCTTTTGTGTATATCCTCTCGGTCCTATTCTCAATCCTGTTTCTATTGCGAACCTCATAGGGAGTATGACTCATCTGTTAGTAACACATGTTGGGGCTTGAGGGTGTTCGTTGGTTTGACTAAACTTTTTGGGTTTTATAGGATATGGGTTGGTCTTAGGAAGGGATTCCCTTGTGACCTAAAAGGAGTCCATCATGCTTAGTTTCCTAGAATCATATATAGTGGTTGGGTTGAGTAATTCTTTGGGTGTCAGTCTGATGTTGATTTCGGTCTTTGGGGCTGATGCTTAGAGAGTTCTTCTCCTAATCAATATATACGTGGCATAGATTTCCAGTTTTGACATTGCCTAATGGGCACAAAGTTTTTACTTGCTTCTATCATTCGACTATACCTTTAGATAGGAACAATTGGGTGTAAACATGTGTTTGAGACATGTTATGATTGATGGTTGCAAGTGGCTGCAAGTGGTTGCTAGTGGTTGCTCGTGGATGCATTTACACACATTAGGCACTAGATCGGCTCAATCAACTTTCATATTGCATATGCATGAGTGTTTACACTTGTTTGTGGATGAAATTGAATGTGTTATCATGTGAATGTTGCATATGGATGGATGTTTGTGCACACATATAGTGTTTATGTGACTAGGACTATTTGCATACATGTTGGACTCATGGCACTAAACATATTTTGCATCTAGAAGATCAATCAGGCCTGATCATTTGCATTAGACAAGGAACATATACACACACTTCTTGCATATGTTCATACAGCAGTAGAAATCTCTTAAGGACAATGAATGCCTGTGATTGATGATTGAGTAAATGGATGATGGATGGTAGGACACATTCTTCTTAACTTGAAGATTTCGGGGACGAAATCCTTTAAGGAGGGGAGAATGTAACACCCCGTATTTATAATATAATTAAAAAATATATATATAAAAATATGCTTATGATGGGTAAATAATGGTGATGCATAAGAAGAATTAATTAATACATGGAAGAGAAGAAAAATTAGTTCGATAACGATGTATGTAACGGAAAAGATAGTAAAATAAGGATAACTAATTCAAGAATCAGGAATTAGGTAAAATGGACATCACCATTGCGTTCCTCTCGGAAAAATACGCGAAATAGAGTACGAGTTTTCGAAAATCGGAGTCCGTATGACCAAGATATGGCCAAAACAAGATTTCAGCAGAATTTCTGGCAGACTAACCCAGGTCGACCATAGTGTCGACACAATAGTCGACCTGCCCCCCCCCCCGGTCGACTATAGTGTCGACCCCCCCTCTGTACAGGTCGACCTGGTCGGCCTGGGGTGGTCCAGAACCCATTTTTGAGGCCCAGGACGAGTTTTGATGCTCCGGATGGGTTTTAGGGTTAATCTGATGGCTGAAATGAATTGCTACACCTATAAAATAACACCTAGACTAGCCTAACTCACACAAATTCATATGACACCAAAATGCTGCTAAAATCACTCTTGAGCCATGGCCGCCGTCTCCAAATTAAAGCTTAAGCGTTCAAACCCAAATCAAATCAAAGATCAATGCTTCTACAACAAATTCAAGAGGATAGATCAATGACACTGCAACTTTCTACGACAAATTCACTCCCTAATTCATATGTCGTTCTCTGTAAGTTCTAGTTGCTTTCCGATTTAAATATTTAATTATAATGTGGCCATGAATTATAGTGGAATTGGATTAAGTATGTTTATCGATCCAGATCTATTCTTGTTTCTTCTTGGATCTTGGAAACTTTTCTATTTTCACTCTCATGTCTAGTTCATGATCTATTAAGCCTGTTGTAATCTTAATATGCCTGTGATGATGTTTTCTCTCCGATCTTATTTTGATGCAAAATTCTACCTTTCCCCTATTTGTTTTCTTTTGATGAACCTTGGTCAATTTCGGACCTAGGCCTAAACTGCGATTTGCGTGCGATTGAATACGGGGGAAATATTGGGATATTGCCTTGTTGGATATATGTGTTTGGTAGAATCGAAGGCATAATATGAAAACTGGATACTTGGGTACTATTATTGCCATTAACACGAAATTTTAATTTGGGTATTATCGTTATAATTAAAGTTTTGCTAGCTTGGGTAAATTGGGGTAAACATGGAATACATGTAGTTGGTATGAAACTTGACCTATGTAAAATATGGCAAGAATATTGATACATATATTTGGCTAATAATTGATCTATGTGAATTGGGCATAGCTTTGTAAATATGTAAACTATGAATCTTGATATATGTATAAAAAGGCATGAAACTTGGTATATATGTAAAATTGTCTAAGATTAGGCATATATAAATTTGGCATACATGTAAACAAGCATGAATTGAACATATGTAAATTTGGTATGAATTAGGCATATGTAAAACGGACATGTAATCTAGAACTTGGGCATATGTTAAATAGGTGAAATTTGTGGTTGAAACACATATGATAATTTATGTCTTGAAAAGGGGCTAATATGAACACGCCTAAATAGGTTTTGGGTAGTTGGCATGTAATAGCCTTAAAAGAGGGATAAATATAAATTGAGATAAGTTGCCTTTAATGGCCTAAGATAAATTGTGGTAAAATTGGTATGATTTTGCATACCATTAATTGATGGACATAATTGAGTCAATTATGGACATCGTTAAATTAGGAATAAATTAATAATTTGAATAGGGGAAATAAATTCAAATTGGGGTAAAAGATTATAAGTAATAATCAATGCTTAGGACACGAGGTTGGACTCATTTGTGACGTAAACCTGCCCGGAACCGCCCGGCGAATCCAGTAGTCACAAATGTCAGCCCAATGTGAGAGGTCCTAGCCCAAATTAAAAGCGTAACAGTTGTAAAGACACGAGGTTAGACTCTTTTATGGTGTAAGCCTGCCCGGATTCGCCCGGCAAATCCAGCTGCCATAAATGTCAGTCTAATGTGAGAGGTCTTTATAAGGTTACGGCCTTAATGAATTAAGAAATACTTGACCAGATAAACATGTGGTGGGACATGGGGGTTAAGTGGGTGATATGTGGAAATACGAATTGTAATACTTAACCAACGTAACATGGTAATTAGACCAGTGGGTAGGGTTAAGTAAATAAGAACACTTAACCAATATGATATAAATGGGTGGGTTAAGTAATATGATTAGGTTAATCTGGACGCTTAACCAATTTAATATGTTGACTACGGGAGTGGGTAAGGTTAAGCAAATGTTTAACCATTATAACATGATTAAACTGGACTAGAGAGTGAGGTTAAGTTAATGAGAATGCTTAACTAATACGATGGGTTAATTAGACAAGTGGTTGCGGTTAAGTAGTAACATTTAACCAACATAACAGGACAAGCGGGTGGGTTAAGTTAACTTGAATAAGTTGATAACACTTAACCATTATAATATGACTTGTGGATGGGGTTAAGTTAACATGCAATTAACCAATCTGATGTGAGGTGTGGTAGGTTTAAGTAACACATGGGGTTAAGTTAACAAGAAAATCCTTAACCAATGTAACCAGATAGACGAACGGGGTTAAGTTAATAAACCACACTTAACCAATCAAACATAATAAGCGAGAAAGGTTAAGTTAACTAAGGTAAACACTTAACCATGGGAACATAACGAGTAGGAGGGTTAAGTACATATCGGGTTGATGGGTAATATTAATAAATATAGGCCCACATACACTTAACCATTAAATACACATGCTTGAATCGGTAGCGGGGTTAAGTACACATCAGGGTTGGTGGGTAATATCAGAGAATATAGGCCCACAGACTTAACCATTAGAAAAACCTAGTAACGGGAACCCATTTCAGCAGTAACCCACATTAGGTATCAACGGAACCCTGATCTAGGCAGGGTGGGGCACGATTACTAGGCTGATAATAAGAGGTCAAATTAGCGGCGGTTGGTGCAGCAGTGCAGGTTCTAACGGAGTGCGGGCGTGCACACACTTCGGCGCAGAAAATTTAGCCACTAGGCTCAGTAGGTATAAAGCTGTGCATCTTGATTGTGTCAGGGTTGCCACCATGGGACTTGATACACCCTATGGTGGGACCAGCACAGGTATCTACAAGTAGGGGGCCGCGTGACACAAACGAGAACTAGGTCAAGTAGGGAGCCGATCGATAAGGTAGTAAGGGTGCATCGAATATATACATGGCCATTGGGGTGATCGAGGTGGAATCCTCATAATCGATGTACACCTGAAGGCTACCATAATTGCGGGGATTGGGATCACGTTGTAATTATTATATAACACGGGCTACTAGTTGGGACACTAGTAGGGGGTACGGATCCTTGTTACACAGGGCACTAGTTGGGACACTAGTAGGAATACAGATCATTCAATGTAAGACACTAATGAGGATGCTAGTTAGGTGGTGCAGAGCAAATAGATATCGTTTTAATGGTAAAGCTTAGAAACCTTGCGATGTTATTCTTGATAGAAACCATGCGGTGGGATACTTGATAGGAATTATAGGACGTTATACTTGCTTCATCGTGCCTGAAGTTTATCTTGTTATCTTAGTTTATCTTGCCTACCTTGTCATCATGCTTATGTTTACTTTCAGTTTATTCATGCCATGTTATCTTTATCTATTTATATGCTGAAAGTCACTAGGACTTACTCAGTCTTTATGACTGACCCGTTTTGTTTCGCCTCTTTTTCTTCCGTTCCCCCCCCCCTC
This sequence comes from Allium sativum, assembly GCA_030737875.1. NCBI lineage: Eukaryota > Viridiplantae > Streptophyta > Magnoliopsida > Asparagales > Amaryllidaceae > Allium > Allium sativum. The sequence continues at coordinate 1,038,559,303 of CM060916.1, read as the reverse complement.
CAGGTTCACAGGGTGGGAATACAGCTTAGTTCGGATCTTACCAAGCTCCAAGGCTCTTTCATGTATGGCTTGGATTTCTCTTGGCTATGGCTTGCTTTGCTTTATTGGGGAATACTGCAGTTTGTTTTTATGCTTCTTTGTTTTTGAGTAAGAAAGATATTTTAACTATGAAATTGGGTATTGGAAGTTGATGGGCTTTTCTTGTAAACTTTTATATTTAATAAATGATTTGAAGTACTTCCACTTTATTTTCCGCTGTTTTATATATGTCTGTCTTGTAATATTTCTGTTCCAGTACCCATAATACTCCATTGAAGTTAAGGCATTCCCTTTGTGAGTGACCTTAACAGATGTGGGGTGTTACAACATACCTTTAATTTAGAAGCTTTTACATTCTTGCTAATTGTCAAGGTTTCAGACTGTAAACTTCATCAAAAGTTTCTTTTTCCATAATTCAAGATTTCAGGTCTCAGATCTGAGTTATAAAACTTTTTCCATTACATTAGATATTAGTTGCCAAATACATTGACTATTAATACATACGTCTATTCTTATTCCAAACTCAAGCATACATCATTTAACTTACTGTATCCAATGCTTTTAATACATTTATAATAATATGGTAATACAATATATATTACCATAATGATACATTCAATGCATTTATTATAAAAATAACGAAAATAACCATCATACGGTCCAAATATATGATCAAATTAATAAATTTTACTTAAATCGACAGAATAAAATTTGGATCTAACTACAGTATTGATCAACAACAAAACTGAAATAAACAACTTATAGTTGTACTGCATTTCTCAATAATCAAATTTTCTAAAATATCGTATATATCCATAATATCTGGTCAAGAATTGAGTAGAAATGCATAATTGTAGAACCGAGATTTTACATTCTTTAATATGAATGATTCTAAAAACTTGCAGATCTATACATAAAATTAACAAATATAAAAATTACATGTTTTAGATTCAAATTATACAATCCATATAAAAATCTTTTAGATCTTTCCTTTTTATATCAAAATATCTCTTACCATTATAGAAACTGCAAGTTCTAAATTTTCCATTTTTATAACAAAATTTTCTTCTGCATACACTTTAGGTGTGCTAAATAAAGGTCAATATTTGAATCTTAGCTTATGATCATCGAGATGCATATTTTCTTTTTTAGGAAAAATTTATGAACTTTTCTACAAATATTTTATCACCTTTAATTGTAGAAATCTCTTCTGAAGATATTTTATTATTTTCAAATAAGCATATCTCTTCTAGAGATATTTTACCATTTTCAAATATACAAATATCCTCTAAAGATATTTCGTTATCACGACTTCTAGGATGAACTTATCTCCTCCAGAGATAAATATATACAAACTATTGAAATGTCATATCAATATACAAAAACACATATAAAACCATAAATGCATTAACAAAATTAGGTGCATTAAATAAAAATAAGATTCAAGAGAGAAAATAAATCACTACTTCTGGAGTTTATGATATTCCTTCAGGGACCATATCTTTTATTTATGTAATTGCAATGCAACAAAAAAAATTCTAACATCTCTTCTAGAATGTTGGATTTGATATATAAAATTAAATCTCTAAAACATATGTTCAAGAGATTAATATGTATACTATATCTTTAGAATATTCAGTTAATATAAACTGTATATGAAAAATGTCAGTTAGATGAAACCCGTTTAGGGATTTTCTATTGAATCCAATGTTATTGTCACATATTATGATGTGTGTGTCTCTTTTAACTTCTTTTGAAAGTACAATCTCTTCATGTCACAATATTTAAGAAAGCTTCGGGCTTTTATTTCATCTTTCTCATTTGCATATGAACTTCAGGTTCCTCATTTGCATATGAACTTCAGGTTCCTCATTTGCCTATGAACTTCAGGTTCCTCATTTGCGTATGAACTTCAGGTTCCTCATTTGCATATGAACTTCAGGTTCATATTATTTCAGATTCCAAAGAATTAATATACTTTTTCATTAGTTTATTTTTCATAGCTCACCATTGGTGATAGATCAATATTAGATCTGAACTTAATACGATCTTCTGGATATGTATTATATTTATAACTTTTTCTCTAAGAAACAATACAACATTTCTTCCGGAAATATGAATTATGTAACAAAATCAAATTAAATTTGATGAATTTATTTGAATAGGTAAGAACAAAAAAATTCGAATCCAAAACGAATAAATCATTACAATCAACATCTCATTTTAAATCATGTAGGGATCTCAAATGTATATAATTTGAGTATAATTTTGAGATCAATGGTATGATTACATAAAAAATCAGATCTATAATTGAGTGAGATCTGAAATATGATTAACAAAATAAGAATCAGATCTCAAAGTGTAGATCTATATGAGTTCTAAAATTATCAGACTAAACAAAAAAATCTAGAAGATAAAACAATAGATTTAAGTCTAGAATTACATGAGATCTAACAAAAATAGAGATTTGAAAATCAAATCAATCAGGTCAAAAAAATAACCTACCGTTTTGAGATCTATAATTAGATCGGTTAGAGCTTCATGCTAATAACGTGTTATAAAATATAACAGATCATATGATAAACAAGAAGCCATTAGATACAACAGAAAGATAGGGGAGAGACTTTTATTTCTATTGCTCAAGTGCGTACAATTTCTATTACATTGGCTCCTTTATATATAGACTTTGGAGCTGATGTTAGACTTATTCCCATGATGTGGGACTAAATAGAATATGACAAGAGGATATTTACTCATATATATTACAACATAAAGCATATTATTATTTTTTAGTATAATAATGAATTGTAATGTCCCAAACCGGATTTTCAGAACCAATTTAAAAATTTTATTTTAGAAATTTTAATGGATTTTCAGAATTTAAAATGATTTATTTTAAATGATAATGACTAAAAATTTATTTAAACTGAAGTTAGAACGAATAAATTTATTTTAATTATAAAATGAGCTTGGAATGGTGTGGCAGTTTGAAAATTTGATTTCAAACTTTAAACGAATGTACATGATTCAAAATAAGTCGGATTTTAGTAAAACCATAAATATTTGAATCTATTGAATAATATCTTTCTAATGAATGTGAAAAATCCAGATTTCATAATGGGTATTGAAAGTTATGTCCAGTTGAAAATTCAGAACAGCCGCTACGGAATTTTATATAATATATAGCCCTTAAAAATAACGATTTTGCAAACGACCTATGTTCTCGACGAAACCACTTTTGTTGGATCCGGAATGTCAAATTATTGCTAGATTCCAATTTTCATAATTTTTGGAATTAATATGTGAGCGTGGTGAATTTAAACGTGTTTGGTAATTTCAGTTTGAATTTAATCGACTGGAAAATGACCGTTTTTCAAACGGTCTCCAAATTCGACGAAATTAGTCTTGTTAGGACAGTATCGTCAAAACATAGCTTGATTAATTTTTCTGGAATTTTTGGAGTCAATACGTGGCCCCGGTAAATTAAAATGTACATTGAATTCAATTTTGAGCATTATATTAATTTATATTTAATCTAAAGAAAAACTGATCGTAACAGCCGAATTGGATTACGTAAACATATCCAACTGTGTTCGAAATGAGGGTAATTAGCTAGAGGCGACAGTCATTGGGTGCGATTTGGAGATTGGATGAGAAAGTGACTTTATGGAATACAAAATTTAAAACAAATAATAATTTAATTTTATAAAATCCCCTCCCCACCCCTTTTCTCTCTCACCATCCATTTCAGAAAAAAATAAGAAGAAAACCGTTGAGCGACTCCCGTCGCCCCCTCCTTCCATCCACCGCGCCACCCACCGCTTGTAACGACCCCAAACCCCGATGAGACGGTGTAAGGGTAATCTTTGGAATATAACACATACACAGATAACAGCAGAACAGAAATAAATAAATACACCAGATAATGTACAATAGAATACACTGGATTAATAAAATCATCAGAGTTACACAGTATATAGGATCATATTTAGTACAAAATACAGTTCAGCTATACATAAGATGTCTACAGCAGAAAAGAAAACATAATATGTACAACAGGAGCTGAACAGCATAAAAAGAGATAAATGATAGAATCCATCTTCAGCTCCAACTATCCAGAAAGAGCCTGCTAAAACCTGAATACAAGGCTTCTCGTGTAGAAAAAGGGGCACCCGAGTTTGCAAGTGAAACAAACTACGAGTCAGTCATGGGACTGATATGAGAAATCTACTTAACACATTTTCAAATATGGCTAATCACAGGACCACGCCACTTTCACGGAACGGGTTTACTCCATTGGATTGCCAGTGCTTTAAAATAATTAAATCTTTTAAACATCGCAATGCTTTTTATAAAAATGAAGCTATTATAAGACTCAGTTCCCATCACACAATGCAACACAAACCGGAGGATAGAGTTTTACCTTATAATGGCCAAATATGCTTGATACGAGAAAAAACAAATCATTTGAAATGTAAATTTTATCGTTTAATTCTTAATCAGACTCCAACCGTAAACTAGTAAGAGAACGATTCCCTAAGTATTAACCCCGAAGGCCGAAACCAACATCAGACCAATACCCAGGAAACCATCCGTCTTAGTTCATTTCCAGTTAGTTTCTAATTTTAGATACAATCATAAATATCAATCATAGACGGCATGGATACCATATATCATGTCGCCATATATATATACAATCAAAACCGTACGATGTCGTATTTGGAAATTGGATTTCCGTCATGAACCAAGGCAAAAGATAGTCCTTACCGAATTCGAGACGCTCTAGCCCGCCCCTCAGGATCAGAACGCATCGACCCTTGGATCGTCAGGGCCAGTCCACCGATTTGGATTAAAAATGCCTGAACACTGCGTTTCCCCGCCCTATGGGGCGTCACTGGTCATATCCGACCACACCATCGGCTCCGAAGAGACCGAAGCAAACCGAGGCCTTGCTTTCCATCATCCACATAAGTAAAATACATGGGCGTGTAAAACCCAAAGCGCCACTCCTAGCTAGAAGGAAACGCATGTCCTCCCTGAAGTTCGTCTCCCATTTCTGGCTCATACCGGGGTGTAAGGCTCGCGAATTTACGTTATACACAAGGCGATGCCACACAGGCGCTGCTTTGATCATCAACCACAAAGCTCTGCTTTTCAACAAAAGCTTTGATCATTGCATCTCAGTATGCCACACAGGCAATTCACGCCATGCAACTGACGTCTATCAATCACACAGAATGAAATCCAATGTCAGACACACAGTCCATTCTAGGTCTGAACGAAACCGGAGGATCTTTATTCCTCGCATATCCGTACAATCAACATGTACGTCCAGACGGCTACTACTTCAATACCTTCTAGGTAGCTACTCCTATCATGAGCATCAGTAGCACCCCTCCATCCGACGTGAAGATCATCGATCTTGCATCGTCTTCATATCTTTGACTTTAAATCGTCGATCAATTATTTGAAATGAGAATTAATTCGGCCTTTTCAAATAATTCCCGTATATTTATAATTTCAAATCAATTCATTTCAATGGTTAAATTATTCGACATCACCAATTCTGTTCTTTAATGTAGTTTTCACGCCAAACACATTCAACCATCAAATATCACATAAACCAAGCAAATTCAGTTTATTTCCATTCCATATCGTTTATAATATTTTATCACGATTTATCGCTATTTTTATTTATTTAAAAATAGTCAATTTATTCAAAACAACGCTTCAGGCCATAACGTGGCCGTGGCGCTGTTTTTCTCCAGATTTGATTTACACATATCTGAAAATCTAACCATTGGATCTTCATAAATTTTATATCATTAGAAAGATCTTTTCAAAACGAATCCAACGGTTCCAGTTTCGAGAAAATCCGACGGTCGGATCTCCCGCACTCATCGTTTGAAGTTACGATTTCAAAATACGAACTGCAACGTCGTTATTCAATTTAATTTAATTATATTTATATATATATATAAATATAATCTATTCTGGTGCTGTTTTTCTTTAGATTTGAATTAAACATTCCAGACAATCCAACCGTTGGATCTTTATAAAGTTGGTGTCGTTGGAAAGATATTTCCAAGGCGAACCCAACGGTTGTGGTTTCGAGAAAATCCGATGGTCGGATCTCCCGCACTAATCGTTTGAAATCACGGTTTCAAAACACGAACTGTAGCTTCGTTATTCGATTTATTTTATTTATATTTATATATATAAATAAATATAATCTATTCTTCGATTTCAAAACCATATTCATTTGATAAAAATGATATTTTTTCCCCAACAAGCTTTTATTTCAACACTTCACTATTTTTAACAATTCATGTTTATAATCAAAATGTGATTTTTATTGTAAACCGATTTATTTCAAAACACGACTATTTTATATAGTTCATATAGATGATAAGAATATGATTTTTATTATAAAACAATTTATTTAAAACCACGAATACCATTCAACACATGAATTTCTATTCAACGAATGAATTTCTATTCAACACATGAATGCGGTTTCAACATATGAAAATAATTTCAACAAATTAAAATAATTCTAACACATGAATATTATTGAAATTTTCGGCAGCGTAACGGTAGGATAGTTAAAACCGGGGCCGTCCCTAGTACAGCTCCTCGCTCTACCATAAAGCCTCGCAGCTTTTGACAATGGGGATTTCATGCATCTAGTTCGCACGCAGGTGGCATGTTTATTTTTATTTCTTTTCCACAAACTAATCCTATGTGGTTCCAACCAAATAATTCTCAACCACAAACGGGTATTTTTCAACCACAATCAATCAATTTCAACCAGAAACAATTCTAATCAACCATTCGCTATCAACCAATTTTTCACACCAATCACAACCAATAAATATCGTCCATGGTCTATGGACGAGGGGAGTATATATATATATATATATATATATATATATATATATATATTCGTATATAAATATATTTCAATTCACTTCAATTTATTTCAATGTCATTTCATCGCATATATAATTTTTACAACGCATATATAACTTATACATTGAACATACAACTTATACATTAGGTGTACAACGCTTATATAACGCATACATCAACTATATAATTTATACATCATTGTTTTCCATATCGTTTATAAATTAGAAATCTCACATTGGGTTCCACTCCACCAAAAATAGCAGAAGGCTCAGAAAAATATGCGGTCTCTTCTAGAATGTAGAAGACGTCCAAACGAGTCCACTGTCTCTTGTTTCACTGGATTTCATCAACGTAGCAAAAAGATATGTAATTTTAAACATCAAACAATTTAAAAACGTAATTAATTAAATTTACAGCGCTTAAAAATGCTACCTTTTCCCTGTTAAAAAAAATCAACAGCCGATGTCGATTACCACCCCTTCAAAACTAGGGTTCAGACTTGCGCGCAAAACAAGAGGCTGGCCGTCGATCCACTGCATCCACGAGCTCCGCCTTGGAGAGTGCTCCCCGACGGTACCCCCTCTGACCAACTCGAGAAGCTCCTGCCGCCGTATTTCGCCTCGCAACGGCGAGTCTTTGGGCTCAAGATTCGAGCTAGAAACACTATGAAAATCAATCTCCTCCGTTAGATTTATAGATGGGAGGGAGAGCTTCAGAAAACTCAACTGTGGCAGGGGGTTTCGAGGATCGGGGAGGCCGGAAATTGGACGGAAAGAAGGGAGCGGTGGCCGTCGTCGAGAGCTGAAGGGTAACGGGTTTGACCTGGGAAGAAGAAAGAATGTGATTGGTCGAGATTTTTTTTTATTTATATATTTTTAAAATTTCAAAAATACCCCTTATCTCATACGAACTCCAATCCAAACCCAACGACTATCATCCCTAGCTAATTACCCCCATTACGAACACAATGGGATATGTTTCCAAGGCCCATTCAACTATTTCAGTCAGATTCCCTTCAAATTAAAATATAAAACATTCAATATCTGATTTGAACATACATTTCAATTTGCCGGGGCCACATACTGATTCTAAAAATTCCAGAAAAATAAATCTAGCTATGTTTTGACGATACGGTCCCAACAAAACTAGTTTCATCAAATTCTGAGACCGTTTGAAAAATGGCCATTTTCAGGTCGATCCAATTCAACTATAATTGACCAAAACACATTTCTCTTTTCCACGCTCACATACTAGCTTCAAAAATTGTGAAATTTGAAACCTAGCAATAACTTCACATCCGGATCCAACAAAAGTGGTTTCGTCGAATTCCAAGGTCGTTTGCAAAATGTCTATTTTTCACGGGCGATATATTCTCTATAGCGACCTTTCTGAAAATTCATTTGGCCATAACTTTTGACTCCTGCTTTGAAACTTTGATTTTTCAGATTCGTTAGAAACATGTTCACCAATAGATTTAAATATTTTTGGTTTCACTAAAATCCGTTTTATTTTGCCCCCGGTACAGTCAGTCAAAGTTTGAATTCAAATTTCGAAATTGCCGCGCCATTTCAGGCCTTGTTTATAATTCAAAATAATTATATTTATTTTCAAACGTCGATTCAAACATACTTTTCATCGTTACTATTTAAAATATTTATTTTAAATATTTAAAATCCACTATTTCAGACAATTTAAAATTTTTAAACTGGCTCGGATTTTCCGGGTTGTTACACCGTTGGTCCCCACCACGGCGCAGCACCTCCTCGGCTACTCCTCCCTTCTCTCTCCTCTCTCTTCCCCAAAACTGAATCCAAACACCCCAACTCACCTGAAACCAGCCACCGTAGGCCCCAATAGCACCGCCACTTACCTGAAGAGACCCCCCCTCCGCCGTTTGCAGCTCCGGTGCCGCTCCACCTCCGGCCATGGGGCCCCCCTCCTGTGAAAAAAAATAAAAATATGTAAAATACATTGAATTTTATTTATTTATTTATTTCTTTTCTATGTAATTAGTTTTAAAAAATTTAAAATCTGTTTTTTAGCATTGTTAAAAAAACAGTTTTTTTTATATATGAATAGCAATTTAAAAATCAGTTTTTTTAAACATGAAAAGATTAGATTTTTAAATATGAAAAGATTAGATTTATAAATATGAAAAGATATGATTTTTAATTATGTAAAAATCTGATTTTTTTATTTATATATAGCAAGAATAAAAATTTGATTTTTATATAAATGGCTTTAGAATGAAAATTTGATTTTTATATAAATGGCTCTTTAGAATAAAATTTTGGTTCTTATATAAATGGCTTTGGAATAAATTCTTTTATATATGTAGTATCGTTATAAAAATATGATTTTTATTATGTAAACATTGTTATAAAAATATGATTTTTATGCATGTGGTTTAGATAAAAAAATGTGATCTTTTATATATATATATATAGCGATATAAAAATGTGATTTCTATATGTATAGCATTATAATAAAAATGTGGTTTTTAAATGTAAATAGCGTTATTAAAAATGTGATTTTTAATATAAACCGTGTGAAACAGATTGCGATGGAACTGACTGGAAGCAAAACGGAATCCAGACCAACAAGAAAGAAAGACGGAGTGAAAACCAAAGGTAAGAACATTTTCTCGCTCAACTTTTAATTAAGTTATTATATTCTAGGATGCAGACGGTGCTTAATAGCACCTAACACCTTTGATTGAAACCATGGGTGTTTGATTGTTTGTTTGATCGGTTTATTTGTTTGAATTTGGTTTGGGAAGTGAAATGAATTGATTTGAATTGGTATGTGTATGGCGCGAGCCAGTATTAGGCGAGGGATAAGACTATACCTTATTCCGGTTCTAGTATCGCACCGTTATGCTGCCAAAATTTTCTAAAAATGTTAGAACAATAAAAATATAATTTTTATTGAATTAATGAACTATATAAAATATTCATGCATTGAATAAAATATTTTATCGTTAAAAATATAATTTTTAATGCATATATGAACGACATTAAATTCGCCTGAAATGAAAATAAATATTCATTTACAAATCGAACGATTTGTTCACGTACACTCATTTGACTGACACTGATTGGGATGATACATTTTACATGTAACAACTCAGATTTCCATAACCAATTTAATTTTTTTTATTTTGGCTATTTTTATGGATTTTGGATATTTAAAATGATTTATTTTAAATAATAATGACTAAAAATTTATCTACATCGAAGTTAGAACAAATAAATTTATTTTAATTATAAAACGAGCTAGAAATGGCTCGACAGTTTGAAAATTCGATTTTAAACTTCAAAAAATGTACAGAATTTAAAATAAATCGGATTTCAGTAAAACAAGAAACATTAGAATCCATTTAAATATATATTTCTAACGAATGTGAAAAATTCAGATTTTATAATGTAAATTGAAAGTTATGTCCAGTTTAAAATTCAGAATAGTCGCTATGAAATATGTATATTCTAATATTATATATAGCTCAAAAAGTCACATTTTGCATACGAATGAATTTGGACTCGAAACCACTTCCATAGAGTTCAAACTGTCGTTTGCGACTTCGAAAAGTATAAACTTTGATATATTCCGAGATCCGGAATAGTGGCAATTGGATGGGGTTTTCGATCTGAAAAAGTGAAATTTTGCGTATGAGCTCAGAATTCGACGAGATAAATTTTTCTAGATTCATAATGACAAATCATTGTTGAGTTCCAAAAGGCGCGTCGAACGGAGTCAGTATGTTGCCGTGCGAGCAAAACCATTTGTTCAAAAAGAGGTAGTCATTTTACAAAGGAACATTATTGATACGACCTCAGAATTCGATTCCGTCTTTATTTTGGGTTCGTATCGTCTAATAATGGTTAAATCCAAATGACCATAATTTTTGGAGTTAGTGTGTGGGCGTGCAAGAAGAAAAGGTGTGCCAAAATCGCATTTTTGAAAATATCTGAGCACCTTTGACAATTTTAACGGATGGTTAAACGAACTCGGAATTCGACGAAACTTGTTTCGTTGGACTCATCTTCGCGTCTACTATGTCGTATCTGAAATCCGCGGCAAATGGAAATCGGCGGTATTCGGACGATTGGCGAGAAACGAGCATATAATCACTTCCTTTTTTCTCTTCATTATTTCTCTTTTCCTCCTACCTCCAAAAAACAAAAAAATGGGTTCCTCATTCCTTCCCTTGACTGCCGCTCCTCCTCCACCACCAGTCGCCGCCGATCCTCCTCTTTCTCCCCTCTCCTCCTCTTCTTCCCCCTTTTTCTCTTTGATTTCATGAACTCTAAGCCCCAAACACCAACCACCACCACCGTGGACCCCACCACCGCCACCCTTGCCACCCCCCACCTCAGTCAGTTCGCCGCACCCCCTCAGGACGCCACCACTCCGACTGTGGGCCCCGTATCTCCAAAAATCCATTTTCACCAAATTCTCATATTTGCATTTAAACCCCTGACCTTCTTTCCGTAATAACTCCCAAACGGTGCACTTTTGGCCAAAACTTCACAGTGCCAAAGTCGAAGATCTCGTTTTTCTCTTCGATTTGAATATATGGAAGTCCTATTTTGAATTGCGGAGCTATCCGGAAAATGCGTACGATGATCGCGGATCTAATGCTGTTTTTCATGAATTTCGGCGAATTGGTGCAGTTTTGAAAGAAAGATCACTAGACAAAAGTTGTCTGAAATGGCGCGTTCAGGCTAGTGACAAAGTTTGGTGAAGATTGGAGGCCGTATGAAAATTCTAGTGCCAAAGAGGCGAATTCAAGTGCGGGGAACGACAAAAGCGAGCGCGACGACAAGAATTTTCTACATTAGAAAAATCGCGACGAATTGGTTTAACTTCTAGGTGAGAACTTCTTCTCACTCTCATTTTGTTTACAATTAAATATATACTAGGATGCAGACGGTGCTTAGTAGCACCCAACACCTTTGATTGAAACCATGGATGTTTGGTTGTTCGTTTTATTTGATTAATTGTTAATTAATAGGGTTTGGCAACCTTATTAAGAAATTGGTTGAATTTGATTTGAGAAGTAAACTGAATTGATTGGAATTGGTATGTGTATGGCACAAGCCATTATTAGGCAAGGGCTAAGGCTAGACCTTATTCCGGTTCTAGTATCACGCCGTTATGCTGCCAAAATTTTCTAAAATATGTTAGAACAATAAAAATATCATTTTCATCGTATAAATGAACTATATGAAATATTCATGTGTTGAAATAAATATTTTATTGTTAAAAATATAATTTTTAACGTGTATATGAATGAAAATAAATATTCATTTATAAATCGGATGATTTGTTTATGTACACTCATTTGACTGATATTGATTGGGACGATATATTTTACACATCGCCCAACTGCACAAATAAAATCTGTGCGTGTTAATTGAAACCCCACATGGGTATTGGGATGGTATTTGACGTACACTAATCCTAATTGTTTAGTTGTATGTCAATCGATTAGTTGACAGACTGTTGTAAGCGTTAAATATTTATATTTAATGCTTATGCAGTTGTGTAAGGCGCTCTGAATGATGGTTGATTATGTATCATGGTTGTTGTATATATGTTTTGTCTGAAATCCATGTAAATAACATTATATGTTAATTGACTGTGTTTGATTCCAATTCGGGAATAAAGAGTATTTTAAAATTACAAATATTTTAAAATAATATTCAGTAAAAGATCAAAATATGATTTTGAGGTCCAATTTTGGATGGACACGAAAAATGTTGAAACATGTGAAGCCGTATTGATTAGATATGCGCCATTTTGACGCGAACGATATTTATATCGATTTTATTCATTTTTATAATGAATATCGAAATGGAAATGATTTCAAAATCTGATATTTTAGAAATATTATCATTTCAATATTATAATGATATATAATATTCAATTTTGATTTAAAATTGAAAATGAAGTTGGAATTGTTTTTTAAAACAAATTTAAAACGATTTATAAAATACGTTTTAAAAGGGTAATTGATGAAAGATATATAATATATATATTTAATGGCCTGAATAGAACGCGCCGCGGCCGTTCGCGAATTTCGACTATTGACTTCGAATTGATATTACGGGAGATCCGACTGTCGGATTCTCCTAAAATTGGAACCATTGGGTTCGTATCGAAAAGAGCATTCCAACGAATATAAGACATTTGAAATCTAACGGTTGGATTTGGAATTATGTTCAAATCAAATTTGGAAAAGATCGTTGTAAGTGCAGTTCAATGACCGTTTATGGAAATCGACTGAAAGGGCCTTAATAAAATTATTAAAAATATTAATTATTTGTGTAAAATCATAATAAATGATTTGGAAATAATTAGGATGAAAAATTCCATATTTGAAAAGATAAAATATATTTTTATCGAATTGAACTAGTTATTAACTAGAATTATAATCTAATTATTTCTAAATAAATAAATTGGATTAAGAATGGGTTTTAATATAACCAGAATTTCCAATATATGAATTGGAGTGGATTAGAATTGAAATCATCTTCGGAATATTTCGATGTTGGATTTCATGATTATATGGATATTATTATGAAAATTTGGAAGATATATTTATACCGTTATTTCCAATACGATATTTGTTGGTTTCGGAATTTGATATTGAATATAACCCGATATAATTTCTATTCAGAGCCTTGTATTTAATACTGAATTGGATTTTGGGTTTTTCGCGAATGGTGTCTTGATTAACTCTGTTCTTAAACCCAGATGAGGAAAGAATAAATCTTTTAATTACGATTTAGTGAAGTTTTCCAATTAATTAAGATTTAATTGGAATTGAATAAAAGAATTGGATTTTCGGGTTTGTCGTGAATGGTGTCTTAAATAACACTGTTCTTAAACCCCGTGTGAAAAGAATAGATTATTAGTGTTTCCAGTTAATTAACACTTAATTGGAATAAAATGGAATGTGAATTGGGTTTATTGTGAACTGTGTTTTAACGACATTCGTTCTTTTACCCGATTTGAAGTGAAATGTGATTTGGAATATATAAATCTTTTATTAAGATTTAATGGGATTTTCCAAAGGAAAGTTTTCCAATTTAATATATTAAATTGGAATTGAATGGAATTCGATTGGTAATAATTGAAGTGAGCTTCTATGGAGGAAGACTGTTAATATATATGGAATTTAAAAGGCTTTGTTGTTATTCCATTTATATTATTGGCCGGATAGGGAAATTGATATCGATTATATATTGATTTGTTTTTTCGTGAAGATTCCATTTTTATGGAAGAGGATTTGGGTTTATCATGAACTGTGTTTTAAATGACATTAGTTCTTTAACCGAGTTAAAGACAGGATTACATGTCTATCATTGTATTTCGAACTGTATGGTTGATCTCTGCTAAATATATATATGTTTGGTGGCCGAGAATTTATTCTCTTGCTTAACACCCTTCTCTAAGACGTACGAGCTTAGAGGTTATATATAGGCATAAATCAATAGTACGGTGTAGATTGTCAATGTGGCATGTTTAATATCCCAAAGTTAAATAATCATTAATATTGATTTTTGGGAAGATTTAAACTAAGTGGAGTTTTAATGGATCTTTAATTAGATTGAAAAGTGAATGAGATAATTTAAATTATCAAATTTGGGAAATGATCGAGAATGGAGTATCATCAGTTTTACTCCAGGAGATAGTTAAATCTTTAATTAGATTTGAACGTGAAATGGTAATTAATTTTACCGATAACACCGTGGTGTTAGATATGGAGTATTACCAGTTTTTCTCCATGGGATGAATAGGTTATTATTAAGAAATTAAACAAATGATTACTTCTGTAAGGTGCACTAATCCCAACTAGTTTGGATAAACGTTAATTTGGTTTGAATTGATATCCAAAGGAAGATTAAAGAATAAATTTAAAGAATTTATCTTTGATAAAATTAATGGGAACCTTTCCCCGAATAATATAAGAATATTTGAATTAAAGAATATTCTGGATTGGAATGAGGCATATGTTTTTTTTATAGCACTTGTTTATTATATACGCGAGTTATTCGAAAAGGCCAGGTTTATACCCATTATGAATAACTAAATCGGCAATGAGTCGACGATGAAGACGGTGGTTGAAGACCGGAGGTCTTCACATCGTTTGGATGATTACTGATGTCTTGATTGGGTTGTACACCCAAGACGAGGTAGTAAGTGGTGCGTCTAGACGTACTTGGAGATCGACCGGATATGCGAGGACCTATCTCCTGTATTGGATATATGAGACAAGGAATAAGGTGCCTCCAGTTTTGTTCGGACCCAGAACAAACTTGTAAATGGTATGTGTCTGACATTGGATTTCATTCTTTGTTGATTGATCTCTATTAAATATATATGTGTTTGGTGGCGGAGAATTTATTCTCTTGAATAACACCCTTCTCTGAGATGTACGAGCTTAGAGGTTATATATCGATAGACATCAGTCGCATGGCGTGAATTTCCTGTGTGGCATGCTGAGATGCAAATGATCAAGGCTTCTGTTGAAAAGCAGGGTCTTGTGGTTGATGATCAAAGCACGGCCTTAAAGGGCATAGCTTTGTGTATAGCGTTAATTCGCGAGCCTCACACTTCGGTATGAGTCAAAACCTGGATCGGACCGTTGGGAGAACATGACGTTTCTTTCTGTCTATAGGTGGTGTCATCGTATGGAGCCCAGAAATTTATATTATTTTACCTATGTGGAAGATGGATAGCGAGGCGCCTCAGATATATCGGTTACTACGGAGCCGATGGATAGGTCCTATAGGACCGGGAAACGTGTGTTCAGGTATAACTAGTCCTCAAACATAAGAGAGGACCAGTCCAACCGATCCAAGGGTTGCCCAGAGTGTGTAGTCCTAAGATATTTGCTAGAGTGTCTCGAAGAGGTGAGGAGACATCCCTTGCCTCGACTCATGAGGGAAATCCAATTTCCAATATGTGACATTTCAGTTTTGATTGTAAACCTATATGGCGACATAGTAGCATGGGATACTATGTCGTCTATGATTGATGCACTTATATTTGAAGCTGTTTTATACTCTATGCACTTATAATAGTATCAAATGATTTGTTTTAAACGTACCAAGCTTGTTTGGCTATTATAAGGTAAAACTCTATCCTCCGGCTTGCGTTGCATTGTGTGATGGGACCTGAGTCTTATAATAGCTTCATTTTTCCAAAAAGCATTGTGCTGCTTGTTTTATGCACTGGTATTCTTAGGAGGAAATCCGTTCTGTGTTTTATGACATGGTCTCTTGATTTACTTTATTTTGAAGTAAATAATAAATAACTATTTTAGTTCTCACACAAGTCGCATGACAGACCTGGAGTTTATTGTTTTAGCCTAAACTCTGGGTGCCCTTATTTTCCACACGGGCAGCTAGTAGTCTCGGTTTGGCAGATATTATATTCACAGGATCCTGGATTTTACAACTGGAACCATACTAGGAAAGCTCTGTATTCGTGTATTTCTTTCGGTTGTGTTATGTATTATTTTTCCGCTTCTTTGTAATTTAATCTCTGATATTTTTTTGTTGGATATATTTATTCATGCTCTGTTATATTCTTGTACTCTGATGCAAACTGTTATAATAACAATGAAATGTTCTATTGTTCGTGTTCTGATTGGTCGTGTTCTCAACTCAATCCGGACTTTCCCGTAAGGCCAAGTTTGGGTCGTGTCAGTCGTGGTATCGGAGCTTTGGTTTACAGAGCTCGAGAACAAGACGCATTAGAACCAAAAGAAAGAATTCATCAGAGATTGGATTAGTAATATCCAATAAGAATGACTCGTTAGAGGCAAGATCAGCAGTATCCTAGAACGAGTGTAAAAAGTGTTATTTTTAAAATAAAAATGAAAACAAAATCTGTTTTGAAAATTAATCTAATTATACGTATTTGAGAAATTTATTTTATTTTATTTTGGACAATCGAGTATATGAAGATTTTGCATATACGCGTCACGAATGTTTATTCGAAGTCTCAAATATACTGGATAGATATAGAATCACACTCTAGTCGCCCAGGGATGATTTTACTGATGACTGTACAGCATCAGTAGTTTATTTTCGAGTTTAGAAAGTGGGATGTCTATATATTTCCAATTGACTGGTGTGAGAACCAAAATTAGATATGGTTTATTGCTGTGATTTGGCACCAAAAAAATGATTTTTGAATATATATTAAAGTTAGGCATTTGAAAAGCTAATCAACAAATTGATTGATGGTTGTATTGTTTGATTATTGATTTGATTAATAAAAATATTGGAATGATAATTAATTTAACAAATATGTGAATGTAAGGCAAATTTAGACAAATCGAGAAAGATTGAACTGAACTGAAAATTGTTTGAAATTGCATACATGTACGTATATAATGTGTGAACAGGTCATAGCATGGAAGCTAAGAAGAGGAATAAAATTGTATGTCCGACAAATAGGTACATGTTTATTAATTTCTTGGGTTTAGATGATTTTATGAGCCGATTGACTAGCCGCTTGGCTTTTTCTTTTTCTTTTGGGATTGATGAGGGCCCTGTGAGGCAAATTGCGGTTTTAAAGGTCTCCCGGTACAAAGGAGGTTATGGCGAAATTTTTCGAAAATTTAGGGTTTTAGCCAAATTTTTGAAAAATTAGAAATTCTTAAAAACTGAAAAGTTGAAGAGTTAAAGTTGAGTTGGTTAGTTAAACAATTTTCAGCTCCGTTCATACTCGAGGACGAAAAGATTTTAAGAGGGGGAGATTGTAACAACTCGGATTTTCAGAACCAATTTAAATTTTTATTTTGGCTATTTTTATGGATTTTGGATATTTGAAATGATTTATTTGAAATAATAACGACTAAAAATTTATTTACATTGAAGTTAAAACGAATAAATTTATTTTAATTATAAAACAAGCTAGAAATGGCGCGGTAGTTTGAAAATTCGATTTTAAATTTCAAATGAATGTACATATTTCAAAATAAACCGGATTTCAGTAAAACAAGAAACATTAGAATCTATTTAATTATATATTTCAAACAAGTGTGAAAAATTCATATTTCATAATATAAACTGAAAGTTATGTCCAGTTTAAAATTCAGAATAGTCGCTATGAAATATATATATTCTAATATTATATATGTCCCAAAAAGTCACATTTTGCATACGGATGAATTTGGACTCGAAACCACTTCCATTGAGTTCAAAATGTCGTTTGCAACTTGGAAAAGTATAAACTTCGATATATTCCGAGATCCGGAATAGTGGCAATTGGATGGGGTTTTCGACTAGCAATACGTAGCCCTTAAAAAAGTGAAATTTTGCGTATGAGCTCAGAATTCGACGAGATAAATTTTTCTGGATTCATAATGACAAATCATTGTTGAGTTCCAAAAGGCGCGTCGAACGTAGTCAGTATGTGGCCGTACGAAGCAAAACCATTTGTTCAAAAAGAGGCAGCCATTTTACAAAGGAACATTATTGATACGGCCTCAGAATTCAATTCCGTCTTTTTTTTGGGTTCGTATCGTCTAATAATGGTTAAATCCAAAAGGCCATAATTTTTGGAGTTAGTGTGGGGCGTGCAAGAAGAAAAGGTGCGCCAAAATCGCATTTTTGAACAATATTTGAGTATCTTTGACAATTTTAACAGATGGTCAAACAAACTCGGAATTCGACGAAACTTGTTTCGTTGGACTCATCTTCGTGTCTACTATGTCGTGTGCGAAATCTGCGGCAATTGGAAACCGGCGATATTCAGACGAAAGGCCAGAAACGAGCATATAATTACTTTACTTTCTTTTTTTCTCTTCATTATTTTTTTTTCCTCCTACCTCCAAAAAACAAATAAATGGGTTCCTCCTTCCTCCCCTTGGCTGCCGCTCCTCTTCCGCCGCCACAACCACCACCAGCCGTCGCCCGCCTATCCTCCCCTCTCCTCCTCCCTCTCCTCCTCTTCTTCCTCCTCCTCTTTCTCTTTGATTTCATGAACCCTAAGCCCCAAACACCAATCACCACCACTGTGGACCCCACCGCCGCCATCCGCACCACCCTCCACCTCAGTCAGGTCGCCGCATGCCCTCAAACCGCTACTACTCCGGCCGTAGGCCCCCGCATCTCCAAAAACCCATTTTCACCCAAATTCTCGTATTTGCATTTAACCCCCTGACATTCTTTTTGTAATAACTCCCAAACGGTACACTTTTGGCCAAAACTCCACAGTACCAAAGTCGAAGATCTCGTTTTTCTCTTCGATTTGAGTATATGGAAATCCTATTTTGGATTGCGGAGCTATCCGAAAAATGCGTCCGAAGATCGCGGATCTGCTGTTGTTTTTCACGATTTCTGGCGAATTGGTGCAATTTTGGAAGAAAGTCCACTAGGAAAAAGTTGTCTGAAATGACGCATTTAGGCTAGTGATAAAGTTTGGTTAAGATTGGAGGTCGTAAGCAAATTCTAGAGCCAAAGAGGCGAATTCAAGCGCGGAGAATGACAAAAGCGAGCGCGACGACAAGAACTTTCTACATTAGAAGAATCGCGATGAATTGGTTTAGCTTCTGGGTGAGAACTTCTTCTCGCTCTCATTTTGTTTAGAGTTAAATATATGTTAGGATGCAAACGGTGCTTAGTAGCACCCGACAACTTTGATTGAAACCATGGATGTTTGGTTGTTTGTTTTATTTGATTAATTGTCAACTAATAGTATTTGGCAACCTTATTAAGGAATTGGTTGAATTGATTTGAGATGTAAATTGAATTGATTGAAATTGGTATGTGTATGGCGCGAGCCAGTATTAGGCGAGGGATAAGACTAGACTTTATTCTGATTCTAGTATCGCGCCGTTATGCTGCCAAAATTTTCTAAAATATGTTAGAACAATAAAAATATCATTTTTATTGTATTAATAAACTGTATAAAATATTCATGTGTTGAAATAAACATTTTATCGTTAAAAATATAATTTTTAACGTGTATATGAATGAAAATAAATATTCATTTATAAATCGGATGATTTGTTTATGTACACTCATTTGACTGATATTGATTGGGACGATATGTTTTACACATCGCCCAACTGCACAAATAAAATCCGTATGTGTTGATTGAAACCCCACATGGGTATTGGGATGGTATTTGACGTACACTAATCCTAATTGTTTAGTTGTATATCAATCGATTGGTTGACAGACTGTTGTAAGCGTTAAATATTTATATTTAATGCTTATGCAGTTGTGTAAGGCACTCTGAATGATGGTTGATTATGTATCATGGTTGTTGTACATATGTTTTATCTGAAATCCATGTAAATAACATTATATGTTAATTGACTGTGTTTGATTCCAATTCGGGAATAAAGAGTATTTTAAAATTACAAATATTTTAAAATAATATTCAGTAAAAGATCAAAATATGATTTTGAGGTCCGATTTTGGATGGACACGAAAAATGTTGAAACATGTGAAGCCGTATAGATTAGATATGCACCATTTTGACACGAACGATATTTATATCGATTTTATTCATTTTTACAATGAATATTGAAAAGGGAATGATTTCAAAATCTGATATTTTGGAAATATTATCATTTTAATATTATAACGATATAGAATATTCAATTTTTATTTAAAATTGTAAATGAAGTTGGAATTGTTTTTTAAAACGAATTTAAAACGATTTATAAAATACGTTTAAAAAGGGAAATCGACGAAAGATATAATATATATATATATATAATAGCATGAATAGAACGCGCCGCGGTTGTTCGCGAATTTCGACCATTGACTTCGAATTGATATTACAAGAGATTCGACCGTCGGATTCTCCTAAAACTAGAACCATTGGATTCGTATCGAAAAGAGCTTTCCAAGGAATATAAGAGATTTGAAATCTAACGGTTGGATTTGGAATTATGTCCAAATCAAATTTGGAAAAGGTCGCTGTAAGTGCAGTTCGATGACCGTTTATGGAAATCGACTAAAAGGGCCTTAATAAAATTATTAAAAAATTTAATAATTTTTGTAAAAGAATAATAAATGATTTGGAAAGAATTAGGATGAAAAATTCCATATTTGAAAAGATAAAAATATATTTTTATCGAATTGAACTAGTTATTAACTAGAATTATAATTAGATTATTTTTAAATAAATAAATTGGATTGGGAATGGGTTTGAATATAACCAGAATTTCCAATATATGAATTGGAGTGGATTTGAATGGAAATCATCTTCAGAATATTTCGATGTTGGATTTCATGATTATACAGATATTATTATGGAAAATTGGAAAACATATTTATATCGTTATTTTCAATACGATATTTGTTGGTTTCGGAATTTGAAATTGAATATAACCCGATATAATTTCTATTCAGAGCCTTGTATTTAAAATTGAATTGGATTTTGGGTTTGTCGTGAATGGTGTCTTCATTAACACTAGTCTTAAACCCAGTTGAGAAAAGAACAAATCTTTTAATTATGATTTAGTGAAGTTTTCCAATTAATTAAGATTTATTTGGAATTGAATAAAAGAATTGGATTTTGGGTTTGTCGTGTATGGTGTCTTAAATAACATTGTTCTTAAACCCTGTGTGAAAAGAATAAATCTTTTAATTAAGACTATTAGTGTTTCCAGTAAATTAACGTTTAATTGGAATAAAATGGAAAGTGAATTGGGTTTATTGTGAACTGTGTTTTAACGACATTCGTTCTTTAACCCGATTTGCAATGAAATGTGATTTGGAATATATAAATCTTTTATTAAGATTTAATGGAATTTTCCAAAGGAAAATTTTCCAATTTAATATATTAAATTGGAATTGAATGGAATTCGATTGGTAATAATCGAAGTGAGCTTCTGTGGAGGAAGATTGTTAATATATATAGAAGTTAAAAGGCTTTGTTGTTATTCCATTTATATTATTGGTTGGATACAGAAATTGATATCGATTATATATTTATTTTATTTTCGTAAAGATTCTATTTTTATGGAAGAGGATTTGGGTTTATCGTGAACTGTGTTTTAAATGAGATTAGTTTTTTTAACCCAGTTAAAGACAGGATTACATGTCTATCATTGTATTTCGAACTGTATGGTTGATCTCTTCCTAATATATATCTGTTTGGTGGCGAAGAATTTATTCTCTTGCTTAACATTCTTCTCTAATACGTACGATCTTAGAGGTTATATATAGGCAGAAAACAATAGTACGGTGTAGATTGTCAATGTGGCATGTTTGATATCCCAAAGTTAAATAATCATTAATACTGATTTTTGTGAAGATTAAAACTAAGTGGAGTTTTAATGGATCTGTAATTAGATTGAAAAGTGAATGAGATAATTTAAATTATCAAATTTGGGAAATGATCGAGAATGGAGTATCACCAGTTTTACTCCAGGCGATAGTTAAATCTTTAATTAGATTTGAACGTGAAATGGTAATTAATTTTACCAATAACACTGGGGTGTAAGATATGGAGTATTACCAGTTTTTCCCCATCGGATGAATAGGTTGGGATTGAGAAATTAAACAAATGATTAGTTCGATAAGGTGTGCTAATCCTGACTACTTTGGATAAACCATAATTTGGTTTGAATTGATATTCAAAGGAAGATTAAAGAATAAATTTAAAGAATTTATCTTTGATAAAATTAACGGGAACCTTTCCCTAATAATATAAGAATATTTGAATTAAAGAATATTCTGGATTGGAATGAGGCGTATGTTGTGTTTTTATAGCACTTGTTTATTATATACGCGAGTTATTCGGAAAGGCAGGGTTTATACCCATTCTGAAAAACTGATTCGACGATAAGCCGGTTGAAGACCGGAGGTCTTCACATCGTTTGGATGATTACTGATGTCTAATTGGGCTGTACACCCAAGACGAGGTAATAAGTGGTGCGTCCAGACGTACTTGGAGATCGACCGGATATGCGAGGACCTCTCTCCTGTATTGGACATATGGGACTAGTAATAAGGTGCCTCCGGTTTTTTTCAGACCCAGAACAAACTTGTAAATGGATGTGTGTCTGACAATGGATTTTATTCTATGTTAATTGATCTCAATTAAATATATATATATTTGGTGGCGGAGAATTTATTCTCTTGATTAACACCCTTCTCTGAGATGTACGAGCTTAGAGGTTATATATCGATAGACATCAATCGCATGGCGTGAATTGCCTGTGTGGCATGCTGTAACGACACGGATTTCGCCCGGACCTAATCGATCGCTAAACCGACCAAGACCATTCGAATCCCGCATACGCTAACTTTGGGTATACAACACATCAGAACAAATAACAGAAGACTTCAATAAACATCATAATAATGTTACATCAGAGTACAGAATATCAGAGTATATCAAAAATAATACACAGCGGAAGATAAATTTACATAAATGTAATACAATGCACAGCGGAAGACTAACGATGCTCTGGACGCAGCTTAAAGCTTCAATCCAGAATCCTGCTCAATACATCTGCAAAATAAAACTAATCGACAGCCCGTGTGGAAAATAGGGGCACCCGAGTTCGCAAGGGAAAAGCAAACTACAGGTCAGTCATGGGACTGGTGTGAGAAACTCTAACAGTTATAATTAACTTATTTGATAATATGGTATATCACGGGACCACGCCGCTAACGCGGAACGGGTTTACCCCCATGAATACCAGTGTATAAACAACAATCAATATAGATATATGGATCTACTATGCATCAATCAACATGCAATATCCCAATCTACCCACTTAGATTAATCACTACACTTAGATTTCCTAAATCCAATTTAATTTACAGAAATCATTCCTTTGGATTTTATTCCCGATTTCTTATTTCAAATCATTTGAAATACATATCTAACTTTCTATATCAAAGTAGATTTCACTTCGGGATCTCAAATCAAATCGTCTGGAAATATGGATTTCAAAACATAACAATGCATACAAACAAGTATGCAACCAAATATCGTGATCCCCATCGACAAGGCAAAGGGTACGCACCTCGCAACTCGATATATAAATGTGCACCTACCCCACGTAGGAGTAGGCTACACCGACGATGCACCTCCCACACATGGAGAGCATACACCGCCCTCTCACCCATACTTTTAGTCTCAGGTTTACCCGAATCTTTAGCCACATACTAAATCATTTCATATCTCGAAGTAGGGAAAATCATTTCACAACGTAATAATCACAAGTACTTTCAAAATATAGTACTTCACATCAGTAATTCACGCATATGATCAGTCACTATTAATCACATAATCTTTGAGCTCGTACGTCTCAAAGAAGGGTGTTAAGCAAGAGAATAAATTCTCCGCCACCAAACAGATACATCATTAATAGCAACTAATCGAATATGCGATGAACCACAATGTAACATATAATACATTTCTAAATCATTTTAGAAATCATCGGGTTTTGGGCCTCGAAATCCTTTCTGTTTTATAAAACATTTTTATAAAACATTCCCTATCCAAAATCGGGAATACATTTGTTTTCACTTAAGAAAAATACCATTTCACAATCATTCATTAAATTTGAAATGAATTTAACATCGCTAAACACCTTATCGTCAAATCGTGAAGTGTTTCACAAGGAGTTAGCACATAGATATTTTCAACCCAACCCAATGCTAAATGTAAAAGCATACTCTGCTCATAAACTGGTCGAGCACAATCCAAACAATCCATCAATCAAATTTGACATTAAATATAAGGTTTTGAATAAAGATAGTATCGACTTATATTCAACATCAAATCCTGAAACCAACAGATATCATATCGGGAATAACGATATCGATATCTTCCAAATTCCCATCACAATATCTGTATAATCACGGAATCCAATATCGAAAATATCCATCGATAATTTCAATTCAAATCTAATCCAATTTATTTATTTATAACCATTGGATTATTTTTCTAGTTAATAACTAGTTCGTTTTGATAAAAATATATTTTTATCTTTTCAAATGTGGAATTTTTCATCCCAATTCTTCACAAATCATTTCTTATGATTTTACACAAATTATTATTATTTTTAATAATTTTATCAAGGCCCATACAGTCGATTTCCATCAACGGTCATCGAACTGCACTTACAGCGACCTTTTCCAAGTTTGATTTGGACGTAATTCCAAATCCAACCGTTAGATTTCAAATTTCTAATATTCGTTAGAAAGCTGTTTTTGATACGAACCCAACGGTTCCGGTTTTAGGAGAATCCGACGGTCGGATCTCCCGTAATGTCCGTTTGAAATAAATGGTCGAAATCTACGAACTGCCGCGGCGCGGCGTGTTCTATTCAGGCCATTATATTATATATATTATATATATAATATATATTTCATCGATTACCATTTAAAACGAATTTTATAAATAGTTTTGAATTCGTTTCAAAAATAATTTCAACTTCCATTTCAATTCAAATCAAAATTGAATTTTTCCTTATAAATTCGTTTTAAAATTCATTTCTATTCAATTCAAATTTTAATTCAATTTGAATTCATTTCAATTCGTTTTCAATTCAATTCGAATTGGTTTTCTATTCGATTCAATTCGAATTGGTTTTCTATTCGATTCAATTCATTTTCGTTTTCACATTCGATTCAATTCATTTTCGTTTTCACATTTCATATTTATACGTTTCCATATTTCATATATATATCGCTTTCATTTCGTATATATATATATATATATATATCGTTTTCATTTCATATATATGCGATATTTTCACTTTCAATATATACGATATTTTCACTTTCAATATATACGATATTTTCACTTTCAATATATTCGATATTTTCACTTTCAATATATTCGATATTTTCACTTTCAATATATTCGATATTTTCACTTTCAATATATACGATATTTTCACTTTCAATATATTTGATATTTTCACTTTTCATATATATATATATATATATATATTTATTTATTTATTTATTTCACATCGTATACATATTTCATACACTCCTAATATATATATATATATATAATTCATTTCACATCACGATCAATTTTCACACATAATACAATCAAACAAGTCGTCCATGGTCTGTGGACGACGGGGAACAGTTCATATATGCAGTTACTAAATAAATAACTGTGAAGAAAATTTTAAAGTGAGAGAATTCTCACCTTAATCGGTTTCAGTTCTGGTCTGTTCCACTGCGAAGGGTTCAATTCCACGATTCCAATGCATTTGAATTTGCTGAATTCTTACACTGTTTGCACCAGTTATTAATGATATAAGTTTTTACATAATTAATAATATTATTAATAATTTAATTAAGGTTTTAATTTACCTTAACACCCAAAGAAAAAAATTAGGCCGCTCATCCTCTACATCGTTCATCTCAGAAACCGCCCAAACCCATACACGAACTCCTAGGGTTAACCCTCGCGCTGTCGTTTTACACCTGACCATCGATCAGAAGCTGCCACAAGAGGCGCCTCAGCCTGCTCTACCACCACCGTGAGCGTGGTGAAACTCGGTGGCTCCCCTTCTTCTCGATTGGCGCGCGAAGTTGGTGGCTTTCCCCTCGAAATTCGAGCATATCACTCAATGATGACGGGTCTGGCTTACATGGATTTATAAAGCTCGATTAGCTCTGTAATTCCGTTTCATTCGCTTTTGGAATCTTTGCCTGGATCGAAGGAGAGATGGATGGGAAAATTGGAGCATTATCCGTCGTCGGTTTTTAGTTTGGGGGCGGCTCCAGGAAATGAGTTTGACCGATTTCTAGGGTTTAGAAACATTTATATAATTTTATTTTTATATTATTTTATTTCGAAAAATAACTTGTTTACAAATCCGATCTCCGAATCGAACCCAACGACTGTCGCCCCTAGCTAATTAACCACATTCCGAACACAATGGGATATGTTTCAAAGGCCCATTCGACTGTTACGATCAGTTCTTCGTTAAAATAAAAATATAACTCTATATATTGAATTTGAACGCACTTTCCAATTTACCAGGGTCACATACTAACTCGAAAAATTCCCAAAAAATATTTTCTAGCTTCGTATTGACGATACGGTCCTAACAAAACTAGTTTCATCGAATTCTGAGACCGTTTGAAAAATGGCCATTTTCCAGTCGATTAAAATCAACTGAAACTGGTCAAACGCGTTTTCCTTTGCCACGCTCACATATTAGCTTCAAAAATTATGAAATTTGAAATCTAGCAATAACTTCACATCCCGGACCCAACAAAAGTGGTTTCGTCGAATTCCGAGGTCATATGCAAAATGGCCATTTTCACGGGCTATATAAATTCCATAGCGACCGTTCTGAAAATTCATTCGGCCATAACTTTTGCTTTCTGCTTTGAAAATTCGATTTTTCAGATTCGTTAGAAAGGTATTCACTAACAGATTTAAATATTTTTGGTTTCACTAAAATCCGGATTGTTTTGCACCCGGTACAGTCCGACAAAGTTTGAATTCAATTTTTTGAACTGCAGTGCCTTTTCAGGCCTTGTTTATAATTATAATTAACTATATTCGTTTTCAATTGTCGATTCAAACTCAGTTTTCATCGCTATTATTTAAAATATTTATTTTAAATATTTAAAATCCATTATCTTAGCCAATTTAAAAATTTTAAATTGGTTCAGATTTTCTGGGTCGTTACACATGCTGAGATGCAAATGATCAAGGCTTCTGTTGAAAAGAAGAGTCTTGTGGTTGATGATCAAACCACGGCCTTAAAGGGCATAGCTTTGTGTATAGCATTAATTCGCGAGCCTCACACCTCGGTATAAGTCAAAACCTAGATCGGACTGTTGGGAGAACATGACGTTTCTTTCTAGCTATGGGTGGTGTCATGGTATGGAGCCCAAACATTTATATTATTTTACCTATGTGGATGATGGATAGCGAGGCGCCTCGGATATATCGGTTACTACGGAGCCAATGGATAGGTCCTATAGGACTGGGAAATGTGTGTTCAGGAATAACTAATCCTCAAACGTAAGAGAGGACCGGTCCAACTGATCCAACGGTTTCCCAGAGTGTGTAGTCCTGAGAGTGTCTCAAAGCGGTGAGGAGACATTCCTTGCCTCGACTCATGACGGAAATCCAATTTCCAATACGTGACGTTTCAATTTTGATTGTAAATCTATATGGCTACATAGTAGCATGGGATACTATGTCGTCTATGATTGATACATTTATATTTGAAGCTATTTTATACACTATGCACTTATAATAGTATCAAATGATTTGTTTTAAAAGTACCAAGCATGTTTGGCTATTATAAGGTAAAACTCTATCCTCCGGCTTGCGTTGCATTGTGTGATGGGACCTGAGTCTTATAATAGCTTCATTTTTCCAAAAAAGCATTGCGCTGTTTGTTTTATGCACTGGTATTCTTGGGAGGAAACTCGTTCCGTGTTTTATGGCATGGTCCCTTGATTTAGTTTATTTTGAAGTAAAGATTAAATAACTTTTTTAGTTCTCACACCAGTCACATGACAGATCTGGAGTTTATTGCTTTAGCCTAAACTCTGGGTGCCCTTATTTTCCACACAGGCAGCTAGTAGTTTCGGTTTTGCAGATATTATATTCACAGGCTCTTGGATTTTACAACTGGAACTATACTTGGAAAGCTCTGTATCCGTGTATTTTTCCGCGGCTTTGTAATTTAATCTCTGATATTTTTTCTGTTGGATATATTTATTCATGCTCTGTTATATTCTTGTACTCTGATGTAAATTGTTGTAATAACAATGAAATGTTCTATTGTTCATGTTCTGATTTGTCGTGTTCTCAACTCAATCCGGACTTTCCTGTAACGCCGAATTTGGGTCGTGTCAGTCGTGGTATCGGAGCTTTGGTTTACAAAGCTCGTGAACGAGACGAATTAGAACCAAACAAAAGAATTCATCAGAGATTGGATTAGTAATATCCAATAAGAATGACTCGTTAGAGATAGGATCAGTAATATCCTAGAACGAGTGTAAAGAGTGTTAATTTTAAAATAAAAATGAAAACAATTTTTTTTTTTGAAATCTAATTATATGTATTTGAGTAATTTATTTTATTTTATTTTGGACAATCGAGTATATGAAGATTTTGCATATATGCGTCATGAACGTATATTCGAAGTCTCGAATATACTTGATAGATATAGAATCACACTCTAGTCACCCAGGGATGATTCTACTGATGATTGTACAACATCAGTAGTTTATTTTCGAGTTTCGAAAGTGGGTTGTCTATATATTTCCAATTGACTGGTGTGAGAACCAAAAGTAAAAAGGGTTTATTGTTGTGATTTGGCACCAAAAAAATGATTTTTGAATATATATTAAAGTTAGGCATTTGAAAAGCCAATCAAAAAATTGATTGATGGTTGTGTTGTTTGATTAATAAAAATATTAGAATGATAATTAATTTAACCAATATGTGAATGTAAGGCAAATTTAGCCAAATTGAGGAAATATTGTACTGAACTGAAAATTGTTTGAAATTACATACATGCACATGTATATGTGTGAACAGGTCATAGCATGGAAGCTAAGAAGAGGAATAAAATTGTAAGCCCGACAAATAGGTACATGTTTACTAATTTCTTGGGTTTGGATGATTTTATGAGCCGATTGGCTAGCCGCTTAGCTTTTCCTTTTTCTTTTGGGATTGATGAGGGCCCTGTGAGGCAAGTTGCGGTTTTAAAGGTCTCCCCGTACAAAGGAGGTTATGGAAAAAAAAATCGAAAATTTAGGGTGTTAGCCAAATTTTTGAAAAATTAGAAATTCTTAAAAACTGAAAAGTTGAAGAGTTAAAGTTGAGTTGGTTAAACAACTTTCAGCTCCGTTCATACTCGAGGATGAAAAGATTTTAAGAGGGGGAGATTGTAACAACCCAGATTTTCAGAACCAATTTAAAAAATTTATTTTGGCTATTTTTATGGATTTTGGATATTTAAAATGATTTATTTTAAATAATAATGACTAAAAATTATTTACATCAAAGATAGAATGAATAAATTTATTTTAAGTATAAAACAAGCTAGAAATGGCGCGGTAGTTTGAAATTTTGATTTTAAATTTCAAATGAATGTACAGAATTCAAAATAAATCGGATTTCAGTAAAAAAAAGAAACATTAGAATCTATTTAATTATATATTTCTAACAAATGTGAAAAATTCAGATTTCATAATATACATTGAAAGTTATGCCCAGTTTAAAATTCAGAATAGCCGCTATGAAATATATAAATTCTAATATTGTATATATCCCAAAAAGTCACATTTTGCATACGGTTGAATTTGGACTCGACACCACTTCCATTGAGTTCAAAATGCCGTTTGCGACTTCGAAAGGTATAAACTTCGATATATTCCGAGATCCGGAATAGTGGCAATTGGATGGGGTTTTCGATTAACAATACTTAGCCCTTAAAAAGTGAAATTTTGCGTATGAGCTCAGAATTCGACGAGATAAATTTTTCTGGATTCATAATGACTAATCATTATTGATTTCCAAAAGGCGCATCAAACGGAGTCAGTATGTGGTCGTACGAAGCAATAACAATTGTTCAAAAAGAGGTAGTCATTTTACAAAGGAAATCAATAATACGGTGTAGATTGCCAATATGGCATGTTTGATTTCCCATAGTTAAATAATCATTAATATTGATTTTTAGGAAGATTAAAACTAAGTGGAGTTTTAATGAATCTTTAATTAGATTGAAAAGTGAATGAGATAATTTAAATTATCAAATTTATGAAATGATCGAGAATGGAGTATCACCAGTTTTACTCCAGGCTATAGTTAAATCTTTAATTAGATTTGAACATGAAATGGTAATTAATTTTACCGATAACACCGTGGTGTTAGATATGGAGTATTACCAGTTTTTCTCCATGGGATGAATAGGTTGGGATTGGGAAATAAAAGAAATGATTACCAGTTTGATACACTATGCACTTATCGTAATATCAAAATGATTTGTTTTAAATGTACCAAGCATGTTTGGCTATTATAAGGTAAAACTCTATCCTCCGGCTTGCATTGCATTGTGTGATGGGACCTGAGTCTTATAATAACTTCATTTTTCCAAAAAGCATTGCATTGTTTGTTTTACGCACTGGTATTCTTAGGAGGAAACCCGTTCCGTGTTTTACGGCGTGGTCCCTTGATTTACTTTATTTTGAAGTAAAGATTAAATAACTGTTTTAGTTCTCACACCAGTCACATGACTGACCTGGAGTTTATTGTTTTAACCTAAACTCTGGGTGCCCTTATTTTCCACGTGGGCAATAGTAGTTTCGGTTTTGTAGATATTATATTCATAGGATCCTGGATTTTACAGCTGGAACTATATTCGTAAAGCTATGTATCCGTGTATTTCTTCCAGTTGTGTTATGTATTATTTTTCTGCTACTTTGTAATTTAATCTCTGATATTTTTCTGTTGTATATATTTATTCATGCTCTGTTATATTCTTGTACTCTAATGCAAATTGTTGTAATAACAATGAAATGTTCTATTGTTCGTGTTCTCAACTCAATCCGGATTTTCCTGTAAGGGCGAGTTTGGGTCATGTCATTACACATCGCCTAACTGCACAAATAATATTCAATATTTGTTGGTTGAATTCCCATACGGGTATTGGGATGATATTTGACATAGACTAATTCCAATTGGCTAGTTGTATGTCAATCGATTGACTGACAGACTGTTGTAAGCATTAATTATTTATATATAATGCTTATGAAGTGTAGAATGCACTCTGGATGATGAATGATTGTTTATCATTGTTGTTATATACATGTGTTGTATGGAATCCATATAAATAATATTATATGGTAATTGATTGGGTCTCATTCCCATTTGGAAAATAACGAATATTTTAAAATAATATTCAGTAAAAGGTCAAATTATGATTTTGATGTCCGATTTTGGATGGACACGAACGTATTGAAAAATATGAAGCCGTGTTGATTAGATTTGCGTCATTTTAACGCGAACGATATTAATATCGATTTTATTCATTTTTACAATGAATATATAAAAGGAAGCGATTTCAAAATCTAATGTTTTGAAAATATTATCATTTATAAATTAATGACACGGAATATTCAATTTTGATTTAAAATTGAATATGAAGTGGAAACCGTTTTTAAAACGAATTTAAAACGATTTAAAAAATACTTTTTAAATGGAAATTGAAGAAATATAATATATACATATATATATATATTATAATTAATGGCCTGAATAGAACGCGTCGCGCTGCGACCGTTCATGAGTTTCGACCATTGACTTCGAATTGACATTACGGGAGATCCGACCGTCGGATTCTCCTAAAACCGGAACCTTGGCTTCGTATCGAAAAGAGCTTTCCAACGAATATAAGAAATTTGAAATCCAATGGTTGGATTCGTAATCATATCCGAATCAAATTTGGAAAAGGTCGTTGTAAGTGCTGTTCGATGACCGTTTATGGAAATCGACTGAAAGGGCCTTAATAAAATTATTAAAAATATTAATAATTTGTGTAAAATCATAATAAACGATTTGGAAAGAATTGGGATGAAAAATTCCACGTTTGTAAAGATAAAAATATTTTTATCAAAATGAACAAGTTATTAACTAGAATAATAATCCAATATTTTTTTTAAAAAAAAAATTGGATTTGAAATGGGTTTAAAATAACCAAAATTTTCCAATAAATAAATTGGAATGGTTTGGAATGGAAATAATCTTCGAAATATTTCGGTATTGGATTCCATGATTATACGGATATTATTATGGGAATTTGGAAGATACAGATATTTTTATTCCCAATACGATATCTATTAATTTCAGAATTTGATATTGAATATAAGCCAATATAATTTCTATTCATAGCCTTGTATTTAATATTTAATTGGATTTTGGGTTTGTCGTGAACAGTGTCTTCAATAACACCGTTCTTAAACCCAGTTAAGAAAAGAATGAATCTTTTAATTAAGATTTAGTGAAGTTTACAAATTAATTAATATTTAATTGGAATGGAATAAAATGAAATGTGAATTGGGTTTATTGTGAACTGTGTTTTAACGACATCCGTTCTTTAACCCGATTTACAGTGTAATGTGATTTGGAATATATAAATCTATTTATTAATATTTAATGATAATTTTCCAAAGTAAAGTTTTCCAAATTAAAATAATAAATTGGAATGGAATGGAATTCGATTTGGTAATAATCGAAGTGAGCCTCTATGGAGGAAGATTGTTAATATATATGGAATTTGACAGGCTTTGTCGTTATTCCATTTATACTATGAGTCAGATACGGAAATTGATATCGATTATATATTGATTAGTTTTCCATGAAGATTCCATAATTAATGAAATGTAATTTTGGGTTTATCGTGAACTGTGTTTTAAATGACATTAGTTCTTTAACCCAGTTAAAGACAGGATTACATGTCTGACATTGGTTCCTTTATACCGTATTCATTGATCTCTGCTAAATATATATATGTTTGGTGGCAGAGAATTTATTCTCTTGCTTAAAACCCTTCTCTAGGACGTACGAGCTTAGAGGTTATATATAGGCAGAAATCAATGGTACAGTGTAGACTGTCGATGCGGCATGTTTGATTTCCCAAGTTAAATAATCATTAATATTGATTTTTGGGAAGACTAAAACTAAGTGAAGCTTTATGCATCTTTAATTAGATTTGAACGTGAAGTGGTAATTAATTTTATCGATAACACTGTGGTGTTAGATATGGAGTATTACCAGTTTTTCTCCATGGGATGAATAGGCTGGGATTGGGAAATAAAAGAAATGATTACTTCGGTATGGTTCGATAATCCCGACTAGCTTGGATAAACCTTAATTTGGTTTGAATTGATATCCAAAGGAAGATTAAAGAATAAATTTTAGAGAATTTATCTTTGATAAAATTAATGGGAAACTTTCCCTAATGATGTGAATATTTGAAAAACGAATATTCTGAATTGGAATGAGGCATATGTTGTGACTATGTAGCACTTATTTATTATATACGCGAGTTATTTGGAAGGGCTGGGTTTATATCCATTCTGAATAACTAATTCGACGACCATTCGATGATGAAGACGGTGGTTGAACAATATAGGTCTTCACATCATTTGGATGATTACTTATGTCTTGATTGGGTTGTACACCCAAGACAAGGTAATAAGTGGTGATCGTCCAGACGTACTTGGAGATCGACCAGATATGCGAGGACCTCTCTCCTATATTAGACATATGGGACGAGGAATAAGGTGCCTCCAGTTTCGTTCAGACCCAGAAATAACTAGTAAATGGATGTGTGTCTAACATTGGATTTTATTCTGTGTTGATTGATCTCTATTATATATATATCTGTTTGGTAGCGGAGAATTTATTCTCTTGCTCTACAACGTTCTCTGAGACGTACGAGCTCAGAGGTTATATATCGATAGACATCAGTTGCATAACGTGAATTGTCAGTATGGCATGTTGATATGCAAATGATTAAGGCTTTTATTGAAAAGCAGAGTCTTGTGGTTGATGATCAAAGCACGGCCTTAAAGGGTATAACTTTGTAAATAGCGTTAATTCGCGAGCCTCACACCTCGGTATGAGTCAAAAACAGGATAAGGGACCCCAAGGAGGACATGACGTGTAAAGACCCGGATTTCGCTCGGCCCCAATCGATCGCAAGATCGATCAAGACCGTTCAAATCCCACGTACGTTAACTTTAGGCATACAACACATCAGAACAACAACACAGACTTTTATAACATCGATAATAAATGTTACATCTGAGTACAGAATATCAGAGTACATTGGAATAAAATTACAGCGGAAGATACATTTACAATAAATTAAATACATTGCAGCGGAACTAATCTCAGCGGAAAGCCATCAATATTCTGGACCCAGCTTCAGACTTCAATCCAGGATCCTGCTTAACTATATATGCAAAAAGCTACTCGGCTGCCCGTGTGGAAAGAGGGCACCCAAGTTTGCAAAGTGAAACAAACTACAGGTCAGTCGTGGGACTGGTGTGAGAATTCTAAACTTAACTTATCTAATAAGTAGGCTAATCACAGGTCCACGCCGCTAACGCGGAATGGGTTTACTTCATTGGATTGCCAGTGCATAAATAAAGTAAATCGTCAAATAACGCAATGCTTTTTAGGAAAATGAAACCATTATAAGACCCAGGTCCCATCACACAATGCAACGCACACCAGAGGATAGGGTTTTACCTTATAATGGTCAAAAGATGCTTGATACGTAAAAACGATATTATTATTAGTGTGTATATATAGATATATTTAAAACATTTCAAATATAATATCAATCCTAGACGGCATAGATACCATCTACTATGTCGCCATACTAGTAATACAATCAAAACCGTAAGGACGTATTGGAAATTGGGTTTCCATCAGGAGTCAAGGCTAAGGGAGTTCCTGACCGATTCGAGACACTCTAGCAATGCCTCAGGATTCGGACGCTGGTGAACCCTTGGATACAGCAGGGTCGGTCCACAAATACTTTAGTGGATTAGTTATGCCTGAACACACGCTCCCCGATCCTATTGGATCTACAAATCAGCCGAGGGCGACCGATAAGAATAAACCGAGGCCTCACAAAAATTCCATTAACCACATAAGCAAATGTCGGGCTGTGTTAAAGCCCAATCACCACTTCTAGCTTGAAAGAAACGTGTGCACTCCCTGCGTTCCCTTCTCCCGTTTTAGACTCAACCGGTGTGTGAGGCTCGCGAATTCACGATATACACAAAGCTATGCCTAAATAGACTGTGCTTTGATCATCAACCACAAGGCCTGCTTTTCAACAAAGCCTTGATCATTTGCATCTTAGCATGTCACATTGTCAGACCCTACCATATTATTGATCATCTACCAATATATATATAACCTCTAAGCTCATACATCTTAGAGAAGGGTGATAAGTAAAGAATAGATTCTTCACCACCAAACAGAAATATATAATCAGTAGCGTTCAACAAATACAGCAGGAAGGAATACAATGTCAGACACGCAATCCATTTACAAGTCCGGTCTGGGTCTGAGCGAAACAACGTGTCCGTCGATCTCCAAATGCGTTTGGACGATCATTACCAAATACCTTGCCTTGGAAGGCCAATCCCAATTCAAGATACCAGTCATCATCATCCCAACGATGTGAAAACCTTTGGTCTTCAATCACCGTCTTCATCTTCGACTCTTGATCGTCGTGATGATTATTCAGAATGGGTCAAACCCAGTCTTTCTGAATAACTCGCGTATTTTGTGATTAAAAAGTAAATGTTGGAAAATCACACATTACGCCACATTCCAACTCCGAGTATTCTTTTAATAAGATATTCATATTAGAAGATTCTCATTAATTTTATCAAAGATAAACTCTGAAAATAAAATCTTAAATCTTCCTTAAAAGATTTATTAAAACTCCAACTTTGATTTGATATCAAAAATCATTATTACAAGATCGTTTATTTCAAATCTATAAAATAGATTTATAAATTCCAAATAATGATTTCAATGTAAATTGGATTAAAGGACAAATGTCGTTTAAAACACCGTCCACGATAAATCCACTTCACATCTCAATTCATTTCATATCGCAAAATATAATTGCAAATCCTTGTAATCTTTATTAAAAGATTTCTCTTTAAATATTAATTATAAAAAATAATTTAAAGTAATCATTGAAAATATTCTTTATATAAAAGACTCTACATGGGAAGTATTCTTTATTTTACAAATTCTTATCTTTTACAAATATTCTTTGTTTTAACATATACTTGATTAACCATATATATTTTATGAAAATATATATATACTTTATATAAAAAGGATTTTTCAAATATAAGAATATTCTTATTTAAGAGAACACCTGAATCGAAATGCGACTCAATCATTTACCATATAATTTGGATTACATGGATTTCACACACATCATATATATGACAATAACGGTATAATCATTAAATCACCCATCTACATCCAGAGTGTAATTTCCACTGTGTAAGCATTAAAATTAAATAATAACACTCATCGCAGCCTGTCGAACTAACGATCAGCATAAAACCGAATATTGGGATTAGTGTATGTAAATTTTCATCCCAACACCCGTGTGGGGTTTCAACCATCAAACAAATAATAAACTAATTTGTGCACTTGGGTGATGTGTGAAAATGATCGTCCCAATCACATAAACAAGTCAGGTAACTTGTGAATGGAAGTGTAATACACAATATATAGCCATGACAAACAAATAATTGGTTTCAACAAATGTAAATTGACATAAGTAAATAATTGGTCTTAACTAGTGTGAATTGACAAAAGTGAATATTTGTTTTAACTAATCAAGTTTGACAAAAATGTTCATTTCATTTTAACTAAATTAAGTTTGACAAAGATGTTTATTTCATGTTTATGTTTGCAAATAAAATGTAACTTTTATTTTAGATGTTATATTGCATTGTGGAGTGCAAATAAAAGCACAAACTTGATTTTCAAAGTATATTTACATTTGTGAATGTAAAAAGAGCAAATTTTATTTTCAATATATATATTTACATTTGTGAATGCAAATAAAAGAAATAATTTTATTTTCAATGTATATTTGCATTGAAGAATGCAAATAAAAGAACAAAATTTATTTTCAGAATATATTGCATTTGTGAATTCAAATAAAAGGGAAAACTCTATTTTCAAAATATATTTGCATTAGGGAATGCAGATAAAAGAACAATTTATATTTTAATGTATATTTGCATTAGAGGATGCAAATAAAAGAATAAACTTTATTTTCAATGCATATTTTCATTAGTGATTCCAAATAAAAGAACAATCTTTCCTTTCAAAATATATTTGCCTTAATGAGTGCAAATAAAAGAACTAATTTCATTTTCAATGTATTTTTACATTTGTGAATGTAAATAAAAGAATAAATTTTGGTTTCAACATGTGAATGCAAATGAAGGGCAAATTCTATTTTCAATGTATGTTTGCATTAGTGAATGCAAATAAAAGAGTGAACTCAAAATTTCAATTCTAGGATAACATAAAAAAGGGTATTTCATTGTTTTACACCTTTCTATGTGTTCTAATAACAAATAAAAGAATCCTTTTATTTGTTTATACTTTTCTATACATTCTAATAACATATAAAAGAATATTTTATATGTAAATATTTTCCGATGTATTCTAATGTCAAATAAAAGTGGATTTTATTTGTGCAACAAATTCTAAGTTTCAAGTGACAAATAAAAGTGAATTTTATTTGTGCAACAGATTCTAAGTATATATTTGTAGTGTAACATGTATATTAAAAATATGGACTTTATTTCTATGTCATATTCGTATGGATAATACAAATAAAAAGATGAACTTAATTTCTATGTTATATTTGTATTGAAAATGCATATAAAAAGATGAACTTTATTTCTGTGTAATATTTGCAATGTAAAATGCATATAAAAAGATGAACTTTATTTCTATGTAATATTTGCATTGTAAAATGCATATAAAAAGATGGACTTTATTTCTATGTAATATTTGCATTGTAAAATGCAAATAAAAGATGAACTTTATTTCTATGTAATATTTGCATTGTAAAATGCATATAAAAGATGAACTTTATTTCTATGTAATATTTGCATTGTAAAATGCAAATAAAAATTAACTTTATTTCTATGTAATATTTGCATTGTGAAATGCATATAAAAGATGAACTTTATTTCTATGTAATATTTGCATTGTAAAATGCAAATAAAAGATGAACTTTATTTCTATGTAATATTTGCATTGTAAAATGCAAATAAAAGATGAACTTTATTTCTATGTAATATTTGCATTGTAAAATGCAAATAAAAGATTAACTTTATTTCTATGTAATATTTGCATTGTAAAATGCAAATAAAAGATTAACTTTATTTCTATGTAATATTTGCATTGTAAAATGCATATAAAAGATTAATTTATTTCTATGTAATATTTGCATGGAAAAATACATATATAAGGATAATTCATTTTCTAAGTTATATTTGTGTTAAGAACACAAATAAAAAGATACTTCATTTGCTAAGTGTATATTTGTGTTAAGAACCCAAATAAAAAGAAACAAGTCAATTTCTATGTTAATATTTGTGTTGAGTACACAAATAAAAGAAGCATTTCAATTTCAATGTTAATATTTGTGTTGAGTACACAAATAAAAGAAGCAATTCAATTTCAAAGTAACTTCTGAAAATAATTTCTTATTTACATATAAAATGTAAACAAAATTGTTACTTTCATTTCAGTAATCAAGTTTTGACAAAAATGATATTTTCAATTCAATAATCAAGTTTTGATAAAAGTGATATTTTCATTTCCCTAATAAAGTTTTAACCAAAAATGTTCACTAATAAAGTTTTGGCCAAAAATGTTATTTCTTATTTCAATACTTATGCTTTAACAAAAATGTTATTTTTATTTCAATACTTAAGTTTTAATCAAAATGTTATTTTCATTTCAATTTTAATTATATTGAAAATATAATCATTTTACTTCAATTTTAATTACATTGAAAAAATGTAATCATTTTATTTCAATTTTAATTACATTGAAAAATGTAATCTTTTTAATTTATTTCTAATTACATTAAAAATGTAATCTTTTTGATTTATTTCTAATTACAATGAAAATGTAATCTCTTTTGATTTATATATTTTCTGTTCATATTCTATTGTAAATAAACAAATAAAAATAATATATTATTCGTCGTTCAAATTTCACTGTTCATTAAAATGATAGAATAAATAATTTAATACTTTAAATAAATTAGAGCAACTATATTACGATTTAAATCTGAATACAATATGATTTAGATCTAATTTTAGATCTAATTCTCTAACCACAAATACATTCAACAATATATTCAATTCAATGAAGATCCAACCTATCATGAATAACAAAACAAACCACCAACAACAATCAACCATTCATCAATCACAGAACATTTCAGATCTGAATTTACATCATTATACAATTATTTTTAACGCGAGAAAAATAATTTATAATTAATTAAATAATAAATTCAGAATTCTCACCTAGATTTTTGCTGAAAATTTGACTGTCTCAGAATCTGTTCTGGTCTGCGCCATCACGAAGATCTCGGAAAGACAAGTCCAACGCAACTTACGGTTCGTCAATCGGCCCTCGTATGAAAGAGATATTGATTTTTAAAGATTGCATAAATTAAATATTAAATTAATAAATTAATAATAAAAAAAACTTTCTTCCTCTCGTTGCTCATGTATTTGCCGCACCCATACACCATCGTCATCCCTCCACGCCGCACCCCCCTATGGCCACTCAGGCGCCGATCAGACACCGCCACTCCGAAGCTCCGCCTGCGAGCCACCACCGCCCAGAAGCCCAGCCAACTCGGCCTCCCCCTTGCCTCGAAATCCGAACCCGAACGCGGCCACTTCCTCGCCAGAATTCGCGAAATCCGTGCAACAAAACCCGATCTTAACCGTATAGATTCGAAGCTCTCTGAATTCTCTTCGATTTGGTATATAATTTGTAGATTTTCGTTGAACGGATTGAGAGAAATTAGTGTTTTAATTTCGGATGTTTCTGGCCATTGTTGAAAGGGTAGGCAGCGGCTAAGAATTAGGGTTAGGGTTAAATTTTCGGATTTTATTTTATTATTTTATTATTAAAAATGTGTTATAAAGGTGAAAATGCGGGCTGTCTCCGAATTGGGCTTGCTTACTGTCGATCTTAACGTTTTGAGGCCTTCTGAACGCAATGGGATGGGTCTCGGGGTCCAATTCCGAAATCTGTAGAAATTTTATTTAAAATCCCATTAATAATTAATTAATTAAATACTGACCGTACATTTAAATATGCCGGGGCCACATACGACCTCAGAAAATTCTAAAAAAAATATTTTTAGCTTTCTTATGACGATACGAATCCAACAAAATTATTTTCGTCGAATTCTGAGATTGTTTGAAAAATGGCTATTTTTAAGGCGTTTAAATTTAACTGAAATAGTCAAAACACATTTTCTTTTGCCACGCTCACATATTAATTCGAAAAATTCTAAAAATTGAAACCTAGCTATAATTTGACATTCCGGTTCCAAAAAAAGTGGTTTTGTCAAAAACAGAGGTCGTTTGAAAAATGACTATTTTTAAGGGCAATATATTTAATATTAAAAATACATTTTTAAACGAATAATTCCCAAAACTCAAAATATACAAGTGTTTATACTTTTTCAATGCAGAAACGTCATTCCGGACTCAATGGAAGTGGTTTCGAGTCGAAATTCCTTCATATGTGAAAAGTAGCCTTTTGGTCCATATATATTATATATATATATATATTCTATAACGACCTTTCTAAATATTGAATTGGCCATAACTTTTGATTTCCGCTATGAAATTTCAATTTTTCAGATTCGTTAGAAAGATATTTTTAAATAGATTCTAATATTTTTGGTTTCACTGAAATCCGTTAAATTTTGCATCCTGTACGGTCGGTCAAAGTTCAAGTTTGACTTTTCAAACTACTGCGCCATTTCTAACTCCATTTTATAATTATAATAAATTTATTCGTTTTAACTTTGATTAAAATGAATTCTAGCCATTATTATTAATAATAAATCACTTTATATTCCTAAAATTCATTAAAATTTTCTAAAATAAAATTTTTTAATTGGTTCAGAATTTACGGGTTGTTACAATCTCCCCCACTTAAAATCTTTTCGTCCTCGAAAAGGAAATGAAGCTAAAGTTGTTTATTTAACTAATTTAATTCTAATTCTTAAATTGTTTAATCATATTATTAGTTGAATTCATATTCACACAACACAATCATCAATCAATTAGTTGATTAAATTTTCAAAAATATATATAACTTTTATATATTCAAAACCATATTTTCTAAAATCAAATCATATATAATAACAAGTACGTTAATTATAAATTTTCCACTCTGACTCATTCTAGTGCATTGCTAACCCCATCTCTAATGAGTATTCTCATTCTAGGATACTGCTGATCCTATCTCTAATGAGTATTCTTATTGGATATTACTAATCCAACCTCTGATGAGTCTTCTGTTCAGTTCTAAGGAGTTGTACCCCAAAGATTTGAGCTAACCTGAGCTCTGATACCAGCTGTAACGACCCGGATTTCGCCCGGCCCCAATCGATCGCAAGATCGATCAAGACCGTTCAAATCCCGCGTACATTAACTTTGGGCATACAACACATCAGAACAACAACACAGACTTTTATAACATCAATAATAAATGTTACATCAGAGTACAGAATATTAGAGTACATTGGAATAAAATTACAGCGGAAGATACATTTACAATAAATTAAATACATTGCAGCGGAACTAATCTCAGCGGAAAGCCATCAATATTCTGGACCCAGCTTCAGACTTCAATCCAGGATCCTGCTTAACTATATCTGCAAAAAGCTACTCGACTGCCCGTGTGGAAAGAGGGCACCCGAGTTTGCAAAGTGAAACAAACTACAGGTCAGTCGTGGGACTGGTGTGAGAATTCTATACTTAACTTATCTAATAAGTAGGCTAATCACAGGACCACGCCGCTAACGCGGAACGGGTTTACTTCATTGGATTGCCAGTGCATAAATAAAGTAAATCCTCAAATAACGCAATGCTTTTTAGGAAAATGGAACCATTATAAGACCCAGGTCCCATCACACAATGCAACGCACACCAGAGGATAGGGTTTTACCTTATAATGGTCAAAAGATGCTTGATACGTAAAAACGATATTATTATTAGTGTGTATATATAGATATATTTAAAACATTTCAAATATAATATCAATCCTAGACGGCATAGATACCATCTACTATGTCGCCATACTAGTAATACAATCAAAACCGCAAGGACGTATTGGAAATTGGGTTTCCATCAGGAGTCAAGGCTAGGGAGGAGCTCCTGACCGATTCGAGACACTCTTGCAATGCCTCAGGGTTCGGACGCTGGCGAACCCTTGGATACAGCAGGGCCGGTCTACAAATACTTTAGTGGATTAGTTATGCCTGAATACACGCTCCCCGATCCTATTGGATCTACAAATCAGCCGAGGGCGACCGATAAGAATAAACCGAGGCCTCGCAAAAATTCCATCAACTACATAAGAAAATGTCGGGCCGTGTTAAAGCCCAATCACCACTTCTAGCTAGAAAGAAACGTGTGCACTCCCTGCGTTCCCTTCTCCCGTTTTAGACTCAACCGGTGTGTGAGGCTCGCGAAGTCACGATATACACAAAGCTATGCCTAAATAGACTGTGCTTTGATCATCTACCACAAGGCCTGCTTTTCAACAAAGCCTTGATCATTTGCATCTTAGCATGTCACATAGTCAGACCCTACCATATTATTGATCATCTACCAATATATATATAACTTCTAAGCTCATACGTCTTAGAGAAGGGTGATAAGTAAAGAATAGATTCTTCACCACCAAACAGAAATATATAATCAGTAGCGTTCAACAAATACAGCAGGAAGGAATACAATGTCAGACATGCAATCCATTTACAAGTCCGCTCTGGGTCTGAGCGAAACAACGTGTCCGTCAATCTCCAAATGCGTTTGGACGATCATTACCAAATACCTTGCCTTGGAAGGCCAATCCCAATTCAAGATACCAGTCATCATCATCCCAACGATGTGAAAACCTTTGGTTTTCAATCACCGTCTTCATCTTCGACTCTTGATCGTCGTGATGATTATTCAGAATGGGTTAAACCCAGTCTTTCTGAATAACTCGCGTATTTTGTGATTAAAAAGTAAATGTTGGAAAATCACACATTACGCCACATTCCAACTCCGAGTATTCTTTTAATAAGATATTCATATTAGAAGATTCTCGTTAATTTTATCAAAGATAAACTCTGAAAATAAAATCTTAAATCTTCCTTAAAAGATTTATTAAAACTCCAACTTTGATTTGATATCAAAAATCATTATTACAAGATCGTTTATTTCAAATCTATAAAATAGATTTATAAATTCCAAATAATAATTTCAATGTTAATTGGATTAAAGGACAAATGTCGTTTAACACACCGTCCACGATAAATCCACTTCACATCTCAATTCATTTCATATCGCAAAATATAATTGCAAATCCTTGTAATCTTTATTAAAAGATTTCTCTTTAAATATTAATTATAAAAAATAATTTAAAGTAATCATTGAAAATATTCTTTATATAAAAGACTCTACATGGGAAGTATTCTTTATTTTATAAATTCTTATCTTTTACAAATATTCTTTGTTTTAACATATACTTGATTAACCATATATATTTTATGAAAATATATATATACTTTATATAAAAAGGATTTTTCAAATATAAGAATATTCTTATTTAAAAGAACACCTGAATCGAAATGCGACTCAATCATTTACCATATAATTACGATTACATGGATTTCACACACATCATATATATGACAATAACGGTATAATCGTTAAATCACCCATCTACATCCAGAGTGTAATTTCCACTAGGTAAGCGTTAAAATTAAATAATAACACTCATCGCAGCCTGTCGATCTAACGATCAACATACAACCGAATATTGGGATTAGTGTATGTAAATTTTCATCCCAACACCCGTGTGGGGTTTCAACCATCAAACAAATAATAAACTAATTTGTGCACTTGGGCGATGTGTGAAAATGATCGTCCCAATCACATAAACAAGTCAGGTAACTTGTGAGTGGAAGTGTAGTACACAATATATAGCCATGACAAACAAATAATTGGTTTCAACAAATGTAAATTGACATAAGTAAATAATTGGTCTTAACTAGTGTGAATTGACAAAAGTGAATATTTGTTTTAACTAATCAAGTTTGACAAAAATGTTCATTTCATTTTAACTAAATTAAGTTTGACAAAGAAGTTTATTTCA
The DNA here is from genome assembly GCA_030737875.1 of Allium sativum. NCBI lineage: Eukaryota > Viridiplantae > Streptophyta > Magnoliopsida > Asparagales > Amaryllidaceae > Allium > Allium sativum. The sequence continues at coordinate 1,038,514,357 of CM060916.1, read as the reverse complement.
TGTTTATGTTTGCAAATAAAATGTAACTTTTATTTTAGATGTTATGTTGCATTGTGGAATGCAAATAAAAGCACAAACTTGATTTTCAAAGTATATTTACATTTTTGAATGTAAAAAGAGCAAATTTTATTTTCAATATATATTTACATTTGTGAAAGCAAATAAAAGAAATAATTTTATTTTCAATGTATATTTGCATTGAAGAATGCAAATAAAAGAACAAAATTTATTTTTAGAATATATTGCATTTGTGAATGCAAATAAAAGGGCAAACTCTATTTTCAAAATATATTTGCATTAGGGAATGCAGATAAAAGAACAATTTATATTTTAATGTATATTTGCATTAGAGGATGCAAATAAAAGAATAAACTTTATTTTCAATGCTTATTTTCATTAGTGATTCCAAATAAAAGAACAATCTTTCCTTTCAAAATATATTTGCCTTAATGAGTGCAAATAAAAGAACTAATTTCATTTTCAATGTATTTTTACATTTGTGAATGTAAATAAAAGAATAAATTTTGGTTTCAACATGTGAATGCAAATAAAGGGCAAATTTTATTTTCAATGTATGTTTGCATTAGTGAATGCAAATAAAAGAGAGAACTCAAAATTTCAGTTCTAGGATAACATAAAAAAGGGTATTCATTGTTTTACACCTTTCTATGTGTTCTAATAACAAATAAAAGAATCCTTTTATTTGTTTATACTTTTCTATACATTCTAATAACATATAAAAGAATATTTTATATGTAAATATTTTCCTATGTATTCTAATGTCAAATAAAAGTGGATTTTATTTGTGCAACAAATTCTAAGTTTCAAGTGACAAATAAAAGTGAATTTTATTTGTGCAACAGATTCTAAGTATATATTTGTATTGTAACATGTATATAAAAATATGGACTTTATTTCTATGTCATATTCGTATGGATAATACAAATAAAAAGATGAACTTAATTTCTATGTTATATTTGTATTGAAAATGCGTATAAAAAGATGAACTTTATTTCTGTGTAATATTTGCAATGTAAAATGCATATAAAAAGATGAACTTTATTTCTGTGTAATATTTGCATTGTAAAATGCATATAAAAAGATGGACTTTATTTCTATGTAATATTTGCATTGTAAAATGCAAATGAAAGATGAACTTTATTTCTATGTAATATTTGCATTGTAAAATGCATATAAAAGATGAACTTTATTTCTATGTAATATTTGCATTGTAAAATGCAAATAAAAATTAACTTTATTTCTATGTAATATTTGCATTGTGAAATGCATATAAAAGATGAACTTTATTTCTATGTAATATTTGCATTGTAAAATGCAAATAAAAGATGAACTTTATTTCTATGTAATATTTGCATTGTAAAATGCAAATAAAAGATGAACTTTATTTCTATGTAATATTTGCATTGTAAAATGCAAATAAAAGATTAACTTTATTTCTATGTAATATTTGCATTGTAAAATGCAAATAAAAGATTAACTTTATTTCTATGTAATATTTGCATTGTAAAATGCATATAAAAGATTAATTTATTTCTATGTGATATTTGCATGGAAAAATACATATATAAGGATAATTCATTTTCTAAGTTATATTTGTGTTCAGAACACAAATAAAAAGATACTTCATTTGCTAAGTGTATATTTGTGTTAAGAACCCAAATAAAAAGAAAAAAGTCAATTTCTATGTTAATATTTGTGTTGAGTACACAAATAAAAGAAGCATTTCAATTTCAATGTTAATATTTGTGTTGAGTACACAAATAAAAGAAGCAATTCAATTTCAAAGTAACTTCTGAAAATAATTTCTTATTTACATATAAAATGTAAACAAAATTGTTACTTTCATTTCAGTAATCAAGTTTTGACAAAAATGATATTTTCAATTCAATAATCAAGTTTTGATAAAAGTGATATTTTCATTTCCTTAATACAGTTTTGACCAAAAATGTTCACTAATAAAGTTTTGGCCAAAAATGTGATTTCTTATTTCAATACTTATGCTTTAACAAAAATGTTATTTTTATTTCAATACTTAAGTTTTAATCAAAATGTTATTTTCATTTCAATTTTTATTATATTGAAAATATAATCATTTTACTTCATTTTTAATTACATTGAAAAAATGTAATCATTTTATTTCAATTTTAATTACATTGAAAAATGTAATCTTTTTAATTTATTTCTAATTACATTAAAAATGTAATCTTTTTGATTTATTTCTAATTACAATGAAAATGTAATCTCTTTTGATTTAAATATTTTATGTTCATATTCTATTGTAAATAAACAAATAAAAATAATATATTACTCGTCGTTCAAATTTCACTGTTCATTAAAATGATAATTTAATACTTTAAATAAATTAGAGCAACTATATTACGATTTAAATCTGAATACAATATGATTTAGATCTAATTCTCTAACCACAAATACATTCAACAATATATTCAATTCAATGAAGATCCAACCTATCATGAACAACAAAACAAACCACCAACAACAATCAACCATTCATCGATTTGGTTTATAATTTGTAGATTTTCGTTGAACAGATTGAGAGAAATTAGTGTTTTAATTTCGGATGTTTCTGGTCATTGTTGAAAGGGTAGGCGGCGGCTAAGAATTAGGGTTAGGGTTAAATTTTCGGATTTTTTTATTATTTTATTATTAAAAATGTGTTATAAAGGTGAAAATGCGGGTTGTCTCCGAATTGGGCTTGCTTACTGTCGATCTTAACGTTTTGAGGCCTTCTGAACACAATGGGATGGGTCTCGGGGTCAAATTCCAAAATCTGTAGAAATTTTATTTAAAATCCCATTAATAATTAATTAATTAAATACTGACCGTACATTTAAATATGTCGGGGCCACATACGACCTCAGAAAATTCTAAAAAAAAATATTTTTAGCTTTCTTATGACGATACGAATCCAACAAAATTATTTTCGTCGAATTCTGAGACTGTTTGAAAAATGGCTATTTTTAAGGCGTTTAAATTTTACTGAAATAGTCAAAACACATTTTCTTTTGCCACGCTCACATATTAATTCGAAAAATTCTAAAAATTGAAACCTAGCTATAATTTGACATTCCGGTTCCAACAAAAGTGGTTTCGTGGAAAACAGAGGTCGTTTGAAAAATGACTATTTTTAAGGGAAATATATTTAAGAGCAAATTAGTTTAAAGGACAAACATATAATAAACTTTTAAAATTAGGATGCAACTTTAAGAAATTAGGAAGAAGGACAGTCGCCATATTCTTTTTTTATTTCCTCCGCCCTCGATTATCAACAGCCGTCGTCGCCTCAATTATCAACAACCAAGTCATCACACTCCCTTCCAAGCCGCTGCCGCCGCCACCTCTCCAAGCCGCCGCCTCTTCAAGCTGTTGCTGCCGCCGCTTCTTCAAGCCGCCGTCTTTGCCCTAACCTTCACTCCACTCCTGTCGCCGACCTCATGCCCTAGCCGTTATCCGACCGATTAACGCCTGAAGTCAACGTCATTCATTTCAAACCTGGCTGCTGCCGTTCAAGTCAACGATTCCAATCTGCTATTAAATTTAGCATTTCAGTCGAATGCTAACTGTATTTAGCATTTTAGTCGAATGCCAATCTGATGTTGTATTTCTACTTCAGTATTACAAATTCTTTTCAATGCTAACTGTACTTAGCATTTCAGTCGAATGCTAAGTACAATTTCCTTTTTTTAACCTTTTTACATTAGTTAGCATTTCAGTAGAAAAAATAAAAAGTAAAAAAGGAAACATTATGTAATTTGAATATATTTTCTTTTCTTTTTTCAGTTCAGGTCAAATACATCTAAACGTTGAAACTATAGTTGTACTTTTCATTTTTTTTTTACAATGTAGTGTTCATTTTAAAAAATGATAGATGTACTTATCATTTTATTTTTAAATGGTAGTTGGACTTATTGTTTTATTCAAGCTTAAATATGATAGTCTAATAAATCATTTTCTTTCTTACATACATTTTTCCAAATAGCTCTTTTTTCTTTTTCTTTTTAACATATTCAATGATACATATTTTTGAAATGATAGTTAGATGTAGCTTTTTGTTTTCAGGTCAATGACAAATAAATTTGGTAAATATTACTTAAACATAACATTTTCCCCACCTTATTTTCTAGCTTTGATGTTTTTGTTGACAATTATATTTAAATTTTCATATGAAACTTGCATATAGCATTATTTTGATATGTCAAATTTTTTGTCTACTACTAATTCAATCTAGCATTTTAACAATTTCTAAAAAAATTATAATGCTAATGTATTTTAGCATATGTGTTATGTTAGTCTAAATTTAATGCTAATCTAATATAGCATTGTTTTATTGCTATAAACCATAGATTTCTACAGTAATTACTGTTCAATACTAAATTAATCTAGCATTTTCCAAAAGATTTATTTTTCATCATTGACTGCATCCTCTACTTTATAACAATATTAAAAAAGTTAAATTCAACTATCATTTAGAATATTATACACATGCTTGGTCACTTTCAAAAATACAATGTAAAATTCAATTTATCATATCTATACATGCTATAGTTCGATTTAAAAATATAATGCTATATTCAGCTATCATTTTGCATATTCTATACATGCTAGTTCACTTTAAAAATACGATGTTGAAATTGACTATCATTTATTATGTTTTATACATGGTAGCTCACTTTATAAATGCAATGCTATATTCAGCTATCATTTACATATTGTACATATGTTATTTCATGTTAAAAAATACAATGCTAAATTCAACTATCATTTACCACTTTAAGAATGTAATGCTATATTCAGATATCATTCATTATATTATATACATGCTAGTTCACTTTGAAAAGACAATGCTATATTCATATATCATGTTCTATAATGTTAGTCCACTTTAATAGAGCATTTAAGTAATGATAGACATACATAACATTGAAAAAAATGATACACAAACATAACGTGATATATTTACATTTGAATATGTTACTTCGTTGCTTATTGTATTATGTCGCAATGATAAATGATAGAGAAAAATAGCATTGGGCATTTGATTGATGATAGGAAAAAGCAAGATGAATAGCTATAGAATAATGGATAAATATATCACTGAGAAAAAGACTTCCGCACGCAAGGCCTAATCGGGTACCTATGACACGTAAAAAACTTCCGCACGCAAGGCCTAATCGGCTACTCCAGCAACGATTCTGCACCCAGTAGGAATTAATTAACCAAGCGGGTTACCCGTGACACGTAAAAGACTTCCGCACGCAAGGCCTAATCGGGTACCTATGACACGTAAAAGACTTCCGCACGCAAGGCTTAATCGGGTACTCCAGCAACGATTCTGCACCCAGTAGGAATTAGTTAACCGAGCGGGTACCCGTGCAATGTAAAACACTTCCGCACGCAAGGCCTAATCGGGTACCTATGACACGTAAAACACTTCCGCACGCAGAGCCTAATCGGGTACTCCGGCAACGATTCTGCACCCAGTTGGAATTGGTTAACCGAGTGGGTTACCCATGACACGTAAAAGACTTCCGCATGCAAGGCCTAATCGGGCACATATGACACGTAAAAATCTTCCGCACGCAATGCCTAATCGGGTACCTACGACACGTAAAACACTTCCGCACGCAAGGCTTAATCAGGTACCTACGACACGTAAAACAATTCCGCACGCAAGGCCTAATCGTGTACCTATGACACATAAACACTTTCGCATGCAAGGCCTAATCGGGTACTTATGACATGTAAAACACTTCCGCACGCAAGGCCTAACCGGGTACTCCAACAACGATTCTACACCCAGTAGGAATTAGTTAACTGAGCGGGTACCCGTGACACGTAAAAGACTTCCGCACGCAAGGCCTAATCCGGTACCTATGACACATAAAATACTTCTGCACGCAAGGTCTAATCCGGTACCTATGACACGTAAAAGACATCTGGACGCAAGACCTAATCGGGTACTTCAGCAACGAATCTGCACCCAATATGGATTAATTAACCAAGCTGGTACCGATGACATGTAAAAGACATCTGGGCACAAGGCCTAATAGGGTACTTATGACACATAATATACGTTCAGACGCAAGGCCTAATCGGGTACTTCAGCAACGAATCTGCATCCACTAGGGAATTATTAATCGAGCAGGTAGACACGTTAAAGACATCCGGACGCAAGGCCTAATCGGGTATATATGACATGTAAAAGACGTCCTGATGCAACACCTAATCGGTACTTCAACAACGAATCTGCATCCAGTAGGGATTAATTAACCGAGCGAGTACCGATGGATTAATTAACCGGGCGAGTACCGGTGAGACGTAAAAGACATCCGAACGCAAGGCCTAATCAGGTACCTTTGAAAACCAATCTATACCGAAAACATTTCGTTTAACCGAACGAACTAAAAGATTGCAAAGGAATGAATGAAATTGAATGAATAATAGTAAAAAATATCATTTATTCTTTTAATTGCATTAAATGTATCGAATGTACCATACAATAATCAATCTATCATTTGTAGTATTATATTAGTTCATTACAAAGTATCAAATTGAATGGAATGTGCCGAATGATAGTTTAAAATTTCATTTGTAGTTTTAAAGTGCATTATAGTACATCAAATGTACCAAATGATATGTAAAAATTTCAATTCTATTTTTAAAGTGCATTAGAATGTTTGAATGTAGCGAATGATAATTAAAATAGTTTAATGTGGTGTTTTACTTGAGAAGTTCACTATCATGTTTTAAAGATTTAAAATGATATTTTAATATAGCATTTTAGTAACCAAGTCCATTATCTTGTTTATAATACGCAAGTCTATAATCTAGTGTAATATAATTATTATGAAGTTCACCATCATGTGTATGATATTAAAAAAATAGTTTAGTGTAGCATTTTTAACAAAAGTACACTAGTATGTTTAGAATATTTAAAATGATAGTTTAATATAGCATTCTAGTTATGAAGTACATTACCATTTGATTTATGATATCTGCAATATCCAGAATACAGCAACTCAATGAGCAAGCAAACAAACAACTGATGCATTATAGTTTATGCACAGTTTCTCATTTTTTGAAACATATAAGTAATTTTATCACATCAAAATCAAATATACACATAACAAAAGAGCACAATCATCATGAAACAACATGATGCAGCAATGACACAAGTGATGCAACAACAACAGCAAAACAGAATATAACGTTCAGTTATACATTATACATATAGAATCAAAATGATAATTTCATATAGCATTTGTTTCTTAGTTCATTTCAAAACAACATAGTTAATCGTCATCGATACCTGTGGCACCACCACCATCGACCTTAACCTACACTCCACTGTCGTTATTCATCTGAAATCGGCAATCAACATTATCTCTTGAGTAGTCGTCGTTATCGTCTGATGGAAACAGTACATCGTCTTCGCCAAAGGACGACCGTAGTCTTCGCCTGAAGGAGCACCGCTGACGCCTGTGGTTGCGCGGCCGTCGCTCGTTCTGTGATGCGGCGCCGCCTCTTCGACTGAAGCCGTCGCCTCCAGTGCGATTGATTTGAGAAGAGATTTGAGTGCGAGATGGAAGAAACACCCGATTTAATAATCGGCCAAATAATTTCCTTCGGTTAAAAATATAAATTTTGTGTCCTTCTGACATAAAAATTATACCCGCGTCCTTAAGCCAAAAAACTGAACGATGTATTTCCTTAAGCCGATTTTCCTGTATATTTAATATTAAAAATACATTTTTAAACGAATAATTCCCGAAACTCAAAATATATAAGTGTTTATACTTTTTCAATGCAAAAACGTCATTCCGGACTCAATGGAAGTGGTTTCGTGTCGAAATTCCTTCATATGTGAAAAGTAGCCTCTTGGGTCATATATATTATATATATATTCTACAGCGACCTTTCTAAATATTGAATTGGCCATAACTTTTGATTTCCGCTATGAAATTTCAATTTTTCAGATTCGTTAGAAATATATTTTAAAATAGATTCTAATATTTTTGGTTTCACTAAAATCCGTTAAATGTTGCATCCTGTACGGTCAGTCAAAGTTCAAGTTTGACTTTTCAAACTACTGCGCCATTTCTAACTCCATTTTATAATTATAATAAATTTATTCGTTTTAACTTTGATTAAAATGAATTCTAGCCATTATTATTAATAATGAATCACTTTATATTCCCAAAATTCATTAAAATTTTCTAAAATAAATTTTTTTAATTGGTTCAGAATTTACGGGTTGTTACATGACGTTTCTTTCTAGCTATGGGTGGTGTCATGGTAAGGAGACCATACATTTATTATATTTTTACGTATGTGGATGATTGATTGCGAGGCGCCTCAGATATATCGGTTACTACGGAGCCGATGGATAGGTCCAATAGGACCGGGAAACGTGTGTTCAGGAATAACTAATCCTTAAACGTAAGGGAGGACCGGCCTTGGAGGATCCAAGGGTCTACTGCGGGAGATCCTGAGGCATTTGCTAGAGTATCTCAAAGTCGGCGAGGAGTACATCCCTTGCCTCGACTCATGACGGAAACCCAATTTCAAATACATAACATTTCAGTTTTGATTGTAGAGCCTAGTATAGCGACATAATAGATGGTACCCATGCCGTCTATGATTGATACATTTATATTTAAAGTTGATTTCTTCACTTATAGTAATATGATTAACATAGAAATGTGTTTATTTTATGTTCTTATATTTTATCTTTTGTAAATAAATAAATGATACTTTGGGTACTTTTGTGTGAGGTCAAGAAATACCTCCTTCGTTTCAAATTAAAGGCCAACTACAAATAAAAGCTACTTCCCCGTATTAAAGCCATCTCAATTACAAAAGACGTTGTAGCTCACTGGTAAATGCATAGAGATTTGTACTGAGAGACCTGAGTTCGATCCCCGTCGAGCTCACTTTTTGCTAAAGAACGGAACTTTCACACTGCCCCTTTGCTATGAAGAATATATTAATTAGTGTTATATTATATATATACATATCCATGTGTATGTATGATATTCACTAATAGACATTTCAGGAGTAGTCATGGAAATCAATTCAGAACATTCATTTTTCAATTTCCAATTAGAAGAATTTTTGATTGATTTGTTGCCAAGAAAAAAATCAATTTTGAAGATTTTATCCTTTGTTGCCTTTGGAGTCTAATGAGTATCCTTGTTTGGAAGAATTAATCACATGGAATCTGCTCATCAATCAATCAATCAATTTGCTACATGGAAGATAGGAAGATTTGGAAGATATTCACCATGTTTTGCTTTCCAATCAAACTTGGGCAAGGAAGGCAAGAGATATAATGGATGATGAGGCCCAGTTATTCATAGACTTAATTAGGGTTTCCAGTTCACCTATAAAAGCACATGTATATCCCATTGTAAAAATCTCCATTATTCTGTACTCTCGTTTATTAATAAAAAGTTTTATTAGTTGACCGTTTTTTCTTTCTTTCATAACAATTTGTGTATCTATCCAATTAGTTTTGGTAGAACACATTGTTATTTTCTTTTATTACTACTTGTTAGCTATTGTCCGTTCGATTAGATTCAACGGCAATTCCGCTTTTTAATTCTCTGTTGTTGTTCTAGTCGTTATTTTCTTTTTCTAGAAATTGTGTCTTTTCTTTTCAATTGTTGAATTTGATACTGATTAGATTCAGATTCAGAGTAATTTCAACAACATTAAAAACAACTCCAAATTCTGCCTAACTCGCCCAAGAATAAATAAATAATAATTTTTAATTACACCTCCATGTGTTCGACCTGTATGCTACACACCTGTATGCTTGCAGAATTTAATTTAAATGTCGCGCTTTTCTGATTCATAGATTAGCGACGATCAAGTTTTTGGCGCCGTTGCCGGGGAGGCAATAATTAAATTTTATTATTTATTTAATTTTTGATTCGTGTTAGTTTTTTTTTCTTGTTTGTGCGTTTTCATATATATAAAAAAAAGTTTCTTTCTTGTTTTTATTTGATCTCTTTCCTTTTTATTTCTCAACCTCTTTCTTTTCTTCTACAACTCTTTTAAAAAGAAAAAAAAACTTTCAACTTTTGCTTTATTTCTTTCCAATCTTTCCTTCCTACAGTCTCTTTACGGTTTTCTTCTATAAAAAAAAGAAATTTCCTTTTCCATTTTTTTTTCTCGTCCTTTTTTATTTGCGTTGCCATTTGCTTTCAAGATCAGTCAACCCCATCCACGCACAGTGCAATTTTCTCACAAAACCCTCCTCCTGAACCCAATTCGCAGATTCCAACATCCCTACATAATCCATTTTCCAACCAACATCAACCCCTGTCGAACGCCATCCACAAAAATTTCCAGCACCCAATTTTCAACAATCCATCACCAACTACGTCTCCGACAAACCACCTTTACCATCGTTCATGTTTGAACATCCCCACCTGGTGCAATTTCGTACCTAATATCACAACTCCAAAATCCCAAACAGCAAACCAATTCATCAAAACACAATCCTCCGCCCTTTTCAACCTCTCCTACCAATTACATACCCTACCACAATCTGCTCATAACCTCCCATACCCTCAGTCGTAAACCAATGTTTTCAAACCACTTCCAAACAAAAATCTGAAATCCCAGAACTGAACTCGAAGAACCTGAAACTCCTCTTTCCGCAAACACCACCTGATACCCTCACTGAAACCCAAACTTCAATCACCTCATCTTCATCAACAAGCCACCACGCATTCATCGAAATCCTCCCATCGCAACTCAGAAGTTTACCTAAACTCAGAAACGCATCCTCGCGTTCATCTTCACACCCGTCCATCACAGATCCGAACAAAACAAGGAATTCGCGAGCAACAATCATTCTTAAAATCTCCAACAACCTCCATAAACCATCACAGTCCATCCCTAAACCTTAAACAGTTCCTCTTTCACCCATCCATCAAAGTCTGACCATCCCCTCAACCAACATTAACACAGCTGAACCCATACCAATTTGCTGTTAGTCTCTACAAATCGGCTCCACCAAAAACCTTTCTCATCGAACCTTCCCTCTACGCCTCTCATCTTCGAGTAAGCCTTAACCTACACATCAAGCTAGCCTCGCACCGAACATCCACAACATCCCCAGAATCCCCTCTTCATCATCGCAACTTCCAAAACACAGCACTCACTAACCCCAATCGAAAATCGCATCCAAGAATAAATCATAAAAACCAATTCGATAACCCCAATAGAAATCCGAACAGCTGGAATTCGATTTCAGACAATAGAAAAAAAAGGAACGAGATTTGCCTCGGAAATTTAAATTTGTTCGAAATTTTCTTTCTTTCCATCCTCTCGTGGTTTACTGTCGAAAATAAAAAGGGAATGTATATTGTTGGTCTCATTTGAGTTATTTGTTTAATTGTGTCTTCTGTGGGTTATTTGTTCAATGAAAGGGGGATCTATAGGCTAAGATTATTTGGGCAGGAGCTTTTGAGACTTTGTTTCCTTGTTTCTTTTGGGTTTAAAATTTTGTGGTTTACTAAAGGGGAGCGTATATTCTGTTGAGTCAGTTCCTTCTTGGTATTAGTTTCTGTTGTTTTGTTTTGGCGTGTGAGTTTAGTTTTAGTTTTCTTTTATTTTATATTTTTTTTTCTTGTTAGTCGTTTCTTATAAAAAAAAAAAGAAGCGTGCCGGTGGTCTACCAGTTTGGTTAACACTGATTTTCTTTAATGATGAGATAAATCGTTCTTAACTAGAAGGGTTTGTTTGTTTTTCCTATTATTGATTTTTTTTTTCTTTTCTAAACAGTGTGTTTAGGTTAGTTATTTTTATTGTCATTTAGTTTAGTTTTTTTTCCTCTTTCTTTAGTCTAGCTTTTGTTTTAATTCCAATTTCGTTTTTCTTTCTTTTGTTTGTTTTATTTGTTTTTCAAAAAAAAAACACAAATCGCAGTGAGAAAGAATTCAAGCAACAAACAGAAAATTCAGAAGTCAAGCAACAAATCAAGAATTCAAAGATCAACCAAACAAAGCACACAAGAATTTGAATTGTTGGAGCGGTTGCACACCAAGTGGGGTGTGAACACGCTAGCGCTACCCAATTGCACTGGACGGACTGCCGATCAAGGTGAGAAATTTTTAAAACTCTACAGGTGCTCTGCTGCAAAAGAAAAAAATATAGACAATTGTTGTAAAAAAAATCTGCAGGGGCAGCGGCTTAAATGTAAAAAAAATTATTTCTGCAATTAAATTATGTGATTGTTGTCATTTCTGCACTTTTTATTCATTCTGTTAAGGGCAATACCCCAATTCACATAAGGTGAGGGATTTCATCACCCTTTCCTTAGCCCACAAATTGCATTTCATCGTAGAATCTGACCAATAATAACGGTTAGACGTTGGACTTAAGGGAGTCACGGGCTCATCTAGGGCTTAATTGTATTGTGATAGTTGATTCATTTGGAACGAATTATTTCTTGGTGTCTAGACTACGGCAGAGAAATAGCCGTTTATAAATATTACGGTGATTCGTAAATATTATATCGGTGGTTACTCTGAAGGTACTTAAACCTTCGGCTGCATTGCTAGGGTGATTCCTGATGCACCGATAACCCCTGTCCGTTAACTGGCCGAGAAATCTTTTGATCTAAGTAATCAAATGCATCACTTTATAATTTTGGGTTAGGAGCCAATAAGGACAGAAAATTTCATTGTAGCAGATTTCTATGCTTGCATTTAACAACAATGAGTGAAAAAAGCGTTAGCCAACAAAATTCTCCTAGGGGTTCTCGAATCAACCAAAATTTTCCAACCGAGTTGGATCAAAATCGAGTGAATCAAAACTTTCCAAACTTTGGAGATCAAAATCAAATAAATCAAAATTTTCAAAATCTCAATATCCAAATGGATAGACCCTTGTCTCTTCGTGATCGATGTTATCCAACTAGGACTGTCCAACCCTCTGTCATCGTGTTCCCACCAGCTGTAGGAAACAATTTTGAGCTAAAACATTCTTTTATCCAAGGGGTACCAAAGTTTACTGGATCTGAAAATGATTATGAATTTCTAAGTGAATTTGAATTGTATGCGTCCACAACAAAAATGCAACAATTGTCTAACGAATCGATCAAGATGAGGCTAATTCCATTAGCACTACTTGAAAGCGCTAAAAGATGGCTAAATTCTCTTCCAAAACATTCCATAAGAAGTTGGGATGAATTTGTCACTGCATTCTTGAAAAAGTTTTTCCCTTTCCATAAAACTCTCAAAATTCGAACCGAGATAAATCAATTTTGTCAAAATGAGGGGGAAACTTTTTCAAAATACTTTGAAAGATTCAACCAACTATTATATAGTTGTCCTCATCATGGAATTCTAAAAGATCACTTATGTCAAATTGCATATGAAGGGCTAAACTATCAGACTAGAACTCAATTAGAATCAATGTGTGGAGGAGACTTTATGTCTAAGACGGCCGATAAAGCTTGGAAATTCTTAGAAGATTATTCTGAAAAAGACATGTAGTGGGAATCGATTCGTGTTCACATTCGTACTTCTACTAGAGGAGTTCATGTCGTGGACCCAAGTCAAATTCCTTTAGAAAATCAAACTCCTCAAGCCGGAGAAGGGTTACCCCACTATTACTCTCAGGACCAAGCTAATGCCATAGCTCAAAATAATCCTTACTCATCCACATACAATCCTGGTTGGAGGAACCACCCAAATTTTTCTTGGTCAAACCCCAATAATTCGGCTAACCCATCTCACGTGCAACCCTTTATTCCAAATCCAAATTATCAAGCTCCACCTCCAATTTCTCAAACCTCTCAAACTGCACCTCAATCCAAACAACCTTATAGGCACCCCAACTTTCAATCATCAAACCAATTCTCTCAACCTTCTCAACTGTCGCAAGAAATTGTGCGTTTAGAAAAACAGTTGAACTCTCACGAAGCTAAAATGAACTCACACGACGCTAAACTCGACCAAATGATGAGTATGATGAAAGAACTGATGAAAAATAATGAGAAAGGAAAGTTGCCTAGTCAACCTGAGGTGAATCCAAAATATAACTCTCGTGCTGTAAATTCTTGTGAAGACGAAAACCATAATCCAGTCAATGCTATTACAACCCTTTGATCTGGAAAGAGGATTGATAATAACGTGGGCGACCCTGGCGAACCTTCAAACTCGACCCCAATGCCAAATCTTGATGAACACCCATTGGCTTCGAATGCCAATTCTTCTAAACCTCAAGTTTCCTTAAATGTTGGCAATCCCAACAATTCTTCTTCTAGTGTCGGCAAACCCGACCCACCTTCGAAAATTGATGTTGGCAATACCAACATTCCACCTTCTACGACCTTACCACCTTCTATTTCCTTGGATAAACCTTCTTCCTCGAATGAAACTGATCACAGAGTCTAAAAACCAGTAGCTCCATTTCCCCATAGACTCAATAATAAGAAGAATGCGGCAAATTTCGATAAAATTTTGGAAATTTTCAAACAAGTCCGTGTGAACATTCCTCTTTTAGACACAATTGAACAAATTCCTCAATATGCCAAATGTATTAAGGAATTGTGCACACAAAAACGACCGACTAATGTCCCAAAAACCGCCTTTCTAACTGCAAATACAAGCTGTGTTCTTTCGAGTCTTACCCCAGTCAAGTACAAAGACCCTGGCTGCCCTACGATTAATTGCAAAATAGGAAGCACCCATATCTCTCGTGCCCTACTCGACCTTGGTCCCAGTGTCAATCTTCTTCCTTATACTGTTTATTGTCAACTTGGGTTAGGGGAAATTAAACCAACAAACATCACTCTTCAGTTAGCCGATCGATCTGTCAAAAAGCCATTGGGAATTATCGAAGACGTCTTGATACAGATCGAACAGTTTTACTTCCCTATCGATTTCACAGTTTTAGAAATAGAGCCTGTCTCAAATCCCAAAGTTCAAATACCATTGATTTTAGGACGGCCCTTCTTAGCAACCTCAAAAGCTGTCATTAATTGTAGGAACGGTCAACTTCGACTTTCCTTCGGGCACCTAACCATTGAGCTAAACATCTTCAATCTCAACAAATAGCCTAGAGATTTTGAGACCGATGAAATCGACATGATTCAAACCATAGTTGACGAAACCTCTAATGACACTTTTGAAGCCTTGAAAATGTGTCTGGAACATTTTGACTCCGATTTCGACGAACTTGAATACATTTCTGAACTGAATGAATTTCTTGACTTAAATCCTTCGTCTTCTGAATCTAACCAAGGAATGTTAACCAACGTTAACACTAAAGAACATCCTAAGTTAGATCTCAAACCCTTGCCACAAGACCTTAAGTACGCATACTTAGACTCCTCAGAAACTCTTCCCGTAATCTTGGCCTCTGATCTTACCAAGGACCAAGAAGAAAAACTCTTAGAAATTTTGCGGGAAAATAATGACGCCTTGGGGTGGGAACTGAGCGATATAAAAGGAATTAGCCCGTCAATTATGGAACATCGCATACATTTAGTTGATGAGGCTAAACCCACCCGTGAGGCTCAAAGGCGATTAAACCCAAACATGAGAGAAGTGGTCAAGGAGGAGATAATCAAATGTCTAGACAATAACATCATCTATCCCATCTCTGATAGTACCTGGGTGAGTCCGGTACAAATCGTACCAAAGAAATCGGGAGTCACAGTGATCAAAAATGAAAGTAATGAGCTCGTCCCAACAAAAATCAAAACAAAATAGCGTGTGTGTATCGACTATCGAAAGCTCAACTCAGCCACACGAAAAGACCATTTTTCCTTACCTTTTATTGACCAAATGCTCGAACACTTAGCGGGTCATGAGTACTATTGTTTTATCGATGGATACTCTGGCTATAACCAAATCCCTGTTGCTTTAGAGGATCAACATAAGACCACCTTTACTTGTCCCTTTGGAACCTTTGCTTATCGTCGCATGCCTTTTGGTCTTTGTAACGCCCCCGCGACTTTCCAAAGGTGTATGATGAGTATTTTCTCTGATATGGTGGAAGAATTCTTGGAAATATTCATGGATGATTTTTCAATCTATGGATCATCTTTTTCCCAATGCCTCACTCATTTAGAACTCGTCCTAAAACGTTGTAAGGAAAAATCACTCGTGCTTAATTGGGAAAAATGTCACTTCATGGTAAAAAGGGGGATAGTTCTAGGACATGTCGTCTCCAAAGATGGCCTTGAAGTCGATAAATCTAAAATCGATTTGATTGCTAATCTGCCTCCTCCTAAGTCTGTTAAAGATGTTCGTTCATTTCTTGGCCACGCTGGATTCTATAGAAGATTCATTAAGGATTTCTCGAAAATTTCAAAACCTGTCTCAAATTTACTTGCCAAAGACGTTAAGTTTGAATTCGCCAATGACTGCAAAACATCTTTTGAAACTCTTAAGTCAATCTTGACCACAGCTCCCATCATTCAACCTCCTGATTGGACTCAGCCCTTCGAACTTATGTGCGACGCTTCTGACTTTGCAATTGGAGCCACCTTAGGTCAGCGTATCGATAAACTCCCTCGAGTCATTTATTACGCTAGCAAAACCTTAAACGAGACCCAATTGAATTACTCAACTACTGAAAAGGAATTTTTGGCAGTTGTCTTCGCTCTTGAGAAATTCAAACCATATCTCATAGGATCCAAAGTCATAGTTTACACTGACCATGCTGCCTTACGATATTTGCTTTCTAAAAAGGATGCCAAGGCCCGCTTGATTCGTTGGATCCTTCTTCTTCAAGAATTCAATATAGAAATACGAGATAAAAAGGGTTCTGAGAATGTTGTAGCTGATCATCTCTCTCGAGTTGTGCACAAAAATGTTGATGACACCCAAATCGATGACTATTTTGCTGACGAACAAATCCTTTCGATCTCTAACACCCCTTGGTACGCTGACATTGTGAATTATCTTGTCACACAACAAACACCCGCTGAATGGTCGAAACAAGATAAACAAAAATTTCTCTCGGAAGTTCGAAACTTCTATTGGGACGACCCATATCTTTTCAAATACTGTCCAGACCAAATCATTCGAAGGTGTGTGCCCGATCATGAACACCAAAGTATTCTCTTTTTCTCACATGACCATGCTTGTGGCGGTCTTTTTGGAGCAAGAAAAACTGCTGCAAAAGTACTGCAAAGAGGTTTTTATTGGCACACACTCTTCCGTGACGCTTTCGAATTTTTCTCTAAATGTGATCGATGTCAAAAAACGGGTCGAATCACTAAGTGAAACATGATGCCTCTCAACCCCATTTTAGTGATTGAGTTATTCAATGTTTGGGGCATCAATTTCATAGGACCATTCCCTAGTTCATTTGGGAATCTTTACATCTTGCTTGCGGTAGATTATGTCTCAAAATGGGTTGAAGCCATTCCGACCAAAACCAACGACAACAAGGTTGTTGTCAAATTCCTCAAAGAAAACATCTTTTCGCGCTTTGGCACACCTCGAGCTATCATTAGCGATAATGGCACTCACTTCTGTAATCTTGCTTTTGAGTCCTTGCTCAAGAAATACTCAATCACACACAAGCTATCGACCCCTTACCATCCACAAACTAGTGGGCAAGTAGAAGTTTCCAATAGAGAAATCAAACAAATTCTTGAAAAAACCGTGAATTCCAACAGAAAAGATTGGTCCTTAAAACTGATTGATGCACTTTGGGCTTTTCGCACTGCTTATAAAACCAATCTAGGGATGTCACCATATCGATTAGTCTTTGGAAATGCATGTCACTTACCTCTTGAATTAGAGCATCGTGCTCTTTGGGCCATAAAATTTTTGAATTTTGACTTAGAGAAAGCCGGCTCACATAGGAAGTTACAAATTTCTGAATTAGAGGAATTAAGAAATGAGGCGTATGAAAATGCGAAAATCTACAAAGAAAGAACCAAAGCCCAACACGACAAAAACATACTTCGTAAGGAATTCAACGTAGGTCAAAAAGTTCTTTTATAAGACTCTAGACTTCACTTGTTTCTAGGAAAACTCAGATCTCGATGGCCTCGACCATATGTTGCGAAAACAGCATATCCCCATGGAGCAGTTGAAATTGAAAATCCTAAGGATGGAAAAGTCTTCAAAGTAAACGATCAACGACTGAAACCATTTTTAGAATTCGAGCAATATGGCGTAGATGACCTTATCGATCTTCATGCGCCTGATCATCCACCGTGAAATTAGGTGGTACACGTTCTTTTTCTTTTATTTTTCCTTTTCATTTTTTATTTTTCTGCCATTTTGGTCTGCATACCTTAGACAGTTGGGACACTGTCTCAATCTAATGTGGGGGAGTCAAGTCTGCATCACATCTTCTCCATTTTTGTTAAAAAAAAACACACACACAATCACACCGACATGACTCATTTTAGAGTGATACCACGAAATAAGTTTACAACTTTTAGTCAGTTGACAGTATTTTTTTCTCTCAACTTAGATCAAATAAGAAATATAATGAAAAGTTTAATTTTGAGGGATAATGAGACGACCCCAAACCCCGTACTGACGGTGGCAAGGGTAATCCATGGAATATAACACAGAAACAGGTAATAACAGAACAGAATTAAATAAATACACCAGATAATGAACAATAGAATATACTGGATAAACGTAATCATCAGAGTTACACAGTATACAGGGTCATACTTAGTATAAATACAGTTCTTCTATACATAGATGTCTACAGCGGAAAAAAGAACATAATGTACAATAGGAGCTGAACAACATAAAAAGAGATAAATGATAAAATCCATCTTCAGCTCCAGCTATCCAGAAAG
Organism: Allium sativum; assembly: GCA_030737875.1. Classification (NCBI taxonomy): domain Eukaryota; kingdom Viridiplantae; phylum Streptophyta; class Magnoliopsida; order Asparagales; family Amaryllidaceae; genus Allium; species Allium sativum. The sequence continues at coordinate 1,038,495,513 of CM060916.1, read as the reverse complement.
AACCAGCTAAACCTGAATACAAGGCTGCCCGTGTAGAAAAAGGGGCACCCGAGTTTGAAAGTGAAACAAACTACGAGTCAGTCATGGGACTGGTGTGAGAAATCTACTCAACACATTTGAAATAAGGCTAATCACAGGACCACGCCACTTTCGTGGAACGGGTTTACTCCATTGGATTGCCAGTGCTTTAAAACAAATCATTCTTTTAAACATCGCTATGCTTTTTATAAAAATGAAGCCATTATAAGACTCAGTTCCCATCACACAATGCAACGCAAACCGGAGGGTAGAGTTTTACCTTATAATGGCCAAAATATGATTGATACGACTAAAACAAAAGCAATTGATATTATTACCAGTGTTTATATGTTTCAAAAACAATTTCAATCATAACTATCAATCATAGACGGCATGGGTACCATATATCATGTCGCCATATATATATACAATCAAAACCGCACAGTCACGTATTTGGAAATTGGATTTCCGTCATGAACCAAGGCAAAAGATAGTCCTTACCGACTTTGAGACAATCTAGCCTACCATGTCTCAGGATCAGAGCTCGAGTGACCCTTGGATCGTCAGGGCCGGTCCACCGATGTGGATTAAAATGCCTGAGCAATACGTCTCCCCGCCCTATGGGGCGCAAATGAGCCAACGAATGACTCCATCGGACCCGGATCGTCCGATCTAACCGAGGCGCCTCGCAACAGTAACAACCACATAAGTAAAATGTCAGGCCGTGTAAAAACACTGACACAACTCCTAGCTAGAAAGAAACATATGTCCTCCCTGAGGTCCTTGTGTGAGAAACTACTCAACACATTTGAAATAAGGCTAATCACAGGACCACGCCACTTTCGTGGAACGGGTTTACTCCATTGGATTGCCAGTGCTTTAAAACAAATCATTCTTTTAAACATCGCTATGCTTTTTATAAAAATGAAGCCATTATAAGACTCAGTTCCCATCACATAATGCAACGCAAACCAGAGGATAGAGTTTTACCTTATAACGGCCAAAATATGATTGATACGACTAAAACAAAAGCAATTGATATTATTACTAGTGTTTATATGTTTCAAAAACAATTTCAATCATAACTATCAATCATAGACGGCATGGGTACCATATATCATGTCACCATATATATACAATCAAAACCGCACAGTCACGTATTTGGAAATTGGATTTCCGTCATGAACCAAGGCAAAAGATAGCCCTTACCGACTTCGAGACAATCTAGCCTACCATGTCTCAGGATCAGAGCTCGAGTGACCCTTGGATCGTCAGGGCCGGTCCACCGATGTGGATTAAAATGCTTGAGCAATACGTCTCCCCGCCCTATGGGGTGCAAATGAGCCAACGAATGACTCCATCGGACCCGGATCGTCCGATCTAACCGAGGCGCCTCGCAACAGTAACAACCACATAAGTAAAATGTCAGGCCGTGTAAAAACACTGACACAACTCCTAGCTAGAAAGAAACACATGCCCTCCCTGAGGTCCTTTTGTGAGAAATCTACTCAACACATTTGAAATAAGGCTAATCACAGGACCACGCCACTTTCGTGGAATGGGTTTACTCCATTGGATTGCCAGTGCTTTAAAACAAATCATTCTTTTAAACATCGCTATGCTTTTTATAAAAATGAGGCCATTATAAGACTCAGTTCCCATCACACAATGCAACGCAAACCGGAGGATAGAGTTTTACCTTATAATGGCCAAAATATGATTGATACGACTAAAACAAAAGCAATTGATAATATTATTAGTGTTTATATGTTTCAAAAACAATTTCAATCATAACTATCAATCATAGACGGCATGGGTACCATATATCATGTCGCCATATATATATACAATCAAAACCGCATAGCCACGTATTTGGAAATTGGATTTCCGTCATGAACCAGGGCAAAAGATAGTCCTTACCGACTTCGAGACAATCTAGCCTACCATGTCTCAGATCAGAGCTCGAGTGACCCTTGGATCGTCAGGGCTGGTCCACCGATGTGGATTAAAATGCCTGAGCAATACGTCTCCCCGCCCTATGGGGTGCAAATGAGCCAACGAATGACTCCATCGGACCCGGATCGTCTGATCTAACCGAGGCGCCTCGCAACAGTAACAACCACATAAGTAAAATGTCAGGCTGTGTAAAAACACTGACACAACTCCTAGCTAGAAAGAAATGCATGCCCTCCCTGAGGTCCTTCTCCCGTTTCTGGTTCATACCGGGGTGTGAGGCTCGCGAATTTACTTTATATACAAAGCTACGCCACACAGGCGGTGCTTTGATCATCACCACAAGACTTTGCTTTTCAACAGAAGCCCTGATCATTTGCCACTTAGGCATGCCACACTAGTAATTCATGCCATGCGACTGATGTCCATCGATATGCAACCTCTAAACTCGTGCGTTTCAGAGAAGGGCGTTAAGCAAAAGAATAAATTCTCCGCCGCCAAACAGATGTATATTTAATAGAGATCAATCAACACAGAATAAAATCCAATGTCAGACACATTATCCATTTACAAGTCCGTTCTGGGTCTGAACGAAACCGGAGGCACTATATACCTCGTAAACCCATCGATCACCACGTACGTCTGGACGATCACCACTCATTATCCATATTTCGGGATGCCTCCCAATTAGGACCTCGGTTACCATCCAAACGAGGTGAAGATCTCCGGTCTTCGACCACCGTCTTCATCTTCGATTTCTCATCGTCGATTCAGTTATTTAGAATGGGATAAACCCGGTCTTTCTGAGCAAATCGCGTATATAATAAACAAGTGCAACACTAACATACACACGCATCATTTCAATTCATTAGTCACTAACCGTCAACTAGTAAGAGAGCGATTTCCCAATATTAACCCCGAAGGCCGAAACCAACATTAGATCAATACCCAAGAAAGCATTCGACTTAGCCAACCTTCAGTTAATTTCTAAATTTCACATCCATATCATTCATAATATTTTATAATGATTTATCGCTATTTATATTTATTTTAAAATAGCCAATTTATTCAAAACGACGCTTCGGGCCATAACGCGGCCGTGGCGCTGTTTTTCTCCAGATTTGATTTACACATGTCTGAAAATCTAACCGTTGGATCTTCACAAAATTTACATCATTAGAAAGATCTTTTCAAAACGAATCCAACGGTTCCGGTTTCGGGAAAATCCGACGGTGGGATCTTCCGGTATAATCGTTTGTAGTTTCGATTTCAAAATACGAACTGCAGCGTCGTTATTCGATTAAATATAATTATATATATATATAATCGATTCTGGCGCTGTTTTTCTTCAGGTTTGAATTAAACATTCCAGATAATCCAACCATTGGATTTTTACAAAGTTGGTGCCTGGGGAAAGATATTTCCAAAGCGAACCCAAAGGTTGGGATTCTAGGAAAATCCGATGGTCGGATCTCCCGTACTAATAGTTTGAAATCATGGTTTCAAAATACGAACTACAGCGTCATTATTCGATATATTTCAATTCTATTTATATATATATATATATATATATCGATTCTTCGATTTCAAAACTATATTCTTTTCATACATTTGATAAAAATGATATTTTTATCTAACTGTCTTCTATTTCAATACTTCACTATATTTAACAATTCATGTATATAATAAAAATGTGATTTTTATTGTAAAACAATTCATTTCAAAACACTATTATTTTATATAGTTCATATAGGTAATAAAAATAGGATTTTCATTATAAAACAATTTCTTTCAAAAGGAGATTATCTTATGTAGTTCATATAGATGATAAAAATGTGAATTTTATATTTAAAACACGAACACCATTCAACACATGAATTTTAATTCAACAAATGAATATCGATTCAACACATGAAGGTTTTCTATTCAACGAATAAATATAGTTTCAACAAATGAAAATAATTCAAACACATGAATATCATTCAAAATTTCGGCAGCATAACGGCAGGGTAGTTAAAACCGGGACCGTCCCTAGTACGGCTCCTCGCTCTACCTTAAAACCTCGCGGTTTTTGACAATGGGGAATCATGCATCTAGTTCGCACGCAGGCGGCATGTATATTTATTTCATTTCCACAAATTAATCCTATGTGGTTTCAACCAAATATTTCTCAACCACAAATGGGTATTTTTCAACCACAATCAATCAATATCAACCACAGACAATCCCAATCAACCATTTGCTATCAATCAATTTTCACACCAATCACAACCAATAAATATCGTCCATGGTTTGTGGACGAGGGGCGTATATATATGTATATATATATAGAAATTCACTTCTATTTCAACACATATATAATTTTTACAACGTATATATAACTTATACATCGAATGTACAACTTATACAACGCTTATACAAGAGGTGTACACTGCTTATATAACTCATACATCGACTATATAATTTATACATCGTTGTTTCCCATATTGTTTATAAATTAGAAATCTCACATTGGGTTCCACTCCACCAAAAATAGCAGAAGGCTCAGAAAAATATGCGGTCTCTTTTAAAATGTAGAAGACGTCCACACGGTCACGATGTTTTCTGTTTCATCGCATTTCGTCAAGAAACGAAAAAGATATGATTTTAAGTAGTTTGCAACGCTTAAAAGTGTTATTTTCAATTCAGAATAACAAAAGCCACATACCTCAGGTTGGGTTCGAAACTAGGTTTCGAATTTTCTTCCAATCCGTGTAGCTAGGGGTCGATCGGCTAATGCAACAGCGTAGCGCTTGGTGAGGCGCACTTGCGCCAAGGGGTGGGGTCCAGCTCGCAGCTCCGACGAGGGTGGAATTGGCGAAGAAGCGGGCAGACTTCAGGGGCGCGATTCACGAATAATACTCCACTATTGAGGGCATGGTTGGTATAGATTTGAAGGTGAGGAGGAGTACTACAAAAGGTTGAACTGGGGCAGTAGGTTTCGTTGATCGGAGCGGCCAGAAATTGGCCTGGAAGCGGCGAACAGCTTTCCGCATTATATCACTGTATAGCGGGAGAGAGAAAAAAGTTTTTTTTCTTTTTTTTTTTAAAAAAAATATGATTGGCCGGTGGGTTTTAAAGGGGTTTTCTGACACGACCACCAATCTAAACCCAATGACTGTCGTCCCTAGTGTTTTACCCCCATTCCGAACACAATGGGATATGTTTCGTAGGCTCATTCGACTGTTTCAGTCAGTTTTCCTTAAAATTAAAATATAAAACATTCAATATTCGATTTGAACGTGCATTTCAATTTGCCAGGACCACAAACTGATTCGAAAAATTCCAGAAAAATAAATCTGGCTATGTTTTGACGATACGGTCCCAACAAAACTAGTTTCGTCGAATTATGAGATCGTTTGCAAAAGGGCCCATTTCTGGTCGATCCAATTTAACTATAATTGACCAAAACACATTTTCCTTTGCCACGCTCACATATTAGCTTCAAAAATTATGAAATTTGAAACCTACCAATAACTTCACACCCCGGATCCAACAAAAGTGGTTTCGTCAAATTCCGAGGTCGTATGCAAAATGGCCAATTTCACGGGCTATATAAATTCCATAGCGACCTTTCTGAAAATTCATTTGGCCATAACTTTTGCTTTCCGCTATGAAACTTCGATTTTTCAGATTCATTAGAAAGGTATGCACTAACAGATTTAAATATTTTTGGTTTCACTCAAATCCGTTTTGTTTTGCACCCGGTACAGTACGACAAAGTTTGAATTCAAATTTTGAAACTGCAGCGCCATTTCAGGCCTTGTTTATAATTATAATTAATTATATTTGTTTTCAAACGTCGATTCAAGCTCACTTTTCATTGCTATTATTTAAAATATTTATTTTAAATATTTAAGATCCACTATTTTAGCCAATTTAAAAAATTTAAATTGGTTCAGATTTTCCGGGTCGTTACAGATAATAGTGTAACCGGTACATACGGAGATTCTTAGGTGATGGCCATGAAATCTATTCTATATTGTAGACTTTGTTTAAATAAGTGGAGGACTTAAAATACTTATATTGGCTTTTCGAATCTTTAAAACTAAGTTGTGTTAAGTTGAATTCGCGTAACTCTCTTTTGTGCTTATATTTTCAATAATAATAATAGTAATCCAAGGGTATCCAACATTGCTTGTATATCAAGCGTTGGTGTGCAAACCCGCCAAGCTCTATCCGACATGTTGTTGACAAATTCAGCGTTGGAATATCTTGGTCTCATTTTATGAGATTGGACACCTAAGGATTACCGACACGTTGTTGACAAAGTCAAAGTCGGCCTGCACAATCCGCCAAGCTCTTTACCCACTCTCCGTTAGTCCGCGAGGCAGTGCATGGGTGGTAAACCTTGGTCTTTTTAGTTAGGTGTATGTACTTAATCATAAATTTTAAAATTTTATAGAATAAATAATAAGCGATGATGCCCAAACACTTCTTGATCTTATTGATTTGAATAGCCATACACAAGGAAATTAGAATACCACTTTACAAATTGTGCCAAGCAAACTAAGAATCTATTTCATGGCTGCACTATGTTATCGACCGAACTAACTGGCCAAACTGGGATTTAACATTGAAAACTTGATTTATATTGAAAATTTGTGACCAGTTGAGGTATCTAAAATAAAATCAACTGATTAGAAATTGTTAACTTAATTTGTTGTACCACTTTCCTGAAATAAGTCGTGTTGTCATTCTTGTTGTCTTTGTTTTTTGTATATAACCATTGCATTCATATAGTTACATTAGATCCACACATACTGCATTTGGATTTTGTGGGTAGTATCCGCTGAAAACCCTCACGAGACACCACTCGTCCTACTAGGGACACCTAGAGGTTTAACGGCTTGTTGCATACGCTCAATGCAATCGTGTTTCCTACGAAAGTGTGACCTATCTAGTTAGTTTTTCATTTTCTTTTTATTCGAGGACGAGAAAAAGATAAGTGTGGGGGTATTTGATTAACATAGAAATGTGTTTATTTTATGCTCTTATATTTTATCTTTTGTAAATAAATAAATGATACTTTGGGTACTTTTGTGTGTTTTTACAGGTTGTCAAGAGATACCTCCTTCGTTTCAAATTAAAGGCCAACTACAAATAAAAAGCTACTTCCCCATATTAAAGCCATCTCAATTACAAAAGATGTTGTAGCTCACTGGTAAATGCATAGACATTTGTACTGAGAGACCTGAGTTCGATCCCCGTCGAGCTCACTTTTTGCCAAAGAACAGAACTTTCACACTGCCCCTTTGCTATGAAGAATATATTAATTAGTGTTATATTATATATATATATACATATTCATGTGTATGTATGATATTCACTAATAGACATTTCAGGAGTAGTCATGGAAATCAATTCAGAACATTCATTTTTCAATTTCCAATTAGAAGAATTTCTGATTGATTTATTGCCAAGAAAAAAATCAATTTTGAAGATTTTATCCTTTGTTGCCTTTGGAGTCTAATGAGTATCCTTGTTTGAAAGAATTAATCACATGGAATCTGCTCATCAATCAATCAATCAATTTGCTACATGGAAGATAGGAAGATTTAGAAGATATTCACCATGTTTTGCTTTCCAATCAAACTTGGGCAAGGAAGGCAAGAGATATAATGGATGATGAGGCCCAGCTATTCATAGACTTAATTAGGGTTTCCAGTTCACCTATAAAAGCACATGTATATCCCATTGTAAAAATCTCCATTATTATGTACTCTCATTTATTAATAAAAAGTTTTATTAGTTGACTGTTTTTTCTTTCTTTCATAACAATTTGTGTATCTATCCAATTAGTTTTGGTAGAACACATTGTTATTTTCTTTTATTACTACTTGTTAGCTATTGTCCGTTCGATTAGATTCAACAACAAATCTGCTTTTTAATTCTCTGTTGTTGTTCTAGTCGTTATTTTCTTTTTCTAGTAATTGTGTCTTTTCTTTTCAATTGTTGAATTTGATACTGATTAGATTCAGATTCAGATTCAGAGTAATTTCAACAACAATAAAAACAACTCTGCCTAACTCGCCCAAGAATAAATAAATAATAATTTTTAATTACACCTCCCTGTGTTCGACCTGTATGCTACACACCTGTATGCTTGTAGAATTTAATTTAAATGTCGCGCTTTTCTGATTCATAGATTAGCGACGATCATAATAATAACAAATAATATTTCACGTACCAAGCATTATTTGGCTATTATAAGGTAAAAGTTTATCCTCCGGCTTGCGTTGCATTGTGTGATGGGACCTGAGTCTTATAATAGCTTCATTTTCTTTAATTAGCATTGCGTTGTTTGTTTTGTGCACTGGTATTCTTGGGGGTAAAACCATTCTATGTTATACGGCGTGGTCCTTTGATATACCTAACTTTGAAATCAAATTAATAACTGTTTTAGTTCTCACACCAGTCACATGACTGATCTGGAGTTTATTGTTATAACCTAAACTCTGTGTGCCCCAATTTTTCACACGGGCAGCTAGTATATTTAGTTTTGTAGATTTTACATTCACATGATCTTGGATTTACAACTGGAACTATATTGGAAAGCTTTGTATCCGGGTATTCTTTCCAGTTGTATTATGTATTATTTTCCGTTGCTATGTATTTAAATGTAATTTAAATCTCTGATATTTGTCAAATGTATATTATTTATTCATACTCTGTTATATTCTTGTACTCTGATGTAATTGTTGTAATAAGGAATGAAATGTTCTTCTGTTTGTGTTCTTATTTTTCGCGTTCTCAACTCAACCCTGGTTTTCCCTTAAGGACGAGTTTGGGTCGTTTCATCATGGTATCAGAGCTTTGGTTTACATAGTTCGAGAGCAAGACACATTAGAACTAAACGAAAGAATTCATTAGAGATTAGATTAATAATATCCAACTCGTTATAGATGGGATCAGTAGTATCCTAGAATGAGTCCGAAGAGTGTTATTTTCAAAATAAAAATGAAAACAAATTTTGTTTCGAAAATTTAATCTAATTATACGTATTTGAGTATATTATTTTATTTTATTTTGGACAATCGAGTGTATAAAGGTTTCGCATATACGTGTCATGAACGTATATTCGAAGTCTCAAATATACTGGATAGATATAGAATCACACTCTAGTAGCCCGGAGATGATTCTGATGATTTCTAGCATCATCAGAGTTTATGTTCGAGCTTCGAAAGTGGGATTTCTATATATTTCCAATTGACTGGTGTGAGAACCAAAACTAGATAGATTTATTATTTGTGAATTGGCATAAAAAATATGATATATGTATAAGTTATTGGTTTGAAACGATAATCAAATAATTGATTGCTGATTGTGTTTGATGATTGGTTTGATTAATTAAAATTTTGAACCATTAAGCCGAATTGAATCAAATATTGAACTGACTTGAAAATTGATGTCAATTGCATATATGTACATGTGTACATAATGAACAAGTCATAGCAAGGAGGCTAAGAAGAGAAATAAAATTGTATGCCCGACAAATAGGTACATGTTTACTATATTTCTTGGGTTTGGATGATTTTATGAGTCGCTTGGCTTTTTCTTTTTCTTTTTTGGATGATGAGGGCTCTGCGTGCTAGTTGCGGTTTTAAAGGACTCCCCATACAAAGGAAGTTATGGTGAAATTTTTCAAAAATTTAGGGTGTTAGCCAAATTTTTGAAAAGTTAGAAAATTCTTAGAAACTGAAAAGTTGAAGAATGAACGCTAGAATGAAAGTTGAGTTGGTTAGTTAAACAACTTTTAGCTTCATTCCTTTTCAAGGACGAAAAGATTTTAAGTGGGGAAGATTGTAACAACCCGGATTTTCAGAACCAATTTAAAATTTTTATTTTAGAAATTTTAATGGATTTTCAGAATTTAAAATGATTTATTTTGCATAATAACGACTAAAAATTTATTTAAATCGAAGTTAGAACGAATAAATTTATTTTAATTATAAAACGAGCCTGAAATGGCGCGGCTGTTTGAAAATTCGATTTCAAACTTTAAATGAATGTACAGGATTCAAAATAAATCGGATTTCAGTAAAACTAGAAATATTTGAATCTGTTGAATAATAACTTTCTAACGAATGAGAAAATTTTAGATTTCATAACGGGAATTGGAAGTTATGTCCAATTGAAAATTCAAAATAGTCGCTATGGAATTTTATATAATATATAACCCTTAAAAATAGAAATTTTGCAAACAACCTCCGTTTTTGACGAAACCACTTTTGTTCGATCCGGAATGTCAAATTATTGCTAGATTCCAATTTTTATAATTTTTGGAATTAATATTTGAGCGTGGTGAAGTTAAATATGTCTGGTAATTTCAGTTTGAATTTAATCGACTGGAAAATGATCGTTTTTCAAACGGTCTCCAAATTCGACGAATTAGTTTTGTTAGGACCGTATCGTTAAAACAAAGCTATATTTATTTTTCTGGAATTTTTGGAGTCAATACGTGGCCTCGGTAAATTAAAATGTACGTTGAATTCAATTTCGAACGCTATATTAATTTATATTGTAATTTAACTGATCGTAATAGCCGAATTGAGTTACGAAACACATCCCATTGTGTTCAGAATGAGGGTAATTAGCTAGGGGCGATAGTCGTTGGGTGCGATTTGGAGATTGGATGAGAAAGCGACTTTATGGAATTCAAAATTTAGAATAATAATAATTTAATTTTATAAAAACCCCTCCCCACCCCTTTTCTCTCTCACCGTCCATTTCAGAAAACAAAAAAGAAAACCGCTAAGTGGATCCCGTCGCCCCTTCCTTCCGTCCACCGCGCCACCCACCGCTGGTCCCCACCACGGCGCAGTGCCTCCCCGGCCACCCCATCCCTTCTTTCTCCTCTCTCTTCCCCAAAACCGAACCCAAACACCCCAACTCGCCCGAAACCAGCCACCGTGGGCCCCAATAGTGCCGCCTCCGACCTGAAGAGACCCCCATCCCGCTGCCTATAGCTCCGGCGCCGCTCCTCCTCCGGCCATGGGTCCCCCCTCCTGCGAAAAAAAAAGGTAAAATACATTGAATTTTATTTATTTATTTATTCCTTTTCTGTGTAATTAGTTTTAAAATTTTAAAAATCATTTTTTTAGCATTGTTAAAAAAACAGTTTTTTTATATATGAATAGCAATTTAAAAATCTGTTTTTTAATATATGAAAAGATCAGATTTTTAAATATGAAAAGATTAGATTTTTAAATATGAAAAGATTCGATTTTTAAATATGAAAATATTATATTTTTAAATATGAAAAGATATGATTTTTAATTATGTAAAAATCTGATTTTTTATTTATTTATATATAGCAAGAATAAAATTTTGATTTTTATATAAATGGCTTTAGAATAAAAATTTGATTTTTATATAAATGGCTTTAGGATAAAAAATTAATTTTTATATAAATGATTTGGAATAAAAATTTGATTTTTATATATGTAGTATCGTTATAAAAATATGATTTTTATTATGTAAACATCATTATAAAAATATGATTTTTTTGCATGTGGTTTAGATAAAAAAATGTGATCTTATATATATATATATATAGCGATATAAAAATGTGATCTTTTATATATATATAGCGGTATAAAAATGGGATTTCTATATATATAGCGTTATAATAAAAATGTGATTTTTAAATGTAAATAGCATTATTAAAAATGTGATTTTTAATATAAACCGCGTGAAACATATTGCGATGGAACTGAGTGAAGCAAAACAGAATCCAGACCGACAATAAAGAATGACGGAGTGGAAACCAAAGGTGAGAACATTTTCTCGCTTAACTTTTAATTAAGTTATTATATTCTAGGATGCAGACGGTGCTTAGTAGCACCCGACACCTTTGATTGAAACCATGGATGTTTGGTTATTTCTTTGATTGGTTTATTTGTTTGAATTTGGTTTGGGAAGTGAAATGAATTGATTGGAATTGGTATGTGTATGGCGCGAGCCAGTATTAGGCGAGGGATTATGCTAGACCTTATTCCAGTTCTAGTATCGCGCTGTCATGCTGTCAAAATTTTCTAAAAATGTTTGAACAATAAAAATATAATTTTTATTGAATGAATGAACTATATAAAATATTCATGTGTTGAATAAAATATTTTAACGTTAAAAATATAATTTTTAATGCATATATGAACGATATTAAATTCGCTTGAAATGAAAATAAATATTCATTTACAAATCGAATGATTTGTTTATGTACACTCATTTGACTGACATTGATTGGGACAATATATTTTACACATCGCCCAACTGCACAAATAATATTCAGTATTTGTTGGTTGAAACCCCATACTGGTATTGGGAAGATATTTGACATACACTAATCCTAGTTGGGTAGTTGTATGTCAAACGGTTTTTTGACAGACGGTTGTAAGCGTTAATTATTTATATGTAATGCTTATGCAGTGTAGAATGCACTCTGGATGATGAATGATTGTTTATCATTGTTGTTATATACATGTGTTGTATGGAATCTATATAAATAATATTATATGGTAATTGATTGGGTCTCATTCCAATTTGGAAAATAACAAATATTTTAAAATAATATTTAGCAAAAGATCAAATTATGATTCTGATGTCCGATTTTGTATAGACACGAACGTAATGAAAAATATGAAGCCGTGTTGATTAGATTTGCGTCATTTTAACGCGAAATTTTTTTATATCGATTTTATTCATTTTTACAATGAATATCGAACAGGAAGTGATTTCAAAATCTAATGTTTTGAAAATATTACCATTTATATATTAATGATATGGGATATTCAATTTTGATTTAAAATTGAATATGAAGTTGAAATCGTTTTTAAAACGATTTATAAAATACGTTTTAAATGGAAATCGACGTAATATATATAATATTATATATATATATATTTAAAGGCCTGAATAGAAAGCATCGCACCGCGACCATTCACGAATTTCGACCATTGAATTCAAATTGACATTACGGGAGATCCGACCATCAATTCTCCTAAAACTGGAACCATTGGGCTCGTATCGAAAAGAGCTTTCCAATGAATAATGAATATAAGAAATTTGAAATTTAATGGTTGAATTTGGAATCATGTCCAAATCAAATTTGGAAAAGGTCACTGTAAGTGCAGTCATGTCCAAATCAAATTTGGAAAAGGTCACTGTAAGTGCAGTTCAATGACCGTTTATGGAAATCAACTGAAAGGGCCTTAATAAAATTATTAAAAATATTAATAATTTATGTAAAATCATAATAAATGATTTGGAAAGAATTAGGATGAAAAATTCCACGTTTATAAAGATAAAATTATATTTTTATCAAAATGAACTAGTTATTAACTAGAATAATAATTCAATATTTTTAAAGAAATAAAGTGGATTTGAAATGGGTTTAAAATAACTAGAATTTTCCAATAAATAAATTGGAATGGTTTGGAATGGAAATAATCTTCGAAATATTTCGGTATTGGATTCCGTGATTATACGGATATTTTTATGGGAATTTGGAAGATACAAATATCGTTGTTCCCAATACGACATCCATTAATTTCAGAATTTGATATTGAATATAAGCCGATATAATTTCTATTCAGAGCCTTGTATTTAATATTGAATTGGATTTGGGTTTTTCGTGAATGGTGTCTTCAATCACACCGTTCTTAAACCCAGTTGAGGAAAGAATAAATCTTTTAATTATGATTTAGTGAAGTTTACCAATTAATTAATATTTAATTGGAATGGAATAAAATGGAATGTGAATTGGGCTTATTGTGAACTGGGTTTTAACGACATTCGTTGTTTAACCTGATTTACAGTGTAATGTGATTTGGAATATATAAATCTTTTTATTAAGATTTAATTGTAATTTTCCATAGTAAAGTTTTCCAATTTAAAATAATAAATTGGAATGGAATGGAATTCGATTTGGTAATAATCGAAGTGAGCCTCTGTGGAGGAAGACTGTTAATATATATGGAATTTGAAAGGCTTTGTCGTTATTCCATTTATATTATTAGTCGGATACGGAAATTGATATCGATTATATATTGATTTGTTTTCCATGAAGATTCCATAATTAATGAAATGTGATTTTGGGTTTATCGTAAACTGTGTTTTAAATGACATTAGTTCTTTAACCCAGTTAAAGATAGGATTACATGTCTGACATTGGTTCCTTTATAACGTGTTTGTTGATCTCTGCTAAATATATATCTGTTTGGTGGTGGAGAATTTATTCCCTTGCTTAACACCCTTCTCTAAGACGTAGGAGCTTAGAGGTTATATATATAGACAGAAATCAATGGTATAGTGTAGATTGTCGATGCGGCAGGTTTGATTTCCCAAGTTAAATAATCATTAATATTGATTTTTGGGATGATTAAAACTAAGTGAAGTTTTAATGCATCTTTAATTAGATTGAAATGAGAATGAGATAATTTAAATTATCAAATTTGGAAAAAAAGATAGAGAATGGAGTACCACCAGTTTTACTCCAGGCAATAGTTAAATCTTTAATTATATTTGAACGTGAAATGGTAATTAATTTTACCGATAACGCTATGGTGTTAAATAGGGAGTATTACCAGTTTTTCTCCATGGGATGAATAGGTTGGGATTGGGAAATAAAAGAAATGATTACTTCGGTATGGTTCGATAATCCCGACTAGCTTAGATAAACCTTAGTTTGGTTTGAATTGATATCTAAAGGAAGATTAAAGAATAAATTTTAAAAAATTTATCTTTGATAAAATTAATGGGAACCATCCCTTAATGATGTGAATACTTGAATAAAAGAATATTCTGAATTGGAATGAAGTGTATGTTGTGATTGTGTAGCACTTGTTTATTATATACACAAGTTATTCGAAAGGGCCGGGTTTATACCCATTCTAAATAACTGATTCGACGACAAGTCGAGGATGAAGACGGTGGTTGAAGATTGGAGTCTTCACATTGTTTGGATGATTACTGATGTCTTGATTGGGTTGTACACCCAAAACAAGGTAATAGTGGTGATCGTCGAGATGTACTTGGAGATCGACCAGATATGTGAGGACCTCTATCCTGTATTGGACATATAGGACGAGGAATAAGGTGCCTCCGGTTTCATTCAGACCCAGAATGAACTAGTAAATGGATGTGTGTCTGAAATTGGATTTTATTCTGTGTTGATTGATCTCTATTAAATATATATTTGTTTGGTGGCGAAGAATTTATTCTCTTGCTTAACACCCTTCTTTGAGATGTACGAGCTCAGAGGTTATGTATCGATAGACATCAGTTGCATGGCATGAATTGTCAGTGTGACATACTGAGATGCAAATGATCAAGGCTTCTGTTGAAAATCAGAGTCTTGTGGTTGATGATCAAAGCCCGGCCTTAAAGGGCATAGTTTTGTGTATAGCATTAATTCGTGAGCCTCACACCTCAGTATGAGTCAAAAACAGGATAAGGGACCCAAGGAGGACATGACGTTTCTTTCTACCTATGGGTGGTGTCATGGTATGGAGCCCAGACATTTATTATATTTTTACCTATGTGGATGATTGATTGCGAGGCACCTCAGATATATCGGTTAATACGAAGCCGATGGATAGGTCCTATAGGACCAGGAAACGTGTGTTCAGGAATAACTAATCCTCAAATGTAAGGAAGGACCAGCCTTGGAGGATCAAAGGTCTATTGCGGGAGATCCTGAGGCATTTTCTAGAGTGTCTCGAAGCCGGCGAGGAGTACATCCCTTGCCTCGACTCATGACGGAAACCCAATTTCCAATACGTGACATTTCGGTTTTGGTTGTAGAGCCTAGTATGGCGACATGATAGATGGTACATATGCCACCTATAAGATACATTTATATTTGAAGTTGATTTCTTCACTTATAGTAATAATAAAAGATAATATTTCACGTACCAAGCATTATTTAGCTATTATAAGGTAAAACTCTATCCTCCGGCTTGCGTTGAATTGTGTGATGGACCTGAGTCTTATAATAGCTTCATTTTCTTTAATTAGCATTGCGCTGTTTGTTTTGTGCACTGGTATTCTTGGGGGTAAACTCGTTCTGTGTTATACGGCGTGATCCCTTGATATACCTAACTTTAAAATCAAATTAATAACTGTTTTAGTTCTCACACCAGTCACATGACTGGCCTGGAGTTTATTGCTTTAACTAAAACTCCGGGTGCCTCTATTTTCCACATGGGTAGCTAGTAATTTTGGTCTTGCAGATATTATATTCACAGGATCCTGGATTTTCAACTGGAACTATATTCGGAAAGCTATGTATCCATGTATTCTTTTCAGTTGTGTTATGTATTATTTTCCACTGCTATGTATTTAAATGTAATTTAAATCTATGATATTTGTCAAATGTATATAATTTATTCATACTCTGTTATATTCTTGTACTCTGATGTAATTGTTGTAATAAGCAATGAAATGTTCTTCTGTTTGTGTTCGATTTGTCGCGTTCTTAACTCAATTCGGGCTTTCCTATAAGGGCGAGTTTGGGTCATTTCATGTAATATGTTTCTTCTATATCTTAATGTGTATCATTAAATTGTGTATTAAATTATTAGCTATTTGTATAATTACCCATTGTTTTGTTGAGCACAATCAACATTCACAAGATGTGTCTTTTTTTATATAATTGTTTTGTGACCTTCTTGTTTTTGCTCTTCATTTAGGTTATTCACTGCTGTTTTCTGCAAAAAGTCACTGTATGTTAGAATATATATATATATATAAACAAATATATGAAATATAATTTTTGAGAATATTTATTTACCACGTTAATGACAAATTTTGTATGTCCACTTCTGCGGGATTTGGATCTTGTGGTTATGTATAGTGAGTCGTAGTGTTTCCAAGTGCACTCTACGACATCTAGTTCAACGAGGTTGCAATGTTCATTCCATGTATTGGGAACAGAATATTGAAATATAATGGATCTAAAAGTAATTTTTTGATAAAAGGGTTGAACTATTTTCTCAAGATATTTCCCAGTTTCCATTTGTTGCACTTGTCTGTTAAAAAATTAGTTTAGAAAATGTATTTTGTAATAAAATAAGTTAGTTTGAGAATATAGTTCACTTACTGTCATTGCTGTGTTAATATACACAATACTATTGCTTTGATCTAGTTGCTTTGCTTTCCGAAACAAAATCCAATCAAGGATCTACATTTGAAAAATAATATGGGTAAAGTACAAAATTTATAATAAAGGAAAGTTTCGTTTTTTGTACTTAATTGACCAAAAGTATTCTGTTCATATAGAAGATCTTCTATCATGGCTTTTGTTATGGTGATGTTGTTTTCATCATCACAACTAAATGCTTCATCGCTGAAAAATAAAATGTTTGCATTTATCATGTCTTTTGTTAGTACAAATATAATATGTAAATAATATTTTTGTATGGAAACATAATAACTAAAATAGCAATTATCTTTAAATACTTTTTTTGTTATCTTTTAATAATTAAGTGAAACATGAAATTATAAATGCGTTTATCTTTAATAAAATTTAGTGCTGAAAAAGTCAAATTATCAAATATTACTTTTGAAAATAACATATCATATATTTCAGAAAGCCATATAAACAAATAATCATTCAACAAAAGAAGTAGTTGAATAATTTAAAATAAAAAGATAAAGTTGAATATCTTTTTAATCTCCTAAACCACAACATATAAGAAAACCTAAACTTGCATAATTTCAATCAATTGTTACATTAATCACTGATAAAAAGCCAACTACGACAGATGTAGTGTAATTATTTATTTATTTATTGGTGTTGAGTATACAAAGAGTTGATAGTGATATTTAAAACAATAATTTTATCAACACCATGCTTTTGGTAGTGTATTACCACACAATGTACCATAACAAACTAACAAGTAGAAAAGTCAACTGAACTATATAGGTTGAATTGGAAAAATGTAGTGTTTCATTACTTACTTGTTATCTCCAATAACCTTGAAAAAAAGTTTGACATTTTCTTGCTCTTTGTCTGTAAGATGCTTTAGGAGTAGGCATTTTTCAATATTCTTGTGATTCTTCTTTTTTTGGTTCTTTAAGGATGACATCTTCAACACAAATAGGAATTTCAGCAACATTTTCTTCAGTATATTCCTCGATATCTTCATATTTTGAACTGTCTTTAGTATCTATAATTAAATCTTGAGTTTCCATCAAATCAAAACACGGAAAGTTAGTGTAACAACCTGAATTTTCAGAACCAATTTAAAATTTGTATTTTGGCTAATTTAATGGATTTTGAATATTTTAAATGGTTTATTTTAAATAATAACGACTAAAAATATATTTAAATAGAAGTTAGAACGTATAAATTTATTTTAATTATAAAATGAGTCTGAAATGGTGCAGCAGTTTGAAAATTCGATTTTAAATTTCAAATGAATGTACAGGATTCAAAATAAATCGGATCTTGGTAAAACCAGAAATACTAGAATCTATCTAATAATATCTTACTAACGAAGTTAAGAAACTGAGATTTCATAACGAGAATTAAAAGTTATGTCCAGTTTAAAATTTAAAATAGTCGCTATGAAATATATATATATATATATATATATATTATATAAACCTTTAAAATAGCCAATTTGCAAACGACCTCCGTTTTTTTAAAACAACTTTTGTTGGATCCGGAATATCAAATTATTGTTAAATTCCAATTTTCATGATTTTTGGAATTAATATGAGCGTGGTGAATTAAAACGCGTTTAGTAATTTCAGTTTGAATTTAATCGACTGGAAAATGACCGTTTTTCAAATTGTCTCCAAATTCGACGAAATTAGTTTTGTTAGGACCGTATCGTCAAAACATAGCTAGATTTAGTTTTCGGGAATTTTTGGAGTCGGTATATGGCCCCGGTAAATTAAAATGTACATTGAAATCAATTTTGAACGTTTTATTAATTTATATTTTAATTTTAATGAAAACTGATCAAAACAGTCAAATTGGCTTACGAGACATATCTCATTGTGTTCGAAATGGGGGTACTTAGCTAGAGGCGATAGACGTTGGGTTCGATTTGGAGTTCGAATTAAAAAGTTACTTTTTAAAAATAAATTAAATTAATATATATATATATATACTTATAAAGCCCCATAACTTTCTTTTTCCCCGATCAGTTCAAAAGAAAAAAAGAAAAGAAAAACATTGCTGCTACTGCTCCCCGTCGCCCGCCTCCCCAACGACCGCCACTCCCCTTGCAGGTCGTCGCCGCCCAGCCGGATCCCCTCCTCCTCGTTGTTGGCCGCCACCACACCCCCTTTCTCCAATCGAAGGCCCAAACCCCCCAATTCCCCCCGAAAATCCACCGCCGTCGCCTGAGCACTGCCCCGCCCCTCCTCTCCTCCGCATCCTCCACTTCCACCTTTCTCCGATCGAACACCGTTGTCTCCCAAATCCACCTGTAAGTTTTTTTATTTTATTTATTTTAAATAATTAGTTTAATTTTATTAAAAAGCATTGATTTTAAATCAATTTTTTTAAAAATAACATTGTGTTTAAATTCAGATTTTTATAAATAAATATGGCATTGTTTAAAAAAATAGTATTTTTATATAACTAGCATTGTAATAAAAATATAATTTTTATAAATAAGAACATAGCATAAAAAATATGATTTTTATATATATGATAACGCTATAAAAATATGATTTTTATTACATGAATGGTGATATAAAGATATGATTTTTATTATATGGATAGCATAATAAAGATATGATTTTTATTATTTGAATAGCGATATAAAGATATGATTTTTATTATATGAATAGCATAATAAAAATATGACTTTTATTATATGAATAGCAATATAAAAATATGGTTTTATATATATATATAATAGCGATAAAAAAATATGATTTTTATATATAAGGACATCAAATAAAAATTTGATATATATATTATAGCGCCATAAAAATTTGATTTATATATATATGATAGCACCATTAAATTTTGATTTTTATATATATGATAGCATTATAAAAATGTGATTTTTAAATATGTATATATATAGCATTGTTAAAAATATGATTTTTAATATAAATCGTGTGAAACAGATTGCGATGGAACTGACTGGAAACAAACGGAATCCAAACCGTCCAATAAAATAATGACAGAGTGGAAACCAAAAGTGAGAACTCCTTCTCACTATATTTATTTTACAATTAAAAATATTCAAGGATGCAGACGGGGCTTAGAAGCCCCCGACACTATTTATTGTACAAACCATGTTGTTTGATTTGAATTAAATGGAGTTCAACACTCGAACTCGCATAATCAGAAAAATTGAAAGCGATGTATGGATATTGTCGACACACGGATTCCATACTCCGCAAATAGCCACTTATGGCGCCGTAAATGGCATTGGGGTAGTTGGGTATTTATTTATTTGGATGTTGATTGTAAAATTGGTTATGAATTGGTTGTGAATTGATTGGAATTGGTTTGTGTATGGCGCGAACTAGTATTAGGCGAGGGATAAGGGTAGACCTTATTTTGGTTTTAATATCCCGTCGTTATGCTGCAGAAATTTTCTAAAATGTGTTAGAAAAATTAATAGCTAGTTGAAAATATTATTTTTAACATATATATGAGATATATAAAATGGCTATGTTATGGAATAAATACTAGTTCGCTAAAAATATTATTTTTAGTTTATAACGGCGATGAATAAAATTATTTAGGCATTGTATAGAATTTGATAAGCAAAGTTATAATATTCTATATATTTATGGATAGTTAAAAATAAGTTTACACATCCATTTACAAGTCAGACGACTTGTTTATGTTCGCCTATTTTTGTGATATCGATTGGGATGATAATTTTTACACATCACCCAAGTGCACAAATAATAATAATTATTTGATGGTTGAAACCCCACACTGGTATTAGGAAGATATTTAACATACACTAGACCCAATAATTAGTTGTATGCCAATTGATTGGTCGACAGACTGTTGTAAGCATTAAATATATATATATATATATATTTAATGCTTATGCGGTTGTGTAATGCATTTTGGATGATGATTGAATGCGTATAATTGTTGTTGTATACATGTGTTGTATGAAATCCATATAAATAACATTATGTGGTAATTGACTGTGTCTGATTCCGATTCAGAAATGACGAATATTTTGAAATAACGAATATTTTAAAATAATATTCTGTAAAGGATAAAAATATGATTATTGATGTCCGATTTGGGATGGACACGAAAATAGTGAAATGTGTAATGCCGTGTTGATTAGTTTTGCGTCATTTTAATGCGAATGATATTTGTATCGATTTTATTCATTTTTATAATGAATATCGAAAAGGAAATGATTTCAAAACCTGATATTTTGAAAATATTATCATTTATATATTATAATGACAAGGAGTATTCAATTTTGATTTAAAATTGAAATGAAGTTAGAATCATTTTAAAACGAATTTATAAACGATTTATAAAATACGTTTTAAAGGGAAATCGACGAAATATATATAATATATATATATAATGGCCTGAATAGAACGTGCTGCGTCGCGACCGTTCGTAAATTTCGACCATTGACTTCGAATTGATATTACGGGAGATCCGACCGTCGGATTCTCCGAAAACCAGAACGGTTGGGTTCATATCGAAAATATATTTCCGATGAATATAAGAGATTTGAAATCTAATGGTTGGATTTGGAACTGTATCCAAATCAAATTTGGAAAAGGTTGCTGTAAGTGCAGTTCGACGACCATTTATGGAAATCGGTTGAAAGGGCCTTAATAAAATTATTAAAAATATTAATAATTTGTGTAAAATCATAATAAATGATTTGGACAGATTTTGGATAAAAAATTCCAAGTTTGAAAAGATAAAAATATATTTTTATCAAAATGAACTAGTTATTAACTAGATTTGAATTCCAATAATTTTTAAATAAAATAAATTGGATTTGTGAATGGTTTTAATATAACCAGAAATTTCAAAAGAGCAAATTGGGATGGAAATAATCTTCGGATATTTTGATATTGGATTCCGTGATTATACGGATATTGTTATGGAAATTTGGAAGATATATTTATATCGTTATTTCCAATACGATATTGTTGGTTTCGGAATTTGATATTGAATATAAGCCGATATAATTTCTATTTAGAGCCTTGTATTTAATATCAAATGGGATTTCGGGTTTGTCGTGAATGGTGTCTTCAGTAACACTGTTCTTAAACCCAGTTGAGAAAAGAATAAATCTTTTAATTAAGATTTAGAGAAGTTTACCAGTTAATTAATATTTAATTGGAATTGAATTAAGAATAGGATTTTTAGGTTTATCGTGAACGGTGTTTTCAATAACACTTGTTCTTTAACCCAATTAACAATGAAAAGATGATTTGGAATTTATAAATCTTTTAACTAAGATTTAACGGAAATTTTCCAAAGTAAAGTTTGCCAATTTAATAAAATAAATTAGGATTGAATGGAATTCGATTTGGTAATAATCGAAGTGAGCTTCTATGGAGGAAGACAGTTAGTATATATGGAATTTAAAAGGGCTTTGTCATTATTCCATTTATATTATTCGTCGGATACGGAAATTGATATCGATTATAAATTGATATGTTTTTCCGTGAAGATTCCATAATTAATGGAATGTGGTTTTGGGTTGATCGTGAACTGTGTTTTAAATGACAATGGTTCTTTAACCCAGTTAAAGACAGGATTACATGTCTGATATTGTATTTCGAACTGTATTGTTGATCTCTGATAAATATATATCTGTTTGGTGGCGGCAAATTTATTCTCTTTCTTAACACCCTTCTCTAAGATGTACGAGCTTAGAGGTTATATATCGACAGAAATCAGTGGTACGGTGTAGATTGTCAGTGTGACTTGTTTGATTTCCCAAAGTTAAATAACCATTAATAATGGTTTTTGGGAAGATTAAAACTAAGTGGAGTTTTAATGAAACTTTAATTAGATTGAAATGTGAATGTGATAATTTAAATTATCAAATTTGGGGAAATGATCGAGAATGGAGTACCACCAGTTTTACTCCAGGCGATGGTTAAATCCTCAATTAGATTTGAACAGGAAATGGTAATTAAATTTGTTGAAAACACCATGGTGTTAGATATGGAGTATTACTAGTTTTGCTCCATGGGATGAATAGGTTAGGATTTGGAAATATAACAAATGATTACTTCGATAAGGTGTGCTAATCCCGACTAGTTTGGATAAACCTTAATTTGGTTTGAGTTGATATCCAAAGGATGATTAAAGTATAAATTTAAAAGAATTTATATTTGATAAAATTAATGGGAACCTTTCCCAAAGGATATGGATATTTGAATAAAAGAATATTATGGATTGGAATGAGGCATATAGCGTGTTTTTTTAGCACCTGATTATAAGATACGTGAATTATTCGGAAAGGCCGGGTTTATACCCATTCTTAGTAATTGATTCGACGATAAGTCAACAATGAAGATGGTGGTTGAAGACCGGAGTTCTTCACATCATTTGGATGATTATTGATGTCTTGATTGGGCTATACATCCAAGACAAGGTAATAAGAGGTGATCATCCAGATGTACTTGGAGATCGATCGGATATGTGAGGAATAAGGTTCCTCCGGTTTCGTTCAGACCCCAAACGAACTAGTAAATGGATGTGTGTCTGACATTGGATTTTATTCTATGTTGATTGATTTCTATTAAATATATATCTGTTTGTTGGCGGAGAATTTATTCTCCTATTTAACACCCTTCTCTGAGACGTACGAGCTTAGAGGTTATATATCGATAGACATCAGTCGCATGGCATAAATTGCCTGTGTGGCATGTTGAGATGCAAATGGTCAAGGCTTCCGTTGAAAAGCAAAGTCTTGTGATTGATGATCAAAGCACGGCTTTAAATAGCATAGCTTTGTGTATAGCGTTAATTTGTGAGCCTCACACCTCGGTATGAGTCAAAAACAGGATCGTGACTGCAGGGAGTGCACGAGTTTCCTTCTAGCTATGGGTGGTGTCATGGTATGGAGCCCAGACAGTTATTATATTTTTACCTATGTGGATGATGGATAGCAAAGCATCTCAGATATATTGGTTACTACGGAGCCGATGGATAGGATTGGGAAACACGTGTTCAGGTATAATTAATCCGCTAAGCGTGGACCGGCCCTGAAGATCCAAGGGTTCGTCAGCGTCCGAACCCTGAGGAATTTGCTAGAGTGTCTCTAAGCCGGCGAGGATGATCCCTTCCCTCGACTCATGATGGAAATCCAATTTCCAATACGTGACATTTCGGTTTTGATTATAGAGCCAAGTATTTAGACATGATATATTGTACCCATACCGTCTATGATTGATACATTTATATTTGAAGTTGTTTTATACACTATGCACTTATAATAGTATCAAATGATTTGTTTTAAACATACAAAGCATATTTGGTTATTATAAGGGAAAACTCTATCCTCCGGCTTGCGTTGCATTGTGTGATGGGACCTAAGTCTTATAATAGCTTCATTTTTTCTAAAAGCATTGCGTTGTTTGTTATATGCACTGGTATTCTTGGGAGGAAACCCATTCCATGTTATATGGCGTGGTCCCTTGATTTACCAAATTTTAATGTAAAGTTCCATAGTTCTCACACCAGTCTCATGACTGACCTGGAGTTTATTTTTTTGAACTAAACTCTGGGCGCCCCTATTTTCCACACGGGCAGCTAGTAGTTTTGGTTTTGCAGTTATAATTTTTCCCAGGATCCTGGATTTACAACTGGAGCTATATTCGAAAAGCTCTGTATTCGTGCATCTCTTTCAGCTGTGTTATGTATTATTTTTCCGTTGTTATGTAATGTATTTTAATCTCTGATATTTTCCCATTTGTAATATTTATTCATACTCTGTAATATTCTTGTACTCTGATGTAAATTGTTGTAATAGCAATGAAATGTTCTTCTGCTTGTGCTCCGATTAGTCTTGTTCTCAAAGAAGTCCGCCTTCTTGTTCGGTTTAGGCCGGCCGGAAAGTTCGAGTCGCTACAACTGTATCAGAGCCTTAGTTTACAGAGCTCGAGAACAAGACACGTTAGAACCAAATAAAAGAATTCATCAGAGATTGGATTAGTAATATCCAATAAGAATGACTTGTTAGAGATAGGATCAGTAGTACCCCAAAACGAGTGTGAAAAGTGTTATTTTTAAAATAAAAATAAAAACAAATTTTGTTTTGAAAATTTAAACCTTATTATATGAATTTGAGTATTTTATTTTAAATTGATTTTGGACTATCAGTTATATGGAGATTTTGAATATACGTCTGATCCACGTGTATACGAAGCCTCAAATATAATGGATAGATATAGAATCATACTCTAGTCGCCCGAAGATGATTTTGATGATAGTACGTACATCATCAGTATCTATGTTCAAGTTTCGAAAGTGTGATATCTATATATTTCCAATTGACTAGTGTGATAATCAAAACTTGGCTAGGATTTATTGCTCTGATTTGGCATTAAAAATGGATTTTTGTATATATAAAAGTTATATGTTTTAGAAATTTAATTAACAAATTGATTACTGGTTGTGTTGTTTGATTATTAGTGGACTAATTAAAATATTGGAATAATAAAACCAGTAAGAGAATGAAAGGTAAATTTAGCCAAATTGAATCAAAATAATGAACTGAATTGAAAATTGAATGAAATTGTATATGTGTACATGTATATAGATGAACAGGTCATAGCAGGGAAGCTAAGAAGAGGAATAAAATTGTATGCCCGACAAATAGGTACATGTTTACTGTTTTCTTGGGTTTGATGATTTTATGAGACGATTGGCTAGCCGCTTGCCTTTTTCTTTTTCTTTTGGATTAGTGAGGGCCTTATGAGGCAAGTTGCGGTTTTAAAGGTCTCCCCGTACAAAAGAGGTTATGGAAAAAAAATTAGGGTGTTAGCCAAGTTTTTGAGAAATTAGAAAATTCTTAGAAACTAAAAAGTTGAAGAACGAAAGTTGAGTTGGTTAGTTAAACAACTTTCAGCTCTATTCCTTTTCGAGGACGAAAAGATTTTAAGTAGGGGAGAATGTAACAACCCGGATTTTCAGAACCAAATTAAAATTTTTATTTTGGCTAATTTAATGGATTTTGAATATTTAAAATGGTTTATTTTAAATAATAACAACTAAAAATTTATTTTAATCAAAGTTAGAACGTATAAAGTTATTTTAAATATAAAACGAACCTAAAATGGCGCATTAGTTTGAATATTCGATTTTAAATTTCAAATGAATGTACATGATTCAAAATAAATCAGATTTCGGTAAAAACAGAAATATTAGAATCTGTCTAATAATATCTTTCTAACGAAGTTAAGAAACTAAAATTTCATAAGAAAATTAAAAGTTATGTCCAATTTAAAATTTAAAATAGTCGTTATGGAATTTATATATATTTTATATAATATATAGCCCTTGAAATAGCTATTTTGCAAACGACCTCCGTTTTCGATGAAACCACTTTTGTTGGATCCGAAATGTCAAATTATTGTTAGATTCCAATTTTCATGATTTTTGTAATTAATATGTGAGCGTGGTGAATTAAAACGTGTTCGGTAATTTCAGTTTGAATTTAATCGACTGGAAAATGACCATTTTTCAAACGGTCTCCAAACTCAACGAAATTAGTTTTTTAGGACCATATCGTCAAAACATAACTAGATTTATTTTTCTGAATTTTTGGAGTCAGTATGTGGCCCCGGTAAATTAAAATGTACGTTGAAATCAATTTTGAACGTTATATTAATTTATATTTTAATTTTAATGAACACTGATCGAAATAGTCAAATTGGCTTATGGAACAGATCCTATTGTGTTCATAATGGGGGTATTTAGCAAGGGGCAATAGTCGTTGGGTTCGATTTGGAGTTCAAATTAAAAAATTACTTTTTGAAATTAAATTAATTTAATATATATATTTTTATATAGCCCCTTACTTTCTCTTTCCCCGATCAGTTCAAAAGAAAAAAAATTAAAAAAAACTGATGTCGCTGCTGCTCCCCGTCGCCCGCCTCCCCAACGACCGCCGCTCCCCTTGCAGGCCGCCACCTCCCAGCCGGGGCCCCCTTCCTCGTCGTTGGCCGCCACCACACCCTCTTCCTCCAATCGAAGGGCCAAAACCCCCAATTCCCCCCAAAATCCGTCGTCGTTGCCTGAGCACGGCCCCACCCTTCCTCTCCTCCGCCTCCTCCACTTCCCCCTTTCTCCGATCGAACACCGATGTCCCCCAAATCCACCTATAAGTTTTTTTATTTTTTTATTTTAAATAATTAGTTTAATTTAATTAAAAAGCATTATTTTAAATCAGTTTTATAAAAATAACATTGTGCTTAAATTTCAGATTTTTATAAATAAATATGGCATTATTTTTAAAAAAATAAAAAAATAGTATTTTTATATAACTAGCATTGTAATAAAAATATAATTTTTATAAATAAGAACATAGCATAAAAATACGATTTTTATATATATGATAGCGCTATAATAATATGATTTTTATTATATGAATAGCGATATAAAGATATGATTTTTATTATATGAATAGCATAATAAAGATATGGTTTTTAATAAATGAATAGCGATAAAGATATGATTTTTATTATATGAATAGCATAATAAAAATATGATTTTTATTATATGAATAGCATTATAGAAATATGATTTTTATATATAAGGACATCAAATAAAAATTTGATTTATATATATATAGCGATGATAAAAATTTGATTTTTATATATATGATAGCGCCATAAAAATTTGATTTTTTATATATATGATAGCGCCATAAAAAATTGATTTACATATATATATATATATGATAGCGTTATAAAAATGTGATTTTTAAATATATATAGCATTGTTAAAAATATGATTTTTAATAAAAATCGGTTGAAATAGATTGCGATGGAACCGACCGAAACAAATGGAATCCAAACCGTCCAATAAAGAATGACGGAGTGGAAACCAAAGGTGAGAACTCCTTCTCACTCTATTTATTTTACAATTAAAAATATTCTAGGATGCAGACCGGGCTTAGAGGCCCCCGACACTATTTATTGTACAAATCATGTTGTTTGATTTGAATTATATGGAGTTCAACACTAGAATTCGCACAATTACATAAATTGAAAGCGACGTATGGATATTACCTACACACGGATTCCATACTCTGCGAATAGCCACTTATGGCACCGTGAACGGCATTAGGGTAGTTGAGTATTTATTTATTTGGATGTTGATTGTAAAATTGGTTGTGCATTGATTGTGAATTGATTGGAATTGGTTTGTGTATGGCGCGAGCTAGTATTAGGCGAGGGATAAGGCTAGACCTTATTCCGGTTTTAATATCGCGTCGTTATGCTGCCGCAATTATCTAAAATGTGTAAGAAAAATTAATAACTAGTTAAAAATATTATTTTTAACATATTTATGAGATATATAAAATGGTTATGTTATGGAATAAATACTAGTTCGCTAAAAATATTATTTTTAGTTTATAACGGCGATGAATAAAATTATTTAGGCATTGTATAGAATTTTATAAGCAAAGTTTAAAAATTCTATATATTTATGGATAGTTAAAAATAATTTTACACATCCATTTACAAGTCGGACGACTTGTTTATGTTCGCCTATTTTTGTGATATCGATTGGGATGATAATTTTTACACACCGCCCAAGTGGACAAATAATAATAATTATTTGATGGTTGAAACCCACACAGATATTGGGATGATATTTGACATACACTAGTCCCAGTAATTAGTTGTATGTCAATCGATTGGTTGACAGACTGTTGTAAGCGTTAATTATTTATATTTAATGCTTATGCAGTTGTGTAACGCACTCTGGATGATGGTTGACTGTGTATAATTGTTGTTGTATACATGTGTTGTATGAAATCCATATAAATAACATTATATGGTAATTGACTGTGTCTGATTCCGATTTTGAAATAATGAATATTTTAGAATAATATTCTGTAAAGGATAAAAATATGATTTTTGATGTTCGATTTGGGATGGACACGAAAATATTGAAATGTGTAAAGCCATGTTGATTAGTTTTAAATCATTTTAACGCGAACGATATTTTTATCGGCTTTATTCATTTTTATAATGAATATCGAAAAGGAAATGATTTGAAAACCCGATATTTTGAAATATTATCATTTATATATTATAATGATAAGGAGTATTCAATTTTGTTTTAAAATTGAAATGAAGTTAGAATCGTTTTAAAACGAATTTATAACGATTGATAAAATACATTTTAAATGAAAATCGATGAAATATAATACATATATATATATATTATATATATATTTAATGGCTTGAATAGAACGCGCCGCGCCGCGATCGTTCGCGAATTTCGATCATTGACTTCGACTTGATATTACGGGCGATCCGACCGTCGGATTCTCCTAAAACCGGAACCATTGGGTTCGTATCGAAAAGAACTTTCCAACGAATATAAGATATTTTAAATCTAATGGTTGGATTTGGAATTAGTCCAAATCAAATTTGGAAAAGGTCGCTGTAAGTGTAGTTCGACAACTGTTTATGGAAATCGATTGAAAGGGCCTTAATAAAATTATTAAAAAAATATTAATAATTTGTATAAAATCATAATAAATGATTTGCAAAGATTTTGGATGAAAAATTCCAAGTTTGAAAAGATAAAAATATATTTTAATCAAAATGAACTAGTTATTAACTAGATTTGAATTCTAATAATTTTTAAATAAAATAAATTGGATTTGTGGATGGTTTTAATATAGCCAAAAATTTCCAACGAGGAAATTGGAATGAATTTGGACTGGAAATAATCTTCGGAATATTTCGATATTGGATTACATGACTATACGGATATTGTTATGGAAATTTGGAAGATATATTTATATCGTTATTTCCAATATGATATTTGTTGGTTACAAAATTTGATATTGAATATAAGCCGATATAATTTCTATTCAGTGCCTTGTATTTAATATCAAATGGGATTTTGGGTTTGTCGTGAATGGTGTCTTCAGTAACACTGTTCTTAAACCCAGATGAGAAAAGAATAAATCTTTTAATTAAGATTTGGAGAAGTTTACCAATTAATTAATATTTAATTGGAATTAAATTAAGAATTGGATTTTTGGGTTTATCGTGAACGGTGTTTTAAATAACACTTGTTCTTTAACCCAATTAACGGTGAAGAGATGATTTGGAATTTATAAATCTTTTAACTAAGATTTAATGGAAATTATCCAAAGTAAAGTTTTCTAATTTAATAAAATAAATTGGGATTGAATGGAATTCGATTTGGTAATAATCGAAGTGAGCTTCTGTGGAGGAAGTCTGTTATTATATATGGAATTTAAAACGGCTTTGTCGTTATTCCATTTATGTTATTAGTCGGATATGGAAATTGATATCGATTATATATTGATTTGTTTTTCCATGAAGATTCCATAATTAATGGAATGTGATTTTGGGTTTATCGTGAATTGTGTTTTAAATGATATTGGTTCTTTAACCCAGTTAAAGACAGGATTACATGTTTGACATTGTATTTCGAACTGTATTGTTGATCTCTGCTAAATATAAATATATATATATATATGTTTGGCGGCGGAGAATTTATTCTCTTGCTTAACACCCTTCTCTAAGACGTACGAGCTTAGAGGTTATATATCGGCAGAAATCAGTGGTGCAGTGTAGATTGTCAGTGTGACATGTTTGACTTCCTAAACTTAAATAATCATTAATAATGGTTTTTGGGAATATTACAACTAAGTGGAGTTTCAATGAATCTTTAATTAGATTGAAATGTGAATGTGATAATTTAAATTATCAAATTTGGGGAAATGATCGAGAATGGAGTACCACCAATTTTACTCCAGGCGATAGTTAAATCTTTAATTAGATTTGAACAGAAAATGGTAATTAAATTTACCAATAACACTGTGGTGTTAGATATGGAGTATTACCAGTTTTGCTCCATGGGATGAATAGGTTGGGATGGGAAATATAACAAATGATTACTTCGGTAAGGTGCGCTAATCTCGACTAGTTTGGATAAACCTTAATTTGGTTTGAATTGATATCCAAAGGATGATTAAAGTATAAATTTAAAAGAATTTATATTTGATAAAATTAATGGGAACCTTTCCCAAAGGATATGGATATTTGAATAAAAGAATATTCTAGATTGGAATAAGGCGTATATTGTGTTTTTGTAGCACCTGATTATAAGATACGTGAATAATTCGGAAAGTCCGGGTTTATACCCATTCTGATTAATTGATTCGACGATAACTCGATGATGAAGACGGTGGTTGAAGACCGGAGTTCTTCACATCGTTTGGATGATTACTGATGTCTTGATTGGGTTGTACATCCAAGACAAGGTAATAAGTGGTGATCATCCAGACGTACTTGGAGATCGACCAGGTATGCGAGGAATAAGGTGCCTCCGGTTTCATTCAGACCCTGAACGAACTAGTAAATGGATGTGTGTCTGACATTAGATTTTATTCTATGTTGATTGATTTCTATTAAATATATATTCGTTTGGTGGCGGAGAATTTATTCTCTTGTTTAACACCCTTCTCTGAGACGTACGAGCTTAGAGGTTATATATTGATAGACATCAGTCGCATGGCTTGAATTGCCAGTGTGGCATGCTGAGATGCAAATGATCAAGGCTTCTATTGAAAAGCAGAGTCTTGTGGTTGATGATCAAAGCACAACTTTAAATAGCATAGCTTTGTGTATAGCGTTAATTCGCGAGCCTCACACCTCGGTATGAGTCAAAAACGGGATCGTGACTGCAGGGAGTGCACGACGTTTCCTTCAACCTATGGTTGGTGTCATGGTATGGAGCCCAGACATTTATTATATTTTTAGCTATGTGGATGTTGGATAGCGAGGTGCCTCGGATATATCGGTTACTACGAAGCCGATGGATGGACCGGGAAACATGTGTTCAGGTATAATTAATCCACTAAGTGGTACCGGCCCTGAAGATCCAAGGGTTCGCTAGCATATGAACCCTGAGGCATTTGCTAGAGTGTCTCGAAGCTGGTAAGGATGATCCCTTGCCTCAATTCATGACGGAAATCCAGTTTCCAATACGTGACATTTCTGTTTTGATTGTAAAGCCTAGTATGGCGACATGATATATGGTACTCATGTCGTCTATGACTGATACATTTATATTTGAAGTTGTTTTATACACTATGCACTTATAATAGTATCAAATGATTTGTTTTACATGTACCAAGCATATTTTGGCTATTATATGGGAAAACTCTATCCTTCGCCTTGCATTGCATTGCATTGTGTGATGGGACCTGAGTCTTATAATAGCTTCATTTTTCGAAAAAGCATTGCGTTGTTTGTTATATGCACTGGTATTCGTGGGAGGAAACCCGTTCCGTGTTATACGGCGTGATCCCTTCATTTACCAAATTCTAATGTAAAGTTCCAAATAACTTTTTTAGTTCTCACACCAGTCCCATGACTGACTTGGAGTTTATTGTTTTAACCTAAACTCTGGGTGCCCTTATTTTCCATACGGGAAGCTAGTAGTTTTGGTTTTGCATATATTATTGTTCCCAGGATCCTCGATTTATAGCTGGAGCTATATTCGGAAAGCTCTGTATCCGTGTATCTCTTTCAGCTGTGCTATGTATTATTTCCGCTGCTATGTAATGTATTTTAATCTCTGATGTTATCCAATTTGTAATATTTATCCATACTTTGTAATATTCTTGTACTATGATGTAAATTGTTGTAACAGCAATGAAATATTCTTATGTTTGTGCTCTGATTAGTCTTGTTCTCAAAGCAATCCGCCTTCTTGTTCGGTTTAGGCCAACCGGGAATTTCGGGTCACTACAGTTAGCAGAACTATTTATATGTACCATACCAACTTGTTTTCCTTGCTTCATATGTTTTTCAGGTTTAGTAGTATATGCTGTTCAAAATTTTCCAATTTTTGAAGTTCCATTTCAATGTGTTAGAGTCTTTGGTCGGCCTTATTCCTTAAATTCTTCTCCTCATCTTGTTGTTTTACCACACTATTCATCTTGTAACAACCCGGATTTTCAGAACCAATTTAAAAAATTTATTTTAGTTATTTTAATGGATTTTGAATATTTAAAATGATTTATTTTAAATAATAACGATTTATAATTTATTTAAATAAAAGTTAGAACGAATAAATTTATTTTAATTATAAAACGAGCCTGAAATGGCGTGGTAGTTTGAAAATTCGATTTCAAATTTCAACTGAATGTACAGGATTCAAAATAAATCGGATTTCAGTGAAACCAGAAATATTTGAATCTATTTAATTATATCTATCTAACGAATGTGAAAAATCCAGATTTCATAACGGGAATTGAAAGTTATATCCAGTTTAAAATTCATAATAGTCATTATGGAATTTATGTATATTTTATATAATATATAGCCCTTAAAAATAGCCATTTTGCAAACGACCTCCGCTTTCAACAAGACCGCTTTTTTTGGATCCGGAATGTCAAATTATTGCTAGATCCCAATTTTCATAATTTTTGGAATTAATATGTGAGCGCAGTAAATTTAAACACGTTTGGTAATTTCAGTTTGAATTTAATCGACTGGAAAATGACCATTTTTCAAACGGCCTCCAAATTCGATGAAACTAGTTTTATTAGGACTGTATCGTCAAAACATAGCTAGATTTATTTTTCGAGAATTTTGAGACGACCCCAAACCCCGTACTGACGGTGGCAAGGGTAATCCGTGGAATATAACACAGAAACAGATAATAGCAGAACATAAATAAATAAATACACCCGATAATGAACAATAGAATATACTGGATTAACGTAATCATCAGAGTTACACAGTATACAGGATCATACTTAGTACAAATACAGTTCAGCTATAAATAAATGTCTATAACGGAAAAATGTACAATAGGAGCTGAACAACATAAAAAGAGATAAATAATAGAATCCATCTTCAGCTCCAGCTATCCAGAAAAAGCCAGCTAAAACCTGAATACAAGGTTGCCCGTGTAGAAAAAGGGGCACCCGAGTTTGAAAGTGAAACAAACTACGAGTCAGTCATGGGACTGGTATGAGAAATCTACTCAACACATTTGAAATAAGGCTAATCACAGGACCACGCCACTTTCGTGGAACGGGTTTACTCCATTGGATTGCCAGTGCTTTAAAAACAAATCTTTCTTTTAAACATCGCAATGCTTTTTATAAAAATGAAGCCATTATAAGACTCAGTTCCCATCACACAATGCAACGCAAACCGGAGGATAGAGTTTTTACCTTATAACGGCCAAAATATGCTTGATACGAATAAAACAAAGGCATTTGATATTATTGCTAGTGTTTATATGTTTTGAAAACAATTTCAAATCATAACTATCAATCATAGACGGCATTAATGCCCCATACCACTATGTCGCCATATATAGGTATACAATCAAAACCGCACAGTCACGTATTTGGAAATTGGATTTCCGTCATGAACCAAGGCAAAAGATAGTCCTTACCGAATTCGAGATGCTCTAGCCCGTGTCTCAGGATCAGAACGCATCGACCCTTGGAGCGACAGGGCCGGTCCACCGATGTGGATTAAAATTCCTGAGCACTACGTTTCCCCGCCCTATGGGGCGTAAGTGAGCCAACGAATGACTCCATCGGTCCCGGATCGACCGATATATCTGAGGCGCCTCGCTATCCATCATCCACATAAGTAAAATGTCGGGCCATGTAAAAACACCGACACAACTCCTAGCTAGAAAGAAACGCATGCCCTCCCTGAGGTCCTTCTCCCGTTTCTGGTTCATACCGGGGAGTGAGGCTCGCGAATTCACGTTATACACAAAGCTACGCCACAAAGGCGGTGCTTTGATCATCACCACAAGACTTTGCTTTTCAACAGAAGCCCTGATCATTTGCCACTTAGGCATGCCTCACTAGCAATTCATGCCATGCGACTGATGTCCATCGATATACAACCTCTGAGCTCGTGCGTTTCAGAGAAGGACGTTAAGCAAAAGAATAAATTCTCCACCGCCAAACAGATGTATATTTAATAGAGATCAATCAACACAGAATAAAATCCAATGTCAGACACACAGTCCATTTACAAGTCCGTTCTGGGTCTGAACGAAACCGGAGGCACTATATACCTCGCAAACCCATCGACCACCACGTACGTCTGGACGATCACCACTCATTATCCATATTTCGGGATGCCTCCCAATCAGGACCTCGGTTACCATCCAAACGAGGTGAAGATCTCCGGTCTTCGACACCGTCTTCATCTTCGACTTCTTATCGTCGATTCAGTATTTCAGAATGGGATAAACCCGGTCTTTCTGAGCAACTCGCGCATATAATCAACAAGTGCAACACTAACATACACATGCATCATTTCAATTCATTAGTCACTAACTGTCAATCAGTAAGAGAACGATTTCCCAAATATTAACCCCGAAGGCCGAAACCAACATCAGATCAACCCCCAGGAAACCATTCGGCTTAGCCAACCTTCAGTTAATTTCTAAATTCACATCCATATCGCTTATAATATTTTATAACGATTTATCGCTATTTTTATTTATTTTAAAATAGCCAATTTACTCAAAACGACGCTTTGGGCCATAACACGGCCGTGGCGCTGTTTTTCTCCAGATTTTATTTACACATATCTGAAAATTTAACCGTTGGATCTTCACAAATTTACATCATTAGGAAGATCTTTTCTAAACGAATCCAACGGTTCCAGTTTAGGGAAAATCCGACGGTCGGATCTCCCGGTATAATCGTTTGAAGTTTCGATTTCAAAATACGAACTGCAACGTCATTATTCGATTAAATATAATTATATTTATATATATATATATAAAAATATATAATCGATTCTGACGCTTTTTTTCTTCAGATTTTATTTAAATATTCCAGACAATCCAACCATTTGATTTTTACAAAGTTGGTGCCGTTGGAAAGATATTTTCAAAGCGAACCCAACGGTTGCGATTTCAGGAAAATCCGATGGTCGGATCTCCCGTACTAATCGTTTGAAATCACGATTTCAAAATACGAACTGCAGCGTCGTTTTTCGATATATTTCAATTCTATTTAAATATATATATATCGATTCTTCGATTTCAAAGCTATATTCTTTTCATACATTTGATAAAGATAATATTTTTATCTAACTGTCTTCTATTTCAACACTTCACTATATTTGACAATTCATGTATATAATAAAAATGTGATTTTTATTGTAAAACAATTCATTTCAAAACACTATTATTTTATATAGTTCATATAGGTAATAAAAATAGGATTTTTATTATAAAACAATTTCTTTCAAAACAAGATTATTTTATATAGTTCATATAGATGATAAAAATGTGATTTTTATATTTAAAACACGAACACCATTCAACACATGAATTTCAATTCAACGAATG
Organism: Allium sativum; assembly: GCA_030737875.1. NCBI lineage: Eukaryota > Viridiplantae > Streptophyta > Magnoliopsida > Asparagales > Amaryllidaceae > Allium > Allium sativum. The sequence continues at coordinate 1,038,458,942 of CM060916.1, read as the reverse complement.
AATATCGACGCAACACATGAAGGCTTTCTATTCAACGTAATAAATATAGTTTCAACAAATGCAAATAATTCAAACACATGAATATTATTCAAAATTTCGGCAGCATAACGGCAGGGTGGTTAAAACCGGGATCGTCCCTAGTACGGCTCCTCGCTCTGCCTTAAAACCTCGCGGTTTTTGACAATGGGGAATCATGCATCTAGTTTGCACGCAGGCGGCATGTATATTTATTTCATTTCCACAAACTAATCCTATGTGGTTTCAACCAAATATTTCTTAACCACAAACGGGTATTTTTCAACCACAATCAATCAATATCAACCACAAACAATTCCAATCAACCATTCACTATCAATCAATTTTCACACCAATCACAACCAATAAATATCGTATATGGTTTGTGTACGAGGGGCGTATATATATATATATAGCAATTCACTTCTATTTCAACACATATATAATTTTTACAATGCATATATAACTTATACATCGAACGTACAACTTATACAACGCTTATACATGAGGTGTATAACGCTTATATAACCCATACATCGACTATATAATTTATACATCGTCGTTTTCCATATCGTTTATTAATTAGAAATCTCACATTGGGTTCCACTCCACCAAAAATAGCAGAAGGCTCAGAAAAATATGCGGTTTCTTATAAAATGTAGAAGACGTCCACACGGTCACGATGTTTCTTGTTTCATCGAATTTCGTCAAGAAACGAAAAAGATATAATTTTTCAAAGTTTGCAACGCTTTAAAACTGTTGAAATCAGTTTTAAATATACAAGGCTGTACCTCTCTGAAAATCTTCAAAACTAGGTCACGATTTATCTTCCAATCCGTTGATTGTTGCTTCGATCGGCCAGCGCCACCTTGTCGGGCTAGGAGAGGCGCACGTGCGCCAGGAGGTGGGGCCAGTTCGGTGGTCCCTGTAGGCGGCGGCGGCGAATTGAAGTCGTCGACTTCGAACTGGTAGATCTCGACGCTGGGGCGACTAGAAAACACGAGGTCGGTCTTGATTTGAAGAGGGGGAAGAGACCTTCGAAAAGTTCAACTGCAGGGGGTGGCAAAAACGCCTGTGGCGGCGGCGATCGGGCTGGGAAGCTTCGACTGTGTTTCCGTCGTTCGTCGGGGAGAGAGAAAGAGTTTTCTTTTTTTTATAAAAATTTTGAATGGTTGGTGGGTTTTAAAGGGGTTTTCTGACACGACCACCAATCTAAACCCAACGACTGTCGTCCTTAGTGTTTTACCCCCATTCCGAACACAATGGGATAAGTTTCGTAGGCCCATTCGACTATTCCAGTTAGTTTTCCTTCAAATTAAAATATAAAACATTTAATATTTGATTTGGACGTACATTTCAATTTTCCAGGGACACAAACTGATTCGAAAAATTCCAGAAAAATAAATCTGGCTATGTTTTGACGATACGGTCCCAACAAAACTAGTTTCGTCGAATTCTGAGACTATTTGCAAAAAGGCCCATTTCTGGTCGATCCAATTTAACTGTAATTGACCAAAACACATTTTCCTTTTCCACGCTCACATACTAGCATCAAAAATTATGAAATTTGAAACCTAGCAATAACTTCACATCCCGGATCCAACAAAAGTGGTTTCGTCGAATTCCGAGGTCGTATGCAAAATGGCCAATTTCACGGGCCATATAAATTCCATAGCGACCTTTCTGAAAATTCATTCGGCCATAACTTTTGCTTTCCGCTATGAAACTTCGATTATTCAGATTCGTTATATTCACTAACAGATTTAAATAATTTTGGTTTCACTCAAATCCGTTTTGTTTTGCACCCGGTACAGTCCGAAAAAGTTTGAATTCAATTTTTGAAACTGCAGCGCCATTCCAGGCCTTGTTTATAATTAGAATTAATTATATTTGTTTTCAATTATCGATTCAAACTCAGTTTTCATTTCTATTATTTAAAATATTTATTTTAAATATTTAAAATCCATTATTTTAGCCAATTTAAAAAATTTAAATTGGTTCAGATTTTCTGGGTCGTTACAATCTCCCCCACTTAAAACTTTTCGTCCCCGAAAAGGAACGAAGTCGAAAGTGGTTTGATTAATCAACTCTACGTTCAATCTGGCTTCCATTCTCCAACTTTTCAGTTTCTGAGAATTTTCAAATTCTTCAAAAATTTGGCTAACACCCGGAATTTTCGAAAAATTTCGCCATAACCTCCTTTGTACGGGGAGAGGTTTGGAAATTTATTAGGCCGTATTAGGTACCCAATAAATCCTAATAAGCATACACATATTTATAGTGATATATTCTGGTGTTTACAGGGGAGCGTGTATTGATAATAACTCCAGAGAATAAATTCTCGTCACCCTGTCAAAGCCTGAGGGAGTGTGTATTTTAAATGCTCCAGAGGATAAATCCTCGTCACCTCGTCCCGTGTGGGAAATAAATAGTCCATGTGTCGTATCTAATAACTAGAGAGACGTTGTTATTGTCAACTCCAGACCCGTGTGGGGTTTTTATTAATCTGGCAATTTAGATGTTACAATTTAAATTGTCCATATCAGTCATCAGTTCAACCTGTAAAATATAGTCCTCGCCATACAAGCCTCTCGCTCGTATGGTAAATCTTCCACCTCGTCACACAAGCTCCAAATGCTTATGTGGTATATGATGAAGTATGCCTATCTTCAGAAGTATGCCATGTAATGTAGTTCAAAATTAATTGTTACTATCCTATGGCGACATTTATTATTTCACACAGAACAACCATCACTCCGCATCCAATGGCATTCACTGGAGTTGATATAATAATATTTCGCATCCAACTCATTAAGGTTTACCTATTTGTTGGGCACACAAATAAAATCTTTACTCAACAGCTATCCATTTACCTGTTCAAACATATGTAATGCACATGTACATATTTCTATCTATTTTCTAATCAGTTCAATGTGTGATATAATCGAATAAATTCTACCATTCATTCTATTATTGATTAAATTAACTATCGTTTTAATAATTTTAATTAATCAAATCTACTATCACACAACACAAACAACAATCAAATTGTTTTCAACTTTTTAACTTTTCAAATATATATCTTTTATATATTCAAAAATCATATTTCTAAAACCAGACTATATATATAATCCGAAATACGTTATTTATAAACATATAACTCTCGACTCGTTCTGGGGCACTTCCGACCCCATCTCTAACGAGTTGTTCTGATTCTGCTGTACTCATACTAGGATATTATTGATCCTATCTGTATAGAGTTACCTGTCCTAGAACACTACTGATTCTATTTCTGGCGAGTTCGTTATATGTTATATTCCAGAACTAAGCTTAACCAAAGCTCTGATACCAAATTGAGACGACCCCAAACCCCGTACTAACGGTGGCAAGGGTAATCCGTGGAATATAACACAGAAACAGATAATAGCAGAACAGAAATAAATAAATACACCCGATAATGAACAATAGAATATACTGGATAAATGTAATCATCATAGTTACACAGTATACAGGATCATACTTAGTACAAATACAGTTCAGCTATACATAAATGTCTACAGCGGAAAACAAACATAATGTACAATAGGAGCTGAACAGCATAAAAAGAGATAAATAATAGAATCCATCTTCAGCTCCAGCTATGCAGAAAAAGCCAGCTAAAACCTGAATACAAGGCTGCCCGTGTAGAAAAAGGGGCACCCGAGTTTGAAAGTGAAACAAACTACGAGTCAGTCATGGGACTGGTATGAGAAATCTACTCAACACATTTGAAATAAGGCTAATCACAGGACCACGCCACTTTCGTGGAACGAGTTTACTCCATTGGATTGTCAGTGCTTTAAAAACAAATCTTTCTTTTAAACATCGCAATGCTTTTTATAAAAATGAAGCCATTATAAGACTCAGTTCCCATCACACAATGCAACGCAAACCGGAGGATAGAGTTTTTACCTTATAACGGCCAAAATATGCTTGATACGAATAAAACAAAGGCATTTGATATTATTGCTAGTGTTTATATGTTTTGAAAACAATTTCAAATCATAACTATCAATCATAGATGGCATTAATGCCCATACTACTATGTCGCCATATATAGGTATACAATCAAAACCGCACAGTCACGTATTTGGAAATTGGATTTCCGTCATGAACCAAGACAAAAGATAGTCCTTACCGAATTCGAGACGCTCTATCCCGTGTCTCAGGATCAGAACGCATCGACCCTTGGAGCGACAGGGCGGGTCCACCGATGTGGATTAAAATTCCTGAGCACTACGTTTCCCCGCCCTATGGGGCGTAAGTGAGCCAACGAATGACTCCATCGGTCCCGGATCGACCGATATATCTGAGGCGCCTCGCTATCCATCATTCACATTAGTAAAATGTCGGGCCGTGTAAAAACACCGACACATCTCCTAGCTAGAAAGAAACGCATGCCCTCCCTGAGGTCCTTCTCCCGTTTCTGGTTCATACCGGGGAGTGAGGCTCGCGAATTCATGTTATACACAAAGCTATGCCACACAGGCGGTGCTTTGATCATCACCACAAGACTTTGCTTTTCAACAGAAGCCCTTATCATTTGCCACTTAGGCATGCCACACTAGCAATTCATGCCATGCGACTGATGTCCATCGATATACAACCTCTGAGCTCGTGCGTTTCAGAGAAGGACGTTAAGCAAAAGAATAAATTCTCCGCGGTCAAACAGATGTATATTTAATAGATATCAATCAACACAGAATAAAATCCAATGTCAGACAGACAGTCCATTTACAAGTCCGTTCTGGGTCTGAACGAAACCGGAGGCACTATATACCTCGCAAACCCATCGACCACCACGTACGTCTGGACGATCACCACTCATTATCCATATTTCGGGATGCCTCCCAATCAGGACCTCGGTTACCATCCAAATGAGGTGAAGATCTCCGGTCTTCGACCACCGTCTTCATCTTCGATTTCTTATCGTCGATTCAGTATTTCAGAATGGGATAAACCCGGTCTTTCTGAGCAACTCGCGCATATAATCAACAAGTGCAACACTAACATACACACACATCATTTCAATTCATTAGTCACTAACCGTCAATCAGTAAGAGAACGATTTCCCAAATATTAACCCCGAAGGCCAAAACCAACATCAGATCAACCCCCAGGAAACCATTCGGCTTAGCCAACCTTCAGTTAATTTCTAAATTTCACATCCATATCGTTTATAATATTTTATAACGATTTATCGCTATTTTTATTTATTTTAAAATAGCCAATTTACACAAAACGACGCTTCGGGCCATAACGCGGCCGTGGCGCTGTTTTTATCCAGATTTGATTTACACATATCTGAAAATTTAACCGTTGGATCTTCAAAAAATTTACATCATTAGAAAGATCTTTTCAAAACGAATCCAACGGTTCCAGTTTCGGGAAAATCCGACGGTCAGATCTCCCGGTATAATCGTTTGAAGTTTCGATTTCAAAATACGAACTGCAGCGTCGTTATTCGATTAAATATAATTATATATATATAAATATAATCGATTCTGGCGCTGTTTTTCTTCAGATTTGATTTAAACATTCCAGACAATCCAACCGTTGAATTTTTACAAAGTTGGTGCCGTTGGAAAGATATTTCCAAAGCGAACCCAACGGTTGCGATTTCAGGAAAATCCGATGGTCGGATCTCCCGTACTAATCGTTTGAAATCACGGTTTCAAAATACGAACTACAGCATCGTTTTTCGATATATTTCAATTCTATTTAAATATAAATATCGATTCTTCGATTTCAAAGCTATATTCTTTTCATACATTTGATAAAGATGATATTTTTATCTAACTGTCTTCTATTTCAACACTTCACTATATTTGAAAATTCATGTATATAATAAAAATGTGATTTTTATTATAAAACAATTCATTTCAAAACACTATTATTTTATATAGTTCATATAGGTAACAAAAATAGGATTTTTATTATAAAACAATTTCTTTCAAAACAAGATTATTTTATATAGTTCATATAGATGATAAAAATGTGATTTTTATATTAAAACACGAACACCATTCAACACATGAATTTCAATTCAACGAATGAATATCGACGCAACACATGAAGGCTTTCTATTCAACAAAATAAATATAGTTTCAACAAATGAAAATAATTCAAACACATGAATATTATTCAAAATTTCGGTAGCATAACGGCAGGGTAGTTAAAACCGGGACCGTCCCTAGTACGGCTCCTCGCTCTACCTTAAAACCTCGCGGTTTTTGACAATGGGGAATCATGCATCTAGTTCGCACGCAGGCGGCATGTATATTTATTTCATTTCCACAAACTAATCCTATGTGGTTTGAACCAAATATTTCTTAACCACAAACGGGTATTTTTCAACCACAATCAATCAATATCAACCACAAACAATTCCAATCAACCATTCACTATCAATCAATTTTCACACCAATCACAACCAATAAATATCGTCCATGGTTTGTGGACGAGGGGCGTACATATATATATATATATATAGCAATTCACTTCTATTTCAACATATATATAATTTTTACAATGCATATATATCTTATACATCGAACGTACAACTTATACAACGCTTATACATGAGGTGTACAACGCTTATATAACCCATACATCGACTATATAATTTATACATCGTCGTTTTCCATATCGTTTATTAATTAGAAATCTCACATTGGGTTCCACTCCACCAAAAATAGCAGAAGGCTCAGAAAAATATGCGGTCTCTTATAAAATGTAGAAGACGTCCACACGGTCACGATATTTCCTGTTTCATCGAATTTCGTCAAGAAACGAAAAAGATATAATTTTTCAAAGTTTGCAACGCTTTAAAACTATTGAAATCAGTTTTAAATATACAAGGCCGTACCTCTCTGAAAATCTTCAAAACTAGGTCGCGATTTATCTTCCAATCCGTTGATTGTTGCTTCGATCGGCCAGCGCCACCTTGTCGGGCTAGGAGAGGCGCACGTGCGCCAGGAGGTGGGGCCAGTTCGGTGGTCCCTGTAGGCGGCGGCGGAGAATTGAAGTCGTCGACTTCGAACTGGTAGATCTCGACGCTGGGGCGACTAGAAAACACGAGGTCGGTCTTGATTTGAAGAGGGGGAAGATACCTTCGAAAAGTTCAACTGAAGGGGGTGGCGAAAATGCCTGTGGCGGCGGCGATCGGGCTGGGATGCTTCGACTGTGTTTTCGTCGTTCGTCGGGGAGAGAGAAAGAGTTTTCTTTTTTTTTATAAAAATTTTGATTGGCCGGTGGGTTTTAAAGGGGTTTTCTGGCACGACCACCAATCTATACCCAACGACTGTCGTCCCTAGCGTTTTACCCCCATTCCGAACACAATGGGATATGTTTCGTAGGCCCATTCTACTGTTTCAGTCAGTTCTCCTTCAAATTAAAATATAAAACATTTAATATTTAATTTGAACGTACATTTCAATTTGCCAGGGCCACAAACTAATTCGAAAAATTCCAGAAAAATAAATCTGGCTATGTTTTGACGATACGGTCCCAACAAAACAAGTTTCGTCGAATTCGGAGACCGTTTGCAAAAAGGCCCATTTCTGGTCGATCCAATTTAACTATAATTGACCAAAACACATTTTCCTTTGCCACGCTCACATACTAGCTTCAAAAATTATGAAATTTGAAACCTAGCAATAACTTCACATACCGGATCCAACAAAAGTGGTTTCGTCGAATTCCGAGGTCGTATGCAAAATGGCCAATTTCACGGGCTATATAAATTCCATAGCGACCTTTCTGAAAATTCATTCGCCCATAACTTTTGCTTTCCGCTATGAAACTTCGATTTTTCAGATTCGTTAGAAAGGTATTCACTAACAGATTTAAATATTTTTGGTTTCACTCAAATTCGTTTTGTTTTGCACCCGGTACAGTCCGACAAAGTTTGAATTCAATTTTTGAAACTGCAGCGCCATTCCAGGCCTTGTTTATAATTAGAATTAATTATATTCGTTTTCAATTGTCGATTCAAACTCAGTTTTCATTGCTATTATTTAAAATATTTATTTTAAATATTTAAAATCCATTATTTTAGCCAATTTAAAATTTTTAAATTGGTTCAGATTTTCTGGGTCGTTACAAATTTTTGGAGTCATTATGTGGCCCCGTTAAATTAAAATGTACATTTAAAATTCAATATATATGGATTTATATTTAGATTTTGATAAAAACTAATAAAAACAGCTGAATTGGCTTACAAAACATATCCCATTGTGGCCGGAATGAGGGTATTTGGCTAGGGGCGATAGTCGTTAGGATTCGTTTGGAGTTAGAAGCAATAAACAAGTAAAATTGGAATTTATTGAATTAAATAATATTAAAATATTCTATAAATACCCCTAAACCCTAATTTCATTCTTCCGCCGTCATCCCTCTTCGATGGCTAGATTGATCCTAATTTCGATCTCCTTTCTCCCCCAATCCACACTGAATTAAAACAATGTTCCAAATCAAAAATGAAAGAGCAACTCAAGCTCTAGAAGATAAATGGGCGAGATCGATTATAACATAGTGGATAGGGAGAATTTTGTGCTTGAAGTCGTTAGATTTGAATGCCGTTTAAGGCAAGGAAGGAGCACCGAGTTCATCAGCGTTTGGCACGGGAGATGGTGGCGGACGTGGCGTTCAAGTGATGGCCTCCGATGTGGATCACAGTGATCGGAGGAGCGGCGGTGGTGGATTCTCCGATGAGGGCTGATGGGTTTCTTAGTCGATGGTTACAAGAAAAACTGGGTGAGGGAGAAAAAGAATTAGCCGTTGATTTTGGAAATAAATGTAAATAATTAGTGTTATTAACCTTGTTCAATTATTTTTAATCAATCGTTATGCAATCAAAAGATTAAACTACCATATATTATTCATACGACAATAGAATTGAACACTTTCAGAAGCGTTGGAACCTCGACAACAAGATCTACACGATGGAACCGACTAGATCAAAAAAGGAACAAGCTAAAATTTAGGCAAAATTAAATTCAAAACAGAAAAAGGTGATTTTTATTATGAATAGAATTGTTTTTAAAATCTGGTTTTAAATATATCTAATAATAATAAAAATCTGATTTTTATTTGAATGACTTTGCAATGAAAATGTGATTTTTATTACATATATAACATTGGAATAAAATCTGATTTTTATATATGTAAGCATTGTTTTAAAAATAGGATTTTTAATAGAAAAAACATTGTTTTCAAAATATGGCTTTTAAAAATAGTTTTAGATTAAAAATAAATTTTTTATAGAAATAGTTCTAGATTTAAAAATGTAATTTTTATTATATATAAATTGAGATAAAAATGTGATTATATATATATATATAACGTTATAAAAAAAGGGATTTTTAAATATAAAAATAGTATTGTTTTAAAATATAAATAACATTTTTTTATTTTCATATTTTAAATAAATTAACATTATTTTAAAGATTTGAATTTTTAATTAAATAACATGGATTAAAAATATGATTTATATATATATAGTTTTAGAATAAAAATATGATTTTCAATAAATATAACATAAATAAGAATATGATATTTAATGTATATAACATAGATAAAAATGTAAATTTTTTAATATATATAGCGTAATAAAAATGTGATTTTTATTTATAAAGATCGGTGTTTAAAAATTTGATTTTTAATACATATACCGCGTAAAACAGATTGCGATGGAACTGTCTGGAAACAAAGCGGAATCCAAACCGTACCAGAAATTCAGAAATACACACTGATGGAGTGGAACCCAAGGTGAGAACTCCTTCTCACTCTAATTATTTTACAGTTAAATATATACTAGGATGCAGACGGTGCTAAGCAGCACCCGACACTATTTATTGTAGAAACCAAGGTTGTTTGTTTGAACTGTATTGTTTGTTATTGTGATGTTGAAATGTTTTAATGTATTAAAACAATAATGTTAACATTAATGCGGTAGTAGAAATTAAATTATAAATATTCATTTATAATTTAAACAGTAAAAATTGGATAATTAGAAAAATAATTCAAACCGAATTGGAATTGGTTAAATTCATTAACCAATGATTTATTTAGATTAACTGTTGTTGTTTGAAATCCCCACATGGATATTGGGATAATATTTGACATATACTATTCCCAATATTTATTTGTATGTCAATCGTTGGATTGACATGCTGTGATGAGCGTTATTTAATTTTATGCTCATACAGTTGTAAATTTCACTTTGGATGTGAATGGACGGTTTAATGATTATTTATCATTATTGTTAAATACGTGCGATGTATGAAATCCATATAACTAAAGTTATATGGTAATATTTTAAATAAAGAATATTTTTAAAATAAAGAATATTTTAAAATAACGAATATTTTAAAATAGTATTCAATGAAGAATAAAATTTTGATTTTGATGTCCGTTTTTGGATGGACATAAAAATATTGAAATGTGAAGCCGAGTTAAGTAGCAAACGTCATTTTAACCCGAATGGGTTTATCATTCAATTTTACTCATATTATAATGAATATCGAAAAGAAGTGATTTCAAAATCTAATATTTTGAAAATATTATCATTTTAATATGATAAAGATATAGAATATTCAATTTTTGATTTAAAAACTAAAAACGAAGATAAAATCGTTTTAAAATGAATTTATGAACGATTTATAAAATACGATTTCAATGGAAATCGACGATATATATATTATATATATTTTATGGCCTGAATAGTACGCGCCGCGCAATGACCATTCACGAATTTTGACCACTAACTTTAAATTGGCGTAACGGGAGATCCGACCGTCGGATTCTCCTAAAACCAGAACCGTTAGGTTCGTATTGAAAAGAGCTTTCCAATGAATATAAAAGATTTGAAATCTAATGATTGGATTTGGAATTTTGTCCAAATCAAATTTGGAAAAGGTCGCTTGGATGTAGTTCGGTGGCCGTTATTGGAAACCGAATGTAAAGGCCTTAATAAAATCATTAAAAATATGAAAAAATTATGTAAAATCATAATAAATGATTTGGAAAGATTTTGGATGAAAAAATTCAAGTTTGAAAAGATTAAAATATATTTTAATCGAAATGAACTAGTTATTAACCAGAAAAGTAATCCAATGTTTTAAAAAAAAAAAATGGATTTGTAAATGGTTTTAACATAACCAGAATTTTCCAAAGTATGAATTGGAATGGAAATATCTTTAGAATATTTCTATATTGGATTCCGTGATTATACGGATATTGTTGAGGAATTTGGAAGATATAAATATTGTTATTCCCAATACGATATTTGTTGATTTAAGAAATTGATATTGAATATAAGCCGATATAATTTCTATCCAGAGCTTTTTATTTAATGTCAAATTGGATTTTGGGTTTGTCGTGAACGGTGTCTTAAATAACACTGTTCTTAAACCCCGTGTGAAAAGAATAAATCTTTTTAATTAAGATTATTAGAGTTTCCAATTATATTTAGTATTTGGAATAAAATGAAATGTGAATTGGGTTTATTGTGAACTGTGTTTTTAAAGGCATTCGTTTTTTAACCCGATTAACAGTGAAAATATAATTTTGGAATTTATAAATCTTTTAGTTAAGCTTATTAGCGTTTCCAATTATATTTAGTAATTGGAACAAAATGTAATGTGAATTGGATTTATTGTGAACTGTGTTTTTAACAACAATTCGTTCTTTAACCCGATTAACAGTGAAAATATAATTTGGAATTTATAAATCTTTTATTAAGATTTAAATGGAAATTTTCCAAAGTAAAGTTTTCCAATTTAATAAAAGAAATTGGAATTGAGCGGAATTCGATTTAATAATAATTGAGATGAGCTTCTGCGAATGAAGACCGTTACTATTTATGGAATTTAAAAAGGCTTTGTCGTTATTCCATTTATATTATTAGTATGATACGGAAATTTGTATCAATTATATATTGATCCGTTTTCCGTGAAGATTCCATAGTTAATGGAAGATGATTTGGGTTTATCGTGAACTGTGTTTTAAATGACATTGGTTCTTTAACCTAGTTAAAGATAAGATTAATTTCTTAAATTTGAATAATCATTATGTAATGATTTTTGAGATTAAAACTGAACTATAGTTTTAATGAATCTTTAATTAGATTAAAATGAGAATGGGATAATTAAATTTATCGAATTCTTGAAATGATCGAGAATGGAGTACCACCAATTTTACTCCAGGCGATAGTTAAATCTTTAATTAGATTTGAACGTAAAAGGGTAATCAATTTTATCTAGAACACAGTGGGTGTTAGATATGGAGTATTACTAGTTTTGCTCCATGGGATGAATAGGTTGGGATTGGGATAACAAATAATAAATGATTACTTCAGTAAGGTTCGATAATCCCGACTAGTTAATAAAATCTTTAGAAAATGAGATCCAAAGGAAGATTAAAAGAATAAATTTAAACGAATTTATCTTTGATAAAATTAATGGGAACCTTTCCCTAAAGATGTTAGTATTTGAATATAAGAATATTCTGAATTGGAATGAGGTGTATGATGTGTTTTTATAGCACTTTATTATCGATTATAAAATAAGCGAGTTATTCGGAAAGACTAGGTTTAACCCATTCTGAATAATTACGACGACGATTAAAAGTCGAAGATGAAGACGGTGGTTGAAGATCGGAGTTCTTCACATCGTTTGGATGATTACTGATGTCCTTATTGGGTTGTACACCCAAGACAAGGTAATAAGTGGTGATTGTTCAGACGTACTTGGAGATCGATGGATATGTGAGGACCTCTCTCCTGTATTGGACATATGGGACGAGGAATAAGGTGCCTCCGGTTTCGTCTAGACCCAGAACGGACTTATAAATGGATGTGTGTCTGACATTGGATTTCATTCTGTGCTAGCTGATTTCTATTAAATATATATTTGTTTGGTGGCGGAGAATTTATTCTCTTGCTTAACACCCTTCTCTAAGACGTACGAGCTTAGAGGTTATATATTGATAGACATTGGTTGTATGGCGTGAATTGTCAGTGTGGCATGCCAAGATGCAAATGATCAAGTCTTTTGTTGAAAAGCAGAGTCTTGTGGATGATGATCAAAGCACAGCTTTAATTAGCATAGCTTTGTGTATAGCGTTACTTCGCTAGCCTCACACCCCGGTATGAACTAGAAACGAGAGAAGGATACAGGGAGAACATGCGTTCTTTTCTAGCTAGGAGTGGTGTCATGGTATGGAGCCCAGACATTTTACTTATGTAGTTATTGGAAAGCGAAGTACCTCGGATATTGAGTCCCTAGTGGCTCAGATTTTATGCCCTATAGGGCAGGGAAACGTATTGTTCAGGAATTATGATCCACTAAAGTAAGTGTGGACCGACCCTGTGGCTCCAGGTGCAATTGCGAGTGAATACTGGGCTAGAGAGTCTCAAATCAGAAGGACTATCCCTTGCCTTGGTTCATGATGGAAATCCAACTTCCAATACGACATCATGCTGTTTTGATTGTAGAACTAGTATGACGACATGATATATGGTACCTATGCCGTCTATGATTGATACATTTATATTTGAAGTTGTTTCTAAACACTATGCACATATAATATAAAAATATTTTGTTTTAAATGTACCTAGCATGTTTGGTTATTATAATGGAAAACTCTATCCTCCGGCTTGTGCTACATTGTGTGATGGGACCTGAGTCTTATAATAGCTTCATTTTTCCAAAAAGCATTGCGTTGTTTTAATTCAAACTGAGGGTCATGTGGAGTAAACCTGCTCCGTGTTATATGGCGTGGTCCCATGATTTCCCCAAATTTTAAAGTAAAGAAGTTAATAACTGTTTTAGTTCTCACACCAGTCCCATGACTGACCTGGAGTTTATTGCTTTAACCTAAACTCTGGGTGCCCCTATTTTCCACACGGGCAGCTAGTAATTTTGGTTTTGTAGATATCATTTTCACAGGATCCTGGTTTACAGCTGGAGCTATATTCGGAACGCTTTGTATCCGTGTATTTCTTACAGTTGTGTTATGTATTAATTTTCCACTGCTATGTAATTTTAAATCTCTGATATTATTTTATTTTTGTTGTGTAATATTTATTCATACTCTGGAATATTCTTGTACTCTGATGTAATTGTTGTAATAGCAATGAAAGGTTCTATTGTTTGTGTTCTGATGAGTGTTGTTCTCAACTCAATCCATGCTTTCCCAAAAGGGGAAGTTCGGGTCATTTCAGCATGGTATCAGAGCTTTGGCTTACAGAGCTCGAGAACCAGACACATTAGAACCAAATGAAATAATTCATCAGAGATTGGATTAGCAATATCCAATGTAAATGACTCGTTAGAGATGGGATCGGTAGCATCCTTAAACGAGTCGGAAGAGTGTTATTTTAAAATAAAAATGAAAACAAATTTTGTTTTGAAAATTAAAATCTTATTATACGTATTTGAGTATTTTATTTTATTTAATTTTGGACAATCGAGTATATAAAGATTTTGAATATACGTGTAATTAACGGATATTCAAAGTCTCAAATATACTGGATAGATATAGAATCACACTCTAGTCGCCCAGGGATAATTCTGATAATGCTGCAGCATTATCAGTATTTATTTTCGAGTGGCGAAAGTGGGATGTCTATATATTTCCAATTGACTGGTGTGAGAACCAAAACTTAGATAGAGTCTATTGTTTGTGATTTGGCACTAAAAATATGATTTTTGACTATATATAAAAGTTATATGCTTGAAATTTTAATTAACTAATGGATTGTTGCTTGTGATGTTTGATTATTAGTTTAACTAATAAAAATATTGGAATGATAATTAATTAAACCAATTTGAGAATGAATGATAAATTAAATCAAATCAAATATTGGATTACATTGAAAATTGTTTGAAATTGCATATATGCACATGTAATAAATTAAACAGGTTATAGCATGGAAGTTAAGAAGAGGAATAAAATTGTATGCCTGACAAATAGGTGCATGTTTACCATTTTATTGGATTTTGATGATTTTATGAGCCGATTGGCTAGCCGCTTGGCTTTTTCTTTTTCTTTGGATTGATAAGGGGACTGCGTGGCTAGTTGCAGTTTTAAAGGTCTTTCCGTACAAAGGAGGCTATGGCGAAATTTTCCGAAAATTTAGGGTGTTAGCCAAATTTTTAAGAAATTAGAAAATTCTTGGAAACTGAAAAGTTGAAGAATGAAAGCCAGAATGAAAGTTGAGTTGGTTAGTTAAACAACTTTCAGCTTCGTTCCTTTTCGAGGCCGGAAAGATTTTAAGTGGGGGAGATTGTAACAACCCAGATTTTCAAAACCAATTTAAAAAATTTATTTTAGCTATTTTAATTGATTTTGAATATTTAAAATGATTTGTGTTAAATAATAACGATTTAAAATTTATTTAAATCGAATTTAGAACGAATAAATTTATTTTAATTATAAAATAAACCTAAAATGGAGCGGTAGTTTGAAAATTCGATTTCGAATTTCAATTAAATGTACAGGATTCAAAATAAATTGGATTTTAGTGAAACCAGAAATATTTGAAACTGTTTAGTTATATCATTCTAACGAATGTGAAAAATCAAGATTTCATAATGGGAATTGAAAGTTATGCCCAGTTTAAAATTCTGAATAGTCGCTATGGAATTTATATATATATTATATAATATATAGCCCTTAAAAATAGCCATTTTGCAAACGACCTCCGTTTTCGATGAGACCACTTTTGTTGGATCCTGAATATCAAACTATTGCTAGATCACAATTTTCATAATTTTTGGATTTAATATGTGAGCGTAGTAAATTTAAACGCGTTTGGTAATTTCAGTTTGAATTTAATAGACTGGAAAATGACCATTTTTCAAACGGCCTCCAAATTCGACAAAATTAGTTTTGTTAGGACCATATCATCAAAACATAACTAGATTTATTTTTCGGGAATTTTTGGAGTCAGTATGTGGCCCTGGTAAATTACAATGTACGTTTAAAATTCAATTTTTATGGATTTATATTTTAATTTTGATAAAAACTAATCAAAACAGCCGAATTGGCTTACGATACATATCCCACTGTGTCCGGAATGGGGGTATTTGGTTAGGGGACAGTCGTTGGGATTCATTTGGAGTTAGAAGCAATAGACAAGTAAAATTGGAATTTATTGAATTAAATAATATTAAAAATATTCTATAAATACCCCTAAATATTTACCCTAAACCCTAATTTCATTCTTCAGCCGTCAGCCCTCTTCGATGGCCGGATTGATCCCAATTTCAATCTTTTTTCTCCCCCAATCCACACTGAGTTAAAAAAATGTCCCAAATCAAAAATGAAAGAGCAACTCAAGCTCTAGAAGATAAATAGGCGAGATCGATTATAACATAGTGGATAGGGAGAATTTTGTGCTTGAAGGCATTAGGTTTTGTAACGTCCCAGATTTTTGGATGTTATTTACGAATATTTAAATTGTTTTAAATATTGATTTGGTGATATTAGTAGATTTTATATTGAATTTTTATTTATTAAAATAGAGTTCGAATATATATTTTATAATATAATTAAAACGAGCTCGAAAACAACGTACCAGTTCGTAATTTTCGATCTGAACTTTAACTAAATATACAGGATCCGGAATTTTGTTAAATAAGAAACGTTTGAATCGATTTGATTATATTTTTCTAATGAAAGAGAAAAATCGTGATTTCGTCGTGTAGATGGTAAGATATGCCCAGATTAAAATTTCCAATAGTCACTATAGAATCGTTCATCGACCGTAACGGTTGATTTGTAACTGCATACTGGTTTCGAATTTAGACAAGATTCTTTTGAGACGTAGTGATAATTTAATTTTTAGAATTTTACTGTAATTTTTAATAAATTAAATATGCAGCTTTTTAGTTGAAGTATTTTGCACCCTATATCAATATTTTGGGATTTCACAATATAAGTTAATCTACCGATATTATTATATTTTTGGGATAGTGACACCTCGCTGGACATGACTGTATATTTATTTCTGTACATAGGGGTCTTTATGTAAATAGAATATTATATAACGGGGTACGCTAAACTTCAAATACTACACAAATATGAACTACCCTTTTCTCTGCAAATTTGAAACATGAACGTGAAATGAAACAACATGATACCATATACTAACTAGTACATAATGCAGTGTATATATATATTTTTGAACACTGCTTAAACAAATTTAACTAAAAAAACAACGTGGAAACAAAGGAAGGTTAAACGATGCAGACCATGTGTCCCTTGCATGTGGACTGCAGCTTCAAATATAGTTGTTGCATAATAAAATACTAAATAAAAATCTACGCCACTGTACATGCCGTGCTCCCCAAATCTTTTAAAGAACCGTCTTCCTCAAGGCACTTTATTTTTGTGCGCAGCAAGGAGTTTGTTTTCGTGCATCCCACTCTATTAACGCCTTGATCCCCAAACTTCGCCAACTATATATACATCCCTCGCCTCCATTCTTTTTCTACAAAATTCCCCTCTCAATTAAAGCCGATGTTTCCATCTGAAAAAAAAGGGAAGTAAGGATCGGACGATAGAGAATGGAGCTAGGTGGGCTGTGTGCGTGGAGAACGGGGGAGGTGAGGGTATTGGGAAGTCATGTGAGCAAATATGGGAACTGGAAGAGGACGTGTGAAGCAAGAAGGAGAAGGGAGCAAGCGTGTTGTGTGGGAAGAAGAACGAGCAGGTGGGAAAATAAATAAATAAACAAATATATATATAAAGGGAACCGCATGCATGTAGTAAAGGATGGATATGGGATGCCAGTATAAGGAAGAGGAGGGGAAGGTGAAGAGTAGACAGGTAGGTGCAAGCAGTTTCGAGATAAAAAAACGAAAGATGGAATGAAAGCAACGGAAGAGAAGAGGAAGTAAGGGGCGGAGAGAGTTCATGCGTGGTGAAGGTGGGTTGTTCCTGACGGCGAGCTAAATGACGGACATGGCAGCAGCAAAGGTGAAAGTGAGGGAGGGGCGCGCATGTACACCTGTAGCAAAATGGAGTTGTCCAAACGAAGAAGAAAGAGAAACAGAAGATGAACAGTACCTGTAGTGGTAAGGATTTTATATATGTGCCAAACTATAAATTTATTTAGCCTAATAATCATTAGAGCGCCTAATCTGTTTACATAAACGTAACTATTTTATTTTATTCTATTAACATTAAAAGACCGTTTTAATATAATAATATACTGGAACAGTCTTTTTTCCTAACACTTAACCAAATGTACCTCACTTGATTTAATATGCGTGAATATTTTTACTTTGACAAACTGTTTTAATGTGTGCGGTGGTATTACATTTGCCAAGCCACCGTGTAAAGTAACTAACTCATTCTTGACTCTTTTGACAATGGTAAATCAAGAAGATGGACACAAAGCAACTGTAGCGGTGGGAAAATAGTTTATTATGCCTAATTCAAGTTGCTTTGACATGAGTAGAACTAACATACATATTAACGTCAAGTTAGGGTTGAAGTTAATTAATATATATTAAGTGTTAAACTTATAACGCGGCCAAGCATTGGAATATGCTGACCCAGTTTATGTGCCAAATCCATTTCATACGTTCTAAATGCAGTTTTAACTATCTAGGTTGGAGAAATTATCGAGTTAATTAATATAAAAGTAACGTTGAGTAGACAAATGGGTTAGGCATAAGGTCAGTGACCACTCATTTTATGAAATATGTTGGTATAATTCGAACACTAAATTAAACCCATTTTTTAGTAAATGATAAGTACAATTTTAGTAAATAATTATTTTAATGTTTTAATAATATTAACTTGTTAAAGTAAATAACGTATATAAATATGTAACTCTGTTATACAGCAACGATCTTGGACAAAACATGTGGCGTCAGATTGGTATCGACGAGCGCGACGGATGCAATTGGTTTGGACAGAGTTGACAGCTATTGGAATTCTCAATTGAATTAAACATCGTTTTAATTTAACGAACTGTTCAGCGTTAAACGAATCAAGGTGAGTTTAACTCACTCAGTTTACCCGTTTATATTCATATAAACCGGGCTTTTATATTTATTTTGTGTGCAATGTTTGCTAATGGTTGATAACTGGATGATTGTTTACATGTGTGCTGAATATTTTGATATTCATGGATTAAATTAAGCGTTTTTTTAATTTAATCGAATTAAATCGTTATTTTTAACGATTAGATTCCAAAAGAGGTAACTTACCTTGTTGGTTACGTTTATAATAATAAACGTACTAAACAAATCATTTGATGCTTGAATGGTCGTTACAAATTGTTTATTGACTATTATTAGTTGAACTGTTTATCGTGTTGAAATTGAGGTAACCCATTGTGATGCAGGGACGGACAGATTGGAGGAATCCAATCGGATTCCTCAAATATATTGTTTATTTACATGTACTGTTAACTAGTTGATTGATTGTTGATTATTGAAACCAAATTCAACAATTGTTGATATTAGCCAATGGGTGATATTGGTTGAGTAGTTATCGACAGATGGCCTGTAAATGAATCGTTTTTAGAAATTGATTTACCGTCTGGTAAATCCAGTGGAAAGTTATAGAATTTGTTTTATAACTAAAGATAGGTTTTGAAACCTATTCTATAGATTATTTTTAAATGAAGTTATGAAAAAAAAAATTGTATAATAAGCGAGATTTGTAGAATAATGAGTTTGGTAAGCAAGCGAGTGGAAATCAACAAAATGGTTAAGAGTTTGATTAATTGTTTTCGATAAAAAATTGAATGAGATTATTTAATTAAATCAAATGAAATCATTTAAATTAATTTTGTTTCTTAATTTAATAGAAATAACTAAGTAGAGATGGCTAACAAAGTAACCTTGTTTGAGATAACCAAGTCGACGACTTGGACGAGGATTGATTTTTATAAACCATTATTGGATTATTCATTACTATTGAAATAAGGATCATTTAAAAATAAATTTTTTAAGAAAGATTAATTATTGTATTGAAGTAAACTATTTGATGTAAAGATGTTAGACGATTAACGAGAAGTTGAACCGTAATGAGATTTTTAAAGTATGGTATGAATGAGAATTCATAAAGCGACTCGATAGATAAGATTTGAATGTATAATGGTGTTTTCATATGAAACCAAGTTGCTTTTGATATATCGAGTCGAGATTTCTTAACTTTTAAAGTGGATCGTATTTGAAAGTAAATAGGTTGAAAGGGAAATAGTGGTAAAGGAATTTGAGTTGAATAAGACCCTGTTTATAACTTTCAAAGGAATTTAAAATAAAGTTTTACTCATATCCATATGAGTCAGAACCTTGATTTATATCATGAAAGGAATTCCAAGGAAAAGGAAAGTTACAAACAAGATTTGATATGAGTTAAGATCAAATAAAAACATAAGTGGATGGAAGTTGATTTTCAAAGTAAAGAACTAACGACAATATCTAAAGATAAGTATTTTAGATGTGAAATGAAGTTATTTAGATCAAAACTAAGATAAATGGTTATTTAAATTTTAAATTAAATATAAGTAATGAGGAAAAAGTGAAAGAATGAGATTTCGTTAATAAACTTCTATCTATTCTAAAGATAAGAGTGTTGTCGACTCAAGGTCTGAGAGGTAAATAAAATACCCCAATTTGGACGACTTCACGATTATCCAGGGATGATACTAGTTTAGAAACGAAGTTGGTTGAGGAGATTAAAATAATATTTTCTAGGAGAATATTATAAACTATAATTCAAAGAATTACAAGTTGAATAAATGGATTTGGAATTAAGAATTTAGAAAGCGATATTCTAATTGTTGAAAAATTTAGAAGTGTGATTAACAACTGTTTAACTGAAAAGGCCAAGTGATGTTGTATTCTGAACCAATGAACCCATTTGATTTTTCTATGGATGATGGTTGTTTATTTTGATAGTTAAATCACCGACTATCAAAATCTGGCCAAATCGATTACTGGTTTGGAAATACTGGGATCGAATTTATATTCGAAAACCATTCCGACCAGCAAATTCATAACGTTAAAGAAGTCAGAAGATGGTCGAGATGGAGCATTGAAGACCGTTGAACTTCATAAGAGGAAGAACTACTCGTTAAATTTCTCTGGCTAGCTACCAGAGTTATGATGGCTTGTGATCCTGTCGTGATTGGAATCTTCGGATTGCAAGGACTACTCGCTACTGATCCATGGGGTGATTCCTATATTGGATGCAGTAGAAGAGTGCCTTCGGTTCATCCTGTTCCTGGATGACGTGTATGGACGATGGAAAGGGTGGCCAGATGTTTCAAAAGTCGATTATAACCTCAAGCTTCATCAACCGGGATATGATAGAAATCGGGCAGGCAGCATGGCTATGTGGGTCGCTCCCATTAGGATGTATAATCACCTATCTAGAGAAATTCCATTTTGCCCTTTAATCTATCGATGTTGTCCCATTTTGGGGAAACGGTTGCTGATCCCAACCGTTGGTGATATACATTCGATACACTCAAGCGAAATGAGTGGTCGGTCATGTATGGGTCGGGTTGCAAGACGTTCTTGTTGAACCCAGTGTATTCGCCTCTGGAGAAACACTATCGGCAGGTGGTCCCATACCTTGTCATAGTAGGAATCCAATCTCTAATAAGCGCCCGCGGTTTTTGATTGTATACTATATATGTGGAGCGTGAGATGCAAGTGTTCCACTAGATTGTTATTTACTTGTATTTAGACACTATTATAATATCAGAATAAGATATGATTTCAAAACTGTTTTGGGTTATAGTAAGATAAAAACCGTCTGTGTTTATGTGTGGGTTGGTCTTACTATTATCCTTTTCTTTCGAAAGAGATTTGAACTTAAAAATCAAGTTGGATGATTCCCCTTAAACTGTGCGAGTTATTCTCACTTTGGTTCACCAGAATGACCCGGTATTTGTAATGCTCGGGTCAGCCCGGGTTGTACAGGTCCAGCTTATCAGGTGCTGCGAAGTCTAGAGACCTGTTGGAAGAGTTCAGACATATGATTATATCTAGTATATTCAGCTGTGTGATGTATATGAGGACAGGTTGTTATAACTGTCCAAGTGTATTAATGTACTCTGATGTTGTAAGTATAATTTCAAGCTCTCAATAAAGATTATTTCTATATTATATTTTGTTCCGCTGCGATGTGAGACTCTGATTATGTGCGTTGCTCTTCTTTTTATTCTTCCATTCTAAAATTTCTTTCTTTCTCATCTCATCCTCTAAATTCTTTCATTTGGCATCTGGGTTTCCAGTACAATTTGAGTTGGATTAGTGTTGTTCAATCAGCTCAAAAGGTACCGGAAATTTGGGTCGCTACAGTTGGTATCAGTGCTATTGGTTGTGTAATAACCTTGGCTCTGTGGCGCAACTCAATAGAGATGGGGATTAGTAATATCCAAGATTGAGTTTGAGTATATATATGAGAGAGAGTATTTGTAGATTTAATATAAAAATGTTTTATATTGTGTTGATTAATCGGTTCAAGTGTTGAGAAACCATACTGAACCGGCGATTGACACGATATTGTTTTATAAATAGGGTAAATGAAATAAATTTGCCAAGATATATTTTTATAGAAAATGGAATATATATTCTATAATATAGTGGTATTGGTTGTTTGGTTGTTTTGTTTGATTTGATTGTGATTCGAAATGAATTATGAAATAAAAATCGAACTGATTGGGGTGGAAACCGATTGGTCAATTGAATTAGATATGAAAATTTAAACTGAAAATGGTTAAGTAGGATTAATTTAAGGAATGAAATTGAAATTGAATAAATTTGGATTTGGAAATCGAATAGGTAATAATGGAAATCAATCAGATATTGATCGATTGTTATTAATGTAAGTTAACCTAAAGTAAATACAGACCAATAAGTGTCGATGCTGAATATAATTCGAATGGTTTGGTTGTCTATTATTTGAATGTTGGGTAGGTCGGATAAAATGCATCAAACGGGTCAATGAAGAAGTTGAATGAATGAAAATAAAATTTCAAGTATAAGAAATTGGGAAGATAATCATTTATGATATGAAATAGGATTATTGATTTGCATTGTAAGTGGAGTTAAGAGCAGATATTTGTGGAGATGATTTGGTTCCACAGGTTGGAAGCACAGAATGGAAGACAAAGAGCTGTCAGTTGAGTTACTTCGAAATTGGAAATGGGAAATTGAGTTGCCCGACAAAAAGGTAAACCTTAATATATTGATTGGAATGATGAATTTTATACCCCTGAGTTGGGTAGCCATTTGGCTTTTGGTTTTCTTTTGGGGAAGTTGAGCCCGGAGTGGCATTTGTAGTTGTTGTGATCGAGCCGTGCAGTGGAGGTGTTGGCGATTTTTTTTGGAACGTTTAAAGAATTTGAATTTGTTTTGGTAATAATTATTTTAAAATAGCCGCGTTCGGAACATTCTTCTTACCTTATAATTTCGGGGACGAAATTCTTTTAAGGGGGGAAGAATGTAACGTCCCAGATTTTTGAACGTTATTTACGAATATTTAAATTGGTTTAAATATTGATTTGGCGATATTAGTAGATTTTATATCGAATTTTAATTTATTAAAATAGAGTTCGAATATATATTTTATAATATAAATAAAACGAGCTCGAAAACAACGCGGCAGTTCGTAATTTTCGATCTGAACTTTAACTAAATATATAGGATCTGGAATAAGTCGGAATTTTGTGAAACAAGAAACGTTTGAATCGATTTGATTATATTTTTCTTATGAAAGAGAAAAATCATGATTTCGTCATGTAGATGGTAAGATATGCCCAGACTAAAATTTCCAATAGTCACTATAGAATCGTTCATCGACCGTAACGGTTTATTTAAAATAACTGCATACTGGTTTCGAATTTAGATAAGATTCTTTTGAGACGTAGTGATAATTTAATTTTTAGAATTTTACTGTAATTTTTAATAAATTAAACATGCAGCTTTTTATTTGAAGTATTTTGCACCCTATATCAATATTTTGGGATTTCACAATATAGGTTAATCTACCGATATTATTATATTTTTGGGATAGTGACACCTCGCTGGACACGACTGTATATTTATTTCTGTCCATAGGGGTCTGTATGTAAATAGAATATTATATAACGGG
The DNA here is from genome assembly GCA_030737875.1 of Allium sativum. Lineage (NCBI taxonomy): Eukaryota > Viridiplantae > Streptophyta > Magnoliopsida > Asparagales > Amaryllidaceae > Allium > Allium sativum. Next base: position 1,038,434,753 of record CM060916.1, on the reverse strand, counting down.
GTACGCTAAACTTCATATACTACACAAATATGAACTACCCTTTTCTCTGCGAATTTGAAACATGAACGTGAAATGAAACAACATGATACCATATACTAACTAGTACATAATGCAGTGTATATATATATTTATAAACACTGCTTAAACAAATTTAACCAAAAAAAAACAACGTGGAAACAAAGGAAGGTTAAACGATGCAGACCATGTGTCCTTTGCATGTGGACTACAGCTTCAAATATAGTTGTTGCATAATAAAATACTAAATAAAAATCTACACCACTGTACATGCCGTGCTCCCCAAAATCTTTTATAGAACCGTGTTCCTCAAGGCATTTTATTTTCGTGCGCGGCAAGGAGTTTGTTTTCGTGCTTCCCACTCTGTTAAAGCCATGATCCCCAAACTTCGTCAGCTATATATACATCCCTCGCCTCCATTCTTTTTCCGCAAAATTCCCCTCTCAATTAAAGCCGATGTTTCCATTTGAAAAAAAAGGGAAGTAAGGATCGGACGATAGAGAATAGAGCTGGGGGGGCTGTGTGCGTGGAGAACGGGGGAGGTGAGGGTATCGGGAAGTCACGTGAGCAAATATGGGAACTGGAAGAGGACGTGTGAAACAAGAAGGAGAAGGGAGCAAGCGTGTTTCGTGGGAAGAAAAACGAGCAGGTGGGGAAAAAACAAATATATATATATATATAAAGGGAACCGCATGCATGTAGTAAATGAGGGATATGGGATGCCAGTATAAGGAAGAGGAGGGGAAGGTGAAGCATGGACAGGTAGGTGCAAGCAGTTTCGAGAAAAAAAAACGAAAGATGGAATGAAAGCAACAGAAGAGAAGAGGAAGCAAGGGGCGGAGAGAGTTCATGCGTGGTGAAGGTTGGTTGTTCCTGACGGCGAGCTAAATGACGGACATGGCAGCAACAAAGGTGAAAGTGAGGGAGGGGCGCGCATGTACACCTGTAGCAAAATGGAGTTGTCCAAACGAAGAAGAAAGAGAAACAGAAGATGAACAATACCTGTAGTGGTAAGGATTTTATATATGTGCCAAACTATAAATTTATTTAGCCTAATATTCATTAGAGCGCCTAATCTGTTTACATAAACGTAACTATTTTATTTTATTCTATTAACGTTAGAAGACCATTTTAATATAATAATATACTGGAACAATCTTTTTGCATAACACTTAACCAAATGTACCTCACTTGATTTAATATGCGTGAATATTTTTACTTTGACAAACTGTTTTAATGTGTGCAGTGGTATTACATTTGCCAAGCCACCGTGTAAAGTAACTAACTCATTCTTGACTCTTTTGACAATGGTAAATCAAGAAGATGGACACAAAGAAACTGTAGCGGTGGGAAAATAGTTTAATATGCCTAATTCAAGTTGCTTTGACATGAGTAGAACTAACATACATATTAGCGTCAAGTTAAGGTTGAAGTTAATTAATATATATTAAGTGCTAAACTTATAACGCGGCCAAGCATTGGAATATGCCGACCCAGATTATGTGCCAAATCCATTTCATACGTGCTAAATGCAGTTTTAACTATCTAGGTTGGAGAAATTATCGAGTTAATTCATATAAAAGTAACGTTGACTAGACAAATGGGTTAAGCATAAGGTCAGTGACCACTCATTTTATGAAATATGTTGGTATAATTCGAACACTAAATTAAACCCATTTTTTAATGATAAGTACAATTTTAGTAAATAATTATTTTAATGTTTTAATAATATTAACTTGTTAAAGTAAATAACGTATATAAATATGTAACTCTGTCATACAGCAACATTCTTGGACAAAACATGTGGCGTCAGATTGGTATCGACGAGTGCGACGGATGAAATTGGTTTAGACAGAGTTGACAGCTATTGGAATTCTCAATTGAATTAAACATCGGTTTAATATAACGAACTGTTCAGCGTTAAACGAATCAGGTGGGTTTAACTCACTCAGTTTACCCGTTTATATTTATATAAACCGGGCTTTTATATTTATTTTGTGTGCAATGTTTGCTAATGGTTGATAACTGGATGATTGTTAACATGTGTGCTGAATATTTTAATATTCATGGATTAAATTAAGCGTTTGTTTAATTTAATCTAATTAAACCGTTATTTTTAACGATTAGATTCCAAACGAGGTAACTTACCTTGTTGGTTACGTTTATAATAATAAACGTACTAAACAAATCATTTGATGCTTGAATGGTCATTACAAATTTTTTATTGACTATTATTAGTTGAACTGTTTATCGTGTTGAAATTGAGGTAACCCATTGTGATCCAGGGATAGACAGGTTGGAGGAATCCAATCGGATTCCTCAAATATATTGTTTATTTATATGTACTGTTAACCAATTGATTGATTGTTGATTATTGAAACCAAATTCAACAATTGTTGATATTAGCCAATGGGTGATATTGGTTGAGTAGTTATCAGCAGATGGCCTGTAAATGAATCGTTTACAGAAATTGATTTACCGTCTGGTAAATCCAATGGAAAGTTATAGAATCTGTTTTATAACTAAAGATAGGTTTTGAAACCTATTCTATAGATTATTTTTAAATGAAGTTATGAAAAAAAATTATTTTTGTATAATAAGCGAGATTTGTAGAATAATGAGTTTGGTAAGCAAGCGAGTGGAAATCAACAAAATGGTTAAGAGTTTGATTAATTGTTTTCGATAAACAATTGAATGAGATTATTTAATTAAATCAAATGAAATTATTTAAATTAATTGTGTTTCTTAATTTAAAAGAAATAACTAAGTAGAGATGGCTAACAAAGTAACCTTGTTTGAGATAACCAAGTCGACAACTTGGACGAGGATTGATTTTTATAAACCATTATTGGATTATTCATTACTATTGAAATAAGGATCATTTAAAAATAAATTTTTTATGAAAGATTAATTATTGTATTGAATAAACTATTTGATGTAAAGATGTTAGACGATTAACGAGAAGTTGAACCGTAATGAGATTTTTAAAGTATGGTATGAATGAGAATTCATAAAGCGACTCGATAGATAAGATTTGAATGTATAATGGTGTTTTCATATGAAACCAAGTTGCTTTTGATATATCGAGTCGAGATTTCTTAACTTTTAAAGTGAATTATATTTGAAAGTAAATAGGTTGAAAGGGAAATAGTGGTAAAGGAATTTGAGTTGAATAAGACCCTGTTTATAACTTTCAAAGGAATTTTAAATAAAGTTTTACTCATATCCATATGATTCAGAACCTTGAGGAAAAGGAAAGTTTCAAACAAGATTTGATATGAGTTAAGATCAAACAAAAACATAAGTGGATGGAAGTTGATTTTCAAAGTAAAGAACTAACAACAATATCGAAAGATAAGTATTTTAGATGTGAAATGAAGTTATTTAGATCAAAACTAAGATAAATGGTTATTTAAATTTTAAATTAAATATAAGTAATGAGGAAAAAGTGATAGAATGAGATTTCGTTAATAAACTTCTATCTATTCTAAAGATAAGAGTGTTGTCGACTCAAGGTCTGAGAGGTAAATAAAATACCCCAACTTGGACGACTTCACGATTATCCAGGGTTGATACTAGTTTAGAAACGAAGTTGGTTGAGGAGATTAAAATAATATTTTCAGGGAGAATATTATAAACTATAGTTCAAAGAATTATAAGTTGAATAAATGGATTTGGAAATAAGAATTTAGAAAGCGATATTCTAATTGTCGAAAGATTTAGAAGTGTGATTAACAACTGTTTAACTGAAAAGGCCAAGTGATGTTGTATTCTGAACCAATGAACCCATTTGATTTTTCTATGGATGATGGTTGTTTATTTTGATAGTTAAATCACCGACTATCAAAATCTGGCCAAATTGATTACTAGTTCGGAAAGTCCGGGATCGAATTTATATTCGAAAACCATTCCGACCAGCAAATTCATAACGTTAAAGATGTCAGAAGATGGTCGAGATGGAGCATTGAAGACCTTTGAACTTCATAAGCGGAAGAACTACTCGTTAAATTTCTCTAGCTAGCTACCAGAGTTATGATGACTTGTGATTCTGTCGTGATTGGAATCTTCGGATTACAAGGACTACTCGCTACTGATCCATGGGGTGATTCCTATATTGGATGCAGTAGGAAAGTGCCTTCGGTTCATCCTGTTCTTGGATGACGTGTATGGATGATGGAAAGGGTGGCCAGATGTTTCAAAAGTCGATTATAACCTCAAGCTTCATCAACCGGGATATGACAGAAATCGGGCAGGCAGCATGGCTATGTGGTTCGCTCCCATTAGGATGTATAATCACATAACTAGAGAAATTCCATTTTGCCCTTTAATCTGTCGATGTTGTCCTATTTCGGGGAAACGGTTGCTGATCCCAACCGTTGGTGATATACATTCGATACACTCAAGCGAAATGAGTGGTCGGTCATGTGTGGGACGGGTTGCAAGACTTTCTTGTTGAACCCAGTGTATTCACCTCTAGAGATACACTATCGGCAGGTGGTCCCATACCTTGTCACAGTAGGAATCCAATCTCCAGTAAGCGCACGCGTTTTTTGATTGTATACTATATATGTGGAGCGTGAGATGCAAGCGTTCCACTATATTGTTATTTACTTGTATTTAGACACTATTATAATATCAGAATAAGATATGATTTCAAAATTGTTTTGGGTTATAGTAAGATAAAAACCGTCCGTGTTTATGTCTGGGTTGGTCTTACTATTATCCTTTTCTTTCGATATTTGAACTTAAAAATCAAGTTGGATGATTTCCCTTAAACTGTGCGAGTTATTCTCACTCTGGTTCACCAGACTGACCCGATATTTGTAATGCTCGGGTCAGCCCGGGTTGTACAGGTCCAGCTTATCAGGTGTTGCGAAGTCTAGAGACGTGTTGGAAGAGTTCAGACATATGATTATATCTAGTATATTCCGCTGTGTGATGTATATGAGGACAGGTTGTTATAACTGTCCAAGTGTATTGATGTACTCTGATGTTGTAAGTATATTTTCAAGCTCTCAATAAAGATTATTTCTATATTATATTTTGTTCCGCTGCGATGTGAGACTCTGATTCTGTGCGTTGCTCTTCTTCTTATTCTTCTATTCTAAAATTTCTTTCTTTCTTATCTCACCCTCTAAATTATTTCATTTGGCATCTGGGTTTCTAGTACAATTTGAGTTGGATTAGTGTTGTTCAATCAGCTCAAAAGGTACCAGAAATTTAGGTCGCTACAGTTGGTATCAGAGCTATTGGTTGAGTAATAACCTTGGCTCTGTGGCGTAACTCAATAGAGATGGGGATTAGTAATATCCTAGATTGAGTTTGAGTATATATATGAGAGAGCGTATTTGTAGATTTAATATAAAAATGTTTTATATTGTGTTGATTAATCGGTTCAAGTGTTGAGAAACCATACTGAACCGGCGGTTGACACGATATTGTTTTATAAATAGGGTAAATGAAATAAATTTGCCAAGATATATTTTTATAGAAAATGGAATATATATATTCTATAATATAGTGGTATTGGTTGTTTGGTTGGTTTGTTTGATTTGATTGTGATTCAAATTGAATTATGAAATAAAAATCGAACTGATTGGAGTGGAAACCGATTGGTCAATTGAATTAGATATGAAAATTTAAACTGAAAATGGTTAAGTAGGATTAATTTAAGGAATGAAATTGAAATTGAATAAATTTGGATTTGGAAATCGAATAGGTAATAATGGAAATCAATCAGATATTGATCAATTGTTATTAATGTAAGTTAACCTAAAGTAAATATAGAACAATAAGTATCGGTGCTGAATATAATTCGAATGGTTTGGTTGTCTATTATTTGAATGTTGGGTAGGTTGGATAAAATGCATCAAATGGGTCAATGAAGAAGTTGAATGAATGAAAATAAAATTTCAAGTATAAGAAATTGGGAAGATAATCATTTATGATATGAAACAGGATTATTGATTTGCATTGTAAGTGGAGTTAAGAGCAGATATATGTGGAGATGATTTGGTTCCACAGGTTGGAAGCACAGAATGGAAGACAAAGAGCTGTCAGTTGAGTTACTTCGAAATTGGAAATGGGAAATTGAGTTGCCCGACAAAAAGGTAAACCTTAATATATTGATTGGAATGATGAATTTTATACCCCTGAGTTGGGTAGCCATTTGGCTTTTGGTTTTCTTTTGGGGAAGTTGAGCCCGGAGTGGCATTTGTAGTTGTTGTGATCGAGCCATGCAGTGGAGGTGCTGGCGATTTTTTTTGGAACGTTTAAAGAGTTAGAATTTGTTTTGGTAATAATTATTTTAAATTAGCCGCGTTCGGAACATTCATCTTACCTTATAATTTCGGGGACGAAATTCTTTTAAGGGGGCAAGAATGTAACATCCCAGATTTTTGAACGTTATTTACGAATATTTAAATTGGTTTAAATATTGATTTGGCAATATTAGTAGATTTTATATCAAATTTTTATTTATTAAAATAGAGTTCGAATATATATTTTATAATATAATTAAAACGAGCTCGAAAACAACGCGGCAGTTCGTAATTTTCGATCTGAACTTTAACTATATATATAGGATCCGGAATAAGTCGGAATTTTATGAAACAAGAAATGTTTGAATCGATTTGATTATATTTTTCTAATGAAAGAGAAAAATCGTGATTTCGCCGTGTAGATGGTAAGATATGCCCAGATTAAAATTTCCAATAGTCACTATAGAATCGTTCATCGACCGTAACGGTTTATTTGAAATAACTGCATACTGGTTTCGAATTTAGACAAGATTCTTTTAAGACGTAGTGATAATTTAATTTTTAGAATGTGGAAAGTAGGGAGAAGGACAAACTTAACACAAATTTTGGTGAAAAGTATGGAAAGTTTAGAATTTAGTGGGAAGGACAAATGTTAGTGTAAATGAAGATAGGATAGTGGGCCCCCTGAATTCCACCTTTAGTGTAAATGTGTCCTTCTCCCTAATTTTGAAACTTGCTACACTTTTTACCAATTTTTTTGCAAAGTTTGTCCTTTAAAAGAAAATCCTCTTTTAGAATTTTACTGTAATTTTTAATAAATTAAATATGCAGCTTTTTATTTGCAGTATTTTGCACCCTATATCAATATTTTGGGATTTCACAATATAAGTTAATCTACTGATATTATTATATTTTTGGGATAGTGACACCTCGCTGGACACGACTGTATATTTATTTCTGTCCATAGGGGTCTGTATGTAAATAGAATATTATATAACGGGGTACGCTAAACTTCATATACTACATAAATATGAACTACCCTTTTCTCTGCAAATTTGAAACATGAACGTGAAATGAAACAACATGATACCATACACTAACTAGTACATAATGCAGTGTATATATATATTTATAAACACTGCTTAAACAAATTTAACTAAAAAAAACAACGTGGAAACAAAGGAAGGTTAAACGATGCAGACCATGTGTCCCTTGCATGTGGACTGCAGCTTCAAATATAGTTGTTGCATAATAAAATACTAAATAAAAATCTACACCACTGTACATGCCATGCTCCCCAAATCTTTTAAAGAACCGTGTTCCTCAAGGCACTTTATTTTCGTGCGCAGCAAAGAGTTTGTTTTCGTGCTTCCCACTCTATTAACGCCTTGATCCCCAAACTTCGTCAGCTATATATACATCCCTCGCCTCCATTCTTTTTCCGCAAAATTCCCATCTCAATTAAAGACAATGTTTCCATCTGAAAAAAAGGGAAGTAAGGATCGGACGATAGAGAATGGAGCTGGGGGGGGGCTGTGTGCGTGGAGAATGGGGGAGGTGAGGGTATTGGAAAGTTACGTGAGCAAATATGGGAACTGGAAGAGGACGTGTGAAGCAAGAAGGAGAAGGGAGCAAGCGTGTTGCGTGGGAAGAAGAACGAGCAGGTGGGAAAATAAATAAATAAACAAATATATATAAAGGGAACCGCATGCATGTAGTAAAAAAGGGATATGGGATGCCAGTATAAGGAAGAGGAGGGGAAGGTGAAGTGTGGACAGGTAGGTGCAAGCAGTTTCGAGAAAAAAAAATGAAAGATGGAATGAAAGCAACAGAAGAGAAGAGGAAGCAAGGGGCGGAGAGAGTTCATGCGTGGTGAAGGTGGGTTGTTCCTGAGGGCGAGCTAAATGACGGACATGGCAGCAGCAAAGGTGAAAGTGAGGGAGGGGCGCGCATGTACACCTGTAGCAAAATGGAGTTGTCCAAACGAAGAAGAAAGAGAAACAGAAGATGAACAGTACCTGTAGTGGTAAGGATTTTATATATGTGCCAAACTATAAATTTATTTAGCCTAATAATCATTAGAGCGCCTAATCTGTTTACATAAACGTAACTATTTTATTTTATTCTATTAACATTAAAAGACCGTTTTAATATAATAATATACTGGAACAATCTTTTTTCCTAACACTTAACCAAATGTACCTCACTTGATTTAATATGCGTGAATATTTTTACTTTGACAAACTGTTTTAATGTGTGCGGTGGTATTACATTTGCCAAGCCACCGTGTAAAGTAACTAACTCATTCTTGACTCTTTTGACAATGGTAAATCAAGAAGATGGACACAAAGCAACTGTAGCGGTGGGAAAATAGTTTATTATGCCTAATTCAAGTTGCTTTGACATGAGTAGAACTAACATACATATTAACGTCAAGTTAGGGTTGAAGTTAATTAATATATATTAAGTGTTAAACTTATAACGCGGCCAAGCATTGGAATATGCTGACCCAGTTTATGTGCCAAATCCATTTCATACGTTCTAAATGCAGTTTTAACTATCTAGGTTGGAGAAATTATCGAGTTAATTCATATAAAAGTAACGTTGAGTAGACAAATGGGTTAGGCATAAGGTCAGTGACCACTCATTTTATGAAATATGTTGGTATAATTCGAACACTAAATTAAACCCATTTTTTAGTAAATGATAAGTACAATTTTAGTAAATAATTATTTTAATGTTTTAATAATATTAACTTGTTAAAGTAAATAACGTATATAAATATGTAACTCTGTCAGACAACAACAATCTTGGACAAAACATGTGGCGTCAGATTGGTATCGACGAGCGCGACGGATGAAATTGGTTTGGACAGAGTTGACAGCTATTGGAATTCTCAATTGAATTAAACATCGGTTTAATTTAACGAACTGTTCAGCGTTAAACGAATCAAGGTGAGTTTATCTCACTCAGTTTACCCGTTTATATTTATATAAATCGGGCTTTTATATTTATTTTGGGTGCAATGTTTGCTAATGGTTGATAACTGGATGACTGTTTACATGTGTGCTGAATATTTTAATATTCATGGATTAAATTAAGCGTTTATTTAATTTAATCAAATTAAATCATTATTTTTAACGATTAGATTCCAAGCGAGGTAACTTACCTTGTTGGTTACGTTTATAATAATAAACGTACTAAACAAATCATTTGATGCTTGAATGGTCGTTACAAATTGTTTATTGACTATTATTAGTTGAACTTTTTATCGTGTTGAAATTGAGGTAACCCATTGTGATGCAGGGACGGACAGGTTGGAGGAATCCAATCGGATTCCTCAAGTATATTATTTATTTACATGTACTGTTAACCAGTTGATTGATTGATGATTATTGAAACCAAATTCAACAATTGTTGATATTAGCCAATGGGTGATATTGGTTGAGTAGTTACAGCAGATGGCCTATAAATGAATTATTTATAGAAATTGATTTACCGTCTGGTAAATCCAATGGAAAGTTATAGAATTTGTTTTATAACTAAAGATAGGTTTTGAAACCTATTCTATAGATTATTTTTAAATGAAGTTATGGAAAAAAATGTATAATAAGCGAGATTTGTAGAATAATGAGTTTGGTAAGCAAGCGAGTGGAAATCAACAAAATGGTTAAGAGTTTGATTAATTGTTTTCGATAAACAATTGAATGAGATTATTTAATTAAATCAAATGAAATTATTTAAATTAATTGTGTTTCTTAATTTAAAAGAAATAACTAAGTAGAGATGGCTAACAAAGTAACCTTGTTTGAGATAACCAAGTCGATGACTTGGACGAGGATTGATTTTTATAAACCATTATTGGATTATTCATTACTATTGAAATAAGGATCATTTAAAAATAAATTTTTTTAGAAATATTAATTATTGTATTGAAGTAAACTATTTGATGTAAAGATGTTAGACGATTAACGAGAAGTTGAACCGTAATGAGATTTTTAAAGTATGGTATGAATGAGAATTCATAAAGCGACTCGATAGATAAGATTTGAATGTATAATGGTGTTTTCATATGAAACCAAGTTGCTTTTGATATATCGAGTCGAGATTTCTTAACTTTTAAAGTGAATCATGTTTGAAAGTAAATAGGTTGAAAGGGAAATAGTGGTAAAGGAATTTGAGTTGAATAAGACCCTGTTTATAACTTTCAAAGGAATTTTAAATAAAGTTTTACTCATATCCATATGAGTCAGAACCTTGATTTATATCATGAAAGGAATTCCAAGGAAAAGGAAAGTTTCAAACAAGATTTGATATGAGTTAAGATCAAACAAAAACATAAGTGGACGGAAGTTGATTTTAAAAGTAAAGAACTAACGACAATATCTAAAGATAAGTATTTTAGATGTGAAATGAAGTTATTTAGTCAAAACTAAGATAAATGGTTATTTAATTTGGATTTTAAATTAAATATAAGTATTGAGGAAAAAGTGATAGAATGAGATTTCGTTAATAAACTTCTATCTATTCTAAAGATAAGAGTGTTGTCGACTCAAGGTCTGAGAGGTAAATAAAATACCCTAACTTGGACGACTTCACGATTATCCAGGGATGATACTAGTTTAGAAATGAAGTATGTTGAGGAGATTAAAATAATATTTTTAGGGAGAATATTATAAACTATAATTCAAAGAATTATAAGTTGAATAAATGGATTTGGAAATTAGAATTTAGAAAGAGATATTCTAATTGTTGAAAGATTTAGAAGTGTGATTAACAACTGTTTAACTGAAAAGGCCAAGTGATGTTGTATTCTGAACCAATGAACCCATTTGATTTTTCTATGGATGATGGTTGTTTATTTTGATAGTTAAATCACCGACTATCAAAATCTGGCCAAATCGATTACTGGTTCGGAAAGTCCGAGATCGAATTTATATTCGAAAACCATTCCGACCAGCAAATTCGTAACGTTAAAGATGTCATAAAATGGTCGAGATGGAGCATTGAAGGCCGTTGAACTTCATAAGCGGAAGAACTACTCATTAAATTTCTCTGGCTAGCTACCAGAGTTATGATGACTTGTGATTCTGTCGTGACTGGAATCTTCGGATTGCAAGGACTACTCGCTACTGATCCATGTGGTGATTCCTATATTGGATGCAGTAGGAGAGTGCCTTCAGTCCATCCTGTTCCTGGATGACGTGTATGAACGATGGAAAGGGTGGCCAGATGTTTCAAAAGTCGATTATAACCTCAAGCTTCATCAACCGGGATATGACAGAAATCGGGCAGGCAGCATGGCTATGTGGCTCGCTCCCATTAGGATGTATAATCACCTATCTAGAGAAATTCCATTTTGCCCTTTAATCAATCGATGCTGTCCCATTTCGGGGAAACGGTTGCTGATCCCAACCGTTGGTGATATACATTCGATACACTCAAGCGAAATGAGTGGTCGGTCATGTGTGGGTCGGGTTGCAAGACGTTCTTGTTGAACCCAGTGTATTCTCCTCTAGAGATACACTATCGGCAGGTGGTCCCATACCTTGTCATAGTATGAATCCAATCTCCAATAAGCGCCCGTGGTTTTTGATTGTATACTATATTTGTGTAGCGTGAGAAGCAAGCGTTCCACTATATTGTTATTTACTTGTATTTAGACACTATTATAATATCAGAATAAGTTATGATTTCAAAACTGTTTTGGGTTATAGTAAGATAAAAACCGTCCGTGTTTATGTGTGGGTTGGTCTTACTATTATCCTTTTCTTTCGAAAGAGATTTGAACTTAAAAATCAAGTTGGATGATTCCCCTTAAACTGTGCGAGTTATTCTCACTCTGGTTCACAAGACTGACCCAGTATTTGTAATGCTCGGGTTAGCCCGGGTTGTACAGGTCCAGCTTACCAGACTGACCCAGTATTTCTTTCTTTCTTATCTCATCCTCTAAATTCTTTCATTTGGCATCTGGGTTTCCATTACAATTTGAGTTGGATTAGTGTTGTTCAATCAGCTCAAAAGGTACCAGAAATTTGGGTCGCTACAGGTTTGAACGGCGTTTAAGGCGAGGAGGGAGCACCGAGTTCATCGGCCGTTGATTTTGGAAATAAATGTAAATAATTAGTTTTATTAACCTTGTTTAATTATTTTTAATTAATCGTTATGTAATCAAAAGTTTAAACTGCCATATATTATTCAAACGACAGCAGAATTGAAAACTTTCAGAAGCATTGGAACCCCAACAACAAGATCTACACGATGGAATTGACTAGAGCAGAAAAGGAGCAAGCTAAAATTTGGACAAAATTAAATTCGAAATAGAAAAGGTGATTTTTATTTTAAATAGAATTGTTTTTAAAATCTGGTTTTAAATATATTTCGCAATAATAAAAATGTGATTTTTATTTTGAATGACATTGCAATGAAAATGTGATTTTTATTACATAAATAACATTGGAATAAAATCTGATTTTTATATATGTAAGCATTGTTTTAAAAATAGGATTTTTATTAGACAAAAACATTATTTTCAAAATATGGTTTTTAGAAATAGTTTTAGATTAAAAATATGATATTTATAGAATTATTTCTAGATTTAAAAATGTAATTTTTATTATATATAACATTGAGATAAAAATGTGATTTTATATATATATATATATATATAATGTTATAAAAAATGGGATTTTTAAATATAAAAATAGTATTGTTTTAAATTATAAATAACATTGTTTTATTTTCAGATTTTAAATAAATTAACATTGTTTTAAAGATTTGAATTTTTAATTAAATAACATGGATTAAAAATATGATTTACATATATATATATATCTAATTTTAGAATAAAAATATGATTTTTATTAAATACAGCATAAATAAGAATATGATATTTAATGTATATAACATAGATAAAAATGTGATTTTTTTAATATATATATAGCGTAATAAAAATGTGATTTTTATTTATAAAGATCATTGTTTAAAAATATGATTTTAAATATACATACCGTGTGAAACAGATTGTGGCGGAACAGTCTGGAAACAAAGCGGAATCCAAACCGTACCAGAAATTCAGAAATACACACTGATGGAGTGGAACCCAAGGTGAGAACTCCTTCTCACTCTAATTATTTTACAGTTAAATATATACTAGGATGCAGACGGTGCTTAGCAGCACCTAAAACTATTTATTATAGAAACCATAGTTGTTTGTTTGGACTGTATTGTATGTTGTTGTGAAGTTGAAATGTTTTAACTTATTAAAACAATAATGTTAACATTAATGTGGTAATTGAAATTAAATTATAAATATTCATTTATAATTTAAGCAGTGAAAATTGGCTAATTAGAGAAATAATTCAAACCAAATTGGAACTGGTTAAATTCATTAACCAATGATTTATTTAGATTAACTATTGTTGTTTGAAAACCCCACATGGGTATTGGGATGATATTTGACATACATTATTCCCAACATTTAGTTGTATGTCAATCGATGGATTGACAGGCTGTGATGAGCGTTATTTATTTATTTTAATGCTCACACAGTTGTAAATTTCACTTTGGACGTGAATGGACGGTTTAATGATTATTTATCATTATTATTGAATACATGCGATGTATGAAATCCATATAACTGAAATTATATGGTCATTGATTGAGTCACATTCCAATTCAGAAATAAAGATATTTTTAAATAAAGAATCTTTTAAAAATAAAGAATATTTTAAAATAACGAATATTTTAAAATAGTATTCAATGAAGAATAAAATTATGATTTTGATGTCCGTTTTTGGATGGACACAAAAATATTGAAATGTGAAGCCGAGTTAAGTAGCAAACGCCATTTTAACCCGAACGGGTTTATCGATCAATTTTATTCATTTGTTAATGAATATCGAAAAGAAGTGATTTCAAAATCTAATATTTTCAAAATATTATCATTTTAATATGATAAAGATATAGAATATTCAATTTTTGATTTAGAAATTAAAAATGAAGTTAAAATAATTTTAAAATGAACTTATAAATGATTTATAAAATACGATTTCAATGGAAATCGATGATATATATATTATATATATTTAATGGCCTGAATAGAACGCGCCGCGCAATGACCGTTCGCGAATTTCGACCACTAACTTTAAATTGGCGTAACAGGAGATCCGACCGTCGGATTCTCCTAAAACCTGAACCATTGGGTTCATATCAAAAAGAGCTTTCCATGAATATAAGAGATTTGAAATCTAAAGGTCGGATTTGAAATTATGTCCAAATCAAATTTCTAAAAAGGTGGCCATAGATGTAGTTCGGTGGCCGTTATTGGAAACCGACTGTAAAGGCCTTAATAAAATTATTAAAAATATGGAAAATTTATGTAAAATCATAATAAACGATTTGGAAAGATTTTGGATGAAAAATTTCAAGTTTGAAAAGATTAAAATATATTTTAATCGAAATGAACTAGTTATTAAATAGAATAATAATCCAATGTTTTAAAAAAATAAATAAATTGGATTTGTAAATGGTTTTAACATAACCAGAATTTTCCAAAGTATGACTTAGAATGGAAATTATCCTCAGAATATTTCTATATTGGATTCCGTGATTATACGGATATTGTTGAGGAATTTGGAAGGTATAAATATCGTTATTCCCAATACGATATTTGTTGATTTCAAAATTTGATATTGAATATGAGTCGATGTAATTTCTATTCAGAGCTTTTTATTTAATGTCAAATAGGATTTTGGGTTTGTCGTGAACGGTGTCTTAAATAACACTGTTTTTAAACCCCGTGTGAAAAGAATAAATCTTTTAATTAAGATTATTAGAGTTTCCAATTATGTTTAGTAATTGAAATAAAAGGAAATGTGAACTGTGTTTTTAAAGACGTTCATTCTTTAGCCCGGTTAATAGTGAAAATATAATTTTGGAATTTATAAATCTTTTAATTAAGATTATTAGAGTTTCCAATTATATTTAGTAATTGGAATAAAATGAAATGTGAATTGGGTATATTGTGAACTGTGTTTTTAACGACAATTCGTTCTTTAACCCGATTAATAGTGAAAATATAATTTGGAATTTATAAATCTTTTATTACGATTTAAATGGAAATTTTCCAAAGTAAAGTTTTCCAATTTAATAAAAAAAATTGGAATTGAATGGAATTCGATTTAATAATAATCGAGATGAGCTTCTGTGAGTGAAGGCCGTTACTATATATGGAATTTAAAAAGGCTTTGTAGTTATTCCATTTATATTATTAGTCTGATGCGGAAAGTTATATCGATTATATATTGATCCGTTTTTCGTGAAGATTCCACAGTTAATGGAAGATGATTTGGGTTTATCGTGAACTGTGTTTTAAATAACATTGGTTCTTTAACCCAGTTAAAGATAAGATTAATTTCTTAAATTTGAATAATCATTAAGTAATGATTTTTGAGATTAAAACTGAACTAGAGTTTTAATAAATCTTTAATTATATTAAAATGGGAGTGAGATAATCAAATTTATCGAGTTATTGAAATGATTGAGAATGAAGTACCGCCAGTTTTACTCTAGTCGATTGTTAAATCTTTAATTAGATTTAAACATAAAAGGGTAAATAATTTTATCCAGAACACAGTGGGTGTTAGATATGGAGTATTGCTAGTTTTGCTCCATGGGATGAATGGGTTGGGATTGGGATAATAAATAATAAATGATTACTTCGGTAAGGTTCGTTAATCCCGACTAGTCAATAATATCTTTTGAAATTGAGATCCAAAGGAAGATTAAGAGAATAAATTTAAAAGAATTTATCTTTGATAAAATTAATGGGAACCTTTCCCTAAAGATGTGAATATTTGAATATAAGAATATTCTGAATTGGAATGAGGCGTATGATGTGTTTTTATAGCACTTTATTATCGATTATAAAATAAGAGAGTTATTCGGAAAGACCGGATTTAACCCATTCTGAATAATTACTACGACGATTAAAAGTCGACGATGAAGACGGTGGTTGAAGACCAGAGTTCTTCACATCGTTTGGATGATTACTGATGTCTTGATTGGGCTGTACACCCAAGACAAGGTGATAAATGGTGATCATTCACACGTACTTGGAGATCGACGGATATGCGAGGACCTCTCTCCTGTATTGGACATATGGGACGAGGAATAAGGTGCCTCCGGTTTCGTTCAGACCCAGAACAGACTTATAAATGGATGTGTGTCTGACATTGGATTTAATTTTGTGTTAACTGATTTCTGTTAGATATATATCTGTTTGGTAGCGGAGAATTTATTCTCTTGGTCAACACCCTTCTCCGAGACGTACGAGCTTAGAGGTTATATATTGATAGACATCAGTTGTATGGCGTGAATTGTCAGTGTGGCATGCCAAGATGCAAATGATCAAGGCTTTTTTTGAAAAGCAGAGTCTTGTGGATGATTATCAATGCACAACTTTAATTAGCATAGCTTTGTGTAAAGCGTTACTTCGCGAGCCTCACACCCCGGTATGGACTAGAAACAGGAGAAGAATCCTGGGAGAACATGTGTTTCTTTCTAGCTATGAGTGGTGTCATGGTATGGAGCCCAGACGTTTTACTTATGTGGTTGTTGGAAAGCGAGGTACCTCGGATATTGAGTCCCTAGTGGCTCAGATTTTATGCCCAATAGGGCAAGGAAACGTATTGTTCAAGAATTATAATCCACTAAAGTAAGTATGGACCGGCCATGTGGCTCTAGGTGCAGTTGCGGTTGAATCCTAAGGCTCGGGCTAGAGAGTCTCGAATCGGAAGAATGATCCCTTGCCTTGGATCATGATTAAATCCAACATCCAATACGACATCTTGCGGTTTTGATTGTAGAACTTGTATGGCGACATGATATATGGTACTCATGTCGTCTATGATTGATACATTTATATCTGAAGTTGAACACTATGCACATATAATATCAAAATAATTTGTTTTAAATGTACCAAGCATGTTTGGCTATTATAAGGGAAAACTCTATCCTTCGGCTTGCGTTGCATTGTGTGATGGGACCTGAGTCTTATAATAGCTTCATTTTTCCAGAAAGCATTGCATTGTTTTAATTTAAACTGAGGGTCATGTGGAGTGAACCCGTCCGCGTTATACGGCGTGGTCCCATGGTTTCCCCAACTTTTAAAGTAAAGAAGTTAATAATTGTTTTAGTTCTCACACCAATCCCATGACTGACCTGGAGTTTATTGTTTTAACCTAAACTCTGGGTGCCCCTATTTTCCACACGGGAAACTTGTAGTTTTGGTTTTGCAGATATCATTTTCACAGGATCCTAGTTTACAGCTGGAGCTATATTCGGAACGCTCTGTATCCGTGTATTTCTTACAGTTGTGTTATGTATTAATTTTCCGCTGCTATGTAATTTTAAATCTCTGATGTTATTTTATTTCCGCTGTGTAATATTAATTCATCCTCTGGAATATTCTTGTACTCTGATGTAATTGTTGTAATAGCAATGAAATATTCTATTGTTTATGTTCTGATGAGTGTTGTTCTCAACTCAATCCGGGCTTTCCCGGAAGGGGAAGTTTGGGTCGTTTCACATCTCATCAGTCAAAAATCTGACTTTTGTCTCTAATTCTTTCAGCCTTTCTATTTCTTCATTTTCAGATAATTTTCTTTTCTTTGGTCCTTCATCTTCTAGGACTGGATGTTTTAATTTTTTTGAAAGAAACTCTTTCTCCTATGAAGTTATATTTGAATTTTTTTTGGAAATCTGCATGAATGATATTTCTAATTAAATATTGTTACATATCAATAAATAATTCTACAATCAATTCAATGTTATAAATATATTTGATTGTATATTTAAAAAGATAAATGTACTTATATTTTAAGGTAAATGATCTATTGACATATTGAACTTAATTTGTTTTCTGTCTATTATACTATCATGATTATAACTTATTTTAGAAGGCTTATTACTAATATTATGTATTCTGTAAGAAACAATTGATTTAGTCATTAATGTGCCTTCTAAACTAGAAAAGATAAAAACATATATCTTTTAAATAAAATAAATAGTAAATTAATACATTTATACCTTATTGTTGTCAAGTGTTGTAAATAATCAAGGTACTTAAATGTTTTTATCATGAAAGTAAATAATTCTACAATCAATTCAATGTTATAAATATATTTGATTGTATAGTTTAAAATGATAAATGTATTTATATTTTAAGGTAAATGATTTATTGAACTCAATTTGTTTTCTGTCTATTATACTATCATGATAAAACTTATTTCAGAAGGCTTATTACTAATATTATGTATTCTATAAGCAACTGTTAATTTAATCATTAATGTGCCTTCTAAACTTGAAAAGATAAAAACATATATCTTTTAAATAAAATAAAAAGTAAAGTAATACATTTATACCTTATTGCTGTCAAGTGCTATAAATAATCAAGGTACTTAATGTTTTTATCATGAAAGTAAATAATTCTACAATCAATTCAATGTTATAAATATATTTGAATGTATAGTTTAAAATGGTAAATGTATTTATACTTTAAGGTAAATGATCTATTTACATATTGAACTTAATTTGTTTTGTCTATTATATTATCATGATTATAACTTATTTCAGAAGGCTAATATTATGTATTCTGTAAGCAACAATTGATTTAGTCAATAATGTGCCTTCTAAACTTGAAAAGATAAAAACATATAAAAATAAATAGTAAAGTAATGCATTTATACCTTATTGTTGTCAAGTACTGTAAATAATCAAGGAACTTAATGTTTTTTGTCATGAAAGTAAATATTTCTACAATCAATTCAATGTTATAAATATATTTGATTGTATAGTTTAAAACGATAGATGTATTTATATTTTAAGGTAAATGATCTATTGACATATATAACTTAATTTGTTTTCTGTCTATTATACTATCATGATTATAACTTATTTCAGAAGGCTTATTTCTAATATTATGTATTATGTAAGCAACTACTGATTTAATCATTAATATGCCTTCTAAACTAGAAAAGATAAAAACATATATCTTTCAAATAAAATAAATAGTAAAGTAATACATTTATATCTTATTGCTGTCAAGTGCTGTAAATAATCAAGGTACTTAATGTTTTTATCATGAAAGTAAATAATTCTACAATCAATTCAATGTTATAAATAGATTTGATTGTATAGTTTAAAATGATAAATGTATTTATATTTTAAGGTAAATGATCTATTTACATATTGAATTTAATTTGTTTTCTGTCTATTATACTATCATGATTATAACTTATTTTAGAAGGCTAATTACTAATATTATGTATTCTGTAAGAAACTATTGATTTAATCATTAATATGCCTTCTAAACTTAAAAAGTTAAAAACATATATCTTTCAAATAAAATAAATAGTAAAGTAATACATTTATACCTTATTGCTGTCAAGTGCTGTAAATAATCAAGGTACTTAATGTTTTTACAATGAAAGTAAATAATTCTATAATCAATTCAATGTTATAAATATATTTGATTGTATAGTTTAAAATGATAAATGTATTTATATTTTAAGGTAAATGATCTATTTACATATTGAACTTAATTTTTTTTCTGTCTATTATACTATCATGATTATAACTTATTTCAGAAGGCTAATTACTAATATTATGTATTCTGTAAGCAGCTATTGATTTAATCATTAATGTGCCTTCTAAACTTGAAAAGATAAAAACATATATCTTTTAAATAAAATAAATAGTAAAGTAATAAATTTATACCATATTGTTGTCAAGTGCTCTAAATAATCAAGGTATTTATGTTTTTAACATGAAAGTAAATAATTCTACAATCAATTCAATGTTATAAATATATTTGGTTGTATAGTTTAAAACAATAAATGTATTTATATTTTAAGGTAAATGATATATTGACATATTGAACTTAATTTGTTTTCTGTCTATTATACTATCATGATTATAAATTATTTCAGAAGGCTTATTACTAATATTATGTATTTTGTAAGCAACTATTGAGTTAATCATTAATGTGCCTTCTAAACTTGAAAAGATAAAAGTGTATATCTTTTAAATAAAATAAATATTAAAGTAATATATGTATACCTTATTGTTGTCAAGTGTTGTAAATAATCAAGGTACTTAATATTTTTATCATGAAATTAAATAATTCTACAATCAATTCAATGTTATAAATATATTTGATTGCATAGTTTAAAACGATAAATGTATTTGTATTTTAAGGTAAATGATCTATTGACATATTGAACTTAATTTGTTTCCTGTCTATTATACTATCATGATTATAACTTATTTCAGAAGGTTTATTACTAATATTATGTATTTTGTAAGCAACTATTGATTTAATTATTAATGTACCTTCTAAACTTGAAAATATAAAAACATATATTTTTTAAATAAAATAAATAGTAAAGTAATACATTTATACCTTATTACTGTCAAGTGCTGTAAGATCCATGTCCTTCAAATTAGGAAAGTCCCACTTTATCATCCTTGGGAATTTTTTTTGAAGATTTTCTTTTTCTTCTATTACTTTTGTCTTCTCACAAAACCAATACTGTAATAAAAAGATATATATACATTTATATTTTTGTAATAATGAAATATTGATAAGTGTGAGAAATCTTACAAGTAAAACCATAGTGCAACCAGGTGTGTTTCTTGGGTCAGTATGATGTTTTTGAACATTTTTGCAAACATTCTCACATATTGCTCTTGGCCAGGAAATAGAACTGATTTTTTTTCAAATTGAGAATCTTAGGAAGAAATCCCAACTGCATGTAGCTTTGATTGTTCGAAACAAGAATGTTATGATCAACATCAGAAATAATAGCTTTACTAAATCAACGCTACCATCTTTCTTTTCTATCATTTTATTCAATCTTTTTGTCACTGTTTTTTGACTTATGATGTCTTCTTATTCAAAGTTGTTTGTCCAAAAATCTGAGAAATTTTCCATTGATGTAGCTTTATTTGATGCAGGTATTGGAAATCAATCCTCTCCATCCATTGGCATTCCAAATATAAGACTAACTTCTTCTGGTTTCAATTTCATCAATTTGTTACCAAATGGAAAGCTTGTTCTGTAGTATCATAAGTGGTCATTATGTCATCCAAATTTGCTGCACTCTCTCTCAAATCTTGCCTTGATATAGAATCTTCAAGAAAAACATGAAAAAGTCTTTGAAAGGTGATTTTTCCAAATATCTTTTTGCGTCAGCAGAGAGAATTTTTCCTTTCTTAATTGTTTTCATTATTTTGAAAACAACATCTAAATAACATCTGTACGTCCCTGAATATTGAATTTTTTTCACTTCTTTGGTATTTGTTGAATTCATACTTATTGGCTTCATCTGTATCAATAGATTCTCCTTCATATTCTTGTGTCTCTATCCTTTCTTCATCAGAATTTTCTACGTTGTTATTTTCTGTTCCAGTAAGTGATATATTGTTTGTTGACTCGGAATTTTCCTATTTTGGTAACACTTAACTTGAGAGGAATTGAATTTAGTAAATCCAAATTATTTAAAATATTAATAGTTTTGTGTTTTAAAAATAATAGTATGTTATATTATTTTTATTTCTAAAACTATTTGCTATCACCTAGTTTATGAGCTTAAACTAGTTCAATGACATTACACGTGCAAGGTTTTACTTTTAATGAATTCCTTTAAAAAAAATATAAATCATTTTCCTACATAATCAGCAGGTAAAACAAGATTCTCAAACATATTTATTTCATAAATTAGTGTAACTCGTAATATAGATGGTACCATTATGATGTAAAAAGTGAAAAAGAATAAGTTGATTTATCTTTTTTGTGACGATCCCAAAACCCCGTGCTACGGTGTTAAGGATAATCATTGGAATATAACACATTAATCATCATTAGCAGAGTACAGATAATAGCATAAACAAGAATTAGGATAATTTACACAAATATGACAGCGGAATCATATATATCACCACATCAGAGAGCACAGTGCAGGATACTACTTAGTGCATAATAATACATAATCAGTCAACATCGTCTGTGGCGGAATCATACATAGAGAGTACATAAACTAAACATCAGTCTACATCGCCTGTGGTGGAATCATAATACATATACAATAATGGCGGAAAAAGTCATAGTCATCACGGTGTAGTCAAGCCTCGCCATGAGCCAAAAGTACACCTCTGCTACGGTGCCAAGCCCAAAATATGTCAGCTACCTGTAACTAGGTTGCCCGTGTGAAAATAAGGGCACCCGAGTTTGCAAGGTGAAACAAACTACGAGTCAGTCATTGGACTGGTATGAGTAATCTATTTAACTTATTAAACAACAATAATAAGGCAAATCAAAGGACCACGCCACTTTCGCGGAACGGGTTTACTCCAATGAGTGCTAGTGCATGAAATAAAGTAAATGATTAAATCATCGCAATGCTTTTTATAAAAATGAAGCCATTATAAGACTCAGGTCCCATCACACAATGCAACGTAAGCCGGAGGATAGAGTTTTACCTTATAATGGCAAAAAATGCTTCATACGAATAAAACAAAAGTGTTTGATATTATTACTAGTGCATATATGTTTCAAAAACGATTTCAATCATAAATATCAATCATAGACGGCATAAATGACCCATACCACTATGTCACCGTACTAGTAATACAATCACATCCGCAATTTCGTATTGGAAATTGGATTCCATCATGAGTCGAGGCAAGGGGCAAGCTCCTCTCCGTTCGAGACACTCTAGCAAATGCCTCAGGACCGCACACAGCAATTCCTGGATCCTCCAAGGCCAGTCCTCTCTTACTTTTGAGGATTAGCAATTCCTGAACACACGTTTCCCGGTCCTTACAGACCTATAATTGAGGCGCCTCGCATTCCAACAACCACACAGGTGAAAAGTATATATAAATGTCAGGGCTGGTAGGTCACTGACACCACCGTAGCTAGAAAGAAACGTCGTGCACTCCTTGGGTCCTTCTCCCGTTTTTGACTCATACCAGGGTGTGAGGCTCGCGAATCCACGCTATACACAAAGCTATGCCACACAGGCCATGCTTTGATCATCAACCACAAGACTTTGCTTTGCAACAGAAGCCTTGATCATATGATACTTAGGCGTGCCACACAGGCAATCCACTCCATGCGACTGATTTCTATCTATATATAACCTCTGAGCTCGTACGTCTCAGAGAAAGGCGTTAAGCAAGAGAACAAATTCTCCGCCGCCAAACAGATATATATTTAATAGAGATTAATCAGCACAGAACAAAATCCAATGTCAGACACACAGTCCATTTACAAGTTCGTTCTGGGTTTGAACGAAGTCGGAGGCACCAAATTCCTCGCTTATCCGCACAATCAACAGTACGTCCGGACGACTACTACTTCAGCTCCTTCAAGGTAGCTACTCCAATCACGAGCATTAGTAGCGCCCATCCAACCAATGTGAAGATCGTCGGTCTTCAACCGTCTTCAACTCTTCGACTTCTCACCATCGATCGATTAATTGAAATGAGAATTAACTCGACCTTTTCAAATAATCCACGTATACTTAGATTTTCAAATCAATTCTTCACATGGTTAAATTACTCAACTTTCACATTTCAGTTCCTTAGTATAATTTTCATGTTAAATACATTCAACCATCACATATCAAGCAAACCCAGCAAAATCAGTTTATTTCCATTCTATATCGTTTATAATATTTTATAACGATATATCGCCATTTTTATTTATTTAAAAACGGCCATATTTAATTAAACGACGTTTCAGGTCGTGCCGAGGCACTGGCGCTGTTTTTCTCTAAATTTGTTTTACACATATATGAAAATCGAACCATTGGATCTTCACAAATTTTATATCATTAGAAAGATCTTTTCAAAACGAACCCAACGGTTTCAGTTTTGGGAGAATCCGACGGTCGGATCTCCCGCACTAGTCGTTTGAAGTTACGATTTCAAAATACGAACTGCAGCGTCATTATTCGATTTAATTTAATTATATTTATATTTATATATAAATATAATCGATTCTGGCGCTGTTTTTCTTCAAATTTGAATTAAACATTCTAGACAATCCAACCGTCGGATCTTTACAAAGTTGGTGCCGTTGGAAAGATATTTCCAAGGCAAACCCAACGGTTGTGGTTTCGGGAAAATCCGATGGTTGGATCTCCCGCACTAATCATTTGAAATCACGGTTTCAAAACATGAACTGCACGGCCACGATTCGTTTTAATTATATATATATATATATATATATATATATATATAGTTCATTCAACGATTTCAATATCGTTTTCACTTCAAATATTTCACTAACGCATTTAAATTTTGGAAAATTTCGCCATAACCTCCTTTGTACGGGAAGGGCTGGGAAAATTCCCAAATAGCCACACGGGCGTCTCATCTCAAAAAGAAAAAGAAAAAAGCCAAGTGGCTAGCCAATAGGCTCATAAAATCATCACCCAAGCAAAACAGTAAACATGTACCTATTTGTCGGACACACAATTTTATTCCTCTTCTCTAGCCTCTTTGCTATAACCTGTTCGATAAATATGCATGTACCCATGTACAATTCTTATCACTTATCATTTTCCATTCAACTTCTTATTTGATTCAACTTGGTTTAAAGTCACCATTCATTCTAATGTTGCATACATAAGCAAAAATCATATCATTAGCTAATTAATGAATATTTCAACTCATGCATATTTATTTGAACAAGTGGTTATTTTTAACACTTCACATTTCAAAAATGATGTTTTTGTCGAACTAAAACATATTTCAACACATGACCATGTTATTTAGTTCCTATACATGTTAAAAATAATATTCATAGCAAACAAATATTTATTTCAACACTCGTATATTTTTAGCAAATCACATACATGATAAAAATGATATTTTTATCATCTAAAATATTTATTCAACACAGGAATATTTTTAACACTTCATATTTTCAATAAAATGTAATTTTTATTTTTCGATCTTTTTATTCAACACATGAACCTTTTCAACACACGCACTCCTCAACACATGAGCATTTTCCATACATGGATATTTTATATAGTTTGTTACATATAAGAAAGATGTAATTTTTATTGTTGAAACAATTTATTTATAACACGAATATTTTACATACTTCTTATATATATAATAAAAATGTGATTTTTATTGTTTAAACATTTTATTCATTCAACACATGAATTTAATTTTCAACACATGACTTCTCAACACAAGAGCATTTTCCACACATGGATATAGTTTCAACATATGACTTTGGTTTCAACACATGAAAATAATTTCAACATATGAAAATAATTGTAACACATGAATATTATTCAAAATTTCGGCAGCATAACGGCAGGGTAGTTAAAACCGGCACTGTCCCGAGTACGGCTCCTCGCTCTACCTTAAAACCTCGCGGTTTTCGACAATGGGGATTTCATACATCAAATTCGCACGCAGGCGAGTATGATTTTCTTTTCCACAATTATTTCAAATTTGTTTCAATCACCAATGGGTATTTTTCAACCATAACCAAACAATATCAACACAAACAATCCTATCAACCATTGGCATTATTCACCAAATTTTTTACACCAATTCACAAACAATAAATATCGTCCATGGTTTGTGGACGAGGGGAGTATATATATATATATATATATATATATATATATATATTACTACCATTCCAACACACATATCATTTATACAATGCATGTATAATTCATACTTCGCTCATATAGCTTACACAACGCATGTACATGAGGTATACGACACGTGTATAATTTATATTTCGCTTATATAATTTATACATGACATTTCCATTCACATTTCAGTTTAGAAATATCACATTGGTTTTCGAGGTGCTAAAAATCGTAGATAGCTCAGAAAAATCCGCGGTCTCTTCTAGATGGTAGAGAGCCTCCTTGCGGTCACGATGTTTCCTGTTTCATCGAGTTTCGTTAACACACCATAAAGATACGATTTTTCAAAGTTTGCAACACTTAAAAGTGTTAATTTCATTTCAAATATAATAAAGCCGATACCATTCACGATTGTTCAAAACTAGGTTTTCAGTTTTCGCGAAAACCGAGGCTCGATATGACGATCGGAGGGCACAGCGTGGAAGAGGGTCGAGAGGGCTTCAGGCGCGTGGCGGTTGGAGACAACTCGGTGGGGCCTAGTGCTCGCGGCGGCGGCTGGAAGGTCGGGTCTTTGGAGGAAGAAATCTCGAGATAGGAGCAACGATAGGGGGAGTTCTTTATATGGATTTGAAGAGGGGAAGGAGAACTACAAAAAGTTGAACTGGGGGTGGGGCTGATTCGAGCTGTGGCGATCGGAAATCGGCAGGGAAGGGGAGAAAGTGTTTCCGTCGATGTCGAGGGGGGGCGGGGGTTTTTCTGATATACTTTTTTTATTTAATTATGAATGGAGAAATTTGATTGGTCGACGGTTTTATTAAATTTTAAAATAGTGTTTCTCCACACGGACACCAATTCAAACCCAATGACTGCCGCCCCTAGCTAAATACCCCTATCCCGGACACAATGGGATATGTTTCGAAGGCCCATTCAACTGTTACAGTCAGTTATTCTTCAAATTAAAATATAAAACATTCAATATTCAATTTGAACGTACATTTCAATTTGCCAGGGCCACAAATTGATTCGAAAAATTCCAGAAAAATAAATCTGGCTATGTTTTGACGATACGGTCCCAACAAAACTAGTTTTGTCGAATTCTGAGACCGTTTGAAAAATGGTCATTTTATGGTCGATCCAATTTAACAGAAATTAACCAAACACATTTTCTTTTGCCACGCTCACATACTAGCTTCAAAAAAATGAAATTTAAAATATAGCAATAATTTGACATCTCGGATCCAACAAAAGTGGTTTCGTCAAATTCCGAGGTCGTTTGCAAAATGTCTATTTTCAAGGGCTATATATATTCTCTATAACGACCTTTCTGAAAATTCATTTGGCCATAACTTTTGATTTCCGCTATGAAACTTCGATTTTTTAGATTCGTTAGAAAGATATTCATAAACAGATTTAAATATTTTTGGTTTCACTAAAATCCATTATATTTTGCACCCGGTACAGTCAGTCAAAGTTTGAATTCAAATTTTCAAATTGCCACACTATTTCTAATTCACTATTTTATTGAAATATTCTATTTCAATTGATTAAATTTCTTTGAAATAACCAATTTAAAAATTTTAAGTTGGCTCGTATTTTCCGGGTTGTTACAATCTCCCCCACTTAAAACTTTTCGTCCCTGAAAAGGAAACAACAGTAAAGTAGGAAACAAAAATGTAAATTCAAAGTATTGTGAAGGTACCTTGCACCGGAGTTAGTCAGAGAGGTCCACTCTGCATTTGGGGTAAGCCTGCTTAATGCTTTCCTCACTCTCCCAAGTACAGTCTCTAGGATCACTACTCCACTGCACTTTGACTAAATGAACCTTCTTTCTCCTTAGCTCTTTAGTTTCTTTGCCAACAATTTTTAATGGCTCTCTTCTGACTGCTAATTTTGGAGTAATTTCCAAGTCCTGTTGCGTTGCTTCTTCCACAACAAGATCTGGATCATGCACATTTCTTCTAAGTTGAGATACGTGAAACACATTATGCACTCCAGGCAACCAATCAGGTAATTGAACCCTATAAGCAAGAGTTCCAATTCGTTAAAGTATAGTAAAGGGACAAATAAACCTGGGTGCTAACTTCCCAGTTTTACCGAATCGGATCACTCCTCTCATCGGAGAAACTTTCAAATAAACATGATCACCAACAGCAAATGTCAAATCTCTTCTTCTAGAATCCGCAAAACTTTTCTGTCGGCTTTGTGCGGTTTTCAATCGCTTCTTGATGAAATCGACTTTATCAGATGCTTCTCTAATCATATCGGGTCCCAACACAAGTCTGTTGCCAGGTTCTACCTAACATGCTGGAGATCTGCATGGTCTACCGTATAATGCTTCAAATGGCGACATTCCCAAACTTGCTTGATAGCTATTGTTATATGAAAATTCTGCCAAATGCAAGTGATCTTCCCATGACCCACCAAAATCAATAATACAAGCCCGTAGTAAATCTTCTAGAATTCTATTCACTCGCTCAGTTTGGCCATTTGTCTGAGGGTGATAAGCGGTGCTCATATTCAGTTTTGTTCCCAATTCTATCTGGAATGCCTCCCAGAATTTGCTAGCAAAAATTGGGTCTCTATCACTAACTATGATGATGGGGACTCCATGTAGCTTAACAATTTCTTTAAAATATATATGTGCTAGACTTTGAGCGGTGCTATTGGATCTGACATGTATGAAATGGGCGGTCTTCGTGAAGCGATCTACGATCACCCAAATACTGTCATTACCTTTCTTGGTTCGGGGCAAACCATCTATGGAATCCATGGAAATTTGTTCCCATTTCCAATCTGGGACTTCCAACGGTTGCAACAATCCTGCTAGCTTTTGTTGGTCGCTCTTGACTAATTGACAAGTAGGGCATCTGCTAACATATAAAGAAATGTCCCTCTTCATTGCCTTCCACCAAAAAGTGTGTTTGATATCGTTGTACATTTTACTTACTCCAGGATGAATGCAAAGCTTGGATTTATGGCATTCATCGAGCACCTCTCTTTTGAGCTCAGGGATGTCGGGAACACAAATTCTTCCATTAAATCTCAGAACTCCCTTACTATCCACTTGGAAACTGGAGCTTTCGCCCCTTTGAATTCTTTTAATCATCTCTTTGACAAAATTGTCGTTTTTCTGAAGAACAGAGATCTTGTCATTCAACAAAGACGTAACGATAAAACTGGCGATGATTTCATTCTTTCTACTGAGTGCATCAGCTACAACATTAGCCTTTCCCGGCGTATACAGGATATCTAGCTCGTACGCTGCAAGAAATTCTAGCCAACGCTGCTGCCTCAAGTTCAGATCTTTCTGGGTGAACAAATACTTTAATGATTGATGATCTGTAAACAGTTCGAATTTCTCACCCAGCAAGTAATGCCTCTAGATTTTCAAAGCAAAAACGATAGCTAACAACTCAAGATCATGAGTTACATAATTCTTCTCATGCGGTTTCAGCTGACGGCTTGCATAAGCGACTACTTGGCCTCTTTGCATTAACACTGCACTAAGACCTCTAATAGAAGCATCTGTCCAAACCGTCAAATCCTGATTGCCATCGATAATGGTTAACACTGGAGCAGTTGTCAATTTCGATTTCAATTCCTGGAAAACTTCCTCATAGTCGGAATTCCACTTAAATTTCTCGTGTTTCTTCGTAAGCTTCGTTAATGGACCGGATATCTTCGAGAAATCCTTAACGAATTTTCGATAATAACTAGCCAACCCCATAAAACTTCTAACCTCTGTGGGTGTATTAGGTTGTTTCCAATCTTGAATTGCTGTAATTTTGCTCGGATCTATAGAAATCCCTTCCTTTGACACGACATGGCCAAGGAACTTCACCTCTTCTTGCCAGAAGACACATTTAGAGAATTTGGCTTTGAAGACGTTCTTTCTCAGAATCTCTAATACTTGTTCTAATGTCTTTCATGTTCAGGTTTTGATTTGGAGTAGATTAAAATATCATCGATGAATACGAGGACAAATTTATTCAGAACTCCCCTGAACACTCTATTCATTAGATCGACGAAGTATGCTGGAGCGTTGCATAGGCCGAACGGCATTACTAACCATTCATAAAATATGTCTAGACCTCTGAAAGCTATCAAAGGAACACACTCTTCTGCAATTCTCAATTGATGGAAACCTGTAGCTCGGTCCATTCTGGAAAATACTCTCACCCCGTTTAATTGGTCTAGCAGATCATCAATGCGGGGTAATGGGTATTTGTTTTTGAGCGTCTGTTTGTTGAGGTCTCGGTAATCAACACACAATCGAAGAGTATCATCTGACTTTGGGACAAACACTACAGCTGCACCCCAACTAGAAAAGCTAGGTCTGATCAGACCCTTCCATAGCAGTTGACGAGTTTGATCGCCTAATTCTTCCTTTTCCTTTGGAGTCATTCTTCTGATTGAATGTACTACTGGTCTGGCATTGGGAATTAGGTCGATTCTGAATTCTATTTCTCTTTGCGGAGGTAAGTTTTCAACTTCTTCAAACACATCCGCATAGTTTCTAATGACAGGAATCTTTTCTAAGGAAGTGGGGATAACTTCTAACGCAGACCAAAATTCATCTCTATCTGGATTTGAACCATGGCATGGTACAGTAATATATCCAAGCTTCGTTCTAATTTTTACTATCCTTTCCGCACACTTTACTTCAACTTCATATTTCGTTAACCAATCTAGCCCGAGAATGATATCAAACTCAGGAAAATCCATAACGAATAGATTAAAAGGAAACCTGTAGAAAGAATAAGAGACTGGCACTCTACAGTATGAACTGAGAATAAGAGATCCTCCTATCGGATTATGAATTTTAACCGACTCTGTAAGCTTTTTCTGTTTTAACTTCAATTTGTGAACTGTGTTACTAGCAATAAAACTACGTGGTGCACCCATGTCAAATAATACAGAAACAGGAATATTTTTAATTGTAAGGGTACCTCCCAAAACATCGGGTTTACCTGCTCCATCGGAAGCAGCTGGCGGGTTCGTCCCGTCATACACGTGAGCAACCTCGGCCTTCTTAAGCAAGGGACAGTCTCTAACAAGATTTCCTGTCTTGCGACAGTTAAAGCATGAGCGAGGGTTCTGAGAGTTTTGGCTTGAACCTTGGGAATTGGTCTTCTACCGTTTCGGGGCTGTGCAAACATTATAGTAGTGCCCCACCTTGCCACAATTATAGCAGCTTCCCTTTTGGCGGCCTGCTAGTCTGTTGATTCGAGGACGCCGCATTGCTTGATTCTGGCTGGTTTGTAGCGGGCTTGCGTTTATTCCCCACCTGGCTTTTAGCACGATCCAGATCGAGGTTCCTTTGATCTAGGTCCTCATAATTGCACGCCATCTCCACTAATTCATTAAATGTCAGCTTGATGTGGGCCATTGCCCTGTCTTGGTATTTTCGCTTTAGCCCGAGGATGAACCTCTTGTTCTTGGACTTAGCGGTGGCGATGAGCTCGGAAGCATAGCGGGATAATTGTGTGAACTTGTTCAGATAGTCTTGCACCGAGAGATATCCCTGCGGGAGGTTTGCGAATTCATCGTTTATGCGCTTAAGGGCTTGCTCTGGGACGTACTTCTTTTTGAATAATTCTTTGAACTCGTCCCAAGTCCTACCAGCATTTCTGTTCCCTGCAGTGAGAGCTTCCCACCGTAGTTCGGCTTCCTCTTGTAGAAACCAAGCACCCATGAAATCTTTATCTTGATCACCCAGCCTCAGGCCTCCTAGTATCTTCTCGCATGTTTTCAGCCATGCCAAGGCCTCAATTACAGTGTCGTTCCAGAGAAGGTTTTGCCTCTTAGGTTCTTGTACCTTTTTGTCGCGCGGTCAAGCTCGAATGGTTGAGCGGCCGGGGGTTGTATTAAGGGTCCATCTTCAGCTGGGACTTCACCTCGTCCTCTACCACGGCCAGCTCGGCCTCCTCTACCAGCGGCTGCTCGGGTAGCCATTGTTCAAGTTCTGTATAAGCAAGAAAAGAGTCAGCCTACAAAAACGATAATTTTATTGAATGGTAAAGCAGAAGAACTTAAGGAAAGATAACAATGTACTAATCAAATTGTTTTTGCTATTCTTCTTAGCTCATTCTAGGACATTACTAGTCCTATCTCTAATGAGCTACTCGCCTTAGAATACTACTGATTCTATTCCAACGAAGTGTTTAATGTGTTACATTCCAGAACTAAGGTTAACCAAAGTTCTGATACCACCTGTGACGATCCCAAAACCCCGTGCTACGGTGTTAAGGATAATCATTGGAATATAACACATTAATCATCATTAGCAGAGTACAAATAATAGCATAAACAAGAATTAGGATGATTTACACAAATATGACAGCGGAATCATATATATCACCACATCAGAGAGCACAGTGCAGGATACTACTTAGTGCATAATAATACATAATCAGTCAACATCGCCTGTGGCGGAATCATACATAGAGAATACATAAACTAAACATCAGTCTACATCGCCTGTGGCGGAATCATAATATATATACAATAATGGCGGAAAAAGTCATAATCATCACGGTGTAGTCAAGCCTCGCCATGAGCCAAAAGTGCACCTCTACTGCGGTGCCAAGCCCAAAATATGTCAGCTACCTGTAACTAGGCTGCCCATGTGAAAATAAGGGCACCCGAGTTTGCAAGGTGAAAGAAACTACGAGTCAGTCATGGGACTGGTATGAGAAATCAATTTAACTTATTAAACAACAATAATAAGGCAAATCAAAGGACCACGCCACTTTCGCGGAACGGGTTTACTCCAATGAGTGCTAGTGCATGAAATAAAGTAAATGATTAAATCATCACAATGCTTTTTACAAAAATGAAGCCATTATAAGACTCAGGTCCCATCACACAATGCAACGCAAGCCGGAGGATAGACTTTTACCTTATAATGGGCAAAAATCTTCATATGAATAAAACAAAAGTGTTTGATATTATTACAAGTGCATATATGTTTCAAAAACGATTTCAATCATAAATATCAATCATAGACGGCATAAATGACCCATACCACTATGTCGTCGTACTAGTAATACAATCACATCCGCAATTTCGTATTGGAAATTGGATTCCATCATGAGTCGAGGCAAGGGGCAAGCGCCTCTCCGTTCGAGACACAGAAGGGCGTTAAGCAAGAGAATAAATTCTCCGCCGCCAAACAGATATATATTTAATAGAGATCAATCAGCACAGAACAAAATCCAATGTCAGACACACAATCCATTTACAAGTTCGTTCTGGGTTTGAACGAAGCCGGAGGCACCAAATTCCTCGCTTAAACGCACAATCAACAGTACGTCCGGACGGCTACTACTTCAGCTTCTTCAAGGTAGCTACTCCAATCACGAGCATTAGTAGCGCCCATCCAACCAATGTGAAGATCGTCGGTCTTCACCGTCTTCAAGTCTTTGACTTCTCACCGTCGATCGATTATTTGAAATGAGAATTAACTCGGCCTTTTCAAATAATCCACGTATATTTAGATTTTCAAATCAATTCTTCACATGGTTAAATTACTCAACATTCACATTTCAGTTCCTTAGTATAATTTTCATGTTAAATACATTCAACCATCACATATCAAGCAAACCCAGCAAAATCGGTTTATTTCCATTCTATATCGTTTATAATATTTTATAACGATATATCGCCATTTTTATTTATTTAAAAATGGCCATATTTAATTAAACGACGTTTCAGGTCGTGCCGAGGCACTGGCGCTGTTTTTCTCTAAATTTGTTTCACATATCTGAAAATCTAACCATTGGATCTTCACAAATTTTATATCTTTAGAAAGATCTTTTCAAAACGAACCCGACGGTTTCAGTTTTGGGAGAATCCGACTGTCGGATCTCCCGCACTAGTCGTTTGAAGTTACGATTTCAAAATACGAAATGCAGCGTCGTTATTCGATTTAATTTAATTATATTTATATTTATATATAAATATAATCGATTCTGGCGCTGTTTTTCTTCAAATTTGAATTAAACATTCCAGACAATCCAACCGTCGGATCTTTACAAAGTTGGTGCCGTTGGAAAGATATTTCCAAGGCGAACCCAACGGTTGCAGTTTCGGGAAAATCCGATGGTCGGATCTCCCACACTAATCTTTTGAAATCACGGTTTCAAAACATGAACTGCACGGCCATGATTCGTTTTAATTATATATATATATATATATATATATATATATATATAGTTCATTCAACGATTTCAATATCGTTTTCACTTCAAATATTTCACTAACGCTTTTAAATTTTGGAAAATTTTGCCATAACCTCCTTTGTACAGGAAGGGCTGGGAAAATTCCCAAATAGCCACACGGGCGTCTCATCTCAAAAAGAAAAAGGAAAAAGCCAAGCGGCTAGCCAATAGGCTCATAAAATCATCACCCAAGCAAAACAGTAAACATGTACCTATTTGTCGGGCACACAATTTTATTCCTCTTCTCTAGCCTCTTTGCTATAACATGTTCAATAAATATGCATGTACCTATGTACAATTCTTATCACTTATCATTTTCCATTCAACTTCTTATTTGATTCAACTTGGTTTAAAGTCACCATTCATTCTAATGTTGCATACATAAGCAAAAATCATATCATTAGCTAATTAATGAATATTTCAACTCATGCATATTTATTTGAACAAGTGGTTATTTTTAACACTTCACATTTCAAAAATGATGTTTTTGTCGAACTAAAACATATTTCAACACATGACCATGTTATTTAGTTCCTATACATGTTAAAAATAATATTCATAGCAAACAAATATTTATTTCAACACTCGTATATTTTTAGCAAATCACATACATGATAAAAATGATATTTTTATCATCTAAAATATTTATTCAACACAGGAATATTTTTAACACTTCATATTTTCAATAAAATGTAATTTTTATTGTTCAATCTTTTTATTCAACGCATGAACATTTTCAACACACGCACTCCTCAACACATGAGCATTTTCCACACATGGATATTTTATATAGTTTGTTACATATAAGAAAGATGTAATTTTTATTGTTGAAACAATTTATTTATAACACGAATATTTTACATACTTCTTATATATATAATAAAAATGTGATTTTTATTGTTTAAACATTTTATTCATTCAACACATGAATTTAATTTTCAACACATGACTTCTCAATACGTGAGCATTTTCCACACATGGATATAGTTTCAACACATGACTTTGGTTTCAACACATGAAAATAATTTCAACATATGAAAATAATTCTAACACATGAATACTATTCAAAATTTCGGCAGCATAACGGCAGGGTAGTTAAAACCGGCACCGTCCCGAGTACAGCTCCTCACTCTACCTTAAAACCTCGCGGTTTTTGACAATGGGAATTTCATACATCTAATTCGCACGCAGGCGAGTATGATTTTCTTTTCCACAATTATTTCAAATTTGTTTCAATCACCAATGGGTATTTTTCAACCACAACCAAACAATATCAGCACAAACAATCCTATCAACCATTGGCATTATTCACCAAATTTTTTACACCAATTCACAAACAATAAATATCGTCCATGGTTTGTGGACGAGGGGAGTATATATAAATATATATATATACACTTTACTACCATTCCAACACACATATCATTTATACAATGCATGTATAATTCATACTTCGCTCATATAGCTTACACAACGCATGTACATGAGGTATACGACACGTGTATAATTTATATTTCGCTTATATAATTTATACATGACATTTCCATTCACATTTCAGTTTTGAAATCTCACATTGGTTTTCGAGGTGCTAAAAATCGTAGATAGCTCAGAAAAATCCGCGGTCTCTTCTAGATCGTAGAGAGTCTCCTTGCGGTCACGATGTTTCCTGTTTCATCGAATTTTGTTAACATACCATAAAGATACGATTTTTCAAATTTTGCAACACATAAAAGTGTTAATTTCAGTTCAAATATAATAAAGCCGATACCTTTCACGATTGTTCAGAACTAGGTTTTCAGTTTTCGCGAAAACCGTGGCTCGATACAACGATCGGAGGGCACAGCGTGGAAGAGGGTCGAGAAGGCTTCAGGCGCGTGGCGGTTGGAGGCAACTCGGTGGGGCCTAGTGCTCGCGGCGGCGGATGGAAGGTCGGGTCTTTGGAGGAAGAAATCTCGAGATAGGAGCAACGATAGGGGGAGTTCTTTATATGGATTTGAAGAGGGGAAGGAGAACTACAAAAAGTTGAACTGGGGGTGGGGCTGATTCGGGCTGTGGCAATCGGAAATCGCCAGGGAAAGGGAGAAAGCGTTTCCGTCGATGTCGAGGGGGGCAGGGGTTTTTCTGATATATATTTTTAATTTAATTATGAATGAAGAAATTTGATTGGTCGATGGTTTTATTAAATTTTAAAATAGTGTTTCTCCACACGGACACCAATTCAAACCCAATGACTGCCGCCCCTAGCTAAATACCCCTATCCCGGACACAATGGGATATGTTTCGAAGGCCCATTCGACTGTTACAGTCAGTTATTCTTCAAATTAAAATATAAAACATTCAATATTCAATCTGAACGTACATTTCAATTTGCCAGGGCCACAAATTGATTCGAAAAATTCCAGAAAAATAAATCTGGCTATGTTTTGACGATACGGTCCCAACAAAACAAGTTTCGTCGAATTCTGAGACCGTTTGAAAATGGTCATTTTCTGGTCGATCCAATTTAACAAAAATTAACCAAACACGTTTTCTTTTTCCACGCTCACATACTAGCTTCAAAAATTATGAAATTTAAAACCTAGCAATAATTTGACATCCTGGATCCAACAAAAGAGGTTTCGTCGAATTCCGAGGTCGTTTGCAAAATGTCTATTTTCAAGGGCTATATATTCTCTATTACGACCTTTCTGAAAATTCATTTTTGCCATAACTTTTGATTCCCGCTATGAAACTTCAATTTTTCAGATTCGTTAGAAAGATATACATAAACAGATTTAAATATTTTTGGTTTCACTAAAATCCGTTATATTTTGCACCCAGTATGTAACACCCCGTATTTTCTGTAAACATAAAAATAACAAATCAAGGCAGAATTAATTTTTAAAATAAGAATCAAGGGAAACGGGTTGCGCCATTGCGTTTATCTCGAAATTCTGC
The DNA here is from genome assembly GCA_030737875.1 of Allium sativum. Classification (NCBI taxonomy): domain Eukaryota; kingdom Viridiplantae; phylum Streptophyta; class Magnoliopsida; order Asparagales; family Amaryllidaceae; genus Allium; species Allium sativum. The sequence continues at coordinate 1,038,397,628 of CM060916.1, read as the reverse complement.
TTGGAAAAGAGTCTGAGTTTTCGAAAAAAGAGTCTGTATGACCAAGTTATGACCCTCCGAAGTTTCAAGAATTTTCAGAATCGAAAACAGCTCGAAAATTTGAATTCAAATTCGAATTCAAAATCCCAAAATAGGCTGGGTGGGAAAATTCCCGCCCACGAACCAGATCGACGTGGGGGTCATCCATAGTGTCGACCTCCCAGGGGCCAGGTCGACCATAGTGTCGACCTGGGGGTCGACCTGCTCTCGAAACCCGGTTTTTGAACCTGATTCATTCTGATGTTTCTGGTCTCATTTTCAGTCTAGATTCGTCCGCCTAATCCTATATAAACAGCCCCCTAGCCGCATTCTCTTTACACCATTCTCCTCTAACATTATGCTGCACAATTTCATTCCTAAACTCTGCCTCCGTTCTTATTAAATAAAATAATGGCGTCGTTACTCTGCTGGAATCAAAACTAGAGCTAGTACACCTTCTTCCAATTCTGACCAGAATTAAAAGAGAACAGCTACAACTATCTTTCTTTTAGAATCCAGAACAACAATTTGAGAAGAGTAATTCAGCATTTCTGCATCAACAACAGTTTATTATCCTTTCTTAAAACCACGAAAGGCAAGTACAGTTATTTTCCGATATAAACTTTAATTATAATTGTGACATGATTGTAATTCTGAATTTGAGGTTGTGTACGTTCTGTTCTGATCTATTTTATTTTGTATCTCTTTCTTCTTTCTGTTATATAGCCAGGCTACCACGATCCTGCGCCACATCTCATAAGAGATTAACGCACAAACGCAAAACTTTGGGACAAATAATGAATGATGGCATAATTGGACATGGCTAATATGTGACTGATTTAAGAAAAAGGACATATGTTGTAAACTAGATTTTGATCTATGCATATTCTGTGAATTGGAAGAAGAGGAACCATTGTATGTTAACATGTGACTTGAGACATTGGACATAATGCATATTTAAAAATTAAGATCTGATTTTGAGAGGATATAATTTAAAGATCTAGATTGTTGGGTATATTTTTATATAACGATTCATGACTTGAGATAAAAAGAGAATATGACTTAGGTGTAAAGATCTGTATTAAGATTTGATAACTGTTAAACGTGAATAACACCTAAGTAGGGGATTTTTGAATATATGACATGCATTGAAATCGATGGCTATATTTGGTATAATTTATGTGAATCTTTAGTACTAAGCAAGTTTAACTAAAATTGGAACGTGTGTTATATGGTAAGTTATGACCATAATCTATGTGATGTAAATTTAATGCAAACATGGGTATATGATCATATTGTGAATCATGACAATTATTTAGGCATGTGAGCTTAGGCCCAATTTACAATTAGGCAAGATATGTCAATGAAATTTTAAGGAATGATTAAATCTGTTATATTGCCTAATCTGCTAGATCTGTTATATTGCCTAATCTGCTAGTTCTGTTATATTGCTTAATCTGCTAGATCTGTTATATTGCCTAATCTGCTAGATCTGTTCATCTGCTAAATCTGTTGAAAACTGAGTATTGAAATTTGAGTATGAATATCTATAGGCTCGATCTAGAAATTGAGCAAAACTTGTTAATAGAACCTTGAATAATCTGCTGTAACTTGTAAAGAAGTAAATTTGTTAAAGTGGCATAATTAGTCTGATATTAGCAAAATCTATGAATGAATGCATTGGCTGAACATGAAACATGGCTAACTCGAGGTTAGAATGAGTTTGCGGCGTAATCCTGCCCGGAACCGCCCGGCACATCCAGTGGCCGCAAACAATAGGTTCTAATGTGAGAAGTTAGTCATAACGTGCTTGAAACCCGAGGTTAGACTCAGTTTGCGGTAGAAACTTGCCCAGAACCAACCGGCCTAACCAGTGGCCGCAAATTGTCAGTCTAATGTGAGAGGTCTGCGCATTAATTGTTAATTAATACAAGTCTAAGATAAATATGATGTCTAAAACGTGTTAATCTGAAATCTGTATGTCTGAACTTGTAAACAAGTTAATCTGAAATCTGTTAGTCTGGGGACACAAGGTTAATCTGAAATCTGTTAGTCTGAACTCTGTATGTCTGAACTTGTAAACAAGTTAATCTGAAATCTGTTAGTCTGGGGACACAAAGTTAGGAAGGAAATTACTTGTGTCATCTGTTGTTTGGGACCCATATTAGTCAGTAACCCTTTCTGGTATCAAAACTTTGACCCCACACTAGGTAGGGTCCGGGCACGCTTACTGAACTAATTATAAGCGGTTCATTCTGATAATGGCGAAGGGTGTTGATGGTGCGTTCCAACCGGGTCATGTGCCTACATGGATCTCGGTCTGCCTCTGAGGATGTAAGACGCCGTGACATCTGTAAATAGGTCTGTGTCATTCAAAGGTTGCCACTTTAGGGAGTGATACACCCTTCTGTGGGGCTGGCGCAGGGTATTTGTGTATTAGGGAGCCGATCGCTTGGGGTAGATTTAGGGTACACTTAGTTCTGTCTGTTTCAATTGGGGTACCGTCTGTTTCTGTTGGGTGGTAACACCTATCTGTTTCTGCGTGGTACCGTCTGTTGGGGTGGTAAAGGCCCATTTACTAATGTACACCTAATTCTACATTCTGTTTCCATAGGGATTAATCTTTTTCTCTTTCTGTACCTTCTGTTCGGGTGGTAAAGGCCCATTATTAGCATTCTGTTTCTGTACCTTCTGTTGGGGCGATAAAGGCCCATTACTAGCATTCTATTCTATGGAAATTATTCTGTTCCCATTTCTGTTTTAGTTTAGACATTAGGATAACCCTAATCCTGTTAAACTAGTATTAGCGTAGAGAAATGAATAGTAATATCATTCTGTTTCTTCTGTTTAACCTAAGTATATCAGCTGCTCCTGTTACTGTTATCTCTTATCCAGCTTATTTTCATGTCATTATTATTATTATATGTTCATATGCTAAAAGTCACTGGACTTGCCAGACTTTATGTCTGACCTTGCTTGTTTTCGCCCCTTTTTCTTCCATCCCCCCCCCCCAGGTTATCCAAGGAGGGAATACTTTAGTTTGATCCGGATTCCTTCTGCTTGAAGTGCTTAAAGTATGGCTTGGCTCTTTATAGCTTCTGTTCTGTGGGGATTATGATTTTAAAGTTTTGTACTCTAATGCTTTTGAACAAGGCTGATATATATGTACTTGAGTTTTTGGTAAAGATGTAACCATATTGGTTTCTGTTTTCCGCTATAATAAAGTTATAATATTTCAAGTATTGTTTATCTGTCTTGAAATTTTCTGTTATGTTTACTAAAACGCTCCACCAAAGTTAAGGCATTCCCTTCGTGAGTGACCTTAACAGAGGTGGGGTGTTACACTTGGTATCAGAGCCGAAGGTTACCAGATTGGGTAAAGTTTTTGAAAACTATTTTCAAAAAGGTTTTAAAAGGAAGTATTTTCAAAAATAAAGTTTATTTTGAAAAACATAATCCCTAAAAGCCATATATCTATCTTTTCAGTTCTCCGTTTTGAATCTTTTTCTTTCATTCCAGCATGTCTGGGAATCTTAACTTTCCAGAGGGTGTGCCAATACATGGCTGGTTCGGGAGGTACTTAGAGGTTAGGGCCAACGATGCAGGCCCAGCAAATATTCCTCCTCCAGCTGCAGCGATTCCTCCTCCTCCGCCCCCTCCTCGTGCAATTGCTTTTTTCAAAGATCTGTAAAGATTTTAGGGCCATGGGTGGAAAGGATTTCAAGGGAACTGAATCATTCGTAGAAGCGAGAAACTAGCTCAAAGAAACTAAGGATTTGTTCGTTATCTTCGAGGTGGACGATAGGCAGAAGGTACAGTTGGCGGTATGGTTGCTCAAAGATGAAGCTTCCTATTGGTGGGAAGTCACTAACGCCGAGGCCAGTTGAAACATGGATGGATTTTAGAACAAGGTTTGAGACGAAATTCCTCTGGCAAGTTGAACGAAGTCTACAACTGGAAAAGTTCTTATCTCTTAAGCAAGGAAGTATGACGGTCAAGGAATACGTCAACCAGTTCAACCAACTGGCTAGGTTCGGACAAGATTTAGTCAACACCCAGTATAAAAAGGCTCTTCGCTTTGTTAAAGGATTGAACGAGCCACTGCACAGCCTAGCCATGACCCATGTACCCATGGGAGCGACTTACGAGAGATTGGTGGACATGGCACTACTACACGAGGAAGACAAGGGCAAGAAAGAGGCAAAGAAGGAAGAACCACAGAACAAGAAAGCATGGCCCAAAAAGGAAACACAAAAGAAAGATGAGAAGTCTGAAGATAAGAAGGAGAAAAAGTGCTTTACTTGTGGAAGCTCGACTCATCTGAATAAGGATTGCAGAAAAAGAAAGGGCACTTGCTTCAACTGTGGTGAGATAGGACACTTCACTAGGGACTGCCCGAAGAAACGAGGGCAAGGGAAGAGGGCAGGACCAACTTCTAGAGGGAAGGAGAACACTCTCGAGGCTAGTGGATAGGATAGAAATAGGAAAACTTTCTGTAGGAGGTTTAATTTCTTTATCTGATTTTTGAGTTAAAACTCTTTTCTGATTCTGGCATTTTGATTCTGTAATCGATACTCTGCACTTGAATACTAGTATTGTTTCTGATTCCACTGTAGACTCAAACCCATAAGGGTTATGACTCATCTGCTTGTGATAGATTGGGGTTTGAGAGATATATGTGTTAGGCGTCAAGTAGGACGCATACATTCTGGGTTTTTTTTTCATGCTTAGTTTCCTAAGAATCATTTGGTGATCTGATCTGTACCAATAGTCTGTAAGTATCTGAATATTTCTGATAAAGTTAAGATTTCCAGTTTTGACATTGTCTAAAGAGGGTAACCCTCTGGGTGTCAGTCTGATGTTGATTTCGGTCTTCGGGGTTGATACTTAGGGGAATTATTTTCTCAACCAAGGTCTAATGGGAACCAAGTTTTTATTTTATCTGTTCTCACTTCCATCATTCAACTGTATCCTATCGATCGAGTCTTCGACCTTTAGATAGGAATCCTATGGATGTAAACATGTGTTTGAGACATGTTATGTTTGATGGTTGCAAGTGGTTGCTAGTGGTTGCTCGTGGATGCATATACACACACTAGGCACTAGATCGGCTCGAAAACACTCTCATACTGCATATGGATGTGTGAGCATTTTCAATTTTTGTGGATGCAAAATGGTTGACTCATCACATGGATGTTGCATTTGGATGAATGATTGCGCACACATTTAGAAATAATATGTATCAAATAGGAAAACCAAACATGTTGGACTCATGGCACTGACATAATTCGCATTAAGGAGGTCAATTGAATCAGTAAACCGCCTGATCTTTGCATTAGATAAAGAACATATACACGCACTTTTGCATATGCTCATACCACATTAGAAGTTTTCTAAGGACGATGGATTCTTGTGGATGATAGTTGAGTAGATGGATGACTGGATGGTAGGACACATTCTTCTTAACTTGAAGATTTCGGGGACGAAATCCTTTAAGGAGGGGAGAATGTAACACCCCGTATTTTCTGTAAACGTAAGAATAACAAATCAAGGCATAATTAAATTTTAAAATAAGAATCAAGGGAAATGGGTTGCGCCATTGCGTTCGTCTCGAAATTCTGTTTGGAAACGAGTCCGAGCTTTCGAAAAACGGAGTCCGTATGACCAAGTAATGACCCTCCGAAGTTTCAGGAATTTTCAGAATCGAAAACAGCTCGAAAATTCGAATTCAAATTCGAATTCAAAATCCCAGAATAGGCTGGGTGGGAAAATTCCCTCCTATGGACCAGGTCGACCTGGGGGTTGACCATAGTGTCGACCTCCCAGGGGCCAGGTCGACCTGGGGGTCGACCTGCTCCCGAAACCCAGTTTTTGGACCTGATTCATTCTGTTGTTTCTGGTCTCGTTTTCAGTCTAGATTCGTCCACCTAATCCTATATAAACAGCCCCCTAGCCCCATTCTCTTTACACCATTCTCCTATAACCTTATGCTGCACAATTTCATTCCTAAACTCTGCCTCCGTTCTTATTAAATAAAATAATGGTGTCGTTACTCTACTGGAATCAAAACTAGAGCTAGTACACCTTCTTCCAATTCTGACTAGAATTAAAAGAGAACAGCTAAAACTATCTTTCTTTTAGAATCCAGAACAACAATTTGAGAAGAGTAATTCAGCATTTCTGCATCAACAACAGTTTATTATCCTTTCTTAAAAACACGAAAGGCAAGTACAGTTATTTTCCGATATAAACTTTAATTATAATTGTGACATGATTGTAATTCTGAATTTGAGGTTGTGTACGTTCTGTTCTGATCTATTTTATTCTGTATCTCTTTCTTCTTTCTGTTCTATAGCCAGGCTACCACGAGCCTACGCCACATCTCATAAGAGATTAACGCACAAACACAAAACTTTGGGACAAATAATGAATGATGGCATAATTGGACAAGGCTAATATGTGACTGATTTAAGAAAAAGGACATATGTTGTAAACTAGATTTAGATCTATGCATATTATGTGAATTGGAAGAAGAGGAACCATTGTATGTTAACATGTGACTTGAGACATTGGACATAACGCATATTTAAAAATTAAGACCTGATTTTGAGAGGATATAATTTAAAGATCTAGATTTTTGGGTATATTTTTATATAACGATTCATGACTTGAGATAAAAAGAGTATATGACTTAGGTGTAAAGATCTATATTAAGATTTGATAACTGTTAAACGTGAATAACACCTAAGTGGGGGATTTTTGAATATATGACATGCATTGAAATCGATGGCTATATTTGGTATAATTTATGTGAGTCTTCTTTACTATGCAAGTTTAACTAAAATTGGGACGTATGTTATATGGTAAGTTATGACCATAATCTGTGTGATGTAAATTTAATGCAAACATGGGTATATGATCATATTGTGAATCATGACAATTATTTAGGCATGTGAGCTTAGGCCCAATTTATAATTTGGCAAGATATGTCAATGAAACTTTAAGGAATGATTAAATTTGTTATATTGCCTAATCTGCTAGATCTGTTATATTGCCTAATCTGCTAGTTCTGTTATATTGCTTAATCTGCTAGATCTGTTATATTGCCTAATCTGCTAGATCTGTTCTTCTGCTAAATCTGTTGAAAACTGAGTATTAAATTTGAGTATGAATATCTATAGGCTCGATCTAGAAATTGAGCAAAACTTGTTAATAGAACCTTGAATAATCTGCTGTAACTTGTAAAGAAGTAAATTTGTTAAAGTGGCATAATTAGTCTGATATTAGCAAAATCTATGAATGAATGCATTGGCTAAACATGAAACATGGCTAACTCGAGGTTAGAATGAGTTTGCGGCGTAATCCTGCCCGGAACCGCCCAGCACATCCAGTGGCCGCAAACAATAGGTTCTAATGTGAGAAGTTAGTCATAACGTGCTTGAAACCCGAGGTTAGACTCAGTTTGCGGCAGAAACCTGCCCGGAACCAACCGGACTAACCAGTGGCTGCAAACTGTCTGTCTAATGTGATAGGTCTGCGCATTAATTGTTAATTAATACAAGTCTAAGATAAATATGATGTCTAAAACGTGTTAGGTGGATAGTGTTAAACCAACTGGACTAATGAATTTAACAAACCCGTTTCGTGAATCTGTAAGCCCAATACAAAGTTAGACAAATATGTAAATCTGTTAAATCCGTATATCTGATCCGTTAGTATGGAAACTTGTCTGATCTGTAAACTAGTTGATCTGAACTCTGTATGTCTGAACTTGTAAACAAGTTAATCTGAAAGCTGTTAGTCTGGGGACACAAGGTTAGGTGGGAAATTACTTGTGTCATCTGTTGTTTGGGACCCATATTAGTCAGTAACCCTTTCTGATATCAAAACTTTGACCCCACACTAGGTAGGGTCCGGGCACGCTTACTGAACTAATTATAAGCGGTTCATTCAGATAATGGCGAGGGGTATTGATGGTGCGTTCCAACCGGGTCACGTGCGTGCATGGATCCCGGTCTTCCTCTGAGGATGTAAGACGCCGTGACATCTGTAAATAGGTCTGTGTCACTCAAAGGTTGCCACTTTAGGGAGTGATACACCATTCTGTGGGGCGGGCGCAGGATATTTATGTATTAGGGAGCCGATCGCTTGGGGTAGATTTATGGTACACTTAGTTCTGTCTGTTTCCATTGGGGTACCGTCTGTTTCTGTTGGGTGGTAACACCTGTCTGTTTCTGCGTGGTACCATCTGTTGGGGTGGTAAAGGCCCATTTACTAATGTACACCTAATTCTACATTCTGTTTCCATAGGGATTAATCTGTTTCTGTTTCTGTACCTTCTGTTCGGGTCGTAAAGGCCTATTATTAGCATTCTGTTTCTGTACCTTCTGTTGGGGCGGTAAAGTCCCATTACTAGCATTCTCTTCTGTGGAAATTATTCTGTTCCCATTTCTGTTTTAGTTTAGACATTAGGATAACCCTAATCCTGTTATACTAGTATTAGCGCAGAGAAATGAATAGTAATATCATTCTGTTTCTTCTGTTTAACCTAAGTATATCTACTGCTCATGTTACTATTATCTCTTATCCAGCTTATTTTCATGTCATTATTATTATATGTTCATATGCTGAAAGACACTGGACTTGCCAGACTTTATGTCTGACCTTGCTTGTTTTCGCCCCTTTTTCTTCCTCCCCCCCCCCCCCAGGTTATCCAAGGAGGGAATACTTTAGTTTGATCTGGATTCCTTCTGCTTGAAGTGCTTAAAGTATGGCTTGGCTCTTTATTGCTTCTGTTCTGTGGGGATTATGATTTTAAAGTTTGTACTCTAATGGTTTTGAACAAGGCTGATATATATGTACTTGAGTTTTTGGTAAAGATGTAACCATATTGGTTTTTGTTTTCCGCTGTAATAAAGTTATAATATTTCAAGTATTGTTTATCTGTCTTGAAATTTTCTGTTATGTTTACTAAAACGCTCCACCAAATTTAAGGCATTCCCTTCGTGAGTGACCTTAACAGAGGTGGGGTGTTACACGGTACAGTCAGTCAAAGTTTGAATTCAAATTTTCAAATTGCCACACTATTTCTAATTCACCATTTTATTGAAATATTCTATTTCAATTGTTTAAATTTCTTTGAAATAACCAATTTAAAATTTTTAAATTGGCTCGTATTTTCCGGGTTGTTACATTTTTTGATTAGTGGGTTAAAATTGAATCTTTCATGTAATATTTTTTGCTATTTTTTTTTAAAATAAGATCTGATATACAGTTAATAATGTTTTTAAAAATTTTAATTACACCATGCTCATACTTTATGGAAAAGATAAGTATATTTATCTTTTTATTAAAACAGAGGTATACATATAAAAAATGATGGAAAATTCTCATGATTGAAATATAATATAATAAAGATATATGTATTATAATTATGATAACAAAGTATAGAGAAAGAAAATTTACCAATGGAGTTATTGATAGCAATCTTGTTTGGCTATGCTCTTCGTAGTATGGACTTGATATAGGTCTGAAATTTATGCACTGATATCCTCCTTCATTGAAAAAAATGCATAGTGGTTGTTCAGTAAAAATTCTACAGGATTTTCATGTTTTCATATTTTATCCTGCATTTAAAAAAAGTATAGTTATATACTAGTAATCATGTACATACAGTTAACAAACTTTTAAAGGTAATGTAAGAACTTAAATTACTGAGAATATAGTACACACAAAACAAGTAAACTTTTATATATTATTACATAATTTTCCAATTTAAAACAATTTCACAATTATTTCTATGTTGAAAGTATATATGATTGAATAGTTGAAAAAGATAAATATACTTATATTTTAAGGTAAATGTTCTAATAACATATTAAAGTTAATTTGTTTTCTGTCTACTATTCTAACATGATTTTAAGTTTTTACGTATGGCTTGTAACTACTATTATGTATTCTGTAAACAATTGTATATTTAATCATTACTATGCATTCTTAACTTGAAAAGATAAAAACATATATTGTTTAAAGTAACTAATTGTAAAATAATTACTGCAAATATATTAATAATTGTCTATGGTACTAATTTTTTAACATAAATAAACAATTAAAGTAAAATGTACCTTAAAAAGATAAAATCATATATGTTTTTTCAAAAACATATTCAACTTTATATAGTTACATATGGATGATTATTTACAATAACTAGTGTCTGCATCATGAATTTGACTAGTTTTATTCGTTCGTATAAGCATGTGCTTAAATTCTACAACCATATAACAAGTGTTTAAATCAACCAAACTTACATCAAAAAGTTAAAAATTCATCCAAATTCAATCAAACTTATTTTTATGAACTTCTGATCATTTTAATCTATACATTCTTAATTCAGTAAAGGAGGTTTGACAAATGTGTTATGTATTATGTAAATAAAGGTATAAAACTTAAAATATAGTAAATCCTAAGTATTAGAAAACTTACTCGTGTACTATTTGATAGAAGAAGATAACGTCGTCTAGCAAGCAATATTGTACTTGATAAGCAAATCCAAAGTAAACCCTAGATTAAGTAAAAACGATTAGAATTAGAATCAAATAAAATCCGAAAATCGATCAGAGAGAATGGTAATAAAATTCATCGCAGCAAAATTTTGATGAAATTTAAGGGAAATGGATCTATTTTGGGTAAAACCTAATTTGTGATTCACTCAAATTTTTGAATGAAAAATGGCGAAATGAGGAAATTAATCGAGACATGTCGTGTAAATTTTTTCAGTAAATAATGTCCTGAAAAATAATTATCTAAGGGTCGTGTCCTAGAAACTAATTATATAACGTAAATAAGCCCTTATAGTAAAATTCCCCTAAATATATGTTGTATTATTAGTGTACTTAGGAATGTGAGATAAGTATACTGACACGTTTAAGTCCTGAAATAGGGTTATGTGAATATACTTATACCATTAAGATAAGCATACGAAAAGATTTTCCAAGTATATATAAAGATTTATTTAATAAGAGATTAGTTAGATGAGACTTAGTGAATTGCTATGGGAAATAAAATCACCAAAAGATCGTTGTTTGTGTATCTTATAGTTAAATAACCGACTACCAAATGTGACGACCCCAAACCCCCGTTCCACGGTGGCAAAGGTAATCTTTGGAATATAACACATAAACAAATAACAGCAGAGCAGAAATATATCATTACACAAGACAATGTACAATAAATACATTGGATAAACATAATCATCAGAGTTACATAGTATACAGGATCATACTTAGTACAAAAATACAGTTTAGCTTTATATAAAATGTCTACAGCGGAATCAAAACATAATAGGTACAACAGGAGCTGAACAACATAAAAAGAAAGAAGTGATAGAATCCATCTTCCACTCCATAGCTATCCAGATAGAGCCTGCTAAAAACCTGAATACAAGGCTGCCTGTGTAGAAAATAGGGCACCCGAGTTTGCAAGTGAAACAAACTACGAGTCAGTCATGGGACTGGTAAGAGAAATCTACTTAACTTATTTGATAATAAGGCCAATCACAAGACCACGCCGCTAACGCGGAACGGGTTTACTCCATTGGATTGCCAGTTCTTAAAACAAGCTAATCATTTAAAACATCGCAATGCTTTTTATAAAAATGAAGCCATTATAAGACTCAGGTCCCATCACACAATGCTACGCAAACCGGAGGATAGAGTTTTACCTTATAATGGCCAAAATACGCTTGAGACGTATAAAACAAAAGCACTTGATATTATTACTGGTGTTTATATGTTTCAAAAACAATTTCAATCGTAAGTATCAATCATAGACGGCATGGGTATCACATATCATGTCGCCATATATAGGTTTACAATCAAAACCGCATGATATCGTACTTGGAAATTGGATTTCCGTCATGAACCAAGGTAAGGGATCGTCCTTACCGCTTCGAGACTCTCTAGCCCGAGCCTCAGGCAAGCGCGCAGACCAGCCTTGGATCGTCAGGGTCGGTCCACACGGAGTGAATTAAAATGCCTGAACATTGTGTTTCCCTACCCTATGGGGCATAAATTAGTCATATCCCGACCAAACTATCAGCCCCGGAACGACCGATATAACCGAGGCACCTCGCTGTCAATCATACACATAAGTAAAACGTCAGGGCTTGCAAAATGCTGACACCACTCCTAACTAGAAGGAAACGCATGTCCTCCCTGAAGTCCTCTCCCGTTTCTGGTTCATACTGGGGTGTGAGGCCCGCGAATCAACGCCATACACAAAGCTATGCTACTTAAAGCCATGCTTTTATCATCAACCACAAGACTCTGCTTTTCAACAAAAGCCTTGATCACTTGATCTCAGGATGCCACACAGGCAATTCACGCCATGCAACTAACGTATATCAATCACACAGAATGAAATCCAATGTCAGACACACAGTCCATTTACAAGTCTGTTCTGGGTCTGAACGAAACCGGAGGCACCTTATTCCTCGTCCCATAGGTCCAATACAGGAGAGAGGTCCTCGCACATCCGAACGATCAACAAGTACGTCCGGACAACCACCACTATAACCCCTTCAGGGCAGTAACTCCCATCAAAGGAATCAGTAGCCATCCATTCGATGTGAAGATCATCGGTCTTGCACCGTCTTCATATCTTCGACTTCTAATCGTCAACCAATTATTTGAAATGAGATTTAACTTGGCCTTTTCAAATAATTCATGTATAATTAGAATTCAAATCAATTCATTTCCATAGTTAAATTATTTGACATCCATAATTCATTTCATTAATGTAATTTTCACGTCAAACACCTTCAACCATCAAATATCCAAGTAAATTCGGTTTATTTCCATTCCATATCGTTCATAATATTTTATAACGATTTATCGCTATTTTCATTTATTTAAAAATGGCCAATTTATTCAAACGACGCTTCAGGCCATAACGCGGCCATGGCGCTGTTTTTCCCCATATTTGATTTACACATATCTGAAAATATAACCATTGGATCTTTACTAATTTTATACCATTAGAAAGGTCTTTTCAAAGTGGACCCAACGGTTCCAGTTTTGGGAAAATCTGACGGTCGGATCTCCCGGTACAGTCGTTTAAAATTATGATTTCAAAATATGAACTGCAGCGTCGTTATTTATTTTAATTATATTTATATATAAAAATACAATCCATTCTGGCCCTGTTTTTATTCAGATTTGAATTTAACATTTCACATAATCTAACCGTTTGATCTTTCCAATTTGATATCGTTGGAAAGATATTTTCAAAGCGAACCCAACGGTTTCGGTTTCGGGAAAATCCGATGGTCGGATCTCCCGTAATAATCATTTAAAATCACGACTTCAAAACACGAACTATAGCGTCGTTATTTGTTTTATTTTAATTATATTTATATATATATATACACACACACACATATAAATATAATCCGTTCTTCCATTTCCAAACCATTTTCATTTCATATATGCGGTAAAAATAATATTTTTACCCAACAAATATTTATTTCAACACATGACTATTTTTTTACACTTCATATATATAATAAAAATGTGATTTTTATTGTTAAAACAATTTATTTCAAACAAGAATATTTTTAGTGATTCATATAAATAATAAAAATGTGATTTTTATTGTTAAAACAATTTATTTCAAAACATAAATATTTTATATATTTCATATACATGACAAAAATGTGATTTTTATCTTTCAAACAAATTATTCGTCATATGAATATTTTTCCCACGCATGAATATATTTCAACACATGAATATTTCAGAAAATTTCGGCAGCATAACGGTAGGGGGTTAAAAACTGGCACCATCCCAAGTACGGCTCCTCGCACTACCTTACGCCTCGCAGCGTTCCCTAAGGGGCTTATCCTTATAATCTAAATATTTCGATCATTTTCATATCACAATGAATTTTTCCACAAACAATTCCAATTTTGTTTCAACAACAAACAATCATTATCAACTATTCGCTTTTATCAACCAAATTTCACGTCAACCAAAATCCAAACAATCACAACCAATATATATCGTCCATGGTCTGTTGACGAGGGGAGTATATATATATAGATATACGTATATAACAATATTTCCATTTCATTTCAATTTCATTTCAATTCCATTCAACGCATGTAGCACCCCGCATTTTTAATATAATTAAAATTGTATATATATGCATAGATAGGTTAATAATGGTGATGTACAATGAAAATTACTTAACATGAAAGAGAAGGAAAGATTAAATCAATGGCAGTGTACGTAACGGAGAAGATAATAAAATAAGGATACTTAATTTAAATATCAGGAATTAAGTAAAATGGATATCACCATTGCGTTCGTCTCGGAATTCTACATGAAATAGAGTCCAAGTTTTCGAAAATCGGACTCCGTATGAAAGAGTTATGGCCTTCGGAAGATTCAAAACAGTTCAAAATTCGACCCAGGCAGCTGGGCGGGAAATTTCCCGCCCAGAACAGGGCAGGTCGACCTGGGGGTCAGGTCGACCAGGGGGTCGACCTACCCCCTAGGAGGTCGACCTAGGGGTCAACCTACCCCAGATCTGGGCAGTTTTTGTTCCTGTGACGTGGTTTGGCGTGCTGTATGGACCGGATGGCTTCTAGGTCAATCCTAGGGCCCTAAAACGTTCTCTACACCTATAAAATAGTGCTTAGACCTAATCTAATTCTTGAACAATTCCTTTTGACGCCTCCATGTCGCCAAACTTCAACCAAACATGGTCGCCGCCCCAAAACCCTAAACTAAATTGCAAGTTCTTCATCAACTTTGGAGTTTAACCAAATCAAGAAGCAAAATTCTTCATCAACGATTCAAGCTCTTCACCAATAATCAAATAAGAAGATTAAATCAGCATTCTACATCAACGACAAATCACTTATTTCTCCAATCCAGTCAAAGTGAGTGGATTTGAACTATATTTGTTGTATAATATTGCTTCTATCGTTTACCATTCCCCATAATGAATTTGATGATAATTTAATAAGATCAGTTATTTTATTTATGCCTACGTTTGAGTTCTCTCCTTTTTATTCTTTCCCGTTTTTATTTTTTTGGATCTAGGTTATCTCGAACCTAGACGAAATCTTATAATATATACGTACAATTGAAATATGGGAATATTAGGGCATAATTTATCTTATGCAATCGAGGAATATAACCTGTAATTTGGGGATCTTGGCATAACCATTATTATTGTAAATATTGGGACAATTGGCGAATTGTACATTGGGATTATTCAATGAAATAAAGTTGAATTGGGGATTTTGGAGCATATTTCAATAATGAATCTTTGGGTATGCTGAATAGTGCACAACTATGAATTTTGATTTATGATGTTAACATGAAATTGTGTAAATTTAATTGGAACTATTGGATATGAAATTGGTATAATTCATTATTAACAACATGTAATTAGATAACATGGATTGGTGAAATTTATTTGTGACTTGAAAAGTAAGCCTAGAGGGTGAATTAGATTTTATGTATGAACGTGGGAATGTTTGGATATATATTGGGAAAATATTGATTATATGAAATTAGGGTATAATTGGATATTGGAAATTGGCATGTTTGGGTATGAATAACATGGAAATGGGTGAATTTGGCTATAATTGGATAATTTGGGTAATATGAAATTTGGCTAACTATTATGTAATTGGTGTAGTGAATGACAAATTGGAAATAGGCATAAAAATGAAATGTAATTAAGTTGAATTTGGAACATATGACATGAATTTGGGGTTTGGGTGAAAGGCGAATGTTAATGAACGCCTATGACACGAGGTTAGGCGCTTTGTGGTGTAAGACAGCCCGGAACCGCCCGACAAATCCAGCAACCACATGCGGACGTCTAATGTGAGAGGTCAACGGCAAGAACTAGAGGCGTAACGGTTTATGACACGAGGTTAGGCACATTGTGGTATAAGTCTGCCCGGAACCGCCCGACAAATCCAGCAGCTACGAACGGACGTCTAATGTGAGAGGTCATACATTGTTACGGCATAATTAATAAATTAATAAATACTAACCATAATAAGACATGTGGGTGCCATGGGTATGGTTAGTGGGTTAAGTGAGTGATATAAATGACATGTAAAGCATAACTAATGTGGACTTAACCGTTGTGAGACATGTGATGTAAGACATAACCAAGGTAGACTTAACCGTAGTAAAACATGTGTAAGACATGGAAACTGTAATAAAAAAAGGGGTTAAGTGGGACACGTGTGACATGTGAAACAGAATTTAGAAATGCTTAACTAAATTGGACCCGTGACGGTATCATAAATTAATTGAATTGGGTAAAGTTTAAGTAACGGGTTAAGTAAATGGAAAGGTTAAGTCAAATCTAACATTAATGACAAGAAATGGGGAATGATAAATAACCTATTATGAATAAACTTGAATAAGGCAAGAAAGGATAATAGGTGGAAATTATAACTTATGGGACATGATAAGTTATAGGAAATGATAAGGAAGATGAGATAACTTATATGTAAAGATATACTTAAATTAAGTGGTTTGGAAAGGAGAAATGTGAAATTAAAAGTGATATAAGTTATATGAGTGGAAAAGAAGTAAATTTGAATCATATATGTTGCTTGGGTTGAGTAATTCTCTAGGTGTCAGTCTTATGTTGATTTCGGTCTTCGGGGCTAGTGTTTAGAGGGTTATTCTCCTAAACAGTATGTATGTCGGATAAGGCATACTTAACTATGAATTAAGTATAACATGTTGTTGTAACCCAAAAAGGGAATAATTTATGAAATTGGAAAATAACATGTTGTGGGCTTGTTAATGGACTTAAGTGGGTTAAGTTAAATTGAATTAACAAGCAAAGGTAACTTGGTGAATACGAAAAAAAAAGGGGAAGCTAATGTGAATAACCAAGTTAAATGAGAAAGTTGACGAGGTGGCACAAGCGTGAAATAAATGGTTAGACTTAGGGTCTAATGACATATAAAACTAAGGCGCTTGAAGCAGTCCGTACGTTGTAGGATGAAAAACCCAATGAGTTAGATCATGATGGTGTCATAAGGCACGAGGAGAGCGCACGTTCGCTATTTTAGCAGCTCCAACAGACTGGAAGGGGAAGCACGCGGTTTCCTGAGACGTTAAAGGTGCTCTTGGTAGTCCTCTGTAGTGGTTTAGCTTCGGGCTAGGATTACAGAGGTTGGGTCTACGTGGAACTACCAGGTGGGTGGGCCATGACTGCACAAGTAGGGGGCAGTGAGAATGTTGTACGTGGTGGCATTAAGGGTGGTTTGGTGATTGCCTCAGGCGGAGGTGGAGGGTCAAGACCAAACGATAGCAAGATCGTCGGACGCTTGTCACCAGCAGCCTAAGGAATGCGAAAAGACAGGAGCTAACCCCTAGAGATCGTTAACCTTTACTATCAAGGGACGGGTGCGGGGAGACCCTACATGGATGTTTAGATTGTTTGCTTGTTAGGGGTGGTCGCTTAGCTCGTGTGGTCTTTACTAGTTGAGGGAGGGGCTGAGGTGGGGCCATAGCCACCATAGAAAAACCAGACCCAAGGGATATCTGTACATTGGACACTCTTAGAGTCGGGCCCATACAGATATAGAAAAGCTCCCGACCGAGTTCCGTGTTTTCTGGTGTAGTCCTGCCATGGAACTTGGGTGCACAAGTAGAGGTTATGTGCAGTAGAAACATCGAGTACGATTGATGATACGTACGTGGGAAAGTCTAGGTACAACCATGTCTGCTCTGGGTGGTGTATTGTAGACTAGAGGGCATTATTCGGTGATGGAACCAAACTCGATCGAATAGTTCGAGGATAGCAGTCAGTACGCTTACGTAGCACAGCAATAGTGGTTCTATGCGGATGTAGCGTTGTACGTTACTATGGCATAGGATGAGGGACTGTGCACATTACTGTGGCGATACGGAGGAGACCGTGCGAGTGGGGTATCACAGGGTGTACCTCAGTTTGGGGGTAGCTACATATACGCTATATTAGGTTAATCTACTAGGGGTAGATGGGGGTGACGTGTGTGTAAGCTTTGAGTGCTAATAACACGTATAACCTAATAAATAAGAAAGTGTAATTGAACGGTGTATGTAGGATTACTCAAGAAGTGTAGTTTAAATTCATTCACACAGAACTTATGTTCTGACCCCCTCCTCATAACATTCGCAGGTTAGACAGAGATTTATAGCTTTGGGAATACTGATTTAGCAGTATTGTGATTAAGGTAAAGCTATGTTTTAAATATATTATATTTTACTCCTTCCGCTGTGAAGTGTTTTCCGAACTCTGACATATCTCTTTTCTCTGTCTTTTTCTGCAGGATACCAGAGCAACCAACTCGGGTTTCGGTGGATTGGATTTTTGAGAAAAAAATCGGTCCATCGGAATCCGGGTTGTTACATCTGGTATCAGAGCTTCGGTTTAGTGATCTTAGGGAGATAATGAGTGAACGTATTTGTATTTTGTAAAATATAAATATATTATATATATAAACCTAAATCCATATAGTAGCCCACTAGACATGAAAGAATTGGGATATCTAGTTTGTACACTCAAGGAATGAACATAGAAATTTTTGAGACCCTTAGGTGGTTTGGTTGGAAAGTGTACAATATGAATTGGTATTTGAGAAAGAAAGTATCCCATAGAATTAAAACTGGAATGTTATTTCATAATAGTGGGTTCGGAAGTGAAACCTTATAGATTGGAAAAGTTTAAGATGTGGAAAATGGATTAGGAATATATATATATAGTCGAGAGAATTGAATTCGCGAAAGTGCCTAGGAAAGCCTAGTGAGTTGAAGACCCGCTGTGAGTCTAACAAACTTTTAAGAACTTGAATCTATAAAAGAATTTGTGGAGTTTTTCAAGTTTTAATCTTAAAAGTATTTTTGAAGTATGAGAAATTATTTAATGCATGATGGGTTTTAAAAGTAAAGTGGGTATATTTTGTAAAACTATGATTTCTTGTTTTAAAAGAATTCTCTCATTAAAAGGTGCACAGTATAGAGCATATATAGCTCGCTAGATTTCATATTATAATATATGAAAGGATTGAAAAGAAAGTGTTGCGTTTTGTAAAAGAAATTATTTTCTGTTTATTGATTTACAAAGAAATTTTGTTGGGTGGACAAAATAAGTTGGAGGAATAGAATAGATGTCTGCACCTTATAGGAATAGTTAACGTTGTAAATAGGAACAATGTAACCTTGATAGTTGTCCTTGTCAACTCTAGTTTCGTGATTTGACGAAAATGTTTTTGCATTTTACTTTGTGACATGTTTTTTTTATGGTTTGGCAAAAGCAAGTTTTTGAGAAAAAAATAAAAGTTTTACCACATTAATCTTTGGAAGAAGAATGTAATGAAAAGAAAGAAGGCCAAACCATACTTTTAAAAGAATGGGGTAGGTAAGGATTAAGGCCTAGAAAGATCGAGATAAAGTTAAGGCTATGAATTATTGAAATAGAACCTAACTGGAGATTGGTAGAGTTGAGTGATTCTCTGAGTATCAATCTGATGTTGATTTCGGTCTTCGGGGTTGATGCTTTGGGAATTATTCTCTTACCAATTTCCGGTCAAAGATTAGCTAATATCAAACTAATAGAAATTTCCCGTAGAATGCATAAGCATTGAGAAACCTAGGTATGTTGCTTGAGAAAAAGAGATAAAGTATAGGCTAGTAATACACAGCAAAAACTAGTAGTGACTACTAAGTAGTGGAAGGGCAAGTAAGTGTAGAGAGTTGGTGGTTGGACTTTTCTTTAAAGAAATAGTCTTATGATTCTTGGGCCTTGGTAGTAGCTGTGTAGGATGTTGTTTGAGTTAAAAACAGAAAAGCTTATTTGGAAAATAAATTTAAGTAATAGGAGTAAGTCAAATAAGCTAAGAAAGAGAATAGCCTAATTAAGAAGAAAATAACAAATCCAATAAAGCAACAAACTGACGGGAAAAGAAAAAGGAAATCTTAAGAAAAAGATGAATATATATGAAATTTTTCCAAGATAAGTAGAAAAAGAGATGAAAATTTCTTATGTGGTTGTACTTGGATAGGAAAATAGGAAATCTTTATAGAATAGTTATGTAAAAATCCAAGTGCAATTAGAAAATAAAAACGGAGGATGTAAAATTTTCCGTTTTCATAACATAAGAAATCGAATTTGGAAAATTAGATTTTTTTCTAAATTTCGAGTTGGTAGGGTTTTGGATGCGAAAATTGGATGAACTATGCTCTTACTCTGTAAGAGTGTAGGAAAATTGGGATGAAAAACGTTTTGATTTTTCAAAAAATATTGCATTCGTATAGAACTGCAAGTATATTTAGGATGTGAGCATCATGTTTTGAACGAATTTTTAAAGTTTGCACACATATAGAACTGCAAGTATATTTAGAACTGCAAGTATATTTAGGATGTGAGCATCATGTTTTGAAAGAGTTTTTAAAGTTTGCACACATCCAATTGTTGCACAATGTTTGCAACAATTGGATGCACACTTGATGGATGGATATTGCGAGGGGTTATCTATTTTACTCTTATCGAATTTCGATGATGAAATTCTTTAAGGGTGAGAGAATGTAAAACCCCGCATTTTTAATATAATTAGAAATGTATATATATGCATAGATAGGTTAATAATGGTGATGTACAATGAAAATTACTTAACATGAAAGAGAAGGACAGATTAATTCAATGGTAGTGTATGTAACGGAGAAGATAATAAAATAAGGATACTTAATTTAAATATCAGAAATTAAGTAAAATGGACATCACAATTGCGTTCGTCTTGGAATTCTATATGAAATAGAGTCCAAGTTTTCGAAAAACGGACTCAATATGAAAGAGTTATGGCCTTCGAAAGATTCAAAACAATTCGAAATTCGACCCAGGCAGCTGGGCGGGAAATTTCCCGCCCAGAACAGGGCAGGTTGACCTGGGGTCAGGTCGACCAGGGGGTTGACCTGGGGGTCGACCTACCCACTAGGAGGTCGACCTGGGGGTCGACCTACCCCAGATCTGGGCAGTTTTTGTTCCTGTGACGTGGTTTGATGTGCTGTACGGACCAGATGGCTTCTAGGTCAGTCCTAGGGCCCTAAAACGCTCTCTACACCTATAAAATAGTGCCTAGACCTAACCCAATTCAAAAACAATTCCTTTTGACGCCTCCATGCCACCAAACTTCAACCAAACATGGCAGCCGCCCCAAAACCCTAAACTAAATTGCAAGTTCTTCATCAACTTTGGAGTTTAATCAAATCAAGAAGCAAAATTCTTCATCAACGATTCAAACTCTTCACCAATAATCAAATAAGAAGATTAAATCAGCGTTCTACATCAACGACAAATCACTTATTTCTCCAATCCAGTCAAAGTGAGTGGATTTGAACTATATTTGTTGTATAATATTGCTTCTATCATTTACCATTCCCCATAATGAATATGATGATAATTTAATAAGATCAGTTATTTTATTTATGCCTACGTTTGAGTTCTCTCCCTTTTATTCTTTCCCCTTTTTATTTTTTTGGATCTAGGTTATCTCGAACCTAGACGAAATCTTATTATATATATGTACGATTGAAATATGGGAATATTGGGGCATAATTTATCTTATGCAATCGAGGAATATAACCTGTAATTTGGGGATTGTGGCATAACCATTATTATTGCAAATATAAGGACAATTGGCGAATTTTACATTGGGATTATTCAATGAAATAAAGTTGAATTGGGGATTTTGGAGCGTATTTCAATAACGAATCTTCGGGTATGCTGAATAGTGCATAACTATGAATTTTGATTTATGATGTTAACATGAAATTGTATAAATTTAATTGGAACTATTGGATATGAAATTGGTATAATTCAATATTAACAACATGCAATTGGATAACATGGATTGGTGAAATTTATTTGTGACTTGAAAAGTAAGCCTAGAGGGTGAATTAGATTTTATGTATGAACGTGGGAATGTTGGGATATATATTGGAAAAATATTGATTATATGAAATTGGGTTATAATTGGATATTGTAAATTGGCATGTTTGGGTATGAATAACATGGAAATGGGTGAATTTGGCTATAATTGGATAATTTGGGTAATATGAAATTTGGCTAACAATTATGTAATTGGTGCAGTGAATGAAAAATTGGAAATAGGCATAAAAATGAAATGTAATTAAGTTGAATTTGGAACATATGACATGAATTTGGGGTTTGGGTGAAAGGCGAATGTTAATGAACGCCTATGACACGAGGTTAGGCGCGTTTATGGTGTAAGACTGTCCGGAACCGCCCGGCAAATCCAGCAACCACAAGCGGACGTCTAATGTGAGAGGTCAATGGCAAGAACTAGAGGCGTAACGGTTTATGACACGAGGTTAGGCGCATTGTGGTATAAGTCTGCCCGGAACCGCGCGGCAAATCCAGCAGCCACGAACGGACGTCTAATGTGAGAGGTCATACATCGTTACGGCATAATTAATAAATTAAGAAATACTAACCATAATAAGACATGTGGGTGACATGGGTATGGTTAGTGGGTTAAGTGAGTGATATAAATGACATGTAAAGCATAACTAATGTGGACTTAACCGTTGTGAGACATGTGATGTAAGACATAACCAAGGTAGACTTAACCGTAGTAAAACATGTGTAAGACATGGAAACTGTAATAAAAAGGGGGTTAAGTGGGAAACGTGTGACATGTGAAACAGAATTTAGATATGCTTAACCAAATTGGACCCGTGACGGTATCATAAATTAATTGAATTGGGTAAAGTTTAAGTAACGAATTAAGTAAATGAAAGGGTTAAGTCAAATCTAAAATTAATGACAAGAAATGGGGAATGATAAATAACCTATTATGAATAAACTTGAATAAGGCAAGAAAGGATAATAGGTGGAAATTATAACTTATGGGACATGATAAGTTATAAGAAACGATAAGGAAGATGAGATAACTTATATGTAAAGATATACTTAAATTAAGTGGTTTGGAAAGGAGAAATGTGAAATTAAAAGTGATATAAGTTATATGAGTGGAAAAGAAGTAAATTAGAATCATATATGTTAGTTGGGTTGAGTAATTCTCTGGGTGCCAGTCTGATGTTGATTTCGGTCTTCGAGGCTGGTGTTTAGAGGGTTATTCTCCTAATCAGTATGTATGTGGGATAAGGCATACTTAACTATGAATTAAGTATAACATGTTGTTGTAACTCAAAAAGGGAATAATTTATGAAATTGGAAAATAACATATTGTGGGCTTGTTAATGGACTTAAGTGGGTTAAGTATAAATTGAATTAATAAGCAAGGGTAACTTAGTGAATACGAAAAAAAAGGGGAAGCTAATGTAAATAACCAAGTTAAATGAGAAAGTTGACGAGGTGGCACAAGCGTTAAATAAATGATTAGACTTAGGGTCTAATGGCATATAAAACTATGGAGATTGAAGCAGTCTGTACGTTGTAGGATGAATAACCCAATGAGGTAGATCATGATGGTGTCATAAGGCAAGAGGAGAGCACACGTTCGCTATTTTGGCGGCTCCAACGGACTGGAAGTGGAAGCACGCGGTTTCCTGAGACGTTAAAGGTGCTCTTGGTAGTCCTCTGTAGTGGTTTAGCTTCGGGCTAGGATTACAGAGGTTAGGTCTGCGTGGAATACCAGGTGGGTGGGCCTAGACTGCACAAGTAGGGGGCAGTCAGAATGTTGTACGCGGTGGCATTAAGGGTGGTTCGGCGATTAACTCAGGCGGAGGTGGAGGGTCAAGATCAAACGATAGTAAGATCGTCGGACGCCTGTCACCAGCAGCCTAAGGAATGTGAAAAGATAAGAGCTAACCCCTAGAGATCGTTAACCTTTGCTATCAAGAGACGGGTGCGGGGAGACCCCACATGGATGTTTAGATTGTTTGCTTGTTAGGGGTGGTCGCTTAGCTCGTGTGGTCTTTACTAGTTGAGGGAGGGGATGAGGTGGGGCCATAGCCACCATAGAAAAACCAGACCCGAGGGATATCTGTACATTGGACACTCTTAGAGGCGGGCCCATACAGATATAGAAAAGCTCCCGACCGAGTTCCATGTTATCTGGTGTAACCCTGCCATGGAACTTGGGTGCACAAGTAGAGGTTATGTGCAGTAGAAACATTGAGTACGATTGATGATACGTACATGGGAAAGTCTAGGTACAACCACGTCTGCTCTGGGTGGTGTATCGTAGACTAGAGGGCATTATTCGGTGATGGAACCAAACTCGATCGAATAGTTCGAGGATAGCAGTCAGTACGCTTACGTAGCACAACGATAGTGGTTCTATGCGGATGTAGCGTTGTACGTTACTATGGCATAGGATGAGGGACTGCGCACATTACTGTGGCGATACGGAGGAGACCGTGCGAGTGGGGTATCACGGGGTGTACCTCGGTTTGGGGGTAGATACATATACACTGTATTAGGTTAATCTACTAGGGGGTAGATGGGTGTGACGTGTGTGTAGGCTTTGAGTGCTAATAACACGTATAACCTAATAAATAAGAAAGTGTAATTGAACGGTATATGTAGGATTATTCAAGAAGTGTAGTTTAAATTCATTCACACAGAACTTATGTTCTGACCCCCTCCTCATAACATTCGCAGGTTAGACAGAGATTTATAGCTTTGGGAATACTGATTTAGCAGTATTGTGATTAAGGTAAAGCTATGTTTTAAATATATTATATTTTACTCCTTCTGCTGTGAAGTGTTTTCCGAACTCTGACATATCTCTTTTCTCTGTCTTTTTCTACAGGATACCAAAGCAACCAACTCGGGTTTCGATGGATTGGATTTTTGAGAAAAAAATCGGTCCATCGGAATCCAGGTTGTTACAACGCACATATGATTTTTACAACGCACATATAAATTATACATCGCACATATAATTTATATAACCGTTATACATGAGGTGTACAATGCTTATATAACTTATACATCGATTATATAATTTATATATCGCAATTCCATATCATTTTGAATTTGTAAATCTCACATTGGGTTCCACTCCTCCAAAAATTGTAGGAAGCTCCAAAAATTCTCCTGTCTTTTCTAGAATGCAGAAGACGTCCTCATGGCCCTAGTGTCTCTTGTTTCACTGAATTTCGACAACATAGCAAAAAGATACGATTTTTATAAGTTTGCAATGCTTTTATTTGTTGAAATCAGTTTAAATTGAAATAGGCCGTTACCTCAGAAAACTGCTCGAAACTAGGTTTCGATTTCCCTCGCAATCCGAAGCACGATATGCAGACGAGCTTGAAGAGGCGCCCTGGTGCCCTGAACGACGGCTTACTCGCACCACTGGCGACGGCAGATTTTGGCGATGAACGGCGAGACTTCCCATAGGTGATTCGAACGATTCTCTCAACGATAATTAGCAAACCTTATATGGGTTTGTAGTTGATGAGAAGATCTACAAAAAGTTCCAAAGGGCCTATCGTTTTTATTGAGCGGATGGAGAGGAATCTGGGAGGGAAGGATTGAAGACCCTCCGTCGTTCGTCAAGAGTGGTCAACGAGGGGTTTTTTTGATTTTTTTGAAAATAAAAATTATAAAGGAAAAATCCTATTGCTCGTTATATATTTAATTCAAAATTAGGGTTTTCTCCATACGAACGCCAAATCAAACCCAATGACTGTCGCCCCAAGCTAATTACCCCCATTCCAGACACAATGGAATATGTTTTGTAGGCCCATTCGACTGTTTCAGTCAGTTATTCTTCAAATTAAAATATAAAACATTCAAATATGGATTTGAACGTATAATTTAATTTGTCGGGGCCACATACTGATTCCAAAAATTACAGAAAACTAAATCTAGCTATGTTTGAACGATACGATCCAACAAAACTAGTTTCGTTGAATTTGAAGACCGTTTGAAAAATGGTCATTTTCTGGTCGATCCATATTGACTGAAATTAACCAAACGCGTTTTCCTTTGCCACGCTCACATATTAACTCCAAAAATTATGGAATTAGGAATCTAGCAATAATTTGATATCCCGGATCGAACAAAAGTGGTTTCTCGAAAACGGAGGTCGTTTGGAAAATGTCTATTTTCAAGGGCTATATTAACTCCATAGTGGCCTTTCTGAAAATTCATTTTGCCATAACTTTTGATTCCCGCTATGAAATTTTGATTTTTCAAATTCGTTAGAAAGATATTCTTAAACATATTTAAATATTTTTGGTTTCACTAAAATCCGTTTTATTTTGCATCCTGCACTGTCAGTCAAAGTTCGAATTCAAATTTTCAAACTGCCGCGCCATTTCAGACTTTGTTTTATAATTAAAATAAATATATTCACTATAACTTCAATCCAAAAGAATTTTTAGTCGTTATTATTTAAAATAGTTTATTTTAAATATTCAAAGTCCACTAAAATAGCCAAATTAAAATTTTTAAATTGGTTCTGATTTTACGGGTTGTTACAATCTCCTCCACTTAAAATATTTTCGTCCCCGAAAAGGAACGAAGCTGAAAGCTGTTTAATTAACCAACTCAACTTTCATTATGGCTTCCATTCTTTAACTTTTCAGTTTCTAAGAATTTTCTAATTCTTCAAAAATTTGGCTAACACCCTAAATTTTTGAAAAATTTCGCCATAACCTCCTTTGTACGGGAGGGGTTTGAAAATTTATTGGGCCATATTAGATGCCCAATAAATCCTAAAAATCATACACATATTTATAGTGGTATATTTCGGTGTCCACAGGGGAGTGTGTATAGATCATAACTCCAGAGAATAAATTCTCGTCACCCTATAAATGGTTTTTGTGCCTTAATGACCAGAGAGACGTATTTATTGTCATCTCCAGACCCGTATGGGGTTTTTATTAATCTGGCAATTTACCATTACATTTTATATAGTCTATATCAGTCTTCGGTTCAACCTGTAATATAGTCATCGCCATACAAGCCTCTTGCTTGTACGGTAAATCTTCAACCTCGTCACATAAGCTCCAAATGCTTATGTGGTATATGATAAAGTATGCTATCTTCATGAAGTATGCCATGTAGTGTAGTTCAAAATTAATTGTTACTATACTATGGTAACATTTATTATTTCACACAGAACAACCAGCACTCCGCATCCTATGGCATTCACAGGAGTTGATATAATAATAAAATTGTGCATCCAACTCATTAAGGTTTACCTATTTGTCGGGCATGCAAATAAATTCTTTGCTCAACAACAAATCCATTTACCTGTTCAAACATATATAATGTACATGCATGCATTCCAATCAATTTTTAAATCAGTTCAATATTTGATTTAATTTGCATAAATTTACCCTTCATTCTCTTATGGGTTTGATTAATTATCATTCCAATATTATTAATTAAACTAACAATCACACAACACCACTAGCAACTTATCGATTAACTTTTCCAAAATATACTAATTAATTCATATACTCTTTTAAAATCATTCAAACTATAATTTTAAAAAAATTACATCCATGAAAAAGAAACAACAACAAAGTAGAAAACAAAACGGAAATGCACAATATGGTAAATGTACCTTGCACCAGAGTTAATTAGAGATATCCACCCTACAATTGGGATAGGCTTCCTTAATGCTCTCCTCAATTTCCTAAGTACAGTCTCGCGGATCTCCACTCCATTCACATTGACTAAGTGAACCTTCTTGTTCCTCAGCTCTTTAGTTTCTTTGCCAATAATCTTTATCGTCTCTCTCCTCACTGCCAATTCTTGAGCAATTTCCAAATCTTGTTGTGCGGCTTCTTCCATGACCAAGTCTGGATCATGCACATGCTTTCTAAGTTGAGATACGTGAAACACATCATGTACTCCAGGCAACCAATCAGGAAATTGAACCCTATAAGGAAGAGTTTCAATCCGTTCGAGCACAGGAAATGGACCAATAAATCTGGGCACCAACTTCCCTGTTTTGCCAAATCAGACTACTCCTCTCATCGGAGAAACCCCAGATACACATAGTCACCAACAGAAAAAGACAAATCTCTTCTTCTCGAATCTGCGTAGCTCTTCTGTCGGCTTTGAGCCATTTGCAATCGCGTCTTAATGAAATCGACTTTGTATGAAGCTTTACGGATCATATCTGGTCCCAATACAAGTCTACTGCCAGGTTCTACCCAACAAGCGGGAGATCTGCATGGTCGACCATACAATGCTTCGAATGGTGACATTTATAGGCTTGCTTGGTAGCTATTTTTGTATAAGAACTCGGCCAAATGCAAATGGTCTTCCCATGATCAGCCAAAATCAATAACACAAGCCCGTAATAAATCTTCAAGAATACGGTTCACCCTCTCAGTTTGGCCATCTGTTTGAGGATAATAAGCGGTGCTCAAGTTCAGTTTTGTTCCCAATTCTGCTTGGAATGCTTCCCATAATTTACTAGCAAAAATCGAGTCACAATCACTAACGATACTCATGGGAACACCATGAAGTTTAACAATTTCTTTAAAATAAATCTGCGCCAGACTTTGAGCGGTTCTATTCGATCTGACAGGTATGAAATGGGCGGTCTTCGTGAAATGATCTACGATCACCCATATAATGTCATTTCCTCTCCGGGTTCTGGGCAAACCATCAATGAAATCCATAGAAATTTGTTCCCACTTCCAACCTGGAATTTCCAATTGTTGCAACAATCCAGTGAGTTTCTTTTGATCGCTCTTGACTTGTTGACAGGTGGAACACCTTTTAACGTATAAAGAAATGTCTCGTTTCATAGATCTCCACCAGAAAGTGCGTTTGATATCATTATACATTTTAGTCACTCCCGGATGGATACTAAGTTTGGATCTTATACATTCATCCAGCACTTCTCCCCGGAGCTCAGAAATGTTTGGAACACAAATTCGGCCCTTTAACCTCAGAATCCCATCGTTGTCAATCTGAAAACTGGAGGGCTCGCCTTTCTGAATTCTCTCTTTGATCTTCTGAATGAAGTGATCATCCTTCTGAAGACCAGATATGTTATCAACCAATGAAGGCGTGATTGTAAGACTGGCGATGATTACATTCTTTCTGCTGAGCGCATTAGCCACAACATTGGCTTTCCTTGGAGTATACAAAATATCTAGATCATATGCCGCGAGAAATTCTATCCAACGTTGCTGCCTCATATTCAGATCCTTCTGGGTGAATAAATACTTCAATGATTGATGATCAGTATATAATTCAAATTTCTCACCCAATAGATAATATCTCCAGATTTTCATAGCAAACACGATGGCTAACAATTCAAGATCGTGAGTTGCATAATTCTTCTCATGTGGCTTCAATTGACGGCTAGCATAGGCGACTACTTGGCCTCTTTGCATTAATACTGCACCAAGACCTTCTTTAGAAGCATCTGTCCAGACTTTCAAGTCTTGATTGCCATCAATAATTGTTAACACTAGAGCAGTTGTCAATCTTAATTTCAGCTCTTGGAAAGCTGTCTCAAATTCTGGAGTCCAATTGAACCTTGAATGTTTCTTAGTAATCTTTGTTAAGGAACTAGATATCTTCGAAAAGCCTTTAACGAACTTCCGATAATAACTAGCCAATCCAAGAAAACTTCGAACTTCTGTTGGAGTAGTTGGCTATTTCCAATCTTGAATAGCTGTGATCTTACTAGGATCCACAGAAATTCCTTCTTTTGATACAACGTGACCAAGAAACTAGACTTCTTCTTGCTAGAATGTACATTTGGAAAAAAATTCCTTTAAAACATTCTTTCTCAGAATCTCTAACACTTGTTCCAAATGTTTTTCATGCTCGCTTTCTGACTTAGAGAACATCAATATGTCATCACTGAAAACTAGTACGAATTTATTCAATACTTCTCTAAATACTCTGTTTATTAGATCGAGAAAATAAGCTGGAGCGTTACATAAGCCGAATGGCATTACTAACCACTCGTAGAATAAGTCTGGACCTCTGAATTCTGTCAAAGGAACACTCTCTTCGGCAATACGAAGCTGATGGAAACCTGTAGCTAGGTCCATTCGTGAAAATACTTGCGCGGCATTCAATCGATCCAACAAATCATCAATTCACGGCAATGGATATTTATTCTCTAGTGTCTGCTTATTGAAGTCACGATAATCCACACATGGTCTGAGAGTACCTTCTGACTTTGGGACAAATACCATTGCTGCTCCCCAATCAGACAAACTAGGCCTGATCAGACCCTTCCATACAAGCTGTCGAGTTTGATTGTCTAACTCTTCTTTCTCCTTCAAGGTCATTCTTCGAATAGCGTGAACTACTGGCCTTGCATTCGAAATCAAAGAGATTTTAAAACCAATTTCCCTACGCGGAGGTAAGCTAACAACTTCTTCGAACACATCCGCATAATTCTTGACGATAGGGATATTTTCTATGTCGACCAGAATATTCTCCGTAACGACCGGAACATGTTCTAATTGAGCAGGAGAAACATCAAGAGCTGACCAGAAGTATTTTCTATCAGAATTCGTAACTTCACATGGAATGGTTATATATTCCCCGAATTTTGTTTTTGCTTTAACAACTCTCTCGGCGCATTTAACCTCAGCTTCATATTTGGTTAACCAATCCAATCCTAGAATAATATCAAACTCGGTAAAATTCATGACGATCGAGATGGTAGGGAACTGATAGCAAGAAAAAGAGACAGGCACCCCACGAATCCAACTAAGATCAAGGGAACCCCCAACCGGATTATGAACAGTCATGGGTGCTTTGAGCTTTTTCAATTTCAAATCCAGTTTCTTAACCACATTACTTATAATAAAGCTTCATGAAGCGCCTGTATCAAACAGTACTTTAACTGGAATATATTTGACATTAAGTGTTCCTTCTAAAACATCTGGCCTCGTTTGACTGACTGAGAGTGCAGAAGTTTCTGCCACTTCATTTACATGTACCTCTTTGGTTGCTTTCAACAGCCAGCAGTCTCGCTTTATATGACCAGCCTGATGGCAGAGATTGCACTGTCTGGTCTCTTGAAACTTCTTATCAGACTTTGATCTATCCTTTCTTTGTTTCCTTAGAGACCTGCAACTTATCGACAAATGTCCTTGCTTATTGCAGTTAGAGCATGTGGCCATCGTTACTAGTTCTTTCTCTGATTTAACCTTTTTCCTATTGACTCTAGACTTCTTTCTGACCTCAGACGTCGTATTTGTCTCAGGCTGCGTACTTGTCTCTGGGCTATCAGTTTCGAATCTCCTTTTGTTACTAGAACTACATTCCTCTTCGTCTCTCAAAAGGCCTTGCTTATCCAGATCTTTATACTGGTAAGTCATGTATATCATTTCAAAAAAAGGAAGTTGCACATGTGCAGTTACCCTACTTTGATACTTTCTTTGAAGCCCATTAATAAATCTCAGATTCTTCCTCTTTGGATTTTGAATTAGATGCAGGGCAAAATGAGAAAGTTCATTGAATTTCTTATGATATTCCGAAATGGTCATATCTCCTTGTATCATATAGTAAAATTCATCACATAATCGCTCAGCTGCTTCTGGAGGAATAAATCTTTCATTGAAATTTTCTTTAAATCTAACCCAGGTAATATTACCTTTTGGATTATCCTTAATAATGGTTTCCCACCAGATTAAAGCTTCGTCTTTGAGTGCCCAAGATGTCGGTAATCTTTTCTGATCATCTCTCAGCTTGAAACCTTCAAAAATCCTCTCAGCGGAGTGCATCCAAGCTTGAGTTTGAATAATGGACTCATTGCCCAAGAACGGTCCTCCATCCAGATTTTGATACCCTTTTAATGAAGCTTCTATATCTGATCCTGGCTGTGGGAGCACGACTGACTCATTAGATTATCGAGCCATAGAATTTCTCCTTCTGCTTCTGCCACTCATTTTCTACGATGTTTGCAAATAGCAGACAAAGTGTTAAGCCAATAGAAAAGGTATTTTAAAGCATAGAGACATATACTTGAATGTAAATGCGTCTACAGGGGTGTATTTCATTCTGCTACACTCATTCTAGGATATTACTGATCCTACCTGAAATGAGTAATCCATCTTAGAACATTACTGGTTCTATTTATGACGAGTTCGTTAATATGTTATATTCCAGAGCTAAGCTTAACCAAAGCTCTGATACCATATGTGACGACCCCAAACCCCCGTTCCACGGTGGCAAGGGTAATCTTTGGAATATCACACATAAGCAAATAACAGCAGAGCAGGAATATATCATTACACCAGATAATGTACAATAAAAACACTGGATAAACATAATCATCAGAGTTACACGGTATACAAGATCATACTTAGTACAAAAATACAGTTTAGCTTTATATAAAATGTCTACAGCGGAATCAAAACATAATATGTACAACAGGAGCTGGACAGCATAAAAAGAAAGAAGTGATAGAATCCATTTTCCACTCCATAGCTATCCAGATAGAGCCTGCTAAAAACCTGAATACAAGGCTGCCCGTGTAGAAAATAGGGCATCCGAGTTTGCAGGTGAAACAAACTACGAGTCAGTCACGGGACTGGTATGAGAAATCTACTTAACTTATTTGATAATAAGGCCAATCACAGGACCATGCCGCTAACACGGAACGGGCTTACTCCATTGGATTGCCAGTTCTTAAAACAAGTAAATCATTTAAAACATCATAATGCTTTTTACAAAAATGAATCCATTATAAGACTCAGGTCCCATCACACAATGCAACGCAAGCCAGAGGATAGAGTTTTACCTTATAATGGCCAAAATATGCTTGATACATATAAAACAAAAGCACTTGATATTATTACTAGTGTTTATATGTTTCAAAAACAATTTCAATCATAAGTATCAATCATAGACGGCATGGGTACCATATATCATGTCGCCATATATAGGTTTACAATCAAAACCGCACGATGTCGTACTTGGAAATTGGATTTCCGTCATGAACCAAGGCAAGGGATCGTCCTTACCGCTTCGAGACTCTCTAGCATGAGCCTCAGGCAAGCGCGCAGACAAGCCTTGGATCATCAGGGCCGGTCCACACGTAGTGGATTAAAATGCCTGAACACTGCGTTTCCCCGCACTATGGGGCGTAAACTGGTCATATCCCGACCAAACTATCAGCCCCTGAATGACTATATAACCGAGGCGCCTCGCTATCCATCATCCACATAAGTAAAACGTCAGGGCTTGCAAAACGCTGACACCACTCCTAGCTAGAAGGAAACGCATGTCCTCCCTGAAGTCCTCTCCCATTTCTGGTTCATACCGGGGTGTGAGGCCCGCGAATCAACGCCATACACAAAGTTATGCTATTTAAAGTCGTTCTTTGATCATCAACCACAAGGCCCTACTTTTCAACAAAAGCCTTGATCGCTGCATCTCAGCATGCCACACAGGAAATTCATGCCATGCAATTGACGTATATCAATCACACAGAATGAAATCCAATGTCAGACACCCAGTCCATTTACAAGTCCGTTATGGGTCTAAACAAAAACGGAGGCACCTTATTCCTTGTCCCATATGTCCAATACAGGAGAGAGGTCCTCGCACATCCGAACGATCAACAAGTACCTCCGGACAACCACCACTATAACCTCTTCAGGGCAGCAACTCCCATCAAAGGTATCAGTAGCCATCCATTCGATGTGGAGATCATCGATCTTGCACCGTCTTCATATGTTTGACTTCTAATCGTCGACCAATTATTTGAAATGAGATTTAACTCGGCCTTTTCAAATAATTCACGTATAATTAGAATTCAAATCGATTCATTTCGATAGTTAAATTATTTGACATCCATACTTCATTTCATTAATGTAATTTTCATGTCAAACGCATTCAACCATCAAATATCCAATAAATCGAGAAAATTCGGTTTATTTCCATTCTGTATCGTTTATAATATTTTATAACGATTTATCGCTATTTTTATTTATTTAAAAATAGACAATTTATTCAAACGACGCTTCAGGCCATAACGCAGCCATGGCGCTGTTTTTCCCCAGATTTGATTTACACATATCTGAAAATCTAACCGTTGGATCTTTACCAATTTTATACCATTGGAAAGATCTTTTCAATGCGGACCCAACGATTCCAGTTTTGGGAAAATCCGACGGTCGGATCTCCCGGTACAATCGTTTAAAGTTATGATTTCAAAATACGAACTGCAGCGTCGTTATTCGTTTTATTTTAATTATATTTATATATATAAATATATTCCATTCTGGTGCTTTTTTTATTCAGATTTGAATTTAACATTTCACACAATCCAACCGTTGGATCTTTACAAATTTGATATCGTTGGAAAGATATTTTCAAAGCGAACCCAAAGGTTTTGGTTTCGGGAAAATACGATGGTCGGATTTCCCGTAATAATCATTTAAAGTCACGACTTCAAAATACGAACTACAGCGTCGTTATTCGTTTTATTTTAATTATATATATATAATTCGTTCTTCCATTTCCAAACCATTTTCATTTCATATATGCTGTAAAAAAAATATTTTTACCCAACAAATATTTATTTCAACACATGACTATTTTTTTACACTTCATATGTACAATAAAAATGTGATTTTTATTGTTAAAACAATTTATTTCGAACATGAATATTTTTAGTGATTCATATATATAATAAAAATGTGATTTTTATTGTTAAAACAATTTATTTCAAAACATGAATATTTTATATGTTTCATATACATGATAAAAATGTGATTTTTATCTTTCAAACAAATTATTCGTCATATGGATATTTTTCCCACACATGAATATTTCAGAAAATTTCGGCAGCATAACGGTAGGGGGTTTAAAATCGACATCGTCCCGAGTACGGCTCCTTGCACTACCTTACGTCTCGCAGCGTTCCCTAAGAGGCTTATTCTTATAATCTAAATATTTCGATCATTTTCATATCACAATGAATTTTTCCACAAATAATTCCAATTTTGTTTCAACCACAAACAATCATTATCAACCATTCGCATTTATCAACCAAATTTCACGTCAACCAAAATCCAAACAATCACAACCAATATATATCATCCACGTTCTGTGGACGAGGGGAGTATGTATATATATATATATATACGTATATAAATATATTTCCATTTCATTTCAATTCCATTGAACGCACATATGATTTTTACAATGCATATATAACTTATACATCGCACATATAATTTATACAACGCTTATACATGAGGTGTACGACGCTTATATAACTTATACATCGATTATATAATTTATACATCGCCATTCCACATCGTTTTGAATTTAGAAATCTCACATTGGGTTCCACACCTCCAAAAATTGTAGGAAGCTCCAAAAATTCTCCGGTCTTTTATAAAATGTAGAAGACGTCCTCACGGTCCTGGTATCTCTTGTTTCACTGAATTTCGACAACATAGCAAAAAGATATGATTTTTATAAGTTTGCAACACCTTTATTTGTCGAAATCAATTTAAATTAAAACAGGCTGTTACTCAGAAAACTTCTCGAAACTAGGTTTCGATTTCTCTCTCAATCTGAAGCACGATATGCAGATCAGCCTATGCCATGTCGACGAGCTTGAAGAGGCGCACTGGCGCATTGAATGACAGCTAACTCACACCACTGGCGATGGCGGATTTTGGAGATGAACGGCGAGACTTCCCACAAGTGATTCGAACGATTCTCTCAACGACAATTGGCAAACCTTATATGGTTTTGTAGCTGACGAGAAGATCTACAAAAAGTTCCAAAGGGCCTATCGTTTTTATTAAGCGGATGGAGAGGAATCAGGGAGGGAAGGATTAAAAACCCTCCGTCATTCGTCGAGAGTGGTCAACGGAGGTTTTTTTGATTTTTTTGAAATTAAAAATTATAAAGGAAAAATCCTATTGGCCCGCTATATATTTAATTCAAAAATAGGGTTTTCTCTATACGAACCCCAAATTAAACCCAACGACTGTTGCTCCTAGCTAATCACCCTCATTCCGGACACAATGGAAAATGTTTCATAGGTCCGTTCAACTGTTTCAGTCAGTTATTCTTCAAATTAAATATAAAACATTCAAATATGGATTTGAACGTACATTTTAATTTGTCGAGGCCACATACTGATTCCAAAAATTCCAGAAAAATAAATCTAGCTACGTTTGGATGATACGGTCCCAACAAAACTAGTTTCGTCGAATTTGGAGACCGTTTGAAAAATGGTCATTTTCTGGTCGATCCAAATTGGCTGAAATTAACCAAACGCGTTTTCCTTTGCCACGCTCACATATTAACTCCAAAAATTATGGAATTAGGAATCTAGCAATAATTTGACATTCTGGATCCAACAAAAGTGGTTTCATTGAAAATGGAGGTTGTTTGCAAAATGTCTATTTTCAAGGGTTATATTAACTCCGACCTTACTAAAAATTCATTTGGCCATAACTTTTGATTCCCGCTATGAAATTTCGATTTTTCAAATTCTTAGAAAGATATTGTTAAACAGATTTAAACATTTTTTGTTTCACTAAAATCCGTTTTATTTTGCATCTTGCACAGTCAGTCAAAGTTCGAATTCAAATTTTCAAACTTCCACACCATTTAGGCCTTGTTTTATAATTAAAATAAATCTATTCACTATAACTTCGATTCAAAAGAAATTTTAGTCGTTATTATTTAAAATAATTTATTATAAATATTCAAAATCCACTAAAATAGCCAAATTAAATTTTTTAAATTGGTTCTGATTTTCCGGGTTGTTACACCAAATTTGACTAGTTTTAATGTGTGTGTGTGTGCGATGTTTGTGTGTATGACAAACGATAAGTGGATCCATTCTCGAACGGCTGGGAGTTGAACTCCGCTCTTATGTATTGTTTATTATTTTGGAAAGAACTGGAGTTAAGTTTCCTAAAAACTATCAATTATTGTTTCGAGACCGGAATCGGATCAAGTTATCAGGAAACCACATTAATCTAGTTAAATGGAAAAATGGAAGACATCTCGAAATGATGAACCATAAATGAAGCCTTTAAAGTATAATGGCTATTCGATACTAATCCTAAATGTAGTTCCAAAATGGATGTAGTAAGAATAGTGCCCTCAGTTTGTTCGAATGCAGAACGACTTGTATGGATGAATGTTATCTGCACATTTCCACCAGACTTTGCTTTTCAACAAAAGTTTGGATAACTGCATCTTAGCATGCCACACTGTCAATCCATACCGTACCACTTATTTCTTCCAATATATAGCCTCTAAGTCGTACGTCTCAGAGAAGGGTGTTAAGCAAGAGAATAAATTCTCCACCACTAAACAGATACATATTTAGCAGAGATCAACGAATACAATATAAAGGAATACAACGTCAGACATATCACCCATTTACAAGTCTGTTCTAGGTCTGAACGAAACCAGAGGCACCTAATTCCTCGTCACATTTGTCCAATACAGGAGAGAGGCCCTCGCATATCCGAACTATCAACAAATACATCCGGACAGCTACCACTGTAGTCCCTTCAAGGTAGCAACTCCAATCATGGGCATCAGTAGAAACCCATCCATTCGATGTGAAGATCGTCGGTCTTGAAACGTCTTCAATCTCTTTGATTGTTAGTCGTCATATCAATTATTCAGAATGGGTTAAACCCGGTCTTTCCGAATAACTCGCGTATCTTATAATCAAGTGTTATAACAACAATCATACGCCTCATTCCAATCTATAATATTCTTTTATTCAAATATTCTTTTCACAATTTAAACCAAATTAAGGTTTCCCAAACTAGTCTGGATTAGCGCACCTTACTGAAGTAATCATTTGTTTTATTTCCCAATCCCAACCTATTCATCCCATGGAGCAAAACTGGTAGTGCTCTAAATCTAACACCATGGTGTTATCGGTAAAATTAATTACCATTTCACGTTCAAATCTAATTAAAGATTTAACTATCGCTTGGAGCAACACTGGTGATACTCCATTCTCGATCATTTCCCACATTAGATAATTTAAATAGTCACATTCACATTTCAATCTAATTAATGATTCATTAAAACTCCATTTAGTTTTAATCTTCCAACAATCATTATTTAATGATTATTTAACTTTGGAGACACAAACATGACACATCGACACCGTCCCATTGATTTCTGCCAATATATAACCTCTAAGCTCATACGTCTCAGAGAAGGGTGTTAAGCAAGAGAATAAATTCTCCGCTACCAAACAGATATATATTTAGCAGAGATCAACAATACAGTTAGAAATACAATGTTAGACATGTAATCTTTTCTTTAACTGGGTTAAAGAACCAATGTCATTTAAAACACAGTTCACGATAAACCCAAAATCACATTCCATTAACCATGGAATCTTCACTGAAAGCAGATCAACATATAATCGATATCAATTTCCGCATCTGACTAATAATATAAATGGAATAACGACAAAGCCTTTTAAAATCCATATATATTAACAGTCTTCCTCCACAAAAGCTCACTTCAATTATTACCAAATCGAATTCCATTCAATTCCAATTCACTATATTAAATTGGAAAACTTTACTTTGGAAACTTTCCATTAAATATTAATAAAATGATTTATAAATTCCAAATCACATTTCACTGTTAATTGGGTTAAAGAACTAATGTCATTTTAAAACACAGTTCATGATAAACCCAAAATCACATTCCATCAAACTGGAGCATCCACGGAAAACAGATCAATATATAATCGATATAAATTTCCGTTCAGACTAATAATATAAATGGAATCACGGCAAAGTCTTTTGAATTCCATATATAATAACGGTCTTCCTTCACAGAAGCTCATCTTGATTATCACCAAATCGAATTCCATTCAATTCCAATTTAATATATTAAATTGGAAAAACTTCACTTTGGAAAATTCCATTAAATCCTAATAAAAAGATTTATAAATTCCAAATCATATATTTACTGAAAATTGGGTTAAAGAACAAGTGTTACTTAAAATACCGTTCATTGTAAACCCAAAAATCCAATTCTTTTATTCAATTCCAATTAAATATTAATTAATTGGAAAACTTCACTAAATCTTAATTTAAAGATTTTTTTTCTTTTCTCAACATTAGATTAAGAACAGTGTTAGTAAAGACACCATTCACGACAAACCCTACAATCCAATTTGATATAAAGTACAAGGCTCTGAATAGAAATTATATCAGCTAATATTCAATATCAAATTCTGAAACCAACAAATATTGTATTGGGAATAACGATATATATATATATATCTTTTAAATTCCTCAACAATATCCGTATAATCACGGAATCCCATATCGAAATATTCTGGAGATTATTTCCATTCTAAATCCATTCTAATTTATTCGTGGGAAATTTCTGGTTATATAAAACCATTTTCAAATTCATTTTATTTATTTCTAAAAATAATTGGATTATTATTCTAGTTATTAACTAGTTCATTTCGATAAAAATATATTTTTATCTTTTCAAAACTGGAATTTTTCACCAAAAATCTTTCCAAATCATTTGTTATGATTTTACATAATTTTTCCATATTTTTAATAATTTTATTAAAGCCTTTACAGTCGGTTTCCAATAACGGTCACCGAACTGCATTTATAGCGACCTTTTCTGAAATTGATTTGGACATATTTTAAAATCCAACCATTAGATTTTAAATCTCTTATATTCATTGGAAAGATCTTTTCGATACGAACCCAATGGTTCCAGTTTTAGGAGAATCCGACTGTCGGATCTCCCGTTACGTCAGTTTGAAGTTAATGGTCGAAATTCGTGAATGGTTGTTGCGCGGCGCGTCCTATTCAGGCCATTTAATATAATATATATATATATATATATATATATATTAGATTTTGTTTTAATACGTATTTTATAAATCATTTTAAATTCGTTTTAAAAGCGATTTCCATTTCAATTTTATATCAAAACTGAATATTTCTTTACAAATTCGTTTTAAATTCGTTTTAAAACGATTTCAATTTCATTTTCAAATTTAAATCAAAATTGAATATTCCATTATAAATTTGTTTTAAATTCATTTTAAAACGATTTAAATTTCATTTTCAAATTTAAATCAAAATTGAATATTCCATATCATTATAATATTAAAATGATAATATTTTTAGAATATCAGATTTTGAAATCACTTTTCGATGTTCATTATAAAATGAATAAAATCGACAGGAAATCCCGTTCGTGTTAAAATGGTGTTTAACTACTTAACATGGCTTCACATTTCAATATTTACTTAATATTAATTTAAAATATTCGTTAATTCTGAACTGGAATCAGATTCAATCAATTACAATATAATTTCAGTTATATGGATTTCATACATCGCATGTATACAACAATAATGATAAACAATCATTAAAAATTCATACAACATCCAGAGTACATTTTACATCGGTATAAGCACTAAAATAAATAAATAACGCTTATACAGTCTATCAACCCATCGATTGACATACCACCAATTATTGGGATCAGTGTATGTCAAATATCCTCCCAATACCGTGTGGTGTTTTCAAACAACAAATACTGATTATTATTTGTGCAGTTTGGCAATGTGTAAAATTTATCATCCCAATCAATATCAGTTAAATAGGTGTACATAAACAAACCGTCTGATTTGTAAATGAATATTTATTTTCTTTTCTTTTCATTATAATTTTTATATATAGTTTATATAAATAATTTTATATATACAACAATATCAAACAATAACAATCCCAATCACTATCCAAACAAACAATCAACCATGGTTTATATAGAAAAATAGTGTCAGGAGCTACTAAGCCCCGTCTACAACCTATAATATAATAACTGTAAAATGATTCGAGTGAGAAAGAGCTCTCACAGTCAGTTTCCACTCCGTCATTCTTTATTAAACGGTTTGGATTTGAATCTGCCCTAAATTCTAACAAGCTCCAAATTTGACTCAGTTAGTCTTTTTGTGAAGTTTTCGTCCCCACGATCACAACGGATCCTGTTTCATGCGATTTGGAGTTCGTACGAGAAAAATACACTATTATAAAGGTTAATGACATTTTAACGATAATTAATAAATTAATTAATTAATAAACCTTCCCCTAAATTATACAACCACCCACTTAACCCAATTTGTTCAAACCTAGCGTTCGATTTGGCAAGAAAAACACGGCGCCTGTAGATGATCGGAGGCTACCACGCTAACGGCCTTCGAGAGAGCTTCCGGAAGCTACCTTCCTCATTCAGCTCGGTGGAGTCTCCGACGCGGAAATCAAGGGCAAGCGTCACAAGTTTGGGTGTTGATTTCGAGACGCACACGCAACTTCAGATAATCACGACCGTTGGATCTAAAGATCATACGATGCTCTTCAATATTCCCTTAGAAATTTTCTGGAATTATTGCATGGATTGAACGATTGGGAGAAAGAAGATTTCGAGTAATTCGATCGTAGGTATCAGCACTAAAATAGAAATTTAGGGTTTAAGTGAATTCTTATTGGCCCATTTAATTTATTTAATTTCCAAAAATACCATGTACCATACGAACTCAAAACGACCCCAATGACTGTCGTTCCTAGCTAATTGCCCTCATTCCGGACACAATGGGATATGTTTCACAAGCCAATTCTATCTTTTTGATCAGTTTTTCTTTAAATTAAAATATAAATCAATATATATTGAATTTAAACGTACATTTTAATTTACCGGGGCCACATACTGACTCCAAAAAATTTAGAAAAATAAATCTAGCTATGTATTGACGATACGGTCTAAAACTAATTTCATCGAATTTGGAGACCCTTTGAAAAATGGTCATTTTCTAGTCGATCCAATTCAACTGAAATTGACAAAACACGTTTTCTTTTGCCACGCTCACATATTAATTCCAAAAATTATGAAAATTGGAATATAGCAATAATTTAACATTCCGGATCCAACAAAAGTGGTTTCGTCAAAACGGAGGTAGTTTGCAAAACGGCTATATCTTATATTAAATTCCATAGCGACTATTCTAAATTTTAAACTGGGCATAAATTTAAATTCTTGTTATGAAATCTGGATTTTTCACATTCGTTAGAAAGATATAATTAAACAGATTCAAATATTTCTGGTTTTACTGAAATCCGATTTATTTTGAATTCTTTACATTCATTTGAAATTTAAAATCGAATTTTCAAACTACCGCGCCATTTTGGGCTCATTTTATAATTAAAATAAATTTATACATTCTAACTTCAATTTAAATAAATTTTTAGTCATTATTATTTAAAATAAACCATTTTAAATATTCAAAATCCATTAAAGTAGCTAAAATAAAAAAATTAAAATTGGTTCAGAATTTTCAGGTTGTTACAATCTCCCCCACTTAAAATCTTTTCGTGCTCGAAAAGGAACGGAGCTGAAAGTTGTTTAACTAACCAACTCAACTTTCATTCTGGCTTTTATTCTTCAACTTTTTAGTTTCTAAGAATTTTCTAATTTCCCGAAAATTTGGCTAACACCCTAAATTTTCGGGAAATTTCGTCATAACCTCCTTTGTACGGGGTGATATTTAAAACTGCAACTTGCCTCATAGGGCCCTCATCAATCCAAAAGAAAAAGAAAAAGCCAATCGGCTCATAAAATCATCAAACCCAAGAAGTACAATAAATATGTGTCTATTTGTCGGGAATACAATTTTATTCCTCTTCTTAGCTTCCATGCTATGACCTATTCAATATATATACATGTACAAATATGCAATTCTAATAAATTTTCAATTCAGTTCCATATCTGATGCTAAATTCGACTTAGTTCAACATTTTTCTTACATTAGTTATATTATACAATACCGATACATTTTTAAAACAAAAAGCATACATACGTTCATACAAGCATCATACATATACATACATATATCCAAAATCCTAGTTCATTACATTAAAACATAACTTTCTAGGAAGTCGTGCCTCCTTGCATAATTTCCAAAGAAGATAGCTCCTTTCCTTTGGATTTCTTATCACCCTTCTTTAACGGCAATCTCGGGCTAGATGCCCTACTTCTTTGCATCGGAAGCACTTCTTTTCTTTTCCTAGTTTTCTGGATTTTTTCTTTACATTTGGACACTTATCCACAAAATGTCCCATCTCTTTGCACTTGAAACAAACTATGCCCACTCTTATCTGTTTCTCTTTTTTCTTTCTTCACTCCGGACATAGAATTGCATAATGCCCTTCTTTTCTGCATTTACGACAATAAACAACCGCGCGTGATCCGAAGTTCAATTCTCTTTCTTTTTCTGCTTTCTGGTGAGCTCTCCTTGCTAGTTTCGGAGTCATCCAGAATTCAATATGAGATAAGCCATAGTTGTCCATATCCTACATTATATTTTATGATTTCATCAAGAGGGATACTATTATTTTTCACTTAACAAGTATCTTGATTTGTGCTTTATTTATCATTCTAGTATTTTTATTAGTTGGATCAATAACCAAACATCACAGGCAGCAATCAATTAGTTGATTAACTTTTCAAATGTATAGCTTTTATACGTATTCAAAATCATATTTTCCACGCCAAATCACAAACAATAGATTCTAACTATGTTTTGGTTCTCACACCGGTCAATTGGAAATATATATAGATATGTCACTTTCGAAACTCGAACATAAATGCTGATGATGTCCGGACATCACCAGAATCATCTCCGACGACTAGAGTATGATTCTATATCTATCCAGTATATTCGAGACTTCGAATACGCGTATATTCAAAATCGTTATATACTCGATATTCCAAATTCAATATAAAATAAATATTCAAATACGAATAATAAGATATAAATTTTCAAATCTAATTTGATTTTAAAAATAGCACTCTTCAAACTCATTCTAGGATACTACTGATCCTATCTCTAACGAGTCATTCTTATAGGGCATTGCTAATACTATCTCTGATGAATTCTTCCGTTTGGTTCTAATATGTCTTGTTCTCGAGCTTTGTATATCAAGGCTCTGATACCACACTGGCACGACCCAAACTTGCCCTTACGGGAAAACCCGGATTGAACTGAGAACACGACAAATCAGAACACGAACAATAAAACATTTCATTGCTATTACAACAATTACATCAGAGTACAAGAATATAAAAGAGTATG
Source organism: Allium sativum (assembly GCA_030737875.1). NCBI lineage: Eukaryota > Viridiplantae > Streptophyta > Magnoliopsida > Asparagales > Amaryllidaceae > Allium > Allium sativum. The sequence goes on along the minus strand of CM060916.1, from coordinate 1,038,353,458 downwards.
AATTAATATTACATTGAAAAATATCAGAGATTAGAATACATAGCAGCAGAAATTTAAATGTATAAATACAATGCGTAGCGGAAAATACAATAACTAGCACAACTGAATGAAATACACGGATACAAAGGTTTCCGAATATAGTTATTCCAGCTGCATTCTAGGATCCTGGGAAAAGAAATATCAGCGAAAACCAAAACTACTAGCTGCCAGTGTGGAAAATATGGACACCCAGAGTTTAGGTTAAAAGAATAAACTCCGAGTCAGTCATGGGACTGGTGTGAGAACTAAAACATTTATTAACTTAATTTTAAAGTTAGGTAAATCAAGGGACCACGCCGTATAACATGGAACAGGTTTACCCCTAAGAATACCAGTGCATAAAAGAAACAGTGCAATGTTAAATAAAGAAAAACGAAGTTATTATAAGACTCAGGTCCCATCACACAATGAACGCAGTCAATGATAGAGTTTTCCCTTGTAATATCCAAATATGCTTGATACGCGAAATTTATCTTTTATTATTACTATAAGTGAAGAAATCAACTTCGAAAGTAAATGTATCAATCCTAGGCGACATGAATGTTCCATACCACTATGTTGCCAATAGTATACAACTAAAACTGTAAAATGTCGTATTGGAAGTTGGATTTCCATCTTGATGGCTCCTGATCCGAAAGATCTATCGCGTAGTGCAATACTCCATGGCTTACGTCTCGGCTAGAGAAAACACTGTAATGCACATTCACACTATATCCAGGATATCGAGTATCTCCGCGACTTACGTCCCGTGCATGAGAAAACGCCGCTTACTGTAACCTTTTGGGAAACGGGGGGTGTGCCTTATCCCAACCAGGTGTGTAGCGACCACACCCAGCCCATCTCGATCGACCGAATCCATTCTCATATCGAAAGTATACTGATCTAACCATCAATTCACCATCATATCGATGTGTGAGGCTCGAGAATTAACGCTACACATGCAGTGATACTTAAAGCTGTGCTTTGATCATCATCCACCAAACTTTTCTTTTCAACAAAAGTTCGGATCACTGCATCTCAGCATGCCACACTGTCAATCCATATCGTACCACTAATTTCTGCCAATATATAACCTCTAAGCTCGTACGTCTCAGAGAAGGGGTTAAGCAAGAGAATGAATTCTCCACCACCAAACAGATATATATTTAGCATATATCAACAAATACAATATAAAGGAATACAATGTCAGATATACCACCCATTTACAAGTCCGTTCTAGGTCTGAACGAAACTGGAGGCACCTTATTCCTCGTCCCGTATGTCCAATACAGGAGAAAGGCCCTCGCATATCCGAACAATCAACAAATACGTCTGGACGGCTACCACTGTAGCCCCTTCAAGGTAGCTACTCCAATCATGGGCATCAGTAGCAACCCATCCATTCAATGTGAAGATCGTCGATCTTGCACCATCTTCAATCTCTTCGACTGTTAGTCGTCATATCAATTATTCAGAATGGGTTAAACCCGGTCTTTCCGAATAACTCGCGTATCTTATAATCAAAGTGCTACAACAACACATCATATGCCTCATTCCAATCCAGAATATTCATTTATTCAAATATTATTTTCACAATTTAAACCAAATTAAGGTTTTCCAAACTAGTCGGGATTAGCGCACCTTACCGAAGTAATCATTTGTTTTATTTCCCAATCCCAACCTACACATCCCATGGAGAAAAACTGGTAGTGCTCCATATCTAACACCATGGTGTTATCGGTAAAATTAATTACCATTTCACGTTCAAATCTAATTAAAGATTTAACTATCGCTTGGAGCAACACTGGTGATACTCCATTCTCGATCATTTCCAACATTTGATAATTTAAATTATCACATTCACATTTCAATCTAATTAAAGATTCATTAAAACTCCACTTAGTTTTAATCTTTCAACAATCATTATTTAATGATTATTTAACTTTGGAAAAACAAACATGCCACATCGACAATCTACACCGTACCACTGATTTCTGCCAATATATAACCTCTAAGCTCATACGTTTCAGAGAAGGGTGTTAAGAAAGAGAATAAATTCTCCGCCACCAAACAGATATATATTTAGCAGAGATCAACAATACAGTTCAAAATACAATTTTAGACATGTAATCATGTCTTTAACTGGGTTAAAGAACCAATGTCATTTAAAACACAGTTCACGATAAACCCAAAATCACATTCCATTAACCATGGAATCTTCATGGAAAGCAAATCAATATATAATCGATATCAATTTCCGTATCCGACTAATAATATAAATGGAATAACGACAAAGCCTTTTAAATTCCATATATATATTAACAGTCTTCCTCCACAGAAGCTCACTTCAATTATTACCAAATCGAATTCCATTCAATTCAAATTCACTATATTAAATTGGAAAACTTTACTTTGAAAATTTTCCATTAAATCTTAATAAAGATTTATAAATTCCAAATCACATTTCACTGTTAATTCGGTTAAAGAACTAATGTCATTTTAAAACACAATTCACGATAAACCTAAAATCACATTCCATCAAACTGGAATATTCATGGAAAACAGATCAATATATAATTGATATAAATTTCCGTATCAGACTAATAATTTAAATGGAATAACGACAAAGCCTTTTAAATTCCATATATATTGACAGTCTTCCTCCATATAAGCTCACTTTGATTACTACCAAATCGAATTCCATTCAATTCCAATTCACTTTTTAAATTGGAAAACTTTACTTTGGAAAATTTCCATTAAATCTTAATAAAAAGATTTATGAATTCCAAATCACATTTCACTATTAATTGGGTTAAAGAACTAATGTCATTTTAAAACACAGTTCACGATAAACCCAAAATCGCATTCCATCAAACTGGAGCATTCACGGAAAACAGATCAATATATAATCGATATAAATTTCTGTATCAGACTAATAATATAAATGGAATAACGGCAAAGCCTTTTAAATTCCATATATAATAACGGTCTTCCTTCACAGAAGCTCATCTCGATTATCACCAAATTGAATTCCATTCAATTCCAATTTAATATATTAAATTGGAAAATCTTCACTTTGGAAAATTCCATTAAATCTTAATAAAAAGATTTATAAACTCCAAATCATATCTTCACTGTTAATTGGGCTAAAGAAGAAGTGTTATTTAAAACACCGTTCAAGATAAACCCAAAAATCCAATTCTTTTATTCAATTCCAATTAAATATTAATTAATTGGAAAACTTCACTAAATCTTAATTTAAAGATTTATTCTTTTCTCAATTGGGTTTAAGAACAATGTTAGTAAAGACACCATTCACGACAAACCCTAAAATCCAATTTGATGTCAAATACAAGGGCTCTGAATAGAAATTATATCGGCTTATATTCAATATCAAATTCTGAAACCAACAAATATCGTATTGGGAATAACGATATATATATATATATATATATATATCTTTCAAATTCCTCAACAATATCCGTATAATCACGGAATCCCATATCGAAATATTCCAGAGATTATTTGCATTCCAAATCCATTCCAATTTATTCGTTGGAAATTTCTGGTTATATTAAAAGGTGCGTTTTTTACAGGTCCCTATTAAGTTTCAAAATTAGGCTCACATCCGGTCTAGTTTATAATAAAAACCTACCCCCTATTTTTGAATTCCCACCTCCTTTTTTGTAGGATCTGCATCCTACTTTCATGGTTCCGCCTGCTACTTATTTTGTTATGCCTCCTACATTTTCTTCCAGAAAAAAGTGCGGCGGTGATAAAAAAAATTTCTAAAATCTGGAAATAAAAGCAGAAGTTCACACCAAGAAAAAAAAGTTGCATATATGTATGCAAGTATTGCCAATACTTGCAAACATATATGCAATCATTGCTTAAAGGGAATTATGCTAACGGATTGCCTACAGGTATGTTGCATACATGTGTGCATGTTTCGGATTTACTTGCACACTTGAATGCAAATAAAAATGAACTGAGTTGCACTGTTATGAAATATTGCATATTTTTATGCAAGAATGATACAATACTTGCACAGAAATATGAAAAAAAAAAAAACGCGAATGCAACTCTGGAAATACTTGCACATACATATGCAAGAAATTGGAATTCTTGCATAACATTATGCATTTAACTGCATTTTTCTCTGTTTTTTGCTGTTTTATTTTTTTTTAAGCGTGTTTTTTGATTGATTTTTTTTAAGCGATTTTTTTGTCAAATAAATAATTTATTTAAATAATAATTTTTGTATATTTTTTTATTCATTTTTTTCGCGACTTTTAAAAAATAGGGACCTAATTTATAATTAGTTTATGACCGGTTGTGAGCCTAATTAAGTTTGCTTTTAGGGATGTGTGCCTAATTTTCACCATATTAAAACCATTTTCAAAACCAATTTATTTATTTCTAAAATTAATTGGATTATTATTCTAGTTATTAACTAGTTCATTTCGAAAAAAATATTTTTTTATTTTTTCAAAACTGGAATTTTTCATCAAAAATCTGTCCAAAACATTTATTATGATTTTACATAATTTTTCCATATTTTTAATAATTTTATTAAGGCCTTTACAGTCGGTTTCCAATAACGGTCACTGAACTGCATTCATAGCGACTTTTCTGAAATTGATTTGGACATATTTTAAAATCCGACTGCTAGATTTCAAATCTTTTATATTCATTGGAAAGCTCTTTTCGATACGAACTCAATGGCTCTGGTTTTAGGAGAATCCGACGGTCGGATCTCCCTTACATCAATTCGAAGATAGTGGGCGAAATTCGCGAACGATCGTTGCGCGACGCGTTCTATTCAGGCCATTTAATATATTATATATATATATTCGATTTCTTTTTAATACGTATTTTATAAATCATTTTAAATTCGTTTTTAAAACGTTTTCCACTTCCATTCCAATTTTAAATCAAAACTGAATATTCCTTTATAAATTCGTTTTAAATTCATTTTAAAACGATTTCAATTTCATTTTCAAATTTAAATCAAAATTGAATATTCCATATCATGATAATATTAAAATGATAATATTTTCAGAATATCAGATTTTGAAATCACTTTTCGATATTCATTATAAAATCGACAGGAAATCCCGTTCGTGTTAAAATGGCGTTTAACTACTTAACACGGTTTCACACTTCAATATTTAATGAATATTATTTTAAAATATTCGTTAATTCTGAACTGCAATCAGACTCGATCAATTACCATATAATTTCAGTTATATAGATTCCATACATCTCATGTATACAACAGTAATGATAAACAATCATTAAAAATTCATACAATATCCAAAGTGCATTTTATAACTGTATAAGCATTAAAATAAATAAATAACGCTTATACAGTCTGTCAACCCATCGATTGACATACCACTAATTATTGGGATCATTGTATGTCAAATATCATCCCAATACACGTGTGGGATTTCCAAACAACAAATACTGATTATTATTTGTGCAGTTGGGCAATGTGTAAAATTTATCGTCCTAATCAATATCAGTTAAATATGTATACATAAACAAACCGTCCGATTTGTAAATGAATAATTATTTTCTTTTCTTTTCATTATAATTCTATATACAGTTTATATAAATAATTTTATACATACAATAATATCAAACAATAACAATCCCAATCACAATCCAAACAAACAATCAACCATGGTTTGTACAGAAAAATAGTGTCAGAAGCTACTAAGCCCTGTTTGCAACCTATTATATAATAACTGTAAAATAATTTGAGTGAGAGAGTTCTCACAATCTGTTTCCACTCCGTCATTCTTTATTGAACGGTTTGGATTTAAATCTGCCCTAAATTCTAACAAGCTCCAAATTTGACCTGGCTAGCCTTGTTGTGAAGCTCTCGTCCGCACGATCACAAAGAATCCTGTTTCATGCGATTTGGAGTTCGTATGAGAAAGATACGCTATTATAAAGGTTAATGACATTTTAAAGATAATTAATAAATCAATTAATTAAATAATAAACCTTCTCCTTCCTCTAAATTACACAGTCGCTCGCTTAATCCAATTCGTTCAAACCTAGGGTTCGATTTAGCGAGCAAAACACGGCGCATGTTGATGATCGGAGGCTACCACGCTGACGGCCTTCGAGAGAGCTTCCAGCGGCTACCTTCCTCGTTCAACTCGGTAGAGACCTGGCGTGGAAATCAAGGGTGAGCGGCGCAAGTTTGGGTGCTGATTTCGAGACGCACACGCAACTTTAGATAATCACGACCGTTGGATCTAAAGATCAAACGATGCTCTTCAATTTTCCCTTAGAAATTTTCTGGAATTATTGCATGGATTGAACAATCAGGAGGAAGAAGATTTCGAGAAGTTTCCGCCTTCGATCGCAGGTGTCGGCGCTGAAATAGAAATTTAGGGTTTAAGTGAATTCTTATTCGCCTACTTATATTATTTAATTTATTTAATTCCCAAAGATACAATGTATCCATGCGAATTCCAAACGAACCCCAACGACTGTCGTTCCTAGCTAATTATCCTCATTCCGGACACAATGGGATATGTTTCGCAAGCCAATTCTATCGTTTTGATCAGTTTTTCTTTAAATTAAAATATAAATCAATATATATTGAATTTAAACGCACATTTTAATTTACTGGGACCACATACTGACTCCAAAAATTACAGAAAAACAAATCTAGTTATGTTTTGACGATACGGTCCTAACAAAACTAATTTCGTCAAATTTGGAGACCATTTGAAAAATGGTCATTTTCTGGTCGATCCAATTCAACTGAAATTGACAAAACACGTTTTTTTTGCCACGCTCACAAATTAATTCCAAAAATTATGAAAATTGAAATATAGCAATAATTTGACATTCCGAATCCAACAAATTTTGTCGAAAACGGAGGTCGTTTGCAAAATGGTTATTTTTTAAGGGCTATATATTATATTAAATTCTATAGCGACTATTCTAAATTTTAAATTAGGCATAACATTCAATTCTTGTTATGAAATCTGGATTTTTCACATTCGTTAGAAAGATATAATTAAATAGATTCAAATATTTTTCGTTTTACTGAAATCCGATTTATTTTGAATTCTGCATATTCATTTGAAATTTAAAATCCAATTTCAAACTACCGCGCCATTTCAGGCTCGTTTTATAATTAAAATAATTTTATATGTTCTAACTTCAATTTAAATAAATTTTTAGTCGTTATTATTTAAAATAAACCATTTTAAATATTCAAAATCCATTAAAATAGCTAAAATAAAAAAATTAAAATTGGTTCAGAATTTCCGGGTTGTAACAAACATTCAAAGTGAAAGTGCCTAAAAAAGGTAAGACGTAGTCTCAAGCCTCGTTGTTAGAGAATGACTCAAATCAGGGGAGATGCAGTAGGGCTAAGTGGGATCACACCTGAATAGGGAATGGTTGTCACCCTTCTCAAATTTATATTTTACAGCTTCAGTAATACACCAAAGATCACTTTTAAAGGGTTCCAAAGTAATCGAGATGATGAAATATTCAATACAATCAAGTTGAGTTATAGGTCGATCCTGTGTTGGAAGGGGTCTAAGTGATGTCCTCCTTATATTTTCTAGACATGTATTATAACGAATGGTATCGTACTGTCCAGCCGTTGTATGGAACTTAATTTCCAATACGTACCTTTGCGGTTTTAGTTGTAAACCTAGTGTGTTGGAATTTAATTAATATAACAATTTTGTTCATGATTAATATTTATTTTGTAGTTTCTAGCCATTATTATAATATCATTGAATTTTGACATAAAAGTATTTTGGTTATCGTAATGTAAAAACTCATCTATGTTTATGTGTGGCGTGATATTATGAGATACCATTGGTTTCAAAGATCTTGTAAACTAAAGAATAAAATTTCTACCATTTGAGTTTACTCACCGTGGTTTACTAGATTGGCTCGGGCTTTATTTTATTATAATGCTTGGGACAGACTGAGTATGTTTCCAAGGTAGTTTAAATTGTTTTAGAGATGAAGGAGAGGAGCTAGAGGTGCATATTTATTCTCGTATATCCCATTACGTTACGTTATGATTGTCTGTGGTTTATCAACATTTGTAAGGACAGAACGTAATAATTGTCCAGCTAATTTGTAGTGTAATACTTTGATGTATTTCTAATTTATTGTATATATAAAAATTCTTTCAATTTGGTAAAGATTATTGATTGTTATAGATTATTCGTTCCGCTTTGAGATTATCTTTTCTCTTTTCTTTCTTTTCACCCTAATAATATGTCTTTCTAACACTTTAATATTTGACGTGTAAATATCGTGGATGTATTGTTGCCTTTTGAAATTCGAAAATGCAAGTTGTTACATATATCATTTTACTTATATAAATACTTTGATCTAGATTCAGGTGCATGATTTCAAGGTGATTTACGTTGATCTGAGTTAGCATTTTCACTCCATTCCTAAAGGTGAACATTTCATATGGATTTTTGATATGATCATGAAGTTTTCTATTATATTGTATGGCAATGCATGAAGAATGGTAGTTTCTAATCAATAAATTGGATCTAAGTCCACACAGGGAAGACGTGCATGATTTAATCAGCGCCCAACTGTTGGAAAAAAAATGACAGTTCATGGCAAAAATTCAAAAATGTAATATTACGTTTTTGAATCTGTTGGACATGCTCTAATAAAACTTGAAAAAAATGTAGATAGTTGTGAAAATAATTTCAAATGTTCATATGTAAATGTAAAGTGGTAATTAATAGAATGCTATGATAAATATAACACCGATAAATTGTAAAAGCATTGCCAAGAGAATATTAGTTGACAAATGACTGACTCCCAATAAATAGTCAGTCGCTCTCTTTGAATTGCTAAAGCAACGCATGCTTCCCTGATAAAGAAAAGTACAATGTTAACCGACTTTTCTTTCAACTGGTTAAGAACTAGGGCTAGGTTGGAGTGGAATGGAGGTCAATATGCTTGGGACCGAATCAATCTAGATAGGAATGGTCTAAGAATTGAACTAAATTATGAATAAAAATAAGAAAATAGGAACCCTTATAATTAAAGAACATTACGTTCTTCCAATTTATTGTTATTTAATAAATATATACATGTCATTAAAGAAAAGTAGAATTTTAAACGACTTTTCTTCCAATTGGTTAAGAACTAGGGCTAGGTTGGTGTTGAATGGAGATCAGTAGGGTTGAGACCAAATCAATCTAGATGGGAATAGTCTAAGAATTGAACTGAAATATCAATGCAAATAAGAAAATAAGAACGTTTATAATCAAGGAAAGAACATTAAATTCTTCTAATTTGCTTGGAAGCGTAAAAAGCAATCTGTTCCAATTGCCCAAAAACCAAACGAAAAAAAAAAAAACCACTTGAACGCTCCATCATCCTCTAATTCCCAACACCATCCCTCAACTATTGCAGTTAAATTTGAAAACTCAAAGTCAAAACCCAATGTAAATCAAACACTGTCTTGGCTTATCCATCATCAAACTAAAAGGGTTTTCAAGCACCGTCTTTCCCCAAAATTTGCTAGGAAGCGTTCAGATCTTGTTTTGCTCCTAAAAAATATTTTATTTAGGTCCCGCTTATATATTTCTCCCAGATGCAACTCTCCTAAAATACACCTTTCCAAGCGTCCAAAAATGATTTAATAATGCTCCTATAGAATGTCGAGCCCAACAATACAAAGTAAACACACATAAGGTAAACATCAACAACCGCACCAAACCCGATTTAACCAGCAAAAATCTATTCACTTTCAATAGCAGCCGTGTTAACAAAAAGCTGCTAATTCATTAGAATTATCACATATAAATAGCCGACTTTCCAACTCATTATTTTCAAATGAAGGCAAATAAGTAGTCCATTTGCAGAATTACATTTTATTATCTGCTCCACAGGAAAATTTTGGAGCAGCAAGAATTAAACAGTTAATTGAAAAATAACATGGAAAAGGTTGATGAAGATCTGTCGAACATCAGTTCTCTCCATAGACCCACTTCTCTGCATTGCTTGTGAAAGAAACCAACTCACTTGGTTGGAACCATAGTGCAATCTCATCTTTTGCAGTTTCAGGTCCATCACTTCCATGAATAATGTTTCTGCATTCACCAAATTACAATGATATAACAATAAGAAAACTTACAGGTTTATCAAATTGATCAAAAATGAAACTAAAAAAAACAAAAACATATTATATGGCTCATTTAGCCAAAAGTTTGAAACCTATCACAAACATTCGCATGCTTTTTACATGGTGGCAAACACCTGAAAAACTGCGCTGATGCAAAATTAAGTTGCACGATTTTGAATAGCCCTAACAAATCCCCAACAATGCAATCCTACAAGGTATAAAGATAAACAAGCACAAGTTCATTTTCACCAAAACAGACCCATCAGTTGTAAAAAGCTCAAAACTAGGCATTTTTGTGTAATACTCCAACATAAAGGAGGCCTAAATGACGAATTAAGCACTAAAGCAACTTGTGGAAAATGACGAAGCAAACCCATCAGTACCCAATGTATTCATATTTCCATATGGCTGGAGCAGTACAATAAATCATCGTTGTGGATAAACGTACCTCCCAACAACAACAGCTAGATCCCCCCTAATCGTGCCTGGCTCAGATTTCTGAGGATCAGTTGCACCAATAAGCTTTCGTCCATATTTTATAACACCTTCTCCTTCCCATACCTACATAGGGACCCAAAAAATGTCGTTTTTATGAAAATAAATGGTCAATCGGTATTTTATTTCTACTTGTTAATAAACGCGTTCAACTTACCATGGCAAGGACAGGACCAGAACTGAGAAAATCACATAGACCATTGAAGAAGGGTCTTTCTTTGAGATCATGATAGTGTTTCGCTGCAAAGTCTTTTGATGGAACTACCAATTTGACGCCAACAAGTTTGTAGCCTTTGCGCTCGAAACGAGATATAATTTCAGCGATCTAGAGCACATATACAACATAAAATGAGCATAACTCAGACACATACAATCATGACAAGTCAACATTGTGGAAAATTAACTATTCTGTGACTCGCAACTAAACACAGAACTGTGTAGTTCCATAAAAAGCTTATGATTCACCTAGATGAATATTCTGCTCATCTAAAAAAGAGTTATTGATACGACCTTGCTAGGTAATAATCATCTATCCCTACTCATCAAAAGCGATGAACAATTATATATAGAGCCACCCCATTATATGAGTTTATACATCATCAGGCATTCATGGGTACAGGTCATTGCTTGATAAAATCTTTCCATCATCACAAACTATTCAAATGTATTAATTTGCATAAATCAAATGAATTTTGAAAACCGGAAATGAAAATTTTGAGCAGATTTAGCAATGAACTTCGGCAACCAATACAACACAATAAGGTCACAAAGTTTAACATAGACGGTTAAGTACTTGATATACAGACACCAAACACCTGATTTTTTTTAAGGATTTTACGCAGCACAACAAATGAAATTATCGATACTTGTTGGGTTGCACAAAACCTTAAGAACAAGAAAAAATTAAAACAAAAAGACCCTCAGATCTCATAGCTTGGTATCATCGTAGCTCACAATTACAGTTGTTCATGACAGCGCACATTAACATGCCATGGAAAAGCGTAGTGTCAATAAGGAAAGAAGAGAGAGTACAGAGTTGTGTGCATGAGTGTATATGAACATGCACACACATGTATATGTATGTATGTGTGTGTGTGTATATATATATGTGTATATGTACAGAAGGCATGTAACAGGTTGAAAATGAACAACTGCATATAGAGCCACTCCATCATTTGAGTTCACACATCATTGGGCATTCATGTGCGCTTGTTATCACTTTTTAAAATCCTTATCATCATAAATTATTTCAGTGTATCAGTTCTCTTAAATTAAAATCACCAATGAAAAAAAAGCCGATTTGGCAATAAATTTTGAACCAATATAATACAATACGGTCACATAACTTAGATTTGTGCCACAAAAAACCTTTTGAAAAAAAAAAAAAAAAAAACAGATTCTCAGATCTCATAGTAGTATCATTGAAGCCGAAAGATTAAAATAAAAAGCTAAGAAATTGATATTAAACACTTAAACTTATTTATTCCAGGATTTTTATTACGTGCTACAAATGAAGCAACACCCATGCTTTTGGTCATAAAAAACATTTACACGGGAATAAATCAAAGCAGAAGATACCCTCGGATTTCATAGCATGGTATCATTGTAGCACATATTACAGTTGCTCATAAAAAGGTATAATCAAGCGAGAGAGAGTGAGCGTAACAGGAAAAGAAACAGATAAGTAATTACACATGTATATACATAAATACACACACCTCCCTATATACATGTGTGTGTAAAGTTATGTAATAGGTTGACAATGAACAGCTATATACAGAGCCACCCTATCATTTGGGTTTAAACATTATCAGACATTCAAGGGTATTGGTAATCGCCTTTGAAAATCATTTCATTGTTATGAACTTTTTTTTTTTTTTTTTGAAAGCCCAAGAGAACCCGGCGGGCCGGTAAACTCCTGAGGAGGGTACAGTAAAGCCGTCCGCTAATCCAAGCCCCCATACCCCCGGGTAAATTTATGTAGGATGGGGAAGCGCATGGTAGGAATCGAACCATCGACCTTTTACCAGGAAGTTAGGCCTCCTTTCCACTGCGCCGCACCCACGGACTTGTTATGAACTATTTCAATGCACTAATATGTGTAAATCAAACGAAATTTTAAAACCGGTAATTAAAATCATAAGCTGATTTAGCAGTGAACTTCGAACAACCAATATAATAACAATAACTATAAGATCACAAAGCTTAACATAGAAAGTTTAAGCAATTGATATACAAATAACACATACTAAACGCTTGATTATTATTTTTGAATTTCAGGTTTTCATGCAGTACAACAAATGAAGTGACCAATATCCACACTGGGTTGTACAAAACCTTAAAAATTAGCATAAATCAGAACAAAAAAATGCCCTCAGATCTCATAGCTTGGTATCATTGTAGCTCACACTACAGTTGTTCATGACAGCACACATTAACATGCCATGGAGAAGTATGGTCAAATAGAAGAGGAGAGAGAAACGAGAGTATAGAGTTGAGTGCATGTGCGTACAAGAATATGCACGCACACACACATATATGTATATATATATATATATATATATATATATATATATATGTATGTATGGAAGGCATGTAACAGGTTGAAAATGAACAACTATATAAGAGCCACTCCATATATGAGTTTATACATCATCAGGCATTCACGTGTACTGGTCATCGTTTTTTAAAATCCGTTTATCACTAATTATTTCAGTGTATTTAACTATTCTAAATTAAAATAGGCAATGAAAATCATAAGCAGATTTAGCAATGAACTTCGAACAACCAATATAATAACAATAAGATCACAAAGCTTAACATAGAAAGTTTAAGCAATTGATATACAAATAACACATACCAAACGCTTGATTATTATTTTTGAATTTCAGGATTTCATGCAGTACAACAAATGAGGTGATCAATACCCACACTGGGTTGTACAAAACCATAAAAAATAGCATAAATCAGAACAAAAATGCCCTCAGATCTCATAGCTCACGCTACAGTTGTTCATGACAGCACACATTAACATGCCATGGAAAAGTATGGTCAAATAGAAGAGAGAGAAGCGAGAGTATAGAGCTGTGTGCATGTGCATACAAGAATATGCACGCACGCACACATATGTATATGTATGTATGTATGTATGTATGTATGTATGTATGTATGGAAGGCATGTAACAGGTTGAAAATGAACAACTATATAAGAGCCACTCCATAATTTGAGTTTATACATCATCAGGCATTCACGTGTACTGGTCATAGTTTTTTAAAATCCGTCTATCACTAATTATTTCAGTGTATTAACTCTCCTAAATTAAAATAGGCAATGAAAATCATAAGCTGATTTAGCAGTGAACTTCGAACAACCAATATAATAACAATAACTATAAGATCACAAAGCTTAACATAGAAAGTTTAAGCAATTGATATACAAATAACACATACCAAACACTTGATTATTATTTCTGAATTTTTGGATTTTATGCAGTACAACAAATGAAGTGATCAATACCCACACTGGGTTGTACAAAACCTTAAAAATTAGCATAAATCAGAACAAAAAATGCCCTCAGATCTCATAGCTTGGTTTCATTGTAGCTCACATTACAGTTGTTCATGACAGCACACGTTAACATGCCATGGAGAAGTATGGTCAAATAGAAGAGGAGAGAGAAGCAAGAGCGGAGAGGTGTGTGCATGTGCGTACATGAATATGCACGCACACACATATATGTATATGTATGTATGTATGTATGGAAGGCATGTAACAGGCTGAAAATGAACAACTATATAAGAGCCACTCCATAATTTGAGTTTATACATCATCAGGCATTCACGTGTACCGGTCATCATTTTTTAAAATCCGTCTATGACTAATTATTTCAGCGTATTAACTCTCCTAAATTAAAATAGGCAACGAAAATCATAAGCTGATTTAGCAGTGAACTTCGAACAACCAACATAATAACAATAAGATCACAAAGCTTAACAAAGAAAGTTTAAGCAATTGATATACAAATAACACATACCAAACGCTTGATTATTATTTTTAAATTTCAGAATTTTATGCAGTACAACAAATGAAGTGACCAATACCCACACTGGGTTGTACAAAACCTTAAAAAGTTTGTATAAATCAGAACAAAAAATGCCCTCAGATCTCATAGCTTGGTTTCATTGTAGCTCACATTACAGTTGTTCATGACAGCACACATTAACATGCCATGGAAAAGTATGGTCAAATAGAAGAGGAGAGAGAAGCGAGAGTAGAGAGTTGTGTGCACGTGCACACATGAATATGCACGCACACACAGATATATGTATATGTATGTATGTATGGAAGGCATGTAACAGGTTGAAAATGAACAACTATATAAGAGCCACTCCATAATTTGAGTTTATACATCATCAGGCATTCACGTGTACTGGTCATCGTTTTTAAAAATCCATCTATCATCACTAATTATTTCAGTGTATTAACTCTCCTAATATAAAATAGGCAATGAAAATCATGAGCTGAATTGGCAATAAACATTGAACAACCAATATAACACAATATGGTCACAAAGCCCAAAATAGAAAGTCAAGCAAGTGATATACAAATCTCAAAAACTTGATTTCTTCCTATTTCAGGATGTTATGCAGTACTACAAATGAAGTAACATCCATGCAACTGGCTGTAAAAAAAAACCTTGAAACGAGAATGCAGTAAATCAAAATAATAAAAAATACCCTCAGAACTCATAGCTTGAGATCATCATAGCTCACATTACAGTTGTTCATGAGAGCGCACATTACCATTCCATAGAATATAGCATGACCAAATAGAAGAGAAGAGGATGAGTAGAGAGTTGTGTGCAAGTGTATGCATATGAATATATGCACACATGTATATGTTTGTATGCATGTATATATGTATATATGTATCAACGTTATGTAATGGGTTGACAATGAAAAGCTATATATAGAGCCACTCCACTATTTGAGTTTACACATCGTCGGCATTCGCAGGTACTGGCGCTTTTAAAAATACTTCCACAATCATTAATTGTTTCAATCTAATAATTTGCATAGCTATTGACTGTTATATCACATGCACAGAATGCAGCAGTTCCTAGCTCTGATGGCAAATGTGATATCCGGAGAACCAAGTGAACCCAATTTCAAAATTCCATGTCAGTGATAGATCAAGGTTTAATAAGGGAATAAGAAAATTATCAGTATTTTAGATTAATCCGTAAGGGACTAAGCTGACAAAACAGTTCAGTGTATTGCAATATATAAGGGTCCTTAGTTGTGCTTTTATACGTGTCAGTGTGCCTAAATAAATAGTTCACTAGAAAAGCTCACCAATCCTCTTTGAACTCCATCAGGCTTTATTGCAATGAAAGTGCGCTCAAGCTGGAAAAAAATGAAATTGTCAAACTAGTTATTTAGACTGAAATGTGAAAGCTATAATGAAATATGAAACAAGTCAGTTCAGACCTCCGCTGCATGCACCTCCTGACCTTGAAGCGTGTAAGCTACAATACAGATATAAGTTAAATCATAAATCAACATCACTGATTGTGTAATAAATGAAATTTCTAACTACTCTATCAACAGTCACTACTTTGTATAAGAACATATCTCAACAAATATCGCACATTATATGACTGTACATATAATTAAACATATGTTTTCCAACAAATAGTGGTTTTGAATCACCTTCATCTCACTGGAGATCTAACGCAAGATCTACTTCATATACTTTGATGAGACGAAATTTCAAACATGTTTTAATTATTTAACACTCATCCGGATATCTTAAGATCTTAACCAACATGTCAGTCCAAGATTTCTTTTTAAATCTGAGATTTAAAAGCTTATGATATTAAAAAAAGAAACAGTTTATAAACTGAACAAGAGCTAATTTATAGACTAAATAATACTAGTAAGCAAAAGTGATGTTAGCAGCACATAGAAAGCATGGAAGCAACCGATGCCAAATAACAGCTTGAAAGCAGAAAAAAAAATAAAGAACTTGTTTCAACTAGTTTGTAACATGTGTAGCACAAAAGAAGGTATTCGTGTATCTCAAAAACAAAAAAACAAAAAAAAACAAAAAAAAACAAAAAAAGTAACTGTCTTATCAGCAGCTTTAAAAAAAAAACTGTCTTATCAGCAGTTTTTAGGGATAAACATCAAAAATAGCTTGACTATTTGACTTGTAGAAGTTGCAGGATTCATCTGCTAATTCAAAAATAATTAAATGAAATAACTTAATTTAATCAAATTACCAATAAATTCAAGGTTCCTGAAGAAAATGGCAGTAGTTCATCAAATTCGTACACATAAATGATTATCAATCGAAATTATTCAATCACGTAAACAATAAATCATTCCTAAACACTATACATATGTGTACGTGTACATGCATATGTATATATGTATATTAATAACCAGACACCAAACATGTGTTGGGATAATGCTATAGAGATATTAGATTACAAAAAATATTCGGAATCTCTTTCAAAATCTATAAAAATAAAAACAGACAAATTTTTTGGAAGAAAGGATCAGAGATAAATTGTTATCCATGTAGCAACATCACTGCAGTAACAGAAGGATGTATAATATCAGGTGGAGAAGTCTGGGATTGTACTTGTACTTTGAGCACAACCATGCCTTTTTCTTTCCACATATTAGCATGCATAAGCATGAATTAATTGATGTTGAAGAGGTTGCGAAAGCAAAATTGCTACAACTAAAGCAAGAGCAAGGGCCCTCTTCTAGTTATATAATGTACATCTTTGGTACTGCCAGATCTGTTTCTACTCAAACCTTTTACTAGCAAACATCATTTCCTTTCATTCACTGAAATAAATAAATAAATATAATGACATGAAAATTTTGTAAAAAAATACACATGTATACATATGTATAATGCGTTTGGCACAAAACCAACAAGTGAACAATACATGGCTTATCAAAAAACAGAAGACAGTTCTATAAATCGAGAAGAAACACCCAAAACCAACGGGTGAGTTGTGTAAGCAGGACAGTGCATTGAATAAAAGAGAGAAACAGTGCAAATGTATTGACGTGCGATGGCAAAAAAATAAATAAATATTACTACTAAAAGACCGATACACATACTTTCTGATAGTAAAATTTCAAGTACAAGTAAACCAACCTGCAGCGGAAAGAGTCATAGCACCAGCAATCCATTTGTGTGAGTTAGTTTCATGATTGCCTCTCTCATAAAATGAAGATACTGTTGAAATATTTCTTCGGAATACGTTACTCGTTGCTGAAGCAGCAACCGTCCGCCCTTCTGTTGAAGAGAAGGAAACAAGTATGTTAAAATATAACAAGGACCACAAATAATTATATGGGCATTTTTGTAAAACACCATTTTTAAGTGTCAAAATACACAGTTGTCAATTATCAAAAACAACTATGTTTTTAGTTAAAATCAGAATGTAAATATTTACACTTTCCAAAGGTACAATTTTTTTGGATTTTTCGTGTGTTCAACTTGAAAATAAGGACGATTTCCCCGAATAATATAATGTGAGAGTGATGATAAAGTGAAATATGCAGCACCAAGTCTCAACAACATGTGTAAAGTAGCTATGTTTTTTACTGTAACAAATAAATATTGCACTTGAACCCTTCACATCCCATTGTAAAGCACCATTACCTGAAAGAAATTGCACAATTCTCTACAACAATTTCAGATATTATAAATCAATGCCAACATATCAAAAAAATAATGCTGGTAGATATCTTATTAATCATGAAATTAAAGATGAAACAAGATAAGAAACTGAATCACATGTTACCACCATAAATTAAATCATGACTTTGTACTGCTGCATTATTATGATTTTCTTTTGTAATTAAAATTTTAAGTTTAAATCACTTCCTAAAAATATTCCCCCTAAAGTACACCAACTGCATATTATATAAAAAATGCTATCAACCGATATTCTTCAATCCAAAAGCAAACCCCAAGTTAGATCGGTTTAAGTAATAAAAAGAAGATTTTATGGGTTTAAAGATTTATTTTATACTAAACCTAATATAATTCAGATCAAAACATTGAACGCTAATTCCATTCGAAACCTTGAATGCTGAGTTCGCCCAGTTTTTTCGAAAAAACAGAAGAAACCTAAATTTTAATGAGTTCACCATGTCTGAATTTTTTTTAAAAAAATTACCCTTCCATGCACCAGCTCTATGTAGTGCCCTAAAGGCTTCACGCAGGCCGCAGGGTAACTATATGGTCCCTTGAAAGCACCACATAGTAGCCCTAAGTGGTGCCATTAGGATACCACGCATTGAACAGAGCTGGTGTGCACAGAACTTTAAGAAATAAACATAAAAAGGGCATTTTCATCCTTAATTTTTTGATGAACAAGGGTGAACTCATCATTTTAAAGGGTTCAAACAGAGTTAGCCAACATTGAATTAGATAAACCACACAAAATTAACTAAGTAAAGTAACAATATGAAGTCAAATAAGTGGCTGGAGTACTTGGAAAATGACAAGCAATTGGATTTACTTCATCTGTATATAAGTATCTAATCCGCAAAATTACATAATAACGTTTATGCAAACGATGCATTTCATTTACATCTCTAACTACACCTTCAACGTTTCCGATAAAATCACTCAAAACAAATCGAATCTTAAAGGTTTAAACACACCAGAAAAGAGAGGCGATGCCTTGGAAGAGGAAAAGACGGATCTAATAGTCCTGGAGGCCGATCTGTAGATCTGAGAGCTCATCTTTCTCACAAAAACACGCTTAGAGCAGCTAAAATAAAAACAAAATTAGGGTTTTGCTCCGATGAGCGGCGCAAGAATGAGCGAGTGGAGGACTTAGAAGGCGAAGATGAGATTATATGGATCCAATGAGCTGTGAGAACAATGCGGAATATTTACTTCTATGCCCTTCTCGTGAAGGTAGTGCATGTGTTTGACGAGGGTATTTACGGTAATTTGTATGATTGTCAAGGTTTTCCTTTCCCTACCGATTTGCGGTGGTCCACATAAGATGAATTGAGTAGCTTAGACGGGGGCGAGCATTTGGTTGGTTTGTTTATCCAATGATAAATTTTTCAAATCAAATTAAAACCGATAAAAATGAAAACCGAACCAAACCAACCAAATTAAATTTGGTTGGTTCGGGTGGTTATCCGATTAAACCGAACTAAAATTGTTTTACAATTTGTGTTTTGAATATTCACTATAATTTGAAATAAATTATAAGTATATTATTAGAGTATTATTACTTATAATTTTTATGCTTTCTATCATTAATTTTGACACATAGGTGATGATTAAATTTTACTTAAATAACTAGACTATCCTAAAATATTTATTATAATATTGATAATTTTGAAATTATAGTAAAAGTTCGGTTAATTTGGTTAAACCGATAACCGAACTTAATATTTTTTCAGGTCGATTACAAACCAATTTAGTTTCAAAACCGAACAAAACCGACCAAAGTAAATTGGTTTGGTTGGTTTATTTGGTTTAACCGAATAATGCTCACCCCTAGCTTGGACGACAATTGCACGCCCATGTATAAAATACAGTGGATATTTGTTTCAAGGACACATTTCAGAAAAAATTTAGATTCAAGGACAAGCAACTTTTGCTACAAAAATCAAGGACAAATTTCATGTTTTAATTTAAAAAAGTCCAAATATTTTAAATTAAGGACACACGTTGACATCTTGCAAATAATAAAAATTAATAAAAAATTGTTTTTCTGTGATAATTACATCAAAATTTAATTAGAAGATGTTTTTGTTTCACAAATATAGAAAAAATGAATATAAGAAAATTCAGAACGGAAAGCTAAATGAATATAGCTTCGCTTTTTACATATAGCTTGTTTTTGTTGTAAACGACATTAGCTTTAAAATGACTTGGTTCTATGTTTACGGGATACAATATAAAGCTATATATTTAAGTTATAAAGCTATATTCATTTAGCTTTCCGAGCTGATTATTTTTATATGTTTATAGCTACATTAATAGACTAAAATAATTTTGAAATTTTATTTTTAACAAAAATTTTAAGGGTTATTTTTTATTCTTTAATTGATTTAGTAATGATGAGAAAACAAAGTGAATTTCATGTTGATATAATTCAATTTGGTCTTTGTCCTTAATTTAATTATGAAACTTAGTTGTCCTATGATCTAATTTTTTATTGAAATGTGTCCTTAATACTAAATACCCCAAAAATATAATTATAAAGAAAATTATACGATTTTGATAGAAATAAGTTAAAAATTAATTTAAAAAATGGAGTTTAGTTTGGTAGAAATAAGCAATAAATTAAAAAAAAAGTTGCATTTTCTTGTTGTAATGGTTAAAATAGGTAGCTTTATTTACAATATAAAATTTCCATTTGTAAGCTAAAATTTCCATTTGTAAGCATAATTTATTTTTGGTTCTTTATGATAGGAGGGGGTGTGTGTGTGTGTGTTTTGGGAGGGGGAGGGTGTGGGGTGAGGATGGGGAGGGAGAGGGGGAATATATTTGGAATTTCACGGTCAAAGCAAAAGTTTGCGTTTTCATTCAACCTATTAGTAAAGATTAATCTTACAACATATGTAATGAGGAATAAATATTGCATATCATAAATCAATATGTGGATTTTTCGAGTATGTTTGTGAAATAGTTTTATTTATTTTGATGTATATGTTATATGTTCTAGGACTGAGGACCAGAGTTTACGGTGTATAATGCTTTACCCGAGAGTAATAGGATCTAATTACTCGTCGTTAATCCCCTTTCGCCTGAGAGCAACTGGATTGGGCTTACTAAGGGTCTAGAGAGACCATGAACTAAGATATCAATCCTGAGAAATTGTGGGAATTGGTACTGAATTAATAGATATGGATTTGGGTAATAGTCCAGAGTAACCTTGGACTTTGTTAATGACGCATAAATGTTGGGTATGTGGATAACAACCTGGAGATGTTGTAAATTTGGATGACAATAGCCCTAGACATTTATGTAGATAATGATTAGGGAGATCATAAAGCTCAACCATTGGCTTGGAACAGTTACATGATTCAATTGGTTATAGGCGTGGAAATTTGCACTTGGATGGATATGGAATTCACAAAGCACACCTGCTTATCATGCGTCATGCTTTGAAGCGCAAGTGTTGATTGGCCTCTAGCAAGGTCGTTAGACGTCAGATTTAGCTAAATGGATTTCTTAATTCTCAAGGCGTGAATCCTGGAGATGATTGGTTGACTCAGAACTCAAGTATGAACTAGAATACGAAAATGTTATGGAGAAGATTCACTTGAACGATACTTTGGAATTGGCTAAGTATGGACTTGGGCCTCACTAGTCAATCAGATCGGTATACATCCGATTATATAAATGAACACTTTGATTCCAATAGAAATTATTCATTTACTCAAGTTGTCATCAAGATGACTCCACCAATTAACCATGGTAACCCATCCTAAACACCATGAGGGACCCAATATAAAGATGCTACCCTTAACTCCAAAAGTTAAGGGATCAGTACCAACTCTGTTGTAATACCCAAAAATATTAATACACTATAACCATAAATTAAGATGATAATTTGAGTATAACTTAAGTAAATATTCAGAATTAAGTAAAATCTGCAATACCGCTACGTTCGTCTAGGAATTCTGGTTCAGATAGACCCCAAGTTTGCATAAAACGGATAACATACAAAGAAGTTATGGGCATTAGAAGTTTGTATACATATAAGGAGCTTATATGTAAATATAATATAAAATATAATTCCATAAAATAAAACAGAACGTAGCGGGAAAATGAGCGAGAAAGAGGCCCGTTGAGGGCAGACCCACGCTCATCCCCAGTCGACCCAAGGGGGGATAAGTCGACCCACCACAGACCTAGGCGGATTTTTCGCCAAACCTAGACTGTTTGTGGCTTTATTCATTGTTGACTCATCACCGGGTGTAAGGACCAGATTAAAACCATAAATCTAACGGTGGAGGATTATCCTAGGTAGTCTATATAAAGGCATGTAACCTCATTTGTTCTACACTACACTAACCCATTTCTTCCCCTTCGTCCTCCAAATCTTTTATAAGAAGAATATGTGCATAGAACTCCCGAGGTGCTGCCTAAACCTATATTGACAAGGACAATTCGGACTGCTCACACCAATACATGAATAAAGTGGACATTTTCTTCAATAGTATATTCAGATTCTTCACCAAGTCCCACTGTGAGTTCTATGTGATTTTTAGATTTGATTATTTAAAAAAGTTATGAACAGTAAATAAGATTGGATCTAATATAAACAGTGCCTTAAAAAAATCCCTATATATGTTTATACATGTTTTCTATTCAGTTATACAAGTTATATTATAAACCTGAATCTTCCTTGTCCCTATTATGCCTTTCATTTGTTTACAGTCTTTCTATTATGCCTGTCTGAGATCTGTTTTTCCCTTTTTCCTTTTATTTTACGCAGAATCTAGCCTACTCGAGCCAAGGCTATTACATTAATTGTGTATAAAGGACAAAAAGTAGAATAATTAGACAATGACACATAAATGGGGAAAATTGGGATATTATATACTAGAACCCTTGACTGTAATAATTGGAATAATTACATGTTAACCTATTAGATTTGGATAATTACCTATTAATTTATTTGGGGTAATTAAATGTTATTCTTTTAAAGTTAGGTTAATTACATGTTAAATTGGACTTAATGTGATACTAAGTATGACATGTATGGATAGAATAGTACCAGATGTGAGAACTAAGTAAATTATGCATCTGGGCAGGTGCTTGTTAGGTTGTACACTAATAACATTTAGATAAATGTAATTTTACAATCAGGCTTATTATTGAACTTAAACCTGTTGTGTTCCACCTGTTAAATAATAAGCTAATGAGGTCCCAAGTCTAGTTGTCGTATCAGGTTGTCGGGACTCTTAAATCCTAGGTACACAGGGATGTAAGCCTAGGGGTTGGCTTGTGTCAAGTTGTGTGGAACCCATATCAGTCAATATCCATGCTGGTATCTCGGTAGGGACCCCACACTAGGTAGGGGTCAGGACATCCTTTATTGAATTTGATTATAAGAGGTTCAAGGTTTAGAGGGTGTGCAGGGCGAGTTCCCGCGGAGTCATGAGCGTGCATGAGTCCAACTACAGGAAACTAAGCCGCAAGTAACACCTACGAATATGGCTATGTTCTTTAAGTCGTTGGGTTAAGGACTGATACACCCTACTACCGGG
This sequence comes from Allium sativum, assembly GCA_030737875.1. Taxonomy (NCBI): domain Eukaryota; kingdom Viridiplantae; phylum Streptophyta; class Magnoliopsida; order Asparagales; family Amaryllidaceae; genus Allium; species Allium sativum. The sequence goes on along the minus strand of CM060916.1, from coordinate 1,038,329,508 downwards.
GAAGAAACAGAATATTCGAGTAATAGGGAGTCGATCGCATGGGTAGTAATTAGGGTAACACCTAATCATGTTAATACTAGTAAGGTTGGTGTAGTTAGTTTGACTCTTGGGATATGAATGAGAAATTTAATTTGCCTTTATCTTGTTTGGCATCTCGTTTACCTCTTGCGTATATACATGTTTTACTGTACTTTCTCTTCCATTATTATTGATCTGTATTGACACCTTTTCATATACATATGCTAGAAATTACTAGAACTCGCCATACTTTATGTTTGACCTCTTTTTTGTTTTCCCTTCTCTTCCTTCCTCCCCCTCCCCTTCCCTCAGGTCCTTAGAGTGGGAGTGGTCAATAGTTGAGATCGTGATTCTGCTTGGACTTGGATAGCTCTTCTTTTTCAAGTATTTTCTTCAATTTATTCATGCATATTGTAATAACACTTGAGGGATATTGTTATGCTTTTTGTACTCCGATAATGAGATAGATTGCTTTTGAGTATTTGAGAAAATCATGATGTTGTAACTTTGAGTTTGAAATGTTGTTGATTAATAAAATGTTCTAAGTTTTCTGCTGCATTATTTATATTTGTCTTGTACATTTAGTTACTATTTACCTATTGTGCTTCACGGAACTTAATGCATTCTCATTAGAGTGACATTAATGGACGTGGGGTGATTTGGTATCAGAGCTTAAGGTTACAAGATCAGAGGAAAAGTTTTTGAAAAAAAAATTCAAAGTAAAGGATTTTCAAATAAAAAGTGATTTTTTTTAAAGCATATCCCCTTAAGTTATTTACAGTATTCCTTCGATTCTCTTTCTGAATTCTTATTTTACCCTTTTTCAGCATGCCTGGGGCTCCTAACTTCCCTGAGGGCATTCCCATACCTACAAGGTTTCGTAGATACATAAAAGATACAACACCTGTTGGGGGTATAAGAGAATATCCCCCCTCCCCCAAGCTGGAGCCGCAGAAGTGCCTCCTCCTCCTCCTCTCGTAATTAACTTTTATAAGCACTGCAAGGACTTTAGAGCAATGGGAGCAAAACCTTTTCACGGAACTGAAAGTTTTGTAGAAGCACTAAATTGGTTAAAAGAAACGAAGCATGTGTTCAACTTGTTAGAACTCGATGATAGGAGGAGATTCCAGTTAGCAGCTTTTCAGCTTAAAGATGTAACATCATACTAGTGGGAAATAGTTCAAGCCAGACCAGAAGTAGCTACTTGGGATAACTTTGAAGTTATATTTGAAACTAGATTCTTATCACAAACCGAAGAAGGAATACAAGTGGAGAAATTTATGAACTTGTAACAAGGGAGCATAATTATAAAGAAACATGTCAACGATTTTAACCAACTAGCAAGATTTGGGTTGGAGTTAGTAAATACTCCTCACAAAAAGGGCTTGAGGTTCGCTAAGGGATTAAACCAACCGCTCTAAGAATTAGCACTGACGCATGTAGGGAGCAAGCTTTGAAAAACTAGTAGACATGGCCCTAATGCACGAGGAGGTAAAAGAAAGAAACAAAGAAGGAAAGAAGGAAGAAAAGAAAGAGGAAGAGAAGCCCAAGGCAGAAAAGAAGAAATGGTGGAATAATAAGAACAAGAAAGGAGGAAAGCCTGAAAAAGCTAAGATCAAGGCAGAAGTGAAATGTTGTGGTTATGGTGCTTTAGGACACTTCGTGAAAGACTACAGAAAAACAAAGAATGCTTGCTTTCATTGTGGCTAAGTTGGGCACTTCAAGGGATAGTGCCCTCAGGGACAAGGACAAAAAGCTGGAACGTCCGAAGGGCAGGTTAATGCTCTAGAGCCTGGTGAACCAGGCTGGGGTAGAAGAGTCGCGGTTGAAGGTTTGATTTCTGTTTTATAACATCCTATAAGAACTCTTTTTGATTCCGGTGCTTCCCACTCATTCATATCCAACTCAGTAGTAGGAAATCTACACTTAAGTACTAGTATTGTTTCTGATCCTGTTATAGTCTCAAACCCGTAGAAGGAACAATTCATTTATCCATGATATGTAGGGGTTTGACGATTTCCATTTTAGGAGTCGAATTTGAATGCGACACATATGTTCTTGGTTTCATGGGTTACAGATTAATTCTAAGAATGGATTGGCTAGCCATGTATGATGCCATCCTTGATTGCGAAAAGAGAGTGGTTAGACTTCTTACTTGCCATGGTAGAACTCTCAAAATTTCTTGTGAGCCACAGGGTTCAGTAATGCTTAGCTACCTAGAATCTCTTAATGTTTCCATTGATGATCTTCGGTTAATACCCATAGTTGGCAAATTTCCAGACGTTTCAACGAAGTTAGGGGGTTACCTCCAAGGCGGGAGATAGACTTCCGAATATACTTGGTGTAAAATGCGAAGTCAGTCGCATTGCCAGTGCGCCACATGACTCCTAAGGAACGGGGGGAGCTCAACAAACAAGTGGGTGAGTTGTTGGAAAAAGGATTCATTAGGCGGAGTATTTCAGAATGGGGAGCTTCAATCGTCTTTGCAATTAAGGCTGACGGCTCTCTCCGTCTATGTGTAGATTACAGAGAACCGAACAAACTCACCAGGAAGAATAGGCACCCACTACCAAGGGTTGATGACTTGTTTGACCAACTATTAGGCGCTTCAGTCTTCTCGCAATTAGATCTAGCTACGGGATTTCATCAGCTCAGAGTGGTAGATGATAGTATTGACAAGACAGCTTTAAGAACTCCGGATGGTTTCTTTGAGTGGATGGTTATGCCTTTTGGGTTAACCAACGCACCCTCATACTTCGTGGACTTGATAAGTCGGGTGTTTAGAGAGTATCTAAACAAATTCATGGTGATGTTCGTAGATGACATTCTGATTTTCTCCAAGAGCAAAGAAGAACATGTGCAACACTTAGAGGAAGTCCTAAGTAAGCTTAGAGCACACCAACTTAAATCAAAATTCTCTAAGTGCCATTTCTAGAGGGAGGAAGTAAGGTTCCTAAGGTATGTGGTCTCCAAGGAAGGGATAGTAGTAGACCCTGCTAAGGTGGTCGCCGTTCAAGATTGGAAGGCTTCGAAGAATACAATAGAGGTGAGAAGTTTCCTTGGATTGGCGGGCTATTTTAGGAATTTTATTAAAGATTTTGCACAGGCCTCGGCTCCGCTTACCCGTCTGACAAAGAAGAACTTGACTTTTACTTGGAGCTTGGATGTTGAGGATGCTTTTCAAAGATTGAAACGGGCTTTGACAACAACTCCAGTTCTGACTCTCCCCGATTGAAGTAAAATGATCATAGTTTATATAGATTCTTGCGGCACAGGATTATGCGTCGTGCTAATACAAGAGGGCAGGGTAGTATGTTATGGAAGTAGGCAACTAAGGGTTCATAAAAAGAACCAACCCATCCATGACTTAGAGTTAGCAACAATAGTGTTCGCACTTAGGTCTTGGCGGCATTATTTACTTATAGACAGATTTGAGTTATATATGGACCACAGATCGCTCAAATACTTGTTTTTGCAGAAGGACCTCAATCTAAGGCAACAAAGATGGATGGAGTTCCTAGCGTCCTACGACTTTTAGATAGCTTATACCCCAGGCAAGGGTAATGTGGTGGCGGGCGCATTGAGTAGGTGGAGGATGACTTTGAGTCCTCTATTCGTAGAAAGGCAGGGCTTGGAGTTCATCTCAACCTTCGATTTTAAGTCATCTACGGATTTCATACATGGTTTGTTAGCATAGTTGGAGGTGCTACCTACTCTATTAGAGCAAACTGGATTTATGCAGCAAGAGGACCAGCAGTTGAAGGACATCTTGGACAGACTTGGTCAAGGAGAAACTTCTAGTCACCTAGCTAGATATACCGTGGACGAGAAAAGCCGACTAAGACGAGATGGAAGGTTATGTGTCCCTAGGATTAGGGAATTACCAAGGGCAGTGCTAAAGGAAGCTCATCACTCTCGGATGACTATCGAACCGGGCGATGACAAGATATACCGGGACATGAATCTTGTTTTCTATTGGACAGGCATGAAGAAAGATGTAGCAGAATTGGTGGCCCAATGTTTGACTTGTCAGTCAAGGTTGAACATAAAAAATTAGTGGATTACTTCAACCCTTGAATGTCCCGCAATGGAAATGAGAGAGCATCTCTATGGATTTCATTGATGGACTGCCTCGATCAAGGAAGGGCAACACGAGCATATGGGTGATAGTGGAAGGCTTACAAAGAGTGCTCATTACATCCCAGTCAAGAGCAAGAGGACGGAAGCTGGCTAGCTTCACTTTATCTCAAGGAGATCGTCCGACTACATGGGGTACCTTCAAGTATAGTAAGTGACCGTGACCCCATATTTACTAGTGAATTTTGGAGGAGCTTGCAAGAAGCTCTAGGTACGTAGTTAAGACTTAGCACAGCTTATCAGCCTCAGACTGATGGGAAAACTGAGAGGGTAAATAGAGTTCTCAGGGATCTATTAAGACTATGTATACTAGACTTCGGGGGGACTTGGGAGGAGCATCTCCCATTGGTTGAGTTTCGCATATAATAATAGTTATCAGTCGAGTGCAGGCATGAAACCCTTCGAAGAGCTCTACAGACGACCTTACAAATCACCGACTTGTTGGTGGGAGTCTACTGACAGACTTCTACTAGGGCCTAATATGATAAGAGAGACTTCGGAAATGATAAGACCTCATTCGAAGAAGGATGAAAACAGCTCAAGATCAACAGAAACCTTATGCCGATAAAAGGAGGACCGACTTAGAATTTGAAGAAGGAGATATGGTTTTCATCAAAGTTTCATCGCTAAAGAATGTAGTACGCTTTGGCACAGTAGGGAAATTGGTGCCAAGATTCGTAGGGCCATTCCCTATAGTAGAGAGGATAGGTCAGATAGCCTATAGAGTCAAGCTACCTGATAGACTGGCGGGAGTGCACGATGTATTCCACGTTTTCCATTTGAGGAAATGTCTCCATGATATGGCATATATAGATAATAGAGCCGAGCACACTTGAAGGCGTGGAAGTTGAGAAGGAAGCATTAGTAAGAAGAGTTCCTACTCATATCCTTGGATCAGAAATCAAGAAGCTACGGAACAAGGAGATCAGACTAGTGAAAGTGCAATGGGGAGAAGATCGCGAAGATGCAACATAGGAACTTGAAGATAGGATCTGCGCTTCTCACCCTTTTCTTTCTGAAAGTACGTTCTTAACTTCTTTTCCAAAGCTTTTTACTTTACAATTGCTTCTATCATTCAAGTTTACCCTATCATTTGAATCTTTCGACCCTTACGTAGAATCCAATGGTTGGAAACGTGTGTTTACATGTTATGGTTGATGGTTGCACATGTATGCAATTGTTTGCTAGTGGTTGCTCGTGGATGCATATACACACGCTAGGCACTAGATCGGCTCAATCACTTACATATTGCATATGAATATGTGTGTATTTAAATTTTCTATGGATGGAAATGGATGAATTATCATATGAATGTTGCATTTTGGTGAATGATGAGCACACATATAGAACTTATATGTATTATTAGGTTTATCTGCATACATATTGGATACATGGCACAAACATATATTACATTAAGGAGGTCAACTGAATCAGTCGACCGCCTGATTTTCGCATCAGTGTAAGGACATATACACGCACTTTTGCATATATTCATACAAGCATTAGAAGTTTCTTAAGAACAATAGATGTCTGTGGATTATGTATGAGTAGATGGTTGTGGTGGTTAGGATAGTACAATTTTCTTAATTTGGAGATTTTGGGGATGAAATCCTTTAAGTAGGGGAGAATGTACCACCCTAAATTATTAATACACTATAACCATACATTAAGATGATAATTTGTGTAACACCCCTCTCGAAAAGCTAACACAAAGATCTTTTAGCACAGTGGTTAGTGCGTGGTGTTGCTTTCCGGGAGGTCGGGGGTTAGAATCCCGTGGGTGTCACATTTGGTATCAGAGCCTATACCCAACCGGAATTGTGTGTGTAATGCTGCGGATGTCAGTCGGTGTGGTACTGATGCGGGTTACATGCACAATGCATGGGTGGTGAGTGATATGAGCCGACGAGGACATTGGGCTCTTTAAGGGGGGTAGTCTGTAACACCCCTCTCAAAAATCTAACACAAAGATCTTTTAGCACATTGGTTAGTGCGTGGTGTTGCTTTCCGGGAGGTCGGGGGTTCGAATCCCGTGGGTGTCACAATTTAGGTATAACTTAATTAAATATCTAGAATTAAGTAAAACCGGCATCATCGCTGCATTCATCTGAGAATTCTGGTTCAGATAGACCCCAGGTTTGCGTAAAACAGAAACATATGAAGAAGTTATGGGCATTAGAAGTTTGTATACATATAAGAAGCTTATATGTAAATATAATATAAAATATAACTCCTGAAAATCAAATGCGGGAAAACGAGCCGGAAAGAGGCCCGTTACGGGCCGACCCATGCTCAGCCCGGGTCGACCCATAGGTCGACCCAAGGGGGCTGGGTCGATCCACCACAGATTTGGGCGGATTCTTCCGCCGAACCTGGACTATTTTATGGCTTTATTCATTGCTGACTCAACATTGAGTGTAAGGACAAAATTAAAACCCTAAATCTAACGGTGCCGGATTGTCGCAGGTAGTCTATATAAAGGCATGTAACCTCGTTTGTTCTACACTACACAAAACAGTTTCTTCCCCCTTCTTCCTCAAAATCTTTTCTAAGAAAAATATATGCATAGAACTATCGAGGTGCTGCCTAAACATATATTAACAAGGACAATTCAGACTACTCAACACCAATACAAGATTAAAGTGGACATTCACTTCGGTAGTATATTAAAATTCTTCACCAAGTCCCACTGTGAGTTCTATGTGATTTTTAAATTTGATTATTTAAAAAGGTTATGGATAGTAAATAAGATCGGATCTAATATAAACAGTGCCTAAAATAATCCCTTTATATGTTTATACATGTTTTCTATTCAGATTTACAAGTTATATTATAAACCTTAACCTTTCTTGTCCCTATTGTGTCTTTCATTTGTTTACAGTCTTTCTATTATGCCTATCTGAGATCTGTTTTTTTCTTTTTACTTTTATTTTACGTAGAACCTAGGTTCCCAAGCCTAGGCTATTACGTTAATTGCGTATAAAGTACAAAAATCAGAATAATTAGACAATGACACATAAATGGGGAAAATTGGGCATATTACATACCAGAACCCTTGACTGTAATAATTGGCATAATTACATGTTAACCTATTAGATTTGGATAATTACATGTTAATTTATTTGGGATAATTACCATATTATTCTTTTAAAGTTAGGTTAATTACATGTTAGGAAGAACATCTGACATGATAATCAGTTAAATTGGACTTAATGTGATATTAAGTATGACATGTAAAGATAGAATAGTACCAGACGTGAGAACTAAGTAAATTATACATCTGGGCAGGTGCTTGTTAGGTTGTACACTAATAACATTTAGATAAACGTAATTTTGCAATCGAGCTTATTATTCTACTTAAGCCTGCTAGGTTACATCTGTTAAATAATAAGCTAATGAGGTCCCAAGTCTAGTTGTCGTATCAGGTTGTTGGGACTCTTAAATCCTAGGTACACAGGGATGCAAATCTAGGGGTTGGCTTGTGTCAAGTTGTGTGGAACCCATATCAGTATCTCTGTTGGTATCTGGGTAGGGACCCTGCACTAGGTAGGGGTCAGGGCACGCTTTACTGAACTTGATTATAAGAGGTTAAAAGTTTAGAGGGTGTACAGGGCGCGTTCCGGCGGAGTCATGAGCGTGCATGAGTCTGACTACAAGAAAATAAGTCGCAAGTAACACCTATGAATATGGTTGTGTTCTTTAAGTTGTCGGGTTAGGGACCGATACACCCTACTACCGGGGCTGACACAGAATATTCGGGTAATAGTGAGCGTATCGCATGGGTAGTGATTAGGGTAACGTCTAATCATGTTAATACTAGTAAGGTTGGTGTAGTTAGTTTAACTCTTCGGACATGAACGAGAAACTTAATCTACCTTTATCTTGTTTGGTATCTCGTTTACCTCTTGCGTATATACATCTTTTACTATACTTTCTCTTCTAGTATTATTGATCTGTCTTGACACCTTTTCATATACATATGCTAATTACTAGAACTCGCCAGACTTTATGTCTGACCTCCTTTTGTTTTCCCTTCTCTCCCTTCCTCCCCCCACCCAAGGTTCTTAGAGTGGGAGTGGTCAATAGTTGAGATCGTGATTTTGCTTGGACTTGGATAACTCTTCTTTTTCAAGTATTTTGTTTAGTTTATTTATGCTTATTGTAATAACACTTGAGGGATATTGTTATGGTTTTTGTACTCTGATTGTGAGACAGATTGCTTCTGATTATTTGAGAAAATCATGATGTTGTAACTTTGAGTTTGAAATGTTGTTGATTAATAGAAAGTTCTAAGTTTTCTGCTGCATTATTTATATCTGTCTTGTACATTTAGTTATTGTTTACCTACTGTGCTTCACGGAACTTAATGCATTCTCATTAGAGTGACTTTAACGGACGTGGGGTGTCACACCTGCGCTAAAGTGATCAGCACTGACCCCATATGGGATGCAATCCAAACCTCGACTTTGTCCTCTTGTCTTCTCTATACATTTTCAACTCCATCTAATCATATATGCATTTATGAATACATCATATTCTACATAAGAATTTTTTTCTTTTTTCTATAATTCCAAGGGAGACTCTACCATTTTATTTTCTTATTCAAACAAGTTATAAATGTACTATCTTGATAGTATAAATAAAATAATTCCTACGAAGTGGACGTGGCCATAAAATGACTGGACCACCATACCCCATGTCTATTTCCTTATTGTTTTAATTTTTTTTATTTCATTTCTTGGCCTTGGATTATTTGTGCCTTCATGATAACTAGGGTGTTTGTGATCATTTTTGGTGCAAACAATAATATCTATAAAATTTTGAAAATATTTTAGAGGTAAATGATAAGATATGATTTTTTTACAAAAGTAATTACAAAAATAAAGTAAGTTATTATTTTAAAAAGGAATCTTTAGTTTTATTTATAATCTCACCAAATATATTTTACTTCAGAAATAAAATCTTTAACTCTTTCTTTTTAATTTATAAATGAATCATTTTTTTACTCTAGTTTCGGTTGGATTTCGCCATGAAATAAGAAATTTTAATAAAAGATTGAATTGCTGAATCGATATAGTACTTCAATTAAATTATTTTCCTTACTAATACAACTTGTTAAATAGAGTTTGAGTGGAAATTACTAGCCTTTGACAAGTACTTTAATTTATTATCTAGTATGGGATAGTTAGATTAATTATTGTAGTTGCTGTGTGACTGTAATTAACACATAGGTTGTATTATCATAGGGTGTACGGGTTTCATTTTTTTGTTGACGGAACCTCGGAAAAAGATGACCTAATTTTCATTGACTCGAAAGAAGATACATTTTTCAATTTGGGTAAGCATGCTGATTTTGGAGGTTTAGGTTTGTTATAGTACGACACGATTGCTCTTTTGCCCTTTGGACAGGTGTTATATGCAGGATTAGTCTATAGACCGGATAAGTAATACCTATTAACTTATTTTGTGTGCATTTTGCATGTTTATCTACTTTTTTGGTTTAGATACATTTTCATAATAATCTATTTTGTGGTTTAGACTACTACATTATATAGCAACGTCTTTTGGTTTATTAGACTATTGTCAGTGTATTGGTTGTTAGACTCGCTGTCACTGTTTTCAAACTAATAGCCAGGTATCGTTTTATTTCGTTAATGATGTTTTTTTTTTTTTGAGATTTTCATATTGATATTTAGTTTTTTTTTCCTTTAATTTTTTTTGAATTGTTTATTACCATATTTTTTATGATAGTCCACGTAAGACTTGATGTGAATTTATTAAATGGTGAGTTTGATTGATATGCCTTATTATGATTATTTATTTTTATATATATTTTTATTATGTCTTATTTTATTCTTAGACAATATATTTATGGTAATGGATTTATGAAATGGTGATTTTGAATAATATATCTTATTATAATCATTCTTTTTGGCATATTTTATGTATGGCCTATATATTGTTAATTTATATGTTTATGATATAGGTACATCACCATTCTATTAGATATAATATAACCAGTTTATTTGTATAGTACTTATGTCATGCCTAAACTTTGCAAGTACGGGGAATCACTAACTTATGGATTTATGCTAGCGACAGAGCATACTATTTTGATTGGTTTAGTTTACTCCATAATTGTAAACATACTTACCTTTAAGATGATTTATCATGTATACTATTGAGTAGTTGGCTTGTATCCGATACAATAATTCCATTGTAATGTATATATTTTATGGGTATAGGATAGGAAAATTGTAGACTCACGTTTTATTATACAGTAATCACAAGGACAAAATTAAGGGCTTTTTTATTCATAAGGACAACCCATTAAAAATTTAACCAAAAGGACAATACACTAATTATATTTTCCTTCTCTAAATCACGTGCTCTGCTTCTTCTTCGTCGCTCCTATCTAGGGTGATGTTTTCCTGGTTCAATTTTTCTCCAATGCTATTTTTATCTTCACGGTTTGATCTTCAAACATCACTTTCGTTCGATCATCTTCAGAATCGATCGATCTCCTCAGTTCATACAATTTTCCCTAATTTTATCATCTCAAAAACTTCGTCGATTATTGAAGGTGCTGTGGATTTTGATTCGATAGGCAGTAAAGATGATTTCGTGATTTTGATTTTGTGAATTCGTCGTAGAAAATCGATCGAGAGTGATGAACGACAGAGATGAACGGCGGAAGTTTCTTTTTTGGATGGTGAATTTAGTAGCAGTTCGTAGGTATTAGTTTTCCAATTTTTAAGGTATCTTTTTTCTTGTAATAACAATGTTATGCTTCTATGTTAATTTATTTTCGTGATATATCAGTTTTGTACTTGTACTGTTGCATTAGTTTTGCAACTCAATCGAAATTATATCATTTCAATCAATCAAAGTGGGATGTAAACATTTTTTGTATTAGTTTTCCTTTAAAATATCAAAGTAGTTTCTAGGTATCACTTTTATATTTTTTTAGGTATCAGTTTTATATTTTCTAGTTGAATTTACATCATAGCAAGTTTTAGGTATCATTTTTATATTTTTGAGGTATCAATTTTATATTTTCTAGTTGAATTTACATCAAAGCAGTTTTTAGGTATCATTTTTATATTTGTTTAGGTATCACTTTTATATTTTTTATTTGAATTTACATCATAGCAGTTTTTAGGTATCAATTTTATAATTTTTTTGGTATCACTTTTATATTTTCTTGTTGAATTACATCATAGCAGTTTTTAGGTATCATTTTTATATTTTTTAAGGTATCAGTTTTATATTTTCTAGTTGAATTTTCATTATTATGTTGGTATAAGTTTTGATTGTGCATGAAATTCTTGCAGATACTGCATGCTGCTGGAATTTACTTGAATTCAAGACTGGATTGAGTACAAATAAAAGTAAATGCATGAATGCGTTCTTGGAATGGGGAGCAGTGTTGTATGTACTTATATTGTGTAGGAAAACAATGTATCCTAGTATATCAATTATGTATAGTTGTAAGTATCATATAATACAAGTGGGTATTATTGTGTATTATTGAGAATAATCTCATTTTTATGATAATTGAATTGAATCGATTGCTATTATATTTTAAATCAGTAGGTATTATTGAGAATAAATATTATTTTTGTGAGATTTGAATTGACTGGATGGGTGTTGTTTTTTATCAGTGGGTATTAGTTAGAATTAATGTTGTGTATCAAAAAAAGTCAATTACCAAAGCAAACAACACAAATCTACTTACTTGCCACAGTTCTCATACACAAAGCCATAAAAATGATACCTAGAAAAATATAAAGATGATACCTAAAAACTGCTTTAATATTTTAACGACAAAAGCAAAACAGAAAATGTTTGAATCACAATTTGATTGATTAAAATGAAATAAATTCAATTGAATTACAAAGCTAGTGCAACAGTACAGCAACAAAATTAATACAACAACAAAAAGAAACTAAAAAAAACATAACACAGTGAATACAGTAAAAATGATACCCAAAAAAATATAGAAGTGATACCTAAAAACTGCTGTAATGTTTTAAATAAAAAGTAACACAAAAATTACTTACATCACAGTTTGGTTGATTATAACGAAATAAGTTCGACTGTAATGCATAGATAATGCAACAATACAACTACAAAATAAATACAACATTAAAAACATAACAAACGAATATAAAACAGTGTTAGATAAACAAAAATGATACCTAAAAAAAATATAAAAATGATACCCATGCGCTGAAAAGATGAACCTTAAAATTGCAGAACAAAAAAAAATCACGAATCACCTTGCGAAATAACCCTAAAACTAATCGACAGAAATCATCATTAAATTATAATGATTATAGCATCAAATAAAAATCCAATCGAGGTTGATTTTTGAGTTCGATTTCGTGCCCTAAATTTTTCTATTTTGATTGATGTTTGGGGTTCGATTATACTACATGCCGCGGATTTTGATTTCATTCGATTTCCATTTGAGAAGATTTTGTTAATTTTGATTTGTTGATGTCGTGGTACAAAGTCGGAGAAGAGAGAAAGGAGCGACGGTTCAGAGAAGAGAGAAAGGAGCGACGAAAATTTCTAGGCTTATGTCCTTCTGAGTAAAATTTTAGGCGCATGTCCTAATGAATAAAATATTAATACCGTTTGTCCTTCTAAATTAATTACCCTTTATTATATTATATGATTAATATTATCTCACTATGGTTTGTGACTTTAATTTTGATTTATTATATTATATATTGTTTTGAGTATATTTTTTTAATCGGTGTGATCGTTACTTTGCACTAATACCTTGCACGTCAAAATTTTCAGTGTAGATCATCAAAATGATTATAAAGACATGTTAGTGTTAGTTCAAAGATATATTTACATGCAATCGTGCTTAACCAGTCGTACTCTCCCTGTTATTAAATGATATTATTTGTGATGTTGTTTAATAATATGGGTATGTGGTGGGGTCATTACAATACATTTACATAAAGTGGTAGAAAATATTTAATGTTATATATATAATGTATTAGATGGTATATTATGAAATAAAACTAATGTTTTAAATTAAAAATTAATAACTATATAATAACGGAAAACATGCGTTTTACGTTAAATAAAATAAGTGTATTAATGAGAATAAATTAGTATTTTTGAGAAAAAAAAATTAAATGCTTATTTTTCAGAAAGTGTAATTCAATAAAAAGAATGAAAATGAATTTTGAGAAAATAAATTACGGTCGTTAACTTGCAGTTGTGGACGATAATTTAAAATTAAATTGATGACAAAATAAAATTTGTATAGAATTGTATTTTTGGGATTTTTAATAGTCCCGTTGCGTTTGTAAATATCAAAATCTTGTATTTCTATATATGAGACGTCACATCGGCTTGGTGACGAAAATGTGCTTTTGGGCTGTTGTAACTACTTTAGCCTAATAATCAAATCGTTATTTACGTATCCATTGTCTCCGTGAAATCCTAATAGCCTCATTCTCTATCCCTACGTGTTTTTAACCCTAAATCCCAAAATTACTTAATCACTTGTTGATGTAGATTAATAGATTTTTTTTTGGCAAGTCCGACCGATTTTTAAAGTGACCGCAAACACTTATTATTATAACAAATAATAATTACAGAGATTACAGGAGATTGGCAGAATACAAACCTACTACATTCAGTTTTTAAGGTGGACCGTCTGCCACTATCCTATCTAGGTTACAACACCGGTGATAGACACTATTTTCAGACTGTAAAATTACGAACTCCATGCAAGGAGTATACTCACACGACAACTCCACATAGAAGTCATAACCAATTCGATGGTAAAAATAACATAAAGAACAGACACTTTACTACCTATACAAATATCATTTAGCTGCTACTAGAACCGCACCATATGCCAGTACCAACTAACAAGCAGAGATCGCATCAGAGCATCGAACAAGCTACATTTCACAACTATATTTCCCAGAACTTCGCTGACTATATTTCCTGGAACTTCACTATATTAAGCAAGGCCTCGCTAGAATATACCGATAAGGACAATTCAAGGACGAAGGAAAGAAATGACATGAACAAAAAATCTCACCTAAACACCATCCCAAATCGCTTAAAAATATGACATGAACATGTTATCACTATACAACTGCATCAGGCTAACCAAGGAAAGCACTGTAGAGATCAACCAGGGTCTCTGGATAGGAGAAACACACATAGGTGAGCCGACAATTGAGCGTAAGGCAGCCAAAGCAAAGCTCTGACCGTCACAAAGAGTACAATTGCAAATGACAAAGTTACAAGGAGAAGAAGGATCATCAAAAGGGATAAGACACCACCACAAACTCATCAAGATCCAAAGCTTAGCTTCAAGTATATTGAAGAGTAAGGTAGAGAATAGAAAATGATAAAAATCAGATAATCTTACCGAAGAACACCACTCGAAACCAAGATAAACAGATCCAAACAAATACCAATACAAACAAAAAATCGCGTTTGCTAAGGCGCAAGCCATGAAAAACAGCAGCTCATAGTCGTCACAGCAAAGACTACAAATTTCCAAAACCAATTCATACCTAAGCCTCAACTGTTGTAAACAGTTACTTATGAGGGGCAGTAGAGATTTTGGGAGGTTGTAACGACCAAATTTTTAACCGCTAATTTAAAACATTTAAATTGTTTTAAATGTTGTATTGGGAATATAAAAGGATTTCATATCGAATTTATTAATTAAAAACAACGTTTGAACATATAATTTATATTATAATTTAAAATGAGCTCGCAAAGTCGCGGTAATTCATAATTTAACGTTTTGAACTTTAATTTGATATACTGGATCCAATATAAGTTGGATTTCTCTAAAACAAGAAATGTTCGTATCTATTTGATTGTATTTTTCTAATAAAAGTGAAAATTTGAGATTTCATCTTATAAATTTCGAGTTATGTCCAAATCAAATTTTCAAATAGTTGTTATGGAATCGTTTATAAATTATAACGATTTATTATATAAATAAATTGATTTTAAATAAGCAGAACGTCGTTTTAATTTGGAATATCGAGTTTAAAATCCAAATATATTTATTCTGGAGTTATATGATGTTCTATTTGGAAATATACGATAATAATGATTTATTATTGTTAAATTGAATTGTTTATTTATTTATTTGTTAATATTTTAATCAATTTATTTAAGCTTTAAAATAGCCTTTTTGCAAATGACCTTCGTTTTCGACGAAATCAGTTTCATTGGATCTGCATTAGTAAGTTACTATAGGATTTCCAATTTTGTTTTGATCGGGCATTGTATGTGTTCATTCAAATTAAAAATGACAAACGTTAATTATATGTTAAATAGTAAATAAGGGTCGTTTTCATTCAGAATCGAAAACAAATCTAAAACAAAAATCATTGATAATCTTTGCAAATCTAAACGGACGCCTGCGCAAACCTTATTTCTGAGCAAAACTTTATCCTATCTCAATCTACAATCGAATTCAGTCAAGATGTACCGCTATGATTTTGTACCTACTTAAAACACTTGCACCTATATACAAATAAAAACAAAATATAATAATAATAAATCCTATCCGAGCTGTTTTGGCATGTTACTTTCTGCATGATTGGTCAAATTCCTTGGCTACATAGTACGTACTTTTTTTTAAAAAAAAAGTCCGCAACGTTCAAATTCACAAATGCTGGCAAGATTTGAGATAAGATCGTTTCCCTATAGTTGAAAATACCAGCCAAATATAAACAAAATATTACAACATCTTTTCATAGTTGCATAATAATATTAATATGCCACTTTTATTTCAAACTTTTGACTGTGTTAAGAGTCAAACATTTTGGGAAAAAAGAAGAAAAAAATCCTGCTTGTCCGTCCTTCATTCAACATCGTTACTACTGTTGATAGGAACGTTTAACCTATAGTCTTCGTTTCTTCTATATATTTGATTTGAAACCCCGCGAGTATATATACACATAATATATATAAGGGTAGCAGCTCCTTATGCAACGAACAACATTTCTCCAAGAACGCACCGATCTCTCCTCCGTCTCACTGCTATTCGACTTGGTTCCTAAAGATGAAGTGTTCGCCTTGGCGAGCACTAGGCCCGGCCGTAGTTGAGGGAGGTCCGGGGCCTTCATCAGGCGGTGACAGGCTTTAAAAGGGCATGCAATTTTAGTTCAAATCAAGGAGATAAAGGCGACTAGAGGGGAGGTGGAGCGTTAGACCTCGGGAGCCGCTAATGATGGTATTAATAGAGGGAATTACGGCAGGTTGATCGAGAGTAGTGGGGTCAACCCCGGTTGACGGTGACAGCCTGTACAAGGAGCTGAATGGAAGTCTTCACATGGTTTTTTTTGATGGTTTGCTTTGTAGTTTCGAGTGATGTTTACAGGCATAAGGTCGGCTCTCTGAGGCAGAGACAATGAAGGGTTGCCTCAGGTGGTTCGGTGAGTGGTGGTGGCTGCAACGTTTAAGTGAAGGCCGAGTTCCTATTTGGTAGCAATGGGTTTGGGGAAAAAGAACAGCGTAGGATTCAAAGTTTTTCCAGGAAGGAAGATGTATTATACACGAAGGTATTTTGAATTTGAGTGATAAATTGTGGGGGGGTTATCAATTAATGAAGTTGCATGCTTTTCAAAAGATGTCCGAAAAAAAGAATATATTGCGAGCAAAACTGTGCAAGAGTCAGAAGTTCGAACAGGGTACATTGTTGAAGGAGGACAGGTTTGGCAGAGATGTTGTCGCAGTTGCTAGAAGTGATTCAGGTGAATGAACTTGTTGTGATGCAATTCCATATAGGTTGAATGGAAGGAGTTGAAGCTTAGCGGCGCTAATTCTTTGAATAGTGTGCGAATTTGTATGTTTTCAATAGAAGAAGGAAGCTTAATATCGTAATCACGGGGTTAATGAATAATTAACTAAGGTCATTATATGGCTTAAACTAATTAAACAACTATGTATGTGTGTGTGTATATATGTATATGTGTGTGTGTGTGTTTGTGGATATATATAATCGATAGCTTATAAAATGTATAACTGTCTCATATGAAAATAGAATCCAACGGAAACGGTCACATTGGAATCGTAGCAAGGAGATCAACGTTGTAGAACTATTGTGGCTGGAACAAGTGTTACTGGAACTTCGTGACAAAATCAAATGTCTATTTGATTTAAAATGAAACAAAAGCAGAATCGTCAACCACAAAACTATGTGAGTAAGCTCACTAACTCTGGTTCGTTTATATTTTTATATAAATGAGTTTTAAATTTATTTATAGTAATTTTACTATGTGATAGTTGTTTAGATGAATGGTTGATAAAATTGGTTGAAATGGTTGACATAGTTATATCGTTAGTCGATTATTAATTATGTTTACTATAATATTTCATATTGATGTGAATTAACGTTGATTAACATATGTGGATGCAGGGAAACTGGTTGGAGGAATACAACTTGATTCCTCAACATTTATATTATTGCTTTTCATTGATTGTGATATATGATGTGATATATAACAGTGATTGATTATGTTGTGTTTGAATTATCTTAGCCCTAGAATTTTGGTATTTAAATACCATAAGACAAAAGTAGAAAAGAAATTTGAGATCTAAAAGAGTTTTTATTTCCAAAATAGGAATTAAACTTCGAATGGACTTGAAACAGAAGCTTGTTTTAAATAGATAAAACAAGAAGTTGATCTTAAACGACATTTATAAATTTTGTAAAATATTTATCTTAGGATAAATTGAAATGTAAATTCAGGTTGAATTTATATAGAAAAGTGGGAATAAATTTTTGAAGCGAATATTTTTAATTAGGTTTCAAACTTAGCGATTATATAGAAATTATGAATTCAAATGGAAGTTGAATAAGAAAGGGAAATTGTTTTCGAAAGAAATAATGGGTTTTATTCCGAATTTTGGAATATAAAATAAACTGAGGTAAACCTAAGGGATTTATAATTAGAATTCGACCATGTCGAATTTTAATGGTTTATTTTTAGAAAGGATATTTAAATTCTATAATTTAAGTGAAATATGTTAAGAAGCTAGTATTTCATTATTTATAGCTTTGAAAATATAATTCGATATTTTGAAATTATTTAATATTATTTAAGTTTGAATTATTAAACAAGAAAGGAATGGTAGAAATCAAATAAATTTGATTATAGAAGTTACGCTTGTAAATATGTTTCTGAAAAAAGAAAAAGAAAATTGTTTTATATAGGAAGGTGTTAGTAGCGGTTTTATAAACAGAATTTATAAATATGATGTGGATTTATAAAATGACTTGATCTAAATCTATGATGATGTTGCTAGTAAAATCAAGTTGATTTGATAAAACGAATCTAGATTCCTATTTAAGGAATGATATTCATATTTGAGAGTGAACAACGATTGACAGCAAATGTTTTGTGAGTGGAAATGATGATAAGGGAATTGGAGTTAATCTGAAAAGATGGATTTATTCCGAAGTTTAGAATATTAATCAAATGTAGATTATTCGAGAAAGAGTTATTTACTGAATTCAATTATATCGAATTTAGTAAAGTACTATTTACTTTACATTTAAAATGAAGGTTTAAACATTTAAATTATTTATTTATTTATCCAAATTAATGAATCAGGGTTATATTTCAAAAACAAAATATTTCGGAAACAGGGGTTATAACGCTATCTTTATAATCAATGTTTTATGGAAAAGAAGTGGATTCTTAAGTTGAATCCGAGAGTTGCATAAGAAATGTTTTGTTGGACACTGAAGTTGTGAGCCTTGTCTATTTCAAAGTTGAAAATGATGTTCCGTTAAGGTCTGAGAGGTAATAATACCCCAACTTGATTGAGGAATGGTTAAGGTTCAGTAGTGAAGATTGGTTAAAGATATGGTTAATTAATATTAATTAATGAATTGAGTTATAATACGATGTTTTATATAACATCGTTTTAATTAAATAAAGAGAATATGAAACATTTTCCAAAGAAAACCAGAGATGTTTTTTAAGCATAGAACAGGAAGTGAATTGGTAAATGGCAAGTTAAGTAAGGAAAATTTGAAATGTTTTTCCAATGTTAACGTATATTTTCTAAGGAATATGAAAAGATGGAAATGTTTTCCGACATTAATCGTGTTTTTCTAGAATATGGAAAATTAAGAGCTTATAATAAATGGAAATGTTTTTACAAGAATCGTGAAAGGAAAACGAGGTTTGAGAAATATCTGGAAAGATATTAGGAATTGGAAAATGATAAATTAATAAGAATTAATTTTGAAAGGGCTCAGTGTTGCTTGATGATTGATCGATAGAATTTCTATTTGGAAATAGGATCGTTGATTATATGAATTTTTCCTTTGATAGTTAAATAACCGACTATAAAAGTTTTGGGTTATGTTATACCTCCGTTGTCAATACGAAGAGACCAGGATCAGACTAATATCTGAAAACCACTCCGTATGGAAATAAGCATTGCAAACCAAATTATGCCAA
Organism: Allium sativum; assembly: GCA_030737875.1. Lineage (NCBI taxonomy): Eukaryota > Viridiplantae > Streptophyta > Magnoliopsida > Asparagales > Amaryllidaceae > Allium > Allium sativum. Next base: position 1,038,309,868 of record CM060916.1, on the reverse strand, counting down.
AGATAATTGAAGACGAAATGAAGTGCAAGGGATGTTCTATTAATCTTAGGTAGAAATTGTACAAGATGGATTAATAGAATGGTGTCTTCGGTTTGTCCAGTCCCAGAACAACGTATTTGGATGAATGCCTAACAAAGTATTTCTGGATGGTTACATACATTGATTTCTTCAAATATACCAAGTTTGGTGGCGGGGAAGGAAACTTCTCTTAACTTAACACTCAGTGTACTTTTTGAGGACGTCAATTAGTGATTTGACAGATCTGACGATGTAGCATTCAAAACAAATGGTGGCAAGATGTTCTAAAGAGATAATTGTGACCTCAAGCCTCATCAACCGGGAAATGACATAAATCAGGTAGGCAACATCATTCCCATTAGGGGTATTATCACCTGATTTAGAGAAATTTCCATTTGCTTCTTATTTTATTCGCCGCTGTATGCTTTTAGTAACGGTTGTTGATCACAACCTTTGGGGATAATATGCTCGGTACACTCGAGTTAAATTAGTGGTCAGTCATGTGTGGTCAGGTTGCAAGATATTCTTATTGAACCCCAATGTATCCTTTCTAGAGATACACTATCGGAAGGTGGTCTCATACTTTGTCATTATTAAAAATCCATTCTTCAATAAGCACCCTGCGGTTTTTGATTTTATATTATATATGGCGCATGAGATGCAAGCGTTCCTCTAGATTGCTATTTATTTGATTTAGGCATTATTACAATATCAGAAGAGTTTTGATATAAAGAATATTTTGGGTTATCGTAAGGTAAAAACCATACGTGTTTATGTATGGATTGGTCTTACGATTATCTTTTCTTTTGAAAGGATTTTTGAAAGTTAAATCAAATGGTTGGAGTTTACTCACACAAGTCCCATAACTAACCCAAAGTTTATTTGTTTCGTTTTACCCTAAACTCTTGGGTACCCAAATTTATACGGGTAGTCAAGTAGTCGGGATTTTACAGATACACTTGGAGGAGCTTGGTGTAGGAGGCTTCAACATTAGACAACTATTATTTATTTCCGTTGTGATGTGTTTTGTTGTACTATGATAATGGTATGTATCTATAAAACATATTTGTATTTCAAGAGTTATGTTATATAATATATTTTATTCATTCCGCTGTGAGATTTGTGTTCTTCATTTTCTTCTATTCTAATTTTTCTTTCTTTCTACTTCTCACCCTCTAACTTCTTTCTATTAATGTCTCGTATTTCTGTGCAATTTGGGTTGGACGTGTGGTGTAATTAGTCAACTCAAGGAATATGGAAATTTGAGCCATTACAGAAGTCCATCAGGAAACAATGTAGAACTGTGACATTGCACAAGAACTTGTTCCGGTGGATCATCAAGAGCAATTTTAAGGTTGTAGATATTGGAAAGCAGAGTGGATTTGGAAAATAGGAAATAAGGTTTGAGTGGGAAGCAACAGTTAGGCACGAGGCATGATGAAAACATGCATTGAAAGAGGAGGAGAAAAAGTGATGGAAGGAATCAGTGTTGAAACGAGTAGAGGAAGAAAGTGAAGAAAGGGGTAGATTAAAACTTTTCCCCATTCCCAAAGGAAAGTTGTGCTCTCAATTTATGATTATCATATCAAATTAGACCGATATAAAAATTTGACCTCTCTGAAATACACAGAATTTTGTATCATCGGAAAGCTCTTAACGAATGAAAGTTGCGCTTGGTGTTCGTTTTCTACTTGAGGCTTTGCTCAATCAGATACCGCAGTCAAGCTTATAATTTTTTAAACCTTTAAACAATAAAATTGGGAGTTTTCAATCTATATGACTGTTAGACCAAAAATTAGGCCTGACACCCAAATCGTACTATTTCGAGCATAGAATATAAGGAAATAACTGAAAAATACGAGAAAAGGCAAGACAACATGATTTTTATAGTGGTTCAACGTTAACGAGCCTACGTCTACTTCATATTTTCTCACTTCATTCAAAGATTACGATTACAAGGAATATTGTCTCTCAATCACTCGAATCCAATGAATAATTCTCTCCGAATCCATTGAATCTATTGAATTTTATTGAATAAGATGGTGATTATCGATGGAGAAGTGTTAGCCATAGCAGCCATGGATGTTGAGATGCCAATGGTCCCTTTAATTTTCCATGTAGTGGTGTATTTATAGAGGTTGAGAAACTCCAGATTGATGCCATGTGTCACATCCAGAAGAGTTCTCAAGAAGTAGTGGAAAATGTCCCCATTAATCATGTGGAGACATGTGTTGCCCGATCCATGAAAGTAGGCCAAAGAATAAGTCAAGGTTGTGCGCAGCGCTGTGAGGATCTGGTGGTGATGGTCAGGTCGGGTCAAGGTCTTTGGGGTCATGAACCGCCCTCAGGAGGGGGTCACAGACCGCCCTCAGGAGGGGGTCACAAACCGCCCTCAGGAAGGGGTCATGAACCACCCTTGGGATCACGAACCGCCCTCGGGAGGGGTCACGAACCGCCCTCGGGAAGGGGCACGAACCGCTAGGGAGCGAGCCGGTAGGGGCTAGCAGGTCTTCACAAATGCCAAAATCCAAGTTGTTCCATATTCCGCCACTTCATTCGAGCGATTGTTGATCCATGTATGTTCATATTTAAGTATTTTGCTTTGGGTAGCCTGGTTACAAAGCAGGCTAACATTCCCCCCCTCCCCCAAAGTACATCTTATCGCAGATGAGATCTGCTTTGAATATGTTGAGCTAAATCTCTTTGGAATGTCATTTATCCTTGAGAAGGCTTTATCCAACTATTACATTGCTTCCATGGGAGCTAGTCAGGCCAAGTTCTATGGAAGGAGTATTCGAGATGATCAAGTAATTGTTTAAACCTCGTTGAATCAAGAGGTCTAATTCATTCATCAAAATTCATGCTAGATCATTGGCTCCTGAGCGTGATCCTAAACGCATAGGTCATTGCCAAACAACGTCATAATTCTACGCAAGTCAAGCGCATTGTCGGGTCAGACTTTCTTTTACATATGAGTCAATGCATGAAGTGGCCATCCAAATCATTGGGTAGTTCAAGAATCCTCGAGCTTTTAGTTGGTATCTGGATGGTCAGGACAAAACACATCAGAATCAACATATGAATTTGTCATTTGGACTCAAGTTTTTACTATCTTGATATTGATCCATGATCTTAAAATCGCATTGAATCGTAACAGTAAGGAATCCAAAAGCCATGATCATTCTGAATCGTGGTCGAAGGAATCCACAATCGCTCTGGATTGTTTCGTAATCCAATAATCACATACAAGTCAGTAAAGGACGTTGTTGAAATCATGGGAACTAGTGCTCGTATGATCTTCACAATTGCAAGGTAGTAAAGAAACTGATCACACTTTCCCTTCGGTGTAACTATGATTTGTCTTTGAAGTCACATTTGACCCATAAGCTGGCTCGCTCGGTCGGCAAAGATGAACCAGTTCATACTCTAGAGGCATAGCATACATGTTTTGAATCTCACTCCAAGCCGAGATCTTCTTCAAAGTTAGTCTATGAATTTATGTTTGTGCTCTTGATGCCATTGGAGGACAAGCGAAGTCTATGCTTATACCCCAGAGTCAAAGTCAAGTCAATTGGACATCCATCTTTATGCCTTTATACTTCTTATCGCTGCATCGGGTAAGAGTTGCAGGTTCAACAACCTTAGCTAACCCAAGTCATTTTGTGCTCTCTCTCGAGTCAGCAAAAGTTGGTGTTGTATACGCAAATGGTCTAATTACACTCGCTTTGATATCGTCTCTTCTCTTGAGTCAAATAGTGAGGATTGCCTCATCAAGTGTCAGCGGACTTGGTTACTCCCATCAGATCAGTTGCGGAGTTAAGTAAGCTTGTTAAATGTGAGTGGACGAATGTCGTTATGAAATTAGTTGGGCCCCTCCGTTCATGCTTCAGCATAGTCCGAAATGGCCATTACAATCTTGTTGAGTCTCTTTTGCATGCTCGGTTTCGTTGAGTTTGACAAACGAGATCATGGGCTTGATTAGTGAAATAAAATTTCTCTGGAATCACATACACTTATCATTCTTTTTAGGGATTTTCCTTTTTCCTTATCATTCTAGTTAGTTGGAAGGTGTTTCATTCTCTGTCATAAAAGCATCAAGGTCATTTGTCTCGACGCTAGAACCTTTTTGTCATGAAAGTCTATCCACCTCAGGGTTGAATTCATCAAAGCCTCTAAGCAAGTTTCGTTGTAGTGAAATATTGAAATCTGTGGGAATAACAGGATTTCCTAATGTCCCGTGTGAAAGGGCTATGATTGTCGTTACCCACATCATCTTGAGAAGTACCGCTTCTCGAGAGGTGTTGAATCAAACTGGCGACTAGGTTGCCATCAAAGAATTGTCGCGCATTGTCAAGATCATGGCTGGTGCCCCCAGCATCGAATTTGAGATTACAAAGGGGGTCTTTACTGATTTCTTGTTTCCACGTTGATATTGCCCCCGGGTCGTGGTTCGAGTCATTCGACCCGACCGGGTTCCTGTTCTTCAAATTGTTGAGTTCTTGCTTGGAGCTGAGTGTGAAATGTCGTTCGAGTATCCATTCGAGTTGGAGCTAAAGCTGGTCATGCATGACCTGAGTTTGTTACAATTTTCGCATTCTCATCTGGGATGTTGCTGGTAGCTGTTCCATTGCCCATGTTTCCATCCACGACATTCTGAATCGAAGCCGCATACTACATGCCCGCTGATTGGTTCGTGTTCAACTCGAGCTGATGGTTGCTATCTAACTGAGCCAAGTTCGTCACTGCTTGAACTTCAATTTTATCATTTCCAGTGAATTGATGATTATTGCTTGGCCTTTCGATTCAGCGCTGGTTCCCCCAGCGTGAAGTCTTGAAATAGGTGAAGGTCGGTCTCGAGCTTTTTGGTTCCACATGAGCAGTAGCCGTCAATCAGGCTTTTGTCATTCAATTCTAAATATAGGCATCGGGTAGTTGAACTATGTCGCTCAAGGCTCGTATCCTGTGCCCCCTATCACAGGGGTTTTGTTGAGTAGTACACTTCGAATCCATATCTTTTCTGGATTCATATTCACTCCTCGCACCGTGAGTCGGAGTTGAGTGCAAACCGGTTTGTTGGTACACAAGCCATGCTAATCTCTTGTCTCTAATCCAGGCTTTTATGATCGGCATCAGATGACGAAAGGTCAGACTGTGATTGTCCCGAGTGTTCCTGCTTGTCCCCTACATCAAGGGAAAGGTCGGAGACAGGGTGGCTGCGTCACACCTAATTGTTGCATGGGATATGTCCAGCCCCATCTGAGCTTTCGAGTCTAAAAGTAGGTTAGGACCAACAAATGGATGTTCTCTTTGCATTTGTTTCCTAGTCCTCAAGGGGCTTGTCAAGATCACAACATAAGTTAAATACAAGCACATAAGCTACGCCGTTTGTAAATATTTTCAATAGTTATGCCCCCAGTCAAGGGGTAACGACATAAGACAGGTGGTCAGATTACTTCCCTTTCAAATTTAGACATGTATGCATGAAAAGGAGTCATTGCTTTCAGAACTTAAGTGATACTATTTTTCAAGTATGAAGGAAAACATTTTTCGGACAATTCAAGAAATCCATAGTCCATAGGAATCCAGAATGTCACGATCGCATCAGATCTTATTAAGGCCAGGTAGAAATCCAAGAATTTTAGGACTTCGCCGGGTCCTTCCAGTTGCGAGTATTGAGCCGCGTGACATGTCATTAAACAATCCACTTCTAAGGTCTCCTCGCAATTGTCGCCTTGAGTCGCATATGAAGTTTAGCATTAGGCGCCCGCGCCAGGGTTCTGGACGTGCCCCTTTGTTTCTTTTCCACTGGCCAGCTGTCGTTGTTGCGAGTTCGTACTCGCGTTCCTGACTAGTTACCCTTTGTAAACCTGCATTCAGTAAACAAAGTAGTATACATCACAAATCAGATAAGGGTTTCAATTCAGTGTCCCTGCAAGTCAAAATTCCTGCAAATAAATAGCACACCATATTGCAGCTATCATAGGGGTGCAATGTGTGTGGTTCCCCCACTCAATCATGAATAAAGTGCCTGGCCAGGGCTTGTTTGGGATTGATTAGGATCGACAATGCGTTGCCTCCCATATCCGGAAATGAGGGATTCGGGATCAGCTTTCATTCTTGCCCCAGATCCTGCAGCGGGGTAGGAACCCTTTCGTGACATTTGATCGCAATGCCTATATACTCTCCTGTCGTATGCCCGGGATAGAGTTCGAACTCAGCTTTCAGTCTGCTCCCTGATACTTCAGCGGGGTCGGAGTTCATTTGCAGCGCCAGTCCCTGGTGCCTTTATACTCTCTCGTCGGATGCTAAGGGTAAAATGGAAGTAAGGCGGTCTTTTAATCATTGTGCACCTTCACGCCTTATAGAAGACTAATTTCTTCGTCCTTTATACTCTCTCTCTCTCTCGAATCTTGAGAGTTAGAGTGGTGGACGCCATCTTCTCGTCCTTTATACCTTCTCGAATCTTGAGAGTTAAAGTGGTTCAGGCGAACGGTTATATCATTCGCCCTGGCGTTCCTTCTACACTCTAGTTCAAATAGCGGGATTCTATCATTTCGAGCGTCGTTCTCGAACTCGGTTCTAGTCCATACTCCGCGCTTCACTCAGGCAGATGGAGCTTTTTGGACAAATGGTCGGTCACACTCCCCGAGGCACTACCTCATATGCTTCGATTCATGGGTAGAGGTCGCCATTTGCAATAATCAAGTCTCTCTTGTCTCGTGACTCGTGGGATGGAGTTTGGTCGGATGCTGTTGTATCATCCTTTAAACACTCTCTCAAATCATGAGAGTTAGAGTCACGAATCGAGTGGTATTTTAAGCATGGCGTGCCCATCACACTCGTCCTTGGTTTATATTTCTATCCAAGCTCTGAGGATTAGCATCAGTCAGTCAAACAGTCGGGAAACGTTTGCCAAGGCTTTGCGTTCCTCCGAACAATCTGTGGGAGGAGTGGTTGGCACCAAACTTCGGGTACCTGCTTCATTCATATCGCACGAATTAGTCATGTCAATAACTCAAGAGGCATGTAAAAGAAAATTTCATGATTGAAAAGTAAGGATATCAATGGGCACTGCTGCCCCCTATCGGGATTCATGCAATCTGGTGGCATCGTGGATAGGATCGAGCCTTATAGACGGTCAAACCGCGTCCATCTGGAGTCGGACCCCGACTTTGCAATTCAATGATTTATGTACAACAGTCTTGTGATCTGCCATGTGTGAGCCAAGGATTGGATGGTCATCTTGGATCCACCTTGAGCTATACAGCATTCTTTAGATGGAAGGTGTGGCTTTATAGACGAGCAGTTCAATCAAACTCGTTATGATTTTGTTCCATAACTCCTATATGCGGGTGTTAGAAATGTGATCGGTATCAAATCCGGGGTACTTATACCATCCACATATTAATTCATCTGAGTTAACTACATCAATAACTCATAAGGCATGCAAATATAAGAGAGTCATGGTTAAAGAGTAATCCTGTTAAGGAATGAATATCATTTGGAGTGAAAATGGCATTGCATATTGATTGCTGGTCCATTTTTCCTTATCTTGTTTCTACCAGGGGATGGCTGCAAAAGACTTTAGCTGACAAAGGATATCTTCCCAAACTATTGTAGGGAGGCAGTCCCATGAATGATTAGACCTGGATCGGGGTCTTGAAATGGAAAAGGCGGTTAGGTAGATACTATAAGTGAATGACGAGGTCGTATCTCCTTTGAATCGCCTTCTTGCCCCTATGGCAAGGGCAAGGATTGAATGTCAGATAGTCACATCTGCACCGCTAATGGTAGCACATCATTTCATTAGTGCTAGGGCGGTAATTGGTAGGGGAACTATAGATTTACACTTATATGAACTTTCGTACTTTCCACGATAGGAAATAGGATATGGCTGCTAGGGAGATATTCATATCTCATAAATCCATTGATATGCCTTCGATCCCACGTTGGGGATAAGAGCATGGTGCACAGACAATCAATCGGCATCCAGGCTTGAGTGTTCCAAACCATTAACTCGCCAATCTTCGGGCAAGACCGAGGCAGTCGGTCATGCAGATTTTTGATATATCAGCTTTGAATTAGATGATGTAATCTCGAGCGATTCATGCTCAAATCTCTAGTTGCTCGCAGCGTTTGGGGAATGAGTCACTTGGCAAATAATTGTTGAAAGAAGTGGAAGTGTGAATCTTCACTTTCTAATTCCAAAATATCACTCATTAGATGTTTCATTCGCATTTATCTCCCTTCAAGAGGGAAGTTAATTAGTAATTTTGTCGAATCATTCAGGGCGGTGAACTCAGCAATGGGACTCATTTGTGTCTATCTTGGGACAACGTTCCAGGGAAAATAAGCAGTGTCGACTTGCATGTCATATCTCGAGGCATAAAGAACAATGGCACGTCTTTCGCTTCTCCCTGCTAGATGCATTCCGTGCTGTAGGAAGTTCATCATGGGGTTATCCATGACTCTCTTTCGGGTTCGGCCTCCAATGCTGGATCAACTTCCATCTAATCAATGGCTGGATTTTGTAGTGTCTTGATGGGGTTCGTCTCTATCTTTTCTGGATTGTCGGAACTTTCTTACTTGTCCAAACTATTCGCCTTTGATTTTCCGTTCGTAGGACATGAGATATGTTGTAACGTTCCAATCTATCCAACAACTCTTCTATCGTTTCTAGGTAAACTGCGAGTTATGGTTCCTTTACCTGGAATTCCATTCGAGCCTGGCAAACAACAATCTGAGAGTCATAAAATATGTTCGACGCCACTACTCCCAACTCCTTAACGAGTTTCAACCAACCAATCAGGGCCTCATATTCAGAATCGTTGTTAGTAGTGGAAAATTCTAATCATAAGGCACATTAAATTGACAGTCCTACAGAGGTTATCAACAAAATTCCAGCATTAGACCGTCGATCATTTCTTGCACCGTCTGTATACAGTTTCCAGGTGCTTGATTTCATCTTTCATTGCAAGGGGCCATCTTCTTCTTCTAACACATCCTCTTTGGGAATGGTGAATTTAGCGATGAAGTTGACTAAAGATTGACCCCATAGGTACTTCTTTAGAAGAAAATTGAGATCAAACTTGTTCAGCTCGATGTTCCATTCGAGCAATCTCCCAGATGCCTCAGGTCATTGCAGGATCTGTCGTAGTGGCTAATCAGTGAGTATCACAATCATATGAACTTGGAAATAGTAGTGGAGTTTTCTCGAAGAAATCAACAGGTTACGAGCGAGCTTTTTAAAATTTTGGCAGTTGCTTCGTTGGATGTCATCCTCCTGCATCCCGAATCTTCATCCTCTTTGGGATCTATATCTTCGGGTAAATCATCGGGCAACTCTTCCTATGACGTCTTCCTTGCTTGCTAAGCCCATGCTTCCTTCACACTCCATCTCATCGGGAGGGGAAGCATTGTTGGGTTCCATGCCATCTCTGTTGTGTAGCATATTCCATCTAGCCAAATAGTCGGCTTCTCCAATAACTTGGTCACCATAGACCATTCCCACTCCATCTTCAATTGGGATATTTAGCAACAGGCACTAGGGTGCAATGCAGGCTATGAATTCTGTTGGAGCTGGTTTGTCTGGACCTTGATCAGATAAACTTGAACACGATAGCATAGCTTGTGAGGCTTTAAGTGATGTTCGTGTGTTCTGTCATAATGAAAGTAATAAGTAGAGAGCTAATGGTTGATTCATATTTACTTTCATCTCGAACTCTCATCTCTTGACCAACGTCATATGGTGGCTGGTGAGTAGTCAAGTTGCTATCATCCGGGCAAGGATCCATATGTCCAATCCTGACCTGCAGTGGTTCAATTGGTACCTAACTCTAGGCACCAAAGTACATTGATCTAAACCTTATTCGATGGAAATCAATCTTCCTCGATGCGGTTGACGGCAAATAAGAATTGCAAAGGTTAGGTAAGCTTTTTGGGGAGTGAACCGCAGGACATATGTTTTTCACCACGCCATTCAAGTGGAGGGTAACTTTGTAGTGCTAGGATCCTTACTTGCTATCAGGTATCCCATCATTGAGAATCATGGTCATTAGGATCTTCTAAGTCATCTTCAGAATAGTGTTCGGATTGTTCTATGTTAATGGCATCTGGGACTCCACCTGTTGGACAGGTTTAAGTCATGTAAACTAGGTGATCACTACTCGTTTAGGAAAATCATCAGTTGCATTGGTGAAATCTATACACCATAAGAGATATGGAAGAAGAGGCTGTTATGAGACAATCACTATCTCGTATACTGTCATAGCCAGCTTGCTGAATCTTTTCAATAGCTCCTCACATTGATTAACATCAGTAAATAGGTGTTATGGCTCTAGGAAGAATTACAACCATTGCCAATTTGTTGTCGATATCCTCAGACTATCTACTGAATCTTGATTGACAAGCCTTAATGATTATTGTAGGAAAAAACGTACTCCGAGCCGAAGGCGAGCCGTGCTCCGAGCCGAAGACGAGCCATCAGCGGTCTGGGCGCAGCGATGGTGGGGGTCTGGGGCTCCATAGTCCCGGTGGGGGTCCAAAAACTGTCACTTTTTCGGGTTGGGTCGTGACCCTTGTTCACCATTTATTTTCTGTATCGCGGTTCGCAATTTTCTTCCGGTTCGTGATTGCTATGCGGGTCGCGATTCGCACATCCTTTCTGATCGTGGTTTCAATGCATCTTCGCAAGCCGAGCGGGTCGTGATTCGATTGTACACTCACAAGTCGCGGTTCATAATGTCCACATGCTCGAGTTCTGGTTGGATCGCGACCTCCTTGCCCGACCGGGTTGTTCCTCTGCGGTTTATGGCCTCAATCTCCCTAGCATCGGTTCAGATGGTGGGTGCGTCCTGAGACCGGGTCGTAGTCTCCCCCCCGCGAGCAGCAAACCACGAGCCACGAGCCCCTCGACCTTCTCCTGCACACTTTCCTCATTAGCCTCGTTCACTCGTGAAGCTTGTGAATCGTTATATTTTTTCGAAGGCATGAAGTTCTGATTTTCTGAAATCAACGAAATCTTCAAAAATGGTAGCAATGTGGATTATTTTCTTTGGACTTAGAAATCCAAATAGTAGAATAACAACCCGACAGCTGAGAATTCAGTTCTCGTGAAAGCACCAAAATGTTAGACCAAAAATTGGGCCTAACACCCAAATCGTCCTATTTTGAGCATAAAATATAAGGAAATAATTGAAAATTACGAGAAACGGCAAGACAACAGGATTTTTATAGTGGTTCGGCGTTAATGAGCCTATGTCCACTTCATATTTTCTCACTTCATTCAAAGATTACAATTACAAGGAATATTGTCTCTAATCACTTGAATTCAATGAATAATTATCTCCGAATCCATTGAATCTATTGAATTTTATTGAATAAGATGGTGATTCTATGGAGAAGTGTTAGCCATGGTAGCCATGGATGTTGAGATGCCAAAAGTCCCTTTAATTTGCCATGTAGTAGTGTATCTATAGAGGTTGAGAAGCTCCAGATTGATGCCATGTGCACATCCAGAAGAGATCTTAAGAAGTAGTGGAAAATGTATCCATTGATCATATGGAGACATGTGTTGTACGATCCATGAAAGTAGGCCAAAGAATAGGTCAAGGTCGTGTGCAACACTATGAGGATCTAGTGGTGATGGTCAGGTCGGGTCATGGTCTCAAGGGTCACAAACCGCCCTCAGGAGGGGGTCACGAACCGCCCTCAGGAGGGGGTAATGAACTACCCTCAGGAAGGGGTCACGAACCGCCCTCGAGGTCACGAACTGCCCCCAGGAGGGGTCACGAACCACCCCTATGAAGGGGTCACGAACCGCCCTCGGAAAGGGGTCACGAACCGCTAGGGGGCGAGCCGTAGGGGCGAGCAGGTCTTCACAAATGCCAAAATCCAAGTTGTTCCATATTCCGCCACCTCATCCGAGCGATTGCCGATCAATGTATGTTCATATTAAAGTCCTTTGCTTTGGTGAGCTTGGTCACAAAGCAGGCTAACAACGACAATCGATTTTTTTAAGGGTTTTTAAGAGTTCGACATGATCTATTGACAGTGGTTTCATGGCTTGACATGACTTAAGGTGACTGGAATTTAGCTTTTAATGTTTATAATAACCCTAGATTTTGGGTCGATGATGCGACAAACTAGAAGCACTAAAGATGGCGTAGCGACCATGGGTGGTAGAGCTCTTCGAGCTCTCTTAGTTGGCGGTGGTCGAAGACTTCAAATTACGGTAAGGCGGTAGGGAGGTTTAGTTAATGTTGGGCCTATGTGCATGATGGGGGTTTGATTTCACGTGTATTACCTATGCAGGAAGAACTTAATTGTCGCTCAGGTGGCGGGTATAGATAAGTTAATTTTTATTTTAGTCTAACGTCGATAACTTTTACATATGCGCTCCAATTAACATGGTGTTTTCTCCATTGGATTCATATCGAAATTTTTGATGATATAGAACTAGTTTGGCTGTGATTGGTGGTAGTTGAAATTTTTATGTTCATCAGATTTTTTTAGTTTGGATTAAGTGCGTGTTTAACCCACTCATGACGTGTTAATTTTTTTATTGCAAGTTAAATCCAATTTATGATATTATATGATTTATTTGACCGACATTCAAGAATTTAAATTGGCATTGAATCTAATTATAACTACTAATTAACAGCTGATATATAAAATTTGATATTGATGTAAAGTATTATCTATTGATTGTTTGAAATTTCAGTATATGATTAAATTGAACTCGAATGTATATAATTTGAATTGGTAGTAAAGTGACATTGATTTAATTTGACATTTAATCATCATCGAAATCGAATTGCTAGTTAAACATCGACATTTGATAATTAGTGAACGTTGTGATATATTACTTGCCTAGATGATCAATGCATGTATATACTTGTTGGTTAATGTCATATTTGATTAGATGTTATTCCTGATAGTTATTGACTATGACATATCCATGTCATCACCTTGAATACCACTGAAATTGTATAAGTTTTTATATACACCCTTCATACATCGAATACCTGAAATTGTGAAATACGTTAAAATGATATATACATGGAGGAAGTTCCAAAATGGACATTGGCATACTCTCTATCAATAATGGAACTGCTTAAACATCTATGTATGTGGAGGAAGTTCCAAAATGAAATGGTTGAACTGTCGAACATTTACTAGAACGAAGTAAGAGAACGATGATGGATAGCAACAGAGGTTAGCTGCCTCTAGTGGAGAAACCTCTTCGTATTACTCTGTGATTAGATTGGTGTACCTTGATTGATTGGGACTACTGTAAGCAGTTGGTCGGTCTGGGTTACGACCAGACAAAAATGATAAATAGCTAAAATCTTGCCTTGTGCATTGTCTCATGTGTCTTGTCATATTTTATCCTTATATGATCCCATTATGAGTTTGATTCATACTTAAATGTTTAAGATGGATTAATATAAAACCTTAATGTTATTTTAATATTTATTTTACTGATAGACATTACGTATACAGTGTATCCAACTATATACATAGCTTAATGGATCCTTAGGAGATGGAAAATATCATAACATCTCTTAAGTTATTTCACTCACGTTATGCAAGGTTAGGAGATGGAAATCCCATAAATATCTCTGATGCAATTACACTCATATTTCATTTGGTTTGATCTAACTTACATTAGAAAATTTAATCCTACTCGGGTTAGCCAGAGTTGTTTCATTTTAGCTAAAGACATTATACTGAAGATGGAGATGGAGACTGGCAATACATATTACTTGTATTATTCTACTTCTTTACTTGGTATGTATGTCTATTGATTAACTCTGCTATTGTAATACAATGTTTATTGCAAAAAAATTTATGATTTATTTACGTGATTATTATATTTTTGTTTTTCTGCTGTGAGATTTTGTGTTCTGGTTCTTCTCATCTCTTTATTTATCAAATTTAAATCTCACTAAAAATTCTTCTTTTTGAATGGTTTGGGTTAGACATTTATGATTTATTGTCGATCTTAATCGTTTAAAATTTGGGTCATTACAAGTTGATTCAAAATCAAAGTACATGATTGTGGAAAATGCGCAAAAGATGAATATGAATCATGTAATGAGTCATCGATAAAAGGCCTAACCATTATTTTTGTTAGTTTACCTGATACTTGACAGGTCAATGTAGATCATTATGCTAAATACCTAGCTGTAAAGAGAGCATTGTATGATTTGCATAAATGCAATATGATTGTTTAACATGAAAATATAAATTGAAACGGTGTAATTAAACTAGATTATTTTTTGGTAAGGCCAATCGATTTTTAAAGTGACTGCAAACACCTTTATTATTATAAAAATAATAAGTACATGGATACATGAGATATACAACTTGTATATTTACTAACAACAAAATAACTTCCACGCAGGGAAGAGTCACTGCCAAAGGCAGATAAGACTTACATAATTTGAAATAACATTTTTCAACATGACAAGTGCTACAACACAACTTCACACATAACAGAATTTTAACATACTTCAGTAACTTTATTTCTTTTGGTACCCTTCTACATAGCACAAACATCCCCTATGTTAATCATTATCTAAAAGATTTCCTGTCAACAACACATTCTTTTTGCTTCGTTTGATGTATCCAGGTAGGGAAGCAGAAAGAGGTGAGTTAGGGAGGATTTCCTTAACTGCAGGTGGCATAAAGGGGAGCCTTGTATCCTAAAGGAGGATCAATTTGCGCATATGGATGAGTTTGAATGGTTACTGATTTCCTTTGTCCGAATTGGAGACATTCTCCACTACATTGTCAATAGTAGGCTTTATCACTTAGTTAGGGATAATGCTCGAAGAAATAGAACACTCAACATCTTTGCTAAATCTCAAAGGGAGGACTGTTTGTTACGAAAATCTGGCTTGTGTTGTAGGTTGCATGGAAACAGAGATTTGCTTTTGGCAGTGTTGTGCTAAAGTGGTGGAGATTTACTAACTGGTTAGACCAGGGCATCAAGTTTTTTCTCATTATCTATCACCTTGGTTAAACTACACGAACCAAGTTCAGGAAGCTTCTCTTTTCCATCAACCACATTACCAATGCAAGTGAAGGCTCTAGTGAGCATGTCGTTTAAACTAGCCATCTCACCCTCCTAAACATCTTGCTCAACCACAGTAAAATCACTCTCTTCGTCATTATGGACACCGAACTTTTTTCCTTCCAAACTACTAGCATTTCTGCTTGGAAGAGGTATTTCCTTTTCTGTTGACAGGGCTAGGTTTCTCAAACTTTTACCACAGTTTGAAGGATCCATAGAGTACCTCCTTTTTCTTATAACTCTTCTCCATATATCCTTCATCCTGATATTAGTTCTATCCCTATATCCAACATAATTAGCTCCAACTACAACATGCATAACACCAACAATGGTATCATTGTTGACATCTTAACACCCTTTTCAAGACTGGGCTGAGAACCAACATTCGATTTTTCACCTTGCAACGTACACACTTCACTAACATTCCCAAAGTTTTTACACTTTAAACATATTTCAGGTTGCCAAAGGTACTAAACACTCACCATTTGTTATGTTCTATCCTGCAATGACACAGAGAACTCTGATGGAACTATTGCTTTGGGGGTTACCTCGACCATGCATCTAGCATATTCTAACCTCTCTATCTTCTTAGTAGAAATATCCACACATCCTTTGTAGGTCCCACGTGGAATGGGAGAGCGTCTCTATGGTTCATTGATGGTTTTCCTAGATCGAGGAAAGGCAACACCAGTATCTGGGTTATAGTTGACAGGCTTACCAAGAGCGCACATTTCATTCCTGTTAAAAGTAAGAGAACAACAACATGGTTGGCAGCAATTTATCTTCATGAGATAGTCCGTCTACATGGAGTACCTTCTAGTATGGTGAGTGATCGTGACCCCATATTCACTAGTGAGTCTTGGAGGAGCTTGCAAGAGGCATTAGGTACACAGTTGTGTTTGAGCACCGCTCATCACCCTCAGACCGATGGGCAAACGGAAAGGGTGAATAGAATTCTTGAGGATCTTTTAAGACTGTGTATCCTAGACTTTGGAGGGACTTGGGAAGAGCATCTTTCATGGTAGAGTTCGCCTACAAGAACAGTTATCAAGATAGTATCGGCATGGCACCCTCCAAGGCATTGCATGGACGACCTTGTAGATCACCAACTTGTTGGTGGGAGTCTACAGATAGGCTTCTACTTGGACCTGAGATGATTAGAGAAACTTCAGAGAAGATTGATCTTATTCGCAAATGCATGAAGACAGCTCAGGATAGGCAGAAGTCCTACGCAGATAAGAGAATGACTGATTTTGAGTTTGAGGTGGGAAACATGGTTTTCATCAAGGTATCACCTTTGAGGAATGTGATTCGCTTTGTTCTGTAGGGAAACTGGCACCAAAGTTTGTAGGCCATTTCCCATAACAGAAAGGATTGTCCAAATGGATTATAGGGTGAAGTTACCAGAAAGAAGTGGGTGTTCATGATGTTTTCCACATTTCTCATTTGTGGAAATGTTTGCATGATACAACAGAGGTAGTTGAGCCGAGTTTGCTTGAGGAAGTAGAGGTGGAACGGGAGGCGACAGTTAGACGAGTTCCCGCCCGTATTCTTGGATCAGAGGTTAAGAAGCTACGCAACTGAGAGGTTAAGTTGATGAAAGTTCAGTGGGGAGATGACCACGAGGATGCAACTTGGGAGTCTGACGACAAGATTCGCGCTTTATACCCTTTTCTTTTCAAAGGTATGCTCTCAACTTCTTTCCCAAAGCTTTTTATTCGTACTTGCTTCTATCATTTAAGTATATCCTATCAATCTAATCTTCGACCTTTAGGTAGGGAGTCAATGGATGTAAACATGTGTTTGAGACATGTTATGTTTGATGGATGCAAGTGTTTGCTAGTGGCTGCTCGTGGATGCATATACACACACTAGATCGGCTCAACACTCACATATTGCATATGGATGCATGTGTATTTTTCTTCTTTTTATGGATGGAAATGGGTGTATCATCATATGCATGTTGCATTTGTATGGATGATTGTGCACACATATAGAGTTCACATGATATACTAGTATTGTTTGCATACATGTTGGATTCATGGCACTAACATACATTGCGTTAAGGAGGTCGACTGATATTTCGCATTAGTATAGGGACACACACACACACCCCTTTACATATGTTCATATAAGCATTAGAAATATTTTAAGGACAATGGATGCCTATGATTGGTGGATGAGTAGATGGATGATCGATGTTAGGATATACATTCTTCTTAACTTAGATATTTCGGGGACAAAATCCTTTAAGTAGGGGAGAATGTAACACCCCATAATTTCAAAGAACACTATAATGATAAACTAAAGAAACTTAATTAAATATTGGGGATTAAGTAAAATTGTGACGGCCCGCCCCGCACCAACCGACATTTACTCCAATGGTGCGCTGTACACATGTCCAGTTAGCACGGAACGGGTCGCCAGAAGGAAAAAGGAAGAAGGAAATGAACATACAAGGAACCTGTAGAATGTCTCACAGCGCATAGAACAAAATATAATAATAACATACTTGACATAAAACAGGAGAGACAGTGCATAAGCTAAAAATCAGAACTAAGCATCATAGCAGCGGAAATCCAAAATATAGCTTATTACAACTTTTCAAACTGTCTCAAAGCAAAAGCAAGATAAAAGAGGTACACTACTAATGCCCAAGTAGCGACCACCAACGACACAGGGAGAATGTGTGTGTGTGTGTGTATATATATATATATATATATATATATATATATATATATATATCATACGTGGAAGCCTCCTGCCCGCCTCCGAATCAGCTACTCGCGCATCACCAGTTGACATGTCTCTAGTCTGCTCATGTGAGCACCCAGAGTAATAAGAGGAGACATAAAACTCTGGGTCAGACATAAAGCCTGGTATGAGCGATAAGCATCTAAAGTGAACAATAACAGGTAGACTAAAACATACTTGAACCTGGACCTGCAACCAAAGAGTTAGCACTACATACTGTACAACACTCTAAGGTACCATATCAAACGGAGTAAAGATACGGAGGTGGGGGAGGTGTGCATGTCATAACGATGGCAAACAATCAAGCATAGCATCCATCCTCACATCTCTCACTCAGTGCGTAAAGCATACGATGTTCACCACTTCGATCACCCAACATACCTTGCTACGATCACTCTACCCCATGAAGTCATAAATGGCTTCACTGCACTGATAACGTAGCCACTAATTCCTCGCTATGTCCACTTGCCCCATGGAGTTATTCACCCCATCTGCGCTGGCTCATAGCCTTACCAATCCTTACTATGTCCACTTGCCCCATGGAGTTATTCACCCCATCTGCGCTGGCTCATAGTCTTACTACGCATCACCTTGCCCCTCAGGTCATAATGACCCTACTGCACTGATAACGTAGTCTTGCTACCATCACCTTTCCCCTCAGGTCATAATGACCCTACTGCACTGATAAGTAGCCATCATTCCTTTTTAGTGGTGAATCGAAGTTATGAACGTCGACAACTCCTTAGCACACGTCCCGCAGCAAAGTCCAACCATGAAGTGAACTCATTGGTTCCCAACTGGATCCTGAGCTCTAACTTCCCATATTGGACTACCTTTGCATCTCGGGTTATTTGTCAACACTGGGTCGGGTCGGATTCCTCCTCAAGCCATCGGTTCGGGTCGGGTGTCCTCCATCGGTTCGGGTCGGGTCTCCTTCTGGTGCGGTTCGGGTCGGGTCTCCTTGTGGTGCAGTTCGGGTCGGGCGTTTCTCCTTGGTTCGGATCGGGTGCTATTCCTCTCCAGTTCGTGCTTCCGATCTGTCTCCATGCTCCCTTCACATGCTCCTATCCGATCCGTTTTCATGCTTCCGCTCCGATCCGTCCTCCTTAATCCGATCCGATCCCAGTTCAGCTAGCGTGGCCTTCCTTTTTGCCACTTTTTCCCAAGTGCCAGGTTCCGATCCGATCGGGTTCCTTGCTCAGCTCAACATATCCGATCCGAGCCCCATATCCGATCCGATCCGAAGCCTGCACTGTTTTCTGAAACTGTTCCAACAAGTGTTTACGCCATTCGACGACGTTTTCGACCATTCTAACTATTGAAATCAATCACAAAGCATTTCATACAGTCATAGCAACATGCATAATCAACCACAAACATCAAAACATCAACATGATAGGTTAAAATGGATCAAACATACCCAAAATCCCATATTTCCCCTTAAGCATGTTTAGGTGAAACTAATGATAGGATTAGCAAAACTTAACCAAATTAACCCAAATTCATATCAGAGGTCTAAAACATCATTTAAGAATTTATGAACATTTTTTCCGAATTTTATCATGCTTAAATTCGCTAATTAACACTAATTACCCTTAACTAACCATAATTAGTGTAATACTATGCAAATCACTCACCTTAGCCACAAATAAACTAAGATCTGAAATAAATCTCTGATTTGGTATGAATCTCAATGCTAAACAGCAGCTCCAATGTTGCTTTGGGGTAGATCTTCCTTGATTTGAGGTTGCTAAGCCAAATCCTTGACAAAAAGGTGATTTGGAGGTGATTTAGATGTTAAAGGCCATTTTTAGGGTTCCTTGGTGATAAGTGGAGGCTAGAAAACTGAAATGGAATGATTCTCTATCTCATTTCAGCCTCCCCATAACCCTAATCCCGAAATGGGTTATGGGCCTACTCACTAATCACCCAATTTGGCCCGATTATGCAGTTTTTCACCCTCCAAACCTTATTTCAGCCATATCTCCCAAACGGTAAGTCCGTTTGGCTATTATGACCACTCTACGGAAAGGTAAACCATCAAACGAATCAAATGGAAGTGGTTTCAGGTCAAAATTCCTTTCCAATCAAAAGTTATGGCCAAAACAGTACCAACTAAGGGCAAAATGGTCATTTAGAAATCGACAGAAATCATGAACATGGGAAATGACTCTAATGGATGTTTCCCAAAATTACATGACCATACGTCTTAATATGGGAAAGAAATAAATATTCTACGATCCCCCGATGCATAGAATGCGGGTTATTACACTCTCCCCCCCTTAAGAAATTTCGCCCCTGAAATTCCCTAATCAAAACACACACAAAGGTCCCACATGCCTATCAATCATAAAACAACAATCAAACATGCAAACAAGCAAAACAAGTCTACCCTAGCATGCGGAAAACTAAATTACGAAGTAAGTCCTACCAGGCAAAGAGTTCTGGATATGCCTTCCTAATGCTCTCCTCTGTCTCCCAAGTACAATCATTCTCGTCCTCGCCCCACTGAACCTTAGCTAGCTTCACCGCCTTCCTTCGAAGTTGCTTCGTATCGTGCCCCACAATACGAATCGGCTTGGGGTTCCCAACCGCCTCGGGTTCTACTTCGAAGTCCTCTAACTGATCAGGTGAAATAGTCATATCTGAGTCATGAACGAACTTCCTTAGTTGGGAAACATGAAATACATTGTGAACTCCTGCCATCTTCTCTGGTAAGCCAACTCTATACGCCAAATTCCCGACTAGTTCAAGAACAGGGAATGGGCCAACAAATCTTGGTGCCAACTTGCCTCTCCTGCCAAATCATATAACGCTCTTCAACGGAGAGATCTTGACAAACACCAAGTCACCAACGGAGAATTTCAAGTCTCTTCTCCCTATCTTGGGCAACCTTCATTCGTTGCTGAATGATCTTAATCTTATCTGAAGTTTCCCTCACCACATCTGGTCCAAGCATAAACTTCTCGCCGGTCTCTATCCAACATGATGGTGAGTTGCACGGTCTTCCGTACAAAGCTTCATATGGAGCCATACCGATACTGGATTGGTAACTATTATTATATGCAAACTCCACTAGATGCAAATGGTCATCCCATGATCCACCAAAATCCAATACACAAGCTCTCAAGAGATCTTCCAATATACGATTCACCCTCTCCGTCTGACCGTCGGTCTGAGGATGATATGCGGTACTGAGATGTAATCCTGACCCTAGGGCCTCTTGTAAGCTCTTCCAAAACCCACTAGTGAACAACGGGTCTCGGTCACTCATAATGCTTTTGGGTACTCCATGAAATCTCACTACCCACTTCATATACAATTCTGCCAACTTAGCTGCCGTTCTGGTCGATTTGACTGGTATAAATCTTGCGCTCTTAGTCAATCGATCCACAATTACCCAAATGCTATCATATCCCGACCTAGTCCTCGGTAAACCATCGATGAAATCCATCGAGACTTGCTCCCATTTCCATTCGGGAGTTTCTAATGGTTGCAACAACCAACTAGGCTTCTTTTGCTCGGCTTTAACTAGCTGGCAATTCAAGCATTTGGATATAAACTTCCCAACGTCTCTTTTCATCCCTTCCCAGTAGTAAGTCTGCTTCATGTCTCGATACATCTTATTACCACCGGGGTGTATAGTCAGTTTTGAGTGATGACATTCTCTAAGCACTTCATCTCTCAAACATTCACGTTAGGTACAACTAGTCTTCCATTCTTTCTAAGCCATCCATCTCGATCAAGCCCATATACATTCATCTCCTCATCGATACCCATCTCTAACTTGGAGATGATTTCCAATAGATTAGGATCGTCCCTCTGACTGGAACCAATCCGCTCTATCAAAGTGGGTCTGATCGCCAAACTAGCAAGCATAACTGGATCCAATTCGCACCTTAGTCTGAAATCAAACCCCGCAATATAATCCAGTTGCTTCCACTTAAGAAACATTGCCCCTAAGTTGGCATGTCTCCTACTCAAGGCATCGGCTACCGCATTACCTTTCCCAGGTGTGTATGCGATATCAAAATCATACGAAGCCAAGAACTCTAACCATCTCTGCTGACGGAGATTTAGATCTTTCTGAGAGAAGAGATACTTTAACGATTTATGATCGGTAAACAACTCAAATCGTTCTCCCAAGAGATAATGTCTCCACATCTTCAATGCGAACACAATCGCTGCTAGTTCCAAATCATGGGTAGGATACTTCTTCTCATGCGGCTTTAGCTGTCGACTAGCATAAGCTACAACCCTACCTCCTTGCATCAATACAGCACCCAGTCCGGTACCACAAGCATCCGTGTATACCGTCATCTCTTCATTCCCTTTAGGAATGACTAACACTGGCGCACGCGTCAACTTCCCCTTTAGACTCTTGAAGGCATCCTCACACACTCCGTCCCAGACGAAGGACTGATTCTTCTTAGTCAACTGAGTCAACGGTGCTGCTATCTTGGAGAAGTCCTGGATAAAGTTACGATAATATCCAGCTAATCCCAAGAAACTTCTTACATCTATTGCATTCTTGGGCGTAGGCCAATCCTGTACCGTAGCCACCTTCGCAGGGTCCACGGCAATACCACTCTCTGAAACAACATGACCCAAGAATATCACTTCCCTTCTCCAAAAATGACACTTAGAGAATTTCGCTTTCAATTGGTGTTTCCTCAACACCTCCATCACTATCCTCAAGTGTCCCTTGTGTTCCTCCTCTGTCCTTGAGTAAACAAGGATATCATCCACGAACACAAGAACAAACTTATTCAACTGATCCCTGAATACTCGATTCATAAGATCCACAAAGTAGGCTGGTGCATTGGTCAACCCAAATGGCATGACCAATCACTCATAAAATCCAGACGGCGTCCTGAATGCCGTTTTCGGAACACTCTCATCTGCTACTCGAAGCTGATGAAATCCTGTCGCGAGGTCCAACTGGGAGAACACTCTTGCTCCTTCCAGTTGATCAAACAAATCATCTATCCGTGGTAGAGGATACTTATTCTTCCTCGTCACCTTATTCAACTCGCGATAGTCCACACACAAACGAAGGGAACCATCTGCCTTAGTGGCAAACACAACTGGTGCTCCCCACTCGGAGACACTCCTTCTAATAAATCCCTTCTTTAAAAGATTGCTGACTTGCACCCCGAGCTCTCGCTGCTCCCTTGGTGCCATGCGATGAAGTGGCATCACTATAGGTCTGGCATCTTTCACTAAATCAATACGGAACTCAATCTCTCGGTGTGGTGGAAGCCCGGTCACCTCCTCGAAGACGTCCGGATACTGGCCAACCACGGGCACATCTGACAACTCATCCTGCGGGAAGTCGACGGAATTTACAAAACTAGCCATAACCCCATCACTAGGTAGACTACCAAACACTACCCTCCGCCCATCATCCACCCTCACTGTCACCAAAAAGCCCTCACAGTCTACCACCACCCCGTATCTTTGGAGCCAATCGACTCCCAATATAATGCCATACCCAGTAAAGCCCAAAACAAAGCAATCACAAACAAACATACATCCATGACTCGATAAGACCAAATTCCTGCAAATCATACTAAGGCTAGTCGAACCACCAATCGGGTTCGTCACAACCAATGGTCTATCGACTATCTCGGGTTCCAGTCCCAACCTATCTACCAGGTCACTAGATATGAAGGAACGGGAAGCCCCAGTATCAAACAAAACTCGAACTGGTACATCATAAATAGAAAGCATACCTTGAATAACAACATTCTTTCCTTTCTCCGCCGCAGTTGGGGAATTCGACGAAGAAGGAACAACATCAATAGCATATGCTTTCACAATCTGCTTCTCCTTAAGAGGTTGCGGACACTTATCCTTGAAATGTCCCACTTGACCACAGTTGAAGCACTTCTTATCTGCTAGCTTGGCCCGACAATCTTTAGCATAATGGCCCTTCTTACCACAACTGAAGCACTCAACATCCTTCTTGCTCTTTTTCTGGCCACCTTTTGATTGGTCCCGCTTCCTCTTATTCTAAGAGTTATTCTTGCCTCCACCGCCTGCTTGCGGCTTTGGCCCTTCTGCAGATGCAGCCTCAGTCTTTGACTTAGGGTAAAGACTCTCCTATCTCAAAGCTTTCCCCACGATCGATTCAAAAGTCTCATCGATGTGGTTGATAAGCCTTTCCCCCAAGTATCCATCCAAACCAGTTATGAACTTCTCATTCTACTTCTCAGGAGTATCGATAAGAGATAGTCCATACTTCGACAAAGTGTCGAACTCAGCAATATAATCAGAAACTGCCCTTCTGTTCTGCTTGAGTTCCAAGAACCTCTTGAACAACACTGACTTCTGGGCAGCTGGAATAAACTTCTCGCTAAAGCGTGCCTTGAACTGATCCCAAGTAACCTGATCTTCGGGAGTAGCTGTTCTAATGGCATTCCACCAATTCATCGCTCGCTCTTGCAGCTGACGAGACGCTAGCCTTCTCTTCATCGCATCCTCAAGACCCAAGTCATCGAAGATACGGTCACAGCTATCCATCCAGTCCTGAACATCCGTGGCCGACTCCGTCCCGTGGAACGGCTTCCCACCAAGATTAGTGTAATCCTTGCACAACTTGGCGAAATCGACCCTAGGCGCCTGCATTACTGGGCCAACACCAACTCTGGGATTGGGAACTGCCCCTTGCACTTCTCTAAGCATGTCTCTCATGAGGTTAGTAAACATCGCCCTCATGTCAGCGGCATTACCCTGGTTGGTTCCTCTACCAGCACCCCTCATGTCTCGGCTCATCGTCAATCTGAAAAAGGGAAACGATTAACGACCCCATAGTGGTGCTGGTGCAGTGCGACTCCATTCTTATACTACTAATAGTATATATATATACATAGCTTTTGAAAACCAAAGTAATCACAAATACGCGCTCTCATATACGTACTATGTCTCCCTAGTGTCTTTCCCTAGGTTAACTACGCAACCTAGAGCTCTGATACCAAGTGTGACGGCCCGCCCCGCACCAACCGACATTTACTCCAAAGGTGCGCTGTACACATGTCCAGTTAGCACGGAACGGGTCGCCAGAAGGAAAAAGGAAGAAGGAAATGAACATACAAGCAACCTGTAGAATGTCTCACAGCGCATAGAACAAAATATAATAATAACATACTTGACATAAAACGGGAGAGACAGTGCATAAGCTAAAAATCAGAACTAAGCATCATAGCAGCGGAAATCCAAAACATAGCTTATTACAACTTTTCAAACTGTCTCAAAGCAAAAGCAAGATAAAAGAGGTACACTACTAATGCCCAAGTAGCGACCACCAACGACACAGGGAGAATGTGTATATATATATCATACGTGAAAGCCTCCTGCCCGCCTCCGAATCAGCTACTCGCGCATCACCAGCTGACCTGTCTCTAGTATGCTCGTGTGAGCACCCAGAGTAATAAGAGGAGACATAAAACTCTGGGTCAGACATAAAGCCTGGTATGAGCGATAAGCATCTAAAGTGAACAATAACAGGTAGACTAAAACATACCTGAACCTGGACCTGCAACCAAAGAGTTAGCACTACATACTGTACAACACTCTAAGGTACCATATCAAACGGTGTAAAGATACGGAGGTGGGGGAGGTGTGCATGTCATAACGATGGCAAACAATCAAGCATAGCATCCATCCTCACATCTCTCACTCAGTGCGTAAAGCATACGATGTTCACCACTTCGATCACCCAACATACCTTGCTACGATCACTCTGCCCCATGAAGTCATAAATGGCTTCACTGCACTGATAACGTAGCCACTAATTCCTCGCTATGTCCACTTGCCCCATGGAGTTATTCACCCCATCTGCGCTGGCTCATAGCCTTACCAATCCTTACTATGTCCACTTGCCCCATGGAGTTATTCACCCCATCTGCGCTGGCACATAGTCTTACTACGCATCACCTTGCCCCTCAGGTCATAATGACCCTACTGCACTGATAACGTAGTCTTGCTACCATCACCTTGCCCCTCAGGTCATAATGACCCTACTGCACTGATAAGTAGCCATCATTCCTTTTTAGTGGTGAATCGAAGTTATGAACGTCGACAACTCCTTAGCACACGTCCCGCAACAAAGTCCAACCATGAAGTGAACTCATTGGTTCCCAACTGGATCCTGAGCTCTAACTTCCCATATTGGACTACCTTTGCATCTCGGGTTATTTGTCAACACTGGGTCGGGTCGGATTCCTCCTCAAGCCATCGGTTCGGGTCAGGTGTCCTCCATCGGTTCGGGTCGGGTCTCCTTCTGGTGCGATTCGGGTCGGGTCTCCTTCTGGCGCGGTACGGGTCGGGCGTTTCTCCTCGGTTAGGGTCGGGTGCTATTCCTCTCCAGTTCGTGCTTCCGATCCGTCTCAATGCTCCCTTCACATGCTCCTATCCGATCCGTTTTCATGCTTCCGCTCCGATCCGTCCTCCTTAATCCGATCCGATCCCAGTTCAGCTAGCGTGGCCTTCCTTTTTGCCACTTTTTCCCAAGTGCCAGGTTCCGATCCGATCGGGTTCCTTGCTCAGTTTAACATATCCGATCCGAGCCCCATATCTGATCCGATCCGAAGCCTGCACTGTTTTCTGAAACTGTTCCAATAAGTATTTACGCCATTCGACGACGTTTTCGACCATTCTAACTATTGAAATCAATCACAAAGCATTTCATACAGTCATAGCAACATGCATAATCAACCACAAACATCAAAACATCAACATGATAGGTTAAAATGGATCAAACATACCCAAAATCCCATATTTCCCCTTAAGCATGTTTAGGTGAAACTAATGATAGGATTAGCAAAACTTAACCAAATTAACCCAAATTCATATCAGAGGTCTAAAACATCATTTAAGAATTTATGAACATTTTTCCTGAATTTTATCATGCTTAAATTCGCTTAATTAACATTAATTACCCTTAACTAACCATAATTAGTGTAAAACTATGCAAATCACTCACCTTAGCCACAAATAAACTAAGATCTGAAATAAATCTCTGATTTGATATGAATCTCAATGCTAAACAGCAGCTCCAATGTTGCTTTGGGGTAGATCTTCCTTGATTAGAGGTTGCTAAGCCAAATCCTTGACAAAAAGGTGATTTGGAGGTGATTTAGAGGTTAGAGGCCATTTTTAGGATTCCTTGGTGATAAGTGGAGGCTAGAAAACTGAAATGGAATGATTCTCTATCTCATTTCAGCCTCCCCATAACCCTAATCCCGAAATGGGTTATGGGCCTACTCACTAATCACCCAATTTGGCCCGATTATGCAGTTTTTCACCCTCCAAACCTTATTTCAGCCATATCTCCCAAACGGTAAGTCCGTTTGGCTATTATGACCACTCTACGGAAAGGTAAACCATCAAACGAATCAGATGGAAGTGGTTTCAGGTCAAAATTCCTTTCCAATCAAAAGTTATGGCCAAAACAGAACCAACTAAGGGCAAAATGGTCATTTAGAAATCGACAAAAATCATGAACATGGGAAATGATTCTAATGGATGTTTCCCAAAATTACATGACCATACGACTTCATATGGGAAAGAAATAAATATTCTACGATCCCCCGATGCATAGAATGCGGGTTTTTACACTCTCCCCCCCTAAAGAAATTTCGCCCCTGAAATTCCATAATCAAAACACACACAAAGGTCCCGCATGCCTATCAATCATAAAACAACAATCAAACATGCAAACAAGCAAAACAAGTCTACCCTAGCATGCGGAAAACTAAATTACGAAGTAAGTCCTACCAGGCAAAGAGTTCTGGATATGCCTTCCTAATGCTCTCCTCTGTCTCCCAAGTACAATCATTCTCGTCCTCGCCCCACTGAACCTTGACTAGCTTCACTGCCTTCCTTCGAAGTTGCTTCGTATCGTGCCCCACAATACGAATCGGCTTGCGGTTCCCAACCGCCTCGGGTTCTACTTCGAAGTCCTCTAACTAATCAGGTGAAATAGTCATATCTGAGTCGTGAATGAACTTCCTTAGTTGGGAAACATGAAATACATTGTGAACTCCTGCCATCTTCTCTGGTAAGCCAACTCTATACGCCAAATTCCCGACTAGTTCAAGAACAGGGAATGGGCCAACAAATCTTGGTGCCAACTTGCCTCTCCTGCCAAATCGTATCACGCACTTCAACGGAGAGATCTTGACAAACACCAAGTCACCAACGGAGAATTTCAAGTCTCTTCTCCTTTTATCAGCATAACTCTTCTGCCTACCTTGGGCAACCTTCATTCGTTGCTGAATGATCTTAATCTTATCTGAAGTTTCCCTCACCACATCTGGTCCAAGCATAAACTTCTCGCCAGTCTCTATCCAACATGATGGTGAGTTGCACGGTCTTCCGTACAAAGCTTCATATGGAGCCATACCGATACTGGATTGGTAACTATTATTATATGCAAACTCCACTAGATGCAAATGGTCATCCCATGATCCACCAAAATCCAATACACAAGCTCTCAAGAGATCTTCCAACATACGATTCACCCTCTCCGTCTGACCGTCAGTCTGAGGATGATACGCGGTACTGAGATGTAATCCTGACCCTAGGGCCTCTTGTAAGCTCTTCCAAAACCCACTAGTGAACAACGGGTCTCGGTCACTCACAATGCTTTTGGGTACTCCATGAAATCTCACTACCCACTTCATATACAATTCTGCCTACTTGGCTGCCATTCTGGTCGATTTGACTGGTATAAATCTTGCGCTCTTAGTCAACAGATCCACAATTACCCAAATGCTATCGTATCCCGACCTAGTCCTCGGTAAACCATCGATGAAATCCATCGAGACTTGCTCCCATTTCCATTCGGGAGTTTCTAATGGTTGCAACAACCCACTAGGCTTCTTTTGCTCGGCTTTAACTAGCTGGCAATTCATGCATTTGGATATAAACTTCCCAACGTCTCTTTTCATCCCTTCCCAGTAGTAAGTCTGCTTCATGTCTCGATACATCTTATTACCACCGGGGTGTATAGTCAGTTTTGAGTGATGACATTCTCTAAGCACTTCATCTCTCAAACCATTCACGTTGGGTACAACTAGTCTTCCATTCTTTCTAAGCCATCCATCTCGATCAAGCCCATATACATTCATCTCCTCATCGATACCTATCTCTAACTTGTAGATGATTTCCAATAGATTAGGATCGTCCCTCTGGCTGGAACCAATCCGCTCTATCAAAGTGGGTCTGATCGCCAAACTAGCTAGCATAACTGGATCCAATTCGCACCTTAGTCTGAGATCAAACCCCACAATATACTCCAGTTGCTTCCACTCAAGAAACATTGCCCCTAAGCTGGCATGTCTCCTACTCAGGGCATCGGCTACCGCATTACCTTTCCCAGGTGTGTATGCGATATCAAAATCATACGAAGCCAAGAACTCTAACCATCTCTGCTGACGGAGATTTAGATCTTTCTGAGAGAAGAGATACTTTAACGATTTATGATCGGTAAACAACTCAAATCGTTCTCCCAAGAGATAATGTCTCCACATCTTCAATGCGAACACAATCGCTGCTAGTTCCAAATCATGGGTAGGATACTTCTTCTCATGCGGCTTTAGCTGTCGACTAGCATAAGCTACAACCCTACCTCCTTGCATCAATACAGCACCCAGTCCGGTACCACAAGCATCCGTGTATACCGTCATCTCTTCATTCCCTTTAGGAATGACTAACACTGGCGCACGCGTCAACTTCCCCTTTAGACTCTTGAAGGCATCCTCACACACTCCGTCCCAGACGAAGGACTGATTCTTCTTAGTCAACTGAGTCAACGGTGCTGCTATCTTGGAGAAGTCCTAGATAAACTTACGATAATATCCAGCTAATCCCAAGAAACTTCTTACATCTATTGCATTCTTGGGCGTAGGCCAATCCTGTACCGTAGCCACCTTCGCAGAGTCCACGGCAATACCACTCTCTGAAACAACATGACCCAAGAATATCACTTCCCTTCTCCAAAAATGACACTTAGAGAATTTCTCTTTCAATTGGTGTTTCCTCAACACCTCCATCACTATCCTCAAGTGTCCCTTGTGTTCCTCCTCTGTCCTTGAGTAAACAAGGATATCATCCACGAACACAAGAACAAACTTATTCAACTGATCCCTGAATACTCGATTCATAAGATCCACAAAGTAGGCTGGTGCATTGGTCAACCCAAATGGCATGACCAATCACTCATAAAATCCAGACGGCGTCCTGAATGCCGTTTTCGGAACACTCTCATCTGCTACTCGAAGCTGATGAAATCCTGTCGCGAGGTCCAACTGGGAGAACACTCTTGCTCCTTCCAGTTGATCAAACAAATCATCTATCCGTGGTAGAGGATACTTATTCTTCCTCGTCACCTTATTCAACTCGCGATAGTCCACACACAAACGAAGGGAACCATCTGCCTTAGTGGCAAACACAACTGGTGCTCCCCACTCGGAGACACTCCTTCTAATAAATCCCTTCTTTAAAAGATTGCTGACTTGCACCCCGAGCTCTCGCTGCTCCCTTGGTGCCATGCGACGAAGTGGCATCACTATAGGTCTGGCATCTTTCACTAAATCAATACGGAACTCAATCTCTCGGTGTGGTGGAAGCCCGGTCACCTCCTCGAAGACGTCCGGATACTGGCCAACCACGGGCACATCTGACAACTCATCCTGCGGGATGTCGAGGGAATTTACAAAACTAGCCATAACCCCATCACTAGGTAGACTACCAAACACTACCCTCCGCCCATCATCCTCCCTCACTGTCACCAAAAAGCCCTCACAGTCTACCACCACCCCGTATCTTTGGAGCCAATCGACTCCCAATATAATGCCATACCCAGTAAAGCCCAAAACAAAGCAATCACAAACAAACATACATCCATGACTCGATAAGACCAAATTCCTGCAAATCATACTAAGGCTAGTCGAACCACCAATCGGGTTCGTCACAACCAATGGTCTATCGACTATCTCGGGTTCCAGTCCCAACCTATCTACCAGGTCACTAGATATGAAGGAACGGGAAGCCCCAGTATCAAACAAAACTCGAACTGGTACATCATAAATAGAAAGCATACCTTGAATAACAACATTCTTTCCTTTCTCCGCCGCAGTTGGGGCATTCGACGAAGAAGGAACAACATCAATAGCATATGCTTTCACAATCTGCTTCTCCTTAAGAGGTTGCGGACACTTATCCTTGAAATGTCCCACTTGACCACAGTTGAAGCACTTCTTATCTGCTGGCTTGGCCCGACAATCTTTAGCATAATGGCCCTTCTTACCACAGCTGAAGCACTCAACATCCTTCTTGCTCTTTTTCTGGCCACCTTTTGATTGGTCCTACTTCCTCTTATTCTGAGAGTTATTCTTGCCTCCACCGCCTGCTTGCGGCTTTGGCCCTTCTGCAGATGCAGCCTCAGTCTTTGACTTAGGGTAAAGACTCTCCGATCTCAAAGCTTTCCCCACGATCAATTCAAAAGTCTCATCGATGTGGTTGATAAGCCTTTCCCCCAAGTATCCATCCAAACCAGTTTTGAACTTCTCATTCTTCTTCTCAGGAGTATCGATAAGAGATAGTCCATACTTCGACAAAGTGTCGAACTCAGCAATATAATCAGAAACTGCCCTTCCGTTCTGCTTGAGTTCCAAGAACCTCTTGAACAACACTGATTTCTGGGCAGCTGGAATAAACTTCTCGCTAAAGCGAGCCTTGAACTGATCCCAAGTAACCTGATTTTCTGGAGTAGCTATTCTAATGGCGTTCCACCAATTCATCGCTCGCCCTTGCAGCTGACGAGACGCTAGCCTTCTCTTCATCGCATCCTCAAGACCCAAGTCATCGAAGATACGGTCACAGCTATCCATCCAGTCCTGAACATCCGTGGCCGACTCCGTCCCGTGGAACGGCTTCCCACCAAGATTAGTGTAATCCTTGCACAACTTGGCGAAATCGACCCTAGGCGCCTGCACTACTGGGCCAACACCAACTCCGGGATTGGGAACTGCCCCTTGCACTTCTCTAAGCATGTCTCTCATGAGGTTAGTAAACATCGCCCTCATGTCAGCGGCATTCCCCTGGTTGGTTCCTCTACCAGCACATCTCGTGTCTCGGCTCATCGTCAATCTGAAAAAGGGAAACGATTAACGACCCCATAGTGGTGCTGGTGCAGTGCGACTCCATTCTTATACTACTAATAGTATATATATATACATAGCTTTTGAAAACCAAAGTAATCACAAATACGCGCTCTCATATACGTACTATGTCTCCCTAGTGTCTTTCCCTAGGTTAACTACGCAACCTAGAGCTCTGATACCAAGTGTGACGGCCCGCCCCGCACCAACCGACATTTACTCCAAAGGTGCGCTGTACACATGTCCAGTTAGCACGGAACGGGTCGCCAAAAGGAAAAAGGAAGAAGGAAATGAACATACAAGGAACCTGTAGAATGTCTCAAGCGCATAGAACAAAATATAATAATAACATACTTGACATAAAACAGGAGAGACAGTGCATAAGCTAAAAATCAGAACTAAGCATCATAGCAGCGGAAATCCAAAATATAGCTTATTACAACTTTTCAAACTGTCTCAAAGCAAAAGCAAGATAAAAGAGGTACACTACTAATGCCCAAGTAGCGACCACCAACGACACAGGGAGAATGTGTATATATATATATCATACGTGGAAGCCTCCTGCCCGCCTCCGAATCAGCTACTCGCGCATCACCAGTTGACCTGTCTCTAGTCTGCTCGTGTGAGCACCCAGAGTAATAAGAGGAGACATAAAACTCTGGGTCAGACATAAAGCCTGGTATGAGCGATAAGCATCTAAAGTGAACAATAACAGGTAGACTAAAACATACATGAACCTGGACCTGCAACCAAAGAGTTAGCACTACATATTGTACAACACTATAAGGTACCATATCAAACGGAGTAAAGATACGGAGGTGGGGGAGGTGTGCATGTCATAACGATGGCAAACAATCAAGCATAGCATCCATCCTCACATCTCTCACTCAGTGCGTAAAGCATACGATGTTCACCACTTCGATCACCCAACATACCTTGCTACGATCACTCTGCCCCATAAAGTCATAAATGGCTTCACTGCACTGATAACGTAGCCACTAATTCCTCGCTATGTCCACTTGCCCCATGGAGTTATTCACCCCATCTGCGCTGGCTCATAGCCTTACCAATCCTTACTATGTCCACTTGCCCCATGGAGTTATTCACCCCATCTGCGCTGGCTCATATTCTTACTACGCATCACCTTGCCCCTCAGGTCATAATGACCCTACTGCACTGATAACGTAGTCTTGCTACCATCACCTTGCCCCTCAGGTTATAATGACCCTACTGCACTGATAAGTAGCCATCATTCCTTTTTAGTGGTGAATCGAAGTTATGAACGTCGACAACTCCTTAGCACACGTCCCGCAGCAAAGTCCAACCATGAAGTGAACTCATTGGTTCCCAACTGGATCCTGAGCTCTAACTTCCCATATTGGACTACCTTTGCATCTCGGGTTATTTGTCAACACTGGGTCGGGTCGGATTCCTCCTCAAGCCATCGGTTCGGGTCGGGTGTCCTCCATCGGTTCGGGTCGGGTCTCCTTCTGGTGCGGTTCGGGTCGGGTCTCCTTCTGGTGCGGTTCGGGTCGGGCGTTTCTCCTCGGTTCGGGTCGGGTGCTATTCCTCTCCAGTTCGTGCTTATGATCCGTCTCCATGCTCCCTTCACATGCTCCTATCTGATCCGTTTTCATGCTTCCGCTCTGATCCGTCCTCTTTAATCCGATCCGATCCCAGTTCAGCTAGCGTGGCCTTCCTTTTTGCCACTTTTTCCCAAGTGCCAGGTTCCGATCCGATCGGGTTCCTTGCTCAGTTCAACATATCTGATCCGAGCCCCATATCCGATCCGAAGCCTGCACTATTTTCTGAAACTGTTCCAACAAGTGTTTACGCCATTCGACGACGTTTTCGACCATTCTAACTATTGAAATCAATCACAAAGCATTTCATACAGTCATAGCAACATGCATAATCAACCACAAACATCAAAACATCAACATGATAGGTTAAAATGGATCAAACATACCCAAAATCCCATATTTCCCCTTAAGCATGTTTAGGTGAAACTAATGATAGGATTAGCAAAACTTAACCAAATTAACCCAAATTCATATCAGAGGTCTAAAACATCATTTAAGAATTTATGAACATTTTCCCGAATTTTATCATGCTTAAATTCGCTAATTAACACTAATTACCCTTAACTAACCATAATTAGTGTAAAACTATGCAAATCACTCACCTTAGCCACAAATAAACTAAGATCTGAAATAAATCTCTGATTTGATATGAATCTCAATGCTAAACAGCAGCTCCAATGTTGCTTTGGGGTAGATCTTCCTTGATTAGAGGTTGCTAAGCCAAATCCTTGACAAAAAGGTGATTTGGAGGCGATTTAGAGGTTACAAGCCATTTTTAGGGTTCCTTGGTGATAAGTGGAGGCTAGAAAACTGAAATGGAATGATTCTCTATCTCATTTCAGCCTCCCCATAACCCTAATCCCGAAATGGGTTATGGGCCTACTCACTAATCACCCAATTTGGCCCGATTATGCAGTTTTTCACCCTCCAAACCTTATTTCAGCCATATCTCCCAAACGGTAAGTCCTTTTGGCTATTATGACCACTCTACGGAAAGGTAAACCATCAAACGAATCAAATGGAAGTGGTTTCAGGTCAAAATTCCTTTCCAATCAAAAGTTATGGCCAAAACAGTACCAACTAAGGGCAAAATGG
Organism: Allium sativum; assembly: GCA_030737875.1. NCBI lineage: Eukaryota > Viridiplantae > Streptophyta > Magnoliopsida > Asparagales > Amaryllidaceae > Allium > Allium sativum. The sequence goes on along the minus strand of CM060916.1, from coordinate 1,038,275,171 downwards.
TCATTTAGAAAACGACAAAAATCATGAACATGGGAAATGACTCTAATGGATGTTTCTCAAAATTACATGACCATACGACTTCATATGGGAAAAAAATAAATATTCTACGATCGCCCGATGCGTAAAATGCGGGTTATTACAAAAATGGACTGCGTCATTGTGTTCATCTCGGAATTCTGCTTAAGATAGACTCTAAATTCTTGTAAAACATACATCGTATGAAGAGGTTACTAAGGTGTGAAGTTTGTATACACATAAGTAAAATATATATATATATATACAAAATCAAGTCCAGAAAATCAAAAATCAAAGAGCGGGAAAGGGAGGGAAATCGACGCATTAAGGTCGACCCTTACAAGGGGGTGTCGACTCCAGGGTCGACCCCACCCAGATCTGGGGTAGATCCATTATGTGAACCGGGACTTGTTTCTTGACCAGATTTGTTGACGGTAGGCTATAAATAGGACCTTATTTCTATTATTTTATTCATCAAAAACAATGGAGACAACGAGATGTTGCCCCAACTCAGATTGAATTAGCCTATTCTTCTGCAACAACAACTTATATGTATACAAGAATCTCTGCTGCAACATCAACCGTCATTACTCTGTTCTTTAGATCCAGTCACAGTGAGTTTATGTTGCATTTAGATATAAACATTTAATAAGTAATCCTGACATGTTTATAAGTTGTATCTAAACCTGAATCATAACTAAACAGATCTGCCACTACTTGTACACCTAATCTACTGTTTAGTTCTCATATGCCTATTCCTGATATGCCTATTCGGTTATTATGCCTAATTATGTCATCATATGTCCATCCTGCTACTATGCCTATTTCTGTCACCATATGCCTATTTCTGACATTGTATACCTATTTTGTTATTATACCTATTTATGTTCTCTTCTCTCCCTCCTTCCCTTTTTATTTTATAGCCAGGCTACCTTCGAGCCTAGGCCTACTGCTAGAATATGCGAACGAACAAAATTGGGGCATAACTTGTACTGTAAAACATGATTAGGATTTGGGCATAACCTATACCTTGATCTAAAAACTTTAATTTGGGGAATAACTTGTATAGTGAATCAGACTGCGATTTGGGGGCATAACCTTTGATGAAGATGAAAAAATGTTTAAGAATGAACATGCCTAAATTTATAGTAAATAGAAGTATGTCCGGAACCGCCCGGCAAATCCAGCATCCACAAGTGGTTAATCTAATGTAAAGGATCTACGCATAAATGTACACGTAACGGTGCTAAGACACGAGGTTAAGTCCGACTTATGGTAGACGTCTGCCCGAAACCGCCTGTAATGACCCGCATTGTCAGAGGTATTATAATTAATTTATTTAATTATATAAATAGTGATTTAGGGAATTAAATCGTCGTTAATTAAATTATAGTGAATATTTTTTTAATTAAATAATTAAATAATATATTTAATTCAGGAATAACCAGAAATAGTGAATTTGACAATATAATGTGAACTGGGTCGTCCCTTAGATTTAATTCAGCTTAGAGTTGAAATATATTGATGAATATATTCAATCGACGTCAATTTGAAACGTAGAGTTTTAATATAATTAAAATAGAGCACGAAATGGCACGGCAGTTCGCTATTTGGCGAGTCGAACTTCAACTGGATATACAGAGTTCGTTTTAAATTGGATTTCTGTGAAACAAGAAACGTGTGGAGCTAGTGGAGTATATCTTTCTAGTGGAAGAGAAACATCGGGATTTCGTCGTGTAGATTTTGAGTTATGTCCAAATCAAATTCTTAGAAATGTAGCGCCCTGACCATAACGATTTAATTATATTTTATATAAGGATTTAAATAGAAATCGAACATCGATATAACTCTGACGATGTAATACCGAGTTGTAAATACATACAGGAATATCCTGGAGCTGTATGATATTCCACTGTGAATATAGACGATAATATTTATTTTTAAATATTAAATTTAATTATATTTAAATATATTTATATATTTAAATAGGCTAATTAGAGCTTTAAAAATAGCCACTTTTGCAAACGAAGTCGGAATTCGACGAAACCAGTTTCGTCGGGTCCGTAATGTCGAACTGTAGTTGCATGTCCAGTTTCGTGATTTTTGGGTATCGTATGTGATTACATGAATTTTTAACGATAATTAAACTAAAAATCAAATAAAGAAATAATATTTATCTTCTATAAATACCCTTAAAATTTCTCTAACCTAATCTAATTTTCCTAGGTCAAACGTTTGGGCCGCCATCTATTTCCTTTAGGGAAATCAAACGTGAATTCCTCTTCAGAAATCTTCAAGATAAAATCACAGAAAAATCCTTAAATCATTCGACTCATATTCTTGGATTCACGACGAACTTCTCTTCAAATCCGTACTCCTATCTGGAAGCTCGATCAGGTTTTCTGCGTCGAAGTCAGGTGTTCGCAGAATGACGAGCTGGCGAATGGAGGATTCGAACAAAAGTAAAACTGTCGGATTCTTTCTAACTGGAGCGTGGGTTCATGACGTTGAGGCGCACCGATGGACACTCTCTGATGAAGCTCCGATGAGACGATGGGGGCACGACAGTCTCGTACAGGCTGTGACCAAGGCGAGTTGACTGGTGATGACATGCTTTGTGTCTTCAGGAGCAGGGTGCGAAGTTCAGGACGGAGAGGGGAAGCTCGAAGTCAGGCAGCGTGAAGGGTTAGTCGATGTACTGTTCAGTGTTTGTTGCAGTATTGGGTTGTGATGTCGTGTTGGCCTCATGCGAATTGGTGAAGAGAAAGGGCATTTGGTCTTTGTGTTGAGGAGTCCTTGGTAGGATTGTGTAGTCGGGTTTTGTTTTCATGAAGACAAAGGGGATGGTTTTGTTATATATAGGAGGCAGTGAGTATTGTTGAGAAGGATGAAGGGGTTTTCATACTGTGATGTTGCTGAGGGATGAAATAATTAAGTATAAGGAGGGATATAAGGGTTGCATAGCTTGTTTCATAGCCACAGGGTATTTCGTCCAACTGGACATGGAGAAGACGACAATCAACATTGATTAAGGAAAGGTTGAGCCCAACTAAACTTCTCTTGAATTTAAATGTAACTTAAATGTATAAGAACTTGTACAATTCATATATTGACCATACTGTATTAGAATTCTGCGAAACAACATCCGTTGGAACCATAACAATGAATACTACGAACCGTGAAGTCTGGGAGTGAAGTGGAGCTCGTTACAATTTATAGCAAAATAAATTGTCCATCCGAATCAAATCGAGCGATGGTTATCGTTATCAATGATGATCGTCCAATGTGAGTAAAACTCACCAACTCTGAACAGTTCAATTTTACAGTGTATTCTTAGAACTGATAAATGATGACTGATTGATGTGCGTTAACTGTTGGTTGAGTTGTTTGTGTATTGATTGAAATCATAAGATAACGATATATATATATATATATATATAAATCATTAATCGAATATTGATCCTTTTTTTTAGAATATTTTATATATGTGTTGTTTAACATCTGTGATGCAGGGGAACAAGTTGGAGGGGTCCAACTGGACTCCTCAATATTTATGATACTGTTATGTTCATATATTGTAATATATGATGTGATATATAATCTGTTTGATTATGTGTGTTTAAATGATATCGATCATTGTGGTTTGCTATTTTAAATATCATAAGAGACACTGGGATGTAAATAGAATAAAGGAATTTTTATAAAATCAATCGACTTTAGAAAAGGAAATATTTTGAAAATAAAGTATTTATAAAGTCATAGGATTTTATAAAGGAGAACATTTATTTAGGAAATAAATAGAAGTATAAAGGAAACATTTATTTAGAAAATAAATAGAATAAAGGAATATTTATTTGGGAAAATAAATAGGATTATAAAAGGAAATTAACGAGATAGAAAAGAGTTAGTCGATTAGAGTTATCAAATAGAAGTCAAATCCAATATAGTTTATTCGAAGGAGTTAATCAGACATAGTTGTTTAGGATAAGTTACCATTTAGCACGACTGCTAGCGTAATTCGCAGGGCTGCAGATAGCTTACGGCGGTCGGATGTTTCCTGAGGGAATCAGGCGTAACCATTGTGATCGCTACGATCTAGAGTCAAGCGAATGGAGTTAAATTCAATATTAGTTATTCGAATAGGAGTTAAACAAATAGAGTTATTCAATTAGAGTAAATCAAAATGGAGTTAAACAGAAATTAGAAACTGACTAGAGATTAATAAGTTGAATAGTTTTCTGGGTATCGATCAGATGTTGGTTCCGGCCTTCGGGGTTTGTACTTGGGAAGTTGTTCTCTTGTTGGTTATAAGTAGAGTCTGATAGATGTGGGATGATAGTGATATGTAAATAAACAATTGGAAATGTTTTCCAGGGTTAATAACGTATATTTTCTAAATATAGAAATGAGGATATATATATATATGTATGGTTGATGATTGATCGATATAATTTCCACTTGGAAATAATATCGTTGTTTGCACACGTGTTTTTCTTTGATAGTTAACTCATCAACTATCGAAGTTTTCGACCATTTTAACGTTGTTAATATGGAGAGACCGGTTGGATTATTATCCGAAGGACCACTCTGTATTGGCATAAGCGTTGCGAATCATATATGCCAAAGATAATTGAAGACGGAGTTATGCAAGGGCTATCCTGTTTACAGAATAGTGCCTTCGGTTTGTCCAGTCCTAGGACAACTTATATGGACGAAGGTCTGACAGAGTATATCTGGTAGATCACGTAAGTTGATCGTTTCAAACGTATTTACGTTGGTGGCGGAGGAATTCGTTTCTCTTAGCTTATACCCGTGGTATTTTTAGGAAAATCAAATTTGTGATTTAGAGGGTACGACGATGTGACGTTCTAAGTGAATGAAGATGTGGTATGTGAAAAGATAAGCATAGCTTCTAGCCTCACATCCGGTAAATGACAAAAATCGGGCAGGCAGCATGGCTAAGTCAGTCGCACCGAAGTAGGGTGTAAAATCACCTATCTAGAGAATATTCATTTGCTTCTTTAATCTATCAATGCTGTCCCATATATATATATATATATATATATATATATATATATATATACGGGAATGGTTGCTGATCCCAACCGTTGGTGATGTACATTCGATACACTCAAGCGAAATGAGTGGTCGGTCATGTGTGGCTGAGTTGCAAGATGTTCTTGTTGAACTCCAGTGTATCGTTCCTAGAGTACACTGATCGGAAGGTGGTTCCATACCTTGTCATAGTTGGAAATTCATTACCCAATACGTGCTTGCAGTTTCAATTGTATACTATATGTAGAACGTGAGATGAAAGCGTTTCTGCTAGATTGATATCTATTTGTACATAGACATTATTATAATATCAAAAGGTTTTTGATATAAAGATATTTTGGATTCTCATAAGGGAAAAACCCGTTCCGTTATACGGCGTGGTCTTATGAGATATCGTTTAATGGCTCAATCTGTTTTAAACTGTTTTACTCATACCAGTCCCATGACTGACCCGGAGTTTACTTTGTTGTTTTCCCTAAACTCTTGGGTGCCTAAATTTGTACGGGCAATCAAGTAGTCGGGATTTACATATATACTTGGAGAGCTTGGAGCAGGAGGCTTCAAGATTTTATAGCTATTATTATTTCCGTTGTTGTTGTAAGTGTTGTACTCTGATAAGTGCTATTGTATACATAACTGTTATATTTCAAAGTCATGTTATCTATTATATGTTATTCGTTCCGCTGTGAGATTCGTGTTACTCTGATGATGTAAGTTCTTCTTTTCTTCTTCTATTCTAAGTTTCTATCTTATCTATCCTCACCCTCTAATTTCTTTCATTAATTACCGGGATTTTTCGATGTTTGGTTAGTCGACATCGTGTTTACGTCGATAACCAAAGTCGCCAAAAATCCGGGTCGTTACACCGCCCGACATATCCAGTATCCACAAGTGGCCAACTTAATGTGAGAGGTCTGGTGAATTAACATGCATGAACGGGAAATGATAATAACCTGTCAACCTGTATTACTTAACCTACTTAAATTTGTGGGGGTTATATATAAACCTGTCAAAATTGTGTAAGGGTTAAGTAAACTTGCTTGAATCAGTGGAGGGGTTAAGTAAATTTGTTAAATTTATGGGGGAGGAAGGGTTATATAAAACTAACAAACTTAACCAGTTTTATATGGTGGGGTTATGCGGGATTGTTAATCTGTTAGGCATAACCTGTCAAAATCCTAGTAGTAGGGATGCAAGCCTAGGGGGCGGCTTGTAACATCTGTTGTGTGGGACCCGTATCAGTTAGTAACGCATCTTAATATCAAAAGTGGGACCTCGAACTAGGTAGTGATCAGGGGAAGCTTAATGAGCTGATTATAAGAGGTTCATCTGAGTGGGGGTGCTGATGGCGCATTCCGACGGACTCATGTGCTTGCATGAATCTTCTTGCTTAGGATAATAAGACGCTATAACATCAGTAGATATGGTTGTGCCTCTCGAAAAAAAAGGGTTACCACTTCAGGAAGTGATACATCCTACTGTGGGGCCAACATAGGGTTTCTACATGATAGGGAGCCGATTGATTGGGTAGTAATTAGGGTACATCTAGTCCTGCTTGTTTAGGAGCCTGTTATTATCGTTGGGGGTAAGACCTGTCATTTCTGTTGGGCTGTCTGTTATTATCGTTGGGGTCAAAACCCGTCACTAGAAGTACACCTTAGTCTACCATCTATTTTGTTGGGATCATTCTGTTTCTGTTATACTAGTAATGGTGCAGAGAAAAGTACTTGGGAAGCGCAATATATTATGTTCTATTTATTCTGTTTATCCTGCTCAGTCTGTTATACATGTCTTATGATACCGTTATCTCTCTCATCCAGTTTATATGCCTGTCATGATGCTTTTACTCATTTATATGCTAAAAGTAACTGGACTCGCCAGACTTTATGTCTGACCCATTTTGTTTTGTTTTCTCTCTCTTATTTTCCCCCTAGGTTCTAAGGGTGGGAATACTCGGGCTTAATTAGGATTCTCTTTTTTGTTTCTGCTTGGAGCTGCTTAGATGTACCGCTTGATTTCATGCTTACCTAGCTATGGCTATTCTTTTTGGGGACTATGCTTTTATATTACTGTACTTTGATGATTTTAGTACAAGGCAGGTATTTTAATTTGATGTAATGGGTTTTCTGTATTTCAGACTTATATTGTAACTGGATTATGGACCACGATGTTTTCTATTTGGAAAATAAAGTTTTTAAATTTCGCTGCTATTTTATGTCTGTCTTGTGATGTTTCTGTTTCTGTTTATCTATAACGCTTCACGGAACTTAATGCATTCTGTTAAAGAGTGACATTAACGGATGTGAGGTGTCACAATTTAGAAGTGAATTTTTATTATTTAAATTTATGTTTGGTATTGTATAAGCAAGATGAATGTATTATCAATTCTTTTAGAAGTAGAATATAAAGATTGATTTGAGAGTCATCATTATGTTTCTATAATCTCTTTCCAACCCTGTAACTAAATGTTCTTATTATTTTCTTTCTATTTATCAAGAAGTTAGAATAAACAAAGTTATAACGTTGTTTGGCATGAACTTTTGGTAGCATTTCTCGGTTATTCTTTGGACTTGTTATATGGAATATTGTGAAAGTTGAGTGAGGTTTATGAGTAGTGAACATTTAATTGAGTATAATGCGGTGGTATGAGACATCATTTTGATATTTTTTTCTATTATTCATTGTCACTAAATGTCACTGATATAATAGGATTGGCGATAATGAGATAATATTTAGTGAAGTGATGCCCATGGAGTTGAGATAGCTTATGGATCTGAGCTAAGTAGGATACCTACATACATACAAACTATGTGTTTTTCTATCATAATATACTCCTAGTTACTACTATTGGAATGAACCAGATGCCTATCACCCATTTTAATGATCTGATCTTGGGATCGCTCCCCGAATCTATGACACACTATAGTTTTTACATCACGGTGGTAAAACTTAGCCTCTTGGGTTACCTACGCCATCGATCTATTACCATATGGCCTAAAAATAGGTCATAAGTGGAAGTCCACACGTTGACGAGCGAGCTAATGGATATTATCATGATTCTGTGAAGATAATCGAAGATTGTTTGAGCGAATCCAAAGGGGTAACCAGTGTGCTTCTAGAGCAGACAAACGACCGTTAGTCTTCCTTTTAGTTTTGACAAAGCGATTGATTGGAATTCAGTAATGATACACTTCACCTAAGTATGAATACAGGTGGATAAACCATATATTGAGATATGAATCTACTTCAGACCTTGCTCTGACATACAACAATTTCCATTATATTACTGCTTATTATGTGATATTTCTAAAATAAGGAGATGGGATTGTACATATGATAAGCATTCAGGGTATAGTGATTTCTCATATCATTTATCATATATGGTTTTACTAATAGGCGATAAATATTGTGTTGATTGATAATAGGATTTTATTATTTGAAATTGAGGGATATTTTTGGGCATTAATTTGCACTAGCCTGACTAAACTTGGTTATGACTCAAATATTGATATTTTTGTATTTTGGATGATGACTTTGATATGGACGATTCACCCATTTAACATTGATTCTACGAATTCCTCGTTTCATATAGTTTGAAAAGAGCGATGACATTTGTATGCATGATTTTGTGATACTCGATATTTTGTGATACTACGGGAATTGTTTATAACACTATAGTTATATATACACACACCATGCATGAATTGTTATATGCATAGATTGACATTTAACATTAGACATAGTCTGACCAACGTATTATTTAGGTAATTGTAACAGCCCGCATTTTATGTATCGGAAGATCATAAAATAATTTTATTTTATTCCCTGAGGGTTGGGTCATTCTCATCTTTTAGTATGTTGCTTATGGGGATGTGAGACATGTCCATAAATTTTACCGATTTTGTTTGTGACCATTTTGCCCCTGTCAGTCTTGTACAGGGCATAACTTTTGAATCAGGTCGAATCAGAGGGTGAGACCTATGCCATTGGAAAGGAATTGATGATTCCCTTTCCGTAGGGTGGTTACATTAAGGATTTGGTTCAGCGGTTTGGGAGAAATCGTTGTTTTAAGGTTTTTCAGTTGGCTGTTCAGGTTTTGGAAGGCTAATGGGCTGATTTGGAGATGGCCCATTAGAGGGTGGGTGGAGACTATAAATAGGGGGTAAGGGGTATGGAGAAAGGTTGGCATTTTCCATTCTCTTATGGGGAGGCTTTGATCTCCTTCTTCCTCTAACATCTTTCCACCATTAAAATTCCAAAATCCAAGGAGGGAAATCGAAGATCTACACCATAAGAGGCTAGATCTACATCGTCTCAAGGGCGAATTCATCGGATTAAAGAGTTTGATTCGAAGTGTTCGCTGTCCGGATTGCGTTTTCATTGCTTTTGCTTAGATTTGGATAATTGGTGAGTGATTTACATCTCTCATTCGGATTCATGCAAGTATATGGGTTTTAGGATGTTAATTTCATCATTTCCATGTTATTTTCCTTAGATCCACACCATGCTAAGTCCATTTTATATATGAATCACCTTAGGATCTGATTTAGATAATTTAAATGGTTAATTTTATGATTTTTCTCAAGATTATGCAAGTTAGATCCGTTTTTATGTTCATATGATTCACTTATCATGTTTTGGGAAATTTATGTGTTTTGATGGAAATTGTTTGCATAACATGTTTGTGATTGCGTTTGGATGAATCGGATAAGCAGGTTTCGTCGGATTCGTCGTTTGGCGAAGTTTTGGTCGAAATCGGAGTCGAATTGGAGATGTGCAGGTTTCTGGTCGGTTTTGGAGGAGCAGAGAAGATTCTGGTCGGTTCTGGAGCAGCTGGTCGGTTTTAGCTTGGTCGTTCTGGAGCAGCTGGTCGGTTTTAGCTTGGTCGTTCTGGAGCAGCTGGTTGGTTTCAGTCTGGTCGCTCTGGAGAAACTAGTCGATCTGGAGGAGCTGGTCGATCTGGTGGAGCTGGTCGGTTTCACCTGGTCGGTCTGAAGGAGCTGGTCGGTCAGATGGATGCAAATCCTGGTCGGTCAGATGGAAGCATATCCTGGTCGGTTTTGACGGGGTCGGTCCAAAGCTGGTCGGTCCCAAGGAGGCGGGTCGGTCCAAAGCTGCAAGGAGGCGGGTCGGTCCAAAGCTGCAAGGAGGCGGGTCGGTCTTGGAGCTGGTCTGGTCGGTCAAGCAAGGCTGGTCGGTCACAGGGTCGTTTTCTGAAAAAGTACGTTTTCGGGTACGAACCAAAAAGGTCTGAAAAAAATATTTTTCGGGGGCAACCCCCCGAACCCTAGCCGCAGCGCAGTGATGTGTTTTGGTTCGGTGATGGCGTGACTTCGAGGTGATTCAAGTAGGAAAACTCGAAGTGATGAATGTGTTCGTTGATCAAGGTGGAACAACGAATACGGAGACAACTCAAAGGTCGTGAGTTGGTGGATAATGGCTGCTCGAGAAGGTTGCTTGAGCTATGAAACATCGTCAAGGTTGGACGATTAGAGATGCGAAGGCCGAGAAGTCATCGTTGTCGTAAGTTCTAGCAGGCTCAAAGCAGGGGTACGATGGGTATCGTTGAAAGGCCCAAAAGACCGGTTGTTGGTCGAGTACCCTGGGTCTTTCTGGTTGGGGAAAGGCCTAGTGTCAAGGTTGGACATTGCCAAGGTTGGGCATATGGAGTTCATGCTAGAACTGGGGTTATCATTAGCCCTTGACATATGGCAAGGTTGGCCGTCATACGATAATGATGGTTTCGAAGCAGGATTGGCAGTGATAGCCAGAGTCGGTCATGGATGATTAGTTGTTCTGTTTGTACTATCTCACATAGATTATCCAAAGTCGAGGGAGACGTTCTTTGAGTGCTTAAGTGATATTGGTCTAGGCCTCTGGCGAGAGTACTTGAGGAATGTTAAACTCGATTAGGGTTGTCTGCGTGAGACTTATCTGGATGTCATGTGTGTTTTCTATGATTGAATGGGTGTTCTGATTTCTATGGATGAATGGTTGAAATGCTTGTCGTAAAGGCTATCACTGTCCGATGTGGGGAAGATAAGGATGAGTTCTTCTCTGGTGTTGTGGGTAGATAAGTTTTTCATTTACCCATTCTCATATACTTTCTTGTTGAAGTTTGTTAGCTGTTTTATCGCTCACTAAGACTATTGTCTGACTCAAGGTTTTATGTCTCCTCTTATTACCTTGGGCTGTTCATCCGGTTGTGGATGGGCAGACTAAGTAGCAGGTTACAGGTAATGGAGCTTAGTGATACGAGGAAGCTGAGCGATGACGAGCAGGAGGCTGGCGTACCAGTTTTATTCTATCTAGTATTTCTGTTTCCGCTGTTTGAGTTGCTTGAGAGTTGTAGTGAGGCCTTATGTACAAACTTGGATATCAGTTGGATAATCTTTCTGGATGTTGAAAGAGTTTCAAAAGTTTGCTATATGATACCTCATTACTATCACCTGTTGTATATGTTCTATTATATTTTATCCTTGCGCTGTGAGTTCTACGACAGGTTTCGATGTGTTCACTTACTATGATGATCGTCCATAGCAGCCTGGCACGCCTTTCAGCGCATTATTCCTCTTGTTTAGTGCAGGGGTTATGGGCGGTCGTCACAGTAATGGTTGGATCGGTATGAGATATTTCAGGTTCTGAAATAATAAGACCAGCTCGTAGATGTTAGGTATTGATAGAGGATATATTGTTATTATATATTATTATGTTTTATGTTACTTCATGTATGTATGTCATTGAGCTGTAAACTGGACTTTGTATCACATAATCTATTATGCTTTATCTGCTTTTCTAACTTAGCGTTCTCTTTTGTTTTTTATGACCACTTATTTTTTTACTGTGGTGTACATCTGTGGAATGTATCCTATGATTTTATGTATTGTTGTTGGTCCAAAGAGAAATTCAAGTGTATATTTCATGTTGTCTCATTCTCTATATTGTTTAATAGTGTTACTTATTAATACTCATGGATAATGGATATCAAGGTGTGATGTTTAATAAATTTACATTCGTAACTCATACCATATTGTACTTTTTACTAATATTAATAATAAGATATTATTGTGCAACATAACACCAAATGTTGTTGAAGTGTCGTTGTGTTGTTTAACAACCTCGAGTTATTCTAATGATTTTGTAGGAAGGATAGATTAGCGTGGAGGGTAACTGAGATCGTATCATATTCCACATTTTGGAGTTTTGGACTTATGCATCATTGGACATAGTTGTAAAAGTAGTTTATTATGTTAATGTGTATTTTGAAGAATGACATTATTATTACGTATTATGTATCTTTTACATTAACTATTGTAAGATGTATTATGAATAATGTTGTTGCCACTATGCTGAGTTGTATATTTTATTATTTCCTGTACTATGTTAGAGAAATTATTTTTGTGCCATTTATTTGAACTAAGCCAAGCATACTATAAGGTGAAAAGTTTTCAAATTTTGTTCAAGCGAATGAGTACATCGTTTAGCCTTGTCAAGTTCGATTCTTCGTGTTTTTCAACTGTATTGAGGATGAGAATACTTTTAAGATATAATTAAGTCGAAAAAGGATATCAAACCGTTAAAAGAAGACAAATAAACAAGAGGAATATTACCAAATTGGTGGTTTCAGATATAACAATATATACTATAATTTCAAAAGTATTACCCTTAGTTAGCATGAGCATAAGAGCTGGGTGATACATATACTTGTATGCCTGAGAATATGTTGGTCCAAAGAGACTGAGATTGATAGGATAACAAGCTTAATGTGAATTGTTCATGCCCTATGACGGTAAACGACAAACTTGATGTTCTTGGAGCAAAATTTCCTTCAAAGTTGGTCTTTATGACAATTTTATTCAATTTGAATTGTTAAAAAAAAAAATAGGCTACTTTTTATTTTTAAATGATAAGAAAATATGAAAGATTGGTTAGAATTTGGTGGAGAAGAGGGAATGTTTGTTGAGAATTTCACAACCCTTCATGAAAAATAAAACTATACGGAAAAAAATTCAGGCTTTTTTGCCTAAAATAGTGAAGCTGAATTGATCCATAGATCTTAGATTCAGTGAGTGGACAAACTAAAGTGACGATAGCTACAAATACATCGAAAATGCTATAAAGAAAAATGAAGTGGAGATCATGAGACATTTATTAATATTTGAAGTTGAGTTCGTCCTTGATTATTTCTCTTATGTTCACATAAGGCATAATTAAGTTCGCTAATGGATTGAATCATTCGTCAAACAAGACACATAATTCGAACTAACAAAGCTCGATGCATAATCAGACCCGCTAATCTATACAAATATCCCAAGCGTGTATGTCAACCATAAGAGCTCGTCATCCTTAGAGCTTTAGAATAATGCTGCAAATTAGAATCTAAAAGCTCCACGGCTAGTTCTACTTCTCGCATCAATTATGTCCCGTTTGGATATATATATATATATATGCAAGCATTCCGTTGCACCCCAAAAGCCCCCTGATTTCCACCTCTCATTTATATTAAAGAAAGTGAGTGGAAAGTGAGAGAGTTAGTGGGAAATGAGTGATGGAAAAGTGGTAAGCTAAAGGGGTGCTCACTTGGGGTGCCATTGAACCTGCCTCATATATATATATATATATATATATATATATATATATATATATATATAACTTATTGAAAGTCAAAATGAACTATATTTTGATTTGCAAAAAAATCGAAAGACAACTTATTTTAGTCAATTCTAGCGAGTCCTTAACTAAAATGTGCTTACTCCAGTAAGTCGATGGAGTCTTACTCCTATACATCAAGTCATTATGCTTTGGTATGTCAGCTAACTCCTCTTCAACCAATTTACAACCATATATGATTATGTATGCATTTTTCCTCGGTGAATAGAAAAGGTCTGTCAACATCAATGTTTTTGAACAACCTCGAATAAATATAAATAAAACCATAGCGAGTATAAACCGTTTGTTTTAAGGTTACCACTTTAAGTCATTGCATCATTTATTCAGATTCACTCAGTTTTACTTATTGTTTGTCCTGATACATGATTCTCTCGACTTCATTACAGTTTTTCTATGATTTTCGGTGCATAGAAACCTCTATGCTACTTTCAGAATTTACTTTCCCCAGGCGTATAATTCGCTCAAGCTTAGATGGGTGTTCCCACAGGCCATCAGGAAGTAACGTAGAAATCGTTCAACTTGTAGTTAAAGAAATGGTAAACTCAAAATAAGCTTTCAAGACTAGAGAAATATAAAGACATTTAAAACCTGGTTTGAAATAACATTTAAACCTTGTATGACATTCAAAATAAAATAAACTACATATGATTTGAAGAAAAAAATTAAAAAAATAAACATATTAACAAAAGGTAAATGATTTTAATAAGAGAATTACCACTCCTAAACATGAAGATTGAATAAGTAGAATATATGATGTGAATGATAATCCACTTCAAAGGAAACACCCTAAGACGATAAGAATATTAAAAGGTTTACGAATAAACAAGATGGAAAAATGTGTAAAGTTGGTATCTTTCATGACCTTGTCTAAATCAATTTAAAAATTAAGATATATTTTCGTCAAGAACATTAAAGGTTAAACCTGCAGCCTCGTGTGTGTTTCATATATGGACACTTATAATTTTTTTTGAATACTTATACTATTCTCATTCATAAACATATAAATTGTTTATTGTTAAAACAAGGTTAATCTAAGCATTCATAGTTACATGTTATCTATTATTATTTATTTATCCTACCACAGAGAGAATATGAGTACATAAACACCTCAAGTAGTGTGATGTAGGGCTGTCAACGGATGCTTTCGGATACGGATAGTGCCCTATCCGTATCCGAAATTATTTTCGGATATCGGATATCCGTATTCGTTTAATTTTCGGATATCGGATATCGGATATCCGTATCCGCTTAATTTTCGGATACGAACGGATATCGGATGTTTATCCGCTCCGCCTGTAATTAATAAATTTAAGAGTATAAATAAAAAAGTTTGGATCAACATAAAATAATTTTTGTATTAATGTTTATAGAAAACAAGGAAATAAAGAAGTATAATGAGAAAACATTGTTTTATACTGATATCCATAAGCATATCTAAAAATATTCCAAAATTAAACACTAAAACTACCATTTTTCACTAAAAATAGACAAAGAATCATATCATAGTAACATCTAACAGTTACAAAATAATTATTAACTCTATTTTTCTGTTTTGAGTTATATATATTACATCAATCAGTCGGACGGATATTTTTCGGATACGGATATCACTATAACCATATCCGTATCTGAAAGCTTTTCGGATATCGGATATCCGTATCCGCTTTTCGGATAATGCCGGATAACGGATATTTCGGATACAGATTCAGACGGATATCGGATTTTTCGGGTATCCGTTGACAGCCCTAGTGTGATGCAATGCAGTCGAAGTGAATGCCTAAGTCTATTTGAATCATATATCACACACGACTTTGTGAAAACAACAATCGAAAATTATACTAATGAGAAGTATCATAAATTAAAGCAATAGTTACAACTTAATGTCATGAATTGAAGCAATAGTTATAACTTAATTCCTTTATCCGTCCAAAGAAAAAAAACATAAACATAATGCTCAAACTTTAGGCTTTATATGTGAAATCATATTCCATACTCCTGTGAACACCGCTGGCACTAAGATCACCCATCTCCAAAGTGAAAATATATGACACTAACTTCTTCACATCAAAAAAGAGAATATACTTTGGCTAAAGAAATTATAAAGGCAAGCATCTGATGCTGATGAAAAGATGAAATGGCTTTGTCCTACCTACCAAACCTAATTTCTTGACAAGTGATGAAAGAATCAAAACCAACTTTTGATCCAGAATTTGCAACATAATAGTCACATATGGGACTCATAAATCAATTGAAATCGGCAGGTCCAACTAGCCCCGTCTTTAGTAATAATTGTAATATTTATATTGCTACGGAAATTATTATAAAACACACCTTATAAATCATATCAAACCTTAATATCAATTTAGAGAAAAAATTAACATATAAAATTCAATTACAAATTTGTTCTCCATGAATTAAAAATATAAATAAAAATTCATATATGCATGTCGTATATAAAACAATCGTTAATTATCATATGTAATATTGAAAATTCAAAGCATCAAAAACTTTGTTACAGAGAAAGTGTACTTTATGCCCAAGTCATTAGACCATATGTACACACCAACATGGACAATCTTTATGTATATTGATTACATGCACATAACATGTAGTATGTACAATGTCCTACCCTTAAGCGTTTACATGATATGTAGTATGTACAAGTATTTAATATAACCATTTCACACTAAGGTTTTCAGTAGCTCATGTGTACAATGCTCGACCGGTTAGTTATGAGGACTATCCAATCTGCAATCATCTCTTAACGCCGTAAGCCATGAGTCGACCTACAAGGAAACAAAAGTTACAAATCTTTTATTTCTGAAAATTATAAAACTATGTAAAACTATGATCTGTTATCCAAGATTTAAAACTAGGACGTAAAATATGTTGATCAATAAAATCAAGAGAGGAAAATTTAAACTCTTTGCCTTACAAACCTCAACAAATATTTAACTTTTGTATACCACTATCCCCAAGTTATCCCCATATGTCCTCATTCTTCCTCTGTATCTTACAGCATAGAATACAAATAAACATAACAAATTGCCATTGTTCCAATTAATTAGATTTAGTGGAGAATATTCTGGTCCTATTACTTTGAGCTGATTTTTTTTTTTTTAAAAAAAAAATGGTTCTCTCACCATTTTCAATCTCTGCAATATTTGTGTTTGTTATGAAGTTTGTGAAGATACTGACAGATTAAATTTTCTCAATGGCAATTAAAATGTCAATCTTACTAAATAAAAAGAAAAGATTAATGAGACGTAAACAACAATACCTGCACTTTAGATGAACTCGAGCACTCAAATCTCAACCCATGACTTGTTAAAATGTAAAATGCATGTATTTCTTCGCCGTCAACCCGAGTAACAGGCGGTAATGACCCAATTTCCACAACAGTGTTTAAGAGTGTAGAATCTTGAGGACTTAAATCTGGAGAAAGAAAAAACAAAATCAGTCTGTTGTTGAAAAGAGAACATAAATTATTTAGATATCCAGAGCTGAACTCAAATATTTCAAATGTACTTCACCTATAATTATATAAATTATCAAGTTTTTCTTTTTAAATGATTCTTCGGTTAGACTGGCTTAGATAAGCCAAGTTTATTGGTTATTCGTGATCACCAATAATACCAGTATATTTTCGAAGGATAACCAGTTGAGCACGTGAATGTAAATTATCCTCAGTAAATACAAATGTCATGCTTCATTACCTACGAGAATAATGCTTGTTCCATTTACACAAATAAACCCAATCTATTATCATATACTACATTGTCTCTGTGTGTGAAATGAGCGCTCACTGACACCCCTATTTTGCAGTAACCCTCTAGCCTCCTTATTTTTACCCCACATTATGGTTTAAATAATAATATTTTATGTCTTTCCACTACACAGATTATTCAATTCCGAACTGGTGGAAATCGAGGGGGCCAAGAGGTGCTGCAAAAATAGGGGTGTTATTGAGCGCTCATCTATATTTATTTTTTCTCTCACCTATCACACGAACCAAATACAAAAAAAACTTGTAGCGAACATGGATCGCTTTAAGATATATCCGCCCTAAATCATAGTGAATGCTGCTCACATATATGTATGCGTGTGTGTATCAGCAAACATTTGATAATCTCATTCATAAAAGACCAATGTGCCAGAAAAATAGAAAGAAATAAGAGGTATATCAGCAGACAAAATCAAAGATTGAAATCAGTTATAAATGGGTATGAACAGTACAAAATAAGTATCAGGTATGAAAAGAGATGTCGCACTACGTTATCTGCTATGTGAGGTCGAAGGGGTCAGTTTTGACAAACATTTAATATAATATTTGAATTTATGTCAATGACTCAAACCAGCAACAAATAGGAACAAATAAAAAAGGTAAATAATAATAATAATAATAATAATAATAATAATAATAATAATAAATATATGAAAAAACAATCTGCTAAATTATATCAGCAAACAAAGTCAAAAATTGAAATCAGCTACGAATAAGCGTGAACAGTATGAATTAAGAACAGATATAGTGCACAATGTTATCTGCTACATGAGGTTCCAAGGGGTCGATTTTGAGAAACAATATTTAATGTATAATTAAAGTTAAAGTCAATGACTCAAACTGGCAACAAATAGGAACATATTGGTTTGTCTTACTATGACACCAATAGAAATAATATCCGATGTAGGCATAAATTCCAGATGCCTTGAAAATCCCAACTTGTGAAATCAGTGAGTTTTAAGAGCATGTAAAAGTTAATAGAATGGTAATTTGATAACACACTCAATGACAAAGGTATATTTCTATTTTCAGACCCTGAAATATCTTGATTGAGTGCTTCTGGGTCCTGAAGGTAAAAGAGAAGTCGACCCGATAGGGTTCACATTTTCCACATCATTGATATACCTATTTATTTAACATTTATTTTGATTTTTGTTCGAACTATTACTAATTGAATAGCCATTTTTAAAGTCCCTATGCTTACATCTGCATGATCTGGTCATTATTGCCCAACTCCTTGTTTTCGACGAATTCAAATCATTGGAAGTTCCGTTTTTATAAACTTCTGATTAGCTGTGCACGGAGGTTCGTGCACTATGATACATTAAAGGTTAATATCAAAAAAATACAATGCCTAGTGCATTCCTCTACCACAGAAAATTTGATGTGATGTATTTAATGTACTGTAAAGCAAAATGACCAGGGTTCCCGAAAAAATTAAGGAAGTGCAAAGGAATATTTCCATTGATATCTACCATTATGCTTGGAAAACCAGATTTGATGCTAGGATAAGATGAAAGGGTTCCTATAATGTCACAATATCATGTTATAAGCATATTTGTTTCAGAGAAAACTGGGTCCGCACATCAGCGTCACATGAAATCTTGTGAACACGGGGTCACACACGTCTATAAAGTATAACTACCTAATTTTTCTATCAAACAGGTAAATCAAGTAATAAGGTCAATTCTAATGTTTTTCCTTAAAGGCCAATTCTACCTAGATACAAGAATTTGCTGAGTACCCCCTTAATTTTAGAAAATATTAGAGGACAAAATTTCCCTTGTAAGATTTATTTACATACCCATGTATCTTCTTTCTCTCTTCTTTCTCATAATCAAGCTAAAATCTTCTAATCATTAAACCTTCTACTCCAAATTCCTAAAATCATAAATATTTTGATTGAATTGATGGATCTTGATGATGATAAAGCTATAATCTACATGAATTAAATAGGCTAGCTAGATTTAAAGTTGTTTTAATTTTATTTTACTTTATTTTGAAATTGCTCAGGTCGAAGAGGAACGGGTGAAAGTTGTATAATCTTGCAATGACAGTGTTGGCTTGTACAACAACCACGCAGGGTAGATGGGAGACTAGATATGTTATCTTGCACTGCAACTATGGGGTAGAGACGTAGAGTACACATTCACATCCTACCTGGTTGAACAGAAAATTACTCAAACCCCGCCTTGATTTACTACTTGAGAGTATAAAGGGGAAAAACTAAGAATAATTTGGATTCACTCGCTAAAAATATGTGTTTAAGGGTTTAGGGGATACTCAGCAAATCAAGATGTTCACATAGAACCAGTCTTCCCAGAATGGTGCATCATTTTTATGCATAATACCAATATGAACCATCATATAGTTCATCATCGGTCGATATTTGATGCTTACTACTGTGCGATTCAGAACAAGGCAGGTGTTTCAAGTAGTTGCATCAGAAGCCTAGCTAGAGAAAATTTACAGTTTTGTATCATAAAAAAATACTCCATCAATGTAAAAGTTGACATTAGCTGACATACATATTTCACGCACTGACAACAGGAACAAGGCTGATGGAATCATAATAATAAACACCACAAGAAATCACAAGTTATTTATAAATTAACCTCCATCATGTTCATGATTCTAACCAAATTTAAGGAAAGCAAATCATACTTATTCAAGGATTCAGGGTAGTATACAATTCTAAGATCCTAAAAAAAGACGCACTTTTCAACTAACTTCATACCAGTAGATTTGAGATAATAGAATATGCATGATCCATTAAGAACAACAAAACGAGGAAGCCAATCATCAATGTCACCATCATCTAATATTGGTGGTTCTCCTGGAAGTTGTGTCCATCTCTGAACATTTTCATATTGAAAAGTGTTAAAATATTGGAATAACATCACTGGTATTATTCTGAGATAAAGGTTAAACTGAATGTTACAGTTCGAATATAGAGATAGCCAGAAAGCCGTGCAGAACTCAAAATTGCATCTATGTGTTCCAACCTACACAGGGAATACTATTTACTGTAAATGATTTAAGCATTTCATAATTTGATCCAGAAATAAATCATGAAAATATAAATGATTAGGAAGTGAAAGGATGAAATAAAAAATGGGGAAAACAACTGAAAGGTCACTATAAACCATGATGAACTAGTCATATATGAGGGCCCCTAATTTTCATAAATAGATTGTAATTCTTTCATTGAAAATGCACCAAAAAAAAAAAAAAAAAAAAAAAAAAAGAAGACTTGTGTGTCCATGTATTGATGGTGATATCAACTAAACACAGTTAGATGCACACATCTGATGATCATCAAGTCTAGTCTAAGACATTATTACTTAGTTTGTGCTACACGCTCTTACGATTTTCTTACATCTATGCCCATAAATCTAACAGAAGTTAAGACCAATTACACTGAATACAATTTAAGTAAAATGGGTGTAGAAATTGGGATGTAGTGAAACTAGACCCAGTGTATACATAGCAGGGTGAATTGCAGAGTACTAGGTAAGCAGAGAAGAGGACCGGGATTCCTCAGCTGAAATGGAGAAACAATGCGAACATTAAGAAAAATGAATGTATCATTGCATTGAAGGATAATCTTATAGAACAGCAATCAATTATAGTCCGTATGGTAGCGTGCTAAGTTAGCAAAAAGGAACATGAGCATAGCAAGGCTGTGAGAGGATGTGAATGTCGGGACTGATACGATAGTCTATGCATATCAGGACAACTGAAATCAATTTATCAAGATAAGCCAACCACTTGTGTTGATGATAAAACCAAACGAGAGACAGCACCAGAAAAATAAACTATCTACCTAAGCTATTACCTTGAATGTTAAATGTCTCATCAAAAGAACGAATAAATCATATCTTATAGGCTCCTTTACGTGAGAACATTAATTCGTCATACTATTGTTTTTTATCACTGAATAAACCTAAACACAATTTAAGAACTTGGCCGCAAGGGCCAACACAATTTAAATTCCTAAATCCGTTTTCACAAAATAAAACATTGAAGTTCTTTTTCATTTCCACCAACAGACTTTGGAGCTTACAAGAATCCTTTGAAATACAATGTGGTACAAGCTGAAAATAACCATTGAACAATGGTCACATAGAATTTATAAAAATCTACGACAACTGCAGATAACTAATTGTATGCCAGTATATTTCTTACTATCAAAATTGCTGAAGTTAAAATAACTAAATGCGCTAATGTCTTATACACAACATATGGGCTGGTGGCCATCGTTCTTAGTAATAAGAACGGTGAAATTAAATCGAACTATATCTTATTATTACGAGTTCAGACGGTAACTGTTGACAACATGAAGATTTTAGAGGTTCGCTTTTTACCTATTTCATGCATAACAGATGCATATCGCTAATCCTATAAAAGCTGAAAGTTAGTTGCAATTAATGATGGTACATAATTATTCATATCAGTCATGTCAATACATCTCAAAACTAATATAAGTTATGTTTCAGCATGACTAGTATAAGAATATCAAGTATGAAAAGTAACAAGGTTGGTGGAAAAGAAGACCAATCCGCAAAATGCTCTCACATATTACGCTATTTGTTAAAATGTCCAAATGGAAGTGCCATGTTAACTTTCATACCACGCATTAAGCCTTTCAATATACAGTGGTTCAACAAATCCAGTGAGAAGATTAAGACTTTTAAACTATAATACAAAATGAAGCATTAACATGTAGGCTCTATAGAACCTCAGAATCTAATAACAAAAGTTAAAAAGGACCATACTGAGCCTTCAGATGATTTTCTCTTTCATCAGCATCTATAATTTCTTGGCGAAGAGCTTCTACTTCTGCACGCGTTAGCTCCATCTATTAATATAAGAAGACCAATTTAATCAACACAGACCATAAGCATCGGAATCAGTTGTAAGCAGAATTAATCAAAAGTTACAACTAAAAAATAAAATAAGCTAAAATTTAACCTTCTCATCATATGGATTCACATTGGATGCCCACGGAAGACGTTGTAAACTAAACAACTTCAATATCGATGCAGCACCCATCACTCTCTTCACAGTTGACAAGTGTCTTTGTGATCTGTATGGTCAAATAATTTGGAAAGCAATAGCAATTAATGGCTTTAAAAAAATGTGATCTATCTAAAGTAACATGCAGAACACCTTGATGAATAATCAGTTCTGCTTCTTGTCTGTGAGCTATCTTCTAACGTTTTCTTATCTTGGAAGTGGTCAGGAAAAATCTCTATTTTTCCATAAACATCATCCATCAAGCTGACTCACTTGAGAAGCTCATCTAGTATTTAAGGATATTATTTTTCCACTTCCAATGTTTGCCTTAGAGAAAATGACGATATGTAGGTTGACTATGTTGGTTTGCTCTATTTCTGCAGTAAAACCTTATGAAAAGGATATCTAGATAAGTTGTTATATGAAATGGCAAAATTGCTAGCTGTGTTTAACGAACAGGGTATGAAGCAAAAATCATAATTGGGCCCCTTATACACATACATATATTGCACAATGTATCATCAAGATATCATGGCATAATGCCAAAATGTTAATTTTCCTATTAAGTCAAATGTAGTTTAGCAAAAACTACCAAAAAACAATAACAAACATATCTGAATATGCGACAAAAGCAAGCCCTGAACATGTGACTTTTTATAAAAAAACATCTACAATATAGCACTCAACCTGCATTACATAAGAGCTAGAATCAATAACCTCATTTATTTAGCATCATTTTGTAGCCCCTTGATATCAGCCTCAAAGTTTATATCTAAATATTTGTTCTTTCTCCTATCACATGGACCAAATATTTAAATATAAATTTGTGATGGATATACTAGAAATGGTGCTAAATAAAAGGGGTTTCGGATCCTAGCTCTTTGTACAAACTTCTACACTTAAAATGACATAGACCTCGGAAAATTTAGACGGTCACCCTTCCCACCCCCTTTTAGGGAAGGCCCTAATAAAAAGTATTGAAGCCGATAATATTACAAAAGAAAACTGTTGACATGTTTTTTTGTCAAAGCAGTCACACGTCGAGTATTTGGTAAGCGACACGCTCAAGCGTCAAAAAGTACAAAGCAGTTGGGTCGAAGTCGCGTCGCAAACACATGGAAACCCAAAGCCTCTATCAGATGGCCCCTGTCGGGTCCAATGGATTCTTAGTCAAGTCGTCATCCGAGCCGAAGGCGAGCCGTCCAGCAGGTCCGGGCGCGGCGCCGGTGGGGGTCCGAGGCCCCACAGTCCCGGCCGTTCCTTCACTTCATATTCACTTCGGACCAGCAGAACCGCGGATTCCTTCACTTCACATTCAGAGACTTCGACTCCCTCGACAGCAGGATTTTCGCCTCATCCACTATCAATTTCGCACCTCACCAGTGGGGTCGAGATTTCGTACCCCACCAGTGGGTCGAAATTTCGAACCTACCTGTGGGGTCGAAATTTCGGACCCCACCTATGGGGACGAAATTTCGAACCCCACCAGTGGGTTCGAAATTTCGAGCCCAGCCAGTGGGTTCGAAATTTCGACCCCCGGGCAGGGGTGCGAAATTTCGAACCCGCACCAGGAGGTGCGAATTTCCTGCACATGACTCGTTCTGGGAGCGAAAATTACTGTTGTGGGCCCTGCTGCTCACCTACTCCCACCTAACCTCCTTCCTATAAATACCTCAAGCCTTGGCCTTCATTTGGATCTTTCTCCCTTGGATTTTTGGACCTTAAGAGCTCCAAAAACTCATTAATGGCTTCCAACACCTCCACCATGACCATGGGAGATGAGATAAATAATTAAAACATGGCATGCATGTTTTCCATCAACACTTGAAGATTAGCAAGCCTTGCTACACTGCCTCCAAACCTCTTGGACATTAAAGTTACCTTGCCCATATTTGACCAAGTCAACGCTTTCCAACGAAGAAGAAGAAGGACAATTCATTCAAAGTTCATCATACATATAGCTTTGTACACAAATATTGTAACATCTTCTGTAATCGGTCAAAGATATGATGAATGAGAATTATAAAGTGGACGTAGGCGTTAGTGCCGAACCACTATAAAAGCTGTGTCTCCTCGCATTTACATTATTTACTGCTTATTTTGATAATTGTTCACACTCACACATTGGGTGTTGGCTGGCGTGCGACAATTTTGCCCGTCAACAAAAACTACTATACTATCATATGTTATTAATTTTACTGCAGTTGAAAGTTTTCTAAATTATTACAGTACACTTCTACGAAACAAATTACACCTATGGACCATGCAGGAAAGGGAGAAGCGAACAGTGGATGACCAACTGCATTTGGTCTATTGTGAATGCTGAAAAGACTAAACTTTCCCCACCACCCTTTTTATCAATAGTCAATCAGGCATGCTGAAAAGGCTAACTGGTGAAAAAAAAAATCCCTTTTTCGATCAAGGTTATTTAAACAAAAAATTATTAGCAAAGGTCCCCAGCTGTATTCAAGTACATAGACGTCGAAAGGCTGAATTCTGCACCAAATATATTATAAGGATGCAATTTTATGCTTCATACATTTCAACAAGTTTACTCCAAATAAACTTTCACGCCTTTAGCCGCCTTTGCAATTCATATATACCTAGCTACTTAGTCATAGATATTCATCACGATTCAATCATATTTATAAAATTATTATATAATCAGGTGTCTGTTAAGTCATAATGTGTAAGGGCTTGAATCCTGATAAGGGGGGTTGAAGCTATAATCTCGTCATATTGACGAGCACACATGTTGTTCGAGACGGAGCGGATCACTGGATGTTAAGACTGACTTTAGAGTTCAGGCGGAGCTCAAACAGAGCTTAGACAAAAATAGGCGTTTGCCACATACATTTCACGCAAATAATATATATATATATATATATATATATATATATATATATATTGAATAGCTACAAGAAATAATGTACGATTTATTTATATTGATGTTGATTGAGTGACCACTTCTTCTTACTTCTTTGCATCCAACTATGGACACATAAAAATGTGCCATGCTGAATCTTTTAGGTATTCAGTGTCATGGTCTGTAATTGTACAACTATGCAGTTTTTATTTTATTTTTGTGCATGACTTATTTAATATTGGTGCAATTATTTGATTTTTGCTGAATTTTTTGCTTTATTATGTAATAATAATATAATGTTGCGTTTTGTTTTTGTTTTCTGCTCCAGTTCTAGCTTTGTTATGCAGAAATAATAATGTTATGCTACAGTTTTTTCATTTCATTGTACAGTTTTTTGATTTAATTGGGCAGTTTTCATTGTTAGATTTTTTAAACGGATCGGGTCGGGTTGACCCTCTTACTAAACGGGTCGGGTCGGGTCGACCCATTTATTAAACAGGTCAAATGGGTTGGGTCTGTTTATGTATTGATTGCATCGGGTCAAATTCTACCCGATCCATTTATGACTCGACCCGACCCATTTGACAGGTCTTGTTCTTAGTTTACTATAAATCATACACACACATGTACGCATACACACACACGTGTGTGTGCGTGTTTACCCATGTAAATGTCTCATCAATAAATTTAAAATGAATCAAGTGCTTTCACAATTACTGAAGTGACAAATTTATCTTAGTAAAGTTTGAATCAGACAATAACTGAATATTTGTATATCAAATTATCTTAAAAATTCAAGTATAATTTTTGGTGAATGATATAATTTTGATATATGGTAAGTTCTTTTGAGTTTGATTAGGAAATCATTTTAAACCAAAATTTAAAAGGCTAACACAATTAAGTCAAAAGTTCAAGAGAGGCTACTATTGCCAAATTTAAAAGACAAAATTAAAGAGTAACTTTTATTCTCAAATATAAAGAAATTTGTAATATTTATTAATTGATTGTTTATATATTTAAAAAACAGAAAAATAATTTAAGCATTGAAATTCTGTAAATACAAAGATGTATGGTAAATTAACAAAATATCCAGATGATTTCATTGTAAATGTATTTAATTTAGTCAAGTAAAAAATAAGGTTATACTAAAAACATCTATTTTTAGCCACTCAAGAAAAACTTGACGCTCAGATGGCGCCTCGGACAAAAGACATAATAAAGTGGTATAATAAAAGGATGGGGCATTTAAATGGCAAAATAGTGCCTAATCGGCGCTCAGCACCTCCCTGGCTGCATAGTCGAGCACCAAATATTTTATTTGATCACTGTTATGACTTTTTCACTTAGCAATTAATATAAGGCAACGTTATTTATGGTGCATAAAGGGGAAAAAAACTTTCTAGATCCTTGGTATACTACGCAACAAATGACCTGCCCCTTTTTGAAACACTGCACATTCATTAGAAATATTTTTCATTATACATTACAAAATAATGAAACACTAGTAATAGTACACAATTGTGCTAATTTTGAATGGTTTGTTTATTGCGAGGGTTATTTTATAACTGTTTATATTTATTCGATATATTTTATCAGATTACAAAATATCATAATTACAATCATATGATGACTAGTCCAAATAAATAACATGTTTAACAAAAAATGGTTGTAACATCATACGAGCAGTTTTATAAAATGTTCAAAACCATTGTATATCCATATTTGTATTTCTTTGTAAATAAATTTTGAAACCAAAATGTTGATAGATCTGTTAGAAAATATATTGGTTATATCTTCATATATATAGAATAATAACAACTCACCTAAGATAAGACAAATATACTGCATGAGAAAACAATAAAAAAAATGACTTGTGTTAATGATAGTACAAAATATTTCAATTATTCAAGAGTCGTCACTATATGCAAACTACATACATTGGTCTTCAAGCATAGAGAGTTCTATTGTAATCCCTTTGTCCTGTATAAAGTGTAAAAAAAGAATGAACAAACCAAGGTTCTCAAAACGATATTTGAAATTTAATTCGTAAATAGTAATGTTCAAACTTTAAATTGAAAACATACTTGAATCATTGATGGTGAACTCGAAAGATTTATATTGTAATATGTGTGTGTGTGTGTGTGTGTGTGTGTGTGTGTGTATATATATATATATATAGAGAGAGAGAGAGAGAAAGAGAGAGAGGAGCGTTCAATGACACCCCAAATAGTGAGCACCCCAAAATCCCCCAGTTTAAGTTGGTGGGAGGTGAGAGAATGAGTAGAGGGAGAGAGAAACGAGATATGTGGTGGAAATCAAGAGACATTTCGGGGGTGTTGCACTGTTTCGGATGTCATTGAACACTCGTCATACATACATACATACATACATACATATATATATATATATATATACACACACACACACACATACATACATACATACATATATGGCAAGCGTTCGGTTGCACCCAAAAAATGAAGCATCCCATTTGCCTTCTGATTTCCACCTCTTCTTTATATTAAAGAATGTAGTGGAGGGGGAGAGAGAGTTAGTGGAGGGGGAGAGCGAGTTAGTGGAGGAAGAGAGAAAGTGATTGTGTGGTGGAAAAACGAGAGGCCAAAGGGGTGCTCCACTATTTGAGGTGTCATTTAACCTGCTTCTCTCTCTCTCTTCTCTCTCTCTCTCTCTCTCTCTCTCTCTCTATATATATATATATATATATATATATATGTGTGTGTGTGTGTGTGTGTGTGTATATATATATGTGTGTGTGTATGAGAAGTGATCCGAGGCACCCCTGTTTTGTAGCACTCATATCCGTTCGTAAGCTACGCTAATCCAAATCCAACAAAAAAAATTATATGTTTAATCCACATATATGTATTACCATCTATCCAAAATTTGAGCTCGTTCCGACATTCGTAGAATAATATATATGATGTTTAACTTTAATGGTTCGAATAAATGTCTGTACGGTAAATAATTTAGCTAATATTTTGAAAGTGTTATGAATGTTGAAACGAGCTCAAATTTTGGATAGATGATTATATATGTGTGGATTGAACATATACAAATTCTTATTGGATTTGGTTTTGTGTAGTTCACGATACGGTAGGGGTGCTACAAAACAGGAGTGTCTCGAAACACTAATCTCTCTCTCTCTCTCTCTATATATATATATATATATATATATATATATATATATATATATATATATATATATATATAGTGGCGTGGTAACAATGGCGTGAATTCAAAACTCAGAATGACGTGCTAAGAGCTTACTATGTGCATATGCTAAGATCCTCACGGACCAGGCTAGGTGCACGAGAGAGGGTTTTACGACTCTGGTGGGTTTCTCTTCTGAACAAATTCAATATATATATACACACACACACACACACGAGGCACGCTCCAGGGAATCCCTTTTTCTTAGCACCCCATTTGCACCTCAATTTGAGCCACCCATTTATAATTAAATAAGTTAGTGGGGAGAGAGAGAGAGTTAGTAGAAGGAAAGAGAAATCGGAATATATGGTGGAAATCAGGGGGCTAAAGGGTGCTGCACTGTTTGAGGTGTTGGATATTCCAGCCCATATTTGGCATAATTTTATGCAAGCATATTTGGCATAATTTTATGCAAGCATATTTGGCATAATTTTATGCAGGCTTATTTGGCATAATTTCATGCAGGCATATTTGGCATAATTTTATGCAAGCATATTTGGCATAATTTTATGCAGGCTTATTTGGCATAATTTTATGCAGGCATATTTGACATAATTTTATGCAAGCATATTTGGCATAATTGTATGCAGGCATATTTGGCATATCTTTTTATGCAGGCCATGCTTAATTTGTGGGAGAGATTTATTGGTTTTGTCTTTTTCCTAGATTTGTTGTGCAAGCATGCCTTTTGTGCAACAATATCTTTTCTTTTAAGGAAAGACATTTGGGAGATTACTCACAATTTTTGTATGCACATTAAAAGAAAAAGGGTTAATATAACCAGATCTGGTCACATAAGGCAGTAGCAGTTTTTGGTCATTTATCATCTTCTTCAAGGTGTTTTGGTTTTCAAGATTGAGCTTCATTCTTGCTCGATACACCGGCTGGCCTGAAGTGCACACATAGGGTGTTCTCTTACACCTTTTTCCATCTCTTATTGTTTTTGGATTCCGGTGATTAGAAGAGAATCTTTTGTAAACATTTTGGGGCTGTTTTCCCCTTTTGGTTTATCAATAAGAGAAGAGGGTAGACTCCTTAAGAGGTCTCGTGGTTTTTACTCTTCACATCGAAGAGGTTTTCCACGTATAAAATTCTTGTGTCTTGCTATTTTACTTTCATCGTATCTTTTTTATTTGAATGGTGTGTTGATTGATTGTCTTGTGTGTGATATTGTGGGTATAGCTTGAAGTAACCCCTAATCGATCCTATCAAATTGAGCTAGAGGTTGGTTATTTATCACACTATGGAGTCGAGCAGTCATAGCTCAATGATTAAGTTGACATCAACCAACTATTCTATTTGGAGACCTATGATGGAAGACTTGTTATATTGCAGGGATTTACATGACCCAATTGAAACCGTCACTAGTTCGAGTGGTATTATCTCTAAACCTTCTAAACCCGATAAAATGGAAGAGAATGAATGGATAAAGTTGAAAAGGAAAACTTTAGGAACCATTAGACAATGGGTTGACAATAGCATTTTTAACCATGTGTCACAAGAGACCGATCCATATGATTTGTGGAAGAAATTAGAAGGTTTGTATGAGAGGAAAACCGCCCATAACAAAGCTTCATTGATTAAAAGGCTTGTTAATCTAAAGTTGAAAGGTGGAAAGTCAGTTTCTGAGCATCTTAGTGATTTCCAAGATATTATTAACAAGTTGACAACTATGAAGATCATTTTTGGTGATGAATTGCAAGCTTTGTTCTTATTGAGTTCTTTGCCAGATAGTTGGGAAACTTTAGTTGTGACCATTAGTAATTCAGCTCCAG
Organism: Allium sativum; assembly: GCA_030737875.1. Classification (NCBI taxonomy): domain Eukaryota; kingdom Viridiplantae; phylum Streptophyta; class Magnoliopsida; order Asparagales; family Amaryllidaceae; genus Allium; species Allium sativum. Next base: position 1,038,244,756 of record CM060916.1, on the reverse strand, counting down.
ATGGTGTGCTATCTTTGGATGTGATCAAAGAAAGCATGTTTAATGAAGAAATTAGAAGAAAAGAGGTTGGAGTTGACAATTCACAAGCTCTTGTTGTGGAGAATAGAGGAAGAAGCAAGAGCAAAGGACCCAAAGGCCGTGATAACTCAAGAGGAAGATCCAAGTCTAGTGATGGAAAGAATCACTTCATATGCAACTATTGCAAGAAGCCTGACCATATTAAAAAGTATTGCTTTCGTTGGAAAAGAGAACATGGGAAGAAGAATGATTTTCAAAAAGAAGGTGATGATAAAAATGTTGCAGCAGTAGCCTCTAAAAGTGATGATGATGTCACTTTAATTTGCGCAACTAGTGAATGTCATCATGTTAGCAGTACAGATTCTGAGTGGCTGGTTGATACAGGTGCTTCATATCATTGTGTTCCTAAGAGAAAGTATTTTTTGAATTATCAAGCAGGTGATTTTGGCAGTGTTAAAATGGGTAACCAGAGTTCAGCAAGCATAGTTGGGATTGGTGATATTCGTGTGAAGACTAATGTTGGATGCATGCTTACATTGAAAGGTGTACGTCATATTACGGATTTGCGTCTTAATTTGCTTTCAGCTCATATTCTTGATCAAGAAGGCTTTCGTCACACATTTGAGAGTGGCAAGTGGAAATTATCCAAGGGATCCATGACAATTGCAAGAGGCGAGTTGTGTTGTTCTTTGTACAAGACATATTTGACTGTATGTTTTGGTGAGCTCAATGCAGTGGAAGAAAAAGATTCTCCTAATTTGTGGCATCGAAGATTGGGACACATGAGTGAAAAGGGTTTGAAATATTTAGCAGGTAAATCTCTTATTCCTGTCAATACTACAATTTCACTTAACCCTTGTGATCATTGCTTAGCAGGAAAACAACATAGAGCTTCTTTTGCTAGAAAGTCTACAAGAAAGCAGGCTAAGTTGGAGCTTGTACATTCGGATGTATGTGGTCCTATTGAGGTTGAATCCAATGGTGGCAACAAATATTTTGTCACTTTTATTGACGATGCTACTAGAAAGACATGGATTTACATTTTGAAGACCAAAAGCCAAGTGTTTGAAACTTTTCAGAAGTTTCATGTTATGGTGGAAAGGGAGACAGAAAGCAAGTTGAAGTGCCTTCGTACAGACAATGGTGGAGAGTATACCTCACATGAGTTCAAGAATTATTGTGCGCAATATGGTATTCGACATGTGAAGACAGTTCCAGGCACTCCCCAACACAATGGTGTAGCTGAGAGGATGAATAGAACCATTGTGGAGAAGGTGCGATGCATGTTGAAGATGTCCGATCTACCAAAGTCATTTTGGGCTGAAGCAGTGAATACAGCAGTTTATCTGATCAACCGTTCTCCATCTATTCCATTGGGGCTTGACATTCCAGAGAGAGCATGGAAGGGATGTGATCCTGTATATACACATCTTAGAGTATTTGGATGCAAGGCATACATGCATGTGCCAAAAGACCAAAGGTCAAAGCTGGATTCCAAGACTAATCCATGTGTTTTTGTTGGCTATGGTGATGAAGAGTACGGGTTCAGACTATATGATCCAGAAAAAGGAAAGGTAGTAAGAAGCAGAGATGTAGTGTTCTTTGAGCATGAAAAAGGTGCAGAACTTTTGAGTGCAAGGTATCATACTAGCTCAGATTTTTTTATTGATACTACTGATGTTTCTTTGTCCCCTACTCGTGGTTTTGTTGAACAGCCAATACAGGCTGATATTGATGCAACACATGAAGGTGTTGATGATGCACAGCTTGATGGTGCACATTTTGATGATGTTCATGATGATGTTCATGATGAAGCTCAACCAAATGGAGAAGTGGCTTGTGATCAGGGGGAGCAAATTGCCCCACAAGTGGATGATGCTCAAGTTAGAAGGTCAACCAGAGAACATAAACCATCCACAAGATATCCAAGCACAGATTATATCTTAGTTACAGCTGTAGGTGAGCCCGAGAGCTTCCAAGAAGTGTTGTCTAGTCAAGACAAGAATCTTTGGCTTGAGGCTATGAAAGAGGAGATGGATTCTTTGATGAAGAATCAGACTTTTGAGCTAGTGAAACTTCCAAAAGGCAAGAAGCTTTTGAAAAACAAATGGGTTTTCAAGAACAAGAAAGATGGTGAGAAGATAGTAAAGCGCAAAGCTAGATTGGTAGTCAAAGGATGCAATCAGAAAAAAGGCATTGATTTTGATGAGATTTTTTCACCAGTTGTCAAGATGACTTCTATCAGAACCATTTTGGGTTTAGCAGCAAGTTGTGACCTTGAATTGGAACAACTTGATGTAAAAACCGCATTTTTACATGGTGATTTGCAGGAAGAAATCTACATGGAACAACCTGAAGGATTTGAAGAAAAGGGAAAAGAAAAACTTGTTTGCAAGTCGAAGAAGAGTCTTTATGGACTTAAGCAAGCACCAAGGCAGTGGTATCACAAATTTGATTCATTTATGACAAGCAATGGTTACAAGAGGACTGTTGCAGATCCTTGTGTGTATTTTAGAAAGTTTCCTGGTGATATCTTCATTATTCTTCTTTTATATGTGGATGACATGTTGGTAGTTGGACAAAACTTAGAATTGATTAGCAACTTGAAGAAAGATTTGTCCAAGTCATTTGACATGAAGGACATGGGTCCTGCAAAGCAAATCTTAGGCATGGAGATTGTTCGTGACAGAAAAGCTAGGAAGTTGTGGCTATCTCAAGAAAAATATATTGAACGTGTGCTTGAAAGGTTCAATATGAAGCATGCTAAGCCGGTTTGTACACCACTCGCATCTCATTTTAAGCTAAGTAAGAGGGATTGTCCAACAACGGAGAAGGAAAAAGCAAGTATGTCTTCTATTCCTTATTCATCTGCAGTTGGTTCATTGATGTATGCTATGGTGTGCACTAGGCCAGATATTGCACATTCTGTTGGTTTGGTGAGTAGATACTTATCCAATCCTGGTAAAGTTCACTGGGATGCAGTAAAGTGGATTTTCAGATATTTGCGTGGTACTTCTAGATTTTGCTTATGTTTTGGAGGTAGCAAACATGTTCTTGAGGGGTATACAGATGCAGACATGGCTGGTGACATTGATAGTAGAAAATCTACCTCAGGTTATGTGTTCACATTTTCAGGGGGAGCCATTTCTTGGCAATCCAAGTTACAAAAGTGTGTGGCTTTATCTTCAACCGAGGCAGAGTATATAGCAGCTGTGGAAGCAAGTAAAGAGATGCTTTGGTTGAAGAGGTTCCTTCAAGAGTTGGGTTTGCAACAAGAAGAGTATATAGTATTCTGTGACAGTCAGAGTGCTATGGATTTGAGCAAGAATTCCATGTATCATGCACGCACTAAGCATATTGATGTTCGGTATCATTGGTTAAGAAATGTGATTGAAGAAAATATGCTCAAGTTAAAGAAAATTCATACAAACAAGAATGGTGCAGATATGTTGACTAAAGTGGTTCCAGGAAACAAACTTGATGTTTGTAGCAAGCTTGTGGGAATGAGTTTCAAATGATGATTGAAGCATGCACATCTTCCCCAAGTTGGGCTGGAGGGGGAGATTGTTGGATATTCCAGCCCATATTTGGCATAATTTTATGCAAGCATATTTGGCATAATTTTATGCAAGCATATTTGGCATAATTTTATGCAGGCTTATTTGGCATAATTTCATGCAGGCATATTTGGCATAATTTTATGCAAGCATATTTGGCATAATTTTATGCAGGCTTATTTGGCATAATTTTATGCAGGCATATTTGACATAATTTTATGCAAGCATATTTGGCATAATTGTATGCAGGCATATTTGGCATATCTTTTTATGCAGGCCATGCTTAATTTGTGGGAGAGATTTATTGGTTTTGTCTTTTTCTTAGATTTGTTGTGCAAGCATGCCTTTTGTGCAACAATATCTTTTCTTTTAAGGAAAGACATTTGGGAGATTACTCACAATTTTTGTATGCACATTAAAAGAAAAAGGGTTAATATAACCAGATCTGGTCACATAAGGCAGTAGCAGTTTTTGGTCATTTATCATCTTCTTCAAGGTGTTTTGGTCTTCAAGATTGAGCTTCATTCTTGCTCGATACACCGGCTGGCCTGAAGTGCACACATAGGGTGTTCTCTTACACCTTTTTTCATCTCTTATTGTTTTTGGATTCCGGTGATTAGAAGAGAATCTTTTGTAAACATTTTGGGGCTGTTTTCCCCTTTTGGTTTATCAATAAGAGAAGAGGGTAGACTCCTTAAGAGGTCTCGTGGTTTTTACTCTTCACATCGAAGAGGTTTTCCACGTATAAAATTCTTGTGTCTTGCTATTTTACTTTCATCGTATCTTTTTTATTTGAATGGTGTGTTGATTGATTGTCTTGTGTGTGATATTGTGGGTATAGCTTGAAGTAACCCCTAATCGATCCTATCATGAGGTGCTCTTGATCCTATCTCTATATATACACACACACATGCACACACTTGTATGCTAGAAATTTCGATCAATGTAATCACTAAATGATATTTAAGTATTTAAAACTATTGGTCTTCTTTCCACAACAATATATTATATATTTGAAATTGGTTTTGATACTAAAGCTCCTACATCTAAATTTAAAATTCAGTTTTCTCTCATGCTTCATTTTGTTTTGTTGGAGAACAACGAAATTCAAACTGTAGATTCAAGTAGATATATCACTATCCTTTGTTTCTGCATGAAGTAAATGATTTTTCACAACTGAACTAGAGAGAACAGGTTTGAAATAAGATTTATTTGTAAGATTAATAATTTTTGAAAACAATATGAAAATTCTTTTTGCCACACATTTATATAATAAATGCTAAAGCATGATTATATACTAAATACCTTTTTGATGTTTTTGAATAAATATCAAAATTCTAGACAAAAGTTGGAAACAAAAAAGGCATTTTCGTTTTGCACTGTGTCATTCGGTGTGCCTTTTATATGCATCGTGAAACAAAATGCACTAATATTGCACCATGCACGAGTTACCTTCCACAACTATGATATAAGATCTACATAAGCATCTAAAAAGTCATGGAAAAGTGAATGATATACTATTTTTCTATATATAAGCATGAGTGGTGAAACTATAACTCACTTCCCAAAACATTCCAAATCGGTTCTGAACAGGACTGACCTTAGGGTTAGGAAAGCGAGACAATGGAATAGAGCAACCCCTCAGTAAAACAACCATTATCACAAAATAATGGTAACAATTGACGAACAATATAAGTGAAATAAATAGTTACATGCAATATAAATAAAATGTTTAGTTTAGCTTCATTGCTTGTGACATAACACTTATAGAGAGATCATTGGTTCAAGATTAGGTGATGACAACGTAAATTGCACCACATTTCCTCTTTGTCAATAATATGTTCAATGTATCATCATTGGTTAGATTAAGTTCTTACAAAATGTGAGCACAAATATGCAATAAATCATATGCAAATGGGACACAGCTTGAGCTTACTCAATATTCATGGATCGGTACTATACTATAGCTACTGAAATTAATTCTGTCCCCATAAAAATCTTAGATAGTTTCCATATCTAATTTAAAAGATTCCTAAATGCTCGTAACTTCGTTGGTTAGGATTTTAGTTTATTTTAAGCTTTATAACAGTATAAGCCTCCGATTTCATTCATTTGCAAGTTCTTCAATTTATAATGAGTGGAATTCTCAACTTTTCAGTAACTATGATTTATCAATATCAACTAATACGTTATAAATTAAAACAGAAATAAATTAAAATAAGCATCCGCGTAGCTAATCAATTAAATAGTATCTAATAAAGGAGCGCGATAGTCGTTAAAACAAAATCGAATCTTGCGTACCAGAATCAACGGATTATATGAGAAAGGAACTCAAACCTGAGCGCTTTTTTGGGTTCCGTAATGATGCCGATGATCTCCCTGGATTCTCGAATTGACTGTCTATTTTCTTTCGCCGACTAAACAAAAGTTTAAAGAAGAGCAGCTAATAGCTGACCCAGCTGACGGTTTTAACTTGTAAACATTGCGTTACGTGATTTTGCATTGCACACCACGATGCGGTTGGCAATCATTATTTTATTTTGGTTATCCATCCATTGCATAATAGTACAGCGAAACCTTTCAAAACTCCCTTATTAATTCTGAGAGTTTTCTCTTTTTTACTTAATTTTCTACAAATATTTTATTTTTAAATTAGTTTACTACTTTACATTTATTTACTATTTCTCTCACATCATATTACTTCTTTTGTTATCTTACATTTTGATATATACATTTCAAAGTTTACACAATTATGTACCAATAATTAGCTTCTAACACGTTACATTTAAATCCATGCATTTAAATTAATTACAAAATCCAAATTTTAATTAGCTAATATTGCTTTTAAATACTAAAAATGACAAAATTATGTTGTTTGGCTCTAAATACCGGCACTTCAAATTTATTTACCTTTTGATCATTTAAGTATCTTTCAAGTCTTTTTTAACATTTACATTTAGTGCCATATTTTCACAATTAATTACATAATATTAAACCTATTAAATAACTTTAGCAAACTATTATTGATTGAATCACCTAATAAATTACATCAAGTTTAACCATATTCATATTAACAAAAATATAAAAATCAAACGTATAAATACGTCAATCACATAACATAAATTACGTACATAATGAACTATCACAAATTCAAAATTGAACTCATTTACGTCAACATATGTGCTGTGTATTGTATTGTAATATAAATGTCAAATGCCTACATTTTAAAATTTATTTAGTCATTTACAAAACAGTTCACAATATCACTTAGCATTGTACATCTAAGTTGATATGTTTAAATTAGCTATGTGATTTTGAATTTAATAGATGAAATAAATCAGTAGACTGTTGTTAATTCATCTAATTAACGTAAGTGTGATGTTCTAAAACGTACACCATGTTCATATTAACAAAAATGACAAAATAAGTTTATTTTTCAAACATAAAGTTAAATAAGTTACACAGTTTACATAATATATGTAAACAATAATTAAAAAAATGAATATATTATACATTTATCTCAATAGATATATCATAAATTGAGGAAAAAAAAAATCTTTTTTAAATACATGCATTTTAACATTTCTACAATTATTGAACTTCCTCAATTCTTTCATGATATTTTATTTCATATATTTAAACAACTCACGAGATCTTAAATTTATTTAATAATCTTTGGAGTGTATAAAGTCCATTTTTCTAATAGTTCTTAAAAATATACGCCAATTTTACTATGTATATAATATATTCATATTAGGAATAGTAGTTTTCCATGCAACTATAAACATGTATAAATCGCATAACATGAACTATGTATATTCACAATAATAACAAAGTTAATTTGTAAATGAGTTATGATTAATTTATATCAAGAATTTATCGTATATTATATCATAAAATTCTTTTTGAACATCAATAACCCCACAATATTTTTTTTACATCTTTTACGAAAAAAATATTCGATTCTTCTTGCTATGTTATTCAGTTAAACTAACTTCATAATTTCACATTTAACTTATTTAAACAAATCATATTAAATAATATCCGCTAATTCATTAAATAGATTACTAACATTCATTAATTTCAACGTGTATATTTATATTAAAAAAAATCTCAAATACACATACATACATATTTATGTATGCTATAGAACATAAATACATAAATGATAATAATAATTTTACTTAATAGTTTGTGTGTTTCACATTAACATTATATATTGCATAACAAAGTTGTCATTTTAACATTAAAATAATAAAAATTATTTTTAATATTATCATGTGCAATGCACGGGTTACACACTAGTTGAATAATAGTAAAACAGAAAAATTTGAAACTTTCTCGTTAATTTTAGAAATTTTCTCTCTTTTCCTTAATTCGTTCTTGATATTTTATTTTTAAATTGATTTATCACTTTACATTTATTTACGAATGTTCTTCCATCGTTTTAGATCTCCCATCATTTCACATTTTTGTATGGACATTTTAAAATTTAAATAGTTATTCATACATAATTTAACAGTTAGCTCCTAATATTTAGTCCATTAATTTAAACTAATTACGTAACCTAAATTTTAAGTAATTTAAATAAACTTAATTAACTAATAATTCTTTTGTATATTAAAGAATGATAAAATTATGTGTTTTTTTTCAGATTCCTACACCTTAAATTTTCTGTGATCATTCAAGTGTTTTTCAGCAAGGCTGTAAATTTTGTCTGAATGTCTGACGTCCGTTCGTGTCCGTGACAGAAATACATCCGTCCGAGTCCATTCGATTCTCATTTAGGACAACAAATTTTCTACGGAAAAAAAAAAAATGTTTGGTCCGGCTTCGTCCGAATTACTTGTAATTCAGCGTATAGTTGAGAGAAAATCTAGTAAAATGTACAAAATGTGATATAGATACCCATGTCCAATCGACTCTAATCGTGTCCGTGTCCGAAAAGCATACGTCTGTGTCTGACCGATTTTATTTAGGACACAAATTAGGACAATGAAATTTGTCCGAGAAAATTTTTGGTCTGGTCCGTGTTCGGTCCGATTTTTTTAGGACAGAAACCGAACACACCTCCGTTCGGTCCGGTCCAACCGATTTACACCCTTATTTTTTAGTTATTTTCTAATATTTTACATTTAATACCATATATTATAATTAATTCCATAATATTAAAACTATTTAAATAATTTTAGCAAGCGGTCATTCATTGATTAGTCCAATAAATCACATCAAGATTAACCATATCTATATTAACTAAAATAAAAACAAATTCGTTCTAATATATAAATATATCAATCACATAACATAGATGCACATAAGTTCAAATTTTAATTCATTTATATCGACATATTTATCATGTATTGCATTGTAAGTCATGCACCTATATTTTTAAATTTATTTAATTATTTACAAAACACTCTACGATATCACTTAACATTGTACATTTAAGTTAATACATTTAAATTAATTATATGATTTTTAAGTTACAAGATAAATTCAATCATTAATGTGTTGTTAATTCATCTAATTAATGCTAAACATGTACCATGTTCATATCAACAAAAGCGATAAACATAGTTTTTCATTCAAATTTAAAGTTAAATAAGCGGCACAATATAAACAATGTATGTTAAACGATAACAACAAATTTAATATATTATTTATTTATCTTTATAAATCTATTATACACACTTGAATAAGAACATTTACAACATTAAGTACATGTATTGTATTTCTACAATTATTTACTAAACTCCCTCAACTCTTTCATGATTTTCTGTATTTAAATCCGTATGTTTGAGCTACTGATGAAATATTAACTTTAAATTATTTAAATAATCTTAGTGGATATTTAGTCCATTTTTTTAATCTCTTAAAAATTTACACCAATTTTGTTAGGAAAATATTAATTTTACTATATATATACACGCATACATACATATATAACGAAATTATTTTGTATATCTTTTATTAGTTTATGTCAATAATTTACCATACGTTATATCATAATTATTTTAATGTCAACAACTGCACAAGAAACCTATGCTTTTTTTACAAAAAGTTTCTCAATTCTTCTTGCTATAAGCATATATAGTTAAACCAATTTCATAATTTCACATTTAGATTATTTAAACAAATTCCACTTAATAATATTTTCTAATTCATCTACCAGATTACTAACATACACTAATTTTAACATGTATAATATATGCATATTAACAAAAATGATAAAAATTATACTTTTTTTTTTTGAAAATTAAAATTATATTATTTCTTAAATTCACACACACACACACATACATACATACATACATGCATATATATATATATATATATATATATAAATTGTGTGTAAGCTATGAAACATAAATTGCATACACACAATAATAATAATAAATTTAATTTGTAATCTATATATTTCTCACCAAAATTTATCATATATTCAATTATCACTAACTATATATATATATATCTAGCTATTAATGTCTTAATCGGAAAAAATACTAAATTTCTTAATAATGTAGATGTAAATAATTTATATTATATGAGATATATTTATTATATGTATGAATGTGTTAGCTTAGATCTAACCGCGACAGACACCCACACAGAATCATTAAGAAGACCAAAGTCACCCAACTATTAGAAATGGATGAAACTTCACCAGGGGAGCCACAGGAACATACTGGAATCTCCACCCCGAAAAACATAACCAAAATGGCTATGTAAATGGGTTGGCACCCACCCATATACATGACCAATATTAGCTGGCGACCTATGCCATCTCCTCCACCATGTTTCCAGAAAGCCACTGACCCAATGCCATGTTGTTTCAACCCGCTTTGTCATGATGTCCATCAGATCGAGACGGAGCGTCAAAGCAATAAGAGGCAAGATTCAATCAACACCAAATAGGGTCCATTTCATACCAAAATACACCCACAAATTAAATAGGACACAACCAACAAAGACATGAAATCAGGGACCCAAAATATGCTAAGGAAATGGGTCGGCACCGACCCATGCCCTTAGGACATTTTAGTTTGATGTCTTCAGGGAGGGGTCGGCACGTGACCTTGATGCTTTCTGCAAGTGGGCCTAGCCTGATTCTCTCTAGAACTCCTAAAAATACTTAAAGGGGATCTACTTCCTTACTCTGCTAAAGTTATGCCAAGTTATTTCTTCATCTCAAGCAACCATTAAAATCCTCCAACAACAAAGCTTCTTCTCTAGAGATGGCTACATCAAGTCACCTAGGTTGGTTATTGTGATTTCTCCGATAACCATTAGTACTAGTGATTACTTGTTATTCTCTACTTTGGAGATCTTTGTAATCATCTATGTTGTATTGTACCTGACATGGCAAGGAATATAATAATATTGTTCAAAGTGGATGTAGGCTTGATCTCAAGCTGAACCATTGTAAAATTGTCTTCTTCTTTCCCTACTTTCTATTTCTTTCCTATTCTAATTTATTTTATTGCTTATTTATGTTTCCCCGTTATGGGGTGGTGCTTTTGCAATTCATCAGGTGTTTTTGCCATTTTTGGAGTTAACATTTGGTGCTTTCATAGATAACTAATCAAATTCCTAGTTCTGCACTTCTACTACAGATTCTCAAGGTCTACAAAGCAGATCCATGAGAAATTTTCATTAAGAACTCGAAGTTTGGTAGATATCATGGCTTCTCCTTGGAAGAATATAAGTAAAAGCAAATCCAGAGCACTTGGAGCTTCCGGAAATATGGTGTGTGACACTCGGGTTTTCCCCATGGCTAATAATCCCATAGCAGCTCAAACCCCCGGAGAAGCTATCACCTGGAGAGAACTTAACTGTAGATGGAATAAATCAACGATTGGAAGCTACAAACCGGATGTTGATGGAAAAGTTGGATCCGCTGTTGAATACTAGGCCAAACCCAAGGACTGATAGAGTCGAAATTGATTTAGAAGAACAAGCACATTCTTCGGCTTTGAATCGAAGGAAGGAAGATTTAAAGAATACCCCCAGATTGAATAACGTTAATGCTTCCATAGCCAACGTTGAAAGGAGTGGTGGTGTAGGCCCCAGAAACATAAGTATGGGAGGAAATCTGGAACAACGAGTTCATGATGATAATGACCTAGATAGGGTATTCGTTTTCAATGATAATCCTAATAATAATGCCAACGTTGACAATGAAAGAGTTGAATTTGACAAAAATAAGCGAAGAAATCTCATGAGACCCTCTTCCCAGAAAATCATAAGCACTACCGGATGGGCACTTCCGCGAGTCAATGCAACTGGCTTTGCATTGTCTACCAAGTATATACGAAAATTGATCTCACGCCTCAGAGGTAATCCCCGAACCTCATCAAAAACATCAGAATACTCACGGACTACTGGTACAGATCGCAGATCATCGATAGATACATCAAGTGACTCTAGGAAACTAAGCATGACAGACCCCTTTGGGTCACAAGAAATATCGAGGGTCCTCCCATGGCAAGTCAAAAGTCTAATAACCCTCCTTTCACAATCCAGAATGGCACCATACATGGCTAGCCAATCCATCCTTAGAGTCAAACCATAGCCCATAAAACCGAGAACATATGCATCGCACTCAAATTCGACGCCTAACATAATATTCTCAAACTCCGACAAAACATGGACAAATGAGTCGTACCCCCTATAGGGTTTGAGACAATAATGGGATCCACTACCATACTAGTATTAAGGTGCAGAGACTCAACCACAGAATCAGATATAAATGAATATGAAACGCCATAATCAAAAAGGGTTCTAACTGGATGATTGGAAAAAGGAATCAAACCTTCAGCGAAAACTTTCCTACCTCAATCTGGAGCACTGGTCACAAGAGCATGCACCTGCCCTCCAGAAGCTCTTGCCCTTTGACGTTGTCCTTGCTTCTTTGGGCACTCCCTAGAAAAGTGTCCGACCTCTCCATAACTAAAGCAAGCATTCTTCCTTCCTTTGCAGTCCTTGATCAAACGACCCTCACATCCACAATTGTGACATTTCCTCTTATTCTTAGCCTTGTCGTTCTTTCCGCCCTTTATTTGTTATTGTTGTTGTTGTTGTCCCTTTTTGGGCCATACTTTCTTGTTTTGTGTTTCCTCCACCTTAACTCCTTTCTTCCCAGCTTTATCTTCCTCATGCATCAATGCCATATCAATGAGCCTTTCAAAAGTTGCTCCCACCGGAATATGAGACATAGCTAACCCATGGAGGGGTTCATTTAGTCCTTTAGCAAACTACAAAGCTTTCTTATGTGGAGTATCCACTAGCTCCAACCCAAACCTTGCTAGTTAGTTGAATTTGTTAACATACTCTTTAGCAATCATTCCTCCTTACTTGAGTTTCAGAAACCTTTCCATTTGCATGCTTTTCTCAGCTTGAGAAAGAAACTTCATTTCGAACCTTTGGTGAAAATCATCCCAATTCTCCACTGGATGCCCTGCTTGCGTCACTTCCCACCAGAATGAAGCCTCATCTTTCAGCAGCCAAGCGGCTAACTAGATCTTCCTACGATCGTCCACTTCGAAAATTCCAAACAAATCCTCCGTCTCTTTGAGCCAACTCTTTGCCTCTATGAAAGTTTCGGTTCCTCGGAATGGCTTTCCACCCGTAGAACAGGAATCTTTGCAGATCTTAGAGAAATTATCTGCTCGCGGAGGAGGAGGATAAGGAACAACGGGTGCAGCTGGAGGAGGAACGTCTGCTTGACCACCGGCAGGCGTCGTGGCCTCAAGATACCGATGAAACAAGCCTGGTATCGTAATTCCCTCAGGAATATTAGGTTCCCCAGACATGCTGAAAAGAAAAGGAAAAAGGATTCAAACAGAGAATCGAAAGATGTTACATATGGCTTTGTTTTTTTTTTTTTCAAAATAGACCTTTCTTTTGAAAATGCTTTCTTTAAAACCTTTTTGAAAATATTTTTCAAAATCTTTTATCCGATCAGGTAACCTTCAGCTCTGATACCAAGTGTGACACCCTACGTCCGTTAATGTCACTCATTAAGAGAATGCATTAAGTTTCGTGAAGCGTTATAGGTAAACAGAAACAGAAACATTACAAGACAGATATAAAACAACAGCGGAATTTAAAATTTTATTAAGTAGAAAACATAACACCGTGGTTCAAAACATCATAAGCCTGAAAATACATAAACCCAGTACATCATCTTAAAATTTTTGTCTTACACTTAAAACATTAGAGTACAATAATAAAAGAAGCGTAATTCCCCACGTTTGGATCTCTTACAATCAGCCCAGTAAGCGTGCCCCGACTCCGACCTAGTTCGGAGTACTCATTTGACACCTATATATGGGTTACTGAGTGAAACGGGTCCCACACACAAGATGATACAAGCTTCCCCCTACGCTTGCATCCCCACTTGGTTTTCTATAGGTTATGCCATACTGGACTAAAAAAATTGCATTACCCCACAGGTTAAGTTTGTAGGCACATATATATAAATATTACCCACCAACCCAAGATATACTTAATCTTCCCACTTGTTTCATACAAGTTTACTTAACCCCTACTCAAGTTAACATATACAATCCCTATGGATTCAACTAGGTTAAGTATTCAAATTTATTACCATATTCATTTTTGGTTATAATGTACTAGACTTCCCACATTAAGCCTACAACTTATGGATGCTGGATATGTTGGTTGGTTCCAGGCAGAATTCTTCCACAAGTCGGACTTAACCTTGTGTCTCAGCATGTCTCGTGTTCATGCACTTAAACGCCTCACATTAGATTCACCACTTGTGGTGATTGGATATGTCAGACGGTTCCGCGCAAACTTCTACCACAAGTGTAATCTAACCTCGTGTCTAAGCGCTGTTACAGTTTCCAATTACTATAATTCTAGGCATTTCAAGTATTAACCAATTATTCTTATGTCGTTATAAGTTTTCATGCACCTTTCCCAAGTCATGTTCATAATGAACCATATGCCCCAAATTAAGGTCTTTAATCACAATTCAATTTATGACCCAAATTCATATTCATATATTTCATTCAAATTATGCCCAAATTTCTAAATACAAGTTATGGCCCAATTTTACTGTTTCCCCCTCATTCCCAATTTAACGTGTTCACATATTTCAGCGGCATGCCTAGGCTCGAAGGTAGACAGGCTATAAAAATAAAAGGGAAAAGATGAAGGGAAGAGGACAAAAATGATCATACTAACAAGATTGACATATAATGGCAGAAATAGGTATAAACATATAGTGGCATAATGACTAGATAGGCATATAGGAACATATCTGATGAACATGTGATAACAAAACTGATTCTAACATAATAGGGACATGCATGATGAGATCTAAACAGTAAATTAGGTATCTAACTAATAACAGATCTAATTTAACCACAAACATAATAGGAATAGGCATGATGTGATTTCAATAATGAATTATATCTACAAACAATGGCAGATCTGTCATGATAAATAGGTATAGGTTTAGATCTAGTTCATAGTCAAGTATAGATCCAAGTTATAGTCATGTCAAGATTTACTTTTCAAATAGATCTAAAATTAACATAGACTTACCGTGATTGGATCTATAGAATAGAAGAAAATAGAAGAAGAATTACAGATGTTGAATCACAGATCTCTGAATTAGTCTAACCCCTGTTGTAGAAGAAGAACAATCTATTTTAGTTTAGGTAGAGGCAACATCTAGTCCTCCATTATTTTTGTGTGAAGAAAACAATGGGTATAGGGTCCTATTTATAGCCTAGAACCAACGAATCCGAACCAGAAATCAGTCCACGTTTAGGAGCAGGAATCTGCCCCAAATCTAGGGGGTGTCGACATGGGGGTCGACCGCCCCTATGTGGGTGTCGACATGGTTGTCGACACCCCTATGATGGTGTCGACCCCTAGGTCGACATCCAGAGCGGGAATTTTCCCTCCCAGGTCTTCTGCGTGATTTTGGAATATTTTGAATTTCTGGTCTTATTTTATTCATATATATTCTTCTTATGCGTATACAAACTTCAAACCTTAATAATTTCTTCATTCGGCGTCCGTTTTACGCAAACCAGGGGTCTATCTCAAGCAAAATTCAAAGATGAACGCTATGGCGTAGTCCATTTCAATTAATTCTGAATATTAAATTAATTATTTTTTAATTTATCATCTTTAATGTTGTTAAAATTACGAGGTGTTACATTCTTCCATACTCAAAGGATTTCGTCCCCGAAATCTCTAAGTTAAGAAGAATGTATATTCTAACATCCATCACCCATCTACTCATCCACCAATCGTAGGCATCCAATGTCCTTAAAAACTTCTAATGCTTATATGAATATATGAAAAGGTGTGTGTATATTTCCTAATACTAATGCAAAAGATCATGTTGTCTACTGATTCAGTTGACCTCCTTAATGCAATGTATGTTAGTGCCATGAATCTATCATGTATGCTAGTGCCATTAATTTATCATGTATGCAAATAATCCTATTATAACACGTAAGTTCTATATGTGTGCACAATCATTCGTCCAAATGCAACATCCATATGATGGTACACCCACTTTCATCCATTAAAAGAAGAAAAATGCACACATATCCATATGCATTACGAGAGTGATTGAGCCGATCTAGTGCTTACTATGTGTGTATATGCATCCACGAGCAACCACTAGCAAACACTTGCATCCACTTGCATCCATCAAACATAACATGTCTCAAACACATGTTTACATCCATGGGTTTCCTACCTAAAGGTCGAAGATTCAATCGATAGGATATACTTAAATGATAGAAACAAGCATAAATGATACACCCACTTTCATCCATTAAAAGAAGAAAAATGCGCATATATCCATATGCATTACGAGAGTGATTGAGCCGATCCAGTGCCTACTGTGTGTGTATATGCATCCACGAGCAACCACTAGCAAACACTTGCATCCACTTGCATCCATCAAACATAACATGTCTCAAACACATGTTTACATCCATGGGTTTCCTACCTAAAGGTCGAAGATTTGATCAATAGGATATACTTAAATGATAGAAACAGGCATAAACAAAAGCTTTGGAAAGGAAGTTAAGAACATACCCTTGAAAAGAAAAGGGCACGAAGGGTGAATCTTGTCTTCAGTCTCTCAAGTTGCATCCTCTGGGTTATTTCCCCACTGAAATTTCATCAACTTGAATTCTCAATTGCGTAGCTTCTTAAATTCTGATCCAAGAATACGGGTAGGAACTCGTCTAACTGTTGCCTCCCGTTCCACCTCTACTTCCTCCAATATACTCGGCTCTACTACTTCTACGGTATCATGCAAGCACTTCTGTAAATGAGAAATGTGGAAAACATCATGAACATCGGATAGTCTTTCTTGTAGCTTTACTCTATAGGCCATTTGGCCAATCCTCTCTGTTATGGGAAATGGCCCTACAAACCTTGGTGCCAATTTCCCTACAAATCCAAAGCGAACCACATTCCTCAAAGGTGACGCCTTAACGAAAACCATGTCTCCCACCTCAAACTCAATGTCAGTCCTTCTCTTGTCTGCATATGACTTCTGCCTATCCTGAGCTGTCTTCATTCGCCATATAATGAGATAAATCGCTTCGGATGTTTCTCTAACCATATCTTGTCCAAATAGTAGTCTTTCTGTAGATTCCACCAACCATTCGGTGATCTACAGGGTCGTCCGTACAATGCTTCGAAGGGTGCCATGCCAATACTAGCTTTATAACTGTTGTTATAGGCAAACTCTACTAAAGGAATATGCTCTTCCTAAGTCTCTCCGAAGTCTAGGATACACAGTCTTAAAAGATCCTCAAGAACTCTGTTCACCCTTTCCGTCTGTTCGTCGATCTAAGGGTGATAAGCGGTGTTCAAACACAACTGTGTACCTAATACTTCTTGCAGGCTCTTCCAAAATTCACTGGTGAAAATGGAACCACGATCACTTAGGATACTGGAAGGTACTCCATGAAGACAGACTATCTCACGAACGTAAACTGCTGCCAACCATGTCGCCATCCTCTTACTCTTAACTGGGATGAAATGAGCACACTTAGTAAGCCTGTCTACTACAATCCAAATGCTGGTATTGCAGGCCTTTGATCTAGGCAAAACATCGATGAAATCCATAGAGACGCTCTCCCACTTCCACTGTGGGACCTCCAAAGAATGAAGTAAACCACCGGGCTTCTTTTGCTCAGCCTTGACTTGCTGGCAAATCAAACATTAAGAAACAAATTCTGCCACATCTTTCTTCATCCCAGCCTAAAAGAAAACCCTCTTCATGTATCTATACATCTTATCACCACCTGGATAAATAGTCATCTTATAATGATGGGCTTCTTCAAGGACTATCTTTAACAAACTCCCAATTTGGGGAACACAAAGGCTTATATCTCGTTGCAACAACCCTTTATCGTCTATGGAATATCTACTGAGGTGACTAGAAGTCTCCCCTTTACTAAGCCTATCCAAGATATCTAAAATCTGTGGATCCTTTCGCTGCGAAGCTCCTATCTGATCCATAAGAGTAGGTCGCACCTCCAGTGATGCAAATAAGCGAGGAAAAAACTCGGTGGAGGGTCTAAAGTCAAAAGTCGATTTAAACTCCAAGCTTTTCCTCTCCACAAACAGAGGACTTAAGGCCATCCTCTTTTTACTCAGTGCGTCTGCCACCACATTACACTTGCAACGGTATAAGCAATCTCGAAGTCATAAGATGCTAGGAACTCCATCCATCTTTTTTGCCCTAAATTTAGATCCTTCTGCGAGAACAAGTACCTGAGAGATTTATGATCGGTGTACAACTCGAACTTCTCTCCAAGAAAATAATGGATCAAGTCTTAAGCGTGAGTACTATGGCAGCTAGCTCTAAATCGCGGGTAGGGTGGTTCTTCTCATGAACTCTTAGTCGTCTACCCCCATAACATACTACCTTTCCCTCTTGCATATGAACCGCACCAAGCCCTGTACAACATGCATCAGTGTATACTGTAAACACTTTGTTTCCATCAGGCAAGGTCAAGACTAGGGTTGTTGTCAGAACCCTCTTCAATCGATGGAAAACAACATCATAATCTATATCCCATGAAAACGTCAGATTTTCTTTGTCAGCCCGGTGAGTGGGGCTGATATCTTTGCGAAGTCCTTAATGAACTTCCTATAATAGCGTCCCAACCCCAGAAAACTTCTCACCTCTATTGCATTCTTTGGGATATGCCAATTTTGAATTGCAACTATCTTTGCGGGATCTATTGCTATTCTATCTTTAGAGACCACATGCCCTAGAAACCTCACCTCTTTTCCCCAAAAATGACATTTGGAGAACTTTGCCTTAAGTTGATGAGCACGGAGAGTTTTCAGGACTTCTCTCAAATGTTGGGCATGCTCTTCCTCACTCTTTGAGAAGATCAAGATACCATCAACAAAGACCACGACGAACTTATTTAGAAACTCCAGAAACACCCTACTCATCAGATCAACAAAACAGGTGGGTGCATTCGTCAACCCAGAAGGCATAACTAGCCATTCAAAGAAACCATCCGGAGTCCTAAAAGCGGTCTTTTCTATACTGTCCTCGACCACCCTCTACTGATGGAACCCCGTGACCAAGTCTAACTGAGAGAAAACTGATGCAACAACAAGCTGGTCAAACATATCATCTATCCTTGGGAGTGGGTGCCTTTTCTTTTTAGTGAGTTTATTCAACTCTCTATAGTCCACGCATAAGTGAAGCGAGCCATCCGCCTTAGTTGCGAATACCACCGGAGCACCCCATTCAGATATGCTTCGCCTAATAAACCCTTTCTCAAGTAGCTCCTACTTGATTACTAATCTCCTTCCTTTCTCTTGGAGCCACATGGCGAACAGGCAATGCAACTGGGTTTGCATTGTCTACAAAGTATATACAAAAATCGATCTCGTGCCTCGGAGGTAATCCCCGAACCTCATCAAACATCAGAATACTCACGGACTACTAGTACAGATCGCAGATCATCGATAGATGCATCAAGTGACTCTAGGAAACTAAGCATGACAGACCCCTTTGGGTCACAAGAAATCTCGAGGGTCCTCCCATGGCAAGTCAAAAGTCTAACGATCCTCCTTTCACAATCCAGAATGGCACCATATATGGTTAGCCAATCCATCCCAAGAGTCAAACCATAGCCCATAAAACCAAGCACATATGTGTCACACTCAAACTCGATGCCTAACACAGATATTCTCAAACCCCGAAAAATAATGGACAACTGAGTTGTACCCCCAATGGGGTTTGAGTCAACAATGGGATCCACTACCATACTAGTATTAAGGTGCATAGACTCAACCATAAAATCAGATATAAATGAATGTGAAGCGCCAGAATCAAAAAGAGGTCTAACTAGATGATTGGAAAGAGGAATCAAACCTTCAACGGAAACTTTCCTACCTTAATCTGGAGCACTGGTCAAGAGAGCATGCACCTGCCCTCTAGAAGCTCTTGCGCTTTGACCTTTTCCTTGCCTCTTCGGGAACTCCTTAGAAAAGTGTCCGACCTCTCCACAACTGAAGCAAACATTCTTCCTTCTTTTGTTGTCCTTGATCATATGACCCTCACGTCCACAATTGTGACATTTCCTCTTTTCCTTAGCCTTGTCGTTCTTTCCACCCTTCTTTTGTTGTTGTTGTTGTCCCTTCTTGGACTCTACTTTCTTGTTTTGTGTTTCTTCTACCGTAACTTCTTTCTCTTCAGCTTTATCTTCCTCATGCATCAATGCCATATCAACGAGCCTTTAAAAAGTTTCTCCTATCGGAATATGAGACATAGCTAACCCATGGAGGGTTCATTCAATCCTTTAGCAAACCGCAAAGCTTTCATATGCGGAGTATCCACTAGCTCCAACCCAAACCTTGCCAGTTGGTTGAATTTGTTAACATACTCTTTGACAGTCATTCCTCCTTGCTTGAGTGCCGGAAACCTTTCCATTTGCATGCTTTTCTAAGCTTGAGAAAGAAACTTCATTTCGAACCTCTGGCTAAAATCATCCCAAGTCTCCACTGGATGCCCTGCTTGCGTCACTTCCACTAGAATGAAGCCTCATCTTTCACTAGCCAAGCGGCTAAGTGGATCTTCCTACGATCGTCCACTTCGAAAATTCCAAACAAATCCTCCGTCTCTTTGAGCCAATTCCTTATACCTACGAAAATTTCGGTTTTTCGGAATAACTTTCCACCCATAGCACAGAAATCTTGGCAGATCTTAGAGAAATTATCTCCTCGCAGAGGAGGAGGATGAGGAATAGCGGGTGCAACTAGGGGAGGAACGTCTCTTGACCACCGGCATGTGCCGTGGCCTCAAGATACCGACGGAACCGACCTGGTATCATAACACCCTCAAGAATATTAGGTTCCTCGGATATGCTGAAAAGAAAAGGAAGGGATTTAAACAGAGAATTGAAAGATGTTACATGTGGCTTTGGGGAATAAGATTTTTTTTCAAAATAGACCTTTCTTTTGAAAATGCTTTATTTAAAACCTTTCTGAAAATATTTTTCAAAATCTTTTATCCGATCAGGTAACCTTCAGCTCTGATACCAAGTGTGACACCCCACATCCGTTAATGTCACTCATTAAGAGAATGCATTAAGTTTCGTGAAGCGTTATAGGTAAACAGAAACAGAAATATTACAAGACAGATATAAAACAATAGCGGAATATAAAATTTTATTAAGTAGAAAACATAACTTCGTGGTTCAAAACATCATAAGTCTGAAAATACATAAACCCAATATATCATCTTAAAATTTCTGTCTTGCACTTAAACACCAGAGTACAATAATAAAAGAAGCATAATTCCCCAAAAACATAGTCATAGTAGAGAGAGATAAAATCAAGTCGTACATCTAAAACACCTCAAAGTAAGATGAAAGCAGAGCCCTGATCAAGCTTGAGTATTTCCACCCTGAGAATCGGGAGGAGGGAACGGAAGAGAAAGAAGAGGAAACAAAATTGGTCAGACATAAAGTTTGGTGAGTCCAGTTACTTTAGCATACAAATGAGTAAAAGTATCATGACAGGCATATAAAGTGGATAAGAGAGATAACATCATAAAAGGCAGGTATGACAAGGTAAATAGGATAAACATGATAGAGTATATTGCACTTCTCTAGTACTTTCCCTTTTTCTCTGCACCGATACTAGTATAACCAGAATGAAATGATCCCAACAACTATAAGATGGTAGACTTAGGCGTACTTTTAGTGAGAAGTTTAAACCCATATAATCAACAAGCAGCCCAACATACCAGAGTTACCCTTAAGGATAATAACGGGCTCCTAAACATACCAGAGTCTAGATGTACCCTAGTTACTACCCCAATCGATCGACTCCCAACTCCGTAGAAACCCTGTGTTGGCCCCACAGTAGGATGTATCACTTCCTAAAGTGGCAACCCTTCATTTTCAGGATGTGCACAACCATATCTACATGTGTCACAACGTCTGAACCTCCTTTGCTGGACCTATGTATGCACATGACCCCGTCGGAATGTGTTGCCCACACTGTCCTCCACGTTTGGATCTCTTACAATCAGCCCAGTAAGCGTGCCCCGACTCCGATCTAGTTCGGAGTACTCATTTGATACATATATATATATATATATAGATTACTGACTGAAGCGAGTCCCACACACGAGATAATACAAGCTCCCCCCTACGCTTGCATCCCCACTAGTTTTCCATAGGTTATGCCATACTAGAGTAAAAAGATTGCATAACCCCATAGGTTAAGTTTGTGGGCCTATATATATAAATATTACTCACCAACCCAAGATAAACTTAACCCTCCCACTTGTTTCATACAAGTTTACTTAACCCCTAATCAAGTTAACATATACAATCCCTATGGATTCAACTAGGTTAAGTATTCAAGTTTATTACCATATTTATTTATGGTTATAATGTACTAGACCTCCGACATTAAGCCTACAACTTGTGGATGTTGGATATGCCGATTGGTTCCGAGCAAACTTCTTCCATAAGTCGGACTTAACCTCGTGTCTTAGCACGTCTCGTGTTTATGCACTTAGATCCCTCACATTAGATTCACCGCTTGTGGTCGTTGGATATGCCGGGCGGTTCCAGGTAGACTTCTACCACAAATGTAATCTA
This sequence comes from Allium sativum, assembly GCA_030737875.1. Taxonomy (NCBI): domain Eukaryota; kingdom Viridiplantae; phylum Streptophyta; class Magnoliopsida; order Asparagales; family Amaryllidaceae; genus Allium; species Allium sativum. The sequence continues at coordinate 1,038,222,027 of CM060916.1, read as the reverse complement.
ACCTCGTGTCTAAGCGCGGTTACAATTTCCAATTACTGTAATTCTAGGCATTTCAATTATTAACCAATTATTCCTATGTCGTTATAGATTATCATGCCCCTTTCCCAAGTCATGTTCATAATGAACCATATTCCCCAAATTAAGGTCTTTAATCACAATTCAATTTACGCCCTAAATTCATATTCATATATTTCATTCAAATTATGCCCAAATTCCTGAGTACAAGTAATGCCCCAATTTTACTGTTTTCCCCTCGTTCCCAATTTAACGCGTTCGCATAGTTCAGCGACATGCCTAGGCTCGAAGGTAGCCTGACTATAAAAATAAAAGGGAAAAGATGAAGTGAAGAGGACAAAAATGATCATACTAACAAGATTGATATATAATGGAAGAAATAGGCATAAAAATATAGTTGCATAATGAAAAGATATGCATATAGGAACAAATCTGATGAACATGTGATAACAGAAGTGATTCTAACATAATAGGGACAGACATGACGAGATCTAAATAGTGAATTAGGTATCCAACTAATAACAGATCTAATTTAACCACAAACATAATAGGAATAGGCATGATGTGATCTAAACAGTGAATTAGGTCTATAAACAATGGCAGATCTGTCATGATAAATAGGTTTAGATCTAGTTTATAGTCATATCACAGTAACTTAGATAAACAGGTTATAGAAGATCTGATATGATTCAAATAGTCACAGGTATAAATCTAGGTTATAGTCATGTCAAGATTTACTTTTCAAATATTTAGGTGTAAAATTAACATAGACTCACCGTGATTGGATCTCAAAAATAGAAGAAAATAGAAGAAGAATTGCATATATTGAATCACATATCTCTTAATTAGTCTAACCCCCGTTGTAGAAGAAGAACAATATATTTTAGTCTAGGCAGAGGAAACATTTAGTCCTCCATTGTTTTTGTGTGAAGAAAACAATGGATATAGGGTCCTATTTATAGCCTAGAACGAATGAATCCAGACCAGAAATCAGTCCACGTTCAGGAGCAGAAATCTGCCCCGGATCTGGGGGGGTGTCGACTCGACCCTCCTGTGTGGGATTCGACACTCCTATAATGGTGTCGACCCCGACACCCAGAGCAGGAATTTTCCCGCCCAGGTCTTTCGCGTGATTTTTAAATATTTTGAATTTCTGGACTTATTTTATTCATATATTCTTCTTATGCGTATACAAACTTCAAACCTTCATAACTTCTTCATACGGTGTCCATTTTACGCAAACCAGGTGTTTATCTCAAGCAGAATTCCGAGACAAACGCAATTGCGCAGTCCGTTTCACTTAATTCTAAATATTAAATTAATTATTCTTTAATTTATCATCTTTAATATTGTTAAAATTACGGGGTGTTACAGGTGGGAAGAGGCAAATCTGGTAGCCATAGATACGGTAGTCCCATGCAAAACCATCCTAACACAGTCACAAAGAAGATGGTACCACCCAAGAGGAGGAAAGAATTGAGGGAGGCCAAGAGAGAGCTAACGATGGAAAAAATAGAGGTAGAAAGGATAGAAAATGCCTTCGATACTTCAAGCCTGAGGATTTCACACCTCTAAACGACACGCCTGAAAACATCTTCTTAGCAACAAATGAGCAGGAACGGTAGCCAAAGCCCCCTCACCTATGAAGGAAACCGGAGGACAGAGGAATTCTGACATGTTTTGCCGATTTCATAATCTGCCAGGGCATACCACCAATGAATGCAGGCATCTAAAGAATTTAATAAAAGACCTTATTAGAGATAACAAGTTACAACAGTACGTCAAGAAGCCTCGTGTAATACAGCCATCTCCAACTACCCAGGGGAAAACTACCCCCGCGAACCTGCCAGGACCCAGTAACCAAAATGAAGGATAAAAAAATGGGAAATTGGTCATTCATACCATTTCGGGTGGCCCACACCCAGCACGGAAGAATAGGGGAGAAATGGAAAGGTACTCAAGTGCTCTGAAGCACTCTTTAAAGGATGAGGCTTGTTTTGTGTTGGAAGACACAACCCCAGCAAAACAATAAAGGAAATTCAACGACAACATAGTTTTTAGGGCTCGAGATAGGGAAGGAATCGAAGCTCCAACACTCGATCTGATGGTAATAACAATCAGCATCGGGCCCGCAACAATAAGAAGGGTTATTCTAGCTTGTGGAGAATCCTTGAACATTCTCTTTAGAAAGATATTCAAGTAGATGAAATTGTCAATGACCAATGTGTCAGCCTGTTAGGCCAAGATCCAAGGCTTCTCCGGCGAGCCACAACAACCAATTAGAACAATAGACTTGTTCGTCGAGCTCAGAGAAGGTGAAAGGAAAGTAATGCTAATTCAGACTTTTGTTGTTGATGATGAAGTGTCTGCGTATAACGTATTCCTCGGCAGACCAGCATTAATGGACTCTAAGATTGCTCTGGCACCATGGTGCCTCATGATGAAATTCCCGACCAAAAATGGATTTGGATTCGTTAGAGGAGATCATAATGCCATTCGAGAATGCTACATAACCAAGTTACGAGAAGCCAAGAAGAAGGAAAAGAAGAAAGATTTGGTGGAGCCCCTCTACATCCAAAAACCCATCTTATAGCAATTAAAGAGTAACCCATGCATTAGAGAACACATCCTAGTTCGGAAGGCCATGGATCCACGGAAAGACAATGTAGGGGATAATCGGGAAGCGCCCGTAGAGATGACGAAATCTGTTTTAGTGGACCTAAAAGATTCAACGCGAATGTTGAATATCGGATCACAACTTGGTATGAAAGTACAGAGAGAGATGATTGTTTTTCTTAAAGCTAATTTGGATGCGCTCGCTTGGAGTCATGGAAATATGTGTGGAATTTTGCCAAACGTAGCGAGTCATGCTCTAAACATCGATCCTCGATATACCCCGGTAAAACATAAGAGAAGAGCTCAAGGTCATGATAGGTCACTGGCCCTAAAAGATGAAGTTGACCACCTTACGGAAGACGGGTTCATCAAGGAATCGACATATTTGTACTGGGTCTCTAATCCGGTTTTGGTCGAAAAGGAAAATGGCAAATGGAGAGTGTGCATAGACTTCTCAGATCTTAATAAAGCATGCCCTAAAGACAACTTTCCATTACCGTGAATCGACCAGCTTGTGGACGAGACAGTAGGACATGAGCTATTATCTTTTATGGATACGTATTCGGGGTATAATCAAATCATAATGCATGAGACCGATCAAGAAAACACTAGTTTCATTACAGATTTAGGGTTGTACTGCTATAAGGTGATGCCTTTCAGTTTGAAGAATGCTGGGGCAATGTACTAGCGGCTAGTCAACATGATGTTTAAATCTCAACTTGAGAAGACCATGGAGGTGTGCATCAATGTCATGCTCGTCAAGTCAAAGAAGGTAGACAACCACATGGATAACTCGGCGGAAATGTTTGCAATCTTAAGGAAGTATGAGATGAAGCTAAATCCTTTGAAATGCTCATTTTGGGTCTCATCCGAAAAATTCCTAGGGTTTATAGTTACCGCAAGAGGCATCGAGGACAATGTGACACAAGTAATGGCTTGAAGAGAAGTTAGGGGCACTCTAAATAAGAAAGAACTTCAAAGACTCAACGAAAAGATCGCAGCGTTATGCAGGTTCATCTCAAAGGCAATTGATAAATGTATACCCTTATTTGACGCTTTGAAAAAAAGAAAGAAAAACTTTGAGTGGACGACTGAATGTCAGACGGCCTTTGAGGAACTCATACGACATATAAAAGCCCTGCCAATGCTCTCTAAGCCTAGCAACGGGGAATATTTGTTTGTATACCTAACAGTATCCTCTCACGCTCTGAGTGTAGCTTTGGTGCGAGAAGAGTCGTGAGTCCAATGGGCAGTGTATTACATCAGCAAGAGGTTCACTGGGGCATAAAGGAATTACCAGAAATTGGAAAAGCTCGCGTACAGCTTACTGATTACTTCGAGAAAGCTACGACCCTATTTCCAACCTCATACAATCAAGGTCGTAACGAATCAACCATAGAAACAAATCATGTTTTGACCAGAAACATCGGGACGGCTCCTAAAGTGGAACATCGAATTGAGCTAGTATGAGATAACCTACTGCCCTCGAAGAGCAATCAATGGTAAGGCACTAGTTGACTTTATCGTAGAATACACCTTACGAGAAAACAACGATGAGGAAGAGATGGTAGAAGTGTAAACTCAATGGAAGTTGTATGTGGACGGGGCCATGAATAAATATTTCTCGGGTGCAAGGGTGGTCCTGAAAACTCCCGAAGGGCGATCAGTTTGCTATGCATTGCGATTGGAGTTCCCAGCCACTAACAACGAAGCAGAATATGAGGCATCGCTGGCCGAATTGAGGATAACAAAAGAATTAAACCTAATGAATCTCCTAATATTCAGTGATTCCCAACTTGTGGTATGTCAGGTTCGTAGAGAATTTCAAGCGAAAGGAGCAAATTTGGATCCTTATTTATCGAAGGCATAGGAGCTCCTTGACCATTTTGAACATTACGTTATTACACACATCCCAAGGGAAGAGAACATGAAGGCAAATTCACTTGCAAAATATGCTAGCTCGAGGGATGCTCAGCTTTTAGGACTGGTACCAATAGAGATCCTCATCAATCTAAGCATCGACGAAATGGAAATCGAGCACATTATGGAAGCATCAGAGGAACCAAAGTCGTGGATGACCCCGATAAAAGAATATCTCACCAGTGGAACCCTGCCTAGGAATCAAGTAGAAAGGAAAAAGCTTCTTAGACAAGCTCCAAGATTTGTCATGCAAGATAGGAAATTGTATAAAAGGGGATTTTCTATGCCAGTACTACGATGTGTGACTAGGGGAGAAGCCAAAAGAATTTTGTTCGAAGTACATGAGGGAGAGTGTGGAGACCATACTTGCGGTCAGACTCTAGCAAATAAGATACTTCGATATGGTTATTTTTGGCCAAAAGTAAACAGAATGCTGCAGACTACTCTCGGAAGTGCGATAAGTGCCAAAGGTTTGCTAAAATCTCTAGAGTTCCATCATTCGAACTCACAAAAACGGTCACCCCATGGCCACTCGCGATATAGGGCATCGACTTAATCGAAGTACTTCCAATAGCCAAAGCAGGTGCTAAATATACGATAGTTGCCGTGGACTATTTCACTAAGTGGCCCGAAGCAGAGCCGCTGGCCATAATTACCACTAAGAAAGTTATTAAATTTGTCACTAAAAATATCATTTGTAGGTTCGGCATTCCCCAGAAGATCATCACTGACAACGGAACGCAATTCAAGAGTAGGGAATTTCAAGATTTCTGCAAGCATTACCATACTCAGAAGAGTTTCGCAGCTGTAGCTCACCAATAAGCAAATAGACAAGAAAAGGCAGTTAACAATATTATCAAGTCCACTATCAAGGAGAGACCGATGAGAGCCAAAGGAGGATGGGTCGATGAACTACCACTTGCTATTTGGGCCTATCGAACAACCCATAAATCAACTACCGGGCATTTACCATTCACCCTTTCATACAGCGCTGAAGCAATGTTTCCACTCGAAGTGGAAGTCCCGACTCATCAGAAGATTCATTTCAATCAAGTTGAAAATGAGCAGTTAATGTTAGAAGCTCTCGATCAGTTTGATGAAAGAAGGGAGGAAGCAGAACTTCGACTGGCAGCACATCAAAGGAAAGTCGTGAAGCACCTCACCTCAAGGGTCCGACATCGCACTTTAGAGGTAGGCGACCTTGTCCTGAAAAAGATAATGACATACACAAGTGTGTTCGGACCAAACTGGGATGGACCATTCGCAATAGGATAGAAACTCTTTGACGGCTCCTTTAAATTGACTACAACCGACGGGATACCAATTCCTTGGGATTGGAACAACGATCATCTACGTCCTTATTTCTCATGAAATATTTGAAGGTTGTATGGTTTGTTTTTTTCCTTTTTCTATTTGAATAAGCCACTAGTTATTGCAGGGCATTGTATTAAGATCTATGTTATTTGGACTATTAATAAAGCTTACTTTTGATTGTGACTAAATGCCACGTTAATTTTTGTCTTTTAGTTTAAAGTTTCATTCTCCCATCTTGAAATTGCAAAACAGTAAAATTCAACTTAAAAGTTTGCAAACAACAAGTCCAATAATACAAACAACTTATTGAAATGAATAACTAATAATAACATAACCAAACAGAAGACCTTATCATAACAAGGCACCCTCGATGTACATCGTGCTAGGTTAAGCCCCCAAGAGGTGCGTCCCGGCTTGGCCACACAACCACCGATACAAATTGAGGACAAAAAGACCTTATTTCTATGAGGCACCTTGATGTTGCACGCTGAGTTAAGGCCCCGGGAAACGCGATCCCGGCCTGGCCACACAACCATCGGTTAAAATCAAGGCAAAGACCTCATCTTCATGAGGCACTCTCGATACGGCACGCTAAGTCAAGCCTCGGGACACGCAATCCCTGCCAGGACACACGACCACCGATTAGAAATTGAGAGTGAAAGACCTTACAACTACAAGTCATGTTTGATGTATTACAGTAGTCACAAGGCTGGCGACGACCCCATGGTATGAGGGCAATACTACAGCCTCCATCATCTTAAAAGTAAAACATATAACAGGGTCATCCCTATTATTAAAATAGAGTAAACACTTATAAAGTAAAATAACAATAAGGAGTTGCAATCAAGGTGAAACATGAAGACAGAAAATGCAGTACTACAAACTGGTTAAATACAGTGGTACAACATAAGAGAAACATATTTTCAACCTACAACAGTTATTTACAAGAGTCATACCAAAACAGCGAAACAAAAGTGTCAAAAGCGAGGGCCAACACTCACACAATCACGGCGAAAAGAGCGCACAAATCAAATAGGATGCGGGGGCATCTGTAACAACCCGCATTCTACGCATCGGAGGATCGTAGAATATTTATTTCTTTCTTATATGAAGTCGTATGGTCATGTAACTTTGGGAAACGACTATTGGGGTCATTTTCCATGTTCAGGATTTTTGTCGATTTTTAAATGACCGTTTTACCCCTAGCTGATCTTGTTTCGACCATAACTTTTGATTGGAAAGGATTTTTGACCTGAAACCACTTCCATTGGCTTCGGATGATGGTTTACCTTTTCGTAGAGTGGTCACATGTGAGAACGGACTTACCGTTTGGGAGATATGGCTGAAATAAGGTTTGGAAGGTGAAAAACAGCTTAACTAGGCCAAATGAGGTGATTAGCAAATGGACCCATAACCCATTTCGGGATTAGGGTTAAGGGGAGGCTGAAATGAGTTAGGTTTTCATTCTATTTCTGTTTTCTAGCCTCCACTTACCTCTTAGAAACCCTAAAAATGGCCTCCAACCTCTAAATCACCTTCTAATCAAGGATTAAGCTTAGCAACATCAAATCAAGGGAGATCTTCACCAAATCAAGATTAGAGCTGCTGTTTAGCATATGTATCCGCACCAAATCCGAGATTTATTTCAGATCTAAGGTTTATTTGTGGCTAAGGTGAGTGATTTGCATAGTTCCTCACTAGTTATGGTTAATTAAGGGTAATTAGTGTTAATTAGCGAATTTAAACATGATAAAATTCTGGAAAAATATTTATAAAATTCAAAATGATGTTTTAGACCTCTGATATGAGTTTGGGTTAATTTGGTTAAGTTTTGCTAATCATATCATTAGTTTCACCTAAACATGCTTAGGGAAAATATGGGGTTTTGGCCATGTTTGATCCATTTTAACCTATCATATTGTTGTTTTTGTGTTTGTGGTTGATTATACATGTTGCTATGACTGTATGGTATGCTTTGTGATTGATTAGAATTGTTGGAATGGTCGAAAACGCCGTCGAGTGGCGTGAACTACTTGCTGGAAAAAAAGTGCAGGAAGACACCCGAACCGGATCGGATCGGTTAGGAGGACCCGAACCGAACCACTACAACGCCCTTCCCTATAATAGCTCTCGTACCCGATCCTCTCTCGCACTTTACACCCTGATCCGCTCAGAGGAGGGCAACATGAACTGGGAAAGCTCTGATCCACTTGCACCTCTCGTGGCACGCAGCACTCCGATCCGACCCGCATGGCCACCTCCGAACCGAACCGACGCGTGGTGATTGGACTTGAAGAACCCGACCTGATCCACCAGGGGTGATGTCTGCCGATCCTATCCAGTGAAGAAGGAGCATTCCGATCCGAACCGAACTGATGATTAGGGGGAGATCCAAACCGATCCAGTGATGACCAATAACCCGAGATGCAAAGGTAGTCCAAATGGAAGTTAGAGCTCAGGATCCTGTTGGGAACCAATGAGTTCACTTCATGGTTGGGCTTTGCTGCGGGACGTGTGCTAAGGAGTTGTCGACGTTCATAACTTCGATTCACCACTGAAAAGGAATGATGGGCTATGTATCAGTGCAGTAGAGTCATTATGACTCGAGAGGCAAATTGATCGTAGTAAGACTATGAGCCAGTGCAATGGGGTCATTGTGACTCCATGGGGCAGAGTGGACATAGTAAAGAATTAGTAAGGCTATGAGCCAGTGCAGTGGGTCATTGCGACTCCATGGGGCAAAGTGGACATAGCGAAGGATTAGCGGCTATGGATCAGTGCAGTGAAGTCATTGTGACTTCATGGGGCAAAGTGATCATAGCAAAGTATATTGGGTGATCGAAGTGGTGGATATCGTATGCTTTACGCACTGAGTGAGAGATGTGAGAATGATTGTTATGCTTGATTGTTTGCCATCACTATGACATTCACACCCCCACCCCCGTTATCTTTACACCACTTGAAATGGCACCTTAGAGTGTTGTACAATATGTAGTGCTAACTCTTTGGTTGCAGGTCCAGTTCGGGTATGGTTTAGTATACCTGTTATTGTTCTGTTTAGATGCTTATCGCTCATACTAGACTTTTGTCTGACCCAGAGTTTTATGTCTCTTCTTATTACTCTGGGTGCTCACACGAGCAAATTAGAGATAGGTTAGCTGGTGATGTGCGAGTAGCTAATCCGGAGCGAGCAGGAGGCTTCCACATATGATATGTATATAGATATTCTCCATGTGTCGTTGGTGGTCGCTACTTGGGCATTAGTAGTGTACCTCCCTTATCTTACTTTTGCTTTTTGAGACAGTTTGAAAAGTTGTAACAATATTGGCTTTGGATCATAAGCTGTACTTGGATTTTCCGCTGCTATATTAGTTTGTTTTCAGCTTATGCACTGTCTCACCTGTTTTATGTCAAGTATGTTGTTATTATATTTTGTTCCATGCGCTGTGAGACATTCTACAGGTTCCTTGTTAGTTCATTTCCTTCTTTCCTTCCCTTCTGACGACCGTCCCGTGCTAACTGGACATGCGTACAACGCACTTTGGGAGTGAATGTCGGTTGGTGCGGGGCGGGCCGTCACATTCAATTCTTCTTCTTCCCACCTTTAGAAGTTTTGCTAGACTTGATAGTAAGCTTGGTGGGCCTGGTTGATGTTGTAGAAGCAGGACAACCCAAAACTACTTCACCGCTAATGGTAGGGGCGACCTTTGACCTCTTACGTGCACTACGCTTCCTAACGCGCCTCCTTTTGGTTTCCTTCTAGCTCCCCGTTCTGCCTTTTACAGTCTCTTTCTCATCAAAAGGGTCATCATTTCCTCCAGATCGCTAGTTCTTCCAAGTCTTGCAAAGCGGAGATTTGTTCAGCTTGTGGCCCTTGACGAGTGGCAGAAGTGGAACTTTAGAAAAGTATGATGGGAACTATGGGTGTTTGGGGAGCAGTCGTTCCTAGCACAACCTTGGTAGTTACCATTGCTGAGGTAGTAAAGATAGCAGTAGCCCCAAGCAAGCTGCCAACATGAAGAAGAGCTCCAAGCATATCCAATCCTACGACAATCAAATATTATTCGAATAAATCATCAAACTCGTACGTAGGAATGAGGGGGTTCCCCGAACCATAGTCAATATCATCATTACTTTCTTCTGAGGACACTCATGTAGTAATTTCTAACTCTTGAGCATCCTAACCATTGATCTCGTCACTCGACTGATTGGCACCATCAACAGTTTTGGTCTGAGGGATGGTTGCTCCAGTAACAATATCAACATAAGCTACTGTGGTTAGAGTAATGTCAGCAGAAGTGGTAGCACTGGCGGTAACCTCAATAAGGGCAATTCCTGCTTGAGATGGGTCGCCAGGAATGACCATCGCCTCCACCATAGTTTGGATATTATGAGAAGGAGAGTTGGAAGGCCCAGTTCTTTCGATAGTGGAAACACCCCTCTCCTTCCTCAACTCTTCCCGCCCAATGGCTAAAGCAGCCCTCGATTTATCATCCAAATAAAAATCCAGGAGTTCCTCTTCAGTATATCCGCTCATAGTCATGCATCTCAAAATTTCCTCCCATACCTCCACTAAAGTACGAAGAAATCTCTCCTCCAGAAATTCCAAGCTTCCTTTACCCATGACACAAAGAACGTAAAACTCAAGCATTTTGGTCTTAAGAGTGTCCACGGTTTTCGCGTATTCCTCCTCAGCAGTAGCTTTCTCCTTCACCGCCTGATCGAGCTCCTGCTCAACCTTAGCTAATTGTTCCTACAACCTTGTAACTTCAAGAGATTCCTTATTTAAAGAAACGGTAAGATCAGCCACTTGCTTGCGATAATCCATAGTGGACCTCCTCTCAACCTCCAACAAATCCTCGGACTTTTTCTAAGCTGAACGGGAATCACACAACTGTGCGCTTGTAGAAGCCTCCTTCTGATGGTGAGAAGCGCAGACGCCAACTTGGCCTCAGCCTTCATTTGGCTTGCTCCATTGCTTCATGAGAAGAATTTATCCTATCAATCTCTCCATCGCGCTCATGGAGGGCCTTCTTCCATCCAACACGATCACTTTCAAAAGTAAGTTGAGCTTCATAGTTCAACCTGTTAACCTGCGAAAGCTCTGAAACTTGCTTCTGCCAATTAATCAACCTTTCAACATCATGCTTGTAGGTTTTTATGTTCTTTAACATCGTATCCTTATCCATAGGGGTTATATCCAAGTCTAAGCGCACCCACTTCAGAAACATGTCCGAAAATCTCTTGGAAAGTTCACTCGGAGGATTAGGAAGTGAGTAAGGAGGCCTTTTCACAATAGTAGTAGTGTCAGCCTTGTCGATGGAGGTAGACTGCAGATTGATAGTTGTAGGATCAATAGGGGTAGCAACAGTGGCGACGGTAGCCAGAGGAAGCGTACGTTGATCGGTTTTGGCACGTTTAAATGGCTCTCATGTGTCTAACCCCTTATTCTTGTCATCTCGATCTCGCTTCCTATGCTTATCTTCCTCGTGACTACGATCGCGATCACGACGGTCATGGTATCCCTTCTCCCGATCCTCAAGGTAGCGTCTATCACGATCCTCGCAATCTCAGTGGTCTCTCTCTTCTTCTTGGGCTTTCCTATCCCTACTCTCTTCATCTATCTCCTGATATTGTCGCGTTTAAACCGACTCTGGTCTCTGAAACCTTTAGAAATGCGACATGAAAAATCACCATAGTGATCGTACTAACAACTCATAGTGGAACCTGCATAAGAGAAAAGCGTCAAGTTAGCAATAACGCAGAGTCATGGAACAACAAAAAATGAAGGCTTTCAACTTAAGTGTTATGCAAGATGCGTGTAGTGTTATCTAATTTTGATTCCCCTACAGACTCGTCAATGGGGTAAGATAGTCGGGACCTTGGAAGGGGTCGGAAAAGGCTTAGAAACATGCAAGGTGGGTGATGGAGTCGCAGAAGTTCCCGACCTAGTAGTTGCAAGGGTGCCTGAACTAGTAACAGCGGGAGCACCTAGTGGTTGCAGGAGTTTCCGAACCAATGACTATAGGGATCACAAGACTGGTAGTCGCCTAAGTAGTCAGAGCAGCCCCCGAACTAGTAGTAAGAGGACTGGTTGACATAGGATCATCCCCGAGCACTTCAGAAGGGGTAATGTATATGTCGCTCGGTTTACCAAAGACATCTTGACCATTTCCACCTGAGGCCTGGGCAGGAGAATTGCGAACCTAGGGAGTCTTAGGGTCATCAGTGTCCACACCCTCGGAATCAGTATCAGATCCATCACTTGCAGAGTCCTTATCAGAGGAGGTCTCGAATTAAGGATCACACTCACTAGTCCCTACACTAGTATCGCTACCAGTTGAGAGCTCTCCTTCTTCCTTTTCCATGTCTATATCCGCAATCGGATTCCCTTCCTGTTGTATAAATTCTCTTTCATCGCCTTCACGGATAGGAGACATGCTTCATGGAGAGTAGTTCTCCTCACCAAACTTCTTACTAGAGCTTTCGACAATAAAATCCTTCTCTAGATTAGCTCCTTCAGCTCGGCCCTCTTCCACTTGCTGAGCACCTAATTCACCTACCACAACATGTGTAGCAGTCGTCATTTCATGGGGAATGACAGACCGAGAGGGTTCTAGCAAGACAAAATGATGCAGGAATTCATCTTGCAACAATAATTCCACCTCTCTTTCCCTTTTATCAACTGCCACCAGAGACGTGTAAGTTGGCAAATGCTTGGAGTCCTTCACTTGAGCAGGTAAGGCTGTAAGTAAGTTAAAAGGAGATTGGGTCAGGATATCACCAAAGCAAGTGGATTCTAAACCAAAAGAAAACTTAAGACAAAAGGCTTACCACAACTCATCCAGAAACTACTAAAGCCAGTCAGACATTTAACGTAGAAGAATAGGTTTGTAAAAGGATGAAATTTATGTTGCAAGCCAAGGATTAGCTTTTGATTCTTGGCCACCTCAATAAAAATCAATGACAAACGATCTTTTCTTCTTCTAAAAATGCACAGATAGCAGATCTCTTCGAAGGAAGGAGCGTGTCCTATAGTTCGCATAAAAAGAACCTACAGGCCAGTGGGTACTGGATAACCATTTGGATGAAGTTGGTATGACGCCGCTCCTAAATCCTCAAGACAACACCATAGATACACATATAATGGTGGCAAGCTGTAAACCCGATAGGAGGGCGATCAGCCATCTCATTCTTACCCGGCAGACGGACATCACACTCTGGAATATCAAATTGAATGCAAATACAATGAAATGTTTGATGAGTCACCACTGAGTGACATCTCTCAATCAGATTCGTAATAAGCCTGATAGTTGGGCGAGATCTATCAACTACAGGTCCCGCTATAACCATCGCTCTATCAGAAGGAATATGTGAAGATGCCTCTGTTTGTATAGATGACGAGCACACTCCGGAAGTCGACTGAACTGACACTTGAGAAGAATCATGCTCGCAAGACTGAATATGCTCTGATGGATGGGAAGTCGTTCTACAAAGTCAACCTTATGTTCAGAATGTTCAGGTATATGCATCCTATAAATGTGTCAGTGTTGTGCAAAGGGACAACGCTCGAGATCTGAAACTAGTGAGTGTTAATTGGAAAAGCCCAAGCATCGTCCGTGCAAAATATGTAAAGATAAATCCCTATAAAAACATGCCCCGTAACTTTTGAACTTCCCAAAGAAACAAGTCCCCAAACATGGCTCATATGAGTGTCAAAAGAGCCTGTGACGTTTCCTCTTCATCTGAGTAGTTTGATACATTGCCAACTCGAGTCATTAACAACAACCACATCCTATGAATTGACGCATCAAGCTTTTTTGTCATCATCGTGCGAGGAAGTTCATAAGCATGCTAATATTATGTTAAAGCCCATTTTTATGGTCAATTTACTCGTTCAGGATTAAATTAGATGGTCAACAATGCATTTAATATTGCATAAGCAATATTAGATGGTGCACTTGTACTAAAAACATTATGTTATGGCAGTTCATCACGGTTTCATTCAAATTCAAGTCTATGTGCGTGCTGTCTTAACTGGAAAGGGGAGTCCTAAGGACAGATTAGGTGTTCAAGTTATTCTAAGTCAATTCATATAGGCCAAGGTACTACAAATTGGTGCCTCAATATCCAAAGTACACAAAATCAATCAGGATTTGTTCAAAATCGCTATGAATCGTCACCTAGAAGCAAGATAAGGATGGAGAGGACCAAACTCATGCCAAATGGTGCTTAAGCACTTCGTTACAGCAGGAATTCAAGGCCGAATTGATTGGATTTGAGTCTGACAACCAAATCGCTGGATCTAAGGCTGAAAGAAGATGGCTACAGGATTGACGACAGGTGCAAGCAGTTCTCAAAGTTGACGATGGTGCATGTGGTTTACGATGTGGCCAGGAGGATTGGATCGGCAGCATGGGAAAAAGGAGGACCGAAACCCTAGTTTTTATAAAGAAAATAAGGAATAAGGGCCAGATGCAGGACACATGAATTATAAAGAAGGCAAAAGGATTTTTTTTTTGCCAATACTAAGGGTCAGCACCAACCCATGTTCCCTCGTCGAAAATCAGATCTGTTATCCCCATAAGCATGCCCTTAAGTTCCTGTCCCCACGATAAAACATCAAATTCGAATAGGGTATTATGATGCAAACTTAAGCATTAATAAGACAACATCAAACAAAGGGCTCCAAAGCAACAGACAACTCTCAGGAAGATTAACTGAGTGATTTAGACTACGCCATCGTAAGGAATGCAAAGTAATCATACCTGAGCACATCATGTTTTCAACACGGATATGCTCTGGGGGGGGGAAGGAAATGTTAACTCAGATTTAACAACGATAGACACCCTCACAGAATCATTTAGAGACCAAAGTTATCTAACTATTAGAAATGGATGGAACTTCACCAGGGGAGCCACGGGAACATACCGAAATCTCCACCCCAGAAAACATAGCCAAAATGTCTATGTGAATGGGTTGACACCGACCCATGTACATAGGAAATATTAACTCGCGACCTATGCCATCTCCTCCACCATGTTCCCAGAAAGCCACTGACCCGGTTGCATGCTGTTTCAACTCGCTTTGGCACGATGTCCATCAGATCGAGACGGGGCTTCAAAGCAATAAGAGGCTAGATTCAATGCAGCAACAGATCAGGTCCATTTCATACCAAAATACACCCACAAATTAAATAGGATACAAACACCAAAGTCGTGTTATCAGGGACCCAAAACATGCTAAGGAATCGATTGGCACCGACCCATATCCCTAGGACATTTTGGTTCGGTGTCTTCAGGGAAGGGTCGGCACATGACCTTGATGCTTTCTGCAAGTGGGCTTGGCCTGATTCTCTCCTGAACTCCTATAAATACTCATCTATCTCCAAAACTAAAGGGGATCTACTTCCTTACTCTGCTAAAGCTTTGCCAAGTTATTTCTTCATCTCAAGCAGCCATTAAGCTCCTCCAACAGCAAAGCTTTTTCTCTAGAGATGGCTTCATCAAGTCACCTAGGTTGGTTATCATGATTCTCCGATAACCATTAGTACTTGTGATTATTTGTCATTCTCTACTTTGGAGGTCTTTGTAATCATCTATAAAGTATTATACTTGGCATGACAAGGGATATAATAATATTATTTAAAGTGGATGTTGGCTTAATCTCAAGATGAACCATTATAAAATTGTTTTCAACTTTCCCTGCTTTCTATTTCTTTCCTGTTTTAATTTGCTTTAATTGCTTATTTCTGTTTCCCCGTCATGGGCTCACTAGGTGGTGCTTTCGCAATTCATCAGGTGTTACTGCCATTTGTGGAGTTAACAGAATGAATAAACAACCTTGTCATTCTTGTTGTGTAGTTTTTGTATGTACACCCAAATCTCATTTTTTGTAAAGGCAGATTAATGAAGGAATGAATATTAAAAAAATTTAGTTATTTAAATATTTTATAATTAAAACAGCTAATTCAATTAAAAAGTTGAACATAAAAAAGTTGAAAAAAAACAATAAGAAACTCTTTATACATATTTATAATTGAGAAGACCTTTTATTTATCATCTTGTTTTAGTTTTAAACAATTTTGTCATTGTAGTCAAACATATATTTCGTGTTATTGTAAGTATCATGCTTACAATTGTGATAATTGCAAAATTGTATTATGTAGCATCAAGGTGAATTGTGATTTTCTTTGTAATGCATTAAATGAGGGAATGTTAGCATGTTTTTTTTATTAATTATTCTGTACATTCACATCTTAATGTTGTAAAATATAATTTTTCCTTTTAAAAGTTGCTAAAAATAAAATTACATTACGCAATGAACAACAACTTATTTGGGTAAATGAATTGACAATTAAAAGAGATATTATATTTAATTATACATTTATATTGACTAAAGAATTTATTTTATTATTATTTTTAATTATATAGGAATACTGCATATCTGAAATTATCACATTTTAAGAATTTATTAGGTACTGAATAATAGTTAATCAAATATTTAAATAGTTTAAATTTAAGATTTACACAATTAATTAGATATATGGACTTGAATGCAAAATATTAAGAGAGAACTGAGAAGAGTTTCTAAGTAATTATATAAAAAATAGATGTTGAAGATAATAAAATTCTACACTTTAATATATGATAAATTTGTGAATGAAATATTATAAAATAAATTTCTTATTATCGTTAATGTATATAAGTTGCATTATGCGATTTGTATAATTTTTTTATCTAAGTGATTTTTTTACCAATTTATTGACGTGTTTGTAGTATGTATACTGAAATTTTCGTATAGTTGACTAATTTTATCAGTTAGATTAAAGTTTGGATTAATTAATTAATTTAAATATGTAAACCAGAATGTAAAACGTTGGTAAAAGTTTACGATTGATCGGAAGGTCCGAGGTTCTAATATGGTCGTTAAGCTGGACATGGCAAAGGCTTACGATCGCATGTCATGGTTTTTGGTCATTAAGGTTCTTAGGGCTTTCGGCTTTCCGAAACCCTTATCGATATTATCTGAAGGCTCATCTGCAATTGTTGGTATTTCATTCTCATCAAGGGATGACCAATGGGTATTTCATGGCGAGAAGGGGACTTCGTTAGGGAAACCCTCTTTCCCCTTCTCTGTTCGTCATAACTACCGAGGCTTTCGTGTGCGGGTTGCACCCACGATAGCGAATCAGATTCAAAGGTTTGACATCCCTTCAGGTTGCCCTCTTATTTCGTCTTTATATTTTGTTGACGACATTATCATTTTCACTAATGGTGGTCGTTTCTCAGTACATCGTCTTCTTAGTCTCATTTAGCAGTACGAGAGCTGTTCCGGCCGACTCATTAATTCTACTAAAAGCCGATTCATCTCCGCAAAGGACGTGTATGCGGTTAGATCTTCTTGGATCGTATCCTTCACCGGTATCAAGGCGACCTCCCTCTCTTTGCCTTACCTCGGTATTGTTCTATACAAAGGTCGGAAGCTCAACGCCATTTTCGATCCCCTGGCTGACAAAGCCAGTGGAAAGATCATTTGTTGGAATGTGTCTCTTCTTTCTTAGGAAGGTAGAATGGTTCTCGTAAAGTCTGCCCTATACTCTATTGGATACCATGTCTTTGCTTCTATGTCTTCTACTTCTTCCTTCTTCCACTCTTATCGTTCTTTGGCATCGTCCTTTTTTAGGGTAAAAAGGACAATGCTTATCATCTGCTTTTGATTTCTTAAGACTTCATTTGTCGTCCTAAAAGTGAGGGGGGCTTAGACCTCGGAAATCCAAAGGATATCTGTACTGCCTTTGCTTGCAAGTTGTGGGTCTGGTTTGGAGAGAACGATTCCCTATGAGTGACATTACTCCATGCCAAGTACCACAGGATTTTGGGCGCGAATTACACCGGTGTCCAGTCCTACACTAGTGAGATGTGGAAACAGATGAAATTCATGAAGATCATTTCTGATTCACATGGCGGTGGGTCCAGATGGATGGATATCCTTTCTCGATTAAGGCGGCGTGGGATTCAGCAACCACAACTCCACGTCTCCATCTTTTTTCTTTCATATAGGATGTCCGATTACCTCCGAAGGTTTCTCCGTTTTTGTAGAGAACCTTACATGATGGGTTATTTTTATTAGAGAGTGATATTTAGTTTATATTGTATTGCTCAGTTATATATGTGTTATGTGTCCATTATTTAATTATTAGTGTATTGGGCCGATTGTTTAAGATAGCCCAATCTCGTGAGTTTAACCCATTCACTTTATTTAAGCCGCATCATTATTTAAATGTAATTCCCTTCATTGCCTTAAACCCTAGTGACCTAATAGTAAGAAAATCATGGTATCTGATATATACTTGTCTCCTTTAATTTCATAGATTCTTTGATTACATGGTATCAGAGCCATTGATCGATGATCTTCGTAATTAGAGAGACTCGATTGTGTTTTATTCTCCACTAAGTCATTTCAATTTCCAGAGTTAAATCGTGAATCATGGCGGATCCAAAAGGGGTCGATGTAATGTCGATGATGCCAAAAAACACAGATCGGAAGCTGAAAGACACAAACTATCATGATTAGAGTAAAACTATTCACTTATACATCAGGAGTATAGATAAGAATGATTATCTAATTAGTGAGCCACTGAAATCAAATTCAAAGGAAAAAGGGGACCGAAATTCGCTTCAAGAGGATGTTAGATTATTTCTACAAATTTGAAACTTTGTTGAAAATGAAATAATCGGTTTGATTAATCATAGTGAGACTGTAAAGGATTTGATGGAGTATTTAGAGTTTTTGTATTCAGGAAAGGATAATTTGACACGAATGTATGATGTATGTCAAGAATTCCATAAATCTGGCAAAAAGGACATGAGCCTTATGAATTACTTCATGAACTTTAAACAAACGTATGAAGAATTTAACCCGTTATTACCAATGAGCAACGACATCAAAGTTCAACAAAGGCAACGAGAACAGATGGCCACAATGAGTTTTTTGGCAGGGTTACCACATGAATTTGAAGGAGTTAAATCAGATTCTTGCAAATCCTGATGTTACCAGCTTACATGAAGTTTACAGTCGGTTGATTAGAACTGAAGGATCAAATAGTGGCAATACTAGTACTAATGCATGAATTAGTGCATTCATTGGAAACAGGAGGAGCTTGTCTTCAAATAGTCAATTTGAAATGGTGAGAGTAATTGTACAACAACCTGCAAAAGCATGGAGACCATCAAGGCCACCCATGCTCAAGGGTGGAGATCACCAAGGCAAGCAGGAAAAGCTCAGAACCACTATCATATGCTTGAAACTTGGAAATAACTCTTTGATGGAGTCAGTAGGTAAATGCACATCCAGTCATACATCATAGAAACACTAATTCATAGGAGAACACCACTGAATCAACATAAATTTTGCAATTATTGTAAGCGCACTGGCCATGTGATTTCTAAATGTAGAAGCCTTCAGTGGAATCAAAGAAACATAGATTCATCCAATGTTAAAATTGTGTTGATGACTGCTGAGGAATATGATAAATACTCTAAGTACAAGAATTCATTGCAAAACAGTTCATCCAATACGTTACCTAATTCAGTTGCCATGTCTGTTGCAAATACAAGCACTGGTTCAACATCATCAAAATGGATCATCGACTCTAGTGCTTCAGATCACATGATAGGTAGTCAAACTCTTTTTACAAGTTTGACAACAAGTAATGCATATCATACAATTACGTTAGCCGATGGATCACAAGTTGTAGTTAAGGGAACTAGTGAAGTCATTTCAAAATCATCACTGCCTATTAAATCTGTTTTGTACCTACCATCACTATCTTTCAATCTTCTATCTGTAAGCCAAATCACACACAATTTGAATTGTAGTGTTACCTTCTTTCCTGATCATTGTGTGACTCAGGATCTAGTGATGAAGCAGACTGTTGGTAGCGGAAGTGAGTCTGGTGGGCGTTACACACTTGACACACTTTCCAAACCAATAGCATGTTCAACCATGGATCCTGCTTTTGAAGTTTATTGTCAACTAGGCCATCCTTCTCTCACATTGTTCAAGCAGCTATGTCCTCAGTTTAACATTCTTTCCACTCTCAACTGTGAAGCCTGCCAGTATGCAAAACACCATAGAAGTAATTCATTACCTAGAACTAATAAGCGTGCAGATGAACCATTAGCTTTAATTCATTCTGATATTTGGGGACCTTCATCTACTATATCTAAATCTAGTTATAACTATTTTGTGGCCTTTGTTGATGATCATACTCGTATAACCTGGTTGTTCTTGATGAAATCTAAAACTGAATTTTTTTTCTATATTCTTTAAATTCAATGTTGAATTTAAGACGCAATTTAACACTTGAATTAAAACACTGCGTAGTGATAATGCGAAGGAATATGTATGCACTGAGTTCATTAATTATTTGGCAATAAATGGAATTTTACATGAAACCTCATGTGTTGACACTCCATCCCAAAACAGTGTTGCTGAGAGAAAAAATCGACATTTACTGGAGACTGCTAGAGCACTACTCTTTTAGATGAATGTGCCGAAGGCTTTCTGGGATGATGTAGTGGAAACTGCATGCTTTCTCATTAACAGGATGCCATCAACTATGCTTAACAATGAAATTCCTATCAGGTTTTACAACCAAATAAAGCTTTGTTCCCCATTAAGACGAGAGTGTTTGGGTGCACCTGTTTCGTGAGAGATGTAAGCCAACAACTAATCGAACTTGACCATAAATCCTTGAAGTGTATTTTTGTCGGGTACTCTAGAGTGCAGAAGGGATACAGATGTTATTGTACAAGCTTGCAAAAGTATATTGTTTCAGTCGATGTAACGTTCATGGAAGACACACCAATCTATTAAACTATCACAACACAAGTTCAAGAAGACAATGAAGAACTTCTGGTGTACTCACATATACCCAATGAATCTTTAAGTGTGGATAATGTGAATAATATGCCTGTAGAAGATTGCAATATCGGAAATACACAGCAACCTGTGGAAGATGCTAATCTCGACTTACCCATTGCTCCTAAAAAAGGAAAGCGGCAATGTACTTATCCCATTTCCTCATGTGTGACGTATGATAAGTTTCCACCTACATCCCATGCATTTATATCATCATTGGACTTAATTACCATACCAAAGATAGTTGGTGAAGCAATTAGTTCACCAAAATGGTGTGAAGCTATGATAGAGGAGATGAATGCCTTAAAACAGAATAAAACGCGGAACTTGGTCGAACTACCACCAACCAAGAAGACAATGGGGTATAAATGGATTTTTTTCCAGTTAAAATGAATGCTGATGGAAGTGTAGCATGGTACAAGGCTCTCTTAGTGGTTAAGGGCTATGCACAAACATACGACATTGATTATTCAGAGACCTTCTCGCCTGTAGCCAAAATGTCCTCCATCAGACTGTTCGTGTAACACCCCACGTCTATTAATGTCACTCACAAAGGGAATGCATTAACTTCCATGGAGGTTATAAGTGAATATAGAACAGAAAATTTACAATAAGACAGATAATAAATAGTACTTGGAAATCTAAAACTTCATTTTATTGCAGCGGAAATTAAGCATGTTTGTTACATCATAAAACCATAGATCATAACCAAGTACAATATCCATCTTCATAAAAACAAAATACATAATCCCATTACATAAATAGCCATTAAAAAGATAACAAGCTGGACTTTACTTCAACGGTCCAAGCTTTCCAAAGAGAGATGAAGCAATTCAATCAAACTCCACTAGAGCTGGGCCCAACCTGAGGACCTGGAGGGGGAAAAAGGATAGAAATAGAGGGGGTCAGACATAAAGTCTGGCGAGTATGATAATTCTGACAATACTATTATCAAAATAACTAGACTAAGGCATAAGCTGGAAGACAAGTAAATGTCTATGAACTCTTAGGAAGATAAAGATAGCGTTTAAGATAACGTTAAAGATAACGGTAAAGGCACACCTAATTACTAACGAATGATTACTACACTGCACCGCACATTACTACACTGCACCACACCAGTCACCCTATTGTTTGATCCCACTTACTTCACACAGAAACTTTATAAATAGCCTTACGTACCCCTAGCTGACTACATAGGTGCCGTCTGCCCCTATCTCCACTAGGTGTACCCCACTACTCACTTTCGATCGGCTCCCTACTCGTAGATACCTGTGTTGGCCCCACAGTGGGGTGTATCACTCCCCTAAAGTGGCAACCCGATACAACTTGAGAATGCACGGCTTATACCTACACGATGCAACAACGTCTTACCTACCAGCCCGGGTCCACACACGCATACGAACCCGTTGGACTTGCGTTGCCACCGCTCCCCGTTTTGGCCTCTTACAGTCAAACCCAGCATGCGTGTCCCGTCCTCGACTTGGGTCGAGCCCACAAAGATACGTTTGGGATACTGGTCGAAATGGGCCCCCACAAGCTACCCACCTAAGCTTGTCACTAGTATATCCCACTTAACCCTCTTAGTCATGTTCATTTACATGTGTGTTTGGTTAAGTCTTACTAATCGTATTTCACATGCCACTAAGGGCACCCACTAGATTCCTCATGCCACCCAAGGCACCTACTTAACCCCCATGTCCCACTTTACATGTTTTATCTGGTTAAGTATTTCTTAATTCATTCAGGCCATAACCTCGTAAAGACCTCTCGCATTAGACTGTCATTTATGGCAGCTGGATTTGCCGGGCGGGTCCGGGCAGTCTTACACCATAAAAGAATCTAACCTCGTGTCTTTACAACTGTTATGCTTTAGTTTAGGCCTAGGACCTCTTACATTGGGCTGACATTTGTGACCACTGGATTTACCGTGCGGTTCCGGGCAGGTTTATGTCACAAACAAGTCCAACCTCGTGTCCTAAGCATTGATTGACAACTTTCAATCTTTTACCCCAGTTTTACTAATTCCCTATCCAAATTATTAATTTAGTCCACTTTTATTGATGTCCATAATTGACTCAATTATGGTCATCCACTCATGGTATGCAAAATCATATCAATTGCACCCAACATCTTATTATTAAATCCTTAATATTACCCCTACCCCACGTTTATACGTTCGCTTATTCAACGCATAATATAGGCTAGGCTTGAATAGTCTAACGCATAGCACAAAGATAAATTATCACAACATATAGACAATTAAAATAAATCTAATCATAATAGGGGTGAAACTTGCATAAACTACACATGTTAAGGATCAAAAGGTGTCAACTTGTTAAATGTCTCAATTTACATGATATGATCATAGCCTAAATCTATACATAAACTTGCATATGGGGTTTTTAGGCAACATAATGATGGTGTGAACTAGCGTAGGATATCACATATGTCATAGCATAATTCTAGATGTCATAATAGATGTCTTGGCATATGTTCATAACTTTTCTAATCAATCCAACTTGCATATGTGACTTGTCATATAGATCAACATAACCCAAACATGATGATTTAATTAATATGAACTAACTAGCATAGATGGTAACATCATGGCCTTTTTAACATGTATGATTCATCACAACTTAGCATAGAAACTTTCAACATACATAACATCATCATAGCATGATTTACAACATATAAGATATCATCATCACATAACATTGGATTTACAATATACATGATAGCAAAAGGGGTTTACAACAACATATATGATAATTCACATCATCTACTCATGATCCATTCATAACTCAACCTAATTAAAATGATAATAATCTTGTTAAGATTATCATACTCACAATTTAAAGAAGAAAAGAGAGAGTTTTTCTTTGCTTTAGGGTTGATAGAATTAGAATTGAATTCGCTTTTCTTCTTTCTTAGTTGGCGGCGGCTCCATTGATTTCCATGGCGATGGTATGACGGTAACTATTCTATTTTAATTAGGTTTAGGGTTAGCATTAGGATGTATTTATAGGTGTAGGAAGTTATTAAGGACCATTAGATTAACCCTGAACCATGAGAACCAATCAAATGCAAAATCTGCATTTGAGCGAATCGGCCCACGGGTTGACTGCGAAACACCCTGGATTAACCCCTAGTTGACCCAGCAGTGCTCGGGTCGACCTCAAAAATGGGCCGGTTCGGTTATTCCCCTCCCAATTCGCTGTTTTGAACTTTTTCGCATATTTATTTATTTAATATTTAATTTATATATATATATATGTTAATATATATATATATTTCTCTGCGCAACCCATTTCACTTAATTCTTTTCTAAAAATTAAGTATACTTTAATTTGTGAATTTTAATGTTATAAAATTACGGGGTGTTACATTCTCCCCTCCTTAAAGGATTTCGTCCCCGAAATCTTCAAGTTAAGAAGAATGTATATCCTAACATCCAAACAACCATCTACTCAACCATCAAACACAGGCATCCATTGTCCTTATAGACTTCTAATGCTTTCACGTTTAAATGCACAGTGTGTGTATATGTCCATATCTAATGCAAAATCAGGCGGTCCACTGATCCAGTTGACCTCCTTAATGCAAATCATGATAGTGTCATGCATCCATTATGTATGCAAAAGTTCCCTATCGATACATATTATTTATACATGCGTGCACAACCATTCACCAAAATGCGGTATCCATATGATAGCACAATCATTATACATCCATTTTACTAAATACAACCATTTATATGCAATATGCAGTATGAAGTGACTGAGCTGATCTAGTGCCTAATAGTGTGTGTATATGCGTCCACGAGCAACCACTAGCAAACACTTGCATCCACTTTGCATCCACCATACATAACATGTCTCAAACACATGTTTTAACCATAGGATTATCCTAACTAAAGGTCAAAGATACTAGCGAGAGGATATACTAAAGATAAGATAAGTACAAGCTAAGCGATAAAGGAGAAATTAAAGGACATACCCTCAAAAGGAAAAGGGTATCGTGAACGCATCTTCTCTTCCGTCTCCCAAGTAGCGTTGCTCTCATCATCTCCCCATTGCACTTTGACTAGTCTGACCTCTCGATTCCTCAACCTCTTGATCTCCGACCCAAGAATGCGCGTAGGAGCTCGTCGAATCGTCGCATCACGCTCTATCTCCACCTCTCTAAGCAAGCTCGGCTCTACCACTTCCGCGGTCTCGTGTAAGCACTTCCTCAAATGTGACACATGGAATACGTCATGTACACCACTAAGTCTCTCGGGCAACTCCACTCTATACGCCATCCATCCAATCTTCTCCTTAATAGGAAACGGCCCTACGAACCTTGGTGCTAATTTCCCAACGGACCCAAAGCGAACAACGTTTCGTAATGGAGACACTTTTACAAAGACCATGTCCCCAACTTCAAACTCAAGATCCGTCCTTCTCTTATCCGCATATGATTTCTGCCTATCTTGCGCTGCTTTCATCCTCCTCCGAATCAAGTCGATCTTCTCCGAAGTCTCTCTAATCATATCGGGCCCAAGTAAGATCTTATCAGTAGATTCCCACCAACATGTAGGAAAACGACACGGCCGTCCATAAAGAGCTTCGAATGGTGCCCTACCAATGCTAGACTGAAAGCTGTTATTATATGCGAACTCCACCAGTGGAAGATGCTCTTCCCATGTACCCCCAAAGTCTAGGAAACATAGCCTCAAAAGATCCTCTAGAATATGATTCACCCTCTCGGTCTGGCCGTCCGTCTGAGGATGATATGCGGTGCTCAAACATAACTGAGTCCCTACCGCCTCTTGCAAACTTCTCCAAAATTCGCTAGTGAAAATAGGATCGCGGTTGCTCACTATGCTAGAAGGAACACCGTGCAAACGAACTATCTCTCGAACGTATACAGAAGCTAACCATGGAGCAGTCCTCTTACTCTTCACGGGAATAAAATGGGCGCTCTTAGTAAGTCTATCTACTATAACCCAAATCCACGTATTACCCTTCCTCGATCGCGGTAATCCATCCACAAAATCCATCGAGACGCTTTCCCACTTCCATAGTGGAACCTCCAATGGGTGGAGTAACCCACCGGGTTTCTTTTGCTCCGCTTTTACTTGTTGGCACACCAAGCATCTAGCGACATACTTGGCTACATCTCTCTTCATACCGGCCTAAAAGTAAACTCGTCTTTGTACATCTTGTCCCCGCCGGGATGAATGGTCATCTTCGAACGATGTGCTTCGTCAAGAATAGTCTTCCTTAGGTCATCGTTTTTTGGTACACAAAGTCTACCGTCCCTACGTAACCAACCCTTATCATCTAGGGTATACCAACGGAGATAGCTTGATGACTCCCCTCCTTTGAGTTTTTCTACTAACTCAACCAACTGCGGGTCGTCTCGCTGTGCCTCGCCAATCCGTCCCAAAAGCGTAGGTCTGACCTCCAAGGATGCTAGCAAACCGGGTACGAAGTCAATGGAAGGTCTAAAGTCAAACATCGAAATGAATTCTAAACTTCGCCTCTCAACAAACAAAGGACTTAAGGATAATCTTTTTCTACTTAAGGCGTCTGCCACCACGTTACCCTTGCCAGGGGTATAGGCTATTTCGAAGACGTAGGACGCTAAGAACTCCATCCACCTTTGCTGCCTTAAGTTCAAGTCCTTTTGAGAGAATAGGTATTTTAAAGACTTATGGTCAGTGAATAATTCGAATTTCTCACCAAGAAGATAATGACGCCAAGACTTAAGCGCGAAAACAATAGCGGCCAATTCTAGGTTATGTGTAGGATAATTTTTCTCATGCGCTCTCAACTGCCTTCCACCATAGGCTATTACCCTACCCTCTTGCATTAAGAATGCGCCTAGTCCTGTCCCACAAGCGTCAGTATAAACGGTAAACGGCTTACTCCCATCTGGCAATACTAAGACTGGGGCTGAAGTCAAAGCTCTCTTCAAACGTTGGAACGCATCATCACAATCTACGTCCCATGTGAAAACTAGGTTCTTCTTCGTCAAGCGTGTCAATGGAGCTGATATCTTTGCGAAGTCTTTGATAAACTTCCTATAGTAGCCAGCCAACCCCAAGAAACTTCTCACTTCAGTAGCATTTTTAAGGACCTTCCAATCTTGGATGGACACCACCTTTGCGGGATCCACGGCTATCCCTTCTTTGGAAACCACGTGTCCTAAGAACCGTACTTCCTTCCTTCAAAAGTGACATTTAGAAAATTTAGCTTTAAGCTTATGCACTCGAAGAGTCTCCAACACTTCCCTAAGATGTAGGGCATGCTCTTCTTCATCCTTAGAAAAGATCAAGATGTCATCTACAAAGACTACCACAAATTTGTTAAGGTACTCCCTAAACACCCTACTCATCAAATCAACAAAGTATGCGGAGGCGTTTGTCAAACCGAAGGGCATCACTAGCCATTCATAGAAACCGTCCGGAGTCCTAAAGGCAGTCTTGTCAATGCTATCCTCAGCCACTCTCAACTGATGGAAACCAGTGGCTAAGTCCAACTGCGAAAACACTAAGGCGCCAACTAACTGATTGAAGAGATCGTCAATCCTTGGCAGTGGGTGTCTGTTCTTATTAGTAAGCTTATTAAGTTCTCTATAGTCCACACAAAGTCTAAGGGACCCATCCGCCTTCGTGGAAAATACTACTGGAGCACCCCACTCCGATATACTTCGTCTTATGAACCCCTTCTCAAGCAACTCCTTCACTTGCTTACCGAATTCCCTCCTTTCACGTGGAGCCATGTGGCGTACTGGCAAAGATACTGGTTTCGCATTATCCACAAGATATATTCGAAAATCTATCTCCCGCTTTAGAGGCAAGCCCTTCACCTCCTCAAACACATCCGAATATTCTCGGACCACTCTAACAGATCGTAGATTTTCCTCAGACGCGTCAAGCGATTCTAGATAACTTAGCATAACCGAATTTATGGGATTACAAAAGATTTCGAGAGTGTTGCCAAGGCGAGTCACGAGCCTAACTACTCTCCTTTCACAATCAAGAACGGCCCCATTTCTGGATAACCAATCCATTCCTAAAATTAGCCCATAGCCCGTGAAGCCCAACACATAAGCATCACATCTAGATTCAACGCTAAGTATGGAAATTTTCAAATCTAAACACATCATAGACAAATAAGCCGAGCCCCCAATTGGATTCGAAACAACTAAGGGGTCCTCCACTAAACTGGTGTTTAAGTGCAGTGATTCAACTAATGATGTAGAGATAAACGAATGTGATGCGCCCGAATTGAATAAGGTACGGACAGGATGATCAAACAGAAAAACTAAGCTTTCAACAGAAATGGTTCTACCTCTTTCTTGCAGCGGTGGGACCGCGAGAGCCTGAACTTGTCCCCTTGCCTTCCCTGGTGCCAGAAGAGCCTGCACCTGTCCTCCCGAGGTAGTCCCTGTCCTCTCCCCCTTCTTTGGGCAGTCCTTCACTAGATGTCCTGCTTCACCGCAGTGAAAACAACCAGTCTTCTTTTTCCTTCGGCAATCCTTGCTGAGATGGCCTGGTGTCCCACAGTTAAAGCATTTCTTCTTCCCCTTAGCATTGTTGCCTTTGCCACCCTTATTTTGGTCCCCTTTCTTCTCGGGTGCCTTATCAGCTTTAGTGCCTTTCTCCTCATGCATGAGTGCCATGTCTACTAGCTTCTCAAAGGTGGCCCCCATAGGGATGTGGGTTATAGCCAACCCTTGCAATGGTTCATTCAATCCATTAACGAACCTCAGAGCCTTCTTCTCCGGCTTGTTTACTAAGTCCAAACCAAACCTTGCTAGATGATTAAATTTGTTGACATATTCTTTCACTGACGAGCTTCCTTGCTCCAATGTCAAGAACCTTTCCATATATAGATTTTCTTCCGCCCTAGAGAGAAACTTCGCCTCAAACCTTTGCCTAAAATCCGCCCAAGAGTCAACAGGATGCTCCCCATTAGTGACCTCCCACCAAAACGAGGCCTCTCCCTTCATCAAACAAGCTGCTAAACGAACTCTCCTCCCTTCTTCTACTTCAAAGATTTCTAGCAATTCTTCCACCTCCTTAAGCAAATCTCTAGCTTCCACAAACGTTTCTGACCCTTGAAAGGGTTTTCCACCCATAGCTTTAAATTCCTTACACGTCTTTGCAAAAGTATCTATGCGAGGAGGAGGAACGGGTGCAACTGGTGGTGGAGGAACATTAGCTGGACCTGCAGCGGCCCTAGCCTCAAATAACCTCCTATACCATCCTGGTATCGTTACACCGTCGGGTAGATTAAGATCTTCAGCCATGCTGAAACGGAAAAGGAAAGATTCAAAATGGAGAATTCGAAAGATAAAGATATATGGCTATTTGGGGATTATGTTATTCTTAAAAACTTTTCTCTTTAAATTTCTCATTAAAACATGTTTTTGAAAACACTTCTTCCAAAAATAACCATTTTTCTAAAGTATTTTTATCTGTTCTGGTAACCTTAAGCTCTGATACCACGTGTAACACCCCACGTCCATTAATGTCACTAACAAAGGGAATGCATTAACTTCCATGGAGGTTATAAGTGAGTATAGAACAGAAAAATTACAACAAGACAGATAATAAATAGTACTTGGAAATCTAAAACTTCATTTTATTGCAGCGGAAATTAAACATGTTTGTTACATCATAAAACCATAGATCATAACCAAGTACAATATCCATCTTCATAAAAACAAAATACATAATCCCATTACATAAATATCCATTGAAAAGATAACAAGCTGGACTTTACTTCAACGGTCCAAGCTTTCCAAAGAGAGATGAAGCAATTCAATCAAACTCCACTAGAGCTGGGCCCAACCTGAGGACCTGGAGGGGGAAAAAGGATAGAAATAGAGGGGGTCAGACATAAAGTCTGGCGAGTATGATAATTCTAACAATACTATTATCAAAATAACTAGACTAAGGCATAAGCTGGAAGACAAGTAAATGTCTATGAACTCTTAGGAAGATAAAGATAGCGTTTAAGATAACGTTAAAGATAACGGTAAAGGCACACCTAATTACTAACGAATGATTACTACACTGCACCGCACATTACTACACTGCACCACACCAGTCACCCTATTGTTTGATCCCACTTGCTTCACACAGAAACTTTATAAATAGCCTTACGTACCCCTAGCTGACTACATAGGTGTCGTCTGCCCCTATCTCCACTAGGTGTACCCCACTACCCACTTTCGATCGGCTCCCTACTCGTAGATACCTGTGCTGGCCCCACAGTGGGGTGTATCACTCCCCTAAAGTGGCAACCCGATACAACTTGAGAATGCACGGCTTATACCTACACGATGCAACAACGTCTTACCTACCAGCCCGGGTCCACACACGCATACGAAACCCGTTGGACTTGCGTTGCCACCGCTCCCCGTTTTGGCCTCTTACAGTCAAACCCAGCATGCGTGTCCCGTCCTCGACTTGGGTCGAGCCCACAAAGATACGTTTGGGATACTGGTCGAAACGGGCCCCCACAAGCTACCCACCTAAGCTTGTCACTAGTATATCCCACTTAACCCTCTTAGTCATGTTCATTTACATGTGTGTTTGGTTAAGTCTTACTAATCGTGTTTCACATGCCACTAAGGGCACCCACTAGATTCCTCATGCCACCCAAGGCACCTACTTAACCCCCATGTCCCACTTTACATGTTTTATCTGGTTAAGTATTTCTTAATTCATTCAGGCCATAACCTCGTAAAGACCTCTCGCATTAAACTGGCATTTATGGCAGCTGGATTTGCCGGGCGGGTCCGGGCAGTCTTACACCATAAAAGAGTCTAACCTCGTGTCTATACAACTGTTATGCTTTAGTTTAGGCCTAGGACCTCTCACATTGGGCTGACATTTGTGACCACTGGATTTGCCGTGCGGTTCCGGGCAGGTTTACGTCACAAACGAGTCCAACCTCGTGTCCTAAGCATTGATTGACAACTTTCAATCTTTTACCCTAGTTTTAATAATTCCCTATCCAAATTATTAATTTAGTCCACTTTTATTGATGTCCATAATTGACTCAATTATGGTCATCCACTCATGGTATGCAAAATCATATCAATTAAACCCAACATCTTATTATTAAATCCTTAATATTACCCCTACCCCACGTTTATACGTTCGCTTATTCAACACATAATATTGGCTAGACTTCAATAGTCTAACGCATAGCACAAAGATAAATTATCACAACATATAGACAACTAAAATAAATCTAATCATAATAGAGGTGAAACTTGCATAAACTACACATGTTAAGGATCAAAAGGTGTTAACTTGTTAAATGTCTCAATTTACATGATATGATCATAGACCAAATCTATACATAAACTTGCATATGGGGGTTTTAGGCAACATAATGATGGTGTGAACTAGCATAGGATATCACATATGTCATAGCATAATTCTAGATGTCATAATAGATGTCTTGGCATATGTTCATAACTTTTCTAATCAATCCAACTTGCATATGTGACTTGTCATATAGATCAACATAACCCAAACATGATGATTTAATTAATATGAACTAACTAGCATAGATGGTAACATCATGGCCTTTTTAACATGTATGATTCATCACAACTTAGCATAGAAACTTTCAACATACATAACATCATCATAGCATGATTTACAACATATAAGATATCATCATCACATAACATTGGATTTACAATATACATGATAGCAAAAGGGGTTTACAACAACATATATGATAATTCACATCATCTACTCATGATCCATTCATAACTCAACCTAATTAAAATGATAATAATCTTGTTAAGATTATCATACTCACAATTTAGAGAAGAAAATAGAGAGTTTTGCTTTGCTTTAGGGTTGAGAGAATTAGAATTGAATTCGCTTTTCTTCTTTCTTAGTTGGCGGCGACTCCATTGATTTCCATGGCGATGGTATGATGGTAACTATTCTATTTTAATTAGGTTTAGGGTTAGCATTAGGATGTATTTATAGGTGTAGGAAGTTATTTAGGACCATTAGATTAACCCTGAACCATGAGAACCAATCAAATGCAAAATCTGCATTTGAGCGAATCGGCCCATGGGTTGACTGCCAAACATCCTGGATTAACCCCTAGTCGACCCAGCAGAGCTCGGGTCGACCTCAAAAATGGGCCGGTTCGGTTATTCCCCCTCCCAATTCGCTGTTTTGAACTTTTTCGCATATTTATTTATTTAATTTTTAATATATATATATATATATATCAATATATATATATATTTCTCTGCGCAACCCATTTCACTTAATTCTTTTCTAAAAATTAAGTATACTTTAATTTGTGAATTTTAATGTTATAAAATTACGGGGTGTTACAGTTCGTCTCTTTGGCTTCTTGGTATAATCGAAAACTTCATCAATTAGATATAAAAAATGCATTCTTACATGGTGATTTAACTAAAGAGGTATATATGGAGAAACCATCTAGATATGTTGCTCAGGGGGAGGCAAACTTAGTGTGTAAACTAAAAAATCATTGTATGGACTTGAGCAAAGTCCAAGAGCATGGTTCGGCAAGTTCAGTTTGGCTATAGAGAAGTTTGGTATCATGAGAAGTAAATTTGATCATTCAGTGTTTTATAAGCAGACTAATGGAGGTATAATATTACTGGTAGTGTACGTAGATGATATAATGATCACGGGGAGTGATGAGAGTGGCGTTCGTCGACTAAAAGAATTTATACATACTCAGTTTCAAACTAAAGACATAGGTGAACTTAAGTATTTCTTGGGCGTTGAGATTTCAAGAAACAATGAAGGTATAAATTTGTTGCAAAGGAAATATACTCTAGATTTATTGAGTGAGACTGGGAAGCTTGCAGAAAAGCCGAGTAGTTCTCCAATGATTCCAAACCAAGGTTTAAACAAAGACGGTAATTTTACGAAAGATCTAGAGAGGTTCAGGCGCCTTGTAGGTAAGTTTAACTATTTATGTGTCATAAGGCCTGATATATCATACACAGTCAGTGTAGTAAGTCAATTTATGGCACAACCAACTATGCAACATTGGGCTGCACTTGATCAAATCTTATGTTATCTAAAAGTTACGGCAGAACAAGGACTTATGTACACAAATAATGGTCATCTTGATATTGAAAGTTTTAGTGAGGCAGACTGGGTTGGATCAAAGGAAGATAGAAAGTCAATATCTGGGTTCTACGTGTTTGTTGGAGATAATCTTGTGTCATGGAAGAGTAAGAAAAAACTAGTGGTGTCTCATTCCAGTGCTGAATTAGAGTATCGTGCCATGGCCAACAATGTATGTGAAGTAATGTGGATCATACATTTGATGAAAGAATTTAGTATGAGTTCATAGAAACCAGCAAAATTATGGTGTGACAACCAAGTTGCAATATACATTGCATCGAATCCTGTATTCCACGAATGAACAAAACATATAAAAGTGGATTGTCTTTTTATTAGAAATAAAATTCAAGAAGGTGTGGTCGAGACAGGGTTTGTGCGAACAGGAGAACAAGTTGCAGATTTATTCACAAAGGCGTTGAATGGTTCACGAGTAAAGTATCTATGCAGCAAGTTGGGAATAAAGAATATATATTCTCCAACTTGAGGGGGAGTGTTATTAGAGAGTGTTATTTAGTTTATATTTTATTGCTTGATTATGTATGTGTTATGTGTCCATTATTTAGCTATTAGTATATTGGGTCGATTGTTTCAGATAGCCCAATCTCGTGAGTTCAACCCATTCACTTTATTTAAGCCACATCAGTAGTTAAATGTAATTCCCTCCATTGCATTAAACCCTAATGAAATAATAGAAAGAAAATCATGGCGTCAGATATATACTAATCTCCTTTAGTTTCATAGATTCTTTGATTACAGTTACCAATAGACGAGAACCTTCAGAGGATTGACATCCTGATCGTGTCCCATTGCAGATGCAGTGGAGCTGGTGATCTGGAATCCATAGCTCATCTAGTTTTCCTTGGCTTTTCTGCTAGAGCAGTTTGGAATTACTTTAGAAACTTGGTTGGTGTCCGAGGTAATGTCACTTCTCTTGTTGATTTACCGAGATACCTGTGGGACGACATCTCGGGTAAATCTAATCATTCAATCCTTTTCCGTTCGATTCATTGTCTTATCTATTGGCATATTTGGTGCTCGTGGAATAAGGTAGATTTTAAGGAACTACCTATGGACCCTCCACCATCATCCAAAGGGTAAGGAACGATGTTTTCCTTGAGTTTCATGGTAAGCCATTTAAGAGAACAATTTGCTTCCTCTCGCGGAGGTTGGCCGGTATCTTCGGTGTTACCTCAGTATCGCCTACCCCCAAAGCGGGGATTGGTTGAACCCTTTAGTTGTTGTGCACGGGCTCCTCCCTATTATCTTTTTCTCCTCCGTACTCCCCCTTTTTAAACTAATGTTGTTTTCTAGTATTGCAGGCCATAAATTACATGTGCTTATTGGATCGAGCCTCTTTGGGTCCTTCGTTGCTGGCAGGTAGTTTCAGAGCTGAAGCTTAGAGATGGAGTAGTTTGTTCTCGCATGTTGGATTATTTCCTTGGCTCTTTCTTTTTTATAATCTCAACCTTCGTTCAGTGGAGCATAGGGAGTTAATATTGAGATTGGCGAGCATCTTGTTAGAGTCCTTTTAGCTTAGACACTGCTTTGGGCTAGGACGGTCCTTGGATGTTTTTGAGTTTTATGTTTTGTTTTTTATTGCTTGTGTGAGAGTGCACAGATCTTGTAGCCATTCTACAAATCTGTTTTGTAAGCCATTGGTCTTTTGTTTTTTATTACTTGTATTTTTTGTCCTTTTATTTTTTCTTTGTTGTAAAGGTTAGTATGCTAACCTCTTTCGTGTATGTTCCTTTTGTTAATAATGTAAACCAATTTTCAAATATATATATATATATATATATATATATTAGAACATAAAACATTGTGAAAAACTTGAAAACATTTGTGAATAATTGTAGAATTTTTTTTAAAGTATATATTTGAATGCAAAATAGTGTAAGAGAGTAGTACATGATTGTAAAATGACAGATATTAGAATTTTAAGAATAAAATACCAAAAATTGGAGAAAATTAAGGAGAATGAAGATTATTCGTAAAATTAATAAGAAAACTTAAAATTCTTCTACTTTACTATTATTTAATTAAACAAATACATTGGGTTAATTGGTCTCAAACTGTATCTTCTATTTTACGAAGAAAGTCATACTCTTGCATCAAATGTTAACATGACAACATAACATTAGGGACATCGGCTAGTTAAGCCATGCCGGATAGAACATTTTAATTACCAGTTAAGTTTTGCTAGTGATGATCGCTACACCAAGCAAGTTAAATTTTGAGTATAATTGGTTTCATTCATTTACCATTTGCCAAAGCACCAAAAATGTGGTAAAGGCTATCATATAAGATGTAAAAGCAAAATTTCATAGGAACACAAAGACCGTTTTGTTGTTCCATCTATCCTTATGAATTTAAAATTTTAAAATATTCCCTTCTTTCTCGTATTTATATTGAATATTGAAAATAAGAAATAAAACTCAAAACAAACCAGGACATATTATATACAATGTTTGTAGTGTCCCAAATTTCCGGTACCCTTTGAGATGACCAAATAACACAAGTCCAACCCAAATTGCACTGGAAACCAGAAAACTAATAGAAAGAAAACAGAGGGTGAGAATAGATAAGATAGAAACTTAGAATAGAAGAAGAAGAAAAGCATACAACATCAGAGTAAACACGAATCTCACAGCGGAACGAATAAATATATTTCATAACATAACTTTGAAATAAAACAGTATCTGTATACAATACCATTATTAGAGTATAACACTTACAACACAGCAGAAATAACAATCTATATAATCCTGAAGCCTCCTGCTCCATCTCTTCAAGTATCTGTAAAATCCCGACCACTTGACTGCCCGTACAAAATTGGGCACCCAAGAGTTTAGGGAAAACAAAACAAAGTAAACTCTGGCTCAGTCATGTTATTTAACAAATAAATATTTCCTTTTATAAAATCCTTTTATTTTATAATTATTTTCTTTCCAATATACACTTTGAATATTCCCATTATACATTCCAGTATTTCTTATGGTATTTAAAATACCAAATAACCATGATCAATATCATCCAAACACACATAATCAACAACATATTATATATCACATCATGTATTACAACATATGAAAAACAGTAAAATGAATGTTAAGGAATCCAGTTGGATTCCTCCGACCTTTTTCCCTGCATCCACAGATGTTAAACAATATAATAACATCGATTTCATTTCGATATGAAATATTCTAATAAACAGAAGCAACATTTGATTAAAGATTTATATATATATTGTTATCTATAATTTTAACCAATACATCAGCAATTCAACCAAACAATCAACAACAATCAGTCATCATTTGTAAATACTATATTATATTAAAAAAATATAAACTGTACAGTGTTAGTGAGATTTACTCACATTGGACAGTTATTGTTAAATAATGATTAACTATCTTTGATTCAGACGGATGTTTTATTTTTCCGTAAATTGTACCGAGCTCCAATTCACTCCCAGTAAGTTCCATTGCGTAGCCCCCGTCCATACGATCCCAACGTGACCAACTGTTCATAAAACTGACAACTTATGTCCGAAATATCACGTTAACAAGTAAATACGTTATATTAATTAAATTAAACTTATATTAAATGATCACTTGGGCCTTACCAAAATCATTTCAGCCCAATATCCATTTGACCCATGACTGCAAATCTTATATCTCAAATACTGCTCACTTGCCGACTTTAGATCTCCTAGGTAACCCGGCCCAACGCATTTCTGACCCGTCCGCCCCCTGTTACCCCATCTTCCAGCTTTTTAAACCGTAAGTATTTCTTCCTTTTTTTAAAACTTTCGAACCCGCCTGTTGTTCTGAGACCCCATGACCGAACTTCTGTTGATACCCTCCATCCATTTTACTCCGACCCTTTTCCATTTTCCTCCTCATTAGGACGTCTTCTTCCCAGTCCAAATGGTCAAACTCACACTCCTTCATCATGAAACCGCAAACCAACCTTACCATTAAATCCTCCTTTAACTGCTCTTCCACTCCCTGTATATATGAGACCTCCCCCTCCTGGAAATACGCTCCATCCCATTCACTTCTTCTCCTCACGCAGAAACCTCTAGCAATATTCACATGCCATTTCCACCTGTTCTCCAAGCAAATGGTCATTCACTTAAACTAAGTATTTAATTAAAACCCCTAATCCCCTTTTAAAACGCTTAAAAACCTTCCTCATTATCACGCTACAGCTTCCAACTAAAACCGCACCATTACTGTTACCTCAAGCCCATCAAACCCATGATTCAGACCATAGATCCACAAACAAAAATCACCAACGATCATCTCTCACAAATCGCTTTAACATCGTCACCATTAACGTCAACTCACACCTATCTTTCGAATTGCGTCAGACCCATCTCAAATCGTCACTACAGGATATCTTGAACTTCATTTAGCATCGATCCATGCCTAACTTCGCACACAGGTGCGATTTCATAAACTGAACCTCAATATAACATCTACTTTGCGATTTGAAACTTCTGTTGCCTA
This sequence comes from Allium sativum, assembly GCA_030737875.1. Taxonomy (NCBI): domain Eukaryota; kingdom Viridiplantae; phylum Streptophyta; class Magnoliopsida; order Asparagales; family Amaryllidaceae; genus Allium; species Allium sativum. Next base: position 1,038,184,575 of record CM060916.1, on the reverse strand, counting down.
AAACAACTAACCCTAGTCACCGCTATTACATATACCAGCGAATCAAGAGTGGTACGCAACTTTCAAAACTTAAAGAGGTGAAAGAGGTTCATCCCGGGGATTCAAATACATATATATCATAATTTTTGAATTTTCCTTGAATTGATTGGATTGTTCAAAGAGGATTTGCTATAGAAATAAAATTAGAACTGGCGGCTTGAACTTTGTTTGACTGTGGGGAGGAAGAATTAGGTTTAGAAAGGAGTGGGATATTTATAAAGGAAAAAAATATTATTTTTATATTCATTATTTTATTTATTTTTAATTAAACGCTATTTGTATTTATCATTAAAAATCCCTGTGATTACATACAATACCCAAATTCGACAAAAATGGACATACAGCTATATTTCGACACTACGAACTCAACGAAACTTGTTTCGCCGAATTCCAAATCCTTGCTCACACAACATATTTTTAAAGTCAAATTATCGACTGTTCTCCACATTAAAATCCTGTACGGCCACATATTGACTTCAAAAATCACGAAAATTGAAATCTAACAATAATTTAATATTACGAATCCAACAAAATTAGTTTCGTCGAAAACGAAGGTCGTTTGCAAAACTAGCTATTTTTAAAGCTCTAAATAAATCCATTTAAATATTTATATATTTAAAATAATTAAATTAAATATTTATAAATAAATGTTATCGTATATATTCACAATAGAATATCATACAGCTCCAACTGGATTTATAACTCGATATTCAAATCCCGGTTGAATCGATATTCAATTTATATTGAAAAATCCATTTATAATATAAATAAATCGCTATAAATTATAAAGGAATTCCATAGCGACTTTTCGAAAATTTGATTTGGACATAACTCAAAATCTATACGACGAAATCCTGATTTTTCTCTTCCATTAGAAAATATACTTCACCAGCTCCGAACGTTTCTTGTTTCACAGAAATCCAATTTAAAACGGATTCTATATATTCAATTGAAGTTCGAATCGCCAAATTACGAACTGCAGCGCCATTTCGAGCTCGATTATAATTATAATATAAATTAAACGTTCAACTGTCATTCAAATAATATATTCGTTATTCTAATTCAAATTCTAAGCTGAATTAAATATTTTAAATTGTCCAGTTCACATTATATTGTCAATTCACTATTTCCTACTATCTTGGAATTATAATATATTTTTATGTTATAAATATTAATTAAATATTCCATAAAATTTAATCAAACAACCATTTTAATTCTCCAAATCACTATTTAAATAATTAAATAAATTAATTATTATACTGTAAAAATACGGGACATTACATTCTTCTACCCCTTAAAATAATTTCGTCCTCAAAATGGTTAAGGTAGAAAACAAACCCTATTAACTGGGTTAAAAATTATTGATTTACTTCTTAACTCCAGTTTCACTAAATCAATTAATTTCAATTAAAATATTAATTAATTCTTACAACGAAAATTTTCAAAAATCCTCAAAATTTTCCAATACCTTAACATTTCGTAAAATTTCGCCAACGCCTCCTTTGTACAGGTTAATAGCTCAAACTCCAACTCGCCTCTCTGAGCCATCTCCAACCCAAAAGAAAATCAAACAGCCAAGCGGCTTGCCAATTTGTCTCATCATAATCTCCAACCAGTTTTTTGTCCTCAAACCCAACCATTCGCTTATACCTTAGTTGAATTTCATTTCAAACCAAAGTTGTATTCGCGATTTTCAATTTCTTAACTCATCAATCCAATTCCATTTCGGATTATCTCTAATCCAATCTAATTCGATACTTTCTATCTCAATTCATTTTCCACTTAACTTGTTTTCAATTCAATTTCTATTTGCTTTTACAAATTCTAATTTAATTTGTTTTAATTCAAACAATCTTTCCCAGGGAATTTCAAATAGTTTAGCTTTTCTAAAATCAGATATCCCTTTTCAGGATTCAAAACAACTTGCTTTTCTCAAACCAATTCAAAAAAAATATCTTTGGTAGTAATCCGTCACTTACAACTCGAAAATGAACATCGATGATGGTCGACTTGATCATCAGAATATATTTTCCAGCGATCGAAGTGAGTTCAATACTATATCCCTTTTCAAAACCATTTCTAAACATTTCCATTTTGAATTCAAAATATTATTCACCATGCTTGTAAACAATTTAAAATCTCCCAGGATTTTAAAATTTTCATATATTTCACTTATATAAATTTTATTTGGTTATATATACATAACCAACTCAATTTTAATCTTATTCGATTAATATAACAACCAACACCTCTAATATACTATAATATATCAAATATCTATACTTTGTTATTACCAAAATATAATTTGGATAAAATTATTTCATTTACCCTCTTTTCAAAACATACAATGTCGGTTCATCGTATTCGAGTGTTTAGAAACTCCTACCGATACAGTGCATCAAAATGATCGATTAGAACCCATAAACAGCTCAACCAACAAATCTCCACAATATAAAACATTTTTTTATATCAAATAACAAATACGCACTCATTAATACACTCAACTCAATCTAGGGTATTACTAACCCCATCTCTACTGAGTCATGCCACAGAGCCAAGGTAATTACTTAAACTTAAGCTCTAATACCAACTGTGGTGTCCCGAATTTCCGGTACCCTTTGAGCTGACCAAATATCACAAGTCCAACCCAAATTGCACTGGAAACCAGGAAACTAATAGGGAGAAAACAGAGGGTGAGAATAGATAAGATAGAAACTTAGAATAGAAGAAGAAGAAGAACATACAACATCAGAGTAAACACGAATCTCACAACGGAACGAATAAATATATTTCATAACATAACTTTGAAATAAAACAATATCTGTATACAATACAATTATTGGAGTATAACACTTACAACACAACGGAAATAACAATCTATATAATCCTGAAGCCTCCTGCTCCAGCTCTTCAAGTATCTGTAAAATCCCGACTACTTGACTGCCCATACAAAAGTGCGCACCCAAGAGTTTAGGGAAAACAAAACAAAATAAACTCTGGGTCAGTCATGTGACTGATGTGAGTAAACTCAAATCATTTGTTTAACTTTTCAAAAATCCTTTTGAAACAAAGGATAATCGTAAGACCGATCCACACATAAACATAGATGGTTTTATGATAAGCCAAAATATTTTTCTAAAACAATACTTGTCCGATATTATAATAATGTCTAGACCAAGTAAATAGAAATCTAGTAGAACGCTTTCATCTCACGTTCTACATATATAATATACAATCAAAACCGTAGGATCTTATTGGGGTATGGATTCCAACTATGACAAGGTATGGATGCACCTTCCGATTAGTGTACTTTAGAAGCGATACACTGGAGTTCAACAAGAACATCTTGCAAATCGGCCACACATGACCGGCCATTCATTTCGCTTGAATGTTCCGAATATATTATCACCTTATTGTTGGTGTACCAACATAACCATTCCCGAAAGATACATAAGCGAAAGAAGTAACAAATATGAATATTCTCTAGATGGTGACAATATACCCTACTTGGGTGCAACCCACTTAGCCATGCTGCCTGCCCGATTTCTGTCATTTCCCAGTAGATGAGGCTTGAGGTCATAATGTATCTTTTAACAGATCACTCCTTCATTTACTTTGAATGCCACATCGTCATACCCATCAAACCACAAATTGATTTCCCCAAAAATACCACGGGTATAAGCTAAGAGAAACGAATTCCTCTGCCACCAACGTAAATACGTTTGAAACAATCAACTTACGCGATCTACCAGATATACTCTGTCACACATTCGTATATTCAAGTTGTCCTGGGATTGGACAATCCGAAGGCACTATTATGTAAACCCATCTTAGGCAATTTCTACCTAGGATTTGCCAGAACGACACTTGCATAACTCCGTCTTCAATTATCTTCATCATATTTGATTCGCAACGCTACTGCCATACGGAGTGGTTTTCAGATAATATATCTGATCCCGGTCTCCCCGTATTGACAACTGAAATGGTCAAAATCTTTGATAGTCGATGATTTAACTATCAAAGGAAAACATGTGTGCAAACAACAGTATTATTTTCAGATGGAAATTCTATCGATCAATCATCAATCAACATTTATTCGTTACCCCATTTCTCGTTTCCATATATTCATCAAATCCTTATTTTCTAATTTTAGAAAATATATGTTATTAACTTTGAAAAATGTTTCCATTTCTGATTCACGCATCAATATTTTCCTACCTCTATCAGTCTCTAAATGTAAACTAGTAAGTGAACAACCCCTACGTATTATTCCCGAAGGCCGAAACCAACATCAGATCGATACCCAAAAGGCCATTCAACTCAACTAAATTCCCGTCAGTTTCTAATTTCAGTAATTCCATTTAAATTCCTAATTCAAAACCTCAAATTCCTTTATAATTTTTTATTTGCAAAATATTTACTTTAAATCAATTTCATGTTACATCCATGTGCGAAGCACGGGTCTAAACCTTCTTAATGTAAAATTCTCTTTATATAAACTCTGTTCATTTTCCAAATATTTCCTTTTCAATATCCTATTTATTCTATATAAATCCTTTTATATAAATCTATTTATTTAACAAATAAATATTCCCTTTTCAATTCTATTTATTTAACAAATAAATATTTCCTTTTATAAAATCCTTTTATTTTATAATTATTTTCTTTCCAATATACACTTTGAAAATTCCCATTATACATTCCAGTATTTCTTATGGTATTTAAAATACCAAATAACCATGATCAATATCATCCAAACACACATAATCAACAACAGATTATATATCACATCATATATTACAATATATGAAAAACAGTAAAATAAATGTTGAGGAATCCAGTTGGATTCCTCCTACCTGTTTCCCTGCGTCCATAGATGTTAAACAATATAATAACGTCGATTTCATTTCGATATGAAATATTCTGATAAAAAGAATCAACATTTGATTAACGATTTATACATATATATCATTATCTATAATTTCAACCAATACATCAGCAATTCAACCAAACAATCAATCATCATTTATAAACACTGGATTATATTAAAAAAAATAAACTGTACAGTGTTAGTGAGATTTACTCACATTGGACAGTTATCGTTAAATAACGATTAACTATCTTTGATTCAGACGGGCGTTTTATTTTGCCGTAAATTGTACCGAGCTCCAATTCACTCCCAGCTAGTTCCATTGCCTAGCCCCCGTCCATACGATCCCAATGTGACCAACTGTTCATAAAACTGACAACGTATGTCCGAAATATCACGTTAACAAGTAAATACGTTATATTAATTAAATTAAACTTATATTAAATGATCACTTGGGCCTTACCAAAATCATTTCAACCCAATATCCGTTTGACCCATGACTGCAAATCTTATATCTCAAATACTGCTCACTTGCCAACTTTAGATCTCCTAGGTAACCCGGTCCAACGCATTTCTGACCCGTCCGCCCCCTGTTACCCCATCTTCCATCTTTTTAAACCTATAAGTATTTTTTCCTTTTTATTAAACTTTCGAACCCGCCTGTTGTTCTGAGACCCATGACCGAACTTCTGTTGATACCCTCCATCCATTTTACTCCAACCCTTATCCATTTTCCTCCTCATCAGGACGACTTCTTCCCAGACCAAATGGTCAAACTCGCACTCCTTCATCATGAAACTGCAAACCAGCCTTACCATTAAATCCTCCTTTAACTTCTCTTCCACTCCCTATATATACGAGACCTCCTCCCCCTCCTAGAAACATGCTCTACCCCATTCACTTCTTCTCCTCACGTAGAAACCTCTAGTAATATTCACATGCCATTTTCACCTATCCTTCAAACCAATGGTCATTCACTTAAACTAAGTATTTAATTAAAACCCCTAATCCCCTTTTAAAACGCTTAACAACCTTCCTCATTATCACGCTACAGCTTCCAACTAAAACCGCACCATTAGTGTTACCTCACGCCCCTCAAACCCATGATTCAGACCATCGATCCACAAACAAAAATCACCAACGATCATCTCTCACAAATCGCTTCAACATCGTCACCATTAACATCAACTCGCACATATCCTTCGAATTGCGTTCGACCAAGCTCAAATCGTCACTATAGGATATCGCGAACTTCATTTAACATCGATCCATGCCTAACTTAGCACACAGGTGCAATTTCATACATTGAACCTCAATATAACATCTACTTCGTGATTCAAAACTTCTGTTGCCTAAAACATCTAACCTTAGGCACTGCTGTTACATATTCCAGCGAAACAAGAGTGGTGCGCAACTTTCAAAACTTATACGAGGTGAAAGAGGATCATCCCAGGGATTCAAATACATATATATCATAATTTTTGGAATTTTCCTTGAATTGATTAGATTTTTCAAAGAGGGTTTGTTGTAGAAATAAAATTAGAACTGGCGGCTTGAACTTTGTTTGACTGTGGGGAGGAAGAATTAGGTTTAGAAAGGAGTGGGATATTTATAAAGGAAAAAAACATTATTTTTATATTCATTATTTTATTTATTTTTAATCAAACGCTATTTGTATTTATCATTAAAAATCCTTGTGATCACATACAATACCCAAATTCGATGAAAATGGACATACAGCTATATTTCGATATTACGGACCCTACGAAACTTGTTTCGCCGAATTCCGAATTCGTTTGCTCACATAACATATTTTTGAAGTCAAATTATGAACTGTTTTTCACATTAAAATCCCGTACGGCCACATACTGATTTCAAAAATCATGAAAATTGAAATCTAACAATAATTTAACATTACAGATCCAACAAAATTAGTTTCGTCGAAAACGGAGGCCGTTTGCAAAACTAGCTATTTTTAAAGTTCTAAATAATCCATTTAAATATTTATATATTTAAAATAATTAAATTAAATATTTATAAATAAATATTATCGTATATATTCACAATAGAATATCATATAGCTCCAATTGGATTTATAACTCGATATTCAAATCCCGATTGAATCGATATTCAATTTATATTGAAAAATCCATTTATAATATAAATAAATCGTTATAAATTATAAAAGTATTCCACGACGACTTTTTGAAAATTTGATTTGGACATAACTCAAAATCTACATGACGAAATTCTGATTTTTCCCTTCCATTGGAAAAATATACTTCACCAGCTCCGAACGTTTCTTGTTTCACAGAAATCCGATTTAAAATGGATTCTGTATATTCAATTGAAGTTCGAATCGCCAAATTACGAACTGCAGTGCCATTTCGAGCTCGATTATAATTGCAGTATAAATTATATGTTCAACTGTCGTTCAAAAAATATATTCGTTATTCTAATTCAAATTCTAAGCTGAGTTAAATATTTTAAATTGTCCAGTTCACATTATATTGTCAATTCACTATTTTCGAATATCTCGGGATTATAATATATTTTTATATTATAAATATTAATTAAATATTCCATAAAATTTAATTAAACAACCATTTTAATTCTCCAAATCACTATTTAAATAATTAAATTAATTAATTATTATACTGTAAAAACACGGGATATTACAATGTTTGTAGTAAGCAAATATACTAACTTCAACATGATTAGATGACCTTAATGACATCATTGCTAACTTATTCGTGGTAAAAAAAAATTATGCTTCCATTCAAGTTTTGACACTATCATGTAATTTAAAACTTTGTTATGGATGTTCTATTTGCTTATATTTTTGAAGTCATATTTTATACATTATTCAAAAGTTGATATAAATAACTAGTGATAACTTTCCAAAATATAAATCAACACTTAATGAGTTTGTACGCTTCATTTATAATTTTTCATTTGCTTTCCCTACTAATAATCACATTCAAAAGATTTTAACCTTTTAAAACATAACATGATGGTCACTGTATTCGTAGCACATTTTTATTTTTATTTTAGTTTAACATTTCCTTATTTTTTGTAATTTTTCTGTCTTCTAAATTTCCATCTCCATACTTGATTAAAAGGAATTAATAAAACAAAAAGTGATAAGTAACAAACTTTTGTTTTTTTTACTCTATAAAGTTGATGCTGGGATGGGTGCATTAGACCATGGCTTATATTGGCCCAATTTAAAAAACTTCAATAAATTTATTATCATGAATGAATAATTATATGTTATATTAAATTAAATTTAGTACTAACTTTATACGATGAATTTCTCAGTAAGTTAAAATTGATTTTAATTAATATTATGATATGTTAGATTATGAACATCATATGTCCTTACCTGTACCTTACATTGTGTAAGCGCGACATTGACAAAATGTCAAGCCTGATAAAGTTTAATTTAAGTATGTTTATAAGAAAATTTATAAATGGTGTGTATGTTATAGTAATGATAAATAGTTGTAATCATGAGATTTTATCACAACATGATGGACATATAATTTTAAACATTTCCAGATAAGATGCACCTAGACTAGATATCAATGCATCAATTGAGATTTAAGTACATACAATTCTTCAAATGCTGAATAATGTATAACTCATGACCTAAGTAGTTAAAGCGCTTAACAAATCTATAATGATGGAAATGCAAAAAGTTACAGCGGGGATAAAGCAGAAATATAACAGGAAATAACAGACATGTAACAACCTCCAACAAAAGGGTAAAAATTTCGACCCAAAAAAGTTCCATCAAAACTTAAATTCGTTCCAACGTTGTCTATTGGTTGACACATTAACAATACAAAGAAATTCCTATTCTTTTAGAGCTTCTAGGAAATAAAATATAATAACAAATTAAACTAGTTTACTTAAAAGTTAAAACCAATTTCAGATGTTAAAGTACCATAAAACATCATATTAGTCACATTTACAATGTTTTTTCAAAAGTATATCGTTACAAATAAAAATATCAAGTAATAAAAATAACTTCCAAAATCTATCCTAGCACTATCTTCAAGCGATGCTAGTCAAAGCAACAAATTTCCAGTGATTAAAACCTCGATTCTTTTTATTTTGGTACTTGGGAGATATATTTAGAAAACAAGAATATTTCTTACGATTATATTTCCTTGAAATCGTTTAATACATCATATAAGGAAATAATGTGAGCATTGACCATTTAAGACCTCATTCAAGGCAAGCCCCATATTATTTAAGACATTCCATTCTAAGCATATTTCTTAACCCCATAATCTCAACGTCATAAATATCTAGTAACGCAAGAGAAATCATTTACGTCACTTAACACTTGTAACAACCCGAACTTCTAACAAACAATAATTAATTAATGAATGAATTAATTAAGGAATAAGTTGAGACAATAAATATTAACCAGAAAAATATTGAGAATTGGGTAATGGGGGGTTGCGCCATTAGATTCGTTATGAACCGGTTAAGCTAGACATTTGGTTTGTTGAAATCGTACTTAAAACGAAGAAGTTATAGTTGTTTAAAGATTAAACAAAAGTAAAAAAATTTAAAAGAATTAAATATATATATGTTGGAAGTGGGACGACCCGGTCCCTAATAGATCGACCCAGGACCCAAGTGGGTCGACCGTTGTGTCTAAACCTAAAATCTAACGAGCCTGGACATCCTAACTATATTATAAATAACCTCCAAAGCCTAACCTAATCCTCACTACTCCATTTCTCCACCTCTCTCAAATAACCCTCTTTTCAAATATAATTTCAATGGAGTATTGAGGCTTGATTCTACACATATTTCTGGAGGATGTTCATAAATAGATCGGATCTATCAGGGATTGTTAGATTTGCTCAAATTTTAGGTGAGTACTTCCTATGATTACGAGATTTCTTCCAAGTTGAAGTTAAAATTGATATATTAGTTGTTACAGTGGTTTATTAACATATTCAACTATCCTTAATTCTTTTCTCTATAAATAATTCTTTTAGATCTGATTTATATTCCTGTTCTTCCTTTTTGCCTATTTTAGTAAATCCATTACTTCGTCTTATTTTACTTATCTATACCTTTGTTCTTCTTATAAAATTTAATTGTATTTATGTAATTAGCCTTATTTTTATTTTAGATCAACTTTTGTCTGTCTGAGCCTAGGCTATGCGAGAGCCTAGGCTATTTCCTTTTTATTTCTAATGTCGAGTTTAGGCCTTTTTGAGCCTAAACCTTTCGTTCTTTCTTATTTTGCGCAAATTGAGTTAAAATATGAGATGGGACAATAATAGCGCAATTGGATAATAATAAGAAATATGGTATAAAAAGAAATAATCGAGGCTCAGTGAAATGTTATGTAATAATTAAAATGCATATGAAAAGGGCATGTTGAAATCTGATTAATAAGATGTAATCGGCAAACGACTTGGGAAGATGATGAAGTTGGACAATTATTGCAATCTACATTTGAACTGTAATTTGAAAGATAATGAAATTAAAAAAAAGGATAATTGGACATGTTAGAACTAATTAAACATTATAATTGGTATTGGGCTGTAAATTGGGGATAAAATTGAACATGTAATTGGAAGGTTAAGCAAACATATAATCTTAAATAAGGTAACTTAGTTTGACGCTAAGTAACCTAGGTATGGGTTGTATAAAAGGATAACATTAAATTAGAAAGTTTAATACAACCTAGAAATATAACACGAGGTTATATTAGGCTTATAAACTTAGGTGTGTTAATTTAAATTAAAAATAAGATTAGTAAGCAAAGATAGTGGAGTTTGTTCCGGCAGCGTGGGGCTAATTGGAGAAGATAAGTGGCTCGTTGTTTAGGTCCGTTTCGGTAGCATGGGGCTGATTAGGGAAGTTAAGTGGCTTGTTGTTTAGGTCTGTTCTAGCAGCATGAGCTGATTGGGGAAGTTAAGTGACCTAATAAATTAATTATTGGGGACCAAATCTAAGGTGACTTGTGTCAATTGCATTTTTGGTTGGGAACCCGTATCAGTCAGTATCACTTTGTTATTACAGAGTCTCACACTAGGTAGAGGCAAGGGGCATGCTTTACTGAACTGGATAGGTCAAATGAAGCGAGTAAGGGCGCGTTCCAGTGGAATGGTGAGCATGCATTGTTCCGATTGGGGAAGATAAGCCGCTGTAACGTCTTTGATTAACGGCTATGTCCTTTTTAATTGATGGGTTTCAGGATTGATAACCTCGAATTACATAGCTGGAGCAGATTATCACATTTTGGGTATATGAGCGGATCAATGGGTAGTATTAGGAAATTCCTTCCTAATTGTTTATTTCATTTTAAAGTTGCAAAAGTGCAAAACAATCAATCAACGTTTATATGATTATTATTATCATCATTGTCTTTTGGATAAGAATAGCTAATCCTTTATGCCAACTCATATCAGTAATTATTCACTTTTAGGTGTGCACGGACCCTTAGCCTTTTATGACACTAAAACGATAGTTTATCTATTTTCCTTAACTTAGCAGTCGTCCTAGTAATCATAGTAGTTCACTAGACTTTATGTCTGACCTGTTTCCCTTGTTCTTTCCTATTTTCTTCCCCTAAGCTTACAGGGAGGAATTGTATAGTTTAGATTTCTTTGTTGGTTCTATCGTGAAGGATGTCTACAAAAGTTGGATTACTTCCTGTTTTCTTTCCAAGGTTAGGTTGTATCTTTTTGACTATTTGGGGGATAATATTATTTTCTTCTATGATTTTGTTTTGATTGAGATTTTGAGACATGACATTTTGTAACTGTTTGGTTAATTGAAATAAAAATGGTTTTGTATTAAAAATGAAATCGTCTTCTTTCGTTGTAAATTTACTATTTAATGTCTTGTGAAAGCTAGTTTATGTGATGTTTTATGTCTTTATACCTACAATGCTCCATATTTTGTTAATGAAATCCTCATATACGCAACATTAAGGAATGCGGGGTTTTGCATTTGGTACCAAAGCCTAAGGTTACAAGATCACTAAAATTTTGTTTTTGAAATGAAGTATTTTCAAAAGAAAACGCATTTTTTAGAAACCAAAAGCTTTTGAAAATAAAAATTTCCCCTATAATCAGTTACAATCTTTCTTTGACTCTTTCAAATTCTAAATCTTTATCTTTTTTCGTTAATTTATAAGATGATCTATGTAATTTTTTTCTTTACACGTTGAAAATTTGATTAGTGGACAACCCTATTTAGCTCAATAGTTGGGAAAGGTTGAAGTTAGGAAGGAACTCACTGCTTGATAGATATTAAAAAGAATTAATCATGGATGGAACAACCTTATTAGTTTAGTGATAAAAGGATAGTTTGGAAGTTAATAAACTCTTAAATTGATTATTTAAGAAAAAGGGATGTAATAACATAGTTTGGTTTGAAATTAAGATAGAAACATCATTGCAAGAATGAATGAATTTATGCGAAATAGGGGTTTAGCCATATTGCGCACTAATCAAAAAGAAATATCTCATAATTACAGATTTCAATAAATTAGATTGTCTTATATAATGGAAATACATTTTTGTACATTTTTGGTAACCAATCAACTATAAACGAGCAGAACCTAAAAGGTAAATTTAAGGATAGCAAGTGAGAGATCAACATGAGTATATTGTTGCCGAAAGGATTATAAGGAAAGGTGTTGATCAAAAGCGATTGAGGAAATAGGAAAAGGCATGGGTTTGTGAAAGAAAGAATTTTATTTATTTTTAGTTCTTTCTAGTTTTCCTATTTTGTTTAAGAATATTTTGGCCCTTTACCTTATGTGTTGATCGGGGTGGTTGCGTGGGGCCATAGCCACATTAAGATGAGTTGAGTTATGTGGAACATCTGTATTGTAGGCCTAACTAAACTGTCCTTCATAGACATAGTAAATCCCTGAGGGTGTGATGATAGCACCAGTTGACTGTTTTGCACTTAGGCTCAGTAGTAGTTTCTAAACCCCGTATGGGGGATCGACTTGATTATCTATAGTGAGTCGGGGTTGAAACTGGAAATCTTGATTTAGGAGATATTTGGGGGCATTTCCGGGTACGGGTTGGTTTTGGGTCTAGATGGATCAACCATATAATTAGTCATCCCAGATTTTTTCACTAGTGGTAGAGTTCGATTGAGGTGCTTATATTCTAAGGTTTTGAGATAGTAGAATTTGGAGGAGGGATTAGTTAGCGAATTGGAAGCTATTTTTGACTGCAAGAAGAAAATGGTCGGGCTAGGTTACGCGATGGACTAATTTTTTAAACTTCTTGCAACCCGAAGGGTCAATCATGTTGATATTCATATTTTCGTAGGCAGCATCGATTCAGTTCTCTTTGTGCTACATATTTCGAGTATGGTAAGCGATTAAAGGATTATCTCTAGGAGAGAGATTGATTTTCGAATCTATATTTGTGACAATGTTATACTTGTAGCATTTTGGATAAAGCACATGATTTTGTGGGTGTAAGTGAGAATTGAGTTTCATGGTTATGACTGGAATCTTTTCTAGCTAGGAAATCGTGTTGTCGATGAATTGGTTTAGAGTTCAGACAAGCAATCCATATAATGAGCCATCTTAGACATTAGAAGGAATGTGGTTTTTCTTGGGGTTACGTATTATGGGCGAACCCGAGTGTTGATCTGCTAAGGACAAGTTGGATTGAAATATTTTACTCCCTAAACCCTGTGTTTTGAAAAGAATAGCGTCGCGCTTATGTTGGAACTTTCCACATGTATTTTATGGAAGTAGTTGGGCTTCAGTTGTAGTGAAAAGATTTTGGGAAAAATCCAAATAGAGAACTTTTTAAAAATGAATAATGAGTCTAAGCATTTTTAGATTAGAAGTGTCATTCGTCTTTATTTCAAAGACAGATAGTTCCCTTGGTTTAGCAATAGTCAAAAGCGAATTATTTGGAAATGAACACTTATCTTAACTCGTGTGGACTGTCTTTCTGGAATGATTGAGAGCCATATTTTCCTTATGATTAGATTTCTTTACTTGGGATTTTTGACATAGTTCTGAGTAGTGGTAAAAGAAATATAGGAACGAAGGGTGTTCGCAAAACGTCCAATGGATTTTTGCAATAGCTGTCGTACCTTTTTGGTTAGCTTGTACCTAAGCCTAGTTATTGACTTGTGTAGTAGGGCGATTGTAAAGTCCGTGTTATGATATATTGGTCTAGGATGGAATGGGAAAACCTTTTTCCGATTAATGCTTTAGTACCAATTTTATTAAAGTAACATTGGTAAGAAAACCTGTAAGGGTACTTATCTTGGCTTAACTACCATTAGTTTGTTATGAAAGAGAGACCATTACCCACTATTAGAGAAGTTTAAATTTTTAGTAACAATAAGTTGTTGGTTAGTTGTTTCCTTACTAGAGATTGGGGCTTTAAGAAAAAATATATCGAATTTGAATGTTTAATGGTTTTTAATATTTCCTTGAAAAAAATAATAAGGATGTAGCAAATAATTTTTGGCTTTTTGGAAGTTTAAGGGTTCATGTAGCACAAACGATTTAATCTAGGATTGTATCTTAAGATTGGATATTAATTCACCATTTGTTAAGATATATTATTGAGATTTGATGCTTATCAGGATTTTGTCATTTGGACAAAAGAGGTGGATTTTAGGAGTTTCAACTAAACCTTTATATGACAACAGAATTGAGGCAAGTAACAAGTTTGGTTAATGGATAAGTGAATAGAGAAAATATAGAGATTTCAAACAGATAATTGTGTTCCAAGGAAAGAGTGTAACAAGGAGGTGTTTTATGGAAATTTTTGGAGCCACTTTGGGTCGAAACCCCATATGCATAAAGCTTTAAGAAATGAGAATTTTGAAGGACTAATGTATTTTGAGAATTTCATACAAGCAAGTATATATATATATATATATATATCAAAAAGGAATTTTTGTAGTTGAAAATTTTACCATATTAAGGTTTTGGAAAATTACATATTTAGAAAGTGGGGCAGTAAATGAGCCCTTATGGGGTTGAACAACATAAGTGAAATGAACCAAGGGACACAAGACGAGTAAAGTAAGGACTAGAAATTGCAAGGTGGAAGAGAGAAGTGTGACTTTACTTGTAAGTTTAGGGTAAGCTTTTGGATTAATTCACTTGAGATATTTCTTTCTAAAGTAACTAGGATGAATGAGATGGAAGAACTATACCGAGGGATTGGTAAAATTAACTCAACATTTTTAAGAGGAATTATTCGGTTTAAAAGATCTGGAAAGAGTACGATTTAGTAGTAAGGCATAACGCGGTGTGATACTACCAAATTTGGTTATAAAATCTTTTCTCTTATAGGTAGAATTCAAGTTTCTTAACCGTGTTCTTTTGGCAAATATATCCTCTTTGATATTCTATCAGTAGCTTCTTCCTTTGGTTAGGGACTTCCTTCAAAGATATCCTTGGGAAGGGTAGATCTATAGATGATAGGATATGGTTGAAACATGTGTTTGAGACATGTTATGTTTGATGTTTGCAAGTGGATGCAAGTGATTTCAAGTGGATGCATATACACACACTAGACACCAAGATCTGTTGAACATCTATCATATGATTGTCTCATATGGATAATGTTTTTTGCACACATATAGAATTATCAGTAACCTTATGATTGTTGCATAAATTTGGATGCATGACACAAACATAATTGCATAAAAAAGTGGTCGATTGAATCAGTAAACTGCCTAATCTTTCGCATTAGTTAGGGTCATGCACACTACACTATTGCATAAGTACATAAATTGCATTGGAATTAAATTAAGGACCATGGTTGCCAGTAGATGATGTATGAGTACATGGATGTAGAAAAGACTTCTATGTTCTTCCACATTGGAGATTTCCGGGGAGAAATTCTTTAAGGCGGGGAGAATGTAACAACCCGAATTTTTTACAAATCAACTTCTATGTTCTTCTACATATGAGTCCAACTATCCCTAGTTCTTTCCTCTATAGATAATTCTTTTAGATCTGGTTTCTGTTCCAGTTCTTCCTTTTTTCCTATTTTAATAAATCCATTATTGTAGTTTAATTCAGTTATCTATACCTTTGTTCTTCGCATAAAATTTTATTGTATTATGTAATTAGCCCTATTTTTATTTCAGATTTACTTTTCTCTATATGAGCCTAGGCCATGCGAGAGCCTAGTTCATTTCCTATTTACTTCTAACATTGAGTTTAGGCCTTTTTGAGCCTAAACCAATTATTCTTTCTTATTTGTGCAAATTGGGGTTAAAAGGTGAGATGGGACAATAATAACGCAATTGGGTAGTAATAAGAAATATGTATAAAAAAGAATAATCGTTGCTTAGTGAAATATTATATAATAATGAAAATGGGTATGAAAGGGACATGTTGAAATTTGATTAAAAGGATGTAATCAACAAACGAATTGTAATACTAGGAAGATGATGAAGCTGGACAAGTATTGCAATATACAGATGAACTGCAACTTGTAAGACAATGATATTAGAAAAAGGATAACCGGACATGTTAGAACTAATTAAACATTATACTTAGTATTACGCTGTAAATTGGGGGTAAAACTTAATATGTAATTGAAAGGTCATGCAAACATATAAACTGAAATAAGGTAACTTAGTTTGACGCTAAGTAATGTGGGTTGTATAAAAGTATAACATTAATTAAGAATGTTTAAAACCTAGGAATATAACACAAGGTTATATTGGGCTTATTAATAAACTTAAGTGTGTTAAGTTAAATTAAAGATAAGATTAATAAGCAAAGTTAGTGGAGTCCGTTCCGGCAGCGTGGGGCTGATTAGGGAAGATAAGCAGCTCGTAGTTTAGGTCTGTTTTGACAGCGTGAGGCTGACTGGTGAAGCTAAGTGGCCTAATAAATTAATGATTGGGGACCAAGTCTAGGGGTGACTTGTGTCAATTGCATTTTTGGTTAGGAAACCTTATCAGTCAGTATCCCTTTGTTATAACGGAGTCACACACTAGGTAGATGCTAGGGCACGCTTTACTGAACTGGATAGTAAATGGTTCAAACGAGGTGGGTACAGGCACGTTCCAGCGGAAGTGTGAGCATACATCATTCTAATCGGGGAAGATAAGCAGTTGCAATGCTTGTGATTAGCGGCTGTGTCCTTTTTATTTGATGGATTACAGGATTGATAACCCCAAATTTCATAGTTGGCGCAGGTTATCATATTTTGGGTAGAGAAGCCGATCGATGGGTGGTATTAGGAAATTCCTTCCTAATTATTTATTTCAGTTCGAAGTTGTAGAAGTGCAAAATAGTCGATCAATGTTTGTATGATTATTATCAGTATCATTTCCTTACGGATAAGAATAGCTAATCCTTTATGCCAATTCATATCAGCAATTATTCACTTTTAGGTATGCACAGACACTTAGCTATTTATGACACTAGAACTTCTGTTTATCTATTTTCCTTTAATTAGAAGTCGTGCTAGTAATCATAGCAGCTCACCAGTGTAACACCCTGAATTTTCTGTGACTATTAAAAGAATGAATTAAAGAATACTTAATTGTTAAAGTGAGAATTAAGGGAAACAGGTGACGCCATTGCGTTCGTCTCGAAATTCTACTTGGAATAGAGTCCAAGTTTTCGAAAATCGGACTTCGTATGAGGAAGATATGACCTCGGAAGTTTCAGTAATTTAAATAAATAAAAAAAAACAGCTCAGATTAAAATTCGAAATTCAAGCGAGGAAGCGGGCTGGGCAGGAATTCTCCCGCCCAAGGTAAGGTCGACCAGGGGGTCGACCTCCCCTACACAGGTCGACTAAGGGCTCGACCTGGGGGTCGACCTACCCCCCGGAGCAGATCTGAAATTTGACGATCCTAACTTGTTGCTGAGTCTTACATGACATGTTGCTGAGTCACTGGGGCAGAGGTGGCAATTCTGAATAACCCTATCTAGTCTGGACAGTTGTGATTGCTCTTAAGATAATCTAACGGCTTATGTTGATTTAAATTTCTATATAAGCACGCATAGACTCAAGCCCTAAACCTAAACTAAATTAGTCTCTTGGCCTCCATGCTGCTGCTAGAATAGTTCTTCTTCCTAAAGCTTAGGGATTTGCAAGTCAGAATTCTAATACAAAACGACGAACGAATTATTCTCTTCTCTAACCTGTCTTTGTGAGTACAATTTCTTTTACAAAATAATTAATAAATTAATTACGATGAGTTATAATTTGGATTATGAGAATATGACTGTTGAATCATGTGATGTTACTTAACTTTGTTATCGTCTGTTGGTGAACATATGACAGTTTTGTCAACTTATGTTGGTAGATCCATTTCATATGTCTAATCACATATTTTTAACTTGATTCATTTTATGACATCAGTTTGTATGCAAGTTTGGGATGTAAATCATATGCGAGTGAATCTTATGCAAGTTTTTTTTCATATGCTAGTTTGTATGTGAATCTTATGTAAGTATGTATGCGAATTATGCACAAGTTTATATGTGAATCAAGTATATGCATATGCTAGTTTATATGCAAAACGTGTGATATTAGTTTACATGTTTGATTCATGATGTTGGTTCATATATCTAAACACATATGCTAGATTTGATTCATTTTGTGACATTTACATGTCTAAATCATATGCAAATGTAAATCTTAATTTACATGTCTAAATTATATATGCAAGTTAATATATAAGTTTGATGTGAATCATATGCTAGTTTATATGTAAGATTGTATGCGAATCATATGTAAGTTTTAATTTACATGTCTAAATTGCATATGCAAGTTTAATACAAGTTTGTATGTAGATCATATGCAAGTTTATGCGAAAAACCATGTTCATATATGCAAGTTCACTTTTATGTGTATAGATCTATGCAAATCATATCTTATATAATTTGATCCATGCCAGTTTGTAGTTTATGCAAATTATGCCTATTGCCTATGCAAGTTATTGATTATGCAAATTTATGATTATATAAATTATAAGCATGCAAGTTTTAATCCATGCTAGCCTATTTTTGTTTGCAAGTTAGATCTATTTTTACGTGTTATGCAAGTTGTGATGTTTTGTGAGTTAGGCTATTTGCTAGCCTACGTATTATATGTATTACACGTACGAGCAACGTTGGGGCAATGGGAAAATATTAAATATTAATATTGTGAAAATTGGCATAAAATGGTTTAAAAACATATAATAAATTTGAGACATTAATTGGCCTAATTTAAATGCATAGAAATTATGGACATAATTTAGGTGATAATTATGGACATAGATTAATTCGGAAGTTATTGACAATTTGAAGTAGTGATATTAATTCAAATTGGGGTTGAATAAATTAAGTGCACAAAAGATGCCCGAGACACGAGGTTAGACTCGTTTGTGGTATAAGACTGCCCGGAACCGCCCAACACATCCACAACCACAAACGGTAGTCTAATATGAGAAGTCAAAGGCAAAAATTAAATGAGTAATAAATGCCTAAGACATGAGGTTAGACTCGTTTGTGGTATAAGACTGCTCGTACCCGCCCGACACATCCAGCATCCGGAAACGGCAGTCTAATATGAGAGGTAGAAGGCTCAATTAAAAGATGCTTAGATAGAGGTTAAGTCTGGCTTGTGGTGGAAGTCTGCCTGGAACCGACCGGCTTATCCAGCGGCCATAAGTAATTGACTTAATGTGAGAGGTCTGTGCATTAATAATTAATTAGTGACTGATCAAAAACGAATATGAATGACAAACAGAAGTTTGGCTGAGTAGAGTAATTCTCTGGCTACCAATCTGATGTTGATTTCGGTCTTCAGGGTTGATACTTGGGGAGTTATTCTCTTAACCAATGTATTTGTGAACTAAGATGTACTTAATCATAAATTAAGTAAAACATGTTATACGATATATATATATACACACACACACACACACACACATATATATATATATATATATATAAGTGGATAGGGTTAAGACCAGCTTAACCAATAATATATATTAATCTGATAAGTGGATAGGGTTAAGACCAGCTTAACCAATAATATATATTAATCTGATAAGTGGATAAGGTTAAGGCAAACTTAACCAATAATATATATATATTAATCTGATAAGGGGATAGGGTTAAGGCAAATTTAACCAATAATATATATATATATATTAATCTGATAAGTAGATAGGGTTAAGACAAACTTAACTAATAATACGTATTGATCTGATAAGTGGATAGGGTTAAGACCAGCTTAACCAATAATAAATAAGTGGGTAGGGTTGGGACCAACTTAACCGATAATATATAAGTGGACAGGGTTAAGACCAGCTTAACCAATGATATATATTGATCTGATAAGCGGATAGGGTTAAGACAAGCTTAACCAATAACATATGTTAGTTTGATAAATGGGTAACATGATTGACATGTGGGATATAATTATAAACACTTAACCAAGTTGAAACATGTAAGAAGACATGAATAAGAGGGGGTTAAGTGGGAAATCCTAGTGGCCAAGCATAGATGGAAAGCTTGTGTCAAGTGTGGGGACCCTTTTCAACCAGTAACCCATTTAGTATCTAAGTGAGCTCGATCTAGATCGAGGACGGGACACACTTACTGGGTTTGATTGTAAGAGGTCAAAACGGGTTAGCAGTGGCAACGCAAGTCCAACGGGGTCATGTGCGTGCGTGGCTCCGGGCTGGTAGGTAAGACGTTGTTGCATTGTGTAGGTATAAGCCGTGCATCTTTAGTGGTATCGGGCTGCCACTTTGGGGAGTGATACACCTCACTGTGTGACCAACACGGGTATCTACGAGTTAGGGAGCCGATCGAATGGAGAAGGTAGCGGGAACGACTAGCGGAGATAGGAGCAGGCGGCACCTATGAAGACAGCTAGGAGTCCAACTACCATATTATGAATAAATGTTGTAATTATAATGGAGAGGGTAGTGGGTACAACTAGTGGAGATAGGAGCAGGCAGCATCTATGAAGACAGCTAGGGTACACGAAACTACCATTATTATTATTTTGATCAGTAGGCGGGATCAACTTTTAGGGTGACTAATAATGGTGCATTATAGTAATTATCCTATAGTGATTAGGAGCGCGACTAACGCTAGTATATTCCTCTTGTTTGTTTTGTCTTGCCCACTTGTTTCACAGTCATTCCTTGTTTTACCAGTATATGCCTTATCCTAATTACTTTAATAATTATATTGTTAAAGTTATTGGACTCGCCAGACTTTATGTCTGACCCCATTTGTTTACGCCTCTTTTCTTCCTTTTCTTCCCCCCAGGTTCTCAGGGTGGGACTAGTACTAGTGGAGCTTGATTTGGATCTTTCTCTCTCTTTTGGAAGTGCTTGGATTGCTGAAAGTAAAGCTCGGCTCATCTCTTTTATGGCTACTTATGTTGGGGTTATGCTTTTTTACTTCATATACTCAGAAAACAATTTTTCAAGATGGATATTAAGTGTACTTGGTTTTATTGTTGGTTTTTGATGTTGTTGTAACTAAACTATTTCTCCGCTGCAATAAAAGTTGTTTTAAAATTTTCAAGTACCAATATATGTATCTGTCTTGTTATATTCTGTTCTATACACCAATAATACTCCATGGAAGTTAATGTATTCCCCTTGAGAGTGACATTAATGGACATGGGGTGTTACATGTGGTATCAGAGCTGAAGGTTAACAGAACAGATAAGAGATTTTGAAAAACTGTTTTTCAAAAGCATTTTATAAAGAAATACTTTCAAAAGTATGTTTTAAGGAGAGGATTTTCAAGAGAAAAGTTTGTTTTAAAAACATAACCCCCAAGAGCCATATATCTTTCCTTTGATTCTCCGTTTTGAATCTCTTCCTCTTTCCTTTTTGAATTTCTTCCTCCACGTATAGACTCTTTTTCTAAGATATGTAAGAACATCTGTACGATGGGCGGAAAACTGCTTCATGGGACTGGGACGTTTGTCAAAGCTAGAAGGAAGCGAAGGACTTGTTGATACCTTTATGATAGACGATGGGAGGAAGGTTTAATTAGCTGCTTAGTTAATGAAGGACGAAGCCTCATTTTGGTGGGAGGTCACGAATAGAGAATGTACAAGAGAGACATGGTGTAATGACCCGCATTGGCAGAGGTATTATAATTATTTTATTTAATTATATAAATGGTGATATAGTGAATTTAATGGTCGTGGAATCAAATAACGGTGAATATTTAATTAAAATAATAAATTAAATAATATATTTAATTCCGAAATAATCAGAATTGGCTGAAATGACGATATGGTGTGAACCGGATCATCTGTGATATTTAATTCAGCTTGGAATTGGATTTGAATAACGACTACATTCAATCGTCGACAGTTGAATGTATAGTTTATAATATAATTATAAACGAGCTCGAAATGGCGCTGCAGTTCGTAAATTGGCGATTCGAACTTCAACTGAATGTACAGGATTCGTTTTAAGCCAGATTTCTGTGAAACAAGAAACGTGTGGAGCTGGTGGAGTATATTTTTCTAGTGGAAGAGGAAAATCAGGATTTCGTCGGGTAGATTTTGAGATATGTCCAAATCAAATTTCAGAATAGTCGCTATAGAATCGTTTATCGGCCATAACGGTTATTTCAAAATAATTTGATATCGGGTGTGAATTCAGACAAGGTTCTTTTGGGAAATAGTGATAAAATAATTTTAAGAATTTTATGGTAATTTTTAATTAATTAAATAAGCAACTTTTTGTTGGGAGTATTTTGCACCCTGCATGGATATTTTGGGGTTCCACAAAATGAGTTAAACTACCGGTATCATTATATTTTTTGGATCATGGTACGATACTGGACACGACTTCATCTTTATCTCCGTCCGTACGTGAATGGAATTACGGTAATTGTATAAAACAGCGAAAGGAGATATTATCATACCATTTAAAAATATCCTAACGTATTACTAGGACAAAACAAGTCCACGCCTCCAATTCTTTCCAGCTGCACAAAACAAGGATAACATACATGGTCTTAAACGAAACACGATAGGCAATTAAAAGGGTATATATATACTATAAACCTAATGAAATCCCTTCTGTTCAAACAACACAAAGCCGCCAGCATTATTATCTCAAACGAGAAAACCATCTAAGAATAAATCACGAACAATCCTCAAATAAAATCCAATAAAAACAAGAAACTGCCTTCTTGAGTTCGCACAAGGTTGCTTTTCAACCTCGGACCCTTTGCGTCGAGTTTGAATCCAAGAGTGTCACTGCGGGTTTGAAGCAAAGACTAGGGAGATGCGGGTTTTCCTGGAACCGCGGTAAGGAGAAGTTGAGGCGGATTCCGGTCGGTGATAGATGGAGACTGACATCAGCCTTTGCACTGTAGGGTGCGGGTTTTGGGGTCAGCATAGATGACGGTGGGAAGGCTGTTGGCATTAAAAACATGATGATGGAAGGAGCTGAAGTCAGGAGGGAGAGAGAGGCTCGAAGGAGCAGTTCGAACAGAGGAGATGGTGAAGAGGTAAGTGGTGACGTCTTCTGTTTGAATTTCAGTGGGGCTGTTTTGTGAAAATAACTGATTTCTAAGTACTTGTTGTTTGGTTAACTCGGACGTGTGATGATGGCCTAATGGAAATTCGAAAATTTGGATTTAACAGGAAATTGCAGTTTGTTGTTTAGCTATGGGAAGAAGGATATAGTTTCATGAATTATTGTGGAGTCTTTGATGTGTAAAGGAGTGGAATGGAGTTCGAGATTTCAAAAGTGAAATGGAGGATCTGTATACAGGTATGGGGTTATTCCGGTGGGAGGTATTGCATGAGCCGTGTGGATGTTTTTTTCTTTATTTCAGCTATGGTGTATGAAGTGTTGGGAGATGGTATACGGAGGCGTGAAGACATGGAAACGGGAGATATCTATTTCGAAGTGAACCTTAGGGGGTGAAAAGCTTTGGCCGATGGAATGATAAAAGAAATTCGCAAACTTGAATTCATTTGGATCACATGAACGTACGGTACACAGCAGAACTAGTTTGGAGCGATTGTGAGCAAGTCTGAATTTATGACAAAATAAATGGTCTGATCCGAATCGATGACCGTAAATCGTTATTTAACGATTATGGACAATGTGAGTAAATCTCACTAACTCTGAACAGTTTATAATTTCATGTTGTATTTTTAGAACTGTTAAATGTTGGCTGATTGACTGTGTGTTGACTGTTTGATTGAACTGCTAGTCAGTTAGTTAAATTTCTATATTGATTCTGTTTAACAGAATGTATCATATAGAACTGAAGGTGATGTTATCTATATTGTTTAACATCTGTGATGCAGGGAAACAGGTTGGAGGAATCCAACTGGATTCCTCAACATTTATTTTACTGTGATTCATATATTGTAATATATGATGTGGTATATAATCTGTTGTTGATTATGTGTGGTTGGACGATGTTTATCGTTGTTATATGGTATGTTAAATACCATAAGAAATACTGGATATGGGGAAGGGGATTTTCAAAGTGTATTTTGAAAATGAATTATTTATGTAAAATCGATGGATTTTTATATAGAAAAGGAAAAGAATTTTTATAAAAGAAATATTTATAAAATCAAAGGATAAGTTAGAATAAAAGGAAATCATTTGTAAAGTGAAGAACCGTTACTAAAAGTAAATCTTTTTAAATGAATAGTTTATTCGAAAAGGAGTTAATCGATGTTAGTTTAATCGATTAGAGTTAAAGTAAAAGGAGTTAATCGATGTTAGTTAATCGATTAGTGTTAAAGTTAAAAGGAGTTAATCGATGTTAGTTTAATGGATTAGAGTTAAAGTAAAAGGAGTTAATCGATGTTAGTTTAATCGATTAGAGTTAAAGTAAAAGGAGTTAATCGATGTTAGTTTAATCGATTAGAGTTAAAGTAAAAGGAGTTAATCGATGTTAGTTTAATCGATTAGAGTTAAAGTAAAAGGAGTTAATCGATGTTAGTTTAATTGATTAGTGTTAAAGTAAAAGGAGTTAATCGATGTTAGTGTTAAATCGATTAGAGTTAAAGTAAAAGGAGTTAATCAAATATAGTTATTCAAATAGAAGAAAAGGAGTTAATCGAATATAGTTTATTCGAATAGAAGCAAAGGAGTTAATCGAATATAGTTTATTTGAATAGAAGCAAAGGAGTTAATCGAATATAGTTTATTCGAATAGAAGCAAATGAATTAATCGAATATAATTTATTCGAAGAAAGTAAAAGGAGTTATCGAATATAGTTTATTCGAAAGGAGTTAAGTGAAATGAGTAAATTGATAAGGGTTAATCGAATAGAGTTAATTGATAAGGGTAAATCGAATAGAGTTAAGTGAAAAGAGTCAATCGAATATAGCTATTCGAAGAGGGTTAAGTAAGGAAGTTAGTAAAAAGAATATAAAGTGAACTTTGCCTATTTCAAAGTTAGAAATGTTGTTCAGTTAAGGTCTGAGAGGTAGTTTTACCCCAACTTGATTAACTTCGTTTTTAACTAAGGAATAGTTAAGGTTCGGCAGTAAAGGAAATGGTTTGAGTTGGCATCGCGATGGTTTGTTTAAAACATCTGTCTAAGTTCAATGAAGAAGCTTTGGAAATGTTTTCCAAATAAGAAACCAGAAATGTTTTCTAATAAAGAAAACAAGAAAATGGAAATGTTTTCCATTGTAAATAACGTATATTTTCCAAATTTAGAAAATAAGAAATATTGAATATAGGGAAGCATGAGATAAGTAAATTTATGAAATAAAGAGATAAGTGTTGAATGATGTTTGATCGGTATAAATTTCCATTTGGAAATGATATCGTTGTATGCACACCTGTTTTCTTCGATAGTTAAATCACAGACTATCGAAGTTTTGACCATTTTAATGTTGTTAATATGGAGAGACCGGTTGGATTATTATCCAAAGAACCACTCAGTATTGGCATAAGCATTGCGAATCATATATGCCAAAGGAAATTGAAGACGGAGTTATGCAAGGGCTATTCTGTTTACAGAATAGTGCCTTCGGTTCATCCTGTTCCTGGATGACTTGTATGGACGGATGTCTGACAGAGTATTTCCAGACGATCACATATATTGATTTCTCCAACCGTACCAAGAGTGGAAGCGGAGAAGGAAACTTCTCTTAGCTAACACATAATGTATGGTTGAGGACGTCAATCAGTGATTTGATGGATTTGACGATGTGGCATTCAAAGTGAATCTGGTGTGATGATAAAGCGTAGCTTCTAGCCTCACATCCGGTAAATGACAGAAATCGGGCAGGCAGCATGGCTAAGTCGATCGCACCGAAGTAGGGTGTATAATCACCTGATCTAGAGTTTCATTTACTTCCAAAAATCTATTGTTGATGCTGTCCCATTCGGGAAACGGTTGTTGATCCCAATCGTTGGTGATATACATTCGATACACTCAAGCGAAATGAGTGGTCGGTCATGTGTGGCCGGGTTGCAAGATGTTCTTGTTGAACCCAGTGTATTCCTCTCTAGAGGTACATGAGCGATAGGTGGTTCCATACCTTGTCATAGTTGGAAATCCATTACCCAATACGTGCTTGCGGTTTTGATTGTATACTATATATGTAGAACGTGAGATGAAAGCGTTTCTGCTAGATGATTATATATATACTGTGGTTGATAGACAATATTATAATATCAAAAGGTTTTTGATATAAAGATATTTTGGATTCTCATAAGGGAAAAACCCATTCCGTTATGCGGCGTGGTCTTATGAGATATCGTTTACTTGCTCGAACTGTTTTTAAACTGTTTTACTCATACCAGTCCCATGACTGACCCGAAGTTTATTTTGTTGTTTTCCCTAAACTCTTGGGTGCCTAAATTTGTACGGGCAGTCAAGTAGTCGGGATTTTACAGATATACTGGAAGATCTGGAGCAGGAGGCTTCAGGATTTTATAGCCATAGTTATTTCCGCTGTGTTGTAAGTGCTGTACTTTGATAATGATATGTATATTCAAGTACAGGTTTGTATTTCAAAGTTATGTTATGAAATATATTTATTCGTTTCGCTGTGAGATTCGTGTTACTCTGATGTTGTGTTCTTCTTCTTCTTCTATTCTAATTTTCTATCTTATCTTTCCTCACCCTCTAATTTCTTTCATTAATTACCAGGATTTTTCGATGTTTTGGTTATCGACATCGTGTTTATGTCGATAACCAAAGTCGCTCAAAATCCGGGTCATTACACATGGATAGGACACACGATAAGAAAGTAGATCCAAAGAAAGGCGGTAAGAATAACAAGGGGCCAAGAGAAAAGGAAGGGCCACACTTGTGAAATACCTGACTACTTAAATAAAGACGTTAGAAAGAAGAAGAAGACTAGTTGTTATCGTTACGGAGAAATAGGACATTTTATTAGGATCGTCCAATGAAGCAAAAGGCAATGGTAAGGACCAAGTATAGGATTTTCTGGAGGGCAGACACGTTCCCTCACGGCTGGCATACCTGATAGAGGTAGAAATATCTTGGTTGGAAGTTTGTTTTTTCTTTTTGATTATCCTGTTCGAACCTTGTTTGAATTCTGTCACTTCACACTCGTTTGTATCTGCTTCATTATTTGAAACCCTGCAGCTAAATACTAGTCTAGTTACAGATCCCATAGTAGTCTCAAATCCTATTGGTGGTTCGGCTCATCTTTCGATGATTTGTCGGGATTTGAGAGTGTCTATCTTGGGCATTGGGTTTAAATGCAACGCCTTCGTTCTTGGCTTCATGGGCTACAGCTTGATTCTAGGCATGGATTGGCTAGCCAGATACGGTGCCATCCTAGACTGTGAAAGAAGTGTAGTTAGATTGTTTACTCGTTGTGGGAAGACCCATGATATTTCTTGTGACCCTAGAGGTCCGGTGATGCTTAGCTACCTAGAATCTCTTAACGCGTCCAACGATGATTTGGAATCTGTTCGTGT
The DNA here is from genome assembly GCA_030737875.1 of Allium sativum. NCBI lineage: Eukaryota > Viridiplantae > Streptophyta > Magnoliopsida > Asparagales > Amaryllidaceae > Allium > Allium sativum. The sequence goes on along the minus strand of CM060916.1, from coordinate 1,038,156,730 downwards.
GGTCCGTGAATATGGTGACGTCTTCGATGAAGTTCGGGGTTTACCCCTGAGGCGCGGGATAGACTTTCGTATATACCTTATAGATAATGCAAAGCCAGTTGCATTGCCGGTGCGCCACATGGCTCCGAGAGAGAAGATAACTCAGTAAGCAAGTGAAATAGTTGCTTGAGAAGGGGTTCATAGGAAGACAACATAGATAAGACTGCATTTTGAACTCCTGACGGTTTCTTTGAGTGGCTCGTCATGCCTTTTTGGTTTGACGAATGCACCCGCATATTTGTTGACTTAATGAGTAGGGTGTTTAGGGAGAAAAGAAACGAGGTTCTTAGGACACGTGGTCTCTAAGGAAGGGATAGCTATGGATCCTGCAAAGATGGTGGTAATCCAAGATTGGAAGATTCCTAAGAACGCAACAGAAGTAAGCAGCTTTTTAGGGCTGGCTGGTTATTATAGGAAGTGCATTAAGGACTTCGCGACGATATCAGCCCCACTTACTCGGTTAACGAAGAAGAACTTAACTTTTGCTTGGGATGTTGACTGTGACGATGCTTTCCAGCGTTTGAAGAGGGCTTTTATGACAACTCCAGTTTTAGTTTTGCCATATCGGAGTAAGCCATTCACAGTGTATACCGGTGCTTGCGGGATAGGGCTTGGAGCAGATTTCAATGCAAGAGGAAAAGGTGATATGCAAAAGGCGGCAAGTACGAGCATCACTTATCATCCACAGACGGATGGACGGACAGAAAGGGGTAGAATCCTTGAAGATCTTTCGAGGTTATGTATCCTAGATTTTGGACGGACATGAGAAAAGGCAACGAGCTTAGTGGTGTTCATGACGTGTTTCACGTTTCGCAATTGCGTAAGTGTTTACATGATACGGCGGAAGCGGTGGAGCCGAGCATGCTCAAAGAAATGGAAGTGGAGCGAAATGCCACAGTTAGACGAGCTCCTACACGCATTCTCGGATCGGAGGTCAAAAAGCTACGCAACAAAGAGGTCAAGTTGGTCAAAGTGCAATGGGGAGATGATCAAGGAGATGTGACTTGGGAGACGGAAGACGAGATGTGTACGCTGTACCCATTACTTTTTGAGGGTATGTTTTTAATTTCTCCTTTTCCTACAGCTTTTTTGATACTTGTCCTATCATTTAGTATGTCTTTGCGAGGATATCTTCGATCTTTAGTTAAGAAAAACCCTATGGTTGTACATATGCGTTTGAGACATGTTATGTTTGGTGGATGCAAATGGATGCAAGTGGTTCTTAGTGGTTGCTCGTGGATGCATGTACACACACATTACATTAGGCACTAGATCGGCTCAATCAGTTTCATATTACATATACGTGTGTGCATATTTAAATTAATGGATGTATAATGGTTGTGTTATCATATGGATGCGGCATTTTGATGAATGATTGTGCACACATGTAGAAGATATATGTATCGTTAGGATTCTTTTGCACGCATAATGGACGCATGGCACTATCATGATTTGCATTAAGGAGGTCAACTGAATCAGTGGACCGCCTGATTTTGCATTGGATAAGGAACATATACACACACTTTTTGCATATGTTCATATGGCATCAGAAATCTTGTAAGGACAATGGATACCTGTGTTTGATGGTTGAGTAGATGGATGATTGGATGGTAGGATATACATTCTTCTTAACTTGAAGATTTCGGGGACGAAATCCTTTAAGGAGAGGAGAATGTAACACCTTGAATTTTCTATGACTATTAAAAGAACAAATTAAAGAATAATTAATTGTTAAAGTGAGAATTAAGAGAAATGGGTTACACCAATGCGTTCGTCTCGAAATTCTGCTTGGAATAGAGTCAAAGTTTTCGAAAATCGGACTTCGTATGAGGAAGTTATGGCCCTCAGAAGTTTCAGTAATTTAAATAAATAAAAAAATAGCTCAGATTAAAATTCGAAATTCAAAATTCAAGCGAGGAAGCGGGGTGGGCTGAATTTCTCCCGCCCAAGGCCAGGTCGACCTCCCCTACACAGGTCGACCAGGGGGTCGACCTACCCCCCAAGGCAGATCTGAAATTTGAGATCCTGACTTGTTGCTAAGTCTTACCTGACCTGTTGCTGAGTCACTAGGGCAGAGGTGACAATTCTAGATAACCCTATCTAGTCTGGACAGTTGTGATTGCTTCTAAGATAATCTAACGGCTTATGCTGATTTAAATTTCTATATAAGCACGCATAGACTCTAGCCTTAAACCTAAACTAAATTAGTCTCTTGGCCTCCATGTTGTTGCTAGAATAGTTCTTCTTCCTAAAGCTTAGGGATTTGCAAGTCAGAATTCTAATAAAAAACGATGAACGAATTATTCTCTTCTCTAACATGTCTTTGTGAGTACAATTTCTTTCACAAAATAATTAATAAATTAATTACGATGAGTTATAATTTGGATTATGAGAATATGACTGTTGAATAATGTGATGTTACTTAACTTTGTTATCGTCTGTTGGTGAACATATGACTGTTTTCTTAACTTATGTTGGTAGGTCCATTTCATATGTCTAATCACATATGTTTAACTTGATTCATTTTATGACATCAGTTTATATGCAAGTTTGGGATGTAAATCATATGCAAGTCTGTTTTTTTTTCATATGCTAGTTTGTATGTGAATCTTATGCAAGTCTGTATGCGAATTATGCGCAAGTTTATATGTGAATCAAGTATATACATATGCTAGTTTATATGCAAAACGTGTGATATTAGTTTACATGTTTGATTCATGATGTTGGTTCATATGTCTATACACATATGCTAGATTTGATTCATTTTGTGATATTTACATGTCTAAATCATATGCAAATGTAAATGTAAATCTTAATTTACATGTCTAAGTTATATATGCAAGTTAATATATAAGTTTGATGTGAATCATATGCTAGTTTATATGTAAGATTGTATGCGAATCATATGTAAGTTCTAATTTACATGTCTAAATTGCATATGCAAGTTTAATACAAGTTTGTATGTAGATCATATGCAAGTTTATGCGAAAAACCATGTTCATATATGCAAGTTCACCATTATGTGTATAGATCTATGCAAATCATATCTTATATAATTTGATCCATGCCAGTTTGTAGTTTATGCAAGTTATTTATTATGCAAATTTATGATTATACATAATCATGCAAGTTTTAATCCATGCTAGCCTATTTTTATTTGCAAGTTAGATCTATTTTTACGTGTTATGCAAGTTGTGATGTTTTTGTGAGTTAGGCTATTTGCTAGCCTACGTATTATATGTATTACACGTACGAACAACGTTGGGGCAATGGGAAAATATTAAATATTAATATTGTGAAAATTGGCTTAAAATGGCTTAAAAACATATAATAAATTTGAGACATTAATTGGCCTAATTTATATGCATATAAATTATGGACATAATTTAGATGACAATTATGAACATAGAATAATTTGGAAGTTATTGACAATTTGAAATAGGGATATTAATTCAAATTGGGGTTGAATAAATTAAGTGCATAAAAGATGCCTGAGATATGAGGTTAGACTCGTTTGTGGTATAAGACTGCCCGGAACCGCCCCACACATCCAACAACCACAAACGGTAGTCTAATGTGAGAGGTCAAAGGCATAAATTAAATGAGTAATAAATGCCTAAGACACGAGGTTAGACTCGTTTGAGGTATAAGACTGTCCGGACCCGCCAGGAACATCTAGCAACCGCAAAAAACAGTCTAATGTGAGAGGTAGTAGGCATAATTAAAAGATGCTTAGACACAAGGTTAAGTCTGGCTTGTGGTGGAAGTATGCCCGGAACCGACCGGCATACCCAGTGGCCACAAGCAATCGACTTAAAGTGAGAGGCATGTGCATTAATAATTAATTAATGACTGATCAAAGACGAATATGAATGACAAACAGATGTTTGGTTGAGTGGAGTAATTCTCTAGGTATCAATCTGATGTTGATTTCGGTCTTCGGGATTGATACTTGGGGAGTTATTCTCTTAACCAATGTATTTGTGAACTAAGATGTACTTAATCATAAATTAAGTAAAACATGTTATACAATATATATATATATACATAAGTGGATAGGGTTAAGACCAACTTAACCAATAATATATATTAATCTGATAAGTGGATAGGGTTAAGACCAGCTTAACCAATAATATATATTAATCTGATAAGTGGATAAGGTTAAGGCAAACTTAACCAATAATATATATATTAATCTGATAAGTGGATAGGGTTAAGGCAAATTTAACCAATAATATATATATATATATTAATGTGATAAGTGGATAGGGTTAAGACAAACTTAACTAATAATATGTGTTGATCTGATAAGTGGATAGGGTTAAGCCCAGCTTAACTAATAATAAATAAGTGGGTAGGGTTGAGACCAACTTAACCGATAATATATAAGTGGATAGGGTTAAGAGGAGCTTAACCAATGATATATATATTGATCTGATAAGCGGATTGGGTTAAGACAAGCTTAACCAATAACACATGTTGGTTTGATAAATGGGCAACATGGGTGACATGTGGGATATAATTATAAACACTTAACCAAGTTGAAACATGTAAGAAGACATGAATAAGAGAGGGTTAAGTGGGAAGTCCTAGTGGGGACCAAGCATAGGTGGAAATCTTGTGTCAAGTGTGGGGACCCTTTTCAACCAGTAACCCATTTAGTATCTAAGTGAGCTCGATCTAGATCGAGGACGAGACACGCTTACTGGGTTTGATTGTAAGAGGTCAAAACGGGTTAGCGGTGGCAACGCAAGTCTAACGGGGTCATGTGTGTGCGTGGCTCCGGGCCGGTAGGTAAGACGTTGTTGCATTGTGTAAGTATAAGCCGTGCATCTTTAGTGGTATCAGGCTGCCACTTTGGGGAGTGATACACCTCACTGTGGGACCAACACGGGTATCTACGAGTTAGGGAGCTGATCAAATGGAGAAGGTAGTGGGAACGACTAGCTGAGATAGGAGCAGGCGGCACCTAAGAAGACAGCTAGGAGTCCAACTACCATATTATGAATAAATGTTCTAATTATAATGGAGAGGGTAGTGGGTACAACTAGTGGAGATAGGAGCAGGCGACATCTATGAAGACAGCTAGGGTACACGAAACTACCATTATTATTATTTTGATCAGTAGGCGGGATCAACTTTTAGGGTGACTAGTAATGGTGCATTATAGTAATTATCCTATAGTGATTAGGAGCGCGACTAACGCTAGTATATTCCTCTTGTTTGTTTTGTCTTGCCCACTTGTTTCACAGTCATTCCTTGTTTTACCAGTATATGCCTTATCCTAATTACTTTAATAATTATATTGTTAAAGTTATTGGACTCGCCAGACTTTATGTCTGACCCCATTTGTTTACGCCTCTTTTCTTCCTTTTCTTCCCCCCAGGTTCTCAGGGTGGGACTAGTACTAGTGGAGCTTGATTTGGATCTTTCTCTCTCTTTTGGAAGTGCTTGGATTGCTGAAAGTAAAGCTCAGCTCATCTCTTTTATGGCTACTTATGTTGGGGTTATGCTTTTTTACTTCATATACTCAGAAAACAATTTTTCAAGATGGATATTAAGTGTACTTGGTTTTATTGTTGGTTTTTGATGTTGTTGTAACTAAACTATTTCTCCGCTGCAATAAAAGTTGTTTTAAAATTTTCAAGTACCAATATATGTATCTGTCTTGTTATATTATGTTCTATACACCAATAATACTCCATGGAAGTTAATGCATTCCCCTTGAGAGTGACATTAATGGACGTGGGGTGTTACAACTAGACTTTATGTCTAACCCATTTCCCTTTTTCTTTCCCATTTTCTTCCTCCCAAGCTTACAGGGAGGAAGCGTATAGTTCAGATTTCTTTGTTGGTTCTATCGTGAAGTTATGTCTGTAAAAGTTGGATTACTTCCTATTTTCTTTTCACGGTTAGGTTGTATCCTTTTGACTATTTGCGGGATAATATTATTTTGTACACTGATGTTGTTATGACTGAGATTTTGCGACATGACATTTTGTAGCTATTTTAGTTAATTGAAATAAGGATGGTTTTTATTAAAAATGAAATTATTTTCTCTCGATGTAAAATTACTATTTCATGTCAATCTTAGTCTCTGTTATGTTTTACGTCTTTATACCTACAATGCTCCTTATTTTCTTTATGAAATCCTCATATGGATGACATTAAGGAATGTTGGGATGTTACATTACCTTAAAAAGGAAAATAGGCAGTTTATGACCGTTTAATGTTAACCGAGGCAAGCCCAACATATTTAAAATCTATCTCCAAGAAGGACCCCTTCAGATGACTATCTACTAACATTACATGAAATCGTTCCATCCACTTAATACTTCTTTATTAGGGAGGCGAGTCCTCAATCAACCACTTAACACCTTATCCCGAAGTGAGTTTTATGAGAAAACCATCTTATCGTACATGTTGGAAATGCTTTTGTTTATGAAGCGAATTTATGTAAGAAAAAGATTAATGGTAATTTATTTATGAACCACTGCAATAGGACCCGCCGAGGGATTCAGTGAGTTCTAATGTGAAGCGAAAAGGTTTCTTCATGAAGAGGATGCGAGGACTGATATAAAGGTTCACGAGGCTAACATTGTTAAGGGTGGGACACCGTCCAATGCTGGTAAAGCTAAGGATTCTGGTACAAGTAAACCTCTCTCTTGGAATGATCAAAATACGACTTGGAAGCAACCCGAGTTTCCGTCTTATTCAGAACTTACTTACACTCTCGAAGATATTTACTTGGAGGTTCATCCCACTGATCCTGTCTGGAAACCTCCCATAAGGGAGTCGAATCAAAGAGAAAAGGGTATTGGTCAGCATTACTTGTTTCGTGACCTCGATGGTCATAATACAAACGATTGTCGACATATTAGGGATATGATTGAAGAGCATGTCAGACGTGGTGAGCAGGCACGATTTGTTCGGGCTTCGGCAGTGGTGCAAGGACAGGCACAACACTCTGATGCTACTCAGGATAGTCCAGGGCCTAACGCTTGGCCCGACGAAATAATTATCAATTAATCTTAATTATGGCTCTAGTGTCTTGGATTCGGGTCTCCCGAATATCAGTATATTTTAGCTTGGGTTTCTAGTCCCCTAGCATTGTGGATTTTTCAGTTGCTTTGCTCTTGCTAGCTCTTTGGTTTCTTGGTTTTGGTCTTCTTTAGCCTTTTGGATTTGGTACTTTGGCTTTTGGCGTTTGGTTTCCTCTGGTACTTAGCTTTCCAACTTTTGATTTTCTTGGTTCTTCCGGCTTATGAATTAGTTTTAGCTTTTTTCGGATCTAGTTATTTGGGCTTCGTCCTATGGTTTTGGCTTAATAGGCTTCGTCTCTCTAGATGTATCTTTTTGGCTTCCTAGTTGTAGATGGTTGAGTCGACCTACTCATGTACGGGAGCTGTTATAATCCCTAGGCATGCTCTTTGTTCAACAACACACCATTACCCCCTGGTTGTTAATAAAATGGAACTTTTTTTGCTCTTCTTGGTGTCTTGCTTCAGCAGGGCCGCCTTGAAGCTTTCTGGCTTTTCTTGGTCGTCATGCTTCAGCAAGGCTGCCTTGAACTTTCCTGGCTAGTCTTAGTCGTATTTCCTGTACAAGGCCGCCTTGAACTCACTTTGGTTTTGGAGATGGAATGGCTAAGTTTGCTTACACATGCATGGGAATTGGCATTCCTAGGCATGCACTTTGCGAACGATAAACCGTTCAGTCTCCTTCATGAATGAATTTGAAATCAAAAAGGATAAGTCTGCACACCCATGTACGAACAGGCATGCCTAGACATGCACTTTACAGATAAAAAACCATCAAGTTTTCCATTTGAATTTATTAAAACTCCAAAGTTTTATAACTTTAATAAAAATTACTTCGTACTTCGAGGACGACGGTTTCGAAGTAAGGAAACCTAAAATTGTATTGCAAACTTTAAGTAAATTCTGGCTATCCTTGGTCATCTTGCTTCAGCAAGATTGCAATAGAAAATTCTAGCTATTCTTGGTCGTCATGCCTTGGCAAGATCACCTTGAAGTACTCTTCTGGCTGTCGTCACCTCGTCAATTTCTGGCAAGATCGCCTTGATTTGTGGTGGGTGAGGTCATTAGTCGTTTGGCTTTGGGTTGTTCAATTGGCTCACGGTAGGAAACTCACTTGGTTATGCTCGAATGTTCTCGTCGATGACACGATAAGATCGCTTACTCTTGGCTATCTGGTTATTGGTTACTATGGATTTAAATATTTTGGTTTTCCCGATTTTCCCGGCTATAGTTATTCTGGTACTCAGGCTCTCAGGCCCTTGCTGTCCCTCGGTTATTTTGGCTACTTTGATTATTTTGTTCAGCTATTATGGTTATCTCACAAGAAACAATCCGCAGTGATCGTTGGCTTTCATTGGATTTCAGGCTCTAGTCTCAATGGTTAATACGATCTGGCATGATCGTGGCTCTTTGGTTTTCTGGTTATAGAGGTTCACCTTGGACGTCTCCTGGCTTTGGTTTTCGGGTTTTCGGATTCCTAATTTTCTCACAAAACACATCTTCCTTTCATCAAGAAAAATATGTTTTGGAGGGCAAAGTGTTGACCAACTTTTTGACAAAGCAGTCATACGTCAACATTATGGTTAGTGACGCGCTCTAGTCTCGGGAACATCATCGGAAAGCAATGTGGTGGAAATCGCGACGTATTTGGAATAGGTTGGAAATAACGCTGATCCCTAAAATCGTCGTTATCAGATTGAAATCACCGTTAATAAACTTCAAAAATATGGCATAATGAAAATACATGATCGACTTGGTCCGATCAACTAAAAATCCTTGAGTGCATCGGTCCAATCACATGCAGAAGCTCAAGGATGGAAAATATTTTGATTATGGTAAATTCAGGTTTCACGCACCCAAAATTATTGATCGGCGTGGTACGATCAAGGAAAATTTGCTGCGCAACTTGGTTCGACAAAATTTGGCATTTGGCAAGTTCATGGATTTGGCATGTCGAAATAACGTGATCCGCACATGAAAATCACTTAAAACTATAGGCGCGCATTGGCCCCGGTACCTCTGCAAACTTAGCATGGTGTTGGCAATATTTGTATCCCTCAAGGATACAAATATACGGTTTTGGTATACCTCGAGATACGAAAACCGTATTTCATATCCCTCCGGAGGGATACATGGCACTTGGATCTGGCATGCTCAGAAAAGGCTGAGCACTCCGGGTGGATCATGTTATTTGCTAGGTTTTCATCGTGGGATCTGTTTTGGCAATTGTTAAAAGGGTGGGATATGAAATTCCAACTAAAATTTGGTAATGCGAAATTGGGTGATCTGCATGGCCCAGATGCGAAATTCCCCATGTGCATCATGAGGGAGGCGATGCGATATTTTGGCACGAAGGCCTAGGACGTGAAGTTTACTTTTTAGCAAGGAATGTGGCAAGCGGTTTTCATGTGTGGATCATACGAAATTTGTTGATCTTTTCGTGTCGCTCAAGGATTTTAGAATGCAAAATTTCCATGACTCTGGGATGCAAAATTTCCCAAATGACTTGGTTTTTAGCTATCTTTTTGGGATGTGAATTTCACATCCCCTCAAGATACGAAATGTGGGTTGATGCCTCCAAACCTCACATATAAATGCCCCCCTTGCTTGGCATTCTAAAAGGTAGGCATTTTTCGACTTTGGCTATGCTTTGGAATACAGGGTTGGAGCTCCAAGACACCATTAATGGCTGCCATCATCATATCCATGACTTTTGGACATCTCTTGGACTTGTAGACATTACATAAACATTTATCGACAACTTTTTTGGGTTCACTTAGACTTCTGAACATCTTTTGGACATTCGTGCATACTCTTGGACATTGAAGCTACTTTTTGGACATTGATGCTCATACCAATACACTTTGACGCAATGAAGAAGAAGAAGAGCATTTTGGTCAAAGTTTAGAATTAACAAGCTATTTGTCGTTCTATTGTACAATTTCGTATATGCAAATTGTCCGAACTTGTAAAAGCATGGTAATTAACAACATTGTGATGAATGATTACTATAAAGTAGACGTAGGCGTTAGTGCCGAGCCAGTATAAAAGTTATGCATCCCTTTACATTTATAATGCTTTGGATACTCGAATTATAACTTTACTATTAAACTTCCACTTAGAGTTGGCGTGCGCAAATAACCAATTTCCCATGTTAACATTTCCTATACTTGGCAGTATAATGCCTATCAAGTTTATGTCAAGGCGAATATAAACACATATATACAAATTTCTATGTCTACCTAGATACATTAAATGGAAAGAGGTAACTCTTCTTGGTCACTTAAGGCCATTTAAAATGTGGGAGGACTCTTAAAATCACTTTATAACCCTTGGTGGATCCAATCACTTATGGCTTCGTTTCCTAGTAAACTACGCCATATATATATTGTCTCAACGTAATGTGAGAGATAGTAATCAACTGTTTAATACCAGGATAGTTAGAAACTAAACGCCATTTATGACCCTCCCTGTAACACTCCGAATTTTTAACGACACTAAAAGAGGATAAATTAAATAGTAATTAATTTATAATTCATAATTAGAGGAAACAGACTGCACCATTGCGTCCGTCTCGAAATTCTGGTCAAGAAAGATATTTGGTTTGCGTAAAAGGGACATCGTATGAGGAAGTTATGAGTGTTTTAAGTTTGTATACGCATAGAAATATTATTTATACACATATGAGTCAGAGATGAGTCAGAATTTTATCTTGAACAGTTCAAATTCGAAAATTGAAAAATAACGGCAGAATTCCCGCTCTAGGGGGTCGAACCCCCTAAAGGGGTGTTGACATCGGGGTTGACCCCCTTAAGGGTTGTCGACCTAGGGGTTGACCCACCCACAGGGGTGTCGACACCCCTAGGGCTGACGTGGCACTCGGTTTCAGGGGGTCTGGCAACTATATATATGTGTCCTATTCTCCTATTTTCTTCATTGGAAATCATGGAGGCCATATGCTGCTGGGATGCGAACGGAGACGGAACCGTTTTCTACAACAACATACTTTGCAAATCAAATTCAGAAATTCAAGATCCGTTCTTTCTCAGTTCTCTAAACCTAACGCTATGAGTTTCTAGTTGCTTTTAGGTTTAGATAAATAAAAGTAAATTATGAAAGAATATGATTTGGATATGTTGTAAACTGTGATTCTATGCTAGTGTTAAACCTTATATTATGACATGATAGACCTATTTTCCTAGATCTAATACAATTGTGGTTATTCTATTATGTTGCCTATATGGATCTTGACTTGCAGCTATATTATGGTGAATGTACATCTATTAAATTGGACAGTTGTAACATTGGTTGGTTGGATCTAGTTCTTTATGTAAATCACCTTTCACCTGTCATATTGTGATCAATCTAGATATGTTGCAAACTTGACATGTGAATCCATCTTTAGATCTAAACATGTTACTATGTCACCCTAATTATGCTAGATCTAAATAGTTGGACATCTAAATGGTTAATTTAGATCTCGTTATGCTTGCTTTGACATCGTAGTAATTGCCACAAGTTCATCAGTTTTTTAACGACCCGCATTCTACGCATCATAGGATCATAGAGTATTTATTTCTTTTTTCGTGTGACGTCGTGTAGTCGTGTAACTTTGGGAGACGACTATTGGGGTCATTTCCCATGTTCACAATTTTTGCCGATTTTTAAATGACCATATTGCCCCTAGCTGATCTTGTTTTGGCCATAACTTTTGATTGGTTAGGAATTTTGACCTGAAACCACTTCCATTAGCTCCAGATGATGGTTTCTCTTTTCGAGAGTGGTCATAATAGTCAAACGGACTTACCGTTTGGGAGATATGGCTGAATTAAGGTTTAAAGGGTTATTTTCAGCTAATTGGGCTTAACCGGGTAGTTAGTAATTAGGCCCATTGGGGGATTTCGGGATTAGTGGTATTTAAGGGCTGCTAGGGTTAGGATTTCGGTTTTTACTTCATTTTTCCAGCCGCCACTTATTTTCTTCAACCCTAGTCATGGCCTCCAACATCTAGAATCATTCCAAATCACCTCTAATCACTTTCTAATCAAAGATTAAGCAAAACTACATCAAATCAAGGCGAATTAGCATAGGAGTTGGAATAGAGCTGCTGGAACACATAGAGATTGGATCTATATCAGAGGAGTTTCAGTTCTGAAAGTTAAATAGTGGCAAAGGTGAGTGATTTGCTTTATTTTACACTAATTACGGCTAATTAGGGTAATTAGCGAAGATTAGCGAAATTATAACTCAGAAAAATCTAGAAAAAATCCTAAAATTCTAAAACATCATTTTATGCCTCTGATATGAATTTGGGTTAATTTCGACTAATTTTGCAAATCCCGGAATTTGGGGGATTAAGGGGTGATTAGTGGAAATTAGCGAATTTATGCATGTTAAAAATCTGGAAAAATATTTATAAATTCTAAAATATTATTTTAGACCTCTGTTAGAAAAATTGGCTAATCCGGTTAAATTTTGTTAATTCTATCATTAAGTTTGCTTGCACATGCTTAAGGGAAAAATATGGTTTTTTGGGTATGTTTGATCTATTTCACATGCTATGATTTATGTTTTGGTGTTTGTGGTCTATCCCATATGTTGCTATGACTGTTTGACATGATTTATGATTGCATTATAAAGTTAGAATGGTTGAAAACGCCGTCGAGAGGCGAAAATAGCTTGCTGAAATGGTGCAGGTTTTCTTCGGGTCGAGTTAGACCGACCAGGGGAGGGTTTTGACCGACCGACCCGAGCTCACGACCGACCCCAATAGAAGGAGGACATCACGACCGACCCTGTATGAAGGGTTCGACCGACCAGGGGAGACCGATCAGGATGGGAAAGACCGACCACTATGCGATGTTCGACCGTCCCCATACGATGATGAAATACCGACCGACCAGGAATGGTGAAGTACGACCGACCAGGAATGGTGAAGTGTTCGACCGACCAGGGATGGTGAAGTACGACCGACCAGGAATGGTGAAGTGTTCGACCGACTAGGGGGCAATACCGACCGACCAGGGTAGAGATGATGAAAACCGACCAGAATGAAAGGTTCTTGACCGACCGACCCGAACAGGAGGAAACCAATAACCCGAGATGCAAAGGTAGTCCAAACGGAAGTTAGAGCTCAGGATCCCAGACCCAGTTGGGAACCAATGAGTTCACTTCATGATTGGGCTTTGCTGCGGGACGTGTGCTAAGGAGTTGTCGATGTCTGTATCTTTGGATCACTATGTATGGGAAGTATGTGAACGGATTCAGGGTCACAGTATGTAGTGACCTAGGTACGACTAAAAGTAGCTATGGACCAATGAAGTGGGATCATTGAAAAGGTTTGGTCATGATTCCATGTGGGTAAGCTTGGTTGTAGCAGTAGTTGTACAGAGTCGAACTCCGTCACTACTTCGATGAGTCTAGTGATTTACAGTGGTGGACATCGTATGCTTTACGCACTGAGTGAGAGATGTGAGGACGGTTGCTATGATTGATTTGTTTGCTATCATTATGACATGCACACCTCCCCCACCTCCGTATCTTTACACTGTTTGATATGATACCTTAGAGTGTTGTACAGTATGTAGTGCTAACTCTTTGGTTGCAGGTCCAGGTTCATGTATGTTTTAGTCTACCTGTTATTGTTCACTTTAGATGCTTATCGCTCATACCAGGCTTTATGTCTGACCCAGAGTTTTATGTCTTCTCTTATTACTCTGGGTGCTCACACGAGCAGACTAGAGACAGGTTAGCTGGTGATGCGCGAGTAGCTGATTCGGAGGCGGGCAGGAGGCTTCCACGTATTATATATATATACACATTCTCCCTGTGTCGTTGGCGGTCGCTACTTGGGCATTAGTAGTGTACCTCATTTATCTTACTTTTGCTTTGAGACAGTTTGAAAGTTGTAATAAGCTGTATTTTGGATTTCCGCTGCTATGATGTTTAGTTCTGATTTTCAGCTTATGCACTGTCTCTCCTGTTTTATGTCAAGTATGTTATTATTATATTTTGTTCCATGCGCTGTGAGACATTCTACAGGTTCTTTGTATGTTCATTTCCTTCTTCCTTTTTCCTTCTGACGACCCGTTTCGTGCTAACTGGACATGTGTACAGCGCACTTTTGGAGTAAATGTCGGTTGGTGCGGGGCGGGCCGTCACAAGTTTTATGTCCACCTTGTTATGATGTTAATTACATGTACATTCACCTTATTATCATGCTAGTTTATGTTTATGCCAAGATGACCCCTTTAGTTATGTTCCCATTATCTTCCCTGTTATCGTTTATGACTAGGCTATTGTCTAGCCTAGGCATGCCGCCAGTTTATGAGTACGCTAGTTAGGGAATGGGGAAAAAGGGTTAATAATTGGCATAGTATGAATATGAACATTTTTGGACATATAATTCAAATTATTGGATAAAGTGGGCATTAACACTTATAAAGGGAAAGGATTAATTAATTAAAAATGGAATGTTTAGTAGTTACAATTAGGAATTGTAATTATACCTATGACATGAGGTTAGGTTGCATTAGTGGTGGAAGTCTGCCCGAACACGACCGGCATATCCAGCTGCTATTAATGTTGAACCTAATGTGGGAGGTGTAAGTACGTAAATACGAATCAGGCTATGACACGATGTTAGGCCTAAGTATGGAAAAGTCTGCCCGGACCCGACCGACATATCCAGCATTCACATGTTGTAGGACTAATGTGGGAGGTCTAGCCCACTGTAACCATTATTGGACATGGTATTGAATTGGACTACTTAACCTAATTTAATCCATAAGGATTGTATTATTATGAACTTAAGTTAGGGTAAAGTAAAATTGGATGGGTAGTGGGTGGGTTAGGTAAATTAGAGGGGGTGGGTAATATGTACATATAAGCCACGAACTTAACCCAATAAAGTTATGTAATTAAAGACACCCTTTAGGGTAAGCATAACTGACATATGACTATGTAATTAAAGACACCTAAGGGTATACATAGTCAGTGAAAAACCTAGTGGGGATACAAGACAAAGGGGAGAACTTGCATCATATTGTGTGGGACCCATTTTAGTTAGTAACCCAAAGTAGGTATCAAATAATGAACTCCATACTAGGCGGAGAAGGGGTACGCTTACTGATTGATTGTAAGAGATCAAAACGAGACGGACGGTGTGGGCGGTGCAAACCGGCCGGGCCATGTGCGTTCATGAGACAGGCAGAGGGGGATAAGACGACCGTGAAACCAGTAGATATGGTTGTGCACTTCTTGGGAAATGAAGGGTTGCCACTTTAGGGAGTGATACCTCCTACTGTGGGGCCAGCACAGGATGTCTACGGGGTAGGGAGCCGATCAATTGGGATAATGGTTAGGGTACACTCGGACATATCCCCTAAGTCTAGCAACTTATAGTGGAAGGGATCATCTCATTTAGTTTTACTAGTAATAGTGCAGAGTAATCATTAGTGAATCACATACACCTTACCCTGTCTACCTTGTCACACCTGCCATTTATGTAATGATCTCTCTTATCCATTTTATATGCCTATCATGTTACTTTTATTTATTTACTGGCTAAAAGTAACTAGACTTGCCAGACTTTACGTCTGACCCTTTTGTTTCTCCTTCTTTCTTCTATTCCCCGCTCCCCCTAGGTTCTTAGGGAGGAAATACTCAGGCTTAGTCAGGACTCAGATATCATCTTGCTAGGAGCTACTTCTGAAGTATAGCTCAAGTCCTTGTCTCTACTATGGCTTAACTCTTTTAATTGGGGAATTATGCTTTTTATATACTTATGTTGTAACAACCATGAATTTTGGGGCTAATTTAAAATTTATTTTAAGTGATTTTAAATGAGTTTTGATATTTAGAATAATCTATTTTAAATAATAATGATCACAAATTTGGTTCAAATCGAAGTTAGAATGAATAAATTAATTTCAATTATAAAAAGAGTTAGAAATAGCGCGGTAATTTGAAAAGTCAAACTTGAACTTTGACTAACCATACAGGACGCAAAATTTAACGGATTTTAGTGAAACCAAAAATATTGGAATCTATTTAAAAATATCTTTCCAACGAATCCAAAAAATCGAAATTTCATAGCGGAAATCAAAAGTTATGGCCAATTCAATTTTTAGAAGGTCGCTAGGTAATTTGCATAGGTCAATAATGCTACTTTTTGCATATAAAGGAAATTGAACTCGAAACCACTTCCATTGAGTCCGGAATGACGTTTCTGCATTTAAAAAGTATAAACACTTATATATTTGGAGTTTCGAAAATTATTTGTTTAAAAATGTATTTTTAATATAAAATATATAGCCATAAAAAATAGTGATTTTTCAAACAGTGTCCGTTTCTGACGAAACCACTTTTGTTGGATTCGGAATATTAAATTATTGCTAGGTTTCAAATTTTAGAATTTTCCAAGCTAGTACGTGAGCGTGGCAAAAGAAACAGTATTTAGTCAGTTTCGGTCAAAATTAATTGACTGAAAAATAGCCATTTTTCAAAATGTCTCAGAATTCAACGAAATAAATTTTGTTGGATTCGTATCATCAAAACAAAGCTAAAAATGATTTTTTGGTAATTTTTAGAATTAAAATATAATTATAATTGATTTTTCAATGTAAACGGGCAAATTTTTGACTCTAAAAATTCATTAAAAATTCATACGGGCTCAGAATTGAACGAAATTAATTTTCATAGGTCCACAGCATCAAAACATAGCTAAATATATTTTTCGAGAATTTTTGAAGTTAATTTGTGACCTCGGTGAATTTTCATGTACGGTATACATTAAAATATTAATAAAATAATATAATTATTCCAAAACTCATAATAAATTTCGGAATTGGGTCCTGTAACATGTTCCATTGCGTTCAGAAGGCCTCAAAACCTTAAGAACGACAGTAAGCAGGCTTAAATCGGGGTTCGGACCAAAACGGGCTTTAACGGGCTAATTAAATTATTAACTAATGATTAGGAAAACCTAATATAATATTATTTAAACCCGAATTCACTGTTCATCGTCTCCTTCTCGTCATTTTCTGCAGCCACCAAAACCCATTACCCTTCAAAACTTCAAACCTTGATTTCTCTCTCATTTCTTAACGGAATTTAGCGTGTGAGTACTCGTTTCGAAGCTCTTCCCGAGCTCTTCGATCTCCGACAAGTCCCAGCACCTCTCGTACATCGTAGCGCCGCCACCAGGGCCGAGAAGCCACCGCCGTTCGCTGCAAACCGGGCCCACCACGTGCGTGCGCACCTCGTCCAATTCCTGGCGCCGATAGCTCTCTCCAAGGCGGTCATTCTCCAACAAACGGCACCTAAAACCGTCAACCGTAGCCTGAGATATCTTGATCCAAAGTTTTGAACAAATTCTGAAAATAAGGTATGCTTCAGATTTTGCGACGCTTTTAAGCGTTGCTGCAGCAGTTGTTAAAAGTCAGAATTATTCAAACATTGATAACTAATACGTATGAACCCCGAATCTGAAAATTTCAGATCCGACAGGACCGTGGCGACGAGTAGGCTTTGCTGAGACTGATTAGAGTGAATTCTGAATTTATTTGGCATTTTAAATTCTTATCCAATCAAGGTGAGAATTCATTTTAAGTTAAATTTAATTAGTTTAATTGTTATGCTTGCGTTATGAGAAGTTGAAAATCAATAATGGATGTTATTATGGATTATAGATTTGGATTGCTTTGCGATGTTAGGATGCTAGATCTGAAACTTTAAGTGATTAGATATGTGAGAATTTATTTTTAATTAAATTTAATTTATTTAATTATTAATTCTTTATTATTAAAGAATATTGATTGATTGATTGGAGCATTCTGAAAATTATTTGGATTTATTATTATTCTAATCCAAACAAGGTGAGAGTTCCTTTATTTAAAACTTAATAAAATTAAATTATTTAATTACTTTGTATGATTCAGATCTGTTTGTTTGGTCGTGTTTGATGATGATTGTTCTATGATTGAGTAGCTAGTATAGATCCATTTGATTTTCATGCTTATACCATGTCATGTTATCACTATCACATGTTATCACTTTGGATTGATATTAAATTGATCTAATTTTCAATTTAAAATAAAAGGACATAAAATGGTCACTACTCATATGTTATCGCTTGTGTTAGGATTGGATTGATTTAATTTATCATCAAAGAAATTTGAATATCGCTATCACATGTTATCGCTTGTGTTAGGATTGGATTGATTTAATTTATCATCAAAGAAATTTGAATATCGCTATCACATGTTATCGCTTGTGTTAGGATTTGGGTTGATCAAACTTATAGATATGAAAATTTACATCGTATGATTCATTGACATTTATTATGTTGATGTTAATATAGGGAATTTACACTACAAGACAAAATTTACATTTTTATTTGTAAATATAAAATAGGAATCCAATGTAAGATGAAATTAACATCTTTATGTTAGTAATAAAAAGTAATTTCACCGTATGTTAATTAACATTTTATTTAATGTTAACATTAAGTAATTTTACCGTATTTTAATTAATATTTTATTTAATGTTAATATTAAGAAATTGCACTGCATGAAAGTTTAATATTATTTGTAATGTTAATAATAAGTATTTTACCGCATGTGGAAATTAACATTTTTAATGTTAATATTAAAGTATTCTTACCGTAGGATGAAATTAACATTTTTAATGTTAATCAAAAAGTATTTCACCGTAGGATGTAAATTAACATTTTTTTTAATGTTAGTAGTATAAAATTCAACCGCAGAATGCAATTAACATTTTTTTATGTTAATATTAATGAGAAATTTTATCATGGGATGAACTAACATTATTCTAAATGTTAATATTAATAGAAACGTTAATATAAAAAAAAGTAATTTGACTATAGTATGTTATTAACATTTCTAATGTTAATATTAATAAGAAATTACATCGTATGAGAAGTTTAACATTTTGTTAATGTTAAAAATAAGAAATTTCATCGTATGAGAATTTAACATTTTTGTTAATGTTAAAAATAAGAAATTTCATCGTATGTCAAATTTAACATTTTCGTTAATGTT
Organism: Allium sativum; assembly: GCA_030737875.1. Taxonomy (NCBI): domain Eukaryota; kingdom Viridiplantae; phylum Streptophyta; class Magnoliopsida; order Asparagales; family Amaryllidaceae; genus Allium; species Allium sativum. The sequence continues at coordinate 1,038,137,586 of CM060916.1, read as the reverse complement.
AAAAATAAGAAAATACACCGTGTGTTAATTAACATTATTTTTAGTGTTAATTTAAAAGAAAATTCATCGTATGTTAATTAACATTATTTTAATGTTAATATCAGAATAATTCCACCGTAGGAAAATTTTACATTTTTATTAAAGTTAATATAAGGGAAATGGCACTGTATGTACATTTTACATTATTTTATAATGTAATTATAAAAAAGGATTTACACCGTAGGATATAGTTACATACTTTTAATATATATTAAAATGAATATTTTCACCGTAGGATAAATGTACATTATTTTTACTGTACATAAAAAGAGGAATTTCACCACATGATAAAAATTACATTTCTCGTTGCAATTAAAAAGGGAATTTCACCGCATGATTGGAATTACATTTTTCTTTGTAATTAAAGATGTGAATTTCACTACATAAAAAAAAAGTTTCATTTTTCTATGTAAATGAAATATGAGTTTGCATTATATGTAAAGTTACATTATTTTAAATGTAAATGAAATAGAAACCTCACCCGTATGTAAAATTTGACATTATTTTACATGTAAATATAGAGTAGAGTTTGCATGTAGATTAAAGATTACTTTTATTATAAAGAAGTAGAATGTACATGGTGAAATAAAATTTACATTTTATTTTATAAGGTAAGATATATAGAAATCCATCGTGTGTTAAAATTTACATGTTTATAAATGTAAATAAAAAGGAATTTAACTGGAGGAAGATTTACATTATTTTTTTTTATGAAATAAAAAGAATGGACTTTACATTGTAATTAAAAAGTCAATTTTACATTGTAAAGAAAAAACGGATTTCACATTGTAATTAGAGAATGAAAATTTACATTTCCTTTAATGTAAATATACATGAATTTCACCGTATGTCCATTTTACATTATTTTTAATGTAAATTATATAGTAATCACAACGTAGGATAATTTTGCATTATTTTATATTGTAAATAAAAAGGGGATTTACACTGTAGGAAATTAACATTAGTTATAATGTTAAGATAAAAGAATGATATCGTAGGAGGAATTGACATTATTTATAATGTTAATAAAAAGAGAATTGACCGTAATATAAGTGACATTATTTATGATATTAATAAAAAAGAAAATTTACCGTAGGATAAGTGACATTACTTATGATGTTAATAAAAAGAGAATTGACCGTAGGATAAGTTACGTTATTTTATAATGTAATTTACAGAAATTTAGACCGCATGACATGAATTACATTTATTTATGTAATTTATAAATGAAATTAGACCACACGACATAAATTACATTTATTTATGTAATTTATGAATGAATGAAGCCCGCATCATATAAAATACATTTTTATATGTATTTTATGAATGAATTAAGATCTCATAAAATAAATTACATTTTTATATGTATTTTATGAATGAATTAACATCGCATGAAATAAAATACATTTGTATATGCATTTTATGAATGAGTTAAGATCGCATGAAATAAATTACATTTTATTTTATGAATGAAATTAGTCCACATAAAGTAAATTACATTTTTATATGTAATTTATGAATGAATTTCATCGTATGAAATAAATTACATATTATTATGTAAATTATGAATGAATTTAACCCGCATGAATGAAATTTCATTTTTTTTCTATGAAATGAATGTATGGGTTTACTTTGTAAATAAAGTTTACATTTTTATAATGTAAACAAGAAGTAGGATTCACATTGTAAACAAAATTTATATTTTTATATGTACTTAAGAACGATGAATTATAAATTACATTTTACATGTAAGAAGGAATTGGACGATGAGATATAATTTACATTTTACCGTAAATTAAAGAAATTAAAAGAATCAAAAAGGAAGAATTCATCATTCAAGTATGATTTGCATTTCTCTGTAAATGAAGGGATAAAAGGATAAAGAAGGAAAATATACTTAAGAATAAAGAGTTAACGGGTTACGTTTATATATATATATATATATATATATATAATTAAAATTAAACGAATTGAGCGCGGTATTTCGCGTTTTAAAATTATATCTTTAAATGACAATACAAGAAGATCCGGCCGTCGGATTTTCCTGAAACTGAAACCGCTAGGACCGTCTTGGAAAAATCTTTCCAACGATATATAATACGTCAAAATCCAACGGTTAGATTTTGAGATATGTGAAAATCAAAATTGATTGAAATAGCACCAAAATCGACATTGACCTGAATCGTCGTTGATTAAAGATTTAATTATTTTTAATTAAATAAAATAGGAAATAATCGTTATAAATTAGAAATAATGATAAGGAAGAGTTTTCAATATATATATATATATATATATATACGAAGATTATTTGGAAAGGCCGAGTTAATCTCATTCCAAATAATCAAAACGACGATGAAGATCGAAGTAAGAAGACGACGCATGAGGACCGTAAATCTTCCCTCGAATGGACAGCGATCGAGACCCTGAATTGACTTGCTACCAATTCATGGGTCAAGGTCATTGCCCAGACGTACGTGTTGGTTTCACGGATTTGACTTTCGTTCAGACCCAGAGCATAAGTTTAAATGGATGGTGTGTCTGACATCGTACTTCGTTATATATCATATTGTTGATTTTCTGTTAATATATAAATATTGGTGGTGGAGAATTTATTCTCTACTTAATACCCATTTATGTATTGATGGAGAAGCAATGGTATGGTATGGAGTGACAGTGTGGCATACTAAGATGCAATGATCAAAGTTTCTTGTTGAAAAGCAGGCCTTGTGGGATGATCAAAGCATAGCCTGTTTAGGCATAGCTTTGAGTATGACGTGACTTCACGAGCCTCACACACCGACGGAGTCTAAAACGGGAGAAGGGAACGCAGGGAGTGCACACATTTCTTTCTAGCTAGAGTGGTGCCAGGGACCTACCAGCGCTGACATTTATTCATTGTGGTTGTTGGATTGTTCGAGGCCTCGGTTTATGCGGTCGCCACTGGCCGTATTGTAGGTCCAAAAGGACCGGGAAGCGTGTGTTCAGGCATAACTAATCCACAAAAGTAAGTTTGGACCGGCCCTGCAGCTATCCAAGGGTTGGACAGAGTACCAATCCTGGGGCATTGCTAGAGTGTCTCGAATCGGTAAGGATCTCCTCCCTAGCCTTGACTCAGATGGAAATCCAAATTCCAAATACGACCCTACGGTTTTGATTGTATTACTAGTATGGAGACATAGTAGGATGGGGTACTATGTTTCCTAGGATTGATACATTTATTTTGAAATGTTTTTATTATACACTAATAATAATATTAAACTCGTATTTGCCGTATTTAGCATGTTTAATCACCATAAGGGAAAACTCTATCCTCTGGTGTGCGTTGCATTGTGTGATGGGACTTGAGTCTTATGGTGATTTCATTTTTCTAAAAAGCATTGCGATGTTGTACGTTCTGACACTTTAAATTATGCACGACAATCCATTGAGTAAACCCGTTCCGCATTAGCAGCGTGGTCTTTGGATTTGTCATATTATTATTACTAAACTAGTTATGAATTCTCATACCAGTCCCACGACTGACCCGTAGTTTGTTTCACCTTTTTGCAAACTCGGGTGCCCTCTTTTCTACACGGGCAGCCAAGTAAACAGGTTCATTCTTTGCTTGGAGTCTTCTTGGAGTTGCTCATTATCTTTGCTTGGATTTGCTTTTGTGGAGAGGTGATGACTTGGAGCTTTGAGGACAACTATCATTTACTTCTATTGCATTTTTCTATCTTTAAGTTCAGTCATTAGACTTGTTTCATTTCGTATTGCTTATTTTGGGAGTTGGAACTTATTTTCCTTTCTGCAAACTTGATGTAATAATTTGGATTCTGTGACTGTTGGGATTCTGTGGTTTATGACATTATATTTCCGCTGCTATGATGTTATTATGCTATGGTTTTCCTCTGCTATATTGTATCAGTGATATGTATTGTTATATTTATGTTGTATTCCATATGATTATTCCTTACTTTCACCCAGTGGAGGTTTGGGGTCATCACAGTTGGTATCAGAGCTTAGGTTAAACTTAGCTTTGGAATATAACATATTTATAACAAATTCGTTTACATAGAATCACAATATTCTATGGCAGACATTTCAGGTGATACATAATAGCCAGTCACTTTCGTCATCTTTTCATTCATCCTTCGATCTTTTCTATCTCTTAGAACCACCATTACAGTTGTTCTGACTCTTCCCTTGATCGTACAGAACTAACTAAAAATGGGTACTCGGGCCGCTAGAACTAGTAGAGCTAGAGCAAGGAGGCAAGACGCTACTGGAATTGAGGAGCTTTATTCCCAACGACATGGTTAAGAAGTTAGAAATTAAAACATTTTACGTTCTCTAGGTTAGTTCCTACTCTTCTATTTCTCTTTTCCTTTTCGAGGACGAAAAGTTCTTAAGTGGGGCAGATTGTAACAACCCTGAATTTTGGGGCCAATTTAAAATTTATTTTAAGTGATTTTAAATGAGTTTTGATATTTAGAATAATATATTTTAAATAATAATGATCACAAATTTGGTTCAAATCGAAGTTAGAATGAATAAATTAATTTTAATTATAAAAAGAGTTAGAAATAGCGCGGTAATTTGAAAAGTCAAACTTGAACTTTGACTAACCATACAGGACGCAAAATTTAACGGATTTTAGTGAAACCAAAAATATTGGAATCTATTTAAAAATATCTTTCCAACGAATCCAAAAAATCGAAATTTCATAGCGGAAATCAAAAGTTATGGCCAATTCAATTTTTAGAAGGTCGCTAGGTAATTTGCATAGGTCAATAATGCTACTTTTTGCATATAAAGGAAATTGAACTCGAAACCACTTCCATTGAGTCCGGAATGACGTTTCTGCATTTAAAAAGTATAAACACTTATATATTTGGAGTTTCAAAAATTATTTGTTTAAAATGTATTTTTAATATAAAATATATAGCCATAGAAAATAGTGATTTTTCAAACAGTGTCCGTTTCTGACGAAACCACTTTTGTTGGATTCGGAATATTAAATTATTGCTAGGTTTCAAATTTTAGAATTTTCCAAGCTAGTACGTGAGCGTGACAAAAGAAACAGTATTTAGTCAGTTTCGGTCAAAATTAATTGACTGAAAAATAGCCATTTTTCAAAATGTCTCAGAATTCAACGAAATAAATTTTGTTGGATTCGTATCATCAAAAAAAAGCTAAAAATGATTTTTTGGTAATTTTTAGAATTAAAATATAATTATAATTGATTTTTCAATGTAAATGGGCAAATTTTTGACTTTAAAAATTCATTAAAAATTCATACGGGCTTAGAATTGAACGAAATTAATTTTTATAGGTCCACAGCATCAAAACATAGCTAAATAAATTTTTCGAGAATTTTTGAAGTTAATTTGTGACCTCGGTGAATTTTCATGTACGGTATACATTAAAATATTAATAAAATAATATATTTATTCCAAAAATCATAATAAATTTCGGAATTGGGTCCTGTAACATGTTCCATTGCGTTCAGAAGGCCTCAAAACCTTAAGAACGACAGTAAGCAGGCTTAAATCGGGGTTCGGACCAAAACGGGCTTTAACGGGCTAATTAAATTATTAACTAATGATTAGGAAAACCTAATATAATATTATTTAAACCCGAATTCACTGTTCATCATCTCCTTCCCATCATTTTCTGCAGCCACCAAAACCCATTACCCTTCAAAACTTCAAACCTTGATTTCTCTCTCATTTCTTAACGGAATTTAGCGTGTGAGTACTCGTTTCGAAGCTCTTCCCGAGCTCTTCGATCTCCGACAAGTCCCAGCACCTCTCGTGCATCGTAGCGCCGCCACCAGGGCCGAGAAGCCGCTGCCGTTCGCTGCAAACCGCTGTCATTCTCCAACAAACGGCACCTAAAACCGTCAACCGTAGCCTGAGATATCTTGATCCAAAGTTTTGAACAAATTCTGAAAATAAGGTATGCTTCAGATTTTGCGACGCTTTTAATTGTTGCTGCAGCAGTTGTTAAAAGTCAGAATTATTCAAACATTGATAACTAATGCGTATGAACCCCGAATCTGAAAATTTCAGATCCGACAGGACCGTGGCGACGAGTAGGCTTTGCTGAGACTGATTAGAGTGAATTCTGAATTTATTTGGCATTTTAAATTCTTATCCAATCAAGGTGAGAATTCATTTTTAAGTTAAATTTAATTAGTTTAATTGTTATGCTTGCGTTATGAGAAGTTGAAAATCAATAATGGATGTTATTATGGATTATAGATTTGGATTGCTTTGCGATGTTAGGATGCTAGATCTGAAACTTTAAGTGATTAGATATGTGAGAATTTATTTTTAATTAAATTTAATTTATTTAATTATTAATTCTTTATTATTAAAGAATATTGATTGATTGATTGGAGCATTCTGAAAATTATTTGGATTTATTATTATTCTAATCCAAACAAGGTGAGAGTTCCTTTATTTAAAACTTAATAAAATTAAATTATTTAATTACTTTGTATGATTCAGATCTGTTTGTTTGGTCGTGTTTGATGATGATTGTTCTATGATTGAGTAGCTAGTATAGATCCATTTGATTTTCATGCTTATACCATGTCATGTTATCACTATCACATGTTATCACTTTGGATTGATATTAAATTGATCTAATTTTCAATTTAAAATAAAAGGACATAAAATGGTCACTACTTATATGTTATCGCTTGTGTTAGGATTGGATTGATTTAATTTATCATCAAAGAAATTTGAATATCGCTATCACATGTTATCGCTTGTGTTAGGATTGGATTGATTTAATTTATCATCAAAGAAATTTGAATATCGCTATCACATGTTATCGCTTGTGTTAGGATTTGGGTTGATCAAACTTATATATATGAAAATTTACATCATATGATTCATTGACATTTATTATGTTGATGTTAATATAGGGAATTTACACCACAAGACAAAATTTACATTTTTATTTGTAAATATAAAATAGGAATCCACTGTAATTTGAAATTAACTGTAACGACCCAGAAAATCTGAACCAATTTAAAAATTTTAAATTGGCTAAAATAATGGATTTTAAATATTTAAAATAAATATTTTAAATAATAGCAATGAAAACTGAGTTTGAATCGACAATTGAAAGCGAATATAATTAATTATAATTATAAACAAGGCCTGAAAAGGCACTGCAGTTCAAAAAAAATTGAATTCAAACTTTGTCGGACTGTACCGGGTGCAAAACAATCCGGATTTTAGTGAAACCAAAAATATTTAAATCTGTTAGTGAATACCTATCTAACGAATCTGAAAAATCGAATTTTCATAGCGGAAAGCAAAAGTTGTGGCCGAATGAATTTTCAGAACGGTCGCTATGGAATTTATATAGCCCGTGAAAATGGCCATTTTGCATATGACCTCGGAATTCGACGAAACCACTTTTGTTGGGTCCGGGATGTGAAGTTATTGCTAGATATCAAATTTCATAATTTTTGAAGCTAATATGTGAGCGTGGCAAAAGAAAATGTGTTTTGGTCAATTATAGTTAAATTGGATCGACCAAAAATGGGCCTTTTTGCAAACGGTCTCAGAATTCGACGAAACTAGTTTTGTTGGGACCGTATCGTCAAAACATAGCTAGATTTATTTTTCTGGAATTTTTCGAATCAGTTTGTGGCCCTGGCAAATTGAAATGTACGTTCAAATTAAATATTGAATGTTTTATATTTTGATTTGAATGAAAACTGACTGAAACAGTCGAATGGGCCTACGAAACATATCCCATTGTGTTCGGAATGTGGGTAAAATGCTAGGGACGACATTCGTTGGGTTTGGATTGGGGTTCGCGAGAGGCAAGGGGTATTTTCGGATTTTTAAAAACTTTATAAAAAAAAAATGATTGGGCCACGTCATAACGCACCCCCCCCCCGATTTTCTCTCTCCCCGACTCGAGCAACGGCGGAAATTAGCCGCTCCCTTCTCTCCTCTTTTTCTTCTGATCCGCTCAATGAAATCCAATGCCACAGTTGAGGTTTTCATAGTACTTCTCGTGATCTTCAAATCCATATAAGTATTGGATTTTTTCGTGGCATGTAGAGGGAGAACCACCCTCGAGAAGTTCGGCCGTTCGCACCCCGATTCCGCCGCCTGGGGACCACCGAGCTCGACCTCCTCCCTGGCGCACGTGCGCCTCTCCTAGCCCGACAGGGTGGCGCTGGCCGATCGAAGCAACAACCAACGGATTGCCTGAAAGATCGAAACCTAGTTTTGAAGATTCTGAAAGGTAATCGGCTGTTAATTATTTAACTGATTTCGACAGTCTAAAACCGTTGCAAACTTCGAAAAATCATATCTTTTTGCTATGTTAACGAAATTCGATGAAACAGGAAACATCGTGACCGTGTGGACGTCTTCTACATTTTAGAAGAGACCGCATATTTTTTCTGAGCCTTCTACTATTTTTGGTGGAGTGGAACCCAAAGTGAGATTTCTAATTTATAAACAATGTGGAAAACGACAATGTATAAATTATATAGTCGATGTATGAGTTATATAAGCGTTGTACACCTAATGTATAAGCGTTGTATAAGTTGTACGGTCGATGTATAAGTTGTATATGCGTTGTAAAAATTATATATATGTGTTGAAATAAAAGTGAATTGCTATATATATATATATATATATATATATATACGCCCCTCGTCCACAAACCATGGACGATATTTATTGGTTGAAATTGGTGTGAAAATTGATTTATAGCGAATGATTGTTTGGGATTGTTTGTGGTTGATATTGATTGATTGAGGTTGAAAAATACCCGTTTGTGGTTGAGAAATATTTGGTTAAAACCACATAGGATTAGTTTGTGGAAATGAAATAAATATAGACATGCCGCATGCATGCGAACCAGATGCATGATCCCCATTGTCAAAAACCGCGAGGTTTTAAGGTAGAGCGAGGAGCCGTACTAGGGACGGTCCCGGTTTTAACTACCCTGCCGTTATGCTGCCGAAATTTTGAATAATATTCATGTGTTTGAATTATTTTCATTTGTTGAAACTATATTTATTCATTGTATAGAAAACCTTCATGTGTTGAATCGATATTCATTCGTTGATTAGAAATTCATGTGTTGAATGGTGTTCGCGTTTTAAATATAAAAATCACATTTTTATCTATATATAGAAACTATAGAAAACCTTCATGTGTTGAATCGATATTCATGCGTTGATTAGAAATTCATGTGTTGAATGGTATTCATATTTTGAAATAAATTGTTTGATAATAAAAATCACCTTTTATCGACTATATGAACTGTGTGAAATGATCTCGTTTTGAAAGAAATTGTTTTATAAGAAAAATCCTATTTTGATCACCAATATGAAATATATAAAATAATAGTGTTTTGAAATGAATTGTTTTACAATAAAAATCACACTTCTATTATATACATGAATCGTTGAAATGTGAAGTGTTAAAAATAGCCACTCGTTCAAATAAACATATATGAGTTGAAATATTCATTAATTAGCTAATGATATGATTTTTGCCTATACGTGCAACAGTTGAATGAATGGTGTTTTTAAACCAAAGGGAATCAAACATGAAGTTGAATAGAAAATGATAAATGATAAGAACTATATATATGTACATGCATATTCATTGAACAGGTTATAGCAAAGGGGCTAGAGAAGAGGAATAAAATTTTGTGCCCGACAAATAGGTACACATTTACTGTTTTGTTTGGGTGATGATTTTATGAGCCTGTTGGCTTTTTCTTTTTCTTTTTGAGATTAGAAGGACCGGGGAAGCTATTTGAGATTTCCTGATGCTCCGGTGCAGGGGAGGTTATGGCGAAATTTTCCAAAATTTTAAGGCGTTAGTGAAATATTTGAAGTGAAAACGATATTGAAATTGTTGAATGAACTATATTTATATAAATATATAAATATAAATAAAATTACAACGAAACGAGGTCGTGCAGTTCGCATTTTGAAACCGTGATTTCAAACAACTAGCACGGGAAATCCGACCATGGGATTTTCCCGAAACCGCAACCGTCGGGTTCGCCTTGGAAAAATCTTTCCAACGGCACCAACTTTGTAAAAATCCAACGGTTGGATTGTCTGGAATGTTTAATTCAAATCTAAAGAAAAACAGCGCCATAAGCGATTATATTTATTTATATTTATAAATATAATTATATTTAATCGAATAACGACGCTGTAGTTCGTATTTTGAAATTGAAACTTCAAACGATTGTACCGGGAGATCCGACCGTCGGATTTTCCCGAAACTGGAACCGTTGGATTCGTTTTGAAATGACCTTTCTAATGATGTAAATTTTGTGAAGATCCAACGGTTAGATTGTCAGATATGTGTAAATCAAATCTGAAGAAAAACAGCGCCACGGCCGCGTTATGGCCCGAAGCGCCGTTTTGAATAAATTGGCTATTTTAAAATAAATAAAAATAGCGATAAATCTTTATAAAATATCATAAACGATATGGAATAGAAATAAACTGAATTAGCTCGATTTATGTAGTATTTGATGGTTGAATGTGTTTGGTGTGAAAATTACATTAAAGAACAAAATTGATGTTGTCGAATGATTTAACCATTAAAGTAAATTGATTTGAAATTCTAAATGTACGTGAATTATTTGAGAAGGCCGAGTTAATTCTCATTTCAAATAATTGACCGACGATTGAAAGTCGAAGATGAAGACGGTGGTCGAAGACCGGAGATCTTCACCTCGTTTGGATGGTAACCGAGGTCCTGATTGGGAGGCATCCCGAAATATGGATAATGAGTGGTGATTGTTCAGACGTACGTGGTGATCGATGGATTTGCGAGGTATTTAGTGCCTCCGGATTCGTTCAGACCCAGAACGGACTAGTAGATGGAATGTGTGTCTGACATTGGATTTTATTCTGTGTTGATTGATCTCTGTCAAATATACATCTGTTTGGCGGTGGAGAATTTATTCTTTTGCTTAATGCCCTTCTCTGAGACGCACGAGCTCAGAGGTTGTATATCGATGGACATCAGTCGCATGGCATGAATTGCCTGTGTGGCATGCTAAGATGCAGTGATCAGGGCTTCTGTTGAAAAGCAAAGTCTTGTGGTGATGATCAAAGCACCGCCTGTGTGGCGTAGCTTTGTGTATAACGTAGAATCGCGAACCTCACACCCCGGTATGAACCAGAAACGGGAGAGGACATCAGGGAGGGCTTGCGTTTCTTTCTAGCTAGGGTGGTGTCAGTGACCTACCAGCCCTGACATTTATATACTTTTCACCTGTGTGGTTGTTGCTGTTGCGAGGCGCCTCGGTTTGATCGGACGATCCGGGTCCGATGGAGTCATTCGTTGGCTCGTTTGCGCCCCAAAGGGCGGGGAAACGTATTGCTCAGGCATTTTAATCCACATTGGTGGACCGGCCATGACGATCCAAGGGTCACTCGAGCTCTGATCCTGAGACATGGTAGGCTAGATTGTCTCGAATTCGGTAAGGACTATCTTTTGCCTTGGTTCATGACGGAAATCCAATTTCCAAATACGACATCGTGCGGTTTTGATTGTATATATATACGGCGACATGATATATGGTACCCATGCCGTCTATGATTGATAGTTATGATTTGAAATTGTTTTCAAAACATATAAACACTAGCAATAATATCAATTGCCTTTGTTTTATTCGTATCAAGCATATTTTGGCCATTATAAGGTAAAAACTCTATCCTCCGGTTTGCGTTGCATTGTGTGATGGGAACTGAGTCTTATAACGGCTTCATTTTTATAAAAAGCATAGCGATGTTTAAAAGAAAGATTTGTTTTTAAAGCACTGGCAATCCAACGGAGTAAACCCGTTCCACGAAAGTGGCGTGGTCCTGAGATTGGCCAAATTATATATGTGTTGAGTAGATTTCTCATACCAGTCCCATGACTGACTCGTAGTTTGTTTCACTTTCAAACTCGGGTGCCCCTTTTTCTTCACGGGCAGCCTTGTATTCAGGTTTAGCTGGTTCTTTCTGGATAGCTGGAGCTGAAGATGGATTTCTATCATTTATCTCTTTTTATGCTGTTCAGCTCCTATTGTACATATTTTGTTTGTTTTCCGCTGTAGACATTTATGTATAGCTGAACTGTATTTGTACTAAGTAAGATCCTGTATACTGTGTAACTCTGATGATTACTTTTACCCAGTATATTCTATTGTTCTTTATCTGGTGTATTTATTTAATTTTGTTCTGCTATTTTCTGTTTCTGTGTTATATTCCAAAGATAACCCTTGTCTCCGTCGGAACGGGATTTTGGGTCATCTCAACGTGGTATCAGAGCTTTGGTTAAGCTTAGTTCTGGAATATAACATTTGAACGAACTCGTTAGAAATAGAACCAGTAGTGTTCTAGGACGGGTAACTCAATACAGATAGGATCAGTAATATCCTAGTATGAGTAAAGCAGAATGAAATTACACCTCAATAGACACATTTATATTCAAGTATTCGTCTCTATATTTTGAAATATCTTTTCTGTTGACCTGACACTTGATCTACTATTTGCAGAAGAACTAGAAAATGAGTGCCAGAAACAGAAGAAGTAATACTGACCCGGATATAGAAGCCCTATATATGAAATATAGAAATCTGGGTGGAAAGCCGTTCTCGGGCGAAGAATCTATTATGAGAACACAAGCTTGGATTCGTTCGGCTGAGAAAATCTTCGAAGCATTAAAGCTTAGGGATGTCCAGAAAAGATTACTGGCCTCCTGGGCACTCGAAGACGAAGCTTTGTTCTAGTGGGATTCGGTTATTAAGGATAATCCAGAAGGTGATATCACTTGGGATAGATTCAAAATAATTTTCCTAGAAAGATTTACTCCTCCCGAAGCGACCGAGCGACTATGTGATGAATTTTCTTATCTAATACAAGGTGATATGACCATCCCAGAATATCATAAGAAATTCAATGAACTTTCTCACTTTCCCCCTCATCTAGTTGAAAATCCGAAGAGGAAGAATATGAGATTTATCAATGGGCTTCAAAGAAAATATCAGAATAGTGTGATGAGGAATGTGAAGCTTCCTTTCTCAGAAATGATTTATATGGCTTATCAGTATGAAGATCTCGATAGGAAAGGTATGTTGCGAGATGAAGAAGAAGTCAGTTCTAGCAGCAAAAGAAAATTCGAGGTTGATAGCCCTGAGACAAGTATGCAGCCTGAGGCCAGTACGAAGGCTGAATTCATAAAGAGGCCAAAGATCAAGCAGAAAAAGGTAAAGACAATCGTATGCCTAAAGTGTGATCAGCAAGGGCATTCGATAAGAAACTGCAGATCTTCGAACAGACGAAAGCACGGCGGGTCTAAATCCGGGATGAATTTCCAAGAGAATAGAAAGTGTAGTCAATGCCAACAGGCCGGTCATCTGTTAAAGGCCTGCCCGCTATTCAGAAAACCTGAGGCAGTACAACTAAATGAGGTGGCAGAAGTGCCTACATCTTCGTCTGCTCATAAAAGGTCAGATGTTTTAGAAGGCACGCTCAATGTCAAGAACATTCCAGTTAAGGTACTGTTTGACACAGGCGCGTCACGAAGCTTTATTGCAAAGAGTGCAGTCAAGAAGTTGGATTTGAGATTGAAGAAGCTCAAAGAACCAATGACTGTCCAAAATCCAGTTGGGGGTTCCATCGATCTCAGTTGGATTTGTGCAGTACCTGTCTCTTTTTCCTGCTATAAATTCTCTATTATCTCTATCGTCATGAATTTCAATGAATTCGATCTTATTCTCGGATTGGATTGGCTGACCAAGTATGAAGCTGAGGTTAAATGCGCCGACAGAGTCGTTAAGGCTAAGATAAAATCAGGGAATTATGTAACCGTTCTGTGTGAAGGCCCGACATCAAATAGAAAGGACTTCTGGGCAGCTTTGGATGTTTCTCCAGCCCAAATAGAAAATAGCCCTGAAGTTACTGAGAATATTCCTGACCTCGTTAAAGACATTCCTGTCGTCGAGAACTATGCGGATGTGTTCGAGGAAGTTGTTCGCTTACCTCCGCAGAGAGAAATAGATTTCAAGATTGCTTTGATTCCCAATGCAAGGCCGGTAGTTCATGCTATTCGAAGAATGTCCTTGAAAGAGAAGGAAGAATTAGACAATCAAACACGACAGCTAGTATGGAAAGGTCTGATCAGGCCTAGTTTCTCTGACTGGGGTGCAGCAGTGGTGTTTGTCCCAAAATTAGACGGTACTCTACGTCTATGTGTGGATTATCGGGATCTGAACAAACAGACAATAAAGAACAAATATCCATTGCCGCGGATTGATGATTTGCTGGATCGATTAAATGGAGCACAAGTATTTTCATGAATGGACCTAGCTACAGGCTTCCATCAACTTCGAATTGCCGAAGAGTGTGTTCCAATGACAGCGTTCAGAGGCCCCGACTTATTCTACGAGTGGTTAGTAATGCCGTTCGGCTTATGTAACGCTCCTGCTTACTTCGTCGATCTAATGAACAGAGTATTCAGAGGAGTATTGAATAAATTTGTTCTGGTTTTTATTGACGATATTCTAATCTTCTCTAAATCAAAGGCTGAGCATGAAAAGCATCTGGAACAGGTCCTAGAAATTCTGAGACGGAATGTATTAAAAGCAAAATTTTCCAAATGTATCTTCTGGCAAGATGAAGTGAAATTTCTGGGCCATGTCGTATCGAAAGAGGGAATTGCTGTGGATCCAAGCAAAATCACAGCTATTCAAAATTGGAAACAGCCCAGTACCCCCACTGAAGTCCGCAGTTTTCTCGGATTGGCTAGCTATTACCGGAAGTTCGTTAAAAACTTTTCGAAGATATCTGGTCATTTAACGAAGCTTACAAAGAAGCACTCTAAATTCAAATGGACTCCAGAAAGTGAGGAGGCTTTTGAGGAGCTAAAGTTAAGATTAACAACTACTCCAGTGTTAACCATCATCGATGGCAACCAAGATTTAAAGGTCTGGACTGATGCTTCTAGAGAAGGCCTAGGCGCAGTGTTAATGCAAAGGGGCCAAGTGATTGCTTATGCTAGCCGTCAGCTGAAGCCGCACGAAAAGAACTACGTAACTTATGATCTTGAGTTATTGGCTATTGTGTTCGCCTTGAAAATCTGGAGGCACTATCTTTTGGGTGAGAGGTTTGAACTGTTTACAGATCACCAGTCGCTAAAGTACCTATTCACTCAGAAAGACCTGAATTTGAGGCAGCAACGTTGGCTGGAGTTTCTCGCAGCGTATGATTTTGAGATTCTATACACTCCGGGGAAAGCCAATGTCGTGGCCGATGCGTTGAGCCGAAAGAATGAAATGATCGCCAGTTTTATTATCACGACTTCATTGCTTGATAAAATATCTGCTCTTCAAGAGGATGATCACTTCATTCAGAAGATCAGAGAGATAATTCAACAAGGCGAACCCTCGAGTTTTCAAGTAGACAATGATGGGATTTTAAGGCACAAAGGTCGAATCTGTGTCCCTAACATTCCCGAGCTTCGAAAAGAAGTTCTGGATGAATGCCACAAGTCAAAACTCAGTATCCATCCAGGAGTAAGAAAATTGTATAATGACATTAAACGCACTTTCTGGTGGAAGTCGATGAAGAGGGACATTTCTTTATATGTTGGCCGATGCCCTACTTGCCAACTAGTCAAGAGCGACCAACAGAAGCTGGCTGGATTGTTACAGCCGCTAGAAGTTCCTGGTTGGAAGTGGGAACATATTTCTATGGATTTCATTGATGGTCTGCCCCGAACCAGAAAAGGGAATGACAGTATTTGTGTGATCGTAGATCGCTTCACGAAGACCGCCCATTTCATACCTGTCAGATCAAATAGAACTGCTCAGAGCCTGGCGCAGATTTACTTCAGGGAAATAGTTAGACTACATGGAGTGCCGCTCAGTATAGTCAGTGATAGAGATACAATATTCACTAGCAAATTCTGGGAAGTATTTCAAGTCGAGCTGGGAATGAAGTTGAACTTGAGCACCGCTTATCATCCTCAGACAGTCGGTCAGACTGAGAGGGTGAATCGCATTTTAGAAGATTTATTGCGGGCTTGTGTTCTAGATTTCGGTGGATCATGGGAAGACCATCTGCATTTGGCTGAATTCTCTTATAACAACAGCTACCAAGCGAGTCTGACAATGTCGCCATTCGAAGCATTGTATGGTAGACCGTGCCGATCCCCTGCTTGTTGGGTCAAACCCGGAAATAGACTTGTGTTGGGTCCTGATATGATTCGAGAAGCTGCCGACAAAGTTGATTTTATCAAAAAGCGGTTGCTCGCCGCTCAAAGCCGACAAAAGAGCTATGCCGATAGAAGAAGAAGAGATATATCCTTTGAAGTTGGCAACTATGTATATTTGAAAGTATCGCCGATGAGAGGAGTTATCCGGTTCGGTAAAACTGGAAAGTTGGCGCCCAAATTCATTGGCCCGTTTCCTATTCCGGAACGGATCGGAACTCTCGCTTATAGAGTCAAACTGCCTAATTGGTTGCCTGGAGTTCATGATGTATTTCACATATCCCAACTTCGAAAGCACGTTCATGATCCAGACTTGATCGTGGAAGAAGCAGCTCAACATGACATTGAAATAACTCCAGAATTGGCTGTGAGAAGAGAGCCGCTAAAGATTATCGGCAAAGAAACCAAAGAGCTGAGGGACAAGAAGGTTCACTTAGTCAAGGTGCAATGGAGTGGAGATCCGCGAGATTGTACTTGGGAAACTGAGGAGAGCATTCAGAAAGCTTATCCTAGATGCCGAGTAGATATCTCTGATTGACTCTGGTGCAAGGTACATTTACCCTACTTTGCATTACCATTTAATTCTCTACTCGGCGGTTATTTCCTTTTCATGGATGTGCACTTTTAAATTCTATGATCTGAATGATTTTAAAGAGAGTATAGAGATTGATTTGTATGGTTTCGAAAGGTCGAAAACAATTTGATTGGTTGTTGTGTTGTGTGATTGTAGATTTATCAAACCACTTTCGACTTTGTTCCTTTTCGGGGACGAAAAGTTTTAAGTGGGGGAGATTGTAACGACCCAGAAAATCTGAACCAATTTAAAAATTTTAAATTGGCTAAAATAATGGATTTTAAATATTTAAAATAAATATTTTAAATAATAGCGATGAAAACTGAGTTTGAATCGACAATTGAAAGCAAATATAATTAATTATAATTATAAACAAGGCCTGAAAAGGCACTGCAGTTCAAAAAAAATTGAATTCAAACTTTGTCGGACTGTACCGGGTGCAAAACAATCCGGATTTTAGTGAAACCAAAAATATTTAAATCTGTTAGTGAATACCTTTCTAACGAATCTGAAAAATCGAATTTTCATAGCGGAAAGCAAAAGTTGTGGCCGAATGAATTTTCAGAACGGTCGCTATGGAATTTATATAGCCCGTGAAAATGGCCATTTTGCATATGACCTCGGAATTCAACGAAACCACTTTTGTTGGGTCCGGGATGTGAAGTTATTGCTAGATTTCAAATTTCATAATTTTTGAAGCTAATATGTGAGCGTGGCAAAAGAAAATGTGTTTTGGTCAATTACAGTTAAATTGGATCGACCAAAAATGGGCCTTTTTGCAAACGGTCTCAGAATTCGACGAAACTAGTTTTGTTGGGACCGTATCGTCAAAACATAGCTAGATTTATTTTTCTGGAATTTTTCGAATTAGTTTGTGGCCCTGGCAAATTGAAATGTACGTTCAAATTAAATATTGAATGTTTTATATTTTGATTTGAATGGAAACTGACTGAAACAGTCGAATGGGCCTACGAAACATATCCCATTGTGTTCGGAATGGGGGTAAAACGCTAGGGACGACAGTCGTTGGGTTTGGATTGGGGTTCGCGAGAGGCAAGGGGTATTTTCGGATTTTTAAAAACTTTATAAATAAAAAAAAAATGATTGGGCCACGTCAGAACGCGCCCCCCCCGATTTTCTCTCTCCCCGACTCGGGCAATGGCGGAAATTAGCCGCTCCCTTCTCTCCTCTTTTTCTTCTGATCCGCTCAATGAAATCCAATGCC
Source organism: Allium sativum (assembly GCA_030737875.1). Lineage (NCBI taxonomy): Eukaryota > Viridiplantae > Streptophyta > Magnoliopsida > Asparagales > Amaryllidaceae > Allium > Allium sativum. The sequence continues at coordinate 1,038,119,486 of CM060916.1, read as the reverse complement.
ACAGTTGAGGTTTTTGTAGTACTTCTCGTGATCTTCAAATCCATATAAGTATTGGATTTTTTCGTGGCCTGTAGAGGGAGAACCACCCTCGAGAAGTTCGGCCGTTCGCACCCCGATTCCACCGCCTGGGGACCACCGAGCTCGACCTCCTCCCTGGCGCACGTGCGCCTCTCCTAGCCCGACAGGGTGGCGCTGGCCGATCGAAGCAACAACCAACGGATTGCCTGAAAGATTGAAACCTAGTTTTGAAGATTCTGAAAGGTAATCGGCTGTTAATTATTTAACTGATTTCGACAGTCTAAAACCGTTGCAAACTTCGAAAAATCATATCTTTTTGCTATGTTAACGAAATTCGATGAAACAGGAAACATCGTGACCGTGTGGACGTCTTCTACATTTTAGAAGAGACCGCATATTTTTTCTGAGCCTTCTACTATTTTTGGTGGAGTGGAACCCAAAGTGAGATTTCTAATTTATAAACAATGTGGAAAACGACGATGTATAAATTATATAGTCGATGTATGAGTTATATAAGCGTTGTACACCTAATGTATAAGTGTTGTATAAGTTGTACGGTCGATGTATAAGTTGTATATGCGTTGTAAAAATTATATATATGTGTTGAAATAAAAGTGAATTGCTATATATATATATATATATGCCCCTCGTCCACAAACCATGGACGATATTTATTGGTTGAAATTGGTGTGAAAATTGATTGATAGCGAATGATTGTTTGGGATTGTTTGTGGTTGATATTGATTGATTGAGGTTGAAAAATACCCGTTTGTGGTTGAGAAATATTTGGTTAAAACCACATAGGATTAGTTTGTGGAAATGAAATAAATATAGACATGCCGCCTGCGTGCGAACTAGATGCATGATCCCCATTGTCAAAAACCGCGAGGTTTTAAGGTAGAGCGAGGAGCCGTACTAGGGACGGTCCCGGTTTTAACTACCCTGCCGTTATGCTGCCGAAATTTTGAATAATAGTCATGTGTTTGAATTATTTTCATTTGTTGAAACTATATTTATTCATTGTATAGAAAACCTTCATGTGTTGAATCGATATTCATTCGTTGATTAGAAATTCATGTGTTGAATGGTGTTCGCGTTTTAAATATAAAAATCACATTTTTATCTATATATAGAAACTATAGAAAACCTTCATGTGTTGAATCGATATTCATGCGTTGATTAGAAATTCATGTGTTGAATGGTATTCATATTTTGAAATAAATTGTTTGATAATAAAAATCACCTTTTATCGACTATATGAACTGTGTGAAATGATCTCGTTTTGAAAGAAATTGTTTTATAAGAAAAGTCCTATTTTTATCACCAATATGAAATATATAAAATAATAGTGTTTTGAAATGAATTGTTTTACAATAAAAATCACACTTCTATTATATACATGAATCGTTGAAATGTGAAGTGTTAAAAATAGCCACTCGTTCAAATAAACATATATGAGTTGAAATATTCATTAATTAGCTAATGATATGATTTTTGCCTATACGTGCAACAGTTGAATGAATGGTGTTTTTAAACCAAAGGGAATCAAACATGAAGTTGAATAGAAAATGATAAATGATAAGAACTATATATATGTACATGCATATTCATTGAACAGGTTATAACAAAGGGGCTAGAGAAGAGGAATAAAATTTTGTGCCCGACAAATAGGTACACATTTACTGTTTTGTTTGGGTGATGATTTTATGAGCCTGTTGGCTAGCCGCTTGGCTTTTTCTTTTTCTTTTTGAGATTAGAAGGACCGGGGAAGCTATTTGAGATTTCCCGATGCTCCCGGTGCAGGGGTGGTTATGGCGAAATTTTCCAAAATTTTAAGGCGTTAGTGAAATATTTGAAGTGAAAACGATATTGAAATTGTTGAATGAACTATATTTATATAAATATATAAATATAAATAAAATTACAACGAAACGAGGTCGTGCAGTTCGCATTTTGAAACCGTGATTTCAAACAACTAGTACGGGAAATCCGACCATGGGATTTTCCCGAAACCGCAACCGTCGGGTTCGCCTTGGAAAAATCTTTCCAACGGCACCAACTTTGTAAAAATCCAACGGTTGGATTGTCTGGAATGTTTAATTCAAATCTGAAGAAAAACAGCGCCATAAGCGATTATATTTATTTATATTTATAAATATAATTATATTTAATCGAATAACGACGCTGTAGTTCGTATTTTGAAATCGAAACTTCAAACGATTGTACCGGGAGATCCGACCGTCGGATTTTCCCGAAACTGGAACCGTTGGATTCGTTTTGAAATGACCTTTCTAATGATGTAAATTTTGTGAAGATCCAACTGTTAGATTGTCAGATATGTGTAAATCAAATCTGAAGAAAAACAGCGCCACGGCCGCGTTATGGCCCGAAGCGCCGTTTTGAATAAATTGGCTATTTTAAAATAAATAAAAATAGCGATAAATCTTTATAAAATATCATAAACGATATGGAATAGAAATAAACTGAATTAGCTCGATTTATGTAGTATTTGATGGTTGAATGTGTTTGGTGTGAAAATTACATTAAAGAACAAAATTGATTTTGTCGAATGATTTAACCATTAATGTAAATTGATTTGAAATTCTAAATGTACGTGAATTATTTGAGAAGGCCGAGTTAATTCTCATTTCAAATAATTGACCGACGATTGAAAGTCGAAGATGAAGACGGTGGTCGAAGACCGGAGATCTTCACCTCGTTTGGATGGTAACCGAGGTCCTGATTGGGAGGCATCCCGAAATATGGATAATGAGTGGTGATTGTTCAGACGTACGTGGTGATCGATGGGTTTGCGAGGTATTTAGTGCCTCCGGATTCGTTCAGACCCAGAACGGACTAGTAGATGGAATGTGTGTCTGACATTGGATTTTATTCTGTGTTGATTGATCTCTGTCAAATATACATCTGTTTGGCGGTGGAGAATTTATTATTTTGCTTAATGCCCTTCTCTGAGACGCACGAGCTCAGAGGTTGTATATCGATGGACATCAGTCGCATGGCATGAATTGCCTGTGTGGCATGCTAAGATGCAGTGATCAGGGCTTCTGTTGAAAAGCAAAGTCTTGTGGTGATGATCAAAGCACCGCCTGTGTGGCGTAGCTTTGTGTATAACGTAGAATCGCGAACCTCACACCCCGGTATGAACCAGAAACGGGAGAGGACATCAGGGAGGGCTTGCGTTTCTTTCTAGCTAGGGTGGTGTCAGTGACCTACCAGCCCTGACATTTATATACTTTTCACCTGTGTGGTTGTTGCTGTTGCGAGGCGCCTCGGTTTGATCGGACGATCCGGGTCCGATGGAGTCATTCGTTGGCTCGTTTGCGCCCCAAAGGGCGGGGAAACGTATTGCTCAGGCATTTTAATCCACATTGGTGGACCGGCCATGACGATCCAAGGGTCACTCGAGCTCTGATCCTGAGACATGGTAGGCTAGATTGTCTCGAATTCGGTAAGGACTATCTTTTGCCTTGGTTCATGACGGAAATCCAATTTCCAAATACGACATCGTGCGGTTTTGATTGTATATATATACGGCGACATGATATATGGTACCCATGCCGTCTATGATTGATAGTTATGATTTGAAATTGTTTTCAAAACATATAAACACAAGCAATAATATCAATTGCCTTTGTTTTATTCGTATCAAGCATATTTTGGCCATTATAAGGTAAAAACTCTATCCTCCGGTTTGCGTTGCATTGTGTGATGGGAACTGAGTCTTATAACGGCTTCATTTTTATAAAAAGCATAGCGATGTTTAAAAGAAAGATTTGTTTTTAAAGCACTGGCAATCTAATGGAGTAAACCCGTTCCACGAAAGTGGCGTGGTCCTGAGATTGGCCAAATTATATATGTGTTGAGTAGATTTCTCATACCAGTCCCATGACTGACTCGTAGTTTGTTTCACTTTCAAACTCGGGTGCCCCTTTTTCTTCACGGGCAGCCTTGTATTCAGGTTTAGCTGGTTCTTTCTGGATAGCTGGAGCTGAAGATGGATTTCTATCATTTATCTCTTTTTATGCTGTTCAGCTCCTATTGTACATATTTTGTTTGTTTTCCGCTGTAGACATTTATGTATAGCAGAACTGTATTTGTACTAAGTAAGATCCTGTATACTGTGTAACTCTGATGATTACTTTTACCCAGTATATTCTATTGTTCTTTATCTGGTGTATTTATTTAATTTTGTTCTGCTATTTTCTGTTTCTGTGTTATATTCCAAAGATAACCCTTGTCTCCGTCGGAACGGGATTTTGGGTCGTCTCAACGTGGTATCAGAGCTTTGGTTAAGCTTAGTTCTGGAATATAACATTTGAACGAACTCGTTAGAAATAGAACCAGTAGTGTTCTAGGACGGGTAACTCAATAAAGATAGGATCAGTAATATCCTAGTATGAGTAAAGCAGAATGAAATTACACCTCAATAGACACATTTATATTCAAGTATTCGTCTCTGTATTTTGAAATATCTTTTCTGTTGACCTGACACTTGATCTACTATTTGCAGAAGAACTAGAAAATGAGTGCCATAAACAGAAGAAGTAATACTGACCCGGATATAGAAGCCCTATATATGAAATATAGAAATCTGGGTGGAAAGCCGTTCTCGGGCGAAGAATCTATTATGAGAACACAAGCTTGGATTCGTTCGGCTGAGAAAATCTTCGAAGCATTAAAGCTTAGGGATGTCCAGAAAAGATTACTGGCCTCCTGGGCACTCGAAGACGAAGCTTTGTTCTGGTGGGATTCGGTTATTAAGGATAATCCAGAAGGTGATATCACTTGGGATAGATTCAAAATAATTTTCCTAGAAAGATTTACTCCTCCCGAAGCGACCGAGCGACTATGTGATGAATTTTCTTATCTAATACAAGGTGATATGACCATCCCAGAATATCATAAGAAATTCAATGAACTTTCTCACTTTCCCCCTCATCTAGTTGAAAATCCGAAGAGGAAGAATATGAGATTTATCAATGGGCTTCAAAGAAAATATCAGAATAGTGTGATGAGGAATGTGAAGCTTCCTTTCTCAGAAATGATTTATATGGCTTATCAGTATGAAGATCTCGATAGGAAAGGTATGTTGCGAGATGAAGAAGAAGTCAGTTCTAGCAGCAAAAGAAAATTCGAGGTTGATAGCCCTGAGACAAGTATGCAGCCTGAGGCCAGTACGAAGGCTGAATTCATAAAGAGGCCAAAGATCAAGCAGAAAAAGGTAAAGACAATCGTATGCCTAAAGTGTGATCAGCAAGGGCATTCGATAAGAAACTGCAGATCTTCGAACAGACGAAAGCACGGCGGGTCAAAATTCGGGATGAATTTCCAAGAGAATAGAAAGTGTAGTCAATGCCAACAGGCCGGTCATCTGTTAAAGGCCTTCCCGCTATTCAGAAAACCTGAGGCAGTACAACTAAATGAGGTGGCAGAAGTGCCTACATCTTTGTCTACTCATAAAAGGTCAGATGTTTTAGAAGGCACGCTCAATGTCAAGAACATTCCAGTTAAGGTACTGTTTGACACAGGCGCGTCACGAAGCTTTATTGCAAAGAGTGCAGTCAAGAAGTTGGATTTGAGATTGAAGAAGCTCAAAGAACCAATGACTGTCCAAAATCCAGTTGGGGGTACCATCGATCTCAGTTGGATTTGTGCAGTACCTGTCTCTTTTTCCTGCTATAAATTCTCTATTATCTCTATCGTCATGAATTTCAATGAATTCGATCTTATTCTCGGATTGGATTGGCTGACCAAGTATGAAGCTGAGGTTAAATGCGCCGACAGAGTCGTTAAGGCTAAGATAAAATCAGGGAATTATGTAACCGTTCTGTGTGAAGGCCCGACATCAAATAGAAAGGACTTCTGGGCAGCTTTGGATGTTTCTCCAGCCCAAATAGAAAATAGCCCTGAAGTTACTGAGAATATTCCTGACCTCGTTAAAGACATTCCTGTCGTCGAGAACTATGCAGATGTGTTCGAGGAAGTTGTTCGCTTACCTCCGCAAAGAGAAATAGATTTCAAGATTGCTTTGATTCCCAATGCAAGGCCGGTAGTTCATGCTATTCGAAGAATGTCCTTGAAAGAGAAGGAAGAATTAGACAATCAAACACGACAGCTAGTATGGAAAGGTCTGATCAGGCCTAGTTTCTCTGACTGGGGTGCAGCAGTGGTGTTTGTCCCAAAATTAGACGGTACTCTACGTCTATGTGTGGATTATCGGGATCTGAACAAACAGACAATAAAGAACAAATATCCATTGCCGGGAATTGATGATTTGCTGGATCGATTAAATGGAGCACAAGTATTTTCATGAATGGACCTAGCTACAGGCTTCCATCAACTTCGAATTGCCGAAGAGTGTGTTCCAATGACAGCGTTCAGAGGCCCCGACTTATTCTACGAGTGGTTAGTAATGTCGTTCGGCTTATGTAACGCTCCTGCTTACTTCGTCGATCTAATGAACAGAGTATTCAGAGGAGTATTGAATAAATTTGTTCTGGTTTTTATTGACGATATTCTAATCTTCTCTAAATCAAAGGCTGAGCATGAAAAGCATCTGGAACAGGTCCTAGAAATTCTGAGACAGAATGTATTAAAAGCAAAATTTTCCAAATGTATCTTCTGGCAAGATGAAGTGAAATTTCTGGGCCATGTCGTATCGAAAGAGGGAATTGCCGTGGATCCAAGCAAAATCACAGCTATTCAAAATTGGAAACAGCCCAGTACCCCCACTGAAGTCCGCAGTTTTCTCGGATTGGCTAGCTATTACCGGAAGTTCGTTAAAAACTTTTCGAAGATATCTGGTCATTTAACGAAGCTTACAAAGAAGCACTCTAAATTCAAATGGACTCCAGAAAGTGAGGAGGCTTTTGAGGAGCTAAAGTTAAGATTAATAACTGCTCCAGTGTTAACCATCATCGATGGCAACCAAGATTTAAAGGTCTGGACTGATGCTTCTAGAGAAGGCCTAGGCGCAGTGTTAATGCAAAGGGGCCAAGTGATTGCTTATGCTAGCCGTCAGCTGAAGCCGCACGAAAAGAACTACGTAACTCATGATCTTGAGTTATTGGCTATTGTGTTCGCCTTGAAAATCTGGAGGCACTATCTTCTGGGTGAGAGGTTTGAACTGTTTACAGATCACCAGTCGCTAAAGTACCTATTCACTCAGAAAGACCTGAATTTGAGGCAGCAACGTTGGCTGGAGTTTCTCGCAGCGTATGATTTTGAGATTCTATACACTCCAGGGAAAGCCAATGTCGTGGCCGATGCGTTGAGCCGAAAGAATGAAATGATCGCCAGTTTTATTATCACGACTTCATTGCTAGATAAAATATCTGCTCTTCAAGAGGATGATCACTTCATTCAGAAGATCAGAGAGATAATTCAACAAGGCGAACCCTCGAGTTTTCAAGTAGACAATGATGGGATTTTAAGGCTCAAAGGTCGAATCTGTGTCCCTAACATTCCCGAGCTTCGAAAAGAAGTTCTGGATGAATGCCACAAGTCAAAACTCAGTATCCATCCAGGAGTAAGAAAAATGTATAATGACATTAAACGCACTTTCTGGTGGAAGTCGATGAAGAGGGACATTTCTTTATATGTTGGCCGATGCCCTACTTGCCAACTAGTCAAGAGCGACCAACAGAAGCTGGCTGGATTGTTACAGCCGCTAGAAGTTCCTGGTTGGAAGTGGGAACATATTTCTATGGATTTCATTGATGGTCTGCCCCGAACCAGAAAAGGGAATGACAGTATTTGGGTGATCGTAGATCGCTTCACGAAGACCGTCCATTTCATACCTGTCAGATCAAATAGAACTGCTCAGAGTCTGGCGCAGATTTACTTCAGGGAAATAGTTAGACTACATGGAGTGCCGCTCAGTATAGTCAGTGATAGAGATACAATATTCACTAGCAAATTCTGGGAAGTATTTCAAGTCGAGCTGGGAATGAAGTTGAACTTGAGCACCGCTTATCATCCTCAGACAGTCGGTCAGACTGAGAGGGTGAATCGCATTTTAGAAGATTTATTGCGGGCTTGTGTTCTAGATTTCGGTGGATCATGGGAAGACCATCTGCATTTGGCTGAATTCTCTTATAACAACAGCTACCAAGCGAGTCTGACAATGTCGCCATTCGAAGCATTGTATGGTAGACCGTGCCGATCCCCTGCTTGTTGGGTCAAACCCGGAAATAGACTTGTGTTGGGTCCTGATATGATTCGAGAAGCTGCCGACAAAGTTGATTTTATCAAAAAGCGGTTGCTCGCCGCTCAAAGCCGACAAAAGAGCTATGCCGATAGAAGAAGAAGAGATATATCCTTTGAAGTTGGCAACTATGTATATTTGAAAGTATCGCCGATGAGAGGAGTTATCCGGTTCGGTAAAACTGGAAAGTTGGCGCCCAAATTCATTGGCCCGTTTCCTATTCCGGAACGGATCGGAACTCTCGCTTATAGAGTCAAACTGCCTAATTGGTTGCCTGGAGTTCATGATGTATTTCACATATCCCAACTTCGAAAGCACGTTCATGATCCAGACTTGATCGTGGAAGAAGCAGCTCAACATGACATTGAAATAACTCCAGAATTGGCTGTGAGAAGAGAGCCGCTAAAGATTATCGGCAAAGAAACCAAAGAGCTGAGGGACAAGAAGGTTCACTTAGTCAAGGTGCAATGGAGTGGAGATCCGCGAGATTGTACTTGGGAAACTGAGGAGAGCATTCAGAAAGCTTATCCTAGATGCCGAGTAGATATCTCTGATTGACTCTGGTGCAAGGTACATTTACCCTACTTTGCATTACCATTTAATTCTCTACTCGGCGGTTATTTCCTTTTCATGGATGTGCACTTTTAAATTCTATGATCTGAATGATTTTAAAGAGAGTATAGAGATTGATTTGTATGGTTTCGAAAGGTCGAAAACAATTTGATTGGTTGTTGTGTTGTGTGATTGTAGATTTATCAAACCACTTTCGACTTTGTTCCTTTTCGGGGACGAAAAGTTTTAAGTGGGGGAGATTGTAACGACCCAGAAAATCTGAACCAATTTAAAAATTTTAAATTGGCTAAAATAATGGTTTTTAAATATTTAAAATAAATATTTTAAATAATAGCGATGAAAACTGAGTTTGAATCGACAATTGAAAGCGAATATAATTAATTATAATTATAAACAAGGCCTGAAAAGGCACTGCAGTTCAAAAAAAATTGAATTCAAACTTTGTCGGACTGTACCGGGTGCAAAACAATCCGGATTTTAGTGAAACCAAAAATATTTAAATCTGTTAGTGAATACCTTTCTAACGAATCTGAAAAATCGAATTTTCATAGCGGAAAGCAAAAGTTGTGGCCGAATGAATTTTCAGAACGGTCGCTATGGAATTTATATAGCCCGTGAAAATGGCCATTTTGCATATGACCTCGGAATTTGACGAAACCACTTTTGTTGGGTCCGGGATGTGAAGTTATTGCTAGATTTCAAATTTCATAATTTTTGAAGCTAATATGTGAGCGTGGCAAAAGAAAATGTGTTTTGGTCAATTACAGTTAAATTGGATCGACCAAAAATGGGCCTTTTTGCAAACGGTCTCAGAATTCGACGAAACTAGTTTTGTTGGGACCGTATCGTCAAAACATAGCTAGATTTATTTTTCTGGAATTTTTCGAATTAGTTTGTGGCCCTGGCAAATTGAAATGTACGTTCAAATTAAATATTGAATGTTTTATATTTTGATTTGAATGGAAACTGACTGAAACAGTCGAATGGGCCTACGAAACATATCCCATTGTGTTCGGAATGGGGGTAAAACGCTAGGGACGACAGTCGTTGGGTTTGGATTGGGGTTCGCGAGAGGCAAGGGGTATTTTCGGATTTTTAAAAACTTTATAAATAAAAAAAAATGATTGGGCCACGTCAGAACGCGCCCCCCCCTCCCGATTTTCTCTCTCCCCGACTCGAGCAATGGCGGAAATTAGCCGCTCCCTTCTCTCCTCTTTTTCTTATGATCCGCTCAATGAAATCCAATGCCATAGTTGAGGTTTTTGTAGTACTTCTCGTGATCTTTAAATCCATATAAGTATTGGATTTTTTCGTGGCCTGTAGAGGGAGAACCACCCTCGAGAAGTTCGGCCGTTCGCACCCCGATTCCACCGCCTGGGGACCACCGAGCTCGACCTCCTCCCTGGCGCACGTGCGCCTCTCCTAGCCCGACAGGGTGGCGCTGGCCGATCGAAGCAACAACCAACGGATTGCCTGAAAGATCGAAACCTAGTTTTGAAGATTCTGAAAGGTAATCGGCTGTTAATTATTTAACTGATTTCGACAGTTTAAAACCGTTGCAAACTTCGAAAAATCATATCTTTTTGCTATGTTAACGAAATTCGATGAAACAGGAAACATCGTGACCGTGTGGACGTCTTCTACATTTTAGAAGAGACCGCATATTTTTTCTGAGCCTTCTGCTATTTTTGGTGGAGTGGAACCCAAAGTGAGATTTCTAATTTATAAACAATGTGGAAAACGATGATGTATAAATTATATAGTCGATGTATGAGTTATATAAGCGTTGTACACCTCATGTATAAGCGTTGTATAAGTTGTACGGTCGATGTATAAGTTGTATATGCTTTGTAAAAATTATATATATGTGTTGAAATAAAAGTGAATTGCTATATATATATATATATATACACGCCCCTCGTCCACAAACCATGGACGATATTTATTGGTCGAAATTGGTGTGAAAATTGATTGATAGCGAATGATTGTTTGGGATTGTTTGTGGTTGATATTGATTGATTGAGGTTGAAAAATACCCGTTTGTGGTTGAGAAATATTAGGTTGAAACAACATAGGATTAGTTTGTGGAAATGAAATAAATATATACATGCCGCCTGCGTGCGACCTAGATGCATGATCCCCATTGTCAAAAACCGCGAGGTTTTAAGGTAGAGCGAGGAGCCGTAGTAGGGACGGTCCCGGTTTTAACTACCCTGCCGTTATGCTGCCGAAATTTTGAATAATATTCATGTGTTTGAATTATTTTCATTTGTTGAAACTATATTTATTCATTGTATAGAAAACCTTCATGTGTTGAATCGATATTCATTCGTTGATTAGAAATTCATGTGTTGAATGGTATTCGCGTTTTAAATATAAAAGTCACATTTTTATCTATATATAGAAACTATAGAAAACCTTCATGTGTTGAATCGATATTCATGCGTTGATTAGAAATTCATGTGTTGAATGGTATTCATATTTTGAAATAAATTGTTTGATAATAAAAATCACCTTTTATCGACTATATGAACTGTGTGAAATGATCTCGTTTTGAAAGAAATTGTTTTATAAGAAAAGTCCTATTTTTATCACCAATATGAGATATATAAAATAATAGTGTTTTGAAATGAATTGTTTTACAATAAAAATCACACATCTATTATATACATGAATCGTTGAAATGTGAAGTGTTAAAAATAGCCACTCGTTCAAATAAACATATATGAGTTGAAATATTCATTAATTAGCTAATGATATGATTTTTGCCTATACGTGCAACAGTTGAATGAATGGTGTTTTTAAACCAAAGGGAATCAAACATGAAGTTGAATAGAAAATGATAAATGATAAGAACTATATATATGTACCTGCATATTCATTGAACAGGTTATAGCAAAGGGGCTAGAGAAGAGGAATAAAATTTTGTGCCCGACAAATAGGTACACATTTACTGTTTTGTTTGGGTGATGATTTTATGAGCCTGTTGGCTTTTTCTTTTTCTTTTTGAGATTAGTAGGACCGGGGAAGCTATTTGAGATTTCCCGATGCTCCCGGTGCAGGGGAGGTTATGGCGAAATTTTCCAAAATTTTAAGGCGTTAGTGAAATATTTGAAGTGAAAACAATATTGAAATTGTTGAATGAACTATATTTATATAAATATATAAATATAAATAAAATTACAACGAAACGAGGTCGTGCAGTTCGCGTTTTGAAACCGTGATTTCAAACAACTAGTACGGGAAATCCGACCATGGGATTTTCCCGAAACCGCAACCGTCGGGTTCGCCTTGGAAAAATCTTTCCAACGGCACCAACTTTGTAAAAATCCAACGGTTGGATTGTCTGGAATGTTTAATTCAAATCTGAAGAAAAACAGCGCCAGAAGCGATTATATTTATTTATATTTATAAATATAATTATATTTAATCGAATAACGAAGCTGCAGTTCGTATTTTGAAATCGAAACTTCAAACGATTGTACCGGGAGATCCGACCGTCGGATTTTCCCGAAACTGGAACCGTTGGATTCGTTTTGAAATGACCTTTCTAATGATGTAAATTTTGTGAAGATCCAACGGTTAGATTGTCAGATATGTGTAAATCAAATCTGAAGAAAAACAGCGCCACGGCCGCGTTATGGCCCGAAGCGTCGTTTTGAATAAATTGGCTATTTTAAAATAAATAAAAATAGCGATAAATCTTTATAAAATATCATAAACGATATGGAATAGAAATAAACTGAATTAGCTCGATTTATGTAGTATTTGATGGTTGAATGTGTTTGGTGTGAAAATTACATTAAAGAACAAAATTGATGTTGTTGAATGATTTAACCATTAAAGTAAATTGATTTGAAATTCTAAATGTACGTGAATTATTTGAGAAGGCCGAGTTAATTCTCATTTCAAATAATTGACCGACGATTGAAAGTCGAAGATGAAGACGGTGGTCGAAGACCGGAGATCTTCACCTCGTTTGGATGGTAACCGAGGTCCTGATTGGGAGGCATCCCGAAATATGGATAATGAGTGGTGATCGTTCAGACGTACGTGGTGATCGATGGGTTTGCGAGGTATTTAGTGCCTCCGGATTCGTTCAGACCCAGAACGGACTAGTAGATGGAATGTGTGTCTGACATTGGATTTTATCTGTGTTGATTGATCTCTGTCAAATATACATCTGTTTGGCGGCGGAGAATTTATTCTTTTGCTTAACGCCCTTCTCTGAGATGCACGAGCTCAGAGGTTGTATATCGATGGACATCAGTCGCATGGCATGAATTGCCTGTGTGGCATGCTAAGATGCAGTGATCAGGGCTTCTGTTGAAAAGCAAAGTCTTGTGGTGATGATCAAAGCACCGCCTGTGTGGCGTAGCTTTGTGTATAACGTAGAATCGCGAACCTCACACCCCGGTATGAACCAGAAACGGGAGAGGACATCAGGGAGGGCTTGCGTTTCTTTCTAGCTAGGGTGGTGTCAGTGACCTACCAGCCCTGACATTTATATACTTTTCACCTGTGTGGTTGTTGTTGTTGCGAGGCGCCTCGGTTTGATCGGACGATCCGGGTCCGATGGAGTCATTCGTTGGCTCGTTTGCGCCCCAAAGGGCGGGGAAACGTATTGCTCAGGCATTTTAATCCACATTGGTGGACCGGCCATGACGATCCAAGGGTCACTCGAGCTCTGATCCTGAGACATGGTTGGCTAGATTGTCTCGAATTCGGTAAGGACTATCTTTTGCCTTGGTTCATGACGGAAATCCAATTTCCAAATACGACATCGTGCGGTTTTGATTGTATATATATACGGCGACATGATATATGGTACCCATGCCGTCTATGATTGATAGTTATGATTTGAAATTGTTTTCAAAACATATAAACACTAGCAATAATATCAATTGCCTTTGTTTTATTCATATCAAGCATATTTTGGCCATTATAAGGTAAAAACTCTATCCTCCGGTTTGCGTTGCATTGTGTGATGGGAACTGAGTCCTATAACGGCTTCATTTTTATAAAAAGCATAGCGATGTTTAAAAGAAAGATTTGTTTTTAAAGCACTGGCAATCCAATGGAGTAAACCCGTTCCACGAAAGTGGCGTGGTCCTGAGATTGGCCAAATTATATATGTGTTGAGTAGATTTCTCATACCAGTCTCATGACTGACTCGTAGTTTGTTTCACTTTCAAACTCGGGTGCCCCTTTTTCTTCAAGGGCAGCCTTGTATTCAGGTTTAGCTGGTTCTTTCTGGATAGCTAGAGCTGAAGATGGATTTCTATCATTTATCTCTTTTTATGCTGTTCAGCTCCTATTGTACATATTTTGTTTGTTTTCCGCTGTAGACATTTATGTATATCTGAACTGTATTTGTACTAAGTAAGATCCTGTATACTGTGTAACTCTGATGATTACTTTTACCCAGTATATTCTATTGTTCTTTATCTGGTGTATTTATTTAATTTTGTTCTGCTATTTTCTGTTTCTGTGTTATATTCCAAAGATAACCCTTGTCTCCGTCGGAACGGGATTTCGGGTCCTCTCAACGTGGTATCAGAGCTTTGGTTAAGCTTAGTTCTGGAATATAACATTTGAACGAACTCGTTAGAAATAGAACCAGTAGTGTTCTAGGACGGGTAACTCAATACAGATAGGATCAGTAATATCCTAGTATGAGTAAAGCAGAATGAAATTACACCTCAATAGACACATTTATAATCAAGTATTCGTCTCTATATTTTGAAATATCTTTTCTGTTAACCTGACACTTGATCTGCTATTTGCAGAAGAACTAGAAAATGAGTGCCAGAAAAAGAAGTAATACTGACCCAGATATAGAAGCCCTATATATGAAATATAGAAATCTGGGTGGAAAGCCGTTCTCGGGCGAAGAATCTATTATGAGAACACAAGCTTGGATTCGTTCGGCTGAGAAAATCTTCGAAGCATTAAAGCTTAGGGATGTCCAGAAAAGATTATTGACCTCCTAGGCACTCGAAGACGAAGCTTTGTTCTGGTGGGATTCGGTTATTAAGGATAATCCAGAAGGTGATATCACCTGGGATAGATTCAAAATAATTTTCCTAGAAAGATTTACTCCTCCCGAAGCGACCGAGCGACTATGTGATGAATTTTCTCATCTAATACAAGGTGATATGACCATCCCAGAATATCATAAGAAATTCAATGAACTTTCTCACTTTGCCCCTCATCTAGTTGAAAATCCGAAGAGGAAGAATATGAGATTTATCAATGGGCTTCAAAGAAAATATCAGAATAGTGTGATGAGGAATGTGAAGCTTCCTTTCTCAGAAATGATTTATATGGCTTATCAGTATGAAGATCTCGATAGGAAAGGTATGTTGCGAGATGAAGAAGAAGTCAGTTCTAGCAGCAAAAGAAAATTAGAGGTTGATAGCCCTGAGACAAGTATGCAGCCTGAGGCCAGTACGAAGGCTGAATTCATAAAGAGGCCAAAGATCAAGCAGAAAAAGGTAAAGACAATCGTATGCCTAAAGTGTGATCAGCAAGGGCATTCGATAAGAAACTGCAGATCATCGAACAGACGGAAGCACGGCGGGTCTAAATCCGGGATGAATTTCCAAGAGAATAGAAAGTGTAGTCAATGCCAACAGGCCGGTCATCTGTTAAAGGCCTGCCCGCTATTCAGAAAACCTGAGGCAGTACAAGTAAATGAGGTGGCAGAAGTGCCTACATCTTCGTCTGCTCATGAAAGGTCAGATGTTTTAGAAGGCACGCTCAATGTCAAGAACATTCCAGTTAAGGTACTGTTTGACACAGGCGCGTCACGAAGCTTTATTGCAAAGAGTGCAGTCAAGAAGTTGGATTTGAGATTGAAGAAGCTCAAAGAACCAATGACTGTCCAAAATCCAGTTGGGGGTTCCATCGATCTCAGTTGGATTTGTGCAGTACCTGTCTCTTTTTCCTGCTATAAATTCTCTATTATCTCTATCGTCATGAATTTCAATGAATTCGATCTTATTCTCGGATTGGATTGGCTGACCAAGTATGAAGCTGAGGTTAAATGCGCCGACAGAGTCGTTAAGGCTAAGATAAAATCAGGGAATTATGTAACCGTTCCCTGTGAAGGCCCGACATCAAATAGAAAGGACTTCTGGGCAGCTTTGGATGTTTCTCCAGCCCAAATAGAAAATAGCCCTGAAGTTACTGAGAATATTCCTGACCTCGTTAAAGACATTCCTGTCATCGAGAACTATGCAGATGTGTTCGAGGAAGTTGTTCGCTTACCTCCGTAGAGAGAAATAGATTTCAAGATTGCTTTGATTCCCAATGCAAGGCCGGTAGTTCATGCTATTCGAAGAATGTCCTTGAAAGAGAAGGAGGAATTAGACAATCAAACACGACAACTAGTATGGAAAGGTCTGATCAGGCCTAGTTTCTATGATTGGGGTGCAGCAGTGGTGTTTGTCCCAAAATCAGAAGGTACTCTACGTCTATGTGTGGATTATCGGGATCTGAACAAACAGACAATAAAGAACAAATATCCATTGCCGCAGATTGATGATTTGCTGGATCGATTAAATGGAGCACATGTATTTTCACGAATGGACCTAGCTACAGGCTTCCATCAACTTCGAATTGCCGAAGAGTGTGTTCCAATGACAGCGTTCAGAGGCCCCGACTTATTCTACGAGTGGTTAGTAATGCCGTTCGGCTTATGTAACGCTCCTGCTTACTTCGTCGATCTAATGAACAGAGTATTCAGAGGAGTATTGAATAAATTTGTTCTGGTTTTTATTGACGATATTCTAATCTTCTCTAAATCAAAGGCTGAGCATGAAAAGCATCTGGAACAGGTCCTAGAAATTCTGAGATGAAATGTATTAAAAGCAAAATCTTCCAAATGTATCTTCTGGCAAGATGAAGTGAAATTTCTGGGCCATGTCGTATCGAAAGAGGGAATTGCTGTGGATCCAAGCAAAATCACAGCTATTCAAAATTGGAAACAGCCCAGTACCCCCACTGAAGTCCGCAGTTTTCTCGGATTGGCTAGCTATTACCGGAAGTTCGTTAAAAACTTTTCGAAGATATCTGGTCATTTAACGAAGCCTACAAAGAAGCACTCTAAATTCAAATGGACTCCAGAAAGTGAGGAGGCTTTTGAGGAGCTAAAGTTAAGATTAACAACTGCTCCAGTGTTAACCATCATCGATGGCAACCAAGATTTAAAGGTCTGGACTGATGCTTCTAGAGAAGGCCTAGGCGCAGTGTTAATGCAAAAGGGCCAAGTGATTGCTTATGCTAGCCGTCAGCTGAAGCCGCACGAAAAGAACTACGTAACTCATGATCTTGAGTTATTGGCTATTGTGTTCGCCTTGAAAATCTGGAGGCACTATCTTCTGGGTGAGAGGTTTGAACTGTTTACAGATCACTAGTCGCTAAAGTACCTATTCACTCAGAAAGACCTGAATTTGAGGCAGCAACGTTGGCTGGAGTTTCTCGCAGCGTATGATTTTGAGATACTATACACTCCAGGGAAAGCCAATGTCGTGGCCGATGCGTTGAGCCGAAAGAATGAAATGATCGCCAGTTTTATTATCACGACTTCATTGCTAGATAAAATATCTGCTCTTCAAGAGGATGATCACTTCATTCAGAAGATCAGAGAGATAATTCAACAAGGCGAACCCTCGAGTTTTCAAGTAGACAATGATGGGATTTTAAGGCTCAAAGGTCGAATCTGTGTCCCTAACATTCCCGAGCTTCGAAAAGAAGTTCTGGATGAATGCCACAAGTCAAAACTCAGTATCCATCCAGGAGTAAGCAAAATGTATAATGACATTAAACGCACTTTCTGGTGGAAGTCGATGAAGAGGGACATTTCTTTATATGTTAGCCGATGCCCTACTTGCCAACTAGTCAAGAGCGACCAACAGAAGCTGGCTGGATTGTTACAGCCGCTAGAAGTTCCTGGTTGGAAGTGGGAACATATTTCTATGGATTTCATTGATGGTCTGCCCCGAACCAGAAAAGGGAATGATAGTATTTGGGTGATCGTAGATCGCTTCACGAAGACCGCCCATTTCATACCTGTCAGATCAAATAGAACCGCTCAGAGTCTGGCGCAGATTTACTTCAGGGAAATAGTTAGACTACATGGAGTGCCGCTCAGTATAGTAAGTGATAGAGATACAATATTCACTAGCAAATTCTAGGAAGCATTTCAAGTCGAGCTGGGAACGAAGTTGAACTTGAGCACCGCTTATCATCCTCAGACAGTCGGTCATACTGAGAGGGTGAATCGCATTTTAGAAGATCTATTGCGGGCTTGTGTTCTAGATTTCGGTGGATCATGGGAAGACCATCTGCATTTGGCTGAATTCTCTTATAACAACAGCTACCAGGCGAGTCTGACAATGTCGCCATTCGAAGCATTGTATGGTAGACCGTGCCGATCCCCTGCTTGTTGGGTCGAACCCGGAAATAGACTTGTGTTGGGTCCTGATATGATTCGAGAAGCTGCCGACAAAGTTGATTTTATCAAAAAGCGGTTGCTCGCCGCTCAAAGCCGACAAAAGAGCTATCTTGATAGAAGAAGAAGAGATATATCCTTTGAAGTTGGCAACTATGTATATTTGAAAGTATCGCCGATGAGAGGAGTTATCCGGTTCGGTAAAACTGGAAAGTTGGCGCCCAAATTCATTGGTCCGTTTCCTATTCTGGAACGGATCGGAACTCTCGCTTATAGAGTCAAACTGCCTAATTGGTTGCCTGGAGTTCATGATGTATTTCACATATCCCAACTTCGAAAGCACGTTCATGATCCAGACTTGATCGTGGAAGAAGCAGCTCAACATGACATTGAAATAACTCCAGAATTGGCTGTGAGAAGAGAGCCGCTAAAGATTATCGGCAAAGAAACCAAAGAGCTGAGGAACAAGAAGGTTCACTTAGTCAAGGTGCAATGGAGTGGAGATCCACGAGATTGTACTTGGGAAACTGAGGAGAGCATTCAGAAAGCTTATCCTAGATGCCGAGTAGATATCTCTGATTGACTCTGGTGCAAGGTATATTTACCCTACTTTGCATTACCATTTAATTCTCTACTCGGCGGTTATTTCCTTTTCATGGATGTACACTTTTAAATTCTATGATCTGAATGATTTTAAGGAGAGTATAGAGATTGATTTGTATGGTTTCGAAAGGTCGAAAACAATTTGATTGGTTGTTGTGTTGTGTGATTGTAGATTTATCAAACCACTTTCGACTTTGTTCCTTTTCGGGGACGAAAAGTTTTAAGTGGGGGAGATTGTAACGACCCAGAAAATCTGAACCAATTTAAAATTTTTAAATTGGCTAAAATAATGGATTTTAAATATTTAAATAAATATTTTAAATAATAGCGATGAAAACTGAGTTTGAATCGACAATTGAAAGCGAATATAATTAATTATAATTATAAACAAGGCCTGAAAAGGCACTGTAGTTCAAAAAAAATTGAATTCAAACTTTGTCGGACTGTACCGGGTGCAAAACAATCCGGATTTTAGTGAAACCAAAAATATTTAAATCTGTTAGTGAATACCTTTCTAACGAATCTGAAAAATCGAATTTTCATAGCGGAAAGCAAAAGTTGTGGCCGAATGAATTTTCAGAACGGTCGCTATGGAATTTATATAGCCCGTGAAAATGGCCATTTTGCATATGACCTCGGAATTCAACGAAACCACTTTTGTTGGGTCCGGGATGTGAAGTTATTGCTAGATTTCAAATTTCATAATTTTTGAAGCTAATATGTGAGCGTGGCAAAAGAAAATGTGTTTTGGTCAATTATAGTTAAATTGGATCGACCAAAAATGGGCCTTTTTGCAAACGGTCTCAGAATTCGACGAAACTAGTTTTGTTGGGACCGTATCGTCAAAACATAGCTAGATTTATTTTTCTGGAATTTTTCGAATCAGTTTGTGGCCCTGGCAAATTGAAATGTACGTTCAAATTAAATATTGAATGTTTTATATTTTGATTTGAATGAAAACTGACTGAAATAGTCGAATGGGCCTACGAAACATATCCCATTGTGTTCGGAATGGGGGTAAAACGCTAGGGACGACAGTCGTTGGGTTTGGATTGGGGTTCGCGAGAGGCAAGGGGTATTTTCGGATTTTTAAAAACTTTATAAATAAATAAAAAATGATTGGGCCACGTCAGAACGCACCCCCCCCCCCGATTTTCTCTCTCCCCGACTCGAGCAACGGCGGAAATTAGACGCTCCCTTCTCTCCTCTTTTTCTTCTGATCCGCTCAATGAAATCCAATGCCACAGTTGCGGTTTTTTGTAGTACTTCTCGTGATCTTCAAATCCATATAAGTATTGGATTTTTTCGTGGCCTGTAGAGGGAGAACCACTCTCGAGAAGTTCGGCCGTTCGCACCCCGATTCCACCGCCTGGGGACCACCAAGCTCGACCTCCACCCTGGCGCACGTGCGCCTCTCCTAGCCCAACAGGGTGGCGCTGGCCGATCGAAGCAACAACCAACGGATTGCCTGAAAGATCGAAACCTAGTTTTGAAGATTCTGAAAGGTAATCGGCTGTTAATTATTTAACTGATTTCGACAGTTTAAAACCGTTGCAAACTTCGAAAAATCATATATTTTTGCTATGTTAACGAAATTCGATGAAACAGGAAACATCGTGACCGTGTGGACGTCTTCTACATTTTAGAAGAGACCGCATATATTTTCTGAGCCTTCTGCTATTTTTGGTGGAGTGGAACCCAAAGTGAGATTTCTAATTTATAAACAATGTGGAAAACGACGATGTATAAATTATATAGTCGATGTATGAGTTATATAAGCGTTGTACACCTCATGTATAAGCGTTGTATAAGTTGTACGGTCGATGTATAAGTTGTATATGCGTTGTAAAAATTATATATATGTGTTGAAATAAAAGTGAATTGCTATATATATATATATATATATATATATATATATATATATACGCCCCTCGTCCACAAACCATGGACGATATTTATTGGTTGAAATTGGTGTGAAAATTGATTGATAGCGAATGATTGTTTGGGATTGTTTGTGGTTGATATTGATTGATTGAGGTTGAAAAATACCCGTTTGTGGTTAAGAAATATTTGGTTGAAACCACATAGGATTAGTTTGTGGAAATGAAATAAATATATACATGCCGCCTGCGTGCGAACTAAATGCATGATCCCCATTGTCAAAAACCGCGAGGTTTTAAGGTAGAGCGAGGAGCCGTACTACGGACGGTCCCGGTTTTAACTACCCTGCCGTTATGCTGCCGAAATTTTGAATAATATTCATGTGTTTGAATTATTTTCATTTGTTGAAACTATATTTATTCACTGTATAGAAAACCTTCATGTGTTGAATCGATATTCTTTCGTTGATTAGAAATTCATGTGTTGAATGGTATTCGCGTTTTAAATATAAAAATCACATTTTTATCTATATATAGAAACTATAGAAAACCTTCATGTGTTGAATCGATATTCATGCGTTGATTAGAAATTCATGTGTTGAATGGTATTCATATTTTGAAATAAATTGTTTGATAATAAAAATCACCTTTTATCGACTATATGAACTGTGTGAAATGATCTTGTTTTGAAAGAAAGTGTTTTATAAGAAAAATCCTATTTTTATCACCAATATGAAATATATAAAATAATAGTGTTTTGAAATGAATTGTTTTACAATAAAAATCACACTTCTATTATATACATGAATCGTTGAAATGTGAAGTGTTAAAAATAGCCACTCGTTCAAATAAACATATATGAGTTGAAATATTCATTAATTAGCTAATGATATGATTTTTTCCTATACGTGCAACAGTTGAATGAATGGTGTTTTTAAACCAAAGGGAATCAAACATGAAGTTGAATAGAAAATGATAAATGATAAGAACTATATATATGTACATGCATATTCATTGAACAGGTTATAGCAAAGGGGCTAGAGAAGAGGAATAAAATTTTGTGCCCGACAAATAGGTACACATTTACTGTTTTGTTTGGGTGATGATTTTATGAGCCTGTTGGCTAGCCGCTTGGCTTTTTCTTTTTCTTTTTGAGATTAGAAGGACCGGGGAAGCTATTTGAGATTTCCCGATGCTCCCGGTGCAGGGGAGGTTATGGCGAAATTTTCCAAAATTTTAAGGCGTTAGTGAATAATTTGAAGTGAAAACGATATTGAAATTGTTGAATGAACTATATTTATATAAATATATAAATATAAATAAAATTACAACGAAACGAGGTCGTGCAGTTCGCGTTTTGAAACCGTGATTTCAAACAACTAGTACGGGAAATCCGACCATGGGATTTTCCCGAAACCGCAACCGTCGGGTTCGCCTTGGAAAAATCTTTCCAACGACACCAACTTTGTAAAAATCCAACGGTTGGATTGTATGGAATGTTTAATTCAAATCTGAAGAAAAACAGCGCCAGAAGCGATTATATTTATTTATATTTATAAATATAATTATATTTAATCGAATAACGACGCTGCAGTTCGTATTTTGAAATCGAAACTTCAAACGATTGTACCGGGAGATCCGACCGTCGGATTTTCCCGAAACTGGAACCGTTGGATTCGTTTTGAAAAGTCCTTTCTAATGATGTAAATTTTGTGAAGATCCAACGGTTAGATTGTCAGATATGTGTAAATCAAATCTGAAGAAAAACAGCGCCACGGCTGCGTTATGGCCCGAAGCGTCGTTTTGAATAAATTGGCTATTTTAAAATAAATAAAAATAGCGATAAATCTTTATAAAATATCATTAATGATATGGAATAGAAATAAACTGAATTAGCTCGATTTATGTAGTATTTGATGGTTGAATGTGTTTGGTGTGAAAATTACATTAAAGAACAAAATTGCTGTTGTCGAATGATTTAAGCATTAAAGTAAATTGATTTGAAATTCTAAATGTACGTGAATTATTTGAGAAGGCCGAGTTAATTCTCATTTCAAATAATTGACCGACGATTGAAAGTCGAAGATGAAGACGGTGGTCGAAGACCGGAGATCTTCACCTCGTTTGGATGGTAACCGAGGTCCTGATTGGGAGGCATCCCGAAATATGGATAATGAGTGGTGATCGTTCAGACGTACGTGGTGATCGATGGGTTTGCGAGGTATTTAGTGCCTCCGGATTCGTTCAGACCCAGAATGGACTAGTAGATGGAATGTGTGTCTGACATTGGATTTTATTCTGTGTTGATTGATCTCTGTCAAATATACATCTGTTTGGCGGCGGAGAATTTATTCTTTTGCTTAACGCCCTTCTCTGAGACGCACGAGCTCAGAGGTTGTATATCGATGGACATCAGTCGCATGGCATGAATTGCCTGTGTGGCATGCTAAGATGCAGTGATCAGGGCTTCTGTTGAAAAGCAAAGTCTTGTGGTGATGATCAAAGCACCGCCTGTGTGGCGTAGCTTTGTGTATAACGTAGAATCGCGAACCTCACACCCCGGTATGAACCAGAAACGGGAGAGGACATCAGGGAGGGCTTGCGTTTCTTTCTAGCTAGGATGGTGTCAGTGACCTACCAGCCCTGACATTTATATACTTTTCACCTGTGTGGTTGTTGCTGTTGCGAGGCGCCTCGGTTTGATCGGACGATCCGGGTCCGATGGAGTCATTCGTTGGCTCATTTGCGCCCCAAAGGGCGGGGAAACGTATTGCTCAGGCATTTTAATCCACATCGGTGGACCGGCCCTGACGATCCAAGGGTCACTCGAGCTCTGATCCTGAGACATGGTAGGCTAGATTGTCTCGAATTCGGTAAGGACTATCTTTTGCCTTGGTTCATGACGGAAATCCAATTTCCAAATACGACATCGTGCGGTTTTGATTGTATATATATACGGCGACACGATATATGGTACCCATGTCGTCTATGATTGATAGTTATGATTTGAAATTGTTTTCAAAACATATAAACACTAGCAATAATATCAATTGCCTTTGTTTTATTCGTATCAAGCATATTTTGGCCATTATAAGGTAAAAACTCTATCCTCCGGTTTGCGTTGCATTGTGTGATGGGAACTGAGTCTTATAACGGCTTCATTTTTATAAAAAGCATAGCGATGTTTAAAAGAAAGATTTGTTTTTAAAGCACTGGCAATCCAATGGAGTAAACCCGTTCCACGAAAGTGGCGTGGTCCTGAGATTGGCCAAATTATATATGTGTTGAGTAGATTTCTCATACCAGTCCCATGACTGACTCGTAGTTTGTTTCACTTTCAAACTCGGGTGCCCCTTTTTCTTCACGGGCAACCTTGTATTCAGGTTTAGCTGGTTCTTTCTGGATAGCTGGAGCTGAAGATGGATTTCTATCATTTATCTCTTTTTATGCTGTTCAGCTCCTATTGTACATATTTTGTTTGTTTTCCACTGTAGACATTTATGTATAGCTGAACTGTATTTGTACTAAGTAAGATCCTGTATACTGTGTAACTCTGATGATTACTTTTACCTAGTATATTCTATTGTTCTTTATTTGGTCTATTTAATTAATTTTTTTCTGCTATTTTCTGTTTATGTGTTATATTCCAAAGATAACCCTTGTCTCCGTCGGAACGGGATTTCGGGTCGTCTCATTAACATCTTTATGTTAGTAATAAAAAGTAATTTCACCGTATGTTAATTAACATTTTATTTAATGTTAACATTAAGTAATTTTACTGTATGTTAATTAATATTTTATTTAATGTTAATATTAAGAAATTGCACTGCATGAAAGTTTAATATTATTTGTAATGTTAATAATAAGTATTTTACCGCATGTGGAAATTAACATTTTTAATGTTAATATTAAAGTATTCTTACCGTAGGATGAAATTAACATTTTTAATGTTAATCAAAAAGTATTTCACCGTAGGATGTAAATTAACATTTTTTTTAATGTTAATAGTATAAAATTCAACCGCAGAATGCAATTAACATTTTTTTTATGTTAATATTAATGAGAAATTTTATCATGGGATGAACTAACATTATTCTAAATGTTAATATTAATAGAAACGTTAATATAAAAAAAAAGTAATTTGACTATAGTATGTTATTAACATTTCTAATGTTAATATTAATAAGAAATTACATCGTATGAGAAGTTTAACATTTTGTTAATGTTAAAAATAAGAAATTTCATCGTATGAGAATTTAACATTTTTGTTAATGTTAAAAATAAGAAATTTCATCGTATGACAAATTTAACATTTTCGTTAATGTTAAAAATAAGAAAATACACCGTGTGTTAATTAACATTATTTTTAGTGTTAATTTAAAAGAAAATTCATCGTATGTTAATTAACATTATTTTAATGTTAATATCAGAATAATTCCACCGTAGGAAAATTTTACATTTTTATTAAAGTTAATATAAGGGAAATGGCACTGTATGTACATTTTACATTATTTTATAATGTAATTATAAAAAAGGATTTACACCGTAGGATATAGTTACATACTTTTAATATATATTAAAATGAATATTTTCACCATAGGATAAATGTACATTATTTTTACTGTACATAAAAAGAGGAATTTCACCGCATGATAAAAATTACATTTCTCGTTGTAATTAAAAAGGGAATTTCACCGCATGATTGGAATTACATTTTTCTTTGTAATTAAAGATGTGAATTTCACTGCATAAAAAAAAAGTTTCATTTTTCTATGTAAATGAAATATGAGTTTGCATTATATGTAAAGTTACATTATTTTAAATGTAAATGAAATAGAAACCTCACCCGTATGTAAAATTTGACATTATTTTACATGTAAATATAGAGTAGAGTTTGCATGTAGATTAAAGATTACTTTTATTATAAAGAAGTAGAATGTACATGGTGAAATAAAATTTACATTTTATTTTATAAGGTAAGATATATAGAAATCCATCGTGTGTTAAAATTTACATGTTTATAAATGTAAATAAAAAGGAATTTAACTGGAGGAAGATTTACATTTTTTTTTATGAAATAAAAAGAATGGACTTTACATTGTAATTAAAAAGTCAATTTTACATTGTAAAGAAAGAACGGATTTCACATTGTAATTAGAGAATGAAAATTTACATTTCCTTTAATGTAAATATACATGAATTTCGCTGTATGTCCATTTTACATTATTTTTAATGTAAATTATATAGTAATCACAACGTAGGATAATTTTGCATTATTTTATAATGTAAATAAAAAGGGGATTTACACTGTAGGAAATTAACATTAGTTATAATGTTAAGATAAAAGAATGATATCGTAGGAGGAATTGACATTATTTATAATGTTAATAAAAAGAGAATTGACCATAGTATAAGTGACATTATTTATGATATTAATAAAAAAGAAAATTTACCGTAGGATAAGTGACATTACTTATGATGTTAATAAAAAGAGAATTGACCGTAGGATAAGTCACGTTATTTTATAATGTAATTTACAGAAATTTAGACCGCATGACATGAATTACATTTATTTATGTAATTTATAAATGAAATTAGACCACACGACATAAATTACATTTATTTATGTAATTTATGAATGATTGAAGCCCACATCATATAAAATACATTTTTATATGTATTTTATGAATGAATTAAGATCTCATAAAATAAATTACATTTTTATATGTATTTTATGAATGAATTAACATCGCATGAAATAAAATACATTTGTATATGCATTTTATGAATGAATTAAGATCGCATGAAATAAATTACATTTTATTTTATGAATGAAATTGGTCCGCATAAAGTAAATTACAATTTTATATGTAATTTATGAATGAATTTCATCGTATGAAATAAATTACATATTGTTATGTAAATTATGAATGAATTCAACCCGCATGAATGAAATTTCATTTTTTTCTATGAAATGAATGTATGGGTTTACTTTGTAAATAAAGTTTACATTTTTATAATGTAAACAAGAAGTAGGATTCACATTGTAAACAAAATTTATATTTTTATATGTACTTAAGAACGATGAATTATAAATTACATTTTACATGTAAGAAGGAATTGGACGATGAAATATAATTTACATTTTACCGTAAATTAAAGAAATTAAAAGAATCAAAATGGAAGAATTCATCATTCAAGTATGATTTACATTTCTCTGTAAATGAAGGGTTAAAAGGATAAAGAAGGAAAATATACTTAAGAATAAAGAGTTAACGGGTTACGTTTATATATATATATATAATTAAAATTAAACGAATTGAGCGCGGTATTTCGCGTTTTAAAATTATATCTTTAAATGACAATACAAGAAGATCCGGCTGTCGGATTTTCCTGAAACTGAAACTGCTAGGACCGTCTTGGAAAAATCTTTCCAACGATATATAATACGTCAAAATCCAACTGTTAGATTTTGAGATATGTGAAAATCAAAATTGATTGAAATAGCACCAAAATCGACATTGACCTGAATCGTCGTTGATTAAAGATTTAATTATTTTTAATTAAATAAAATAGGAAATAATCGTTATAAATTAGAAATAACGATAAGGAAGAGTTTTCAATATATATATATATATATATATATATATATACGAAGATTATTTGGAAAGGCCGAGTTAATCTCATTCCAAATAATCAAAACGACGATGAAGATCGAAGTAAGAAGACGACGCATGAGGACCGTAAATCTTCCCTCGAATGGACAACGATCGAGACCCTGAATTGACTTGCTACCAATTCATGGGTCAAGGTCATTGCCCAGACGTACGTGTTGGTTTCACGGATTTGACTTTCGTTCAGACCCAGAGCATAAGTTTAAATGGATGGTGTGTCTGACATCGTACTTCGTTATATATCATATTGTTGATTTTCTGTTAATATATAAATATTGGTGGTGGAGAATTTATTCTCTACTTAATACCCATTTATGTATTGATGGAGAAGCAATGGTATGGTATGGAGTGACAGTGTGGCATACTAAGATGCAATGATCAAGGTTTCTTGTTGAAAAGCAGGCCTTGTGGGATGATCAAAGCATAGCCTGTTTAGGCATAGCTTTGTGTATGACGTGACTTCACGAGCCTCACACACCGGCAAAGTCTAAAACGGGAGAAGGGAACGCAGGGAGTGCACACGTTTCTTTCTAGCTAGAGTGGTGCCAGGGACCTACCAGCGCTGGCATTTATTCATTGTGGTTGTTGGATTGTTCGAGGCCTCGGTTTATGCGGTCGCCACTGGCCGTATTGTGGGTCCAAAAGGACCGGGAAGCGTGTGTTCAGGCATAACTAATCCACAAAAGTAAGTGTGGACCGGCCCTGCAGCTATCCAAGGGTTGGACAGAGTACCAATCCTGGGGCATTGCTAGAGTGTCTCGAATCGGTAAGGATCTCCTCCCTAGCCTTGACTCAGATGGAAATTCAAATTCCAAATACGACCCTACGGTTTTGATTGTATTTCTAGTATGGAGATATAGTAGGATGAGGTACTATGTTTCCTAGGATTGATACATTTATTTTGAAATGTTTTTATTATACACTAATAATAATATTAAACTCGTATTTGCCGTATTTAGCATGTTTAATCACCATAAGGGAAAACTCTATCCTCTGGTGTGCGTTGCATTGTGTGATGGGACTTGAGTCTTATGGTGATTTCATTTTTCTAAAAAGCATTGCGATGTTGTACGTTCTGACACTTTAAATTATGCACGACAATCCATTGAGTAAACCCGTTCCGCATTAGCGGCGTGGTCTTTGGATTTGTCATATTATTATTACTAAACTAGTTATGAATTCTCATACCAGTCCCACGACTGACCCGTAGTTTGTTTCACCTTTTTGCAAACTCGGGTGCCCTCTTTTCTACATGGGCAGCCAAGTAAACAGGTTCATTCTTTGCTTGGAGTCTTCTTGGAGTTGCTCATTATCTTTGCTTGGATTTGCTTTTGCGGAGAGGTGATGACTTGGAGCTTTGAGGACAACTATCATTTACTTCTATTGCATTTTTCTATCTTTAAGTTCAGTCATTAGACTTGTTACATTTCGTATTGCTTATTTTGGGAGTTGGAACTTATTTTCATTTCTGCAAACTTGATGTAATAATTTGGATTCTGTGACTGTTGGGATTCTGTGGTTTATGACATTATATTTCCGCTGCTATGATGTTATTATGCTATGGTTTTCCTCTGCTATATTGTATCAGTGATATGTATTGTTATATTTATGTTGTATTCCATATGATTACTCCTTACTTTCACCCAGTGGAGGTTTGGGGTCATCACATATGTACTCTGATGGTGCAAGACAGAAGTTATTTTATTGTAATGGTTTTTGTGACTTATGGTATTGTGAACCACGGTATTATGATTTATGTCTGAAATAAAAATAAAAATTTCCGCTGCTATCTTATTTATATCTGTCTTGAAATTATTTTGTGTCTGCTTACCTATAACGCTTCACGAAACTTAATGCATTCCCTTAGTGAGTGACATTAACGGACATGGGGTGTCACACTTGGTATCAGAGCTGAAGGTTACCAGATTAGATTAAAGTTTTTTTTTAAAAGGTTTTAAAAGAAAGCATTTTCAAAAATGATGGTTTGTTTTGAAAATATTCCCCCAAGAAGCCACATGTAATAACCTTCGGTCCTTTATCTAAATTTCTTCCTTTTCCCTTTTTTAGCATGTCTGGGGAACAAAACATTCCGAATATCCCAGAGGGCGTTACAATACCCGTATGGTTCCATAGGTATTTGGAGGCCACGACGCCTGCCGAAGGCCAAAGTGATGTTCCTCCCCCAGCTGCACTAGTCATTCCTCCTCCTCCTCCAAGGGCAGATAACTTCGCCAAGATCTGCAAGGACTTCCATACTATGGGAGGGAAACCATTCCATGGGAATGAGACATTCGTAGAAGCTCGGAATTGGCTTAAGGAGACCGATGACTTATTCGTAATATTGGAAGTAGAGGATAGAAGGAAGGTTCAGTTAGCCGCCTGACTACTAAAGGTCAAAGCCTCATTTTGGTGGGAAGCCACTCAAGATGGACGTCCGGTGGAAACTTGGGAAGATTTTAGATAGAGGTTCGAAATGAAATTTCTTTCCCAAGCTGAGAGAAGCATACAGATGGAGAGGTTCTTAGCACTTAAACAAGGAAACTTGACGTAACGGAGTATGTGAACAAGTTCAACCAACTAGCAAGGTTCGGGTTAGAGTTGGTAGATACACCGCACAAAAGGGATTTGCGTTTTGCTAAAGGGCTGAATGAGCCCCTGCATGGGTTAGTTATGTCCCATATTCCAATGGGGGCCACTTTTAAAAGGTTGTTGATATGTCCCTAATGCATGAGGAGGACAAGGGAGAGAAGAAGGAAGCAAAGGCTGAGGGGACATCGCAGAATAGGAAGGTATGGCCCAAGAAGGGGTAGCAACAACAGAAGAAATGAGGGGAAGATGACAAAGGCAGGGATAAGAGATATTTTCACAACTGTGGAAAGGAGGGTCACTTGATCAAAGGCTGTAAGAGAAGGAAGAGCAATTTCTTTAATTGCGGAGAGGTCGGACACTTCTCTAAAGAGTGCCCAAAGAAACAGGGATCGTAGGGACAAGGTCAAAGAGCAGAAACTTCTGGAGGCCAGGAGCATGCTCTCGCGATCAGTGCTCCTGAAAGAGGTAGAAAAATTTCCATAGAAAGTTTAGTTTCTCTTTCAAACCATCCGGTTAGAACACTTTTTGATTCTGGCGCTTCACACTCGTTTATATCAAGTTCTGTAGTTGAATCTCTGCACTTAATTACTAGTATGATAGTAGATCCCGTAGTTGTTTCAAACCCCATTGGTGGTTTGGCTCATTTATCGATGATTTGTCGGGGTTTGAAAATATCTGTGTTAGGCGTCGAGTTTGAGAGCGATGCATATGTGCTCGGGTTTATGGGCTATGGGTTGATTCTAGGAATGGATTGGCTTACCACGCATGGGGCCATTCTGGATTGTGAGAGGAGGGTTGTTAGTCTCTTGACTTGTCATGGGAAGAACCTTGAAGTTTCTTGTGACCCCCAGTGGTTTGTTATGCTTAGCTTCCTAGAGTCTTTAGATGCATCCATAGATGATTTGCAATCTGTTCCAGTGGTTCGAGATTATTCCTATGTTTTTAATGAGGTATGGGGTTTACCTTCACGGCGTGAGATTGACTTCCGTATATATCTGGTGGACAATGCAAAGCCAGTTGCATTATTAGTGCGCAACATGGCTCCAAGGGAAAGGAGGGAGCTAAGTAAGCAAGTAGGGGAGCTATTTGAGAAAGGGTTTATCATGCGAAGCATATCTGAATGGGGTGCTCCAGTAGTATTCGCAACTAAGGCGGATGGTTCACTTTGTTTGTGTGTTGACTATAGAGAGTTGAATAAGCTCACCAAGGAGAACAGGCACCCGCTTCCGAGGATTAATGATTTATTTGATAAGCTTGTAGGTGCCTCGGTATTTTCTCGGTTGGACTTGGCTATGGGGTTCCATTAGTTGAGGGTGGCTGAGGACAACATAGATAAGACTGCTTTCAGAACTCCGAACGGTTTCTTTGAATGGCTAGTTATGCCTTTTCCTTTGACAAATGCACCTGCCTATTTTGTTGATTTGACGAGTAGGGTGTGTCGGGAGTTCCTAAACAAATTTGTCGTAGTCTTTATTGATGATATTTTGATCTTCTCCAAGAATGAAGAAGAGCATGCCCAGCATCTGGGAGAAGTTTTGAAAACTCTCCGTGACCATCAGCTAAAGGAAAAGTTCTCCAAATGCCATTTTTGGAGAAAGGAGGTGAGATTCTTAGGGCATGTAGTCTCCAAAGAAGGGATAGCTGTAGATCCCACGAAGGTGGTTGCAGTGCAAGATTGGCAGATTCCTAAAAATGCAACCGAGGTGAGAAGCTTTCTTGGGCTGGCAGGTTATTATAGGAAGTTAATTAAGGACTTCGCGAAGATATCAGCCCCTCTCACCAGGCTGACAAAGAAGAATTTGGCATTTCCATGGGACGTAGATTGTGATGTTGCTTTCCAACAACTAAAGAGGGCTCTGACAACAGCCTCAGTCTTGACCTTGCCCGATGGAAGTAAAGTGCTTACTGTTTACACTGGTGCGTGCATTACAGGGCTTGCTGCGGTTCTGATGCAAGAAGGGAAAGTAATATGTTATGGGGATAGACAGTTGAGAGTTCATGAGAAGAACTACCCCACCCATGATCTAGAGCTAGCTGCCATAGTATTCGCGTTAAAGACGTGGCGTCATTATTTACTTGGAGAAAGGTTCGAGTTATACACCGATCATAAATCTCTCAAGTATCTATTCTCACATAAGGATCTCAACTTAAGCAACAACGGTGGATAGAGTTCTTAGCTTCTTATGATTTTGAAATTGCTTATACCCATGGCAAGGGAAATGTGGTGACAGATGTATTAAGTAGGCAGAGGGTGGCCCTGAGTCCTCTGTTTGTGGAAAGAAAGAACTTGGAGTTCATATCAGCTTTTGATTTTAGACCCTCCATCGAGGTTTTGCCTTATTTGTTTGCATCCTTGGAGATACGACCAACTCTTATGGATCAGATAGGAGATTCTCAACAAGGTGACCCACAGATTTTAGACATCATGGAAAAGCTCAGAAGAGGGGAGACTTCTAGTCATCTCAGTAAATATGCCTTATATGAAAAGGGGTGGTTGCGATGAGATGGAAGGCTTTGTGTTCCTCAAACTGGAAGCCTAATAAAGCGGTCCTAGAAGAAGCCCACCATTCTAAGATGACCATTCATCCAGGCGGTTATAAGATGTACATGGACATGAAGAGGATTTTATTTTGGGCTGGAATGAAGAAAGATGTGGCTGAATTTGTTTCTCAAAGTTTAGTTTGCCAGTAAGTCAAAGCTGTGCAAAAGAAGACCGGAGGATTACTTCATCCGTTGGAGGTTCCACGGTGGAAATGGAAGAGCGTCTCTATGGATTTCATAGACGGTTTGCCTAGATCGAAGAAAGGAAACACCAATATCTGGGTTGTGGTGGATAGACTCACTAAGTGAGCTCACTTTATTCCAGTTAAGAGTAAGAGGACGACATCATGGTTGGCAGCAATTTATGTTCGTGAGATAGTTCGTCTTCATGGAGTACCTTCCAGCATCGTGAGCGATCGTGCCCCATCTTTACTAGCGAATTTTGGAGGAGCTTGCAAGAAGCATTAGGTACACAGTTGTGTTTGAGCACCGCTTATCATCCTCAGACCGATGGACAGACGGAGAGGGTGAACAAGATCCTTGAGGATCTTTTGAGGCTGTGTATCCTAGATTTCGGAGGGACTTGGGAAGAGCATCTTCCTTTAGTAGAGTTTGCCTATAATAATAGCTATCAAGCTAGCATCGATATGACACCCTTCGAAGCATCGTACGGGCGACCCTGTAGATCGCTAACTTGTTGGTGAGAATCTACAAAAAGATTATTACTTGGACCAAATATGGTTAGAGAAACGTCCGAAAAGATTGACCTTATTCGATGGCAGATGAAGACAGCTCAATATAGGCAGAAGTCCTATGCAGACAAGAGAAGAAATGACATCGAATTCGAAGTAGGAGACTTAATTTTTATCAAAGTATCACCTCTGAGGAATGTAGTTCGCTTCGGAGCAGTAGGGAAGTTGGCACCTAGGTTTGCGGGACCATTTCCTATAACCGAGAGAATTGACCAAATGAGCTATAGAGTGAAGCTCCCAGAAAATCTATCTGGTGTTCATGATGTTTTCCACATCTCTCATCTGCGAAAGTGCCTGCATGACACCGCAGAAGTTGTGGAGCCGAGTATGTTGGAAGAAATAGAGGTGGAACAGGGGGCGACAGTCAGACAAGTCCCTACCCGTATTCTTGGGTCAGAAGTTAAGAATCTATGCAATAAGGAGATCAAGTTGTTAAAGGTTCAATGGGGAGATAGCCCAGAGGGTGCGACTTGGAGATCGAAGACAAGATACGTGCTTCGTACCCTTTTCTTTTAGAGGGTATGTTCTTAGATCCTTTTTCAAAGTTTTATCAGTGCTTGCTTCTGTCAATAGAGTATATGTTACCCACAGTAATTTTTGGCCTTTAGTTAGGAATCCTATGGATGTAAACATGTGTTTGAAACATGGTATGTTTGATGGATGCAAGTGGATGCAAGTGTTTGCTAGTGGTTGCCTGTGGACGCATATACACACATATTAGGCACTAAATCGGCTCACTCACTCTCATACTGCATATGGATGTGTGTGCATTTTCTTTTCTTTTATGGATGGAAATGGATGAGTTAGCACATGGATGTTGCATTTGGACGAATAAAGGTGCACACATATAGAGCTTATATGATATGATAGGTTTACTTGCATACATATTGGATTCATGGCACTAACATACATTGCATTAAGGAGGTCAACTGAATCAGTAGACTGCCTGATCTTCGCATTAGTATTGGGACATATACACACACCTTTGCATATATTCATATAAGCATTAGAAATCTTTAAGGACAATGGATGCCAGTGATTGGTGGATGAGTAGATAAAAGATGGATGGTAGGATATGCATTCTTCTCAACTTGTAGATTTCGGGGACGAAATCCTTTGAGTAGGCGAGAATGTAACACCCCGAATTTTTAATGACACTAAAGGAGGATAAATTAAATAGTAATTAATTTATATTTCAGAATTAGAGGAAACGGACTTCATCATTGCGTCTGTCTCGAAATTCTGGTCAAGATAGACATTCAGTTTGCATAAAACGGACACCGATTGAAGAAGTTATGAGGGTTTTAAGTACACGCAGAAATATTATGTATACACATATGAGTCAGAGATGAGTTAGAATTTTAACCAGAACAGTTCAAATTCGAAAATTGAAAAATAACGGCATAATTCCCGCTCTAGCGGGTCGACCCCCTAGAGGGGTGTCGACACCGGGGTCGACCCCCCTTAAGGGGTGTCGACACCCTAGGTCTGAAGTGGCACTCGGTTTCAGGGGGTCTGACAGCTATATATATGTGTGTCCTATTCTCCTATTTTCTTCATTGGAAATAATGGAGGCCATATGTTGCTGGGATGCGAACTAAGACGGAACCGTTTTCTATAACAACATACTTTGCAAATCAAATTCAGAAATTCAAGTTCCGTTCTTTCTCAATTCTCTAAACCTAACGTTGTGAGTTTCTAGTTGCTTTTAGGTTTAGATAAATAAAAGTAAATTATGAAAGACTGTGAATTGGATATGTTGTAAACTGTGATTCTATGCTAGTGTTAAACCTTATACTATGACATGATAGATCTATTTTCCTAGATCTAATACAATTGTGGTTATTCTATTATGTTGCCTATGTGGATCTTGACTTGCACCTATATTGTGGTGTATGTACATCTATTAAATTGGACAGTTGTAACATTGGTTGGATCTAGTTCTTTATGTGAATCACCTTTCACCTGTCATATTGTGATCAATCTAGACATGCTGTAAACTTGACATGTGAATCCATCTTTAGATCTAAACATGTTACTATGTCACCCTAATTATGCTAGATCTAAATAGTTGGACATCTAAATGGTTAATTTAGATCTCATTGTGCTTGCTTTGACATCGTAGTAATTGCCACAAATTCATCAGTTTTATGTCCACCTTGTTATGATGTTAATTACATGTCTATTCACCTTATCATCATGCTAGTTTGTGTTTATGCCAAGATGAACACTTTTGTTATGTTCCCATTATCTTCCCTATTATCGTTTATGACTAGGCTATTGTCTAGCCTAGGCATGCCGCCAGTTTATGAGTACGCTAGTTAGGGAATAGGGAAAAAGGATTAATAATTGACATAGTTTGAATATGAACATTTTTGGACATATAATTCAAATTATTGGATAAAGTGGGCATTAACACTTATAAAGGGAAAGGATTAATTAATTAATTAATTAAAAATGGAATGTTTAGTAATTACAACTAGGAATTATAATTGTACTTATGACAGGAGGTTAGGTTGCATTAGTTGTGGAAATCTGCCCGGACCCAACTGACATATCCAGCAGCCATTAATGTTGAACCTTATGTTGGAGGTCTAAGTACGTAAATACGAATCGGGCTATGACACGAGGTTAGGCCCAACTGTAGAATAAGTCTTCCCGGACCCGACCGACATATCCAACATTCACATGTTGTAGGCCTAATGTGGGGGGACTAGCCCATTATAACCATAATTGGACATGGTATTGAACTGGACTACTTAACCAAATTTAATCCATAAGGATTGTACGATTATGAACTTAAGTTAGGGTTAAGTAAAATTGGATGGGTAGTGGGTGGGTTAAGTAAATTAGAGGGGGTGGGTAATATTTACATATAAGTCCACGAACTTAACCCGATAAGGTTATGTAATTAAATACACCCTTTAGGGTAAGCATAACTGACATAGGACTATGTAATTAAAGACAACTAAGGGTATACATAGTCAGTGAAAAACCTAGTGGGGATACAAGACAAAGGGGAGAGCTTGTATCATATTGTGTGGGACCCATTTTAATCAGTAACCCGGAGTAGGTAGCAAATAAAGAAATCCGTACTAGGCGGAGAAGGGGCACGCATACTGATTGGTTATAAGAGATCCAAACGAGACGGACGGCGTGGGCGGCGCAAACCGACCAGGCCATGTGCGTGCATGAGCCGGGCAGAGGGGGATAAGACGACCGTGACACCAATAGATATGGTTGTGCACATCTTGGGAAATGAAGGGTTGCCACTTTAGGGAGTGATACCCCCTAGTGTGGGGCCAGCACAGGATGTCTATGGTGTAGGGAGCCGATCAATTAGGGTAGTGGTTAGGGTACACTCGGACGTATGCTCTAAGTCTACTAACTTTTAGTGGAAGGGATCATCTCATTTAGTTATACTAGTAATAGTGCAGAGTAACTAGACCTGCCATTTATGTAGTGATCTCTCTTATCCACTTTATATGCCTATCATGTTACTTTTATTTATTTACTGGCTAAAAGTAACTAGACTCGCCAGACTTTATGTCTGACCCTTTTGTTTCTCCTTCTTTCTTCCGTTCCCCCCAGGTTCTCAGGGAGGAAACACTCAGGCTAAGTCAGGACTCAGATATCATCTTGCTTGGAGCTAATTCTGAAGTATGGCTCAAGTCCTTATCTCTACTATGTCTTAACTCTTTTAATTGTGGAATTATGCTTTTTATATACTTATGTACTCTGATGGTGCAAGACAGAAGTTATTTTATTGTAATGGTTTTTGTGACTTATGGTATTGTGAACCACGATATTATGATTTATGTCTGAAATAAAAATTTAAATTTCCGCTACTATCTTATTTATATCTGTCTTGTAATTATTCTGTGTCTGTTTACCTATAACGCTTCATGAAACTTAACGCATTCCCTTAGTGAGTGACATTAACGGACGTGTGGTGTCACACTCCCGGCGGACCTTAAGTTACTATTCAGCTGATATCACAAGTGAACTCTTAGCCACTTAGTACTTCCCTTAGATAGGTAATTCCCTTACATGCTAGGCGAAACTCTTAGTTGCTCATCCTTAGGTATGCCCGCACATTCACCCCTTGATATGAAGCAGACAACTTTCAGAGAACTACCTAGCTCATCCAAAACCTTAAGAGCGGGCTAAGTCCAACCACTTAATACCCTCATAAGTAATATCACCTACTTAGTACCTTCTCAAGCCATACCTGTCACACGTTAAATGTCCAATGACACTAGACGTTTCACATTATCCTAACTTCTTCTAGTTGTTGGATTGTCGAGTTACCCGACAAACTTATACAAGTAGGGGTTAACCTCGCATCCATATATCATTTAATATTCCTAAAGGCCATTAACTCTTGCATAATACTCAAATTTCTTAATGGGGGCATTTAATACGAATTTACTAATTAAACAAATTAAACATATATTTAAGATGCATAAATTACAATAGTTAATAATTTTACTATAAAGGCAAAATTAAGTGGCGCACGTAAAATAAAGTACACTAAACAATGAAATTTCAAACACTAGGTATACAAGTCATATTTTCCAAATTCACAATATGGCTCATAAATCTTCGTTTCAGAACTAAAACATCAATAGGGAAACAAAAATAGCATAATGAATGATGGACTCGTAATCCTAGGCTTTTTGGATTACATCAATAAACAAAAAGGGACGAGATCAATAAATAATATTATAAATATGTATTCTTTCTAGTACTATTTTACTATCTATTCACTTTGAATGATTTGCACCAAAAAAGGGATTTTGGTCACATGTGGTTTATTTTACCTAAATTGATTATTTTGTAACAAAATAGAGATTTAAATACATATAACTTATAGTTGCCAAATCCATAACTTTTATATTAGTTTAGGATTTAAAATAGAAAGGAAGACAAAGTAAAAGTGGCTAAATTTTGGATATACAAATAAAAATAGGAAAATCCGTTTTTATTTATATTCGCATTCAAAATCCCAAAAATAACTTGGGTTGACAATTTAGTAATATTAGAGGTTTGGGGGATTTTGTATATTTTATTTTCGTGAATCCTTAACTCCTATAGGCATAATCAATCCAAATTTATACTAACAAACTATAGAAATTAGGAAAACTTAAAGAATCTCACTCATAGTACAAAAGAGAAACAAAACTATGAATTAAATCTAGATGTGGATCGTAGCCACGCACAAATGTTCCCCAATGCTTCTTCCTTTAAAATTATAGATGTCAGATCTAGTAAGAATACAATAGAATAGAATAGAAGTTTAGGAAAAGAAGAAGAGATAACCTCTACCTAATTGGATACTAACACTAATAGAGACGAAGAAGAAGAGAACGTAGGCAGAAAGCCTCAGAATATGTGATCGAGAAAGGGGGGTTAAGGCCCTATTTATAAATGTCAATGTGAGTAGAAACCATGGGATTTAAAATATAAAATTCAAGCCATCCATTGGCACAAAAAACTTAAAATATCTCACCAAAACGCAGTCGCCACCCACCCTCCCAGGCTCGACGTGGTCGACCTCCCCTCTTGAAGGGCGTTCGACCCAGCAATCGACCACAATTCTGGTAGGACACACGACCTCCCTTTTAGGCTAGGTAACGTGAATTTATTTCATGCATTGTTTTGATTCGTTAATTAATGTCTTCTTTCTTTTAAATCATGTCCTCAGTTCATATATATATATATATATATATATATATATATATATATATGCGCAAACAACTTTGAATTTGAATACAAAATATTCTTTATGCCAGTTATATTTATTTTATTCCATGTTTATCCTATTAATTTCAAATTCAAATCTATATGCTTATTATTTATTATTTTTTTATATTCAAACTTTGTTATGTGCATATCAACTCTGATTTTGACAAATAAAATATGAAAACGGGTTAGAATCTCATCAAGAACATAACAGTAACATTTTCCAGGTTGAATTCCCATGTATAAAATAATACTATTTTCAAGCATTATTGTTATTTAAGTTACCTATGTCCAATTAGTGTATATTTTACGGGGTGTTACATCTTACTTAAGTGCTGTTTTTTGGCAAAAGACTAAAAATGATGAAATGAATTCTTTGGAATCCGATAAGACTTAGCACTTAGTAGATATACCATCTTCTTATACTTCTATAGGTTGTAAATGGGTACTTAAAAATAAATTAAAACCTGATGGTATAGTTGGTAAATATAAAACCCGTTTAATAGCTCAAGGATTTAAGCATAGAGAAAATGTAGACTTTCTTGATATCTTTTCTCCTATAACCAGAATTACATCCATTCAAGTACTAATTTCACTTGCGCCTATTCATACTTTAATATACACCAAATAGATGTTAAAACTGCCTTTTAAAATGATGAATTAAAAGAGAAAATTTATATGGACCATTGTAGTTCATGGTCAAGAACATAAGGTTTGCAAGTTTGATAAATCATTATATGGTTTACAACAAGAACATAAACAATGACATGAAAATTTTGATAACTTAACAATCTCACATGGTATCAAAGTTAATGAAAGTGACAAATGCATTTACTATAAATTTGAGAATGACATTCATGCTATTATGTGTCTGTATGTAAATGTCATACTTAATTATTCTTGGATCAAACATTCATACCATAAACTATGTTAAGTGTCAGTTTAGATATGAAAGATCTTGGTAAAGCGAGTGTAATCCTTGGTATAAAGATTACTAGATCAGAAATGAGACTTTCTTTGGATTACAATGGTAAGAGGCGACATATATGTTGTAAGCACTGTATTGTTAGAGAGCTACTTTCTTTATGTGCTGTTAAAGTGGATCACATACGCAGTGTTGAGAATTTGGCAGATCCTCAGACAAAAGGAACAACCAGAGAGAAAGTCCTTAGAACTTCTAAAAGAAGGGAACTATTTCCCTTAGATTGTTGATACTATACCAAATTAGTGGTTTAGCAGTATTTTCTATTTATCAATTTCTAACACTTGTAAACATTACAATCTACCAGTAACTAAAAAGTGTTATAGCATCTCCAATGGCTCAAATTCAGCTCGTAATATTAAGGTAATTGCACCTAGTGGTGCAATTAAGGCTGAATATGAAGGCCCCGATTCAGGATCCAATTCAGGATTCTGAATCGGATCCTGGCGCCAGGATCCTGGCGCCTTCATTGTAGGCGCCAGCTTCTGGCGCCAACAATGTAGGCGCTAGGATCCTGGCGCCTGCACTACAGGCGCCAGGATCCGACCCCCTTCTAGCCCTTGTCGTAACCGTATTACCCCTCCAACGGTCGTATTTCGGAATACAACAACTATAAACAGTCATATTTTAAACCAAAACGGCTATAAACGGTCATATTTCAGATTACAACGGCTAGAAACAGTCATATTTCTTCTATATATTCATATATGAATATCACTTTGAAAGACACACAAATTTATCTACTTCCACCCAAAATT
Organism: Allium sativum; assembly: GCA_030737875.1. Taxonomy (NCBI): domain Eukaryota; kingdom Viridiplantae; phylum Streptophyta; class Magnoliopsida; order Asparagales; family Amaryllidaceae; genus Allium; species Allium sativum. The sequence continues at coordinate 1,038,078,687 of CM060916.1, read as the reverse complement.
GTAAGCAGCAAGCTATGTCATTTCCATTTTCGACTCCTACAACGAAGCGATGAATTCGAATACTTGGGATATCGATTCTCAACCAGTCGAAGATTTTATCCCTCATTCTGCTTCTCCGCTATCGTTTCATTCATCTGCTCCTTGGATTGTAGAGGAAGATAAAGATCTCTGCTATATATACTGCCACTTTTCTAATGACTCGGCGAAGGGAAATGACCAAAGCAGTTAGGTATTCTGGGGTAAAGTTATGGCTGCGTACAACAAGAAACACGTATCCAAGACGAGATCAATCTCTGCACTTACTGGTCGATTTGGAAAGATTAATCGACAAACCCAATTCTTCGAGTCTCAAGTTCACAAAATCAGAACTGCGAACCCTAGTGGAATGGAAGGCAAAGCCGATCTGGCAATAATCTTGAAAACTATAATTTGGTTGAATAATTTTTCCATTTCTATAGCATGAATGTATACAAACAGTTATTACGTTATCATTTTCAGAAGCGAATGGCGAACGATCAATTCTTGAAATTATTTTCAAGGGAAAATGGTATAAAAAACCTCATTACTACCAGTTTGCTAATTGTTATGACGTACTCGTTAGTAATCCCAAATGGAGTTCTAGTAATGCGAAGAGCTTAAGAGATGTTCAATCAAAGGGTAAAGAGAAGAAAAGGACAAACCGAAATTCGTATACTTCAAGTCCAGGAGATTCTTCACAACTCATGACGTACACCCACTGGGGCACGAGGTACGTAATGAATAGCCTCCCACTGTCTCATCCGCGGAAAGAACTGCTCACCAACTTGACTCGCCATCTCTACCATGCGTCGATGCATGTTGGCCGTATACTCATAGTACCAAAAGGGCAAAAAACCACAAAGCCTGCATCTCTTTAACGTCTCCCAACACATACGAATCTAATGCAGAGTACAAATTACCTAATATAGCTGTGCCCCCAATCTATCGTATCAAGCTGATCCAACATAGTAAGTGAAGCTAGATACCCCAAACGAATGGTACTTTTGTGGTTCGAAAAAAATGTCGAACCAAACAAGTACAATAGAAATGCCCTAGTCACCCCATCCACAAGCTCTGGTCGACAGGAATTAGCAGTGATGTACTGCTGGAGGTAAGTCAAAGTAACCGCACCACTACTAACGTGAGACTCATCCAAAAGGGGTAAGAAGACGGAATACAACCGAACCGACTCATACAAGTCATCAAAAGAAACCGGTCTCCGATCAATATGACCAATCTCAATACCAGTCAACATATAGAAATCGAGAGGTGTGATACCAAGCTCAAAGTCAGAAAAATGAAATGTATGTGTGGTCGGCCACCACCTCTCGCATAGTGCATGTAATAGAGTTCTGTCCAACGACTGAATCGGCCTAATCGATAAAAACTGTCCAAAAGGACTTCGATGCAACCTATCTTTAATAGAAGGGGGGAGTTTGTCGTAAAATTTAAGAATGCACTTTGCCCAACTACCTCGACAATGAATGTGATGATCCTATATATAATGAAATAAGGAATGTTTTCCAATTCAGTAACAGTTATTAGGCTCGTACGAACATATTAAATGCGCAATATTATAAATAATTAACGTTAAAGTTATACCGGTATCGAGTCAAATGCAGTATCAGCTCTATGCTGATAACCCTCTGGAAGATCGTGAAGGACACGAACCTCATCTGGTGATACTCCAGGAGCCGGAGGTGTGTGTACTGGACCTGCTTGCTCATCAGAGGGCTTACGTCGAACTCTTCTTCCTACTTTATTAGATCGCGGCGGCATCTCACTTCAATTTTCTATTAAAAACAAAATTAAAAAGAGAAGCTTAAGGTGAAAAAATGAGGAAAAAAAATGGCGGAGGGAGATTTATAGGCGCCAGAATCCTGGCGCCTGTGTTGCAGGCGCCAGACCACTGGCGCCTACAGCCCAATTCAGGGCTGAATATTCAGCCCTGAATACACTGGAGATGCCCTTAGGATACCTCAAAAAGTGTAATTATAAATAATTAATTTTTTTACACACTTTCCAAGGAAGTTGTTGTGATTCTTTCACATAAAAATGCTTTGGAATGATGCGTGAACATGTAAATAAACCAATTTTAATAGGAGAACACAGTAATTTTATAAGCTATTTTTAGTTCTAATTCATTTCCATCTATTGGACACATTGATTTCAGTTCCATCAGACCAGGTTCGAGTAGGGAAAAAAAATACAATGGTGAAATTTTGCATCCTACCTTTTTCTTTAAGCGCTAGCGGCGACCTTTTCCAAATGGCCTCTCACGTCTCGACCTTTGCTTCCCTAGGTAGTTACTCATCTGTTAGGTTTCATTCTATTAGATTTCTAACAAGTTTAATTCTAGATGAATAATATCATTATAATTCTCTGTTAATCCAATACTAATGTCATATTCGCTGAAACTAATTCAATTTACCGTTTAACTTCTACGCTTGATTAGAACATGATGACAACATTGGATTTTTTGTTTTTGGCTTTTATGTTTGTTCAAATTAGGGATTTATTGTTGGTTTAATCGTCTCTATTTTCTCCTATCTCTTCGAATTATGTTTTTATGTCAGCTAATAAATTTTAGCGATAACAAAACGCATCTTCCATTTACTGTTCTTATGCCCTAATAATTGGTGTTGCCTTATCTTAGTTATATATGTCATTAGGAGTGCCACACTTAATATTGCCACATCATGACATCACAGTCATGCCGACTTAGTTGCGATTGATGTAGAAAATAAGCTCATATGTTAAAACTATATCAAATAAGCTGAAGTCGTCTAAACTTAAAATTATTTCGCATGAGACAATATTGCAGCAAATCAGTTACTAAAGTTTCTGACATCAAGAAACAGTATTGTTTTGAGAATATTTTTTCTTACCATAGTATGTAGACCCATAATCAAATTAAACTTCTATGCCTATATTTTGTGTGAATTTTTTAATTTTATCATTATAATTCAATGTTAAATAACCTTACATGATTCAACATTTTTCATAAAAGCCATAATTTCAAGAGATGTTGTTGGAACACATCTGCAATTTAACCAAACTCTTACAAATAGTAGTCTATAAATAGGCCATAAGAAGTTAAAAACCATGAATAAGTGAAATCATTTTTGTGATTTTGGAAGACCGAGTTCAAATGCAAGTATTTCCTTTCTAGCAATTTTGTTATAGAAGATTTAGAAGATAGATGAGTGGGAGTCATATTTTACTAGATTGTAGAGGCCGTTGTTGAAGATTAAAGCTCTCTAGTGATGCTTAAAGGTGTTTCATTGTTTAACTTCTCTGCTATAGGAAATTTTACGTCGAGGTCTTTCTTCCGATTCACCTCTTTCAATCTCAGAAGCTCGATAGCTCTTTTTCTGTATAAAATACGAATTAAGTTATGTATTAAGATCAAGATCTTGGTTTTTCCGTATTCGAATCCTGTTATGAACCCAAATCTAGAGTTTTATATGATTTCAAGTATTCAAAATGTCTGATTTGGTTGCCTGTATTTTTTTCTCACATCCTCGGCAACTTATCATGGATGATATTTCCCATCAGCCCCAAAGGCGCTTTGCTGGTTGCTAGATCAGTTGGGTAGGCTTTCATGTGTCCTTCGACTAATGTCACATTATCAGTACTTAATCATAATCCTCCCAGTTCTATATATATATTACTTATCTCACCAACTTAAATTAAAGCCTTATAAGGAATCTTTCCCTGCTAAGCCTTGATTATTACATACTTTCCTAAGATGTATTTTAATGAAAATTTAATTCCTAATTTAATGTGCAATTAATATAATCTTTTGGTTTTTTCTATGCAATAAAAAATGTCAAGCTCCCTGACATTCAAAACTAGAGATTTCAATGGTCTCAATAAGAGATTCAATGTTAAAATTAAAATTCAATAACATACTTGTATATAATAATTCAACTCAACATATTACAATAAATTACTATAAATAATCTAATGAGGTGGTTAGGGAGAAGGACAAACTTTGCCGAAAAATTAGGCTGAAGGACACCAAGTTTTATTTTTAGTCTAAAGGACAAACTTTGAACCAAAATTAAGCTAAAGGAAAATGCTACATGTAATTAGCATTATATTCAGTTTTTACACTACACGAAAATGCTAGTTTTAACTGACATTATTCAGTTTTACACAACACAAAATGCTAATTATATTTAGCATTGTCCTTCAGCCTAATTTTTTTCAAAGTTTGGCCTTCAACCTAAAAATAAAACTTGATGTCCTTCAAACTAAATATTTTCCAAAGTTTGTCCTTATGCCTATTTTCCACTAATCTTAAATTATAGAAATCGCAAGTCTTCAACTTCTATTGAACACCTCCTCAATTCAATGGAATATTGTGATTTTTCATGGAATAAAAATTATAAAGAATAAATTCATACTTTACACCATATTCTTAATAGGAATTTCACAGCCAAGAACATAAGTATAATAAAAAGTGAAACAACAAAAGGGATTACAAAAACTATATTATTCCAACCAACCAAATTGAGATTTCCAATTTTTTTTCACATAATAGGATTTTGGGGGTTTATTATGATCTGATTTTACAATCTGAAAACTCCCAAGGCATATTCAAATCCATAAATACACTAAACAATTACTAAAATAAGAATACAAAGCTTTCCACTCACATATTATCTTTATATTTTCATATACGGATTGGAAATACCTAAAAACACTTTTCTCCGTATCCCTATTACAACTTTTTCGCGACAATTAATTATTATGGATTTTATTAGTAAAACTAGAAAACATGTAAAAATGAATATTTTTCAAATGTTTGAATTTTTCATGAAACTTATATCATTAAGTTCATGGTATTTTCTAATGAATTTTCATATACAATGTTTTTCAATTGAAGTTTAAACGGAGGAGTTATGTCCGTTTGAGATTTTAACATCGGGAACATTTACTTGTATATATGGAAAGATTTAGTTAATTACCATTTGAAATTCAAGGTTGAAAACATAAATAAATGGTAACAAATTTTTAAGGTTATGTAGCAGGAGAAATTTATAAGGAGAATGGTTAAAATTTGGTAAAAAATAAATTAAGAAATTATTTAATTTAAATATAAATGTAAATGTGTATAACATTACAATTGAACAAATGAAAACAATTAATGGGTCGACTGCCCCATCAGCGATCGATCTCCCCTATATCGGGTCGACTGCCACGTGATGTGACAATGAATAATCTTAGGGCTGTGTGGTCCAGATTTGATTTAATGGTTAGCGCTTATTTGAACCTCTATAAATAAACACGTAGGGAGTCACTTCCAATTCAATATTTTTCTAATGAGTGTGAAAGCTCTGGTTGTTGAATTTTATGATTCAAATATTTGATGAAGAGCATGTAATCAATTAATTAATGGATAAATTTTCTCTTAAGGCTTGTTTAAAAAACTATTTCGCGTTTAAGGCTGGTTTGAAAACTTATTACCAAATGGGGCTTGTTTGTGCCAACTCAGCTGCCATGTCAGCAGATTTTTAACTGCCGGAAGAGGCGCAACTATGAGTCGCGCTAATTTTTTTTTCAATTCTTTTCCTTAGCGCGAGTTTTAGTTGCGCTAATTTTTTTTTTAATTTTTTTGCCTCGGCGCGACTATAAGATGCGCTAAGGAGAAGTTGGAATAATTTTCCAACGAGCGCAACTTATACTTGCGCTAAAACAATTACACGGTGCGCAACTTATACTTACGCTAAAGAATTTACTTGCTAATATATTTTTCCATAGTGCAACTCATACTTACGCTAAAGAATTTACTTGGGCAACTTATAGTCGCGCTAAATATACATTTTGGAGCAATTTCTGGCAACATAACAAAACCTTGGATATATATACCGGATTTTGTCATGCATATCGATTTAAATGTTTGAAATGAAGCTAATTAAATTTGAGTGGACAGAACTAGTTAAATTTGATTTATGACCCATAAAACATTACAACAAGCACAAAAATTAGGTTACAACATTCTAGAAATAGCAACGTAGAAATTTAAACTAGGATACAATAAGGTAGAAATAGCAACATAGAAATTCCTAACCAGAATTTAAAATACAACAGACTTAATTTAAAGCACGAGCCTTAGTAAACATACAATATAAACCTACTCATCCAGAGATCGGTTTAGCCAACTGTAGCGAAGCTTGTAAGCTTTGTGACCCACAAAATCCGTCCCGTGTTCGGCCAGGTAACGAGCATCAAAAGTTGCTTGAGAAGCTTGAAGTATATCTTCATCTTCCACTGTCTGGACAATCATATGGTAGCGATCGTAAGCTTCTACAAAACGACGGTGAGCTGCATGGGTTTCAACTGTTGATCTTCTAACGGGACACCTACGGTGGCTGTTATGTAATCTTGCGATCATTGCCCAAAACTCTTCATGGCTTAAACCTCCACCTCCTTTAATCAATAACGTATCTCGACATTCAACTTCAATGTACGCTTTCACGAGAATGTATAATTCATCTGCAGAATATTCGTTAGTTGAAGCTAAGGAAGATGAGGCTCTATGGTTAGCACGAACTGGTTGAGCTTGTACACTTCTAGTAGGTCGTGGCATTGTAGCTCGTATTTGAGGTGCAGGAATCTCTTCAGGCACCTCGTTTATTTGAGTTTCTGGCACGAATCCAACCTCATTTTGATCGTTGGTTTGTTCCCGCTCATCGAACATTTGCTCAATTTGTTCATCACTTATATACCAATCTGCCATTTAACCTACAGAGTTATTTATGAAAGAAGAGCAATCCATCATCTAGTATTTAAATGAAAAGATCAATCCCATTTAACTTCACACGTGACGACCCCATAAACTAAGGAATCTTGTTGCTGGCTTTGCCAGTGGTCAAGTCTCTTTAATCAGTATGAGTTGTCAATTCATTTTTAATCAGTACGAGTTGTCAAGTCATGTTGTTTCTATTCGTTGGACAACCTATAACACGTTATCCTAGTGTTGCAGAGTGTAGTAACATCAACTATTACCCTAGTCTGGCTTTGTGTGTTTCTTGTTTGTTGTATTACTCAACTATAACACATGACAACCCCATAAATATGGAATACATATGCATAGACAATAAGATGCAATCCAAGTTACCGCATTGGCCACATATTACATATAACATATTACAGACTTTCTAAAGTTCAAAGCTACATACGAGCTAAAAATAAAAGTGAAATATAACATATTACAGACTTTCCAAAGTTCAAAGCTACATACGAGCTAAAAATAAAAGTGAAGCAGAATAAATGAGCTATGGTTTTCCGCACGTTCTTCTCTTATGACCCAAGTTACCGCATTGGCCACATCTGTCTTGTTTTCGTCCGCCCATCTCATCCATGATTCCCCTTATTCTTGTTGACCTTGGTCTTCCGGTATTTCTACGCGTAGGCGGCGGTTGTATGATAGGACCGTCAAGTTCATCCCAATATCTGCTATCCGGAACTGGATTGAAAATAGGTGAATAAGTCTGTCTATAGCTATCTGCCCTGAACCATGGCAAAATAAGATCATGAAAAGATAGATTTGCACCGTCTTTACAACGTGCACATGCAGCCAAAACATGAGGACAAGGAAAGTGGGCTAGAACAGGAATATTACAAGTACAGCTGCAGTTGTTATTTGTAATAATTACCGTATAGGTGCATGCACTTGTGTCTGTTACTTCCCATTTCTCCATGCTGTACCTTGTAATGCTCATACTTCGTGCCTCTTCTGCATGTTTTTCCATCATTCTCTCATAAGTTGGTGTTAGTGCGGTAGTGTATTGTACTCCATCTGTTCGTCTTCTGTAGAAGTAACTGTTGAGTCGATGAAATGTACGTGCTACTAAAGCTTTTACTGGAAGTGACCTTGCACCTTTTAGAACCCCATTGAAACTCTCGGAAGCATTTGTAGTCATCATACAAAATCTTGCGCCGTCGTCTTTATAAAGAGCCCAATGTTCATCATTTTTCTTAAGACTGTTGTTTATCCATTTATCAGCATTCGAACTAACATTTTTCAGTTGATCTATGTGTTACTTGGTCTGTTGCTTCAGCACATGCATGGAATAAGTTCTGCAAGATTTGACTACCAAAACCTGCTTTTTTGAAGTTTGCTTTCAAATGGCGAAGGCAGAAGCGATGATGATGAGATACTCTCCATTTTTCTTGTAAGGCTGTTGGAATTCCTTTCATTCTATCTGAAATGAATGTAATGCATCTTCTTCGTACAAATGGGATTAAATGTCCAATGCATGAAAAAAACCATCCCCACGTCTCCGTCGATTCAGCTCTAACGATAGCAAAAGCTAAGGGGAATAGAGAGTTGTTTGCATCAACTCCAGTTGCTACAAGTAATGTACCTTGGTACTTACCGTATAGATGTGTTCCGTCAATAGATAGAACGGGACGACAATGCTTAAAACCTTCTATGCTAGGTCCGAAAGCCCAGAAAGCTCCCCAGAACTGAAGGCCATCTATATGAGTATGATAAACTGTACCTGGATTACTTTTCTGTATTGCACGAAGATATTGCGACAAGTCATTGTACGATGACTCCCAATCACCGAAAATTTTGGACACGGCTTTGCTAAGACCCTTCCAAGTCCTCATGTAACTTATTTGAATTTTGTACGTGATCGCCATTAGCTCCTGGACGGATTTGGCAGTGTAACTTGGGTTCGAACGAACATGCCGAAGGACTTTGCTACATATAAATTTTGCGGTTGCTTGTTTGTGGTTGGAATTGATGATAGGATTCGAACATGTATGATCACCACCATATTTCCTTACTATCCACCAGCTAGCGTGATCTCTTTTAGAAATAATAGCATGCAACCTCCATGGACAGTTATCATCTATATCGCAGGCGGCGGTGAATTCTCTGGCTTTCGAGTAGATTGTTTTATATGAAACCGAGCATTTTATCGACCATTCACTTACATGTTCAATTAGAGATGCCTTTGACCTGAAAATCATGCCTGATGGATCTAGATTAACCCTAGAGGGGGGGGGTGAATAGGGTTTATCACAGTTTTAATCTGAATTGAAAAAAATGACTGGATATTAAAATAAAAACAGATCACAGAATGCAGCAGAAATAAAAGTGCAGAACATAAATCACACACAGATATACCCAGCTTCGGCAAAACCCTGCCTACTGCTGCATTCCTAAGGTTTCTACTAGATGATAGAACAGATCCCGCATACAAGACCTTGTACACTCGCGACTCTCGCTCCTATTCTAACTCTACGCTCAAAACCCTAGACTGATCTAAACCCCTAGATCAGATTTTCCCTAGTTTTACAGACACTAGTGAACTGCCAGTTAAACCCCTAACTGGATCTCCCTAGAATTTTACAGATTCTAGAACTGTTCAGATGATTTACAACAGGAATACAAAAACACATACAAATAAAAATAAAATTAAAACAATAAGAAACCCTAGTTCTTAAAATAGGCTAAGCCTAAAAACAAAATGGCCGGCCCCTTTTGTAATTTATTTTCCTAATCCTTGCTTTAGCTCTGGGAAACAGAAATGGCGGCGGCGATTGCTAGGGTTTCTGAAATCCAATCCAAATCGTGATCTTGATGATGGTTTAATTGATTCTCTGAAGCTTGAACAATACTTGGCTCTCTTTCTCGTTACTGATTTGGGGTTTTGCTTCTGCGATCGAAAAACGTGAGTTTTCTCAATTTTCTGGCTTTTAATTTCTTGCGAGTTGTTGTGTGGTTTCGATGCATTAACTGCCTGTGATGATGTGGTGTCATATAGGATTTCATATCCTTAACTTGCGCTCTGATTTCTTGAATGATTCGATCTGATTTTGTGGGATTCGATCTTCTATATTTGCCGATGATGAAATGGTGTGATAAAATAGGATTTGAAATCCTCAATCAACTCTGATTTCGCTGTATGACTTGGATCTGAGATTGCGGTTTTCCTTTTTGAATTTCTTGATGAAATCGGTTTTGATTGAAATTTGTTGGCTTTAAAATACTGAAAATTTCTTTCCCCTCTTGACATATCTCGATTTGAACATGGTTCCTCTTTTGGTTTGATAAATCCTGACTTTGAATGACATGTGTATATTGCCAGTTTTTGATTTGCCTCGGCATTGATTGTTGCTTGAAATATTACTGAGAATTTTGCTCGATTCCTCAATTGATTAGTTGCCTTGGAAGACTTTCCTTGCCCAAAATTGTGTCTTGAATTGATTTTTGTGAATTCTGTGATTGTTGCCATATATTCTCTGATGCCTCTATGACCAAATTGAGCAATTCTTGAAAGTCTTTTATGTGTTTCCCAATATAAACACCAAATTCAAATATGAAAGGAAAGTAATTTATCTAGACAAAAAAATTCTTTTCTTCATGAACACGGTCGGTTTCATATATTACTGAGAATTGATATTTGAAGATTTGTTGCTAAAATTAATCTTGTGAAACAAAACTGGAAGCAACCATTTGCTTCTTGCCATGTATATGTTTGCTTAAGATTCCTGCTTTGCAAGAATACTGATTTTTGAAATCTGGAAATATTTTAAGTAATTGCCAAGCATATAAAGCTTAATTGTGCCACTGATTTTTGAAAGCAGAAATGAATGATCAGCAAAATCCAATGCTTGCCATTTACTGATTGAATGTTCATTTGTCACGTGAACTTCCTGAACCATTTTGAATTGCATGTATGGATACTCCATTGTATCTTTGAACAGAATCGACCATGTACCTTCATTGTTTGCTGTGTCACTTTCTTGTTTCCATGTATCAACGTATACTGTCCCCTGATTTGTGATGCATCATGTAACCTACTTTACTTCTGCTGCATCTTCATACTGCCTTGTGCATCATGGTTTGTTGTGCATGTGTGTGACCACTTGGCACTTGCTTGAAAACTGTTTTGATCTAGGCTAACATACAGTTGTATATTTGTCTTGGTCCATGTAACACTTTTGCTTGCTGACTTGAGTATGCTGCACTTTTGTCTCTTGCATTTGTGTATCCATTTGGCTGACTTCTTCTACGTGCTCGACCACCCTGATTTGTTTGAACTTGCCATTCATTCACGTGAACTTGGGTTTATACACTTGCACTCCATTATCATTTGCCTTTGGCTTGAGTATTTGCTGGCTTGCATTCCATGTTGCCACCTTATTGCTATACCATGTATTCATCCAAACTGAAAATGTACCCATGCTGAAAAACTGAATTTGTGTTGATGCCACTGTCCTGAAATGTTGAATTTATGCTTGTGCTCGACTTTCTGTATCTGCCTCCTTGGCTGTGTGCACATGACCTGAGTGCACCTGAAACTTGTATTCGACCATGCTTATTTACCACTTGTATTTGCATTGTTTTTTACCTGACTCTTGGCTGTCTTGAACATGGCTAGCATTGTCCACTTGAGCCATGTACATTGCTGCACCATGATTTCACTTCTTTGCTGTGTGCTTGACCACTTTGGTTTTGTATATTTGTTTTCAATTTCACTGAGTCGAGACAGTCCTAGTGGCTACTCCTCAGCTGCGTACTGATCGGCGTGGCAGTGCACACGTGTACACGTGTGTACATGCAGCCATCAGACGAGTTGTCCCTGTCCCTGCTTGAGATATATGTTGTCTGCCTTGTGGTATTTACAGTGTATCATTGTGAATATCACAAGTTGTCTAGACACAGATTGATGGTTTTAAAAATCAGATCAAGTCGTGAAAAAGGATGAGAAACACACCAGAAAACTGAGGCAAATAGAATTTTAAAAATAAAATTTATATTTGCATGTGTTCAGATTTATTTCTATTGCAGTATACTGTGTGTGTGTGTGTGTTTCATGTGACAGGTAAGAAGACTGGACTGACTGTGAAGTGAAGACTGACTTGTAAGTTGTGAAGACAGAAGACTGAAGAAGCCAGTGAATGAAGCAGTGTCAGTGAATGTGTTTGTATATGAAAGTGTATGTATGCAAATATGAGTGTTGAGACTGAATGGATGTACAAAATGAGTGACTGAGTTAATCAGTAATGAGAGGGCTGTATATATGGCATGAAGTGTAATACAGAGATGTACAAATAGTGGAGTATAAATTTTGTACTGTTTGATATTGAAATAAAATATTCTATTCAAATAAAATACTGTGAATATTTAAATTTCTGTACAGTTGTATTTTATTTAAATATAAATATTATATTCCAGTCTGTGATGTATAATAATAGTACAATATCAAACACATTAAAATAATATTTATTTGGTTGTTATCATCAAACAAAAATCATATAATTGTGTATACAACACCGTTATATACAACAATCTCCCCCTTTTGATGATAACAAACAAATAAAAGATTTTGTATACAATAGATGTGTTTGATAGTGAATATTGAACTCCCCCTATTTGAAAGCTCCCACTACACCAGAGACTCCCCCTATAACTGTGCATGAGTGAAATGAAAATGAACAATAATGAATTTTCAAAATTAAAAAAAAAATTATAAAATATTCACTCATAAATCAAAATCTAATCCATTATTTGTGCATGAGTGAAATGAAAATGAACAATAATGAATTTTCAAAATTAAAAAAAATTTATAAAATATTCACTCATAAATCAAAATCTAATCCATTCTCCCCCTTTTGTTATCATCAAAAGGATACAGAGTTTAAAATACAGATGAATAGTGACTAACAAATATAATTTCAGCATAAGAGTAAGAACGGTCATCATAAATTTCAATCAGTCAAACAAAAAAAATCATAATATTCTAAGAACAGGTGGTATATTTCACATTGCAGAGAATGACGGATATATGATGAATTTTATAACAATGAGGAGAGTTATATAAAAAAAATATGAGTATTTCCCAAATATTTTCCAGAATAAAAAATGAGATTTAAAAACCAGAGATGGAATTTGGACTATAATTAATAATTCAATTTAAGTGACAAAGTAGTATAATCTCAAATCCCAGTAACTATCAATCAACAAATCATAATACGTCATAAAATTTCAACATATTTCACCGAATAGAAGGACGGATTGATAGACTGGTTTTTATACACCGAGGAGAATTTCACATAAAAATTTATTTTTTGCAAATTATTTTCTTTTCTTTTTCTTTTGATTTAAGAGCACCCTGACCACGCATAACCAGAGCTTGGATTTTTAAATGAGGTCAGTCGCAGCTTAAATTATAAGTTGTCTCATAACCATGCATGACCAGAGCTTGGATTTTTAAATGAGGTTAGAGACACACTTATATATTTATTATATATATTTATCATTTCACCTTTTAAAAAGAAACACTCCTTGGTATAAAACCAATATATGGATGATAGAAAATGTGGTAGGTATAGAAATGGACTGTGAAATAAATTTCTAAATTAATTTTATTATGAAATATGACCAACTGTACCGGGATTATTGAAAATTTTCAATTATCACTAATTCTGAATAATAATATAACCACAATTCCATCACAAATATTTTCACTATTTATTTAAAATGATTTTAAGAAAAATTAAACTCTCCACATTTATATAAAATCATAACGGATGGCAGAAGGATGATAAGTAATGAAGATGGCCGTGAAATAATTGCCAGTTCAAAGATATTATAATAAATATTCAACCATCATGAAAATCCAGATAAAATCTCCTCTTGTTGTCAAATATATTGCAGTCATAATTCATCACAATTTCAAAATCTGATAATAATTTTGATGAATTATAAATACAGTTCAATTGGATATTGATTTCAATTTCTAAATGAATAATCAATAAATAATTTTAAAGTTGAAAATTAATTACAAGAGGAAATGTGAAAAGCTATACAGGACAAGAGAAAAAATCAGCACTTCTGATACCAATTGTTCTCTCTTCTCGAGGATTTAAAAATTGACACTTGAGACGAACAAGGATATCAAAGAGTTTCAAACACAGAGCCCACGCAGACAAGATTTACAAATTTGGCAAGCAACACACAAATCAAAACAGCCAGTTATTTGAAAAACAGTATCAGAGCAGCACAAAAATAGTTTCAGAAACAAACTTGTCAGAATGATGGTCACATAAGATGGTTCATGATCCAAGATTAAAAATACAATTTATTTTTAAATCATTTGATGAATATGAAATACTCTAGATTCAATGAATCGATTACACCTAATTATTAATGTCAGATTCAAGATATGTGTGTGATTCAATAAATCAATAATTTCAAATGATTTTAAACAAATAAATATTTAAATCAATTAATCATGAAATATGAATGATTTTCAAAGACCATTTTCAAAAAAAAGAACTTTTCAAGAATTTCTCAAAAAAACTATTTCTTACAAGTCCAATAGAAACACCAGATCATTTACATCAAATCTGAGAGATATTCATGATACAAGAAATTAAAAAAAAAAAAATTATTTGAAATCACTTGAATCAATGTTAAGTTTGAGATATAATGAATCAGTCACACAAGGTTGATTATTTCAAATTTTAAGAGGTGTGTGATATTCAAAATATCAAGAATTTCAGATGATTTCAAACGAACTAATTTCAATCATAATAATCATGAGTAAAGATGAAATTCTAGATGTATCACTGATTCAAGCCAAATATTTTTCAAGTCAGAAATAATCAAGCCAATCTAAAAATTAATGAGATTATCACAACTGAGAAGTAACTGTGCTGTAATGAGTATAATACTTTAAGTGTTTCCAAAATGAATTGGAAGGGACTCAAAACAGTATAAGTGTGTGAAGTTTCATTAATTATTCAGATCTTCAAAGAAAATTTAGAATTCAAGTTAACAATGTTCAAGATATGACAAGAATGCATCAACACTGTTATGAATTCAAAAATTAGAAAATAAACTTCAAAACAATTACAGATATTTGCAAGATTAAAATCAAGATCTGGAAATAATTAACACATCAGAATTCTGTTCAAATAAAGAAAGTTTCCAGAAGATCATGATTACTGTAATTAGAAGTTAAGGAAGCCCAAGAAGTTAAAATGATATGACAGTGACAAATCAAACAGAAAAAGAAAATAAACAGAAGAGAGATAGAAGAAGAAATAAACAAGAGATTAAAAAAAATATTTACAAGGACAAGTTCAGAGATCATACCTGAAATCAGTGTAAACCAGAATCTCTGACTCATCATTCTTGGCCGAGGTACTGTAAAGAATACAGAAATATAGGGCAACTTGAAATCAATCTCTTTTCAGCATAGCAGTTCCTCAGCCTCCTTTGGTACCTAACAGTTTACAGGATCGAGTGGTCTAACAAAATTTGTGAAACCACTCACAGTTTTGTTCAAATCTTTTGGTACCCAAACCTGTTTATATAGCAAACCATTCGAATCTACCTTTGTACCTTTCGGGACCCAAATCTGTTTGAATTTAATTGAAGTCGTTTTATTTTTATTTGGGATCCAAGATTGTTTAAATGGTTTGTTATAAAACAAATTCACATTATGTTTTTGATTCAAAAATCCTTTGGGATTATCAACATTTGAGTTTTCAAAAAGATTCTTTCCAAAGCATTTTGAAGGATTTTTCAAATCATTTGAATTTTGTTTTTCAAAAACATTATTTTTCCCGAAGCCAAGACCAGATTTATTTCCTATAGAAACTTGGTTTTGTAACAGCATATTCAACGATTTTTCCCCATTAGAAAATTTATCCAAAGTTGATTCTAATCGTTGAATTTTGGATTTTAGATCGCTATTTTCTTTTAATAAGTTTGAGCAATTATTTATAGCGATCTTCTGTTCAGCATTGGACTGTTTCAAAAACAAGTTCTCATTTTTGAGCAATTTAATTCTGGCTTGGGATTCAGCAATTTCTGATTCAAAGAGTTTTTGTTTTTCAAACTCAAATTTCTTGGATTTCTCAATCTCATTTTCCAGCTCTTTTAAAATCAAATCGGATTTCAACAAATTCTCCTTCTCAGCAATTTCAAATTTGGAATATATATCATTCTTAAAAATTTCAAATTCCTTTTGTAAAAAATTGTTCATACTTGATAGCTCAATCTTGTTTTCTTTTAAGGTCAGAATTTCTTTTTCAAACTTTTGAATATTTTTATTGAGATGAACAAGATTGGTTTTCAATTTCAAACAATTTTTGTAATCAGAATTTGAATGATTTTTGAAATATTCAAGCTGTGATTCCAAATCATCAATTTTGCTGATCAACTCAGAGTTCATAGATTTCAGAGATTTGTTTTTAGATTGGAGTTTATCAAAAGATTTAGTTAAATCAGTGCACATATAAACCAAATCTTCGTATGTGAGATTTTCAGTTTCAGCATCTGTCGATTCTCCATCGTTTGATCCATCTGTTTCTCCTTTTAAGCACAGATCTGAATTTGAGTTAACATTCTGGGGTTTTGAGCAGTCATCAGTTTTTCCATAGAGCTTGTTGAGAGTTCTCCAGACATCCTGCGCAGTCAAACAATGAGATACATGAATAAACTGTTTGGTACTGAGATAATCAAATATGATATTCATAGCACGAGAATCGAAAACAATGTTTCTATTATCAGACATATCACTCCCATTTATAATAGTATCCCAACATTTAATATTAACAGATTTTAAATAAAATTCTATTTCGGATTTCCAGTTTGAAAAATCTGTTCCATTAAAAATAGTTGGAGATGAGCTGGACTGACTCTCTATCGACTGACAACTAGGAATCACCATTACTCTAGAGTTAACTGAATACCTGGCTCTGATACCAAATGATGGATCTAGATTAACCCTAGAGGGGGGGGTGAATAGGGTTTATCACAGTTTTAATCTGAATTGAAAAAAATGACTGGATATTAAAATAAAAACAGATCACAGAATGCAGCAGAAATAGAAGTGCAGAACATAAATCACACACAGATATACCCAGCTTCGGCAAAACCCTGCCTACTGCTGCATTCCTAAGGTTTCTACTAGATGACAGAACAGATCCCGCATACAAGACCTTGTACACTCGCGACTCTCGCTCCTATTCTAACTCTACGCTCAAAACCCTAGACTGATCTAAACCCCTAGATCAGATTTTCCCTAGTTTTACAGACACTAGTGAACTGCCAGTTAAACCCCTAACTGGATCTCCCTAGAATTTTACAGATTCTAGAACTGTTCAGATGATTTACAACAGGAATACAAAAACACATACAAATAAAAATAAAATTAAAACAATAAGAAACCCTAGTTCTTAAAATAGGCTAAGCCTAAAAACAAAATAGCCGGCCCCTTTTGTAATTTATTTTCCCAATCCTTGCTTTAGCTCTGGGAAACAGAAATGGCGGCGGCGATTGCTAGGGTTTCTGAAATCCAATCCAAATCGTGATCTTGATGATGGTTTAATTGATTCTCTGAAGCTTGAACAATACTTGGCTCTCTTTCTCGTTACTGATTTGGGGTTTTGCTTCTGCGATCGAAAAACGTGAGTTTTCTCAATTTTCTGGCTTTTGATTTCTTGCGAGTTGTTGTGTGGTTTCGATGCATTAACTGCCTGTGATGATGTGGTGTCATATAGGATTTCATATCCTTAACTTGCGCTCTGATTTCTTGAATGATTCGATCTGATTTTGTGGGATTCGATCTTCTATATTTGCCGATGATGAAATGGTGTGATAAAATAGGATTTGAAATCCTCAATCAACTCTGATTTCGCTGTATGACTTGGATCTGAGATTGCGGTTTTCCTTTTTGAATTTCTTGATGAAATCGGTTTTGATTGAAATTTGTTGGCTTTAAAATACTGAAAATTTCTTTCCCCTCTTGACATATCTCGATTTGAACATGGTTCCTCTTTTGGTTTGATAAATCCTGACTTTGAATGACATGTGTATATTGCCAGTTTTTGATTTGCCTCGGCATTGATTGTTGCTTGAAATATTACTGAGAATTTTGCTCGATTCCTCAATTGATTAGTTGCCTTGGAAGACTTTCCTTGCCCAAAATTGTGTCTTGAATTGATTTTTGTGAATTCTGTGATTGTTGCCATATATTCTCTGATGCCTCTATGACCAAATTGAGCAATTCTTGAAAGTCTTTTATGTGTTTCCCAATATAAACACCAAATTCAAATATGAAAGGAAAGTAATTTATCTAGACAAAAAAATTCTTTTCTTCATGAACACGGTCGGTTTCATATATTACTGAGAATTGATATTTGAAGATTTGTTGCTAAAAGTAATCTTGTGAAACAAAACTGGAAACAACCATTTGCTTCTTGCCATGTATATGTTTGCTTAAGATTCCTGCTTTGCAAGAATACTGATTTTTGAAATCTGGAAATATTTTAAGTAATTGCCAAGCATATAAAGCTTAATTGTGCCACTGATTTTTGAAAGCAGAAATGAATGATCAGCAAAATCCAATGCTTGCCATTTACTGATTGAATATTCATTTGTCACGTGAACTTCCTGAACCATTTTGAATTGCATGTATGGATACTCCATTGTATCTTTGAACAGAATCGACCATGTACCTTCATTGTTTGCTGTGTCACTTTCTTGTTTCCATGTATCAACGTATACTGTCCCCTGATTTGTGATGCATCATGTAACCTACTTTACTTCTGCTGCATCTTCATACTGCATTGTGCATCATGGTTTGTTGTGCATGTGTGTGACCACTTGGCACTTGCTTGAAAACTGTTTTGATCTAGGCTAACATACAGTTGTATATTTGTCTTGGTCCATGTAACACTTTTGCTTGCTGACTTGAGTATGCTGCACTTTTGTCTCTTGCATTTGTGTATCCATTTGGCTGACTTCTTCTACGTGCTCGACCACCCTGATTTGTTTGAACTTGCCATTCATTCACGTGAACTTGGGTTTATACACTTGCACTCCATTATCATTTGCCTTTGGCTTGAGTATTTGCTGGCTTGCATTCCATGTTGCCACCTTATTGCTATACCATGTATTCATCCAAACTGAAAATGTACCCATGCTGAAAAACTGAATTTGTGTTGATGCCACTGTCCTGAAATGTTGAATTTATGCTTGTGCTCGACTTTCTGTATCTGCCTCCTTGGCTGTGTGCACATGACCTGAGTGCACCTGAAACTTGTATTCGACCATGCTTATTTACCACTTGTATTTGCATTGTTTTTTACCTGACTCTTGGCTGTCTTGAACATGGCTAGCATTGTCCACTTGAGCCATGTACATTGCTGCACCATGATTTCACTTCTTTGCTGTGTGCTTGACCACTTTGGTTTTGTATATTTGTTTTCAATTTCACTGAGTCGAGACAGTCCTAGTGGCTACTCCTCAGCTGTGTACTGATCGGCGTGGCAGTGCACACGTGTACACGTGTGTACATGCAGCCATCAGACGAGTTGTCCCTGTCCCTGCTTGAGATATATGTTGTCTGCCTTGTGGTATTTACAGTGTATCATTGTGAATATCACAAGTTGTCTAGACACAGATTGATGGTTTTAAAAATCAGATCAAGTCGTGAAAAAGGATGAGAAACACACCAGAAAACTGAGGCAAATAGAATTTTAAAAATAAAATTTATATTTGCATGTGTTCAGATTTATTTCTATTGCAGTATACTGTGTGTGTGTGTGTTTCATGTGACAGGTAAGAAGACTGGACTGACTGTGAAGTGAAGACTGACTTGTAAGTTGTGAAGACAGAAGACTGAAGAAGCCAGTGAATGAAGCAGTGTCAGTGAATGTGTTTGTATATGAAAGTGTATGTATGCAAATATGAGTGTTGAGACTGAATGGATGTACAAAATGAGTGACTGAGTTAATCAGTAATGAGAGGGCTGTATATATGGCATGAAGTGTAATACAGAGATGTACAAATAGTGGAGTATAAAATTTGTACTGTTTGATATTGAAATAAAATATTCTATTCAAATAAAATACTGTGAATATTTAAATTTCTGTACAGTTGTATTTTATTTAAATATAAATATTATATTCCAGTCTGTGATGTATAATAATAGTACAATATCAAACACATTAAAATAATATTTATTTGGTTGTTATCATCAAACAAAAATCATATAATTGTGTATACAACACCGTTATATACAACAATGCCGACCTGGGGGCCTTTCTCTACACATTCTGCACCGAACATTTCGTCTCTGAATTGAACCTCTTGCATTATAGAGGTATTCATTATAACATCGTTGCATTGGTCGTCTTCTAGTGGTTCTTCCATCTGTACTTGCTCACCGGTTTCAACATCTTCTGCATCTTCAGAATCTTCAGCTGCTTCAGCATCTTCTTCAGGAATATATCCTAAGGGATTCTCATTATTAACATGCATAGAGTCGACCCACGTATCATTTTCGTCAAGAGACACAGCAACTTCCATGCTATCCAATTGTGGTGCGTCATTGTCCGAATGTCCCCCTTCCATATTTTCAGTTTCAACATCGTTGTATTCTGTTTGTTGTAAATACTCGCTTGAAACCTGAGTTGGAAATGATGGTGGCGGATATGGCGTCAAACTGTAGCCAGGTCACGTTCTACAGGTCCTCGTGGAGCATATCTAGCCAATATAGTAGATGACTCTTTCAAAACAAATCGTTTCGTGATATGCTAATACCAACTACGGTACTCTTGTATAGACGTTCTAGGAATGCGTTCAACTTGTACATAATCCAAGCGGTGCTCCCATCTTTGCACATGAGTGTTATACAATTCTCGACTCCAACCGTTAGGAAAAATCTTCTCCGTCGCATCCGGTATATGTTGACTAAGGCCAAACTGTCTCATCACTCTATCCGGATAATGCATAGCAACACTTTGCAAGCATATAAGGGTAGTCCGTGCAAACCATGATTATTGCCCTTCCAAACATACTTGTGGAAGATCATTTAAAACATCAATTGTGTAAGGCATCCACTCAACCTGATGTTCCTCCATGACATCTAACTCATTACGATATAGTGTTGGGTGGCGGGATGGATTATCTCTCCAATGTCTGTCTAACGTCCATCTACATACAATACAGAGAATTTACAGTTCCGGTGATTTACTAAAACAAATAATTCCAATAGTAATTAATAAGAAATTATGCCTTACACCATATGGTAATCCCACTACAACGCCGACACGAACGTTTGGACGTCCAACGGAAATACGTGTCCACGTCCATACCTATAGCACATCAATGTTTAATAAAAGTTCGTACAGAAATGAACAATTAAATATGTAAACAACAGCATACCTGGAGAAGAGTTAAACAGCCGCCTAAACCATTTGACTTTTTAAGCGCTACATTATCTAACTCTTTATAAAGCGCACACAAAACCGCACTACCCCATGAATAATCTCCAATAGTAGTGAAGTCCTCTAGAAGGTATAACCACTTAATGCTAACTCGACCCTTTGTATGGTTCGCAAAAAGCCTAGAAGCAATAAGAAGAAATATTACCGCTCGAGTGAATTGTTCAATCTCCTCAACTGAACTATCAACATTAATCTCTCGGGAGGATACGAACTCAGAAATCCACGATACTTTAAGCTCTTTACCATGTACAATTGCTTCAGGCGGTGGAAATTGACCAAGCAATTGATTGCAAATATTTGGTACATTAAGATTGCCAGAATACGCAACGATAGGGCCATCAATAGGAAGACCTAACAAAATGGACACGTCTTGTAATGTAATTGTCATTTCACCAACGGGGAAATGAAATGTGCTAGTCTCTGGCCCCCATCTATCGCATAACGCTGTCAACAAAGACCGATCAAATCCAATATACTTTATTTGCATAAAAGACCAAAATCCAGCATGTTGAAGTAACTGCTGCACTCGAATATCCTGGACCCTCTCCATTAGCTGGTCAAAACTTTGGGAATGGTCCAAAAATCTAGAACTGCTGTACTCTACATTTACAAGTTAAATCTCAATTTAGCTACACAAAATGAAAATTTTACAAAACATTCACTACAAACATACCCTCATCATGCCTTCCGAGTTGCTACGATGATCTTGTTGTAAGTATAAGACGCTAGTATCAACCGGTACGCTCTCCGGTTCTATAAACTCATCAACAAATGAAGTATGTTCAATTTGAAACAACTTTGCAAGCAAATACATACAAAAAACTAAAATTAGGGTTTTTGAAATTACCAAAATCATGAATTGTAGACGAAGATCCGGCTTCCATTTGTTGTGGAGTTGTATTGTGTGAAGAATGATGAAGAAATTGAGTAATTTTGGATAGATTTGAAAAGAAATTAAAGTATTTGGGGTTTAGGGTTGTTGGGTTCGGCCATTTTTGTTGAAGGGAGGCTATTTTGATAAAGTGAGTAATGAGAGAGAGAAAGTAAGAGAGCTGCTGTGTTTATAGCAGCAGCAGGTCGGGGCGCAACTATCAGTTGCGCACCGTGTAATTGTTTTAGCGCAAGTATAAGTGGCGCTCGTTGGAAAATTATTCCAACTTCTCCTGAGCGCATCTTATAGTCGCGCTGAGACAAAAAAAAATTAAAACAAAATTAGCGCAACTAACACTCGCGCTAAGGAAAAGAACTGAAAAAAAAATAGCGCGACTCATAGTTGCGCCTGTTCCGGCAGTTGAAAATCTGCTGACATGGCAGCTGAGTTGGCACAAACATGCCCCTTTTGGTAATAAGTTTTCAAACAAGCCTTAAACGCGAAATAGTTTTTAAAACAAGCCTTAAGAGAAAATTTGTCCTTAATTAATTAATTTGATTGATTGATTGATTAATTAATTGACTAAGTGATTTGACTGATTGATTGATTGATTGATTTGATCATAGAAGGAAAGAAATGAATAATTATACTTTGGAGATATTTTGAAGGAGCAATTTGGATATTTGCCTTGGTCATCTATTCTCCTATATATGCAGCTTTCTTGGTTAGATATAAGAAAAAACAAGAAACCATGTGAGAATATATGATGAGGTTGTGTGCCTCTAGGGCTTGCGCTGTAGGAATTTGGACTAAGAGTAGCTATTCCTATTTACTGCTGAAAGACGTAGTTGGTGCCTTCAGATTGTTCAAGGATTTGTCGTCGTTCTTCATCGCTCTTTTGCTCCAACAATATTTGTAGTCTATCTAGATATACTTTGCCTATCTCAATAATGTTAGGATTCAGTTGTAAGTATAGTATTGTTAGAGATCTACTTTCCTTAGGTGCCGTTAAAGTGGATCATATACGCAGTGCTGAGAATTTAGCAGATCCTTTGATGAAAGGACTGGCCAGAAAGAAAATTCATAGAATTTCTAAAAGAAGGGGACTATTTCCCTTAGATTATTGACATTATAACAAATCAATGGTTTTGCAGTATTTTCAATTTAACAATTTCTAGCACTTGTAAATGTTATATGACCTACTAACAACAAAAAAGGGTTGGGATACCTAAAAAAGTTTTATTATAATTAGTTAATTTTCTTACGCACTTTCCAAGGAAGTTGTTGTGATTCGTTCACATAAACAAGTGTTAGAATAGTGCTTGAACATGTAAGTAAACCAATTTTAATAGGAGTGCATAGTAATTTTCTAAGCAATTTTTAGTTCTAATGCATTTCCATCTAGGCTAATTCTATTCGTACACCCCAAATTCCTTAACATACACCGTGGAATTAAATAAAATAGCATACACCAAAAATTTCTTTTCATACATCATGCCTTTCACAAAATTACCCGTTTATATTTTCATCATCTTCCCCCTTTAGCCTTAAAACTAAATTACACAAAACTAGGAGTTCGTTGCAATACATTCACATAAAATTCATTTTTTTTTTTTTTTAAGTTTTGGATGCTACTATTGTAAATTATTTTATTTCTTTTGTTTTAAAAATCAACATTAATTTTAGAAGATTTAACATATTTAAATTAGAGTATTCAGTTGTCAAAGTTGTCTTAACTGATATTTCATTTTCGAGTTCCATTAACTTCACAAAATTCTATATATTTAAGAAAATATTATTGATTTTAAAGTTTCAATTAGATGCATTTCAAATGAAGGAATGAAAACGCAATTAAGGACAAGGGTAGCATAGTTACTGTTTTTCTTATTAAAACATTGGTGTATGTTAAGAAATTGTAGGTGTATGTTAAGAAATTTTAGGTGTATGAATAGAATTTGCCTTCCATCTATTGGTCGCATTGATATCAATTTCATCAGCTCCCATCTAAGGTTCGAGATGGGGAAAAATACAATGGTGTTGCATCCTACTTTTTTCTTTAAGCGTTAGAGACGACCTTCTTTTACAAGTGGCCTCTCTCTCATGTCTTGACCTTTACTTCCCTAGACTATTAATTATCTTCTTCTTCTTTTTTCTGACCAAATTAAATCATAAGCTAACAAATAAATTATGGGGTATTTAGTTTTAAGGACAAGTTTCAAAAAAAAAAAAAAAAAATTAGATCAAATGATATCTAAGTTAATAATTAAATTAAGGACAAAGGCCAAATTCTATTATGCAACATAAAATTCACTTTAACTCTCATTATTAACGAATTAATTTATAAAATAAAAAACAACCCTTAAAATCGAAAGAAAAAAAATATGATTTTAAAATTATTTTAGTCAATTTATGTTTAGTCTATTTGAACACAACAAATAGACACAAATAAGGGGACATAAAATCTCCATCATTGGATCTCCTCTGAATTTCACCTCTCCACATAAAGACAAAAAAATCCAACGGTCAAGATTTTGTGTCTCTATGTTTGTGTCTAATTTTGTGTTCCAATAGCCGCTCCCTTATCTTTACTAATAATCGGAATAGGTTTGTTGTCACACTTTTTTGATGTACACCTGAACTGACTAAAATGCCCTTTAACAATTTAGAAAAGTATTGATTGAATTAAAAAAAAAGTAAGATCTACATACATTCAGTGTATACGGCTAATATTTTCATTTTATTCTTTGAAAACTTAATTTAAGTAAGCGGGTAATATCTCTTTTAGAATATCGAGTCTGATTGAATTCAGAAAAGAAAAAAAGATCTACATATATGCTGATATTTTTGTTTCTTCCCTACGAACTTCATCATTTAAATATGCAGATGGTATTTTCCTCTTGAATAACGCGATATCTCCTTTAATTGCACTCTTTTATTTCTTTCCTCTTTCCAATTTCTTTTCCAAATTTTCATACAATTTATTTCTGTCTTTCAATTTCCTTCCAATTTAAGTAAGCGGTTGATATTTCTCCTATTGAATTAAAAAAAAAAATCTGCATAAATGCTGATGTTTTTGTTTTTTCCCTAGAAACTTCGTCATTTAAATATGCAGATGGTATTTTTTTCCTCTTGAATAAAGAGATATCTCCTATAATTGCATAGTATTTCACCTGTAAACAAACATGGCCTTCTTTTTCTTTCTCAACCACTAAGAACAACACCTTTCTTCCTTTTAGCCTTTCATACTCTATGAAAGCTTCTAATTTCAGGTAAACCACACTTTATATATTTGTTTCCCAATATTTTTGAACTCTTCCATATATGTGTTCATCTCACTACATAAAACAATTCTTTCATGCAAGAATCTACAACTTCGATGCTTTCTCTGTTTCTTCTTCTTTTTTTGTTCTTTTTTATGTTCTATGTTCCATGTTTTTCCCCTTTCAATACAAGGGAAAAACAAGATTAATTTTGCTTAAATATGTACTATACTGATTGCAATGCTTCGCCATGACTGCAATGCTTCTGCTTCATGTATTTGCGCTCATTAAGTAGGGCCATATATGTACTACAATGGCAATAATGTTTTGCACTCGTTAAATATGCATTGGACTATATTGCTTTGCCAAATGAATATTACTTGAAGCTGACATGCAATGTTGGTATGTAAGGTCTACCTGATTGTACAAAATGTGTAGTGTGCAGCTGCCCCAAGATTGAATTTAACTGCCATAATACGTTCTCAAAGTTGAATTATTTTTGTTGTTTTTTGCTTATCAAATACTCTTTTTTTTATAGAAGGAAAAATCAAATCATGATGGATGTGAAAAGGCAAATTTTTATTGCCCTTATTTCCATTCTTTGTCTGCCAAATCTGTTATAATTAATAACACAAATTTTCTTAACTTCATATTTACGCTACTTTTACTCATTTAAATTTTCCTATATTTAGTCATTCAAATTTGCTGCGGCGCATACCTAAGTTTACTCATTCAAAGGTGAACCTGCGGTATATTTACACATTCAAAATGCTTAGATCCATGTTCAGTATATTTACACATTCTAAATCTCTCTGTCTGATCGTACTTAGTATGTATTTGGATATATATTCATACTCTAATAAAATATTAAAACAAAGTAACATATTCACCATGTCGACATATTCAAATATGTATTCTACATCTCCTCACATATATAAACTACACAATATTTGAGGAATAACAATTCACGCGCTTTGCGCCTGCCACGATCACGCGCGAAGCGCGTGCCGTTACGCTTGCGCGTGCCATTATCACGCGTGAAACGCGTGCCATGACCACGTGCGGAGCGCGTGCCGTGACGCTCGTAAACATATAAAAATAATCAGTTCGGAAAGCTAAAGGAATATTGCTTTATAACTCAAAAATATAGCTTTGTATTGAATCACCCAAATACATAATTAAGTCATTTTAAAGTTAATCTCATTTACACCATAAAAAAGCTATACCGTAAATAACGAATCTATATGCATTTAGCTTTTCGTCCAGAATTTTCTCATAATGCTTTTTCTTCCATATTTACCAAAAAAAGTATTTCATAATCAATTATTATTATTTTTTTAATCTTATAACCACAGAAAAATATTTTTGTATTAATTTTTATATATGTGAAATGCCAACCAATATCCTTAGTTTAAAATATTTTAACTTTTTCCAATTAAAACATGAAATTAGTCCTTGATTTACATAGCAAAAGTCGCATGTGCGTAGATCTAGTCTTTTTTTCTAAAATGTGTCATTGAAACAAATATCCACATAAAATATTATCCTTTATGAATTATACTTTATTAAGTACTGAATTTTGTCACTAATGAAAATAAATCGCAAGCTAACAAATAAAAATCAAATATAAACAGAGATAACCTAACTTATTTCCAAATAAAAACAAAAATAGTTATATAATTACAGCTGCTGATTTTACATTCTACTTGATTTTTTTGGTATCTTCTTGCTTCTTCTACCCTTTCGCTGATTTCGTTCCTTCGTTTTATTTGCAGCCATAGTAGCATTTAAGTGCAATCTTGGACTGAGAATCTCTGGTCTCGTTTCATGATCGTATGCTCTTACGCAAATATAAACCTTCCAAAAGCACATTTTGTATTTCAGCAGTCGTAAGACCTTTACGCATTGTGGTCACAAAAGTTCCAACATAACATGCACCTTTCGCAATGACCACAGCAATCTTGTGGGAATGTTAAGAGGATGATGATTCGTATAAGGATCAACAAAGACTTCATTAACTTGAAAATAAGCGCCGTTAAGTGGGAAGCTTCCTCTGTTTGACGTCCGGCATGGGATCAAAATTGTGCCACGGACAGTTCTTGCTTGTGCTTCTCGTTTTCCATTGCAACGAAAACTTGTTGTCATGTTGCACATACTGTTTCCAACGTTGCAGCAATCTTCTGGGGTATCAGTAGATTGAGAAGTTTCACCTGGAGACCATATAACTAGAACAAAAAGACATGGATCGTCAGGAGCTCTTTTCTCGAAGCCTTCCAAGATTGGGCATGTATTATCCTCAATTTCATAAGCAGCATGAATCGTACGCAAGCGATGCACATTCTTAAGCTTTGGCACTGGAATAGAAGCAGCTTCTGGAGTTAGTGATACCAAAGCTTGCGACATCTCCTCCTTAATATTAATTTCTTTCATACGATTTTTTATGTTGCAAGTGAACTCTTCCATATTCAGCTTTATTGTAGGAGTGCCATCATCATCATCATCAGAACCATCAAGACAGTAATCTTCAATATCTTTTTCTGTATATTCTTCATATGTTGGCTGGGGTGATGCAGGTTCCTCAATCATAGGTACACACTTCTCTGTGTTCTGGTTTGGGGGTAGAACATTTCTACTAAGTTGGCCTAGAGGCAGAGGCATCGAATTCGAAACAGGGTAGTTTTTGAGAGGTGATAGAGTGACCCACTAGATAAGTGTCATCAGGTCCAGGAAGTGCAAGCCTTGAACTTGCAAAAGCACTGGCAAAGTGTTTACACTCCCCTCTCATTGGACAAGCATTACAATTTGGCTTTCTCTTTGTACAAAAGACCTTGCCAGCAGTAATTAATAGATAGTGCAGCTTATACAGTGTTCCATGATCAAGCTTGCAAAGTCGTGGCCAAAGGTACTTCTGAATGGTTTCTTGCACAGGATACAGTTCTAAAAGATGCAACTGAACAATATCATCTGTTGAATTAACTGATACAATAATTCTAAAAGATTCGACTGTTAATCATCTGTTAGGTTTCGTTCTATTGTATTTCTAACAAGTTTCATTCTAGATGAATAATATCATTATCATTCTCTGTTAATCCATTGTTATTGTCGTATTTGTTGAAACTGATTCAATTTATTATATAACTTCTACACTTGATTGGAACATGATGACGACATTGGATTTTTTGTTTCTGGCTTTTATGTTCATTCAAATCAGGGATTTATAGTTGGTCTAATTGTCTCTTTTTTCCCCCATTTCTTCGAGTTATGTTTTAATGTCAGCCAATAAATTTTAGCCATAACAAAAACTCATCTTCCATCTACTTTTTGTATGCCCCAATAAATGGTGTTGCCTTTATCATGATTATATCTTTAATTAGGAGTGCCACACTTAGTATTGTCGTATCACGATATTACAATCTTGCTGACTTAGTTATGATTGATGTAGAAAATAAGCTCAAATGTTAAATCTATATAAAGTAAGCCAAAGTTGTCTGAGCTTAAAAGTATTTTTGTAGGAGACGCTATTGTAGCAAATCAACTACTAAGGCTTCTAACATCAAGAAACAGTACTGTATTAAGAAGACTTTTTCTTACCATAATATGTAGACCCACAATCAGATTAAACTTCTGTGCCTACATTTTGTGTGAGTTTTTTAATTTTATCATTATAATTCAATGTTAAATAACCTTACAGGATTCGACATCTCTAACTAAAGCCATAATTTCAAGAGATGCAGTTGGAACACAGCTGCACTTTACCCTAACTCTTGCAAATAGTAGTCTATATAAATCATGAAGAAGTGAAATCATTTTTGTGATTTTGGAAGACCGAGTTCAAATGCAAGTATTTCCTTTCTAACAATTTTGTTATAGAAGAGTTAGAAGATAGATGAGTGGGAGTCATATTTTACCAGATCGTAGAGGCCTTTGTTGAAGATTAAAGCTCTCTAGTGCTGCTGAAAGGTGTTTCATCGTTCTCTGCTACATCAGGTAGGAAATTTTACGTCGAGGTCTTTTTCTGATTAGCCTCTTTCAATCTCAGAAGCTCGATAGCTCTTTTTCCTGAATAAAATACGAATCAAATTCTGTGTATTAAGATCCAGATCTTGGTTTTTCCATATTCAAATCCTGATATGAACCCAAATCTAGAGTTTTATACAATTTCAAGTATTCAAAATGTCTGATTTGGTTGCTTGTATTTTTTTCTTAATAGAAACTAGCATTTGAAGTTTGTAGCTGAAGAAAAGTGAGAGGTGTGCAAATAGGTTGTTATCGTAGTTGGGTGGGTGCTATTTTGATCCCTTCTAAATTAATAATCTTTTTGATATAATAAAAATAACATGGTGATTTCACAAATTATAACTTTCCTTTATCAGGCTATCAAATTTGATTGAAAGCAATGGTATAATTCTAATCTACTATTTTTTTGTGCCATATATATAACCTTATGCACCCTTTTGTAAAGTGAGTGCAAATTACATAGAATGAATAACACCTAGGTGAAATTTTGATCGTTTCTAAACATATTGAAATTCACGTAAGAATTTTGATTTGTTTTCAAAAAGGTATTATGCTTGTTTATATTATGTTTATAATTAATACTGATATAAAGTTTTTGAATTTTTTTACATGAATAAAAATGAACATTAAACAAATATTAATGACACAAATATAAAAACTGAACACGTTTATTTACTTGTGTTTTTGGTGTTTTAGAGGAGAATTGTTAGAAATAGCAACTCTATATAAGTGCTTATGCTCGATGGATGATAAATTTTTTTGGCTAATTGAAAACTATGGTGTGATCAAGTTAAATACTAAATATGATACAAGGAAATAGTTAAAGTTTTATTTTTATTTCTATGTATTGATAAGTAGTAAATAATCGTCCTGTTGTTTGAAATAATAAATATAAGACACAAGTTATGATGGAATGAGATCGATAGGCATTAAGATTGCCAAATTAACAAAAACCTGCATGATTTGCTTCCACGTTCTATCTCCTTTTTCCTTTTGATTTCTTTGTTTTATCTTTTTAAATTCATTTATTAGTGCAATTGAGTTGCAGAGTAGTAAGATTAATAAAATGGACCCTTTTTGTTATATGGTTCTATGTCGATGGAAGGAAAAAATTCTTGATTAACATTGAAGCTATTTCATAACCTAACATCTTCACATTAATTCATCTTGTATTTTTTTTCTTTTTCTGTCTTTTGTATTATTTTCTGAATTACTAACTCGCAACTCTTTTAATTAGTGTTGTGCTAATGACATCCCAATATGTTCTTTCTAATACCACGACTAAAAAATACCATAAAAATTAGTATTACACTCTTCTTAATACCACACACTTAAAAAATAGGGGTTGCCACACTGTTATACCTTATTTCTACTTCGCTTGATATTCATTCGTCCTCATTTCTAAAACCGATCAATGAGTTAAACCTTAGATCTATGACCGATCAACGAATTCGATGCCGCAATGCCGATTGATATACAAAAGCCGTGAATAAGGTTTGAATTAAGCAAACTGGATGAGACAGTGAGAGATTAGGGTTTTCAGAT
Source organism: Allium sativum (assembly GCA_030737875.1). Lineage (NCBI taxonomy): Eukaryota > Viridiplantae > Streptophyta > Magnoliopsida > Asparagales > Amaryllidaceae > Allium > Allium sativum. Next base: position 1,038,047,697 of record CM060916.1, on the reverse strand, counting down.
CACCAAACAATTGGTAGATTATCGTATGCATTTGAATTTTCCCACGAGAGATGCAAAGAAGACAACGATTACGAGAAATTAGGTTTTTTAGATTAGCTTAGTATTTGATTAGTTCGACAAATAATGATTGAGAGATTAGAATGGGGAGGTAATGTGGTATTAGGAAGCATACAAAATTTAATAAGTTTTATTTTTTTAATTGCGGTATCAGGAAGAACATATTGGGGTGTTCTTAGCACCACACTTTAATTATATGCTTACATGTTGACTATTATTCACTACAGTTTAAAACGGAGCTAAGCTCAGATATAAACTATAACTGAGCAAGCTGTGTCCAGACTAGGCTTAGCTCGGTTAGAAAAATAAGCCTAATTTGGATAAAAGAACAAACTCTTACTTGCGAGAATCTCTGCTATTAATTTTAATATATTTGTGAATTTTTTAAAAATTTAATTTACTTTACGATTAACCATTGATAAGCTAGTAAAAGCCACAGCATTGGAAATTCTTATATTCTTCACATTAAGATGAATTTACTCAAGTCTTTTTCATCATATTTAGTTTCATTTTGATCATTATATGGTATATCATGTTATAGCTTAAAATCGAGGTCTACTTTCATCATGTTTGATTTCATTTTGTTTAGTTTTGGTCAGCATGTGATATATCATAAAGCATGACATTTATTTTATAATATGAAAGTTATTATTTTTACCCTTTTATAGAAACATATGTTTCTCTGAAATATTATAATATAAAATGTTATTATAAATATCAATTACTATATATACTAATATTTTCATAACTTTTGTAATTATTTTAATTTAATTAAGCACAAATGCTATGTTTTATATATCAATTTAAAGATTACATTCAACTACCAATATGTAACTATATTTTATTTCCTATTCCTTGAACTTCATCACAACATTATGCTCCTATTATGTTTCATATTTTATGGTTTTCTTATAAAAGACTTAAATTTCAAATCGCAAAAAAAAAATCAGAAGGGATAAACTCAAATACACGATCATCTCTTTAGTAAACTTACAATGTATTTAAATTACTATTTAGGAAGATTTCGCTCTTGGAATTATTTTAGTCCTTTATTCAAGAATCATATTATTTGGGAAATCCATGATAAGTGATAAAGACGACCTGTTAAATGTATTTTTTGTCAGATTTTATCAATTTTTCATGCCACTCTTTAACAAATTCACCTCAATGTGGCTTACCTTGTTCTGTTTACTTCTTTTTTGATTTTATGTTGATTTTAGAGACTTCGGTTAATTAAGGTTTTCAAATACGAAGGTACGTTTGAACCTTTGTTACTTACGTAAATTGGTTTCCATACATTGAATCTAGTCGATTGATGTGTAGTGTAATTTAAATTGATGTTCCACAGTCGTCAGTGCTAAATTGTGGAAAATATAGGTTAATATTAAGGATGACAAATTTTAATTGAAACTTAACAAGAGCAACCACATTAAATCTGTACTTTTGTACATTCTCCTGTATGTTTCATTGTCGATAAGAAGTTCTTGTCATGATAGATAATTTGCATATACAATGAAGTTTTAGACTTCAGCTTTAAGGAATCATATGTGAATGGAGTTCCATGCAAAAATAAGACTGATTAATTTTGTTAATTTGTAAAGCCAAAGTAATTTTTTATTGAGTGTTTATATTATATGCAGGCACTCGTTGAGGATGCTTTGGATTGTTGTATTGGATGTTAAAGAATGTGCATGACCATTAAAGTTTGGAGAGAATGAATCAAAACGATTAGATTAATACTTTTAGTATATCTCAAAATTAAGATTTTTGTAGCTTATATTGTAATATCTGGATTTATAACACTATGGCTTTGAGTAATGTAAATAATTGTTCATGATATATCGTACTTAATTTGCGGAGCATTTTAAGTTTGAATTGAATATGTATAATGAATTACATGTGACATGAAACTATTGTTTAGAATTTATTGTACTCCATGCTTTACGTATTTTAATATTTGTATTACAAGAAATTATGTAAATCATAATTTTTTTATGTAACTTATAAATGTTACCAATATCTAGGTCATTGGCACTTATAAATGTTGCGATGAAATAGATATATGGTTTTACAATTATTTTTAGCCATGCTAATAAATGCATTGGATCCATATTTACATTACTTACAGGGGCAGAGGGAAGTTAGAGCTGGTGAGGTCATGTGACCTCACCAGAAACGCAACTCATAGTGAAAAGAAAAAAAAAGAACCTCAGTAAACAGAACGCAGAGGAGGAAAAAAGAAGAAGAAGATGCTAAAACCGCGTTTCTCTTCTAATCTTTGTTGCGCCTGCTTCCATTAAACTTTGGCCTTACCTCCGCGTCTTTTCCATAATTATTCTTCATCTCAATCTACAACTACGGGTATTCAGCTAATCCTATTTATAATTTCTACCAATTTAAATTTTATTTTTTTTAGGGTTTTGCGACATTAAACTTGATAATATACTTTTGGATGAGTCCTTTGTCCCTAAGGTTGCAGATTTGGGATTGGCAAAGCTATATAATCGTGACTTGAGCAGAGTTCAGATGACTATGAGGGGGATGATAGGTTATCTTGCACTTGAATGGATATCGGGGTCTGAATTAACGCCTAAAGTGGATGTTTATAGCTATGGGATAATGTTATTCGAAATAATATCAGGTAAACGGAACAGGGAGAACAACGATGCAACATATGAATCCCACTACTATCCTTCATGGGCTGCCAATCAGAAGAAACAAAAGTAAGCAACTTTACATGTTATATTTTATCTACAAAAAAAAAAAAGTGTTAGCAATTGCCTGTTTTGGCATTTTGAGCAAAAATCCTTGGGCATTCACTAAACTAGGATAGACGTGCATCGTCATAAATGCACAGCTTATTTGATTGCACTCTAAAAAGCTGTGTGGTCTGATATTGGGAATAATGTTTAAGACTACAGGTCCTCTACTAAAAACTGAACCTTATCCACTATGCAAAGGTTCAAGTCGAAAGACACCTTTGTTTATGTATAATGTTATATTTTCATAAACTACTCGAAAAATATTTTTTTGAAATTCAAGTGGGGGGTTATTGGAAATGTTTTTGTTTATGAAGTGAATTTATAAAAACAACCAGATTAATGGTAATTAATTTATGAACTGTTGTTATAATTGAGTCGTTGCAAGTTTATAACGATAATATATTTATGAACCATTATTATAACTGGGTCGTTGCAAGTTTATAACTGCAATATTTTTTTGAATCATTGTTATAATTGAGCTTACACTTACATAGCAACAATACATTTATGTTAAATTATTATTAAGTCTTTACAAAAGCTAATGGCATTACAATATTATTTTAAATGAGAATAAATTAAAATTTATTAAGATTCCATTACTTTAGTAATGTATACAATTTCCACCTTGTCTATTTAAATGATAAATAGGCATAAGAGAAATGAAATAAATAGAAAATTTTCTTTTTCTTCTTCCATAAAAAAGAATAACATTTATTTTATTCTCTTCTAAATAACAAACACTTTCTTTTTTCTTATTCCTTCAACAAAACTAAACACCATGAGTACTATTTCAAAGTACAAATCAGGATCAACTTTGTCATTGTAAACAGGTCGATGATTTTCTTATTAGAGAGGTTGTTTTATCCTAGAGGTAGTGACATTTGTATTTTTAGAATTGCTTTGCACCTTCGAGTAGAATGCCGAAACGTCTTCAGTGAGTGACAACATACATGACTCAATCGAAATTCATTATTCCCAATAGTACCTGGTAGATAACTCACGACCCTTTAATACTTCGATAGAGAGACAGTTCCTCGAACACCCACTTAATACATTAACAACCCTCGAAGTTGGTCTGTGCATTATGAATTGTACCACAGTGATATCTCACCATAGTAGGAATTGGTACCTGGAGTAGCTAGAAAGATTTGCCTTATAGAAATGGAACTAATCTCACGTCCTCGTGCAACTTATCATGGATGATATTTCCCATTAGCCCCAAAGTCGCTTTGTTGGTTGCTAAATTAGTGGGGTTGGCTTTCATGTGTCCTTTGTCTAATGTCACATTATCTATACTTAATCATAATCCTCCCAGTCTATATATAGTACTTATCTCACCAACTTAAATTAAAGCCTTATAAGCAATCTTTCCGTGTTAAGCCTTGATTATTACATACTTTCCTAAGATAGATTTTTAATGAAAATTTAATTCCTAATTTAATGTGCAATTAATACATCATAATTTTATGTGTTTTACGCTAATACACCCCCATATTTACATTTACATATACATACATACATACATAATGCTCCCAATATAAATTCTAAATGTGTGAGATTTACGCCCTCGGTTAAAATCAAATGTCAAAATTTCCAATTTCCACGATTACTATGATAATATAGTCTTCTGGTTTTCTCTGTACAATCAATAATGTCAAGCTCCCTGGCATTTAAAACTAGATATTTCAATGGTATCAATAAGAGATTCAATGTTAAAATTAAAATTCAATAACATACTTGTATATAATAATTCAACTCAACATATTACATTAAATTACTAGAAATGATCTTAAATTATAGATACCACAATTCTTCGACTTCTATTGAACACCTCCTCAATTCAATGGAATGTTGTAATTTTTTATGGAATAAAAAGTATAAACTGTGAATAAATTCATACTTTACACCATATTCCTAATAGGAATTTCACGGCCAAATCACAGTGGAACGTAAGTATAATAAAAAATGAAACAACGAAAGGGATCGCAAAAATTATATTATTCCAACTAACCAAATTGATATTTTCAAAAAAAAAAATATCACATAATAGGATTTTTGGGGGTTTTATTTTGATTTGTTTTTACAATATGAAAACACCTAAGGCATATTCAAATCCATAAATACACTAAATAATTACTAGAATAAGAATACAAAGCTTTTCCCTCACATATTATCTTTATATTTTCATATATGGATTTGAAGTACCTAAAAGCACCCACTTTTCTCCATATCCCTGTAACACCTCTTTTTCACAATAATTAATTAGTAAGGATTTTATTAGTAAAACTAGAAAACATGTAAAAATGAATATTTTCCAATGGTTGAATTTGTCATGAAACTTATATCATTAAGTTCGTGGTGATTTTCTAATGAATTTTCATATATAACGTTTTTCAATTGAAGTTTAAACGGAGGAGTTATGACCGTTTGAGGTTTTAACATCGGAAACATTTACATGTGTAGATATGGAAAGATTTAATTAATTATCATTTGAAATTCAAGGTTGAAAAAAATGAATAAATGGTAACAAATTTTTAAGGTTGTGTAGCGGGAGAAATTTACAAGGAGAATGGTTAAATTTGGTAAAAAAATTAATTAATTTAAATCTACATGTAAATGTATGTAACACTACAATCAAACAAATGAAAACACTTAATGTATCGACTGCCCCATCAGAGATCGATCTCCCCTATATCGGGTCGACCGCCACGTGATGTGGCAATGAATAATCCTAGTGCTGTGTGGTCCAGATTTGATAGGATTTGATTTGATGGTTAGCGCTTATTTGAACCTCTCTAAATAAACAGGTAGGGAGTCACTTCCAACTCAGTATTTTTCTAATGAGAGCGAAAACTCTGCTGTCATTCTTTCACCTCTAAAACTTCTTAACATAAAAATTTTGATCTAGGATTCACTGATTCAAATTGGAGGAGATTAGAATAGAAAATGATGAGGGATTAGAAATTGGTTTAGGTCACAAAGGTACATTGAAAAGTTAAACCTCTAGATCTTCTTTTAATTCGTTATTTTGAACCTAAATCTCTCTTGTTCTAAATCCAATCTAGTAGGTCTGCGTTAATAATGTTTATAAATTCAAATACTAGACTTAGAAAGGGGGAAAACAGATAACTGGGTTCAATGGCGGAACTACACTGGGGCCAGTGGGGGCCACGACTCCCCACCCAATGTGGTTCTGCCATGTATATATAACTGATATATTAGTTAATTAAGTAACTGCATTATTTCACTAAACACAGTTATCTTGTCAGTTGTAATGATGGTTGCCATATAAATCCATTGTTGGGAATATGATCTGGTTTTTTTTTTTTTGAGATATACATGCTATGTCAGATCAACGTGGAGGAACAGTTCTTGCACATCTGAGTATCAAAATAAAAAATTATTTTATATCATCCGCAGTTTTATATATCTGATATAGTAAAGTTAAGCAAGCAAATTGGCTCATGAGCACGAGATGGAGTAAGCCGAACTAATGAGCGAAACATGAACATCAACCAGACTCCATGAAATAGTACTACATGAACAAAACAAAGGCAGGATAACACGAAGAAAAGAACAATAGAGCAAATGAGCGAAACATGAAATAGGACTACATGAACCAGACTCCGAGCTGAAATGAAGGATTGTGGCGCACAAGTTTGGCAGCAAAAGCTTAATAAAAAGGAATGCTAAATGAGGTGACTGTGGCGCACAGGTTTGCTCCCCCCTCCCTCCCCCCTCCCCCAAAGTTTTGGCCCCTACATGGTTGCATTCCTGGTTCCGCCCCTGACTGGGTTAGATTTGGATTGAATTTTAAGGATTTGGAAAGCTTTCAGGTGAGTGGTTAAATTATATATTTTTATATAAGGGTAGAATATATTCTTGTGAATCTATTGCATTTTGAATTATGAAAGAATTACAATTTTATTTGATGGACTCTACACATAGGAAATATGGTATGTATTAGAATTGCAATCATGAAAAGTTTGCTAAATAAATGTAAGGTTATTTACATTGTTTTTTATGCCCAAATTATTTAACCTTGGATTAAAATAAATGGGAAATTAATATTCCATAAATTGAAGAAATGAAATTAATAAGTTTTATTTCATACTTTGGCATTTGGTTAATGTTTTAATCCATTGGAATGAATGTTTGGGTAAGCGGATTCCCATATTTTATTTAGGTCAAACTCTCATAAACAGTGATGCATGGAATTATAAGGAATAAATATATTATTTTCCTAAAAAAGGAGAAGTACAAAATAAGAGTAAATACCGATTTATTTCAATAAATAAAGAGAGGATTACTTGTAATCACAAATATCGCATGTAGTTTCTTTTTTAAGATAAAATACAGAATTAGGCTTTGTAGCAATCAAGAGTAAAATCGAGTTCCAATTAACAAAAATTTGATATATTCCAAGAATGAATAACAAGAAAAAGGATAAGCTAAAAGGGTTAATCGGACTGGTAAATCGACATAAAAGTAAAAGTTATAAACATAAGCAAATTAAGGAAATAGAATAAAAAGAAGAAAATGGAATAAAAAAAGAAAATGACAATAATATGGATAGCTAATAAAAATGAAAATGGTAGGTGAGATTTTTTAAAATGCGAAATAAACACATAATAATGGAAATGTAGACTAATGGTCTGAAAAATAAGATTAAAAGGCGAAAAGAAAAGCTTAATGGAAAAACATAAAAAAATATACATAAAATAAGAAATTGTATATATACAGCTTCAAATATGTGTTTAAAAATGAAATTAGGTCAATTTGTAATGATAGTCCTTTGTAGATAATATGGGTGAATTATTATGGCCCATCCTAACGACTATAAAAAATATCATCATAGCAGGAAATACGTAGTTAAATGGGAGCATAGGAGAAGTCGGGTCCTGACGGGTTCATGGATAACTTCAGATTAAGCAATAAGTGGCTACAAGGGTTGTCTGGTCCTGGTGATGTTTGAGGCGAATAACAGAGTAGGAAATAAAAGGCATAATGCTCGTGGTGAGGATGGTTATATATATATATATGTATGTATGTATGTATGCGTGTATACATATACATATTTCATCGTATGGCCCATGGCAATTGTCGTCACGTGTAGAGAAATACCCTACGATAGAGTGCGATATAGGCAAAATTTATAGTCCATCAATGAATGGAGTTTACTACAAGTTATCAAGGGCTTATTGGCTTAATTGGTCTAGCAATCCAAAGGATTAAAGGTTGGTTAGATAGATTATGCAACAAGGGGGATATAGGTACCAACCATTAAGGATAGCGTTGTATAGTTATCCAGACTTCATCAGTCCAATGATCAACATGAAGGACACGGGTTGAATGATCTTTCGCTATCGATACATTCATGTAGGTTACACAACATCACACTTCTTTTTAGATGTGGGCATCGCTACCTTACTCATATAGAGTTTCATTCCAAATGGGGTGGTTGACAAAATCGCTCCGTGAAAATAAGAGCAAATAAAATAGAAAACCCCCGATCGAATTCAGTGCAACATAAGCATTGGGTGGTCTGTTAGCGGAATTCATAACATCTATGATGTAGGCATTGGGCAATTCACTGCATTATGTGCTCATATGTGATGTAGACATTAGGCAGTCCATTGCAGATGTAGCTTATACATGCATAGATGTGATTTAGGCGTTGGGTAATCCATTATGGGTTCATGCTCGTGGTTTACGATGGTGCAACATGATAGAGTGAGACGGTTGATCCCAACGAGTGCTTGCGAAAGATATAAGGAGAAGTATCTAAGCTTGAGGTGGATTAGTGGATATGTGTATGTGTGTATGTATATATGTATGTATTAATGGTATATTTACTAGAAAGTAGATGAGTGTATTTGGTACGCAACGTTAAAGTTCGAACGCCTTAAAATAGACTTTAACATATCATAAATGGTACACAATTGACATATGATAGTGTTATGTATAAGATGTGTAATTTACCCATCATTCAAACATTGTTCTGACCCCCTTCTCATTTCAACCTATAGATTAAACGGAAGGCAGATACTGGTATTTTGGGCAAGATTGGTGTTGTTAGCTAGAGACACTTGATTTAAAAGTGTTAAATTTATGGTCAGCGCTTATTTATTATTATATCTTAAATTACTCCACTGTGAATTATTTACATAAGTTTTGATGAACATTTTTGTTTATTTACAAGATACCAAACAAATGGTTTGTATTTTAATGGACTTATGTATTCGGTTTTTTGCAAAGCTTCGGACTAATTGGGGTGTAAGGTTGTCACATTTGGTATCAGAGTCTAGGTTAGTAGATCCTACTAATATAGGAAGTGAACGTTTTTGTATTTTGGATATAAATATAATATACTAAAATCCTAGTAATCCCAATTATAGAATAGAAATATACGGAAGGTCATTGGAGATAGATTTGTACATGATTTTTAAGTTGGTTAAGGTAACGCAAAGGTGATAGGTTCCTAAATGATTTTTGATTTATAATGTACAACTGGTTTAGCTACTGGGAAAAGTTAGTATCCATATGTTATAGAGGGCGGAAAGTATAAGAGTTACCTAAAGCAGTGGGATGGATGCTTGTATTTCAAATGAAAAATTAAATTAACAAAATTAAGGAAGGAAATATTCTTATAAAGAGGTTAAATGTCTACTTTGAATTCAACTCCGCATATGATTTTGAAAGGGAAGAATTCAAAATAGTATACTTTGAAAGAAAACTCTATATTTTTGGAATCCATAAAAATAATAAATATTTTGCAAATGGATTTTAATTAGGAAATTGAAAAAATTAAATCACATTTAAAAGAAAAACTGGATATTTAAGATAGAAAGTATACCTTTATAGAGTTGTCAAAATAAGTGGAAAGGATATTTTTTCTGTTGAAAAGGAATATAAAATGCTTTAAGATGCACAAAAATTACAAAGAAGAAATATTGTATTATAACGGTGCTGCAAGTGCGAAGACCCAACTTAGAGGGTAGAGTTAATTATGGGAACCAAGGCAAAATGTAATAATGGTAGTAGCTATTAGGGTTTAATCAGAAGTGGTTCATGTAAAGGGACAAAAACAAATGGAAAGACGAAAAAATGTAGTTGTCGACCAGCTATTGGAGCGGTCGACCTCCTCTTGTAAAGGTCGACAATAGCCTGCTTCGTTCACTTGTATTGCCCTTCGTATTTTCTTCCTTCGATAAAAATCTCCAGACTGCTCTACCCAAATCAGCCTTCACCGCCTTCAACTGCTAGCAAATCGCCTCCAATCACCACAACAGTTCACAAAAAAGACAGCACAACAGATACTAATATCCACTCTTATTTTGTCCAAGTCTGGTTACTTTTCTATATGTCTCCTAAAGAATCCCTGGCCGCTGCCTACCCCAATTGATGCCATAAGAATTCGTGAGATGCCAAAATAGAAGGTCTATTGTTATGGCGTATGTGGCAACAACTCAGTTTAGGATAGGAGGTCTATTGTTATGGAAGTCAATTTTGCAGCACTTGCTGCGGTAGGATTAGAGCAGCAATTTACAGATGCATAGCCAGACCAGATATTGAGGCATGACATGGGGTGTCAAATGGGTCATTTAGGGTCGTATAAGGGTCAAGTAAATTTTGACCCTATCCTTTTGCAACCCTTTTATTTTGACCCTTTTACCATAACGTTTTACCTGACCCAACCCACATATTATGTGGGTTACCCATTTAACCCACATATTAAAAAATATTACTTTAAAATGACGATTTTTAAAGCTAAACATGCCAAAATTACGAAAATACCCTTTATTTTGAAAAATATGAAAAAAATTCATAAAATCCAGAAAATTATGAAATGAAAAGCAATAAAAGAATTATTCAAAAATAATGATTTTTAAAGCTAAAAGGACCAAAATTACGAAAATACCCTTCATATTGGAAAAATGAAAAAAATGAAAAAATTTCAAAAAATCCAGAAAATTATGAAATGTAAAGTAATAAAAGAATTATTTGAAAATAATGATTTTTAAAGCTAAAAGGACCAAAATTACGAAAATGCCCTTCATATTTGAAAAAGTGAAAAAAATGAAAAAATTTCAGAAAATCCAGAAAATTACAGAATGAAAAGTAAAAAAAGAATTATTTTAAAATAACGATTTTTAAAGCTAAAAATGGTAAAATTACGAAAATGCCCTTCATATTTGAAAAAGTGAAAAAAAATGAAAAAATTTCAGAAAATCCAGAAAATTACAAAATGAAAAGTAAAAAAAGAATTATTTAAAAATAAGGATTTTTAAAGCTAAAAATGTTAAAATTACGAAAATACCCTTTATTTTGGAAAAAGTAGAAAAAAGTGAAAAAAATTCAGAAAATTACGAAATGAAAAGTATAAAAAATTATTATTTTTTCATAATTTTCTGGATTTTTTTAAATTTATTATTGTTTTCACTTTTTTCAACATGAAGGACATTTTCGTAATTTTGACATATTTAGTTTTAAAAATCGTAATTTTCGAATAATTCTTGTTTTACTTTTCATTTCGTAATTTTTTGGATTTTTTAAAATTTATTTATTTTTTTCACTTTTTCAACGTTAAGGGCATTTTCGTAATTTTGACCTTATTTTACTTTAATAATTATTATTTTCGAATAATTCTTTTATTACTTTTCATTTCATAATTTTCTGGATTTTTTGAAATTTTTTCATTTTTCCAATATGAAGGGTATTTTCGTAATTTTTACATTTTTAGCTTTAGAAATCGTAATTTTTGAATAATTCTTTTTTTCCTTTCATTTCGTAATTTTTTGGATTATTTGGAATTTTTTTATTTTTTCAAAATGAAGGGTATTTTCGTAATTTTGGCCTTTTTAACTTTAGAAATAATTATTTTCGAATAATTTTTTTATTACTTTTCATTTCAAAATTTTCTGGATTTTTTGAAATTTTTTCATTATTTTTCATTTTTCCAATGTGAAGGGCATTTTCGTAATTTTTACATTTAGAAATCGTAATTTTCGAATAATTCTTTTTTTACTTTTCATTTCGTAATTTTCTGGATTTTTTGAAATTTTTTCATTTTTCCAATATAAAGGGTATTTTCGTAATTTTTTCATTTTTAGCTTTAGAAATCTTAATTTTCGAATAATTCTTTTTTTACTTTTCATTTCGTAATTTTCTGGATTTTTTGAAATTTTTTCATTTTTTTCACTTTTTTCAAAATGGAGGGTATTTTCGTAATTTTGGTCCTTTTAGCTTTAAAAATCTTTATTTTCGAATACTTCATTTTTTTTAATTCTTATTTCATAATTTTCTGGATTTTTTGAATTTTTTTCTTTTTATCACTTTTTCCAAAATAAAGGGTATTTTTGTAATTTTGACCTTTTTACATTTAAAAATCGTTATTTTAAAGTATTACTTTTTTACTATTTGGGTAAGTGGGTTACCCATTTGTAACCCTTATAAAAAAAGGGTCAACCCTTTTATGATTTATTTAATAAAAAATTATAAAAGGGTTGACCCGATAGGGTTGTAATTAGGGTAAAATGGGTTGGGTAAAAGGGTGGGTCATATTTTGACAGGTCATTGACATCTTTGAGTAGACCTTCTGTCCGCATTTTGTACGTCTTTTTGATGCGAATTTGGTTATGGATTTCTACACATAGGGCAAGGTTTACATTAAATGTAAGGGGTGCATATAACTTTTACCTTTGCTCAATTACTATACTAGAAAAGCTATTTTGCAACAACTTTGAACCATGGTGAAATGACCAATAGTAAATGTTCTGCCACGTCATCGAACCGTGATTGAATGGAAATTACCATGACCCAAAGCTGTGACGAAATACCATTCCGCCATGGCTAATTTTTTTTCCAGCCATGGATTGAAGCCGTGTCAGAGCTTCATTGAACCTTACATCCATGGCAGAATTTCAATTAGTAATGATTGTTAGTCGTGGTAAATTTGTTGAATCCTAAAACGAATGCACAGATCATAGTATATATAGATAATGATACCTATAAGAAGTAATCGCATAGAACATTCATTATATATATATATATATATATATATGTATATATATATATAGGAGCGTTCCGGGACGCCCCTGTTTTTTAGCACCCCTTCCCTACTGTGAGTTACACTAATCAAAATCCAACATAATTTTGTGTGTGTGTGTGTGTGTGTGTGTCTATATACACACACACACACATATTTGTGTTCCGAGGAACCCTGTTTTGTAACACCACTAATGGTTCATGAGTGTAATGACCCGCATTTTACATATCAGAGGATCGTAAAATATTTTTATTTAATTTCCTGAGAGTCGGATCATTCTCATATTTTTATATGTTGGTAATGAGGATGTGAGACATGTCCATAATTTTTATCAATTTTATTTGTGACCATTACCATTTTGCCCCTATTAGTTTTGTATAGGGTATAACTTTTGATTGAGATCAAATCAGGTACTGAGATCGATTTCATTGGAAAGAAAATGATGTTGCCAATTTCGTAGAGTGGTTACATTAATGTCTTGGTCCAGCGGTTTATGAGGAATCACTGTTTTTGTATTACACAATTTCTGGCTAGGCTAATTAGTCATTAGTGGGCTGATTTGTGGGGCCCACTAAGGCTTGGGTTGTTGGCTATAAATAGGGGGCATGGGGAATAGTTTAGCTTCTTCATTTCTCTGATCCTCCTTGCTCAATCAAATACATCTTCACCACATTTATTTAATAGATCTAGATTAGAAGGTTAAAGGTCAACATTGAAGAGAGGTAGATTGCATAAAAGTGATTGATTCAAAGACCGTTCTTCGCTGACCGGATTTGTAGATCATCGTTTTCAAGCTATTTTGTGGATTTGGTGAGTGATAAGCATCTCTTCCATGGACTCAATCGAGTATATGGATTTTTTGATCTTATTTTCATCATTTCAAGTTGTTTTCACCTAGATCTACATCATGGTAAGTATGTTTCCATTTGAATAACCGTAGGATCTAATCTAGAAACTTAAATCGGTAAATTCATATCTTAATCCGTGTGTTTATGCAAGTTTAGATCAATTTGTTAATTCATTCAATGTTTTATCATGATTTGGTGAATTCATATAGTTATATAATGATTTATTATTGTGCTAATGTGTGCTGATGATTGCTATTGATTTTGGGTCGAAAATTGGACGATTTTGAATGAGTAGCGTGCATGGATGTTCATTGTTGACGCATGGATGGATGGATCGGTCGGAAACATGGCGTGAAGCTCGGGTCGCCATGTCTTGTTGCATAAGAAATGCTAATGGAAATCGGGTCGTTCGGCTATAGGTAGCACAAGAGATATCGGGGCGGTTGGCTTACTAGGCAAATTTGGGTCCTCCTAGCTTAGGTCATTCCAGCTGCGTCATGGAGATAACGATGGAGTCGGGTCGTTTGGAGTTGGGTCATTGGTGGCTTCAAGTCGTTCAAGATCTGTTGAGTCGGGTCGTTCAAGACTTGATGAGTCAGATCGTTCGTAGACCTATTAAGTTCGGAAGTTCGAAGACCTATTGGGTCGGGTCGTCCATGATGGATCGGGCGGAAGATATTACAGTGTCTAACAAACGTTGTGGATGGGAATTTAAACGCTATGGTATGTTTTTCATATTGGAAAAGTTGAAATGCTATGAATCAAATACTGATCGGATGATGTATGTTTTTGGCTCAATGATGATCATGGTTTCGAAGCGAATTCAAGGGGGAATGTTCGAAGTGTTTCAAAGTGTTCGTTGATCGACGAAATGCAATGAATGTGAAAACGACTCAAGATGGTTTGAGCTAGTGGATAATGACTGCTTAAGATTATTTGAGCTTATGAATGGTCGACGATGACGACGACTAGAGATATTGATGGATAAGGAATTATCGTTGTCGTAGGTTCTAGCGGGCTCAAAGCAAGGGTATAATAAGGACGCCTAAAAGACTAGATTATTAGTCAAGTACCCTGGGTATCGTTGAAAGTCTTAGATACGTATCTTGGAAAGGCATATGGAGTTTTGCTAGAACCGGGGTTACCATTAGTCCTTGACGGATGACATAATGTTGAGCCCGTCATATGATCAATAATGGTTTCAAAGCGGGATTGGCAGTGATAGCCGAAGTCATGGATGTTGATCGTTTTGCTTGTACTATCTTGCGTAGATTATTCGACGTCGAAGGAAACATCTCTTGGGTGCTTATCCGATGTTGGTTTAGGCCTTCGGGGTTGTGCTTGGGAGATGTTGATATTGATTAGGATGGTCTACGCTGGATAGCTAGTTGCTTTGTCTGTTTGGTTATATCTTGTTGTTTGTAAAGACTATCATTGTCGGATGTGGAGGAGACGGGTTTGGTTCTTCTCTGTTGATATGATTGGTAAATTAGATAATTAATCTGTCTATTTTCATATACTTTATTGATGATGTTAGATAGCTATTTTATCGCTCATTTAGATTGTTGTCTGACTGAAGGTTTTTATGTTTCCTCTTATTACCTTGGCTTGTTCATCATGTTATGGATGGACAGACTGAGTAGCAGGTCACTAGTAGCAGGTCACTAGTAGCAGATCTTAGTAGACGATGCTGCAGATCGACGACGAGCAGGATGCTTATGTACCAGTTTTCTACTATACATGTATCTTGTTGTTTTCTGTTGTTATGATTTCTCTGAATGATTGTAATTAGACATCTTTGTACAAATTCTTATGATGAAATCCTTTGTTGTATGGATATTCCTTTCAAGTTGATATGGAAGTTTAAGTTTCTGCCCAATTCTGCTTCATTATTATGTGCCTGTTGTATATGTTCTGTTATATTTTATCTCTCCACTATGAGTTATACAACAGGTTTCGATTGTCTTTATCTTACCTTGATGATCGTCCATAGCTTCCTGACACGTCTTTCGGTGTAGTATTCCTCTTGTTAAGTGTAGGAATTACGAGCGGTCGTCACATTTGGTATCAGAGCTCTGGTTATTGATTTTAGCTAAAGTTTAAGGACGTAATAACGTATGAGAGACGTATTTGTAGATTTATGATGGATGTATACTATATATTAATGTATAATAAAATAGCGCTTGAACTCCATTATAGTTTTTTTTCTCGTATGGGGACTAATCATTCTATATTATAGATTTAGAATTATTGGTCAAACGTCAAGACACACTGCTAGGGAGGAGATTGTTCCTGGAAGGGGTGATGGCGGTATACCAAATTATCCAGCTATGTTCGGGGCTATGATGGCAGCGATCATGAGGAGGGTACCCGCTCCAGTAGCAGCCGCGGTAGATCTTGGGGTCCAGGTGCAGGTACCAAAGGTTGTGGATTTCCTAAACTATGCAAGGGCTTCACTGCTCTTGGTGGAAAGCCGTTCAAAGGGAAAAAGCTGATAGTTGAGATTCTAGGGCGGCTAGATACTTGCATTCGTATTTTTGGAGATTTGATATAAACGATGCTAATAATAAGAAGCTTGCATAGAGGCAGCTACAGGGCAGAGCTATGGATTGGTGGAGACTCCTGAGGTTGAGGTTACTTGGAATCAGTTCTGACTCAAGTTCGAGACGAAGTTCATCTCTACCGCCCAGAAGTCAGTTTTGTTTAAGAAGTTTGTTGAGTTAAAGCAGAATGGTCGACCAGTGTTGGAATATGTTTCTATTTTCAAAGCATTGTCCAAGTATGCTCGTTCATATATCAACTCTCCTTATCAGAAGAACGAGAAGTTTGCCATTGGCTTGGATACATATATTGGGAGGTCATTGGTTGATCATCTTGATGACCCTCATGAAAAGATCATCGAGAAAGCTGTGAGACACGAGAGTTTGTTTCCCAAGGAAGAAGTTATTGTTGTTGCAACCAAAGAGGCTCCGAAACCACATGAGGGTGGTAATAATAACAATAAGGATAATGTAAAGAGGAAGCAACAACAGCAGAAAGGAAAGAATGACCAAAAGAAACCAAAAAGTGAGGTGACTTGCTACAAATTCCAGCAGAAAGGCCATTTCTCCGAGGATTGCAAGAATCCGAAAGTTGAGAGGAGGTGCTATAACTATGAAAATCCTAGGCATAACAAGAAGGATTGTCTAGAACTAGCTAAGGGGAAGCAGATAGTGAAGGTGTATGGTTTGGAGGCTGTGCCATCTTCTTCTAGAGCTCCTACGGCAGAGGAGAAAGGGAAGAGTATTATTGTTCAAGGTACGCTTTTCATTGGGAGTGTTTCAGTTCGAGTGTTGCTTGATACTGGAGCATCGCATTCTTTCATTTGCAATGAGCTTGTGAACTGCTTGGGTTTGGAACCTGAGATATGCGATAGACCTTTGGTTGTGAAAAATCCAATTGGGGGTTCATCCAGCCTTTATATGCTTTGTCGTGGTCTTATGTTGTCGAGTCAAGGTAGATCTTCTGTGTGTCATTGTTTTATTTTGAACTTAAATGGGTTTGGGATCATTTTGGTATGGACTGGCTCAAGAGGTACGCGACAAAAGTGGATTGCGAGAAGCTCGAGGTGACAGTCAGGAATGTGGAAGGGCAAGTAGTTGTGATTCTATGTAAGCCCAAAGATGGTGTCTTCAGAAGCTTTTTATATTCGCTTGTGATTCCTCGGGAAGACTTGTCATCTGTGCCAATCGCTAGTAAATTTTATGATGTCTTTGAAGAGGTCAAAGGGTTGCCGCCGCATCGCAAGATTGTGTTAAGGATCGATTTGGTCGAAGGCGCTAGACCTATCAGGCGGATGGTGCCTAGAGAACAACTAGTGTTAGAGGTGCAACTTTATGACCTTTTGGTAAAAGGATTCATTCAGAGTAATACGGCTGAATAAGGTGCACCAGTTGTTTTTGCAACCAAGACTGATGAATCTTTGAGATTGTGTGTGGATTATCGTGAGCTAAACAAGGTGACAAAGAAAAACAAGTATCTGTTGCCGAGGATAGATGACTTGTTTGATCAGCTTCACGAGACAAGGTGTTTTCTTAAATTGATTTGGCAACGAGATTTCACCAGTTGAGAGGGGTGAAGGATAATGCGCTGAAGACAACTTTTGGGACACCATTTGGGTTCTTTGAGTGGTTGGTGAAGCCGTTTGGTTTGACCAATGCACCAGCGTATTTTTTGGATCTTATGAATAGGGTTTTCAGAGACCAGTTGAACAAGTTCGTGCTTGTGTTCGTGGATGATATCTGGTTTACTTCCAAAATGAGGAAGAGCACAAGATGACTTGCGAGTTGTTTTAGAAATCTTGCGAAATCATCATTTCAGAGCTAAGTTTTCTAAGTGTCACTTCTGGAATAGTGAAGTGATTCTTAGGCCATGTTGTCTTAGGAAATGGAATAGCGGTGGATCCTGCTAAGGTGGCAGCAATCCAGGACTGGGATAGACCTAAGAATGCAATAGACGTTAGGAATTTCCTTGGATTGGCGGGATATTATCGTCGGTTTATCAAGGATTTCTCCAAGATAGCGGCACCATTAATAGGATTGACGAAAAAGAATCAAGCGTTCACATGGGATGTGAAGTGTGAGTGAGCTTTTGGAATCTTGAAAGAGAGATTGACGAGTGCTCATGTTTTGACGATTTTTAGTGGGAATGGAGATTTGGTGGTTTATATCGATGCATGTGTTACTAGACTTGGAGCAGTGCTAACGCAGAAAGATAGAGTTGTGGCATATGCAAGTCGAAAAATGAAATCGCACGAAAGGAATTATCCGACTCATGATTTGGAGTTAGCGGAGATTGTGTTTGCTCTAAAGATGTGGAGACATTACCTGTTGGGAGTTCAATTCGGGTTGTTTACGGATCATAAGTCGTTGAAGTATCTTTTCTCCCAAAAGGATTTGAATCTTCGACAATAGCGGTGGTTAGATTTTTTGGCATCATACGATTTTGGTATAGCCTATACTCCTGGTAAAGGGAACGCAGTTGCATATGCGTTGAGTCGAAAACATGCAGGATTGGGAGTTATGTTTTTGGAATGAAAGCACCTTGAGTACTTAGCAGGATTTGATTTCAAACCACGGTGTGAGATGGAACCTGAAATGTTAGCAAGCTTATTGATAAGATCTACTCTTATCGAGAGGATTGGCGAAAGCCAAAAGTGTAATGCAAAGCTTGTTGAGATTATCCATAAGTTGGAACCAGAGAATAAGGAACTCGATGTCGATCGAGATGGTTGGCTTAGAAAGAAAGGACGACTGGTTGTTCCTGATATCGATAGATTGAAAAATGAGGTTCCGAGGGAATGTCATCACTCAAAGTTGACGATTCATCCTAGTGTTAATTAGATGTATCAGAACATGAAGCGAGCTTACTACTGGGAAGGAATGAAGAGGGGTGTTGGAAAGTTCATTTCCAAGTGTATGAAGTGTCAGTTAGTAGAAGATGAACAGAAAACGCCGAGTGGATTGCTTCAGCCCTTAGAAGTTCCTACGTGGAAATGAGAGCAAATATCGATGGATTTTATCGACGGATTACCTAGAACCAGGGAAGGAAATGAAGGGATTTGGGTCATCGTGCATCGCTTGACCAAAAGTGCAAGGTTTATTCCTATCGGATCGACTAGGACAGCTTCAAAGTTGGCCGAGCTTTATATAAAATGGATAGTTTGATTCCATGTTATCTCGAAAAGCAACGTGAGTGATTGAGATCCTTTGTTCATGAGTGGATTTTGGAAAAGTCTGTAAGAGACTTTAGGAATCGAGTTATGTTTGAGTACTGCTTATCATCCCCAGACTGATGATCAAACCGAGAGAGTTAACCGAGTTTTGGAAGATCTCCTAAGAGTTTTTGTATTGGATTTGGGGGGATCATGAGAAGACCATCTACATCTAATTGAGTTTTCCTACAACAATAGTTACCAGTCGCGCATTGGAATAGCACCATAAGAGGCGCTGTATGGTAGACCGTGTAATTCTCCGGCATGTTGGTTAGAGACTGGAGAGAAGTTGATACTTGGACCTGAGATGATAAGAGAAACATCAGATTGTATTGAGATCTTTCGGCAATAAATGAAGGCAGCCCAAGATCGTCAGAAGAGTTACGTTGATAAGCGTCGTAACGATTTGGAATTCGACGTTGTTGATATGGTTTTCATAAAGATTTCTCCTTTAATGAATGTTTTCTAGTTCGAAAGTAAAGGAAAGTGCTCATTTTTGATAGTCGGGAGAATTGGATGCGCGTATATATTTGATTTACCCGAGAAGATGTCGAGTGTGCACAATGTGTTTCATGTGTCTTTTCTACGAAAGTGTGTGCACGATTCGAATGTGGTGGTATCTCTGGAGCAGTACGAAGACCTAGAAGTCGAGTCCGTAGTTTCAAAACCTCGTAAGTTGCTTCACGTTGTGGGAAATAATGCGAAACAACTTAGGAGGAAAGTGGTTAAGCTAGTCAAGGTACAATGGAGTGAGGTTGAGGATGATTGTATGTGGGAAACGGAAGAGAGAATAAAGAAGATTCATCCAGAACTTTTCGTTGGTATGACACATTAATATCGTATCACCCCTGCACCATTGTTTGTACTGTTGTTGTTATAATTTTGCATGCTAGGTTAAGATTATGGATGCATGGCTTGATGGATGCTAGTTTGGACGATAGATTAGTTGCTCATGGATGATAGGCATGCAAAATGGTTTTGGTTGTTTGTGTTTGCTTGGGATTTCAGAGACGAAGTTCCTAAGGCGGCAGAATGTAACGACCAACATTTTACGTATCGGAGGATCGTAAAATATTTTTATTTAATTCCCTGAGGGTCGGATCATTCTCATACTTTGATATGTTGGTTATGGGGATGTGAGACGTATCCATAATTTTTATCAGTTTTATTTGTGACCAATTTTCCCTTGTCAGTTTTGTATAAGGAATAATTTTTGACTGAGATCAAATCAAGTTCTGAGATTGATTTCATTGGAAAGGAAATGATGTTGCTGATTCCATAGAGTGGCCAAGTTAAAGTTTTGGTCAAGCTGTTTGGGAGGAATTGCGGTTTTTGTGTTATAAAATTTCTAGCCAGGCTAATTAGTCATTAGTGGACTGATTTGTGGGACCCACTAAGGCTTGGGTTGTTGGATATATATAGGGGGTGGGGGCATGGAGAATAGTTTAGCTTCTTCATTTCTCTCATTTGGTTGAGCTCTTGATTCTCCTTGCTCAATCAGATACATCCCCACTTTAATTGTTTCATAGATCTAGATTAGAAGATTAAGATCAACATCTAAGAGAGGTAGATCGCATCAAGATGATTGATTCGAAGACCGTTTTTCGTTGTTCTACGCTGGCCAGATTTGTAATCATCGTTTTCAAGCTAATTCGTGGATTTGGCAAATGATAAGCATCTCTCACATGGATTCAATCAAGTACATAGATTGTTGATCTTATTTTCATCATTTGAAGTTGTTTTCACCTAGATCTACATCATTGTAAGTATGTTTTCATTCGAATCACCATAAGATATAATCTAGCAACTTAAATCGGTAAATTCATATGTTAGTTCGTGTGTTTATGCAAGTTTAGATCCATTTGTTAATTCATTCATTGTTTTATCATGATTTGGTGAATTCATATGGTTATATGATGATTTATTGTTGTGCTAATGTGTGTTGATGATTACTATTGATTTTGGGTTGAAAATTGGACGATTTTGGATGAATTGCATATATGGATGTTCATTGTTAAAGCATGGATGGATGGATCGGTCGAAAACATGGCGTGAAGCCGGGTCTCCATGTCTGGTTGCACAAGAAATACTAATGGAAATTAGGTCGTTCGGTGATGGGTCGTTCGAGAGACATCGGGTCGGTTGGTTTGCTTGGTGAAGTCGGGTTATCATAGCTTGGACCGTTCTAGCTGGGTCATGGAGATAACGTTGGAGTCAGGTCGCTGGGGGCTTCGGTTCGTTCAAGACTAGTTGAGTCGGGTCGTTCAAGACCTGATGAGTCGGGTCATTCGAAGACCTGTTTTGTTGGGTCGTTCAAGACATGTTGGGTCGGGTCATCCATGATGGATCAAACAGAAGATACTACAGTGTTTAATAAACGCTGTGGATGAGAATTTAAACATTGTGGTATGTTTTTCGTAGCGGGAAACCTGAAATGCTATGGATCGAATACTGACGGATGATGTATGTTTTTGGCTCGATGATGATTGTGGTTTCGAAGCGAATTCAAGGGGGGATGTTCGAAGTGTTTTAAAGTGTTCTTTGATCGATGAAATGCAGCGAATATGAAAACGACTCTAGATGATTTAAGCTTGTGGATAATGATTGCTATAGATGAGTTGAGCTTATGAATGGTCGCCGATGATGACGAATATAGATATTGACGGCCGAATAATTATCTTTGTCGTAGGTTCTAGCGGGCTCAAAGCAAGAGTATAACAGGGACGCCTAAAAAACTTGATGATTAGTCGAGTACCCTGAGTACTGTTGAAAGGCCTAGATACGTATCGTGGAAAGGCGTACGGAGTTTTGCTAGAATCGGGGTTACCATTAGCCCTTGACGGATGACATAATGTTGAGTCGGTCATATGATTAACGATGGTTTCAAAGTAGGATTGGCAGTGATAGTTAGAGTCATGAATGTTGATCGTTTTGCACTACAACAAATTCTCTTTTTAGCTACGTTTAATATTGCGACGCAAAACAATAAGTCGCAAAAAATCATTATTTGCAATGCTTATTTATGTCATGACTAATATAGGTAGTAAATGCTCACATAAATTAATTTCAGTTTTCTACGACTTTATTTTATGTTGCGATTAAGTGCACAAATTAAAGTCCCCCAAATTTGTACGTATTTGCTACATACTGCATGCGTTGCAAAAAAAATTAATTTTTTACAATGCTAATTTATATTGTCAATGTCTCTTTGACATTATCAACGCATCTTTATGTCGTTAAAGATCAATATTAATACTGTGTTTATATTGCAAATTATTAACTTTTTGCATTATTTCAATAAATTTTTTATAGCGACGTCTCCTTGTGTCATAAATAAGGTGGTATATTTACTAGGTATGTTAATTGCAATGTAATGGGAAAATACAAATAGAATTTTTTTGACTTTTTGTTAAATAGAAAATAAACAAACGTTTTCCGTTGAAAGGTCATTTACCCACTGCGCTTAGAAATAAGAGCACGATATAATCCCTAAATCCCTAATTCTCTCGTCTCTTTTTTTCAATTTCGAAGCTTGCTCTTGAATCACCATCTCTCGTTCTTGAATCCTCATCTGATTTCCGAAAGCCTAATCCGTTCGTGAATCTCGCTCAGCATCTCACTGGATTTCGCTGACCCACAACATCGATTCGCTTCATCATCACCTGCAGTCATTCAATTATTTTCAGTAGTATCTCCATCTCTTGACATATAAGGTAAATTCTTATTTATTTCTTTTTTAGGGTATCGTTGTTTTTGATTCGTGTCATTTTCTATAGTAAGGTATAAAATATAGGATCTGAATTTTTAAACGTTTAAAAATGTATTAGTTCTTGTTCTTTAGTAGCAGTTTACAGTTTATTTCTTGCACTGAATAGTGTCAAGAGATGATTGAAATCATCTTTTATGAACGCAATAAACCTTAACAGTGAGAGGACATGAAGAAAAGTTAGAAATATTTGAAACATAACATTTATACTAGTTGTGTTTCAATGTAAATTAGTTAAGGTTTGTTAAAAATTTGATAAAACAGTATAGGAATTGGAAATATCACTTTTCCCTGCTGATATTTTGGGTATAGCTATTTTAAGAATTATTGTTTATTTTTGTTTGAGTAATATCATTTTAACCATCTCTATTTTCTTGTGATAATTTTGGCCTTTTATTTTAGTGAAATGTGACATATCTTTTTTTCTTCTTTGATTTTTCTCTCTAAAAGAACATAGAATTTAATATTGGTCCTGATAAAAAATTTACGATGTTATAGTAATATGTATGTGTGTGTGTTTGTGTGTGTGTGTGCGTGTGTATATGTGAGATATGGTGTTTCATATTAGATAAACATTGAAACGTATATTTCTTCAACGAATTTAGTATAGAAATATTTTTAATATAGTAATATTAGAGGAATTGTGATTTATTTATTAATTGCTGCAATTTTATTTTCTAACATAATTAGAAATAGACTTGAAAAAAAAGAATTATATTTATCATTTACTAAACCCAACTATAAATAGTACTCTAAACTTAATATGCATTAATACTGACAATAAACCAAAGATAAATTTCAGCATCCATGCAGTTTTGAGCCTGTGCTTCATTTCTTAGGTTCTTGATATCTTCGAATTAAATAAAATTTCTCTATTTCAGTTCTAACAAATGAAATTGTCATCACAAGATTCACAACCTTATCTCATAAGACATAAATTTTTGTTGGTACAGCAGCTGCAGCTGTACACAACTTTGCTGAACACTTCACTATCATATAATTTTGATCGATATTTATTCAACTTGCTCCAAGATCTAACAAGAATCCCATGATGCCAATATATTTTGTTCCACAATTTAGAAACAAGTTCAAGATTTTTGATAAGGATGAGACATGCATCGTTGTTGTTCTAGACTTATAGCATGTGCAAATGGTTCTAGTTCAAGATTCCATGGATTTTTGGGGACAATAATAATTTTTCAATGTTCCACACTATGCATCTTTCTTCTCTATATGATTATTCTTTACACACTCGCTACACATCTGTTATACTATTTATTTATGATGTTTTTTGTAACAACTCGGAAAATCTGAACCAGTTTGAAAATTTTAAATTGGATATTTTAGTGAATTTTAGATATTTAAAATAAATTATTTTAAATAATAACGACGAAGAGTTAGTTTAAATCGATGTTTGAAAATAAATATAATTATTTTAAATTATAAACAAGGCCAGAAATGGCGCGGTAGTTTCAAAATTAGAATTCAAACTTTGGCTGACTGTACCGGGTGCAAAATAAATCGGATTTTAGTGAAACCAAAAATATTTAAATCTGTTAGTGAATATATTTCTAACGAATCTGAAAAATCGAAGTTTCATAGCGGGAATCAAAAGTTATGGCTAAATGAATTTTCAGAAAGGTCGCTATAGAGTTTATATAGCCCGTGAAAATAGCCATTTTGCAAACGACCTCAGAATTCGACGAAACCACTTTTGTTGGATCCGAGATATGAAATTTTTGCTATGTTTCAAATTTCATAATTTTTGAAGTTAGTAGGTGAGCGTGGCAAAGGAAAATGTGTTGGGTCGATTTCTGTTAAATTGGATCAACCAGAAAAGGGCCATTTTTCAAACGATCTCAGAATTCAACGAAACTAGTTTTGTTGGGACCGTATTGTCAAAACATAGCTAGATTTATTTTTCTGGGATTTTTAGAATCAGTGTGTGGCCCCGGAAAATTGAAATGCACGTTCAAATTAAATATTGAATGTTTATACTTTAATTTGAAGAATAACTGACTGTAACAGTCGAATTGGCTTATGAAACATATCCCATTGTGTTTGGGATGGGGTATTTAGCTAGGGGCGACAATTGTTGGGTTTGGATTGGTGTTAGTATGTGAAGAGGGGTATTTTTGGATTTTTAAAATATATAATATAAAAAAAATCTATTGGCCAACTCACTCTCTCTCCCCGCCGACGTTCTCTCTCACCGATCGACGAACGACAGAAGTTGTTCAATACTTCCCAGGCCGATTTCTTCCAATCCGCTCCACTAAACACCTCGACCCAGTTGAGAATTCTATAGAGATTTTCGAGAGCTTCAAATCCATATAACCCTTACCCTCTATCGTGTCGTGTGGAGCGAGATCTAAGCCCAGGAAGACTGGAACTTTCGAGCGCCGCCGTGACCTGATAATGCCGTCGAGTTGGGCAAATCCACCGCAGTTGTGAAGCTCTCTCGAAGCTCTATGAGGTAGCGCTGGCCGATCGTCCTGAAGTGGCGCGGATTTCAAAAAAAACATAAACCTAGGTTCGAACAGGAAAGGAAAGGTACGGGTTTAACTAATTTCAACTGTTTAATAGCACTTTAAAGCACTACGGTTTTTGATTTCGCGATAAAAATCATATCTTTTTCGTTTGTGGTCGAAATCCAGTGAAACAAGAGACAGTGGACTCGTGTGGATGTCTTCTACATTCTAGAAGAGACCGGATATTTTTCTGAGCCTTATGCTATTTTTGGTGGAGTGGAACCCAATGTGAGATTTCTGAATTATAAACGATATGGAATCAACGATGTATAAAATATATAGTCGAAGTATGAGTTATATAAGCGTTGTACACCACATGTATAAGCGTTGTATAAGTCGTATGTTCGATGTATAAGTTATATATTTGTTGTAAAAATAATATATGCGTTGAAATGAATTGAAGTGATATTGAAATGAAATCGAAATATAGTTATATACGTGTATATATATATATATATATATATATATATATATATATACTCCCCTCGTCCACAGACCATGGACGATATATATTGGTTGTGATATTGTTTGGATTATTGGTTGATGTGAAAGTTTGGTGAATATCATGAATGGTTGATTTGAAATGATGGATTGTGGTTGAAATCCCAATAAGATTAGTATATAGGAAAATTCGTCTGCGTACGAACTAGATATTGAAAATCCCCATTGTCAAAAGCTGCGAGGCTTTAAGGTAGAGCGAGGAGCTGTACTAGGGACGGTCCCGGTTTTAACTATCCTACCGTTATGCTGCCGAAATTTTCTGAAATATTTCTGTGTTTGATTTAAATTCATGTGTTGAATGTTAAAATAATATTCATGGGTTGAATGTTGAAATTAAATTCATGTGTTGAATGTTGAAATAAAATTCATGTGTTGAATGTTAAAATAATATTCATGTGTTGAATGTTGAAATTAAATTCATGCGTTGAATGGAGTTAGTTTATTGAATAAATTCTTTGAAAAATAAAACAACATTTTTATCATATATAGAGAGACTATATAAAATATTAGTGTTTTAAATAAATTGTTTTAACACCAAAAATAGCATTTTTACCTTATATATATAAACTATATAAAATAATCGTGTTTTGAAATAAATTTTTTTGCAATAAAAATCACATTTTTATTATATATATAAACTATAGAAAATATTCATGTGTTGAATAGAAATTCCTATGTGGAAATAAAATAAAAAAATTCATGTGTTGGAATAAATATCTGTTGGATAAAAATATCGTTTTTATCAAATATGTGAAGTGAAAAATGGTTTTGAAGTCGAAGAATCGATTATATTTATATATATATATAATTAAAATATATCGAATAACGAAAGCTGCAGTTCGTGTTTTGAAACCGTGATTTCAAACGATTAGGGCGGGAGATCCGACCGTCGGATTTTCCCGAAACCGAAACCGTTGGGTTCGCCTTGGAAATATCTTTCCAACGACACCCACTTTGTGAAGATCCAACGGTTGGATTGTCTGGAATGTTCAATTCAAATCTGAGGAAAAACAACACCAGAATCGATTATATTTATATATATATATATAATTAAATTAAATCGAATAACGACGCTGTAGTTCGTATTTTGAAATCGAAACTTCAAACGAGTGTACCGAGAGATCCGACCGTCGGATTTTCCCAAAACTGAAACCGTTGGATTCGTTTCGAAAAGATATTTCTAATGACATAAAATTTGTGGAGATCCAATGGTTAGATTTTTAGATATTTGTAAATCAAATCTGAAGATAAACAGCGCCACGACCGCGTTATGGCCTGAAGCGTCGTTTGAATAGATTGGCTATTTTTAAATAAATAAAAATAGCGATAAATTGTTATAAAATATTATAAACGATATGGAATGGAAATAAACCAAATTTACCCGGTTTAGTGGATATTTGATGGTTGAATGTGTTTGGCGTGAATTGTTGTCGAATAACTTAACCATTGAAATGAATTGATTTAAATTCTAAATATACGTGAATTGTTTGAAAAGGCCGAGTTAAATCTCATTTCAAATAATTGATCGGCGATAAGAAGTCGATGATGAAGACGGTGGATGAAGACCGGAGATCTTCACCTCGGTTGGATGATAATTGATGTCTTGATTGGGAGGCATCCCGAAATATTGATAATAAGTGGTGATCGTCCAGACGTGCTTGGAGATCGATGGAAATGCGAGGTATATAGTGCCTTCGGTTTCGTTCAGACCCAAAACGAACGTGTAAATGGAATGTGTGTCGGACATTGGATTTTGCTCTGTGTTGATTGATCCCTATTAAATATATATCTGTTTGGCGGCGGAGAATTTATTCTCTTGCTTAACGCCCTTCTCTGAGACGTACGAGCTTAGAGGTTATATATCGATAGAAATCAGTCGCATAGAGTGAATTGCCTGTGTGGCATGCCTAAGTGGCAGATGATCAAGGCTTCTGTTGAAAAGCACAGTCTTGTGGTTGATGATCAAAGCACGGCCTGTGTGGCATAGCTTTTTGTGTATAGCATTGATTCGCGAGCCTCACACCTCTGTATGAGTCAGAAACGGGAGAGGACATCAGGGAGGACATGCGTTTCTTTCTAGCTAGAGGTGGTGTCAGTGCTTAAACTGGCTGACATTTATATTATTTTCACCTATGTGGTTATTGCTGTTGCGAGGCGCCTCAGTTATATCGGTCGATCCGGGACCAATGGAGTTATTCGTTGGCTCATTTACGCCCCAAAGGGCGGGGAAACGCAGTGTACATGCATAATAATCCACATCGGTGGACCGGCCCTGACGATCCAAGGGTTGATGCGTTCTGATCCTGAAACATGGGCTAGATTGTCTCGAATTCGGTAAGGATTATCTTTTGCCTTGGTTCATGACGGAAATCCAATTTCCAAATACGTGACTTTGCGGTTTTGATTGTATACCTATATATATGGCGACATAGTGGTATGGGGCATTAATCTCGTCTATGATTGATAGTTATGATTTGAAACCTATAAACACTAGTAATAATATCAAATGCTTTTGTTTTATTCGTATCAAGCATATTTTGGCCATTATAAGGTAAAAACTCTATCCTCCGGTTTGCGTTGCTTTGTGTGATGGGAATTGAGTCTTATAATGGCTTCATTTTTATAAAGAGCATTGCGGTGTTTAAAAGATTTACTTGTTTTAAAGCACTGGCAATCCAATGGAGTAAACCCGTTCCGCGAAAGTGGCGTGGTCCTTTTATTAGCCATATTATAAAATGTGTAAAGTAGATTTCTCATACTAGTCCCATGACTGACTCGTAGTTTGTTTCACTTGCAAACTCGGGTGCCCCTCTTTCTACATGGGCAGCCTTGTATTCAGGTTTTAGCAGGCTCTTTCTGGATAGCTGGAGCTGAAGATGGATTCTATCATTTATCTCTCTTTATGCTGTTCAGCTCCTATTGTACATATTATGTTTTGTTTTCCGCTGTAGACATTTATGTATAGCTGAACTGTATTTTGTACTAAGGATGATCCTGTATACTGTGTAACTTTGATGATTATGTTTATCCAGTGTATTATTTGTACATTATCTGGTGTATTTATTTATTTCTGTTCTGTTATTATCTGTTTATGTGTTATATTCCAAAGATTACCCTTAATGCTGTCGTACGGGGTTTTGGGGTCGTCACATTTTTCCTTCATTTCTTGTAACTAATGTTTGAAACATGACAAGTGATTTAAAGAATTGTATTATTATTCAGTTAACATGATCTGATTTTGCAATACGAAATTAACCCTTTAAGCATTCCTAACAATTACAAGATTATTGTTATATTCTTTTGCATTCCATCGAAGTGTGCTATATTATTTGGCAACAAAATTAGTTTACTCGTATATCACTTTATTAATATTCATTTTGAAAAAGCTTTTTTTTTGATCATTCGTAAAGTTCAAAGAACATCCTTTTATATTATTATAATTATCTTTGAATGACACTAGAAAATAAGATTAAACAATGAAACATTTTTATAACTTCAAACTGCTTTTCTACAAATATTAGCAATTGATACAATATTCATTTTTAGGTAACTTGCTTCACATCAGTTTATAAATAATTAAATTGTGCAAATAAAAAATGCATTTTAAGTAGTGTATTAATGGATGCTTGTCCTATTTTTTGTTTAATCACATAAATTTTCTTATAGGAAGTAGTTCTATTTCCATTTTGAATTTTATTCAAAGTTGAGTAAAATTAGCCATCAACTTTAATAATCATTATTTTATGGTATTTAAGTTATGAGAATATGCTCCATGTTTTTGATGCATTACAGACATTTCAATATTAAGCTTGTAATATCAAAACAAATTGTGTTTATCTGTCATTTTCATTTGACTAAATTTTTTCCAAGCCATAATGATTAGTGGAGCTGCTCCATTTTTCCAAAGAACGTACAAATGATAAAGTATAATTTGAATGTGGACATGAATACGATCCGAAAATCAATTTTTATGAGCTAAGTCACAAAATTTGAATTTGGATGCAAAACTTGAACCTTTGTCATCATTATAAATGGTTAATTTTTATTTTATTTTGTCTAATCTTTTTTAAATTGATTCTATTCACTTATATCATGCTATTTTGCATGCTTTAGAATGAAAATTTTCAAGAAAAATGATTTTTTTTACATTCTTGTTTGCATGATAACATCACATATGTCAAACGTATAATTTTAACATTCCAAATTTAATTTCCCATTTTTATTTCATAAGCCTAGATAATTTATTAATCTTCATTAATAGGAATCAAACTCAATATGCAATGGAAATTAAAAAAAAAGTTGGAAAATATACTCCTTGATATCGAATGGTGCCATCTACTTTTATGCAACTTGAAAGTCATTTTATATGTATGTGATGAATTTTTTATATTGAGTAGAAATGGATAGAAGTTGGGTTCGTTTGCCTAATCGACACTGGTCTGAATACATAAATGGTATTAAAGATTTCATCCGGGTTGCCCATAATAATAAAGATAGCATGGAATGAGTGATGTGCCCATGTGGTAGTTGCAAAAACAGAGCAAGTTATCTTCATATTAATATAGTTAAAGAGCATTTATGGAACAATGGAATAGATAGAACTTATAATCGATGGGTGCATCATGGTGAAGATTACAAAACCCTATCTGATGATGATTACGATGATGGTTCCGATGAAGAGAACATTTCTAGTAGTGAAGAAGAAGGATCCAATGGATTGCATAACATGCTTGAAGAACTACGTGCTGCAACATTTGCAAATGTTGGAAATGCAATGCAAAATGAAGAATTTGCTAATTATTCTAATGCGCACGAAGTAAATTAAAATACTTTTGATAATCTTTTGGATGATGCAGTTCAACCCTTTTATCTAGGATGTCTGAAATTTACGAAGTTGGATTTTGTTGTAAAGCTGCTTCATCTAAAAATAATCAACAACTGGACTAATAAATCTTATAATATGGCTATTTAGTTGTTTAAAGCAGCGCTACCTATAGGCGAGACACTTCCAAAATCGTATTATGAATCGAAGACCTTAATTAGAAATTTGGGGCTTGGGTATGTACCAATTCATGCACGTATTTATGACTGTGTCATATTTTGGAAGGAATATGGGAATCTAATGAGTTGTCATATATGTAATGAGCCAAGGTATAAAGTTGTCAAAGGAAAAGGTAGGAAAATACCAAGAAAGGTTCTTTGATATTTTCCATTGAAACCAAGGCTTCAACGGTTATTTTCTTCAAAGATGATTTTTGAAGATATGAGATGGCATAAGGATAAATGTAACCCAGCAGAGAATGTACTCGTCCACCCGCAGATTCCAAAGCTTGGAAAGAGTTTGATAATGAACATGAGTGGTTCTCTAGTGATCCACCAAATGTTCGACTTGGTTTAGCGATCGATGGCTTTACCCCTTTTCATGATATGAGCAACTCATATAGCATGTGGCCAGTAATGGTCATACCGTATAATTTGCCACCTTGGAAGTGCATAAAGGAGACATTTATTTTCATGTCTTTACTCATACCTGGAACTAAAGAGCCGAGTAATGATATTGATGTGTACTTACGTCCGTTGATAGATGAGTTGAAAGAATTATGGGAGTATGGTGTGGATACTTATGACTCGGTAACAAAATAAAATTTTAGGTTACATGCAGCTTTGTTGTGGACGATGAACGATTTTCTTGCATATGGAAACTTGTCTGCGTGGAGTACTAAAGGGAACATGGCTTGTCCTATTTGCAACAAGGATACATGTTCTATGTATTTGAGAAATGGTAGAAAACTATGTTACATGGGCCGTCGTCGTTTTTTACCGTAGAAACATGCTTGGCGAACCCGTGGAAAACCAATATTTGATGGAAAGACTGAAAATAGAGAGCCACCAAGAAGATTATCTGGGAATCAAATGTTATCTCAATTAGAACATATCGAACAAAAGAATTTTGGGAAAGCTCCAAGTAACAAGAAAAGAAAGCGTACTGAGATCGAGTTGAATTGGACAAAACTGAGCATATTTTTTGAACTGCCTTATTGGAAAACAAACAAAATAACACACAATCTTGATGTTATGCACATTGAGAAGAACATTTTTGAAAATATCGTGGGTACATTATGGAGTATTGATGGTAAAACAAAAGATACAGTAAAAGCACGACTTGATCTTGAAGCGATGAATTTGAGGCATGAGTTACATACAATCAAAAGAGGAATAAGATCATCATACCTCCCACATCTTATGTGTTTTCATCTAAAGAAAGACAATCATTATGTGAATGGTTAAAATCAGTGAAGTTTCCAGATAGTTATGCATCAAATATTGCTAGATGTGTGAATTCAAGAGATTCTAAGATATCAGGAATGAAAAGTCATGATTGTCACATATTTTTACAGTGCCTTCTTCCAATTATAATGCGTGGTTTCTTGCCTCATCATGTATCTGAGACATTGATTAAGCTAGGAAGCTTCTTTATGGAGCTTTGTTACAAGGCACTAAAGTTGGATGTACTAGAAAGAATGGAAAAGGAGATTTCTATATTACTTTGCAACCTTAAGCAAATATTTCCACCTGCATTCTTTTACATAATGGTCCATTTAGCCATTCATTTGCCTTGTGAGGCAATGCTTGGTGGACCTGTGCATTATCGGTGGATGTATCCAATTGAAAGGTAATTCTTATTATTTCTTTTTAGTTAACATTTTTTAAAAAATAATGGTTTTATTTATTTAATTTAGACAATACATATAGATTTCTACACACATTAAAAAGATATGTTCGAAACATGGCACGGCCTGAAGGATCAATAGCAGAAGCGTATGTTGACACAGAATGTCTAACATTTTGCTCTATGTATCTCCATAATATTGAAACACGATTCAATCGTGAAGAAAGAAACTATGATAGTAGTAATACATCGCTGTGTACTGGTCTAAAGGTTTTCACCCAAAGTGCACGACCAATTGGAGCTTACAAAATTATCAAGCTTCAGAGCAAAGATTTTGATAAAGCTCGATATTACATGCTGAACACTTCTGATGAAATATCCTCTTACATAGAGTAAGCATTGAATTTTTTATATTATATAGTTGAAAGTAACATGATACTCTTATTTTGTGCAGACAATACACTTAGGAACATAATAATCAAAATGCAAACATGTTAAATGATGAACAAGAGAAAGGTCTTATTACATTGTTCGAACAAGTTGTAAGTGTTTATGTAGAGTTTATTAATGATATACCATGAATGGAATTTTTTTCTTACTTTTATACATTTGGTTGGCAGATGGAGAAAATGTGACATGAAAAGTCCGTGAAAGCTACCAATGAATTGTATTCATTGGCATGCAGACCTGATTTACGTATGAAAAGATATAGTGGTTGCATTGTGAACGGCATACGCTTTCACACAAAAGATCATGAAGCACATTTTAGGACCCAAAATAGCGGCGTGGTTGTAAAAGGACAACATCAATCAAAAGAAATTGATTTTTATGGTGTCTTGACTGACATTCTGGAATTAGATTACCTATTTGGAGAATACGTATATCTTTTCAAATGTGATTGGTGGGATCAAGGAACAAAAAAAATATGGCATATAAATAGATGATCATTTCACAGTTGTTAATACTTCTCGAATATGGTATAAAGATGATCCATTTATGCTGGCTACCCAAGCAAAGCAAGTCTTTTATGTTACAGATATTAAATTGCATGGTGATTGGCATGTTGTGGTAAAGGCTAAGCCCCGTAATATGTATGATGTATCTAAATTAGAAAATATTGAGCCAACAATGACAGTGAGGCATACCAACAAGAAGAGCAGCTTCCATACAATGACAGTGATGAAAATGAGGAAACAACTGCTTTATGTGAAAACGATGAGTTATGTGGTATTCAGTTGAATAGGGATGATATGGACCCAGAAGAAGTCAACGTGGATGTGATCACTGGTCGTATGGTTATGAATCAGATGGAAGATACTAATATTGATGAAAATGAATTTAGCGAAGAAGATGATACATTGATGGATTATTTTAATGAAGAAGAGAAAACATTGTCAAGCGATGATAGTGACACAGAATGATTATATGCCATCGTATCCAGTATGAATGAGAATGGATTACAATCTGTTATCAAAAAAATGATTTAGCTTTTTATGTCGTTCTCTAATATTTTCTTGCAAAAAATTGATTTGGATTTTGTATCTTTTTTTTGCAAACTTTTCTGATTTATTTTTGTTGTTAAAGAGATAGAAAGCCAAGAGATGTTCCAGTTCTCTTACTACCATATGGACATGTTATGTTAGTATGGTTATTTGATTTTAATTACTTTAATCAGACGCCTTATTGGTTATGTTTTACTGCTTACTGTACAATATATTGTGCCATAGGTCCCTGATATGTGTTGAGGTCACCTTCAGTTCATCTGAGCTAAACTTCATTTTGAGATTTTGTTATTTGTCCCTACAGTTTTGGCTGCTTGTTTTAGTGAGTTTAGAGTGTCATATTTTCAGCTAGAATTTTATTCAGTTTTTCATATGGTTTGCAATAGTGAAAATTTGCTTGTATTAATATGCTATGGTTTTAATTGGTTTATAGTATTCTCTATCATTAAACTTGCTTTTTGTGATCTTGCATATTTAAATGTAGTTCTGTAACACCCCACTTCCGTTAAGGTCACTCGCAAAGAGAATGCCTTAACTTCCCTGGAACGTTATAAGTAAACAGAATAGAAATTTACAAGATAGATATGTAAAATAGTAATTGAAAAATTTATAACTTTATTACAGTAGAAACAGAAATAAGTTTGGTTACATCACAATACCAAAACCCAAGTACACAAATATCAGTCTTATACAAAATCCTTCAGAATGCATAATTTTAAAGCCATAATCCCCAATAGAGAATGCCATAAATAGGTAGAATCAAAGCCAAGCAATATCTCAAGCACTTCTAGCACTTCAAGCAAATGGAACCTGAATCAAGCTCCTATGTTTCCACCCTGAGAACCTGGGGGGGGGGATGGAAGAAAAGAGGCGAAACAAACTAGGTCAGGCATAAGTCTGGTGAGTCCACTGACTTTCAGCATATAAACAAATAACAGTATCATGACATGTAAATAAAACTGGATGAGAGATAACCATAATAGGAGTAGCAGGTTAACAGAAGAGACAGGATGATATAGGCTAAACTAAGCTTCTTACTTGGTTTTCACTTCTCTGCACTAATACTAGTATAACAGAATTAAGTGTTGTCCTAATATCTAAACAGAAAACAGAACGACCTCTTCAGAAACACGATGCTAGTAATGGGCCTTTACCACCCTAACAGAGACAGATGTACAGAAATAGAATGTTAGTAATGGGCCTTTACTACCCGAACAGAGACAGACGGTTACAGAAACAGAAGCAGAAACGGAATCAGAGACAGAAACAGAATATTCCCTATGGAAACGGAATGTTAGAATTAGGTGTGCACTAGTAATGGGCCTTTACCACCCCAACAAACGGTACCACACAGAAACAGACAGGTGTTACCACCCCAACAGAAACAGACGGTACCCCGATAGAAACAGACAGACCTAAGTGTACCCTAAGTTCTACCCAAGCGATCAGCTCCCTAATACATAAATACCCTGTGCCGGCCCCACAGAAGGGTGTATCACTCCCTAATATAGACACAGACCTATTTACAGATGTCACGATGTCTTAAATCCTCAAAGCAGACCGGATCCATGCACGCACATGACCCGGTTGGAATGCACCATCAACACCCCTCGCCATTATCAGAGTGAACCTCTTATAGTTAGTTCAGTAAGCATATCCTGGACCCCTACCTAGTATTGGGACATAGTTTTGATACCAGAAAGGGTTACTGACTAATATAGGTCCCAAATAACAGATGACACAAGTAATTGCCCCTCCAAACCTTGTGTCTCCAGACTAACAGATTTCAGATGTACAAAGTTCATATCAACTAGTTCTCAGATCAGACATATAAGTTAACAAGTTTTCAAGCTAACATATCAGATATACAGATTAACAAGTTTTCAGACTTAACGGATCAGATATAAAAATTAACAGACTTACAGATTGTTTCACCTAACCTTGTATTGGGCCTACAGATTTTCAAACGAGTTTATCAGATTCATCGGTCCGGTTGATTTAACCTTATCTACCCAATATGTTTTAGGCATTATATTTATCTTAGATTTGCATTAATTAGATATTAATTCACAGACCTCTCACATTAGGTCGGTAGTTTGTGGCCGTTGGATGTGCCGGGCGGTTCCGGGCAGACTTCTACCACAAGCCAGACCTAATCTCGTGTCTAAGCATCTTTATGCCTACGACCTCTCACATTAGACTGACAGTTTGCGGTTGTTGGTTAAGCCGGTTGGGTCCGGGCAGGCTTCTACCGCAAACAGAGTCTAACCTCGTGTCTCAACATTCTTATTTTAGCTAAAGTATTCATTCATAGATTATGCCAATATCAGACTAATTATGCCAATTCAACAAATTAACTTCTTTACAAGTTACAGCAGATTATCCAAAGTTCTATTAACATGTTTTTCTCAATTTTAGATCGAACCTACTGATTTTCATACCCCAAATTACCGTATTCATTTTCAACAGATTTAGCAGATTAGGCAATTTAACAGATTTAATCATCCCTTAAAATTCCATTGACATACCTTGCTTAATCATAAAATTAAGCCTAATTTTACATGCTTAAATTATGGTCATAATTCAATATAACATATGCCCCAAATTTCTGGTTAAATTTACATAGTACAGAATATTCTCCAAAAACCCCAAATCATGATATACAATATGAATTATTCCAAATTATAGCCTTTGATTTCAGCGTATGTCAAATATCCAAAATCCCCATTTAGGCGTATTCACAATTAATAGTTATCCTATTTTAATATCGATCTTTTATGCCTAAATCATATATCCTTTTTCTTCCAAGTCATAGATCGTCATACAAACTATGCACCCAAATCTAGATCTTAAATTACAACATATATTATGTCCTCAAAATCGGATCCTGAATTATAACATGCATTATGTTCCTAAATTACAAGTCATATGTTGTCATACAATAATTCTCCTTCTTTCAAATCATAAACCGTCATATACAGTATGCCTAGATCTAGATCTTAAATTACAACATATGCCCTTTTCTTAAATCAGTCATGTCCAAATTATGCATCATTCATTATTTTCCCCAAATTTAGCGTTTGTGCGTCAATCTCTTATGAGATTTGGCTCAGGCTCGTGGTAACCTGGCTATAGAACAGAAGGAAGGAAGTGATACAGAATAGTTACAACAATAAGATAGATCCACACAGAAAAATGGATCTGATAAACAGGAATAAGATAGATCTACACAGGAATACAGATCTGATAAACAAGAATATGCATAATCTCCAATTCAGATTTATAACCATATCAAGATCATAATTAAATTTCATATCTGGAAATAACTGTACCCACCTTGGTTGGATTCTAAAAGAAAAAGGGTTGTAGTTGTTCTCTTTTAATCCTATTCAGATTGGAAGAAGAAGGGGAACTTGTTCTAGCTTAGGTTTCAGCAGAGTAACGACGCCATTGATTTATTTTAATATGAAATAAGGAACAGTATAGGCAAAATGAAATTGTGTGGATAGAAAGTGAGGTTTAGGGGTGTTTAAATAGCTTAGGAACAACGAATCTGGTCAGAATGGGCGTGTAAATACAGAAAAACGAATCTGTCCACGAATCTGGAAAAGGGGGGAGGTCGACCCCTAGGTCGACCCCATGGTCGACTTGTTTTACCCAAGTCGACCTGGGTCCTGGACGGGAATTTTCCTGCCCATCCCGGGTGTGTGATTTGAATTTCGAAACTTTGAATTCGAATTCGGGCTGGTTTTTATTTTAAATTCCTGAAACTTCTAAGTGCCATAACTTCTTCATACGGAGTCTGATTTACGCAAACTCGGACTCTATCTCAAGCAGAATTCCGAGACGAACGCAATGGCGTATCCTGTTTCCCTTAATTCTTCTTTAAAAAATTAATTATACTTTGTTTTGCTACTTTATGTTCATATAAAATACGGGGTGTTACAAGTTCTGTCATAAATCAAATCTTATGTCTCATTATGCCTAAGGAATTATACTGTATTATATACCGTTTTGAAAGTAAGTCCCTGTGAGGCTTATGCTATAATAATAAAATTACATATACACCTCCATTTTAGTTTTCTAGCGCCATTTTCTAATTCTCTAAATTCAAAATTTTCCCTCATTTCTACTTGAAAAGTTGATGGAAACAGATGATTCCCTACAGGTTCCTTATTAAAAGCATAATGTCCTTTTAAAGTACTCCTATTCATTAGAGCTATGATCATATTTAAGTTTGAATTTGTAAATTATTTTTGTGCTTTAAATATGTGCGTTTGCCAGAACAATGTGTCCATGCTGATATATCCTAGTGCAAATGCCATGTTGATAGCCTAACCCTAAGATATAATCTATGCACCCATATTAGTTTAGTTAACACATATAATCCATGAAGAGAGCATGTTAAGCATTAATATTTTAGTACTTCATATTGAGTGCATGGTCTTAATTTCTATTGTCCTAGATTGGAAAATGATATTGGATTTGTTTGTGGTTGTGCTCTTAATTTATATGCACATTGCTTACTCTTTTTTTTAGTTATGGCTCCAGGTACTCGAGCAAACTCATGGACTATTGCTTCACTGGATGCACGGTTGATGCCAGAATCAGTAGCTATTCCTACAACATTGTCAAAGCCACAATCTGTTGTTGTTCCAAACTCATCATCAAGGAAACAAGTTACCACATCCGCATCACAGTCTTGTGATGGTAAGAGTATTATTTTATTTGTTTGGAGATATTATATGTTAATTTGTTTTTGTTTAGTTTTTTCCTCTTTCAAACAATCATCTATTTGTTTTGGTACTCTTTTTAGCTTTGGTGATAAGGAAATATTTATCTGAATCCACTGTTATATCTTTTCCACAATTCCCTTTTGCCAACCACATTCATATCCCTCTCATCTATCATTTTCTTCCTGACATTTAGCTTTAGTGATATGTTTTCTATTGTTTTTTTTTAGGAAGACGGGTGTGTAGCGTGGCACTACACAGCCGGTTACGCATATATATAATTAGCTACATAAATATCTGGTTGACAAGCCCAACCAGTGGCATAAAGTTCCGCCAAGAAGGCCAAAGTAGATAGTACCAGCTTACTACAATGCAAAATTATACATCAGATAGATCAGAGCATACCATAACTTATTAGATTACAAGCCAAAATAAAGTAAAACAGATAGCATAAATGCACTGTGCCGATCAGCGCGGGATCTGGGTGCTACTTTCTTGTGAACCAGGCAAATGAGGCATAGGCAGAGTTAGCCTTAAACGAGCAGGCCTGGTCGATCCTGTCTAAGAGTCGAAAAGATGCAAGATGTGATGACAAATACCCAACAGAAGTTTCTTTGGTCCGCCGAAGATATGAGCGTTTCGTTCCAACCAGATACTCCAGGCAAAGAGAGCCACTAAGGAATCCAATATAGGGTCTGGGGGGTTATGCTGCCAATATTCAAAAAATGAGTGAATCGAGGGGATAAAACCAAGAAGGAAGGAGCTGATTGCAGCCCAAACCACATAGGAGAAATCACATTCAAAAAAGAGGTGAGTGACAGATTCATTATGACTGTTACAGAGGAAACAAATAGGATCGATATAAATACGATCTTTGGTGTTGATGCGATTATGAATGAGTAGCCATTGAAAGAAGATAACGCGGAGAGGAAGATGACAATTCCAAACACGAGTGAAAGTGAAGCACCTACCTGGATGAACAAGGAATTTATAACAGGCCGCTACAGAGAAGTTGGGGCCCAAGGCCCAAATAAATCTATCAGGATCCGGGTTGAATTGGGTTGAGCTAAGGATATGATCAATGCACACAAGCTCATTAATCGTTTCTAGCCCAAAATAGGTGGAAGGTAAAAAGCCCAATGGGCCCAGGGAATGTGCTGAAGCAACTGACAGGGGATTAAATTGGTTTAATAATGCCAAATTTGGAAAAAGGAGGAGAAGGGGATCTGTTCGTTCCAAATATCCATCCAAAATAAGCAATAGTTTCCATTATTGACTATAACGTGAAAGAGAGATTTTATTCTGGGGATGGTGGATAATACTTCATTCCAGAAAGGCGAAGGATTAAAAGAAGGGCTGAAGTGAAGGATGAAGAAGGGGTTAGCTTGATACAGTCTGTGAAGTATCTAGTCTTTCCAAATAAATTGCCCTGGGGTAAGGCAGCGCCAAAGCCATTTAGCCAGAAGCGCCATATTGAAGATAAAGAGGTTGTGAATTTCAAGTACCCCATTGTTCAACGGAAGGCAAAAAGTTTGCCAATTGATTAGTTTCTTCAATTTACCCCCATTCCAGAGGAAAGAGCTTCTCTATTGTTATCACTTATGATTAATTAATATGTTTTGACATGAATGGAATCAACAGATTTTCTCTATTATCATCAATCAGTAGATGTTTTAGGACTCTACAACATCATTATTACGTACCTTGGTTTTCTTTGGACCAATTGGCATAATTTTCAATCGCAATTTATTTCATCCCCTCTGTTTGTGGATTTACTCAACCTGCACTTTGAAAATATGGCTGCATTGAGGTATTACATTTCATACATGCTAATAAAAACGTTTGTGTTAAAGTTTTCTCACGCTCAATTGCCTAAACACTTAATCTATTTTACAAATTTTCTTAACATGGAAATTATTTATGCTTACATTTCATAGTAGCATAATACCTTATTGTTGTATTACCATTTGCTAAGTCCACACAGTTAATGAATAATATGATGTATGTTAAACAGCTTCTGCGCCATCAGTACCTAGCACAAAACAACTCCCTTACGAAATATTTAAAAGCAGCAGGTCAAAAGCCTAAAATAGAGATCAAACAAGGGATGGGAAGACCGTTGGGGCAATGGGCCAAGGAGTTTGCAATAGAAGTTGGGATAATCTGTCGCACATATGCACCTTTGACATGTCGTGATTGGAGGCTTGTTAAAGGACCTTGTAGGCATAGGTTGCACAATCGTATTCTAGTAAGTGATTTTTCTTTTTTTTTCAAATGCAAGCTCAATTTGAATTTCATATATTTAACTTTGAAGCTTAATTATTATTATATGTAGGAGAAGTTTGATATTAACCTCGATGTTCCTCATGTGAAGCGGGCTGTAGACCGTTATTTGGGGCAGTGATTTAAAGACTTTAGGT
Organism: Allium sativum; assembly: GCA_030737875.1. Taxonomy (NCBI): domain Eukaryota; kingdom Viridiplantae; phylum Streptophyta; class Magnoliopsida; order Asparagales; family Amaryllidaceae; genus Allium; species Allium sativum. The sequence continues at coordinate 1,038,006,107 of CM060916.1, read as the reverse complement.
GCAGACTGCACAAACACTATCGGAATTTCGAAAATGCAGAACAAAGCCGTCAAAACCTTTACATAGGTGTCATAGATGAGAAGTGGGAAATTGTTTGTGGAATGTTTGAAACAAAAGAATTCAAAGTAATAAATGCATTTAAAATGGTTACATTACCTATTTATATATGGTATATATTGTTAACAAAAAATTAATTTTCAGGAACTCAGTGCAAAAATAAAATTAGCAGATAGCAACTCAAAGTGAATCATTGTGCAGGATCCAAGCCATTTGCACATTACAGAGACGAAATGGTAGTGTGAATTGTGCATTTATAAGTTTACATACTATATTATACTGAAAACCTTGGAATCATCACTTTTATATGATTTTTATTTTCATAATAGCGTGACAAAGAGACTCAACAGCAGCTAGGCAGAATTGAGTTATATCGCTTAACTCACACAAAAGAAAACAAGTGACTTGCCCAGAAGTTGAAATAAATTATGTAACTATTATATTTTATAATCGGATGCTGATAGTTTCTTATCCAAGATTATATTTTATAATCGGATGCTGATAGTTTCTTATCCAAGATTATATTTTTCTTAATGACATGTAATTTGTACTTGTAGAACCGTATGATTGATCTCCATAAGCAGTTTGCACTTGAAGAATCCACTTCAATGACTGAAGATGATATATGTGATGAAGTACTGGGTACAAGGCCAGGATATATAAAAGGCCTTGGGCATGGCGTGCTAGTGTATTCGACTTTAAGTAGCAGTCAGTTTGATTTATGAAGTGTTATCTTAAGGGCAGAGAATGCAGAAAGGCGTAACAATGAGCTCACCGCCCAATTACAAGAGCAGAATCTTGAAGTGCAAAAACAAAATCACAGAATCGAAGAGATAGAAAATTGGCATAACACCATGGCAGCACGTTGGGATAGCTTCATGCTACATTTTAATGGCACAGGACCTTCTACATGGTAATAATGCTACCTATATCCAATTTACAATAGAATTGAGTTAAGTGATTTACATTACTGATTTGTATCCAATTTCAATATGTGAACTTTCAAAAAAAAAAAATCTGTTTTAATGCTAAATGGACATTTAAAGGAGTAAAAAAAATCAAGCCATTTAATAAAATGAACATCATCAAATTAAAAGCCAAATATTACTATATTAGATATCTATGTTTACCGTTGATTAAACTATACAGCCATGCCATATATATAATAGCATTGGGTGTACGTGTCTTCCTTTTAGCTGAATGAATATAGGATTTTTTAGGCTTTCAAAGCTTTTATTATATGAATTGTGACCAAACAGTTGATGTAAATAACATATTGTGAACAAGGCAGGACTACCCTGAATTACCAACTGCCAAAATTTTAAGCTTGACTAGATTATGCTTTAATTTAAATTATCCAAACTTATATATTGGAGACGAACCACATATGAAAGCAAGGTAACCAATAGTAGCATGGTACCTTTGCCATGTCAGTAAATCAAACTTATCACCAAATAAATTTGTGTTTAAGGGCCTAAGTTTAACTTTTACCAATTTACATCCATACACAAGGGTTAAGATATTCACATCTGGTATTTCTTCATTTCTTCAAATAGAATTTCTACCAAGAACTGGTTTATATTTCTAACTTATATATAGTTTTACTGCAACGGTCAAAATATTTTTTGTTTTGTTTACTACTGAAAATATATTAAATGAATAGAATAAGATTAATCCATTTAACAAAATAATCATGACTAGGCTAATCACCCCGGGTAAATATATGTAATATATGTTTTTACTGTTAAGTAAACCGTTCAGTGATGCCATATATAGCAGCTAATCTTGATAAAATGTGTTTGGTATTTCCTATTAATATTGTCAAATATCATTATGTATTATATTTATATTCCTTTTAGCTGAAGTTTATATGATTTTTTTTTGCGAATAAACTTAATTTTTTTTATTTCATGAGTATATTTGCTAAAGCTAATTTGATCTTGCAGATTATTTCTCGGGATCATGGAATTGGCACTGGCAAGCATTCGGTGTCTGTTTTTTTCTTTTTTCTTTTTGATGTTCTGACGGTTAGATGACTTTGTTGGTGAGGAAAAATGTAAATGGATGTATACTATAGATTCCATCATAGCAACTGTTTTTTTGATACTAATACGAAAATCGTATTTTGAGAAGCACTGATTTTAGTATGGCATTTGTGCATATAAAGTCGAAATGTATACTTTGATTGTTTTTTATTGTTTGTGTAGATTTGTGGTGAGAAGTTGTGGTTGTCAATTTGGGGATGGTTGTGAATACTGGGCGAAACTGTAGTTTGGTAGGGGGAATTGGAAATTGCCTACGCAGGTGTGTCTGAGCATTACTGACAGATTTGCTGAAGGTTAGTATAGGAGATACCATTATAGTGATGGGAGGAAGCAGGTTTCAGGTTGCTTAAGGGGTTGGTGGTTATTGCCACTTGAATAATATGTTTATATGTGAGGCATCAGCTTTCATATTTGTGTTACTAGAAATCAAAAAGTTTTGGGTGATGAAACAAGGAAGAGGGCGGATTGTTATTGAATGTTCAGTTGGTAAGGACTAAGGAGGGTGTTAGCACTGTGTGAAGTGGTTGGCAGTTGAAAAGAAATATGGCAGAGGGGTCCTGGTTCAAGTTTATCAGAACATGAAGTTTTTCCATTTGATTTTTTTGAAGGTAATTGAATGTACAAACTAGCTTGTTATTGTTTTTATGTGTGTATGCATGTCATTGTGCATACTATTTTCGCCCTAACCTACATTATATTAAAATGAATATCGCCATATAAGTTAATGCTGTTTATTTGTCCAGCTTCTGAGGACGATGATGTGTGCATAAACTCCTACCCCAGATTTGTCAATTTAACAACATATGCACCTCAGGTACTTATTGTTTTAACTTGATTTTCACATCATGACAAGCTTTACAGTGCATTTATATAGGATATACTTGTTTTTTGACATTGAGATGTATTATTCAGCTGATTTCGAACTTTGAATATATATATATATATATATATACGTGAATAAAAATGGCAGCCGCCTATGGGTATACCCCAAACCCTAACAACACAAACTCAGATCTAGGGTGGAAAGAGGTTAGAAAAAAGAAGACAAGCTTTGCTAATGTAGTTGCAGGTAAACGCCCTCAGTCTCAAGGAAGCAAACCACCTGTAAGTGGACAAAGCCTTAACTTCAAGGCTGGAACTCGAAACTGGAAGGACGTTTTGGCTGGAAATACTCAAATCGCTGGCGAAGTCCAGCAATTCGAAGCTGAAAAGGACGAGGAGGGGGATTACGCGATATTTGACGATCTAATCTATACTGAAGCGAACAATATGTAGACGAACTTGATCTATATCTACTTGATAGATAAACGCCCATATTATGTTCACTTAAATGCTTACATAAGGAGAGAGTGGAAACCTAAAGGCAGCTGGAACGTATTTGCAAGAGAAAATGGGTTATATTTGATAAAGTTTGTTAACCAAGAGGATTGCAACAAGGTGTTGGAGACTGGCCCATGGTTCATGGACGGCAGGCTCATCTTCACCAAAAGGTGGGAACTGAATCTCAAATTAGAGCGAGACATGCTAGAAACACACCAGGTCTGGATTCTATTACACAATTTGGATCTCACTCTTTGGAATGCCAGAGGCATTAGCAAGTTTGCAAGTCTGGTCGGTAACCCGCTTACAATGGACGAATGCACAAAACGTGTTACCAGACTCAAATATGCAAGGGTGCTCGTTGAAATTAGAGCAGACAGTAACATTAAAAAGCAAATAAGAGCAAAAGACAAACAAGGCAACACATACTATCAGAGTGTAGAGTACGAGAACCTTCCACCGATTTGCAGTACCTGCAGATGTTTTGGCCATTCTGATAGCCAATGCGACACCACTTTTCAGCAAGTGTGGCAGATGAAAAAGCTTGGAGACAATATTACAAACGATGATCAGCACAACAAAACAGGAGGCATTTACACTATGCCATCATCCAGCCTAGATACTAGTTTAGATAATTTACAAATATGTACAGAGGACCAAAACACTGACATCGACGACGAGCGGGGGGGGGTGTGCAGCAGCCATCACAGGCCCAACTGGACCAGAAGGCAGTGCTGGTATCTCAGGCACAAACCCAGAGCAGTCAGACCAATCAATTGGACCTAGTTCCTGAAACAACAACAAACTTTGTAAGGTTAGATGTTAACCTTAATGAAACAGAGGAAGTGGGCAATATTTCAAATGCTGGCAAATACACAAAACTAAATGACAAATATGACGAGCAATTCAAAACTGAAGGAAAGAAAGGGAAGAACTTGTCTGGGCAAGTGGTATCTCCTAAAAACTTGAGGAGTAACTCCCTCAAGAACAAATGTCAATCATAAGTTATAATGTGAGAGGTCTAAATAATGATATTCGTTCTTTAGACCTCTATAATCTTAGGAGGAGCCTTAATCCTTCTATTATGGGTATAATTGAGAGTAAAATGAATAATGAGAATGTCAATTACTTTGAAGAACAACTGGGCGCAGGTTGGTCAGTTATTCACAACAATGACGCTGGCAGTAAAGGCAGAATCATTTTTGCCTGGTCCAGAACAGTTTGGGATATAATTGTTAAGGATAAAGATGATCAACAAATGACTGTATTGGCTACAAACACTGGGGGATTAGTGCTATGCATTACAACAGTATATGCTAGCAACTTAACTAGTCACAAAGTGTCTCTTTGAGGCAAAATCACTCAACTTTCAAAGCTAATCACTGAACCTTGGATAATTATGGGGGACTTTAATGTTGTATTGCGAGCTGAAGAGAAACATGGGGACTTACTCTTAGAGCAACACAACTATTTGCATTCAGTGACTGCTTGCTAGCTGCAGGGTTGATTGAACCAATCCATGGGGGACTGAAATTCACATGGAAAAGTGGAGAAGTTAGGAAAATCGCATGTAAGCTAGATAGAGCATTAATTAACATGCAGTGTATGAGGAAATTTGCTGACATTAAGGTAAATATTCTACCTAATTCAACAAGTGATCACTGCCCGCAACACATTACGCTAAAAGAAATGGAAAAAGGAAAACCATTTAGGTACTCCAATGAATGGCATTTAATTGAAGGGTATCACTCAACATTTGTTGCTGAGGAGCTCACTTAATCTGAAGACAGCCAATGAATGGCATTTAATTGAGGGGTATCACTCAACATTTGTTGCTGAGGAGCTCACTTAATCTGAAGACAGCCACCTTTATCATCTTGTGAAATTTCTCAAAAAAGCCAAGGAGATACTCAAACAGTGGAACAAAATCAGACCAAAAGAACATGATAAATTGGTTAAACTTGAGAAACTTAATGAGGAATTACTGCAAAGAATTGATAGGGGAGACAATTCAGATGAAACTTGGAGGCAGTACTATGATGCTCAAGCCCAATTAAAAGACCAGTACATCAAAGCTATTGAATTAAAACAGAAGGCTAAAGAAAAGTGGCTCACTGAAGGGGATGAATGCACCAAATTCTTTTATACCAAAATGGCAGTGAGGAGGAACACCAATTACAATTTACAAATGTATGATCAAAATGGTAGCATGTGCATGGACATGAACAAATTTGAAGAAGATGCATTGCAATACTTTCAGGAACTGTATAATGGTCGAACTGAAGAAAACTTACCACATGTTGCAACTCGAAGATTGGTGAACTCTAGTGGTCGAAGACTGCTGCTAGCCAGAGTTAGTGAGAGAGAGGTGTGGGATACCATCAACTCTATTCACATCGACTCCTCTCCTAGGCCTGATGGGCTAGGCTCTAACTTCTTCATAATCCATTGGCACAATCTAAAAGACAAATTGACATTAGCTATACAAGAAACTTTTGAGTTAGGTAAAATTCTGAAAGAAATAAATCATACATTCATTTGCCTTATTCCCAAATGTGATAAACCTACTAATGTTGCAGATTACAGGCCAATTGCTTGTTGTAATGTCATTTATAAGATCATTAGCAAAGTGTTGTGCAATAGATTGCAGATGATTCTCCCAGATGTAATTGCTGAATGCCAAAGTGCATTTATAAAAGGAAGAAGCATATCTGAAAACTCCTTACTGGCCCATGAGTTGATAAGAAATTTCAACAAGAAAGGGGTTGATCGTATGTGCTTAAAAGTGGACTTACACAAGGCTTATGATAAAATTAGTAGACATTTTATCACTCATATGCTTACATGCATGGAATTTCCAGTCAAAATAGTGGACCTGATTAAAGAGTGCATATCAACCCCCACTTTCTCGATACTAATTAATGGAATACCTAAAGGCTTCCTAACCAGTAACCGGGGCATTAATCAAGGCGATCCACTCTCACCTTATTTATTTGCTGTGGCAATGGAGTACTTTACACTTCAAATGGAGATTGCTTGTCATAACAAATGGGTGCAGACAATCCACAACATACAACCCAGTATCTCACACTTATTGTATGCAGATGATTTGCTCATTTGCATCAAGGCTGATGTGGAGGCGGCTGGTCACATTAAAGACATATTTGCTAACATGGAGGTAAAGTGTGGCTTAAAAGTTAATGAACTGAAAACTAAATGTTATTTTAATCGAACTTGCGGGAACAAGACACAAGTTCTAGATGTGTTGAAAGTGCAAGAAGGAGAACTGCCAGTGAAATAACTAGGGGTGCCACTGTCGTCGAATAAAATCACTGACAGGGAATGCACTAGCCTAATCACAAGCATTAGGGAAAATTGTATGGCTGGAGTTCAAGACTGTTATCATTTGCTGGAAGGATAGAACTGGTGAATACAGTGGTTCATGCAAAGGTCAATTTCTGGCTACAAACATTTCAACTACCAGATGCATCAATTGAAAAGATAGAGAAGGTGTGTGCTGACTTTATATTGTGTGGTGGACTACACAAGATAAAATTTAAAGAGCTGTGCAGGCCAAAGGATGAAGGAGGTGTGGGTCTTAGAAATATTAAAACTATGAGAGAGGTCTTCACTTTAAGACAAGCATGGAAAATTATCAACAATCCAGGATTATGGGCCAGGTGGATGAATAAGAGATATTGTAGAGATAACTTCTGGTTAATGAAAGAAGATAATAATGCCTCCACCACTTGGAAAGCAATATTGAGAGTCAGAAGCGTTTTAGCCAAACATTGCAGAAGAGAGAGTGCCAATGGGAATGAAACAAATTTATGGAAGGATCCTTGGATAAATGGGAAGTCACTGATTGATACTCATGGGTGGGACACATATTCAGCTTATGGATGTCCAAATGAGCCAGTAAACTGTAACACCCCGTATTTTCTGTGAACGTATAAGTAACAAATCAAAGGATAATTAATTTTTAAAATAAGAATCAAGGGAAACGGGTTGCGCTATTGCGTTCGTCTCGAAATTTTGCTCGAAAACGAGTTCGAGTTTGCGTAAATCGGAGTAAATATGAAGAAGTTATGGCCTTCCAAAGTTTCAGAAATATTCAGAGTTCAAGACAGCTCGAATTCGAATTTCAAACGCAAAACAGACTGGGCAGGAAATTTCCCGCCCAGACCCAGGTCGACTGGGGAGTCGACTGGGCAGTCGACCCCCCAGACCAGGTCGACTGGGCAGTCGACCTGGGTGTCGACCTGGTCCCCGAACCTGGTTTTGGGCCTGGGTGCATTCTTATGTATCTGGTCTCGTTTTCTGCCTAGATTCATCTGCCTAAACCTATTTAAACAGCCCCAAACCCTAGCCTTCTCTACAAACAATTCTATTCTGCTTCTCCTCTGCCTCTGTTCTAAATAAAAATGGCGTCGCTACTCTGATGAAATCAAAGCTAGAAGCTAATCAACAACAACCTAAGCAACTCAATTCAAACTAGGGATTAAAGCTTCTGCAATGATTCTACAACAATTAAAGTTCTTTCTTTAATCCAACCAAGGCAAGTGCAGTTATTTTCCGATATAAACTTCAGTCATACTTGTGACATGATTGTAAATCTGAATTTGAGATTGTGTATGTTCTGTTCTGATCTATTTTATTCTGTATCTCTTCTTCTTTCTGTTCTATAGCCAGGCTACTACGAGCCTGCGCCAATTTCCTAAGAGGTTAACACACGAATGCTAAAATGTTTGGGACAAATAATGAATGTGCCATAATTGGACATGGCTAATCTGTGACTGATTTAAGAAAAAGGACAGTGGTTGTAAACTAGATTTAGATCTATGCATATTCTGTGAATTGGGAGAAGAGGAACCATAGTATGTTAACATGTGACTTGAGACATTGGACATAACGCATATTTTGAATTAAGATCCGTTATAACTAGATCGTTGGGCATATTGTTTATATAAAAATTCATGATTTGAAAGAGAATATGACTTAGGTGTGAAGATCTATATTAAGATTTGATAACTATCAAATGTGAATAACACCTAAGTAGGAGATTTTTGAATATATGACACTCGTTGAAATCGATGGCTATATTTGGTATAATTTATATGTGAATTTTTTGTACTAGGCAAGTTGAACTAAATTGGGACATGTAAATTATGACCATAATCTGTGACATGTAAATTTAATGCAAAAGTGGGGTATATGATCATAGTGTGAATCATGACAACTATTTAGGCATGCAAACTTAGGCCAAGTTTATCATTAGGCAAGATATGTTTGTGAAACTTTAAGTAATGATTAAATCTGTTATATTTGCCTAATCTGCTAGTTCCGTTATATTGCTTAAGCTGCTAGTTCTGTTATATTGCTTAATCTGCTAGTTCTGCTCTACTGCCTAGTCTGCTAGATCTGTTCATCTGCCAAATCTGCTAAACTAAATTTGTTGAGATGCCTAAACTGCTAAATCTGTTGAGATGCCTAATCTGTTATCTGCTAAATCTGCTAGTTTGCCTAAACTCCTAAATCCGTTAAGTCGCCTAATCTGAAAAATCTGTTATCTGCTATATCTGTTTAGTTGATATATTCAGTCTGTTATTGACATAATCTGAATTAGCTATGAATAATTGACATGTATATTAGGCGTGGGCATAAATGGTAAATTATTAATTAATTGGCCGCAAAGATGAACATGGCTAACTCGAGGTTAGAATGAGTTTGCGGCGTAATTCTGCCCGGAACCGCCCGACAAATCCAGTGGACGCAAACAATAGGTTCTAATGTGAGAAGTTAGTCGTAACGTGCTTGAAACCCGAGGTTAGACTCAGTTCGCGGCAGAAATCTGCCCGGAACCAACCGCCCTAACCAGTAGCTGCAGACTGTCAGTCTAATGTGAGAGGTCTGGGCATTAATATTTAATTAATGAAAATCTGAGAGAAATATGATGTCTAAAACGTGTTGGGCGGATAGGGTTAAACCCACTAGACTAATGAATTTAATAAATCTGTTCCGTGAGTCTGTAGGCCCAATTACAAAGTTAGACAAATCTGTAAGTCTGTTAATCTGTAACTGGTTAATCGGTAAGTCTGTTAAATCTGTATATCTGATCCGTTAGTCTGAAAACTTGTCTGTGAACTAGTTGATCTGAATTCTGTATGTCTGAACTTGTAAACAAGTTAATCTGAAATCTGTTAGTCTGGGGACACAAGGATAGGAAGAGAATTACTTGTGTCATCTGTTGTTTGGGACCCATATTAGTCAGTAACCCTTTCTGGTATCAAAACTTTGACCCAACAGTAGGTAGGGTCCGGGCACGCTTACTGAACTAATTATAAGCGGTTCATTCTGATAATGGCGAGGGGTGTTGATGGTGCGTTCCAACCGGGTCATGTGCGTGCATGGATCCCGGTCTGCCTCTGAGGATGTAAGACGCCGTGACATCTGTAAATAGGTCTGTGCCAATTGGTTGTCACTTTAGGGAGCGATACACCGTACTGTGGGGCCGACACAGGGTATTTATGTATTAGGGAGCCGATCGCTTGGGGTAGGGTTTTAGGGTACACTTAGTTCTGTCTGTTTCTGTTGGTACCGTCTATTTCTGTTGGGTGGTAACACCTGTCTGTTTCTGCGTGGTACCATCTGTTGGGGTGGTAAAGGCCCATTACTAGTGTACACCTAATTCTACATTCTGTTTCCATAGGGATTAATCTGTTTCTTCTTCTGTCTGTTTCTGTTCGGGTGGTAAAGGCCCATTACTAGCACTCTCTTCTGTGGAAATTATTCTGTACCCGTTTCTGTTTCAGTTTAGACATTAGGGTGACACCTAATTCTGTTATACTAGTGTTAGTGCAGAGAAGTGTAAAGAAATAGCTTATGTCATTCTGTTCTTCTGTAATATCCGTTACACCTGTTACTGTTATCTCTCATCCAGTTTTATTTTCATGTCATGTTATTATTATCTGTTCATAACTGAAAATCACTGGACTTGCCAGACTTTATGTCTGACCTTGCTTGTTTTCGCCCCTTTTTCTTCCGTTTCCCCCCAGGTTATCCAAGGAGGGAATACTTTGGCTTGATCCGGATTCCTTCTGCTTGAAGTGCTTAAAGTATGGCTTGGCTCTGTATAGCTTCCGTTCTGTGGGGATTATGATTTTAAAGTTTTGTAGTCTGATTGCTTTTGAACAAGGCTGATATATATATATGTACTTGAGTTTTTGGTAAAGTTGTAACCAAACTGATTCTTTTTCGATGCAATAAAGTTACAAAGTTTTTCAAGTACTATTTTTATATCTGTCTTGTAATATTCTGTTCTGTTTACTAAAATGCTCCATCAAAGTTAAGGCATTCCCTTTGTGAGTGACCTTAACGGAGGTGGGGTGTTACACTTGGTATCAGAGCTGAAGGTTACCAGATTGGGTAAAGTTTTTGAAAACTATTTTCAAAAAGGTTTTGAAAGGAAGTATTTTCGAAAGTAAAGCCTATTTTTGAAAAACATAACCCCCGAGAGCCATATATCTTACCTTCAGTCCTTTTTGTAATTGAATCTTTCCTTTTTCGTTTCAGCATGTCTGAAGCATCTGATATACCAGAGGGTGTTCAAGTACCCGGTTGGTTTCGTCAATATCTTGAGGCTAGGACCGCCGCCGCAGGTCCAGCAAATGATCCCCCTCCTCCACCCCCTCCTCGTGCAATTTCTTTCTCAAAAACCTGTAGAGATTTTAGGGCCATGGGTGGAAAGGATTTCAAGGGAACTGAATCATTCGTAGAAGCGAGGAACTGGCTCAAAGAAACTGAGGATCTATTCGTTATCTTCGAGGTGGACATAGGCAGAAGGTACAGTTGGCGGTATGGCCGCTCAAAGACGAAGCTTCCTATTGGTGGGAAGTCACTAACGCCGAGAGGCCAGTTGAAACATGGATGGATTTCAGAACAAGGTTTGAGACAAAATTCCTCTCGCAAGCTGAACGAAGTCTACAACTGGAAAAGTTCTTATCTCTTAAGCAAGGAAGTATGACGGTCATGGAATACGTCAACCTGTTCAACCAACTGGCTAGGTTCGGATTGGATTTAGTCAACACTCAGCATAAAAAGGCTCTCCGCTTTGTTAAAGGATTGAACGAGCCACTGCACAGCCTAGCCATGACCCATGTACCTATGGGAGCGACTTACGAGAAATTGGTGGACATGGCACTACTGCACGAGGAAGACAAGGGCCCGAAAGGGACAAAGAAGGAAGAACCACAGAATAAGAAAGCATGGCCCAAAAAGGAAACACAAAAGAAGGATGAGAAGTCTAAAGATAAGGAAGGGAAAAAGTGCTTTACTTGTGGAAGCTCAACTCATCTGAACAAGGATTGCAGAGAAAGGAAGGGCACTTGCTTCAACTGTGGTGAGATGGGACACTTCACTAGGGACTGCCCGAAGAAACTAGGGCAAGGGCAGAGGGCGGAACCCACTTCTGGAGGACAGGTAAATGCTCAAGGGACTGGTAGATAGGGTAGAAATAAGAAAATTTAAGTAGAAGGTTTAATTTTCTTATCTGATTGTTGAGTTAAAACTCTTTCTGATTCTGGCACTTTGATTCTGTAATCGATACTCTGTACTTTAATACTAGTATTGTTTCTGATTCCGCTGTAGACTCAAACCCATATGGGTTATGACTCATCTGTTTGTGAGAGATTGGGGTTTGAGAGATATCTGTATTAGGCATCAAGTAGGACGCATACATTCTGTGTTTTATCATGCTTAGTTTTCTAAGAACCATTTGGTGATCTGATCTATACTAGTAGTCTGTAAATATCTGAATATCTCTGATAAGGTTAAGATTTCCAGTTGTGACATTATCTAAAGAGGGTAATCCTATGGATGTCAATTTGATGTCGGTTTCGGTCTTCGGGGCCGATACTTAGGACCCATGTCTAATGGGAACCAAGTTTTTGTTTTATCTGTACTCGCTTCCATCATTCGACTGTATCCTATCGATCGAATCTTCGAACTTTAGGTAGAAACTAATGGGTGTAAACATGTGGTTGAGACATGTTATGTTTGATGGTTGCAAGTGGATGCAAGTGGTTGTTAGTGGTTGCTCGTGGATGCATATACACACACTAGGCACTAGATCGGCTCGAAAACACTCTCATACTGCATATGGATGTGTGAGCATTTTCAATTTTTGTGGATGCAAAATGATTGACTCAGCACATGGATGTTGCATATAACTGAATGGTTGTGCACTCATATAGAAATGATATGTATCAAATAGGAAAATTTGCATACTTGTTGGACTCATGGCACTGGCATAATTCGCATTAAGGAGGTCAACTGAATCAGTGGACCGCCTGATCTTTGCATTAGATAAGGAACATATACACACACCATTGCATATGTTCATACAACATTAGAAGTTTCTAATGACAATGGACGCCAGTGATTGATGATTGAGTAGATGGATATTGAATGGTAGGATACATTCTTCTTAACTTGAAGATTTCGGGGACGAAATCCTTTAAGGAGGGGAGAATGTAACACCCCGTATTTTCTATGAACGTATAAGTAACAAATCAAAGGATAATTAATTTTTAAAGTAAGAATCAAGGGAAACGGGTTGCGCCATTGCGTTCATCTCGAAATTCTGCTTGAAAACGAGTCCGAGTTTGCGTAAATCGGAGTCCATATGAAGAAGTTATGGCCTTCCAAAGTTTCAGAAATATTCAGAGTTCAAGACAGCTCGAATTCGAATTCAAAATTCGAATTTCAAACGCAGAACAGACTGGGCGGGAAATTTCCCGCCCAGACCCAGGTCGACTGGGGAGTCGACTGGGCAGTCGACCCCCCAGACCAGGTCGACTGGGCAGTCGACCTGGGTGTCGACCTGGTCCCCGAACCTGGTTTTGGGCCTGGGTGCATTCTTATGTATCTGGTCTCGTTTTCTGCCTAGATTCATCTGCCTAAACCTATTTAAACAGCCCCAAAACCTAGCCTTCTCTACACACAATTCTATTCTGCTTCTCCTCTGCCTCTGTTCTAAATAAAAATGGTGTCGCTACTCTGATGAAATCAAAGCTAGAAGCTAATCAACATCAACTTAAGCAACTCAATTCAAACTAGGGATTAAAGCTTCTGCAATGATTCTACAACAATTAAAGCCTTTCTTTAATCCAACCAAGGCAAGTGCAGTTATCTTCCGATATAAACTTTAGTCATAATTGTGACATGATTGTAAATCTGAATTTGAGATTGTGTATGTTCTGTTCTGATCTATTTTATTCTGTATCTCTTCTTCTTTCTGTTCTATAGCCAGGCTACTACGAGCCTGCGCCAATCTCCTAAGAGGTTAACACACGAACGCTAAAATGTTTGGGATAAATAATGAATGTGCCATAATTGGACATGGCTAATCTGTGACTGATTTAAGAAAAAGGACATATGTTGTAAACTAGATTTAGATCTATGCATATTCTGTGAATTGGGAGAAGAGGAACCATAGTATGTTAACATGTGACTTGAGACATTGGACATAACGCATATTTTGAATTAAGATCCGTTATAACTAGATCGTTGGGCATATTGTTTATATAAAAATTCATGATTTGAAAGAGAATATGACTTAGGTGTGAAGATCTATATTAAGATTTGATAACTATCAAATGTGAATAACACCTAAGTAGGAGATTTTTGAATATATGACACGCATTGAAATCGATGGCTATATTTGGTATAATTTATATGTGAATCTTTTGTACAAGGCAAGTTGAACTAAATTGGGACATGTAAATTATGACCATAATCTGTGACATGTAAATTTAATGCAAAAGTGGGGTATATGATCATAGTGTGAATCATGACAACTATTTAGGCATGCAAAATTAGGCCAAGTTTATCATTAGGCAAGATATGTTTGTGAAACTTTAAGGAATGATTAAATCTGTTATATTTGCCTAATCTGCTAGTTCCGTTATATTGCTTAAGCTGCTAGTTCTGTTATATTGCTTAATCTGCTAGTTCTGCTCTACTGCCTAGTCTGCTAGATCTGTTCATCTGCCAAATCTGCTAAAATAAATCTGTTGAGATGCCTAAACTGCTAAATCTGTTGAGATGCCTAATCTGTTATCTGCTAAATCTGCTAGTTTGCCTAATCTCCTAAATTCGTTAAGTCGCCTAATCTGAAAAATCTGTTATCTGCTATATCTGTTTAGTTGATATATTCAGTCTGTTATTGACATAATCTGAATTAGCTATGAATAATTGACATGTATATTAGGCGTGGGCATAAATGGTAAATTATTAATTAATTGGCCGCAAAGATGAACATGGCTAACTCGAGGTTAGAATGAGTTTGCGGCGTAATTCTGCCCGGAACCACCCGGCACATCCAGTGGCCGCAAACAATAGGTTCTAATGTGAGAAGTTAGTCGTAACGTGCTTGAAACCCGAGGTTAGACTCAGTTTGCGGCAGAAATTTTCCCGGAACCAACCGGCTTAACCAGTAGCCGCAAACTGTCAGTCTAATGTGAGAGGTCTGGGTATTAATATTTAATTAATGAAAATCTGAGAGAAATATGATGTCTAAAACGTGTTGGGCGGATAGGGTTAAACCCACTAGACTGATGAATTTAATAAATCTATTCCGTGAGTCTGTAGGCCCAATTACAAAGTTAGACAAATCTATAAGACTGTTAATCTGTAACTGGTTAATCGGTAAGTCTGTTAAATCTGTATATCTGATCCGTTAGTCTGAAAACTTGTCTGTGAACTAGTTGATCTGAATTCTGTATGTCTGAACTTGTAAACAAGTTAATCTGAAATCTGTTAGTCTGGGGACACAAGGATAGGAAGAAAATTACTTGTGTCTTCTGTTGTTTGGGACCCATATTAGTCAGGAACCCTTTCTGGTATCAAAATTTTGACCCAACAGTAGGTAGGGTCCAGGCACGCTTACTGAACTAATTATAAGCGGTTCATTCTGATAATGGCGAGGGGTGTTGATGGTGCGTTCCAACCGGGTCATGTGCGTGCATGGTTCCCGGTCTGCCTCTGAGGATGTAAGACGCCGTGACATCTGTAAATAGATCTGTGCCAATTGGTTGTCACTTTAGGGAGTGATACACCCTACTTTGGGGCCGACACAGGGTATTTATGTATTAGGGAGCCGATCACTTGGGGTAGGGTTTTAGGGTTCACTTAGTTCTGTCTGTTTCTGTTGGGTGGTAACACCTATCTGTTTCTGCGTGGTACCATCTGTTGGGGTGGTAAAGGCCCATTACTAGTGTACACCTAATTCTACATTCTGTTTCCGTAGGGATTAATCTGTTTCTGCTTCTGTCTGTTTCTGCTCGAGTGGTAAAGGCCCATTACTAGCACTCTCTTCTGTGGAAATTATTCTGTACCCGTTTTTGTTTCAGTTTAGACATTAGGGTGACACCTAATTCTGTTATACTAGTATTAGTGCAGAGAAGTGTAAAGAAATAGCTTATGTCATTCTGTTCTTCTGTAATATCCGTTACACCTGTTACTGTTATCTCTCATCCAGTTTTATTTTCATGTTATGTTATTATTATCTGTTCATAACTGAAAATCACTGGATTTGCCAGACTTTATGTCTGACCTTGCTTGTTTTCGCCCCTTTTTCTTCCGTTTCCCTCCCAGGTTATCCAAGGAGGGAATACTTTAGCTTGATCTGGATTCCTTCTGCTTGAAGTGCTTAAAGTATGGCTTGGCTCTGTGTAGCTTCCGTTCTGTGGAGATTATGATTTTAAAGTTTTGTACTCTGATGGCTTTTGAACAAGGCTGATATATATGTACTTGATTTTTTGGTAAAGTTGTAACCAAACTGATTCCTATTCGCTGCAATAAAGTTATAAAGTTTTTCAAGTACTATTTTTATATTTGTCTTGTAATATTCTGTTCTGTTTACTAAAATGCTCCATCAAAGTTAAGGCATTCCCTTTGTGAGTGACCTTAACGGAGGTGGGGTGTTACATAAACACTATCATTAATAACAACCAATGGAATGTGAACATCTCTTGCAACATAGAACAGAAGAGGGCTGTAGAAAGTATGGAAATACATGCAGACAGACGGTATGATATATGGACATGGATGGGTAATGAGTTTACAGTGAAACAAATATGGGATGACATCAGAAACAAACTGGTAAGGAGAAATTGGAACAAAATTATCTGGTGCAAAAGAAATGTTCCCAAAATGGCATGCTGTGCCTACAAGGCTGTGTTGGGGAGACTACCAACAAAAGACAGATTGCGCAAATGGAATATACTAAACGAATCGGCTTGCGTTTTTTACAAATCTACTGAAGAAACACACAGTCACCTGTTTTTTGAGTGTGAGTACACTAAGAAATTATGGAAAACGTGCTGTGCGACAGTGAATCTTACTACAGATGAGACAAAATTACAAGAAATTATCACAAACCTTGAAGTGCTCAGGCAGGGCGTAGGTGAGATAACCGAAGTGAAGAGTGTCGCTCTTACAGTTGCTATATGGAGCGCATGGAAGGAGAGGAACAACCGCATACATCAAAACAAGGAGAAGTCAGTAGAGCTCGTTGGCAAACTTGCAATTAAAGATCTAAAATTGGCTTTACGAAGGAAGGGAGGAAAACTCACCACACGAAGGGGACTTGCAGAAGCCGAAAATGGAGACGAGGATCGGACGCCACCACTGGATCAGCGCCGAGAAATAAGCACGAGTTACTTCGTGTTCCAGCCGCCACAGATTTTTGAAGATAAAGGTTTCGGTGAAGTGGATCTGAACTGGAGGAATTTACTTTTGTAATATTCTCGAGTGTTTAGTATAAAGCACTCGTATGTCGGTTAGCGTATGTAGCCAGATCATTGTAACAAGGCCTTGGGCCTGTGTTCTCATTTTGGGCCGAGATGCCCAGTAATAATAGATTAAACCCATTTCCAATATATATATATATATAATACTGGTTAGTTACAAATCATTGGCATTATTTACATTTGTAAGCTATGCCATGGTTTGCTTCTCCTTAATTTTCTCAAAGATTTCCTCTGGTTAGTAGAATCTTATGACTAAATAAAATCATTTCTGAGTTCACATGAATGTAATTAGTGCAAGTGTTGATCCATTTTGTTTCTTGTTTTAGTTCTTACTCTCTCTCTCATTATTCAGTAGGATCTACTTAGACCATTAGGATTGATGAGCGTTAGTGCCCAGAATCAATAAGCAAGCCTATGCTCAGGGATTAGTCCAAATGAGAGGTATTATCTAATGTACTAATGCATTACGAAAAAAGAAAATAAACTTGTCATTTGATGCTTTAGTTTTGGACCATGAGCATGATGCATTTTTGTTTGGATCACATATCCGTAGAGCTGCTTTCTTTTGTTAGAAAGGAAGTTGATAATGAAAGACTTTCTGGACATGTAGCCGACGGCCTCAAAGAGCTGTGTCTGAATTACCATAACGCGGTATTGTTTTCTGAACCTATACAATAATTTAATACCACTGTTATTCTCCGTGCAGAAACAATGTTCATATGATCAGTTTTTCTTTCTGATTTCGCTTGTTTTCATGCTTGTTCTACCTTCTTCCAAAATTAAAAAATAATAACCTAGTTATAATTTACATATTAGTTTAACTTTTCACGTAATTTTCATAACTATTACATGTTTTCCGTTGTGCTAATCAATTGGTCTGTCAATTTTTTTTACGTATTTTAGTTTCCATTTAGTTTTGCTATTGTAGTTATTAGACTATTGATCAGGGACCTGAAATGCAATGCATAAAACTTCTCTACATTGAACTACAATTAGATGAATGTATTTATCATGATTCTGAAGAAGACAGTGAAGGTTCATGTAAAGAAATGGGAGGTAGAGAAACACATTTCAATAGTTCCTCTGAATTAGGCGATGAAACTGAATCTGCTTCATCGATTGCTGAATACTTAGAACACATCACTGAAGTAAACAGACATATGGCAGAAACATCACAGACATCTGATTTAAGATCAGACCCACAGAGAACTTCTACCAATCAAGCTTTAGAAAACATCAAATCTCGAAACAACAAGGACGCTTCTACCCCTAGCTCCTCACTCTCACTCTACCTTCAGAACCATATGAGTACCAAATGGAACTCGAAGGGAAAACGCAACATACATAGAAAGAAACGATCATTTCCTTCTCGTCAAACTTATGGCAACTAGAGGTACTCGTTCCCTTTACAAGGGGATAAAAGTCATAGTTTCATCTACGCAGATGAAATGGGCTTCAGGTTAGTGAACGTTAATATTCAGGTCCATCAGCCAAATTATAGAGGCGAGCACATGCCTTGGGTGTCCTTATCGAGCAAAGGCAACCACGGCAAACCTATCGTAGGTTACCCTATCCAAGTCGAGGTATTGGAGGATGCCTCTACCTTACTTGATTATGGTCATCTCTTGCCTACTCGTGTGACCAAAATAGCTAAGAAAAGCGTAGCAATAAAGAGAACTCGTTCTGATCAACAAAAGGCTTTGAAGACAAAAAACTGTTCTGTTAAAAGTGCAGGGAGGGTAGAACCTTCTAGAACAGCAGGACGACTTCCTGTTATCACTTGTGTACCTGTGAAAGTGGTGTTTAGTAGGATACTAGAATCGGTCAGAGGTACATCATATGTATAGAATTTGAGGTATTACTTTCTCTTTCTAGTTTTATAGACACTATATACTTCATTGGATTTCTGGAATTATGTCCATAACTGGACTTGAAATGCTACATCGGTACTGTGTATAAGTTCAGTTTTAAAATGCTTCATCAGTACTGTTGTAACCTTTTTTGTTTATAAGTTCCTTTTTGGGTTAAAAAATAAAGATACAAAGTTTAATCCCTCTGTTTGAGAGTTCTAACTACCAATTATTTACCTCATCCCTTTTGTAATTTGCACACTTTTCATGATTATTTTAATGTGAACTTTCAAGGCTTGTCTTTTGATGCTAAATTTTCATTAATATGGTTTCACAAAGTAGAATTGATTGTGCAGAGGATGTCATATTATCCAAGTAATCGAATTTTGTTGAACGTGGAGGTATGGCTATTCCTTGGGTCTAATATTATATCTTTAGCTATATGATTATTTGAAATATTTAATGCTGCTCTTCGTGAACTAGTTTCTTTCGTAATATGTAGGACCTGTTTACATTTGGACCTTATCTTATGGCAATACAAGAGCCATTTGACTACTACAAGTTTTCTCATAATTGTATTAGGCCACTGTTAACCTTTTTTTTAGTGGTATTTCTATATATCATTCCAGTGATGTTGCGCCTTTTAGACCTATCATTATACTATTAGTCTATTATAGTGAGCAGCAGTATTAGCATATAAAGCGAATAACTATGTAAAAAACTGTTTTATTTGTAAAAAAAATTGACATAGGTGCCAGAACGAGAACCCTTTTTTTCCTCTTAAACCCGAATCCTATGGTTTAGATAATATTAACATTGAATCTTGTTAATATTCATATACTAAATGAACAAGTCTAAAGCTTGAATAAGGGCTGCTTTCACTACAAGAAAAATTGCATATAGCAGCGGCATGATCCGCTTCTAATCCGTCGCTAAATAGGCCTTAGCGACGGATTTCCTACATAATGGTGTGGTCGCTAAAAACCATGACGGTATTTGTGTCAGATTTAGCGACGGAATTTAGCATGAGTTTTCCGACATTTTTCCGTCATTTTACTAATTTTATAATAAAAATAAAATTTTATTTATTAATTTAATTTTAATTTATATACCGACTATTTACCGATGGATAATTAATTTATAATAAAATATTATTTATAAAAAACGTTGGTAAATCCTTACCAATTACCAAGGGATTAGCGACGAAAATTAAATTAAGGTAAACTTAACCTCCCTTTTTTTGTTGGTAATCCGCTGCTATTCCCCTTCTGATCTGTCTGTCTGTCTGTCTGTCTCTCCCTATATATATATATATATATATATATATATATAGACACACACACATAGTCATCACACACATAATTTGTGTTCCATTCAATACACAATTCCTAATGTAAATACAACACAATTAATATCAACACACACATCTCATAATCAATGTATTATATTAATCACTCATCTCATAATCAACATTCAATATTACATTTTTTCAAATAGAATATTTTCTAATATTATTCTACTCTCGTTAATTTACATATGTTATAACAAAAAAATCAGTATCATCAATTCATTAGAACAAATCTATTGCTTCACTATTCACAACCTTCCTTCACCTCAAACTCATTCCTTGCAATCCCTGCCATTTCTTTTCGACCATCCACGAATATACTTGCTTTTTTTCAGGGATATACTTCACTCACCGTAAATTAGCATATGCTATTTCTTTAAGAGATTGTTCCAAATCATCCAAGAGCTGATAAGGATCAGGAACGGGCTAGCTTGGGATACAAGCGCAGTTAATCTTTTCCCAGATCCACTTCCATCAAGACGTCTCCTAGTCTACATGGTAAAAGTAGCATAAGTAAATAAACAAAAATATAAAATAATACTCAATGCAATAAAAATTCAAATGATGATTAAAACTTCAGCAAATGCCGACTTAATAAAGTAATAATACATTTCAGGTTATCTCTAATGTTACCCACACTTATTTATTAAACAATAATCATATATCATCACCATCACAAAATATTTCCAAATTCTGCCTCAACTTTCCCAACACAACTCAACTCGCCCACTTATAAAATTCATCTAAAACAAGCAGTCAAAAAATTAAAACAGAAAATGAACCCCATACCCTTGATATTTCTATGCGCTATAACTCTTATATTACCAGCATTAACTTATGGAGACAAAGAAAGAAAAAAGGGATATAACAACATACAGGTTATCGACGCAGAGTAAGGTGTAGGCTACCATACTTTCCATGCTGCCACATGGTCTCCAACTTGTGCCCTCATACTTGCCCTTACAGCTGCTTCATGGACTGCTCCCTTTGCAGGCCTGTTTGCCAAGTACTTTCCTTTTTAAAAAATTAATCTAGGCACCCTTCTTAAATAATATATGCTAAAAGTATGTTCATTTTCAAATGTATCATGTACAACATATAGGTTTCAATATGACAGGGGCACTTGATTAAGTCAGCATACAGGTTTCAACATTAAATAATATATCCTAATTTCTCCTTCATGTTAAGCATAAGTTTCGTTGAAAATTGTTGCAGCATCATTGAGAAGACAACTGTAAATTGCTAGCACTTGAAAGAACGTATCAATTGGTAACAACGTCTTCTAATCATCAGTAACTTCACAGTACTAATGAACATACAATTACTGGTTTCTAGAATCAAAACATGAACACCATGGTAGTTTTTTCTTCAGTTATTACTGCACTATGATTTTGTGTAATGGCCGTAGACTCTAAAAGACCAGGTACAAGTTTATGAATACAGAATCGTAATTGAAATAGATTAAAACTCCTATTTACATACAGATTGAATCAACCATATCATTTTACAGTTGAAAAGGGGGACCGAAAGGTTCAAACTTGAATCTTTATTAAACAAAATAACCAACTTAATCAGATCTCAAACTTTAAACTACCAAAAAATCTTCCAAATCTAAGAATACCAGAATTCAGCGACAACCCCAATAACCTCAGTAGACATTAGAAAAAATCGATTTTGAAATACCTGGAGAATCGGTTATGGGAACCGTGTTTGAATTGGATTGTTGAAGAAGGAGCGATTTGATTTCGTGGTGAAGGCGGGCATGAATTTTAGGTAGATTAGGGTGCTTGCGATTTGGTAGAAGGGGAAAGTAATCGACGTAATTTTTTTTTGAAGGAGGAGGCCATTAAAATGCGAAGGGGTAATTTTGATTTTGGGGAAAAAAGATTTGTAGCGTTAGTTTTGAGTGTGGAAGGGGAAACTATTTCATTTCTGGAGCCAATTAGTTTGGCCCTTTCCACCTAAACTTAAGTAAAAATTTGAAATTTGAACTTGGAGCCAAAAGCATTAACTAGCTTCAAACAAAAATTAAAGTATAGATTATTATTATGTCTAATTTACTAACTATTCATAACTAACTATAATAAAATATTAAATTTAAATTTAGTTAGCGATTATAAACAATAATTATGAATTATAAATTATTTATTTGTAATCATTTATTATAATTTATGGATAATTAACCCTTCTAAGTTTTCAATTATAAATTATCGTTTATAAATTAATTAACCGTATACTTAATATTTGTTATTAACTATAAATTGTTTGTTACTATAAGAAATAATAAATATTTTTAATCGTTTTACCACAAACATATGTAAAAAGTAAAATTACTTCTAAACAATTCATAGTAACTTATTATTTAATTGGAACCAATGTTTTTTATAACCTTTTGAATAGCGATTACAAGGTTAGTAGGTAATTATAGGAATAAATGTTGTCAAAACTTGCTGCTTTAGTTTGTTATATGAAAAAGTTGGTTATCATGAACAACCAGAAAGTCATTGATTATCAAAATAAATTCAATTAAACAGTGAATATTAATCTATTTATTAATTATTACCTTTTATTTATATTTTATAGTAATTAATAATTAATCAATACTAACTATTTAATATTATCTACTTTTAATAGTAATTATTTACTAGTATAACCGCATAACGGTGGGAAAACTGACTTCTAGAGATTATGAGTTTGAACTATTAAGGCTTCAATTGAATGCTCAGCTTCTATAAAGTATCACATTTGCTATTAAAATAAATGCCAAATTTATGTACTAATAAATTTAGTAGAGTATTTAACCTTCTTTTTTTTGTTTCGGCTACCAATGCTAAATTAAAGCATTTTCTATTTCCATTTTGAGGTTTCTGTTTCCTAAGACAACCGTTCATGAATCTTAAAACATGTGATAATAATCAAGCATTTGCACAATTCCTACAGTTAACTTATATGATCACTATTTGAGTTTGGAAAGTTTTTATGATACATTTATACACTAATAGGTATTTATTCATACTATTACTATAGCGGTTCAAAGAGAAAAACGTTAAAATAGAAAATATAACTCACAATAAATTGGAACATCTAATGTTGGATCAATAATATTGCGTTTAATAGCATTTACAAAATATTCTTATATTTTTCCTTATCATACAAATATAGACTAAATCAAAATAATTTTACAATCGATGACTTACTAAAACTGAATTCATAGTCATATAAAATAATCAAACGCTAGAATTAGTAAGTTAATTTAAAGCAATTACAAATGGGCAACAAATGATAAATTTGTGGAAGAGTTCGTAAAATGCCAAAAAAGACAATTGTAATTACACACTATTAAAACTGGTCATAAATGCACATAAAGAAAGAAAATACAAGGACCTGATATATAAGGTTGACATGATTATTCAATAGAAATTGTAATTAATGCATCATACAAAGGAGGACAAAATGGGTACTGTAAAAAAGCTTCAGACAGACGGAAGTTGTCAAACGCTCAGTAGAATTAAGAAAAACCGGCAAAGTCGGCTTGATTATTTATTATTAATATATTATTAACATTAATTATTTAAAACTTATATTTACTTATTAATGAGAGCGGTGAAAATGAAATGAGAGCGGGATCTAAAATTTTAGGATGCCACTTTTTTTTTTTAGTAACAGACAGGTTTTCATACTTTTTACGTAGATCTGTGTTTATTAAGTTTTAGGAATTTATGATTAGCAATAGGTGGTTTTTTTTAACAAATACTAAAATATATAGTTACAAAACTTATATTTCCATTTTTTTCTAACATTTTTGAATTCTACACAAATTTGAATATTACATGTAATTTAAAATTATCTAAAACTTTGATTTTTTTTCAATATTAAATTAGATTTTGATTTTGATATTAATAATCAATTGTAAAAAATATTTTTATTCCAACAGGAAAAAAAATGAAGTCTGTTAAAAGTTTGTTTATTGCAACTAGAGGAAACTCATTGTTCTTAAAAATGTGTTTGTTACAACTTTATATTTATTTCAAAATTATGAAACTTCAAAAGTTATATTTAAACTTTATATTTATTTTAGAAAAAAATGGAAGTTTTAATTTTTGAATTAATACGATTAAACATAATTATCAATTATAATTATTGAATTTTAGACACTTGATAATAAATTTTACTTGTTAATTATTAAAACTTATTAATCATTGATTATTAGAAATTACTTATTAATCTATATTATTAATTATTATTACTTCTTAATTATTTAGTAATTATTAACATTAATTATTTAAAAATTATTTTTACATATCAATTACTTAGTAAAGACATAAAAGTAAAACATTTTATAAATAATAAGCATATCAATCCCTTGCAAATCCCTTGAAAACCTGCTACAAAATAGCGTCAAAAAATACATGATGGTAAACTATCACAAATTGCGATGGAATTCTGCGCCGAAAATATGACGACGCCAAACCGTTGCAATTTGCTATGGTTTAGCGATAGAAAAAAGAAATCGACGGTAATATTTTAAAATAAGTTGAAATAAAATTCTTAAATAATATCCCTTACAGATTCCTCGAAAATCCGCTGCTAAGTAGCGACGGAATTTTCCGCTGCTAAAAATTTGTCTCTAATCTCGGTTTTTCTTGTAGTGTTTTTATTTTATTTTTCATGTTTTCTAACATTCTTCAAAATTAATCAAGCTGGCTATTTGATTCATAGAAATTAACTATACTAGGATGATGATAACGTCTTGTACTTGCATCGAAGTATTCCAATAACTTAATACGGGTATTGCATCCGTTAAAAGTTAGTCGCTCATATTGATAAAAATTTGTTGAAGATAAACTTAAGGATACTGTTTTTCTTTTCTTTATACTCTTCAAAGTTAATCGAATTACATAATAACTTAGCATGCTCAATGATTTGTCTTTTCAACTTTTGACCGCTTCATCCGAGTATATTTTACAGAAGGATTCCAAAGTAAAACAATTATGCTTTTAAAACTGGATTAAGATAGTAAACTATCATGGTTGTGACGGCCCGCCCCGCACCAACCGACATTTACTCCAAAGGTGCGCTGTATACATGTCCAGTTAGCCCGGAATGGGACGTCAGAAGGAAAGGGAAGAAGGAAATGAACTAACAAAGAATATGTAGAATGTCTCACAGCGCATAGGATAAAATATAATAATAACATATTTGACATAAAACAGGTGAGACAGTGCATAAGCTGAAACAACTAACATAGCAGCGGAAAATATAAGTACAACTTATGATCCAAAGTTAAACATTATTACAACTTTTCAAACTGTCTCAAAGCAAAAGCAAGATAAAGGAGGCACACTACTAATGCCCAAGTAGCGACCACCAACGACACAGGGAGAATATCTATATAATACGTGGAAGCCTCCTGCCCGCCTACGAATCAGCTACTCGCGCATCACCAGCTAACCTGTCTCTAGTCTGCTCGTGTGAGCACCTAGAGTAATAAGAAGAGACATAAAACTCTGGGTTAGACATAAAGCCTGGTATGAGCGATAAGCATCTAAACAGAACAATAACAGGTAGACTAGAAACATACCTGAACCTGGACCTGCAACCAAAGAGTTAGCACTACATACTGTACAACACTCTAAGGTGCCATATCAAATGGTGCAAAGATACGGAGGTGGGGGTGTGCATGTCATAGTGATGGCAAACAATCAAATATAGCATCCATCCTCACATCTCTCACTCAGTGCGTAAAGCATACGATATTCACCACTTCGATCACCCAACATACCTTGCTATGATCACTTTGCCCCATGAAGTCATAAATGGCTTCACTGCACTGGTAACGTAGCCACTAATCCTTTGTTATGTCCACTTGCCCCATGGAGCTATTCACCCCATTTGCGCTGGCTCATAGCCTTACCAATCCTTTACTATGTCCACTTGCCCCATGGAGTTATTCACCCCATCTGTGCTGGCTCATAGTCTTACCAATCCTTTACTATATCCACTTGCCCCATGGAGTTATTCACACCATCTGCGCTGGCTCATAGTCTTACCAATTCTTTACTATGTCCACTTGCCCCATGGAGTTATTCACCCTATCTGCGCTGTCTCATAGTCTTACTACGCATCACTTTGCCCCTCAAGTCATAATGACTCTACTGCACTGATAACGTAGTCTTGCTACCATCACCTTGCCCCTCGAGTCATAATGACTCTACTGCACTGATAAGTAGCCCATCATCCATTTTAGTGGTGAATCGAAGTTATGAACGTCGACAACTCCTTAGCACACATCCCGCAGCAAAGTCCAACCATGAAGTGAACTCATCGGTTCCCAACTGGATCCTGAGCTCTAACTTCCCATATTGGACTACCTTTTCATCTCGGGTTATTGGTCAATACTGGGTCGGGTCGGGTTCCTCTTCAAGCCATCGGTTCGGCTCGGGTCCACTACGTTGCGTCGCTTCATGGTCTTCCTCTGGTAACGGTTCGGTTCGGGTTCACTCCATCGCGTCGGTTCAGGTCGGGTGTCCCACTTCGGGTCGGGTCGGGTTGCCATCTCCCATTCAGTTCGTGCTCCAGTTCATGTGCCTCGTCTGGTCTCGTTCCCTATTCTAATCAGATCTGATCCCTTCATCATACTCCGGTCCGAGTCCTTCGTCCATAAGCCGATCCGATCCCCAACTTAACCAACATGGCCTTCCTTTTTTCCAGATTTCTCAAGTGTCAGGTTCTGATCCGATCGAATCCCTTGCCCAGTTCAACTTATCTGATCCGAGCCACCATATCCGATCCGATCCGATCCGATCCTGCACTGTTTCCTGAAACTTTTCCAGCAAGTGTGTTACGCCATTCGACGACGTTTTCGACCATTCTAACTATTGAAATCAATCACAAAGCATATCATACAGTCATAGCAACATGCATAATCAACCACAAACATCAAAACATCAATATGATAGGTTAAAATGGATCAAACATACCCAAAACCCCATATTTCCCCTTAAGCATGTTTAGGTGAAACTAATGATAGGATTAGCAAAACTTAACCAAATTAACCCAAATTCATATCAAAGGTCTAAAACATCATTTAAGAATTTTTGAATATTTTTCCAGAATTTTATCATGTTTAAATCTGCTAATTAACACTAATTACCCTTAATTAGCCATAATTAGTGAGGAACTATGCAAATCACTCACCTTAGCCACAAATAAACTAAGATCTGAAATAAATCTCTGATTTGATGCAAATCCCAATGCTAAACAGCAGCTCTAATGTTGATTTGGTGTAGATCTCCCTTGATTTGATGTTGCTAAGCTTAATCCTTGATCAAAAGATGATTGGGAGGTGATTTAGAGGTTGGAGGCCATTTTTAGAGTTTCTTGGAGATAAGTGGAGACTAGAAAACTGAAATGGAATGATTCTCTAACTCATTTCAGCCTCCCCATAACCCTAATCCCGAAATGGGTTATGGGCCTATTCACTAATCACCCTATTTGGCCCGGTTAAGTAGTTTTTCACCTTCCAAAACTTATTTCAGCCATATCTCCTAAACGGTAAGTTCGTTTGGCTATTATGACCGCTCTACGGAAAGGTAAACCATCAAACGAATCTAATGGAAGTGGTTTCAGGTCAAAATTCCTTTCCAATCAAAAGTTATGGCCAAAACAAGATCAGCTAGGGGCAAAACGGTCATTTAAAAATCGACAAAAATCATGAACATGTGAAATGACTCTAATAGATGTTTCCCAAAGTTACATGACCATACGACCTCATCTGGGAAATAAATAAACATTTTACGATCCTCCGATGCGTAGAATGCGGGTTGTTACATTCTCTCCCCCTTAAAAAATTTCGCCCCCGAAATTCCCTAACCAAAACACACAAAAAGGGTACCGCATGCCTATCAACCATAAAACAA
The DNA here is from genome assembly GCA_030737875.1 of Allium sativum. Classification (NCBI taxonomy): domain Eukaryota; kingdom Viridiplantae; phylum Streptophyta; class Magnoliopsida; order Asparagales; family Amaryllidaceae; genus Allium; species Allium sativum. Next base: position 1,037,977,757 of record CM060916.1, on the reverse strand, counting down.
CAATCAAACATGCAAAACAAACAAAACAAGTCTATCCTAGCATGCGGAATAACTAAATTACGAAGTAAATCTTACCAGGCAAAGAGTTCTGGATACGTCTTTCTAATGCTCTCCTCTGTCTCCCAAGTACAGTCACTCTCGTCCTCGCCCCACTGAACCTCGACTAGCTTCACCGCCTTCCTTCGAAGTTGATTCGTATCGTGCTCGACAATACGAATCGGCTTGCGGTTCCCAACCGCCTCGGGTTCTACATCGAAGTCCTCTAACTGATCAGGTGAAATAGTCATATCTGAGTCATGAACGAACTTTCTTAGTTGGGAAACATGAAATACATTGTGAACTCCCGCCATCTTCTCTGGTAAGTCAACTCTATATGCCAAATTCCCGACTAGTTCAAGAACAGGGAATGGGCCAACAAATCTTGGTGCTAATTTGCCTCTCCTGCCAAATCGTATCACGCTCTTCAACGGAGAAATCTTGACGAACACCAAGTCACCAACGGAGAATTTTAAGTCTCTTCTCCTTTTATCAGCATAGCTTTTCTGCCTGTCGTGGGCAGCCTTCATTCGTTGTTGAATGATCTTAATCTTATCCGAAGTTTCCCTCAACACATCTGGTCCAAGCATAAACTTCTCGCCAGTCTCTATCCAACATGATGGTGAGTTGCACGGTCTTCCATACAAAGCTTCATATGGGGCCATACCGATACTGGATTGGTAGTTATTATTATATGCAAACTCTACTAGATGCAAATGGTCATCCCATGATCCACCAAAATCCAATGTACAAGCTCTCAAGAGATCTTCCAATATACGATTCACCCTCTCCGTCTGGCCGTCGGTCTGAGGATGATATGCGGTACTGAGATGTAATTCTGACCCTAGAGCCTCTTGTAAGCTCTTCCAAAACCCACTAGTAAACAACGGGTCTCGGTCACTCACAATGCTTTTGGGTACTCCATGAAATCTCACTACCCACTTCATATACAATTCTGCCAACTTGGCTGCCGTTCTGGTCGATTTGACTGGTATAAATCTTGCGCTCTTAGTCAATCGATCCACAATTACCCAAATGCTATCGTATCCCGATCTAGTCCTTGGTAAACCATCGATGAAATCCTTCGAGACTTGCTCCCATTTCCATTCGGGAATTTCTAATGGTTGCAATAAACCACTAGGCTTCTTTTGCTCGGCTTTAACTAGCTGGCAATTCATGCATTTGGATATAAACTTCCCAACGTCTCTTTTCATCCCTTCCCAGTAGTAAGTCTGCTTCATGTCTCGATACATCTTATTACCACCGGGGTGTATAGTCAGTTTTGAGTGATGACATTCTCTAAGCACTCATCTCTCAAACCATTCACGTCGGGTACAACTAGTCTTCCATTCTTTCTAAGCCATCCATCACGATCAAGCCCATACAAATTCATCTCCTCACCATCGATGTTCATCTCTAACTTGGAGATGATTTCTAATAGATCAGGATCGTCCCTCTGGCTGGAACCAATCCGCTCTATCAAAGTGGGTCTGATCGCCAAACTAGCTAGCATAACTGGATCCAATTCGCACTTTGGTCTGAAATCAAACCCCGCGGTATACTCCAGTTGCTTCCATTCAAGAAACATTGCCCCTAAACTGGCATGTCTCCTACTCAATTCATCGGCTACCGCATTACCTTTCCCAGGTGTATATGCGATATCAAAATCATACGAAGCCAAGAACTCTAACCATCTCTGCTGACGAAGATTCAGATCTTTCTGAGAGAAGAGATACTTTAACGATTTATGATTGGTGAACAACTCAAATCTTTCTCCCAAGAGATAGTGTTCCCACATCTTCAGCGCAAACACAATCGCTGCTAGTTCCAAATCATGGGTAGGGTACTTCTTCTCATGCGGTTTTAGCTGTCGACTAGCATAAGCTACAACCCTACCTCCTTGCATCAACACAGCACCTAGTCCGGTACCACAAGCATCCGTGTATACCGTCATCTCTTCATTCCCTTTAGGAATGACTAGCACTGGCGCACGTGCCAACTTCTCCTTTAGACTCTTGAATGCATTCTCACACACTCCGTCCCAGACGAAGGACTGATTCTTCTTAGTCAATTGAGTCAATGGTGCTGCTATCTTGGAGAAGTCCTGGATAAACTTACGATAATAACCAGCTAACCCCAAGAAACTTCTTACATCTGTTGCATTCTTGGGCGTAGGCCAATCCTGTACCGTAGCCACCTTCGCAGGGTCCACGGCAATACCACTCTCTGAAACAACATGACCCAAGAATCTCACTTCCCTTCTCCAAAAATGACACTTGGAGAATTTCGCTTTCAATTGGTGTTTCCTCAACACCTCCATCACTATCCTCAAGTGTCCCTTGTGTTCCTCCTCTGTCCTTGAGTAAACAAGGATATCGTCTACGAACACAAGAACAAACTTATTCAACTGAGTTCTGAATACTCGATTCATAAGATCCACAAAGTAGGTTGGTGCATTGGTCAACCCAAATGGCATGACCAACCACTCATAAAATCCAGACGGCGTCCTAAATGCCGTTTTCGGAACACTCTCATCCGCTACTCGTTGCTGATGAAATCCTGTCGCGAGGTCCAACTGGGAGAACACTCTTGCTCCTTCCAGTTGATCAAACAAATCATCTATCCGTGGTAGAGGATACTTATTCTTCCTCGTTACCTTATTCAACTCGCGATAGTCCACACACAAACGAAGGGAACCATCTGCCTTAGTGGCAAACACAACTGGTGCTCCCCACTTGGAGACACTCCTTGTAATAAGTCCCTTCTTCAAAAGATTGCTGACTTGCACCCCGAGCTCTCGCTGCTCCCTTGGTTCCATACGACGAAGTGGCATCACTATAGGTCTGGCAACTTTCACTAAATCAATACAGAACTCAATCTCTCGGTGTGGTGGAAGCCCGGTCACCTCCTCGAAGACGTCCGGATACTGGCCAACCACGGGCACATCTGACAACTCATCCTGCGGGATGTCGAGGGAATTTACAAAACTAGTCATAACCCCATCACTAGGTAGACTACCAAACACTACCCTCCGTCCATCATCCGCCCTAACTGTCACCAAAAAGCCCTCACAGTCTACCACCACCCCGTATCTTTGGAGCCGATCGACCCCCAATATAATGCCATACCCAGTAAAGCCCAAAACAAAGCAATCACAAACAAACATACATCCATGACTCGATAAGACCAAATTCCTGCAAATCATACTAAGGCTAGTCGAACCACCAATCGGGTTCGTCACAACCAATGGTCTATCGACTATCTCGGGTTCCAGTCCCAACCTATCTACCAGGTCACTAGATATGAAGGAACAGGAAGCCCTAGTATCAAACAAAACTCGAACTGGTACATCATAAATAGAAAGCATACCTTGAATAACAACATTCTTTCCTTTCTCCGCCGCAGTTGGGGCATTCGACGAAGAAGGAACAACATCAATAGCATATGCTTTCACAATCTGCTTCTCCTTCAGAGGTTGCGGACACTTATCCTTAAAATGTCCCACTTGACCATAGTTGAAGCACTTCTTATCCGCTGTCTTGGCCCGACAATCTTTGGCATAATGGCCCTTCTTACCACAACTGAAGCACTCAACATATTTCTTGCTCTTTTTCTGGCCACCCTTAGATTGGTCATGCTTCCTCTTATTCTGAGAGTTATTCCTGCCTCCACTGCCTGCTTGCGGTTTCAGCCCTTCTGCAGATGCAGCCTCAGTCTTTGACTTGGGGTAAAGACTCTCTGATCTCAAAGCTTTCCCCACAATCGACTCAAAAGTCTCATCGATGTGGTTGATAAGCCTTTCCCCCAAGTATCCATCCAAACCAGTAATGAACTTCTCATTCTTCTTCTCAGGAGTATCGATAAGAGATAGTCCATACTTCGACAAAGTGTCGAATTCAGCAAAATAGTCCGAGACTGCCCTACCACTCTGCTTGAGATCTAAGAATCTCTTAAACAGCACTGACTTCTGGGAAGTTGGAATAAACTTCTCGCTAAAGCGAGCCTTGAACTGATCCCAAGTAAGCTAATCTTCTGGAGTAGCTGTTCTAATGGCATTCCACCAATTCATCGCTCGCCCTTGCAGCTGACGAGACGCTAGCCTTCTCTTCGTCGCATCCTCAAGACCCAAGTTGTCGAAGATACGGTCACAGCTATCCATCCAATCTTGAACATCTGTGGCCGACTCCGTCCCGTGGAACGGCTTCCCACCAAGGTTAGTGTAATCCTTGCACAACTTGGCGAAATCGACCCTAGGCGCCTGCACTACTGGGCCAACACCAATTCCGGGATTGGGAACTGCCACTTACACTTCTCTAAGCATGTTTCTCATGAGGTCAGTAAACATCGCCCTCATGTCAGCAGCATTCCCATGGTTGGTCCCTCTACCAGCACCCCTCTTGTCTCGACTCATCGTCAATCTGAAAAAGGGAAACGATTAACGACCCCATAGTGGTGCCAGTGCAGTACGACTTCATTCTTACACTACTAATAGTATATACATATATATAGCTTTGAAAACCAAAGTAATCACAAATACGTGCTCTCGTATACGTACTATCTCTCCCTAGTGTCTTTCCCTAGGTTAACTACGCAACCTAGAGCTCTGATACCAAATGTGACGGCCCGCCCCGCAGCAACCGACATTTACTCCAAAGGTGCGCTGTACACATGTCCAGTTAGCCCGGAACGGGTCATCAGAAGGAAAGGGAAGAAGGAAATGAACTAACAAAGAACCTGTAGAATGTCTCACAGCGCATAGGATAAAATATAATAATAACATACTTGGCATAAAACAGGTGAGACAGTGCATAAGCTGAAACAACTAACATAGCAGCGGAAAATATAAGTACAGCTTATGATCCAAAGTTAAACATTATTACAACTTTTCAAACTGTCTCAAAGCAAAAGCAAGATAAAGGAGGCACACTACTAATGCCCAAGTAGCGACCACCAATGACACAGGGAGAATATCTATATAATACGTGGAAGCCTCCTGCCCGCCTCCGAATCAGCTACTCGCGCATCACCAACTAACCTGTCTCTAGTCTGCTCGTGTGAGCACCTAGAGTAATAAGAGGAGACATAAAACTCTGGGTCAGACATAAAGCCTGGTATGAGCGATAAGCATCTAAACAGAACAATAACAGGTAGAGTAGAAACATACCTGAACCTGGACCTGCAACCAAAGAGTTAGCACTACATACTGTACAACACTCTAAGGTGCCATATCAAATGGTGTAAAGATACGGAGGTGGGAGTGTGCATGTCATAGTGATGGCAAACAATCAAATATAGCATCCATCCTCACATCTCTCACTCGGTGCGTAAAGCATACGATATTCACTACTTCGATCACCCAACATACCTTGCTACGATCACTTTGCCCCATGAAGTCATAAATGGCTTCACTGCACTGATAACGTAGCCACTAATCCTTTGTTATGTCCACTTGCCCAATGGAGTTATTCACCCCATCTGCGCTGGCTCATAGCCTTACCAATCCTTTACTATGTCCACTTGCCCCATGGAGTTATTCACCCCATATGCGCTGGCTCATAGTCTTACCGATCCTTTACTATGTCCACTTGCCCCATGGAGTTATTCACCCCATTTGCGCTGGCTCATAGTCTTAGCAATCCTTTACTATGTCCACTTGCCCCATGGAGTTATTCACCCCATCTGCGTTGGCTCATAGTCTTACCAATCCTTTACTATGTCCACTTGCCCCATGGAGTTATTCACCCCATCTGCGCTGGCTCATAGTCTTACTACGCATCACTTTGCCCCTCAAGTCATAATGACTCTACTGCACTGATAACGTAGTCTTGCTACCATCACCTTGCCCCTCGAGTCATAATGACTCTACTGCACTGATAAGTAGCCCATCATCCATTTTTAGTGGTGAATCGAAGTTATAAACGTCGACAACTCCTTACCACACGTCCCGCAGCAAAGTCCAACCATGAAGTGAACTCATCGGTTCCCAACTCGATCCTGTGCTCTAACTTTCCATATTGGACTACCTTTGCATCTCGGGTTATTGGTCAATACTGGGTCGGGTCGGGTTCCTCTTCAAGCCATCTGTTCGGGTCGGGTCCACTACGTTGCGTCGCTTCATGGTCTTCCTCTGGTAACGGTTCGGTTCGGGTTCACTCCATCGCGTCGGTTCGGGTCGGGTGTCCCACTTTGGGTCGGGTCGGGTTGCCATCTCCCATTCAGTTCGTGCTCCAGTTCCTGTGCCTCGTCTGGTCCCGTTCCCTATTCTAATCCGATCTGATCCCTTCATCTTACTCCGGTCCGAGTCCTTCGTCCATAAGCCGATCCGATCCCCAGCTTAACCAACATGGTCTTCCTTTTTGCCAGATTTCTCAAGTGTCAGGTTCCGATCCGATCGAATCCCTTGCCCAGTTCAACTTATCCGATCCGAGCCACCATATCCGATCCGATCCAGCACTGTTTCCTGAAACTTTTCCAGCAAGTGTGTTACGCCATTCGACGACGTTTTCGACCATTCTAACTATTGAAATCAATCACAAAGCATATCATACAGTCATAGCAACATGCATACTCAACCACAAACATCAAAACATCAATATGATAGGTTAAAATGGATCAAACATACCCAAAACTCCATATTTCCCCTTAAGCATGTTTAGGTGAAACTAATGATAGGATTAGCAAAACTTAACCAAATTATCCCAAATTCATATCAAAGGTCTAAAACATCATTTAAGAATTTATGAACATTTTTCCAGAATTTTATCATGTTTAAATCCGCTAATTAACACTAATTACCCTTAATTAGCCATAATTAGTGAAGAACTATGCAAATCACTCACCTTAGCCGCAAATAAACTAAGATCTGAAATAAATATCTGATTTGATGCAAATCACAATGCTAAACAGCAGCTCTAACGTTGATTTGGTGTAGATCTTCCTTGATTTGATGTTGCTAAGCTTAATCCTCGATCAAAAGATGATTGGGAGGTGATATAGAGGTTGGAGGCCATTTTTAGGGTTTCTTGGAGATAAGTGGAGGCTAGAAAACTGAAATGGAATGATTCTCTAACTCATTTCATCCTCCCCATAACCCTAATCCCGAAATGGGTTATGGGCCTATTCACTAATCACCCTATTTGGCCCGGTTAAGCAGTTTTTCACCTTCCAAAACTTATTTCCGACATATCTCCCAAACGGTAAGTCCGTTTGGCTATTATGACCACTCTACGGAAAGGTAAACCATCAAACGAATCTAATGGAAGTGGTTTCAGGTCAAAATTCATTTCCAATCAAAAGTTATGGCCAAAATAAGATCAGCTAGGGGCAAAACGGTCATTTAAAAATCGACAAAAATCATGAACATGTGAAATGACTCCAATAGATGTTTCACAAAGTTACATGACCATACGACCTCATCTAGGAAAGAAATAAACATTCTACGATCCTCCGATGCGTAGAATGCGGGTTGTTACAATGGTCTTTAATTTCAATTGCCTTTTCTGCTTAATCTTTGAAGACTTTGGCAATATTAAGCATATTTTTCCTGAATTTATTTATCTGGTCGAATCCTAATGTACAAGTCTTGATCCTCTTTTGTTTTCTGTACACTGGGGGTAGAAATTCATATTGCATGGATATGTTTGGTTTCGGGTTCACAACAAAATTTTTACAGTCCCAACAGGTTCAATCCTAACCAAAAAAAGCAACGAACCCAATCAACCAACCAACTTCTACTGTAATATCCATGAATTGTATACACCTGTGGTTAAGACTTGATTACTATATCTTTGATTAGTTTGTATCATTTGTGTGGACTTCATCCTAAAGGAGGATGTTATGTTAATATTTTGCAGTATCGTGGTAAAACAATATACAGTATCATGGTAATGTTGACTTTTTCACTTCATTGTCTTTCACTGTTCACTGAAAATTTCAACTCTTAGCACTCAAATAGCACTTTCAGACTTCAAACTGTGTGTATATATATATATATATATATATATATATATATATATATTAATTTTCCTGAACTTTCATCTCAGTATGATTGTTTTATGGTTGAAATTTTAAATGTTGCAGTGTTTGAACATGGTACCAGGTCTAATGTAGTGGCTAATGAGGCCGATTCAGCTCAAAAATCTACCAATAATGCTATCAATATTGAGATGGGTGCATGGCTCTTTTTTAGTAGCTTGTCAAACTTCATTGTGTAGAATGTGTAAATTATTATTTCTGAAGAATCAAATGTGTTGTAAGGCATTGAAACGCAAGAAACACAATAACCGCAAAACAACCACAGTTATCAAATTTCTACACTTTCCTACTGAAGTATATGCTTTGTTACACCAATATTTATTTGTTAATCCTCATTTTTGTTACATCTTCAGTTCCCTTGAATTTTAACTAAAATAAAACACAAATGGTGCAATGTGTATGTGTGTGTGTGTGTGTGCGTGTGTGTGTGTGTGTGTGTGTGTGTGTATTAAACCATTGGTTTTTATCCTTGTGTGAATGGTGGAATTCAAAAGCGTACTTAATGGTATAGACTCATTGTATCATCAATTTATGGGATGCGGCGTTTAAAGATGTTGCCGTTCAATAACTACCAATGGCAAACAAAGTGTTGCTAATGATGCTATTTCCTTTATAAGTTCGAACCTCTTTTAGCGGCGTTTGCAGATGTGACAAATGTTGAATGCATTATCTACAGATAATTATGTTGCTAAAAGTATAACTACTTGCGACGCATTTGTAACCTGTAAAAAAGGGTTCATTTAAAAAGAAAGTTTTCGTTGCAATTGCTTATGTTTAGCGACGCTTCATCGATGTCACAAATAATTATAAATAAATTCGTAGGATTTGCGACATAAATTATTTGCAACGTTATAAAATTGATTGCGTCATATATTATGTAGCAAAAGGTTAACTTCTTGCGATGTATACTTGTGTGGAAAAGTTTCTTTTGCGTCTGCATCTTTTGCGACATTTACGCAACGCAAAATTTTTTGTTGTTAAAAACTTTTTGCAACGCATGATTAGTCTTTTGCAACTTTATTGTGTGTCGCCAAAGAGTATAATTGTTGTAGTGTTGCTTGTACCTTCTTGCGAAGATTGTTCATGTCGAAGGAGACATTTCTTGAATGCTTGTCTGATGTTGGTTTAGGCCTTTGGGACTTGTGTTTAGGAAATGTTGATATCGATTAGGATGATCTACGCTGGATAGTTAGGCTACTGTTACGGACACACACACGCACGATTCAGGACACCCCATTTTCTTAGCATCTCTTTTGCACCTCAACTAGAGCCAAGTACTTATAATTAAATAAGTTAGTGGGGGGAGAGAGAATTAGTAGGAGGAAAAAGAAACCGGGACATGTGGTGGAAATCAGGTAGGTTAAAGGGGTGCTACTCTATTTGGAGTGTTCTTGATCTTTTAAATGATGATTTATTCAGAATGACGATAGTCTAAATATAATAATATAATTAAATTTAAATTCAAAAAACATAAGCATCATGTACGTGTAGTGACATATACTCCATTTATATAAATATAAAGAGAAAACGTTACAAGAAATTATCAAAATAGTTCTAGCAGTAAGTCCAACCTCTCTTGGACTTAACATGCAAGAAATTGCCAAAACAGAAATTGCTAAGATGATCATAGTTCTATAACTTGGTCTTCCCAGTCGCTTGTAAATTTATGGCTTATACTTAGAACTTGCTCGTATTCATGGTTATACTTAACATGGTTTGTCAACGCTTCGATGACAGAGTTAGCTTATATCTAGGTAGGGATGGCAATGGGGTGGGTCTAGGGTCCAAACCCGCTTGACCCGCCCCTGTTTTGACCCATTTAGACCCGCCCCATAGGGTCTTCGGGGCGGGTAGACCCGCGACCCGCTTTTGGAGGTCCGGGTCTAGGGTCGGGTCTGGGGCATGGCTAACCCACCCCAACCCGACCCGCATGATCGAAACATCATTCAAACTCTTTATAACTATAACTATTACTTGTTAATCTTCTTAGATTTACATAGTTATAACTTGAATATTATATTCTTTTAATTGAAAACTATAAAATTTTCATCGTATTAAGTTACATCAATGATAATCATACAATAACAAATGCATACATTTTGAACTATTATCTTACAACTCATTTTATAATATTCTCTTGTCATTGTGAACACATTATAATATGCATATAATTTATCATTTAATGATAAAAAATATAAATATATAAATTTGTGTACACTAGAACATAATATCACCGGGTCGCGGGGCGGGTCGGGTCTACCCTGACCCGTACGGGTTTCGGGTACGGGGCGAAATTCCAGACCCGCACCGGGTCTACGGGGCGGGTCTGGGGCGGGGTTTAAAAAGTCCGGGTCGGGTCTGGGGCATGAGAAACCCGCCCCAACCCGCCTCATTGCCATTCCTATATCTAGGCGTAACAGACACAAATGCGCATAGTTAAGCACCGTACACCATTTATTTGGAGCTTCGGATAGTAAACTCTCTCTTTTATCCAAATATATTTAATGGTGATTACCATATTAGTATCAAACTGATATAAAGTTCAAGAACGGATAAGTCAGAAAGAAAGCAATCATTGATATTGACAGTAATAGAAATATTTTTGCGAGCTAATTGTTACACCCTATTTAAGATGTGTCAACATGATCCCACTAACAGTGTTAGTGAGGTGTGTCACCACGATATCACTAACGGTGTTAGTGATGTGTGGCTGAGATTTAACGGAAGAAATTCAGGGAGCAATCTCAACCACACAGCACTAATACCGTTAGTGGTGTAAGGTGAGATTGTGTCTAACAAACATGTGGCCCAAAGCGACAAAGAGTTAGACGTGATATATTCCAGATATGACGGAAACAAACATGTGGCCCAACATTATTCAAAAAAAAAAAAAAAAAAAGCTTGAGTAGCATATCACAATAGGAAAAATAAAAGACTATTTTAAAGCATAAAAGAATCCTTCTAAGTGCATTTACTTCTAGAACTTAAATGCTTGGGCTCCTACGACTTTATAAGCAGGTATATATCTACGTCTAAGTGAGCTTTTTATCCACAAGGGCCTGCATTATGCAGTTCTTAAACCCAATTGAAAACATTGTTTGCTTCACATTGCCCACAAGAGCCTTCATGATTTTTAATATAATTCCAACTTGCCAGGCATTGTTTGCTTCACCTGCACAACATTTACACCATTATTATCACACATATATTAAAACAGCCCTTCGCATTAACATCTAAAAAGTAAGGAAGGTTTGACTTCGAGTTTGAGATAGTAATATCTGGGTGCTGTGATGAACTAACTGCAAGGTGTAAAGTTTTATTATTACAATCATTTGACGAAGATCCTTTCTGAGCTGGCTTGAAGTCAGATTCCACATTACACGTTAACTCCTTTTTGGATAGAATTTGAGATAGAATCCACTATTTTAGTAGATGGAACAACCCACTCTTACGCTGGACTGATGTGTTGCATTGTAATTTATCCAAATCTGCACCAGCCCTATGCTTCTTATATATTAATCAATTCATCTACTAATTGATCCTTAAAGGCCAATAAGTCATCCACCACCGAAACAATGCTCTATAGTTTAAAAAGTCCACGTCGGGTCTGGACACGAGAAACCCGCTCCAACCCGCCCCATTGTCATTCCTAATCCTCTACATGTTCTTCTACCCATTCTATTATATCATCAACATTCAATATATCTTCACCAACTTTTACATGAACCATGAAAAGATTGTTGTCCACATTGACGGTAAAATCAAGAGGCTAGCCTCATTGATCCCTTGATCATTTTTATTTTTGCATTTCAGAGTATTACAGTGATTGCAGATTCCACCATGTTAATTTGCTCATTTCCGACAGTGAAAACAATGGAACCAGTTTCGTCACCAATCAAGCAATTGGAAATCTTAGTTTTAAGAAGGGGCGTAGAAGTAGAGCATCCTTTTTGAACCACCACTTCATATATATAATTAATTTGCCAAAATTGATTCCCTTTTCCCTCGTTTGATCTTACTCATGAAAATATGGCAATGTCATTTTCTCGGCCCTGATGAGAAGATGAAATGGGATGATTACTATCATTTACACTACAGAAAGACAAATAAGTTGTTTTCTTAATCACAATATCAAGACTTGTACACTTAAATTACAGATCAATCTGAAATTTAAAAGGTATTTTCCATGCTGACAACTTTAATTATAATGGATATATACATACATTAATATATCTTTAACATATTTACATAAGATAGTGTCTTATATGCATATCAAGATTTATCCATACTATTGGTATCCATCCCTTCTTGGGCATAAGAAAATAAGAAATAGCAGTTGAAAAAGATATGTTTGATTCTCATTTTCTAAACTGACTCAACAACTATAAGTTTTGGGTTTAAATACTTACTTTCAACTAAAAGTGCAAAATGATTCATTATTAGGTGCATTTATGATCCCAAAGCTCTACGCATTTTTTGTACATTGCACAATAATGAGTATAGATAAACTAAACAGGTTGCGGACTGTAAGCTCAAAGCAACCCAGACTTAGCTAAACTAAACAATAAAATGAAAATCTAAGTTCTGAGCATAGATAAGGGGGCACACAACCGAAGATCGAAGCAAACCAGACCGCTGGGCGTGCTCTGATATTAAACAAACCAAGTTGTGTGTTGTTCTTTTGCTATCATATTCAACTACATAATTCAGAATAGGTCAATAGCAAGGACTCAGCAATATATCCGGCTGGTATTTTTGTCCAGTATTCATATTTGAATGTCATTATGAGCACTAAGCATATACTTGGGCTAATATGTTGAGTATGCAGTTCAGCTCTTAAAACCCAGTTCAGATTATACTGTTCAAAGCTTATAAACTATTATACACAATCTTGCATTTGGAGTTTTCTATTTAATTTTCTTGTGTTTTACGTGTGTTATTTATAGCGATTATAAATGTGAATGACAAGAACACCACATGATATTCACTGACATAAAACTTGCAAATGGTTTCATCCTGTTCTTCATTCATTGAACATCTCATTAAGTATTTAAGTGAAACCAATTATTATTATTTTATAATACAACCAAGCTATTGGTTTTCTATGTTATAGTGTACAACAGAATCATAAAAAACAAAGAGAGCCAAGGTGAAAGAAATTTTCCGTACTTATATAGAAATTTCAAGCAAATTTTTCTTCCATTTTATTTTTTACTAACATATTAAATTATTGATAAAATGTTATTTGCAATAATCATGTGGAACCTGTTGTTCATTTATCTGGTACAAATTTGCTTTATGTTATTTGAGTAACGGTTGAATACAAGGATTATTTCTTTAGGTTCAACCATGGTGGATAGAAACTGACTATCATTTCCTCCTTGTGTGCATTATTCCAAGATGACTAGCCATAAATTTATGTTCAGACTTCAAATGGAAAGCATCATTTGATAAATACTGCGTAAGTATACCCTATAAAGTGGTTGAAAGTAAACCAGAATTCAAGTGACCATAGTAAATCAACTGAAGTCTAGCAACATGGACACATCAATAATCAACATTCTCATTTTTTTTAATTAAATGAATAATTTGATAAATAATTTTAAATTAATCTTTGTATATTCTTCCTACACAACTGATTATTCACAAATAAAATAATAAGTTGCAGTTAAACTTTCAACTCAGTCTAGTCTCAGGTAAAATGATATAAGATGCAAGATACAATTCTAATTACTAAAGGGAGCTACATAGCAAAAAAGAGCGCTCTTAAATCCTATTTTCATTCTTACTATAAACTAATATGAGGGTAAGAACATATCATACATTCGAAGTTGAGATAACAAAGAAAATGAAAATTAACAGAGAAATAAATGAAAACTATTGCTGACAGTCGACACAATGTAAACATATAAGAAATAATTCAATTTTAAACTAAAGGCTGAAGACCACAGCAACGCACCATTTCAGGAAGCATTATAATCTTAAACGACTGGAAGTTAGCAAGGGAAGAGAAAGATGAAAACCATCAAAATAGCTGAAAATTGGTTGTACCTGAAAACCGTGAAAACTTAAATAATTAAATTGGTTGTGCTAGTAAAATTGGTTTTCTAGCTTATGATGAAGCTGCAATACTAACGAGAGGAGAAATGGGAATTCCTGAAGATTCACAATTAGGAAAACAAAAACCTGCTGCAGCTTCAAATATCAACTTATACTGAAACACCGTCTCCTTTACTTACTTGATTGAGGCTTATACTAAAAACTCCAATATTGGTGCATGGCGAGAATATGCAAGGACCTGTGCTGACTCAAATTGGGTCAAGGCGGTTTAATCAATCAAATGGAGGTACATGGTGATGGAAGTCACATGGCATCATTTAATACCTTATTCTTAGGTGGACTCCAACCCAATCACTTAAGACCTTTAGGAAGCGAACCCTTTCCGAGATCCTTAGATTCACACCCATTAAGCCATTGAATACTTCGATTGAAAAAATTCGAGTCCATTGATCACTTAATACCTAGTGAGGGAGGATCCAATGATCACTTTCCATGCTCTTTAGGATAAATTATTGGGTTAATTTTCTTTTGTTTGGACACATATGTTAAATATACATTGCTATTACAATTAGGTATAAACTAAATGATATTTACAATTTATTGAGGGGCTAAATTGTAAATATAAAATAACTGATTATATCAGTCAATAAGAAGCCGTTGGGTCCCCAAGAATACGTATTCTTCTCATTTTTCTTTCCTTTCCGTCAGAAAGAAACATCGAAAAGAGAAGGAACGACAATTCTTGGAAGATCACAACTTTATACAAATTAATCAATGGATTTCGGTACGCTTCCGCGATCTCCGTTTGTTTGTGATTTTAATTTCTTTTGAATTGATTGGGGTTAGGGTTGAATGGAAATTTCTCCTACAATTGGTATCAGAGCAACCCTAAATTAATTTTCGAGGATTTAGTATTATAGTTTTGCAATAATTCCAGCGCATGAAATCGATCCAACACGCATGCCCCTCGTATGCCTTCTTCGTGTTCTGGAATTTTGCACTCTTGGATGACGTGTTGGATATATAATTTGTTTTGGAATTTTTGCATTCAACTAATCAACCTGTACATAATTGTACACAGTGGAAAATAGGTTGATTGATCTTCGTGTACTGTATATGGATGGCTGAAAATAACTTTATTAATATTATTCCCTTTTCATGCTTTAAATGAGTCAGTCCATATTAAAACGGCTAAGACGTGGCATTGTAATCATACACATATATGGATTCCAGTTTTTTTTTGACTTTTCAAACAACCAGGAAAAGCCACTTCTAGTTTATTTGTCCTGTACAGCTCCATGCGTGTACTACATAATTCCATGGATCACATTAAAAGGCTTACCTGTTGCTTTATGTTGTCCTAAGTTGAATAGGATTTTGTTCACATCTTTTTTAGGGATGTGAACAAAACACTCCACCCTGATTGGTGGAAATCAGGGAGATCCATATGGACTTCCCTGATTTCCACCAATGGGGACCGAGTGTTTTGTTCACATCCCTTAAAAGATGTGAACAAAATCGCACTATCCTAAGTTTAGTTATGAAATTAAGTTCTTAGTTCATAAAGTATATACATCAAGTGCTAATGGCAATTAAAGTATAGAATTGAATCAACAGGTTTTCCAACCACCATTAAATATTTGTGGATTTACATTAATTAAATAATCAGTATAATAATGAATTCAAATTTGGTTTCCGTACAAATTTGATATTTTAATATATTAATTGAAACATAATATCACCAAAGTGATCACTTTTGTGTAGATTAATATAATTGCAATATCAAAATAATTGTGTGTATGTAGTTCATGCATTTATTAACGAGCCCAAAGATGAATTAGTATTTGGCAGAATTTCATGCATGCTTGTGGCGATAAATATGTGATAATTATAAGGTATTTTATGTGAGCAATATGTTTATCCAAAGATTGCATATTGTTTGACAAAACTTATTATCAATATTTGATCGCTACAACAAGAGTACCGTTTACAGTTAATATTACTGTCCAAAGATTTGATATTAATGATGTGTTTGGTATCTTGAGATGAGGTTAACCAATATTTGAATTTATTGTTTTATAAGGATTCTTAATTATATGAGTATGTTATTTATATAATTGTCATGTTCTCTTTTCAGCTGTTGCTACTGTATCTACTAATCTAAGTTCAGTATCGGCCCTTAATGGTAATAACTTTAAGGACTGGAAGGAGAACATTTTAATTGTTCTGCGCTGCATGGATCTAGACCTTGCATTAAGGATGGATCGGCTTGCTTCTCTTACGGGTACTAGCTCCTTAGAAGAAAGGAGAATTTTTGAGAAGTGGGACCGTTCAAATCGCATGAGTCTTATGATTATAAAACGCGGCATACCTTAGGCTTTTAGGGGTGCGGTATCCGAAGAGATCACCGATGCCACAGCTTTTCTTGCTGAAATTGAGAAACGCTTTGCGAAAAGCGATAAGGCAGAAACAAGTATTCTTTTAAAGAAACTTATTTCTATGAAGTTTAAAGGCAAGGAAAACATAAGGGAGTACATTATGGAAATGTCTCACCTTGCTTCAAAATTGAAGGCACTAAAACTTGAGCTTTCGGATGACTTGCTTGTGCATTTAGTGCTTATCTCTCTTCCACCACAATTCAGTCAATTCAAGGTCAGTTATAACTGCCAAAAGGAGAAGTGGACTCTTAATGAGCTCATTTCATATTGTGTTCAAGAGGAAGAGAGATTGAAGCAAGATAAGACTGAAAGTGCTCATTTGGCAACTACCTCTAAAGGTAAGGGAAAGAAAAGAAAAGCTAAGAATGAAGCTGTTAATGATCCAGATCAAAAGAAACCACAACAGGAAAAGGAAGGTTGTTTCTTTTGCCATAAACCTGGACACATGAAGAAAGAATGTATCAAATATCATGCATGGCGTGCAAAGAAAGGTACGGTTCTTACTTTGGTCTGTTCTGAGGTAAATTTATCTTCAGTACCTAGAAACACTTGGTGGATAGATTCTGGTGCTACTACTCATATAAGTGTTTCTATGCAGGGTTGCCTGAGCTACCGAAAGCCAACTGATGGTGAAAGACACATCTTTGTGGGCGACGGACAATCGGTAGAAGTAGAAGCAATTAGACATTTTAGATTGTTATTAGAAACTGGTTTTTATTTGGATTTAAAAGACACATTTGTTGTACCGTCATTTAGACGGAATTTGTTTTCTGTTTCTGTGTTGGACAAATTTGGATATAGTTGTTCATTTGGAAACAATCAGTTTACTTTGTCTTTGAATTCAAATGTTGTTGGAACTGGTTATTTAAATGTCTATGACAATCTTTATTTGTTAGAAATAGTTGCATCCTATAATGAAACCTTGCATGTAGAATCACGTGGTACTAAACGTAAATTAACTAAAGAAAATTCAGCATCTTTGTGGCATAAGCGCTTAGGTCATATCTCAAAAGGTAGAGTTGAGCGCTTAGTGTCTAATGGAATTTTAGAATCCCTTGACTTCACAAACTTTGATGTTTGTGTAGATTGCATCAAGGGAAAACAGACCAAAACTAAAAGATTGGGTGCCAATAGATCTTTAGATGTCTTAGAATTAATTCATACAGATATTTGTGGGCCTTTCCCTACGGAATCTTGGAATGGCCAACAGTATTTTATAACATTCATAGACGATTACTCACGTTATGCGTACCTATATCTCATTCATGAAAAGTCGCAATCACTGGATGTGTTCAAAGCTTATAAAGCTGAAGTTGAGAATCAACTCAACAAAAGCATTAAAAGTGTCAGATCTGACCGTGGTGGCGAGTACTATGGTAGATATGATGGCTCCGGTGAACAACGTCCAGGACCGTTTGCTAGATTCCTAGAGGAATGCGGTATTGTCCCACAGTACACCATGCCATGATCACCTAACATGAATGGTGTTGCTGAAAGACGAAACCGAACTCTTAAGGATATGGTAAGGAGTATGATTGCTCATTTCACCTTACCTCAGTCTCTCTGGGGAGAAGCATTAAAAACAGCAGCTTATATTCTCAATAGAGTACCAACTAAAGCAGCTGCAAAAACACCTTATGAGCTTTGGACATGTCGAAAGCCTAGTCTAAAGCACTTTCACATTTGGGGATGTCCAGCTGAGGCAAGGCCTTATAGGCCACATGAAAAGAAAGTGGATTCCAAAACAGTGAGCAGCTACTTTATTGGTTATTCTGAGCGTTCTAGGGGCTATAAGTTTTATGATCCCATAACAAGAAATATTTTTGAGACGGGAACTGCAATATTCATTGAGGATATTGAGTTTGGGGGGAGAAATAAAGTTAAAGACATTACTTTTGAGGAGGACTTGGATTCAAATCCAGTTCCTATTATCACTTTTGACAATGTTCAGTTGCCTACACCTGTCATTGATCAAGAAGTGTATCCAGAACCTCAACAAGATAATGTTATACAACCCCTTATTCAAAATGAAACCATTGTTCCGAAGAACAAACTCAACAACCTCAAGAATCAGTGCCATTAAGAAGGTCCATGAGAGAAAGGAGAAGTACTATTTCAGATGATTATATTGTATTTCTCCAAGAACAAGAGAATGACAATGGGATGATGGAAGATGATCCAATCAACTTTCATCATGCCATGAAAAGTTCTAATTCTCAAAAATGGATAGACGCCATGAATGAGGAGTATAAATCAATGCAAGACAATAAAGTTTGGGAACTTGTCCCATTACCAGAAGGCGCAAAACCAATTGGTTGTAAATGGATATTTTAAACCAAGAGGGATGCAAAAGGTAATGTGGAAAGGTATAAGGCACGTCTTGTAGCGAAAGGCTATACTCAGAAAGAAGGCATCGATTTTATGGAGACTTTTTCTCCAGTTTCATCGAAAGACTCTTTTAGGACAATTATGGCACTTGTTGCTCATCTTGATCTTGAGTTACATCAGATGGATGTTAAAACAACGTTTCTCAATGGAGACATTGATGAGACAATTTATATGGTTCAACCAGAAAACTTTGTATCAGGAGATCCAAAGAATATGGTTTGCAAATTAAGAAAATCCATCTATGGACTTAAGCAAGCTTCTCGTCAATGGTACCACAAATTTCATCAAGTGATCATCTCGTTTTGTTTTGAGATGAATATTGTTGATGACTGTGTGTATCACAAGTTCAGTGGGATTAAACATATATTCTTGGTTCTATATGTCGACGACATTTTGCTGGCCACTAACGATATAGGCTTATTGCACGAAACCAAGAAATTCCTATCCAAACATTTTGAGATGAAAGATCTTGGGGACGCTTCTTTTGTATTAGGTATTCAGATACTTCGAGACTGTTCTCGAGGTATTATTGAATTGTCACAAAAGAGCTATATTGATAAAGTACTCAAAAGATTTGGCATGCAAGATTGTAGACCAGGAGATACCCCTGTCGCTAAAGGAGATAAATTCAGTCTTAGCCAGTGCCCTAAAAGTAATCTTGAAATTCAAGAAATGCAAAAGATTCCCTATGCTTCAGCTGTTGGGAGTCTAATGTATGCTCAAGTATGTACACGCCCAGATATTGCATACATTGTTGGGATGTTAGGCAGATACTTAAGCAACCCTGGTATAGACCATTGGAAGGCAGCCAAGAGGGTTATGAGGTATCTTCAGAGAACAAAAGATTACATGCTCACTTATAGAAGATCAGATCATTTGGAGGTCGTAGGATATTCTGATTCTGATTTTGCGGGATGCCAAGATAGCAGAAAGTCTACATCAGGCTATATTTATCTATTGGCTGGAGGAGCTATATCCTGGAAAAGTGTTAAACAAACACTTGTAACTTCTTCTACCATGGAAGCAGAATTTGTATCATGTTATGAGGCATCAAACCATGGAATATGGCTACGTAACTTTGTCACTGGGCTGTGCATTTTGGGAAATGTAGAAAGACCATTGAAGCTATATCGTGATAATAAGTCAGCAGTGCTATATTCTAATAATAATAGAAGCTCAACTAAGTCAAAACATATTGATATAAAATTCTTAGTTGTGAAAGAGAGAGTGCAGAGTGGACATATTTCTATAGAGCATATTGGAACAAACTTCATGATAGCGGATCCGCTCACAAAAGGTTTACCACCCAAGGTCTTTCATGAGCACATTGCTCGTATGGGTGTTGTACTGTTAGAGAATATCATGATTTAGTGGGAGTTTGTATTTTATATGCTTTATGTTTACCTTGAGACATTTATGTATTTGGTTTTCTGATCAGAATTAAAGTATTCAGTTCATTCACTCTGTTTACTATTTTGATTCTGACCTCACTTAAGTTTAAGGAGGACCAATTGAAATATATACGTGTTTGATTCACATTTACTTGCGATTTTCGTGCTACGTATATATGATTAATCTATGTCTTTTAACTATATATATGTATGTGACCATTGATGGGTTTAGTCATGATTAATATGGCAAATACCACTATGATCCTATATAAATATGGTTGATGGACGAGATTGCTAAAGATTACCTTTATTTAATAGAAAATTTTGAGCTCATAAGGTTGTATGTTTATAAGTAAACATATGTTGCCCAAGTGGGAGATTGTTGGGTTAATTTTCTTTTGTTTGGGCACATATGTTAAATATACATTGCTATTACAATTAGGTATAAACTAAATGATATTTACAATTTATTGAGGGGCTAAATTGTAAATATAAAATAACTGATTTTATCAGTCAATAAGAAGTCGTTGGGTCCCCAAGAATACGTATTCTTCTCATTTTTCTTTCCTTTCCGTCAGAAAGAAACATCGAAAAGAAAAGGAACGACAATTCTTGGAAGATCACAACTTTATACAAATTAATCAATGGATTTCGGTACGCTTCCGCAATCTCTGTTTGTTTGTGATTTTAATTTCTCTTGGATTGATTAGGGTTAGGGTTGAATGGAAATTTCTCCTACATAAATCCGTAAGGATAAGGGCGAGTCCTAATAACTGAATACCTTAAAGTTGAATTTAACTACTTAATACCTTAATTCTAAATTAGCAGACATTCCAATATTCTATAGCCTATAAATCCTTTAGGTTTCTCCATTCAATAAGAAGGCGGATCCCACGATTACTTAATATCCCAATGCTTGAAGTAAATCACTATGAACGTTCCTCACACAGTTCCCAAACCATTTAACACATTTCTAAAGGTAAGTCATAATATTTCCCCAAATGTCATGGGTTCTTATAATTAATGATGCTTTACATCAATTGTATATACATCCTACTACTGGAAGTTGCAGACCTTTGTTGAGTGACCCGAGCGACTTTGCATCACTGACCTACAATGTCAAGTTAATCTAAATACTATTCCTACATCTAAAATAATCCTAACACGAGATTAATAGTCCACAGATAATTTATCCGACTTAGTATAATTATAGTAATAAATTCCTCATCCGAAATTTCCATTAAAATTATTACCATAGCAGCCACATGTCATTAATAGCAACAACAATCATTTCCTAAGACAATAGACATTATTATTAATCCCATTTATATCAGACCATTTTTTATTAATCCTTATTAATTGTAACTCTTTAAATATTTCTGAATTCATCATTGAATGCCCATTATTTAAGTTAAAACGTTTAATACTCATTTTTTTCCTAATTTAAGTTTTTTTTTAATTTTACTAATTTATTACACATTCAGTGTCTATAACCCTCCATTTACTATAAGCAATAACTAATTATTGTCTTTTTTTATTTTTAAATTAAATAACACGTATCAGTACAATACACGTCTGTATACACACATATACATACATGCCTATATACAACAAAGTACACATCAACTACCAAAACATCAGACCCTAATACATTTGCATACTACTCCAGTATGTTGGAAATAAACTTGGTTTTTTATTAGGAAACATTAATTAGTAACATATTAACTTATTGTATTTAGGAAAGGCCAGGATAAATGGAAATAAATATTGCCTTATCAAATTAAGATTAGAGAAGAGTCTAGACTAAACAAATATATAAAGAAGAAAAGTCTAGAAAAGAAAAGTCTAGAAGCTTGCTATGTTATAAAAAGAGATGTACTATCTCATTTGTGGTATGAAGTTGTGTGAAGCAATATCAAGCAGTGTATTAAACTTATATATGAAATCAAGTTGAAAGAAAATAAATAAAAATAAACATTTCCTCCTCATACATTATTTTCTCAAAATTCCTCTTCTTCTAAAATTTCTAACAGTGGTATCAGAGCTAGAAGATCCTTTCAACAAGAGAAAGTTTGAAATCATGGTATTTCTATTTTCTTCATCAATTGTTCTCACAAAAGAGAATTATGAGGAATGGAGCAGTAGAAAAAGAGAGGAGCTAATCTCCAAAGGTCTATGGGAGATTGTTGAAAATGGCTATGAATGACGTAATGACTTCGAGAGCATGTCGCAAATGGACAAGAAAGCCTTTGCGAAATTAAAACGGAATAATTACTGTGCTCTTTATGTGATTGCTGAGAACGTCGATGAGAAAGTTTCAGATCTCATTTTTGGAGAAAGCTGTGCAAAAGATTCATGGAATCTCTTGAAAAAGATATATGGAAAAGATGATGCAAAAATAATTAATGAAGATAAGTTGATTGATGAGAAAGATGAAAAGAGGGATAGCGAGAGTGTGAACGAGAAGAAGAAAGAAGAGACTGTGCCAGAGCCTATGGAAGAAGAGATGATGGATGAGGCAGAGAAGGAGAAGAAAAGAGGAAAAAGGAGGCGTAGAAGCAAAAGGAAGCTGAGAATGCTACAGTTGAGAGTTATGGCAAAGCTTTGGAGCTTGATGATGAGAATATTTCCTTCTTGACTAACCGTGCCCATGTTTACCTGGAGATGGGAAAGTATGAAGAGTGCATCAAAGACTGCGACAAAGCTGAGAAGAGGGGGAAAGAGCTTCGTTCTGACTTCAGGATGATAGCAAGAGCACTGACAAGAAAAGGAAACGCATTGGTGAAACTTGCAAAGACTTCGTAGGATTTTGATCCAGCCATAGAAACATTTCAGAAAGCATTGACAGAGCATCGTAATCCAGAGACATTGAGAAAACTGAATGATGCAAAGAGAGCAAAGAAGGAGATAGAACAACAGGAATACTACGAACCTCAGCTAGCCGACGAAGAGCGTGAGAAAGCTAACGAAAATGAAGAACAGATGAAACAAGGAGAAATTGAAGAGCTTTATGAAAATTTGAAGCACAAGCAAAATTTGAAAAACAAATGAGGAAATTGAATTGGTCAAAGATTGTAAAAGTGAATTTTTGAAAGAATTCAAAGACGCCATATATGATTCATTCCAAATTCATGACGCGGGAACAAAATGGAAGTTAGAGCACATAATTTTTGGAATATTCCATAACAATGAAAGAAAACAAGATGGATGGAGCCCCACTGAAGAAATTGCATCGAAGATCTTCATATTGGAAAAGAGGAAGAAACAAAAAAAGAAAATTTGGATAATTTCTATAGTCATGCCAAAACACGTAAAATACAAAAAATAAAAAATCTTGCATTAATTTGTAAAACCAAGTTTACGGTAGAATGTTGGAAATAAACTTGGTTTTTTATTAGGAAACATTAATTAGTAACATATTTACTTATTGTATTTAGGAAAGGCCAGGATAAATGGAAATAAATATTGCCTTATCAAATTAAGATTAGAGAAGAGTCTAGACTTAACAAATATATAAAGAAGAAAAGTCTAAAAAAGAAAAGTCTAGAAGCTTGCTATGTTATAAAAAGAGATGTACTATCTCATTTGTGGTATGAAGTTGTGTGAAGCAATATCAAGCAGTGTATTAAACTTATGTATGAAATCAAGTTGAAAGAAAATAAATAAAAATAAACATTTCCTCCTCATACATTATTTTCTCAAAATTCCTCTTATTCTAAAATTTTCTAACAGTGGTATTAGAGCTAGAAGATCCTTTCAACAAGAGCAAGTTTGAAATCATGGGATTTCTATTTTCTTCATCAATTGTTCTCACAAAAGAGAATTACGAGGAATGGAGCAGTAGAAAAAAAGAGGAGCTAATCTCCAAAGGTTTATGGGAGATTGTTGAAAATGGCTATGAATGGCGTAATGACTTCGAGAGCATGTCGCAAATGGACAAGAAAGCCTTTGCAAAATTAAAACGGAATAATTACTGTGCTCTTTATGTGATTGCTGAGAACGTCGATGAGAAAGTTTCAGATCTCATTTTTGGAGAGAGCTGTGCAAAAGATTCATGGAATCTCTTGAAAAAGGTATATGGAAAAGATGATGCAAAAATAATTAATGAAGATAAGTTGATTGATGAGAAAGATAAAAGGAAGGATAGCGAGAGTGTGAACGAGAAGCAAGAGAAGAAGAAAGAAGAGACTGTGGCAGAGCCTATGGAAGAAGAGATGATGGATGAGATGGAGAAGGAGAAGAAAGAGAGGAAAAAGGAGGTGCAGAAGCAAAAGGAAGCTAAGAATGCTGCAGTTGAGTGTTATGGCAAAGCTTTGGAGCTTGATGATGAGAATATTTCCTTCCTGACTAACTGTGCCCCTGTTTACCTGGAGATGGGAAAGTATGAAGAGTGCATCAAAGACTGCGACAAAGCTAAGAAGAGGGGGAAAGAGCTTCGTTCTGACTTCAAGAAGGTAACAAAAGCGCTGACAAGAAAAGGAAACGCATTGGTGAAACTTGCAAAGACTTCAAAGGATTTTGATCCAGCCATAGAAACATTTCAGAAAGCATTGACAGAGCATCATAATCCAGAGACATTGAGAAAACTGAATGATGCAAAGAGAGCAAAGAAGGAGATAGAACAACAGGAATACTACGAACCTCAGCTAGCCGACGAAGAGCGTGAGAAAGCTAACGAAAATGAAGAACAGATGAAACAAGGAGAAATTGAAGAGCTTTGTGAAAATTTGAAGCACAAGAAAAATTTTGAAGAAATTTGGAGAACAAATGAGGAAATTGAATTGGTCAAAGATTGTAAAAGTGAATTTTTGAAAGAATTCAAAGACACCATATATGACTCATTCCAAATTCATGACACGGGAACAAAATGGAAGTTAGAGCACATAATTTTTGGAATATTCCATAACAATGAAAGAAAACAAGATGAATGGAGCACCATTAAAGAAATTGCATCGAAAATCTTCATATTGGAAAAGAGGAAGAAACGAAAAAAAGAAAATTTGGATAATTTCTATAGTCATGCCAAAGCACGTAAAATAAAAAATCTTGCATTAATTTGCAAAACAAAGTTTACGGGGGAATGTTGGAAATAAACTTGGTTTTTTATTAGGAAACATTAATTAGTAACATATTTACTTATTGTATTTAGGAAAGGCCAAGATAAATGGAAATAAATATTGCCTTATCAAATTAAGATTAGAGAAGAGTCTAGACTAAACAAATATATAAAGAAGAAAAGTCTAGAAAAGAAAAGTCTAGAAGCTTGCTATGTTATAAAAAGAGATGTGCTATCTCATTTGTGGTATGAAGTTGTCTGAAGCAATATCAAGCAGTGTATTAAACTTATGTATGAAATCAAGTTGAAAGAAAATAAATAAAAATAAACATTTCCTCCTCATACATTATTTTCTCAAAATTCCTCTTCTTATAAAATTTTCTAACACAGTAGCCCTATAACCAAGATTGAAAATAGAAAAATAGACTGAAGGAAAAACTTAGAATTTTTTTTAGCCACAAGGACAACAATTTTGGATTTTAACCACAAAAAACTTTTCAGTATAAAGGAGGAAATGATAGTGGTCCCCCTGAATTCTTCTTTTACACTAAAAAGTGGTTTTGTGGCTAAAATCCAAACTTCTTCTCCCTTAAACTAAAGTTTTCTCCAAAATTTTCCTTCTCCATAGGGAACCCGAATAAAAAATGAAATATAAAGTAAAGTAATTGCACTAGTGTTCGAAGAAGCTAGCACTAGTTCAGAAGTACCCCTATAACATTGCCTTCAGCAGCAACCATTTCATTTAGTGAAAGAATGAACTTGCTGTTGGAAATGAATGAGTAATTGTTGAAAATGAATGAGTAGGTTTGGCAAAATTCATTTAGTCCCACATTGGGGAAAAATACCACCTTTGCCACTACTTATACTAAGGCTTGATATGTTATTACAAAGGAAAGAGGAGATGGAAGAGAGAGGCAATGACATGAACTATGGCATGATAAGCACTCATATTAATATTTAATGGTCAAAAGATAGGGCCTTGGGCCTTGGGGCTCCTGGGGTCTGGTGATCAATTGGGCCTCCGGATGCCGATGGGCTCGCTGCGCTGCGGAACCGCTATTTTTGAATTTGGCCGCGAAATTGCCAACGGAAAGGTCTGTTGGTAAAGGGTAGCAACCTTTCCAACAGTCGTAGCCGTTGCAATTCAAACAGGAATGCCTGCTCATGTAAAGGTGCCTCTTCCAGCCTATATAAAGGCCTGCGAAAATCAAAACGAACACATAGTTTAATTCTAATTTCGCTCCTCGTTATCTTCTTCCCCACTGCTCTGTTCTTCAAAATAAAAACCACTTCCTTGCGTTCGTCGTCAGCCTGCGGTTGTAGCGCAACATCGCAGACAGAGACCGTTTCATCCTTGGGAAACGATTGCTCAACCAAACCTTACAGCGCCATAGAGGGAGCAATTTCGTTTCAAGGAAACATCATACGCTGGACTCGGTCATTAATTGGTAATATTAATCTCCTTCTCCGCGTCTTCATTTAATTAGTACTGCTTCTTTAACTTCCCTTGCTAAACTGAGATTGATAATTGGTGTTGCGACTGCAATATCATTGATTCAATATTACTAATGCTTAAAAGCGTTACTGTTCATAGAAACGGTTTTCAGACGTTTCTAGTGATTGGTTGCTAACAATCTTGAAACAAAATTGCTGATTGTTGCTTTTGTTTGCAGACGACGCTGTGACTAAGTAGCAACAACAAATCTGTGCCCGCACGGACTGTGCCACCGGCTCCGCCTCTGGTTCCACCGACTATTCCATATTCACATGGCGAGAGACCAGAGAAGTTTAATGGACAGGATTTCAAACGCTGGCAACAAAAGATGCTTTTCTACCTGACAACCTTGGGGCTGGCCAAATACCTCCAAGAGGATCCACCGTTCGTTGAAGAACTGGATCCTGACGCCACAAAAGTCGAGGCTTTAAACGCATGGAAGAATTCTGACTTCATCTGTAAGAATTACATTCTCAACGGTTTTGATAACAGTTTGTATAATGTATATTGTACCATTGAGGCTGCAAAGGTTCTCTGGTTATCACTTGAAAAGAAGTAAAAGACTGAAGATGCCAGAATGAAGAAATTCATTGTCGGAAAGTTTCTTGACTTCAAAATGGTCGATTCCAAAACAGTCGTCAGTCAGATTCAAGAACTCCAAGTTATCATTCATGAAATTCACAACGAAAAAATGGAGTTAAGTGAGTCATTCCAAGTCGCTGCCGCTATCGGAAAGTTGCCTCCGTCATGGAAGGATTTCAAAAATTATTTAAAGCATAAGCGCAAGGAAATGACCATGGAGGATCTGATTGTTCGTCTGCGAATCGAAAAAGACAACAGAAAATCAGAGAAAAAGGCTACCAGTTCATTTCAGGCAAAAGCCAACGTGGTTGAGGATGAAAAGACAAATAAAAGAAAGCGCGAGCAGAATCCTAATGCAAAGAAACAAAAGAAGTTTCAAGGATCTTACCATAATTGTGGGAAGAAAGGCCACAAAGCAGCCGTGTGTCGTGCGGCCAAAAAGAAGAAACCTGAAGCAAATATGGCAGGAAATTCAGATGATGTCGCAGATATGTATTTATGTGCAGTTATTTCTGAATGCAACCTTGTTGGCAACAACAAGGAGTGATTTCTAGACACGGGAGCCACTCGTCATATATGTGCTAACAAGTGGATGTTTACAACCTACAGATCTGCCACTGATAACGAGCAACTATTCATGGGTAACTCGTCTGCATCAAAGGTGGAAGGCAAGGGAAAGATTGTACTGAAGTTAACTTCTGGAAAGGAACTAAAATTGAATGATGTTCTTCACGTTCCAG
This sequence comes from Allium sativum, assembly GCA_030737875.1. NCBI lineage: Eukaryota > Viridiplantae > Streptophyta > Magnoliopsida > Asparagales > Amaryllidaceae > Allium > Allium sativum. The sequence continues at coordinate 1,037,949,537 of CM060916.1, read as the reverse complement.
AAATCCGCAAGAACCTGATTTCAGGATCGTTGCTCAGCAAACATGGTTTCAAACTAACATTTGTTGCTGATAAGTTTGTAATATTAAAGAATGGAGTGTATGTTGGAAGAGGATATGTGTGTGATGGCTTGTTTAAAGCAAATGTAACCACTGTTGGACCAAATAATGATATGAATAAACTTGTATCTTCTGCTTATATTGTTGACTCTTCTAACATATGGCATTCTAGATTAGGGCATGTAAATTTTGATACATTGCGAAAATTGATTAATCTAGAATTCATACCAAATTGCAATATAGATTCCAACGATAAATGTCAAGTTTGTGCAGAAGAGAAAATGACTAGAACCTTGTTTCATCATGTTGAACGAGAAACGGAACCTCTAGAATTAATACATACTGATGTATGTGATTTGAAAATGTGTCAAACTAGAGGTGGAAAGAGGTACTTTATCACATTCATTGATGATTGTACTAGATATTGTTACGTCTGTCTCCTTAGAAGTAAGGACGAAGCAATCGACATGTTTAAACAATATAAGGCAGAAGTTGAGAATCAACTCAACAAGAAAATAAATTCTTTAAGGAGAGATAGAGGAGAAGAATACAAGTCTCCATCTGAGGAATTCTGTGCTGAGCATGGAATTATTCATCAAACTACAGCATCGTATTCACCTCAATCCAATGGTATAGCCGAACGAAAAAATAGAACTCTTAAAGAAATGATGAATGCCTTGCTAATTAGTTCTGGCTTACCATATAACTTTTGGGATAAACTATTCTTTCGGCAAATCATATTTTGAATAAAATACCACGAAAGAAAACATCTAAATCTCCACATGAACTTTGAAAAAACAGACCACCATCCTACAAATACTTGAAAGTGTGGGGGTGTCTTGCCAAAGTAGAAATACCAAAACCGAAAAAGGTCAAAATTGGACAAAAGACTATAGATTGCATATTCATTGGATATGCTCATAATAGTAATGCATATCGATTTTTGGTGTACAAATCTGAAATTGATGATATTCGTGAAAACACCATTATCGAGTCTCGAAATGCAAGATTCTTTGAACACATTTATCCTCTAAAGAGCTCTATTGAAACTAGTGTTCAAAAGAGGCCAAGAGATTCAGATACTCCCGAGGATAATGCTGATCAAAGAGAAATGAATGATGAAACTGAGATAGAGGAACCGAGAAGGAGCAAGCGACAAAGGACCTCTTAATCCTTTGGACCTGATTTCTATGCATATATGATAGAAAATGAACCTCTAACTTACCAACAAGCAATGTCATCTCCCGATGCTCCTTATTGGAAATAAGCCGTCAATAGTGAAATAGAATCCATTCTACAAAATCATATGTGGGAATAAGTGGATCTTCCTAAAGGATCAAAACCACTAGGATATAAATGTATATTTAAGAAGAAACTAAAGGATGACGTCTCAATAGACAAGTATAAAGCAAGGCTTGTAATAAAAGGATTCAGACAGAAGGAAGATCTGGATTACTTTGATACATACTCTCCAGTTACCAGAATAACACCAATTAGGATGTTTATTGCAATCACATCTATATTGAATTTGGAAATATACCAAATGGAATTGAAAACTGCGTTTTTGAATGGTGAACTGGAAGAAGAAATATATATGCAGCAACCAGAAGGGTTTCTAAGCCCGGGAAATGAAAATAAGGTGTGCAAATTAGTAAAATCACTTTATGGCCTTAAACAAGCTCCGAAACAATGGCACGAGAAATTTGATGAAACTATGTTATCAAACGGATTCAAAATAATTGAATCAGATAAATGCGTATACATAAGATATACGGATATTGGATATGTCATTGTTTGTCTTTATGTTGATGATTTACTAATCCTAGGAAATAATAATGCCATAATAAAATCTACGAAGGATATGTTATCCTCTAGATTCGACATGAAAGACCTAGGAGTGGCCGATGTAATCTTAGGTGTGAAAATTATAAAAACACCACAAGGATATGCCTTATATCAGTCACATTACATAGCCAAATTACTTGAAAGTTTCAAGCAGTATAATATAACCATTGCAAAATCAACAGTGGATATGAACCAAAATTGTGTAAAGAACAGCGGTGATGGAATATATCAACTTGAATATTCTCGCATACTGGGAAGTATCATGTATGTCATGAATTGCACTAGGCCTGATATTGCATACGCTATAAGAAAGCTGAGTAAATATACCAGTAATCCGGGCAAACATCACTGGAAAGCAATAATCAGGGTCCTAGGATACCTGAAGTACACACAAAACTATGTGTTACAATATGAGAAGTATCCTTCAGTGGTAGAAGGATATAGTGATGCCAATTGGATAACTGGCTCAAATGACACAAAATCCACAAGTGGATATGTGTTTACATTAGGAAATGGAGCAATCTTATGGGAATCATCCAAACAGACTTGCATAGCAAGGTCGACAATGGAATCGGAGTCCATTTCTCTAGATAAAGCTGCAGAAGAAGCAGATTGGCTTAGGAGTTTCTTGGAAGATATTCCGAATTGGGAAAAACCTGTACCTCCAATATGTATACATTGTGATAGTCAATCTGCTATAGGAAGGGAGAATAGTACATTGTATAATGGTAAGTCTCGACATATTCGTCGTAGACATAAAACCATAAGAAAACTTCTCTCTAATGGAGTTATCACTATAGACTATGTAAGGTCAAAGGATAACATAGCAGATCCACTAACCAAAGGTTTGCCAAGAGAGAAAGTTCAAACCTTATCGATGGGAATGGGTTTAAGACCTATGAATTAAAAGTTTTGTAAAACGGAAACCCCACCTAGTTGACTGGAGATCCCAAGATCTAGGTTCAAAGGGAAAACTAAGTTTAAGATAAACTTGATGGCACTGTTAAATTCAAACCATTCCTATGATAAGTCAGTGCACTACCCGTCGGAGAATAGGATAAGCTTGGCTTTTAATGATGTCTATACTATGGTGTTATAAAGAACCAAGTGGATTATTACGGGATACTCTTAATAGAATCACCTATGTGAGTGCGAAGGGCCACTTCAAGAAGAATTGTAAGGTCGAATTTTCAAGCACTCATGAAACCAAGGCGGTGTTCATGGAAAAAACGAACACAAACAGAGAACCAAGGGGTTAAAGAGCATTTATCATGTGTTATCTTTATAGACTTACACAAACGGCTTACAGTTCAAAGACAGTCTAGTCTATTGATTCGCCAGTTAGTTATAACGATATAACGCTAGGAAAAGTTCAAGGCCTCTGTGCTACTTTTACCGATATGATAAATGTTTCGAAAAATTTTAAGAACAGATTAGATAATACTCATTCATGTGGGGGATTGTTGGAAATGAATGAGTAATTGTTGAAAATGAATGAGTAGGTTTGGCAAAATTCATTTAGTCCCACATTGGGGAAAAATACCACCTTTGCCACTACTTATACTAAGGCTTGATATGTTATTACAAAAGAAAGAGGAGATGGAAGAGAGAGGCAATGACATGAACTATGGCATGATAAGCACTCATATTAATATTTAATGGTCAAAAGATAGGGCCTTGGGCCTTGGGGCTTTTGGGGTCTGGTGATCAACTGGGCCTCCGGATGCCGATGGGCTCGCTGCGCTGCGGAACCGCTTTTTTTGAATTTGGCCGCGAAATTGCCAACGGAAAGGTCTGTTGGTAAAGGGTCGCAACCTTTCCAACAGTCGTAGCCATTGCAATTCGAACAGGAACGCCTGCTCATGTAAAGGTACCTCTTCCAGCCTATATAAAGGCCTGTGAAAATCAAAACGAACACATAGTTTAATTCTGATTTCGCTCCTCTTTATCTTCTTCCCCACTGCTTTGTTCTTCAAAATAAAAACCACTTCCTTGCGTTCGTTGTCAGCTTGCAGTTGTAGCGCAACATCACAGACAGAGACCGTTTCATCCTTGGGAAACGATTGCTCAACCAAACCTTACAGCGCCGTAGAGGGAGCAATTTCGTTTCAAGGAAACAACATACGCTGGACTCGGTCATTAATTGGTAATATTAATCTTCTTCTCTGCGTCTTCATTTAATCAGTACTGCTTCTTTAACTTCCCTTGCTAAACTGAGATTGATAATTGGTGTTGCGACTGCAATATCATTGATTCAATATTACTAACGCTTAAAAGCATTACTGTTCATAGAAACGGTTTTCAGACGTTTCTAGTGATTGGTTGCTAACACTTGCACATCATTTCTTAACTTGTACATCATGCGAGTGTCTTGTTGCTTCATTTGCCAAAAATTCCTGGACCAAACGTTCTAATTTTCTCCATGCAGTGAAAAACGAACCAATTTCTGAAGATAGGATGCAACGTATCCATCCATAATCTAAATGAAGATAGGACCAAACGTATAGATGGATTCAATTATGCCATTCGAAACAAAATCATTAGTCCACACTTTTCAACTACCATCAGCATGCACAACGGAGGTAAAAACTTCACTGTCGAAACAGTACACCTCTATAGCTATCAATCTTCCATAAACTGAAAACAGAATGTCAATTTTGTCAAGTTACATTTCCAGAGTAAAAAAATTCACCTAACCCACTATATAGGTTGAGTGAAACAGGGGGTTTTAAAGGCATGTATGTGCAATGACCTCCAAAACTTCTGGTCAATTTCGTCAAGTTACATTTCCAGAGCTTCGTATGCATCTTTTAGGAGAAGAAGCAGTTTGTTTAGAAATTTGTTGTCATCGTTTCTGAATGTAATTTAGATTCTTGAGAACCATAGCAGAAAAATAAATCCCTTCTTGTACAGTTGGAATTTCTTGTACATGGGCCACTATTTTGTTTATGAACTGTTGGTATAAAGTTTGAACCTCCGTAATATTCATCTGCCATGCCATATGAACTGGAATGATCATTTACATCTTCAATGATCACTTGCTCTATTACTTTATATGCAGGGGCCTTACTTGATGGCTTTAGACCTGTCAATACAGTGGTAGATGGAACTAAATCGTCCCTCTGCAAGCAACCAAACAGGTTTTGCAATGGAACATAGCAGAGTGTTGTGCTTTAATTGCTTTTGGTCCCTATTGAATAACCGCAATTGTAGCAATATTGGTTTTTGGTCCTTTAAATTTACCTTTGTCAAATGTAGCCTTCCTGTTTGTGTTGTCAAAACCATCTCTCGTAGTTGAATCTACAGTGGAATCCATGCTAGAAGTAGACTGCCCTTGCTTACTACTTCATGAATCAAATCCTTCCTGCTGTGACTTTAGTTGCAGTTGTGTATCTTTAGCATTAGAAATAGGAGGTGCACTCATTGATAGATCTACACTTCCCACTGTCTGCTATGACTTTGGTTTCAGATACCATGTTTTATAAGTTGAAAATAGAATAATTTTGTGTATTATGTCCGAAAATTGCAATTCTAACATAGTCTTGGCTTGTATTCATATGACACTTGAATATTAAATGCCTCACCATCAAAAGTTAGACCATTTACCATAGGTGGATGAGAAAAATTAACATAAAGTTTTAAAAGGATTCTAGCATAGTTTAGACGAGCATCTTTTCCCGTATTTGAATCCATTCTAATAGGTTTAGCATGTATAGAGGCTATCCTACTGGTGACATTTTTAGTCCACAATTTCTGTATTTAAATCAAGGAGTTTAACCATGTTGAAAGTGAACAAGTGGATTTGGCAAATTTAGGCAAAATAACTAAGTCCCACATCAGGAAAATTTGTGCATTAATTCACTACATATACAAAAGCTTGATATGTTATATCAAAAGAAAGGGAAGAGAGAGAGGCAATGAAATATCATGAACAAAGCATGCACATCTTTAATATTAAATTAAAAAGGTCAAAGATTAGGGCCTTGGGGTCTCGTGATCGTATAGGGCCTCCGGATTCTTTTTGAATACAGCCGCGCAAATACCAACGGAAATAACTGTTGGTAAAGGGTCGAACCTTTTCAACGGTCGTTGCCGTTGCAATTCGAATAGTGACAACCCTTCACAAATAGGTATCTCTTTACAACCTATATAAAGGGCAGTGAAAATTAGATCATTATCTATTTTTGAGTCTTTTGCTCTCTCTCTCTTCCTCCAACGCTCTGTTCTGAAAATAAAAACTACATTGCATTTGTCGTTGCTTCGCCTACTGCACTGTACGACGAAGTTGATCCGTTTCATCTTGGAAATCGATTTGCATCAAAGCCCTATTGTGCTACAAAGGGGCGCAGATACGATTTAAGGAAACAGTCGGTTACGGACTGGACTCGAATTACAATCTAAGCATTGTCTGATCAACTACGACGGTACTTCCTACTCGCTACTCTATATCTTTTTCTGCTAAGTTCCCAGATTACTATAAGTGATCTGCAGTTACTGTATTTATACAGATTCATTTCTGTAACATCTTAAATCGTATTTGGTTTTCCTGTATTGCACTGTACAGGCCAATATGGCTAAGAAAACCAACACTTCTGCACCGGTACTGACTGTGACTCAGCCTCCGCCTGTCATCCCACCGGTGAGTCTATCCCATGGCGAAAAGCCTGAAAAATTTACCGGGGTAGATTTCAAAAGGTGGCAGCAAAAGATGTTTTTCTATTTGACAACTTTGGGCCTTGCGAAGTGTATGACAAAAGATGCTCTGACGGTTGCTGAATTGGAACTAGATGCAACGAAGGTTGAAGCCCTCAATGTCCGAAAAAATGCATCTTTTATGTGCAAGAATTATATACCCAATGGCCTAGATAATTCTCCGTATAATGTCTACTATACTGCTGCGACTTCCAAGGAACTATGGACTACACTCGACAAGGAATACAAATCTGAGGATGCAGGGATGAAGAAGTTCATAGCAGGGAAATTCCTCGACTTCAAAATGATTGATAGCAAGACTGTTATCAGTCAAATGCAAGAACTGCAAGTCATCTTCCACGAGTTAAATGACGAAGGAATGACGCTCAGCGAATCATTCGAAGTGGCTGCTGCAATTGAAAAACTTCCACTTTCATGGAAGGATTTCAAAATTTACTTAAAGCACAAGCGCAAGGAAATGATTGTTGAAGAATTGGTGGTTCGATTGAGGATTGAGGAAGACAATCGAAAATCTAAGAAAAAGGGGTCCTTCAACATTGCAGCAAAGGCTAATATAGTTGAAGAATAGAAGCCCAAAAAAAGAAAGCGCGAAAATGATCCAAATAAAAAGGCTAAAAGGTTTAAAAGATCTTGTCATAACTGCGAAAAGAAAGGACACAAGGCAACAAAGTGTCGCGGGAAGAAAAAGAAGTCTAAAGCAAATGTGGCTGAAGTTTCTAATGGCATTACTGACATGGACTTGTGCGCGGTAGTTTCTGAATTTAACCTTGTTGGCAACAACAAGGAATAGTTCGTGGACACCGGGGCCACTCGCCACATTTGTGCAAATAAATGGATGTTCACGACTTACAAAGTTGCTACCGAAGAGGAACAGTTGTTTATGGGAAACTCATCTGCATCAAAAGTTGAAGGAAACGGAAAGGTTGTGCTCAAATTGACTTCTGGAAAGGAACTTACCTTGACCGATGTCCTTCACGTTCCAGGCATTCGTAAAAACTTGATTTCTGGATCGCTTCTTAGCAAGCATGGTTTCAAACTCATATTTGTGGCTGATAAACTTGTATTATTGAAAAAAAGGGCTATGTTTGTGATGGCTTATTTAAAGCTAATGTTACTACATTTGTACCAAAATACGATATGAATAAAGTTGAATCTTCTGTTTATATCGTAGACTCTTCTAATATTTGGCATTCTAGATTCGGGCATGTTAACTTTGAAACATTGCAAAAATTGATTAATCTATACTTTATACCAAAATGTAACATAGACTCCAACTATAAATGTCAAATCTGTGCAGAAGAAAAAATTACTGGAACCTCATTTCATCACGTTGAACGAGAGACCGAACCTCTAGAAATAATACATACTTATGTATGCGATTTGAAAATGTGTCAAACTAGAGGTGGAAAGAGGTACTTTATCACATTCATTGATTATTGTACCAGATATTGTCATGTATATCTCCTTAGAAGCATGGACGAAGAAATCGACATGTTTAAACAGGCAGAAGTTGAGAATCAACTCAATAAGAAAATAAAATCGTTAAGAAATGATAGAGGAGGAAAATACGAGTCTCCGTATGAGGAACTTTGTGCTGAGCATGGAATTATACATCAAACCACAGCTCCGTATTCACCTCAATCCAACGGTATAGCCGAATGGAAAAATAGAACTCTTAAAAAAATGATGAATGCCTTACTAATTAGTTCTGGATTGCCAGATAACTTTCGGGGAGAAGTTATTCTTTCGGCAAATCACATCTTGAACAAAATACCGCAAAAGAAAACATCAAAATCTCCACATGAACTTTGGAAAAATAGACCACCATCCTACAAATACTTGAAAGTGTGGGGGTGTCTTGCCAAAGTAGAAATACCAAAACCGAAAAAGGTCAAAATGGGACCAAAGACTATAGATTGCATATTAATTGGATTTGCTCATAATAGTAGTGCATATCGATTTTTGGTGTACAAATCTGAAATTGATGACATTCATGAAAACACCATTATCGAGTCACGAAATGCTAGATTCTTTGAACACATTTATCCTCTAAAAACCTCTGTTGAAACAAGTGCTCAAAAGAGGCCAAGAGATCCAGATACGACCGAGGATAATGCTGATCAAAGAAAAATGAATGACGAAACTGAGATGGAGGAACCGAGAAGGAGCAAACGACAAAGGACCTCTAACTCCTTTGGACCTGATTTCTATGCATATATGGTAGAAAATGAACCTCTAACTTACCAACAAGCAATGTCATCTCCCGATGCTCCTTATTGGGAAGAAGCCATCAATAGTGAAATAAAATCCATTCTACAAAACCATACATGGGAACTAGTGGATTTTCCTAAAGGATCAAAACCATTAGGATATAAATGGATATTTAAGTCGACAAGTATAAAGCGAGACTTGTAATAAAAGGATTCAGATAGAAGAAAGTTATGGATTACTTTGATACATACTCACCAGTTACCAGAATAACATCAATTAGGATGCTTATTGCAATCTCATCTAAATTGAATTTGGAAATACACCAAATGGATGTGAAAACAACATTTTTGAACGGTGAACTGGAAGGGGAAATATATATGCAGCAACCAGAAGGGTTTCTAAGCCCAGGAAATGAAAATAAGATGTGCAAGTTAGTGAAATCTCTTTATGGACTTAAACAAGCACCAAAAAAATGGCATGAGAAATTTGATGAAACAATGTTATCAAATGGATTCAAAATAAATGAATTAGATAAATGCGTCTATATAAAATGTATGGATGCTGGATATGTCATTGTTTGTCTCTACGTTGATGATTTACTGATCCTAAGAAATAATAAGGTCATAATAAAATCTACGAAGGACATGCTATCCTTTAGATTTAATATGAAGGACCTGGGAGTGGCCGATGTAATTTTGGGTGTAAAAATTATAAAGGCACCACAGGGATATGCATTACCTCAGTCACATTACATTGCCAAATTACTTGAAAAGTTCAAGCAGTATAATATAACCATTGCAAAATCACCTGTAGATATGAACCAAAATTGGGTAAAGAACACCAGTGATGCAATATATCAGCTTGAATATTCTCGTATGCTAGGAAGTATTATGTACGTCTTGAATTGTACTAGGCCTGATATTGCATACGCAATAAGCAAGTTGAGTAGATATACAAGTAATCCAGGAAAACATCACTGGAAAGCAATAATCCGAGTCCTAGGATATCTAAAGTACACATAAAACTATGTGTTGCAATATGAGAAGTATCCTTCAGTAGTAGAAGGATGTAGTGATGTCAATTGGATAACTGGCTGAAATGACACAAAATCCACAAGTGAATATGTGTTTACATTAGGAAATGGAGCAATCTCATGGAAATCATCAAACAGACTTGCATAGCAAGGGCGACAATGGAATCAGAGTTCATTGCTATGGATAAAGCCGCAGAAAAAGCAGATTGGCTTAGGAGCTTCTTGGAAGATTTTCCAAATTGGGAAAAACCCGTGCCTCCAATATGTATACATTGTGATAGTCAATCTGCTATAGGAAGGGCAAATAGTACTTTGTATAATGGTAAGTCTCGACATATTCGTCGTAGAAATAAAACCATAATACATCTTCTCTCTAATGGAGTTATCACTATAGACTATGTAAGGTCAAAGGATAACATAGCGGATCCACTAACAAAAGGTTGCCAAGAGAGAAAGTTCAAACCTTATCGATGGGAATGGGCTTAAGACCTATAAACTAAAAAGTTTTCTAAAACGGGAACCCCACCTAGTTGACTGGAGATCCCAAGATCTAGGTTCAAAGGGACAACTAAGTTTAAGATAAACTTGAAGGCACTGTTAAATATAAACCATTCCTATGATAAGTCAGTGCACAACCCGTCGGAGAATAGGATAAGCTTGGCTTTTAATAATGTCTATACTGTGGTGTTTTAAAGAACCAAGTGGGGTATAACGGGATACTCTTTAGAGAATCACTTATGTGAGTGTGAAGGCGACGCTTCAAGAAGAATTGTAAGGTCAAATTCTTAAAGCACTCATGAAACCAAGACGGTGTCAATGGTAAAAACGAACACAAACAGAGAACCAAGGAGTTAAAAATAACGTTTATCATGTGTTATCTTTATAGACTTACAAAAACGGCTTACAGTTCAAAGACATTCTAGTCCACTGATTCGCCAGTTAATTATAATGATATAACACTAGGAAAAGTTCAAGGCCACAGTGCTACTTTTATCGATATGATAAATGTTTTGCATATTAAGAACAGATCAGATAAACACTCGTTCATGTGGGGGATTATTGGAAGTGAATAAGTGGATTTGGCAAATTTTGGCAAAATCACTAAGTCCCACATCGGGAAAACTTGTGCATTAATTCACTACATATACAAAAGCTTGATATGTTATAACAAAAGAAAAGGAAGAGAGAGAGGCAATGGAATAGCATGAACAAAGCATGCACATCTTTAATATTAAATTAAAAAGGTCAAAGTTTATGGCCTTAGGCCTTAGGGCTCTTGGGGTCTCGTGATCGTATAGGGCCTCCGGATGCCGCCAGGCCTGTTGCGCTGTTCAAACGGCTATTTTTTGAATACAGCCGCGCAAATACCAACAGAAATAACTGTTGGTAAATGGTCGCAACCTTTCCGACGGTCGTTACCATTGCATTTCGAACAGTGACAACCCTTCAAAAATGGGTGCCTCTTCACAGCTTATATAAAGGGCAACGAAAATCAGATCATTATCTATTTTTGAGTCTTTTGCTCTCTCTCTTCCTCCAACGCTCTGTTCTGAAAATAAAAACTACCTTGCGTTCGCCGTTACTTCGCCTACTGCACTGTACGGCGAAGTTGATCCGTTTTATCTTGGAAATCGATTTACATCAAAGCCCTAATGTGCTACAAAGGGGCGCAAATACGATTTAAGGAAGCTGTCGGTTTCGGACTGGACTCGGATTACAATCTAAGCGTTGTTTGATCAACTACGATGGTACTTCCTGCTCGCTACTCTATATCTTTTTCTGCTAAGTTCCCAGATTACTGTAAGTGATTTGCAGTTACTATATTTATACAAATTCATTTCTGTAACATCTTAAATCGTATTTGGTTTTCCTGTATTGCACTGTACGGGCGAATATGGCTAAACAAACCAACACTTCTGCACCGGTACTGATTGTGACTCAGCCTCCGCCTGTCATCCCACCGGTGAGTCTATCCCGTGGCGGAAAGCCTGAAAAATTTACTGGGGTAGATTTCAAAAGGTAGCAACAAAAGATGTTGTTCTATTTGACAACTCTAGGCCTTGCGAAGTATCTGACAGAAGATGCTCTGACGGTGGCTGAATTGGAACCAGATGCATCGAAGGGTGAAGCCCTCAATGTCTGGAAAAATGTAGCTTTTATGTGAAAGAATTATATACTCAATGGCCTGGATAATTCTCTGTATAATGTCTACTGTACTGCTGCGACTTCCAAGGAACTATGGACTACACTCGACAAGAGATACAAATCTAAGGATGCAAGGATGAAGAAGTTCATAGGAGGGAAATTCCTCGACTTCAAAATGATTGATAGCAAGACTGTTATCAGTCAAATGCAAGAACTGCAAGTCATCTTCCACGAGTTAAATGACGAAGGAATGACGCTCAGCGAATCATTCAAAGTGGTTGCTGCAATTGAAAAACTTCCACCTTCATGGAAGGATTTCAAAAATTACTTAAAGCACAAGCGCAAGGAAATGACTGTTGAAGAATTGGTGGTTCGATTGAGGATTGAGGAAGACAATCGAAAATCAGAGAAAAAGGGGTCCTTCAACATTGCAACACAGGCTAATGTAGTTGAGGAAGAGAAGCCCAACAAAAGAAAGCACGAAAATGATCCAAATAAAAAGGCTAAAAGGTTTAAAGGATCTTGTCATAACTGCAGAAAGAAAGGATACAAGGCAGCAGAATGTCGGGGAAGAAAAAGAAGTCTGAAGCAAATGTTGTTGAAGTTTCTGATGGCATTACTGACATGGACTTGTGCACGGTAGTTTCTGAATGTAACCTTGTTCTCAACAACAAGGAATTGTTCATGGACACCGGGGCCACTCGCCGCATTTGAGCAAATAAATGGATGTTCACGACTTACAAAGTTACTACCGAAGAGGAACAGTTGTTTATGGGCAACTGATCTGCATCAAAAGTTGAAGGAAAAGGAAAGGTTGTGCTCAAATTGAACTTTGGAAAAATAGACCACCATCCTACAAATACATGAAAGTGTGGGGGTGTCTTGCCAAAGTAGAAATACCAAAAGTGAAAAAGGTCAAAATTGGACCAAAGACTACAGATTGCATATTCATTGGATATGCTCATAATAGTAGTGCATATCGATTTTTGGTGTACAAATCTAAAATTGATGACATTCATGAAAACCCCATTATCGAGTCATGAAATGCTAGATTCTTTGAACACAATTATCCTCTAAAAACCTCTATTGAAACAAGTGCTCAAAAGAGGCCAAGAGATCCAGATACTCCCGAGGATAATGCTGATCAAAGAAAAATGAATGATGAAACTGAGATAGAGGAACCGAGAAGGAGCAAATGACAAAGGTCCTCTAAATCTTTTGTACTTGATTTCTATGCATATATGATATAAAATGAATCTCTAACTTACCGACAAGCAATGTCATCTCCCGATGCTCCTTATTGGAAAGAAGCGTCAATAGTGAAATAGAATCCATTCTATAAAACTATACATGGGAACTGGTGGATCTCCCTAAAGGATCGAAACCACTAGAATATAAATGGATATTTATGAAGAAACTAAAGGTTGACGGCTTAATAGACAAGTATAAAGCGAGACTTGTAATAAAAGGATTCAAACAGAAGAAAGATCTGGATTACTTTGATACATGCTTGCCAGTTACCAGAATAACATCAATTAGGATGCTTATTGCAATCGCATCTATATTGAATTTGGAAATACAAAAAATGGATGTGAAAACTGCGTTTTTAAATGGTGAACCGGAAGGGGAAATATATATGCAGCAACCAGAAGGGTTTCTAAGCACAGGAAATGAAAATAAAGTGTGCAAGTTAGTGAAATCTCTTTATGGACTTAAACAAGCACCAAAACAATGGCATGAGAAATTTGATGAAACAATGTTATCAAATGGATTCAAGATAAATGAATCAGATAAATGCGTCTATATAAGATGTATAGATGTTGGATATGTCATCGTTTGTATCTACGTTGACGATTTACTGATCCTAGGAAATAATAAGGTCATAATAAAATCTACGAAGGACATGCTATCCTCTAGATTTGATATGAAGGACCTAGGATTGGCCGATGTAATTTTGGGTGTAAAAATTATAAAGACACCACAGGGAAATGCATTATCTCAGTCACATTACACTGCCAAATTACTTGAAAGGTTAAAGCAGTATAATATTACCATTGCAAAATCACCAGTGGATATGAACCAAAATTGGGTAAAGAAGACAGGTGATGGAATATATCAGCTTGAATATTCTCGTATACTAGGAAGTATTATGTACGTCATGAAATGTACTAGGCCTGATAATGCATACGCAATAAGCAAGTTGAGTAGATATACCAGCAATCCAGGCAAACATCACTGGAAAGCAATAATCAGGGTCCTAGGATATCCAAAGTACACACAAAACTATGTGTTGCAATATGAGAAGTATCCTTCAGTAATAGAAGGATATAGTAATGCCAATTGGATAACTAGCTCAAATGACACAAAATCCACAAGTGGATATATGTTTACATTCGGAAATGGAGCAATCTAATGGAAATCATCCAAACAGACTTGCATAGCAAGGTCGATAATGGAATCGGAGTTCATTGCTCTAGATAAAGCCATAGAAGAAGCAGATTGGCTTAGGAGTTTCTTGGAAGATATTCCAAATTGGGAAAAACCTGTACCTCCAATATGTATACATTGTGATAGTCAATCTACTATATGAAGGGAAAATAGTACATTGTATAATGGTAAGTCTCGACATATTCGTCGTAGACATAAAACCATAAAGCAACTTCTCTCTAATGGAGTTATCACTATAGGCTATGTAAGGTCAAAGGATAACATAGCGGATCCACTAACAAAAGGCTTGCCAAGAGAGAAAGTTCAAACCTTATCGATGGGAACGGACTTAAGACCTTTAAACTAAAAAGTTTTCTAAAACGGAAACTCCACCTAGTTGACTGGAGATCCCAAGATCTAGGTTCGAAGGGACAACTAAGTTTAATATAAACTTGACGGCACTGTTAAATATAAACCATTCCTATGATAAGTCAGTGCACAGCCCGTTGGAGAATAGGATAATCTTGGATTTTAATGATGTCTATACTGTGGTGTTTTAAAGAACCAAGTGGGGGTGTAACGGGATACTCTTTATAGATTCACCTATGTGAGTGCGAAGGCGCCGCTTCAGGAAGAATTGTAAGGTCGAATTCTTCAAGCACTTATGAAACCAAGACGGTGTTCATGGCAAAATCAAACACAAACAGAGAACCAAGGAGTTAAAAATAACATTTATCATGTGTTATCTTTATAGACCTACACAAACGGCTTACAGTTCAAAGACATTCTAGTCCATTGATTCACCATTTAGTTATAATGATATAACACTAGAAAAGTTCAAGGCCACTGTGCTACTTTTACCGATATGATAAATGTTTTGCATATTAAGAACAGATTAGATAACCACTCATTCATGTGGGGGATTGTTGTAAGTGAATAAGTGGTTTTGGCAAATTTTGGCAAAATCACTAAGTCCCACATCGGGAAAACTTGTGCACTAATTAACTACATATACAAAAGATTGATATGTTATATCAAAAGAAAAGGAAGAGAGAGAGGCAATGGAATAGCATGAACAAAGCATGCACATCTTTAATATTAAATTAAAAAGGTCAAATATTAAGGCCTTGGGGCTCTTGAGGTCCCGTGATAGTATAGGGCCTCCGGATCCCGCCAGGCCTATTGCGATGTTCAAATGGCTGCTTTTTGAATACAGCCGCGCGAATACCTACGGAAATAACTGTAGGTAAAGGGTCACAACATTTCGGACGGTCGTTACGGTTGCAATTCGAAAAGTGACTAACCTTCACGAATGGGTACCTCTTCACCGCCTATATAAAGGGCACGAAAATCAGATCATTATCTATTTTTGATTCTTCTGCTCTCTCTTCCTCCAACGCTCTGTTCTGAAAATAAAAACTACCTTGTGTTCGCTGTTGCTTCGGCTACTGCAATGTACGACGAAGTTGATCCGTTTTTTCTTGGGAATCGATTTGCATCAAAGCCCTAACGTGGGCGCAAATACGATTTAAGGAAACGGTCGGTTTCGGACTGGACTCGGATTACAATCTAAGCATTGCCTGATCAACTACGACGGTACTTGCTACTCTATATCTTTTTCTGCTAAGTTCCCAAATTACTACAAGTGATCTGCAGTTACTGTATTTATACAGATTCGTTTCTGTAACATCTTAAATCGTTTTTGGTTTTCCTGTATTGCACTGTACAGGCGAATATGGCTAAATAAACCAACACTTCTGCACCGGTATTGACTGTGACTCAGCCTCCGCCTGTCATCCCACCGGTGAGTCTATCCCATGGCGAAAAGCCTGAAAAATTTACCGTGGTAGATTTCAAAAGGTGACAGCAAAAGATGTTGTTCTATTTGACAACTCTGGGCCTTGCGAAGTATCTGACAGAAGATGCTCCGACGGTGGCTGAATTGGAACCAGATGCAACAAAGGTTGAAGCCCTTAATGTTTGGAAAAATGCAGCTTTTATATGCAAGAATTATACACCCAATGGCCTGGATAATTCTCTGTATAATGTCTACTGTACTGCTGCGACTTCCAAGGAACTATGGACTGCACTCGACAAGAAATACAAATCTGAGGATGTAGGGATGAAGAAGTTCATAGCAGGGAAACTCCTCGACTTCAAAATGATTGATAGCAAGACTGTTATTAGTCAAATGCAAGAACTGCAAGTCATCTTCCATGAGTTAAATGACGAAGGAATGACGCTCAGCGAATCATTCAAAGTGGTTGTTGCAATTGAAAAACTTCCATCTTCATGGAAGGATTTCAAAAATTACTTAAAGCACAAGCGCAAGGAAATGACTGTTGAAGAATTGGTGGTTCGATTGAGGATTGAGGAAGACAATCGAAAATCAAAGAAAAAGGGGTCCTTCAACATTGCAGCAAAGGCTAATGTAGTTGAAGAAGAGAAGCCCAAAAAAAGAAAGCGCGAAAATGGTCCAAATAAAAAGGTTAAAAGGTTTAAAGGATCTTGTCATAACTGCGGAAAGAAAGGACACAAGGCAGCAGAATGTCGCGGGAAGAAAAATAAGTCAGAAGTAAATGTAGCTGAAGTTTCTGATGGCATTACTGACATGGACTTGTGCGCGGTAGTTTCTGAATGTAACCTTGTTGGCAACAACAAGGAATGGTTCAGGGACACCGAGGCCGCTCGCCACACTTGTGCAAAGAAATGGATGTTCACGACTTACAAAGTTTCTACCGAAGAGGAACAGTTGTTTATGGGCAACTCATCTACAACAAAAGTTTAAGGAAAAGGAAAGGTTGTGCTCAAATTGACTTCTGGAAAGGAACTTACCTTGACCGATGTCCTTCATGTTCTAGACATTAATAAAAACTTGATTTCTGGATCACTTCTTAGCAAGCATGGTTTCAAACTCATATTTGTGGCTGATAAATTTGTATTATCGATAAAAGAAGCTATGTTAGTGATGGCTTATTTAAAGCTAATGTAACTACCATTATACCAAAAGGCGATATGAATAAAGTTTAATCTTCTGTTTACATCGTAGACACTTCTAATATTTGGCATTCTAGATTAGGGCATGTTAACTTTGAAACATTGCAAAAATTGATTAATCTAGACTTTATACCAAAATGTAACATAGACTCCAACTATAAATGTCAAATCTGTGCAGAAGCAAAAATGACTAGAACCTTGTTTCATCACGTTGAACGAGAGACCGAACCTCTAGAATTAATACATATTGATGTATGCGATTTTAAAATGTGTCAAACAAGAGGTGGAAAGAGGTACTTTATCACATTCATTGATGATTGTACCTGATATTGTCATGTATATCTCCTTAGAAGCAAGGACGAAGCAATCAACATGTTTAAACAGTATAAGGCAGAAGTAGAGAATCAACTCAACAAGAAAGTAAAATCTTTAAGAAATGATAGAGGAGGAGAAAGGAATTTTGTGTTGAGCATGGAATTATACATCAAACTACAACCACATATTCACCTCAATCCAACGGTATAGCCGAACGGTAAAATAGAACTCTTAAAGAAATGATGGATGCCTTACTAATTAGTTCTGGATTGCCAGATAACTTTTGAGGAGAAGCTATTCTTTCGGCAAATCACATCTTGAACAAATTACCACGAAAGAAATCATCAAAATCCCCACATGAACTTTGGAAAAATATACCACCATCCTACAAATACTTGAAAGTGTGGGGGTGTCTTGCCAAAGTAGAAATACCAAAACCGAAAAGGGTCAAAATTGGACCAAAGACTATAGATTGCATATTCATTGGATATGCTCATAATAGTAGTGCATATCGACTTTTGGTGTACAAATCTGAAATTGATGACATTCATGAAAACACCATTATCGAGTCACGAAATGCTAGATTCTTTGAACACATTTATCCTCTAAAAACCTCTATTGAAACAAGTGCTCAAAAGAGGCCAAGAGATCCAGATACTCCCGAGGATAATGTTGATCAAAGAAAAATGAATGATGAAGCTGAGATAGAGGAACCGTGAAGGAGCAAACGACAAAGGACCTCTAAATCCTCTGGACCTGATTTCTATGAATATATGATAGAAAATGAACCTCTAACTTACCAGCAAGCAATGTCATCTCCCGATGCTCCTTATTGGAAGGAAGCCATCAATGGTGAAATAGAATCCATTCTACAAAACCATACATGGGAACTAGTGGATCTCCCTAAAGGATCAAAACCACTAGGATATAAATGGATATTTAAGAAGAAACTAAAGACTGACGGCTCAATAGACGAGTATAAAGCGAGACTTCTCATAAAAGGATTCAGACATAAGAAAGATCTGGATTACTTTGATACATACACACCAGTCACCAGAATAACATCAATTAGGATACTTATTGCAATCGCATCTATATTGAATTTGGAAATACACCAAAATGGATGTGAAAACTGCATTTTTGAACGGTGAACTGGAAGAGGAAATATATATATATGCAGCAATCAGATGGGTTTCTAAGCCCAGGAAATGAAAATAAGGTGTATAACTTAGTGAATTCTCTTTATGGCCTTAAACAAGCACCAAAACATTGGCATGAGAAATTTGATTAAACAATGTTATCAAATGGGTTCAAATTAAATGAATCAAATAAATCGTCTATATAAAATGTATAGATGTTGGATATGTCATTGTTTGTCTCTAAGTTGATGATTTACTTATCCTAGGAAATAGTAAGGTCATAATAAAATCTACGAAGGACATGTTATCCTCAAGATTTGATATGAAGGACCTAGGAGTGGCTGATGTAATTTTGGGTGTAAAAATTATAAAGACACCACATGGATATGCACTATCTCAGTCATATTACATTGCCAAATTACTCGAAAGGTTCAAGCAGTATAATATAACCATTGCAAAATCACCAGTGGATATGAACCAAAATTGGGTAAAGAAAACCTGTGATGGAATATATCAGCTTGAATATTCACGTATACTAGGGAGTATTATGTATGTCATGAATTGTACTAGGCCTGATATTGCATATAAAATAAACAAGTTGAGTAGATATACCAGTAATCCGGGCAAACATCACTGGAAAGCAATAATCAGGGTCCTAGGATATCTAAAATACACACAAAACTATGTGTTGCAATATGAGAAGTATCCTTCGGTAGTAGAAGCATATAGTGATGTCAATTGGATAACTGGCTCAAATGACACAAAATGCACAAGTGGATATGTGTTTACATTAGGAAATGGAGCATTCTCATGGAAATCATCCAAACAGACTTGCATAGCAAGGTCGTCAATGGAATCGGAGTTCATTGCTCAAGATAAAGCCGCAGAAAAGGCAGATTGGCTTAGGAGTTTCTTGGAAGATATTCCAAATTGGGAAAAACTTATACCTCTAATATGAATACATTGTGATAGTCAATCTGCTATAGGAAGGGCAAATAGTACATTGTATAATGGTAAGTCTCGACATATTCGTCGTACACATAAAACCATAAGAAAACTTCTCTCTAATGGAGTTATCACTGTAGACAATGTAAGGTCAAAGGATAACATAGCGGATCCACTAAGAAAAAGCTTGCCAAGAGAGAAACTTCAAACTTTATCGATGGGAATGGGCTTAAGACCAATAAACTAAAAAGTTTTCTAAAATGGGAACCCCACCTAGTTGACTGGAGATCCCAAGATCTAGGTTTAAAGGGACAACTAAGTTTAAGATAAACTTGACGGCACTGTTAAATATAAACCATTCCTATGATAAGTCAGTGCACAACCCTCAGAGAATAGGATAAGCTTGTCTTTTAATGATGACTATACTGTGGTGTTTTAAAGAACCAAGTGGGGTATAACGGGATACGCTTTATAGAATCACCTATGTGAGTGCGAAGGCGCCGTTTCAAGAAGAATTGTAAGGTCGAATTCTTCAAGAACTCATGAATCCAAGACGGTGTTCATGGAAAAAATGAACACAAACAGAGAACCAAGGAGTTAAAAATAACGTTTATCATCTGTTATCTTTATAGACTTACACAAACGACTTACAGTTCAAAGACACTTTTGTCTACTGATTCGCTAGTTAGTTATAATGATATAACTCTAGGAAAAGTTCAAGGCCACTGTGCTACTTTTACCGATATGATAAATGTTTTGCATATTAAGAACAGATCATATAACCACTCATTCATGTGGGGGATTGTTGGAAGTGAATAAGTGGATTTGGCAAATTTTGGCAAAATCACTAAGTCCCACATCGAGAAAACTTGTGCATTAATTCACTACATATACAAAAGCTTGATATGTTATATCAAAAGAAAAGGAAGAGAGAGAGGCAATGGAATAGAACGAACAAAGCATGCACATCTTTGATATTAAATTAAAAAGGTCAAATACTAGGGCCTTGGGGCTTTTTGGGTCTCGTGATTTGCGATGTTCAAACGACTATTTTATGAATATAGCCGCGCAAATACCAACGGAAATAACTGTTGGTACTGGGTCGCAACCTTTCCGACGGTCGTTGCCGTTGCAATTCGAACAGTGACAACCCTTCACAAAATGGTACCTCTTCACAGCCTATATAAAGGGCAACGAAAATTAGATCATTATCTATTTTTGAGTCTTCTGCTCTCTCTCTTCCTCCAACGCTCTGTTCCGAAAATAAAAACTACCTTGCGTTCGCCGTTGCTTCGCCTACTGCACTGTATGGTGAAGGTTATCCGTTTTATCTTGGGAATCGATTTGCATCAAAGCCCTAACGTGCTATAAAGGGGCACAAATACGATTTAAGGAAACAGTGGGTTTCGGACTGGACTCGGCTTACAATCTAAGCATTGTCTGATCAACTACGACGGTACTTCCTACTCGCTACTCTATATCTTTTTCTGCTAAGTTCCCAGATTACTATAAGTGATCTGTAGTTAATGTATTTATACAGATTCGTTTCTGTAACATCTTAAATCGTATTTGGTTTTCCTGTACTGCACTGTAAGGCGAATATGGCTAAACAAGCCAACACCTCTGCACCGGTACTGACTGTGACTCAGCCTCCGCCTGTCATCCCACCGGAGAGTCTATCCCATGGCGAAAAGCCTGAAAAATTTACCGGGGTAGATTTCAAAAGGTGGCAGCAAAAGATATTGTTCTACTTGACAACTTTGGGCCTTGCGAAGTATCTAACAGAAGATGCTCCGACGGTGGCTGAATTGGAA
This sequence comes from Allium sativum, assembly GCA_030737875.1. Lineage (NCBI taxonomy): Eukaryota > Viridiplantae > Streptophyta > Magnoliopsida > Asparagales > Amaryllidaceae > Allium > Allium sativum. The sequence goes on along the minus strand of CM060916.1, from coordinate 1,037,927,896 downwards.
CCAGATGCAACGAAGGTTGAAGCCCTGAATGTTTGGAAAATGCAACTTTTATGTGCAAGAATTATATACTCAATGGCCTGGATAATTCTCTGTATAATATCTACTGTACTGCTGCGACTTCCAAGGAACTATGGACTGCACTCGACAAGAAATACAAATCTGAGGATGCAGGGATGAAGAAGTTCATAGCAGGGAAATTCCTCGACATCAAAATGATTGATAGAAAGACTGTTATCAGTCAAATGCAAGAACTGCAAGTCATCTTCCACGAGTTAAATGATGAAGGAATGACGCTTAACGAATCATTCAAAGTGGCTGCTGCAATTGAAAAACACCCATCTTCATGGAAGGATTTCAAAAATTACTTAAAGCACAAGCGCAAGGAAATGACTGTTGAAGAATTGGTGGTTCAGTTGAGGATTGAGGAAGACAATCGAAAATCAGAGAAAAAAGGGTCCTTCAACATTACAGCAAAGGCTAATGTAGTTGAAGAAGAGAAGCCCAACAAAAGAAAGCTCAAAAATGGTCCAAATAAAAAGGCTAAAAGGTTTAAAGGATCTTGTTATAACTGCGGAAAGAAAGGACACAAGGAAGCAGAATGTCGCGGGAAGAAAAAGAAGTCTGAAGCAAATGTGGCTGTAGTTTCTGATGGCATTACCGATGTGGACTTGTGCGCGGTAGTTTCTGAATGTAACCTTGTTAGCAACAACAAGGAATGGTTCGTGGACACCGGGGCCACTCGCCACATTTGTGGAAATAAATAGATGTTCACGACTTACAAATTTGCTACCGAAGAGGAACAGTTGTTTATGGGCAACTCATCTGCATCAAAAGTTGAAGGAAAAGGAAAGGTTGTGCTAAAATTGACTTCTGGAAAGGAACTTACCTTGACCGATGTCCTTCACGTTGCAGACATTCGTAAAAACTTGATTTCTGGATCACTTCTTAGCAAGCATGGTTTCAAACTCATATTTGTGGCTGATAAATTTGTATTATCGAAAAAGGGGCTATGTTAGTGATGGCTTATTTAAAGCTAATGTAACTACCATTGTACCAAAAGACGATATGAATAAAGTTGATTCTTCTATTTACATCGTAGACTCTTCTAATATTTGGCATTCTAGATTAAGGCATGTTAACTTTGAAACATTGCAAAAATTGATTAATCTAGACTTTATACCAAAATGTAACCTAGATTCCAACTATAAATGTCAAATCTATGCAGAAGCAAAAATGACTAGAACCTTGTTTCGTCACGTTGAACGAGAGACCGAACCTCTAGAATTAATACATACAGATGTATGCGATTTGAAAATGTGTCAAACTAGAGGTGGAAAGAGGTACTTTATCACATTCATTGATGATTGTATAAGATATTGTCACGTATATCTCCTTAGAAGCAAGGACGAAGCAATCGACATGTTTAAACAGTATAAGGCAGAAGTTGAGAATCAACTCAATAAGAAAATAAATTCTTTAAGAAATGATACCGGAGGAGAAAGGAATTTTGTGTTGAGCATGGAATTAGACATCAAATTACAGCCCCGTATTGACCTCAATCCAACGGTATAGCCGAACGGAAAAATATATCTCTTAAAGAAATGATGAATGCCTTACTAGTTAGTTCTGGATTGCCAGATAACTTTTGGGGAGAAGCTATTCTTTCGGCAAATCACATCTTGAACAAAATACCGTGAAAAACAAAACATGAAAATCTCCACACGAACTTTGGAAAAATATACCACCATCCTACAAATACTTGAAAGTGTGGGGGTGTCTTGCCAAAGTAGAAATACCAAAACCGAAAAAGGTCAAAATTGGACCCAAGACTATAGATTGCATATTCATTGGATATGCTCATAATAGTAGTGCATATCGATTTTTGGTGTACAAATCTGAAATTGATGACATTCATGAAAACACCATTATCGAGTCATGAAATGCTAGATTCTTTGAACACATTTATCCTCTAAAAACCTCTACTGAAACAAGTGCTCAAAAGAGGCCAAAAGATCTAGATACTCCCGAGGATAATGCTGATCAAAGAAAACTGAATGATGAAACTGAGTAAGAGGAACCGAGAAGGAGCAAACAACAAAGGACCTGTAAATCCTTTGGACCTAATTTCTATGCATATATGATAGAAAATAAACCTCAAACTTACCAACAAGCAATGTCATCACCCGATGCTCCTTATTGGAAAGAAGCCGTCAATAGTGAAATAGGATCCATTCTACAAAACCATACATGGGAACTAGTGGATCTCCCTAAAGGATGAGGACCACTAGGATATAAGTGGATATTTAAGAAGAAACAAAAGGCTAACGGCTCAATAGACAAGTAGAAAGAGAGACTCGTAATAAAAGGATTCAGACAGAAGAAAGATCTGGATTACTTTGATACATACTCACCAGTTACCAGAATAACATCAATTAGGATGCTTATTGCAATCACATCTATTTTGAATTTGGAAATACACCAAATGGATGTGAAAAATGCGTTTTTGAACGGTGAACTGGAGGAGGAAATATATAATCAACAACCAGATGGGTTTCTAAGCCCAGGAAATGAAAATAAGGTGTGCAAGTTAGTGAAATCTCTTTATGGCCTTAAACATGGCATGAGAAATTTGATGAACCAATGTTATCAAATGGATTCCAAATAAATGAATCAGATAAACGAGTCTATATAAAATGTATAGATGTTGGATATGTCATCGTTTGTCTCTACGTTGATGATTTACTGATCCTAAGAAATAATAAGGTCATAATAAAATCTACGAAGGACATGATATCCTCTAGATTTGATATGAAGGACCTAGGAGTGGCCGATGTAATTTTGGGTGTAAAAATTATAAAGACACCACAGGGATATGCATTATCTCAGTCACGTTACATTCCCAAATTACTTGAAAGGTTCAAGCAGTACAATATAACCATTACAAAATCACCAGTGGATATGAACCAAAATTGGGTAAAGAAAACCGGTGATGGAATATATCAGCTTGAATATTCTCGTATACTAGGTAGTATTATGTACGTCATGAATTGTACTAGGCCCAATATTGCATACACAATAAGCAAGTTGAGTAGGTATACCAGTAATCCTGGCAAACATCACTGGAAAGAAATAATCAGGGTCCTAGGATATCTAAAGTACACACAAAACTATGTGTTGCAACATGAGAAGTATCCTTCAGTAATAGAAGGATATAGTGATGCCAATTGGATAACTGGCTCAAATGACACAAAATCCACAAGTAGATATGTGTTTACATTAGGAAATGGAGCAATCTCATGGAAATCATCCAAACAGACTTGCATAGCAAGGTCGACAGTGGACTCGGAGTTCATTGCTCGAGATAAAGCCGTAGAAGAAGCAGATTGGCTTAGGAGTTTCTTGAAAGATATTCCAAATTTGGAAAAACCTGTACCTCCAATATGTATACATTGTGATAGTCAATCTGCTATAGGAAGGGCAAATAGTACCTTGTATAATGGTAAGTCTCGACATATTCGTTGTAGACATAAAACCACAAGGCAACTAATCTCTAATGGAGTTATCACTATAGACTATGTAAGGTCAAAGGATAACATAGCGTATCCACTAACAAAAGGCTTGCCAAGAGAGAAAGTTCAAACCTTATCGATAGGAATGGGCTTAAGACCTATAAACTAAAAAGTTTTCTAAAACGGAAACCCTACCTAGTTGACTGGAGATCCCAAGATCTAGGTTCAAAGGGATTACTAAGTTTAAGATAAACTTGACGACACTTTTAAATATAGACCATTCCTATAATAAGTCAGTGCACAACCTATCGGATAATAGGATAAGCTTGGCTTTTAATGATGTCTATACTGTGGTGTTTAAAAGAACCAAGTGGGGTATAACGGGATACTCTTTATAGAATAACCTATGTGAGTACGAAGGCGCCGCTTCAAGAAGAATTGTAAGGTCGAATTCTTCAAGCACTCATGAAACCAAGACGGTGTTCATGGCAAAAACGAACACAAACAGAGAACCAAGTAGTTAAAAATAACGTTAGTCATGTATTATCTGTATAGACTTACAAAAACGGCTAACATTTCAAAGGCATTCTAGTCCACTGATTCGCTAGTTAGTTATAATGATATAACACAAGGAAAATACAAGGCCACTGTGCTACTTTTACCGATATGATAAATGTTTTGCATATTAAGAACAGATCAGATAAACACTCATTCATGTGGGGGATTGTTGGAAGTGAATAAGTGGATTTGGCAAATTTCGGCAAAATCGCTAAGTCCCACATCGGGAAAACTTGTGCACTAATTCACTACATATACAAAAGTTTGATATGTCATATCAAAAGAAAAGGAAGAGAGAGAGGCAATGGAATAGCATGAACAAAGCATGCGCATCTTTAATATTAAATTAAAAAGGTCAAAGATCAGGGCCTTGGGGCTCTTGGGGTCTCATGATTGTATAGGGCCTCCGGATGCCGCCAGGCCTGTTGCGCTGTTCAAACATCTATTTTTTTAATAAAGCTGCGCGAACACCAACGGAAATAACAGTTGGTAAATGGACGCAACCTTTCCGACGGTCGTTGCCATTGCAATTTGAACAGTGACAACCCTTCACAAATGGGTACCTCTTCACAGCCTATATCAAGGGCAGCGAAAATCGGATCATTATCTATTTTCGAGTCTTCTGCTCATTGTCTTCCTCCAATGCTCTGTTCTGAAAATAAAAACTACCTTGTGTTCGTCGTTGCTTTGCCTACTGCACTGTACGGCGAAATTGATCCGTTTTATCTTGGGAATCGATTTGCATAAAAGCCCTAATGTGCTACAAAGGGGCGCAAATACAATTTAAGGAAATAGTCAGTTTCAGACTGGACTCGGGTTATAATCTAAGCATTTTTCTGATTAACTACGATGGTACTTCCTACTCGCTACTCTATATATTTTTCTGCTAAGTTCCCAGATTACTATAGGTGATCTGCATTTACTATATTTATACAGATTCATTTCTGTAACATCTTAAATCGTATTTGGTTTTCCTGTATTTCACTGTACAACAGAATATGGCTAAACAAACCAACACTTATGCACCGGTACTGACTGTGACTCAGCCTCCTCCTTTCATCTCACTGGTGAGTCTATCCCATGGCGAAATGCCTGAAAAATTTACCGGGGTAGATTTCAAAAGGTGGCAGCAAAAGATGTTGTTCAATTTGACAACTCTGGGCCTTGCGAAGTATCTGACAGAAGATGCTCCGACAGTGGCTGAATTGGAACCAGATGCAACGAAGGTTGAAGCCCTCAATATCTAGAAAATGCAACTTTTAGGTGCAAGAATTATGTACTCAATGGCCTGGATAATTCTCTATATAATGTCTACTGTACTGCTGCGACTTCCAAGGAACTATGGACTGCACTCGACAAGAAATACAAATCTGAGGATGCAGGGATGAAGAAGTTCATAGCAGGGAAATTCCTCGATTTCAAAATGATTGATAGCAAGACTGTTATCAGTCAAATGCAAGAACTTCAAGTCATCTTCCATGAGCTAAATGACGAAGGAATGACGCTCAACGAATCATTCAAAGTGGCTGCTGCAATTGAAAAACTTCCACCTTCATGGAAGGATTTCAGAAATTACTTAAAGCACAAGCGCAAGGAAATGACTGTTGAAGAATTGGTGGTTCGATTGAGTATTTAGGAAGAAAATTGAAAATCAGAGAAAATGGGGTCCCTCAACATTGCAGCAAAGGCTAATGTAGTTGAAGAAGAGTAGCCCAACAAAAGTAAGCGCGAAAATGATCCAAATAAAAAGGCTAAAAGGTTTAAAGGATCTTGTAATAACTACAGAAAGAAAGGACACAAGGCAGCATAATGTCGTGAGAATATAAAGAAGTCTAATGCAAATATAGCTGAAGTTTCTGATGGCATTACTGACATGGACTTGTGCGCGGTAGTTTCTGAATGTAACTTTGCTGGCAACAACAAGGAATGGTTTGTGGACACCGGGGCCACCCGCCACATTTGTGCAAATAAATGGATGTTCACGACTTACAAAGCTGCTACCGTAGAGGAACAGTTGTTTATGGGCAAATCATCTGCATCAAAAGTTAAAGGAAAAGGAAAGGTTGTGCTCAAATTGACTTCTGGAAAGGAACTTACCATGACCGATGTCGTTCACGTTCCAGACATTCGTAAAAACTTGATTTCTGGATCGCTTCTTAGCAAGCATGGTTTCAAACTCATATTTGAGGCTGATAAATTTTTATTATCGAATAGAGGGTCTATGTTAGTGATGGCTTATTTAAAGCTAATGTAACTACCATTGTACTAAAAGACGATATGAATAAAGTTGAATCTTCTGTTTATATCGTAGACTCTTCTAATATTTGGCATTCTAGATTTGGGCATGTTAACTTTGAAACATTGCAAAAATTGATTAATCTAGACTTTATACCAAAATGTAACATTGACTCCAACTACAAATGTCAAATCTATGCAGAAGCAAAAATGACTAGAACCTCGTTTCATCACGTTGAACGAGGGACCGAACCAATAGAATTAATACATACTGATGTATGTGATTTAAAAATGTGTCAAACTAGAGGTGGAAAGAGGTACTTTATCACATTCATTGATGATTGTACTAGATATTGTTATGTATATCTCCTTTGAAGCAAGGACGAAGCAATCGACATGTTTAAACAGTATATGGCAGAACTTGAGAATCAACTCAATAAGAAAACAAAATCTTTAAGAAATGATAGAGGAGGAGAATACGAGTCTCCGTTTGAGGAATTTTGTGCTGAGCATGGAATTGTACATCAAACTACAGCCCCGCATTCACCTCAATCCAACGGTATGGCCGAACGGAAAAATAGAACTCTTAAAGAAATGATGAATGCTTTACTAATTAGTTCTGGATTGCCAGATAACTTTTGGGGCGAAGCTATTTTTTCGGCAAGTCACATCTTGAACAAAATACCGCAAAAGAAAACATTAAAATCTCCACATGAACTTTGGAAAAATAGACCAACATCCTACAAATACTTGAAAGTATGGGGGTGTCTTGCCAAAGTAGAAATACCAAAACCGAAAAAGGTAAAAATTGGACCAAAGACTATAGATTGCATATTCATTGGATATGCTCATAATAGTAGTGCATATCGATTTTTGGTGTACAAATTTGAAATTGATGACATACATGAAAACACCATTATCGAGTCACGAAATGCTAGATTCTTTGAACACATTTATCCTCTAAAAACCTCTATTGAAACAAGTGCTCAAAAGAGGCTAAGGGATCCAGATACTCCCGAGGATAATGCTGATCAAAGAAAAATGAATGATGAAACTTACATAGAGGAACCGAGAAGGAGCAAACAACAAAGGACCTCTAAATCTTTTGGACCTGATTTCTATGCATATTTGATATAAAATGAACCTCTAACTTACCAACAAGCAATGTCATCTCTCGATGCTCCTTGTTGGAAAGAAGCCGTCAATAGTGAAATAGAATCCATTCTACAAAACCATACATGGGAACTAGTGGATCTCCTAAAGGATCAAAACCACTAGGATATAAATGGATATTTAAGAAGAAACTAAAGCCTGATGGCTCAGTAGACAAGTTTAAAGCGAGACATGTAATAAAAGGATCCAAACAGGAGAAATATCTGGATTACTTTGATACATAGTCAACAGTTACCAGAATAATATCAATTAGGATGCTTACTGCAATCGCATCTATATTGAATTTGGAAATACACCAAATGGATGTGAAAACTGTGTTTTTGAATAGCGAACTGGAAGAGGAAACATATATGCAGCAACCAGAAGGGTTTCTAAGCCCAGGAAATGAAAATTAGGTGTGCAAGTTAGTGAAATCTCTTTATGGCCTTAAACAAGCACCAAAACAATGGCATGAGAAATTTGATGAAACAATGTTGTCAAATGGATTCAAAATAAATGAATCAGATAAATGCGTCTATATAAAATGTATAGATGCTGGATATGACATTGTTTGTCTCTACATTGATGATGTACTGATCCTAGGAAATAATAAGGTCATAATAAAATCTATGATGGACATGCTATCCTCTAGATTTGATATGAAGGGCCTAGGAGTGGCCGATGTAATTTTGGGTGTAAAAATTATAAATATGCCACAAGGATATGCATTATCTCGGTCACATTACATTGCCAAATTACTTGAAAGGTTCAAGCAGTATAATATTACCATTGCAAAATCACCAGTGGATATGAACCAAAATTGGGTAAAGAACACCGGTGATGGAATATATCAGCTTGAATATTCTTGTATACTAGGAAGTATTATGTATGTCATGAATTGTACTAGGCCTGATATTGCATATGCAATAAGCAAGTTGAGTAGATATACCAGTAATCCTGGCAAACAACACTGGAAAGCAATAATCAGGGTCCTAAGATGTCTAAAGTACACATAAAACTATGTGTTGCAATATGAGAAGTATCCTTCAGTAATAGAAGGATATAGTGATTCCAATTGGATAACTGGCTCAAATGACATGAAAATCCACAAGTGGATATGCGTTTACATTAGGAAATGGAGCAATTTCATGGAAATCATCCAAACAGACTTGCATAGCAAGGTCGACAATGGAATCGGAGTTCATTGCTCTAGATAAAGCCGTAGAAGAAGCAGATTGGCTTGGGAATTTCTCGGAAGATATTCCAAATTAGGAAAAACCTGTACCTCCAATATGTATACATTGTGGTAGTCAATCTTCTATAGGAAGGGCAAATAGTACATTGTATAATGGTAAGTCTCGACATATTCGTCGTAGACATAAAACCATAAGACAACTTCTCTCTAATGGAGTTATCACTATAGACTATGTAAGGTCAACGAATCCACTAACAAAAGGCTTTCCAAGAGAGAAGGTTCAAACTTATCGATAGGAATGGGCTTAAGACCTATAAACTAAAAAGTTTTCTAAAACAGAAACCCCACCTAGTTGACAGGAGATCCCAAGATCTAGGTTCAAAGGGACAACTAAGTTTAAGATAAAATTGACAGCACTGTTAAATATAAACCATTCCTATGATAAGTCAGTGCACAACCCGTCGGAGAATAGGATAAGCTTGGGTTTTAATGATGTCTATACTGTGGGGTTTAAAGAAACAAGTGAGGTATAACGGGATACTCTTTATAGAATCACCTATGCGAGTGCGAAGGCGCCGCTTCAAGAAGAATTGTAAGGTCGAATTCTTCAAGCACTCATGAAACCAAGACGGTGTTCATGGCAAAAACGAACACAAACAGAGAACCAAGGAGTTAAAAATAACATTTATTATGTGTTATCTTTATAGACTTACACAAACGGCTTACAGTTCAAAGACATTCTAGTCCACTGATTCGCCAGTTAGTTATAATGATATAACACTAGGAAAAGTTCAAGGCCACTGTGCTACTTTTACCGATATGATAAATGTTTTTCATATTAAGAACAGATCAGATAACCACTCATTCATGTGGAGGATTGTTGGAAGCGAATAAGTGGATTTGCCAAATTGTGGCAAAATCACTAAGTCCCATATCGGGAAAACTTGTGCATTAATTCACTACATATACAAAAGCTTGATATGTTATATCAAAAGAAAATGAAGAGAGAGAGAGAGGCAATGGAATAGCATGAACAAAGCATGCACATCTTTAGTATTAAATTAAAAAGGTCAAAGATTAGTGCCTTGGGCCTTGGGGCTCTTGGGGTCTCGTGATCGTATAGGGCCTCCGGGTGCCGCCAGGCCTTTGGCTGTTCAAACGACTATTTCTTGATTACAGCCGCGCAAATACCAACAGAAATAACTGTTGGTAAAAGGTCGCAACCTTTCTGGTGGTCGTTGTCGTTGCAATTCGAACAATGACAACCCTTCACAAATGGGTACCTCTTCACAACCTATATAAAGGGCAGCGAAAGTCAGATCATTATCTGTTTTTGAGTCTTCTACTCTCTCTCTTCCTCCAACGCTCTGTTCTGAAAATAAAAACTACCTTGTGTTTGTCGTTGCTTCGCCTACTGCAATGTACGGCGAAGTTGATCTGTTTTATCTTGGGAATCGATTTGCTTCAAAGCCCTAACGTGCTTCAAAAGGGCACAAATACGATTTAAGGAAACAGACGGTTTCGGACTGGACTCGGATTACAATCTAAGCATTGTCTGATCAACTACGATGATACTTCCTACTCGCTGCTCTATATCTTTTTCTGCTAAGTTCCCAGATTACTATAAGTGATCTGCAGTTACTGTATTTATACATATTCGTTTCTATAACATCTAAAATCATATTTGGTTTTCCTGTATTGCACTGTGTAGGCGAATATGGCTAAACAAACCAACACTTCTGCACCGGTACTGACTGTGACTCAGCCTCCGCCTGTCATCCCACCGATGAGTCTATCCCATGGCGAAAAGCCTGAAAAATTTACCGGTGTAGATTTCAAAAGGTGGCAGCAAAAGATGTTGTTCTATTTGACAACTCTGGGCCTTGCGAAGTATCTGACAGAAGATGCTCCAATGGTGGCTGAATTAGAACCAGATGCAACGAAGGTTGAAGCCATCAATGTCTGGAAAAATGCAGATTTTATGTGCAAGAATTATATACACAATGGACTAGATAATTCTCTGTATATTGTCTACTGTACTGCTGCGACTTCCAAGGAAGTATGGACTGCACTCGACAAGAAATAATCATTTGAAGATGCAGGGATGAAGAAGTTCATAGCAGGGAAATTCCTCGACTTCAAAATGATTGATAACAAGACTGTTATCAATCAAATGCAAGAACTGCAGGTCATCTTCCATGAGATAAATGACGAAGGAATGACGCTCAGCGAATCATTCAAAGTGGCTGCTGCAATTGAAAAACTTCCACCTTTATGGATGGATTTCAAAAATTACTCAAAGCACATCCGCAAGGACATGACTGTTGAGGAATTGGTGGTTCGATTGAGGACTGAGGAAGACAATCGAAAATCAGAGAAAAAGGGGTCCTTCAACATTGCAGTAAAGGCTAATGTAGTTGAAGAAGAGAAGCCCAACAAAAGAAAGCGTGAAAATGGTCCAAATAAAAAGGCTAAAAGGTTTAAAGGCTCTTGTCGTAAATGCGGAAAAAAAGGACACAAGGCAACATAATGTCGCGGGAAGAAAAAGAAGTCTGAAGCAAATATGGCTGAAGTTTTTGATGGCATTACTGACATTGACATGTGCACGGTAGTTTCTGAATGTAACCTTGTTGGCAACAACAAGGAATGGTTCGTGGTCACCGGGGCCACTCGCCACATTTGTGTAAATAAATGGATGTTCACGACTTACAAAGTTGCTACCAAAGAGGAACGGTTGTTTATGGGCAACTCACCTACATCAAAAGTTGAAGGAAAAGGAAAGGTTGTGCTCAAATTGACTTCTGGAAAGGAACTTACCTTGACCGATGTCCTTCACGTTCCAGACATTCGTAAAAACTTGATTTCTGGATTGCTTCTTAGCAAGCATGGTTTCATACTCATATTTGTGGCTGATAAATTTGTATTATCGAAAAAGGGGCTATGTTAGTGATGGATTATTTAAAGCTAATGTAACTACCATTGTACCAAAAGACGATATGAATAAAGTTAAATCTTTTGTTTATATCGTAGACTCTTCTAATATTTGGCATTCTAGATTATGGCATGTTAACTTTGAAACATTGCAAAAATTGATTAATCTAGACTTTACACAAAAATATAACATAGACTCGAACTATAAATGCCAAATCTGTGCAGAAGCAAAAAAAGACTAGAACCTCGTTTCATCACATTGAACGAGAGGCCGAACCTCTAGAATTAATGCATACTGATGTATGCGATTTGAAAATGTGTCAAACTAGAGGTGGAAAGAGGTACTTTATCACATTCATTGATGATTGTACCAGATATTGTCATGTGTATCTCCTTAGAAGCAAGGACGAAGCAATCGTCATGTTTAAACAGTATAAGGCAGAAGTTGAGAATCAACTCAATAAGAAAATAAAATCTTTAAGAAATGATAGAGGAGGAGAATACGAGTCTCCGTTTGAGGAATTTTTTGTTGAGCATGGAATTATAAATCAAACTATAGCCCCGTATTCACCTCAATCCAACAGTATAGTCGAATGAAAAAATAGAACTCTTAAAGAAATGATGAATGCCTAACTAATTAGTTCTGTATTGCTAGATAACTTTTGGGGAGAAGCTATTCTTTCGGCAAATCACATCTTGAACAACATACCGCAAAAGAAAACATCAAAATCTCCACATGAACTTTGGAAAAATAGACCACAATCCTACAAATACTTGATAGTGTGAGGGTGTCTTGCCAAAGTAGAAATACCAAAACCGAAAAAGGTCAAAATTGGACCAAAGACTATAGATTGCATATTCATTGGATATGCTCATAATAGTGGGGCATATCGATTTTTGGTGTACAAATCTGAAATAGGTGATATTCATGAAACACCATTATCGAGTCATGAAATGCTAGATTATTTGAACACATTTATCTTCTAAAAACCTCTATTGAAACAAGTGCTCAAAAGAGGCCAAGAGATCCAGATACTCCTGAGGATAATGATGATCAAAGAAAAATGAATGATGAAGTTGAGATAGAGGAACCGAGAAGGAGCAAACGACAATGGACCTCTAAATCCTTTGGACCTGATTTCTATGCATGTATGATCGAAAATGAACCTCTAACTTACAAACAAGCAATGTCATCTCCCGATGCTCCTTATTGGAAAGAAGCCGTCAATAGTGAAATAGAATCCATTCTACAAAACCATACATGGGAACTAGTGGATCTCCCTTAAGGATCAAAAACGGTAGGATATAAATGGATATTTAAGAAGAAAGTAAAGGCTGACGGCTCAATAGACAAGTATAAAGCGAGACCTGTAACAAAATGATTCAGACAGAAGAAAGATCTGGATTACTTTGATACATACTCACCAGTTACCATAATAACATCAATTATGATGCTTGTTGCAATCGCATCTATATTAAATTTGGAAATACACCAAATAGATGTGAAAATTGCGTTTTTGAACGGTGAAGTGGAAGAGGAAATATATATCCAACAACTAGAAGGGTTTCTAAGCCCAGGAAATTAAAATAAGGTGTGCAAGTTAGTGAATTCTCCTTATGGCCTTAAACAAGCACCAAAACAATGGCATGAGAAATTTGATGAAACAATGCTATCAAATGGATTCAAAATAAATGAATCAGATAATTGTGTCCATATAAATTGTATAGATGTTGGATATGTCATTGTTTGTCTCTACGTTGATGATTTATTGATCCTAGGAAATAATATGGTCATAATAAAATCTACGAAGGACATGCTATCCTCTAGATTCGATATGAAGGACCTAGGAGTGGCCGATGTAATTTTGGGTGTAAAATATTATAAAGACACCACAGGGATATGCATTATCTCAGTCACATTACATTGCCAAATTACTTGAAAGGTTCAAGCAGTATAATATAACCATTGCAAAATCACCAGTGGATATGAACCAAAATTGGGTAAAGAACACCGGTGATGGAATATATCAGCTTGAATATTCTCGTATACTGGGAAGTACTATGTACGTCATGAATTGTACTAGGCCTGATACTGCATACGCAATAAGCAAGTTGAGTAGATATGCCAGTAATCCTGGCAAACATCACTGGAAAGCAATAATCAGGGTCCTAGGATATCTAAAGTACACACAAAACTATGTGTTGCAATATGAGAAGTATCCTTCAGTGATAGAAGGATATAGTGATGCCAATTGGATAACTGGCTCAAATGACACAAAATCCACTAGTAGATATGTGTTTGCATTAGGAAATGGAGCAATCTCACGGAAATGATCCAAACAGACTTGCATAGCAAGGTCGACAGTGGAATCGGAGTTCATTGCTCTAGATAAAGCCGCAGAAGAAGCAGATTGGCTTAGGAGTTTCTTGGAAGATATTCCAAATTGAGAAAAACCTGTACCTCCAATATGTATACATTGTGATAGTCAATCTGCTATAGGAAGGGCAAATAGTACATTGTATAATGGTAAGTCTCGACATATTCGTCGTAGACACAAAACCATAAGACAACTTCTTTCTAATGGAGTTATCACTATAGACTATGTAAGGTCAAAGGATAACATAGAGGATCCACTAACAAAAGGCTTGCCAAGAGAGAAAGTCCAAACCTTTTTGATGGGAATGGGCTTAAGACCTATAAAGTAAATTGTTTTCTAAAGCAGAAACCCTATCTAGTTGACTGGAGATCCCAAGATCTTGGTTCAAAGGGATAACTAAATTCAAGATAAACATGACAGCACTGTTAAATATAAACCATTCCTATGATAAGTCAGTGCACAAACCGTTGGAGAATAGGATAAACTTGTCTTTTAATGATGTCTATACTGTGGTGTTTTAAAGAAACAAGTAGGGTATAACGTGATACTCTTTATAGAATCACCTAAGTGAATGTGAAGGCGCCGCTTCAAGAAGAATTATAAAGTCGAATTCTTCAAGCACTCATGAAACCAAGACGGTGTTCATGGCAAAAACGAACACAAACAGAGAACCAAGGAGTTAAAAATAACGTTTATCATGTGTTATCGTTATATACTTACACAAACGGCTTGCATTTCAAAGACATTCTAGTCCACTGATTCGCCAGTTAGTTATAATGATATAACACAAGGAAAAGTTCAAGGCCACTGTGCTACTTTTACCGATATGATAAATGTTTTGCATATTAAGAATAGATCAGATAACCACACATTCATTTTGGGGATTGTTGGAAGTGAATAAGAGGATTTGGCAAATTTTGGCAAAATCACTAAGTCTCGCATCGGGAAAACTTGTGCATTAATTCACTACATATACATTAGCTTGATATGGTATATCAAAAGAAAAGGAAGAGAGAGAGAGGCAATGGAATAGCATGAATAAAGCATGCACATCTTTAATATAAAATTAAAAAGGTCAAAGATTTGGGCCTTGGGGCTCTTGGGGTCTCGTGATCGTATAGGGCCTCCGGATGCCGCCAGGCCTGTTGCGCTGTTCAAACGGCTATTTTTTTATTTTAGCCGCGCAAATACCGATGGAAATAACTGTTGGTAAAGGGTCGCAACCTTTCTGATGGTCGTTGCCGTTGCAATTCGAACAGTGACAACCCTTCACAAATGGGTACCTCTTCACAGCCTATATAAACGGCAGCGAAAGTCAGATCATTATCTGTTTTTGAGTCTTCTACTATCTCTCTTCCTCCAATGCTCTGTTCTGAAAATAAAAACTACCTTGCGTTTGTCGTTGCTTCACCTACTGCAATGTACGGCGAAGTTGATCTGTCTTATCTTGGGAATCGATTTGCTTCAAAGCCCTAACGTGCTTCAAAAGGGCACAAATACGATCTAAGGAAACAGACAGTTTCGGACTGAACTCGGATTACAATCTAAGCATTGTCTGATCAACTACGATGATACTTCCTACTCGCTACACTATATCTTTTTCTGCTAAGTTCCCAGATTACTATAAGTTATCTGCAGTTACTGTATTTATAAAGATTCGTTTCTGTAACATCTTAAATCATATTTGGTTTTCCTGTATTGCACTGTACAGGAGAATATATCTAAACAAACCAACACTTCTGCACTGGTACTGACTGTGACTCAGCCTCCGCCTGTCATCCCACCGGTGAGTCTATCCCATGGCTAAAAGCCTGAAAAATTTACCGGGGTAGATTTCAAAAGGTAGCAGCAAAAGATGTTGTTCTATTTGACTACTCTGGGCCTTGCGAAGTATCTGACAGAGGATTCTCCGACGGTGGCTGAATTGGAACCAGATGCAACGAAGGTTGAAGCCATCAATGTCTGGAAAAATGCAGATTTTATGTGCAAGAATTATATACACAATGGACTAGATAATTCTCTGTTTAATGTCTACTGTACTGCTGCAACTTCCAAGGAACTATGGACTGCACTCAACAAGAAATACAAATTTGAAGATGCAGGGATGAAGAAGTTCATAGCAGGGAAATTCCTCGACTTCAAAATGATTGATAGCAAGACTGTTATCAGTCAAATGCAAGAACTGCAAGTCATCTTCCATGAGTTAAATGACGAAGGAATAACGCTCAGCGAATCATTCAAAGTGGTTGCTGCAATTGAAAAACTTCCACCTTTATGGAAGTATTTCAAAAATTACTCAAAGCACATGTGCAAGCAAATGACTGTTGAAGAATTGGTGGTTCGATTGAGGATTCAGGTGACAATCGAAAATCAGAGAAAAATGGGTCCTTCAACATTGCACCAAAGGCTAATGTAGTCGAAGAAGAGAAGCCCAACAAAAGAAAGCACGAAAATGGTCCAAATCAAAAGGCTAAAATGTTTAAAGGATCATGTCATAACTGCGGAAAGAAAGGACACAAAGCAGCAAAATATCGCGGGAAGAAAAAGAAGTCTGAAGCAAATGTGGCTGAAGTTTCTGATGGCATTACTGACATGGACTTGTGCGCAGTAGTTTCTGAATGTAACCTTGTTGACAACAACAAGGAATGGTTTGTGGACATGGGGGCCACTCGCCACATTTATGCAAATAAATGGATGTTCACGACTTACAAAGTTGCTACCGAAGAGGAACAGTTGTTTATGGGCAACTCATCTGCATCAAATGTTAAAGGAAAAGGAAAGGTTGTGCTCAAATTGACTCCTGGAAAGGAACTAAACTTAACCGATGTCCTTCACATTCCAGACATTCGTAAAAACTTGATTTTTGGATCACCTCTTAGCAAGCACGGTTTCAAACTCATATTTGTAGCAGATAAATTTATACTATCGAAAAAAAGGGCTAGAACCTCATTTCATCACATTGAACGAGAGACCAAACCTCTAGAATTAACACATGCTGATGTATGCGATTTGAAAATGTGTCAAACTAGAGGTGGAAAGAGGTACTTTATCACATTCATTGATGACTGTACCAGATACTGTCACGTATATCTCCTTAGAAGCAAGGACGAAGCAATCGACATGTTTAAACAGTATAAGGCAGAAGTTGAGAATCAACTCAATAAGAAAATAAAATCTTTCAGAAATGATAGAGGAGGAGAACACGAGTCTCCGTATGAGGATTATTGAGCTAAGCATTGAATTATACATCAAACTACAGCCCCGTATTCACCTCAATCCAACGGTATAGCTGAACGGAAAAATAGAAGTCTTAAAGAAATGATGAATGCCTTACTAATTTGTTTTGGATTGCCAGATAACGTTTGGGGAGAAGCTATTCTTTCGGCAAATCACATCTTAAACAAAATACCGTGAAAGAAAACATCAAAATCTCCACATGAACTTTGGAAAAACAGACCACTATCCTACAAATACTTGATAGTGTGGGGGTGTCTTGCCAAAGTAGAAATACCAAAACCGAAAAAGGTCAAAATTGGACCAATGACTATAGATTGCATATTCATTGGATATGCTCATAATAGTAGTGCATATCGATTTTTGGTGTAAAAATCTGAAACTGATGATATTCATGAAAACACCATTATTGAGTCACGAAATGCTAGATTCTTTGAACACATTTATCCTCTAAAAACCTGTATTGAAATAAGTGCTCAAAAGAGGCCAAGAGATCCAGATACTACCGATGATAATGCTGATCAAAGAAAAATGAATGATGAAACTGAGATAGAGGAACCGAGAAAAAGCAAATGACAAAGGACCTCTATATCCTTTGGACCTGATTTCTATGCATGTATGATATAAAATGAACCTCTAACTTACCAACAAGCAATGTCATCTCCCGATGCTCCTTATTGGAAAGAAGCCGTCAATAGTGAAATGGAATCCATTCTACAAAACCATACATGGGAACTAGTGGATCTCCCTAAAGGATCAAAACCGCAAGGATATGAATGGATATTTTAGATGAAACTAAAGGCTGACGGCTCAATAGACAAGTATAAAGTGAGACTTGTAATAAAAGGATTCAGATAGAAGAAAGATATGGATTACTTTGATACATGCTCACCCGTTACCAGAATAACATCAATTAGGATGCTTATTGCAATCGCATCTGTATTGAATTTGGAAATACACCAAATGGATGTGAAAACTGCGTTTTTGAACTGTGAACTGGAAGAGGAAATATATATATGGAGCAACCAGAAGGGTTTCTAAGCCCAAGAAATGAAAATAAGGTGTGCAAGTTAGTGAAATCTCTTTATGGCCTTAAACAAGCACCAAAACAATGGCATGAGAAATTTGATGAAACAGTGTTATCAAATGGATTAAAAATAAATGAATCAGATAAATGCGTCTATATAAAATGTACAAATGCTGGATATGTCATTGTTTGTCTCTACATTGATGATTTACTGATCCTAGGAAATAATAAGGTCATAATAAAATCTACGAAGGACATGCTATCCTACAGATTTGATATGAAGGACTTAGGAGTGGCCGATGTAATTTTGGGTGTAAAAATTATAAAGACACCACAGAGATATGCATTATCTCAGTAACATTACATTGCGAAATTACTTGAAAGGTTCAAGCAGTATAATATAACCATTGCAAAATCACTAGTGGATATGAACCAAAATTGGGTAAAGAACTCCAGTGATGGAATATATTAGCTTGAATATTCTCGTATACTAGGAAGTATTATATACGTCATGAATTGTACTAGGCCTGATATTGCATATGCAATAAGCAAGTTGAAAAGATATACCAGTAATCCTGGCAAACAACACTGGAAAGCAATAATCAGGGTCCTAAGATGTCTAAAGTACACATAAAATTATGTGTTGCAATATGAGAAGTATCCTTCAGTAATAGAAGGATATAGTGATGCCAATTGGATAACTGGCTCAAATGACACAAAATCCACAAGTGGATATGTGTTTACATTAGGAAATGGAGCAATCTCATGGAAATCATCCAAACAGACTTGCATAGCAAGGTCGACAATGGAATCGGAGTTCATTCCTCTGGATAAAGCCGCAGAAAAAGCAGATTGGCTTAGGAGTTTCTTGGAAGAAATTCCAAACTGGGAAAAACCTGTACCACCAATATGTATACATTGTGATAGTCAATCTGCCATAGGAAGGGAAAATAGTACATTGTATAATGGTAAGTCTCGACACATTCGTCGTAGACATAAAACCATAAGACAACTTCTCTCTAATGGAGTTATCACTATAGATTATGTAAGGTCAAAGGATAACATAGCGAATCCACAAACAAAAGGCTTTCCAAGAGAGAAAGTTCAAACCTTATCGATGGGAATGGGCTTAAGACCTATAAACTAAGAAGTTTTCTAAAACGGAAACCCCACCTAGTTGACTGTAGATCCCAAGATCTAGGTTCAAAGGGATAACTAAGTTTAAGATAAACTTGACGGCACTGTTAATTATAAACCATTCCTATGATAAGTTAGTGCACAACCCGTCGGAGAATTGGATAAGCTTGGCTTTTAATGATGTCTATATTGTGGTGTTTTAAAGAACCAAGTGGGGGTATAACGGGATACTCTTTATAGAATCACCTATGTAAGTGTGAAGGCGCCGCTTCAAGAAGAATTGTAAGGTCATATTCTTCAAGCCCTCATGAAACCCAGACGGTGTTCATGGCAAAAACGAACACAAACAGAGAACCAAGGAGTTAAAAATAACGTCTATCATGTGTTATCTTTATAGACTTACACAAACGGCTTACAGTTCAAAGACATTCTAGTCCACTGATTCGCTAGTTAGTTATAATGATATAACACTAGGAAAAGTTCAAGGCTACTGTGCTACTTTTACTGATATGATAAATGTTTTCCATATTAAGAACATATCACATAACCACTCATTCATGTGGGGGATTGTTGGAAGTGAATAAGTGGATTTGGCAAAATTTGGAAAAATCACTAAGTCCCATATCGGGAAAACTTGTGCATTAATTCACTACATATACAAAAGCTTGATATGTTATATCAAAAGAAAAGGAAGAGAGAGAGGCAATGGAATAGCATGAACAAAGCATGCACATCTTTAATATTAAATTAAAAAGGTAAAATATTAGGGCCTTGGGGCTCATGGGGTCTCGTGATCGTATAGGGCCTCCGGATGCCGCCAGGCCTGTTGCGCTGTTCAAACGGCTATTTTTTTAATACAACCGCGCGAATACCAACGGAAATAACCTTTGGTAAAGGGTCGCAACCTTTCCGACGGTCGTTGTCGTTGCAATTCGAACAGCGACAACCCTTCACAAATGGGTACCTCTTCACAGCCTATATAAAGGGCAGTGAAAATCATATCATTATCTATTTTTGAGTCTTCTTCTCTCTCTCTTCCTCCAATGCTCTGTTCTGATAATAAAAACTACGTTGCGTTCGTTGTTGCTTTGCCTACTGCATTGTACGACGAAGTTGATCAGTTTTATCTTGGGAATAGATTTGCGTCAAAGCCCTAACATGCTACAAAGGGGCACAAATCCGATTTAAGGAATCAGTCGATTTCAGACTAGACTCGGATTGCAATCTAAGCATTGTCTGATCAACTACGACGGTACTTCCTACTCGCTACTCTATGTATTTTTCTGCTAAGTTCCCAGATTACTATAAGTGATTTACAGTTACTTTATTTATACAAATTTGTTTCTGTAACATCTTAAATTGTATTTGGTTTTCCTATATATCACTGTATAGGCGAGTATGGCTAAACAAACCAACACTTCTGCACCGGTACTGACTGTGACTCAGCCTCCGCCTGTCATCCCACCAGTTAGTCTATCCCATGGCGAAAAGCCTGAAAAATTTACCGGGGTAGATTTAAAAAGGTGGCAGCAAAAGATGTTGTTTTATTTGACAACTCTGGGCCTTGTGAAGTATCTAACGGATGATGCTCCGACAGTGGCTGAATTGGAACTAGATGCAACGAAGGTTGAAGCCCTCAATGTCTAGAAAATGCAGCATTTATGTGCAAGAATTATATACTCAATGGCCTGGATAATTCTCTGTATAATGTCCACTGTACTCTGCGACTTCCAAGGAACTATGGACTGCACTCGACAAGAAATACAAATCTGAGGATGCAGGGATGAAGAAGTTCAAAGCAGGGAAATTCCTCGACTTCAAAATGATTGATAGCAAGATTGTTATCAGTCAAATGCAAGGACTGAAAAGTCATCTTCCACGAGTTAAATGACGAAGGAATGACGCTTACAGGGATGAATAAGTTCATAGCAGGGAAATTCCACAACTTCAAAATGATTGATAGCAAGACTGTTATCAGTCAAATGCAAGAACTGCAAATCATCTTCCACAATTTCAAAAATTACTTAAAGCACAAGTGCAAGGAAATGACAGTTGAAGAATTAGTGGTTCGATTGAGGATTGAGGAAGACAATTGAAAATCAGAGAAAAAGGGGTCCTTCAACATTGCAGCAAAGGCTAATGTAGTTGAAGAAGAGAAGCCCAACAAAAGAAAGCACGAAAATGGTCCAACTAAAAAGGCTAAAAGGTTTAAAGGATCTTGTCATAACGGTGGAAAGAAAGGACACAAAGAAGCATAATGTCGCGGGAAGAAAAAAATTTGAAGCAAATGTGGCTGAAATTTCTGATGGCATTTCTGACATGGACTTGTGCGCTGTAGTTTCTAAATGTAACCATGTTGGCAACAACAAGGAATGGTTCATAGACACCGGGGCCGCTCGCCACATTTGTGCAAATAAATGGATGTTCACGAATTACAAAGTTGCTACCGAAGAGGAACAGGTGTTTATGGGCAACTCATCTACGTCAAAAGTTGAAGGAAAAGGAAAGGTTGTGCTCAAATTGACTTTTGGAAAGGAACTTACCTCGATTGATGTCCTTCACATTCCAGACATTCATAAAAACTTGATTTCTTGATCGCTTCTTAGAAAGCATGGTTTCAAACCCATATTTGAGGCTGATAAATTTGTATTGTCGAATAAAGGAAATATGTTAGTGATGGCTTATTTAAAGCTAATGTAACTACCATTATACCAAAAGACGATATGAATAAAGTTGAATCTTCTGTTTATATCGTAGACTCTTCTAATATTTGGCATTCTAGATTCAGGCATGTTAACTTTGAAACGTTGCAAAAATTGATTAATCTAGACTTTATACCAAAATGTAACATAGTCTCCAACTATAAATGTCAAATCTATGCAGAAGCAAAAATGACTTGAACCTCGTTTCATCACGTTGAACGAGAGACCGAACCTCTAGAATTAGTACATATTGATGTATGCGATTTGAAAATGTGTCAAACTAGAGGTGGAAAGAGGTACTTTATCACATTCATTGATGATTGTGCTAGATATTGTCATGTATATCTCCTTAGAAGCAAGGACGAAGCAATCGACATGTTTAAATAGTATAAGGCAGAAGTTGAGAATCAACTCAATAAGAGAATAAAATCTTTAAGAAATGATAGAGGAGGAGAATACGAGTCTCTGTTTGAGGAATTTTGTGCTTAGCATGGAATTATACATCAAACTACAAGCCCATATTCACCTCAATCCAACGGTATAGCCGAACGAAAAAATAGAACTCTTAAAGAAATGATGAATGCCTTATTAATTAGTTCTGGATTGCCAGATAACTTTTGGGGAGAAGCTATTCTTTCGGCAAATCACATCTTGAACAAAATACCGCGAAAGAAAACATCAAAATCTCCATATGAACTTTGGAAAAATAGACCACCATCCTACAAATACTTGAAAGTGTGGGGGTGTCTTGCCAAAGTAGAAATACCAAAAACGAAAAAGGTCAAAATTGGACCAAAGACTATAGATTGCATATTCATTGGATATGCTCATAATAGTAGTGCATATCGATTTTTGGTGTACAAATATGAAATTGATGACATTCATGAAAACACCATTATCGAGTCATGAAATGCTAGATTCTTTGAACACATTTATCCTCTAAAAGCCTCTATTGAAACAAGCGCTCAAAAGAGGCCAAGAGATCCAGATACTCCCGAGGATAATGTTGATCAAAGAAAAATGAATGATGAAGTTGAGATTGATGAACCATGAGAGGCAAACGACAAAGGACCTCTAAATCCTTTGGACCTGATTTCTATGAATATATGATAGAAAATGAACCTCTAACTTACCAGCAAGCAATGTCATCTCCCGATGCTCCTTATTGGAAAGAAGCCGTCAGTAGTGAAATAGAATCCATTCTACAAAACCATACATGGGAACTAGTGGATCTCCCTAAAGTATCAAAATCATTAGGATATAAATGGATATTTAAGAAGAAACTAAAGGCTGATGGCTCAATAGACAAGTATAAAGCGAGACCTGTAATAAAAGGATCAAGACAGAAGAAAGATCTGGATTACTTTGATACATACTCACTAGTTACCAGAATAACATCAATTAGGATGCTTAGTGCAATCGCATCTATATTGAATTTGGAAATACACCAAATGGATGTGAAAACGGTGTTTTTGAATGGTGAACTGGAAGAGGGTATATATATGCAGCAACCAGAAGGGTTTCTAAGCCCAGGAAATGAAAATAAGGTGTGCAAGTTAGTGAAATCTCCTTTTGGCCTTGAACAAGCACCAAAACAATGGCATGAGAAATTTGATGAAACAATGTTATCAAATGGATTCAAAATAAATGAATCAGATAAATGTGTCTATATAAAATGTATAGATGCTGGATATGTCATCGTTTGTCTCTACGTTGATGATTTACTGATCCTAGGAAATAATAAGGTCATAATAAAATCTATGAAGGACGTGCTATCCTCTAGATTTGATATGAAGGACCTAGGAGTGGCCGATGTAATTTTGGGTGTAAAATTTATAAAGACACCATAGGGATATGCATTATCTCAGTCACATTACATTGCTAAATTAATTGAATGTTTCAAGCTGTATAATATAACCATTACAAAATCACTAGTGGATATAAACCAAAATTGGGTAAAGAACACCGATGATGGAATTTATCAACTTGAATATTCTCGTATACTAGGAAGTATTATATACGTCATGAATTGTACTAGGCCTGATATTGCATACGCAATAAGCAAGTTGAGTAGATATACTAGTAATCCAGGCAAACATCACTGGAAAGCAATAATCAGGGTCCTAGGATATCTTAAGTACACACAAAACTATGTGTTGCAACATGAGAAGTATCCTTCAGTAATAGAAGGATATAGTGATGCCAATTGGATAACTGGCTCAAATGACACAAAATCCACAAGTAGATATGTGTTTACATTAGGAAATGGAGCAATCTCATGGAAATCATCCAAACAGACTTGCATAGCAAGGTCGACAGTGGACTCGGAGTTCATTGCTCGAGATAAAGCCGTAGAAGAAGCAGATTGGCTTAGGAGTTTCTTGAAAGATATTCCAAATTGGGAAAAACCTGTACCTCCAATATGTATACATTGTGATAGTCAATCTGCTATAGGAAGGGCAAATAGTACCTTGTATAATGGTAAGTCTCGACATATTCGTTGTAGACATAAAACCACAAGGCAACTAATCTCTAATGGAGTTATCACTATAGACTATGTAAGGTCAAAGGATAACATAGCGTATCCACTAACAAAAGGCTTGCCAAGAGAGAAAGTTCAAACCTTATCGATAGGAATGGGCTTAAGACCTATAAACTAAAAAGTTTTCTAAAACGGAAACCCTACCTAGTTGACTGGAGATCCCAAGATCTAGGTTCAAAGGGATTACTAAGTTTAAGATAAACTTGACGACACTTTTAAATATAGACCATTCCTATAATAAGTCAGTGCACAACCTATCGGATAATAGGATAAGCTTGGCTTTTAATGATGTCTATACTGTGGTGTTTAAAAGAACCAAGTGGGGTATAACGGGATACTCTTTATAGAATAACCTATGTGAGTACGAAGGCGCCGCTTCAAGAAGAATTGTAAGGTCGAATTCTTCAAGCACTCATGAAACCAAGACGGTGTTCATGGCAAAAACGAACACAAACAGAGAACCAAGTAGTTAAAAATAACGTTAGTCATGTATTATCTGTATAGACTTACAAAAACGGCTAACATTTCAAAGGCATTCTAGTCCACTGATTCGCTAGTTAGTTATAATGATATAACACAAGGAAAATACAAGGCCACTGTGCTACTTTTACCGATATGATAAATGTTTTGCATATTAAGAACAGATCAGATAAACACTCATTCATGTGGGGGATTGTTGGAAGTGAATAAGTGGATTTGGCAAATTTCGGCAAAATCGCTAAGTCCCACATCGGGAAAACTTGTGCACTAATTCACTACATATACAAAAGTTTGATATGTCATATCAAAAGAAAAGGAAGAGAGAGAGGCAATGGAATAGCATGAACAAAGCATGCGCATCTTTAATATTAAATTAAAAAGGTCAAAGATCAGGGCCTTGGGGCTCTTGGGGTCTCATGATTGTATAGGGCCTCCGGATGCCGCCAGGCCTGTTGCGCTGTTCAAACATCTATTTTTTTAATAAAGCTGCGCGAACACCAACGGAAATAACAGTTGGTAAATGGACGCAACCTTTCCGACGGTCGTTGCCATTGCAATTTGAACAGTGACAACCCTTCACAAATGGGTACCTCTTCACAGCCTATATCAAGGGCAGCGAAAATCGGATCATTATCTATTTTCGAGTCTTCTGCTCATTGTCTTCCTCCAATGCTCTGTTCTGAAAATAAAAACTACCTTGTGTTCGTCGTTGCTTTGCCTACTGCACTGTACGGCGAAATTGATCCGTTTTATCTTGGGAATCGATTTGCATAAAAGCCCTAATGTGCTACAAAGGGGCGCAAATACAATTTAAGGAAATAGTCAGTTTCAGACTGGACTCGGGTTATAATCTAAGCATTTTTCTGATTAACTACGATGGTACTTCCTACTCGCTACTCTATATATTTTTCTGCTAAGTTCCCAGATTACTATAGGTGATCTGCATTTACTATATTTATACAGATTCATTTCTGTAACATCTTAAATCGTATTTGGTTTTCCTGTATTTCACTGTACAACAAAATATGGCTAAACAAACCAACACTTATGCACCGGTACTGACTGTGACTCAGCCTCCGCCTTTCATCTCACTGGTGAGTCTATCCCATGGCGAAATGCCTGAAAAATTTACTGTGGTAGATTTCAAAAGGTGGCAGCAAAAGATGTTGTTCTATTTGACAACTCTGGTCCTTGCGAAGTATTTGATAGAAGATGCTCCGATGGTGGCTGAATTGGAACTAGATGCAACAAAGGATGAAGCCCTCAATGTCTGGAAAAATGCAGATTTTATGTGCAAGAATTATATACTCAATGGCCTAGATAATTCTCTGTATAATGTCTACTGTACTTCTGTGACTTCCAAGGAACTATGGACTGCACTCGACAAGAAATACAAATCTGATGATGCAGGAATGAAGAAGTTCATAGTAGGGAAATTCCTCGACTTCAAAATGATTGGTAGCAGGACCGTTATCAGTCAAATGCAAGAACTGCAAATCATCTTCCATGAGTTAATGAAGAAGGAATGACGCTCAGCGAATCATACAAAGTGGCTGCTGCAATTGAAAAACTTCCACCTTCATGGAAGAATTTCAAAAACTACTTAAAGCACAAGCGCAAGGAAATGACAGTTGAAGAATTGGTGGTTCGATTGAGGATTGAGGAAGACAATTGAAAATCAGAGAAAAAGGGGTCCTTCAACATTGCAGCAAAGGCTAATGTAGTTGAAGAAGAGAAGCCCAACAAAAGAAAGCACGAAAATGGTCCAAATAAAAAGGCTAAAAGGTTTAAAGGATCTTGTCATAACTGCGGAAAGAAAGGACACAAGGCAGCATAATGTCACAGGAAGAAAAAGAAGTCTAAAGCAAATGTGGCTAAAGTTTCTGATGGCATTACTGACATGGACTTATGCGCGGTAGTTTCTGAATGTAACCTTGTTGGCAACAACAAGGAATGGTTCATGGACACCGGGGCCACTCGCCACTTTTGTGCAAATAAATGGATGTTAACGACTTACAAAGTTGCTACCGAAGAGGAACAGTTGTTTATGGGCAACTCATCTGCATCAAAAGTTGAAGGAAAAGGAAAGGTTGTGCTCAAATTGACTTCTGGAAAGGAACTTACCTTGAGGGATGTCCTTCACGTTCCAGACATTCGTAAAAACTTGATTTCTGGATCGCTTCTTAGCAAGCATGGTTTGAAACTCATATTTACGGCTGATAAATTTGTATTATTGAAAAAGGGGCTATGTTAGTGATGGCTTATTTAAAGCTAATGTAACTACCATTGTACCAAAAGACGATATGAATAAAGTTGAATCTTCTGTTTATATCATAGACTCTTCTAATATTTGGCATTCTGGATTAGGGCATGTTAACTTGAAACATTGCAAAAATTGATTAATTTAGACTTTATACCAAAATGTGACATCGACTCGAACTATGAATGTCAAATTTGTGCAGAAGCAAAAATGACTAGAACCTTGTTTCATCACGTTGAACTAGAGACCGAACCTCTAGAATTAATACATACTGATGTATACGATTTGAAAATGTGTCAAACTAGAGGTGGAAAGAGGTACTTTATCACATTCATTGATGATTTACCAGATATTGTCATGTATATCTCCTTAGAAGCCAGGACGAAGCAATCGACATGTTTAAAATGTACAAGGCAAAAGTTGAGAATCAACTCAATAAGAAAATAAAATCTTTTAGAAATGATAGAGGAGGAGAATATGAGTCTCCATTTGAGGAATTATGTGCTGAGCATGGAATTATACAACAAACTACAGCCTCGTATTCACCTCAGTCCAATGTATAGCCGAACGGAAAAATAAAACTCTTAAAGAAATGATGAATTCCTTACTAATTAGTTCTGGATTGCCAGATAACTTTTGCGGAGAAGCTATTCTTTCGGAAAATCACATCTAGAACAAAATACCGTGAAAGAAAACAACAAAATCTCCACATGAACTTTGGAAAAATAGACCATCATCCTACAAATACATGAAATTGTGGGGGTGTCTTGGCAAAGTAGAAATACCAAAACCGAAAAAGGTCAAAATTGGACCAAAGACAATAGATTGCATATTCATTGGATATGCTCATAATAGTAGTGCATAACGATTTTTGGTGTACAAATCTGAAATTGATGACATTCATGAAAACACCATTATCGAGTCACGAAATGTTAGATTCTTTGAACACATTTATCCTCTAAAAACCTCTATTGAAACAAGTGCTCAAAAGAGGCCAAGAGATCCAGATACTCCCTAGGATAATGCTGATCAAAGAAAAATGAATAATGAAGCTGAGATAGAGGAACTGAGAAGTAGCAAACGACAAAGGACCTCTAAATCCTTTGGACCTGATTTCGATGCATATATGATAGAAAATGAACCTCTAAATTACCAACAAGCAATGTCATCTCCCGATGCTCCTTATTGGAAAGAAGTCGTCAATAGTGAAATAGAATCCATTCTACAAAACCATACATGGGAACTAGTGGATCTCCCTAAAGGATCAAAACCACTAGGATATAAATGGATATTTAAGAAGAAACTAAAGGCTGACAGCTCAATAGACAAGTATAAAGAGAGACCTGTAATAAAAGGATTCAGACAGAAGAAAGAACTGGATTACTTTGATACATACTCGCCAATTACCAGAATAACATCAATTAGGATGCTTATTGCAATCGCATCTATATTGAATTTGGAAATACACAAAATGGATGTGAAAACTGCATTTTTGAACAGTGAACTGGAAGAGGATATATATTTATGCAGCAACCAGAAGTGTTTCTAAGCCCAGGAAATGAAAATAAGGTGTGCATGTTAGTGAAATCTCCTAATGGCCTTAAACAAGCACCAAAACAATAGCATGAGAAATTTGATGAAACAATGTTGTCAAATGGATTCAAAATAAATGAATCAGATAAATGCATCTATATAAAATGTATAGATGTTGCATATGTCATTGTTTGTCTCTACGTTGATGATTTACTGATCCTAGGAAATAATAAGGTCATAATAAAATCTACGAAGGACATGCTATCCTCTTGATTTGATATGAAGGACCTAGGAGTGGCCGATGTAATTTTGGGTGTAAAAATTATAAAGACACCACAGGTATATGCATTATCTCAGTCACATTACATTGCCAAATTAATTGAAAGGTTCAAGCAGTATAATATAACCATTGCAAAATCACCAGTGGATATAAAGCAAAATTGGGTAAAGAACACCGATGATGGAATATATCAACTTGAATATTCTCGTATACTAGGAAGTATTATGTACATCATGAATTATACTAGGCCTGATATTGCATACGCAATAAGTAAGTTGAGTAGATATACTAGTAATCCTGGCAAACATCACTGGAAAGCAATAATCAGGGTCCTAGGATATCTAAAGTACACACAAAACTATGTGTTGCAATATGAGAAGTATCCTTCAGTAATCGAAGGTTATAGTGATACCAATTGGATAACTGGCTCAAACGACACAAAATCCACAAGTGAATATGTGTTTACATTAGGAAATGGAGCAATCTCATGGAAATCAACCAAACAGACTTGCATAGCAAGGTCGACTGTGGACTGGGAGTTCATTGCTCGAGATAAAGCCGCAGAAGAAGCATATTGGCTTAGGAGTTTCTTGGAAGATATTCCAAATTGGGAAAAACCTGTACCACCAATATGTATACATTGTGATAGTCAATCTGCTATAGGAAGGTCAAATAGTACATCATATAATGGTAAGTCTCGACATATTCGTCGTAGACATAAAACCATAAGACAACTTCTCTCTAATGCAGTTATCACTATAGACTGTGTAAGGTCAAAGGATAACATAGCGAATCCACTAACAAAAGGCTTTCCAAGAGAGAAAGTTCAAAATTTAACGATGGGAATGGGCTTAAGACCTATAAACTATTTTTTTTCTAAAATGGAAACCCCACCTAGTTGACTGGAGATTCCAAGATCTAGGTTCAAAGGGACAACTAAGTTTAAGATAAACTTGATGGCACTGTTAATTATAAACCATTCCTATGATAAGTCAGAGCGCAAACCATCGGAGAATAGGATAAGCTTGGCTTTTAACGATGTCTATACTGTGGTGTTTTAAAGAACCAAGTGGGGTATAACGTGATACTCTTTATAGAATCACCTATGTGACTGCGAAGGCGCCGCTTCAAGAAGAATTGTAAGGTCGAATTCTTCAAGCACTAATGAAACCAAGACCGTGTTCCTGGCAAAAATGAACACAAATAGAGAACCAAGGAGTTAAAAATAACGTTTATCATGTGTTATCTTTATAGACTTACACAAACGACTTACAGTTCAAAGACATTCTAGTCCACTGATTCGCCCGTTAGTTATAATGATATAACACAAGGAAAAGTTCAAGGCCACTGTGCAACGTTTACCGATATGATAAATGTTTTGCATATTAAGAACAGATCAGATAACCACTCATTCATGTGGGGGTTTGTTGGCGGTGAATAAGTGGATTTGGCAAATTTTGGCAAAATCACTAAGTCCCACATCGGGAAAACTTGTGCATTAATTCACTACATATACAAAAGCTTGATATGTTTTATTAAAATAAAAGGAAGAGAGAGAGGCATTGGAATAGCATGAACAAAGCATGCACATCTTTAATATAAAATTAAAAAGGTCAAAGATTAGGGCCATGGGCCTTGGGGCTCTTGGGGTCTCGTGATCGTATAGGGCCACCGGATGCCGCCAGGACTGTTGCGCTATTCAAAAGTGGCTATTTTTTGAATACAGCCGCGCGAATCCCAATGGAAATAACTGTTGGTAAAGGGTCGCAACCTTTTCAATGGTCGTTGTCGTTGCAATTCGAACAGTGACAACCCTTCACAAATGGGTACCTCTTTACAGCCTATATAAAGGGCAGCGAAAATCAGATCATTATCTATTTTTGAGTCTTCTGCTCTCTCTATTCCTCCAATGCTCTGTTCTAAAATAAAAACTACCTTGCGTTCGCCATTGCTTGGCCTACTACACTGTATGGCGAAGTTGATCCGTTTTATCTTAGGAATCAATATGCATCAAAGCCCTAACGGGCTACAAAGGGGCGCAAATACGATTTAAGGAAATAGTCGGTTTCGGATTGGACTCGGATTACAATCTAAGCATTATCTGATCAACTACGACGTTACTTCCTACTCGCTACTGTATATCTTTTTCTGCTAAGTTCCCAGATTACTATAAGTGATCTGCAGTTACTGTATTTATACATATTCGTTTCTGTAACATCTTAAATCGTATTTGATTTTCCTGTATTGCACTGTATAGGCGAATATGGCTAAACAAACCCACACTTCTGCATTGGTACTGACTGTGACTCAGCCTCCGCCTGTCATCCCACCGGTGAGTCTATCCCATGGCGAAAAGCCTGAAAAATTTACCTGGGTTGATTTCAAAAGGTGGCAGCAAAAGATGTTCTATTTGACAACTCTGGGCCTTCCGAAGTATTTGACAAAAGATGCTCCGACGGTGGCTGAATTGGAACCAGATGCAACGAAGGTTGAAGCCCTCAATGTCTGGAAAAATGCAGATTTTATGTGCAAGAATTATATACTTAATGGCCTGGATAATTCTCTGTATAATATCTACTGTAATACTGCGATTTCAAAGGAACTATGAACTGCACTCGACAAGAAATAAAAATCTGAGAATGCAGGGATGAAGAAGTTGACTTCAAAATGATTGATAGCAAGACTGTTATCAGTCAAATGCAAGAACTTCAAGTCATCTTCCACGAGTTAAACGACGAAGGAATGACGCTCAGCGAATCATTCATAGTGGCTGCTGCAATTAAAAAACTTCCACCTTCATGGAAGGATTTCAAAAATTACTTAAATCACAAGCGCAAGGAAATGGCTGTTGAAGAATTGGTGGTTCGATTGAGGATTGAGGAAGAAAATCGAAAATCAGATAAAAAGGGGTCCTTCAACATTACAGCAAAGGCTAATGTAGTTGAAGAAGAGAAGCTCAACAAAAGAAAGCGCGAAAATGGTCCAAACAAAAAGGCTGAAAGGTCTAAAGGATCTTGTCAGAACTGCGAAAGAAAGGACACAAGGCAGCAAAATGTCGTGGGAAGAAAAAGAAGTCTGAAGCAAATGTGGTTGAAGTTTTTGATGGCATTACTGACATGGACTTGTGCGCGGTAGTTTCTGAATGTAACCTTGTTGGCAACAATAAGGAATGGTTCGTGGATACCGGGGCCACTCGCCCATTTGTGCAAATAAATGGGTGTTCACGAATTTGTAAGTTGCTACCGAAGAGGAATAGTTGTTTATGGGCAACTCATCTGCATCAAAAGTTGAAGAAAAAGGAAAGGTTGTGCTCAAATTGACTTCTCGAAAAGAACTTACCCTGGCCGATGTCCTTCACGTTCCAGACATTCGTAAAAACTTGATTTCTGGATCACTTCTTAACAAGCATGGTTTCAAACTCATATTTGTGGCTGATAAATTTGTATTATCGAAAAAGGGGCTATGTTAGTGATGGCTTATTTAAAGCTAATGTAACTATCATTGCACCAAAAGACGATATGAATAAAGTTGAATCTTCTGTTTATATCGTAGACTCTTCTAATATTTGGCATTCTAGATAAGGGCATGTTAACTTTGAAACATTGCAAAAATTGATTAATCCAGACTTTATACCAAAATGTAACATAGACTCCAACTATAAATGTCAAATCTGTGCAGAAGCAAAAATGACTAGAACCTCGTTTCATCCCGTTGAACGAGGGACTGAACCTCTAGAATTAATACATACTGATGTATGCGATTTGAAAATGTGTCAAACTAGAGGTGGAAAGAGGTACTTTATCACATTCATTGATGATTGTACCAGATATTGTCATGTATATCTCCTTAGAAGCAAGGACGAAGCAATCGACATGTTTAAACAATATATGGCAGAAGTTAAGAATCAACTCAATAAGAAATTAAATCTTTTAAGAAATGATAGAGGAGGAAAATATGAGTCTCCATTTGAGGAATTTTTTTCTAAGCATGGAATTATACATCAAACTACAGCCCCGTATTCACCTCAATCCAACGATATAGCCGAACGGAAAAATAGAACTCTTAAAGAAATGATGAATGCCTTACTAATTAGTTCTGGATTGCCAGATAACTTTTGGGGCGAAGCTATTTTTTCGGCAAGTCACATCTTGAACAAAATACCGTGAAAGAAAACATCAAAATCTCCACATGAACTTTGGAAAAATAGACCACCATCCTGCAAATACTTGAAAGTGTGGAGGTGTCTTGCCAAAGTAGAAATACCAAAACCGAAAAGGGTCAAAATTAGACCAAAGACTATAAATTGCATATTCATTGGATATGCTCATAATAATAGTGCATATCGATTTTTGGTGTACAAATATGAAATTGATGACATTCATGAAAACACCATTATCGAGCCATGAAATGCTAGATTCTTTGAACACATTTATCCTCTAAAAACCTCTATTGAAACAAGTGCTCAAAAGAGGCCAAGAGATCCAGATGCTCCCGAGGATAATGCTGATCAAAGAAAAATGAATGATGAAACTGAGATAGAGGAACTGAGAAGGAGCAAACGACAAAGGACCTCTAAATCCTTTGGACCTAATTTCTATGCATATATGATAGAAAATGAACCTCTAACTTACCAACAAGTAATATCATCTCCTGATGCTCCTTATTGGAAAGAAGCCGTCAATAGTGAAATAGAATCCATTCTACAAATCCATACATGGGAACTAGTGGATCTCCTAAAGGATCAAAACCATTAGGATATAAATGGATATTTAAGAAGAAACTAAAGGTTGACGACTCAATAGACAAGTAAAAAGAGGGACTTGTAATAAAAGGATTCAGACAGAAGAAAGATCTGGATTACTTTGATACATACTCACCAATTACCAGAATAACATCAATTAGGATGCTTATTGCAATCACATCTATATTGAATTTGTAAATACACCAAATGGATGTGAAAACTGCGTTTTTGAATAGTGAACTGGAAGAGGAAATATATATGCAGCAACCAGAAGGGTTTCTAAGCCCAGGAAATGAAAATAAGGTGTGCAAGTTGGTGAAATCTCTTCAAGCACCAAAACAATGGCATGAGAAATTTGATGAAACAATGTTATCAAATGGATTAAAAATAAATGAATCAGATAAATGCGTCTATATAAAATGTATAGATGCTGAATATGTCATTGTTTGTCTCTACGTTGATGATTTACTGGTCCTAGGAAATAATAAGGCAATAATAAAATCTACGAAGGACATGCTATCCTCTAGATTTGATATGAAGGACCTAGGAGTGGCCGATGTAATTTTGGGTGTAAAAATTATAAAGACACCTCAGGGATATGCATTATCTCAATCACATTACATTGCCAAATTACTTGAATGGTTCAAGCAGTATAATATAACCATTGCAAAATCACCAGTGGATACGAACCAAAATTGGGTATAGAACACAGGTGATGGAATATATTAGCATGAATATTCTCGTATACTAGGAAGTATTACGTACGTCCTGAATTGAACTAGGCCTGGTATTTCATACGCAATAAGCAAGTTGAGTAGATATACCAGTAATCCTGGCAAACATCACTGGAAAGCAATAATCAGTGTCCTAGGATATCTAAAGTACACTCAGAACTCTATGTTGCAATATGAGAAGTATCCTTCAGTAGTAGAAGGACATAGTGATGCCAATTGGATAACTGGCTCAAATGACACAAAATCCACAAGTGGATATGTGTTTACATTAGGAAATGGAGCAATCTCATGGAAATCATCAAAACGGACTTGCATAGTAAGGTCGACAATGGAATCAGAGTTCATTGCTCTAGATAAAGCCGTAGAAGAAGCGGATTGGCTTAGGAGTTTCTTGGAAGATATTCCAAATTGGGAAAAACCTGTACCTCTAATATGTATTAATTGTGATAGTTAATCTACTATAGGAAGGGCAAATAGTACATTGTATAATGGTAAATCTCGACATATTCGTTGTAGACATAAAACCATAAGACGACTTCTCTCTAATGGAGTTATCACTATAGACTATGTAAGGTCAAAGGATAACATAGCGGATCCACTAACAAAAGGCTTGCCAAGAGAGAAAGTTTAAACCTTATCGATGGTAATGGGCTTAAGACCTATAAACTACAAAGTTTTCTAAAATGGAAACCCCACCTAGTTAACTGGAGATCCAAAGATCTAGGTTCGAAGGGACAACTAAGTTCAAGATAAACTTTACGGCACTATTAAGTCAGTGCACAACCCGTCGGAGAATAGGATAAGCTTGGCTTTTAATGATGTCTATACTCTGGTGTTTTAAACAACCAAGTGGGGTATAATGGGATACTCTTTATAGAATCACCTATGTGAGTACGAAGGTGCCGCTTCAAGGAGAATTGTAAGGTCGAATTCTTCAAGCACTCATGAAACCAAGATGGTGTTCATGGAAAAAACGAACACAAACAGAGAACCAAGGAGTTAAAAATAACATTTATCATGTGTTATCTTTGTAGACTTACATAAAACGGCTTACAGTTCAAAGACATTCTAGTC
Organism: Allium sativum; assembly: GCA_030737875.1. Taxonomy (NCBI): domain Eukaryota; kingdom Viridiplantae; phylum Streptophyta; class Magnoliopsida; order Asparagales; family Amaryllidaceae; genus Allium; species Allium sativum. The sequence goes on along the minus strand of CM060916.1, from coordinate 1,037,892,194 downwards.
CAATGATTCGCCAGTTAGTTATAATGATATAACACTAGGAAAAGTTCATGGCCACTGTGCTACTTTTACCGATATGATAAATGTTTTGCATATTAAGAACAGATCAAATAACCACTCATTCATGTGGGGCATTGTTGGAAGTGAATAAGTGGATTTGGCAAATTTTGGCAAAATCATTAAGTCCCACATCGGGAAAACTTGTGCATTAATTCACTACATATACAAAAGCTTGATATGTTATATCAAAAGAAAAGGAAGAGAGAGAGGCAATGGAATAGCATGAACAAAGCATGCACATATTTAATATTAAATTAAAAAGGTCAAAGATTAGGGCGTTGGGGCTTAGTGCTCTTGGGTTCTCGTGATCGTATAGGGCCTCCAGATGCCGCCAGGCCTGTTGCGCTGTTAAAACGGCTATTTTTTGAATACAGCCGCGCAAATACCAACGGAAATAACTGTTCGTAAAGGGTCGCAACCTTTCCGACGGTCGTTACCATTGCTATTCGAACAATGACAACCCTTCACAAATGGGTACCTCTTCACAGCCTATATAAAGGGCAGCGAAAATCAGATCATTATCTATTTTTGAGTCTTCTGCTCTCTCTCTTCCTCCAACGCTCTGTTCCGAAAATAAAAACTACCTTGCGTTTGCCGTTGCTTCGCCCACTGCACTGTACGGCGAAGTTGATCCGTTTTATCTTGGGAATCAATTTGCATCAAAGCCCTAACGTGCTACAAAGGGGCGCAAATACGATTTAAGGAAATAGTCGGTTTCAGATTGGACTCGGATTACAATCTAAGCATTGTCTGATCAACTACGACGGTTCTTCCTACTCGCTACTCTATATTTCTTGCTAAGTTCCCAGATTACTATAAGTAATATGCAGTTAGTATATTTATACAGATTCGTTTCTGCAACAAACCCTATAGGGATTGTGGAGAAATAATCCCCATTAAATTTCATACCATGTTCCCATTGTTTAATAATTATAATTTTAGAAGTGCACTGCTAAAAGCACCTCAGTTTATGCTTGCTAACACCATAGTATGGTAGCCAAAAGCAAAAAAATAAGTGCTTTTAGTTTTGCATAGTGGTGTGATGCTAAAGGCACCATGTTTTGTGCTTTGGACTACCACATCACAGTGTTAGAAAGCACAAAACAAGGTTTTTATATAATTGTAAATGTAAGGGCCAGATTTGATAATACAAGTGTTGTCTTCCTCCATTTCAAATCGTATGACAATAAATCCACTTTATTTATAGAAAACATGAAGCAAACCTAATGGATTCCAAGTTTTTCCATATGTATTCCAGGAACTGCTTATATAATGGTTGGCTTCCAATCACATACATCACCAAAGCATTCTTCCATTTATCAGACACATTTGTTTGTTGCTTTCCGAAAATGAAAAATCGAGCCTTTCCATCATCTTGAATAGGTTGAGCCAACTGTAAATCATTGTCCATCTATTCATCTTTTGAAGAGGTAGCACACCTAACCATTTCCACCCATGATTTCGTCCAAGCTGTTGAAGTTCGATTGCCAGATCTGGGTGTGACGGTAGTCGAGTCTGCATCGTGATGCGAAGAAGTGGTTTCCTTTACAGTGTCCACCCAAGACTTCGTCACGCGTTCGCCATAATTTCGTGGTGGGTCATGTAGTTTTGGGGGAATCGCATTGGAGAAAACCGTTTCGGTTTTGGCCTGGTTGTCTGCCATTTTTTGGTGGGTCAGGTTTTATGTCAAAACATTCATCAATTCCAATTATTTCCCAACATAAATAGACCAAAGGCACAATAGTTTATGCTTGGGGTACCATGCGTAACGCCGAACATGTTTTTACTTTTTTTGCCGTCTTCGGCAGGCGGTCAAACATTGGTCGATCACCGTTCGAACGGCGCGTTGTGGTACATCGAAACACTTTTCGCGATGCACATTGCACCGCACAGTAAATAAGCAATATCCAATACCAAATCGAACATAATCGTTAACCTAATTATAATAACTAATGCAAATTATGTCTAACTTGGACGAATAAAGTTTAATAAGCACAATGCTTACGTGTGAATATGATAATACTAATCTTTCTTAATCCTAGCAAAATATGTTCTGCACCTCAATATCAACTAAAACAAATATTTCTGTATTTTGACTTGCTAGAGCCAAAAATCATTAAACGGTCTTTTGCTATAATTTCTTTAAATTAGTCAAACACCAAAATATTGACATATATGAAATTATAAGGAATGGATAATCTAGGATTTGGAGTAGAGATTGTAAACTACGTAAATAATGCGTAATTTACACATTTCTCCCTTTTTGTCTACGCACACTCCTTATCATTTTGAGCACCGTCACTTTTCATAAAAAGAAAATTAGGCTAATTTATAGAAACCAAACAAAAATCCTTGAACAAATCAAAGCGTGGATAGATCCAAATCAAAATTGAAAATTAACTAAATTATACTTTATATCAAATTTACTGATTTGGAACGAAACTACAAAACAATCAAATTTAACATCTTTATGGACCGATTTTCCAGATTTAGGTGTAAATGACACTTAAATCTACAAATGGATACGTAGGGTAATTTTATTATTTCCTAATGCAAAACCTAAAATTTTAGCTATTTAAGTTTAGGCACATAAACTAAAACTACATCAATGAAAATGATTTGATACTATAAATAAGATAAAGTTTCTCTCACACCTCGAAATATTTTTCCAAATCTTAGATCTCAATTCCAACATTAATTTTCTTTCCAATCCTTCTAGATCCATATAATATATCTATACAAAAGAGGAGATATACACATTTAAAATTACAAATTTAGGAAACAATCAAAATAGGGAAATAAAATTGAAATATAAATTTAAAGAATTATGAACAAATTAGTGTAAAAGCCATCTTTTCTTTCAGATCTGAATCTCTTTCCTCCAATCCACCAAATAGAATTAAAGTCTATTTAGTTTTAATAAGTTTGGAGAAGATAGGTGAAATAAAAGAGTTTCACTACTACCTTCATAAAATATAGGAAAAGATAGGGTCCTAGGCCTTTATTCGTAAAAGCAAGAATGACTATAACCATTAGATATAAAACCCTCAAGATCTGTTCGCTTAAAATAAAATTTAAGCTCACTAAAACCTAGTGTCAAAAGGCAATCAACCAAGCAGGTTGATCCACCTATCGAATATTTGGTCAGTCTCTTTGGTCAACCCACTATTGTGGGGTCAGCTATAAATAGCTTGTTTATTATACTATTTATTTTCCATCCAATTTCGTTTTTCATCGGTAACTTCTCTTATGGGATCCATTTGTGAAAACATGAAAGTTTACCATATTTCCTTCACTAATGCATCAATGCAAGATTCATGGTCACATTCCATCGATTTTCTAAATTCCATTTTTGAAATCTAATAAAATAACTAGCTAACTATAAAATAACTAATGCGAAATTTTGGGACATTACACACTAGACAACTATTTTTTGTGAATTGGCATATTATTATATATACCAGACTATTTTTCTAGTCCGATGTTTTATTTTTCCCATGTAGCTCTCATGTGCTTTGTTGAGCGGTTCAGAAGTAAGTCTTATGTTATTACCTCTTTTGGTGAATAAAGTTGGTGGAGATATGTAGTAGGCATCATTAGCTATTCTAGGAGTTTATTTTGATTCAGTTGTTCTGTTTAACTCACGTTGAACTTATTTTGGTGTTGTAATAAGTATTATTATAAGTACTCTAATCAATCTAAGGGGCATCTGCATATGTCCATATAGAAGTTTTTTTATTTATATTTTATTTAGAAGCTGAGAAATGTTATGAATACATGTATAAAAGATATTTTGAAATTAATGGAATTATTGTTATTTGTTTTATGTTTATGAGCGTTTGGAGTTGATATCGATAACACGCCTATGTTTAGTCGTCAGAAATTAATTCTATATATGACTAAAATATTTTTAATGCTTAGTTTCGAGCCCCATAATGTGGAACATTACAAGTTGGTATCTGATCATAAGGCTATGAGATATTGAAAAGATTTTAACTTGTAAAATTATTTTAAAACATAATCCTAAGGAATTAAGGAAGTAATAAAGGTATCAGGTAACTTATAATAATATAATTATTTTTGTATTACATAAGTATGTGGATTCCATCTCTATCCTCCTCTCTTTCTTTTGTCTCTCAAGACTGCTTTTTCTTATCTTACAAGGAATTGGATGAAGATAAAGAACATAAGATATGGAAGCTAGAAACAAATTGCTTAGTGTTGGAGGAAGAAGCACACTACCAATGGTAACAAACCTAATATATGGAGAACCAAAGGTTAAATAACTGTTTTTTGCAAATGTTGCTATTGGAACACCACTACTAAACGTGGAAATTATGTATAATTTCTCTATCAGCTTGATGCAGGCTGGAAACTCTACTAGATTTGGTGGAGGTAATGCTGGAAATGCTCATCTCCAGGTGTCTACCACAATTATGCTACTTTGGTTGTGGCTACGCAGAGCTTGGAGGAAAACCATTATTAGAACCTAGAACACAATCGAAGTGGATAATTAGTAACTTTATTGAAAATGGATTTTTATTGAGCTTGGACTTAATGATAAACAGAATTGAAGAATTGCCTTTAGATGGTTGTAAAGAGTTGCACTTTTCTGGTGGAGCAATGTTATAGCGGGTTAGCGGAAAATGAGATTCCAAAGTCTGAATTTAAGGAGATTCGGAGAAAAATTTATATTAGAGGTCGCTAGGTCTTCTTTGCTCCGAAAGTTTGCCGAGTATGAGTCGATACATGTTTATTCTTGTGTATGCTGTTATATTTGAAGAACTTTCACACTTTGGATAAGAGACTGTAGATACTATATTAAAAAGGAATAAAAAGTTCATAAGAGGATTGAAGCCAGAATCAGTTAAGGCTATTTTATAGCACATGTAGAGTCCTTGTGATGTGGTGGTAGAAACGACATTAAAAATAAAAGGAGGATTGTTTTCTTGATTCATAAGAATGGGAGTGCTCAACGTGGTCCAAGTCATAAACCGAAGTTCTATCCAAAAAAAGAAGCTCTGAAGGCTAGAACTGTAAAGAAAGGAAAAGCTAAGTTAATTTGCTTTAAGTGTGATAAGAAGGGTCATTATATGCATGAATGTCATTCAGGAGATAACAAGGCCATTATGGGGAAGAAGAACTTCAAATATGTCAATGTGATCAATTGGGTCAATATAAAAATAAGTATCCAAAGCTTGATAAAGGAGAGGTCTTTTCTTTGGAGTCTTCTATCTCAAAGGCGACTATCGAGTAGAAGGTAAAGTCTATGATGATAATGTGCTTTTGATTCGTGGCTTAATTGTTAATGTACTATTAGATACTAGTGCATCACATTCTTTCATATCTCATTTCTGATTAAATAAGTTATCTTTGGAAAAATCATACCTTGTTGCATTCTTTAGGGCTGTTAATCTTATAGGAGATCATTATACTTTTTTAAGGATGAGACGCGAAAATCTAGAATTTAAGTTGCTAGGTTACACTTTTGCTGGTACATTGGTTGTGTTTGATTTCATTGGTTCTAGGATCATGTTAGGTATTTATTAGTTAACTAAGAATAATGATAGGATATTATGTCAAGCTAGGGAAATTTCACTAAGACAACCTAGTTGTAGCGACTGAATTGTATACTCTGTAGAGAATGTGAGTTAGAGATGTATGCATTGTTGGTAGCAACAGAATTGGGCATCAGAATAAGTCAAGTTTTCTACAGTAAAGTAGTTTGTAGATGTATTTAACTAGTTAAAGGATTTCTTCGTAAGAGGGCTATTAAATTTAGAATAGATCTTATACCTTGAAATGAACCAATGAGTAGACTACTTTAGCAAGATCACACCAACCGAGATGAAGGAATTGAAGGTGCAGCTAGTGGAATTAGATAGATAGAGTTTTATTAGACCAAGAAGTTTGCCTTGGTGAGTTGTTGCGACATTCGTAAGGAAACTTGATAGGTCTTTGAGACTATGCATAACTATTATAAGCTCAATGAGAAGATGGTGAGTAATAGGTATCATATATTGAGAATTGATGATTTGTTTGATCAGTTGAGTGGATCCAAAGTGTTTTCTTAACTTGATTCCATAAATTGCACATTATAGAGGAAGATATTCTATCGATGGTGTTTTGTACAAGATATGGTTTATATGAGTAGTTAGTTATCCCATTCGGGTTGGCTAATGTGCCTGCTTTCTTTCTAGACTTGATGAACTGGAATTTCCAAGAGCGCCTAGATTCGTTCATGTTGGTATATATAAATGATATTATGGTATATTCCAAGAGTGAGCAAGATCATGAAGTTCATCTAAGGATAGCGCTCGAGATCTTAAGAAAACATCAATTGAAGGCTAAGTTCTTTAAATGTCATTTTTGGGAGCTAGAAGTAAAGTCTCTTAGTTATGTAGTTTCGAAATGAGGAAGACTAAAGCTATTAACGATCGGAAAATACCAGAGGTGGTTACAAAATAAAAAAATCCCTTGGACTAGCTGGCTTCAACAGGAGATTCTTTAAGGATTTCTCCAATATAGAAGCACCGATGACTAAGCTAACCTAGAAGGATATTAAGTTTGTTATGTCTGACAAATTTAAGGAAGCATACCAAAAATTGAAATAATTTTTGGCTAATGCATGTGTAAAAGTTGTAACTAAAATCGTAATTTTTTGTCGACACCAATGCATTAGGAATTGAATCAGGAGTTGTACTTATGTAACATAGAAAAGTTATAGCTTACACTTCTAGATAACTTAGACCGCATGAAGTTAGATACCCTACTCTTTATTTGAGTTAGTGGTTGTTATCTTTGCTTTGAAAATATAGAGACATTACTTACTGAGAAAAAGATTCGAGTTGTTTACCGATCATAAGTCTTTGAGATATTTGTTCTCTCAGAAAGAGCTAAACATAAGACAACAATAATGGTTTGAGTTCTTTGTTACTTATGAATTTGGAAAAAAACATACACCTAGAAGAGGGAATAAAGCTGCAGACACACTTAGTTGGAAACAGCAGAATGCAGTGTTAGCAATGCTATAGGAATGGAAAGATTCAGAGGCATTGACTACTTGTGATGAGCAGATAGGATTCACAGCAAGTTTGAGCTAGGACACAGTTATGATAGAAAGGATCGCATCCACGCAAAGGGAAGATTCAGTATTAGCTAAAAGGATCAGAAGGATTAAGAGAGAAATAGATTTTGATTACTTGGATGATTTCAGCCTTGACCATAAAAGATGGTTGAGGAAGAAAGGAAGATTATGTGTCCCAAATAACAAAAGCATAGAGGAGAAGTTGTTAGGGAGTGTCATTAATCAAATTTAACTATTCACCGTCGAGGAATCAAGATGTATCAGGGCATAAAGAGAAATTTATTTTAGGAAGGAATGAAAAAGGATGTAGGCTTATGAGTAAGACTGTCTAAATTGTCAAAAGGTGAAATCCGAACATCAGAAGCCGAGCAAATTAGTTGAACCTTCAAACATTCCAATTTGAAAATGAGATTTCGTATCCATGGGTTTTATTGACGGGCTGCCAAAGTCAAGGAAGGAAAATGAAAGTATATGGGTTATGGTGGATAAATTAACCAAGAGTTCTCATTTCATTCCCTTAAAGTCAATCAGGATGACACCTGTATTGGTTGAGTTATTCATGAGGAACATAGTTAGAATGCATGGGATTCCAAACAATATAGTTAGCGATGGATATTCTTTATTCACTAACGAGTTTTGGAAGAGTTTACATAAATTTTTAGATACCAAGCTCTAGATAAGCAATGTCTATCACCCTCAGATCGATGGGCAGATGGAAAGAGTAAACAACATCTTAAAAGATTTGTTAAGAGTCTATATGCAAGACTTTGGAGGCCTGTGGGAGGACAATCTCCATTTAGTTGAATTTTCCTATAATAACAACTTTAAGGTTAATATAAGAATGACACCATTTGAGGCATAGTACGGAAGGCATGCAAGTCACTGGTTTGTTGGATAGAGAATAGGGATAGAGTATTCCTTGACTAGATTTGGTAAGAGATGCTACATAAAAGATTGAGTTAAATCGGGATCAAATGAGAGAAGCTCAACAAGGTAGAAGAGTTGTGCTGATAAGTGACGACAAGACTTAGAGTTTTCAGATAGAGACTGCGTTTTCAACAAAGTATCACTGATGAAATATGCAGCCCCTTTTGGAAAATCGGGGAAGTTAGCATCAAGATTTGTTGGATCATCTATTATCTTGGAAAGGATTGAGAAAATCACACACAAAGTAGAGTTTCCAAGCAAATTAGTTAGGGGTCCATAATATTTTTCATGTTTGTCATCTTAGAAAGTACGTTCAAGATCTTGAAACTATTATAGAAACAAAGGCATTGGAAGGCTTAGTAGTAGAACCATATTTGACTATTGTTAGACACCTAGTCAGGATTGTTAATAGAGATGAGAAGAAGCTAATGAACAAGCCAATCAGACTCGTAAAATTCTAATGGAGTAATGATGATAGTGGTTGTAGTTGTGAAACTAAAGCCAATATTAAGGCTAATTATCCTCATTTTTTTGACGTTATCTTTACCATTATGTATGTTCGATTGTTATGCATATCCTTCTCATAATTTCGAGGACGAAATTATTTATGGAGGAAACTTTATAACACCCCTAATTTTGCTAGACATTATTAGAAAATCTAATTGAGCAAATAAAACAATGTATGTACGAAGTTAATAAGACAATGATCCAAGCTATATTTAATAACTAATTAAAACAATTAGTAATGGGCAAAAAGATGTAGGAATATAAGAAGGGAAAAATAGGAAAAAAAAGCCTTACCTAATAGAGGCCAACCATTTTAGGAGAAGAAGAAGAGATAAAAGTTAAGTAAAAGGAAATCAATCTAGGGAATCAAAGACATTTTATTATCAAGTTTCTTCTTTACCATTCAAAGTGAATAATAGTACTCACTCCTTTGACTTTCTTGTTTGGCCTGGATCCATGCAAGATCCAAATTCTCATATGTTTGTATGTGTTAATTTGCCATTTTATATTACAGAAAATCATTCATATATGTTTGTTGATGACATGTTGCATTTTCATGTACAATTTGCATTAAAACCCATCCATAGGACACCTAAATTACTTGAGTGCGTTGGATAGATTGAGAAGTAATATTTTAGAAATGGGTTTTAAAATTTAAAATTTTCCAAACAAAATATGAATATTTTATGGATTTCCTAAGTCAAGGAATTCATTTATTTCAACTTTAATTATTAAAGCGATAAACCAATTATATTTGGTTCCGAAAATTTTATGTGTTGAAGTATAGCAAAAAGGTATGTATGGAGATTTTTTTTGAGAAATTTTCCCACTAATTTACAATTTAGTGTAAAATTTACATGCTAAAAAAGCTTAAGGTTTTAATTGAGAAATAATTAAATAGGTTTCGAATTCAAGGAGTTTGCATTATTTATTACTTAAATTTTCAGATCTATGACATAAGACTGAACATAAATTTTTTAAAACAATAAAATTTTACCAAAAATTATGGAGTTTGTGAGAAATATTTCAAAAAACTGAAATTTCGCAGTTTCTATATAAATCATGGTTCTATAACTCGAAGGATCGCTACGTTTTGATTATATGCTTTTGAATGAAGAAGCTTCAGTTTTTCAACCTGTGGAGAAGCATGGGATGCTAAGCAAACTTAGTGTGTGTAGTATTTTGAAGGCATATAGATATGGAGAAGTGCTTCAAGGCTAGTGGATTCGATCCAAAGCCCTATTTTGCTTCGCAAAGGAAACCGACCTTTTTAAAAAGTTTGACCAACACCCTTTTGCTTCTAAGTAGTAGCTTTGGGCTAATTTTGTAACGACCGACATTCTATGTATCGGAGGATTGTAGAATATTTATTTTATTTTCATACGAAGTCGTATTGTCGTGTAACTTTGGGAAACGACTATTGGGGTCATTTCCCACATTCACGATTTTTACCGAATCTTAAATGATCGTTTTGCCCCTGGCAAATCTTGTTTTGCCTATAACTTTTGATCGGTAAGGAGTTTTGACTTGATACCACTTCCATTGGGTTCAAATGATGGTTTTCCTTTCTGTAGAGTGGTACATTAATTAAACGGACTTACCGTTTGGGAGATATGGCTGAAATAAGATTTGGAGATGGAAAAACAACATAATTGGGCTTAACGGGGTGATTAGCAGCTAGGCCCATAACCCATTTTGGGATTAGGGTTATGGGAGGGCTAAAAGGGTTTGGAGAAACATTCCCTTTCATTTTTGCAGCCTCCACTAACCTCCCTTGAACCCTAACAATGGCCTCCATCTTCCAAATCTCATTCTAATCGCTTCCTAATCATTAATCAAGCAAAACTAAATCAAATCAAGTCAGACTAGCATCAAATCAGAGATAGAGCTGCTGCTATACATAGGAATTCATGCCAAATCAGTTAGAGCTTCAGATCTATCATTCATTTGTGGCTAAGGTGAGTGGTTAGCATGTTTATTCACTAGTTATGGCTAATTAGGGGGTGATTAGTGATAATTAGCGAAATTATGATTCAGAAAAATATGGGAAAATATGTGAAAATTCTAAAATATTATTTTATGCCCTTGATATAAATTTGGGTTAATTTGGATTAAGTTTGCTAATCTCGAAATTTAGGGCATTAAGGGAAAAACTATGGATTTGGGTAGGTTTGATCCTAAATAACACATGTGATTGATGTTTTAATATTTTTGGTTGATTACATATGTTGTTACTACTATTTGGTATGATCTACGATTGCGTAGTAAAGTTAGAATGGTCGAAAACGCTGTCGAGAGGCGAAAAATGGTTTGTAGGAAAGTGGTGCAGGTTTTATGTTCGACCCTATATGCATGTTCGACCCTATATGTCTGTTCGACCTTATATGCATGTTCAACCCTATATGCATGCTCGACCCTATATGCCTGTTCAACCCTATATGCATGTTCGACCCTATATGTACATTCGACCCTATATGTATGTTCGAGCCTGAACCCGAGATGACCATAAACTCTTTTGAAGATTAATTCCAATCCGATCAAAACCCGAAATGCAAAGGAAGTTCAGATGAGAAGTGATGGCCCAAGATCTAAATGGGGATCAATGGGTTAACTTCTAAAGTTTGGCTTTGCTGCGGGACGTGTGCAAAGGGGCTATCAATATCTATAACTTTGGTTCACTATTGAGAGGGGGGCATTGACTATGGACCAGTGCGATGGGGTCAGAGGTTGTATGTAGTCGAACTCCATCATGGCCTCCAAGGGAAAAGTGGTTGTAGTGATAGTTGGACGGGGTGGGACTCCGTCATGGCCCCAATAGTTCTGGTGATCATGGTGGTGGATATCATATGTTTTACGCATTGAGTGAGAGATGTGAGGATGATTGCTATGTTTGATGTTTGATATCACCATGACATGCCCACTCCCATTTTACACCTTATGTTAGTGTTACCTTAGAGTACTGTACATCTTGTTGTGCTAACTCTTTGGTTGCAGGTTTAGGTATGATTATTTATACCTGTTATTGCTTTATTTTGCTGTTATCGCTCATACCAGACTTTTGTCTGACCCAAGTTTTATGTCTCTTCTTATTACTCTGGGTGCTCCAAAATGAGCAGACTAGAGATAGGTTAGGTGGTTATGCATGAGTAACTGTCCGGGAGACGAGCAGGAGGCTTCCATGTACTATTTACATATATTCTCCCTATGTTGTTGCTGGTCACTACTTTGGGCATTAGTAGTGCACCTTTTCTATTTTGCTTTAGAGACAGTATTTTGAAGTTGTAATAATGGTCTGGATCATAAGCTGTATTTTGGATTCCGCTACTCTGATGGATATGATTTAGTTTTCAGCTTATGCGCTGTCTCGCTTATTTTATATCAAGTTATGTTACTATTATATTTTATTTCATGCGTTGTGAGAAATACTACAGGTTCTTGATGATTCATAGTTTCAAATCCCTTTCTTTTTACGACTGCCCCGTGCTAGTTGGACATTGGCACAATGCATTTCGTAGAAATGTCGGCTGGTGCAGGGCGGGCCACCACAAATTAATTGGTTGCAAATTATTTAAAGGACCAGTGTCTATTATTTTGAAAGTTTAATGTTTTCGGGCTTGAAGCCCTATTTTATACGAAAGCACCCCTAATGTATTTTAACTTACTTCAATGCTATATAGGCTCGAGGATAAAAGTTTCCAATTATTTTATTTCAAATCTATATAGGCTAAAAAATATATTTTGTACCATTTTAAATCTAGATAGACACAGAGCTAATAGTTGTACATATTTGTGCCTAAAAATCTCTAAATACATTTATTTGCTTCGAACCAAGTAGTTTTGTAACTCTATTTTCAACATTTTAGGCGATTTTGAAGGGGGTTCGAAAGACTTGTATAAAATACTTGTTTCAAGTGATTTTGGCTTGGATGCCACGTTGATTTGAAGTATGTTTACAGCTAAAATTTGGAATATCGTCAACATATTGGCATAATTGTTTTAAATGGGAAAGGGTTATTGAATTTCCTTGTTTTATAGAGAATATACTCAAAGGGACTGAATATTAAAGGCCTGCATTCTAAGGAAATGTTTTGTAAAGTATTTAACCATGTATTTCACCAAAATTGATAATCCATTCCCAGTGGATAGATGAGAAGAGAATGATAATAACTCAAAAGATTATAATACTATATAGGACTGGTGTAGGATCGCGTCCTAATTCGTCTATTACCCCAAGTTGAATTTGTCCAACATTCTAGTGCGTAGGAAGGGGTTAGGTTAAGACTAAAAGTATGGTACCTACAGAAAGGGATACAATGGAATTAGTTATCGGTGAGCCCACGAGACCATTAGGTAACATGGTATATTAGACATTTATCAAAATTTGAATCCAATGGATAGTCATGAGTAAATGAATATTCAAAGATTACCCAGAGTTAGACAGATAGTCGATCAGATAGACCCAAGAAGGAATTACACTTGAATCAACCAATCAGTTTATCTCCAATAGTATATTAGACATTTATCAAAATTTGATAGGCCCTAGTCAGCCATTTCACATACAATGGATAGTCATGAGTAAATGAATATTCAAAGGTTACCCAGAGTTAGACAGATAGTCAAGATAACGATTAACACAACCAGTCAGGAGTAGGTTGTGAAAGATATCCAGAGTCAACCTTTAGTTAGATAGTCAAGACATGCATGCGTACATTCATTTATGAATGATTATTGATTATTATGTTATTAACCATTGTGGATGCAGGTTGGTAAGAATTGGTTGATTTTTTGGTGTAATTGTGATGGGATACCAGTGAAGGGAAAACCCATTCCATTAAGTTACATGGTCTCACTAGTTACCTGTTTATTACAAGTTGGCATATTATTATTCATATTAAACTGTTTGTCTAGCCTGAAGTTTTTGTTTTTTCCTTTATCTCTCGGTGCTCAAGAGCAGGTTGGGGGTTACTCTTGGGTTGTTAGCTCTTTTGGTGAATAAAGCTAGCAAAGATATGCAAGAGGCATCACTATTTATTCTACGAATTTACCTTGTTTCTGTTGTGTTGTTGGACTCATGTTTGAACTTATGTTAGTGTCGTAATAATATTAGTATGAGTACTCTAACCAATTTAAGGGGCATCTTCATATGTCCCTTTAGAAGCATTCTGTATTTGTGTTTTATTTAAAAATTGGGAAACGTTGTAGGATTATGATATACATGAATATATACTGTAAAATCTATTTCAAAATTAATGGAATTAATGCTAAATTCGTGTTTTAGTACTGATATTGATAACACACATGTGTTTAATCATCAGGAATTAATGTTATAAATTACTTTAGTGTCTGTAGCGCTTAGTTTCTAGCCTCGAAATGGCGGACGTTACATTTTATGATCCGAGTGAACATTCTTTAACATAATCTAATGATGCTACTTTTTATGAATTGAAATTTTGATTTAAATTAAGGAGTAGTGGGGTATTTATTGAAATATCATTCCTACAAAAATAAAGATGATAGTCTTTTGAAAATGAAACTAAGTAAGTAAAAGAACTATAGAATTACGAAACAATATGGTTAGTTTTATTTTCTTACACTTTAAAGAAAGACCCCTTAAACCTCCAAGCAATATTTCTAAAAGATGTTGAATTTTGGCAAGAGACTATAAATGATCATATAGCTTCTCTTGAATCAAATAAGACTTTGCATTTAGTTGCTTTACCACCGGGTTTTAAGACCATAGGCTATAAATAGGTGCCAGAAAATAAATTAAAATCTAATGGCAATGTAAAAAATATAAAGCTCGACTTATAGTTATAAGTTTAAGAAATAAATAAAATGTGGACTTTTTTGACACATATTCACATGCTACTAAAATTGCATCAATTTGCATATTAATCTCTTTTGCTTTAGTACATAACTTATTAAAACACCAAATGAACATTAAAGGTAAATAGCCAACTAGAAGAATATATATATATATATATATATGTGTGTGTGTGTGTGTGTGTGTGTATATATCTATGTGTGTGTGTTTGTATACGTATGTATGGACCATCCTTAAGTCTTTAAAGTTTCTGATAAATAAAATAAAGTCTGCAAGTTAGATAAATCTTTACATGGTCTAAGACAAATACCTAAACAATAACATGAAAATTTTGGCAACTTGATAGTATCACATGGTTTCAAATTAGTGAAAGTGAAAATTTATTTATTCTAAATATGATAATGACACTTATACTATTGTATATCATCTAATAATTTTTGGTTCAAACATTCATGCAACTAATAGGGTTAACTCCCTTTTAAGTGCTGATTTTGATTAAAAAAAGAACCTAATAAAAGACAGTGTAATCCTTAATATCAAGATCGTTTGGTCTAATAAAGGAATTTCTTGAAATTGATCCCACTATATTGAAAAGAAATTAAAGAAAATAATTGTAGTAACTATAAACTTGCGTATACAATATATGATCCAAAGGTGAAACTATTTAAGAACATTGGTGTAAGCGTAAGAAAGTTAGAGTAGTAGCCTTCGATATGCCATTAATTATACTTGATTTTCAGCATATGTGGTGGAATCATCATGTTGATTTATGAGCCTAAAAATTATGAACTTGGGATTACGTTATGAAATTTTTCCATATTTCTTTGAAGGAAATGGCAATGTTGATTGGAATACTTCATTCAATGAATTCAAGGCTACTAGTGGCTATATTTTTAGTATAAGATAAGGTGTTTTGTTTTTGAAATCCAGGGAATAGACTATATATGCTTAGTGCACTATGGATTCTACGATGATAGCACTAGTTATTGATAACGAGAAAGAAAATCACTTTTGAAATCCGCTAATTGAGATTGCTTTATGAAAAAAATTGATATCTATTATAATAATCCATTGAAATTACACCACAACCATTGCAAAATTTGAGAATCGTTATAGCAATGGTAAGAGATGATAAATATGACTTAAGCACAACTCTATTAGAGAATTGCCTTTTCAGGAGCTATTAGAGTGGATCATGCATACACCAATAAAAAATTATAAAATCCTTTAACGAAAGGATTGACAAGAGATAGTCCATAAACATCCGCAAGGCTAGGATTATTACCCTTAATCACTCATAATGACAGCCTAACCTATATGGCAGGAGATCCAAAGAAATAGGTTCAATGTGTAAACATCAAGTTGCAAAGTGGTAAGTGGTGAACACATTATATTATAAAATGTTTAAAAGTGTGTAATCCTGTAGAAATTAAAGGACAAAGTCACAGAAATTTTTAATGAGATCAATAATGCATGTGGAGTAGGGTACCTAGATCTAAGAGCACTTCGATAGAATCAGCTTCGTAAATGAGAAAATGAGGCTATTTACTTTGAAAACTTTAGGAGCATAAGTTTTCTAGAGTTATCATTAAACTATGATAGACGTGCATAAATATTAATGCATGGGGTAGCTGGAATTACTTTAGAAAGGTTGTGTGTTCTAACATCTGAGATAGAGTTCAAGGCCATGTGTCACTCTAGCATTCTAAATCTTACACGTTATAAAAGTTTAGATTGAAAGATAATTTTGTTAGTTCCAAATCCTATATTTTCCGAAATTGCTTGGAAATTTCAATTTAATAATAATTTGAATATTACGAACAATCATATTCAAAGATTTAAATTAACCATATTAGCGAAGGATTGTTGATATTTTTAGAGATTTTTTTTGAAATGATTGGAATTTGTGCACTTGTATTCCGAATCGTTATATAAAGGTTATACATTTACGAGCTGTGCAAAAAATAAATGATAATATTTTTATGAGCTATAATTACTATTATTGGGTCATTGGAAAACCGAATGGATATATATATATATATATATATATATGTATATATATATAAGCCATTGTAGAATTGGTGGTAATAAAATTCATAATAAATGAGAATCATTTCAGATTCGTTGACAGTCTTGAATTTCAGGGACACATATAATGTAACAACCCGGAAAATCTGAGCCAATTTAAAATTTTATTTTGGCAATTTTAATGAATTTGATTATTTAAAATGATTTATTTTAAATAATGAAGATGAGGAATTTATTTTGAATAGAAATAGAACGTATATATTTATATAAATTGTCGTTAGAATATAAATATTTTATTTTAAATATAAAAGGAATTGAAAATGGCGCGGTAGTTTGAAAATTCGATTTCAAAGTTCAAATGAATGTACAGGATTCAAAATAAACAGGATTTTAGCAAAATAAAAAATATTAGAATCTAATTGAGAATATCTTTCCAACGAATCCGAAAAATCAAAATTTCATAGCGGGAATCAAAAGTTATGCCCAATTGAAATTTCAGAATAGTCGCTATGGAATTTTGAGCCCTTGAAAATGGAGATTTTGTAAATGACCTTCATTTTCGACGAAACCACTTTTGTTGGATACGGGATATCAAGCTATTGTTAGATTCCCAAATTTGTAATTTTCTGATTCACTATGTGAGCGTGGCAGAAGAAAACGTGTTTTGACCATTTCAGTTGAATTGGATCGACCAGAAAATGACCATTTTTCAAATGGTCTTGGAATTTGATGAAATTAATTTTGTTAGGACCGTATCGTCAATATGAAGCTAGAAAATATTTTTCGGGAATTATTAGAGTCTGCATGTGACCCCAGTAAATTGAAGTGTGCGTTCAAAATCAATATATAGATTTATATTTTGATTTTGACGAAAACTTGTCGAAACAGCCGAATTGGCTTATGTGACATATCCCATTGTGTTCGAAATGGGGGTATCACACTAGGGATGACAGTCAGTGGGTTCGGTTCAGAGTTCGAATAAAAAGTCAACCATAGGTGGAATAGAATATAATATAAATTAAATAATAAAAGATATTAAACCCCCTATCATTCTTTCCAGATCAGAAAGCAAGAAAATAAAAAATAAAAACCCTCGACATCGTGCCTCTTCCTCCAATCGGTCGTCGCTCCCATCGCCTGCCACCGCGCCTCTCACGCTAGCGCCGGCCGCTGCGCCTCCTCAGACCCCTCCATTCCTCCTCCATCTCTCCGGCCTCGATTCCATCACCCACGCCTTAGCCAAACACCACCGTTGTCGGAGCCCTCCAGAAGACCGATGACCACCAAATCTCAACCGCGCAAGCGCAGCTCCCTCTCCTCCTCTCCAGTCAACGCGTCAACTCCTCCTTGTCTCGACGAACGATGTTGTGTACCACGAGGAGGATAATTAAGGTAATCAACTAACTTAACTACATAGTTTATTAATTTATTTAGTTTGATTAATAAGGTTAAGATCTGATTTGAAAATATATACCTCATTGCATGATAAAAATTCGATTTTTATATGGAAAACTAAATAATAAAAATGTGATTTTATTATAGATAACATAGTATAGTAAAATTATGATTCTTGTTCATATAAGAAATATGATTTTTAATTCACATCAGAAGTTAAGATTTTCGTTTAACATAAAGTTTAGATTTTTAATGATAGAAAGTTATAATTTTTAATAAGGTAAAGATTAGATTTTTATGTAAGTAAAGACTTGATTTTTTAAAAAACGATAAAGGTTCGATTTTTAACACGGTAAAAAAAATATGATTTTTATATTATAGAAAGAATAAAAATATGATTTTTATATTACAGAAAGAATGAAAATATGATTTTTATATTGTTAGAGTATTAAAAATATGATTTTTAATGCATAGAACATCATATTAAAAATATGATTTTAATATGAACAGCGTGGAGAAGACTACGTTGGAAATACGAGCAGATCCAGACTGTTCTAAATTCCATAAATAAAACGGCAGAGTGAAACTCTCTATGAGAACTTCTCACTTTAACTCTTGTTTTCTAGTTAAGATTATATACTAGGATGCAGACGGTGCTTAGCAGCACCCGACACCCGTTGTCCACAGACCATGGACGACTTGTTTGATTTCGTTGTGTGGTGAAAATTGATTATGATGTGGAATGAATGGAAATATATTCATTTGTTGAAATAAATTGTTTATCGTTAAAAATATAAATTTAACGTGAATGTGAATAAATAAATATTCATTTACAAATCGAACGATTTGTTTATATACACCCATTTGAAGGATATTGATTGGGATGATAAATTTTACACATTGCCCAACTGCACAAACAAAAATCTGTGTTTGTTGACCGAAACCCCACACGGGTATTGGGATGATATTTGACGTACACTAATCCCGATTGTTTAGTTGTATGTCAATCGATGGGTTGACAGACTGTGTAAGCGTTAATTATTTATATTTAATGCTTTTGCAGTTGTGTGGTGCACTTTGGATGATGGTTGATTATTTATCATTGTTATTATATATGTGTGTTGTATGGAATCCATATAAATAACATTATATGGTAATTGAGTGGGTCTCATTCCAATTTAGAAAATAAATTATATTCATGTGTTGAATAAAATAAAGATTCATGTGTTGAATAAAATAAAGATTCATGTGTTCAATAAAATGAAGATTCATGTGTTGAATAAAATAAAGATTCATGTGTTGAATAGAGTGAAGATTCATGTGTTGAATAGAATGAATATTCATGTGTTGAAACTATTCATGTGTTGAATGAAATATTTATACAATAAAATTCACATTTTTATTGTAAGTAAGAATTAATAAATATTCATGTGTTGAATAAAGTATATATTCATGTGTTGAAGAAAATATTCATTTGTTGAATAGAATAATGAAGTTATTGAAATATATAAAGTCGTGTTGATTAGATTTGCGCCATTTAGACGCGAACGATATTCATATCGATTTATTCATTTTTTATAATGAATAGCGAAAAGGAAGTGATTTCAAAATATAACGTTTTGAAAATATTATCATTTATATATCAATGATATGGAATATTCAATTTTGATTTAAATTGAATATGAAGTTGAATTTGTTTCGAAAACAAATTTAAAACGATTTATAAAATATGTTTTGAATTGAAATCGATGAAATATATATAATATATATATTATATATATTAAATGGCCTGAATAGAACGCGCCGCGCCGCGGCAGTTCATGAATTTCGACCAATGACTTCGAATTGATGTCACGGGAGATCCGACCGTCGGATTCTCCTGAAACCAGAACTGTTGGGTTCGTATCGAAAAGAGATTTCCAATGAATATTAGAAATTTGAAATCTAACGGTTGGATTTGGAATTATGTCCAAATCAAATTTGGAAAAGGTCACTGTACGTGCAGTTCGACGACCGTTATTGGAAATCGACTGAACGGGCCTTGATAAAATTATTAAAAATATTAATAATTTGGGTAAAATCATAATATATGAACTGGAAAGAACTGGGATGAAAAATCCCATATTTAAAAAGGATAAAAATATATTTTTATCGAAATGAACTAGTTATGAACTAGAATTATAATCCAATATTTTTGAATAAATAAATTGGATTTGAAGTGATTTTAAAATAATCAAAATTTCCAATATACGAATTGGAATGGATTTGAATCGAAATTATCTTCGGAATATTTCGATGTTGGATTTCGTGATTATAAAGATATGGTTGTGGAAATTTGAAAGATATATTTATATCATTATTTCCAATACGATATTTGTTGGTTTCAGAATTTGATATTGAATATAAGAAGATATATTTTCTATTCAGAGCCTTGTATTTAATATCAAGTGGGATTTTGGGTTCGTCGTGAAGGGTGTCTTAAATAACACTGTTCTTGAAACCAGTTTAGAAAAGAATAAATCTTTTAATTAAGATTTAGTGAAATTGTCCAGTTAATTAGTATTTAATTAGAATTGAATTTAAATTGGTTTTTGGGGATTATCGTGAGTGGTGTTTTGAATAACACCTGTTCTTTAACCCAATTAACAATGGAAAGTGATTTTGGGTTTATCGTGGACTGTGTTTTAGATGACATTGGTTCTTTAACCCAGTTAAAGACAAGATATTGATTTTTGGGAAGATTAAAACTAAGTGGAGTTTTAATGAATCTTTAATTATATTAAAGTGATTGAGAATGGAGTATCACCAGTTTTTCTCCAAAGCGATAGTTAAATCTTTAATTAGATTTGAATGTGAAATGGTAATTAATATTTACCGATAACACCGTGGTGTTAGATATGGAGTATTACCAAATTTTCTCCATGGGATGAATAGGTTGGGAGTGGGAAATAAAATAAATGATTACTTCGGTATGGTTCGCTAATCCCGACTAGTTTGGAAAACCTTAACATGGTTTGAAATGATATCCAAAGGAAGATTAAAGAATAAATTTAGAAGAATTTATCTTTGATAAAATTAATGGGAACTTTTCCCTAAGGAAGTGAATGTTTGAATAAAATAATATCCTTAATTGGAATGAGGCGTATGTTGTGTTTGTGTAACACTTGTTTATTATATACGCGGGTTATTCGGAAAGGCCGGGTTTATACCCATTCTGAATAACCGATTCAACGATAAGTCAAAAATGAAGATGGTGGTTGAAGACCGGAGGTCTTCACATCGTTTGGATGATTATTGTTGATCTTGATTAGGCTGTACACCTAAGAGGAGGGAATCAGTTAGTGATCGTCCAGATGTACTTGGAGATCGATGGATATGCGAGGAATAAGGCTCCTCCGGTTTCGTTCAGACCCAGAACGAACTTGTAAATGGACTGTATGTCTGACATTGGATTTTATTCTGTGTTGATTGATCTCTATTAAATATACATCTGTTTGGCGGCGGAGAATTTATTCTCTTGCTTAACGCCCTTCTCTGAGACGTACGAGCTTAGACATTATATATCGATAGATATCAATCGCATGGCATGAATTGCCTATGTGGCATGCCTAAGTGGCAGATGATCAAGGCTTTTGTTGAAAAGCAAAGTCTTGTGGTTGATGATCAAAGCACAGCCTATGTGTCATAGCTTTGTGTATAGCGTTAATTCGCGAGCCTCACACCTCGGTATGAGTCAAAAATGGGATAGTGACTGCAGGGAGAGCACGACGTTTCTTTCTAGCTATGGGTGATGTCAGTGACCTACCAGCCCTGACATTTATATACTTTTCGCCTATGTGGTTGTTGGAATGTGAGGCGCCTCGGATATAGGTCTGAAAGGACCAGGAAACGTGTGTTCAGGAATTGCCAATCCTCAAAAGTAAGAGAGGACCGGCCCTGAAGATCCAGGTTCGCTGTGTGTGGTCCTGAGACATTTGCTAGAGTGTCTCGAACGGAGTGGAGCTTGCCCCTTGCCTCGACTCATCATGGAATCCAATTTCCAATACGTGATATTTCAGTTTTATTTGTAGAACCTAGTATGGCGACATAGTAGATGGTAGCTATGCCGTCTATGAGTGATACTTATGATTGAAATTGTTTTGACACAATACACTTATAGTAATAATAAAAGATGAAATTTAGCATATCAAGCATTCTTTGGCTATTATAAGATAAAACCCTATCCTCCGGCTTGCGTTGCATTTTGTGCTGGGACCTGGGTCTTATAATAGCTTCATTTTTCTTTGTTTAGCATTGCATTGTTTGTTTTATGCACTGGTATTCTTGAGAGGAAACCCGTTCCGTGTTATACAGCCTTGTCCCTTGATTTACCTAACTTTAAAAATAAAGATTAATAACTGTTTAAGTTCTCACACCAGTCACATGACTGACCTGGAGTTTATTGTTATAACCTAAACTCTGGGAGCCCATATTTTCCACACGGGCAGCTAGTAGTTTTGGTTTTGCAGATTTATATTCACAGGATCCTGGTTTACAGCTGGAATGATATTCGGAAAGCTCTGTATCCGTATATCTCCTTTTAGTTGTGTGTTGTATTATTTTTCCGCTGCTATGTATTTACATGTAATTTATTGTAATCTCTGATATTTAGTAAATGTGTAATAACTATTCATACTCTGTATATTCTTGTACTCTGATGGGATTGTTGTAATAAGCAATGAAATGTTCTTCTTTTTGTGTTCCGATGTGTCTTGTCCTCAAAGCAATTCGTGCTTTCCTTACCGGGGAAGTTATGGGTTCTTACAAGTGGTATCAGAGCTTTGGTTTACAGAGCTCGAGAACAAGACAAATTAGAACCAAACGAAAGAATTCATCAGAGATTCGGCTAGTAATGTCCAATTGGAATGGCTCATTAGAGATGGGATCAGTAGTATCCTAGAATGAGCCGGAAGAGTATATTTTTAAAATAAAAATTGAAAACAAATTTTGTTTTGAAAGTTAAATTCAAGTATACGTATTTGAATATTTTATTTATATTGAATTTGGACAATCGAGTATATAAAGATTTTGCGTATACGCGTCATGAACGTATATTCAAAGTTTTAATATTCTAGATAGATATAGAATCGCACTCTAGTAGCCCAGAGATGTTCTGATGGTGGTTCAAAACATCATCAGCATTTATATTCAAGCTTCGAAAGTGAGATATCCATATATTTCCATCAGACTGGTGTGAGAACCAAAACTAGATAGGTTTATTGTTGTGATTTGACATCAAAAACATGATTTTTTTGTATATATATCAAAATTATGAATTTGAAACATTAATTCACTAATTGATTGATGATTGTGTTGTTTGATATTTTTAACCACTTAGGCCAAATTGAATCAAATATTGAACGGTATTGAAAATTGTTTGAAATTGCATGCATATACATGTATAACCATTGAACATGTCATAGCAAGGAGGCTAGAGCAGAAGAATAAAATTGTTTGCCCGAAAAATACGTACATGTTTACAAATTTATTGGGTTTGGATGATTTTATTAGCCGATTGGCTAGCCGCTTGGCTTTTTCTTTTTCTTTTGGATTGGTGAGGGCCATGGGAGGCTATTTGACATATCCCGAAGCTCCCAGTGCAGGGGAGGTTATGGCGAAATTTTTCGAAAATTTAAGGTGTTAGCCAAATTTTTGAAAAATTTGAAAAATTCTTAGAAACAGAAAAGTTAAAGAACTTAAGCCGTATAGAAAATAATGAAAGTTGAGTTGGTTTGTAAAACAACTTTCGGCTTCGTTCCTTTTCGGGGACGAAAAGTTTTAAGTGGGGGGAGATTGTAACAACCCGGAAAATCTGAGCCAATTTAAAATTTTTATTTTGGCAATTTTAATGAATTTGATTATTTAAAATGATTTATTTTAAATAATGAAGATGAGGAATTTATTTTGAATAGAAATAGAACGTATATATTTATATAGATCGTCGTTAGAATATAAATATTTTATTTTAAATATAAAAGGAATTGAAAATGGCGCGGTAGCTTGAAAATTCGATTTCAAAGTTCAAATGAATGTACATGATTCAAAATAAACCGGATTTTAGCGAAACCAAAAATATTAGAATCTAATTGAGAATATCTTTCCAACGAATCCGAAAAATCAAAATTTCATAGCGGGAATCAAAAGTTATGCCCAGTTGAAATTTCAGAATAGTCGCTATGGAATTTTGAGCCCTTGAAAATGGAAATTTTGCAAATGACCTTCGTTTTCGACGAAACCACTCTTGTTGGATCCGAGATATCAAGTTATTGTTAGATTCCAAAATTTGTAATTTTCTGAATCACTATGTGAGCGTGGCAGAAGAAAACGTGTTTTGACCATTTCAGTTGAATTGGATCGACCAAAAATGGCCATTTTTCAAACGGTCTCGAAATTTGACGAAATTAGTTCTGTTAGGACCCTATCGTCAATACGAAGCTAGAAAATATTTTTCAGGAATTTTTAGAGTCCATATGTGACCTCAGTAAATTGAAATGTGCGTTCAAAATCAATATATAGATTTTGACGAAAACTGGTCGAAACAGTCGAATTGGCTTATGTGACATATCTCATTGTGTTCGAAATGAGGGTATTACGCTAGGGACGACAGTCAGTGGGTTCGATTCAGAGTTCGAATAAAAAGTCAACCATAGGTGGAATAGAATATAATATAAATTAAATAATAAAAGCTCTTAAACCCCCTATCATTCTTTCTAGATCAGAAAGAAAGAAAATAAATAAAAACCCTCGACATCGCGCCTTTTCCTCCAATCGGCTGTCGCCCCCATCGCCTGCCACCGCGCCTCTCACGCCAGCGCTGGCCGCTGCGCCTCCTCAGACCCCTCCATTCCTCCTCCATCTCTCCGGCCTCGATTCCATCACCCACGCCCTAGCCAAACACCACCGCCATCGGAGCCCTCCAGAAGTCCGCCCCACCAAATCTCGACCGTGCAGGCACAGCTCCCCCTCCTCTCCAGTCAACGCGTCAACTCCTCCCTGTCTCGACGAACGGCGCTGTGTACCACAAGGAGGATAATTAAGGTAATCAACTAACTTAACTACATAGTTTATTAATTTATTTAGTTTGATTAATAAGGTTAAGATCTGATTTGAAAATATATACCTCATGGCATGATAAAAATTCGATTTTTATATGGAAAACTAAATAATAAAAATGTGATTTTATTATAGATAACATAGTATAGGAAAATTATGATTCTTGTTCATATGAGAAATAGAATTTTTAATTCATATGAGAAGTTATGATTTTTATTTAACATAAAGTTTAGATTTTTAATGATAGAAAGTAATAATTTTTAATAAGGTAAAGATTAAATTTTTATATAAGTAAAGACTTGATTTTAAAAAAAAGATAAAGGTTCGATTTTTAACACGGTAAAAAAATATGATTTTTATATTATAGAAAGAATAAAAATATGATTTTTATATTATAGAAAGAATAAAAATATGATTTTTATATTGATGGAGTATTAAAAATATGATTTTTAATGTATAGAACATCATATTAAAAATGTGATTTTAATATGAACAGCGTGGAGAAGACAGCATTGAAAATACGGCCAGATCCAGACTGTTCTGAATTCCAAAAATAAAACGGCGGAGTGGAACCCTCTGTGAGAACTTCTCACTTTAACTCTTGTTTTCTAATTAAGAATATATACTAGGATGCAGACGGTGCTTAGCAGCACCCGACACCCGTTGTCCACATACCATGGACGACTTGTTTGATTTTGTTGTGTGGTGAAAATTGATTGTGATGTGGAATGAATGGAAATATATTCATGTGTTGAAATAAATTGTTTATCGTTAAAAATATAAATTTAACGTGAATGTGAATAAATAAATATTCATTTTCAAATCGAACGATTTGTTTATGTACACCCATTTGAAGGATATTGATTGGGACAATAAATTTTACATATCGCCCAACTGCACAAATAAAAATCTGTGTTTGTTGACTGAAACCCCACACGGGCATTGGGATGATATTTGACGTACACTAATCCCAATGTTTTAGTTACATGTCAATTGATGGGTTGACAGACTGTGTAAGCGTTAATTATTTATATTTAATGCTTATGCAGTTATGTGGTGCAGTTTGGATGAAGGTTGATTATTTATCATTGCTATTATATATATGTGTTGTATGAAATCCATATAAATAATATTATATGGTAATTGAGTGGGTCTCATTCCAATTTAGAAAATAAATTATATTCATGTGTTGAATAAAATAAAGATTCGTGTGTTGAATAAAATAAAGATTCATGTGTTGAATAAAATAAAGATTCATGTGTTGAATAGAGTACAGATTCATGTGTTTAATAGAATGAATATTCATGTGTTGAACGAAATATTTATACAATAAAATTCACATTTTTATTGTAAGTAAGAATTAATAAATATTCATGTGTTGAATAAAGTATATATTCAAGTGTTGAAGAAAATATTCATTTATTGAATAGAATAACGAAGTTATTGAAATATATAAAGCCGTGTTGATTAGATTTGCGCCATTTTGATGCGAGCTATATTCATATCGATTTTATTTATTTTTTATAATGAATAGCGAAAAGGAAGTGATTTAAAAATATAACGTTTTGAAAATATTATCATTTATATAGCAATGATATGGAATATTCAATTTTGATTTAAAATTGAATATGTAGTTGAATTTGTTTTGAAAACGAATTTAAAACGATTTATAAAATACGTTTTGAATTGAAATCGACGAAATATATATATTATATATATTAAATGGCCTGAATAGAATGCGCCGCGCCGCGGCAGTTCACGAATTTCGACCATTGACTTCGAATTGATGTCACGGGAGATCCGACCGTCGGATTCTCCTGAAACCAGAACCGTTGGGTTCGTATCGAAAAGAGCTTTCCAATGAATATTAGAAATTTGAAATCTAACGGTTGGATTTGGAATTATGTCCAAATCAAATTTGGAAAAGATCGCTGTACGTGCAGTTCGACGACCGTTATTGGAAATCGACTGAACGGACCTTGATAAAATTATTAAAAATATTAATAATTTGTGTAAAATCATAATATATGAATTGGAAAGAACTAGGACGAAAAATCTCATATTTAAAAAGGATAAAAATATATTTTTATCGAAATGAACTAGTTATGAACTAGAATTATAATCCAATATTTTTGAATAAATAAATTAGATTTGAAGTGATTTTAAAATAATCAGAATTTCCAATATACGAATTGGAATGAATTTGAATCGAAATTATCTTCAGAATATTTCAATGTCGGATTTCGTATTATATAGATATGGTTGTGGAAATTTGAAAGATATATTTATATCGTTATTTCCAATACGATATTTGTTGGTTTCAAAATTTGATATTGAATATAAGCCGATATATTTTTCTATTCAGAGCTTTGTATTTAATATCAAATGGGATTTTGGGTTCGTCATGAAGGGTGTCTTAAATAACGCTGTTCTTGAACCCAGTTTAGAAAAGAATAAATCTTTTAATTAAGATTTAGTGAAATTGTCCAGTTAATTAGTATTTAATTGGAATTGAATTTAAATTGGTTTTTGTGGTTTATCGTGAGCGGTGTTTTGATTAACACCTGTTTTTTTAACCCGATTAACAATGGAAAATGATTTTGGGTTTATCGTGAATCGTATTTTAGATGATATTAGTTCTTTAACCCAGTTAAAGACAGGATATTGATTTTTGGGAAGATTAAAACTAATTGGAGTTTTAATGAATCTTTAATTAGATTAAAGTGATCGAGAATGGAGTATCACCAGTTTTGCTCCAAAGCGATAGTTAAATCTTTAATTAGATTTGAACGTGAAATGGTAATTAATATTTACCGATAACACCGTGGTGTTAGATATGGAGTATTACCAGTTTTGCTCCATGGGATGAATAGGTTGGGATTGGGAAATAAAATAAATGATTACTTCGGTGTGGTTCGCTAATCCCGACTAGTTTGGAAAACCTTAACATGGTTTGAAATGATATCCAAAGGATGATTAAAGAATAATTTTAGAAGAATTTATCTTTGATAAAATTAATGGGAACTTTTCCCTAAGGATGTGAATATTTGAATAAAAGAATATCTTGAATTGGAATGATGCGTATGTTGTGTTTTTGTAACACTTGTTTATTATATACGCGGGTTATTCGGAAAGGCCGGGTTTATACCCATTCTGAATAACTGATTCGACATTAAGTCGAAGATGAAGACGGTGGTTGAAGACCGGATGTCTTTACATCGTTTGGATGATTATTGATGATCTTGATTGGGCTGTACACCCTAGAGGAGGGAATCAGTTGGTGATCATCCAGATGTACTTGGAGATCGATGGATATGCGAGGAATAAGTTTCCTCCGGTTTCGTTCAGACCCAGAACGAACTTGTAAATGGACTGTGTGTCTGACATTGGATTTTCTTCTATGTTGATTGATCTCTATTAAATATACATCGGTTTAGTGGCGTAGAATTTATTCTCTTGCTTAACGCCCTTCTCTGAGACGTACGAGCTTAGAGGTTATGAATTGATAGATATCAATCGCATGGCATGAATTGCCTGTGTGGCATGCCTAAATGGAAGATGATCAAGGCTTTCTTTGAAAAGCAAAGTCTTGTGGTTGATGATCAAAGCACGGCCTATGTGGCATAGCTTTGTGTATAGCGTTAATTCGTGAGCCTCACACCTCGGTATGAGTCAAAAACGGGATAATGACTACAGGGAGAGCACAACGTTTCTTTCTAGCTATGGGTGATGTCAGTGACCTACCAGCCCTGATATTTATATACTTTTCACCTGTGTGGTTGTTGGAATGCGAGACGCCTCGGATATAGGTCTGAAAGGACCGGTAAATGTGTGTTCAGGAATTGCCAATCCTCAAAAGTAAGAGAGGACCGACCCTGAAGATCCAGGATCGCTGTGTGTGGTCCTAAGACATTTGCTAGAGTGTCTTGAACGGAGAGGAGCTTGCCCCTTGCCTCGACTCATGATGGAATACAATTTCCAATATGTGATAATTCGGTTTTATTTGTAGAACCTAGTATGGCGACATAGTAGATGGTAGCTATACCGTCTATGATTGATACTTATGATTGAAATTGTTTTGACACTATACACTTATAGTAATAATAAAAGATGAAATTTAGCGTATCAAGCATTCTTTGGCTATTATAAAGTAAAATCTTATCCTCCGGCTTGCGTTGCATTGTGTGATGGGACTGGGTCTTATAATAACTTCATTTTTTTTATTTAGCATTGCGTTGTTTGTTTTATGCACTGGTATTCTTGGGTGGAAACCTGTTCCGTGTTATACGGCATGGTCCCTTGATTTACCTAACTTTAAAAATAAAGATTAATAATTGTTTTAGCTCTCACACCAGTCACATGACTAACCTGGAGTTTATTGTTTTAACCTAAACTCTGGCAGCTAGTAGTTTTGGCTTTGCAGATTTATATTCACAGGATCCTGGTTTACAGCTGGAATGATATTCGGAAAGCTCTGTATCTGTATATCTCCTTTCAGTTGTGTGTTGTATTATTTTTCCGCTGCTATATATTTAAATGTAATTTATTGTAATCTCTGATATTTAGTAAATGTGTAATATCTATTCATACTCTGTATATTCTTGTACTCTGATGGGATTGTTGTAATAAGCAATGAAATGTTCTTCTGTTTGTGTTCCGATGTGTCTTGTCCTCAAAGCAATCCGTGCTTTCCTTACCGGGGAAGTTATGGGTTCTTACATATAATATCCATCCTATATATTTAAATGATAGATAATAATAAGAAAAAAAAATAAGGCAATAAATAAATTTCTTGCTTTCCTCTTCTTCTCCCTCTGCCACTTCTTTCTCTGCAATTTTTTTTTAACAATTTAGATTAGAAAGTGTTAAATTAGGAATGTTTTGCTATCTCACAACTAATAAATCGAGTAAATTTTAGGGGCTATTCTATTCTGTTGACACTGAGCACTTAGCTGCCAACCTTTCACTTTGGGGTTAAATTTTAAACTATCTTAAAGAAAGAGATAAAGTATTCAACTTAGTCATTTATGATAGCCAGCTCCAACTACATCATTTATAGATTCCTTCTTTACGATAGTGATAATAAACGTTAAAATACATTTGAATTGAGTCCTTGCTCTAATTAGGTTACTTATTTTACTTGTTTGCCTTTTCACTTATAAGTTAGGACACACAGATGTTAGGATTGAGAAAAATAGTTTGGTACATACTTTGACAGAATTGAATATTTTGAGTACCACTACATTAAAATATTTTGTTCAAAGGCAATTGATCGATGATTTTTTGTGCGAACAAAAATAATGATTTAATTATACTACAAACTCGTGACATTTGTTGTAGTACTTGTGTGGACATGTGTCGAATATGAAAGTGATGCGAGATAAGAATCTTAAGGTTATATCAACACTGAAGGGAGGGTAGATAGTGTTTACGGATCTTTGGAAACCTTTTGGATCATGTTTATAAACATGTACTTAATGATTATATGATCAAGCATATAATCAAATAACAAGTAAAGTAACTACTATAAAGTAAAAAGGAAAAACACGTTGGATTTTAATACTAGTTCTGTTATCCTACATCCACTCCCATACAAATCCAATGCGGCCTTTTTCACTATCAATTTAATTACTCTTTTTTTATTTTAAGACATAAGAAGACACCATCCTGGATCTTAGACCTTCGGGCATAACCAACTTAATTTTTAGGCACATAAGTCACTCCCGATTGATTTTAGTGCATAATTATACCAAACTTGTGGTGATATATAAGTGAATATGCTTTTGTATTTTTTTGTTCAGTCCTACATCATGGGATAAGTTTAATTACTAGCTCTAAGGCCTATATATAAAGGTTCAATGTAACTGAAATAGATACTAATGTCTTGAATGAATAAAAGTCCCTTCCCTTTCTTCTCTCAAATGAACTCTAATTTCATTATTTAATAACACGTTATGAGCATGATAATAGATTGATCAAATCTTTCATGTATATCCATATTTATTTCTTTTCTTTAATTAGATTTTAGATCTGATAATAGATCTTCAAAACAATAAGTTATTTTTATGATCTAATTTGATTGATCAAATCTGGATCTTATTTTGTTAATTTTATTTCTTTTACATCTCATTGTATCGTTGATCTACTTATTCATATCCGGTTCCTTTTGTACATCATATTTTTTGTCACTGTATTTTAGATCTTGATTTATTGTAGATTTCAATTTTTTTTCTGACTTATATTTCCAAAAGATTTTTTATTGTTTCTTAAAGAAACATATATAATAGTAATACAAATCTAGAAGATTGTATTAAATTTAGATCCAATATTGATATTGATTCAATACACCCGAAGTGAATGGAAACACATTACAAACTTAGGGTGTGTTTGGTTAAAAATGAGTTTTGGGTTTTTAGTTTTTAAAATTAATTACAAAACTTTAAAGGTGTAGAAGGAGGAATGGTGGAATGAAAGCAAGATGGAGGGGACAGCGGAGGGGATGTAGCAATCATGAAATGAGGATTTGGTCTCCATATTTCTCTCATTTCTCAAAACATGAAAAATGGATAAAAGTTGTTTTTTATTTTGTGTGTTATCTTTGTTTTCTAAAATTGTTGTTTTCCATGATTTACATGCGTTGTGCACATTTTTGTATGGACGAAAACCCAAAACTTAAAATGGTAAACCAAACACTACCTTAATTTCTAGCATTTGAATTAGACGTTAAGAACCTACAGCTCCTATAATCCTAAAAGAAAGTTTCCACAAATAATAAATTTTATGTTTCTTTGTAATAAAGGACTAGAAGTCCTAAGAAAAAATTATTAGAAATTCAAATCATTAAAGGGAAATATACAAGATATATATATATATATATATATATGATTAGATAATGCATAAAAGACTATCATTTTCTTATTCAAAATTCCGTAGCATGATTTCCTTATAACTATGTAGTATGGAAATTATTAAATATCTATAAAAAAACAAAGTTTCATGTTATTTGATTGCTTATATGTCTGGTTTTGTTGTTCATGTAAAATCAGAATAATTCTCCAACAAAGTTAATTAAGTTAAACCAGATAATCAAATAGTATCCAAGAAAATCATCAAATGCGACAAATTTGGATAAAAATACATGAAATATAATTATAATGAAAATCAAGTTAACATTGGAGGTAAGCATCAATGATATCATCAAAGTTATTTAAAAATAACTATTAATGTAATGGCTCAATTGACCTGAAGATCAATGAGAATAAGATTTCCTGCTCTCATCATTCATTTGATTTAATTGAAACCCAAAAAGTTTGTATATTGAAATAGTGTATTGATAAAATATTCTACCGGAAGCAATTAACAAATAAATAAATAAAAGTCAATGAGAGAAAAATAATAATTATTTATGCTTATATAAATCTCTAGAAGAGATTATTCTTATTTTCCTAAAATTGAGAAAAACTTTCATTGAATTTAAAATCATTTTTATTTTTATTTTTATTTTTTATTCTTCATTTTTGTCTTTTTCAAACCTTTATTTAACTTTTGCAGAAGATTTTAACTCCTTTTTTTTATTCTTTGTTTTTGTCTTTTTCATAACTTTATTTTACCTTTAGGGAAGATTTTAACTCGTTTTTATTTTTATTTTTTATTTTTGGGTTCCATGTCTAGCTAACCCCAACTTGTTTGGGATTTATGGCTTTATTATTGAATTTAAAATTTCCAGAAGAGATAAAAAGATTATGTCCATGATTATTTATTCTTTGCATTATTATTACATATTGCAGGCATCGATTAGTAAAATCGCTGAATTAGTTTGCTTTTATTTATTTATTTGCTAAATAGTAAATACTATGAAAGATTATCTTATGAAAGATTTTTGTGCATTTATGGTTGATTACATTAAATCTATATAATGACATGCTTGATATATATTATGTTGTCATCCAAATCAAGGAAAAATCACTTGAAAATTTAGTTATTTATATCTGCCATCTTTTGAATCAAGATTAAAATAAAATTTTAATTTTTATACTTCTAATATATCTTAAATTGGAAGTTTACTATAAAAACTTAGTAAACTTGAATTTTATTAGTCACATTATGTTATAAAACCTGAAGTTTTGATAGATTATTTTTGTGTGCATATGTTTAGCTATACAGTTAGAGAAATACATTTTAACGTTCTTCGAAAGAGATAACTCATATACAATACTGTGTATGTTTATGGATGTGTCTGTTTATATATTAATCTCTTGAAGGGATGTTTTAAAGTTGTACTTATATATTTTTATTGAAAGATCCAACATCCTAGAAGAGATGTTATAGAAAATCTATTTTTATTGAATTACCTGAGGAGATATGCAATACTCTAGAAGTGGTGTTTGTAATGTATCCTCAAAAGTGATACTATATCTTCTTATGGCACTATGAAAGAATTGTAGTGAAATGTTTTCACATATGATATAATGCTTTAAAAAGTAATATGGTAATAAATAACCTAAGGAATTTGTATATCAAAATATAACTATTAACAGCGGGTATAAAATACATTTACAAAAACTAATCTACCATTATTGTGGACCTGTAGCTCTATTAGATTGTTTTAAGAGCAAATAGTGGTCAGTGATCTACTATTTTTTGAAAACATTATATGAATTGCATATCATATGCGTAACTATTTGTTGAATAAATATATTTAGATGTTCTCCTTAAGAGATCTGAATATGTCATATCGTACTTTTACAAAAGCTATAAAGAACTTCTTAAAAAGATCTGTATGTACAACTAGTATATTTTTAAAAAATTCTAAGTGTTTGGAATATGCTTCTACTTTGTTATAAGTATATCACTTTTATTTAATTCTATGATAAGTTATCATGATTAATTTTAAACGTCGATATCTGTGGAAAGGAATAAAATTTAATAAATTGAAGTTGTTTGAAACGACCCAAACTCACCCTTACATGGGAAAACCTGGATTGAGTTGAGAACATGACAAATCATAACACAAACAGAAGAACATTTCATTGCTATTACAACAATTTACATCAGAGTACAAGGATATAATAGAGTATGAATAAGTAATATACATCAGAAAAATATCAGAGATTAAAATACATTACATAGCAGCAGAAAAATAATACATAACACAACTAGAAGAGATACACGGATACAAAGCTTTCCAAATATAGCTCCAGCTGTAAACCAGGATCCTGTGAATATAATATCTACAAAACCAAAACTACTAGCAGCCCGTGCGGAAAATAGGGGAACCCAGAGTTTAGGTTAAATCAATAAACTCCAGGCCAGTCATGGGACTGGTGTGAGAACTAAAATAGTTATTTAAAACTTTACTTTAAAAATAAAGTAAATCAAGGGACCACGCCGCATAACATGGAACGAGTTTTCTCTCAAGAATACCAGTGCATAAAACAAACAACACAATGCTCTTTGGAAAAATGAAGCTACTATAAGACTCAGGTCCCATCACATAATGCAACGCAAGCCGGAGGATAGAGTTTTCCCTTACAATAGCCAAACATGCTTGGTGCATTTAAAACAAATCATTTTGATATTACTACAAGTGTATAGTGTCAAAATAAACTTCGAATATAAATGTATCAATCATAGACGACATGGGTACCATATATCATGTCGCCATACTAGCCTCTACAATAAAAACCGAAAACTCATGTATTGGCAATTGGATTTCCATCTATGAGTCGAGGCCAGGATGGCTCCGCACTTGTTCGAGACACTCTAGCAAATGCCTCAGGTCGCACCCTTAACAACCTTGGATCTTCAGGGATGGTCCTCTCTTACTTTTGGGGATTAGTTATTTCTGAACACATGTTTCCCGGTCCTATCAGACCTATTCATCGGCCCCGTAGTGATCAATATATCTAAGGCGCCTCGCTATCCATCGTCGACATAGGTAAAAAATATATAAATGTCTATGCTCCATACCATGACACCACCCATAGCTAGAAAGAAATGTCGTGCACTCCCTGCAGTCAGATCCCCTTTTTGACTCATATCGAGGTGTGAGGCTCGCGAATTAATGCTATACACAAAGCTATGCTATTTAAAGCCATGCTATTTAAAGCCTGGCTTTGATCATCAACCACAAGACTCTGCTTTTCAACAGGAGCCTGGATCATTTGCATCTCAACATGCCACACTGACAGTTCATGCCATGCAACTGATGTCTATCAATATGTAACCTCTAAGCTCATACGTCTCAGAGAAGGGTGTTAAGCAAGAGAATAAATTCTCCGCCACCAAACAGATATATATTTAATAGAATTCATTTAACAAAGAATAAAATCCAATGTCAGACACACATCCATTTACAAGTCCGTTCTGGGTTTGAACGAAACTGGAGACACCTTATTCCTCGTCCCATATGTCCAATACAGGAGAGAGGTCCTCGCATATCCGGTCAATCTCTAAGTATGTCTGGACGATCACCACTTATTACCTTGTCTTGGGTGTACAACCCAATCAAGACACCAGTTTCATTCAAACGATGTGAAGAACTCCAGTCTTTAACCACCGTTTTCATCGCCGACTTATCATCGAATCAGTTATTCAAACCCAGATTTTCCGAATAACTCGCGTATCTCATAAACAGTGCTATAAAAACACAACATACGCCTCATTCCAATTTAGAATATCATTTTATTCAAATATTCACATCATTAGGGAAAGGTTCCCGTTAATTTATCAAAGATAAATTCTTTAAATTTATTCTTTAATCTTCTTTTGGATATCAATTCAAACCAAATTAAGGTTTATCCAAACTAGTCGGGATTAGCGCACCTTACCGAAGTAATCATTTGTTTTATTTCCCAATCCCAACATATTCATCCCATGGAGCATGGTAGCACTCCATATCTAAGACCATGGTGTTATTGGTAAAATTAATTACCATTTCACATTCAAATCTGATTAAAGATTTAACTATCGCCTGGAGTAAAACTGGTGGTACTCCATTCTCGATCATTTCCCAAATTTGATTAAATTATCCCATTCACATTTCAATCTAATTAAAGATTCATTAAAACTCCACTTAGTTTTAATCTTCCTAAAAATCATTATTAATGATTATTTAACTTTGGGAAATCAAACATGCCACACTCGACACCGTATCATTGATTTCTACCGGTATATAACCTCTAAGCTAGTACGTCTCAGAGAAGGGTGTTAAGTAAGAGAATAAATTCTCCGCCATCAAATTTATAATTTGTTTATCTAACCAACTCAACTTTCATTATAACGTTCATTCTTCAAATTTTCAGTTTCTAAGAATTTTCTAATTTCTCAAAAATTTGGATAACACCCTAAATTTTCGAAAAATTTCGCCATAACCTCCTTTATACGGATTGATATTTAAAACCGCAACTTTCCTCACAGGGCCCTCATCATAAAAAAGAAAAAGAAAAGCCAATCGGCTCATAAAATCATCAAAACCCAAGAAATACAGTAAACATGTACCTATTTGTCGGGCATACAATTTTATACCTCTTCTTAACTTCCATGCTATGACCTGTCCACACACACATATATATATACATGTATGCAATTTCAATAAATTTTTAATTCAGTTCAGTATTAATTCAATTTGGCTAAATTTACCATTCATTCACATATTGGTTAAATTAATTATCATTCCAATATTTTTATTAGTTAAACTAATAATCGAACATCACAACCAGCAATTAATTAGTCGATTAGCTTTTCAAACATATAATTTTATACATAATCAAAAATCATATTTTTAGTACCAAATCACAATAATAAATTCTAAATGTGATTTTGTTCTCACACCAGTTAATTGGAAATAAAAAGGTATCCCACTTTCGAAGCTCGAACATAAATACTGACAGTGGCGCGCCATCATCAGAGTCATGCCCTGACGACTAAAGTGTGATTCTATATCTATCTAGTATATTTGAGACTTCGAATATACGTTCATGACGCGTATATGCAAAATCTTCATATACTCGATTGTGCAAAATAAAATAAAATAATATACTCAAATACGTGTAATAAGATAAAATTGTAAAAACTAAATTTGTTTTTAATAAATAATACTCTTCTAACTCATTCTAGGATACTACTGATCCTATCTTTAACGAGTCATTCTTATTGGATATTACTAATCCAATCTCTGATGAATTCTTTGTTTGGTTCTAATGTGTCTTATTCTTGAGCTCTGTAAACCAGAACTCTAATACCACGCTTGAAAGGACCCAAACTCTCCGTTATGGGAAAGCCCAGATTGAGTTGAGAACACGACAAATCAGAACGCAAACAGAAGAACATTTCATTGCTGTTACAACAATTTACATTCCAGTACAAGGATATAACAGAGTATGAATAAATAATATACATTAGAAAAATATCAGAGATTAAAATACATTACATAGCAGCGGAAAAATAATACATAACACAACTGGAAGAGATATACGGATACAAAGCTTTTCGAATATAGCTCCAGCTGTAAACCAGGATCCTATGAATATAATATCTGTAAAACCAAAACTACTAGCTGCCCATGCGGAAAATAGGGGCACCTAGTGTTTAGGTTAAAACAATAAACTCCAGCCAGTCATGGGACTAGTGTGAGAACTAAAACAGTTATTCAAAACTTTACTTTAAAAGTAAAGTAAATCAAGGGACCACGCCGTGTAACATGAAACGGGTTTTCTCCTAAGAATACCTATGCATAAAACAAACAACGCAATGCTCTTTGGAAAAATGAAGCTATTATAGGACTTAGGTCCCATCACACAATGCAACGAAAGCCGGAGGATAGAGTTTTCCCTCACAATAGACAAACATGCTTGGTACGTTTAAAAAAAAATCATTTTGTTATTATTATAAGTGTATACAGTAAAAATCAACTTCGAATATAAATGTATCAATCATAGATGGCACGGGTACCATATATCATGCTGCCATACTAGGCTCTACAATTAAAACCGAAAAGTCACGTATAGGCAATTGGATTTCCATATATGAGTCGAGGCCAGGGATGGGTCCTCACCAATTCGAGACACTCTAGCAAATGCCTCAGGTCGCACCCTTAGCAACCTTGGCTCTTCAGGGGCGGTCCACTCTTACTTTTGAGGATTAGTTATTCCTGAACACACATTTCCCTATCTTATCAGACCTATTCATCGGCCCCGTAGTGAACAATATATCCGAGGTGCCTCGCTATCCATCATCCACATAAGTAAAAAAATTTCTGGGCTCCATACCATGACACCACCCATAGCTAGAAAGAAACATCGTGCACTCCCTGCAGTCACGATCCGATTTTGACTCATACCGAGGTGTGAGGCTCGCGAATTAACGCTATACACAAAGCTATATTATTTAAAGCCGTGCTTTGATCATCGACCGCAAGACTCTGCTTTTCAACAGAAGCTTTGATCATTTGCGTCTCAACATGCCACATTGACAATTCACGCCATGCAACTGATGTCTATCAATATATAACCTCTAAGCTCGTACGTCTCAGAGAAGGGTGTTAAGTAAGAGAATAAATTCTCTGCCACCAAACAGATATATATTTAATAAAAATAAATTAACACAGAATAAAATCCAATGTTAGACACACATCCATTTACAAGTCCATTCTGGGTCTGAACGAAACCGGAGGCACCTTAATCCTCGTCCTATATGTCCAATACAAGAGAGAGGTTCTCGCATATCCGGTCGATCTCCAAGTATGTCTGGACGATCACCACTTATTAGCTTGTCTTGGGCGTACAGCCCAATCAAGACATCAGTAATCATTCAAACGACGTGAAGAACTCCGATCTTCAACCACCATCTTCATCGTCGACTTATCGTCGAATTAGTTATTCAGAATGGGTATAAACTCGAACTTTCCGAATAACTCACGTATCTCATTAACAAGTGCTATAAAAACACAACATACACCTCATTCCAATTCAGAATATTCTTTTATTCAAATATTCACATCATTTGGGAAAGGTTCCCATTAATTTTATCAAAGAGAAATTCTTTAAATTTATTCTTTAATCTTCCTTTGGAAATCAATTCAAACCAAATTAAGGTTTATCCAAACTAGTCGGGATTAGCGCACCTTACCGAAGTAATCATTTATTTTATTTCCCAATCTCAACCTATTCATCCCATAGGGAAAAATTGGTAGCACTCCATATCTAACACCATGGTGTTATCGGTAAAATTAATTACCATTTCACGTTCAAATCTAATTAAACTATCGCCTGGAGTAAAACTAGTGGTAACCCATTCTCGATCATTTCCCAAATTAGATAATTTAAATTATCCCATTCACATTTCAATCTAATTAAAAATTCATTAAAACTACACTTAGTTTTAATCTTCCCAAAAATTATTATTAATGATTATTTAGCTTTGGGAAATCAAACATGCCACACTCGACAATCTACACCGTACCATTGATTTCTGCCGATATATAACCTCTAAGCTTGTACATATCAGAGAAGGGTGTTAAGCAAGAGAATAAATTCTCTGTCACCAAACAGATATATATTTAGCAGAGATCAACAATACAGTTAGAAATACAATGCTAGACATGTAATCCTGTCTTTAACTAGGTTAAAGAACCAATGTTATTAAAAACACAGTTCACGATAAACCCAAAATCACATTCCATTAATTATGGAATCTTCACAGAAAGCAAATCAATATATAATCAATATCAATTTCCATATCCGACTAATAATATAAATAGAATAACAGAAAGCCTTTTAAATTCCAAGCATAGTAACAGTCTTCCTCCACAGAAGCTCATTTCGATTATTACCAAATCGAATTCCATTCAGTTCCAATTTATTATATTAAATTGGAAAACTTTACTTTGGAAAATTTCCATTAAATCTTAATAAAAGATTTATATATTCCAAATCACATTTCACTGTTAATCGGGTTAAAGAACGAATGTCGTTAAAAAGACTGTTCACAATAAACCCAATTCACATACCATTTTATTCCAATTACTAAATATAACCGGAGCTCTAATAACCATAATTAAAAGATTAATTCTTTTCACATGGGTTTAAGAACAGTGTTACTAAAGACACCATTCACGACAAACCCAAAATCCAATTTAATATTAAATATAAGGCTCTGAATAGAAATTATATCATCTTATATTCAGTATCAAATTCCGAAACCAACACATATCGTATGGGGAATAACATTATATATCTATCTTCCAAATTCCTCCACAATATCGGTATAGTCACGGAATCCAATATTGAAATATTCCGGAGATGATTTCTATTCAAATCCATTCCAATTCATATATTGGAAATTCCTGATTAGATTAAAACCATTCACAAATCCAATTTATTTATTTAAAAATTATTGGATTTCAAGTCTAGTTAATAACTGGTTCATTTTGATAAAAATATATTTTTATCTTTACAAACGTGGAATTTTTCATTCAAATTCTTTCCAAATCATTTATTATGATTTTACATAAATTATTAATATTTTGAATAATTTTATCAAGGCTCGTACAGTCGATTTCCAATAACAGCCACCGAACTTCATCCATAACGACCATTTCCAAATTTGATTTGGACATAATTCCAAATCCAACCATTAGATTTCAAATCTATTATATTCAATGGAAAGCACTTTTCGAGACGAACCCAAGATTCTAGTTTAAGGAGAATCTAACGGTCGGATCTCCCGTAATGTCAATTCGAAGTCAGTGGTCGAAATTTGCGAACGAATGCGACTCATTGCGTTCTATTCAAGCCATTAATATATATATATATATAATATTTCTCCCAAAACATATTTTATAAATTCGTTTTAAAAACGATTCCCACTTTCACCCCAATTTTAAATCAAAATTGAAAACTCCTTATCATTATAATATTTGAATGATAATATTTTCAAAATATCAGATTTTGAAATCATTTCCTTTTCGACATTCATTATAAAA
The DNA here is from genome assembly GCA_030737875.1 of Allium sativum. Classification (NCBI taxonomy): domain Eukaryota; kingdom Viridiplantae; phylum Streptophyta; class Magnoliopsida; order Asparagales; family Amaryllidaceae; genus Allium; species Allium sativum. The sequence goes on along the minus strand of CM060916.1, from coordinate 1,037,851,295 downwards.
ATGAATAAAATCGATATAAATATTATTCACGTTAAAATGGCATAAATCTAATCAATATGGCTTCACATACTTCAATATTTCCGTGCCCATCCAAAATTGGACATCTCCTTTACAAAATATTATTTTAAAATATTTGTTATTTTAAAATTGGAATCAGACCCAATCAATTACCATATAATATTATTTATATGGATTTCATACAACACATGTGCACAACAACGATGATAAATAATCATCCATCATTCAGAGTGCATTACACAACTGCATAAGCATTAAATATAAATAATTAATGCTTACAACAGTCTGTCAACCAATCGATTGACATACAACTAAACAATTGGGATTAGTGTACGCCAAATATCATCCCAATACCCATGTGAGGTTTCAACCAACAAATACTGAATATTATTTGTGTAGTTGGGCAACGTGTAAAATTTATCGTCCCAATCGATATCAGTTAAATGGGTGTATATAAACAAATCGTCCGATTTATAAATGAATATTTATTTTCATTTCAGGAGAATTTTATACCGTTCACACATACGTTAAAAATTATATTTTTAACGATAAAATATTTATTTCAACACTTGACAATTTTATATAGTTCATACATTCAATAAAAATGATATTTTTATTGTTCAAACATTTTATTCAACACATGAATATTTTATACAGTTCGTATACACATTAAAAATGAAATTTTTAATGAATAAATATTTATTTCAGAAAATTTTGTCATTATAATGGCACGATGTTAAAACCAGAGTAATGTCTAGCATTACCCCTCTCCTGATACTGGCTCGCACCATACACAATCAATCCAATCAATCACAAAACCACAATACAATTCATTTCCACAATACAGTCAATTTTCTTAATACAATACAAACAAACAACCATGGTTTGTACAACAAATAGTGTCGGGGGCTACTAAGCCCCGTTTGCAACCTAAAATATTTTTAACTGTAAAATAATTTAAGTGAGAAGGTGTTCTCACCTTGGAATCCACTCTGTCGTGCTTTTCTGACGTTCTGATTTGCTGATCTGGTTCCGGACTTTGCAAACAAGCTCAATCTTCACGCCATTTATTTTTCCTAGCTTAAATGCATCATTCCGGACAACTTTCTCCCAGTGGCCTTTCTTCCGAAAATGATCCATTTCGCCAGAATTTGCGAAAAGACATAAATCGGACAACAGATTTTGGGCACGATTTCCGAACAACTCCGCAATCCAAAATATGACTTGCATATAGCCAAATCAAAGAGAAAATCGTGCTCTTCAATTTTGGTATGCGAAGTTTTGGCCAGAAGTGCTCGGATCGGAAGATATGGGCTGTGGAAGCTCAAGGTGTTAAACGCGAACATTGAAATTAAAAAAATTGAATTTTTATTGGAAGGGGTCCCACTGGTGGACTGACGGTCGAGAAGGGGCGGCGTCGGGTTGTTGGGGGTTTGGGGGAGGTGCGGCTGGCCGGAGGCCGGGGTCTAGGCTGGCTGACGGCGGTTTTGGATGTTTGGGTTCACGGATTGAAGAGGAGAGAGGGAAGAGAGAGGGGAAGAAGGAGGAGGAGGCGCAGCAGGCTGGAGGGGGTACGGTGGCAGCAACAGGGTAAGGGAAGGCGACGACGTTGCACAATGGGGGGGAGGGGCTTTGGGGAAAACGATGTGTTTTAAACTTTGGGGCAAATGAATTTTAGGTTTAGGTTTTATTAATATATATATATATATATATATATATTTGTTTGTTTGTTTTCCATAAAAAGCAAGTTTTTTCATTCTAACTCCAAATCAAACCCACCGACTGTTCCCCCTAACTAAATACCCCCATTCCGGACACAATGGGATATGTCCGGTAAGCTAATTCGATTGTTTCGATCAGTTTTTCTTTAAATTAAAATATAAATCTATATATTGAATTTTGAACATACATTTTAGTTTACCGGGGCCACATATTGACTCCAGAAATTCCAGAAAAACAAATATAGCTATGTTTTGATGATACGGTCCTAACAAAACTAGTTTCATCGAATTTGGAGACCGTTTGAAAATTTATCATTTTGCAGTTGATTAATTTCAAACTAAAAGTACCAAACGCGTTTAAATCCACCACGCTCACATAGTAATTCCGAAAATTGGAATCTAGCAACAATTTGACATTCCGGATCCACCCAAAGTGGTTTCGTCGAAAACGAAGGTCGGATCCTTGTAATAGTTTGTTCTAGAAATCACTGACTCAAATGAGAAAGAATAGATGAATTTATCATACATTTGTAAAACGTGGATGCACGTATATATATATATATATATACATGTAAATATTCAATTAACAACCTGAAGTTTGTTATAAGCTAATCTTATGGATCATGCATAAATATTTTTTATAATTCAAAAAAGCCAACTGAAAAAAATATTAAATAACTTGAATTCATGTGTGTATTCAAATGATCTATATAATTAGAATTTTTTTCCAAGTCACTAAATCAATGAAAGAGAATAAGCAATATAATATGAACGCATCTTATCAACTAATAAAAGCATTATCCTCATACAATTGAAATACATATAATGTATTTGGTAGTAATAATGGATTAAAAAGGAGAATCCGAAGAGATTTATTATTTAATATGGCAATGTTTGTTAACATTGAGTGGGACAATAAAGAGATACAAGTTCATGTTGATCATAAGTGTTAAATATTTGTTAACACATACAATGATGTAAAATATTAAGTAACTTAAATAAATTATAAATTATATCCTAACTAACTTTCTCCAATATAGATTTGAATCCTTAAAGGATCAAAATGTATAACCATAGCTGAAATGTGGTATAGAAGTCAGTTCAAAATATTTTTAGAGTAAGTCATAAAAATGCCAAATAAAGAATGTGAGCATTCTTGAAGAAACACTTAAGGGTGCTTTAAAAGAGACCCATAACATGATTTTTTAAGTAACCGAAGAAGTAGTTTAGGTACCTAAAACATGAAGATATCTTAATACATTATATCGAGAACTAACAATAGATAATCATCAAAGATAAATTTGTAAATAATAAAGTGCTTATGTTAATTAATAGAATAAAAACCTTGAATTACGGGAGAGCATGATTGGCATTATGAATCCTTACCAAAATGAGAAATACGAAACTGTAGTCTACAAAATATAATTACAAATATGTATATAAAATGGAAAAAACACACTAAAATTATTGAAGCACCATACAATGTTAACAACATGTTATGTGCCATGAGCATTGTGCTTTCGGAGAATATTAAAGTAGTGAAAGTGTTTGACACATTTAGAATACCCTGAAGCTCTACAGATGAAAGTACACAAATTCTGGAAGAATGTATATAACTTTGGTGGTGGTATAGGATGCAGAAAAGAAGAAATGTAGATTACATCATTTCTTTTAAGTATTTTTGTAGTGAAAATCTTGATATAACTCATGATAAATAGACTACTTCCTACTTTTAAGAATTGTTGTAATGAGACTCTAAATATCCATTGAAAATGATTGTTGTGATATTAAAACTTATTAAAATATACAAGTTTCTGAAGGATATAAATAACATTTATTGTTATAAAAAATGCCAAGAACATGAACGTTCGATTACAACATTCTTCTAAATATTGTTGTAATAAAAATCTTGATATACTACAAGATGAGTAGATTACTTCCTACTTCTTAGTGTTATTGTAATGAAACTTGTCTTATTCATCAAACATATATATGTTGCAATATGCAAACCTTGTTGAAGAACAAAATTGTAAGCGCATTAAGTGTATTCACAAACAGATACTAATAGCATACAAAGTGCAAATAGATGACGCTTTAAATAAGAAAACATGCATGAAGAATGGAAATGCACATGAAGTCTTTGTTCATTAAGAAGTATCTATAAGCAATTTGAGTTATTGAAAGATGAATACGAATTCAAAGGAAATTATTAAATTGGGGGGAGTTCCCACAAATATGTTATAATGCATTCTTTTTCTTTGATTAATATTTTTCCCATTGGGTTTTTCTTAGTAAGATTTAATGAGCCATTATCTTGATCCAGAAGTTTCAACCCAAAAACAACATAAGAAAATATGTTATAATGTACTTTTTCCGTATTTAAGACTTTTCCTACTGGTTTTTTCTTTTTATTGTTTTAACGAGGAATTACATTAATTTGGAAGTATAAAACACTACTTAGTGTAGTAAATCATTGAAATATGTCATATTATATTATACTCTTTATTCCTTGATTAACATTTTTCCCATAGGGTTTTTCTTAGTAAGGTTTTTAACGATGCACTATCCTGATCTACAAGTATCAAACTTCATTATATGAAATGAGATACTAAATATAACGACCCGAACTTCCCGGGAAGGAAAGCACGGATTGAATTGAGAACAAGCCACTTTGGAACACAAACAGAAGAACATTTCATTGCTTATTGCAATAGTTCATCAAAATACAAGAATATACAGAGTATGAATGAATAAAATACATTAAATAAATATCATAGATTTAAATTATATTACATAGCAGCGGAAAAATAATACAAAAAACAACTGAAAGTAATACACGGATACAGAGATTTCCGAGTATTGTTCCAGCTGTAAACCAGGATCCTGTGAATACAAATCTGCAAAACCCAAAACTACTAGTTGCCCGTGCAGAAAATAGGGGCACCCAGTGTTTAGGTCAAAATAATAAACTCCAGGTCAGTCATGGGACTGGTGTGAAACTAAAACAGTAACTAATCTTTATTTTAAAGTTAGGTAAATCAAGGGACCACGCCTCATAATACGGAACGTGTTTCCTCCCATGAATACCAGTGCATAAAACAACTGCGCAATGCTAAATAAAGAACAATGAAGCTATTATAAGACTCAGGTCCCATCGCACAATGCAACACAAGCCGGAGGATAGGGTTTTACCTTATAATAACCAAAGAATGCTTGATACGCTAAATTTCATCTTTTATTATTACTATAAGTGCATAGTGTCAAAATAATGTCAATCATAAGTATCAATCATAGACGGCATAAGTGCCCCATACCACTATGTCGCCATACTAGGATCTACAATCAAAACCGCAAAGTCACGTATTGGAAGTTGGATTCCCATCTGTGAACCGAGGCAAGGGATCGTCCTCACCGCTTCGAGACGCTCTAGCCTGCCCCTCCGGAACAGCAGCAACTGCACCTTGGATCCTCATGGCCAGTCCACACGGAGTGGATTAAACTTAAACCCTGAACATGCGTTTCCCCGCCCTATGGGGCGTAAATGAGCCAACAAATGACTCCATCGATCCCGGATCGGCCGATATAACCGAGGCGCCTCGCATTCCAACAACCACATAAGTCAAACTCGTCAGGGCCTGTAAAACCACTGACGCCACTTCTAGCTAGGAGGAAACGCATGCCCTCCCTGACGTCATCTCCCGTTTTTGGTTCACACCGGGGTGTGAGGCTCGCGAATCAACGCTACACAAAGCTAAGCTGTATTAAAGCCATGCTTTGATCATCAACCACAAGACTCTGCTTATCAACAGAAGCCTTGATCATTTGCATCTCAGCATGCCACACAGGCAATTCATACCATGCGACTGATATCTATCGACATATAACCTCTGAGCTCGTACGTCTCAGAGAAGGGCGTTAAGCAAGAGAATAAATTCTCTGCCGCCAAACATATATATATTTAATAGAAATCAATCAACATAGAATAAAATCCAATGTCAGACACGCATCCATTTACAAGTCCGTTCTGGGTCTGAACGAAACCGGAGGAACCTTATTCCTCGCATATCCATCGATCTCCAAGTACGTCTGGACGATCACCAACTGATTCCATCCTCTTGGCTGTACAACCCAATCAAGATCATCAGTAATTATCCAAACGATGTGAAGACCTCCGGTCTTCAACCACCGTCTTCATCGTCGACTTCTCGTCGATTCAGTTATTCAGAATGGGATAAACTCGGTCTTTCCGAATAACTCGCGTATATAATAAATAAGTGCTATAAAAACACAACATACGCCTTATTCCAATCCAGAACATTTCTTTATTCAAATATTCTTATACTTTGGGAAAGGTTCCCATTAATTTTATCAAAGATAAATTCTTTAAATTTATTCTTTAATTTTCTTTTGAATATCCATTCAAACAAAATTATGGTTTATCCAAACTAGTCAGGATTAGCGAACCTTATCGAAGTAATCATTTGTTAAATTTCCCAAACCAACCTATTCATCCCATGAAGTAAAACTGGTAATACTTCATATCAAACACCGTGGTGTTATCGGTAAATTCAATTACCATTTCACGTTAAAATCTAATTAAAGACTTAATTATCGCTTGGAGCAAAACTGGTGATACTCCATTCTCGATCATTTCTTGAATTTGATAATTTTAGTTATCAAATTCACTCTTCAATCTAACTAAAGATTCATTAAATATCTAATTCAGGTTTAATTTCCAAAAATCATTACTTAATAATTATTCAAATCCAGGAAATAAATCTTGTCTTTAACTGGGTTAAAGAACTAATGTCATTTAAAACACAGCTCACGATAAACCCATAATCACATTCCATTAACAATGGAATTTTCATGGAAAACAGATCAATATAAACTTTCATATCCGACTAATAGTATAAATGGAATAACGAAAAAGCCTTTTAAATTCCATATATATTAGCAGTCTTCCTCCACAGAAATTCACTTCGATTATTACCAAATCGAATTCCATTCCAATTTATTTTATTAAATTGGAAAACTTTACTTTGGAAACTCTCCTTTAAATCTTAACAAAAGATTTATAAATTCCAAATCACATTTCACTGCAAATTGGGTTAAAGAACGAATGTCGTTAAAACACAGTTCACGATAAATCCAATCCACATTCCATTAATTATCGGGTTAAAGAACAAGTGGTATTTAAAACACCGTTCGTGATAAACCCAAAAGTCAATTCCAATTCAATTCCAATTAAATATCATTTAATTGGTATACCTCATTAAATCTAAATAAAAAGATTTAATCTTTTCTCAACTGGGTTTAAGAACAGTGTTAAGGAAGACACCATTCACGACAAACCCAAATCCCATTTGATATTAAATACAAGGCCCTGAATAGAAAATATATCGGCTTATATTCAATATCAAATACCACAACCAACAAATATCGTATCGAAAATAACGATATAAATATATCTTTCAAATTCCCATAACAATATCTATATAATCCCGAAATCCAACATCGAAATATTCTGAAGACAATTTCGATTCAAATCCATTTCCAATCCAACTATTGGAAATTCTGGCTATTTTTAAAACCCTTTTAAATCCAATTTATTTATTTAAAATAAATTAATAAATAAATGGATTATAATTCTAGTTCAAAACTAGTTCATTTCGAAAAAAATCTATTTTTATCTTTTCAAATATGGAATTTTTCATCCCAATTCTTTCCAAATCTTTCCTTATGATTTTACACTAATTATTGATATTTTTAATAATTTTATCAAGGTCCGTATAGTCGATTTCCATAAACGGCCATCGAACTGCACTTGCAACGACCTTTTCCAAATTTGATTTGGACATAATTCCAAATGCAACCGTTAGATTTCAAATTTCTAATATTCTTAGAAAGTTCTTTCCGATACGAATCTAAAAATTCCGGTTTTAGGAGAATCCAATGGTCGGATCTCCCATAATGTCCATTCGAAGTCAATGGTCGAAATTCGCGAATTGCCGTAGCGCGGCGCGTTCTATTCAGGACATTATATATATAATATATATATTACATATATTTCGTCGATTTCCTTTTAAAACGTATTTTATAAATCATTTTAAATTCGTTTTCAAAATGATTTCAACTTCCATCTCAAATTCAAATCAAAATTGAATTTTCCAATATAAATTCATTTTAAATTCATTTCGAATCGATTTCAATTCAAATCGATTTCAATTCAATTTCAATCCGTTTTAAATTCTATTCAAAAAGAATTCTATTCTATTTCAATTTAATTCGAATTTCAATTTAATTCGAATTTCAATTTAATTCGAATTTCAATTCTATTCGAATTTAATTCGAATTTCAGATCTATTCGAATTTCAATTCGAATTTCAAATTCAATTTGAATTTCAAATTCAATTTGAATTTCAAATTCAATTTCAATTTAATTAAAAATTAAATTTTCCATATCATTTCAATATTAAAACGATAATATTTTCAAAATATTCGATTTTGAAATCACTTTTCGATATTCATTATAAAACGAATAAATCGACAAAATTCCCATTCGTGTTAAAATGACGTTTAACTACGTAACACGGCTTCACATTTCAATATTCACTGAATATTATTTTAAAGTATTCGATAATTCTGAACTGGAATCAAACACAGTCAATTACCATATAATGTGATTTATATGGATATCATACACACATGCACATAACAACAATCAAACATAGTCAACCATCATCCAAAGTGCATTCTACACTGCATAAGCATCAAATATAAATATTTAACGCTTATAACAATCTGTCAACCAATCGATTGACATAAAACTAATTATTGGGATTAGTGTATGTCCAATATCATCCCAATACTCGTGTGGGGTTTCAATCAACAAATAATGAATTTTATTTGTGTAGTTGGGCGATGTGTAAAATTTATCATCCCCATCAATATCAGTCAAATGTGTGTACATAAAAAAATCGTCTGATTTGTTTACAAATATTTATTTCATTTTATATACACGTTAAAAATTATATTTTTAACTATAAAATATTTATTTTCATTCCACATCACACAATCAACTTTCACAACAGATCAATCAAACATACAAGTCTTCCATGGTATGTGGACGACAGGTGTCGGGTGCTGCTAAGCACCGTCTGCATCCTAGTATATATTTCAAACTAGAAAATAAAATTAAAAGTGAGGAGTTCTCACCTTTGGGTTCCACTCCTCCATTCTCTATTTCTGAATGGCTCGGATTTGCTCAATATTTCAATGCGATCCTTTCCCGCTGTTCATAGTAAAAATCGCATTTTTAATATGAAGTTTATTTTAAAAAAAAAAATCACATTTTTATGATGGCACTTCATATATAAAAATCGTTTTTTTCTACAACGCTTCTTTCTATATAAAAATTATATTTCTACCTCTAATATAAAGATCGAATATTTATTTCGCTACATATATGATAAATTCACCTTTTTATATTGTCACTTCACATATTAAAATCGTATTTTTATCCTATCGCTGCATATATAAAGATCAAATTTTTACTATCTATATAATATAAAAGCCGTATTTTTATTATCTTTATAATATAAAAATCATATTTTTATTCCTTCTATAATATAAAAATCGAATCTTTATAATTCTAAAAAAAATCAAATCTTTATATTAATTAAAAATTTATTTTTTTCGTAACGAAAATATAACCTTTTCATTATAAAAATATAATCTTTTCATAAGGAAAAATCATATTTTTGCTAATTTGAAAATCTCAGCTTTTCATTCTAAAAATCGTATAAAAAACAATGCTTTAATTTATGAAATAAAATAAAATAAAACAAATTAAAAGGACTCACTGTTTTTCTTTCCAGAGGGGGGGGGGGGGTTCAGTCGCTCGCGATCGTCGGAGGGGGGTCTTACAGGCGGCAGCGGCGGTCGTCGGTGATGGCAGGCGTGGCGGCTAGGTTAGAGGGGGTCTGGGGTTTCTAGGTTTTGGGGGAGTGGTCTGGAGAAAGAGAGGATCGAGAAGAGGAGGGAGGAAGCGGGATTGCGTGGCGGAGAGAGGGAAGGGGTGCGGTGCGGTGGTGGCAGTGTTAGGGAGGAGGGCGACGACGTGGAAAAAAGGGGGGCTGAATCGCGATTTGGAGAGGAATGAGGGGGGATCAACGGTTTGACTGAGAAATGGGAAGGGGAGGCGGGATTTTATAAATTTTATATTATTTTATTTTTAATTTTTCCAAAAAGGTAACTTTTATATACGAACACCTACCGAGACCCAACGACTGTCGCCCCTAGCTAATTACCCACATTCCGAACACAATGGGATATGTATCGTAAGCTAATTCAATCGTTTCAATTAGTTTTCGTCAAAATCAAAATATAAATCTATATATTGAATTTGAATGCACATTTCAATTTACCGGGGCCACATAGGACTCTAATAATTCCCAAAAAATATCTTCTAGCTTCGTATTGACGATACGGTTCTAACAAAACTAATTTCGTCAAATTTGAAGACTGTTTGAAAAATGGCCATTTTTTGTCGATCGAAATTGACTTAAATTGTGAAAAAATATTTTCCTTCGCCACGCTCACATATAGATTCAGAAAATTACGAATTTTGGAATCTAGCAATAACTTGACATCCTGGATCCAACAAAAGTGGTTTCGTCGAAAACAGAGGTCGTTTGCAATATTTCCATTTTTAAGGGCCAGAATTCCACAGCAACTATTCTATATTTTCAACTGGGCATATCTTTTTATTCCCGCTATGAAATTTTAATATTTCTGATTCATTGGAAAGATATACTCGGTTCGATTCTAATATTTTTGGTTTCGCTAAAATCCGTTCTATTTTGAATCCTGTACATTCATTTGAAATTTGAAATCGAATTTTCAAACTACCGCGCCATTTTCAATTCCTTTTATAATTTAAAATTAATATTTACAATCTAAGGATGATTCAAATAAATACATACGTTCTAATTCAATTCAAAATAAATTTCTCGTCATTATTATTTATAATTAACCATTTTAAATATTCAAAATTCACTAAAACTGCCAAAATAAAATTTTTAAATTGGCTCGGATTTCCGGGTTATTACAATCTCCTCCACTTAAAACTTTTCGTCCCCGAAAAGAAACGAAGCTGAAAGTTGTTTACTAATCAACTCAACTTTCATTATTTTCATTACGGCTTAAGTTCTTCAACTTTTCAGTTTCAAAGAACTTTTTAAATTTTTCAAAAATTTGGCTAACACCTTAAATTTTCGAAAAATTTCGCCATAACCTCCCCTGCACGGGAGCACCGAGAAAATCCCGAAATTGCCATACAGGCCTCTCCAATCCAAAAAGAAAAAGAAACAGCCAAGCGGCTAGCCAATCGGCTCATAAAATCATCCAAAACCCAAGAAATACAATAAACATGTACCTATTTGTCGGGCAAACAATTTTATTCCTCTTCTCTAGCCTCCTTGCAATGACCCGTTAAATGTATATGCATGCACTACAACAAAAAAACCATATTACAACTTTAATTTTACAACTGTGCGAAAAGCACAGTTGTAATAAAAAAACAAAACGCACTGTTGTAATGAATGTTTTTTACAACTGTGAAAAAATCACTGTTGTAATAAACGTATATATCACAACTTTTCTCTTTTGCCTGTTGTAATAAACGCCTTTTAATATCTTTTTCTCTTTCCCATTGTAATAATAGATTAATAATTATTAATAAATAATTTGAAATAATCAATATTAGCAATTAGTTTTCAATAATTAATAATAAGTATAATAATGATGATAATAATAATCAATAATATTAAATATTTTATTTAAATAGTAAATAACCAATAAATAGTTTTTAATAATTAATATTAATAATTAGTATAATAAATAATAAAATTATTATTATTATTATTAAATAATTAATTCTTAACACATATTTTTAATAACTATTTTTGTTTGCCACTTGTAATAAATATGTATTACAGCTATTTTAATTTATTAATTGTAATAAATGAATCTTAACAAATCTTCTTTTCTTGCCACTTATAACCTATATCGATTAGAAATCTTTCAATTTTACTACTGTAATAATCCATAAGTAATTATAATTAGATGATAATACTAAATAATTAACAAAAATATTAATAATTACTTTAAGGTAATAATAGCTAATAATTAATTTGATAATTTGAAATAATTAATATTAATAATTACCGTTCAATAATTAAGATAATTAGTAATAAACAACATCTAGTAATTATTATTAAGTAATTAATAAATAATAAATAAGAACAAATTTTAATAAATAATAAAATTAATAATCTAAAAATAATGCCTAATATATTTAGTATAGAATAAAACAACAGAAAGAATCTGTATGGCGCCAATGTATTCTGAAATTTTCGTTTCCCCCGCCTTTCAGCTTTCAGTACGTTCTCAAATTTTCAACTTCCCTCCACGAGCAACCATTTCTACCTAAATAAAATATAAATTCAATGAACCCCAAAGTTCACGAGACCCCAAAGCTCACCAGTCCCGAACTCAAAATAAAAATAAAAATATCCCAAATTCTGTCGCCGCCTTCAGAAACCCTTGCTCTCACCATCTTCAATCGCCGCCTTCAGAAACCCTCGCTCTCACCAAAGTGACAAAAGCAATCGCTTAGGGCATAGGGCACCGGATCTACAGGCGATCTCTTGTTCCAAGGAAAAAAAGCGCACCAGAATCTCAGAACCACAGAAGAAGATAGACCGAGACGAATAGTAACAGCATCTTCTTCTTGGTAGACTCGTTCTCGGCATTTGATCGCAAGGGAAGGACAGGCAGTGGCGAACTCCAGGCTCTAGGCTTTGCAGTCGGAAAATCTTATTCCGATCTTGGGCACGTATTATTGCGACCAAAAATCAAAATAAATTTTTGGCAATGACATATTAAAAATTGAGATTTCAATTGAAATGAAGCTTTCTTACTCTCAGTTGTGGTTAAATTGAATCTTAAAAAGGTAACCATGAATTATTTTCATTGTATATTCCAGTTTATTTCAGCTGAATCCTTATTCTGGAAATTTATATTTTCCAGACTTCTATTATTTCTAATTGTGCTGAAAATATTTATGTGGTCTCAGTTTACTACATTAGTGCATTATCTCCATAATTTACTGCAAAACATAGATGTAAGGAGCTGTAGGAAGTGAGAAGTTTGAAGAAAGAAGAATAAACTGTGGTTACAACGGCTTTTTGCTTGAATAACAGTGCTTGATGCTGCCTGTAAAGGTACTTGGAAGAAATGTAGCTGTAAAGATCATGCTTCGGGTTTGAATTGATGCTTCGGAATCAACTCGATACCACATGGAAAGATGCACAAACGCATACAAAAAGGGGATATGAAGCAAGGAGGAGTAAACATATAATGACGCTCAAGTTGGAGCTGTTGTGGGCAGGTACGTGTTGAATTATTTGTAATGTGGTGGTATTTGGATTCCAATAAGAGGCAGGGGAGCTTTATAAGTCACTAGAATCCAATCCTTTTCCATAGTTCAGAACTTCAGAAAAGAATGCTTGCATTTTTTTTTGTTGACCAAGTAATTCCATCTCATCAGTAACTGAACTAACTGAAGCCACTATTTATTTGCCACTTTCATTCATGCTCTGCGTGTTACCTTCATGCTTGCTTTTTCCACTTTCATTTAAACTCTTTGTATTCACTTCATCAATGTTTTTGCTTTTGCCTTTATCAAAACATCTATTATGAAAATAATTATTCCAAAGAATTTGTAACTGAAAATAAAAACATCTATTATGAAATAATTACATGCGTCCTCAAAGTGATGGATAAATCCGCAAATATCATAGACTGATTCATGTTTAAAGCATGAGATAAGTAGGGAATGATTCTTTAGGACAAGCATGATTTAGCAGATTCATCACATGACCAAATAACTGTATGAGATATTACTTTAAAATTTTACATACCTACAGTTTTATAGAGAACACATAAAAAACTAGAAACAAAAGAGTATATACCATAAACACTTTGTTTGTTAATGGATATAGCTACCATGTCAATATTATCATCTACTAATTTGTTTTCTGAAAGTCCAAATGCAGATGCTCTTTTGTTAGAAGTTATGCAACATCCAATTGTTTAAAAAGGGGCTTTGGACCACATGCAGTTCATGCTATCAGGTACGTTAAGCATTATTGTTAAGATTTGGTATTGTTGGTTTATAAAAACATTTTTTGTTCTTTTTTCTAACAACAAACATATTTTTATGCAATAGGTTTGACCACTGCAGTAAACTTGCACCAAAAAGATAAATGGCATAAAGATTTCGTTGTCTTCGACTAGTGTACTCCCGTAGGATATGCAATTTTTTGTGGATAACTTATGCTTGTACTAAGTTGCTTTATACCGGTCAAGTATGTAATAATGTACGAAATATTTCTAAAACTTATTGTTTGTTATACTGAATATTTGAGTATTTTAATAAATTAGTTTGCAAATAACTATAATATCTGATTTGCTTATGGATTATTGCTATATTTAGTGTATTGTTCTTTTCAGTTGCAAAAGATGTTTATTTTTTAAAAAACCCAAATGTCAATCACAACGGTGCATAATAGTTGTAGTAGATTTTATTACAACGGTGCATAACTGTTGTAATAAAGTTTATTAAAACGGTGGAAAAAAGTTGTAAAATATACATATTACAACGGTGTTGCAACAGTGCATAAAAGTTGTAAAAAATTTAGTCTATTACAATTTCTTAATACATGACAGTTTTCCCACCGTTGTAAAATGTATGTTACAACGGTGTTCCACCGTTGTAATAGGGTCATTTTGTTGTAGTGATGTACATGTATGCAATTTCAAACCATTTTCAATACAGTTCAATATTAGGTTCAATTTGGTAATATGTACCATTCTTTCACATAATGGTTTTATTGGTTAACAAATAATCATACAACACAACCATCAATCAATTAGTGAATTAACGTTTCAAATTCATAATTTTGACATATAGTCCAAAAATCAGATTTTTGATGCCAAATCACAAAAATAAGCCCTATCTAGTTTTGTTTCTCACACCAGTCAATTGGAATCTTATAGAAATCCCACTTTCGAAACACAAACATAAATATTGATGATGTCCGGACATCATCAGAATTATCCCCGAGCGGCTAGTGTGTGATTCTATATCTATCGAATATATTTGAGGCTTCAAATACACATGGATCAGACGTATATTAAATCTCTATATACTTGATTGTCCATATCGATTTAAAATAAATATTCAAATACGAATAATTGATTTAAATTTTCAAAACAAAACTTGTTTTCACTTTTATTTGTTTAAAAGCAACACTCTTTACACTCGTTCTAGGATGCTACTGATCCCATCTCTAACGAGTCATTCTCATTGGATATTACTAATCCAATCTCTGATGAATTCTTTCGTTTGGTTCTAATGTGTCTTGTTCTCGAGCTTTGTAAACCAAAGCACTGATACCAAATATAACGACCCGAACTTCCCCGTGAAGGAAAGCACGGATTGAATTGAGAACAAGCCACATTGGAACACAAACAGAAGAACATTTCATTGCGTATTACAACAATTCATTAGAATACAAGAATATATAGAGTACGAATGAATAAAATACATTAAATAAATATCAGAGATTTAAATTACATTACATAGTAGCGGAAAAATAATACAAAACACAACTAAAAGTAATACACGAATACAGAGCTTTCCGAGTATCGTTCCAGCTGTAAACCAGGATCCTGTGAATATAAATCTGCAAAACCCAAAACTACTAGCTTCCGGTGCGGAAAATAGGGGCACCCAGAGTTTAGGTTAAAACAATAAACTCCAGGTCAGTCATGGAACTGGTGCGAGAACTAAAACAGTTATTAATCTTTATTTTAAAGTTAGGTAAATCAAGGGACCACGTTGTATAACAGGAACTGGTTTCCTCCCAAGAATACCAGTGCATAAAACAATAGCGCAATGCTAAATAAAGAACAATGAAGCTATTATAAGACCTAGGTCCCATCACACAATGCAACACAAGTCGGAGGATAGGGTTTTACCTTATAATAGCCAAAGAATGCTTGATACGCTAAATTTCATCTTTTATTATTACTATAAGTGCATAGTGTCAAAACAATTTCAATCATAAGTATCAATCATAGAAAGCATAAGTGCCCCATACCACTATGTTGTCATACTAGGCTCTACAATCAAAACCGTAAAGACACGTATTGGAAGTTGGATTCCCATCTGTGAACCGAGGCAAGGGATCGTCCTCACCGCTTCGAGACGCTCTAGCCCGCCCCTCAGGAACAGCCGCAATTGCACCTTGGATCCTCAGGGCCAGTCCACAAGGAGTGGATTAAACGTAAACCCTGAACATGCGTTTCCCCGTCCTATGGGTCGTAAATGAGCCAACAAATGACTCCATCGGTCCCGGATCGACCGATATAACTAAGGCGCCTCGCATTCCAACAACCACATAATTCAAACTCGTCAGGGCATGTAAAACCACTGACGCCACTTCTAGCTAGAAGGAAACGCATGCCCTCCCTGACATCCTCTCCCGTTTTTGGTTCACACTGGGGTGTGAGGCTCGCGAATTAACGCTACACAAAGCTACGCTGTATTAAAGCCGTGCTTTGATCATCAATCACAAGACTTTGCTTTTCAACAGAAGCCTTGATCATTTGCATCTCAGCATGCCACACAGGTATATATTTAGTAGAAATCAATCAACATAGAATAAAATCCAATGTCAGACACACATCCACTTACAAGTCCGTTCTGGGTTTGATCGAAACCGGAGGAACCTTATTCCTCGCATATCCATCGATCTCCAAGTATGTCTGGACGATCACCAACAGATTCCATCCTCTTGGGTGTACAGCACAATCAAGATCATCAGTAATTATCCAAACAATGTGAAGACCTCCGGTCTTCAACCACCGTCTTCATCGTCGACTTCTCGTCGATTCAGTTATTCAGAATGGGATAAACCCGGTCTTTCCGAATAACTCGCGTATATAATAAACAAGTTCTATAAAAACACAACATACGCCTTATTCCAATCCAGAACATTTCTTTATTCGAATATTCTTATACTTTGGGAAAGGTTTCCATTAATTTTATCAAAGATAAATTCTTTAAATTTATTCTTTAATCTTCTTTTGAATATCCATTCAAACCAAATTATGGTTTATCCAAACTACTCGGGATTAGCGAACCTTACCGAAGTAATCATTTGTTAAATTTCCCAACCCCAACCTATTCATCCCATGAAGTAAAACTAGTAATACTTCGTATCTAACACCGCGTTGTTATCGGTAAATTCAATTACCATTTCACATTCAAATCTAATTAAAGATTTAACTATCGCTTGGAGCAAAACTGGCGATACTACATTCTCGATCATTTCTTGAATTTGATAATTTTAGTTATCAAATTCACTCTTCAATCTAATTAAAGATTCACTAAAACTCTAATTCAGTTTTAATTTCCAAAAATCATTACTTAATGATTATTCAAATCCATGAAATAAATCTTGTCTTTAACTGGGTTAAAGAACTAATGTCATTTAAAACGCAGCTCACGATAAACCCAAAATCACATTCCATTAACAATGGAATTTTCACGGAAAACAGATCAATATATATAATCGATATAAACTTCCATATCTGACTAATAATATAAATGGAATAACGGCAAAGCCTTTTAAATTCCATATATATTAGCAGTCTTCCTCCACAGAAATTCACTTCGATTATTACCAAATCGAATTCCATTCCATTCCAATTTATTTCATTAAATTGGAAAACTTTACTTTGGAAAATCTCCTTTAAATCTTAACAAAAGATTTATAAATTCCAAATCACATTTCACTGTAAATCGGGTTAAAGAACGAATGTCGTTAAAACACAGTTCACGATAAATCCAATCCACTTTCCATTATTATCAGGTTAAAGAGCAAGTGTTATTTAAAACACCATTCACGATAAACACAAAAATCAATTCCAATTAAATATCATTTTAATTGGAATACCTCATTAAATCTAAATAAAAAGAATTTTCTCAACTGGGTTTAAGAACAGTGTTAATGAAGACACCATTCACGACAAACCCAAATCCCATTTGGTATTAAATACAAGGCCCTGAATAGAAAATGTATCGGCTTATATTCAATTTCAAAAACCACAACCAACAAATATCATATTGGAAATAACAATATAAATATATCTTTCAAATTCCGATAACAATATTTGTATAATCCCGATATCAACATCGAAATATTCTGAAGACAATTTCGATTCAAATCCATTTCCAATCCAACTATTGTAAATTATTGTTATTTTTAAAACCCTTTTAAATCCAATTTATTTATTTAAATAAATAAATAAATGGATTATAATTATAGTTCAAAACTAGTTCATTTCGATAAAAATCGATTTTTTTTCTTTTCAAATGTGGAATTTTTCATCCCAATTCTTTCCAAATCTTTTCTTATGATTTTACACTAATTATTGATATTTTTAATAAATTTATCAAGGCCCGTATAGTCGATTTCCATAAACGGCCATCGAACTGCACTTACAACGACCTTTTCCAAATTTGATTTGGACATAATTCCAAATCCAACCGTTAGATTTCAAATTTCTAATATTCGTTAGAAAACTCTTTTCGATATGAACCCAACGGTTCTGGTTTTAGGAAAATCCGATGGTCGGATCTCCCATAATGTCCATTCGAAGTCAATGGTCGAAATTCGCGAACTGCCGTAGCGCGGCGCGTTCTATTTAGGCCATTATATATATATATATAATATATATATATTACATATATTTCATCGATTTCCTTTTAAAACGTATTTTATAAATCGTTTTAAATTCGTTTTCAAAATGATTTCAACTTCCATCTCAAATGCAAATCAAAATTGAATTTCCAGTATAAATTCGTTTTAAATTCATTTCATATCGATTTCAATTCAAATCAATTTCAATTCAATTTCAATCCGTTTTAAATTCAATTCAAAACGATTTCAATTCTATTTCAATTTAATTCGAATTTCAATTCTATTTCAATTTAATTCGAATTTCAATTCTATTCAAATTTCAGATCTATTCGAATTTCAAATTCAATTTCAATTTAATTCGAAATTAATTTTTCCATATCATTTCAATATTAAAACGATAATATTTTCAAAATATTCGATTTTGAAATCATTTTTCAATATTCATTATAAAACGAATAAATCGACAAAATTCCCGTTCGTGTTAAAATGGCGTTTAACTACTTAACACGGCTTCACATTTCAATATTCACTAAATATTATTTTAAAATATTCGATAATTCTGAACTGGAATCAGAAACAGTCAATTACCATATAATGTGATTTATATGGATTTCATACACACATGCACATAATAACAATCAAACATTGTCAGCCATCATCCAAAGTGCATTCTACACTGCATAAGCATCAAATGTAAATATTTAACGTTTATAACAGTCTTTCAACCAATCGATTGACATACAACTAATTAATGAGATTAGTGTATGTCCAATATCATCCCAATACCCGTGTGGGGTTTCAATCAACAAATAATGAATTTTATTTGTGCAGTTGGGCAATGTGTAAAATTTATCGTCCCAATCATTATCAGTCAAATGTGTGTACATAAACAAATCGTCCGATTTGTTTATAAATATTTATTTCATTTTATATACACGTTAAAAATTATATTTTTGACTATAAAATATTTATTTTCATTCCACATCGCCCACTCAACTTTCACAACAGATCAATTAAATATACAAGTCATCCATGGTATGTGGACGACGGGTGTCGGGTGCTGCTAAGCACCGTTTGCATCCTAGTATATATTTCAAACTAGAAAATAAAATTAAAAGTGAGGAGTTCTCACCTTTGGTTTCCACTCCTCCATTCTCTATTTTTGAATGGCTCGGATTTGCTCAATATTTCAATGCAATCCTTTCCTCTTGTTCGTAGTAAAAATCAAAATTTTAATATGAAGTTTATTTTAAAAAAATCACATTTTTATGATGGCACTTCATATATAAAAATCATATTTTTCTACAATGCTTCTTTCTATATAAAAATTATATTTTTATATTTCTACCCCTAGTATAAAGATCGAATATTTATTTCGCTACATATATGATATATTCACCTTTTTATATTGTCACTTCATGTATAAAAATCGTATTTTTATCCTATCGCTGCATATATAAAGATCAAATTTTTACTATCTATATAATATAAAAATCATATTTTTATTATCTCTATGATATAAAAATCATATTTTTATTCCTTCTATAATATAAAAATCAAATATTTATAATTCTAAAAAAATCAAATCTTTATATTAATTAAAAATTTAATCTTTTCGTAATGAAATTATAACCTTTTCATTATTAAAAATATAATCTTTTCATAAGGAAAAATCATATTTTTGCTAATTTGAAAATCATATCTTTGCTATAAAAATCTCATAACTTCGCCATAAAAATCTCAGATTTTCATTCTAAAAATCGTATAAAAAACAATGCTTTAATCCATGAAATAAAATAAAACAAATTAAAAGGACTCACTGTTTTTTTTAGGGGGGTGTTTCAGTCGCTCGAGATCGTCAGAGGAGGGTCTTACAGGCGGCGGCGGTGGTCGTCGGTGATGGCAGGGGTGGCGGCTAGGTTAGAGGGGTCGGGGGTTTCTAGGTTTTGGGGGAGTAGTCTGGAGAAAGAGAGGATCGAGAAGAGGAGGGAGGAAGCGGGATTGCGCGACGGAGAGAGGGAAGGGGTGCGGTGCGGCGGTGGAGGTGTCAGGGAGGAGGGCGACGATGTGGAAAAAGGGGGGGCTAAATCGCAATTTGGAGAGGAAAGGGGGGGGGGTCAATGGTTTGACTGAGAAATTGGAAGGGGAGGGGGGTTTTATAAATTTTATATTATTTTATTTTTAATTTTTCCGAAAAGGTAACTTTTATATACGAACTCCTACCGAGACCCAACGACTGTCGCCCCTAGCTAATTACCCCCATTCCAAACACAATGGGATATGTATCGTAAGCTGATTCAATTGTTTCGATCAGTTTTCATCAAAATCAAAATATAAATCTATATATTGAATTTGAATGCATATTTCAATTTACCAGGGCCACATACGGACTCTAAAAACTCCCGAAAAATATTTTCTTGCTTCGTATTGACGATACGGTTCTAACAAAACTTATTTTGTCAAATTTGAAGACCGTTTGAAAAATGGCCATTTTTGGTCGATCGAAATTGACTGAAACTGTCAAAACACGTTTTCCTGCGCCACTCTCACATATTGATTCAGAAAATTACGAATTTTGGAATCTAGCAATAACTTGACATCCTGGATCCAACAAAAGTGGTTTCATCGAAAACAGAGGTCGTTTGCAATATTTCCATTTTTAAGGGCCAGAATTCCACAGCGACTATTCTGAATTTTCAATTGGGCATATCTCTTTATTCCTGCCATGAAATTTCAATTTTTCTGATTCATTTGAAAGATATTCTCAATTAGATTCTAATATTTTTGGTTCGCTAAAATTCGTTCTATTTTGAATCCTATACATTCATTTGAAATTTGAAATCGAATTTTCAAACTACCGCGCCATTTTCAATTCCTTTTATAATTTAAAATAAATATTTATATTCTAATGATGATTCAAATAAAGATATACATTCTGATTCAATTCAAAATAAATTTCTCGTCATTATTATTTAAAATAAACCATTTTAAATATTCAAAATTCACTAAAACTGCCAAAATAAAAATTTTAAACTGGCTCGGATTTCCGGGTTATTACACTAAAGTATGTCATTATACTCTTTTTTCCTTCACTAAGATTTTTTCCATTGGGTTTTTTAGTAAGGTTTTAATAAGGCATCGTTTTGATCCTAGAGTATCAAACTCTTAGAAGGAATATCTTTTTAATATGATACCTATAATCTGACAAATTATACTATTTTATTCGTACAAGGTTTCCCCATTGGGTTTTCCTAATATAATTTTTTTAATAAGGCAACGTATAATAGCTGTATTGATTGAATGGACATATGCAACCAAAATAATAAAAAGGGGAAGCAATCATCATTCATGTTTCAAAAGGGACAACTTCAAGTTAGCAGAGCCTTACAGTTTGTGAATATGTGTATTCATGGGTGAGTGTTGTAATATATAAGTGAATATGCTTTTGTATTTTTTTGTTTAGTCCCACATCATTGGATAAGTTTAATCACTAGCTCCAAGGTCTATATATAAAAGTGCCAATGTAATCGAAATAGATAACTAATATCTTACCACCCGCTACCCCAATGCGTTTTACTTCTTTTTCATCCAGTTTCTGTTTGTGGGAGAATGTGTCTGCGGGCGTTTTTGTTGATTTGGGGTTTGCGGGGTACTTTGATTTCTTTAGTGTTGCCAAGTTGTTTTCTTGTTTGAGCATTTGCACATGTTCGTGTGCGCTCCCCTTAGCTGCATCTTCCTCTTCAGATGTTTGTAGAAAGGGTCATGTGTGTGTTTGTGTATGGGTAGTCTTGGTTGTCTGGTTGTGCTGTTCCGAGCCTCTGCTTGTTAAGCACTTTACTGTGCTTTCCGATGATGGCTCATGCATTTTCTCCCTGCTCCTTTTTATTGCCAATGGTATACTCTTTTTTGTTGCTTCTTTCAGGTTCTTTGGTTTCCTCGTATCGGTTTATGCTTTTCCATATTCGCCTCGTGCAGTTTGCTTTTGCACCTATTGGATTTTAGCCATGCTGGGTGACTATTTGCTATGTTTCATCAGCTGAAGGTATGTATGTGGGGTTTTCTGGTTCGGAACACAACAGACTTGACAGTAGTCTGTTCGTGTTCTTTTCGTCAGATGCTTTCACTTTCTTGTCAGCTTTTCGGTCTTTATCTGTCCACTATCGATACATTAGGTTCGGCATGCGTAGTTCCCATTTAGCGAGCGCTTCATCTTCTCGCTACATGGAAACTACATGTACCCCTACTGGATCGATATCAGTTTCTTTTTGTCGTTCCTCACTTCTCTTCTGAGTAGATGTTGGTTTGTTGGTTTCAGAACTCTACCTTTATGTCCGGACCGTCAACTTCATGACAGTTCGGCATCGGTATAGTTCTTACAGCGATCGGTGTTTGCTCCATCAAGCAACTCCACATCCTCCTCTGTTTCTCATCTGGGTTTAGCTTCTAGACCTTTAGTGTTGTCCTCTAGTCTGTCGGCCTCCCCTATCTCTTTCCCCCATCTCAGTAAGGCCGAAATAGTGACCATTAACGGCCGACTATCTCGTCTTACTAAGAATTCTCAACCTAGATCTCTTTCGCCGATTGTTGTCATCGGCGCTCCAGGTGATTCTTCTCCAGGACCTATCTCCCATCCCTCTAGGGGTAGTAGGCACCCAAAACCTCTCACCCCTCGCACCATTCGCACACGCTCTATAGTGGCGTCCGAGCAGATCGTTAGATCTACTCGTCACACGCTTTATCTTCATTGAGGCTAGTGGGAGGTGACGTGTAGTCTCCCTCCTCTTTTTTGGCTTTTCTGCTTTTGTTCAGGGTTTTGATGGCGAACTTTCTTTTCTGGAATGTGCGGGGTATTAGGAATGATGAGTCTCTGGCTAGAATCAAGCGCATTGTTAAGAAGCATTCCATTTGGTTGTAGCTCTTCTGGAGCCTATGCTGGGTCCAAAAGCGCTGACCAAGTCTGTGTTGTCCCTTGGCTTTAGTGGTGCAAAAGCCAACGTTTCCGACAAAATTTGGATCTTATAGTCCTAAAAACTTGTTGTTCAGCCGCTTTCCGACTCGGATCAGCTTCTTTCATTGGCTTGTTCATCTTCCTCCTTCTCTTCTCCTTTCTTGTTTTCGGAGATTTACACTAAGTGAGACCGTGTCGAAAGGTAGGTCCTTCGAGCCGACCATCTCCCTCTTTCTGAGTTCGGGTTCTCTGTATCGGTGTTGGGTGGTGACTTCAATATAGCGGCTAGTCAAGCAGAGAAACGAGGAGGAATTGCCGTGAATCGCCTTGCGATAGCGGATTTCAACGCTTTCATTATCAACTCGGGTCTTGCGGAACTGTCCTTTACCGGTTCGGCTTTCACCTTGTGTAACAACCAAGAAGGTCCTAACCGTATCCTTTCGAGGCTTGAAAGGGTTTTCACTTCGAAAGGCTGGTTTTGTCTTCCCTTCTCGTTCTCTATCTCTTACCTTCATCACACCTTCTCTCTTACCATGCCCCTTTGCTCCTTTCCTGCTCTTCTCTTTCTCTCTCTAGCCCGTCCTCCTTTAGGTTCCAAAGTATGTGGAGATCTCATCACTCCTTCCACACCCTTGTAGAAGAATCTTGGACATCCCCACTGATCGGTTCCCCTTGTGTGGTGTTCTCTCGCAAGCTTAAACGTCTTAAAACTTGTCTTAAGACGTGGAATAAGCTTGTTTTCAAGAACATATTGATCGCGTCAGAGCTGCAAAAGAAACCCTTGTTCTTGCAGAAGCGGCCTTTGATGACACACCCTCTTCCGCCAATAAGGAGGCATGGGCGGTAGACCAACTAGCCTACTCATATGAGTTACACATTGAGCAAGACCACTTGCACCAAAAAGCCAAGGTCAAATGGATTGTGGAAGGCGACACGAACTCCAGTTTTTTCCATTCTTCAATTCGTAAGAAGAATAGGCGTCCTACCATTTCTCAGATTCTCCACCTGACTTATCTTTGACCTCCTCTCCTGATGAGGTCAAACATACTATTCTATCCCATTTCTAGTCTTTCCTCAGCTCTCCACCGGTTAATGAGTCTGATCCGTCCCTTATCGCCTACATTCCACGTCTGATCCATCCCTTATCGCCTACATTCCACGTCTGATCCTCCCATCTGATAGCTTAGACCTTACCTCTCCTCCTACTTCAGAAGAAAAACGTGCTTCCGTATTTGCTCTTAGTAAGGACAGTGCGCCATGGCCTGATGGCTACAACGATATTTTCTATTGAAGTGTTTGGCCTATCATCCAGCAGGACCTCTGTCTTGACCTTCAGTCCTTCTTTTCTGGTGAAGTACTCCCAACGGTTGGACTTCTACCAACCTGATCCTTATCCTCAAGGGTGACCACCCTGCTTCTTGTGCTGATTTTCGGCCCATTAGTTTATGTAATTTCTCGAACAAATCATTTCTAAGGTTCTAACCTCTAGGTTAGCTTTGTTTCTTGAGCGTCTTTTCTCTTCCTCCCAGGTTGGGTTTGTAAAAAGATGTTTAATCACCGATAACGTGCTTTTAGCTCAGGAGTTGATTTTGCAAATTGATCGGAAGGTCCACGGGTCTAATATGGTTGTAAAGCTGGATATGGCTAAGGCATATGATCGCATGTCGTGGTTCTTCA
This sequence comes from Allium sativum, assembly GCA_030737875.1. NCBI lineage: Eukaryota > Viridiplantae > Streptophyta > Magnoliopsida > Asparagales > Amaryllidaceae > Allium > Allium sativum. The sequence continues at coordinate 1,037,826,093 of CM060916.1, read as the reverse complement.
TCATTAAGGTTCTTCAGGGGTTTGGTTTTTCTGAGCCCCTAATTGATGTTGTTTGGAGGCTTATTTCCAACTGCTGGTTCTCCGTTCTCATAACAGAGCAGCCACCTATTTTTTCAGATCCGTGAGAGGGCTTCGCCAGGGGGACCCCCTCTCCCTTACACTTTTCGTCCTTGCCGCTGAGGCCTTTATAAGGGGCTTGCACTCCCTTATGATTGCTAGGAAAATTCAGAGGTTCGACATACCTAGGGGATGCCCTATTATCTCTTCCTTATCCTTTGCTGATGACATCATCATTTTTCCTATTGGCAGTCATCAGTCTTTTCGTGGCCTTCTGGGCCTCATTCGGCAGTATGAGAGATGCTCAGGGCAACTCGTTATCTCATCCAAAAGCTTCTTCGTCCCCACGAAAGATCTTACAGCTGTTAGGGCTGCTTGGATCGAGTCTTTTTCTGGCTTCAAGGATCCTTCCGCTTTCATACCTAGGCATATTTTTATATCGAGGAAGGAAGCTCAACGCCATTTTCGATCCTATCACTGACAAAGTTAGGGGGAAGATCCTTAGATGGAATGTGACCCTACTTTCTCAGGATGGTAGGATTGTTCTCGTTAAGTCTGTCCTTGACTCCATTGGATCTCATATCTTTGCTGCTATGACTCCACGACTTCCTTTTTCCGTGCGTACCATTCCCTTGCGTCCTCTTTCTTCTGGGGATCCAAGGATAACACTTCTCATCACCATTGGATCTCCTAGAGCGTCATCTGCCGTCCTAAGAGCGAGGGAGGCCTGGGCCTCTGAAACCCTCAAGACGTTTGTGTGGCCTTTGCTTGCAAGCTTTGGGTACGATTTAAAGCGAACAATTCCGTTTGGGCTACGTTCCTCCATGCCAAGTACCGACGGCTGGCAAGTACGCATTACTCTGGTATCCTATCCTATGCTAGTGAGACGTGGAAACGGATGTAATCCATAAAGGCCATTTCAGATGCTCATGGAGGGGGTACTTCTGGGGACGACAATTCATTCTCGCTCTCTGCTGCTTGGAATTATGTGTGGATTGCCAGAGCTTCCTCTTTTCTCTTTCGTCTGGAATGTCTGAATTCCTCCAAAGGTTTCTATATTTATGTGGAAAACCATGCATAATGGTTTACCATTAGATGAAAATCTTCAAAGAATCGGTATCTCACTCGTTTCCAGATGCAGGTGCTGCAAAGCAGGAAGCACCGAAACCTCTTTTCATCTGTTGATCTCTGGGGTTTATGCTAGGTCTATTTGGAATTACTTCAGGAACCTGCTAGGTTTCCGTTGTAATGCAAACTCGTTTGAGGACTTCCTGAAGTTCCGGTGGACTTGAATTTCAAGTAAAAGTCTGCACGAAAGCCTATTTCGTTTGATTCCTTGTTTGATTTGTTGGCACATCTAGTGCACGCGGAATAAGGCAATATTTGACGAAATGGCTATGGACCCTCCGACCATCATCTAGAAAATTAGGAATGATGCTTTCCTAGCTTTCCAGGGTAGGTCGTTCAGAGGCTCGATTGGATCCCAGTCCAGGAGGTTGGCTGTTAGCTTTGACATTTCAACACTAGCAGTCACCCCCAGACAAGGTATTGGTTGATTCTTCTTTTGTGTGACTTGTTGTCTTGTTTACTTTTGTAGTCATTATATTCCCTCTCCCCCTCCCTTCCCCCCACCCAGCCCCCCACTCGGTTATTGACTTCGTTTGCTAGTTGTTCAGGTCCTGGTTTTCAGGTTGCTAGGTTGGACTTGCTTGGTGGTACTAGCTGGATGCTTTCCTACTGCTTGGGCGGACTTCTGGATCTTCAGGAGCTTCAGTGGGTATTCGATATCTTGGATGTGTTTTGAGCTTCTCTGCACACTCTTGCTTCCTTGGTTATTGGGATCCTTGTCAGTTTCTTCGGCAAGGAGGCGACCCGTCCTCGACGGTCCACGTTACTTCGCTTGTTGTCCTTCCGCCCAGTTCTCCTTTTCATTTCTGGTGTATTTTCTGTATTTTGTTTCTCGCTTTTGTGTGTGTGCATGGTTTCAGCTCTCAGCAGAAACCATTTTTGTGAGCCGTTGGGGAATGACTTGATTCTCCCTTTTGTTATGTCATATTTTTCCTTTGAAAAAAAGATAACTAATATCTTGAATGAATAAAAGTCTCTTCCCTTCCTTCACTTAAATGTATACTAGTTTCATTATTTTATAAGTAAACTTGATTTTAGGGCCAACAAGTCACAATGTTATAAGTATTTTGATATTGGTTTTACAAAGTATGCAAACTTGGATCTTTCATTCTTGACTACAATTACCCTTATAACTCAGAATTGCATTTTGATCTTGACAGAATGATGAGAATCTGATACAGAATCAAACCAGAGCTGAATTGACTTGATTCATTTTGAAAATCGGTAGAGTTTAGTTATTGATTTCTAGGAAATTGAGAGAGGAGAGAGAGGAGTGATAAAATTGTAACTTCATAGTTAAAATTCATTTCTGAAAGAAGAATATATATATATATATATATATATATATATATATATATATATATATATACAGCGGTAAAGAGAAGCCGTTGTTCGGGATGGTTTGGGGGAAAGATACTTCAATTTAAATTTGAATTTTGAAAAAATCAGTAAGTATGCCAACATACTCTTCATACATATTCGACACACATATAGAATATTTGGTAAATAATTTTGTTTTAAAACTTTTTAAAAATATAAAACTATATGTAATGATTTAAAACTTTGCGAAACTATTTAAACACAATGCGACAACCCAAATCCCAGTGGGTCCAGATTTTTTGTAAAATACTGAAGTCCAAGTCCTTTGAAATTCTAGTTGGGTGTTTAGTATCACGCAAATCGGCAAAGACAATATATCTTAGCTCAATAGGTATCTCAATAAATAACTCAAGATGGGTGTTTTGTATGTCGATCCACTTTAGGTTAGAGAAGAAATAAGCACTATATCGACGTACTTGATACTTGTTTAATACAAGACTCACAGATGATCGCTGCTATTTAGCCCCTATTCTCTGCACTAGCTTATAGTATTACATAGTAATACTCTTTGTCATTACGGGTCTCGGGGTGGGACGTTACGTGTATCAAAGTAAAAATATTAAAAATATAAAATTTCCTTTTGAAATGATTTTGAATTTTTTAAAAATATGAATACTTTGTTAACATTTTGTAAAAGAGATAGATAGAGATCAGATAAGTGCAACTAGAGTTTTAACATTTAATCTAAGACTTAGTAACTTATCTAAAACATCTTGAATATTTGAACTCTTCAATATTCCTAAGTTTTCATTCTTTGATTCTTGAATCTTCATATCAACATCAATCTGAGTTTTCTATCTTGATATTGTACAATCTTCATTATCAACACCTATTTAAATAACCTATACCATATACAATATATACCTAGATAATCATTAGTGATATGTATTAATATAATTTATATCATTACCTGAGGCTGTTATCATCGAAATTATCATTCATAGTACTAAGAATCTCCCTATTTTTAATGATGACAGCTTTTTATAAAATATATCTTAACTCTTCCGAAATCCATGAACTTCCTTTAATATGTGCACATTTTTATCCTCTTTGTCATCAACAAAACTACTATTTTTCAAAAATAATTATTTTTAATCCTAGCAAATCCTATCTTTTAGTCTCCTTAAATATATTCCAAATAGTTATGATGTTTGTATGATAAGTGAAAACACTAACCATTAAAGGTATCTGAACCAAACTATATATTTATTTATTCTTAATCCATAAGTATACTTACGTTTTTATCAAACTAATCCAAAACTAGTATAAGTAAATACAAAAAAAAAATATGGAAAGTGTGTGTGTTCGTCTATGCAGTTAAAGCCCCGCTAAAGCCCCGCAATATCCCCGCTATAGCCTGTAGCGCCCTTCAATCGCTACGCTATTTCAATTTAGCACTGATGAACAGTAGACCCATTTGTAGCCCTGCTATTTCCCGCTGCATCCGCTAAATCAACGCTTTTTACCATCCGCTTTAGCAATATTAATATATAAAGGTTGATTAGACTAATTCTCTTTTAAAAAATATCAATGAAGTTAGTGTAAAGAGCTAATTTTAAGACATTAATGTCCAATATATTCCGGAAATCTATTATAATCATCAAATCTAATGTGTGTTACCATGATATTCTTTGATTATACTATATAAGATTAATTAATGTTAGTTTCTTCTACACATATAATGTGAAAATGACAATTAATTAATTTTAAATATTTGGTTTCACATTTTATGAACCTTTTTGCGCCTCCGCTATTTCCCCGCTTTATCCCCGCTATACCTTTTTGCACCTCCACCGCTATGGAACCGCTGAGCGCTTTAACTGCCCAGGTGTTCGTGTATATATACACAAATCTATTAGGATTTCCTAATGATTTGGGACCTGTAAATAAGGCAAAATGGATAAGGTATAGATAGAAATTTCCTTTTTGGTCGATAAGATTTTTATTTTTATCAAAGCAAACTTCACCCACACAATGGACCTCATTATCATCATCATCATCATCTTCTTTCATATCTTCATTTTCTTTCTCTTCTTCTTCTTCTTCCTCTTCCTTCCTCTTCTTCGTTGTTATGAATGGGATTATGAATGGATATGTCTAATGACTTATCCTCGATGATAATTGGATTTACAGAATTATCTAGAAGATGTTTCAATAAACTTCAGGGGATCTTTCCTTGTTCTTATTCTTTTTCCATTCTAATTTGCATGACTTGCAACTCAGTTAACATTCCAAGGGAGTTCTTTATTTCTTCTTCTATTTTGGAAATCCTTGCCAACATTGTGTGTTGAAACGGGCCTTGATAAGGGGATGAGAATGAAAAAGTTGGTGTTTTATTGTTTAAAGGGGAAGCCATTACCTAAAGTTTTTAATAGTTTACTACATAGAAAATGAAGCAGAATTAAGAGGAAATTGGAATTGGTATGGTTTATATAATTACAAAACTGTTTTAGAAAGAACCTTTTTTTTTTTTATTTCGTTATACGTCGGCGTATGCTACCCTAGTATGTCGACATGCTTAGTTAATTTTCTAATGTTTGTTTATATTTTAGTGTTAAATTTTAGATAAAGAACACATGCCTAATTCACTTTTTAATTCAATAAATGAGTTTTGATTCAAGGTTCCGGTGAATGTATCGGCCAATGAATAGATCGGCTATTTGATTTTCAGTATTAACATATTTATATAATAAAGTTATAATTTCTTTATTTATATTATATCTTTGGAAATGATGTGTAACATCAATATATCTAGTCCTAGCATGATGAGTTGAATTTTTACTCTTTTTGCTCTGTTTTCTCTGAGATAATGGCGTCATGCCTGAATGTGTTATGTTTGAATCTCGCAATCATCTCTCTCCTTTGCATTCATATCTCTTACCACCTCTGAGGCTCTGACCACCACGTCTTTCACCTCCAGTATCCTCCAATGATCCCTCTCAACCTATGCCATGCCAATCTATTTGTCAGCGCTTTAAATGGGAAAGAGGAAAAAGGACAATACTTGTTATATGGGTGTTGCAGCCTTGTGCTCTACCTCAATGACACGTTATGGTCGGTCCTTATCTTCGGCCACCCCTCCCCTTGGGGGTTTGATAAATTCTAGGAACTGAAGCATTGTTGATTTTTGACATCATCAATACAGGTAAGTATGACCTAACTCCTCTCTTCGACGCTGCTTTGGTCAGTGAACAAAAACCATGGTCTTAAACTGAGCATTTGAATGTTTTGGGTGATAAAAGTATTGATAAATTTGGCATTAAATTTGTAGGAAACATGGATGAAGGTGTCGATGTGTGTTCAGGTTGTGTTAATGGTAGAATGTGGCAGTACCTCCCAGTCCTTTTGCTGCCTCATCATAAAGCCTTACCTATCAACACTGTCAAGCTGTTTGTGATAATGAGCCAGTCAAAACAGATTTAAAATCATGGACAGCCTTGTTCTCCTCCCTTTCCAGAATTGCTAGTGACTACGTTCCACGTGATTTTTCTTTTCCGGAAAGCGGTATCCCACCAGAAGATTTTGTACAAGCGGGTGTCTCACATTGAAAGGATTTTCTTATCATTTTTTTTTCTCAATTCCAAAGCTAGTTATTTAGAAGTTCGTGAATATTGCCACACCAGGTGGAGACTGAGAAGGGGCTAACATGTGTACTTTGTTGATGGTATGTGTTGGGTAAACTTTAAAAACATTATTAATGGGGAATAACAAAATGAAGGGACAAGTGTCTTACAGGTGAAAAGGCAAGAGAAGTTAATGGTCTTTATGTTCATTCATGAAGGGTAGTGTCCTTGATTCAAAAGTCATGTTAATTAATGATGTGTCTGTTCGTGAAGAGTCGTGTCCGTTCATGAAGAGTCGTGTCTGTTTGTTAAGTGTCATGTCCGTTCGTCAAGAGTCGTGTCTATTCGTGAAAAGTCGTGTCTATTTATGAAGGGTTATGTCTATTGGAGTTATAAGGTCATGTAGACCACTATATAAATAGGGGTGGTCATTTTGTATGTGAAGTGAGAGAACTAAGAGAGGAACTAAGTGAGAAAAAGAGCAAAAAAAGAAGAAAAAAGTGTGAGGGGATTAGTCTGAGAAGAAAAAAAAAAGTGTTTGTAATGAAAGTTGAATTGAAAAAAGTAAAAAATTTGTTGTGTATCCTCTTCCTTCTCATCGATATTAATTCCTCTTCTTATCAGTTTTTACAAATTGGTATCAAAGCTTCCGTTTTTACAAATTGGTATCAGAGCGGGAAGACAATGAAGTTTTTGAGAATGGGGCAACTTATGGAGAAGGGATACTCGGTATTCATGAAAAACCGGGTACTACAGCTGAAAGACAATGAAGGGCGTCTAGTTGCTCGAGTCGAGATGGGGAGAAATCGGATGTACAAATTGAAATTAAGAAGTGTGCAGGAAAAATGTTTGCGAGTTAACGTAGAAGACAAGGCGTCACTGTGGCATCTTCGCTTTGGTCATCTATATAGTGGTGGTCATTTAGTTGTAGGTAAAGAGAAAAAAAGAGAGGAAAAAAAGAGAAAAAGAGAGAAAGTGAAAAAAGAAAGTTAAGAAATATTGTAAGAGTGAGTGAAAGCAAGTAAGAAAGAAATTAAGAATAATAAAATTTTAATATTGTTTTCTCTTCTTCTTCAATCCAACAAATTGGTATCGGAGCTAGGTCGAAATAATGGGATTTCTATTCTTTATGTCGTTCGTTCTCACAAAGGAAAATTATGAAAGATGGAGTAACAGAAAAAAAAAGAACAGTTGATCTCCAAAGGGTTATGGGAGATTGTGGAGAGTGGCTATGAATGGCCAAAAGATGTTAAAAATATGATGAAGAAAGAGAGTGAGGCATTCACAAGCTTGAGAAAGAAAGATCTTCAAGCCTTTATGGTGCTGAGTGAGAACGTTGATAAAGAAGCATGGTGTCATATTAATGGAGAAAAAACGGCAAAAGATTCATGGGAATTGTTGAAAGAGGTGTATACAAACGAGGATGTTGAGATGGTAGAGGTCGAAGAAGTAATTGAAGAAGATGATGAAGAGGAGGTCGAAAAAGCTAAAGAGGAGCTAATGAGAAAGAAAGCTATAAAAGATAAAATTGTGGTTCCAGAATCCAAAGAAGATGATGATGTAAAAGAAAAGAAAAATAAAGTTGTTGACCTTGATGATGACAAGGAAGAGGTGGACGATGAAGTGAAGAACGATGCTGAGGATGATGGCTATGAGGATAGCGAAGGAGATGAAAACGAGAAAGATGAAAATGAAGAAGGCGATGTTAAGGAGAATAAAGAGAATAATAGAGCAAAAGACAAGGACAAGCACGAAGGGAAGAGTGAAAAAGAGCCTGAGATGGAAAGGAAAGTTCCGGTTCGTGAGGATTGGTGGGACATGAAAATGAGGGAATCTTTGCTAATTCCGGATGAACCACCAGTCAAAGAAGATGAAGTAGTGACAATTATATTAGATGAAAAAGAAATATTGAATTGCAGTTTCTTTCAGACGAGTGGGAAAAGGAACAAGAAAGAAGGCAAGGAGGATATTTCGGAAGAAAATGAAGGGCTAACTGGTGACGTATACAAACCGCCCTGAAAGACTAAAGCATTTAAAGTTTACGGGGGAGTTTTGTTGGGTAAACTTTAAAAGCATTATTAATGGGGAATAATAAAATGAAGGGACAAGTGTTTTATAGGTGAAAAGGCAAGAGAAGTTAATGGTCTTTATGTTCATTCATGAAGGGTAGTGTCCTTGACTCAAAAATCATGTTAATTAATGATGTGTCTGTTCATGAAGAGTCGTGTCCGTTCGTGAAGAGTCGTGTCTGCTTGTTAAGTGTCATGTCCGTTCGTCAAGAGTCGTGTCTATTCGTGAAAAGTTGTGTCTATTTATGAAGGGTTATGTCTATTGGAGTTGTAAGGTCATGTAGACCACTATATAAATAGGGGTGATCATTTTGTATGTGAAGTGAGAGAACTAAGAGAGGAACTAAGTGAGAAAAAGAGCAAAAAAGGAAGAAAAAAGTGTGAGGGGATAAGTCTGAGAAGAAAAAAAAAGTGTTTGTAATGAAAGTTGAATTGAAAAAAGTAAAAAATTTGTTGTGTATCCTCTTCCTTCTCATCGATATTAATTCCTCTTCTTATCAGTTTTTACAGTATGTAATATTTTAGGCTCTTTATAGTGGAGAAAAGAAGGCGGTGTTAGAACTAGATCCTTCAATCATTGATGGCAAACTTTTATTGTCACATCTTGAAATCCATCTATTGGTCGACTAGAGAGAAGATCCTATCTATACCTATACGGTTAGGTATCATGCACCTACCGACCTTCCTTCAGACCTTAGTGGAATTATTTCGATAACAAGTCGTATTGGTAAGTTTAGGTGCTTTGATGCAAACATGGTAGCTAGAGAACATTTTGTCTTTGTGAGAGCTTTGATTGAAATCACCCAAGATAGACTGCCCCTTTAGTAGATCAAGGTTAGTATTGACGATCATGGTAGCTTTGTTAATGCTAGCTGTAGTTGGAAGCTCGATATTTGCCTTGTATGCCATTCTTCTGGACATAACTCTGTTGATTGTAAACTTACTAGTGACATGCCGGTTCCAAATAAGTTTCACCTTTCTCATCTGCTACTTAGGATGTGGGTTCCTGAACCTATTCCGCTACTTCCTACAACAAGCGATTTGCCTGCGGTGTTAGATATTACTTTGGTTTCTTCTGTTTATCTTCTCCTCGTGCCTTTGGCCTCTAGTTCTCCCATGGTTACTGCTAAGTTACATGTTCCCATTATCAAGACTCCTGTTTTTGAGGTAATTATGTGATCTATTGAAGATCAAGTTTGGGTTCATAGTCGTCAAGTATGAGGTACTCTCCTATCAGTGATACTTTCTGCAGTTTCATTCACTGATGACATATGTGATCCAAGGAAGGTTGTATATGAGAAAGTTGGTGACAGTGTTTAGATTATCACTGTTGGTAAGGTCGACGAAATAAATAAATCAAAGTTTTTTGAGACATTTTAGGATAGGGATTTCATTTTACATTCATTCAATACATGTTATGTGCCTAAGCTTGCCCTAGCGTTTTCCAGCTTTACCCTTGTTGGTCCTTCCAACAACACATGTAGATCCTCTGCTTGTGCGGGGGCTAGTTCTTGTGACTTTAGCTGGTATTTTAGGCATTCTGTCTAACTCCTGTACTTAATTATATTTTTAGTGTTGAAGCACTGTGTTTCTCTCTTGCATTGTATTGTACGGTGTTCTGACACTTCAAACCAGGTCTTGTTATTTTGTGTCTACGATGAACATCTTCTCTTCCTTTTCTAATAAAGGATAGCAATTATATAGAGTAGATATTCAATCATTCCTTAATACAATTTCTAATCACCATGTTTAGAATTTTATGCTTTATTTAAATTTTCATTTATTGACATATGGATTGGTTTTTCAATATCATTCGACATTCTAAATTTCTTTACTGAATCCTTAGCATACTTTTCTTGGCATATAAATATTCCATTATTTAGTTATTTTATTTGAAGTCCTAGGAAATAATCTAATTCTCTTATATAACTCATCTGAAATTTCTAAAAATTCTTTATTTAATTTATCATCTGTAGATCAAAAAATAATATTAGCTACATATATTTATATTAATTGAATATCATTTTTATTCCTTTTAATTAATAAAGTATTATCTACTTTATCGATTTTGAAGTTAGGTTAAAGTAAATAGTATTTAAGTCTCAAGCTCTAGGAGTCTGTTTAAGACCATATAAAGCTTTCTTTAGTTTAAATATGTGGTTAGGAAAATTTTCATCTTTATAGCATAGGGGTTGCTCTACGCATACATCGTCCTCTATAGAACCATTTATAAATGCACTCCTAACATCCATTAGGTATAATTTTAAATTATTATGATTTGCGAAAGCAAGTAAGAGTCTAATAGCTTTTAATTTTGCTATGGGTTTAAAGGTTTCATTCTGTTCAATTCCTTCTTCTTGACACTACCCTTGCATGAATAATCTGGCTTTATTTCTTATAACTTCTCCATGTTCGTTCTTTTTACTTTTATGTTCATTCATTTTACTTTTATACACCCATTTAGTTCTAATTATTGATTTGTTTTCTTGTCTTAGGACTAATTTCCAAACATTATTTCTTGTAAATTGATTTAATTCCTCTTGCATTGCAAGAATTCGAATCATCAACAGATGCTTCTGCTGGACTTTAAGGTTCAATAGTTGAGAGAAATGCAACATTGCTCATTTTATTTAATTGATTTCTTGTTTTAGTGAAAGATTATATGTTTCATAATATATTTTCTATAGTATGATCTCTTAAAATTTAGTTCTTTATTAGGATGTAATTATTTTGAAGTATCATTATTTTCATTTTTATTAAACTCGTTATCTAACAGTTCACCTAGAAATTTTCTTGCTAGTTATTCTTATTATTGAATGCTTTTAAGTTCTCATCCAGTGAAATATATAGTGTTTCTTCAATGGTTTTAGTTCTAGTATTAAAAACTCCATAGGCTCTACTTATATTTCAATATCCAATAAAAATTCATTTTTCTGATTTAGAATCAAATTTATCAAATTATCTTTTTTTGGCAAAGTCAATCGTTTTTTATAGTGATCTATAACACTTACTATTATAACAAATAACAATTACAAAAAATACAGAAGATTGGCAAACTGCCAATTTAGTACAATCGGTTTTTAAAGTGGACCGTCCACAATTTTTTTTTGGTAAAACTGACTGGCTTTTAGAGTGGTCTGTAATACTTTTTATTATAACAAATAATAAATACATGATTATAGGAGTTGATAGATTGTCTAACTATTAATTTCGGTTTTTAAGTTGGACTGTATACCACAAGACTGCTACTAACCTAGCTTATATCATAGGAGCTAATCTAAGAGATTAGACTACTCTAAGTTTCCTAAATAACTAACTCAAAATTCTATCGCATAGGTACCACATTACATGACTTATAGATTGCTGAATTGATGTCAAGGTAACAAAAGATATGTGACAAAACACCAAGACAAGTGTGCAGAGTGCAAATCAGAATTACTACCCAAACATCCAAAGCTACAACAAAACAGCCATAACAACATGGAGCTTGGTCAATGAAAACACACCAGGATAGAGGGGAGATTGCCAACCTAGAAGCATACATAGTGAATTGACTAAAATTAACTTTATATCAAAGCCTTGAAAACCACACAAAGCACTGCCTAATAGATTCCAAGACATAGCATCATCATCAAAAAAAAAAAAAAAGAACAATCCATCACATTATAACTCATATAATCAAACTAAAAACAAAAAGACTAGGGACAAGAGAGTGGAAGCAAAACCAAACCATGTATAACAACGTTACTACTGAAGCATATGTCTTTTGCCGTGGATGATGGATACAAAGGGTAGTGGTGCTTCGACGAACAACAGCATAACCTACATATCCTAAGCTCCACATAGCCAAAAAAAGCAAATAAGAAAAACCAACTTCATGCTTAAAACTCCTACTATATGAGACACAAACCACAAAAACTCAAAACTCTCCAACTAAAGCAGAACCAAAGCCTTCCTAAAAAACAATTTCGTTCAGCTGTATGAAAGTCACAATGTGAGGAAAATCAAGGGGCGTACAGCTAGGCAGAAAACTAGATAGTCGGAGTTTCCACGCAAGAACCAAGCTTCAGCGGATCTTCATAATAGTAGGATAAAAGTCGCATGCGTTTTTGACGAACGGTAACAGGGTATTTAAGTGTGGCATTTGAGCATGGTGCATTAGTGAACAGAGAATGCGTTTTTTTTTGCTGCGAACGGGGTATTTGAGCGTGGTATTTGTGTAATTTGTATTTTTTTTGTTTTGAAAATTAAATACTGGTTACATATCAAAAAAATTAGTACGTGTACTAATACTAATTTTTAGGTACTACGTACTAGTTCATAAAAAAACCAAATACAACAGAAATACAATAAAACAATGACATGAAAATTCTACTTTATCCGTAGCAATAGCCCAGGGATTAAGGACTTGAACCATGGTAATAGTGGTGCGGATTCGAAACCCGGAATGACATGCTAAAAGCTTACCATGTGCATATACTAAGATCAACCACTTTTGTGATGCTCACGGACCGGGCTAGGTGCACTAGGGAGGGTTTTACGACTTCGATCGGTTTCCCTCCTGAACAAATTCAAAAAGAAATTTTTACTTGTTAGCACCACCTTGTTTTATCAGAAAAGTTTGGTATTCTTTGTGTGGCGTTAAGCTGCAAGCCTTGAAACCAACCAACTTTTCACTATATCGTCGTGAAGAACAGTGAATACCTCTTTCTTGTCGGGTTCCATTACAAATAATATTGCTTCTGCAATATCAAATTCGCCTCCTTCTCCAGTGATGTGCAGTTTTCGGTTGGCCATACCAAAAAATAGAAATGCAAATTGAATAAAAAAACATATATGTTGTATAACTGAAAATAACAAAAACAACATTAATAAAAAACCTGTTTTGATGCTCGGATTTGATTGGAAGAAGTTAGAAGGAAGAGATGGATTGTGAAGGAAAGTGTTGAGAGGTGGAAAAAGGAGGGGATGTTTTATATAGAAAAGAAGCGGAATGTTAGAAATTGGACCATTGCGTCTGATGCGTCGGATGCTAATGGTCCAATTTCTAACGTTTGGCATTGCGCCTTTGGACTATTGTGGAGCGTGGTACGCGTCCGACGCCACACAAACATTAATGTGACATCTTTTGCCTGCGAACGACACCTTAGTAGATCTGAGATTTAGAAACGTGGTTGAGTGGAGTACTCTAATTGAAACCCCTGGCACATCATAAGCTAGATCGAACTGAAAAAGGAAGATGAGCAAAGGAAAAAAAAATCAAAGAACCTACGAGAGAAAAAGAGGAAAGAAGGAGGCGATCTATATGCCATTTCAAGGGTTCGACAGATGCATTTCATGATGAATATTAAAGTTACCCTATTGTTCCAAATTATTTTTAGCATTTAAAAATAAAACATTTACTGCCAAAAACTAAGCACTCCAAATGTTGCAGTCATATATAGTATTAACTTTCGTCGATTGAAAATGGATATGTTAATGAATCATAACATCAGAAAACACGGGAATATGAAAAAGTTTCAAATGACATTGATTAATAAATTTTCGCTATAAGTTCCCTTTCAAAAACCAATTATAATTATTAAAAAATACAGTCACAAGAGCGATATATGATGATGCCCCTTTGATTGATCAGAGTCTAAATATAGGTAATAAGCATTATTCTTTTCATACATGCATCCAAAATGATAAAACACATAGCGGAAAAAAGCTCTTAAATTGCTAATTGCCTCCTGCATGTCTCTGGAAGCCTATTCGTAGAAAAAGAACCTGAAAAACCTTAACTCTTAACCTACTTAAATGAGTACTGAAGAGTATAAGGGGAAAATAAAAACTTTGGGTCAATCAAAAAGTCTGGCGTGAATAATAATTTAACTACCGATCCCAATGGATATCTAGTGAGACCATGCCCGTAGTATAATGGGTTTCCCTCTCATTATTATCTAGCTGCATAAATAACCATCCTCTGCTTCTGCACAATCAATGGTAAGAATAATAATGATAATGTGCAACATGCAACATACAGTGGATTCCCCATCTCAGTTTTCCTTATTAACTATCCTAATAGTTTTATGATTAGCCGACTTATTACAAGTTATCTACTTGTCTACAAGTTAACCACTTGTGAATTAAATATGAGATTAACAATCCCATATCAATTTGGGGATTACCCATACTTGTTGTATATAATAGGATTACCGTACCTTGACTGAGAGCCTTTATTTCCTTTTCAATCTTGTTTCCCAAGATTGTTTAGGCCTATTAGTAACCCCAATTCACATGCATGATGGTTTGATCTCCCATGGTGTCCCCAATATATGTAGAAATCAAGTGCAATTTATATAACCATTATTATCGAACATGAGCATCATGTTGTTGACTAAATAAATATAACATTCAAATGATAAGTGTGGTTCCCTACTGAAACATCCTATAAGAAAACAGGCATGACATCCCTATCAACCCTATCCCCTTTCGAGTTTCAAAGCCAGTATATGTAGAGCACTATAGATATTATCCAAACAAAATAAGCTCTGTCGACATGAATAATGGTGACACGGTATTGAGGCTAAAGCCTCACGCTATTTTGAAAACAATTTATAAAGTTCTCCTTGTTGACATTGTCGAAACCAACATGCCATAAAGGCAATAGTCTCGAACTTTGAAAGCTGGTTTAAATGCTTCTTGCCAAACACAACTATTACTACAAGGAAAAGAGGTGTTACCCGATACGTATTTTAGAAAAGAAGATTTGAATAAGGCTTATCGACTAGATACTAACACCAAGGGTTTTATTTGAAAATAGACTCTATCAACACGAATAGTGGCGACAAGGTTGAAGGAAATATCCTTGGTCTTTTTAAAACAATTTTAAGAAATAAGTTAGAAACAACCCTTTCAACATCAACTATGTCGATAAGGATGAAGGCAATAGCCTATGCACTTCGAATAAATCCTTATCAACATTGATTGTGTCGAAAAGCTACAAAGGAAAGTGAACCTATTTCAACCATATCGAAGGAGTATTGAGGCGATAGGCCTCTAAAGTTATCAAAACAAGATTTTGGAAAATGGATTTTTTTTCAACCCTATCAAAAGAGTATAGAGGTGATAGCCTCTAAAGTTTTTTAAAAAAGGTTTTAAGAAAACAAATTCCTTTGACCCTGTCAAAAGAGTATTTAGGCAATAACCGTCATAGTTTATAAAACATAGTTTAGAAAAACTAACCCCTTAACCCTTTGACCTCGTCAAAGGAGTATTGAGGCAGTATGCCTCAAAGCTTATACTAAATTAAGGTTCGGGAAACAACACCTTTCGACCATGGAAAATGAGGGTGAAGGGGATAGGCCTCCTAAGTCTAAAAAACAGAGTTTTAGGAAATTTCCCTTTTCGACTCTATTTTAAGGTCTTGTATGGAGTGACTAACTTTTAAAGCATAATGCAACTGATCATGACCCAATCGATGGCGATGATGAAGACATGCTTAGATGCCTATTATACCATACTTCATGATATTTCAAGCATCAAGGAGGATCATGGCGAAGGGATCTTTCGACCATGTCGGAGGGGCTATTGTAACGACCCGAATTCTACGCATCATAGGATCGTAGAATATTTATTTCTGTCACATACGAAGTCGTATGGTCATGTAACTTTGGGAGACGACTATTAGGGTCATTTCCCATGTTCATGATTTTTCCCGATTTTTAAATGACCATTTTACCCCTAGTTGGCACTGTTTTGGCCATAACTTTTGACTGGAAAGGAATTTTGACCTGAAACCACTTCCATTGGCTCCGGATGATGGTTTCTCTTTCCGTAGAGTGGTTACATTAGCCAAACGGACTCACCGTTTGGGAGATATGGCTGAAACAAGTTTCAGATGGTGAAAAACAGCTTAATTGGGCTTAAACGGGTGATTAGCAGCTAGGCCCAAGGGGAATTTCGGGTTTAGGGGTATATAGGTGCTGATTAGGGTTAGAAAACATTCCTTTAGACATTTTCCAGCCGCCACTTTCATTCCTCTTGACCTAGCCATGGCCTCCACTCTCTAAATCTCTCTAAAACACCCAAAAATCACTTCCTAATTAAAGATTAGGCTTAGCAAACATCAAATCAAGGAGTATTAGCACGAGAACCGAGGTAGAGCTGCTGTGTAAGATTGGGAACAACGCCAAATCAGAGAATATTTCAGTTTTGGGGTTTTAGTTGTGGCCAAGGTGAGTGATAGCATCGTTTTGACACTAATTACAGTTAATTAAGGGTAATTAGTGAAGATTAGCGAATTTATACACTAATAAATTCTGGAAAAATATTTAGAAATTCTTAAATAATATTTCATGCCTCTGTTATAAAATTTGGACGATTTGATTAAGTTTTACTAAGTATGTGCTTAAACATGATTAAGAAGGATTATGGGAAAATGTGAGGTTTTAGCCACTTTTGATCTATTTTGATTCATTTGGATTGTTGTTTGATGTTTGGGGTTGCTCTCACATATTGCTATGACTCTATGGTATGTTATATGATTGATTAGAATAGTTAAATTGGCCGAAAACGTCGTCAAATGGCGTAGAAAGCTCGCTGGAAAGTTGCAGAAATGTGCAGGTCCCGAACCGGTTCGGATCGGAGTAGGGGTCGGATCGGACTAGTGAACTGGCCAAGGGAATCCGAACTGGATTGGGACTTGTCACTGGAAGGAGCTTGGCAGGAAGGAAGGCCATTGCTTAGAGTTGGAGCGGAGCAATAGAGCAGATCGGATCGGAGAAAGGGAACAGGACGGATCGGAGCAGGCAAACAACAAACAGAAGGAATCAGATCGGATGAACTACCTCCGAACCGAACTCAAGCAGAGACACCCGAACCGAACCGATATCTGAAGGGGGAGAATCACTGAACCGACCCGACCCGGAGGAAGACACCGACCCGACCCGAAGTGGACTACCGACCCGAACCGATGAAGGTGATGACTACCGAACCGAACAGAATCCTAGAGCTGCTGCTGCACGACAACTCTTCTGAAGACCCACTCCAATTCGATCAAAACCCGAGATGCAAAGGAAGTCCAAATGAGAAGTTAGAGCTCAAGATTTAGATGGGAATCAACGAGTTCGCTTCATGGTTGGGCTTTGCTGCGGGACGCGTGCCAAGGAGTTATCGACGTCTATAGCTTAGGACCACTATGGTAGGAGGTACGAAGGCGGATTCAGGGCCATTATGGCATCGGTAGAACCAAGGGCTACGACCAATGAAGTGGGTCATTGAAATGTTTGGTCATGACTCCAAGTGTTTGGCTTGGTCACAGCAGGGTTTCTACAAGTCGGGATTCGTCGTTACCTCAGTTTGTCTAGTGTTCCAAAGTGGTAGATGTCGTACGCTTTACGCACTGAGTGAGAGATGTGAGGATGGTTGCTATGGATGATTTGTCTGCTATCATTGTGACATGCACACCCCACCCCCGTATTCTTACACTATTTATTATGGCACCTTGGAGTATTGTACGGTATGTGGTACTAACTCTTTGGTTGCAGGTCCAGGTTCAGGTATGGTTTAGTATACCTGTTATTACTCTGTTTAGATGCTTATCGCTCATACCAGGCTTTATGTCTGACCCAGAGTTTTATGTCTCTTCTTATTACTCTGGGTGCTCACACGAGCAGACTAGAGACAGGTTAGCTGGTGATGCACGGGTAGATGATCCGGAGACGAGCAGGAGGCTTCCACGTAAAATATATACATAATATTCTCCCTGTATTGTTGAAGATCACTGCTTGGGCATTGGTGGTGCATCTTCTGCTTTGGTTTTCTTTTGTTAGAGACAGTAAATTTGGAAAGTTGTAATAAGCTGTATTTGGATTTCCGCTGTTCTGATGTTGACATTGATTATTAGTTATCAGCTTATGCACTGTCTCGCCTGTTTTATGTCAAGTATGTTATTATTATATTTTATCCCATGCGCTGTGAGACATTCTACAGGTTCCTTGATTAGTTCATTCTCTTCTTTTCTTTCTTCTGACGACCGTCCCGTACTAGTCGGGCATGTGTACAGCGCACTTTCGGAGGAAATGCAGGCTGGTGCGGAGCGGGCCGTCACACTTGGTATCAGAGCGAGGTTGCGTAGTTAACCTAGGGAAGTTATCAGGGAGAGATAATATACGTATACGAGAGAGCGTATTTGTGATTACTTTGGTTTTTAAAAGCTATATATATATACTATTAGTAGTATAAGGATGAAGTCGTACTACACTAGCACCACTATGGAGTCGTTAATCATTTCCTTTTTCAGATTGACGATGAGCCGATATGTTAGAGGTACCGGTAGGGAAGCCAATAATGGGAACGCTGCTGACATGAGGACGATGTTTACTGACCTCATGAGAGAGATGCTTAGAGATGTACAGAGGGCAGCTCCCAATGGTGGAAATGGTGGTGGTCCAATAGTGCAGGCGCCAAGTGTCGACTTCGCCAAGCTGAATAAGGATTATACTAGCCTTGGTGGGAAGCCGTTTCACGGAACAGAGTCGGCCACGGATGTTCAAGATTGGTTGGATAGTTGCGAACGTATCTTCGAGGATTTAGGTATCGAGGATGCGATGAAAAGAAAGCTAGCGTCCCGTCAGCTGCAAGGGCGGGCAATGAGTTGGTGGAATGCTATAAAGGCAGCTACTCCCGAAGATCAGATTACTTGGGAACAGTTTAAAGCTCGCTTTAGCGAGAAGTTCATTCCGGCTGCTCAGAAGTCAGTGCTGTTTAAGAAATTCTTGGAGCTCAAGCAGAATAGCAGAGCTGTCTCGGAGTATATTGCTGAATTTGACACTTTGTCAAAATATGGATTATCTCTTATTGATACTGCCGAGAAAAAGAATGAGAAATTCATAACCGGTTTGGACCAGTACTTGGGAGAAAAACTTATTAACCACATCGATGAGTCGTTTGAGTCGATTGTAGGGAAAGCATTGAGGTCAGAAAGTCTCTACCCTAAGCCGAAGACTGAGGTTGCATCTGCAGAAGAGCCAAAACCACAAGCAAGTGGTGGAGGCAAGGGTGGTTCCCAGAATAAGAGAAAGCAGAATCAGGCTAAGGATGGCCAGAAGAAAAAGAATAAGCAGGATGTGGAGTGCTTCAGCTGTGGTAAGAAGGGCCATTATGCTAGTAATTGTCGGGCCAAGCCAGCGGATAGGAAGTGCTTCAATTGTGGCCAATTGGGACATCACAAGGACAAGTGTCCACAGCCCCCTAAGGAAAAGCAAATGGTGAAAGCATATGCCCTTAATGCTATTCCTTCTTCGTCGAATGCCCCAACTGCGGCGGAGAAGGGAAAGAATGTCGTCATTCAAGGTATGCTTTCTGTTTATGATGTTCCTGTTAGAGTTTTGTTTGATACCGGAGCTTCCAGTTCTTTCATATCTAGTGACCTGGTAGATAGGTTGGGATTGGAGCCCGAGATTGTCGATAGACCTTTAGTAGTGACGAACCCGATTGGTGGTTCGACTAGCCTTAGCATGATTTGTCGTAACGTGGTCTTATCGAGTCATGGATGCATGTTTGTTTGTGATTGCTTTGTTTTGGGCTTTACTGGGTTTGGCATTATTTTGGGAGTAGATTGGCTCCAAAGATACGGGGTGGTGGTAGACTGTGAGGGCTTGTTGGTGACAGCTAGAGCGGATGATGGGCGGAGGATAGTGTTTGGTGGTCTACCCAGTAAGGGGGTATTGGCTAGTTTTCTAAACTCCCTCGACATTCCGCATACTGAGTTGTCAGGTTTGCCCGTGGTTGGCCAGTATCCGGATGTTTTCGAAGAAGTGACCGGACTTCCACCACACCGAGAGATTGAGTTCCGTATTGATTTGGTAAAAGATGCCAGGCCTATAGTGATGCCACTTCGTCGTATGGCACCAAGAGAGCAGCGAGAGCTCGAGGTGCAAGTCAGCGATCTTTTGAAGAAGGGATTTATCAGAAGGAGTGTTTCTGAATGGGGAGCACCAGTTGTGTTTGCTACCAAGGCAGATGGTTCCCTTCGTTTGTGTGTAGACTACCGCGAGATGAATAAAGTGACGAGGAAGAATAAGTATCCTCTACCGCGGATAGATGATTTGTTCGATCAGTTGAGTGGCGCGAGAGTATTTTCTCAGTTGGATCTCGCAACAGGTTTTCATCAGCTTAGAGTGGAAGCTGAGAGTATAGCTAAAACGGCATTTCGAACGCCGTCTGGGTTTTATGAGTGGTTGGTCATGCCATTCGGGCTGACCAATGCCCCAGCATATTTTGTGGATCTTATGAATAGGGTATTCAGAGATCAGTTGAATAAGTTTGTCCTTGTGTTCGTTGATGATATTTTGGTCTATTCGAAGACAGAGGAAGAACACAAGGAACATTTAAGAGTAGCAATGGAGGTGTTGAGAAAACACCAATTGAAAGCCAAGTTTTCTAAGTGTCACTTCTGGAAGAGGGAAGTGAGGTTCTTGGGCCATGTTGTATCAGAGAATGGTATTGCCGTGGACCCGGCAAAGGTGGCTACGGTACAGGATTGGCCTACGCCCAAGAATGCAACAGATGTAAGAAGTTTCTTGGGGTTAGCGGGATATTATTGTAAGTTTATCCAAGGTTTCTCCAAGATAGCAGCACCATTGACCCAGTTGACCAAGAAGAATCAAGCTTTTGTCTGGGATGAAAGGTGCGAGAATGCATTCAAAAGTCTAAAGGACAAGCTGACAAGCGCACCAGTGTTAGTCATTCCTAAGGGGGATGAAGAGATGACGGTATACACGGATGCCTGTGGTACCGGACTGGGTGCTGTATTGATGCAAGGCGGTAGGGTTGTAGCTTACGCAAGTCGGCAATTGAAACTGCACGAGAGAAGATACCCTACCCATGATTTAGAATTGGCAGCGATCGTGTTCGCGTTAAAGATGTGGAGACACTATCTCTTGGGAGAAAGATTTGAGCTTTTTACAGATCATAAGTCGTTAAAGTATCTCTTCTCTCAGAAAGATCTGAATCTCCGTCAGCAGAGATGGTTAGAGTTCTTAGCTTCCTATGATTTTGACATCGCATACACACCAGGAAAGGGCAATGCGGTGGCTGATGCATTGAGTAGAAGACATGCCAGCTTAGGGGCTATGTTCCTTGAATGGAAGCAACTGGAGTTTATCGCGGGGTTTGATTTCAGACCAAAGTGCGAATTGGATCCAGAAATGTTAGCAAGTTTGACGATCAGACCCACTTTGATTAAGCGGATCGGCTCTAGTCAGAGGGACGATCCTAACCTATTGGAAATCATCTCCAAGTTAGAGATGGGTATCGATGAGGAGATGAACAAGTATGGGCTTGATCGAGATGGATGGCTTAGAAAGAATGGAAAACTTGTTGTACCCAATGTCAATAGATTGAGGGATGAAGTGCTTAGAGAATGTCATCACTCAAAGCTGACTATACACCCCGGTGGTAACAAGATGTATCGAGACATGAAACAGACTTACTACTGGGAAGGAATGAAAAGAGACGTTGGGAAGTTTATATCCAAGTGCATGAATTGCCAGCTAGTTAAAGCCGAGCAAAAGAAGCCTAGTGGGTTGTTACAGCCTTTAGAAATTCCCGAATGGAAATGGGAGCAAGTCTCGATGGATTTCATCGATGGTTTACCAAGGACTAGATCGGGATATGATAGCATTTGGGTAATTGTGGATCGATTGACTAAGAGCGCAAGATTTATACCAGTCAAATCGACCAGAACGGCAGCTAAGTTAGCAGAATTGTATATGAAATGGGTAGTGAGATTTCATGGAGTACCTAAAAGCATTGTGAGCGACCGAGACCCTTTGTTCACTAGTGGGTTTTGGAAGAGCTTACAAGGGCTCTAGGGTCAGAGTTACATCTCAGTACCGCATATCATCCTCAGACCGACGGTCAGACGGAGAGGGTGAACCGTATTTTGGAAGATCTCTTGAGAGCATGTATATTGGATTTTGGTGGATCATGGGACGACCATTTGCATCTAGTAGAGTTTGCATATAATAATAGCTACCAATCCAGTATCGGTATGGCTCCGTTTGAAGCTTTGTACGGAAGACCGTGTAACTCACCATCATGTTGGATAGAGACTGGCGAGAAGTTTATGCTTGGACCAGATGTGGTGAGGGAAACTTCAGATAAAATCAAGACCATTCAGCAACGGATGAAGGCTGCCCAAGATAGGCAGAAGAGCTATGCTGATAAGAGGAGAAGAGACTTGAAATTCTCCGTTGGCGACTTGGTGTTTGTCAAGATTTCTCCGTTGAAGAGCGTAATACGATTTGGAAGGAGAGGCAAGTTGGCACCAAGATTTGTTGGCCCATTCCCTGTTCTCAAGCTAGTCGGGAATTTGGCATACAGAATTGACTTACCAGAGAAGATGACGGGAGTTCACAACGTATTTCATGTTTCCCAACTAAGGAAGTTCGTTCACGACTCAGATATGACTATTTCACCTGATCAGTTAGAGGACTTCGAAGTAGAACCCAAGGCGGTTGGGAACCGCAAGCCGGCCCGTATTGTCGAGTACGACATGAAGCAACTTCGAAGGAAGGCGGTGAAGCTAGTCAAGGTACAGTGGGGCGAGGACGAGAGTGATTGTACTTGGGAAACAGAGGAGCACATAAGGAAGAAGTATCCAGAACTCTTTGTCTGGTAAGGTTTTGACTTCGATTTAGTTTTTCCGCATGCTAGGATAGGCTTGTTTGCTTGTTTTGCATATTTGATTGTTGTAGATGGTTGTTAGGCATGCGGGATCCCTTGTATGTTTTGGGTTAAGGAATTTCGGGGACGAAATTTCTTAAGGGGGGGAGAGTGTAACGACCCGCATTCTACGCATCATAGGATCGTAGAATATTTATTTCTGTCACATACGAAGTCGTATGGTCATGTAACTTTGGGAGACGACTATTAGGGTCATTTCCCATGTTCATGATTTTTCCCGATTTTTAAATGACCATTTTACCCCTAGTTGGCACTGTTTTGGCCATAACTTTTGACTGGAAAGGAATTTTGACCTGAAACCACTTCCATTGGCTCCGGATGATGGTTTCTCTTTCCGTAGAGTGGTTACATTAGCCAAACGGACTCACCGTTTGGGAGATATGGCTGAAACAAGTTTCAAATGGTGAAAAACAGCTTAATTGGGCTTAAACGGGTGATTAGCAGCTAGGCCCAAGGGGAATTTCGGGTTTAGGGGTATATAGGTGCTGATTAGGGTTAGAAAACATTCCTTTAGACATTTTCCAGCCGCCACTTTCATTCCTCTTGACCTAGCCATGGCCTCCACTCTCTAAATCTCTCTAAAACACCCAAAAATCACTTCCTAATTAAAGATTAGGCTTAGCAAACATCAAATCAAGGAGTATTAGCACGAGAACCGAGGTAGAGCTGCTGTGTAAGATTGGGAACAGCGCCAAATCAGAGAATATTTCAGTTTTGGGGTTTTAGTTGTGGCCAAGGTGAGTGATAGCATCGTTTTGACACTAATTACAGTTAATTAAGGGTAATTAGTGAAGATTAGCGAATTTATACACTAATAAATTCTGGAAAAATGTTTAGAAATTCTTAAATAATATTTCATGCCTCTGTTATAAAATTTGGACGATTTGATTAAGTTTTACTAAGTATGTGCTTAAACATGATTAAGAAGGATTATGGGAAAATGTGAGGTTTTAGCCACTTTTGATCTATTTTGATTCATTTGGATTGTTGTTTGATGTTTGGGGTTGCTCTCACATATTGCTATGACTCTATGGTATGTTATATGATTGATTAGAATAGTTAAATTGGCCGAAAACGTCGTCGAATGACGTAGAAAGCTCGCTGGAAAGTTGCAGAAATGTGCAGGTCCCGAACCGGTTCGGATCGGAGTAGGGGTCGGATCGGACTAGTGAACTGGCCAAGGGAATCCGAACTGGATTGGGACTTGTCACTGGAAGGAGCTTGGCAGGAAGGAAGGCCATTGCTTAGAGTTGGAGCGGAGCAATAGAGCAGATCGGATCGGAGAAAGGGAACAGGACGGATCGGAGCAGGCAAACAACAAACAGAAGGAATCAGATCGGATGAACTACCTCCGAACCGAACTCAAGCAGAGACACCCGAACCGAACCGATATCTGAAGGGGGAGAATCACTGAACCGACCCGACCCGGAGGAAGACACCGACCCGACCCGAAGTGGACTACCGACCCGAACCGAGGAAGGTGATGACTACCGAACCGAACAGAATCCTAGAGCTGCTGCTGCACGACAACTCTTCTGAAGACCCACTCCAATTCGATCAAAACCCGAGATGCAAAGGAAGTCCAAATGAGAAGTTAGAGCTCAAGATTTAGATGGGAATCAACGAGTTCGCTTCATGGTTGGGCTTTGCTGCGGGACGCGTGCCAAGGAATTATCGACGTCTATAGCTTAGGACCACTATGGTAGGAGGTACGAAGGCGGATTCAGGGCCATTATGGCATCGGTAGAACCAAGGGCTACGACCAATGAAGTGGGTCATTGAAATGTTTGGTCATGACTCCAAGTGTTTGGCTTGGTCACAGCAGGGTTTCTACAAGTCGGGATTCGTCGTTACCTCAGTTTGTCTAGTGTTCCAAAGTGGTAGATGTCGTACGCTTTACGCACTGAGTGAGAGATGTGAGGATGGTTGCTATGGATGATTTGTCTGCTATCATTGTGACATGCACACCCCACCCCCGTATTCTTACACTATTTATTATGGCACCTTGGAGTATTGTACGGTATGTGGTACTAACTCTTTGGTTGCAGGTCCAGGTTCAGGTATGGTTTAGTATACCTGTTATTACTCTGTTTAGATGCTTATCGCTCATACCAGGCTTTATGTCTGACCCAGAGTTTTATGTCTCTTCTTATTACTCTGGGTGCTCACACGAGCAGACTAGAGACAGGTTAGCTGGTGATGCACGGGTAGATGATCCGGAGACGAGCAGGAGGCTTCCACGTAAAATATATACATAATATTCTCCCTGTATTGTTGAAGATCACTGCTTGGGCATTGGTGGTGCATCTTCTGCTTTGGTTTTCTTTTGTTAGAGACAGTAAATTTGGAAAGTTGTAATAAGCTGTATTTGGATTTCCGCTGTTCTGATGTTGACATTGATTATTAGTTATCAGCTTATGCACTGTCTCGCCTGTTTTATGTCAAGTATGTTATTATTATATTTTATCCCATGCGCTGTGAGACATTCTACAGGTTCCTTGATTAGTTCATTCTCTTCTTTTCTTTCTTCTGACGACCGTCCCGTACTAGTCGGGCATGTGTACAGCGCACTTTCGGAGGAAATGCAGGCTGGTGCGGAGCGGGCCGTCACAGCTATAGATTAGGTCGATGGCATTGACAGTAATAAAATAGAAAACTGATGTGTTTTTCTATAAAGTAATTATTTTTACCAACTCCACTATATTTATAAAAAAATATTAATTGTTAAGAATTATGATCGAGAAATACTCATACTTTTCGTATTTTATATTTCTAAAATATAAAATATTAAAAACTTTTTTAATTCGTTAATTAAGATCTATAGTTACCTGAGTCTAAACAACATAGGAAACTCATATTAATAAATAAAAGCATGGTAAAAGTCCAAAGAATCCACAGAATTTGGAGAGTGTCCTTCTGTTTCTTATATAAGAATTTCAAGTCCAAATTCATTAATTAATTATTTTAATTAATTACACCCATAAATAACATGTATCTCATCTTTGGAAATTCAAAGAAAATTCTTAGATGCATAAAAAAAAGAAATTCAAAACTCATCTCCAAAATCATGTTATAAACATTGTATCAAAATTTTGAATCAATTGGATATACTAAACTATAAGTCTTGATATAAAAACTAACCATTTTCATGTAAATCAAGCATAAATAAACAAATTCAAGTTCTATCCAAACATTTCCTTAGCATCAATATAAATACAAAACAATCATGTAATCAAATAAACACTTTAGGTATGACCTATAACAAAAATAAATATGGACTAGAAATTATTATTCACCTTAGTTTAGATGGAAAGTTGAGATTTGCTATCGTGCAATCTTAATCTAGATTTCTTTTAGTGTTTCCTTAATTTTTTTTTTGATTTAATAGCTAGTTTCTTAAGATTTAGATTTAAGGTTTAAGAAACGAATAATTAAATGGTAAAAGAGTGGAAAATTATGTGTGTATATATGAGGCTATGTGTTAAGCAATTTTCCCCTCTAATAAACCTTCACCATTTTCATTAAGATTTATGAATTTCTATGGTCGAACCCATTTAGATTAATCATAAGTCTCATCTTAACATCTTACTACATTATTTCGATTTAGTTTCCCTAATTAAGTCTACTGAATAATGTTTACTGAAATTCGGGATGTTCCCTTCTTTAAAAGAAGTTCATCCCAGAAACTGAGTCAAGGACTAAAATAACTATAGCAATCACGAAAACAATGTTATTTATCCTAGTGTGACCCACAAGTTTCAAGTCTATATAATATAACATAGCACAAAAATTATCAGGGTAAGCGTCTCTATTCCTATCTTTGTTCTCCCAAGTACAGTTTATCTCATTATCACTCCATAGACTTTCATCAATTTGACTATCTTATTCCCTAGCTTCTTCTCATATATAGCTACAACTCGCACTGATTATCTCAAGAAAGTAAAATTAGATTCCACCACCAACTCATTCAATACCCTTGGATCTATGGTAGCTTCTAAATCATGCACAACTAATGTAGATGTGATACATGAAACACATTATGGACACTGACCAAACTATCTGGTAACTCCACCTGGTATGTGAGCTTCCTAATCCCTTCCATAATAGAAAAGGGTCCAACAAGTCTTAGTGCCAGTTTTCCTCGACTTCTAGAAACAAATTACACTTTTCATTGGTGATGCTTTAACGAAAAACCAATCTCCTATGAAGAAGTCAAGATCCTTACGCCACTTATTTGCATAACTTTTCTGCCTTGTTTAAGCTTCCTTCATTAGACCTTGGATCAATTCAATTTACTCTGCAAAACATCTTTCACTAACTTAGGACCCAGGACTAATCTTTTTCGGGTCTCTAGCCAACAAGTTGGCGATGTACACCACCTTCCATATAATGCCTCAAATGGTGACATTCCTATACTAGCCTAAAAGCTACTATTAAGGAGAACTCAATTAAATGTAAATGATCATCCCACGATTTATAAAAATCTTAAATACAAGCTCTTAAGAAATTCCCAAGTACCATATTGGCTTTTTCAGTCTGTCGATCCATCTGTGGGTGATAAGCGGTACTCATCTTCAGCTTAGTTCCCAAAACCTTTTGTAGACTTTTCCAAAACTCGTCGGTGAACGGTGGCTCTCTATCACGTATAATTCTACTAGAAATCCCATGAAGTATAACTATATTACTTAAGAATAACTCAACCAACACAGGTGTCGTCTTGATAGATTTAATGGGAAAGAAATATGAACTTTTGGTCAATCGATAGAATATGACCCAAATACATTCGTTCCCTTTCCTTGATCTCGGTAACCTATTGATAAAATCCATGGAAATCAAAACCTATTTCCAAAGAGGAATATTATTTAATGGTTGAAGCATACCACTAGGCCTTTGTGTTCGGCTTTCACTTGTTGACAGTTCATACACTACTTTACCCATAATCCAACGTACCTCTTCATTCCTTATTAGAAGCAACTTCTCTTCGTATCTTGATACATCTTGACCCCTTCAGGATGATCGCGAAATTAAATCTAAGAACTTCCTTTCTTAGATCACTAACTTCTAAGACGCATAGTCTTCCCTTCTTTTAACTATCCACTATGGTCAATATTAAAATCCTTCAAATCATCAATCTCTACTCTAGCTCAAAGTCTTCTAATCCTTTTAGCTAATATATGATCTTCCTACTTAGTAGCAATCCCTTTGGTTGAAACTTCTCAAACTTCTCAATGGCATTATAGTTGCGCCTTTACTCAAACTCACTGTCGATCTCATCTGCACATCACAAGTAGTCAGTGCTTCTGAATCTTTCCATTATGCTAACATTACTAGCACCACATCCTAGTGTTTTCCACTACGGCCTCAACAACTCTATTCCCTTCTCTTGGTACATACTCAATGCCAAATTCATAAGTTGTCAAAATCCAGCAATTTGTGTTGCCTTATATTCAATTCCATCTATGAAAATAAGTACCTACAAGACTTATGATCCATAGGCAATGTCCCTAAATCTTCAAACCAAAGACAACTGCTGCTAACTCTAAATCGTGATTTGGGAATCTAACCTCATGCAGTCTAAGCTATCTATAATAATATGCAATGACTCTTCCTTTCACCACAAGAACAGCTCCTAATCCAGTTCCATAAGCATTAGTGTATACTACTGAATCCAGATTACCATCTGGGAATACCAAAATAGGAGCATCGATCAATAGACGATTTGAACTGTGGAATGCATCCTCACACTTATTCACCAAACAAACTCAACATCCTTCCTAGTCAGCCTGGTAAGAGATGTCGATATCCTTGGTAAATCTTTGATCATATCCAACCAATCCAATAAAACTCCTAATTTCATTAGCACTCTCAGGGATCTTCTAATTATTGATTTCCTCAATCTTAGTTGGATTTATAGACAACCTCTCGCCTGAAACGACATGACCATGGAACTTCACTTCCTTCTCCCAAAAGTGATACTCAGAAAACACAGCCTTCAATTGATGTTGCATCAAAGTTTGAAGTACAATCAGAAGATGAACCTTGTAATCCTTTTCATCTTTGAAATACACCAAAATGTCATCTTTAAAGACTAGTGTAACACCCCATATTTTAATACACATTAATTATATAATGAAGGTAAAAAAATAAATATTATTTTGTGGTTTTGTACTCTGAAGATTTATGAGACAGATATTTATAGTTTTGACATTGATGGTTCATTTCGGAAAAATGCAATGTTGAAATTGATTTGAAATAAAAATTTATAATTTTTTCGCTGCATATTTATATTCTGTATTATTATTGTGCTTCACAGAACTTAATGCATCCTCATGTAGGTGACATTAGGGGACGTGGGGTGTCACGTTTGATATTATAGCCAGGTTTTATTTGTTCAGCCTTTTCTTATTGGCAAGTCAAACATCGGGCCATGAACTCTACCACATCTTTCTTCATGCCAGTCCAATGAAAAATTTGCTTCATATTTCGGTACATCTTCTCACCGCTCGAATGGATATTCATCTGAGAGTGATGGTCTTCATCAAAGTAACACCTTTGTGGAACGTAGTTTGATTTGGCTCGATAGGGAAATTGACACCAAGGTTCGTAGGGTTGTTTCCCATTGTTGAGAGGAGTGTCCAGATGGCCTACAGAGTTAGACTACCGGAGAGGCTGGCAGGAGTTCGTAACGTATTTCTGTTGTATATAACGTAGTTGTATACACAATTATATGATTTTTATTTGATGATAACAATCAAATAAATATTATTTTAAATGTGTTTGTTACTGTACTGTTCTATATATAGATCACAGACTGAAATATAATATTTATATTTAAATAGAATACGACTGTACAGACATTCACATATTTATACAGTATTTTATTTAAATTGGATATTATATTTCAAACAGTACAACTATTTATAACTCCACTATTTAAACATTCACTTCATATTGTACTTGTATATAAACAGAATAAAATAGACAAGTTTGTTTGACAACAATAAAATAATATTTTATTCCAATCAAATTTGTTTATTACATATATCAGTACAATTCTCTCACAGCTCCATCGGTACAGTTCTTTCAATGTCACTCAATCATACATACACAACAGATACACAGTTACACTTTACATATATATATATATATTCACTTTGACTCATATACAGTTTCAGTCTCATACATTTATTTGACACTACACACTGTCTTCAGTCTTCTGTTCTCACAGCATCTTCTCAGTTAATCCAGTCATCACCTGTCACATGAAACACACACAGAGTACACTGCAATAGAAATAAAACTGTATACGCGCAAATATAAATTTTAATTTTAAAAAAAATATTTGCCTCAGATTTCTGGTGTGTTTCTCATCATTTTTCATGACCTGATCTGATTCATTTGTGTCTAGGCATACAGTTTGTATATGTACAGGGACATGAAATTTTCTGATGGCTGCTAATACACACGTGTATAGATATACACGTGTGCACTACCATGCCAATCAGAATATAGCAGTATGCAGCTGTGGAGCAGTCTCATGGACCAAGCTCGACACAGTGGAATGGAGCAAATGAACCCAAGCAAGAAACTGGTCGAGCTAAAAGCATCTCAATATGGTTCAGCATGACTGTGCATGCTCATCTAAAAGCATGTTCATTAAATAAATAAAATCAAAGTCTCATGTCATATGAAAACATGCAAAGTGGTCGAGCTCAATGTCGAGCCAATATAAATGCACACAAGTGATCATGGTTCACAGACATGCCAAGTCAGCATGGTTCAGCTCTTCATGGATCAAGCAAGTCGAGTCGCTCAAAGCAAAAGGTCAAACACAAGTGTGAACAAGTCATAATGGAAGCAACAAAGATACATGTGCATGTCAATACTGCATGGTATAGCAGCAAACAAGAAGCTTAGAAATGAAGCAGCATTTTGTATGTGAAAGAACATGAACATGTCAACATGCAAACTCATGAGTGCAACTAAATATATAGATCAAAGTAGCATGTTGATCGTGCAAAACAAAGTTCTGTTGCAACAAGACAATTCATGGCAGTTGAATGGTGTAGCCAAGAGTTCAAGTACAGCATGTATAGAAGCAAACAAAAGATGGTACAACACTCAATACAGCAAAATGAAGCAGTTTTCAGCTAACAAGTTTTCAGCAACTCAAGACAGTGGGATAATAGGCATGATTCAGCAATATAGCAACATATATGTGTAAAGTTTTCATGACAGCATAATACATGATGGAAGCACCATTCAATAAACATATCAAATACATGCAGTTTGATTCAGGAAATCTGCATATACATGTTTGTTCTTATTGGACTAAAATCATGTATATATAATCATTTCAGTATGGAGCATGTGAACAAGGCAAGAATGGTACATAAGTGGCAGTAGCATTATGAAGATGGCACCAAGCATAAGCAGTGTACAAGTATGGTGGAGTATATAGCAAAATATTTTGCAATGGTGCAACTCAGGTTATGCAATGTCCAGACCAAGACATGGTCAAGACAGACCATGTTCCCAAGTCCAGAATGATGACACACATAGATCAAGTACCAACATACATGAGAAATGCAACAAAGACAAGTCATGCATAGTAGTGATAATGTATACATGGTTCAGCCCAGCTTTCCAAGCATAAAACAAGGGTCAGAAATCTCAAGAGAACATGTATGGTTCATGGCAATTATACTTATGTACATGCATGCAAGAAGAGTGAAGGAAATCAATTGTGCACAAGCAAATTCAGTATAAAACATTTTCAGAAATGCCAAGATATTCTCAAATTTGCATACAATCAATGAAAGGGGCAATAAAGCAATCAACATGAGCTACAAACTCGCATGCCAGCATTTCCAGTAAATTTCAGGAATGAGATTTGGCAACTTTTTAAAATGGGACATACAAGTTTCTGACAAAGATATTTTTTTTTGGATTGTTTAGAGAATTAAACTACAGCAGTTTACAGGAAATTCGTTTTCTTTAAAGGCAGTCTTTTTTTTCTAATCAATCAATGAATGCAAACTCGACAAGAAAATCAAAATTCCAGCAATTTATTTCCTAATATAATTGAAATTAAATTGTCAATTTTTTTGCTTAATTTTCTGGCTTAAAATCAGACAACAAAATCACTCATATTTGTTTCCATTTTTTTATCTTGGTTGAATTCAAGTTCAAGGCAACAAATAAGGCAAATTGATTAAGGGTTCACAAATCATTCACGACATTTTCATCAAGGCAGAAAAATTCAATTACAACCGAGAATTTCAAAAGAGGAAAACACGCAAAATCATCTCAAGTCACATGGTTGAAATCAGAGTTATTCGAGGGTTTGTTAACCCTATATATCACACCTCTTCATCACAGGCATACTTATCGAAACCAAAAAAAGAAATTCATACGACAGCAAAGAAATCAAAGTCAGTATTTAACTCACAACGTTTCAGAAGATTTCGATCGAGTGCCAGAGAGGGAAGTCCAAATCGAAGCATCAGAAAGAAAGCCACGATTTTGCACAAGCTTCAGAGAAATTAATTTCATCAAGTATCAAATCGATTTGGGGATTCAAGGAGTAAACCCTAGTTCAGCCACCATTTTTTTTAGAGAACAAATATAGTTTGGGCTTAGAGGAAGTGGCACACTCAAATGAAAATGGGTCGGCCAATTTTTTACTTAAGGATTAAAAGGGGATGACCCTTATAATTTAACTCCTAAGTTTTTTTTTAAATTTGTTTTTTTTTTATTACTTTTTATTTTCTGTTGTAAATCATCTGAACAGTTTCTAGGTCTGTAAAATCTAGGGGTTTCAGTTAGGGTGTTGACTGACAGTTGACAGAGTTTGTAAAATCTGGGTTACTGTTTACGGGGTCGTAATCAGGGAAAATCTGATCGAGTGGATATCGGTCAGTCTAGGGATTTGAGCTTAGGGTTAGGACAGGAGCAGGCGCTGCGAGTGTACATTGTCTTGTATGCGGGAACTGTTCTATCACCTAGTAGAACCCTTAAAAATGCAGCATTAGGCAGGGTTTTGCCGAAGTTGGGTATATCTGTGTGTGATTTATTTTCTGCATTTCTGTTTCTGCTATAGTCTGTGATCTGTTTATTATTATATATCTCGTTAGAATTTTAATTCAGTTAAAAACTGTGATAAACCCTATTCACCCCCCTCTAGAGTTAATCAAGATCCAACAAGTGGTATCAGAGCCGGTATAACGTTACAACATGATAGGGAGTTCTCGCTCTATGATCTAGTGGCGAAGTAGTGACTCTTATCCCTACATGTCCATGGGTGGTTGTCCATGTCGAGGGGCAGGACATGAAATCAGTCTCTGAGGTGCCATTGTAGGCCACCGGTATGTGATTAAAATCCTCGAGAAGGAGACTACAATTGGTATCAAAGCAGGTATTTCTTTAACTCTAGAGTCATGGGTAATCCTAGTTGTCAGTCTAGTGAGAGTCAGTCCAGTTCATATCCAACTATTTTCACTGGAACCGATTTTTTAAACAAGAAATCCAAAATGGAATTTTATTTAAAATCTGTTAATAAGAAATGTTGGGGTGTTGTTATAAATGGGTACGATATGGTAGATAAAGTTTTTAATTCTCGTGCTACACATATTCTTTATTCATATCTTGATGATGATCAATACAGTCTAATCTCCCATTGTTTAACTGCGCAGGAAATCTGGATTGCTCTCAATTTGAAGTATGGACAAATTGACAACAACTGCTCAAAATTCCGAAATGTTAACTCATATTCAGATATATGCTTAACAGGTCCTACAGATGATAATTCAGATGGATCAGTTGATGGAGACTCAACAGATAATGAAATAAAAAAAAATCTCTTATGAAGATCTGGTTTATTTTTGTGTTGATCTAACCAAATCTCTTGATAAACTCCAATCTAAAAATAAATCTATGAAATCTAGGAATTTTGAGTTGACCAACAAAATTGATGATTTGGAATCACAACTTGAATATGTTAAAAACTCTTCAAATTTAGTTTGCAAAAATTGTTTGAAATTGAAAACCAATCTTGTTCATCTCAATAAAAATATTCAAAAGTTTGAAAATGAAATTTTGGTCTTAAATGAGAACAAGACTGAGGTATCAAATTTAAATAACCTTCTGCAAAAGGAATTTGAAAATTTTAAAACAGATATAAATTCCAGATTTGAAATTGCTGAAAAGGAGAACTTGTTGAAATCAAATTTGATTTTAGAAGAACTTGAAAATGAGATTGAAAAATCCAAGAAATTTGAGTCTGAAAAGCAAAAATGATTTGAACTTGAAATTTCCCAATCCCAAGCCAAAATTAAATTGCTTGAAAATGAGAATTTGGTTTTGAAACAGTCTAATGCTGAACAGAAGATCGCTATAAATAATTTCTCAAATTTACTAAAAGAAAATAGCGATCTAAAATCCAAAATTCAACGGTTAGAATCAACTTTGGATAAATTTTCTAATGGAGAAAAATCATTGAATATGCTGTTACAAAACCAAGTTTCTATTGGAAATAAATCTAGTCTTGGCTTCGGGAAAAATGATGTTTTCGAAAAACAAAATTCAAATGAGTTGAAAAATCCCTCGAACTGTTTTGGAAGGAACTGCTTTGAAATTTTGAACTCTGAAAATTTTAAAGGATTTTTGAATCAAAATCGTGATGAGAAATCGTTTTATAATAAACCATTTAAACATTCTTGGATCCCAAAAAATAAAACAGGCCTCGTCAAGTTCAAACAGATTTGGGTTCCTAAGGGTACAAAAGTTAATTCTAATGGTTTGTTATATAAACAAGTCTGGGTACCAAAACATATGAATACAACTGTGAGTGGTTTTACAAACTTTGTTAGACCACTCGATCCTATAAATTTTTAGGTGCAGGAGAAGGCTGAGGAGCTGCTTTGCGAAAGAGAAATTGGATTCAAACAACTTCGTCTCATTGAATCATTTTCAGTTCCTTAACCAAACCTGTTGAGTTAGAGATTCTGATTTACATTGGATTCTGGTATGATCTCTAAACTCACCTGTGTAAACTTTTTTTTTGTTTGTTTCTTTCTCCTTCTATCTCTTTTTATTTTTTATTTTTTATTTATCACTTCCATTTTTTTCTTTTATTCTGGGCTTTCTTAAACTTCCAATTGTAGAATTCATGTTTGTCTGGAAATTCACTTCATGTGTATTAAAACTCTGATATTTTTTCTTTTCCAGATCTTGAATTTATTTATGTAAATATCTGCAATTGATTTGAAGTTTATTTTTCTGATTTCTGAATTCATAACAGTGTTGATGTATTCTTGTCATATCTTGAACACTGTTAATTAGAATTCTAAATTTTTTGAAGATCTGAATAATTATTGAAATTTCACACACTTATGCTGTTTTGAGTTTCTTCCAATTCATTTTGGAAACGCTTAAAACATTATACTCATTACAGTACACTGCTTCTTATCATTTGTGATAATTTCAGAAAATTTCATATTGGCTTGGATATTTTGAATTGTCTTGAATTACAGTGATACATCTAGAAATTCACCTTATATTCATGATCATTATTGTTGAAATTTATTTGTTTGAGATCATCTGAAATTCTTGATATTCTGAACATCACATGCCTCTAAATTTGAAATTATCAATCTCGTGTGACTGATTCATTATATCTCAAAACCTGACATTGATTCAAGTGATTTCAAATAAATTATTTTTTAATTTTCTGGATCATGAATATCTCTTAAATTTGATGTAAATGATCTAAAATTACTCATGTGCTTGTCAAAAATTGTTTTTTGAAAAATTCCTTGAAAAATTTGGGTCTTGAAATTTATTGGTATTTCATGGTTATTTGATTTGAATATCTGTTTGTTCAAAATCATTTGAAATTATTGATTTACTGAATCACACACATATCTTGGATGTGAAACTAATAATTTGGTGTGATCGATTCATTGAATATAGAGTTTTTCATATTTCTCAAATGATTTCAAATAAACAGTATTTCTAATCTTGGATCATGAATGATCTTATGTGACCATCCTCAGAGAAGTCTGATTGATATTGTTCTCTGTGCTGCTCTGATACTGTTTCAGATAATTTCTAGTTCTTATTTGCAGCTTTGAAAAATGTGGAAATTTGGTATTTCTGTCTGTTTGGGTTTTGTAATTAAAATTTGTTAATAGAGACACCAAGTGGTATCAGAAGCGCTGAATTTTTATGTATATATATTCTTTCTTATCCCTTTTGCTTTGTATAGCTCTTCATATTCCTCTTGTAATTGTTTTTCAATTTTAAAATTATTTATTGATTATTCATTCAGAAATTGAACTGTATTTATAATTCATCAAATTTATATCAGTTTTTGAAATTGTGATGAATCATGACTGCAGTATATTTCACAACAAGAGGGGATTTTATTTATATTTTCATGATGGTTGAATATTTATTATAATATCTTTGAACTGGTAATTATTTCATGACCATCTTCATTATCTATCATCCTTCTACCATCCATTATGATCTTATATAAATATGGAGAGTTAATATCTTTTAGAAAATCTTTTTGAATAAACAGTGGAAATATTTGTGATAGAAATTGGACTATGTTATTATTCAGAATTGGTGATAATTGAAAATTTTCAATGATCTCGGTACAGTCGAGCATATTTCATAATATAATTAATTTAGAAATTTATTTCACAGCCCATTTCTGTACCTACCCCATTTTCTATCATCCATATATTGGTTTTATATACCGAGGAGTTTTTCTTTTGAAGCTAAAAACGATAAATATATAATTAATATATAAGTGTGTCTCTAACCTCATTTAAAAATCCAAGCTCTAGTCATGCATGGTTAAGAGACAACTTATAATTTAAGCTGCGACTGACCTCATTTAAAAATCCAAGCTCTGGTTATGCGTGGTCAGTGCGCTCTTAAATAAAATAAAAAAATGTGCTATAAATTGAAATTAATATGAAATTCTCCTTGGTGTTTAAAAACCAGCCTATCGATCCATTTTTTAATCTGTGAAATGTGTTGAAATTTTATAACGTGTTATGATTTGTTGATTGATAGCTATTGAGATTTGAGACTATCTGATTTTGTCACTTAAGTTGAATTTATATAATTATAGTCCAAAATCATCACTGTTTTTGAATCTCATTATTTTCCTTTGAAAATAATTGGAAATGATTTGTTTTTAAAACTCTCTCCATTATGTACGAAGTTCATCATAAATCTTTCATTCTCTAAAATGTGAAATATGCCACCTGTTCTCAGAATATTATGATTTTTGTTTGACTGATTGAGATTTATGATGATCGTTCTTCCTCTTAAGCTGATATTGTATTTTGTCGTCATTTTTTCATCTATATTTTAATTTCTGAATCCTTTTGATGATAACAAAAGGGGGAGAATGGATAGAGATTTTGATTTATGAGTGAATATTGTATAAATATTTTTAATTTTGAAAATTCATTATTATTCATTTATTTCACTCACGCACAGTTATAGGGGGAGTTTCTGTTGTAGGGGGAGTTAAAAATTTACTGTCAAACACATTTATTGTGCTCAAAATCTTTTATTTGTTTGTCATCATCAAAAGGGGGAGATTGTTGTATATAACGTAGTTGTATACACAATTATATGATTTTTGTTTGATGATAACAATCAAATAAATATTATTTTAAATGTGTTTGTTACTGTACTGTTCTATATATAGATCACAGACTGAAATATAATATTTATATTTAAATAGAATACGACTGTACAGACATTCACATATTTATACAGTATTTTATTTAAATTGGATATTATATTTCAAACATTCAAACTGTAAAACTATTTATAACTCCACTATTTAAACATTCACTTCATATTGTACTTGTATATAAACAGAATAAAATAGACAAGTTCGTTTGACAACAATAAAATAATATTTTATTCCAATCAAATTTGTTTATTACATATATCAGTACAATTCTCCCACATCTCCATTAGTACAGTTCTTTCATTGTCACTCAATCATACATACACAACAGATACACAGTTACACTTTACATATATATATATATTCACTTTGACTCATATACAGTTTCAGTCTCATACATTTATTTGACACTACACACTGTCTTCAGTCTTCTGTTCTCACAGCATCTTCTCAGTCAGTCCAGTCATCACCTGTTTACCTATCACATGAAACACACACAGAGTACACTGCAATAGAAATAAAATTGTATACGCGCAAATATAAATTTTAATTAAAAAAAAATATTTGCCTCAGATTTCTGGTGTGTTTCTCATCATTTTTCATGACCTGATCTGATTCATTTGTGTCTAGGCAGAAAGTTTGTATATGTACAGGGACAGGAAATTTTCTGATGGCTGCAAATACACACGTGTACAGATATACACTTGTGCACTGCCACGCCAATCAGAATATAGCAGTATGCAGCTGTGGAGCAGTCACATGGACCAAGCTCGACGCAGTGGAATGGAGCAAATGAACTCAAGCAAGAAACTGGTCGAGCTAAAAGCATCTCAATATGGTTCAGCATGACAGTGCATGCTCATCTAAAAGCATGTTCATAAAAAAAAGTCAAAGTCTCATGTCATATGAAAACATGCAAAGTGGTCGAGCTCAATGCCGAGCCAACATAAATGCACACAAGTGATCATGGTTCACAGACATGCCAAGTCAGCATGGTTCAGCTCTTCATGGATCAAGCAAGTCGAGCCGCTCAAAGCAAAAGGTCAAACACAAGTGTGAACAAGTCATAATGGAAGCAGCAAAGATACATGTGCATGTCAATACTGCATGGTATAGCAGCAAACAAGAAGCTCAGAAATGAAGCAGCATTTTGCATGTGAAAGAACATGAACATGTCAACATGCAAACTCATGAGTGCAACTAAATATATAGATCAAAGTAGCATGTTGATCATGCAAAACAAAGTTCTGTTGCAACAACACAATTCATGGCAGTAGAATGGTGTAGCCAAGAGTTCAAGTACAGCATGTATAGAAGCAAACAAAAGATGGTACAGCACTCAATATAGCAAAATGAAGCAGTTTTCAGCTAACAAGTTTTCAGCAACTCAAGACAGTGGGATAATAGGCATGATTCAGCAATACAGCAACATATATGTGTAAAGTTTTCATGACATCATAATACATGATGGAAGCACCATTCAATACACATATCAAATACATGCAGTTTGATTCAGGAAATCTGCATATACATGTTTGTTCTTATTGGACTAAAATCGTGTATATATATAATCATTTTAGTATGGAGCATGTGAACAAGGCAAGAATGGTACATAAGTGGCAGTAGCATTATGAAGATGGCACCAAGCATAAGAAGTGTACAAGTATGGTGGAGTATATAGCAAAATATTTTGCAATGGTGCAACTCAGGTTATGCAATGTCCAGACCAAGACATGGTCAAGACAGACCATGTTCCCAAGTCTAGAATGATGACACACATAGATCAAGTACCAACATACATGAGAAATGCAACAAAGACAAGTCATGCATAGTAGTGATAATGTATACAAGGTTCAGCCCAGCTTTCCAAGCACAAAACAAGGGTCAGAAATCTCAAGAGAACATGTATGGTTCATGGCAACTATACGTATGTACATGCATGCAAGAAGAGTGAAGGAAATCAATTGTGCACAAGAAAAATCAGTATCAAACATTTTCAGAAATGCCAAGATATTCTCAAATTTGCATACAATCAATGAAAGGGGCAATAAAGCAATCAACATGAGCTACAAACTCGCATGCCAGCATTTCCAGAAAATTTCAGGAATGAGATTTGGCAACATTTTAAAATGGGACATACAAGTTTCTGACAAAGATATTTTTTTGGATTGTTTGGAGAATTAAACTACAGCAGTTTACAGGAAATCCGTTTTCTTTAAAGGCAGTCTTTTTTTTCTAATCAATCAAAGAATGCAAACTCGGCAAGAAAATCAAAATTCCAGCAATTTGTTTCCTAATATAATTGAAATTAAATTGTCAATTTTTCTGCATAATTTTCTGGCTTAAAATCATACAACAAAATCACTCATATTTGTTTCCATTTTTTAATCTCGGCTGAATTCAAGTTCATGGCAACAAATAAGGCAAATTGATTAAGGGTTCATAAATCATTCACGACATTTTCATCAAGGCAGAAAAATTCAATTACAACCGAGCATTTCAAAAGAGGAAAACACGCAAAATCATCTCAAGTCAAATGGTTGAAACCAGAGTTATTCGAGGGTTTGTTAACCCTATATATCACACCTCTTCATCACAGGCATACTTATCGAAACCAAAAAAAGAAATTCATACGACAACAAAGAAATCAAAGTCAGTATTTAACTCACAACGTTTCAGAAGATTTCGATCGAGTGCCAGAGAGGGAAGTCCAAATCGAAGCATTAGAAAGCAAGCCACGAATTTGCACAAGCTTCAGAGAAATTCATTTCATCAAGTATCAAATCGATTTGGGGGTTCAAGGAGTAAACCCTAGTTCGGTCGCCATTTTTTTTAGAGAACAAATAGAGATCGGGCTTAGAGGAAGTGGCGGACTCAAATGAAAATGGGCCGGCCAATTTTTTACTTAAGGATTAAAAGGGAATGACCCTTATAATTTAACTCCTACGGTTTTTTTTTTAAATTTGTTTTTATTTTTATTGCTTTTTATTTTCTGTTGTAAATCATCTGAACAGTTTCTAGGTCTGTAAAATCTAGGGGTTTCAGTTAGGGTGTTGACTGACAGTTGACAGAGTTTGTAAAATCTGGGTTACTGTTTACGGGGTCGTAATCAGGGAAAATCTGATCGAGTGGATATCGGTCAGTCTAGGGATTTGAGCGTAGGGTTA
The DNA here is from genome assembly GCA_030737875.1 of Allium sativum. Taxonomy (NCBI): domain Eukaryota; kingdom Viridiplantae; phylum Streptophyta; class Magnoliopsida; order Asparagales; family Amaryllidaceae; genus Allium; species Allium sativum. The sequence continues at coordinate 1,037,785,274 of CM060916.1, read as the reverse complement.
GGACAGGAGCAGGCGCTGCGAGTGTACATGGTCTTGTATGCGGGAACTGTTCTATCACCTAATAGAAACCTTAGAAATGCAGCAGTAGGCTGGGTTTTGCCGAAGCTGGGTATATCTGTGTGTGATTTATTTTTTGCATTTCTGTTTCTGCTATAGTCTGTGATCTGTTTATTATTATATATCTTGTTAGAATTTTAATTCAGTTAAAAAATGTGATAAACCCTATTCACCCCCCATCTAGGGTTAATCTAGATCCAACAATTTCTTGTTTCCCACTTGAGGAAATGTCTATACGATTCAAAAGAGGTTGTTGAGCCAAGTACGCTTGAGGATGTTGATGTTGAGAAAGAGGCATCGGTTCGGAAATTCCCTACCCATATTCTTGGATCGGAAGTTAAGAGATTACACAATAAGAGATCAAGTCAGTGAAGGTGCAACGCGGTGAAGATCGAGACGACACGACATGGGAACCCGAAGTCAAGATTCACGCTTCTTACCCTTTTCTCTTTAAGAGTACATACTTAATTTCCTTTCTGAGCATTTTGAGTTTGAATCTATTATTTCTATCATTCGAGTTAGTATGCTTATCCTATCTTTGAATTATCGATCCTTAGGTAGAAACCTATGTATGAAATCATGTGTTTGAGACATATTATGTTTGAAGATTGTAAGTGGATGCAAGTGTTTGCTAGTGGATTCCATTGGATGCATATACACACATTAGGCACTAGATCGGCTCAAGCACTTACATATTGCATATGGATGTGTGCGCATTATAATTTTTCAATGGATGAAAATAGTTAAATCATCACATGGATGTTGCATTTTAGTGAATGGTTGTGCACACATATAGAACTTATATGTACTATTAGGATTCATTTGCATACATATTGGATACTTAACACAGACATATACTGCATTAAGGAGGTCAACTGAATCAGTCGACCACCTGATTTTCACCTTAGAGTAGGGACATATACACATAATACCCTTACATATGTTCATACAAGCATTAGAAATATTAAGGACAATAGATGCGTGTGGTTGATGGATGAGTAAATGAGTGTAGGTTTTAAGTAATAACATTCTTCTTAACTTAAAGATTTCGGGGACGAAATATTTTAAGGAGGGGAGAATGTAACACCCCATTTTTTAATACACAGTAATTATACAATGAAGATAATGAAATAAAGATTATTTTGTGATTTGGTACTCTGATGATTTATCAGACAGATATTTATGGTTTTTACATTGATGGTTCATTTTGGAAAAATGTAATGTTGAAATTGATTTGAAATAAAAGTTTAAAGTATTTCCACTGATATTTATATTATGTCTTGTTAAAATTAGTCTCTATATTATTATTGTGCTTCACAAAACTTTATGTATCCTCATATGGGTGACATTAAGGGGACGTGGGGTGTCACAGCTAACATGTACCTGTCCAAGTGCTCTCATAAAACCAAGTTCGTAATATCCATGAAGAAATAAGGCATATTCGTCAACCCGAATAGCATAACCATCCACTCATATGATCCTAACCTCATTTGAAATATCGTTAATGGAATTCTATCTTCCACTACTTGCAACTGATGAAGTATAGAAGTTAAGTCCAATTGAAAAAATGTTTTGGCTCCACTGTAGCACCCCGTAAAATACATAAATATTAATAAAAAAAATAATAATTAAAAATAAGCAATTAAATAATAAGGCTAGAAAATGAGATTTTGCAGCTTTAGCAATTTGGCTATGAAATTCTTTTATTTGGATTCATGGCGAGATTATGAATCATTTTCATATATAATATGCTAAAAATGGTCAATGTATAATGAAGTTATGAACAAATGAATTTGGACAGTAAAACGCATAATATATATATATATATTTATATATATATATATATACATGTGTGTATATATATAATTAAATGGATAATTTATATATGTGCTCAAAATATATTCAAAATAAAGAGGAAGAATTTGAAATTTGAAATAAGGATAAGATTATAAGGAAAAAGGATATTGTATATAAGGAATAAGATTAAGAAATTTAAGCAATGTATTAATTTAATTAACACCTCATCGCCACAACATCCCTTGAGCGTTTCAGCGATTATGAGGTCGACCGTCCCCCTAGGAGGGGTGTCGACCGCCTAGGTCGATCGTCTGGTGGCTGAACATCCCAATGAATCTATGTGGTTAGGGTTTTCTAAAAGGGATATGTATATAAATAAAAGGCCTGGATTAAATCTGAATAATCCAACGGCCACCGCTCACACGGGAAACTATATATAGGCCCTCATATCACACTATGAAACCCTAGCCATTCTCTTGTACCTGCCTCTATGCTGCCCCTTTTCCACTACTAAATTCCATAAAAAAAAGGTTAAGGATTTATTCTACTTCTCAGACCTTATTCTTAACTTCTCTCTATTATAATTCATATAGGTTTAGTATTTTGGAATTTGGTATAAATAAATAAATAAATATATATATAAGATTCTAATACATGTTTCTTATGTATATATATGTATATATATATATATATGCGTGTGTGTGTGTGTATAATGAGAATTGTTGGAGCGCGTTCGCCACAAAGATTAAGCACAAATCAAGATGTACTACAGAAATCCTATCTATTCTTCCCTAGATCTGTGAGTGGAATGTCGTGTACTTAGGCATATTTATATTTTTATTAGATAATCATGTTGATAGATATGCCTAAGAGGATTTGGAAATCGATAACATAAATACCAGAACCCCCAAATCCTTTATTTTATAATTGCGTATGAATTGTCATGATATTTGGGTTTTGTGGATTTTTGATTTTAATATTGGATTAAGGATGAAAAAAGGGGTGTTGCTACTATTGTTGCTACTATTGTTTCTACTTTGTGTAATTCACATTTATTAAACATTTGATTGTAAACTAAAAGGGTTTAAATTTGGGTATTTCATGATTTGATTAGGTTTGGATTCTATTTTGAATTGAATCCAAACATATTCATATTTGCAATATATCAAATGTAAACATTTTTATGTGCATAATACCAAATATGGGTGAGTTAGATAAATTGGAAATTATAAACATACACGCATAAGTGTATGTAATACTCTATTTTTGATCCAGAATTGAACTCATTCCAACAAGCCTAGGATGCAAGTTGAAATTTGTATGTATTTATATTTTCCATCCACTACTATTTGTTATCTTGTTTTTATGTCATCATCCCTAAGTTTTAGCGGTAAAAGTATGGAAAAACTAACTTGTATACCTTGATTTGGACAAATTGACAATTTCTTGCCTCGTTAGAATGTTTCCTCGTTTATATGAATATTTAACGTTGTCATGCGTTATTATTATTATACTTATATAAGCATAATCAACGTAATCAACGTCTTATTAGCGTAATAAATGCGATTAGGATGGAATTCGTAATTGAAATGTCTCCATATATATAAATATTGTTGCTTGTGTGTGCGTATAGAATGGTTTTATATATATACAAACAATGACACAAAGACACGAGTTTAGTTGCCATTTGTGGTATAAGTCTGCCCAGAACCGACCGACAAATCCAGCAACCACAAGTAGGCCCAACTAATGTGAGAGGTCTGGGTGCCATGAACCGTTCAAACTTAGTACACTAGACACGAGGTTAAACCAACTTGTAGTAGAAGCCTTCCCAAAACTGACCGACATATCCAGTATCTACAAGTATACGGTTTGATGTGAAAGGTCTAGTGTGTGTATATATAACGATATATGTATACATTGCATGTGAAAATAGGTAGGTTTACTACACCTTGAGAAGGTCTTAAGTGGTTGACTTTCTTTGTATCTAATTTAGGTATTAAGTGGTTAGGACTAGGATCCCTCCGAAGGTTTATTTCATGGAGAGGAAATAAAGTCATGGGACCTACCCTTATTAGATTTGAAGTAAGTATTTGGGTCCTCCTTCTCTAAAAGTGGTTAGGCATAAACAATAATGGAGTAGGGTAGTTCACGGGGATGTCCACTTCCTCTAGAGGCTTGTAAGGGCTCAACTAGGGATAAAATTGGTATATGAAAGATATGTGGCCATTTCATGCTAACCAACTGTGTACGGGAAGTCTTAAGCGACATAGGTGTCATATCGTAGTATCAGTTAAGTAGTAACGTTCGCAATACTACTTCTCATATTACAAGTGAGAGTATAGACTTAAGAACATTAACGTATTAGGATGGGGTCTTAAGGGGCTAGGGGTCCGCCTCAGGTTTATAAGAGATCATAAGAATCCACCTTTAATAGGGCCATAAGTGACTGAGAATGCCCACCTCATTGGGTCTTTACCCTAAAAATACTAAAGGATGATTGACTTGGATATCCACCCCATTAGTTAGATACTTGGTATTTGTTTGAATACTGTGTGCTGCGTAGACATACCTTGGCATTTGTAACCTGCTAAAAATATAAGGTATGGACATTAAGTAACACCATATTTCAGTCACACAGAACTTTATGTTCTGACCCCTCTCCTTAACATATCCAATAGGTCAGTAGATGGGGTAAAAGCCATGGACGAAGTCATGACTGGAGCTGAAGAAGAAGATGAAGTTGTTATGCTATTATTAGTAGTTATTGCTTTACTTCTTTTGGAACCTTGTGAGAATGAATTACTTGATGTACCCATTGAAAAGATGTAACTTTGACTGTTGTATTTCTGTGATTTTTAAATAAGTGGTAAATCTTATTTTAGTATTATACTTTCTCTTTCCGCTGTGTGAGAATTCCATTCGAAGTATATGTCTATATTATCTATGCAAATGTAATCCTTACAGGAACCGACGACCCGTTTAGAATGGCTCTAAGTTTCGCTGGGCCTTCTCGTGATCAAAATTTAGGTCCATTCCGGGAGGGTTGTTACATCCACTCAGCTGGCCGAACAGATCATCAATTCTCGGTAAAGGATACATATTTTTCATTATCTTTTTATTGATCTTACGATAATTAATGCACATCCTCAACGATATACCAGGTTTCTTTACGAACACTACCACTGCACCCCATGATAAGCTGCTTAGCGAATGAAACTTTTTCCTTCCAACTCTACTAGTTGCACCTTTAGTTCCCTCATCTCTTTAAGTGTCATCCTGCTAGGTTGTCTACTGACTGAGTTAGCTCTAGGTACAAGATCTATTGTGAACTCTATAACTGTCTTCGGCTGGGCAAAAATATCTAAAAAGTCCTTAATGATAGGAACACGACTTACTTCATCCTCTAATTCTGATGCACCTAAAAAAGCATAATTTTGTGAATGTGTGCACTCTACCGAGTATATAACACGACCATCGTAACTTGGGTGTTTTAATGATATTTACTTATTTTGGCAAAATATTCTAGCATCGTAGTATTTCGACCAATCCAGACTAAAAATAATTCCAAAGCCCTCAAATTCAAACACGTATAGACTACTGCCAAAAGTGTAACTTAGTAACTGAAATTCTAGGTTATTAGCTAGCTACCTTAAAGAAATAAACAAGGTATGTTGTTTCTATAGTTACACACTAAACATTTTGGGATAAATGAATGTGATGCACCAATAGCAAACAATACTTTTATGGTTTTCTATGAATCAAAAGCAGTGGGTCTAGATGATTAAGGTTCCAAAGTAAGGGATTTCCCTTTTACTACTTCCGGACACTTATTCTTATAGTGCCCCAACTAGTTGTAATTAAAGAATCTCATGTTCTGCTTTCAAAGAGTTGTTCGAGCCTCACTTGGTCAGCACCTATTAGTATAGTAACCCTTCTTGTTGCACTAAAAATACAAAACCTTAGCTTTATTCTTCCTGGTTTTTACTTCTTTCTTAGTTTTCTCTCTCTTAAAAAACTTCCTCATCTTTCTTTGGAATCTATGGTTGTTAGTCGGGTTCTCTCTGCAAAAAAAATTGAGCAACTCTTTGTTACATACAGCCATTTCCACCATTATTTGGCTAAGATCCCTTAACTTTGACATCACATTCTTAGCAATTTCCGGCTTCAATCCCTAGATAAATTGTCGTTTCTCTTGATCACAATATCAACTGTGCCATGAGCATACTTACGTAATCCAATGAACTAATTGTCATACTCTATGACAGTCAGATTGGCATACACCAACTCATCAAATATTCAAAATAGCATTGCCCTAGCTCCCTCAGATAAATACCAATTCTTATATCGAGTCCTAGATTCAACCAAAGTGATTACTTCCTATATTATTCCAACAGAAACACAATTCTACCAAGCCTTCTCTTCTTGGCATAAGTTAAACATAAATCAAAGAAGATCGTTTCAAAGGTTAAAAACCAGTTTTCCACTTCAACAACATCCTCATTTCTAAAGAATGGTTTCCCTTCATAGGTAGCATAGTCCTTACTCCACTCGGCATAGTTGTTTCTAGCTGATGCCACTTGAAAAGAGCCTCCTATAACAACATTGATTCTAGCGAAGCTTGCAGCAACTCCATATTGCATAAACTAAAAAAATTGATAAAATTAGCCATAACAATTGATAGGGTTGCAGTGCCTTCATTCTCATTTTTCCGACGATGTTTATTTCCTCAAACTTCAAGTCTAACATTTCCATTGGTTGTGGTTCTTCAACTCCTTCTGTAACGACCCGGATTTTCGAACAGTTAATTTTAAATATTTAATATGAATTTAAATATTTAGTTGATAATATAAATGAATTTTTATATTGAGTTATCGATTTTTTGATTTAATTAAATTATCGTAATATGAAAAATAATTCAATTCGAAGTTAAAGCTAAACTGAAAACAATTCGGATGATCAATACAAACTTCTGTTTGAAGTGGAATAAAAATATTAATTTATTATCGAAGAATTTATGGTTTCAAATTTAAATTATATCGATTTAAATAAATATCTTTTTCATACGATCAGATGGGACATCGGAACCTGTCCCAATGTGTCCATAATAGTGTTATAACCCTAGGAATGTCATTCGTTGGGTTCAGAGAGGAGTCCGGAATCATGGGATATTTTAATTTAAAGGATACAGGTTCAAAAACAAATTAAAATAAAATATTTTGCGGCCTTCTTCATTCCACAATTCACAGAATAAAACAGTTATGTGTTCCTTTCTCCTCCACAAATGAAAACAACCCGTGGCCTTCATTTATCCATTCATCCGCTATTATATACCGTGGCTTCCCCTTTCTATTTGCTATTTCGTTCTTCACAGAAAAGGATCCAAAGCTTCAATACAAATGAAACAGCACCTTTCCTTTTTACTAGCAAAATCGAATGCATAGTCCTCCAAATCAAAATCAAATCAAATCAAAACCTTCTATTATAGAAAAAAATGGTGAACTTGTGAATCGCGTTTCCGTCCATTTACCGCACAGACCCAGCTGGAGCAAAGGGGGAGCATTCGTGATCGATTTTGGGATCTAGTTTTTGGTGCGATGTGTTCTGATTTGGGGCACTCGATGTGAAGACATCGTGAAGGAGGGCCAGTCGCGGATGTTGATTAGGGAACCGACGAGTCTCCGGTGGCATCTTGATTATTGTGCGATGGTGGAAGGTGAGGCTAGCGTTGCAATTAGGGATGGGATCAAAGTCGCGATGAGAAAAATGTTCGAACCATGCTTTGGGGAAATCGCAAGTCTGTCTGTAGCAGTGCGAGGTCTAGGGTCGCGATGGCGTTGGGAGATTTTGGTACTGGCATCGCGATGCAGGGCTAGACCTCGAGGTTCATGTCTTAGGGTTGCTGGAGAGGCACACAAATCAATGGAGAGATGCCATGTATTATTGGTGATATTGGGGCTAATCGCGGTAAAATGATTGGGGTTCAGAGGGTAGTGCGTTGTGAACTGGGTGGTTACGGTAGTGGCTTTGGGGGAGTGATGTAAGAAGGAGCGACAGTTTGAGTGTCCAGCAACGGAAAGGGGATTACAGTTCAAAGGAACGTATTAGCTGTTATTAATGTAATTAAGGAATTAGATAATTTAGATTAAGTTGATGGCTTAAATTTATTTATTTAAAATTTAAAATTTATTTAAAGTTGTTCGTAACATTTTGAAGTTAATATTTATGTCGTAAACAATCAAAATAGATAAAGCGAAGTCCGTCGGAATTGAACTGGCAAAAGCTGGATCTCTTATGTGAGAAGAAGAGTTTTATTGTGTTAGATTGTATCGAGAGGAGTAAGTGGGGAAATTCATAGCCGTGAGGTACATTAGATGGAATTAAAATTGGAATCAGAATGGATCGAGAATTAAAAAAAAAACATGGTGAGTAAATCTCACTTGTTAATTTATTTTTAGCATTTAAAATAAATTGTTGATTTGTTTGTATGCATTGCAATATTATTATGGCTATAAAATATATATTAGTTATTTAGGCTTGGTATATATATATATATGTATATGTATGTATATTGGTTTGGTTGCAGTCTCATTAGCGGATGCCCACGGTACCATTAGCGGATGATTTCCCTATGCGCCCCAATATATATATTAGTGGATGACCTTCTATACCGCGATATCCTGCCTCGAAGAATGATGGTATTATTTATGTGCTAACGTCTGTGGATGCAGGAAAACAGGTTTGAGGGATCCAACTGGATTCCTCAAATTTATTTATTGTTTGTTTTCATATATATCATCATATGTGCTATGTTAATTACCCCTGATTGTTAAATTAGGTGTTTTGTGTGTTTAAATACCACTGGGCCTAAATGTTGATATTTAAAAATAACATAAAAAGGATATTAGAGATTTAAAAGGAAAATTCTATTTTTGTAAAATAGAATTTGAAATTCGAACAGAATAGAAATATTAACTTGTTTTAAATAATAAAAACAAGTAGTTCATTTATAAACGAAGTTTATAAATGAAGTGAAATGAATTATCATTGGGTAATTCAGGAAATATAAATGCAAGTGTTGATTTGAAAAGGGAAAATTATTTTTACAAAGTAGAAATGTTTATTTCAAATGAAATTTGAAATTGAGACTTGTCTAAATATATAAACAAGTAAAATAAATGGGTTTTGTAAATAAAAAGGAAAATCATAAATTGGATAACATGAATATGAACCCAAGTGAAGTAAATGGAATGGTTTCTGAAAGGAAAATCATATTTTTGATTGTTGAATAGAATTAACTAAGCAAAAGGAAAATTAATTAATTAAGTTTAAGATTTGAGTTCAACTTTGAATAAGTAAATTAAACTTATGAGTTCATATTCAAATCGAATATGAAACCTGAGTTTGAAAAGTGGAATTGGTTTGGTTTATAAGTAAGTTAAAATATATTTGAACATGTCATATTCAAATATGAAAGTGAAATAGGCAAAAGATTTGATTAACGAATTAATTAACGAGTTGAGTTAAAACAAGTGTATTAAGTTGGAATGAGTTAGAATGATTAGATATATGTTAAGCAGGTATAGAAATGAAGAAATGGAAGAGTATAAATATAATGCTCGACAAAAAGGTACGTATTTAAATTGAATATGAGATTTTATGCGCCGTATCGGCTAGCCGCTTGGCTTTTTGATTTTCTTTTTAAATGGAGAGGCCTGTGTGGCATGGTTTTACTTTTTCCGGTAACCCCGTACAAAGGAGGTTATGGAGAATTTTTCCGGAAATTTAAGGAGTAGAATATTTTTAAGAAGATTTGATAAACTAGAAATCGATATATCGATATATAAAGAATTCGATGATGAAACGAACTTAAAATAGAATATTATAAACAAAAAGGAATTTTAGAAATAAAATCATGGGAAATATACGTTTTAAAGTGAACGATGATTTAAAAGCAAATGATTTGCAGATTTAGAATGATCGTGTTGATAAGAAGTTAATCAAATGGAGTTAAAGAAATAGAGTTAAGCAGAATTAGAAATTGACTGGAAATTAGTTGAGCTGAACGACTTTTTGAGTATCGATCTGATGTTGGTTTCGGCCTTCGGGGTTTATACTTCGGATGTTGTTCTCTTACTAGTTTACAGTTAGAGTCTGATAGATGTGGAAGAATAATGATATGTAAATATGCAATGGGAATGTTTTCTAGAGTTAATAACATATATTTTCTAAACATAGAAAATAAGGAAATATGAATATATATATATGTTGGATGATTTGATCGATAATTTCATTTGGAAATAAGATCGTTGTGTGTACACGGACATTTTTCATTTGATAGTTAAATCGCCGACTATCAAAGTTTTTGACCATTTTAACGTTGTTAATATGGAGAGACCGGTTGGATTATTATCCGAAGAACCACTTCGTATTGGCATAAGCATTGCAAACCAATTATGCTGAATATATTGAAGACGGAGCAAAGTGAAAGGGCTTTTTCTATTAATGGAAATTGTGCCTTCGGTTTCGTTCAATCCCAGAACGAACGTATATGGACGAATGTCTGACAAAGTATTTCCAATGATCGAATATGATGGTATGAATAAATATGTATGGTGGCAACGAATTTATTCCCTTAGCATAATATCCAGAATATATTTGTGTAAACCAAATTAGTGATTAAAGGATCTGATAATGTGACATTCAAAATGATTGTGTAATAAATAAATGGCAAGTAAGCGTAGCCTCAGGCCTCAACAACCGGGAAATGACAAAAAATCGGGCAGGCAACATGGCTATGTGGTTAGCTCCCATCAGGGTGTATTATCACCTATCTAGAGATTCATTTAATTCCTTATTCTATTCGATGTTGTCCCATTCGGGAAACGGCTGCTGATCCCAACCGTTGGTGGTATACATTCGATACACTCAAGCGAAATTAGTGGTCACTCATGTGTGGTCGGGTTACAAGATGTTCTTGTTGAACCCAGTGTATTCTCCTCCAGAGATACACTATCGGAAGGTGGTTCCATACCTTGTCATAGTTCGAAATTCATTACCCAATAAGTGCTTGCGGTTTTGATTGTATATTATATATGTGGGATGTGAGATGCAAACGTTCCACTAGATGGTTATTTATTTGATTTAGACACTATCATAGTATCAAAAGAGTTTTGATATAAAGATTATCATTTCTTTCAAAAGGATTTTTAAAGTTAAATCAAGTGGTTTGGATTCTCATAAGGGAAAAACCCGTTCCGTGTTATACGGCGTGGTCTTATGAGATATCATTTAGTTTCTGAAACTGTTTTATATTGTTTACTCATACCAGTCCCATGACTGACCCGGAGTTTATTTTGTTTTGTTTTACCTAAACTCTTGGGTGCCTAAATTTGTACGGGCAGTCAAGTAGTTTAGGATTTTACAGATTTACCTAAAGGAGCTTGGAGCAGGAAGCTTCAACATTATGTAGTTTTTTTTTCCGCTGTGTTGTAAGTGTTGTACTCTGGTAAGTGTATGTTATACAGTTAAAATTTTGTATTCAAGAGTGATGATATATTATATTTTGTTCCACTGCGATGTGAGATTCTGTGTTGTTATTTCTGTTCTTCTTCTACCTTTTTCTTCTAAAAAATGATTCGTATTTTCATGATATTTGGGTTGGATGTATGATGTATGTAGTCAACTCTGATATTACGGATTTGCGAGTCAGTACACCTTCTCTCCATCTCCTACATCGTTTGTCTATATACGAACCGTTGTAAGATACAGAAGGATGGTCTAAAAGAGGGGGATATAGATAATTATATAGTACAAATACAAGTATGTCACATTAATATCGTTATCACATACCCTGGTATATTACTCTGATCCTGGGTTAAAAGTCCTTTTAAGAAAACATTTTTACGTTTACATAAACCAACGCTTTATTACCAAATTAGGTGCAATGCAAAGAACTACAAATACCATTGTATTAGCTTCCAACGATAGAAAATGGATATGTTAATCAATAATAACATCAAAGAACATAAGATATGAAAAAATTTCAAATCACATTCACTAATAATTTTTCATTACAAGTTACCTTTCAAAAAGCCCTATTTCGATCAAATATAATTATTACAATGATATGAGAAACATATCGAGATGTCCCCACGATTGATCAGGGTCTAAATATAGGCAATAAGCACTCTTAACTTACATACATCCAAAATGATAAAACATTCAGCCAAAAGAGATCCTAAATAGAAAACTGCCACCTGTATGTCTTTGGAAGCTTATTCATAAAAGAAGAACCTAAAAACACTTAACCAACACTTACTCAAATGAGTACCTAGGAGTTTAATGAAAAAACAAAACATCTGGTCAGTCAAAAAGACTGGTGTGAATTTAACTACCCGATCAAAATGGATATCTAGTGAGACCATACCGCTTAGCGGAACATGTTTCCATCTCACTAGTATATAGCTACACAAGTAACCATGTGCTTCTATGCTCTCAATGATTAAAATCATAATGGTAATAATAATGTGTAACATACAAACATAGTGGATTCTCCATCCTCGATTTCCTAACTGATTGTCTTAATGGTTTTATGATTAGCCATCATATTACAAGTTATATACATGTCTATAATTTAACCACTTGTTAATTAAATTTGATACTAACCATCCCATATCAATTTACAAATACCAATCCCCGTTGTATATAATAGGATTAAGCATCCTTTTTTTTCCTGACTGACTGTCTTAATGGTTTTATGATTAGCCATTATATTACAAGTACTAATTCTCTACAAGATAACCATTTGTTAATAAATTTAATATTAAATATTCCATATTATTTTATAGATTGCCAATACTTGTTTTATATAATTGGATTAGGTTGGCTGAGAACCTATTTTTTTTTGCAAAGTCGGCCGATTTTTATAGTGATCCATAACACTTTTGGCTAAGAACCTTTTAATTCCATTTTAATCTTGTATCCCAAGAACGTTTAAGCCTATCAGTGACTCCAATTCAAATGCATGATGATAGGATTTCCCATGATGTCCCCAATATGTGTATATATCAAGTGCAGTTTTTAAAATCATGGTTATCGACCCTTCTAACATGTGCAACATGCTTTCAATTAGATAAATATAACATTCAAATGATGAGTACTATTTCTTACCGAATAAACCATATGAAATAATGAGTGACAGTCTGTCGACCCTATCCCCCTTCAATCTCTCCATAAAGGTCGAAGTAAATATATTTCAATACAATGATAAGTAAACCTTAACAATAATTTTCAAGCAATTAAGTAAAACAAGCCTTGTTGACATGAACAATAGTGATACATTATGTAGGAGAAATCCTTGCGCTAGTTTGAAAACAATTTATAAATTCTCCTTGTTGACACCAATATGCCATAGAAGCAATAACCTCCATACTTAAAAATAGGTTTAAAAGCTCTTTATCGACCACAACTGTGACTATAAGGAAAAGAGGTGTTACCCTTTAAGTATTTTAGAATAGAAGATTTGAATAAGTCTTGTGGACGTAGACACTGACGCTGAGGATTTTCTTTGAAAATAGACCCTATCGACACGAAAAGTGGCGACAAGGTGGAAAGTAATAACCTTGATCTTTTTTTAAACAATTTTAAAACATATGTTAGAAACTATCCATTTGACATCAAATTTGTCTATATGGACGAAGGCGATAGCTTACGGACTTTGAAATAATCCTTGTCCACATCGACTGTGTCGATAAGGTACAAGGGAAAGTGAACCCTTTTTGGCCCTATCAAAGAGTATTGGGCCGATAAGCCTCTAAAGTTATTAAAGTAAGGTTTCAAAAATAGACCCTCTTAGCCTTTCGAAGGAATATGAAGGCGATATCCCATAAAATTTATAAAACATGTTTTAAGAAAACAAGCCAGTTCGACCTCATCGAAACAGTATTAAGGCGATAGGCCTTATAGTTTATAAAATAAAGTTTAGAAAGACTAACCCCTATGACATGTCGAAGGAGTATTGAGGTGATATGCCTCAAATCTTATAATAAATTAAGGTTTGGAAAACAAACGCTTTTGACCATGTCAGAAGTGTATGGGATCGATAAGCCTCCCAAGTCTGAAAATAGTGTTTTAGAAAATAGCTCATTCCGACTCTATCGAAAGGTCTGGCGTGGAGGGTCTAACTTTTAAAATATAATGCAAGTGACCAAGACTTTGTAAATAAGGACGTATGAGACATGCCTAAATGCCTTCTTTATTATTCTTCGTGATATTTCAAGAATCAAGGGAAGTCATAATGGAAGGGTCTTTCGACCATGTCGTAGGGGATATCGACTAGGTCAATGGCACTAACAGCAATAAAATGGAAAATAGATTTATTTCTTTATATAGTGATTCTTTTCACCAACTCCACCATATTCATCAAAGCACTATTGGCTATTAAAAAAATGGCTGATCAGAATACACAGACTTTTCAAATTAATATAAAATATTAATAATCTTGTTAATTCCTTAATTAACGTCTCTAACTACCTTAAATCTAGCCAACTTAGGAAATTCATATTAATAAATAAAAGCATGGGAAAAATCCTAAATATTCACAAAATTCAGAGAATTCCTTTCTCTTTCATATATAAGAATTTAGGTCCAAATTCATTAATTAATTATTTTAATTAATTAAACTCGTAAATAACATGTATTTAATCTAAGGGAATTAATAAAACATTTCTAAGTGCATAGAAAAGTATGAAATTCAAATCACATACCTAAAATCATATTATAAACATCATCTCAAAATTTTGAATCAATTTTAGATAGTAAACTATACTTTTTGATCCAAAACCTAATCATTTATTTGCAAATCAAGCATAAATCAAGCACTTTTCATTAGCATCAACATAAGTATGAGAACAATCATGTGATCAGATAAACACTTCGGATGTGCTATATAGTTGAAATAAATGTGGGTTAGAAATCATTAATCACCTTAGTTCTATACGTAAGGTTGAGAGTTGCTATTGTAGAATACTAAGCTTGATTTCTTCTTGCTTTTCCTTAGATTTTATCTTTTTCTTCTTTGATTTAATGCCTTGCTTCTTAAGGTTTAGTTTTAGGGTTTTGGAAATGAAGAATGAAATGGTAGAAGAGTAAATGATTATGTGTGTGTGTGTATATATATATTAAAAAACTCAACATTGCATTAGCATAATTTGAAATTGCGCTGATGCAATGTTGTTGTTTTTTTGGCCTGTCATCATTTCAGATGGCACCGACATAAAAAAAAGATATTATACTGGCATAATTTGAAATTGTGCCAGTGTATTTCGTCCAGCTAAGCGTTGAGTTGGCGAAAACTGGGCTATATTTGAAATTGTTTCCGAAACCAGGCTATTTTCGTTATAAAATGTCAAAATGAGGCCAAAATTAAAAACTCCTTGATTAATAATACAAATAATTTTTTTAATATTGTAACATAAAAAATAATTCAAATAAACTTCAAATATGTGTGTGTGTGTGTATATATATATATATATATATATATGTAATCTGAAGTATACGCATCTTGCAAAATAACAATTCATACAAGAAACGTATCTCGTGGTTACGTGCAAAGCGCATCGCAATCCGCAACATCGATGTATTGGATGATTTTATTGGTTCCTAAATGTGCACGAGCTGCACGAGTTTCGTTAGATTTTGACTTTTCTAATTGCTTATCAAGCATGATCGTACTTAACTTGATTTTAGGGCTAATAAGTCAAATCTTTGTAAGTATCCACTACACCAAAATAACAAATTTGGCACACAAGGATGTGGAGATACAATATGGATTAAAGCCGTATCAAATTTGATTGTTCTTAGATCTGTATCAAACTATAATTTACGATCCGCACCACCCCAAATACCTTAAATCTGACCGTCCATCAACAAATCTCTGGATTAGTTAATTGTTATGACTTCAGGCCAAATCGAATGCGTATCATATTGTGCATCCCATTTGACACTTGGAATAAAAAAATTGGCCGCTCCAATTTCCCTTTGTTTTACTTCAATGGTGTCCGAAAGCCCAAATTAGGGTTTTCGGTCACCAAATCATGCCTCCACGTTTCTCTGGAATCTCCTCCTCCGACAGAGACGAGCCACCCTCTCCTTCGACAGAAACGCAACAACCCTAGGTCCGTAGACCTCCTTCGACAATACGTATGTGTTTCTATGGAATTGTGTTGTGAATGCCTGATAGTAGGGCACAAGTTGAAGTCTTACTGTGACGAATCGTACTGGTTTTAATTGGTATGTATTAGTGTACTAGTTGAAGGATTTTGAATTAGTTCAGTCACAAGTTCTAATCCTACTGTGACGAGTTCAAGTATAAGTTAGTATATTTTTATTTTGCTTCCGATTGGTATGTATTATCTGAAAGATTTTGAATTCTTTTTGGTTAGAAATTGCAAGTTCTTATAGCATGATTTTCACATGATTTCTACTTTGTGTTATATTGTTGTCATAATATATCATACGTTGTAATGATTACTCTGTTTTGAGAGATAACATGTTTACAGAAAATATATTAACATGTTTGCTGAAAATTTGGAAGATGGATGATTATTCGACTTTCTGGTTAATAATTTAATGGGAGATCCACTAGGTGGATGCATTTTAGCTCACGCGTAGGGTCGGGTATCCATGCTTATAAGCTTTATTCAAGTGTCGAATGCTGCTTCACTTAACCTTAAGTAAAAAGCTGTTTTCACTAGCAACTTTCCCCTACTTTGTAGCAGAGACTGTGGTATAAGTTGCACTACAAGGTCTGCTTCAAAGAAACTAAAAGTTGCAAGTGAAAGCTGCTTTTTCCTAAGGTTAAGTGAAGCAGCATTCGACACTTGGATAAAAATAATAAGCATGGATTACCGACCCTGCGCGTGATCTAAAATGCACCCACCTGGTGGATCACCCAGTAAATTCTTAACCAGAAAGTTGAGTTTGTGTGTCATCCAAAGTTGATGATTTGATATCTTTAGACGTTAGAGCAGGTATGTATAATTTTACATTTAACTCTACGTAGTATCTTACATTATAATTGAATGGAAACGTTGTGTGCACATGTACGATGCCTTGCTAAAGCCATGTCCATATGTATTACGTGCATATGGTAGTTTTATTTTACTCTTACCGTTATACCTTTTGTAACTGACATTTCATTTTCCAAATATACATCCAAAAAACCCAATAAATTGCAGTAGACATATGGTGATATCTGAAATTTGACAAGATATCATCTTGAATATTCTTTTCGTTTATTTGTTCTTTTTGTGTGTATAGGAGGATATTCTGCATGCTAGGGTACGAACTATCGGTGTTGCAGATCGACTATATTTCAGATGATTCTTCTTTTGGGTTTGCATTTCTAATGACTATTAAATTTCCACTCCTATCTACAGTTAATTTCATTTAAAAGCCTATGGTCATAGCAAAACAAGTTTACAATGCGTATTCGTTCATCTTTGAGACATATACTAATCGACTACACTAACACATGTATGAGGCTTAAAGTGCTATTTTAGTTTCTCTGTATTAAGGACATGTATGCATATGTTAGTTTCTTTGTAAACACACATACTGATTGACTACACAAAAATAGAAAATTTGTTTTCGAATCGAATGCTACTTTAGTTTCTCTGTGTTCATGTTTATTTTTCAGTCATAGTGACTTACAATGTCGATCTCCTGTCAGTGAAGTACTTATAACTTGTATAATGAATTTATATGCAATCCTGTTGGATAAAATAGAAAAAGTGGGGAGGTTTATCGACTATATACGATGTTGTAGGTCATGTTAAACCACAAAGCATGTGAGATGCTGGTATGTTTCTAGGCTGTGTTCATGAAATCAAGTCATTAGCATCATAAACATGTTAAAATAGATATAATTGACTAACAATCGCAGGAAGCAACACAAACAGTTAGAACGATTATTCTTGTGTGCCTTTGCTTGCTTGGAATTTGTCATGTCAATTTTTTTTTACCTTTTTTTGGGAAGCATGATCAGAAAATGGATGGAATTCCTTTCCAACTGTATAAACCGCTCAACGTTTCATATCCTTCTCTACTGCAACCTCTCATACACGAGCTTGATGTGGTACTTATACTTAAACCACATACTAATTTTTTGGTTTTGTTATATTTAGCATTTTAGTTTCAAAGCGACACAATATGCACACACGAACACAAAGCCATGATACCTACGTCGAGTCAGTTCAATGTTTATTTAGTGTGGATTCAGCATGAGGGTTTGTTTGAAATTTGTGCACTTATTCACTTGTCTATGCTTCCATTGTTTTGCTTCTAATTCATGTTACACAGGGAATAATTTAGTGTTGTGGCCTGTAATCATGCCCTTCACTGTTATCAGCACGACGCTTGACTATTCGACTAATTGAGATCAAACCATCGACATGAAGGCTTAACTTACTTTTTGTATGAATTTCGAGTGCATGGGTAGAAATTAGTCGACTAATGGACTATTCGAGTCAAGTAGGTTGTTATTGGTGTTGACTGGTTTGGTATTGGCCGATTTTAGAAAAGAAAACAAATCTGAACCCCTTACAACTATCGATACATCAAACAAGAAAAAAACTGAAAATTATCAATACCGGTGTCGAATAACAAAAAAATAGTAGAAAATGATCGATACCTAGTATCGATCAAAAAAACAAATCGATCGAAAGTCGATTAACAATTTTCGAGTTGAAAAAGATCGACTATCGATTATCGAACAAAAAAAAAAATCGAACTCAAGCTTTGATCGAAAGTCGATCGGTACACTGAACCTGCAGCGCCGTCTTTCCACTGTCATCTTGCAACTTGCACTTTATTAATTTCTATGCTTTGTGTTATGAAAAGTCGATCAATACCCTGAACCCAAGCTTCGAACCCAAGTTTCGTGTTGTTTATTTTCTTTGTTCAGTAGCAATATATTTGTTGGTAGCAGTATATTAAAATTGACAACTTTTTGGTGGCAATAATATATTTGTCGACTGGTCTGCGACTAGTCAATGACTAATCGACTAACTGGACCTCTGTCGACCCGACTCGACTTACCGCTATGATGCCCTTAAACTTGCACATGTATTTGTACCCACTGTTTTGACTGCCCTGGACCTATTGACCTGCCATATGCTTATTTGCCTATGTATATGTTGCTGGCCTTGTATCTTTGTCGTTGTTACTGACCTGATTTGTCTCCATTACCGTTTTGTACTTGAATTTTGTGTAATGAGTGGTTTGGTATTTTCATGAATATGCACAAACTGTGCACATGATTCGTTCACACATCAGCAGTTAGCTTAATTATGCTCATCGCTGCTTTGAATCATATAAATTTTGTACATTATACACATCAGCAGTTAGCTTAATTATGCTCATCGCTGCTTTGAATCATATAAATTTTGTACATTATGTATATCAACATCTAGCTTATGCTCATCACGGCTTTGATTTACAACAACATGGACTTCATCAGCATGATCAGCACGTACGCTCAATCTTCCGGGCCTCCTGCAGTTTTATCAAACTGATCTGTTTTTTCTATATGTTTGTTACTTTGTAATTTGTTGAAAAATCTTTGACAGTTTCCTTTTATTGTATATGTTTTGTATGTACATTGTACTAGTTTTATGAAAAATCTTGTTATGCTTTGAGTATATATAAATTGTGTTATCCTATGTATAAATTGTGTTATATATACTTTGTTTTGTGAAAAATATGTGATGCAGTTTCTGTTTATTTATATATATATATGTGTGTGTGTGTGTGTGTGTGTGTGTGTGTATGTATGTATATACATATGTTTATGTATATACATATATACATATATATATATATAGATATGCACATATATATACACATATAATTAGTTACAGTCTAAGACCGTGCCTGAATTACACCATATACATCTACAGATTATTTAGACACGGTTTATATTCGTATCTAGTAACCATTTAGATACAGCTAAGTACCTTATGTTATTAATAGTGAGATACGATTTCTAGCCGTATCTAATAATCTAACACGCCATTTTTGATACGGCTTATAGTCATGTCTAATTGTATTAGATACGGCTAAAAACATGGCCTAATTAGCATATATGGTGTAGTGATTTTGATATTGGTTTTACAAAGTACGCAGACTTGGACCGTTAGATTTTGATTACAATTTCTCTTATAACTCAAAATTGCACTATGTTGTTGATAGAATGAAAAGAGAGTGATCTAGAACCAAATCAAAGTGGAATTGACTTGGTTTGATTTGAAAATCGGTAGAGTTTAGTTATAGATTTCTTAGAAATAAAAGACAAGTGAAGAAACAATAACTTGATTGTTTAAATCCATTTATGGAAGAAGGATATATATAAGGGCGAAGAGAAGTGGTTATCCGTGAAAGGTTACCACGAAAATACAATTTAATTCATATTTGGATCTTGAAAAAATCAGTAAGCATGTCGACATACTCATCACACATACGTCGACATATGTGTATCATATATGAAAAATAACTTTTTTTGAAATGTTTTGAAAATATAAAACATTATATGATGATTTGAAACTTTGTTAAACTATTTAAGCACGGTAAATGTATATTTCAAACACGATATAGCTTAAGAAAACTTATCAAAATAATTTTAAACAATATAAAGTATAATACAATATGTATTCAAAAGCAATATATAATCAATATATTAAACATAAAATATAAATATCAAAACTATAGTATCAAACTATAACTATTAAGGCTAAATTATAATATAAAACCAAAGTTTAAAATTTAAAATAAAAAATATAAGTATAAAAACCGAAGTATAAATATTGAAATGAAAAATACAAGTATAATATCAAAATCAAAATCAATACAATAAAAGTATATAAGAGTATTTCAAAGTAATTTTTAAAAAAAATAATAATAAAATTTCTCTTTGAAACCATTTTGAAAACATCTAAAAATAGGAATACTTTGAAAACATTTTGTAAAAGAGATAGATAGAAATCAAGTAAGTGCAATGGGAGTTTTTAACATTTAATTTAAGACTCAGTAACTTATCTGGAACAATCTGTATTCTTGAACTTTTCAATACTTATGGGTCTTCATTCTCTTATTCTTGGTTCTTCAAATTAGCATCAATCTGGATCTTCTGTCTTGATATTGTACGGTCTTAACGCCAGTCTAAATAACTATAAAGCTTTAGAAAAATAACCACAAATGATTCATCCCTAAGGATTGGGCAAGGCTTGCCCTCTTTTGCCATCATGTGTTGCAACTTCTTGACACACACGAATGAATAGAAGGAACCCTCTTGATCGGTGGTTCTAGGTATTGCATTGCGTAGATGAATTGGTTGAATGTAAACTCTCTCCCACTATTATTTTCACCTTGAACTCACTCATGCTTTATTAACAGGTTGCAATTGACAAGTTTCATTTCTAAACGAACGCTGACTGAAATATCAGTTTTTTGTAACTATCTCATATTTTTTGTGCGGTGCTAAGGACACCCTAATTTACTCTTCCTACTACCAATACTAAAAAATACCACAAACCACAAGAATTATCATTACACTATTCTTAATACATCACCTAAAAAATAGGGGTTACCACATCGCTGTTACCTTATTTCCTTGTCGTATCTTATTCGTTCCTCTTTCATTCCATTCTGAAACCCTAGGTCATCAACGATAAATTGTTCGACGCTGCAGCAATGAAGAGAAAGGAGAAAACTGCAGATACATCGTTGTCTCAACCCCAATCAACTCAATCAAGTAAGTTTAGGGCTTCAAATAGTAAAAATTTGAATTTTTCCCTGAGAAAGATGAAGTAGACAGCGATTGTTGTTAATTAGGGTGTTCAGATTAGGGCAGACTACGTGATTAGTTCGACAAATATTGGTTGAGTGAAAGATTAGAATGGAAAGGTAATGTGGTGTTAGGAAGCATACAAAATTTAATGATTTTTATTTATTTAATTGCGGTATTAGGATGATGATATTGGGGTGCCCTTAGTACCACACTATTTTTTCTAACCAGATATGAAAGACTAAGGATGTTATGGCTATTATATTAGTTTGTTGTACAATTCATTCATATTAGAATTTTGAAATATCGAATGGAATATGGTCGGCCTCTACGTTGTAATCGTTGATGGTGTCATCTGTAGCTTATCTCAAATGCTTCTCCACAATATTTTAGAGAAAAGACATAAGTGGATTTTGGTTTATATTACAATTTACATTTTGAGTATCGAGTTTTGAAAATTAACTATAAGAAATAAGTAAAGATTAGGAATAGTGAATAACAAAGTTGATGACGACTAAGTGGGCGAAGAAATAACAAAGAAATGAGTTGCTTCTCGTTCTTTTATTACTTTCCAAAAACCTAATAAAAAAAATTGAAGTTGTTTTATGTTTTGTGTGTTAACTTAAATCAATCTTTTTTTATGATATACATGCATTATTCGCATTTTTGTCTCGGTGAAAACTCGAAACTAAAAACGCAAAAAGCAAACGCCATCTGTAACGACCCGCATTCTACGCATCATAGGATCGTAGAATATTTATTTCTTTCACATACGAAGTCGTATGGTCATGTAACTTTGGGAGACGACTATTGGGGTCATTTCCCATGTTCATGATTTTTTCTCGATTTTTAAATGACCATTTTACCCCTAGTTGGCACTGTTTTGGCCATAACTTTTGACTGGAAAGGAATTTTGACCTGAAACCACTTCCATTGGCTTCGGATGATGGTTTCTCTTTCCGTAGAGTGGTCACATTAGCCAAACGGGCTTACCGTTTGGGAGATATGGCTGAAACAAGTTTCAGATGGAGAAAAACAGCTTAATTGGGCTTAAACGGGTGATTAGCAGCTAGGCCCAAGGGGAATTTCGGGTTTAGGGGCATATAGGGGCTGATTAGGGTTAGAGAACATTTCTTTAGACATTTTCCAGCCGCCACTTTCATTTCTCTTGACCTAGCCATGGCCTCCACTCTCTAAATCTCTCTAAAACACCCAAAAATCACTTCCTAATCAAGGATTAAGGCTTAGAGGCATCAAATTAAGAAGAAAAAAGCACCAAAGCAAGGTTAGAGCTGCTGTTGGACATCAGTATTCGCCCAAATCAGAGGAGTTTAGTTCTGAAAATTTTGTTTGTGGCCAAGGTGAGTGATTTGCATAGTTTTTGCACTAATTACGGTGATTAAGGGTAATTAGTGAAGATTAGCGAATTTATACGTAAATAAATTCTGGAAAAATTCTTAAAATTCTAAAATAATGTTTTAAGGCTCTGTTAGAAATTTGGGTTAATTTCGATGCGTTTTGCTAATCGTATGCTTAAACATGATTAAGAGGGATTATGGGAAAATATGAAGTTTTAGTCACTTTTTGATCCATTTTGATTCATTTGAATTGTTGTTTGCTGTTTGTGGTTGCTATTACCTGTTGCTATGACTCTATGGTATGTTCTATGATTGATTAGAATAGTTAAATTGGTTGAAAACGTCGTCGAATGGCGTAGAAAGCTCGCTGGAAAGTTGCAGAAATGTGCAGGTCCCGAACCGGTTCGGATCGGAGTAGGGGTCGAATCGGACTAGTGAACTGGCCAAGGGAATCCGAACTGGACTGGGACTTGTCACTGGAAGGAGCTCGGCAGGAAGGAAGGCCATTGCTTAGAGTTGGAGTTGGACAGAAGATCGGATCGGAGCAATAGAGCGGATCGGATCGGAGAAAGGGAACAGGACGGATCGGAGCAGGCAAGCACGTCAGACAGAAGGAATCAGACCGGATAAACTACCTCCGAACCGAACTCAAGCAGAGACACCCGAACCGAACCGATATCTGAAGGGGGAGAATCACTGAACCAACCCGACCCGGAGGAAGACACCGACCCGACCCGAAGTGG
Source organism: Allium sativum (assembly GCA_030737875.1). Lineage (NCBI taxonomy): Eukaryota > Viridiplantae > Streptophyta > Magnoliopsida > Asparagales > Amaryllidaceae > Allium > Allium sativum. Next base: position 1,037,761,476 of record CM060916.1, on the reverse strand, counting down.
ACTACCGACCCGAACCAAGCTAGACGAGGACCACCGATCCGAACCGATCAGGAAGGTTACACCGAACCGAACCAAGCTAGATGAGGAGCACCGAACCGAACCGTACGTGGGCTATTACTACTACGCGATGACCCTTCTGAAGACCAACTCCCATTCGACCAAACCCGAGATGCAAAGGAAGTCCAAATGAGAAGTTAGAGCTCAAGATTCAGATGGGAATCAACGAGTTCGCTTCATAGTTGGGCTTTGCTGCGGGACGCGTGTTAAGGAGTTATCGACGTCTATAGCTTTGGACCACTATGGTAGGAGGTACGAAGGCGGATTCAGGGCCATTATGGCATCGGTAGAACCAAGGGCTACGACCAATGAAGTGGGTCATTGAAATGTTTGGTCATGACTCCAAGTGTTTGGCTTGGTCACAGCAGGGTTTCTACAAGTCGGGATTCGTCGTTACCTCATTTTGTCTAGTGTTCCAAAGTGGTAGATGCCGTACGCTTTACGCACTGAGTGAGAGATGCGAGGATGGTTGCTATGGATGATTTGTTTGCTATCATTGTGACATGCACACCCCCACCCCCGTATTCTTACACCATTTGTTATGGCACCTTGGAGTATTGTACGGTATGTGGTACTAACTCTTTGGTTGCAGGTCCAGGTTCAGGTATGGTTTAGTATACCTGTTATTATTCGGTTTAGATGCTTATCGCTCATACCAGGCTTTATGTCTGACCCAGAGTTTTATGTCTCCTCTTATTACTCTGGGTGCTCACACGAGCAGACTAGAGACAGGTTAGCTGGTGATGCACGGGTAGATGATCCGGAGACGAGCAGGAGGCTTCCACGTAATATATATAGTATTCTCCCTGTGTTGTTGAAGATCACTGCTTGGGCATTGTTGGTGTATCTTCTACTTCAGCTTTCTTTTGTTTAGAGACAGTAAATTTGGAAAATTGTAATAAGCTGTATTTGGATTTCCGCTGCTTTGATGATTGATGTTGATTTTAGATATCAGCTTATGCACTGTCTCGCCTGTTTTGTGTCAAGTATGTTATTATTATATTTTATTCCATGCGCTGTGAGACATTCTGCAGGTTTCTTGATTAGTTCATTCTCTTCTTTTCTTTCTTATGACGACCGTCTTGTGCTAGTCGGGAATGTGTACAGCGCACTTTTGGAGGAAATGCAGGCTGGTGCGGGGCGGGCCGTCACACTTGGTATCAGAGCTCTAGGTTGCGTAGTTAACCTAGGGAAGTCATCAGGGAGAGATATTATACGTATACGAGAGAGCGTATTTGTGATTACTTTGGTTTTTAAAAGCTATATATATATACTATTAGTAGTATAAGGATGAAGTCGTACTGCACTAGCACCACTATGGAGTCGTTAATCATTTCCTTTTTCAGATTGACGATGAGCCGAGACACTAGAGGTGCTGGTAGGGGAGCCAATAATGGGAATGCTGCTGACATGAGGACGATGTTTACTGACCTCATGAGAGAGATGCTTAGAGATGTACAGAGGGCAGCTCCCAATGGTGGAAATGGTGGTGGTCCAATAGTGCAGGCGCCAAGAGTCGACTTCGCCAAGCTGAATAAGGATTATACTAGCCTTGGTGGGAAGCCGTTCCACGGAACGGAGTCGGCTACGGATGTTCAAGATTGGTTGGATAGTTGCGAACGTATCTTCGAGGATTTGGGTATCGAGGATGCGATGAAGAGGAAGCTAGCGTCCCGTCAGCTGCAAGGGCGGGCAATGAATTGGTGGAATGCTATAAAGGCAGCTACTCCCGAAGATCAGATTACTTGGGAGCAGTTTAAGGCTCGCTTTAGTGAGAAGTTCATTCCAGCTGCTCAGAAGTCAATGTTGTTTAAGAAGTTCTTAGAGCTCAAGCAGAATGGCAGGGCTGTCTCGGAGTACATTGCTGAATTTGACACTTTGTCAAAATATGGGTTATCTCTTATAGATACTGCCGAGAAAAAGAATGAGAAATTCATAACTGGTTTGGATCAATACTTGGGGGAAAAACTTATTAACCACATCGATGAGACGTTTGAATCGATTGTGGGGAAAGCGTTAAGATCGGAAAGTCTCTACCCTAAGCCGAAGACTGAAGTTGCATCCGCAGATGAGCCAAAGCCACAAGCTAGTGGTGGAGGCAAAGGTGGTTCTCAGAATAAGAGAAAGCAGAATCAGGCTAAGGATGGCCAGAAGAAAAAGAATAAGCAAGATGTGGAGTGCTTCAGCTGTGGTAAGAAGGGCCATTATGCTAGTAATTGTCGGGCCAAGCCAGCGGATAGGAAGTGCTTCAATTGTGGCCAATTGGGACATCACAAGGACAAGTGTCCGCAACCCCCTAAGGAAAAGAAAATGGTGAAAGCATATGCCCTTAATGCTATTCCTTCTTCGTCGAATGCCCCAACTGCGGCGGAGAAGGGAAAGAATGTCGTCATTCAAGGTATGCTTTCTGTTTATGATGTTCCCGTTAGAGTTTTGTTTGATACCGGAGCTTCCAGTTCTTTCATATCTAGTGACCTGGTAGATAGGTTGGGATTGGAGCCCGAGATTGTCGATAGACCTTTAGTAGTGACGAACCCGATTGGTGGTTCGACTAGTCTTAGCATGATTTGTCGTAATGTGGTTCTATCGAGTCATGGATGCATGTTTGTTTGTGATTGCTTTGTTTTGGGCTTTACTGGGTTTGGCATTATTTTGGGAGTAGATTGGCTCCAAAGATACGGGGTGGTGGTAGACTGTGAGGGCTTGTTGGTGACAGCTAGAGCGGATGATGGGCGGAGGATAGTGTTTGGTGGTCTACCCAGTAAGGGGGTATTGGCTAGTTTTCTAAACTCCCTCGACATTCCGCATAGTGAGTTGTCAGGCTTGCCCGTGGTTGGCCAGTATCCGGATGTTTTCGAAGAAGTGACCGGACTTCCACCACACCGAGAGATTGAGTTCCGTATTGATTTGGTAAAAGATGCCAGACCTATAGTGATGCCACTTCGTCGTATGGCACCAAGAGAGCAGCGGGAGCTCGAGGTGCAAGTCAGCGATCTTTTGAAGAAGGGATTTATCAGAAGGAGTGTTTCTGAATGGGGAGCACCAGTTGTGTTTGCTACCAAGGCGGATGGTTCCCTTCGTTTGTGTGTAGACTACCGCGAGTTGAATAAAGTGACGAGGAAGAACAAGTATCCTCTACCGCGGATAGATGATTTGTTTGATCAGTTGAGTGGCGCGAAAGTATTTTCTCAGTTGGATCTCGCGACAGGTTTTCATCAGCTTAGAGTGGAAGCTGAGAGTATAGCTAAAACGGCATTTCGGACGCCGTCTGGGTTTTATGAGTGGTTGGTCATGCCATTCGGGCTGACCAATGCCCCAGCATATTTTGTGGATCTTATGAATAGGGTATTCAGACATCAGTTGAATAAGTTTATCCTTGTGTTCGTTGATGATATTTTGGTCTATTCGAGGACAGAGGAAGAACACAAGGAACATTTAAGAGTAGTGATGGAGGTGTTAAGAAAACACCAATTGAAAGCAAAGTTTTCTAAGTGTCACTTCTGGAAGAGGGAAGTGAGGTTCTTGGGCCATGTTGTATCAGAGAATGGTATTGCCGTGGACCCGGCAAAGGTGGCTACGGTACAGGATTGGCCTACGCCCAAGAATACAACAGATGTAAGAAGTTTCTTGGGGTTAGCGGGATATTATCGTAAGTTTATCCAAGGTTTCTCCAAGATAGCAGCACCATTGACCCAGTTGACCAAGAAGAATCAAGCTTTTGTCTGGGATGAAAGGTGCGAGAATGCATTCAAAAGTCTAAAGGACAAGTTGACAAGCGCACCAGTGTTAGTCATTCCTAAGGGGGATGAAGAGATGACGGTATACACGGATGCCAGTGGTACCGGATTGGGTGTTGTATTGATGCAAGGCGGTAGGGTTGTAGCTTACGCAAGTCGGCAATTGAAACCGCACGAGAGAAGATACCCTACCCATGATTTAGAATTGGCAGCAATCGTGTTCGCGTTAAAGATGTGGAGACACTATCTCTTGGGAGAAAGATTTGAGCTGTTTACAGACCATAAGTCGTTAAAATATCTCTTCTCCCAGAAGGATTTAAATCTCCGTCAGCAGAGGTGGTTAGAGTTCTTAGCTTCCTATGATTTTGACATCGCATACACACCAGGAAAGGGAAATGCGGTGGCTGATGCATTGAGTAGAAGACATGCCAGCTTAGGGGCTATGTTCCTTGAATGGAAGCAACTGGAGTTTATCGCGGGGTTTGATTTCAGACCAAAGTGCGAATTGGATCCAGAAATGTTAGCAAGTTTGACGATCAGACCCACTTTGATTGAGCGGATCGGCTCTAGTCAGAGGGACGATCCTAACCTATTGGAAATCATCTCCAAGTTAGAGATGGGTATCGATGAGGAGATGAACAAGTATGGGCTTGATCGAGAAAGATGGCTTAGAAAGAATGGAAAGCTTGTTGTACCCAATGTCAATGGATTGAGAGATGAAGTGCTTAGAGAATGTCATCACTCAAAGCTAACTATACACCCCGGTGGTAATAAGATGTATCGAGATATGAAGCAGACTTACTACTGGAAAGGGATGAAAAGAGACGTTGGGAAGTTTATATCCAAGTGCATGAATTGCCAGCTAGTTAAAGCCGAGCAAAAGAAGCCTAGTGGGTTGTTGCAACCATTAGAAACTCCCGAATGGAAATGGGAGCAAGTCTCGATGGATTTCATCGATGGTTTACCAAGGACTAGATCGGGATATGACAGCATTTGGGTAATCGTAGATCGACTAACTAAAAGTGCAAGGTTTATACCAGTCAAATCGACCAGAACGGCAACTAAGTTAGCAGAATTGTATATGAAGTGGGTAGTGAGATTCCATGGAGTACCTAAAAGCATTGTGAGTGACCGAGACCCGTTGTTCACTAGTGGGTTTTGGAAAAGCTTACAAGAAGCTCTAGGGTCAGAGTTACATCTCAGTACCGCATATCATCCTCAGACCGACGGTCAGACGGAGAGGGTGAATCGTATTTTGGAAGATCTCTTGAGAGCATGCATATTGGATTTTGGTGGATCATGGGATGACCATTTGCATCTAGTAGAGTTTGCATATAATAATAGCTACCAATCCAGTATCGGTATGGCTCCGTTTGAAGCTTTGTACGGAAGACCATGCAACTCACCATCATGTTGGATAGAGACTGGCGAGAAGTTTGTGCTTGGACCAGATGTGGTGAGAGAAACGTCGGATAAGATCAAGATCATTCAACAACGAATGAAGGCTGCCCAAGATAGGCAGAAGAGTTATGCTGATAAGAGGAGAAGAGACTTAAAATTCTCCGTTGGCGACTTGGTGTTTGTCAAGATTTCCCCGTTGAAGAGCGTAATACGATTTGGCAGGAGAGGCAAGTTGGCACCAAGGTTTGTTGGCCCATTCCCTGTTCTTGAACTAGTCGGGAATTTGGCATATAGAATTAACTTACCAGAGAAGATGGCGGGAGTTCATAACGTATTTCATGTTTCCCAACTAAGGAAGTTCGTTCACGACTCAGATATGACTATTTCACCTGATCAGTTAGAAGACTTCGAAGTAGAACCCGAGGCGGTTGGGAACCGCGAGCCGGCCCGTATTGTCGAGCACGACATGAAGCAACTTCGAAGGAAGGCGGTGAAGCTAGTCAAGGTACAGTGGAGCGAGGACGAGAATGATTGTACTTGGGAGACAGAGGAGAACATTAGGAAGACATACCCAGAACACTTTGCCTGGTAAGATTTTGACTTCGATTTAGTTTTCCGCATGCTAGGATAGGCTTGTTTGCTTGTTTTGCATGTTTGATTGTTTTATGTGGTTGTTAGGCATGCGGGATCCTTTGTATGTTTAGGGTTAAGGAATTTCGGGGACGAAATTTCTTAAGGGGGGGAGAGTGTAACGACCCGCATTCTACGCATCATAGGATCGTAGAATATTTATTTCTTTCACATACGAAGTCGTATGGTCATGTAACTTTGGTAGACGACTATTGGGGTCATTTCCCATGTTCATGATTTTTTCTCGATTTTTAAATGACCATTTTACCCCTAGTTGGCACTGTTTTGGCCATAACTTTTGACTGGAAAGGAATTTTGACCTGAAACCACTTCCATTGGCTTCGGATGATGGTTTCTCTTTCCGTAGAGTGGTCACATTAGCCAAACGGGCTTACCGTTTGGGAGATATGGCTGAAACAAGTTTCAGATGGAGAAAAACAGCTTAATTGGGCTTAAACGGGTGATTAGCAGCTAGGCCCAAGGGGAATTTCGGGTTTAGGGGCATATAGGGGCTGATTAGGGTTAGAGAACATTTCTTTAGACATTTTCCAGCCGCCACTTTCATTTCTCTTGACCTAGCCATGGCCTCCACTCTCTAAATCTCTCTAAAACACCCAAAAATCACTTCCTAATCAAGGATTAAGGCTCAGAAGCATCAAATTAAGAAGAAAAAAGCACCAAAGCAAGGTTAGAGCTGCTGTTGGACATCAGTATTCGCCCAAATCAGAGGAGTTTAGTTCTGAAAATTTTGTTTGTGGCCAAGGTGAGTGATTTGCATAGTTTTTGCACTAATTACGGTGATTAAGGGTAATTAGTGAAGATTAGCGAATTTATACGTAAATAAATTCTGGAAAAATTCTTAAAATTCTAAAATAATGTTTTAAGGCTCTGTTAGAAATTTGGGTTAATTTCGATGCGTTTTGCTAATCGTATGCTTAAACATGATTAAGAGGGATTATGGGAAAATATGAAGTTTTAGTCACTTTTTGATCCATTTTGATTCATTTGAATTGTTGTTTGCTGTTTGTGGTTGCTATTACCTGTTGCTATGACTCTATGGTATGTTCTATGATTGATTAGAATAGTTAAATTGGTTGAAAACGTCGTCGAATGGCGTAGAAAGCTCGCTGGAAAGTTGCAGAAATGTGCAGGTCCCGAACCGGTTCGGATCGGAGTAGGGGTCGGATCGGACTAGTGAACTGGCCAAGGGAATCCGAACTGGACTGGGACTTGTCACTGGAAGGAGCTCGGCAGGAAGGAAGGCCATTGCTTAGAGTTGGAGTTGGACAGAAGATCGGATCGGAGCAATAGAGCGGATCAGATCGGAGAAAGGGAACAGGACGGATCGGAGCAGGCAAGCACGTCAGACAGAAGGAATCAGACCGGATAAACTACCTCCGAACCGAACTCAAGCAGAGACACCCGAACCGAACCGATATCTGAAGGGGGAGAATCACTGAACCAACCCGACCCGGAGGAAGACACCGACCCGACCCGAAGTGGACTACCGACCCGAACCAAGCTAGACGAGGACCACCGATCCGAACCGATCAGGAAGGTTACACCGAACCGAACCAAGCTAGATGAGGAGCACCGAACCGAACCGTACGTGGGCTATTACTACTACGCGATGACCCTTCTGAAGACCAACTCCCATTCGACCAAACCCGAGATGCAAAGGAAGTCCAAATGAGAAGTTAGAGCTCAAGATTCAGATGGGAATCAACGAGTTCGCTTCATAGTTGGGCTTTGCTGCGGGACGCGTGTTAAGGAGTTATCGACGTCTATAGCTTTGGACCACTATGGTAGGAGGTACGAAGGCGGATTCAGGGCCATTATGGCATCGGTAGAACCAAGGGCTACGACCAATGAAGTGGGTCATTGAAATGTTTGGTCATGACTCCAAGTGTTTGGCTTGGTCACAGCAGGGTTTCTACAAGTCGGGATTCGTCGTTACCTCAGTTTGTCTAGTGTTCCAAAGTGGTAGATGCCGTACGCTTTACGCACTGAGTGAGAGATGCGAGAATGGTTGCTATGGATGATTTGTTTGCTATCATTGTGACATGCACACCCCCACCCCCGTATTCTTACACCATTTGTTATGGCACCTTGGAGTATTGTACGGTATGTGGTACTAACTCTTTGGTTGCAGGTCCAGGTTCAGGTATGGTTTAGTATACCTGTTATTATTCGGTTTAGATGCTTATCGCTCATACCAGGCTTTATGTCTGACCCAGAGTTTTATGTCTCCTCTTATTACTCTGGGTGCTCACACGAGCAGACTAGAGACAGGTTAGCTGGTGATGCACGGGTAGATGATCCGGAGACGAGCAGGAGGCTTCCACGTAATATATATAGTATTCTCCCTGTGTTGTTGAAGATCACTGCTTGGGCATTGTTGGTGTATCTTCTACTTCAGCTTTCTTTTGTTTAGAGACAGTAAATTTGGAAAATTGTAATAAGCTGTATTTGGATTTCCGCTGCTTTGATGATTGATGTTGATTTTAGATATCAGCTTATGCACTGTCTCGCCTGTTTTGTGTCAAGTATGTTATTATTATATTTTATTCCATGCGCTGTGAGACATTCTGCAGGTTTCTTGATTAGTTCATTCTCTTCTTTTCTTTCTTATGACGACCGTCTTGTGCTAGTCGGGCATGTGTACAGCGCACTTTTGGAGGAAATGCAGGCTGGTGCGGGGCGGGCCGTCACACCATCTACAAGGTTTCAAGATTCATTTCCCATATTTCATAAGGGTGCGTTCGGTTTATATTTTTTAATTTTGAGTTTTCGCACATACAAAAACATGAACGACGCACAAATATCGTGAAAAGTGATTGTTATACAAAATAAAGTTGACACATAAAACCAAAAACAACTTTTTATTATTTTCGCTGTTTTAAGAAACAATGGAAGGACGATCATAAATTCATCCATTTACCGTCTCTCCGCTCCCTCCGTCACTCTCTTCGTCATTTATCCGTCAACCCTGTTATACTTTAAATATTCCCAAGTTTCTGTGTAAATTCCCTGCTGAAATTTTATCTACAGTGTTTTGTTCACGTTCTGGCCAATAGCGCACATAGTGTGTACGCACATCATTCCAGGTATGCTCGCTCTAGTCAAACATACAGTGTTTTTACCTAACTTGTCTCCCAAGATGAGGCAAAAGAAGAACCATTGATTGCTATTTGGTTTCCACACCCAAATATCCTTTCCATTATCGTGGTAGAGAGGAATGGAAGCCATATGATCTGCTGTGTGAGGTGGTAAACAATCAACTAGCGTCTTCTCCTCACTGACCATTGGAAATAAGAGGAAAGACACTCTTGTTGGGTCCTCCAATGAGTGAAATATACCGGCAATATTAATCGTTCAAAAGTTGAACATGCACACATAAGGATCAAACCATGGAGCCCATAAGAATTCGTTTTGTAGAAGCCTCCAAGTAAGCTTTAAAGCTATCACTTACATCACACCTGCCAACTTTCTTAAGCCTAACCCTCCTTCTATTTTAGTTTTGCACAGATCTTTCTAGCTCATACTGTGTCGTTTCCTTCTGTATCTGAAGTTGGAACGTATAGAAGTTCAATTATGAATGATGATGGAAGTTTGTAACTGACAGAATTGAGACCTAGGTAAATCACTGTTTTAATTAGTTCAATTCTTCCAACTATCCTTTTTTTTCCTCTTGTTTATCTTTTTATTTATTTTGCCCAATAGCTCTTCAAAATCTCAAGATTTTAACTTATAATATGACAGTGGAACCCCAAATATGTGAATAAAATAGTTCTTGTCTTTGGCCTTTAGAATATTCTTACTTTGACTTCTAAAAAAATTCCCCTTTTTAGAAAATTAATGTGTATTTCTCCTCATCTATTTCTAAATCCACTATTTTGTCAACGATTTCCAATGAATTAGAAATACTTAAACCATTAGACATGTTAGCTCTTAAGAAATTCAACATATCACATCTACATGAAATAAATGAGTGAGAATGAGTTCAGTAAAAAGGACGGGGGATAGCTTTCCTTCAAAGAAACCTAGCTTTCCTCAAACATCTATTACTACTAAGAAGCCCATAGGGCTCCCTTGTGTATAGATGGAGTAGTAGTAAAGATACACTCCTATAATAATATTAGTCTAGCTAATTTAATGGAAATCCCATGATAAGTAATAAATGAAAAATGATTTCTCGGCTAATCTTATCATAAGCTTTGTGTATGTCAGCATTAAACATAAGTTATTAGATGTCTTTTTAGTGAACCCTCTCAATATTCCATATACAAGAAGCAAATTTTCTGTTATGAGTCATCTTGGAATAAACACGTTTTGATTAACTATAATTTAATCGTTGAGTTTTGCTTTATCCTATAACAAAGCAGACTGGCCAAAATTTTGTATAACACATTATACAGCAATATTGACCTATAATCTGAAAGGGATTGTGGGTCAACGATTTTAGGGACTATGCATGTAAATGTATGATTGATTTCTCTTATGATTTTACCTAATATTGTATGCCCAACACGGCTTGCAACTACTGTCAAAACCACCTGTCGGAGGGGTGTCTGCTAAACTTAAAGTCAAAACCACCTGTCGGAGGGGAACTACTGTCACATGTACCCAAATCCCCTGTATCATCTGTACCCAACCAATCAGGATCTCTGATTTCCACCTTTTTGCAATTAAGTCGGAGAGTTTAATTATAAAAAGATGGAATTCAGGGGGTCCTTATTGGTTGAGTATAGGAGGGATAAGGAAAATTAGGTACAGGGGATTCATTTCCTCCATCGAAACGTCTCTCTAATGAATCTCTGGAATTTCTTGAAAGAATTCCTACAAATAGTATGTGAAAAATTATTCCATGAGGATGGTTGAATTGAATAAATTTGAAAAATACAGTGTTGCTTCCCTATTAAGAGCATCCCGTGTATTAACCATATTCGTGGAGCATTTAACATCATTTTGCTTATCTTGGATGTCTTTTTATGTGAAACAGTAGAACGAAAAAAGAAGGGGTTATGTGTCTTGGGCAAGCCATTTAATTTTAGACTTTTTTTTTTTTTGAAAGAAAGGGTAATTATATTACAAAATGGAAAGTACAAAGAGAGGAAAGAGTAAGACACATATCACTACAGTTACATGCACACTCTGCAAATACCAAACTCCTAGCAACAGTCCAGCAACGGAAGGCTGAACCAGCAACTACAAAAAAAAACCTCCAAAGCAGCAACACATGATAACCTTCAAAAACTAGCTAGAGATCCTAAAACTTGTCCGAAGATGATAAACAAGAGCACTTCATACCAAACTTAACAGAGATCAAAATCAAACTACTTCAATATCACTAGGCATAGAAGCCAAGCTCCACAATATAACTCTAAAGTAGAATTCACTTTTTAGAGATTCCACCATGAATGATTCCTCCAGGAGAGTTGCCACTTTCTTTAACTTTTTTGGACTTCGATCTATTTTGGATTTGAGATGCTAATTTCACCCACTCTGGATTTTGTTAATTATAATAAAGAGATATAAAGCAATTCATTTATTCATCTACACCATTATAATACAAAGCAGATGACGGCTAAAAGAACAGAAAGTCTTAACCCTAAAACAACACAAGAGGCCTTTATATATAGGCAAAACATAAAACAAAAGACTATATTGCCCTTTAGAGAATATTAATTACGCTAACATCCCCCCTCAAACTCACGATGCGATAGCAATGAGCATCGAGAGTTTGTCAGTCAAAAACCGGAAGCGTGAAGATGACAAAGATTTAGTGAACAAATCTGCAAGTTGCAAGGAGGAAGAGACAAATGACAATGTCAATGTGCCATTCTGAAGATGGTGGCGAGTAATATGACAATCAATCTCAATATGCTTGGTCCTTTCGTGAAAGACGGAGTTATGAGCAATCTGAATAGCACTTTTATTATCACAGTACAAAGGAGTTGGTCGTCGCAAGAAAACACCCATATCAGCAAGCAACCATCGTAGGCAAACAATTTCACAAGTAGTAGAAGCCATAGCACGATATTCTGCCTCTGTTGAAGACCGATATATAACATCATGCTTCTTACTTTTCCAAGAGATTAGAGAATCTCCTAGAAAAATACAAAAGCCAGTAGTGGATTTGCGATCAGTAGGATCACCAGCCCAATCTGCGTCAGAGTAAGCACATAACTCTAAAGATGAAGTAGAAGAAAGCAAAAGAGTCTGAAACTGAGTGCCACGGAGATATCTCAAAATGCGAATAACAGCAGCCCAATGAACTGTAGTAGGAGAAGTAACAAACTGACTGACTATGTGAATAGCATATGCAATGTCAGGGCGAGTGATAGTGAGATAAACCAAACTTCCAACAATCGTTCTATAAAGACTAGGATCTGGTAATGGAGATCCATCAGTAATAGAGTATCGAGCATTGAGCTCAATTGGAGTATCAACAGTCTTATTATCTGAGAGACGAGCGCGCTCAAAAATGTCAGAAATGTACTTAGATTGAGAAAGAAGATAACCTTTTGGAGAAGAAGCAACTTCAATACCCAAGAAGTAACGAAGGGGACCTAAGTCTTTCATAGCAAAACATCGAGTCAACTCAGACTTCAACAAGTTAATTCCAACAACATCATCGCCTGTAATAATCATATCATCAACATAAAGAGAAAGCAAAATTCGACCAGCCGAGGTACACTTGACAAACAAAGCAGAATCATGGTTACTCGGGTAAAAACCAAGAGAAGTAATCACAGTAGAGAATTTCTCAAACCAAGCACGGGGAGCCTGTTTGAGACCATAAAGAGCTTTCCTAAGTTTGCAGACTTCACCAGGTTGATGATCAATACCAGGAGGAGGAACCATATAGACTTCTTCATGAAGATCCCCATTCAAAAAGGCATTTTTAACATCCATTTGAGTAATATTCCAGTGGCGAACAGAAGCTACCGCAATAAGAGTTCGAACTGTAGTCATTTTTGCAACAGGAGCAAAAGTCTCCTCATAATCCATACCATATTCTTGAGAATAACCTTTAGCAACCAAGCGAGCTTTATACCTTTCAATAGATCCATCAGCTTTAGTTTTAATCTTATAGATCCAACGAGAACCAATAGCACGTTTTCCTGCAGGAAGAGGTACTAAATCCCAAGTATGAGTCTGATGAAGAGCAGTCAGCTCCTCAGCCATAGCACGTTGCCAAAGAGGATCACGAACCGCATCTTTGAAAGATGAAGGCTCAGAGAGACAATGTATAGAAGCAAGAAATGAAGAAAATGAGCTGGAAAGACAAGAATATTCAAAATCAGGTCGCCTAGTAGACTGACGATTTCGGATAGGATATCGACGTTCACTAGTATCTACTGTCTCAGAAGGTGATTGGGTGGTTGTTGAGTCAATGGAAATGTCTGGATTTTCAGCAGGAAGTAGCTCAGCATCATCAGCAGTGAAAGGATCAATATGAACAATATCAGGCATAGAAATATTGTGAGTACGATCAGGAATAGTAAAATAAGGAATATGTTCAAGAAAAACAACATGACGAGAAACATATAGCTTGTGACTGACTGGATCAAAACAACGATATCCTTTTTGTCCTGCACCATAACCAAGAAAAACACATATAGCAGACCGTGAAGTTAGCTTACTCCGTTGGACATGAGGAAGAAGAACAAAACATGTGGAACCAAAAACACGAAGAGAAGAATAATCTGGTGGACAACCATACAACTTTTCATAGGGGGACAAGCCAGAATTATGAGCAGTAGGAATTCTATTAATCAAATAAACAGAAGTAAGAGCTGCCTCTCCCCAAAATTCACTTGGAACACTAGCAGACAATAAAAGAGATCGAGCAGTCTCAAGAATATGTCTATGTTTCCTTTCAGCAACCCCATTTTGTTCAGGAGTATCAGTGCAGGAAGTCTGATAAATTGTGCCATCTAAAGCAAGAAGTTCTTTAAAAGCATGAGAAGTATATTCTCCCCCTAAGTCACATCTGAAACATTTAATAACAGCTCCATGCTGAGTTTTAATAAGAGATCGAAACTCATTATAGATGCCAAAAAATTCTGAACGACGTTTCATAAGATAAATCCAACAATAACGAGTGTAGTCATCAATAAAAGAGACATAATAACGAGAGCCTCCCTTTGTAGAAACAGGAGAGGGTCCCCAAACATCAGAGTGAATAAGATCAAAAGGTGCAGTAGAAACTGTATTACTTTGGGGAAAAGGTAAAGCAGAGAATTTTGCAAGTTTACAACCACTACAATCAGAAATGTCATGAGTTTTCAATTCTCCCAAAACTCCTGTAGATGCTAAGAATTGCAATCGAGACTTAGATACATGGCCCAGACGAGAATGCCACAAATAAAACATAGAAGATGACTGACTCAAACGAAAAGACGAAACATTAACACCTGGAACAGAAGCTGCAATATCTGAAATCTTAGGATCTTTGAGCTGATCCAGTACATAAAGTCCTCCTTCTCTATGGCCGGTCCCAATCACTTTCTGAGACTTTGGATCCTGAACATAACATTCAGAAGAAGAAATAGAAACCAAGTAGCCATTATCACAAATTTGACCAACAGAAGCAAGATTTAATGTAAGTCTAGGAATGTGATAGACATTAGATAATGACAAAGAAGGTGTAATGACTGAACCAACACCTTGCACGGGCATAGATGTACCACTAGCACTCATGACAGGTACAAAAACTTTAGGAGCCAAAGAAGTGAAATCGGAGAAATTAGGTGACATATGATTCGAAGCACCAGAATCTAAAATCCAGGTAGAAGAAGATATACCTGATGAACTAGATGACAAACCTATTTGAGACGAAGCTGATATGGCATGTGGCTGAGATGCAAGGAACTTCTGAAATTGTTCAATCATCGATGGATCTAAGGAAGAATAGACAGAATTCCAATACGCATAATTTTTACCATCTGCTTGAAGCGAATTATCTCTATTTACTGTCATTTTAATAACAAAATTCGGAGAGCAAACAACCAACTTTCAAAGCACCCAAGATCTTTTTTTTTTTTTTTTTCACAGCTCAGCAAAGTTGAAAGACGTCAGGGAAGAAATGGTGGCAAGGAGGTGGGGAAAGAAGAAACAAGAGCCCAGGAAAGAAGAAACATGAGCAATCTGAATTTTCTGGATCAACTGTGGTGTACAATCTAGCTTCTAGTCAAACTCAAAAGCATGAGTATCTTCTGGTCAAACTCAAAAACAAAACTCAAAAGAGAACAAACTCAAAAGGATAGCTGTGGTATACAATCCAGCTTCTGTTCAATTTTCGGATCTGAATAGAGCAGGGATCGGAATAGAGCAGGTATTGGCTGGGAAATTTCGGATCACAGAATTCAGGTCTGGGTATGAGAATTCGGATCTGGGTCTGGATATGAGTCGTTCGGATCTGGTGGGAGTAGTTCGGGTCTGGATATGAGTCGTTCGGGTCTGGGAAACTTCGGGTTTGGAAGAGGGCGGAACTGCTCGTGATTCGGGTCTGGGTAATGGTTTCGGTTGAGGCAATGTCGGGTCTGGATCTGGAAAACTTGGACGGCTTCGGTTGAGGCAACGTCGGCTTCGATTGAGGCAACGTCTGGATCTGGTGGGAGTAGAGACGTCGGTTGCAACGTCTGGATCTGGCGGGGTTGCTTTGGATCTGCTGGTGGCTGAAACGTGGTTGCTGAAAAGAAGAGACTGAGGACAAGGTTTGCTGAAACGTGATTGCTTTGGATCTGGCTGCAACGTCTTGAAAAGAAGTTTGCTGAAAACGAGATTGAGAACGTGCCGAGGTAGAGACTGAGGACGTAGTTGCTCGTGAGGCTAAAATCTGATTGAGAATTTTAGTGGCTCTGATACCATGTTAATTATAATAAAGAGATATAAAGCAATTCATTTATTCATCTACACCATTATAATACAAAGCAGATGACGGCTAAAAGAACAGAAAGTCTTAACCCTAAAACAACACAAGAGGCCTTCATATATAGGCAAAACATAAAACAAAAGACTATATTGCCCTTTAGAGAATATTAATTACGCTAACAGATTTTCCACTACTAAAGGTTCGCCACCCATGATCTTATTAATGCTCTTGTATTAGCCACTATTTTTTAGATTTGATCTTTTGCTACTAAAACTACAAACAGAACTATCAGAATCATCAATAGAGAACTCCTCACTTCTTATATCTTCATTAAACTGAAATGCATTAAAATTTTCACTATCCAACTTCTCAACAACTTCAGTATTAATTTCAGGCTTTTCATTAGCAAATTTTTTCTTCAACTTCTTCTTATCTTCCCTCGACTTAGCAGTAGATCCTAAAGATTTAGAAATATCTCTCAAATTTTCTTAACCATCACCAGAGATGAGGTCAGGATGTGTTTTATGATTCTCAACACTATTATAATTCACAACTTTCATATTTTCTTGCAAGCAAATATTATTATCGGCAAGTACTTTAAAAGGATTATCTATGTTTATCTTTTCACCATGTGATATGGATATAACAACATTATGCATATTTTTATCATCACTATTCTTGTCCATTATAATGGCATCATTCCTCCTATCAGAAACCTCCCCATTTATAATCTCTTGATTGATAAGACCAGTCTCTATATCCATATTATTTGCTACATCTGAGTTTTCTTTTGGAATC
The DNA here is from genome assembly GCA_030737875.1 of Allium sativum. Taxonomy (NCBI): domain Eukaryota; kingdom Viridiplantae; phylum Streptophyta; class Magnoliopsida; order Asparagales; family Amaryllidaceae; genus Allium; species Allium sativum. The sequence goes on along the minus strand of CM060916.1, from coordinate 1,037,744,970 downwards.
CATAATTTAATAGCTTTACACACTACAACATTATGCCCAAATATTTTGCAAAATGAACACACAGTCGGTTTCCATTCATACTCTACATTCTGCCATATTATATCTCCATTATAACTTTTAATAGGAATTGCCTCAGGGAAAGAAAAGTCACTACTAACTTCTATTAAGATTAGAGCATAAGAAATTCTTACCTCAATGTAATTGTCCAATTTAAGGGGGTGACCTAATAACGATGCAATCCTACTTAAAGCTTCAACTGACTAGAAATTAAGTTCTAAATTAGGGAGGTTGATCCAAATTGGAATCAAATGTAGAAATTCACGAGTCAATTTCATCTTTGGCTTCCATTTTTTCATGTATATCAATCGTCTATTATAATAATGAGGTCCCAAAGCCAAAATTCTTTCGCAGTCCTCTATATTTTCACACTTGATTATAAAAAATATATTTTCACGCGTATATAATTGATAACTTCCTTGCATGCACCAATTTCTATCGATGTAATTTTTCAGAAACTTATAATAGGGGCGACTTCCATTGATTGCAGATGAGCCTTTTCTTCCATATATTGAATTTACCCACTTTTCTCTAGCATTATTAACCATATCTTCATCAACAACAACTAATTTAAGATTACCTTTTATGACCCTCTCTTGATAATTAAGTTTAATTGATTGCAGATGAGCCTTTTCTTCCGTAACGACATCAACCGAAGCATTTGACTGAATTACACTCGCTTTATTAGCAGTCCCCTGAGAGTTTGAAATTAGATCTGGATACTGAATTCTCAAACTCAGATCTGGAGAAGGTGCTTTACTATTTAATGGCTTTCTTTGATTTGCATGTTGTGGATATTGTCTTAGACCTAGAGGATGAGATGAACAGAAATTGGAATCTTGATAGAAGGCAGTTTTAGAACGAGAAAAAGAAATTGGAGAGTCGGTGGTCGCCATCAACGCTGATATTTCTTTCTAATTGATTTGTGTATCATGTTATTAATATTTAGTGTGGTGCTAAGAGCACCCCAATAACCTCTTTTTAATACCACAATTAAAAAAATAAAACTCATTAAATTTTGTATGCTTCACAATACTACATTATCTCTCCATTCTAATCTCCCACTCAACCTGTATTTGCTGAACTAATCACGTCAATAGAACGAACAATTTATCGTTTGATCGATCGGTTGAAAAACTAGGATTTCAAAATGCAACGAAAGAGGAACAAATAAGAGATGAGAGGGAAATAAGGTAATGGTGATGTGGTAGCCCATATTTTTTGTGTGAGGTATCAATAAGAGTGTAATGAAAAGTATTATGGTATTTTCTTGTTGTGGTAATAGGACAAGTAAATTTGGGTGCACTTAGAACAACACTATTTTTATTCCTTTGAGCTAGGATTTCAAATCATTTAAGGCCACGTAATATTATTCTTCGACCAAATATATAGGATAGTCGGAAATTTCGATACATTAAAAAATAAACTAAAATAAATAATTAAGCCACCGATAGGCTAAAAGTATAAGTGGAAATAACAGTATAGAATTAAATATATATCTTTTACTACAGTCATTTTCAAACCATCACTTCAATCAAACTTCATTCGTATGGAAAAAAGTAGAAATAAAAAAAAAAGATTTATGAGAAGATTCAGCCTGTTTAGACACATGAAAAAGTTAAGAGTGCCGACTTTACATCAACTGAATGAGATATATTAGTAATATAAAACCAAATTTCTGAAATTCATCCGAGGTGCAGCCCAGGTTGCATTGGCTATGGATCCGACCGTGTGTGGAAGTAAGCAGTATCCAGTTCTTGTTTTAATATTTTATTGTTATTATAATTAGCATTCAATTCTTTACTCCATTTTTCAAATCCAACTTTAAATTATTTCGTTTAAGCTTGGCTTGTGATACAAACAAAGGTTTCACGTGAACTCACCTATTCCATTCTTTCTCCATTAGACCGATGTATCATGGGAAGAGTGCCATGAGTTTCTTTATTTGTATAAACCATAAGTAGGTTTTTCCCCAAGCATGAGGGCAAAAATTAAATGTAATGAGTATATAGGCACGTCCAGGTGGGCTTGCATTAGATGTGCTTGCATCTAGTCATAATATGTATGCATTAATTAACCATGTGTGGACTATCTATAGCAAACATACATGACGTGATATGAAAATTTTCAAATCGAACACCAATTTATTTCCAAGCAAACGTTTTTTTTTCTAACTACATGTAGGTTTCCAAACATTTATACATAGTTTTTAAGTGTAATAAATGTTGATTATTTCCAACCATAAACTTACTAGTTATGCAGGTTTTAAAAACTTAAAGGATATGCTATTTTATATATTGTACAAATAAAAATAAAAAAATCATTTTTTAATTAAAAAGGCAAGATATTCAATAGCCAAAACATCACTGATAATACTATATATACAATAGGCTAATGGAAACAAAATTGAAAATAGATGCAGTACCTATTGAGTTAGTAATAAAATAATGTAGTTAATTCACGTATAAGAAATGAAACACAATGAACCATACTTAGTTAAATTACAAAGAAATCTGAGATATTCAATAGCCAAGCATTTTGCTTGGGATTCTATACCAGAAAGTGTAACATTTTATGATTTTAAATGTAATTGGATTTCGGATTTGATCTGATCTAAATGTGGATTTAAATGGAGTTAGGAAGATAGTTAACAAACAATATGCAATGGATCACTATTTTGCTGATGCTACAACTGCCATTAGAGAAGAATGATTAGTGTAAGAATTGATAATGAATTATGTAATCATATTAACCTTATTATATGGATGAATGTGATGAATAAGGTATTTATAGTCATGTATTACCTTATTTAAATGAATCTTTATGAGTTCTCTATAGATTTACATTTCTAGGTAACTAACATAGAAATTTCAAAGCCCAAGAAGTATATATTTTCAACTCTTTGTTCATACTTTACGGATGGAGTTACTTGTAAGTCAATTCAGAATATTTTACCATAGAATATTTAATTAGTGGATGAATGTAGAGTTGTTTGACATTAAATTGTTTCATTATTGCCTATTATAGTTTATTAACTACTGTTATTCATTTATTCGACCACTGAAATTCTCCTTTATCCAATCATTCATATTCAGGGTGAACATTTATTTCTTTTTCTCAATGTTCATTTATTTCATTTATATTCATTTTATTTCAACATAGATTGTTTCAATTTCATTTAGCGTCCATTACTACATCAGTTACAATTGATCTCCATTTCCTACTTCAACTCAAGTGCAAGTTCAAAAAAGTGTACATTGCTCTTAGCTGAATATAGTAGTGTTTTAGTACTTTTTGTGAACTCAAATAGTCAAAATTATGATTTAATTGCACTAAGACATAGGACACGTGAGTCTCAAATAACGACAGGGATTGATGCGTAGACAGAATCAAAAAACCACTATAAGTTGTAAATATATAAAGAAAAAGTAATAGCAATGATGTTGCCCCATGGCTATTAAAATCTAATGTCATCTCTTTTGCATTTCTAATATGAGCGACGAGAGACAATTGTCAAGCTTTTTTGCCGAAAGAATAAAACTTATGAACAACTATTTTTCCATTGAAACTACAAAAATACACCATTTCGTTTAGCCGTCCGAAAACGTGAATTGTACATCTGGTTACTGTAGATCTTTTAGAGGAAAGTCAAAAGCTTAAATCAACTTTTAGATTGAAAACGTCATGTAAGATGTTGCTTATGTTGCACGGAGAACTTCGATTTATCATATTTGTGTAAAGAGAAACATGAGAATCTTTAATAACGAAGAAAGCACGAGACTATAATGTTACAATTATCAATTATTAGAATTTGTTCGTTATTTTCGACGTATAAACGTCAATCACCTTGGAGAGCTATATTGTTCATTCATAGGACTAAATACCCGAGTGTTCCATACTATTCGTAATTTAGTTGACAGCCTATCGGTCGAAGTCTCATTCAGTTCGAGATAATACAAAGAAATTACTGTAGTTTTCACAAAAAAATAGCGACTTCGTATGTAGTTAGTGTTCAAATATGTGGATATAGCCTGTAATTTTTTAAGTACAACTGTTAGTCACCTTGGAGACCTACAATGTTCGTTCATAAGACGAAGCATTCGAGTATTCCATACTATCCGTAATTTAGGTGAGAGTCTACTGGTTGAAGTTTCGTCCGGTTCCGAGGAAGTATAAAGAAATTACTGCAATTTTTACAAAAAAAATAGCAATTTCGTATGTAGGCAGAGTTCAAATATGGAAATATAGCCTGTTATTTTCTAAGTACAACTAGCAGTCACCTTGGAGAACTACAGTGTTCGATCACATGGCAAAACGTCCGAGTATTTCACACTATCCATAATTTAAGTCGAAATCTATCGTTGAAAGTCCCATCCGGTTCCGAGGCAGTATGAAGAAATTACTGCAATTTTTACAAAAAAATTAGCGACTTTGTATGTAGGCAGATTTCAAATATGGGAATATAGAGACGAAGGAAGCGGGATGGTCTTTTGTGGAAAATGGAGACAGCAAAAGAAAGATTGAAATTTTTGGGCGACTGGTGAACTAGTTTGTTATTTTCTAAGTATAAACGTTATTCACCTAGTAGAGCTATAGTGTTCATTCATAGGACGAAATACCTAAGTATATCATACTATTCGTAATTTAGTTGAGTGCATATCGGTCAAAGTCTCATTCAGTTCCAAGGTAATATAAAGAAATTACTGCAGTTTGTACAAAAAAATAGCGACTTTGTATGTAGGAAGAGTTCAAATATGCAAATATAGCATGTTATTTTCTAAGTACAACTGTTAGTCACCTTGGAGACCTATAGTGTTCGTTAACAGGACGAAACATTCGAGTACTCCATATTGTCCGTAACTTAGGGAAGAGTGCACCGGTTAAAGTCTCGTCCAGTTCTGAGGCAGTATGAAGAAATCACTATTGTTTTTACAAAAAAAATTGCGACTTTATATGTAGGAATGATTCAAATATGAGAGTACAGCCTATTATTTTCTAAGTACGACTAATAGTCACCTTAGAGAACTACAATGTTCGATCACAGGGGAAAATGTCTGAGTAATTCACACTATCAGTAATTTAGGTGGGAATCTACCGGTCGAAGTCTCATCCGGTTCCGAGGCAGTATAAAGAAATTATTGTAATTTTTACAAGAAAATAGCAACTTTATACGTAGGCAGAGTTCAAATATGCGAATTTAGCATATTATTTTCTAAGTGCAACTGTTAGTCACCTCAGAGATATATAGTGTTAGTTCACTGGACAAAACATTCGAGTATTGAATACTATATGTAATTTAGGTGAGAGTCCACCAGTTGAAGTCTTATCCGGTTCCGAGATAGTATAAAGAAATTACTGCAGTCTTTACAAAATATAGCAACTTCATATGTGGACAGATTTCAAATATGGGAATATAGCATGTCAGTTTCAAAGTACAACTAGTAGTCACCTTGGAGAACTACGGTGTTTGATCATCGGGAAACACGTTCGAGTATTTCACATTGTCTGTAATTTAGGTGGGAATCTATCGGTCGAAGTCTTATAATGTTCCGAGGCAGTATGATGAAATTAATGCAATTTTTACAAAAAAATAGCGATTTTGTATGTAAGCAGAGTCCAAATATGTGAATATAGCCCGTAATTTTCTAAGTATAAATATTAGTCACCTTAGAGACGTACAGTTTTCGTTCATTGGACGAAACATTCAAGTATTCCATATTGTTTGTAATTTAGGTAAGAGTCTACCGGTTGAAGTCTCGTCTAGTTCCGAGGCAGTACGAAGAAATTACTACAGTTTTTATAAAAAAGCAACGACTACGTATGTAGGCAGAGTTCAAATATGGAAATATAGCCTGCTATTTCCTAAATACAACTTATAGTCACCTTAGAGAACTATAGTGTTCGATCAGAGGGCAAAATGCCCGAGTATTTCACATTATCCGTAATTTAGTTGGAAATCTGTCAGTCGAAGTCTGATCCGGTTCCGAGATAGTACGAAGAAATTACTACAATTTTTACAAAAAAATAATGACTTTGTATGTAAGCAAAGTTCAAATATTAGAATATAGCCTGTTATTCTCTAAGTACAACTGTTAGTCACCTTGGAGACCTACAGTGTTCGTTCATAGGATGAAACATTCGTGTACTCCATACTGTCCGTAATTTAGGTGAGAGTCTACCAGTTGAAGTCTCGTCCGGTTCTGAGGGAGTATGAAGAAAGTACTATAGTTTTTACAAAAATAACGGCTTCGTATGCAGGTAGAGTTCAAATATGGGAACATTGCCTATTATTTTCTAACTACAACTGGTAGTCACCTTGGAGAACTACAGTGTTCGACCATAGGGAAAAACGCCCAAGTATTTCACACTGTCCATATTTTAGGTGGGAATCTATCGGTCAAAGTCTCATCCGGTTCCAAGGCAGTATGAAGAAATTACTACAATTTTTACAAAAAAAGGATTTTGTATGTAGGCAAAGTTCAAATATGCGAATATAGCCTGCTATTTTCGAAGTACAACTGTTAGTCACCTTGAAGACCCACAATGTTCGTTCACAGGACGAAGCATTCGAGTATTCCATGATGTTCGTAATTTAGGTGAGAGTCTACTGGTTAAAGTCTCGTCTAGTTTCGAGCTAGTATGAAGAAATTACTACAGTCGTTACAAAAAAATAGTGACTTCGTATGCAGTCCAAGTTCAGATATGGGAATATAGCCTGTTACTTTTTAAGTACAACTGGTAGTCACCTAAGAGAACTACAGTGTTCGATCATAGTGAAAAACTTCCGAGTATTTCACACTGTCCATAATTTAGGTGGGAATCTATCGATCGAAGTCTCATCCGGTTCCGAGGAAGTATGAAGAAATTACTGCAATTTTAATAGTAAAAATAGCAACTTTGCATGTATGTAGAGTTCAAATATGCAAATATAGCCTTTTATTTTCCAAGTACAACTGTTAGTCACCTTAGGGGCCTATAGTGTTCGTTCACAGGACGAAACATTCGAGTATTCCATACTGTCTGTAGTTTAAGTGAGAGTTTATCGGTTGAAGTATCATCCGATTCTGAGGCAGTATGATGAAATTACTGCAGTTTTTAAAAAAAAATAGAGACTTCTTATGTAGGCAAAGTTCAAACAAGGGAATATAGCCTGTTATTTTCTAAGTACAACTGGTTGCCACCTCAGAGAACTACAGTGTTCGGTCGCATGGCAAAACGTCTGAGTATTTCACACTGTCCATAATTTTGGTGGGAATCTGTAGGTTGAAGTCTCATCCGGTTCCGAGGCAATATGAAGAAATTACTACTATTTTCACTAGAAATAGTGACTTTGTACATAGGCAGAGTTCAAATATACGAATATAGCCTCTTATTTTCTAGGTACAAATGTTAGTCACCTTGGAGACCTAAAGTGTTCGTTCACTGGACGAAGGATTCGAGTATTCCATAGTGTCCGTAATTTAGGTGAGAGTCTACAGGTTGAGGTCTCATTCAGTTTCGAGGTAGTATGAAGAAATTACTGCAGTTTTATAAAAAAAATAGTGACTTCATATGTAGGTAGGGTTCAAATATTGGAATATAGCCTGTTGTTTTCTAAGTACAACTGGTAGTTACATTGGAGAAATACAGTGGTCGAAACCCCATAGAAACCTGTGTAGTTTATTCCCCACTATTACCTTGCCATATCCCCGCTATACCGCGTAGCGGATTTCTACTGCTACACTATTTACAAATAGCCTCTAAAATAGCCTTTCTGCTTTAAGCCCTGCTATATTCCAATATTCTCGATATATCTCATTATTTCAGCTATATACTGCTACTTCCGCTATATCTTCTAAAAGAAATGAATTGAGAACGAACATTTTCACATGATAAAATCCATAAAATTATTATTATAAAAGAATATTTCAACGATCACAGGTCAAAATGTCCGAGTATTTCGCATTGTTCGTAATTTGAGTGGGAATTTACCGATCGAAGTCTCATCCGGTTCCGAGGCAGTATGAAGAAATTACTGCATTTTTTACGAAAAAAATAGCGACTTTGTATGTTGGTAGAGTTCAAATATGCGAATATAACCTGTTATTTTCTAAGTACAACCGTTAATCACCTAGAGACCTACAGTGTTTGTTCATAGAACGAAACATTTGAGTATTCCATACTGTCCATAATTTAGGTGAGAGTTTACTGGTTGAGGTCTCATCTGGTTCCAAGGCAATATGAAGAAATTACTATAGTTTTTACCAAAAAAATAGCGACTTCTTATGTAGGCAGAAATCAAATATGGGAATAGTAACACCTCATTATTTAATACACCATAATTACATAAGAAAGGCAATGAAACGAATATTAGTTAATTAAATATTTAGAATTAAGTAAAAACGACCTTATTGTTGCATTCATCTCGGAATTTTAGTTCAGATAGACCCCTGGTTTGCGTAAATCGGATAATATATGAAAAAGTTATGAGCTTTCAAAGTTTAAACAAAAATCAAACATGAAATTAAACACGGCAAGCAACGGTTATGGGGCAACCCTCCCAAAACTGGGTCGATCCACGGGTCGACAAAGTTTGTGGTGGGTTGACCCACCCGCATGCAGGACGAATTCTGAAATTGTATTTATACCTTTTTATATATTAGATTCATTCGCTGAGATGTATGGCTGGATTTGAAAACCTAATATCTAACGGTTTGGGATTGTCTTAGTTAATCTACAAATAGGGTGGCTATCCCTTATTTTTCCTACACACAAATTCTCTTCATTCCTCTCTTCCTCCATGGCTATGTTCTAAAATTAATTAAGAAAAATGGGGGGTTGTTGCTAGAAGATATAGATTAAAACAATAATTCAAGATCTACAATAAAAAACAACCCTTTTTTAAAAGACTACTTATGAATACAACCTACGTCTCTATGAGTTCAAGTTATTTTTAGATATGAAATCAAAAAAATATTATAACAGTAAATAGTTTTGGATCTAGAATAAACATTACCTATAAGTTATTTTTTATATATTTTCTATTACTATTATACAGTTAATACATGTTCTTTTATTCATATGTACAGTTAATTTATGTTTATGTATAGATCTATCTTCCTTATTCCCTCTTTCTATCTTTATTTTATTTACAGCATTTTATATGCCTATTTTATACCGTTTGAGTTTGATTTTGTTATTCTCCTTTGTCCATTTATATACGCTGAGCCTAGGCCATTTACCGCTTGAGTTTGTGTATCATTGGAATAACTAGAATAATTGAAATGACAGTAAAAAGGAGAATTTATGGAAAATTATAAATTAAGGAATTTTTTACTATAAATTTGGGAATTATATAAAAAAGGAAAAATATTCAAACATGTTAAACATAATAGACTTAATTTAATATTAAGTAAAGAACATGTTACGGAAAAAGTACTATATGTAATTAAAAGTAAAATGAGTCACTGTAATACATATACATCTGGGCTGGTGCTTGCTTTGGGGTAGGAGCTGTACAAAGGATAACATTTACAGAGAAATGTCATTTAAAACAATGCCTGTTAATGAACTTAAACATGCTAAGTTAAACTGGATAATTAATAAGCTAAGTGGTCCCTCATCTTTTTGTTGTATCAGATTTTGGGGACTCTTAAATCCTAGTAACTTGGGGGCACAAGCTTAGGGGGTTTGGCTTGTGTTGATTTGTGTGGAACCCATATGAGTCAGTATCCATGTTGTTATTGGACTAGGGGTCACGCATTAGGTAAAGGTCAGGGCATGCTTTACTGATCTAGATAGTTAGAGGTTCAAAATGAGGAATATGGGTACGGTCATGTTCCGGTGAAGTCATGAGCGTGCATGAGTCCAAATGGGGAAGATAAGATGATGTAATGCCAGTAAGTAGGTCTGTGTCCTATAAGTTGTTGGGTTAGGGACTGATGCACCTTACTGTCGGGGCTGATACAGGATATTTACGTAAACAGGGAGCCGATCGCATGGGTAGAAATAAGGATAAAACCTAATCTTGATATACTAGTATTGGTGCAGAAAACTTGTTCTTAGGATATAAATGAGAAGCTTAACTATTCTTACCTTATCTTGTTATCTCCTTACTTTGTACTTTCATATTTTTACTGTACTTTCTCATCTAGTATTATTTATCTGTCTCGATACCGCTTATCTGTACTTATGCCAAAAATCACTTGAACTCGCCGGACTTTATGTCTGACTTATTTTGTTTTTCCTTCTCTCTCTTACTTTCCAGCCCTCGGGTTTTCAGGGTGGTGTTTAGCAGTGATCGTGATTTTTAGCTTGGATTCTTGGATTTTTGACTTTATGTATTACTTCGACTTTTGCTCCACTTTGATATGGCTACTAAAAGGATATGCTTTTAAGATTTTGCACTTTGATAGTTTGCTTTATAAGTCAGGTGGTTTTATTTATTATGTTTGGTATTTGAGAAATATGATGAAATGGCATTGTAATTGGGATTTTGAAGTAATGCTTTTGATTGAATAATAAAAGTTAATTTTTCCGCTGCAACTATTATTCTGTCTTGTGAAAACTTGGTTACTGCATAATTATTGCGCTTCATAGAACCTAATGCATCATCATATGGGTGACATTAGAGGATGTGGGGTGTCACACTTGGTATCTGAGCTAAATGTTACAAGACCAGAGAAATAGTTTTTTGGAAAAAATGTATTCAAAAACGAAATATTTTCAAATAAAACCTATTTTTGAAAAACATATCCCCTCTAGTCATATACAATATTCCTTTGATTCTCCTTTTGAATCCTTGTTTCTTCTCTTTTCGGTATGTTCGGGGCTCCTAATCTACCCGAGGGCATTCCACTACCGACATGGTTAAGTAGATATCTAGAAGCTACAACACATGTCAGAGCACAAGATTCCCCACTCCCAGGTACAACCGCAGTAGCTCCACCTCCTCTTATGGTCAACTTGTTTAAGCTTTGTAAGGATTTCTGCAGGATAGGAGGCAAGTCGTTTCATGATACTGAGAGTTTTGTTGAGACGCGTAATTGGCTTAAAGCAAAGGAGAATGTGTTTGGATTTTCAAGCTCGACGATAGAAGAAAGATTCAATTAGTCGCTTGGTAACTGTAGAAGGAAGCTTCATACTGGTGGGAGCTGACACAGGTGTGACAACCAATAGCTACTTGGAATGATTTTAGACAGAGATTTGAGATGAAGTTCTTGTCTCAAGTAGAGGAAGGAATCTAGACGGAGAAATTTTTGGGTTTAAAACAAGGAAGTATGTCAATAAAGGAATATGTTAACAAGTTTAATCATTTAGCAAGATTCGGTTTAGACTTGGTAAACACTTCCCATATGAAGGATCTTAGATTCGCGAGAGGGTTAAATCAACCTCTCCAAGGACTAGCATTATCATATATCTTGATGGGGGTGACTTTCAAGAGGTTTGTTGACATGGCTTTGATGCACGAGGATGGTAAAGAGGAGAAGAAGGAAGTCAAGACCGAGAAAGCAAACCCAAGGACGAGAAAAAGAAATGATGGCCCAAGAAGGGAGCACAAATGAAAGGAGGAAATCCTGATAAGGCACAGATCAAGACAGAGGTTAAGTGCCATGGTTGTGGAGCTTTGGGATATTTTGTGATAGACTGTAGGAAGGCGAAGAAGGCTTGTTTCACTTGTGGTCAACTTGGACATTTCACTAAGAAATGCCCTAACAAGCAAGGACAAGGGGTAGGATCGTCTGGAGGACAACTGCATGGTCTTGAGGCTAAGGAACCAGATCGAGGTAGAAAAGTCACTATTGAAGGTTTAACTTCCCTTTTTGACTATCCTTTAAGACTCTCTTTGATTCTGGTGCTTCTCATTCATCTATATAAAATTCTTCGGTACAGTCTGCACCTAGATGCTAGTATAATTTCTGATCTCATTGTAGTCTCAAACCCCATAGGAGGTACATCTCATCTTTTATGATATGTCGGGGTTTGAGAATTCCTATCTTGGGCATCGAGTTTGAATGTGACATGCATGTTCTTGGTTTTATGGGTTATGGGTTGATTCTGGGAATGGAGTGGCTAGCCATGTATGGTTCCATTCTAGATGATGAGAGAAGAGTTATTAGATTTATGACGTGCCAAAAGAGCACTCTCGAGATTTCGTGTGACCCATGAGGGTCAGTTTTGCTCAGTTTCTTAGACTTCCTTGATGCTTCTATAGACTATTTACGATCAGTGCTCATAGTCAGAGATTATACGGACGTGTTTGTTGAGTTTAGGGGATTACCTCTCGGGCATAAGGTAGACTTCTAGATTTACTTGTTAGAGAATGCGAAGCCAGTTGCTTAACTAGTGCGCTACATGGCTTCTAGGAGGAGGAAAGAGCTCAGCAAGCAAGTAGAGGAGCTATTCGAGAAGGGATTCATTAGACGAAGCATATCAGAGTGGGGAGCTCTGGTCGTCTTTGCGACCAAGGCCGATGGCTCACTTCGTCTATGCATGGACTATAAGGAGCCGAGTAAACTCACCAAGAAAAATAGGCACCCACTTCCAAGGATTGACGACTTGTTTGATCAGATAGTAGGCACAACAGTATTCTCATAATTGACATTTGGCTATGGGATTTCATCAGTTGAGAGTGGCAGAGGATAGTATTGATAAGACTTCTTTTAGAACTTCGAACAGTTTCTTTGAGTAGTTGGTTATGCCTTTTGGGCTGACCAATGCACCTGCATATTTTGTAGACTTGATGAGTAAGGTGTTTAGGGAGTTTCTGAACAAGTTTGTGGTGGGTTTTAAGGATTATATTTTGATCTTCTCAAGGAACTGAAAAGTGACTAAACAGCGGTAGGATCATGTAGTTTGAAGAATAAATATAGAATGGTAAAGTAGTAGCTATAAGTAAAATCACACGGTCGATTTTATACTGGTTCGGAACACTATCCTACGTCCAGTCCCAGACTCACTTCTGGAATTTCACTAACACAACAACCCTCACTTCACCCGGAAGAATAGGTTTACAACTATCTGAACAGCCGAACATGATTTCTTGCCTCAATTGCTGAAGAGGACTTCCAAAATACAAAATAATTGATGACTTGTTTGTGTTCTTGTTAACACGGATATGTCAAGTTGAAGTACACCCTTCCTATAGTCTTTCCTTTATGATAGACGTGAAGCTTGTGAAAGATTATAGAGAATAATATTGTGTATAGTATGCTTTCTGAAAACTAGAGAGCTTTGAATAATATAGAGAAAGATAGAATAAAATTCAGTGCTTTGATAAGGCAATCAAGTCTCTATTTATAATATACAAAAGGATAAAACTTATCACGAAGAGATTCGATAAAAAGATATGGATTAGAAGGTTGTGACTCTTCATTTAAAGTTGCATCTCTTCGTATTCAGATGTCAGAATGAAAATTTCAAATGTCTGTTTTGATTTAAAAATAAAACAACAAGAAAATAGGCAATTTCGGAGCAGATTTAGATGTCTGAATTTTTTAATTCAGATGTCTGAATTAAAATACAGTTGTCTGAATTAAAAAATTCAGATGTATGTTTTTGAATAAAATTCAAACAAGGAAATAGGCCATTTTGGAGGTTATTTAGATGTCTGAAATTTTTGACTCAGACGTTTGAATATTATGGGAAATTTATTCTTTTCTTCAGTAGACAGACGTCTGAATTAAATAATTCAGATGTCTGTTTTCTGTAACAGACCTATGCCTTGTGCATGTCATATATAAAATCATATATATACTAAAACGTGCATGTGTGTGTTTCATCAAGGAAAATTTTAACAATTAATACTAATACTAACAGACTCTAAACATATTTAATCTTCAATTATAGCTCTTGAATCTGTTGTTGAGTATCTTCCTGCAAAACAAAGTTAGTCGATAATAATATATATGTACATGTATAGTTGTCATAATCAAAACGTCATATAGCGAGATCGAACATTCTCCCCCTTTTTGTTAATGACAACTATATATGTGACTCCCCCTGTCAATATGCATATATTATCATATATTTCTCCCCCTTTATCATTGACAAAAAGGAGATACTTATGTAAATAATTCATGAATATGCACAAACACACAAACGGTATGCATATATAATAAGCACAAACAAACAGACAGATGATAGACATTTTAAGTTCATTCAAACGACTGGATTATAGGATAAAATTTTGATCCCATGAATATTCAGACAACTGAATTTGAGATTTAGTCGGCTGAATATATAGTTTTTTTGAGTTATGCATATGATATTCATGTTTATATATAAATTGTAAGTTTATATTCAAGTTCAATATATATTTCATGTCACAAGCTACAACATGATCATATGAAAGCATATTTACACAATCAATTAGAGGTGTATACATATATAAGCCAAAAGAGAAATTATAACCTTTACTTACTTATGAGCTTGTGATATATGAAGTATTTCCATAAGAAACTGTATAAAAACATGTAGAAATGATATAGTATATCAATTGACCATTAATATGAAATATGATGTGTAAAAGAATAACTGCATATCAATATAAATATATAAGATTACCAATTTTTCCGATTTATTCTTTCATTTTGAGCTCTATTTCCAAAAATTTCAGAGATATTGGAATAACCTTATTATTGTGGTGTACCTGCAAAAAATATGATAAATACTTTGGTACCCACTTCCTTTGTCAGGGTCCAAGGGTTAAATGGAAGGTAACCATACCTAAGAGGGTGTAATGGGACCTTTAAAAATAAAATTTTCATTATTAACTACTGAATCAAAATAATCATCTATATATCTTTCTCTGTTTTTCCAATTTACAGGAACCCAAATACTTAAATAATTTATATTGATATTTTCTTTGGTACTTCTAGATTTATTATAAATATCTCTAGTCATAGGAGTATTCGAATTTCGATAAAAATTGAATCTTGGATTTATTCGTGCTTTAGTACTAACAGTGATATTTTTCATAAAAGCATATCTAGTACTATTCCTCTGATTAGTTTTATTATATACTAAACCACTTTTGTCGTGTAAAGGTCTAGAACTAGATAAAATCACATTTAAATCATTTTTACCTTTATTGAATTTTGCGAACTTATTTGTAGATTTTTCAAATTTGATTCCAAAGTCACAATTAACACTTTCAAAAGAAATTTTGCTACTTTTTAAATTATCATTTTCCTTATTTAATTTAGAACTCTTCCTTTTCAAAGTACTAATCTCATTTTCAAGATGATAAATTTGAGATTCTAAATTAAAAGACGATTGTAAATTTTTGAAATTTTCTTTCGAGTCACAAATTTCTTTTTGCAAAATATTATTATTAACTTTTAAAAAATCACAATCTTTAGATAATTCTGAATTCTTTCCAATTAAAGCTTCATTCTCTTTTTGAAGAGACAAAATTAAAGAACTAGAATTATTTAAAGAATCTTCTATAAATGCAGTTTTATTTTGTAAAAGATCAATTTCCTTTAAAAGAACCTTGTTTTTATCTTCTAGTCGCTCATTTTCTTTTTGAAGGAAATCTTTTTGAAAAACAAGCTCTTCTAAAGTATTTTCGAAACAATTGGCTTGTTTTACTAAAAAATATAATTTCCTCTTTTAATTTGGAATTTTCTTGCTCACAATCTTTAGATTTGGCTAAAATAATTGCATTGAGTTTACCTAAACTTTTAAATTCTTTTAACAATTTTTCATGATCTAACAAAAGATCTTTATATAATGAATCTACAAATGCCGATTGTGATCTGACTTTAGCCATGAGACATTGTTTTTTGATTCTGTTTCATTGCTCTTCTTCTTTCTAATTCCTTGACTAGATTTCTTTGTTGCCATAAATTCTAGGATGTTGTTACGATCTCTAGAATCCCTTGCTCTGATACCAATTGAAAAGTGACTAAACAGCGGTAGGATCGTGTAGTATGGAGAATAAATATAGAATGGTAAAGTAGTAGCTGTAAGTAAAATCACACGGTCGATTTTATAATGGTTCGGGACACTATCCTACGTCCAGTCCCAGACTCACTTATGGAATTTCACTAACACAACAACCCTCACTTCACCCGGAAGAATAGGTTTACAACTATCTGAACAGCCGAACATGATTTCTTGCCTCAATTGCTGAAGAGGACTTCCACAATACAAAATAATTGATGACTTGTTTGTGTTCTTGTTAACACGGATATGTCAAGTTGAAGTACACCCTTCCTATAGTCTTTCCTTGATGATAGACGTGAAGCTTGTGAAAGATTATAGAGAATAATATTGTGTATAGTATGCTTTCTGAAAACTAGAGAGCTTTGAATAATATAGAGAAAGATAGAATAAAATTCAGTGCTTTGATAAGGCAATCAAGTCTCTATTTATAATATACAAAAGGATAAAACTTATCACGAAGAGATTCGATAAAAAGATATGGATTAGAAGGTTGTGACTCTTCATTTAAAGTTGCATCTCTTCGTATTCAGATGTCTAAATGAAAATATCAAATGTCTGTTTTGATTTAAAAACAAAACAACAAGAATATAGGCAATTTCGAAGCAGATTCAGATGTCTGAATTTTTTAATTCAGATGTCTGAATTAAAAAATTCAAATGACTATTTTTGAATAAAATTCAAACAGCAAGGAAATAGGCCATTTTGGAGGTTATTCAGATGTCTGAAATTTTTGACTCAGACGTCTAAATATTATGGGAATTTATTCTTTGCTCCAGTAGACAGACGTCTGAATTAAATAATTCAGACGTCTGTTTTCTGTAACAGACCTATGCATTGTGCATGTCATATATAAAATCTCATATATATATATATACATATATATATATATATATATTAAAACGTGCATGTGTGTTTCATCAAGGAAAAATTTAACAATTAATACTAATACTAACAGACCCTAGACATATTTAATCTTCTATTATAGCTCTTGAATCTGTTGTTGAGTATCTTCCTGCAAAACAAATTTAGTCGATAATAACATATATGCACATGTATAGTTGTCATAATCAAAACACCATATAGTGAGATCCAACAGGAACGAGGAAGAACGTGTAATACACTTAGGAGAGGTTCTATGCACTCTCAGATCGCATCAGCTCAAGGCAAAATTTTCTAAGTGTCACTTTTGGATAAAGGAAGTAAGGTTCCTAGGACATGTTGTCTCCAAGGATGGAATAGCAGTGGACCCTTCTTAAATTGTCGCAGTTCAAGATTGGAAAGCTCCCAAGAATGCGAGGAGGTAAGGAGTTTTCTAGGGTTGGCGGATTATTATAGAAAGTTCATTAAGGACTTTGCAAGTATATTAGCCCCGCTTGCCCGACCGACGAAGAAGAAATTTGCTTTTGCTTGGGGCATTGATTGCGAGGATGCCTTTCAGAGATCGAAAAGGGCTCTGACATCAGCCTACATTCGGGATCTTCTTGAT
Source organism: Allium sativum (assembly GCA_030737875.1). Taxonomy (NCBI): domain Eukaryota; kingdom Viridiplantae; phylum Streptophyta; class Magnoliopsida; order Asparagales; family Amaryllidaceae; genus Allium; species Allium sativum. The sequence goes on along the minus strand of CM060916.1, from coordinate 1,037,727,497 downwards.
GGTAGCAAGGTGTTTACAGTCTATATAGATGCTTGTGGCATAGGGCTAGGTGTCATATTGATGCAAGAAGGTAGGGCAGTATGCTATGGTAGTAGACAGTTGAGTGTTCACGAGAAGAAATACTCTACCCATGACCTAGAGTTGGCTTCTATAGTGTTCGCATTTAAATCTTGGTGACATTATCTACTTGGAGAGAGATTTAAGCTATACACGGATCAATTATCGCTCAAATATTTGTTCTCACAGAAGGATCTCAATTTAAGGCAACAACGATGGATGAAGTTCTTAGCATCCTACGACTTTGAGATAGCTTGTACCTCAAGCAAGGGTAATGTAGTGGCGGACGCGTTGAGTAGGGATAGGATTACTTGAGTCCACTATTCGTAGAGAGGCAGAGCTTGGAGTATGTATCAACCTTTAATTTTAGGCCATCTATGGATTTTACGCTTGGTTTGTTGGCATCATTGACATTACAACCTATTCTTATGCAACACATTGGATCCACACAGAGAAGGGACTCATAGTTAGCAGACATCTTGGATAGGCTTAGGGAGGAGAGACCTTTAGTTACCTAAGTAGATATTCTATGGACAAGAAAGGATGGATACGACGAAATGGAAGGCTATGTGTTCCCCGAGTTAGGGATTTGTTGAGGATAGTCCTTGAGGAGTCTCATCACTCACAAATGACTATCCATCCGTGCAGTGACAAGATGTACCTAGATACGAAGAGAGTTTTCCATTGGACAGGTATGAAGAAGGACGTGACAGAGTTTGTGGCCCAGTGTTCGACTTTCCAGCAAGTGAAAGATGAACAATGGAAACCTGGCGGATTGCTTTAGCCCTTGGATGTCCCACAATGGAAGTGGGAGAGTGTCTTTATGGACTTTATTGATGGACTGCCCAGATCGAGGAAAAGCAACACCAGTATTTGGGTGATACTTGACAGACTTAATAAGAGCGCTCACTTTGTTCCTATCAAGAGCAAGTGGACAACAGCTTGGCTACTATCGATATACCTTAGAGGTATAGTCCAACTTCATGAGGTACCTTCCAGACGAGTGAGATTTGGAAGAGCTTGCAAAAGGCACTAGGTACATAGTTATGATTGAGCACAGCATACCACCCTTAAACCGATGGACAGACTGATAGAGTCAATAGAGTAATTGAGGATTTACTAAGACATTGTATCCTAAATTTCACGGGGACTTGCAAGGAGAACCTCTCATTAGTTGAGTTTTCCTACAATAACAGTTACCAGTCAAGTATAGGCAGGGCATCCATCGAGGCACTCTATAGACAACCTTGCAGATCGCCGACATGTTGTTGGAAGCCTACGGACAAACTTCTACTTGGACCTGAGATGATTCGAGAGACTTCTGAGAAGATTGATCTTACTCACCGATGGATGACAACAGCTCAGGAAAGGCAGAATCATATATCGATAAAAGAAGGACTGATTTGGAATTTGAGGTAGGATATATCGTCTTCATCAAGGTATCAATTCTTAAAAATTTTGTTCGCTTTGGCTCAGTTGGGAAGTTGGCATCGAGGTTTGTAGTGCTATTCCCCATAGTTAAGAGGATTGGTCAGATGGCCTATAAGGTTAGACTATCGGAAAGGCTAGCGGGAGTTTATGATGTGTTCTATGTATCCCATTTGAGGAAATGTTTACATAATACAACAGAAGTAGTGGAGCTGAGCATGCTTGAGGATGTTGAGGTTCAGAAAGAGGTGTCAGTTAGGAAGGTTCCAACCCACATTCTTGGATCAGAGGTTAAGAAACTACGCAATAAGGAGATCAGATTAATAAATATACGGTAGGGGGAAGATACGGTAGGGGGAAGACCTCGATAATGCGACGTGGGAACCCGAGGACAAGATTCGCGCATCTTACCCTTTTCTTTTTGAGTGTACGTTCTTAATTTCTTTTCCAAGCTTTTGAATTCGCATTTGTTTCTATCATTCGAGTACATTTATCCTTTCATTCGAATCCTTGATCCTTAGGTAGAAACCAATGGATGAAAAAATGTGTTTAAGACATGTTATGTTTGATGGTTTCAAGTGGATGCAAGTGTTTGCTAGTGGTTGCCACTGGACGGATATACCCACATTAGGCACTAAATTGGATCAAACTTACATATTGCATATAGATGTGTGCGCATTTTAAATTTTCAATGGATGAAAACGGATGAATCATTACATGGATGTTGCACTTTGGTGAATGATTGTGCACGCATATAGAACTTATATGTTATATTAGGATTCTTTTTCATAAATATTGGATACATGGCACAAACATATATTGAATTAAGGCGGTCAACTGAATCAGTCGACCACCTGATTTTCGCATTAGAATAGGAATATATACACACAACACCCTTGCATATGTTCATATAAACATTATAAATTTTAATGACAATGGATACTAGTGGTTGAAGGATGAGTAGATGGTTGTAGGTGGTTGTTAAAATAATAACATTCTTCTTAACTTAGAGATTTCGGAGACGAAATCTTTTAAGTAGGGGAGAATGTAACACCTAATAATTTAATACACTATAATTACATAAATATTAAAATAAAATGAATATTAATTAACTAAATATTCTGAGTTAATCAAAGACGACTTTACCGTTGCATTCATCTCAGAATTCTGGTTCAGATAGACCCCTGGTTTGCATAAATCGGATAATATATGAAGAAGTTATAAGCTTTCAAAGTTTAAATAAAATTCAAACATGAAATTAAACGCGACAAGCAACAGTAATGGGGTAACCTGCCCAGAACTGGGTAGACCCTTGGGTCAACATGGTTGGTGAAGGGTCGACCCACCCGCATGTAGGACGAATTCCAAAATCTGTATTTGGACTGTTTTTATATATTAGATTCATTCGCTGAGATGTATAGCTGAATTTAAAAACCTAATATCTAACGTTTTGGGATTGTCTTAGTTAATCTATAAATAGGGTGGCTATCTCACATTTTTCCTACACACAAATTCTCTTCATTCCTCTCTTCCTCCATGACCATATTCTAAAATTAATTAAGAAAACGGGGAGATGCTGCTAGAAGATGTTGATTAAAATGATAATTCGAGATCTGCAATCAACAACAACCCTTTTTCAAAAGACTACTTCTGAATACAGCCTATGTCTCTGTAAGTTCAAGTTATTTTTAGATCTAACATCTAAAAATATTATGACAGTAAACAGTTTTGGATCTGGAATAAACAACACCTATAGTTTATTTCTTATATATGTTCTTTTATCATTTATAGTTAATACGTGTTCTTTTATTCAAATGTACAGTTAATTTATAATCATATATAGATCTATCTTCCTTTTACCTTTCTTCTATCTTTAATTTATTTATAGTCTTTTATATGCCTGTTTTATATCGTTTAATATTAATTCTGTTTTTCTCCTTCTTTTTCCTTTTATTTATGCTGAGACTAGGCCATTTACCGCTTAAATTTGCGTATCATTGGAATAATTTAAATGACAGTAAAAAAGAGCATTTGGGGCATATTATAAATTGAGGACCTTTTGACTGTAAATTTCGGAATTATAGAAAAAAGGAAAAAATATGCAAACATGTTAAACAGACTAGACTTAATTTAATATTAAGTAAAGAACACGTTATGGAAAATGTAAGCACTAGATGTAATTAAAAGTAAAATGAGTCACTATAATACATATACATCTGGATAGGTGCTTGTTTTAGGGAAGGGGTTGTACACATGATAACATTTACAGGGAAATGTCATTTACAACCATGCTTATTAATGAACTTAAACCTGTTAAGTTAAACTAGATAATTAATAAGGTAAGAGGTTCCTCGTCTTGTTGTTGTATCGGGTTTTGGGAATTCTTAAATCCTAGTAACTTGGGGCACAAGCTTAGGGGGTTTGGCTTGTATCGATTTATGTGGAACCCATATTGGTATGTATCCCTGGTTGTATTGGACTAGGGGAATCACACTAGGTAGGGGCCATAATTGTGTTTGAAAATGCATTGGATTTATTGGAAACACTGTGGATCTGGAAATTAGTCCCATAAAACACTGTTAATTTGTAATTTTATTCCAGATCTCTAGTTTTAGTGTTAAACGGTGAATTATATAATTTTGATTAAAAAGATATAAACCAGTTTGTGCTCAATTTTGTTACAGTTTAACTTAGTTATTGTAATTTGTGCCTTTTTGTTCTTTTTAAATAAAAAGATATTATTTGAGACCAATAAGAAATATGTCAAATATCGGAAAAGAGAAAAGTTGTATAAATTCAAGTATATATACAAATAGATATATTTGTGCGTAGTTTACATTAACTATTCCAAAACAAACCTAATTGTTAATAATATTTTTCGTCAACACCAGAGATAGGTCTACGGAAGTGGATCTAATGGGAAAACGGGGTTATTTAGTTTCCATGAGCTTGGCTGCTTAAGTTAGTTCATCGTTTCCTAGATATCAAGGTCTAATGCCCAAAAGATTAGTTACTCTTCCTTCTATGGGGTGAGCATCACGCTTAAGTGACTTAAGAACTAACAGTTATCTTGGGACAAGGGCTCCCTAAGCAAACCCTTGGTAGAAGGCTAAATGGCTTGTAGGAAGGGGTTTTCCTATAACTTTGCGGTAGGGTTTAGTCTCGGATACAAAACCATGACCATGTAGAAAGCATATGGTATGTTTCGTAGGAAATAATTAAGAAAACTCATAAGCAGCACATAAGAAATATGCTAAGTGTCGATCCGCTCTTTATGGATCTTTGATTCAGAGTACATAAATGATTACAGTAAAAAATTGATTTAGAAATTAGGGTTTACTCAAAGAGAAAAGAGTACAAGAATGAGAAATGAAAAATTGGTCCCGAAAATGAGACCCCTGGGGTCATATTTATTGACAAATCGGGGCCCCATTTGTCATTGGGCCGGAAGAAGCCCCTGTCGTCCGCTTTTCCCTTTGGTTTTGTATGCTTTGGCTCTCAGTCTATAACAACCCGAACTCCGACAGGCCGAATTTTTTTCAAAATTCTAATGTATTGAAACTCGTAATGGATTTTTGGTATCCTATAGAAAAGACAAATATAATAAACATATCAGAGCTCATAAAACATCTCACAGCGAAATGGAATAAAATATAATATAATCGAATATAGCCTTACCCAGATAATAATACTGCTTAACCAATATCCAAAGCTATCTTATCTCTATCACAGATCTAACCTGCGAGTACGTTATGAGGAGGGGGTCAAAACATAAGTTCGGGTGACCGGACTTAAACTACACATTTTGAATAAACCAACATATATCGTTCAGTTACATTTTTTATTTATTAGGTTATTTGGGTTAATAGCACTCAAGGCTTACACACACGCTGTGCCCATCTACTCCTCAGTAGATTAACCTAATATAATATATATGTAGCTACCCCCAAATTTAGTTACACCCCATGGTACCCCACCCGCACGGTCTCCGCCGTAACGCCACAGAAATATCCGCAGTCCCTTATCCTACACCGGAACGACATACGAATCTCTGTATAACAACGCTACATTCCACATAGAACCTCCATTGCCATGGTACGTAAGCGTACGGACTGCCACCTTCGAACCATTCGATCGAATAAGATTCCATCATAGAGTAATGCCCTAGAGCCTATGATACACCACCCGGAACATACATGCATGTATGTAGACTTTCTCACGTATGTATCATTAATCATACTCGATGCCTCAACCTCGATGATACACCATCTGTAAACGGTATGCATGTATCCATACATATTATATACTATGCACATAATTCCATAATAGGGCTATATCAGATACACGGAACTCGGTAGAGTGCCTTTTCAGATATCTGTATACATAGATGATGTGGTCTACATTTTCACGGTGGCTATAGTCCCACCCAACCCATCGCTCAACAAGTGAAAGACAAACATATATAAGATCTAGTGACGTGCCCGTTAACAAACAATGTACATCCAAATTGGCATGTCCCGCAACCAAAGCCTCGATAGTAAAAGGTCAATGGTCTTTTGGTTTAGGTCTCCGCCTTTCCGCATCACGCTGACTGTCGATGATTGATACCCAACGATTACTATTAATCAGATGGTTAGACCCGCCTAAGGAAAACAGATAAGATGGTCGTAACTCGCCTAGTCACAAGGCACCAGATTCGTCGAATCACCTAAGCCACCCTGCAGCTTTCTGACTTCCCACTATCATGACAATGAAGGTATACTCACCAAGTAGAAACCCGCAAAACCAACCTCTACGAGCACAGCCTAAACACTGCAACCGCACAGAGGACTACTGGGAGTACCCTCCATGTCCCAGGAAGCCGCGTACTTCCCCTTCCAGTCCTTCGGAGCCAGCAGAATATCCGCAGAACATCAGGTAGAACATGCAGAATAATCAGATGGACGTGCGCTTACCCCGTGTCTCATGACATCACGATGATCTACCCCGTTGGGTTCTTCATTTCCAAACGTACAGACTGGTCCAAGCGCCTTAGGTTAACGTGTTATTGGACCCTATGTCTAAACGTCTAATTACGCGCTTGCTCTATCTCCCTAGATTTCCATTTAACTTGGTTATTTCAAATCATATAAACTTCTTATTCAGGTTACCAAGTTCTTCTTTCTTATTAATTTCAATTATATAACTTACCCCATTTAAGTTCATTAATAAGCCTTTAACATGTTATTCTTATCAGCAGATCTCAGATTCTCAGGTTTTCAGATAGCATGTTCTTCTTATCAACAGGATTCAGATTCTTGGGTTTTCAAATTACTTAATCTATGATTAAGTACAACTTATTGCATTTCATAAGTTTTTCCCTCTTTTCTCTACTTATTACAAACGGCAGGTTTCCAGGTTCACAGATTACTTAATTTATAATTAAGTGCAACTTATCTTATTACATATAAGTAATCTCATTTTCTCTATCATTTATTATAACCTGAGTTATAATTTCCATGTAACAACCCGTATTTTTCGATAACGTGTTAAGAAGTCAATCAAGGCAGAATTTAATTTTAAATTCTGAATCAAGTAAAACGGGCTATGCCATTGCGTTAGTCTCGGAAAAATACGCGAAATAGAGTCCGAGTTTTCGAAAATCGGAGTCCGTATGACCCAATTAAAGCCCAACGAAGTTTTCAGAAAATTCAAGTTCAAAAACGAGTTCTAATTTCAAAAATTAGGGCTGGAAGGCTAGGCGGGAAAAATTCCCGCCAGGCACCCCAAGTCGACAGCCCTGTCGACTTGGGAGTCGACATGGTCTCACCCAAGTCGACAGCCCTGTCGACTTGGGGGTCGACTTATGGTGGCCGAGCCATCTTGGCTTGGTGCACCTGCACTTGTCTCTGGTCTGCTTCTGGAAGCTTCCAACGTGGTTTGATGGCTCAGATCCATCCTAGGGTTAATCTAAGGGCCTAAAACTACCCTAATCTCTATAAAAACACCCCTAACCCTCTCCTAAATCCTCATTATTCATTCTTGCAACTAAACTATGGCAAAATTTTACCTCTCATGGCCTCCACCCTCTTCATAAAATTTCTAAATCGTTTCTATGAGAGATTTTCCATGCATACAAGTGTTTTCAAGCTTGTATGAGCCTCATTAGCTTGCATTCAAGTCAAGTTTCCATATCTACATCATAAAGCAAGGATTTTGATCATTTTGGCTCAAGGGTTTTTATGTTAGAGCTTGCATTTTGGGTCTAGTTGATTGCATAAGGGCTTTGTCACATCTTTTGTGCCTTCATAGCAATGTAAGCCCTTTTCCTACTCTTAGATATTAACTATGAAGTTAAATGTTCATGTTGCAAGTTTGGGTTTGATCATTGAGTATGATATATGCTATCATGTTACGCAAGTTTGTGAAGTCATTATCTTGATCTTGTGGGCTAAAAGCTACAACCTTTATGTTGAAATGTTGCATTATGCAACATGAGAACCCTCATAACCTTTATGTCAACTTGCATATGAAGTCATAACCCTTATATGATGATATATGCGAGTTACTAGTCATCATTCCATGTCTTTTGTCACCATGATTCGCTTATGTGCCAAGTTTGGGTTTATGCATGTGTTTGAGGCTTAAGAATGTAACATGCAAGTTAATGAACACATTTGTGCCTCATTTGCCACCATGATTAACTTGTGGCTTAATATCCACTTTTGTCATGCCTTTGACAAGTTCCTTCTTTGAATCCATTATGCGAGTTTAAAAGCGTTGGGGTCACATTATGGGGAAAACATAATGACATGAACATGATTTGGGTAAATGGGTATAAACATGACAATATGTAACGTTAAATATGACATGTGTTTATACTTGAAACATGACTTGAAATATAACATGGAAGTTGACATGTAAGTATGCATAAAAACATAAGCTTGGGAATTTACCTATTAAGTTAGGTCTACCCTTTGGGAATTTACCTATTAAGTTAGGTCTACCCAAATGCTTGAAAACTTGTAACATGTTTTGGAAACATGATGGACATGACACTTAGATAATATAAGTATGGCCAACTCGAGGTTGGGTTGAGTTTGCAACGTAAAACTACCCGGAACCGACCGGCCTAACTAGTAGTTGCAAACAATAGGACCCAATGTGAGAAGTTGGTCATGTTGTGCTTAAACCCGAGGTTAGACCAAGTTGTGGTGTAAATCTACCCGGAACCGACCGGCTTAACTAGTAACCGCAACAAAGTCTAATGTGAGAGGTTGAGGTGCATTAAGTAATTAATGCCACATGATAGGGTTAAGTTAATTTGATTAATGACTCTTAATCAAATATGACATGGACAAGTGGGTTAAGTAATTTGGTTAGGCTAATGATACTTAACAAAACATGACAAGGTTGGGTAGGTTAAGTAACTTGATTTGCCTAATGACACTTAACCATTTTTATATGACTAGTGGACGGGGTTAAGTTAACCAACACTTAACCAAACCAACACGTGAATTTGATACGGTTGATTAAGCTTTCCTAATTACGCTTAACCGTATAATACAGTTAGGGGATGTGGTTCAGTTAACCTGGAATTAACCCATCCAATTCGGTGATTTTGAGGTGGTTAAGTTAACCAACACTTAATCAATCCAACACGATAACTTAGTAAAGTTAAGTAAGATTTCTTAATGACGCTTAACCGAAAAATACGGTTAACGGATGGGGTTAAGATTAGACTCAACCAGTCTAAACATGGAAATCGGATGGGGTTAAGTTAGCCTAGACTTAATTAATCCCACTTGGTAGTTTAATGGAGTTAAGTTAAACACTTAACTAATCTAACATGATGATTTAAGGTGGTTAAGTGACCTATACTTACCCAATCTAACTCGTGAATTTATTGAGGTTAAGTTAACCTATACTTAACCAATCTAACGTGATAACATGATAAGGCTAAGTCACGAATCGCTTGAATACACTTGACCGGTTTGACTAAGTAAATTGATAGGGTCAAGTTAATATATACTTAACCGATCTAGAATGATAATTGGACGAGGTTATGTCGTGAATTGCTTAATACATACTTAACCAACGTGAGCATGGTTTGTAGGGTTAAGTCTTGGACTTGGATACTTAGCCAATTTTGACATGACTTGAAGACGGGTTAAGTCATGAACTTAAGTGACACTTAATCCATTATGTAAACCCTAGTTCTGAGGATAGGGGATAACTGTAGTTAACAAGGATAACGGGAATAAGGCTAAGTGGTAAACCTTAGTTGAGGAATAACTAAGTAATGATTCTTAGTCAAGGAAATTTAGACCAGTTCATAGATAGATGAGTAACCTGATACGGTAGGTCATCGTTTAAGTATACGAGTAGGAGCAAGTATCTTATTTAGATAAAGGCTCCAGCGAACTGGGTAACGAAGCAGCGGCTTCGGGGAACGTGAGGATATTCTTGGTATCCCTCTATGAGCTGCCAGGTGATTATACTAGGCTCATGAGAGGTTAAGGTCTGCGTTAGAAGAGCCAAGAGTATGCCTTGGTTGCTATACGAGCGACCTAAAGACGGGGATGGATAGGGGATAGTCGACGATACACGGTCGTACCCTAGATAGCATTTTCGTCAGGCTACCTACCATCTTTGGTCAAGCGTGTACGTACGGAAAGGCAGAGAACACCCAAAAGACCATAATTGCTATCTAATTATGGTTGCGGTAAGGCTTGGATGTGGGTTGGCCAATGTTGTGTTCTCATACAGGATTTATCCTGTCTTGTCTTTCACTAGTTGAGGGAGGGGTCGCGTGGGACCATAGCCACGTATAGAAAAACAGACCTTAGCATCTGCATCGGCAGATAAATCGAAAGCTCCCGACCGAGTCCTGTATTTCCTGGTCTGCCCTGTGACAGGACTCGGATGGCACGATGTGATACATGTGCATACAGTCATGGAAAAACGATTCACGAAGAATGCGTGGGAAAAAGGGCGCGGTTGACAGTTAGCGTAAATCCTAGTGGCCCTGGGTGGTTGAACCAAAACCGAGATACGAAAACGTGCAATAGGTAAGCGTAATCCCTAGTAGCCCTAGGTAGCATAAGTCCTAGTTGTACAAACGATAATTCATGCTGGAATTCCCTAGCTAGGTTTAGGGTAACAGTCCAAACCGATCTTAAGGATCATGGAACTATGTTAAAGTAATATAGAATCTCATGGGGAAAGCCCGTATGGTCTATGGCAAGGGACTGAACATTTACTTGGAAAGGAACATATGAGTTGAGTAACCTATATATGCGATATATTAGGTTGACATGGACCATCACACGACTTTTGAGTGAGGGTCCTTCTTGGTTAACACATGACACGGTGGGGATACTAGTACGGTAGGTGCAGAGCTAAAATACAGGATAGATATCATGGAACGTTATACGTAATAGCTATCTTGGGAATATTATACTTGACAGGAACTTGACGATGGGATACCTTGTTTTATCTTGACATCGTAATTTACCATGACACCTTAGTTTATCTGAGTTCAGTAGTTCACCTGTTATTTTGATTTAGCTTATCTATCTTGTCATCATGCTTATGTTCATCTCAGTTTCTCATGACAGTTAACTTTACTAGTTTTTATGCTAATAGTAGATAGGGCTTACTCAGTCTTTTTGACTGACCCGTTTTGTTTCGCCTCTTTTCTTCCGTTTCCCCCCCAGGTTACAGGGAGGAAACACTGTTGTTTAGTTCAGACTTCTTCTGCTTGAAGGTCATCATGGATGGCTTGGACTTTTCTTGGCTATGGCTACTTTACTATTTTTACTTGGGGAATAATTTATGAAAAAGTCTTTATGCTTCTTTATTATTGCAAGACAGGTTTTGATGTACTCTGATGAAAAAGGCTTTAGACCTTATTCTTTCATGTTATGAAAGTTTGATTTTACTTCCGCTATTTTATATGTTCTGTCTTGTGATATTTCTGTGCATGTTTACCAATAATGCCCCTCTAAAGCTAGTGCATTCCTTTGCTAGTGACCCTAGCGGAGGTGGGGTGTTACATTTGGTATCAGAGCAGAAGGTTACCAGACTGGGCAAAAGTTTTTAAAAACCTTCTGAAAACTATTTGAAAATCGTTTACAAAGAAGCATTTTTCAAGAAAAAGGCTATTCCCCAAAGGCCATTAGCACTATCCTTGTTTCCTTAATTGAATCTCTTTTCCTTCCTTTCCTCCATCTGTAGTCACAGTGGTTTTAACTGCGACTAGTCTTTTCTATCTACGAAAGTGCTTTCCATGCGATGGAGGTGGTTCTCAAGAGACCAGTGGCCGCGTTATAAGAAAGGATAGTGAGAAAGAGGATAAAGGATACGAGCTTAAGGATGAGCAACTTGTTGGCATGACTCATTCCTCAAAAGAGGGAGAAAGATGGACAATGAAACCCATGACGAGAGAGTACCTTTGGCATGGTAAAACGGGGCGGATAGTTAAGTATTGTGGGACAAGGACAAGATCATCGGGAGGGCAATAGTATGCTCTCATTTCTAGGGTTCCTCGGAAGGAGGGTAACGATCTTGTTAAAGGTTTAGCTTTTCTTCTCTATCATCCCGTTAGGATTTCGTTTTTCGTATCATTCAAGTCTGCTTCGATAGTGAGTCTCTGCACCTTAAGTACTAGCGTAATAGAGAATCCCATTTTTGTCTCAAAGTCCTATTGGAGAATCAGTCCCTTTATACATGACCTGTTTGGATTTGAGAATGTCTATGCCAAGTGGTGAGTTTGGAAATAATGCTTATGTTTATAAGCTATGGATGGATTCTAGGGATGAAGTGGTTATCCAGTAGGGGGTGCCACTCTCGGTTTTGATAGGAGGGTAGTTAGACCTTTTGATTAGCCTTGGTAATGCCCTCGTAGTATCGTGTAACCTTTTTGAGGTTCTGTCATGACTAGTTACTTAGAATCCCTTGATGCCTTTATTGGAAATTTGAAGCCCGATCGAGTGGTGTTCGCCAATAAGACGGATGGTTTACTTTCAAGAGAAAGTTCTTCTACATGGAATACCTTATAGTATATAAACGAGATCCAAGATTCACCAGTGAATTTTGGAAAGCTTGCATGAGATCATGAGTACGCAGTCATGTTTGCGCCAAGTGTGCAAGTGGAACGAGAGGCGACGAAGAAATGAGTTCCAGCTCTTGATATGGAAACAGGAAATAAGAAGCTACGAAATCGAGAAGTTAAAAGACGGTCAAGGCACAATGGAATAAAGCACGAGGAAATACGACTTTGATGGTCAAAGACTAGATACGTGCATGACATCTCTTTTTGGGAGTATATCCTTGATCCCTGTTTTCTGTAGAGCTTACGTGTAGGCTATCTTTTGTGGACATCCTCTCGGTCCTATTTTCTGTTACAAACCCCGTAAGGAGTTTGTCTTGTTTATCTCCTCGACCCTGTTTCAGGGAATCCTAGGTAGAATCCTATGAATGTAAACATGTATTTGAAACATGTTATGATTGATATGGTTGCAAGTGGTTGCTCGTGGATGCGCGAATACACATTAGATACTAGCTCGACTCGGTTACATTTCATATTGCATATGCACGAGTATTTATACTTGTTTATGGATGAAATCGAATGTATTATCATGCGGTTGTTGCATATGAATGAATGATTGTGCACGCATATAGTATCTATATGACTAGGATTATTTGCATACATGTTGGATTCATGGCACTATACATATTTTGCATTAGAAAGATTATTCAGGCCTGATCATTAGCATTAGCTAAGGAACATGTACACACATGTTTTGCATATATTCATGCAGCATTAGAAATCATCTAAGGACAATGGTTGCTTGTGGATGATGGTTTGAGTAGATGGATGATGGATGGTAGGATATGTTCTTCCTAACTTGGAGATTTCGGGGACGAAATCCTAAAAGGTGGGGAGAATGTAACAACCCGTATTTTTCGATAACGTGTTAAGAAGAGAATCAAGGCAGAATTTAATTTTAAATTCTGAATCAAGTAAAACGGGCTATGCCATTGCGTTCGTCTCGGAAAAATACGCGAAATAGAGTCCGATTTTTCGAAAATCGGAGTCCGTATGACCCAATTAAAGCCCAACGAAGTTTTCAGAAAATTCAAGTTCAAAAACGAGTTCTAATTTCAAAAATTAGGGCTGGAAGGCTAGGCGGGAAAAATTCCCGCTAGGCACCCCAAGTCGACAGCCCTGTCGACTTGGGAGTCGACATGGTCTCACCCAAGTCGACAGCCTTGTCGACTTGGGGGTCGACTTATGGTGGTCGAGCCATCTTGGCTTGGTGCACCTGCACTTGTCTCTGGTCTTGTTCTGGAAGCTTCCAACGTGGTTTGATGGCTCAGATCCATCCTAGGGTTAATCTAAGGGCCTAAAACTACCCTAATCTCTATAAAAACACCCCTAACCCTCTCCTAAATCCTCATTATTCATTCTTGCAACTAAACTATGGCAAAATTTTACCTCTCATGGCCTCCACCCTCTTCATAAAATTTCTAAATCGTTTCTATGAGAGATTTTCCATGCATACAAGTGTTTTCAAGCTTGTATGAGCCTCATTAGCTTGCATTCAAGTCAAGTTTCCATATCTACATCATAAAGCAAGGATTTTGATCATTTTGGCTCAAGGGTTTTTATGTTAGAGCTTGCATTTTGGGTCTAGTTGATTGCATAAGGGCTTTGTCACATCTTTTGTGCCTTCATAGCAATGTAAGCCCTTTTCCTACTCTTAGATATTAACTATGAAGTTAAATGTTCATGTTGCAAGTTTGGGTTTGATCATTGAGTATGATATATGCTATCATGTTACGCAAGTTTATGAAGTCATTATCTTGATCTTGTGGGCTAAAAGCTACAACCTTTATGTTGAAATGTTGCATTATGCAACATGAGAACCCTCATAACCTTTATGTCAACTTGCATATGAAGTCATAACCCTTATATGATGATATATGCGAGTTACTAGTCATCATTCCATGTCTTTTGTCACCATGATTCGCTTATGTGCCAAGTTTGGGTTTATGCATGTGTTTGAGGCTTAAGAATGTAACATGCAAGTTAATGAACACATTTGTGCCTCATTTGCCACCATGATTAACTTGTGGCTTAATATCCACTTTTGTCATGCCTTTGACAAGTTCCTTCTTTGAATCCATTATGCGAGTTTAAAAGCGTTGGGGTCACATTATGGGGAAAACATAATGACATGAACATGATTTGGGTAAATGGGTATAAACATGACAATATGTAACGTTAAATATGACATGTGTTTATACTTGAAACATGACTTGAAATATAACATGGAAGTTGACATGTAAGTATGCATAAAAACATAAGCTTGGGAATTTACCTATTAAGTTAGGTCTACCCTTTGGGAATTTACCTATTAAGTTAGGTCTACCCAAATGCTTGAAAACTTGTAACATGTTTTGGAAACATGATGGACATGACACTTAGATAATATAAGTATGGCCAACTCGAGGTTGGGTTGAGTTTGCAACGTAAAACTACCCGGAACCGACCGGCCTAACTAGTAGTTGCAAACAATAGGACCCAATGTGAGAAGTTGGTCATGTTGTGCTTAAACCCGAGGTTAGACCAAGTTGTGGTGTAAAGCTACCCGGAACCGACCGGCTTAACTAGTAACCGCAACAAAGTCTAATGTGAGAGGTTGAGGTGCATTAAGTAATTAATGCCACATGATAGGGTTAAGTTAATTTGATTAATGACTCTTAATCAAATATGACATGGACAAGTGGGTTAAGTAATTTGGTTAGGCTAATGATACTTAACAAAACATGACAAGGTTGGGTAGGTTAAGTAACTTGATTTGCCTAATGACACTTAACCATTTTTATACGACTAGTGGATGGGGGTAAGTTAACCAACACTTAACCAAACCAACACGTGAATTTGATACGGTTGATTAAGCTTTCCTAATTACACTTAACCGTATAATACAGTTAGGGGATGTGGTTCAGTTAACCTGGACTTAACCCATCCAATTCGGTGATTTTGAGGTGGTTAAGTTAACCAACACTTAATCAATCCAACACGATAACTTGGTAAAGTTAAGTAAGATTTCTTAATGACACTTAACCGAAAAATACGGTTAACGGATGGGGTTAAGATTAGACTCAACCAGTCTAAACATGGAAATCGGATGGGGTTAAGTTAGCCTAGACTTAATTAATCCCACTTGGTAGTTTAATGGAGTTAAGTTAAACACTTAACAAATCTAACATGATGATTTGAGGTGGTTAAGTGACCTATACTTAACCAATCTAACTCGTGAATTTATTGAGGTTAAGTTAACCTATACTTAACCAATCTAACGTGATAACATGATAAGGCTAAGTCACGAATCGCTTGAATACACTTGACCGGTTTGACTAAGTAAATTGATAGGGTCAAGTTAATATATACTTAACCGATCTAGAATGATAATTGGACGAGGTTAAGTCGTGAATTGCTTAATACATACTTAACCAACGTGAGCATGGTTTGTAGGGTTAAGTCTTGGACTTGGATACTTAGCCAATTTTGACATGACTTGAAGACGGGTTAAGTCATGAACTTAAGTGACACTTAATCCATTATGTAAACCCTAGTTCTGAGGATAGGGGATAACCGTAGTTAACAAGGATAACGGGAATAAGGCTAAGTGGTAAACCTTAGTTGAGGAATAACTAAGTAATGATTCTTAGTCAAGGAAATTTAGACTAGTTCATAGATTGATGAGTAACCTGATACGGTAGGTCATCGTTTAAGTATACGAGTAGGAGCAAGTATCTGATTTAGATAAAGGCTCCAGCGAACTGGGTAACGAAGCAGCGGCTTCGGGGAACGTGAGGATATTCTTGGTATCCCTCTGTGAGCTGCCAGGTGATTATACTAGGCTCATGAGAGGTTAAGGTCTGCGTTAGAAGAGCCAAGAGTATGCCTTGGTTGCTATACGAGCGACCTAAAGACGGGGATGGATAGGGGATAGTCGACGATACACGGTCGTACCCTATATAGCATTTTCGTCAGGCTACCTACCATCTTTGGTCAAGCGTGTACGCACGGAAAGGTAGAGAACACCCAAAAGACCATAATTGCTATCTAATTATGGTTGCGGTAAGGCTTGGATGTGGGTTGGCCAGTGTTGTGTTCTCATACAGGATTTATCCTGTCTTGTCTTTCACTAGTTGAGGGAGGGGTCGCGTGGGACCATAGCCACGTATAGAAAAACAGACCTTAGCATCTGCATCGGCAGATAAATCGAAAGCTCCCGACCGAGTCCTGTATTTCCTGGTCTGCCCTATGACAGGACTCGGATGGCACGATGTGATACATGTGCATACAGTCATGGAAAAACGATTCACGAAGAAAGCGTGGGAAAAAGGGCGCGGTTGACGGTTAGCGTAAATCCTAGTGGCCCTGGGTGGTTGAACCAAAACCGAGATACGAAAACGTGCAATAGGTAAGCGTAATCCCTAGGTAGCATAAGTCCTAGTTGTACAAACGATAATTCATGCTGGAATACCCTAGCTAGGTTTAGGGTAACAGTCCAAACCGATCTTAAGGATCATGGAACTATGTTAAAGTAATATAGAATCTCATGGGGAAAGCCCGTATGGTCTACGGCAAGGGACTGAACATTTACATGGAAAGGAACATATGAGTTGAGTAACCTATATATGCGATATATTAGGTTGACATGGACCATCACACGACTTTTGAGTGAGGGTCCTTCTTGGTTAACACATGACACGGTGGGGATACTAGTACGGTAGGTGCAGAGCTAAAATACAGGATAGATATCATGGAACGTTATACGTAATAGCTATCTTGGGAATATTATACTTGACAGGAACTTGACGATGGGATACCTTGTTTTATCTTGACATCGTAATTTACCATGACACCTTAGTTTATCTGAGTTCAGTAGTTCACCTGTTATTTTGATTTAGCTTATCTATCTTGTCATCATGCTTATGTTCATCTCAGTTTCTCATGACAGTTAACTTTACTAGTTTTTATGCTAATAGTAGAAAGGGCTTACTCAGTCTTTTTGACTGACCCGTTTTGTTTCGCCTCTTTTCTTCCGTTTCCCCCCCAGGTTACAGGGAGGAAACACTGTTGTTTAGTTCGGACTTCTTCTGCTTGAAGGTCATCATGGATGGCTTGGACTTTTCTTGGCTATGGCTACTTTACTATTTTTACTTGGGGAATAATTTATGAAAAAGTCTTTATGCTTCTTTATTATTGCAAGACAGGTTTTGATGTACTCTGATGAAAAAGGCTTTAGACCTTATTCTTTCATGTT
The DNA here is from genome assembly GCA_030737875.1 of Allium sativum. NCBI lineage: Eukaryota > Viridiplantae > Streptophyta > Magnoliopsida > Asparagales > Amaryllidaceae > Allium > Allium sativum. The sequence continues at coordinate 1,037,709,684 of CM060916.1, read as the reverse complement.
ATGAAAGTTTGATTTTACTTCCGCTATTTTATATGTTCTGTCTTGTGATATTTCTGTGCATGTTTACCAATAATGCCCCTCTAAAGCTAGTGCATTCCTTTGCGAGTGACCCTAGCGGAGGTGGGGTGTTACATTCCACTTGTCCTTAGGACAAGCGTACTTATTATCTTTCGTTTTTCCCTTCAGGTTTATTCATAATAGGTTATTATCATTCCCCATTCATTTTAATATTTATACTGTCATAACATTCATTCATTTCCATCAATTACCATTAATGCCATTTATTTCTATCATGTTATATACATATATATGTATATTAATGCACTAGACCCTCACATTAATTTGACCACTTGTGGACGCTGGATTTGCTGGGCCGTTCCGGGCAAGTTGAACTTAACCTCGTGTCTTCGTGCGGTTATTTACAATTTCTTAATTACTGTAATTCTACTTAAAACCTTTTTGTCATAATAATTCTATTATGAAAATACTCATGTTCACTGTTAACTTCATAATTACAGCATTCACATAAATTCCCAATTCAGATAGGTAATTAATGGAAATAGGCTTTATACAGCATAAATGTTCTCAGTTCAGGTTTCAGGGTTACATACTGCAGAAGTTTCATCATTTATACGAAGGACACAATTCAGTTTTAATTACAACAGTACTAATTTCAATAGATTTCAACAGGTTACTGGTGGTTAAACATCTCAGCAAATTAATCATTTCAGCAGATTTATTGTACATATTAACGGGGAATGCTAAACGATAGACATACCATTATCAAAAAGTTATAACTTAAATCCACTCACCTAATATCTTTACAATTCATGAATCTGGTCCAGACCTAGCATTCCATGGCTCTCCTAACTAAATCAAGAATCTAAATAACCATGGATTCACAAATGTCAGACTAAAATAAAAAGGGAAAAGAAGAGAAAATCTAAATTAACCAGATCCAAGAATTTACCTCACTTCGATCAGGATTCTAAATACCCATTTGTAGATATACATTCTTTTCCTTCAGATCTTTAATTAGAATACCCTAAGACTAATTATTCAATATTATGAAGAGATTTGGGGAAGAAGAATGGCAGTGCCTAGGCAGCATTTCAGAAATTATCAGAATAAGGCTAGGCTCTGCTAACTTATTTATAAGCACACCAGAAGAACAAGATCCATCGGATTTCAAGTTGTGAAAATCCGAAATGTACATGTCAGTCGAATTACGTCACAAAGCAGCGCTGGACTCCCCCTTGGGTCGACCCGTGGGTCGAACCGCTTGCTGATGGGTCGACCCACAAGTCGACCCATCCAAGCCTTGGTCGATCCCATCGGGTCCAGTGGTGCTTTTCTGCCATTGCTTCCTGTTTTGCATACTATTTTAATTATAAAATTTTGTTTCCAGTCTGATTTCTTTCTTTGATTGTTTTCATACTTTTTTATATCTTTCAATCATATTTTAATCCTCCTTATATACATATTGGTATATACACAGTCTTCTAATTGTTTAATTTATCATCAACTTTTACATATGTGCTCCGTTCGGGTCATTCCATATACCCAAACGAATCAGAGAAGCACCATGAACACATTCGTAAATGTTTCATGGTTTAATTCTGAAATTATAATCTTGTTATCGCAAGGCAAAAACGGGGTGTTACACGACCGCTCTTTTTCTTTACTTATTGCTTTTAGGGTGCCGTTTTCGGCACTCGGAAGGATGGTCTCGGTCTTTGGAACTTCTCTTTAACATTGTCGCTCCCTCCCTTGTATCGATACCAAGCCTGTCGGTATTGATAGCTTTAGTTTCCGGTTATAAGCTTTCGGTCTTTTCATTAATTCTTTGTGAAACTTGCCTTCATGCTTGAAGTGTACGGCTAGGGGATCCGCCACCCCTGTCGGTATCAACACTAAGTACATTAGTGTCAATAACTCGTCTCTCTTAAAGACTTTAATTTCCTTCGGTAGATCCCTGAAGTGTGCTTCGACTTTCTAGAGGGGTGCTTCCGGTGCTTTATTGGTTGTTTGCTAAAGTGGTCTCTTGGTGATCATCTAATAGGGGTCTCGGTAGCTGGCTCCCGGAAAATTTCCTCTTGTTTCAAACTCTGTGTTTTTTATGCTTTCGTCTCTTAATGTATTGGCATTAAGCAAGTTAATGTCGATAGCCTATTCGTCCTTCTGGGTATCGGGTTATAGAATTCTTGATCTTTCTCTTCTTCAGCTTTTGGTTTTGGATGACTTCTTATTGGTTACCCTTCATACTAGAACTACCCTACTGATATTTTTTCTTTATGTCGGATCTGAGGTACCTACTTTGATGATGGTGTCAGTTGCTTGTCATACCGAATACTTCCTTTATTCCCTCTGATTTATCCTATACCTGGTTTTTTGGCCTTTGGATTACCCTTCTATGCTTGTGACGGACTGATGCCCCTTCACAGTCTGCCTATGTTGATGTTAATTTTGGTAGTAACATTTACCCCCTAGTGAAGGGGTATTCTCGAGTTTTCAAGTCGAAGTCTTAATTAAAGATTTTTGTTGAAATCTGTATGAAATTAAGTACTATGGAATATGACTGAAAATTTAAGGTTGTATGAACATGTAAATCTGTAGGCTTAATTCAAGATTAAGTGGAACATGTTAATGAAACTATTAGAAAACCTGTTAAATCTATGGGGTAAAGTAAATCTGTTTAATCTGTTGGGGTTATATGAACCTGTAATGCTTAACTGTTTAATCTGTTGGATTATACAAACACCTGTTTCCATTAATCACCTGTCTGAATTGGGAATTTCTGTGAACACTATAATTATGAAATTTACAATGAACTTTTGTTAACAATATTATTGTGCCAAAAGATTGTAAATAATAATTATGGTAAAATTTGGAAGAATGAATATAACTAAATTTAAATAGAAAATTGTAATCGCACTTAGACACAAGGTTAAATCCAACTTGTGGTTGAAGTCTGCCCAGAACCGCCCGGCAAATCCAGCATCCACAAGTGGTTAATTTAATGTGAGGGGTCTAGTGTGTAAATATACATATAACGGTGCTAAGACACGAGGTTAAGTCCAACTTGTGGTAGAAGTCTGTCCGGAACCGCTCGATAAATCCAGCATCCACAAATGGCCAGCTTAATGTGAGAGGTATGGTGCATATATATATATATATATATATATATATATATATATATATAAACATGTATATAACATGATAGGAATAAATGGCATTGATTATAATTAATGGAAATGAAGGAAAGTTAAAATAGTAAAAGAATTGGAATGAATGAGGAAGGATAATAACCTATTATGAATAAACCTGAAAAGGGACAAGGAGAGATAATAGGTAGGTTTGTCCTACGGACAAGTGGAAATTATAACTTAGGTTATAACAAAAGATAGAGGGAATGAGATAACTTATGTAATTCATTAAGTTGTACTTAATTATAAATTAAGTAATCTGTAAACATGAGAATCTGAGATCTACTGATAAGAGTAACATGTTATAGGGTTATTAATGAACTTAAATGGGTTAAGTTATACAAATGAAATTAATAAGCAAAAGAAGCTTGGTAACTAGAATAAGAAGTCAATATGAATGGAAATAACCAAGTTAACTAGAGATCCGATGAGGTAGAGCAAGTGCATAATTAAATGTTTAGACATAGGGTCTAATAACACATCAACTTGAGGCGCTAGGACAATTCTGTACGTCTGAAGGTGAATTACATAATGGGGTAGATCATCATGGTGTCATGAGACAAGAGGGGAGTGCACATACATCTGAATATTCTACCTGTTCTACCTGTTGTTCTACTGATGTTTTGCTGGCTCCGAAGGACTGGAAGGGGAAGCACGCGGCTTCCTTGGACATGGAGGGTACTCCTGGTAGTCCTCTGTATGGTGGCAACACTAGGCAGTGCGTTACTACCCGGTGAGTATACTTTGACTGCCACGATAGGGAGAAGTCAGAAGGCTGTAGGGTGGCTTAGGTGATTAAATGATCCTGTTGCCTTGTGACTAGGCAAGTTATGACCATTTTATCTGTTTTCCTTTGGCGGGTCTAACCATCTGTTTGATAGTAGTCGTCAGGTACCAGCCATCGACAGTCAGCGCGATGTAGAAAGATGGGGAGCTAAACCTACAGGCCATTGACCTTCCTCTATCAAGACTTTGGTTGCGAGATAGGCCAATTAGGATGTTATTTGTTGTTTTTCTGGGCCACGTTGCTAGCTCTCAATTTTGTTTGTCTTTCAATAGTTGAGGGAGGGGTTTGGTGGGACCATAGCCACCGTGAAAATGCAGATCATAGTATCTGTGTATATAGATATCTAAAAAATTCCCAACCGAGTTACGTGTTACTGATACAACCCTATTACGGAACTCGGTGCACAGTAGATAATACGTGCGAATACATGCATACCATTTCCGGATGGTGTATCATAAAGGTTACAACATCGAGTACGATTGACGATGCGTACGTGAGAAAGTCTAGATACATGCATGTCTGTGCTGGGTGGTGTATCGTAGACTCTAAGGCATTTCTCTATGATGGAATCTGATTCGGTCGAAGGTTGCAGTCCGTACGCTTACGTAGCATTGCGATGGCGGTTCTATGTGAAACATAGCATTGTTACAGATCTCCGAACGTCATTCCGGTGTAGGATAAGGGACTGCGTATATTTCCATGGTGTTACGGCGGAGACCATGTGAGTGGGGTACCATGGGGTGTACCATAATATCGAGGGTAGCTAAATATATGCTGTATTAGGTTAATCCACTGGGAAGTATATGGGTACGACATGTGAGTAAGCCTTGAGTGTTGTTAACCTAAGTAACCAAATGAATAAGAAAATGTAACTGAACGGTATATGTAGGGTTATCCAAAATGTGTAGTTTAAATTCAGTCACCAAAATTTATGTTCTGACCCCCTCCTCATAACATGCTCGCAGATTAGATGTGTGGCAGAGATATGATAGCTTTGGATACTGGTTAGGCAGTATTATTGTCTAGGTAAGGCTATATTTTGATTATATTATATTTTATCCATTCCGCTGTGAGATGTTTTCTGAGCTCTGATATATTTTATATCTCTGTCTTTTCTACAGGATACCAGACAAACCAACATGAGTTTCAATAAATTAGAATTTTGAAAAAATTCATTTGTTGGAATTCGGGTTGTTACAGAACCTCAGAATGGATTCCCCTAATATGAGAGAAATCACTACACATGCGAGTGAAAGCTTATTTTCAAGGAGGGGAAGAATGCAGTGGAGCAAATGGCTGGGTGGTCCTAAGAAGCTCCAACAACTGATCAATGGACAAGGTAACTGCCTTAGGACGGAAATCACTAACTGTCTGGTACTCCCAGTGGGTTGTGGATACTGGACGACCCAATCTCTACTTTAGGACCTGGATGACTAGTCGGTCTAGAACTCGATTGCTATCTCTTCCCACGACCAACCGTCAGTTAAAAGATAAGATACGAAAAGATTAAACATAGGGGTAAGGTATATTCAAGCATTCAATTATAAGGGATACTACAGAATTTATTAATATGTACATTCCTAAACGTATTCCCACTTTTATATCTACCCCAAGCAAGGACAAGGCTAAAAGGGTATACACCTGAAGGCACGACTCGATTCAAGGGAAGTACCAAAGGGATTCATGTGAAAACACTTATATTGTATCTCAATGTACTATATCTGCTCATATTATGTTATGTATTAATCGCATTTTTTTCTGAACTCAGTTGTAATGCCAAGTTGTGACCCCCCACCTTGAGGCCTGCATTAGTAAAGAGAATTACAAGGAATATCGTCTACTAAAATAGAGAATAGGGCTTGTTTGGAGCGACCATCCATAAGTCTTGTATGAAATAAACATCATGAGCATCGATAAAATGCACTATATTTTTTCCATGGATCGACACTCTTAATCTTGATTCTCTACAATACTATAGTGGCTTGAAGGTAATTCAGAACAAATGTGTATAATAATACACATCAAAGAATTGTCCACTCAACATAAGATACATGTACATATAATATACAACTTGTAGTGTCACAAAAGGTGATATACAACCACAATATATACATAAAGAGTCCAAAAAGAATAAGTTACAGTATTAGAGTACATGGATCAAATACAATACCTACAATAAATAGCTAAACTGATTTGCCCAAAACTGATAGATCCATGGTGGAAGCAAAAGGTAATCGACACTGCTCGGAATACCTGAAAAAGCTCAGTCTGACCCGGCCATTAACACGCATGGGTCAATCTAGTCAATAGTGAGTAATAATAGGTACAAGGATAAATAAGAACATGAATATACAACTCTTTATTCAAAGAGTTGAAAGATGATAACAATATATCAGAGTACAACATACTGAAATCACAATATGTCAGAGTATAACATTAATCTATAACAGCTTTGGGCGGTTATAACGACCTGTCCTTAAACATACTGAAATCTAAACACAAATACACACACCAGAAATAAAACTAAAATATGGATGAACATCTGGGCCTCCAACTCCTTTCCTAAACTCTGAAGAACCTTAGCTAACCTGACAAAAATGCTCGATCTGACCTGAGCATTATCGTAAAATAACATCCAGGTCAGGCTAGCAGACTAGCGTGAGTAAACTCAAATCATAAAGAACTTGCTTTACTGTTTTTGAAATCATTTAAAATCAAGGGTATCTCGTAAGACCGCGCCACAATAAACACATGCGGGTTTTTACCTTATGATATCCAAAACACATTTACAATAAATATCCAGTGATATTATAATAGAGTCTACAATTCAAAAGTAAATATATTAAAATAGTTGAAATGCTTGCATCTCACATTCCAACATAATAGGTACACAATCAAGACCGAAAGTTCATACTGGACAATGGATTCCAAATATAAAAGGGAAACTGTCTAGCCACTGAATTCGTACATCTCAAGATAAAATGTACGAGAGGCTGCAGTAATTTGCATCTCAGATACTTAAGACCGGAACCATCCTTAAAAACAGGATGACGCTAATTATGATCACCCCGGTTGGAAAATAACCATATAGTGTCCTTGAAGCATACACAGAAAATCGACTCTAGATATGGAATGATCAAATCCTAATGGGAGAGACCCACATAGCACTACCGCTTTCCCCTGCTTTATTCATTTACCGGGTGATGAGGCTAAAGGTTACGTTTACCTTATAAATATCATAATATCTTGGAATGTTGACATTGCCTTCTAGAGATATATGTAATGTTAGCATTCAACCATACAAGTTCGTTTTGGGTCTGAACGAAATCGAATAACTCCATCTTCTGCCATCTTCAAAATATTTCCAATTCAAAATGCATCAACCGGATCAAAGTGGTTTTGGGCAAGTAGGCCCGATCCTAGTCTCTTCAAAACAACAATCAATATCTCTACTCCATTTCTTTAGGAATAAACTGACAATACATAAGTGCAGAGTTCACCTTCTAACCATTTATCAAAAAGGGTTTCCTTATCATTTGCCGGATAAATTTCTAAAGTGGCTAGATTCGATAGTCGGTTATTTAACCATTAACTAAATAAACAACCATTTAATAAACAAATTTATTTACCCATGGTAATTACTAAGCCTCATTGAAATGAACATTTCATTTATAAAATGACCTTTAAGAATATTTACTAAATTATTCTTATACTTATCATACCTACAAAGTTTATCAATAAACATTATATTTTTAATTACCTAGAAAATAAATTCATAACATATTAAATTTGGATAAGTATATTTAAAAGAATTTAGAAAAAGCATTCTTATTTTATGAATCATATTAAAAAAATCAAACAATTCTATTAAAAAAAGGATATAAGAATAAACCTAAACATATTTCCTTCGGTGTTAAGTGTGGAACAAATGTCCATACCACTATTTTTAAGAAGATGATACTTGAGAAAATCAAATCTCAATTCCTTTATTTAATCTCTCTGATAAATCCTTTTATGGAATTTCTTGTTAAAACTAATATATAAAACCTCTTTATTTTAAAACAATCTCCATGTTTAGTTATAAAGCTCTTCAAATCAATATCCAACTATTATAACTCTTTATAAGTATCATATAATCCTTTATAAACTTCCTTTACATATTCAGAATTATTTATAAACTTTATTTATAAATTCTAAATCAATTATAAAGTTCTTTAATATGTGTCAAATCATTTCCAAATTTTCTTTATAAATATCAAATTTTAAATCGTCTACACTGATCTTAAACCAATTCCATTTCTCAAATAATATTGAAGTAAATCAAGTTGGGGTATTTTATTTACCTTTCAGACCTTGACTCGATAGCACTCTTACCGTTTCAAATAACTTAAAATTTACGATCTCTAGTTAATTTAAAAATAAACGTTTACAATTATCTATATTAAATTCCTTTAGTGTCGGTCAATGAATCATTTTATTAACTCCAAACCTTATTTAATCATAAAATAATTATCAGATCAACATTTTTTTCTAAATTAGAATAATAACTTACTTGAAAATTACATTTATAAATATGGCTTTAAACAAAGACAAGTTAAAATCACATTGTAAAGTATTAGTTGTGCTAGCTTATTTGGAAAGAATCCATATACTTTCAAATTTGAAAGAAGGCTTAGAAATTTCCAAAGGTCCTCAATTAATTGAGTTTAACTTATTCAAGTTATAATATAGGTGTTTACATATAGTCGAACATATATAAAGAATCAACTAATAATAGTCGATCAACATAAAGGAAGTATTTAAATGTAATAAAAGATGATGATTTATTCTACCATATAGATTTCCCAATTAACAATATAGCATAATGAATTTTGGTTCTGCTTAAAAGATGTCAACATAATCAACAACCATTTTATAGTAGATTGGGGTTGTATTCTACTAATAGATGCCTAACATGATTAACAATCAAGTTATATTAGAATGGAGATGTATTCTACTAGTAGATGTCCACAAATATCATTCAACACATAACACATCAATACATATAAACATGTATAACAATAACAGAGTAACAGGAGGGTAATTTGTCCTGTTAAATTGATATCCAAGGTCAAATTCAGCTTTCATAACAGAACAGGGTTTGATTCTGTTAACTAGTGTCCATATAATTCAATCAATTATACTAATGGCAGAATGGTGTTAGTTCTGCTAAACCTATGCCATCTTATTTCTAATCAAAAGGGTTGCTCAAAGGTGATTGGCAAAGCGATCCTTGGAGTAAAACATGTTTTGAAAACATCCTTATAAAATAAGTCATTTAAATTCGAAATAACATAACTATCATCAAGCAATTGTTAAACCTCTAAATAATAATTAATTATTATTTTGAATATTAAATTTTAAATCAATATTTCAGTTAATAATCACAAAATTAAGAATCCTTTTAAATAAATAATTAAATATTTATTTATTCCTTAAAATAATAATTAAATATTAATTAAACCTTAAAGAATAATTAAATAATAATTATTCTTTATTGAATAATTTATTAAACCTCGATTAATTAATAAACAAACTTTAAGTAATTTCTTAAATTAAACTTAACTTAACTAATAATAATTAATAATTTAAAATCCTTATTAAATAAATAATTAATTTAGATAATCTTAATTAAGTAATTGTTGGCGGGCGTTGATCCATGACAACTTTCCACGTCAACATTTAAATGTTGACACGCTTTTTAGCAGAAGCTGTCACACATCAAGAATATCGTCAGAAAACATAAAGCGATTCAATCGAAGTCGCGAATTATTCAGAAAAGGATTGGAAATGACATCGATTCGTAAAATCATCGTCGATGGACTCGAAAAAGATAGTGTAGTGAAAATACGTGATTGACATTGTCAGACCAGCTCAAAACGGTTGAGCGCGTCTTTTTGATCACGTGGCAGAACTCGTCATGCAAAAATATATGGATTTGGTAAAAACAGTGTCATGCGCTCGAAAATAGCTTATCGATGTGTGAAAATCATGAAAAACCACATATTTTACCTTGGTCGATCAATCTGGTAAATCTTGCAAGCTCAGGCTTGGCACGAAGAAAAACAGTCAAAAAACAAATCCGATCACTCAAAAAACATGTGCGCAACCTTGGATGACCTGACAAATTGGCACTTCGAAAATCAGTGAAAAACACGGTGGGTTAGGGAAAAATCACGTCTCGCACTCAGGCCAATCACACCAAAAAACATAGCACAGAAATTGGCTTGGCAAAGCCAAATTTTTTATCCCCCTGTTTCGGATCCTAGGGGGGATACGAAATCCCCGCCTCGCACCTTTCCCCGGCAAGGGTTTCTTCGAGTCACACTGAGGGATTCGAAGAATGTCCGATGATTGGGCATGAGAGAGGCAAATTCAAAAATGGCCTAATCAACGCAGGGGGATTCGAGTTTTTTCTTGAGTGTGAATCGATGAGGAAGGAGTCGGATTTTGGAAAAACTGGAGGGATCCGAAGTTTTTGGAAAATGGAAGATGAATGTGGCACGTCACTTTTCCCATGCGGATCACATAAAAGCACTTCCTGAACACGACATTTCCGGGATTCGACACTTTGAATGTGTAAAACGCTCCAGAAATGCCTGATTACTTTGGCATGGTCCAGAACTCGTGCCGATCATTCTTATTGATGTGCACAACGCATGATTTGGTCAGATTTTGGGGGATTCGAGTTTTTCAAACCCAGGGATTTGAAATTTGGATGAAGCACTGATTTATTGACTTCGATTTTGGGGTCCGAATTTTGCATCTTTCAAGGATATGAAATTCTGCTGTGTAGGTCCCATTTCTCACCTACTCCACTACAAACTCACATATAAATAGCCCCTTGCTCTGCATTCCAAGAGGTTGGTTCTCACTTGGTATTTTGGACTTCTTGGAGATCTCAAGCATCATTAGTGGGTGCTACCTTCTTTCCCATGACCATTAGAGATGGCATGAATCTCTAGAACGTTACATAAACCTTTTCCATCAACTTTTGGACATTTACAAGCATTAAAACACCACTTTTAGGTTGTTTTGGATATTTCTTGGATTTCTACGAAATTAAAGCTACTTTTTGGACATAGTCGACCGAGTCAACATATTTTTCACTCAACGAAGAAGAAGAGTGGAATTTTGGTCAAAGTTTAGAATTAACAAAGATTTTGTTGTAATATTGTAACACTTTGTACACAAACATCATCCGAACTTGTATAAAAATTGTAATCGAATATTATATGTTGAATGATTACTATAAAGTGGACGTAGGCGTTAGTGTCGAACCACTATAAAAAAGTTGTGTCTTCCTCGCATTACTTTACTTATTCTGGATATTACCGTGTTGCTCAAAACACTCAAACATTGGGTGTTGGCGTGCGTTGAGTCCACGACAACTTTCCACGTCGTGCTAGGAAAGGGTCACATAACTTTGAACTGTGTTTTGGATTAGATTCTCGGATTTTACTTCAGATTTTATCTTCAACTTTACTCGCTTTTCATCATGTTTAAACATAAACGGTTTGACGCTACCTCTGAGGCTAACACTATTGGTAGCGAGAAAAGTCAGGAACATTATATGACCGAGGAACTCTCTGACTTGGTCACGAGAGAGGATCTAGCGGAATTGGCTAGAGGTCTGTTTGCTTGTCTGGATCGTCGGGCAGAAGTTATGAATACCTTTCTCGCTTGGATTGAAGGTAGACTTCACGATTTTGGTGGGTCAACTGATAAAACGGACATCATTGGAATGAGTGCTTATGTTCCACTGTTCAGAAATAGGAACTTTGGGGCAACTTAGAAAACTCTACAGTAGGATGACATCGATCCTCAGATCCGTGCTGCTCCAGCTATACTTGGTGGCACCCCCATTCCCGATGGAAGCACATTTCTACAGGTTTTGGTTACTCAAGCTATGGTCTAAAGTAAAGGAAAGTCATGAAACTATCATTCGGCGACTAGAAAGAGATCTAAGTTCTCGTCCCATTCAAAGCTTACCCACACCCTATAGGATAACTTTTTGGAAGTTCACCCTATCGCTCCATTCAGACTGCCTCCTAGGAAGGAGCCTACGCAGAGCCAAAGAGACTCTGGTTGGTTTTGCATATTCCATGATTTCCCCAGTCACAATGCGAGGGAGTGTCGGCACCTTCGGGTTATGATCGAAGAGCATGTCAGGCGCAGTGAGCTTGAACAATTTGTTAAGGCATGGGTTGTGGCTCTTGGACAAGCACAACCCCCAGCTAATACTCAGGATAAGCCCGGGACCAGTGGCCGGGGCCTCGCTTCAAACTAAACCTCTTATTAGCTTTGGTGCCTTGGATGCAAGTCTCCTTGGCATCAGTATCTTTTGGCTTGCAGATTCTGGTCTTCCGGTTTTCAGGTCTTAATGGCTCTCAAATAATGAGCTCCTCACTTTTGGCTTTCTCATTTATGGCCTTCCGACTTTAGCACTTCTTAAGCCCCATGGCGTTGGCTCTCTTGCCCTGTGGTATTATCTTTTTTGGCTCTATGGAATGTAAATGGTTGAGTCGACCTACCCATGCATCGGAGCAGTTATAATCCCAAAGCATGCTTTTTGCTCGATAATGCACCATCTAATTATTAATGGAATGGATTTTCTAACATTTCTTGGTCATTTTACTAAAGTAAAGCCTCCTAGAACACATCTACAGCTCTTGATGGTCTTGCCTCGATAAGATCACCATGAGAAAATTATGATTTCAGATTTGTGATAGCTTAGCTCACTTACCCATGTACAGAACCAAAGTGTTCTCAAGTATGCTCTTTGCGAATGATAAACCATCCAGTCCCTTTCACGAATGAACTTGAAATCAAAAACGGCTAATTCCACATACCCATGTACAGGAACCAAAGAGATCTTTAAGCATGCTTTTTACGGATGATGAACCATTAAGTTTTCCTTTTGATTTTACTAAAAGCCCATAACCTTTATGACTTTAATAAAATTACGTCGCGCGACGAATTCCTATGGAGTATGAAACCCGAAATCAGATTACAAACTTTAAATTTTATTTATTTACTATCTTGGGTCATCTTGGCTCGATAAGATCGCCTTTGGAAACTGACATCCCTTGGTTATCTTGCGAATGCGAGATGACCAAGGATGAAATGACATTCCTTGGTTGTCTTGCGAATGCAAGATGACCAATGACGAAATGACATCCCTTGGTCGTCTTGCGAATGTGAGATGACCAAGGATGAAATGACATCCCTTGGTCGTCTTGCAAATGCGAGATGACCAAGGATGAAATGACATCCCTTCGTTGTCTTGCGAATGCGAGATGACCAAGGATGAAATGACATCCCTCGGTTATCTTGCGAATGGGAGATCACCAAGGATGATATTATATCCTATGGTCCTCTCGCAAACGTAAGATCACCTTGGATGAATATATATGCCTTGGTAGTCTTGATAAAGAAAGATCGCCTTGGATGAAAATATATGCCTTGATTGTCTTGCTAAAGCAAGATCGCCTTGGAAAAATATGATAGCATATGACTGTTTCGTCGGTAAAACGACAAGATCGCTTACTTCTGGCTATGTGGATTCTTTAATCGTGTAGGTTATTGGACTCCTCCAATCCCTCGGATTCTCTGACTATTATGGTTATCTCTAAACGATCCAAATTGATCGTCAGTTTTCAACGAATTTCTAATTAATACGATCCGAAGCCATCGTGGTCTTCTATTAATACGATCTAAAGTGATCGTGGTTTTCTATTAATACAATCTATACGATCATGGACTCTATTAATATGATCTGAAGCAATCTTTGTCTTCTATTAGTATGATCCAAAGCGATTGTGGTCTTCTATTAATACGATCCAAAGCGATCGTGGTTTTCTGAATAATACGATCCAAATCGATCGTTTGCCTTCGTCAAAATTCAGTCTTTCTGGTTTTATGACTCATAAATAATACGATCCGAAGCGATCATGGGATTCTAGATTTCTGGATTTCTCTTTTTCTCACAAAACATACCTTCCTTGGATCAAGCAAGATATGTTTTCGGGGCAAACGTTGACAGGCTTTTTAGCCAAAGCTGTCACACATCAAGAATATCGTCAGAAAACATTAAGCGATTCAATCGAAGTCGTGACTTATTCAGAAAAGGATTGGAAATCGCGTCGATTCGTAAAATCATCGTTAGTGGACTCGAAAAAGCTAGTGTAGTGAAAGTACGTGATTGACACTGTCCGATCAGCTCAAAACGGTTGAGCATGTCAGTCCGATCACGTGGCAGAACTCATCGCGCAAAAATATATGGACTTGGTAAAATCCGTGTCGCGTGCTCGAAATCAGCTGATCGACGCATGAAAATCATGAAAAACCATATGTTTTACCTTGGCCGATCAACATGGTAAATCTGGCAAGCTTAGGCTTGGCACGAAGAAAAACAGTCAAAAAACATGTCCAATCACTCAAAAAACGCATGCGCAACTTTGGTTGATCATGTTGAAAACCTAGTTGATCTGGCAATTTGGCACCTCGAAAATCAGTGAAAAACACGGTAGATCAAGGAAAAATCAGATCTTGCACTCAGGCCGATCACACCGAAAAACATGGCCCAGAATTGGCTGGGCAAAGCCAAATTTTGTATCCCCCTATTTCGGATCCCAGGGAGGATACGAAATCCCCGCTTCGCACCTTTCCCCGGCAAGGGTTTCTTCAAGCCGCACAGAGCGATTCAAAGATTGACCAGTGATAGGGCACGAGAGAGGCGGATTCGAGAATGGCCTGAGCAATGCGAGGGATCCGAGTTTTTTCTCGAGTGCGCACCGATGAGGAAGGAGTCGGATTTTGGCAAAACTGGAGGGATTCGAAGTTTTTGGAAAATGGTAGATCAATGTGGCACGCAGCTTTTCCCATGCGGATCACGCAAAAATACTTGTTGAACACGACATTTCTAGGATTTGAAACTTTGAATGTGGCAAACACTCCAGAATGGCTGATCATTTTGGCATGACCCAGAACTCATGTCGATCACTCCTTTTGACGTGCGCAACAAGTGATTTTGGCAGATTTTGGGGGATTCGAGTTTTTCGAACCCAGGGTAACGAAATTTTGATGAAGCACTTATTTTTCGACTTTGGTTTTGGGATCCAAATTTTGCATCCTCCAGGGATACGAAATTTTGCTGTATGTGTCCCATTGCTTACCTACACCACTACAAACTCACCTATAAATAGCCCCTTGCCTGCATTCAAAAAGGTTGGTTCTCACTTGGTATTTTGGACTTCTTGGAGCTCTCAAGCTGCCACCTTCTTGCCCATGACCATTGGAGATGGCATGAACCTGTAGAACGTTACATAAACCTTTTGCCATCAATTTTTGGACATCTACAAGCATAAAAACACCACTTTTGCGATGTTTTGTATATTTTGGATATTTCTTGGATTTCTTCGATATTGAGGCTACTTTTTTGACACAGTTCACCAAGTCAACATAACTTTCACCCAACAAAGAAGAAGAAGGGCGTTTTGGTCAAAGTATAAAATAACAAATATTTTGTTGCTCAATTGTAAAACTTTGTACACAAACATCGCCTGTACTTGTACTACAACTGTAATCAAATATTATATGATGAATGATTACTATAAAGTGGACGTAGGCATTAGTGCCGAACCACTATAGAAAGCTGTGTCTTCCCACATTATTTTTACTTATTTTGGATATTATTGTGTTGCTCATAACAATCACACATTGGGTGTTGGCATGTGTTGAGTCCACGACAACTTTCCACGTCAACAGTAATTAATCATACCAAATTCATGATCTAAAGTCATTATATAATAATTAACTTTCATTATTAAACAAATTAGAATCAAACTTGATTAAAACTCGAGTACAAATGACTTAATTACATGGTAATTAAGTACTATCTACCCTTCTCAATTAGTTAAATAATCATTTAATAGATAATTAAGTAATTAATTTATAGTAATTTCTTACTTGCATTTAGAATGAGTTTTGAAAACATTTTTTTTCAAAACTTACTTAAGTTGAAAACAAACTTACTTTAACGAAAATTGTTCATTTTCACGAACTGTGCTTATAGCGATTTTATCTATAAAATCCATAATTTCAAAATCTAAATTTTTAAACTTTCTTTTGAAACTTTCTAAAGGAAGCCTACTAACTTTTCAAAACTTAAAGCAAATGTTTATAAAAATAAAAATAAAGTTTGAAACTTTCAAATGGTTTTGATTTCAAAAACATAAGCCAATTTTTAACCAAGGATTCCAAGTCATAAACCACATAAAGGTTTTTACTTTCTAAGCATATAGCACAACATGACGTTCCTACCATTCACAACCAAATCAAAGCCATATGCATAACCAAATAATAACCACAAATGAGCCAAAGATCTAAGCACGCAACAATTAAACAACATAACAAATAAAACATTTTAAAGATAAAAAATTTAAATTCAAAGCTTTGAGTTTTACTCACCTTAAGCATATCCAAATCAATTCAACTTCACCACAACTTGAATCAATACTAGTATATTCAATTCTCTAAGTTTGAAGGATTCATAGCCAAAATAGTCGGGCTAAATAATGTGAATTTTGAGGACTTGAAATATCAACAAATCAACAAAAACAATACCTGAAAATTAGTCTTCTTGAAACAGATTTTCAAGTATGAAAATGAAGGAATTTCGAAATGTTGTCAATATAAAAGTTCTTTCATTTTCTTTGCTCTACAATTCAGAAATAATAAAATATAAAATTTTATTTCATTTTGAATGAGATATGGCCAAAACAATAAGGATCATTTTAGAACCTTAAAAACAGGGCTAGAAAATGACTTGAAAGAATTGAACTTTTGACATAGTAAAACTCAAAACTAGCAAAAGTGATTAAAAAGAAAAATGTAGCCAACTCAATTGTAATGAAGATGAAAAAAATAATTTCTTAATTTGCAATATTTTACAGAGAGTTATGATCGAATGAAAAAGAGATAAAAACTGATTAAAAATAGAAAATAAAAGCATAGAATATAAAGTTTTGATAATGCAAGAAATCAAATAAATTTGTGTTTTAAAACTATAAAAATTTAATTTTCAAATAAGAAGACATTAGAAATTCTTTTGAAAGCTTGGAGGAAAAAGAAGAAAGTTTGAAAATAAGAAAATAAAAATGAAAACGAGAAGGAGAAAAGGAAAAATCACTTCTATATAAAAGGATTTTGCCAAATTACCAAACTAACCTTAGTCCTTTGCCCTCCTTAACTTCATGCCACCTCACCTCCTTCCCTACACACTATTTTCCACCTAATGTCCTCTCTTCCAAAAACATAATTACACTAAAGTACTTAGGTGTCTTCTTTTCCTTAATTTAAGTGTACTTAAGTACTTTTATTTTCTTTTCTTCTTTAATCTTACTTAACGACACATCTTACTTTATTAACTTAATTAATTACTTAACTATTACTAATCTAAGTTCATTTGTTTATATACTTATATTTTATATTTATTTAAATAACTTTTACATAATAAAAAATCAGTCTTTTTGATAAATTCTTCTGGTCATATTTTATGTTTTCCTTTGAACTATTTATTTTTGTAAACCAAATTCAAAAACGATTTTCACATTATTTAATATAAATTAAAAGAGGGTATTTTAATTATAAAACATCTATTTTTTAATATTTAAAACTAATTAAATATTCCAAATCAAAATGATAAAATTTTAGGTTGTTACACCACTCCTACAGGAATTTTCTCAGGCCAAAAATAGCCTCTAAGCGCAAGTTCGGTGACCAGTTTAATACATTTCTGTAAATCGAATTGGCCTGAAAATTTGTATGTTCAATAAAAAAAGTATATCTAAGAACAAAAATTGAAACAACTCAGTTTCGTCGCCGCATGACCAAGATACAGTAGCTCAAAGTTGAGCTTTGGCTGTGATTACACACGAAGAAAATTCAACAACATAAGTTACAGGATTTGCACAAATTTTACACAGGTTAACGGAAACATCAAAATCTCAGTAATAGTAGAAAATGTGAGTAAACACTCACCTTATAAGTGATTCCAACAAGTTTTTGCTCGAATTTGAGGCAACAGAAGCTTTATTTTGAGAAGATGAATTCTATTTACCTTATAGAGGAGTTTCTAAAACATGCAAGAGAAAATTATGTTGCAAAGAGTATTCTTCAAGAAAATCATGGAAAACTTGGATTGGAATTGAAATTTAGATGAATTACTAGCTGTTTGAAGATTTATACAACTGAAATCTTTGATTTTGAGGTGGATTGGGGCTAATTTGAATTAAAGTGAATGGTTTCTTATTTTCTTTTGCTTAGTTTATTGGAGAAGAAGAAGTTCAGGAGAAAGGTATGTATTTCTCCTTTTCTCTAGATATTTCACTATGTTAAGATAGTAATTAGGCCCATTATTAAGATAATCAATTAATTAAACATTAATTTGGTAATTAGGCTATGTTAAAATCTATATAGCATACTAAACCATATTTTACACCAAATTCTACAAGCATTAACTACCAATTGGTAAATAAAATTCCAGACAATGTTTATAAAATATTTTAAAGGTCTTTTAAGTGATAATATTAATTTTTTGATAAAGTTTTCATATAGTACACAAATATAAGTATTTTACCTATTTTCGTGTAACATTTACAATTCATGTAACATAAAATATTTAAAATATCCTAGATTTCAACAGAATAAATTGTTAAAACATTAAAAAACACATATTTTCACAATTATTATCAATTTAACAAATTTTTACTTGGCTATGTATATTTATTAATTAACATTATTAACATCAAAATATATTTCTTATGGGTTTAACATTATTAATTTCCCCTATTTTAACCTTTTATTTCTATATTACAACATATATTAGCACTTGTTAATATTTTTAATTAACAAATTTTCACCCAAAACCAATATTTCACAACTTCTCACAAATTCCACATTTAATTGACCCAAGCCGCAAATTTAATCACTTAGACATGATTAAACTCCACAATTAAACCACAAAGCACAAATTAATTATTAACATGAATAATTAAGCCAAATATTCAAATTAATGATATACTCAACTTAATTATTACCCAGTTATATAATTTTTAATGGTTATTCATTATAGTAGGTAATTACCGAAAAGTCAGGTCGTTACAATATGCTTGTATAGTGGTTTATGGTGGCATGAAAAAAGGATGAAAACACGGGTGGAAGGCAACACCTCCAATTGGTTGTTACAAGATACGTTTTTCACTAGTTCCAATTGGTTTCTCAAAGCACTAATTAGTTATCAACTTAATTTACAAAATATTTTCAGAATGAGTCATAAATCTAAAATTCCTGACCTATAAAATATTTGCAAACCCATAATTAATATTATTATTATTTTGCATCAATTAAGCTCCTCTAGCTTAGGTAATTCATATTAATTTATAAAATCATGAAAAAAATTCTTAAAAACAATAGTAAATTTCTTTTCATATATTCTTCATCATACAATGAAAATCTAAAAGCATTAACTAAATTTTTTTAATAACTAAGACATGAATTAAGTATATTTTCTAGCTCAAAAAATTCATACTTTCTTAGAAAATTATGAAATTTAAAATCACTTCTTAAATAATGTTTCTAACATCATACAAAAATTGCATAGCAATTGTTGGTTATAAGATAGTTTTCTAAACTTACACCTTTAAACTTATTCCATTGTTAATTCAAATAAATTGTCAATGAGCATATATATCCACTCAATCAACCAAATGTGACATAAACAAACACATATATTTCATATTTAAACATAAAACCAAAACATCGTAATAATCTTGGGATGAATATGATCACTTATCTTGTTTGAATCGGGAAGGATGAGATTTGGATATAGATTTGAATCTATATGCTTTAGATTTTTACTCTCCTAGATTTCCTTTCTAATTACCCCTAGTAATGGTCAGCATAATCTTTTCTTTAGGTTTTGAGTTATGAGATTCAAATGAAGGTAATGAGGGATAAGGGTTTATGTATGGGAAATGATATCTTTTTAATTTTTTCCATCTTGATATTCCTTCTTCTTAGTAACGTTCCAGTTAATCTACTTAGTTCATTAGTTAAGACCTAACCTATTAGATTCTAAAATCTCATTATCCTTATCACTATACATTATTTTATTTAGTTGTCTAGTTAAATGTTTTAATAAGGTTAATCAAAATAATAGATGTTATAAACTCCCCTCCTTAAAGAATTTTGTCCACTAATTTACGATAAAGTAGACATTAATTAAACACACACAGATACCATCAAACAAGGAAGGATAAGTAACATAAATTATGATGATCTGGGATCTTATGATGCTCCTATGCTTCCCCTTTTGTGTCCTTTGATTGACCGAGGCAAAAGGATCAAGGTAGTGCTGCCCAAATGGTGGCGTAGGAGATGTTCCTATGAGGTAGACAAGGAAGCCTAGACATGATGCTGATATAGAGTTTGGACTTCTCATCTACACTCCAGGCTTGACTGCCATGGTTAGGTATTATGCATGACAACCGAGGTTACAATAATGAGAACTGGGGAATTGATTGTAGCCATAACATTTTCACAAACGATATCTAGAATGCCGAGTCTTGGCGCAGATTCAGCTTGCTGCAGATATTGCACTTTTCGAGAAAGATTGATCTTGACCAGCATTTGATGTAATAAGATGGTATGTGGAATAGACCCAAGCCTCTAACACCATGAAGTGCTATGTCTTCCCATTCTATTTGAATGATGTAGCTCTCATGTGGTTCACAAGACTACCACCGAAGTCAGTGCCCTCGTTTGGCAATCTGAGGAGGAAGTTCATAGGTTAATTCTGCCTACATGCTGCCAAGTCGAATCATGTCATGACTCTGTCTCGCATACGCCAAGCTCCTGGGAATTGCTCAAAGATTATCTGGTACGATTCAATATTGTGGTCATCGAAGTTAGCAATCCTAACGACGAAACTATTTTGATGGCATTAATTGAAGGTGTTGATCCTGATACGGAGTTTGGAAAATGGCTAATAGGAAAGCCTCCATCTATTTCGGATCATTACCACGAAAAGGCTTCCCAAATTTTACGCATCGAAGAAGCCGAGAGGACCCAAAAGGGGGAATTAATGATCCAATGAATGAGAAGGTACAAAGTTATGTAGCTGTGAAGCAATCCGGAGATAGTTTTGAAAATTTTTGGGTGAACGTGCAAAAATAGAACAAGAGGATTGGTAATCAATGAAAAGACGATAATATAGGCGACCGCGAACAAAAAATAGACGCTAAGAAGAAATTGAAATTTTAGACTTTTAATCATTATGTCATTGAATGATTCGCTGAATAATGTGTATTTGGATACCTGTAACATGGTGCAGTACCGAAAGCTTGCACCAAGAGAGTCCACGGAAAAAGAGAAGCATATTGGAAAGTTTTTTTTCTCTTATAAAATGTATGGCCATACAAAAAATGAATGTCGTCATCTCTATGACATTGTTGAGAAATTAATTCATGATGGGAAGTTGGATGAATATAGATTTACCTCTAAGGACAGGGGGTAGGAGACTTCGGACCCCAATCGATAAGATCGAGTGTCTCCTAAAGCTGCCGCCCAGTAAAAGGAAAAAAAAAATTTGATCAATACCATAGTCGAAGGACCACATCCTGCTGGTTTTAATTTAAGGATGGTGGTACAGTTGGTCAATGAAGTAAAGCGCGTGAAGCAGAGGAGTGCAACTCTACGGACGAAACTGTTTCAGTGAAGCAATAAAGGATGATAATGGATGATGTCGTCTCCCAAGACAGAGACGCAACGGGGTGGAGACTCCAAGTATTGACCCATTAGTGATATTGGCCTTAATTGGCCCTGCCGTAGTACGAAAATTCCTTGTTAACTGCAAGAGTTCCGTAAATATTTTGTTCAAAAGGGCCTATGACCATATGATGCTGCAGGCTAAAGACTTGAAACCATGTAATGCTAGAATACATGGTTTTAATGGATTTGTAAATGAACCAATAAGTGTTGTTGTATTGCCAGTAGAGCTTGATAAGGGATATCTAGGAGAGTGTGGATCCTACCATTTGTTTTATTGGACATATACTCTCCGCATAATGGTTTTTTGGGTCGACCATCCCTTGTTGACTTTAGAGCTTGCATTGTCCTTAGTGCTTTCTCTTGAAATTCCTCCACTACAAGTGGATTTGGGGTTGTATGAGGAAACCAGGTAGACGAATAGGCCTGCCACATGATCGAGTGGAAAAGACGGCCGCAACAAAGAGAAGGAAAAGGTTGCGGATACTTCCCTTTGCATCAAGGGTGTCGATGCATAGCAATCATGGGGAAAATACGGGCTCATACAGTATAGCCATCAATTCAAAGATGTTGATCCTAGAAAATACAAGGAGCCAGGATTCCAAAGGGCAGCACGATGGCGATTCCAATTGATAATGATGACCCACCTAAGGACTTGAAAATCGGATCACACCTTGGACCCCTCCGGATGAGGGAATTGACTAACTTTCTTTGTTTAAACATCGATGTGTTTGCATGGACCCATGTTGACATGTATGGGATCTTGCCAACCGTCGTAAGCCATTCACTCAATGTCAATCTAAAATACATTCTTGTGAAACAAAAAGATGTATGCTCGGTCCCGGGAGGTCGAAAACAATGAAGGAGGAAGTTGAGAAGCTCAAGAGCAATAGTTTGATCCAAGATTCGTTTACCCGGGTTGGGTATCAAATCATATTCTCTAAATTGCCTAGTGGAAAGTGGCATACGTGTATTAATTTAAGCATATTAGTTTCATCATAGATCTTGGATTGTACGGTTACGTGGTCATGTCATTCGGTTTGAAGTATATTGGAGCGACGTACAAGCGTTTGGCCAACTACATGTTTAAATATCAGATTGGAAGGCCGGGGAGGTTTACACAAATGACATGCTCATAAAATCAAGATGATCAACCAACCAAGTGGATAACTTAGAAAAGATGTTCTATGCTCTTCGCTAGTACGGGATGATGCTAACCCCTTGAAATGCTTTTTTGGCATTATATCAGGGAAATTCTTTGGTTTTGTCGTCCATTGCCGAGGAATTGAAGTCAACCCCAAGAAAATAGATGCCACTCAGAACATTTAGGAGTCTCAAAAGATTATAGATGTGTAAGATCCTAAATGGGAAGGTGGCTGATCCAAAGCAATTGACAAGTGCATTCCTTTTTTGACTTGATAAAGAGAGGAAAATACAACCTTGCTTGGACTCCAAACCATGTCGAGGCATTTCCAAGTTTATTGAATCTAATGGAAAGGCCTCTTGTACTATCAAAGCTGACTGATCACAAAGACCTATTTGTGTATCTGACGATGTCTCTGCATGCCATTAGTTCAACGCTTGTACGTGAAGACAATCGGATCCAAAGACTGATGTACTATGTGAGGAAAAGACTAATAAGGGAAGAGTGCAACTACCCAAAGATTGAAAAGTTGTCTTATAGCCTTAGGATAGCATCAAAGAAGCTTCATCACTATTTTTAGGCATATCCCATCAAAGTATACATCAACCAACCACTAAGACAGGTTCTTCAACGACCTGAGGCCTCTAGAAGATTGCTCAAATGGAATATTGAACTGTATCAGTTCGATATTGCCTATATCCCACAAACGACCATCCAGGGATAACCACTGACGAATTACGTCATAGAGTTCACAACTCCGGACAACAATGCTGATGAGGCTGAGCTGCTAACTGCCAAATGGAAGCTGTTCAAAGATGGAACCGTAATGATCAATGTTCTAGCATCAAAATTGTCTTAGTAACTCTTGAGAAACGATTGATTTGTTATGCCATGAAAATAGACTTTCTGCGACCAACAATGAAGCTGACTATGAATCCCTGATTGTTGGACTCAAGCTTGCAAAGAGCTAGGAGTGAAGCCAATTCAAATTTTTTGCGATTCACAAATTTTTATAGACAAGTCACGAAGTGATTCCAAGCCAACAGGTCATGACTTGACCATTCAGTCGATTTTTGGAGCTGCTAGCCGGATTTGAGTATTACTGTATCTCTCACATTCTTCATGATCAGAACCAGAAATCCCACTCGTTGTTGAAGCTAGCCAGTTTAGAGAACTCGAAGCAAATTAGCTTGATCCCGATCGAGACATTGAGCACCACGAGCATAGATTAAATGGAAGTTGATTGGGCGTTGACTGTTGAGCTTGAGAGGGAACCCTAGAAGACACCCATTAAAAACTTCATGTTACACAAAACCTTACCTGAGCAAAAAAGTGAAAAGCATGCTCTTCTGTGTCAAGCTACAATATACATCATTCAAAGAGACACGTTGTACAAAAAAGTGTGCTCCCTTCCTTTACTTAGTGTGTAGCCCACGATCGCGCCAAACGTGTACTGCGGTAACCTTGGCGAAATAGATAATTCGGTATGGTTATTTCTGACCTACCGTCAATCAAGATGCAGTTGATTATTCACATTGCTATAACAAGTGCGAAAGATTTGCCAAAATTCCAAAAGAACCATCTACTTAGCTTGCCCAAATGGTCAGCCCATGGCCTTTTACATTGCAGGGAACATATATCATTGGTAGCCTTTCAATTTCCAAAGGTGGAGCAAAGTACACAATTGTGGAAGCAACTATTTCACTATGTGGGCTAAAATTGATCATTGACCACAATCTTGACAAAGCGGGTGATCAACTTCGTCGTCAGGAACATTATATGTTAATTTACACTCCTAAGACTATCATAACCGATAGTGGGACCCAATTTGATAGCTCAAAATTCAAAGACTTTTGCTAGTGTTATCGCATCGAGAAGAGGTATACTACAGTCGCTCACCCGCAACCAAATGTACAGGTCAAAGCAGTGAACAAGATCACAAAATCTATTCTGAAGAAGCGACTGGTGAAGGCTAGAGGAAAGTGAGTCGATGATCTACCATTAGCCCTTTGGGCATATCAAACGACCCACAAGTTAGCGACTGGCCATACTATATTCACATTAGATTATGGCTCCGAGGCACTCCTACCAGTCGAGTTCGATGTCCTCTCTCGTTGAAATGTCTACTACAATCCCCTGACTAATAAGGAGCTTCTCCTGAAGTCGCTTGACATCGTTGACGAGTAGAGAGAGGAGACCGACCTGTGAGCTGCTCATAGACATCAGATCATCCGATACTACAACACAAAGGCTCAACCTAGAACCTTTAACTTGGTAATCTTGTTCTGAAGTATGTCGTCCTTAGCCTCATCCACATGGTCCCGAAATGGGAAGGACCTTATGATATCCAACAGAAATTCGAAAACTAAGCTTTCAAGTTAACGATTGTTAATGGTGATTGACTTCCAAGAGCATGGAAGGCTGAGCATCTGCGACATTAATTAACTTAAGATTTTGTTTTCGGTTGTTTTTGTAAATAACACTATGTTTTCAAACAAAGTAATAAGGCATGACTCGTTGATTTCCTTTACTTCATAAATAAAAGATCTTTCCATGCTCCACGACCCTTTCTAATTACATGGCTAAGTATTGGGATTCGACAAGCTTGTGTCAATACTTGAACGAAAGGTGTGACTAATCACCTTACAACATTCATTCTCTTATGATTCAATGAGCGTACTTTATCCTGCGATAAGTCGGGAGATTTAACCCAATCCAAACGTGGTTCAAATGCTCATTTGTCGATCCTTACCAGGAAACTAGGGTGAAGGAACGACGCCAACATGAATGTTACACGACCACTAGAGTAATTAATTCTAACTCATAATGACTTGGGAAAGAGTATAAAACATTAGGTACATGTGAATGGCGCGCCAAGTCTTAAGACAGCTTAACCTATATCTATAATCTGATTAATGATAAGAAAGTATACGATTCAAGGACAAAACATTCGACTGCTCTAACTCATCCTTGTCGAGTCTAAGGGCATAGGTGCAAACTTAGAAATTAACTTCAAACACGCCTCCAATATTGAACCTGACTCAAAGTTAATTAAGGGTACATACACTGCCTTCGGACTAATGCTTACTCTTAGTGAGACTACTAGTGTAACCTAATAGACTCACGAGTACATTGAATGGAAGTCGAAAACACTTATTGATTTACAAGTAAAATATGACTGCTTTATTTACATATGTATGGCAATACAAATATCAAAGCGAAAAGTGAGGACTGCACTCGCACTTACTTTGGCCAAAAAACCAAAAACCACAGTTGTAGGCGACATTAATTTGCCCTTACTTTTTCCATTAGTCTTCGGCTTCTTCTCCAGGTTTTCCAAGTTAGATTCTTTCGTAAATTTGTGTTAAGAGGTCTTATTGCTCCAGACCTCTTAATATCCTTCCTGGGCTTGTCCATGTCGAATTTTTTCTTTGTTCTAGGTTATTTGCTATAGATGAATTCATTTCCTCAGCAGCCATATTAGGTGTGACTTTCTCTGACTTTGGGCTACCAAATGGGGAAGGAGAGATTATTTATAGGGGATCTGGCGTGATAACCCTCGACTTAACCTTTATAGTAAGAAGCTTCCCTTGTTGTAGTGCGTTTAGCTCCTCCATGCCCAAAGCACTGGTCTTCTCAGAACTTCCTATGTAAACTATATCTTCCTCACCCTCGGCATAGGTGTAACAACCCGTATTTTTGAATAACATGTTATAACATAAATGGAGGCAGAATTAAACTGTAAAATCTGAATCAAGGGAAACGGGCTGTGCCATTACGTTCGTCTCGGAAAAATACGCGAAATAGAGTCCGAGTTTTCGAAAATCGGAGTCCGTATGACCAAGATATGGCCTCGCGAAGTTTCACGAAAAATTCACAAATTAAAGTATACTTAATTAAGTGAAATGGGTTGCGCAGAGAAATATATATATATTGATATATATATATATATAATTGAAAATTAAATAAATAAATATGCAAAAATGTTCAAAACAGCGAATTGGGAGAGGGGAATAACCGAACCGGCCGATTTTTGAGGTCGACCCGAGCCCGCTGGGTCGACTAGGGGTTAATCCAGGGTGTTTGGCTGTCAATCCGGGGCCGATTCGCTCAAATGCAGATTTTGCATTTGAATGGTTCTCATGGTTCAGCTTTAATCTAAAGGCCCTAGATGGTTCCTACACTTGACTTCTTCCCCAAGACATGCTTTGATGGCTTGGATTGAATCTAGGGTTAATCCTACGGCTAATACTATCCTAATCCTCTATAAAAAAAACCCAAACCTAGCCTAAATCACCATTATTCAATCCTACAACTAAACTATGTCAAATTTGTTCCTCTCATGGCCTCCACTCTCATGCTAAAATTTCTAAGTTAATTTCTATGAGAGATTTTGAGTTCATACAAGTGTTTTCAAACTTGTATGAGTGTTCTTAGCTTGCATTCAAGTCAAGTTGCAACATTTCTATTTCAAAGCAAGGGTTTTTATTGAATTGGCTCAAGGGTTTTCATTTGGAGCTTGCATATTTGGGTTTTCGGTGCTTGCATAAGGGCTTCGTCTCAATCTTTATAATAAATATTTATTTGTGTCTTCATATCATAGTAAGCCCTTTTCTACTTTCTTTCTTTGAACTCTAAAGTTAAATGAATGATGCAAGTTTGGGGTTGATCATTATATGCAAGTTTGGTTGATCATTATATGCAAGTTTGGTTGATCATTATATGCAAGTTTGGTTGGTCATTATATGCAAGTTTGGTTGATCATTATATGCAAGTTTGGATGATCATTATGCAAGTTGGTTTAATCATTATGTATGACACATGTTGCTATGTTATGCAAGTTTGGGTTGATCATGTTATCATGTTATGCAAGTTAAACTTGAGGTTTTGAGCATAAAGCTCCAAGCTTTATATTAAAGGTTGCATTTTGGCAACATGAAAGTTATCATATCCCTTATGATAACTTGCATGTGAGGCAAAATGCGAACTTCTAGCAACTTCTACATGTTATTTATTACCATGTATCACTCATATGCTAAGTTTGGTTTTATGCATGGTTTTGAAGCCTAATAATGCAATATGCAAGTATATGAATATATGTACATTTCATATGCCACCATGTTAAACTTGTGGCTTCAACACCTATATGTCAAGGTTATGCCAAGTTCCCTATTTTATCCTTTATGCGTTGTTGCGATTATGTAAACGATGGGATTACGTTGGGGTTGGGTAACATAATGACATGAACATGATTTTTGTAACATGACGTGATATGTTAACTTGTAATTATGTTTTGGAAACATAATGGACATGACACTTAGAAAATATGAGTGTGGCCAACTCGAGGTTGGGTTGAGTTTGTAGCATAAATCTACCCGGACCCGCCTGGCTTAACTAGTGGCTACAAACAATAGGACCCAATGTGAGAAGTTGGTCATGTTGTGCTCGAACCCGAGGTTAGACCTAGTTGTGGTGTAAAGCTACCCGGACCCGCCCGGCTTAACTAGTAACCACAACAAAGTCTAATGTGAGATGTTAAAGCGCATTAAGTTAATTAATGCCTCCTGATTAGGGTTAAGTCATGGTCCACTTAATACTTAACCAATTTGGGCTTGATGGATTAATCGAGGTTAAGTCAGGAGCCTTGGGTACTCTTAACCGATTTAATCCACGTTTGGATCGGGTTAACCACATTTAACCCGTTAAGAAACCCTAGTTGCGTGGTCCTTTTCAGCAGTAACCTTCTAGATGTATCATAAGATCCTAGAACTAGGCTAGGGTGGGGCACGATTACTGGGCTGATTGTAAGAGACCAAAAGAGACGGCTGAATGATGCCCCGGTTGTTCAGGCGGACCATGGTCGTGCACATCAAGTCCGGAGTTGAACACGGGCAACGGTAGGTTTGGACTGTGCATCATGGTATGGTGTCAGAGGGTTACACCATAGGGCCAGATACACCCTAGGGTGGACCCTGCATAGTCAACTACATTACATGATTAAGCCGCACGACACAGACACTTGACGAGTTAGGCTTATAGGGAGCCGATCGACTAGACTGTGTAGTTGGACCTTGATTTAGGTCACCTCATTATATTGGACCAAGTTTGGGCCAAGGGATCAATTCTTGTTTTTACTTGACATGTTAGAATGCTAGTACACCCGTGGTGCAAAACTTAACCTTAATTATGCGATGACACCTTTATCTATCTTGTTTGTTAATCATCATGCCAGTATGTTGTTATCCTTATGTTCATCTCAGCTTCTCATGCCAGTTAACTTTACTAGTTCATAGACAGATAGTAGTAGGGCTTACCAGTCTTTTTGACTGACCTGTTTTCTTTCGCCTCTTTTCTTCCGTTTCCCCCCCCCCCCTCAGGTTCTCAGGGTGGGAACATTGGAGCTTAGCTTGGATCTTTCTAGCTTGCTTACTGGATTTGTTCATGTACGGGTTTGGACATTGAGCTAGCTATGGTTTATCACTTCACTTTGGGGATAGTACTTTATGTATTTCAGTTTTTCAGTTTATGCTTTTATCTAGACTTTGTTTGTTGGAAAATAATGACTAAGTACTTTATTGTAACTTAACTGTGGTTTTGGAAATGCACGTTTTATCCGCTGCTTTACTACTCTGTTTTACTTATATGTTCTATCTTGTGATATCTGCATGCATGTTTACCTTGTTTAAACGCCCCTCCAAAGCTAGTGTCCTTGCAAGAGTGGCACTGGCGGAGGTGGGGTGTTACATTTGGTATCAGAGCATAAGGTTTACAAGATTTGAGCAAAAGTGTTTTTGAAACTTACCTTTTGAAAAACTATTTTCAAAACCAATTGAGTATTTTCCAAGAAAAGTCTAGTTATTTTAAAAAGGCTATTCCCCAAAAGCCATAGCACTATCCTTCGTTTCTTCGTTCTGAATCTATCTTTTTCTTCGTTTTAGTATGGCCGATCGCTTTAGCATCCCTGAAGGCGTACAAGTACCCGTCTGGTTCTGGAGATTTATGGAGACAAGGGCGAATGAAGCCGGCCCCGCGAACTTTCCTCCTCCTTCCCCCGTCGCTAACATCTCTCCTCCTCCCGTAGCTGAGGTTCCTCCTCCCCCTCAGCATCCGCAAGAGGATTTCGCAAAGCTTTGCAAAGACTTTAAGGCGATGGGTTGCAAGAATTTTGTCGGAACGGAGACTCCCGTGGAGGCAAGAAACTGGTTAAAGGAAACTGAAGACCTCTTTGCTATCTTTGATGTGGAAGATCGTAGGAAAGTTCTATTGGCGGTATGGCTATTGAAAGGGGAAGCTGCTTATTGGTGGGTAGTCACCACCACTACTAGACCCATTGAGACTTGGGATGACTTTAGGAGAAGGTTTGGACTAAGGTTTTTATCATCAGCAGAAGAGAACCTTCAGCTAGAGAGGTTCCTATCACTAAAGCAAGGGGACATGACCGTTAGAGAATACGTGGATAAGTTTAATCAACTTGCTCAGTTCGGTCTAGAATGGGTTAACACCGCTCAGAAGAAGGCCCTACACTTTGCTCTAGGATTGAATGAGCCATTGCGCGGTTTGGCCATATCTCATATACCCCTGGGGGCGACCTTCGAGGGTTTGGTGAATATGGCCCTACTTCAAGAGGAAGATAAGAGTGGCAAGAAGGAGGTCAAGGCAAATGAGTCCCAAGGCAAGAAGGAAGATACCGAGAAAAGAGATAAGAACAACAACAAGGCAAGAAAGACAAGAAAGTGCAACTTCTGTAGGATCATTGGGCACATAGCCAAGGATTGCAGGAAGAAGAAGAGGAAGTTAGGCAAGTGTTTTCATTGCGGAGAATCTGGACATCTTAGCTAGGATTGTCCCAAGAAGCATGGACAAGGGCAAGGACAAACTCAGCAAGTAGGACCCTCTGGAGGGCAATTGCAGGCTCTCCTCGCTCCTCCAGCTTTTGATCGAGGTAGAGTTTTTATAGAAATTCATGTTTACATTTCTGATTTTCCTGTTCGCACCTTATTTGATTCTGGCACATCGCATAGTTTTATCTCTTCTGATATTGTTGAAAGTTTGCACCTAAGTACTAGCTTAGTTTAGGATCCCGTTTGTGTTTCAAATCCAAATGGGGGTTCCGCCCATCTGTCTATGATTTGTGTGGATTTGAAAATTTCTATCTTGGCCGTAGAATTCACGTGTAGTGCTTATGTTCTCGGGGTCACGGGTTATGGGTTGGTCATGGGCATGGATTGGTTGTCCAGTTATGGAGCCATCCTCGATCGTGAGCATAGGGTGGAGAGGCTCATGACTCGCCTCGATAACACCCTAGAAATTTCTTGTAACCCTAGAGGTCCCGTCATGTTATGTTATCTTGAATCTCTCGACTCGTCCATCGATGATCTGCAATCTGTAAGGGTGGTCCGAGACTATCCCGATGTCTTTGAAGAAGTTAAGGGGTTACCCCCTAAACGAGAGATAAATTTCCGCATTTATCTAGTTGATAATGCCAAGCCAGTATCATTGCCCGTTAGGCACATGGCCCCTCGTGAAAGAAGGGAGCTCAGTAAGCAAATCAAGGAGTTGCTTGAGAAGAATTTTATTAGGCGAAGCATTTCTGAATGGGGTGCTCCGGTGGTATTCGCTACTAAGGCGGATGGTTCGCTTCGTCTATGTGTTGATTATCGAGAGTTGAACAAGCTGATAAAGAAGAATAGGCACCCGTTACCGAGAATTGATGATCTCTTTGACCATCTTGTAGGTTCTTCTGTTTTCTCTCAGCTCGATCTAGCCACCGGATTCCATCAGCTTAGAGTGGCTGAGGATAGCATTGATAAAACTGCGTTTAGGACTCCAGACGGATTCTTTGAATGACTTGTCATGCCATTCGGTTCGACTAATGCACCCGCCTACTTCGTAGATTTGATGAGTAGGGTGTTCAGGGAGTTCCTTAACAAGGTTGTTGTTGTCTTCGTGGATGATATTCTGATCTTCTCAAAGGATGAGGAAGAGCATGCCAGGCATCTCAAAAAAGTGATGAATACGCTTAGAGCGCATCAGTTGAAAGCCAAGTTCTCCAAATGTCATTTCTGGAGAAGGGAAGTTCGGTTTCTTGGACATATAGTTTCTAAGCAAGGCATAGCGGTGGATCCGGCGAAAGTGGTTGTGGAAGACTCCTAGGAGTGCAACCGAAGTAAGAAGCTTTCTCGGTTTGGCGGGC
Source organism: Allium sativum (assembly GCA_030737875.1). Lineage (NCBI taxonomy): Eukaryota > Viridiplantae > Streptophyta > Magnoliopsida > Asparagales > Amaryllidaceae > Allium > Allium sativum. The sequence continues at coordinate 1,037,677,486 of CM060916.1, read as the reverse complement.
TACTATAGGAAGTTCATCAGGGACTTCGCTAAGATTTCAGCCCCTCTTACTAAGTTGACGAAGAAGAACTTAGTCTGTGCATAGGACTTGGAGTGTGAGCTTGCTTTTCAAAGGCTCAAGAGAGCCCTTACCTCAGCTCCAGTTTGGCAATGTGGATTGGCACTGTTTTCAAGAGATAGTTTTCTGCGTGGGATACCGTATAGTATGTAAATGAGATCCAAGATTCACTAACGAATCTTGGAAAGCTTGCATGAACCATGAGCACGCAGTTATGTTTAAGCCAAGTATTTTAGGCAAAGAATAAGTGGAAGTGGAACGAGAAGCAACGGTGAAATGAGTTCTAACTCATATTTTGGGAACAAGAATTAAGAACTACGGAATTACGAAGATAAAAGACGGTCAGGGCACGATGGGATTAAGCACAAGAAAATGCGGCTTAGAAGATTGAAGTCTAGATACGCGCATTTAATCTCTTTCTAAGAGTATATCCTTGATCCCTATTGTTCCGTAGAGCTTACTCGCATGCTACCTTTTAAGTATATCCTCTCAGTCCTATCCTCAATCTTAGTTCTGTTACAAACCCCCTAAGGAGTATGGCTAGCCTATTTGTGGTATATGGTTGGGGTGAAGAAGTTCGCCACCAAACTATTTGGGCTTTATGGGATATGGGTAATAATTGATAGATTTACAAAGAGAGCCCATTTTATTCCGGTGAAAAGCAAGAGGACCGTATCACGGCTAGCATCTGTTTATCTTCAAAAGATAGTGCGGCTGCATGGAGTTCCTTCTAGCATAGTTAGCGATCGTGACCCAATTTTCACTAGCCAGTTCTGGAACAGTTTGTAAGAAGCAATGGGTACGCGATTGAATCTGAGTACAACCTATCACCCCCGGACGGATGGCCAAACCGAAAGGGTGAATAGAGTGCTAGAAGATCTTTTGAGGTTTTGTGTTCTCGACTTCGGTGGTACTTGGGAAGACCACCTTCCTCTTGTAGAGTTTGCTTATAATAATAACTATCAAGCCAGCATAGGGATGGCACCATTTGAAGCTTCGTATGGGAGGCCGTGCAAGCCACCAACATGTTGGTGGGAAGACGACGGATAAGCTTATAATTGAGCCCGACATGATAAGGGACACATCCGAGAGGGTTGAATTGATTCGAAGACGGATAAGAACGGCCCAAGACAGACAGAAATCCTATGCAGACAAGCGAAGGACAGACTTGGAATTTAAAATTGGAGATATGGTCTTTGTGAAGATTTCTCCTTTGCGAAATATGGTTTGCTGACACCAAGGATCGTAGGACCCTTCCCTACTATAGAAAGAGTCGGGAAGATGACTTATAAGGTGGAATTGCCGAGAAGCTGGCCGGAGTGCATAATGTCTTTCATGTCTCGCATCTCCGGAAGTGTTTGCACAGACCCGCCAAAGTGGTTGAACCAAGTATTCTTGAAGACATGGAGGTAGAGGATGAAGCAACCCTGAGACGAGCTCCGATTCGTATCATGGAAATGAAGACAAAGAAGCTAAGAAGCAAAGAAGTTAAGCTTGTTAAGGCGCAATGGAGTGAAACAGAGGGAGACACAACTTGGGAAACCAAGGAGAAGAGGCGCGTGCTTTATCCATTTCTCTTGGAGGATACATTTTCAATCTCTTTTCCTAGATTGGTATATCTTCCCTTAGCTATCCATGCTTATCTAGTTTATCTTGTTTCGTAAATCTTGTCATGAGAACCTTAGGTAGAAACCCTTGGTTGAAACATGTATTTGAAACATGTTATGTTTGATGTTTGCAAGTGGTTGCAAGTGTTTGCAAGTGGATACTCGTGGATGCATAATACACGTTAGGCACTAAGATCGGCTCACACACTTTCATACCGCATATGCATGAGTGTTTATGCTTATTCATGGATGAAAACTTGTTATTCTATCACGTGGATGTTGCATATGGATGAATGTTATGTGCACTCATGTAGAGATTATAAATTATATTAGGAATTTGCATACATATGGACTCATTTCACTAACATATTTTGCATTAAGGAGGTTTACTGTATCAGTAACCGCCTGATTTTTGCATTAGATAAGTACATATACACACACCTTTGCATATGATCATACAACATTTAGAATCCTTTAAGGACAATGACTGCACGTGGATGATGTTTTGAGTAGATGGATGATGGATGGTAGGATACGTTCTTCCTAACTTGGAGATTTCGGGGACGAAATCCTTTAAGGAGGGGAGAAAGTAACAACCCGTATTTTTGAATAACATGTTATAACATAAATGGAGGCAGAATTAAACTGTAAAATCTGAATCAAGGGAAACGGGCTGTGCCATTGCGTTCGTCTCGGAAAAATACGCGAAATAGAGTCCGAGTTTTCGAAAATCGGAGTCCGTATGACCAAGATATGGCCTCGCGAAGTTTCACGAAAAATTCACAAATTAAAGTATACTTAATTAAGTGAAATGGGTTGCGCAGAGAAATATATATATATATATATATATATATTGATATATATATATATATATATAATTGAAAATTAAATAAATAAATATGCAAAAATGTTCAAAACAGCGAATTGGGAGAGGGGAATAACCGAACCGGCCGATTTTTGAGGTCGACCCGAGCACGCTGGGTCGACTAGGGGTTAATCCAGGGTGTTTGGCTGTCAACCCGTGGGCCGATTCGCTCAGATGCAGATTTTGAATTTGAATGGTTCTCATGGTTCAGCTTTAATCTGAAGGCCCTAGATGGTTCCTACACTTGACTTTTTCCCCAAGACATGCTTTGATGGCTTGGATTGAATCTAGGGTTAACCCTATGGCTAATACTATCCTAATCCTCTATAAAAAGACCCCAAACCTAGCCTAAATCACCATTATTCAATCCTACAACTAAACTATGTCAAATTTGTTCCTCTCATGGCCTCCACTCTCATGCTAAAATTTCTAAGTTAATTTCTATGAGAGATTTTGAGTTCATACAAGTGTTTTCAAACTTGTATGAGTGTTCTTAGCTTGCATTCAAGTCAAGTTGCAACATTTCTATTTCAAAGCAAGGGTTTTTATTGAATTGGCTCAAGGGTTTTCATTTGGAGCTTGCATATTTGGGTTTTTGGTGCTTGCATAAGGGCTTCGTCTCAATCTTTATAATAAATATTTATTTGTGTCTTCATAGCATAGTAAGCCCTTTTCTACTTTCTTTCTTTGAACTCTAAAGTTAAATGAATGATGCAAGTTTGGGGTTGATCATTATATGCAAGTTTGGTTGGTCATTATATGCAAGTTTGGTTGGTCATTATATGCAAGTTTGGTTGATCATTATATGCAAGTTTGGTTGGTCATTATATGCAAGTTTGGTTGGTCATTATATGCAAGTTTGGTTGGTCATTATATGCAAGTTTGGTTGATCATTATATGCAAGTTTGGATGATCATTATGCAAGTTGGTTTAATCATTATGTATGACACATGTTGCTATGTTATGCAAGTTTGGGTTGATCATGTTATCATGTTATGCAAGTTAAACTTGAGGTTTTGAGCATAAAGCTCCAAGCTTTATATTAAAGGTTGCATTTTGGCAACATGAAAGTTATCATATCCCTTATGATAACTTGCATGTGAGGCAAAATGCGAACTTCTAGCAACTTCTACATGTTATTTATCACCATGTATCACTCATATGCTAAGTTTGGTTTTATGCATGCTTTTGAAGCCTAATAATGCAATATGCAAGTATATGAATATATGTACATTTCATATGCCACCATGTTAAACTTGTGGCTTCAACACCTATATGTCAAGGTTATGCCAAGTTCCCTATTTTATCCTTTATGCGTTGTTGCGATTATGTAAACGATGGGATTACGTTGGGGTTGGGTAACATAATGACATGAACATGATTTTTGTAACATGACGTGATATGTTAACTTGTAATTATGTTTTGGAAACATAATGGACATGACACTTAGAAAATATGAGTGTGGCCAACTCGAGTTTGGGTTGAGTTTGTAGCATAAATCTACCCGGACCCGCCCGGCTTAACTAGTGGCTACAAACAATAGGACCCAATGTGAGAAGTTGGTCATGTTGTGCTCGAACCCGAGGTTAGACCTAGTTGTGGTGTAAAGCTACCCGGACCCGCCCGGCTTAACTAGTAACCACAACAAAGTCTAATGTGAGAGGTTAAAGCGCATTAAGTTAATTAATGCCTCCTGATTAGGGTTAAGTCATGGTCCACTTAATACTTAACCAATTTGGGCTTGATGGATTAATCGAGGTTAAGTCAGGAGCCTTGGGTACTCTTAATCGATTTAATCCACGTTTGGATCGGGTTAACCACATTTAACCCGTTAAGAAACCCTAGTTGCGTGGTCCTTTTCAGCAGTAACCTTCTAGATGTATCATAAGACCCTAGGACTAGGCTAGGGTTGGGCACGATTACTGGGCTGATTGTAAGAGACCAAAAGAGACGGCTGAATGATGCCCTGGTTGTTCAGGCGGACCATGGTCGTGCACATCAAGTCCGGAGTTGAACACGGGCAACGGTAGGTTTGGACTGTGCATCATGGTATGGTGTCAGAGGGTTACACCGTAGGGCCAGATACACCCTAGGGTGGACCCTGCATAGTCAACTACATTACATGATTAAGCCGCATGACACCGACACTTGACGAGTTAGGCTTATAGGGAGCCGATCGACTAGACTGTGTAGTTGGACCTTGATTTAGGTCACCTCATTATATTGGGCCAAGCTTGGGCCAAGGGATCAATTCTTGTTTTTACTTGACATGTTAGAATGCTAGTACACCCGTGATGCAAAACTTAACCTTAATTATGCGATGACACCTTTATCTATCTTGTTAGTTAATCATCATGCCAGTATGTTGTTATCCTTATGTTCATCTCAGCTTCTCATGCCAGTTAACTTTACTAGTTCATAGACAGATAGTAGTAGGGCTTACCAGTCTTTTTGACTGACCTGTTTTCTTTCGCCACTTTTCTTCCGTTTCCCCCCCTCGGGTTCTCAGGGTGGGAACATTGGAGCTTATCTTGGATCTTTCTAGCTTGCTTATTGGATTTGCTCATGTACGGGTTTGGACATTGAGCTAGCTATGGTTTATCACTTCACTTTGGGGATAGTACTATATGTATTTCAGTTTTTTAGTTTATGCTTTTATCTAGACTTTGTTTGTTGGAAAATAATGACTAAGTACTTTATTGTAACTTAACTGTGGTTTTGGAAATGCAAGTTTTATCCGCTGCTTTACTACTCTGTTTTACTTATATGTTCTGTCTTGTGATATCTGCATGCATGTTTACCTTGTTTAAATGCCCCTCCAAAGCTAGTGTCCTTGCAAGAGTGGCACTGGCGGAGGTGGGGTGTTACAATAGGACCCTTTGTCATCCAAGTCTTTTAAATCGTCAATCATCCCTTCTTCTTTCTCTATGGTAGGAGGAAACTGGGTCACATCAGAAGCTTTCGATTACATTTCATTAGGTGTCTTAACTTTTTTTGTACATGTAGCAGGAAGAGCGATACCAGTTAGCCCCTTTAAAACTACGAGTGTCACAACTATCGCCTCCATAGTTTGCCAACACGTATTAAGGACTCTTTCAAACTATTGGTAAGATAAAGACACCTTTAACAAATCTACAGCCATTGAGCCTGTGAGTGTCACAAACTTTAGTGATAAGGTTAGCAGTTTGAAAGGATTTGGAGCTGGGAAGTTGGAACTATACTCTTCAATAGTTTCAGAACTTTAACCAATAGGAGAAGACTCGACGACCGACAAAAAGGAAGACCCATAGCTTCTCTCAATAAAATTTCTGTCTTTTGCCTAGAGTCGTGCGACGTCTTCTTCCTCTTCCAACAACCTCTTCCCTTCCTCCGAGATCTCAAGCTCATTCCCCTTAGAAATCATCTTATAAGTTCCACCTCGTCTGCAGACCCATCATTCGTGGTGCGTTTGTCTTCCTCCACAAGTTTGTTGCAGCCATTGGCATGAGTCTGAAATAGTCTTTAACCCAAGATAAATCTCTATATTTGAGGACTCGAGAATAAAAGCCCAAAATCAGGGGACCGAACCCCTCCACCACCTTTCCAGACTCCACCAACGATCCCTTCACTCCTTTAAGTCTACAACATACTGGATTTTTGAGTTGGAGGCCGACTCAACAACTATATGAGAAATTTCATCTACTTTCTTTGCTTGTGCCTCGGCCTCAGCCAGCTTAGCCGTCAACCCCTCAATTTTTTCTCCAAAGTTCTCTTTTCTGCCTTCAGGCTATTGGCACTGAGCTTTAGATCCAAGTTTTCCCATGTCACAGCCTTCAGGTTGTCCTCAATAGATTTTGTTCTTAGACTTGCCACGTCAAACTCTTTATGAAATGGTATTTCGAACCATTATATTGTTACTTATAAGATTCAATAGCCTGCTTGGCATTATACAGTTTGGTCTAGTTCTTTGCAAGCTCTTTATCCATATGGGTAAGGGAAGTTTTTTATCATAGTCTTACTCCTGATTTATGTGGCGATGTCGAGCTCCAAAGACCAAATGTTCTCAACTTAGAGGTCTCTTTGCATTTCCCACATATGTCCAATTTCTTTCTTGAGCTACTCTTCGATATTTTTGGGAATGGGATGAAGAGGAGGCAGGAAATGCATTATTTTAATATAATATTGCAAGAGTTGAGCTTTAAGGACTTTCTTCCGCTCCTACACTGATGATTCTAATACAACAGACCATGAGACCTTGGTAGCTTTGGACTTATGTTTGCTAGAAACCATTATTGGTTTTTTCCTTTCTTTATCTTTGGGTTCTGAAGGCTTCTTCGGATGAGGTTCATAAGAGGAGCCCTTTTGAGGGGTCTAGGCCTTGATACCTGACTTCTCATTTTCGCGGCTATCTTTATGGCCCTTAGGCCTGTTAGCGTCTCATTGGAACGGAGAACGAGAGCGAGAGTCATATTTGTAATATTGATTGAAGCTTTCTCTTTCCCTTCCCTCTCTATCGCAGTCCTCTATGTGTTCATGCTCACGATTAGAAGCATACTTCGGTGGAATCTTAATCTTAGGTAGGCCAAGTCACCTATAATTGTACTACCTTGACATTGTACCTACAAACTAGAATAATCTCGTGTTAGGACTAAAAAATCATGCAGTGAATAAGTTTCTTTGACGTGTAATGCTCATGTTGTGTGTGTCCTAGTGATCCCCTAATGGATCCGGTGACGACATCTCGCTCGACGGCGTGATCACCCTGGCATTGGTTGAGACATTTTCTCTTTCAAACGTAGGAAAGAAGTTTAGAGGATCCAAATCTTTGAAATGAAACTGCTTAGACAACAGTGGAAAATCACCCAAACCCTCGAAAGGATCATCAATACCAGCAGACCCGACACCATGGGTTGGAGACTTAGGTTGGGGAGTGAGTTCGAGGATGACTTCTCGGCCACTTATTTCTCAACGATGGGAGGTGAGATCTCCTTGTCCTTTTTTATCTCAGGCACAACCACTTGACTTTTGCCAACATCCGCTTCATCGATGGCACTCCCGACATGGACTTTACCGGGGGTTCATTGGTAGTAGGCCCCATACTAGGAGAACAACTCCTTAGGTTGTTGCGCCTTTGCCCTCGGCTGGGGCACCACCCAATACTAAGCTTTTATCGGCATAAGAAAGTTGAACTATTCAGTAATTCATTAGTTATGCATATCTTAATTTTCCTCCAGGCGTCAGGGACTACATACAGCGTGGCCAGCCTTGACACAAACACTTCGCCGACAGGCCTGTATAAAGTCCCTGTCAAATGTAAACACGGAATATCAAGAGAGGTCAAATCCAAGTTTACTGGCTTCAAGCCATTGCTTGACAAACCTTCCTAATGTGAAACGTTAAACTACCCGTCCATGATGCCTCAATTATTCGTAATTGCTTCAAAGTAAGTGAACGATAGGGTGCCTTTGAGATGTTTGAAGATAAAGACATATCTGGAGTCGTTGTTAGGAGGCTATCGATGAAGATGGTCAGAATAAAGAATGTATAAAGCATGAAGATAGGTGTATGTTGTTGAATGAAGTTGCATCGACTTCCGGTGCATCTCAAAAGGAATACTCCTGACGAACGGACAAAATGGAGGGACGCAGCCGATAGTACACATATGTCAAGAGCATGCCACACAGCCTTTTGGGGGATTGTGTGGTAATTGAAGAACCGCGGGAACCCAAACCTAGTCGAATAGGAATCCCATGCTTGGTGCACAACCTTTTCAATTTGGACTCATCCATCGCTGTGAACCATGGACCGATGGGATATTCAAGTGAGTAGCCCTTGGAATTGTATCTGGATTAGGAGAAATCCTGACTGCATCAGCCCCAACGACTCCACCCTCTGCAGCAGCCTTCCCTTTAGCTGGAAGAATTATTAGTAATTTAGCATGTGAATCGTCGCTGTCTGAATTAGCAGCAGAATTGGACTCCGTCCCTAGATCCTTGTATACTATGTCCTTTTAGCTCCAACATCAGACGATCTAGTAGAATATCATGGACTCCTAATTCTTGTACAACTCAAGAAACGTCACTAGCTGGGCAGTTAATTCCCCGCTATTACCCTGCTATATCCCATAGTGGATTACCACCTCTACGCTCTTCCCAAATAGCCTCTGATACAGCCTCTCCGCTTTAACCTCTATTATATTCCGCTAATCCCGATATACCCTTTTGTTTTCACTATATTACTCTATTCCCGCTAGATCTTTGATGAAAGAAACGAACTAAAAGATGACATTTATGCATTATAAAAATTCTAAAGTAAGGTAATTACAATTAAACTTTTTAACATATTTTTTTGGAAACAAAAATACTCTATATTCTATCAATTTTATTTAAGTTAAATAGAATTTTTGTTTGTATAAAGATATTTGCATATGTTTTTGTTTAAAATTAAGAATGTACTAATTATTGTTAAATTAAGAGCTATTTTTTCATTTAATTTTCGTTTTTAGATTCATAAAACCATTATGAACAAGTTACATGTGCTTTTTTAAGAGTCATCCACTATATCTTGCTATTTTCTCACTTTATCCTTGCTTTTACCTTTTGAACATGTACCGCATTGAATCCTCTAAGCACTTTAACTATGCAAGTCACCAATTAGAGTGATTAATCTGTATCCCCTCGTGCATGGAGTAATTCGATGTGTGCAGTGAAATGTGAAAACATAAACAGCTATAAAGATATAACACTTAAGATGTATGAAAATGACAACTCGATCGATCGTCGTTCCCGACCATCCAATCAAGTCTTGATCTCGAGCTGCTGTAGACCAGAATATCATGGGAGATGATGCTTCGTTATCTAGGCTGCTCATGTTCAAATATGCTCAAATCCTAACCGCCCAGATGTTCTTATGCTCCTAATTATCCAAAAGTCTGAGTGTTCAGTTTATGCATGAGGCCGCACCTCCATTCCCCAAAAGTATTCAAGTCCATGAGTTTCCCATAATCAAAGGAGCATACTATCCAACGCTTATTAACCCCTACTTCGGATCGGTCAAATCGGGATCGGTCATATATTGCTCGGCTAACTCCGGATTAGCTTACGACTCTGTCGATCTGAGTCATAGCAAACCAACCACTTCGACCTCTTTTCCTTCGCCAATTTTCCAATTTCTTATCTTCTCCTCTCCAACTTCACTCCACGTGATTACCACCTTACTTGTAAAACCTTTTCTACCATTTCAACTCACCTCCAGTCACCTTCCTCCATGTTTCTGATCCGAGTCGGACCTTACCCTACCGCTCTTCATCGTCGCTCCCTCCTTTCTTCCTCTAGCATCTATGCCCTAACATACCCCACTATCTCACCTCTCCTTTGTTATCGTTCCTTGAATGCCACCTCTTACCACCTCAAAATCCAAGTCAATACTAGTCACTGCCTCGTTAAGAGATGGTCATGAATTGGCTTTGGGATACGATAACATCAAAGTAATCGAGGCTAGTTTAAAACCCACCTAAACTTGAGTTGATCGGAAGTGATGGTGGACGATAGTGGTTCAACGGGATTTGTGATGGGTGCGGTTTGGTTTAAGGGGGAGGAAGTTTTGAAGAAAATCATTAGACAGGGTTCGGTAGAAAAGCAAGGAAGAAGAAGAAAGTGGGCCTAATACTTGTAGGGGGATACAACACCCCAATTCGGCATGGCCGAAGCGTGGCATAGATCGACAATAATGATCCAAAATAGATCAGAACAACTAATTCGGTGTGGTATGTTAAAAAAAGTGAAGGGAGAGAAACTTTGATACTCCTATGACATGATGAAAATTTCATGTGTCGATGCATGTACAGAAACCAAATTGACACAACAACGTGCTCAACTATTGCAAAAAACAATGTTGTGTGACAATGACCTGAGCATGTGTGAACGCTTGCAGGGGTCGACAACTCAACATGCAAGAATTAATGAACAAACGTACTGGACCTCTTGACTCGATGAGATTCAGATAGATATCTACGACCGTCAGGATTCTCAGTTAGAATACTTCGGTCCAATAAATGCAATCAGGGACATCCAGAAGTGTAGTTGGCTATATATACAGACAAAAAAGGCTCAAACATTATGACTATTTAAAAAGACATGACTGATCCTCAACATCATTTCTATGGACATGGCTAACGCTCCAGGAGTAATATTGACGGAAGTATGTAGCTCAACCGAGTCAAAGCACATTCTATCTACAATGAGACGTTCTTTGAATGACAAAATCTTGACCTGCCTTTTGATAAGTTCATCGCATTCTCAGTTCTCTACAGCAAGATTTTAAGACTCGAGAGAAATCAAACTCTAGATCCATGTGGCTAAGCCATCCCGGTTTGGGCCGGTGTCGGATCGGCAAAACGTGCAACTCCAGATCGCTCAAGACACGTAACTCCAGCTTCACCAAGACCTATAGCCTCGATCAATGCTCCCTTGCTTCATCTAAACTAGCTACCTTCGGCTCGTTGTGGCCTCATCTCGGCCTTTGAAGCAATACATGTAGCCTACCCTCGCCTGAATCGGCATAGACCCGGTTTGACATGACGTATGCCGAACTGAATATGGACAAACTAGATTTGAGTCCGTAGCTAACATGGCACAGTCCGCAACACCACTTCACTCACTCATTCCACCACTCCTACTTTTCTGCACACTCGTATACTCAAACCGGATATGAACATCACCTATAAATACCACCTTCAAGCATTATCAAAGGACTTCTTTAGTCTTTGGATTTTTTAACTCACTGTTTTCCTCTGTTCTCGTGATTGTATTAATTCCATCCTCCATAAGCAAAAAGTACTAGGAATCCCATAAAAATCATAAAATGGAAAGTACTAGCCGAACCACTCTAAAACGTATGTTCTCTTTACTTCCCTTATTTTACATTTAGTTTCTTCAATTTTATTCTCTATATTCATATTTTGGGATGTTAACCATTTTTGTTATCAACATTAGCAAAATTGTCCTTAAATTATAATCCAATTTAATTTTAACTTTTCTTATTATCCCTATGTGAATAATTATCTTGATTTCTTTAGCAGCAGGCAATGACTTTTATATTTCTTGCCAATAACCGCTCATTTCTATTAACTTCCAACTTTCATAACCATGATTTCTACCATTAAGTAAAATTTAAGTTTGACGTTTATCTTGCTTCAGTAATTAAATAATAAAAAATTAAAATAAGTTACATGTGCAAAGTACTTCAATTCCGAAAAGGTAAAACTTCAAAGAGTATTTCAAGTTTATATCCGTTATAATGAGCTGAATGTTGTAATATGTAAGTGAATATGCTTTTGTATTTTTCTGTTTAGTCCGACATCATGGGATATGTTTAATCACCAGCTCTAAGGCCTATATATAAAGATGTCAATGTAATATAAAAAGACAAAATAATATCTTGAACTAATAAAAGTCACTTCATTTTCTCTCTCCAACAGATTCTAATTTCATTATTTTGTAACAAGTTATCAGCACAATAACAGATTTATCAAATCTTTCATGTATGTCCATGTTTATTTCTTTTCTCCAATGTAGACTTTATATCTAATAATAGATCTTCAAAATGGTTAGTTATATTCCAGATTTGATTGATCAAATCTTTTAGATTTTATTTTTTCAATTTTATTTCTTTTACTTCTCATTGTATCATTGATCTACTTATTCATACCTGATTCCTTTTGCACATCTTATTTTTTCCCTAATATTTTAGATCTTGTTTTGTTATAGATTTCATTTTTTATTCTAATTAATATTTCTAGAAGAATTTTTTTATTATTTCTTGAAGAAACATATATAAGAATAATACGAATTTAGAAGATTGTATTGAGTTTAGATCCAATATTGATCCAGCACATCTGATGTGAATGAAAATACATTATAAACTAAATTTCTTGCATTTAAATTAGTAGTCGAGAACCTATGGTTCCTATAACGCTAAAAGTGAGTTTACATAAATAATTATTTTTAAGTTTCTTTTGAAAAGATGAGTAGGATCGAGTAATATGAAAATACGTGTAGTATACTGAATAAGAAAGTAAATGATATACTAGCTTTGATATATGCAAGTAAATATTTAATGAGATAATATTTATAGATGATATCACAGATAAGCAATATAAAAGCTATAAAAAAGTAAAGAATACCAGGAATTTTACACTGGTTTGGAGTACTGTCCTACGTCCAGTCCCAGACTCCTTATGGATTTTCAACTAGTCAACACCCTCACTTAAGCTGGAGGAATAGGTTTTACAACACCTGAGCAATAGAACAGAGACCTGAGCAGTAGAACATGATTTCACCTCAGAAGCCAAAGAAGATTTCTTGCCTGAGCAGCAAAGAAGGACTTAAACAAATACACAAAAGCTTGTTTCACTGTATATATATATGTTCTTAATAACATGGATAAGTCACTACTGAGTACACCTTTCCTATAATCTTCTCCTTTGTGTATACAAACATATATATATATATATATATATATATACGTATGTATGTATATTTGAAAGCATATGAAGAATAAAGAAGGACAACAATTAATAATCACAGAGTATTGAATATTTAAGAGTACAATTAAATATTGTATAGAGATGTTTCAGAATCAAAGAATATTAACATCAAGAAAGTTCGATGACTAAAACAAATTATTTTGAAGTGTATTCATATGAAATAAAAGGTTGCAATTATTTGTGAAAAGATTTTATTTAAAGATATAGTTATAACTCTTGGATTAAAGAGTTATGACTCTTTAAAAAGTCGCAACCCTTCAGTTCAGCTGACTGAATTTAGAATTCAACTAGCTTAGAAATGACTATAATTTGAAATAAGTGTGCATATGCACAAAAACATGTCATTTGGCCGACTTAATGTTCAAACTATAAAAGTTTGAACACCCAGCAATCGACCGGCTAATTTTTTTATTCAATCGGCTTATGCACATGTCTTTTTTCAAATGTTTGTCAGTCTTTTATAATTAAAAACGTTATATATACATATACTACATTAGAGATTTTAACAATAAAAATCATCTAAATATAGACTCGATTACAACAATAATATACCAATATATCCTTTTGTCGAATCTTCTTGTATTTAAGTTGTATTCTTCTCCTTTTCCCTGTAATAGTTGTTAGTAAAAGATATTGTTGATATATAGTTGTCATAGTCAAAATCTAGCTCAAGAATGGATGTTCTAACAATCTCCCCCTTTTTAATGATGACAGCTATATACGACTTTACATACAAACATATATATATATATATATATATAAACAAAATATAAAATTTTATTTTTACCTATGCTACCCCTGTATAAATTGCTTCCTCAGTTATATGATATATATATATATGTATTCTCCCCATTTGTCATCAACAAAAAGGAATTACAACTTAACATAAACCAACACATTTATAAATCATGAATGTGTGTGTGTATATATATAACTTTTTAAGCCTAAAATAACATGATATATACATATGAAATCGTATCTTTTTTTATATGATTTTTAGATGAATAAAGGATTTTATAGCTCAAAAGATCATATGTGTTTAAGACTTACATATTAAAATATGAATATAGATGAGTTACATGCTTATACAACAATGATGACAAATATGAATATCATGATGAACTTATACGATAACCAAACTTAATATGTTATCAACAACCATATGTTTATATGGACAGTCTTATAAGCAACAAATCACATAAACAACAAGTCCATCAATCATGAAAGCATTAGTCACAATATGAGTTTATAAGGACATGTTAACGTAAACATGATAAAAGTGTTTAAAAATACATGAGATTAACACAATATAAGTTCAACATGACCAGTGCAAAACAAATCCATCATAAATTTTAGAAACATAGAGTTTACAAGCAAAATATTATTTATACAAAGTGAGTTAAAATATAAGATCATTCTTCTCCACCATTATCATCCTCACCATCTTTGTCATTATTGTTGTTTTCTTCATCAACGTCATCTTCTTCCTGTGATGACCATTTGAATATTGTCAGTGGTAAGCCTTAGAAGAAGAAGAACCCGTACAGGCAATTTTATTCCAAATTTTACTTAGAAAGCCTTTGATTGGGTTTAAATGTTTATTAGCTTGTGTTTCCAACCTTTTATTTGATTTTGAAGCTTTATTTGTTTTTTTGAGAGAGCGACGTGGGCTTACTTCGAAGTTTCTTCCATTATGAAAAGTCGGTGTGTATACCACTTAAGGATCTTTCTATATGGATATTACGGAATATAAACGTGATGCTAACTAGTTGATTCTACAATAGGTATGCAAATAAATAGAGATTAATATGATATATCACAAATAATAAAATGCAGTAAAGTATGTTAAAAAGACACCAGGAATTTTATACTGGTTCGGACTTCCCGCCCTACGTCCAGTCAAGAAGCTCCTCTTCAAAATTTCCACTAACAACGCCCTCTCTTAACCTGGAGATATAGGTCAGTACACCCGAGCCCCAACAAGGATGCCTCTCTCCTGATCACACACAGGACTTCAACAGATACAATGGTTTTGACTTTTGCTTTGTGTTCTTGAATCAACACGGATAGTCAACGGTTTAAGTACAATCTTCCTATAATCTGATCCTCGAGTATATGATTTGAATATGAAGATTTGAGGAAGTAAAATTGCTTGTTGAATCAAGTAATATTAAATCAATTCAAGGATTCAACAAGTATTTGAATTTGGAGAGCTTTTGTATGCAAAGAATGTATATGGAGAGAGTAGAATAATGATCAGTAAAATTGGTAGAATTGATCCTTGTAAAACATGATTGAAGTTGTTTATATAGTGGTAGAAAAGTAGCAATCCTTCATAAAGAGTTTCTACATAATGTTGTGACCATTTCGCTTGATTAATGAAGATAAATCTCTTCATGAATGGAAGCAACCCTTCAGGAAAATACTTGTTGTTTCGGATCAGTTGACTGGTCTAAAATTATCAATAAACTGGTTAAAAAATTATAAAATCGTATCTATTTAAAAACATACAGAAAATAGCCATTACTGGAGAAAAAATGCTCGACCAGTCGACTGGTATATTTCCAGTCAGTCGACTGGTTGAGGCAAATGCCCAGTCAACCTATTTCATGCCTTTATAAAATATATATATATACTTTGTTTTATACTTGTGTTTATGCTTGAGGATAGATTTTAACATATTTCTAAACACGACACAACGTATAAAACCTTATCTCTATGACATGATCTTCATTGCAACTTCATTTGTTTGGAATCGATCAAAATCTTGTTATCAACATTCTCCCCCTTTTTGATTGATGACAACACTTAGGGTTTTCTCCCCCTGAATGTTTAGCTCCCCCTGAATCTCTGCAATATTTTGTTAGTGTGTGTATATATATAAACTTACCATTTAATTCCTTTGGGAGATATTGGATCATGTGCATTTAGATAAAACTGAAATTTGTTTTCACAAATATTTAGAGATATCGAAAATAGTGTTCTCTTTGTTGTGGTATACCTGCAGAAAATATGATATATATATATATACACTTTGGTATCCACATGTTTTGTTTGGGTCCAGGGGTTAGATGGAAGGTAACCATACCCAAGAGGGTTTAATGGAACCTTTAAAGATAAATTTTTCATTATTAACTACTGAATCAAAATAATCATCGATATATTTTTCTATATTTCTCCAATGTACTGGAACCCAAATATTTAAGTAATCTCTATTGATATTTCTTTTCATACTTCTAGATTTATTATAAACATCTCTAGTCATAGAAGTATTCGAATAATAATTGGATCTAGGATGTGCATTAGTACTAGCAGTGATATTCTTATTGTACATAAAAGCATATCTAGTACTATTTCTATGATTATATCCTAAACCACTTTTCTCAAGTAAAGTTCGAAATCTAGATAAAATCATATTTAAATCATTTTGAGCTTTATTAAATTTCGCGAACTTATTTGTACATTTATCAAATTTAATTCCAAAGTCGCGACTAACACAAGAAATTTTGTTATTTTGAAAATCAACAATTTATTTATTTAATTCAGAGTTCTTCCTTTTTAATGCATTCTCAGTTTTGAGACCACAAATTTGAGATCCTGAATTAACTAAAGAGGACTGTAATTTTTCAAAATTTTCTTTTGAGTTAGAAATTTCATTTTGCAAAATATTATTGCTTACCTTTAACAGATCACATTCTTTAGATAATTCTAAATTCTTTTAAGTTAAAGCTCCATTCTCCTTTTCAAGAGACGAAATTAAAGAACTAGAATTATTTAAAGAATCTTCTAATGATTTATTTCTGTTTTGCAAAAGATCAATTTCCATTAAAAGAACATTATTTTTTCTACTAGTCGCTCATTTTCTTTTTGAAGGAAATCTTTTTTAGAAACAAGCCCTTCTAAGGTATTTTCAAAACATGTGGCTTGTTTTACTAAAAAATTGTCTTCTTCTTTTAATTTGGAATTTTCTTGCTCACAATTTTTTAACTTAGCTAAAACGACTGTATTAAGTTTACCCAAAGTTCTAAAATCTTTCAATAATTCTTCATGGTCTAATAAAAGATCTTTATGTAATGAATCTACACATACCGATTGTGATTTGACTTTAGCCATGAGACATTTGTTTCCTCGCTCTCTTGATTCTTCTTTGGTGCTCTTTGATTTTCTAATCCCTTGACAAGATTTCTTTATTGCCATTTATTCTAGGACGTTGTTACGTTCTCTAGAACATCAGGCTCTGATACCAATTGAAAAGTCGGTGTGTATACGACTTAAGGATCTTTCTATAAGGATATTGCGGAATATAAACGTGTTACTAACTAGTTGATTCTACAATAGTTCTGCAAATAAATAGAGATTAGTATGATATATCACAAATAATAAAATGCAGTAAAGTAAGTTAAAAAGACACCTGGAATTTTATACTGGTTCGGACTTCCTGCCCTACGTCCTGTAACAACCCGGAAAATTCGAACCAATTTAATTTTTTTTTCCAGCAATTTTAGTGAATTTTGGATATTTAAAATGAATTATATTAAATAATAACGACGAGCGATTTGTTTTGAATAGAATTAGAACGAATATATTTATTTGAATCGACGATAGAATATAACTATTTTATTTTAAATATAAAAGGAAATGGAAATGGCGCGGCAGTTTGAAAATTCGATTTCTAATATACAGAATTCAATATAAGTCAGAATTGGAAGAAACAAGAAATAATCTGATTAATAATATCTTTCTAACAGATGTAAGAAACTGAGATTTCACTTTATAAGTTGAAAGTTACGTTCAGTTTAAAATTCAGAAAAGTCGCTGTGGAATTATATATACATGTATATAAGGCCCTTAAAAATAGCCATTTTGCAAACGACCTCCATTTTCGACGAAACCACTTTTGTTGGATCCAGGATGTCAAGTTATTGCTAGATTCCAATTTTCATAATTTTTGAAATTAATATGTGAGCGTGGCAACAGAAAACGTGTTTTGTCAATTTCAGTTGAATTGGATCGACCAGAAAATGGCCATTTTTCAAATGGTCTCTGAATTCGACTAAATTAGTTTTGTTAGGACCGTATCGTCAAAACATAGCCAGATGTATTTTTCTAAAATTTTTAGAGTTAGTATGTGGCCCCGATAAATTAAATGTACGTTCGAATTTAAAATATAATGATTTATATTTTAAATTTAGTGAAAACTGATCGAAACAGCCGAATTGGATTACGATACATATTCCATTGTGTTTGGAATGTGGGTATTTAGCAAGAGGCGATAGTCATTGGGTTTGAATTGGAGTTCGTACGAACGGATGGGAATTTTTGCAATTAATGAATTAAAAATTAAAATATAAAATCCCCGGCAAATCAGAATTAGCCATAACCCAAATTCGCTCCAGTCAAAACCTGAATGTGGTGGAAAACAGCTCAGATCTTTCCTCCTTAATATCTTTTTGTCCAAGCAATAAAATCCAGTGATTCTTCAGGAAATTTTGTAGTATTCTCTTTGCTCTTCACATCCATACGAATTTCAATACCTGGAGTTGAATATTTTGCTCAAATCGACTGCTTAAAGACCCACCGCTCGCCTTGGTTTTCCAGCCTCCTACCGTCGTCGAGCTTGACAAGGGGGTGGCGCCTGGATCTCTTTCGTAGCTCGACGCTATGGTGTTGTCTGATCTTCGTCACGATGGTTGTGGAGCTCGCAAAATCAAACCCTAGACCTGAACAAAATGGGTTTGTCGCGGCCTGGTATTTTGAAGAAGGAGAAAGGTTTAAATTAAATTAATTATTATATTAATCATATTTAAAATGTCATTAACCTTCAAACGCTAATATCTTTTTCATATGGTGTCAGAATCGCGTGAAACAGAATTCTTTGCGATCGTGGAGCTGCGAGCTTCACAACAAAACTGACCGCGTCCAAAACGGAGCACGCTGAAATTTCAAGTAATTTCGAATCCGAACAGAAATTCAGAGATTCAGTAATAAAAACCAACTGTGAGAACTTCTCACTTTGATTTTATTTTCTAGTTAAAATATATACCGGGATGTAGACGGTGCTTAGCAGCACCCGACACCCGCCGTCCACAGACCATGGACGACCTATTTGTTTGTTTGATTTTGTTATGAAAGTTGATTGTGTGAAGTGGAATGGAATAAAATATTTTATAGTTAAAAATATATATTTTTAACATGTATATGAATAAAAGAAATATTTATAAACAAATCGGACAATTTGTTTATGTACACACTTAATTGGGACGATAAATTTTACACATCGTCCAACTATACAAATAAAATTCATTATTTGTTGATTGAAACCCCACACGGGTATTGGGATGATATTGGACATACACTAATCACAATAATTAGTTGTATGTCGATCGATAGATTGACAGGCTGTATAATCGTTGAATATTTACATCTAATGCATATGCAGTGTAGAATACACTTTGGATGATGATTGACTATGTCTGATTGTAGTTGTGTACATGTGTGTATGAAATCCATATAAATCAAATTATATGGTAATTGACTGTGTCTGATTCCAGTTCAGAAAGAATGAATATTTTAAAATAACGAATGTTTTAAAAGAATAAATATTTTAAAATAATATCCAGCAAAAGATTAAAATTTGATTTTGATGTCCGGTTTGTGATGGACACGAATATATTTAAAAATATAAAGCCGTGTTGATTAGATTGACGCCATTTTGACGTGAACGATATTTATATCGATTTTATTCATTTTTATAATGAATATCGAAAAGGAATTGATTTCAAAATCTAATGTTTTGAAAATATTATCATTTATATATCGATGATATGGAATATTCAACTTTGACTTGAAATTGAATACGAAGTTGAAATCGTTTTGAAAACGAATTTAAAACGATTTATAAAATACGTTTTTAAATGGAAACTGACGATATATTATATATATATATTATATAATGGCCTGAATAGAACGCGCTGCGGTAGTTTGGGAATTTCGACCATTGACTTCGAATGGATATTACGGGAGATCCGACCGTTGGATTCTCCTAAAACCGAACCGTTGGGTTCGTATCGAAAAGAGCTTTCCAAAGAATATGAGAGATTTGAAATCTAACGGGTGGATTTTGAATCATGTCCAAATCAAATTTGGAAAAGGTCGCTGTAAGTGCAGTTCGATGGCCGTTTATGAAAATCGACTGTACGGGCCTGGATAAAATTATTTAAAATATCAACAATTAGTGTAAAATCATAAGAAATGATTTGGAAAGAATTGGGATGAAAAATTACATATTTGAAAAGATATAAATAGATTCTTATCGAAATGAACTAGTATCAACTAGAATTATAATCCAATTATTTTTAAAATAAATAAATTGGATTTGAAATGGTTTTAAAAATAACCGGAATTTCCAATATATGAATTGGAATGGATTTGAATCGAAATTATCTTCGGAATATTTCGATATTGGATCCCTTATTATACGAATATTGTAGAGGAATTTGGAAGATATATCGTTATTCCAATATGGTATTTGTTAATTCCAGAATTTGATATTGAATATAAACCGATATATTTTCTATTCAGAGCCTTATATTTAATATCAAATGTGATTTCGGGTTTGTCGTGAATGGTGTCTTCATTAACACTGTTCTTGAACCCAGTAGAGAAAAGATTAAATCTTTTTATTTAGATTTAATGAAGTATACTAATTAATTAATATTTAATTGGAATTGAATTGAAATTGGTTTTTGGGTTTATCGTGAATGGTGTTTTAAATAACACTTGTTCTTTAACCCGATTAACGATGGAATTAGATTTTGGGTTGTCGTGAATGGTATCTTTAATAATATTGTTCTTAGACCCAATGGAGTTAAGAAAATCAGAAACTAACTGGAGATTTGTTAAGTTGAATGGTTTCCTGGGTATTGACCTGATGTTGGTTTCGGCCCTCGGGGTTAATACTTAGGGAATTGTTCTCTTACTAATTTACGGTTAGAGACTGGCGGGACTTTGGGTTTGTTGTGAACTGTGTTTTTAACGACATTCGTTCTTTAACCCGATTAACAATGGAACAAGATTTTGGGTTGTTGTGAATGGTATCTTTGATAATACTATTCTTAGACCCAAAGGAGTTCAGAAACTAACTGGAGATTAGTTAAGTTGAATGGTTTCCTGGGTATTGATCTGATCTTGGTTTCGGCCTTCGGGGTTAATACTTAGGGAATTGTTTTCTTACTAATTTACGGTTAAAGGCTGATGGAATGGAATGTGATTTTGGGTTTATCGTGAACCGTGTTTTAAATGACATGGGTTCTTTAACCCAGTTAAAGACAGGATATGATTTCCCAAGTTAAACAATCGTTAAAATTGATTTTTGGAAAGATTAAAACCAAGTGGAGTTTTAATGCATCTTTAGTTAGATTGAAATGATATCTAAAGGAACATTAAAGAATAAATTTAAATAATTTATCTTTGATAAAATTAATGGGAACCTTTCCCAAAGTTTAAGAATATTTGAATAAAAAAATATCCTGGATTGGAATGAGGCGTATGTTGTTTTTTTATAGCACTTGTTTATTATATACGCGAGTTATTCAGAAAGTCTGGGTTTATCCCATTCTAAATAACTGATTCGACGATATGTCGAGGATGAAGACGGTGGTTGAAGATCGGAGGTCTTCACATCATTTGGATGATTACTGATGTCTTGATTGGGCTTTACACCCAAGGCAAGGTAATAAGTGGTGATCATCCAGACCTACTTGGAGATCGACCAGATATGCGAGGGCCTCTCCCCTGTCTTGGACATATGGGGGAGGAATAAGGTGCCTCCGGTTTCGCTCAGACCCAGAACGAACTTGTAAATGGACGTGTGTCTGACATCGGATTTCATTCTATGTGATTGATAGACATCGGTTGCATAGCGTGAATTGCCTGTGTGGCATGCTGAGATGCAAATGATCAAGGCTTCTATTGAAAAGTAGAGTCTTGTGGTTGATGATCAAAGCACGACTTTGATATAGCATAGCTTTGTATAGCGTTGATTCGCGAGCCTCACACCCCGGTGTGAACCAGAAACGGGAGAGGACATCAGGGAGGGCATGTGGTTCCTTCTAGCTAGGAGTGGTGTCAGCGTTTTACTAGCCCTAACATTTTACTTATGTGAATTATGGATTGCGAGGCGCCTCAGTTATATCGGTCGATTCGGGACCGATGGAGTCATTTGGCTCATTGACACCCCATAGGGTGGGGAAACGCAGTGTTCAGGCATTTTAATCCACATCGAGTGGACCGGCCCTGACGATCCAAAGGTCACTCGAGCTCTAACCTGAGGGGTGGGCTAGAGCGTCTCAAAGCGGTAAGGACGATCCCTTGCCTTGGTTCACAGATGGAAATCCAACTTCCTATGCGACATTTTGCGGTTTAATTATAAACCTATATATGGCGAAATAGTGGTATGGGGCACTTATGCCATCTATGATTGATACTTATGATGAAATTGTTTTGACACTATACACTTATAGTAATAATAAAAGATGAAATTACACGTACTAAGCATTTTTGGCTATTATAAGGTAAAAACTCTATCCTCCGGCTTGCATTGCATTGTGTAATGGGACCTAAGCCTTATAATAGCTTCATTGTTCTTTATTTAGCATTGCGCTATTGTTTTATGCACTGGTATTCTGGGGAGGAAACCCGTTCCATGTTATACGGCGTGGTCCCTGGATTTACCTAACTTTAAAATCAAGATTAATAACTATTTTAGTTCTCACACCAGTCACATGACTGACCTGTAGTTTATTGTTTTAACCTAAACTCCGGGTGCCCCTATTTTCCGGACGGGTAACTAGTAGTTTTGGTTTTGCAAATTTATATTCATAGGATCCTGGATTACAGCTGGAATGATATTCGTAAAGCTTTGTATCCGTATATTCCTTTCAGTTGTGTTTTGTATTATTTTCCGCTGCATTGTAATTTGTAAATCTCTGATATTTTTCTGATGTATAATATTTATTTATGCTCTGTATAATCTTGCATTCTGATGAAATTGTTGTGATAAGTAGTGAAATGTTCTTCTGTTTGTGTCCTAATTTGTCTTGTCCTCAAGGAAATCTGTTCTTCCTCTTCTCCTCGGAGACGAGGGAAGTTAAGCGTCCTTACAATGGTATCAGAGCTCTGGTTTACAGAGCTCGAGAACAAGACACGTTAGAACCATACGAAAGGATTCATCAGAGATTGGATTAGTAATATCCAATAAGAACGACTCATTAGAGATGGGATCAGTAGTATCCTAGAACGAGTGTGAAGAGTATATTTTTAAAATGAAAACAAATTTTGTTTCAAAAATTTAACTTTATTCAACGTATTTGAATATCTATTTGTATTGAATTTGGACAATCTAGTATATAAATATTTTGCCAATACGTCTGATCCACGTGTATTTGATGTTTTAATATACTGGATAGATATAGAATCACACTCTAGTTGCCCGAAGATGATTCTGATGATAACTCGAGTATCATCAGAATTTATATTCGAGTTTCGAAAGAGGGATATTTATATAATTCCAATTGGCTGGTGTGAGAACCAAAACTAGATAGGGCTTATGGTTGGAAATTGGCATCAAAAACATGATTTTCTGTATATATGTTAAAATTATGAATTTGAAACGTTAATTCACTAATTGATGGATGTTTGAGTTGTATGATTATTCATTTAAACCAACATGTGAATGAAAGGTGAATTTGGGCCAAATTGTATCAAATATTAAATTGAATTGAAAATTGTTTAGAATTGCATGCATATACAAGTATATACATTGAACAGGTCATAGCAAGGAGGCTAGAGAAGATGAATAAAATTGTTTGCCCGACAAATAGTTACATGTTTATTGTTTTTCTTGGGGTTTTGATGATTTTATGAGCCGATTGGCTAGCCGCTTGGCTATTTCTTTTTCTTTTTGGATTGGAGAGGCCTGTATGGCGATTTCGGGATTTTCCCTGTGCTCCCGTACTGGGGAGGTTATGGCAAAATTTTCCAAAAATTTAGGGTGTTAGCCAAATTTTTGAAGAATTTGAAAAGTTCTTCGAAACTGAAAAGTTGAAGAACTTAAGACATAATGAAAATAATGAAAGTTAAGTTGGTTTGTAAAAAAACTTTCAGCTCCGTTCCTTTTCAAGGACGAAAATATTTTAAGTAGGGGAGATTGTAACAACCCGGAAAATCCGAACCAATTTAAAAAAATTTATTTCAGCAATTTTAGTGAATTTTGGATATTTAAAATGAATTATATTAAATAATAACGACGAGAGATTTGTTTTGAATAGAACTAGAACAAATATATTTATTTGAATCGACGAAAGAATATAAATATTTTATTTTAAATTTGAAAGGAAATGGAAATGGCGCGGCAGTTTGAAAATTCGTTTTCTAATTTCAACTGAATATACAGAATTCAATATAAGTCAGAATTGGACGAAAGAAGAAATATTTGAATCTGATTAATAATATCTTTCTAACGGATGTAAGAAACTGAGATTTCACTTTATAAGTTGAAAGTTACGTCCAGTTTAAATTCAGAAAAGTCATTGTGGAATTTATATATATATTTTAATATATAAGGCCCTTAAAAATAGTCATTTTGCAAATGACCTCCGTTTTCGACGAAACTACTTTTGTTGGATCCGGGATGTCAATTTATTGCTAGATTCCTATTTTCATAATTTTTTAAATCAATATGTGAGTGTGGCAAAAGAAAAGGTGTTTTGTCAATTTTAGTTGAATTGGATCGACCAGAAAATGGCCATTTTTCCAAACGGTCTCTGAATTCGACGAAATTAGTTTTGTTAGAACCGTATCGTCAAAACATAGCCAGATTTATTTTTTGGGATTTTTAGAGTTATTATGTGGCCCCGATAAATTAAAATGTATGTTTGAATTTAAAATATAATGATTTATATTTTAAATTTAGTGAAAACTGATCGAAATAGACGAATTGGATTACGATACATATCCCATTGTGTTTGGAATGGGGGTATTTAGCTAGGGGCGACAGTCGCTGGGTTTGAATTGGAGTTCGTATGAACGGATGGGTATTTTTGGAATTAATGAATTAAAAATTAAAATATAAAATCCCCGGCCAATAAGAATTAGCCATAACCCAAATTCGCTCCAGTCAAAACCCGACTGCGGCGGAAAACAACTCAGATCTTTCCTCTTAATATCTTTTGATCCACGCAATAAAATCCAGTGATTTTTCAGGCAATTTTGTAGTATTCTCTTTGCTCTTCACATACATATGGATTTCAATACGTGGAGTTGAATATTTTGCTCAAATCGACCGCTTGAAGACCCGCCGCTCGCCTCGGTTTTGCAACCTCCTGCCGCCATCGAGCTTGACAAGGGGGTGGCGCCTGGAGCTCTTTCGTAGCTTGATGTCGTGGTGTTGTCTTATCTTCGTCACGATGGCTGTGGAGCTCGCAAAATCAAACCCTAGATCTGAACAAAATGGGTTTGTCGCGGCCTGGTATTTTGAAGAAGGAGAAAGGTTTAAAATAAATTAATTATTATATTAATCATCTTTAAAATGTCATTAACTTTCAGACGCTAATATCTTTTTCATATAGTGTCGGAATCGCGCGAAAGAGGATCCGTTGTGATCGTGGAGCTGCGAGCTTCACAACAAAACTGACCGCATCCAAAACGGAGCACATTGGAATTTCAAGTAATTTCGAATCCGAACAGAAATTCAGAGATTCAGAAATAAAAACCAACTGTGAGAACTTCTCACTTTGATTTTATTTTCTAGTTAAAAATATACTAGGATGCAGACGGTGCTTAGCAACACCCGACACCCGCCATCCACAGACCATGGACGACTTGTTGTTTGTTTGATTTTGTTGTGAAAGTTGATTGTGTGATGTGGAATGGAATAAAATATTTTATAGTTAAAAATATAATTTCTAACATGTACATGAATAAAATAAATATTTATAATCAAATCGGACGATTTGTTTATGTACACACATTTGACTGATA
Organism: Allium sativum; assembly: GCA_030737875.1. Lineage (NCBI taxonomy): Eukaryota > Viridiplantae > Streptophyta > Magnoliopsida > Asparagales > Amaryllidaceae > Allium > Allium sativum. Next base: position 1,037,651,394 of record CM060916.1, on the reverse strand, counting down.
TTGATTGGAAAAATAAATTTTACACATCGCCCAACTACACAAATAAAATTCATTATTTGTTGTTTGAAACCCCACACGGGTATTGGGATGATATTGGACATACACTAATCCCAATAATTAGTTGTATGTCGATCGATAGATTGACAGGCTGTATAAGCGTTAAATATTTATATCTAATGCTTATGCAGTGTAGAATACACTTTGGATGATGGTTGACTATGTCTGATTGTAGTTGTGTACATGTGTGTATGAAATCCCTATAAATCAAATTATATGGTAATTGACTGTGTCTGATTCCAGTTCATAAAAAACGAATATTTTAAAAGAATAAATATTTTAAAATAATATCCAGTAAAAGATTAAAATTTGATTTTGATGTCTGATTTGGGATGGACACGAATATATTTAAAAATATAAAGCCATGTTGATTAGATTGACGCCATTTTGACGTGAACGATATTTATATCGATTTTATTCATTTTTGAATATCGAAAAGGAAATGATTTCAAAATCTAATGTTTTGAAAATATTATCATTTATATATATCGATGATATGGAATATTCATTTTTGATTTGAAATTGAATACGAAGTTGAAATCGTTTTGAAAAGAATTTAAAACGATTTATAAAATACGTTTTAAATGGAAATCGACCAAATATATATATATATATTATATATATATAATATATATAATATAATGGCCTGAATAGAACGCGCCGCGCTGCGGCATTTTGGGAATTTCGACCATTGACTTCGAATGGATATTACGGGGGATCCGACCATCGGATTCTCCTAAAACCGGAACCGTTAGGTTCATATCGGAAAGAGCTTTCGAAAGAATATGAGAGATTTGAAATCTAACGGTTGGATTTGGAATCATGTCCAAATAAAATTTGGAAAAGGTCGGTGTAAGTGCTGTTCGATGGCCGTTTATGGAAATCGACTGTGCAAGCCTGGATAAAATTATTAAAAATATCAGTAATTAGTGTAAAATCATAAGAAATGATTTGGAAAGAATTGGGATGAAAAATTCCATATTTGAAAAGATAAAAATAGATTTTTATCGAAATGAACTAGTTTTGAACAAAAATTATAATCCAATTATTTTTAAAATAAATAAATTGGATTTGAAATGGTTTTAAAAATAATCGGAATTTCCAATATATGAATTGGAGTGGATTTGAATCGAAATTATCTTTGGAATATTTCGATATTGGATCCCGTGATTATATGGATATTGTGAAGGAATTTGGAAGATATATATCATTATTCCAATACGGTATTTGTTAATTCCAGAATTTGATATTGAATATAAGTCGATATTTTTTTTATTCAGAGCCTTGTATTTAATATCAAATGTGATTTCGGGTTTGTCGTGAATGGTGTCTTCATTAACACTGTTCTTGAACCCAATTGAGAAAAGATTAATTCTTTTTATTTATATTTAATAAAGTATACGAATTAATTAATATTTAATTGGAATTGAATTTAAATTGGTTTTTGGGTTTATCGTGAACGGTGTTTTAAATAACACTTGTTCTTTAACCCGATTAACGATGGAATTAAATTTTGGGTTGTCGTGAATGGTATCTTTAATAATACTATTCTTAGACCCAATGGAGTTAAGAAAAGCAGAAACTAACTGGAGATTAGTTAAGTTGAATGGTTTCCTGGGTATTGATCTGATGTTGGTTTCGGCCCTCGGGGTTAATACTTAGGGAATTGTTCTCTTACTAATTTACCGTTAGAGACTGATGGGACTTTGGGTTTATTGTGAACTGTGTTTCTAACGACATTTGTTCTTTAGCCCAATTAACAATGGAATAAGATTTTGGGTTGTCGTGAATGGTATCTTTAATAATATTGTTCTTAGACCCAAAGGAGTTAAGAAAATCAGAAACTAACTAGACATTAGTTAAGTTGAATGGTTTCCTAGGTATTGATTTGATGTTGGTTTCGGCCTTCGGGGTTAATACTTAGGGAATTGTTTACTTGCTAATTTACGGTTAAATGCTGATGGAATGGAATGTGATTTTGGGTTTATCGTGAACAGTGTTTTAAATGACATGGGTTCTTTAACCCAGTTAAAGACAGGATATGATTTCCCAAGTTAAACAATCGTTAATATATATTTTTGGGAAGATTAAAACCAAGTGGAGTTTTAATGCATCTTTAATTAGATTGAAACGATATCCAAAGGAAGATTAAAGAATAAATTTAAAGAATTTATCTTTGATAAAATTAATGGGAACCTTTCCCAAAGTATAAGAATATTTGAATAAAGGAATATTCTAGATTAGAATGAGGCGTATGTTGTATTTTTATAGCACTTGTTAATTATATACACGAGTTATTCAGAAAGACCAGGTTTATACCATTCTGAATAACATATTCGACGATATGTCGAGGATGAAGACGGTGGCCGAAGACCGGAGGTCTTCACATTGTTTGGATGATTACTGATGTCTTGATTGGGCTGTATACCCAAGGCAAGGTAATAAGTGGTGATCGTCCAGACGTACTTGGAGATCGACCGGATATGCGAGGACCTCTTCCCTGTATTGGACATATGGAGAAGGAATAAGGTGCCTCCGGTTTCGTTCAGACCCAGAGCGAACTTGTAAATGGATATGTGTCTGACATCGGATTTCATTCTATGTGATTGATAGACATCGGTTGCATAGCGTGAATTGCCTATGTGGCATGATGAGATGCAAATGATCAAGGCTTCTGTTGAAAAGCAGAGTCTTGTGGTTGATGATCAAAGCATGGCTTTGTTATAGCATAGCTTTATGTAACGTTGATTCGCGAGCCTCACACCCCGGTGTGAACCAGAAACGGGAGAGGACATTAGGGAGGGCATGCGTTTCCTTCTAGCTAGAAGTGGTGTCAGCGTTTTACTAGGCCTGACATTTTACTTATGTGGATGATGGATTGTGAGGCACCTCGGTTATATAGGTCGATCTGGGACCGATGGAGTCATTTGGCTCATTGACGCTCTATAGGGCAGGGAAACGCAGTGTTCAGGCATTTTAATCCACATTGAGTGGACCGACCCTGACGATCTAAAGGTCACTCGAGCTCTGACCAGAGGGGCGGACTAGAGCGTCTCGAAGCGGTAAGGACGATCCCTTGCCTTGGTTCACAGATGGAAATCCAACTTCCAACATGACATTTTGCGGTTTTAATTGTAAACCTATATATGGCGACATAGTGGTATGGGGCACTTATGTCGTCTATGATTGATACTTATGATTGAAATTATTTTGACACTATACACTTATAGTAATAATAAAAGATGATATTTCACGTACCAAGCATTTTTGGCTATTATAAGGAAAAAAATCTATCCTCCGGCTTGCGTTGCATTGTGTGATGGAACCTGATTCTTATAATAGCTTCATTGTTCTTTATTTATCATTGCGCTATTGTTTTATGTACTGGTATCTTGGGGAGGAAACCTGTTCCGTGTTATACGGCGTGGTCCCTGGATTTATCGAACTTTAAAATAAATATTAATAACTGTTTTAGTTCTCACACTAGTCACATGACTGACCTGGAGTTTATTGTTTTAACCTAAACTTTGGGTGCCTCCATTTTCCGCACGGGAAGCTAGTAGTTTTGGTTTTGCAGATATATATTCACAGGATCCTGGTTTACAGCTGGATTGATATTCGGAAAGCTCTGTACCTGTATATTCTTTTCAGTTGTGTTTTGTATTATTTTCCGCTGCATTGTAATTTGTAAATCTCTGATATTTTTCTGATGTATAATATTTATTTATACTCTGTATATTCTTGCATTCTGATGAAATTTTTGTAATAAGCAATGAAATGTTCTTCTGTTTGTGTCCTGATTCATCTTGTCCTCAAGGTAATCTGTTCTTCCTCTTCTCCTCGGAAATCGGAGAAGTTAAGGGTCCTTACACGTCCAGTCCCGAAGCTCCTCTTCGGAATTTCCACTAACAACGCCCTCTCTTCACCTGGAGGAATAGGTCAGTACACCCGAGCCCCAACAAGGATGCCTCTCGCCTGATCACCCACAGGAGTTCAATAAATACAATGGTTTTGACTTCTGCTTTGTGTTCTTGAATCAACATGGATAGTCAACGGTTTAAGTACAATCTTCCTGTAATATGATCCTCGAGTATATGATTTGAATGCATAGATTTGAGGAAGTAAAATTGCTTGTTGAATCAAGTAATATTAAACCGATTCAAGGATTCAACAAATATTTGAATTTGGAGTGTTTTGTATGCAAAGAATGTATATGGAGAGAATAGAATAATGATCAGTAAACTGGTAGAATTGATCTTTCTAAAACACGATTGAAGTTGTTTATATAGCAGTAGAAAAGTAGTAGTCCTTCATGAAGAGTTTCTACAAAAAGTTGTGTCCATTTCCCTTGATTAATGACGAGAAATCTCTTCATGAACGGAAGCAACCCTTTAGGAAAATACTTGTTGTTTCGGATCAGTCAACCGGTCTGAAATTATCAGTCAACTGGTTAAAGAATTATAAAATCGTATATATTTAAAAACATACAGAAAATAGCCGTTACTGGAGAAAAAATGCTTGACCAGTCGACTGGTATATTTCAAGTCAGTCGACTGGTTGAGGCATTTTTTGCCCAGTCAGCCTATTTCATTCCTTTATAAAATATATATATACTTTGTTTTATGCTTGTGTTTATACTTGAGGATAGATTTTAACATATTTCTAAACACGACAACACATATAAAACCTTGTTTCTATGACATGATCTTAATTGCAACTTCATTGTTTGGCATCGATCAAAATCTTGTTATCAACAACTTATAATTTAAATAGAATCATCATGTTCTAAAGTCATGGAGGAGGTGGTCTTTTTGGAGGTTATAGGCTTGAAGATTGGGAATTTTTTTGGCATTGTTTGCTTTCCATTATGCAAAGGAAATTATCTTAAGCATTTCCAGCCTTGCTGGAATATGAATCAAAGCCAATGTTTTAGCTCCAACCTCACCAATCGAAGAAACAAAAAATACCGTAAGCTTAACTTGGAAGTCGAGGAGGATTCTTATAATACATGGACCGTAATGAATTATTTTATATTTCCTTTTATATGTAATATCGAGAAATTCATCCATAATGATTTTAGCTCACCTGAGTATTATTACATATAGCGTAGAGAGCTTGTAAATCTCTTTTGTAAACTTTCTTGTAGCTTATGGTTCTCGGTTGTAGGGATCGAATCAAGGTACGGTGCAAAATATGAGTTTGGTCTCTCATTGCACTTGACTTCAATTTTGACATATCCACCAAATTATCTAAGAGGATCGATGAGAGACTGCGTCCCTTTCATCTATATCTACCTCAATATCATTGATATTTTATCTATATCAACCTCAATATCATCGATATTTGTTCCTTCATATGCATAATGTAAAATATGACCTAAGTGAGCTATTGGTATAAAAATTGAAATTCCACAAACCTTTGTCCAACTAACATTGGTTTTATCCTCAGGATTTTCGAAATCAAGATTCAAATTAGCGAGAAATAACTTGATAAGGAGATGGTCTAACTTTTTGTTATTTGGGTCAAAGTCTATTAGAGAATCAAAATTAGTAGACCTAACAATATGTTGAATCTGGTAGCCGGCGAATTCTGAATATTTTATGAACAATCCAGGATAAAACTTTGAGTCCTTTATGGTTTGAATCATTAAACAACAATATCATTGTGAAGCCATTGTTTGATTTGATCATCACTAGGACCGTTGACCATTTGTTTAAGCTTCTTTGATCGAGGAGGCATTGTTTTTGATTGAAAATGATTTTCTAGATTTGAGGGAAATTTAGATTTTTAGGTTTTAGGATATTAGATGAGAAGTGAGAAAGTGGTGAGTTATACATATATATTAAAACTAGGTTTTAGATCTAAACCTTAAAAAATTGATATGAAGCAATTCAATCGACTGAATTTCAAATTTAGTCGGCTGAATTAAGGAAATTTCCAACCCAAGAGCACCCATCTTTTTTAACCACTTGTTTTAAGGAATTAAGTCGGCTGAATTTTGGGTTGAAATTTTGTTTATTTTGATCATTCAGATGTTTGAATTTTAGATTCAGAAGGCTAAATCTGGTAAATTTTGAATATGTGCATGTTTTATATTTTAATATTATTTGTATATTATCTTTATGTATTACTGATTTGTTCTTGTTATTCTTAAGTTTATATTATGTTTAAAAACACATAAAAAATTTAAGTTTGTATCTAAAAACATAGTGCATATTTTGATGAGATTAGGTATCATTTGTTTTAATCATGAGTTATATATATATATAATAATGAACTCTTATGTTCCTTTTTGTAAGATCTTGGAAGTAAATACCTGCTTTAATCTTATATACCATACAATTTTATAACAGTGTTTTGTTAGTAGAAGAATTTTTTTATTAATTATTTGGACAACCAAAACTTTATGAAAACAAAATTTCTAAAAAAACAATACATTGCAATGTTATATATTATATGGAAAAGAAATCAATACAACTCCATTACATATATTCCAAAATCCAAAAAATCATTTAGAATTTGCCGAGGTAGATTTCTTAGGAGATTTTATTTGCCAGCTCCTTCATTGGCTGCGCAATTCCTATCCCAAGAATTCGGCGAATATGGAGGTCGTTGTGGACTTGGATGTAATGGGTTACAAGATGATGAAGAATCGTGAACATCCGATTTAACGGATCCGCATACTCGCAAGGCTATTTGTACTAAAAATGTCAATCGTCGTGCAATAATATTTTGTTCGAAGTATAGTTCTCGTTGAAGCTCAAGCTATTGTTATTGAAAATGGTGAATATCATCGATATTCTCTTTCGTAGATGATGAGACAACCATTTCTTGTTTTGGTTTTTTTTTATTATCCACTGTATAACCGGTATGATATAAGGACCACTTATAATCAGGTTCTCATTTTGGAGTTGGAGATTTTAGCAGAGACGAAGATGGTGATGACTTAGATGAGTTTGTGCTTGAAGACATGTTTAATGGATTGGTTTTGGGATTTGATTCGTTGAAAATTTTGACATTCAACCTTTGTTTATATGTTAAAAGTTTAACGTTTTACTTTGTATTCATAGTAAACATTTTCTAAATTTTAGGAATGCAACTTGTGGCTTATAGAAACGAGGAATTATGAACCTATTATATATTATATATAAATAAACTATAAAATTAGTGGTTAAATTTAACATTACAAATATATTTTACTGTAAGTACAAGCAAGAAATACTAATTAGCCATGTGGAAAGAGTACATGACCAGTATTCAAGCTATCAAGGTTTAGTCCCATAAATTATTATTTTTAAGTTTTTACAATTCTTTAAAAGATACTATTCCTAGTTCACGTCTTAATTTTATAAATATATTTTCAAGTAATGGTTTCGTAAAAATATCTACCATCTGATTTTCAGATGAGACGAATTCTAAGTTTATTATTTCTTTTTTAATGTTATCATGTAGAAAATGATGACGGATATCTATATGATCAGTCCGTGAATGGTGAACCGGCTCTTTAGATAGAATTATTGCACTAGTATTATTACAATAAATATTTGGTTTTCATAAATTTATATTGAAATCTCTAAGTGTTTATTGCACGTATATTACTTGAGCTTAAGCCAAAACTACTGGTATATACTCAGCTTCAAATATAGACAGTGAAATAATATTTTGTTTCTTGCTAAACCAAGAGACTAACGATTTTCCAATAAATGACATGTGCCACTAGTACTTTTTTGATCCGTCTGTGATCTCCCAAAATCAACATCACTGAAGGACACCAATTCGAATGAACAATCTTTTGGATAAAAAAGTCCAAAGTCCTTGCTATTGCTTATACAATGTAATATATGTTTTACTACCCGTAAATGTGATTCCTTTGGATTAGCTTGAAATCGTGCACATAAAAAAACACTCATCATTATATCAAGTCTACTTGTAGTTAAATATAATAAAGAACCTGTCATACTACGATATAAGTTTTGGTCAACACTTTGTCATTCTCATCTTTATCGAGATGTGTTGTTGTACTCGTAGAAGTTGGTTTAGCAGAATTGTTTTCCATTCCAAAACGTTTAATTAAATTATTACAATATTTTTCTTGATTTATAAAAATTCCATTAGGTAATTGTTTAATTTATAGACCAAGGGTAACACCCCATGTCTGTTAATGTCACTCACTAAGGGAATGCATTAACTTTCATGGAGCGTTATACGAGTATAGAACAGAACATCACAAGACAGATATATATATATATATATATATAATGGTACTTAAAAATTCAAAATTTATTCATTGCAGCGGAAAGCAAAACATGTCTGGTTACAACATCAAAACCATATAATAAAGCCAAGTACACAAATATCCATCTTGAACAAAATTATTATCAGAGTACATAAAATCAAAACCATAATCCCACTCCAAATAGCCATAATGAAAAAGTGATAAAGCTGAGCATTACTTTCAACACTTCCAAGCACTTCAAGAAGAAAGAGATCCGAGTCAAGCTTCACTAATCCCACCCTGAGGACCTGGGGGAGAAAAAGAAAGGAAAGAGGCAAAACAAAAAGGATCAGACATAAAGTCTAGTGAGTCCAGTGACTTTAACAATATAATCAGTAAAGTAACAGGATAAGAACATAAACTGGATATAAGTGATGATTGTAACATAAGCAGATATGACAAGGTAAACAAGGTAAGCAAGATAGAACATCGACTACGCTCCTAACCACTATAAGATATGCTCTGAACTGTACCAACATACTAGTTACATACTAAAAGATGATCCCTCCCTACTAATCATAATAATAGTAGCTTCGTGTACTCCTAGCTACTCTCGTTGGTGCCCACTTGCTCCTACCACCACTAGTTATACCCACTACCCTCCCCATTCAATCGACTCCCTAACTCATAGATACCTGTGCTGGTCCCACAATAGGGTGTATCACTCCCTAAGGTGGCAACCCCGATACTACTAAAATGCACAGCTTATACCTACACGATGCAACAACGTCTTACCTACGAGCCTGGACCCACGCGCGCACATGGCTCCGTTGGACTTGCACTGTCATCGCTAATTCTTTATTGACCTCTTACAATCAACCCCAGTAAGCGTGTCCCTGTCCTCGACCTAGTTCGAGCTCATATAGATACTAAAATGGGTTACTGGTTGAAAAGGGTCCACTTACTTGACACAAGCTTCCCTCCTAAGCTTGGTCCCCACTAGGAATTCCCCCATAGCCCCTCTTTATCCCCATGTCTAATCGCATGTCTCATCTTGGCTAAGTGCTTTAATTATGTTTCACATGCAACCCATGTTACCCAATTAACCCTTTATTATATCCATGTCTAATCATATGTCTTATCTTGGTTAAGTGTTCATTAATTCATTATAACTGTAATCTTGCAAGACCTCCCACATTATATTACTGTTTTGCAGTTGCTGGATATGCCGGGTGGTTCCGAGCAGGCTTATACCGCAATCCGAATCTGACCTCGTGTCTTTGCATTATTACGCATCTAATTTCTGCCTTTGACCTCTCTCATTAGATTACTGTTTTGCGGTTGCTGGATATGCCGGGCGGTTCCGGGAAGGCTTATACCGCAATCCGAATCTAACCTCATGTCTTAAGCATTCGTTATCACTTTCTTGATTCAAGCCACAATTTCAAATCTTGGATTCTAATATATTCCAATCACCCATAATTTCCAATGTAAATTATGTTTACAATTTTAATCCAAATTATGCCTATAATCTCGTGTGTACAAATTATGCCCAAACCAATTTCCATAGCCATCAACAATTTATGCCAAATCACATTTTATTACATATTTCCCAAACTTTTCCCAATCATTCCAACGTTATTCGTACGTATATCTCAATGCAATATGCTTAGGCTCGAAGTTAGCCTAATATCAAAAGGAAAAAGGAAAAGAAGAAGGGTAGAGTATCAAAACATCAATATTGGCATAAACATATAAATAGGCATGTGAAATGAATAACGACAAAATAGATCAGATAGGCATATGATAATAGCAATTGGGTATGAATCTGAAGGATAACAAATTATAGAACTTGATATGATTCATCTTATTACAGGCATATACATCATATCATATTTTCAATCCTATCACAATTACTTTTTAATTTAATTATATGTGAAAGTGACATAAACTCACAGCGATAGGATCTAAAAGAAGAGATTTAGGCTTCGTTGTAGCAGATTTTAATCTCAGAATACCCCTATTTTGATTTGTAGATCTGATCTTCTAATTTGACTTGATGGAGAAGAAAAACTAAATTAATTTGATATGGAGCAGTAGCATGGAAGCACCATGGATTAGGGTTGAATGAGATTAGGCTTAGGTGTTTATTTATAGATGTATTAGGTGAATTAGGACCTTTAGATTAGATTAGAAACCATCAGAACCGCTCAGATTAAAAAGACACGTCATCATGGAACTCTCCAGAATTCTGAATATCTAGCTCGGCCTGGGCGCACTTCCCAGGTGCGCCAGTGCAATTTTGTTCTGGCGCACTTCACGAGTGTGCCAGGTATCCTGGCCTGTTTCCTGGTTGTTCTGGCAAACATCCATCGTCCATAACTCCTTCATACGGTATCCGTTTAACACAAACTTGGACTCTATCTCAAGCAGAATTTCGAGACGAATGCAATGGCGTAACCCATTTCACTTAATTCTTCTTTTAAAAATTAATTATTGTAACGACCCGTATTCTACACATCATAGGATTGTAGAATATTTATTTCTTTCCCGTATGAAGTTGTATGGTCATGTAACTTTGGGAAACATCCATTAGAGTCATTTCCTATGTTCATGATTTTTGTCGATTTTTAAATGACCATTTTGCCCCTAGTTGGTACTGTTTTGGCCATAACTTTTGATTGGAAAGGAATTTTGACATGAAACCACTTCCATTTGATTCGTTTGATAGTTTCTCTTTCCGTAGAGTGGTCATAATGGCCAAACGGACTTACCATTTGGGAGAAATGGCTGAAATAAGGTTTGGAGGGTGAAAAACTGCTTAACCGGGCCAAATCGGGTGATTAGTGAGTAGGCCCATAACCCATTTCGGGATTAGGGTTATGGGAGGGTTGAAATGAGATGGAGAATCATTCCATTTCAGTTTTCTAGCCTCCACTTATCACCAAGGATCCCTAAAAATGGCCTCCAACCTCTAAATCACCTCCAAATCATCTTTTGGTTAAGGATTTGGCTTAGCAACCCCTAATCAAAGAAGATCTTCACCAAATCAACCTTGGAGCTGCTGTTTAGCATTGGGATTCACATCAAATCAGAGAATTATTTCAGATCTTAGTTTGTTTTGTGGCTAAGGTGAGTGATTTGCATAGTTTTGCACTAATTATGGCTAATTAGGGTTGATTAGTGTTAATTAGCGAATTTAAACATGATAAAATTCTGGAAAAATGTTTATAAAATTCGGAATGATATTTTAGACCTCTGTTAGAAATTTGGTTCCATTTGGTTAAGTTTTGCTAATCATATCATTGATTTCACCTAAACATGCTTAGGGGGAAATATGGGGTTTTGGGTATATTTGATCCATTTTATATGCTATGATTTATGTTTTGATGTTTGGGATCGATATTACATGTTGTTATGACTGTATGGTATGCTTTGTGATTGTTTAGAAGCGTTAGATTGGTCGAAAACGCCGTCGAAGGGCGTAAAAACAGGCGCAGGAAACATACAGGAAATGACCCAGAATTCGGATCGGATCGGTAGAGGGGAGCGCGACTCGACCCGTTCCAGCATGAGCGTCATGATCCGTTTAAAGGAGTTGGTCATGACTTAGCTAGGTGGCACGATCCGGTGGTAGGAGCACGATCCGAACCAACAAGTACTCCCGATCCGAACCAGAAGAGGATGGGGAGCTCACGAGTCGATGGGACTAGGGCGAGACGACCCGACCCGATCAGAAGACACGACTCGAACCGGATGAAGCAACCCGATCCAACCCGAAGTGGTGACGCCGATCCGAAGCAGGAAGAGGAGCCACGAGCTGGAGGACCACGACCCGATCTGACGCAGGAGGCGCGACCCGATCCGAGTGACTAAGGCCGATCCGATCCGATGAAGAATGTGAAGGCTGATCCGATCCGATTCGATGGTGATGACCAATAACCCGAGATGCAAAGGTAGTCCAAATGGGAGTTAGAGCTCAGGATCCCGGAACCAGTTGGGAACCAATGAGTTCACTTCATGGTTGGACTTTGCTGCGGGACGTGTGCTAAGGAGTTGACGACGTTCATAACTTCGGTTCACCACTAAGAATGAATGATGGGCTACTTATCAGTGCAGTAGGGTCATTATGACCCGAGGGGCAAAGTGATGGTAGCAAGATTACGTTATCAGTGCAGTAGGGTCATTATGATCTGAGGGGCAAGGTGATGCGTAGTAAGACTATGAGCCAGCGCAGATGGGGTGAATAACTCCATGGGGCAAGTGGACATAGTAAGGATTAGTAAGGCTATGAGCCAGTGCAGAGGGGTTCTTGAGACTCCATGGGGCAAAGTGGACATAGCAAGTGAAAGTGGCTACGTTATCAGTGCAGTGAAGCCATTTATGACTTCATGGGGCAAAGTGATCGTAGCAAAGTATGTTGGGTGATCGAAGTGGTGAATATCGTATGCTTTACGCACTGAGTGAGAGATGTGAGGATGGATGCTATGCTTGATTGTTTGCCATCATTATGACATGCACACCTCCCCCACCTCCGTATCTTTAGATTGATTGATATGATACCTTAGAGTGTTGTACAGTATGTAGTGCTAACTCTTTGGTTGCAGGTCCAAGTTCAGGTATGTTTTAGTCTACCTGTTATTGTTCACTTTAGATGCTTATCGCTCATACCAGGCTTTATGTCTGACCCAGAGTTTTATGTCTCCTCTTATTACTCTGGGTGCTCACACGAGCAGACTAGAGACAGGTTAGCTGGTGGTGCGCGAGTAGCTGATTCGGAGGCGGGCAGGAGGCTTCCACGTATGATATATATATACACATTCTCCCTGTGTCGTTGGTGGTCGCTACTTGGGCATTAGTAGTGTACCTCATTTATCTTGCTTTTGCTTTGAGACAGTTTGAAAGTTGTAATAAGCAGTATTCCGCTGCTATGATGTTTAGTTCTGATTTTCAGCTTATGCACTGTCTCTCCTGTTTTATGTCAAGTATGTTATTATTATATTTTGTCCTATGCGCTGTGAGACATTCTACAGGTTCCTTGTATGTTCATTTCCTTCTTCCTTTTCCTTCTGGCGACCCGTTCCGTGCTAACTGGACATGTGTACATCGCACTTTTGGGGTATGTGTCGGTTGGTGTGGGGCGGGCCGTCACACTTGGTATCAGAGCTCTAGGTTGCGTAGTTAACCTAGGGAAAGACACTAGGGAGAGTTAGTACGTATATGAGAGCGCATATTTGTGATTACTTTGGTTTTCAAAAGCTATGTATATATATACTATTAGTAGTATAAGAACGAAGTTGCACTGCACTAGTACCACTATGGGGTCGTTAATCGTTTCCTTTTTTCAGATTGACGATGAGCCGACATGTTAGAGGTACCGGTAGGGGGGCCAATAATGGGAATGCCGCTGACATGAGGGCGATGTTTACCAACCTCATGAGAGACATGCTTAGAGAAGTGCAAGGGGCAGTTCCCAATCCCGGAGCTGGTGATGGCCCAGTAGTGCAGGCGCCTAGGGTCGATTTCGCCAAGTTGTGCAAGGATTACACTAATCTTGGTGGGAAGCCGTTCCACGGAACGGAGTCGGCGACAGATGTTCAAGATTGGATGGATAGCTGTGATCGTATCTTTGATGACTTGGGTCTTGAGGATGCGATGAAGAGAAGGCTAGCGTCTCGTCAGCTGCAAGGGCTAGCGATGAATTGGTGGAATGCCATTAGAACAACTACTCCAGAGGACCAGGTTACTTGGGTTCAGTTCAAGGCTCGCTTTAGCGAGAAGTTTATTCCAGCTGCCCAGAAGTCGGTGTTGTTCAAGAGGTTCTTGGAACTCAAGCAGGGTGGCAGGGCAGTTTCTGATTACATTGCTGAGTTCGACACTTTGTCGAAGTATGGACTGTCTCTTATCGATACTCCAGAGAAGAAGAATGAGAAGTTCATTACTGGTTTGGATGGGTACTTGGGGGAAAGGCTTATCAATCACATCGATGAGACTTTTGAATCGATCGTGGGGAAGGCTTTGAGATCAGAGAGTCTTTACCCTAAGTCAAAGACTGAGGCTGCATCTGCAGAAGGGCCAAAGCCGCAAGCAGGCGGTGGAGGCAAGAATAATACTCAGAATAAGAGGAAGCAGGACCAATCTAAAGGTGGCCAGAAAAAGAGCAAGAAGGATGTTGAGTGCTTCAGCTGTGGAAAGAAGGGCCATTATGCTAAAGAATGTCGGGCCAAGCCAGCGGAAAGGAAGTGCTACAACTGTGGCCAAGTGGGACATCAGAAGGATAAGTGTCCGCAACCTCTTAAGGAAAAGCAGATTGTGAAAGCATATGCTATTGATGATATTCCTTCTTCGTCTAATGCCCCAACTGCGGCGGAGAAAGGAAAGAATGTTGTTATTCAAGGTATGCTTTCTATTTATGATGTACCAGTTCGAGTTTTGTTTGATATTGGGGCTTCCCGTTCCTTCATATCTAGTGACCTGGTAGATAGGTTGGGACTGGAACCCGAGATAGTCGATAGACCATTAATTGTGACGAACCCGATTGGTGGTTCGACTAGCCTTAGTGTGATTTGCAGGAATTTGGTCTTATCGAGTCATGGATGTATGTTTGTATGTGATTGCTTTGTTTTGGGCTTTACTGGGTATGGCATTATATTGGGAGTCGATTGGCTCCAAAGATACGGGGTGGTGGTAGACTGTGAGGGCTTTTTGGTGACAGTGAGGGCGGATGATGGGCGGAGGGTAGTGTTTGGTAGTCTACCCAGTGATGGGGTTATGGCTAGTTTTGTAAATTCCCTCGACATCCCGCAGGATGAGTTGTCAGATGTGCCCGTGGTTGGCCAGTATCCGGACGTCTTCGAGGAGGTGACCGGGCTTCCACCACACCGAGAGATTGAGTTCCGTATTGATTTAGTGAAAGTTGCCAGACCTATAGTGATGCCACTTCGTCGTATGGCACCAAGGGAGCAGCGAGAGCTTGGGGTGCAAGTCTGCAATCTTTTGAAGAAGGGATTGGTTAGAAGGAGTGTCTCCGAGTGGGGAGCACCAGTTGTATTTGCCACTAAGGCAGATGGTTCCCTTCGTTTGTGTGTGGACTATCGCGAGTTGAATAAGGTGACGAGGAAGAATAAGTATCCTCTACCGCGGACAGATGATTTGTTTGATCAGCTGGAAGGAGCAAGAGTGTTCTCCCAGTTGGACCTCGCGACAGAATTTCATCAGCTTCGAGTAGCGGATGAGAGTGTTCCGAAAACGGCATTTAGGACGCCGTCTGGATTTTATGAGTGGTTGGTCATGCCGTTTGGGTTGACCAATGCACCAGCCTACTTTGTGGATCTTATGAATCGAGTATTCAGAGATCAGTTGAATAAGTTTGTTCTTGTGTTCGTGGATGATATCCTTGTTTATTCAAGGACAGAGGAGGAACACAAGGGGCACTTTAGGATAGTGATGGAGGTGTTGAGGAAACACCAATTGAAAGCGAAATTCTCTAAGTGTCATTTTTGGAGAAGGGATGTAAGATTCTTGGGTCATGTTGTTTCAGAGAGTGGTATTGCCGTGGACCCTACGAAGGTGGCTACGGTACAGGATTGGCCTACGCCCAAGAATGCTACAGATGTAAGAAGTTTCTTGGGATTAGCTGGATATTATCGTAAGTTTATCCAGGACTTCTCCAAGATAGCAGCACCGTTGACTCAGTTGACTAAGAAGAATCAGTCCTTCGTCTGGGACGGAGTGTGTGAGGATGCCTTCAAAAGTCTAAAGGAGAGGTTGACGCGTGCGCCAGTGTTAGTCATTCCTAAGGGGAATGAAGAGATGACGGTATACACGGATACTTGTGGTACCGGACTGGGTGTTGTATTGATGCAAGGAGGTAGGGTTGTAGCTTATGCTAGTCGACAGCTAAAGCCGCATGAGAAGAAGTATCCTACCCATGATTTGGAATTGGCAGCGATCGTATTTGCGCTGAAGATGTGGAGACACTATCTCTTGGGAGAAAGATTTGAGTTGTTTACCGATCATAAATCGTTAAAGTATCTCTTCTCTCAGAAAGATCTAAATCTCCGTCAGCAGAGATGGTTAGAGTTCTTGGCTTCGTATGATTTTGATATCGCATACACACCTGGGAAGGGTAATGCAGTAGCCGATGCCTTGAGTAGGAGACATGCCGGCTTAGGGGCAATGTTTCTTGAATGGAAGCAACTGGAGTATATCGCGGGGTTTCATTTCAGACCAAAGTGCGAATTGGATCCAGTTGTGCTAGCTAGTTTGACGATCAGACCCACTTTGGTAGACCGGATTGGTTCTAGTCAGAAGGGCGATCCTAATCTATTAGAAATCATCTCCAAGTTAGAGATGGGTATCGATGAGGAGATGAATGTGTATGGGCTTGATCGGGATGGATGGCTTCGAAAGAATGGTAGATTAGTTGTACCCAATGTCAATGGATTGAGAGATGAAGTGTTAGAGAATGTCATCACTCAAAACTTACTATACATCCCGGTGGTAATAAGATGTATCGAGACATGAGACAGACTTACTACTGGGAAGGGATGAAAAGAGACGTTGGGAAGTTTATATCCAAATGCATGAATTGTCAGCTAGTTAAAGCCGAGCAAAAGAAGCCTAGTGGGTTGTTGCAACCATTAGAAATTCCCGAATGGAAATGGGAACAAGTTTCGATGGATTTCATCGATGGTTTACCTAGGACTAGATCGGGATATGATAGCATTTGGGTAATTGTGGATCGATTGACTAAGAGCGCAAGATTTATACCAGTCAAATCGACCAGAACGGCAGTCAAGTTGGCAGAATTGTATATGAAGTGGGTAGTGAGATTTCATGGAGTACCCAAAAGCATTGTGAGTGACCGAGACCCGTTGTTCACTAGTGGGTTTTGGAAGAGCTTACAAGAGGCTCTAGGGTCAGGACTACATCTCAGTACCGCATATCATCCTCAGACCGACGGTCAGACGAAGAGGGTGAATCGTATATTGGAAGATCTCTTGAGAGCTTGTATATTGGATTTTGGTGGATCATGGGATGACCATTTGCATCTAGTAGAGTTTGCATATAATAATAGCTACCAATCCAGTATCGGTATGGCTCCATATGAAGCTTTGTACGGAAGACCGTGCAACTCACCATCGTGTTGGATAGAAACTGGCGAGAAGTTTGTGCTTGGACCAGATGTGGTGAGAGAAACTTCAGATAAGATTAAGATCATTCAGCAACGAATGAAAGCTGCCCAAGATAGGCAGAAGAGTTATGCTGATAAGAGGAGAAGAGATTTGAAATTCTCCGTTGGTGACTTGGTGTTTGTTAAGATCTCTCCGTTGAAGAGCGTGATACGATTTGGCAGGAGAGGCAAGTTGGCACCAAGATTTGCTGGCCCATTCCCTGTTCTTGAATTAGTCGGGAATTTGGCGTATAGAGTTGGCTTACCAGAGAAAATGGCAGGAGTTCACAATGTGTTTCATGTTTCCCAACTAAGGAAGTTCGTTCACGACTCAGATAGGGCTATTTCACCTGATCAGTTAGAGGACTTCGAGGTAGAACCTGAGGTGGTTGGGAACCGCAAGTCGATTCGTATTGTGGGGCACGATACGAAGCAACTTCGAAGGAAGTCGGTGGAACTAGTCAAGGTTCAGTGGGGCGAGGACGAGAATGATTGTACTTGGGAGACAGAGGAAAGCATTAGGAAGGCACACCCAGAACTCTTTGCCTGGTAAGATTTACTTTGCGATTTAGTTTTCCGCATGCTAGGGTAGACTTGTTTTGCATGTTGATTGTTGTTTTATGATTGATAGGCATGCGGGACCTTTGTGTGTGTTTGGATTAGGGAATTTCGGGGGCGAAATTTCTTAAGGGGGGAAGAGTGTAACGACCCGTATTCTACACATCATAGGATTGTAGAATATTTATTTCTTTCCCGTATGAAGTTGTATGGTCATGTAACTTTGGGAAACATCCATTAGAGTCATTTCCCATGTTCATGATTTTTGTCGATTTTTAAATGACCATTTTGCCCCTAGTTGGTACTGTTTTGGCCATAACTTTTGATTGGAAAGGAATTTTTACCTGAAACCACTTCCATTTGATTCGTTTGATCTTTTCTCTTTCCGTAGAGTGGTCATAATGGCCAAACGGACTTACCGTTTGGGAGATATGGCTGAAATAAGGTTTGGAGGGTGAAAAACTGCTTAACCGGGCCAAATCGGGTGATTAGTGAGTAGGCCCATAACCCATTTCGGGATTAGGGTTATGGGAGGGCTGAAATGAGATGGATAATCATTCCATTTCAGTTTTCTAGCCTCCACTTATCACTAAGGATCCCTAAAAATGGCCTCCAACCTCTAAATCACCTCCAAATCATCTTTTGGTTAAGGATTTGGCTTAGCAACCCCTAATCAAAGAAGATCTTCACCAAATCAACCTTAGAGCTGCTGTTTAGCATTGGGATTCACATCAAATCAGAGAATTATTTCAGATCTTAGTTTGTTTTGTGGCTAAGGTGAGTGATTTGCATAGTTTTGCACTAATTATGGCTAATTAGGGTTGATTAGTGTTAATTAGCGAATTTAAACATGATAAAATTCTGGAAAAATGTTTATAAAATTCGGAATGATATTTTAGACCTCTATTAGAAATTTGGTTCCATTTGGTTAAGTTTTGCTAATCATATCATTGGTTTCGCCTAAACATGCTTAGGGGGAAATATGGGGTTTTGGGTATGTTTGATCCATTTTATATGCTATGATTTATGTTTTGATGTTTGGGATCGATATTACATGTTGCTATGACTGTATGGTATGCTTTGTGATTGTTTAGAAGTGTTAGATTGGTCGAAAACGCCGTCGAAGGGCGTAAAAACAGTCGCAGGAAACATACAGGAAATGACCTAGAATTCGTATCGGATCGGTAGAGGGGAGCGCGACTCGACCCGTTCCAGCATGAGCGTCACGATCCGTTTAAAGGAGTTGGTCATGACTTAGCTAGGTGGCACGATCCGGTGGTAGGAGCACGATCCGAACAAACAAGTACTCCCGATCCGAACCAGAAGAGGATGGGGAGCTCACGAGTCGATGGGACTAGGGCGAGACGACCCGACCCGATCAGAAGACACGACCCGAACCGGATGAAGCAACCCGATCCGACCCGAAGTGGTGACGCCGATCCGAAGCAGGAAGAGGAGCCACGAGCTGGAGGACCACGACCCGATCCGACGCAGGAGGCGCGACCCGATCCGAGTGACTAAGGCCGATCCGATCCGATGAAGAATGTGAAGGCTGATCCGATCCGATTCGATGGTGATGACCAATAACCCGAGATGCAAAGGTAGTCCAAATGGGAGTTAGAGCTCAGGATCCCGGAACCAGTTGGGAACCAATGAGTTCACTTCATGGTTGGACTTTGCTGCGGGACGTGTGCTAAGGAGTTGACGACGTTCATAACTTCGGTTCACCACTAAGAATGAATGATGGGCTACTTATCAGTGCAGTAGGGTCATTATGACCCAAGGGGCAAAGTGATGGTAGCAAGACTACGTTATCAGTGCAGTATGGTCATTATGACCTGAGGGGCAAGGTGATGCGTAGTAAGACTATGAGCCAGCGCAGATGGGGTGAATAACTCCATGGGGCAAGTGGACATAGTAAGGATTAGTAAGGCTATGAGCCAGTGCAGAGGGGTTCTTGAGACTCCATGGGGCAAAGTGGACATAGCAAGTGAAAGTGGCTACGTTATCAGTGCAGTGAAGCCATTTATGACTTCATGGGGCAAAGTGATCGTAGCAAAGTATGTTGGGTGATCGAAGTGGTGAATATCGTATGCTTTACGCACTGAGTGAGAGATGTGAGGATGGATGCTATGCTTGATTGTTTGCCATCATTATGACATGCACACCTCCCCCACCTCCGTATCTTTAGATTGATTGATATGATACCTTAGAGTGTTGTACAGTATGTAGTGCTAACTCTTTGGTTGCAGGTCCAGGTTCAGGTATGTTTTAGTCTACCTGTTATTGTTCACTTTAGATGCTTATCGCTCATACCAGGCTTTATGTCTGACCCAGAGTTTTATGTCTCCTCTTATTACTCTGGGTGCTCACACGAGCAGACTAGAGACAGGTTAGCTGGTGGTGCGCGAGTAGCTGATTCAGAGGCGGGCAGGAGGCTTCCACGTATGATATATATACACACATTCTCCCTGTGTCGTTGGTGGTCGCTACTTGGGCATTAGGAGTGTACCTCATTTATCTTGCTTTTGCTTTGAGACAGTTTGAAAGTTGTAATAAGCTGTATTCCGCTGCTATGATGTTTAGTTCTGATTTTCAGCTTATGCACTGTCTCTCCTGTTTTATGTCAAGTATGTTATTATTATATTTTGTCCTATGCGCTGTGAGACATTCTACAGGTTCCTTGTATGTTCATTTCCTTCTTCCTTTTCCTTCTGGCGACCCGTTCCGTGCTAACTGGACATGTGTACAGCGCACTTTTGGGGTATGTGTCGGTTGGTGCGGGGCTGGCCGTCACAATTATTCTTTAATTATCTTTTATGTCATGTTTTAAAATTATGGGTTGTTACATTCCCCCAACTTAAAGGACTTCGCCCCCAAAATCTTGAAGCTGAAAGGAATGTATGTCCTACCATCCATCATCCATCTACTCATCCATCAATCACGGGCATCCATTGTCCTTAAAAGATTTCTAATGCTTTCTTGAACATATGCAAAGTGTGTGTGTATTTCCTTATCCTAATGCAAAATCAGGCGGTCTACTAATTCAGTCGACCTCCTTAATGCAAAACATGATAGTGCCATGCGTCCACTATGTATGCAAAAGAATCCTAATGATACATATCATTTCTATATGAGTGCACAACCATTCATCCAAATGCAACATCAATATGATAACACATACAATATACATTCATTAATTTAAATATGCACACTCACCCATATGCGATATGAAAGTGATTGAGCTGATCTAGTGCCTAATGTGTATGTAAATGCATCCACGAGCAACCACTAGCAAACACTTACATCCACTTGCATCCACCAAACATAACATGTCTCAAACACATGTTTACAACCATAGGATTTTCTACCTAAAGATCGAAGATAAAATCGAGAGGATACACTAAACGATAGAACAAGTATAAACAAAACGGTAGAAAAAGGAGAAGTTAAGAACATTCCCTCAAAAAGTAAAGGGTACGATGCACGTATCTTGTATTCTGTTTCCCAAGTCGTGTCTCCTTGATCATCTCCCCATTGGACTTTAGCCAACTTGACCTCTCGGTTGCGTAATTTCTTGACCTCTGATCCAAGGACGCATGCAGGAACTCGTCTAACCGTGGCATCTCGCTCTACTTCCACCTCTCTAAGCATGTTCGGCTCTACTACTTCCACAGTATTGTGTAAAACACTTCCTCAAATGCGACATGGGAAATACGTCATGAACACCACTAAGCTTCTCTGGCAACTTCACTCTGTAGGCCATCTGTCCAATTCTTTCTGTAATGGGGAATGACCCTACGAATCTTGGTGCCAATTTCCCAATAGATCCAAAACGAACTACATTCCTCAATGGTGAGACTTTAATAAAAACCGTGTCTCCAACATTGAACTCAAGATCGGTTCATCTCTTGTTAGCGTATGACTTTTGTCGGTCTTGTGTCGTCTTCATGCGTCTTCGAATCAAGTCTATCTTCTCCGAAGTTTCCCTAACCATCTCGGGCCCAAGAAAAATCTTATCTATAGATTCCCACCAAAAAGTCGGTGATCAGCAAGGTCATCCATATAGAGATTCAAAAGGTGCCACGCCAATACTAGTCTGATAGCTGTTGTTGTAGGCGAACTCTAATAATGGAAGGTGTTCCTCCCATGTTCCTCCAAAGTTCAAGATGCATAACCTCAAAAGATCTTCTAGAATCTGATTCACTCTTGCTGTTTGGTCGTCCGTCTGAGGGCGATAAGCGGTGCTCAAACACAATTGCGTCCCTACTACCTCTAACAAGCTCTTCCAAAACTCACTAGTGAAAATGGGGTCTCGATCGCTTACGATACTAAAAGGTATGTCGTGTAGATGAACTATCTCTTGGAGATAAACAGATGCTAACCATGCCGCTGTTCTTTTACTCTTAATGGGAATGAAATGGGCGCTCCTGGTAAGTCTATCTACTACTACCCAAATCCCTGTATTACCATTCCTTGACCTCGGCAACCCGTCGACGAAATCCATGGAAACACTTTCCCATTTCCACTGTGGAACCTCTAAAGGGTGAAGCAAACCACCATGCTTCTTTTGCTCAGCCTTGACTTGCTGGCACACTAAGTATCTAGAAACGAACTAAGCCACATCCTTCTTCATTCCGGTCCAAAAGAAAACTCGCTTCATGTCCTTATACATCTTGTCACCACCGGGATGTATGGTCATCTTAGAACGATGTGCTTCTTCAAGGATTGTCCTTCTCAAACTCTCATCTCGTGATACGCAAAGTCTCCCATCCATACGCAACCAACCGTTTTCATCTATAGTATACCTAGTAAGATGGCTCGAAGACTCCCCTCTTATGAGCTTGTCTACTATCTCTATCAGCTGTGGGTCATCTCGTTGTGCCACACCTATCTGTCCCAAAAGCGTAGGTCGCACCTCTAATGATGCCAACAAACCGGGTACATAATCGATAGAGGGTCTAAAGTCAACGGTAGATATATACTCTAAACTATGTCGCTCGACAAACAAAGGACTCAAAGTCAAATTCTTTCTACTAAGGGCGTCAGCTACAACGTTACCCTTGCCAAGGGTATATGCAATCTCAAAATCGTAGGACGCAAAGAACTCCATCCACCGCTATTGCCTTAAGTTTAGATCTTTTTGAGGGAACAATTATTTTAGTGACTTATGGTCTGTATAAAACTCAAACCTCTCACCAAGCAAGTAATGGCGCCAAGACTTAAGCGCAAAAACTATGGAAGCTAATTATAAGTCATGGGTAGGGTAATTCCTCTCATGGACCTTCAACTGCCTTCCACCATAACATATCACCCTTCCCTCTTGCATCAAAACTGCGCCTAGCCCTGTCCCGCAAGCATCGGTATACATTGTGAATGGTTTACTCCTATCTGGAAAAACTAAAACTAGAGCTGTCGTCAATGCCTTCTTCAAACGTTGAAAAGCATCATCACAGTCAACATCCTAAGAAAAGGTCAAATTCTTTTTCGTTAACCGAGTAAGTGGGGCTGATATCTTAGCAAAGTCCTTGAAGAACTTTCTATAATAGCCCGCCAAACCAAGAAAACTTCTTACTTCCGTTGCATTCTTAGGAATCTTCCAATCTTGGATTGCTACTACCTACGCGAGATCCACTGTTATCCCTTCTTTAGAGACCACGTGCCCTAGGAACCTCACTTCCTTCCTCCAAAAATGACATTTGGAGAACTTAGCCTTGAGTTGATGTACTCGAAAGGTCTCTAAAACTTCCCTAAGATATAGGGCATGCTCTTCCTCATTTCTAGAGAAGATCAGGATATCATCCACAAAGACTACCACGAACTTGTTTAGAAACTCCCTAAGCACCCTACTCATCAAGTCCATGAAATATGCGGGTGCATTCGTCAAACCAAAAGGCATGACGAGCCATTCAAAGAAACCATCTGGGGTTCTAAATGCAGTCTTATCTATGCTGTCCTCAGCCACCCTTAGCTGATGAAATCCTATAGCTAAATCCAACTGCGAGAAAACCGAAGCACCAACCAACTGATCAAACAAGTCATCTATCCTCGGTAATGGATGTCTGTTCTTCTTCGTGAGCTTATTCAGCTCCATATAGTCCACGCACAATCTAAGCGAACTATCAGCTTTCGTGGTAAAAACAACTAGAGCACCCCACTCCGAGATACTTCTTATTGTGAACCATTTCTCAAGCAACTCTTTCACTTGTTTACTAAGGTCCCTCCTTTCTCTTGGAGCCATGTGGTGCACAGGCAATGCAACTGGCTTTGCATTGTCCATCAAATATATATGGAAATCTGTCTCGCGTTTTGGAGGTAAGCCCCTAACCTCCTCAAAGACATCTGCATACTCATGGACTACTCGAAAAGATTGAAATCATCAATAGATGTGTCAAGAGATTCTAGGTAGCTAAGCATAACAGAATCATTAGGGTCGCATGAAATATCGAGAGGATTCCCCAAACTAGTCAACAGTATAACTACCCTCTTTTCATAGTCGAGAATGGCACCATACCTGGCTAGCCAATCCATTCCTAGAATCAACACATAGCCCGTGAAACCAAGCACATAAGCGTTGCATTTGACCTCAATGCCATACACAGATATTCTCAAATCCCGACATAACATAGACAGATGAGCCGCAAGTGCCAGAATCAAACAAAGTACGTACAGGATGATCGAAAAGGAAAATCAAACTTTCAACAGAAATGTTTCCACCTCTCTCTTGCGTAGCTGCCATGAGAGCATGAACCTGCCCTCCATAAGTAGATCCTGTCCTCTGTCCTTGTCCTTGCCTCCTTGGGCAGTCTTTAATCATATGTCCTGCCTCACCACATTGGAAGCAACCAGTCCTCTTCTTCTTCCGACAATCCTTCTTCAAATGGCCAGGTATTCCACAATTGTGACACTTTCTTTTCTTTGAGCCCTTGTTATCCTTACCGCCCTTCTTTTGTTGTTGTTGTGCCTTCTTTGGATCCCCTTTCTTATCCTATGCCTTATCTATGTTAGCACCTTTCTCCTCTTCATGTATCAATGCCATATCAACAAGATTCTCGAAAGTAGCCCCCATAGGAATGTGGGACATAGCCAACCTGTGTAATGGTTCATTCAGATCCTTGGCAAATCTCAAAGCCTTCTTATGTGGTGTATTAACTAATTCTATACCAAATCTTGCTAACTGGTTGAACTTGTTAACGTACTCCTTCACAGACAAACTCCCTTGTTCTCCTTTTTACCATATTTGTGTAACAGTCTAACAAGTCTCTCGAAAGTTGCCTTCATCGCACGGAAATCCTTACGAAGCTCGAGAAAATTAGCCATAGGTGATACTACTGCAGCCTCAGATGGAGGTTAGTGTAGCACCCCACATCCGTTAGTGTCACTCACAAAGGGAATGCACTAAGTTCTGTGGAGCATTTAGGGTAAAAGATGCAGATAAATTACAAGACAGACAGAAATTAAACAGCGGAAAATAAAACTTTGCTTTATTGATAAAATAATTTGTACAATGATTTCTTTACAATATCAGAGTATCATCTGTCTTACAAAATAAAGAAGCATAAAACAACATTTATATTCCCCAATTTTAGCAAGAGCCAGCCATAGCATCTGATAAGAGAATCCAAGCAAACTTCGACAAATCTTCAAGCTGGGAAAGAGTGACAGTCCAACTTAACCTGAGCTATACTATTCCCTCCTTTACTACCTAGGGGGGGGAACGGAAGAAAAGAAGACGAAAGAAAAACAGAGTCAGACATAAAGCCTGAGTAAGTTCAGTAACTTCTAGCATATGAACATGGAACAACAACAAAACGACATGAATTAACTGATTACAAGATAACACCATGATGATAGGGTTGGCAAGATTAGACAAGATTAACACAAGATATGCTAAGCTAAGATAAACTGGATATGCTCTAATACTTTCGCCGCTTCGCTATTTCCTTGTTATACTGGTTTCTATATCTCTGCACTGCCTAACTAGTGTCCCAACTAGTAACGATAACGTGATCCCAATCCCTGTAGTTTCCATCGCCTTCAGGCATACATTTATTATTTGTTACCTGGATCTAATCTAGGGTTTTCTATCAAGTGCTTTCTAGTTTCAACTAGAGTTTACGCTATCTGCTGAACGCTTCTCGGATTCATGGTTTATGCCCCCTAGTCCAAATCGATGCCCCCAAGTCTAGGAAACACTACCTAGAGTGGTATATGTTCCTATACTTCCCCACGCATGTATCGCAAACCGTTATCGCTTGTCTAGATGCACATGTCCTATAATGTGCAGTCTGAGTCTTGTGTCAGGGCAAGTCAAGGAATATAGAACTCGGTCGGGAGCTTTCAGATATCTGCCGATGCAGATGCTAAGGTCTGTTTTTATTCCAGTGGCTATGGTCCCACTTGAGCCCTCCCTCAACTAATGAAAGACACACCTTGTAAAATGAGAACTATACGCCGGCCCCCGGTGCCCCACTATCCTATGGCCATCCGCAACCATAACTAGATAGCAAGTATATGGTCTTTTGGAGTTTTCCGCCTTCCCGCTTCACGTATCTCGATTGACTCAAGATGGATGGTAGACGACGAGTCGCTATCACAGGGCTACCGTTTGCTCGTCGAATCACGCCGGTCCATCCTAGTCTTTAGGTTGCCATGTATTGCAACCAAGGCATACTCCTGGTTCTTCTACGTAGACCTTAACCTCTGTGAGCCCAGGCGGATCATCTGCAGCCTCACAGAGGGATACCAAGAGTACCCTCACGTCCCCTCGAAGCCTCGGGCTTTGTAACCCAATTCATTGGAGCCTTCTTTTTAATCATACGGACGTACGCTCCTCCTCGTGTTATACTAAGAATTACTACTTAGTTTTGTCAACTAAGGTTTACCACTTAGTTTCCAGAATCATTGTTTTCTTAACTAAGGTTTACTACTTAGTTCTCTTTCCCGTCAATTTGGATTGGTTAAGTGTCATTAGTCACTTCAAGCTAACTTAACCCCCTTCATTTATCCTGTTAAACTGGTTAAGTGTTATCAGTAATTCATTTTGACTTAACCCGACCACAAACCAAGTTATATTGGTTAAGTATTCCTTATTACTTAACCCTACCCATTATCCTGTATTGGTTAAGTGTTCCTTTTTAACTTAACCTTGCCCGTCTGTTTTCACTAACATGTTATTAATGGTTAAGTATTGTCCCTTCATGTTTTAGACTTAGCCTTATTCCTTTATCACAACCTGATGGTTAAGTGTTCAAGTTTACTTAACCCTACGGTCTAGCCCAGCTAACATATCAAATTGGCTAAGTGTATTAACTTTACTTAACCCCACCTTCTTAGTCTAGTTAACATGTTAATTTGGCTAAGTGTTTCCTTAGTTACTTAACCCCTACAAATCTTGTCTTGCTACCTTGAGTTTGGTTAAGTATCTCTATGGACTTAGCCCTCCCATCCTAGTTTAACTGTGTTGAGTTGGTTAAGTGTTCCTATGGACTTAACCCTCTCATTCTAGCTCAACTGTATTAAGTGTCAGTCTGAACCTATCCCCACCCATCAGTTTAGTTATCATGTTGAACTGGTTAAGTGTCTTAGTTAACTTAACCCTACCATTCTTGTTCTAGCTTTAACTAAATAGATTAAAGCCGCAACCACTCACATTAGACAGATACTGTTGCGAATACTGGATGTGCCGGTTGGTTCCGGGCAGGTTTACATCGCAACTCAGTCTAACATCGGGTTAAGTTCAAAGGGTTTTGATTAATTTTCAAATCAGGTTTTGAAAGTATCCATCCCGTCCGTCGGATCAGTTAGGGATAGCCAGGGAGAGCAGGAAACTTGTATTTTCCAAACCCAAGCCTAGACACTATCCTCTCTATCACCCTAGAACTTTCTGGTGTTTCATTAAAAGAGATAACGTTAATAAATCTTTAATTTGCCTAAATTTACATTTCTCATTTAGGACAAATTCAATAAGTAAATTATTCCTAATTTACTTATTTCCCAATTACTCTTTTAATGTAATCTGTCTACATTTATTTCTATGGCCCATTTTCGCCTCTATATCATATTTATGCTTTTTGGTATGTAAACTATACCAAATTAAGTGTCACTAACCATGATTTTGCTAAACCTGACAGTTATTCCCAATTATGGCCAATTTCACATTTATGCCAATATACTTACTGTGCCAAATTAGCTAATCCAATTCCGATTCAACATTCTAATTCACGTCAAACTAGACTTATTACTCTAGTTCAATATTCATGTAAATGCTAGATTTACACGTCAATACTAGGTTCAAATTACACATCTTGTAATTTATGTCAAATTTATCCAATTTGCATTCCTATGAACATGCCATAATACATGTTCCCAATTTATGCCAATTTTCAAGTTAAACTACGTTTTTAGTAAATTTCATGTTTTGCCCAAACCGCATTCCCATCGTTCGTATAATCGTGATTCAGTCTAGATTATAAATAAAGCTAGGTTCGTAGAAAATAGGGAACAAACCAAAGATGCTATGCAACAGATAGACATACTAACTGGCATAAAGAGGGTTGAACAACGACGTCGGTTCAAGAATATGGGTAGACCTAACTTAATAGGTAAATTCCCAAGGTCTAAAACCAAAGAAAACCAAGAATAGACAGAATAGAGACGTAGGTTCAAGAACATGGGTAGACCTAACTTAATAGGTAAATTCCCCAGGTCTAAAACCAACGAAAACCAAGGATAGACAGAATAGAAAGATCAGGTTTAGACCCAATTTCACAGCAACACTTTCCTAGTCAGAAATCATAGGTGTTTAGTCACAGTTGTCCTTGTTATGTCATAGGCAATAGTTTATGTTTCCAAATCAAAAGCATAAGCTTAGTCGAGGAAATAATTCTCATAGTCACAGTCATAGGCAATGTCCATTGTCATAGGCAATGTTCATAGTCATAGGCAACGTTCATAGTCATAGGCAACCTTCATAGCCAAAGAGGCATATGGTTCTAAGGTCCATAGTTTCATAGTCACAGTCTTATTTGTCCTTGAATCATAACAGTTCTTGATTAGGTCCAAGAATATAGGCACTGATTCGAACAGAGAGAGAGAGATTTGGCATATTCTTTTATTCCTTTAATTTCATGTCACGAACAAAGAAAAACGTTCAAATCTAAAAATAACTGACTTACAGAGATTTAGATTTGAAAAGAAAGATGGCGTTGCTATGATTCGTGCGACGTTAGCCTTTGATCCTTATCTTGAAGCTTTAATCTTGATTCGAATCTCTTCTTGAAAGTCTTTGAGCAGCATCTCCTCGTCTTGATTTGTTTTATATATATTATTCTATTTATTATTTATTTTAAGTGGAGGAGAAGAAGCCATGTTCACTCAGAATCTTTGCAGCATAAGGGTAGAGAAGAATTGTGAATAGAGGAGGAGACTAGGGCTGTTTATATAGTTGCTCAAGACCTTATCGTACACGCAGCGCTGAGTCAGCATTGAACCTAGTTAAGAAAATAGTCCAGGTTCGCAGATGAATCTAGCCAAATCTTATCGTACATGCAGTGCTAAGTCAGCATTGGGTCCCACAAGCTGTTTTGGCGCAGAAATTTGAATTTCGAATGTTTGAATTGTTTTGGCGTAGAAATTTGATTTTCGAACTTTTGAATTTCTGGAATTTATTTAACTGTTTTATTCACATGAAATATTCTTATATGTATACAATTCCTTTAACGACCATTTTACGCGTATATATATACACACAACTTTCATTTTATTTTCAAAATTCAAACGATGTTGCACCGTTATTTAATTCTTGCCATATTTCATTTACTATAGCCTTATCTTAAATTTTATCTTTCGTATACATATATTTCTGCATATATATATATATTCTCATGTATATACATATATTTTCTTTATTTCCTTATATGTACGTTCTTATCCTTTCAAATTTTGAATTTGTATATGTACATATATTTGCATGTTCATTTGGCCCTCTTTAAAACAAAGATAAAAATTATGTTGCCACCGGGGTTCGAACCCCCGACCTCCATGTTACAAATCCAATGCCTTAACCAACTGAGCTACAAAGTCTTTTGTTAATAAGTCTTAGAACAATGATAATTATTGTTCTTTCCTTACTTCTCTTTTTCATGTTAGTTACAATACTTAAATTAAACCAATGCATGAATCTTTTTCTTTTAATGTTAATGCATTGTGTTTGCAAATCAGTACATGCAACATATTTACATCGCATGCAACCAATCCTTTCTTTCTTTCATATATTTATTAATTTTCATTATACATCACCATATTAATCCTATCTGTGGATATATATACATTTTTAATTACATTAAAAATACGGGGTGTTACATTTAGGCACTTCATTGCCCTTCGATATGTGTCACAGTTTAAACATATCTATGACATTATGCTGAAATGGGGACACCTTTCGGGAAGAATCGGTCCCCAGACAAAAAGGAAAAGGAAGAGATTCAAACAGAGAATTGAAAGAAAGATATATGGCTTTTGGGGATTATGTTTTTCATAATAAACCTTTCTCTCAAAAATACCTTCTTTAAACCATGTTTTTGAACATACTTCTTTTTTAAAAATGCTTATGAAAATGGTTTTCAAAATCTTTTATCTGTTCTGGCAACCTTCAGCTTTGATACCACGTGTAACACCCCACGTCTGTTAATGTCATTCACTAAGTGAATGCATTAACTTTCATGGAGCGTTATAAGAGTATAGAACATAACATCACAAGACAGATATATATAATGGTACTTAAAAATTCATAATTTATTCATTGCAGTGGAAAGCAAAACATGTCCGGTTACAACATCAAAACCATATACTAAAGCCAAGTACACAAATATGCATCTTGAACAAAATTATTATCAGAGTACATAAAAGAAAAACCATAATCCCACTCCGAATAACCATAGTGAAAATGAGATAAAGCTGAGCATTACTTTCAACACTTCCAAGCACTTCAAGAAGAAAGAGATCCGAGTCAAGCTTCACTAATCCCACCCTGAGGACCTGAGGGGGGGAGAAAGGAAAGAGGCCAAACAAAAAGGGTCAGACATAAAGTCTGGCGAGTCTAGTGGCTTTAACAATATAATCAGTAAAGTAACAGGATAAGAACATAAACTGGATATAAGAGATGACTGTAACATAAGAAGATATGATGAGGTAAACAAGGTAAGCAGGATAGAAAATCGACTGCACTCCTAACCACTTTAAGATATGCTCTGCACCGTACCAACATACTAGTTACATACTAAAAGATGATCCCTCCCTACTAATCATAATAATAGTAGCTTCGTGTACTCCTAGCTGCTCTCGTAGGTGCCCACTTGCTCCTACCACCACTAGTTGGACCCACTTCCCTCCCCATTCGATCGTCTCCCTAACTCATGGATACCTGTGTTGGTCCTACAGTAGGGTGTATCACTCCCTAAGGTGGCAACCTTGATGCTACTGAAATGCACAACTTATACCTACACGATGCAACAACATCTTACCTACCAGCCTGGACCCACGTACGCACATGACTCTGTTGGACTTGCACTGCCATCGTTAACTCTTTATTGACCTCTTACAATCAACCCCAGTAAGTGTGTCATTGTCCTCGACCTAGTTCGAGCTCATATAGATATTAAAATGGGTTATTGGTTGAAAAGGGTCCACACACTTGACACAAGCTTCCCTCCTAAGCTTGGTCCCCACTAGGAATTCCCACTTAACCCCTCTTTATCTCCATGTCTAATCACATGTATCATCTTGGTTAATGTAATGTCCCGCAAATTCGTAATATCAGAGTTGGCTACATACATCATACATCCAACACAAATATCACGAAAATACGAATCATTTTTTTAAGAATAAAAAAGTAGAAGAAGAAGAGAAATAACAACACAGAATCTCACATTGCAGCGGAACAAAATACAATATATCATAACTTTTGAATACAAAATTCTAACTGTATAACATGCACTTATCAGAGTACAAAACTTACAACATAGCAAAAATGAAAAACAACATATCTACTAACACTGAAGCCTCCTGCTCCAAGCTCCTTTAGATAGATCTGTAAATCTTGAACTACTTATTTGCCCGTACAAATTTAGGCACCAAAGAGTTTAGGTAAAACAAAACAAAATAAACCCCAGGTCAGTCATGGGGCTAGTATGAGTAAACAATTTAAAACAGTTTCAGAAACTAAATGATATCTCATAAGACGACGCCGTATAACACGGAATGGGTTTTTTCCCTTATGAGAATCCAAAACACTTGATTTAACTTTCAAATCCTTTTGAAAGAAAACAATAATCTTTATATCAAAACTCTTTTGATATTATAATAGTGTCTAAATCAAATAAATAGAATCTAGTGGAACGTTTGCATCTCACGTTCCACATATATGATATACAATCAAAACCGCAAGCACTTATTTGGTAATGAATTTACAACTATGACAATGTATGGAACCACCTTCCGATAGTGTATCTCTAGAGGAGAATACACTGGGTTCAACAAGAACATCTTGTAACCCGGCCACACATGACCGACCACTCATTTCGCTTGAGTGTATCGAATGTACATCACCAACGGTTGGGATCAGCAACCCTTTCCCGAATGGGACAGCATCGAATAGAATAAGGAATTAAATGAATCTCCAGATAGGTGATAATACACCTTAATGGAAGTTACCCACATAGCCATGCTGCCTGCCCGATTTTTGTCATTTCCCGGTTGTTGAGGCCTGAGGCTACGCTTACTTATCATTCATTTATAACACAATCACTTTGAATGTCACATTGTCAAATCCGTTAATCACTAATTGATTTGCACAAATATATTCTGGATATTATGCTAAGAGAATAAATCTGTTGCCACCATGTATATTTATACAGACAAACATATTCGATCATTGGAAATACTTTGTCAGACATTCGTCTATATAAGTCCGTTCTGGGATTGAATGAAACCGAAGGCATAATTTCCATTAATAGAAAAAGCCCTTGCACTCTACTCCGTCTCTGATTTCCTTCATATAATCTGACTCGCAACGCTACTGCTAATACGGAGTCGTTCTCGGATAATAATCCAATCGGTCTCTCTATATTGACAACGATATTAGCAACACTTCGATAGTCGGTTATTTAACTATCGAAGAAAACAAACAAACATTCATCCATAACAAAAAACTATTGGGCCCCTTAATTAATATTTCATTAATTAAATCACTTCTTCATTTCCTTACCAATATTTGTTAACCAAATATTTTCAATAATCATCTTGGCCTCTTACGCTATTTGGAAAACATTTCCGTATATCGCCTTCTTTTATTTTCTATACTTAGAAAATATATTCTATTTATAATTGGAAAACATTCCAATTACTTGTCTCTTTCACGCCCATTCATTTCTATATTTATGAAATATTTATTTCTATCATTCCAAAATTCCACTTACTTGGATTAAAACGAATGTTGTATAAAACATTGTTACAAACAACCCACAATACTGCATTCAACTAACTCTTATTCAATTATTGATATTCGAGACTGAATCTTGTTATTTATCAGTTAATAATGAAATCAATCAAGTTGGGGGTATAACTACCTCTCAGTCCTTGACTCAAAATATTATTAACTTCAAAACAAACAAGACCGCTAACTCGAGTAATCAACACTATATTAAACCAATTTTCCATTTCGAAAACGTATATCCATTTCTCTTTCTATTTTTACCAGATTTAATTATAGATTTCCTTTTTGTTTATAATACTCTACGTTTATGTTCGCTTCCTTATCGAATTCTATATATATTGATATATAGATTTCTAATTATCATTTTTTCTTAAAAATATTCTAACTCCTTAAATTTCCGGAAAATTTCGCCATAACCTCCTTTATACAGGTCAATAGTTCAAACCTGAACTCGCCTCTTTAGGCCCTTTCCATTCAAAAAGAAAACCAAAAAGCCAAGTGACTTGCGGATTCGGCGCATAAAACCTCATATGAAATTTAAACGTGTACCTTTTTGTCGGGCACTTAAATTATAACTTCATACACTTCATTCAAAACTTGCTTAATATATGTTCACCTGTTTCCAATTTATCCCAACACAATCCGGTCATTTTAACTCAATTTGCTAATTTATTATTTAATTAGCTAATTTACCCATTTCACTTTTATTTGAACATATCATGTTCGTATATATTTTAATTCGCTTATAAACAAGTCGAATTTCATTTCCAACTCAAGTTTCCTTTTCGATTTCGAATAAAATTTCTCAAATCACCTTTACTTATTCAAAGCCCAATTTCTCATCAAATTTCGATTAACTAATTATTATTCAAATTAGTTAATTCTATTCAATAAATTAAAAATATGATTTTTGTTCCAAAAATCATTTCATTACATCACTTGAGTTCGTATTTATTTTACAACTCAAGTCTGTATTTTTTTAATGGAAATTCGGATTTTTATTTACTTAAAATCCTTATATTTATTTAAATAAACCGTTATAGTTTTATAATGGTTATGGCGCTGTTTTTCTGAAAATTTGATTTTGACATAACTCAAAATATATACGACGAAATTCAAATTATTCTCTTCTATTAGAAAACCATTATTAAACTGGTCCTGACGATTCTTGTTTCAAAGAGTTCCAGCTTAAATTGAGTTCTGTATACACAATTGAAGTTCGAAACGCCAAATTATGAACTACCGAGCCGCGGCGAGTTCGGTTTAATTATATTTAAATATAAATGTTTAAACTTCGTTTATAACAAATTTCAACTCTATTCTAATATATTTTTAATATATATTAAATCCAGTTTTCAAATCCAAATTAATATTTCCGATTTTCTCAAATCGTCGATTTTTCATTACTTGGTTATAAATTTGTTTATAACTCAATTTGTTATATTAAATTCCAATTCCTTTTATAAATAAATTATTTATAAAATTCGATATAATCGAATTCCAATTTAAATCCCTTGGATTTGACTTAATTCAGTTTATATTCCGAATATCGAAATAAAACCCGTCGTTCCCTTTCTGAAACGATTTCCAATTCATGGTTAAATTCATATTTGAATTTAAATTTCTAAGTTATCAAATGATAACTTATTTTCC
This sequence comes from Allium sativum, assembly GCA_030737875.1. Classification (NCBI taxonomy): domain Eukaryota; kingdom Viridiplantae; phylum Streptophyta; class Magnoliopsida; order Asparagales; family Amaryllidaceae; genus Allium; species Allium sativum. The sequence continues at coordinate 1,037,616,243 of CM060916.1, read as the reverse complement.
TTAATTTATAAACGTTGGTTATAAATTTAACTTTCTTGTTTTATAAAATAAAACAAGTTTCATTTCAGAATCTGTTTGAAAACCAAACCTTATTTTGGAATATTTTATTTATTATAACTTATCTATATCAATATAGAATCTATTTTCATATTTAACTTTGAACTTCTATTAAATAAAATACTAATATTTTCTTCAGAAAATATTTTATTTAAATAAATTCGATCTAATCGAATTTAAATCATAAATCCATACGGATTTATTTCAATTTACTTTACATTCTGAATATCAGAATAGATTTATCGTTTCTTTTTTAAACTAATTCAATTCCTTTTATAAATTCACCTTTGAATTTATATTTTCCAAATTATCCAAATGATACTTCATTTATAAACATTGTTTATAAATTCACTCCAGTTTCCAGATTTTCCAATGAAGATCATTCCATTTTATTTATAAACGCCGTTTATAAATTTACTTCAGTTTCCTGATTTTTAATTTATAAACATCGTTTATAAATTTCAATACTCTTTTTATTTATTCAAAACAAGTTAATATTTTTAGTCCATTCGAATTTCAATTTCTATTTTTAGAAAAATAGAATTTTCCATTTAAATCTCAAATATTGTTTTCACGATATTTTTATATATCAACATTTTAGCCCAGTGATATTTAAATATCCAAATACACGCAATTATCAAATCACGGGTTTTATAACACATCATATATGATAATATATATGTGAAAACAAACAGTAATAAATTTTTGAGGAATCCAGTTGGATTCCTCCAACCTGTTTTTCCTGCATCCACAGACGTTAGCCAACATAAATAATACCCATCCTGCTTCGAGGCAGAATATATATATATTGTGGGGCACATAGGGAAATCATCCGCTAATGATACCGCGGCATCCGCTAATGATACTACGGGAATCCAACCACCAATATATATATAATAGCCACAAACACCAATCCTTAATAACTAATATATATTTATAATAGCCACAGTAATATTTTAATTCAACCAAACAACCATCAATTATTTTTAATGATTAAAAATAAATCTAAATAATAAATTCTGAGAGAGTTTTACTTATCGTGATTTTTATTGGTATTCCATTTTGATTCTGATCTTTTCTGAATAAAATTCCAAATGGTATGATATTTAATTACGAATCCACTTGTGCCATCCAAATTAATTTATCTTGCCTCTATGATTACAAAATTCATATTTAACAACTCATACTATTATTAATTTAGATTTACTACTAATTAAATAAATAAATTATTCTGTATTTCTTTATATTTTGTAAATCGTGTACCTTACTGCCACTTCGTTTCTAGGTCAGAGAATGAACTTCTTCCAGTTCCGACAGTATGAACCGGTTCTCGCAACATTTCACCATTGCATGCTTTGAATTTTATTATTCGATCAACTCTTTACACACTGCATCCCTTTTTCTTCAAAATATAACTCTCCAGTAAGCAATTGGCCTAACTTAGCACATCCGAAAGTCCACCATTCCCAAAAACTGCTATTGTGATCTTCTGCCTTGAAATTTAAAGCTTAATGCAAACAAACAGAAATCAGGCATCGGATACAACCAGAAAACCTCATTTGAAAATGCAACCACAACCATGACAAGCTCCCTATGATAATCACAGCATTCGAACTTGCTAGAGACTGGAAAAACAAACTCCCACTTTCTAGCATTCAATGAACCCTCATCATCTCCCTTCTTTTCTTTATCATTGACCAGTTTTCCTCCCGTTCACACAACCACAAACTCACGGTCTAACTTTCCCGTAGAAATGCTTCACGGTTCCGAACATCGAACCCTTCAAACCAACTGCTTTAGATCGCTCGTACCCATTTTCGATCATTAACCTTAGCCCAACGCTGCCACATACTTTCGAACACCCAGAACTTAGCTTCCTTGAATCGGCCTCCGACACCACAAACATCCATCGTGATTTCCAAAAAACTACATACCCTGTAAAAATCGTGAAACCTAAATTGAAGTTGTCTTCCCGTTGCACCAGGATCGCGTCTTCGAAATCGAACTCGAGAAACACTACCGAACCCCCTTTCGATGATAAATCAAATCCCATCCCAAACCAGAACCGCACCAAAATCGACTACTTCGGGTTGAAGCCAACGTTCATATGAGTTGATCGATCATAGGCTTGAACGATTTCATTAGGAATTGGATTTTAAATCGATTTGTAGAGAATGGGAATTTTCGATTTCATTCAGTAAGCCGAGGAACCGAAAAATGGGAAGTAAAACAAAAAGGAGGCACTCGCGATTTTCATTTGTTTTGAAATTAAAAGGAGGAATCCATTTTATTGAAGCTTCTGTTTTCTTTAGTTTACAGAAGATCGTAAATGAAAAGAACAAAGGAGGATTAGTCGCGATTTTATAGCTGAAGAAAACTTGGTCATTAAGGAATTTGTTTGTAGGCGGGTACAAGGTAGGGTACGTTGAGTACACCATTCATTAAATGCGATTTGATTTTGATTTAACCCGATTTGAAATAAAGAGATCTTGGTTTCTTTTAAACAGATTCTGATTTGATCTTATCCACTAAAATTATCTCGGGGTTCAAATTTTGAAATCATGAACCGCTATTTTAATGTACCAACCGACGTTTCAATATTATAGCGTTATACTGAACTCAACAGAATATACTCTAAAATTTAATTTGAACGTATATACCATATTAAATTAATATAATATAATTGAAATTCAGAAACTGTTAATTTTCTGATAATAAATTATTTATTTTTATCGTTTATTATCGAATATAATTTTTATGATCATTTGAAATATTTTGACTCCGTTTTATTATCGAATTGAATTACGTCAAGTTCTCGTATTACTACAATTATTTTAGATTCAATAATTATATACATATTTATATATTCAAAATAAATCGTATATCGATTATTAAATCGATAAATCATTATAAAAATCGATTTATATTATCAATTTAATATTTAAAACCATATTAAATATTAAAAATAAATTGTTTGAAAAATCCGGGTCGTTACATTCTTCCCCCCTTAAAAGAATTTCGTCCCCGAAATTAGTAAGGTAGGAAAAATGCTACATACTCATTAACTTTTGAAAATTCACTTATGTTGAAACTCAACTTTTCGTATTTCTACAAATTTAATTCTTACCAAAACTTTTGGTTTTCATTCATATTGCCCACCATATATGCTTACATTAATTTAATTTAAATGATTTATAATTAATATATTGACATCCAATTCATATTCCCTTCATATGAATTTAAATTCATTCAAATTGATTTTAAATCAATTTATTCATTTCAATTCATTTAACTTGCTTAAGTTAAATTTAAATTCCAGAATTTGAATTCCCGAGTTTTCATTTCAAATTCTTTTGAAATCACAAAAATGTATACATATATTTATAACCATCCCAAATTCAAAACATTTGAGTTTCAAACCATCTTGTTTTCTTTCAAACAAATATCCACCAAAAGTTTGCTATGGTAGCAATCCATCACTTAGAAACTCGAAAATGAATACTGATGATGCTGCAGTCATTATCAGAATTATTTTCCAGCCACTGAAGCGAGTTTAGTGCTTTCAAATTCCATTCAAAACGATTTTTTTAAAAAATCCCATTCCAAACAAAGCTATATGATTTTAATATACTTCAAAAATATTTTCCAACTTCCCAGGATTTAAAAATTCAAATTCTGGTTTGAATTAATTTTTAATCCATCTCATTTGTATATACCATTCATATACAAATTTTATTTGGCTATATATAACCATTACAATTTTATAATCTTATTTGACTATAATATTAACATCCAACACATCCATATATTATAATAATTTCAGAAAATTATTCTTTTTCTATCAAAAATAGAATTTTTGGGTAAAATTATTTCATTTACCCACTAAAAAAAATATTGTGTTCAATCTTCTATTCGAGCATTTAGAAATTCCTATCGACTTTGTGGCATCCCACTATTCGATCAGAATTCATAAGCTACTCAAAAGACTAGCCAACATAATAAAAATAATTTTTTTATATCAATTAACAAATACGCCCTCTCGTATATACACACTCAACTCATTCTAGGGTATTACTGACCCTATCTCTAATGAGCACAACCCCACCAAAGCCTAGGTATTCGCTCAACCTAAGCTCTGATACCAACTGTAATGTCCCGCAAATCCGTAATATCAGAGTTGACTACATACATCATACATCCAACCCAAATATCATGAAAATACGAATCATTTTTTTAAGAAGAAAAAGGTAGAAGAAGAACAGAAATAACAACACAGAATCTCACATCACAGCGGAACAAAATATAATATATCATAACTTTTGAATACAAAATTCTAAATTTATAACATACGCTTATCAGAGTACAACACTTACGGCACAGCGGAAATAAAAACACTATATATCTACTAACACTAAAGCCTCCTGCTCCAAGCTCCTTTAGATAGATCTGTAAAGTCTGAACTACTTGATTGCCCGTACAAATTTAGGCACCCAAGAGTTTAGGTAAAACAAAACAAAATAAACTCCGGGTCAGTCATGGGACTGGTATGAGTAAACAATTTAAAACAGTTTCAGAAACTAAATGATATCTCATAAGACCATGCCGTATAACACGGAACAGGTTTTTTCCCTTATGAGAATCCAAAACACTTGATTTAACTTACAAATCCTTTTGAAAGAAAACAATAATCTTTGTATCAAAACTCCTTTGATATTATAATAATGTCTAAATCAAATAAATAGAATCTAGTGGAACGTTTGCATCTCACTGTCCACATATATGATATACAATCAAAACCACAAGCACTAATTTGGTAATGAATTTCCAACTATGACAAGGTATGGAATCACCTTCCGATAGTGTATCTCTAGAGGAGAATACACTGGGTTCAACAAGAACATCTTGTAATCCGGCCACACATGACCGACCACTCATTTCGCTTGAGTGTATCGAATGTACATCACCAACGGTTGGGATCAGCAACCATTTCCCGAATGGGACAACATCGGATATAATAAGGAATTAAATGAATCTCTAGATAGGTGATAATACACCCTAATGGAAGCTACCCACATAGCCATGTTGGCTGTCCGATTTTTGTCATTTCCTGGTTGTTGAGGCCTGAGGCTACGCTTACTTATCATTCATTTATAACACAATCACTTTGAATGTCACATTGTCAGATTTGTAATCACTAATTGATTTTCATAAATATATTATGGATATTATGCTAAGAGAATAAATCTGTTGCCACCATGTATATTTATATAGACCAACATATTCGATCATTGGAAATACTTTGTCATACATTCGTCCATATAAGTCCGTTCTAGGATTGAACGAAACCGAAGGCACAATTTCCATTAATAGAAAATCCCTTGCACTATACTCCGTCTCTGATTTCCTTCATATAATCTGATTCGCAATGCTACTGCCAATACGGAGTGGTTCTCAGATAATAATCCAACCGGTCTCTCCATATTGACAACGATATTGGCAACACTTCGATAGTCGGTTATTTAACAATCGAAGAAAACAAACAAACATTCATCCACAACGAACAACTACTGGGCCCCTTAATTAATATTTCATTAATTAAATCACTTCTTCATTTCCTTACCAATATTTGTTAACCAAATATATTCAATAATCATCTTGGCCTCTTACGCTATTTGGAAAACATTTCCATATATCGCCTTCTTTTATTTTCTATACTTAGAAAATATATTCTATTTATAATTGGAAAACATTCCAATTACTTGTCTCTTTCACGCCCGTTCATTTCTACATTTAGGAAATATTTATTTCTATCTTTCCAAAATTACACTTACTTGGATTAAAACGAATGTTGTATAAAACATTGTTACAAAAACCCACAATACTGCATTCAACTAACTCTTATTCAATCAATGATATTCGAGACTGAATCTTGTTATTTATCAGTTAATAATGAAATCAATCAAGTTGGGGTATAACTACCTCTCGGACCTTAACTGAAAATATTATTAACTTCAAAACAAACAAGACCGCTAACTCGAATAATCAAAGCCATAATAAACCAATTTTCCATTTCTAAAACATATATCCATTTCTATTTCTATTTTTACCAGGTTTAATTATAGATTTCCTTTTTGTTTATAATACTCTATTTTTAAGTTCGCTTCCTTATCGAATTCTATATATATTGATATATAGATTTCTAATTATCAATTTTTTCTTAAAAATATTTTAACTCCTTAAATTTCCGGAAAATTTCGCCATAACCTCCTTTGTACGGGTCAATAGTTCAAACCTCAACTCGCCTCTCTAGGCCCTTTCCATTCAAAAAGAAAATCAAAAAGCCAAGTGACTTGCCGATTCGGCGCATAAAACCTCATATGGAATTTAAACGTGTACCTTTTTGTCGGGCACTTAAATTATAACTTCATACACTTCATTCCAAACCTGCTTAATCTATGTTCACCTGTTTCCAATTTATCCCAACTCAATCCAGTCATTTTAACTCAATTTGCTAATTTATTCTTTAATTAGCTAATTTGCCCATTTCACTTTTATTTGAACATATCATGTTCGTATATATTTTAATTCGCTTATAAACAAGTCAAATTTCATTTCCAACTCAAGTTTCCTTTTCGATTTCGAATAAAATTTCTCAAATCACCTTTACTTATTCAAAGCCCAATTTCTTATCAAATTTCGATTAACTAATTATTATTCAAATTAGTTAGTTCTATTCAATAAATTAAAAATATGATTTTTGTTCCAAAAATCATTTCATTACATCACTTGAGTTCGTTTTATTTTACAACTCAAGTCTGGATTTTTCTATTGGAAATTCGGATTTTTATTAACTTAAAATCCTTATGTTTATTTAAATAAATCGTTATAGTTTTATAATGGTTATGGCGCTGTTTTCCTAAAAATTTGATTTTGACATAAATCAAAATCTATACGATGAAATTCAGATTTTTCTCTTCCATTAGAAAACCATTATTAAACTGGTCCTAAAGATTCTTGTTTCAAAGAATTCCGACTTAAATTGAGTTCTGTATACTCAGTTGAAGTTCGAAACGCCGAATTACGAACTATCGCGCCGCGGCGAGTTCAGTTTAATTATATTTAAATATAAACGTTTAAACTTCGTTTATAATAAATTTCAACTCTTTTCTAATATATTTTTAATATATATTAAATCCAGTTTTCAAATCCAACTTAATATTTCCGATTATCTCAAATCGTCGATTTTTCATTACTTGGTTATAAATTTGTTTATAACTCAATTTGCTATATTAAATTCCAATTCCTTTTACAAATAAATTATTAATAAAATTCGATATAATCGAATTCCAATTTAAATCCCTTGGATTTGACTTAATTCAGTTTATATTCCGAATATCGAAATAAACCCGTCGTTCCCTTTCTGAAACAATTTCCAATTCATGGTTAAATTCATACTTGAATTTAAATTTCTAAGTTATCAGATGATAACTTATTTTCCTTAATTTATAAACGTTGTTTATAAATTTAACTTTCTTGTTTTATAAAATAAAACAAGTTTCATTTCAGAATCTGTTTGAAAACCAAACCTTATTTTGAAATATTTTATTTATTATAACTTATCTATATTAATATAGAATCTATTTTCATATTTAACTTTAAACTTCTATTAAATAAAATCCTAACATTTTCTTCTGAAAATATTTTATTTAAATAAATTTGATCTAATCGAATTTAAATCATAAATCTATACGGATTTATTTTAATTTACTTTACATTCTGAATATTAGAATAGATTTATCGTTTCTTTTTTAAACTAATTCAATTCCCTTTATAAATTCACCTTTGAATTTATATTTTCCAAATGATACTTCATTTATAAACAACGTTTATAAATTCACTCCAGTTTCCAGATTTTACAATGAAGATCATTCCGTTTTATTTATAAACACCGTTTATAAATTTACTTCAATTCCCTGATTTTTAATTTATAAACATCGTTTATAAATTTCAATACTCTTTTTATTTATTCAAAACAAGTTAATATTTTTAGTCCATTCGAATTTCTATTTCTATTTTTAGAAAAATAGAATTTTCCATTTAAATCTCAAATATCGTTTTCACGATATTTTTATATATCAACATTTTAGCCCAGTGATATTTAAATTTCCAAAAACACTCGATTATCAAATCACGGGTTTTATAACACATCATATATGATAATATATATGTGAAAACAAACAGTAATAAATTTTTGGGGAATCCAGCTGGATTCCTCCAACCTGTTTTTCCTGCATCCACAGACGTTAGCCAACAAAAATAATACCCATCCTGCTTCGAGGCAGGATATCGCTGTATGAAGGTCATCCACTATATATATTGTGGGGGCACATAGGGAAATCATCCGCTAACGATACCGTGGCATCCGCTAATGATACTGCGGGAGTCCAACCACCGATATATATATATATATATATATATATTTATAATAGCCACAAACACCAATCCTAAGTAACTAAAATATATTTATAATAGCCACAGTAATATTTTAATGCAACCAAACAACCATAAATTATTTTTAATGATTAAAAATAATTCTAAATAATAAATTCTGAGAGAGTTTTACTCACCATGATTTTTATTGGTATTCCATTTTGATTCCGATCTTTTCTGAATAAAATTCCAGATGGTATGATATGTAATTACGAATCCACTTGTGTCCAAATGAATTTATCTTGCCCCTATGATTATAAAATTCATATTTAACAACTCATACTATTATTAATTTAGATTTACTACTAATTAAATAAATAAATTATTCTGTATTTCTTTATATTTTGTAAATCGTGTACCTTACTGCTACTTCATATATAAGTCAGAGAATGAACCGGTTCTCGAAATATTTCACCATTGCATGCTTTGAATTTCATTATTTGATCAACTATTTACACACTGCATCCCTTTTGCTTCAAAATATAACTCTCCAGTAAGCAATTGGCCTAACTTAGCACATCCGAAAGTCCACCGTTCCCAAAAACTGCTATTGTGATCTTCTGCCTTTAAATTTAAAGCTTAATGCAAACAAACAGAAATCAAGCATCTGATACAACCAGAGAACCTCATCTGAAAATGCAACCACAACCATGACAAGCTCCCTATGATAATCACAGCAGTCGAACTTGCTGAAGACTGGAAAAAAAAAACTGCTACTTTCTAGCATTCAATGAACCCTCATCATCTCCCTTCTCTTCTTTATCGTTGACCAGTTTTCCTCCCGTTAACACAACCACAAACTCATGGTCTAACTTTCCCGTAGAAATGCTTCACGGTTCAGAACATCGAAGCCTTCAAACCAACTGCTTCAAATCGCTCGTACCCATTTCCGATCATTAACCTTAGCCCAACGCTGCCACAAACTTTCGAACACCCAGAACTGAGCTCCCTTGAATCAGCCTCCGGCACCACAAACATCCATCGTGATTTCCAAAGAACTACTTACCCTGTAAAAATTGCGAACCCTAAATCGAAGTTGTCTTCCCGTTGCACCAGGATCGCGTCTTCGAAATCGAACTCGAGAAACACTACCAAACCCCCCTTTCGATGATAAATCGAATCGCATCCCAAACCAGAACCGTACCAAAATCGACTATTTCGGGTTAAAGCCAACGTTCATATGAGTTGATCGATTACAGGCTTGAACGATTTCATTAGGAATTGGATTTTAAATCAATTTGTAGAGAATGGGAATTTTCGATTTCATTCAGTAAGCTGAGGAACCGAAAAATGGGAAGTAAAACAAAAAGGAGGCACTCGCGATTTTCATTTGTTTTTAAATTAAAAGGAGGAATCCATTTTATTGAAGCTTCTATTTGCTTTAGTTTACAAAAGATCGTAAATGAAAAGAACAAAGGAGGATTAGTCGCGATTTTATAGCTGAAGAAAACTTGGTCATTAAGGAATTTGTCTGTATGCGGGTACAAGGTAGGATAGGTTAAGTACACCATTCATTAAATGCGATTTGATTTTGATTTAACCCAATTTGAAATAAAGAGATCTTTATTTATTTCAAACAGATTCTGATTTGATCTTCGATTCGATTTTGATCTTATCCACTAAAATTATCTCGGAGTTCGCAACTTGAAATCACGAACAGCTATTCTAATGTACCAACCGACATTTCAATATTATAGTGTTATGCTGAACTCAACAGAATATACTCTAAAATTTAATTTGAACGTATATACCATATTAAATTAATATAATATAATTTAAATTCAAAAACCGTTAATTTTCTGATAATAAATTATTATCTTTTATTATCAAATACAATTTTTTTTGACCATTTGAAATATTTTGACTCCGGTTTATTATCGCATTGAATTACTTCAAATTCTCGTATTACTATAATTATTTTAGATTCAATAATTATATATATATATATATTCAAAATAAATCGTATATCGATTATTAAATCGATAAATCATTATAAAAATCGATTTATATTATCAATTTAATATTTAAAACCATATTAAATATTAAAAATAAATTGTATGAAAAATCCGAGTCGTTACAGTTAAGTACTTTAATTATGTTTCACACGCTACCCATGTTACCCACTTAACCCTTTATTATCCCCATGTCTAATCACATGTCTTATCTTGGTTAAGTGTTCATTAATTCATTATAACCATAACCTTGCAAGACCTCCCACATTAGATTACTGTTTTGCTGTTGCTGGATATGCCGGGTGGTTCCGGGCGGGCTTATACCGCAATCTGAATCTAACCTCGTGTCTTTGCATTATTACGCATCTAATTTCTGCCTTTGACCTCTCACATTAGATTACCGTTTTGCGGTTGTTGGATATGTCGGGCGGTTCCAGGCAGGCTTATACCGTAGTCCGAATCTGACCTCGTGTCTTAGACGTTCGTTATCACTTTCTTGATTCAAGCCCCAATTTCAAATCTTGGATTATAATATATTCCAATCACCCATAACTTACAATCTAAATTATGTTTATAATTTAAATCTCATGTGTGTACAAGTTATTCCAAATTATGCCCAAACTAATTTCCATAGCCATCAACAATTTATGCTAAATCTCATTTTATTACATATTTCCCAAACTTTTCCCAATCATTCCAACGTTATTCGTACGTAAATATCAATGCAATATGCTTAGGCTTGAAGTTAGCCTAATATCAAAAGAAAAAAGGAAAAGAAGAAGGGGAGAGAATCAAAACATCAAAATTGGCATAAACATATAAATAGGCATGTGAAATGAATAACGACAAAATAGATCAGATAGGCATATGATGATAGCAATTGGGTATGAATCTGAAGGATAACAAATTACAGAACTTGATATGATTCATCTTATTTATAGGCATATACATCAGATCCAATTTTCAATCCTATCACAATTACTTTTTAATTTAATTATATGCGAAAGTGACATAAACTCACAACGATTGGATCTAAAAGAAGAGAAATAGGCTTTGTTGTAGCAGATCTTGATCTTAGAATATCCTTATTTTGATTTTTAGATCTGATCCTCCAATTTGACTTGATGGAGAAGAAAAAATAAATTAATTTCAGACGAAGCAGCAGCATGGAGGCACCATGGATTAGGGTTGAATGAGATTAGGGTTAGGTTTTGGTGTTTATTTATAGATGTATTAGGTGAATTAGGATCTTTAGATTAGATTAGAAACCATCAGAACCGTTCAGATTAAAAAGACATGTCATCGTGGAACTCTCCAGAATTCCGCAGATCTGGCTCGGCCTGGACGCACTTCCTAGGTGCGCCAGTGCAATTTTGTTCTGGCGCACTTCACAAGTGCACTAGTTATCCTGGCCTGTTTCCTAATTGTTCTGGAAAACTTCCATCGTCCATAACTCCTTCATAAGGTATCCGTTTTACGCAAACTTGGACTCTATCTCAAGCAAAATTCCGAGATGAATGCAATGGTGTAACCCATTACACTTAATTCTTCTTTTAAAAATTAATTATTCTTTAATTATCTCTTATGTCATGTTTTAAAATTACGGGTTGTTACACCAAGAAAATAAGATAATTCTCCTATATGGGACATTTCAAATTCCTTGGTTACTATTTCTGAAAATTCTTGACATAGTTTTTCGTTAGTAGAACCAAAAATAATATCGTCTACGTATATTTGAATTATTAATATACCCATTTTAGATCTTTTTATAAATAGTATTTGATCAACTATTCCAATTTGAAATCCTTAACTTACACGATAATTTTTAAGACGTTCATACCAAGCACGGGGTGCTTGTTTTAGACCATATAGAGCCTTTTTTAACTTATATATGTGATCAGAAAAAAAATCATGTATAAATAAGGGTGGTTGTTCAGTTAATACATTTTCTTTTATATTTCCATTTAAGAAAGCACTTTTTACGTCCATTTAATATAGTTTAAAGTTAAAAAACAGGCATAGGCTAGTATGACACGAATTGCCTCTAATCTGGCGACCAGAGCAAATGTTTCTTCATAGTCTATTCTTTCTTCTTGATTATATCCTTGTGTGACTAATCTAGCTTTATTTTCAGTTATATTTCCTAATTCGTCGACTTTATTTTTATATACCCAATTCGTACCAGTGACTGCTTGATCAGTTGGTCTAGGAACTAATTCTCAAAATTCAATGCATTCAAATTAGTTGTGCTCTCCTTGTATAGCTATAATCTGGTTGTCATCAGTAGAGGCTTCTTTTGCATTTTTGGGTTCTATATTAGATATAAAAGCTACGTGACTTACAAGATTTAATTGATTTCTAGTTCGTACATTTGAACTAATTTCTCCAATAATATTTTGAACCAGATGATTCCATAATATTTGTTGTGGAAATCTTAATTCATTATTATTATGAACAATATTTTTATATATTATAGTATTTATACTAGAGTTTTCATCTTGAATAACATTTTCATTTTCTATATTAATGTTTTCATTATTTTCACTTTCACTAGTATTTTTATTATAAAAAATAACATCTTCTTATTTCTATTATGATTATTGTAAATAAAGTTTTCATCTTCTCTATTATTTTGATCATAGTTTTCATCTTCTCTAGCATTGATCTTTTTATAATTTCATTTTTATATGAAATTTGATTAAAATTCTCATCAAAAGATACGTGAATAGCTTCTTCTATTTTATTTGTTCTTTTATTAAAAATTCGATAAGCTTTGCTTCGATCCAAATATCTGAGGAATATTCCTTCATTGAATTTTGAATCGAATTTTCCAAGCTGATCTCTTATGTTTAAAACAAACATTTTAAACCAAAGATTTTAAAATACGAAATATTTGGTTTTCTACCAACAAAAAGTTCATAAGGGGTATTTTTCATAAGTGGTTGAATAGAAACACGATTCAATACGTAATATGCTATTGCAACTGCTTCTGCCCAGAAATGTTTAGGTAACATGCTTTTAGTTAGTAACATTCTAGCACATTCTTGTAACATTATATTTTTTTTCATTCTACAATTCCATTTTGTTGCCGAGTTCTAGGAAACAATTTTTTTTTAGAAAATACCTTTCTTTTTGCAGTATTGATCGAATATTTCGTTTTCGAATTCACCTCCGCGGTCACTTCTTATATTTTTATATTAAACCCTTTTAAATTTTGAATTCTTGTAAAAAACTTTTAAAATAATCAAAATATCACTTTAATTTTCCATAAAAATCATCCAAGTATATTTAGAAAAATCATCAACATTTTTTTTAAATCATCAATAATTATAAATAATATCTATTATGATTTATGGATTGAACTTGGGTTGGTTCAAATAGATCCGTATGAAGTAGTTATAATGCTAAAATGACCTTTTTAGATTTAAATGGTGATTTTGTTAATTTACCTAATTGACAAGCGTCACAAGGATTATTAACTTTGAATTTCATTTTCGGTAAACCATTCACTAATTCATTTTTTCAAGAAAAAAAAAATATGTAAAAAACCTTTTGTGTCATAGCGAAGGATCAATTTCTTTGGCTAATAAACACATATCTGGATTATTATTTATTTTTATATTTAAAATGTATATATTTTTATCTCTATTTCCTTTAAAAATGATATTTTGATTTTTATCAGAGATGCATCATTTATTTTCAAAAAAAATAAAATTAAAACCTTTATCACACAACTGACTTATACTAAGTAGATTATGTTTTAAATCCTTAACTAATTGGAATCATTAATGAGATGTAAATTAGATATACTGTAATTTCTCACATAGCCTTTGTTGATGATGTAACCCTTGGAATTATCTCCAATAGTGATGGTTTCTCCTTTTGAGTAGATTATATTTGTCACCATTTCTTTATCTTCTGTCATATGTTTTGAGCAACAACTATTGAATATCCACTTTCCAATTTTCTTGAATGGGGCCTGCAAAAAATAAGTAATGACGTTGGTACCCACTTTTAATAGAGTCTTAAGAGTTAGGTTTTAGGAAACCAAACCCAAGAGGGTTCAGTATCCCTTTTATAAATATAATTTTTATTTTTATGAACAGTTTTTAAAAATGATTTTATATTTTTTATTCCTTATCAAAAAATTATTTGTTTTAGGAACCCATATGTTAATAGTTTTAGAAACCGCTTTTCTTATTGAAGGTTTTGATGAACTATTAGGTTTAGGCTTCTTTTTATTTATTTATTTTTAGGTTGAATATCAGACTTCTTTTTGTATCATAGTCCTCTCTTGCTAGATGTAGGTTGAGAATTTTCTATAATTTTAGATAAATTCTCCCTTTCTTAATTAAAAAGAATGCGAACCCGTGCTACACACACAGTTACCATTAAAAAAATTATTGCAACTCCTAGTGATTAGCTATGATAATTACTTAAGTTGCACATACTTTAACAGAAGTGTTTCTTTGTGCGTGTAATATGAAATTGGTATGGTTGTAATTATTTGATTATTATTAGTTGATGTTATGAGGTTTTCTCATCATGATGAGGTTAACCAACAACTATTTTGGAATTTCTATCTCCATTATCTGAATTTTACATCTACTACTCATGATTTCACGATTTATAATTAGCTGTCAAATGCTCCATAAAGACTGGGCTTAACCAAAAGGTCAAGATAAATGATGGAATTGTCTTAGTAAGTGGTTTAACAACGAACAAAAACTAGCAAAGAAGATTCTGTAGTCTAGAAAATGGAGTTCCACATGCTAGTTTATGCTTGGTAAGAAAATCAATGTAACAAAACACATGACAGTTCCACATTCTAGTTTATATAATTTCTAGCAGGAACCAATGCTCAAAAAAGAAACCCAATGCACAATTCTTAATCATATAATGGCATGGCCTAATGATAAGCAGATGAAAAAACAAGTATATTTCTTTAATTTTGTAGCGTACAACATTTACCACCAAAAGTAGTGGTTCATAAACAATAAATAGAAAATTCTCCATAGACAATTAAAGGATATTTGATTTAGTAACATTTACACTGAAAAAGGATCTTCAACGAAGGAAGAGAAGGAAGGTAAGCATCTTTGCTGAACTGGCCTGTAAGTATTTAATTCCTCTTCAAGTTTGTATATCTTTGTTTAGCAGATCATCTGCAAAATTCACAACTCCATCACTTCGCTCGAAACTTATATTTGAATGGAAAAATAGATCATATGCTCTCAGCTTATCTATGATTTTTAAATAACTTCCAGATCCTGCATAGTAAACTGTTTCTAAATAAGAGTACAGCAGGAGAAAAAGTTGTACATAACTGGTAAATGTTTGACAATAATGTCCTACACTGTATACTATTTCATTCGAATATGGCATATTAAAATTGTTAATCCAGTGTATTGTACACTTTATTGATGTGCGAGAAGATTTCGCGAATGCGGAAGCACAATAAAAAAGATCTAGATTTTCCAATTGAACATCAATCTAATTTGTAATTATTCTATTACATCAAACAAATAGTAAATAACTATAACAGAGAAACAAAGAAACACACAGTATTTATACCGGTTCCACTATCATAGAGATAGTGCACGTCCAGTCCAAAAGAGAGAGATTTTATTCCACATGAGAGAATTACAAGAGATTACAAAATAAGAGTTTACATATCCAAACCTCAAATAGGATTAACAAAAAGAGACACCATTGGGGATCACTGGCTCCATGCCAGGATGAGTTTACACTAAAGTCTTATAACACTCCGAAATTCCCTGGTCTTCGAAGAGACGAAAAAGCCCAGACTGAGTTGAGAACACGACAAATAAGAACACAAACAATAGAACATTTCATTGCTATTACAACAATTTACATTAGAGTACAAGATATCAGAGTAAAAATAAATAATATACAGCAGAAAAGTATCATAGATTTAAATTACAAAGCAGCGGGAAAAATAATACATAACACAACTGAAAGAAATACAAGTATGCAGAGCTTTCCGAATATAGCTCTAGCTGTAGTTCCAGAATCCTGGGAAAATAATATCTGCAAAACTCAAACAACAAGCTGCCCGTGTGGAAAATATAGGAACCCAGAGTTTGGGTAGAAACGATAAACTCGAGTCAGTCTTGGGACTGGTGTGAGAACTCAAAACAGTTATTAAACTTTGAAATAAGGTAAATCAAGGGACCATGCCATATAAAACGGAATGGGTTTACCCCCATGAATACCGGTGCATAAACAACAACTAATAATAGTCATATGGATCTACAGTGCATCACACAACATGCAATTTTCCAGTCTACCCATTTAGGCTTAAACCCCAAATTTAGATTTTTCGAAATCCAATTCACTTTACAGAAATTATTCCTTTGGGCTTTATTCCCGAATTCTTACTTCCAATCATTTAAAATACATATCTAGATTTCATATCAAAGTAGATTTCACTTCGGGATCTCAAACCAAAATCTTTGGAAATATGAATTCCCAAACATTACAATGCATACAAACAAGTATGCAACCAAATATCAGGCTCCCCTTAGACAAGGAAAAGGGTCCTACCTTACTAACTTGATATATATATGTGTGCACCTCCCACGATGGAGCCGGCCACACTGATGATGCACCTCCCACGCCCTCGGGGAAATATACAGCCCAAAGCCATTTAAGGCTATAATACCCATACTTTTAGTCGTCTAGGTTACCAGAATCTTTAGCCACATACTAAATCATTTTTATATCCCGAAGTAGGAAAAACCATTTCACAACATAATAATCACAAGTACTTTCCAAAATATAGTACTTTACATTAGCAATTCACACATATGATCAGTCACTATTAGTCACATAACCTTTGAGCTCGTACGACTCAAAGAAGGGTATTAAGCAAGAGAATAAATTCTTCGCTGTTAGGGATATCTGAATGGATCCTTTAGGCAAAGCAAACACTAGAGGGGGGTTGAATAGTGTTTGTAAGAATTTAAATAAAACTAAAATCTAGAGAGAACTATGGGATGAATCAAACACCAAAACATAATCACAGACACAGATTCAAACACGGGTGCAAAATAAACACAAACAAAAGTGCAGAAAAGGAAAGAACACACTGGATTTTATATTGGTTCGAATCACTCCTACGTCTAGTTCCGCACAAGCCTGGATTGTGCAGATTTTTATTACTATTTTCAAATAGCCAAATACAACCTCCTTGATTTCACGGCTCAACAAGGAGACACCGACTCCTGTCCCTTGATTCACGGCTCAACAAGGGCACACAGACTCCTATTCCTTGATTTCACGGCTACAAGGATACACTGATTACTCTTTGACTTACAAACATGATTTATTCAACCTAAATAATTACAAAACAGCCGTATAACTCTTCAATAACACTTGATTCAGAGAGTGTAAAGAGAAGAAGTTTGATCAAATCAGAAGTGAATTCGGCAGAGTATAAGTGTAAAAACCATAAAAATGATTAAGAATAACGGTAGGATGAAAGAGGATGAAGATAGAGAAGAAGAGATATTAAAAAATTGGTTTTAAACTCTTTTTATAGAGTATGAAGGGTTGCAACGGTTCTGAAGCGTTTCAAATAGTGAAAATACACTTCCCTTCAAAATTAGAAAAATAGCTGTTATATGTCGACATACATATTTTGCTATGTCGACATAGTCATATATAATTTTCATTTTCAAAGCATTTTTCAAGTATTTTGATATAAAATTAATTCTGAAAATTCTAATGTTGTAAATCAATATTATATGATAGAAAAACATATGAAAACAAATATTGAACTATATAAATATATTTATAAAATTATAAGGTTTTAAACTATATAAAATATAAATAAATTATATATAAAAACTTAAATTTGAAAAACAAATAATAATAATAGAAACAAATATAAAAACAAAATAGAGAGGATTGAAAATAAATTAGAAAAACAAAATAGAGAGGATTAAGAAAAGAATGGAAAATTCAGAATTTGAATTTGAATTTGAATTTGGATTTGAACCTGGAGTGCTATTTAGAGTCTTACAAAATCTAGACTCTATAATTATATTAATCTTGAAATCTTGATTACTCATGAGTCTTGAATCTACTCTAAATTCTGAATTTCTAAAAGCTCTTAAACTGTACAGTCTTCAGTATTAATTCATGTATACAAATCCTTCGTACGTATATATATATATACATATTCTAGATAAAGATGTTAGTATATATTTTATAATCAATGATAATTGAAATAAGTTGTCGTCATCAAAACTCGATTCTCCAACAATCTCCCCATTTTTTGTGACGACAAGTTTAATTTATAAAATATCATACCTGTGTATACCTATTTGATGATGATCCTCTTGTACTCCACATGTCTATAAGAATTCTATAAAACTATGCCTATATTTTATAATTTCTCCCCTTTTGCTATTATCAAAAAGAAAAATTAAAGATACTCCCCCTAAGTT
The DNA here is from genome assembly GCA_030737875.1 of Allium sativum. Lineage (NCBI taxonomy): Eukaryota > Viridiplantae > Streptophyta > Magnoliopsida > Asparagales > Amaryllidaceae > Allium > Allium sativum. Next base: position 1,037,597,270 of record CM060916.1, on the reverse strand, counting down.
AAACAATTGTAGAATCTAAGTAATATTCCTGAAAGTACTCCCCCTAAATTTAATAACTATTTCTAATTAGATTACTCCCTCTTAATCTGATAATCATATATTTATGTTATAGAAGGTTAGAACAATATTAATCATAAACGACAATTAAAGAAACACGTGTACGTATACATGGATTTATATGTAACGACCACGAGATTTTCGACCCCGAAAATTGACATAAAACATAATGTCGACTAATCAGACATCGAAAACACCGGATCATTCAGAGAAGAAGAAAACAACTGAACAAAATCAGAGTAAACACGAATCTCACAGCGGAACGAAATAAAATAGATTATATACACAACTTTGAATCATGAAACTGTATTTTATATACATGCCATATCAGAGTATAACACATGATATATCACAGCGGAAATAATCTTTAAATAACTAACAGTGGAGCCTGCTGCTTCGAGCTCCTCCAAGTGAATCTGTAAAATCCTGAAACACTTGACTGCTCGTACAAATTTGGGCACCCAAGAGTTTGGGGTAAAACAAAACAAAATAAACTCTGGGTCAATCATGGGACTGGTGTGAGTAAACTTCAACCATTCGGTTTAACTTTGAATAATCTTTTTGAAAGAAAAGGATAATAGTAAGACCAGCCCGCACGTAAACATGGAAGGTTTTTACCTTACTATAACCCAAAACTTTTTCAAAAATCAATAGTTTTCTGATATTATAATAGTGTTTAATCACAAATAAATAAAATTTAGCAGAACGCTTGCATCTAACGCTCCATATATATATATATATATATAATACAATCAAAACCGCGGGATCTTATTGGAGATTGGATTCCGACTGACAAGGTATGGAACCACCTGCCGATAGTGTATCTCTAGAGAGGAATACACTGGGTTCAACAAGAACGTCTTGCAACCCGGCCACACATGACCGACCACTCATTTCTCTTGAGTGTATCGAATATATTGTCACCTACGGTTGCTAGCAACATAACCGTTTCTGGGAGATACAGAAGCTAAAAGAAGTAACAAATATGAATATTCTCTAGATGGTGACAATAAACCCTAATGGGTGCGACCCACATAGCCTTGTTGCCTGCCCGATTTTTGTCGTTTCCCGGTTGATGAGGCTTGAGGCTATAACGTATCTCTTGACAAATCACACCTTCACTTTCTTTGAATGCCACATCGTCATACCCGCCAAATCACATATTGATTTCCAAAAATATCACGGGTATAAAGAGCTAAGAGGAACGAATTCCTCTGCCACCAGACGTAATACTTTTAAGAGATCAACCGTACTTGATTTATTAGGTATACTCTGTCAGACACTTGCCCATACAAGTTGTCCTGGGACTGGACAAACATAAAGCACCATTCTGGAATAGAACGACCCTTTCATTTCACTCCGTCTTCAATTGTCTTCAGCATAATCACATTCGCAGCGCTTATACCTATACGGAGTGGTTTTCAGATAATATATCCAACCGGTCTCCCTGTATTGACAACGTTGGTCAAAATACTTTGATAGTTGGTTATTTAACTATCGAAGTAAAATAAACATCCATTCAAATGTACAACTAAACATCACACAACCACGGGCACTTTTTATTTAACATTCATTTTTATTATCCAAATTCTCATATCTTACCAGATATTTTTCAAACCCCGTTTTAGTCTGTTTTTACACTTCTTGGAAAACATTCCCAGTTATTATAAATTCTTATTCTCTCATGTTCCAGAAAATATACGTTATTAACGTTCGAAACATTTACATTCTTTTCACATTCTCTATTTTCTATACTTGGATCATATACCCTATCTACATTGGAAAAATATTCCAATTACATTAAAAACATTTTAATCTGCTTAGCGTTAATTTTTAAAACATTATTCACTTTAAAATGTGAATATCATATCTATTAATGAAATCTGAACACCTTTATCAACTAACTCTTTATTCGAGTAATAAATACCCTTATCTCATTTAACGAAATCTCTTCATAATTTTATATTTCCATTTCTCCTTATAAACTCTGTTTCTAAGTCAATTTCTTGTCGAAATCAAGTTTATAACTAAATGTTGATTACATATCCTTATTCTAATCTATTGCTTTAAAATAAAGATTAACTATCCTATCAGATTATAATTCCTAAAATAATTTACTTTAATACATTCGACATCGTCGAATTATAGATCCAATTCCTAATAGTGTTATATATAAAGATCACGCTTAAGCTTGGTCAACAACGTTAGTTTGTCGTTATAGTTCGAAAACTTGTCATACGTTGTAATATTCCCTTTTATAACTAATCTCAACATAACAGTCACGCTTAAGCCTAGTCAACAACGTTATTTAATCGTTATAGTTCAAAGACTTGCAATACGCTGCTATATTCCAATTTATAACTAATCTCGACATCTCTTTCCGTTACAACCTAATACCATTCCTCGATAATAGTGAAGTTGTTCAAGTTGGGGTATTTTATTTACCTCTCAGACCTTGATCAACAACATTCTTATCTTAGAATAGATATAAATTCGTAACCCTAACCTCTTATACTTTATAAACCGTCAAATCGTATTTCTTGCTTTATTTTATATATGGTTTTACGACGCCATATCCTTAATTTAAAAACTCAGTTGTTTACAACCATTTATTTAAATATTAACTCTTTGTGGCGTCTTCGTTATACAATTCTATTTATAACTTCTTTACCAAAATCCATTTACGTTCTTTGTCTCTTAAACTTTTACTTTTATTTGAGTCGTTTTACTTAATGCAAGTACAACTCGGTAACAATTCAATAACATCTTAAATGAGGTCCATTTAAGAAACAATTATTTAATTAAAAATAATTAAATAATATTTTACTTCATCATTGCTGAAGTAAACAGTTAACTTCATCATTAATCTAAAATAGATTGGTTGCTTACTGTATATAAACAGTAACTAATTATATTGGTTAAACAATTATTTAATACCTCATTAATTTAGAAAGGTAATTAAGAAGGAATCTTCTTAATTTTTGATCAGTTTACCGCTAAGTTATTTTCATCAGATTAATTGAAGACCAATTAATCTAATAATCATTTTCCAAATAAACAGTTGATTTAATCAACTTCATTACATCAGTAAATTTGTTAACTAATTTTAATTATCTCTTACCATTAATATAATTAATCTAATAATATTTCTTAATTATTTGCTATTTTCTTAATTGATATCGTTTATTAAAATAACGTTGAATTTTCATTCAACATCAATATTCATACAGCGTTTCAATGTCATTTGGGTTCAAAAAATGCATATAGAACAAACAGTACATATAAATATTGAGGAACCCATTTGATTCCTCCAACCGGTTTCCTGCATCCATAGATGTTAGTCAACACAATTTACACTTATTCCATACTAGGGAATGTTATAGTCGATGTGACCAATATCCAACTAATGATGTGTGCATATGCAACGATATATATATTTCAACCAATTTAATTGTAATCTAGCTAAACGACCATCACACAGCATTCAACCATTTTTAAAATAAAATTATAATATTTTAAAATAGATCAGAGTTAGTGATTTGTAACAACCCGGATTTTGAAAAGCTAATAGGAACGACTTAGATATTTTGATGTTTAAAATTCTAAATTAAATTAAGAATTAACGTAAATATATTTATATTTGGATTTCGACATAAAATTTGGAATATAAATATTTAAATTTAAATTTTGTATGAATGATTTGGGAAGGGAAAAATAATTATCATAAATCTGCATGGGATTCTTGTCTTGAATTTAGTATTAATATAACCGTTATGTCAAATAAACAAGAATTACAATATTAAGTAAACTGTATATATTTAAATTTGAAATTTTGTTTAGTTTGAAACTTAAACGATGTAATTTATTTAGAAAATTGAAGGATATGTCAACATATGAAATGGGACGTATTCATAAATTTAAGAGCTAACTTGGTGAATTTGGTTTAAATAATTTTTTTGGATAAATGTAAATTCTTTGTATTGTGTTGTGTACATAGTGGATAATGGTACACATTTAAAAACAAATTTGTTATTTGGTTTTACACTTGTTTTAACTTTGTTGAAGTGGTTGCCATGTGTCCGTTCGGTTCTGAGATTGGGTAACGCATGTCCTCGTTGTCCGTATTTGATGTCTACCGCCCTCTTCTTTTATCAACTCTCCCCATTCCCATTACTTCAAGGGAAGAACAAGAGGGAAAAAACCAGGTGTTACCCTTTTATTTCAGGAAGCAGCCGATTGGGTTTGGCCATTCTCCCACAAATAACTTCCATTCCTAAATTGATTTCTCTCCAAGATCTCCCGTGCCCTATTTTCAAAATGAAAGTCGTGAATGTTGCCTTCCTTTTAGGAAGCCATCATCTGCGTTTTCTCTGCGGTTGAAATTCGGTGATGGATGCTACTACACCGCGAATCGATGTTGTCGGCTCCTTCACCATTTGCGACTTGGCCTCCACCTTCTTCCAGCCGAGTGGCTCCTTCCCTTTCCCTTACCGTCGACGCTCCTCTCTTCCCTGATAGGGCCAGAAACTTAGCCCGTAGCCACCCGTCGAGCCACCGCGCCCCAGTTGAGCTCCAGCACTACTTAAGACCATGTTGAACAACCGCCAACCAGTGGTTACTAAGTCCCAAGATTCTTCTTTTGCTAAACCTAGATCGTCAGCTTCAGAATCTGCCCACCCATTAACTAAAGCTAATGACGATGGCGGCTACGATCAGCGAAGTGGCTGGTGCATGAGCGAGTGCTGGTAGGAGCTGTGAATTCGGGACAGGAAGAAAGCATCAATTTTGGTGAGTGTTTTACTTCCGAATCTATATCTAATTTATGGTATTTGATGCCTCATTGCCTATATTACGATTTACTTTGGGTTAGTGGACTGAATTATTGCATGTTGATGGATTGGGATGTCTGTAAATGATTGTTTGGATATTTGATTGAATTGGGTGATATTATTTGAAATTGGATTGTTAATGAACTTGAACTCAAACACATTTATGCTGCTTTCGTTTCACTGTGTGGCGCGAAACCAAGTTACTCTCATGCCTATTTTAAAGCTGTCCTAAGTTACACGTGTTTGTAGTTGCATGTTACGACTTCCCAATTACATAAAGTCTAGCTGCTGTATAATTTGCATATAGCATAGTTGAGGTTTGACCTTCCCCTTTGCTAAGGTATACTGTGAATCCCCATAATATATGGAAATGGGAAGCTTGTTTGCACCTACCATGTAGTTACAGCCTTTTTCTTTTGCTAACTACCAAGGAGATTTTGCCATGACCGTATGTTTGCATGATGAATTACGAATGGTACCTTTCCTTCCAAAATCTAATCCACTTATTTTTGCATTCAAAAAGGTTTTGCTATTAGAACCTGATTGTTCACTTATGTTCTTAAACCATTTTTGTGTCTACATCAAATTTACTAATACCCAAATATCAACTTACGAAATTAAGTACGAAATTAAGTGTGATGAGAATTATCTTTTCCAATTGAGTACATAAATTTTACTTCAGCTCTTGTAACCTACTTGTAATAATGGATTGGGATCAAATACTTGGCATTTTACTTATAAATGTTATCAAACGAAGGCAAGACATTCCAATGGTTGTTCCTATATATTAGGCTGTGAACTAAAATACTGATATGTGTATTTTAGAAAGATGTTGCTTATTTGGTATTGTCCTAAAAGGGGAGAATGACCATGATTTGCATGGAACACAGGTTGATGGACCTTATATTGTTATGTATTTAAGCTCATTTGAAATATTAGCTTACCTTCAAATATTTTATTTTAAACATATGTTCCACTTTATACATGTGTGGCCATTATATGTGTTGCTGTAACTTTCATTTGACATTTGTGTGCATGACCATGAGGTCCTGCTGTGTTTCTATGTCATCGAAACATGAAGTGTGTGTACATATACGTTGGTATTCTTGTAAACTAGTGACCATGACAATTTGAGTATTTTCTTACCTCATTTCAAGTAATGAGACAGTACTTGATTTAAACATATACCATTGTTTCTAAAATATGCAGTAACCACTTTATATATATATTTTTATCCTTATATATTTGGAAAAAAATTCATATGTACCCAATCTTCATAAATTACTGTGTTGTCTTAAGTCACTCAATTTGGTCATAATTTAGTTGGAAACTGGTAGCCAGTTAGCTTTCAAATGCCCATTTTATTTGTATTCCATCCCAAACATATGATGCATTCCATTGGCTAGCTTTTTGACCAAGCCATCCAGGTTCATTCATAAGAAGAAAGTATGAAACTGCGTTCCTTAAGAGCATGAAGAATCGGATCGCCCCTCATTGAATAGCATGAAGAATCGGATCGCCCCTCATTGAATCGCACGATCGGATCGCCCCTCATTGAATCGCACAATCGGATCGCCCCTCATTGGATCGACCGATCGGATCGCCCCTCATTGGATCGCACGATCGAATCGCTCCCACTTCATCAGCGAAACGACACCTCTATGCGATTCGATCCGTACATGTATTATTGTCCAGAATAGACCGATCCGATCCCCTGATGCATGGCGGAGCCTCTGACCCGTTCAAGCGCGAGCTAGTCTTCAGCGATCCGAGACGTACGGATCCAGCGACACGTGTCCCAAACCGTCATTTTGACCGATTCTCCCCATTTGCACGATCCGATTTTCAAGGGGATCGCGACACCTGTCCACAACGGCTAATTTGACTATTTCTTCAACGGTGGCGATGCGATCCGATGTTCTCGGGATTCGTGCCACGTGTTACCACGACCCGCCTGACAAAATCAGCTATAAATATCCCGGAGCTTGGCATTTTTTGGGAGCTTTCTGGCAATATTGAGTACTGAATCCGCCATTATTGTCAGACTACTAGAGTATTAAGAGAAATCATTGATTGTATTAGCTTTCAAAGTATAATCAATAATATATAAAGTGGACGTAGGCTCGTTAACGCCGAACCACTATAAATTCTGTGTGTTAATTTCTTTTTCCTCATTCTTCAGTTGAAACTCTATAAGATTCATAACAATTTGGGTGTTAGGTCCAAATTTTGATCTAACATTTTGGTGCTTTCACTGAGAAAACAATCCTAAAGTTTCACTATTCAGTTCTTTGAAGATTCCAGCGATTCGGATATCATGGCTGGAAAAAGATCTAAGGAAGCACGAGCTTCACAAACCAATGAAACAATTGAAGAAAGTGTGCACGAGCTAGGCAATGAGGAGACTCTGAATTGCGGAGCGCAGGGGGCGAACCGATCCGATGAAGACGCCACGCTCCGAGTCGACGAGAACGAGGAGATCCGGACTGCTGAAGGGGTTGTTACTCGATCCCAAGGTAACGTCTCGAATCCTCCGCGCACCACGACCGCGAATCGATCTCAGGGGGGCATTGCGTGCCGCCATCCTCGAACCACAGCGATTCGAATCGATGATCAGACTACAACTCGACCTGGAAAGGAGCCTATGGCTCGCTCCTACCGTCATGGCCCCTCCGCTCGACCTGGCTCAAGCTCTTTGCGCATAAGAGAAAGTGATGATGACCAATATGATCCTGCTGCTCCCGTTACTGAGGGGGATCTCTCTCGCTTTTCCGAAATGTGGGAGAGACTGTTTGATGAATTGGCTGCCCAAAGGCAGGAAAGCTCTGTCCTGCGACAAAATTTGACTGCTATGGATAGAAGGCTTGATGAGCTCGCAAGGCAAAGGACGCCGGTTCGTCCACTCACTCCAGGATATTCTTCTTCGTCTGAGGAATCGCCGAGACCTCCGCGGCGACCGTTTGAGAGAGCCGAAAACATAGAGCAGCTTCGGTTCGGAACCCTGCCATCACGGGAAGAAGAAGCACTGGAGGCGGGGCCCTCAAACCGTAATGTGAACGATCAAGCCGCAACTCCCAGGACTCGAGATGTGGACAGTCCTGTACATAACAGACTACCTCAGCCCCGTCGCCGCGCACATGGTCATGGTAACAGGGGGCAACGAAGCCCTATTCGAGCCCCGGATTTTGTGACTGCTCCCGAAAGAGAGATTAGAGAACCCCGCCGAGCCAGAGGCACTGACCCTGGACCTCCGCTGACCAGTGCAAATGTTGCAGCCATGATCCATCAGATTCTGGCAGATAGCCGTGGACAACGGAACGAAGATTGGGGAATCGACCGCAGTCACACCCCTTTCACTGATGATATTTTGGATGCGACTTTCCCAAGGCGTTTCAACATGCCACAGATGAACCGATACGCGGGCAGGTCTGATCCCGTCCAGCATCTGATGAGATATTCTTGGTCAATGACCGCTGCCGCAGCTTCTGATGCTGTCAAGTGCAAAGCATTTCCCATATTCTTGGAGGATGTAGCATTGTTATGGTTTACTCGCTTGCCAGCAAGATCGATTTCTAGCTTCAGGGAGTTGAGTGAGAAGTTCGTAGAACAATTCCGTATCTATGCACAAAAAACAAAAAGTGTGATTGACTTGTTCCTTGTCAAGCAGCGACCAGGCGAGAGTTTGAGGGTGTACCTAGACCGTTTTAATTTGGCCGCTACTGAAGTTAAAGATCCCCATGAACCAACCGTTGTCGCAGCACTGATTGACGGAGTAGATAAAGACACTGAATTCAGGAGATACCTGGCAGGCAAGCCACCCCATACTAGAGAATTATTCTACGAAAAAGCCAACGTACACTTGCGCCGGGAAGAAGTATATGCTAACCGAAAGGCAAAAACGGTCGATAAGGAGGAAATCCAGAGCAATGTCACCATTAAGCAGACATGAGACAGCTCGGGGAAGGTCGAAGTTAATGTTGGAAATCGGAATCAGGGTGGTCGTCAGTCAGGGAACAATGATAATAATAGTAATGGCAACAACCGGAAGAGGAACCGAGGGAACGAGTCCCAGAGAAGGACTCGTCCCAGGGCCTTTGAGAGTTATACGCCACTAAATGATACTCTGGAAAACATCTTCATGGATTCTTACAACGTCCTCCAGAATAAGAGGCCACCTCCCAGAGAGTCGACAGAAAAAGAACGTGAAACGGGGAAGTTTTGTCTCTTTCATCAGATTCATGGCCATTCGACAAATGAATGCCGTCACCTAAGAGATGTAGTCGAGAGGCTTCTTCGAGAAGGAAAATTAGATGAATACAGAGTAACGCCCAGAGATAGGGGGCAAGCAGTGCAGGCCCCAAATCAGAACCAGAATCAACTTGCTGCCAGGCCAACTGCCCAGCAAAAGGGAAAGAATATCGTTATCAATACCGTAATCGGAGGACTTTATCTCGCCGGGCATAGCTCCAAGGCATTGGATCAATACGTCAATGCAGCCAAACAACACCTCGAGGTAGGGGAGTGTAGCAACCCCGAGGACAATATCCCGGTGAAGCAACAAAAGATGATGACCGACGATGTCGTTTTCCGAGAACGAGAAAGCATTGGAGTCCATGCTCCGACCGAAGATCCATTTGTAATTACAGTACCTATTGGACCAGCCACTGTTCATAAGGTTTTAGTGGACAACGGGAGTTCCGTCAACATTCTTTTCAAAAGGACATTTGACCAGATGAACCTCGAAATAAAAGACTTGAAGCCCTGTCAAGGATGGATCCGTGGATTTAATGGAGCATCCACCGCTCCAATGGGTTATGTAGAGTTACCGGTTACGCTTGGGGAAGGAGAACGCCAGAGAGTGAGAATCCTTCCCTTCGTGGTTTTGGACGTTGAATCGCCCTACAATGCCTTCTTGGGCCGACCGGCCCTCGCAAAGTTTAGAGCCTGTATAGCCCCCTGGTGCTTGTTATTGAAATTCCCCACAGAAGCTGGCATTGGTATCGTCAGAGGAGATCAGGTTGCTGCGCGAGCATGTTATGTTGCCGAGCTAAAGTTACTTCACAATGGAGGGGACACAGAAACCAAAGGCGCTTCTCCCCCTACAGGGGCGGAGACCTTATAGCAACTAAAGAGGATAGCCGTTGGAGAGTCGCCCAGAGAGCTGCCCGAGGATATAGATCCCAGAGAGGATCAAGAACCTGGGGGCAGAATGGCGACTCCCAACGAGACAACTGTGGATGTACCGATCGATGATAGTGACTCGGAGAAGGTCGTTAAGATTGGATCCCAGTTAAATCCAAATCTCGCTAAAGAATTGACGGATTTCTTAAAAAACAACTTGGATGTATTTGCTTGGACCCACGCAGACATGTGCGGGATATCCCCATCAATCATGAGCCATTCATTAAGCATTAACCCTAAACATCCTCCGGTAAAGCAAAAAAGGCGAATGTTGGGCCTAGAGAGGTCCGCTGCCTTGAAAGAAGAGGTTGGAAAGCTAAAGAGTAATGGATTTATCAGAGACTCGACCTACCCAGACTGGATTTCAAATCCAGTCCTGGTAAAGAAGGCCAACGAGAAGTGGCGAACGTGTATTGACTTCTCGGATTTGAACAAAGCCTGCCCAAAAGATAGTTTCCCGTTGCCCCGGATAGACCAGTTGGTGGATTCGATGGCGGGTCATGAACTTCTCTCATTCATGGATGCTTACTCAGGATATAACCAGATTCCGATGCACGTTCCAGATCAAGAACACACTAGTTCTATCACGGATCTGGGACTATATTGTTATGTAGTGATGCCCTTTGGCTTGAAGAATGCGGGCGCTACATATCAACGTTTAGTTAACAGAATGTTTTATAACCAGATCGGGAAAACAATGGAAGTATATGTCGACGATATGTTGGTTAAGTCCAAGCAATCCTCCCATCACACTACGGACTTGGAGGAGATGTTCAGCATCCTTCGAAAGTACGGAATGAAACTCAACCCAACCAAATGTTCATTCGGTGTTGCCTCCGGAAAATTCTTGGGGTTCATCGTCAGTTCCCGTGGGATTGAGATTAATCCAGACCAGATCGCGGCAATCAGAGACATTCAGGAACCTAGGCAAATTAGGGATGTGCAAAGCCTTGCAGGAAAAGTGGCCGCACTAAGCAGATTTATCTCCAGGGCTACGGATAAGTGCATCCCATTCTTCGAATTAATAAAGCGGGGTAAACGCCACTTCAAATGGACGCCCGACTGTGTAGAAGCGTTTCAGAATTTACTCAGGCACCTGGAGAAACCTCCGATATTATCTAAGCCAATGGATCACGAGGACTTATTCGTGTATCTGGCAGTGTCATCCCATGCGATCAGCTCAGCGTTGGTAAGAGAAGAAGATAAGGTCCAAAGACCTGTGTATTACGTGAGCAAAAAATTGACGGCAGTAGAGCGTAATTATCCAAGGATAGAAAAGTTGGCGTATAGCTTACTGGTCGCCTCTAGAAAGCTTCGACATTATTTTCAGGCGCATCCTATTACCATATACACCGATCATCCGCTCAAGCAAGTTCTACAGAGACCAGAGGCATCTGGAAGATTACTCAAATGGAATATTGAGTTAAGTCAATTTGATTTGAACTTTCAGCCCAGACGGTCAATTCGGGGGCAAGTGATAGCCGACTTCATAGCAGAGTTCACTGTCCCTGAGGAAGATACAGCAATCGAAGAAGTTGATCCTTCAAAGCTACTTCTCGATCCCAATGTCTGGGGATTGTATACTGATGGCGCTAGGAATGACGAAAGATACGACGCTGGAATAGTGCTTGAAACTCCAGAGAAACGATTGATATCCTATGCTATCCGGATGGAGTTTCATGCCACTAACAACGATTCCGAATACAAAGCCCTGATAGCCGGATTAAGGATTGCAAAGGAATTAGAAGTCACAAAGCTGAACATCTTCTGCGACTCCAAGTTAGTTGTGAACCAAGTTACTGGAAAATTCCAAGCTAAAAGTGCAAGATTGATTTTATACTTAAAGAAAGTGAAAGAGTTGCTGAACGATTTTGATCACTACAGCATATCTCATATTCCGCGGTCAGAGAATCAGCAGGCGGATAAGTTGGCAAAGATGGCTAGTTCCGACGATCCTGAAGTGACTGGGCTAGCCCCCGTTGAAGTACTTCGGTCCCCTAGCATAGATCAAATGGAAATCGACCTAATACTAGAGACGGAACCAGAAAGGGAGTCCTGGATGACCCCTCTAAAGAATTTCCTGATGAATGGAACGCTTCCGACCAAGAAAAGCGAGAGGCGTAAAGTAATTCGTAAAGCCGCCCGATACGTTCTGCAAGGCGGAGTTCTTTACAGACAAGGGTTTTCAATGCCCCTCCTTCGGTGTATAGCCCACGATGACATCAAACGTGTGCTGCAAGAGGTCCACGAAGGCGAATGTGGCGACCACACTGGAGGGCAAACTTTGGCAAAAAAGGTGTTGCGGCATGGTTATTTCTGGCCTACCATAAACAAGGATGCAGCAAGATACGCATGACGGTGTGATGCGTGCCAGAGATTTTCAAAAATACCTAGAGCACCTCCTAACCAGTTAAAAACAATGATGAGCCCATGGCCTTTCGCTATGTGGGGAATTGATATCATTGGAAGTCTCCCCATAGCAAGGGGCGGAGCAAAGTTCGCTATTGTGGCTGTGGATTATTTCACTAAGTGGGTCGAGGCTGAACCACTAACTACAATCACTACCAAACGAGTGATCAATTTTATCGTTCGAAACATCATTTGCCGATTTGGGATTCCAAAGATTGTGATAACGGATAACGGAACTCAGTTCGATAGCGCTGAATTCAGAAATTTCTGCCAAAAATACCACATTGAGAATCGGTACACCTCTGTGGCGCACCCGCAATCGAACGGACAAGTCGAAGCGGCAAATAAAGTAATTAAGTCCATTCTGAAAAGAAGACTGAAGCGGGCTAGAGCCATAGGGGCTGATGAATTGCCCTTGGCACTATGGGCCTAAAGGACAACATATAAATCGGCAACAGGACATACCCCGTTCTCCCTTGCTTTTGGAACGGAAGCAGTCATCCCGGTTGAGATAAAGGTACCTTCTCACCGGGTGACTTATTATGATCCGATGACCAATAATGAATTGCTCCTTGAGTCCCTAGATATGATCGAAGAAAAGAGGGATGAAGCAGACCTGCGGGCCTTGAGATGCAAACAACAGATCGCTCGATATTACAACAAAAAGGTTCGAGCCCGAACCTGGGAACCCGGAGACTTGGTTCTGAAACGTGTCTTTCCACCCCCAACTCATATGGGAGCGAAGTGGGAAGGACCGTATTCCATTCTGAGCAAGCTTGATAATGGAACCTTCAAGCTGGCAACCGTAGATGGAAGGGAAATCCCCAGAGTGTGGAATGCCCAACATTTACGGCCATACTTAGCATAAAAGTTTCAAATCTATTCTTTTGCTTTGTTGAAAACCATGTATAAGGCACGACTTTCCTAGAATAGTTTGATTCCTTGAAGCAAAAAATTATAAAGTGGACATAGGTCATGATTCGACCGAACCACTATAAAAATATTGTGTGTCATTTACTTTTATTGCATCCTTATTTATCTGCCTGTTTATTTTTTGGAAATCGGCGTGAATAATGCAGGTACCCGAAGTCTGGTGCCAACCATTCCTCCCGTAGACTGTTCGGAGGAACTCAAAGCCTTGGCAAATGCTCCAACTACTTGCCCGACTGGTTTTAATCCTCGGAGCTTGGATTAAAATGTAAACCTAGGACGAGTTTGATGAGCGTGCATGATTGCAGACTGATTGATCCGTAACTCTAACTCTCCAGAGAGAGAGAGAGAGAGTATAAAAGCGTCTCCGATTGAGCGCTGAGAAAGAGCTCCTTCCCCGCTGAAGGATCGGGGAGCAAATGAATTGCTGAGTTCGAACTCTAACTCTCCAGAGAGAGAGAGAGTACAAAAGCGTCTCTGATTGAGCGCTGAGAAAGAGCTCCTTCTTCGCTGAAGGATCGGGGAGCAAATGAATTGCTGAGCTCAAACTCTAACTCTCCGGAGAGAGAGAGAGTATAAAAGCGTCTCCGGTTGAGCGCTGAGAAAGAACTTCTTCCCTGCTAAAGGATCGGGGACCGACTGAACTACTGAATTCAAACTCTAACCTTGGCAACCGTCAGGAGAGTATAAAGAAGTCTGTGATTAAGCACTGAGAAAGGTGCCAGAAATTCGGTACCACAAGAACAATTATCCTATGAAATCTTCTAAGTCCCCCATATTCAGAAATAGGGGGCAACCTGCCGACAATACTAACCAATCCTTAGTAAACCCCATTCAGGCGCTATGATAACAACTGATTGGGGGCACATATACTCATTTACATATACTGAACTTTAATACAGCAACGCAGCACGAAAATTTTTCTTTCTGTTGTTTGACTGATTTGTAATTATTATTAGATGGCCTATGACTAAACATGGAAAGTTTATTTGAATACAGGTACACAATGATGCAAAAAGAGATAAACTTTCATTTATATACTGCGAACCAACAAAGTGAAAAACAACCTAGAAAGGAAAGTGTGGACCAGTCTCATAATTACATTTCTTGACCAGTGGAAAACCTAAAGACAAAATATCAACAAGCAACAATATCCTATTTACGCTTTGGCCTCTTCTCCTGCTTCTGTTTTTCCAGCTTCGCCTTGTCGGCCTCGGATTGATCCCCTTTCTTCCTCTTCCTTTTATCTATAAGAGGAACATCCGATTCTTCAGAAGATTCCTCTTCCACCTCCTTTCTCTTCCTTCTATCAGAAAGGGAAGCCGGGAAGTCATCAGGATTTGCAAAATGAAGTTGTCTGCTGATGGATTTGGGCTGGACTTTCAAAATCATCCCAGTTTTGGGATCAAATTCTGCGATAGGGACTACGTCCAAAGGCTCTTCTCCCACCTTCGTCGAAGCTATCTCTTTTTCCTGCCTGGCTTTTCTACTGGCCAAAGTTTCGTTGTCATCGTCGTCGATCTCTTTAGCGCCGGCAGTATCTTCCTCATCCTCTACATGGCGCCCATCCATGTCTCTTAAGGCTTCGATGGTTTCAGCATCCTTGGGAGCGTCAGTACTATGTGCCAAGATGCTTTTCTCTGCTGTTATGACCTCAGCCTGCTTTGATATATCAATACCGGCACCTGGCGAGACAGCCTCCTTCTCCGCCTCTTTTTCTTTTTCAGCACCCTTGTCGACGGGCTCGCCACCTGTATTACGAGGAACACGCGTTACTAATTCAATTGGTTGTTCTACCAGACGACGACAACTCACAATTGCTTTGACGAATTGTGGAGGAAAAAGGGAGATACCTTCCGCAGATCCTCCTTCTTGAATAGTTGCAGGAGCTCCAACAACCACGGGAGTTAGGCCCAAAGGGATTAGTGGATCATCAGGATGGTACTCCTCAACTCCGGAGGTTTTGGGCCCCACGGCAGAACTCGAACCTTCATCAGCTTTGTCTTTACCCTTAGCCAAGGCCCTCTCTTTTTCCATCTCCGCTTGAATCAGACGACGACCCTCTGCAAGGTCCTCGGGCTCGTTGTCCCTCAAGATGCTCTTCATCAACTCATCCTCATCAATTTCTTCGACTCCCAACCTCTGCTTTTCACCCTCAAAAATCGCATCCCATAAATTGGCTAAAGTAACATGGTAATCCGGGATCCACGAAATGTTTCGGGTTTTGAGGACTTGGCCAAGGAAGTCAAAAATCATCTCTTCAAACCCCTCGATATCCTTCTCTCTCTCGAGGAGCTTGTTGTTTGAGGCAGTAGCCATCTCGATGGCACTATCAACATTCTGTTCGGCGAGAGCTGCCCGTCTCTCTGCGTCTGTGACTTGATCATTCAAAGTTAGCGTTTCCGCTTTAGCCAAAGCCAAACTTTCTTTCAAACTTGCTCTTTCTGCTTCCCAAGCAGCTCTCTCAGATTCAAAATGGCCTTGTGCTGTTTTCAACTCAATGTTGGCCATTTTGAGATCTTCAACCTCCTTCTTTAAGGCTATTTTCTCTTGGCTATTGGAGTCAAGTTCCGAATGAAAGCGTTTTTTAGCATTCTCCAATTCGGTTTTATAATTCTCGACGTCCCTCCGCGCTAAAGCAAGCTGGGATTGAGCATCTTCCAGGTCCTTCTCCATCTTTGTCCTGGCCCTTTCGTTGTTTTCAAGTTTCGCCTTAGATCTGTGTGCTTCTATTTCAAGCGATCGGATGACTTCTGAAAGGTTAACTGCATGTTTTTTCATCATCTCATACTGCCTGGCAACGTGATGGATGTGCCCGACGACTTCATAATCCCAGTTCTTAGGGACGGGTTCCAAGGCTGGAACAAACGTCATCCTGTCAAAGAATATGTCCGGGAATTGTTCCCTCAGCTTTTCCAGCCTACCTTGGATCTCGGGACCATGGATGTAGTCCCGTGACCCGGGGGCAGCCAACTCTGGCTGGCTGGAGGGGACGACGTCACCCCTCTCCTTTTCAGACTCTTTGGTTGGATCTTTGCTTCTATCTTTAGATTCGTGATGCCTTTTTGACAACCTGCTGTGGGAAGGTGCACTCTTTGGAGGAGTTAACTCTTTAGGAAGTTTCTTCCCCCCTGCAGGAACTACTGGATAACTGGAAGGCTTGGCAAAGGTCGATTTTGGTGGAGACCGGGGTTGCGAGGAAGTCGGCTTGTGAGAAGGGCCGCGAGAACGCTCAGTACCCGGATGAAGACTGGGTGTGCCCTCACGTAGGGAACGATAAGAATAGGATCGCCTGTGGGACATCTTTCCTGCAAAAAAGAAAAGAGCATGTTAAAACCTTGAATACTGACGCTATAAGAGTGCGGGGTCAGATAGTGTGTGTGATTTGTGCATCCCATATAATTCCCCCTAACAGACCCGGGCCTGAAGACAGGCTCATCTGACTAGTTTCTTGTTTTCTAGTTGGAGCGATGGCCTCCTCAGAACCAAGGAAGAATGGCTCCCCTTCAAAGTCCCTCTCTGTATATACATCATCGAGCAGAGGAATCTTGCTCAGTTCTTTGAATAGCTGCTCGTCTCTCAAGTCATCGGGAGCAGTGGATTCGATTGGAGTAGAAACTGGAATTTCCTTGGACTTGTCACCACGGGCCTCATCCCCTTTGTATATATTCAGATCCTCATCGTCTTGAATGACTATAGGGGAAGGACTCTTACGGAACTTAGTTGTTTCTATTGCTTGCGATGTTCCCTCTCCCTCCGTTGGGGGCACGTACTTATAGGGTTTGCCGCCAGCGCCAAGTCCAAATCTTACATCCAGAAGATGGTGCTTATGAAGATTCTCATCAGTAAGGCATTTTTTGATCCTTAGAAAGTCGGACCTGCTTTGAAGAAGAATAGACAATCGATTGTTGTATAACGTACCCTCCGTTTTCGAGAAGACGTGATCTGTTTAAGACAAAGAAAAAGGCGGAAGAATGTTAATACTTCAACTTCTTGAACAAGATATTCAGTTAAAAGCTTGAAGTTTACTTGATTTAAGCCATCTTCTGGAGCATCCGGCCTGTTCCTTTATATAGAACCAATCAGACTTAGGATCCCCTATATTGCTATATCCGTCATACAGAACTTTCCTATTCGCCACCGATTCAAAGAAAGAGAAGTTTGGGGTTGCCGAGGAACGATGCTTGAAGAGAAAGAAGAATGTCAAATCTCTGAATGTGAGTCCGGTATGTAGGATCTCCGCATATGCAATATATAAGGTGTATAGAGATGCGTAGTCATTAGGATGAAGTTGCATCGGAGCGATACCCAGTCGTTTTAAAGTCTCGATGACGATTGAAGGAAACGGAGGGATAGCTCCTACCAAGCACATGGTCCGACTGATTGCCATATACCCTTCCGGAGCTAAGTGGGGACTATCTTCGCTACCGGGTGTCAGGACATCATCCCAAGGAATCCCATGTCTCAAGCAGATTCTTTTAAGCTTTATATCATCGAGCTTAGATGCTAAAGAATCAGAAAATTTGTCTATTCCGAGCGCGCCAGGAATCTCGTCGGGAGCTCGCCTGTATATCTCAGATTCTTCACCAGATGAAGTACTTCCAGACGGATTTGATTCCGTTGCCTCGTATTCAGAGCCAGAATCTTCACCTCCTGGGTTATTTGGAGGGACCTCAGGGTTGTATTACTCAGGAACCTCGGACTCTGTTTCTGTAGCGGATCTTGAAGAAGATTGATTATCCGACATTACTGTTAGGCGAGAAAACATGAAAAATGAGATTAAAACTACCCGTCCCCCGTGTGTGCAAGTGCCGGTGTGTGTGCTTGTGCATGCATTAAAGATAAAGCGTAGAAGCTATCAAGATCATCAAAATATTAGCCATCATATGCAGTAAAGTTATGTGGTCATTTAGTCTAGAAAGTCCAAATCAAGGCCCTAGCCTAACTGTTCAGAGTTTTATGGTGACAAGGCATCGTCTAAGGTTCAAAAATTGGTTTGGATCGTGAACTACAAGTCGGACCGCGATGTGTATGACAGTTCGCCCTCCTTCGGATCGCAGGGTAGAGGGATCGCCCTCCTTCGGATCGCAGGGTAGAGGGATCGCCCTCCTTTGGATCGCAGGGCAGAGGGATCGCCCCCCTCACGAATCGTGAAATTGAGTGATCGGGGTCTTTGCTGGATCGTTGCAGTCCCCCGCGAAGCGCGCCACTGCCGCCACCACGACCCTCCGACTCGCCACTGGCCTTCATCTTCTTCCTTTCCTCTCCTTTCCCACGATCCGAACCGGCCTTCTTCTTCTCCTTCCTCCTCCGTTTTCCTCCTCTCCTTCTCGTTTCCGAACTCCAACCTCTGAACCTATCATCCATGGCGCTTCGCTGGTTCCCCCAAGAATCACAATTTCCCATCGTTTCCTCCCTCAAACCAGTCGAAAAAACTCATAAAATGGAGAGCGATATCGCATAAGGATGCTTTCGATGGATTACCTTTATAAAAGTTGGGAGAACAGTCAGATTTTTGGAGGTTTGAAAAACTCGGGTGTTTCCTCAGTGACGAAGGCGATACGATACGAAAGAAGGAAGAAGGAAGAAAGTGAAGAGGAGGGTCGACTTATATAGGCAAAAGAGCGACCGTTTGTCTCCCCTTTTTTGTTTTATTCGATCCGCGAAAATAGGCGGGCCGCGAACCAAAAGCCCACCACGTCTCGGAGAGAAGCCCATTTCGTTCCGTTCCATGAAGAAGCTCAAGCGCTCACCAAAGAACGAGACGAATGGCTCGAATGGCTTGCTAAAGGACCGCGACTCGAGTATGTGATACGAATCGATAAATCACCAACAGATTCAGTGATGAAGACTCTGAAAAGTCCCAGAAAAGGAATCGTTCACTGTTTTGCGACTCGAGGCGAAAAGACGGTTCTATAGCTTCGAAGCATGTTCCATCATCGATAAAACATACTTCGAGGGGGCAAAATGTTGGCTAGCTTTTTGACCAAGCCATCCAGGTTCATTCATAAGAAGAAAGTATGAAACTGCGTTCCTTAAGAGCATGAAGAATCGGATCGCCCCTCATTGAATAGCATGAAGAATCGGATCGCCCCTCATTGGATCGCACGATCGGATCGCCCCTCATTGGATCGCACGATCGGATCGCCCCTCATTGGATCGCACAATCGAATCGCTCCCACTTCATCAGCGAAACGACACCTCTATGCGATTCGATCCGTACATGTATTATTGTCCAGAATAGACCGATCCGATCCCCTGATGCATGGCGGAGCCTCTGACCCGTTCAAGCGCGAGCTAGTCTTTAGCGATCCGAGACGTACGGATCCAGCGACACGTGTCCCAAACCGTCATTTTGACCGATTCTCCCCATTTGCACGATCCGATTTTCAAGGGGATCGCGACACCTGTCCACAATGGCTAATTTGACTATTTCTTCAACGGTGGCGATGCGATCCGATGTTCTCGGGATTCGTGCCACGTGTTACCACGACCCGCCTGACAAAATCAGCTATAAATAGCCCGGAGCTTGGCATTTTTTGGGAGCTTTTTGGCAATATTGAGTACTGAATCCGCCATTATTGTCAGACTACTAGAGTATTAAGAGAAATCATTGATTGTATTAGCTTTCAAAGTATAATCAATAATATATAAAGTGGACGTAGGCTCGTTAACGCCGAACCACTATAAATTCTGTGTGTTATTTTCTTTTTCCTCATTCTTCAGTTGAAACTCTATAAGATTCAGAACAATTTGGGTGTTAGGTCCAAATTTTGATCTAACACATTCTATCTTGCATGCATAAGGACACGGGTCCTTTAATTGTCTGTTTAAGAATTCATGTCCTTTGATTATGTGTAGCTTTTGTAAAAACTATCATGCCTTGTGTTCAAAACATAGAAATTAATAATTAATTCGAGCCAATTTGTAACACCTCATATTTTTTGGGAAATACTTAAGTAACAAATCAGAGAATAATTAAATTGTAACCAAATAATTAAGGGAAACGGGTTACGCCATTGCGTTCATCTGCTTGGAATAGAGTCCAAGTTTGCGTAAATCGGACTCCGTACGAAGAAGATATGGCCTTCGGAAGTTTCAATAAAAACCAGCCCAAAATTCAAAAATTCAGATTTCGAAATTCAAAACAGACACCCGATTCGTAAGCTATAACCTATTTAAACAGGTCGACACTACGGTCGACCTCCCCCCCCCCCCCCCCCTCTAGAACTGGAGACAAATCCATTTTTCTGCACCTGGACGCCTTTCTGACCGGATTCGTGAGCTCAAACCTATTTAAACACCCCCAAACCTAGCTTTCTCTCCACACAATTTCATTCTGCCTATACTTTGCCTCTATTCTACTTAAAAATAAGAATGGCGTCGCTACTCTGCTGAAATCTAAGCTAGAACTAGTGCATCTTCTTCCAAACTGAATAGAATTAAAAGAATGACTAATCTACATCAAAGGAAAGCTATTCAGCTTCAGAAAACATATTTCGGAAAAAAACAAGACTTGCATATATTTTGTAAGTACAATTATATTTCCGATTTAAACATTAATTGGAAGTCATGACTTGTAATAAACTGATATCAGAGCGGTGCCTATTAGTTTATCTATGTGGATTCATGTTTATTCATGCGATTTTCCTATGTTATATTCTTGTGATGAAACTAATTGGGATTGATGTTCTCATGGAGTATGTTTGAGGTTTTTATATGTTTACATGAAGCCATCATGTTTGTTGATTTTCCTAAGTTATGCCATATGCAAGTTCATAAGGCTAAGCCATGTTCACATAATCCTATAAGTCTAAATTCACATGACTTTATGATTAGATTTATATATATGTTAATTTAAAACATGTTTATGTGATAGATCTAAGTGAGATCCATATATGTTAATTTAAACATGTTTATAGATTAGATCCAAGTTAGATCTATATATGTTAATTTAAGTTACATATTTTTATGTTAGACCCAATTTAGATCTACATATGTTCATGGGTATGCAATTCTAGATCTGTATATGTTCATGAGTATGTAATTTGGATCTATGTTATTTCTCGCAATGGTGATTAGTAGATCTAATTTATTCACACTTACATGCCACATCAAGTTCATACATATATTTATATGTCAAGATGATGTTTATATTGTATGCAAGTTGTATGACATGATTCCACAAAATTTATAAGAACCTATCATGTTGTGAATTAATCTATCATGGTTAGAAACTGGGTGATTTCCTTATGCTATGTTGCACACAAGTTGTTAGGCTAAATAATGTCGTACAACCTCATATATTTAGTCTACAACCTTACATGTTTAGATCTATGTTAGGTAGATCCAATCCCATGCAAGTTCATCCTTACATGCCCAAGTCTAGTTATGTAGATCTGTGTAAAGTTCACATGCTTATGATTCATGCAAATTTATTATCATATGCCAAATTTATATGTTGCATTTTTTATGATGTTGAAATATTTCATGCTCTATGCTTTTCCCATTTTTATGAGTTAGGCTAAATATCGAGCCTAACACTATATGTAATTTTGCGAGCTTACAACGGGGTAACGTGGGGGGAAAACATGAAATTAAATGTAATTGGCATGTTGTCACATAAGCATGTAAATGAATAGTGGCATGAAAATGGTATAATTTATGTACCAAAAATTATGTATACGATTTAGAAGGAAAGTGGGCCATAATTTACATATAAACGTGAAAGGTAAATATGTAAAAATGTAAAAGATGAATATGCCTAACCCGAGGTCGGACTGAGTTGTGGTGTAAATCTGTCTGGAACCGACCGGCACATCCAGTAACCACAACAATACATGTCTAATGTGAGAGGTTAGTGCATCAATCCCAGAAAGACCCGAGGTTAGACTGAGTTGTGGTGTAAAACTGCCCGGAACCGACCAGCACATCCAGTAACCACAACAATACCTGTCTAATGTGAGTGGTTTGTGCTTTAATTAACTAATTAAAGCTCATGAACAATCAAGCTAGAAATGGTGAGGTTAAGTAATTAAGGAAATACTTAACCAACTTAACATGTTAACAAGGCAAGATTTGTGGGGGTTAAGTAACTAAGGAAACACTTAACCATTATAACATGTAAACTAGACAAGTGGGTAAGGTTAAGTAAAGGTTTAACCGTTATAACGTGCTAACTAGACTAGATGGTGGGGTTAAGTATACTTAGAACACTTAGCTGTTATAGCATGATAAATAAAAAGGGTCAAGTTAATGAGATACACTTAACCAGTATAACCTGACAAACGAGTAAGGTTAAGGAACACTTAACCAATTTGACATGATGTAGGGGTGGGTTAAGTCAACATGAACCGCTAGATAACACTTAACCAATCCAACATGACGAGAAAGAGAACTAAGTAGTAAGCCTTAGTTAAGAGGACTAAGTTGTAAACCTTAGTTAAGAAAACGAACGATTCGGGAAACTAAGTAGTAAACCTTAGTTAAGAGAACTAAGTAGTAAACCTTAGTCAAAAAAACCAAGTAGAATACGAGGAGGAGCGAACGTCCATCTGATCATGAAGAAGGCTCCAATGAACTGGGTTACAAAGCACGCGGCTTCGAGGGGACGTGGGGGTACTCTTGGTATCCCTCTGTGAGGCTGCAGATGATCCTCCTGCGCTCACAGAGGTTAAGGTCTACGTTAGAAGAGCCAAGGGTATGCCTTGGTTGCAATAATAAGGCAACCTAAAGACTAGGATGGACCAGCGTGATTCGGCGAGACCAGTTTTTGCCCTGTGATAGCAACTCGTCGTCTACCTACCATCTTGAGTCAGTCGAGATACGTGAAGCGGAAAGGCGGAGAACTCCAACAGACCGTATACTTGCTATCTAGTTATGGGTGAGGTTGGCCCATAGGTTTGTGGGGGCATAGAGGGGCCTGCGTACAGTTCTCATTCTTGTTTTTCTTGGGTGCCTTTCATTTGTTAATTGAGGGAGGGGTCTAGTGGGACCATAGCCACTGTAAAAGCAGACCTTAGCATCTGCAATCGGCAGATATCTGAAAGCTCCCGACCGAGTTCCGTGTTTCTTGATTAGCCCTGCCACGGGACTCAGGTCGCACATATAGAGGACATGTGCATCTAGACATCGATAACAATTCACGACACATACGTGGGGAAAGTCTAGGAACATATGCCGCTCTGGGTAGTGTGTCCTAGACTAGGGGGCATCGTTCGATAGGTAGCATAATCCCTAGTTGGACCTAGGTCGCGTAAACCCTGAATCCGAGAAGCGTTCAATAGGTAGCATAAACCCCAGTGGCCCTAGGTAGCGTAAACCCTGGTTGAATCTAGGAAGCATTCAATAAGTAAACCCTTGTTGGATCTAGGTAACACTCGATGGATAAGGGACTGCATACACAATAAAAAGGGGATCATCTTATCATGAACACGCGATGCTAGTTGAAACAGTCCTTAGTGGGTGCAGAGAAATAGAAGTGGGTGCAGAGAAATAGAAGTGGATGCGATAGCCAATTCCGTTAATCTTACCTTGACTTGTTTTAGGATTATCTTATCACTATGGTATGGTTCTAAGTTCAGTTTGTTCATGTCATAGTCGTTTTCTTGTTTACATGCTGAAGTATAACTGGACTTACCAGACTTATGTCTGACCTAGTTTGTTTTCGCCTCTTTTCTTCCCCCCCCCCAGGTAGCTAGGGAGGGAATAACCCAGCTCATTTTGGATCATTACTCTTTCCTAGCTTGAAGATTCTTTGACGCATTGCTTTGAACTCCATTTTCTACTGCTATGGCTGGCTCATGCTTTATTGGGGAATATCATTGTCAGTTTATGCTTCTTTATTTTAAACAAGACAGATGCTTTGTTGTAATAAGTATTGGTGTTGTAAAACAATTTTTGTACAAGCTGTGTTTTAATCAATAAAGGTTATTTATTTTCCGCTGCTTTATTTGTCTGTCTTGTAATTTTTCTGCAACTTGTACCAAAAATGCTCCACCGAATTTAAGGCATTCCCTTTGTGAGTGACCTTAACGGAGGTGGGGTGTTACACAATTAAACTATGATTCGTTTTTTTTAGCGTTTGTTATGACATGCAATTTACGCATGTGTTCATTTTCTAAGTTCATGGTGACGGGTGAAAGGTCAATCTTGTTGTCTCATATTATGTAGCATGCAATTGTATGAAACATTTGTTAATTGCAGGAACTGATAGTGCCATGTATATAGTTTTTCATTCTTTTGTTCTCTTTTACTTTAATTGCCTGTAGCTTGATTTGCATGGCACCATTCCTTGCACACGCAAGTAGCCAAATTCACACTACATCTACCAGTTGATATATTAAGGGTGGTAATCAAACTTGCGACCAACAGTTGCTTATAGATACAACTTTAATGTAAATATAAAGCAAATGGAGAGACTCGACCTAAAGATTCAAATAGTAGAATTGTAGCGTTGTTGACAACATGAAGAGGGGAGGCGCGTAGATGAATGTGCGTATAAAGCTCGAAAAAAGCTATAATTTATTAAAAGAAATTATGTGTAAATTTATATATATTTTTTTCCGCTTTATAAAATAGTAGAAACTCTAATATTGGAATAAAATTTTATTTTGCTGCTACCGTTGAACACTGCGATTCTGTGTTAAATTCCATTTTTAAACCATGTAAGTCAATAACAATCCGTCGTTTTGAACGCTTCAAATTGGTTTAACCATCGACTTGGGGCCGTCGAAATGGCGGGCTGTTACATGATTTTACTCACCTTTGCGCGTTAACCGTTAATAACGATTTGCATCGGTTGGTTGTACCTGATGTTTTGCTTTGCCACAATTCAAACAGGCCTCAAATGTTTCCAATCAGCTTCGTCCACCACTGGAGCACCCCCGGACTGCTTGACCACCCACAGCGACAATCATCAACTCGGCTCCGACCCTCACTCCTCACGTTCAAACACACTGCGCCATTCATGATCATTCACTCACCGCGTTCATGAACTCCCCACATTTATTTATTTATTATTTGGCCTTGCACCTTTGTAAACCGGCCCAACTACTCAAATCAAGGTCCACTTGTTTGTCAAGCTATGGACTTTATCTTCGCCCAATTAGAAAAGAACCATGTTGCTCCATTGCCTTATACTGATTTACATACCACTTTACCGGCCCATTTTTCATTTATATTATATATATATATATATAATTAGGCTTGCTTCCATTTTCACGCTCGCCCAATTCTCCCATTTAAGAGTCCATGCTGCTACCCATTTTCAAAAGTAGTCTTCTTCCTCCTCACCATTTATAACCGCTATCCTGTGTCCTCATCATTTCTGAACCCCTACCTCCGTCTTTCACTCATCGTTTCCCCTCCATTTCAAAACCGTTTCCAGTTAAGCAACGCACCTGCCAATCTTTATATAACCTCCCCACTTCAGTACTACCATATATACTACACACTCCAGAACAAACTCGACGTCCATCAAATGCTCCTTTTATACCCCTTAAATCCATTTCTCATATGCATGCCTTCTGCCATGTTTAAACGCTCCTTGTGCACGAAACTGTCCTATGCCGTGCTTCCTGTTGCCAACTCCATGCGTAAGCTTCAATACCAAATCCCCTATTTCATTTTTCGTGTATGTGAACAGTTGCTCCTTCCTGAATACAACTTCATCACGTTTATAATCTAACCTACCCGCCACAGTATTATTCCCCACAAAACAAAATGCCCGCTCCAGAAAATAGGACCCAAAAAGCTAGTATTTTCCCTCTACCCATTAATCCTAACACGTACAGCATATACAAGTCACGCCTTCTCTTTCTTGTTTGTTTTCATGCGTTGAACCCACCTACGCATGTGTCCCTTCACAAAATGTTCACCTTAACCTCCATGATAGTACAACCGCTTCTCATGGCCATTTTCCAGACCTTGATCGCCCTTCCATGCTGACATCAGCAAGAGAGCAATGGTCATCCTCCCCATTTCTACAAAAACTTGATCCCTAGGCTGCTGGTTAATTTCGAGAATGTAGAACATTGGTGCGAGATGGCAAAAATGGTATTATTGCGAAGCCCTTGTTACACTGATCTTGAAGAATCCAAAATTTATGGATTCCATCATGTATTTGATTTTTAAAACACCCAAGCTATTTACTGGAGAAACAACAATGGTGGCTTCGGGCGTTTTTGGGTTCCAGATGAAAAACCACAGAATTAGTTCGCGTATTTAAAATGTTGGACTCCTTGGGTGCCAAGGAATAGGGTGTACTCCTCTCAACAAATAGGTAGGCAACAGGGTGTCGTCTTTTGATTGAAAGATGGAAAATAATGCGTAAATGTTGGAAAAGACAGGTCTGTGGTTCTTATAGAATAGCTTGTGTTTCTCCTATTGATTAGGCATTGAAATACACTTGTATCCAAGAATTAACAGCTAAGGAACTGGGTGGGACATGAAGACCGTTCTAACGTATAGGTTAGCATAGATAGCTTCATAGGGTAGGTGTGATACTGTAGGCGTATGGTTTATTTAACTTGATGTAGACAAGAAATTTAGGCTAGGTTGAATTGGTTACGTAACAGGGTATGTTTTAGATCATGGTTGTTTGCTTAAGTAGGAAGTAACAAGCTAGAAGGAACACGTAGGTTATTAATGTGTTTTGTCTCATATTAGAATTTATTTAGGGTACCTGTCGCTTAAAATTTCGTTCACGTTCGAGCTGCTACTGACAGAAATAAGATTACGGTCGTGTCCAGCGAGGTGTCATGGTCCCAAAAATATAATAATATCGGTAGGTTAACTCATATTGTGAAATCCCAAAATGTTGTTACATGGTGCAAAATACTCCAAATAAAAAGTTGTGTATTTAATTCATTAAAAATTACAGTAAAATTCTAAAAATTAAATTATAGCTACATCTCAAAAGAATCTTGTCCAAATTTGAATCCGATATTTAAATATATTTAAATAACCGTTATGACCATAAACGAATATGCCGCTGCTTTTCTGAATATTTGATTTGGACATATCTTGAAATATGTAATCCGAAATTTCGATTTTTCACTTCCATTAGAAAAATATAGTTTACGGATTCGAACGTTTCTTGTTTCGCAGAAATCCGGCTTATAACAAATCTTGTACACTTAGTTGATATTCAGAACGTTAAATTGCGAACTGCCGCGATATTACGGGCTCGATTATATTTAACATATATTTTTATGCATTCAACTTCGTTTTAATTAATATATAAATCCACTTATATTACGAATTCAATATTTAAACTGATTCAAATATTCAAATACAAACCGATAAAAATGCGGGACGTTACATTATACATATACGACACACCATAAGAAAGTATTAAAGTGAAATCTGGAAAACCCTTAAACACTAAATTATTTGACAACGGGATATTTGTGAATTGGACAATTTGGATAATGGAGACATAATTCTCCATTCTTTTCAGTCACATTCCCATTTTCGTCAAATAGGACTTCTCCTACACACTCAATGTTATCGTCTTCGTCTACAATCGCTGGCTGAGCCTCTTGTTGTTCTTCCTCCTCCGTTATTTCTTCCTCTTCCGGTTCTTCTTCTGGATCTTCTTCTGGTTCTTCCTCTTCTTCCATTGGTTGATTATCATCATTGATGATAATCAAATTAGTTTCGTTATCCATTATAAACTATAAGAGACTTCTAGTCACTTTTTCCTTTTTTTTTTGCTCTTGACTTAGTCTAATTTGAACCACTTGCATCTCAGCCACCATTTGCAGTGAATACCCCATTTTCTCTTCAATTTTGATCACTATAGAGAGCGTAGATCATTGAAATGGACCATCGGATAGTCCAGCGTATGAATCAGAGTTGTTTAAAGTATTTGGATTAGTGGAAGCCATTGTAATTTTTAATTTACAGTTTTTACAGAGAAGAAGTATGAGAATGAAGAAAAAAATTCGAATTAAAGGATTTATATAGTTGGAACAACTAACTTTTGGTGGGAACTAATTTTAAAAATTTCCAGTTATATGTCGACATAGCATAAAATTCATGTCGACATAATGTTGTTTTAAATTTTATTATTTTAATTCCTTATTATATATATATATTATTACTTTAATTATTCTAATTTGATTAATGAACATATACCTAATTCTCTCCTAAATTTAGTGAATGTTGCTTCATTTAATGGCTTGGTTAATATATCAGCTATTTGTGTATTTGTTTCTATGAATTCAAGTGAAATCTTTTCTTTGTTTACATTTTCTCTTAGAAAATGATTTCGCACATCAATATGTTTAGTTCTCGAATGATGAGTAGGATTTTTAGAAATATTTATAGCACTTGTATCATCGTAGTATATAGGTGATTTACTTATGTTTAAACCAAAATCGTTTGAAGTTTGTTGCATATAAATTACTTGTGAACACGCCAAAGTAGCAGATATATATTCTGCTTCAGTTGTTAACAAAGATACGGTATTTTGTTTCTTACTAGACCAAGATACAAGGGAATGTATTAGAAAATGACATGTTCCACCAGTACTTTTCCGATCAGATTTACATCCTATGTAATCAGCGTCACAGTACGAAACTAGATCGAACGAATCATTTTTAGGATAAAATAATCCAAAATCTGATGTATGCTTTACATATCTCATAATACGTTTTACGGTTGTTAAATGAGTTTCCTTAGGTTGTGATTGATATCTTGCACAGAGACATGCACTATGCATTACATATGGTCTACTGGCGGTTATATATAATAATGATCCTATCATACCTCTATATAGTTTTTGATCAACGTCTTTTGATATATCATCTTTACTTAAAGCAATATTAGTTGCCATAGGTATTGGTCTACCATTAGTTGTTGTTAAATTATACTTATTAATTAAATCTCTCGCATATTTTTCTTGATTAATAAATATTCCATTCCTTAGTTGTCGAATTTGTAAACCTAAAAGAATCATAATTCTCCCATATGACTCATTTCAAATTCTTTGGTCATAATATCTATAAAAAAAATGTTCATTTTTTTTCATTTGTTGACCCAATGATTATGTCATCAACATATATTTGTAATAATTGAATGTCTTTGTTATTTTTCTTAATAAACAACGTATTATCTAGTTTTCCTATTTCAAAGTTTGATTGTAATAAATAATTTCGTAATCTACCATACCAAGCTCTAGGAGCCTGTTTTAATCCATATAATGCTTTCTTTAGTTTATATACGTGATATGGTAATTTTTTATCTTCAAATAGGGGTGGTTGCTCTACATATACGTCTTCTTCGACAAATCCATTTAGAAATGCACTTTTGACATCCATTTGACATAATTTAAAATTATTATAATTTGCAAAAGCTAGCAAAATCTAATAGCTTCTAGTCTTGCTACGGGGGCAAAAGTTTCATCATAATCTGTTCCTTCTTCTTGAGTATATCCTTGTGCTACTAGTCGTGCCTTATTTCTTAATACCTCACGGTGTTCATTCATTTTATTTTTATAGACCCATTTGGTTCCTATAATTGTTTTATCCTCTGGTCTAGGAACAAGTTCCCATACTTCATTCCTAGTAAATTGATTCAATTCTTCTTGCATAGCAAGTATCCATGAATCATCGGAAGAAGCTTCCTTTGGATTTTTGGGTTCCATAGTTGATATAAATGCAGTATTACTCATATTATTTAGTTAATTACGAGTTCTAACAACGGATTCAATATCCCCTAAGATATTTTCTATAGGATCATCCCTAAGCAATCTAATTCTTTTATAGTGTTGGTTCCAATATTAAAAACTCTATAAGCCTTGCTTCTTTCTGAATATCCAATAAAAATTCCTTTATCTGATTTTGAATCAAATTTGTCAAAATTATCCTTTATATTAAGTATGAAACATTTACTTCCAAATATTTTAAAATATGATACTTTTGGTTTCTTGTTATATAAAAGTTCATAAGGAGTTTTATTGGTCAAAGGTGTAATTGAAATTCTATTAAAAATATAACAAGTTGTTGCTACTTCCTCAGCCCAAAAATTTCTTGGTAAGTTACTATCGGATAACATAGTTCTTGCACATTCTTGTATCATTCTATTTTTACGTTCAACTACTCCATTTTGTTGAGGAGTTCTTGAAATTGAAAATTTGTGGGTTATTCCCTTTCTATTACAATATTTTTCAAAATTTTCATTTTCGAATTCTCCACCACGGTCACTACATATTAGTTTAATTTTTAGTGATAATAAATTTTGAATCTTTTCAGAAATTTTTTGAATTGATCGAAAGCATCACTTTTATTTTTAAGAAACAAAGTCCAAGTGTATCTAGAAAAATCGTCAACTATCACAAATACATATCTGTTATGATTTATTGATTGAGTTTGAGATGGACCAAATAAATCCATGTGTATTAACTCTAATGGTTTTAAAGTAGTGATTACTTCATTTGATTTAAATGAACTTTTCTTTAATTTTCCGAATTGACAAGCATCGCATAAGCCATTAACTTTGAATTTTATTTTGGGTAATCCTCTAACCGAATCTAATTTAGAAATTCTAGAGATATGTTTGAAATTTGTATGACCGAATCTCTTATGCCAAATCCAGGGATCACTTGTATTGGCCATAAGACATAAATTATCGTTGAAAATTTTCATACTTAATATATAAATATTTTTCTTTCTATCTCCTTCGAATATAACTTTTGAATTCTTAGCTTCTATGAAACATTTATTCTTTTCAAATTTTGTTTTATATCCTTTATCGCAAAGTTGACTTATACTTAGTAAATTGTGTTTTAAATTCCTAACTAATAAAACATCAGAAATAATAGGAGTTTTAGAATTATCGACATTGCCGATTCCAATGATGTATCCTTTAGAATTATCTCCGAAGTTTACCAATCCACCATCTTCATACTTTAGATTATTGAGTAGTTCTGGATTTCCAGTCATATGTCTCGAACAACCACTATCCAGTATCCATTTATCCTTTTTTATTTTCACCAGTTACTTTCTAGAATTTGAATTTTCAATAGCCATGTAACACACCAGTTCAATTTTTGAATTTCCAATAGCCACCTTTTCAGAATTTAAATTGCCAATATCCACATCACCCATCTTTTCAACTTTTGAGTTTTCAAAAGTCATAGGACTCGTCCTTTTCTGTATTGAATAATATTTCAGTAGATCATATGCTTCTTTAACATTAACATATGCAGACTCTTTTAATAGTGATGAAATGCATGAATTGACACTAGTATTATCAGAGATTCCAAAATTAGCCATTTTACCAAATTTTCAAAAATCAGATTATGAACTTTTTGAAAGACCTTGCTCTGATACCAATTGTTAGGGACTGCGGAATGGATCATTCAGGCAAAGAAAACACTAGAGCGAGGGTGAATAATGTTTGTAAGAATTTAAACAAAATTAAAAACTAGAGATAACAATGGGATGAATCAAACACCACAAACACAATCACAGTCACAGATGCAAAATAAGCAGAAATAAAAGTGCAGAAAAGGAAAGAACACACCAGATTTTATACTGGGTCGGATCACTCCTACGTCCAATCCCTCACAACGTTGGATTGTGCAGAGTTTTATTACTATTTTCAAGTAGCCAAATACAACCTCCTTGATTTTGTGGCTCAACAAGGAGGCACTGACTCATATCCCTTGATTCACGGCTCAACAAGGGCACACCGACTCCTATTCCTTGATTTCACAACTATAAGGATACACTGATTACTCTTTGACTTATAAAAAGGGTTTATTCAACCGAAGCAATTACAAAATAGCCCTATAACTCTTCAATAGAACTTGATTCAGAGAGTAGAGAGTGTAGAGAGAAGAAGTTTGGTCAATTCAGAGGTGAATTCGGCAGAGTATAAGTGTAAAAACCATAAAAATGATTAAGAATAATGGTAGGGTGAAAGAGGATGAAGATAGAGAAAAAGAGATATTAAAAAGTTCATTTTTTTAACCTCTTTTTATAGGGTATGAAGGGTTGCAACGGTTCTGAAACGTTTCAAATAGTGAAAAGACACTTCCCTTCAAAATTAGAAAAATAGCTGTTATATGTCGACATACATATTTTGCTATGTCGACATAGTCATATGTAATTTTCATTTTTAAAGCATTTTTCAAGTATTTTAATATAAAATTAATTCTGAAAATTCTAATGTTTTGAATCAATATTATATGATAGAAAAACATATGAAAACATATATTTAAACTATATAAATGTATTTATAAAACTATAAGGTTTTAAACTATATAAAATATAATTAAAGTACTAATAAAAACTTAAGTTTGAAAAACAAAGAAGAAGAATAATAGAAATAAATATAAAAGCAAAATAGAGAGAATTGAGAATAAAACAGAAAAACAAAATAGAGAGGACTGAGAAAAGAATAAAAAAATCAGAATTTAAATTTGAATTTGGATTTGAACCTGGAGTGCTATTTAGAGTCTTACAAAATCTAGACTCTATAATTATATTAATCTTGAACTCTTGAACTTTTGAAATCTTGATTACTCATGAGTCTTGAATCTACTCTGAATTCTGAATCTCTAAAAGCTCTTGAAGTGTAGAGTCTTCAGTATTAATTCCTGTATACAAATCCTGCATACGTGTGTGTGTATATATATTCTAGATAATGATGTTAGTATATATTTTATAATCAATGATAATTGAAATAAGGTTGTTATCATCAAAACTCCATTCTCCAACATCCGCCACCAAACAGATACATCATCAATAGCAACTAATCGATTACGTGGTAAACCACAATGTCAAACCATAATACATTTCCAAATCATTTTAGAAACATCGGGTTTAGACCTCGAAATCCTTTCTGTTTTATAAAACATTTTTATAAAACATTCCCTATCCAAAATCGGGAATAGATTTCTTTTCACATAAGAAAATTTCATTTCAAAATCATTCATTAAATTTGAAATGAACTCAACAACATCGCTATACATCTCATAGTCAAATCGTGAAGTGTTTCACAAGATGTTAGCATACAAATAACTGTACCCAACCCAATGCTGAATGTAAAAACATATTTTACTCATAAACTGGTCGAGCACAATTCAAACAATCAACCAATCACAATCATGAATATCAACAACCAAGTATATTTGTTTTATACCACATCTCATATTTTGGTAAATTTAATCACCATTAATTCATTCAAATCTAATTAAAGATTTATTAAAACTCCAATTGGTTTTAATCTCAAAAATCACTACTTGATGATTATTCAAATTTCTGGAAATTAATCCTGCTTTACTCGGGTTAAAGAACCAATGTCCTTTAAAACCCAGTTCACGATAAACCAAAAATCCAATTTCAATTCAATTCCAATTAATTAAATATTAAATAGTTGGTAAACTTCTCCAAATCTTAATTAAAAGATTTATTCTATTCTCAACGAAGTTTAAGAACAGTGTTATTTAAGGCACCATTCACAACAAACCCAAAATCCAATTTGATGTTAAATACAAGGCTCTGAATAGAAATTATATCGACTTATATTCAATATCAAATTCTGAAACTAACAAATATCGTATTGGGAATAACGATATATATATATCTTCCAATTTCCCATAATAATAAACGTATAATCACGGAATCTAATATCAAAATATCCCAAAGATTATTTCCAATCCAAACCATTCTAATTCAAACATTGGGAATATTCTAGTTATTTTAAAACCCATTTTCAATCCAATTTATTATTTCTAAAATAATTGGATTATTATTCTAGTTATTAAATAGTTCATTTCTATAAAAATATATTTTTATCTTTTCATGCTTGGAATTTTCCATCCAAAATCTTTCCAAATCATTAATTATGATTTTACACAATTTTTCCATATTTTTAATAATTTCATTAAGGCCCTTACAGTCAGTTTCCAATAAAGGCCACCGAACTGCATCCATAGCGACATTTTCTAAAATTAATTTGGACATATCTTAGAATTTAACCGTTAAATTTCAAATCTCTTATATTCATTGGAAAGCACTTTTCGATACGAACCCAATGGTTCTGGTTTTAGGAGAATCCGATGGTCGGATCTCCCGTTAAATCAATTTGAAGTCAATGGTTGAAATTCGCGAACGGTCGCGGCACGTTCTATTCAAGCCATTTAAATATACATAATATTTATATCATCAATTTCCATTTAAAAAGAATTTTATAAATCGTTTATCAATTCGTTTTAAAAACGATTCCAACTTTCATTTCAATTTTAAATCAAAATTGAATATTCCATTACATGACAATTTTATGTATCGCATATATATGTTAAAAATTATATTTTTAACAATCCAATAATTGTTTCAATACACGACCATTTTATATATCGTATATATAAGTTAAAAATTATATTTTTAACGAACAAATATTCATTCCAACACATGACCCTTTTATATTTCTATTTTTATACAACGCATGAATCAACACATTGGTTCTTTATTTTTGCAATTTTTTTGAACCGTATGCATTTTTCACATCACATATATATTTTTGGCGTCGCATATATATTATTCACATCGCATATATATATTATATTCACATCACATATATATTTTATTCACATCGCATATATATATTTTATTCACATCTCATATATATTTTATTCAACGCATATATATGTATAATTTTCATAACACACACACACACACACACACACACACATATATATATATATATATATATATAATTTTCACAACGCATATATATATATATATTTCACAATTCATATATTTTTTATACAACACACATATCACAAAAATCATCCATGGTTTAACAAAAAAACAAATAGTGTCCGGAGCTATTAAGCCCCGTCTGCAACCAATAATATAATTACATAACAAAAATAGTTGAGTGAGAAAGAGTTCTCACATTGGTTTCCACTCCGCCATTCTTTATTTCTGAATTTTTGTACCGTTTTGAATTAAATTCATCTCAAATTCCAAATTTCTCCAATTCGCTTCTAGTCAGTTTCATGTTGTAGAGCTCTTCAACACGATTCCAACGCAAGTGAAATCGTCGGATTTCGACCTCGTATGACAAAATTATGATATTATAACCTTTAATTACACAATTTATATAATTAACCAATAATTAATACACTAATTAATTTCCTTAATTACTTTCCCCCTTTCCATCATTACTCGAAAGTTCATGAAAACCCATGCCTCATGTCATCCATGCCCTTGCTGCGCCACCAAGGGATCCCCGGAGACCGATCGCCGACAACCGCTCCACTCCCCTACGTGTCGCCTCCCTCCTGCCCTAACCCCTAACCAATGCCAATTCGAACCCCCATCCCTTTGGAAAACGCCAGCGAATGCCCGGAGTTTGAGCTCCAGAATCACGCCATTCACCATACGAATGGTAATCACATCTGTATCATTTTGAAGAACGAAGAATTCGCCACAACTTTGTTTAGAAACTTTTTTGATTCAGATGATGGATTAGATATAATTTTCAATCATTTTTTGGGACCATTTCAGCCGTTGGAAGACGAAAGGCGACTACCTATTCTGAGCTAGGGTTCTAGGGGTTTAAAAGAAAATATATATTATATTTTATTATTATTTTAATTCGAAAATATCTTGTTTAATTCTTGATCTCCAAATCAAACCCAATGACTGTTGCCCCTAGCCAAATACCCCCATTCTGAACACAATTGGATATGGTTCGTAGGCCAATTCTACTGTTTCGATCGGTTTTCATCAAAATTAAAATATAAATTAATTTAACGTTCAAAATTGATTTCAACATACATTTTGATTTACCGGGGCTATATACAGGCTCCAAAAATTCCAGAAAAATAAATCTACCTATGTTTTGACGATACGGTCCAAACAAAACTAATTTCGTCCAATTTGGAGGCCGTTTGAAAAATGGTCATTTTCCAGTCGATTAAATTCAAACTGAAATTACCAAACGCGTTTAAATCCACCACGCTCACATATTAATTCCAAAAATGATGAAATTTGGAATCTAACAATAATTTGACATTCCAGATCCAACAAAAGTGGTTTCATAGAAAACGGAGGTCATTTGCAAAATGGCTATTTTTTAAGGGTTATATATTATATTAAAAAAAAAAATCCATAGCGACTATTTAAATTTTAAATTGGACATAACTTTCAATTTATATTATGAAATTCTCAGTTTTTTGCATTCGTTAGAAAGATATTATTAAACAGATTAAAATATTTCTGTTTTTATTGAAATCCGATTTATTTTGAATCTTGTACAATCAACTACAATTTGAAATCGAATTTTCAAACTACCGCGCCATTTCAGGCTCGTTTTATAATTAAAATAAATTTATATGTTCTAACTTCGATTTAAACAAATTTTAAATCATTATTATTTAAAATAAATCATTTTATATATTCAAAATTCATTAAAATAGCTAAAATAAAAAATTTAAATTGGTTCTAAAAATCCGGGTTGTTACAATCTCCCCCACTTAAAATCTTTTCGTCCTTGAAAAGGAGCAGAGCTAAAAGTTGTTTAACTAACCAACTCAACTTTCATTCTTCAACTTTTCAGTTTCTAAGAATTTTCTAATTTCTCAAAATTTGGCTAGCACCCTAAATTTTCGAAAAATTTCGCCATAACCTCCTTTGTATGGGGAGACCTTTAAAACCGCAACTTGCCTCAGAAGGCCCTCATCAACCCAAAAGAAAAAGCCAATCGGCTCATAAAATCATCAAATCCAAGAAATACAGTAAATATGTACCTATTTGTCAGGCATACAATTTTATTCCTCTTCTTAGCATCCATGCGAGGATCTGTTCATTATATATACATGTACATATATGCAATTTCAACCAAATTTCAATTTAATTCAATATTAGATTCGTTTGGCTAAATTTACCTTTTATTCATTCATATTGGTTTGATTGTTCCAACATTTTAATTAGTCAAATTAATTATCATACAACACAACCATCAATCAATTAATTGATTAGCTTTTAAAATATATACAACTTTATATACTCAAAAATCATATTTTCAATGCCAAATAGCAAACAATAAATTCTAACTATGTTTTGGTTCTCACACCAGTCAATTGGAAATATATAGATATCCACTTTCGAAACTCGAATATAAATACTGATAATGCGGCCGCATTACTAGAATTATCTCCGGGCGACTAGAGTGTGATTCTGTATCCATCCTGTATATTTAAGGCTTTGTATATACTCTAGCTAGGCGTATATGCAAAATCTTCGTATACTAGATAGTCCAAAACAATATAAAATAAAATACTCAAATACATATAATAGATATATTTTTCAAAATCAACTTTGTTTTTATAAATAGAACTCTTCGAACTCATTCTAGGGTATTCCTAACCCTATCTCTAACGAGTCGTTCTCATAGGATATTACTAATCCTTTCTCTGTTGAATTCTTTCATTTGGTTCTAATGTGTCTTGTTCTCGAGCTCTGTAAACCAAATCTCTGATACCAAACTATAACTTTTCGAAATCCCCCGGTCTTCGAAGAGACGGAAAAGCCCGTATTGAGTTGAGATCACGACAAATCAGAACACAAACAATATAACATTTCATTGCTATTACAACAATTTACATCAGAGTACAAGATATCAGAGTAAAAATAAATAATATACAACAGAAAAATATCATAGATTTAAATTACAAAGCAGCGGAAAAATAATACATAACACAACTAAAAGAAATACACAGATACAGAGCTTTCCGAATATAGCTCCAGCTGTAGCTCCAGGATCATGGGAAAATAATATCTGCAAAACTAAAACTACAAGTTGCCAGTGTAGAAAATATGGGCACCCAGAGTTTAGGTAGAAACAATAAACTCCAAGTCAGTCATGGGACTAGTGTGAGAACTCAAAACAGTTATTAAACTTTACTTTACAATAAGGTAAATCAAGGGACCACGCCGTATAACACGGAATATGTTTACCCCCATGAATACCGGTGCATAAACAACAACTAATAATAGTCATATGGATCTATAGTGCATCACACAGCGTGCAATTTTCCAATCTACCCATTTAGGCTTAAATCACAAATTTATATTTTTGGAAATCCAGTTCACTTTACAGAAATTATTCCTTTGGACTATATTCCCGAATTCTTATTTCAGATCGTTTGAAATACATATCTAGATTTCATATCAAAGTAGATTTCACTTCGGAATCTCAAACCAAAATCTTTGGAAATATGAATTCCAAAACATCACAATGCATACAAACAAGTATGCAACCAAATATCGGGCTCCCCTTAGACAAGGAAAAGGATCCTACCTTACTAAGTCGATATATATATATATATATGCACCTCCCATGATAGAGAAGGCTAGATTAACGATGCACCTCCCATGATAGAGAAGGCTAGATTAACAATGCACCTCCCATGCCCTCGGGGAAAATACACCGCCCAAAGCCATTTAAGGCTATATTACCCATACTTTTAGTCGTCCAGGTTACCGGAATCTTTAGCCACATACTGAATCATTTTTATATCCCGAAGTAGGGAAAATCATTTCACAACATAATAATCACAAGTACTTTCCAAAATATAGTACTTTACATAGCAATTCACACATATGATCAGTCACTATTAATCACATAACCTTTGAGCTCGTACGTCTCAAAGAAGGGTGTTAAGCAAGAGAATAAATTCTCCGCCACCAAACAGGTACATCATCAATAGCAACTAATCGATTATGTGATGAAACACAATGTAAAACCATAATATATTTCCAAATCATTTTAGAAACATCGGGTTTAGACCTCGAAATCCTTTCTGTTTTGTAAAACATTTTTATAAAACATTCCCTATCCAAAATCGGGAATACATTTCTTTTCACTTAAGAAAATATCATTTCAAAATCATTCATTAAATTTGAAATGAACTCAATAACATCGCTACACATCTCATAGACAAATCATGAAGTGTTTCACAAGATGTTAGCATACAAATAATTCTACCCAACCCATTGTTAAATTTAAAAGCATATTTTGCTCATAAACTCATCGAGCACAATCCAGACAATCAATTAATCACAATCATGAATATCAACAACCAAGTATATTTGTTTTATACCACATCTCATATTGTAAATTTAGTCACCATTTATTCATTCAAATCTAACTAAAGATTTATTAAAACTCCAATTGGTTTTAATCTCAAAAATCACTACTTGATGATTATTCAACTTTCTGGAAATTAATCCTGCTTTTACTCGGGTTAAAAAACCAATGTCCTTTAAAACACAGTTTACAATAAACCAAAAATCCAGTTTCAATTCAACTCCAATTAAATATTAATTAGTTGGTAAATTTACCCAAATCTTAATTAAAAGATTTATTCTATTCTCAACGGGGTTTAAGAACAGTGTTATTTAAGACACCATTCACGTCAAATCCAAAATCCAATTTGATATTAAATACAAGGCTCTGAATAGAAATTATATAGACTTATATTCAATATCAAATTCTGAAACTAACAAATATCGTATTGGTAATAACGGTATATATATCTTCCAAATTCCCATAATAAAATCCGTATAATCAAGGAATCCAATGTCGAAATATTCTGAAGATTGTTTCCATTCCAAACCATTCTAATTCATACGTTGGAAAAATTATGATTATTTTAAAACCCCTTTTCAATCCAATTTATTATTTCTAAAAAAATTGGATTTTATTCTAGTTATTAACTAGTTCATTTCGATAAAAATATATTTTTATCTTTTCAAGCTTGGAACTTTACATCCAAAATCTTTCCAAATCATTAATTATGATTTTACACTATTTTTTCATATTTTTAAAATTTGTATTAAGGTCCTTACAGTCGGTTTCCAATAACGTTCACCGAACTGCATCCATAGCGATCGTTTCTGAAATTGATTTGGACATATCTTAGAATTTAACCGTTAGATTTCAAATCTCTTATATTCACTCGTAATCTCTTTTCGATGTGAACCCAACGGTTCCGGTTTTAGAGAATCCGATGGTCAGATCTCCGGTTACATCAATTTGAAGTCAATGGTCGAAATTCGCAAACGGTCGCTGCGCGGCGCGTTCTATTCAAGCCATTTAAATATATATATATAATATATAATATGTATCGTCGATTTCCATTTAAAATGTATTTTATAAATCGTTTATAAATTAATTTTAAAAACGATTCGAACTTCCATTTCAATTTTAAATCAAAATTGAATATTTCATTACATGAAAATTTTATATATCGCATATACATGTTAAAAATTATATTTTTAACAATCCAATAATTATTTCAATACACGACCTTTTTATATATCGTATATATAAGTTAAAAATTATATTTTTAATGAACAAATATTTATTCCAACGCATGACCATTTTATATTACGATTTTTATACAACGCATATATATATAAATCACATCGCATATATATATTTTATTCACGTCGCATATATGTATTCTATTAACATCACATATATATTTTATTCATATCGCATATATATATTTTATTCGCATCTCATATATATTTTATTCAACGCAAATATATATATAATTTTCACAATGCATATATATATATATATATATATATATAATTTTCACAATGCATATATATATATTTTATACAACACACATATCACACAAATCATCCATGGTTTAACAAAAAAATAGTGTCAGGAGCTACTAAGCCCCATCTGCAACCTATGATATGATTACATAACAGAAATAGTTGAGTGAGAAAGAGTTCTCACATTGGTTTCCACTCCGCCATTCTTTATTTCTGAATTTCTGTACCATTTTGAATTAAATTCGTCTTAAATTATAATTTGCTCCAAATGCTTCTAGTCATTTCCATGTTGTAGAGCTCTTCAACACGATTCCAACGCAAGTGAAATCATCGGATTTCGACTTCGTATGACAAAGTTATGATACTATAACCTTTAATTACACAATTTATATAATTAATCAATAATTAATACACTATAATTTCCTTAATTACTTTCCCCCATTCCATCGTTACTCAGCAGTTCGTGAAAACCCATGCGTCACGTCATCCATGCCCTTGCCGCGCCACCAGGGGATCGTCGGAGACCGATCGTCGGCCACCACTCCACTCCCCTACGTGTCGCCTCCCTCCTGCCCTGACCAGCGCCAATTCGAGCCCCCCATCCCTTTGGAAAACACCAACGAATGCCCGGAGTTTGAGCTTCAGAATCACGCCGTTCACCATACGAATGGTAGTCACATCTGTATCACATTGAAAATCGAAGAAATCCCCACAATTTTATTTAGAAACTTTTTTGAATCAGATGATGGATTAGGTATAATTTTCGATTATTAATGAGACCATTTCAGCCGTTGGAAGAAGAACGGCGGCTACCTATTCAGAGCTGGGGTTTTAGGGGTTTCAAAGAAAATATATATTATATTTTAATTCGAAAATATCTTGTTTA
Source organism: Allium sativum (assembly GCA_030737875.1). Classification (NCBI taxonomy): domain Eukaryota; kingdom Viridiplantae; phylum Streptophyta; class Magnoliopsida; order Asparagales; family Amaryllidaceae; genus Allium; species Allium sativum. Next base: position 1,037,555,382 of record CM060916.1, on the reverse strand, counting down.
ATTCCCGGTCTTCAAATCAAACCCAACGACTGTCGCCCCTAGCTAAATACCCCCATTCCGAGCACAATGGGATATGTTTCGTAGGCCAATTCTACTATTTCGATTGGTTTTCATCAAAATTTAAATATAAATTAATTAAACGTTCAAAATTGATTTCAACGTACATTTTGATTTACCGGGGCCATATACGGACTCCAAAAATTCCAGAACAATAAATCTAGCTATGTTTTGACGATACGGTCCAAACAAAAGTATTTCGTCCAATTTGGAGGACGTTTGAAAAATGGTCATTTTCCAGTTGATTAAATTCAAACTGAAATTACCAAACGCGTTTAAATCCACCACGCTCACATATTAATTCCAAAAATTATGAAATTTGGAATCTAACAATAATTTGACATTCCAGATCCAATAAAAGTGGTTTCGTTGAAAACGGAGATCGTTTGCAAAATTGCTATGTTTTAAGGGTTACATATTATATTAATATATATTTAAATTCCATAGCGACTATTTTAAATTTTAAACTGGACATAACTTTCAATTTATATTATAAAATCTCAGTTTTTCACATTCGTTAGAAAGATATTATTAAACAGATTCAAGTATTTCTAGTTTTACTAAAATCCGATTTATTTTGAATCCTGTACATTCAACTGAAATTTGAAACCGAGTTTTCAAACTACCGTGCCATTTCAGGCTCGTTTTATAGTTAAAATAAATTTATACGTTCTAACTTCGATTTAAATAAATTTTAAATCGTTATTATTTAAAATAAATCATTTTAAATATTCAAAATTCGTTAAAATAGCTAGAATGTAAAATTTTAATTGGTTCTGAAAATCCGGGTTGTTACAAGTCTACCCCTCAATATATAGCTAGTGCAAATCTATATGATTCATCAATTAAATTACCAACATATGATAATAATATAATGGAGGCAAATTACCATAGCAACAAATATGAAAACATAGGAAGTAAATCAATCTGTAGCATAGATGGAAGAAATTAATGCCTGTATTTATTTCTTTCCATCTCATGCAAATGCAATTAATACTTCATGCATTTCCATATTAAACAAATATTTACTTCCCATCTATTTGTGATTTTGTATCACCTAAATTTAACACTCCACCTTGATACAAAATCACATATCTACAACACCCCATCTCGAATCAAATTCTCTTCACAACATAAAACTCTTCAAAAAGAACTCCGCCTTAAGCCAAAATCTCAAAGTGAGATAGAAACCAAAAATGAATATTTGCCTAATGGGTTCCAACAAAGCTACCCTCCATCACACCATGTTAACGAGCTCAGACTACGTCCCCGCCCGACCATAAAATATTGCAAATATCCAAAATCAAAAGAAGGAAGATTCCAAAGTAATCTCAACATCACCAAAGCCAAAAATAATTCTCTCATTCACTAATTCAAAAACAAAGCCAAAATCCAGACCTCCATATGCAAGATAAATCTCTCTCCATCCACATACCTGCATGTAGCTCCACTCCTTTAAGACGACATTATAAAAATCGACAATTTATCACAGTGGCATCAAATCCGCCAAAATCAGCTCTAACTGAACTCTCCAAGATGGCATCATAAGCCGATAAGCCTCAACGACGTCAAATCCATCACCAAAACCAGCTACATCAGATATAATTTCTAAGTCCAATGGTCTCTTCAACAAACTAAACTCTTTATCATTAAAATCTCATACAATGCGAGCATTTGTCAACTGAACTTGAAGTTATACAGAGTTCTCAAACACTTGGAAAGGTCGCTAACACCTCTAATAGTTCATCTTTGGTCGCGACCACCTCTAAGCAATTTCTCCAAGCTGTTATCTACGTAATCGCTTTTTTACGGTTGATCAGACGGTGTTCTAACGTATAACTCCACATTAATGAGAATCCAAAGCTCAAGTTACCTCAAATTCCAAGCCTGGTACACTCTTCTTTCTCAACATAATCTTCTCCACCAAAATCTCATTTTCTCCCAAAATAGTAATAGCATAATCACAACTGAATTTACCAACCTTTGTATTAATAATTGATGCACAATCTAAAACAAATCGTCTTGCTCTGATACAAATTTGCTGTGCGAGAAGATTGCACGAATGCGGAAGCACAATAAACAAGATCTAGATTTGCCAATTGAAAATCAATCTAATCTGATAGCAATTATTCTATAACATCAAACAAATAGTAAATAACTATAACAAAGAAACAAAGAGACACACAATATTTATACTGGTTCCACTATCACCGAGATAGTGTACATCCAGTCCAAAAGAGAGAGATTTTATTCCACACGAGAGAATTACAAGAGATTACAAATTAAGAGTTTACATATTCAAACCTCAAGTAAGCTTAACAAAAAGAGACACCATTGGGGATCACTGGCTCCATGTCAGGGTGGGTTTACACTAAAGTCTACCCCTCAATATATAGCCAGTGCAAATCTATGTGAGTCATCAATTATATCAACATATGATAATAATATAATGGAGGCAAATTACCATAACAACAAATGTGCAAACATAAGAAGTAAATCAATCTGTTTCTTTATCGTAGATGGAAGAAATTAATGCTTGCATTTATTTGTTTTCATCTCATACAAATGCAATTAATACTTCACGCATTTCCATATTAAACAAATATCTAATTCCCATCTATTTGTGATTTTGTAGCACCTAAATTTAACGTTTATATCACATAAGTATCAATGAAGCTAACTGATCAACATAGAAACCAATGCACTGCTAATGCAATCTGATTAAGTTAAAAGACAAATAAGAGTTTGTTATCCGACTCTCATTAGATACGTGGATATTACATTGAGGTAAATAAATAATAAAATTGAGCCTAATGTTGCAAAGCTGAAAATGAATTGAGTAATGCTCCTAATTTCCAAAGGGTAGAAAAGAATTTATCAATCTATAAGACTCGTCTTAAAGCATAATGTTGCAAAATAGAAAATTAGAGTGAAAACTGAATAAATAAGATAAGACCATAATCATAAAAAAAAAATATACACTTACTTATGTTATGTGTTTTCTAAATTAAACATCTACAACACATAATTAATATTTTGAAATTGTAGAAGCTGACCATTTAGGATCCTAAAATATGAAAACAACACTTGATTACATGAAGATACAAAAGGTGATTTACAGTAGATGTGTTAAATAAGAAACAAAAGTGACTACGACATCATACATAAATAATAGTTGTAAAATATATGATGGAATTGATTAGCATGAAACATAAAGTTGTAATATCATTTTCTTATTCTTACGTATGTAAAACAAACATAGAAGTTGAAATCTGAAAATTGCGCAGTAAATCTGTTTTCAAAATATTTTATCTAACGTATTAGCCTTTCAGACAATATCTAGTATCTATAGAACTCTTCAGAATGAATGTAAAATAACAGCCTAGACGATAATTAATTAGAATTTAGTTAGGAAAAAGAGGCAAAAAGAATAAAATGTGATTTCAACGGTAAAAAAATATGAAATGGAAAAACACTACGACGTAAGCATATTATAATGGTTTATGTAAACGAAATTACCTAATGAATTAGTGAAAAAATTCTATGTTTGCAGTAAGAACTAAATAAATTGTAGATAGAACACTCATTCAATATAAAGCATCTTCTATATAGCAGGAAAGATATTGAAGAATTGAGTAAAATGCATTAACATAGATATAGTGTCAATTTAATACAGCAGCGATATAGAAGATAATTTCATGCAGGATGATTATTATAGCATGCATAAATTTGTTTCTAACCGATGTGATTTGACAAATATGTAAATGGAAATTTGAGGTGGACAAATATGTAAATGGAAATTTGAGGTGATAAGCAAAAATATAGAGATAAGAAAATTGTATTTTGTATTGCAAATTATACGCACACACCATAAATTTCCCTACATACACAATTAATTCTTCATTAAAACATATGAATAATTTTCTCTTAAATTCTAATAATTCTAAATGCAAAATTATTATTACAATAATTTTATATTCAAATTTTAATTCCATTTAATCTTTGTAAATGTCATGTTTCAACAACACCAAATTTCAACATTTAAATTTGGAGTTACTGAAAAAATATAGTTTAAATTCAAAATTAAACCTAAAATTCCAAATTTATACCTTACTTTTAATATTAAACTTCAACAATGAAACATATATACTAAAAATCTGAATTTAACTTAACTCTAAATTAAAATTCTACTTTTGAATTAAAAGTTAAATACAATATATATATATATATAAGTGTAATTTTAACTTCACAATATAATTGCTCTTTTTATTTAATAAAAACAAATAAATCATAACCCCAAAAGTTGGTCATATTCATTCCTATATTAGAATATTAAATCAAAAAGGCTTGTTGATTGTTAAAATTACCAAGGATGCATTTTCATAAGTCAAACGGCGAGAGACAGAAATTTAAGATAGACTAAATTAAATTTAGAAAATATGGAGAGCTAATTTGTTGACCCCATTTAATTGGGGTCACCATGACACCAATTACGACGTTAGTGATGTGTGGTTGAGATTTAATTGGAGAAATTCAGGAGGCAATCACAACCACACACCACTAACACCGTTAGTGATGTCATGGTTACCCCAGTTAAAATGGGGTCAACAAACTCGTATTGAAAAATATGGAGAATAAGATTAATTGGTTTTAAATGATAGAAGTGAGACCGAGAAATGAGATCCATATTTTATTTTAACAAAGAAGGATAATTTAGTAATGTGGATGATGTACATTATGTAAAAAGTGGTGTATACAATTTCATCAACAAATTTAGTGTAAGTTAAGAAATTTTCGGTGTATAAATAAAGCTTGCCTATTTATACTTTTCCTAGATCTCCTTAAACCACAATTTAATTTGATCAAAAATTCCCCATGATTGATAAGCCCATGCATGAATGTTATAGATAACTCCACTAAATTTGTAAACATCAATTTTGCATTATTACGAAATCATCTAGCCTGTAGTGTTTAGATGGAAAGCCTAAATTAACATATTAACTTAAAAGATCCCATATTTGCAAGATATTATATGACATATAATTTGTAGATACAATACCTAATTTCCTACCCTTTTTTCCTATATAATCAGAGTTCTTTTCCTAGTTATTTTTTTCTGCTAACACCAAAGCATATTTAACCAAAGAAGCATGGTCGTCAACATATGGCGATGTGTATGACCATGAGAAGCAAGTTTTAATTTGTTTCCAACCAACACATAACATATATTTTGAAATAGTATAATTTAGCAGTTCGGGAATGCAAAGTATGAAAATGATACTTTTTTTAATGTTGGTTAATATGCCAACATGGTGGTCATGTCAAGCCCCGAACTCACGAACTTTATGAGCACACCTTTCCACTATGCCACACTAAGAAAATGATACTTGATTACATGTAGATATATGAGCAGTGTTATCGTAAGATGTTTTAAATAAGAAATAAAATTAGTTGCAAAACCATACTGGCAGTAGCTAAGAATTATGCTATAGTCAGCATGAAATATACAATTGCAATATCATTTTATTATTTTGCAAAAAAGGCCCCAAAAAAACTGTGAAACATACATGGAAATTGAACTTTGAAAATCAAGCGAAACATCTTTTTACAAAATAAGAGCCGCTATAGTTTTCGCTTTCTTTGTTTTGGTTCATTTGGTAATATCATGTTGGCATTTGATTAAAAGCCAAATCTATTTGCACCCCACGTTTTGCCTTTCTCACCCCATTGTTTAAACAAAAAATATTTCACCGCACTTTTTGCTTTTCACACCCCGAAACTTACTAGAACCATCTTTAATTTATATTTTCACAAACAAATAATTGTACGTTTACAATGAAAAGAAATAAAAGATAGATCCAGAAACAACAAAGTGGTAATCCTTATTTGTTTATTTTTATTCATTTTTGCATTCTTAAAAAAGTTACATTTTAATTCAATTTAAAAATAATTGAAATATATATTACACTATAAATCATAAAATCAAACAACGTTAAAAAAGACATAAAAGTTGAAAAAGAGTATATTTAAATTAAATCACCATTTTCTTGGAAAAAAACATTATTTACTTCATCAGAATCATTTGTCTTTTCAAAATATATTAGTATCAGTATATTTTTTATATAATTAGAGTAACAGAATGGAAAAGTAAATAAGATAACTTGAATAATATACAAGGGTACTTTTCTCACTTATTTTTTTTTAATAGGGTGGGAAAGGCAATAATAGAGGTGTTAATATAATTTCTGTTGATCAAATACATATTGATTTAAACAAAAAAAGGCAACAAAAATTATTAATAAATAAATGAATGTACGTAGCCTTAATTGCAAAAAGATAAACCATTTTTTTAATATATGTGATAGTATCTGTTAATATGAATTTGGTAGTTAATACAAAGAACTGCCTACATGAAATAATTTAGTAGATGTAGACATTATTATCACATACTTTCGTAAAAAGGATATTTTGTATCTAATAACAAGTTAACCAAAAATCACAAACACGTATATCCATTTAAAAAGGAGAGGTGACAATGCTTTACACGGTAATTTTGGTATCGTTCACCTAACAAAAGACTTATTGACATTGATTTTTGAATTAATTCATAGTTGAAATATAAAATTAATTACATTTTAATAACATAGCAACTCAAGAAGATAAACTTATTTTTTTTTTTGGTCAAAATCTTTGTAATTTGGTATTATATTACAATCTACTGACAACAACATGAGCCACTTTATACGAAAGATATTTTATTTTGACTTTTTAAATAAAAAGATGATTTAGGTTACTTATTATATGAAACGATAAAATATTTTATTTGATTAAGAAAATGGCACGTGTATTTCTTCTTTGTAAATTATAATCTTTTTGGTAGTCATATTTGCTTTGAACAGTTTTGATCATGTGTTTACTCCAGTTTCATCTTTTTTTGGAAAGAAGAAAAATGTGCTGATCATTTTAAGTCAGTGTTTTGTATTCAATTGTATTATAAAACTAAAAAAGAAAATTATTACTCTGGTTCCAAAGTACATCTACTAGATCAAATCATTATTAGCGTAAAATTTTAGATTTTTTTTGGGAAATTTGTGGTAGAATATACGGTTAGTATGTATTGAAAAACCATGTAAAATAAAATTTTCAAAAAAAAATTAAACTTTATCCTTTTATGCATGCTAGTTAAACCTTCTGTCGGGTTTAAAAGGCACACTACTCATTCAGAGTCGAGCATCACCTATAGAATAGGAAAGATACAGAAGAATAAGAAAGATAGTAGCAACCGAATATACCTCCAATATAGAAGACAATACCATGTAACTAATGTAAATTTGTATTGGTGATTTAAAATAAATGCAATATGTAAACCTATAATCTGATAACAACCATTGTCCATCATTACAAAATCAAGTAATTTGTAGTGTTTCTTTTATATAATAATGTGGCAGGAAAATCCTAAATTAATATGTTAACCCAAAAGAAAAGTCCTAAGATGCTTAGTGTAGCTCTTACGTGCGAACTGTGAATCATTATTATTTTAAAATTGCCTTAAATCTTGCATAAAATTTCCAATAAAGCCTCTAAAACAGCGGTAACCTCTGGAAAAATGCCATAAATGATCCGATTAACTTTAGAAATAACAGTTGGTCGCGTTCATGATATTTTTATGTGTGATAAAGATAGAAAATCAAAAGTGTTATTTACAATAAAATATGACAATATAAATTAATGCATATGGCCTTTTTAGCACAAAAAAAAAAAGTCGATTTTTTGGGGCAAAAAATACATGTGATGGTGTCTTCCAATATGAATTCAATAATAAATATAAAGAATTGCCTACATGAAAGATTGCATGCGTTTTAAATAACAGTGCATAAAAAGGAATAAAACAAAGCGTCATTAATTGCATTAATTAACGGACAAGGAACAGAAAGATTGCATGCGTATATACACACATAAATTTGAAATTCAAACTTAAAGATAAATCATAATCAGAATAAAATAAATCAAGAGAAGCAGGCCCAGATCTATTTTATATGACGTGGAATTTTTATATGTGCGGTTCAGATTTTAATGGATTAAATCCGATGGTCCAGACTTTCTCGTACACCTTTAAATAGACTAACAGGACCTAGCTTTAATCTCGTATTTTTTGAAATACTTCATAGGCTCTACCATTCTCTTCTTCCTCTAAATCCTTTCAGAAAAATAAAATATTAGTTTTAGGAAATTTTGATTCAAGATTTGAGGATAAGAGACATAAATCTACAACATAGGTGTCTAGAATTCTTACAACGTGAGGTAAGTTCTTGAATCTGATTTATTTATATTTCTCTTCCTTTTACTCCTCTTCTTTTAGTATCAGATTTGTAAATCCATGGTTGTTAAATATTAGATTCAGATAGAGAGGCCACATAACAACAAATCTGGATTAGATTCATGGATTGGAAAGTAGTTAGGTGAGTGACTTAAATTTTACATTACTAAATAACCGTATATTTATCGTTTGCTTTACCTGTTATATTTAATATGCCGAACAATTGATAATTGTGGAAATTGGCTATTAAACCTGTTTAGAATAAGTTGAAATTGTTATTGTTGTATAAAACCTATTTCCATTAGATATTCTATATGATTTAGGAATAACTGTAAACACTAAAATTGTGGAACTTAAATTAATTATGCGTATATTCTTAAGAATTGATTTGCCTAATTGACAAAGAAAATTTACGGTAACTATGAACATTATATGGAATAGGAATCCAATATCTAACTCGGAAATAAAAAGGGAAAAATTGGTAATGGACTGAGTTAGTTGGATTTAGGGAAAATGATATATTTCTATAACAGCAAATTACTGAGGACGTAGTTGCAAGGAAAGAAAAAGGAATTAGTGTGAAATAGGTATTCTTCTACCGTATTGCATAGTAATTATCGAATAAAGTGCATACATACATACATAAAAATGACTTGCAACTACAGATCTAAGACGGTGTGCGTTATGGAAATATATCATTATATCTTTCTATAAATCAAACTATTGAGGTACATGAAAGGTTTTCCTAAAATAAGGGAAAGGCACATGAAAGTAATCAAAAAATAGATATGCCATAATTACATGGAAAATTTATGGTAATTGCGAATTTATAAATGATTGCACTAAGATACGAGGTTAAGTTCAACTAGTGGTAGAAGTCTGCCTGGAACTGCTCGCAAATCCAGCATCCACAAGTGGTCAGCTTAATGCAAGATGTCCGGTGCATAAACATACATATATGTATATAACGGCAAATAAATAAATGACATTAATTGTAATTAATGGAAATGAATGGATGTTACAACAGTAAAAGTTTGGTTAATATTAAAGAACCAAGGAAAATGTGATGAACGGCGAATATAACCTGTTATAATTAATAACATTAATGAGAATGCAATATAATAGGTAAGCTTGTCCTAGGGACAAGTGGAAATTATGACATGGGTTATAATAAATAAAAAGGAAACTTATTAATAATAAACCTTAGTTAAGAGAGCTAAGTTAATAAGTAAACAACAACGGTAGGTTGTGATGATAGTGTAAGATTCTTGATTAAATGAAAGAATGAGTTAAACTTATGGAATAAAATAAGTTTTACTTAATTATATATATTAAGTAACATGTATACAGAAAACATGTAGACTGAGATAAGACATACTTAATTATACATCAAGTAGAACATGTTATTGTAACTTATAAGCATGAAATTTGACAATGAATGACATTGTAATAATGTAGAAAGATTACAATCTAGGGAATAACATGTTGTGGGCTTATTAATGAACTTAAATGGGTTAAGTTATATCACCGAATTAATAAGTGAGAGGGGTCCATTCCTTAGAGATATAAGGGGCTTAGAGAAAATCTGATAGCTTGAATAAAAGATAAAATGTGGATAATCAAGTTAATCGGTAAGATGATAAGATAGAACAAGCGTGTGATTAAACGATTAGATATAGGGTCTAATAACACGTTAGCGTGAGGCACTTGGACTAGTCCGCAGGTATGAAGGTAAAGAACCCAACGGGATAGATCATCGAGGTGTCTGGAGGCACGAGAGGAACACGTTCATCTGATTCTTCTGCTTGATATTCTTCATGTTGGCTCTGCGGGACTGGAAGGAAGCACGTGACTTTCGAGGGACGTGGTAGGGTACTCCGTGGTGGTTCTCTGTTGCGGTGCATGCTCAAGCTGTACACGTAGAGGTTGGGTCTGCGCGTTACCGCCTAGTGAGTATATCTTGACTACAATGGTAGTTTGGCAGTCATAAGGCTGTGGCGGTATGGCATTGGGGTGATTTGACGATTTTATTAAAGAGAGGCTGGTCAGGACAAAATAAAGGATAGTAATCATCGGCTACCTGTCATCCGCAGTCAGTGTGATGTGGAAAGACTAGAGCTAAACCTACAGACCATCGACCTTTCACTATCGAGACTTTGGTTGCGGGACACGCCAATTTGGATGTAGATTGTTTGCTAGGGGCACATCACTTAGCTCTTGATGTAGTCTTTCACTAGTTGAGGGAGAGATCGAGGTGGGACCATAACCACCGTGAAAATGCAGACCATAGTTTAGATATCTTCACTTTAGGCCTTTTTAGCAGACCTATATAGATATGGAAAGGCTCTTGACCAAGTTTTCTGCATTCAGATGCAACCCTATTATGGGACTCGGTGTACAGTAGACAGAACGTACATGTGAGGGTCTAGATACATGCACACGCACACGCACTGGGTGATGTATCGTAGACGTTAGGGCATTACTTCGATTCGAGACTGAACTTGATCGAGGAGTTTGGATATAGTATTCTGTACGCTTACGTAGCATAGTGATGTTAGTTCTGTGTGGAACATGGCGTAGTAATATGAAGGTTCGTACGTCGTTCGGCGTAGGATAAGAGTTGCATACGCTTCTGAGGCGTGGCGGAGGAGACCGTGCGAGAAGGATGCACTGGAAGTACCTTGATATATTGGTGGTAGCTACACATATACTATATTAGGTTAATTCACTGGGAGGTAGATGGGTACGATCTGCGTGTAAAGCCTTGAGTGCTATTAACCCAAACTAACCTAATAAACAAGAAAACATAACTGAACGATATATGTAGGTTTATTTCAGAATGTGTAATTTAGTCCAGCCACCAGAACTTGTGTTTTGACCCCCTCCTTATAACACACTCGCAGATTAAATTTATGGTAGAGATGCGATAGCTTTGGATACTGGTTAAGCATAATTATTACTTTGGTAAGGCTATATTTGATTGTATAACATTTTATTACATTCCGTTGTGAAATGTTTTCTGAGCTTTGATATATTCTATATCTCTGTCTTTTCTGCAGGATACTAGACAAGTCGACTCGAGCTTCGATAGATTGAGATTTTTGAAGAAAAAATCGGTCTGTCGGAATTCGGGCTGATACAGGCATCAATTCTTTACACAATAATTTTGGTATGGTTCACCAAACAAAGACTGATTGACATTGACCTTACATCAATTTAAATTTGAATAAGTTGAGTTAAATAAAAATAGTATATTTCAATAACGATAAACGAATCCAAGAAGATAAAATAAATTAGCTTTTCAGTAAAAAAACTTACTAATTGGTATTAAATTTAACCTGCCATAAGATTACAACATGCATTATTTTGTATGTAAAGATATTTTATTTTGCCTTTTTGGGTAAAAATACGATGCAGTTTACTTATTATATAAAATAAAATGATAAAATATTTATTCTACGGAAATGGCACATGTATTTGTTCGTTGTTTAATCATTTTTGGTAATTATATCTGGTAGGTACACTTTTGATAGTTTATTTCAATTTCATTTTTGGATAAGAAAATAATTTTTCTTATCCTTTTAGCTACGTAGACCGTGTTTAATACAACATGTTTTACCTCTTAGAAAATGCTTGTTTGTAAATTATCAAAGTATGAAACAAATTAATCACTTAAAATCTACTTGGGAAACTTCCTGGCACATAACATATGGTTATCCTACAGCATGCTATATTAATTAATTATTAGGGTATTAACAAAATTAAATTTAACCATAGTTAACAGATTTTGTACATGATATTAATCACAAATTATTTTAGAATTATTGTAGAATTATATTTGGGAAACCAATTATAGGTAAGCCTAAGAAAAAATATTGATCACAGTAAACGGCTATAACATATGATGCACAATGATGTCAAACTGAAGAAGCAACAATGACTCGTTGTTTAGTTAGATGGGTCGACTTCGGCCTCTATTATAAAGTTCACTACACCATAACAGCCAATTTTGCACACAACGCTGCGGAGATAAAATACGGGTTATAGCCATATCATATCTGATAGTGCTTAGATCCATATCAATCTACATTTTTCGATCCGCTCCACCCTAAACACCCTAAATCCGACCGTCCATCGGGGAAGCTCCGGATCAGTTAATTTGACATAGCCTTTGGCCAAATCTAATACGTATCATATTATTTATCCCATTAGGCACTCCGAACACAAAATTTGGCCGCTCCCTTTTCCTTTTTTTTTACTTTTATGGTGACTGAAAACCAATACCCAAATTAGGTTTTTCGGTCACCAAATCGTGCCTCCACATTTCTCTGGAATCTCCTCCTCCGGCAGAGATGAACAACCCTCTCCTTCGACAGAAACGCAGTAATCCTTGTGATCCGAAGATGATGATTCGATTTGTATCTCCAGCTTGGTGCTAGTTAGATCATTGGCATCATTCCAGTGTGCTAATCAACCTTCATCAAAGTCCCATGTATAATTATAAGTACCCGTGCTTTACCTAATTCAGTTATAAAGTGGAATTTTATTTGACGAACAGGCTTCTCAAGGGGACCTTACATCACAATCGCCACTGTAAATGTAAATGACGCCAATGATCTAACTAGCACAAAGCTTGGAGCTATGATGAGGTTTACTCTATAATTCTAATTACAGGCTTCAACAAGCAATCGATATTTGGAGTATCCTACTTTCACGTGATTCACAGGGTTCAACAAGCAATCGATATTTCACGATATCAATATTTCACGATCAAAGGTGTAGTACTGCTTGTAGTAGTGGTCCTTATATCTCCTATTACCAATCGAAAGATGGTCGAAAGAAAAAATCTCTACTTGATGGAGCTTCTTCCTATACCTATGAATTCCATTGGACCCAGAAATGAGACATTGGAAGAATTTTTTTGCTCTTCCAATATCAATAGATTGATTGTTTCGCTCCTGTATCTTCCAAAAGAGAAAAAGATTTCTGAGAGTTGTTTCATGGATCTGCAAGAGAGTGCTTGGGTTCTCTCAATAAATAAAAAGTGTATCATGCCTGAATTGAACCGGGGTTCGTAGTGGTGGAGGAACCGGATCGGAAAAAAGAGGGATTCTAGTTGTATGATAGCTAATGAAACCGTAGCTGGAATTGAGATCTCAATCAAAGAGGAAGATAGCAAATATCTGGAGTTTCTTTTTTTATCCTATACGGATGATCCAATCCGCAAGGACCATGATTGGGAATTGTTTGATCGTCTTTCTCTGAGGAAGAAGCGAAACATAATCAACTTGAATTCGGGACAGTTATTTGAAATCTTAGGGAAAGACTTGATTTGTTATCTCATGTATGCTTTTCGTGAAAAAAGACCAATTGAAGGGGAGGGTTTCTTCAAACAACAAGGAGCTGAGGCAGCTATTCAATCAAATGATATTGAGCATGTTTCCCATCTCTTCTCGAGAAACAAATGGGGTATTTCTTTGCAAAATTCTGCTCAATTTCATATGTGGCAATTCCGCTAAGATCTCTTCGCTAGCTGGGGGAAGAATCAACACGAATCGGATTTTTTGAGGAACGTATTAAGAGAGAATTGGATTTGGTTAGACAATGTGTGATTGGGATATTTTTTTCATTCATCAATATGCTGACACTACAACAAAAGGCTGCTTGCATAGCATAAACGTACAGCGTTGGCCGCACATCTTCTTTCACACACTATCCACATACCATAATTTCAACGCTATTTGATTTGTCCAACGCTATTCAATGAAAAGTCCATGGGAAATAAAAATGTTTTGTGCGGGAATTAAAAGAAGTGTGAATCGCTTTATCACTTCCTCCTTTAGAAAGAGAAAATTATCTCCTTATCGTCACCTTAACAATGAAATCTCCGAAATCGAATAGGGTAATCTCTCTCACGCAGTCATCCCAATCCCTAAATCACCCAGGCATCCCAATCCCTTAAAGAAGCGTGAAATCATCAATAGTGGCATCTCTAAAATCAGACATTACATAATCTGTCTCACGCATTCATCGCGAAATCTAGATAGCTCTCATCTCCGATTTGAACTTCCCCAAAAGGTAATATTTGATGTTTATTATTCGTTATCATGTTACAAATATCTTCCTAACGTGGCCTTGTTCCATAATTTTTCATTGCTATGTGGATTGATTTTGAATCCGCTTATTTAAGTTTTCTTGCATCGGCTCTTTTTTATGGATACCTACACCCTGCCTTGTTAGCATAAATTTGATAGTCTTCCGTCCTAGATATTTACTCAATTTGATCTAGAACGTAGTAAAATATTTGAATATGTTGTATAGGAATTTGCAGCAGCTGTGGTGTTTGTATATTTTTTTTAATTTCAACTTAATTGCATTTGTTGATTTTGTTTAGATAAATAAGCTATTGTTTGAAATTGTAGTACTTTAGCGTTTATTATGTGAATTAAGGAGTATTTTTGTATATTTATAACCAACTTAGAATTAAAAAAATATTGTTTATTCGTGACTTATTTCAAACTTAAAAATTAGTAATCATCTACTATAAACTTGCTTCATTTTCCAATTGTTTCAGTGATTGTTATAATTCCTCTTTCTAATATTCGCAAGGTATAATAGGCTTGGTCAGAGTTAAGAAAGATGGGTACTTCCTAATCGTATTTCCACATGATCCAAGTCTCTTTATTACAATTGGTAAGTCTCTATAAAAGTTTTATTTCCTAATCAAAATGCTTAGGCTTAAGGATTTGATAAGAGGGTTAGAATGGAAGTAGCGATAATACTGTATTCATTGACAATGCATTTATGCCTACTTTTGGTGTATCTTTATCAGTTTCCCTTATATTCTAAAAGAGTATGTCAATAACGAGGATTATTTAGTTCTACTATTAGCTTATGATAAATTTCCAAGTGCCTAGCAAGTTCTGGGCTTGAACGTTGTAGCTATTGATGCAGGCTACTTGGGTTTTGCTTTTTAACTAAAAGGCGAATTTGACAATGACGCTAATAAGGCAGAGTGTAGGATTCTGGATGCAAGAAAACTTGAAGAAACAGAGTTAAGCTTCCATAATTTTCCATTGTTATGATGATGTTAACAAGGCAAGCCTAAAACTATATACTATTTCAGAATGGCTTTTGCAACTTTAGTAGTAGATTATCAATATGTCCATATACACATACGTACACATGCATGTATGTTATACACGTACACATGCTTGTATTAAAATGCTCTATAATTTCTACAATAATAAAGCCAATGTTCTTACTTTTATGTTAATTGTAAAAATTTCCGTTATATTCATATTTAATTTTTTATGCTTCATTTGTGAATTTGCTTTCTTACTTTATTTACCGTTTATCCATTTATATGATTGAGTTGATTTCCTTCTGCATACTATTGTTCTAACATATTATCCATCCTAAAGGCATGATTAAATTTTAAATCCACTACGTTGATTTGTATATGTTAATATTGGAATTTCATGCATGCGGCATGTGCATATATATACATATGCATATTCTAGATTGATTATTCACATGCTACAACACATTAAATCATATGGTCAGGGATCTAAATTCTAATGCAATATTTTCCTACATTATTGTATCAAAATGTTTACTCTGAAATCTCATTTATGATGGGGATAGATTGTGAAGGCATACTTGAGAAGGTTTGAGATGATTTTGCTTGAAGTGAACGTGTGGTAATGAAGTTAGATCATTTTGTGTCCAATGGAGATATAAGGTTCGAAAAGAAAAAACTAACTGTAATTTATACTTGTGCATTTTAGGATAAATCGTATCTAAAGTAAAACATCATTTTCAGATTTGGTAAATATTTTTTCCATTTCATTTTGACAATTGCTAGGTTTTGTTATTTTTTGCAGAAGTGAAATTCAAAGCTTTTGCGGTAACAATTTTCTAGCTTTTGAAAAAGTTGAACTCCACTCTCTAGTCACTTATTTCTTTCACACAAATAGGTATTGGAGAAGGCTTGAGTAAAACTACAACTTGAAAGAATGGAACTCGAGAAAGAATAGTGATCAGTTGGTGTATTTAGCCTGTAGTGGGACTGATTTTTGTAGTAGCACACTACTCATATCCTTGAATTTGGCAGAAGAAAGCCTGTATAGAATGTTTTTCTATAATCTAACCATTTATGTAATGTCCCGACTTTTTCAACCCTTTTAAATCATTTTAACAAGAGATTAAAATGGTAATGCTAGTTTGAAATCAAACTAAAAAGGAATTTTTGAATATATATATATATATATATATATAAACATATGTATAGAAATATGTATACACTTGTTTGTCTTGAATATAGAACAAGTATAGGAATATTAAGAAAATAAATCATATGAAAATAAATACTTCATAGTGATGTTTTAACAAAGCAATGTAGTTAAAAACAAAAGGACTAGAACATGAACAAAATAAAAGAGCATTGTGTTCATTTAAATATAGAGAAGGACTTTGGGATAAAACACCACAACATGAACCTTTAGGCCATGAAAAACAAATCGGCTACAACATAATAATAGCATATAAAAACATTTGTTTTGATCACAAACAAATATCTAGTATAAAATACAAAAGAGAATCCATTTTTATACTACATTCAAATACAAGAACATGCAAGCATTAAATGCATAGATACTTGAAATAGTAAACTAGGATTGTAGAAACATGTCCCTAAAATCCTATAATAGAATTAGCATGTGCACTTTCTTAAGCAAGAAGGAAATATCAAGCAAGAAGAAAACAAAGTAGAACAATTGTTAAATGCTATAAAATCCAAAAAGAGATCCATGCATTTAATGAAGTTAAGGTGAAACCTTCTAGAAGCCATCACCTAGGAGCATGTCATTGGCTACAAACCTTAATAAGACAAAACTTCAATACATGTGCTCCTCAAATTATGGCCGTAGGGACTAAGGAGAGAGGGGTGAGGCTAGAAGAGTTTTACTGTTGGAACTTTGCACAGAAATTCATATTTTAATGCATGAGTTTACCTATAAATACCACTCAAATCCTTCACATTTTCCACACAAACAAATCTGAACTTTCCTCTCTAATCTGAAGCATTTTCCTGGATCATTGGAAAGCATTTGGTGAGTGAAACACTTAAATTTTACTGAGTTTAAATTACTGCTGTAAAACAGTTTTTAGTTAAGTTGAACTACCCTGTTTATTTGATTTCTGTTCATTATTGTCAACCTATAGATCATGATGGTAGATCACTTTGATTTCATCACTATAGATGGATCAACTAGATAGCATACCTCCCTAAAATGTGTGCGTGCAATTTGATTGATAATTTAACACCTCTGTTAGAACCTGTAGAAGTGTTCTGGAAATTACAGAACATGTGTATGTGACAAACAAACTAAGTTGATTCACATTTGAGTTATGAAAGAGTATAAATCTAAGTATAAACATACCACACATCTTCATATAAGATCAAAGAAAAATCAAGTTGTGCTAAAAACAGGAATACAGGAAGTTCTCTGTAAAGTGAAAATCAAAGTGGAAATTCAAAAGTGATAAAAACCCGTTTGGATGATATGAATTGAATCACGAATGTAAATAATGATTTTTAAGATAAATTTCGTGATTTTTAGTTATGTATATCATGAGAATTTTCGACATGAACTGAGAATGGTCTTCGACCAAATTCCGATCATCGGAGAAGCGAGAGGTCGGGCGATCATGAGGGAAGGAGCGTCGGGAACCAGGAGATCGGGGAAAAATACAAATAGATTTTTTAAATGTGTGGATTTTGCGAATGGGTTGAAAATAGGGTTTTTATGTTGGAAATGGGTTCATTGCTTCACGTCGGAGCTGCTCACCATCGGCGGCGAGAGAGACGTGCGGTGGTGGGGGAAAAGAAGCGCCAGGGGGTGGCGGTGCTGAGGCCAGGAGGGTTCGGCAGCAGGTGGTCGGTGGTGTGAGCACTTGGTGGTTTCTTCGATGGTTGTTTTTACGGTGGAGGAACTCGAGACAGTGAAAACACTATTCACAAGGGTGTGGCCGGACCTGAGACCATCGACGAGGTGAGGAGGCAAGGCGTGATGTGTCGGAAGGGTCGCTGGTGGTCCACGGCGTCGGGATGGCGTGTGCATGTGCACAGGAGGGACGTGCACCTACAGGGAAGAAGAAGGAAGCAAAGTACCAGGTTGGTACTTCTGGGATCGTGGTGTCTGGGGCTGGATCAGGGGGGTTTTCATGAGTGTCGGAGATTTGGCACTGGTACTTTGGTACTTGGTTAAAGTACCAAGTGGTACTTTCAAATTTTTCCATGAGCGGCAAGAGTTTTCTCACCCAAATCATAGTGTTTCAACACCTGGTATTTTGGCATTCTGGCAGTGCCAAAGTCCGGTGTTCTTTTCAAAATGAACACGAGTTTTTAAATTTAAAATTTGTTTTAAATTTAAAGTATAAATAAATAAATTAATTTAAATAAAGAAGTATTTTTATTTAATTTAAACAGACAACAAGTGGAGAAGTAGAAACCGAGATTTCGAACCACAAGTCCGACGGGGAAAGTTCAATCAAGTTGAAATATAAATTTGACAAGAATAAATAATTTAAATAAATTATTTGAATTAATTATGAGGTAAATAATCATAAAAAGAATAAAACCAAAAGGAAAAAGAGTTCAAGTGTCATTCGAACTAAAAGAATAAAAGAAATGGAAACGCGTGTGCAGAGCACGGGCTTTTCATATTCATCACCAGATAATGATAAAACATCTGTGTAAAACATTTACAACTTCAACTGATTGTTTTAATTAAATTATTATGACATAAGCCAGGTAATCAAACGCAGTATAAACTGATAATTGATCTGTAACTAAACAATACTCATGATTTAATCGATAAACATTATCGACTATAAAAGGTTTCGTACATCGTTCGAAGAGTCCGGAATAACCAATTCCACTTCGATTCGAAGTATACGACGCATATCAAAGTACTAAAGACAACGAGATGCAAGCGTTATTTGAAAAAGATATTTTTGGTCTGTTCAAACCCAGAACATACCCGAATGGACGAGTGTCTGACAGCGTATGTCAGTCAGATTTTACACATCGGTTTTACATAAGTATATTACGTTGGTAGCGGAGAAATTCGTTTCTCTTAGCTTTATTACCCGTAATATATTTGGGTAATCGAATGGGTATTTCTGACGGATAGGACGATGTGGCATTCAAAGAATATAAAGAAGTAATCTGTCAGAAGTGTAATGTGACCTCAAAACTTCACACCCCGGAAGTAACAAAAGTTGGGCTAGGCAGCATGGCTAGTTGGGTCATACCCAAGCAGGGTATATTATCACCATCTAGAGGACTTCCTTATTTAACCTCTTAAAAACTATTTTGCTGCTGTAACTTTCAAAAACAATAAATCGAGCTCGACCGAAGGGTGATAATATATTCGTCACACTCAAGCTAAATGAGTGGACGGTCATGGGTGGCCGGGTTACAAGACGTTCTTGTTGAACCCCAGTGTATCTTCTCTAGAGTACACTGATCGGTGGGTGCTCCCATACCCTGTAAGTTGGAATCCGAACTCCAATACGCACTCTGCGACTTTTAAAGTTGTATACTATATATGTGAACGTGAGATGCAAGCGTTTCACTAGATTTTTAATTACCTGTTACAAACTATTATAATATCAAATGTTTTGATATAAAAGAGATTAGATCATTTCCACAAATTAGACATGGATGGATCTAATGATTTTTTTTAAAGTAATAACATGGATCAATATAAACACCTTGACACCTATACCCTGTTTTTACTGTCTAACTATGTTTCCTCACACCATTCCCCTGACTGACCCAGAGTTTATTTTTGTGTTTCTTAAACTCTTGTGTACTCATAATATTTATTATGAGTAGACAAGTAGGTTCAGGAAAAGCAAGTGGAACATGATGCTGAACCAGTTCAAGACCCAGTAGTATATGTGTTTTAATTATCAGTTTAATTACCAATGGTATTGTAATATGGTATTGTATGAACCATGATGGTGTAATATGTTATGTACTCTGATGTATCAGGCTGTGTGATGTAATATATAAGTATTTTGTGAAATTCCGCTGTGAGATTCTGATAACTTCTTACTCTTCTATTCTAAAAGTTCTACCTCTTCTATCTCATCTTCTAAATTCTTTCAATAATGACACGGTTTCCCAGGCATGGAAAATCGCGCCTTTACAGTTGGTATCAGAGCTTAGGTTTTCTGAACACCTAGGCTTAGAGTGAGCATCGAGAGAGCGTATTTTTACTAAAAACTATTTTAGTATGGGTCGTCCTTAGTTCTCAACCATAGTTATTAACCTTAGTTATCAACCCTAGTTATTTGGTTAAAGTTACCCCTAAAGACTGGTTTTTGAATGAGTATTAACTCTCGAATCATTTACTCAGAAGTTGACAATGAGTTCTCAAGCAAGGCGAGGACGAGGAGCAAGTCGGGCAACTACGACAAATGGGCACACTGTTAATCAGACCCAAGTGGAAACGACTGAAGTAGTCCAAGCTCCAACGCAACCAAACTTCGCTATGATTTGTAAGAACTACACTACTCTGGGAGGAAAAACTTTTAAGGGAACAGAATCACTAGTTGACGTCCAAGCATGGATTAGATCGTGTGAAAAGATTTTTAAGGGACTGAAACTGGATGACGAGTACAAACGACTGTTAGCATCATGGAATCTGGAAGGAGATGCAGCTATCTGGTGGGATGCCCAGACTGCAAATACTCCAGAGGAGAACTTTACTTGGGCTATGTTCAAAGAAGCTTTTGAAGCTCAGTATCTGCCTGCAACTGGGAAAACCAGGATGTACCGAGACTTCATTGACCTGAAGCAGGAAGACATGACTGTCACTGAGTATGAAAACAAGTTCAATGCACTGTCAAGCTTTGGACCAGAGTTGGTAAATACCTCGCTGAAAAAGAACGAGATGTTCGTAGCTGGATTGAAGGATAGTCTGCAAGGCCGTATGATGGGACATCTGAAAGTCCCGTTTGTTGAATTAGTGGATTTAGCACTTAGATATGAAGCCTTGGATGCTAAGAAACCCATAGCGGCAAAGGGTCAGACTGGAGAAATTAATGGAGAAAATTCTCGGAAGAGGAAATTCAATCCAAATTGGGAGAACAAGGAAAAAGGAAATACAGGGGAGGAGAATTATGAAAATCGTTTTAAGAATGTTCTATGTAACAACTGCAAACAGAAGGGACATATCGCCAGATTCTGTAAGGAGCCAAAGGAGAAGGAACCAGAACAACCCCAGCAGCAACAGAAACCTCAACAACAACAGCAGCAGAATCAGAATCAGAGGAATGAGATGGTAGCGAAGAACCTCTGTTTCAACTGTCATCAGCCTGGACACATGGTCAGGAACTTCCCACTGATGAAGAAGGCACCACAGCCTAATGTTTACGCTATCATGAATGAGCCGTCAACTTCTGGGGATATGAAGGGAAAAGGAGTCATGAAAAGTGCCTACATAGTGTCAGAGGAGTAGGATAGAGGAATGAGTTGGACTATATATATATCTACGTATATGATATGATAGTCTACAACTTGAAACAGTCAAGTGTAGCACTAGTATGATAGTATGTGTACGCCTAGTACGAGTTTGATACTAATATATAATTAATGTACTAAGTAGTAGTGATATGAAGTATCATCTTTTTGGGAAAAATTCTTTCAATCTTTCTTACTTTTAATTTCGGGGACGAAATTCTTATATGGGGGTGGACTGTAATGTCCCAACTTTTTCAACCCTTTTAAATCATTTTAATAAGAGATTAAAATGGTAATGCTAGTTTGAAATCAAACTAAAAAGGAATTTTTGAATATATATATATATATATATATATATATATGTATTTATATTTATATAAACATATGTATAGAAATATGTATACACTTGTTTGTCTTGAATATAGAACAAGTATAGGAATATTAAGAAAATAAATCATATGAAAATAAATACTTCATAGTGATGTTTTAACAAAGCAATGTAGTTAAAAACAAAAGGACTAGAACATGAACAAAATAAAAGAGCATTGTGTTCATTTAAATATAGAGAAGGACTTTGGGATAAAACACCACAACATGAACCTTTAGGCCATGAAAAACAAATCGGCTACAACATAATAATAGCATATAAAAACATTTGTTTTGATCACAAACAAATATCTAGTATAAAATACAAAAGAGAATCCATTTTTATACTACATTCAAATACAAGAACATGCAAGCTTTAAATGCATAGATACTTGAAATAGTAAACTAGGATTGTAGAAACATGTCCCTAAAATCCTATAATAGAATTAGCATGTGCACTTTCTTAAGCAAGAAGGAAATATCAAGCAAGAAGAAAACAAAGTAGAACAATTGTTAAATGCTATAAAATCCAAAAAGAGATCCATGCATTTAATGAAGTTAAGGTGAAACCTTCTAGAAGCCATCACCTAGGAGCATGTCATTGGCTACAAACCTTAATAAGACAAAACTTCAATACATGTGCTCCTCAAATTATGGCCGTAGGGACTAAGGAGAGAGGGGTGAGGCTAGAAGAGTTTTACTGTTGGAACTTGTGCACAGAAATTCATATTTTAATGCATGAGTTTACCTATAAATACCACTCAAATCCTTCACATTTTCCACACAAACAAATCTGAACTTTCCTCTCTAATCTGAAGCATTTTCCTGGATCATTGGAAAGCATTTGGTGAGTGAAACACTTAAATTTTACTGAGTTTAAATTACTGCTGTAAAACAGTTTTTAGTTAAGTTGAACTACCCTGTTTATTTGATTTCTATTCATTATTGTCAACCTATAGATCATGATGGTAGATCACTTTGATTTCATCACTATAGATGGATCAACTAGATAGCATACCTCCCTAAAATGTGTGCGTGCAATTTGATTGATAATTTGACACCTCTGTTAAAACCTGTAGAAGTGTTGTGGAAATTACAGAACATGTGTATGTGACAAACAAACTAAGTTGATTCACATTTGAGTTATGAAAGAGTATAAATCTAAGTATAAACATACCACACATCTTCATATAAGATCAAAGAAAAACCAAGTTGTGTTAAAAACAGGTATACAGGAAGTTCTCTGTAAAGTGAAAATCAAAGTGGAAATTCAAAAGTGATAAAAAACCCGTTTGGATGATATGAATTGAATCACGAATGTAAATAATGATTTTTAAGATAAATTTCGTGATTTTTAGTTATGTATATCATGAGAATTTTCGACATGAACTGAGAATGGTCTTCGACCAAATTCCGATCATCGGAGAAGCGAGAGGTCAGGCGATCGTGAGGGAAGGAGCGTCGGGAACCAGGGGATCGGGGAAAAATACAAATAGATTTTTTAAATGTATGGATTTTGCGAATGGGTTGAAAATAGGGTTTTTATGTTGGAAATGGGTTCATTGCTTCACGTCGGAGCTGCTCACCATCGGCGGCGAGAGAGACGTGCGGTGGTGGGGGAAAAGAAGCGCCAGGGGGTGGCGGTGCTGAGGCCAGGAGGGTTCGGCAGCAGGTGGTCGGTGGTGTGAGCACTTGGTGGTTTCTTCGATGGTTGTTTTTACGGTGGAGGAACTCGAGACAGTGAAAACACTATTCACAAGGGGGTGGCCGGACCTGAGACCATCGACGAGGTGAGGAGGCAAGGCGTGATGTGTCGGAAGGGTCGCTGGTGGTCCACGGCGTCGGGATGGCGTGTGCATGTGCACAGGAGGGACGTGCACCTACAGGGAAGAAGAAGGAAGCAAAGTACCAGGTTGGTACTTCTGGGATCGTGGTGTCTGGGGCTGGATCAGGGGGGTTTTCATGAGTGCCGGAGATTTGGCACTGGTACTTTGGTACTTGGTTAAAGTACCAAGTGGTACTTTCAAATTTTTCCATGAGCGGCAAGAGTTTTCTCACCCAAATCATAGTGTTTCAACACCTGGTATTTTGGCAGTGCCAAAGTCCGGTGTTCTTTTCAAAATGAACACGAGTTTTTAAATTTAAAATTTGTTTTAAATTTAAAGTATAAATAAATAAATTAATTTAAATAAAGAAGTATTTTTATTTAATTTAAACAGACAACAAGTGGAGAAGTAGAAACCGAGATTTCGAACCACAAGTCCGACGGGGAAAGTTCAATCAAGTTGAAATATAAATTTGACAAGAATAAATAATTTAAATAAATTATTTGAATTAATTATGAGGTAAATAATCATAAAAAGAATAAAACCAAAAGGAAAAAGAGTTCAAGTGTCATTCGAACTAAAAGAATAAAAGAAATGGAAACGCGTGTGCAGAGCACGGGCTTTTCATATTCATCACCAGATAATGATAAAAAATCTGTGTAAAACATTTACAACTTTAACTGATTGTTTTAATTAAATTATTCTGACATAAGCCAGGTAATCAAATGCAGTATAAACTGATAATTGATCTGTAACTAAACAATACTCATGATTTAATCGATAAACATTATCGACTATAAAAGGTTTCGTACATCGTTCGAAGAGTCCGGAATAACCAATTCCACTTCGATTCGAAGTATACGACGCATATCAAAGTACTAAAGACAACGAGATGCAAGCGTTATTTGAAAAAGATATTTTTGGTCTGTTCAAACCCAGAACATACCCGAATGGACGAGTGTCTGACAGCGTATGTCAGTCAGATTTTACACATCGGTTTTACATAAGTATATTACGTTGGTAGCGGAGAAATTCGTTTCTCTTAGCTTTATTACCCGTAATATATTTGGGTAATCGAATGGGTATTTCTGACGGATAGGACGATGTGGCATTCAAAGAATATAAAGAAGTAATCTGTCAGAAGTGTAACGTGACCTCAAAACTTCACACCCCGGAAGTAACAAAAGTTGGGCTAGGCAGCATGGCTAGTTGGGTCATACCCAAGCAGGGTATATTATCACCATCTAGAGGACTTCCTTATTTAACCTCTTAAAAACTATTTTGCTGCTGTAACTTTCAAAAACAATAAATCGAGCTCGACCGAAGGGTGATAATATATTCGTCACACTCAAGCTAAATGAGTGGACGGTCATGGGTGGCCGGGTTACAAGACGTTCTTGTTGAACCCCAGTGTATCTTCTCAGGAGTACACTGATCGGTGGGTGCTCCCATACCCTGTAAGTTGGTATCCAAACTCCAATACGCACTCTGCGACTTTTAAAGTTGTATACTATATATGTGAACGTGAGATGCAAGCGTTTCACTAGATTTTTAATTACCTGTTACAAACTATTATAATATCAAATGTTTTGATATAAAAGAGATTAGATCATTTCCAGATATTAGACATGGATGGATCTAATGATTTTTTTTAAAGTAATAACATGGATCAATATAAACACCTTGACACCTATACCCTGTTTTTACTGTCTAACTATGTTTCCTCACACCAGTCCCCTGACTGACCCAGAGTTTATTTTTGTGTTTCTTAAACTCTTGGGTACTCATAATATTTATTATGAGTAGACAAGTAGGTTCAGGAAAAGCAAGTGGAACATGATGCTGAACCAGTTCAAGACCCAGTAGTATATGTGTTTTAATTATCAGTTTAATTACCAATGGTATTGTAATATGGTATTGTATGAACCATGATGGTGTAATATGTTATGTACTCTGATGTATCAGGCTGTGTGATGTAATACATAAGTATTTTGTGAAATTCCGCTGTGAGATTCTGATAACTTCTTACTCTTCTATTCTAAAAGTTCTACCTCTTCTATCTCATCTTCTAAATTCTTTCAATAATGACACGGTTTCCCAGGCATGGAAAATCGCGCCGTTACAATTTAGTTATATTTTTTCCATTTGTATCTAAATAAAATTTTCAGCTAAGTATCTTCTATACTAAAATTACTGTTGTGGTAGTTTGAAAATTACTTAGTTGTTTTTCCGATTAAAATTTCGGTTTTTAAGACTGCGTAAGCTTGGAAACAAATGCATAACTTAGTGGTACAACTGTTCCTTCAATACATATTACCTGCAGTAATACTACTATATATCTAACTTGGCTTGACTTTGACTATTATTACTTATATCCTTTTAATGAAATATCGAACAAATGCATAATTCATTGTATTTTTTCCATAAAGAACAATTTGAGTTATTTACAGAGTTTATGTCAACGTACAGTGAGGTCTCACCATATGTCATTAAAGTTGGAAATAGCAACGTTTGTCATAAGTAGGTGGTGTTATTGAGCTTCCTTTCACAAATGACTACCGGGATGAAATTATTATAGAAAATGGTAATGAATTTAAAAATAACAAAAGTGTATCTCGTGAGACTATTTTAGGAAGAATCATAAAATTAACAATGAATTCTGGTTTTTGCTTGTTATGAGGAGAATAATCAATAAGTGATCATTTGCTGGAAAGGTGAATCATGTCCTTGATGTGCATTGGACTTGGTGAAAGCAAACACAATTGTGTATTGAAGAGCAGTAAAAGCTTCTGAAAAACCATTTATTTTCAATGTTATATACTCGTGTAAAATACATAGAAAAAGGGATGAGTTTTGGTCTATAGCATTACACTATTCTTTTTAGAATATTGCGATGCAGAGCTACCGTTCTGATATGAACAGAGTACATTTAGCAAATTGTTTATTTTTCTATATTAATTGGATTTTTCAAATTCGATTTTTATGTGCAGCCCTGTGCTCGTTTCTATTCACTGTTCCATGCTCCCAAAAAACCACTATGGTATAACTATGGCCTCTTTTATGCTTTCTCTGAAATATCTAAAGTTTGCTTCATCACATCCCCACCCAATAATTGTTTGTAGCAGGATGCTCTCTAGTTCCCTAGGTTTTGCACCTCTCATTTTTGAAACCAACAATCCTGTTTTTATCCCCTATTACAACAAGGCATATTTCGTGCTCAATTCTCACTATGGTTCCTGCTAGAAAATCAAAGTCTACATGAATTTCAGTTTGACGTAAAAATTTAAGTAAATGTATAGCAACTCGTACCAGTATTTAATTTACCCTCTGTTTTAGTTTAATGTAGCTTGCTCAAGTGTATATTTATTTTCTGGCTCCATTGTTTCTTGCTCAACATTATCACACGAGCTTTCATTTCTCAGCGGTAGGCTTGTCACCTGCATTCTTGTTCACATGGTTCTCAACGTTAAATGCATCAATCCTAATGTTAATTGATGTAATGTTCTCACTTCTCAGCATCAGTAACTATCCGAACTCATGGCAACTCATTTATCTTGCCAATTTCCAAAGCAGTTGCATGCACTTTTAGGCAAATAAGCTTTCTAAGTATAAATGCATAAACATGAAAGGTATTTATATACTTTATTTATAAACATAAAAGGATGTGATGTAGGTAAAGCAGCAATATATAAGGCGCCACCATTAGATTAGCTTAGCATTATGCTGCTCCAAGGCATCAACAAGCTATTGCAACGCTGCAGCATTACGCTGTTGGTATATACACCATCACAGGTCGCAGCATATGCATTAGCGTTTGCACGTAAACTTCTACCCACATTAAGCTATGTGAGACACAAGCATCATTTTCAACTATTACAACTCAAAACTCAGCCATGTCAATAATGGGAAAGTTTGATTTGGATGCCATATCTAGTTGTAATGGCAATATGTTAACTTTTCTTTGTGTACATTGATTTCAACTTATATGAAAGTTTAGTCAATTTTCCTGAAAGTTTAAGCAAACTGTATATTTC
Organism: Allium sativum; assembly: GCA_030737875.1. Taxonomy (NCBI): domain Eukaryota; kingdom Viridiplantae; phylum Streptophyta; class Magnoliopsida; order Asparagales; family Amaryllidaceae; genus Allium; species Allium sativum. The sequence continues at coordinate 1,037,527,245 of CM060916.1, read as the reverse complement.
ACCATTATAAAATAGAAATAAGGCAAACATTGCAAATAACCACGTTAATTTTAAGAAAAAGAAATGTTGATCTTAGTCTCATAAATCACGGGAATTCCGATGCCAACTGCAAGACTAACAACACCAACTGAGATCGCCACTAACTGTAATTTAAGTTCATAAATAGGTGTGCGTCTAATGAGCCAACACAAAAGAATTTGATTGAAAAAGACAATAGTGAATGATTCATATTTTTGTATAGGTAGTATCAATTTTTTTGTAATTAGTATTTTTTTTTCTTTAGTATTGGTTCTTACTGAAAATTACATTTTGGAGGCAAGATTTAAACTAGATGAGGAGTGGTAGGAAATGCCTATTTTTCAACAAACAGGATGCATATGGAAGGCTTCAAAAAGAAGAATAGTTAGGCAAATATTGAAAGCGAAGAACATAGAGGAAATGATTAAGCTCAAACCTAGCAATGTCTAAAGAAGGAATGATTGGTGTGATTTTATAAAGAAAAAAAATAGACTCAAAGTTTAAGGTAAATAAATATAAAATTCTATTGTATGTAATAATTATAATTAATCAAATTATTATATCTTTTCATCTTAGGCACGAAGCGATAAATTCAAAGCTATCATAAGTGTTCAAGTACTACATATAGTTGGTCGCAAAGGAAATAGTGAGAAAAAATAGTCGACTTAGCTAATGTTACATGTTACATTTTTCCATTACATTCAGTCATTTTATTTATCATTCTTACTAATAGAGAAATGAGAGTGACAATAGTATCCCCATTTCTAGATCTCAAATTTGGATTAAATCCCGCATTCGGAAATATGGCGAATGACAGTGAATACTTTTGTCCTGGATACTATTATAGGACACTATATTGCTGATAAAAATCATATAATATTGTTTTTCTAACACTTATTCACATTTTATATAGGTAAACACCGTTAAAGTTTGTTAGTTGATCAGTATGGAAAAAACTACTTTCGTCCTAATTATAAGTTTAGAACTCATGTATTTTTGTTTGTTCACTGCCCGTGTGTGCATTTGTTTGGATTTGTTTGTTCCTATAAGGTATTTCCGTAGCAACAAATGAAAGCAGCTTGTGTGCTTTCATTTGGATTTGATTGCGGGAAAATGTTTGTTTGCATAAGGATATAGTTATGTCCAAATTTTGTGTATACGCCACATTCAGTGAAACCAAGTTTCCATGAAGTAAAGGAACATTGCTGCATATCATTAACGTAGTTGTCCGATAATTTTGTACTTGCATCTAGAACACTTAACTGAGTGTCATTTGCAAAATTTTGATTCTGCTCACACTGATCTAAAAATAAAGTTCCAGTTACATCGCAGCAGGTAAACATTTTGGTTGATTATTAATCCAGCTTGGTTGTAGCTGTGAATCATTGTAGTGCCGTCAACTTTAAATTTACAAGTGATGTTATTGCTGTTATTGCTATAGTTATTTCTAATATATATATATATATATATATATATATAAAAAGATTTTAGTTTTTCATCATAATTTATATGAGAATACTGCTAAATTAAAGACTTGTAGCTTGATTTATATATGGACTTCTTTGGAAAAAAATTGCTTTTACTTGATGATAATAATACCATGCAAGTGTTGACGTGCGTTCACAGCCCAACTGAGCTAGACAAAGCATAGATATCCCATTAGTAGATACTAATATATACCATTCAAAAATTTGTTGGTATTCAACAATTACAATCATACTTAAGTTTCGTGCATCCACCTCATCTATAAAAAATGCATCCCAAGTTCGAGGTGTTTTGAAATCATTACAGAAACCAACTTAACATTTAGCAGGATTCCATTATGAATGATGTGTCCATTATGAACGTAGTTACTCTTTTTAGTATTTAGCAGGATTCCATTTTGAATCATCTTGCTGGAAGTCATTGTATTAGATAGAATAACCACCTCCTTCACCTATGGCATATACCAAAAATGGGTTAGGAGATCCATAAGAAACAACATGGCGCATAAAATGCTTGTGCTTTTCCCTGGTCCATCTGTCATTCTATCGCTAACCAGTGGTCTAAAAATTCTTGCTTAAGCAGTGTTTTCATGCACCATTTTGCCCAATTGGAGTATGTATTATTCACTAAATTATTATGCTGCTAAGAGAAGGCTGCTTCATTCTACGTTATCAACTTATTCCAAGTCAGCCAATTTTAATAGCCTTTTGCGTTTAGAACAGGCAATGGGAACTGGCTTCTTTGCATAGGGATTACTAGACAATTGGAAATGACAATAGGCTCTTTCAATCGTATGTAACAATTTCTTTGGTAAGGTTAAAACACAAGAGCAATACACCTGTGTAGAGAATATGGTTGACCTGAGGATTAACGATATTGACCAACAGAAAAAATCTTTTGTTAAAACATAAATCATGCACTGCCTGTTCGTTACAGAAAAAATCTTTTGGCCATAGTTGCTAGTCCTTGAAGTTTACATTGTTGTTTGGGAGAAACTACTATTGTGAAAGCATTTTTTATGAAAATTATTAAGAATGAAAGATTGATCAGAGCCGAGAAATCATTTCTTGCAATATATAATAAATATCATGACTAACAGATCACTTCGAAATTTCAAAATATGAAGTTTGACAAAGCTTTTATTGTGAATAAATTATGTTTTGTAGAAACTAATATGACACTTATTTACTACAAATATGGTACTTTAAAATATTTAATATTTTTAATAATTAAATTGGGATTTGAGCTCTATTCTATTCTTACTGAGTACTAACTATTTTTTTTTTTGTCATTGAATGCAAGCACATTTTAGATGCAGTTTTTTTCCCCTTCTAAAAGCCTACATGTTACAAGAATACATCCTTCGTTACATGTTTAAGGTGTATAACAATGGCAAGAAATTTATCGCCCTGGCTGCAACAAATACGCCGTATGCTCTGGATCAGGTTCAGTCTTGATAGTTTCTAATATAGCTTCAAGCCATTGTATTTCTTTTCCAGTTCTCATGTCTGTTTTCTGTAACAGTTAAATTTATTATGCACAGGCTATTCGAAGACATTTTGATAAGCAAATTTACATACCCCTAACTGATGTCAGAGCTAGACAACATATGCTCTAAATCGGTCATTCTTGCTTTACTTTTTTTATTTTATTCTTATGGCAGTTAATATCCAGGGAAACCTGTTACTGCTAATCGTAAAATTGATTTATGTATCCTACTTAATTTATACTGAATGTTGATTATTAATGAAAAATAGGTATATTAGGGAGATGCACCTCGTAATTTGACAGAAAGTGATTTTGAGATATTAGGTCGGAGAACAGATGGATTTTTTGTTTCTGATGTCACTGGTTGTGTAAGTTGTGAATAACTTACATTTTGTTAGCATAATTACGCATACAGTTTAATTTTATTAATGATTATTCAGGTCAAGGACGTATTATTCGAACCTGTTCAGAAAACTAAAGGTGCCATGTCCTCCATAAATATCCCTGAGAGCATGTTGATGCCTTCTGGTTCGAAACAGCCAGGAGCTTTACAGACCATATGGAGGGACGTCATGATTCAAAAGGCCTTGTGTCTAAGATGCTATATCTTTATGTGGTTTTATTATTTGTTTCTGTTTCGTTGAATTCATTGTGAATGTGACCATTAATAAATGAATCGACTGTCTAAACTTAATTAGCACTATTACTATGAGAAAAACTGTGATATGTATGATTGTATGGAAGTTTGGTGTAGGTCCACCTAATTTCTACATGTACAAGAAGATGAACAATGTTTTCTATAATTTTGTAACCACATTTCCAAATTTACCATGCACGTGTGGAAGAAATTGTATGAAGCTGTTTCAAAATTTTGGTTCAAACATCTCTACCAAAAAATTTCTCCATTAACTGCTACCAATTTTTTTGATGAAAATCCGAGATTTTTCTAAGAACTGTCACTCGATGCCTCGTATTCTCTCCCCTTTGGAAGAATTAATTAAATAATTAGTCTTTATTTTGAATATAATTTTTTATGAGGTTATGCTAATTCGTTGTCAAGATTATCCGCTCGGGTCTTCTGAATGAGTATGAATTAGGCAGTTCGTAACTAAAATAACTTGCTGTTTTTACCATGGGTACGAAAACAAATGTGTAAACATCAAAAAAAGCAACTTAGAAGATATTGCCGATCTTTCAAGTTTGTTAACAGACTCTACTTCCATCAATTACAAGAATAAATCTTATTACGTGAAGGTGGCATTTACATGAATTTTCTAGTTATCTTAAATCTTATTCAGTTGTACAACAAATCTTGTTTCATATTTTTGTGACATTGCAAAATTCAAGCCAATCTAATATGCTTTAGACTGATCATATAACACCTGTTCAGTGAAATGACATATGCCGGTTACTTATTATCATATAACATTATTCAATCTCCTTCCAAATTATTATGCCTTATCATTTTAACATAAAGTCAGTCTCATTTTACGTTAAACTAAATCATTGTTGCAACTAATTTTGGGTATTTCTTCGTAGTACCGTTTGCCTAATTTTAAGCTATGGAATCAGGCTTAGGAATTTGGGAAATTCCCCGGCGAGGGAGCTTGTTCTCACATGTACCAAAAATGGGTTAGGAGATCCGTAAGAGACAACATGGCGCATAAAATGCTTGTGCTTTTCCCTGGTCCATCTGTCATTCTATCGCTAACCAGTGGTCTAAAAATTCTTGCTTAAGCAGTGTTTTCATGCACCATTTTGCCCAATTGGAGTATGTATTATTCACTAAATTATTAAGCTGATAAGAGAAGGCTGCTTCATTCTACGTTATCAACTTATTCCAAGTCAACCAATTTTAATAGCTTTTTGCGTTTAGAACAGGCAATGGGAACTGGCTTCTTTGCATAGGGATTACTAGACAATTGGAAATGACAATAGGCTCTTTCAATCGTATGTAACAATTTCTTTGGTAAGGTTAAAACACAAGAGCAATACACCTGTGTAGAGAATATGGTTGACCTGAGGATTAATGATATTGACCAACAGAAAAAATCTTTTGTTAAAACATAAATCATGCACTGCCTGTTCGTTACAAAAAAAATCTTTTGGCCATAGTTGCTAGTCCTTGAAGTTTACATTGTTGTTAGGGAGAAACTACTATTGTGAAAGCATTTTTTATGAACAATTATTAAGAATGAAAGATTGATCCGAGCCGAGAAATCATTTCTTGCAATATATACTAAATATCATGACTAACAGATCACTTCGAAATTTCAAAATATGAAGTTTGACAAAGCTTTTATTGTGAATAAATTATGTTTTGTAGAAACTAATACGATACTTATTTACTACAAAGATGGTACTGTAAAATATTTAATATTTTTAATAATTAAATTGGGATTTGAGCTCTATTCTATTCGTACTGAGTACTAACTAATATTTTTTGTTGTTGTTGTCATTGAATGCAAGCACATTTTAGATGCAGTTTTTTTCCTTCTAAAAGCCTACATGTTACAAGAATACATCATCCGTTACATGTTTAGGGTGTATAACAATGGCAAGAAAGTTATCGTCCTGGCTGCAACAAATACGCCGTATGCTCTGGATCAGGTTCAGTCTTGATAGTTTCTGATATAGCTTCAAGCCATTGTATTTCTTTTCCAGTTCTCATGTCTGTTTTCTGTAACAGTTTACATTTATTATGCACAGGCTATTCAAAGACATTTTGATAAGCGAATTTACATACCCCTAACTGATGTCAGAGCTGGACAACATATGTTCTAAGTTGGTCATTCTTGCTTTACTTTTTTTATTTTATTCTTAAGGCAGTTAATATCCAGGCAAACCTGTTACTGCAAATCGTAAAATCGATTTATGTAGCCTATTTAATTTATACTGAATGTTGATTATTAATGAAAAATAGGTATATTAGGGAGATGCACCTCGTAATTTGACAGAAAGTTATTTTGAGATATTAGGTCGGAGAACCGAAGGATTTTCTGTTTCTGATATCACTGGTTGTGTAAGTTGTGAATAACTTACATTTTGTTAGCATAATTATGCACACAGTTTTAATTTAATTAATGATTATTCAGGCCAAGGACGTATTATTCGAACCTGTTCGGAAAACTATAGGTGCCATGTCCTCCATAAATATCCCTGAGAGCATGTTGATGCCTTCTGGTTTGAAACAGCCAGGAGCTTTACAGACCATATGGAGGGACGTCTTGATTCAAAAGGCCTTGTGTCTAAGGTGCTATATCTTTTTGTGGTTTTATTATTTGTTTCAGTTTCGTTGAATTCATTGTGAATGTGACCATTAATTAAAGAATCGACTGTCTAAACTTAATTAGCACTATTACTATGAGAAAAACTGTGATATGTATGATTGTATGGAAGTTTGGTGTAGGTCCACCTAATTTCTACGTGTACAAGAAGACAAACAATGATTTCTATAATTTTGTAACCACATTTCCAAATTTACCATGCACGTGTGGAAGAAATTGTATGAAGCTGTTTCAAAATTTTGGTTCAAACATCTCTACCAAAAAAGTTGATGGTTAATCAATAATAACTTATAATTATATTCATTTATTTATCTAGCAACAATGAAAGATTATTTATGAACAGCACAAGATATTTGGAGCTTGGTTTCTTTTGATTTGTCAATACATGATATAACAATTACTAACGCTTTTACTATTTATTTGACATTAATAGGAGCACCATTGTTGATGTTAAGGGGAAAATATCAGAAGCAAAGCAAGACTAACTCTATCTTTTTTCTATTTTGTAAGTAATTTATTGATGCAAAAATGTATGATGTACTATGTGTGGACATGGAAAAGTTGATAAAACAATATGTATGAAATACTAAATTGTTTGAATTATATGTATAAAATATTATATAGTAATTTATATATTTGTTGTTCGTAAAAATCTGTTATATTTATATGATGTTAAGAAATATTTAATTGTGTATATATATATGCATGAACAAAGCTGAAACGATGACAAATAGTCTATAAATAAATAATACAAACAATAGCATTTTATAAACGCTATAGAAGTATACAAATAAACGCTGTAAAACATAGATATACAGTGCTATAGAAACATACGCAAAACGCTACAAAACATGCAAATAAAACGCTATAGAAATATACACACAAACGCTATTGAAAGTAAGTATCCTAGGGTATACTCTATAGCGTTTTTGTTTGAAGAAACGCTATAAAAGATTAAGTTTTCATAGCGTTTTGTTTATGCTATTTAAAGTCGAAGGTCTAACATAGCATGTCGTTACATGGCGTTCTCTGAAACGCTATGTTAGGATATAATAGCGTTTTTCAAACGCTATGAAAGCCCCATTTTGTTGTAGTGTGATTCACCTTCAAGCAAAAAAAATAGCGATGATGAACTTCTCTCAATATCTGTGAATATCTATTTGGTGGGTTGTACCACTAATGACTTGGAAATTTGCCCCGAAGAAGAAATAAGAGAGATATTATGGAAAACGGTCAGTACCCCTCCTACTGGTAAATTTAAATCTCTTATTCGTCAGAGAGAACAATAAATCTTACTACCATATAGACATTGATGATGCAATTGAGTTGAATAGCATAGAAATTGGGAAGATTCCTAAATTTTATGCTATTCAACTCTTGCCTTATCAATATCACAGGTAATCTGAAGATTGTGGACTTTGGTGTAACACACTTCAGAAATGGTATGAGTCATGAAAAAGATCAATTTATTCTTAATTTGTATCGTTACATTCAGATAATTCTTTTTACTTGTTCATATCTCTTAATATGTCACTCTAGCTTTTGATTTTGTTGCTTGTTCATATCTCAACATACTTACAGAGATTTCTAGTTTGATGTTTAATGAGATACTGCCATTCATGTAGTAATGATGCTAGGATATATGCATGCTTATTATACCACTCTTACTTATGCTTTCTATGGCTTTTTGTTGAACCTGTGGGGTGATGAGCTGAGAGTGCAATGCCATATGGGAAGGAGTCGAAGGAGCAATTGGTAAAATTAGTGGAAGTAAGGAGGCTCAAGGTTAATATCTATGGTAGCGATCAATATGGTTATTTCGTTGGCGATGTCTATTTCAATAACATTTTTATTCAGGTAATTCTGTCATGGTACAATTAACCCTCATGTAATACAAGAAGTTGTTAGTGTTTTGAACTGTATAGGTTATAACTATGCAGTAAAACCATGATTGTGCAGGGTCTGCTGTATTGGGATTTCTGTCATGGTACTTAGTAGGAAAAATCAGAGCATTTGATATAAACTTCAGGTAATATCTCGCTTTTTTCCATCCCCCTCATCTCGGATACACTACATTAGATAAGGGTGATAGAATAGAAAGGGCAAGGCTATAGCAATGTTGTATCTACATTGCAGTCAAGTGACAAGGAGAATTATAATAAGTTTGTGCTTTAATATTTTTAGAGCGAATTAGTGAGTCATTACATGAAAATCATGTTTGCGCAGATTTTGGAGAATGAAAAATAAACTTTATCCGTATCATGAGCTAGCCTATTCTTATATTGCTTTGATTTACAGCAAATACATGGATCTCATCAGCATGATCAGCACATACGCTCAATCTTCCCGGCCTGGACTGGAGTTATATCAGGCTGATCATATGTTTTTACCTTTTTTTTGTTAGTTCGTACTGTTATGAAAAATATGTGCTATAGTTTCTGTTTTTATATATACATGTAATGCATGTATATATATATACATACATACATATGTGCACACACAGATATAATTAGATACAGTCAAAGGGCGTATCTGAGTACAATTTAGATACGGCTATAAGCCGTATGTTATCACTAGCCAGATACGGTTTATAGCCGTATCTAAAAATTTAACATGCTATTTTTTGATACAGCTTTTTGCCGTGTTTAAGAGCTTTAGATACGGCTAAAAACACAGCTTAATTAGCATATATGGTGTAGTGGTTGTGCAAAATTGTATAATGCATACAAATTTATCATCTTGTTTATATGTTTATAAAAGCTACTCACTTTGATAGTTGTACGGTACAAATTTTTAGTATAAACTATACATAAATGTGTACGATTTACTGAGAAGTAAGGATAGATAGACATTGAGCTTACACTGAAGCAAAACCAAAAGAATAAACCACCAGGTAAGAGAAGAAAACATAGCATATAATTCATTTATGTAAGGGTATAAGACATTATCAGGCAACTTAATCATGGATAAATATCTACTACACTGGCAAGTATATGTGTGGCAAGATGGTAAAAGAATGAATTAGTTATATATTGAAGTTAATGTATTGAGATGTCTAGGTTAGTCCCAGCCTGAAACAATTGTTGTGATAATCCTAAGTAACCCAAAGGTCAATAGGTATAGAAAATGATGTGGACCAGCTTGTTGGCATGTCAAGGTAGAAGAAAATAATAGAAAGCAAGGAAAGGCTTGTAGATTTATGTTAGCAGCGGCCATTACATCTGACAATACAAATGGCAAGATCAAGATTGCAGGCTTTGCAGCAAGATCAGATGGCATGGCATTTATATAGAGTAAGTTATGCATAATTATTGCTTACGCCTAACTGTGTTATGAACAAAAAAATTGTTGGGCTAAAGTCATATCCGAAATGGTGGAATGACGTAAGGTAGGTTGATATTATTATAAAATACATCTTCATACAGAACAGAGTCATATAGGAGTTGAATTTGTATAATTTGTTCTTTTGCCAAAACAAATATTTGAGATATGCTTTTATAGAAACTAATGAGACCAACCGATACCACTATATGTCAACATATGCTCATTACTAGGGGTGAAATATTATTCTGCTCCTAGCAAACTTATTATTACTGAAATATAATGAATTGTACAAATTTACACAATCGCTTTAGATAGTTAATATAGATTATATTCCAACAATACAGTTAGGAAAAACCTGGTCTCATTTTTTTAATTTTTCTACACTAAGTATCTTCTCCTCTGTTTCATTTACAACGTGCATTATGAATTCGTCGATTAAAGAATGATGAATTTGTTACATATTGCATTTTTTGGAGAACGTAGAAAATACAAAGTAAAAGCAAAAAGTAATATATTATCTCCATTTGCATGTAGTCTGTGTTCCATCATGAATTATCCATCCTCCTTTCATGGAACTATAGTTACAAAGAATTAATATATATATATATGTATATATATATATATATATATATATATGAAACCCCATGACAGCATTGGGCTACATTAGATAGAACCAAATGCTATTATCAGATAAGGAAATCCAGCACAATCATCATTGAAATCAATCGCAAACTTTAGCTTACGATAGTCAACCCCAAAAAAATATGTATTTCTTTAATCCAAAAGTCTAATGGAATACTCAATAACCGAAATGTCCATTTATATAATCTAAAATTTATATTCTTATTTAGATATACATGCACCTTTGTGGATCCCCATTAAATGCTAAATAATTGTTCAGTCCGCACAATGGAAAGTCTTGACCAACAATTTCATATTACATACCAAACTATGAATCAAATCTTAAATCATAAAATCCATGCTATGAATCTAAACAGGATTTATATCGTAAATCATAGATTCAAAAAACATATATTTTAAAGTTTGCACACGCTTTGAAGTTAATTTTGATGTTTGAACTTCTACATCTAAACTTAAAAACATCATTTTCTTTCTTGTTCCAATTTAATTTTTTTTAAATGATCAAAACTGGAATTGTAGACCCAAATAAACATATTGAATATATTAATTCGAATTGAATGACATTTCTAATGTTTAGTATTAGCTTGTTTTGGATCGGAATATAAATCGAATCATACTGGGAGAGATTCGATTTAAAACGGGATTCAAATCGTAGGATTTTAAGATTTTTGACAACAATGAATCACCTGCCTTTGTAAATGAACTTGAAAAAAAAATAGATCTAATCATACTGCGACACCCATCAAAACCTTAAGGCGACGAAGTTAATTTGTTTGTAGATTCGTTGATGCAATGATAAGTAATTTGGATTTTTTGTTGAATTCGTTTTCAATATGTAAAAATTACTAATAATTAAATAGTTAAATCTATAAGTTTACATGTATGTTGCAAGATAAGCTACATTTAACATGGCAACAAAAATTAGTTGCTTTTCTTATGTTATTGAGTAATGATAGTCAGTGTAAGTAAGGAATTAGGATTCAGTAACTTTCTTCTTGTTTCATTCAATACCCAAATTATATTAGTCGGTGTAACTGACAATCAATACGATTTCTACTCATAAAGGTTAAATTATTCTTACAAGTACCTTTGCTTGATTTCGAAAACTGACTCGTTTAGCAATAATTGAAACAGCTTCCTTTATAAATGAACATGAAAATAAAATAGACCTAGTCATATTACGACACTTGTCAAAACCTTTTGGCATGGTAGGAGTGGGAAGTTTGTTTGTAGATTCGTCAATGCAATGATAATTAATTTGGATATTTTGTTGAATTTGTTTTATTATGTAAAAGTTCCTAATATCTAAATAGTTAAATCTATATGTTTACATTTATATTGTAAGATAACCAACATTTAACATGGCAACAAAAACAAGTTGCTTTTCTTATATTATTGAGTACGCACGTCTACGTTAAGGTAAATATTTTTCCAATTAAGATAACGGCCATATTAACTTTTCGTAACATTATATAATTTCATGTCGAAACTTTTTACTGTTTGTAATAAATTTTGAGGAAAAATTCAAAGCAGGTCAATTTTTTTTTTTAATGCTTGTCGATAAATAATCATTTTAGTTATGGTTTGTCTCGCTTAGGTTGTGTATGACTTTGCTTACCCTTGCGTTATTCCAATGTAGTAATGGTAACTTGGACATTAAGTTGACTCAATTAACAAAAATGATTGATGTACTCTTGTAAAACTTCATCTAAGAACTTAAAAGAAAGAAAATAGAATTAATCAAAAAATAGACGAATGTAAGCTTGTAGCAATGAATCTCAAACCTTTCAACTGCCAAATCAAGCTACAAAATAAGGACTGAATGAATAAGGCTTCAACTTGGGAAGTGCCCGACATGACTAAAAATCTGGCTGAATCTGAAATATAAGCGTGTAACATAATAGTTAGTAAAGCAATTAGCGTAACTAAGAAATTAGGATTCATCCATTTCATTTTAATTTGATTATGGTCTCATTCACTGTCAAAATTGTATTAACCGGTGTAATTAATCTTCAAAATTACTTCTATTCGTAAAACTTAAATTACGTGTACAATAATTTTATTAACTTCAAAAACTAGTTAGTTCAGTAATAATCAAAACCACTGCTTTTGTAAATGAACATCAAGATAAAAATTGATCGAGTCATATTGCAAACATCCATCAAAACCTTTTGACGTAACTAGAAATTCGAATTTTGATTGTGGATTTGTCAAAGTGAATGTCATTATAACTATTGGGTATTTTATAAAGTTCGTTTAAAATATTTAAAACTGCTGAAATTCATGTAGGCAAAATTCATTTTTACTTAGATGGGTAGATCATCTACACTTAAGATAGAAAAAAGAGAGTTGATTTCTATCTTTGCACTGAAATTTTTATTCGACTTTACAGATTTGTCTTTGAACATATACGTTTTTCTTGAGAAAACAACACAGAAATATGAATATATATATATATATATATATATATATATATATATATATATATATATATATATATATCTTTTAACAATGGTATTTATTGTTTAAGCAGCTAAATGAGAAATACAAAATTTTAAAAATATTACATTGAACAAATAGAGGTCATGGAAGAACTATAATCATATCAAAAAAACTTGTCTCTAAATTATCTTCACAGGTAGTCAATGGTCATATTAAACCAAATCATGATGTTTTAACCCAGTTTTTTTTAGTGTCTTGAAGCGGATTTGGGCTATTAGCAAAAATCTGGTGGAACTCAATTCTTGAATCATGGTCATGTTATGCAAATTTATTTATAACATGAAGAAAATATTGCAACCAGCAGAATAAGTAACTTCATAGTTAATTGACAAGGAAAATTGCTGCAATTAGAACAGGAAAATGAACATAATTCCTAATTCAACATTGGTGGTTATTTTCCAAAAGTAGATCTAGGAAAAAACTAGGTATACATGTTAGTCATTAAAAGTGGATTTATTTTTCTTGAATTACAGAGTCGATCCGGTAAGAACAGAATGCATAACGCTGGAAAAATCACCATAGCTTGTAATAAGCACAGACTGCAAGCGGATAGGAAGAAGAAGAATAAGATCAGGAAAACCGTCAATGGGTTGAAGATTAGACGAAAAGAACTGTCGTGTAGAGGAAGACACCAACACCCAATTGAATGACAAAAAACAGCTATCGGTGGGGAAGTGAGGAGGGAACTGGCGTTGACGCGTTTCCATGGATGGGGGAAGGCAGAATAGGCATGATTCTTTTGGGGAAGAGAAGGGCGCATGGTTGAGTACGGAGAAAGGAAAAGGCGAATAACTGAAAGGATGAATAAAGCGAATCCGTGGAAGGGTGAATGAGGCGGTTCAGTTTTATTTAGCGATACAAAATTCAGAGGTTTGTAAGCGCTCGGCTGCGAACTCAGTAAATATAATATAGTACAGATTCAAGACATTTTTAGTAATATCTTCTAACTTGATTTGAAGACTAGAATTGTATAATTCTGTTATCTTGATCTTAATTTTCAACTCTTGATTTTTATAAATAAGTGTGTTATTTGTTTCTTTTTGAGTTTCAATTTCTTGACTTAATAAAGTAAGTTGAGAATTAACATTAGAAAGAGATTCTTCAAGTTTTCTAATTTCTTCTTCTAAATTTTTTACCTCATCTTTAAGCATATCTCTTTCGGGTTCTGCCTTTTTATGAACCTCATTAGTTGTTTATATTTTCTTTTGAAATTATTCCAAGATTCTAATAATTTTGAATTTATTTTTACATATCAACAAAAGTAAAATTACTAACTTCATTTTCTTTAGTCATAAAGCATATGTTAGCTTGGTCATTGTCACTATCATGTCGCTTTCTAAGGAGGAAGAATCTGAGTCATCCCATGTTACTGAAAATGGTTTCCTCTTGGATTTTTCCTTCCTATGTTTATTATAATATTCTTTCTTCTGATCTGGACAATCCTTTTGAAAATGCCCTTTCTTGTGATAGCCAAAGCATTCATACTAATGATGATGGTTTGTTGTAGTTCTTTTTCCCGTTATTTCTATTTCCTTTCTTATATTTTAGAAACTTTTTAAAGTTTTTGGCAATAAAAGTTATGTCTTCTTTATCTGAAATTGATTCTTCTTTTTCTGCATGAAACGCTAGATTCTTTTTATCTTGAGCATGAACTCTTTTTGCTTGCAAATTTACTTCATACGAAATTAGATTTCCTATTAATTCTTCTGGTTTCATGGTCAAGAGATCATTAGCTTCTACGATTACTTAGACCTTTCTTTCCCAATCTTCCATCAAAGAGTTTAGGATTTTCGACACTACATCAAAATCAGAATATTTTTTCTCTTAGACTCAAAAGTGAGTGATAAATATCTTGAAATCTAGAGTACATATCATTAATAAATTCATCCTGATTCACTCTAAAATTCTGAAACTGAATTTTAAGCATGAATATCTTGCTTTGTTTAACCTTGTTAGTTCGTGAGTTACTTTGAGTGTTCGCCATATTTCATATGCAGTATTATACATGCTTATACAATTAAACTCATTTCTATCTAAGACACAATGCAACATATTCATAGCTTTATCATTAGAAGTAGCATCGGTTTTTTGTGACTTTGACCATTCAGAATAATTAATAGTGGGAGGAGTCTATTTAGATTGAGTAATATTCCATAAGTCAAATCCATTTGCTTGCATATATATATATATACATATATATACATATATATATATATATATATTCTCATTCGTGTATCCTAATAGTTATAGTTCATGTCGTTAAATAGTGGAAATCGTGCAGTGGATTGACCTTCCATAATACTAGTATTAGTACTAGTGTTAGTATTATTTTCCATATTATTGAGATATCAAATAATTGTATTATGATTATAAGATAACCTGCTTCGATACCAATTGAAAAGATGAGTAAGATCGAGTAATATGGAAATACGTGTAGTACACTGAATGCGGAAGTAAATGATATACTAGCTTTACGATATGCAGGTAAATATTTAATGAGATAAATATTTAGACAAGATATCACAGATAAGCAATATAAAAGTTGTAAATAAAACAAAAAACACAAGGAATTTTTATTATGGTTCGAAGCTCCTTTCTACGTCCAATCTCATACTCCTTCTGGAATTTCAGCTAATCAACACCCTCACTTAACTTAAAGGAATAGGTTTTACAACACCGGAGCAGCAGAACAGGGACCTGAGCAGCAGTACGGAATTTCGCCTCAGCAGACGAAGAGGACTTCTGGCCTAAGCAGCAGAACATGACTTCAACAGATACACAAAAGTTTGTTTGACTGTATATGTGTTCATAATAACACGAATAAATCATTATTGACTACATCATTCCAATAATCTTCTCCTTTGTGTGTGTGTGTATTTGAAAGCGTATGAAGAATAAAGAAGGAAAGTGATTTATAATCACATAATATTGAATATTTAAGAGCACAAGTGAATAATACATTGAAATATTTCAGAATCAAAAAATATTGCGATCAAGAAAGTTCAGTGACTAAAACAAGTGATTCTGAAGTGTATTTATATAAAATAAATGGTTGCAGTTATTAGTGAAAAGGCTTGATTAAAAGATATAGTCATAACTCTTGGATTAAAGAGTTATGCCTCTTTAAAAAATCGTAATCATTCAGCTCAACCGACTGAATTTTAAATTCAACTGGCTAAAATATAACTATAATTTGAAATAAGTGTGCATATGCACAAAAATATGTCATTCAGCCAACTGAATTAAATATTCAGCCGGCTAAATTTTCAAACTATGCAAGTTTAAACACATAGCAATCAGCCAGCTGAATTTTTGATTCAGCTGGTGGATGCATATGTCTTTTTGCATATATGCTTCATCCTTTTATAATAAAAAAACGTTATATATATATATATATATAATATACTATACGAGTGATTTTAACAATAAAAACCATCTAAATATAGACTCGATTACAATAGTAATATACCAATATGTCCTGTTGTCAAATCTTCTTGTATTTAAGCTTATTCTTCTCCTTTTTTCCTGTGATAGACATTAGCGAACGATATTGTCGAGATATAGTTGCCCTAGTCAAAACCTATCTCAAGAATAGAGATTCTAACATCTTTCTAATAAATGACTAGAAGTCGCAAGAAAAATTTATTAGAAATTCAAATCATAGGCGGGAAATATGCGAGATCTATTATTCATATTTATGTATATGATATGAATAGGTAATGCTTAAAAGACTACCATTTTCTTAGTCAAAATACATTAATATGATTTTTTTTTATATATAGTTATATACTATGGCATTTATTTGAAGATCTATGAAAAGCAAAGTTGCATGCTATTCGATTGCTTATAATTTTGGTTTTATTATTCATGTAAGATCAGAATAAAACTCAGCAGAGTTAATTGAGTTAACCCAGATGATCAAACAGTATACAAGCAAATCGTCAAACGCAACAAATTTGGATAAATGATGAAACAACATTGTAATGGAAATCTATTCAACGTTGAAGGTAAGCATATATGATATCATCAAAGTTATATAAAAATAACTATTAATGTGATGGCACAATTGACATGAAGATCAATGAGAAATAAGATTTCCTGCTTCAATCATTAATTTAGTTGAATTGAAAACCAAAAGATTTGTATATTGAAATAGTTTAATGATAAAATATTATGCTAGAAGCAGTCATAAAAATCAATGAGAAAAACAAATTATGCTTATTTAAATCTCTAGAAGAGATTTTTATTCTTCTAAAGTTGAGAAAGCTTTCATTGGATTTAAAATCTCCATAAGAGATTAAGGGATTTATATCCATGTTTATTTACTCATTGCATTATTATTACATATTACTAACATGAATTAGTAAAAATGTTGAAATAGTTTGCTTTTATTTATTTATTTTGCTAAGTGCTAAATACTATGAAAGATTAGTTTATTTCTATGCATTTAGCATTAATTACATTAAACAAATATAATGATAAGCTTGATATTTGTTCTATTGTCATCCAAATCAAGGAAAAATCACTTGAACTTTTATTTATTTATATTTGTCATTTTTTGTATCAACATGAAAGGTGGAACCTTAAGTGAATTAGTTGAGTCATTTAATTTTATTTTCGTTTAATCTAAATTGATTTGAAATTCAAAGGGAAAAAACTTGTTTTTTTCTTTGATTCTTTATACATATAATATAGCTTAAACCAAAAGTTTAAGTGGGTACTATAAAAACTTAGTAAACTTGATTTTACTAGTCACATTACATTATAAAACCTGAAGTTTTAATAAATTATTTTTGTGAGCTTATGTTTAGCTATATAGTTAGAGAAATACATTTTAATATTGTTTAAAAGAGATAATTAATTTGCAATATTGTGTATGTTTATGGATGTGTCTGTCTAAATACTAATCTCTTAAAGAGATGTTTTAAAATTGTTTTATATAATTGTATTGAAAAATCCAGCATCCTAGAAGAGATGTTATAGAAAATCTATTTTTATTGGATTACGTGAAGAGATATGCAATACTCTAGAAGTTATGTTTATAATGTATCATCAAAAGTGATATTATATCTTCTTGTAACACTATAAAAGAGTTGTTCTGAAATGTTTTCACATATGATACAACACTTTAAAAGGTGATATGGCAATAAATAACCCAAAGAATTTGTAAATCAAAACTATTAACAGTGGGTACATTTACTAAATTCAGTCTACCATTATTATGGACCTGTAGCTCAATTAGATAATTTTAAGAGAAAATAGTGACTGGTGATATAATATTTTTTGAAAACATTTTATGAATTGCATATCATATGTGTAACTATTTCTTAAGAAATATCTTTAGATGTTCTCCTGAAGAGATCATGAATATGTCATATCATACTTTTGCGAAAGCTATAAATATCTTCTTAAAAAGATTTGTATGTGCAGCTAATTTATTATTATAAAATGTTAAGTGTTTGGAAAATGCTTTTACTTTGTTATAAGTATATCAATTTAATTTAATTCTCTGATCAGTTATCATAATTGATGTTCAAAAGCGATATTTGTGATATAATGAATGAATAAAATTTAACAAACTGAAGTTGTTTATATATTTTGTCTGAACCAGAAGTTCAAAAAGGTTCCAAATCAAATGTCTTGAATATTATCATGTAGTCTCAGAGGATTCACATCGACATTGATCTATAAATAGAAATGACTAGTTTGGATCCTTGTAATAGTTTGTTCTAAAAATCATCGATTCAGACGAGAACATGCAAATTTATAATATATATGTAATACATTGACGCATGTATATATCCATATATGTAAATATTTTTCTAACAACCTGAAGTTTGTTATGAGCTCATCTTATAGATTATAAATAAATATTATTTAGTAATTCAAAAGTTCAATTGATATAAATATTGAATGACTTGAAGTCATGTGTGTATTCAGATGATCTATATACTTAGAAAATTCCTCAAGTTACTAGATCAATGAAAGAGAATAAGTAACATAATATGAATGCATCTTATCAACTAATAAAAGCATTATCCTCTTAAAATTGAAATAAATATAATGTATTTGCTAGTAATAATGGATCAAAAAAGAGAATCCACAGAGGGTTATTATTTAATGTGACAATATTTGTTAACATCGAAGGAGGGATAAAAGGATACAAATTCATATTGATCGTCGATGTTAAATATTTGTTAACATATATAGCGATGCAAAGTATTAAGTAACTTGAATTAATTATTATTTATATCCCTAATAGACTTTCTCCAATATAGATTTGAATCCCTAAAGAGTCAAAAGGTGTAAACAACAGCTGAAATGTGGTATAGAAGTCAGTTCAAAGTATTTTTGGAGTAAGTCATAAAGATGTCAAATAAAAGATGTGTGTTCTTTAAAAAACACTTACGGGTGCTTTAAAAAATATGCATGACATGATTGTCAAATAACTCTAGAAGTGGTTTAGGTATCCAAACATGATAAATTAAGAGATCTCAATAAATCACATCGAGAACCGACAATAGATAAACATCGATGATAAATTTGTAAATAATAAAACGCTTATTTTAATTAATAGATTAAAAACCTTGAATTGGAGGAGAACATGATTGACCATCATGAATTCTTCCCTAAATGAGAAATGTGGACCTGTAGTCCGTAAAATATAATTAGAAATATGTATTTAAAATGGCAGAAACATAATTAAATTATTGAAGCACCATATAGTGTTAACAGTATGTTATGTGCCATGAGCATTATACCTTTCAGAGATAATTGAATTGATTAAAGTATTGAAATTGTTTGAAACATTTAAAATACCCTGAAGGTATAAAGATGAAAATATACAAATTTCGGAAGAATGTAAATAACTTCAATAGTGGTAAAGAATGCAAAGAACAAGAAATGTAGATTTAAGTATGGTTGTGATTAAAATCTTAATATAATTCATGATGAAGAGATTATTTCCTACTTTAAAAGAATGTTGTAATGAAACTCTTATTATCTATTTAAGTGACAGTTGTGATGTCAAAAAATATTAAAATATACAAGTTTCTGAAGGATATAAAATATCATTTGTGGTTATAAAGAATGTCAAGGACATGGACAACAGATTATAACATTCTTTTGAGTATTATTGTAATAAAAATCTTGATATACTTCAAGGTGAGTTGATTACTTCCTACTTCTTAGTGTTATTGTAATGAAACTTGTCATATTCATCAATTGTATATTGCAATATGCAAATTTAATTGAAGCACAAAATTGTAAGCGCATGAAGTGTATTAATAAAGATACTAATGACATACAAAGCGCAAATAGAAGGCACTTTTAAATAAGAAAACATGTCTAAAGCATGAAAATTCGTATGAAGTTTTTGTTCAGTATCTATAAGCAATTTGAATTATCGAAAGATGAATACGAATTCAGAGGAAATTATTAAATCAGGAAAAAACATCCAGAAGTATGTTGTAATGCACTCTTTTTTAATAACTAATATTTTTCCTTTTGGTTTTTCTTAATAAGGTTTTAATGAAACATTATCTTGATTCAGAAGTATCAACGGAAAAGTAACATACGAAAATAAGTTATAACGTACTCTTTGTTATAAAATAAAACAGAACATATGTCAAACAAGAAGACATTAGAGAGAACAGAAAAGATAGGGAAGAGATTTTTATTTCTATCACTTCAAGTGTGTACAATTTCTATTACATTGGCTCCTTTATATATAGGCTTTGGAGCTGATGTTAGACTTATTCCCATGATGTGGGACTAAATAGAATATAACAAGAGCATATTCACTCATATATATTACAACACTCCCCCTTGAATATGCGTCTTCAAAATCTTGAATGCTCTACTAACTTGAAGTTGTCCCTTTTAAAACATATATGATGATTGCTCCCTCTTATAATCATCTTGCTTGCATATATCCATTCAATCGATACAACTATTGTTTGTTGCCTTCAAGACTCTATCTGGAAAACCCAATGGGAAAAACCTTGAACGAGAAAAAGAGTACAACGTTTGACATTATGAATATTATATAAAAGTGATATTCCTTAAAATAGTTTGACGCTTCAGGATCAAAATAATGCCTCATTAAAAACCTTTTTATGAAAAACCCTATGGGAAAAATCATAAATAAGGAAAAGAGTGCAAATTTATTTCATCTTTAGGTAACATGTTTTACAATGTTGTCGTAAGGGTTGATACTTCAGGATCAAGATAATGCCTCATTAAAAACCTTACTAGCAAAAACCCAGTGGGAAAAATATTAGTGAAGGAAAAGAGTACATTATAGCATATTTTTATATGCTCCCCCTTATTTATAACTCATTATTCAATTAGTCTATTGATGTATTCGACGCATGCCAATTTTGTACATCATCTTCTGGAATGTTGATTTGGAAATTTCCTTTGAGAATAGATCTACCCGCTTTTCTTGAACTGAATTTGTTTCTCCTCTTTCTTGTTATCCTTTCATTCATGTGTGAAGGGAAATTTAGAAGAAATGTGCTCCATCCTATCACCCTTGATATAATTCACTTGAATCTGAGCCATGCAAACTGCCTTGTCTTCTTCATAAATAATAGACTACTGCATCAAAAGATGTTTGATACTTATGGATCAAAATGTTGCCTCGTCAAAACCTTACTAAGAAAAACCCGATGGGAAAAATCTTTGTGAAGGAAAAAAAGTACAATATCATATTTACTACGTCAAAAGCAGTATGATACTTCTGGATCAATGTAATGCCTCGTTAAAACCTTAATAAGAAAAACCCAGTGGGAACAAACTTAAATAAGGAAAAAGAGTACATTATAACTTATTTTTGTATGTTACTTTTGGATTGATACTTCTGGATCATGACCCATACCTCATTAAAACCTTACTAAGAAAACCCAGTGGGGAAAAACTTAGTTAAGGAAAAAGAGTGCATTATATAATACTTATGGATGCTCCCCCTGATTTAATAATTTCCTCTGAATTCATATTCTTCTTTCAATAACTCAAATTGCTTACAAATACTTCTTAATGAAGTTTTTCTTTTAAAACTTCATGTGCATTTCCATGCTTCAGGCATGTTTTCTTATTTAAAACGCCTTCCTTTTGTGATTTGTATATTACTAATATTCATTTATGAATACACTTCAGGTGCTTAATATTTTCTATTTCAATTGGACTTGCATGTTGTAATACATATTTGATGAATAAGACAACTTTAATTAATAAGCAGGAAGTAATCTACTCATCTTGAAGTATATCAAGATTTTCATTACAACAATACTCAGATGAATGAAGTATCTCAAGATTTTTATTACAACAACACTAAGCAGGAAGTAATCTACTCACCTTGAAGTATATCAAGGTTTTCATTACAACAATACTTAGAAGAATGTTGTAATCTATCATCCATGTTCTTGGTATTCTTTATAATAACAAATGTTATTTATGTTCTTCAGGAACTTATATATTTTAATAATCTTTGCATATCGCAACTACCACTTCAATGGATATTAAGAGTTTTATTACAACAATTCTTGAAAGTAGGAAGTGATCTACTCATCATGAATTATTTCAAGATTTTCATCACAACAATACTTAAAAGAATGTTGTAATCTACATTCCTTGCTCTTTACCACTGCCAAAGTTATTTAAATTCTTCTGGAATTTGTATACTTTCATCGTTTATACCTTCAGGGTATTGTAAGCGTTTTAAACACTTTCACCACTTTAATCAATTCAATTATCTCTGAAAATACAATGCTCGTGGCACTTAACATGTTGTTGACACTCTATGGTGCTTCAGTAACTTCCATGTGCTTTTGTCATTATATATATTTCTATTTTTATCTTATGAACTACAGGTTCATATCTTATGGACTACAGGTCTATATATCTTATTTAGGAGAATTTCATGATGGTCAATCATGTTTCTCTCTAATATGAGATTTTTAATCCATTTATAAATATAAGGGCTTTATTATTTATCAATTTATCATCGATGATTATTTCTTGTCAGTTCTATACATAATTTATTGAGATCTCAAAACTTATCATGCTTTAGGTACCAAAACCACTTCTGGGGTTAATTTTGACAATCATGTCATGGGTTTCTTTCAAAGTACCCTTAAGTGTTTTTCAGGAACACTCACCTCCTTTATTTTGCATCTTTATGACTTACTCCAAAGATATTTTGAATTGACTTTTATACCACATTTTCAGCTGTGATTTACACCTTTTGAACCTTCGGGGATTCAAATGTATATTGGAGAAAGTCTATTAGGGACATAATTGATAATTTATGCAAGTTACTTAATACTTTGCATAATTCTATATGTTAGCAAATATTTAACATTGATGATTCCTTTATCCTCCCCCTCAATGTTGACAAATATTGTCACTTTAAATAATAAACCAACTTTGGATTCATTTTGGATTCATTATAGCATCATAGCTAGCAAATACATTAGATGTATTTCAATTGTAGGAGGATAATGCTCTTATTAATTGATAAGATGCATTCATATTGTATTGCTTATTCCATTTCAATGATCTAATGACTTGGAGGAATTTCTATCATTTGAATATGCACATGACTTCAGGTCATTCGATATTGATTTCAGTCGACTGCATAAATTATAATATGAGTTCATAACAACTTCAGGTTGTTAATTAAATATCGCATATATGTGTATATACGTGCGTCCACGTATTACATACGTAATTGATTTGCATATTCTTTCTCATTCAAGTTATTTATTTTAGAATAAATTGTTTATAATGTTCCGATCATTAATTTTTTTCTTATCAAGCAATGTCAACGTGAATCTTAAAGATCGTTTCATAATATCCAAAATATTTGATTTGGAACTGTATTGAACTTCTGGTTCAAAAGAAATCTATGAACAACGTCGAGTTGTTAATCCATATTAAACTTCTGGTTCAAATAATATATAAACAACTTCAAGTTTGTTAAATTGTATTGAACTTCTGGTTCAACTGTATTGAACTTCCGGTTCAAATAAAATATATAACAACTTCATGTTGTTAAAATTTATTCTTTAGTACAATATGTAAATATAAATATATAAGCAAGATACAGCTCATTTTGAAAATTGTGAAATCTTTGGATATCAATTTTATTAATGTTATTATTTCACACAGTTCAATAATACTTCAGGCTTTAAATTATGAAGTATTTCAAGTTCATTGATTAAGGAACTTTAAGTTCCTATGCATATAAATAAACATACATATTATATCTAGTTTACTAATTTATGACGAACTTCTGGTTCTCAACCTTTTAACATACTTCTAATTTAGAAACTTTTACATTTTGCTAACTGTCAAGATTTCAGACTGTAAACTTCATCAAAAAAAAAAAAATCTTTTTTCATAATTCAAGACTTCAGGTCTCAGAACTGAGTTATACAACCTTTTCCATTACATTAGATATTAGTTGCCAAATACATTGACTAATAATACATATTTCTATTCTTATTCCAAACACAATCATACATCATTTAACTTACAATAGCCAATGCATTTAATACATTTATAATAATATGGTAATACAATATATATTACCATAACGATACATATAATGCATTTATTATAAAAATAACGGAAATAACCATTATACGGTCTAAATATATGAATCAAATAAATAAATTTTACTGAAATCAACATAATAAAATTTGGATCTAGCAATCGTACTGATCAACGACAAAACTGAAAGAAACAACATATAGTTGTACTGCATTTCCAATAATCATATTTTCTAAAATACCATATACATGCATAATGCTCGATCCAGAATTGAGTAGAAATGCATAATTATAGAAATGAGATTTACATTCTTTAATATGAATGATTCGAAAAACTTGCAAATCTATACATAAAATTCACAACAACAACAAAATTACATGTTTCAAATTATACTATCCATATATAGATCTTTCTTTTTATATCAAAATTACTTCTTACCATCATAGAAACTGCAGGTTCTAAGTTTTCCATTTTTATAACAAAAAATACTTTTGCATTCAATTCTGGTATGCAAAATTAAGATCAATATTTAGATCTTAACTTAATATGATCTTTGAGAGGCATATTTTCTTTAGTCATTAAATTTGCATCATCATCTTTGGTATTTGAAAATATTTCAATGCAAATTCTTTTATAGACATATCAAAATATAATTTCGCTTCTGGGATATTCCATAAACACCATTTATGGAGTTTTAATACTTTTTTTTTTACAAATATTTATCGCCTTTAATTGTAGAAATCTCTTCTGGAGATATTTTATTATTTTCAAATAAACAGATCTCTTCTGGAGATATTTTACCATTTCCAAATATACAAATATCCTCTAAAGATATTTTGTTATCACCACTTCTGGGATGAACTTATCTCTTCCAGAGATAAATATATAAAACTATTGAAATGTCATATCAATATACAAAAATACATTCAAACCTTAAATGCATTAACAAAATTAGGTGCATTAAATAAAAATAAGATGAGAAAAGAAATCACTACTTCTGGAGTGTATGATATTCCTTTAGGGAACATATCTTTTACTTATGTAATTGCAATGCAACAAAAAAAAATTCTAACATCTCTTCTAGGATGTTGGATTTGCTATATAAAATTAAATCTCTAAAACATCTCTTCAAGAGATTAATATGTATACTATATCTTCAGGATATTCAATTAATATAGACTGTAATGTCAGTTAAATTAAACATGTTTAGAGATTTTCTATTGAATTTAATGTTTTTGTCACATATTATAATGTGTGTGTCTCTTTTAACTTCTTCTGGAAGTACAATCTTTTTATGTCACAACTTTTAAGAAAGCTTCGGGCTTTTGTTTCATCTTTCTCATTTGCATATGAACTTCAGGTTCTTTATTTGCATATGAACTTCAGGTTCCTCATTTGCATTTCAGGTTCCTTACTTGCATATGAACTTCAGGTTCCTTATTTTAAAAAAAATTGTATATGAACTTCAGGTCATTTACATATGAACTTCAGGTTCCTAATTGGTTTACATCATGAGTTTTCAATCTCATTTCCAATGATAAATAAATATTGCTATTGAATTTAAATGCTATATCATTATATTCTATATCCATAACTCTATTGGATATACATAAAAAAGTCATTTTTTTTAAAGACATATTCTGTCTTTATTGGGTATACATAAAAAAATCATTTTTTTTTCAAGAAATATTCTGTCTTTAGTCTATCTAAAAAAAAATACATACGAAAAATAATTGTAGATCGGAAAGGATAAAACTAGATCTACCTCTACATCATCATTAATGTAAACAATACATATATAATCAATTCTCCATTTGCATTTGAAAAACTCAAAATTAGATCTGCAAAGAATTGAAAGAAAATATCTACACATATTTAGGACCAGAATAGATAATTAGATCTAAAAAGTTAGATCCACTAAAATAGAATCTAGATCTACAAAAACTGAAAAAGAAAAGTGATCTAGAAGTATGGATCACATCTAAGCAGAAGATACAACAAGTTCATATATGTAGATCTATGTGATTTCAAAACATAAAAAAAAAAAAAATTAACTTACATGATAGATCTATAAATATAGATCTAGAATATTTCAAACAATAGCTCTAATAGAGTTTCGTGCTGATAACGTGTTATAAAATAAAACAGAACATATGTGAAACAAGAAGACATTAGAGAGAACAGAAAAGATAGGGAAGAGGCTTTTATTTCTATCACTTCAAGTGTGTACAATTTCTATTACATTGGCTCCTTTATATATAGGCTTTGGAGCTGATGTTAGACTTATTCCCATGATGTGGGACTAAATAGAATATAACAAGAGCATATTCACTCATATATATTACAACACTCTTTCCTTATTTAAGGTTTTTCCATTGGGTTGTTTTATATATTAAGATTTTAACGCGGCATTACATTGATTTGGAAATATCAACCCTATTTGATGTAATAAGTTATTGAAATATAGTATTATATTGTACTCTCTCTTTTTCATTCACTAAGATTTTTAGTACGGTTTTTAACAAGGCACTATCCTGATCAAGAAGTATCAAACTTCATTAGGTGAAATGAGATATTAAAATATGTCATTGTACTCTATTTACTTCACTAAAAAATTTCCTATTAGATTTTTCGTAGTAAGGTTTTAATGAAACATTGTTTTGATCTCTAAAGTTACAGACTCTTAAAAAGAATATCATTTTAATATGATATATATTATCTCATACATTACACTATTTTCCTTGCTGTTTCAAACTAGATAACTTAAGTTAGGAGAACTAGGGGTGAGCGTTTGGTTGGTTTGGTTTATCCGATGATGAAAATTGTCAAACCAAACTAAAACCGATAAAAATGAAAACCAAACCAAACCGACCGAATTATGATTGGTTGGTTCGGTTGGTTATCCGATTTAACCGAACTTAAACTATTTTAGACTTTATGCTTGTAATATTAACTATAATTTGAAATAAATTATAAATATATGATTAAAGTATTATTATTTATGATTTTTATGTTTCTCAATAGTAATTATGTTACATATGTGATGATTAAAATTAATTTGGATAACTAAATTAATCTAAAATATTTACTATAATATCGATAATTTTGAAAATATAATAAAAGTTCGGTTAATTCGGTTAAACCGATAACCAGACTAAATATTTTTCCAAACCGATCACAAACCGTTCTTATTTCAAAACCAAACCAAACCGACCAAATTCAATTGGTTTGGTTGGTTTATTCGGTTTAACCAAATAATGCTCACCACTAAGCAGAACAGTCAAGATTTTAAAATCTTATATTCAAGAAGCGTTGTAATATAAGTGAATATACTTTTATATTTTCTGTTTAGTTCAACATTTAAGATAAGTTTTATCACTACCTCCAAAACACACACACGCGCGCGCACATATATATATATATATATATATATATATATATATATATATATATATATATATACACATATGTGTGTGTGTCAATCTAATAGAAATAGATAATAAGCTAATATCTTGAAGTAATAAAAGTCTCTTTCTTTTCTTCCCTCTAATGAATTCTGATTTCATTATTTTATAACAGTGAAAAAATCGTACAAGATATTCAGAATTTTGCAATAAACTGAAGCTGGCACAACGAAGTTTCATTTAATTACTACTAGATCACAATTTATATCAGTTCCACTCCATTCATTTTCTCCCCCCGTTTTTTTATCAACATCGATCGGGTCAACTAATCGAGATAAAGCCATCTGTGGTTCATGCCAAAAGAACACAGTGGTTAATCAGATTCACTGTCCATGCTTTCCATCCCCTTTAACCCTCTTCTTCTCTGTTAACAAAAACAGTAAACAAAATCAAGTTAAACTACTGCAGATACCGTTGTAATTCAAATTCAAATTCAAAAGTGTTTCCTAAAAAATGTCTGAAATTTTGAATATGGTTCCATTTATGTAAAATAAAAGTATCATCGCCTTCCATGAACCTTCTCCTTCCACTAGCAAAATGATTTAACATATTTTTATACACATGAACCCACATATAGGCCCCTACTTCATAAATAATTTCACGAGAATTCATATGCACTTCATCTATAGAATTAACTAGAGCAAGGAATAAAGAAAACCGACACAAAGGTGCCTCACATGAAAATAAATTATTACTTTTATTTGCAGCGTAATTTTTATATTTCCTACTTTTCTCCTTTTTGCATATGCTAATTTGACTAATAAAAATTCAAAGCCATGAAGCAAACATGGCAAAATTTCAGGAAAAAAGATAACGTCACGCTTTCTGATTAAATTTAGTTGCAAAACTAAATTTGACTATTTTTGCAAAAAAGACCTATATAATTATAAAATTATTACCTTCTTAGCACACTTCTTCTCCCTAACTTCATATCTTGCTCTAGTCAAATCTGAAAGGTACATCCCTGGAAAACAATACTGCAAAAAAGAAAAACCCCACATAGAACAACCAATTAATCATTACATTTAAGAATAAGGTAACAACAATAATTGAGATATAAAACAATAAGCATACTTGTAGAGATCTATCGACATTCTTAGCTCTTTTCTTTGGTCTATTGGGCAATTTGGTGCCTTTCATGGCAAGAAAATCTTCTTCTTTCTCCTTCCTAGAAAGAGAAACGTAAATCCTAGGCCACTCAAACCGCTCAAAATTCAACTTATCTTCTTTCTCTACGTGGCCGCTGCCTTGATCCGAAGGGCTTTTCTGATCTGGGTTCATGGATGTGGATGCTGATGCTTCAAACCCGTTAAGAGCGGTTGAATTCTTGATGATGTGGGAAGGAGATCGCTTGTCAGATCGATGGTGGCCACTGGATCTCTCTTCAACGGCCCTGATCATTGGCAGAATTTGATAAGGGAACGTTTTTTAAGAGGTGAAGTGATATAAAGAAAAATAAGAGAGACAAGTCTGAAGAAGACTTGTGGCTCTATACCTTTTATATTTGTGCGAATTAAGTAATGGGAAAAGTAGTGGTTTAGTTTGTTGGTTTTCTATCTACTGCTACTACTAGTGCTCTTAATACCATCAGTAATTTTGTAAAAAGAAAGAAAAAGAAGTTGAACAGGATAAACTAATTGAAAACGATAAATTCAAATATATACATAGATCCAATCTAATAATTAAAAAAGTTAGGGAATCATCCGAAAAGAAGGAAGAATTTTGAATAAAGAAAAAGAGAAAAAAGAGGAGCAAGTGGCATAAAAATATTCCAGATAAGGCAGAGAAGGTAAAGTTAGACCATCTAACAAAATAAATGAAAACAGTTACCACTCATCGCATATACGTACATATTTACTCTTTTAACTTATTACTAACCCTAAAGCAGGGACCAGGCTCCTTTACAAGAAACTCTTCAATTTGAAATCCAATTTAAATGAATTGAACAAGTGAACTGAATTTGTTCAATTACCAAACTAGGAATCTTCAACATTTAGGAGATTCAGTTTTCGATTTTTGAAGAAAAGAAGTAACATGCATGAATATCAACGAACCATTCACACGAATAAACGAAACACTGTTCATCCTATTCGGATCTGAGATAATATTGAAGTATAAACTCATCGAGTGCATCAACGCCGAATGAACAATAATTGAGTGGTTGAGATTCTTTCGATTATTTCAACCGTGCCGGCAAAGTTATAAAAACAAGGTAAACAAAAGAACAGACGAACCAATTTCATTAAAATATACACAAAAAATCATGGTAATGAATGCACATGATCTATCATGACCGTCCCTTCGAATCTGTATGATTTTTAGGTAGTCAGTAATCAAACGATTTCATAAACGTAAACTAAACGAATTGAACAGCACTAACCAATAAAATAAAGAATCTGCGGAAGAAAAAAAAAAAAAAAACACATACCTATGATTAGAGTGGGCAGTATTAGGCAGGGAAGTCCTCAAATTAGACCCCTTGCTAAAACCAAAAGTCGATGGATGCAAAGCAGCTGCTGCAGCAATTTTCTCAGCACCAGCTATCGCAGCCCGCCGTTGGATCTTGCCATGCTGTCTGGAGTGAACGGTGGATGTTGACTCATTCAGAATCGTCCGATTCTCCGATCTGAACGCCCTTGATCTCTTTTTGTGGCCCCACCGCAGTAAAGTACCATTGGCTGTGGATTGATGGATGATGGAAGAAGCGCTTTTGGGTTTGGGGTCTGGAAGGTGGCCGAAGCTGTTGTTTTCTTGTGTTCGGGGCGAGAGGTTAGCGGATCCAATCCCATTGGAGTCGGAATCTTTAATGGGTCGGATTGCATGTTTAGGTCGCTTGTTTGGGAGCGATATGCAGTTTGGGCTTACTCTGTGATACCTAAAAAAAAGGGTAAAATTGCTGAAGCATCCAATGCTTTGAATGGAAGAGAAAGCAAGTTTTGTCTGCTATATTAATGAGAAATCAATCAAAATACCCCTTCGATACAATTAAAAAAACCAGTCAGTTTGCTTAGATCTATGAAACGTTCCTCTCATCAAATTAAACTGAGGCAAAATCAATTAAACTTGCATAACAATATTAGCGATTAAGATAATACTAGAGCATTAATCTTTGAAATTCACTCCTAACGCCAGCATATCATTCATTAAGAATCACACAACAATCTACTAAGTTATTAAGAAAACTGCATCATAAATCTGTCAGAATGTTGATAAAAAGAAAATTAGACAAACTGACATCAATAAAATTCATCAAAATTCAAACAGATGTTAGCAACATAAATCATTACGGAAACAAAAGCTGACATAGTAGGAATAAGCTATTAAAATTGGTGTAAATTGAAGAATAAACTGCTTATATCTGTGTATTCAATCCAGTCCAACTATGAAATACAAACAGTGATGATCTAGACCCAACAGAACTGAAAACCTAAGATCTGAGACCTGCTGCACAGAAACATACATCTAAAAGGAAAACGTGAATGAAATTGCAAAATATTTGAATACATCGCAAACTATACCAAATAGAAGGAAAATTCCAGCACCCATTGACAATTAGAAACCGATACAGCAACGCAAAATGATCCAAATAAGGACTGAAACTAAATAACCGCAGATATTAAAAAGAGCAAATATCGCTCCTGATTACACAGAATCAGATCAAAATACATTGGAACTTAAATTCATGAAATAACAATGACAATTTCATCCACAAAAATACAAATAAACAGAACTCGTTTATAATCATTAAAAAAAAAAAAATCACGAAATGAAGTTAAATGTTATCGGAATTAGATCTAAGCATACCTCATCATGTCAAATGCATCGAATTTGTTGATCTTAGATTGATTCTTGTGAGTGAAGACCACAATATAAAACTGATAAAAAATTACTTCTCTTAAACGGAAACCGCTGCTGAGAACTGGAAACTACAGTCACTTGACGTCGAATTAAAATGACCAGAAAACTACTGGACAGAAATTATGATGAGAAGCAAAGATGATGAAGAAGCAGCGCCAGCAACAAATGGGTGAGGAAGAAGGAAAATGGTGTTGAAATAGCGGCTTTATAATCCTTGTTATTCCGACTTTACCCCTGTGATAGGAGGGTATTGTTGGACTTACGGTTTTCTTTGTTTGATGAAGCAGTTAACGGGCTTGGTATGATTCGTACCCGATTTTATTCTATCCGGATCCGACTGAATGGATCAGAAAATATATCATTTGCCTGGTTTGTATTGTTTTGAGTGGATCGTTCATTTTAAAACTGACTTGTTCACGAGGGCAAGTCGTTTATTTATGTTGCATAGCATGGTTAAAGTGGAACAAAATTTCATGAATATAACCATTATTTATTGGTGGAAAGTGTGTATTTTAGGTACACTTTAACAATGCCCATGTACAAGTTAGTCTTATTTCCTCTTTAAAATACTTCCTTCTTTTATGCTAAATTTTATTAAAATGATACAAACATTTGAAAACAATAAGATGTTATTTAGAATATTTTTAACGATTTAACATGAGACATTGAGGTTGTTATAAAGTTGCATTGGCAAAGCTTTTTATCGTCGTAAAAGTATCAAAATTTAGATGACTTTAACAAAATTTGGATAATCTAACTTGCTTAAATTTTAGAAACTTAATGTAGATTATATTTCAAACTGTAAATTTAAGTTGCATGAATTTTTGTGTACTTAGAGCAAATCATATTTCCAACAACCGCTATAAATAGAAATTATATGAATTTCTCTGTACTCACCGTAAATCAAATTATGCATTTATAGTTTTTTTGGAATTCTCGGCGGATTCAATTATGTATTGAAAGTAGACAAAATTATTCCTAGTGGATAAACCATAAAAAACATCTTTAGTTTTAGGCAAATAATTTTTTACGGTCTTTTTCTAACTTTACTATTTCGATGTACATTGTTTAGTGAATGATGAAATAGTCATGTCGTGTCTCCCATCATGCATGGAACACATTATGGCTGCGGGATCGATGGACATCAACATAGCATGAGTTATTACCTTATTTAAGGTACATATCCCAAATGGTGAGCATTTGTTTAAGTAATCTAAGCCCAATATCTAAGCATTTCATGAAGTAATGAAAAATGAAAAAACCATAATCTAGGTCGTTTTTCGGTGCCTAATAGAGTCGGTTCCGTATTATCGATGATCCAACTAGGTTCTATAGTGAAAAAGGTTCGGTTAACATCATGCATCTGTATATTATAATGTACGGCACAATCGTCGAAGATGAATGTGGAAGAGACAAAAACTGTTAGTGATTATCCTTAATTAAAGAGTTCAATGCTCATTTGTCTTTAGACATTAACTTTTTGAATGAGTATATGGAAGATGTCAGCTCTATTAGAGATTGTGATGCTTATTTCATTCTACAACTACTATTGGACCATGTCATTGATGGAGTTAAAAGTGTGTCATACAAGCAATTATGTAATTTGACTGTATAATTTAACACTTATAGATGTTCTTGTTCCAAAAAAGTAAGTTTTATGGTTTTTTTTGGTAGTGTATATATTGTAATTTTGAGATATAATTAATGTTGTACATGATAGAGTTGGAGTTATATCTAAGGGCATTTGTATATTTTCTTACTATCATATGCTTGTTACAAATGTTATAGATCATTAATTAGTTAATTTAAGATATATTTTTTGTGTGTGTGTAACCATAAGAGTTATATTGTAATTAAAAAAGACACATCGTTCTCAATATTCATGGTCAATATGTATAAGACTGGACATCGATATAACCTCTAACACCCTAATTTTTATTAGCACTATTTAGACTATTCAACTAGCTAGATAAAATAAAATAATATAAAGTGATAACGAGCATAGGATTTGGTAATTAAATAGCCTATGCCTTAATTTATAAATAGAAAAGATTGATTAGTACATTCATGAGAGGGAGAACTTCACGCAGAGGGAAAACGAGAATATGCATAATTCCTGAACACAAACCCTTATACTACCATCTCCTTTAGTACTTTCATTCACGCAAACTAAAATGAGATAGACTGACATTTATTAAGAGCTTAGAGAGGAAAAAATTTAGGGAAAGCAAGAGTAAAGCCTAAGGGAACCAAATAAAAACTCATTCTTCTTCATTAAATCAAGTTGACTAACAATACCATCTCAGTTTTGCTAGTTATTTTGATTTACGATTGAACCCGTATTTTATATCTTTGTTATTTTGACACACACACACACGCGCACACACACACACACACACACACACACATATATATATATATATATATATATTTACAATTGATTTGTTTCATGGTCAATGTATATCAAGACTGGACATCGATATAATCTCTGACACCTTAATTTTAATTAGCATTGTAACACCCGTATTTAATTAAATAATAAAATGGGTAAGAAATAAAGATTGCATGAATATGTATATGTGCATAGAGTTTTAATGTTGAAATAAAAGGTGCAAGTTAAGACATAAAAGAAATAATGTATAAATAAATACATGCATTAAAAAGTTTAAAAGCAGAAATAAGTTAACATGAAAAGTGAAAAAGAAATTTGGTTGCATATGAAGTAAGAATGCATGCATTAAAAACAGAAGAAGACAATGCATTAAAAAGAGAATAAAACAATGCATTAAAAGAAAAGCAGCAACAGTGAATTAATAGCATCATTAATTACATTAAATAAGAAGCCATTAAGAACAAGGAATTGAAAGTTAAGTTATTGAAGAATAAATAAACTAGATAAATAAGAGATTGTATGTGTGTGTGTATATGTATATGTATGTATGTATATATATATATATATATATATATATATATTTGTGTATGTGTGTATGTATGTGTGCGTATGTAGAATTGAAATTCAAACTTAACCATGGTTTATAATAAGAATAAAATAAATCAAGAAAAGTATATAAATAAAGTAATTAACATTGTTAATTAAACGTTAAGTTCAGTAAACACAACGTCGCACAAAGCTCGCCTGAACCAGGATGGGTCGACCCACGTTCCTCCTGGGTCGACCCACCAATAGGGCGGGTCGACCCGGGCGAGCACAAATCTGTTTTATGTGATGTGGAATTTTGATATGTGCGGTTCGGATTTTAATAGATTAAATTCGATGGTCTAGACTTCCTCGTACACATATAAATAGATAGCATGGCCTAGCTTTAATCTCATATTTTCTGAGATGTTGTCTATGCTATGTCATTCTCTTCTTCCTCTAAATCTTTTCAGAAAATTAGAATATTAGTTCATAGGGGTTCTGATTCAAGATTCGAAGATAAGAGATATAAATCTATAAATAGATGTTCAGAATTCTGATCAACGTGAGATAAGTTCTTGAATCTAATTTGTTTAGGTTTCTCTTCCTCTTTCCCTCCTCTTTCAGTATCAAATTTGTAAGTTCGTGATTGTTTAATAATAGATTCAGTTAGGAAAACCACGACATAACAAATCTAAATCAGATTCATGGATTGGAAAGCTGTCAGGTGAGGGAATTTAAATTATACATTTTTAAATAATGGTAGATTTACCATTTACATTCCCCGTCATTCTTAACATGTTAAATAATTGTAAATTGTGATATTTGCAGTATAATTCATTTTCAATTATATTAAGAATATTACTGTTGTATAAATCTATTATATGATTCCATTAATTGAATTAAAATCACTGGAATTATGGAATTCACAATAAAGGTGTATATTACAGAAAATGTTGTTAATGATAAAGTGGGTATTGCGAATCAAATTACAGTGAAATTTACATGTAAACTTTGCTATAATTGGGAAATAATAGATAACTGCACTAAGACACGAGATTAAGTACAACTTGTGGTAGAAGCCTACCCGGAACCGCCTGACAAATCCAGCATCCACAAGTGGTCAAGTTAATGTAAGAGGTCTAGTGCTTAAACATATATTAAAAATATATGTATACAGCAGACAATAAATAAATAAAAGTAAATCGGTAATTTCTGTTGGGGTACAATCAAATATTTATTTTAGGAAAAATAAAATAAGGATACTTCATTGTCTATTAATGTCTTAGGGAAATATGACCGTTAGGTTCATAACTGACATTAATAGTAACCAATAAAAATAAATGGTATGTGTGAAAATTTACAAGACAGTAAAGAGATAAATGTTATAATAGTAAGAGTTTGGTAAACATTAAAAAAATCAAGGAAAATGTTATGAACGGGGAATATAACCTATTATAAATAATTACATTAATGAGAATGCAATAGAATAGGTAGTCTTGTCCTAAGGACAAGTCGAAATTATGACATGGGTTATAATAAATGAAAAGGAAACTTATTAAAAAATACCTTTGTTAAGAGAACTAAGTTAATAAGTAAACAACAGCAAGTTGTAATAAACGACCTAATGCAAAAGAAAATTTTTGTTGGAATAGGCCCAAAAAATGTTGGCATGGATCTTTGGCAATATTTTTAGGGTGACGCAATTTTCACCGTTGCTGCAGACCTCAAAGGCAACATTTTGACTATCTACGACAACATAACAAATATTGTTACAATAGAACCCTATTTAGGTCTATAGCAACATCCTTAGTTGTTTATAGCAACATTCCAAAAATATTGCAATAGATATTAATTTTATTTATATATCTTGTGGGGACCACAATGTGGGGCCCATTGGGCCCACGACCCAATCTAATCCTATCCGTACGGTAACACCTTGTATGGCTATTGCAACATTATTTCAACAACACATATAACCCGATGGCAACACTACACTGAAGTTACTGCAACACTACACTGAAGCTACTGCAACATCACACTAAAGAGACATTAAAAGGCACAATATCACATAAATACTTGTATAATACACAGTACACATCATAATTTGTACAGTACTTATAACTTGTGTAAACATCATAATACGCAATACACATTAGAATTCATGTCAATAACTACAGTCAGATTTTCATAAATGAGAATAAGAGCTATTGCCTCCAGTCAAATTTTTATTATCACTGGACATGGTTGTGGAAATTAGTTCCTCTAAATTCAACTCCGGGTTGGCATCGCCTAATTTTTTAAGCACCCAAGCCAAATTCACTTGTAGCTTATGATTTACCTTGGATTCTAGCTTTGCTTCCATTTCTTCGATAAGTCCTTGCCTTAAGTCCTTTATATAAGAATTTGTTAGAGCCTCGGCTAATTTTTTTGTACACTTTGCATTTCTCCCTATAAGCAAAGGATGACCATGTGATCTTCTATTTGAAATTACTGTTTCAACAGTATTTCCTCCTTCTTCATTGGCCATTGCCTTTTGAAGTAAGTTCTACAAAATAAAGCCACATCAAAATTACCCTATAGTAAATGCAGAGAATGCAGCAAATGCTTACGTATGGAGTGAAAGTAGAAAATACTTACATACGGAGAGAATGCAACAAATTACCCTACTGTAAATGCTTACATGTGTAGCAAATGTGTACAGCAAATGCAGGGAAAGCCACATTTTGGAAAACAATTTGTTTATGTGCATGTAATTAGAAAAACAATTTGTAATATATATACTGGTAAAAACTGGCAAAAAAAACAATGTACTTTTGCGATCAGACATCGTCATATGTTTATAAGCAAGTAGAAGGTATATGTATAGCCACGTTCATAATGCAGAGATAACCACATTCATAATGCAAATGCTTACATATGACTGTTTTATGCAAGCTGTTCTTGTGGAAGCTATTGGAAAAGGTAATAAATTTACATATGTATAGCAAGGATTTCTCTGTCCATAATAAGATAGAAAGAATATTTGTGAATTCTAATTTTTACGACTCATTTATTGATTTCAATGCTACTTTATTACCACAATCAATAAGCGACCGTTGCCCTATCTTCATTCAGTTATCTACCAATAAAACATAGAAACAAGGGAGAATTCCATTTGGATATAACAACGCGTTGTCGAATTTACAGGGATACAATGATTTAGTGAAGTCTGTCAAAAAATGGAATAACGAAAGGACGTCTTTATCGACAGCCATAAATATTTTACGATAAAAAAACAGATTTAAGAGCAGCATGTTTCAATTAGAATGTTACATGTATAATCAAGTTATGGTTTTGCATGCCTGTCTCGATGTCAAGTGCACAAATGTCACGAAAATAGTTTCAAGTGCACAAATGTCACAAGTGCATGCACATAGCACAAATGCACAAGGTTACTAGTGCGAAACTCAGGTTCAACAAGTGTTTCAACAAAGTGCATACGACTCTTCATGGGGGATTGCTTTCTAATTTTTTTATGAAACATGCAATTCTTTTGGCATTTTAGCCAGTTTCCTACATCATTACATAATAAGGCTGAAGTGTAAATATTTGATAAATACAAAATACAGTCATTAAGTGCTTTAAACAACGGCACTCAGTAGCCACCATCGAGATGCCCAAGAAGACTAAATTTTTATTTTAATCTATGATAGGGAAGCATTGATTATATATATATATATATATATATATATATATATATATAACACTCATGTTTGGCTTTAATCATGTATAGGGAACAAAATTGCATATTTATTTTAATATTGCTTGTTGGCAAGTTGACACATCTCTACAATGGAATCTATATTATAGCATGTAGCATGCAAAATAAAACATACATTTCATCTACTCACCTTTACCTAGTCCGGCTCAAAGAAGTTTGTTTTCTCTTGTTTATTTTACAACTTAATATCCATCAAATTAACAAGTGTTCACATAGCCAAGAGCCAAACTCAGGTGCACATGAGCAAGACATAAACAATGTGTAGCATGTACAATACAGAACATAATTATTACAAAACAAAATTATTACTTACAAGTTTGTACTTCAATTCTTGAGGACTAGACACATACTCACATCCATCTGTTCTCTTACGACTTTTAAGAAAAAGTGCTGCATCAGATGGTGTCTCATGATACAAGTTCAATAGATAGTTTATCATACACTCTCTTCAGTCAAAAAATATCTAGGCTAATTACTTTGTGTTAATAGCTACCACGCTATCTCATCTAGAAAACAGTAATTAATAAACAAATGTAAAGTATCACATAACATCTTATCACGAAGCTGGACGAGCGACTTTGGACCAATGGTGTGTGTATTTTGATACGACTTATGATTTTCAGAAATTTTCTTGGTTTTTTTCTAAAAAATACACAGAAAATAAAGTGCTTGTTTATCTCACAAAAAACAAAGTACTCATTTATGCTGCGAAATAAATAATATGTACATATACCTGAATCTCCTCATCTGCCCAATACCTCAAGAGCACTTTAAAGTCTTCCAGTGGGATGTTGTCCGGCTTGTTTTCTAGCCTCTCCTCATCGGTCTCATAAGTTTTATAATAAGCTGTTTTTATGCGACTCTTGTACCCCCTCCAACAGTCACGAATAGACTTCAACACCCAGTTTTCACATTCATCGAGAATAATATACAGTTGCTTAAATGTAAATCAATGATTAAAAAGAATAAATAAATCATAATTCAGCTACATTATAGTTAATAAATCAATATTACTTATTGAAGTAAAATTCAGCTACATTATAGTTAATAATAGATTACCTTAACATAATTCCATAGAGTTTCTTCAACTTTTCAGGAACATCCGACCAAGATTTATACATAAGTGGAACGTCCCTTTTCAATGTTCCTAAAAAGTAACTAAATTCAGATATTAATTTGTCATCATCTGAAACAGGTTGGAACCACTCGTTGATCCCAATTACAACTTTTTTGTCATACGCCCTTGTACGAACATTGACATCTTTGTTTGACCTCTAAGTCTTCTAGGAACTTCATCTTTAATTAAAATGAAAAGTCCCGCCAAATAATAACATAAACCATAATGTAAATTCGATACTTAAATATTAATCCTACTGTAATATTAAATATTATTATCACATCAATTAGTACCTGCTTTAACTTCTTCATTTTCAATGTCTAGCAAGATAGTCTCCGCATCATCCTTATTTGCCATACCACTTGCACTAGATTTTGCAACAATTTTCTTTTATCATTCCTGCAGAGCCAAATAATCAACCATTGTTCCTTGTCCTTCAACACCCTTCTTAGTTGTAATTACTAATAGGCTTGGGATTGGGGTTCTAAACTTTTCATTTTTCCTTTGCTTTACCACTAGTTGAACGAATTTGTGGTCTACTAACAGGCTTGGGCTTCTCAACTTTTTTAGTTCTCTAAATTGTATACATAAGTAGGAAATAAGTTTGGATTTTATAATTATTATCTCCATAAGCATAAAAAATAAGGTATGCAGCTATTGCACACCTTTCGTGGACTTTGTGAAGTATCATCTTCACAATGCTCCTCATGGTTCAGATTATATTCCTCACTATCTACATCCTTTTGCATCTTTTCTTTTTTTTAATCTTTTTTTTGTTTGCATTTCTCGGTTCAGATGAAATTGCAGGCAAACCTAGAGAAGCGAGAAGTTCGTTGTTCCTCATCAAATTCTCAACTCTATGTATTTCATGGCCTTTTAGAGATGGTGGATTTGGAGGATTCTCATTTAGAGGTGGTGGAGGTGGTAGATGAACATTCTGCAAGTATATAATAAACAGGAAAATCATAGTAAGTATGCTGCAAGAGTGGTACAAAATATTCAAATTACAATAAGATCATCATAATTAGAATTCTTTGAACCTGCTTACCATTTTCATCCATATCTCCATATTCCATTGGTCGAATATGTGATTTCAACTTCTTCTTAACACTTGATGAGTTCAGATTCACCATTGAATCGCTGGTTTTTGGTTTTCGATTTTTCTGTGTCATCTTCCAATGATTTACCATATCATATGACTTTAGATCAAGAGTTTCATTACTGGGTTCTGGATTATTCAGCCTTGCCAACTTCTGAGTATTGTTTACCTCAGCTTTCTTTTGATTCATGGTTGCATTGTTGGGTTCTGGATTATTCAGCCGTGCCGACTTCCGAGGACTGTTTAACTCAGCTATCTTTTGATTCATGGTTGCATTGTTCGGTTCTGGATTATTCAGCCGTGTCAACTTCCGAGGACTGTTCACCCTAGCTACCTTTAGATTCACAGTTGCATTTCTATTCAGTCGTGCTGACTTCCGAGGATTGTTGACTTAAGTTAACTTCTTGTTTTTTGGTTCTATTGTAATTGATGAGTCGTCGCGTACTGTCGTTTCAGTGGTTTTGTAGCTGCAAAAAAAATCATACAATGATATTATTTACTAAACCTAGGGGTTATCTCAACAAGATATAGTAAAAGTGTACCTTCGGCTTGTCCTGTTCCTGGACAACTTGTATGGACGGATGTATGACATGGAATTTCTTATATCATGACAATGATTTTTACAAACGTACATTTGTTTGGTTGCAGAGAGGGTAACTTCTTAGCCTAACATTTTTCTCTGAGATGTTTGAGCTTGGAGGTTGCATTTTTGTGGACGTCAATTAGTGACAGGCGGAATGGCGATGTGGCATCTAAAGATGGATGTATGCCATATATGAAAGGTTAAAGCGTAGACTCTAGCCTCATCAACCGGTATTGACTAAAACAAAGGATATGCTTCAGAGCTAGGTGGGTAGCTCCCATTTAGGGTATTGTCATCACCCAATCTAGAACGGTGACCAATTTGATTATTGTATGCTGAGGTTTGGTTCCGGATAACAACGAAGGTGGTGATATATTCAGAACAATGCAAAGAGAGGTTGGACCGGTCTTGATTCGCAGGGAGTCCATGTGAGGCTCTCGATACGCTTTATCTAGAGAGATATCGTTATACGTGACACCCTGGTGCTTTGTCATTGTATTTTAACATTAATACAATATCATTGGATTTTCTAGAAAACGTTTTGGTTATCATAAGGGAAAAAACACGAGCCATGTTTATGTATGGTCGTGTCTTATAGGAGTTCCATCCTTTAAAAGATTTTCTAAAATTTAGCAAGTTGTAATGATGTGAGTTTTCTCACTGTTACTTATTCCAGACTGGTTCAGGTGTTTTTGCTTACCCTCAAAATGTTCTTGGGTGAGACCGCGTATATTTTCCAGGTTTTCCTTGGATTTGTTTGGAGCTGTAGGAGAGGAACTGGAGTCGAGATATATTCCCGTACTTCTTGTATTAATTTATTTCTTTTGTGTGTGTTGTATTTATCAGCCATTGTAAGGTAGTTGTTATGACTGTAGAGGCCGATCTAGTTGTGCGCTCTAATTATTTATTCATGTATATACAGGTTTCTCTTTGCATGAAGAGTATTCATACATTATATTTTACTCATTTTGCTGTGAGATTCTAATCTTTTTGGTTTCTAACGTGTTTGTGTTCTTCTTCTTCTATTCTAACCATTCTTCCTTTTTTCTTTCTCACATTCTAACTTCTTCTTTTTTACTTTCTGGGTTGTTGATGTTTGAAATTAGGCCAGTGAATACAAAGTATGTATTAGTATCGAAATTTGAGTGTTGACTTTCCCCGTTTGTTACAGTTGGTATCAAAGCTGAAGGTTAAGTGATAACCTTGGCTCTATGGTGTAAAATCAATAAGAGTTAGGGTAATGGAATGCCTTATTATGAGTTTAAGTGTATATATGCGAGAACGCATTTTTAGTTTTATAAAATGTTTTATAATATGTTTCTTTATCAGTTAAGTGGCATATAAATTCCATATTGGTGCAAGAATTTCTAAACACTTGAACAAGGCAAATCAACATAGTATTGTTTTAAAGAGTTGGTAAATGAAATAATTTTACCAAGAGTTTATATGTTTTTATATATAAAGAAATTTTTAGGCTAAGTATAGTTTTATAGATGGTTAGTTTAGTTTGATAAGTAATTATGATATTTATTTATTATCATTTATTGTTTGATTAGTCATACTCGCTTTTGAGCGTTGCCTAGTGTTGATTAATTTGTAGTTATGCCTAACCAGTTTTTGGGTGTTAGCTACTTCATTTAGATAAGAGCAATCTTACCACTCTTTTGCATGGGTTGTGTAGATTTATAATTAGAAGAACTTATATGAAGTTATCTTATATAGAACTAGAATTATATAAATATAACTTATAAACAAGGTTTATGAATAGGAATTGGATTAGAGTTGGGGACTGAAGGATTTGAATTTCCGATAAATTTATATATCGGGTTTTTAAGATTTAAAGGAAATATTCAGATTATTTGGAAGTGTTTATGAAAATAAATGGATTTTAAGTTTTTTTTAAAACATAGATCTTACTTCGGTTGCTGGAAAAAAATGGATGATGCCTGCAGCATCATCAGTGTTCATTTTGAGTTTCTAAGTAAGAACTTGCTACCATGAGTAAATTGTTTGGATGAGAATGAAATTTTTTTTGAATCCAAAATTTATGATTTTGAAATCTAGAAGTTTAGTTCTGAAATTTTCAACTAAAATATAACATGGATGCATATATTCTAAGCATTAGAGTTGGTTAATTGTGCATTTCACTTGTTATGATGCTTCTTAAGTTGGTTCTAAGTGTAATGGAATATTTGACCATTTGGATAGTCGAGATTTCCAAGTTGAATAGTAAGAATAAGCTTTGTTTATATATGCAAACTTATGAAGGTATAGTTATAATTTATTTATTAAACGAAGTTTTGATGTTCAATTAAAATTAAATTAAAAGGAGCTCGTCTCGCAGCGACAGTTTGTAATTTTATGATTTGAACTTTGGTTGAGTGTATTTGATGCAATATAAGTCAGAATTCTTTGGAATAAAAATCTTTCAGATCTATTGAACTATAGTTTTCTAATAAAAGAGAAAATTATGGATTTCATCTTGTAGATTTTGAGTTATCCCAAAAAATAAATTTTCAAAAACATTGCGGTGTGGTCATTTATAAACTAAAATGATTAGTTTAAATTAAATAGAAATTTTTTAGAAATTAACATAGAAACTTCCATAAATAATTTACATGCTTGGCATATTGACTTATGGTGAATTTAGGATTTGAATTTTTGAGTTTCTTAAGATAGAATGAATGATCAATTAAGTAGTAACCTCAGGTTGTTGAGCGAATGGTGACGCTTAACAGATTGTGTGTCATCCTTGTGCAATGATGAGGTTTATATTCTGAATAAACCATAAGTTAATATTATTGCTGTTTTTAGT
This sequence comes from Allium sativum, assembly GCA_030737875.1. Classification (NCBI taxonomy): domain Eukaryota; kingdom Viridiplantae; phylum Streptophyta; class Magnoliopsida; order Asparagales; family Amaryllidaceae; genus Allium; species Allium sativum. The sequence continues at coordinate 1,037,483,327 of CM060916.1, read as the reverse complement.
ACTATATGATGTTAATGTGTGTTGATTAATTGTTGTTGCATGTAACGTTAAGTGACATCTATATTGTTTGCTAATTTTCATCATTATTGTCAGTTGCATCATGTTTGGTTGTTGCTTTTGATGGATATTTTATTTGTGCATATGTTAGTTGTTGTAGTGTTACATGTCTATTTTTCTTAACTCTCTTTTGGTTTATGTAAGTATACATAAGTATATCGAAGCAAAAGCTTGCTAACTTGCTTATAGCTTTTGATTTCATGATAAAGATATGTTTGCTCGAAAAAATGGAATGTATTTCAGATTACATACCATATGTAGGTCTTATATATTGTTTTCCCCATAGTTTGGGATGCCTAATCACTGAGATGAGATATATAATGTCATATATTGTGTTTGTGAAATTTTTCGGATAGGACGTACAAAGGAGGTGCTGCTGAAATTTTCTAAAAATATCAAGTGTTAGAAAAAATTAACAAATTTTAGCAAAATATGTTTTGAAGTAAAATTAATCAGTTTATAACAGTTGTCTTAACTTGTGACTTTGGAGACGAAATCCATTTAAGGGGGAAGAATGTAACAACCTGGATTTTTATAGGGGAATATTTAAATTAGTTTAAGTATTTAATACGATTAATTTTAAGAATTTATTGCTTGAGTTAAATTTTAAATGAGAATATGGTTATAGAATGGACTTTAAATTTAAAATATTGAGTGTAAAATCCAACTAAGTTTATATTGAAGCTATAGTAAACTATATTTAAATATAAACAATAATAAGAAATTATTATCGATGATTGTGAGTGTTTGGAAATCGATTTATATTTTATCGATTTAATTTAACACATGAAAATAATAATTTTTCAAACGACCTCGGATTTCAATGAAATAAGTTTTATAAAATCCATAATGCTTAATTATTGTAAGATTTCAATTTTTGTTTCAATTGGAGTTGTTGTGTAATGTGTGCGATATAAACAGATATTGGTTGATGGTTTAAAATTTGAAAATAGCTATTTTTGCAAACAGTCTCGGAATTCGACGAAACCAATTTCATTAGATCCAGAATAATAAACTATTGTAGTGTTTCAAATTTTGTAGCAATCGGATGATCTATGTAGTCGTGCGAGAGTAAAACGTTCGACGTAAGATATGTATCAATATTTTATATTAAATTCTAACCAATAATAATCCTAAAATCTAAACCTGATTCTTCCATCTCCTTTTTTAACTACTGCCTTCATTTCCAAGCCGTAACTTCTTCTTTGGAAAAATAGAGAGCTTCAAAAATCTTTTTTCAAATCAAGCAAATTTAGAAAAATATAAAGCTTGTACCTTTGAGTTAGTAATGCCTAGACCTATACTTGGTGGAGTTATGTGATTTTGCAATTTGTTCTGAGGGAGTCCGACAGTAATGAAATGAACTAGGTTTAGAGATTTGAGACAATCTAGTGAACGATTTGCAAAATAGAGTTTAGATTCTTGTCTATGATGAGATTTTGTTCTCATTTCGTAATTTTCGGGACAATCTGGGCTAAATAGTGTCACTCGACAACCTTGAGAGCAGTAGATCGAGAATAGGAAGAGGGGTGAGAATGTTCCATGGTGGAGGTGACTCGGTCGAGTTCGAGAAGAGAGGAAAATTGGTGAAGTTGAGAGTTGATTTCATGGAAAAGATTGAGAAGTAGGAGGAGAGAGGGGTTATCGAGTTTGGGTGTAAGGCTTCGGAGAGGGGACGTATTATAAATGGGAGAGAAGAAGAATTAGGTAGCCAAATTTTGTTTAATAGGGTAGTTAAATGTTAATGATGTAACTTGTGAAATAATGATTATTGTTCAAAATGCAGAACTTATAAAATTCATAGCTTGTTCTTACGATATCAGATTCGAGTGAAACAAAGTGCATTGGATTCATATTGATGATATCTAGGCATACGGATTAAATTGGAGTGATTTGGAAGCAAATTGAAATTTTTTCTAATTTTAAACATCAGTTTAAAGTTAGATCAAAAGATGCGATATCATTGAATTAGAACGGATGGTGAGTTAACTCTCACACTTTACGGAATACTATGAATGTTGTTATTTCGTATGATAAAATTCATTTTTGTTAGTATATAAATTGTGTGTTTGGATGTTTTGGATGATTTATTACTTTGTTGGTAGTTATCGATATATATATGTATATGTGTATATATATATATATATTCATGTTTGTGAATAGAAGACCTTTGACATTACCTACTTCTAAATGGAAGATTCATCTTAAATGAATTAGATAAGATTATCTAATTTATGTGCATATATAGACTAATATATGAATTATGATGCAGGAAAATAAGTTGGAGGGATCTAACAGGATTCCTCAATGTTTTGGATGTTACTTGCTTATTATACATATATGAACTGTCTAACATAAATAATATTAAAATTTGATTGGATGATGGTTGTTGAATTAAATTCAAAATTGATATGTCATTAGTCAATAAACAGTATTGGTTAAGTGATTGACAGCAGATGGCCTAAAATATATCTTTTTAAGACATTGATTCACCGTCAAGCGAATTGACTAAGTTAAAATTATAAAATTTAATTTTGTAATAAAGGCAAGATTTTAAATTATATTTTATGTAATTTATATAAAATAAAGGTTTTATATGTATATCATTATGTATAGTTGGGTTTTATAAAGTAATTATAAGATAATTTATGTTGGCGTCAAAAGTTGGTCTAGTGACAGTCAACCCCAAAGTGCGTAAACCATATACAATCGCAATCACATAACGCAAGAAAGTAAATAAAGATAGGGAGTGGAACACAATTTTTATAGTGATTTGGCTTCAACCAACCCTGCGTCCACTTTATAATATCTATTTATACTGTCGATTACAGGTTATAGTTGTTTTGATTTGGAAGAAAGTAGAGAAAGAAGTGATTTATACACAAAATCCTTGTGTTATGAAGTTGAATGTTTGAGGTGTACGACATGCTATATTTTGAGTGCCAAGCATGAGATTTTGCATAGAAATTCCAAGATTCTTTCTACTTCTCGAAATGACGTATTTATAGGCGAGAAGTCGAACAGATTGGGTTGCTACGTGGTCGTCATCTGATCCGGGGTCAGCCACATGTTACTTGATCCAGAAAAGTAATTGTAGGAGGTGGGTCCTATTCTCCTGCTGATGAATAGTTCTTCCCGATATCTACGGCATACGTGATGCTTAAGACTTGGTGTATGCACAACAGAGTAGGTCATCTTTGCAATTATCCAGGCATACATGGTCCTTGGAATCTGGAGTAAGGGAAGTTGAACGGGCCCAGTTTGGCGGATTCTGTGACTGATTCTGTAGCTGATCGACGCTTTCTAAGTAAATAGAAAAGCGCGAAATTTAAAATAACTGCAAACGCACAGATCGTGTATTATGCAGGTCGAACACAGGGAAGTAAATTAAATCAAATTATTTATATAATTTCGTGGGCGAGTTAGACAAATCTTGGAGATGGGATAAAATTGAAATTATAATTCAGTTTAGAACAAATCTAAATGAACCGATAACTAAAATTGTAATTTTAAATAAAAACAAGTAACACTGCAATTGAATTAACTATAGATTTGAAACTAATAATATCTATAATCAATTCAATGATTAAAAATAAAACAGAGTGCTGGAAATAAATTTGCAAAATGGAAATAAATTAACAGAAATGTTAAATTAGGATTACCGTTGAATCTAATCAGACGGTCAATCACTAATGAGAAGAGTAATTGCGATCGCAATTGTGTTCTAGCAAATCTAATTGACTAGACAACACAAATTGCCATGAAAATAAAAAAAATTACAGAATAAAAAGAGAACTTTATTAGAGAAAAAGTTACAGAAAAAATGAACATGACTTACAATGATACAAAGGGCATTTATAGGAGATGTAATCTCCTTCCTAATAGAATAATTGGGCCATGAATGAATCTCTTGAAATAATATATTTACAGATAAGATAGACTTGAGATATTCCATGTAGCTTTCCTCTTTTGATTGGTGACATGTGGCAAATTGATTGGCTTATCCTTGGAAATAGTTCAATCAAACATTCTTCTATATGGAAGTTGAAAACGAATGATTTAATTTGAGAAGAACACGCTTATTCCTTAGAATATATATTAGTTCATAGATTATATATACATATGAATATATGTATATATATATATACATATATGTATATATAACATATCACTATTCCATATATTTTTCAGAGCAAGAAGGCGGAGTGTGTATAAATCCATGCTCCCTTCTTTAGCAAAAATAAGGCTTTGCCAAGGATCAAACTCAGGCCACTATATACAAATTTTCATGCCTTTACCAATGAGCTACAACTTCTTTTGCAACTGAGATAACCTTGATATGGGGAAGTAGCTTTTTCTTTGTAGTTGGCCTTTAATTGAATGAAGGAGACAATTATTGAACCTGTGAAAAACACACGAAAAAAATACCCAAAGTAATATTTATTTATTTACAAAAGATAATATATAAGAACATAAAATGAACACATTTCTGTGCTAATCAAATACCCCCACACTTATCTTTTACTCGTCCTCGAGTAAAAAATATGAAAAACTAAACTAGATAGGTCACACTTTCGTAGGAAACACGATTGCATTGAGCGTATGCAACAAGCCGTTAAACCTCTAGGTGTCCCTAGTAGGACGAGTGGTGTCTCGTGAGGGTTTTCAGCGGATACTACCCACAAAATCCAAATGCAGTATGATATGGTTCTAATGCAACTACATGAACGAAACAGACATATGCAAATGAAAAAAAAAATGAAAACATGACTTATTTCAGGAAAATGGTACAACAAATTAAGTTAACAATTTCTAATCGGTTGATTTTATTTTAGATACCTCAACTTGTCACAAATATTCAACATAATTCAAGTTTTCAATGTTAAACTCTTGTTTGGCCAGTTGGTTCGGTCGATAACATAGTGCAGCCATGAAATAAATTCTTAGTTTGCTTGTCATAGTTTGTGAGGTGGTATTCTAATTTCCTTATGTATGGCTAGTCAAATCAATAAGGTCAAGAAATGTTTGGGCATCATCGTTTATTCTCTATCTCTATAAAATTTAAAATTTATGATTAATTACATACACCTAACTTAAAAGACCAAGGTATACCACCCGTACATTGCCTTGCGGACTGATGGAGAGTTGAGACAGAGCTTGGCGGACTGTGCAGATCGACGCTGACTTTGTCAACAACATGTCGGTAATCCTTATGTGTCCAATCTCATAAAATGAGACCAAGATATACCGACGCTGACTTTGTCAACAACATATCGGATAGAGCTTGGCGGGTTTGCACACCAACGCTAGATTTACAAGCAATGTTGGATACTCTTGGATTGCTATTATTATTATTATTATTGAAAAAATAAGAACAAGAGATTATGTGAATTCAGCTTAACACAACTTAGTTTCGAAGATTAGAAAAGCCAATATGAGTATTTTTAAGTCCACTCATTTAAACAAAGACTACAATACAGAATAGACTTCATGGCCATCACCTAAGAATCTCCCTATGTACCAGTTACACCATTATCCCTCAAAATTCAACTTTTCATTACATTTCTTATTCGATCTCATTTGAGAGAAAAAATACTATCAACTGATTAACAATTGCTAACTTATTTTGTTGTATCAATCTAAAATTAGTCGTATTTCCAATATATATATATATATATATATAGTATGTTACTACGATCTAAAATGCATGATGGTTCTATCTAAATGCATGAATGTGAAAATAAAAATAAAAATGAATGCAATGTAGACTCCCCCCACACTTGAACTAAACTATGTCCACACTGTGAACACGTTTCCTAAATATGAAAGATAGAACCCAAAGATGGATTAAATGTAAAATGATTTGTAAAACAAAATGCAATTTAACTATATGTAAGAACGGATCATATGTACAATGATATATGTGTTTGCGATGCGTGCGATGCAAAGAATGCCACCAACTTTTACCCCACACTTGGTTCTAGCCCGATGAATTCCATTCCCACTATGTCTAGGCATGTTTTCTAATAAGCAAAGGTGTTTGAAAACCATATCATCTTTATACCTAGATTTATAGTCCAGGAGATGAATGTCCAGTGTCATCCTAAAATGAAGTTTTTCAACCAAACTAACATTCCAAAAATAATTCATGTGTTCAACAAATTTATCAGTGTAATTGTTCAAAGATTTTTGATCGTGTATAAACTCGGTTGCAATCGTGAAATTTAAATTCTGAGTGTTGTTCAAGGCTATGTGATCGCATTTCTCAATTTATTAATTAACAATGTATTTTCGACACTGACAATTTCAAATTCGTTTGTAACCACAAAATCCAAATTTTCAAATTTGGATTAGTGGCTTGATTCTATTTCATCCTCATTTGGTAACTCATCCTCATACAATCCAAAAAATTCATGTTCATTAAAATTCTTCTCCAATTTTGAGCTTTTGAAAAATTCAACATTTTTATTCTGTTCAATTTCTAAAATTTTAAGTTTCTCGCAGCTTGAAAGAGAAAGATCAAATTCAGAGCTTAAATCTTTTTCTTGAAAAGAATCGAAGTCCAAATAATTTGTTGAATTTTTAACAACTTCATTTAGATTGTTATTCTCAATTTCCGAAGTTGTTATTTGAAAATATTCACTACCAGTAAAGAATGGATTGTTTTCTGATTCATCACATGTGTGAATTTGATTTTGTTGTTCGCATTGTTCTGCAAAAGATGCCATTAAACAAAGAAATTCATCCATCTTTTTATCTAGCCTTCCTTTCCTCTCTCTGAGAATGTTAAGATGATATTCCTCTAAATCGTTGATTTGAGAGCTCTCGTTTTGAATTTCTTGATTCACAAAATTATAGTCCACATCAATTTCACAATCAATATTATTTCCATTGTGGTGGTTGTTTGAATTTTCAGAAAAATGACAATGATATTGGAAATCATCTTGATTGTAAAAATTATGTTCGTAACCAAAATTGTTAAAATTCGAGGGAAAATTGCTATTTTGGTTGTTTTCAAGATGTTGATATGGGCAATAACTTTGAAATTTTTGGTTTACAACCCCGTATTGACATCGATCAAAGCTATATTGGGATTCAAAGCTATTTTGATGTGGATATGGCCTATGATCAAAATTATTGAAATTTGAATTGAAATCGCAATTTCGATCATTTCTATGATTTTGAAAATTGTTGGCAATGGGCTCACTAAATTTCAGAAATTTTTTCCTCATGAGTTGTAATTCATACTCATACTCTTCCAGGGAACGTTTTCTCAAGTTATTATCCCACACTTCTCTCAAGGATTTTTTTGAATCAGACATTTGAATGAAGTCAAAGCAAGACAGAATTTTTCTCACTTCAAAATAGTATAAAATACTAAGTTGTGCTCTATTAATTAACTGACTCAATTAGAAGGGGGAAGAGGGTCTTATGGCTGTTCACGTATAGTATAAATACTAGGGGATACGACCAATGTTTTGCGGGTAGTATGCAACCTCTTTTGCTAATAGTTCAATAAATTGAACTACTATACGTCCGCGGTCTAATTATACGAGACAATCAACTTCACAAAACACCACTTTTCAATTATATTATTTTCTTTATTCAACAATGATGAAAATGATGACAGTAGTTATGGAAATTTCAGCCAATCACTAAACGATTCAGAAAATTCAGCCATACAACTATCAGAGAATAATAATTGCTGAAATAAAAATTTTACAAGCAAGGCGCTGCCCCTACAGAAATTTTTTATAGGCAATTTCTATATATTTTTCTTTGCAGCAGAGCACCTGTAGAGTTTAGTAAATATTACAATGGGGTATGGCAGTCCATTCGGAGCAATTGATTTGTTTGAACGATTAAAATCCCACTGTTTGCAATTCACTTGAATTCCGAATTCTTGATTTGTTGCTTTGACTTCTTTTCTCACTTTGGTCTCATTTTTTTTATTTTTTTTTTCAACTCCTTCCAAAATGATATTCTCAAGATTTAATACCAAAATTTTCAAACTGGCCACACCAAGTTCGTACTAAAATAGACAAGTCACACCAAGGAAATAAACTTCACAAAATAAACTCACAAGGTAATAAACTTCACAAAATAAACTCATAAGGAAATAAATAATAGACAGACCCGCACCAAATAAACTCACAAGTCACACCTCTTTATATAAACTTCAGTCAATCCTGGGAAAATAAAAAACATACACCCACTCTTGTTCAAAAGAAAAATCTCGCACAAAATAAAATCAAATCAGACCGTTTCTTTCTCGGTTTGTTATCAAATTCGATTTGGGTGTTTGCAATTTGAAGGCTCTGGGTTTTCACGATTGTGAGGTTCGAATTTTTTGAATTCGAGTTGGGGAGTTCGTTTGGTTGGTGCTTGGGTTTTTGTGGTAATTGAGTTGGATGCTTTCGGATTTGAGGTGAAGTAATGGATTACGTTCGGGTTTGGAGATCTGTGATGTTGAGGAAGTGAGGATGATATGAAGGTGATGGTTCTTGAGGATGCGGTTCTGAGTATTGGTATTCAGGTCAAAGTTTCAAAATCAGACTTTTTTCTTTTCAAGTTACTCGAATTGGATTTGATTTGGTAGTCTTCGAATGTGAATCGGCGATGAGGACGATGATTGGAGGGTTTGATGAACGCTTGTGGCAATTTGTGTAAGCGTTGAATTGATGAAGGGTGGTTTTGTGGATGGACTGATTGGCGTGAAGTTTTGGAATGGGTCCGGTTTGGTAATGGTGTAATGAATGGGTGGTAGCAGTATGATCTTGATCGGCGTTTGGGTATTTGAGCGGGGAGGTGCTGTCTGGTTTTTGCAATGTTTGTGTCAGGAGTGTTAAGTATTGTTTGTGAATATGGTTTTGGCTAGAAGATAGGGGTAAGTGGATGTTGTAGATTGGTGCTGAGTTGACTTGGTGGTGAAGGTGAGTTTGAGATTTTGGTTTGTGGCAACGCTGGAATGTTTTGAAGGAGAGATGGAGGCTTGTGTGTGATGTTCACGGCAGAGAACTGCAAGGCAAAAAAATTACAACAGGATTTTTTTTAATGGAATTTGTAAAAAGAAGAAAAGATATGTAAACAGAAAAGGATTTTTTTTCTTAGAATTGTTGAAAGAAAAGGAAGGCAATGAAAAAAGTAGCAAGGAAAATTTGTAAAAGAAAAGAAAGAGATCGAGAAATAAAAGAAAGAAATCAAAGAAAAACTAGCAAGGTTTTTTTTTATTGTAGAAAAGTATAAGAAGGGGAAAAAAGTAATTGTAAAAGGGAAAAAACAGAGAAGGGGAAAGAAATAGATGAAAAAGAAGGAAATAAAAATCAAGAAAATTGGCAATTTTCTTCTCTTTTATAGAAGATTATGGTATCATTGAATAATACCAAATCAATCCAATCAATATTTTTTTTCTTATATATACAAGAAGATAAAAGGAAAAAATAAAATAAAAACTAACATGAATCAGAAATTAAATAAATAATAAAATTTAATTGTTACCTCCCCGACAACGGTGCCAAAAACTTGATCGACGCTTTCTAAGTAAATAGAAAAGCATGAAATTTAAAATAAATGCAAGCGCATAAATCGTGTAGTATGCAGGTCGAACACAGAGAGGTAAATTAAATCAAATTATTTATATAATTTTGTGGGCGAGTTAGACAAATCTTGGAGATGGGATAAAATTGAAATTACAATTTAGTTCAGAACAAATCTAATTGAACCGATAACTAAAATTGTAATTTTCAATAAAAATAAGTAACACTGCAATTGAATTAACTATAGATTTGAAATTAATCGAATCTATAATCAATTCAATGATTAAAAATAAAACAGAGTGCTGGAAATAAATTTGCAGAATGGAAATAAACTAATAGAAATGTTAAATTAGGATTACCGTTGATCAGACGGTCAATCACTAATGAGAAGAGTAATTACAATAGCAATTGTGTTCTAGCAAATCTAATTGACTAGACAACACAAATTGCCATGAAAATAAAAAAATTATAGAATTAAAAGAGAACTTTATTAGAGAAAAAGTTACAGAAAAAAATGAACATGATTTACAATGATACAAAGGGTATTTATAGGAGATGTAATCTCTTTCATATGAGAATAATTGGGCCATGAATGAATCTCTTAAAATAATATATTTACAGATAAAAGAGATAAGATAGACTTTAGATATTCCATGCATCTTTCCTCTTTTGATTGGTGACATGTGGCAAATAGAATGGCTTATCCTTAGAAATAATTCAATCAAATATTCTTCTATATGGAAGTTGTAAATGAATGATTTAATTTGAGAAGAAAACGCCTATTCCTTAAAATCTTTATTAGTGCATACATTATATATACATATGAATATATATGTATATATAACATATCACTATTCCATATATTTTTCAGAGCAAGAATGTGTGTATAAATCCATGCTCCCTTCTTCAGCAAAAATAAGGCTTTGCCAAGGATCGAACTCAGGCCACTATGTACAAATTTCCATGCCTTTACCAATGAGCTACAACTTCTTTTGCAATTGAGATAACCTTGATATGGGGAAGTAGCCTTTTCTTTTTAGTAGGACTTTAATTAAATGAAGGAGATAATTATTGAACCTATGAAAAACACAGGAAAAAAATACCCAAAGATTAGGGCATTCGCCTAATATCTATAGTTACTTGACTTATTTCACTGGCGCGCCCGCACAGGGAGCCTTAAGGTAACTATAGTACAATTACCTCCTTTGCTTCTGAGATAGGTAACTACTTACGATTATGACATACCTCTTTTAGCAGCATGAACGATCTACTCTACACAGGTGTGGGCTTACAGGGCTAGGCGATGGAATCCCTTCATTCATCAAGAGCGCCCTGGCACTTTATGAATGAAAGAACATAGTAGTTTATCCCCTGCTTAGGGCACACTACTCTTTATATAGTGAGAGTGACCTAAGAGAGAGATCCATTCCTGGATAAAATACCGACATTCACTTTATGTGACTGACAAAACTCACATGGATTGCTTCTTTCGCCTCTTTCGCCGTCAAAGTGCCTCGCTTCGCGAGCAAGGAGCGCCGCAAGCAGAGCGAGAGAACGCAGTGAACTTTGGTGATGTCGGAATTTGCACCTGTTTTGATCTATTTAGTGATGAGTCCGCTAGTTTCTCCTTCCCCATTCCATTGTGACCTCGTTCTAAGGCTTATTCATGGGTAGGGCATTTAGAGGTAAATCTTACTCCTTTTAGAAATTCCTGCAAAGATTAGCATCCTCATTAGACCGTACATCTCTCTTGGTATATCCAGATAATAAGTAGGAACATAAACTGAAACATTCTGGAGCTACAAAGATAGTTATTAAATCGTTAGGACCACATAAAAACATTCCTCCTAGAGTAGATGTTAATACGAATAACAGAAACTCTGCTATAGCCATTTCTGTACATTCAATGATTGCCATTTTATCTACCCGTAATATAAAAAATAACGAGAAGTACTACCGAGCATAAAAGAGCTAACAGGCATACGGCTAACTAGAATTTTTCAGGTACACTCTTTCATATTAAGGCTACATATAAGAAATAGACATCACTTCGCCAAGTCTCTGCTGTATAGCCTACCGTCAGGGGCCCGACAAACAGAACTCAGAGCTGCTCAACGCACCACCAGCCGCACAACGATCAGGTCAAGCAAAGCACTCCAAAGGGGCTTGCGAGAACTCCTTGATGAAAGCAAGCCTAGAGTGCATTCTTTCCAACAACCTACCTGCTAGCACTAACGGAAGAGATCAGAGACCCTACAAGGGCGAAATTTAGATATTTGCACCCTGTCGAAGCAAGGAACCATGGCATATATGTTTGGAACAGATTCCATTTTGAGAGATTTGAAAAAGCACTATCTCGTTGAAAGGTTCCATACATCTTCCCCAGGTGAAAAATCTGCTCGAGAAGTGATTATATTTCCAAATGAATAATGGTCGATCCATTAGGGTGTGGAACGACCTGTGGGTATCCCAGTTTCGGCCCAATCCTCCACCCAACCGAATAAAATTCAATCGTTTACTCATTAAATTAAATGAGTGAATTTTCAAGTGCAATCTATTCTTTTCTCAAAAGATCAAGTATATGAATAAGAATTATGAGTAAGTGAAGTGTGTTTAGAGCTTTAGTTTCACTGATTCAAATCAGTGAACTGTACTCGTCCAAGCCAGCGGGTAAGGTGAACCAGACCGGGAAGGTGAACGAACAAGGCATTTATTTATTTACAAAAGATAATATATAAAAGCATAAAATAAACACATTTATGTGATAATCAGTAGCCTTGAGAATCGGGCTTCGTAGTGTAGTGTAGGAGGTAGATCATCATAGTTAGGGGTCGATCAACTTGTCTGATCGACCTAATCTTTGGGCTTTGGTTCATTTGTTATATGCTTCGACTTGAGAATTGCTGAGTTGGATCGAACCAAGTTTCGATCGACCGATGAATGGGTCATTCCAGGATAAGGAGTTAGCTCAACTTAGGCACAGATTTTGATTGGGACGGCTTTTACCAAAAAGCTGGTCAACAATCTGTATTGCCAATTCCCATATTACAAATAAGTTTTATAATTGGAGAATTCAAGTGTTAAAACTTAACCATGATTTATGATTAGGTTTTTATGAAATTATAAAACTTTGTAATTAAATAAGTTTATAAGTGATTTCAGTTGTTTTTAACAAGTTTAATAATTGTTTTATCGAACTTATAAATCGAAGAATAAATGATATTAGAACTCAGAATTAAAATATATAAAAAGCTTGATATTTATTAAAGAGTTTATAAGTATTTTAATTTGATTTCAAAATAAATTATAAAGAACTTGTTTTAAAAAAGAACAAGATTTGGCAATATTTGAAGTTTATAGAGAAAGGGAAATCAAGTTTACAATAAGATTTTAAATGAATTTTACAAAGGATTTTAGTAAGGGATTTTATAATAAATCCGAGTTTTGTAAACAAGGTTTATAAAAGATATTTAAAGCTAATATGAAGGGTTTAAATGAGGATTTACTTAATAAATGAATTAATTAAAAAATGATCATATTGGAGAGAGGATTTCAAATCAAATAAATGGTTTTTGAACCTTACTTGAATTAAATAGTAAACGGACTTTAGAAAATCATTCAATATAGAGATTTACTTTTTTTCTCTCTCATGGCGTCCTCTATTGTCCCCCCCCCTGCCAAACCAATACTCTACCTTTCCCGTCCGGTCAAATCCTTCAATCACCTATTGCATCCAACCCAAACCCTCCTCTGACCAACCCCAATCCGTCGTCCATTCCTCATGTCCTTAACCCACCGCCGCTACCTTCCCCATCTCCTCTATCGATCCTTGGTCCTAAACCTATGTTGAACTCTCTTTTCTCCAATAAACCTCGCAATGCAGGTTCCTTCCAACCGCCTGACATCCCCTTGGTCTTCAACAACAGTGCACTTGTTCCATCTGAAGTTATTATTAAAGCGGTTGACCATAACTGGCATCATACTATTGTGGGGGGTTTCTTAGATCAGCCCCTTTTATACACGACCATTATCAATAATCTGAAAAATCTCTGGCGGCTTAAGGGTAAAATTAAAGTAAACTCAAATGGTCTCTTGTTCCTGTTCAATCTGTCTTCTGATGAGGACAGAAGTAAAATCCTCGCATCTGACCCTGTTGTCATGAGGAACAATCTGTTTATCTTAAAATCGTGGGATCCGTCTGTTGGTAACAGCTAGTGGTATCAAGGCGGTTCCGATTTGGATCAAAATGTATAACATGCCGATGTATTGCTGGTCACTGATAGGCGTTAGCTGGCTATCGAAAAGACTTAGAAAATTTATGTGTATGGATGAATCAATGGAGAAATTGAAAAGACTGTACTTTGCTAAATGTTTAGTTGAGATTACGCCCTCATCTGAACGTCCAGGTTGAATATGTATGGAGACCAGATATTTGTGCTTTATGTAAATCATTTGGCCATTTGATGGAAAATTGCACCAAAATTTTTATGGAAAAGAAGCAGGAATTGGAGAAGTCTAGAGCTCAGGGAAAGGTTGATGTGGATCACCATATAGCTAGTGGTCGTCCTGTTGAGGCAAAAGAAAATATGCACCTCCTTATGTTGCTCCGGTGTTAAAGAAACAAGTGTGGTCTAAAGTGATGGGAAATAATGTTAAAAGAAATGCTTATATGATGCGCGCTGATGGTAATAAAAGTAATGACAGTGGTAGAGCAAGCTCTGCAGATATGAATGCCTCTAATGGTAGAAACATGCAAAGTAATAACAGTAGTGCAACAACTAATACCATCGGTTCATCTAAACAAGTATTGAAGCAACCAGAAATAGTTACTAGTAACAGTTTTGACCTTTTAAATGAACATCTACCTTTTGATAAGTCATTGGGTGTTGCTGAGGAAGGAGAATTAAGTGAAACACCTGTTGTAGACTTAGAGGAAGAAGCTTTTGAAATTCCTTAAGTGGATCTATCAAAGTTCAACTACATTGTGCATGCTGACATGCATGAAGATGAGCAGATGCATGTACAATTTAATCCATTCAAATTTCAGGCTAAAGAATCGTCTTATTTAAATGACTCAACCTCAGACTGTACCCATTCAGATATTGCCACTTCGAAATGTCCCCAAGCAATTAATGATCATGATTTACATCCCCAAGAGCAACTTTTTGCAGACAACTTTCAAAAGGGAATTTATGACTTGTGCATGTCCAATGCACGTCCACCCACCTCATTAACTACACTACACTCAATCAACCGTGTTACTAATAACCTTTACCTCCTAATCCCTCAAATTTCTCCCAGTGCGCGTCCCCTGCAAGCCTTCTAGCCAAACCTGTTCCTCCTCACACTTCCTCTCCAGTCTTGGATGTGCCTCCGAAACCCCATACATTTTTCCTAGATCGTTACCTGGTTGGCCACTCGATTCCGTGGTTGCTCCTTCCCCTTCTACCACTGTCTCTCCTGTCAATATTGTCCTTACCACTACTTTTTCTCCTCCTCTCCCCTCTCTAAGAACTCTTATTACTAGGAATATGCCATTATCTACTTCCCTTTCCAAGGAGTTTCCTTTATGAATCAAAACATTGCTGTTTGGAATATTCGGGGTGTGCATAGCCCCTTGAAACTTGATCAAGTAAGAAACCTCATTAACCAAAACAATCTCCATCTTTTGCCATATTAGAAACTAATCTCAGCCTCCCCCTTTCTCTTTCCTCTGCCATGTATACTAAGCCCACCTGGTCAATTTTCCATAATCATGATCAAGCTGATTACAGTGGAAATCTTGTTATCTCTGATCCCACCTTCCTTTCTCTTCATCTTGACATAGCTACCAGGGAATTAATGCATTTTCATGTCACCGACATTTCCAGTCGCCTCACATTTTACCTTACCATTATTTATGCTGAAAATTCCGCTAGTGCAAGGCATTCGCTTCTCAATCTTCTTCCTGCTTTTAGGAAAGAATCTCATCCATGGGTTGTCATGGGGGATTTTAACTGCTTCCTTTCTCTCAATGACAGACATAGTGGCAATCCTCTATTGCCAAGGGATATCGAAACACTTAACACTGCAACTTTGGATGTTGACCTTATCAAAATTAACAGATCTGGTACTCAATTCTCTTGGAATAATAGCAGCAGGAGTGGTGTGCGAACGTTTACAAATATTGACCATGTTTTTTTGCAACTTTAAAGCTTTGCAATCTTGGCCTAGCCTTCACGCGTATCTCCCCAATCCCATCATCTCTGACCACTCCTCGATAATCCTCTCTTATGGATTACCGTTGAGAAGAGAATTTAGAAGTTTCAAAATTTTTAACTCTTGGGTCCTTGATCCGGAGTATTCTTCAAAAATTATCACTTCTTGGTCTCCACCTTTCTTTGGTAACCCTATGTTTATTTTTTTGCAGGAAGCTCAAAAACACAAAAGACGACCTCATATTATGGGCTAGATTCAAATTTGGTTCTGGTTCCAAACTGTCTGACAATCTTAAAATTTCTTTGACTCAGGCTCATAACAACATGTTACAGAACCCAGACGATCTTGAAGTGGCTCTTGAAGAAGGAAGAATTGTTGCTTAATTAAATGGTGCTCTTGAATTAGAAGTTAGTATGAAGAAGCAACAACTGAATCTAAAGTGGAAGATGGAAGGTGACAGGAATACTAAATTTTTCCATGCTGCGGTGAAAGTGAAGAAATCTCTGGAATACATTCATGTAATAACTGACGAGGCTGGTAAAGTTTTTGATAACCCTCTTTCAATCGATGGTGTGCTGCTAAAATACTTCTCTGATATTCTTGGCAATAGTAGTGACTTCACGCCTAATCTGAATCTCATTGACGAAGTTTCCCTCCCACATATTTCCTCCCATCAATCGGACCATATGATCTCTAAAGTCACTGATTTAGAAATTAAAGAAGTTGTTTTCTCCATGAATAAACACTCTAGTGGTGGGCCAGATTTGTTTATTGTTAAATTTTTCCTCTCCTTTTGGGATGTTATTGTTGCTGATTTCTACAAGCCTATTCACAATTTTTTTGACAAATTTTAGCTTCTTTCCGAAGTTAATGCTACCAACTTAGTTCTCATTCCAAAAAAGCAGCCTGTTTCTTGTGTTACCTCCTTTCGTCCCATTTCTTGCTGCAACGTTACATACAAATGCATCTCCAAAATTCTCTCTAATAACCAATCGGCATTCCTACCGAAAAGAAACATTCTTGAAAATGTTTTATTGACTCATGAATTAATTAGAGGTTATATTCGTGCTAATGCGTCTCTCACTGCACTGTTGAAATTGGACATCAGTAAAGCTTTTGATAGTGTTCACTGGACGTCGATCATTCGTATTCTTGCTAGAATGAATTTTCTTAAAGCGTTTGTCACATGGGTGTATGCTTGTATCTCATCACCGACCTTTTCTCTTATATACAACAGGAGTAATTCAGGGGTTTTTAAAAGCAAACAAGGTATTCGGCAAGGCGATCCTATAACCTCCTACATTTTTATAATCATCATGGAGTTACTTATTTCAATGTTTAAGAACAAATATAAACGTGGTATAATTCAGTATCACCCAAATGTATGCACAACATCATTTCTACATTATTGTTTGCTGATAACATAATGGTGTTCTCTAAGACTTCTGATTCCTCACTGCTTGCCATCCTCGACACTCTCAATACATTTCACTTAATGTCTGGCTTGAAACTAAGCTCCTCCAAATCGCAAGCCATGTTTGCCGAAATTACTGATGATCATGCGAGTAGGTTGTGCTCCTTTCTTGTAATGCGACTGCTAGAAAAGGGTTCTATTTATATTGGATTACCTCTGTGTACCGCTAGAATCACTAAAGCTAATTGCATGCCGCTGTATAATAAAATTACTGCCTCCCTTAATTGCCGGGCGAACAGGTTTCTTTCACAAGCTGTAAGGTTGATTCTCGTTCAAAGTATAGGGTTCTCTTTTTCAGTTTACTGGGCATGCACTTTCATTCTTATCAAAAAGCTCATCTCTATGATTAACTCTGCAATGCTTCGCTTTCTCTGGACCGGTTCGGTGCACGACAAGAAGCCTATACCATGTTCTTTCATAAAAATGCAGCTTCCTAAAAGCAAGGGTGGGCTCCGATTACTTTCTCTTCACCAGTGGAACCTTGCAGAGGTCAGTTTACATTTTAATAATTTATAAATTGCAAGGAGAGTCTTTGGGTTACCTGGTGCTGGAAATTCAACGTAAAAGGTCTCAATTTCTGGACGACGGACACTACCTCCGTCTACATCTGGTCCTGGCGTTGCATCCTTTCCATGCTTCTTCCGTTCATCCAATATGCAATCTATCCTAGATGTATTGTTTCATTTTGGGACGATCCTTGGATGTCCAAAGGTGTTGTTCTATACAAAATGCTAGGGTATGATTGTGTTTCTCAGTCGGGGATTAATCGGAATGCAAGAGTCACTGCTTTCTTGCATCGGGTAAGGTGGTTCTGCCTTTTTTCTCCAGCTCATAAGCTCGATCTTTATGTGATAATCTTATTCAGCATGTGTCATACAATTCAAAAGAGAAAGTTTCTTGGAATGGGATATCATATTCTGTCCATCTTGCTTACTCCTTGCTCCTTAACCTGGAAGTAATTACTGATTGTCTCTGGTATAGGTTGGCGTGAAGTAAATTTGCAACACCAAAGGAAAACTTCATGTTGTGGAAGATTATTAACAATGCACTGCTAACTAAACTAAAACTTAGACAGATGGGTATGCTATTTCTTACAAGCTGTTCGCTTTGTGATACTGGAGAGGAGATTTTAGGGCATTTATATTTCGAATGTACCTTTACTAATGCTCTTTGGGTTAAGCTGTTGAGGATTTTTTTCTGTCAACGTTCCCAATGGAATTTTGGATTTGCAATGGCACTTCATTAGGCTGTCAACTAAATGGAGAACTGATACACATAAACTTTTTAATTCTCTACATTAAAAAAATGGTGAGGATGATATGGGAAGAGAGGAATTCCATAGTGTTTTCGATTAAGAGGAAATGGATTGACGAAATATGGTCCATGTTGAAGCTTCACGTAAGATGGGCTTTATCCTCCAGCGTCCACTCTTTTGACAATGACTTTACCTCCTCTTGGCTTCTACTGTTGTTGTAACTTCTCTTTTTTTTTGCCTTTTTTTCTTTGTGTTTGGAACTTTTCTCTCTACTTAGTGTTTTTGTGTGTTTTATTATAATAAATGTGGTAGGGGTCCACTTCAACCCCGCTTGCCTTGCCAAAAAAATAAATAGTAAATGGACCTTATTATGACATTTACTGAATATCGGGTTTTACGTTAACAAACTTCTATTTATCTTGAAGATAAGAATGTTGTCGATTCAAGGTTTGAGAGGTAAATAAAATACCCTAACTTGAACAGTTTCATTGTTATCCAAGAGATGTATTTGAAAACGGAAGTGGATGCTGGAAATAAAATTATTATTTCCAAAAATAGTGTAATAAACTTTATTTCGCACAGTTTAGAAGTTAAATAAAACTATCGGGTTTTAGAGTAAAAAAGTTCCATTGTCCCAGTTATTATGTGCGACTATATTTATACCACTTGGTTAAGTATATGGTGCTATTTTCTAAGTAGTGAAAATTATAGGATTTGTTAATGCACTTATTCCAAAGAGACAAGTGTATGAATATGGTTTCAAAGTAATGAAAGAAAGAGGTTTGTGAATATGTTTATCCCACTGAGATAAGTATATGAAATCGATTTGTAAGAATCAATGAAATGATTTTAGCGAACAATTTTAATTAATAGGGTTTGTGCTGCAAATAAATTTAACCCTACAACTATAGATTATTAGTTAAAGAACCGACTATCAATAAATTCTCTTTTAACTTATGACGTGTTGGTTCAAGGAACCGAGATTTTAATTGGAACCAAAACCACTTCGAACCGACTTTGAGTTCGAAACTGAAATTGTAGATGTGCCTACGCTTGTGTAGATGATTTGAAGGTGTAGACCTTTGCAACATAAAGGGCAGCTCGTTGATGTTTCTAGTTAGCTACCAGGATTATACTTGTAGTAGTAGTCCCTACGTTCTAGGGTTTTGCATGATGCGAGGACTTCTTGTTACTAATCTTAGGGGTTAGCCCAAAAGGATATAGTAAAAGAGTACATTCGATTTGTCCTGTTCCTGAATAACTTGTGTGGACGGATGTATGACATTGCATTTCTTAGATCACGTACATTGGTTTTTACAAACGTACATCTATTTGGTGGTGGAGAAGGTAACTTCTCTTAGCTTAACACTCTTTTCTGAGATGTATGAGCTCAAAGGTTGTATTTTTGTGGACATCAATTTGTGATCGATGAAATAGCCATGTGGCATCCAAAGATTGACGTATGCTATGTATGAATGGTTAAAACATAGGATCTAGCCTCATCAATCGATAATGACTAAAATAAAGGATATGATTCAAGGCTAGGTGGGTAGCTCCCATTTAGGGTATTGTCACTACCCAATCTAGAATAGATGACCTTTTTTATTATTGTCTGCTGAATTTTGGTTGTTGATCACAACCAAGGTGGTGAAATATTCGAAGAAATCTAGCAAGGGGTTGGATCGGTCCTAATTCGCAAGGAGTCCATGAAAGTCTCCTGGTACGCTTTATCTCGAGAGTTACCGTGATAGGTGGTACCCAGATGCCTTGTCATCGTATGGAAATCCAAGCTCCAATACGTGCCTTTTATGGTTTTAATTGTATACCTAGCATGCTGGAATTTAATAAATGTATCAATTTTGGCTAGAATGATAAGTATTTGTATTTTAGATATTATTATAATACCATGGGATTTTCTAGAAAATGTTTTGGTTATCGCAAGGGAAAAACACGTGCCATATTTATGTGTGGTCGTGTCTTACAAGAGCTCTATTCTTTCAAAAGATTTTCTAATAGAAAGTTATTGTGATGTGAGTTTTCTCACTATTAAGTATTCCAGTCTGATCTAGGTGTTTTTGCTTTCTCTCGACTGTGCTCGGGTCAGACCGCGTATAATTTTTAGGTTTGCTTTGGATTTGTTTGGAGCTATAGAAGAGGAGCTGGAGTCGAGATGTATTATCGTAATTCTTGTATTAATTTATTTTCGATGTGTATGTTGTATTTA
Source organism: Allium sativum (assembly GCA_030737875.1). NCBI lineage: Eukaryota > Viridiplantae > Streptophyta > Magnoliopsida > Asparagales > Amaryllidaceae > Allium > Allium sativum. The sequence goes on along the minus strand of CM060916.1, from coordinate 1,037,462,583 downwards.
TCAGCCATTGTACGGGCAGTTCTTATGACTGTATAGGCTGATCTTCTTGTGTACCATGATTATTTATTCATAAATCTGTATACATCAAGCCTTATTACAGTCCTCTCAGATTATATACTAGTAAAAACAACGGAAACAAATAAATAACTAAATAGTATAACAATACGCCAGCCTCTAGCTCGTCATCAGTCAACATTATTGATGAGAACCCCAAGGTAATATGAGGAAACTTAAAACCTTGAGTTAGATAACAGTCTAGTATGAGAGACAAATGACTATCAACAACTATATTGCAAGATATGAAACTAGACAGTTCAAGTCTCCCTTGACATATCCTTGTAACCAAGGAGTTATCATATAATAACTAAACAAAATATGTCCTTCAAATAAAAAACAAAGATAAATACTACACACAATAGGATTCCCAATTCTAACTTCACTTTAGTATCCTAAGGTGATAGGATATCACGAGAAAGAAGGAAGAAAATTATGTTATGGGTTAATGGAAAACCCCGATTCTAGTCGGACTACCATACTCCACATGTATGTTTATCTCCACAAAGCAATTATACCACTTCCCAAGTGATTTAAAGTACATGACCGTCACTACTAGTCCAAGTGGATGTCCCGACGATACCCTACTTCAAGTCTGCACCTAGAAAAATCTAGCCTACCAATGATTCCTTTGCTCTCCCAAGCATATGAACCATTCGCATCTCTATCTTTAGGTCCAGCTCACTCGGATCAGTCCATTATCTCACAACCTCGTTCTAGTTGTCTATCATCCTTCAACCACTGCCATTTGAGTTCACAATCAAAGAGCTACAACTTCCACATGTTATAACTTTCACCCTGTAGAAGAAAACAATGGATCACAAGTTACAACACACTCCTGAAGGGGTCCACACTCACCACTAAAAATCGCACCACTCAATGATGCCCTCTGATGGATTAGCACAGATCCCTCCTCTCTAGATTGGTACCGCTTTGTAATCTTAGCCCCAATTTTGGCTAAGTTATTTTATGGGTCCCTTCCTTCTTCTCTTTGATGCCTTCTAACCAAGTTGCATGCACCACGCTAAGTCTGATGGTCCATCCTTCTTCATGTCGATTCATCTGATACCCACCACATATCCTATCAAATACAGTCCAAACTACCACCTTAGCTTTAGTATGATCTCCCCATGCTATAGTAGAAGTCGCAAGTCCATATGCCACACTATCATAGATCGACGTCGATCCATGTTCTATGGATCGCTACCGATCCACAACCTTAGGGAATTTTCATCCTAAATTTTATTAGCCTCTTCTCCACTTCCTTCAAAGCATGTCTTCCAAATTTCATGTGACTCCAATGAACTATGCTTCTGGTATGCTCAAATCTCAATCCTAAGCCCTAACTCAAAAAGTTCTAAACACATAAATCAAGCACAACATATAATTTAAACATTCAAATAGCAATTACATCTAATAATAGTCATATACAAACATATATTCACATGCAAACATGAATTAGGCAACAACAATCATAGATCTATCACATTTTAAGACTAATACATACTAATCATATTAGGTCTGAAAAATTACTTAACATATGCCATAACTAGAATAACCTAGGAGTTTCTAGATCAGAAATTAACATGTATGATCTGGTTTTAAAGTTATGTTAATATGTATGGAGTTCAAAAAAACCTAATTACAACATATAATACAACATAGTCATGTGAGCGATCATTATCACTCACCAAAACTTTCGGTTTGATACAACAGAGTGTTGTTATGATCTGAACAGCAATGAACATGCACAATTTAATGATAATTTGATGAGATCGAATCTTCTTGGATGTGAATCTAACCACTTGATGATGAATATGGATGTTTTGATAAAAAGAAAAATAGAGATTAAGGTTTGAGAGGATAGAGTAAGCAGAGTAGATCACAATCCAACCTAATACAAGAATGAGGGAGAAAGCTTCTATTTTATCCCCATAACCCCTATTTATCATTGTTGGTCATTAGCTTAACGGACAGAATAAACTCATCCCATTAGTTGTCCCTTAATCTATCAAGTAGAAATAAAAACTTAAAGTTGCAATTTATCCTAAACCGCCGAACCATTTTCTTAATGTAACCACTCTACCAAACGACCAACCACCACCCTAAAACAATGAGTTTGGCTAGTGCACCTAATTCTTTCTTCATCAAAAGTTATTGCTAAATCAAGATTCCACAAGGGAAAATGATCACAAAATGATTCGGTAAAAATAATTAACACGTAACACATCCCTATGAACCACATACCAAAATAATAAAATAATACAACCAATTATGAATAAAATAGAATTATTTTATGATCCTTCAATACATAAAATACAGATCATTACATTATCCACTCCTTTAGAAATTTTGATAGGAATTTCTAAACAAAAATAAGCAAACACTGCATCCCGCATGTCTATCATCCACGAGCAACCAGACTATTATTCACTCTAGCATCCAACAATTTACGCAAGCATTTCCTATCCTAGCATGCAAAATTCTAATATTACATGACACAGTGGCACAAGTAATATGGTATATGATACCTGTTTGACCTTGCATAAACAACCACAGTTTAGCAGTTGTAGAGAAGAATGAAGAAATATAAAATGAAAAAGAGGAAACCACAGTAAACACACAAGATTTTTAGTGGTTCGGCATTAACGAGCCTATGTCCACTCTATAATTCCTTAATTCAATAAGAAATTACTATTACAATTGATATAACCTTCAATCACTTAAGATACAATACATAGACTCCCGAAATTCTGTAGTAGAGTATAAGAAATGCTTTGAATTGATGACATAACTTGTTGACTTGTGTATGCGTAGAGTTATCAAGTGCCAAAAGTCCATAAAATGGCCTCGAAACTATGTATTTATAGATGTAGCAGCAGGCTAGTTTGGATCTAAGGCAGGAAAGATTGGAGATACGTGGCGTTCGAACCACAAACATAGGATATTAGTGGGAGCGATTATGTGTAGAAAGTGGGATCTGATCGTGGCTACATGGGGCATGTGGCAGCATCCTCGTTTTCTCAGGAGATCGTAGGGAGTATAGAGATGGGAGTAACCGCTCTGTGTGGATCGAATATGGTTTGAATCGAATATTCAAATCGGATTTCGTTCGAACCGAGGACCTTCGATTTGACCTCTACTTCTATTTGATTCGATGAGCATAAAACGATGTGAACGACCCTGTCTTTGATCCGAGCCAATTTAAATCCCTATTGAGGTGTAATTTTTGATGTCTGAAGCATGTGATCATGACCATTTGAACCTTGGACGGCCTTGCTACAAGGCATGCTAACATTTTTTCCCCCAAAGTATGTCTTATCGTAGATGAGATGTGCTTTGAACTCGCTGAGCCATCCATTCCCAAACAAGTAATGGTCAACCGCCGTGTCTCTTTATAAAGTCATGACCCTTGATCTTTTGTACCATATATAAATAGAAGTTCACATCCAGAATTGTCTTTGTTGTAGTCAGCAAGTCAAAATCTTTGTCTGGAGTGGTGATAGGCAAATTTCTCAAATGGCTCTCATATGTGATCATATACGTACAAGTCTTTCCAAATAATTTTCCTTAATGAATGTTGAAGTTGGATTGGAAAACATGAGTCCCATAAGTTGCCAAAATCCCAAAATGGTTGATAGGAATATCTCTTGTCTTTCTATCATTTCTTTCTAGATATTGGCTATCGGATCGGAAAAAAAATCACTTTGGATCGAATTCGATCCGGGGCTGTTTCGATATGAAGCTTCCCCATACTGTTTGGTTCTGAAAACAGAGTCGTGTCTCTTTTCAGGGGGAGTCGAATAGTCATTCTATATGCTATATAAAGTGGCATGCTTTCTTCTCTTTATTTTTTACTTTTCATCGTTAATAACGGTTTTCCGAATCTAGCCAAACCCTAATCCCAATTCGATTTCATCTCTCCTAATCTTGAATTAATGGTAGGCTTTTAACCATGCAATTCGTGTTTTAATCTGAATTCTCACACGAATTAAACCCCAAAGTCATGCTAATCATCTCTAATTCGTTATGGCGTTGATGCATCGAGCTCTGGAGATGACCGCCATTGTCGATGTTGTCTGCGGTGTCTCTGGTTGGTCAGCAATTTACAAGGCGTTGTCTTGGTGGCTCTATACTTGCCTTCATGGCATTGAGGTGGCTGTTTTGGAGAAATAGGGTTTTGAATTTCCATGGAGGTATGAGAGCATGAACTGAGACCATTGGGGAAGAAGGAGGGGTGAAAGGATTTGGTTCTGTGAAATTTAGAGGTGAAGACATCGACCGGAGTCGTGGACTTAAGGAGGAGTAAATTGTTGAGAACAAGATTTTGATTGATGCCAACATATAAAGTTGCAATGAAGATCACTTCATAGAGATAAGGTTATATATATATGCATTGAGTCATGTTAGAATCATAGAAAAAGTCCAAACGGTCCAGGTTCCGACCGGGAAAGAGTGCAGAGTGATCTGGACTGTGGACCGAGGTCCTCTGGTCCACTGCAATAAAACGGTCGACCGCCCAAAAAGAACCAGTCGACCAGTAAAATGCCACTAGTCGACCGTTCATGTTTCTGTTTCGAAATAAACATTTCTCAGTTCAACCAGTCGACCAGAAACTCACTAGTCGACCGGTCAATGTGTTTTTGCACATAACGGTTATTTTTCTGGAAATTTTAATATTAATTAAATTCAACCAGTCGACCGGCGATTTTTGACCTGTCGGCCGTTTTCAAACAGCAAGCTTTTTCTGAAAGATTGCTTGTATTTGTGAAGAGATTTCTATTCAATAATCAAAGGAAATGGACATAACTTTTTATAGAAACTCTTCATGAAGAATTACTACTTTTCTACTATTATGTAAACAACTTCAAACTTGTTTTACAATCACAAAATCATTCTATATTCTCTCTAATTTTTGAATAGCATTTTCATACTCTTTGCAAAACAAAAGCTCTCCAAATTTAAATACTTTTTGAATCCTTGAATCAATTTAATATCATTTGATTCAACAAGCATTCTACTTCCTTAAATCTACGCATTCAAAGTATATACTCGAGGATCAGATTATAGGAAGATTGTACTCAAACTGTTGACTATCCGTGTTGAATCAAGAACACAAAGTAGATGTCAAAACCATTGTATTAGTTGAAGTCATGTGTGTGATCAGCACATGTTGAAGTCCTCGTGTGATTAGAGGCGTGAAATCTCGTTCGGTTGCTCGGGTATTGTATACCTGTTCCTCCGGGTGAAGTGAGGAGATTGTTAGTGAAATTCAAGAAGGAAGTCTAGGATTGGACGTAGGACGGTGCTCTGAACCAGTATAAAAATCCCTGGTGTGATTTTTCTATTTTTGCTGCATTTACTATCTTATATCTGTGATTAGCTATCATTTCATACTTGAATGTTATACACCATATTACACGATCCTTGTGTACAGTATTAGCACGTACACGCCCACACTATACTTTCATTTGGTATCAGAGCATGGCGTTCTAGAGATCGTAACAACATCCTAGAACAAATGGCATTAAAGAAATCTAGCCAGGGAATTAGAAAATGGAAGACCAATAAAACCGAATCAGGAGAGCAAGAAAACAGATGTCTCATGGCTAAAGTCAGATCACAATCGGTATGTACAGATTCTTTATATCAAGATCTTTTGTTAAACCTTGAAAAATTATTGAAAGATTTTAAAACTTTGAGTAAACTCAATGCAATCATTATAGCTAAGTCAAAAAATTGCGAGCAAGAAAATTCCAAATTATAAGAAGAAAACAATTTTCTGGTAAAACAAGCCAAATGTTTTGAAAATACCTTAGAAGAGCTTGTTTCTTAAAAGATTTCCTTCAAAAAGAAAATGAGCAACTAGAAGATAAAAACAATGTTCTTTAAAAGGAAATCGATCTTTTGCAAAATAGAAATAAATCAATATAAGATTATTTAAATAATTCTTGTTCTTTAATTTCGTCTCTTGAAAAAGAGAATGAAGCATTAATCGAAAAGAATCTAGAATTATTTAAAGAATGTGAGTTTTTAAAGGTGAATAATAATATTTTGCAAAATAAAATTTCTGACACAAAAGAAAATTTTGAAAAATTACAATCTTTTTTAATTAATTCAGGATCTCAAATTTGTGGTCTTAAAACTGAGAATGTTTTAAAAAGGAAGAACTCTGAATTAAATAAGGAAATTGATAATTTTCAAAATAACAAAATTCTTTTATCGCTCGCGATTTCGGAATTAGATTCGATAAATGTACAAATAAGTTCGCGATATTTAATAAAGGTCAAAATGATTTAAACATGATTTTATCTAGATCTCGACCTTTACATGACAAAAGTGGTTTAGGATATAATAGAACCAATCATAGAAATAGTACTAGATATGCTTTTATGTACAATAAGAATACCACTGCTAGTACTAATACACATCCAAGACCCAATTATTATAGAAATTCGAATACTTCTATGACTAGCGATATTTATAATAAATCTAGAAGTATGAAAAGGAATATCAATAGAGATTACTTAAGTATTTGGGTTCCTCTAAGTTGGAAAAACAGAGAAAAATATATCGATGATTATTTTGATTTTGTAGTTAATAATGAAAATTTTATCTTTAAAGGTTCCATTAAACCCCCTTGGGTATGGTTACCTTCCATCTAACCCATGGACCCAAACAAAGCAAGTGTGTACCAAAAGTATATATGTCATATTTTTCGCAGGTACATCACAACAAAAAGAAGGCTATTCGGTATCTCTAAATATCTTTGAAAACTTAGCTTATCAAAAAGCACAATATCTCCTAAAGGTGCTATAATTATTTGTATTGTCTACTATTTTCGATTACTGTGTTTATTATGGTATTTATTCTTTTTAATCGATGACAAAGGGGGAGAAATATTTTCTCTCATGTGATACATATCATTCATGTTACATATACTATTAGCACATATACGCGCACAACATTTTCATTTGGTATCAGAGCCTGGCGTTCTAGAGATCGTAACAACATCCTAGAACTAGCCAGGGAATTAGAAAATGGAAGAGCAATAAAACCGAATCAGCAGAGCACGGAAACAAATGTCTCATGGCTAAAGTCAGATCACAATCGGTACGTACAGATTCTTTATATAAAGATCTTTTGTTAAGCCATGAAAAATTATTGAAAGATTTTAAAACTTTGAGTAAACTAAATACAATCATTATAGCTAAGTCAAAAAATTGCGAGAAAGAAAATTCCAAATTAAAAGAAGAAAACAATTTTTTGGTAAAACAAGCCAAATGTTTTGAAAATACCTTAGAAGAGCTTGTTTCTCAAAAAGGTTTCCTTCAAAAAGAAAATGAGCAACTAGAAGATAAAAACAATGTTCTTTTAAAGGAAATCGATCTTTTGCAAAATAGAAATAAATCATTAGAATATTCTTTAAATAATTCTAGTTCTTTAATTTCGTCTCTTGAAAAAGAGAATGGAGCTTTAATTGAAAAGAATCTAGAATTATTTAAAGAATGTAAGTTTTTAAAGGTGAATAATAATATTTTGCAAAATAAAATTTCTGACATAAAAGAAAATTTTAAAAAATTACAATCTTCTTTAATTAATTCAGGATCTCAAATTTGTGGTCTCAAAACTGAGAATGTTTTAAAAAGGAAGAACTCCGAATTAAATAAAGAAATTGATAATTTTCAAAATAACATAATTTCTTTTGTCACTCGCGATTTCAGAATTAGATTCGATAAATGTACAAATAAGTTCGCGATATTTAATAAAGGTCAAAATGATTTAAACATGATTTTATCTAGATCTCGACCTTTACATGACAAAAGTGGTTTAGGATATAATAGAACCAATCATAGAAATAGTACTAGATATGCTTTTATGTACAATAAGAATATCACTGCTAATATTAATACACATCCAAGACCCAATTATTATAGAAATTCGAATACTTCTATGACTAGCGATATTTATAATAAATCTAGAAGTATGAAAAGGAATATCAATAGAGATTACTTAAGTATTTGGGTTCCTCTAAGTTGGAAAAACAGAGAAAAATATATCAATGATTATTTTGATTATGTAGTTAATAATGAAAATTTTATCTTTAAAGGTTCCATTAAACCCTCTTGGGTATGGTTACCTTCCATCTAACCCATGGACCCAAACAAAGCAAGTGGATAACAAAAGTATATATGTCATATTTTTCGCAGGTACATCACAACAAAAAGAAGGCTATTCGGTATCTCTAAATATCTTTGAAAACTTAGCTTATCAAAAAGCACACTATCTCCTAAAGGTGCTATAATTATTTGTATTCTCTACTACTCTCGATTACTGTGTTTATTATGGTATTTATTCTTTTTAATCGATGACAAAGGGGGAGAAATATTTTCTCTCATGTGATACATATCATTCATGTTACATATACTATTATCATTTAAAATTATGTGCTTAATATGGTAATAGTATATGTGTGCTAACATTTGTTAATGCAGGAATCAAAAGGTAAGATTATTTACATTATGAGCTAACAAATGTTGCAGAAATTCAGGGGGAGCTTTATATTCAGAGGGAGAAAATCCATGGTGTTGTCATCAATCAAAAAGGGGGAGAATGTTGAGAACAAGATTTTGATCGATGCCAACATATAAAGTTGCAATGAAGATCATTTCATAGAGATAAGGTTTTTTATATATATATATACACACACACATTGAACCGTGTTAGAAATATGTTAAAATCTATCCTAACAGTATAACACAAATAAAATGGTCCACAGCAATAAAATGGTCAACCGCCCAAAAAGAACCAGTCGACCAGTAAAATACCACCAGTCGACCGTTCATGTTTCTGTTTAGAAATAAACATTTCTCAGTTCAACCAGTCGACCAGTCGAAACTCACCAATCGATCGGTCAATGTGTTTTTGCACATAACGGCTATTTTTCTGGAAATTTTAATTATATTCAACCAGTCGACCGGTGATTTTTGGCCTGCCGACCGCTTTCAAACAACAAGCTTTTTCTGAAAGGTTGCTTCTATTTGTTAAGAGATTTCTATTCAATAATCAAAGAAAATGGACATAACTTTTTATAGAAACTCTTCTTGAAGAATTACTACCTTTCCACTATTATATAAACAACTTCAAACTTGTTTTACAATCACGAAATCATTCTATATTCTCTCTAATTTCTGAATTGCATTTTCATACTCTTTGCAAAACAAAAGCTCTCCAAATTTAAATACTTGTTCAATCCTTGAATCAATTTAATATCATTTGATTCAACAAGCATTCTACTTCCTTAAATTTACGCATTCAAAGTACATACTCGAGGATCAGATTATGGGAAGATTGTTCTCAAACTGTTGACTATCCGTGTTGAATCAAGAACACAAAGTAGAAGTCAAAACCATTGTATTAGTTGAAGTCCTGTGTGTGATCAGGCACGTGTTGAAGTCCTCGTGTGATTAGAGGTGTGAAATCCCGTTCGGCTGCTCGGGTGTTGTATACCTGTTCCTCCGGGTGAAGTGAGGAGATTGTTAGTGAAATTCCAGAAGGAAGTCTGGGACTGGACGTAGGACGGTGCTCCGAACCATTATAAAAATCTCTGGTGTGATTTTTCTATTTTTACTGCATTTACTATCTTATATCTGTGATCAGCTATCATTTCATACTTGAGTGTTATACACCATATTACACCATCCTTGTGTACTGTATTAGCACATACATGCCCACACTACACTTTCATAAATGTAGGGGCTAGATAGGGTAACGTGGGTTTAGATCGATTTTTATTTGATCTGGAATCGTTTGACCTGATGTCGTTCTATCTGGAGCATTCGAACCGTAGGCTTTTCCGATCCGGAGTGATTCGATCAGGACTGCCTTAATCTCTATACTTGGGCATCCCAAACAACCAGTATGACATTTCAACTCAAGCCAATTAACATAGAAATCCCGTAACTCTATATCAAGATTCAAATAAGCAAATCAACATAGAACATATACACTCGGACAATTATGGTAGAGCCTTTCAGAACTTGAACCAACGTAGCACCATATATCACTTCAGATATTCTGGACATAAAGGCATAATTCTTCACAATATTGCGACGGATATCGAACAATTATATGCATTCGACGCTTCCTTTCTTTATGCATTTTAAGACACTTGCACTGCACACACTGGCATAAATACACACAGGGGGCACAGGTTACTTTGCTTCTAACTACCAATATTTTTTGGATAGCACAACAATCATGTCCAGAAGGTACTCCATAAGATATTCTAAATCTGATAAGGACACGCCTCCGAAGACAAAGACTAACCAAAAATTCATTCTCCAGACTCTAACTCTGATGGCCGGATTCAAACTTCGAACTTGACATTTATGGGGAAGCAGAATCTTCCATAGAAGGAACTTTTATGGATAAAGAGGTCATAGGAGTAGGAGATAACAGGGCCTCGACACATTCTGAGATGCAATTTTCCTAGAAGAGCCTAAAGATTCTTAGGTATCCATCACCGATGAATCGAGGCTAAGGTGAGATTATGTTTGAAACATGGAATCTCTTGGGAGGATGTCCGAGCCCCAAATGTTTTAGAGAGACCTCACAATCCTCCAGAAGGGTTTATGGCAATAAGTCGACAGGTGTGTTCAGTCGGGAGTATTCCTCCTGTTAATGATAAAATCATTACCATCTAACCTAGGCTTAGCAATGCATATGTATTGAAATTTAATGGATGATTAATCTAAAGGATGTTGAAATGTAGTTAGGTCTCAACAAGCTGAACTTGCTCCCCCGTTTTCTAGGCATAAAGACCTCAATTTCGAAGATTAGTTGCTCTTCCTTCAAAGAGGTGAGTATCATGATTACGAGATTTTGAGACCAATGACGACCTTGGGATAAGGACGTTATGGGTTACCGAAGGTAGAGTACCCTACCGAAATAGTCATCCTTAGATTCAGGATAGAATAATATAGATTTTGTTGAGAGAAAACAGACTAATACGTCACAATAATTCGGTTGTCAACATGTTATAACAATTTATACCATAGTGTTACTTCCACATCGAACCAGCCTAAAAAAGGCCTTGGTTGTGTTAATTGTCAATTCACAAGCTTACAATAGGTTCCCGTCGTTCATTAGGCTTATTATGAAAGAGTGAGTCACATATAAATGATCGAACGGAGAGATTCCTTGGTTTTACCCAAAGCCTTTCCACTTCCGAAGCGGTTGTAATTAGCCATTTCATAATGAAGGTTAACGTTAAATCCCTATTTTGATCAAGACAAACACAATATGATTATCGAATCGAGAAATATTGAAGTCCAGGACTTCTCCTTTTTATTTATTTTGAGTATATTACCAAAATTGAAGAAATCCCCAATTTGATTGAAAAATTAGGGTTTTCTCTCGAAGAAAAGAGTACAAGATTGTAGAATGAGAATTCATCCCCTAAAATGTGACCCCTAGGACCTTTATTTGTAGACAATTTGGGCCCCCTTTTGTCATCTGTTTAGCAGAAGCCCCTTTCGGCTCTGGTAACGTGGTTTTTGCCGCCTTTCTTCTTCTTTTGAGCATTGTTATTGGATCCAATCTTGTTTTCGGAGCGCCGGTCTCGGCTATATTCCTTCGGTTTCAGTTGTACTTCTCCACGGCATTTTCCTTATGATTTATATTTTTATCTTCAGAACCTTCATCCCTTTCGGTATCGACACTAAGCAAGTTAGTGTGGATTACCCTTGTCCTTATGAGCTTAGGTTTGCTTTCGATGTCCTTTATTATCGGCTTTCAGATATTATATCCCTTGATTCTGGCATCACTTCTCCTTCGAGCTTTCTTTGCCTTGGCTTCTTTGTTTCGGAAATGACTACTTAGTGTTGGTTTGTCTCCGGAAGTTGGCTCCTTACTTTTTCTTTATAACCTTCATGATGCTTTCGGTATCGCTACCAAGCTGATGTTGGTAGCTATAGCACTCTCGCTGGAGCTTCTTCTTTCATCTAGTCTTGATATTATGCTTTCGGTGCTTGACTTCATCTTTTCACCAGTGCCGACAAAAAGCCCTTTCAATAGTCGATAACACTCTGCTCATTCTTAAGCTAGTGGCTTTGATTCTCCTTTGGTGGCATTACGTTTTGGATACCGAAACAACTGCTTCCGGTTATTCCACCTTGCTTTCGGATATTGGCTTCTGCCTTTCGAGTATTACTTCTTACTTTCGAATATAGCTTCCACCTTTCGGATATTGGTATATGCACAGTAGCCCTTCTCCTTGGATTGTTTCTGATGTTGAAATCTGGTAGTAGCATTTTCCCACCCTCTAGTGAAGGGGCATTTTCGACCTTTTAAGCTAGACCTTCCTTTTTAAGCCAGACCTTCCTTTTCAACTTGTGACATCTTTGTTTGAACTTTTACCAGCATTTCTCCTGCATAAATTTCAACAACTAATACTTTCCGTTAGCATTTTAGTCTTAATATAATTTCTACAACTATCTCGCCTATATCATATTAGACGTTGTTCGGGCCTGATCCTAATAGCATATTAAGCCTGCAACTAAGGCTCCACAATTGTTAATAATTTATACCTTACTGGAAGAATAAGGCTCATAAAACTTCCTAGTTGCCAACATGTGTGTAGACTTTGTACTTATAATTGAATTTTGTAATGATGCATTCATGATATTAACTCGATGGTGAGTTTCAAAACCCTTCACTGTATATAAAATGGAAGACCTTCATAATAGAAGACCAGAATTCTATTTCTAGAAATAATAGAAGCCCCAACCCAAGATTCAGGTATTAAAGATAAAAGACCAGAAATCGTCTTCTGGTATTAATAGAAGTCCCGAACCAACCAGATTCGTGTATTAAAGATAGATGACCAGAAATCCTCTTCTGGTAATCAAATAAGTCCCAAACCAACCCAGATTTGGGTATTTGGTAAAAGACCAGTATTCCTCTTCAGGTATTAATAGAAGTCTCGAACCAGCCCAAATTCAGGTATGTGGTAGAAGACCATAATTCCTCTTTTGGTATTAATAGAAGTCCCAAACCTACCTTGATTCAAGTATTTGAGAGAAGACTAGAAATCTTATTCTGGTAATTATTAGAAGTGTCACCCTCCTTTTGGGTCTATTTTGCATAGCAGAGGATGTACATGCTTTGTTAGCCACTCTCTAGGCTTGTGATTGTCAAAGCAAAGGATGTACGTGCAGTGTTGGTCACTCTCTGGGATTGTGATTGTCAAAGCAAAGGATGTATGTGCTTTGTTGGCCACTCTCTAAGCCTGTGCGTCCGGTGCACTTGGTTATCTTGTTCTTAAGCAGGGACTAAGGACATACCTGACCTACCTCCAGGAGGTTCCTTACCCTGGCCATTGTAGGCGGGTGATAAGGGCTTAGATGCTTGAACCAGGCCATCGTAGATGCGACTTAAAGGCTTACTCTTTTGATGCTCTACCCTGGCCATTGTAGATGATGATAGAGGCTTACACTCCACCCCCATCCAAGGGGTACCTTACCCTGGCCATCATAGGTGGTGATAAGGGTTTTTCTTTCCTTTTGGCGGGGTACGAGGAACATAAGCAGAGGCAGGACGTGCTTAGTTCATAGCAGAGATAGAGCGTGCTCTTCTACGAGGAGAGGCAGGGCGTGCTAATTAGATGCCCTGTCCCAACCATTTTTCGCATAGATCAGAGGCTTACGCTTTTGATGCTTTGGCTCGGTCCTTTCTGATTTGGACGATGCTAAAGGATTACACCCCACCTTCCTCCGGAAGGTGCCTTGCCCTGGCCATCTTGGCAGTGATAAGGGTTTTTGACCATTGTAGGTTGCTTCACCCCTTTTTGGTTAATTCAAAATTCTAAGAGGGTTTCTGTACCCTTGTTTGTGTGAGTATTCTTGGAGAAGACCCTTCTTTATTCACTTATCATTGAAAAGTATGGTCTTAGGTGTTCTGAGTTCCATGTTCTAAGTATGTGATCAGTGTTTGGTTTGTAGAGCCGATACATCCTAGGTATGACTTCTTGGTGAATGATCAAAGGTCCATCCCAGTTTGGGCCAAGAGGACCATCTGACGGATTCTTTGTGTTGGCCATTACCCTTCGTAAGACCAAATCTACTTTTGTGAAGGTTCTAGCTTTAATCCTTGAATTGTAGTACTTGGTAATCTTCCATTGATATTCAACTGTCATAATGTTGGCTTCATCTCTTAGCCCTTGTATTAGGTCTAAGATTCCTTCTTTAACTCTTGATTAGGGTCAAAAGCATAGGTTATCCTTCTGTGTGAGGGGATCTCAACCTAGATTGGAAGCATAACTTCACATCTGTACATTAGGGAATATGGAGTATGTCATGTTGCAGTCTTAGTGGAAGTTCTATATGCCCAAAGCACGTGATGATATTCTTTATCACAAACCTCAGCACCTTCTTAGATGTGATTGTTGGAAGGGGTTATACTTCCACTCACTTAGTAAAGTAATCGATGGCTACCACAACATACTTAGCTCCACCCTTGGAGATTGGTAGGGGTCCAATCAAGTCTATTCCCCATACATCGAAAGGCCATGGGCTTGAGATAGTGGTTAGGTCACTTGGAGGTAGTCGGGGTATCTTGGAATACCTTTGGCATTTCTCGCATTTCTTGACATACTCGATTGCTTGGCTAACCATTTGTGGCCAGTAAAAGCCTTGTCGCATTACTTTCTTAGCTAGATTAATTCCGTTGGAATGGTCTCCACATAAACCTTCGTGTGCTTTTTCCAACAAGCTGAGTCTGTCCTTGAGGTTTACGCACCTTAAGTAGGGGAGCTAATGTCCTTCTTATAAAGTACTTTGTCCATAATCACGAATGTAGGAAGTTGATGTTTTATTTTTCTTGCATCTCGCCTAATGATCGGTAGGACTCCATTTAGAAGATAGTTCATGATAAGAGTCATCCAAGTGTTCCCGTAATGGTACTGCGTTTCAGCTGAAATGGGTTCTTCATTGGGGGCAAGATCCTTTTCTGTTTTATTTTCCTTTTCCAAAGTTTGGGATCTAGTTAAGACTAGCAATTCCTTTCCCAACTCAAATGCTTCTTGCTCAATGCTAGGCTTTTCCTGGTATTTTATAGGGATTATTCGAGTCTCGGGTGCTCCTCGAGAGCTAGGCAATGAGTCATCTTGGGAGTTTTCTCCTCTTGGGATTTTATGTATGAAAAAATACTCGAACTGAGAAAGCATCTTTAGTATTCTTTTCACACATAGGGCCCACCGAGCATCTTTGGTCCGGTAGGTTTGCTTGATTTGATTTAACATTAATCGTGGGTCGCCAAAGATCTCAATTCAGGGTATCTTTAACCGTAGTGCTAGATTTAGCCCTACCATCACCGACTCAAACTCTGCTACATTATTTGTCGTTGCAAATCCTAGCTTCATTGCATAATGTTAGCGATGTCCGTCAGGAGTAATTATTATGTATCCTGCCCCTACTCCTTGATTATTTGAAGCTCCATCTACGAACAACTACCATTTAGTCTTTAGATCGTTTTCCTTTGTTGATTGTTCTGTAATGAAACTTGTGCATTCATTTACAAAATTTGCAAGAGTCTGCCCCTTGATTGCTGCTCGAGGTTGGAACTCGATTTCATATTGGCTAAGCTCAACTCCCCATTTTACTAACCTTCCTGAGGTCTCTGGCTTACTGAAAACTTGCTTAAGTGGAAAGTTAGATAAAACCCTGATGGGATATTCCTAGAAGTAACCCGTGAGTTTCCGTGTTGTAAGTATTAGGCAATAAGCTAACTTTTCCACTACGGGATATCTGGTCTCCGATTTTTTTTAACCTTCTGCTGACATAATAAATCGGGTATTGAGTCCCATCATTTTTCCTTACGAGGACCGAGCTTACTGCATATTTTGAGACAGCCGTGTAAAGGTATAGGTCTTTCCCTTTCTCGAGACTAGATAAAATCGGGGGCTTCCCCATATAATCATTTAATTCCTGAAAAGGTTTTCTTCATTCTTCATTTCATCCAAAATTCTTCTTTTTCTTTATGACATTGAAGAAATGAACACACTTGTCAGTGGCTTTGGAAATGAACTAACTTAGGGCTGCTATCTTTCCATTTAAACTCATGACGTCTTTGCTCGTTTTGGGTTCCTCCATATCTTTAATGGCTTGGATTTGATCAGGACTAGCTTCGATACCATGTTCGCTGATCATATACCCTAGGAATTTTCCAGACTGAACTCTAAAAGAACACTTTTGAGGGTTTAGTTACATTTGATAATCTCTTAAGATATTGAACATTTCCTCTAAGTTTTCCAGATGGGTTTCTGCTTTGGTAGATTTCACTAGCATATCATCCATATATACTTCCATCTTTCGCCCTATTTGATCCTGAAACATTCTATTAACCAACCTCTGATACATTGCTCCAGCGTTCTTTAATCTAAATGGCATCACTTTGTAACAAAACGTTCCACAGTCGGTAATGAAGCTCGTGTGCTCTTCGTCAGGTTTGTGCATGGAGATTTGGTTGTATCCCGAATAGGCATCCATGAGGGATAGTAACCTATGTCTGCTAGTCACATCAACCCACCGGTCCATTCGGGAAAGGGAATAACAATCATTTGGGCAAGCTTTGTTTAGGTCCGTGTAATCAACACAAGTTCTCCACTTCCCGTTGGACTTTTTTACCAGTACTGGGTTGGCTAGCCACTTGAGATAAAAGACTTCCCGGATATATCCATTTGTTAACAATTTCTTGACTTCCTATTTCAAGGCATATGAATGGTCTCTGTTATAATGCATTTTCGTTTGCCGAACAGGGATCATGGATGGGTTGATATTCAGAGCATGACTCATGATAGAGGGGTTAATTCCTACCATGTTTGAATGAGTCCAAGCTAATACATCCTTATTGAGTTGTAGGAAATGAACCAAATAACTTTTCAAGGGTTCTTCTAACCTCTTACCTACTTTGACGGTTTTGGCTTTACAACCTGAATCAACGCTTATTTCTTCCAAGTCTTCTATTGGTTTGATTCTTTCGGTATCCCCTCGGGAATCAAATTCTGTCACAATTTCCTCCTCCTCTGCCAAATTTGTTTCATCAACCCTCTTTCTCTTTCTTCTCAAAGAGGTGTACCTACCATTCACACGTTTGTCAGTTTTATTGATGCTTATTTTAGCTTTGAATGTTGGATGTAAAAATCCATCATCCAAAGGTTGAAAAATAGTGGAAGAATCAAAGTAAGCAGAATACTCCCTATTGTATCGGTCAACTGTTGTAAAATACAACTCGCAAGAACTAAACTATTCTCCTCTGATGGTACCCCATCCTTTCTTCATTAAGAACTTCACCATAAGGTATTTGGACGAGACAAAAGCATCCATTTCCTATAGAGCGGGTCAACCAAAGAAGGCATTATAGTAAGAAGTTTTGTCGATGACAACAAAGAGAGTCTCGAAGGTCCTGTGGAAAGGAGACAATTCAACTTGAACCAGAAGCTTAATTTTCCCCATTTGGGTTGATCCTTTGTTGTTGAATATAAAGATAGGCTCGTTGCTTGGTTCCAGCTTTTCCTCAGAGATTCCCATTTGGTCAAAAGCATGTTTAAGGATCACATTAACTACACTCCTGGTATCAACAAGAATCTTGGCAACTACGGAAAGCCCAATATGTGTTGTTATCATGAGAGGGTCATTGTATGGGTGACGAACCACTTTCTTCATCTCATCTGGAGAAATCACTAGATTGTGCATCTTGATGTTGTAGCGGGCATTCCTCAATGATAGCTCCTCTTTAATGGAGAAATTCCCTCGTGGGCATCCCTTAGGTAACGGCTCGGAGCTGCTGAGCTGTTTCCAGCTTGATGTGGCCCACCATGGATCACATTAATTTAGTTTATTGGGGGGCCCAAATCTAGGTGACCCTCTTCAGTTGGAGCTTCCACTGCATTGGCTGAGACCTTTTGGTGCCTATTAGCATGTTGGGTCGATGGTTGCTTGTTCAGAACAAACTCTTTTAGATGCCCATCGCGAATAATCTTTCGAATGATTCCTTTTATTACCTTGCATTTGTCCGTCTTATGTCCATTCCTCTTGTGGTATTCGCAATACTTTCCTCCACCATAGGGTTCAGGGCAATTCTTGGATTTAAACGAGAGGGGGAATTATTGACCCTTTCCTCAGCCACAACATACACAAAGGAGATGGGTTTGCTTAGAGATACTGAGTTAGAATTGGGGTCCTCCCATCTTGGCCTTTTCTGATTTCCATTTACACCAAACTTTTCACCTTGAGGCTTTTGACCAAAGTCAGGCTTTCCTCCTTCCCCTCGAGGTCCAAACTTCTTTTATGTGTAGTATAATTTGTACATACGGATGAATTTGTAAGCTTGGAAGTGGAAGTCTTGTAGGTCCTTACATTCATGAATATATAGTTCCTTCCAGAAAGAGGTGTTCTTAATTAACCCTGAGTGGACAACGATAAGCTTATCGCGATGATTCATATCCTTTGCCTTCAAAGCTTCTACATTGAATTTCTTCAAGTAATCCCCCAAAGACTCCCCTTGTCTTTGCTTGATGTTAGCGATAACCGTGTACTCCATCATCGGATCTTTACAGATGCAGAACTGTGCAGAAAATTCATAAGCAAATTGTTTGCACGTGTAGATGGGTATGCTCCATGTATTGACGATACCACTTGGTTGCTTCCCCTTGGAGGGTTACTAGGAAAAGACGACATCGGACAGCCCCCGAAGCGTTATAGAGATCCATTTGGCTGTCAGAAGCCATTAGGTGGTCATTAGGGTCAGTGGTTCCGAGATACTTTATGGTTGGAACCTTTACTCGAGTAGTATTCATGACCTCATCAACGAAAGGGGCCACCCTTTCATTATCGTTTACCCTTTCATCTTGGGTTCTCTTTCCCTTGCTTCCTAACAGATCTTTGATAGATTTCCTTGTTATGTCCTTGAGATAAGCTTCAGTGTTAACGTAATCCTCCCTCTTAGGATCATATCCTTTAGAAGTAGAGCTCCTAGACTATTCCTGACTGCATTGACTCCATTGATGATAGATTCCTATCAAATGGGACTTTTTCTTCTTAAAGGAAGTCGCTTTGACTTTCTCCTTTCCTTCAGAATACTGGATGGGACCCTTTCTTTTCAAAGATTCATCTTCTTCCCTTTGGATTGGCTTGGTGACCTTTGAGGACCGTTGCGCTTGAGCAGCATCCAATTGAGTTTGCATTTCCTATATTCGTTTTTCCGAAGCCATTAGTTTGATGGCATTTTCTTCCATGGCATTCAGATTCGGTGATTGCAACGGATTAGAAGTTGATCCTATTTCAGTGTTGTTCAGATTGAGTGTTGGACTCACATTCTCTTCATGAGTAGTATTAGGAGCTAGTTCTTTATTTAATGCCTCCAATATCTTTGACTTCATCTTTTCCTTCCATGAAGCAATAGGTTCACCAAATTAATCTATAATAAATAATATGATCAGAGGTTCAAGCCCTCCTTCTAGCGCCAAAATGTTAACGATAAAAATCGTCAACACCCAATCTAGGCTTGGCAATGCACGTGTATTGAAATTTAATGGATAATTAATCTAAAGGATGGTGAGTTGTGTTTAGGTCTCAACAACCTAAACTTGCTCTGCCGTTTCCTAGGCATCAAGACCTCAAGTCCAAAGATTAGTTACTCTTCCTTCAGAGAGGTGAGTATCACGCTCACGAGACTTTGAGACCAACGACGACCTTAGGATAAGGACGCTATGGGTTATCAAAGGTTGAGTACCCTATCACAATTGTCATCCTTAGATTCAGGATAGAATAATGTTCACTGTGTTGAGAGAAAACTGGCTAATGCTTCGTAATAATTCGATTGTCAACATGTTATAACACTTAATGACTTAGGTGATACTTCCACATCGAACCAGTCTAATAAAGGCCTTGGTTGTGTTAATTATCAAGCCGCAAGCTTACAGCAAGTTCCATTCGTATGTTGTGTTTCATTAGGCTTATTAGGAAAGAGTTAAATCACATATAAAGGATCGAAAGGCGAGATTCCTTAGTTTCACCCAAATCCTTCCCCTTCCGAAGCGGTTGTAATTACCCATTTCATGAAGAAGGTTAACGTTAACTCCCTATTTTGATCAAGACAAACACAAAATAAATATTGAATCGAGAAATATTAAAGTCCCAGACTTCTCCTTTTTATTTATTTTGAGTATATTGCAAGAATTGAAGAAATCCCTAATTTGATTGAAAACTTAGGGTTTGCTCTTAACGAAAAGAGTAAAATATTGTAGAATGAGGTTTTGGCCCCTAAGATGTGACCCTTGGGGTCTTATTTATAGACAATTTAGGCCCCTTTTTGTCATCAGCTCAGCAGAAGCCCCTTTCAGTTTAGTAACAGGGTTTCGACTGCTTTTGTGCCTTTCGGCTCTGGTAGCGTGGTTTCAGCCGCCTTTCTTCCTCTTTTGAGCATTGTTATTGGGTCCAATCTTGCTTTTGGAGTGACAGTCTTAGCTATATGCTTTCGATTTGGTTGTAATTCTCCATGGCGCTGCCCTTATGCTTTCAATTCCTTTATCTTCAGAACCTTCATCCCTTTCGGTATCGACACTAAGCAAGTTAGTGTGGGTAACCCTTCTCCTTTTGATCTCCGGTTTTCTTTCGGTGTCCTTTATTATCGGCCTCCGGATATCATATCCCTTGATTCTGGCATCACTTCTCCTTCGATTCATTGCCTTGGCTTCTTTGTTTCAGAAATGACTACCTGGTGTCGGCTTGTCTCTGAAAGTGGACTCCTTACTTTTCCTTCATAACCTTCATGATTCTTTCGGTATCACTACAAAACTGATGTTGGTAGCGATGCACTCTTATTGGAGCATCTACTTTCGTCTGGTCTTGATATTATGCTTTCGGTGCTTGACTTCATTTTTTACCAGTGTCGACAACAAGCCCTTCCTATAGTTGATAGCACCCTACTCTTTCTTAAGCTAGTGCCTTGGATTATTTTTGGGTGACGTTACGTTTTGGATACCAAAACAAGTGCTTCCGGTTATTCCACCTTGCTTCCAGATATTGGCTTCTGTCTTTCGGCTATTGCTTATTACTTTGGGACATAGCTTCCACCTTTCAGATATAGGTTTTTGCACAATACCCATACGCCTTGGATTGCTTCTCATGTTGAAATCTGGTAGTAACACATCCCTTTCTGCTGTTCATCATCAATATTCTTAGACAAGTGTATATAACACCCATGCAACTTCATCCAACAGCATACTCATACCTGTATACTTTATTCATAGCATACATGGAGATCCTGGGGGTGGAACCCACCTATGAAGATATAATATTTCTCTATAACTTAAAGCATCACTAACAAGTGACTCCTTCATTTCTTTACTTTGGGTTTGTGCCTAAGAGAACGATTATAACTGAAGGATACGACAATGTGGGTGACATAAGACCCAATTGGTTTTATGTTCGTCATCAGCTGGGGTGTGCCAGGAGATGGCTTCCTCTTAGAAGCTTCGAGTTCCATTTTATTCTCTTTAACTTTATTCATAGGTTTTCTAATCTTTCTTCTTATTGCCAGTCTCGAACCCAAAGAATCCGCAAGGGCAAGTGTATCAGGACTGTGTAACCGCTTTACTGAATGCCCCACCGGCCTCGTTAAGTGTCAAGAGTTTCCTTGTGGATGAATTTCTTCATCGATAACATTTTCTTAGCCCTCAACAAAGTATGGGAGTTGGTGGACGTCGTGCTCATGTACATGTTCACGCAGCTCAGAATCCTCTAGCGTTGGTGGGGATAGAAGACGTGCCCCTAGTCAAATGGAAAGCAGTAGTGTCATCTGAGGCTAAGGAGGCCCTGAGAAGTAAAGACCTTGCAAGTTCTAGTCAGGAACCTCGGCCGAGGGAGAAAGAGAAGTCCCCCAAAAAAGTGATTTGTGAAACACTTAAAAGTCCCTCTCCTATGAACGTATTCACAGAGGAGATCTTAGAAAAGCCTGTTGAAGAAGAGCCTAAGTATCTTTCTCCGAATGATGCATTCACTACAGAGGAGCAGTCTTCTCCTAAGACTCCACCTTTATCTAAATCGTCAATTCATGATTCTCGCCAAAGAAGTCACGTCTCCATTCTAAGGCTTGGGCGATCTTCCTTTGCTAGATACTATATATTCTTCTCAATACATTGGCTTTGGCACCTTCTTTCCTACTTCCAAGGAGGAAATTGCACCCACTAAGATGAGGCATACGACATTGATTAGCCATCCTTCGGGCTCCAGTCCGTTGGGGGTTCACGTAGGACGCACACGACACGTGCACTGCATGTTACAACACCTGTACATTTCATTAATTCTGATTCAGATGCTAACTTACTTTGGTTTGCATGAACCATGTCTCATTGAATTTATGACCCTAAAAAACAATGCAGCAGTCTTTCCAAGACTTATTTGTTAGATCTAGATTAACCCTAGAGGGGGGGTGAATTGGGTTTATTACAATAATTCGCAGAGTTGAACATTTATGGGAAAATAAAATAATAAACAAATCACAGAATGTAGCAGAAATAAAAGTGCAGAAAGTAAATGACACAAGATATACCCAGCTTCAGCAAAATCATGCCTACTGCTGCGTTCCTAAGGTTTCTACTGGGTATAAGAACAGATCTCGCATACAAGACCATGTACACTCGCGAACCCCTCGCTCCTATTCTAATCCTACGCTTAAAAACCTAGACTGACCGATATTCCCTCGACCAGATTTTCCTGGATTACAAACCTGTAACCCTAGATTTTACAAACTCTAGTAAACTGTCAGTTAACACCCTAACTATATTTCCTAAATTTTACAGACCTAGAACTGTTTGTATACAAAATAAAAAAACAAAATACAACAATAAAATAAAAACAAAATAACTAAAATCCCTAGTTCCTTAAAATAGAAATTTAGCCCCCCTTTTAATTCATTGACTAGGCCGGCCCACTTTGAATCGTATTGCACCCTTTACTCCTTAGTTCCATTCTCTTTGTTCTCTAATGAAAAAATATGACGGCCTCTGAAATGAAAACTAGGGTTTTCTGAAATCCTCTTCAAATCGAGATGCTTTGATTGATGAATACTGAGTTCTCTGATGCTCTTGTGGATTCAAAATCTTGTTGCTTGCTCCTCGACTTGAAAGAATTCGATCTGATCCAGGCATGTTTGCTTATGCTCTGGTATGATTTTGCAATCTGAATTTACCTTTTGATTTGTACTTTTTCTTGGATCAACTTTCCAGTGATGAATGTATGAGCTTATATAGGGTTATAGAAAACATTAAGCTAAACTGATTTCGAGTATGGCTTGATTTTTGATGCGTATTTCCTCTTTTGTCTGACTCGATTTAAATCGGCTTTAAATTGAAATTTTCTACATGATTTTGTTGAGGCTGATTTTTGTTGCTTTCCACTTTTGCTTTGCTCGAATGAATTTGATTTCTTGGCTTTAAATGTTGCTCTATTTAAATTTGAATCGGCCTTGATTAAAATTGGAAAGAATGATTCGTGGCTTTAGAAAAAATGGCGTGAACATTTCAGGAAACAGTTTAAAATCTTGCCAAATATTGTTTATGCGATTTCTGAAAATGCAATCAGTGATTTCATGCCTAAAATGAATTTGTGTGATTTAAAATCTTGATTCACTGCTCTGTAATTTTCTGGATAAATTCTTTCCAAAAAATTTCTCTTTGCCAAAACAAATTTTTTTTCCAATCACATACTTGCCAATAAACTATTCACTTGTTTCATGCTTGCCAAACATGAATATGTCCCAAAACTGGATGCTAAATTCTTGGAATGCAAAAATGATTTCTTGCCCTCTGTTTACTTATTTCTGGAGAAAGTATTTGCATTGAAAACTTTACCAAAAGAAAAAATCTTATCTTGCAAAAACTGAATTTATACTTGGATGTGAATATGCATTGCTGTAGACTTGAATCATGTATTTGCAGTTTTGCTCGACCATTTTGAGAAATCATTCTTGAACTTGTGATTTAACCTAGCTGCTCCACTAAATATGACTTGCAGATTTTTGGTTATGCATTTGTTTGTGTGCACATCTGAACTGCTTGATTTTTGGCTTGTTAAACCTACGCAGATTGATCCTTTTCTCATTTTCCATATGCAGATCAAATTCATGTGTATGCTGCCTTATACATGTTGTGCGACTCACTGGCAAGATTATGTTTGTCTTGGCATACATACATGATGCTGCATTTATATGTGCACAATATTTTTTACTTATCTCATAACTGTGTTCACCACGGTTCTTTTGGGCTTGTTCATGAGATTATGTACACATGTACATTGACTTTCCATTCCTCTTTTTTGCACCATCTTGTATACTTGCACCATGCATTTGGCTTGTAATTTATGTTGGATGCACCAATTCTTTTGTACAATCTGCTATGCTTGTGTACTTGTAAACCCCATGCTTGTACATTCTTGTTGAGCTCGACCATGCACCAGAGTTCACTGACCTGTGTGTATATGACCATACATACACATGATGCCATGTCACATGTATATCCACTTCTTCTCATTGTTTGTTACTCCACATACACCTTATTGTTGCATCATACCATTTAGCCACTGTTGCTCCATAATTTGCTTATGTATTCCAGTCTCGGCATGTTGATTACTTGCATTACATGTATGTGTATGTACACACACTCGTGTGTGTATACATGTATCATGTACATGTAATTGTATTTACTGCTTTGGTTTGAATTGTGTTTGTGTTGTGTTGACTTTGTTGAGTTGTTTTCGCGTGTGCACTGAGTCGAGTTGGTCCACACGGCTGCTCCTCAGTTGCACACTGGATTGGCGAGGCAGTGCACACGTGTGTATATGCAGCCATCCAGAATAGATTTTCCTGTCCCTGCACTATAATATGTGTATATACAAACACATGTATGTGTATACATGTATGTGCGCATGCTACATTCACATGTCAGATCAAGTCATGAAAAATGATGAGAAAAACACCGAAATTCTGAGGAAAATAAAATTTTAAAAATAAAATTTATATTCATGTATATTTAGTTTATTTCTATTGCAGTGTACTGTGTGTGTTTCTGTTTCATGTGACAGGTAACCAGATGATGACTGGACTGACTAAAAAATGCTATGAAGACAGAAGATAGAAGATGAAGACAGTAACAGTGTCAATTTTTGAGTTAATGAAAGTATGTATGAAAATGTACTGAGTGATGAGTGATGTAGTGAGGAACAACTGTATTGAAATCTGATATGATATGAAATGTAATGTATCAGTGAAATTGTACAAATTGTTGGAGTTATAAATTTGTACCGTCTGGAATGTTGAAATAAAATATAACATTTAAATAAAATATTGTGTTGAATATTTGAATTCTGGTACAGTAGTATTTCATTTAAATATAAATATTATATTCCTGTCTGTGATGTGATGTAACAATGCAATAACAAACACATTTAAAATAATATATACTTGTTTGTTATCATCAAACAAAAATCATAAAATTGTGTATACAACTATGTTATATACAACAATCTCCCCCTTTTGACAATGACAAACAAATAAAAAGATTTTGAATATAATAAATGTGTTTGTTCATGAATAGAGGAACTCCCCCTATTTGAATGCTCCCCCTACAACTGAACTCCCCCTAGCTCTGATACCATATGTGCAAGAGTGAACAGAATAAATCGAATGATTTTTCAATGATAAAAATATTTATAAAATATTCACTCATAAACCAAATTCTTAACCATTCCCCCTCTTTTGTTATCATCAAAAGGATACAGAATTCAAAATAGCGATGTAAAATGACTAGAAAAATGGTTAAGAGAGGAAATGTTCACCATAAATCTCAATAAATCAAACAAAAATTATAATATTCCAAGAATCAGTGGCAAATTTCACATTTGAGAATGAATGATTTATGATGAAGTTTAACAAAATGGAGAGAGTTATAAAAATACGGATTTCAATTATTTTCAAAACAGATATATTTTTTTAAAATTGAAACACAAAAATAGTGATGGATTTGGATTATGGTTATAAGTTCAACTTAAGTGACAAAATCAAGTAGTCTCAAATCCCAGTAGCTATCAATCAACAAATCATAATATATCATAAAATATCCACACATTTCACAAGTTAGAATATGGATCGATAGGCTGGTTATTATACACAAAGGAGAATTTCAATAAGAATTTTTTATTTATTTTATTTAAGAGCGCACTGACCACGCATAACCAGATCTTGGATTTTTAAATGAGGTCAGTCGCAGCTTAAATTACAAGTTGTCTCATAATCATGCATGACCAGAGCTTGGATTTTTAAATGAGATTAAAGACACACTTATGAACATTATATATTTATCGTTTTCATCTTCAAAAGAAAAACTACTCGATATATAAAACCAATATGAATGATAGAAATGTGGTAGGTACAGAAATGGACTGTGAAATAAATTTCTAAATTAATTATATTATGAAATATGCTCGACTGTACCAGGATCATTGAAAATTTTCAATTATCACTAATTTTGAATAATAATATAGTCCAATTTCTATCACAAATATTTTTACTGTTTATTCCAAAAGATTTTAAAACATATTAACTCTCCACATTAATATAAAATTATCATGGATGGCAAAATGATGATAGATAAAGGAGATGGTCGTGAAATAATTGCCAATTCAAAGATATTATAGTAAATGTTCAACCATCATGAAAATTTAAATATTATCTCCTCTTGTTGTGAAGTATGTAGTCATAACTCACCACAATTTTAAAAACTATTAATAATTTTGATGAATTTCAACTACAATTCAGTTTGGTTATTGATTTCAATTTCTGAATGAATAATCAATAAATAATTTTAAAATTGAAAATCAATTACAAGAGTGATATAAAAAAAAATCTATACAAGACATGAGGAAATTAGAAATAATATACGCACGATGAAAATAATGCAGCACTTCTAAACTGATACCGGAAGGTTGTGTCACTACTAACGAGGATTGTAACAAGACACAGAAGACAAAAGAATTTTAAGCCCAAGGCCCAAGCAGACAAGATTAGCATACAGAATTCAATTATCATAGCAATATTTTTGACTAAAAACAAGCAGTTTCAAAGTCATTTTCAAAAGTGATTCCTTTTATCAGAGCAGCAGACAAAAATAATCAAAGCAGGCAGTTTCCAAAAAAAACATTTTTCAAATCAATATCAGAACATCACAGAACACAGTTTCAAAAATGGACTTGTCATGAGAAAATGTTTCTCAGATATATTTCAGGGGGTTCACAACAGATGATTCATGATTCAAGATTTAAAAATATAGTTTATTTTAAATCATTAGAAGGAATATGAAAATATCAGGATTTAGTGAATCAGTCACGCCAGATTTTAAATGTTTGATTCGAGATATGTGTGAGATTCAATAAATCAGTAATTTCAAATGATTTTAAACAAACAAATATTCAAAAACGAATAATCATGAAATAACAGTGAGGTTTAAGACCAATTTTTCAATAGAGTTTTTCAAATCATTTCTGACAAGCACACAAGAACTTTTCAGAGTAATTACATCAAGATTGAGTAATAATTCATGATACAAAAATAATGAAATAATTTATTTGAAATCACTTTAATCAATGTCACGTTTTGAGATACATTGAATTAGTCACACAAGATTGATAATTTCAAATTTAAGAGGTGTGTGTGATTCAAAAATATCAAGAATTTCAGATGATTTCAAACAAACAAATTTCAACTATAATGATAAAAAAAATTCAAGATGTATTACTGTAATTCAAGACAATTCAGAAAATCCAAGCCAATCTGAAAATCAATGAAATTATACAATTGAAGAATTAGCAGTGTGTTGTAATGAGTATAACATTTCAAGCATTTCTAAAATGAATTAGAAGAAACTCAAATCAGCAGTGGTGTGTGAAATTTCATCAAATTTTCAGATCTTCAAAAAATTTAGAATTCAAATCAGCAGTGTTCAAAATATGGCATGAATGCTTCAACACTGTTACGAATTCAAGAATAAGAAAATAAACTTCTAAAACAATTGCAGAAATTTACAAGTTTAATTCAGAATCTGGAAAAGATTAAAACATGAGAGTTTTATTCAGATTAAGTGAATTTCCAAAAAAAAAACATGAGTACTGCAATTGGAAGTTAAGAAAGCACAGAATAAGAAGGGTATGGCAGTGTCAAATCAAAAACAAAAATAGAAGGGGTAGAAGGAGGAATAAACTAAGAAAAATAAAAACAAAGATTATTTACATAGATGACTCTAGAAATCATACCTGTATTGCAGTAGACGATGTAGAGCTCCAACTCAGCAGTCATGGATAAGGAACGTATGTCAATAAGGATTGATGTTTATAAGAAGCAAACTTGATTCTTTGAGATTATCATTCCTCAGCCAGCACTTGGTACCTAACAGTTAAGAGGATCGAGTGGTCTACCAAAATTTGTAAAACCACTCACAGTTTCGTTCATGCGTTTTGGTACCCAAACCTGTTTGCATAACAATCCATTGGAATTTACCTTTGTGCCTTTCTGAACCCAAATTTGTTTGAATTTAGTGAAAATCGTTTTACTTCCATTCAGGGTCCAAGAATGTTTAAACGGATTGTTACACAACAATTTCACATCTCATTTATGATTTAAAAATCCCTTGGAATTATCAGAGTTCAAGTTTTCAAATTGATTCTTTTTAAAGAGGTTTGAAGGATTTTTAAAATCACTAGAGTTCTGTTTCTCAGAAACATTATTTTTCCCAAAACCGAGTCCACTTCTATTTCCTGATCAAAATTGATTTTTCAACAACATGTTTAAAGATTTTCCACCATTAAAAAATTAGCCAAAGTTGTTGAATTTCAGTTTTAAGATCACCGTTTTCTTTCATTAAAACTAAACAACGATTTTTAGTGATCTTACATCTTTCAAAATTAGATTTCAAAACCAAACTTTCATCTTTAAGCTATTCAATTTTGATTTGGGACTCAGCAATCTCAGATTCAAAATGTTTTCGATTTTCAGATTCAAATTTCTTGAAATTTTCAATCTCGTTTTCAAGTTTTTTCAGAATTGAATCACTTTTCAACAAATTTTCATTTTCAGCATTCTCAAGTTTGGAATTTATATCAGTCTTAAAAATATCAAATTCCTTTTGCAGAAAGTTATTTAAACTTGATAACACAATCTTGTCTTCCTTTAAGATCAGAATTTCCTTTTCAAACTTTTGAATATTTTCATTGATACGAGCAAGATTGGTATTCAATTTCAAACAATTTTTGCAAATAGAATTTGAAGAATTTTTAAAATTTTTAAGTTGTGATTCCAAATCATCAATCTTGCTGGTTAACTCAGAATTCTCAGATTTCAGAGATTTGTTTTTATGTTGGAGTTTATCAACAGATTTAGTTAAATCGACACACATATAAACTAAATCTTCGTATGTGAAATTTTTCCGTTTCAGCATTTGTTGAATCTCCATCGACTGATTCATCTGAATTTTCATCTATATGACCTGTTAAGCAAAATTCTGAATCAGAGTTGACCTTCTCGGGTTTTGAGCGGCAGTTGTCCTTTTGTCCATATTTTGCATCGAGAGTATCCCAGGTTTCCTATGCAAATAAACAATGAGATATAATCTTATACTGATCATCATCAATATGAGAATATAAAATATGTGTTGCACAAGAATTAAACTCAATAGTATCCCAGTCGTATCCAATAACAACAAAACCCCAACATTTCATATTAACAGATTTTAAATAAGATTTCATGTCTGATTTCCAATTAAAAAATCTGTACCATTAAAAATAGATGGAATACGACCGGATTGAGTCTCTCTGGACTGACAACAAGGGTTACCCATGACTCTAGAGTTAACGAAATACCTACTCTGATATCACTTGTTGGATCTAGATTAACTCTAGAGGGGGTGAATATGGTTTATTACAATAATTCGCAGAGTTGAACAATTACGGGAAAATAAAATAATAAACAAATCACAGAATGCAGCAGAAATAAAAGTGCAGAAAGTAGATGACACAAGATATACCCAACTTCAGCAAAATCCTTCCTACTGCTGCATTCCTAAGGTTTCTACTAGGTATAAGAACAGATCTCACATACAAGACCATGTACACTCGCGAACCCCTCGCTCATATTCTAATCCTACGCTTAAAACCCTAGACTGACTGATATTCCCTCGACCAGATTTTCCCATATTACAAACCCGTAACCCTAGATTTTACAAACTCTAGTAAACTGCCAGTTAACACCCAAACTGGTTTTCCTAGATTTTATAGACCTAGAACTATTTGAACGATATACAAGATAAAAAAAACAAAATAAAACAATAAAATAAAAAGAAGATAACTAAAAACCCTATTTCCTTAAAATAGAAATTTAGCCTCCCCTTTATTTCATTGACTAGGCCGGTCCACTTTGAATCGTATTGCACCCTTTACTCCTTAGTTCTGTTCTCTTTGTTCTCTGATGAAACAATATGGCGGCCTATCTGAAACGAAAACTAGGGTTTTCTGAAATCCCCTTCAAATCAAGATGCTTTGATTGATGAATACTGAGTTCTCTGATGCTCTTGTGGATTCGAAATCTTGTTCCTTTCTCCTCGACTTGGAAGAATTCAATCTGATTCAAGAATGTTTTCTTATACTCTTGTATGATTTTGCAATTAAAATTTACCTTTCGATTTATACTTTTTCTTGGATTAACTTGCCTGTGATGAATGTGTTAGCTTATATTGGGTTATAGAAAACCCAAAACTGATTTCGAGTATGGCTTGATTTGTGATGCGTATTTCCTCTTTTGTCTGACTCGATTTAAATCGGCTTTAAATTGGAATTTTCTAAGTGATTTTGTTGCAGCTGATTTTTGTTGCTTTCCACTTTTGCTTTGCTTGAATGAATTTGATTTTTTGGCTTTAAATGTTGCTATGTTTAAATTTGAATTGGCGTTGATTAAAAACTAGAAAGAATGATTCGTGGCTGTGGAAAAAATGGCATGAACATTTCAGGAAATAATTTAAAATCATGCCAAATATTGTTTATGTGATTTCTGGAAATGCAATCAATGATTTCATGCCTAATATGAATTTGTGTGATTTAAAATCTTGATTCACTGCTCTGTAATTTTTTGAATAAATTCTTTCCAAAAAAGTTCTCTTTTCCAAAACAAAAACTTTTTCCAATCACATACTTGCCGATAAACTCTTCACTTATTTCATGCTTACCAAACATGAATATGTCCCAAAACTGGATGCTAAATTCTTGGAAAGCAAAAATGATTTCTTGCCCTCTGTTTACTTATTTTTGGAGAAAGTATTTGCATTGAAAACTTTTTCAAAAGAAAAAATTCTTGTCTTGCCAAAACTGAATTTATACTTGGATGTGAATATGCATTGCTATAGACTTGAATCATGTATTTGCAGTTTTGCTCGACCATTTTGAGAAATCATTCTTGAACCTGTGCTTTAACCTAGCTGCTCCACAAAATACGACTTGCTGATTTTTGCTTATGCATTTGTTTGTGTGCACATATGAACTGCTTGATTTTTGGCTTGTTAAACCTACGCAGATTGATCCTTTGCTCATTTTCCATATGCAAATCATATTCATGTGTATGCTGCCTTATACTTGCTGTGTGACTCACTGGAAAGATTATGTTTGTCTTAGCATACATACATGATGTTGCATTTATATATGCAAAATATTTTTTTACTTATCTCATGACTGTGTTTACCACTATTCTTTTGGGCTTGTTCATGAGATTATGTACACATGTACATTGACTTTCCATTCCTCTTTTTTGCACCATCTTGTATACGTGCACCATGCATTTGGCTTGTAATTTATGTTGGATGCACCTATTCTTCTGTACAATCTTCTATGCTTGTGTACTTGTAAACCCCATGCTTGTCCATTCTTATTGAGCTCGACCATGCCCCAGAGTTCACTAACCTGTGTGTATATGACCATACATACACATGTTGCCATGTCACATGTATATCCACTGCTTGTCATTGTTTGTTACTCCACTTGCACCTTGTTGTTGCATTATACCATTTAGCCACTACTGCTCCATAATTTGCTTATGTATTTCAGTCTCGACATGTGATTACTTGCATTGCATTTATGTGTATATACACACACTCGTGTGTGTATACATGTATCATGTACATGTAATTGTATTTGCTGCTATGGTTTGAATTATTTTTGTGCTGTGTTGACTTTGTTGAGTTGTTTTCGCGTGTGCACTGAGTCGAGTTGGTCCACATAGCTGCCCTTCAGTTGCACACTGGATTGGCGAGGCAGTGCACACGTGTATATATATGCCCATGTGTATATACAGCCATCCAGAATAGATTTTCCTGTCCCTGCACTGTAATATGTGTACACACAAACACATGTATGTGTATAGATGTATATGCACGTGCTATTAGATCAAATCATGAAAAATGATGAGAAACACACCGAAATTTTGAGGCAATTAAAATTTTAAAAGTGTATATTCAGTTTTATTACTATTACAGTGTACTGTGTGTGTTTTTGTTTCATGTGACAGGTAACCAGATGATGACTAAACTGACTGAAAAATGCTATGAGGACAGAAGACAGAAGATGAAGACAATAACAGTGTCAATTTATGAGTTAATGAAAGTATGTATGAAAATGTACTGAGTGATGTAGTGAGGAACAACTGTATTGAAATCTGATATGATATGAAATGTAATGTGTCAGTGAAATTGTACAAATAGTTGGAGTTATAAATTTGTACCATTTGGAATGTTGAAATAAAATATAGCATTTAAATAAAATGTTGTGTTGAATATTTGAATTCTCGAACAGTAGTATTTCATTGAAATATAAATATTATATTCCTGTCTGTGTTGTGATGTAGCAGTACAATAATAAACACATTTAAAACAATATAAACTTGTTTGTTATCATCAAACAAAAATCATATAATTGTGTATACAATTACGTTATATACAACATTATTCCGATCCGCAGCATGAATATAGATATGACCATGACCAAGAAGGTACAAAGCATTATCAACAGAAGTATTAACCTTCCTCACGCTTTCGTTCTTCGGCCCTCTCCGATGTCGACAAGCAAAAGAGCTATCAGGGCTCTTATGAAGCTGAAAAACAAATTGCTAAAGCTCCATTTCCCTCAAAAGAAACATATATAGCCATAAGAAAACATCCTAAGAGGGATTCTAACCCCAAGGATAAATCTAAGGATAAGGTTGGTGCAACGATCATTCCATCCAAATGCAAATCCAACAATATCTCCATGTCAAAGCCCGTTGTTCTTGACACCTCTACTACCGAGAGGATAAAAGTTTTAAAGGAGCAATTCCCTCGATATTATTTTGGGAACATGCAGTGCCTAACCTCCAGCCTGTTCCTGACAATTGGTCCTTTAGCGTCAAGGAAAAGATAGACTTCGTCGATAAACAATACAAGGAAACATGCAAGTATGCTTAGAAGATTTCTGAGATCATACAAAATTTCCAATTGGTTTTGGATAATCAGAAATATATGTGGGAGTGCGACATATCACGTGTTAAGGCTGTCGAGAAAGAACATAAAGAAGTTCAGGCTAACTTGTGCTTGTGGAATGTGAAGCCAAAAAATACAAAAACTGAATGATGGGTTGCAACAATGTTTTACAAGGAACTGGATGTTAATAGCAAGGAACGCACATCCCTTAAGGAGAAGTGTCAAAGTGTTACAGCTAAGAATACTGATTTAAAATTGTCTTGCACTCACCTCGAGAATGAGAAGACTGAAACTGAGAAAGAGAATGTTGATCAAAGAGCCAAGTTGGTTGAAGGTGAGGAGAGGGGAAGAAGGGCTGAGAAAAACGCTAACACCGCTCTAGAATTTGCCTTTAATTCTAAGGCACAATTTGAGGTTGACAAGGCTGAGATAGGACCAACCTGCTGAGGCCAAACAAGACCTGCTTAGAATGGGACCTCTCATTCTTTCTTTCTTTACGAAAGTCCTACAATATCTCGATATATCATGGGTGGAAGAGTTTCCCGCTGCCCCAATCGATGTTTGGAGCCAACTTGTTGGAAATGAGAAGCGTAGCCTGAAGGTTGAAACTGTGCATAAGGAGGAATTAATTAGGATGTACTTGAGGGGCGATGAGCTTGAGCGTTTGGCGGAGGGAAGGAGACTGTTAAAAGAAACAGAGGAAGTTGTGAAGTGTCAAGCTAAGGGAAAAGATGTCGCTGGGAGTGGTGTTGGTTCTTCTTCTACAGCAGCAAAACCAGGAGCAGTGGAGGAGTACGATCACGAGAATACAGGATTTATCACACGGAAATCTCTTTCTCCGATCACCGAGACTAAGACTCCTGCGACTCCTGGAGGTCGTTTTGCTGAAGGTGTTTCCACATTCTCTCCCCCAATTCGCTAGAGCTATTATGGCGTGACATTGCGCTATAGGGCTTTCAATTGAGATGCTCGTTATTTCTCTGGAGCTAATAACCATTGCTCTCCTTACTTTAGGTACTAGTCCTGCTGACGTTGATGTGGAGAGGGGAGCAAAGCCAACTGATAAATCTGCAATGCCTCCTACTGGCAATGCCTCGAAAGAAGAAGAGATGATAGCTTCATTGAAGGATCTCGACAGCAAGGAAATCGATGATGATATCATCTACACTGGAGATACCGGAAAGAATGCAGAACTGACGCTAGCACAGATGAAAGCGAGAAATGAGGGCAAACTAATGCAAGTCAAGCTTGAGATTTTGCTTGCTCCTTTTCGCGCTGATCCTATCAGTATGATCCATCCTTTCAGCATGGATGTCTCCAGTGAGCTTCCCAAACTACCTTTAAAGGATACCAGTTCCAATTTTACTCCTGAACCTGAAGAATCTTTAACCGGTAAGATTAAAAAGAAAAAGCGTCTACTTACCGATTCTAAGAAGAAAGAGCAGAAGAAGCCCGGGAATCTCAAGAAGACGAAAACATCCAAGTCGTGGATGTTTTCAATTTTCTTTCTTTAGTTTTCCACTGGCCTACTATGGTTGTTGTGAGTGCGGCCCTCACTTTTGCTTTATCACTCTGTATAAAACAAGTAATTAGTAAGGAATATATCATTTTGTACAAATCTATAATTAATAAGTAGTTTGCTTCTTTTATATGCATTCCATTCAATGGAATTGCAATTCAATTTTTAGACCCATGTTTAATTCATAAGTTTTCTTAATCAGAAAGAGTCACTTAAGATAGGGTCAACCAAGTCAAGTCGTTACTAGTTCGGAGGTATAGTGTGTATGCCCCCATTTAACCATGAATTTTATGCCAAATTCGTGTCATATTCGAGGTTAGTTTGTAACTCCATGCCAATGCCCCCAGTGACAATGAGGATCTTAAGCTAAGCCTATACTCATGTTGCCAATCCTTTCGTGAGGGTACGAGCCAAGTCTTTGGATGTTCGGTCCAAATATTTTTTACATTCTCCAGTCGTGAACTTAGGTTAGAATTGTAGGTTATAGCGCTTTAAAGTCGTGATGCACCATTTCACGCCTACCCTGATTTTATACTCACTCTCAAGTTATGAGAGTTAGAGTTGATCGTGTGAATGGTCATTCCATTCTCTTTAGCATCAAATCTGCACTTTAAGTCCTAAATTGGGATTTTGCCAATTTGGGTGTTGATATCGATCTCGAATTTAGTCGGTACTCCATTCCAAGCTCTAATGAACGGAGTTAGTAGGACAAGTTGTCGGGTCACACTTTTCCGGGCATCGTCCTTTTGCCCCCATGTCAAGGGAAAAGGTTGCTACCAGGGATGGTCGGATTCCACCCCTGTCGTTTGTACTCGTCCCATCAAGATGGGGAAGAGTTGAATATGTCATTTAAGCGTTGTTTCCTCACTTTGGTCTGAAAAGTGGGGGGCCGCTATGTCGAGCATTGATTCCGAGCTCAACATTTGTTAGCCCAAGTCTGATTAGTCACGGAATTGAGTTAGCTCATCGAAACATGAGAAAATGAACGTCGCTAGGGAGATAATCACTCCCTGCGTTCGTGTTTGGCATAGGCCAATCAAATCACAATACTTAGCCAAATCAACACAAACAGTCATAGAGCATGGAAAAATATTTTATTTATAAATAATAACTTCGGAAAAATCGTGTCTCATTACATAATCTAGGAAAAGCAAAATAGAAGCTTAAGTCAAATAGTGTTGCAGATGTTCGACATTCCATGCTCTCAGTAGATGATCGCCAGCAATGGTATTTAGCCTGAAAGCTCCATTATCAAGCTTCCGATGGATGACGTATGGTCCTTCCCATTTTGGGCCCATGTACATAGGGGCTGGGAAGACATGCTTCAAAACGAGGTTGCCGGGCTCGAAAGTCCTAGGTCGTACTTTCCTGTTGTAGTATCGGGCAACCTGGTGTTTATGCTTTGAAGCATGCAAGTCCGCCTCCTATCTCTTCTCACCGATCATATCCAGCAGTTCTAGGAGAATAGCCTTGTTAGTCAAAGAATCATAGTATGTCGTTCTATGAGAGGGGACTTTGAGTTCTATGGGATGACTGCCTCCAAGCCATATGAGAGTGCGAAAGGAGTACGGCCAGTCGATGACTTGTAGGTGGTTCGATGTTCCCAAAAGGCTAATAATAATTCATCAAACCACTTGGTCTTTGCCTTTTCCAGTCACTTCTTCAGAATGGGTTTGATGATCTTGTTCACTGCTTCACAATTTCTCAGCCCAATTGGTGTATCTCTTCTCGATATGATGCTATTGATAGAAATATTTGAACTTTGTGCTATCGAATTGGGTACCATTATTAGTGATAATGGTCCTGGGGAGCCCATGTCGACATATGATGTTTCTGACGATGAAGTTGATCACTCGCTTGGTCATGATAATGGTTAATGATTCTGCTTTAGCCATCTTCTTGAAGTAATCTACTGCCATAATTGCATAATTTGCTCCGCCCTTGGATATTAGAAGACTTCCACTGATGTCCACTCCCCCAAATTGCAAATGGTCAGGGACTCACCATCTCGGTGAGTTGGTTAGGTGGATCCATAGGAATCTTAGCAAACCTCTGGCATCGATCGCAACGTCATGAGTAATCAGCCACGTCCCAGTTTATGATAGGCCAAAAATAGTCATAACACAATATCTTTTTCGCCAAAGTTAGTCCTTCGGTGTGGTCGCCACAATCGCCTTTGTGTACTTATTGTAATACGCGCTTGACATTGTCATTAGCGATGCACTAAAGTAATGCAACGAAAAATCCTCTTCTGTAAAGCATACCATGCTGCATAATATGTCTTGAAGCTTTGCAGACAATGGAGCACTTTTCTTTCTTCCTTTCTGGAATTGTCCCATGCTACAGAAAATCCTTTATAAGGGTCATCCATGACTCTCTTTCAGGCTCAACTTCCAATATCTGATCAACTTCCATCTGATCAATACTCAGCACTTTTTGAACTTCAATCAGAACCATTTCTATTTCCTTTGGGCTATCAGAACTGGCCATCTTGGCTAACTTGTCAGCCTTTTGATTCTTGAGACGACCCCAAACCCCGTACCGACGGTGGAAAGGGTAATCCTTGGAATATAACACATAAACAGATAACAACAGAGCAAAAATAAATAAATACACTAGATAATGTACAAATAATACACTGAATAAATGTAATCATCAGAGTTACACAGTATACAGGATCATACTTAGTACAAGTACAGTTCAGCTATACATAAATGTCTACAGCGGAAACAAACATAATGCACAATAGGAGCTGAACAGCATAAAAAGAGATAAATAATAGAATCCATCTTCAGCTCCAGCTATCCAGAAAAAGCCAGCTAAACCTGAACACAAGGCTGCCCGTGTAGAAAAAGGGGCACCCGAGTTTGAAAGTGAAACAAACTACGAGTCAGTCATGGGACTGGTATGAGAAATCGACTCAACACATTTGAAATATGGCTAATCACAGGACCACGCCACTTTCGTGGAATGGGCTTACTCCATCGGATTGCCAATGCTTTAAAACAAACAATTCTTTTAAACATCGCAATGCTTTTTATAAAAATGAAGCCATTATAAGACTCAGTTCCCATCACGCAATGCAACGCAAACCGGAGGATAAAGTTTTACCTTATAATGGCCAAAATATGCTTGATACGAATAAAACAAAAGCATTTGGTATTATTGCTAGTGTTTATAGGTTTCGTAAACAATTTCAAATCATAACTATCAATCATAGACGGCATGGGTACCATATATCATGTCGCCATATGTATATACAATCAAAACCGCATGGTGTCGTATTTGGAAATTGGATCTCCATCATGAACCGAGGCAAGGGATTGTCCTCACCGAATTCGAGACGCTCTAGCCCGCCCTTCAGGCAAGCGCGCAGGCAAGCCTTGGATCGTCAGGGTCGGTCCACCGATGTGGATTATTATGCCTGAACACTGCGTTTTCCCGCCCTATGGGACGTAAATGAGCTAACGAATAGCTCCTTCGGCTTCACATAGTCACCGGTATATCCGAGGCGCCTCGCAACAGCAACAACCACATAGGTGAAAATAATATAAATGTCGGCCAGTTTAAGCACCGACACCACCTCTAGCTAGAAAGAAACGCAGGCCCTCCCTGATGTCCTCTCCCGTTTCTGGTTCATACCGGGGTGTGAGGCTCGCGAATTCACGTTATATACAAAGCTACGCCACACATGCGGTGCTTTGATCATCAATCACAAGACTTTGCTTTTCAACAGAAGCCCTGATCACTGCATCTTAGCATGCCACACAGGCAATTCACACCGTGCAACTGATAGCTATCAATCACATAGAATAAATTCCAATGTCAGACACACCGTCCATTTGCAAGTCCATTCTGGGTCTGAACGAAACCGGAGGTACTATATACCTCGCAAACCCATCGATCTCCACGTACGTCTGGACGATTACCACTCATTGTCCATATTTCGGGATGCCTCCCAATCAGGACATCAGTTACCATCCAAACGAGGTGAAGATCACCGGTCTTCGACCACCTTCTTCATCTTCGATTTCTTATCGTCGATTCAGTTATTCAGAATGGGATAAACCCGGTCTTTCTGACAACTCGCGTATATAATAAACAAGTGCTACACAAACACTACTACGCATCATTTCAATTGATTAGTCGTTAACCGTAAATCAGTAAGAGAACGATTTCCCAAATATTAACCCCGAAGGCCGAAACCAACATCAGATCAACACCCAGGAAACCATTCGACTTAGCCAACCTTTAGTTAGTTTCTAAATTTCACATCCATATCATTTATAATATTTTATAACGATTTATCGCTATTTTTATTTATTTTAAAATAGCCAATTTATTTAAAACGACGCTTCGGGCCATAACGCGGCCGTGGCTCTATTTTTCTTGAGATTTGATTTACACATATCTGAAAATCTAACCGTTGGATCTTCACAAAATTTACATTATTAGAAAGATCTTTTCAAAACGAATCCAACGGTTCCAGTTTCGGGAAAATCCGACGGTCGGATCTCCCGGTATAATCGTTTGAAGTTTGGATTTCAAAATACGAACTGCAGCGTCGTTATTCGATTTAATATAATTATATATATATATATAATCGATTCTGGCGCTGTTTTTCTTCCGATTTGAATTAAACATTCCAGACAATCCAACCGTTGGATTTTTACAAAGTTGGTGCCGTTGGAAAGATATTTCCAAAGCGAACCCAACGGTTGCGATTTTAGTAAAATCCGATGGGCGGATCTCCCGCACTAATCGTTTGAAATCACGGTTTCAAAATACGAACTGCAGCTTCGTTATTCGATATATTTCAATTCTCTCTCTCTCTCTCTCTCACTATATATATATATATATATATATCGATCTTTCGATTTCAAAACTATATGATTTTCATACATTTGATAAAAATGATATTTTTATCTGTCTTCTATTTCAACACTTCACTATTTTTGACCATTCATGTATATAATAAAAATGTGATTTTTAATGTAAAACAATTTATTTCAAAACAAGATTATTTTATATAGTTCATATCGATGATAAAAATTGGAATTTTATTATAAAACAATTTATTTCAAAACAAGATTATTTTATATAGTTCATATTGATGATAAAAATAGGATTTTTATTATAAAACAATTTCTTTCAAAATATGAATACCATTCAACACATGAATTTCAATTCAACGAATGAATTTCGATTCAACACATGAAGGTTTTCTATAATTTATATATATAGATAAAAAGGTGATTTTTATATTTAAAACACGAATACCATTCAACACATGAATTTCAATTCAACGAATGAATGTCGATTCAACACATGAAGGTTTTCTATAGTTTATATATATAGATAAAAAGGTGATTTTTATATTTAAAATACGAATACCATTCAACACATGAATTTAAATTCAATGAATGAATATCGATTCAACACATGAAGGTTTTCTATAGTTTATATATAGAGATAAAAAGGTGATTTTTATATTTAAAACACGAATACCATTCAACACATGAATTTCAATTCAACGAATGAATATCGATTCAACACATGAAGATTTTCTATAGTTTATATATATAGATAAAAAGGTGATTTTATTGTTAAAACAATTTATTCAAAACACGAATACCATTCAACACATGAATTTCAATTCAACGAATGAATATCGATTCAACACATGAAGGTTTTCTATAGTTTATATATATAGATAAAAAGGTGATTTTTATATTTAAAACACGAATACCATTCAACTCATGAATTTCTATTCAACGAATGAATTTCGATTCAACACATGAAGGTTTTCTATAGTTTACATATATAAGGTAAAAATGTGATTTTTATTGTTAAAACAATTTATTTAAAACACGAATGCCATTCAACACATGAATATGATTCAACGAATGAATTTCTATTCAACACATGAAGGTTTTCTATTCAACAGACGAATATAGTTTCAACACAGGAAAATAATTCTAATACATGAATATTATTCAAAATTTCGGCAGCATAACGGCAGGGTAGTTAAAACTGGGACCGTCCCTAGTACAGCTCCTCGCTCTATCTTAAAGCCTCGTAGCTTTTGACAATGGGGAATCATGCATCTAGTTCGCACGTAGGCGGCATGTATATTTTTTTCATTTCCACAAACTAATCCTATGTGGTTTCAACCAAATATTTCTCAACCACAAACGGGTATTTTTCAACCACAATCAATCAATTTCAACCACAAACAACTTCAATCAACCATTCGCTATCAACCAATTTTCACACCAATCACAACCAATAAATATCGTCCACGGTTTGTGAACAAGGGGCGTATATATATATATACATATATATATATAGCATTTCACTTCTATTTCAACACATATATAATTTTTACAACGAATATGTAACTTATATATCGAACGGACAACTTATACAACGCTTATACAAGAGGTGTACAACGCTTATATAACCCATACATCGACTATATGATTTATACATCGTCGTTTTCCATATCGTTTATAAATTATAAATCTCACATTGGGTTCTACTCCACCAAAAATAGCAGAAGGCTCAGAAAAATATGTGGTCTCTTCAAGAATGTAGAAGACGTCCACACGGTCACGATGTTTCCTGTTTCATCGAATTTCGTCAACACATGAAAAAGATATGATTTTTCAAAGTTTTGCAACACTTTAAAGTGTTAATTTCAGTTCAGAAATTTAAACCCGTTACCTCTCTTGAATCTTCGAAACTAGGTTTCGATATTATGGTCAAACGGCACAGCGGGATGAAGATCAGAAGGCACAGCGGCGTTCAGCTCCGAGAGGCGCTCCTGGTGGTGGTCCCCTTGCTGAACTCGACGGTGGCAGGCGTCCCTGGCGGCGGTTTGAACGACGAACGTTCAGAGGCTCGATTCGCACTCCACAGGCCACGAAAAATTCCAAACTCTATATTGATTTGAAGAGGGAAGTGAGACGAACAAAAAACCCAACTGGAGGTGGGGATAATTCTTCTTGGATCGATCGGAAAATGAGGGGGAAAGAGTGGATGAGTTTCGCCGTCGACTTCGATGGTATCGGGGGAAGAAGAATAATGATGACCAATAAGATTTTTTCCTTTAATTTATATTTTTTTAAATTTCAAAAATACCCCTTTCACACACGAACCCCAATCCAAACCCAACGACTGTCGTCCCTAGCGTTTTACCCCCGTTTCGAACACAATGGGACATGTTTCGTTGGCCCATTCGACTATTTCAATCAGTTTTCCTTCAATTTAAAATATATAACAGTCAATATTTAATTTGAACGTACATTTCAATTTCCCAGGGCCACAAACTTATTCGAAAAATTGCAGAAAAATAAATCTAGCTATGTTTTGACGATACGGTCCCAACAAAACTAGTTTAATCGAATTCTGAGACCGTTTGAAAAATGGCCCAATTCTGGTCGATCCAATTTAACTGTAATTGACCGAAACACGTTTTCCTTTGCCACTCTCACATACTAGCTTCAAAAATTATGAAATTTGAAACCT
Source organism: Allium sativum (assembly GCA_030737875.1). Lineage (NCBI taxonomy): Eukaryota > Viridiplantae > Streptophyta > Magnoliopsida > Asparagales > Amaryllidaceae > Allium > Allium sativum. The sequence continues at coordinate 1,037,419,882 of CM060916.1, read as the reverse complement.
AGCAATAACTTCACATCCCGGATCCAACAAAAGTGGTTTCGTCGAATTCCGAGGTCGTTTGCAAAATGGCCAATTTCACGGGCTATATAAATTCCATAGCGACCTTTCTGAAAATTCGTTTGGCCATAACTTTTGCTTTCCGCTATGAAACTTCGATTTTTCAGATTCGGAAGGTATTCACTAACAGATTTAAATATTTTTGGTTTCACTCAAATCCGTTTTGTTTTGCACCCGGTACAATTAGCCAAAGTTTGAATTCAAATTTTGAAACTACCGCGACATTTCAGGCCTTGTTTATAATTCGAATTAATTATATTCGTTTTCAATTGTCGATTCAAACTCAGTTTTCATCTTTATTATTTAAAATATTTATTTTAGATATTTAAAATCCACTATTTTAGCCAATTTAAAAATTTTAAATTGGTTCAGATTTTCCGGGTCGTTACAATCTCCCCCACTTAAAACTTTTCATCCCCGAAAAGGAACAAAGTCGAAAGTGGTTTGATTAATCAACTCTACGTTCGATCTGCTTCCATTCTCCAACTTTTTCAGTTTCTGTGAATTTTCAAATTCTTCAAAAATTTGGCTAACACCCGGAATTTTCGAAAAATTTCGCCATAACCTCCTTTGTACGGGGAGAGGTTTGGAAATTTATTGGGCCGTATTAGGTACCCAATAAATCCTAATAAGCATACACATATTTATAGTGATATATTCTTGTGTTTACAGGGGAGCGTGTATAGATAATAACTCCAGAGAATAAATTCTCGTCACCATGTCAAAGCCTGAGGGAGTGTGTATTTTAATTGCTCCAGAGGATAAATCCTCATCACCTCGTCCCGTGTGGGAAATAAATAGTCCATGTGCCGTATCTAATGACTAGAGAGACGTGATTATTGTCAACTCCAGACCCGTGTGGGGTTTTTATTAATTTGGCAACTTATCGTTACAAATTTATATGTCCATATCAGACATCTGTTCAACCTGTAAAATATAGTCATCGCCAAACAAGCCTCTCGCTCGTATGGTAAATCTTCCACCTCGTCACACAAGCTCCAAATGCTTATGTGGTATATGATGAAGTATGCCTATCTTCGAGAAGTATGCCATGTAATGTAGTTCAAAATTAATTGTTATTATCCTATAACGATGTTTATTATTACACACAGAATAACCAGCACTCCGCATCCAATGACATTCACAGGAGTTGATATAATAATATTTCGCATCCAACTCATTAAGGTTTACCTATTTGTCGGGCATGCAAATAAAATCTTTACTCAACAGCTATCCATTTACCTGTTCAAACATATATAATGCACATGTATATATTTCTATCTATTTTTAAATCAGTTCAATGTGTGATTCAATCGAATAAATTCTACCATTATTCTCTTATTAATTAAATTAACTATTGTTTCAACAATTTAATTAATCCAATTTACTATCACACAATGCAAACAACAATCAAATTGTTTTTAGCTGTTCAAAAATATATCCTTTATATATTCAAAAATCATATTTCTAAAACCAGGCTATATATATAATCACAAATATGTTATTTAAAAACATATAACTCTCGACTCGTTCTGAGGCACTTCTGACCCCATCTCTAACGAGTTGTTCTGATTCTACCGTACTCATACTAGGATATTACTGATCCTATCTGTATTGAGTTACCCGTCCTAGAACACTACTGGTTCTATCTCTGATGAGTTCGTTAATATGTTATATTCCAGAACTAAGCTTAACCAAAGTTCTGATACCAAATGAGACGACCCCAAACCTCGTACCGACGGTGGCAAGGGTAATCCCTCGAATATAACACATAAACAGATAACAGCAGAGCAAAAATAAATAAATACACCCGATAATGTACAAATAAAACACTGAATAAACCTAATCATCAGAGTTACACAGTATACAGGATCATACTTAGTACAAGTACAGTTCAGTTATACATAAATGTCTACAGCGGAAACAAACATAATGCACAATAGGAGCTGAACAGCATAAAAAGAGATAAATAATAGAATCCATCTTCAGCTCCAGCTATCCAGAAAAAGCCTGCTAAACCTGAACACAAGGCTGCCCGTGTAGAAAAAGGGGCATCCAAGTTTGAAAGTGAAACAAACTACGAGTCAGTCACGGGACTGGTATGAGAAATCTACTCAACACATTTGAAATATGGCGAATCACAGGACCACGCTACTTTCGTGGAACAGGTTTACTCCATCGGATTGCCAGTGCTTTAAAACAAACAATTCTTTTAAACATCACAATGCTTTTTATAAAAATGAAGCCATTATAAGACTCAGTTCCCATCACACAATGCAACGCAAACCAGAGGATAGAGTTTTACCTTATAATGGCCAAAATATGCTTGATACGAATAAAACAAAAGCATTTGGTATTATTGCTAGTGTTTATAGGTTTCGAAATCAATTTCGAATCATAACTATCAATCATAGACGACATGGGTACCATATATTATGTCGCCGTATGTATATACAATCAAAACCGCACGGTGTCGTATTAGGAAATTAGATCTCCGTCATGAACCGAGCCAAGGGATCGTCCTCACCGAATTCGAGACGCTCTAGCCCGCCCCTCAGGCAAGCGCGCAGGCAAGCCTTGGATCGTCAGGGTTGGTCCACCGATGTGGATTATTATGCCTGAACACTGCGTTTCCCCGCCCTATGGGGCGTAAATGAGCCAACGAATGGCTCCTTCGGCTTCACATAGTCACCGGTATATCAAAGGCGCCTCGCAACAACAACAATCACATAGGTGAAAATAATATAAATGTCGGCCAGTTTAAGCACCAACACCACCTCTAGCTAGAAAGAAACGCAGGCCCTCCCTGGTGTCCTCTCCCGTTTTTGGTTCATACTGGGGTGTGAGGCTCGCGAATTCATGTTATATACAAAGCTACGCCACACAGGCAGTGCTTTGATCATCAATCACAAGACTTTGCTTTTCAACAGAAGCCATGATCACTGCATCTTAGCATGTCACACAGGCAATTCACACCGTGCAACTGATGGCTATCAATCACACAGAATAAATTCCAATGTCAGACACACCGTCCATTTGCAAGTCCGTTCTGGGTCTGAACGAAACCGGAGGTACTATATACCTGGCAAACCCATCGATCTCCACGTACGTCTGGATGATTACCATTCATTATCCATATTTCGGGATGCCTCCCAATCAGGACATCAGTTACCATCCAAACGAGGTGAAGATCTCCGGTCTTCGACCACCGTCTTCATCTTCGATTTCTTATGGTCGATTCAGTTATTCAGAATGGGATAAACCCGGTCTTTCTGAGCAACTCGCATATATAATAACCGAGTGCTACACAAACACTACTACGCATCATTTCAATTCATTAGTCGCTAACCGTAAATCAGTAAGAGAATGATTTCCCAAATATTAACCCCGAAGGCCGAAACCAACATCAGATCAACACCCATGAAACCATTCGATTTAGCCAACCATCAGTTAGTTTCTAAATTTCACATCCATATCGTTAATAATATTTTGTAACGATTTATCGCTATTTTTATTTATTTTAAAATAGCCAATTTATTCAAAACGACGCTTCGGGCCATAACACGGCCGTGACGCTGTTTTTCTTCAGATTTGATTTACACATATCTGAAAATCTTACTGTTGGATCTTCATAAAATTTACATTATTAGAAAGATCTTTTCAAAACGAATCCAATGGTTCCAGTTTCGGGAAAATCCGACGGTCGGATCTCCCGGTATAATCGTTTGAAGTTTCGATTTCAAAATACGAACTGCAGCTCGTTATTCGATTTAATATAATTATATATATATATAATCGATTCTGGCGCTGTTTTTCTTCAGATTTGAATTAAACATTCCAGACAATCCAACCGTTGGATTTTTACAAAGTTGGTGCCGTTGGAAAGATATTTCCAAAGCGAACCCAACGGTTGCGATTTCAGGAAAATCAGATGGCCGGATCTCCCGCACTAATCCTTTGAAATCACGGTTTCAAAATACGAACTGCATCTTCGTTATTCGATATATTTCAATTCTCTCTCTCTCTCTCTCTCTCTATATATATATATATATATATATATATATATATATATCGATCCTTCGATTTCAAAACTATATGATTTTCATACATTTGATAAAAATGATATTTTTATCTAACTGTCTTCTATTTCAACACCTCACTGTTTTTGACCATTCATGTATATAATAAAAATGTGATTTTTAATGTAAAACAATTTATTGCAAAACAAGATTATTCTATATAGTTCATATCGATGATAAAAATTGGATTTTTATTATAAAACAATTTATTTCAAAAAAAGATTATTTTATATAGTTCATATTGATGATAAAAATAGGATTTTTATTATAAAACAATTTCTTTCATAATATGAATACCATTCAACACATGAATTTCAATTCAACGAATGAATTTCGATTCAACACATGAAGGTTTTCTATAGTTTATATATATAGATAAAAAGGTGATTTTTATATTTAAAACACGAATACCATTCAACACATGAATTTCAATTCAACGAATGAATATCGATTCAACACATGAAGGTTTTCTATAGTTTATATATGTAGATAAAAAGGTGATTTTTATAATTAAAACACGAATACCATTCAACACATGAATTTCAATTCAACGAATGAATATCGATTCAACACATGAAGGTTTTCTATAGTTTATATATATAGATAAAAAGGTGATTTTTATATTTAAAACACGAATACCATTCAACACATGAATTTCAATTCGACGAATGAATATCGATTCAACACATGAAGGTTTTCTATAGTTTATATATATAGATAAAAAGGTGATTTTATTGTTAAAACAATTTATTCAAAACACGAATACCATTCAACACATGAATTTCAATTCAATGAATGAATATCGATTCAACACATGAAGGTTTTCTATAGTTTATATATATAGATAAAAAGGTGATTTTTATATTTAAAACACGAATACCATTCAACACATGAATTTCTATTCAACGAATGAATTTCGATTCAACACATGAAGGTTTTCTATATTTTATATATATAGGGTAAAAATGTGATTTTTATTGTTAAAACAATTTATTCAAAACACGAATGCCATTCAACACATGAATATGATTCAACGAATGAATTTCTATTCAACACATGAAGGTTTTCTATTCAACAGACGAATATAGTTTCAACACAGGAAAATAATTCTAACACATGAATATTATTCAAAATTTCGGTAGCATAACGACAGGGTAGTTAAAACTGGGACCGTCCCTAGTACAGCTCCTCGCTCTATCTTAAAGCCTCGCAACTTTTGACAATGGGGAATCATGCATCTAGTTCGCACGCAGGCGGCATGTATATTTTTTTCATTTCCACAAACTAATCCTATGTGGTTTCAACCAAATATTTCTCAACCACAAACGGGTATTTTTCAACCACAATCAATCAATTTCAACCACAAACAACTTCAATCAACCATTCGCTATCAACCAATTTTCACACCAATCACAACCAATAAATATCGTCCATGGTTTGTGAACGAGGGGCGTATATATATATATATAGCATTTCACTTCTATTTCAACACGTATATAATTTTTACAATGCATATATAACTTATATATCGAACGTACAACTTATACAACGCTTATACAAGAGGTGTACAACGCTTATATAACCCATACATCGACTATATAATTTATACATTGTCGTTTTCCATATCGTTTATAAATTAGAAATCTCACATTGGGTTCTACTCCACCAAAAATAGCAGAAGGCTCAGAAAAATATGCGGTCTCTTCTAGAATGTAGAAGACGTCCACACGGTCACGATGTTTCCTGTTTCATCGAATTTCGTCAACACATGAAAAAGATATGATTTTTCAAAGTTTTGCAACACTTTAAAGTGTTAATTTCAGTTCAGAAATTTAAACCCGTTACCTCTCTTGAATCTTCGAAACTAGGTTTCGATTTTATGGTCAAACGGCACAGCGGGATGAAGATCAGAAGGCACAGCGGCGTTCAGCTCCGAGAGGCACTCCTGGTGGTAGTCCCCTTGCTGAACTCGACGGTGGCAGGCGTCCCTGGCGGCGGTTTGAACGACGAACGTTCAGAGGCTCGATTCGCACTCCACAGGCCACGAAAAATTCCAAACTCTATATTGATTTGAAGAGGAAAGTGAGACGAACAAAAAACCCAACTGGATGTGGGGCTAATTCTTCTTGGATCGATCGGAAAATGAGGGGGGAAGAGTGGATGAGTTTCGCCGTCGACTTCGATGGTATCGGGGGAAGAAGAATAATGATGACCAATAAGATTTTTTCCTTTAATTTTTTTTTTAATTTCAAAAATACCCCTTTCACACGTGAACCCCAATCCAAACCCAATGACTGTCGTCCCTAGCGTTTTACCCCCATTCCGAACACAATGGGATATGTTTCGTAGGCCCATTCGACTGTTTCAATCAGTTTTCCTTCAATTTAAAATATATAACATTCAATATTTAATTTGAACATACATTTCAATTTGTCAGGGCCACAAACTGATTCGAAAAATTCCAGAAAAATAAATCTAGCTATGTTTTGACGATACGGTCCCAACAAAACTAGTTTCGTCGAATTCTGAGATCGTTTGAAAAATGGCCCATTTCTGGTCGATCCAATTTAACTGTAATTGACCGAAACATGTTTTCCTTTGCCACGCTCACATACTAGCTTCAAAAATTATGAAATTTGAAACCTAGTAATAACTTCACATCCCGGATCCAGCAAAAGTGGTTTCGTCGAATTCCGAGGTCGTTTGCAAAATGGCCAATTTCACGGGCTATATAAATTCCATAGCGACCTTTATGAAAATTCATTTGGCCATAACTTTTGCTTTCCGCTATGAAACTTCGATTTTTCAGATTCGTTAGAAAGGTATTCACTAACAGATTTGAATATTTTTGGTTTCACTCAAATCTGTTTTGTTTTGCACCCGGTACAGTCAGTCAATGTTTGAATTCAAATTTTGAAACTACCGCGCCATTTCAGGCATTGTTTATAATTAGAATTAATTATATTCGTTTTCAATTGTCGATTCAAACTCAGTTTTCATCTTTATTATTTAAAATATTTATTTTAAATATTTAAAATCCACTATTTTAGCCAATTTAAAAATTTTAAATTGGTTCAGATTTTCCGGGTCGTTTCAATTCTCTTCCTGTGGGATGTGGGAGATGCTATGGTACTCGAGGTCGTCCAACAGTTCTTCCACCCATTCCAGGTAAGTAGTAAGTCGTGGTCCCTTTGTTTGATAATCATTAAGAACCAAAAATATAACAATTTGAGAGTCACAGAAAATATCCAATGCAACTACTCCCAATTCCTTCACGAGTTTCATCCTGGTAATCAGGGCTTCGTAATTGGAATCATTGTTAGTAGCAGGAAAATTTAGCCTCAAGGCATAATAGTTTGATCATCCCTTAGGAGTTACTAAGATAACTCTGGTCCTGGAACGTCGATCATTACGAGCATCGTCTATATACAACTTCCAAATGCTCGATTCTAGGTTAATCTCAGGAGGGTTAGTTTCATCACCCAAGTTATCTTCCTTAGGAGTTGTAAATTCAGCTATGAAATCAGCCAATGCTTGCGCTCATATCGACTTTCTCAGAAGGAAAGTGAGGTCGAACTGACTTAGTTCAATATTCCACTTAAGTAATCCTCTAGACGCCTCAGGTCGTTGGAGAACCTACCTAGCTGCTGGTCGGTGTATATCATGATCGGATGAGCCCAGAACTAGTAGCGGAGCTTCCTTTATGCGATTACCAAGCTGTAGGCAAGCTTTTCAATCTTTGGATTGAAGCGTTCCACCCCTATTAACTTCTTACTCGTGTAATACACTGGTCCATGGACCTTATCCTCCTCGCGTAAAGCACAAAACTGACAGCGTACAATGATACTACCAAGTATACAAACAAGTCCCCATGATCTACAGGCCTGGATAATATTGGGAGTTTCTCCAAGTGACTTAGTAGATTTTAGAAAGCTTCAACAAAATCCAGGGTCCATTTAAAGTTGCGCTTCCCTCACTTTATTAACTCAAAGAAGGGAGTACACTTATTAGTTGCTCTGGAGATGAATCTGCTCAAAGCTATCATTTTCCCTGCCAATCTTTGTACATCCTTGATCTTTCGAGGTTCTTGGATGTTCTTGATTGTTGCAATCTTGTCTAGATTGATTTCAATCCCACGTGAAATGACTATGAACCACAAAAACTTCCCTGACGCAATGACAAAAGAGCATTTCAAAGGGTTGAGTTTTATCCTGTAATGTCTGAGAATATTGAACATTTCTGCTAAGTCTTTAACATGATTGGCCGATTTCTTCAATTTCACAAGCAAGTCATCCACATACACTTCCATCAACTTCCCGTTCTGGTTATGGAACATACGGTTTACCAAACATTGGTATGTTGCCCCAGCGTTGTTCAATCAAAAAGGCATCATGGCACAACAATACAACCCGAGGTCCATGATAAAACAAGTATGTTCTTGGTTCGGAAAATGCATCGGAATCTAATTATATATAGATTATGCGCCCATAAATGAAAGAATCTCATGACCAGCTATCTAATCTATTAGCTGATCAATTCGCGAAAGTGGAAAGTTGTCCTTCGGGCACGCCTTATTCAGATCTGAGAAGTCAATGCACATACACCATTTCCCATTAGATTTCTTCACAAGGACCAGATTTGATATCCACTCAAGGTATGTTGCATCTCGAATGAATCTGTTACCCTTCAGATTTTAACCTCCTCCTTTAAAGCTGCCGACCTCTTTCGGCCAAACATGCGCCTCTTCTGCTTAACTGGAACGTACTTTGGTCAATGCTCAGCGAATGGCTCATAATCGATGTAGATATCCCGCACATATCAACATGGAACCAAGCAAACACATCTAGGTTAGCCTTAAGAAAATCAATCAATTCCCCCATCCAAAGGGAATCCAAATGGGTTCCGATCCTCAAGACCTTATTTGTATCATTGTTATCGATCGGGAATTCTATCGTAACTTCGTTAGATGCCACCCTTCTACATCCCAACTCCCCATCTTCTTTGGGATCAATATCTTCAAACTGATGACTGGCCAATACTGGTTGGGATGTGTCCATTACTTGCTATGTCATCACCTCCTTCGTAGGAAGGGAAGTGTATTGTATCTCTTTGCCTTCTCCATTGTGAATATCCTTTCATTCTGTTAAATTGCATGCCTTTCCCATCACCTGATCTCCTCTGACCATTCCCACTTCGGCTTCAGTCGGGAATTTCAGGAGCAAACACAAAGTAGATATACATGCTCTGAATTATATCAGGGTTAGCCTGCCCAGAAAGGCATTATACAGAGAATTAATATCCATCATAAGGAACGGGAGGACTCGTACTCTCCAATGATCTCCCTTACCTAGCTTAACTAGTAATTCCACTAAACCAATTGGTTCGGTGGTTGAACTATTGAAACCATGCATCGATCCTATACATGGCTTTAAGTCTCTTACTTCCAACTTCATTTGATCAAATGCTTTTTTGAACAAAATGTTAACGGAACTCCCGCAATCAATTAGGAATTTCCGCACAACTGTAGGACCAATAATGGTCGATATCACCAAGGGGTCTATGCTTGAGATGTCCACCCCCGAACTCTCTCTATTACGAAAAACGATATTGTCCATCATTATTTTCTGTAGTTTGATCAAAACATTTTCTTTGGTTGTGCTTTATTCCCCAACTTCAATATGCTTCACAACATTCACATATCGTTCCATTGTTCTTGCGCTAAATTCCGCCGGATATGGTCCTACGACGATTGCATTGATGATGATTCCTTTCGCTTTCTGTTGGGTGGTGGCCTAGGAGCCACCCGACCTTGATTTGGAGTTGATGCCCCATGCCCCATGTATCTTGGGGCCACCTTATACTCATTAAGATTTCCCTCTCACAACAACTTCTTCTCAATCACGTCTCTCAGATGATGACATTCATTTGTCAAATGGCCAAAAGTTTCATGGAACAAACAGTACTTTCCAGTTTCACGTTCCTTCTCCATCGAGTCTCGCGGAGGCGGTTTCTTATACTGCATGACATTGCATGTATCGAGATATATATTTTCCAAAGTGTCGTTCAACAGTGCATAACTCTCAAATGAATGGAATTATGATCGCTTCTTAGCATTCCTTTTCTGATTCTGATTTCCTTTATTACTATTCCTTCCTTGGCAATCATTCTTCTTATTTTGATTCTCGACGTTGACTTTCACTTTCCTAAAACTGTCGTCGGACTATTTTACAGCAATGTTACTCTGAATCTCCTTCTTCAAAACCTCACTAGCACTTCTTTCTCGATTCAGATATGCATCTTCTTGTCTTAGGCATACATTTTACTTTTCATAAAATAGCTCTATCATCGTGGGAAGCTTCCCGACCAAATATCTTCCGAATTCTGAGTCCTTGTCCACGCCATCAACCATTGCCATCAGAATGGTCTCTGGGTTAGGGTTGCTCACTTCGGTGATAACCATACAGAAAAGGTCGAGATATCCCTCCAAAGTTTCTCCACGGGCTTGCTTAACCGCGAAAAGCTCCATCACATTCTTAGACTTTGATGCATGGAATCGAAATTGAGTCAAGAAATTCTCGCTCAGGTCTTTGAAGTTGGGAACTGATCGAGGCGGAAGCCTGGTAAACCACAGCATTGCCATTTCTTCAAGATATATCAGGAAATCTTGACACGTTATGGCATTAGCAGCCGCTATTGCATTCATATACCACGAATAACGCATCAAAAGCTATCACGGAACTGTCCTTCCCAAATAATGACTCATAGTGGGTAGACTGAACCGTCTCGGGAACTGTGCCTCCAAAGTATCGTCGGTGATAGGAGTATGGCTACAATCTATACCCTAATCCTCAATATTATATTCTCTGCAATCATTCATTATCTATTTTATCATTGCTTCTACTTCTGTATTGGCTAACATATGTTCTAGCTTGACACTTTCAACTCGTCGAACTATCTCTGCTCCCTTCTTAGGCAACACTACCTGAGCCGCCGTTTGGGCAGTACTTCCCTGCCCTTTGTCGTCTCAGTCAATCACAGGACGATCGGGTGGAAGTATGGGTGCACGAGCAATCTGGGAAGTGCCATGTTCCCTGGTGGAAGCTTGAGATCGTGTCGGCATAAGAATGGGTTCGGCTAAGTTAGGATCATCAGGGCCGAGCCAAACTGTCGCATCCTACTAGGAAGGTAGTGAAGCTAACTGCAGATGGTGAAGGTTTTTTTGGCCTTTCATAAGGTCTCCTTTGACGCGATGGTCGTTCACCTTCTTCAGATGACGAAGAGTGTGGTGGAGACGGTGTCCTTTGCCTTCGGAACTCTTCTCATTGCCTGGCCATGACATCCATATCATTTCTTAACATAGCATTGTCTCATCTTTGAGCATCCAGATTAGCAATGGTCTCTTCTAACTTACTAGACAGACGTGCAAAATCATCTTGCATAACGAATTTTGAAGACGGAGCTTGATAGGTAGTTGGAGCAGTCAAGGGATCAGATCAGATTGAATTTGATCCAGCGAGGCTCAAACCAGATTCATTCGATATGGGGCCCTATACTGGCACCATCTGCGAATCTGGCTATTGTGCTCGCTAGTTGACCATGGGAAGCTTTATTAGTTCTATCTCTGTTAGAAACCATGATTATTGAAATTATCGAAAACAACAAAAATATAGATTATTCTCTGAGACTTGGCGATCCGAACAGTAGATAAACAATCCAAAAAGGTTGAGAATTCAAAGTTCTCAGTGGAAGCACCAAAATGTTTGACCAAAAAATAGCACAAACACCCATAAATTAGAATTTATAGAGAATAATGAAGAAATATAAAATGAAAAAGAGAAAATCATAGCAAACACACAAGATTTATAGTGGTTCGACGTTAACGAGCCTACGTCCACTTTGTAATTCCTCAATTCAATAAGAAATTGCGATTACAATTGATATAATCTTCAAACACTCAAGATATAATACATAAACTCTCGAAATTCGAAAGTAGAGTATGAGAAATGCTTTGAATTGAAGATATAACTCGCTGACTTGCTTATGTGAAGAGTTATCAAGTGCCAAAAGTCCTTGAAATAGCCTCGAAACTATGTATTTATAGATGTAGTAGCAGGCCAGTTCAGATCTAAGGCGGGAACGGTTGGATATACATGAAGTTTGAACCGTAAACATAGGAGATTAGTGGGGGGAGCGGTTATATGAAGAAAGTGAGATCGGATCATGTCCATGTAGGGCACGTGGTAGCATTATCGCTTTCTCAGGAGATCGTGCGGAATATGGAGATGGGAGCAACCACTCTATGTGGATCTAATATGGTTCGGACAAAATATTTGAACCGGGTTCCGTTCGAACCGAGGAGCTTCGATCCGACCTCTGCTTCTCTTCGATCCGATGAGCATAAAATGATGTGAACCACATTGTCTTTGATTCGAGCCAATATAAATCCTTAGTGAGGTATAATTCTTGGTGTCTGTAGCATGTGATCATGAACGTTTGAAACTTGGACGACCTTGCTACAAGGCAGGCTGAAAATATTAGTAGAAGAGTTATGGATAAGCTGTCCTAACACTCTCCTCTATCTCCTATATACAGTCATCATCATTATCACTCCACTGTACCTTGACTAACCTAGCTATCTTTCTCTTAAGCTATTTGTGTTATTGCCAATGACTCGAAGTGACTTACAAGGCCTTGAAACTTCTGGGTCTACCTTTATATCCTCCAACTGATTCAGAGATACCATTAGACTTGAGTCATGCACAAACTTAGTAGACATGATACATGAAAAACATTGTGCACACCTGCCATCTTTTTAGGTAATTCCAAGAAGGATTCCTGATTTTACCTATAATCGAAAATTGTCTAACAAATCTCAAAGCTAACTTTCCTTTCTTCTGAATTGAACAACATTATTGAGAGGTGAAACCCCAACAAATACCAAGTCCCCAACAGAAAATTCCAAATCTTCGTTGCTAAATAATCTCAATCTTATTCGTGGTTTGTCTTATCACCTATGGCCCAAGTATCAACTTCTCTATTGTTTCCAACTAGCAAGAAGGTGCATTGGGTGGTTTTCCTTACAATGGTTCATACAATGTCATTCTAATACTCGATTGATAACTATTATTGATGGCTATCTCAAATAGATGAAGATGGTCTTCCTATTATCCTCCAAAATCCAATACACAAGTTCTTAGAATATCTTTTAATATTTAATTAACTCTCTCAATTTTCCCATCATTTTGTGATGATAAGTTGTACTCACATGCAGCTTAGTCCTTAATGCTTTTTGTAAACTCTTTCAAAATCCGTTAGTGAACAGAGGATCTCTATCACTTACAATGCATGGGGTTCTCCATGGAATCAAACTATTTATTCAACATATACCTCATCTAACTTGGATGTCATCTGGTGGATTTGACAAGAACAAATCTCACGCTTTTGATCAAGCGATCAATAACTACCCATATCCTGTCCTGGTCCTAGGCAATCTATTAATGAAATCCATCAATACTTACTCTATTTCCACATGGGAACTTCTACTCGCTGTAACAACCTACTCGATTTCTTTTGCTCAGCTTTGACCAACTTCTAATTCATATACTTAGAGATGAATCTGTTAGGTATTCGATATCAAATCCGCAGCGGTAGCAAAATAAATCAAACCTAAAATACAGGATCCAAGCATAAATTGATAAATCAAGTAATGTGTTTACCTATTTTGTTTTGGAAAATCATGGAATCGATGAGCACCTGAATTGAATCGAGTCACGGACGTTGCTTAAAACAGCGACGTCTTTATGGCATCCACGAAAGCTTCTTCGATCGTCAGATGAAATCGAAGAGAGAAGAGGTATTAGCCATGGCCGATTTCCCTTTTCGATTTTGGATTTTATTTCTCAGTATATTTTGAAAGAAGGAGTCACTTCTTTATAAATGAACGAAGACAATCCAAATGAAAATAAAATATGTGTACCTATTCTTATGTAATTTTAAAAACACCAACGGTTGATATTTTAATTGTCCAGAGAATGGTTCTCCCTTTTTAACGTTCTAAGTGTGTGACTTATAGGTTATTATGATGTTAGAAATAAGTTTATATAATATTTAAAATTATAAACAGTAAGTGGCATCTAGTAATTTATCGCTGTTACCCAAATTATAATAAAATCAATGATTCATATAACCTTTTTTCGTGACCAGTGTTTCAACGTAATGTGATCCTTTTAACCATTATATCCAAGATTAAACTCAAGGTATGAAACTAATCATCCTCTTTATAATTTAATTATTTTATCTAGATGTACAAGTAGACTATATAAAAAAATATCAAAATTCGAGCATGGCCATGCATTTCATTGTCTCACTCAATCAAGAGACCCATGGATATCACTACTTATTGCAGGGTTAAACTCCATCCAGATCATTCATACTTTTCATTTGATTCAAGATGTTCCCAATAATCACTTTTATCGTTTAATCTGTTAAGAGTAACTTTTGATGATATCAAAACACAAATATCGTCGAATAAAATATATAATGATTTCAGGTCTGAGGACCATTACATTGTTGTCCTATTCGAAACAAAACTTGACTAGGGAATTTTAAGAATCACAATACTTATCATATTATATAATCTCATGTTCAAGTCACTAACTTGAAACTATATAATTATGTATTATTATTCTAGGAACTTCTATTATGTTAATATTTATATTACACGGTAAATACAACATAATAAAATCATTTATTTAAAATAAAACATAACATCAAAAATGTTATTCAATCATATCAAATGGATTGCCTCTAGGGAACAAACTCTAATAGAATCTCCTAACATCCTTTTTCATACCTTCCCAGTAATAGGTTTTCTTCATATCTTTATATGTCTTATTACCATCGAGATGGATGGTCAATCTTGAATGATGGCATTCCCTTAAAACTTCATCTCGTAACCATCTATATCGAGAACAACCGATCGTCTATTTTTACGAAGCCAACCATCTCAGTCGATTTTGTATTGCTTTAAATCCTCGGATTTGACCCTCATCTTCGACATCTTAATAGCTCAACAAGGTTGGCATCTCATTTTTGGTGTCAGTCCTTTTGATAAGAGTAGGCCTAAAATGTAAACTTGTCCACATCTCAGTTTCAATTCACAATGGGGCCTGAAATTAAATCCACCAGATACTCCGTTGCTTCCATTCCATAAATGAAGCCTATATATTCGCACCTTCTACTTAATGCATCAGCCACACCACTGCCTTTCCTTGAAATAGAGGCAATATCAAAATCATATAACGCTAGAAATTCCAACCATTGTTGCTATCGAATATTTAGATCCTTTTGGGAGAAAATATACTAACTCAAATCTAACTTCCAATAAGTAATGTCTACACATCTTAAGAGCAGACACTATCGCTGCTAACTTTAGTTCATGATTAAAGTAATTCCTTTCATGTTGCTTCTGTTGTCGACTAGCATAGGTAACAACTCTTACTTTTTACATCAATACCGCTCCCATATTAGTATCATATTCATAGGTATCGATGACCATATCCTCATTCCCACATGGAATTACTAGCATTGTCGCACTAGTCATCCTTTCCTTCAAGATCACAAAAAACATGCTTAAGGTTTGCATCCCATATGAAGGCATGATTCTTATTTGTCAAGGTGGTTAGTGGTGTACTTGTCTTCGTGAAGCCTTAATAAACCATCGATAAAATTGAGCTATACCAAGAAAACTTCTAACATCTGCAGTATTGTTAGGTCATTCCAATCCTAACGTGCTACTGCTTTAGCCTGGTTCATTGCTGTTACTTTTTCTAACATGACATGACCCAAGAATCTAACTTTTTCTTTCTAGAAGTGACGCTTAGAAAACATAGCTCTCAACTAACGCTTTCTCAAAGTCTCTAATACTATCTTCAAATGCGTCTGATGTTCCTCTACTGTTCTGAAATAAGTCAAGATATCATCCACAAACGCAAGCACGAACTTATTTAGCTAATCTTTAAAAACTCAATTCATAAGATCCATATAATATGTTGTGCATTAGCCAATCCAAATGGCATCATTAGTTGCTTAAAGAATCCAAATGGTCCCCTAAAAATCAATCTTCAACACACTATGTTTTTCCACTCATAGTTGGTGATATTCCATAGCCAAATCCATTTGGGAAAACATCTTGGCTTCATAAAGTTGATCGAAAAGCTATCAATCCTCAATAATGGATATTTATCCTTCTTAGGCACCTTATTCAGCTTAAGATAATCCATATATGATCTAAAGGATTTATCCGTCTTGGTTTCAAACACAACCGGTGCACCCTCATCAGATACATTTCTTCAAATGAATCCTTTACTCAGTAGATCAATCACTCACACCTCTAACTCTTAATGCTCTCTAGTCGTCATCTGCCTAAAAAGTGTAACTAGAGATCCTGCTTCATCCATTAGATCAATCTAAAACTCAATTTCCCTTTGCGATGGCAATACTTTGACATTGTCAAAGACATCAACAACTCTGTAACGATCGGTAAAAATGACAAACCATCCTAGGGAACCTCAAGTGAGTATAAAAGACTAACCAGGACGTAGAACGTCAGTTGGTAGCAAATACAGTCATTCACCATTCCAGATTCTCGATTGTCACGTCGATCTTCTCGCTACCTACTATAGCCGCATATCTCTTGAGTCAGTCAATACCCAAAATAATCCCAAACTAGAGATCCCTCTACGGGGTTAGTCACAACCAATGATTTATCCACTAGCGCAGGTTCTATACCCTACTTGCACACAAGCTGATTATTGATAAAATTATGTGATGCTCCATTATCGCACAAAACTCAAACAGAAACATCTCTAATAGGAAGCATACCTTGCATACCAACACTCTTCCTCTTTCCAGTAGCAGTAGAAGGTCTCAAAGTGGATGGCACATCATCCAATGCATAAGTCTTAACAATCTATTCATCCGTTAGCGGCTGTGGACAATTCTTCTTCATGTTCCTAGAATTGATCACAGTAAAAGCATTTCTTTTCAACCTTGGTAGTTTAACATTCCCTCAAATAGTGGCTTTTCTTATGGTAATCAAAGCATGTAACTTCACCTTTAACATTCTTCTAGACATTCATATCCTATTGTTATTGTTTTCTCTTCTAATTCCACTTTTTCTTATTTCCACCACCTTGCCATGGGTTCGATTCTCCTTTCCCACTACTATTAACAACGACCTCACTCTTTTTAGAAATAAACTCTCATGTCTAAGAGATTTCTCAACCAACTTGTCAAATAGGATTTCAATATTGTCAATAAGCTTCTCACGAAGATGTTAGAAAATTGGAAATTCTTTCAATGGAGAAATCAAGGTATTTCCAAATACGTGAATTCAAATTGCATCAAGATCAATTCAAGGCCATGTGTCAAAGCATATATAAACAACAGAAAACAAAATAAAGGCTGAAATTAACATAGACAATAAATCAATCAATCAAGGACATCTTTTAAGGAAAATCATGGCAACCAAAATAAGATATTATAAGATATTTTTATCCCATAAATTAACCCACTTTTATCATCAGCAAGCATCACAAGACAAGTCAAGAAAAGAAGAATTAAAAACATAGAATTTCGCATACTAGAGATCTCAACAAACATCACCACTGCCTCTTCTTTACAACCGTCCACTAACAAGTCTGTTATTCACAAATTCGACCTGAAACAAACACAACTTGAGATTAAATTTAGGCAAAATATGCTTTATCTTAATGAAAATCAGAAATCAGAAGCCCTTTAGTCAACGATTTAGGGTTTGAACAAGAATACTGGATCTGGAAATGAAAACGAGAAAAAGTCCTTTGAATGTTGGATCTGAATAAAATGAGAAAACAAAAATGAGATCTGAACGAGATCTGAAAATGATAAAATTGGGTATTGATTCAAGTAAAACAGCGGGTGAATGAAAATTAGGGATCAGAATGATTTTGGAAATCTAGGGGCGAGAACGAATAGAAAACGAAAGCGGGTGAATGAAAATAAAAGTGAAAAATAGAAATAGCTGAGGTATGGATTGATGGTTGAGATTTTTTTTTAAATGATGGCACGAATCGCTGAGGTGTATTTTTTTTTAATTTTTTTAATTGAGACAAAATAGTTATACGGAGTAGAGTCGTAAAAATCTCAAATTCTCGGCCGAAGATGTTTTCATCAAGGTGACATCAACAGAAAGTGTAGTTCAATCTGGAAAATTAGGGAAACCGAAACTAGGGTTTATTTGACCATTCCATTTCTAGGAGAGAATCATGGAACTCACATATTGAGTAAAGCTACCGAGAAGATCGGTGTAACGACCCGGATTTTTCGAACAGTTTATTTTAAATATTTAATATCGTTTAAATATTAAATAAAATAATATAAAAGAATTTTTATATTGAGTTATCGATTTAAAATCGATATATGATTTATTTTGATATATATAATTATCGAAATACGAAATTGAATTTATTTGAATTCAAAGCCAACACTGAATTGGAAACAGTTTAGATGATCAACACAAACTCCTGTTTGAATTAGAATAATAATATTAATTGATTATCGAAGAATTAATTGTTTTAAAAAATCAATTTAAATTAATATCTTCTCCATTTGATCAAATGGGGTTCGATACCTGTCCCAGTGTGTTCAGAATAGCGGTTTTACCTTAAGAATGTCAGTTGTCGGGTTTAGAAAGGAGTTCGAAACCCGTGGGATAATTTAATTAATTTTATCATCGGTAAATTAAAACTAAAATAAATAAATATAATTTAGAGGCCTTCCTTCTGCCAACAAACCATAACCGTGGCCTTCTCTCCTCTTCAAAAATCCATGGCCTTACTGTTCGGTTCAACACTGCACCTTTCTTCTATAAATCGTGACTAGCCGATCCCTTCTCTTCTTTATTTTTTGTTCCCCTTTGTTCAGTATCCAGGAAGAGGAAATAAAAGCAAAACCGTCCATTTCTTCTTCTGAGATCAAAGCTTCACAGTAAAATGGTCGGTGCTTCCTCAGCCTCCACTCAACAATTCAAAATCAATTTCTATAAAATCCAATACTGTGAAAAATCGTTCGTAATCAGGTTGTGACTTCGTGAGGGCTAGGGCTTCGAATCCGTGAGCATCAGGAGAAGTGCGATTTCATTCACAGGTAAGAGGGGCGCAGTGGTCATCGCGATGAAGAGGCGACTGTGGAGATGGGTTTTGGTGGGATACATTGTTGATGAATGTCGATTTGATTTTTGTAGCATGACTTGGGGTATCACGACTTCCTGTGATGAGCAAACGAATGAACTGGACTTTGACGGTGACATTTGTGAAAGAAGGAACGAGGTACTGTAATTTCAAATGAAAGTGGAAACTGATCGAACTAGGTCAGCGATGGTTGTTTCAGCAGTAAGGATAGGGGCAGGATCATGAAGAGAAAACATGAGTCATGATTTTCAACTGGGGAAGATGATCGATGATGAGTCTAGTGGGCGGAAACATGGAGTAAGGTGATGTGTTCTTGCGTGAAAAATCAAAGTCTGGAAATGGTATTTAAATTGGATTTGGAATTTGGCAGTAAGGTGTTAAGAGTTCTAACTTGGTTTTGGTATGTAATAGCTCAATGCGAGGTCTGATGGTTGAATATGTGATGTGGAGAGCTCGAACAGTGGATTAGGTATGGGATATTGATGGAAGAGTTGGTCTGGATAGTGGAGTGTGGCATTGCATCGACATGGTGGTGATATAACAACAGCATGCCAGTGAGTGGTAAAGGAATTTTGAGATTTTCAAGGTATATTTTTAGTTTATTCTTAATTTAAATTTATATTGAGATTGATATAAAAATTTGTAGTTGGTTTAATCAATTTGAATAAACTTGTAGGAATTAGCATATTAGTTAGAACTGAATTCGTACATTGTTGAGAGAAAAGAAAATATAATATTAGTTGTTAGTTAAATACTTTTGATTAAATTATTGGATTGGAATTTGAAACTATGGATCAGTACTACAAGTAGTTATGTTGACGTACACTAAGAGAACCCGTATGAATGTATCTAAACCCTACAAAGGAAAATTGGTTGAATTATGATTGAGTATTAGTGAAGGTTAATGTTAGGTTTTTGTATCTAGTTTATAGACATAGTGAAAATTTTAAACTTAAATTTGTTAAGCTAGTAAAAACTAGGAAGATTAGTAAAAAAAATTAATATTATTATATTTTAACATAAAACCCTGTCAAGAAATTTCATTTAGCTTATTTATAAAAAATTGGATTTTTCTTAGGCAAAGAAAAATCGAATGGAATCATCCGTGTGGAGTTCGAAGACTCGAAAATCGATTAATATAAACTGAAATTGATACAAGTGCAAACTGAAAACCCTGGTGAGTAAATCTCACTCACCTGTTATTTAGAATTATTTGAATTCGGTAAAAACAATTGTTGTTGCTTGTTTGAATGCTTTCTGGTTGATTTAAATATATTAGTTATTTAGGGTTGACTATTATATATATATTGGGTTGATGATTTAAATTGTTCCCGCA
Source organism: Allium sativum (assembly GCA_030737875.1). Lineage (NCBI taxonomy): Eukaryota > Viridiplantae > Streptophyta > Magnoliopsida > Asparagales > Amaryllidaceae > Allium > Allium sativum. Next base: position 1,037,399,180 of record CM060916.1, on the reverse strand, counting down.
TTCTCATTAGCGGATGCCCGCAGTTTCATAGCGGATGATTTCCCTACGCGCCCCACAAATATATATTAGTTGATGACCTTCATACCACGATATCCTGCCTCGAAGCAGGATAGGTATTATTTATGTTGACTAATATATTTGGATGCAGGAAAACAGGTTAGAGGGATCCAAAGGGATCCCTCAAAAATATATTATCTGTTTGTTTATTTGTTTACATATATACTGTCATATATGATGCATTAGAAAAATAAATAATTGGTTTTTTGGTGTTTAAATATCACTGGGCTTAAATGTTGATATTTAAAAATATCATAAAAAGGAATTTTTCAGATTTAAAAAGGAGAATCTATTTTTCTAGAACAGAATTTGAAATTTCGAATAGAATTGAAGTATTAACTTGTTTTCAAATAATAAAAACAAGTAGTTCATTTATAAAGGAAGTTTATAAAGGAAGTGAAAGGAATTATCATTGCATAAATTCAGGAAATATAAACACAGGTGCGAATTTAGAAAAGGGAAATTTATTTTTCCAAAGTAGAAATTTTATTTCAAATGAATTGAAATGGACTTGTTTAAATATATAAACAAGTAAAAGAAATGGTGCTTGTAAATGAAAAGGAAAAATTATCATTTGGATAATTCGTATATTTAAATTCAAACGTGAATTTAAAAATAGAAATGGGGAAATCATTTTAAAGAAATAAACGATGGAATTTATTCTGATGTTCAGAATATAAATTGAATGAAAATAAATCGATAAGGATTTATGATTTGAATTCGATTAATTCGATTTTTTTAAGTAGAAGTTAAATTGAATATGAAAATAAATTGGGTGTTATATTTATAAGTTATTATAAAGAGAAATTTCCAAAATGAGATTTTGGTTTTAAAAAGAGAATTGAAATGGAATTTGAATATAGAAAATTCAAAGAGAATTGAAATGGAATTTGAATATAGAAAATTCAAAGAGAATTGAAATGGAATTTGAATAAAGAAAATTCAAATATAGAATTTGAATATAGAAATTCAAATGGGATATAAATATAGAATTTGCATATAGAAATTCAAATGGGATTTAAATATAGAATTTGAATATAGAAATTCAAATGGGATTTAAATATAGAATTTGAATATAGAAATTCAAATGGGATTTGAATATTGAATTCAAATAGAATTAAAATGGAATTTGAATATTGAATTCAAATAGAATTGGAATGGAATTTGAATATAGAAGATCGAAGTATAAATAAATTTATTTCCGAGTTACGGAAAATCGACAATTTTAGAAGATCGGAAATATTATGTGGGATTGGAAAAATGGATTTGATATATATTAAAAATATATCAGAATGGAGTTGAATTTATATATAAACAAAGTTTAAATGTTTATATATTAAATATAATTAAAACGAACTCCCTGCAGCGCTGCAGTTCGTAAATTGGCGTTTCGAACTTCAATTGAGTATATAGAACTCAAATTAAGTCGGAATTCTTTGAAACAAGAACCGTCAGGACCAGTTAGATAATAGTTTTCTAATGGAAGAGAAAAATCTGGATTTCGTTGTGTAGATTTTGAGTTATGTCAAAATCAATTTTTCAGAAAAACAGCGTCATAATTGTTTTAAAAATGATAATGGTTTATTTAAATAAATAAAAGGATTTTAAGGAAATAAAATCCGAATTGGCATTAGAAAATCCACACTGGAGATACAAAATAAATATGAACTCCAGTGAAGTAAGTGAAATGATTTTTGAGACAAAAATCATATTTTTAATTATTAAATAGAATTAACTAAATTGGAGAATAATTAGTTAATGGAAATTTGAATCGAAATTGGGTTTTTGGATAAGTGAAGGAGATTGAGAATTTATATTCAGAATCGAATATATAACTTGAGTTGAAAATAGAATTAGATCGGTTCATGAGTAGATTAAAATATATTTGAACATGTCATGTTCAAAGTGAAATTGGCAAAAGAGTTAATTAGCAAACTGATTAATGAATTAAGTTAAACGATTGAATCAAGTTGACTTTGAATAAGTAAATTTAACTTGTGACTTCATATTCGAATCAAATATGAAACCTGAGTTGGAAAATGGAAATTCAATTAGTTTATGAGTAAGTTGAAATATATTTGAAACATGTTATATTCAAATATACAAGTGAAATAGGCAAAGAGTTAATTAACGAGTTGAGTTAAAACGAGTGTATTAAGTTGAAATGAATTAGAAATGTATGGATATACATGAGACAGGTATGGAATGAAGTTAATGAATATATATATATATATAAATATATATATATGGAATGCCCGACAAAAAGGTATGTATTTAATTCACGTATGGGTTTTTATGCGCCGTATCGACAAGCCGCTTGGCTTTTTGATTTTCTTTTTGAATAGAGAGGCCTTTGTGGCGGTTTGGGGATTTTCCCGATGCTCCCATTACAAAGGAGGTTATGGGGAATTTTTCTGGGAACTTAAGGAGTTAGAATATTTTTAAGAAAATTTGATAACTAGAATCAATATATCAACATGTATAGAATCGATAAGGAACGATCTTAAAAATAAAATAGTATAAACAAAAAGGAAATCGATGAATTAAATCTAATAAGAATAAGTAGAGAATGATATATACGTTAAAAATGAATAATTGGTTTTATGGTATTGATTATTTGAGGTAAGCGGTCTTGTCTGTTTTGAAGTTAATTATATTTTCAGTCAAGGTCTGAGAGGTAATTATACTCCAACTCGATTGATTTCATTATTAGCTGAGAAATAGCAAGATTCAGTCTCGAAGAGAAATGTTTAAAGAGATTTAGTCGAATGCAGTATTTTGGGTTGTTGTGACGATGTTTTACATAACATTCGTTTTAACCCAAGTAAGTAAAAGTTGGACATAGAATAATAAATATTTCCTAAGTATAGAAATAAACGAGTCAGAAAAGAGATAAGTAATTGGAATATTTTCCAATTATAAATAGAAGATATTTTCTAAGTACAGAATATAAAAGAGGGCGATATATGGAAATTTTTTCCAGCGTTAATAACATATATTTTCTAAACATAGAAAATAAGGAAATACGAATATATATATATATATATATATATATGTTGATGATTTGATCGATAATTCCATTTGGAAATAAGATCGTTGTGTGTACACGGACATTTTTCATTTGATAGTTAAATCACCGACTATCAAAGTTTTGACCATTTTAACGTTGTTAATATGGAGAGACCGGTTGGATTATTATCCGAAGAACCACTCCGTATTGGCATAAGCGTTGCGAACCAAGTATGCTGAATATATTGAAGACGGTGTAAAGTGTAAGGGCTGTTGTATTAGTCCTAGGTAGAGATTGCCTAGGATGGATGTACTGAATAGTGCCTTCGGTTTCGTTCAGTCCCAGAACGAACGTATATGGACGAATGTCTAACAGAATATTTCCAATGATCGCGTATGTTGGACTGTACAATTATATATGGTGGCAACGGATTTATTCCCTTAGCATAATATCCAGAATATTTGTGCAGATCAATTAATGATTAACAGATCTGATAATGTGGCATTCAAAGTGATCGTGTTATCAATGAATGGAAAGTAATCGTAGCCTCTGGCCTCAACAGCTGGGAAATGACAAAAATCGGACAGGCAACATGGCTATGTGGTTAGCTCCTGTTAGGGTGTATCATCACCTATCTAGAGATTCATTTAATTTCTTATTCTATTCGATGTTGTCCCATTTGGGAAACGGTTGCTGATCCTAACCGTTGGTGATATACATTCGATACATTCAATCGAAATGAGTGGTCGGTCATGTGTGGCTGACTTGCAAGATGTTCTTGTTGAACTCGGTGTATTCTCCTCTAGAGATACACCAGCGGTAGGTGGTTCCATACCTTGTCATAGTTGGAAATCCATTAGCCAATAAGTGCTTGCGGTTTATGATATTATATTATATATGTGGAACATGAGATGCATGCGTTCCACTAAGATTCTATTTATTTGATTTAAACACTATTATAATATCAAAGAGTTTTGATATAAAGACCCTTTTGGATTCTCATAAAGGGAAAACCCATTCTGTGTTATACGGCGTGGTCTTATGAGATATCGTTTATTTCTCAAGCTGTTTAAAACTGTTTACTCATATCAGTCCCGTGACGGACACGGAGTTTATTTTTCTATGTTTCCCTAAACTCTTGGGTGCCCAAATTTGTACGGGCAGTCAAGTAGTTCAGGTATTTCCAGATATTCTTGGAGGAGCTTGGAGCAGGAGGCTTCAGCGTTAGTTATCTAGTGTTATTTCCGCTATGTTGTAAGTTGTACTCTGATAGTGATACTCTGATAAGTGTATGTTGTACAGTTGAAATTTTGTATTTCAAAAGTTATGATATATTATATTTTGTTCCGCTGCGATGTGAGATTCTTTGCTGTTATTTCTGTTCTTCTTCTACCTTTTTCTTCTACAAAAAAAATGATTCGTATTTTCGTGATATTTCGGTTGGATGTATGGTGTATGTAATCAACTCTTATATTACGGATTTGCGGGCCATTACAGTTGGTATCAAAGCTTAGGTTAAGCGAATACCTAGGCTTTGGTGGAAATGTGCTCATTAGAGATAGGATCAGTAGTATCCTAAAATGAGTTGAGTGTATATATACGAGAGAGCGTATTTGTTAATTGATATAAAAATTTGTTTTATATTATGTTGGCTTGTGTGTTGAGTGGCTTATGTATTTGGTCGAATAGTGGGACGCCACGAAGTCAATAGGAATTTATAAACACTTGAACAGAAAATTTCGACACAATATTGTTTTTAATGGGTAGATGAAATAATTTTACCCAAAATTCTATTTTTGATAGAGAAAGAATAATTTTCTGAAATTATTATAATATACGGATGTGTTGAATGTTAATATTATAATCAAATAAGATTATAAAAATTGGAATGGTTATATATAACCAAATAAAATTTTGTATAAGAATAAAATATACAAATGAGATGAACTGAAATTGCAGAAATGTGTGATTTTGAGTTTCAACATAAATAAGTTTTTGAAAAGTAATGGGTTTATAGCATTTTTCTACCTTAGTAATTTCGGGGACGAAATTCTTTTAAGGGGGGAAGAATGTAACGACCCGGATTTTTCGAACAGTTTATTTTAAATATTTAATATCGTTTAGATATTAAATAAAATAATATAAAAGAAATTTTATATTGAGTTATCAATTTAAAATTGATATATGATTTATTTCGAATATATATAATTATCGAAATACGAAATTGAATTTATTTGAATTCAAAGCCAACACTGAATTGGAAAAGTTTAGATGACCAATACAAACTCCAGTTTGAATTAGAATAATAATACTAATTGATTATCGAAGAATTGATTGTTTTAAAAAATTAATTTAAATCAATTTAAATTAATATCTTCTCCATTTGATTAAATGGGGTTTCAATACCTGTTCCAGTGTGTTTAGAATAGCGGTTTTACCTTAGGAATGTCAGCTGTTGGGTTCAGAAAGGAGTTCAAAACCCGTGGGATAATTCAATTAATTTTAATCATCGGTAAATTAAAACTAAAATAAATAAATATAATTTAGAGGCCTTCCTTCTGCCAACAAACCATAACTGTGGCCTTCTCTCCTCTTCAAAAATCCATGGCCTTGCTGTTCGGTTCAACACCGCACCTTTCTTCTATAAATCATGACTAACCGATCCCTTCCCTTCTCTATTTTTTTGTTCCCCTTCGTTCAGTATCCAGGAAGAGGAAATAAAAGCAAAACTGTCCATTTCTTCTTCTGAGATCAAAGCTTCACAGTGAAATGGTCGGTGCTTCCTCAACCTCCACTCAACAATTCAAAATCGATTTCTATAAAATCCAATACTATGAAAAATCGTTCGAAATCAGGTTATGACTTCTTGAGGGCTAGGGCTTCGAATCCGTGAGCATCAGGAGAAGTGCGATTTCATTCACAGGTACGGGGGGCGCAGTGGTCATCGCGGTGAAGAGGCGACTGTGGAGATGGGTTTTGGTGGGATACGTTGTTGATGAAAGTCGATTTGATTTTTGTAGCATGACTTGGGGTATCACGACTTCCTGTGATGAGCAAACGAATGAACTGGACTTCGACGGTGAGATTTGTGAAAGAAGGAACGAGGTCCTGTAATTTCAAATGGAAGTGGAAACTGATCGAACTAGGTCAGCGATGGTTGTTTCAGCAGCAAGGATAAGAGCAGGATCGTGAAGAGAAAACAGGAGTCATGATTTTCAACTGGGGAAGACGATCGATGATGAAGCTAGTGGGTGGAAACGTGGAGTAAGGTGATGTGTTCTTGCGTGAAAAATCAAAGTCTGGAAATGGTGTTTAAATTGTATTTCGGATTTGGCAGTAAGGTGTTAAGAGTTCTAACTTGGTTTTGGTATGTAATAGCTCAATGCGAGGTCTGATGGTTGAATACGTGATGTGGAGAGTTCGAACAGTGGACTAGGTATGGGATATTGATGGAAGAGTTGGTCTGGATAGTGGAGTGTGGCATTGCAGCGACACGGTGGTGATATAACAACACCATGCTAGTGAGTGATAAAGGAATTTTGAGATTTTTAAGGTATATTTTTAGTTTATTCTTAATTTAAATTTATATTGATATTGATATAAAAATTTGTAGTTGATTTAATCAATTTGAATAAACTTGTAGGAATTAGCATATTAGTTAGAACTGAATTCGTACATTGTTGAGAGAAAAGAAAATATAATATTAGTTGTTAGTTAAATACTTTTGATTAAATTATTGGATTGGAATTTGAAACTGTGGATCAGTAATGCGAGTAGTTATGTTGATGTACACTAAGAGAACCCGTACTAATGGATCTAAACCCTACAAAGGAAAATTGATTGAATTATGATTGAGTATTAATGAAGGTTAATGTCAGATTTTTATATCTAGTTTATAGACATAGTGAAAATTTTAAACTTAAATTTGTTAAGCTAGTAAAAACTAGGAAGATTAGTAAAAGAAAAATTTAATATTATTATATTTTAACATAAAACCCTGTCAATTTCATTTAGCTTATTTATAAAAAAATGGATTTTTCTTAGGCGAAGAAAAATCCAATGGAATCATCCGTTTGGAGTTCGAAGACTCGAAAATCGGTGAATATAAACTGAAATTGATACAAGTGCAAACTGAAAACCCTGGTGAGTAAATCCCACTCACCTATTATTTAGAATTATTTTTATATGGTAAAAATAATTGTTGTTTCTTGTCTGAATGCTTTCTGGTTGATTTAAATATATTAGTTATTTAGGGTTGACTATTATATATATATTGGGTTGATGATTTGGATTGTTCCCGCAGTCTCATTAGCGGATGCCCGCAGTCTCATTAGCGGATGCCCGCAGTTTCATAGCGGATGATTTCCCTATGCGCCCCACAAATATATATATATTAGTGGATGACCTTCATACCGCGATATCCTACCTCGAAGTAGGATAGGTATTATTTATGTTGACTAATATATTTGGATGCAGGAAAATAGGTTGGAGGGATCCAACGGGATCCCTCAAAAATATATTATCTGTTTGTTTATTTGTTTGCATATATACTGTCATATATGATGAGTTAGAAAAATAAATAATTAGTTGTTTGGTGTTTAAATATCACTGGGCCTAAATGTTTATATTTAAAAATATCATGAAAAGGAATTTTTCAGATTTAAACAGGAGATTCTATTTTTCTAGAATAGAATTTGAAATTTCGAATAGAATAGAAATATTAACTTGTTTTTAAATAATAAAAACAAGTAGTTCATTTATAAACGAAGTTTATAAAGGAAGTGAAAGGAATTATCATTGGATAAATTCAGGAAATTAAAACACAGGTGTGAATTTAGAAAAGGGAAATTTATTTTTCCGAAGTAGAATTTTTATTTCAAATGAATTGAAATGGACTTGTTTAAATATATAAACAAGTAAAAGAAATGGTGCTTGTAAATGAAAAGGAAAAATTATCATTTGGATAATTCGTATATTTAAATTCAAATGTGAATTTAAAAATAGAAATGGGAAAATCGTTTTAAAGAAATAAACGATGGAATTTATTCTGATGTTCAGAATATAAATTGAATGAAAATAAATCGATAAGGATTTTTGATTTGAATTCGATTAATTCGAATTTATTTAAGTAGAAGTTAAATTGAATATGAAAATAAGCTGGGTGTTATATTTATAAGTTATTATAAATAGAAATTTCCAAAATGAGATTTTGGTTTTAAAAAGAGAATTGAAATGGAATTTGAATATAGAAAATTCAAAGAGAATTGAAATGGAATTTGAATATAGAAAATTCAAGGAGAACTGAAATGGAATTTGAGTAAAGAAAATTCAAATATAGAAATTCAAATGCGATTTAAATATAGAATTTGAATATAGAAATTCAAAAGGGATTTAAATATAAAATTTGAATATAGAAATTCTATTGGGATTTGAATATTGAATTCAAATAGAATTGAAATGGAATTTGAATATTGAATTCAAATAGAATTGGAATGGAATTTGAATAAAGAAGATCGAAGTATAAATAAATTTATTTCCGAGTTAGAGAAAATCGACAATTTTAGAAGATCGGAAATATTATGTGGGATTGGAAAAATGGATTTGATATATATTAAAAATATATCAGAATGGAGTTTAATTTATATATAAACAATGTCTAAAGGTTTATATATTAAATATAATTAAAACGAACTCGCCACAGCGCTGCAGTTCGTAAATTGGCGTTTCGAACTTCAGTTGAGTATATAGAACTCAAATTAAGTCGGAATTCTTTGAAACAAGAACCGTCAGGACCAGTTAGATAATAGTTTTCTAATGGAAGAGAAAAATCTGGATTTCGTCGTGTAGATTTTGAGTTATGTTAAAATCAATATTTCAGAAAAACAGCGCCATAATCGTTTTAAAAACGATAACGGTTTATTTAAATAAATAAAAGGATTTTAAGGAAATAAAATCCGAATTGGCATTAGAAGATCCAGACTGCAAATACAAAATAAACATGAACTCCAGTGAAGTAAGTGAAATGATTTTTGAGGCAAAAATCATATTTTTAATTATTAAATAGAATTAACTAAATTGGAGAATAATTAGTTAAAGGAAATTTGAATCGAAATTGGGTTTTTGGATAAGTGAAAGAGATTGAGAATTTATATTCGAAATCAAATATATAACTCGAGTTAAAAATAGAATTAGACTGGTTCATGAGTAGATTAAAATATATTTGAACATGTTATGTTCAAAGTGAAATTGGCAAAAGAGTTAATTAGCAAACTGATTAATGAATTAAGTTAAAACGATTGAATCAAGTTGACTTTGAATAAGTAAATTTAACTTGTGACTACATATTCGAATCGAATATGAAAACTGAGTTGGAAAATGGAAATTCAATTAGTTTATGAGTAAGTTGAAATATATTTGAAACATGTTATATTCAAATACACAAGTGAAATAGGCAAAGAGTTAATTAACGAGTTGAGTTAAAACGAGTGTATTAAGTTGAAATGAATTAGAAATGTATGGATACACATGAGACAGGTATGGAATGAAGTCAATGAAGATATATATATATATATAATGCCCGACAAAAAGGTATGTATTTAATTCACATATGGGTTTTTATGTGCCATATCGGCACGCTGCTTGGCTTTTTTATTTTCTTTTTAAATAGAGAGGCCTGTGTGGCGGTTTGGAGATTTTCCCGATGCTCCCAGTACAAAGGAGGTTATGGCGAATTTTTCTGGAAATTTAAGGAGTTAGAATATTTTTAAGAAAATTTGATAACTAGAATCTATATATCGATATGTATAGAATCGATAAGGAACGATCTTAAAAATAGAATAGCATAAACAAAAAGGAAATCGATGAATTAAATATAGTAAGAATAAGTAGAGAAAGATATATATGTTAAAAATGAATAATTGGTTTTATGGTATTGATTATTCGAGGTAAGCGGTCTTGTCTGTTATGAAGTTAATAATATTTTCAGTCAAGGTCTGAGCGGTAATTATACCCCAACTCGATTGATTTCATTATTAGCTGAGAAACAGCAAGATTCAGTCTCGAAGAGAAATGTTTAAAGAGATTTAGTCGAATGCAGTATTTTGGGTTGTCGTGACGATGTTTTACATAACATTCGTTTTAATCCAAGTAAGTAAAAGTTGGACATAGAATAATAAATATTTCCTAAGTATAGAAATAAACGAGTCGAAAAAGAGACAGGTAATTGGAATATTTTCCAATTATAAATAGAAGATGTTTTCTAAGTACAGAAAATAAAAGAAGGCGATATATGGAAATGTTTTCCAGCATTAATAACATATATTTTCTAAACATAGAAAATAAGGAAATATGAATATATATATATGTTGATGATTTGATCGATAATTCCATTTGGAACTAAGATCGTTGTGTGTACGTGGACATTTTTCATTTGATAGTTAAATCACCGACTATCAAAGTTTTGACCATTTTAACGTTGTTAATATGGAGAGACTGGTTGGATTATTATCCGAAGAACCACTCCGTATTGGCATAAGCGTTGCGAACCAAGTATGCTGAATACTGAAGACGGAGTAAAGTGCAACGGCTGTTGTATTAGTCCTAGGTAGACATTGCCTAGGATGGATGTACTGAATAGTGCCTTCGGTTTCGTTCAATCCCAGAACGAACGTATATGGATGAATGTCTGACAGAATATTTCCAATGATCGCATATCTTGGACTGTACAATTATATATGGTGGCAGCGGATTTATTCCCTTAGCATAATATCCAGAATATTTGTGCAGATCAATTAGTGATTAACGGATCTGATAATGTGGTATTCAAAGTGATCGTGTTATCAATGAATGGAAAGTAATCGTAGCCTCTGGCCTCAACAGCCGGGAAATGACAAAAATCGGACAGGCAACATGGCTATGTGGTTAGCTCCCATTAGGGTGTATCATCACCTATCTAGAGATTCATTTAATTCCTTATTCTATTCGATGATGTCCCATTCAGAAAACGGTTGCTGATCCCAAACGTTGGTGATATACATTCGATATACTCAAGCGAAATGAGTGGTCGGTCATGTGTGGCTGACTTGCAAGATGTTATTGTTGAACTCGGTGTATTCTCCTCTAGAGATACACCAGCGGCAGGTGGTTCCATACCTTGTCATAGTTGGAAATCCATTACCCAATAAGTGCTTGCAGTTTATGATATTATATTATATATGTAGAACGTGAGATGCAAGCATTTCACTAAGATTCTATTTATTTGATTTAGACACTATTATAATGTCAAAGAGTTTTGATATAAAGACCCTTTTGGATTCTCATAATGGGAAAACCCGTTTCGTGTTATACGGCGTGGTCTTATGAGATATCGTTTATTTCTCAAGCTGTTTAAAACTGTTTACTCATACCAGTCCCATGACTGACCCAGAGTTTATTTTTCTATGTTTCCCTAAACTCTTAGGTGCCCAAATTTGTACGGGCAGTCAAGTAGTTCAGGTATTTCCAGATATTCTTGGAGGAGCTTGGAGCAGGAGGCTTCAGCGTTAGTTATCTAGTGTTATTTCCGCTATGTTGTAAGTTGTACTCTGATAGTGATACTCTGATAAGTGTATGTTGTATAGTTGAAATTTTGTATTTCAAAAGTTATGATATATTATATTTTGTTCCGCTGCGATGTGTGATTCTGTGTTGTTATTTCTGTTCTTCTTCTACCTTTTTCTTCTACAAAAAAAATGATTCGTATTTTTGTGATATTTGGGTTGGATGTATGGTGTATGTAGTCAACTCTTATATTACGGATTTGCGGGCCATTACAATCAGCTTGGTCTACAATGTTTTCCATGTTTTTAATCTTAGAAAGTGTGCTCAAGATTTAGAAACTATGATGGATCTAAGGATGCTGGAAGACTTAGTAGTGGGTCCAGGTATGATCATTAATAGACATCTAACTAGGACTGTCGCCTAAGATAAGAATATGCTAAGGAACAAGATAGTCAACTTAGTGAAAGTTTAGTGGAGTGACGATGATGGTACATTTATCTTTATGCTTGTTTGATTGATGTGTTCCCTTTTAGTAGTTTTGAAGATCAAATTCTTTAAGAAAATGAGGATGTAACATCCCTAATTTTACTAGACATTATTTAGAACATTTAACTGGGTAAATAAAATAAAAATATAAGTTAATGATGAGAATGAGATTTGATAATTAATGAGCCGAGCCATAGTTACTGAATTAATTAGATCAACTCGTAATGTGTAAACAAGAAGGAGAAATATGAGATGAGGAAAATAGAGAAATGATATATCCTGTATACATAACCCTTACTACCTCCCATATCTCACTTCACACATTCATTCTTGCAAAACTAAAAGACACTAGGGTGGGCCATAGCTTTATGAAGATAAGGCAAAATACAAGATAGAGAGGAATCAAGTTTATGAACAAATCTCAACTTTCCCTTAAAGCGTTTAAGATGAATAAAAACATTCACTCTTACTTATGCTTATTGATTCGGGGTTGTGGCCAAATGTGAATTATTATTATGTTCATATGTTTTTTTATGCCAAGTTTAGATGATAGATGTTCGTACATGTATGCTTGTTGATGATAAGTTCCATTGTCATGAAGGCTTTTTGTTTTAAAAAAAAAGAGCACTTCAATAACAAAATAACATGGTACAAGTTACTAGATGATTAAGGTGTCATAAAACAAAAAACCAATAACAAATACTTTACATAAAGGGCCACATAAATCAGGCTCGAGAAGAAAAAATATACATATCACGCACTTAAAAATAAAAGATAAATTAAAAATAGCAAACCCGCGTGCAAAGCAAAAGCAAAAACTCCCCAAATATTCTTCTCTAAAACGAAGGGTCATGGCAGTCAAAGATAAGTATTCATTAATTTTGGCTGAAAGGACTCCGAACCAGCTGCTTCGAACTTTAAGGTGAGTACAATTCCTATCTTTCTCCTTGCATCAAGTTCATGTATAATTTCTTTAATTTTCGCAAGGATAAATTTGGCTCTAATTTCTTTAGAGACATAGATGTTGTTAAAAGCATGTTTACATCTTCCCTTCAAAATTTGAGTAACTGCTGAAGTGATACAATTATGAATCGACTTTGAAGATATTTATTTTGAGAAGTAAACTTGATTAGGTTTGTTATTTCATCAAATAGAAGATAATTATTCTTAGTATAAATCTGTAAATTAGTCTTAAGAAAATCCCATATGAATTTCGAATAAGGGCATCGAAAGAACAAACGATCTCTATATTCTTGGCAATGGTTGCACAGTTTACAAATATTGTTTGCAAAATTCATCGATTTTTTAAATCTATTCATGGTAGACAGTTTACTGAGACATGCTAAATATGTAGTAAAAGCACATTTTTGAACCACAGGCTTTCTCCAAATAAAACTTTCCCATTCGATATATGTATTTTGAGGTAAAATCAAAAGATAAGATGATTTGATAGAGAAATAACCATTTGAATTACCGGTCCATGTCTAGTAGTCCCTCTTTCGTTATTATAAATTTTTAATTTGTTTAATCTCTTCTGCAGTTCTTCTGGGAAAATGAAGAGTTCCTAACTTCCAAGATCCATTATGAGTAATAATTAAGCCATTACAATTCGGACTTCCACAATCAACCATGTGTTGCCAGCCCATGTTAGAAATTAAATTTTGGCCATAAATCTATGGGTCGAACCAGAGGTGAACCATTAGCTATATTTTTATTGAAGAGATTTATATAGTATTCATTAGCTTTCAGCATCATTTTCCAAGTATAAAAAGCATTACCATCTAAGTTCATAACCCGAAAATTCCTATTGCTTGCATATATACTTTTCATCCACTTAGCCCAAAGAGTTTTTCCTTGAAGCGACACCTAAACTGATTTAAGAGCCATAACTTTGTAACACCCTGTAAAATATACCCTAAATAGTCATAGATGATTAAATTAAAATAATAATAAATTAAAAAATATTTATGGGCTGAAAATAAGAATTTTGAAAAATTGAGAATTGGGCCACAAAAGTATTACTGCTGCATTTGTGGCGAGATTCTGATCCATTTACATATTTTAATTGCTAAAAAGGAGTTCGTATGAAGAAGTTATGATTAGAACAAGTTATATATGAATTGTTTACGCACAAGGTTTGGAATTCAAATTGGAAAAATAAATATAGGGAATATAATGTATATTAATTGGCATAAAAAGAATATTCCATGAGAATTTAAATTGTGTGTGTGTACATACATATAGAGGGGGACACGAATAATTAATTTAAGGAAGGTAATCAATCAATTAAATCAATATTTAATAAAATAGGAAAACGACCAGGAAATAAACCTTCCTGGGCAAAACCGACCCAAAGTGGTTGACCGCTTACCTGAAAGGATGTCGACTGCTAGTATCGACCACCCTTCAAGGGAGTGGTCGACCTCTCCTAGTGTATTTTGGTGTAGAAAGTATGTTTTTATAGGGATTTTATATAATTTGCAAACACTACTATTTGGATTTAATCTAATAGATCCTACGGTCTTTACTAACACTTGCAGCTATATATACCACCTACTTAGGCCCTCCCAAACCCTAATCTATTTTATTCTTCACGCCTCCATTTTGCCATTAAAATTCCAAGAAATTTCAAAGAAAACTTTAGGTTTTCTTCTAAATCCTTAATATACATTTCTTTTCTTCTCAATTCTGGTTTTGGATTAGATTTAGATTTATATTATGGAATTCCAAAGATTTATATATACGACTCCTATATCTTGATTCTTACATATAGATTAATAAGAATCGAAGAACGTTTTATGTGAAGGATTGGATCTAAAAGCAAACACCATTCAGATATCCATTTATTTTAGTGGAAATTGGTCTCGCATCTTCCTTTCTGAAAATCTTTCACTGCACATCACTCTCTAAGTTCTAATATAAAGCATGTCCTTGTTTTACTATAGCAACGTATTTTCATGTTTTTTTCGTTGATGTATAAAAAAATGCAAAAAATTGTAAATATTCACGTAAGTATTATGGGTAAAAAATAAAGCTGAACTAACATCAATTTCAGCTGATAATTGCTAATATTTCAGTAATTATTCACCCAGATTTTAGTTGAAAGACAAACGAATAATTTTTGATATACCAATAATTATACATATATAGTTGTTGATATATTAGCAACTTTTTACAGTAGATGAAAGTTGCTGAAATATCAACATTTTTTGTGAATTATTGCTGATATTTCTGCAGGTATTCACATAATATATAATTGAAAGGCGAATGAATAATTGCTGAAATATCAGCAAATATTGCAGATAGTTGCAACATTTGCAGCATAATCTAGAGTTTAATTATTTTTATTACGCAATAGTTGCATGAAATTTACTAACTTTTTGAATTAGTTGCTGCAATGTCAGCAATTATATGAAAATTTGCATAAAAAAATATGTAATGCGCATTTTTTTCGGTTTTGAATCATTTTATTCGTAGTTTTATTGCATGAATACGATGATGGTTATGTTTTGGGTTTAATTTTGAAGTTTGGTAAATTTTTACGTTGTTTTTTGTTAATTTTCGAAAAATAAGAACCTAATTTATAAAGTTTTTAGATAGAGATTTTTTTTTGTATTTTGAAACTTAATAGTAGGGTTGCAATGGGTCAGGTCGGGTCGGATCAAGTCGAGTTCGGGTTGATTTATAAATGGTTTGGGTCAACCCGTTTATTAAACGGGTCATTTTCCCCCTAACCATAACCCGACCCGTTTAACTAAACGGGTCGGGTTGGGTTCATCCGTTGACCCATTGGCAAATACTGCCTGCTAATATAAACAGCAAAAGAACGAAATCACTAACAGGCATCACCATTATATAATTACCAACATACAGCAAGTTAAAAATCACCAGCAGGAACAAGTTACAAAATCACCCACAGGCAGCACGTATATAAGCATGAAATCACCATATCCAAAAATCATTCTCCATACATAAGAATATATAAGCATGCTACATACATAAAGTACTAACAGTATGGAAGAGATACAATTATTATAAATAAAATATAACTAACAACACATAAAAATAAATTAGTAAAATATAACAGCTTACACAAGAATATACGAGCATATTGATTACCACATATATAAAAGAATAACACAAACAACATACATAAAAGACTAACGGTGTGGAAGAGACACAACATATAATCGGGTTTGGCGTGTCAAAATAGGGTTAGCTGGCCAACCCTAAACCCACCCGTTTATAAGCAGGTCAAATTCGGGTTGACTCGAAAATTGTAACGACCCAGAAAATCTGAACCAATTTAAAAATTTTAAATTGGCTAAAATAATGGATTTTAAATATTTAAAATAAATATTTTAAATAATGGCGATGAAAACTGAGTTCGAATCGAAATTTGAAAACGAATATAATTAATTATAATTATATATAGAATTGAAAATGGCGCGGTAGTTCGATAATTCGATTTCAAACTTCAATTGAATATACCGGGTGCAAAACAATCCGGATTTTAGTGAAACCAAAAATATTTAATTATGTTCTGCTATTATCTGTTTCTGTGTTATATTCCAAAGATAACCCTTGTTTCCGTCTGTACGGGATTTCGGGTCGTCTCAAAAATGATCCGCGAAATAAACGGGTCGGGTTGACCTAATAATTTCCATGCGGGTTTTGGGTCGTGTAGGAAATTAACAGCCCTATTTAATACGTACTTGAGCCAAACTTACTCTTTTATGAAAATGGTTTCGTTGAGATCCGAGGTCTTTTGGAAAATGATATTTCCATGTGTTAAATTAAATCGATAAGATATAAATTGATTTCAAACAATCAAATCCATTGATAATAATTTTTTATTATCGTATATATTCATATAGAATTTTATATAGCTTCAAACTAAACAAATTTGGATCTTAAACTCAATAGTTTAATTTTCAAGTTAAAACGACATCTAAATTCTCATTCAATTAAATTCCGAGTCGTTAACTCCTAAAATTAATTGTGTTAAATATTTAAATCAATTAAATATTTACTGTTAAAAATCTGAGTCGTTACAATATTGAACGATTATTGGCAATGGGAGCACAACGTTAGTTTTCAGGTATGTTAGGTAGCTTAGACTGTATGCATCAACGGTGGAAAAATTATCCGATTGAATTACAGGGCCAATACTCAAGACACCTCAAAAAGGATACTCTTGTATTGGAAGTTGTTGCATCGTTTGATATATATATGTTTGGCAAGCGTTCTTGGGGCACCGGGTTCGCTAAATGATATAAACATTTATGACAGTCTTATTTATTCAACCACTTATGCAACGATGTAGCACCTCCATCCAACTACAAAATAAGAGGCGTAGATTATACCATGGGTTATTATTCAATGGATGCCATTTATCCAAAGTGGAAAATTGTTGCGCAAGCTTATCAAGGCCTAATAATACTAAAGAGACAATTTTCACAAAACAACAAGAAAATTTGAGAAAAGATGTTGAACGAACTTTTAGAGTGCTTCAAGGAAGATTTCATATATTATGAAAGCAGGTACACTAGTACGACCCAACAGTGTTATCGAACACCATGTATTGTTGTACAATTTTACATAATATGATTAGCGAAGAAGAATGTAATGGATATGAGCTACAACTTCGAAACTATCATGACGTTGCTATTGCATTTCAAAAAATCATGCAAAGACCCTAATACATTTGTCGAGTACATGCAGCGAATTGGAGATATTCGAGATCCATGGGCTCATCTCGACCTTAAAGAAAATCTATTGTAGCATTAGTGGAAACATGTAGGAAGTCAATCATAAATTAGACATTTCAGTTTATTTCTTATTTCAGTTTTATAATTTCTATCATTTTTCTATTACACTGGGAAGTTGGCGAATTTGTCGTATGTGTTGTTTGTTTGTTCATCGAATATCATTTACATCACGTAGGGGTTTGAATGTTTGTATTTACTTATAAGAACAATGAGACATATACAACTCTTTACAAATGCAACCATTAACAAGTAACATACACAAGCACTGATAATATGATATGTAGTACTGATATAGTTCGATGTGAATAGAAGTAGTAACGTGCAACAAATACAAGCAATGATACTAAGATATGTAGTTAGTACAGATCCTGCAGATTTCTGTTCCGTCTATTAAACTCCTCAATTCATTTTTCCGTATGCTTTCTTCGCACTGGTATTCAAGTTGCAACTAATTAGAAGCAAATCATCCATATTTTGTTGATGAGCCAATTCTTATCTCCTTAACACTAACTCTTCAGCATGCTCCCGCTTTGATTTAGCACGATCGCGTTGTCGTTCTAAATCTCTCTCAAGTCTCCTTTCCTTCTTTGCTTTGATGTATTTTTGCGTAGTTTGTTCGGCGGTAGCAAGACTTTCACTGATTTGTTCATAATATCTAATATACACTATACCATAATGACCATTTGGTAACCTTTTTTTTTCACAATTGCCAACACTTATTTGTGTTGTAGGGTAATAACAATAATATGCGTTGCTATATTAAAAAAGTGTTGCCAAAAATACATAATTATAATTTTTCTATTGCCAACGCTTATTTATGTTGGTAGAGCTGGTTTCTGAGGGCAAAAAGGTAAACTAACGTAAGTAACACTATTTCCCTTTTTCATTTCTTCCGTCCAACGCTTTCTCAATGAACGGCCGCTAAATCAGAAATCGATATCAAAAAAAAAAACGGATCCAAGAATCCGTTCCAGCATCAAAGAATCGGATTTTGGGGGAGAATCGATTTGGCTTCAGCGAACATCGTTTGAATTTCGATTTCAGGTATCTGATTTCATCGTTCGAATCTGAACTATTTGAATGATTTCAGATTTTTTAGGTACTTCGTTTGATTTTCTTCTCACTTTACATCAATCGTTGTTTGATAATGAGTAATATAGAATAGCAAAACAAATTGATTTGCTAGCCAACACAATACCGTTGTAATCCCTAAGTGCTAAATTATTTTTTTGTATTTAAATTTCTTGTTGAATTAAATTACCATTCAGATAATATGGTTATAACTGCACTGGACGGATGAAATTACAACTTTGTTTATATTCCCACTTGACATTTCTTCCATCTGAAAAAGAAAAGAATTCAAAGTTGGGTTTCTAAAACACTATATACAGAACACATCACTAACAGTAATGTAGTTGTGGCCTCGTAAAGCAATTAACCATACCCTCATTGAAATAACAATTATAAAAGAACAAAAGCATCATTTTCCAATTATAATTATTGTTCTAAGCTATATTCAAATAGACCAATTCAAAAACTTAGTGTTCGTTCTACAGAGAAGAATCTGATCTTAGTGTATGGTGGTTTTAATCATTCTCTACTAATGTTGAGTGTTGGAAATTTGTCAAAATTAATTATATTAGTGGAATTAGTTTAACTTTGTTATTTCAATGTGCATGAAAGTGGAAAAATTAACTAAAGTAGTTTGGCTAAATCATTCTTTTTTATATAGGATGTTTGAAAATGATTTAGAGATGCAAGTTTTCTATTGATTTTTGTTGAGTATAAATATTTGGATATGCTAAAATGAATTGATATACTGGACTGTCTGCTTCAAAGAATGAAGGAGATTGCAGTTGAAATGGAGTGATATCATTGGATTTGTGCTCGCATTCAGGTATAAATTTCATTTTGGTCTTTATTGATTTCATCCGAAATTTTGTTCGATTTGTGTTACTGTCTATGTGAAATAATGGATTGTTAATATTTTTTTTTTTTAAGTTTGTTCAGGGAACAACTCGCATTCACATTATATTTTGGGGATTTTGTTCGATTTATGCTCGCATTCACTTGCTTTCAGCTCGCATTCAGGTATAAATTTTGTTCGATTTAGTTATGTTCCTTGTAATGAAAACCATTGTCCGTTGTTAGAGTTTGTGGAAATCGAAGAAACATATATTATCGATTTGAAGAACGATTTTTGTGGTACTGAATGTTGTATTCAGGAATAGAGAGATAGCAAAACTGAGCCTTACGGCTCAGTAAAACTGAGCCGAACTGCTCAGTTTTACTGAGCCGAACGGCCCATTTTTACTGAGCCTTAGGCTCTGCTCAGTTTTGCTGATATGGTAGTGATTTCAGAATTGGAAGGAATGACAAGGTGGAGTTGTTGAGCATGATTCATATGGGCTATGTGCATGTCACTATAGGGCAAGGCATTCAGATTAACTTGTGGTTCAAAGTTTGCAGGCGTAGGAATGGTTCTAGAATTAATTGGCATGACTTTATAAAGTTGTTGTGCATGATTCATTTTTCCACTGTGCTAATTCATTTCTTGTAAATGCAGGCTAGCAGTGGCTGGTTTTTTATCCTTAGCCGGGTTGTTGCTTCTAGTATGTAATATTCAAATTTCTTTCCATTATATTGTTGAAGATACAACACTAGATATTGTTTATCAGAGCAGGACATATCTATAATAAGTTCGCCATGGTAGCCTATATGTAAATGATTTTTTTTTGAAAGAAACAATGCATGTAGTTGTCCATGATAGTTAGAATGCAAAAATGTTGTTTTGTAAAAGCTGAAATGGATAAATATAGGAAGATAAGAAATTATGGGTGTGTTTATTGTTATGCCAGATAGGTATTTTGAAAGAGGCAAGCTAGTGAAAGGAGAACATTTTTTTACGTTAGGAAAAAGGTATGAGAAAGGGTTATTGGGAAGGGGATTATACTTATTTGGATAACTATTACATGCTAAATGGATACCACAATAGCAACCGCTGCTTAATCCATTAATTACAATATGAGATTGGATAATAACAAAACATTACAAACCACGTGATAGCATGGTATGAGTGAAAGCATGTCACACTATACATATAAGTTACAAACCGCTTGATTTATAACTTTCACTTATGTTTACATGTTCAATCATCCTTAGTTTTTCATGCTGCAGTAAGTGCTTATATGTAAGAATGAGAAATAACTTCTATGCTGCATATTTGTTCTTTTCCAGACTAATTCCGACCTTCGTGTAAAGCGAGACTGTCCTGCTCTTCTTGTCGCAAGTTCTAAATTTTCTTTATTCATGCCCTCAGAAGGTATGCAAAACTCTAAATGAAAACCTTTTATTCACTTGTTTTACCAATATAACTTCTCATCTAACGCATGTCCTCTATCTAACACATATCAACGTACTCACTTCTATTAACATACAATGATATAGACTATTCAATTAATATTTTCTTTCTAAGTTTTCTTTTTAACCTAGTTGAATTTTGTAACTACATACATACAGTTCTATCACGAACAAAGCTGAGAACATAGATTGTAAATTTCAGAATTTGCGGCGTCATTCCGCATATAACGACAGTTCAATTCATAATTACAACAACTGATGGTGTGCTAATTATGCTACTGAAACCCTTCTCATTAGTTTATGCAGCATCATCCTAAACCTGGTAATCCTTGTTGTAACTTTCAAACACCTGCCAGACCATAATTCAAAAATGAGCACAATACCTTATTAAGGTGTAGCATGGACAATTATGGAGACAGCAGTGGTGATGCATGCATGAGAGAGTCAACTATGTTCACTCTTTGCATGTCATTAGTAAAAACATATGCGCCTGACCAACATATGAAAACCGTTGCCTTGGCCCTCCGATAGAGCCTGTAGCGATAGATGACATTAACTTCAATAATGTTTCAAGGATTCATAGATTGGTTAAACAACTAAATAATTAAACATGAAATTTCAAGCTGCCTTCTTTGCAAAAGCAGCAAATACAGGCAAAAATAGTAATAAAATACAACTAAAATATTGAATTTTATCACGACTAAATTGTAAGATATTTTTACCTTTAAATTTCATCATTACATCCTAAATAGACAGAAATAATTCTGATATAATATTGGTTTTTATAAAGTAGGCACAGTAATGAGCTAAGAGATCGACATCAATTATATATATTGACAAATGGTAAAGTAAAAATATATGAACATGAATTTATGCAAGGGGATTTGTTTCCAAGCTACTCTTATCTTCAAATATATGAACATTCTGCCTTCATAAAGAATAAAATTTTGGCGTCGTGCATAAATACGCATAATTTAAGATGTCATTTCATGGAAATCAGTTATCAAAAAAGTCAGTTGTCTATCTTTAAAGAAATGGATTAAACATGTCACTTCTTTCTTAGTAACCAATAAAAAATTCACTTATCGTTTGAAATAGCTTGATTAAAATGATTCAGTGTTATATGTAATCGACTTTGCCAAGTCGATATTAGCAATCTATATTTTATTTTTTCCACGGTTGGTCAATTCAATACAATGGATTTTTTTCCAAAATATTTAAGCTTCTGTTGTAAGCTAGTGTCAAATCCAAATCAAATTGAACATAGCATAATTAATTAAATCAAGCAAAGTCACAAATAGGTTTGGAAACTATATCATGTGCAGTTTCTAGTGTTTAGCGAAGAGTGAGCAGTTTTTGGTTTGCTGCAAAAGAGGTTTACAAATAAATCATATTTAGCTATTGATTTAATAAGAAATATTACTATTTGATCATGTCTATTAAACTATCTAATTTTAAAAAAAAACTAATCAACAACAAAATTATTAATCATATTCAAAAACGACTAAACCCAACAGTAAGTGAAAACAAAATGTACAATTGAGAGTAAACCATTAATATAAGATATTGAATTATTTTGACAATGAATTGCAATATCTGCCAAAATTGTCTTAAACAAAGAACAGAAACTCATGAAATACACAGTAACCCATTTTATTCATGTGAGTAACCCTTATTTGTTCTTCAGTTTCAGTGCGTGGGGAAGTTTGACAATGTTTTTTTTAACTTCCAGTAAGTATCACTTCCATAGAAGAAATGTACATATTTATTTATTATTCAAGTGCTTAATCCAGTGCAGTTATCATTAGAAACTATTTAATGAGGCATTAAAGCTAAGTTAACAACAACTAGTTTAAAACATGTATGCTTTAAACATACTTCCATCTTGATACTGTTGCTGTTTATTTATATTCTGCAGATGTCCTCCTACTCGAGGCCATTGACCGATTATAGTGATTACTTCTTATGGCATTATCCGTCTGTCTATTCAGACGATTCGGGCGATACTCCTCAAATTGTTTGTTCAGCTGAATCTCATACACCACTCCGCTTAGCATTTACGAGAGGAATAGAGTCAAGCTTACAAAGTGATTTGGCATTATTAAGTGTTCAGAATGTGGCATCGCCTACTAGGCCGACAACACCAACAAGATTTCCACTCCTGCCAACATTCGATGTTGGAGAAGTACAATCTCGAAGGTTGTTATGTCATTGTAACATTGAACCAATATTCAGAACATGCTATTTGAATAAAAATGTCGGACGTCGATATTTTATTTGTGCAAACATTGGAACTCTTAGAGGTTGTGGATTCATCCACTGGATTGACAAACCATTATGTGATCGTGGTATGGAATTTGCATTGGAGGTTCTTGAAGAAAATAAAAGGCTTAAAAAGAAGCTTAAATTGCAAGATTTCATCGAGTTCAATAGACAAAAGGCATGTCAAAATTAAAAAGGTATGACTTTGAATTTATAACATTTACTACTAGTTGAAACTTAAATGATGCTATTTAATTAAATGCACGCAGGAAGCAGTAGAAGAAGTGGAGAAAAAGAGATAAATTGGTGGTATAAACTACACAAATTTTTGGATGTAGGGTTCGTTATATGGCTGGAGTTTCACATTAGGTAGTTGTAGACTTCAAATATGAAAATGTCTTGTATTTTGTTAATTATGTATTGTTGTTACTATGCAATTGGATACTTTTTCTTGATGATTATTTGGTTATAATTTGCGTATGTATTGAATTTAGTATTTTTACGTGTTGAAATTTTTTTAGTTCATACTTTGTTATCATCACGAATATGGATTTTTGTTTCTTATTGATTTTGTTACATGTTGTTATGTTGAGATAATATCATAGCTAAATGAATATTAAATATCGCTTACGCTATCCTGTACGCAAATATAAGTGTTACATGTTACCAACTCTTATAACTGTTACAAATGTAATGTTACCAACGCTTATAAGTGTTGGAAACAAATATTTGCCAACGCTTATAAGCGTTGTGAATGAATATTTACCAACGCTTATAAGCGTTGTAAATGAATATTTACCAACGCTTATAAGCATTGCGAATATTACCAACCCCCTCACAGTGACGCATATAAGTGTCACGGAAATTACTAGCGACACTTATACTCGTTGGGAATCCCCTGTTTTGGTGTAGTGATAGTTAGTGCATGTATTTTTCTTTCCCTTGAACTTTCCGCACGATCTGCCGTCGCTACTAGTTATGAATAAGGTATCTTTACGTGCATCCGAACTACCTAGGCTTGATTCATCACCCATCTTCCTGGGTTGGAACTGAAAAGTTGAGTGTTCTTATTGCACTCTTCCTCATTTTTCCTCCTTCGACAATATATCATAGCAATATTACATGTTGAAAGGTTGGTTGTTGTGCTCATGTGCCTGATTTAGTTGTATTTGACGAAATATGTTACAACTAGCTCGATAAATACAAAAATATAAATGAACTAATATAAGAGATATACCCTAGCAATGCCATTAGCCCTGCTTTATTGTCTTACATGCAAATCGACCATTATTTCTTTCCAATGTTAACAATGTAACAACCCAGGATTATTAATAAGTTTAAATTTAATTTATATAATATAATTTGTGTTTTCTAAATATAAGCTGAAATTTTTATATACAAATATTGATTTAATAATCTTTTACATTTCTCTTGTTTTATCAGTATGAGTTTGAAAAATTATTTCAATGATATCACCCAATTTTGACAAATATATATGATATTAAAATATATAGGTATGTATTGTTTTAAAAAGATGCAGTATGTAAGTTTTGCAAATCTATTTTAGTTACTAAAATTTAAAATGTTATATATTTGTGAATATAATAAAGATTGGTAAGTGTTATATATATATATATATATGTGTGAATTTAAAATATTATATTTAATTTTTGAATTTTTTGGTTAAATATAAATTTTAAGACAATAATATTTTGATTAAAAAAGAATTAATTTAGTTAAAACAAGGTTTGTTTTAGAAAAGCAGTAGACGGTTTGCAATATGGTTGCTAGATCGTCTTTCGAATATAATTTATAATTAAATAACTGGTTTAAATAGTCGTTCAGTTTCTGAACGCGTAATCTTAAAATATTTTGTAGGATTTTACTGTAAATTTTTAATTTGGAAAATAAGCACATATTTTTCTAGCGTATTTCAAAGTAACCATGGTCCTTTGACACTTTACGGAATCAAACAACCAGTTTGTTTTATTATTGTTTTGTGATCTGTATACGTTGGTGTACACGATTATAATCTAATTTTGTTATAATAGTAAGAGTAATATAATAAAAATTTATGTTAGATGTAATTTTGGAACGGCACTTGTATTTGAATTCAAACTAAATGGATATTTGTTTCTCACGTGATTTACTTTCCCAACATGTGTCGTTTTTCCTCTGCCAACTCTACCACGTGTTCGTCCATCTTCTTTCCTCTGTGTTTCCTCTTTCAGCTCACACAAACTAAAAGTAGGACCATATAGAACAAGAAACAAGCGGAGCACTCATTATCCTTTTCAGGCACAGCAAATTCTTTTCCGTTTTTTAGTTTAAACCTTGATAGAGAACCCGAGTACATAAATTCGTCTAAACATTGTAAGCACCACCACCAGAGTTGTACGTCGCACCACCCAAGCCCATCACCGGAGTTGTACGCCACACCACCCTAGCCCATCACCAAAGTCGACCCCACCTGTTCCTCCCCTCGTCGGCGTCCTTCACTTCCTCTCCAAAATAATCCTCTTCTCCTTAATCAGCCGGCGTCTATACACATTAAACCTTCTCCCCTTAAAACAGCTCACGGTCCCTTCCCAAAATCAGCAACTCTCCCATCGAAGAACTGGAGGCCTCCTTCGAAAGAAAAAACAACAAACAACAAAAACAAACTATCCCAACTCTCCCTTTTAACAAGCTCCACTGACCCTCTTGCCTTACCTTCGCCTACCAGTCTTGCCTCCGCCATTTTCGGCTTTGTCACCTCCTACTTGCACTTACCTTCTTCCCCTTCTGAGTGTGCAAGTATTATAAAAAAACGTGAAAAGAGAAGCATGCAAGATGATTGAGTAAATGTGTATGTAGGCAAAAGACGCAGGCAACTAGGAAGGAGAAATAAGAAGCTTCCAGGCGTGAATGGACTTTCAAACATGGATGTGGTCTCTGTATGTATCGGGTGCATGGTCTTGGGGGAGGGTGTGTCGGTATGATGGAAGCCTAGAGAAGGTTTGAGTAGGTGACATGAAAAATCACCGTACTCCTTTTAGACAACATGCCTAAATTTTGATCAGTTTGTTTTGAATGCGTTCAGGTGTATCGTAGTATCTCGTTATCGTGCTTGAATGTTGTGAGTTTGCGATCAGTTACTCGGTTGTCTTGCTTGGTTAGAGCGGGCTTGTTTGCATACGCCATGGTTCCCATCCATTTCAACTTATGCGTTTTAGTCGTCGCGAACGGTGAGAATTCTAATTTAAATTTATTTTTGAATCAATATAAACGGTAGATGTTGATTAGTTGATAATTACCATAAAACAATGTTAACTGATTATTTGTGGATATAGATGTTGTATGAAATGTTTGGAATGGACGATTGGGTAGTTGAAACACATTAAACACGGAGCGTTATCGAACGTAACGCTTGCGCACAACAAAATTGGTCGTTTTAATTGTATGTTTACGATAGATGTATCCATATTCATATGGTTGTTTATGGTTGCATCGCACACACTGTAGTTGTGCGATTGTACGGATAATCGATTTAAATCTCCTAGCCATGCAAATAACGATTTTATTATCAAAATTAATAATGTGGAATTTAGTTTGAATTATATTTAAAATTAATCAGAAATATAAATTAATTAACAATGTCGTAAAAAGAAATATGATTTAAATTTTGTACACAAATAATGAATTTTTATGTAAATAGTTGATTTCATAACGATAATCGAACGAGTTTTGAAGGAAATATTATTCGATTAAGTTATATTCAGAAATTTAAAAATGATATTTTGAGATAAAGTTGTTCCAAAGGGGAATATAAAATATTATTTTGAAAAGATCTGGAAAATGGTTCGAAATTCTATGTTAAAAATGATAAAATGACTTTTGTAAAAAAGGCGAAGAAGTTTCTGAAATATTTCGAGGATTTATACTAGATCAGTTTGGTTATTATGCAAATTAATTTAAATTTGAATTAGATTTCAATTATTTGAAGTTTAACTGACCAACCTATGTTCGTGAAACAATTTTGGAATTGAGTTGGGTTTGAAATATAGATTGGATGCTGATTTGAAATATGTAAGCATTGGTTCTGTGCAATGATTGCTAACGAATTGTGAGAAATCGAACTAGTATTGAACTAGTATTGAAAAATATCATTTTAAGATTTCGATTCAATTTGAAATGAGTATTTGATGATTTGAAAGGATGATTTCATGCAAAGTGATTTTGGACCCCAAATGTAAATATAAAATATTATTTGAAAATATGGTTTTAAAAACTTAGTTATGGAAATTTAAGTTTATTTTGTAAAAGGTTTAGACGATTTATATTAAATCGTTATATGGTTTAAATTGAACGCGTCGCGTAGCGACAGTTCTTTAATATCGATTATAATTTTCAAATGATTATAACTTAAGCAATTTAAATCGGATTGACGTGGAACGAGAAATGTCGGAATTCTACAAATAATAATTTTTGAATAAAAAGGAGATTTTCAAATTCGAACGTATGGTTTTCAAGAGATGTTCAAAATAAAATTGGAAAGTGTCGCTCTACGTGCAGTTCGGCGACTGTAAAGGAAAATCGAATAAAATGGACTTGTATAAGTTATTAAAAATTTGGGAAATTTACGATAAATTATATTTTATTATTTTAAGGTGATGTGAGTTGAAATATTTGAATTTTGAACATCTAGTTCATCTAAATAGCCATTTTCAGCACTTTCAGTAACGCTTTTAACACTATTATAATTTGTTCTTGAAAATGATTTGGTTTTAAAGATTATAAACCGTGCATTATTGTTTAAAACTTTGGAAAGGAGTTGGTTAAATATTTGAAAGATTTTGGAAGATCTTAAAATTATTTCATATGAAATTTTGTTTAAATTCTACTATTTTTAAATAAAATATTGGAAGTTAGAAACGTAAAAGAAATAGGTTCACTGGAGTTAGTCAAATATTGGGCATGGGAAGGAAATTATAAATTGTTACGGCAATCTAATATTTGCTTGAATTTGTGAATTGATATCGGATTTTAAGTCGATAAACTGTATTTGAAATATCAGGTGTTCGAGTTATCATGAATATAATTTAAAGCCAAATTTATATTTGGTAATTTTGAAACCTATGAAAGGATAACGACGAAACAAGGAATTATGTTCGAAACATAAGGAGGGAAATTTGAATATTGAATCTCCAAAGAGTACTTAAAGGGTAATGGGTTATATGAGATGTAGAATAAATCCAAACTAGATTATAAATTGATAGATAACTATTTGGAAGGAGATTTGAATTGAAAACCCGTGTATTCCATAGCTATTGTTTAAAATGTGCTTATTACTTGAAATGATGGGGATCAAATATATGTTCGAAAACCATTCTATGTAATAATACGACGTTATAAAGTAACCGAAGACTTAGAAATTGATAAGTGAAGACTGAGAATCTTCGAATTATTCGGATTAACGACTGATGTCTCGGTTAGGCCGATCACTCGATACGAGGTTATAAGTGCCACAGGATCTGAATATATTTCTAGATTTTCGGATTATTGTTCCGTTCCGACCTAGAACAAACTTGTATAGATTGTGTGTCTGACATTGAAGTTAACTGTGTAGCACTGATTTCGGTTAATATATATCGGATTTGGGGCAATAAATTATTCTTGTCTCTAAGACATACGAACTTAGAGGTTATGTATTGATAGAAATCAGTGACATTTCGTGAATTGTTAATGTGGCATACTCGAGTTATGAAATGAGCTAGTGATGATCAAAGCATGACTTATTGAAGCGTGGCATTGTGTATATCGTGACATCGACGAACCTCACACCCCGGATTGATGGTAAACTAGCGATCAGGTTGTATACATAATCTCTAGTAAAAATCAAAAGTTGCGGCGGTAGATCTACCTTGAAACCTGAGGAAATAAAGTATATATGGTGTCCGGATGAAACCCGGGATATATACTTTCGCGCTCTGTATTCGGTGCCCGTTGTCTGGTTGTTAACCATGAGATACTTAGCTTCGTGTCCTCGATTGATCTTTCGTGCCAGGAGCCATCATGTTGGAAAACCCAACAACCAATACGAGCCTTCCGTTTTGTTTGTATACTATATACATGGGCATAGTTACTATGCTCGGTAAGATTTATATATTTATTTGTGAAATGGTTTTCAACATTATGCACTAATGATAATATTAAAGAGAATTTCACGTATTAAAGCATTATTGGTTATCATAAGAAAAAAATCGCCCATTTGGTATGCATTTGCATTGTGTGATATGAGATAGGCTTATGATAACTTCATTTTCCAAAGTCATTGCGGTTTTCTATGCACGGGATTCACATGGGGTAAACCCGTTCCGCGTTAGCGACGTGGTCCAGTGAATTTTCCCAAATTTACAATAAACCCGAAATAATTATTATTTTGAGTTCTCACACCAGTCCCACGACTGACCTGGAGTTTATTGTTCCCCACCTAAACTATGGATACCTTTATTTTTTGCACGGACAGCTAGTAGTTTAGTTTGCTGGTTTAGTCTTCAGAGCTGGATTCAAATTTGGAGCTAGCATTATGTTTAGATGATTTTACTTCTTGCTCTGAGAGCAGATTCGTTTCCGTTAAGTTTGTATTGTACTCTGATTACTATAACTCTGATGTAAAGTTTAGTAATGAAATAAAAGTTATATTATTTATGTTCAATTATGTCTGTACCCATAATTATCCGTCTTTATGAATGATTTAAGTTGGTTTAATTACGGGTGAGAATCGGGCAAAAAGGCGGGTCGTTACAGTTGGTATCAAAGCTTTGGTTTATACAAAGCTATGAGGGTCCGAAGTATTTGAACAAAAGACACGACTCATCATAGTTATAACATCTCATTAGAGATAGGGTTAGAAATACCCTAGAGTGAGATTCTGAGTATTATGTTTGATAGAGCGTATTTTGGAACTTATATAAATTATTTTGAAACTAAGTAAATCATTTTGAAAGTGTAGTTATTTTAAAATATAAATTATGATAAGGGTTTTGAGTATTTTATTGGACGTCGAGATCTGATTATCGAGTATGTAAGGATTTTGAACATATGTCTGATCAATGTATATACGAAATCCAATATATACTAGATAGATATGGAATCACATTCTAGCCCCTGGAGGATAATTCTGTTGATGATCCGGACATCATCATTGATTATTCTTGAGTTTTGAAAGTGGGATGACCATATGATTCCGATTCTAATGTCGAGAATTACTTAAAATCATTTAGATAAACATTTGGAAATGATTGGGATAAATATTAATAAAAAGTTTTGTTAAATTAAAGTAAGTCAGAACAAATAAGCGAAATTTAAATTAGTAATGTATTCATTGCTTGCGAAATATAAATTAAATTTGGAAATAAATTGAATAGAAATGAATGTGCTGAAAATATAACAGTATCCCTTCGCTAGTGTTTTGTTTTCCCTTGCTCGTCGTCATCCTTTGTTTATCGTCACCTATTTGATATATTCGTGATGGTCCAATTATATCCCTGAACCCTCCCTTTGCTTTGCATCGACCGATCTAAGGGCAAGTTGTTAATAACATAATTTCGGATTTGGAAATAAGTATTTTTATTATAGTCAACATTTTGCAAATGGTCGACAAATGAATTTTTAAATGTTGAATTTATTCGAGATACTATGTTTTGAAAAACGAGATTTACAAGATGGAATGTTTTCAAGTTATTTTCCGATCATTCGAAAAGGTAATTTTTTTCAACCAAGAATTAAATGTTTGAAACTTGAATGAATAAAACTTATAGTAGTTGTGTAAATGATTTTGAAGTGAAATTGGAAATGGGAAGCTATATACGGATCTCCTTATCTTATGCAAATTTGTTAGAAATCTTATTTCAAGAATGTTTCAAAATAATTTGAAATCTATTTTCATGAAAGTTTGGTATGATTCATCAATTGAAATGGTTTATAAAAGCCTTTGATTTTGGATATTTGAAAATGTGAATATGTGCAATACTAGATTTAAGTTGAAATAAGGTGATTGAATTTGATTTTTATTATCGAATGGAATTGATTCTCCAATTATTTGGAATGTGAAAATAGTTTATAAAGTGTTTTATAAACTAGGAAATGTCAACGACTTGAATCCCGAGATTTTGAAGGATTTGAAAAACAAATATATGATCTGAAAGTAGTTGTAAACTATTATTGTTGTGAAATGATTTATGACTTCGGGATATGAAATGAAACTATTTGTTACCAAGATTCAAGTAACCCATGACTAAAGAAAGATATGACGTCCAAAGAAACATTATTTATTTACATCGATATGTGCGTAGGCCATGCCTAGCGGCCTTGTCATTGGGAAAAACCTCTCGACTTGGGACATAAATGTTATGTCGTTTATCGTAAAATATTTGAAATTTCGAAATGGTTTTGGATTTGAAATCCCGAAGCGAGTATGATTCGATATGAAAAGAAAATGGTAGTATTTCAAGTGATTTGAAGATAAAAATGGGATTTCGAGTCGAAGAAATTATTTCATGGTTTAATTTCAAATTTTAATAGAAATTAGATTTTGATAAGGTAGTTTTGATGAGTTAGACTTATAAGGAAGTTTCAACTTTTGAAATCGTATCCAAAAACTGTATAGGGGATTTGATTTAAAATTTGTATAGGGATTTAAAACTAACTGTCCCCTTTTCGAGGACAAAAAGCTTTAAAAGGGGGGGGGGGGGTGAATGTAACAACCCAGGATTTTTACTAAGTTTAAATTAAATTCTATAATATAATTTGGGTTTTCTAAATATAAGCTAAATTTTTATATACATATATTGATTTAATAATCTTTTACATTTGTCTTGTTTTATCAGTATGAGTTTGAAAATTTATTTCAAAGATATTACCCAATTTTGACAAATATATATGATATTAAAAAATATAGGTATGTATTGTTTTAAAAAGATGCAGTACATAAATTTTGCAAATCTATTTTGGAGATTAAAATTTAAAATGTCATATATATGTGAATATTATAAAGATTGGTGAGTGTTTAAATTTTTGAATTGTTTTGGTTAAATATAAATTTTAAGACAATAATATTTTGATTAAAAAATTAATTTAGTTAAAACAAGGTTCGTTTTGGAAAAGCAGTAGACGATTTGCAATATGGTTGCTGAAACGGCCATCGTTCGAATATAAATCATAATTTAATAAATGGTTTAAATGGTCATTCAATTTTCTGAACGCGCAGTCTTAAAATATTTTATAGGATTTTATTGTAAATTTTTTATTTGGAAAACAAGCACATATTTTTCTAGCGTATTTTAGAGTAACCGTGGTCCTTTTGACACTTTACGGAATCAAATAAC
Source organism: Allium sativum (assembly GCA_030737875.1). Lineage (NCBI taxonomy): Eukaryota > Viridiplantae > Streptophyta > Magnoliopsida > Asparagales > Amaryllidaceae > Allium > Allium sativum. The sequence goes on along the minus strand of CM060916.1, from coordinate 1,037,366,328 downwards.
CGATCTATTTTATTATTGTTTTGTGATCTGTATATGTTGGTGTACACGATTATAATCTAATTTTGTTATAATAGTAAGAGTAATAATAAAAATTTATGTTATATGTAATTTTGGAATGGCACTTGTATTTGAATTCAAACTAAATAGACATTTGTTTCTTACATGATTTACTTTCCCAACATATGTCGTTTTTCCACTGCCAACTCTACCACGTGTTCGTCCATCTTCTTTCCTCTGTGTTTCCTCGTTCAACTCACGCAAAATAAAAGTAAGACCATATAGAACAAGAAACAAGCGGAGCACTCATTATCCTTTTTAGGCACAACAAATTCTTTTCCTTTTTTTAGTTTAAACCTTGATAGAGAACCCGAGTCCATAAATTCGCCTGAACACCGTAAGAACCACCACCGGAGTTGCACGCCGCACTATCCAACACCATCGCCGAAGTCGACCCCAACTGTTCCTCCCCTCTTCAGCGTCCTTCACTTCCTCTCCAAAATAATCCCCTTCACCTTCTCCCCTTAAAACAGCTCACGGTCCCTTCCAAAAATCAGCAGCTCTCCCATCGAAGAACTGGCGGCCTCCTTCGAAAGAAAAAAAACAACAAACAACAAAAACAAACCGTCCCGACTCTCCCATTTAACAAGCTCCACCGACCCTTTTGCCTTACCTTCACCTGCCAGTCTTGTCACCGCCATTTTCGGCTTTGTCACCTCCTGCTCGCATTTACACTCTTCCCCTCCTGAGTGCGCAAGTATTATATAAAAAAGAAACGTGAAAAGGGAAAAGCGCATGATAAGTTAGTAAATGTGTATGTAAGCAAAAGACGTAGGCAGCTAGGAAGGAGAAATAAGAAGCTTCCCGGCGTGAATGGACTTTCATGCATGGATGTGGTCTCTGTATGTATCAGGTGCATGGTCTTAGGGGAGGGTGCGTCAGTATGACGGAAGCCTAGAGAAGGTTTGAGTAGGTGACATGCAAAATCACCGTACTCCTTTTAGACGTGAAGCATGCCTAAATTTTGATCAGTTTGTTTTGAATGTGTTCAGGTGTATCGTAGTATCTCGTTATCGTGCTTGAATGCTGTGAGTTTGTGATCTGTTACTCGATTGTCTTGCTTTGTTGGAGCGGGCTTGTTTGCGTATGCCGTGGTTCCCATCCATTTCAACTTTTGCATTTTAGTCGTCACGAATGATGAGAATTCTAATTTAAATTTATTTTTAAATTAATATAAATGGTAGATGTTGATTAGTTGATAATTACCATGAAAAATGTTAGCTGATTATTTGCGGATATAGATGTTGTATGAAATGTTTGGAATGGACAATTAGGTAGTGAAACACATTGACCACGGAGCGTTATCGAACGTAACTATTGTGCACAACAAGATTGGTTGTTTTAATTGTATGTTTAAAATGGATGTATTCATGTTCATATGGTTGTTTTATGGTTGCATCGCACACACTGTAGTTGTGTGATTGTACAGATAATCGATTTGAATCTCCTAGCCATGCAAATAACGATTTTATTATCAAAATTAATAATTTGGAATTTAATTTTGAATTATATTTAAATTTGATTGGAAATATAAATTAATTAACAAAGTCGTAAAAAGAAATATGATTAAACTTTGTACACAAATAATGAATTTTTATGTAAATAGTTGATTTCATAACGATAATCGAACGAGTTTTAAGGAAATATTATTCGATTAAGTTAAAATGAATATTCGGAAATTTAATAATGATGTTTTGAGATAAAGTTGTTTTAAAGGGGAATATAAAATATTATTTTGAAACGATTTGGAAAATTGTTTGAAATTCTATGCTAAAATGATTTTTGTAAAAAGGCGAAGAAATTTGTGAAATATTTCGACAATTTATACTAGATCGGTTTGGTTATTATGCAAATAAATTTAAATTTGAATTAGATTCCAATTATTTGAAGCTTAACTTGATCAACTGATGTTCATGAAACAATTTTGGAATTGAGTTGGGTTTGAAATATAGATTGGATGCTGATTTGAAATATTTAAGCATTGGTTTTGTGCAATGATTGTTAACAAATTGTGAGAAATTGAACCAATATTGAACTAGTATTGAGAAGTATCATTTTAAGATTTTGATTCAATTTGAAATGAACATTTAAAGATTTGAAATGATGATTTTATGTAAAGTGATTTTGGACTCCAAATGTAAATATAAAACATTATTTGAAAATATGGTTTTAAAAATTTAGTTATGGAAATTTAAGTTTATTTTGTAAAAGGTTTAAACAATTTATATTAAATCGTTATATGGTTCAAATTGAACGTGTCGCATAGCGACAGTTCATTAATATCGATTATAATCTTCAAATGACCATAACTTGAGCATTTTAAATCAGATTGACGTGGAACGAGAAACGTCAGAATTTTACTAATAATATTTTTTGAATAAAAAGGATATTTGCAAATTCTAACGTATGGTTTTTAAGAGATGTTCAAAATAAAATTGGAAAAGGTCACTCTATGTGCAGTTCGACGACTGTAGAGGAAAATCGAATAAAACGGACTTGAATAAATTATTAAAAATTTGGGAAATTTATGATATGTTATATTTTATTATTTTAAGGTGATGTGAGTTGAAATATTTGAATTTTGAACAGTTTTGAATCTAGCTGATCTAAATAGCAATTTTCAACACTTTTAGTACGCTTTGAACGCTATTATAATTTGTTCTTGAAAATGATTTGGTTTTAAAGATTATAAACCGTGCATTATTGTTTGAAACTTTGGAAAGGAGTTGGTTAAATATTTGATTTTTTTTTTGGAAGAGCTTAAAATTATTTCAAATGTAATTTATTTAAATTCTACTATTTTAAATAAAATATTGGAAGTTAGAAAACGTAAAAGAAATGGGTTGCCTTGAGTTAGTCGAATATTCGACATGAGAAGGTAATTATAAATTGTTACGGCAATCTGATATTTGCTTGAATTTGTGAGTTGATATCGGATTTTAAGTCGATAAACTATATTTGAAATATCAGGTGATCAAGTAATCGTGAGTAGAATTTAAAGCCAAATTTAAATTTGGTTATTTTGAAACCAATGAAAGGATAACGACCGAATAAGGAATCATGTTCGAAACATAAGGAGGGAAATTTGAATATTGAATCTCCAAAGAATAGTTAAAGGGTAATGGGTTTTATGAGATGTAGAATAAATCCAAACTAGATTATAAATGGATAAATAACTATTTGGAAGGAGATTTGAATTGAACACATGTGTAATCCATAGCTATTGTTTAAAATGCGCTTATTACTTGGAAAGACCGGGATTGAATATATGTTCGGAAACCATTCAAAGTAATAATATGATGTTATAAAGTAAATGAAGACTTGGAAATCTATAAGTGAAGACCGAGAATCTTCGAATTTTTCGGATTGACGATTTATGTCTCGGTTGGGCCGATCACTCGATACGAGGTTATAAGTGGCATGAGATCTGAATATATTTGGAGATTTTCGGATTGTTGTTCCGTTCAAACCCAGAACGAACTTGTATGGATTGTGTGTCTGACATTAAAATTAACTGCATAGCACTGATTTTGGTTAATATATATCGGATTTGTGGCAATAAATTATTCTCGTCTCTAAGACATACAAACTTAGAGGTTCTATATTGATAGAAATCAGTGACATGTCGTGAATTGTCAATGTGGCATACTCGAGTTATGAAATGAGCTAGTGACGATCAAAGCATGGCTTATTGAAGCGTGGCCTTGTGCATATCGTGACATCGACGAACCTCACACCTCGGATTGATAGTAAACTGGCGGTTAGGTTATATACATAATCTCTTGTTAAAATAGAAAGATACGGCGGCAGATCTGCCTCGAAACCTGAGGAAATAAAGTATATACAGTGTCCGGTGTCTGGATGAAAACCAGGATATATACTTTTGCGCTCTGTATTCGGTGTCCGTTGTCTGGATGTTAACCGGGAGATACTTAAGCTTCGTGTCCTCGATTGATCTTTCGTGCCAGGAACCATTATATTGGAAAACCCAACAACCAATACGAGTCTTCCGTTTTGTTTGTAAACTATATACGTGGACATAGTTACTATGCTCACTAAGATTTATATATTTATTTGTGAAATGGTTTTTTGCACTATGCATTAATGATAATATTAAAGAGGATTTCATGTATTAAAGCATTATTGGTTGTCATAAGACAAAACTCGCCCATCTGGTGTGCGTTTGCATTATGTGATATGGGATGAACTTATGATAACTTCATTTTCCAAAGTCATTGTGGTTTTCTATGCATGGGACTCACACGGGGTAAACCTGTTCCGCGTTAGCGGCGTGGTCCAGTGAATTTCCCCAACTTTACAATAAACATGAAATAATAACTGTTTTGAGTTCTCACACCAGTCTCACGACTGACCTGGTGTTTATTGTTCCCCACCTAAACTCTAGGTGCCCATTTTTTTGCATGGGCAACTAGTTGTTTAGTTTGCATGTTTACTCTTCAGAGCTGGATTCAGATTTGGAGCTAGCATTATGTTTTGGTTTTACTTCTTTCTCTGAGAGCAAATTCGTTTCCTCTGAGTTTGTATTGTACTCTGATTACTGTAACTTTGATGTAAACTTTTGTAATAAAATAAAAGTTCTATTATTTGTGTTCAAATATGTCTGTACCCATAACCGTCATCTTTATGAATGATTTAAGTTGGTTTAATTACCAAGTGAGAATCGGGCAAAAAGGCGGGTCGTTATAGATAAGCATAATTTATTCTTTTTTAAAACTGTTTCAAAGAATCAACCATTCCAGAAAAACAATTTGAATATCATTCGTTGAACAAATTGTAAACAAAATTCCAAAAAGAACTTTCACTTTAGCTGTACTTTTCTTCTTGTCCTTTGAGCATTCAACCAAACAGTAAGAAAACTCTGCTTGTTGGTCCGACGACCATTTGTGGAGTTTTGTAGAAACATGAGCTTGCCGTCCAAATTCCTAGATAGGAAATTCACTGATGTTGATTCCAGAAGTTTGTTGCCCCTTGGATCGCATTGAAAGCATATCTGCATTACTGTTACCTTCTTCTATAGCTTCAACATTTTTGAGCTGTGTTTCTTCGATTTCCCAATCGCTATACCTGAATTGATTATTCGAGTTTCTATTCAAATTCTAAGGTGGATAAGGAGTCTGTCTTCGATGTTGGCTATTATGGTAGACATACTCTTTTTCAAAGCTGTAATTTTGCTGACATGAAGAATGTTGAGAGTAATTTGAATTTTGAGAGTTTTGGTAGTGATATGAATTATGTTAGGAATTGTAGTATTACGGATTATGTGGATGTTGATACGATTTTTTACCATAGCGAGATTGATATTGGTTTGGATTTCATTGCGATCAAAACTGATTTTGAATACATTGGATTGAGATTTGGTTATCGGAACGGGGTGGTGAAACAAATTTCCCTTTATATCGTTTTGACATTATTGCTATTTGATGTTGAAGAGAATATGAATAATGAAGAATATTGTGTAATTTATTAAAATAGGTTGTAGAATGTATATAGAATAAGAGGAGGGAAGAAGAGAAAAGAAGTAGGGATATGACAGCGGTTAAAAAAAAAAAAAAAAAAAAAACGGTCACTACCCTTAACCGGCTATGAGGCGACGGTCATTTTTTTGATTGTTGCCCTATATAGGGAGTAACCAGCTTTATAAAAGACGGTTGCCTTAGTCGGCTATATAAAAGTTGGTTAAGGCCCTGGTTGCCAAGTGGCAACCCCATGACAACCAATCGACCCCCTGTTGGGGGTCGATTGGATTCCAATCCAACTCTGGATTGGAAGCACTTAGACTGCCTCGCTTTAGATTCCAAAGTGTTTATTTCAATAACCTGGCAACCTCGTTTTCCTTTTGTGATTGAACAAACAATCACTTCATAATATTAAGTTTTGAAATGATATGCCTTGTTAACTCATAAAACATGCAACTTTTTGTCTGACCGTGGAATAATTGGCTAACTCTTTTTGCTATGTTAAATGGTTTCATTCAAACTATAGGATTCTCGTTTGCTATAGGTTGTTTATTTAGTTCTCAAAACCAAATCGAAGTTTTACTTTATTCTGCTTATATGTTATTCGTCAAGGTATTTACATGTTAAACATTATTTAAAATTTACTAATTGTAGGCACTAACTTATGTAAACCTATCAAAATAGCGTTTGCAAACAATTTTTTTCTGAATTTGTCATAAATTGAACTTTCAACTAAAATCATAAGCAACTGTTTGTTGTTTATGACCCAGAAGCTACTTTTGAGAGAATAGTTTGTAGGCCAAGTTTGCAGGGCCGCAGTTGCACTCAACTTACTCAGGCCCGGCTCAATAGAGACTCGGCAGAGATCGTAGACCGGGATAGCATCTCAACAAAAAATATCGGAAAAAGAAAAGAAAAGAAGAAACTGAAGCGCGCGTTCGCTCCTCCAGCACTTCAGGCTCCAGCTCCATCGCAACCACCGTGGACCAGTTGCTGCCATCTCCATCCCTCTTAAGTCTCAACATCTGTAGCTACCCTCCAAGCTTCAGCTGTTCAGCGCAACCCTACTTACCTTGGATCTCTACTAACAGCCTCAAACCCTAATTCAATTTCAATTTTGTCCCCAAGCCGGAAATTGGAATCTCAGCCAAAACTTATGTAAGTACTACTAGAACTGGTCAATTTGTTATTCTTTCTTCATTTCCATGACTGTTTGCATTCCACTATTTCTAAATGCGAATGCCTGGTATATACTGCTAAGACTGCAGCTAGAGTGTCATTGCCATGTTATTTATCTCAGTTTTTCCATGGTTGTTGCCTGTAAATTAACTGATTTTTTTTCTTGCTTGAGTGATACTGTAATAATGAGAATGCTGCTTGTAAATTAAGATTTGGCTTTTTTGTAGTTTAACTCACAATAAAGCTTAAAAAAATATAACTTCTTCAAGTGCGAAATATTATAATACTATACTAATGAATAATATATATTAATAATGCTTTGTTGTATCCTAAATTTGAGTCATATGGGTTAACTATGATTTCAATTCGAAATGAGTATTTAGATAACCTTAAGTATGAAGATGAAATAGAGGGCTCTGCTTCAAAAAAAGCAAGAGGAAGTTGTTTCCGGTGATACATATTTATGTGTTAGTATGTTATGTTTACATTTTTATTTTTTAGTATGTAATCAGAATGATTTAATCGATTAACATTGTGCGGTGGATGTTAATTTTATAAAAAAATTACATTTTGTCTTCTACATGTTATTTTTTTGGTGAGGTAAAGGGCAGTAAAAACTAATATAAATGTTTTTTGACTAGGGCATTGAGTACTCTTGGGCCGACCCTGAACTTACTTCGTACTAACATGTTAATGTGTAATGTTATACTCCAGTTTTCATTGCATATACTACAAACATGAATTCAGCGTCCAACGAGGGGCATGTAAGCAAGACATGTTATAACCTTCATGTTTGGTAGAGATTGAGATAATATTAGAATTTTGAACAATAGGCTTAGACTTCACTCTCAAAATTGCTTCTCTTTTTTATGCCTTCTGTATGAATCATGTAACATCGGTATAGCTTTAATCCAATTCACTAATTAGCCAGTCTCTTTATTTAGCATTTTCCTAGGCTTTTATATTCCAACAATCTGTATAGAATAATTAATATAATGTGTTTTATATAAATAAGAATAAGTATGCCAAACTCTGAAAAGGCGTAAATTCAAAATTAGATTCCAAAATTAAAAACGTGTATTTTATGGAGCAATAAAAGCAGGAATCTTGTGCATTAATTAACAAATTTCATAAACCTCCATTCTAGAAATCAAAATTACGGTTTTAAATCAAAATTCCAGTTTCCAAATCCAATAGAGCTACTTCTGCTCTCTTTCCAGCTACCACAACCTCTAACGTTGTTTGGGCTTTCGTCTGTTGACTTGCCTGCCTATCCGCTCCTACCATTCACCTGTTGTCTCCGCTGATTGCTGAGTCTGTCTTAAGGTAGAATTTCAAACTATTTACTTTGAATGGTTCTATGTAGTCAAGGCGCAAAAAAACGCAACTAGGGGTCCTTTTTTGAGTTTAAGGCGCACTTGTTAGTGAAGCGCAAAAAAGTCCAAAGTGCAAAAAGTGCGCTTTTTTCATTTTAAGTATTTTGTTGTAAATTTAGATTGAATGGTTTTTCGATTAATTATTTTGGTTTGTGACATGAACTTATGAAGTTTTATCATTAAAATTGCAAACTCAGCTATTATTTATTGTCAAAACTTTATATTAAGTTGTAGTTGTAAGTGCAGTTTTTACAGTGATAGCAGAAAAAAGAAGCGCAACTAAGGCGCATGGCGCAAAAAAGCCCAAGACGCAAGCCTTGGGTTTTTTTGCGCCTTGACTACCCAGGAACGGTTGTATGTATTATCCTTCCACGCGTGTTATATAGATTGATGATCGTTTATGGGGTTAATTATTGAATTTTTTTGTTGCTCTATATATTTCAAAAGCTAACTACTGTTAAAATTTTATTTAGTTACAGAATATGTCATAGTTATTAAGGCGTGCGCTTAGGCGCGCCTAAGCGCGGAAAAGCCCAATGCTCAAGATTTGCGCCTTTTTGCAGTTTGAGTGCGCGCCTTTTTGTAGTTTGAGGCGCTTTTTTTTGCTAAATTCAAAATATATATATATATATTCCATAGTTTAAAAAATTTAATTGTTCAATAAATTATAAAATATGGTTTAAAATTTAAATCTTATTAATAAAATATATAGATAATTGAATGAATTATAAAATATGGTTTAAAAATTAATTTGCAGTTAGTAAAATAGGAGATCAAACCCGTATAAAAGGCACATAAAAAAGCTCAAGGCTCAAAAAAGCCTCAGGCTCAGTGCATCCGCCTTTTTGCGCCTTGACTACTATGGAATATATATATATATATATATATATATATATATATATATATATATATATATGGCACCCCAAATAGTTGAGCAGCTCTTTTGCCCCTGATTTCCACCATCCATTTCTTCCTCTTTCTCTCTCGTTCCACTTACTCTCTCTCCTTCCACTTACTCTCTCCTTCCACTAACCTAATCTATTATCTATAATAGAATTGTGGAAAACTAGGTTGTTGACGTGGACATCGTTATAACTCATTACTGTTCGTTTCCTGAGCTTTCAATCTTTCCGTTTGTTTTTGTTTTTTTTGAAAAAAGCCGCTACTCTTTCGTCCTTCATTTTACTTCCACTGCCCTTTTCCCAAAAGATCCACGTTTTCCTTTACAGCACCTCTTCCGCTGCCCTTTTCCCCTCACATCCACATACGCCTTCACAGCACATCGGCTATATGTCCAAAAGAATTTCCCTTCTTCCTAATTTCTTATAGCATCGGCCCCCAATTTGTCACCTTTGGCACCAGTTCGGTCTATAAAATTGTTACCAACTGTTGAAACCCGATCGTGGGTTGTTACACTGCAGCTTTCTTCATTGTGGGTGAGTTCTTTAACCTCATGCGTGCACTGATAGTTATAATCTTTTTTGGATCTCCTGCCAACTATTATCCTTTTGTTCTAATTCATGCTTCCGGCAATTTAAATTGGGGTTTATGCTTACAAGGATACTTATATTATTTTTTGGGTCTCCTACATATGAACTGTTTGACGTTTTGCTTCCTTCTTATTTATGCCTCTATCAATGTAAATGTCATATGCAGTGGGTCATATCCATTGCTTCAATTTTTGCACTAAACACAATTTTAAGTACATGTTGAGTTTGATAAAAAATTAACCTTTGCCGCGATGTGTTAGGATTTCATAACATTAATAAGAGTGCAAAATTTTAGATGCCATAATATTTAATACTTATTTCGATGGATACATATATTGCCAAAAGAAATGTCTATTATTTTGAACTTAATCCTTACGTTAGTCACTTCATAATATGAAACTGATACTTGGTTTAATAAGATAAATGCAACTAATTAGCAATATGTTTAAAATTAAAACATCAGATACCTTACTCTTCTAATAGACAAATTGATATTGTTTTGTTTTATGACCTTGCATTTACATTCTTCCAGTGGTTTAAACACATAAATCCGGTGCTTTTGATTTTCAGTATTTTGATCTTTCATTAGAATGTTTTGTATGAAACTCCTACTTGGTTTTTACATCAGTCAATTCAAAACATGAATCTCAATTATATTTTCTCTTCCATTTATTTGATAAGTTGCTTTATTTTGTTAATTAATGTGCAAATAGATGTACATTTATTGCTTTTGATTTTCAATATCTTGATCTTTTGTTATAATGTTTTATAATTGAAATATTAATGCGTATTGATGGCCTTCTCAAATGTAACTCATTAAAACAAATGGTATGTTGTTTTCAACAAGAGGATTTGCTGCAAACAGACATGAATTAACTACTATTATTAACAAACATTCTCTTAATTTTGAGTTTTCATTACCTACTTTTGACCATGCTAAATTGGTTGTTGCCTGTTCAAATCTAAGTACGGAATGAACCTTAAATAAATTGAAAATTTTGTTAATTATCAGTAGACTGGTGTTTTTCATGCACCATGTGAAGCATGTGCTATATGGACAAACTTAGTAATTCTTCACGTTGCTACTATATTGATGGTTGCATTTGACAGATGATAATGGCGCACTAATGCATGTTTATTGCATTGATCATAATACCTTATAATCTTGATGTGTTATCTTACTTTTGTATCTCTTTTACTACACTAAATAGGTAATTGTCTAAATAGGTAATTGTCTCCAATTTTAAGCTATGCAAATAACTAATTTCGGACATACATAATCATATTACAATTTTGTTTTGCATATTTGATAGGTGGTTTAAAGGATCATGTATCGCCACTTCAATTATCATTGTTAAAAATTTGACTTGATGATGCAAACACAAGTGTACATGATTCAGTGTGTTAAATACAACCATTTATTTGATGAATTTGATTTATTTTTTCAATTAATATGCAGATAGATGTACATTTATTGCTTTTGATTTCAATGTTTTGATCTTTTGTTATAATACTTTGTAACTGAAACTTTATTCTGTAATGAAAGATTTCCCTAAATGTAACTCATTTAAACTAATGGTATGTTTAATCCTTTGTCACGATCTGTTAGGACTTCATAACATTAAGAGTGCAAAAATTTAGTAGCCATAGCATTTAATACTTATTTTGATGGAGCAGTATTTTTACATGTATTGCCAAAAGAAATATATGTTATTTTGAACTTAGTCCTTACGTTAGTCACTTCATAATACGAAACTGATACTTGATTTAATAAGATAAATGCAACTAATTAGCAATATGTTTAAAATTAAAACATCAAATGCGTTACTCTTCTAACAGACAAATCGATATTGTTTCGTTTTACGACCTTGCATATACATGCTTCCAGTGGTTTAAAGACTTTAAACACATAAATCTGGTGCTTTCAATTTTCGGTATTTTGATCTTTCATTATAATGTTTTGTATGAAACTGCTACTTTCTTTTTACATCAGTCAATTCAAAGTATGAATCTCAGTTACATTTTCTCTCTCCATTTACTTGATAAATTTGCTTTATTTTGTCGACTAATATGCAAGTAGATGTACATTTATTGCTTTTGATTTTCAATATCTTGATCTAATGTTATAATGTTTTATAACTGAAATCTTAATGTGTATTGATGGCCTTCGTAAATGTAACTCATTAAAACAAATGGTATTTGTTTTCAGTAAGAGGATTTGCTACAAACGGACATAAATTAACTATTGTTATTTACAGAAAAAATTCCCTAAAATTTGAGTTTTCATTACCTACTTTTGATCATGCTAAATTGGTTGCTCCCTTTTCAAGTCTAAGTACGGAATGAACCTTAAATAAATTGGTATGTTGACTGATGTTTTTCATGCAGCATGTTAAGCATGTGGTATGTGGACAAACTTAGTAATTATTAACATTGCTACTATATTGATGGTTGCAATTGACAGATGATAATGACGCATTAATGCATGTTTATTGCATTGAGCATAATACCTTATAATCTTGATGTGCTATCTCACTGTTGTATCTCTTTTACTACACTAAATAGGTAAGCGTCTCCAATGTTAATCTACGCAAATAACTAATTTCGGATATACATAACCATATTACAATTTGATTTTGCATATTTTGTAGGTGCTTTAAAGGTTCATGTAACGCCACTTCAATTATCACTGTTAAAAATTTGACTTGATGATGCAAACACAAGTACATAATTTAGTTTGTTAAATACAACCAATTAGCAAAATGTGTAAGATTAAAACATCAAAAACGTTACTTTTGTAATGGACAAATCCATATTGGTTTGTATTATGACTTTGCAATTAGATGGTTCCAGTGGTACACATGATTTTCGGCTTACTATATACCACAATTTACAAGATAAGAATTTTAAATATTATTTCACAATTCTTAACCTTACCTACTAAATTTTTTTCCAATATAAATATGAATATTTAAACATGTATATGTATAGATACATTTTTTCCATTTATGTCATAAGTTTGCTTCATTTTATGTGTTAATGTGCGAATATTCATACGTTTGTTGCTTCTGATTTCAATATTTTGATCTTTTATTATAATATTTTGTAACCGGAACTTTACTCATGAATGATTTCCTTAACTGTAACTCATTTAAACTAATGATATTTTTATTCTTCAATAGGAGGGTTTGTTCCAGTGAGACACAAACTCTGTCTAACGCAGGCATTACTTTTTAACTGCTATTTTTACAAAATTTTCCTTTTCTATTCTTTTTAATTTTGAGTTTCCACTGTCAACTCATGGTTTTTTCTTAAAACATATATTAATATCATTTATCACCTACTACTCAAACCCAATGGTTTTATTACAAATGTTTTTGTTTGTATTTCTTCCACTAAGGCACATTACACATGTAATTGTGTCTGGAACAGATAATTGCAATAGAATTATGCAACCTACAGAACGAATACTGCATTTAACCTACTAATACACATAATCAATACTTACTATCTTTTTCTACCTCCAGCGTGTTGTGGATGACATCATGGAATCTACTAAAACACATCCAAATGTTCAAGAAACGGAACAAAAAGAGGACTTTACATAGCTGGATGCCCAATTACCCTTTAGATTTACACATTCATTCTTATAAATAACACCACTCATATTTTACTACTACATATTTACCCAAGACCAATTGTGCTATTTACGTAAGTTGAGGATTACGTAATCAATTGTCAGATCTTATCCGTATCAGCCTATGGACAAGCGCAAAGCCAAAAAAAAAAAAAAAACAGAACAATATTTTTATTCTCATTTCAATAATATTTGTTCTTCTTTTCTACCGTCTAATTTCTTTCATGTAATTCTACTATTTGATGTTTTTGTTTTCTTTCTACCTACGTCCATTTGTACTGTTTCTACAACAACATATTTTGCCGGTACTTATCCTTACTACTATAAGTCTGTTACAATTTATTTCTCTAATTGTTGATTCTATCACCCATTGTCGCATAATATATACTACTACTCTAACATATATAGATCATGTCCTCTTAATATATCTTTATCACATATACAAATTTTTTTTGTTTGTCACATGCCGCACCATATGTCCTAATACATTACAACTAATTCAACACTGTAAACTCTCATACCTTACCAAACTCTACTTATACATCTCTAGTACAAAGTCCACTCAACCGTTATCCTATTACACCCGTGTGCGAAGCATGGGTCTAAACCTAGTTTAATATAAATGAGAGGTGGAAATAAAGGGGCTAAAGGGGTGTTCAACTGTTTGGGGTACCATTGAACGCTGCTTTACACCCCTCCCCCCTTGTATTTAACTCCACTTATGAAACACTCCGATTTGAATAACCACTTCAATGTATGGAATCCCAAAATTTAGTTCATTTTGAACTCATGCTCACTGCTTTACGTTTGAATTAAATTCACTGTTACATTTATTGACTCAATTTAGGAGAAGCCCTATTTTCAAATCTTCATCCTTTTGTCTTAGAGTCAGTAAAATATTATTTTATGTACCCAGTCGGGAAAGATTTATTAATAGGCCTTCTGTTTCCTCAAGATATTTGAATCTCATTTGTATTCGGAGGAAGTTAGGTTTATCCACATCACCCTGCACGTGAATCATATGACAAAATTTCCATTCTAGCTGATAGTATCTTTCTCTCGAAGGCCTGATTGAAGCCAAAGTTTGTTTGAAGGGGTATGCTTTGGACTATTTTTTATTTGAATATGGGTGGTGCTAAATGCACTCCATCTTTTTTCCATGTATCCAATCTCCATTTTACCCATTTCATTTCAGTTACCTTCATTATGTTACTCAAACAATTCAAAGAAATTTTGTTGTTCATCACTATATTTCTATCCACATAGGCACGTATCTTTCATTTTGGCATTATACCATTGTTGTCTTATATATATATATATTATATGTAGTTTTTTTGTTTTTTAGGCAAAAAAATATATATAATAATAAACCAAAATAACGACCAACAAGGCTTGACTGCTAGCCAAAGAGGGTGCCCGCACATACATAGTGTGAAACACCGAAGACATAACCGAACAATACAAAAACCATCACACCAAAATAAAAGGAAGCGCGAATAAAATCAAACACGCAGAAGAATCACTTCCAAATATAGCCGAAGCACTTCCAAATATAGCCGAGGAAGATCTAGTACCACCAATAGAGTCAAGCAACAAATACATATCCATAGGGTCTCAAAATCGCAAGCCAGAGGACCAAGATCAGCACAGGAGATATAACAAAGCAGTCCAAGCACAGTTCATGCCTCAGCGGACAGCAAAAGACAAGGATAAAAGAGCGCCACCTGGATATATAACAAAGTTGTCTTATATATTGAATAATTGTTCTGTCATTGTATGTGTTTTGAATTGGTTGCTAATTGATTGATAATTATTTATAATTTAGTGGTTTAATGTTTGATTGTGTGTTTATACGATTCCATGATTTTGTATTCGAGTAAAAGTATTTTTCGGACAGTCTTGCCTTAAGAGCAGTTGGTGGACTAGCAATGATCTAACTGAAACTGCATTTTTGAGGAAAGTTGATTATGATAATCAATTGAAGATTGAAGACTTAAACTCTAAAATGCACGTTGAAAATTATAATATTTATTTTGTTTGAAAAAAAATAGCATTTAATTAGGTTCTTTTAAATTCAATTTGTTATCTAATTTATTTTGTAAGAAATAGTTTTGTATTTAACATTACAGTAATTCCCAAAGAAAAAAAAGTTTATGAAAAATTAGTCATAATAGTATGTTAGATGCCTACCGAAATTAGCGTGTTTCAGGCAACCAACTGTTTGATCTGGCGTAAATGTAGTTTACTTGTAAAGCATACACCGTCCAAGTGGATTTTATGTAAACCAACCCCACACGAAAATCGAGTTGTTTGCGAAATTGGATGGGAGTATTTTTGAAATTCAGCTGAGGTGTGGAAGTGGTTGTTATACTTTTTTGCTTGGCTAATTTTTTTGGGTTTGAGGAGCTCAAACGGCATGCCTTCCAAAATGAATAAAAGATTTGCTTAGCGAATAATATATATTCAAAGTTATCTACTGAATTTAATATCTCCTGGCAGTACTAAATGCTCTTGCATTCCAGTATCAATATAACAATAGTTAGGGCATCCTTCCGTCGAAAACCACCGGTCCACACTACTACCAGCACCAAACAAGTGACATAGAGGGGTCTTCTCACCTACAATATTCTCTTTCCTGTTCTAAGAAAAAGAATGTTAGCATGGTAGATAATTATTCAACAAATTGAAGCTATATATCGCTCACAATCTGTTTGATGGAACTAGTGAATGGATCAATTGTTAACAGGCAATTATTTTTGGAAATTAATCTGCGATTGTTGTATTTGTTGCCAACTATATGTGTGATCAAATTACCCAATTAATGATCTTACCCTAATTTACATGTTGAATTTGATTTGTTGCTACTGACTTGGAAACATACCAATTGCCGTTATCTTGACATCAATTTCATGAAATTGACGGTAGTTCAACAGAATGATGTGTTGCAAAAGAATTTCCATAAGTACACTTATGTTTGATAATATACGGAATTCTTTTATGTTGTAGGCGGCTTGGAATTGTGCTTTGTGATTATATCCTAACCATGCTTGATACTATACTATCTGATAACCAGATCAAGTTTTGGAATTCGGCTTTCCATCTCTTGTCCCAATCATTGGTATTTTCTGAAATTTCGGGTTTCATTTCAGAAATTTCTTTTGATTCCAGTTTGCAAATTCCGGTATTATTTGACATATAAATAACTAAATACACTAATAAATGTCCAATGCTAACATAGATCATGGTACGTTCTTTGCACTTTGTATACAGATCAGGGTTTAAAATTTTAGTTTTCGCTTTTGTTCCGGATATTTTGTAATTTCCGTTTTTGATTCCGGTTCCAGACTTCTTTTCCTTTCCCTTTTGGGTATCTTTTTCCCATGTAGTTAAATTACCGCATACCATCCAATATCCATCACAGATATATAAAAATGCAACTTTTGCATGTCTAAGGGCCATTACATATATTAAATTTAATGAAAAATGTGAATATAAGAGACAAGTCCCTAAAACCAAAGATGTTTTAAACGATACCCCTCAGTAAGTTTCCATTCAAAGCGAATCTCTAATTCTGTTGCAACACATTTTGTGTCATCTTTCATGCTGCTGCATAAAAAATATTCTACAAATTGTAAATATTAAGACAAGATTACTATTTTTTTTGTAGAAATGCATGCATTTTTTGTGAATAAGTGCAGAAATTTTTGCAATTATTCACATTGTACATTGCAGGTAATAAAAAAAAAAAAAACAGATGCAACAATGTTTGCACTTATTAAATAAGTGCAGATGTATCTGCAACTAGCGTGTGGAAAAATTACAGACATATCTGTAATTTTTGCAATTAGTTGCTTCTTTTTCTTCAGTTTTACTGAAAAAGAAACATTTTTCACTTGTATGCAATTTTCATCATTTTTGGATCATTTTTCTGCAATAATGCGATGTTTAAATAATTGTAGGCATTGAATTTGAAAATGTGAAGTAAATCAGCAAAAATGCAACATGAAAGCCTGCAATATTTTGATATAATTGCTGCGATGTCCTGCAATGTTTCGAAAAATTGCAGGATTTCGCTAAAATGTGAATATTTTTCATTTTTTTTCGTTTTTTGAAGCTTCTTATTTTGCTTTTCTTACATGAATATGCAGATGATTATGTACTGAATTAAGTTTTGAATTTTGATGATTTCCAAAAAACATAGACCTAATCTACGAATTTTTAAGACGGCGTTTTTGCGTATTCTAAATTTTTACAGGGACCTTAGCCAAACTGTCTTCAAAATAATCACTGCCTAATGTCTGTTTTCTGATAAGTTCTTATTTTTTCCTTTCAAAAACACTATCTCCAAAAAGCACAGTATCCTTCCATGATTCGTTTCATCTTCTGATTCTCAAAATTTCGGTCGAGCAAATCTCTGTTAAGCCGCCTCCACGCAATTTCATTCTCAAATCAAAAGCACGTAATTGCAACCGTCTCAAAATTATTAATTCCTCTTTTTTTTTCTTTTGGTTTAATCTTATGGATGTTTCTTCTCCCACTTTTTCTTTATCATTTATGAATGAGGTTTAATTTTTGACCAATTTGATTTGAAGTCAGTGTTGTCAGTAGCAAATAGCGCAAGGGTTGCACTATAACGCACGCAACTTGTTCAATTTTTTTAATGTTTGGTGCATTTTTTACTGGTAATCGTATAAATTATGCTCAAGTGAAATTTATTTCTATTTTTCTGTAGATTTTTTGCCATATCCAAGCCGTTCAAGTCTCCAAATACAAGCACTGCCGTACTTCATGCATATGCTAGATATTGTTTTTATGTAAAATATAATTATATTAGAGAGTAGTTGATAATTTCATATTGTACATTCAAAGGGAATTGACGGATATCATACATTTGTGTCTTACATAATTTACAATTTATCCTAATGTTTTCGAGTCGTATGAAATTTATTCTTATTTGTGAGTATAACGAGATAAAATTCTATAAAAAAAGTATGAAAAATACAATTTTGCATAAAATGTAAAAGGTTTTCTAATGAGAAGAACTAAGAAAAAAATATACACAAAAAATACTCCATAAAGTGAAAATAAGAAGGTCAAATGAAAATAACCTGTAATATATAAAGTCTACATCAACAAGATTCAGATACACAATGTCAAATATGATTCAAGTGTATAATAACACTAGCTGAATGAGAAAACAAAATGGACCAGTTGCATAATCATTCAACTCCAAATGAGTCAAAATGAGGTTTATTCCCTGTCCAAACATTTTAAAGAAAAACAAAACAAATTGGTGTGCTATTTTTGCGCTACAGGAACACCTGAGATATTATCAGTACGATAGTGCAAGCTATATGCTATGCTCTATTTGTCTCTATAGCGCGTGCTTTGATAACAATGTTTGAAACCGGAATTTATAAGGGATTTCAACTTCGTCATGGCTGGAACCAGACCAAGATGGCTTAAATTCCGGCATGCAGGATGTAATTTTGAAGCATGGTATAGATTGTTCATTAAAAATATAAGAACATTTATACATATTATTTCACACTATTTACAAATTCAAAATAATTCAATCATGTAGTTATTTCTACAGTTTATTCTACACAAATTACCATTAACTCAAAACAAGTCTAAGAGCCCAGCCTAAGAAGCGGGCATTGGCATGAAAGAAGCTGTGTCAAACACTTTTGTGTGCAGTCCACTTAGTTCATTCACTTTTCTGTCTTCATCTTTCGTAACCCTAAATTAAAGATAAAAAATAAACTCTCCACGTTGACAAGACATTCACAAGACATAAAGCTTCCGTTCGCCGCTTACCGCCTGTTTCTCCATTCCTCTCGCTCGACAACTTTCTCTTGTTCATCGATTTACTTGCTCAACATACACATCTTGTTTGATAAATAAAGGTGATTTTTTCTTCTCTTTGGTTTATTCCAGTGCTCTATTTTTGTATTTTGATTTTTCATTTATGCATTTGATGGATTGCAGTTGATCCATCTCCCTTTCTTGCTTTTTTTTTTTAAAAAAACAATTAATTGTTGCAGACATCTTGAACCAGAATTTTTATAGATCTCTGTCAACCAAACCATAAGGGCTGGAATTCCAGCATGCCAGACGCAATCTCAAATCATGAACAGACATGCATACACTTGTATACAACAAATAATCATTTTGTATGAATTCATATTCCATGGTAGTTACATGACCATGTTACTGTGGTCTTTTTGGATGCTTAGCTGCGTTTTTCCCTTCAAATTGCCTACCTTTATTTATCTCCGCTGTCAAACGCCAAATATATTCTAGAAAAAGTTACACAAAAAGCTTCAGCTGATTCTAATCATTTAACTTTATGTGATCTTCTCCTTATATTTACCAACTATGCAAATTCAGTACATTTCCCGATCCCATTACACTTCAGTTTGTGATTATTCGTGTGATGAATATATGATACAAAGTAGTTGTTTTGTTAGAGTTAAGATTAAGTATGTCTGTTCATGTATAGCCAATATTACGGACTGATCTAAATTTGACATTTCATTAAGGGCACATTATCCAATGTTGCCAGAAGTATTTAAATTCAATGATTTGAATTCCGTTTCCAATCAAATCTCTCCCCTATCGATTCGATTTATATTCCATTTCAAACCCAGCTAATGCTGCAGTTTAGAAAAGTCATTTAACCCAAATTAATATATTAGCTTGTTTATTTGAATCTACAATTTCAATTCTCATCTTTTTCAAACAAAATAAAATTACAAGTGAGAAAATGAACTTTTAGGTTTAAATGTAGTAGTTCAATCATTAAAATTAATTGCTCAGTTGTTATGGCCGGAAAGCCTCTTGACTTATTTAGTTGTATGCTAGGAGTAAACATACATCCCTTATGATTTAGGACCAAAGTTCGGTTTTTTGGTCCATCAAAATAGAAACGTTTCGGTTATGGAATGGAAACAAGGGGTAAAATCATATGGGCATACCTTTTTTTAAAGGCGGAACTTCATTCTTTTCTAACTAAGAAAATTTTCTATCTTCTGCATAGGTCTATAGATAAAACATGATGGAAGATTACTGAACTTATGCGTCACATGCACACAAGTTACTGCAAGCTCATTATGGTGCATGTGCTAAATTAAAACAGCCCTCTTCATTTTAAAAGATATACTCCATTATTAGATTGGGATGATGTAGAGATTGTGGACACAAACTTTGTAGACGTTGTATTGGCACTAAGTATATAAACCGTTGCCTCAGTCTAATTGGGTCAAGACAAGTGTTACATATTCATTTTGACATGTTACAATGATTTTGTGGTCAATTTGTGCATAGGTTTACAATATTATAACATTTTGGTCAATTTGTGCATAGGTTTACAATATTATAACATTTTACCAGAGTTGCATACAATTACGTATGATTTCAATGGTTATGGACAATTTGTGCCAAGTTTTGACAAAGATTTACCTTCACTGTATTTTTTTTCTCTACGAGTTCTTGACCAATGTGCAGTATGTGGTTATAATTTCAGCCAGCACAAAAAGGTTTGTATTCTTGGTTGTTATTAAGCTGAAGCCGAATAACAACTTTGTAAACATCATTTATTGTGTTTAATTCTTAGATTATAATGATAACTTATGCCACCTTTTTATTTCAGTGCAGTAGTCGACCTGTTTTGGTGTTTCCTTATTACAGTAAATCGGGGGGTCTACTTTGGTACAAAATGAGTGCAGGTAACACAAATCATTGTATTTATTGTTACGAGATCTAATGGCACATGTTTGCATGCAAAATAAAATGATTAATACATGGGGTACAGGATTAAAGCTTAAATGCAAAATCAATAAGGCAGATGACAAAGTAAGTACGAAAGATATGAAAATAATAGTACGAAAAACCCATGCTCTACTTGTGAAATATAAAAGGCTACAATTTAATATTTAAAAGCTTAAATGTCACTTTCGATTATCATACAAACAATTCAGTATATGTAAAACTTGTAGAGACTTTAATATAAGCAGTATGGTACACATATCAAATATGTATTGATTGTATTTTCTCTCTCAACTGATTGCATGTCGACGTCAGTATCAAACAGATTATATATGGAGGAGTTGAAAAACCTTTTTTTATAGAGTTTTGATGTGATTTACAATGCTATTATACTATTTAATTGCTACAAGTACAAACCCATAATTCTCAAACAAGTTAGGATTGGCTAGAGCTGAGATCCAAAACCAGATGACAAAGTCGATTTAAAAGCAATAGCAACAATAATGAATTTAAAGGTGAAAATATAAATAAAGTCTAAAGATAAAAATGAAATAAGTAAAATAATTAAACAAAGAATAATAATAATAAATAAATAAAATAAAAATAGATAAAAAAATAAAAATCATGATAGTAGTAATAATGGTACTAGTAGTAATAGAGAGTGAAACCATGCACTACGTCTTAGACCTCTATTCACAAATCCTCAAATCTGAAACTCATATCGGTACCCTTAAACCAACCTTATGCTTATGGTTCTTGTACGTAGATCGCTAGCATCCACGTGTTCATGTTCGACACTAGCTCTTCGAATATATTCCATACAGCCTATAATTGCTAACTATACTATTTAACCAACCTTGATCAATCCCATCTTTCTTTGAACATTCAATACAGCCTATAATTTCTAATTATACTATTTAACTACGCGATATTATTCTTCTTATTAGACTTAGCTCATAGTTTTTCGTTGTTTATCAATTGTAAAAAGAAAAAACTAATTTAATTGGAAATTGTTTAAAACAAGTTCGGAAATAATAATAACATTTTCTATCAAATTGTGAGTACTTTGGCATATGCATTGGACGTATTTTTCAAAATGGTACATTTGACCAAGTATGCACTCAATTGAAATAATCAATATTTTTACATGTAATTTTAGTTGTTTTTATTCTGATAAAAAAAATCGTAATTAGAAACAATTCCAAAATATTTAATTCTATGTTAAGACAATGTTAAACTACATGCACACACGTCATACAAACATACATATGTATGTAAAATCTAAATTTTCTATTGCAGTAATTGGTCTCATAAAATTTTGAAGTCTAAGAAATAACTAAATATTACACAAGATATTATTTTGAAATATTTATTTTATTCTTGATCGATTTTCTATTTTCCAATATTAAAAAAGCCACAATGTAAGATAAATTTATACAAAAATCGAAATAAAGAGTGCATTCGTTGGAATAAGTGAAAAAGTATACTTATTTATTAATACTTGAACCGAATAGACACTATGATATAACAACAGAAAGAGAAAAGTATACCAAAGTTTGTTAGCATTGAAATTCAGACTTATAACCTTAATAATATTATAGACTTCATGACTAACAATAAATATTAATTTTGTCGAGATCGGGATTTGAACTCTCGGCCCCATGGTTCTCACCTCTATACAATAAGGGTATTTTCGAAACTTCATAATCAGACCAAAATGTTGTTACTCCTTTCCAACAATTAATAAAATTTGTTAATTCAAAATCGCTAATGAGGGAAAAATGACATGAGTGTTCTCCTTGCGAGGATCACTTATTTCCTTCAGAAAAAAGTGCTTATGAGAGAATCAATGGTTTGCGTCCAAGGTTTTAAATCTCGGATTTCAGTCATTTTTCGTTTTGAAATTTTTTAGGACCTAGTCTCGTATCGGTTGAAGATCTCAGACGAGATAAACATATATCGGTGTTCATCTTGAAATTGTATCTCGAACCTTAAAATATACATCTCGAACGATCTCGGATTGCAAGATACTTTCAGTATTGATATACATTTAAGGATGCAGCTAAAGGTTTAAATGCTAACTAAAAAAATAAATTAACTTACTTGATATTCATCGGGAGCACACTGGCTGTTAATTATTTGCAACTTGAAATTCCATCCAGACTATAAGTATTAAGTGGTAATAGAAAATGTTTTTTCTAAACTTTCACTAGTCAGACTTCATATTAAATGTTTAGTCTGAACTTTATATCAGTAGACAACTAGTCCTGGGCTTTGTATTAATAAACAAGAAGTCAGACTTTTTATTAATAAACAAGAAATCAGACTTTTTATTAATAAATAATGAGTTAGACTTTTTACTATTAACTAACATGTCAGAAAGTTCAACATATTAGTTATATAGAAAATGATGACCTGCTATTTATTCTTGATATTGATTTACAGTTAAGCAAGCAAACATACTCTTTATATAAAAAGATGAAATGTTAAATTCACTGCTCAGTTTCTTTTAATACAGCATATATAAATGTGGAAACAATTTTAACCAAACAAATATCACTGATATCATTCTTTAAAACACAAATACATATTTTTACAAATTTGGATTCAGAAAGTTTTTGCAAAAGAAAAGAAAATTACAAATAAATGGTTGGAAATTAAATTGGCAGTATTCGTGATTTGAGAACTAGAAATTACAAAAAAAATTACAAAATAAAGATCAATATTTTATGAAAAAAAATATCGAAGTTCCAAATGAGAACTAGAAATTTTGAACATGTATTCGTGATTTGAGAGTAGAAATAAATAAAGGGATGGAAATTAAATTGGTAGTCCAATTGTTTATTGAAATAAAGCATGAATCTTACCAAACAACAAGACATATGTTCCAAGCCCAACCCACTTAAAATTGTAAAATTCAAAAAATACTTTATTTCGGCCGAGATCTCATAAATTGATCTCGTCCGAGATTTGAATATCTCGCCCGAGATTTAGTTAAACCGAAATATGTTCGATTTTTCTTGTTTCGAATCGCTTAACCTTGAAAACGTGATCTTGTCCGAGATCTCGGCCGAGATTTTCAAGATCTAAGCTTAACATCTTTATTGATAGTTGGTTTGGAGACACATATTTTTGATCCAGCCATAGAGCACCAAAAATGCTCTTTGCATAGAAATCTTACAAAAATTGCAGTCCTAATTCCAAAAAAAATTGTAGGCGATATTTTGATCCACAAAATTTGTATATGTAAACTGTGGTGAGAAATAAAAAAGCAGATAAAACTAGTGTGATTTAATGTTGGAACGTGACATATATTAAATACTAAACTGTAGCATGTATTATATTTGTGCCATTTCAAAAAAATTGATTATGTCAAAGCTACTTCATATGATTGTGTCAATTTAATTTAAATATCTAAGAGTAAGTATATGTATGCGGTATTTAACAACATCTGATGTAGAAGATCTAGAAATATCCAAACCAAATGTTACTATCGCTTAAAAATAGGATCTAGCAACCATACTTCTGTTACAAATTCAAGACGCTTTCTTGCACATGTTACCAAATTTAATGTCACTTAAATATATAATCTTACAATTATACTTTCTATATGTTTTTGTTTTTTTTTACATAAGGAAAAAATCAACTTAATGGAAAATTAAATGTTGCTCTTTTTTACGTAAGGGAAAATTCAACTTAACGGAAAATTGAATGTTCTTACAAATGAAATTTATACCGGTTAGACATGATTTCAACGAAAAACATAACTAAATATTTAAGAAAATCATTTCGCTAAGTATATGAAACACATATGATTTATATATAAAAAATGAATTTATCCACGAAGCATGTTCTATAGTCATGCGCGAAGTGCGTACCGTAACACTTGTACCTATAATCATTGTCATCTGCACGCGTCATTAGAGCTGTCAATGGATACTTTCGGATAATGATAGTGCCATATCTTAATCCGTATCTGAAATCAATTTCGAATACTTGTATTCGCGAGTACGGGCGGATATCAGATAATTATCTTATCCGCTAGCGATTGATAAAACAAGAAACATAAATGATTTTTTTAGTTTAATAATGTTTTTCAAACCCATTGATTACTAAATTATTAATAATAAATAAAATGGTACTAAAAGCACCCACTTTTGTGCTATTGGCTATCAGAGACCGTCGATCAAGCAGTGTTTGGCTGGCGGTTTACCACCAAACGTGTTGTTAAAAAAAATCGGCCGGTGGTAGCATAGGGCAAAAAAGTGTGTGCTTTTAGCACCACACTAAATAAATATGATGGTAATAAACATGTTTGAGCAGTTGATATGCATATAATATAAACTTACAACTTAGTAAAGCAATAAATATCTTTCATTGTACTAAAATACATATAATTTTAATCATAATCTTTTTTTTTAAAAAAAACCAGAAGATATTTTTTGGATGCGGATATCTTCATATCCACATTCATTTTTTCGAATATTGAATACTTATCCGCATTTTAGATGCGGCTGCGGACGGATTTTCGGATTTTTCGTGTACCCATTGATAGCCTTACGCGTCATCCTTTCACCCTTCCTTTGTAGAGTTCATACTCAATACATTCATATAATTTATTTAAAAAAAAATCAATTTACTAACGGAAATGTTCCATTGTCATGCGCGAAGCGTGTGCCGTGATATTTGTATCTATAATCATTGTCGTCTGCACACGTCATCCTTTCACCCTTCCTCCGTAGAGTACACACTAGATATGTTCAACAACTGAGTTTAAATACTTGCCGGCAGCATCAACTTTGATATGCTGGACTTCTACCTGCAAATCAATCTTTGCAATATGTCTAATTTGTAAATTTGTGTGTAATTGATGTTAAGGTTTGAGTCATGAAGTGATACACAATGCTATCACAAGCATGATACTGCATGGAAATATAACATATTTAATATTCCTATATGGCAACAAGGGTTAAATATCAAAAACCTCTTCATTATTTTATACATAAAAAGTTGAATAATGTAATGACTCGTACATCTGACTGTATATATAAAATAAAAATTGGGTACCGCTTGTAGGTGGAGCTTTTGGTGGAAATAGAGGAGCAAGACCTGTACCACCTGAAAAGGGTGTATTCCCTTTGGATCACCTTCATCAATGTGACTTGGTACGTTGATTAAAACTCTTAACATGTATTTTTCTATATATTTGAAACCAAGGGTTGATACATTCATATATTGTATAACACTTGCAATCTTTGTTTCGTAGGAGAAGAAAGAATACATTGTCTGCCTCAAATCATCTCGTAATCAGTCAGAAAAATGTCGAATGTTCTCCAAGAAATACTTGGAATGCCGAATGGAAAAGTGAGTATGCTTTACATACTATTTTGTATCTACCTTCATAAAAGATTTTATGCAGTACATATGATAGGAAAGGATGTTCCCCTACGATTTTGGGTGGATTTCGATCGAATACCATATGGGTTTTTCTGCTACACCATTCCTTTTCTAAAAAAATAAAATAGGAGCACCCATATGTCTGTCTGTTTTTTTTGTTTTTTGTTTTTGTTTTTAATATGGATGGATGAGATTGAATTATTATATACAGGCAAGAATTTGTGAGCTTAAGGATATACAAATATGAATGGAACAGTGGACAAGAATTTGTAAACTTAAGGATATACAAATATGAATGGAACAATGGACAAGAATTTGTGAACCTAAGGGTATACAAAAATGAATGGAAGGTTAGCAAAACGCTTTATGCACACATGGGTATGATAAATGTCACCTTGAATAACTGTTTCAAAAGGCTGCGGGTAATAAATGTTTCAAAATGCTGTGTACTAGAAACCTTGGCTAATAGAATCATATGGTTTTGTCTTACAAAAACGTCTAGCCTGCCCCTAATTAAATATACTGATATACGTGTAATGCAGTGCTATTTAAGCTTGTACAGCATGTAAATATGATTTTAAATTAGTCTTTAAAATGAATCAATAACCCTTCTGATGTGGAGACGTTGAATGGAAAAATGCCAGTGTCTCTTGGATAATGCCTAGGGATTTGAATTTATTTTATCAAGCATACATATTTATCGAGAGAATCATAATAATCACATTCTATAAATGTTCTTAAATGCGTTAAGTGAATCATTGGTCATATCATGGTAGGTTCCATAGATATTAAGAAAGATAAATATTTATAGACCCTGTGAATTCTAGTTGGCATCAAACTTAGAATCACTGATGTAGGAATGATATCAGAATGAGAATGGGAAAACATGACTTTAAGAAAAAGGTTAATGCTATAAACGAGATAGAATTGTGCCCTACTTAAAAACTATATTTGATTGTATCATTTTAAATAAAAATCGAGTTTAGTTCAAGGTTTAAGATATCGGCCGGTACTTCAAAATTTTGGGTGTACCGTACAGGTATAGGTTGACAGCGAGCCGAAATTAGGGTTTAATTTCGGTCTCGCATTTCATGAAAAAAGAAAACACAATCATTAAAAAAAAGGTAGTAATCGAAATAAACCTAAATTAAAGCAGCAAAATGAGGAATCTGAAAAGAAAAGGGTAAGCCAATTCAAATAAAAGTTCAATCAGACAACAGAGTCAAACTTGATTACAGTGGAAATACTTGATTTTTCCAGTTATGAATTAAATCGAAACCGATCGAAGAAATCACAAAAAATTATAGCTGCTTGTTCAACAAAAGTACCTTGTCTGACAACATCGACTGATCTCTCGATCGAAACAGTGCGAAGGCAAATTGTGCGACGGCGAAGGCGAGCTGTCATGGAACTTAACAGTGAAATTCTTTATTTTCTTCTTGATTCCATGTGGCATTCTTTCGTATTTTTTCTTCTTCTTTTGAATGGCTTAGGTGCGTGTGTAAACTACTAGCTAATAAATCAACATAGAATTAGATGGATGGGCTGCTTTATTTGGGTTGCTTCGTTTGGACTATGAGTCTATTGTCTAATTTAATGTAACGCTAGACTTCACAGTGAAATTAGTACACATGTCTTTCTCTTATAATAATTTAACGTAACATCATTGATTTAACAAATGTGGGTTTGACAAGTGTAACGATCTGCATTTTTTGACCGTTCAAATCGACAATAATCTTCACACGTCGATTTAAACAAATCTAAAATACAGATAGTTATTGGGATTAATATATAAGAAAAAGAAGAAAACAATCACATAATCTCACAACGGAAGGACAAAATATGGTAATCAAACAACAATTCATAAAGCTGTTAAATTATACACATTTGATTATACATTACAACAAAACATCGGAGTTAACTATCATAAAACATACCAATATATGCAGCTAAATAATACTAGTAATTACGTTTGTCCAGCTTCATCTTCAATGTAATGTGGTCTTCGCTAACAAAAAAACTCAAGTTGACCCGAGCACCAATGAAAATACAAAATTACTCGGATCAAAACTAAAATATTCTCATATCAGTTAAATCAAAATCATGTAACAATATGAGTATCACGGCGTCAGAGATGCTTACGGTAATTCACGTCTCCTATCCAATGTGTTCGTGAGCGCAATAACTTAAGAGATGTTACAGGAATTTCATTTCCTAAGGATCCGTCAAACTAGATACTATATAATATAACTTCACTATTATAATTGTCAGTAAAGTACCAAAATAGCGTAAGCGGGCTTACATTTTTACCCTTATACCGTTTATAAATATTGTAGTCTATACAATACTGTAAACTCCACCAAATCGGTGGGCTATCAGAAAGCACTCCATAGGTACAACACAAAACAAAGTCGTAGTGGGTGCAATCAGGATAATATGACAAGACACCAAGGAATACCCAACGACAGGATTCTACCGGATTGCAGGACCGGGCTGGTGGTAACGCGTAGCAGCTACCAAGGTTTTAAATCTCGGATATCGGTCGCGTTTCGTCTCGGGAATTTTAGAGACTTGATCTCGTACCGGAGGGGGAGGGGGGAGGATCTCGGATGAGATGAGTCCAACTCGGGTGTACGTCTCGGACTTCCATCTTGGGTCTGAAAGTTCATAACGGAACAATCTCGGGGTACATGGTATGCTAAAAAATGATATTCTTACATAATGATTTTTATGAATGCTATTATAAACATAACATCTTAAGCTAGAATTGGCAAATCATTTCATTATTCTTAATTTACTAAAGATCATTCATACTTTAAATCGTAATATGCTTAAAATGGAAATATGACCCAATGAAAATACAATAGTGCTTACAACATATGATTCATAAACATGAATTATTGTTAGACATAAAACATAAAAATGGTCCACAACATTAAAAAGTTCAACATAAGTAGAACATAAAAATAAAATACATAATTTCATAGGTAAAATGTATGTCAAAAAAAGACAAATATGAAAATCATAAGCATTGTAGAACATATATGAACATATGATATGGTCATTTAACATGCAAAATGTTGAAGAGTAGGATATTATCGTGGCTTGGTTCGAGTTTTTAATTATTGTTCTGGTTAAGGCACAAATTTAAATTTTAACAAAAAAAACACCCAAGATCTCGGACGAAATTCTGGTATCTCGTCTCGGTCGATATATCATTCAATATCGTAATATCTCGGGCAATATATTCAAAAGGAGATTTACAGTGAGATTTGCGGTTTCGTTTCGGGAGGAGACCAAAGCGAGATATCGGAGGAGATCTCGGGCGATATTTTCGAGATCTGAAACAGTGACAGCTACTACCACTCACCTCAAACAACACTCTGAAAAATCGCGGGTGGACACCAATCAAGTCACGAAGTAATAGATATGATATCGAAGAAGTGTGTCTGATCGAAGGAGCGACCTCCCATTAGCCCGACCATGGTTCATATTTTAGTCATTTCAATTATGACCCGAAGATCAAGGATATCCATCATCGTTCTCTTACTCCATTCCAGTAGCGTTCATCAAACCAACCTACTTCATTCTGGATTCATCTACCCCGTACACAATTGTTAAAGTGGTTTTCGGTATTGGCAGAGAGTATGCCAATATCTTATTTCGGTCTCTTCAAAAACCAAACGTTTACTTCTTCACATCGTCAGAATTTTACATTTCAAAGGGTTCATATTTCATATCAAAATATCAGATTTGATTTAAAGTCATTCATATTCAAAATAGGATGTGCTTTCATATTAAAGCTCAATTCTTAAACCAAGCTTAGCATCTTGAAACAATTCTAATTTAAAACAGTTTGAATATTTAAAGTAATTAAAATAGTTTAGATATATATATTTGAAATAACTCAAAAATAAATAGTTAAGATAATTAAAGTTTATATAAATAGTTTGTATATATATATATATATAATAGTAGGGGTTGGCGCGGTTTGGTTCGGTGCGGTTTGGAGCTCAAACTGCTTCCGCACCGCATCAAACGGTTTTTTAAAAATACAAACCAGTATACTAACCGTTCAAACGGTTCGGTTTCGGTTCGGTTTCGATGTAATACGGTACGGTTTTGGTTCAGTCCGGTTTGAGCCCGTATTAAATATGAACACAAGAATTACTTCCATCAACAATCAATTTGCGATTGTATGACGTGGTGTCACCGAAGGTTAAAACACAGTGTTATCTTGAATTGATATAACTACAACATACGCTAAATATAGAATATATATCATTAAAATAAAAGGTTAGATAGGAATTTGTTATTTTTTTTATCATAACATTACCGGAGTAACTATGCGGTTCGGTTCGGTTTAATATGGTTTGATAATGTTCAAACCGCAACCGAACTGTATCGTTGCGAGTCGGTTCGGTTTGGTCTGTTTGCTTTAGAAAGAGAATATGATGCGGTATTCTGCACCGTTTTTGTGGTCCGGTCTGGGTGGTTTCCACATTGCGGTGCGGTTTATGCCCACCCTTATAAAATAAGATTATCAAAAATTAGTTAAATATATAGTTAAAATATTAAGTAGTTTATAAAATAAACAGTTAATTATTAAAATAGTTTATTCAAAATAGTGTATGTATATCAATGTTTTAAAACGCATAAGGCGTACGTGAGGCTTTTCGGGTTTGTGAGGCGGGGAGTAAGCCTTTTGGGTTAAAAAAAGCGCAACACATATACTTAATTTTTAATATGGAATAACATTAAGCGTCAAATAGTAAGTATAAACCATAAAACATTCGACCCATCACCATGGTTATCACGGCGGTAAGTCGAGTCGAGTCGATAGAGGTCCAATTAGTCGACTAGTGGACTAGTCGTAGACTAGTCGTAGACTAGTTGGACTAGTCGATAAATAGATATATACATATATAATTTGAAATTTCTAACTAATACATATGGATAAAATTCAAATATGTACTGGCATACCTCATTGACCGCAATATGAAGTGATTTTTCCGCTTGTACGTGGTTGCAAAATGGTAAATCATATTTATTCCCTCGAACCTGGTTGCTCAACGTAAATACAAGGACAAGAAAACATCATAGAACTTTTCTTGCCCAAAACACAAAAAGAAAAATAACAGAAAATACATCACCAAAATAAGCCCAAGGCCCTTGACAAAATCCATACGGCAGCAAGCCCGTATTACACAACCCCAAAACAAAGCAGGAAATACGCAGTGTAGAAAAGGAAAGAAGCAGATGAAGCCACTTCGTAATAAAACCCTAACTGCAATCGTTTAGTGGCGGCGGCTCCTGTAACGACTTCCAGAAAGACTTCCAAAACTCAAATCGAGGCTTCCAGGGTAGATCGAGTTCGAGTCCATCATCTTAGGGTTCCAAATCGACATCGACACTTCGATTTAGGGTTTCGATTTCCAGGGTTTCGATTTCAGTCGACGTTTGGCAAGTCGACGTTTCAAGTCGAGCCTTCAACCTCGACTAGCCGACTAGTCGACGACTAGTTGCGACTAGTCGAGCGCCGTAATAACCATGCCCATCACTCAGATAGTAAGTAAAAGCAATTAATCATAAAACAAAACAAAAAATACAGTATAAAAAAGACAAAAAATGGCTGATTGGAATCAAGCTCGATTCCTTAACTGAAATTGAGCTCAATTCCAGTTAATCGAGTGATTCCAATTCAAAATTTCAACAATTGGTTATCTTTTTTTCCGTTTTGAAGTTTGACTTTTTGTTCGATAGGCTAAAAACGAAGAAGTGAGAAGCAGATACGATATTTTGAAAATAAACAAGTAAGATTTAATTTATATATATATATACGCCTCAGCCAATTGAGGCTATGAGACGTACGTTTTTTGCGCTTTTCACGCCTCAATTGGTTGAAACTTAAGCCTCAAAGGTAAAACGCCTCATGAGATGCGCCTTAAGGCGTTTTTGCCTACGTCTCGCCTCAAGGCGCGCCTCAAACGCGTTTTTTAATACAGTGATATATATAAGCTAAAAATAAATAGTTAAAATGTAAAAATAATTTTTTAGGTATTTCGTTAAAATAGTTACTATGTAAGTTAAAAATAGCATAGTTTGTAAAGTAAAATAATTACTAGGTAAAAATAGTATATATAAGTGTTTAAATAAATAAAACCGAATTAGATTCATTTCTTTTAAATCTATCCAAACTGGAAATCACATTTCAGTTTCAAATCAGTTCGACTCAATTTCGATATTTGGATTCAAATCAATTCAACTTCCCATTTATATTTCAATTCAATTTGAACATTTCGATTCAAACAATTCGATTTATCAATTCGATTTGAATATTTAAAGTTCAATTATAATTCTCACTTTGAATTATTTCGTTTATAAAAAATCTCGAGTTCACAATTCAATTATTACTTTAAATCAAGTTAATTTAAAGTAAATTTCAAAGATGGATAAACAATTCAATTTCAGTACATTTAATTCATATTCATTTCCTTTTTAACTTCAGTTAACAACGTTGAGAATTTTTTTTTAAATTTTAAATTCCAAATTTCAAGTTCGAATTCCAAGAGAAATCGATTTATAAATAATATTTCAAGATTCAAGGTTAAACAAATTTTTATTTAACCAATTGGTGTCCGTATAAAGTTTTCTATCATACGGTCAAGTAATACTTAAAATTTAATTTTAATATTTTAGGAAATGATATATATTGTTTCAATCTAAATCAGGGTAATAGGTATTTATCATTTCAACCTACGTTCTTAATTCGTTTTAATGATTAATCCCGGGTTTATTCAATGCCTGTAACATTTAGGGTAAATGATTGAGATTA
The DNA here is from genome assembly GCA_030737875.1 of Allium sativum. Classification (NCBI taxonomy): domain Eukaryota; kingdom Viridiplantae; phylum Streptophyta; class Magnoliopsida; order Asparagales; family Amaryllidaceae; genus Allium; species Allium sativum. Next base: position 1,037,333,110 of record CM060916.1, on the reverse strand, counting down.
ATCTACACAAACAATGATCATATAAAAATCAAGGGAATAACGGGTAAATTCACACAATTAAACATCAATATGTCAAACATATCAAATCCAAGCTATTCATCATATCAAATTATCAATACATCCAAATAATCCAATATCGTATAAATTTACTAGTTATCAGATGTCGAGTTTTAAACTAGTAACTAAATGTCGAATTTTTAACTTAACCGTAAAATTTAACTAACAGTCAAATTAAATTACACTATCGATGTCAGTTTATATAAATATGCACTTTTAACTATCAACAATACAAACATATCATGACATGGTTTTAATTTAATCAACAATCGAATATTTTAGTCAAACGTGAGTGAGTTTAATCACTCACATTTGGTTCCAAACGTGTTTGAAATCCAATTGAAGGCCCAAAATTTAACTATCGTAGAATCTGTCCAAACCAATGCCACATCGTCCGAAATTTCAATACGATTTTAATGAAACAAACTGCGAGTCAATCCAAGTTCGTAAACAAAAGTCATACGTGTTAACGCGTTAAAATTTCAAATATATAAACAACAAAAAAAAACATAAATTCATACCTACCCCCGCCACGTCATTATCTTTAGCACCAGGATATCCCGCTCCTCTCCAGTAAACCGCACACAAAAACCCATATCACGCATGCCTTCTCTACACCTTATCTCACGCTATACATAACGATTCTTCCAACCGACAAATTCGACGAACTTCTCTTTGTGCATGCATTTTCCCCGACACCATGAAATAGAACTGGACCATCTCTCCTAAATCACGTCGATCTGGACATTAACGCGATGTCCATCCATATTTGGTGCGACAATAATTTTTCCCTAATTCCCTCAAACTCTACCAAACGACTCCATTTCTTGCCACGAGTTCAATGATCACCTTGATTCCAACTCTGACCACCCAAAAAGACTCGCAACCTATGCCCTATGCACGTTGGTTTAAATAGGTGCAAACTAAAATTTCATGGAACAAAAAACGAAGGCTACCAATTAGCTCTCACTCATACGATTTCAACGGATCCGAAGTCACTTGATTCCGTTGAGAAATGCATTTTATTTGATTTGATGAAGGAATTAGAAAGGGCGGCCATGACTATTTCGGCTACAAGGAAGGAAGATTAGTGGAGGATTAGGTTTGGATAGAACGTAGTTTAATTTATATAGACAAGATATTTTAGGAATTTTTCAATTTTATTTCACTTATATTCATTTCGAACGTTTTAAGCTCGCACGACTACGTGTCTCGTTCGATCGTCACGAAAATTGACATCCTGCTATAATTCAATATTACCGACCCAATGAAACTGGTTTCGTCGGAATCCGAGGTCGTTCGAAAAATGACTATTTTAACAGGTTCATTAATATATTAAAATACTCGGTTTTCCTTTATTTACTTCAAATTAAATTCTAAAGTTTATTAACTTTATTCAAATCAAAATAGAATTCAAATTAACTTAGTAAATCAAATTTCATTTATATTAAATTCAATTTTGATTATTTACCAAATTCAATTTGGATTTCAATTATAAATTAATCAAATTAATTTCATTCAAATAATTTAATATTAAATTCGAATTTCAATATTTAACATTACAAACTAAATCATAGTTAAGTTCACAATCAATGCAAATTATTATTGTTATAACTAGTTGAAATTCATTATATAATCAATTTAATTAAGTTTACAAATAAATTTACATAATTAAATCATCAAAATTTATTTATAAGGTGGATACCCAGTGCCGAAGGCTTCCGTACTCAAGCGTGAGGACTTTCTAGACAGTCTCCAATCTGGTGCTATTCTCACGGCTTTCCGAGCTCTGGGGGTGGTCGATTAGCGCACGCAACCTTTCCCTCACATTATGTGAAGAGGTCTGGGCTCGAACCTGTGCGCTCCAGATTACCAGCCGGGTAACCTTACCGTTTGCGCCAGGCACCACCTTATTAAAATTTATTTATAACCATAAAATATTCAAAAAATATATATATTAAATTCAAAATTTTAAATAGTAGAAAAAAATACCGGTTGTTACAATAAGTTGCAATTCTCATAAATCAAAGAGGGTACTATGTTTTCGTATATTGTATTCAATTACTTTATAGACCATGTTTTACATATTATTTATTGTTATTACAGATTTATTAACAAACTACTAAAAATCGGAATCTGGACTGAAACCGAAACTTCCGAAATTATTCAAAACTAACAAAATTTCAGATGGCTGAAACAGAGTTTTCGAACCTTGGTTTAGTTACATTTAATGTATTGTAAGACTAATGATTATTATATATAATTAAATTTATTCAATCATGAGAAATTTATTTAGTTATGTGTTTTCTTGGGTATTTTAATTCATATGCATTAAAATTTATTGTCTTGTTGCATCTTTAATTCATTATTTTCATTATATACATACATACGTACGATGTTTTAAATCTCGGATATCGGTCGCGTTTCATCTCGGGGATTTTAGAGACTTGATCTCATATCGGGGTAGAGCTCGGATGAGATAGGTCTAATTCGGCGGTTCGTCTCGGATTTCCATCTCGAGTCTGAAAGTTTGTATTGGAACAATATCGGGGTGCACGATATGTTAAAAAATGGTATTCTTACATCATGATTGTTATAAAATAGCAACTTAAACTTGAATTGCAAAATCAGTTCATTGTTCTTAATTTACGAAAGATCATTCATACTCTAAATCGTAATATGCTTAAAATAGAAATATAACACAATGTAAGTAGATTAGTGCTTACGATATATGATCCCTGAACATCAGTTATTCTTAGACATCAAATATAAAAAAAAATCCAAAATGTTAAAAGGTTCAACATAAGTAGAACATAAAATACATTATTTCATAGGTAATGTGTATGTAAAAATAGACGAATATGAAAACCATATAAGCATTTTAGAACATATATAAACATACAATATGATCATTTAACATGCATGTTAAATAGCAGGAGATTATCGTGGTTAGATTTGAGTTTTTTAATTATTGTTTTGGTTCAGGCACAAATTTAATTTTTAATTAGAAAAACCAAGATCTCGGATGATATTTCAATATCTCGTCTCGGTCGATATATTGTTCGATATTGCAATATCTTGAGCGATATATTCGAAATGAGATTTAAAGTGAGATTTGCTATTTCGTTTCGGGAGGAGCCCAAAATGAGATCTCGGGCGATATAATAGAAACTTCGCTGACAGAGTATGAAACGTAAGGCAAACATTGTTCTTTTTTATCATAATGACATGTTGCTAGTTTAAAAAATATATTTAAATATTAAATTGCAAAAATAAGAAAAATATGGAGGAAGGACCAAGATTCCCCTGAAATAGTTTTATCAAGATTCTTCCCTTAGTTTTTGTAATATACATATTTTCGATTTGGCTATTCTTTTTCTAGATTTGATGTTCTTCTCATGTAGATTATCTTCACTAATTTTTGGATCATCATGAGGCTTTCAACCCTTCAAAACTATGTTTAGGTTGATGATTTATGATGACTCACGCTAACAGTTTGATTTTAAGGCGCTACAAGTCTGGGATGTTTTAATAGTTTGTGAAGTTGATCAACATAATAAAAGAAACAAGCCTACAAAAGTTTAGTCAAATCCAAAATATGTTGACCTATTAAAATACCGGGAGAATTATGTGACTACGTTTAGGTTGATGATTTATGATGACTCACGTTAACAGTTGATTTTTAAGGCGCTACAAGTCTGGGATGTTTTAATTGTTTGCGAAGTTGATCAACATAATAAAAGAAGCAGGCTTACAAAAGTTTAGTCAAATTCAAATTATGTGGACCTATTAAAATACCTGGAGAATTATGTGATGGAGGATCTTGATCCTTCTTTGAAAATATATTCAGCTTTAGTTTTAACACATCAGCAATAAATCACTGATTTTCCTTTTTAATTTATTCTAATTTGAAATCTTGGACCATGTTTGATGAAAATTGTATCCACCTTAATATGTGGCCTTGTCGTATTGGGAGTGTGTTACCATCAAGTTCCTAGGTGAAAACTTATCATTTTTCATGGAAAGGACAAATTGCTACAGTTTCTGCTTGTTAAGGGCTCCAATGGCACTCTAGACTTATTCTGTGTGATAACACAATCCAGTTTATCTTCTTGTACTAATATGAGTAATCCCAGGATGCAAAATAAATAGATAATGATCCTTTCTTAATATTTCTAAGCTGATATGTTTTATTCTTTTCCGTTGATTTATTGCATGGTGTCCAAAACATTCTTGCCTATAATGTAGATGCTATAACATACCTAATGTTGAATGAAGTATATGTAATGCTAAGCTCAAGCACTGTACCATCAAGCTTTGAAGCTTGTTTTGCTAGACTTATCACTGCTACCACTTGCCATTTGAACAAATTAAATAAATCCATCAAACTGTAACTTCAATGGTTAAAATAGATAGATGGATATGTTCAAGTATTAAATTATTAGCATGTTTAATGTATAATTCGACTCGAGATCAACAACTCTGATTTGTTGATCAATCTTATTAAACTAATTATGTGCAATAGATATAATGCAAGCTTGATCGTGATTAGATGTTTAACCCTTTCCTCTTTGCAGAAACCTGATGGCAAAACAAGACATGTCGGAGCTTGGGTTTGACACTGAATTGGGGTCAGATCCTTCCGAAAAGAATGCAGCACAAATCGATGATAGGAACACACTTTCTTAAATTTCGCAGCATTTTTAAATCAACTTTCAAGAGTTGCGTTCCTTGTTGAAATCATGAAGAAGTAATAAGAAGTTGCATTGGCTGGTAAATATTTTCCTACCCATGCTACTAAAAAAGATTGAGCTATGCTACTAAAAATGATTGAGCTATGTACGATGTCAGATAATTTTGTCGTCCTATTTTACACTTGTGTCGGGTTCTTCATGCAATGAGTTATACATGATGTCAGATAGTCGTCTTGTAATTGATGTATGATTTGGTATATTATTTTTCTTTGGTTGTTACTGCCAAATAACTAGTTAATTATTACGAATAGATGAATGTATGTTTATTTTTTATGCATAACTAATTAGTTCATTAACAAATTATTCCTTCTTAGTTTTGTATGACAAATTGAATAATTATTATATATTCTTAAATGAGTACTCAATTTGCAAATGCAAATAAATGATTGTTTAGTTGTTAAGTGTTATGGTAGCATTTTGCATGTAATTATGACATGTGCTTAGATGTGAATTATATCTTGACAAACTGTATACGTTTAACATGTTTAAGAGAAAATGATCTGTATAGATATTTAATTGTATTTTTATGTAAAAATCACATGTAATTGATTTTAATTTTACTTTTAAGTTGCAATATCTAATTTTCTTATCAGTTATAATTTTATTTGTATTGTTAATTAATAAAGAAAGATACTGTGAAGATTGTTTATTTGCCTGATCCTATTTTTTGATTAATATCAAGTAGAACTGCAGTTTGAATTTGTAAAAAGGTTTAATTAGTAACTTCTATTTTGAAGTGATATATAAATATAAATTTATGTAATGGTAACTTGGAAGTTCGCGGTCGGACAAGAAGTTAGCGCTTTGAAGTCAACTGTTAATGAAGATATAACCTGTTATTACCAAATTTCGACACCGAAACTGGATTATGGCGAAAGAGTATCGGAGCGTAACCAACACAAGCAGCGAGTAAGAAGCCGAAAGCACTTGTTCCAACACCAGAATGCAGAGCCACCAAAAGAGAACCGCGGCCAACATTCAACTTAGGAGCAAGCAAGAAACAAGAGATTATCAACAAAGTAGAAGCCCCAATAATGGTGGTATCGCTACCAACAGGCTTGGTAGCGATACCGAAAGCAATCAACCGACAGTCGCCACCAAAGCAGAAGCAGCAAAGTAAAGAGGTCCTAAAAGAAAACGAGACTGAAAGCCAAAAAGACTGATATCGAAAGCAGGAAGGAAAATAACTTAAAATATATGCTATCGATACCAACATAAACAGGAAAGCTTGGTACCGATATCAGAAGATGACAACAAATTGGTTTAAATATCGGTTTAAATACCGAAAGTGGCCAACTGGAAGTTGACTCCAAGAGCCTACAACACGACACCTAAAGCAAACAATGGGAGATGGCCGAAGGTGTTCGATCCGATACCGAAACCCAGAACCATGAGAAAAAAAAGCACGACACCAAGCTAGGAGGAAACAAAAGGGCTATCGATACTAATTTACTTGGTATCGATACCGGCACCAGGAAGCACTCAGAAGTTATTGAAGCAAGATTTGCTATCGGGGCTATCGTTTGACTGCGAAACCGAGAGCAGATAGAGAAGTTATCCATACCAATCTACTTGGTATCGATACACTATCGGAAGCAGTACTTGAATCATGAGTCACCATGGATCAAAACCGACACACCGAAAGCAAGATAGAGTCGATAACAGCCCAGAAATGGAAAGAACACCGAAACCGAAAACCACTAAGGCGGCCAACACCAGACTTCATTGTCGAACCCGAAAGCGGCTTCCGCTGAACGATATCGAAAGGGGGCCAATTTAGCCTATAAATAAAACCCAAGGGTCTCATTTGAGAGACTTTTCTCATTCTCCAATCTTGTAATCGTTTCTTATAGAGTAAACCCTAATTTCTAAATCGATTTGAGGATTTTATTTAGAAACTTCTGTGTACTCCACAAAATGATCAATAAAGTGAGAATCTACACTTGAGATTAATGTCATGAATTTTCTTATCACTTATGATGCTAATTTCCTATTGCTTTCTCTACGAAAAAGCTTTATGCATAAGCCAAATTACCTAAATACCCCTCTACAACCATTTAGCTTCCAAACTTGTGTTGCACTTAGGGAACCCTTATCCAAAGGTAACTGTTGGTATTTGAGTCTTGTAAGCGTGATACTCACCCCTTGAGGGAAGAGTAACTAATCTTCGAGCTTAAAACCTTGATATTTAAGAAATGGTGAACAAACTCAAGCTTGTAGGAATTAAATAATCTCTTCACATTCCCTAGGTCCATATCCTTAGAACTAATTTCGGTGTTGACGAAAAATTTCGATAACATTATGGCGCTAGAAGGAGGGCATGAACCTCCGTTCCTTTGGATAGCCTTACCGCATTTATAACTGTGTTGTTCCGTCCCGGATTGGACTAATCTTTGACGAAGCAAGATCATGGATAAGGGGTTCCGACAAGTATCTTATGAACGACTAAGCATCAGTGATTCAGGAGTCATGGAAAGACAAAGACTTAGATTGGAAGCCCTACAAATCAAAAACGAGGATAAGGAAGTAGAACCTTATGATCCCGACCGTTGGAGCATTAACCCTTTCAACATAGGGCTAACCCTAATCTTTCCTCTAAGATACTCTACGTCAACATAATATAACCTATTCACTCACATGAAGGAAGTCATCTATGCATAGGCTAAGGAAACTATATTTGAACTAAGAATAGTGGAAGAGTTCAATCACCTTACCTCAAGATGGTATAAGAAGGTTGCCACACAATCTCACAACATAGCAAAATGAAAGCCTGAAGATAAAGAGGAACCAATAAAGTTAAGTAACAAAAGGATTAAGCTACGACGTCGAAAGGGAGTCTTCAAATCAAGGTTGCCCCAAGAATGCAAACTCACTACATCAATTGAGAATATCTACTTCCAAACCAAACATGAGCTCAACTTTTGGTCATCACTAAAGAAGAAACCCAAGAACGAAGTCAAGTTGGGAGGACCTTACTGCTACTACCACATGATGAATGGACATGAGACAATCACTGCAGAGTCCTCGAAGGGATGATCACCAAGTTCTTCAACCAAGGACAACTATATAGATATGTAAGGGAAACTTTGTCAACTAAAACAATGGATTCTTTGAAGTAAGAATGTCTACATGGTTAGGGGTATGATCTCCCTAAAAATTTGGAACCATCTGAAATGGGTGAAGCTATCAACGATGGTGGAAAACCCTTGTCACCGCCAAGATGGCCAGGGCAAGGGACCCCTCGGAGGGGGGTGGTGTGTAAGCCTTTCTTCACGGCCAAATCAGAAAGGGCTAGTTTAAAGCATCGTAAGTGTAAGCCTCTTCCCCTATGACGGAGCAGCTAAAACTCTTCTCTTACTCCCGCCTACGATGGCCTGGGTAAGGAAACGCTTGGACGGGGGTGAGTGTAAGCCTGTCCGCGTTCAGATCAGACATGACCATGTTAAAGCATCGAAAAACCTTATCTGCGTTTATGATGGCAAGGTTAAGGAACCCCTTGGAGGGGGTGGATTGTAAGCCTCTATCACCACCTACAACGGTCAGGGTAGAGCATCAAAAGAGTGAGCCTTTAGTTGTGCCTACGATGGCCTGGTTAAAGCATCTAAGCCCTTATCACCGCCTACGATGACCAGGGTAAGGTGCCTCCTGGAGGGAGGTCGGGTAAGTCCTTGGGCCCTGCTTAAGAATAAGCTAGCTAAGTGCAACGGACACACAGGCACAAAAGGTGGCCAACAAAGCACGTACATCCTCTGCTTTGACAATCACAAGCCCAGAGAGTGGCCAACAAAGCACGTACATCCTATTCTTTGCAAAATCAAACCCGAAGGGGGAGACTAAACTATAAGTTGCCAGAAGTGGATTTCTGGTCTTCTATCAAATACCCGAATCTGGGTTATGGTTCGAGACTTCTATTATTGCCAGAAGTGGATTTCTGGACTTCTATCAAATACCTGAATCTGGGTTTTGGTTCGGGACTTCTATTATTACCAGTTGTGGATATCTGGTCTTCTACTAAATATCTAAAGGGTCCATTAGGCACACATCCCTGTAAACTTTTAAAATTAATAAAAAACCCGTCCATAAACATAATACAGAATACGTACCTATTTTTGAATCGTGCGCACTAAAATTCCTGTGTTGCCCTTCACGCATGTCTTAAACCCTCAAAGCACGATTCGTCTTCCTTTCATTTTTCATTTCGATCTGCTAATCTGAATCAAAACCCTAAACCGACGATTTTAGAAAAAACTTCAAACGAGAACTCATTTTCAAAAAAAAAACAGCCGATCGTCAACAACTTAATCGCTATCTAATATATTTGTTCAGAATTGTTTTCGTCGTCTTCAAATTGCAAGAAATGGCTAAAAAGAAGGTATAACTTTGATTATTTTAATACCTATCTGAATTAATACATGATTGCTAGAAGGAAAAACGAATTATTGCATGATTATATGCTATTAATTTGTTGCTTACCTATTTTATTCCGTGTTAGTATGAATTCATAAAGTTTTCTTGCGTGATTGTATAATTTGTAGTAAGTAATTTTGTATGTTTGTATGATAAAGATTATTTGGACTAGAAGAAAACTGGTAAGTTGATATTCGAAATACTTGCATAATTGTCTGCTTAGAGTTTAATATGTTGCATTTTTTTATGCATATTTTCAAAACATATGCATGCAAGGATGAATATATTAAAAACAGAGGCATATACGAATACATGCATAGGAATACTAAGGTTAATGTATATGTTTATTGTAAAATGTTGAGAAGAAGAAAGATTTTTTCATCAGTTCTGAAAAAGTGGTATAAAGTAATTTAGAAATCTTGCATAATTATATGCATGTATAATGAATAATTGTATACTGGTATGCAAATATTGCAAAAATGGATGCATATGTTCAGAAATCTTGCACAATTCTGTGCATATATTGAAAATAGATGAAATTAGTTTCCAGTATTTGAAATATTAGCACAAAAAGTGCTTATTATCAGAATAATTGCACAATAACGTGCTAATATTCAAAATAATTGCACCTTAGTGCTACATGTACAAATATTTTTACATCTTTGTTCTTTTTTGTTAAGTATTATATGCAGAATTATGTGAAATTATTGACAATATTTGCACACAATTGGTCAAGTATTAAAAGTAATTTCCATAATTTGTACATTTACCCAGAATACACGCACACTAGTATGCATTCCTTCTGAATTATTGCACAGTTCTACGCATATAGTTAAAACACTTCAAACCCGATTATTATTTTATTTCTACTCCTTTATGCAGAGAATTTCAGCAGAAGATGATAGTGTAGAAAAGATTGAACAAAATAAAGCAATAGTAGTAAAAGAACAGCCATCCTATTCTGAAATACTATGCAAGGAAGAACACGTTGAAGAAGTACAAAAGGTTAACAAGAAAGAAAACGTTTATAGGAATAATCTCAAATCATTCCTCAAGCTGATTGAAAGACTGAATGAAGATAAGCTATTAACTCATAACCATTCAATATTACTTGAAAAAATACCATTAAGTGGATTCATTCAGATGATCATAGATGGCTTAATCTCATCATCTGAAGCTGTTAAAACTTCAACAACCTTAGATTTCATAATCAAAAGTTACAAGAAGAATCTGAAATATTTTCAGTTCGGAGAGTTATTGTTGACATTTACAGAACAAGATGTTGCATTATTATTGGGAGCTCCTTTGCAAGGACAGCTGATTAAGACCAGTGCACACTTAAAGAAAGAAGATAAAAATGATCAAGATTTCAAAGAATTCATTGAGCGACATTTTAATGGAGAAGATACAGTCAACAAGAAAAATGTTGAAAGAGAAATATTTGCTACAATTAAAGACAACTCAGAAGTAGCATTTTTTGATACTGTAAAACTTTTGCTACTCTACTTAGTAGCAACTTTTCTCATATCCACTCCTAATTATGCTTTACCATGGGCGTTGGTACCCTATTGTGTTTGTGATCAGAAGTTAAATACAATTTCATGGCCAAAAACTGTGCACCACCATCTGATCAGCCAAGTAGACAAGTATTGTGAGACTCCCCGCAAAATTAATGCTTGTGTGACACTGTTTTTGGTATGTTTTTAACAAAATGTATTAATTTTTTTATTAAATTATTGTTCATGCTATGCATAATGGTTTGTTATCATGTAAATTTTGTAGTGGTGGATTTGCGAAAAGACTCATGTTCTATCAACATCAAAGGCAGAGTATAGTGAACATTTTCCACGAGCTGGAAAATGGGATATCAAATTGTTAAAGCCTACAATGCTTATGGATATCAAATTCAACCATGTAAGTATAATGTATATCTGCATCATTTTTATTGAAATACTTAAGTATCATTATTACCTGAATAAATATATGATTATATATGCATGCTTGTATGCAAATATTTTTGATTTTTTTCACACTCGTATGCAAGTATGTAGTATAAATGCTTTAATGTATTCTGATGTACTTGATTTATGCTTACGTTTGTGAACAAAAAATAATAATTAATATTTGCATGCTATTATGCATATATTGTGTATTATTGCATGCTTATATTGCTATATACTCCATATCTGCATACTTGTATTCAAATATTATCAAAATTTGCATAATTTTATGCTAATATCAATTTATTCTTTTTTCCTTGTTGCAATCTAGAAGAATATTTGCGTGTTTGTATGCACATGTTTACATTATTTGCATTTTTGAAACCTGATATTTATAATATATGTATAACTACATGAAGATACTAAAAATATTTGCATATTTTTATGCATAAGTTGACAATAGTTCCATACTTTTATGTACATATTTTAAATATATAAACGCATATATGAATGTATCAACATTTGCATACTTGTATGAAAAGTTTATCGATACCTGCATGCTTGTATGCTTTTATTGCCAATTTTTGCACAGTTGTAAGAAATTATTCTCAAATCTTCCTAACTAGTGTACAAATCAAGACATTTTTTGCATGATTTTGTGCAGATTTTCCGTATGCATGTTTACAAAAATGCTAATTACTGTATTGTTAGTAAAAAATTAAGTGTGAAATTTTTATTTTCAGGACTTACAAGGAAAAGAATTGAAATTAATTCAACAAAATGTGGACAAAGATGATGAATATGAGGAATTTTACAAAAAAAAGGAACGAAGATTGAGAGATCTGATAACAAAATTAAAACAAGAGAATAGGCAATTAGCAGAAGAGAATAGAATGCTAAAATTAAGAATTCAGGAGCTTACTGCCGATACGACATCAGAAAGTGTTGAAGATGAACAGTTACAATTAGGGAAAAATGAAGTTGAGGTTAATACAGACTGTGATGATAATGATGAAAATGAAGAAAAAGAATACAAAGAAAATGATGAAATTATGGATAAGGAAGATTCTGAAGAAACTGAAGGCGAAAACGAATTAGACGAAGAGAAGATTGACAAGGAGAGAGAGCAATACAGCATTAGGTTGATAATAGATGAAATGGGAAAAAATGATGATGGAATAAACGAAAAAGCAGATGAAGTTATTGAAGATTGTAATGAGGAACTGGAGAAAGAAGAGGAGCAAAATAAAATGGATACTGACATCGAAAAAAATTACAATGACAGCAATAGCAAAGAAAAACCTGAAGAAGTAAAAGACAATGAGATTGAAGATGATCAAAATAAGAACATGGAAAAGCATGAGGATAAATCACAAGAAAAGAATGGTCCTGAGAAGATTGTAGAAGAAGCAGAAAAGAAAAACGATAAAGGAATAGAAAATAAGCAAGACAAGATGATAGACAAGGATAAGGACAATTCAATTGAAGAGAAGCAAAAGAAGATTAAGAATGCGAACATTGGTACCAGTAATGCTGAAAGTCTAAAAGATCAAAAACAGAAGGAAATTGTTGAGTACAAGGAGCAGGTTGAAAAGCAAGGGAAAAACAAGAGACATTTAACTTTAAGAAACAGAAAAGGTAAATAATTTTTTTTTATTGTACCAATATTTGTATTGTGTAATTTACAACATTACATGGCTAATGAATTTGATTTTATTCTTAGTTGTAGATAAAAGAAGAAAGAAAGAAAGAGAAACGCTGGAAGTAGATGACTTTGACGAAGGACCAAGGGATGTAGAAATGAGTACTAACGCTAAAGTGAAAGTTCGAAAGTATAAGAATGTTAGAAAATTAGAGGAGTGGCAAATCCAGAGACTAGACCAATTTTTTACACTTTCAGATCTAAGGTAAAAGTATTCAAAAATTTAATCAAATTTACTTTAACTATTAATGTATCATAGCAGTAGCAAAAGTGAAGCAGAATACTACATATATCTACATGAATGTATGCAGATATTGACAATATCTGCATATTTGTATGATGATATTCGAAATATTTTTATGATTCAGTGCATAAAAATAGTATTTTTGCATGAATGTATGCAGATATTGACAATATCTGCATATTTGTATGATGATATTCGAAATATTTTTATGAATCAGTGCATACAAATAGTATTTTTGCATGAATGTATGCAGATATTGACAATATCTGCATATTTGTATGATGATATTCGAAATATTTTTATGATTCAGTGCATAAAAATAGTATTTTTGCATGAATGTATGCAGATATTGACAATATCTGCATATTTGTATGATGATATTCGAAATATTTTTATGATTCAGTGCATAAAAATAGTATTTTTGCATGAATGTATGCAGATATTGACAATATCTGCATATTTGTATGATGATATTCGAAATATTTTTATGAATCAGTGCATACAAATAGTATTTTTGCATGAATGTATGCAGATATTGACAATATCTGCATATTTGTATGATGATATTCGAAATATTTTTATGATTCAGTGCATAAAAATAGTATTTTTGCATGAATGTATGCAGATATTGACAATATCTGCATATTTGTATGATGATATTCGAAATATTTTTATGAATCAGTGCATACAAATAGTATTTTTGCATGAATGTATGCAGATATTGACAATATCTGCATATTTGTATGATGATATTCGAAATATTTTTATGATTCAGTGCATAAAAATAGTATTTTTGCATGAATGTATGCAGATATTGACAATATCTGCATATTTGTATGATGATATTCGAAATATTTTTATGATTCAGTGCATAAAAATAGTATTTTTGCATGAATGTATGCAGATATTGACAATATCTGCATATTTGTATGATGATATTCGAAATATTTTTATGATTCAGTGCATAAAAATAGTATTTTTGCATGAATGTATGCAGATATTGACAATATATGCATATTTGTATGATGGTATTCGAAATATTTTTATGAATCAGTGCATACAAATAGTATTTTTGCATGAATGTATGCAGATATTGACAATTTCTGCATATTTGTATGATGATATTCGAAATATTTTTATGATTCAGTGCATACAAATAGTATTTTTGCATGATTTCATGATATATATTGACAATATTTGAATAATTTTGCCAGTAAAAGTGCTTACTTGAATGGTCCTGATGGAATATGCATAATTGGTTCTTCTTTGGGAGATTTAATAACTGGAAGATTTATTGATGGACAGGTATAAGTTCATTCAAACTCAAATATAATAATACTAATTTCATTGATATTTTATTACATAAGTATTAATTGACCTTTCTATATCACTTACAATCTACTAATGCAAATAGATAATTGACTTTGTTGCACACAATCTGCAAAAAATACATCCAGAAATTTTATTCATCAGAACATGGGCTTCTGTAAGTTTTCTTCATTTTTTCTCTTGATGAAAATAATGAACATCTTTACACTTTTCCACTAAAATGATTACAATTACAGGCATATGTCGATCCACATAGAGAAAAAGAGTTGGAGCATTTCATTTATAAACCGATGGAAACAGGTTTCCAATCATGCACAAAAATATTCATTCCTATCCACGATGACAAACATTTTTCATTTTTGGAATTTATTAAAGATAGTAGACGATGGATTCACTACGATTCCAACAAACCACGCCGTGAAGGAAGACATCAAAGAAGAGCAAAACTAATTGTACGTAGATTGAAAATATTTCATATGCAAGTTGGTATATAAAACTTTAACAACGTATGTATATATATATATATATATATATATATATATTATATGTGTGTTTTTGTTTTTAAGCAGAGACTGTACATAAATGAAGTGATCAGAAAAATTGAGAAGAGGAGTTTTCAACAACCTAAAGAGCTTGAAATTGCTAATTGCCCACAACAGGGTGCTACGTAAGCAAATAAACTCTATTCACTTGCAAGTATCCATATGCATATATGTATGTTTCTGCATGATTGTTGCTAGTTATCATGTATATTTGCATGCTTGTGTGCAAATAATTAAGTTATGTGCATGCTTCTATGCATTTATTGATAATATTTTCCATGTTTATTTGCAGATATTATTAATATCTGCAGGTTTTAATGCATTTTTTTAAAAAATCTGCATGTGTTAATGCAAATAACAAGTACAGTTGCATAATTTAAGTTAAATATTAAAAAATTGATAATATCTTATAAATTTTTGCAGTGTTGATTGTGGCATGTTTGTTATAAACATCATGAAGCAGAGATGTGAAGACCAACAAATCGTTGAAGATGATAAAGTGTATGGTGCAGAGGCTGTTAATGATCAACGTGCAGAACTTGCTAACGAAATATTGAATTGCAAATTCTATAGTTGGACTGTAGACACTTACATGACGCAGAAGTTTATGGATTCAGAATTTAACGGACTAAAAGTTTAAAATGTTGAAAACTGTTGTGTATATATGTCTGCTAAAAATATTGACTGATATAATGTTTTTCAATCACATAGTCCAGAATATGTAGTGTCTGAAATGATTTAGCTTGAAATTTTTTGTACTGTATTAAGTTCTACTACTTTTTCTAGATGTTATGAAATGTTAATTTCATGTGTGCTGTTATAAATGATGTATACATACTTTTATCCATTTTGCAATATTATTTATTACTCAGGTGCTAATTTTTGCAGCATTGAAAATTAAAAAACTTGCATGCACATAATAAGAAAATGTTGCATACATATAAGCAACAATATATAATACTTCGGTATATTACCAGGAATAAAAATACTTGAAATGAATACAAGCAAGCAAACAGAATTTAAAAAGAAATGAACATAAGTATGCATATAAACTAAATATATGCATACTTAAATGCAAATTTTCGTGAACATATGTAGAACATCATGCACATTTCTACCAGTAATTCCATACTAATAAATTAATATAAAATGTATGTATGCAGGATATTAAACAATTATTCAGAATTACAGCAATAAAACCTCCAGTGAAAAATTAATAAACACAATCGAAATGAAGACTGGATACATATACCAGGAATTAAATAATACTGAATAATTGCGTATATGTATATAATTAAACTGAATAATAGCATATGTATATGCAACTATATTGAATAATTGCATATATCTATGCACCTATTAAAAAGATGCAAATTTGATTCAACTATTCAATATAACTGCATATATATATGCAAATATGCTGAATAATTGCATACATCTAAGCTATAAACAAAAATGTAAGATAAAAAACACAGAATTAACCTTAAAAAACTGTACCAACTTTAGTGCAGCAAGGAAAAATTCACAACAGTAAACAGTATAACCAAGTTTAAAAAAAAATTAAAAAAAAACATCTACAAATCTTTTGAAGAGCACGTCCTTCTATTATGACCCAACTTCTTGCACAAAGCACATCTAGTAGTCTTGGTAAATTCTCCTGCAGATTTCAATCTTTTAGAAGATGATGGACGACCAGGCATTCTTCTACCTTTTGGAGGAGCTATAATTGCATCTTCAACAGCCACATCTTCACCCATATAGTTTATAATAGGATTGATTGGATGAGAATAGGATGATTGAAAATAACTAACTTTGAAATAATCTTCAATGTAGTCATACACATTCAACTTTTCACAACTTAGAATACATCTAACAGCATGAGCACAAGGAAAACCACTAATTTGCCACACATGACAAGAGCAAGCTCGATTATATAAATCAACAAATTGATGAATGGGAGAATGAACTTCATAATTATATTCACTTGATTTGATAACAAACCACGAACCTCCTTCCAAATGAAGATTTCTCAACCGACTTTCATTAACAGGACATAAAACACTATTCCAAGTAGAAGCAACTTCACGACGATCGGACATAAGTTTCATTAACTTCAATCTAATTCTATCCATACATGCAGTGATTGGTAGATGTCTTTCTTCCAATATCCACTTGTTAAAACTTTCTGAACAATTTGAAGACATTTCACCATAACGGCAACAAGGGAAAAATACATTAGTAAACTTCTCAAAAGGTATTCCATTCAAGAAGTTTGAAACAATCAATCCACCAACATCTCTTAAATTCTTCAATGCAGCATTAAAATCAGTCAAGTTGTATGCATAAGCAAGTCTTGCAAATGTATCCAACAACAACCTCTTATTTGTTTTGGAAAAATGAGATTTTAAAGCAACCTTTAAATTGTTGGTCAAGTGATAAAAACAAGATCCATGAACAGAATTTGGAAACACCTTTGGAATAGCAACAAGAATACCAGGATGACGATCAGAAATGAAAACAAACCGTCTACTATCATCGTGAAGAAACTCTTTAAGCTGTTCACAAAACCAAATCCAATTATCTTCATCTTCCCCAGACACAACAGCAATGGCTAGCGGGAAAAAACCTATAGAAAAAATAATATATAACAAAAGAGTAGACTAGAGAACAATAATTATACAAACAATTTCAACTAATATTATTACCATATGTAATATTAATTTCACAATTGTATGCATTTTTTAAATATATTAGCATACCTGAATGCACATTAACATAACAATTGTATATGTCAGAATAATAGCATTCAGGTATGCATATGTCTAAAATATTTGCATACATTCGTGCAGTTTTTCAAATATTTCAGTACTATATGTCAGAATAATTGCATTCAGGTATGCATATGTCTAAAATATCTGCATAAATTCGTGCAGTTTTTGAAATATTTCAGAACTATATGCCAGGATTAATGCATAAATGTATGCAGTTATTTAAAATAATTGCATTCTTGCACGCTAGAATTAACCAGTAGAAAAATAATAGAATGAGTATACAAAGCATGCAAATTTATTCATAATAATTGCATATATTAATGCATATATTTTACAAAATTGCATAAATTTATGCATAAAAATAGTTCATTTGCTGTTATTAATGAAAACTAAAGTGCAAAACAACATAACTTCATTGTATGCAGATATTAATAATATTAGCATACCTGAATGCACATTAACATAACAGTTGTATATGTCAGAATAATAGCATTCAGGTATGCGTATGTCTAAAATATTTGCATACATTCGTGCAGTTTTTCAAATATTTCAGTACTATATGTCAGAATAATAGCAGTCAGGTATGCATATGTCTAAAATATTTGCATACATTCGTGCAGTTTTTCAAATATTTCAGTACTGTATACCAAGATTAATGCAAAAATGTATGTACTGGATTAAAATAATTGCATATATTAATGCATATATTTGATAAAATTGCATACATTTATGCATTAAATTACTTAAATTTGCTGTTAATAATGAAAACGGAAGTACAAAATAACATACCTTCATTACCATTTTTACCAGTAGCAGCCATTAAACATCCTTGAGCTCTTCCCTTCATAAATGTAGCATCAACAAAAATTAATGGTCGACAAAATTGAAATCCAAATGAACAAGCTTCAAATCCAATAAAAACCCTCTCAAATTGCCTTGTAGAATCATTGCACTCCAAAACAACTTTACTTCCAGGGTTAGTAGTACCAATTGCATCACAAAATGACTGCAAATGATGATACGACATTACATCACTTCCATGCAAATCTTCTAGAGCCAACCTCTTCCCACTATAAGCATAATAATATTTCAAGATAACATTGTACTCGGTTTGAAACAAGTTAACAATATCTTTCGTCTTCATTAATGGATTAGCTTGAATATGATCAGCAACCAACAACTTAATCAATTTACTAGATATAACAGGATTGTTGATGTCATGAATTCCAGCATCACAAGAATGTTCCGGTTGAAATTTCTTTACAACAAAATATCCAGGAAGATTAAATTTCAGAGAAGCATGAATCCTGAAACTACAATTTTGTTTAGAACAAATAGCTGTTACTCGTTCTTTGTCATTCTTAACCAAAGTAAGTTTATATCCAGTCTTCATACTGTACATCATAATATACAGTCTAAATTCAGTAACACCTCCGGGAAATTGCTGACCAACACCAGAAAAAACAGGTTGTTGCATATCACTTCTCAACAATTGCCTAATTTGATTACTTGAATCACTAGTACTCGCAAACGACGAATCACTACCAAAAGAACAATCACTACAATTATTAACTGAAGAACTACTATGATTGGTGTCAACAAAAATAACCAAATAATCCTCTCGATTATGTGCAGCCAACAAAAGAATAGATTGAAGATCAGAATTACTTTCAATGTTCCTTTTCAAACCATCTCTGAGATGATATAATTCAAACGACAATGGACTTAAATCAGTCCACTTACCACAAACAGCTTCTCTTACCATAGAAACACAACTATCAAAATATAAACGAATAGAGCAATTATCACTGCCAAACTTCAACAACACCAATACACCAATATCAGGCGGAACACTGTTATACAAACAAGAAATTCAACATTAATTAGACAAATTATGCAGTAAATAATGTATAAAATTATGTAAACGCCTTCAGAATAATAATAAATAAATCAATAAATGTCTGCAGATATCAATAATATCTGCATACTTGTATGCAAATATTCAAGAACTTACACATACTTATGTTCATAATATATGAAACAGACGTATAACAAACATATATTACGAATATATGCATATTTGTATGCAACTAATCATCATACACGCAATCAAAAAAAAATTACAAAACAGCTGTACATAAGCATGCATATATTCAGAATATATGCATACTTATATGCAACTTTCATGAACATATACCAACAAGTACGCACGTTTCTTTCAATAGTTTCATACTTCTCCGCTAATATTAAATATATATGCACGATTTTATACACGTATTCATATTTAAAAAACAAACATATTGAAAAATTAATAAATACGACTGCTCAATAAATAAAACCCAAAAAAAAAAAAAAATTACGTAATTACATTATCCATCGATGAAAAAAAACAATAAAATAACATCAGAATTAATAATTAATTAACAAACATCGAAAAAAAATTATGATATCGCAACACATTATTTTTTATCTAAAACTATAAATTACCTTGAAGAAGAAACAGCCATTATATTACCAAGAATTCAAGATCGACAGACTCCAAAAGAGCAACCGAGCAGCAAGAATTTTAGATCAAGGAACGATCGATATAATTAAATATCGGAAAAAAGAACCGAGTAGTAACAAATTTAGATCGATCGATTACAAAATTGATAAAATTGTAATTGATTACTGCGCCGCCATGGACACAGAAATTTTAGATCGAGAGAATGATTAAATCTTAATTACGGATATTCAGACATCTTAATTACACCGTTGATTATACGAAGGGCAGTTTTGGAAGAAAAAAACCCGCTACACGCTTAATTTCAAAAATAAGGATGAAATTTATACGTTTTAAAATGGGAGGATGTGTGCTTAATAAAGTTTGCTTTTAAGGACGTGAGCCTAATTTTCACATATATCTAAATCTGGGTTATGGTTCGGGAATTTTGATTATTACTAGAAGCAGAATTCCGGTCTTCTCTCATTAATACCCGAGTCTGGATTTCGAAGTTTCTAACTGCTATTGCTAGATATGGATTGCTAATCTTCTCTTGTGGAAATCCCAAATATGAGTTTCGGAGATTTTATTTACGCTTCCAGAAATGAGATTCCATACTTCTAGCTTAGTACCCTAATCTGGGTCGCAAGACTCTAGTTCTTGCTCTTGGATAAGGATTCACAACACAACACGCGAGTTGATATCATGATTCTAATATCCAAAGACCTTCAAACGAAGATCGTGATCTTCTATCTTACTCAGGGAGATTTTCTTAACCCATATGCACAAAAAAACATTACTTACTATTTTGGTGAAACATGTGGTACGAGTAATCACATTATTCCATTACAAAGGGCAATGCAAAAGGTTTCCTAACAAAGGGATACTCAAAAATGCAAACTCTGATTATAGTGATAAACTTCCAGACATGATCCGGGTTTCAATACCCAAATCACGTATAGTTCAAACACCTACAGATAGGTGAAGATTGTCCAATCCTTGTTTCAAGGAGAGATGGGTACTTAAACAACCACTGCTATGTGTAGGCTCAAAACTATCGTCTTTTTTCTAAAAAGAAGGTTTTCCTAATAAATGTTCAAGTAGGTACCTTGAGGCTTCCGATTAGGACACTATAATAAGGGAAATGTTTTCTCCAACACCTCACACAAGTAGGTTCTTTAAGAGCTCCTGTTAACAGAATGGCCATTGCCAAAACATGAAATGAGAATAAACATATTATCCTATCATGTATTCATTTATCATTTAATTGCAAATGGAGATTCTGTCTCACAAAGGATAAGCAGGTTATCATATATATTCTACAGGGTTAACACCAAACAGTGTGTGTTAAGTTTGCGTGGATAGTGCAATAGGACTCTTGGAAGAAAGTGTTCTCAGCAAAAGCAAGAGATCATGTGTCAGGTGATAACACACAACCTACAAACTTGTTTACAAAATCATTTCACAAGTTGCCACATACAAAATATCATCACATCAAGCATTTTACATTTATATCATTTAAGTATCATGCCATAGTTTTCAAATAAAGAAATTTCGTAATAACTAGGCTCTTTAATCCGAGTCAGAATGCTTTAACGCATATTCTAAGGATTTATAATTTGCTTTAGTGCCCTCAAACTCAACTTCTAATTCATCGATTCGTTGAAAAAATTTACTTATCTCCTCATCTGAATTGGTAGAAGGGTTGGCCTTTAGTTTTCTTTTCAACTCTAGAATAGTGTCGTCTTTCTCTTTTAGTCGGCTTTCCAGAGTAGATATTTGTTCATCCTGATTCCTTATTGTCACCTTTTGAAGATAATACATCCTTTCCCATTTTGAAATGGGAGCAACTTTAAAAATGCTTTTTAGCTCTACAATTGCTAGTGATTCTTCTCCAAGTCGAGAAGGTGAAACTTTAGGTTGACTCCCCTATTCACACGAAAGACAAAACACAGTTATTTACGAATCTTGCCTCAAAAGAATGATATTAATAAATTGTAATTTTCTTTAACGAAGGGGTTTGCTATAAAAGTACATACATTAAGAGTTCCAACGATAATCCTATTGGTCAAAATAAATCCTATATATGATGTAGCTCGATAAGATGGGTTCTAAGTTTCTTTTGGAATGACTTCCCGTTCATCACCTAGAAAATCTAAGGGAATCCCATATTTTACACAAATACGTTGAAGATTACATATTAAAGGATCTTTTCCCTATCCAGATGTTGCTTGAGAAATAGTTTGCAACGAACATTCCTTCATTTGGTTAGAATATGAATATAGAGCATCTCTTGAAAGTGCATCTTCGAATAGGGTAAGACTCTACCACAACACAAAACAAAGTAGGAGACTGATGCTATAAGAAGTTATTGTTGGAAATAGTTTTAATTTTATCAGCAACTTCGCCTACTTAAGGGAAAGATAAGTTATATCTTTATGGTCATTATCTAACCCCGCGTCATATTGGAAAACAATGTTTTCTCCTATCTATATGTTGTTATAGGAGACTGATAGCCCAGAAATAAAAAGGTAGAAAAAGCATTACTAAAGCAAAAGGCCATACATGAGCAACAGAGGTTCTAGGTTAAGCAGGATGCACCGTTCCTTTCTGTCCTTGGCTCGAGGAATCGTCATTTTTGGAAAGAATCTCAACTAAATCCAGGCCAAGAGAAACATTCGAAGGGCTAGGAACTACTTCTTTAGAAGCATGAATATCACCAACGGAAGGAGGAGGTTGGTTTTTCCTCCACTTAGATCATCGTGAATCTCTTCATCTTTGAGGCTATAGTCACCACCTTCATCATCCCAGTCATCATCAGTATCAATAGTTTCATCCTAAGATAAGTCGGAATCATCCGGAAGGTCCTCAGTATATAAAAGATTTTCAGGCTTCTCTGTAGCCTCCTTCAGAACGTCAATGCCTTGCTTGAGCCGCTCAATTTTGTGCATAAGGAGACCCAAAATAGAATAGTGAACTGAAGGAAATGCAATCTCTGGATACTTTTGAAAATTATCAGAATACGCCAATAAAAGAGCATCCTCATAAGACTCTAGCACTGCCTTTGGATAGTGAGATCCGAGAAAGCAAGAAATTCTGTTTTTGGCCTTATAAATTATGAGCTTGGCACTGGAAAGTGCATTCTGAACCTGAGAGAGTTGGTCATCTTTCTCTTTGATCCTCTTAGTATGATTAGCCACCATCCTGGATTTCTCATCTTCAACTTTCTTCTTAAACAATTGGAGCACCAGCACTTGGTCATTCAAGATAAACCTAGTTCTCTTCTCACCCTCAAGCTCTGATCCGACCCTTTCAAGAGATGTCTTCAATTCTGCACACTCTTTCTCAAGTTCCTCTGTCAAAGATTTAACTTTGGAATCCAATGTAGCCTTCTCCTCTTTAAGTGTCAAAAATTCTAAAGAAAGTGAAGAAACCAACTCTAGAAGAGTAGTGATCCGAGAACAGAAAGTAAAGGTCAGGACTCATGAAGAAATGGAAAATCAAAGAAGAAAGGAGAAGAAAGGATATACCAAGAGTTGTCATTCTACATGTGATCGCCGTAGGCTCACTAAGCCTGAAGACGGGGACGGCAATGAAATGTTGGCAATCTCATCAAAAGAAGGAGCAAGCTTTACAATTTCATCAAAACTTCGAGTCATTGGAGAAGGTCTAGCGGAACTAGCATGTCTGGGCGAAGAATGACTCGTTATCTCTTGTTCTGCTAAGTTTAAAGACCCGAAGAATCGGGTATCTGGATACGTCCAGAAAGTCACTACCCGGAGTCGTAGTTTGAAAAGGAGTGGCACCAGGGGTCACACCAGTAGAGAGTATCCGGATCAGGAGAATGATGATCGCTTGGCTCAGTAGCAACAGTCTCGAGAAAAGAAAGGGGAAGGGGGGGGGGGTTCAAGACTCATCCTTATGCCTCTTAGAGGCCGGTTCATCGGTAGTAGCAACAAGGTTTCTCTTAGCCGCAGCATTGAATCGGGCTAGGGCATCTAGAGTAGATTCCCCATCAAAAGTTTGAGAAGCTGACCGAAACAATCATCTGGAGGAATGAAATTAAAAAGATTGAATATAGAACAAGCTCTTACAAATAAGGATGAAAAGTTACCCTTACATAAAGATCCAGGAAATATAGGAGACAAGTTGGTGAATATATCAGATCCTAAAAATGTGTGCTTAGTGCCAGGAAAGTGTAGGAGAGGTTTTCTCAAGATCTTTTTTCCCAGGAGGAAGAAAGTCATACTTTCGAAGGTTGCACAAGGTTAATAAAAGAGATCGCTTTCCCAATGTCTCAGAAGCATTATAAATAGCATTAATGGCTCGAGCTTCCTCGTCACTTAGGTCCCTTCATGTAGCAGCAAAATCTGAATATGAACAAGGGTTAAATAAAGCCTAAGAAACAGTGTAACAAACACTGAAGAATGGAACTTACCCGGAGCAGTGAAAACGCCTGTGATACCCGAACAACACCTGATATTGAAAATTTCATCTTCTAGTCTGAGAATTGGGAAAGGATGTCGCTAATTAGTTTCTTCGAAGGGTTCGCATGAAGAATACGAAAATTTGTCCTTTCAACTGCTGACAGTCCTAGCAAATTATGCAAACGCCAAGGGCTAAGAGAAGGTTGTCCTGACTCGAGAGCTAGGAGTTCAAGGCATAGAAGGCAGGTATATGTATTCAGAGTCAGCTGAATGGTTGCTAACTTCAAATATTGTAAGAACCTTGAGATAAGTCTGGGAATGGGAAGAAACCACCTTGCCAGATATAGATGGCTGAGTATGCAAAGAACCCTTCTGGTGGATTCTCAATGGTATCTTTCCCAGAGGCGGTAATGGTATTAATTCCTGTCATGTCGTAACTCTTAAGAACGACCTTCAATTCATTTTGAGTTCGAATGAGAGAGTGCTGCGAAGTGCTTTCCATCTTTGGCTTAAAAGAAGGTAAGTGAACTAATTCTGATTTACCAACGCTTTGCTTCCACACGCAGTGCTGTTAAGTGATATTATTTTATAAACGCATATTAGCACCATAATTTCGTATAGACAAACGTAAATCATGCATAGGTTTAAAGCTATCTTAAAAATTCATTTGTATAAGTTGTCTAGTGATCTTATAAACAAGTCCGAATGTGCTATGAGTTATTAGAATTAAACCTTTAACATAATGCACATGTGGCCATGCATCATGCATACTTGTCTAAAAAACGGCTAAGTATTGGGTATTGTTCATATCAGGTGTTTTAACACTAAAACCAAGAGTAAGTAGAACATTTTAATGCATGTAAGGTCAATATCAGAATAACCCAAATCCATGGTATTGACCTTACCAAGATCGAATGTTCTACTATCAATACCAAAGATTTAGCTAGCATCAGAATAGTTAAAAAGCTAGGTATCGGTGGATTAAAATATTTTCATAAAAACAAGGGCTTAATCAACCCCAAAATTTTGAGCATTGCCGGTACCGAAACAGAGGAAAATGTAGTTTTCGACATTATTCATACCCAGTTCCAATACCAACTAAATAGGAGCCGAAGAACTAGCATTGTTTCGGCATCGGTAAAGCCGAAACCAAAAAGTGGCAATAACAGGTTAATATTAAGTCCATCAGTACCACAAGGAAAGTTTTATCTTCATAACAAAAATAATTCCTTTACATGAAATTTTTACATTTTGAATCCCAAAAATGTTTTGGGGGAAAATAAATAACTCATGCAATCCGCCAGTAACGACTACTTAAGCCTTTTTCATCATTTAAGTTTATTCTTAAAGTATTGGAACCCTGTTCGATTTCAGAATTGAGTAGGGAGATTATTATTTTTAGAGCTTTAATTTCAAACAAATAAAAAACTTACAGAGATAATCAAATTTGAAAATCCTGAACGAACTTGTGTAAACTTCAAAGAGCAGTAATCTTGTTCGAACGTTGTTCCTTACAGGTGAAGAAATAAGAAGGAAGAAGAAAGAACTTTTATACCAAAGTACTTCTTCAATCTCAGCCGAACAAACAAGAACAAATCAATGAGCCAAATCAATTCAAGAATACCAAAAGGCAGGAAATCAAAGTACAAGAGTGAAAGTCAAAGTTTGACTTGAAAAGTTGAAAATACCCCTTCACTCGGGGAGGTGGAAACGTTCTTACCAAATTTCGACAGCGAAAATGGATTATGGTAAAGGGGTATTAGAGCACAACCAACATAAGTAGTGAACAAGAAGCCGAAAGCACTTGTTCTGACAGCAGAATGTAGAGCCGCCAAAAGAGAACTGAGGCTAACAGTCAACTTAGGAGCAAGCAAGAAATAAGAGATTATCAACAAAGTAGAATCCCCAATAAAGGTGTTATCGCTTGGTAGCGGCACCGAAAGCAATCAACCGATAGTCACCACCGAAGAAGAAGAAGCAAAGTAAAGAGGTCCTAAAAAAACGAGACCGAAAGCCAAAAGGACCGATACCCAAAGCAAGAAGGAAAATAACTCAAAATATATGCTATAGGTACCAACATAAACGATAATTACTTTTGGCATTATAGACATGTTTGAATTAAGAAATTGTCGTATATGCTTGCAACTTCATATTATATATGAATTATGAGAAAACCATATCCTTAATCATTTAAGATATCGAGTTGTATATTCTATGTCAAAGAAAGCAAGCCTCGATGAACTTGAAGTTAAACCAGTTTTGGATAAGGTTACAACAGATATCTGATTTATCATATCGGTGGACGAAGTCATAGTTCCAAGACATATCATGATCTAAAAGATGGAATTTCTTTATAGATAAATTAGTGGTAATATGATAAACCTGGATGTGATCCAAGAATCCAACATACAAACTAATTAACTAGATGTTTCTCTTTATAGAAATGAGAAGTAGTACGATAAATTTAAATAAGGTCTAAGATTCAGCATGCAAATTAATCAGGTAAGTAATACTAGTTCAATTATTATACCTTAAAAGACATGGCACACCAGAAAAGTCTAATACAACTTTCACATTGGTGGGAAACCACGATTTTCTTATTAATGAAAAGAAAGGTTATATCATTTGTGATCACAATCTCTTTAGTTTCCAACATGTGGTAAAGAATATAGTTTCTACCTTATGGCTTGATACGATTTTCTTCAAAATAAATTCCATATACACCAACAAAATTTTTGGACTTCTAAATGTACTCAAAGGGAAGGTATCCATTAATCATAATGGAATCTTCATTTAAGAAGATTGATTCAGGTGGAAAGTTATAGACTCACAGAGTATGGTAACTTGGAAAAAATGATGTCATCAAGGTCAAATTATCGATTGTGTAGAATTTTTTTGCCTATAGTCATGCTTAAGTCCATTCAGATTCTACGTGTTATTGCCATACACTATGACTATGAAATATGGCATATGGTAAATTGGTTTAGATTATGATTTATAAAAGACTGTTTAAATGTCACCATCTAAAGTTTTCAAGTTCAATCGGAGTAGTAATGAAACTTGAAGATTGGTATGATTTTCTCATTGTTTTATACAAGCATTTAGAAGTTGGAATTGTCATTTTGGTGAGGTAATCAAATAATTTGATCAAAGTCATAACATAAAGAAAATTTGTGCATATAAGAAAAAAAATACTATGATATTTCTAACAAGAATGTATGCAAACAATCTAATACCAAAATGATGTAACTATGTTACCATCGGTCAATGTCAAGTTAGATATAAAATTTATTCATTGTAGGATTTATAAGGTGCTATCCTATTTAGTAGATATAAAAACCCATAAAAATGGAACAATCAGAATTTTGGGATTATCCCGATATAAGTACAAAATACCAAAATAATATATTTAGTATCAAATTAATAAAAAGGAAATATTTGTATATGACATTGAATTATGCTTATTGAAAGGACTTAAAATTTCGAATGAGGAGAGTGAGTGCATATAAGGAGGATACATTATGCATTAACAATATGATCCAGCAGGTAAGCTAAGTTGTATTGAAACACTTAATGATTGTGCACTTGGTGCATGATTTAATCCAAATGAAAATCCAAAATAGCCTATAGAATAAAAATCATGCTATCAAAGTGATATTAATAAAATTGAATCAATCTTGATGGTTGAATTCAACCCTAGTAGAGGGACCATGGTTTGAAAAGGTTTCAAGCAAGAAATAATAGCATATTTAACTATGAAAACTGAGGGTATGGCGTAGGGGATATTATGCCATTTAGATTATATAATAGTATACTTGATTCTTGTATACAAATTCTATTCAAAATGATTTATTTTTTAATTATATATGCATATGTTTTTTATGGTTATATTATATAAATACAATAAAAGATCCCTAAAAGTAAGTAATTGAACGATAACATGTGTTTATAATTGTGAGTATTGACCCAATATATATAAAATATTTATCCTTTAAAATTCTTGTTCAACGTGATTTAAGACAGGGTAATTGAGTCACCATGAGACTAGTTTACATAATAGTCTTCACACGATGGTTGGTGATTTACCCATGAATGTTGAGGATACCAAAATGTTACGTACTTGTGGCTATCGTGCATCAAGTATCATACGATTCATCGAGAGTTTTGATAGGTTAGTTAAATTAATTATAAAAATATTATTCTTACTTTTAAATAATAAAATTAATAGTTTAATAATAAAAATAATATGATTTCTTAAGATAATAATAAAATTAATAGCTTTATTTATGTTAATAATAAAAATAAAATGTTGGTTAAATTAATTATGAAACACTACAAGAAGCAGATTGAATAGCAATGGGGCATTTCAACAGCTAGCGACGGCTTAAAAAAGCGGTCGTTGCAAGTCGTGGCACGACTTGCTGATAAACCAGCAACCCGTAACTTCTTCTTCCCCATTCCTAAAACCCCCAATTATTTTCCAAAACCCCAACCCCATCGCCCCTCCGTTGCTCCAACACTCTGAGCCTCCCAACACACCTCTAGGCCTACAAAATTTGGGTTTAAAATTGATTAGTATGTGGGATACGCATGATGATAATTATGTTGTAGGTTGATTCGGGAGTAAATGTAGTTTATTAGGAGGTTGAAAACTGCAATGACCCAGGGAATTTGCGATCCTGGATATCGGGATACAACACTATGTCGACTATTCAAGCATCGGAAACACCGGATAGTCCATGAAAGAAATTAGAGGGTGAGAATAGATAAGATAGAAACTTATAATAGAAGAAGAAGAACATACAACATCAGAGTAAACATGAATCTCACAGCGGAACGAACGATATATAATAGATACATATCTTTGAAATAAAACCAGTATATGTGTACAGTAACATTTCAGAGTACAACACAGCGGAAATAACAATAGCTATAAAATCCTGAAGCCTCCTGCTCCAAGCTCTCCATGTACATATGTAAAATCACGACTACTTGACTGCCCGTACAAAATTGGGCACCCAAGAGTTTAGGGAAAAAACAAAATAAACTCTGGGTCGGTCATGAAACTGGTGTGAGTAAAACAATTTAAAACAGTTTGAGCAATTAAACGATATCTCATAAGACCACGCCGTATAACGGAACGGGTTTTTCCCTTATGAGAATCCAAAACATTTGATTTAACTTTCAAATCATTTTAAAAGAAAGGATAATCGTAAGACCGATCCACACATAAACACGAATGTTTTTTACCTTACGATAACCCAAATAGTCTTTATATCAAATTCCTTCTGATATTATAATAGTATCTATCAATCACAGTATAATAATCATCTAGCATAAATGCTTTCATCTCATGCTCTACATACATAGTACACAATCAAAACCGCGAGCACTTATTGGATAATGGATTTCCAACTATGACAAGGTATGGAACCACCTTCCGATAGTGTACCTCTAGAGAGGAATACACTGGGTTCAACAAGAACATTTTGCAACCCGGCCACACATGACCGACCACTCATTTTACTTGAGTGTATCGAATGTATGTCACCAACGTTGGGATCAGCAACCGTTTCCCCAATGGGACAGCATCGACAATAGATTATAGAATGAAATGAATATCTCTAGATAGGTGATAATATACCCTACTTGGCAGCCAACCACTTAGCCATGTGCCTGCCCGATTTTTGTCATTTCCCGGTTGTGAGGCTAGAGGCCACGCTTATCTCTGACAGATCACACATTTATTCACTTTGAATGTCACATCGTCATACCCGCCAAATCACAAATTGATTTCCCCAAAAATACAATGGGTATACAGCTAAGAGAAACGAATTCCTCCGCCACCAAACGTAAATACGTTTGAAGAGATCAACTTACGCGATCCATTAAATATACTATGTCAGACATTCTTCCATACTGGTTGTCCGGTGACTGGACAAACCAAAGGTACTATTCTGTAAACAGTACAACCCCTGCATAACTCCGTCTTCAATTATCTTCATCATATTTGATTCGCAATGTTAATGACCATACGGAGTGATTTTCAGATAATGAATCTGATCCCGGTCTCTCCGTATTGACGATGAAAAAATGGTCGAATACTTCGATAGTCGGTGAGTTAACTATCGAAGAAAAACACATGTGCAAACAACGATATTATTTCCAGATGGAAATTCTATCGATCAATCATCATTTATCTCTTTAGTTCATTAATTTATTTATTTCCTATTTCCATATATTGAACATTCCTTATTTTCTAAATTTAGAAAATATACGTTATAAATCATTGGAAAACATTTCCATCTCTTTTTCACGTATCACTATCATTCCAGTATTCTTTACCATACAACATTTCATTTTCTATGATTTGAAAATATCTCCGATTATATCTGGAAATTGTTTCCAAAACTCATTCCTTGGATTTAAACATATGTTTAAATAAAACATCGCTATGCCACTCAAACCATTACCCTGATTAACTAATTTCACTTAACCAACCTTCACTATCGAACCTTAACCATTCCTTAGTTAAAAACGAAGCCAATCAAGTTGGGGTATAACTGCCTCTCAGACCTTAACTGAACAACATTTCTAACTTCAAAACAGACAAGGTTCACCTTTTAAACCTTTAACAAACTTCCTTACGTAACTCTCAGATTCTATTTACGAATCCACTTCTTTTACAGAAATCATTGATTATAACTATAGCGTTATAATCCTTACTTCTGAAATATCTAACTTCAAAATATAACTCGATTAACTAAAATCAATTAACCCTAACGCCATTAACTTTAACTCGATTAACTTTAATTCATTAACTCTTATCACTTAACTCTTTTCGAATAAACTATATTCAATTAACTCCTTTAACTCTATTCGAATAAACTATATTTGATTAACTCTTATCATTTAACTCCTTTCGAATAAAATATATTCGATTAACTCCTTTAACTCTATTCGAATGAACTATATTCGATTAACTCTTATTCGATTAACTAATATTTGACTAACTCTTATTCGAATAACTAATATTCGATTAGCTCTCTTCGAATAACTAATATTCGATTAACTCTCTTCGAATAACCAATATTCGATTATCTCCTTTTCTTCGAATAACTTATATTCGACTAACTCCTTTCGCATAAACTACATTCGATTTACTCCTTTCGAATAACTATATTCGATTTACTCCTTTCGAATAAACTACATTCGATAACTCCTTTCGAATAACAAATATTCGATAACTTCTTTCGAATAACTAATATTCGATTATCCTTTCGAATAACTAATATTCGACAACTTATTTCGAATAACTAATATTCGATTATCCTTTCTATTAACTAAAATTCGATAACTTCTTTCGAATAACTAATATTCGATTATCTCACTTCGAATAAACTTATTCGATTAACTCTCTTTTTCGAATAAACTATATTCGAATAACTCTAATCCGCCTACTCTAATTCGATTAACTCTAATTAATTAACTCTCTTAGATTAACTCTATTTGATAACTCTAATTGATTTACTCTATTCGATTAACTCTAATCGATAACTCTAATTGACTAACACTATTCAATTAACTCTAATCGATAACTCTATTCAATTAACTCTATTAAATTAACTCTATTTCCTTTTATGATATCTTATTTATTTTATAAATAAATATTCCTTTTATCTTTCTATTTATTTTCCCAAATAAATATTCCTTTTATCTTCCTATTTGTTCAACAATATTCCCTTTTCAATTCTATTTATTTAACAAATAAATATTTTTCCTTTTCAATTCTATTTATTTAAAAAATAAATATTTTCCTTTTCAATTCTATTTATTTTCTAAATAAATGTTTCCTTTTCAATCTTATTTATTTAACAAATAAATATTCCCTTTTCAATTCTATTTGTAAATGTTTTACAAATATTTTCCTTTTCAATTCTTCTTTGATTTTATAATTTTCTTTTATAAAATCCTTTCCCTTTTATATATAAAATCCATAGATTTTATATAAATAAATTATTTTCAAAATACACTTTGAAAAATCCCTTCTTCTACATTCCAGTATTTCTTACCGTATTTAAAATACCAATTCACAATGATCAATATCATTCAAACTGTAACAACCCGGAAAATCTGAGACAATTTAAAATTTTTAATTTGGCTATTTTAGTGAATTTTAAATATTTATAATAAACATTTTAAATAGTAACGACGAAAAGTGTGTTTGAAAATGAATATAATTGTTTTTAATTATAAACAAGGCCTGAAATGGCGCGGTAGTTTCAAAATTTCAATTCAAACTTTGATTGACTGTATTGGGTGCAAAACAAAGCGGATTTTAGTGAAACAAATAATATTTAAAACTATTAGTGAATATCTTTCTAACGAATCTGAAAAATCGAAGTTTCATAGTGGGAATCAAAAGTTATGGCCAAATGAATTTTCAGAAAGGTCGCTATAGAGTTTATATAGCCCACGAAAATAGCCATTTTGCAAACGATCTCACAATTCGACGAAACTAGTTTTGTTGGGACCGTATCGTCAAAACATAGCAATATTTATTTTTTGGGATCAGTGTGCGGTCCCGGCAAATTGAAATGTACGTTCAAATCGAATATTGAATGTTTTATATTTTAATTTGAAGAGGAACTGACTCAAACAGTCGAATGGGCCTACGAAACATATCCCATTGTGTTCGAAATGGGGGTATTTAGCTAGGGACTACAGTCGTTGGGTTTGGATTGGAGTTCGTATGAGATAAGGGGTATTTTTGGATTTTTAAAATATATAAATAAAATAAAAATATCTCATTGGCTCTCTCTCCCCGATATTCAAAATCGCGCACAACGGAAAGGCTTTCATTCCTTCTCTCCTCTTTTTCTCCAAATCCACGCACCAAAATCACATGCCCTAGTTAAGGTTTTTGTAGATCGTCTCATGAGCTTCACATCCATATAAAGTTTGAAATTTTTAGTGGAGTAATTTGAGAGAACCGATGACGGGAAGTCGAGACCTTCCCACCGCCGTCGCGCCGCCTACAGGCCACCGAAGTGGGCCCTACTTCTGGCGCAGGAGCGCGCCTCCTGGTTCTTCAACGTGGCGCAGGCCGATCGGCCCCTAGCTACACGGATTCAAAGAAAAATCCAAACCTAGTTTTGAACAAAACTGAAAGATATCGGCTTGTTTATTTCGAACTGATTTTTACACTTTTAAGTGTTGCAAACTTGTAAAAATCATATCTTTTTGCTATGTGGACGAAATTCTGTGAAACAAGAGACAGTGGACTCGTGCGGACGTCTTCTACCTTCTAGAAGAGATCGCATATTTTTCTGAGCCTTCTACAATTTTTGGTGGAGTGGAACCTAATGTGAGATTTCTGAATTATAAACGATATGGAATCAACGATGTGTAAATTATATAGTCGAAGTATGAGTTATATAAGCGTTGTACACCACATGTATAAGCGTTGTATAAGTTGTATGTTCGATGTATAAGTAATATATGCGTTGTAAAATGATATGTGCGTTGAAATAAATTGAAATGAAATCGAAATATTGTTATATACGTATATATATATATATATATATATATATATATATATACTCCCCTCATCCACAGACCATGGAAGATATATATTGGTTGTGATATTGTTTGGATTATTGGTTGATGTGAAAATTTGGTGAATATCATGAATGGTTGATTTGAAATGATTGATTGTGGTTGAAATCTCAATAGTATTATTATATGGGAGAATTCGTCTGCGTAAGAACTAGATATTGAAAATTCCCACTGTCAAAAGCTGCGAGGCTTTAAGATAGAACGAGGAGTCATACTAGGGACGGTCCCAGTTTTAACTACCCTGCCGTTATGCTGCCGAAATTTTCTGAAGTATTTCTGTGTTTGATTTATATTCATGTGTTTAATGTTGAAATTTTAGTCATGTGTTGAATGTTGAAACAAAACTCATGTGTTGAAATAAATTCATGTGTTTAATGGAGTCCATGTATTGAATAAATTCTTTGAAAGATAAAAATAACATTTTTATTATGTATATAGACTATATAAAATATTAGTGGTTTAAATAAATTGTTTTAACACCAAAAATAACATTTTTACCTTATACATAAAAGATATAAAATAATCGTGTTTTGAAATAAATTGTTTTGCAATAAAAGTCACATTTTTATTATATATATATAAACTATAGAAAATATTCATGTGTTGAATGTTGAAATAAAATTCATGTGTTGAATAGAAATTCATGTGTTGAATAGAAATTCCTGTGTGGAAATAAAATATATGAAATTCATGTGTTGAATAGAAATTCATGTGTTGAATAGAAATTACTGTGTGGAAATAAAATAAACAAAATTAATGTGTTGGAATAAATATCTGTTGGATAAAAATATCGTTTTTATCAAATATGTGAAGTGAAAATGGTTTTGAAGTCGAAGAATCAATTATATATATATAATTAAAATATATCGAATAACGAAGCTGCAGTTCGTGTTTTGAAACCGTGATTTCAAACGATTAGTGCGGGAGATCCGACCGTCGGATTTTCCCGAAACCGAAACCGTTGGGTTCGCCTTGGAAATATCTTTCCAACGACACCCACTTTGTGAAGATCCAATGGTTGGATTGTATGGAATGTTCAATTCAAATCTGAAGAAAAATAGCGCCAGAATTGATTATATTTATATATATATATAAATATAATTAAATTAAATCGAATAACGACGCTGCAGTTCGTATTTTGAAATCAAAACTTCAAACGAGTGTACCGGGAGATCCGACCATCGGATTTTCCCAAAATTGAAACCGTTGGGTTTGTTTCGAAAAGATCTTTCTAATGATATAAAATTTGTGAAGATCCAACAGTTAGATTTTTAGATATGTGTAAATCAAATCTGAAGAAAAACAGCGTCATGGCAGCGTTATGGCCCAAAGCATCGTTTGAATGAAATGGATATTTTTATATAAATAAATGTAGCGATAAATCGTGATAAAATATTATAAACGATATGGAATGGGAATAAACCGAATTCACCCGGTTTAGTGGATATTTGATGGTTGAATGTGTTTGGCGTGAATTGTTGTCGAAAAAATTAACCATTGAAATGAATTGATTTAAATTCTAAATATACGTGAATTATTTGAAAAAGCCGAGTTAAATCTCATTTCAAATAATTGATTGGCGATAAGAAGTCGATAATGAAGATGGTGGTTGAAGACCGGAGATCTTCACCTTGGTTGGATGATAACTGACGTCTTGATTGGGAGGCATCCTGAAATATAGATAATAAGTGGTGATCGTCCAGACGTACGTGGAGATCGATGGATATGCGGGTATGTGGTGCCTCCGGTTTCGTTCAGACCCAGAACGAACTTGTAAATGGACTGTGTGTCTGACATTGGATTTTGTTCTGTGCTGGCTGATCTCTATCAAATATATATCTGTTTGGCGACGGAGAATTTATTCTCTTGCTTAACGCCCTTCTCTGAGACGTACGAGCTTAGAGGTTATATATCGATAGAAATCAGTCGCATGGAGTGAACTGCCTGTGTGGCACGCCTAAGTGGTAAATGATCAAGGCTTCTGTTGAAAAGCAAAGTCTTGTGGTTGATGATCAAAGCACCACCTGTGTGGCATAACTTTGTGTATAGTGTGGATTCGCGAGCCTCACACCCCGGTATGAGCCAGAAATGGGAGAGGACCTCAGAGAGGACATGCGTTTCTTTCTAGCTAGAGGTGGTGTCGGTGCTTAAACTGGCTGACATTTATATTATTTTCACCTGTGTAGTTGTTGCTGTTGCAAGGCGCCTCGGTTATATCGGTCAATCCAGGACCGCTGGAGTCATTCGTTGGCTCATTTACGCCCCAAAGGGCGGGGAAATGCAGTGTTCAGGCATTTTAATCCACATCGGTGGACCGGCCCTGTCGCTCCAAAGGCTTGACTGAGTACTTTCCTGAGACATGGGCTAGATTGTCTCGAATTCGGTAAGGACTATCTTTTGCCTTGGTTCATGACGGAAATCCAATTTCCAAATACGACATGTGCGGTTTTGATTGTATACCTATATATATGGCGACATAGTGGTATGGGGCATTAATGTCGTCTATGATTGATACTTATGATTTGAAATTGTTTTTGAAACATATAAACACTAGTAATAATATCAAATGCTTTTGTTTTATTCGTATCAAGCATATTTTGGCCACTATAAGGTAAAAACTCTATCCTCCGGTTTGCGTTACATTGTGTGATGGGAACTGAGTCTTATAATGGCTTCATTTTTATAAAAATTATTGCGATGTTTAAAAGATTTACTTGTTGTAAAGCACTGGCAATCCAATGGAGTAAACCCGTTCCGCGAAAGTGGCATGGTCCTGTGATTAGCCATATTCTAAAGTGTGTTAAGTAGATTTCTCATACTAGTCCCAAGACTGACTCGTAGTTTGTTTCACTTGCAAACCCGGGTGCCCCTTTTTCTACACGGGCAGCCTTGTATTCAGGTTTTAGCAGGCTCTTTTTGGATAGCTAGAGCTGAAGATGGATTCTATCATTTATCTCTTTTTATGTTGTTCAGCTTCTATTGTACATATTATGTTTGTTTTCTGCTGTAGACATTTATGTATAGCTGAACTGTATTTGTACTAAGTATGATCCTGTATACTGTGTAACTCTGATGATTATGTTTATCCAGTGTATTATTTGTACATTATCTGGTGTATTTATTTAATTCTGTTCTGCTATTATCTGTTTATGTGTTATAATCCAAAGATTACCCTTGCCACTGTCGTACGGGGTTTTGGGATCGTCACACAAACACACATAATCAACAATAGATTATATATCACATCAAATATTACAATATATGAACAGAACAATATTATAAATATTGAGGAATCCAGTTGGATCCCTCCAACCTGTTTCCCTGCATCACAGATATTAAACAATAAAATTAACATCGATTTCTTTTCAATATGAAATATTCTGCTAAACAGAATCAATATTTGGTTAACGATTTATATATATATATCATTATCTATAATTTCAACCAATACATAAGCAATTCAGCCAAACAGTTAACAAACTGCAATCAACAGATAATTATCAGTTCTACAAATATGTTATAAAAATATAACTGTTCAGAGTTGGTGAGTTTTACTCACATTGGCAGTTCGTCGTTAAATAACGATAAACTGTTGTTTGGTTCAGATCAAACAATTTATTTCGCCATAAATTCATACGAGCTCCAATCCATTTCCAACTAGTTCCATTTTGTAGTCGTCGTCCATACGATCCTAGCGGATTTTGTTTTTCTGAATTCCGATAATGTATGCAAAAGTTATAGCAGTTACAATTTAATACATTATTTAAATTAACATTTAACTTGGATTCAATTTCAACCGGGCCTTACTGTTTGAAATCCGACCCAATCATCAAAGCCTACCCGCAACCTCTTCTTCCCCGATACCCACAAATCTTGCTCCAGATTAAAATAATGCGACCTCCTCCTGTTGCTACTCCATTCCACTTGCTTCTCCCATCATTATCTCGTTCTCCCCTTAACCGATTTCAATGAGACCACCACCAACATCCTTCCCTTTGCACACACTTCAACCTCATCCCCAAAATAAGGCACTCACACTTCACATAAGCAATGCGACATCAGGAATCCGTAGCCTTCCCCTTCAGTACATCGACACCATTTACAAATGAATTCTCCCAGATTTCGTACACAGGTGAGATTTCACCCATCGAAACCAAATCCAACATCAAAAACCCACATTGATGCTCACGCTTCCCAAAATCTGCAACCCTAAACCACTGTACAATTTCCGCACCCCAGAAACGTCGACCGCACACCCAACTAAGGACATCAGTGGAAATATCTTGCTTCCACGAGCTCCATAAAAGCGATGTCAACATTTTAGGATTTTTATTTGTATTGTTTGGATTTTCCAAAGAAGGAAAACTCACGTTGGTGATAAAATTTGATAGCGGCGGATTTTTGTTTGACCACCGAATGAAGTTAGGGTTTTAGGAAAAGGTATGGGTGTATTTATAGAGAAAGAAAAAATATTTTTATATTCATTATTATATTTATTTTTAAGCAATCACTATGTGTATTTATTGAATAAAAATTCCTATAATCACATACGATACCTAAAAATCACGAAAATGTACATACACCTTCAATTCGACATATCGGATCTAACGAAACTCGTTTTGTCAAATTCCGACTCCGTTTGTTCACACAACGTATTTTTAACCATCAAAATATTGATTTTTTTTTTCACATTAAATTCCCGTACGGCCACATACTGACTTCAAAAACCACGAAACTTGGAATCTAACAATATTTTGCTATTGCGGATCCAACAAAATTAGTTTCATCGAAAATGGAGGTCGTTTGCAAAACTGGCTATTTTTAAAGCTCTAAATAACCCATTTAAATATATAAATATATTTAAAAATAATTAAATTAAATATTAATAAATAAATATTATCATATATATTCACAATAGAATATCATACAGCTCCAATTGGATTTATAACTTGATATTTCCAATTTCCCAGTTATATCGATATTCGATTTATATTTAAATCCTTTTAAATATAA
Organism: Allium sativum; assembly: GCA_030737875.1. Lineage (NCBI taxonomy): Eukaryota > Viridiplantae > Streptophyta > Magnoliopsida > Asparagales > Amaryllidaceae > Allium > Allium sativum. The sequence continues at coordinate 1,037,293,824 of CM060916.1, read as the reverse complement.
ATAAATCGATATAAGTTATAAAGGAATTCCATAGCGACTATTCTAAAATTTGATTTGGACATAAATCAAAATCTACCCAACGAAATCCCGATTTTTCTCTTCCACTAGAAAAATATACTTCACCAGCTCTGAACGTTTCTTGTTTCACAGAAAACCGATTTAAAACGGTTTCTGTATATTCGTTTAAAGTTCGAATCACCAAATTACGAACTGCAGCGCCATTTCGAGCTCGATTTAAATTATATTATAATTCTATGTTAAAATTTCGTTTAAATAATATATTCGTTATTTAAATTCAATTCCAAACTGAATTATATATTTTAAATTGTCCAGTTCACATTATATTGCCACTTCAGCTAATTCTGAATATTTCAGAATAAAATATATTATTTAATTATTATATTAATTAAATATTTAATTAAACAACGATTTAATTCTCTAAATCACTAATTAAATTAATTAATTATTATACCGTAAAAATATGGGACATTACATTCTTCCCCCCTTAAAATAATTTCGTCCTCGAAATTGATAAGGTAGAAAACAAACCCTATTAACTGGTTAAAAATTATTTGTTTACTTCTTTAACTTCAGTTTCAACTGAACCAATTAATTTCAACTGAAATATTACTTTATTCCTACTAACGAAAATTTTCAAAAATCCTGAAAATTTTCTAACACACTAACTTTTTGAAAAATTTCGCCAGCACCTCCTTTGTACTGGTCAATCGCTACAACTACAACTCGCCTCTCTGGGCCTTCTCCACCCAAAAAGAAAATCGAATAGCCAAGCGACTTGCCAAATCGGCTCATAAATCTCATGCTTATACCAACTATAAACTTGTACCGGTTGGGCATATCAACTTTATCACTTTCACCTGTTATCAATTCAACATATACCAATGTCATCTCAACCAATTTCCAATCAATATCTGTCAACACAGCTATTCGCTTGTATCCAAACCAAATTTCATTTGGAACTAAAGTTCTATCCTTAATCCCAAATTCTTAACTCAGATTCCATTTTTAATTCCAACTTTTTAACTTACCATTCAAATTCCATTTCGGATTATCTCTAATCCAATCTAATTCGTTACTTATTATCTCAATTCATTTTCCACTTAACTGTTTTTAATTCAATTTCTTTTCTATTTGCTTTTACAAATTCTAGTTTAATTTGTTTTAATTCAAATTATCTGTTTCTGCGAGTTTATAAACAGTTTAGCTTTTCTAAAACCAGATATCCCCTTTCAGAATTCAAAACAACTTGTTTTTCACAAAACAATTCAAAAACCAAAATCTTTGGTAGTAATCTGTCACTTAGCAACTCGAAAATGACACTGATGATGTCGCGATTCATTATCAGGGTTATTTTCCAGCTTATCGAATTGAGTTCAATACTATAACAATTTCAAAACCATATTTAAACACCTTCATTTTGAAATCACTTTGAAAATATCCTTCACAATGCTTTAAAATAATTTAAAATCTCCCAGGATTTTAAAATTCTCATATATTTAATCCAGATTCATTTACAACACTTTTATAACCTTCCACTGTTTTAATTCCAATTCTGATTTAAATTCAGATTTAATCCATCTAATTCCATATACTACACTTATATGAATTCTGATTGGTTATTTACATAACCATTTAATTTATAATCTTACCCGATTATAATAAAAACCAATATATCCAATATATTATAATTCCCATATATATATCTTTTCAATATCAAAATATACTTGGGTAAACTTATTTTCAGTTACCCTCTTTTTAAAACATATCGTGTCGACCCATCATACTCGAGTGTTTAGAAACTCCTACCGATACAGTGGATCAAACTGATCGACCAGAACTCATAAACAACTCAACCAATAAAGCTCCACACTATAAAACCATTTTTATATCAAATAAAAAATACATTCACTCGTATATATACACTCAACTCAATCTAGGGCATTACTAACCCTATCTCTACTGAGCATGCCACAGAGCCAAGGTAGTTGCTTAACCTTAAGCTCTGATACCACTGTAACGACCCGGGGAATTCACGATCCAGCATATCGGCATACAACACTATGTCAACTATTCAAGCATCGGAAACACCGGGTAGTCCATGAAAGAAATTAGAGGGTGAGAATAGAAAAGATAGAAACTTATAATAGAAGAAGAAGAACATAGAACATCAGAGTAAACACGAATCTCACAGCGGAACGAACAATATATAATAGATACATATCTTTGAAATAAAATCAGTATATGTATACAGTAACATTTCAGAGTACAACACTTACAACACAGCGGAAATAACAATAGCTATAAAATCCTGAAGCCTCCTGCTCCAAGATCTCCAAGTATATCTATAAAATCCTGACTACTTGACATCCCGTACAAAATTAGGCACCCAAGGGTTTAGGGAAAACTAAACAAAATAAACTTTGGGTCAGTCATGGGACTGGTGTGAGTAAAACAATTTAAAATAGTTTGAGCAATTAAACGATATCTCATAAGACCACACTGTATAACGGAACGGGTTTTTCCCTTATGAGAATCCAAAACGTTTGATTTAACTTTCAAATCATTTTGAAAGAAAGGATAATCGTAAGACCGATCCACACATAAACACAGATGGTTTTTACCTTACGATAACCCAAATAATCTTTATATCAAATTCCTTCTGATATTATAATAGTGTCTATCAATCACAATATAATAATCATCTAGCGGAAACGCTTTCATCTCACGCTCTACATACATAGTATACAATCAAAACCGCGAGCACTTATTGGATAATGGATTTCCAACTATGACAAGGTATGGAACCTCCTTCCGATAGTGTACCTCTAGAGAGGAATATTGGGTTCAATAAGAACATCTTGCAACCCGACCACACATGACCGACCACTCATTTCGCTTGAGTGTATCGAATGTATATCACCAACTGTTGGGATCAGCAACCATTTCCCAAATGGGACAACATCGACAATAGATTATAGAATGAAATGAATATCTCTAGATAGGTGATAATACACCCTACTTGGCAGCCAACCACTTAGCCATGTTGCCTGCCTGATTTTTGTCATTTCCCGGTTGTGAGGCTAGAGGCCGCGCTTATCTCTGACAGATCACACATTATTCACTTTGAATGTCACATCGTCATACCCGCCAAATCAAAAATTGATTTCTCCAAAAATACAACGGGTATACAGCTAAGAGAAATGAATTCCTCCACCACCAAACGTAAATACGTTTGAAGAGATTAACTTACGCAATCCATTAAATATACTCTGTCAGACATTCTTCCATACTGGTTGTCATGGGACAGAACATGCCAAAGGTATTACTCTATAAACAGGACAACCCTTGCATAACCTCGTCTTCAATTATCTTCATCATATTTGATTCGCAATGTTAACGCCCATACGGAGTGGTTTTCAGATAATGAATCTGATCCCGGTCTCTCCGTATTGACGACGGAAAAATGGTCAAAAACTTTGATAGTCGGTGAGTTAACTATCGAAGAAAAACACGTGTGCAAACAATGATATTATTTCTAGATGGAAATTCTATCGATCAATCATCATTTATCTCTTTAGTTCATTGATTTATTTATTTCCTATTTCCATATATTCAACATTCCTTATTTTCTAAATTTAGAAAATATACGTTATAAATCATTGGAAAGCATTTCCATCTCTTTTTCACGTATCACTGTCATTCCAGTATTCTTTACCATCCAACATTTAATTTTCTATGATTTGAAAATATCTCTGATTATATCTGGAAATTGTTTCCAAAACTCATTCCTTGGATTTAAACAGATGTTTGAATAAAACATTGCTATGCCACTCAAACCATTACCCTGATTAACTAATTTCACTTAACCAACCTTCACTATCGAACCTTAACCATTCCTTAGTTAAAAACGAAGCCAATTAAGTTGGCATATAACTACCTCTCAGACCTTAACTGAACAACATTTCTAACTTAGAAACAGACAAGGTTCACCTTTTAAACCTTTAACAAACTTCCTTACGTAACTCTCGGATTCTATTTACGAATCCACTTCTTTTACAGAAATCATTGATTATAACTATAGCGTTATAATCCCTACTTCTGAAATATATAAATTCGAAATATAACTCGATTAACTCGAACTAATTAACTCTAACTCCATTAACTTTAACTCGATTAACTTTAATTCATTAACTCTTATCACATAACTCTTTTCGAATAAACCATTATCTCCTTTAACTCTATTCGAATAAACTATATTTGATTAACTCTTTTCGAATAAACTATATTCAGTTAACTCCTTTAACTCTATTCGAATAAACTATATTCGATTAACTCTTATTCGATTAAATAAAATTTGACTAACTCTTATTTGAATAACTAATACTCGATTAACTCTCTTCGAATAACTAATATTCGATTAACTCTCTTCGAATAACCAATATTCGATTATCTCCTTTTCTTCGAATAACTAATATTCGATTAACTCCTTTCGAATAAACTACATTCGATTTACTCCTTTCGAATAACTATATTCGATTTACTCCTTTCGAATAAACTACATTCGATTACTCCTTTCGAATAACTAATATTCGATAGCTTCTTTCGAATAACTAATATTCGATTGTCCTTTCGAATAACTAATATTCGATAAATTCTTTCGAATAACTAATATTATATTATCCTTTCGAATAACTAATATTCGATAACTTCTTTTGAATAACTAATATTCGATTATCTCACTTCGAATAAACTTATTCGATTAACTTTCTTTTCCGAATAAACTATATTCGAATAACTCTAATCACCCTACTCTAATTCAATTAACTCTAATTAATTAACTCTCTTAGATTAACTCTATACGATTAACTCTAATTGATAACTCTAATTGATTTACTCTGTTATATTAACTCTAATCGATAACTCTAATTGACTAACACTATTCGATTGACTCTAATCGATAACTTTATTCAATTAACTCTATTTCCTTTTATGATATCTTATTTATTTTCTAAATAAATATTCCTTTTATCTTTCTATTTATTTTCCCAAATAAATATTCCTTTTATCTTCCTATTTGTTCAACAATATTCCCTTTTCAATTCTATTTATTTAGCAAATAAATATTTTTCCTTTTCAATTCTATTTATTTAACAAATAAATATTTTCCTTTTTAATTCTATTTATTTTCTAAATAAATATTTCCTTTTCAATCCTATTTACTTAACAAATAAAATTTCCTTTTCAATTCTATTTGTAAATGTTTTACAAATATTTTCCTTTTCAATTCTTCTTTGATTTTATAATTTTCTTTTATAAAACCTTTCCCTTTTATATATAAAGTCCATTGATTTTATATAAATAAATTATTTTCAAAATACACTTTGAAAACCCCCTTTTTTACATTCCAGTATTTCTTACGGTATTTAAAATACCAGTTCACAATGATCGTTCTCATTCCAACACACATAATCAACAACAAATTATATATCACATCATATATTACAATATATGAACAGAACAGTATTATAAATATTGGGGAATTCAGTTGGATCCCTCCAACCTATTTCCCTGCATCACAGATGTTAAACAATAAAATTAACATCGATTTCATTTCAATATGAAATATTCTGCTAAACAGAATCAATATTTTGTTAACGATTTATATATATATATGTATTGTTATCTATAATTTCAACCAATACATAAGCAATTCAACCAAAGATTTAACACATAGCAATCAACAGATAATTATCAGTTCTAAAAATATGTTATTAAAATATAACTGTTCAGAGTTGGTGAGTTTTACTCTCATTGGCTGTTCGTCGTTAAATAACGATAAACTGTTGTTTGATTCAGATCAAACAATTTATTTCGCCATAAATTCAAACGAGCTCCAATCCACTTGCAACTAGTTCCATTTTGTAGTCGTCGTCCATAGATCCTAGCGGATTTTGTTTTTCTGAATTCCGATAATGTATGCAAAAGTTATAGCAGTTACAATTTAATACATTATTTAAATTAACATTTAACTTGGATTCAATTTCAACTGGGCCTTACTGTTTGAAATTCGGCCCAGTCATCAAAGCCTACCCACAAACTCTTCTTCCCCGATACCCACAAATCTTGCTCCAGATTAAAATAACGCGACCTCCACCGGTTGCTACTCCAATCCACTTGCTTCTCCCACCATTATCTCGTTCTCCCCTTAACCAATTTCAATGAGACCACCACCAACATCCTTCCCTTCGCACGCTCTTCAACCTCATCCCCAAAATAAGGCACTCGCACTTCACATAAGCAATGCGACATCAGGAATCTGCAGCCCTCCCCTTCAGTACATCGACACCATTTACAACCAAATTCTCCCAGATTTCGTACACAGGTGCGATTTCACCCATTGAAATCAAATCCAACATCAAAAACCCACATTGATGCTCACACTTCCCAAAATCTACAACCTTAAACCACTGTACAATTTCCGCACCCCAGAAACGTCGATCACACACCCAACTAAGGATGTCAGTGGAAAGATCTTGCTTCCACGAGCTCCATAAAATCGATTTCAACATTTTAGGATTTTTATTTGTATTGTTTGGATTTTCCATAGAAGGAAAACTCACGTTGGTGATAAAATTTGATAGCGGCGGATTTTTGTTTGACCACCATATGAAGTTAAGGTTTTAGGAAAAGGTATGTGTGTATTTATAGAGAAAGAAAAATATTTTTCTATTCATTATTATATTTATTTTTAAGCAATCGCTATGTGTATTTATTGAATAAAAATTCCTATAATCGCATATGATATCTAAAAATCACAAAAATGGACATACACTTTCAGTTCGACATTACGGACCCAATGAAACTAGTTTCATCGAATTCCGACTCCGTTTGCTCACACAGCGTATTTTTAACCATCAAATACCGACTGTTTTTCACATTAGAATCCCGTACGGCCACATACTGACTTCAAAAATCACGAAACTTGGAATCTAACAATATTTTGATATTCCGGATCCAACAAAATTAGTTTCGTCGAAAACGGAGGTCATTTGCAAAACTGGCCATTTTTAAAGCACTAAATAACCCATTTAAATATATAAATATATTTAAAAATAATTAAATTAAATATTAATAAATAAATATTATTGTATATATTCACAATAGAATATCATACAGCTCCAGTTGGATTTATAACTTGATATTTCCAATTTCCCAGTTATATCGATATTCAATTTATATTTAAATCCTTTTAAAATATAAATAAATCGATATAAATTATAAAGGAATTCCATAGCGGCTATTCTAAAATTTGATTTGGACATAAATCAAAATCTACCCAACGAAATCCCGATTTTTCTCTTCCACTAGAAATATATACTTCACCAGCTCTGAACGTTTCTTGTTTCATAGAAATCCGATTTAAAACGGCTTCTGTATATTCGTTTAAAGGTTGAATCGCCCAATTACGAACTGCAGTTCCTTTTCGAGCTCGATTTAAATTATATTATAATTCTACGTTCAAACTTTGTTTAAATAATATTTTTCTTATTCAAATTCAATTCCAAACTGAATTATATATTTTAAATTGTCCAGTTCACTTTATATTGCCACTTCAGCTAATTCTGAATATTTCTGAATTAAATATATTATTTAATTATTATATTAATTAAATATTCAACATTTTTTAATTAAACAACCATTTAATTATCTAAATCACTAATTAAATAATAAAATAAATTAATTATTATATCGTAAAAATAAGGATATTACAAAAACAATGATTATCGCGTAGTTAATCATAATATTGTGTCAGTTTGCAACACCCCGTAATTTATAAGAACACTGAAAATAATAAACTAAATAATACAGATTAAATATTTGGAATTAGTAAAACGAACTACGCCATTGCATTCATCTCGAAATTCTTCTTAAGATAGACCCCAAGTTTGCGTAAAGCGGACATCGTAGGAAGAAGATATTAAGGTTTGAAGATAATATATGTATAAGTCATTTATATATATATAACTATTCCAGAAAGTCAAAATCTGAGGCAGGAAAAGAAGGGGGAAATCGGCCCGTTAGGGGCCCAAAGGTGTCGACCTATGGGTCGACACCATAACAGGGGTGTTGACACCTATGTCGACCCCCCCGATCTGGGCAGAACTCATTTTTTGAACGTGGACTCGTTTCTTGACTAGATTCGTTGACCCTAGGCTATAAATAGACCTTAATCCCATTGTTTTATTCATGTAAATCAATGGTGACAACGAGGTGCTGCCCTAACTCAAAGTAAAATAGCCTATTCTTCTTTAACAATAAGTAATACAAATTCAGACATCTGTGCTACAACATCTACGATCAATCTTCTGTTTCATAGATCCAATCATAGTGAGTCTACGTTATTTTTAGATATAAACACCTAAAATGTAATCTTGACATGTTTATAAGTTTTGATCTAAAGCCTATGCCTGTTAGTAGCTTGAATCTTAATAGATTTACTATTACATGTACTCTTGACTTATTGATTAGTGCCTATATGCCTACTATGTTAGTTTGCCTAATCATGTCACCTTATGCCTATTATGCCAGTTTGCCTAATCATGTCACCTTATGCATATTATGTTATTTTTCCTAATTATGTCATCTTATGCCATTTTTATTCACTATGCTGTTCTTATTCTCTTCTCTTCCTTCTTCCCTTTTTGTTTCTATAGTCAGGCCACCTTCGAGCCTAGGCCTATCGTTTAAATACGCAAACGCACGAAATTGGGAACGATTGGGAATGATTAATTTGGGGCATAATTCATATTGTAAAACATAGTTGGGAAGTTGGGCATAATTTGTACCTTGAGCCAAAACTTGGGATTTGGGGGCATAATCTATATCTTGATCTAAATCTAGGGCATAACTTGTATCGTAGATCGGATGGGGATTTTGGGCATAATAAAACATGAAAATTGGTTAGTAATGAAAATGCCTAAATTTACAGTAATTAGAAACTGTAACCGCGCTTAGACATGAGGTTAGATTGCACTTGTGGTAGAAGCCTTCCCGGAACCACCCAGCATATCTAGCGTCCACTAATGGTAAATCTAATGTGAGGGGTCTAAGTGCATAAACACGTAACATGCTAAGACACGAGGTTATGTCCGACTTGTGGAAGAAATCTGCCCGGACCCAACCGGCATATCCAGCATCCACAAGTTGTAAACTTAATGTGGGAGATCTAGCGCATTGTAACGAAAATAAATGGATGGTGATGAACTAGTAATACTTACCTGTTTGAATCCATAAGCATTACATGAACCTGTTAAATTGAGTAGGGGTTAAGTAAACTTGCTTGAAACAATGGGAGGGTTAAGTTAATCTTGTTAAATGTATAGGGACGGGTTATACGTGTGAACCCGACAAACTTAACCTGTGGGGTTATGCAATCTTGTTAAACTAATAGGCATAACCTGTTGAAATCCTAGTAGTGGGGATGTAAGCCTAGGGGGAAGCTTGTTTCATCTGGTATGTGGGACCCGTTTCAGTCAGTAACACATCTTAGTATCAAAAGGGGAACCCTGAACTAAGTCGGGGACTAGGCACGCTTACTGAGCTGATTATAAGAGGTCACTTGAGTAAGGGTGTTGATGGCGCGTTCCAACGGGGTCATGTGCGTGCATGGGTCCACTTGCTAGAGAAAATAAGACGCTGTGACATAAATGGATATGGTTGTGCACATCTTGCAAACAAAGGGTTGCCACTTTAGGAAGTGATACATCTACTATGGGTCCAACACAGGGTATCTACGAGTTAGGGAGCCGATCGATTAGGGGTAGTAATTAGGTACATCTAGTCTTGCTTGTTTAGGAGCCCATTATTGTCATTAGGGTTAACACCTGTCAGTTCTATTGGGATATCTATGGGCACAGAAAAGTATTAGAGAAGCGCAATGCGTGTTCTGGTCTGTTTATCCTTTTTACCTTGCTATAACTGCCTTATGACACTGTTATTTCTCTCTAACTTATATGTTGTCATAATGCTTTTACTTATTTATATGCTAAAAGTAACCGGACTCGCCATACTTTATGTCTGACCCATTTTGTTTCCTCTTCTTTCTCTTCCGCTTACCCCCTAGGTTCTCAGGGTGCGAATACTCAAGCTTGATCAGGATTCTTCTTTCCTTCTGCTTGGTGCTGCTTAGATGTACTGCTTGATTTCATATCTTCTCTATTATGGCTATATTTTAGGGATTATGTTCTTTTTATGTATTGTTGTACTCTGATGATGACTTTTGTACAAGGCAGAAGTTTTATGTTTTCAGTATTTCATACTTATTATGTAACTGGGTTTGAACCACGAAGCTTTTCTATTAAATAAAGTTTTAATTCCGTTGTTATTTTATATCTGTCTTGTAATGTTTCTGTTTTTGTTTACCTATAATGTTTCATGAAACTTAATGCATTCTGATAAAGAGTGACATTAATGGACGTAGGGTGTCACATAGTTGATGTAGACTTATTGATTGATTGTGTGAAAATTATTGTGTATTATTTATTAACATGTTTATTGATAAGTTTGTGCAAATATTTGTTTAACTTTAAAACAATTTTTGTTGATATTTGGGCGCAAATATGTGTACTATATTAAAGTTGCTAGCGTCTGTCAGTTGTATGGATTAGCATAGGTTAAAATAAATATAGTATAATTTATTTAAAGTGCCAACTTCTGATATTTTATTTAAAAAAAATTAATTTAAAATTTGACATAGTTAGCTAAATTTTAACGTATGTGTTAATATTTCAAATTTATTAAGTAAAATATGTAAATAGTTGAATAAAGTATATTATTTTGAAATTAGCATAACAACAATAAAATATTTTATAGACCTTTTAAAATTTAAACTTTAGTTAACAAATATTTATTGAATGTATTAAAAATATTTTGTTGACATTAAAATAGAAATTATAAAATTTGTTTTATTTATGTGACTCTTAGAGAATTATGGCTCCGTCTGGCAAGTGTTGTATATGTTCGTTATATGGATATTCGTTTTTACACATAACGGAAATCTGTATTCATGTGAGATAATATTTGTCGGATTTATCCTAATATTGGACAAGTTACAAACATAATATTGTAATATTATTTTATAAATCTTTTCAGTTTAAAAGTTCTACAAAATTTCGATGGCACTTCCTTTTGTTCCCTGTGTACACGCCTTTGTTAACGCAAAGCTCTGAGGCACCATTGCTTTTGTATTTTGCGCTCGTGTATGCAAGTCGGTCGTATCATAACAAACATACTACGCATGATGGAAAGACATCAAGAACATGAGGTACCAAGAACCTTTATTAAAATCCAAATAGAAGAGGGAAACATCTGCCTTGTTACATAGCTTGAAAATAAATTGCTAACTTAAATTAAACTGTACAAAATAAAAGTTAAGTAGAATACTTCATAATTTCTCGTTATTCTATGATCTTATTAACTCAACATTATCAACGGTAGTTAGCTCGAATATTCCATCCTAAAGCCTCTTATTAATGACATAAGGACCTTCCCAACGAGAGCCCTAAGTGGTAGGTATAGGAAAAAAAATCTTTTTAGGATGGGACTGTTGGATTCAAGGTTTCTTAGACAGACTTTGGCATTGTAAAATCTGGTGACTCGATATCGATAGGCAATTGCTCTGAGTTCAGCCTCTTCATGTTTCTCATATATCATATCTGTAGACTTCAAATGGAGATCATTATTAGCTTTCGGATCATAGTAGGTAACTCAACGAGAGTGGACTTCCAATTCAACAGGAATGACGATTTCGGAGCTGCAGGCAAGGCCGAATAAAATGTGGCTAATCGCTAATTGTGAGCAGTTCGGTATACCCGTAGGGCTAATGAAAGTTCATCTGAGCCACTTGCCCTCACACTCTTCCAAACACTCCGTCAAAATGGACTTTATGATTTTGTTAAATGCTCCAGCTTATCCATTGGTTTGAGGTTGAGTAATTGTTGCGAAACTCTTTTCATTGTGATGATGTCGACAGAAGTCTTTAAATTCAGAGCTATCGAAATGGGATCCATTGTCAATAATGATGGTTTGGGAAATACGAAGGTGACAAACGATGTAATGGACAACAAATTTAATCATATTCTTAGTTGATATGATAGTCAGGAGCTCAGCTCCAGCCTATTTGATGAAGTAATCAATAACGACAATGGAATATCTACCACTGCCTTTAGACATTGGCAATGTACCGACGATATTAATTCCTAAAATTGTGAATTGGCATGGAATGACAATTAGAGTGAGCTCTAAGGGTAGCGTTCTTGTAATCTTAGCAAACCTATGGCATTTGTCACAACGTCGGGTGAAGTCAGCTTCATCATGATTAACAAAATAGCCGTAGTGAAGTACCTTTTTTGTCATAGTTTTCCAATTGGTGTGGTCACCGCACTCGCCTTCGTGTACTTCGAATACCACTTATTTGGCGTCTTTGAGCGCTACACACAAGAGTAATGGAAAAGAAAAGCCTTTTTGGTATAACACTCCTTATTAAATGATGTAGTATGATTCTTTTCAGAGGAGTGATTTTTTTTAATTTTGGCTTTTTTGTATTATTCCTATTGCAAGTAATTTATGATTGGAGTCCATAATTCATGTTCGAGCTCCATCATAAACATCCAGTCGGTACTGGAATAATTCCCATGAGCCAAGCATGCCCAAAACTAGTTAGTCTAGGCATAGAGTCTGCTTTTTCGTACTGATATGGGGAAGTGAGTGATAGTGTAATGTCTGAAATCATCAAGAAATTCATGTACCTGAGCAAGATAAGGGGCCAATCATGCTCCTTTAGCCAAAAAATCCTTTATGATTGGAAAACGACGAGCTATGAGTCTAAAAAAATTGAATAGCTTTTATGCTAAACTCTTTGGAAATCTAGAGTCCAACAACCAAGGCTTCATATTCGACATCATTGTTGGTAGCGTATAACGTGAGTTTCAGGGAATAACAAATTGATTGTTCCTCAAAAGTTACAAGTACACCTCCAATGCTTAGAAAGCTTACTGTTAGCTAATACATCCACATACAGTTTCCATTGGATGTCTAGTCATTCACATTTTTTTGATGAGTTGATGAGAGTAGTGAATTAAATGAAAAAAGTCTAAAAATGATAGTCCTCAGATGGCTCTCCGAGGGACGAAGGTGAGGTTGAACTGGCTCAATTCGATGTTGCATTTCAAGACTCTCATGGATGCCTATGGTCGTTGAAAGGCTTGCGCTAGCAATCAGTCGGTATAAACATTGACAAGATAAGATTAAAAAAAAGGCAGAGCTTTCTAGAGGAGATTAAAAGGAAGTATGCAAGCTTCAAGTCTAGGGTATTATCTTTCGACACTCGTTAATATCTTTTGATTTAGATATGGGCCTCTGGATATGATTCTCATTGTGTACCAATGTGGAATAGATAGCGTGAATAGAAGCAATTGGGCAAATGAATAGACCCTTGTGATCCATAGGCTTTGAGAGGTTGAGATGATTCTCCAAGTGATTCACCAAGTCTTGGAGCACATCGGTGCATTCCTATATCCAAGCAAAGTTTTGTTTCACCCTTTTTATCAGGTCAATGAAGGGAATGCATTTACTGGTAGCTCGTTGGATGAATCAATTCAGGTGACATCCTTCTCATTAAGATTCTAAACATTTTAGTGTTTTCTGGAAAGTTGATCTTTGATTAGATTCAATCTTATCGGGATTGGCTCCAATCCATTGAGAATTCAAAATCAAACCAAGGAACTTTCCCGATGCAATGCAAAACGAGCATTCCAAGGAAATGGATTGCTTGTCATATTTGCGGAGAACACTGAACATCTCCACTATATCATCAATGTGGTCATTCGTTCGTTGTGACTTCACGATCACTTCATCCTATATACTTCATGAATCTCCCAGTTAGGTCTTTGAACATCCTATTAACAAGTTATTGATGTGGCTCCCTAGCATTTTTAGTCCAAAAGGCATGAAAACATAGCAAAACAATACCAAGCCAGTAAAGAACCGGTGTGTTCTTGGTCAGAGTCATGCACCAGTATTTGGTTGTAGCTCGAATAACATTTGTGAATGACAATAGTTGATGGCCAGTTGTTGATTCGACAAGCTGGTTTATCTTTAAAAGCGGGAAAATGTCCTTCATGTGTGCTTTATTCAAGCTAGATAACCGATCGTGTACTCCATTTTCCATTTTAATTCTTTATGAGTACTGGATTGGAGATCCATTCGGGATAGTAGGCGTCATGGACGAATCCATTGTTTAATAGTTTATTTACCTTCTTTTTAAGTGTATCAAATCTCTCTGATCGCAAGATTCGACATTTTTGTTTGACTTTAAAAAAATTCAGGGTATGACTCACGATTCTTAGCCCGATGTCACACACATCACCATGGATTCAAGCAAATACATCAAGGTTTTCCCATATGAAGTTGGAGATTTCCTTCATTAAAGTAGGGCTGAGCTGTAATCCAATCTTCAAAACCTAAGATGGGTCGCCATAGCTGAATGGAATGTCAATAGTTTGCTCAATGGGTTTAGCTCTTTCAAAATTAGCTTCTTTGTCTTTTCTCAAATCAATTTCTTTGAAAAGAAAATTGTGTTTCCCGAGCCAGGTCCTAGATGTTGGTTGTTATGCATTGAGATTCTTGCCGCAGAGGGGAGTTTCCACACCCTTTCCTTTTTCTCACCAGTTCGCATCTTTCTATTCTGTTATATAGCATGCTCTTTCGATGATTTGATTGCCTTTGATAACTCCGACACCATTGTACAAAGGAAATTTTAGGGGTATAAACCATGGTTCCTTGTAGACTATGAAGTCGGAAAGGGTCAAACGACCTAAGAAGACATTATAGCGAGAGTAGATGTTGACAACAACGAAGGAGACAGTCCTAATTCTTTGATGATCTCCTTCACTAAGTTCGATCGGTAGGTTAACTGTTCTTATTCGCTCGCTTGCAACACCTTGAAGCCTTGGATTCTTGTATTACAAGGCTTCAAGATTTTGGCCTCAAGCGTCATTCAATCATAGGCCTTTTTAGATAGAATGTTAAAGGAACTTGTGCTGCCAATAAGGACTTTACATACATATGTAGGATCAATGAAAGTTGAAATAATGGGAGGTTTGATAGTTGGGGCCTCCTCCCCAGAAGTCTCTCTTTGTTTGAAGAAATGTTGTTATTCATCATCTATTATTGTTTGGCTGAAACCCTCTCGTCCACAACGAAGCACTCTTCATATTAAACACTACGTTAGTTCCCGTGCAGATGCACGGCTGTCTTCGGTTGGACATCCTTGCGGTACCATGCCAAATAATTGGCACATTGCACATTGCTAGTAACCTAATAAACAATAACATAGGGTAAATCCTAGAGTTAAATTCATATGTTATTGATAACGTGAAGAGCTACAACATAAAATAAATGCTTTTCAAGTTACATATACATACTTTAATATGATTCAAGCTAATCAAAATTGTTATATTTTGGTAGTTATGAATACAGTAAAATATTAGGCTAAATAATATTGATTTGGCCAAAGTTTACAAAATGAGCATTAAATAGTCATCCCTCTAAGAAAATACAATTTTTTTCCTGTGCAGTACACATTTAAACTCTATTTCCCCTATTCTACTTCAATTTGATAATTTTTAACCAATACTAAAGATGAAATAATATACACTTTTGAATAGTAGCATGAAGTTATTAATATCAACAATTAACTAAGAAAAATTGTAAAGTTTTTTTTTTTGGCAAGGCCGATCGGTTTTTATAGTGATCCGTAACACTCTTTTATTTATTGCAAAATTAAAATACAAAGTATTCCAGGTGATATGCAGTCAACATACCAGCTAATGGTTCTTCCACACACGGAAGAAACTAAACCAAACACTACAAAATATGACATACAGTGTTATAACATAATTAAAACATCAGAATAACATGACAAAAAGTGTTGACAACAAGGAGAAATAGGCACTAACCACATCAGCCCATGTCGTCGTCAAGCCCTTTGAGAAGCTCAATTTTCTTCCTTCTCGTAATTGGAGCACTTCCCAACGATCTACCAGAAGAAGAGTCGACTATCGGCGCTTTGTTGATTATGTCAGGAGGTGCTTTGTAACCTGGAGGTGGTTTAATATGGTCATAAGGACCAGGTTTCCTTTTGGCTTTAACATTTTCATTCTTACCAGAGAGAGGAGAAGATGGGCTGTCATTACATGTAGGATTAGGATAAGTAATTTCTATTGGTTTTTCTTGAGGCCTGGGAACTCAACTTTTACTAACATTTAGGAAACCAAGCTTGAATACCGTCGACAAGTGTTTGGACGCACTCATTTCATTTTGTATAGGTCCTAACCTCTCACGCTCGACAGCGTACAACTCCATGGAGTTGTAATTATATATCATTACATCCATGAGCTTAAGTTTCTCAGCACATAAAGAAGGATCCAACAGACCACTTTTAATTTCAGTACGTAAAGCCTCGATCGTCTCACGTACACCTTTATCGTGTACTTCGGATTTTGCTTTAACCTTCGTTTTAGCCTTCTTGCCCACCTTGTCAGTGACATTTACAACGTCAAAATTTAATTGCAGAAAAAGGTCAAGTTTTGCCGAATCCTTGGCAATGCTGACATCCGCATTTTCTCTTACATCAGCCCTGAGTCCTTCCTTTTTTCCATTTTGACCATGATCATTATCCACTAAGTTGTTTCCATCTTCCAGGCCTAGTTGATGAGCGTCGTCATTAGTCATTTCTTCGCTCCAACTGAGCTCATTTTTATCAGTCTCCATAAACTGAACTGGACCTAAACCTTTATCCTCATCTTCTCTTTCAGCCGAACTACCATCTCTAGTTTTTCCCAGAGTTGAAGAATTTCCTGCAGCATTTACAAAAGGAGGAAAAATACGCGAGAGCAGCTCGCTAACTTGCCTAATTTCCCCCTCCTCACTAACATTGTCTTCAGCTTGAACTAACGCTTCTTCCTGCAAATTAGATAGCACGGCAAACCTGCTGCTACTAGCTTCACCTCCTCCGGACAAAACATTTGCTTTGGTCTTGTTCAGTAAAAGATTCTTGCCTGAAACATCTTTACTTTTCCCCGTAACTATCGTCCACATAGTGCTTGGACGAGCCATAATAACTCCTTTACTCACATAAGGGTTAGGCTGCTCACGGTCCGCAATAGAATTTTCATTTGATCTATCCTTAACGGACTTAGAGATACCTTTTTTAGGATCATCCCTGAACTTCACATAGTTATTCGAATTGTGCCCAAAACTTACACATCTAACACATATAGGAGGTCGCCACAGGTAAGTAGCTTGCACAATCTGCTCACTTCCATCTGGCAGTAACACAGGGAAGTTGTATGGTAGCTCATCGAGAGGAGAGACTTCAACCATGCATTTCGCGTATTCGAGACGTTCAAGCTTCTCCGTAGAGAGATCCATGCAAAGAAATCTCCCAATACGCATAGCCAAGTAACATATGCCAACTTTGGACAAACAATTAATCGGCATGTTAAAGAGTTTAATCCAAATCGGTACCGAGGCTACAGACTTATTCAAATCCCCTAAATCAGACGTCCAAGGTCGCATAATAAATAACTTGTCCTGAATAATCACCGGGTCTGCTTGTAGAATTCTAACACGGTCATCATCGTTTTCAAAGTAGAAAAAGAAAACTGTACCTGTCGATTTGATTTTGACTCCTCCCGTAGGTTTCCAAAGTTTCTTCAGCCGATAAGAAACAACTGCAAAGGGTAACGGCCGGTCAAGGAAGTGGCCAATGAGGTAGCCACGCCACTGCTCCTTAGCGGCTTCCTAGATCTGTTCTGTAGGTTGCAACGCGTTTCCTTTAAAAACAAGCTTCATGGGAGGGGGAGAGAAAGAACCAGCGTTCCTAGGCTTAGATTCAAAAAGCGAGGACCATTTTTTGGAAGGAGGACCATCGACAAAATTAGGGTTACCTGATGGAGGAAAAGGCGGCGGAAAAGGTACCGGAGGGGGCTCAGGTGGAGGAGGGGAAGATCTGATTTGGTTCGGTGGGGCTAGATGGAGATGGATTTGGGAAGGAGAAAGCCTTGAGGAAAGGTTAGGCCTTGCAGAGAAAGACGGTGGAAAGGTCGCCATTTTGGAAAGTTTCAAATCAACATGCAATTGCAAATCAAGGAAAGAAGAATATATGATTGTTTATTACATGATAAATAAAGTTATCACAATACTTGATTTACTTATTGTTACATGGACAGTAATAAGTACAAATGAATCCTAGCTGCAACTCGGAGTAGTTGCAATTATATTTCAAAACAAAAACGAAGGTTTAACCACAAGTGAAAGAAAAATTAAAATACTTGATGTTTCTTATTTGAAATGCATTTGGAACTCACAAAATCATAATGGGTTGTGGTATGCTTCAGCTCTACTATGCGCATGCATTTACTTATCACTTCAATGCTGCATGCATTCAATGCTTCAGTGTGCTCATTCCAACGTGCAACATCTTCGAGGCAGCACCATAAATGTAGTAACAACAATTGCTATCTGACGAAACAACAGTGTTATATAACTGCAACAAGGCATCTTATTACTCTTACGTGTTGTATAACTGCAGTGAATCTAGTAATCAGGGACAACAATTAGGTTGCAACAAAGAAACGCCTCTAGGAATGCAGGGCTTGAAGTCGCACAATCAGGCTGACCAACTGCAGCGTACAAAAGTTGAATGCTTTTAATGTCACAGACATCCGAAGAAAAATAATATAAAATTCCATGCTCTAAGTTTTAAGACTTGGGAAGACATAAAAATACATCTCTAACCTGCCATTGTACTTGCATGTTAGAAGAGTTGAAGATGATGTATTGCAAGCAGGCTTATGAACTTGACTTAGGCTGGGGACCCAGAATTGTTGGACTATAGAATTCACAGATAGATGCTAAACAATTTGTAAGCATTTCAACCACTTTTGAATAATGTTACATCTAGCCAGTGAGAACCTAGAAAATCTACTTCATGTTTAGATAAGTCTTTCCTCAATCAAAGCCAAAACCACTATAACAAATTACTCATAACAGTCTACATAGCCATAAAAACAACTTCATTTATTAATTGAATAATATTGACCACCAAAATAAATAAATTACTGCCTAACTTAGAAATTGTTGGCTAAGCTATTTACAAACAAATAGTTACCATTCTAGAAAAACTTGAAAGCCATCAAAAATAATATTAACTTGAATATATAGGTTTGTATAATATTTTTTAAAGGCCATTTTGATTGATGACCATGTATGCTAAGAATCATCAAGTAGTATATTTACTAACAATTGTAAAGTACCTGAATTTTAGTTGATCTCCATTTGACATAATTTGAAACACCCCACCTCCGTTAGGGTCACTCTCAAAGGGAATGCCCTAATTTTGGTGGAGGTTTATAAGTATAAGTCACAGATATACAAGACAGACATAAGAACACATATTTGTAAACAGCGGAAAATCAACAAACTTTTATTTCATCAAAGCAAATACGTGTTACAAAACATCACCATGATTGTCTTACATCTTTTTCCAAAAACATAACATAACACTTTCATAATCTGTCTTGAGTACATTATTTAAAGAAGCATAAATAAAACATAGATAAACTGCAAAAGCCCCCATAGTGATTTGTCCAAAGCCATAGTTCAAAACAGGAAAGTCCAAGCAATACATTTCTCTTCTGCAAGCTGGATGTTAAGGTTGGTCAAGCTGCTGTGTTCCCTCCCTGTGGACCTGGGGGGGGGGGGACGGAAGAAAAGAAGACGAAAGAAAAGTAGAGTCAGACATAAAGCCTGAGTAAGTCTAGTACTATTTTGTCTATGAATAAAGAACTGGGTGTGATAAGTATAAACAAGAAGTGGGCAAGCACTATAAACTTGGTTAAGTTGTCTAGGGTCGAATATACTATCGTACCCCATGTTAATCTCTGAACCCATATAAACTAGTTTCCAACTGGCACCCCATAATCAGGGTGAAGTGATCCATTTTATAATGATCGGCTCCTACTCGCATAGTTACATGTGTCTTACGGCCCCCGATGTCGTAGTTACCTATGCTGGTCCCACCATGGGGTGTATCAAGTCCCATGGCGGCGGCCCGACACAACCTTAGAATGCACAGGTATGCTACTGGTGTCCAGTGCCTTATTTTTCTGCGCCGGAGTGTGTGCACGCCCGCACCCCGTTAGAACCTACACTGCTACACCACCGCCGTCGATTTGACCTCTTACAATCAGCCCAGTAATCGTGCCCCACCCTGCCTAGTTTCAGGGTATCCTGATACACCTTCTAGGGTTACTGCTGAAAAGGGTCCCTCGTTACTAGGTTTTCTATCTCTAGCCACCATGCTAAGTTGGTTAAGTGTTTCCTAACCTAACCCCCACCAGTCCGTTTAGTTTAGCATGTTCCATTTTGATTAAGTCTTTAGTTCACTTAATCCTAACAATCCCGACTCAGCCTTAATTGTCTTATTAAGGCCCTGACCTCTCACATTAGACAGGTATTGTTGTGGCTGCCTGTTGCCGGTTGGTTCCGGGCAGTCTTACGCCACAACTCAGTCTAACCTCGGGTCCTTACTGGGCTCCATGTTTAACCTCCCACATTGGATAGGTATTGTTGTGACTACTGGACAGCCGGGCGGTTCCGGGCAGGTTTACATCACAACTCAATCCAACCTCGGGTTAAACACATCGTATGTTCTACATTTACATATTTTGTCATTCTCCCTTATTTTCTTATATGTAAATATTTGCGGCCCATTATTAAGTTAATGGTGTAAAGGTTACACCAATCATGGGCCCAACCCATACTTGAATTTGGGCCCTTCTATTTTATATTTTCATTCATTAGTAATTTTAACCCAACGTTATTTTCCCCCGTTTAACACGTCCGTTTATTATATATATACTGGGCTTAGCCTTTTAAAGCCCAATTTAGCCATGCGAAAAGGGGAGGCTTAAAGCGTGATTACATACACAAAGAGGGGAAGGTGAGCGCATGAACTTGCAATATGACGTTGGAAATACAAAATAGAAACTGGTGTACTTGCATATATACTTTGGTCATGAAGCATAGGTGACATGAATCAAAGCATGTAAACTTGTAGTTATGTTAAGAATATCACTATTGACACATAGGCCTAACTACAACATGAACCTATATTTTTATTTAGGCATAATGTCAAACATAAGCATGGCATAAATATCTCTAACATAAGCATGGCATAATGTCAAACATAAGCATGGCATAATATCAAACATAAGCATGGCATAAATATCTCTAACATAAGCATGACATAATGTCAAACATAAGCATAGCATAATATCAAACATAAGCATGGCCTAAGTATAGTTAAATTTGTTCACATAACCATGGCATAAATATTTCTAACATGAAATCATGATTCTTACTTTAGTCATGTAAACTTACAAAAAGGGATTTTTGAGCCTAACCTAGCTATGTACCACATATGTCATCATAAAATTCTTGTAAACAAGATAGACTTAATCATGGATTTCAATTATGCCAAATATCATTCATAGCCTAGCCATATTCATAAGTTTGCAAATAGGTTTTCTAGTACAAAAGCATGGCTTAATACATGATGCCCAATTTTCAACATAATTTCATATGGATTATGATAACCCAAACCTATTCCAATTACTTCATAAAAATGACGTTTTTATAAAAATACACATTATGATGGCATAGTAGCAAAGCCCCAAACTTGCATGAATTTAAATCAACTACATACATGTAGCTTCAACATGGATTACATAATTTGCGAAATATTCCAAACGTATACTTGCATAGAACTACCGCATGTAGTTCTTTATAATTGAATAACATAATTCAAGAATATCCAAACGTATATAATATTTCAAATTGATAAGAACGCACAAATATGAATTACTTTATTGCCACAATTCAAGCATACAAACCAACACAATTATTTGTTCATACCAAAGTAATACTCTACTTACAATGGTTGTAGCGAATTCTCTAATTTAGGAAATTAGAGATGCGACTCCTTTTGACGTAGGCGTTGATTTGATTCGTTTGAATTGCTTTAGGCTTTAGAATTTTCCTCCTAATCTTCTCTCCAATTTGGTGGCTACTCCTAGACGCTCCTCAGCAACATGGCGGCTTTGTTCTTATTTATGAATGAATAGATTAGGATTTAGTCTAGGGTCCTTTTTATAGGGTTTATGAATTGATTAGAGCCATTGATGTTGCCTGGATTGATCATAGCCATTCATCCTAAGGAGAGACCAATTAGAGCTTGCCACCTAGCCCTAATGACAAAGCAGACCACAGAAAATCGACCAACATAGAATAGGCCAGCCAGGTTAGACTGGGCTCGACCTGGCTCTGGACCAGGTCGACACCCCTGTCGACAGCCCTGTCGACAGGCCTGTCGACCTGGTTAGACCAGGTCGACAGCCCAGTCGACCTGGGTGCGTCAGGCGGGACTTTTTCCGCCCTGGCCCATTGGGCCCCATTTTTGTTTTATTCTGTTTGAATTTTAAATTTAATTCAAAACTTCCGAAGGCCATATCTTCTTCATACGGACTCCGTTTTTCGAAAACTCGGACTCTATTTCGCGTATTTTTCCGAGACGAACGCAATGGCGTATCCCGTTTCCCTTAGTTCTTTGATTTCAAATTAATTATACTTTAATTTGTTAATTTCACAGTTATAAAATTCGCGGGGTGTTACATTCTCCCCCACTTAAAAGGATTTCGTCCCCGAAATCTTCAAGTTAGGAGGAATGTATATCCTAACATCCAATCATCCATCTACTCATCCATCAAACACGAGCATCCATTGTCCATAAAAGACTTCTAATGTTTCATGATCATATGCGAAGTGTGTGTGTATACATGTACTTATCTAATGCAAAATCAGGCGGTCTACTGATTCAGTTGACCTCCTTAATGCGAATTATGTAAGTGCCATGAATCAATTATGTATGCAAATTTTCCTATTCATGATTCTACGTGAGTGCACAATCATTCAATACAAATGCAACATCCACATGACAACACATTAAAGTTCAACCATATACGAATGCAAACATATATGCATATGCAATATGAAGTGACTGAGCCGATTTAAACCTAGATTGTGTGTGTATATGCAACCACGAGCAACCACTAGCAATCACTCGCAACCACTTGCAACCATCATCCATAACATGTTTCAATTACATGTTTCCATCCAAAGGGTTTCTACCTAAAAGATAAGGTCGAGGAAATATACCTAAAAAGATAGATAAAAGCGCAACTTAAGGAAAAGGAAAGATCAAAGATGTACCCTCGAACAGAAAAGGGTAGACAGTGCGTATTCTAGCTTTAGTTTCCCAAGTCGCGTCTCCCTCGGCGTCGCTCCACTGAACTTTGACGAGTTTGACTTCGCGGTTGCGTAGCTTCTTCACTTCCGTTCCTAAGATGCGGGTTGGAACTTTTCTTATGGTTGCTTCGCGTTCCACTTCGGCCTCTTCGAGGATATTTGGCTCTACCACTTCAGCAGACTCATGTAGACATTTTCGGAGATGTGAAACGTGAAAAACGTTGTGGACTCCAGCCAACTTCTCGGGTAGCTCTAATCTATAGGCCATTTTCCCAATTTTCTCGATGATAGGGAATGGCCCTACGAACCTTGGTGCTAGCTTTCCTGTGGTTCCAAAACGAACAACGTTTCTTAGCGGTGATACCTTGAGAAAAACTCTGTCTCCAACCTCAAATTCAAGGTCGGTCCTTCTCTTGTCGGCATAGGACTTTTGTCTGTCTTGGGCCGTCTTCATCCTTCTTCGTATTAAGTCTACTTTCTCTGAAGTCTCTCGGATCATATCTGGTCCAAGTATGAGCTTATCAGTAGACTCCCACCAACAAGTGGGCGATCGGCACGGTCTTCCATATAAAGCTTCGAAGGGCGCCATTCCGATGGTTGCTTGATAGCTGTTGTTGTAGGCAAATTCCACCAAAGGAAGGTGGTCTTCCCATGTCCCTCCGAAGTCAAGGACGCACAGTCTTAAAAGGTCTTCCAAAACTCTGTTCACTCTCTCTGTTTGGCCGTCGGTTTGTGGATGGTAGGCTGTGCTCAAGCATAACTGCGTTCCTACTGCTTCTTGCAGACTCCGCCAAAACTCGCTGGTGAAGATGGGGTCTCGGTCACTAACAATGCTAGATGGTATTCCATGGAGTCGAACGATTTCCTTAAGGTAAAGCGATGCTAGGGATGAGGCAGTTCTTTTACTTTTGACAGGTAAAAAGTGGGCGCTTTTAGTAAGCCTATCCACTATTACCCAAATGCTAGTGTTGCCTCTCCTAGACCTAGGCAGCCCATCGATGAAGTCCATTGAGATGCTATCCCACTTCCACTGCGGGATCTCCAGAGGATGTAGCAGTCCGCTAGGCTTTTTCTGTTCCGCCTTAACCTGTTGGCACACCATACACTTAGAAACGAACTCTGCCACGTCCTTTTTCATGCCGTTCCAGAAGAAAGTCCTTTTTATGTCTTTGTACATTTTATCTCCGCCTGGGTGTATCGTCATCTTGGAGTGATGTGCTTCCTCGAGAACCTTCTTTATTAAATCTTTTGTCTGTGGGACGCATAGTCTTCCGTCTTGCCTTAGCAACCCCTTATCGTCGATGGAGTATCTGTTGAGGTGACTTGAAGTCTCACCCCTAATTAGCCTATCAATTATTTCCACAAGCTGAGGGTCTTCGCGTTGTGCTGTCCCTACTGAATCCACTAAAGTTGGGCGCACTTCGAGAGATGCTAGCAAGCCTGGTACGAAATCGGTGGAAGGCCTAAAGTCGAAACTGGCTACAAACTCTAGGCTTTGTCTTTCAACAAACAACGGGCTTAGGGTCAATTTCTTTCGGCTCAACGCGTCTGCCACTACGTTGCCTTTGCCCGGAGTGTAGGAGATTTCGAAATCGTACGAGGCAAGAAACTCCATCCATCTTTGTTGCCTCAAGTTAAGATCCTTCTGCGAGAAAAGATATTTCAACGATTTATGGTCAGTGTAAAGTTCGAACTTCTCACCTAGGAGATAGTGTCGCCAAGACTTGAGTGCAAAGACGATGGCGGCTAACTCAAGATCGTGGGTTGGGTAGTTCTTTTCGTGCACCTTCAACTGCCTCCCGCCATAAGCTACCACCCTTCCTTCTTGCATTAAGACGGCGCCTAGCCCTGTCCCACATGCATCCGTATAAACAGTGAACATCTTGCTCCCATCTGGCAGCGTCAAAACTGGGGCTGTTGTAAGAGCCCTTTTCAGTCGTTGGAAAGCAAACTCGCAATCCAAGTCCCAATTGAACACTAGATTCTTCTTAGTCAATTTCGTGAGCGGAGCTGAGATTTTCGCAAAATCCCTTATGAACTTTCGATAGAAACCCGCTAGTCCTAGAAAGCTTCGGACTTCAGTTGCACTCCTTGGTGTCTTCCAATCCTGTACCGCCACTACCTTCGCAGAGTCCACTGCTAACCCTTGTTTGGATACTATGTGCCCAAGGAACCTCACCTCTTCTCTCCAAAAGTGGCATTTGGAGAATTTGGCTTTTAGTTGATGGATTCGCAAAGTTTCCATGATTGCCCTTAAGTGCTGAGCATGTTCCTCTTCACTTTTTGAGAAGATAAGGATATCATCTACGAAGACCACTACGAATTTGTTGAGGAAATCTCTAAATACCCTACTCATCAGGTCCACGAAGTACGCATGTGCATTTGTCAAGCCGAAAGGCATGACAAGCCATTCAAAGAAGCCGTCTGGGGTTCTGAATGCCGTTTTATCGATGCTGTCTTCAGCCACCCTTAGCTGATGAAAACCGGTTGCTAAATCGAGTTGGGAGAAAACAGACGCTCCTACAAGCTGGTCAAACAAATCGTCAATTCTAGGGAGAGGGTGCCTATTCTTTTTCGTTAGCTTGTTGAGCTCCCTATAGTCACCACATAGACGGAGTGAACCATCCGCCTTCGTAGCGAACACCACCGGAGCGCCCCATTCTGAAATGCTCCTCCTAATGAACCCCTTCTCTAGAAGCTCTTTAATCTGTTTACTGAGCTCTTTCCTTTCTCGTGGAGCCATGTGTCTAACGGGCAACGCAACGGGCTTTGCATTATCTACAAGATATATGCGGAAGTCTATTTCCCGCTTCGGAGGCAAGCCCTTCACCTCTTCGAAGACATCCGGATATTCCCGGACCACTCTAACTGATTGCAAATTTTCAACAGAGGCATCTAGCGATTCAAGATAACTAAGCATAACCGCATACGAGGGATTACAAGAAATTTCCAAAGTATTACCGAGCTGGGTTAGGAGCCTAACAACCCTTTTCTCACAATCAAGGATGGCCTCATTACTGGATAGCCAGTCCATACCCAAGATCAAACCATAACCCGAAAAGCCCAAAACAAAGGCACTACATTGAAATTCTACACTTAGAATAGAAATTTTCAATCCCAAACAGATCATAGACAAATGAGCTGGGCCCCCAATTGGGTTTGAAACAATTAAGGGGTCCTCTACCATACTAGTTTTTAGGTGCAGAGATTCTACTAAAGCAGACGAGATAAAGGAGTGTGATGCGCCAGAATCAAATAAAGTGCGAACGGGGTGATCATAAAGATAAACTACACTTTCTACAGAAGTATTTATACCTCGCTGTTGCAGAGGTGGCGCTTCCAGCACATGAACATGTGCCCCTGGGGTGGATCCAGCCCTCTGCCCCTGTCCCCGTTTCTTTGGGCAGTCCTTAGCCCTGTGGCCCGTCTCACCACAAGAAAAGCATCCACCATTCTCCTTGGCCTTCTTTTTCCGGCAGTCCTTTACTAAGTGCCCCACTTTGCCACAGAAATTGCACTTCCTCTTCTCTTTGTTGCCTTTCCCGCCCTTCTTAAAGTCTGTCTTCTTAGGCTGCAAACCTTCTTTCTTCCCTTGAGAGCTTTCTGCCTTTGTCTCCTTCTTGCCCTTATCCTCTTCATTCAGCAAAGCCATTTGCACCAATCTTTCATACGTGGCTCCCATGGGTATATGGGTCATGGCCAAACTGTGTAATGGCTCATTCAACCCTTTGACGAAACGGAGAGCCTTCTTGTGCGGGGTGTTGACTAGGTCAAGCCCAAACCTAGCCAGCTCATCGAACTGATTCACATACTCTCTGACTGTCTTGTCCCCTTGCTTAAGAAATAAGAATTTTTCCAACTGCAAACTTCTTTCCGCATCTGAGAGAAATTTAGTCTCAAACCTTGCCCTAAAGTCCTCCCATGTCTCCACTGGTCTTTCAGCATTAGTGACTTCCCACCAGTAGGAAGCCTCACCCTTCAATAGCCATACTGCCAGTTGTACTTTTTGTCTATCTTCTACCTCAAAGATGATGAATAGGTCCTCCGTTTCTTTCAGTCAATTCCTAGCTGCCACGAAGGACTCAGTTCCATGGAAATCCCTTCCTCCCATAGCTTTAAAATCTTTACATATCTTAGCAAACGTGTTTCACCGAGGAGGAGGTGGAGGAAAAGGTGCCGCTGCGGCTGGATGATTTCCTTCAGCTGGGGGAGGAGGAATGGTAGGACCTGGCTGAGTGGCCCTTGCTTCTAAGAACCGCCTGAACCAACCAGGTATTGGCACCCCTTCCGGCAAGTTAAGATCTTCGGACATGCTGAAACAAAAAGGATAGATTCAAAACGAAGGATAAGAGATAGTACCTATGGCTTTGGGGAGTGGACTTTGCCTTTTTAAAATAAAATAATATTTTTCTTTTAAAAATGCTTCTTTAAATTTCTTTCTTTTTTTGAAAATAATTTTTTTCAAAACTTTTTATCTTATCTGGTAAACCTGTGCTCTGATACCAAGTGAAACACCCCACCTCCGTTAGGGTCACTCTCAAAGGGAATGCCCTAATTTTGGTGGAGGTTTATAAGTATAAGTCACAGATATACAAGACAGACATAAGAGAACATATTTGTAAACAGCGGAAAATCAACAAACTTTTATTTCATCAAAGCAAATACGTGTTACAAAACATCACCATGATTGTCTTACATCTTTTTCCAAAAACATAACATAACACTTTCATAATCTGTCTTGAGTACATTATTTAAAGAAGCATAAATAAAACATAGATAAACTGCAAAAGCCCCCATAGTGATTTGTCCAAAGCCATAGTTCAAAACAGGAAAGTCCAAGCAATACATTTCTCTTCTGCAAGCTGGATGTTAAGGTTGGTCAAGCTGCTGTGTTCCCTCCCTGTGGACCTGGGGGGGGGGGGGAACGGAAGAAAAGAAGACGAAAGAAAAGTAGAGTCAGACATAAAGCCTGAGTAAGTCTAGTACTATTTTGTCTATGAATAAGGAACTGGGTGTGATAAGTATAAACAAGAAGTGGGCAAGCACTATAAACTTGGTTAAGTTGTCTAGGGTCGAATATACTATCGTACCCCATGTTAATCTCTGAACCCATATAAACTAGTTTCCAACTGGCACCCCATAATCAGGGTGAAGTGATCCATTTTATAATGATCGGCTCCTACTCGCATAGTTACATGTGTCTTACGGCCCCCGATGTCGTAGTTACCTATGCTGGTCCCACCATGGGGTGTATCAAGTCCCATGGCGGCGGCCCGACACAACCTTAGAATGCACAGGTATGCTACTGGTGTCCAGTGCCTTATTTTTCTTCGCCGGAGTGTGTGCACGCCCGCACCCCGTTAGAACCTACACTGCTACACCACCGCCGTCGATTTGACCTCTTACAATCAGCCCAGTAATCGTGCCCCACCCTGCCTAGTTTCAGGGTATCCTGATACACCTTCTAGGGTTACTGCTGAAAAGGGTCCCCCGTTACTAGGTTTTCTATCTCTAGCCACCATGCTAAGTTGGTTAAGTGTTTCCTAACCTAACCCCCACCAGTCCGTTTAGTTTAGCATGTTCCATTTTGATTAAGTCTTTAGTTCACTTAATCCTAACAATCCTGACTCAGCCTTAATTGTCTTATTAAGGCCCTGACCTCTCACATTAGACAGGTATTGTTGTGGCTGCCTGTTGCTGGTTGGTTCCGGGCAGTCTTACGCCACAACTCAGTCTAACCTCGGGTCCTTACTGGGCTCCATGTTTAACCTCCCACATTGGATAGGTATTGTTGTGACTACTGGACAGCCGGGCGGTTCCGGGCAGGTTTACATCACAACTCAATCCAACCTCGGGTTAAACACATCGTATGTTCTACATTTACATATTTTGTCATTCTCCCTTATTTTCTTATATGTAAATATTTGCGGCCCATTATTAAGTTAATGGTGTAAAGGTTACACCAATCATGGGCCCAACCCATACTTGAATTTGGGCCCTTCTATTTTATATTTTCATTCATTAGTAATTTTAACCCAACGTTATTTTCCCCCGTTTAACACGTCCGTTTATTATATATATATTGGGCTTAGCCTTTTAAAGCCCAATTTAGCCATGCGAAAAGGGGAGGCTTAAAGCGTGATTACATACACAAAGAGGGGAAGGTGAGCGCATGAACTTGCAATATGACGTTGGAAATACAAAATAGAAACTGGTGTACTTGCATATATACTTTGGTCATGAAGCATAGGTGACATGAATCAAAGCATGTAAACTTGTAGTTATGTTAAGAATATCACTATTGACACATATGCCTAACTACAACATGAACCTATATTTTTATTTAGGCATAATGTCAAACATAAGCATGGCATAAATATCTCTAACATAAGCATGGCATAATGTCAAACATAAGCATGGCATAATATCAAACATAAGCATGGCATAAATATCTCTAACATAAGCATGGCATAATGTCAAACATAAGCATGGCATAATATCAAACATAAGCATGGCCTAAGTATAGTTAAATTTGTTCACATAACCATGGCATAAATATTTCTAACATGAAATCATGATTCTTACTTTAGTCATGTAAACTTACAAAAAGGGATTTTTGAGCCTAACCTAGCTATGTACCACATATGTCATCATAAAATTCTTGTAAACAAGATAGACTTAATCATGGATTTCAATTATGCCAAATATCATTCATAGCCTAGCCATATTCATAAGTTTGCAAATAGGTTTTCTAGTACAAAAGCATGGCTTAATACATGATGCCCAATTTTCAACATAATTTCATATGGATTATGATAACCCAAACCTATTCCAATTACTTCATAAAAATGACGTTTTTATAAAAATACACATTATGATGGCATAGTAGCAAAGCCCCAAACTTGCATGAATTTAAATCAACTACATACATGTAGCTTCAACATGGATTACATAATTTGCGAAATATTCCAAATGTATACTTGCATAGAACTACCGCATGTAGTTCTTTATAATTGAATAACATAATTCAAGAATATCCAAACGTATATAATATTTCAAATTGATAAGAACGCACAAATATGAATTACTTTATTGCCACAATTCAAGCATACAAACCAACACAATTATTTGTTCATACCAAAGTAATACTCTACTTATAATGGTTGTAGCGAATTCTCTAATTTAGGAAATTAGAGATGCGACTCCTTTTGACGTAGGCGTTGATTTGATTCGTTTGAATTGCTTTAGGCTTTAGAATTTTCCTCCTAATCTTCTCTCCAATTTGGTGGCTACTCCTAGACGCTCCTCAGCAACATGGCGGCTTTGTTCTTATTTATGAATGAATAGATTAGGGTTTAGTCTAGGGTCCTTTTTATAGGGTTTATGAATTGATTAGAGCCATTGATGTTGCCTGGATTGATCATAGCCATTCATCCTAAGGAGAGACCAATTAGAGCTTGCCACCTAGCCCTAATGACAAAGCAGACCACAGAAAATCGACCAACATAGAATAGGCCAGCCAGGTTAGACTGGGCTCGACCTGGCTCTGGACCAGGTCGACACCCCTGTCGACAGGCCTGTCGACCTGGTTAGGCCAGGTCGACAGCCCAGTCGACCTGGGTGCGTCAGGCGGGACTTTTTCCGCCCTGGCCCATTGGGCCCCATTTTTGTTTTATTCTGTTTGAATTTTAAATTTAATTCAAAACTTCCGAAGGCCATATCTTCTTCATACGGACTCCGTTTTTCGAAAACTCGGACTCTATTTCGCGTATTTTTCCGAGACGAACGCAATGGCGTATCCCGTTTCCCTTAGTTCTTTGATTTCAAATTAATTATACTTTAATTTGTTAATTTCACAGTTATAGAATTCGCGGGGTGTTACATAATTCCTGGTTAGAGCTGCCTTATAGTGAATTGTATAATGTAAATAGAATCATTTTATTATAGGAAGTAAAAGTGAAATGGATTAATAGTAAGTTGTAACTATAGATGGAGGTGTAATAGATTATGTCTCATTAAAAGAACATCGATAGTGCACTGTATCCAACTGTTTAATACATAAACTATAAAATGTTACACTAATTTAGATATGATATCATATCTATTCTTATAATCATGGAATATGTATAAAATTAATGAATAATGTAAATTATTGGGATGATAACATATTTATTAGTTAATGTTATACCATACCATTACATTTATTTTATGCTACAATTATTAAATCTGATCGTAGAACCTTTAGCCGATATATTCAATGTATGTATTAGCGTGATATTATATAGTTAATATCTATTATATTATTACATTCTGCTATTAAGATTAGAAAGACATTACATTCAATTATTAAGATTAAATTATAATGTTGTTACCAAGGAATGAATCATTACAGGGATGAGTCATCAGCCCTATCTCAACAGTGCAGTATGTGTGAATAGATGGGCATAGAGGGAAATTTCTATAAAAAATCATTAATAACCATAACATAATTGTTTTTTGCCAACACCTTCGTTACAGTGACAAAATACAAAAATGATCTTTCTCCCTGATAATCAGAGAATAACCATATGATATCTATTTTCTTCTTTAACACACCTTAGAAACATATTCTTGGATAACATATCATGCTAACATAAAAAATATAAAGGTAAAATCAACCACTGTAATATTTTGTAGGACCGGACCTTGGAAGGATAATAATTGCTAATTGAAAAATAACAACAATAAATTAAAATTTTCAAGATGTAAATATAAAATATGTTTCTATCAAAAACATTAGTGGCCACTAAATATGTTGAAAAGTGGTAATTATCTGTAATATAGAAAGGGTTTTGCTAAATATCCTCTCACTAATAGGTTTCCTAAAACATAAGATGAAATAACATAAATGGCCATGAAATCATAGCACTATTGCAATTGAAGGCAAAATTGGTCATACCTCAAACTAAGGATATATTATTGTTAAAGCAAAAAAACTGTCCTATTCTTGGAGGTTGGAGATTCATGAGGTTCAGTTGTTCAATCATCCACACCTTGGTAATATATATTAAAATGTAAATATTAACACCATTCACTATGCCTATTATGCTTGATCAATAAAATTTACTATCCAACACGATTCACATTCACATATAAATCAGATAAAAAGTAAAGAATAACCTTATCCATACCATGCTTGCAACACAAATAAAATAATAAATGTTAAAACCTTATGTAGCCTGTTAAAAAACAAGTATCTGCTACCGTTTCTGTTAGGCTTTAAGTTAAAATTAGTTTGCATATTATATTTTGCAGGCCCATAAGCTAATGTATTCACTTTATAGTCGTTAAATAACATCTAATTGAAGGATACGATAAAAAAAATGTAAATTTTAAATGTGAATAATATCTAATTGAAGGATAACATAAATGGTCATTACATCGTAGCATCAGTGTATTTGAAATAAAAATTTGGTCATACCTCATAAACTAAGCATATATGATTATTAAAGCAAAAAATATCCTTCTTTTCCTGGAGGTTGAAGATTCTTGGGGTTCAATAGTTCAACCATCTACACTTATGTAATATATATATATATATATATATATATATATATATATATATATTAATGTAAATATTAATACCATTCACTACACCTATTTTACTTGATCAACACAATTCATTGCCCAACACGATTCACACTCACATATAAATCAAATGTGTAAAATAAATTATAACCTTATTCATATCATGCTCTGACCATAAATATCCAAAAAAAGTATTACTATTAAATCCTTGTGTAGGCTTTAAAAAGAAAATATCTATTATCTTTTTAGGTGATGCTTTAAGATAAAATTAATTTGCATATTAAATTTCATAGGTCAATAACCTATATATTGAATTAGAAATCCTTAAAAGAATAATAATAGCTAATTGAATGATAACAGTAAAATATTCGAAATTTTCAACTGTAAATAGAAAAACCAAATTATTTGCAAATGCACAGGCTGTTTAATTCCATTTACATATTCCAAAAGAACATTAAATCCATTAATTACCTCTGACATATCTGCTTTTGTTAGTGAAAAGAAGCATAGAAATAAAAGAATATTAGTGGTCACTAAATATGGTGAGAAGTAGCAACTATTTGTAATAATGTAGAATTAGTTGTGCTAAATTTTCTCTCATTAACAAGGGATCCTAAAATGTAGGATGAAATAACATAATTAGTCATGTCATCATACCAGTTGAAGTGAAAGTTCTATCAGACCACAAAAATTAAGAATTTTTAGATACTAAAGCAAAAAAACATCCTTGTGTTCTGGAATGTTGGGTATACATGAGGTTCAGATATTCAATCATCCACACTAGGATGATATTTAGTAAATAGTAAATTTTAATGTCATTCACTAAACCTATTTTACTTAATCAATACAACTTATTGTCCATTACAGTTGACGCTCATATATAAATCAAATGTGCAAATAAATTACACTCCAATTCCATTTATTTTCCCCTGTATATTAAGAAAATTTACAACCAAATTATCACTACACCAGAAAAGCTTGTTTGTAACGCTTATAACCGTGACAAATCAATTTTGTCACGGTTATAACCGTTTTCCGAACAGGCGTTGGTGATTTTTATCACGCATATGATCACGGATATAACCGTTATAAATACTCACGGCTATTGTCACGGTTATAAACGTGATAATTTTCTTGATAGTAACGGTTATAACCGTTATATTATTTTAATTACTCACGGTAATATGCGTTATTAAATATTTGATTATAACGGTAATAAATGTTATATTTGTTTGTTTACTAACTGAAACGACCCGCAAATCTGTACCCTTTGAGTCGACAAATCATACCACACGTCCAACCCAAATTGCACAGAAATACGAATCATTTTTAGAAAGAAGTTAGAGGATGAGAAATAGAAAGAAAGAAGTATTAGAATAGGAGAAAACGAAGATCACGAACTCACAGCGGAACGAATAAAATATATTAGATAATATAACTTTGAAGCACAAATCAGTGTTTGTATATACATACCATTATCAGAGCACAACGATTATCCCTGGAACAGTTATAAACACATGTTTCCAGATACAACAAAATACACAGCGGAAAGTATGATAGTCTATAGCTAACAGGTGAAGCCTCCTGCTTTGAGCTCCTCCAAGTGAATGTGAAAAATCCCGACTACTTGACTGCCCGTACAAATTTGGGCACCCAAGAGTTTAGGGAAAACAAACAAAATAAACTCTGGGTCAGTCATGGGACTGGTGTGAGTAAACTCCAACCATTTGTTTAACTTTCAAAATCCTTTCGAAAGAAATGATAATCGTAAGACCGATCCACACATAAACATGGATGGTTTTTACCTTACGATAACCCAAAACACTTTGGAAATCATATATTATCTGATATTATAATAATGTTTAATCACAAGTAATTAAATCTAGTAGAACGCTTGCATCTCACGCTCTACATATATAATATACAATCAAACTCGCGGGTACTTATTGGAGATTGGATTCCAACTTGACAAGGTACGGGACCACCTTCCGAACGTGTATCTCTAGAGGCAAATACACTGGGTTCAACAAGAACATCTTGCAACCCGGCCCACACATGACCGACCACTCATTTCGCTTGAGTGTATCGAATGTATATCACCAACGGTTGGGATCAGCAACCGTCTCCCGATAAGGGACAGCATCGATAGATTTAAGAACAAAAGGAATTTCTCTAGATAGGTGATCATACATCCTAATGGGTGCGACCCACATAGCCATGCTGCCTGCCCGATTTTTGTCCACTTCCGGGTTGCGAGGCTTGAAGCATGAATTATCTTCCAGAAAATCTAGCCACCATTCACTTTGAATGCCACATCGTCAGATCCATCGGAAATCACTAATTGATTCCCACAAAAATACTCAGATTGTTAGGCTAAAGAAGTTTCCCTTCTATGCCACTAACTTCGTACGTTTGAAGGAATCAACGTACGTAATCCCCTTTGGAAATACTCTGTCAGACACTCGTCCATACAAGTTGTCCTGGGTCTGGACAAACCGAAGGCACTATCCCGTAAACAGGATAGCCCTTGCATAACTCCGTCTTCAATTTTCTTCAGCATAAGTTGCTTCATAACGCTTACGCCAATACGGAGTGGTTTTCAGATATCAAATCTGATCCCGGTCTCTCCATATTAACAACGGAGGTATATAAAAAAAAAACTTTGATAGTCGGTGATTTAACTATCAAAGAACATCCATACAACCAACGATCCTATTTCCAAATGGAAATTCTATCAATCAAGCATCAAACAACACTGGGCCCTTTTTATATTAGTTCTTTATTACATTATCATTTCAAATTCCCATTTTCCACCTTTCGTGTTCTTTCAAAGCTCTATTTTCTCTCTTGAGTATTGGAAAACATTTCCAATATATATAATTCCTTTATTGAGAAAATATCTTTTACTCCAGTTAGAAAACATTTCTAAATCCTTTGAATTAACTGATGTTATAAACATCGTTATTATAACTCAAATCATAAATCATTCGTTAACTAACGATATCACTAACCAGCCCTTGCTATCGAGCCTTAACCATTTCTCCGTCAATCATGCAGTCAGTCAAGTTGGGGTATAATTACCTCTCAGACCTTAACTGAACGACATTCTTAACTTTGAAATAGTCAGAGCTCACAACATTAAACCAAACATTGCTTACGCGACTCTCGGATTTGATCTACGAACACACCTTCTTTATAAAAATATTGATTATAACGGTAGCGTTATAATTGCTGTCTTCAAATGTTTGGTTTATAAAACATTGCTTTCAACAACAGCGTTAAAACCGCTGTCTTAGCATTATAGAACACTTATTATAACCATAGCGTTAAGATTGCTATTAAAATAGTTATTATAACGGCAGCGTTAAAATTGCTATTTAGATTTACCAAGACATTTATTATAACAGCAGCGTCTAAAATTGCTGTATAGATTTACAACATCTATTATAACAACAGCGCTAAAATCGCTGTTTAGTTTTATAAAAGCATTCCTTACAAAGACAGCGTTAAAATCGCTGTTTAAAATTTTATAAAAAACATTTCTTATAACAACAACGTTATGATTTCTGTTTTGAACAAAATACCGTGTGCGACGCACACGCTTCCGTTGTTCATTTATAAACTCTGTTTATTTTAAACAATTCAAGTTCTCCTTTAAACATATTTATAAACTATGCATTCTTCTAACCACTTAATTCGATTTCTATAAATCCCCTTTTTATATACATTTTATTTGCAAAATATTTCCTTGATTTAAACTATTTATTCTTTTATTTTAAGCATTTGAAAATCTTTCTTTAAACTTTCCTCTGTAATTTGTTAAATTCGGATCCATTTCCAAATATTGGTTTCAAAACCGATACTCACTTTCAAATATACATTCATATTTGAAGTTAACTTTTAATTTATCCAATGGTTAATGATCCACTTAATTTATATCTTTATTTATAACATTTTTCTTGGTTTACCCAATGGAATAGGTTTCCATTTGCAACTCAATGAAAAAGAAATTATTTCTAATTTGGAAATAAACTCTGCTTTTAAATTCTAATTTCCTTTTTCACATTCGATGATATTTTACGGTATCTAAAATACCAGGTTCCTAAGGCCAGGGTAAATTAAACACACATATCCAACCATGGATAATGTAGCACAACATATATCACCATCAAATAAAACAGTAAATAAAATGTTGAGGGATCCAGTTGGATCCCTCCAACCTGTTTCCCTGCATCCACAGATGTTAGTAACATCAAAAATATCGCATTAATGGAAAAATCAATCAACGATGTGATTATATCAACCAATTTATCAACTATTCAACCAAGCAACCATTGCATATTATAAAATAATTTTAAACGAGTGAGTTTACTCACTTTGTTCTGCAGTTGACGGTTCTACTTCGGTTTCGTTTACATCACCAGGCATTTTATTTCGTCACGAAATCCTAGCAGTTCATTTCTTAGCGATATTAGCTCCTCAACGTAGGCCTTGTCGATACGATTTCAACACGACCATTTTCATCGGATTCTGTTCACGAATGAAACCATTTCACGTGTTATAAGTTGAATTCGTTGAACATGATTTAAACCCTAATTGAATGGATACATTTTAATTATTAACCTAATCTCATTTTTAACCGCTAATCACGTTGTTTACACCGTGAACTCACCCTTCCCTTTGATCCAGTATTTAACGAACACGGTCAACCAACTAAAACTTCATATCGGTTTAACCAATATAATTAAAATCAATTAACTAAAATTAATTTCAATTCTTTACTTAACTTAGTACTTACGTGATCTAATCCTTCCCCTGCTTTTGTATAAAGTATAAACAAAGCATGAACCAAGTAAAACTCAAATTTTTGGTCACCTTGTTTCGTCCATTACTTCGCTGATTGAAATCATTCCCGAGCTTTATCTCAGTGGCCGCAACACCACTTTCAAGCTTGATCCATCATCCCTGTAACCCACTCAAAACCAACCAAACTCTGAAACCGGTACTGTCAATACGGTCATTCCTCACCAATTTCCTTCACCTCGTTATCACCATCAAATTAACCCGCATCCTTCTTTAACTCACAGACCGCCCACCTGCTGCTCTCCTCCCTTCAAACACGATGCTTCACCCACCAAAACTTCAACACAGCCGAACCTTCTCGTTGCCAGACCACTTGCGGTCATCATTGGTAGCGTCTTCTACATGAGCAGTCTCCCCACCTGAAAACGCAGCCCTCCAAAACACCTTATGAAACCCACGCTGATATCCTCCTTGCCAACCCCATTCAACACAGCAACTTGCCAACCCCATGCGTGAAGACCTGTACCTCCCCAACGTCTCCATTTTAGCATTAAGCCTCACATCCATGATTAGGTAAATCTTCCCAGTACAATCGAACACCCCTAATACCGCTGCTTCCCCCATTCACAAAAACAAAGATCCATACCAATATTCTTTTCACCTTATTTGCCGTAAAAACCAACTTACAGTATTCATGCAACAGTAGCCTTCATCATCTACATACGCACCTCAGGTTGAACCCCCATTTCTGAAATCGATCGCACCTAATGAAAGAATGACGAAAAGAAAGCCCTCACAGAAATAGGATGATCAGATCATTAATTAGGCATTCTTGTTTTGGATTTAATTTTAAATCCCTTTTTTTCCGATTTTAGAAAGGGGTGTATTTTTTTTTTCATTTCCTGGAGGATGGAGGAAATAGTGAAAAATGAAAACGAGAATGGAAGGGTGTATTTAAAAGTGAAGTGGTTTGGCTGCCACGGTATTAAGTGGCTTGGCACCCACGGAATGTATTGGTTTGGGGAACACGGCATGTATTGGTTTGTAGAACACGCTGTTATAAAGATTGACAGACAAGTTTCTCTTTCTAAAGTATACAGGACAAGGTAGATTATTTTAGTTTAATTTTTAACGAAGGCTGAAAGTCGTGTCCGTACGATTGTTTCTTTTGTTTTGAAAACTTTACAATTGAAATTATGATTCTATATTGGATATGCTAGCATAATTAAAGTGTTACCCAATCAAAATCAAATATTTTACCTTCTGTTAACTTCCCGTGCTTCTCAAATACACCTATATTCTTAATATACTATCATCTGGAAATATTTGTTTTGAAAAGTTAATTACGACGCGGCACCGGCCGTATATAATTCTGTGTACTTGAATATGAACGAAAAATCATATGAATGAACAGTCTGTTTACTGATAAAAAGGCTAATCTTGGTGTAAAAAGGTATTCTGAACCCAATGGGACAAGTTCCGTCGAATGCTGACTTCGTTTGAAAAATTTTCCTTTATAAAACCAGAAATAAACACACATTTTAATTTTCCACGGTCACCAGATAAATCAAATCAACTCGAAACTGCGAACACCGACAATAACTTTTCGATACGAACACAACGGCACTAGTTTCGTCGCATTCTGAGACTGTTGCCCCGGTAGGCCATTTTTAACGCGCACCGCACTGCCCTTCTGAACACCAAATTTGCCGATCTCTAAAAATAACAAACTATATACCTACCCTGACTATATCCAATGCTACGAACTCACTGGAACTGGTTTCGTGTCCTGATTCGATCGTCTGTTTAAGTTACACTCTAATATCCCTTTATTCAGTTGAATTAATTTAATTGCACTGAACGAGCGTTTACGGCTACCGTGGTTACATACGACATCGGTTTTCCACGCCACTCACCACCGTACAATAATTTAACGTTACGGTCCCAATGAAACTGATTTCGTCGAAAACAGAGTCCGTTTGCAAAACGGCTATTTTAACGCGTATATTTTAAATAACGATTTCCACAGCGACTATTTCAAAATTTGATTTGACCATAACTAACAAATTATAACACGAAATCTAGATTTTTCACTTTCATATGAGAATTATAATCAATACGGTTCCAACGTGTCTTGTTTCACAGAAATCCGACTTATATCGGATCCTGTATCCTCAGTTGAAGTTCAAAACTCTATATTACGAACTACCGCGCGATTTCGAGCTCGTTTTATGATTATATTATAAATTAACGTTCAAACTTCATTTTTAATCAATAAATTCCTATATGTAATTCAATTAAAACAAATTTAAATATTCAGAATTCAACGGCCAAAAATCCGGGTCGTTACATTCCTTCCCCCTTAAAATAATTTCGTCCTCGAAATTGCTAAGGTAGGAAAAGACACCACATACCCTATTAACTCGATCCACAAATCCCTTTTGTTCACTTCTTAACTTTAGTTTAACTGGGCCAATTTATTTCAATTAAAAATATTTATTTATTCTTACTAACGAACATTTTCAAGAATTCTAAAAATTTCCTAACACTTTAAATTCTGAAAAATTTCGGCAGCATCTCCTCTGCACGGCTCAATCGGTGCAACCACAACTCGCCTATCTAGGCGTCTCCAGTCCAAAAGAAAATCAAAAAGCCAAGCGGCATGCCCCATAGGCTCATAAAACCATCAAACCCAAGTAATATTGTAAACATGTACCTTTTTGTCGGGCATAATCTATCTCATGCATTTGCTTCCATTCAATATCTGCTCAGCATACATATATCATTTCCACTTGGTTTAAAATCAATCCAACTTCCAGTTTTTAAATCTCTAATCAACTTCTGATTAGTTCACTTCCATTCGCTAATCCAAACTGAGTTCTGTTCTCAAAAATCAACCCCCTTATCCTGCTTGGGCTCAAAAATAACTTAACTCCAATTAACGACATACAATATAAGTATTCAACTTGTTTAGTATAATTCGAATCTATTTTAATATTTCGAATTTCAACATCTCTATACTTAATTTCATTCGGGATTACTTCTAATTCAATCCAGTTTTATTTAACTTAAGTTAAATTCCAATTCATTTGATACATTTTGACCATTTCAATCTATTCAACTTATACAAGTTAAATTTTAAATCTTTAGAATTCAAATTCCCGGGTTTTATTTCAAATTAGTTCGAAATCATATATATTTGTACACATATATTTATAATCGACTCAATTCAAAACATTTGAATTTCTAAAACAACTTGTCCTTTGCAAACAAATTTTTCATTCCCAAATTACTATGGTAGCAATTCGTCAATCAGAAACTCGAAAATGAATACCGATAATGCTGCAGTCCATTATCAGAATTATTTTCTCGCCACTGAAGTGGTTTCAGTGCTTAATCCCTTTTAAAATCCATTTAAACCATTCTAATTCAAAAATCTCTTCAAACCAATGCTATATTACCTTTAAAATACTTCAAAGAATATTTTCAAAATATCCGGGATTTAAATCCACAAAATTTGGTTTGAATTTAATTCTAGTTTATCTTGGTTATATAACCATTTCAATATTTCATAATTCCGTTTGATTTTAACAACAATCAACAAATTCGATAATTTCAGAAAATTATCTCTTTTGTATCAAAATATCCTTTGGGCAAAATTATTTCACTTACCCATCATTAAAACAATACTGTGTCAAATTGTTCTGTTCGAGAGTTTAGAAACACCTATCGATACAGTTGTACACCCTGTATCGACCAGAATTCATAAATCACTCAACAAACCAGCCAACACAATATAAAACAATTTTATATCAAATCTACAAATACGCGCTCATATATATACACTCAAACTCAATCTAGGGTATTACTAACCCCATCTCTATTGAGTTACGCCACAGAGCCAAGGTAATCACTTAA
Source organism: Allium sativum (assembly GCA_030737875.1). Taxonomy (NCBI): domain Eukaryota; kingdom Viridiplantae; phylum Streptophyta; class Magnoliopsida; order Asparagales; family Amaryllidaceae; genus Allium; species Allium sativum. Next base: position 1,037,252,088 of record CM060916.1, on the reverse strand, counting down.
CCTTTAGCTCTGATACCAAATGAAACGACCCGCAAATCCGTACCCTTTGAGTCGACAAATCATACCACACGTCCAACCCAAATTGCACAGAAATACGAATCATTTTTAGAAAGAAGTTAGAGGATGAGAAATAGAAAGAAAGAAGTATTAGAATAGGAGAAAACGAAGATCACGAACTCACAGCGGAACGAATAAAATATATTAGATAATATAACTTTGAAGCACAAATCAGTGTTTGTATATACATACCATTATCAGAGCACAACGATTATCCCTGGAACAGTTATAAACACCTGTTTCCAGATACAACAAAATACACAACGGAAAGTATGATAGTCTATAGCTAACAGGTGAAGCCTCCTGCTTTGAGCTCCTCCAAGTGAATGTGAAAAATCGCGACTACTTGACTGCCCGTACAAATTTGGGCACCCAAGAGTTTAGGGAAAACAAACAAAATAAACTCTGGGTCAGTCATGGGACTGGTGTGAGTAAACTCCAACCATTTGTTTAACTTTCAAAATCCTTTCGAAAGAAATGATAATCGTAAGACCGATCCACACATAAACATGGATGGTTTTTACCTTACGATAACCCAAAACACTTTGGAAATCATATATTATCTGATATTATAATAATGTTTAATCACAAGTAATTAAATCTAGTAGAACGCTTGCATCTCACGCTCTACATATATAATATACAATCAAACTCGCGGGTACTTATTGGAGATTGGATTCCAACTTGACAAGGTATGGGACCACCTTCCGAACGTGTATCTCTAGAGGCAAATACACTGGGTTCAACAAGAACATCTTGCAACCCGGCCCACACATGACCGACCACTCATTTCGCTTGAGTGTATCGAATGTATATCACCAACGGTTGGGATCAGCAACCGTCTCCCGATAAGGGACAGCATCGATAGATTTAAGAACAAAAGGAATTTCTCTAGATAGGTGATCATACATCCTAATGGGTGCGACCCACATAGCCATGTTGCCTGCCCGATTTTTGTCCACTTCCGGGTTGCGAGGCTTGAAACATGAATTATCTTCCAGAATATCTAGCCACCATTCACTTTGAATGCCACATCGTCAGATCCATCGGAAATCACTAATTGATTCCCACAAAAATACTTAGATTGTTAGGCTAAAGAAGTTTCCCTTCTATGCCACTAACTTCGTACGTTTGAAGGAATCAACGTACGTAACCCCCTTTGGAAATACTCTGTCAGACACTCGTCCATACAAGTTGTCCTGGGTCTGGACAAACCGAAGGCACTATCCCGTAAACAGGATAGCCCTTGCATAACTCCGTCTTCAATTTTCTTCAGCATAAGTTGCTTCATAACGCTTACGCCAATACGGAGTGGTTTTCAGATATCAAATCTGATCCCGGTCTCTCCATATTAACAACGGAGGTATATAAAAAAAAATAAAACTTTGATAGTCGGTGATTTAACTATCAAAGAACATCCATACAACCAACGATCCTATTTCCAAATGGAAATTCTATCAATCAAGCATCAAACAACACTGGGCCCTTTTTATATTAGTTCTTTATTACATTATCATTTCAAATTCCCATTTTCCACCTTTCGTGTTCTTTCAAAGCTCTATTTTCTCTCTTGAGTATTGGAAAACATTTCCAATATATATAATTCCTTTATTGAGAAAATATCTTTTACTCCAGTTAGAAAACATTTCTAAATCCTTTGAATTAACTGATGTTATAAACATCGTTATTATAACTCAAATCATAAATCATTCGTTAACTAACGATATCACTAACCAGCCCTTGCTATCGAGCCTTAACCATTTCTCCGTCAATCATGCAGTCAGTCAAGTTGGGGTATAATTACCTCTCAGACCTTAACTGAACGACATTCTTAACTTTGAAATAGTCAGAGATCACAACATTAAACCAAACATTGCTTACGCGACTCTCGGATTTGATCTACGAACACACCTTCTTTATAAAAATATTGATTATAACGGTAGCGTTATAATTGTTGTCTTCAAATGTTTGGTTTATAAAACATTGCTTTCAACAACAGCGTTAAAACCGCTGTCTTAACATTATAGAACACTTATCATAACCATAGCGTTAAGATTGCTATTAAAACAGTTATTATAACGGCAGCGTTAAAATTGCTATTTAGATTTACCAAGACATTTATTATAACAGCAGCGTCTAAAATTGCTGTATAGATTTACAACATCTATTATAACAACAGCGCTAAAATCGCTGTTTAGTTTTATAAAAGCATTCCTTACAAAGACAGCGTTAAAATCGCTGTTTAAAATTTTATAAAAAACATTTCTTATAACAACAACGTTATGATTTCTGTTTTGAACAAAATACCGTGTGCGACGCACACGCTTCCGTTGTTCATTTATAAACTCTGTTTATTTTAAACAATTCAAGTTCTCCTTTAAACATATTTATAAACTATACATTCTTCTAACCACTTAATTCGATTTCTATAAATCCCCTTTTTATATACATTTTATTTGCAAAATATTTCCTTGTTTTAAACTATTTATTCTTTTATTTTAAGCATTTGAAAATCTTTCTTTAAACTTTCCTCTGTAATTTGCTAAATTCGGATCCATTTCCAAATATTGGTTTCAAAACCGATACTCACTTTCAAATATACATTCATATTTGAACTTACCTTTTAATTTATCCAATGGTTAATGATCCACTTAATTTATATCTTTATTTATAACATTTTTCTTGGTTTACCCAATGGAATAGGTTTCCATTTGCAACTCAATGAAAAAGAAATTATTTCTAATTTGGAAATAAACTCTGCTTTTAAATTCTAATTTCCTTTTTCACATTCGATGATATTTTACGGTATCTAAAATACCAGGTTCCTAAGGCCAGGGTAAATTAAACACACATATCCAACCATGGATAATGTAGCACAACATATATCACCATCAAATAAAACAGTAAATAAAATGTTGAGGGATCCAGTTGGATCCCTCCAACCTGTTTCCCTGCATCCACAGATGTTAGTAACATCAAAAATATCGCATTAATGGAAAAATCAATCAACGATGTGATTTTATCAACCAATTTATCAACTATTCAACCAAGCAACCATTGCACATTATAAAATAATTTTAAACGAGTGAGTTTACTCACTTTGTTCTGCAGTTGACGGTTCTACTTCGGTTTCGTTTACATCACCAGGCATTTTATTTCGTCACGAAATCCCAGCAGTTCATTTCTTAGCGATATTAGCTCCTCAACGTAGGCCTTGTCGATACGATTTCAACACGACCATTTTCATCGGATTCTGTTCACGAATGAAACCATTTCACGTGTTATAAGTTGAATTCGTTGAACATGATTTAAACCCTAATTGAATGGATATATTTTAATTATTAACCTAATCTCATTTTTAACCGCTAATCACGTTGTTTACACCGTGAACTCACCCTTCCCTTTGATCCAGTATTTAACGAACACGGTCAACCAACTAAAACTTCATATCGGTTTAACCAATATAATTAAAATCAATTAACTAAAATTAATTTCAATTCTTTACTTAACTTAGTACTTACGTGATCTAATCCTTCCCCTGCTTTTGTATAAAGTATAAACAAAGCATGAACCAAGTAAAACTCAAATTTTTGGTCATCTTGTTTCGTCCATTACTTCGCTGATTGAAATCATTCCCGAGCTTTATCTCAGTGGCCGCAACACCACTTTCAAGCTTGATCCATCGTCCCTGTAACCCACTCAAAACCAACCAAACTCTGAAACCAGTACTGTCAATACGGTCATTCCTCACCAATTTCCTTCACCTCGTTATCACCATCAAATTAACCCGCATCCTTCTTTAACTCACAGACCGCCCACCTGCTGCTCTCCTCCCTTCAAACACGATGCTTCACCCACCAAAACTTCAACACAGCCGAACCTTCTCGTTGCCAGACCACTTGCGGTCATCATTGGTAGCGTCTTCTACATGAGCAGTCTCCCCACCTGAAAACGCAGCCCTCCAAAACACCTTATGAAACCCACGCTGATATCCTCCTTGCCAACCCCATTCAACACAGCAACTTGCCAACCCCATGCGTGAAGACCTGTACCTCCCCAACGTCTCCATTTTAGCATTAAGCCTCACATCCATGATTAGGTAAATCTTCCCAGTACAATCGAACACCCCTAATACCGCTGCTTCCCCCATTCACAAAAACAAAGATCCATACCAATATTCTTTTCACCTTATTTGCCGTAAAAACCAAATTACAGTATTCATGCAACAGTAGCCTTCATCATCTACATACGCACCTCAAGTTGAACCCCCATTTCTGAAATCGATCGCACCTAATGAAAGAATGACGAAAAGAAAGCCCTCACAGAAATAGGATGATCAGATCATTAATTAGGCATTCTTGTTTTGGATTTAATTTTAAATCCCTTTTTTTTCGATTTTAGAAAGGGGTGTAATTTTTTTTTTCATTTCCTGGAGGATGGAGGAAATAGTGAAAAATGAAAACGAGAATGGAAGGGTGTATTTAAAAGTGAAGTGGTTTGGCTGCCACGGTATTAAGTGGCTTGGCACCCACGGAATGTATTGGTTTGGGGAACACGGCATGTATTGGTTTGGAGAACACGCTGTTATAAAGATTGACAGACAAGTTTCTCTTTCTAAAGTATACAGGACAAGGTAGATTATTTTAGTTTAATTTTTAACGAAGGCTGAAAGTCGTGTCCGTACGATTGTTTCTTTTGTTTTGAAAACCTTACAATTGAAATTATGATTCTATATTGGATATGCTAGCATAATTAAAGTGTTACCCAATCAAAATCAAATATTTTACCTTCTGTTAACTTCCCGTGCTTCTCAAATACACCTATATTCTTAATATACTATCATCTGGAAATATTTGTTTTGAAAAGTTAATTACGACGCGGCACCGGCCGTATATAATTCTGTGTACTTGAATATGAACGAAAAATCATATGAATGAACAGTCTGTTTACTGATAAAAAGGCTAATCTTGGTGTAAAAAGGTATTCTGAACCCAATGGGACAAGTTCCGTCGAATGCTGACTTCGTTTGAAAAAATTTCCTTTATAAAACCAGAAATAAACACACATTTTAATTTTCCACGGTCACCAGATAAATCAAATCAACTCGAAACTGCGAACACCGACAATAACTTTTCGATACGAACACAACGGCACTAGTTTCGTCGCATTCTGAGACTGTTGCCCCGGTAGGCCATTTTTAACGCGCACCGCACTGCCCTTCTGAACACCAAATTTGCCGATCTCTAAAAATAACAAACTATATACCTACCCTGACTATATCCAATGCTACGAACTCACTGGAACTGGTTTCGTGTCCTGATTCGATCGTCTGTTTAAGTTACACTCTAATATCCCTTTATTCAGTTGAATTAATTTAATTGCACTGAACGAGCGTTTACGGCTACCGTGGTTACATACGACATCGGTTTTCCACGCCACTCACCACCGTACAATAATTTAACGTTACGGTCCCAATGAAACTGATTTCGTCGAAAACAGAGTCCGTTTGCAAAACGGCTATTTTAACGCGTATATTTTAAATAACGATTTCCACAGCGACTATTTCAAAATTTGATTTGACCATAACTAACAAATTATAACACGAAATCTAGATTTTTCTCTTTCATATGAGAATTATAATCAATACGGTTCCAACGTGTCTTATTTCACAGAAATCCGACTTATATCGGATCCTGTATCCTCAGTTGAAGTTCAAAACTCTATATTACGAACTACCGCGCGATTTCGAGCTCGTTTTATAATTATATTATAAATTAACGTTCAAACTTCATTTTTAATCAATAAATTCCTATATGTAATTCAATTAAAACAAATTTAAATATTCAGAATTCAACGGCCAAAAATCCGGGTCGTTACACTAACGGTTTTAAATGTTATATGTATTTAATTACTAACGGTTTTAACTATTATATTATATTACTATCTAACGGTTTTAAATGTTACTGCTACCAAAATTATAACGGTTATAACTGTTAGTTACTACACATAGTATGGTTACCAAAAAAGACCTATATTTCATATAAAATATACACGAATAAAATATTCAGTTCTAGTGTTGGCTACAGATATAATAACAGCAAATGACACGTAGAACATACCAAGTTTAAAACAGCATACATAACAAATTTATAATACCAAATGTTATACACCGTCATTAACACACATAATCAGTTTTAAAACAATATTCAACATATTTCGTATAAATTCAGTCTTAACACAAACACTACTAAAAATCTGACAGCCTAGTTCCTTTAGGTTGAAAGCACAAAAATCTGACAGCCTAGTACCAACAAAATGCTAAACAGTACCAACAAAATACTAAAAATAGCAACAAAATATTAAAATGAACTTACAGAATTTTACTGATAACGAAGACGATACTCGGGCCAAATCACAAAACCTCCGTCAACTAGCTCGGACAGCTTGTAATGACCATTTTGTGGTGCATCAAAAAGTGAAGCATCTGGATCGAGAACATCCTCCACCCAAACAACTTGTTCTCCTTCAACCACCTTTCTACCATGACACATCTTCTGCGTCCCTATATGTCCTCTCGCTACCTCCACCGAACCTGGTCCTAATATCGTTACCGATTGTTTTCCTCCCGTAGGCGATACTGTCACTTTATCTAATGGAGCATTTTTGTTAGATATCGAATTATTGAGATTTTGATCGGTATTGGAAGTATCAACCGGTGTTGGTGTCGTCGCATTTCCTCCAAATTGATTTACAAGAAACGCCATGCATTGTTTCAAATCAACGATAGCCGAACTCATTGTTTTCATATCTGTCTGCATTTCCTCTCGCCATTTCTGATTCACACACTCACAATAATTGACTATTGCCTTTGAAGCTTGCATGAGTTTTACTTGTTTTGCATTAGACGTAGAGCTAATAGCGCGGCAATAACTTCTCCTACCATCATCTCCAAAAACTTCGGCGATGGGATCTCTTTCAAAATCTTCTAAGCCTCTTATACCATCACCTCCATTAACACTAGATTCTGACTTTTGTCTTTCTTCAGCTGCTTCTATCAATGCCTACATATTTTATAAGCATATATATTAACACTAGATTCTTGTTGCATAAGCAATTGCATGTCAATACATATTCAACACAGCAGGTATGGAAGCAGAGACAATGCGCAAGCACAAGTGCAAAAGAGTTCAAACTGCGACAATATTACAAGGCCAAGGTTTTCATAAATGTACGAAGAACAAGTGCAAGCAACACTGATCAAGTTTCAAGCAAGGTGCAAACCACAAGTACAAACAACGCAGTTCAATTTTCAAGTTGGGCACAAAGCATAAATACAAATCAGATCAATTTCAATGCCCAATGAACAAATGCAAAGCAGACATTAATGGTGCAGTTTTGATTTAATAGGTGTAGAGAGGGTCAAGGAAAAATGCTCAAGTTAAAATGCTAACAACAATGTTTAAAAATGTGCCAACACTTGTGAAACAAACCTACCAAGTGTAGCATCTGTTAATGCAAGTATTGCAGTTTTTTTTTGACCGAGCAAATTCAAGGTCGAGCAAAATAGGTATTCGACTAATTACATGTTTCGAGTATCCACACTACTAATATGTGATAACAACGTTTTCTACACATAGTTTCCCTTCTATAGCAAAATAAGACATATGTGCCAATAAATGACATGCTGCAATTTTATTCTCATAGCAGTTCATCATAAAAGTATATGTTGCTGCTTCATTAGTTGTTTTCCTTGCAATTTTACTTCTCAAAATCTGCCTACACAACTTTAAAAAACTGCCTACACAACTTTAAAAGGAAGGTAATTGTCAGGTGTGTATAACATGGACTGACAAATAACGAGATGTTTTTACTGAGTGCGTGGTACGCAAAACAAGAGATTAATTTTCTAATTTTGCTGTAACTGATTTTGGCAAACATTTGATTCAAAGACAAAATACTAGAAAATACTATTTTCAGTATAAAGGGGCCAAGCAAAGTAGCATAATACTTTTGATTCAAAGACAAAAAAATAATATTAACTTACATATTTTTCGGCGGCGCAAAGAAGCACTTCTCCAGTTTTTTTACTTGTGTGTGCCATTTTCCATACTTTTGTTCGTGTAGGCTTACATTCCGGATTTTCCTTTTCCTACATGAATAAATATAAATATATTCAATAGCCACAAAATATTATCTGAAATAGCAATAAAGTATTCAAAAGGATTGACTAGTACGAACCAATGTTTCATACAGCTTAGCATAAGATTTTCTTCCCAATGTATGATTTATAGTATTTTTTTCCCTTGTTGTCGTTATTCGTCTTGCATTGTTTTCTCTTCTTGTCTGTATACTCATTGTCGATGAACTTCTCCCATTGAACTTTATCGATTTCGTCGGGTCGGTTTTCAAGTGCAAGATGCTTAGGCAAAAGCTCCTTTTCTTTTGTTTTAATATATGTCTTCCTCAAACATGATTTTGACGATCTTAAATATTGTGGAAAAAATTTCTCCAAAATAGGTCGAGCAACATTGGGATTTATGTTCAAGTCAAACTCTTTCTATAGAAAACGTAAATGATTTTGATTATAATTCTATGCTTTGTATACGCCCAAAAAAAAAAATAGAAATAATAAAGAAATATACCATTAGTGCTGTCCATAAGTTGTCCTTGTAAAATTTATCAACTTTCCTCCAATCGTCGTAACTAACTGGAATATGCCTTCGGATCAGAGTGCCGCAACGAGAAGCCCACTTTGATGAGTCGTCGCCTTTTGCACCATCCATTTCAACAATTATGTAGTATTTTTTATTTGATGGAGGAGGAGGAACGGTATCTTCTACACTTTCTCTATGTTGCGATGCATTACTGTTACTAGTCGACATTCTGCATAAGTAATTCATATATTTTAGCCTACATTCAATACACGAAAGCAAATAAAACTAGTATATGAACTAGGTACAAGCTGCTAATGTAAGACTAAAAAAAAATGGAAAAGAAAAGGAAAACATACAGTGTAGCCATAAGAAAAGAAAGCGCGCAGCCATAAGAAAAAAGGCAACAAGCATTCAAGCGTTCAACCTGTCGAAAATCAACAATAGTGCCATGCATACACATGTTGAACATAAAAAAGTGCACAACTATAAGAAAAAAGGCAACTAGTATATGCATCATCAACGAGATCTCCAAGAGCGTCTCCTATATGGTTTTCCTCTCTAAATTGGTTAGAATTACAAGCCTCGTGATTGACATGCCATGTAGGATTGAGCACCATGTCATTGTCGCTTCTCTCGCCATGAAAAACCCATTCATCGTATGTTTGATCCATACCATTAACGATCAAGTGTTTCTCTACTAATTTAAAATGCAGTTTTTTTGAATTTCTGCACTTTATACAAGGACAACTGCATAGTTCGAAGTCGGGTGGTGAATTAGACTTTGCGAATTCAATGAAATTTCGAACTCCTTGTATGTAATCAATATTATTTCGATGTCGAATTCTAATCCACTCTTTCGACGTTGAATTCATCTCTAGCAAGAAACTTTATTTGTCCCCTGACAAGACATGAAAAATTAATAAACTGTAAAATTAATAAACAGGCTCATATATTTAATTGGCTCATATATTTGTTTCAAATTAATAAACCTGCAGCATACAAACAGGTATAAATGCACTAATATTTGTTTCATATATTGGCTCATATATTTAATCAAAAAAAAACCTGTATAATGAAATGCATCAATACTTGCCAAATATGGCTTTGACTTGTAATGAAATGGTATAAATGCACTAATGAATGATATAATGCATGGATGCATAATGAAATGCACTAATGAAATATGGTTTTCCTTCTTCAGCTATCATTGTCATGGATCTTCCAATCAACGCTTAAGTATTCACTATTTATTTCAAATTTTCCATTTCTTTTTTTTTTTCCTTTTTTTTTTGCATGTAGGCTATAATTTGAACCAGAATGGTTATTCTGTGGAATAACGGGAAGTGGCACACAACAATAAACATCCAAATAACCACCTTAATATAAATATTTTTCTAGAGTGTCCTTTTAAGCTAATAGTTCTCTGGTCTCGGTGCAAAATTTGTAAATATACTCATAGATAGTTGCACAAGGATATATAATACTCGATTCACTTTCTGGTAGTTAACCTTTTGAAATCCGACATGCTCATATCGCAGGACTGTATCTGGAAAAATCTTGATTTTTGATTTTTTTTTTTTAAATAAAAAACCAGAGAGTAACAAAGCAAAGGAAAAAAAACGTTTCCTAGTCAGTTTCCTGTCTAAATTCAATTTATAATCTCAATCTACTATCAAATATCATCTAACTGTACTAAAATTTCAATTTGATCTGTATTATAATTTAGGTCAGTAAGGTTGCAAGGTGGTTTTGGTTGTAGAATCAAGGCAAAAGAAAATTCTGGCTTTAATTTACAAAAAAAAAATGTAAAGTTTTTATTGAAGCGAACCTGTGGAAATAACTATATAAGAATCAAGTAGAAGGTTTCATTTTCATAAGTAGCCTTGTCAGTAAGTGAAAAATACTAAAAGAAATGATTTTGTTTATTTTTTATTTTAGACTGGAATATGTCTTGCGTGCATATTTTAATGCTAAATTACGATCTTGTTTGGGTTTCATGCGCTTATGGTCAAGTAAACTGGACTAATATAATAAAACACCATACCACACTACCTGTTTACATTAACATTAATTGCCAGTAAAAATATATGCATATAAATTGTAGTAGCCTGTGAAGAACTAATAAAAAAACAGCAACGAGACAAATGATGCAACCACATCAAGCAAACATGCGAATTATCCAAACCATATGCCAAATCCTACACATACAAAGGCAAAATGAAGACAAACAAGCCAACTTATGCAAACAATATATTTCAATCTCTATCATAAAATTTAGACAAGTAAAATTTAGGAGGATCCACAAAGTTTACTCATGCAGAGGAGGGATTCACACAAGATGGCATACAATAACACCGGGATACCCTCAGAACTTTACCCATATATATCATATACATTAGCAATATAATAATAACGTTTTCAATATAGCTCTTTTACCATATCAAATCACTACTGGAAGGCAAGGCAAATACATATATAAATCAAAAGTGTCTCGGTATTTAAATAAGGTACGCAAGTACCACTATTAGCTAGGCATTGGTTTAGAAATAATCCATTAAGTCAAAAGCACATGCGGTTAACATAGGAAATGACCCAATATAGTTTGGCTTAATAAAGAAAAATAGGTTATAGCAAATTTCATGCTTTGAACCTAGGTAGGGACTAAATGGTCGAAGGTCATTTCCCATAGAACAGTTGGTTAACAGGTAAAAATAGCAAAGTATGTAAATCGAGCAAAGCACGAAATGATCAAGGCTGTATCAAAAATAGAAGGGACAGGGTACACAGGTGCAACCTACACACACACACACATACATACATACATATATATATATACACACACACACATATAAATAATATAAACATGCCGATTCAATTTCAAAGCAAATAAAATATGTCAAGTCAGGTATGCATTGGCTTTGCAACAATAGCTCACGCAAAATCAAGGTAGCGTATATTCTTATTTGTTTACGTATGCTAAAATCTGTATATACACATACAGGGATGTATATGTATACACACATGTCAGCCACCACATATAAACCAAAAGTTCAAATAAAAAAGTGACATAGGTACGCATAATAGAATAGCTAACCACAAACAAAATTTGACCATTATTTTTATTTTGAATTTATGTCGATACATTTCCTATCCAAGCTAGCCTTGTTACCCATGCATGTATTAGCCCACGAAGAAACAGCTATGCATCATTTGCAAGGCATATATATTATGTCATGGTGCCTTGCTACCTACATACTAATACAGTGGAATTAATCTTCTTTGTGTTGTATATTATATGTGTACTATATTAAAACGTATACACTGGTTTTAATCTCCTTAAAACAGGTTTACTTCAGGATTTTAGATTAAAAAAACACCCAATTTCAAATCCTCTTTTTATGATACTAATTTCATTAGAAAATAGCAATTTTACTCCAATAAAAATATCATGCCATCTTCTATATATACATTAATTTATACTTCAAATACCAAAACACTTTTAATCCATATATCACTAGCACAACCATGCGGCTATGCTGTGCATTTTATATAGAGTAATAGTACCTAATCATAACTTGTACTCTATAGCTATACATTTTATTTATCTAGTCTATATCCTATTTCCGTGAATTTACTGTCACCTAGGATCATAACTTGTAAAGCATGAGAATTTCAGTCATTCTACCAAAAATAAAATAAACGAAGTACATATTTTATTTTATAATTTATGGCCGGTGATGAACTCACAGTTAGCAAAGGAATAATGGAAATTAATTGTTACACGCCGTGAAATCTTAATTTCTTATTTTAAGTAAACATGAAGAGAAAAAATCAACAATCCCACATGGTTGAACCATGTATACAGTGAGTTCATGCTTTTCAAGTGGGAACATGAATCTCCAGTTGTACATGCCAAAAGGGAACATGAATCTCCAGTTGTACATGCATCTCTCCACTTATTTTTAGTAACTGTGAGTTCATCACCGGCCATAAATTATAAATTAAATATGTACTTCGTTTATTTTATTTTTGGTAGAATGACTGAAATTCTCATGCTTTACAAGTGGTGCATGCATAATTAATTTCAGAAGAAAAATCAGGGGGAATATTTATACAATGCTAACTGGTAAGGTACATATGCTACTGTATATAAAACTGTCTTAGTTGACAATATTACTAGGATTATTTGGCTGCATGCATATTTACGTTTAATGATCCAAATTTTAACTAACGATGTATTAGAACCCCATGAGAAATTGAATTCGTGTCCAAGGGGTTCAACCTTCCACCTTTAACTTTGTATTTTCATAAACAAGAAACTGTCTCATAATCGTTTTGCTAACAAGTCCACAAACGAACTGCTGCAAATTAACAAATAAAAAGTGCACTAAATTATTGTTTTATGCCTAAACCGCAACACCCAACAAATATTCATGATTAAGTAGAAGAAAACAACGGATTAACCTCTCATAATTACAATTTAGACATTGCCGTGTATGCAGTTTGCTTAGAAATCTATACCTCGCCGATCCATGTATTCATTAAATCGAGTACCCAAAATGATTTAGCATATTTCTATCACGAGATCTAAATTTGTATTCATTAAATCGAGTTTGCTTCCAGTAATCGCCGATCCATGTATTCATTAAATCGAGTACCCAAATCGAGTACCCAAAATTGTTATATTTAAACAATGAAAACCAAATAATTTCCAACGCCATACCTTGCCACAGCAGAACCGCGATTCCACCACCAGACGAGAAGATCCAAATTTAGCCGCAGCCGATTTCGAGACAACAAAAACCTAATCGCTGAAAAGGGGTTTCTTACGTTGTGCGGTTTGTTTCGTGTAATCTGAAAAGCGTAATGACCTAGATAATACGGAAATGACCATTTTGCCCAGCTACCTGAATGAAGTAACGGTATTAAGCGTAAGTGCATGCAATTACGGATAGTAGATGCAGTTACGGTTAGTAGCTATATAAAATAACGGAATTAACCGTTAGTACATCCAATAATGGTTATAACCGTGAGTTTTTGTTCACATTAATAACCGTGACAATGATCCGCGAAATAAGTGTGACAAACGAGCCTGTTTGGTGTAGTGTATGTTCATCAACAATCATATAGCTTCTAGCCAGCAAAATTTATATCATGAAGATAAGTCTAGACTATCATTAAAACATAACTAAAATTATCTACCAACTCATAAAAGAATTTATTAAAATTCAAAACATTTACCATAAAGGTGAGATTTCACATCAGAAAGAAGCAGCCAATCGATCGCACAATGTAAATACCCTGTCAATTGTAACGAACTGGGATTTTCGACCCCGAAAATCAATACAAAACACTATGTTGAATATTCAAGCACCGAAAACACCAGATCATTATTAGAAAGAAATTAGAGGGTGAGATAAGAAAGAAAGAAATATTAGAATAGAAGAAGAAGAAGAACCAACACAGAGTCTCACATTGCAGCGGAACAAAATATAATATATAAATAAACTTTATAGAGAGATTTGAAATAAAAACTTTTAACATCAGATTACATCAATACATCTGGACAGTTATAATAATCTGTCCTCATATATATCACACAGTGGAATAGCACAAGATAATATCATATGTCTGAACATCTTCAGTTCGTCTTTGAACTTCACAGCACATCCGATAACCTGAACCTTTACACCTCGGTCTAACCCGAGCATTACAAACACCGGGTCAGTCTGGTGAACCAAAGTGAGGAAAACTCGCACAATATTAAGGGTATCACACAACCTAATTTTAAAGTTAAAATCTTTCAAAGAAAAGGATAATCGTAAGACCAAATCCACGCATAAACACGGACGGCTTTTACCTTACGATAACCCAAACCATTTTTGAAATCAATATCTTTTCTGATATTATAATAATGTCTAAGTACAAGTAAATATCAATCTAGTGGAACGCTTGCATCTCACACTCCACATATGTAGTATACAAACAAAACCGCGGGCGCTTATTTGAGATTGAATTCCGACTATGACAAGGTATGGGACCACCTGTCGATAGTGTATCTCTAGAGGCGAATACACCGGGTTCAACAAGAACGTCTTGCAACCCGGCCCACACATGACCGACCACTCATTTCACTTGACTGTGTCGAATGCATATCACCAACAGTTGGGTGCGACCCACCGTCTCCCGATAAGGGACAACATCGATAGATTAAAGAATGAAATGGATTCTCTCTAGATAGGTGATTATACACCCTATTGGGTGCGACCCACATAGCCATGTTGCCTGCCCGATTTTTGTCATTTCCCGGTTGATGGGGTTTGAGGCTACGCTTTATCAGCACATCACATTTATTTCGAATGCCACATCGTCAGATCCATCAGAACCACCAATTGACGTCCACAACAATACATTATGTGTTAGCTAAAGAAGTTTCCTTCTCCGCTTCCACTCTTGGTTCAGTTGAAGAAATCAATGTTCCACTACACCATAATGGCCATTTGGTAACCTTTTTTTCTCAATTGCCAACACTTATTTGTGTTGCAAGGTAATAACAATAATATGCGTTGCTATAATTAAAAAGTGTTGCCAAAAATACATAATTATAATTTTTTTATTGCCAACGCTTATTTGTGTTGGTAAGGCTGCTTTCTGAGGGTAGAAAGGTAAACTCACGTCCATAGCCCTATTTCCATTTCTCATTTCTTTTGCCCAACGCTTTCTCAACAAACGGCCGCTAAATCAGAAAATCCAACGATTCCCCAAAAGAAAAAAGAAAAAAAAAGGGATCCCAGAATCCATTCGAATTTGTTCCGGCATCAAAGAATTGCGAAGCTTAAAGTGTTCAGATCCGTTCCGACATCAAAGAATTGGATTTTGGGGGAGAATCGGAATTTTGGGGGAGAATCGATTTGGTTTCAGGAACATCATTTGAATTTCGATTTTAGGTATATGCTTTCATCGATTTCAGGTTAGAATAAATCGTTCGAATCTGATTTCATCTTTTTTGGACATTGTTTGAAACCCTATTCCTCTAACAAATTCGGTTCACTTTACTTGCCATTTCGATTTCAGGTATATGATTTCATCGTTTGAAACCCTATTCCCTTAACAACTTCGGTCCACTTTACTTGCCGTTTCCATTTGAATGGTTTCAGCTTTTCAAGGTACGTCGTTTGTTTTTCTTTTTGCTTTACATTAACCCTTTTTTGATAATAAGTGACATAGAACAGCAAAAACTTAGCGTTCGTTCTGCAGAGAAGAATCTGATCTTAGTGTATGGTGGTTTTAATCATTCTTTACTAATGTTGTGTGTTGGAAATTTGTCAAAATTAATTATATTAGTGGAATTAGTTGAACTTTGCTATTTTAATGTGTATGAAAGTGAAAAAATAAACTGAAGTATATTCGGTTTAACCATGTAATTTTTGGTGGCTAGCTTTAACTAAATGTTGAAATATATTGTACATTGATACCCTACTCATAAATATTTCGGTTACTGCAGTACCTTAACTAGCATAACCGTTACAATAGAATACAAAACACCATCTATTCAATACATTATAATTTGTCTAAATGACCCCTCCTTATTAATACTTTTGATTTGATATCAGATTGCCAAGTTTCAGCTAAAACCAAATATATATTCTGGTCCATTTGAAACTTCATTTTATAATGATTTGATATGTTTAACTTTCTTGGATATATTAGGTATTTCGATTGTGCATCGAAGAAATGCATGATGTGTTCATTATCATCGAATTAGAATAAAATTACACGTTTTGAATTCTGAAATGATAAAGTTTAACTTATCAAATGAGAAAGTGCAGTGATTAGCTTCATGTGTTCAGTTAAGAAATTTGCAGGAGATAACTAATGCTTCGATCCAAAGAACAAAAGAGGAAAATGCTTACTACATAAAAGGGTAACAAGCTGTACAATTTCTTAAAGGTAAATTTTATTTTCACACACATTTTTATTCACTTAATCCACCCTATAAAATAGGATCTTTGATTTTTAATGTTTGAATGTTGACCAAATGTGTGCAGTTTCAATTGTTTTCCAGGTTTTCTTAATTAACTTGCGGTATACATATAAGAAACCAGTGCAATCATGCAAATATAGGGAAGTGACAAAACAAACATTCAACCTGGTGAGATTGGGTATCCTTTATCAAGGTGCTATGAATGTTGTGTATCATTTTATTGTTGAGACTTGGTTAACAATCATTGTGTATTGCTGAAAATGATAGAAGTTGCAAAGGGGAAAAGAACATGAAGCGTCATTATCCAGGAAAAATGATTCATGCTCTTGTTTTATAGAGCATGCTACAATCAAACTAGATGGCGAGCATGCATATTGGTATGGCAAAGCAGAAGTAGGAGTTCATAGATTGATTTGGTGGACCTGGTGGCCAATCTGCTGACACTGCTGGCAGTGCTGTGAGAATAGTGCATGTTCCAACTGGAGTTACTGCAACATGTCAAAATGAAAGGTACTGACGCCTTTACTTGATGAGTATGCTATATAATATTACAGTTTATTGTCATATGTAGTTGAAAACGTATGATTTTGAATGGAAGAATGACCAGTTATCCTGGAAAAAAAATCATTGTGTATCATTTATCGGCATGTTAAAATCTAAATGAATGCACAACATGAATTAGGAATTAAAACACCCATTGTAGGCGTGGTTTAATAATAAGCTTGTTGATGATAGTGTTGGTTTATTTTTTATGAGCTTGCCATTAATTCTTCTATAAGAAACGAACTTGATGAAACAGCATTGAAAAACAGATGTGGTGAAAGATATAGTACATAATAGTTGAATGCACACTTCACCACTAAGATTTCTCTCTTAACATAGAAGACAAATTTGCAGTGCAATGAAGACCAGCTAGGGTGCCTAGGCTCGTGATTTTGATGATGATCGATTACCTTACTGGCTTGTAGGAATGGCTAGTTAATTGCTTATAAAGAGAACTATGAAATCTATAAGTTGATCCACTTGTGTATTAACTTAAAAAATAATTGTGGATCAACATAATAAAATGAAATGGTGGATTAACTAATAGAACAAATGGATGAAAATAAAACTTACCCTTCTTAAAACATGATAAGAAACCTGACCGGGATTGTGTTTGAGTTTATGTCCATATTTTGATGAAGACCATTTACTTCTCAGTAATTATAGGGATTCTTGTTTTCTTACACACACAAAAGAAAAATCATGGGGTTAATAATACGGTTTGCCACTCATACCTGATTGTTTTTTTTTAAATACCGAGCCTTGCCGCTCAGCATTTCTGAGCCTTACGACTACTGAGCTGCTCAGCTTTGCTGAGCCGAACAGCTAACTGAGTTGTATGGCTCAGCAACGCTGAGCCGTTCTCAGCAGCGCTGAGCCGAACAGCTCAGCAACGCTGAGCCTATATAGGCTCAGTATTGCTGAGCCGAACAGCTCAGCAACGCTGAGCCTATATAGGCTTAGCGTTGCTGAGCCTATATAGGCTCAGCAGTGCTGAGCCGTACGGCTCAGCAACGCTAAGCCGTTTTCAGCAGTGCTGAGCCGAACAGCTCAGCAACGCTGAGCCTATATAGGCTCAGCAATGCTGAGCCGTTCTCAACAGCGCTGAGGCGTACGGCTCAGCAATACAGAGCCTAGCCGTACGGCTCAGCGCTGCTGAGAATGACTCAGCATTGCAGAGCCTATATCGGCTCAGCGCTGAGCCTATATAGGCTCAGCAATGCTGAGTCGTTCTCAGTATTGCTGAGCCGTACGACTCAGCAATACTGAGCCTATATCGGCTCAGCGCTGAGCCTATATCGGCTCAGCAATACTAAGCCGATATAGGCTCAGGATTGCTGAGTCGAACTCTACGCGCGTGGACAATAGCGGGAGACGTGTTTTCCTTAAAAAATTCATATTGCGATAATGAGCATTCTCTTATGCTAACTGTAAAAAATTCATATTGCGATAATGAGCATTCTCTTATGTTAATTGAGTCGTAGATAAACAGTTATTTTTATTCTTTTGAAGCTAAAGGGTTCTATTCATTTGCAGACTACGTATGTAGCTTATAAAATAAGCCAAGATTGATATACTAATTAATCGAGCAGAAAATAAAATTATGAAACAATGCAGTATACACTTAATTTATTACACATTAACAAGTCAACATTATTTACAAGAGAACATATACCAGTTATTTAATACCATAAGTACAAGGTTAAATAGCCTGAGCATTGACATTAATCTGACTCCACTACTTTTTCCTTCAAATGCAAGGTTATATATGCAGCTATATGATACATTGTAACATTAAAATTCTAATGCTTTTTTCCTTCTGCATTTTTCGTTTTACAAACACTATAACACTTGGTTAATCTATTTCAGTTGTACTACCATTCTGTTTTCATTATCTTAACACAATAGGTTTTCTTCTTTATGAAAATAGATGCACAGAACAATATACAGGAAGAAACATTAGTTATGATTGTTATATTAGTTCTACTGCCATTAATAAAGTTTATAAATGAGGTCACTATAGATTTACAAATAAAAAGTTTCATGTTAAGCACAAAAAATAAGCGCCAGAACTTTCAAGTTCACAGGAGATAAACAAATAACATCATAACAGATTTTCACTACAATTTCATCAAAAGTTTTTTAGCATCGTCTTTCCCTTAAGAATCAGTTTTTCTTGCAGCTTTTAAAACCATGAGTTTTCTCACATTAATAATAAACAAAACAACTCCTTTCCTTAGACAAATTTTGGACGCTATAACTTCCCGCTTCTGTAATTATGATCAATACAAATTCAACTTTTAAATAAGCACTATAACTCATTTCCTTAGATAAATTTTAATTTAGATGCTATAACTTCCCACTCCATTCTCAGTTTCT
Source organism: Allium sativum (assembly GCA_030737875.1). Classification (NCBI taxonomy): domain Eukaryota; kingdom Viridiplantae; phylum Streptophyta; class Magnoliopsida; order Asparagales; family Amaryllidaceae; genus Allium; species Allium sativum. The sequence continues at coordinate 1,037,232,471 of CM060916.1, read as the reverse complement.
AAGCTGAGGCTGGCTCATTTTAGAAATTGAGCCTATCAGGTCGGTTTCAATTCGAAATTGAGCCAATCTCAGTTTAGTAACCAAGCCGGAAAGGCTTGGTTTCGAATCGAAACTGAGCTTTTCCGGCTCACTCGGCTTAGCTGAACTGAGCATGTGGCTCAGCTTAAACTGAGCCTGTGGATCAGTCTAAAACTGAGCCTCGTAGGCTCAGTTTAAATTGAGCGTAATAGCTCAGTAAAACTTAGCCTAAATAGGCTTAGTTTTATTGAGCCTGGCAGTGCTGGCACAGTTTAAATTGAGCCTGTAGGAACTGAAATACTCATGTGTTTTTTTTTCTTAGTCTAAAACTGAGCCTAATAGATCAGTATAACTTAGCCTAAATAGGCTTAGTTTTATTTAGCCTGTGGGAACTGAAATACTTATGCGTGTTCTGTTGTTTTTTTTTTTTTTACAAGGACCTGAAATTTTCAATTTAATGTGATATTAAATGAATGCAGGCACTTCTAGAGGAAGCGGATGCACCAATTTATGATGGTCCTCAAAATGGAATGTACAAGTTATATGAATTTTCAGATAGAGGCTTCGTTATATGGCCAGAATTTCGTATTCGGTATTTGTAGGATCTTATTTATGTATTGAATTTAGCAAACTAATTATGTATTGAATTTGACATCTTAATTATGTATTGTGCTTGTTTATTATTAACTGATATTCTATGTCGTTATGTGATTATGAATGTTATCTATTAGTATGCATTGAGTTTAATATTAGTTTTTGATTCATATTAAATATCGTCTATATTATCATCATGTTGGTTATTAATTGACTATTAATGTTAGAATATGCGAGTTGCTAGTACATATTTCTGTTATTATTAAAATTTATATTTGTTGTGAATTAAAATTTTGTAACATGTATAGGCGTTGCAAACAAATGTATTGCAACATGTATAAGCGTTGCAAACAAAAATCTTACAACGTTTATAAGCGTTGGTAAAGAAAATCTACCAACGCTTATAAGCGTTGCTAAAGAAAATCTACCAATGCTTATAAGCGTTGCGACTGAAAATATACCAACACTTATAAGCGTTGGGACAGAAAATCTACCAACGCTTATAAGCGTTGGTACTAAATTGCCACCCCCCATAGCAACACTAATAAGCGTTGCTGAAATTGTTTGCGACGGTTATACTCGTTGGCAATCACCTGTTTTGGTGTAGTGATTCGTGACCTTTCTGGAAATACTTTGTCAGACATCCCCATATACGTTACCCAGGAACAAGATGAACCGAAGGCACCCTCCTACCGCATCATAGGAATCACCCTATAGATCAGCAGCGAGTAGTCCTTGTGATCCGCATATTTCAATCCTAACAGAATCATTGTCAAAATATCTCTAGGGATCAGCTAGAAAAATCCAATAATAGTCCTTCCATTCATGAAGATTTACGGTCTTCAATTTCCCCATCTCGATCACCATTTTCCACATTTTCGTATTCATTGGTCGGAATGGTTCTCGGATATAAATTCGATCCCGGTCTTTCCGTACCAATAACGTTGGCCAGATTTTGATAGTCGGTTATTTAACTATCAAAATAAACAACCATAAAAATAAAATAGAGCAATGATTTATTACATAGCATCACTTGGCCACAAGACTATATTAGTTTTAATACATGAATATACTCAAATCATTTTATTAATATACTTGGAAAAGTGTCTAAAACCATATCCAATTTTCCAGTTAACTTCCATTTCAAAACTTTTGTAATAACATTACTTATTATCTATAATTTTAGACTCGATTCAACTTACAATCGTAAAACCATCGTAATGAAATCCCCTTTTGTTTCCGTTATTCGAACGTCATAATCCTCACTTTGCTTTTTAGAACAACCTCGTTCCAAAACCCACCTCCTTTGAAAATATCGTTATATTTTCATAAATTCTTTTTATTTCTTTTGTTATGGAAATATCATTCTTATTCTCAAGCTTCTTTAAAATTCCTTTATTTTGGAATCCCATTTATATATTTCCAACTCTTTAAATAACGTTACACCATTACTTTTCAAAATAAATTACACTAACATCTTTACCATCATAACTAATACTATCCTTCGATAATTCCGAAGTCGTTCAAGTTGGGGTATTTAATTACCTCTCAGACCTTGATCAACAACGTTCGTATCCTAAGATAATATCAGTTGTAATACCAGAAACCGATATTTCATTCCGAATATCAAAACAAATCCCATTTGGTTATACTTTGATGGAAACTCACCTATCCTTTAATATAGCATATTTAAATCCCATCTTTTTAACTCACCTCGCCACTTTAATTAAAACTTGAGTTTCAGCTTTGATTCCATTTCAAACCTTCGTTAGTTCAATATTTAGAAAATCGTTTATCTAAATTGATATGTAGTTAGTTCCAATTCTTTCATTTCATATCTTGGCTTCTCTTCCCGTTAACATATCCAGTAAAACTTTGGGTTTTATAACTTCACAGAAATTCTGGATTTCACAAATCAGATTACATAAAGTCTTAAATAAGAATTTGCTTTAAACCACAATATAGCTCATATTATCATTAATATAATTTACTTTTAAAATATCATTTTATTTTAATGAGCCTTATCGTTACATAAACTTCATTACTCCTTTAAATCCCAAGGTCTCTACTTTCATTGTTAAATAACAACATTTAAAAATGTTTTACCTAACCATTAAATATTTTCATTAAATAAATATATAAATCCATTTTTGTTAACACAGTTGACATGGCCAACTCTAACATGATTAACTCGTTAATCAAATCTTGATTCATCTTCATATAATCTCATTTAATTAAAATGATCAATTCAGTATAATCTCCTTTTAATTGTCTCATAAAACAATTTATCTCAGTTACTAGTTGTCACGTTAATCCCTGCTTACTTGCTTATCATTCTTATTAATATAAGAATCTATGTTATAAATCATTTAAAATTTAAGAAGAGGCACGTTGTAACGACCTGCATTCTACGCATCGGAAGAACGTAGAATATTTATTTCTTTTTCTTAGTAAGTCGCATGGTCGTGTACTTTTGGGAAACGACTAGTAGGGTCATTTCCCATGTTCATGATTTTTGTCGATTTTTAAATGACCGTTTTGCCCCTAGTTGAACTTGTTTTGACCATAACTTTTGACTGGAAAGGAATTTTGACCTGAAACAACTTCCATTGGATCCGAATGATGGTTTACAATTCCGTAGAGTGGTCATATTAGCCAAACGGACTCATCGTTTGGGAGATATGGCTGAAACAAGTTTCAGATGGTGAAAAACAGCTTAATTGGGCTTAACCGGGTGATTAACAGCTAGGCCCAAAGGGGAATTTCGGGATTAGGAGTTTAAAAGGGCTGTTAGGGTTTGGAGAATACCTTTTTCTCATTTTTCAGCCGTCACTATTCATTCCTCTTAACCTAGCCATGGCCTCCACCCTCTAAATCTCTTCAAAACACCTCTTAATCACTTTCTAATTGAAGATTAGGCTTAGCAAACATCAAATCAAGGAGTATTAGCACGAGAACCGAGGTAGAGCTGCTGTGTAAGATTGGGAACAGCGCCAAATCAGAGAATATTTCAGTTTTGGGGTTTTAGTGGTGGCAAAGGTGAGTGATTAGCTTGCTTTTACACTAATTACGGTTAATTATGGGTAATTAGTGAAGATTAGCGAATTTATACATTAATAAATTCAGAAAAAATTCCTAAAATTCTATAATGATGTTTTATGGCTCTGATAAAAATTTGGGCTAATTTGGATAAGTTTTGCTAATTGTATGCATAATCACGGTTAAGAAGGATTAAGGGGAAAACATGGGTTTCTGGGTATGTTTGATCTAAAGCATTTCATGTAAATGATGTTTTAATGTTTTGATTGATTCTATATGTTGTTACTGCTGGTTGGAATGTTTTGTAATGTCATAGGAAGTTTAGAATGGTTGAAAACGCCGTCGTTCGGCGAAAATAGCTTGCTGGAAAAAGTTGCAGATTTTCAGAACCGGTTAGGAAGAACACCCGATCCGAACCGGATAGGAGGAGGAGATCCGATCCGAACCGGATAGGAGGAGAAGATCCGATCCGAACCGGATAGGAGGAGGAGATCCGAACCGAACCGGATAGGAGGAGACACCCGAACCGAACCGGATAGGAGGAGGAGATCCGATCCGAACCGAATAGAAGGAGGAGATCCGAACCGAACCGGATAGGAGGAGACACCCGAACCGAACCGGATAGGAGGAGGAGATCCGATCCGAACCGAATAGAAGGAGGAGATCCGAACCGAACCGGATAGGAGGAGACACCCGAACCGAACCGGATAGGAGGAGGAGATCCGAACCGAACCGGATAGAGGAGGAGACCCGAACCGAACCGGATAGGAGGAGGATGCCCGAACCGAATAGGAGGAAGAGACCCGAACCGAACCGAAGAAGAACATAACCCGAGATGCAAAGGTAGTCCAAATGGGAAGTTTGTACCAAGGATTCAGATGGGAATCAACGAGTTAACTTCATGATTGGCCTTTGCTGCGGGACGTGTGCTAAGGGGCTGTCGATGTCTGTAACTTTGGATCACTATGTATAGGGGGTACGTGAACGGATTCAGGGCCACAGTGGTCTAGGTACGACTAAAAGAGCTATAGACCAATGAAGTGGGGTCATTTGTAAAGTTTTAGTCATGACTCCATGGGGTAAGCTTGGTGGTAGCAGTAGTTGTACAAGCCGAACTCCGTCACTACTTCGATGGGTCTAGTGGTTGAAAGCGGTATACATCGTATGCTTTATGCACTGAGTGAGAGATGTGAGGATGGTTTCCATGATTGAATTGTTTGCTATCACTATGACATCCACACCCCTACCCCCGTATTTCTTTACACCATATGTTGATGGCACCTTAGAGTATTGTACAGTATGTAGTGCTAACTCTTTGGTTGCAGGTCCAGGTTCAGGTATGGTTTAGTATACCTGTTATTATTCTGTTTAGCTGCTTATCGCTCATACCAGACTTTTTGTCTGACCCAGAGTTTTATGTCTCTTCTTATTACTCTGGGTGCTCACACGAGCAGACTAGAGACATGTTAGCTGGTGATGCACGGGTAGATGATCCAGAGACGAGCAGGAGGCTTCCATGTAATATATATATATATAGTATTCTCCCTGTGTTGTTGAAGATCACTGCTTGGGCATTGGTGGTGCATCTTCCACTTTAGCTTTCTTTTGTTTAGAGACAGTAGATTTTGAAAAGTTGTAATAAGCTGTATTTGGATTTCCGCTGCTCTGATGTTGACATTTATTATTAGTTATCAGCTTATGCACTGTCTCACCTGTTTTATGTCAAGTATGTTATTATTATATTTTATTCCATGCGCTGTGAGACATTCTACAGGTTCCTTGATTAGTTCATTCTCTTCTTTCTTTTCTTATGACGACCGTTCCGTGCCAGTTGGACATGTGTACAGCGCACACTTGGAGGAAGTGTCGGTTGGTGCGGGGCAGGCCGTCACACTTGGTATCAGAGCTCTAGGTTGCGTAGTTAACCTAGGGAAGTTATCAGGGAGAGATAATATACGTATACGAGAGAGCGTATTTGTGGTTATTTTGGTTTTCAAAAGCTATATATATACTATTAGTAGTATAAGAATGAAGTCGTACTGCACTAGCACCACTATGGAATCGTTAATCGTTTCCTTTTTCAGATTGACGATGAGCCGAGATACTAGAGGTGCTGGTAGGGGAGCCAATAATGGGAATGCTGCTGACATGAGGACGATGTTTACTGACCTCATGAGAGAGATGCTTAGAGATGTACGGAGGGCAGCTCCCAATGGTGGAAATGGCGGTGGTCCAATAGTGCAGGCGCCAAGAGTCGACTTCGCCAAGCTGAATAAGGATTATACTAGCCTTGGTGGGAAGCCGTTCCACGGAACGGAGTCGGCCACAGATGTTCAGGATTGGTTGGATAGTTGCGAACGTATCTTCGAGGATTTGGGTATCGAGGATGCGATGAAGAGAAAGCTAGCGTCCCGTCAGCTGCAAGGGCGGGCAATGAATTGGTGGAATGCTATAAAGGCAGCTACTCCCGAAGATCAGATTACTTGGGAGCAGTTTAAAGCTCGCTTTAGCGAGAAGTTCATTCCAGCTGCTCAGAAGTCAGTGTTGTTTAAGAAATTCTTGGAGCTCAAGCAGAATGGCAGAGCTGTCTCGGAGTACATTGCTGAATTCGACACTTTGTCAAAGTATGGGTTATCTCTTATTGATACTACCGAGAAGAAGAATGAGAAATTCATAACTGGGTTAGATCAGTACTTAGGGGAAAGGCTTATTAACCACATCGATGAGACGTTTGAGTCGATTGTGGGGAAAGCATTAAGATCAGAGAGTCTCTACCCTAAGCCGAAGACTGAGGTTGCATCCGCAGATGAGCCAAAGCCACAAGCAAGTGGTGGAGGCAAGGGTGGTTCCCAGAATAAAAGAAAGTAGAGTCAGACTAAGGATGGCCAGAAGAAAAAGAATAAACAAGATGTTGAGTGCTTCAGCTGTGGTAAGAAGGGCCATTATGCTAGTAATTGTCGGGCGAAGCCAGCGGATAGGAAGTGCTTCAACTGTGGCCAAATGGGACATCACAAGGACAAGTGTCCGCAACCCCCTAAAGAAAAGCAAATGGTGAAAGCATACGCCCTTAATGCTATTCCTTCTTCGTCGAATGCCCCAACTGCGGCGGAGAAGGGAAAGAATGTCGTCATTCAAGGTATGCTTTCTGTTTATGATGTTCCTGTTAGAGTTTTGTTTGATACCGGAGCTTCCAGTTCATTCATATCTAGTGACCTGGTAGATAGGTTGGGATTGGAGCCCGAGATTGTCGATAGACCTTTAGTAGTGACGAACCCGATTGGTAGTTCTACTAACCTTAGCATGATTTGTCGTAATGTGGTCTTATCGAGTCATGGATGCATGTTTGTTTGTGATTGCTTTGTTTTGGGCTTTACTGGGTTTGGCATTATTTTGGGAGTAGATTGGCTTTGAAGATACGGGGTGGTGGTAGACTGTGAGGGCTTTCTGGTGACAGCTAGAGCGGATGATGGGCGGAGGATAGTGTTTGGTGGTCTACCCAGTGGGGGGGTATTGGCTAGTTTTCTAAACTCCCTCGACATTCCGCATAGTGAGTTGTCAGGTTTGCCCGTGGTTGGCCAGTATCCGGATGTTTTCGAAGAAGTGACCGGACTTCCACCACACCGAGAGATTGAGTTCCGTATTGATTTGGTAAAAGATGCCAGACCTATAGTGATGCCACTTCGTCGTATGGCACCAAGGGAGCAGCGAGATCTCGAGGTGCAAGTCAGCGATCTTTTGAAAAAGGGATTTATCAGAAGGAGTGTCTCTGAATGGGGAGCACCAGTTGTGTTTGCTACCAAGGCGGATGGTTCCCTTCGTTTGTGTGTAGACTACCGCGAGTTGAACAAGGTGACGAGGAAAAATAAGTATCCTCTCCCGCGGATAGATGATTTTTTCGATCAGTTGAGTGGCGCGAGAGTGTTCTCCCAGTTGGATCTCGCGACAGGTTTTCATCAGCTTAGAGTGGAAGCTGAGAGTATAGCTAAAACGGCATTTCGAACGCCGTCTGGATTTTATGAATGGTTGGTTATGCCATTTGGGCTGACTAATGCCCCGGCATATTTTGTGGATCTTATGAATAGGGTATTCAGAGATCAGTTGAATAAGTATGTTCTTGTGTTCGTGGATGATATTTTGGTTTACTCAAGGAACGAGGAAGAACACAAGGAACATTTGAGGACAGTGATGGAGGTGTTGAGGAAACACCAATTGAAAGCAAAGTTTTCTAAGTGTCACTTCTGGAGGAAGGAAGTGAGATTCTTGGGCCATGTTGTTTCAGAAAATGGTATCGCCGTGGATCCTGCTAAGGTGGCTACGGTGCAAGATTGGTCTACGCCCAAGAGTGCAACAGACGTAAGAAGTTTCTTGGGATTAGCGGGATATTATCGTAAGTTTATCCAAGGCTTCTCCAAGATAGCAGCACCGTTGACTCAGTTGACAAAGAAGAATCAAGCTTTTGTTTGGAACGAAAGGTGCGAGGATGCATTCAAGAGTCTAAAAGAAAAGTTGACAAGTGCACCAGTGTTAGTCATTCCCAAGGGGAGTGAAGAGATGACGGTATATACAGATGCTTGTGGTACCGGACTAGGTGCTGTGTTGATGCAGGGTGGTAGGGTTGTAGCTTATGCAAGCAGGCAACTGAAACCGCATGAGAAGAGGTATCCTATCCATGATTTGGAATTGGCAGCGATCGTATTCGCATTGAAGATGTGGAGACATTATCTCTTGGGAGAAAGATTCGAGCTGTTTACTGATCATAAGTCACTGAAGTATCTTTTCTCTCAAAAGGATTTGAATCTTCGTCAGCAGAGGTGGTTAGAGTTCTTAGCTTCATATGATTTCGACATCGCATATACACCGGGAAAGGGCAATGCGGTAGCCGATGCGTTGAGTCGAAGACATGCCAGTTTAGGGGCTATGTTCCTCGAATGGAAGCAACTGGAGTATATCGCGGGGTTTGATTTCAGACCAAAGTGCGAATTGGACCCAGAAATGTTAGCATGTTTGACGATCAGACCCACTTTAATTGAGCGGATCGGCTCTAGTCAGAGGGACGATCCTAACCTATTGGAAATCATCTCTAAGTTAGAGATAGGTATCGATGAGGAGATGAGCAAGTATGGGCTTGATCAAGATGGATGGCTTAGAAAGAATGGAAAGCTCGTTGTACCCAATGTCAATGGATTGAGAGATGAAGTGCTTAGAGAATGTCATCACTCAAAACTGACTATACACCCCGGTGGTAATAAGATGTATCGAGACATGAGACAAACTTACTACTGGGAAGGGATGAAAAGAGACGTTGGGAGTTTATATCCAAATGCATGAATTGCCAGCTAGTTAAAGCCGAGCAAAAGAAGTCTAGTGGGTTGTTACAGCCATTAGAAATTCCCGAATGGAAATGGGAACAAGTCTCGATGGATTTCATCGATGGTTTACCAAGGACTAGATCGGGACATGATAGCATTTGGGTGATTGTGGACCGATTAACCAAAAGTGCAAGATTTATACCAGTCAGATCGACCAGAACGGCAGCTAAGTTAGCAGAATTGTATATGAAGTGGGTAGTGAGATTCCATGGAGTACCTAAAAGCATTGTGAGTGACCGAGACCCGTTGTTCACTAGTGGGTTTTGGAAGAGCTTACAAGAAGCTCTAGGGTCAGAGTTACATCTCAGTACCTCATATCATCCTCAGACCGACGGTCAGACGGAGAGGGTGAATCGTATTTTGGAAGATCTCTTGAGAGCATGTATATTGGATTTTGGTGGATCATGGGATGACCATTTGCATCTAGTAGAGTTTGCATATAATAATAGCTACCAATCCAGTATCGGTATGGCTCCGTTTGAAGCTTTGTACGGAAGACCATGCAACTCACCATCATGTTGGATAGAGACTGGCGAGAAGTTTATGCTTGGACCAGATGTGGTGAGGGAAACTTCAGATAAAATCAAGACCATTCAACAACGAATGAAGGCTTCCCAAGATAGACAGAAGAGTTATGCCGATAAGAGGAGAAGAGACTTAAAATTCTCCGTTGGCGACTTGGTGTTTGTCAAGATTTCTCCGTTGAAGAGCGTAATACGATTTGGCAGGAGAGGAAAGTTGGCACCAAGATTCGTTGGCCCATTCCCTGTTCTCGAACTAGTCGGGAATTTGGCATATAGAATTGACTTACCAGACAAGATGGCGGGAGTTCACAACGTATTTCATGTTTCCCAGTTAAGGAAGTTTGTGCGCGACCCTAATGTGGCTATTTCACCTGATCAGTTGGACGATATCGAGGTTGAACCTAAGGCGGTTGGGAACCGTAGGCCTATGCGTATCGTTGGGAACGATACGAGGCAACTTCGAAGGAAGGCGGTGAAACTAGTCAAAGTCCAGTGGGGTGAGGATGAGAAAGACTGTACTTGGGAAACAGAGGAGGACATAAGGAAGAAGTATCCAGAACTCTTTGCCTGGTAAGATTTTATTAGCGATTTAGTTTTCCGCATGCTAGGTTATGTTTGTTTTGCTTGTTTTGCATGTTTGGTTGCTGTGAATGATTGTTAGGCATGCGGGATTCATTGTTTGTTTCTTTGTTAAGGAATTTAGGGGGCGAAATTTCTTAAGGGGGGGAGAATGTAACGACCTGCATTCTAGGCATCGGAAGATCGTAGAATATTTATTTCTTTTTCTTAGTAAGTCGCATGGTCGTGTACTTTTGGGAAACGACTAGTAGGGTCATTTCCCATGTTCATGATTTTTGTCGATTTTTAAATGACCGTTTTGCCCCTAGTTGAACTTGTTTTGACCATAACTTTTGACTGGAAAGGAATTTTGACCTAAAACAACTTCTATTGAATCCGAATGATGGTTTACAATTCCGTAGAGTGGTCATATTAGCCAAACGGACTCACCGTTTGGGAGATATGGCTGAAACAAGTTTCAGATGGTGAAAAACAGCTTAATTGGCCTTAACCGGGTGATTAACAGCTAGGCCCAAAGAGGAATTTCGGGATTAGGAGTTTAAAAGGGCTGTTAGGGTTTGGAGAATATCTTTTTCTCATTTTTCAGCCGTCACTATTCATTCCTCTTAACCTAGCCATGGCCTCCACCCTCTAAATCTCTTCAAAACACCTCTTAATCACTTTCTAATTGAAGATTAGGCTTAGCAAACATCAAATCAAGGAGTATTAGCACGAGAACCGAGGTAGAGCTGCTGTGTAAGATTGGGAACAGCGCCAAATCAGAGAATATTTCAGTTTTGGGGTTTTAGTGGTGGCAAAGGTGAGTGATTAGCTTGCTTTTACACTAATTACGGTTAATTATGGGTAATTAGTGAAGATTAGCGAATTTATACATTAATAAATTCTGAAAAAATTCCTAAAATTCTATAATGATGTTTTATGGCTCTGATAAAAATTTGGGCTAATTTGGATAAGTTTTGCTAATTGTATGCATAATCACGGTTAAGAAGGATTAAGGGGAAAACATGGGTTTCTGGGTATGTTTGATCTAAAGTATTTCATGTAAATGATGTTTTAATGTTTTGATTGATTCTATATGTTGTTACTGCTGTTTGGAATGTTTTGTAATGTCATAGGAAGTTTAGAATGGTTGAAAACGCCGTCGTTCGGCGAAAATAGCTTGCTGGAAAAAGTTGCAGATTTTCAGAACCGGTTAGGAAGAACACCCGATCCGAACCGGATAGGAGGAGGAGATCCGATCCGAACCGGATAGGAGGAGAAGATCCGATCCGAACCGGATAGGAGGAGGAGATCCGAACCGAACCGGATAGGAGGAGACACCCGAACCGAACCGGATAGGAGGAGGAGATCCGATCCGAACCGAATAGAAGGAGGAGATCCGAACCGAACCGGATAGGAGGAGACACCCGAACCGAACCGGATAGGAGGAGGAGATCCGATCCGAACCGAATAGAAGGAGGAGATCCGAACCGAACCGGATAGGAGGAGACACCCGAACCGAACCGGATAGGAGGAGGAGATCCGAACCGAACCGGATAGAGGAGGAGACCCGAACCGAACCGGATAGGAGGAGGATGCCCGAACCGAACCGAATAGGAGGAAGAGACCCGAACCGAACCGAAGAAGAACATAACCCGAGATGCAAAGGTAGTCCAAATGGGAAGTTTGTACCAAGGATTCAGATGGGAATCAACGAGTTAACTTCATGATTGGGCTTTGCTGCGGGACGTGTGCTAAGGGGCTGTCGATGTTTGTAACTTTGGATCACTATGTATAGGGGGTACGTGAACGGATTCAGGGCCACAGTGGTCTAGGTACGACTAAAAGAGCTATAGACCAATGAAGTGGGGTCATTTGTAAAGGTTTAGTCATGACTCCATGGGGTAAGCTTGGTGGTAGCAGTAGTTGTACAAGCCGAACTCCGTCACTACTTCGATGGGTCGAGTGGTTGAAAGCGGTATACATCGTATGCTTTATGCACTGAGTGAGAGATGTGAGGATGGTTGCCATGATTGAATTGTTTGCTATCACTATGACATGCACACCCCTACCCCCGTATTTCTTTACACCATATGTTGATGGCACCTTAGAGTATTGTACAGTATGTAGTGCTAACTCTTTGGTTGCAGGTCCAGGTTCAGGTATGGTTTAGTATACCTGTTATTGTTCTGTTTAGCTGCTTATCGTTCATACCAGACTTTTTGTCTGACCCAGAGTTTTATGTCTCTTCTTATTACTCTGGGTGCTCACACGAGTAGACTAGAGACAGGTTAGCTGGTGATGCACGGGTAGATGATCCAGAGACGAGCAGGAGGCTTCCACGTAATATATATATATATATATATATATATATATATATATATAGTATTCTCCCTGTGTTGTTGAAGATCACTGCTTGGGCATTGGTGGTGCATCTTCCACTTTAGCTTTCTTTTGTTTAGAGACAGTAGATTTTGAAAAGTTGTAATAAGCTGTATTTGGATTTCCGCTGCTCTGATGTTGACATTTATTATTAGTTATCAGCTTATGCACTGTCTCACCTGTTTTATGTCAAGTATGTTATTATTATATTTTATTCCATGCGCTGTGAGACATTCTACAGGTTCCTTGATTAGTTCATTCTCTTCTTTCTTTTCTTATGACGACCGTTCCGTGCCAGTTGGACATGTGTACAGCGCACACTTGGAGGAAGTGTCGGTTGGTGCGGGGCGGGCCGTCACACACGTGCTTCGCACACGGTTGATTTTGGCATAAAATTGGTGATTTGTGGTTAACTAGACAATATATATACGTGGTTGGTTTATTTCATTTTTATAAACTTCATTAAAATAATATATTTCAAAAATATATTTTCAAGTATAAATTACATAACTTTACTTTTATCGATTTTCCTGACGGTAAAAATGTCTCTATAAAACAGTTTACATTTTGGTCATCTGCTATAAATTTCTCAATCAATATCACCCATTGGTTAATAACCAAACAATTGTTAAATCAGGATTTAACAATAAATAACCAATTCAAAAATCCAATCATATGGGTTCAATAGTTCATATGATGATGATAAACAATAAATTTAACTGATAACGATCAACTAATAACAACCATTCAAGCATCCAATGCGTTTATATCGTTATAAACGTAACCAACAAGGTAAGTTACCTCGATTGGAAAAAATTGTTAAAAATAATGATGTCATTTCATTTAAATTAAACAACGTTTAATTTGAATAAGAATAATTGGTATAAAATTATTTATCATGCATTCAAACAATCATCAACCAACCAACCATTAGCGAACATGGCATACAAATAATAAACTCTACTTATAATAATTATAGGAGGAGGAACTGAGTGAGTTTAATTCACCTTGATTTAATCGATGAAACATGTCGTTTCAATTAAATTAAACAGTCGTCTAATTAAACAAAACTTCCTGTGAACTCCAGATCTATCCAATTGTTTTCAGAATGTTGTCCTTGTTACCATGATCCGGTTGCCATTTTGTTTCATCGGGTTCGAACCTTGCAATTAGTAAGTATTAGCGTTATACATTAACAATATAATTAAATAATTTAATTTGTTAATTAATAAACTATTCGTGTTAATTACTTTATAACGTTTGTGATCGGCCGACTTAAAACTTGAATTGTAGCGAAAACTGGCCAGACTTCTAAAACCCATCTCCACATTAAAATCTGCCCAACCATATAGTCGCTCCCTTTCTTCACGTTAAAACCTAACCAGGTCCACTTCTGCTTTAACACTAAATCTTTTCCAACTTTAATCCCTTCATGCCTCCATATACCGACCCCATACTTCACGTCTTATATCAACATATTACCGTGTATTTCCGCTACCGCCCCCCAATGCCAATATTACTCTATTGCTTTCTCCCTTTTCATCTCTTCACGTCAGTGTGTTTTTTTTTTTTTACAGAAAGGCCAAAGCCCATTGCCCCAAAAAGCCCACGTCCATGCTTCAAATACCCGCTTTATGAACAGGTCCTTCTTTCCAAACGATACATTCATCCCTGAAGCTTCTTTTCGTTCCTCCCTCAAACACATTAAACTATGATTTACTCCAACTCTCCTCTACTAAGCTTTCCTCCAGTTACCCACCACTCGAGCTCGCACCTTCTCCTCATTTGCCAACGTCCGTTCTCCAGTACACTGTAAAAGCCTCATCCTCGAACTGCTCTCTTCCCCTAGCTCCGAAAACCAGAGTCTCCCCTTGCTCCGCCCTTGTCTGACCCGTGACCACCAGCTTCGCCAGAGCTCCGGCCTCCCACTGTCATGCTGCCATCGTCAGTTTGTGAGTGACTGCATTGGACATGAACTCCTCTTTACGACCCAGAACCCGCTATCGAATGGAGACTTCGGTCTTGTTTTGCGGTTCTAGGAAGGAAATCGAGATAATTTCTAAAGCATGTAACCATTTTTTTTCTTCTTACTGTGTTTCCATTGTGGGAGGTGAGGAGCGAAACTAAGCTGGCCTCTATTTATAGCTTTAAAGACCTTGGCCATCACGCAAAGAGGTTTGGTCATCACGGCATGGAAGTTTGGCCATCACACAAGGTTTGGTAGGTCTGTAAATTATAGATGATAGGGTAGCTGTTGTTCCCTTCTTTTCACTTCTTTTCATTACTGTATGACTGAAATTTTTTTTAGGTCTGCGTGGGTATACAGAAAGCGATAGTGCATGTGCCGATTGTACTAACGGAGCAGCAAAGGTTTCAGTTTACTGGGTACCTCGTTAGTAGCGTAGGCATGTGGCAAATTTATGTGATGTTGATGTTTGTCTGTGAAATCTGTGAAATACTTCGTGAACAGCCGGGGAGGGTAAAAATGGAATAGCATGCTAGTTTTAGAGAGTACAATAACATGCATTGTATGTTTATTTCCCATCCATAAGCCAGTGTCCATAAATAAATAGGCTGCCATCCTAGCGACAATATGCGTGTCTTTAATTTCTATGAGATTCAAATTATATTTTAGTTTAGTGTGCGGTACCGCTGTTCACATAATATTCCGTTAACGTACAGACGACCACGGATAGAAATAAAAATATGGTTGTGTCCAGCGATGTGTCACGATCCCAAAAATATAATAATATCGGTAGGTTAACTTACATGGAGAAACCCCAAAATGCTGATACAGGGTGCAAAATACTCCAAATAAAAAGTTGCTTATTCTTCAAATTAAAAATTACAGTAAAATCCTAAAATTTAAATTATCATTACGCCTCAAAGGTCTTGTCCAAATTCGTAATCAATATTTAATTATAATTAAATAATCGTTATGGTTTATAAACGATTCCACAGTGACTATTTTAAAATTTCAATTGGACATATTTCACACAATATATAAACTGAAATCTCGATTTTTCTCTTCTATTGGAAAATTATAATCAATTCGGTTTTAACATTTCTTGTTTCACATAATTCCGACTTGAAACGGATAATGTATATTCATTTGAAGTTCAAATCGTAAATTACGAACTACCATGTCGTTTCGAGTTCGCTTTATATTAAATTTAAATATAAACGTTTTACCATAGCTAAATAAGGAAATATATATTAAATTCATTAATATTCCAAATATAATATTTAAAACCATTTAAATATTCGAATTCAAACGATCGAAAAATCTGGGTCGTTACATCAATATTGGTCATTAGACCACTGACTTGTAATGAATAATTGAATCTAAGAATGTTAATAAGTATTTTTCGGAACTAGGATTGTGGAGTAATATCTGGAATCAATATATACTAAAATTTTCATGTTAATCAGTGTCTTCAAGCCGATCGATAGAGCGACAACATTGTGGCTGGCAAATAACATGATGCTAGTAACTTACAAGAATTGGCCAGAAGATGCAAATAAGGACAAACTGAATAATGGTGTAAAGGAGGATTAATCATTGCCTGAATCTGGAAAAAGGGGATATTTAAACTCAAATGAAATGACATCTCGAACTGTAGCATCCCTATATTTAAAAATCAAAGAAGACCTCATCTTCAATTCCTGAACTGTAGCATCCTCGGCTAAATATATTCAAAAAATAGCAACATGTCAATGTTGGTCATTATATCAAAAGTAGGAGCAATCAGTGGACCACTCACCAAAAATTAAAATAAAGTCAACACTTAAAGTGGTAGAATTAGAAAAAACATTTGCCATAAAGCTGAGATTTCGCCTAAAAAAGGAGCAGCCAATCGATCTCACAATGTAAATACCCTGTCAATGTTGGTCATTAAACCATTTTCTTGCGATGAAGAATTGAATCAAAGAACGTTAATCAATATTTTTTGGAACTAAGATTGTGGAGCAATATCTGGAATCAATATATACTAAATTTTGCATTAGTGAATTAAAGTTTTTAATCAATAAATATAAAATAACTACATGATGGTTTCAAATTTCATAAACTCCACTATCTGCAACCTTAATTAAGCAAAAAATATTTTATTACATAGATCCATTTACCAAACATAATAGTCAATTGGAAACATATAATTAGCAAAGCCACCGCAAATGATAAATTCGACTTATTAAAGAAAATGTTTCCAAATTTTCATAGGAAACAATTTATTTATTTTAATTTGAACAAAGCAAGGACAAATTAGATTTCATTATTTTACAAAAAAGATAGGAAAGGTTGCGCAGGAAAAGGGAAAACAACATACTCAGTGATAAGTCAAGAAGTAATAAAAAATCATACAAATATGGTAGTAAGAACTTTAAATTACTTGAATGTGAACTACATGTATGCAAAATAAAATTTTATTAAATAAGGTTGATACCTTAAACCGCAACAGGTTTGAGATGTTCGCATAGACCTAATCCTTGAGCAGCGAATCTAAAATGGGCGATCGGATCTGAAGCTGATGCATGAGGTCATGGGGGTCTAAAATGTCAACAGAGAATTTAGTGAAATGTAAAAAGGGGAATCATGGATGTTTCGTCGATTCCTTTTCTTATCGCTGCCATCGACATTCTTTTTGCCTAAAACTAGGTTTATTTCAAGCATTAACATTGTAACAGACTGCATTTTACGTATCGGAAGATCGTGAAATATATTTGTTTTATTCTCTAAGGGTTGGATCATTCTCATCTTTTAATATGTTGTTTATGGGGATGTGAGTCATGTCCATAATTTTCACCGATTTTGTTTATGACCATTTTGCCCTTGTCAATCTTGTACAGGGCATAACCTTTGGCTCAGGTCGAATCAGAGGGTGAGACCTATGCCATTGGAAAGGAATTAATGATTGTCTTTCCGTAGAGTGGTTACATTAAGGATTTGGCTCAGCGGTTTGAGAGAAATCGTTGTTTTAAGGCTTTTCAGTTGACTATTCAGGTTTTGGAGCCTTGGTGGAATCCTATAAATAGGGGGTGAGAGTGGAGGGAAAAGGTTTACTTTTTCCCATTCTCTCATTTGAAGGCATTTGATCTCATTCTTCCTCCTACACCTTTCCACCATTAAAAATCCAAATCTAAGGGAGGAAATCGAAGATCTACACCATCTAAGGCAAGATCTACATCATTTCAAAGGCGAATTCATCGGATCGAGGGGTTTGATTCGGAGTGCTCGCTGTCCGGATTCTTCTTTCTATCGTTTTAGATTGTTTCGACAAATCGTGAGTGATTTACGTCTCTCACATGAATGCAATGAAGTATATGAGTGTTTGTGCATGTTTCTCATCAAATTGGAATGTTTTACCATAGATTTACATCATTACAAGTTCATTTTCATATGCATCACCCTATGATCTAATCTAACAAGTTTTACTCGTTAATTTCATGTCATATTACATGTTTGTGTTAGTTAGATCTCTCATTTTGATCACATGTTCATTTTAATGGTTTTTGGTGAGATTTACATCATTTTTGTGGTAATCGTCATTTTCATGTGGTTAGTAATGTTATGATATGTTTTTGATTATGTCTGACGATTTTGGTAGTGTCGGTTTCGTCAGATTCATCATTTGGCGAAGTTTTGGTCGAAATCGGAGTTGAATTGCATTAAGCAGAAATTGGCTCGGCCATAGGTTGAATCGGCCACGAGTTGACTCGGCCATAGGTTGAATCGGCCAGAAGTCGGATTAAAACGAAGTTGGATCAGACAGGAGTGGATCAGATCGGGTCATATTTGGATCGGGTCGGCCTAGTTTGGATCGGGTCGGTCTGAAAGAGGGCGGATGAAAGAGGGCGGATCAGTCATGTTTTTAACAGCGCTTTTAAGCGCTATGGTTGATTGTGATGGTTCTATGGTTTGTTTCCAATTGGGTCATTTTCTGAAAAAGTACGATTTTCGGGTATGACTCAGATTTGGAGAAAAGGTCTGGAAAAAATAATCGGGGGCAACCCCCTGAACCCTAGCCGCAGCGCAGTGGTTTAATTGGCTCGATGATGATGTGACTTCGAAGTAAATTCAAGTAGGAAGGTTCGAAGTATTGAATGTGTTTGTTGATCAAGGTAGAACAACGAATGAGGTGGCAACTCAAAGGTTGTGAGTTGGTGGATAATGGTTGCTTGAGCTATGAAATGTCGTCAAGGTTGGATGACTAGAGATGCGAAGGTCGAGAAGTCATCGTTGTCATAAGTTCTAGCAGGCTCAAAGAAGGGGTACAATGAGCGCACCCAATAGACTGGAAGGTTGCTGGTTGAGTACCTTGGGTATCGTTGAAAGGCCTAGTTGTCAAGGTTGGGCATTGTCAAGGTTGGACATATGGAGTTCATGCCAGAACTGGGGTTACCATTAGCCCTTGACATATGGCAAGGTTGGCCGTCTTACGATTAATGGTGGTTTCAAAGAATGATTGGCGGTGATAGCTAGAGTCAGTCATGGATGATTGGTTGTTCTGTTTGTACTATCTCACATAGATTATCCAAAGTCGAGGGAGATGTTCTCTGAGTGCTTAACTGATATTGGTTTAGGCCTCTGGGGAGAGTACTTAGGGAATGTTAAACTCGATTAGGGTTGTCTATGTGAGACTTATATAATCTGGATGTTATGAGTGTTTTCCATGATTGAATGAGTGTTCTGGTCTCTATGGATGAATGGTTGAATTGTTTATAGTAAAGGCTATCACTGTCCGATGTACGGAAGATAAGGTTGAGTTCTTCTCTGATGTCGTGGGTAGATTAGTATGTTTATCTATCCTTTCTCATGCACTTTATTGTTGAAGTTTGTTAGCTGTTTTATCGCTCACTAAGACTGTTGTCTGACTTAAGGTTTTATGTTTCCTATTATTACCTTGGGTTGTTTACCCGGTTGTGGATGGACAGACTAAGTAGCAGGTGACAGGTGATGCTTTATTGAGGACGATGGTGCTGATCGGTGGCGAGCAGGAGGCTCACGTACCTGTTTTACTACTATCTAATAATTGGGTTTCCGCTGTTTGCTTTCTGAATAATGTAGTGAGGAAACTTTGTATAACCACTATTTCCAAGTTTGTGGATATTACTTTCTGGTTGTGTGAAAGTCTTGTGTTTCTGCTTCACTATTACTACCTGTTGTATATGTTCTATTATATTTTATCCTTGTGTTGTGAGTTTACGACTGGTTTCTCTTGTGTTTACCTACTTTGATGATCGTCCATGACCGCCTTGCACACCTTTCAGCGCATTATTTCTTTTGTGTAGTGCGGGGGTTATTGGCGGTCGTCACAAACATTTACTTCTCTGGAGCTCTCCCCAGTTGCTTTATAGAAGTATTGATCTGAATTATATCTTGTTGTGATTTGTAAGAGCATCCTTGATTCACCATATTCCTTCGTGCTTCCTCCTACTGCAGGTATTGGTTTGCTTTTTTTAATAAAAGCATTCCAACATCTTTGAAGCTTTTCATTCAAGCCATTCATGGGAATCTGTCTCGAGTGTATGCCATGAATGAGTGCTATAAGAATGATGTCCTTCTAAGGGTTATCAACCTCTAGTAGGAGGCTGTTGAAGCATTTCAGAAAGTTTCTTTAATGTTTCTCTGGTTCTTATGTAGATGTTGGATATACACATGACATCTTTCGGTCTTGTAGTGTGCACGTGGAACTGTTCCACAATTTTCCATGTGCAAACTAATCAAAAGTTGATATGATTCTCAACAAAAGCCAAGAGAACCATAACAATGCTGCACCATCAAGGAACATAGGGAAACATCTGCACTTTACTACGTTAGTAGCGTAGGCTAAAACCATATGTCATTTATATTTATTCAAAAATTGTCAAAGATCGATGTGACTCCCTATGTCCGTTAATATCACTCATAAGAGAATGCATTAAGTTCCGTGAAGCGCAATAGGTAAACAGTATAAAAATTTACAGAGCAGATATAAAATAAGCAGTGGAAAATTTTCAACTTCATTATTAAAATAAAACATAGTTCTCAAAGCCAGTTACATCAAACCACTTACAAAGTACTTCAAATCTATCTTTCAAAACAAAATAACATAATGCCATAAATAAAATTGTTAGATCCTTGATTTTGATGATGACACATTATACAATACACAAACACACACACACACACACACACACACACATATATACACACACACACACACACACACACACATTCATGCAGGAATCAACTCAAGGAGAAGAACTCAAGATGGCATGACTGCTCGAAGAATTTCATATTTAAAATATTAGATGATATGTAAAATCTCCTTGACTAAATATGAGAAAAACATCAACATATCATAATGTATGTGCAAGTGTCAAACGTCCGTCACATAATATAATAGCCGTCTGTCACTACAGCAGGAAAAATATTCCTCACTCAGCACAAACGTCTGTTATATATATAACAAACGTCTATTGCAAGCCTCGGGCTAATTTTCCTGCACATACGGACGTCTGTTATCCTAAGGATAGACGTATGTCTATGTATCTAAGTAATATCAGATTACAAAGACAGACGTCTAATCAAAGTTAACAGACGTCTGTCCTGGCACACGACCTATATTTTCCAGGCAACATCTTTTCAGTTTGAACAGTCAAACTCTATCTCTTCTTCTCCAATACGTTTTTTCTAAAGAGATATATTTTCAAACAAAGGGTTTTATACAGAAATCACAACCTTTCATAAAAAACTCTTAGTTTTCTCTAAATAGATCATAGATTCAAGTATCAAATCACTTATTCTTTCTCGATCTATTCTATATTCTCTAAATTTCTTGATTTCCGAATTCTCTAGATTTCAATCAAGCACTAAATACTTCTATTCTCTCCAAGTGATTCAATTCTCATATCAACTCAAGGAGATTATAGGAGAAACTTGTACGATTCAGTCAATATCAATGTTGTAAAGAACACAAGATTGTCAAGATTTCTATTCATTTGTAAATCTATTCCTCCGGGTGAAGTGAGGACAGTTTTTGATAGTTGAAAGGCCAAAGGAGAGCTTCGGGACTGGATGTAGGACGGGAGGTCTGAACCAGGATAAATTATCGGTGTGATTATCTTTTATTTTATCTTTACTGCTTACTATTGCATTATTTTAGTAGTTGCTACTGTTTAGACACATAGATGATCCTATCACAGACTTTCAATTGGTATCAGAGCAAGGTTATAACAAATAACAATAACTTTTGTTTGCTTCATTGTGTTTAATATGGCGAGTAACATTATTAGTAGCATTTTTCAAGAAGGGCAATCTACACAAAGACCACCTTTGTTTAATGGGTCTAATTATGCTTATTGGTCAACACGTATGAGATTTTTTATGGAAGCTAATGGCTTAGAAATGTGGGCTGCTACTCAAAAGAAATACGAACCACTAACCACTGAATTAAGTGTTTGGACTGATATTCAAAAAGCAGCAGCATCAAAAAATTCAAAAGCCATGAATTTTTTATTTTGTGCATTAGATAAAAATGAATTTTCACATGTTATGATGTGCACTACAAATTATGACATATGAAGAACTCTACAAATCACTCATGAAGGTACTACAAAAGTCAAACAAACCAAAATATTGATTTTACAAAATCAATTTTCGTCATTTAAAATGAAAACAGGAGAAACTATTAGTTACACGTATACTAGATTTCAAACTATCCAACATGGTTTGATGGCTCTTGGAGTTAAATTTACTGATTTTGATATGGTTACAAGTATCTTAAATTCATTAAATAATAAGTGGGAAAGAAAAGTCTTAGCCATAGAAGAGGCAAACGATCTTTCTCAACTCAAAATTGAAGAATAGGTAGGAAATCTTTTGTCCTATGAAGCTAACTTGCAGGTTAGAAAAGAACAAAATGTCGAAAAGAAAAATATAGCTTTTCAAGCGAATAATGAAGATTCAGACTTGGGTGAGGAAGAAATAGTGTTCACAGCAAAGAACTACAACAAATTTAAGAAATTCAGAAA
Source organism: Allium sativum (assembly GCA_030737875.1). Taxonomy (NCBI): domain Eukaryota; kingdom Viridiplantae; phylum Streptophyta; class Magnoliopsida; order Asparagales; family Amaryllidaceae; genus Allium; species Allium sativum. The sequence continues at coordinate 1,037,209,973 of CM060916.1, read as the reverse complement.
AATGACTAGGATTCAGAAGAACGAGAAACCAAATTCAACAAACCAGACCTTGGTCAGATGCTTTAATTGTGATGAGTACAGACACATAAAGAAGGATTGCCCAAAAAATGATAAGAAGAAACAAAAGATCGAGAAGTATAAAAGGAAAAGAAGAGCATTTCATGTCACATGGGATGATTCAGATTCATCCTCATCAGAAAGTGATAGTGATAGCGACTCAGAACAAGTAAATGTATGCTTTATGGCTGATGTTGATGAGGTATGTCCTGAACTCACTTATAATGAAATCTTAGAAATCAGTATGGAATTAGATGATAAATTTAGAGAACAAAAGAAGCTAAATAAGGAGCTTATTTCTAAGATAAATAGAATGGAAATTGAGATTGGTCTATTAAAAGTTGAGAAAACCATTCTAGATGAAGAATTAGAAAATGCACAATTTGAAAATAACATATTATATTTAGAAAATAACTCTTTTTATAGCAAATTAAGAAAAATTGAATTAGAACATGAAGATATTTTAGGAAAATATAATAAACTAAGTAGTGATTTAGAAATTTCGCTATCTGAAAATTTAAGACTCAAAGGTGAGTTAGAAAAAATCCATGCTAATGTTTCAAAGTTCAACAAGGGAAAACAAAATTTAGAAAATTTAATTAAAACTTCAAAACCATCAGGAAATAGAAATGGCTTAGGCTTTAAAAAGGATGGTAATTCTAAAAATCATAGTTGTTTATATAGAAAGATTAAGTAAAAAGGTGTTCATAAAAAGGAAGAGAAAATAAGTTCTAAAAATTCCAAAGTACCTAAAGAAGTGAAAATATGGATTCCTAAAACTAATAACAAGCTTACTAGGCAAAAACGTATTAGAAATTACTTACAAAGTGTTATATTCAATACAATTTATGTCTTTAAAGGTCCCAAACCTACATGGATATGGCTACCTTCTCCACCTAACATTTAAGACCCTAACGGAGGAAGTGGGTACTAATAAATTCTTTCTATCTTGCAGGTACCCAAATCGAGACAAAAGGAGAAATGGATCTTGGATAGTGGCTGCTCAAAGCACATGATAGGAAAAGTGAACATGTTATCAAATATAAAATATATGGATGGTGGCACTGTTACTTTTGGGGACAATTCAAAAGGCTATGTCATTGGCATTGGTGAAGTCATGAACACTGGTATATCTGACTCTCCTATTATTTCTAATGTGCTATTAGTCAAAAATCTAAAACATAATCTTTTAAGTATAAGTCAGCTTTGTGATAAAGGTTTTCAAATAAGTTTCGAAAAAGATAAATGTCACATTTTTGATAAACATAAAACTTTAATTTTTGAAGGAATTATAAATAAAAATATATACATTTTAAACTGAAATCAAAACAAAAAACAAACTTATGTTTAACAATTAACCATGAAGATCCGTGGCTATGGCATAAAAAATTTTGCCATATAAATTTGAAATATATTAATAAATTATCTAAAAATTAATTAGCTAAAGGATTACCAAAAAATAACTTTAAGGTAAAAATCTATGTGATGATTGTCAAATTGGTAAACTTAAAAAAGAGTTCTTTCAAGTCTAAAAATAAAATTTCTACAAAACAACCTCTAGAATTATTACATTTAGATTTATTTGGTCCTACTCAAACTCGTTCATTAAACCATAACAAATACGTTTTCTTTATTATAGATGATTTTTCTAGATATACATGGACTCTATTTTTAAAACATAAAAGTGACACTTTTGGACTTTTGAATTTTTTTCTAAACGTATAATGAATCTACTTGATTTAAAAATTAAAAAGATTCAAAGCGATCATGGAGGAGAATTTCAAAATGAACTATTTAATGATTTTTATAACAAGAAAGGTATTAGTCATAACTTTTCAACAACAAAATGGTGTTGTAGAAAGGAAGAATCGTACTTTACAAGAATGTGCAAGGACTCTTTTAAATAGCAGTGGCCAACCAACATCATTTTGGGCTGAAGCAATAGCTACAGCTTGTTATGTCTTAAACAGAGTAACTCTTCGACCATTAACTAAAAATACTTGTTATGAAATGCTCTACAGTAATAAACCAAATGTATCATACTTCAAGACATTCGAGTTAAAATATTTTATATTAAACCCAAAAGATAATCTTGAAAAATTTGATCCAAAAGCTGATGAAGGAATTTTTATTGGATATTCTGATCGAAGTAAGGCTTACAGAATTTTTAATAAAAGAACTAATTCTATTGAGGAAAGCTTACATATTTCTTTTGATGAAAACTTTCAAAATATTAAAATTTCTGATGAAGATGAAAATGAATTACAAAATAACACTAACTTTAATGAACCATAAACTAATACTATTCTAAGACCACCTCCTTGTATTCTAAAAGATCATCCGACAAATAATATTATTGGAGACTTAAACTCAAGAGTTTGTACTAGACATCAACTTAATCAAATGAGTCATGTGGCTTTTATTTTGTCATTAGAACCTAAAAACTATAAGGAAGCAGCCAATGATGAATCATGGATTTTATTAATGCAAGAAGAACTTAATCAATTCGAAAGAAATGAAGTTTGGGAATTAGTCCCTCGACCAACAGAAGAATCTGTAGTTGGAACAAAATAGGTCTATAAAAATAAGTCTAATGAAAATGGAAATATAATCCATAATAGAGCTTGATTAGTTGCACAAGGATACAACCAAGAAGAAGAAATTGATTATGAAGAAACTTTTGCTCCAGTAGCACGTCTTGAAACAATTTGTATTTTATTAGCTTTTGCAGTTCATCACAAAATAAAACTATTTCAAATGGATGTTAAACGTGCACTTTTAAATGGATACATAAAAGAAAAAGTCTATGTTGAATAATCTCCTCTTTTTATACACGAATAATTTCCTAACCATTATAATTTAAAAAAGGCCTTGTATGGTTTAAACAAGCACCTCGTGCTTGGTATGGAAGATTAAAATCACATTTAATAAATTCTGGATTTGAATTGGAAAAGTAGATACAACACTTTTTATAAAAAGAATTCAAAATGATATTTTAGTTGTTCAAATTTATGTTGATGACATCATCTTCGGATCAACTAATGAAGTTTTGTGTTATGAATTTTCCAAAATAATGAAAAATGAATTCGAAATGTCTCACATGGGAGAACTAAATTTCTTTCTAGGATTACAGATTAAACAACTCAAAAATGGAATCTATCTAAATCAAAAAAAATTGTAACAATCTTTTAAAAAGATTTAACATGGAAAAGACGTTAGGAAAACCAACACCAATGAGCACAACTGCACATTTAGAAAAGGATGAACATGGAAAAGACTTTGATCAAAAATTATATCCAAGTATTATTGGTTCACTTTTATATCTAACTGCAAGCAGACCAGACATTATGATGAGTGTCTATCTATGTGCACTCTTTCAATCTCAACCAAAGGAATCACACTATAAAGCAGTCAAACGGATTTTGAGATAATTAACTAATACGCAAAATTACAGACTTTTCTATCCGACTGGTAGTTCCTTCGACCTTGTATCATATAGTGATGCAGATTTCGGAGGATGCAAGTCAGATAGGAAAAGCACAAGTGGCACATGCCATTTTATCGGTCAATCTCTTGTATCCTGGTTTAGTAAGAAGCAAAACTCAGTTTCACTATCAACATGTGAAGCAGAATATATATCTGCTGCAGTCGCATGTGCACAAGTAATTTATATGCAACAAACCTTAAGAGATTTTGGAAAATTAATTACTCATTCACCAATATACTATGACAACACTAGTGCCATTAATCTATCAAATCCTATTAACCATTTAGAACTAAGCGTATTGATATCAGACACCATTTCTTACGCGATCACATTGAAAAGGTAATATTACTTTGGAATTTGTAAATACTAACAATCAAGTTGCGGATATATTCACTAAATCATTAAATGAAACTACTTTTATACACTTACGTAGAGAGTTAGGGATTTTCTCTCTTCGATATATAATTTTTGTCCTCACCTTAATTTGCTCTTCACCATAATTTTTTGAATGGTTATAAGATAACGTTTGCCATCTAAGGAATATAATTTAGCAATTTCTCACCTATAAATAACTTACTCTGACTTAACTAAATTTGTATACACACAAACAACTATTAAGAATGTCAAATAAATCTACTTCCTCAATCAACATCATGTTCACTACTGATAGCTTTGCAGATACACCACATGATCCGACTCCAATATCAAAACATGAACCGATGTACAAATGGCAGGATTATCATACTGGTTTCACTGCAGATTCCAAACGATCTAAGAGAGCTTTATTCACATCACCGGATACTAAACGGAAGATTGATGAAATTCATCACTATCAAAAGGAACAATTAGAACTTCAAAAAGAGATATTTTGAACAGAAAACTACGTCTACTATATTGAGTTACCTACGACAAGTTGCTTTGAAGTTTTGTAGCTCTAAACTAAAAGATGTTTCCGAACCTCTTCCATGACCGGTTAATCCACTGGATCCATCCTCATCTTATCGTACGTCACACGATCCAGTTAACCCATGGACTTCTCCAAAAAGGCCACCTTTCTCACCAAACCGCTAATACGATAAAGTTCAATACTTGGAATTTGTTAATATAAATAAATATGTATTGTCATAATGCATTTAAATTACAATTTATTCTGTTTATTTGTAATAATATTTTATGGAAATAAATGATATGCCTTTGTTCTAACATTTGTATTTTTTCAATAAAACAGACGTCTGACCCATTATTATCTTTAAAAACTCCTTCAGCACAGACGTCTGCAATACATCATTCAGACATCTATAGAAACTCCCGGGTTACAACCCCTGTACTCATAGATGTATGAACTAGCATCCATCAGACATCTGTCAATATGTTCTTTTCAAAATTGATTCAGCACAGACGTTTGTGATCCTCCAAACAGACGTCTGTTCCAACTCTCGGGATATTTTTCTCTGTAGTGACAGACATCTGTACGCTACCTCACAGCGTCTTGAATTCCCTCTGAATTGTTTTTACCCCCTCCTATATAATATCATTCACCTTTTACTCATTCACTTTTTACTTCTACCATCTTCTTCCAACATAGGAAAATCCTAATCCCCAAATCTTCAAAAAGTCGAATTTTCAATGGCTCTAAGAAAGCCCTCCACTAAACGAAAGAAGGTTATCGAAGGATCCTCCTCTCAACCAACTCAACAAACACCTAATTATGCCATGGATCAACAAATCAAAGATTGGATAACGGAGAAATATGGCTCAGAACGATTAGAATCCTTGAAAAAAGAAGTCAATTCATCAAGGACCATTCTATCCCCTTTCACAATTGATCCACTATGATGTTAATTCCATCCTTAACTGAGCGAAGCTTACTCATTTAATTGAGTTTAACGACAACAAAGATATGATTGATACTCTTGCAATCTATTTATTCTTCGCAAGCTTATGTTCGCTTTCGGTATGGTCTCCATCAGATCCAGAAAATTGGTTGTGGTCCTTGGTATATGGTCAAGTAGTGAAATTTAACATTGAGATGCTAGGCCAAATCTTAAAAACATCATACGCTGGTACTCGTCTCCAAGATCTTCCCGATATGCGATTTAAACTTCGAGATCGAGTTACACACCAAATATGGAAGGATAATTTTACAAAAATGACTCCATCTCAATTTCGACCTAGACCACGAATTATCAATCAGATGCTTATTAACACCGTTTTTCCGAGACTTGGAAGTCATGAACAAGTATATCCAAATGATCATAAGACCCTATATGCAATTTTTGAGCTTACACGTGTAAATTGGTCACCATATATCTTTGAGCAAATTCATGATTTCTGGACATCAAGTAAGCGAACAATTCCTTATGGAGCGTATCTATTACGTATCCTTCGGTCGCAAAATATTGATCTTTACCTTTCATCATATCTGGAAATCCCAATTGAAAATAGTGGCATACATTTTGTGGCCTTAATGAAATTACCTGATCGACCACCAAACATCATTTCGTTTGACCAATGGCAAGTTTAACAAGGACATCTCCAACAACCTGTTCAAACCCCACAACGACAACAACGACATCATGCTGAACCAAGCGAGCCTTCTGAATATCATTCTGATCCCGAAATACAAGAAACTAGGGTAGAAATCGAGCCTGGACAAAATATTCAAAATTTAACCTTAGAAAATCAAAGGATACTCTCTCAAAACCAACAAATCCTAGGAAAGAAAGTAACTAGTCTCGAGCGATCATTCTCTACTCGGATAATAAAAGTTGAAAACACTTTGGAAAAAGTCGTTCGCTCGCTTGGCAAGATTCTTTGCAAAGTTCGTGGTAGATCCTCTTCTAGTTCCTCATAACCATCACCAAATCCACCTCCTACCGGAACCTTGGTTTGCTACATTCCACCTGTGCCTACTACGCCTCAGGACTCATCTCAACCTGAACAACATGCACCAGGTAAGAAGCCTATAGTATTTGAGGGAGAGGAATCCGAATGGGAACCACATGATGACATTCAGACTACATCTCATGCTTTTCCTTTTCCTGAGAATGTCATTTATTATGATAATTCACAGTGGGATCATTCCTCTAACCAAGCTTCGGATCTATGAGGGTACTTCACGGACGCTTAGTCTTATCTTATCTTATCTTATTTTATCTATTAGTAGTATTCTATGGTCTGTAACTATAACTGTTATCGTGTGATACTCTGTTAGTACTGTACTTAACTATGTATGCTTGACATCCTTGGCTTTTTGCTTTATATATTTTGGCTTGTTCTACTATTTTTTGATAATGCCAAAGGGGGAGGAAAGTTAAGGGATCATTAACTCAGGGGGAGCTTTATTATAGTATAGTTGTCATCATCAAAAAGGGTGAGAAAGTTAGATCCTTGATTTTGATGACGACACACTATACAATACACAAACATATATACATATACACACACACATTCATGTAGGAATCAACTCAAGGAGAAGAACTCAAGATGGCATGACTACTCGAAGAATTTCATATTTATAGTATTAAATGATATGTAGAATCTCCTTGACTAAATATGAGAAAAATATCAACATATCATAGTGTCTGTGCAAGTGTCAGACGTCTGTCACATAATATAAAAGACGTCTGTCACTACAACAGGGAAAATATTCCTCACTCAACATAGACGTCTGTTATATATATATATATATATATATATATATATATATATATAATAGACGTCTATTGGAAGCCTCAGGCTAATTTTCCTACATACACATACGTCTGTTCTCCTAAGGACAAACGTCTGTCTACGTATCTGAGTAATATCAGATTACAAAGACAGATATCTGATCAAAGTTAACAAACGTCTGTCCTAGCACACGACCTATATTTTTCAGGCAACATCTTTTCAGTTTGAATAGTCGTAACTCTATCTCTTCTTCTCCAATACGATTTTTCTAAAGAGATATCTTTTCAAACAAAGGGTTTTATACAGAAATCACAACCTTTCATAAAAACTCTTAGTTTTCTACAAATAGATCATAGATTCAAGTTCTCAAATCACTTATTCTTTCTTGATCTATTCTATATTGTCTAAAGCTCTTGATTTCCTAATTCTCTAGATTTCAATCAAGCACTAAATACTTCTATTCTCTCTAAGTGATTCAATTCTCATATCAACTAAAGGAGATTATAGGAGCAACTTGTTCAATATCAGTGTTGTAAAGAACACAAGATTATCAAGATTTCTATTCATTTGTAAACCTATTCCTCTGGGTGAAGTGAGGATAGTTTTTGATAGTTGAAAGGCCAAAGGGGAGCTTCGGGACTGGAGGTAGGATGGGAGGTCTGAACCAGGATAAAATATCTGTGTGATTATCTTTTATTTTATCTTTACTGCTTACTATTGCATTATTTTAGTACTTGCTACTGTTTAGACACATAGACGATCCTATCATAGACTTTCCAAAATCATATTCCTCGTCATAAGTCATGATGGAGTAATGTAAAAAAGGTACATCTCAAGAAATCCAAGTCCAAGCTGCTAGAGAAAGTCCTAGTCACTGTTGAGTGCTTCCACTCTAAGGAGCTCGGGGGGAAGGAAGAAAGAAGCAAAAGAAAAAGGGTCAAAACATAAAGTCTGGCGAGTTCCAGTTATTTTCAAATGTGCATAAAATGGAAATGCCAAAACAGGTAAATAAGACTAGATGAGAAAGGTACAGTGTCATATAAGGTACTAGATAAACGAAACAAAACAACATGATAGACAAGAATAAACTATGATCGAGTAATGCTTTACATTTATATCTTAAAACAGGTATGTCTGCACCAATAGCAGTATAACAGGATTAACAGGATTAGGTGTTTAACCTAATTACATAACAAAAGAATTAACAGTAGGATTAATAGCAGAATTAGGCGTACCCTAATTATATAACCAGATTACGTGTTAACCTAATTACACAATAGCAGGATTAGGTGTACCCCGATTTCTACCCATGCGATCGGCTCCCTACTACGTAAATACCCTGTGTTAGCCCCGACAATAAGGTGTATCACTCCCTAACCACACAACTATATAACATAGACCTATTTACTAGTGTTACAGCGGCTTATCTTCCCTAGTCGGACTCATGCACGCTCATAACTCCGCCGGAACGTGCCTATACCCACCTTTCCCATGTGAACCTCTTACTATTCAATTCAGTAAAGCGTGCCCTGGCCCCTACCTAGTGCGAGCCCCCCTCTAACAAAATACCAATAGGGATGCTGATTGATACGGGTTCTAAAAAACAGATTGACACCGAAATCACCTAAGCTTGTGCCCGCAAAACCAGGATTTAAGAGTCCCCAAAACCCGATACAACAGCAGAACGAGGGACCTCTTAGCTTATTAATACTCATATTTAACCTAGCAGGTTTAGGTTTACTAATAAGCGTGGTTGTAATATTTCATGTCATTATGTGTGTGCTACCCTTGCCCTAAACACCTGCCCAAATGTATACATTTTCTACAACATGTCAGTTTACTAAGCTACATCTGGTACTTAACATGTCATTTGCATAATGTCTGTATTAAGTCAAATCTGACATGTCCAATGTACGCATACCATTTATCAACTACGTTCCAACATGCACAGGTTTATGCATATTATCCATTTACATCAAGTATACACATTATCCCTTTTTATCTGTTAAAAGCAAGCCTAAATATGTGTATAATATCCCTTTTTCCAAATTTATAGTTAGGCAGTCCCAATTTAATTACATTCCTATATTCCTCTTTTTATGTCATTCATTATTTCCCCAATTATATTCACACTCAAATCGGGTATAGCCTAGGCTTCCAAAGGCCTAGGCTTAGCGTAAAATTGAAAGGGAAAACTAAGGAAGAAGAATAGAATCAATCACATGCCCATCAAGAATGGAAATAAACATAAAACATATAAATAGGGGAAATGAGGATAGATACACAATACTTGTTAATTATCCAATAGTAAAGGCATATGTTTACTACCATAATGGCATAACTGTTTAACATATATAACGTATGCTTTACTATCACTACTACATAAGTGTTTAACATGCATAACATTTATCCTGCAAACAGTGCATATCCTAACCCAATTTTATTTAACTGTCATGTTGTAGCCTAAGAAATCAAATCTGAATATGATAGGGAACTCACAGTGGGTCTTAGTGAAGAAGAGATAAATCTTTTATATATATATATATATAACTATGTCATAGAAAGAGTCCAAATCCAATCCTTTTAGTTGTATGTATGCAATTCCTAAATGTTGTCTCTGTAGATCTGAATCTTAGCAGCATTCCCCCATTACATGATTATATTTTTAGAATAATTTCATAGAGGCGGAAGATATGAAGAAATGGTGTAAGTTGGAATGGGAGAAGCCACCTACTTATAGTTTCATAGAATCAACCTCATCCCTTAGATTCTAGGGTTTTAATCTTAACCTTACACACAGTGCTGAGTCAGCAACGAATATAGTCCGGAAAACAGTCCAGATTCACTGCATGAATCCACCCAGATCTGGAGTGGGTCGACCCACCAACCCTTGGGGTCAACCCTAGGGGTCAACCCTAGGGTTGACTCAACCGACTTTGGGTCCACCCATAGGTCGACCCTGGCTAGTTGTGGGTCGTCCTGCAACGGTCTGGTTTCCCAACTCTTTTCCCACTTCGTTCATTTGAAAATTCTGGAATTATTTTAATATTATATTTATACATAAGCTCCTTATATGTATGCAGAATTCTAATGCCCATAACTTCTCCATACGTTATCCGTTTTATGCAAACTTGGGGACTATTTGAACCAGAATTCCGAGACGAATGCAACGGTAATGTCGGTTTCACTTAATTCTGAATATTTAATTAAGTTATACTTAATTTATCAACTTAATGTATGGTTATGGTGAATTAAATTTTTGGGGTGTTACATTCTCCCCTACTTAAAGGATTTTGTCCCCGAAATCTCCAAGAAGAATGTTACTATCCTAACAACCACCTACAACCCTCTACTTATCCATCATCTACAGGAATCCATTGTCCTTAAGAATTTCTAATGTTTGTATGAACATATGCAAAGGTATTGTGTATATATGTTCTTACACTAGTGCGAAAATCAGGCGGTCAACTGATTCAGTTGACCTCCTTAATGCAATATATGTTTGTACCATGAATACAAAAATGTATACAAATAATCCTAGTATAACATATAAACTTTATGTATGTGCGCAATTATTAATCGAAATGCAACATCCATATGATGATACACCCATTTCCATCCATAGAAAAATAAAAAATGCACACATATCCATATGCAATATGTAAGTGATTGAGCCGATCTAATGCCTAGTGTGTTTATATGCATCCATGAGCAACCACTAGCAAACACTTGCATACACTTGCAACCATCAATCATAACATGTTTCAAACACATGTTTCCAACCATTCGATTCTATCTAATGATCGAAAGGTTTGGGCGATAGGATAAATAAACTTGAATAATATAAGAAAATTCAAATTAAAAGCTGGGAAAAGAAGTAAAGAATGTAATTTCAAAAAGAAAAGGATAAGAAGCACGAATCCTACCTTCGGGTTCCCACGTCGCATCTTCACGGTCTTCTTCCCATTGTACTTTTACTAATCAAATTTCGTTGTTACGTAGCGTCTTGTTTTCTAATCCAAGGATATGAGTAGGAACTCTTCTTAATGAGGCTTCCTTCTGGACTTCCACGCCTTCAAGTGCGCTCGACTCTACTATCTCTAACGTATCATGGAGACATTTCCTCAAATGGGAAACGTGAAAGACATTGTGTACGCCTACTAGTCTATCCGTTAGCTTAATCATATAAGCCATCTGACTTATCCTCTCTACTATAGAGAATGGCCCTACGAACCTTGGCGCCAACTACTCTACTGAGCCAAAGCAAACTAAATTCCTTAGCGGTTATACTTTGATGAAGATCATATCTCTCACTTTGAATTCTAAATCGGTCCTCCTTTTGTCAGCATATGATTTATGTCTGTCTTCAGCGGCTTTCATTCTTCGGTGGATAGGATCAATCTACTCGGAAGTATCTCGAATCATCTCTGATCCAAGTAGAAATCTATCCGTAGACTCCCACTAACAAGTCGGCGATCTACAAGGTTGTCCATATAACGCTTCTCCATGCCTATGCACAATTTATAACTATTGTTATAGGCAAACTCCACCAATGAGAGATGCTCTTCCCAAGTCCCTCCAAAGTCTAGGATACACAGTCTTAGAAGATCCTTGAGAAATCTATTCACTCTCTCAGTCTATCCATTTGTATGAGGGTGGTACCCCGTGCTCAAACGTAGCTATGTAACTAACACCTCTTGTAAACTCTTCCAAAACTCGCTAGTAAAGATGGGGTTACGGTCGCTTACTATGCTGGAAGTTACCCCATGAAATTGAACTATCTCTCGAAGATATGCTAATGCTAGCCAAGTCGCCGTTCACTTACTCTTAGCAGGAATAAAATGAGTACTCTTCATAAGTCTATCCACTATAACCCAAATTCTCATGTTGCCCTTCCTCGTTCAGGGCAATCCATCGATGAAATCCATAGAGACGCTCTCCCACTTCCGTTATGGAATATCCAAGGGTTGAAGCAATCCGCCTGGTTTCTTTTGTTCCTCTTTTACTCGTTGGCATGTCAAGATCAAGCTACAAATTCCACCACATATTTCTTTATGCCAGTCCAAAAGAAAACCCTCTTCTTGTCTCGATACAACTTGTCGCCGCCCGGATGGAACGTCATCCGAGATTGATGAGCTTCCTCAAGCACTGCCTTTAGCAATTCCCCAATCTTAGAGATGCATAGCCTTCCATCGTGTATTAGCCACCCTTTCTCATCCATGGAATATCCAGCAAGTTGACTAGAAGTCTCTTTTTTACCAAGATTCTCCAAGATGTCTGAAATTTGCGGGTCCTCCCGCTATGTAGATCCAACTCGCTCCAATGGAGTAGGTTGAACCTCTAACGATGCTAACAATCCCAATGTGAAATCCGTAGATGGCTTAAAATCAAAGGTCGAGATGTATTCCAAGTTTCTCCTTTCTACGAATAGAGGACTCAAAGTCATCCTTTGCCTACTCAATGCGTCCGCCATTACATTAGCCTTGCCCGGGGTATAAGCTGTCTTGAAGTCATAGGACGCTAGGAACTCCATCCACCTTTGATGCCTCAAATTGAGTTCCTTTTGTGAGAACAAGTATTTGAGCAACTTATGATCCGTGTATAGCTCAAATCTCTCTCCAAGTAGATAGTTTCACCAAGACTTCAATGCGAACACTATTGCAGCTAACTCTAGATCATGGGTAGGGTAGTTCTTCTTATGAACCCTCAACTGTCTACTTCCATAGCATACTACCCTTCCTTCTTACATCAAAACGACACCAAGCCCTATGCCACAAGAATCTGTGTAGACCGTGAACATCTTGCTTCCATATAGGAGAGTCAGAACTAGGGTTGTTGTCAGAGCCTTCTTAAATCTCTGAAAGGCATCCTCATAATCAATGCTCCACGAAAAACCCAAGTTCTTCTTCGTTGATCGGGTAAGCGGGGCCAATACCCTTGCAAAGTTCTTGATAAACTTTCTATAGTAGCTCTCCAACCCTAGAAAACTTCTTACCTCCGTCGCATTCTTTGGAGCCCTCCAATCTTGAACTACGACAACTTTAGCGGGGTCCACTGTTATCCCCTCCTTGGAGACCACATGCCCTAGAAACCATACTTCCTTTCTCCAAAAGTGACACATTGAAAATTTCGCCTTGAACTGATGCGACTGGAGAGTACTTTGAACCTCTCCTAAGTGTCGGACATGCTTCTCCTCGTTCTTTGAGAAGATCAGAATGTCATCCACAAAGACCACCACAAACTTGTTCAGAAACTCCCTAAACACCCTACTCATCAAGTCCAAAAAATACGCGGGTGCATTGGTTAGCCCAAAAGGCATAACCAGCCACTCAAAGAAACCGTATGAAATTCTGAATATAGTCTTATCAATGTTGTCCTCTGCCACACTTAGTTGATGAAATTTCGTGGCCAAATCCATATGCGAGAAAACTGATGCGCCTGCTAACTGATCAAACAGGTCGTCAATTTAGTAGCGGGTGCTTATTATTCTTGGTGAGCTTATTCAGCTCCCTATGATCCATACATAGACGGAGTGAGCCGTCCGTCTTAGTTACAAAGACGATTATAGCACTCCACTCTGAGATGCTTCGCCGAATAAAACCTTTCTCGATTTGCTCCCTTACTTGCTTGATAAGCTCCCTCCTCTTTCAAGGAGCCATGTGGCGCACTGGTAGAGCAACCGACTTTGCATTCTCTACATGTAAATCCGGAAATCTATTTCATGCCCTGGAGGTAACCCCTTAACCTCCTCAAACACATCTGGATAATCTCCGACTATGGGTACAGATCGAAGATTGTCAACAGAATTGTTAAGTGATTCTAGAAAACTGAGCATCACTGACCCCCGTGGGTCACATGAAATTTTGAGAGTTTTACCATGACAAGTAATAAGTCTAACTACTCTCTTTACACAATCAAGAACGACACTATATATGGCTAGCCAATCCATTCTTAGAATCAAACCATAACCTATAAAGCCCAGTAGGTATGCATCACATTCAAACTCGACGCCCAAGATAGAAATTCTCAAACCTCTACACATGATGGATAAATGAGCCGATCCTTTTATGGGATTTTAGACTACTACGGGATTAGAAATTGTACTAATAATAAGGTGCAGACTAACTACTATAGAACTGGATATAAATGAATGTGAAGCACCAGAATCAAACTGGGTTCTAACAGGATAGTCAAAAAGGGAAATCTAACCTTCCACCGTGACTTTCCTGCCTCGATCAGGTCCACTAGCCTCTAAAGCATGAACTTGTCCAGAAGTTCTTGCCCTTTGTCCTTACTTGTTAGGGCATTGTTTGTTAAAGTGTCCCATTTGTGCATAATTAAAGCAGGCTTTCTTCATCTTTTTGCAGTCCTTCACAAATGATCTATAGCACCGCAACCATAACACTTGATATCCTTCTTGATCTGAGCCTTGTTAGGATTTCCACCATTCTGTTGCTTTCCTTTCCTGGGCCACCATTTCTGTTTCTCGCCCTTTGCTTGTGTTTCTTCAGTCTTACTGTATTTCTTTTTCTACTTGCCATCTTCATGCATAAGAGCCATATCAACTAGCCTTTCAAACGTTTCCCCTAATTATATATGAGAAAAAGTAAGTCCTTGAAGAGGTTGATTCAACCCTCTCGCAAATCTAAGCGCCTTCTTATGTGGCGTATTCACCAAATCCAGCCCAAACCTTGTTGGTTGACTGAACTTATTCACATACTCATTAACGGGCTTGTCCCCTTGTTTCAAAACCAAGAACCTCTTCATTTGTAATCCTTCTTCCACCTGACATAATATTTTCATCTCAAACCTCTATTTGAAGTCAGCCCAACTATCTACTAGTTGGCCTGCTTGCGTTACTTACCACTAGTAAGAAGCTTCATCCTTCAACTGCCATGCTGCCAACTGTATCTTCCTTTGGTCATCGATCTCAAAAAGCCCAAACACATTCTCTGTCTCTCGTAGCCAATTCTGTGCTTCAACAAATCTCTTGGTACCACAGAATGGTTTTCCTCCCATAGCGCAAAAGTCTTTACACAACGTAGAAAAGTTATCTACTTGTAGAGATGAAGAAAAAGTGGCTGCAGCTGGGGGTGAGGCATCTCCTTGTCCTCCAATAGGTGTCGTAGCCTCAAGACACCTACGAAACCATGTTGGTAGTAGAATTCCCTCGGGAAGATTGGGTGCCCCAGACATGCTAAAAAGAAAAGAAAAAGGATTCAACAAGAGATCGAGAGAATATTGACTATGGCTTGAGGGGGTATGTTTTTCAAAAACAGATTTTTATTTGAAAATACTTCGCTTTTGAAAACAATTTTAAAAACTTTTCTCTGATCTTGAAACCTTCAGCTCTGATACCAGATGTGACATCCCATATCCATTAATGTTACTCATTAGAGAATGCATTAAATTTTGTGAAGCACGATATGTAAACAATATAAATTTTTTTAGAGAAAATATAAAATCAGCAATGGAAAATTTTCGACTTCATTATTAAAATAAAACGTAGTTCTCAATGCCAGTTACATCAAACCACTTACAAAGTACTTCAAATATGTCTTTACAAACAAAATAACATAATTCCATAAAACAAAATCATATCCCTCGTAATAAGCCATGATAGAGTAAAGTCAAAAAGGTACATGTCAAGAAATCCAAGTCCAAGCTGCTAGAGAAAGTCCTAGTCACTGTTGAGTGCTTCCACTCCGAGGAGCTGGGGGGAAAGGAAGAAACAAGCGAAAGAAAAAGGGTCAGGCATGAAGTCCGACGAGTTTCAGTTATTTTCAAATGTGCATAAAAAAGAAATGCCAAGACGGGTAAATAAAAATGGATGAGAAAGGTACAGTGTCATATAAGGTAACAGATAAACTAAACAGACCAGCAGGATAGACATGAATAACAATAATAAACTATGATCGAGTAACGATTTACATTTATATCTTAAAATAGCTATGTCTGAACCAATACTAGTATAACAGGATTAGGTGTTTAACCTAATTACATAGCAACATAATTAACAGCGAATTAACAACAGGATTAGGCATACCCTAATTACATAACCAGATTAGGTGTTAACCTAATTACATAGCAGCAGGATTAGGTATACCCTAATTTCTACCCATGTGATCATCTCCTTACTACGTAAATGTCCTGTGTCAGTCCCGATAGTAGGGTGCATTACTCCCTAGCCCAACAACCATATATCACAAGCCTATTTACTGGTGTGGGCTTATCTTCCCTAATCGGACTTATGCACGCTCATAACTCCGCTGGAACGAGCCCATACCTACCCTCCCCATGTGAACCTCTTATTATCCAGTTCAGTTTAGCGTGCCCTGACCCCTACCTAGTGCGAGGCCACCTGTAACAAAATAACAACATGGATACTGATTGATATGAGTTCTAAATAGCAGATTGATAGAAGTGAAATCCCCTAAGCTTGTGCCCCCGAAACTAGGATTTAAGAGTCCCCAAAACCCGATACAACAGCAGAACGAGGGACCTCTTAGCTTATTAATACTCATGTTTAATCTAGTAGGTTTAGGTGTACTAAAAAGCATGGTTGTAATATTTCCTGTCATTATGTGAGTACAACCCTTCCCCAAAACACTTGCCCAGATGTATACATTTCCTACAACGTGTCAGTTTATTTACCTACATCTAGTACTTTACATGTCATTTACTTAATGTCTGTATTAAGTCAAATCTAACATGTCCAATGTATGCATATTATTTATCAACTATGTTCGAACATGAACAGGTTTATGCATATTATCTATTTATAATAAGCATACACATTATCCCTTTTTATCAGTTTACAACAAACCTAAACATGTGTATATTATCCTTTTTCCCAAATTATAGTTAAATAGTCCCAATTTAATTACATGCCTATATTCCTCTTTTTATGTCATTCATTATTGCCCCAATTATACGCACACTCAAATCGGGAATAGCCTAGGCTTCCAAGGCCTTGGCTTAGCGTAAAATTAAAAGGGAAAATAGAGGAAGAAGAATAGAGTCAATCACATAGGCATCAAGAACGGAAGTAAACGTAAAACATATAAACATGGAAAAAGTTTTCCAACAGTAAAAGCATATGTTTTACTATCATAATGGCATAAGTATTTAACATGTATAACATATGTTTTACTATCACTACGACATAATGTTTAACATGTATAACATTTATCCTACAAACAGTGCATATCGTAACCCAATTTTATTTAACTGCCATGTTATAGTCTAAGAAATCAAACCTGAAAATGACTGGGAAATCACAGTGGGTCTTGGTGAAGAAGAGATAAATCTCTTATACATATATATGCCATAGAAAGAGTCCTATCCAATGTAACAGCCCGCATTTTTACGTATCGGAAGATCGTAAAATATTTTTATTTCGTTCCCTGAGGATTGGATCATTCTCATTTTTTAATATGTTGCTATGCGGATGTGAGACATGTCCATAATTTTTACCGATTTTGTTTGTGACCATTTTGCCCCTATCAGTCTCGTACATGGCATAACTTTTGACTGAGGTCGAATCAGAGGGTGGGACCTGTGCCATTGGAATGGAGTTGATGATTGTCTTTCCGTAAAGTGGTTACATTAAAGATCTGGCTTGGCGGTTTGGGAGAAATCACTGTTTTAAGGTTTTATAGTTTGTTGTTCAGGTTTGGAGAGCCTAATGGGCTGAATTGGGGAGGCCCGTTAGTGGGCTGGTGGGATCCTGTAAATAAGGGGTGAGAGTGGAGGGAAAAGGTTTCTTTCCCATTCTCTCATTTGGAGGCATTGACCTCCTTCTTCCTCTAGCTAACCCTTTCCACTATTAAAAATCCAAATCTATGGAGGGAAATCATAGATCTACAACATTGGAGGCTAGTCTACATCATTTAAAGGTGAATTCATCGGATCGAGGAGTTTGGATTGAATTGCTCGCTGTTCAGATTCATAATTCTATCGTTTTAACTTGTATTGGAGAATCGGTGAGTGGATTACATCTCCCACATGGATTCAATAAAGTTTATGGGTAGTAGATCATGTTTTTCATCAAATTCAAGTGTTTTTCCTTAAATCCATGCATTGATAAGTTCATTTTCATATAGATCACCCTAGGATCTGATTTAGTAAGTTTAGATAGGTAATTTCTATGATATTTCACACGAATGTGCAAGTAGATCCATGGTTTTTGTTCATATGCATATTTGTGGTGATTTTGATATTATCATGAATTAAATTGTCATATTGATGGTATTGTTGATTTCATAATATGTTTGTAATCATTTTGGATGAATTGGATAATTTAGTTTCGTCGGATTTATCGTTTGGCGAAGTTTTGATTGAAATCGGAGTTGAATTGCAATATGCAGGTTTTGGATCGAACCAAAGTTGGGTCGAACAAAAGTTAGGTCGGACCGACCCAGTAAGGTCGGACTAAAGTTGGGTCGGACTAAAGTTGGGTCGGACCAAGGTTGGGTCAGGCTAAAGTTGGGTCAGACCAAAGTTGGGCCAGACATAAGTTGGGTCGGACCAATGTGGGTCGGCCTATTCTTGTCAGCCATTTATGGTTAGCCATTTTTGCCATTTCTGGTCGGCTATTTCTGGTCGGACACTTCCGGTGATGATGCGACTTCAAAGTAAATTCAATTGGGAAGTTTGGAAGTGTTGAAAAGTGTTTGTTGTTCATTGTATGCAACAAATGGGGAGACAACTCAAGGATGTACTGAGTTCATGTGAAGTGACAGTTCTAAGGTGTTGTGAGCTAATTAATAGTCGTAATTGATAAACGCTATAGAGGAGAAGGCCGAGGAATTATCGTTGTCGTAAGTTCTAGCAGACTCAAAGCAGAGCTACAATTGAAGTCCAATTGTAGGTCGAGTGCCTTGGGCATCATGTATGGCCTAGACACGTGTTGAGTATAGCGTGTAGCATGTGTTAAGTATAACATGTGGAGTTTAGCTAGAACCGAGGCGTCATGTGTGGTCCTTGACAATTTACGGCAAATTGTTAGTTAGTCATACTATAACGAAGTTTCCAAAGCAAGGTTAGCGGTGATAGCCAGAGTCAGTCATGGACGTTTGAATGCATGTTGTGATCATGATTGAGTTGCTTTGCCATATATGAATGGATGCTTTGATTGCCGTGACTGAATTATTATTCCTTTGGGTGTATGGATTGTAAAGGCTATCACTGTCATGTAATGGGGAAGGAAATTGAGAGTTCTTCCATGAAGCTGGGTAGATTAGTTGGTTATTTACCCATTCTCTTATACTTTATTGATAAAGTTTGTTAGCTGTCTTATCGCTCACTAAGACTGTTGTCTGACTCAAGTTTTTATGTTTCCCCTTATTACCTTGGGTTGTTCATCAAGTTGTGGATGGGCAGACTGAGTAACAGGTGACACGTATTGCTTTATTGAGGACGACGATATTGATCGATGGTGAGCAGGAGGATCATGTACCAGTTTTATTACTATTTAGTCTTTGTTTCCGATGTTTGCTATTTCTCTGAGTGTTGTAGTGAGGCAAATTGTACAAACACTATTGTTGTTATCCACGTGTATAGGAAATACTTTCTAGTTATCATGACAGTTTAGTGTTTTCTGCTTCACTATCACTATATGTTGTATATGTTCTATTATATTTTATCCTTACGCTGTGAGTTTACGACAGGTTTCGTTTATCTACCATACCTTAATGATCCTCCATAGCTGCCTGACACACCTTTCAGCGCATTATTCCTATTCTATAGTGCGGGGGCTGTGGGCGGTCATCACATTTGGTATCAGAGCTCTGGTTAATGATTTTAGCTAAAGTTCAAAGACGTAATCATATATGAGAGACATACTTGTAGATTTCAGTTGGATGCTTATTATATATATTAGCATATATAGTAGTAGCGGTTGTTTTCTTTGGCAGTTTTTCTTGGAAGTGGCTAATTATTCTAAATTGCAGATTTAGAATGAGTAGATGATCATCAAGACACGCTGCTAAGGAAGCTAATACTGGAGGGGGTAATAGCGGGGCACAAGACTACCCGGCCATGTTGAAGCATGCCTTCGAAGGAACTCCGCTCTAGTGGCAGCTACGGTTGATGTTGGAGTCCAAGTGCCTAGAGCTATAGAACTTGCAAAGCTATGCAAGGACTTTTCTTTATTGGGAGGAAAAAAGTTCAAAGGCACTGAGCCAGTTGAAGAAGTCCAGAGGTGGATGGATACTTGTGTTAGGATTTTCAAAGACATGGCCATTGATGATGCAACAAAGAGGAAGCTTGCATCAAGGTAGTTAGTGGGCAGAGCAATGGACTGGTGAAACTTTGTCACACCTGAGACCCCTGAAGAGGATATTTCATGGGAGTTGTTCCAAGCTAAGTTTAAAGAAAAATTTATCTCCACCGTACAGAAGTCTGTTCTATTTAAGAGGTTCGTGGAGCTTAAACAGAATGGTCGCCCAGTTCTTGACTATATTTCCGACTTCGAGGCTATATCGAGGTATGCTCGTTCATATGTGGATACTCCTTATGAAAAGAATGAGAAGTTTGCCTTGGGATTGGATGAATATCTTGGGGATCAGCTTGTGGATCACCTCGATGGCAGCTTTGAGAAGATCGTTGAGAAGGCTTTGAGGCATGAAAGTCTATTCTCTAAGAAGATGTCTGTTGTTGCACCTAAGGAGGAACAGAAGCCACATCAGAGTGGTAATAATAAGAAAAGGAAGCAACAACAATAGAAAGGAAAGGATGGCCAAAAGAAGAAGAAGGGAGAAGTGAATTGCTTCAATTGTTGGCAGAAGTGCCATTTTGCTAGTGAATGCAAGAATCCTAAAGTTGAGAAGAAGTGCTTCAAGTGTGGGAAGCCAGGACATGAGAAGAAAGATTGTCCAGAATCAGCCAAAGGCAAGCAAGTGGTTAAGGCGTATGCTTTACGGGCAGCGCCATCTTTTTCCAATGCTCCTACTGCTGAGGAGAAGGGAAAAGGTGTCGTGGTGCAAGGTACTCTTTCTGTTCATGGTGTTTTAGTTCGAGTTTTGTTTGATACTGGATCATCTCATTCATTCATTTGCAATGAGCTTGTGCGCCGCTTGGGTTTAGAACCTGAGGAATGTGATAGACCTTTTGTAGTAACTAATCCAATTGGGGTTTCTCAAATCTTTGCATGATTTGTCGAGGTCTAGTGTTGTTGAGTCATGGTTTCTCTTTTGTGTGTGATTGCTTTGTTCTTAACTTCGCTGGGTTTGGGATCATCTTGGGCATGGATTGGCTCAAGAGGTATGCGGCAAGGGTGAATTGCGAGAAGCTAGAGGTGAGAGTCGGGGATGTGGAAGGGCAAAAGCTGTTGATAAAGTGTAAGAACGAAGAAGGTGTCTTCGTTAGCTATCTATATTTGCTTGTGATTCCACAAGAAGATTTATCATCTGTGTTGATCGCAAATGAGTATAAGGATGTCTTTGACAAGGTCAAAGGTTTGCCACCGCATCATGAGATCGAGTTTAGAATCGATTTAGTCGAGCGTGCTAGACCAATTGTTATGCCTCTTAGGCAGATGACGCCTAAGGAACAACGAGTGTTGGAGGTGCAAGTTCATGACCTTCTAAGGAAGGGATTCATTCGGGGAAGTGTTTCTGAATGGGGTGCACCGGTCATGTTTGCAACCAAGGTAGATGGCTCGTTAAGATTGTGTGTGGACTATCGTGAGTTGAACAAGGTGACTAAGAAGAACAAGTATCTGTTTCCAAGGATTGATGACTTGCTTGATCAGCTTCACGAAGCCAAAGTGTTTTCTCCGATAGATTTGGCAATGAGATTTCACTAATTGAGGGTGGCCAAGGATAATGTGCCAAAGACTGCTTTTAGGACACCATCCGGTTTCTTCGAGTGGTTGGTGATGCCATTTGGGTTGACTAACGCGCCAGCGTATTTTATGGATCTTATGAATAGGGTATTCGGAGATCAGTGGAATAAGTTTGTGCTTGTGTTTGTGGATGATATTCTGGTTTACTCTAGGAATGAGGAAGAACACAAGACGCACTTGAGAGTTGTGTTAGAGATATTGCGAAAGCATCAATTGAAAGCTAAGTTCTCGAAGTGTCACTTCTGAAAGGATGAGATGAGATTCTTAGGCCATATAGTTTCTAAAAAAGGGATAGCTGTAACGACCCGCATTCTACGCATCATAGGATCGTAGGATATTTATTTCTTTCACATACGAAGTCGTATGGTCATGTAACTTTGGGAGACGACTATTGGGGTCATTTCCCATGTTCATGATTTTTCTCGATTTTTAAATGACCATTTTACCCCTAGTTGGCACTGTTTTGGCCATAACTTTTGACTGGAAATGAATTTTGACCTGAAACCACTTCCATTGGCTTCGGATGATGGTTTCTCTTTCCGTAGAGTGGTCACATTAGCCAAACGGACTCACCGTTTGGGAGATATGGCTGAAACAAGTTTCAGATAGTGAAAACAGCTTAATTGGGCTTAACCGGGTGATTAGCAGCCAGGCCCAAAGGGGAATTTCGGGTTTAGAGGTATAGGAGAACTGATTAGGGTTAGGTTATCACTTTCATTTCAGTTTTGAGCCGCCACAAACCTCCTTGAGACCTTAGTAATGGCTTCCATCCTCTAAAACCACTCCAAAACACATTTTAGTGAAGATTAAGCCTAAACTACATCAAAGCAAGGCCAAATAGCAACAAAGCAAGGTTGGAGCTGCTGCTATACATAGGAATTCGACCCAAACAGAGAGTATTTCAGATTTGGTGTTTCATTTGTGGCCAAGGTGAGTGATAGCATCGTTTTGACACTAATTACGGTAACTAAGGGTAATTAGTGAAGATTAGCGAATTTATACGTAAATAAATTCTGGAAAAATTCTTAAAATTCTAAAATAATGTTTTAAGGCTCTGTTAGAAATTTGGGTTAATTTCGATGTGTTTTGCTAATCGTATGCTTAAACATGATTAAGAGGGATTATAGGAAAATGTGAGGTTTTAGCCACTTTTGATCCATTTTGGTTCATTTGGATTGTTGTTTGGTGTTTGTGGTTGCTCTTACATATTGCTATGACTCTATGGTTTGTTTTATGATTGATTAGAATAGTTAGATTGGTCGAAAATGCCGTCTAATGGCGTAGAAAGCTCGCTGGAAAGTTGCAGAAGTGTGCAGGTTCCGAACCGGTTCGGATCGGAGAAAGGGGTCGGATCGGACTTGTGAACTGACCAAGGAAATTCGAACTGGATTGGAACTTGTCACTGGAGGAGGCTTGGCGAGGAGGAAGGCCGTTTACTTAGAGTTGGAGTGGACAAGGGGATCGGATCGGAAGAATAATTGGAGGCCAGATCAGATCGACTTGGAGATGCAGGGCTCGGATCGGAAGTAAACATTTGGGAGAACTAGCAAGAGGGAAGGCCACGCGGATCAGATGGCAAGGAGGGATCGGATCGGAATACGTGAAGAAATAAGGGAGCGGATCGGAGCGCTGGAAGGAAGGACACCCGACCCGACCCGGAGGAGGACACCGACCCGACCCGAAGTGGGGTACCCGACTCGAACCGAATGGACAGATGACAAGGAAGGAGGACCGACCCGAACCGATGAAGGTGATGACTACCGAACCGAACCGAATTCTAGGACTGTTAATGCGCGACAACTCTTCTGAAGACCCACTCCAATTCGACCAAACCCGAGATGCAAAGGTAGTCCAAATGAGAAGTTAGAGCTTAAGATTCAGATGGGAATCAACGAGTTCGCTTCATGGTTGGGCTTTGCTGCGGGACGCGTGCCAAGGAGTGATCGACGTCTATAGCTTTGGACCACTATGGTAGGAGGTATGAAGGCGGATTCAGGCCATTATGGCATCGGTAGAACCAAGGGCTACAACCAATGAAGTGGGTCATTGAAATGTTTGGTCATGACTCCATATGTTTAGCTTGGTCATAGCAGGGTTTCTACAAGTCGGGATTCGTCGTTACCTCAGTTTGTCTAGTGTTCCAAAGTGGTAGATATCGTATGCTTTACGCACTGAGTGAGAGATGTGAGGATAGTTGCTATGGATGATTTGTTTGCTATCATTGTGACATGCACACCCCACCCCCGTATCCTTACACTATTTATTATGGCACCTTAGAGAATTGTACGGTATGTGGTACTAACTCTTTGGTTGCAGGTCCAGGTTCAGGTATGGCTTAGTATACATGTTATTATTCTGTTTAGATGCTTATCGCTCATACCAGGCTTTATGTCTGACCCAGAGTTTTATGTCTCCTCTTATTACTCTGGGTGCTCACACGAGCAGACTAGAGACAGGTTAGCTGGTGATGCACGAGTAGATGATCCGGAGACGAGCAGGAGGCTTCCACGTACTATATACATAATATTCTCCCTGTGTTGTTGAAGATCACTGCTTGGGCATTGTTGGTGTATCTTCTACTTTAGCTTTCTTTTGTTTAGAGACAGTAAATTTGGAAAATTGTAATAAGCTGTGTATGGATTTCTGCTGCTCTGATGATTGATGTTGATTTTAATTATCAGCTTATGCACTGTCTCGCCAGTTTTATGTCAAGTATGTTATTATTATATTTTATCCCATGCGCTGTGAGACATTCTACAGGTTCCTTGATTAGTTCATTCTCTTCTTTCTTTTCTTCTGACGACCGTCCTGTGCTAGCTGGGCATGTGTACAGCGCACTTTCGGAGGAAATGCAGGCTGGTGCGGGACGGGCCGTCACAATAGCGGTTGACCTCGCTAAAGTGGCCGCAATCCAGGACCGGGATAGACCTAAGAATGCAACGGATATTCGGAGTTTCCTTGGGTTGGCAGGATATTATTGATGATTTATCAAGGATTTCTCCAAGATAGATGCACCTTTGACAGGATTAACGAAGAAGAGCCAAGTGCTCACGTGGGGTGCGAAGTGTGAATAAGCGTTCAAAATCCTGAAGGAGAGATTGACAAGTGCTCCTGTGTTGAACATTTCAAGTGGAAATGAAGAGTGGTGGTATACACGGATGCATGTGGTACTGGACTTATAGCAGTGCTAATGCAAAAGGATAAGATCGTGGCTTATGTAAGTCGATAGCTAAAGCCGCATGAGAAGAATTACCCAACTCATGATTTGGAGTTGGTAGCGATTGTGTTTTCTTTAAAGATGTGGAGACATTACCTGTTGGGAGTCCAATTCGAGTTGTTTACGGATCACAAGTCGTTGAAGTATCTTTTCTCCCAAAAGGTTTGAATCTTCGACAACAACGATGGTTAGAGTTTCTGACATTGTATGATTTTGATATAGCCTATACTCCTGGTAAAGTTAACGAAGTTGCAGATGCGTTGAGTCAAAGACACGCAAGTTTGGGAGTGATGTTTTTGGAATGGAAAGACCTTGAGTATTTGACAAGGTTTGATTTCAGGCTAAGGTGTGAGTTGGAACCTGAAATGTTGGAAAGCTTATCGATAAGATCTACACTTATCGAAAGGATTGGAGAGAGCCAAAAGCGAGATGCAAAGCTTGTCGAGTTTATCCAGAAGCTAGAACCAGAAGATAAAGAGTTCGAAGTCGATCGAGAAGGTTAACTTCGGAAGCAAGGGAGGTTAGTTGTTCCTGATATCGATGGATTGAGAGATGAGGTTCTGAGATAATGTCATCACTCGAAGTTGACGATTCATCCCAGTGGTAATAAGATGTATCAGGACATGAAGAGAATTTACTACTGGGAGGGGATGAAGCGAGATATTGAAAAGTTCATTTCCAGGTGCATGAATTGTCAGTTAGTGAAAGCTGAACATAAGAAGCCAAGTGGTTTGCTTCAGCCATTGGAAGTTCCTACGAGGAAGTGGGAGCAAATATCGATGGATTTTATCAATGGACTACCTAGAACCAGGACAGGAAATGAAGGGATTTGGGTCATTGTGGATCGCTTGACCAAAAGTGCAAGATTCATTCCTGTCAAGTCAACTAGGACAGCGTTGAAGCTAGCTGAACTTTATGTGAAATGAATTATTAGATTCCATGGCGTCCCAAAAAGTATAGTGAGTGATCGAGATCCATAATTTACTAGCGGATTTTGGAAGAGTTTACAAGAAGCTTTGGGAACCGAGTCTTGAGTATGACATATCATCCCCAAACTGATGGTCAGACCGAGAGAGTCAACCGAGTTTTGGAAGATCTCCTAAGAGCTTGTGTGTTTGACTTTGGGGGATCATGGGAGGTCAATCTACATTTGGTTGAGTTTGCATATAACAAAAGCTACTAGTCCAGCATTGGGATGACACCATACGAAGCGTTGTATAGGAGACCATGCAATTCCCCGGCATGTTGGTAAGAAACTGGAGATAAGTTGGTACTTGGGCCAGAAATGATAAGAGAGACCTCGGATTGTATCGAGATAGTTCAGCCCAAGATCGTCAGAAAAGTTATGCCGATAAGCATCGTAAGGACTTGGAATTCGATGTTGGTGATAACGTTTTCGTGAAGATTTCCCCGTTGAAGCATATGGTGAGATTTGGAAGTAAAGGAAAGTTAGCTCCTAGGTTCGTTGGACCATTTCAAATAGTCGAGCGAATTGGAAAGCTCGCATATAGATTGGAGTTATCAGAGAAGTTGTCGAGTGTGCATAATGTTTTCCATGTGTCGTTTCTACGGAAGTTCGTGCATGATTCGAATGAGGTGGTATCTCCAGAGCAGTACGAAGACATAGAAGTGGAAACCGCAGTTACGAGACGTAGAAGTGGAAACAGCTTAGGAGGAAGACGGTTAAGCTAGTCAAGGTACAATGGAGTGAAGATGGAGATGATTGTACGTTGGAGACGGAAAAGGGCATGAAGGCGACTCATCCAAAACTCTTCGTCGGTAGGACCCTTTGATATCGTACCATCGTTATATAGTAGTATCTTATTGATTGTTTGATAGAATTCCGCGTGCTAGGATTGGGCTATGGATGCATGGCTTGATGGTTGCTAGTTTGGATGATAGAATTGACTTCTCATGGATAATAAGCATGCGGAATTGTTGAGTTTTCTTGGAATTTCGGGGGCGAAATTCTTAAGGGCTGGGGGGGGGGAGGGGGAGAGAATGTAACAGCCCGCATTTTTACGTATCGGAATATCGTAAAATATTTTTATTTCATTCCCCGAGGGTTGGATCATTCTCATCTTTTAATATGTTGCTTATGGGGATGTGAGACATATCCATAATTTTTACCGATTTTGTTTGTGACCATTTTTCCCCTGTTAGTCTTGTACAGGGTATAACTTTTGACTCAGGTCGAATCAGAGGGTGAGACCTATGCCATTGGAAAGGAATTGATGATTGCCTTTCCGTAGAGTGGTTACATCAAAGATTTGGCTTGGCAGATTGGGAGAAATCACTATTTTAAGGTTTTTCAGTTGGCAGTTCAGGTTTGGAGAGCCTAATGGGCTGAAATGGGGGAGGGGCCCATTAGTGGGGTGGTGGAATCCTATAAATAGGGGATCAGAGTGAAGGAAAAAGTTTACTTTCCTATTCTCTCAATTGGAGGCATTGATCTCCTTATTCCTCTAACACCTTTCCACTATTAAAAATCCAAATTTAAGGAGGGAAATCATAGATCTAAACCATTGGAGGCTAGATCTACATCACTTCAAAGGTAAATTCATCAGATCGAGGAGTTTGGTTCGAATTGCTCACTGTTCGAATTCATAATTCTATCATTTTAGCTTGTATTAGAGAATCGGTGAGTGGATTACATCTCTCACATAGATTCAATAAAGTGTATGGGTAGTAGATCATTTTTTCAATAAATTCAAGTGTTTTTCCTTAGATCCATGCATTGGTAAGTTCATTTTCATACAGATCACCCTAGGATCTGATTTAGCAAGTTTAGATAGGTAATTTCTATGATATTTCACAAGAATGTGCAAGTTAGATCCATGGTTTTTGTTCATACGCATATTTGTGGTGATTTTGGTGAATTTGACATTATCGTGGATAGAATTGTCATATTGATGATATTGTTGATTTCATAACATGCCTGTAATCATTTTGGATGAATTGGATAAGGTAGTTTCGTCGGGTTTATCGTTTGGCGAAGTTTTGGTCGAAATCGGAGTTGAATTGCAATATGCAGGTTTTGGATCGGACCAAAGTTGGGTCGGACCGAAGTTGGGTCGGAATGAAGTTGGATCGGACCAAAGTTGGATCGGATCGAAGTTGGGTCGGGCTAAAGTTGGGTCGGACCAAAGTTGGGTCGGACATTAGTTGGGTCGGACCAAAGTGAGTCGGCCTATTCTGGTCAACCATTTCTGCCATTTCTAGTCAGCTATTTCCGGTCGGACACTTCGGTGATGATGTGACTTCAAAGTGAATTCAATTGGGAAGTTTGGAAGTGTTAAAAAGTGTTTGTTGTTCAATGTGTGCAACAAATGGGGAGACAACTCAAGGATGTATTGAGTTCGTGTGAAGTGACAATTTTAAGTTGTTCTGAGCTAATTAATAGTCGTAATTGATAACGACCAGAGAGGAGAAGGATGAGGAATTATCATTATCGTAGGTTCTAACGGACTCAAAGCAGAGGTACAATTGAAGGCCAATTGTAGGTCGAGTGCCCTGGGCATCGTGTATGGCCTAGACACGTGTTGAGTATAGCGTGTAGCATGTGTTGAGTATAAAATGTGGAGTTTTGCTAGAACCGGGGCGTCATGTGTGGTCCTTGACAATTTACGGCAAATTGTTAGCCAGCCATACGATAACGAAGTTTCCAAAGCAAGGTTGGCGGTGATAGGCAGAGTCAGTCATGGACGTTTGAATGCATGTTGTGATCACAATTGAGTTGCTTTTCCATATATGAATGGATGCTTTAATTGTCGTGACTGAATTGTTATTCCTTTGGGTGTATGGATTGTAAAGGCTATCATTGTCATGTAATGGGGACGGAAATTAAGAGTTCTTCTCTGAAGCTCGGTAGATTAGTTGATTATTTACCCATTCTCATGTACTTTATTGATAAAGTTTGTTAGCTGTTTTATCGCTCACTAGGACTGTTGTCTGACTCAAGGTTTTATGTTTCCTCTTATTACCTTGGGCTGTTCATCCGGTTGTGGATGGGCAGACTGAGTAACAGTGGCAGGTATTGCTTTTAGTGAGGACAAAGATGCTGATCGATGGCGAGCAGGAGGCTCACATACCAGTTTTATCACTATCTAGTATTTGTTTCCATTGTTTGCTATTTCTCTGAGTGTTGTAGTGAGGCAAATTGTACAAATACAATTGTTGTTATCCACGTGTATTGGAAATACTTTCTAGTTGTCATGAAAGTTTAGTGTTTTCTTCTTCACTATCACTACCTGTTGTATATGTTCTATTATATTTTATCCTTGCGCTGTGAGTTTACGACAGGTTTCGTTTATCTACCATACCGTGATGATCGTCCATAGCTGCCTGGCACACCTTCCAGCGCATTATTCCTCTTGTATAGTGCAAGGGATGTGGGCGGTCGTCACATTCAATCCTTTTAGTTGTATGTATGTAATGAATGTTGTCTCTATAGATCTAAATCTTGGCAGTATTTCCCCATTATATGTTTATATTTTTGAATAATTTAATGAAGGCGGAAGATATGAAGAAATGGTGTAAGTTGGAATGGGAGAAGCCACCTATTTGTAAATTCACAGAGTCAACCTCAGCCTTTAGATTCTAGGGTTTGAATCTTAATCGTATACGCAGTGCTGAGTTAGCAACGAATATAGCCTGGAAAACTGTCCAGATTCATGACACGAATCCGCCCAGATCCGGAATGGGTCGAACCACCAACCCTTGGGGTCGACCCAACCGACTTTGGGTCGACTCAGGATAGTTATGGGTCATCCCACAATGTTCTGGTTTCTTGCCTCTTTTCCCGCTTCGTTCGTTTGAAAATTATGGAATTATTTTAATATTATATTTATACATAAGCTCCTTATATGTATACAGACTTCTATTGCCCATAACTTCTCCATACACTACTACAAAACAGGTCTGTTGCTTCTGTTATTTAACCCATGTTGCTTCAGTTCTACAACCAAAGCAAATGCAAACGATGCAACGGACCAAAATTCATTGCTTCGATGCTTCAAATAAACAACCGGAGCAAATAGACTTAATTGCTTCAGTTGTTTACCCCTTGTTGCTTCGGTTCAACAACTGAAAAAAATACAGAAGACGCAACAAAAAAATAATTGTTGCTTCAAATAAACAAACGAAGCAACATAAAAAATCATTTTTGCTCATATCACTTACCACCCTACTTGTTGCTTCGGTTGCAATTACAACAGGAGCAAAAAATCCTCTTTGACTAAAAAAAAATACCACCTTACAAATCATTATTATTCTCAAACATGCAGCAATATATATATATAAGCAAATAATTATTACTTGCATTAATATATTTAAACTGTAAAACAATTCAAATTGGACATTATTAAAATAAATGCAATATTTTCATTGATGGTGTTAATAATAATTCATACATTTAAGAGCAACATATTATAAAACAATATAATTCGTAATTAATGTTAATAATTCAGTCTTAATACAAGAAAGAGCTAAATACAAGTTACAGATACTATTTACTAAAATCACGACTTCAAAAAGACGAGAGTGCAATATTTACTAAATGCAACTTCTCACTAAAGGCAATATTTTAAAAACAAACCCAACGTCTCATTGAATATAGTGCCTAGAGTCCATCGTACTTCAGAATATCCTTGAAAAGATGGACAATTATAAATTATTAGCTCAAGACACAAAAAGGAAACAAATATGTATAAAAACAATGAGATAATGGAACAAATTATCAACATGCAACTATATATCTACAACAATATTTCTTTAGATACTCGTAGAAATTTAGCACATTCTCAGTTAGTCATTTATCATCTATAAATAGACAAACACACCTCCAATGTGCTCGTTACAATCATTATCTGTAAATAGACAATCATTTAAGAACTACTACAAAAATTTAGCACATACTTGTTCTGGATTATCTGCTTTTCTGCAGAGCTCCCATCTGCAATGTGCATACTCGTTACAGTCCAACCTCCCAACCGATAGCAAACTTAGCACATCGATGCACCAAAACCTATATGCATGAATTAGACATTAAAATTTAATGTAGTTAGTATTTGTAAATAAACAAACACACATACATATTAAGCCACCCACATATTCAATGTAAATGTTTGCAGGGTAACTGATACAAATGTGAAAAAAGTTACTTCTGACGGTTCTGGTACAAACTCAATTATAAATGAGACAGTGGGGAGTAGTAATAGTAACAAAATATCCAATGTTAGTTCACATAATAAAAATAGGAAAGTATATATAGTTACAAAAGCACAAATGCACGCAAATCAATAGCCAGAAAATATATATATTTATGAGAATCTGAATACAAATGCACATGAAAATCGTAATAATTGGAAAATCCTAATAACAGTAAAGCTCCTTGTGGACTGCAAGCAAACAAAAAACAAGCCCACCCGACACATCAATGATAGATCCCATTGAACTTTCATGCAATGGAAACACAAATGGAGTGTCTTCAAATGGAAACAATTCGATGTTGCAAGCCCTTCGGTTCAATTCGACTGTCTCAATTTCTATTAGAATCTTTGTTTGTTTATTCATGTCCAGCAAGACAAATCAGGCAGTTTCACAAAATATACAAGTATGAAAAAAAAAAACAGCAGAAGTGTCATCTTCTTCTTCATCATTTGTTGCTGTTGTTGTTATTATTATAATATATATGGAAGCGGCTATTTAGACCCAAAAAAAAGACAAATTGAAAGATACAAAATCTGCCATTACACAAGTAAGAATAAAGAAAAGGAAACAAGAGTGTACTTACAGGACCAATATGATCCAATAGTCTTGTGCAATACAACTCGGCCTCCTCGAATCTTTTCTTATCTTTATAATGCCTTACTAAATACAACAAAGCCTCAATCATATTAGGCACTTGTCTATCATCTACTTCCATCCTCTCTAAATCCTTCTTATAAAAGACGGCTGCCTGTTCCGAATGGCCAAGCATACTATGTAATTTTTCCAACTGATGCAGAGCTATACCGTCTTTATCAGCACACCCATTTGCCTTCATATGACACTTGATTGCTTCTTCAAACATTTGAAGTGGTGCGCTCTCATAACATTGAGCCATTGCAATCCAAAGTCATGCTTCACTTGGTTGCAAATATGAAGACTTCTTAAAATAATATAATGCATAAAATGGCATCCCCATCATTTTGTATGTTTGATCTAACCCATACCAAGCTCTAAAATCTCGTGGATTTATATCAGCTACTATTCTGTATGCATCAGTAGCTGCTGGAGTGTTTTTCATTTCAACATATTCGTAACCCATTCATGTCCATGCTGAGAGATACTTCCTATTCAATTTTAATTCCCTTCTAAAATATATAACAGACTTTTCATGCAGCCCTTTCAAACTATAGTAGTTTGCTATAATGCAACAATTCTCAGGTCGATACTTATCGGTCATAAACACTCTATGAGCGAGGAAGCTTAGAGCAGAAAAGCATTCTTTTGCATAAAGTAAGTTTAAGTATATATCCATTGAGTCTACACGATATTGATCATTTCTTAAAATGTTTTCAAAAATAACTTCAGCCTCGTCAAGTTCTCTTAAGCCATAGTGAGCTGCTGCAATTTGAGTTTGGATGTAATCGCTGAACTTGAATGTGCTTGCAAATATTCAAACTTCTTTAGGGCTTCTTCATGCAATCTCAGTTCTTGATAAGCACTAACAGTGAAGAAGTCTTTCATCCAATGGTTTTTTAAATTAAGGGCTTTTAGGATTTTGGTAGTGTTACATAATGATAAAATTTCTGACTATGCATTCCAGTTCCAAGGATAATTGTTAACTAACTCCACTAGTATGTTAATAGCTTGTTTCTCACAACCCTTATCTCTTAGTACAAGTACATGGCAAACGAATCAATTGTATTGGTTCCGTGGAGCGTAGATAACTCTTTTTCTAAAGCAGTTAGCTCTTTGTTTATGATCTCTCTTTCCTAAATGACCTTTATGTTCTATTATTTCTTCCTCTTTTTGCTTTTCTCCAGCCTGTTATATGTAGCAGTCAAAAAATGAACCGCAATTTAAATGTCCTACTATCACAGAAGTACACAGGAAAACTGTATGAATACCAGTAAAACGATGATAATATAATGACAGACTTAAACAAATTATTAACTATATTAATAATCATAATAAAATGTGTGAATATATAAAGTTTTGACATATGTCATTTAATTTGATCGAACGACTTCTTATTAAACAATCAAAAATTTACCGTAAGATAACTATGAGTTAACCAAAACATATCCTCCTCAGGGAAAACAACACATTCCAAAAACACATCTAGTTCTACTCTCTAGTCCTCATAAATACACAAAATTATGATTTCAATTCCAAGCAAAAATCGGGCCAAGTCTGAAGATTTAACCGTTCAAAACAAAAAGAAATTAAACTAGTAAAAGTTTGTCAAATAAAAAAGTAAACTCAATACAAAATATACTTCAACGTCGCGGTTAGTGAAATTCGAAGAAAACAGAATGGGACTGTACCTCGTTGTTAAAAAAGAAGCAAAGGAAGCTGAAGCACATACTCAGGAGATGAACTTGCTGACCCAGTTTCTTCTGAAGGCTAACTAAATTTTCAGTAAATCAAATACCTAATCGCGTCATCAACAAATCACCTTCAACATCCATATGAAATCTGTTGTTTCCAGTCATAAAATGCGCTCGGGCATCAAAATCGTTGCGCAAGACTGAGACTTCATATCCTAAGTCGGTTTAATCTCGAGATTCAAGTAAGAATAATCTCAATCCTGACACCAAGTTGCATGAAGAATTAGAACTTGAAAAGTAACGTCATCTTTATCCATCGCAATGAAAATGAAATCCATGACCGAATCGTTTGTGATTTGAAGTGAGCATCGCTAGGAAATCTTTGATCTACAATAGGAAAGAGTTCCCATTTCGAGAAGAATGGAGACCATTAAGGATTTTAATTAGAAAAGAAGGGAAAGATAAAACTTCCGATTTTCTTTCATGAGCCGAAGAAAAGTCGAATAAAAATACGGACATCGGGTAGCGGTCGCGGAGCAGAGCATTTAACCATAGTGTTAGAGCATCTCCAACAGTGTTACGGGCCGTAACGTTACGGCCCGTAACATTACGGGAGATATCTTCGATATCTCCCAACAGGCGCGAGCTGATTTTATCAGCTCGCAGCCTGCGAGCTGATTTTATCAGCTCGCGCCTGTTCCCGAGCCTATATATGGCTCGGGAGGGGGGGAGTGTTTGGTTATATTCATTTAATTTTAATTTCCTCCTTTTTAATTTCTTTTTTAATCGTTCCAACGTCGGGATGCCGCCACGCGTGACGAAGAGCGGGAGACGCACAGTTAGAGTTATGCCAGACGACATGTCTGGTCCAGTACACCTTCCTCCACCAGAGGGGACGACGATTGAGGACTTACGTATCCTCCACGAGATGCCACAGGGATTCACCCATCGATCAGTTACCGCGTTGGACACCGTTCAGGTATTAGTTTTACTTTATAGTTTTACGTTATAGTTTAGTGCATGTACGTTCTATGGTCTAGTGGTTTGAACGTCAATAGTCATTTAAATAGTATACATTATTGCACGTACTAGTTAAATATTGATTTAGCTGTTAAATAGTCTTTTAACTGTTAAAACTTTATCATGTAGTAGTTTGTTATACGTTAGTAGTACGAACTTTAATACTCATTTAACTGTTAAATAGTCATTTAGTGCATTTACCCTAGGCCAAAATACTTACAACCATGGCTATTACCTAGGTGACGGCATTTACCCGAAATGGAGCACCATTGTTAAAACATGTCCAAATCCATTAACTCCTAAACAAGTCATGTTCGCGGCGATGCAAGAGGGACAAAGGAAAGATGTGGAACGTGCTTTCGGTGTTTTACAATCTAGATTTGCAATGATAAGTAATCCATGTCGGCTATGGCGTAGGAGTAAGATGTCTACAATCATGTTTGCTTGCATCGTTCTTCACAACATGATTATAGAAGATGAAAGAGATATGGATGAAGATCAACGTCACTGCGATTACGAGGGTGCTTCGCTACCACCTCCAGTATTCCGACAAAACCAACCACTAACAGAGGAGGACTTCAACGTTCATTTGAGCCGTCAAGTTATCTACAGAGATGCAGAACTCCATAACCGGCTACAGAAGGATCTTATGACTCATTTATGGAACCACCACGGCGATACCTAGTTATGAAGAACCATTACCTGAATGTGTTTTATTTTATGTTTGTCTGAACTTATCGATTATGTATGCAGTAAAGATGTTCCTAAGTTATTAATCATCTATTGTACGAACTCCTTTTCTACTATTACTTCTCTTGTACGAACTCCTAAGTTATTAATCATCGATTATGTTTCATTTCCTAAGATGTTCCTAAGTTATTAATCATCGATTGTGTTTCATTTTCTATTATACAAACTCCTTTTCTTGTATTCGTACGAGTTATTAATCATCTATTATTATGTTCTTAAGTTTATTTTACAAATTACATATCGGTTATGTTTTTGTATACGACAAACTAGGGTAAAACGTTAAAAAAAAAAAATTTGGTTTTGCTCTTAGTAATCAAATATTATTATTATGTTTCGAAGTTTATTTTACAAAAAAATTAATGCATTTGGTATTGTATATGGTAAAAGTAGTTGGGAAAAAAAAAAGGCCACGAGCTGATTTTATCAGCTCCTGAAGTCGCGAGTTGATAAAATCAGCTCGCGACATCACGAGCTGATAAAATCAGCTCGCGCGCCCTATTACGAGCTCTGAATCCAGCCCGTAACATTTGCCTTCATATTACACCGTGTAACAACTGTTGGGTGCAAAAATAAGGGATATTACACCCCTTAACATGAATATCCTCCACTGTTGGAGATGCTCTTATATTGTTGTTAAGGGGAAAACAAATAAGGGGTATTTAGTTTAAAGGACAAGTTTCAAAAAAAAATTAGATCAAAGGACAACCAAGTTTAATAATTAAATTAAGGACAAAGGCCAAATTCTATTATGTAACATAAAATGCACTTCAACTCTCATTATTAACGAATTAATTTATAAAACAAAAAACAACCCTCAAAATTGAAAGAAAAATATGATTTTAAAATTATTTTAGTCAATTTATGCATATAAAAATAAACAGTTCGGAGAGCTAAATGAATATAGCTTTATAACTTAAAAATATAGCTTTATATTGTATCATCCAAATACAGAACTAAGTCATTTTAAAGCTAATCTCATTTACACCATAAAAAAGCTATACCTTAAATAACGAAGCTATATGCATTTAGCTTTCCGTCCAGAATTTTCTTATATTGCTTTTTCTTTCATATTTATAACAAAAAAACATTTCATAATTAATTTTTATTATTTTTTAATCTTATAATCACAGAAAAATATTTTTGTATTAATTTTTATTATTTTTGAAATGCCAACACATGTCCTTAGTTTAAAATATTTGGACTTTTTCCAATTTAAACATGAAAGTTGTCCTTGATTTACTTAGCAAAAATCGCTTGTCCTTTGATCTAATTTTTTTCTAAAATGTGTCCTTGAAACAAATATCCACAACAAATAATCTCATGCTATTTCCAAGCGGGAATTAAAAGTTAAAAGCGGGGAACGGAATTTTACGGAAAATGAAATAGGACACGCAAGCTAAATGTTAGTGAATTATTATTAACAATTAAAATTTAGCTAAAAAAAATTAGGTATACTTAATTCTTATTTGTTAATTATTATTTGCTAATTATTTGTTTTCTTTAGTAATAGTTGAATAGAAATGCATTCTTTTCATTTGATTATAAAATTCCAAAAAAGCCTTTCAATGCAAACAAAATAGGGATTTCGAATACCACCATGAGCAAAAGTATTATGTCTAATTAATTACTTATTTATTGTTTACTAATTATTACTTGTCTTCGTTCCATGTTTCTTCAATTTTCGAAAAGAACGATATAAATAAAAATTAGTTATTTAAATTTATTTTAGAAAATTTCAAAAAATTTAGCTTTTTAATATTGAAAATTATTATAGTTATTAATTACAATTAGGAAGTATAAAAACCCAAATGTTACTTATCGATTATTAATATTTTTTACTAATTATGAAATATTAGATATTTTCTCAAGTAATGTTTATTTATTTATTATTAATTTTTAGTAGTCATTATCAATCAATAAATATTAAAAATTAACTATATAATTCAAAATATAACTACATAAGTATCATATTTTATTAATAATATTAACTAGTATTACCGCACAATGGTAGAGAACCGACCTTTAGATTGTATAGTTTAAAAAAAAAACTGTTTTTTTTTTAGTTTTAATTAAACATAAAAAAGTGATGTGATAGAGAATACTTAAAATTGGAGAGATCTAAGGGGACAAAACTGGAGAAAATTAAGTTAATTAGATTGGAGATAGGAGACAAGTTCTAGACATGTTTCATGTTTTTTGGGCTTCGGAAAAACTGATTTTGGCCAAGTGACAGTAAGCAAACCTCCCTAACGGTCAGTTTGACTAGTAAATTTCAATCTTAATTATTAATAATTAATTACTTACTGGTGCTTACTAATTATTCAATATTAAGCATTACTTTTTTATTATTTTTTTTAAATATTAACTAAATATTAAATGTTAAACATTAATTATTATATAAATTAATAGAATTTGCATTTGTAATTGATTTTTTGCTTTTTGTGTTTCTTGCTTGTCTCCATTTTACTTTATTTTCTTTTCTTTATCACACACATATATATATATTTGGATATATTTATATATATCTTTAGATTTATATATATATATATATATATATATATATATATATATATATTCATATACATATGTGATGATTGCTTATGGTTTGGCTAGTCTTTTTCCAGGTAACAGGTAGTTGATTTTAGCTATGGTGCTTATTGGAGAGCTGCTCTGGTTCGTTGATGATTTTTGCTTTGGAGATTTGTAGAGTGTAGTTTGGAGAGTTTTATTGTGTTGTTCCATTCTCTTGTTTTTGTTGTATTTGGTTTGGCAGGACTAAAGTATTATATAGAAGTGTATATACTTCATTATCGGGTGGTGGCCGAGTCGGAACTCGATTTTGAAGTATGAGGGGTGGTGGTTTATCCGTAGTTCATCTATCTACTTTTCTGTACATACATATAGTAACATCTTGTGTTGTGTTTGTTTTTTGATTACCTTTCAGACTTGTAGGTAGTTTTTGTACACATTATTTTCTTTATATATATAAATATATATGTGTGTGTGTGTGTGCGCGCGCTCTCTCTTCTTTGTAGAAGATCACACATTTTTGCTTTCAAAAAAAATTATTATATAAATTATTCAATATTATTTATTTAACATTAGTTCCTATTTCGTAAATGTAATTATTAAGCAGTACATATAATATCCTAGTTAATAATAATTTACTATGCTAAATTATTAAATATAAAAAATAATGATTGACTAATAGCAATTACCTAAATTGTTAACTGTTAATTGTTAATCAACCATTAATAGTAACATATAAAGTTATTGTGTATGATTATTTGTACACGCATTAGCTTTGATTAAAATAATTTGTGTTTGCTTCATTTCCAAAGAAACATATGCAAATAATACTATTTGCTTCGATGCATTTTCTTCGGTTGCTAAGAAACCGAAACAAATGACATTAGTTGCTTTAGTTTCTAAGAAACAGAAGCAAATGACAGTAGTTGTTTCAGTGCATTTGCTTCAGTTGTAAGGACAATAGAAGCAAATGAAAGTAGTTGCTTTGGTGCATTTGCTTCAGTTGTAAGGACAACGGAAGCAAGTGATACTATTTGCTTCTGTTGCAAGCATAACAGAAGCAAATAACACTATTTTCTTCTAAGCATTTGCTTCGGTTGCAAGGATAACAGAAGCAAATAACATTGTTTGCTTCTGTTGCAAGGACAACTGAAGCAAATGAAGCGAAGCAACAGACTCGTTTTGTAGTAATGATACGTTATCCGTTTTATGCAAACTTGGGGTCTATCTGAACCAAAATTACGAGAAAAATGCAACGGTAATGCCAGTTTCACTTAATTCTGAATATTTAATTAAGTTATACCCAATTTATCATCTTAATTTATGGTTATGGTGTATTAAATTTTGGGGTGTTACAATCGATTTTCCCTGAATAAGAAAGAATAGTAGGCATATTGAATCACCTTGGACATTCGACATTCAAAATATATTTGGTGAAAGGATGTCGCTATGACCC
Organism: Allium sativum; assembly: GCA_030737875.1. Lineage (NCBI taxonomy): Eukaryota > Viridiplantae > Streptophyta > Magnoliopsida > Asparagales > Amaryllidaceae > Allium > Allium sativum. The sequence goes on along the minus strand of CM060916.1, from coordinate 1,037,170,400 downwards.
AATTTCCCAATTTTTGTCAGCTTATCCTTATGACTCTCTCAGGATTTGTCAGATTACGACAATGAGGCTGGGAGTTGCAATCTTTGTCGATTGACGACGGTGTGATCCAACTCTTTGTAGTGTCTATGATGTGGCCTCTTCTGTTAATCGCGTCATCACGTACGTTTCTTGGAGATTGTGCAGCTGTATATTGGATTTAGCTGAAAGAAGGAAGTCCAATAACCAAGTTATGAATGGTGACAGCATGGGTGCCCTTACGAGGGGGATTGGGGAGGACCCTTTGGGAGGGTTTGGCACCGATCCACGGACGACTAGGTTGATTCATCGCCTTTTTAGTGGCAACACCTGTGCCATCATTTATTCTTTTCCTTAGATTCTAGTTGTTTTTTGCAATAAGGTTGTGACGGCCGGGAATTTCGCTCGATCCGAATCAGTCGTTAAACCGATCTAGACCGTTCGAAACCCCTGATCGTTTGGGAACAGGACAAATCAGAATGCAGACGGAAGAACATTACATTGTTATTACAACAATAACATCAGATACAAGAATATACAGAGTATAAATGAATAAATTACATTCAATAAATATCAGAGATTACAATAAATTACATAGCAGTGGAAAAATAATACAAAGCACAACTAAAGGTGATATACGGATACAGAGCTTTCCGGATATCATTCCAGCTGTAAACCAGGATCCTGTGAATATAAATCTGCGAAACCAAAACTACTAGCTGCCCGTGCGGAAAATAGGGGCACCCAGAGTTTAGGTTAAAACAATAAACTCCAGGTCAGTCATGTGACTGGTGTGAGAACTAAAACAGTTATTTAAAACTTTACTTTAAAAGAGAGTAATTCAAGGGACCACGCCGTATAACACGGAACGGGTTTCCTCCCAAGAATACCAGTGCATAGAATAAACAACGCAATGCTTTTTCGAAAAATGAAGCTATTATAAGACCCATGTCCCATCACACAATGCAACGCAAGCCGGAGGATAGGGTTTTACCTTATAACAGCCAAACATGCTTGGTACGTTTAAAACAAATCATTTGATACTATACTAAGTGTATAGTGTCAAAACAATTTCAATCATAAATATAAATCATAGACGGCATAGCATCCCATGCTACTATGTCGCCATACTAGGCTCTACAAATAAAGCCGCAATACACGTATTGGAAATTGGATTTCCGTCATGAGTCGAGGCAAGGGGCAAGATCCTCTCCGCTTCGAGACACTCTAGCAAATGCCTCGGGACTACACACTCTGGGCAACCCCGGATGCGGCTGGGCCGGTCCTCACTTACGTTAGAGGATTGACAATTCCTGAACACACGTTTCCCGGTCCTTACAGACCTATAATCGAGGCACCTCATTCCAACAACCACAAAGGTGAAAAGTATATAAATGTCAGGGCTGGTAAGTCACTGACACCACCATAGCTAGAAAGAAACGTCGTGCTCTCCCAGCGGTCCGTATCCCGTTTTTAACTCATACCGAGGTGTGAGTGTCGCGAATTCACGTTATACACAAAGCTACGCCACAAAGGTCGTGCTTTGATCATCAACCACAAGACTTTGCTTTTCAACAGAAGCCTTGATCATTGCATCTCAGCGTGCCACACAGGCAATTCATGCCATGCGATTGATATCTATCGATATATAACCTCTAAGCTCGTACGTCTCAGAGAAGGGCGTTAAGCAAGAGAATAAATTCTCCGCCGCCAAACAGATATATATTTAACCGAAATCAATCAACACAGAATAAAATCCAATGTCAGACACACAATCCAATTACAAGTTCGTTCTGGGTCTGAACGAAACCGGAGGCACTTTCCTCACATATCCATCCATCTCCAAGTACGTCTGGACGACCACCAACTATTTCCATCCTCTTGGGTGTACAGCCCAATCAGGATTGTCAGTAATTATCCAAACGATGTGAAGACTTCCGGTCTTCGACCACCGTCATCATCTTCGACTTATCGTCGAATCGGTTATTCAGAATGGGTATAAACCCGGCCTTTCCGAACAACCCGCGTATATTAAAAACAAATGTTACACAAACACAACATACGCCTCATTCCAATTCATTAGTCACTAACCGTAAATCAGTAAGAGAGCAATTCCCCAATTATTAACCCCGAAGGCCGAAACCAACATCAGATCAATACCCAGGAAACCATTCTTCTTAACTAACCTACGGCTAGTTTCTAAATTTCAATTCTTAGGGAAAGGTTCCCATTAATTTTATCCAAGATAAATTCTTTAAAATTTATCCTTTATTCTTCCTTTGGATGTCATATCAAACCAAATTATGGTTTTCTAAGCTAGTCGAGATTAGCGAACCACACAGAAATAATTATTTATTTTATTTCCCAATCCCAACCTATTCATCCCATGAAGCAAAACTGGTAATACTCCATATCTAATACCACAGTGTTATCGGTAAAATTAATTACCATTTCACGTTCAAATCTAATTAAAGATTTAACTATCGCTTTGGAGCAAAACTGGTGATACTCCATTCTCGCTCATTTACCAAATTTGATAATTTAAATTATCAATTCACATTCCAATCTAATTGCAGATTCATTAAAACTCCTTTTACCGGGTTAAAGAACTAATGTCATTTAAAACACATTTCATGATAAAACCAAATCACATTCTATTTATTATCGGGTTAAAGAACTAGTGTTATTTAAAACACCATTCACGATAAACCCACAAATGAATTTTAATTCATTTCCAATCAAATATATTATAAATTCCGATTCTTTAAAACCCCTTTTTAAATCTAATTTATTTATTTAAAAATAAAAAATCGGGTTTTAAATTGAGTTCAAACTAGTTCATTTCGATAAAAATCCATTTTTATCTTTTCAAATATGGAGTTTTTCACCCTAATTTTTCCCAAATCATTTCTTATGATTATACACAAATTATTGATATTTTTAATAATTTTATCAAGGCCCGTACAGTCGATTTCCATCAACGGTCATCGAACTGCACTTACAGCGACTTTTCCAAATTTGATTTGGACGTATCTCCAAATCCAACCGTTAGATTTCAAATTTCTAATATTCGTTAGAAAGCTCTTTTCGATACGAACCCAACGGTTCCGGTTTTAGGAGAATCCGACGGTCGGATCTCCCGTAATGTCCGTTTGAAATAAATGGTCGAAATTCACGAACTGCCGCGGCGCGGCGCGTTCTATTCAGGCCATTATATTATATATAATATATATATTTCGTCGATTTCTATTTAAAACGAATTATATAAATAGTTTTGAATTCGTTTCAAAAACAATTTCAACCTCCATTTCAATTCAAATCAAAATTGAATTTTTCCTTATAAATTCGTTTTAAAATTCATTTCTATTCAATTCAAATTTCAATTCAATTTGAATTCATTTCAATTCGTTTTCAATTCAATTCGAATTCGTTTTCTATTCAAATCATTTTCAATTCAATTCGAATTCGTTTTCTATTCAATTCATTTCAAATTCGTTTTCTATTCGATTCAATTCAAATTGGTTTTCTATTCGATTCAATTCAAATTGGTTTTCTTATCGATTCAATTCAAATTGGTTTTCTTATCGATTCAATTCAAATTGGTTTTCTATTCGATTCAATTCAAATTGGTTTTCTATTCGATTCAATTCAAATTGGTTTCCTATTCGATTCAATTCAAATTGGTTTCCTTCTCGATTCAATTCAAATTGGTTTTCTATTCGATTCAATTCAAATTGGTTTTCTTATCGATTCAATTCAAATTGGTTTTCTTATCGATTCAATTCAAATTGGTTTTCTATTCGATTCAATTCAAATTGGTTTTCTATTCGATTCAATTCAAATTGGTTTTCTATTCGATTCAATTCAAATTGGTTTTCTTATCGATTCAATTCAAATTGGTTTTCTATTCGATTCAATTCAAATTCCATTCAAATCAAATTCATTTCGTTTTTTCTATTTGAATCAAATTCATTTTCTATTCAATTGAAATCAAATTTGTTTTATATTCAATTGAAATCAAATTCGTTTTCTGTTCGTTTCAATTCAAATTTCATTTCAAAATATTCGATTTCAAAATCACTTTTCAATATTCATTTCGAAATCACTTTTCAATATTCATTTCGAAATCACTTTTCAATATTCATTTCGAAATCACTTTTCAATATTCATTTTGAAATCACCTCATTTTGAAATCACTTTTCAATATTCATTTTGAAATCACTTTTCAATATTCATTTTAAAATGAATAAATCGATATAAATATCGTTCGCGTCAAAATGGCGTCAATCTAATCAACACGGCTTCATATATTTCTATTTTCAAATATTCTATTTCAAATATTTCTATTTTCAAATATTCTATTTCAAATATTTCTATTTTCGACAAATGAGTATTTATTTTTGTCAACACACGACTAATCTCAACGAATGAGTACTGTCCACGTGTGACTATTTTTGTTAAATTATTTCGTTCAAAACATGACTAATCTCAACGGTCGAGTACAGTCAACACATGAACCTTTATTTTATAGTGATAAAGATATAAATTTTATTGTTAAAATATTTCGTTCAACACATGACTAATCTCACGAATGAGTAAAGTCAACACATGAACCTTTACTTTATAGTGATAAAGATATAAATTTTATTGTTAAAATATTTCGTTTAACACATGACAAATCTCACGAATGAGTACAGTCAACACATGAACCTTTATTTTATAAAGATATAAATTTTATTGTTAAAATATTTCGTTCAACACATGAATAATCTCACGAATGAGTACAGTCAACACATGAACCTTTATTTTATAGTGATAAAGATATAAATTTTATTGTTAAAATATTTCGTTCAACACATGACTAATCTCACGAATGAGTACAGTCAACACATGAACCTTTATTTTATAATATTCTTTATCTTCTAAATTGGAATGAGGCCCAATCAATCACCATACAATGTTAATTATATGGATTTTCATACGTCACACGTATATAATAGCATTGAAAAATAATCAACCATCAACCATGGTGCACTACACTGTATAAGCATCAAATACAAATATCTAACGCTTATAACAGCCTGTCAATCAATCGATCGACATATTTAATCAATCAGGATGAGTGAACTTCAAATTTCATCCCAACACCCGTGTGGGGTTTCAAACAATCAAACACAGATTTTATTTGTGCAGTTGGGCGATGTGTAAAATTTATCGTCCCAATCAATGTCCTTCAAATAGATGTACATAAACAAACCGTCCGGTTTGTAAATGAATATTTATTTATTCACATTCACGTTAAAAATTATATTTTTAACGATAAAATATTTTATTTTAACACATGGATTTCTATTCAGTTCATTTATTCAATAAAATTGATATTTTTATTTTTCTAACATATTTTAGAAAATTTCGGCGGCATAACAGCACGATACTAGAAACGAGACGAGGTCTAGCCTTATCCCCGGTCTAGTGAAGGCCCACGCCATTCACACATCAATCAAATTCACCAAACAACCAAATTCAAATCAAATCATCTAACTAATTTATGCAACCAAACAAACAAGTCCATGGTCTGTGGACGATTGTGTCGGGTGCTTCTAAGCACCGTCTGCATCCTAGTATATATATATAAATAGAAATGAAATTGAAAGGTGAGAAATTCTCACCGATAGCTATCCAATCATCTTGACTCTTCTTTTGTAGAAGTCTTCGTCGTTCTCGCGTCTTATCACTTTCGTCGCCTATAGTCACTATATATTTAAAAATCGAATTTTTACTTCGCTTTTCAATATATAAAAACCGAATTTTTATTATGCTATTCAATATATAAAAACCGAATTTTTACTTCGTTGTTCAATATATAAAAATCGAATTTTTACTTCGCTATTCAATATATAAAAATCATTTCTTTTTAAAGATCAAACATTTGTCTTTTTAAAGATCAAATCTTTTTAATTTTCTATTACCATTCAACCATAAAATTTATTCATTTAATCTAAGCTATATATATAAAAAAAATCAAATTTTTATTTCACTGCCATATAGATAAAAATTCTATTTTTACTTTGTTATTCTCTATATAAAGGTTTCGCCTTTTCAAATATAAATATTGAATTTTTATTATCATAACCATATAAAAATTATATTTTTACTTCTTCAACATAATAAAAATTATATTTTTATACCTCCTACATAATTAAGATCGAATTTTTATCTTACTACCTTATAAAAATAATTCCTTTACTTTTATAAAAATCTCGTCTTTACATTATAAAAAATCTCGTCTTTGCTAATGCAAAAATCGAATCTTTTTATTTTAAAAACACTACTTTTCTTAAATAAAAATTATTCCTTTCATAAAACAAAATCCTAACTTTTAAATAAATAGTTTTATAACTAATTCAGTTTTAAATGTTAAATAAAATAAACTAAAACATAAAAGAAAATTAAAAAAAAAACTTAACTTGCTTTAAGGAAGGGTGGGTTTCAGCGCGTCTGCTTGGAGGAAAAGGGAAAGAGGGGCGTCGGAGGCGGTGGACTCACGAGCAGCGGAGGAGGTGGGGTGGAGGGTGACTGCGGTTGTCGCAGGGGGGGTGGCGAGGTGGTTTAGGGCAGAGGGGGGGGCTCGATGTCGCAGGCGAGGGCTCGTGGGTGCCAGAGTTCGCGATTGGGGAAGAGGGGAGGGCTCGAGGCGGAGCTGCGGTCGGAGGGGAATGGGCGGCGACGTCAGGGACGGTGGGCGGAGGCGATGGTGAAGTGGGGCAGCGCGGTGGCGGGCGCAATCAGTTTTTTTTTTCTATTTCGAATTGATTTACACGGGGGGCCAGAAGGATTTAAGGGGAGGGAGAGAGAAATTAAAATTTTAATTTATTTAATTAATTTATTTTCAAAAAGTTGACTTTTACATACGACCTCGAAACGAGGCCCACCGCCTGTCGTCCATAGCATTTTACCCCCATTCCGAACACAATGGGATGTGTATCGTAAGCTGATTTGATCGTTTTGATCAGTTTCCGTTGAATTTACATTTAAATCGCTATATTGAATTTTAAACGTACATTTCAAATTACCGGGGTCACATACTAACTCTATAAATCCCATAAAAATATTTTCTAGCTTCCTATTGACGATACGGTCCTAAAAAAACTAGTTTCGTCGAATTCTGAGACCGTTAGAAAAATGGCCATTTTCCAGTCGATTCAAATCAACTGAAACTGGTCAAACGCGTTTTCCCTTGCTACGCTCACATATTGATTCGAAAAATTATGAAATTTGGAATCTAGCAATAATTTTACATCACGGACCCAACAAAAGTGGTTTCGTCGAAATCCGAGGTCGTTTGCAAAATTTCCATTCTTAAGGGCCTGAATTCCATAGCGACTATTCAGAATTTTCAATTGGACATATCTTTTGATTCCCGCTATGAAATTTTGATTTTTCAGATTCGTTGGAAAGGTATCATCATTTAGATCCTATTGTTTTTGGTTTCGTTAAAATCCGGGTTGTTTTGCACCCGGTACGTTCAATTGAAGTTTGAAATCGAATTATCGAACTACCGCGCCATTTTCAATTCTATTTATAATTATATATAATTATTCATATTCTAACGACGACGTATATAATATATACGTTCTAATTATATTCAAAATAAATTTTCGTCGAAATTATTTAAAATAATCTATTTTAAATATTCAAAATTCGCTAAAATTGCCAAAATAAAAATTTCAAGCTGGCTCAGATTTTCCGGGTTATTACAATCTCCCCCATTTAAAACTTTTCGTCCCCGAAAAGGAAAAAAGTCGAAAGTGGTTTGATTAATCAGCTCTACGTTCGATCTGGCTTCCATTCTCCAACTTTTCAGTTTCTGAGAATTTTCAAATTTTCAAAAATTTGGCTAACACCCTAAATTTTCGAAAAATTTCGCCATTACCTCCCCTGCACCGGGAGCCACGGGAAAATCCCGAAATTGTCATACATGCCTTCTGATCTCAAAAAGAAAAAGAAAAAGCCAAGCGGCTAGCCAATAGGCTCATAAAATCATCATCACCCAAACAAAACAGTAAATTATAGTAAACATGTACCTATTTGTCGGGCAAACAAATTTTATTCTCTGCTCTAGCCTCCTTGCTATGACCTGTTCAACGTAAGTATATGTATATGCATGCAAATGCGACCAATTTCCAATATAATTCAATATTTGATGTAATTAGGCTTAATGGTTCAAAATTATCAACCAAATAAACAAACAACACAAACATCAATCAATTAGTGAATTTAACGTTTCAAATTCATAATTTGATATATATACAGAAAATCCTGTTTTTGATGCCAATTCACAACAATGTTCTAGCTATATAAGTTTTGGTTCTCACACCAGTCTAATGGAAATATATAGATATCACACCTTCGAAACACGAAGCTAATTACCGATGGTGACGCGTCAATCATCAGAATCAGGTCCGTGCAACTAGAGTATGATTCTATATCTATCTAATATATTAAAACTTCGAATATACGTTCATGACGCGTATATGCAAAACCTTTATATACTAGATTGTCCATATTCAAAATAAATAAATATTCAAATACGTATAAAACGATTTAAATTTTCAAAACAAAATTGTTTTCATTTGGAAAATATACTCTTCACACTCGTTCTAGGATACTACTGATCCTATCTCTAACGGGTCATTCTAATTGGATATTACTAATCCAAGATCTGATGAATTCTTTCGTATGGTTCTAATGTGTCTTGTTCTCGAGCTCTGTAAACCAAAGCTCTGATACCAACTGTGACGGCCAGGAATTTCGCTGGATCCGAATCAGTCGTTAAACCGATCTAGACCATTCGAAACCCCTGATCGTTTGGGAACAGGACAAATCAGAATGCAGACGGAAGAACATTACATTGTTATTACAACAATAACATCAGATACAAGAATATACAGAGTATAAATGGATAAATTACATTCAATAAATATCAGAGATTACAATAAATTACATAGCAGCGGAAAAATAATACAAAGCACAACTGAAGGTGATATACGGATACAGAGCTTTCCGGATATCATTCCAGCTGTAAACCAGGATCCTGTGAATATAAATCTGCAAAACCAAAACTTCTAGCTGCCCGTGCGGAAAATAGGGGCACCCAGAGTTTAGGTTAAAACAATAAACTCCAGGTCAGTCATGTGACTGGTGTGAGAACTAAAACAGTTATTTAAAACTTTACTTTAAAAGAGAGTAATTCAAGAGACCATGCCGTATAACACGGAACGGGTTTCCTCCCAAGAATACCAGTGCATAGAATAAACAACGCAATGCTTTTCCGAAAAATGAAGCTATTATAAGACCCAGGTCCCATCACACAATGCAACGCAAGCCGGAGGATAGGGTTTTACCTTATAACAGCCAAATATGCTTGGTACGTTTAAAACAAATCATTTGATACTATAATAAGTGTATAGTGTCAAAACAATTTCAATCATAAATATAAATCATAGACGGCATAGCATCCCATGCTACTATGTCGCCATACTAGGCTCTACAAATAAAGTCGCAATACACGTATTGGAAATTGGATTTCCGTCATAAGTCGAGGCAAGGGGCAAGATCCTCTCCGCTTCGAGACACTCTAGCAAATGCCTCGGGACTACACACTCTGGGAAACCCCGGATGCGGCTGGGCCGGTCCTCACTTACGTTAGAGGATTGGCAATTCCTGAACACACGTTTCCCGGTCCACAACCACAAAGGTGAAAAGTATATAAATGTCAGGGCTGGTAAGTCACTGACACCACCATAGCTAGAAAGAAATGTCGTGCTCTCCCAGCGGTCCGTATCCCGTTTTTAACTCATACCGAGGTGTGAGGCTCGCGAATTCACGTTATACACAAAGCTACGCCATAAAGGCCGTGCTTTGATCATCAACCACAAGACTTTGCTTTTCAACAGAAGCCTTGATCATTGCATCTCAGCGTGCCACACAGGCAATTCATGCCATGCGATTGATATCTATCGATATATAACCTCTAAGCTCGTACGTCTCAGAGAAGGGCGTTAAGCAAGAGAATAAATTCTCCGCCGCCAAACAGATATATATTTAACAGAAATCAATCAACACAGAATAAAATCCAATGTCAGACACACAATCCATTTACAAGTTCGTTCTGGGTCCAAACGAAACCGGATGCACTTTCCTCGCATATCCATCCATCTCCAAGTACGTCTGGTCGACCACCAACTATTTCCATCCTCTTGGGTGTATAGCCCAATCAGGATTGTCAGTAATTATCCAAACGATGTGAAGACTTCCAGTCTTCGACCACCGTCATCATCTTCGACTTATCGTCGAATTGGTTATTCAGAATGGGTATAAACCCGGCCTTTCCGAACAACCCACGTATATTAAAAACAAATGTTACACAAACACAACATACGCCTCATTCCAATTCATTAGTCACTAACCGTAAATCAGTAAGAGAGCAATTCCCCAATTATTAACCCCGAAGGCCGAAACCAACATCAGATCAATACCCAGGAAACCATTCTTCTTAACTAACCTACAGCTAGTTTCTAAATTTCAATTCTTAGGGAAAGGTTCCCATTAATTTTATCCAAGATAAATTCTTTAAAATTTATCCTTTATTCTTCCTTTGGATGTCATATCAAACCAAATTATGGTTTTCTAAACTAATCGAGATTAGCGAACCACACCGAAGTAATTATTTATTTTATTTCCCAATCCCAACCTATTCATCCCATGAAGCAAAACTGGTAATACTCCATATCTAATACCACAGTGTTATCGGTAAAATTAATTACCATTTCACGTTCAAATCTAATTAAAGATTTAACTATCGCTTTGGAGCAAAACTGGTGATACTCCATTCTCGCTCATTTACCAAATTTGATAATTTAAATTATCAATTCACATTCCAATCTAATTGCAGATTCATTAAAACTCCTTTTACTGGGTTAAAGAACTAATGTCATTTAAAACACATTTCATGATAAAACCAAATCACATTCTATTTATTATCGGGTTAAAGAACTAGTGTTATTTAAAACACCATTCACGATAAACCCACAAATGAATTTTAATTCGTTTCCAATCAAATATATTATAAATTCCGATTCTTTAAAACCCCTTTTTAAATCTAATTTATTTATTTAAAAATAAAAAATCGGGTTTTAAATTGAGTTCAAACTAGTTCATTTCGATAAAAATCCATTTTTATCTTTTCAAATATGGAGTTTTTCACCCCAATTTTTCCCAAATCATTTCTTATGATTTCACACAAATTATTGATATTTTTAATAATTTTATCAATGCCCGTACAGTCGATTTCCATCAACGGTCATCGAACTGCACTTACAACGACCTTTTCCAAATTTGATTTGGACGTATCTCCGACTCCAACCGTTAGATTTCAAATTTCTAATATTCATTAGAAAGCTCTTTTCGATACGAACCCAACGGTTATGGTTTTAGGAGAATCCGACGGTCGGATCTCCCGTAATGTCCGTTTGAAATAAATGGTCGAAATTCACGAACTGCCGCGGTGCGGCGCGTTCTATTCAGGCCATTATATTATATATATAATATATATTTCGTCGATTTCTATTTAAAACGAATTATATAAATAGTTTTGAATTCGTTTCAAAAACAATTTCAACCTCAATTTCAATACAAATCAAAATTCAAATTTTCCTTATAAATTCGTTTTAAAATTCATTTCTATTCAATTCAAATTTCAATTCAATTTGAATTCATTTCAGTTCGTTTTCAATTCAATTCGAATTCGTTTTCTATTCAATTCATTTTCAATTCAATTCGAATTCGTTTTCTATTCAATTCATTTCAAATTCGTTTTCTATTCGATTCAATTCAAATTGGTTTTCTATTCGATTCAATTCAAATTGGTTTTCTTATCGATTCAATTCAAATTGGTTTTCTTATCGATTCAATTCAAATTGATTTTCTATTCGATTCAATTCAAATTGGTTTTCTATTCGATTCAATTCAAATTGGTTTTCTATTCGATTCAATTCAAATTGGTTTTCTTATCGATTCAATTCAAATTGGTTTTCTATTCGATTCAATTCAAATTGGTTTTCTTATCGATTCAATTCAAATTGGTTTTCTTATCGATTCAATTCAAATTGGTTTTCTATTCGATTCAATTCAAATTGGTTTTCAATTCGATTCAATTCAAATTGGTTTTCTATTCGATTCAATTCAAATTGGTTTTCTTATCGATTCAATTCAAATTGGTTTTCTATTCGATTCAATTCAAATTCCATTCAAATCAAATTCATTTCGTTTTCTATTTGAATCAAATTCATTTTCTATTCAATTGAAATCAAATTCATTTTATATTCAATTGAAATCAAATTCGTTTTCTATTCGTTTCAATTCAAATTTCATTTCAAAATATTCGATTTCAAAATCACTTTTCAATATTCATTTCGAAATCACTTTTCAATATTCATTTCGAAATCACTTTTCAATATTCATTTCGAAATCACTTTTCAATATTCATTTTAAAATAAATAAATCGATATAAATATCGCTCGCGTCAAAATGGCGTCAATCTAATCAACACGGCTTCATATATTTCTATTTTCAAATATTCTATTTCAAATATTTCTATTTCCAAATATTCTATTTCAAATATTTCTATTTTCGACAAATGAGTATTTATTTTTGTCAACACACGACTAATCTCAACGAATGAGTACTGTCCACGTGTGACTATTTTTGTTAAATTATTTCATTCAACACATGACTAATCTCAACGGATGAGTTCAGTCAACACATGAACCTTTATTTTATAGTGATAAAGATATAAATTTTATTGTTAAAATATTTCGTTAAACACATGACTAATCTCACGAATGAGTACAGTCAACACATGAACCTTTATTTTATAGTGATAAAGATATAAATTTTATTGTTAAAATATTTCGTTCAACACATGAATGAGTACAGTCAACACATGAACCTTTATTTTATAGTGATAAAGATATAAATTTTATTGTTAAAATATTTTGTTCAACACATGACTAATCTCACAAATGAGTACAGTCAACACATGAACCTTTATTTTATAATATTCTTTATCTTCTAAATTGGAATGAGGCCCAATCAATCACCATACAATGTTAATTATATGGATTTTCATACATCACACGTATATAATAGCATTGAAAAATAATCAACCATCAACCAAGGTGCACTACACTGTATAAGCATCAAATACAAATATCTAACGCTTATAACAGCCTGTCAATCAATCGATCGACATATTTAATCAATCAGGATGAGTGAACTTCAAATTTCATCCCAACACCCGTGTGGGGTTTCAAACAATCAAACACAGATTTTATTTGTGCAGTTGGGCGATGTGTAAAATTTATCGTCCCAATCAATGTCCTTCAAATAGATGTACATAAACAAACCGTCCGGTTTGTAAATGAATATTTATTTATTCACATTCACGTTAAAAATTATATTTTTAACGATAAAATATTTTATTTTAACACATGGATTTCTATTCAGTTCATTTATTCAATAAAATTGATATTTTTATTTTTCTAACATATTTTAGAAAATTTCGGCGGCATAACGGCACGATACTAGAAACGGGACGAGGCCTAGCCTTATCCCCGGTCTAGTGAAGGCCCACACCATTCACACATCAATCAAATTCACCAAACAACCAAATTCAAATCAAATCATCTAACTAATTTATGCAACCAAACAAACAAGTCCATGGTCTGTGGACGATTGTGTCGGGTGCTACTAAGCACCGTCTGCATCCTAGTATATATATATATAAATAGAAATGAAATTGAAAGGTGAGAAATTCTCACCAATAGCTATCCAATCATCTTGACTCTTCTTTTGTAGAAGTCTTCGTCGTTCTCGCATCTTATCACTTTCGTCGCCCATAGTCACTATATATTTAAAAATCGAATTTTTACTTCGCTTTTCAATATATAAAAACCGAATTTTTATTATGCTATTCAATATATAAAAACCGAATTTTTACTTCGTTATTCAATATATAAAAATCTAATTTTTACTTTGCTATTCAATATATAAAAATCATTTCTTTTTAAAGATCAAACATTTGTCTTTTTAAAGATCAAATCTTTTTAATTTTCTATTACCATTCAACCATAAAATTTATTCATTTAATCTAAGCTATATATATAAAAAAAATCAAATTTTTATTTCATTGCCATATAGATAAAAATTCTATTTTTACTTTGTTATTCTCAATATAAAGGTTTCGCCTTTTCAAATATAAATATTGAATTTTTATTATCATAACCATATAAAAATTATATTTTTACTTCTTTGACATAATAAAAATTACATTTTTATACCTCCTACATAATAAAGATCGAATTTTTATCTTACTACCATATAAAAATAATTCCTTTACTTTTATAAAAATCTCGTCTTTACATTATAAAAAATCTCGTCTTTGCTAATGAAAAAAATCGAATCTTTTTATTTTAAAAACACTACTTTTCTTAAATAAAAATTATTCCTTTCATAAAACAAAATCCTAACTTTTAAATAAATAGTTTTATAACTAAATCAGTTTTAAATGTTACATAAAATAAACTCAAACATAAAAGAAAATTAAAAAAAAAACTTACGTTGCTTTAAGGAAGGGGAGGGGGGTTTCAGCGCGTCTGCCTGGAGGAAAAGGGAAAAAGGGGCGTCGGAGGCGGTGGACTCACGAGCAGCGGAGGAGGTGGGGTGGAGGGTGACTGCGGTTGTCGCAGGGGGGGTGGCGAGGTGGTTTAGGGCAGAGGGGGGCTCGATGTCGCAGGCGAGGGCGGGGGCTCGTGGGTGCCAGAGTTCGCGACTGGGGAAGAGGGGGAGGGCTCGAGGCGGAGCTGCGGTCGGAGGGGAATGGGCGACGACGTCAGGGACGGTGGGCGGAGGCGATGGTGAAGTGGGGCAGCGCGGTGGCGGGCGCGATTAGTTTTTTTTTCTATTTCGAACTGATTTACACGGGGGGGGGGGGGCAGAAGGATTTAAGGGGAGGGAGAGAGAAATTAAATTTTTAATTTATTTAATTAATTTATTTTCAAAAAGTTGACTTTTACATACGACCTCGAAACGAGGCCCACCACCTGTCGTCCATAGCGTTTTACCCCCATTCCGAACACAATGGGATGTGTATCGTAAGCTGATTTGATCGTTTTGATCAGTTTCCGTTGAATTTACATTTAAATCGCTATATTGAATTTTAAACGTACATTTCAAATTACCGGGGTCACATACTAACTCTATAAATCCCATAAAAATATTTTCTAGCTTCCTATTGACGATACGGTCCTAACAAAACTAGTTTTGTCGAATTCTGAGACCGTTAGAAAAATGGCCATTTTCCAGTCGATTCAAATCAACTGAAACTGGTCAAACGCGTTTTCCCTTGCAACGCTCACATATTGATTCGAAAAATTATGAAATTTGGAATCTAGCAATAACTTTACATCACGGACCCAACAAAAGTGGTTTCGTCGAAATCCGAGGTCGTTTGCAAAATTTCCATTCTTAAGGGCCTGAATTCCATAGCGACTATTCAGAATTTTCAACTGGACATATCTTTTGATTCCCGCTACGAAATTTTGATTTTTCAGATTCGTTGGAAAGGTATCATCATTTAGATCCTATTGTTTTTGATTTCGTTAAAATCCGGGTTGCTTTGCACCCGGTACGTTCAATTGAAGTTTGAAATCGAATTATCGAACTACCGCGCCATTTTCAATTCTATTTATAATTATTTATATTCTAACGACGACGTATATAATATATACGTTCTAATTATATTCAAAATAAATTTTCGTCGATATTATTTAAAATAATCTATTTTAAATATTCAAATTTCTCTAAAATTGCCAAAATAAAAATTTCAAACTAGCTCAGATTTTCCGGGTTATTACAAAGGTGGTATGTAGTTGACAGGAAGTGGAGTCCTCTTGTTTCTCTTAAGTCAATCAATATTAACTTAAGTCGCATGTTGTGGCTGTTGCATGAGATTGATATTATGTTGGATCTGAGTATTGAGTTTTTATTGAGTCTCCGTTAATTTCTTCATCATGTTTTTTAGTTGGAATATGGCTATCGAAGCATCAGTACTTGAGGTAGTCACTACATCGACAACAGTAGGATTTTGATCGTCAGAAGGAGTTTGCTGCTAGATAAAGGTATCTAAATGATCTTTAAGGGTGGTGACAATAGCATGAGAAGTGAAAGTATTCTTCTTAGCCATGAAACCAAGCATCCAGACTTAAATCATTGCAAATATTAAGATGGATAGGAACTTGAAGAAGAAAAAAATAGGGAACATCAGTAGCTCTCAGTGAAAGCACCATAATTTTAGCACCAAAATTGGCACAAACACCTAAGAGTTCTAAAGAGGACTAGACTAAAGAAAATAAATAGAGAAAGAGAATTAAAGCAATAAAAATGCAGTAAATACAAGACACAAAAATTTATAGTGGTTCGACGTTGTTCTGCCTACGTAAACTTTAACAATTTTGATTACTATATTATTGAAGATTACAAAGTCTCAAATCGGTAGGGATCTGAAGTGTACAGAATAAAGCAAACAGTTAGCAAAAAATCCTTTTCTCCTATGCAACTATTATTTATAGATGTATTCCACCTAAGATATCCCATAAAATTCAAAGGTTCATTCAAGGAGTTGAAAGTAGGAGGCCCAACACAATATCCTTCCTAAGTCAGGGATCGGTACCGACCCCTCTTATAGAAGGAGTTGGGTTTGTGCGACTCCTTTTGTTGCCTCCTTTGGCTTTTTTTTGGACTTATCTTATTATGATTTAGCAAGTTGCCTTGTCGTTTGAGAGATACAAGTAAATGTTTGTTGGACTTCAAATTTCAGCTAGTTAGTCGCGTGTTTATACCAATATAGAACATGGATTCATGTTTATCTCTCACTTATCGAGCTTTGGATGATGTTATGCTTTGTTGACTCGATCATCATCCCATGATGCAATTTGTACTTGATATCTAGATCTTGGGATCATTTCTCTAGGCAATTCACCTTTGTAATCATCAATTCACGTCAATCTGGATAAATGGAAGTGATCAGACATAAAGGCCGGTAAAAATATAGTTTTAACATTAAAATTTAAAGAATAATCAAATTTGGTTCTTTCATTTTTAGATGGAATTAAAACAATATATATTGATCATAAATGTTTGTAAATACAATATTATCAATTTAACAATTGACATTCCTTTTGGTTGAGTGTTTATTGCTTTTTCTCGTAATAATGTTTGAGTTTCAAAATAAAAGATTTACAGAAGTAATTCATATAAATTGTTTAAATGTTATAAAAATACTAATTTTATTTGTGTGTTTCCTATAAGAATGCTATGAGCACTAAATCATAAAACTGATTATATTTATTTATGGAAGTAAAATAAAAGCATTTAATGATTTGCTTAACATTTGAATGAAAATTGAATTTGATTTATCAGTATATTAAAAAAGAATACAAATCTTATGTTTTGAATATAATGATTATGAGTCTCTATAATGTCTCGGTTATCATTAGTTTATTTTGGACAATAATTATTATGGACTGTAATGCTCATATGTGGTCTAGCTGTAACGACCCGGGGAATTTGCGACCTTGGTTATCGACGTAAACTCAATGTCGACTACCCAAGCATCGAAAATACCGGAACGTTAATAGAAAGAAGTTAGAGAGTGAGGATAGATAAGATAGAAAATTAGAATAGAAAAAGAAGAACGCAACTACAACAACATCAGGGTAACATGAATCTCACAGCGGAATGAATAAAATATATTATATAACATAACTTTGCAATAAAACAGTATCGGTATACAATACTATTATCAGAGTACACTTACAAAACAGCAGAAATAACAATAGCTATATAATCCTGAAGCGTCCTGCTCCAGCTCTCTAGGTATCTGTAAAATTCCGACTACTTAACTGCCCGTACAAAATTGGGCACCCAAGAGTTTAGGGAAAACAAAACAAAATAAAATCTGGGTCAGTCATGTGACTGGTTGAGTAAACTCCAAACACTTGTTTTAACTTTTCCAAATCCTTTTCAAAAGCAACGATAATCGTAAGACCGATCCACACATAAATACAGATGGTTTTTACCTTACAATAACCCAAAACATTTCTTAAGATCAATATTTTCTGATATTATAATAATGTCTAAATCAAGTATATAGCAATCTAGTAGAATGCTTTCATCTCACGCTCTACATATATAATATTCAATCAAAAACCGCGGGCTCTTATTGGATAATGAATTCCCAACTATGACAAGGTATGGAACCACCTCCCGATCAGTATACTCTAGAACCGATACACTGGAGTTCAACAAGAACGTCTTGTAACTCAGCCACACATAACCGGCCATTCATTTTGCTTGAATGTTCCAAATATATTGTCACCATACAGTTGGTATACCAACATAACCATTCCCGGGAGATGCAGAATTGAAAGAAGCAACAAATATGAATACTCTCTAGATGGTGACAATACACCCTAACTGAGTACGACCCACTTAGCCATATTTCCTGCCTGATTTTTGTCATTTCCTTGTTGATGAGGCTTGAGGTCATAGCGTATCCTTTAACAATCACTCCTTCATTTACTTTGAATGCCACATCGTTGTACCCGTCAAATCACAAATTGATTTCCCCAAAAATACCACGGGTATAAGCTAAGAGAAACGAATTCCTCCACCACCAACATAAATACGATTGAAACGATCAACTTATGCGATCTACCAGATATACTCTGTTGGACATTCGTCCATTCAAGCTATCCTGGGACTGGACAACCCAAAGGCACTATTATGTAAATCCATCTTAGGCAATTTCTACCTAGGATTTTCTGAATAGCCCTTGCATAACTCCGTCTTCAATTATCTTCATCATATTTGATTCACATAACTAATGCCATACGGAGTGGTTTTCAGATAATATATCTGATCCCGGTCTCTCCGTATTGACAACGGAAATGGTCAAAAACTTTGATAGTCGGTTATTTAACTATCAAAGTAAAACATGTGTACAAACAACGGTCGTATTTCCAAATGGAAATCTTACCGAGCAAATCATCAATCAACACTTATCCCCTTTTATTTAATTTGTTATTCAATTATCCATTTCCCCATTCTATTTCCATATATTCGTAAATCCTTATTTTCTAAATTTAGAAAATATACGTTATTAATCATTAGAAAACATTTCCGCATTTACTCCCATTTCTTATTTTCTATATTAGAAAACATTTCTGATTATTATTTTGAAAACATTCCCAAAACTCCTTCATTGGATTTAAACAGATGTTTAAATAAAACATCGCTATGCCAACTCAAACCATTTCACTCATTAACTAAATTCACTTAACCAACCTTCACTATCGGACCTTAACCATACCTTAGTAAAAAAAATGAAGTCAATCAGGTTGGGGTATAACCACTTCTCAGACCCTAACTGAACAATATTTCTAACCTCGAAATAGACAAAGTTCACCTTTTAAATCTTTAACAAACTTCCTTACATAACTCTCAGATTCTATTTACAAATCCACTTCTTTTACATAAATCATTTGATTATAACAATAGTGTTATAATCCAATGCTTCCGAAATATAAATATAACTTTTATTTATTAGATAAATAAACAAACAACTAATTTATTAATAAATAAATAAATCTTGATTAAAAACGAAAAGGGAATAGTACTTTCCCGAATTCGATATAATCGAATTTCAACGTATAACTCTCTTTCGAATAATCTCTATTCGATTTAACTCCCTTTCAAATAAATTATATTTGATTAAATCTCTTTTCAATAAATTATATTCGATTAACCCTCTTCGAATAAATTATATTAGATTAACTCCCTTTTGAATAAATTATATTCGATTAACTCTCTTTGAATAAATTATATTCGATTAACTCCCTTTCGAATAACTCTATTCTCTATCTCATTCAGATTCCCATTTGAATTCCTATTTCAAAACTCAATTTTCCTTATAAATGTTTTAATCTATAAAATATTTATTTTAATCCATAATCCACATCGAATGTGAATAATATTTCTTTTTTATAATCAATTCAGTTTTGATTTCGCATTTAAAATAATATCCCATGTTCCAAATTCTATTTATAGAATTAATTACGAAAAATCTCCTTTTTACTTCTAACACTAAAAGTCTCATTTATAATTCTCTTTATAAATGGTAAGTTCAATTCCTATTTAAAATATTGGTGTCAAAACTAATTTCTACTTCTCTATATAAGTTTAGACTTATATATCCAATTTATCCAATTATATATAATTTACTTAATTTATAAACCATTATTTACAAATTAATCTTCTCACTTTATCTGTTAAAACGTATTTCTATTTAATATCCACTTTAAACAATCTTCTCATAATCCTTTTATATCTCGTCAATTTCCTTTTATAATCCTATTTATTTTCCAAATAAATATTCCTTTTATAATTCTATTTATTTTCTAAATAAATATTCCTATTATAATTCTATTTATTTTCTAAATAAATATTCCTTTTTTAATTCTATTTATTTTCTAAATAAATATTCCTTTCATAATTCTATGATTTTATAAATATTTCCTTTTTATAAAATCCTTTGATTTTATAAATATTTCCTTTTCAATATACACTTTGAAAATTCCCTTTTCTACATCCCTGTATTACTTATGGTATTTTAGAAATACCAAACCACAGTGTCAGTTTCATCCACACATACAAAATCAATCACAAAAAATATATCACATTAGATATCATAGGATATGAAAATAACAGTAATAATATTTGAGGAATCCAGTTGGATCCCTCCAACCTGTTTCCCTGCATCCACAGATGTTAAACAATATAATTAACATCAAATTAATTTCAATATGAAATATTCTGCTAAATAGAATCAATATTTAATTAACGCTATATATATATATATTTATATATATAACCAGATTTATAATTTCAACCAATTACTTAGCAGTTCAACAAAATAGTCAACAACTCAAGCCATCAACATTCGGTACACAAATACGATTATTTATTCGTAAAACCCCATGTTGATCAATATGAGCCCCTAATTTATTATGTTGATCTCCTTCTCTATTCTGAAGATTATCCTTCATGAGCTTAAGCATTACATCATCATCTTGTTTGGCTATTATACGGTCCATAAGAGATGAAGTAGCCACTATCTGACACAACATGGTATCAATTCTAAAAATACGTTATAAAAAAATATAATCTGATCAGAGTTAGTGAGATTTACTCACATTGGACGCTCATCGTTAAATAACGATAACTGTTGGTTGATTCAGACAAACAATTTATTTCGCTATAAATTGTAACGAGCTCCAATTCACTCGCAGTTACTTCCATTGCATAGCCACCATCCATACGATCCCAACGGATCTTGTTTCACTGAATTCCGATACTTAATGAATAAGTTATTGGGTTTATACTTTATATGTTATTAAATTTAGAACTTAAACTTAATTTATTAAACTTATATGGGTCTTACCCTTCCTTTCCTCAGCCCATCCGCATATACATGCTACTAACAGGTATCCATCTTCTTAAATTAACAAGCTCCAAACCCTGTGCAAAATTGGAACCTTCTAACTCTCGCTCCCACTTATCAATTTGCACGAACCCTCAATTCTTCTTTCTTTCTTTTATTTATTTATTTATTTACATGGGCCTTATCATCTGATATCAGCCCAACATCTCACGGCCTAGCAAAAACTACTTCTTCCATAAATGATATTGCCAAACCTGTCTCCAGTATAAACAATTTACATGCCATGACATAGCCGCGTTACCCCTCCACCCTATCTCCTCCACATTCCAATGCTCCAGACTCCTCCGTGCTAACATAAGTCATGCAACTGTTTGTAAGAAGCCTTTAACGATTTGTAAGTCATGCAACTGTTTGTGAGACTCCACCGTGCTAACATACTCCTGCCACTTATGCAGTATCTTCTACCACGATCATTTCAGGAATCATATCGATTCCTTTATGATATGCCTTGTATAGGACTTGTCCTTTTTCTGTATAGTTTTGAAGTTGCTCACGTATGTACTTTACTGTAGCAATCCTTCCCATCCTGAACCATGCACAAAGCAACACCGCCCCATCACGACGTCGCACTTCCAACCACCATTTCCAAAAATCTTCTGAAACCGTCCCCCCTACAGTGCACACCCCACTTCACTTGTATTTTCTTTCGTGAGATCCAGTTCTCCACTTTCCCTCATTTTCGTTCGCCTGTTCAAGACTGAGACCCCTCCTCTACCTCACGCAGCAAGCTCCGACGTCCCCATGCATGTATTCTCCTCACGCCACGCACAATTGTATCCTTACATAGTAGTGGCCTTGTCAAGGCATATTTATTATTGTTCGGTTTTTTTTTTTTTTAACTGGGAATGAAGGTTAAAAAGGAGGAGACATCTTGATGCTAGAAAGGGAAGAAGTGGCAGAAAAGAATGCATTTCCGGTAAGGAAAAGAAATGAAAGATAAATTAGTCGGCCTATATATACACGCATAGAAAACTTAATAGCAAAGGAAACTTAAGTGCTGAGCGAATAGAAAATGTGCGGAAGAAACACGTGTTTACTGTTTGACAAGAGGTGAGAACTTCTTTAATATATAAGTTTTTACTTCTTTGCTAAGGCACAACAAACGTGTGATTATGAATTTGGCCAAAGAATGTTTTGCTTAGTTACGAAGAAATGAACATGAGGTATGTCATGTGGAAGAGAATGGATATGCATAACAGCATGGGTGAAAATAATACATGTGACATGCAAATGTAATTCTCATAAAAAGTTAAACCTTATAGGGTACTATATTGCACACAATTTTGTTCAAGTACGAACTGCTAACGACAAAAACAGAAATACCGTCATGATTACCAATGTGTCACAATCCCAAAAATATAAAAATATAGACGAGTTGGCTTATTCTGTGAAACCCCAAAATGCTGATATAGGGTGTAAAATACTCCAAAATAAAAAGTGCTTATTTTCCAAAATAAAAATTATAGAAAAATTCTAAAAATTCAATTATAACTACGTCTCGAAAATCTTATCCAAATTCAAAATAAATAATTTATTATAATTAAATTATCGTTATGGTTTATAAACGATTCCATAGCGACTATTTGAAAAATCTGATTTGGACATAACTTACAATCCATAAGCTGGAATCTCGATTTTTCACTTCCATTAGAAAATATATAGCTTAAAGATTCGAACGTTTTTTGATTTGAAGAAATCAAACTTATAACGAATCCTATATACTCAATTGAAGTTCAAATCGTAATATTACGAACTGCCGCGACGTTATGGGCTCAATTATAATTTATATTATAATTAATACGTTCAACTGTCATTATATTAAATATATTCATTATTATAAATCTAATATAAACGAAAATAATTATCATATATTATCCAGATTACACAATACTGCAATCTCAACCACTTTAGACTAATTTTGAAATAATTATATTATCCCATTATTTATATTAACTGAATAATCCAAATTACTTAAATTCAAACCATTTAAATTGACAAATCAGTACGTTATAATAATTAAATAAATAAATTACTATATCGCTCAAAAATCTGGGACGTTACATTCTTCCCCCTTAAAAGAATTTCGTCCCCGAAATTAATAAGTTAGGGAAAATGATGCAAACTTTTATTAATCAGGTTAAAATCAATTGTTTTACTCCTTAATGTTAGTTTCAAATCAACCAATTTATTTAATTAAAATATTAATTTATTTCTATAAATGAAAATTTTCAAAAGTTTTCGAAATTTTCTAACACTTTAAATTTCCGGAATATTTCGCTAACGTCTTCTTTGCATGTCTCAATCGATATAACTACAACTCGCCTCCCTAGGCCTTTCCCAATCCAAAAGAAAATCAAACCGCCAAACGGCTTGCCAAACTAAATCTCAAACTCAAATATAAACTTGTATCTTTTTGTCGGGTGTCTCAACTCTATCACTTCCATCTGATATCAATCCAGTATATACAAATGCATTCCCAATTGGTCTTGACTCATTTCGTCCTTGAACTAGATCATTTGCTTATAAACAAGCCAAATTCCATTTCAAACTACAGTTCTAATCTCAATTCCAAACTTTCAACTTATCAACTCAATTCCATTCCAGACTATCTCTAATCCAATCCAATTCTATTTATTCACATTTACCCTTCCAATCTCTTTGACATCATAAGTTAAATTTAAATTTCGAAATTTAAATTCCTAGGTTTTATTTCAAGTTAGTTTAAAATCATATATATAATAATGACAACTCAAAACATTTGAATTTCTGACCACTTGTTTCCTCAAAACAATTCAAAACCAAATCTTTGGTAGTAATCCGTCACTTAGAAACTCGAAAATGAGCACTGATGATGTTGCAGTCATTATCAGAATTATTTTCCAGCTATTGAAGTGAGTTCAATACTATATCACTTCAAAAATCATTTTTTTGATATTTTCATTTTAAAATTACTTCAAAATATTCTTTAATATACATGGAAAACATTACCAATTTCGCCCAGGATCTTAAAATTTACATATATAAAACTTAAACCAATTCTGATTGGTTATTTATAACCATCTTGATTATAATCTAATTCGATTATAATAACAACCAACATATCCAAGATATTATAGTAATTCCAGTATATATAATTTTCTTTATATCAAAATATAATTTGGGTAGAATTATTTCATTTACCCTCTTTTTTCAAAACACACTGTGTTGGTTCATCGTATTCAAGTGTTTAGAAACCCCTATCGACTTTGTGGTACCCCACCATCAACCAGAATTCAGAAGCCACTCAACCAATAAATCTTTACAATATAAAATCATTTTCATAAAATCTACAAAAAAGCTCTCTCGTATATATGCTCTCAACTCAATTTAGGATATTACTGACCCTATTCCTACTGAGTTACGCCACAGAGCCAAGGTAATCACTTAATCTTCAGCTCTGATACCACTGTAATGACCTGGGGAATTTGCGACCTTGATTATCGACATAAACTCAATGTTGACTATCCAAGCATTGAAAATACCGGAACATTAATAGAAAGAAGTTAGAGGGTAAGAACAGATAAGATAGAAAATTAGAATAGAAGAAGAAGAAAGCAACTACAACAACATCAGGGTAACATGAATCTCACAGCGGAACGAATAAAATATATTATATAACATAACTTTGGAATAAAACAGTATCTGTATACAATACTATTATCAGAGTACAACACTTACAACACAGCGGAAATAACAATAGCTATATAATCCTGAAGCCTCCTGCTCTAGCTCTCCAAGTATCTGTAAAATCCCAACCACTTGACTGTCCGTACAAAATTAAGCACCCAAGAGTTTAGGGAAAGCAAAACATAAACTCTGGGTCAGTCATGTGACTGGTGTGATTAACTCCAAACACTTGGTTTAACTTTTTCCAAATCCTTTTCAAAAGCAATGATAATCGTAAGACCGATCCACACATAAAATACGGATGGTTTTTTACCGTATGATAACCCAAAATATTTCTTAAGATCAATATTTTCTGATATTATAATAATGTCTAAATCAAGTAGATAACAATATAGTAGAACGCTTTCATCTCACGCTCTACATATATAATATACAATCAAAAACCGCGGGCTCTTATTGGATAATGAATTCCCAACTATGACAAGGTATGGAACCACCTTTCGATCAGTGTACTCAAGAAGCGATACACTGGAGTTCAACAAGAACATCTTATAACTCAGCCACACATAACCGACCATTCATTTCGCTTGAATGTTTCGAATATATTATCACCTTACGGTTGGTATACCAACATAAACGTTCCCGGGAGATACAGAATTGAAAGAAGTAACAAATATGAATATTCTCTAGATGGTGACAATATACCCTAATTGGGTGCGACCCACTTAGCCATGCTTCCTACCTGATTTTTGTCATTTCCCGATTGATGAGGCTTGAGGTCATAACGTAACTTTTAACAGATCACTCCTTCATTTACTTTGAATGCTACATCGTCATACCCGTCAAATCACAAATTGATTTCCCTAAAAATACCACGGGTATAAGCTAAGAGAAACGAATTCCTCCGGCACCAATGTAAATACGTTTGAAACGATCAACATACGCTATCTACCAGATATACTCTATCGAACATTCGTCCATTCAAGTTGTCCTGGGACTGAACAACCCGAAGGCACTATTCTATAAATCCATCTTAGGCAATTTCGACCTAGGATTTTCCGAACAGCCCTTGCATAACTCCGTCTTCAATTATCTTCATCATATTTGATTCGCAACGCTAATGCCATACGGAGTGGTTTTCAAATAATATATCTGATCCAGGTCTCTCCGTATTGATAACGGATATGGTTAAAAACTTTGATAGTAGGTTATTTAACTATCAAAGGAAAACATGTGTACAAACAATGGTCGTATTTCCAAATGGAAATCTTACCGAGCAAATCATCAATCAACATTGATCCCCTTTTATTTAATTTGTCATTCAATTATCCATTTCCCTATTCCCGTTTCCATATATTCGTAAATTCTTATTTTCTAAATTTAGAAAATATACGTTATTCATCATTGGAAAGCATTTCTGTGTTTTACTCTCATTTCTTATTTTCTATATTAGAAAACATTTCTGATTCTTATTTGGAAAACATTTCCAAAACTCCTTCATTGGATATAAACAGAATTTTAAATAAAACATCGCTATGCCAACTCAAACCATTTCACTCATTAACTAAATTCACTTAACCAACCTTCACTATCGGACCTTAACCATTCCTTAGTAAAAAAAATGAAGTCAATCAAGTTAGGGTATAACTACCTCTCAGACCTTAACTGAGCAACATTTCTAACCTCAAAATAGACAAAGTTCACCTTTTAAATCTTTAACAAACTTCTTTACATAACTCTCAGATTCTATTTACAAATCCACTTCTTTTACAGAAATCATTTGATTATAAGAATAGTGTTATAATCCCATGCTTCTGAAATATAATTACTTAAATATAACTTTTATTTATTAATTTGGATAAATAAACAAACAAATGATTTATTAATAAATAAATAAATCTTGATTAAAAATGGAAAGTGAATAGTACTTTCCTGAATTCGATATAATCGAATTTCAACGTATAACTCTTTCAAATAATCTTTATTCGACTTAACTCTCTTACGGATAAATTATGTTCGGTTAACTCTCTTTCAAATAAATTATATTCGATTAACCCTCTTCGAAAAAATATTATTCGATTAACTCCCTTTCGAATAAATTATATTCGATTAACTCTATTCAAATAATTTATATTCGATTAACTCAATTCGAATAACTCAATTCGAATAACTCTATTCTCTATCTCATTCAAATTCCTATTTCAAAACCCAATTTTCCTTATTAATGTTTTAATTTATAAAATATTTATTTTAATCCAGTATCCACATTGAATGTGAATAATATTTCTTTTATATAATCAATTTAGTTCTGATTTCGCATTTAAAATAATATCCCCTGTTCCAAATTCTATTTATAGAATTAATTTTGCAAAATCTCCTTTTTACTTCTAGCACTAAAAGTCTCATTTATAATTCCATTTATAAATGGTAAGTTCAATTCCTATTTAAAATATCGGTGTCAAAACCGATTTTTACTTCTCTATATAAGTTCAGACTTATACATCCAATGATAAATAATTTACTTAATTTATAAACCATTATTTATAAATTAATATTCTCACTTTATCTGTTAAAACATATATCTATTTAATATCCACTTTAAACAATCTTCTCATAATTCTTTTATATCTCGTCAATTTCCTTTTATAGCCCTATTTATTTTCCAAATAAATATTTCTTTTATAATTCTATTTATTTTCTAAATAAATATTCCTTTTATAATTCTATTTATTTTCTAAATAAATATTCCTTTTATAATTTTATTTATTTTCTAGATAAATATTCCTTTTATAATTCTATGATTTTATAAATAATTCCTTTTTATAAAATCCTTTGATTTTATAAATATTTCCTTTTCAATATACACTTTGAAAATTCCCTTTTTTACATCCCAGTATTACTTATGGTATTTTAGAAATACCAAACTACCGTGCCAGTTTCACCCACACATACAAAGTCAATCACAGAAAATATATCACATCATATATCACAGGATACGAAAATAAAAGTAATAATATTTGAGGAATCTAGTTGGATCCCTCCAACCTATTTCCCTGCATCATTCTGCTAAACAGAATCAATATTTAATTAACGCTATATATATACTTATATATATAACCAGATCTATAATTTCAACCAATTACTTAGCAGTTCAACCAAACAGTCAACACACATCAATCAACCAACACTTATCAATTCTAAAAATATGTTATAAAAAATATAAACTGATCAGAGTTAATGAGATTTACTCACATTGGAGGTTCATTGTTAAATAACGATAACTGCTTGTTGACTCAGACAGATAATTTATTTCACTATAAATTGTAACGAGCTCCAATTCACTCGCAGTCACTTCCATTGTATAGCCACCGTCCATACGATCCCAATGGATCTTGTTTCACTGAATTCTGATACTGAATGAATAAGTTATTGGGTTTATACTTTATACGTTATTAAATTTAAACTTAAACTTAATTTATTAAACTTATATGGGTCTTACCCTTCCTTTCCTCAGCCTATCTGCATATATATGCTACTAACAGGTATCCATCTTCTTGGATTAACAAGCTGCAAACCCTGTACAAAATTGGAACCATCTAATTCTCGGTCCCACTTATCAATTTGCACGGACCCTCGATTCTTCTTTCTTTCTTTTTTATTTATTTATACGGGCCTTATCCTTTGATATCAGCCCAACATCTCACGGCCTGGCAAAAACTACTTCTTCCACAAATGATATTATTGAACCTGCCTCCAGTATAAACAATTTACGTGCCATGCCATAGTCGTATTATCGCTCCACTCTATCTCCTCCACATTCCAATGCTCCAGACTCCTCCATGCTAACATAACTCACGCAACTATTTGTAACAATCCATTAATGATTTGTAAGTCATGCAACTGTTTGTGAGACTCCACCGTGCTAACATACTCCTGCCACTTATGCAGTATCTTCTACCACGATCATTTCAAGAATCATATCGATTCCTTTATGATATGCCTTGTACAGGACTTGTCCTTTTTCTGTACAGTTTTGAAGTTGCTCACGTATGTACTTTACTGTAGCAATCCTTCCTATCCTGAGCCATGCACAAAGCAACACTACCCCATCACGATGCCGCACTTCCGACCACTACTTTCAAACGTCTTCTGAAACCGTCCCCCCCCCCCACGGTGCACACCCCACTTCACTTGTATTTTCTTACGTGAGATCCATCTCTTCACTTTCCCTCATTTGCGTTCGCCTGTTCAAGACTGAGACCCCTCCTCTACCTTACGCAGCAAGCTCCGATGTCCCATGCATGTATTCTCCTCCCGCCATGCACAATTGTATCCTTACATAGTAGTGGCTTTGCCAAGGCATATTTATTATTATTTGGTTTTTTATTTACTGGGATTGAAGGTTAAAAAGGAGACATCCTGATGCTAAAAAGGGAAGAAGTGGCAGAAAAGAATGTATATCCAGTGAGGAAAAGAAATGAAAGATAAACTAGTCAGCCTATATATACACACATAGAAAACTTAATAGCGAAGGAAACTTAAGTGCTTAGCGGATAGAAAATGTGCAGAAGACAGAAGTGTTTACTGTTTGACAAGAGGTGAGAACTTCTTTAATATATAAGTTTTTACTTCTTTACTAAGGCACAACAAACATGTGACTATGGATTTGACAAAAGAATGGTTTTCTTAGTTACGAAGAAATGAACATGAGGTACATCATGTGGAAGAGAATGGATGTGCATAACAGCAAGGGTGAAATAATACTTGTGACACGCAAATGTAATTCCTCATAAAAAGTTAAAACTTATAGGGGTGCTATATCGCACACAATTTCGTTCAAGTACGAACTGCTAACGACAAAAATAAAAATACCATCATGATTACCAATGTGTCACGATCCCAAAAATATAAAAATATAGACAAGTTGACTTATTCTGTGAAACTCCAAAATGCTGATATAGGGTGTAAAATATTCCAAAATAAAAAGTGCTTATTTTCCAAAATAAAAATTACAGAAAAATTCTAAAAATTCAATTATAACTACATCTCGGAAATCTTATCCAAATTCAAAATAAATAATTTATTATAATTAAATTATCGTTATGTTTTATAAATGATTCCATAACGACTATTTGAAAATCTGATTTGGACATAACTTACAGTCCATAAGCCGAAATCTCGATTTTTCACTTCCATTAGAAAAATATAGCATAACAAATTCGAACGTTTCTTTTTTCGAAGAAATCAGACTTATAACGAATCCTATATACTCAGTTGAAGTTCAAATCATAATATTACGAACTGCCACGACGTCATGGACTCGATTATAATTTATATTATAATTAATATATTCAACTGTCGTTATATTAAATATATTCGTTGTGATAACTTGAATATAAACGAAAATAATTATCATATATTATCCAGATTACACAATACTGTAATCTCAACTATTTTAGACTAATTCAGAAATAATTATATTATCCCATTATTTATATTAACTAAATAATCTAAATTATTTAAATTCAAACCATTTAAATTGCCAAACCAATACGTTATAATTATTAAATAAATTAATTATTATTCCTCAAAAATCTGGGACGTTACACTAGTAGTGCAATTTATTTTCAATTTATTTTTTGGTTCTTGTAATTACAAGTTAGTTGCTTTTATACAACTTGTAACCACTTTTGGTGGTGCCTTTGAGACGCATTTAATGAATTCTGTTATTTTATATGAGTTTGATTTTTACTACCATTTTTTATTATGATTAATTTAGTTAGTGCTTTTAAAATGCACATGATGAATTTTTATGATTGATATGATTTTGAGAATCATTGCTTTAATATTACCCATAACTAATTTTGATGATGTTTTTGAGATAAACTTGATGGATATTATTGTTTATTACAAGTTTGAGTTTACTTACTTTTATATGTTTCAAAACCAGAATTGGTGGTGCGTTTGAGATGCACTTGATGGATTCTACTGTTTCTTATGAGTTTTAACTTTGCTTTTATACGTATCATAACCAGTTTTTGTGGTGTTCTTGAGACACACTTAATGGATTCCATTATTTATCTTTTTATAATGCATAATCAGCTTTGGTGGTGCTTTTGAGATGTACTTAATATATTTTATTATTTATTATTATATATTACATAATGTAACGTCCTGCATTTTTATCGGTTTGTGTTCGAATATTTAAATTGGTTTAAATGTTGAATTCGGAACATAAGTGGATTTATATATTAATTAAAACGAAGTTGAACGTATAAAAATATACATTAAATATAATCGAGCCCGTAATATCGCGGCAGTTCGTAATTTAACGTTCTGAACTTCAACTGAGTATATATGACCCGTTATTAGTCGGATTTCTACAAAACAAGGAACGTTGGAATCTGTTGAACTGTATCTTTCTAATAGAAGTGAAATATGGAGATTTCGTTGTATATATTGTAAGATATGTCCAAATCAAATATTCAGAAAGTCGCTATGAAATCGTTTATCGACCGTAACAGTTTATTTGATATAACTAGATACTGGTTGCAAATTTGGACAAGGTTATTTTGGGACACAGTGATAAATTAATTTTTAGAATTTTACTATAATATTTAATTAATTAAATAAGCAACTTTTTATTTGGAGTATTTCGCAACCTATATCAATATTTTGGGGTTTCAAAATATGAGTTAATCTACCGGTATTATAATATTTTATGGATCGTGACACCTCGTTGAGCATGACTATACTCTTACTTCTGTCTGTAGCAGTCCATAAAACGAATGAAATTGGGTTATAGAGATCGAAAAACTTCACTTTAAAAATAAAGGATATAAAACTCTTGTATCTAGTTCCTTTTGTTTTAATATTTTATCACCTCCAACGATTATTTAGAACTATCGTAACCGATATTATTGTATTTTCTTAAGAAGTACCACCTTATAGCCAACATAGGACGTAGGGACATGTACTAAATTCATGAAAACATATAAGAACACCATTTCCCTACTAAACTAACCATGAACATCCTACCTCTCAAATTCCTTAGTTGTTAATCGTTTTAATATATATGTTTTGTCACGGCTAATCAATCAAACGTAAAGGCTGCAGTGTTCAAGCAAAACAAAATGTACAAAGTGACAAGCATAATACTAGCCGACTCGTGCTATAAAATCCAGGGAAATCCTATGAAAAGAAAACAACCATGCCTTGTACAATCACATCACCCAGGCTACCTATGTATTATCATATCTCACAAGAACCTACGCTACCATCTACCTATATTACTTCATCGTTAAGAAATTATAACTCTATAAAAAAAGGGGCCAATTAGTTCATCTCTTCATCTTCTTTAGAATTCGCGATAATCTTTTATGGCTTAAATAAATAAATAAATAAATATCCAAACAAGATAAAATGAACCAAAACAAAACGAGGGGTCAGTTTAATCGTGGCGAAGCTCGGGGGCTCAGGTCGAACAATATACGAGAATGGACGGAGGAGCTAGAAATCACTGGTCACAGCGTTGAGCAGTGATGTAAGAGCACGTCTTCATGGAGGAAATAGGTGATGCGGTTGGCCTCAGTTCAGACGGGGTGGCGGAGGAAGAAAGGAGCAGTTTTTCTGTGGCGGTCACATGCCTTAGTAGGGATTAGCATAAACGTGAGGAGCATTGATCTGTTGATGTTGGAGCCGGTGTTTTGTGCGTGAGATGGGATGAAGAACGACGGAGATGAACAAAGCATAACAGAGAACTATAGGCCCATTTTGTGGAAGTATTAATTTACTAAATTAAATTGTAGTTAAGTAATTTATTATATCAAACTGTAGAACTCAAAAGTGGTATGTTGCCTGTGAACATGAAGAAAGAAAAGAAAAATGGCGGTGCGTGTTTCAGAGCATGGCTCCACAGTACTGTGCAGGGGGTGTGTACGAGGTTGAGTTGTTTTTGGTTCGATCTACTAAAGTAGGGTGGCGTTGACTGTAGTTTAAAGGAAGTGGGAAGATTCAGGAGCAATATGCGGTACGTGTGGAAAACAAAGAGGGATAGGGAGGATTTTGAGTTGACACGTTAAAGTCTGGACATTCCAATGTAAAGAGTTTTAGTTGGAAGAATAAAAGGATGATGCCAATTATAACTTGAAAATCAGAAGGGGCTCGCGCCAGTTAGGTGACGTCGAGGAAGTTAAAGTTCCATTTTTAATATATAAAAGAGAGGGTGCTCGTTAGAAGTGGCTACAACATTTCGGAGGACGTTAGTTTTCATGGCAATGATAAATGGAGCAGTGGAAGTGTGGTAACTGGCAAAGGGGACTGCTATGAGATGCGGGTCGGGCTTCCTTCAGTTTGAATTCGGGCCATGTAATTTTATAGTAAGCCCATAATATAAGAAAAAGAAAATATAGAAAAGAAGGGAAAAAGTGGCAAACAACATTGTATGCATGAAATGGATAGGCAAGCCGGCACGCAAAGAAAAGAACGGGAAGTATGGTTAATTATGGGCGTGAATATGAGGAGCGAAATGTTACTAGAAAAGAAAAGGAAATGTTGTGATGGACTAAGCATGGATCTGAAGCCCGGAAGGGATGAAGGCAACCGAGTGGATTGGAGCTGGTTTGAAACCATTGGAAGCTCGTTGGAAATTATAACGTCTGATCCGGTGTACCGACGCAAATCGTTATTTAACGGTTAACACGCGAAAGTGAGTAAATTCACTGACTCTGATCTATTTTAAAATATTATAATTATATTTTAATATTGGTTGAATGCTGTGTGATGGTCATTTAAGTAGGTTACAATTAAATTGGTTGATATATATATATATATATATATATATAGCGTTGCATAAGTACACATCACTGATTGGATACTGATTCCATTGATTATAATATTCCCTAGCTAGTATGGAGTTAGTGTTAATTGTTTGACTAACATCTGTGGATGTAGGAAACTGGTTGGAGGGATCCAACCGGATTCCTCAATATTTATATGTACTGTTTGTTTTATATATGCACTATTTGAACCCAAAATGACATTTGATACCCTGTGTGAATGTTGACGTTGAATGGAAATTCAATGATATTTTGATTTAATCAATAGACGATATCGATTAAGAAAATAGTAGCAGCCGACCATAAACCCATCCTTTGTTAAAACACAGATTTTTCGTCAGACAAATCAACGAAGTAAAATTATAAAAATTATATTTTTATAATTAAAGCGAAGTTTTAAATTATAATAGAAGTTCTATTATAAACCAGCATTTTAGAGTTCGTTTTTATAAAGTAAATAAAAACGATTGTTAACATTTAAATAAGCTTATAAAGCATAAATTATCCTACGAGTAAATGTTGGGATATTTATTTTAAGACCAACAATTTAGAATGATTATTAGATTAATTATATTAATCTACTGGTAAGAAAAATTAAGATCAGTTAACAAATTAACTGATAATATGAAGTTGACTATATCAACTGTTTTATTAGAAAATGATTATTAGATTAATTGGACTTCAATTAATATAATGATAATAACTTGACAATTAATGGTTTAACATTAATAAGATTTCTTATTAAGTACCCTTTTAATTAATGAAGTTTAGATGATGATTGAACTAATAGAATTAGTATAAGATAAGCAACTAATCTATTTAGATTAATAATGAAGTAAATTGTTTTACTTCAGCAATGATAAAGTAAATATTATTTAATTAATTTTAATTAAATAATTATTTCTTAAATGGATGTCATTAAAAGGATATTAAGATTACAATAGGATGCTACTTAAATTAAGTATGATGATTCAAACAAGAGTAAAACGTGAGAAGACAAAGAACGTAGATGGATTTTGATAAAAGAAGTTATAAATATAACTGTATAATGAAGACAAAGAAAAGAATTAATGGTTAATATAAATAGTTGTAAACAACCGAGTTTTAGAATAAGGATATGGCGTCGTAAAACCCTATTCAATTATAACAAGAAATACGATTTGACGGAGTATAAATAAAAGGGGATTAGAGTTACGGACTTATATCTATTCTAAGGTAAGAACGTTGTCGATCAAGGTCTGAGAGGTAAATAAAATACCCCAACTTGAATTGCTGCACTATTATCGAGGGATGATATTAGTTTGTACGGAAAGAGACGTCGAGATTAGTTATAAAGTGGAATATAGTAGCGTATTGCAAGTCTTTAAACTACAACGACTAAAATAACGTTGTTGACTAGGCTTAAGCGTGACTGTTAGGTCGATATTACTTATAAAGGGAAATATTACAGCGTATGACAAGTTTTTTAACTATAACGATAAATTAGCGTTGTTGACTAAGCTTAAGCGTGATTTTTTTATATAACACTACTCCTATGGAATGAAAACAAATTGGTTTGGAATCCACTTATTCTAACGTAATAAGTAACGATGTTGGCCCAAAGAAATATAAGGATGAGTTAGAAAGAGAAAGTGGAAAATCGTTTAGTTATAAACTTGATATTGATTTAACAAGAAGTTGACTCAGAAACCGACTTTATAAGGTGGAATGGGAATATAAATTATGAAAGAGATTTAGGTAAATAAGATAAGGGTATTTATTACGTGAATAAAGAGTTATTTGATAAAGGAGTTCAGATTTCTATAATAGGGATGATATTCACATTTAAAGTACATAATGTTTTAAAAGTGAACGTTTAGCAAATCAAAATGTTTATAATGAAATTGGAAATATTTTTCCAATGAAAATAGGGTATATTATCCAAGTGTAGAAAATAAAGAATGCGAAAAAGAATGGAATTGTTCGAACGTAAATAACGTACATTTTCTGGAATATGGAAGAATAAAGGTTTATAATTACTGGAAATGTTTTCCAAGGAACATGAAGGGCTAAACAGGTTTTGGGAAATATCTGGGAAGATATGCGAAACTAGAAAATAAATGTTAAATTAAAAGGGTCGTGGTTGTGTGAAGTTTAGTTGCACATTTTAATGGATGTTTGTTTTACTTCGATAGTTAAATAAACGACTATCAAAGTGTTTTGACCATCGTTGTCAATACGGAGAGACCGGTTGGATCTATTATCTGAAAACCACTCCATATAGGCATAAGCGCTATGAATTATATTACGCTGAAAAAATTGAAGACGGAGTGAAAAGCAAGGGTTATCCTACTCCAGAGTGGTGCTTTCTATTTGTCCAGTCCCAGGACAACTTGTATGGACGAGTGTCTGACAGAGTATACCTAACAAATCACGTATGATTAATCTCTTAAAGGTATTACATCTGGTGGTGGAGGAATTCGTTCCTCTTAGCTTTTTATACCCGTGATATTTTTGGAAATCGATTTGTGAATTGACGGGTTTGACGATGTGACATTCAAAGTGAATGGTGATCAGATGTTCTGAAGATAGACGTAGCGTCTAGCCTCACAACTAGGAAGTAACAAAAATTGGGCTAGGCAGCATGGCTAGTTGGGTCATCCCCAAGCAGGGTGTATTGTCACCGATTTAGAGAAAATTCATATTTGTTCTTCTTTTCGATTCTGTATCTTCGGATTACGGTTGGATGGCCAACAACCGTGGGTGGCAATATATTCGATACACTCAAGCTAAATGAGTGGTCGGTCATGTGTGGACGGGTTGCAAGACGTTCTTGTTGAACCCAGGTATATACCCTCTAGAGTACGCTGATTGGAAGGTGCTCCCATACCTTGTCTGTTGGAATCCAATCTCCAATAAGTGCCATGTGGTTTATGATTTTATACTATATATATGCGGAGCATGATATGCAAGCATTCTGCTATTTGGATATTTATTTGATTAGACATTATTATAATATCACTGGATTTTGATATCAAAATGGTTTGGGTTATAGTAAGGTAAAATCCGTCCATGTTTATGTGTGGGCTGGTCTTACTATTATCCTTTTGTTTCAAAAGGAATTTCAAAGTTAAACAGTATGGTTAGAATTTACTCACACCAGTCCCATGACTGACCCAGAGTTTACTTTGTTTGTTTTCCTTAAACTCTTGGGTGCCCAAATTTGTACGGGTAGTCAAGTGTTTCAGGATTTTACATGGAGGAACTCAAAAGCAGGAAGCTTCACCATTAGTTATTTAGAGATTATTTCCGTTGTGATGTATATAAGTGATACTCTGATATGGTATGTATGTATGTATATATATATACACAAATTCAGATTTGTATTTCAAAATTATGTTATATAATACAATTTATTCATTCGGCAGTGAGTTTCGTGTTTACTCTGATTCTGTTCAGTTGTATTCTTCTTCTTCTATTCTATTAGTTCTACCTTATCTTCTCATCCTCTTAATTCTTTCTATTAATGATCTGAATTTCGTGCACTTTGAGTTGAATGTGTAGGATATTAGTCAGCTCAAATTGGTACGGATTTTCGGGCCTCTACAGTTGGTATTAGAGTTGAAGGTTAAGTAATTACCTTGGCTCTGTGGCAACTCAATAGAGATGGTGTTAGTGATACCCTAGATTGAGTTGAGTGTATATATATGACCAACTATTTGTAAATAAATACAAAAACTATTTTATATTGTGTTGACTAGTCAGTTGAGTGGTTTATGAATTCTGGTCGAAAAATTAATGCAAACTACATCGATAGGTGTTTCTTAACTCTTGAACAGAGTAATTCAACACAGTATGTTTTGAAAAGAGGGTAAATAAAATAATTTTACCCAAAATATATTTTGATATAAAGAAAAAATATATATCAGAATTATCTAATATATATTAAATGTGTTGGTTGAAATTATAATTGAATAGGGTTATCATTGAAATTGGTTATAAATGACCAATACGAATTCACATGAGTGTATATATAAATCAGGTGAACTGAATCTGAATTTAAAGCCGGAATTGAAATAAAAACTCTAGAAACTTAGAAAGGTGTTGTAAATGAATTTTGGATTTAATATATGGAATTTTAAATCCTGGGAATTTAGAAATATTTTTCCAAGCATTTTGAAACAGTATTTTGATGTAATTTCAAAATAAAGTGTTTAATATGAGTTTTTGAAAGTAATATAGTATTGAACTCACTTCGATGGCTCGAAAATAAATTCTGATGATGACGGCCGCATCATCAGTGTTCATTTTGGAGTCTCTAAGTGACGGATTACTACCAAAAGATTTTGTTTTTATTGTGAGGAAACAAGTTGCAAGAAATTCAAATGTTTTGAATAATATATGATTTCAAACTGATTTGAAATAAATCCCAGGAATTTGAATTCTAAAATAAAAATTTAACTTATGGAGTTAAAATGGTAAAAGTGGAACTTAAACTAAGATAAACAAAATTGGACTGAATTTGGAATGACCCATAATGGAAATTGCAAAGGAGAAATATTGGAGATTCGAGTAATTAAAATGAATTAATTCTTGGAGAATAAGAATCGAATTTTGAATTTGGAGATGAAGATAACTGATTCGAGAAATAAATCAGTAAATGGAATTGGAGTTGAAATAGAATTTTGGCTTAGTAAAATCGAAAGATTGATTTGAGAATGGATTGATGGAAGATCAACCAAGGATGCTTAGATATATACTAAAGTAATAGCAAATGGCAGAGATAGAGTTGAAATACCCGACAAAAAGGTACACGTTTATATTATATGGGATATGAGATATTTATGAGCCAGTTTGGCAGACCACTTGGCCGTTTGATTTTCTTTTGGGATTGAAAAGGTCCAGAGTGGCGAGTTGTAGTAGTACCGATTGAGCCGTGTAGAAGAGATGCTGGCGAAAAACTCCGAAAATTTAAGCTGTTAGGAAATTTTCAGAATTTTAGAAAATATTTGTTAATAAGAATGAATTAATATTTCAAACCTGAAGTTAAGAGTTTATACGAAAGATCTAAGTTGGTTTTTATAGAATTTGTAGCATTTTTTCTACCTTAGTAATTTCGGAGATGAAATTCTTTTAAGGGGGAGGGAATGTAACGTCCCGCATTTTTACCGGTTTGTATTCGAATATTTAAATTGGTTTAAATATTGAATTCGGAACATAAGTGGATTTATATATTAATTAAAATGAAGTTGAACGTATAAAAATATATATTAAATATAATCAAGCTCGTAATATCGCGGCAGTTCGCAATTTAACGTTCTGAACTTCAACTGAGTATATATGACCCGTTATTAGTCAGATTTCTGCGAAACAAGAAATGTTGGAATCTGTTGAACTGTATCTTTCTAACAGAAGTTAAATATGGAGATTTCATTGTATATATTGCAAGATATGTCCAAATCAAATATTCAGAAAGTCGCTATGAAATCGTTTATCGACCGTAACAGTTTATTTAATTTAACCAGATACCGGTTGCAAATTTGGACAAGGTTATTTTAGGACATAGTGATAAATTAATTTTTAGAATTTTACTATAATTTTTAATTAATTAAATAAACAACTTTTTATTTGGAGTATTTTGCACCTTATATCAATATTTTGGGGTTTCAAAATATGAGTTAATCTACCGGTATTATTATATTTTTTGGATCGTGACACCTCGTTGAGCACGGCTATACTCTTACTTCTGTCCGTGGCAGTCTGTAAAACGAATGAAATTGGGTTATAGAGATCGAAAAACTTCACTTTAAAAATAAAGGATATAAAACTCTTGTATCTAGTTCCTTTTGTTTTAATATTTTATCACCTCCAACGATTATTTAGAACTATTGTAACCAATATTATTGTATTTTCTTAAGAAGTACCTCCTTATAGCCAACATAGGATGTAGGGACATGTACTAAATTCATGAAAACATATAAGAACACCATTTCCCTACTAAACTAGCCATGAACATCCTACCTCTCAAATTCCTTAGTTTCTAAGCATTTTAATATATATGTTTTGTCAAGGCTAATCAATCAAACGTAAAGGCTGCAGTGTTCAAGCAAAACAAAATGTACAAAGTGACAAGCATAATACTAGCCGACTCATGCTATAAAATCCAGGGATATCCTATGAAAAGAAAACAGCCATGCCTTGTATAATCACATCACCCAGGCTACCTATGTAATATCACATCTCACAAGAACCTACGCTATCATCTACCTATATTACTTCATCGTTAAGGAATTATAATTCTATAAAAAAGGGGCTGATCAGTTTATCTCTTCATCTTCTTCAGAATTTGCGATAATCTTTTATGTCTTAAATAAATAAATAAAAATCCAAACAAGATAAAATGAACCAAAACAAAACGAGGGGTCAGTTTAATCGTGGCGAAGCTCGGGCGCTCAGGTCGAACAATAGACGAGAACGGACGGAGGAGCTGGAAATCGTTGGTCACAGCATTGAGCAGTGATGTAAGAGCACGTCTTCATGGAGGAAACGGGTGATGCGGTTGGCCTCAGTTCAGACGGGGTGGTGGAGGGAAGAAAGGAGCAGTTTTGCTGTCGCGGTCACATGTGGTAGTCGGGATTAGCATAAACGCGAGGAGCATTGATCTATTGATGTTGGAACCGGTGTTTTGTGTGTGAGATGGGATGTAGAACGAAGGAGACGAACAAAGCATAACAGAGAACTACAGTCCCATTTTGTGGAAGTATTAATTTACTAAATTAAATTGTAGTTAAGTAATTTATTATATCAAACTGTAGAACTCAAAAGTGGTATGTTGCCTGTGAACGTGAAGAAAGAAAAGAAAAATGGCGGTGCGTGTTTCAGAGCATGGCTCCACAGTACTGTGCAGGGGGGTGTGTACGAGGTTGAGTTGTTTTTGGTTCAATTTGCTGAAGTGGGGTAGCGTTTGCTGTAGTTTAAAGGAAGTGGGAAGATTCAGGAGCAATATGCGGTACCTGTAGCAGACAAAGAGGGATAGGGAGGATTTTGAGTTGGCACGTTAAAGTCTGGACATTCCAACGTAAGGAGTTTTAGTTGGGAGAATAAAAGGATGATGCCAATTATAACGTGAAGATCAGAAGGGGATCGCGCCAGTTAGGTGACATCGGGGAAGTTAAGGTTCCGTTTTTAATATATAAAAGAGAGGGTGCTCGTTAGAAGTGGCTACAACATTTCAGAGGACGTTAGTTTTCATGGCAATGATAAATGGAGCAGTGGAAGTGTGGTAACCGGCGAAGAGGACTGCTGTAAGATGAAGATCGGGCTTCCTTCAGTTTGAATTTGGGCCATGTTATTTAATAGTGAGCCCATTATATAAGAAGAAGAAAATACAGAAAGAAGGGAAAAAGTGGCAAACAACATTGTATGCATGAAATGGATAGGTAAGCCGGCACGCAAAGAAAAGAACGGGAAGTATGGTTATGGGCGTGAATATGAGGAGCGAAATGTTACTGGAAAAGAAAAAGAAATGTTGTGGTGGACTGAGCATGGATCTGAAGCCCTGAAGGGATGAAGGCAACCGAGTGGATTGGAGCTGGTTCAAAACCATTGGAAGCTCGTTGGAAATTATAACGTCCGATCCGGTGTACCGACGCAATTGTTATTTAATGGTTAACGTGCAATAGTGAGTAAATTCATTGACTCTGATCTATTTTAAAATATTGTAATTATATTTTAATATTGGTTGAATGTTGTGTGATGGTCATTTAAGTAGATTACAATTAAATTGGTTGAAATATATATATATATATATCGTTGCATAAGTACACATCACTGGTTGGATACTGATTCAATCGATTATAATATTCCCTAGCTAGTATGGAGTCAGTGTTAATTGTTTGACTAACATCTCTGGATGCGGAAACCGGTTGGAGGGATCCAACCAGATTCCTCAATATTTATATGTATTGTTTGTTTTACATATGCACTGTTTGAACCCAAAATGACATTTGATACCCTGTTTGAATGTTGATATTGAATGGAAATTCAACGATATTTTGATTTAATCAATAGACGATATTGATTAAGAAAATAGTAGCAGCCGACTATAAACCCATCCTTTTTAAAAACATAGATTTGTCGTCAGACGAATCAATGAAGTAAAATTATAAAAATTATATTTTTATAATTAAAGCGAAGTTTTAAATTATAATAGAAGTTCTATTATAAACCAGTATTTTAGAGTGTGTTTTTATAAAGTAAATAAAAACGATTATTAACATTTAAATAAGCTTATAAAGTAGAAATTATCCTACGAGTGAATATTGGGATAATTATTTTAAGACCAACAATTTAGAATGATTATTAGATTAATTATATTAATCTACTGGTAAGAAGAAATTAAGATCAGTTAACAAATTAACTGATAATATGAAGTTGACTATATCAACAGTTTTATTAGAAAACGATTATTAGATTAATTGGACTTCAATTAATCTAATGATTATAACTTGACAATTAAAGGTTTAACATTAATAAGATTTCTTATTAAGTACCCTTTTAATTAATGAAGTTTAGATGATGATTGAACTAATAGAATTAGTATAAGATAAGCAACTAATCTATTTAGATTAATAATGAAGTAAATTGTTTTACTTCAGCAATGATAAAGTAAATATTATTTAATTAATTTTAATTAAATAATTATTTCTTAAATGGATGTCATTTAAAAGGATATTAAGATTACAATAGGATGCTACTTAAATTAAGTATGATGATTCAAACAAGAGTAAAACGTGAGAAGACAAAGAACGTAGATGGATTTTGATAAAAGAAGTTATAAATATAACTGTATAATGAAGACAAAGAAAAGAATTAATGGTTAATATAAATAGTTGTAAACAACCGAGTTTTAGAATAAGGATATGGCGTCGTAAAACCCTATTCAATTATAACAAGAAATACGATTTGACGGAGTATAAATAAAAGGGGATTAGAGTTACGGACTTATATCTATTCTAAGGTAAGAACGTTGTCGATCAAGGTCTGAGAGGTAAATAAAATACCCCAACTTGAATTGCTGCACTATTATCGAGGGATGATATTAGTTTGTACGGAAAGAGACGTCGAGATTAGTTATAAAGTGGAATATAGTAGCGTATTGCAAGTCTTTGAACTATAACTAATAAAATAACGTTGTTGATAAGGCTTAAGCGTGACTGTTATGTCGAGATTAGTTATAAAGTGAAATATTATAGCGTATGACAAGTTTTTTAACTATAACGATAAGTTAGCGTTATTGACTAAGCTTAAGCGTGATTTTTATATATAACACTACTCCTAGGAATTGAAAACAAATTGGTTTAAAATCCACTTATTCTAAAGTAATAAGTAACAATGTTGGCCCAAAGAAATATAAGAATGAGTTAGAAAGAAAAAGTGGAAAATCGTTCAGAAAACGATGACATCATTTCGATGTCTGGAATATGATTAGAACTAAATAACATTATTAGGAATTAGAACTAAAATTCGACGATGTCGAATGTATTAAAGTAAATTATTTTAGGAATTATAATCTGATAGGATAGCTAATATTTAGTTTTAAACTAACAAATTATAATAGGATATGTAATCAATATTTAGTTATAAACTTGATATTGATTTAACAAGAAGTTGACTTAGAAACCGAGTTTATAAATTGGAATGGGAATATAAATTATGAAAGAGATTTCAGTAAATAAGATAAGGGTATTTATTACGTGAATAAAGAGCTATTTGATAAAGGAGTTCAGATTTCTATAACAGGGATGATATTCACATTTAAAGTAATTAATGTTTTAAAAGTGAACGTTTGGCAAATCAAAATGTTTATAATGAAATTGGAAATATTTTTCCAATG
Organism: Allium sativum; assembly: GCA_030737875.1. Taxonomy (NCBI): domain Eukaryota; kingdom Viridiplantae; phylum Streptophyta; class Magnoliopsida; order Asparagales; family Amaryllidaceae; genus Allium; species Allium sativum. Next base: position 1,037,126,329 of record CM060916.1, on the reverse strand, counting down.
TAAATAGGGTATATTATCCAAGTGTAGAAAATAAAGAATGCGAAAAAGAATGGAAATGTTCGAACGTAAATAACGTATATTTTCTGGAATATGGAAGAATAAAGGTTTATAATAACTGGAAATGTTTTCCAAGGAATATGAAGGGCTAAACAGATTTTGGGAAATATCTGGGAAGATATGGGAAACTAGAAAATAAATGTTAAATAAAAAGGGTCGTGGTTTTGTGAAGTTTAGTTGTACATTTGAATGGATGTTTGTTTTACTTCGATAGTTAAGTAACCGACTATCGAAGTGTTTTGACCATCGTTGTCAATACGGAGAGACCGGTTGGATCTATTATCTGAAAACCACTCCATATAGGAATAAGCACTGCGAATTATATTATGCTGAAAAAATTGAAGACGGAGTGAAATGCAAGGGTCGTCCTGTTCCATAATGGTGCTTTCCGTTTGTCCAGTCCCAGGACAACTTGTATGGACGAGTGTCTGACAGGGTATACCTAACAAATCACGTACGATTAATCTCTTAAAGGTATTACGTCTGGTGGCGGAGGAATTCGTTCCTTTTAGCTTTTTATACCCGTGATATTTTTGGAAATCGATTTGTGAATTGACGGGTTTGATGATGTGGCATTCAAAGTGAATGGTGATCAGATGTTCTGAAGATAGACGTAGCCTCTAGCCTCATAACCAAGAAGTAACAAAAGTTGGGCTAGGCAGCATGGCTAGTTGGGTCATCCCCAAGCAGGGTTTATTGTCACCAGTCTAGAGAAAATTCATATTTGTTCTTCTTTTTGATTCTGTATCTTCGGATTACGGTTGGATGGCCAACAACCGTAGGTGGCAAAATATTCGATACACTCAAGCTAAATGAGTGGTCGATCATGTGTGGCCGGGTTGCAAGACGTTCTTGTTGAACCCAGGTGTATACCCTCTAGAGTACACTGATTGGAAGGTGCTCCCATACCTTGATTGTTGGAATCCAATCTCCAATATGCGCCCTGCGGTTTATGATTTTATACCATATATATGTGGAGCGTGAGATGCAAGTGTTCTGCTATTTGGATATTTATTTAATTAGACATTATTATAATATCACTGGATTTTGATATCAAAATGGTTAGAGTTATAATAAGGTAAAAGCCGTCCATGTTTATGTGCGGGCTGGTCTTACTATAATCCTTTTGTTTCAAAAGGAATTTCAAAGTTAAACAGTATGGTTGGAATTTACTCACACCAGTCCCATGACTGACCCAGAGTTTACTTTGTTTGTTTTCCTTAAACTCTTGGGTGCCCAAATTTGTACGGGTAGTCAAGTGTTTCAGGATTTTACAGATTCACTTGGAGGAGCTCAAAAGCAGGAAGCTTCACCATTAGTTATTTAGAGATTATTTCCGCTGTGTTGTATATAAGTGATACTCTGATATGGTATGTGTGTATATATATATATATACATACAAATTCAGATTTGTATTTCAAGATTATGTTATATAATACAATTTATTCATTCCGCTGTGAGTTTCGTGTTTACTCTGATTCTGTTCATTTATATTCTTCTTCTTCTTCTATTCTATTAGTTCTACCTTATCTTCTCATCCTCTTAATTCTTTTTATTAATGGTCTGAATTTTCGTGCACTTTGAGTTGAATTTGTAGGATATTAGTCAGCTCAAATTGGTACGGATTTTCGGGCCTCTACACATAACCAGTTTTTGAGGCGTACATGATTTATTCTACTAGTTTTTGGTGGTGCTTGTGAGACGCATTTCATGGATATACTGTTTTATTTAACATGAGGCATTTTCTCTTTTTATATCGCTATAACAAAAGTACCATATTACAACTGTCACAAAATCCCAGTTGTAATAAAAGTTTTTAACAACTTTTTTTTTGAAAGTTGTAGTAAACTAGTTTTCAATAACCATTTTATTCTGCAAGTTGTAATACATGTCTGTTACAAATTTTCATTTTTGCGAATTGTAATAAATGCATATTTAAAAAAAATACAAAATAGTTTTTACTAAAAATTAGTAATTAATAATTAATTTATATCAATGATTAAATGAATAATAAATATTTAATTAATAATTTATAAACGACAATTATTATTAAGTGATATTAACTAATAATTAATATTTAATAATTTTTTATAATAAATAATAATTAAATGTTAAAAATCAATATTAAATAATAATGATAAATAATTGAAATAATAATAACTGGTAACTAATAAAATAATTAATATTAGATAATAATAATTAAATATTTAACAAAAATTTTGTTTGTATAAAACCATTAATGTCATCAAAATTTCTATTTCTTGACTGTTTGTACGCAGAAGTACAAAAAAGGTTTTATTTCAGTTCAAGTCATGTCTACGTACAGAAATTTTAGTTTCCCTCCGAAACCCGCTTTCAACATATACCGAAATTTCCATCTTCCCTCCATACAGCGAAACCCAACCATAAGTCCACCTAAACCTAAATAAGATTACGTGACCCAACCAAAAAGAAAAAAAAACTCTTTCAATCTTCAATCGCCGCCTCAAGATAACTCTAGCTCTCACGATCTCGAATTCCCTCCTTGCCTCTGTTTTGCCAACTCGCTTTCATCCTTTTGTAGCATCCTCGCCTTCATCTTTTCGCTACCGCCACGTCTTCGTCCTCAACCCACCTTGCTTCGCCTCTATACAGTGGCCTGCTCGCCTCCATTCTACCCTAAATGTCTCAATTTGGAATGGTGATGCTGAAATCTGAACCACTATTATGAGAATTTTCTTCTTAAACTATATTTTTTATTTATTTTCTGCTAATGCTTGAAATTGCGATGAAGTTGGGGTTTGGTTTCAAGCCGCAGAATAGTCCAGCTCTTTCGTGAGTTGAACGGTCGTCTTTTATTTATTTTTATTCATGCCCATCTCTTGCTTTTCTACTGTTGTGAAAGTCAATCTTTTTCTCCTCTCGATTTCATGTCTATAGTTTAACGCCATACTTGATTTTGTGGGAATTAGATTTTGCATTTCTCATAAATTGGAATCGAATTATCGCATTTTTCCATATCTCACTGCCACTGATTTCAATTTCACAATTAACGACTAGGAAACAGATGGCAACTCAGGGAGTTGAACATATTGAAAGCCAAACCCTGCTTCAACTTTGAATGTCGATTGTAAACTGATGGTTATTCATACAAGGGACATAATATCCAGTTTGTAAAGGTACCGACTTTGTGAAATTTTAGAAGGATTTGATTGATTTTATTTTTTTGATTTTGTTTTTATTTCTTTAGTTTGGTTGAACTTTTTTCCTCTAATTTTAGTTTTAAATTATAATCAAATTGGGATGAAACTACTTAATCGATGCTTGCTTTATCGTGATATCTAGATTTGCATGTTCTAATTTCTAATTTTAGTGAGTATTATGCTGAGTAGAACAAAGCATGTCACTGCAAGTGCCTGCGATTCTTGCAGGCATTTTTGGAATTTCAATAGCTACTTTTCTTGATATTGGGATTGGATTATTTGTTCTAAGGTATTTGTGACCAAATTTCGATGCAGAATCAATTGACCACTATGATACAATAGCAAACAGTGATTGAGTGAGATAAAGTAATGGTTGCATTCAGTTTTAGCTTCCTGGTACTGTACATGTAGGAAGGCAAGTTCAATTGTATTTTGATACATTGCACTTTCTTGTGTAGCTTTAGTTGGGTTACATGGAAAGAATAAACCAATTTGGATGCTCCATATTCCTTTCACTGTTTTACATCTATAATGTAAACAAATCAGATTCTAGTGTTTTTTCTTGTTTCCTAGGAAACTTAAATCATTTTATACTATTCTGATAAACGATTGAAGGGCGTTTGTTCACACATACCACTTGCTTTAAATAGTAAATCATTGTCTATACTTTAAAAGCTGCTTTCAGTAAACTTTTTTTCCATGGGTAAATGTAAACTAATAAACACCTTTTTCATCAATCTTTTAATAGTAAGAGATGTCAGTTACTGGTATACTATTACTAATTCTAAGTTCACATTATCTCTTATGATGCTTCTGTTTTAGCATTCATCAGCCAAGTGCCTGCGCTACTTGCCAGTAGTATTCACGAATATGATATGTTGTGGGAAATAATATGCAACTGAGGCTGAGGTTAATCACCATCATTTGTACTTAATTTTGTCTTGTATCTATAGTTAATGTTGTTTAAACTACATTTATGTTAATTATATCAAGTGTATTGGTTTGTAAAGGCCACTGTATGGCCAATTCCTTACTGACCCCATATCTTTTAGCTAGTAACTAATGATTGTAAGCAAATTAATCACTATCATTAGGATAAGACTGCGTTGTTGGACAAGCTGGTTTTCTTGAATTCAACTTGAAGACAACTGTAAAGAAACTGAAAGGTATATGTTCCTGTTAAATAAAGAGCGGCTTTCAGAAGCCAATATATTAACATCAAGTCTACGTCCATGAAAGACTTGGATCAGACCATCTTTAACCAAGGAGACATCGGTTGTTTGAGACATAGGTGCATGACATATGCTCGTAGCAAGTTCAATTCTTTTATAATATTGTATTGCTTAGTTTAATTTAGTCCAATTATAATACGATATTACAATCAATATATCTTGTCTTCTAGAATAATAATGTCTTCTAGAACTGTTTATACTTCATATTATCATATCGGTTCATATTTATTTATAGAAATATTAACATTGAATGCTGCATAGCTTCTGTTACATTTTATAGCTTAGGTTACTTCATACTTTAATATACTTCATTCTTATTGCTTAATATGTTTCTTCATATAGTTTAATTTAAGAACTCCTATAGCATTGCGAGAAAATCTCAAATTCGTTGGAAGTCAACTCAAGGATGAATACCATTGCAAGACTAGTAGCATTGCGAGAAAATCTCAATTTCATTATATTTGTATTACTCCTAGTGATGTATATTTATGAAAGATGACTTCAAGTCATTTGGATTTTGGAGTCTTGGATAATGGACTTTGTAGTTTCTTTATGTACTTGAGATACTTGTATGATTTATAAATTCAGCGTATTATGTAAAAAAATAATGAGAGCTTGAAAATTCTATTATATTGTTTTGGTTCATGTTTTAAGTTTGTTTGATATCTTCAGTTTTGTAGATAATATGTTCTGAAATGAATTCTTTTATTAGTAATATGTATATAATTTGTTCATATATTACAACTGTAAAATAATACTTTTAATAAAATATATTACAATAGTTATAAACAGTTGTAATAAAGTTTATTACAACGGTGAAAAACAATTGTAAAATATACATTTCACAACGGTGTCGCAACTGTGCAAAATAGTTGTAAAAGAGTTTAGTCTATTACAACTTCTTAATATACGACGGTTGCCCCACCATTGTAAAAAGTCTTTTACAATTGTTTTCCATCGTTGTAATATGGTTAATTTGTTGTAGGGTATATTCATAACCAATTTTGGCGGTGTGTCAGAGATACACTAGATGGATTATATTATTTACTTGTGCATACTATGTAACTAGTTTTGGTGGCGCCTTTGAGATGCACTTGATGAATTATATTATTTGTTGTGTATACTCTATAAATAGTTTTAGTGGTGCACTTGAGATGCACTTGATGGATATATTGACTTATCTTAATTTGAGTTCATTTGCTCTTTTCAAATCCATAATCAGAATTGGTGGTGCTTTTGAGACGCATTTGATGGATTCACTAATCTATTTAAGACAATGTCTTATAACTCATATATGATTTATAGCCAGTATTAGTGGTGCTTTTGAGACGTACTTGACGAATTAAGCTAATTTATTTTATAAGGATGAGCTTTTTTACTTTTAATGGGTCCACAACCATTAGTGGTGGTGTCGGAGTAGAGCACTTGATGAACCAACTGACTTGTGAAGGTGGACCACCTTCTATGAGAGACTTGAGCTCTCTAGAGCACTCTTGAATTCCCAAGGTAGGCGCTTGGCGATTAGAAGCACATATTTATCGCGAAGTTTGTAGAATTGAAAGTGTAGTATTACAGTGAGATTCAACCCAAATATTTATAATTCAAGAAGAAGTCACTACATAAATTAAGTTTTGAACTCACTTCTTTAAGTATCAATTGAATCAAAAGACATTGGTACTAACGTATGAACTTTCTTCTTTCCCAGGCTATTTTCTCCATCTTATTTGATTTTTTTTGCTTATTAGTGGGGGATTTTTGGATAATCAAAACAAAAACCCATTCTTTTAGTTATTTTTCATTTAGCATTCCTCACTAATATTAAAATATTGTATATAATGGAGGTTGATAATTTTAATTTATTAATGTATGAAAGAGAAAATTTATGTATGTTTATTTTCGCTACTTCTCATTTTCTTTCTCTAAAAAGGGAATTTGTTTAGAAGTCTTTCGATTACTTGACTTCCTGCATTCTAAATTAATGAAAAACCATTTTTATAAAGGCTTATTTATTGAGATTGATTGGTGTAGCAGAAAGGAGACTTTCATATTTATTTCATCCTCTCTTATTTCTCTCTTCCAGAAAAATCAAATTTTTTTTATAGAGAATTATCTTCTTCTTTTTCCCCCTTCAATTTTATCCAAAATAAAATTTTTCTCTCAATATATCTAAAATCCTATGAGGTTTCTTTTACAAATTTCTAATCTTTCAACCTTGAGTGCACAATTTTGATGGATGGTTGTGCTAATTCGAGGGAGTGTATGGCAATTATTGTTTGCAGCATAGTCAGTAGCCTCGTCCATGACACAATTTCTTCATTCCCTCTTTTATGTTTCTATGCATCAATTTTCCGACATAAAATAAACTTTTTTTCTTTCTTTTGATGTGAAGTTAAGGCATTGGCATGACCCCATAAATTATAATGTAACGCAATGCATACATTATGCCTTTAGCCCTTATTGGTTTACAGAAAGCATGGATTGAAGAATATTTCTATGCCATTCTCGGTCTAAAAGCTATATTCTTAAATCTAGTTATACCAAGCCATCTCTTTTTGTGAAATTCACTCTTAAATGATGAAAGAATGAGCTTTTAAACCGTCCGATTGCAAGTCTGATATAAAAATGTTTACACCTTTTCAACATACTGGTAGCATTCACACATCATCCTTGCACAAGGTTACATGCCTAAACACACATGTACAACCTGCATTTTCTCCTCCTGTGCTATTGCATTTTACAACAACTATTTCTTTATTTATAAATTTTGGTCTCAACTAATTCAATCAGTTGACGAAATGTTGAATAAAACATGTAACAGATTTACAATTGCAACAGAACAAGTACAGATACCAATATAAAGTAGCTACTCTCATATTAATACATAAGTTACATCAACTACGATAATCTTTAAAAAAAAGAAAATTTTCTTTTTAAAAGCCTAAAAATAATTTCTTATGCTCAAAAGGATCACTGCAACTTATATCCTTAATTTCATTGTTGAGACAAGTCCCGATGTTTATAAAATAAAATCTATATAAAATCTTAAGCGTCCACCTTCATATTATCAAATGGTTTTGTGATAATTTAGGGTTCTCTAACATAGTATCAGTGTGGGTTTAATTCGTGTGCACATAACTGCCACACTTGTCCATGTCACTCAATAAGATCCATGTGTTAGGCTCAGGATATGCCACACGTGCGGGGCGTGTTGAGACAAGTCCTACATCGGAAAAATTTATAAAGGGTGCTACTATTCACACCCCAATTTACACTTATGGCCACCAAAACTAAAAGTACCACGAATATTTCAAATTTCCTTTACTGGTCATTGTCAAAATTAATAACCTGAAAATGGAGAGGCCACCAGCACCTTCTCTACACGTACGCTTCCTTCCTCACTTACATCATGCATTTATGTCTTTTGAGTCATTTGATCGAACATCTTGCATCATATTACCACAACCATCATGTTTATCATCCAATTTATCATCATTCAAGTACTTTATCTATCAAACGACAAAAAAAAGTTAATGTATCGATTTGTAAAAGAAGATACGTAAGTTATACGGATAAAAACCCTACAAGTCAAAACTTACATTGTCATTCCCTATTACAACATCGTCAAATTTAATGTCCTCAAAGCTTGAAATTTCCAACGAAGTGGAAAAAATATCCTAAAATCCAATGGAAAACCCTAACTATTAAAAAAACCATAACAACATGTTCTATAACATAATAGAAAATAATAAAAATCAAGCAATTCTAACCTCTTTTTTATCTTCATCTTCCATCTCTATTAGGCACAAAAGAATATCTGCTTTTTTTAGGGTTTGAGGTTAGAAATTGTAGAGAAGTACATGTTTTTCTTAGGAGAAGTACAGTGGTGAATAATTGAGTGAAAGAATAATATATGGTGGCCAGAAGAATATAAGATACAATCATTTGTATTAAATTTAGAAAGGTGGCCGGAAGTGTAAATTGGGGTGTGAATAGTAGCACCCTTTATAAAATATTAAGAATTCACCCTTCATATTGCCAATTTGTTTTGTGATAATTTGTGGTTCTCTAACATTCATCAAGTGTTATTATACTTTAAATATAAATTGATAGTGGATGCTCTACCAACTGATTATCTATTTCATTTGTTTTAATGTTTTATTTCAGCATGGTTATACAGTGAGAATGCTTAAGCACAATAAAGTTCATCTTTTATGTTTCATAGGATAATAGTATATTTACTTAACCTAATATTCTCCATAACTAAACAGTAACCATATTAAGCAACATGTTTGAAATGAGTTTCGAACATAACTAACACAAATGAAAAAGCATGCAAATAATTATTTACGTAGCATATAGAAAAGTGAATGCTATATTAGGCATTATCTTCGAACATTAGAACTAAAGTTAAAATTCCCTTTAAGTGGATGGTCTCCTTTTTATTGTATTGTATATGAAAAAATCTACAACATAAAACATAATAACAACACTGTTCCATTGGCTTGTCATACCTCTAACTTCATCTATAATTAATTATCATCATTATTATTATTATCATCATCATCATCGTCATCTTTTTAGAACTCACGTTATTATTATTATTTTTAAAACCTATAATTCATTTTAAAATTTTGTTTCGAAATGTCCCATCCTAACATTTAAGGGTCTCCATCGAAAACATCGTTCACAACTAGAATTTTTAAAGCACTCAATGAATAAATTAACACAACTTTGAATTATTAATACATTTTTGACCCACTTCACAAAATTAGATTCATATTTTTGTTGAATTACATAATTCTTTGTATGAAAAATGCTTATTTATTATTTTATTTTTCTTTATGATATTGGTTCATATATCATTTTGTCATCCATAAACAATGATAAACACATTACTCAAACAAACAAACAAATGCCTTTAGTGAAAAGTTATCTATTAGCCTTCACTGCAAAATTCTAATCTCTATTGGATCATTTTATTTATATTCAAGCCAGACAGCCCACAAAGCATTCAAGACTTCGCTGTAAAAACATATATATATATATATATATATATATATATATAATATATATATATATAGTGTTGCTAAGGGCACCCCAATATGTTATTCCTAATACCGTGACTAAAAAATACCACAAGAATTAATATTACACTCTTATTAATACCACACACTTAAAAAATAAGGTCTACCACACTGTTTTACCCTATTTCTATTTCGCTCGATATTCGTTCGTCCTCATTTCTAAAACCGATCAACGAACTAAACCATAGATCTATAACCGATCAACGAATTCGACGCTGCAATGCCAAGGAATATACAATAGCCGTGACTAAGGTTTGAATTAATCAAACTAGAAGAGAAAATGAAAGATTAGGGTTTTTAGATCACCAAACAACTGAGAGATTATCGTACGAAATTGATTTTTCCTGCGAGAGATCCGAAGAAGACAACGATTACGGAAGATTAGGGTTTTTGGATTAACTTAGTACATGATTAGTTTGACAAATAATGATTGAATGAGAGATTCTAATGGAAAGGCAACGTGGTATTAGGAAGCATACAAAATTTAATGAGTTTTATTATTTTAATCGCGGTATTAGGAAAAACATATTGGGGTGCACTTAGCACCACTATATGTATATATAACTAACATACATGTACACAATCTCAACGCAAAACAAGAAGCATGTGTGCCATAACATAACAATACACAATGTATAGTAATAACAAATATCGCAGAGTCAATAGCAACGATAATACATAATATCCAATACAACATCTCGATATACGCACAAGAGTTCATGCAATACAAAATGATAATCTATTAAATTAAGGTGGAAATTAGGCTAACGTCCTTATTATGTTTTGAAATTAGAACGAAACAAGGATTGTTTAAAATATAAAGCGGGTCCCTAGAATTCATGTTACGTGTTTTTCACAAAAAAAAGTGCGCTACTGTATTAAAAAAATATCGAAAAATTGCAAATATTCCTGGAAGACCACAAAAAAAAAAAAGACTTGCATAGTATGCAAGTATACACAATAGTTGCACACATGTATGCAAGTATTCCTGAAGCAGTTTACACTGAAAATCTGCATGAATTCTTGCATACAAGTATGCAAGTATTCTGAATACATGCATAGATGTATGCAAATAATTCATGAAGGTTTCATATTGAAAAAATCTGCGTGAATACTTGCATGCATGTATGCAAGTATTTTGTTTTCTTGTATGCATGTATGCAAGTAAAAATGAACTGATATTTGTGCCTGCAGATTGTTGCATACATGTGTGCAAGTATTCTCTTTTACTGCATACATGTATGTAAATAAATATGAACTGATTTGCATGCCTACAAATTATTGCACACTTGTATGCAAGAATTCTGTATTGCTTGCATGCATGTATGCCAAAAGGCCAACGCAGATGCAACACTGAAATAGTTGCACAGATGAATGCAAATATTTCATATGTATACTTTGATGCAATTAACTGCAATTTCATTGTTTTTTGTTTTTGGTGCTTTTTTCAGTTGTTTTTTGGGCTAAATTTACGTTTACGTGTTTTAATTAAATACGAATTTATGTAATTTATTTTTATTTTTTTATGAATTTTCGAAAAATAGGGACCTAAATTATAATAAGTTTTGGACCGGACCTGAGCCTAATTTCCAAACTTAACAGGGACCTGTGTCAAACGCACCCTAAATTAAATATATGTACTCCTCCACGCTTAATAAAATACAAGCTGGTCTCAATGCCCATGCATTTGTAATATCTTGGACTGACCCAGGTAATAAATAAATTATAAACTTGTTAGGCTATGTCTAAATCCAACATAATTAAACATATGGCGTTTGGAATATGCTAGATGATAATAATGTAATGTTATCTCACTCAAGCCAATACGAAATGTCATCGTCCATATAACACATTTAAAATAGAAATCATAAAGTCAACAAAATAGGTGAATCACAAATATCAAAAAAAAAAAAAAATATTCGAACTTCAATGGCCTCTATAAGGATATATCACCATGTATAATCGGAATAGTAATTAAATAAGTCTGAATATAACTCCATCTCGGTAAATCAGAAATGGCATCTACATTAATATAAATAACTATCACAAAATAAAACCGTAGAAACGACAACACATGCCAATGAAGAATATAATAGGCAACAAATGCTAAAAATAGATAAATAACTACAAGGTAAATAATTAATACAAATAAGTAGTGTTTGGCGGCACATGCCAATAAGATATAAAATAATACATAATAGTAATATGAAATAGGCAATATACGCCAAATAAAAATAATAGGCGACATATGACATGAGCCAAACAATATCATTTTGTTTTATTTTTAGATATCTTATCTTATAAATAAATTATTACACATACATCTTTAATATTCCTAAAAGATATTTAAATTACAAAAAAGTGTTTCATAAAGAGGTTTAAGAGTGCTTAAGTGGCTTGATCATGTTGTTTGTATAAACTTATGGAAAGTCATTAATATTGTATTTAATACTAGAAGATGGCGATTCGTGAGGGTTAAGAATGTTGTCTAAGTAAGCTCTAGAAGAAATAAAGTTATAAACTTCCATATTCACTCTTAATAGAGTGGTTAAGTTTAAAAGGTTGGAACATACATGAAACTTGATTTCCATAAGTGGTTGCTGTTAGAATAAACTTGGTGAGATTGCTCGTGAAGTATCTTAAAGATCCACAACTTCGTATGATTTGAGATCCCAAGGGGAGAAGTATTCTATGAAACATCTCTACCTCTAATAATTTAATATACAAGATCCCCCTCGGTGGACTCCTTTGTATAGTATGCCAACTTCTAAAAAGAACCATACTTGAGTGAATTAGCAACTCATCAATTCATTTTAAAGAGTTTGAGATCGATAAGTGATTCACTTAGCGAATACCACTTTAAAACTAGTCTATGTATTGAAAGCGGTTGTGATGTGGAATGTTATCGAGATGAATTATTTATCCATGGTTGAATCAAACGGAATGATCAACGTTAATATTTCAGACTTATACTATAGAATTGAACTGTCCACCCTAAGGTTAATTCCAAGAGAGATATTAACATTAACAGCTGCCAATCGGGCTATGTGGAAACCATAGAGTTGATTCTTGTTCTCTTCGAGTTATAAAGACTCGTGTAAGAGATGTCGTACATAACCTCGATATTGAGAACTTGTGAATAAATAAATGATCAAAGAAGCAAGTAAAGAATAAAATCACATACAAGATTTAAAGTGGAAAAACCCTTTGCGGGAAAAAACCACGGGAGAAAGGCAAACTTTATTGATTTAATTTATGGAGTTGTTACAAGCTTATTCAACATATCAACCATAGCAGTAAATTTATATTCTACTTTCATGCATTCAGATAAGGAGAGAAAGAATAAAAATAAGAATATTCTTTATCCTTCAATGAGGTTGCTGCATTTATCTCAATCAAGAGAGTAAATTAAAATCTCCTTTATCCTTTTGATGAGGTTGCTATAAATGTCTCAATCAAGAGAGAATCTTCTTTATCCTTTAAATGAGGTTGCTGAAAATACCTCAATCAAGGGAGTAAATTAAGGAACTAAATAATATTCTTTAGGTGACACATCAGCTGGACCAATCCTCAATCAAGAGAGTAAATTAAGGAACTAAATAATATCCTTTAGATGACACATCAGCTGAACCAATCCTAATGAGAATTTCGGATCACAAATTAACAATCTCCACCTTGAGACGAATTCTCATCTTGAAGTAAAAAATGAACTCCTTCAACAAGTAAATATCTGCCTTGCTCCAATAGTCCCTAAAGACTATACTGTAACACCAACCAAGCTTGAGCAAAGCTCAAACTTAGTAATTGGAACTGGCTTTGTCATCATGTCAGCGGGATTGTCATGAGTACTTATCTTGCAAATTTTAACACCACCTTTAGCAATAACATCTCGAATGTAGTGATACCTCACATCTATATGTTTAGTTCTCTCATGGAACATTTGATCCTTTGTAAGGCATATAGCACTCTGGCTATCAGAAAATATAGTAATGCAAGATGTATCTCCACAAAACTCAAAATATAAACCTCTAAGCCAAATAGCTTCTTTACATGCTTCAGAAATAGCCATATACTCGGCCTCAGTAGTTGATAATGCTACTGTAGTTTGCAAGGTTGCTTTCCAACTTACAGCACAACCACCAATGGTGAAAACATAACCTGTTAATGATCTCCTTTAATCCAAATCACCTGCAAAATCAGAATCCACATAACCAACAAGTTCTTCTTTAGATTTACCAAACTGCAAACAAGCATTTGCAGTGCCATGAAGATATCTAAAAATCCATTGAACTGCTTTCCAATGCTCTCTTCCAGGATTGGCCATGAATCTACTGACAACACTTAAAGCATGTGATAAATCAGGACGCGAACAAACCATGGCATACATAAGTGAACCAACTGCACTAGAATAGGGAACTCTAGACATGTACTCAATATCTTCATTTGATTGTGGACACATGGCTGATGACAATTTAAAATGTGCAGCAAGAGGAGTACTTACAGGTTTGACATCAAGCATATTAAAACGGCGAAGCACTTTTCTAACATACCCACTCTGACTTAGGTATAATTTTCCAGAAGTTCTATCTCTTGATATCTCCATGCCAAGAATCTTCTTAGCATCTCCCAAATCTTTCATTTCAAACTCTCTACTTAACTGCCTTTTCAAATTTTCAATTTCCACCTTGTCTTTTGAAGCAATCAACATATCATCAACATAAAGTAACAAATAAATGGCTGAATGAGTAGTAATTTTCAAATAGACACAACTATCATAATTGGACCTTTTAAAACCTTGAGATAGCATAAAAGTGTCAAATTTTTTATACCACTGCCTAGGTGACTGTTTCAATCCATAAAGAGATTTCTTTAATTTACAGACAAGATTTTCTTTTCCAGGGATGATAAAACCCTCAGGTTGATGCATATAAATATCCTCTTCTAATTCTCCATGTAAAAATGCAGTTTTTACATCTAACTGTTGAAGCTCATAATCATGCATAGCAACAATACTGAGTAACATGCGAATTGAGCTATGTTTCACAACAGGGGAAAAAACTTCATTATAGTCAATACCTGGAATCTGACTGTAACCTTTTGCAACTAATCTTGCTTTGTACCTTGTCTTATCGTTTGGAGAAACACCTTCTTTTCTCTTGAAAACCCATTTGCAATGAATAGGTTTCTTCTCTTTAGGCAATTTGATTAAGTCCTAAGTGTCATTTCTTTCAAGTGACTTCATCTCCTCATGCATAGCATCCATCCACTTATCAGAATCACTAGAGATAACAGCCTCAGAATATGAAGAAGGCTCGGCAATACCTTCTATTTCTTCTGCTACAGCGCACGCATAAGCAACAACATTTGCTTCCTCAATAAACCTTCTTACTGGTTTTGGATTCCTTCTAGTTCTGTTTGTTGCAATAGATTGTTGCGGTGGTTGCATAACTGCTGGAGGATCCTCAACAATGGGTGCTTCATCTTGTCCCTCAATTTCTGCGTTTGATGTAGCATCTGTATCAATAATATGCTCCACCTGGACATTTGATTTCTGCTTACTCTCAACAAGATCATTAGTAGATGGAATATCATGTAACATAGCAGATTCATTAAACACAACATTTCTGCTAATTACAACCTTACTTGTTTCAGGATTCCATAATTTATGGCCTTTAACACCAGACTTATAACCAAGAAAAATGCACTTAACAGCTCTTGGCTCTAACTTTCCATTGTCAACATGAGCATAAGCAATACATCCAAAAACTTTCAATTCAGAATAATTTGCTGGAGAACCAGACCATACCTCAATCGGAGTTTTCTTACCAATAGCAACAGAGGGAGAGCGGTTGATGAGATAACAGGCTGTGGAAGCAGCTTCAGCCCAAAAACGTCTATCCAAACCTGCGTTTGACAACATGCAGCGAGCCTTAGAAATGATAGTCCTGTTCATACGCTCGGCAACCCCGTTTTGCTGAGGAGTGTGAGGTATGGTGTAGTGCCTAACAATGCCATCAGCCTTGCAAAATGAATTAAATTCATCTGAACAAAACTCCATCCCATTATCAGTCCGAAGCTTCTTTACCTTCCTTTCAGTTTGTCTCTCAACCATAGTCTTCCACTCTTTGAAAGCTGAAAAAGCTTCAGATTTATGTTTCAAAAAATAAGGCCAAACTCTTCTGGAATAATCATCAATAATTGTCATCATGTAACAAGCATCGCCCGTGGATGCTTTCCTAGACGGTCCCCATAAGTCTGAATGCACATAATCTAGAATGCCTTCTGTTGTATGAACTGCAGTGTTGAACTTCACTCTCTTATGCTTGCCAAAAATGCAATGCTCACAGAACTTCAGCTTGCCTGCGTTGTACCCATCAAGAAGTCCTCTCTTGTTCAACTCCTACAGACCTAATTCACTCATATGTCCAAGACGCATATGCCAAAGATTAGCAGTATCACAATCAGAAATATTATTTGAGATAACAGGGGAAGCATTACCTAAAACAGTAGTGCCTTGAAGATAATAAAGGCCATTTGTTTGCCTAAGATTTCCCTTCATTACAATAAGAGAACCATTTGTGACTTTCAAGACACCACCTCCACCTGAATATTTGTACCCTTTGTCATCAAGAGCACTTAAAGAAATCAGATTTCTCTTCATGTTGGGAATGAACCGAACATCTGTTAAAGTTCTGATTGCGCCATCAAACATCTTGATCTGAATAGAACCAATTCCTGCTACTTTACATGCTGAATCATCACCCATCAAAACTGAGCCAGCATCTTTTATGGGTTCTAAGGTTGTAAACCAATCTTTAATAGAACACATATGGAAAGTGCAAGCAGTGTCAAGTATCCATTCATCTTTAATCTCAGCACATCCAGCAAACACGGTAACAACAAGCATCTCATTGTCAGAACTATCATTACGAGCACAATTGGCATTAACTTCATCTTCTTTGTTATCTTTTGGTTTGTATGTGCCATTTCTCTTTTCCTTGTTCTGCAGCTTATAACATTCGGATATTTCATGTCCATCCCTCTTACAATATTTGCAAGACTTGTATTTGCCTCTAAATTTAGATCGACCTTTATAGGCATTGGAACTTTTGCCTCGAGATCCATTATTTGAATTTTTCTCCTTTGTCCTGCCACGAACGGACAAGCTTTCGGCTTGAGAGCTTGATCCAGTTGAAGACACCAGTTGTTTCATTTTCTCCTTGGCGTGCAAGGCTTCATAAACGTCATTTAGAGTGAGAGTATCATGACTATATAATATGGTATCTCTGAAATTTGAGTAAGAACTGGGCAAAGAACATAATAGGATTAAACCCAAATCTTCATCATCATATTTGACTTCCATTGCAGTCAAGTCAGAAACAATCTCTTTAAAATCAGAAATATGGTCAAGCAAATTACCTCCCTCTTGCAATTTGTGCAGAAACAGCTTTTGTTTGAGATGCATCTTACTTGTGAGATCCTTGGTCATGCAAATTGACTCCAGTTTCAGCCAAAGAGAAGCAGCTGTCTTCTCATTCAAAACTTCTTGTAAAATATTATTGTGTAGATGGAGCTGAATTTGCGACAAAGCCTTCCGATCCTTTCTCTTCTCATCATCGGTCCATAGATCAAATCTCTTGTTCCCGAATCCATCCAATGCATCATCATAATCAGCTTGTGCGAGCAACGCCCGCATCTTCACTTGCCACAATGAGAATCGAGTGTTTCGATCCAATAGCGGAAGATCATACTTTAACGACGCCATGTTGAATAAAACAACGCTCTGATACCACTTGTGAATAAATAAATGATCAAAGAAGCAAGTAAAGAATAAAATCACACACAAGATTTAACGTGGAAAAACCCTTTGCGGGAAAAAACCACGGGAGAAAGGCAAACTTTATTGATTTAATTTATGGAGTTGTTACAAGCTTATTCAACATATCAACCATAGCAGTAAATTTATATTCTACTTTCATGCATTCAGATAAGGAGAGAAAGAATAAAAATAAGAATATTCTTTATCCTTCAATGAGGTTGCTGCATTTATCTCAATCAAGAGAGTAAATTAAAATCTCCTTTATCCTTTTGATGAGGTTGCTATAAATGTCTCAATCAAGAGAGAATCTTCTTTATCCTTTAAATGAGGTTGCTGAAAATACCTCAATCAAGGGAGTAAATTAAGGAACTAAATAATATTCTTTAGGTGACACATCAGCTGGACCAATCCTCAATCAAGAGAGTAAATTAAGGAACTAAATAATATCCTTTAGATGACACATCAGCTGAACCAATCCTAATGAGAATTTCGGATCACAAATTAACAGAACTGACTAAAGACAGAGCATGATGCGTATGGTTTAGTTAAACCATAGTTAAATTAAGATATGGTATATTAACTTCATATTTAGAGTATGCTTATCGATGTGATTAACAAGAGCTGTTGATAGTAAAAGAAAACTTATAATCTTTTATTACTGAATGATTGAATAGTATGCAATGTACGCATGGCAGTGCTATTTATATACATAATGTATCAAAAATGACTATTGTAAACAACAACCTAGAATATTTGTAATTAGGTTTAAAGCCTATAAACTTGTGAATATATATTACATAATGTAATGGATGCGTCATATATTTTATTACCCCCCTCGAAAAGATTTAGGGTTTCTCCTCTCGTGTCCTCATCTTCTCATCACCACCTTCTACTTTCAATTCCCCTCTGAATTTGATGAAATTTTCTGGCCGAAAGGGGTTTAGTGAGTATGTCGGCGCGCTGGAATAGTGAGGGCACGTGATTAGTTTCCAGTTTTCCTCTGGCAATCTGCTCATGTTAGAAGTACAAATTGATTTCTATGTGCTTCGTACGTGAGTGCTGGATCGGGTTAGCTGAAAGTGAAATCGTACTCATGATATCACGCCAGATCGTTGGCTTCCTAGGGTTTTCAATTCGATGTTCATGAAGCAACGATCGAATCCACATGAGGTCAGCAGTAGTACCGACCACAGATTTGTATTTCACTCTGCACTGGAACACGAAACCATGGCCTGTTTTCTAGAACACTGGGAAATTGGATTTGGACCCATAAAGACACGGTATCCTGACGTGGATCTTCGATCATCATGATCGATGGCCCAATCGGCGTCGCTGAAGGCATGTATGGTGAGATTTTTACTGGCACACAATTTTACTCCATAATCTTGTATTTCTCTCGAAATTTCTTAAAATACGCTTAACGGCCTTTCAATGTTCACTCAAAGGGTTTTGCATGAACTGACACACTTTATTCACACTGTAACACAGTTCTGGCCTAGTAATAACAACGTACTGTAATGCACCAACTATGCTTCTGTATTGCTTTGTATTTTTGATAGCTTCACCTTTGAGTTTAGATAATTGTAGATTACTAATCATGGGTGTTGGTTGTAGCTTGGCTTTGTCCATATTTGCACGCTCAAGTATCTCATTGATATACTTCTTTTGTGATAAGATGATTTCTGAGTTTGACTTGTGTTGCACTTCAATTCCCAGAAAGTAATTTACTTCACCTATGTCTTTAACTGAAAATGCATCATTTAAGTATTTTATAATGTTGTCAATTTCAGTTTCGTTATTCCCAGTCATTAGGATGTCATCAACATACATTAGCACGTACATGATAGAATTTTCTTCAAATCTGATATATAAGGAACAATCTGATCTGTTAACTGTAAAACCCAGCCTTATGAAGGTCTCCTTTGATTTATTGTACTACACTCGTGGGGGCTTGTTTTAATCCATATATTTCTTTATGTAGCTTACATACGAGTTTATTTTTATCATCTTTATGATACCATTCTGGATGTGCCATATACACTTCCTCTTGTAGTTCACCATTGAGGAAGGCATTATATATGTCGACCTGTCTTATCTTCCATTGTTTACTTAAAGCAATAATAATAATTATCCTGATTGCGGTTGATTTTACAACTGGGGAAAAAGTTTCTTTAAAATCGAAACCATATTGTTGAGAATAACCCTTCTCTACTAACCTTGCTTTATGCTTGTGTGTGCTGCCATCTGAGTTCTTTTTCAACTTGAATGTCCACTTACACCTAATAATGCTCTTATGTTTGGGTGTTGGACCAAACTCCATGTGTTATTCTTGACCAATGCCATGTATTCTTCATTCATAGCTTGCTGCCATTTTTTTTACTTCTTTTAGCTTCTGCATAGCATGTAGGCTCTTTGTTGTTTAATGACACATTGAAGATCTTTGGCTTAAAAATCCCACTTTTGGCCCTAGTCACTATATGATGTTTATTCATATTTCTTGCTTGTGTTATATTCTCATTGTTATTTCCTGGTGATGAATTTCTGCCAAAATGTTGATTAATGCTTTCTTTTGCATTTTCGTTATCTCCATATTCATGTTCATCCATGACTGCATCAATGTTAGCATGCTGTTCATCATTGTCATACATGTCTGCTTCTGATTTGTCTAAACTATACCCAGTTTTGGTACTTGCTATGGTGTCTGCATCATTACCCTCTACTTGATCACTCTTGTCATCCATATTTATGTTCCATTCATTGAGTACAATTGGTTGTTGCATCATATTGTTGTTGTTGTTCACTTTATTAGTAGTCTTTATTCCTTTCTCTGTAAAAGGAAATACAGATTCGTTAAATACTACATGTCCGGAAACGTATACCCTCCCACACTCATCTAAACACATGTATCCTTTCTGATTATTTGGATAACCTAAAAAAGTACATAGTGCATATCATAAGTTTAATTTATGCTTGTTGTATGGTCTGAGGCAAAGGAAACATAAACAACCAAAGGTTCTTAATTATCTAATTAGGTTTTACCCCAAACAACATCTCATGAGGACTTTTATTTTTAAGAACCTTGGTGGGTAACTTGTTTATCAAGTGCAAAGATGTTGCAAATGCCTCTGCCCAAAATTTAAGTGGCAGAGTTGTGACATCAGTGTTAACCCTGTTTCAACTATATGCCTATGTTTCCTTTTTACAAGACCATTTTGTTCAGATGTGTGTGGGTAGGTTATTCTATGTTTTATTCCTTTCTCATTGAAAAAATTATTTAGTGGTTTGAATTCACCACCTCCATCAGTCTGCATTGCCTTAATATTATAGTTTGTTTGCTTCTCTATAAAAGTGACAAACTGTTTTGTTACATAGCAAGCATCTGATTTGAACTTGAGAAAGAATATCCAGGTGTACCTAGTGTATGCATCAACAAAGGAGAGGCAATACCTGGATCCTTGATTAGTTTTGAATGGAGATGGTCCCCGCAAATCTGCTGCAATTAACTCAAGAGGGGTATCATATATAGCCACATAATCAAAGAATGGTAACCTGTGACTTTTGCCTAATTGGCAGTGTGTGCAAACATAATGATCAGGTATGTCATCAGAACAGATTTTATTATCCGTTAATATTTGTTTTACAACTTTTATACTAGGATGTCCTAGTTTCTTGTGCCAAGTTTCTAGAACATTTTTCTTATCAACAGTACTAGATTCAATATTATAGCAGCTATTTCCACTGTTGTTCCCATTTCTTGTCTTGACAGAGTCGAATCTGTACAGCCCGTTATCCATTTTACCCTGTAATAGTGTATTTTTTTAAGTAGATCCTTAATTACACATAATTTTGGGTGGAACTCAAAGTATACATTATTATCATTGGCAAATTGTGAGACACTCACTAGATTTTCCTTTATATTAGGGACCCTAAAAAGATTATTTAAGTAAAGTCGTCTCCTGGCATTAATGTAACCATTACCATTGTGTGATATACTTGTAGTTTCACCATTCTGCATACGTATAACTTGCGTACTTGAGTAATTCTTGTTGCTAAGATTTAGATTTTGCAAATTGTTGGTCACGTGATTAGTAGCCTCTGAGTCAGGATACCAGTCATCGATGTTTAGATCCTTTGTCTTGTTCGAGTCGTCAACACTTTATACCTGAGATTTAGTGCTATCTGTACCACTTCTTTGCTGGTTTAGTTGTGCCATGTTGACATTAGAACCCCTTTGGTTGCTTTGCCCTTACTGACTGACATTATAGTCTGAGTTGAACCTAAAATAACATCGATTTGTCATATGTCCAGTCTTCTCACATATTTGGCATTTAACCCTGTTATTATTATTCCACCTACCACCCCTTCCTCTGCCGCTTGGTGTTGATTCCCTCTTTGGTATGTATTTTCTGGTTTGTTTTGATTGGAATTGTTTCTTTGTTGGTTCTTGCCTTTGGTAGTGGTAGTGAAGTTTACAGAAAATTCGGGTTGATTTGACTTTTTATGTTCAACTCTTCCCTCATGCGCAAGAAGCGTCAAGTGAACATATTATAGATCTGGAGTGGATCTTTGTGAAGCGATGAAAGCAACAACTGACTCATAATCATTGTTTAACCCTTTGGTTATGTATAACATGTGTTCACTTTTTGAAACCTTGTGTCCAGTGGTGCCTAGTCTGTCACATAATGTTTTAACCTTTGTAAGGTATTCACTCATTGGCATTCCTTCTTTCTTGATGCTCTAAAGTTGGTTGCGATAGTGCATGATTTTTGATGCACACCATGAATTGAAGATCTGCTCTATAGCAGTCCAAATTTCGTAAGATGTATTGTTTCCAATAATTTGTGATAATAAGTTTGCACTTATTGATGAGATTAGCCATGATGCAAGAAGACTATCTTGCTTTTGATACATTATGTAATCTTCATTGCTAATTATGTTGCCATCTTCATCGACTGTCATGGTAGGTGGGATATTGACAGTGCCATTGATGTACTATTGAAGGCCATAGCCTTTCAAAGCAGTTTGCACTTGGTATTTCCATAACATATAGTTATCCTCATCAAGAGAAATGCTGATAACGTGGCTTTTGTGTTTGACGAGGGTAATTGCTGATGATGAGGCTCTGTTGGTGTCAACTCTCGACGTTGTAGAACTAACAATCTCATTATTACCAGCTATATTGATTCAAGAAACGGTCAATATAGAATAAAAGAGAGAAAAATCAGGCTTATAGAATAAAAGAGAGAAAAATCAGGCTTACAGAATAAAAGAAAGAAAGATCTGGCTTAGATGACAGAAATCAATTTGCAACCAATCAGATTCTTATCAGATGATGACAAAGGACCTGCAAATAGATATGCGGGCAGAAGGTTGATGAAGATGCCAAAATCGGAGATCTTCTTGGCCAGGCAATCTTTTACAAAAGGGATGCATGAACCAATTGATGGAACACTCATATGGGATGGCGAAACAAACTCCTCTGTGATGATATGAAAATCTAGGATGACACAAGCAAAGATTTTGCAACCAAATGATTCCGAGAGGTAGTCTTCTTTTCAAATCCTCTCTGTAGTGTAAATCTAAGGTTTGGAAAGAATTATGATTTGTAATGTCGCAAGGCAATGAAGCTCTGATACAATGAAAGAAAACTTGTAATCTTTTACTACTGAATGATTGAATAGTACGCAATGTACGCACAACAGTGCTATTTATATACACAATGTAACAAAAATGATCGTTGTAAACGATAGCCCATAATATTTGTAATTGAGCTTGAAGCCCATAAACTTGTGAATACAAAATACATGATGTAATTGATGCGTCATATAGTTTATTAGATAGTTTGTTTCACACAATTCATATGAATATTGAGGCATGGACCCAGGCCCAGCCCAGAGGGCTGCCCACCAAGCCTTCGGGGTAGGGCAGCCCACTGGGCTGGAGCAACATAAAATTATTATTATTACTATAATATACATACATACATACATACATACATATATATATATATATATATATATATATATATATATATATATATATATATATATATGATATATCTAAGTGTAAAGGCAACATAGTGCAAGGAGGTAACATGTGGTAGAGCGGTAAGCATGTTGAAAGGTAGAGTTATAGTGTTGTTTGCGTGAGTTCAATACTTGTTGTGGATATGGTATTTTTTTCTGAAATGTTTTGTTCTAAAATTTACTAAATGGGCTTGGGCATTAACATTTTAGGGCCAGCTCTGCATGGGCCAAATATGTTTTCTTATGGAATATTTTATCTTGTGATATAAGACCTTCTAAAGGTAATTTCTGTTCCTCATGCATGAAGTTTCGCTTCAATTTACCGGAGACGTCTTCGTGAAAAATCCATATACAAACATATCTTCTCATCAGTTGTAGATGTACTTTTGATATTGTTGTATTACGGGACACAAGCAGCACCTCTATTTTGTTTAACTATTCTACACCATAGATCGTTATTACAACTTGATGGTTCGTGTATTAAGCTGATGCTTCGTATATGTGCTCCATTGTCATTCATCGTAAGAGCACGTTATAGCAGGAGAGGTGAAATCGCAATTTTGGCTGGTAATAATTTTTTGTCGCTCTCACTTCCCAACGTTAATTCCTCCTTATCCCTCCCATTTAAGTCACTCCCATGGCGACAAACATCGCATTTCCATTTCCCTTTTCCCCCTTCTTCCTATCGCCACTTTCCGCTCCGTCCAACCCCTCTTCCTCCACCGCCGTCAACCTTTCTCGCTGGAACAATGCCAATGCCGAACGTTTCCGATCCCAAGAGGAAATCGAACGCGAACTCCGCCTCTCCCGTCGCTTTAAATCCCTTTCCGTCCTCTCCCAAGACGATTCCCCAAAATCGAATCCCAATCCCAATTTTAAATCAAACGGCTCTCCCTCCTCCCCCTCTGCTCCATCCATCCCTGGCAGACGATCTAAGTACTCCAAACCGCCCCAACACCCCGCCTTCCAGAAATTCCACAGACGTCGTGATGACATAAGAAAACCTCTTCCTGAAGCTTCTGGTTTGGAAAGAGGGATAGTTTTGTCCGATAACGGGCTCTCTTACAAATTGGAAAATGCGCCTTTTGAGTTTCAGTATAGTTATACAGAGACGCCGAAGGTGAAGCCTCTGGCATTAAGAGAGCAGCCTTTTCTGCCGTTTGGGCCGGATGGAGTGAAGAGGCCATGGACAGGGAGGAAGCCATTGCCGGAGAGTAAGAAGAAGACACCGGAATTTGATTCATTTAAGCCACCTCCCGTGGGAAAGAAAGGTGTGAAGACTGTGCAGAATCCAGGACCGTTTTTGGTGGGGATGGGACCGAAGGTTGCAGCCATGAGTAGGGAGGAAATTTTGGGCGAGGAGTTGACTGTGGAGGAAGTTAAGGATTTGGTTAAAGGGTGTGTCAAGACGAGGAGGCAGCTGAATATGGGTATGTTATTAACTGTTTGAATTTGGTTCTTTCAGCTTGACAATGATGGTAAGTAGGACATTAGGTTAATATAGATCTATGTTAAAGAGTAAATTCGGTGCAATATTTGGTAATTATTCTTGATAAATATTATAGCTGATGAAACATATCAGTAATAAACTGAAGAGGATTGTTTGATCCCTCTGACATGCATGTTGCTTCGGCTCTACGGGATAATATGTTCCCTGATTGATATTGGTATGAAGACATAAAAATATTGAATAGTCATGCTTAAAGTAAATTTTAACCGTGCTATCCAGCCTTCTATATATTTAGTACTAATACTGAAATTCTTTTTGGTCTTTGTTATATCTGAAACTGTATTTAAAATAATTTTTGTATATCGGATATCTGCATCTACAGAAACATATGGATATCGGATTTATGAACAATAAACCAAGAAGCATAAAAAGAAACAGTTTTGGCATAAACTTTTTAGTCTTGTTGATTATAGAATTATGAAAAATAAATAAATATGATGATAATAAATAGTTTTGAACAGATAATATCATTTAAGTACATATATTACAAATTGTAAACTTAATAATATAATAAGTATATATGGTTTCATTGTACTACAACACACACACACACACACACACACACACACACACACATATATATATATATATATATATACACATATATATATGGAAAGTCTATTTAAACATAAAGTGGTGACACAAATTTAGACACAAATAATCCGAATCATTAGATTCTCCCTGAATTCCACCTTCTACATAAAAACAAACGAATCCAATGATCTTGAATTTGTATGTCTAGATTTGTGTCAAATTTTGTGTCTCAATAGCCATTCCCTATATGGGAAAAGTCTTTTTAAACACAAGATGGTGACGCCTCTCTTTCGTGGCACCCCTTTTGTTCCCCAATTATAAACACACTAATTAAATAAGTTAGTGAGGGGAAACAGAATTAGTACATCAAATTACAGTCATATTTAACCCAAACCATGTACAGCCTAACTATAATCTCATTTCTAAATGTCTAACTCCTTAAATAGTAACCAAACCTTGTACGTTTGGTTTTAAATGTTGATTTAGGACGTAATTCTAAATGTGGTAGGAAAATGAGTTAATATATTGGGAAGTTGACCGGGATGGCATGAAAACATCTTGTCTTTTGGAATAGTATAAAAAACATATGTAAATGAAGTACATCGGTAGTGGAATTTGGCAAATCCCTCCTTTTTTTAGCTGAAAAAAAAAAAAACAAATACATTGAGTTATCTACTGCACAATCATATCTGCTATTCTATTTATTTTTAACTCCAACTATCCATCCTTTTGTAGAATATGTGCATGTGGTGTATGAGAAGAGTAAGCATTTGGTTGATTTCAAACTACTACTCGAAAGATATTTTTATTTGGTTTTTTATTTTCTAGATTTTATATTAAAAGTACATTATTATGGAAAGTGTTTTATTAAGTATATTTATGATTTTGATAAATAACCGTCAGCTTATTATGGAAAGTGTTTTATTAAGTATATTTATGATTTTGATAAATAACCGTCAGCGTAGATTTTCGTTACACTTACTCCTTAGTGTTCAAGAGTTAGTTCCAAAGTAAAGGTTTTGATATTAAAGGTCGACCCGAAAGATATCAAAAGCCGAGAGTTGGTTTAGAAACAAAAAGCAGAAGGCATCAAAGAAAAGGACTTATAGTGACTTAGGAGATCTCATGTCCACTTTCGGTAGTTGCTCTTATTACCCTTTCTTATGCCCAGCTGGCTACAATCCTAATGACATCCATCAACAATTTCTGTTGTAAAAGCTTTGGTTGCAGTTGTCAGCTCATATTTCATGTCTCTTTTTTTCAATGCGTGGATCATATGTTTATATTTCATATGGGTTGAAAGTGCCGTGGATTGCCGACTTGGTTGATTGTCGAACCTTGATCATGCTCGTTTATTCACATGGATTGGTGTGTGATTCTTGGGAAGAGCATATAGTATTGCGGATGTGTTAGCCTCGTTCAATGTATGATTTGGTTTGTTGGGACACTCTTGGCCATAATTGGTTGCTTGAGCCCATTGCATTTGATTTGCATTTATGGTGACTTTGCTTGCAGATTGTGCTATCATGTGGCGTGCTGAAGGGCATTTGGCGCTGAAATTCATTGTAATATATTGGAGCATTTGTTGTCAATATCTTAAGATTGGGAACTTGCATCATATGTCAAGCTTCGATTTTTGGCCTTGTATAGTCTTGGCATTGTAGCTAGGTCGTAGATGATAAGTATTGATTTGCATTTTGCATCCAATAGTAGGCATTTGATGGTTAAACTTCACAACTGAATTATTTACGGTGGAAGATTTCAGTTGTAGTCAAAAGGAGTAAATCTTTGGTATTTTTTGGTTTCTTTCCATTGGGTATAAGTTGAACAGCCCGCGCGCGCACACACATGCATACGCATGCACACACACACACACGTGCATACATACATATAACCATGGTGTAAAATATGCCCTCTAAAGTTTACTTCATATGGTTGAATACAAAATGAACTTTGGTAGATTAGTTAGAGTAAGACATGCACTAAGATATGAATATCCTTTTCATTCCCATGTTCATGAACAATTTACGCTTAACTTGAAACTGTTAATGCTTGTATATTGTATTATATTTTTGTGACTTTAAAAGAAGAGCTTTTTAAGCTAGGAAATCAACCATGACTATAAGAAATAGTTGCAGCTCGCGTGATGTGGTTTATTCTGGCTTAAGCTGAGAGCTGGGTTAACAATCCAAGTTGCCTCTGACTTAAAGACACTATTTTGGGGTTACTTGCTGGTACCATGAGGATTTTTTGTGGATGTTCTGCGAACATTCCGATTTGTCAATTGTGAATTTTGATTACTGAAAGTAATAATCGTCTCTGATTCCTTTCGAGGGCGTTAGCCCATTATAGATTAACTCAGTTGAATACTCAAATAATCGATTTTCTTTGTATAAACGTTATAAATTATTTACTATATGGTACTCAGTCCTTATTTTTATGATGATGATCTTTATTAAGATCTGTCAGTTTGATACGTGGATTGTGTGAGTCAAATTTACTTACCCATATACATAACTTTCATATATAAGTTGATAACTTTATATAAAAGTTTATGTTTTTGTAGCCGAAACCGAAACATTTTTTGTCGTAGAGTGTGACAACATGAAGTGCTGCTAAAGAAAAGTCATTTAGGGGATTTCAACATCATTAGGCTGCAGTATCCAAAGTCCAACTTCATTTTGGTTCTCAACATCACTAAAATACTGACGCTCGAGAGCAATTTGTAAAATATCTGTATGTGTGAAGGATACATTTGTGTGATATATAAAAAGTTGCAAATGCAAGTCATTTAGTTTCAATTTTATTTTTTCATGTCTTCTTCGTTGAGCAGTTGAGCGCTATTTACATGGCATACATGAGTATTAAAGTTTAGGATATTACGTGTTCCACGTTTGGAGAATTATATTATTTTCTGGTCTTTTAAGCCTGTAAGTAATGGGAGATATAACTTCGTGAAGAATTGATGTTCCTTGGAAATTGGATCAGAGTGGACCATTAACCAAATCTTTGGTATTTGGCATGATTTGCGGAGGACTATCTCTCTTTTCCAAAAGAACAATGTTTGACGCGTTAGTTATAGTATTGAGATGTGTTGATTGTAGTATCGAGACATTCTTTGCATGTATTCGGTTGTTAGTATTGACACTTGGTCTTTAAGTTCAGGAAGAAAGTCGGGTGATTTTTGTTTTGTTAAGCATCATTTTTTTTAGTGTGAGAGGGTATACCAAGCTTTTTGGATAGCATAGCTTCATGGCTATAGGCTAATGAATATGGTGTATGTCTCGTCGGTGTTTGTGTACTAGTTCTATATGCCCATAGGAATTACGGAATACGCTTGTCCAAGTTTCTTTTGCTTTGTTTAAGTGCTTTTTAAGGTGATCCTTGATTGTCTTATTTGCTGCCACAGCTCTGTTGGCATGTGTGTGCGTTAATGTGGATTATTTATGATTCCATTATTTTTGCAACATCATGGGAATTCTCGGCTTTCGAACCGAGTATTGTTGTTGGTGATGGTCTTGTAGGGTAGGTGGAACCATGTAATTATGTCTTCGATGACGAATTCAACCCTTTGGTAAAGTAATTAATGGCTAATATTGTAAGTTATGTCTCATTTTTGCCGCTGATCTTGAGCCTATAAGACAGACATCTCATTGGTACTAATTCACTAATAGGTGTTCTCTCTTTTTTTTTTTTTTTTTTTGGACCGGTCACATCTTTTTACGTATTTTATGACATCCTTGTACTTCTCGAAATTCTTCTTCTTTATTTTTTGGTTACATCTTCGTTTTTATAAAATTCCATAGATGATAAAACCGATGCATTGTATTTTATTCACCATGATTCACTTAAATTCAAATGTAGCATTTTTCAGATTAAATATGGAATAATACGGTGTCATCCAAATGAAAGTGACTTACGAAACTAAAGATTGCAAGTTCTTAATTTGAGTTTATTGTAATCATGTTACGACACAAACTCTTTTGGACGATAGTATACTTGGTTTTAAAAATTCTATAGGAATAAATTTGAACTCTTGAGCATCTCAGCTGTTGACAAAGTTGAATGCCAGACTCCTGCACTTTTATCACGCACTACGCTTTCTGTGTTGCAATTTAAAAGCAAGCAAGCAATTGTTTAACTAATTTTGAATACAAATCTAAACTTGGGTCTTTGGTTTGATAAGTCTTGAGCACTTGGTTGAAAACGAGTATTTACTGTAGGCCTATCATCGATGCAAATAACCATCTTGAGGCTTACTATTGAAGATTCATACTCCACGTTTGTTGTCAGGAATCCAAACTTAAAAGCATGGTAATTTTGGCGATTATCTGGCATACTCAATATAAATCTACCTCTGCCCTTTGTTCATTTGATGTACCATCTCTAAGCAATTGACTGCTAAGTTTTACGATATTCTCATCTTTTAAGGTTAAGCCTTTCGTCCTGTGTTTTCAATTATGAAATAAGCGATAGCTTGATTTTTGATAGGATTTCCCAGAATATGAGAATTATCATATCGATTTAGTTAGTCATTCAGATGCCTTGGATTGGTTGAACATTATCCTTAGAGGTTGACCAATAGAAACTTTGATGGGATGTGATTGATAGTATGACCCTATGTAGTCGTGACAAAAAACGCAAAAAAGACCAAGGCTTGCACCTTGCGCCTTAATTGTGCTTTTTTGTTGGTATAAAAACTGCACCTAAAACCACTTGTCAATATGCACTTTTGACAATAAACGATCGCATGTGCTTGCAATTTTAAAATAGAACTTTCATAAGTTCACATCACAAACCAAAATAACTAGTTGGAAAGTGGTTCAACCTAAGTTTACAACAACGAAATACTAAGTTTCAGTCACTCATATCATCATCTTCAAAGCTATCGTCATTCTCGTTATTCAAACCATGTTCGTAATCTCCATCCTCTTTCAAATTATAATCTAAGTTCTCCTTCAAAATATCATCAAAAGCAGCTTCTTCATTCTCAACAAGTGTCAATCTTAAGTTGAACTTGGAACCTTTTCTTTCCCTTGTACCTTGGCATGTTGTCTCTTTCCTCAGCTCCAGAGGTTCCTTGTACATCCCTCTATGCCAACGTATCGTCCTCAAAAATCAATTCATTGTCAGCATCTGAGTTTTGCTATATAGGTTTTTTTTTTTTTTTTTTTTATTTCGATTTGGACTTCGTATTTCCTTTTCAATTTCGTTCAGTTACCTGTCATTGAGTGTTCAACTTCGATACTGATATGGTTTGGGCTGGGCTGAAAATCGAACATTTCATTTTTCAAAAAAAAAAAAAAAAAAAAAAAAAGGAAGTAAAAAAGCGCTTCTTTTGCGGTTTGCTGTTTTGCGACTTTAGCTTTTGCGCTTCATTAACAGTTGCACATTGAGTTGCAAAAAAGCCCAACAGTTGTGCCTTCATGCCTTGACTACACTGGGATGATCAAAGTTTTCTTGTGGTGAAACTAGCCAATATATTACCTTCTCAATCCGTGGACAATGTTTCTTCAGGGGACTGTCTTTTGATTGCTTAATATACCCGCCATTGAATACCTCTGTCCTCTTGCATTACCGATAACTATGTAAATCTTCAGAGCTTTCTGACACTTGAAGGTCTATTTGATTTTTATACGCTTCTTGAGCAAGTTAAAGAACAAGATGCATTTATACTGTATCAACGGGTGACTCGGTTTAATGTGGCAACTTTACCATATAAAACTCATTAATTATTTGTTGTTGGTGGAAGGTTTTATATTTGTAATAGCTTTAATCTTCATGGGTTTGCCTATCCCTCGGGTGTTGACTATAAAACTGAAAGGAAAAATAAAATCCAAATTGAATATCAAAAGAACACTTTTGAGGATTCGGTTATATATTGTACCTGCATAATATACAGAACACCTCTTACAAGTCTTGAGTATGATTCATAACTTGTTTTGATTTTACTGATGTATCCTCTACATAGACTTTCACGTTGATCAGTTTGTTTGGCAAACAATTTGTTAACCTTAGATATGTTATCCCAACATTTTAAGATTAGCAGAGATTTGTAAAAGTGGTCGCATATTCCATTGAAGATAATATGCTGTCAGGCTTGAACATCGTTATCTGATTGTTCTTG
This sequence comes from Allium sativum, assembly GCA_030737875.1. Classification (NCBI taxonomy): domain Eukaryota; kingdom Viridiplantae; phylum Streptophyta; class Magnoliopsida; order Asparagales; family Amaryllidaceae; genus Allium; species Allium sativum. Next base: position 1,037,094,758 of record CM060916.1, on the reverse strand, counting down.
GAGTATGCATCCATAAAGAAAGTTATTGATGCCTGGTAATTGCATCTACAAGCTGGTCTATACGAGATATATATAGAGCTTTCCATGTTCAAATCATTTAGATCTATGCAAATCTTTTATTCTTCATTTGGTTTTTTTTTTTTTTTTTGGACTAATGCGGAGTATCAATATACTTCAGATAATAACTTCGAGGATGAAGTCATTATCTGACAATCTTTCTGCCACTTCCTGTAAAGCGGCATAGCGAATTTTATCCAAGAGTATATATTTCTGTCTTAATAGAGTGAACTTTGAATCTACGTTAAGTGCATGACATATGATTGAGGTATATGATCATATATCCCTGTCATATCATGATAGGATCAAACAAATATTTGTAAACTTCTGCAAGAAACCAAATAGGCTTTGGCAGATAAACAAGTACCAGTTTGGCTATCTTGATTGAATCATTCAACTCTTGGTTTTCAGTTGTGAGCTAAGGTTTCCATCTGGTATTTTTCGAACTTGCTCAGTTAAATTCAGCAACAGTTTGATATCTTTCAGTCTCCATCGAAATTCAACTTGTCTTCATGGTCCATACATGCATTTTCCAACTCATTAAAATGCATTTTAATGTGGCCATCAAGATTTAGCCTTTCACCGGTGGGCGTTTCCCATAAAACCCTCCGTCATCAACCAACCGATAACCCTTACACCTCCCTGTAGCAGCAACATGCTTTCAACATGCTTTTTGTCTGCCCACGACCTTAACTGTCTTTGGTGGCAGCTGATGCAGACAGACTTTTAGCAACATCGGTATGGACTATGGACTCTTGGAACTTTCAAAGCATTTGGTTGGTGGGAGCATTTTCCATAAATGCTAAGGTTACCCTGTCCAGAAGGATGTTTAGTTTCTTGCTACACTAACTACTTGATGTTCAGAAGCTAGTTCCAGAGTAAAGGTCTCAATATTGAAGCCTCGAAGGTCGATTGGAGAGGTAAGGTCAAGAATTGGCTTGGAAACAAGAAGTAAAAGGCAGTAAAGAACACATTGACTTATAGTCCATACATGCATTCTCCAAATCATTAAAATGCATTTCAATATGGCCATCAAGATTTAGCTTTTCACCTTCGGTGGGCGTTCCTATGTAACCCTCCATCATCAACCAACTGATAACCCTTGCACCAGCCTGTAACAGCAATATGCTTTCAACATGCTCTCACACTTGTTCCGTTGTCATGCTTCTTTCACTGGGTTTTTTCCGTCTATCCACGACCTTAACTCTTTGGTGGCAGCTAATGGAGACGGACTTTCAGCAACATCGGTAGGGCCTTTCGTGACTTAAAAGCATTTAGTTGATGTGAGCATTTTTCATAAATGCTAAAAACATCCTCTTAAAGTAGTTCCAGAGGTAAGGTTTCCCAGAAGGATTCTTAGTTTCTTGCTAAACTAACTACTCGATGTCCAGAAGCTAGTTCCAGAGTAAAGTCTCGATATCGAAGCTTCGAAGGCCGGTAGGAGAGTTAAGATCAAGAATTGGTTTGGAAACAAGTAGTAGAAAGCAGTAAAGAACACATTGACTTATAGTGGTTCATGAGTTCCCTACACTCACTTTGACAGTTCTTTTTATTATCTTTTTTTATGTCAAGACTGATCTAGTGTTAGTGATGGTCATTAATAAGCTCTTTGTAAAACGTTGAGCCAAAATTTGCGCTGAACTTTTTCTTGCAGTTGGCAGCTTGTATTTCATATATACTGCCCTCTCTATTTACAGTGGTTGAAAATGTTGTGAGTTGCTGATTTGGTTGATTGTAGGTTAATATGTGTGTCCTCATTCTCATTGATTAACGTGGATTGATGACATGTGATTTATGAGTAGAACTTGCAGCGTGGTGGCTTTCTTAGCTTCATTTTATGTGTGCTTTACTCTATGGTGGTGCTCTTGGCCATTGGCTTTGTAGCGGTGCTCTTGGCCATAACTGATTGATTGGGGTCTGTTGTATTTGACTTGCATTTAAGGTGGCCCTGCTTGCAAATTGGCTAGGTGACATGTTGATGGGAATTTTGGATTCTATAATCCATTGTAATATATATATTTAGGCGTTTACTGTCATTATTTGAAGCATTGGGAGCTTGCAACATATACTGGGCTTCGACTTTTAATCGTATACAGTATTGCAGCGACATTGCGAATAATAAGCATTGAGTTGCATTACACTTTCGGTTTCAGGCATTTGATACTTACAGTTCATGAGATAAGTATTTACAGACAGACAAAAGCTTCGGTTATAGCCGAAAGCAATAAAGCTTCAATATATGTTTGGTTTCTTCCCTTTGGTTATTTATGAGTTGAATAGCCAAAAGCGTATCGTATCTTTGTAAAATAATGGTATAACAGTGATATTGATATATTTTGAGATACTTGGAATGTATTTATCACTAAAGCAATCTTAAAAACTAATACATCATTTTTGACTTTGACAATGCGATAAGTTTGATTATTTTAATAGATGGATCAAATGCAGTTATTTTATGAACTGTTTATTGATCGTCACAACCAAATAACCAAACCAAATAGATTAAATGAATAAGCTAGGTTGACTTATTTGATAACAACAAAATAACGTTTTAATCTGGTCAGAAGTGTAGCCGTCAACACCTTCTAATTATGTGTATTTCAGTAACCACCTAATAATACAATTTTCATATAATACTTTTTGCAATCTGCTACAACCATATATAAATATTGTTTTCTACTATCGTCATCGGCGACTATTATCAACATCGATATAATTTGTATCAAGATGATATATACGATATTTTAGGAATATATGTTTAATATAGATGTAATAGCAATATGTTTATTACAAGTTGCAAAAAATTATATTAAATCACACAAGATATAAATAGTCCATTTTTGGTAATATACGTACCAACTAGTGTATGTTAAGCTTCGGTACTATGGTTAAGTACAATACTTTGGTTATTGAAATATCTTATATTCATGTGACCCTTTGTCTTGAGCTTAACTTTAGAGTAAATAAATTATTTAAAGGAAATGGATTTGAAGCCAAAGGTCGCTAATGAAAACGAAAAAAAAAAACCTGCCTCAATTTTATTTTTTTTAAAAAAACTAGTAAATCACAAATTTCATGGATTTTGTAGTAGTGTCATACACATGTGAAGTGTGATTCATAAAATCATATTTTAGAATTCAACATTTTCGGGAAAAGTTAAGTCAATGATTCGTTTTATGATTACATCACAAGATTGGGACAAAAGGCGGTTTAACTACCTTTTAGAGACTTGAAATTCAGAAACCATTTTAACTGCCTTCAGGCGTATAAGGCAGTATAATTGCCGTCTAAGACTAATAAATTTAGCTATCTTATACAGTATCTAAATCAAGTATACCATGTCTTTTGAGACTCGGACAGCTGCTAACTTGCCCGTCGAGGCTTGGAAGGTAGTTAAATTATCTTTGAGGCTGGAGGAGGACTAAGCTGCCTTTTCAGACTCCTAACGTAGTTTAAGTGTCTTTTTCATCTTCCATGGCAGATCTTTTGAGATGGTGAAACTTATCTACCTTGATAGCCATAGAAAATAGTTTAACCGCTTTCAAAGGCTGTTACCTCTAAAGCTTGTTAAATTACATGTGGTTACATTTTGGAATAGTATTATCAAGCTTGATCCAAATTATTTTCTCAGTATAATGAAAAATGCTGATAAATTATTCACTGTTAGAAAATTTGAGTTGCTTCATGATTATCTAAATTTCTAGCATTGAATAATTGTTGTATCATGCACTATACAAATTCATTGCTTACCATGTTCAATTTAAGTTTGCATTTATTATTGTATTAGATTAAAAAGAGAAAACTGAAAATAATAACAATAGGATGTCGCATATGAATAAAATGATATTCATGTTTTAGCTGAAATTAGTATGGTATTTTTTCTTTGTTTTATTTTTTTGACTTTTTTGTGGGGATATAATAGTCAAAACCATGGTAAAATGAGATGTGTGTTTTTTATCTCTACTATTAATAAAGAGAACTCTGAATATGATTTCCACGGTGTCATTTTGAAATTTCAAAAATACCCTCATCAATCAGTGAAACCTCATCAATCAGTGAAACCCTACCAGCAATTATTCACCACCATAGTCTTTTCAACCACCCATTAATGGAATTTTATTATCAATTTGTCACCGATTCTACTAACAAAGCAATCTGAAATAAAAGTGCTGTGAGCACCGAAACATCCGCATTTACAACACACATCCACCCACTCATTTTTTATATTAAAGAAAAATCAGATATCTTCAGATATTAGATGCATGAACGTGCGTTTTACACTAGTAAACATGATAGTATTTATCTACTTTGACCAATACATGCACAAATCATGGTTTGATAGCAACAGTATATCACTAATATTGTCATTTATTTTGTTGATAAACATTTAATTATTATTTGAAAAATATGGTCTGTAATCCAATATATTGATGTTATATTATTGATTTTGTCTGCTATTTACCGCACAGGTTTCGTTGATCGTATATGCTAATATGAAACACCAAGCAAAAATATTACATATATATAACAATTTTTATCCAGTCAATTTGAACATTAATATCATTGTTCCCATTATTGGTTGAAATCGACAAACTTATCAAAGAATAAGGTCATGTTTGGTTTATATTTTGTTTTGTGTTTTGAGTTTTCAGCTTTAATTATAAAAAACTAAGAAGTGAGGGACTATGGAAGGAATGAAAGAACGATGGAGGGGACGATGAAGATGATGGAGGGACGATGGAAGAATGACTTGTCTCTCATTCTTCCGTTACTTCCCAAAATGCGGGAAGTAAATAAAAGTTGTTTTTTTGTTAACATTATTTTCTAAAACGACCGTTTTTCATAATATACATGCGCAGTTCGCATTTTTATATGGGCAAAAATCCAAACTTAAAACGGTAAACGAAACACCACCTAAATTCCCCTTTTTTTAATAGTTGAAGTTAAGAGGCTTCAGCTATAAAGTTATTGATGGAATAATTGCATAGAAAAATGCAATGAAGAAAAAAAAAAATCTATGTAGTTACTGACTAGTGATGAACCCTTTGTTATTTTATACTATTGGTTACTGTATCTTATAAGTTGTCATGGTAGTACGAAAGACAGCATAGGTTTGTGCAAATAGCAAAAAAATTATCCCCTAGTTTATACTGGGGAAGCTGAATTGGTTTTAGTAGGATTGCTGTATTAACCGTGAAGGGTTGCTGCAGTGTGAATAGGGCTCTAAAAATATATCATGGAACATAAACGAAGGCACAAAAATAGCAAGGTAAAGAATATCTTCGTAGAATATTGATACTTATATTCTTCGTTTGTCGAAAACTTAATGCTTATCAAAGTTAAATTGCTGAAAGTTTAGTGGCTATCAAAGTTAAATTATTCGACCGCTTGCAAAATCTATAAATTCACATATCATTGATTAAATAGTGTTTGTGCTAATGTCTGCTATCAATTAACTTTGCAGGAAGAGATGGTTTGACACACAACATGTTGGATAATATACATGCACATTGGAAACGACGAAGAGTATGTAAGATTAAGTGCAAGGGTGTATGCACTGTTGACATGGATAATGTCCGTCAACAGCTAGAGGTTTGTAATTCTAGTTCTCATGCCATCCAGGCAAACACTTATACAGAACATTTTCCTTATCTGGTTGATGAAATTTAGCAACATATGCAACTGTTATAGTGCATTAATTTGGTTTTGCAGATTTATTCTTAATTTTACTACCTATGGATCATTCCGAGTTCACAGTCTGTTAAACTGATGATATCATGACCATAAATGATTATGCTATAATTTTGTTGACTTTTTAAAATGTCAGCACACCACATAGAGGTTTGTAATTCTAATTCTCATGCCATCCAGACAATACAGAACATTTTCCTTATCCGGTTGAAGAAATTTAACAACATATGCACACTGTTATAGTGCATTGATTTGGTTTTGCAGATTTACCCTTAATTTTACTACCTATGGATCATTCTGAGTTCACATTGGCTGTTAAACTGATGATATCATGACCATAATTGATAATGCTACATTGGAATTAGAATTATCATCATATTCAGAATACACTGAGTGCAAATATTTTTTACTTTTCATTTTTTTTTTTCATTTTGTTGTTGGACAAATAAATTCTATTCTGAAAAGATTTGATTGATCAAAATGTTGTAGTACCTAATCCAAGTTACAAATAATATGCTAGGTGCACAAAGGTTGTGCTCTGAATCTGTATTAATTTTTGTTAATGTCAAATATTCTAGCCAACTGGATGGGACCAATTGATTAGTGTATTGAATATCTCTTATCATAGCTTGTAACATTAATGTTAACCTTTTGTTTATTTTTCTTAATATTTTGTTTATTTTTCTTAGACTTCTCGTGGACATAGAAATAGAAGTGTTCAGCGCTAGTCATGCACATTTTTTAATATGGCCTTTTCAAGAGCAGGCATCATAATACTTTCGAAATATAAACCTGAAGAGTAAGATAAATTCCATGTAGATCTATCCCCAGACACAAAACTCATTTTAGAAGCTTTGAGCTGTTTAAAACTGCAAAGTACATTGGAGGAAGATAGGAATGTGTCTTGGGGTTTCTAAAATGTTGGATATGCTTCCGAAGTGCAAATAGTTGCATTTCAGCGTCTAAAACCAATTATTATTTATTTTTCTCTCTCTAAATTTAATGTTGCATAAAACAAATAGTCTTCAATCGCAAATGTTAACTCTGACAACCATTGTATTTTGGGTCTTGCTTTTTACATATTCAAACAGGAAAAAACGGGAGGAAAAATCATCTACAGCAAAGGAGGAATAATCTTCTTATTCCGTGGTCGGAATTACAACTACAGAACTCGTCCTAGGTATCCATTAATGCTTTGGAAACCTGTGACACCTGTATACCCTAGATTGGTTCAGAGGGCTCCTGAGGGTTTGACTCTAGAAGAAGCAAGCGATATGCGGAAGAGAGGACGAAAATTGCTTCCCATCTGCAAGCTTGGTGCGTAATTTTTCTTGGCTTCACACACACGCACCCACACACATTATGTTTCTTCGTGCTAAATTATGCCAAAGAATTCCAGACTGTTCCAGTAAAATGGTGTACGTTCTCTACTTTATGTTTCACTTGGCTGACATTACAACAATTTTCTCTTTCAAACCACTGGTATGTTGCTTATGCATCCAGTTCCATAAAATTATAGTGGATTGGCTACTTTTGAACTGCACAACTCTATATATTAACTGTGTGACATTACAAGATCTGTTAAATTGGCTGTAATTTGGATTGCCGATAAATTTGTTTTGTATCACCGCTGGCTAAGTTTTCTTCGAACATTTGATTCACCCGAATGCATAAAGTGTTATATTTTTGATAAACAGGAAAAAATGGGGTTTACACCAACCTTGTTCAAAATGTAAAAGAAGCCTTTGAAGCATGTGAGTTGGCCCGCATTGACTGCACTGGTTTACACAAAAGTGATTGCAGAAAGATAGGTGCCAAACTAAAGGTATTGAAAATTTTAAGGAAAGAAGCCTCTGTATGTGTGTGCGCGCACACAAACTTTTATATGCAAATATGCATCTATATTCATATTTCATTCTGATTAATAAATGCTAATCATCTCTTAATATTCGACATGACAGGATTTAGTCCCATGCATACTAATATCATTTGAGTATGAACATATACTTATGTGGAGAGGAAGGGATTGGAAGTCCTCCCTTCCTCCACTTGAAAGCAAGCACATTCAGACAACTGTGAGTTCTACAAGTACTTCATTAGAAGTATCAGGTTCAGAAGTTCAGGAATCAGTCGATTCACTTACTGAAAGTAGCTCAGACATGAATCAAACCTTGCAAAGAACTGTTAGTTCTACACTTGCTATAGACGTGTCAGGTTCAGAATGTCAAGAATCAGTCGATTCACTTGCTGAAAGTATCTCAGACATGAATCAAACCTTGGAAACATCTCATGTGATAACGGTTTCGACAAATGACAGGAGTGCAGAAGAACATCCATCAACTTTAGGAGAAAACGTGAACAGTCCTGATACATCTTGTATTGATTCCAAACACTCCGACAGAACTGGGAATATCGACAATGAAAATATGATGTCAAATGATATCAAGCGGCTTGAAAATAGGCATTTAAATGCATTAAAACTCTTATTGACACAAGCCATTGAGAGTAGCCGTGCTATGATTTTGGAAGATGAGGTACTAGATGCAGACATTGTTTACGAGAGATCTGTAGCACTTGCCAAGACAGCTCCACCAGGTCCAGTGTTTCGTCATAAATTGAGAAGAGTTTTAGTACAGAAGAATGAAAAAGAAGAAATAAAAAATTACAAGGAACAAGTTGTGGAGGTTGAAGCTATTAGTAGCATACCTGAAAAAAAAGTTGATAAGAGTTCAAGAAGCAGAAGAAGTGATAACATTGGAGAAGTGTTCTTAGAGGTGGTTCCTCGTGGTAGCCTCGGAGTTGATGAACTTGCAAAGCTTCTTTCTTAGGGAGCATTCAATCGTCGATTGGTACAATAAATTATGATATTTATACAAAGGAATTGACCTGATTGTTGGGTTGTGACGAAGAAGCTTCACTGTGTCAGCTGTGGTTAGAATTGAGTTTTGAACCTCTGCATCAGAGTGCATGAGCTATGCGGAAAGACTAAAACTTCGGACAAGGGTCAGTGCCTTGTCTTTCTTTCACCTGCTTCATACTAGATGGATTTACAGTGTTTATTTTCACTCAAAGCCATCAGATGCGTAAAGTAGGTAAACGTCGTATAGTGTTGAGGGACCTAAAAACTGTGCATGATGTATCTAGTATATCTGTATATGATACTTCCAAGTGGCACATAATCAAATCTACTTGTGATCTACGTCAAACCCAAACCTCCCCTAATGAAAGATATGTACAGCAAGTATGACTTCATTTTAAGGTTTGAACAATAGTTGCTGAAAGATCTCACTTATTCAAAGATCTTATGCAGATGAATAAAATAAATGGTAGGTACGTCTACATCATATGCAAACTGATTAAGCGCAATTATCTTTCTTCCATTTTGAGGCACTATATTAGATTCGAAATACTTCAGGGTTATGGATACATATTGAATATTTCTACAGTAACTTCTGCAGTTCTGTGTATGCTTTAGTTTGATGTCAGTTTTGAATGGAAATTTGGGATGGTTATCTATTCTTTTAAAATATGTCGACCACTGCTTATATATGGAATTTTGTTTTTATGTGGATGAATATTTGATTTAATTTTTATGAAAATTTACATGTAGAAAGTACGCTAGAGTATGAATGCTGTATTTTTGTTAAACATATTTAGCGCACTACTTTATTTTTCAACAAAATAAAAAAAGGAAGGAAGAAGAAGAGTAGGAAGAACAGGAAAAGGAGAAAGTTGGTCGATTAGTTTACTTGCTATCATATCTATTGATGAAAGCTATCAAGCGCTTAATTTAATGCAACTGATTGAAGTCAATGAACTAATTTTAATCGTTTAAGTGATGAAAATATCAACATACTCTTTGCAGAGCTTACTTTGAATATATGCAAAAATAAAGTAAATTAATACACGATTAGGTAAACTTCTACTAGGCTAATTCTGATAAAAGATTCACGCTAGGTTAAAATATACATATAGCTGTCACATGTTAGCCAACAAAACAAAACGTTACTACCTTAGGTTAAATTATTTAGCCTCAAAGTACAGTCCTCTTTTGAGACACCACTCTTAATTAATTACTTTTGGAAAAATGAATCCATACGTTAGAAATGTTTTACATGTATGCTTAATTTCTGAGTTGTCAACTGAGCTAGTTTCCTTGAAATTGATTACTTCTTCCCTGAATTTTGTAATTATGAGATATTCTTATATGTGTTTCCCTGCATTTTGTAATTACATGTACTATATCATCAACATACAAAAAGGAGAGCAAGATTTTCAAAATAGGATTTGAATCATAAATTGTAAAGTTAATACTTCAAATTGAAATAAAATTTAAAGTGTAAATTATAGATACAAATGATTTATCTTATAAGGTTGTGATACATTTTGAAATTGATGTTCTAAATCTACGTCTAGGTCGAATTTACTTCTGTTTCATTCTTATTTGGTTTGAAAACAGTAGGGTTGAATTTATAGATTTAAATAATTATATTAAATATAGCAGTATGAATTAAATGATTTTTCTTTTAATTGTAAGTTTAGTTAAATCTGAATTTGAATGTGCAGTAGCTCAGCGATTAAGGAGTTGCACCATAGTAACAGCGGTGGGGGTTCAAAAGCCGGAATGACATGCTAAAAGCGTACCATATGCATACGCTAAGATCAACCATTTATGTGGTGCTCGTGGATTGGGCTAGGTGCACTAGGAAGGGTTTTACGATTTCGATTGGTTTCCCTTCTGAATAAATTTAGAAAAAAAATAAAAAAAACAAAAAAAAAATCTGAATTTGAATATAAATCAGATTAGAATTTGAGATATCCAACCTGAAACGAAGACATAAATTATGTGATTTTAAATTTTTTGATAGCAATGAAAAACCTATGAAACATTCAAATGTCAAATATTAGATGCTTAATTTACTATGAAATACTATCAAGACGTACTATAAAATTTGATATGTACGTTGAGATACACCAGCCCATCCCATTCGAAATCTTATTCAATATGAGATTGTATGTAAAATTATCAATACGAGACGCGATATAAAGCCCTTATCCTAGTTCTTCTTGCGGTATGTACTACATTTAACTTATTAATATGAGTAAAATATGTTAATTTCTCGAAAATTAATGCTATGCTTTATCTCTTATAATTTTATAATAAGTTAGGTATGAAATAGTTAAACTGCAAGTCCAACAGGATTTTATAACTCATTCATAACCGTCGGCTGTAATCATATATTAACCACGGTAATACAGGCATATATGACACACTCAAGACGCCAAGTGGTACCATAATATACTTAACTTTTTCTTAAAGCACCATTAACAATTAGTATCAAATTAATCAATGCAAGGCTGCTGATTGAACATGAGCACATATTCTGCTTCTGCATTTGTTTCACTTTCAACTCTATCGGCCACTTCATTATCATACTTTATCTAGTGTCTATACACCAATTTAAAAAGCTGGCTCTGATTTTTATATAAATACAACTTCTTTGCCTCATTCCTGAACAAAACTTAGTCTCTTCGTTTTGTTTATTGTTATATTGATTTTTTTCGTCTCTTCCAGACATATTCATTTTGTTTAATGTTCTTCATATAGTTTTTTCCCTTGTGAAAAAAGAGGGAAAAGAGAAGAAAAACTACCTACCATTAAAACATTATAACCTTTTCGATCAGTGTCAAGGTTAAATCTTAAAAACCACTTTAATGAAAGCAAAAAAATAATCCTCAAGACTTATTTTTAAGTCTTACGTAAAAGCATCCAAAACAACAAAATTAAACAAACAATTCCATCATTTTATTAATGTTCCTTGCATCAATTATATAGCTAGCAACACATATAAAAGACAATAAGCTGAAGTTGACCTTTACCTCGCCCTAATATCTTACAAATGACAGGTATATTATGTACAAACTTCCCTCTCCTTTCTTCCTTCATTTCCTACCATAAACATTACATGGTAGCTAGTCAACCGCCCCTCCAAAATCACCCTAAATTTCATTCATGAATCCTAAAACTTCCATCTTGCTCAAATTTCTGTTCGTCATATCCCTATCGGTATTTGTTTCTGTGTGTGCACAGTCAAACCAACCCAATCCACCGCCTATCCAGACCTCCTTCCGCCCAAGCATAGCCGTGGTCGTAGGCATCTTCTCCATCCTCTTCTCCCTCACATTCCTCCTCCTCATGTACGCTAAATTCTGCCACTCTTCGGGTTACGAATTCTTCAACCGCAACCCAACCATCCTCCTCAACACCAACGTCCATCCGAATTCGGTTTTACATACCTTCTCAGGGCTCGATAAGGCAGTGATAGAGTCGCTCCCATTTTTCCAATTCTCATCCCTCAAAGGCTCCCGCGAAGGCCTTGAATGCGCCGTATGCATATCAAAGTTTGATGATGCAGAAATCCTCCGACTTCTCCCAAAGTGCAAGCACGCGTTCCACATCGACTGCGTGGACAAATGGCTCGACTCTCACTCTTCGTGTCCTTTGTGTAGATGCAGGATTAATCCGGATGACGTTAACAGGTTTAAGTACTCGAACAGTTCACGGTTTTTGTTCAGAGAGGAGGAGAATCGTGATCATGATCCTGATGGGTTTGAGCTCGATGTATTCGTCGAGAGGGAGAGTGATGATTGCAGTAAGAAGAAGAAAAAAAAGGATGAGTATTTGATGAAAAACGATGAATTGATTTTGCATAAGTTCAGGCATCGGATCATTGTTTCGGATGCTGTGTTTAAGAGTAGGTGGAGCGATATGAGATCATCTGACTTTGTAACTCTTAACTGCGACATGTTGAGTTTGATGTCTAGTAAGAGGTTTGTGGAGAAGAAGAGAGAATTGGAGAGTGAAAATTGTATGCAGTCAAGGTCTTTAATATCTTCTGGGAAGAGGTGTATGTCTGAAATTACTGATATGTCGAGGTTTCAAGTTGGGAGAAGTTCAAATTTGAATTTGAATTCGAATAGGGAGGAGGAGGAGGTAAGGAGAGCTTGGTTGCCTATAGCAAGGAAGACAGTGCAGTTGTTTTCTGGGAAAGAAGGGAAAACAGAGTTTGATCATCAGCAGAACAATGAGGGGAGTTACTCAAATGTGTGAAGAAAAGATTGGTATGCTATGTATATACAAATTTACATGATTTACTAGATAGCGATGTTCTAATGTGAAAGTTGCATTTAATTTAAAGGATTTATACTTATTTCACATGTATGGTTGAAACAATGCTTCTCTCAAAATTTGATGTGTTTCTTGTGGGTAGTTAAAATGTCAAATTTAATTGCTTCTTGTAAAAAAATTGATTGGCTTATTGATATCAAGATGATTAGGTTGAATTTCTACTAGCTTACATATAAAAATGATCTACTCTTGATAATGAAAGGTTGGATTAAGATATAATTTGCAGTCCCTTTCATATTACTCACGATCCTTTTTATTTTTCAATGTTTTGTATAGGATTCTTGTACTCTGCATATTTACTTGCGTGGGTGTTATCCTTCGTTTCAATCATGTTAACTATTATTTAGCTTTTGAATACGGGATTCTCACAAGATTTTTGAATTAAAAGATGAAAGCTATAAAACCAATGAAGATGATAGCTTGTAGTTTATGCATGCTAATGACTGGTATATGTCACTATTACAATTTTATACCACTAAAATATTAAACACAAAAGCACTATTTACCAAAATTTAAACGTGTTCTTGTTATTGTAGATAAAACTCAAGCTAGAAAATGATAAACTTATTTGAAAATTGAAAAGCTCATATGTGAATCCAAAAACCATGTTAGCTTCCATACAACACTTCTAATGGGCAGGGCCGGTCCTAGGGGTAGGCGAGCAAACCGACCGCCTAGGGCAATCAGTCCGACGAGAGCAGCAACCGTGGCAGTGGTTGTGTTGACCGTCAACCTTTTTCTAAATTAAAATCTTGTTATCTGGCATTGTATTCAATTGTGTAGTTGGCTCTGTGGTCATGCTGCAGCATTGCTTTTCGATGACCCTGGTTTGATTCTGAAAGGGCTCATTTACCTATTTTTACAGTTTTTGTTCAACCCTATGTGAATTTGTGTCGGGGCAATACGTTTACAATTTTTTGTTTAAACTATGTGAGTTGGACTGGGGCAGCAAAATCATGAGGGCCGACACCGCTAACGGGGCAGGTGGCTTAGTCAGAATTTGTTAGCTACTAAATGCCACCAAGTTTCATTTTTAGATCCAAAAACAAGCCTTGAGAACAATTAAGTTGAACGACAATACAAAATATAACTAGCATTTTATACAATATAAAATTTAATATAATGCTAGTTGTAACTAACATTTATGTATAATGTAAAAATTGAATGTAATAATAGTTATATTTAGCATTTTCCTTCAATTTTATATTTTTCAAAGTTTGTCGTGGCTTAAAAATAAAATTTATTGTCCAACTTAAATTTTTCTTCAGAGTTTTTCATTCTTCCTATGTACCTTAAAGAGTAATTGGTTGCTTCGTCGAAGCTCACTAGGGAAGTTTCCTGTTCGTTTTATCGTGGATTTACTGAACATTGGTTGAAAGTGGAGTTTAGAGTAGGCATTGTTATGATATATATATATATATATATATATATATATATATTCAGAAAATAAGAATAGCAGAAACGAGATTTGAGCAGAAATTTTATTATTGTGGAATTGTAATTATATGAGAGGATACAAATTGTATAAGGAGTCCTCTACTTATAACAATGTAAAATAATAAAAGTGGCTTTTGTTATGCAAAAATTGCTCTGATACCAATCTGTTGTGCGAGAAGATTGCGCGAATGCGAAAGCACAATAAACAAGATCTAGATTTGTCAATTGAACATCAATCTAATCTGATAGCAATTATTCTATTACATCAAACAAATAGTAAATAACTATAACAGAGAAACAATGCGACGCACAATATTTATACTGGTTCCACTATAATCGAGATAGTGTACGTCCAGTCTAAAAGAGAGAGATTTTATTCCACATGAGAGAATTACAAGAGATTACAAAATAACAGTTTACATATCTAAATCTCAAACAAGCTTAACAAGAAGAGGCACCATTGGGGATCACTGGCTCCATGCCAGAATGAGTTTACACAAAAGTCTACCCCTCAATACATAGCCAGTGCAATTCTATGTGAGTCATCAATTAAGTTACCAACATATGACAATAATATAATGGAGGCAAATTACCATAACAACAAATGTGCAAAGATAGAAAGTAAATCAATCCGTTTCTTTAGCATAGATGGAAGAAATTAATGCCGCATTTATTTCTTTCCATCTCATGCAAATGCAATCAATTAATTCATAAATTTCCATATTAAACCAATATTTACTTTCTATCTATTTGTGATTTGGTATCACCTAAACTTTCCTTTATATGTCGAGGTTTCAAGTTGGGAAAAGTTCAAATTTGAATTTGAATTCGAACAGGGAGGAGGAGGAGGCAAGGAGAGCTTGGTTGCCTATAGCAAGGAAGACAGTGCAGTTGTTTTCTAGGAAAGAAGGGAAAACAGAGTTTGATCATCAACAAAATAATGAGGGGAGCTACTCAAATGTGTGAAGAAAAGATTGGTATGTTATGTATATACAAATTTACATGATTTGCTAGATAGCAATGATCTAATGTGAAAGGTGCATTTAATTTTAAGGATTTATACTTATTTCACATGTACAGATAAACAATGCTTCTCTCAAAATTTGATGTGTTTCTTGTGAGTAGTTAAAATGTCAAATTTAATTTGCTTCTTGTAGAAAAATTGATTGGCTTATAGATACCAAGATTATTAGGTTGAATTTCTACTAGCTTACATATAAAAATGACCAATGTAGTGCAAAATCAGAGATTTGGGCAGCGGAATACAAATAAACCCAATGATCTAGTCTGTCAACAATTTCAACAACGCCAAAAATAAAAACAAGTGGCACGAATTATAGAGAGAACAAAAAAATAGAAAATAGAGGAAATAGCACACCAATTTTTAACGTGGTTCGACTTTGCCTACGTCCACGGAGACCCAACAACTTTTTATTTCTCAATGAAGAAATGAGTACAAAAGATTACAAAAGAGAGAAGACTAATGGTTGATTTTTTTATGCTTCATACAATAACATGACCCCTATTTATATAGAGGGATTTCTTGGGGATAAAGAAGAGAAGTTTTTAGATTACTTGGACATGAAGGAAAGATAAATATAATATCTTCCTTGATTTGATTGGAGCATAAATGGATATCACAATTATGGTCTCAATCTCTTTCCCTAAGTAAATTGATTCTTCATTAATTGCTTGATTGATCTTTTGTTTTTCTTCCACAAACTTCCTCTTATATCTTTCCATATACAAGCCAATTAATTGATTGGCAATCAATCAATTTATTTTCTTCTCCACTAATATTTGAATCATTAATGTCAACAACCAACTCTTGATAATGAAAGGTTGGATTAAGATATAATTTGCAGTCCCTTTCATATTACTCGCAATCTTTTTTTTTTCCTTTCGATTTCTTGTATAGGATTCTTGTACTCTACATGTTTACTTGCGTGGGTGTTATCCTTCGTTTCAATCATGTAAACTATTTAGCTTTTGAATATGGGATTCTCATAAGATTTTTGAATTAAAAGAAGAAAGCTATAAAAGCAATGAAGATGATAGCTTGTAGTTTATGCATGCCAATGATCAGTATTTAGTACATGTCACCATTAAAATTATATACCGCTAAAATATTAAACACAAAACACTAATTTATCAACAAATTTAAACGTGTTCTTGATATTGTAGATAAAACTCAAGCTAGAAAACGATAAACTTATTTGAAAATTGAACAACTCGTATGTCAATCCAAAAACCATGTTAGCTTCCATCGGTTGCCCTAGGCAACAATGCAGAGGCAATTTTTTTTGTTTTTTTTTTTCAGCAAGAGTTGCCTACGCAAGAACTTAGGGGGAAATATGTCGAAAAAAAGTCGATACCAGCAGGAATGAGTGAAGCAGCAAGGAATTGAACAACAGACACAAAGGATTACATACCTTGCTCAATCACATGGGCTAACCGCGCTAAAACTCTTTATGTGATAATTATGTAGTGATATTTTCAAAACATTAAATTGATCACCACCACCTCCACCAGCTCCTTCTCCCCTGCTGTTGCCCCATGGCGGTGGGTTACCCTATTTGACGGCCTATCCCGCCTAGCCCTAAAGCCGGCCCTGGCTTCCATACAACACTTCTAACGGGGCAGGTGGCTTAGTGAGAATTTGTTAGCTACTAAATGCCACCAAGCTTCACTTTTAGATCCAAGAACAAATCATGAGAACAATTAAGTTGAACGACAATAGAAAATATAACTAACATTTTATACAATATAAAATTTAATATAATGCTAGTTGTAACCAGCATTTTTTTATAACGTAAAAATTGAATATAATAATGGTTATATTTAGCATTTTCCTTCAATTTTGTATTTTTAAAAGTTTGCCATTTGGCTTAAAAATAAAATTTGTTGCCCAACTTAATTTTTCTTCAAAGTTTATCATTCTTTCTATGTACCTCAAAGAGTAATTGGTTCCTTAGCCGAAGCTCACTAGGAAGTTTCCTGTTCATTTTATCGTGGATCTACTGAACATTGGTTGAAAGTGGAGTTTAGAGTAGGCATTGTTATGATATATGTATATATATATATTGAAAATGGGTTTACTTATATATATATAATCAGAAAATAAGAATAGCAGAAGCGGGGTTTGAGCAGAAATTTTATTATTGTTGAATAGTAATTATATGAGAGGATAAAAATTGTATAGAGGAGTCCTCAATTTATAACAATGTAAAATAATAAAAGTGGCTTTTGTTATGCAAAAATTGCTCTGATACCAATCTGTTGTACGAGAAGATTGAGCGAATGCTGAAGCACAATAAATAAGATCTAGATTTGTTAATTGAACATCAATCTAATCTGATAGCAATTATTCTATTACATCAAACAAATAGTAAATAACTATAACAGAGAAACAATGCGACGCACAATATTTATACTGGTTCCACTATAATCGAGATAGTGTACGTCCAGTCTAAAAGAGAGAGATTTTATTCCACATGAGAGAATTACAAGAGATTACAAAATAAGAGTTTACATATCTAAACCTCAAATAGGCTTAACAAGAAGAGACACCATTGAGGATCATTGGCTCCTTGCCAGGATGGGTTTACACTAAAGTCTACCGCTCAATATATAGCTAGTGCAAATCTATGTGAGTCATCAATTAAATTACCAACATATGATAATAGTATAATGGAGGCAAATTATCATAGCAACAAATGTGCAAAGATAGAAAGTAAATCAATCCGTTTCTTTTGCATAGATGCAAGAAATTAATGCCGCATTTATTTCTTTCCATCGCATGCAAATGCAATCAATTAATTCATGCATTTCCATATTAAACCAATATTTACTTTCCATCAAATGCAATCAATTAATTCGTGCATTTCCATATTAAACCAATATTTACTTTCCATCTATCTGTGATTTGGTATCACCTAAATTTAACAACTTTATAATTAGAGCCCATATATAGAGTCGATATACAAAGACCAAAAATGAAAACAGGCAAGTGACCGTTCGGTAATAATGCTGAAGTATATTTTATGCGATAACTTTCCTTTATTACCACCCCTCAAATTAAGGTTATGTTTCGTTGCCCTAATTTGCCAAAGAAAAATAGAAAACCATTCTGATTCGCCATTTCATAACCAAATGTTTGTAGAAAAATGCTCGGGATGTAGAGATAATGTAACAACCCGTATTTTCAATAACCTGTTATAACATAAATCGAGGTAGAATTAAATTCTAAAATCTGAATCAAGGGAAACGGGCTATGCCATTGCGTTCGTCTCGGAAAAATACGCGAAATAGAGTCCGAGTTTTCGAAAAACGGAGTCCGTATGGCCCAGATATGGCCCGTCAAAGTTTTCAGAAAATTCAAGGTTTAAAAACAGATTTAAATTAAATAATTGGGCCAGCTGGGCCAAGGCGGGAAAAATCCCGCCACAGTACCCAAGTCGACAGGCCTGTCGACTTGGGTGTCGACAGGGTCGACCAGGTCGACAGCCCTGTCGACTTGGCTGTCGACTGGGTCTTGGCGCCCAGTCTGCCTGGTGCACCATTTCTGATTTGGGTTGGGTCTTGTGGCTTGGTTCTAGAGAGTTCCTAGATCTGACGGGCCTAAACTAACCTAGGGTTAATCCTAGGGCTAAAAACACTCTAATCTTCTATAAATATACCCCTAATCCTACCCTAAAGCCTCATTAATCAATCTAGCAACTAAACTATGTCAAAATGAATCCTCAAATGGCCTCCACCTTTCTCAAAGTTTAATCCTATGAAGATATGATGATCATACAACCTTTTCTATGTTGTATGAATGCTTAATAACTTGCATACTTCATTAAGTTGCAAGTTTGATTTGCTAAGTTTGTGTTTTTGGGATTTTTGCAAAAGGGTTTTCTTATTTGGAGCTTGGTTTTGAGTTTTCAAAGGGCTTCTTCATCTTATTTTGTAGATTTGTGACTTCATTTTGATTGTAAGCCCTATTCCTTTCATACTTGAACTTTTGAAGTTAAATGTATGAATTGAAAGTTGTCATAGTTTATGCAAGTTGTTTATGCAAATATGATATGCAAAGTTGTCATAGTTTATGCAAGTTGTTTATGCAAATATGATATGCAAAGTTGTCATAGTTTATGCAAGTTTGTTTATGCAAGTTGTTTATGCAAGTATGATATGCAAGTTGACATATGTTATGCAAGTTTGTTTATGCAAGTATGTTATGCAAGTTTGTGATGGACATATGGTTCATGTTATCATGTTATGCATGCTTTTTGGGCCAAAAATATATTATGCAAGTGTATGAACCCATGAACATTTCATATGCCACCATGTTGAACTTGTGGCTCTAACCCTTTTATGTCATGATTATGCCAAGTTCCCTCTTTCTATCCTTTATGCGCTATTGCGATATGTAAGCGATGGGATTGCGTTTGGGGTTGGGTAAACTTAAAGACATAAAAATATGAGCTTGGGAATTTACCTATTAAGTTAGGTCTACCCATTGGGAATTTACCTATTAAGTTAGGTCTACCCAATTGCTTGAAAATGTGAAATATGTTTTGAAAACATGATGGACATGACACTTAGAAAAGATAAGTGTGGCCAACTCGAGGTTGGGTTGAGTTTGTAGCGTAAACCTACCCGGAACCGACCGGCGTAACTAGTTGCTACAAACAATAGGACCCAATGTGAGAAGTTGGTCATGTTGTACCTTGAACCCGAGGTTAGACCAAGTTGTGGTGTAAAGCTACCCGGACCCGCCCGGCTTAACTAGTAACCACAATAAGGTCTAATGTGAGAGGTTAAGGCGCATTAATTAATTAATGCCTCGTGATTAGGGTTAAGTCATGGACCGCTGGAATACTTAACCAATTTGGATATGGGGGATTAACGGGGTTAAGTTACCCTACACTTAACCAATCTGAACTCGGTAAATTAACGGGGTTGAGTTGATCTTAACCAATCCAACTCAGTAATTTGATAAGGCTGAGAACCAATTGGATATCTGGTCTGGGTAGACTAACTTGATTGATAAATTAAACGAACCTGTTTTGCGGATCTGTAGGACCTACATCAAGTTAGGCAAGTTTGTAATCTGTTATCCGAACCCGTTAATCTGAAGATTGATCGTCTGAACTTTGTATGTCTGAACTCTGTTAATAAGTTAATCTGAATCTGATAGTCTGGGGACACAAGGGGGAATACTTGTGTCATCTGTTGTTTGGGACCCATATTAGTCAGTAACCCTTTCTGGTATCAACACTTTGACCCAACTGTAGGTAGGGTCCGGGCACGCTTACTGAACTGATTATAAGTGGTTCATTCTGATAATGGCGATGGGTGTTGATGGTGCGTTCCAACCGGGTCATGTGCGTGCATGGATCCCGGTCTGCCTCTGAGGATGTAAGACGCCGTGACATCTGTAAATATGCCTGTGCCAATTGGTTGCCACTTTAGGGAGTGATACACCCTGTCGTGGGACCGACACAGGGTATTTATGTATTAGGGAGCCGATCGCTTGGGTAGGGTTTAGGGTACACTTAACTCTGTCTGACTCTGTAGGTACCGTCTGTTTTGTTGGGTGGTAACACCCGTCTGTTTCTGCGTGGTACCGTCTGTTAGGGTGGTAAAGGCCCACTACTAGTGTACACCTAATTGTAGTACTCTGTTTCTGTATTCCGTTCTGTTAGGGTGGTAAAGGCCCATTAGGGTTAGTACTCTGTTTCTGTATTCCGTTCTGTTAGGGTGGTAAAGGCCCATTATGGTTAGTATTCTGTTTCTGTACTCTGTTCTGTTAGGGTGGTAAAGGCCCATTATGGTTAGCATTCTGTTTCTGTACTCCGTTCTGTTAGGGTGATAAAGGCCCATTATTGTCAACACTCTGTCTCTGTACTTTACCTGTTAGGAGAGGTAAAAGCCCATTTTTCCCAAACCCTACTTCTGTATGGACCATTCTGTTCCGTTCTGTTTTGGGTAACACCTAATACGGTTATACTAAGTATTGGTACCAAGAGATTGGATCTTGATTTGAGTCAAACACCTGATACTGGGCCAAGTTTAGGCCAAGGGATAAATTCTGGATTATACATGACATGTTAGAATGTTGGTGCACCCATGGTGAAAAACCTTAAACCTGATTATGCGATGACACCGTGATCTGCCTTGTTAGTTAGTCAGCATGTTAGTATGTTTGTTATCCTTATGTTCATACTTGCTGCTC
Source organism: Allium sativum (assembly GCA_030737875.1). Taxonomy (NCBI): domain Eukaryota; kingdom Viridiplantae; phylum Streptophyta; class Magnoliopsida; order Asparagales; family Amaryllidaceae; genus Allium; species Allium sativum. Next base: position 1,037,073,159 of record CM060916.1, on the reverse strand, counting down.
ATGACAGTTAACTTTATCAGTTTACATTGATTGTAGTAGGGCTTACTCAGTCTTTTTGACTGACCTGTTTTCTTTCGCCTCTTTTCTTCCGTTTCCCCCCCAGGTTCTCAGGGAGGGAATACAGGAGCTTAGCTTGGATCTTTGCTGCTTTTCTTGGATAGCTCATGTATGCTTTGGATTTGAGCTCGCTATGGTTTATCACTCTTATTTGGGGATAGTACTTATGTATTTCAGTTTATCAGATGATGTTTTTATCTAGACTTGTAATTTTGGGAAAATGACATTTGGATGTACCAGACTTGTGTTTTGAAATGGTTTAAAAATCTTCCGCTGTTTTATCCATGTTATTTACTCTGTTTACATATATACATATGTTCTTGTTCTGCCTTGATATATCATTATGCATGTTTACCTGATTCAAACGCCCCTCCAAAGTCAGTGCCCTTGCAAGAGTGGTACTGGCGGAGGTGGGGTGTTACATTTGGTATCAGAGCCAGGTTTACGAGAAGGAACAAAAAGGTTTTTAGAAAACTTTTTGAAAACTATTTTCAAAACAAGTATAAAGTATTTTCCAAAGAAAAGTCTAGTATTTTAAAAAGGCTATTCCCCAAAAAGCCATTAGCGTTATCCTTCGCTCCCTTGACCTAATCTTATCTTATCTTTTGTTTCAGTATGGCTGAGAATCTTGCCATCCCAGATGGAGTAAACGTACCACTCTGGTATAGGAGACTTCTAGACGCTAGGGCGGCAGCTGGCCCCGCAAACCCTACTCCCACTCCTCCTCCTGTAATTGAGAATCCTCTCCCTAATGTCCCTCCTCCGGTGGTTCCTATTCCTCCTCCGCCAGTTGCTGAGGCTCCTCTTCCTCCTCCTCCCCCTCAGCATCCTCAAGTTGAGTTCACGAAGGTTTGTAAGGACTTCAAGGCGATGGGAGGCAAGAATTTCCTAGGCACGGAATCTTTTGTTGAAGCTAGGAATTGGCTGAAAGACACGGAGGACTTGTTTGCTATCTTTAGGATTGATGACGAGAGGAAGATCTTATTGACAGTGTGGCTTTTGAAGGACGAAGCAGCCTATTGGTGGGAGGTCACCAATGGGACGAGGCCCGTCGAGACTTGGGCCGATTTGAGGGCTAGATTTGTGACCAAGTTTCTATCCTCTGCTGAGGCGAATTTACAGATGGAGAAGTTCATTGCATTAAAGCAAGATGATATGACTGTCAAGGAGTATGTGAATAAGTTTAATCAGCTGGCCCGTTTTGGTCTGGATATAGTAAACACTCCTGAGAAGAAGGCTCTCCGATTTGCTAGGGGGTTAAATGAGCCGCTGCAGGGTTTGGCGATGTCGCATATTCCGCATGGAGCTACTTTCGAGAGTTTGGTCGATATGGCTCTACTTCAGGGAGAGGGAAAGAAAGAAGTCAAGTTGAGTGACACTCAAGAAAAGAAGACTGATTTTCAGGGTAAAGGCAATCAAGGTGGTCAAGGCAGTCAGGGGAACCAGAGCAAGAAAAAGAAGGACGAGAAGTCTGGAGATAAAAAGGAAAAGAAGTGCTTTACTTGTGGAAGTTCAACCCATCTAAACAAGGATTGCAGAAAGAGGAAGGGCACTTGCTTTAACTGCGGAGAGATGGGGCACTTCACTAGGGACTGCCCGAAGAAGAAAGGGACTACATCGGAAGGAACGATGAATACTCGCATGGCGGGCGAATAGATTTGGGCTAGAATAATTTGTCAGTAGGATGTTTAATTCTCTTTGTCTGATTTTCAGTATGAAACTCTTTTTCTGGTATTTTGATTCTGAATGGAAACTCAGTATTTTAATGCTAGTCTTGCTTCTGATCTGGTAATAGTCTCAAACTCCCTGAGAGTTATAACTCATCTGTTTGTGATAAATTGGGATTTGGGAGTATCTGTGACTATGACGAATACATTCTGGGTTTCTACCATGCTTGGTTTCCTAAGAATCATTTGGGGAAAAATCTGATCTGTAATGGTATTCTGTAAGTATATGTGCCAAGTTTTGTTTTATCTGTACTCGCTCCCATCACTCGATTGTACCTTATGGAGATAGGAATCCTATGGATGTAAACATGTGTTTGAGACATGTTATGTTTGGTGGTTGCAAGTGGTTGCAAGTGTTTGCAAGTGATTGCTCATGGATGCATTATACACGGTTAGGCACTAGATCGGCTCGCACACTCCTCATATTGCATATGCATGAGTGTTTATGCTTATTCATGGATGAAAATTGTGTGTTATCACATGGATGTTGCATATGGGTGTATGTTATGTGCACACATATAGATGATATACATTATGTTAGGAACTGCATACATATGGATTCATTTCACTAACATAATTCGCATTGATGATATTTGCATTAGATAGGTACATATACACACACCTCTGCATATGTTCATCCATCATTTAGAATCTTGTAAGGACAATGATTGCTCGTGGATGATGCTTTGAGTAGATGGATGGTTGGATGGTAGGATACGTTCTTCCTAACTTGGAGATTTCGAGGACGAAATCCTTTAAGGAGGGGAGAATGTAACAACCCGTATTTTCAATAACCTGTTATAACATAAATCGAGGCAGAATTAAATTCTAAAATCTGAATCAAGGGAAACGGGCTATGCCATTGCGTTCGTCTCGGAAAAATACGCGAAATAGAGTCCGAGTTTTCGAAAAACGGAGTCCGTATGGCCCAGATATGGCCCGTCAAAGTTTTCAAAAAATTCAAGGTTTAAAAACAGATTTAAATTAAATAATTGGGCCAGCTGGGCCAAGGCGGGAAAAATCCCGCCACAGTACCCAAGTCGACAGGCCTGTCGACTTGGGTGTCGACAGGGTCGACCAGGTCGACAGCCCTGTCGACTTGGCTGTCGACTGGGTCTTGGCGCCCAGTCTGCCTGGTGCACCATTTCTGATTTGGGTTGGGTCTTGTGGCTTGGTTCTAGAGAGTTCCTAGATCTGACGGGCCTAAACTAACCTAGGGTTAATCCTAGGGCTAAAAACACTCTAATCTTCTATAAATATACCCCTAATCCTACCCTAAAGCCTCATTAATCAATCTAGCAACTAAACTATGTCAAAATGAATCCTCAAATGGCCTCCACCTTTCTCAAAGTTTAATCCTATGAAGATATGATGATCATACAACCTTTTCTATGTTGTATGAATGCTTAATAACTTGCATACTTCATTAAGTTGCAAGTTTGATTTGCTAAGTTTGTGTTTTTGGGATTTTTGCAAAAGGGTTTTCTTATTTGGAGCTTGGTTTTGAGTTTTCAAAGGGCTTCTTCATCTTATTTTGTAGATTTGTGACTTCATTTTGATTGTAAGCCCTATTCCTTTCATACTTGAACTTTTGAAGTTAAATGTATGAATTGAAAGTTGTCATAGTTTATGCAAGTTGTTTATGCAAATATGATATGCAAAGTTGTCATAGTTTATGCAAGTTGTTTATGCAAATATGATATGCAAAGTTGTCATAGTTTATGCAAGTTGTTTATGCAAATATGATATGCAAAGTTGTCATAGTTTATGCAAGTTTGTTTATGCAAGTTGTTTATGCAAGTATGATATGCAAGTTGACATATGTTATGCAAGTTTGTTTATGCAAGTATGTTATGCAAGTTTGTGATGGACATATGGTTCATGTTATCATGTTATGCATGCTTTTTGGGCCAAAAATATATTATGCAAGTGTATGAACCCATGAACATTTCATATGCCACCATGTTGAACTTGTGGCTCTAACCCTTTTATGTCATGATTATGCCAAGTTCCCTCTTTCTATCCTTTATGCGCTATTGCGATATGTAAGCGATGGGATTGCGTTTGGGGTTGGGTAAACTTAAAGACATAAAAATATGAGCTTGGGAATTTACCTATTAAGTTAGGTCTACCCATTGGGAATTTACCTATTAAGTTAGGTCTACCCAATTGCTTGAAAATGTGAAATATGTTTTGAAAACATGATGGACATGACACTTAGAAAAGATAAGTGTGGCCAACTCGAGGTTGGGTTGAGTTTGTAGCGTAAACCTACCCGGAACCGACCGGCGTAACTAGTTGCTACAAACAATAGGACCCAATGTGAGAAGTTGGTCATGTTGTACCTTGAACCCGAGGTTAGACCAAGTTGTGGTGTAAAGCTACCCGGACCCGCCCGGCTTAACTAGTAACCACAATAAGGTCTAATGTGAGAGGTTAAGGCGCATTAATTAATTAATGCCTCGTGATTAGGGTTAAGTCATGGACCGCTGGAATACTTAACCAATTTGGATATGGGGGATTAACGGGGTTAAGTTACCCTACACTTAACCAATCTGAACTCGGTAAATTAACGGGGTTGAGTTGATCTTAACCAATCCAACTCAGTAATTTGATAAGGCTGAGAACCAATTGGATATCTGGTCTGGGTAGACTAACTTGATTGATAAATTAAACGAACCTGTTTTGCGGATCTGTAGGACCTACATCAAGTTAGGCAAGTTTGTAATCTGTTATCCGAACCCGTTAATCTGAAGATTGATCGTCTGAACTTTGTATGTCTGAACTCTGTTAATAAGTTAATCTGAATCTGATAGTCTGGGGACACAAGGGGGAATACTTGTGTCATCTGTTGTTTGGGACCCATATTAGTCAGTAACCCTTTCTGGTATCAACACTTTGACCCAACTGTAGGTAGGGTCCGGGCACGCTTACTGAACTGATTATAAGTGGTTCATTCTGATAATGGCGATGGGTGTTGATGGTGCGTTCCAACCGGGTCATGTGCGTGCATGGATCCCGGTCTGCCTCTGAGGATGTAAGACGCCGTGACATCTGTAAATATGCCTGTGCCAATTGGTTGCCACTTTAGGGAGTGATACACCCTGTCGTGGGACCGACACAGGGTATTTATGTATTAGGGAGCCGATCGCTTGGGTAGGGTTTAGGGTACACTTAACTCTGTCTGACTCTGTAGGTACCGTCTGTTTTGTTGGGTGGTAACACCCGTCTGTTTCTGCGTGGTACCGTCTGTTTGGGTGGTAAAGGCCCACTACTAGTGTACACCTAATTGTAGTACTCTGTTTCTGTATTCCGTTCTGTTAGGGTGGTAAAGGCCCATTAGGGTTAGTACTCTGTTTCTGTATTCCGTTCTGTTAGGGTGGTAAAGGCCCATTATGGTTAGTATTCTGTTTCTGTACTCTGTTCTGTTAGGGTGGTAAAGGCCCATTATGGTTAGCATTCTGTTTCTGTACTCCGTTCTGTTAGGGTGATAAAGGCCCATTATTGTCAACACTCTGTCTCTGTACTTTACCTGTTAGGAGAGGTAAAAGCCCATTTTTCCCAAACCCTACTTCTGTATGGACCATTCTGTTCCGTTCTGTTTTGGGTAACACCTAATACGGTTATACTAAGTATTGGTACCAAGAGATTGGATCTTGATTTGAGTCAAACACCTGATACTGGGCCAAGTTTAGGCCAAGGGATAAATTCTGGATTATACATGACATGTTAGAATGTTGGTGCACCCATGGTGAAAAACCTTAAACCTGATTATGCGATGACACCGTGATCTGCCTTGTTAGTTAGTCAGCATGTTAGTATGTTTGTTATCCTTATGTTCATACTTGCTGCTCATGACAGTTAACTTTATCAGTTTACATTGATTGTAGTAGGGCTTACTCAGTCTTTTTGACTGACCTGTTTTCTTTCGCCTCTTTTCTTCCGTTTCCCCCCCAGGTTCTCAGGGAGGGAATACAGGAGCTTAGCTTGGATCTTTGCTGCTTTTCTTGGATAGCTCATGTATGCTTTGGATTTGAGCTCGCTATGGTTTATCACTCTTATTTGGGGATAGTACTTATGTATTTCAGTTTATCAGATGATGTTTTTATCTAGACTTGTAATTTTGGGAAAATGACATTTGGATGTACCAGACTTGTGTTTTGAAATGGTTTAAAAATCTTCCGCTGTTTTATCCATGTTATTTACTCTGTTTACATATATACATATGTTCTTGTTCTGCCTTGATATATCATTATGCATGTTTACCTGATTCAAACGCCCCTCCAAAGTCAGTGCCCTTGCAAGAGTGGTACTGGCGGAGGTGGGGTGTTACAGATAAGTCAAAAATTGTAACGGCTCGGGGGATTTGCGACCTTGGTTATCGACATAAACTCAATGTCGACTATCCAAGCATCAAAAATACCGGATAGTTAATAGAAAGAAGTTAGAGGGTGAGAATAGATAAGATAGAAAATTAGAATAGAAGAAGAAGAAGATCACAATAACAAAAACAGAGTAATACGAATCTCACAGTGGAATGAATAAAATATAACATAACTTTGAAATAAAACCAGTATATGTATATAATAACATTTATCAGAGTACAACACTTACAACACAGCGGAAATAAACAATTGCTATAAGCCTCCTGCTCCAAGCTCTCAGTATATCTGTAAAATCCTGGCTACTTGACTGCCCGTACAAATTTGGGCACCCAAGCGTTTAGGGAAAAACAAAACAAAATAAACTCCGGGTCAGTCATGGGACTGGTGTGAGTAAACAATTTAAAACAGTTTGAGAAAATAAACGATATCTCATGAGACCACGCCGTATAACACGGAACGGGTTTTTCCCTTATGAGAATCTAAAGCATTTGATTTCACATCAAAAATCCTTTTATATCAAAACTCCCTTGATATTATGATAGTGTCTATCAACCACAATATAATAATCATCTAGCAGAACACTTTCATCTCACATTCCACATACATAGTATATAATCAAAAACCGCGGGCGCTTATTAGTTAATGAATTCCAACTAGAAAGGTATGGGACCACCTTCTGACATCGTATCTCTATAGAGGAATACACCAGGTTCAACAAGAATATCTTGTAATCCAAGCTAAACATGACCGGTCACTCATTTCGCTTGAGTGTACTGAATATATTATCATCAATGGTTGGGATCAGCAACCGTTTCTCGAAACGGACAGCATCGAAATAGATTATAGAAGTAAATGAAATTTCTCTAGATCAGGTGACAATACACCCTAATTGGCAACCGACCACTTAGCCATGTGACCTACCCGATCTTATACCATTTCCTGGTTGTAAGGCTAGATGCCATAACGTATAGATCACACCTTTATTTACTTTGAACGCCACATTGTCAAACCCGCCAAATCACAAATTGATTTCCCCAAAAATACCACGAGTATACAGCTAAGAGAAACAAATTCCTCCACCGCCAAACGTAAGTACGTTTGAAGAGATCAACTTAGGAGATCTATTAAATATACTCCGTCAGACATTCTTCCCTACAGGTTGTCTTAGGACTGGACAAAATGAAGGCACTATTCTGTAAACCCATCTTAGGCAAGTTTGCCAAACAGCCCTTGCATAAACTTCGTCTTCAATTATCTTGATCGTATTTGATTCGCAACGCTAATGCCCATACGGAGTGGTTTTCAGATAATAAATTTGATCTCGGTCTCTCCGTATTGACGATGGAAAAATGGTCAAAAACTTTGATAGTCGGTGATTTAACTATCAAAGAAAACATGTGTACAAACAAAGATATTATTTCCAGATAGAAATTCTATCGATCAATCATCAATCATCATTTATCTCTTAAATTAATTTGTCATTAATTTATTCATTTACCCTTTTCCAATTTCCATATATATACAGGAATTCTTATTTTCTAAATTTAGAATATACGATAATAACATGGGAAAACATTTCCATTTCTTATCAACAAATCATTTCATTTTCTGTGCTTAGAAAACAACACTAATTATATTTGGAAAATGTTTTTAGAATTCATCTATATGGATTTCAACGAACATTATTTAAAACATCGTTACGATCGCTCAATCCATTAATCGCTTATTACTTAACTGTATTTCTAACCAATCTTCACTATCGAACTTCAACTATTTCTTAGTTAATTATGAAGTCAGTCAAGTTTAGGTATAATTACCTCTCAGACCTTAACTGAACAAAGCTCTTAACCTTGTAATAGATAAAGCTCATCACTTCAAATTTAACTCATTGCTTACGCAAATTCTCGGATTTCAGTTTACGAACCCACTTCTTTTATGAAAAACATTTAATATAACGATTACGTTATATTCCTACTTATGAAATATCTAACTTAAAATATAAATTTTATTTCTTTTACTTGAATAAGTAATAATTCATTTATTTATTAAGTAAATAAATCTTTACTTAAAAATCGGAAAGTAAAGATTACTTTCCCGAATTCGATATAATTGAATTCGACATATAATTCTCTTTCGAGAAATCTCCATTCGATTAACTCTCCTTCGGATAACCTATATAATCTCCATTCGATTAACTCTCCTTCAGATAACCTATATTCGATTAACTCTCTTCAAATAACTTATATTCGATTATTTTGCTTCGAATAACTTATATTTGATTATTTCTCTTCGAATAACTTATATTCGAATTTTAAATATCAGTTTCTAGTCGAATGCTAATTACCTTGTCAAATCCTGCTTAATTCAATATATAATTTATTTTCTAACACCTGGCCTAGTCGAATTCTAATTATCCATCTTTACGGATTTTATTTTAATCCTTTTTAAATTTCGGACATCGAAATGGATTTCATCGTTTCCCTTTTTAACAACTTCAAATTTCCCATCTTATATTCACTGTTGAATTTGCAATCTCAATTATCCATTGGTAATTATATTTTAATTAATTTATAAAATTTGTTTATAAATCCGACTACATGTTTTTATTATTAAACAAGTTATTTATTTCTAGCCATTCGAATTTCATTTCTGTTTGAATTCCTATATCACAAATCCAATTTCCTTTACAAATATGTTTATTTGCAAAATATTTACTTAATTTCATTTTTCATATCGAATATGAATAATATTTCCTTTATAAACTCCATTTAAGTTTGATTTCGTATTTTAAAATAATATCTTGTTTCCAAATCCTATTTGTACTTCTCTTTAGAATTATTCATACGAAATCTCCTTTTTATTTCTACCACTTAAATCTCATTTAATATTCCTTTTATAAATGTTGAGTTCATATTCTCTTCAAAATATCGGTGTTGAAACCAATTTCTACTTCTTTATATAAAATTCAGACTTATATATTCGATTTATCCCAAGATAAATTATTTTACTTAATTTATAAAAACATTATTTATAAATTAAACTTCTCCATTTATCTGTTAAACACATTTCTATTTACAATCCGCTTTAAACAATCTTCTCATAATTCTTTTATATCTCTTTAATTTCCTTTTATAATTCTATTTATTTTCCAAATAAATATTCCTTTTATAATTCTATTTATTTTCTAAATAAACATTCCTTTTATAATTCTATTTATTTTCTAAATAAATATTCCTTTTCTAATTCTGTTTATTTTCTAAATAAATATTCCTTTTATAATTCTATTTATTTTCTAAATAAATAATCCCTTTTATAAATATTTTATTTTATAAAATCCTTCGATTTTATTTTATAAAATCCTTTGATTTTATAAATATATTATTTTCAATATACACTTTGAAAATTCCCTTTTTACACTCCAGTATTACTTATGGTATTTAAAATACCAAATAACGAGGATCAATATCATCCAAACTCACATAATTATTAACAGATCATATATCACAATATATGAAAAACAGTAACATAAATGTTGAGGAATCCAGTTGGATCCCTCCAACCTGTTTCCCTGCATCCACAGATGTTAAACAATATAATTAACATCAATCTCATTTAAATATGAAATATTCTGATAAACAGAATCAATATTTGATTAACGATATATATAAATCTATATCGACATTTCAACCAATTAATTAGCAAACAAACCCAAACAATCAACACATAACAATCAACCATCATTTATCAATTCTGAAAATACGTTATAAAAATATAACTGTGCAGAGTTAGTGAGATTTACTCACATTGGACGTTATCATTAAATAATGAATAACGGTCATTGATTCAGATCAGGCAATTTATTTCGCTATAAAATGTAACAAGCTCCGAATCACTTCAAATCAGTTCCATTGGGTAGCCCTCGTCCATACGATCCCAAGGATCTTGTTTCGCTGAATTCTGATAATGCATGAGGAAGATACGATCGTTTAAAGTTAATACACTATTATATTTAAATTTAAACTTAATTAAATTCCATCTTGGGCTTTACCATTTTAAACAGGCACATTCAAATTTTTGGCCAGCCATTATTGCTTCTCTCCCGAAATCGTTTCCTCTAGTAAACATCACGATGAAAAGCATGGCCATTACCGCTCCTTTAGATCATCCATTGTCCTTCACTTCTCAGCTAAGTCACAAACGGTCAGCACCATTGATCATCTCTCTACAACCTCCACCCTACCATATGCCAGAGAAACAGCTCGCCTCCTCCTTCCTCGTTGCGTCGAAAACCAGCTCACGTTGTCCCCAAGGAGACTGCGACATCTTCCTCAACGAAACTCCATCAAAATTTGCCAACTCCTAACTCTTGACCCCAAAACACATTTCTAAACTCCATTTCTTTAATCTCGGCTACTAAGCTTAGCCCTAGGTCGACAGTGGAAAAATCCAAGAAATAAAACTGACGTCGAACTAGTAAAAAAGGTATAGACTTGAAGAAAATCTATCAAGGAATTCAAATATATAGGTTTTATGATTAAGATTTTATATGATTTGTTGAGGATTTTTGAATCACGCGTTTTACGGTGTGGAGACAAATTGGAGCGCCAGAAAATGTTTGACCACTGAATGAAAGTCTTAGGGTTGGAGAGGAGGGTAGTGGTATTTATAGGAAATTTAAATAATTTTATATTCAAATTTTATATTAATATTTATCTTAACGCTATTTATATTTGTTGTTAAAAATCCGCATGACCACACATGATATCCAAAAATCACGAAAATGGGCACTCAGCTACAGTTTGACATTACAGACCTAATGAAACTTGTTTCGTCGAATTCCGACTCCGTTTGCTCACACAGCGTATTTTTGAAGTCAAATTATTGTATTTCACATTAAAATCCCGTACGGTCAAGTACTGACTCCAAAAATCACAGAAATTGAAATCTAGCAATAATTTAATATTCTGGATCCAACAACATTAGTTTCATCGAAAACGGAGGTTATTTGTAAAAATGACAATTTTTAAAGCTCTGAAATAAACCCATTTAAATATTAATATATTTAAAAATAATTAAATTTAATATTAATAAATTAATATTATCGTATATATATTCACATAGAATATAATACAACTCCAAAATCTATCTGAATTTATAACTCGACATTTCAAATCCAGATTAAATCAGTATTCAATTTATGTTAAAAATCCATTAATAATATAAATAAATCGTTATAAATTATAAAGGAATTCCATAGCGACTTTTCGAAAATTTGATTTGGACACAACTTACAATATACATGACAAAATCTCAATTTTCTCTTCCATTAGAAAAATATACTTCACCAGCTCCGAACGTTTCTTGTTTCATAGAAATCTGACGTAGAACGGATTCTGTATATTCGTTTAAAGTTTGAATCGCCAAATTACGAACTGCTGCGCCATTTCGAGCTCGATTATAATTATAATATAAATTATACATTCAACTGACATTTATAAATAAATTCGTTAATATAATTCAATTCTAAACTGAATTATATATTTTAAATTGTCCAATTCACAGAATATTGTGAATTATGTTATTTTCGATTATTTCGAAAATAAATATATTATTTTATTATTTATATTAATTAAATATTCGATATTATTTAATTAAATAACCATATAAATTACCAAACCGTTATTTAAATAGTTAAATAAATTAATTATTATACCGTAAAAATATGGGACGCTACATTCTTCCCCCCTTAAAATGATTTCGTCCTCGAAATTGCTAAGGTAGAAAACAAACCCTATTAACTGGGTTAAAAATTATTTGTTTACTTCTAAATTTCAGTTTCCACTAAACCAATCAATTTCGATTTAATATTAATTCATTCCGACTGACTTTAATTTTCAAAAATTCTGAAAATATTCTAACACCTTAAATTTTCGAAAAATTCCGCCAGCACCTCCTTTGTACGGCTCAGTTGGTAAACTACAACTCGCCTCTCTGGTCCTTCTCCAATCAAAAGAAAATAAAACACCCAAGCGACTTGCCAATTCGTTTCATAAAAATCTCATACCCATATAAATTATAAACTTGTACCTTTTTGTTGGGTATATCATTATATCGCTTCCATCTGTTACCAATTCCATATATTCCAATGTCATCCTAATCAAACTCCAATCGGTTTTTATCCTCAAACCCAATCATTCACTTATATCCAAGTCAGATTTCATTTCAAACCAATGTTACATTCTTGATTTTCAAACTCTTAACTCCTTAACCCAGTATACTTAACTTATCAACTCAATTCCATTCCAGATTATTCTCTAATCAAATCTAGTTTTATTTAACTTAGTTCAAGTTAAATTTTAATTTACATATTTACTTTTACCATCTCAATCTATTTAACTTCATAAGTTAAATTTAAATTTCAGAATTTAAATTCCTGGGTTTTATTTCAAATCAATTTGAAATCATAATAACAATTTAAAATCCTTTGAATTTGTGAACAACTTGTTTGTTCAAAACAATTCAAAAACAAAATTTTGGGTAGTAATCCATCACTTAGAGACTCGAAAATGAACACCGATGATGTCCGGATCATCATCGAAATCATTTTCTAGCGATCGTAGTGAGTTCAATACTATATCACTTTCCAAAACCATTTTTAAACATTTCCAGTTTGAAATATATTTCAAAATACCATTCACAATGCTTGTAAAACAATTTAAAATCTCCCTGGATTTTAAAATTCTCATATATTTAATCCGAATTCATTTACAAACACTTATTCAAATTTCCAGAGTTTTAATTCCAATTTTGGTTTTAATTCAGATATAATTCATTTCATAACACTTATACGAATTTTAATTGGTTATTTACATAACCATTTTACTTTCGTAATCTTATTTGATTATAATAACAACCAACACATCCTATATACTATAATAATTCCAGTATAAATCCTTTATATCAAAATATAACTTGGGTAAATTATATCATCTACCCTATTTCAAAACATACTGTCGGTTCATCGTGTTCGAGTGTTTATAAACTCCTACCGATACAGTGAATCAAACTGATCGATCAGAACTCATAAACAACTCGACCAATAAATCTCCATAATATAAATTCATTTTATATTGAATAACAAATACGTGCTCATATATATATATATACATATATATACACTCAACTCAATCTAGGGTATTACAAACCCCATCTCTATTGAGTTACGCCACAGAGCCAAGGTAATTACTTAACCTTGAGCTCTGATACCACTGTAATGGCTCAGAGGATTTGCGACCTTGGTTATCGACATAAACTCAATGTCGACTATCCAAGCATCAGAAATATCGGATAGTTAATAGAAAGAAGTTAGAGGGTGAGAATAGATAAGATAGAAAATTAGAATAGAAGAAGAAGAAGATCACAACAACAAAATCAGAGTAACACGAATCTCACAGCGGAAAGAATAAAATATAACATAACTTTGAAATAAAACCAGTATATGTATACAATAACATTTATCAGAGTACTACACTTACAACACAATGGAAATAAACAATTGCTATGAAATCCTGAAGCCTCCTGCTCCAAGCTCCAAGTATATTTGTAAAATCCTGACTACTTGACTGCCCGTACAAATTTGGGCACCCAAGAGTTTAGGGAAAACAAAATAAACTCCGGGTCAGTCATGGGACTGGTGTGAGTAAAAAAATTAAAACAGTTTGAGAAAATAAATGATATCTCATAAGACCATGCCGTATAACACGGAACGGGTTTTTCCCTTATGAGAATCCAAAGCATTTGATTTAACATCAAAAATCCTTTTATATCAAAACTCCCTTGATATTATGATAGTGTCTATCAACCACAATATAACAATCATCTAGCAGAACGCTTTCATCTCACATTCCACATACATAATATATAATCAAAAACTACGGGCGCTTATTGGTTAATGAATTCCAGCTGGAAAGGTATGGGACCACCTTCTGACAGAGTATCTCTAGATTGGAATACACCGAGTTCTACAAGAACATCTTGTAACCTTAGGCTAAACATGACCGGTCATTTATTTCGCTTGAGTGTGCCGAATGTATTATCACCAATGGTTGGGATAAACAACTGTTTCCCGAAAGGGACAACATCGAAACAGATTATAGAAGTAAATGGAATTTCTCTAGATCAGGTGACAATACACCTAACTGGTAGCCAATCACTTAGCCATGCGACCTACTCGATTTTGTACCATTTCCTGGTTGTGAGGCTAGAGGCCATAACGTATAGATCACACCTTTATTTACTTTGAATGTCACATCATCATACCCGCCGAATCATAAATTGGTTTCCCCAAAAATACCAAGGGTATACAGCTAAGAGAAACGAATTCCTCTGCGACCAAACATAAATACGTTTGAAGAGATCAACTTACACGATTTATTAAATACACTCCGTTAGGCATTCTTCCATACAGGTTGTCCTGGGACTGGACAAATCGAAGGCACTATTCTGTAAACCCATCTTAGGCAATTCCTACCTAGAGTCTGCCAGAACAGCTCCGTCTTCAATTATCTTGATCATATTTGATTCGCAACGCTAATGCCCATACGGAGTGGTTTTTGGATAATAAATCAGATCCCGGTCTCTCCGTATTGACGACGGAAAATGGTCAAAAACTTTAGTAGTCAGTGATTTAACTATCAAAGAAAAACACGTGTACAAGCAACGATATTATTTCCAGATAGAAATTATATTGATCAATCATCATTTATCTCTTAAATTAATTTATCATTAATTTATTCATTTACCCATTTCCTATTTCCATATATATACAGGAAATTTTCTAAATTTAGAAAATATATGATATTAACATGGGAAAACATTTCTTATCAACAAATCATTTCATTTTCTATGCTTAGAAAACATCACTAATTAAATTTGGAAAACGTTTCCAGAACTCATTTATATAGGTTTCAACGAACGTTATTTAAAACATCGTTACGACCGTTCAATCCATTAATCACTTATTACTTAACTATATTTCTAACCAATCTTCGCTATCGAACTTCTACAATTTCTTAGTTAATTACAAAGTTAATCAAGTTAGGGTATAATTACCTCTCAGACCTTAACTGAACAAAGTTCTTAACCTTGTAATAAATAAAGCTCATCACTTCAAATTTAAAAATCATTGCTTATGCAAATTCTCGAATTTCAGTTTACAAACCCACTTCTTTTATAAAAAACATTTAATATAACGATAACGTTATATTCCTAGTTATGAAATATCTAACTTAAAATATAAATTTTATTTCTTTTACTTGAATAAGTAATAATTAATTTATTTATTAAGTAAATAAATCTTGATTTAAAAACTGGAAAGTAAAGATTACTTTCCTATATTCGATATAATTGAATTCGACGTATAATTCTCTTTCAAGAAATCTCCATTCGATTAACTCTCCTTCGAATAACCTATATTCGATTAACTCTCTGCGAATAACTTATATTCAATCATTTCTCTTCGAATAACCTATATTCGATTTTTTCTCTTCGAATAACTAATGTTTGAATTTTAAATACCAGTTTCTAGCCGAATGCTAATTACCTTGTCAAATCCTGCTTGATTCAATATATAATTTATTTTGTAACACCTGGCCTAGTCGAAATCTACTTACCCATCGTTACAGATTTTATTTTAATCCTTTTTTAATTTCGAACGTCAAAATGGATTTCATCGTTTCCTTTTTTTAACAACTCCAAATTTCCCATCTTATATTCACTGTTGAATTTGCATTCTCCATTATACATTGGTAATTATATTTTAATTCATTTATAAACTTTGTTTATAAATCCGACTACTTGTTTTTATTATTAAACAAGTTATTTATTTCTAGCCATTCGAATTTCAATTCTGTTTGAATTCCTATTTCACAAATCCAATTTCCTTTACAAATATATTTATTTGTAAAATATTTACTTAATTTCATTTTTCACATCGAATGTGAATAATATTTCCTTTATATACTCCATTAATTTTGATTTTGTATTTTAAAATAATATCTTGTTTCCAAATCCTATTTGTACTTCTCTTTAGAATTATTCATACGAAATTTCCTTTTTATTTCTACCACTTAAATCTCATTTAATATTCCTTTTATAAATGCTCAGTTCACATTCTCTTTAAAATATCGGTGTTGAAACCAATTTCTACTTCTTAATATAAAATTCAGACTTATATATTCGATTTATCCCATGGTAAATTATTTTACTTAATTTATAAAAACAATATTTATAAATTAATTTTCTCCATTTATCTATTAAACAGATTTCTATTTACAATCTACTTTAAACAGTCTTCTCATAATTCTTTTCTATCTCATCAATTTCCTTTTATAATCCTATTTAATTTCCAAATAAATATACCTTTTATAATTCTATTTATTTTCTAAATAAATATTCCTTTTATAATTCTATTTATTTTCCAAACAAATATTCTTTTTATAATTCTATGTATTTTCTAAATAAATATTCCTTTTATAATTCTATTTATTTTCCAAATAAATATTCCCTTTTATAAATATTTTCTTTTGTAAAATCATTTGATTTTATAAATATTTTCTTTTATAAAATCCTTTGATTTTATAAATATATTATTTTCAATATACACTTTAAAATTTCCTTTTTACACTCCAGTATTACTTATGGTATTTAAAATACCAAATATCAATATCATCCAAACTCACATAATTATTAACAGATCATATATCACATCATATATCACAATATATGAAAAACAGTAACATAAATGTTGAGGAATCCAGTTGGATCCCTCTAACCTATTTCCCTGCATCCACAGATGTTAAACAATATAATTAACATCAATCTCATTTAAATATGAAATGAGATTGATGTTAATTATAATATAAATTATACCATTCACAATGAGAATTTGCATAAGCCAATATATTTCAATTAACTCGCCTCCTCCTTCCTCGTTGAGTCAAAAACCAGTTCACGTTGACCCCAAGGAGACCGCGACATCTTCCTCAATGAAACTCCATCAAAATTTGCCAACTCCAAACTCTCGATCCCACAAACACATTTCTAAACTCCATTTCTTCCATCTCGGTTTAAATCTCCCACTAAGCTTAGCCCTAGGTCGACAGTGGAAAAATCCGAGAAATAAAACTGACGTTGAACCAGTAAAAACAGGTATAGACTTGAAGAAAATCTATCAAGGAATTCAAATATATTGGCTTTATGATTTATAAGATTTTATATGATTTGTTGAGGATTTTTGAATCACACGTTTTACTATGTGGAGACAAATTGGAGTGCCAGAAAATGTTTGACCGCTGAATGAAAGTCTTACGGTTGGAGAGGAGGGTAATGGTATTTATAGGAAATTTAAATAATTTTATATTCAAATTTTATATTAATATTTATCTTAACGCTATTTATATTTGTTGTTAAAAATCCGTATGACCACGCGTGATATCCAAAAATCACGAAAATGGGCACGCAGCTACAGTTTGGCATTACGGACCTAATGAAACTTGTTTCGTCGAATTCCGACTCAATTTGCTCACACAGCGTATTTTTAAAGTCAAATTATCGACTATATTTCATATTAAAATCCCATACGGTCACATACTGACTCCAAAAATCATAGAAATCAAAATTTAGCAATAATTTAATATTCTGGATCCAACAAAATTAGTTTCGTCAAAATAAGTCAATCAAGTTAGGGTATAATTACCTCTCAGACCTTAACTGAACAATGTTCTTAACCTTGTTATAGATAAAGCTCATCACTTCAAATTTAACAATCATTGCTTATGCAAATTCTCGGATTTCAATTTACAAACCCACTTCTTTTATGAAAAATATTTAATATAACGATAACGTTATATTCCTACTTCTGAAATATCTAACTTAAAATATAAATTTATTTCTTTTACTTGAATAAGTAATAATTCATTTATTTATTAAGTAAATAAATCTTGATTTAAAAACTGGAAAGTAAAGAATACTTTCCCAAATTCGATATAATTGAATTCGACGTATAATTCTCTTTTGAGAAATCTCCATTCGATTAACTCTCCTTCGAATAACCCATATTCTATTAACTCTCTTCGAATAACTTATATTCGATTATTTCTCTTCAAATAACTTATATTCGATTATTTCTCTTCGAATAACTTATATTCGAATTTTAAATATCAGTTTCTAGAATGCTAATTACCTTGTCAAATCCTGCTTAATTCAATATATAATTTATTTTGTAACACCTGGCCTAGTCGAATTCTAATTACCCATCTTTATGAATTTTATTTCAATCCGTTTTAAATTTCGAACATCGAAACGGATTTCGTCGTTTCCCTTTTTTTTAACAACTCCAAATTTCCCATCTTATATTCACTGTTGAATTTGCAATCTCAGTTATCCATTGCTAATTATATTTTAATTCATTTATAAACATTGTTTATAAATCCGACTACTTGTTTTTATTATTAAACAAGTTATTTATTTCTAGCCATTCAAATTTCATTTCTGTTTGAATTCCTATATCACAAATCCAATTTCCTTTACAAATATGTTTTTTTGCAAAATATTTACTTAATTTCATTTTTCACATCGAATGTGAATAATATTTCCTTTATATACTCCATTAAGTTTGATTTCGTATTTTAAAATAATATCTTGTTTCCAAATCCTATTTGTACTTCTCTTTAGAATTATTCATACGAAATTTCCTTTTTATTTCTACCACTTAAATCTCATTTAATATTCCTTTTATAAATGCTAAGTTCACATTCTCTTTAAAATATTGGTGTTGAAACCAATTTCTACTTCTTTATATAAAATTCAGACTTATATATTCGATTTACCCCATGATAAATCATGAAAATTCAGACTTATATAAAAATCATGAAAATGGGCACGCAATTATAGTTTGACATTATGGACCTAACGAAACTTGTTTCGTCATTCCGACTCCGTTTGCTCACACAACGTATTTTTAAAGTCAAATTATCGACTGTATATCACATTAAAATCCCATACGGTCACATACTGACTCCAAAAATCACAGAAATTGAAATCTAGCAATAATTTAATATTCCGGATCCAAGAAAATTAGTTTCGTTGAAAACAGAGGTTGTTTGTAAAAATGAATATTTTTAAAGCTCTAAAATAAACCCGTTTGAATATTAATATATTTAAAAACAATTAAATTCAATATTAATAAATTAATATTATCGTATATATATTCACATAGAATATAATACAACTCCAAAATATTCCAATCTGAATTTATAACTCGACATTTAAAATCCAGATTAAATCAGTATTCAATTTATATTAAAAATCCATTTATAATATAAATAAATCATTATAAATTATAAAGGAATTCCATAGCGACTTTTCAAAAATTTTATTTGGACACAACTTACAATCTACCCGACGAATTCTCGAATTTTCTCTTCCATTAGAAAAATATACTTCACCAGCTCCGAATGTTTTGTTTCACCGAAATCCAACTTAAAACGGATTATGTATATTTGTTTAAAGTACGAATCGCCAAATTACAAACTGCCGCGCCATTTCGAGCTCGATTATAATTATAATATAAATTATACATTGAACTGACATTTGTAAATAAATTCGTTAATATAATTCAATTCTAAACTGAATTATATATTTTAAATTGTCCAATTCACACAATATTGTGAATTCTGATATTTCCAATTATTTCAGAAATATACATATTATTTTATTATTTATATTAATTAAATATTCAATACTATTTAATTAAACAACCATATAAATTGCCAAACCATTATTTAAATAATTAAATTAATTAATTATTATACCGTAAAAATACGGATTGTTACAAAATAGTAAGCATTTTCAGTTCTTCTGTGTACTGATGATTCCTCAGGTAAGATCCAGGTATGAAATTTCCATCTTTTATTTTGTATTTGTTTGCAATTCTTCAATTCCAAGTGTTTCTCTGAATCTGTGGAAATTTTAGCTGAGAGAGATTTAGTTAACATGTCAGCTGTGTAGTTTATGCCCTGCAAGTACCCTGCCATATCCCCGCTATATCGCATAACGGATTTCTGCCGCTACGCTATTTCCAAAAAGCCTTTCTTCTTTAAGCCTCTCTATATTCCAATATTCCCGATATATCCCATTATTTCGGCTATATTCCGTTATTTCTGCTATATCTTCTATAAAATAAATAAATTTAAAAATGACATTTATACATTATAAAATTCATAAAATTAGTTTTTTAATATAACTTTTTAACATATTTATTTTAGAATATAAAATACTATAATATTTTATTAGGTTCTATTAAGCTAAATAAAAGTTTATATTTATTTACATATGTTTGCTTATTCTTTTATTTAAAATTAAGAATGTACTAATTATAATTAAATTGAATGTTAATTTCCATTTATTTATAATTTATATATTTTTAAAAGCATTAGATATGAGTTTTATATGCTATTTTAGACTCATCTGCTATATCATGCTATTTCCTCGCTTTATCCCCGCTACAACGTTTTGCACCTCCGCCGCATTGGATTCTTTCAACGCTTTAACTGTGCAGCATGTCTGCCCTCTCATAATAAGCTGGAATGTAGTTTACTTGTAAAATTTTCTTTTGAACTTGCTCTCGAACAAAATAAATATTGATTTTTATGTGTTTGGTTCGATTATGCTGAATAGGGTCTGTTGTCATGTAAACTATGCTTAAATTGTCATACCAAATTATAAGGTTTTGCTGGATGATAACTTTAATTCCTTTAATAATTATTGTAACCATAGGATTTCAGCTGCAGTGATAGCAACACTCCTATATTCTACCTTTTGCTAGATCTTGAAATGGTTGTATGCTTTTTAGAACATCAGGAAATAAGACTTTCCCCTACATAAATGCAGTAACCAGAAATTGACTTTCTACCATCTATGTTTGTAGCCCAGCTTGCATCTGAGTATGTTGTAATGTTTTGGTTTTTGCTGCCTTTTAATAATATGCCAAAGTTGATTGTTGCCTTTAAATATCCAAGTATTCGTTTCACTGCTGTCCAATGCTCACTTCTGGGTTCCTACAAAAATTAAGACACTTTATTAATGCTAAAAGAAATATCAGGTCGTGTTATAGTAGAATATTGTAATGCTCCTACAACACTCCTATATTGTTTAATATTTGAGATAGTTTCGCCCCTGTTTTTTGATAAATGTTGATTTGATATCATAGGAGTGGGTTATCCATTTTCTTCAATCATGTTAGTTTGTTCAGAAGTTCTGTAATGTACTTTCTTCGGTAAAGATGGAGTTCTTTGTCTGATTTTCTCTTGACTTCCATTCCAAGAAAGTAAGATAATTCACCCAAGTATTTTATCGAGAACTGATTGTTTAAGTAGTCTGATAATCTTTTGATTTCAGTTTCACTGCTGCATATGATAAGTAAATCATCCACATATATTAATATATAAGTGGTAGATGATTCACCGATTTTTGTGAATAGTGATGTGTCTAATCTGGTAGGTGAATATCCTAGTGTTGTTAACCTTGCTTTAAGTCTTTCGAACTATACTCTGGGGGCTTGCTTCAGACCATGGATAACCTTATTTATTTTGCATACTAGTGCTGGGTCTTGTGTGTAACATTGTGGTTGTTGCATGAATATTTCTACATGTAGATTCTCATTTAAGAATGCATTGTTGACATCTAGCTGCTTGATTTTCCAATTATTCTTTAACGCTATGGTGAGTATGAGTCTAATAGTCGAGGGTTTTACAACCGGTGAGAAAGTTTCATTGTAATCAAAGCCAAATTCTTGTGTGAACCCCTTTGCAACAAGTCTTGCTTTGTATCTGTTAATGGATCCACCTAGATTCTTTTTCAGTCTGTATATCCACTTGCACCCAATTATGTTCTTGTTGCTTGGTGGGTTTACTAGTTCTCATGTACTGTTGTTCATCAGTGTTCGATATTCTTCATCCATTGTTTTTCTCCATTCTTTGTGTTTGACTGCTTGTTGATAACCGTTTGGCTCTTCTTCAGTAAGGACTGCAATATAAGTCTTTGGTTTAAATACGCCTCTCTTAGATCTAGTTATCATTGGGTGTCCAGATTGAAGTAGTGGTTATTGAGTTGGTAAGTCATTTTGTCTGCTGGTGGTGGTTTGATTGTTGTCATTGCTAGTTTCCTCTCTTATTGCTTCTGATTGTCTACAACTTGATTCTGTAGGTGATTGAATGGCATGACTAGTTTACTCTGGTAGATCATCACTAGTCTCATCATTACTGTGGTGGCCTTCAGAGTCGGTACTAGCAGCCTTGTCACCTGTAACGTCCCGTATTTTCGGTAGTCAGGTAATTAATTTAATTTACTATTTTAAATATTAATTTGGAATTTATATATGGGGTTATTTTGAAGTCGTATAATATTAAGGATAATATAAAGACTTAGGCGCTTAGTAATTTAAATACATGTCTACCTATCACTGCCAACCACTTATATTTTTCTGCCTAACACATGCAAGTTCAATCCAAATAAATACATAGACTGTACTTTCATTTTGAGCTACATATTATGCCGCTATGGTTTTCAGTATCTAGTATCTAGACATTAGCTCTTCATGATTGTGTGTACCCGTAGACTGGATCTGGGTATAGTCGAAATGCGGAAAATTTCAGTGTTTGTTGGTTTTACCCACAGGATAACAAGACTTAAATGCCTAAAATTATGTACCTCTCAATACATATAACTCTGTTATAAACCTAAAAGCGATTAACAAAAGAAAAAGAGAGATCCTACCTCATGAAATTATACATAGACCGTACTTTATACTTTATGCCAACCTAAACAAATACAAGTACACACGCCAAGCCAGCCTGTATTTCTTTTTCCTCTGTGCATTGGGAAGAAGCATGCTACCTACAGCACTATCCTATGACTTGTATTTTCAAATAACAGTTGTAGTAGCAAAGATATGAAAAGAACGCTCCACACAGCTACCCACTCTTTTCAGCTACCACAAATAAAAGATTTCGAACACAGTCTAGGCTAGGTAACCCTATATGCTGCCATCTTTTACACTGAAAACAGCACATGCTGTCTTAACTTTCCAGCGCAACCAGTAATGTGTACACTTCACAAACAAGTCAAGTATAACGTGCACTGCTATATATATATATAAATATATGCGCAACCAATAAGAAACAAGCCTATCCTATATTTAATACAGCAAATGAAGTACAAGAGAAAAATATGGACAACTTCATGCGCAAAGCTACTTCTTCCACCCTATTTGCTGAGCTGTACATGTGCTATCTTCACACAGTGTATTTTCACCAATCAATCCATCTCTATCAAGTCACCCAGCTTCACAAACTAGAACCCATCTAGCAGCCTCCCTGTTTACAAGACCACACACGCAATACTGTTTTCCTTTCTGTTGTGTTGTGATTTCAAGAGTGGCTAACAAAATGAAAACACAACGATACCCACTGATATGAAAACACTGCTACACCCCATCTATGATCCTTTTTCCTAGCAAACCTACTCTGACATCAAATCGTAAGACTTATATTTCGAAATGAAGCCACAAGCCATTACTCATACAAACACCGTACTGTACAAACCTACTGCTCTAAGCTATGCGTTTTCTTTTCACATTTATGAAACTTGCCGACCAAGTGTGAGACTTCCTACAGCCACCCTACTGAAGAGACACCTTACCTCGTACCCGATACCTTGCCCACCAAATTTCCTTTAACTATAAATACACATGTGTTGAGCTCTTTTTCCTCACATTCCAGAAATGCAGTAAATTGCAAAATCTTCATTTCAACACAAAAGCGTGAGTTCACGTCCACTAACAAATATCAAACGAAGCCAGAATATAAATCGAATTCCTTCAATTTCAACGAAAATGCTCCATTTCACAAACAAGCAAACCACAATAGTGCATCCGATTTGAACGAAGAGGTGAATATGTATATGGTCGGGTTCAGGAATGAGGAGGTGAAGCAGAAATGAATAAACGAGGAGTCATGGGTTTTGGGTTAAGGGGAAGATTGCGGTGAGGTGGGTAATTGGGGGATCACGTGCAGTATAAGATGGAGGTTTACTGTAGAAATTTGTTTTTGGCATTTTTTGTGGGAACGATTATGTGTCGAGCTCATTTCTTTTTGGAGCTGAGTAGGAAGCAAGCGTGATTGTAGAAGAACAACATGAGGTGAGAAGGACGATGTGGTGAACCGGAGTGAGGCACGCGTTGGTCAGTGGACAAGATCAGGGAGGAAATGAAACGAGTAGAAAATGGGTTCTTTTCTGGTAGCAGAAGTGGACGTGGCTATCAGGGATATAAGGGAAACAGTAGAGGAGGGAGGAGAGATGTGTGAGGGCGTGTACAGTGGTGGGTTTGGGGAACAATGCTTGGAGACGAGGGCATTGGTACCTTCAAATAGTTGAGAGGATTTAAAGTTGGGGAAAACAAAGTGGTGTTGAATTTAAAATGGGACGTGGTATTTATGGAGGAAGAACATGTTTTACTGTAGAAGTTTGGGAAGGGATTCATATGTGAGGGAAAGATACTGACAAGGTTGACGAGGTTTTGTTCAGGTATTTGAGTAACGTTGTGGAGATAATGGCGACGTTGTGGGGGAAACTAACAAGAGAAAGCAGAAGCAAATATAAGGTGGCATGCTGAAATGTGGTGAAACGAAGGCAAAAACATATTTCAAGAGGAGATGCGCAACATCTCATCTGGTATGTTTCAGTTTCAACAAACACAAGTACGCCGTAATTAGTGTGGGAATTTGAATCAAGAAATAATAATATTACTTTAAGTAATTCACACGTGGCAGGGTACTTCAAATGTGCACCTAACACAGTATCTAAATTGTCAAAATTTCCATCTTTTCCTAATCACATTTTCAGTTGACCAATCACTAAACCGACCTTAGTTATTTCGAGCCTGGGCATAAGGTTAAACATGTCTAATTAGTTGAAGTGTGCCTAACCCAAGTGTTCATAACATGGCATGTATATTTATATGAGACTATTGGAATAATATTCTAGCCTAGAAAGAAATATAACTCGCCTGGGAGTGTGCCTAATTATAATGTTAATAGGAAATTAGTAAATAAAATTATTTTATTAAATCAAAAAAGGTGGATAACGTATAAATTATATCTTCGTTATACAGCAACAACAACAGGTGAAACAAGTGACGTCAAAACCTTATCGACGAGCACCACACGTGAAACTGGTTTGATCAGAGGTGACAGCTATTGGAGATTTTAATTAAATTAAACTTCAGTTTAATTCAGTTAAAACAAACAGTTTCAGCGATGAACGAATCAATGTGAGTTTACTCACTCAGTTTTTACCCAATTATATTTTATATAAATCAGGTTTTATTTTGTGTGCTATGCTTGAAATTTGTTTGTTGTTTGTTATTTATATATTGGTTGAATTGGTTGATTAAACGTTAGTTTAATCTAAATAAATCTAACCGTTATTTTAACGGTTAATTCCAAACGAGGTAACTTACCTTGTTGGTTACATTTATAACAATATAAATGTATCAAATTTAGTATGGTTACTTGGATTACTGTTATTTATTTATTTATTTATTTTATCTGTTATTGATTTAAATCATATTATTTGAAATAACATATTTGGGTGCAGGGGGGAGAACAGGTTGGAGGGATCCAACGTGATTCCTCAAATTTATTTTTTATTTTCATATCACATTATATGAACTATTTGGCCAACCCGATTACATCATTGATCTGTTTATTGATTGTTGAATCATGGTTCAACGTTTGTGTGTTATTAACCAATGGGCAGTATTGGTTGGATAATTGGCAGCACATGGCCCATAAAAATCAAATCGTTTTATAAATATTAATTTACCGTCAAGTGAATCGACGGTATTGGAAATATAAAATTTATCTTATAACTGAAAATAGATTTTTAATCTATTAATTAGAATTAAAGGAAAAAATTATTTATATAAAGTTTATAAGTTATTATTAAATATTTTTTTAAGAGAATTCTTATATCAATACGATATATTTGTAAATGAGCAGAAATTAACCTATCGTGTTAAGAATTGGATTAAATGGAGTTATTTAAATTAATTATATTACTAATTAATTTAAAAGGGAAATTAGTTGGATCGGTTAACGAGATAACCGTGTTAATCAGCTGTTTTACTGGGATTAAGTATTAAATTAAGTTAGTTTATTGCTAAACAAATCTAATGTAAGTGTTTTAATGAATATTTGTAAACGTTAATAAGATTTAAGTAAGAAATATTATTATTTATTTCAGTAGTAAAGAATTCAACTACGTATGCAGTAGTTGATAATGAAATAAGTTATTATTTCAATTAGTAAGGATCTAAGTGATTAATTTGTAAAAGGAAATACATTTATATCATTAATCGAGTTTGGAATGAATCAAATTGAGTTGAAAAGAGATTATGAGTTGATGCGGTAATTTAAATAAATATTTATTTAACATTTGAAAAGAAGAGACTGGGGAAAAGGGGGTTTTGTATTAAACCAGAATTATATAAATAGGGGGCGTGAAGTTGAAACGTGGATTTTGAACTGTCAATACCTAATAATGAAATCAAGTGTAATGAATGATTTTGAAATGAGATTTACAAAGCGCGAAATGGTTGAGGGGAATAATTGGAATCGATAAGGAGCTAAGTAAAGGGAAACAGAATATAAAATAATATTTTCAATGTAAAGGATATTTGGTAAATATATAACAATACTATGAAGTAAAGGACTTGATGGAATGGGTTTCTCAAAAAGAGGACAAGTGTTTGTTTTGTTTCCAACAATAAGATGAAAGGGATTTATAATGATATTTTTACGTGGGATTTGACTAAACCTAAATGTTGGAATATAAAGTATACAAAATGCTGTTGCAAATAATCTTATATTATAATAAGAGGTAAAAACCATGTTTTAAATTATTAAAAGATTAAGATATTTAATTATTTTTAGTTAAAAGGCCAAGTGATGTTGAATACCGAACTAGTAAGTTCATTTCATTTTTATGGTTGAATGGTTGTTTATTTGATAGTTAAATAACCGACTTTCAAATCTGGCCAATGCGATTGTTGGTACGGAAAGACCGGGATCAAATTATATTCGAATACCATTCCGACCAACAAATACGAATTCGAGAAAATATCAAATGTCGATTAAGACGGAGCCAATGAAGACCCTAGATCTTCATGAAACAGAAGGATTACTTATATCCCTGGCTAACTCCTATAGTTTTCAAAGTCTATTATATATTATATAAAATTATAATTTATAACCAGAGATGTAATGTGGTTCTGTCGTGGTTGAAATCTACGGATTTGCAAGGACTACTCGCTACTGATCTATAGGGTGATTCCTAGGATGCGGTAGGAGGGTTCCTTTGGTTCATCCTATTCCTGGATGACTTGTATGGACGAATGTCTGACAGAGTATTTCTTAAGAATCACGTACGTTGATTTTTACAAACGTATCTCTGTAGGTGGCAGAGAAGACACCTTCTCTTAGCATAAACACCCAGAGTATTTTTGTGAACGTTAATTAGTGATTTGGCGGATCTGACGATGTGGCATTCAAATATATGGTGTTTTTCTAAAGGAAATGTTAAACCTCAAGCCTCACCAATGAAACTTGACAAAAATCGGGCAGGCAGTATGGGTATGTGGGTCGCTCCCATTAGGGTGTATAATCATCTATCTAGAGAAGATCCATTTCATTCTTTAATCTATTTTCGATGCTGTCCCTTTTCGGGAAACGGTGGATAGCTCCCAACCGTTGGTGATATACATTCGATACACTCAAGCGAAATGAGTGGTCGGTCATGTATGGGCCGGGTTGCAAGACGTTCTTGTTGAACCTAGTGTATTCGCCTCTAGAGATACACTATCAGAAGGTGGTCTCATACCTTGTCATAGTTGGAAATCCAATCTCCAATAAGAGCCCACGGTTTTGATTGTATACTATATATGTGGAGCGTGAGATGCAAGCGTTCTGCTAGATTTATAATTATTTGTGATTAGACAGAGAAATATATGATTTCAAAAATGCTTTGGGTTATAGTAAGATAAAAACCGTCCGTGTTTATGTGTGGGCTGGTCTTACTATTATCCTTTTCTTTCAAAAGGATTTCGACTTTAAAATCAATATGGATGTTATATAAAATTAGTGAGTTTTCTCACTCTGGTTCACCAGACTGGTCGGTGTTTGTAATGCTCTGGTTAGCCCGGGTTATATAGGTACAGGCTTGGATAAATGCGAATTTCAAGAAGACGTGCTGGAGGGGTTCAGACGTAGTTATATTTATTCCGCTGTGTGATGTATATGAGGACATATATTTATAACTGTCCAGTTAAGATTGATGTACTCTGATGTAATGTAAGTATTATTTCAAGGCTCTCAATAAAATTTATTTTTATATTATATTTTATTCCGCTGTGATGTGAGCCTCTGATGTTGTTGTGTTTTCTTCTTCTTCTTCTATTCTAATATTTCTTCCTTTCTTATCTCACCCTCTAATTTCTTTCTAATCACTATCTGGTGTTTTTGATACTGAGTTCTGGCAGGTAATACAGGTTATGTATTATTGTTGGAAATTCGAGCATCGAATTCCTTGGGTCATTAAAGTGGTATCAGAGCATAAGGTTTAGGAATAACCTTGGCTCTGTGGCGTAACTCGATAGAGATAGGGTTAGTAACACCCTAGATTGAGTTTGAGTGTGTGTGTGTATATATATATATATATATATATATATATATAAGAGCGCGTATTTGTATATTTTATATAAATGTTTTGTATTGTGTTATTTGGTTAGTTCAGGTGTTGAGAAGCATTTGAACTATCCACTGACACGATATTGTTTATAATGAGGGTAAATGAAATGATTTTGCCCAAATTATGTTTTATATAGAAAAGGAATAATTTTGTCAGATTATTAAGATATAGCTGGTTTGATTGATGAGATGGAATTCTGATTGGATTAGGAATGTGAATTGGTTTAATATAACCAAGGAATTTCGCATAAAGAGCTTGTGAATAGGGATTCCAATTACGGATTGAATGAATCAAAATTTAACTTAGAGATAAGTTAAATAAGATTAGAATGGATATTGGAGTTAATAAGGCCAATTGGAATTTGGGGTTTAATTAATAAAAATTTGATGGAGATAAATTGAATGCTAATGATTGTTAATTATAGTATGTTAAATCCAAGTGAAATGTAAGTTAAATTAATATTGAATATTAATTGGAGGTGATATAAACTGAATGATTTGGTTGAGTTAATTGTGCATGGTTGGTTGATTGTTTGTTAGATCGGCTGTATATATGTTCATCAACAGTTTAAAACAAGTTGATGAATTGTAAACTAAAGTCCAGGATAATAACTTGAATAAGTCAAATATGATTTGAAATTAATGATTTAACTCCGAATTTGGAAATGAATGTTATATGTTTAGATTGGGGAAATTGGTTTGGTTAACTTGTCGAATATTGAAATGTTATTTAGAATTTAATGTAATTATTATTTACATGATAAACAGAGATGAGTACAGGTAGTTGAAGGCTTTGATGTTGATTTGGTTGCGTATATCGAAATAAATTGAGCCAGTATGCCCGATAGCGCTCGCATAAGGTACGCCTATGCGAAAATATAAAATTTTGGTTTTTGAATTTTGTTTACGACCATGTCGGTCGATGTATATGTATTTGTTAATCCTGCAATATCGCAAAAGTCCCTCTATACAGGGGAGGCTCTGCTGAATTTTTTCGGGAATTTACGGTGTTAGAAAATTTTCCGATATTTTTGAAATTTCTTATTTTACAATAATGAATGGGTTTTAATTTAAAATAAATTGGGTTTTTAAATTTATTGGGTTCGTAACATTTCTTCTACCTTAGTAATTTCGGGAACGAAATTTTTTTAAGGGGAAAGGAATGTAACGTCCCATATTCTCGGTAGTCAGGTAATTAATTTAATTTACTATTTTAAATATTAATTTGGAATTATATATAGGGTTATTTTGAAGCCATATAATATTAAGGATAATATAAAGACTTTGGCGCTAAGTAATTTAAATACATGTCTACCT
This sequence comes from Allium sativum, assembly GCA_030737875.1. NCBI lineage: Eukaryota > Viridiplantae > Streptophyta > Magnoliopsida > Asparagales > Amaryllidaceae > Allium > Allium sativum. The sequence continues at coordinate 1,037,042,811 of CM060916.1, read as the reverse complement.
ATCACTAGCAACCGCTCATATTTTTCTACCTAACACATGCAAGCTCAATCCAAATAAACACATAGACTATACTTTCATTTTGAGCTACATATTATGCCGCTATGGTTTTCAGTATCTAGTATCTAGACATTAGCTCTACATGATTGTGTGTATCCGTAGACTGGATCTGGGTATAGTCGAAATGCGGAAAATTTCAGTGTTTGTTGGTTTTACCCACAGGATAACAAGACTTAAATGCCAAAAATTACGTGCTTATCAATACATATAACTCTGTTATAAACCTAAAAGCGATTAACAAAAGAAAAAGAGAGATCCTACCTCATGAAATTATACACAGATCGTACTTTATACTTTATGCCAATATAAACAAATACAAGTACACACGCCTAGCCAACCTGTATTTCTTTTTCCTTTGTGCATTGGGAAGAAGCACACTACCTACAGCACTATCCTATGACTTGTATTTTCAAATAACAGCTGCAGTATCAAAGATATAAAAAGAACTCTCCACACGGCTACCCACTCTTTTCAGCTACCACACATAAAAGATTTCCAACACAGGCTAGGCTAGGTAACCTTATATGCTGCCATCTTTTACACTGAAAACAGCACATGTTATCTTAACTTTCCAGTGCAACCAGTAATGTGTACACTTCACAAACAAGTCAAGTATAACGTGCACTGCTATATATATATATATAAACATATGCGCAGCCAATAAGGAACAAGCCTATCCTATATTTAATACAGCAAATGAAGTACAAGAGAAAAATATGGACAACTTCATGCGCAAAGCTACTTCTTCCACCCTATTTGCTGAGCTGTACATGTGCTATCTTCACACAGTGTATTTTCACCAATCAATCCATCTCTATCAAGTCACCCAGCTTCACAAACTAGAACCCATCTAGCAACCTCCCTGTTTACAAGACCACACACGCAATACAGTTTTCCTTTCCGCTGTGTTGTGATTTCAAGAGTGGCTAACGAAATGAAAACACAACGGTACACATTAATATGAAAACACTGCTACACCCCATCTATGATCCTTTTTCCCAGCAAACCTACTCTGACATCAAATCGTTAGACTTATATTTCGAAATGAAGCCACAAGCCATTACTCATACAAACACCATATTGTACAAACCTACTGCTCTAAGCTATGCATTTTATTTTCACATTTATGAAACTTGCTGACCAAGTGTGAGACTTCCTACATCTACCTTACTGAAGAGACACCCTACCTCGTACCCGATACCTTGCCCGCCAAACTTCCATTAACTATAAATACACATGTGCTGAGCTATTTTTCCTCACATTCCAGAAATGAAGTAAATTGCAAAATCTTCATTTCAACACAAAAGCATGAGTTCACGTCCACTAACAAACATCAAACGAAGCCAAAATATAAATCGGATTCCTTCAATTTTAACGGAAATGCTCCATTTCACACACAAGCATACTGCAACAGTGCATCCGATTTGAACGAAGAGGTGAATATGTATATGGTCTGGTTCAAGAATGAGGAGGTGAAACATAAATGAATAAACGAGGATTCATGGGTTTTGGGTTAAGGAGAAGATTGCGGTGAGGTGGGTAAGAGGGGGGGATCATGTGCAGTATAAGATGGAGGTTTACTGTAGAATTTTTTTTGGCATTTTTAGTGGGAAGGATTATGTGTCGAGCTCGTTTCTTTTTGGATTTGAGTAGGAAGCAAGCATGATTGTAGGAGAACAACATGAGGTAAGAAGGACGATGTGGTGAACCGGAGTGAGGCGCGCGCTGGTCAGTAGACGAGATCAGGGAAGAGATGAAACGAGTAGAAGATGGGTTCTTTTCTGGTAGCAGAAGTGGATGTGGCTATCAGGGATATAAGGGAAACAATAGAGGAGGGAAGCGAGATGTGTGAGGGCTTGTACAGTAATGGGTTTGGGAAACAATGCTTGGAGACGAGAGCATTGGTACTTTCGAACAGTTGAGATGATTTAAAGTTGGGGAAAACAAAGTGGTGTTGAATTTGAAATGGGACGTGGTATTTATGGAGGAAGAACATGTTTTACTGTAGAAGTTTGGGAAGGGATTCGTACGTGAGGGAAAGATACTAACAAGGTTGATGAGGTTTTGTTCAGGTATTTGAGTAACATTGTGGAGATAATGGTGACGTTGTGGGGGAAACTAACAAGAGAAAGCGGAAGAAAATATAAGGTGGCGTGCTGAAATGTGGTGAAACGAAGGCAAGAACATATTTGAAGAGGAAATGCGCAACATCTCACCTGGTATGTTTCAGTTTCAACAAATACAAGTACGCCGTAATTAGTGTGGGAATTTGAATCAAGTAATAATAATATTACTTTAAGTAATTCACACGTGGCAGGGTACTTCTAATGTGCACCTAACACAGTATTTAAATTGTCTAAATTTCCATCTTTTCCTAATCACATTTTCAGTTGGCCAATCACTAAACTGACCTTAGTTATTTCGAGCCTGGGCATAAGGTTAAACATGTCTAATTAGTTGAAATGTACCTAACCCAAGTGTTCATAACATGGCATGTATATTTATATGAGACTATTGGAACAATATTCTAGCCTAGAAAGAAATATAACTCGCCTGGGAGTGTGGCTAATTATAATGTTAATAGGAAATTAGTAAATAAAATTATTTTATTAAATCAAAAAAGGTGGATAGCGTATAAATTATATCTTCATTATACAGCAACAGGTGAAACAAGTGACGTCAAAACCTTTATCGACGAGCACCACACGATGAAACTGGTTTGATCAAAGGTGGCAGCTATTGGAGATTTTAATTAAAATAAACTTCAGTTTAGTTCAGTTAAAACGAACAGTTTCAGCGACGAACGAATTAATGTGAGTTTACCCACTCAGTTTTTACCCATTTATATTTTATATAAATCGGGTTTTATTTTGTGTGCTTTGCTTGAAATTTGTTTGTCGTTGTTTGTTATTTATATATTGGTTGAATTGGTTGTTTAAACGTTAGTTTAATCTAAATAAATCTAACCGTTATTTTAACGGTTAATTCCAAACGACGTAACTTACCTTGTTGGTTACATTTATAACAATATAAACGTATCAAATTTAGTATGGTTGCTTGGATTACTGTTATTTATTTATTTATTTATTTATTTTATCTGTTAATTATTTAAATCATATTATTTGAAATAACATATTTGGGTGCAGGGGGGAGAACAGGTTGGAGGGATCCAACGGGATTCCTCAATTTTTTTTATTTTCATATCACATGGCCCATAAAAATCAAATCGTTTTATAAATATTAATTTACCATCAAGTGAATCGACGGTAGTGGAATTATAAAGTTTATCTTATAAATGAAAATAGATTTTTAATATATTAATTGGAATTAAAGGAAAAAATTATTTATATAAAGTTAATAAGTTATTTTTTAAAGAGAATTCTTTTATTAATAAGATTTATTTGTAAATGAGCAGAAATTAACCTATCGTGTTAAGAATGGGATTAAATGGAGTTATTTAAATTAATTATATTATTAATTAATTTAAAAGGGAAATTAATTGGATTGGTTAACGAGATAACCGTGTTTAATCAGCTGTTTTACTGGGATTAAGTATTAAATTAAGTTAGTTTATTACTTAACAAATCTAATGAAAGTGTTTTAACGAATATTTGTAAACGTTAATAAGATTTAAGTAAGAGATATTATTATTTATTTTAGTAGTAAAGAATTCAACTAAGTATGCAGTAGTTGATAATGAAATAAGTTATTAATTCAATTAGTAAGGATCTAAGTGATTAATTTGTGAAAGGAAATACATTTATACCATTAATCGAGTTTGGAATGAATCAAATTTAATTGAAAAGAGATTATGAGTTGATGCGGTAATTTTAATAAATATTTATTTAACATTTGAAAAGAAGAGACCGGGGAAAAAGGGGTTTTGTATTAAACCAGAATTATATAAATAGGGGGCGTGAAGTTAAAACGTGGATTTTGAACTGTCAATACCTAATAATGAAATCAAGTGTAATGAATGATTTTGAAATGAGATTTACAAAGCACGAAATGGTTGAGGGGAATAATTGGAATCGATAAGGAGTTAAGTAAAGGGAAACAGAATATAAAATAATATTTTCAATGTAAAGGAGATTTGGTAAATATATAACAATACTATGAAGTAAAGGACTTGATGGAATGGGTTTATCAAAAAGGGGACAAGTGTTTGTTTTGTTTCCAACAATAAGATGAAAGGGATTCATAATGATATTTTTACGTGGGATTTGACTAAACCTAAATGTTGGAATATAAAGTATACAAAATGTTGTTGCAAATAATCTTATATTATAATAAGAGGTAAAAACCATGTTTTAAATTATTAAAAGATTAAGATATTTAATTATTTTTAGTTAAAAGGCCAAGTGATGTTGAATACCGAACTAGTAAGTTCATTTCATTTTTATGGTTGAATGGTTGTTTATTTGATAGTTAAATAACCGACTTTCAAATCTGGCCAATGCGATTGTTGGTACGGAAAGACCGGGATCGAATTATATTCGAATACCATTCCGACCAACAAATACGAATTCGAGAAAATATCAAATGTCGATCAAGAAGGAGCCAGTGAAGACCCTAGATCTTCATGAAACGGAAGGATTACTTATATCTCTGGCTAACTCCTATAGTTTTCAAAGTCTATTATATATTATATAAAATTATAATTTATAACCAGAGATGTAATGTGGTTCTGTCGTGTTTGAAATCTACAGATTTGCAAGGACTACTCGCTACTGATCTATAGGGTGATTCCTTGGATGCGGTAGGAGGGTGCCTTCGGTTCATCCTATTCCTGGATGACTTATATGGACGAATGTCTGACAAAGTATTTTTTAAGAATCACGTACGTTGATTTTTACAAACGTATCTCTGTAGGTGGCAGAGAAGACACCTTCTCTTAGCATAAACACCCAGAGTATTTTTGTGAATGTCAATTAGTGATTTGGCGGATCTGACGATGTGGCATTCAAAGATATGGTGTTGTTCTAAAGGAAATGTTAAACCTCAATTCTCACTAATCGGGAAATGACAAAAATCGGGCAGGCAGCATGGGTATGTGGGTCGCTCCCATTAGGGTGTATAATCATCTATCTAGAGAAGATCCATTTCATTCTTTAATCTATTTTCGATGCTGTCCCTTTTCGGTAAACGGTAGGTAGCTCCCAACCGTTGGTGATATACATTCGATACACTCAAGCGAAATGAGTGGTCGGTCATGTATGGGCCGGGTTGCAAGACGTTCTTGTTGAACCCAGTGTATTCTCTTCTAGAGTACACTATCGGAAGGTGGTCCCATACCTTGTCATAGTTGGAAATCCAATCTCCAATAAGAGCCCATGGTTTTGATTGTATACTATATATGTGGAGCGTGAGATGCAAGCGTTCCGCTAGATTTATACTTATTTGTGATTAGATAGAGAAATATATGATTTCAAAAATGCTTTGGGTTATAGTAAGATTAAAACCTTCCGTGTTTATGTGTGGGCTGGTCTTACTATTATCCTTTTCTTTCAAAAGGATTTCGACTTTAAAATCAATATGGATGTTATATAAACTTAGCGAGTTTTCTCACTCTGGTTCACCAGACTGACCCGGTGTTTGTAATGCTCGAGTCAGCCCGGGTTGTATAGGTACAAGTTTGGATAAATGCGAATTTCAAGAAGACGTGCTGTAGGGGTTCAGACGTAGTTATATTTATTATGCTGTGTGATGTATATGAGGGCAGATATTTATAACTGTCTAGTTGAGATTGATGTACTCTGATGTAATGTAAGTATTATTTCAAGGCTCTTAATAAAATTTATTTTATATTATATTTTATTCCGCTGTGATGTGAGCCTTTGATGTTGTTGTGTTTTCTTCTTCTTCTTATATTCTAATATTTCTTCCTTTCTTATCTCACCCACTAATTTCTTTCTAATCACTATCTGGTGTTTTCGATACTTGAGTTCTGGCAAGTAATGCAGGTTATGTATTATTGTTGGAAACTCGAGCATCGAATTCCCTGGGTCGTTACATCACCATTCTCTTGATGCCACATGTCAGCAATATTTTGCAGATCAGGTATACTAATCTTTGGATTGTAAATTTTGGTTGTGGTTTGTATATCTGTTCTATTATAAGGAAAATTGTTTTCTTCAAAAATGACATGCATGCTTGTAAATATTCTATAATACTTGTCTGTGCATCTAAACCCTTTTTGATTGTTCCATAGACTATAAATGTAGATGATTTATGTGATGACCTGCCTTTTTGACCGCTTCAAGTCGGTATTTAAACCGACTCGAACCGTTCACAAAGACAGGTAGTGATTTAGCTTATTGGATTTAACAGAATAAATCATACAGAATCACAACACAGGAAGTAATATACAATAGTATATCTCACAACGAATTTTATATACAAAATCAGAGTTATATAAATTTATATTTTACAGCGGAAGATAATAAAAATATATACATGAATTTTTAAAAGAATAAAAGTTCGCACTTTTAGTTGGGCTTTGCGCACGCATATGCGTCTTCATGTTCCTCTCACGTGCCTCTCCAAGCAAGCTAAATAACTTTAAAATCTACAACACTTGTATCTGAGCCGGGCATTTCACGCAAAACATTAAACACTCGAGTCAGGATTAATCGTTGTCCAAGTAAAATAACTTCAATAAAATTGAATATAATAACTAATCCTAACATAAATGAGAAGTTATCAAATTCTAATATGCTACATATCCAAGTAAAGTTGCCAAATAATTCAATGCACAAGTCAGTATGTACAAAACTGACTAAGGCCAGAGAAAGAGACTCAAGTTCGACCACAAGAAAAATTGATACAGTTCAAAAATTATTCCCAAAGAAAGAGGGATGTTAACATGCAGTAGACATAGATTTTCAGAGATTGATTTTAAACTACAACTGGCACATATATGTTTCTATATAAGGGGTTCAACATGGCATGTATGCAATTTAATTAACGAGTGGCATGGCATAAATATGTGTCTGTTCAAACCAAACATCTACATGGTGAAATAAGGTGTGGCAGAGCAGTTTTAACAACGACACAAAATCAAAATGGCAAACTGAACTTGCAGTAATAAAATTCAAAACTAGTATAAATATAGTAATGCCATGTTCATAGTATAAATGGGTTAGCACATAAAAAACTTAGTTGACTGCAGGCGCCAACATACTGATAATAATGGTCCAAATGTAGATGTGATTGAAACTTAAAATAAATAAATATAAATAAAAATGAGCAGTTCCGTATATACTTGTGGACCGTTATTTCATACAAAGCAACAGATGTGTAGTGTTCACAGTCAAGAGCACACGATGAGGTGTGAAATCACAAATAAGTGCAGCGAGGGAAAAATAGCACAGATTAACAACTCAGCTAGCCTAAAAATCATTTATACCTATGTATATAAGTATACATAGTACACCGATAGAGAATTAGGAAAACATAGCAATATCGAATCGAAAAAAAATAGAAACCTTACAGCACTCATGGCATAAGGAGGAGCAGGCTCGACACAGGCATTAACATGATAAAACCAATTTGTAGTTCGCAAACTTAATTACTGTAAAGATAAACAACCCATATTCCCACTATTTTAGGTGAACATATATTCTCAACCATGCAGATAATATTTGGTGTAAATCTAGCATACGATTTCAGTTTTAGAACAAGGCAACAAAAATCACAAATAAAACCTGGCTGCTCACTCCGCTTATGAAGTTAAATTACTAGAACAACAATTTACCGTAAGCAAAATACTCACCTTTGCAATGACGCAGAAATTTTGAATAGAAAAGCGGTCGGATTTAGTGGAGAATCTGATGAAATCGTGGCTCGCTAGAGAAGCACCGAAGCTTTGTCGATGCGCTGGGTCTGACTGGAGGGAGTTGCGCCGGGATTACAGCTGCTAGCATGAGATCTTCAAAGATTTTTTCTTTCTCTCCTTTTTTTATATATTAAATTGGACATGCTGATTTTTGGTAGGAGAAGGAATGCAACGGTTGTCGGAGCAGCGCCTGGAGCAGCTGATTGGTTGGCGCAGCGTTTCTAGCAGTGGGGTTGAGGAGTTATTTGGAAATCGATGAATGAAGACGTCGTTTTGGGGATTAAGGGTTTTCGGCTGAGGATTAAGAATAAAGGAGGGAGGGTTGTAATTTCGAGGAAGTCATAGGCCTTGCTGGCCAGTGGTGGCAAACCACGATTTTGGGGAAATAACGGAAGCCATTAATTTGGCTCGTCGATTTGGGGAGGATGAACGAATTGATTTTGAGGAAGGAATGGGAAGATGAAACAAAATGAATGCGAAAAATTAAATAAAAGTAGAGGGCGGTGTAACCAAATGAAAGTGGACACGTGCATAAACAATTCAGAACCAGTTTAACACGTGTAGACAAATTTTACCTAGTTTCAACAAGTGGCACAAACAATTAAATAAATGTTTTCTACAAGTTTATATTATTAGAATACTAAGTATTATGCAACAAATGGGTATTTACATTCCAAACACAAATCCCATATTTATTTTTAGGAAACAAATTCAAATCTAAAATAAATAAATCTAAAGTTTAAATAAAAATCAAATTCAAAACAAATAAAATTATCAAATCAAAGTTTACAATATTGAAGTACTAGTTTAAAATGCTAATAACGTTTAATTTAATAAAAATATCTAGGTTCTAATATAAATTAAAAATTTTAACTTACAAAAATCAATTTAAAAACCGAAATAAACTAGACTAGATTTTAAGTTAAAATCAAACACAAGTGTAAACATAAATTTTCAACATTAAACTAAATTAACTATAAAATTTTAGATGCCGAAAATTCTGGTTCGTTACAATCTCCCCACCCCTTTAAGGCTTTTCGTCCTCGAAAAAGGGAGATCGTTAAAATCATACATATATAAACAAAGTATTTGCCCATTCTAGTTTCAATTTAAAACAAAATAACAATATAGTTTAAAATTTGAAAATCAAAGCATGAAATAATTTCTTCGACCGGAAACCCCGGTTTTATCTTCCAATCACTTGAAATACTACATTTCCTTTTCATATTGAATCATACTCGCTTTGGGATTTTAAAACCAAAATCATTTCGAATTTCAAATATTTTACGATAAATGACCTAAAACATTTATGTCCCAAGTCGAGAGGTTTCTCTCAATGACAAGGCCACTAGGCACGGCCTACACACGTATCGATATAAATATATGATGTCTCTCCAGACCCCAGAGCAGACCATCAATCAAGGGTTTACACACACGTCATACCTTTCTTTAGTCACGGGTTACTCGAATCTTAGTAACTAATCATTTCATTTTATATCCCGAAGTTATAAATGATTTCGCAACAATAGTATACAAATACTTCCAAATAATATTATATTTTTCCAAATCCTTCAAATATCTTGGGATTCAAGTCATTGAATTTTCAATGTTTATAAAACACCTTATAAAATATTCAAATTTATAAACCATATCAATTTTCATGAAAATAAATTTCAAATCATTTCGAAATATCCTAGAAATAAAATTTCCAATGATTTTACATACGATAACGTTTTCCAAGAGATTCATAAAATCAAATCATTTTCCTTTTCAAATTTTATTTCCAAAAACCATTTGTACAAAATATAGGATTTTATTCATTTCGATTTCAAATATTTAAATCTCATTTGAAAAGGACACGTTACTTAAATAGTCCGAAAACCTCTTGAAACAAATTATCTGAATATATTTTCACGCTTCCAATGCGCTAATCTGATATATTATAAACATATTCCAAGCTAGTTTTGTTAATATTATTTCTAACCATTAGAAATCAACATCAAAAATATTGAGAACTATATTCTCAAGTAAGTATTTTTCAACATCTAACTTGTCCTTAGATTTTACCAACGCAATGCAAGGGATTCCGGAATCAGATTGGACATCTTCAAAACTCAAGAACTAATGGTTTGAATCGGTCAGCAAAAGATGACGGCAAGTCAAGGGAAAGCTAAACGCGTCAATAAGCGAAGGGACAACATTATATTTTCAACATATTCATTACTATTTCAATTTTATTCTAATTATTCCCAATTTCATCTTAATTCGTTTGCGAATTCAGTTTATGCTTTATAAACAACGAAGATATATTTTATTTAAATATCGCTTATCCATTCCCATTCATTCAAATATTTTATTAGAATCTATCCAAACATTTATCTAAACAATTTCATGTATTTCTCGATGTTTAAATCATAACCATATAGTCTTCCCACTTTCGAAACTCGAAAATAATACTGATGATGTCCGGATCATCAACATAATTATCCTCCAGCGACTAGAATGTGATTCCATATCTATCTAGTATATATTGGACTTCATATATACGTTGATCAGGCGTTTATTCAAAATCCGTACATACTTGACAGTCCAACCTCGACGTCAGTAAACACTCAAAACTCTTATCAAAATTCATATTTCAAAATAATTACATTTTCCAAAACCATTTATTTAATTTCAAAATAACTTATATTTCGAAATACATTCTCTCTAAAGTGATTCTTATGTCAATTCCACTCATTCTAGAGTATTGCTACTCTATCTCTAATGAGTTTTTAAACACAATAAGCTAAGCTTTCTCAAACCAAAGCCTGAGTACCACTTGGGACGACCTGCCTTTTTGACCGCTTCAAGTCGGTATTTAAACTGACTCAAATTGTTCACAAAGACAGGTAGTTATTTAGCTTATTGGGTTTAACAGAATAAATCGCACAGAATCACAATACAGAAAATAATACGCAATAGTATATCTCACAACGAATTTTATATACAAAATCAGACTTATATAAATTTATATTTTACAGCGGAAGATAATAAAAATATATACATGAATTTTTAAAAGAATACATGTTTACACTTTTAGTCAGGCTTTGCGTGCGCATATGCATCTTTAAATTCCTCTCACGTGCCTTTCCAAGGAAGCAGAATAACTTTAAAATCCGCAACACTCGTATCTGATCCGTTCGTTCAAAACATAAAACACTCGAGTCAGGATTAATCTTTGTTCAAGTAAAATAACTTCAATAAAATTGAATATAATAAGTAATCCTAACATAAATGAGAAGTTATCAAATTCTAGTATGCTATGTATACATCAAATAATTCAATGCACAAGTCAATACATACAAAACTGACTAAGGCCAGAGAAAGAGACTCAAGTTTGGCCACAAGAAAAATTGATACAGTTCATTCATTATTTCCAAAGAAAGAGGGATGTTAACATGATAAAACCAATTTATCATTTGCAAACTTAAGTATTGTAAAGAGAAACAACCCATATTCCCACTATTTTAGGAGAACATATATTCTCAACCATGCAGATCATATTTCGTGTAAATCTAACAAACGATTTCAATTTTAGAACAAGGCAACAACAATCACAACTAAAACCTGGCTATTCACTCCACCTATAAAGTTAAATTACTAGAACAACAATTAACCTTGAGAAAAATACTCTCCTTTGCAACGATGCAGAAATTTTGGAATAGAAAAGCGATCAGATTTAGTGGCGAATCTGATGAAGTCGGGGATCGTTGGAGAAGCACCGAAGCTCTGTCGATGCGTTGGGTCTGAATGGAGGTAGCTGCGCCGGGATTGCAGCTGCTAGCATGAGACCTTCAAAGATTTTTTTCTTTCTCTCTTTTCTTATAGTAAATTGGGCACGCTGATCTTTGGTAGGAGAAGGAAGGAAACGGTTGTTGGAGCAGCGCCTGGAGTAGCTGGATGGTTGGCGCAACGTTTCTGGCAATGGGGTTGAGCGGTGATTTGGAAATCGATGGAGGAAGACATTGTTTTGGGGATTAAGGGTTTTCGGCTGAGGATTAAAATGAAAAGAGGGAGAGTTGTGATTTCGAGGTTGTGGTCAGAGGCCTTGCTGGCGAATGGTGGCAAACCACGATTTTAGGGAAACGACGGAAGCCATTAATTTGGCTCGTTGATTTGGGGAGGATGAACTAATTGATTTTGGCGAAGGAATGGGAAAATGAAACAAAATGAATGGGAAAAATAAAATAAAAGTAGAGGGCGGTGTAAAAAAATGAAAGAGGACACATGCATAAACAATTCAGAACCACTTTAACACATGTTGACAAATTTTTCCATGTTTCAACAAGTGGCACAAACAATTAGATAAATGTTTACTACAAGTATATATTATAATAATACTAAGTACATGCACAAAGTGGGTAGTAACATTCCAAATACAAATCTCATATTTTTTTTAGAAAACAAATTCAAATCTAAAATAAATAAATCCCAAGTTCAAATAAAAATCAAATTCAAAACAAATAAAATAAAATAGATTAAAATTATCAAATCAAAGTTTACAATATTAAAGCACTAGTTTAAAACGACAATAACGTTTAATTTAACAAAAGTATCTAGGTTCAAATATAAATTTAAAATTTTAACTTGCAAAAATCAATTTCAAAAACGAAATAAACTAGATTTTAAGTTAAAATCAAACACAAATATAAACACAAATTTTCAATATTAAAATAAATTAAATATAAAATATTAAATGCCGAAAATTCTGGTTTGTTACATTTTAGATTTATAGTCAAGTTTGTGATTGTTATAAGGTTTTAAGTAAGGGAAACATAGACAACCAAAAGTTTCTAGACTGTTGTAATCGGGTTTTACATTAAATAGCCTTTTAAGGGAAGCAATGTCTTTAAGTACTCTAGTGGGCATTTTATTTATTAGATGCACAACATTATTGAAATCATCAGGCCAAAATTTAAGTGGCAAAGATGCTTGGGATAGTAATGTTAAATCTGATTCGACTATGTGTTTATGTTTTCTCTCAACTATGCCATTCTGTTCAGAAGTGTAAGGTTATATTATTATGTGTATAATGCCCTTGTTTTTAAAGTAATCAGTGAATGGTTTGTATTCTAATCCTACATTAGATTGCATAATTTTAATCAGACAGTTTACCTGATTTTCAAACACCCTAATAAAATTCATGGTAGCATTTTTAGTACTAGATTTGGCTTTTAAGAAGTATACCCAAGTACATCTAGAATAAGCATCGACAAACGATATGTACTATTTATACCCATAATCATAAATTATTGGAGATGATCCCCAAATATCAGTGGTAATTAATTCACCAGGTTTGGAATATTCATCTAATGAATTAGAAAAAGGTAATTTGTGACTTTTTCCCATTTGACAATAACTGCATATATAAGGTAATTTTGTAGGAATAAATTTTATTTTATTATCATTAATAATTTTGGTTGCAGTACTAGCACTAGGATGACCTAACTTATAATGCTATAAATCAAAAGTGATTCTAATCTGATTTTCATCAGTTACATCAGTCAGGTTGCAATGTGGGTGATCATTAATAGTAGAATTGTAGTTACTGAAATTGAATTCATAGAGTCCCTTCACGACATTACCATGTAGAAGAATTTCCCTATTTAGTACACCTCTGTAAGACAAAAAATCTAAGCCTAACGCCCAAATTCAGTGTGTAGACCTCACAATCACAAATATTGGATCACAGAATGCAAATAAAGCAATAAAAATAGGGAACACACGAGGTTTTTATAGTGGTTCGGCTCAAACCAAGACTACATCCATTTTAAATTTTCTTAAATCCCAAGAAATTACAATTACAATGTTGTCTCACTATCCGTGAGATTTGTTTATACACAATAGCCTTGTGTTATCGTGAAGAAGAAGAGAAAAGAGTGGTGATTTTATACACGAAATCCTCTTGTTAGACTGATTTGAGGAGTACACAAAGTCCTTGTGTAATTGGCAATGGAGGCCAGGAGGTGTTAGTGCCAAAAAGCCCAGAGAATCCTTCAAATGGTGTATTTATAGGCGTTTCCTGATGGCGGTTAGTGAGACACGTGGCATGCATCCCAAGAATCTCGAAATGTGGTGGAAAACATCCATAAATCCTCTCAAAACGTCCTAGGATAGGTGTGATGAGATCTGGGTTGTTAGGAGGAAAATATGGCATGAGAATAGGTCAAAACAAGCTGTGTAGGAGCAGCTCTAGGAGTCAGTTCGTGATAAGCCTCCACAAACCGAGGAGGGTCGTGATGGAGTGAGGAGTTGGTGGTCGGGTCATGACCTTTATGCCCCCTACGAGCCAGGGTCATGATCAATGAGTGCACCACGAGTCAGGGGGTCTTCACGAGCCGAGGTGGGTCCCACGAGCCGATCCATAATTCGAGCTAATGATGCTTCATCACTTCATCCAAGCGATTGCCAGTCGATGCCAGGCTACACCCGTTTATGGAAACTAGCGTAACTTCCAAACCGTAAGTCCGTTTTGCCCAAACGAGTGCTCTACCTGAAGCTAATTCAGAGGGCTACAAGAGTTACAGAGCAAAGATTTGTAATTGCTGTTTTCGGGCCCAAAAGAGGTCGTCTGATAGGAGTTTTGGGCCATTCTTTGTTTGTGATGCGACTTCAAACAAATCGCTACATGTCTTTTGACGATGTTTTCCATCCCCGAGTGCGATGCTATCCAGATACTCCATGTGTGACAGCTTTTACCGAAAAGTGTGTCAACAAGTTTTCCCCCCAGAACATATCTTGCTGGTTGAAGGAAGATGTGTTCTGGATAATCCGAGAAGCCCATAAGCCATGGAAGACCAGGAATGTCGGAACCTCGTCGATCGGGTCTTTCCAACTGCAAGTATAATCCATACATGTAAAAAGAACGAGGTGAAACAGATGTGTCAAATCCTAACAGCATTGTGTGACCTTGCCAAGCATAAACCATGCTTTGACGCCTAATGAGCACAAACCATACTCAAGAGACATTTGAGTTATCTTGTCAAGTCCTGGCGAGGGATATGGCCTTCTAGGCATCAACCATACCTAGAGGTTCAAACCGAGTATAATCCATACCCGACTTCTTTTGTCAAATCCTGATAAGACCGTTTGCAGTTCCCTAAGTATAATCCATACTTAGGATTCCAAAGTGAGTATAAACCATACTCAGACCTGAAGTAGAGCTACGTTTGTCATAGCCTGACAAGATAGTCTATCCCTAGGCATAATCCATACCTAGAGTTCCAAAATAAGTATAAGCCATACTTTAACCGAGATTGAGGATCATGCCACATCTTGACAAGATACTTGAATTCACCAAACATAGATCATGCTTGGAAATTCCTTACTCAATTAAAAATGCAAAAACAAAGCAAATCCTAATTGGTTTGACATCAAGTCCAGAGCACGCTTTGGGGCTACATCCTAACCCCGTACGTGTGTACTTCGATTCAACCAATCGGAAAACCTAAGGAAAGAAAAAACAAATCTTAAAGCCTAAGAAATGCAGAAAACGAAAGCTGATCTCATCCAGATCAGTTGATGATGAGCCCACGAGAGCTCGATCCAGGGTCATTCCCTCTTCGGGGAGCAAGAGGTGGCAGTGCAGGTGCAGACGCTGTTGGTGGTTTCACATATACTCGGGCAGCTCTCCACGTCTAACCCGTTCCTCAATCAAATCACGAAGATGCCTGCAGTCATTCGTGTCATGTCCGTCCGTATCATGAAATATGCAATGTTTTCCAGAGTCACGTTCTCTTTGCGACGGCTCCCTCTAGGGAGGCTTTGGGTAGGAGATTGCACCGTTCGTGTCCATGTAGATGTCAGTCAGGGTTAAATTGAGTTCAGTGTATTTTTCATATCTGGGCCCTCTCCGGGGCTGAGTGTCGCGGTCATTCTTAACACCGATTTTTCCTTTGTCTTTTCTAGAATCAGATGGCTCTCCATCTTTAAGCATGTTGGCATCGAGAATGCTCTTCTCGGAAGTTGCATCTTCTTCCCGTAGAAATTTATTTGCTTCAAGGCAGAATTCGGAGGGATTTCGCGATGTAGCTAGGTACAAGGATTTTTTGAATTCTGAGTTATCCAAGACACCGGATACTGCTGCATCAGCACCATCGATGGTTCAGGGCGATCAACTAATGCTGCTGCAACGTTGAATCTTTCCAGGAATGAACGCAGAGTTTCTCTAGGCCTCTGCTTGATTGTAGTGAGTGACATGACGTTCTTGGGTCAAGCGACGTGGACCCGAAACTGTTCAATAAAGCGTGCGACCAACATGTTCCAGCTGTTGATTGATTCTGTTTCTGGCTGCCGAATCCACATGGCTGCTATATCAGTTAGAAAGAGTGGAAAACATTTAGCCATGACGTTTTCCGATGCCGATTGAACTTCTATATGTCGTTTGCAACACCTCAAGTGCACGATATGATCCGTCCTACCGTTGTAACGCTCAGTTGTGGAAGTTTGAAATCTAGGGGATTACGAGTTTTCCTAATTTCTTGAGTGAATGGGTTGTGATTGACGTCATCCACGTCATTCTGATAAGTACGGCCTCTCGAGAGGCGTTGAATGAGATTGGCGAGCCAATCGCCTTCAAAAAGTAGTTGCAAGTTTCTCAGATCAGAGCTGATGCCCCCAGCGTTGAGTGTGAGAGAAGGAAGTTGCCGTTGAGCTGCTGGAAGTGAGTTTTCGTTGATCTGATATTATTATCATCGTTTGATTGTTCATATAAAATTATATATTGAATATAATTTGTATACGTAGTTAAAAACCATCTGTTTATTTTAAATTATTGTTGTTTATACTAAACAATAATAAAAAGAAGCCATACCATCAATTTATTAGTATATATGCAGTATATTACAAACCATTGAATTATCACAAGAACCCAGTTGAATGGCCAGGACGCTTAATTGATGTAATTCTAGAAATTTGTATGGTTTAAAAATAACCTTAGTAACTGTATATTCATAATTATCATTAATATTTCGAATTAAACTAGGTGTATATTCACTTACCAAATGTAAGCTTGGAAATATAATCAGGTTTAACAGAGGGTAACCATTGAAAAAAAATGCCGAATCTTATTAACAAATATATCGCATAGCTTAATTGTGCACAACAATAATAAATTCGATATACTAATGATTGTATACAAATTAAGATGTGTAAAATTAATAAAAATTAAGTTATTTAATGAACAATACATTCGTTTAATATAATCCAATAATAGTATCCCTTGTAAATAATAGCACTTATGAACTAACCCTTAAGGTAGGTATAACTGAAACCGTATGTGTTTGACCATATTCAAATAGGTGCACAATGCATGTGTACAAATCATCAAATGTTAAGTATATGATCATGGCAAGAGTATAAGTAACAACAGTGGGTGTTTACTCACCTAAAACATGTCTCTGCTTCTTACTTCTTATATCCAGATTTACACTTCCTACATCATGATTTTCTTTTCCATTTCTATTCTCGTTTGGAATGCAATGCACTGTTTAAACTGTTGCTATGTGATTGAAATGAGTGAAGCAATATGATAGAATGTGTATAGTGTTGGAGAGAATGAAGAAAATAGGTTTGCAGCTGTATGCAAGTAGTGGTTGAAAAGGATGAAGCTATGGTTTGTGTAACTGTGCATGTTTGATTGAATGAAAGGATGTGGTTGCGTATGCTCTAATTTATGTTGATATAGCCATGTAAGTTGGAGCTGGTCCTATAGTGTAATTGAAATTACAAGGCAATGTAATCCACAATTGTACAACCATTTAAAGTATATAAGTACATATATATTAGCCATGTGTAATTTGATGAGATATTATAGAGTAGCCATTGCAAAGTTTGAGTTGTGCTAGGCTATGCATATCAAATTTCTTTTCCTTTCCTATCAAAGGGACGACCATGTGCAAATTAAATGAGGGAGCATCAAAGCTGGGTTGCTAAGCTACTTAAATGATTAAATGCATATGTCCTTTAAATGTTATAAATGGCACACAAATCAAATGTTCTAGATTTTAGATTCCTGGTATAAAAGCACATTGTTCATTTTATTTGTATATGATTTTAAGCACAAAGTGTTACATAACTCAAAAATGTAAACCTTGTTTTATCATGAAGTAATTTACATCTTACTCATATTATTCACATTTAATTTACTTGAGTTTTGAAAACCATAAAAAAAATACTAAACAAAACAAGAAAACATTTCCTACTTGTTTTACATTGGCAAAAATATTTTAACCATTTAAATATATTATTCCTAAATTTTCCAGATATTTATTATTGACAAATTTATTATTTTAACTCAATTACTGAACTAATCCAAAATAAACCGTATTACAAACTCAATCAAAAACCAGGGCATTACAATCTACCCCCTTAAAAGAATTTCGTCCCCGAAATTGACGTAACGAAGAGATTCTAATTATATATCAAGTCATAGACTTAAAACACATATATGGGTCATACCCTAACAACCACAACAAACAAGGCATTCACAACACATAGGTTATTTACCAAAACATCTCACAGCAATCGCAACATTCAATTTCATAACTAGAATTATCAGTTATTCCAGTTGGAAATATTTTCATTTCTATTTTAAGAAAATATTCCTGATCATATTCGGAAAATAATTCCAAAATTCATTTTCTACCTTAACTTTGAATTAAACTAGTTCAAATATATTTATGTGCTTCAAATTTTCCTTTAAATCCCAATCTGATTTATCTTACTCCAGTTAAATTTTCAAATTAAAAATCCCAATTTCCAACTTTTATTCCAACTAGTTTTAAATTACATATCTCAATTACATTGTAAATTCAAAACCTTTGAATTTTCCCAAAATATCTTACTTTACTCAAACAATTCCCAGTTTGCCTTATTTTATACTCTATTCTTATTCAATCCAATTTGGTTATATATATAACCGTTAAAGTTCTTATAATCCTGTTTGATTATAATAATAACAATCGACACATTCACATATAAAAATAATTCAAGAAAATTATTCTTTTATAAAAAAAATATAATTTTGGGAAAAATTTGTTTCATTTACCCATCTTAAAACAATACTATGTAGAATCGTTCTGCTCAAGAGTTTAGAAATACCTTGACCAGAACTCATAAACCGTTCAACAAACCAATTATCACAATATAGAACAGTTTTTATATCAATTTAACAAATACTCGCTCATATATATACACTCAAACTCAATCTAGGGTATTACTAATCCCATCTCTATCGATTTAAGCCACAAAGCCAAGGTTATTTCTCAACCTTCAGCTCTGATACCAAATGATAACACAAATCCAACCCAAACGACACTAGATCTCAGATGTTGAAGAAAGAAATTAGAGGATGAGAAAAAGATAAGATAGAAAAGTTAGAATAGAAGAAAAAGAAGAATACAACAATAGAACATCAGAACATATACGATCTAACAACGGAATGAAAAATATATATTAAATAACATTACTTTCGAAATACAAACTATATTTGAACTTACATATATTATCTGAGTACATCACATATACATCACAACGAAAATTAAACCCTAAATATCTATCGTTAAAGCCTCCTGTTCCAATCTCTCCCAGAATATCTGTAAAATCCTAAATTGCTTGACAGTCTGTACAAATTTGGGCACCCAAGAGTTTAGGGAAAACATAGAAAATAAACGCTGGGTCAGTCATGGGATTGGGGTGAGTAAACGATTTCAAAACAACTTGAGTTATAAAGGGTATCTCATAAGACCACGCCGTAAACGGTACGGGTTTTCCCTTATAAAAATCCCAATTACTTGGTTTAACTTTTAAAACCCTTTTAAAAGGAAAGATAATCATAAGACCGACCCACACATAAATATGGATGATTTGTACCTTACGATAACCCAAAGCATCTTTATATCAAAACTTTTCTGATATTATAATAATGTCTATCAAACCACAAATAAATAATCATGTAGCAGAATCTTGCATCTCACGCTCTACGTACACAGTATACAATCAAAACCGCAAGGCGCTTAGGGATATTGAATTTCCAACTATGACAAGGTATGGAACCATCTTCCGATAGTGTATATCTAGAGGGGAATACATTGGGTTTAACAAGAACATCTTGCAACCCAGCCACTCATGTATCTAGAGTGTATCGAATATATCGTCACAAACAGTTGGGCCCTTATAACCGTTATCCGAAGATTCAAAAACGAAAGAAGAACTAATATAAATATTCTCTTGATTAGTGACAACACACCTTAATTGGGAGCGACCCACTTGACCATGTTGCCTTTCCCGATTTTTGTCATTTCCCGGTTGTGATGCTTGAAGTCATAGCCTACAATTTAGAACAACACGTCTTTATCTACTTTGAATGCCACATCGTCACACCCGTCAAATCAAAATTTGATTTCCCCAAAACAACAGGTAAAAAGCTAAGAGAAACGAATTTCTCCGCCACTAAACATAGTTTTAAAGAGATTAACTCACGTGGTTTGTTAGGTATACTCTGTCAGACATTCATCCATACAAGTTGTTCTGGGTTTAGACAAACCGAAGGCATTATCCTGTAAATCCATCTTAGGCAATTTCTACCTAGGATCGACAAAACAATCCTTGCATAAAATCCATCTTCAATGGTCTTAAATTTGACTTCAAATTAATCAATGCGTAGTTTTCGACGACATATATTCTATCGATCGAAAACCCATCGTGAAGTGTAAGAAAGCGCAAGCGCACGGCGTGCACTTGTAGTACGTTAGCGAGTACAAGTTGATCCACGAAGAAAGAAATAATTTTAATTATATTCAATCAGATTAAACCAAATTCGAGTGATGATTTAACTACAACTAAAATAGTAAACTAAAGTTAATAAAAACTATGAGATTAATGGCAACTTAGGAATAAATCCACTTTCTAGATCATGTAGTACAACAAGTTATGAAATTACGATCTCTCTTTTTCTATGGTCATTTGTGAATTTAGTTGATATGATTATTATAAGTATAGCTTATTCATACTATTAACTAGCACAACATAAACTATCAAACTATATCATACCCACTAAATCACCTTACTAGATCTAATGAAAAATGAACAAGTTGAAATTGAAATATACTTTAAGCATGGCCTATGAACTATTAATTAGAACTATAGACCATAAAATTTTTGATTTTAACCTCTGCTTAATCACCATGACATCAACATGACATTAAGCACAAAAAGAGAGAATGAATAGATAAATTATGTTGCAACTGCATAATCAAGAGAGCTTCATTACCCCTAAGTTGAAAGGAATTAGCCTCTCATGTTTATTATTCTAACAACGAACGTAGATTGTAGCATAGAACAAAAACAAGAAAAATAAAATAAAAATAAAATAAAGGACAACCTATTCTATTTGCATAAAATAAATCTAATCTGCTTGCAGAAAAGAAAATAACATGTAAATAAAAAACTAAAACTAAAGAGAACAGGGAAGAAGAATTTTATTCCAAGCAAAGAATTACAGAATAAAACCTATGATTGAATGAATTCTAAATGAGCAAGATACAAGTCTATTTATAGCTGATATGACAAAGACTAATTTCCTAATTACACATGTGGGACTAAAGATTTAGCGCAAATAACACATAAGCCAGTGTGAACGTAGCTGTAGAGTAAAACGCCTTGCAAATAAGCCAATGTGAATGCAACATGAGTCTTTAGTAAGCCAAATCTACCTAACTGAACTCTATTTGCAACCGTTCTTTAAGCTTTAAACTCTTCAAGATTTAGTAGTTTCAAACTTCACTCTTTTTAAGCAAATTCTTCGTGCTTTATCCATCAAATGCTATAAACTATGTTTTTTATCAACAATCTGAAAACACAACTATAAATACACAATATCAATTATTTTAAAGGGAAAACATGATAAATAATCGGATAAAATATACACATTTACGTGTATATCAAATACCCCCACACTTATCTTATTATTCATCCTCGAATAAACTAAACTAAGATATGCCACACTTTCATAGGAAACACTATTTCATTTAGCGTATGCAACAAGCCGTTAAACCTCTGGGTGTCCCCAGCAGGACGAATGTTGTCTCATGAGGGTTTTCAACGGATATTACGCACAAAATCCAAAAGCATAAATGTATGTGCAAAATTCAAAAATATTTACAATATGAATGCATGTTTTCAAAGGAATATTTACAAATGGACAATTTAATTTTAAATATTACACGAATGAGTTAACACAAATTTTGGTCGTCACTATGAAATTTGAGTCCGTTACTAATCAAAACTTTAAACAAAAGTTATGTTATCGTCACAAACTCCTCCAGCTTGGCCAGTTGTTTTGGTAGAAACATAGTGCAAATATGAAATGAATTCTATAATCGATATCAGCAATCATAAAACGACATCTTAACTTCCTTTTTGTTTACAAATTAGGTCGAATAAGTGAAGAGTGTGCTTGGATTTTAAGTGTTAACTCTCTCTTTATTACAAAATATTCAAATTATTATTATTTACAAATACCTAGGTATACCACCCCTACACTCCATTACGACTTACGTGAGGGTCGGTAATCCTAAGGTGTCCAACTTATAAAATGAGACCAAGATACACTGACGTTGACTTTGTCAACAAGATGTCGGAAAGAGCTTGGCGGGTTTGCACACCAATGCCAGATGTACTAGCAATGTTGGATACCCTTGGATTGTTATATATATATTTCTTTTTTTTCCTCTTTTTTTTGATATAAGAAAAAGAGTTAAGCGAGAATATCTTAGCACAACTTCACTTAAACAATCTAAAATGTTATCGCAAGTAGTCTAAATCAACCATTTATTTAATCGGATTACAATTCAGAAAGCATTTCATACTCATCACCTATGAATCTCCCAATATATCAGTTACACAAAATTTGCTCATAATTCAAACTTTCCTTTCGTTATCCGCTAAAAGAAGTAAATTTCCAAACATTTTAATCGAACGACCAACATTGTAACACCCCGTATTTTCTGTGAACGTATAAGTAACAAATTAAAGTATACTCAATTTTTAGGAGAAGAATTAAGGGAAACGGGTTGCGCCATTGCGTTCGTCTCGAAATTCTGCTTGAGATAGAGTCCGAGTTTGCGTAAAACGGATACCGTATGAAGGAGATATGGACAAACAAAGTTAGGTAGAAAAACCGGAAATAGGCTAGAAATGCGCTAGCGCACTTGTGAAGTGCGCCAGCACAAAAATACACTGGCGCACTTAGGAAGTGCGCCCATGTCGAGCCAGAAACCTGCACAGGGTTCTAGAGAGTTCTAATGACGATTTTTGATGTGCTGGACGGACCTGATGGCTTCTAGGGTGGTCTAATGGTTCTGAAACACTCTCTACTCCTATAAATATGTGATTAACCTAACCTTAATTCATAGAATATTGTCTATGACACCATTATGCTACCAAACTCTCTCTTAAACCCTAGCCGCCGCCTCTAAATCTAATCTCAAGTGTTCATTCACAATTCAAATTAAAGTTTAGAGCTGCAACAACAATCGAAGAAGATTAATCAGCGTTTCTGCATCAAATTCGATTTATAATCCTTTTCTTTAGCCACGAAAGGCAAGTACAGTTATTTTCCGATATAAACGTCAATTATGATTTTGGCATGAATTGTAAATCTGAATCTGAGGTTATGTTTGTTCTGTTCTGTTTAGATTTATCTTATTCTGTATCTCTTTCTTCTTTCTGTTCTATAGCCAGGCTACTACGAGCCTACGCCGAATCTCATAAGAGATTAACGCACGAACGCTAAATTTTGGGACAAATAATGAATAATGCATAATTGGACATGAAACTATTGCCTATGACTATGATTCATGACTATGAGACTATTGCCTATGACTATGATTCATGACTATGAGACTATTGCCTATGACTATGATTCATGACTATGAGACTATTGCCTATGACATTGAATAAGAAACTATTGTGATTTGTTGCCCATGACTATTGTAGTTAGTTTCTTACGCCTATTCCCTTAATGATACTAGATCTCATATTTAGTATGTAACCTTGCTAGTTTATTCCCATTCACTGTTATGTACATCGAGCCTAGTGGGGCCATTATCATTGTATTTGGTTCATTATTTCATGCCTATTCTTTCTTTTGCATATCTCCTATTCCTTTTTGCTAGGGCCATTTCATGAGTACTTAGAGAACTTGTTGAAACATTGGGCGTAGCTTAATTAATTTAATAAATATGTTGGAATAATTTGAATTGGCTATGATAGAGAATGATTTACATGCATATTAGTCTTGGACAAAAATGGTAAACTAGAATATTAAATCTAGTTTTGACATGAGCTGTAAATGGGGATATTAAGGCTAAGATTTAGGGCATATATTGTATTATGAATTATGACCTTGATTTAGGCATGTAAGTTTAGGCTAAATCTATGATTAGGCAAGATAGGTAAATAGAGTTTTAGATATATATAATCTGCTAAATCTGTTATCTGCTAAATCCGTTAAATTGCATAATCCGTTATCTGCTAAATCTGTTATATTTCCTAATTTGCTAGTTCTGCTATATTGCCTAATCTTCTAGATCTGTTCATCTGCTAAATCTGTCATCTGCTAAGTCTGCTGAAAATGCCTAATCCGTTATATGCTAAATCTGCTAAATTGCTTAATCTGCTAAATCTGTTAAGTCGCCTAATCTGCGAAATCTGTTTTCTGCTGAGTTGATATATTTATTCTGTTATTGACATAATCTGAATTGGCTATAGTTATGAATAATTGACGTGTATATTAGGCATGGGCATAAGTGGTAAATTATTAATTAATTGGCCGCAAAGATAAACATGGCTAACTCGAGGTTAGAATGAGTTTGCGGCGTAATCCTGCCCGGAACCGCCCGGCACATCCAGTGGCCGCAAACAATAGGTTCTAATGTGAGAAGTTAGTCATAACATGCTTGAAACCCGAGGTTAGACTCAGTTGGTGGCAGAAATCTTCCCGGAACCAACCGGCCTAACCAGTTGCTGCAAACTGTCAGTCTAATGTGAGAGGTCTGGGCATTAAATTTAATTAATGAAAATCTGAGATAAATATGATGTCTAAAACATGTTGGGTGGATAGGGTTAAACCAACTAATGAAATTAATAAACCCGTTTCATGAATCTGTAGGCCCAGTACAAAGTTAGACAAGTCTGTAAATCTGTTAAATCTGTATGTCTGATCCGTTAGTCTGAAAACTTATTAACTTGATTTTCTGATCTGTGAACTAGTTGACCTGAACTCTTTATGTCTGAACTTGTAAACAAGTTAATCTGAAATCTGTTAGTCTGGGGGCACAAGGTTAGGAGGGAAAATACTTGTGTCATCTGTTGTTTGGGACCCATATTAGTCAGTAACCCTTTCTGGTATCAAAACTTTGACCCAACAGTAGGAAGGGTCCGGGCACGATTACTGAACTAATTATAAGCGGTTCATTCTGATAATGGCGAAGGGTGTTGATGGTGCGTTCCAACCGGGTCATGTGCGTGCATGGATCCCGGTCTGCCTCTGAGGATGTAAGACGTCGTGACATCTATAAATAGGTCTGTGTCATTCAAAGGTTGCCACTTTAGGGAATGATACACCCTTTTGTGGGGCTGGCACAGGGTATTTATGTATTAGGGAGCCGATCGCGTGGGGTAGGATTTAGGGTACACTTAGTTCTGTCTGTTCTGTGGGGTACCGTCTGTTTCTGTTGGGTGGTAACACCTGTCTGTTTTTGCATGGTACCGTCTGTTGGGGTGGTAAAGGCCCATTTATTAGTGTACACCCAATTCTAACATTCTGTTTCCGTAGGGATTATTCTGTTTCCGTTTCTGTCTCTGTACGGGTGGTAAAGGCCCATTACTAGCATTATGTTTCTGTACTTTCTGTTCGGGTGGTAAAGGCCCATTATTAGCATTATGTTTCTGTACCTTCTGTTAGGGTGGTAAAGGCCCATTATTCTGTTTCTGTTTAGACATTAGGGTAACACCTAATCCTGTTATACTAGTATTAGTGCAGAGAAGTGAAAAGTAATATCATCATGTTTCTTCTGTTTAACCTAAGTATATCTGTTATTCCTGTTTCCTGTTATCTCTCATCCAGTTTTATTTGCATTCCATGACATTATTATCTGTTCATAACTGAAAGTCACTGGACTTGCCAGACTTTATGTCTGACCCTTGTTGTTTCGTCTCTTTTCTTCCGTTTCCCCCCCAAGGTTTTCAAGGAGGGAATACTCTAGCTTGATCCGGATCTTTCTTCCTGCTTGGGGTGCTTGAAGTGCTTAAAGTATGGCTTGACTTTTTCTGGCATCTTTGGTGGGGATTATGATTTTAAAGTTTTGTACTCTGATGGCTTTTGAACAAGGCTGATATATATGTACTTGAGTTTTCGGTAAAGTTGTAACCAAACTGATTTCTGTCCACTGCAATAAAATTATAAAGTTTTTCAAGTATTATTTTTATATCCGTCTTGTAATATTCTATTCTGTTTACTAAAATGCTCCATCAAAGTTAAGGCATTCCCTTTGTGAGTGACCTTAACGGAGGTGGGGTGTTACACTTGGTATCAGAGCTGAAGGTTACCAGATTAGATAGAAGTTTTTGAAAACTATTTTCAAAAAGGTTTTAAAAGGAAGTATTTTCAAAAGTAAAGCTTATTTTGAAAAACATAATCCCTAAGAGCCATATATATTTCCTTCGGTCCTTTTTGTATTGAATCTTTCCTTTTTCGTTTCAGCATGTCTGAACCATCTGAGATACCATAGGGTGTTCATGTACCTGGTTGGTTTCGTCAATACCTTGAGGCTAGGACCGCCGTCGCAGGTCCAGCAAATGATCCCCCTCCTCCGCCCCCTCCTCATGCAATTGCTTTCTCAAAGATCTATAAAGACTTTAGGGCCATGGGTGGAAAGGATTACAAGGGAACTGAATCATTCGTAGAAGCGAGGAACTGGCTTAAAGAAACTGAGGATCTGTTCGTTATCTTCGAGGTGGACGATAGGCAAAAGGTACAGTTGGCGGTATGGTTGCTCAAAGACGAAGCTTCCTACTGGTGGGAAGTCACTAACGCCGAGAGGCCAGTTGAAACATGGATGGATTTCAGAACAAGGTTTGAGACGAAATTCCTCTCGCAAGCCGAACGAAGTCTACAATTGGAAAAGTTCTTATCTCTTAAGCAAGGAAGTATAACGGTCAAGGAATACGTCAACCAGTTCAACCAACTGGCTAGGTTCGGACTGGATTTAGTCAACACTCAGCATAAAAAGGCTCTCCGCTTTGTTAAAGGATTGAACGAGCCACTACACAGCCTAGCCATGACCCATGTACCCATGGGAGCGACTTACGAGAAATTGGTGGACATGGCACTACTGCACGAGGAAGACAAGGGACAGAAAGAGACAAATAAGGAAGAACCACAGAATAAGAAAGCATGGCCCAAAAAGGAAACACAAAAGAAGGATGAGAAGTCTGAAGATAAGAAGGAGAAAAAGTGCTTTACTTGAGGAAGCTCGACTCATCTGAACAAGGATTGCAGAAAAAGGAAGGGCACTTGCTTCAACTGTGGTGAGATGGGACACTTCACTAGGGACTGCCCAAAGAAACGAGGGCAAGGGCAGAGGGCAGAACCCACTTCTGGAGGACAGGCGAATGCTCAAGTGACTGGTAGATAGGGTAGAAATAAGAAAATTTATGTAGAAGGTTTAATTTTCTTATCTGGTTTTTGAGTTAAAACTCTTTCTGATTCTGGCATTTTGATTCTGTAATCGATACTCTGCACTTTAATACTAGTATTGTTTCTGATTCCGCTATAGACTCAAACCCCTAAGGGTTAGGACTCATCTGTTTGTGATAGATTGGGTATTGAGAGATATATGTGTTAGGCGTCAAGTAGGACGCACACATTCTGGTTTTTATCATGCTTAGTTTGGTAATCTGATATGTACCAGTAATTTGTAAATATCTGAATATTTCTGATAAGGTTAAGATTTCCAGTTTTGACATTGTCTAAAGAGGGTAATCCTCTGGGTGTCAATCTGATGTTGGTTTCGGTCTTCGGGGCCGATACTTAGGGAAATTATTCCCTCAACCATGGTCTAATGGAAATCAAGTTTTTGTTTCATTTGTACTCGCTTCCATCATTCGACTGTATCCTATCGATCGAATCTTCGAACTTTAGGTAGAAACCAATGGGTGTAAACATGTGTTTGAGACATGTTATGTTTGATGGTTGCCAGTGGATGCAAGTGGTTGCTCGTGGATGCATGTACACACACTAGGCACTAGATCGGCTCGAAAACACTCTCATACTACATATGGATGTGTGTGCATTTTCAATTTTGTGGATGCAAAATGATTGATTCATCACATGGATGTAGCATTTGGATGAATGATTGCGCACACATATAGAAATGATGTGTATCAAATAGGATTTCTTGCATACATAATTGGACTCATGGCACCAACATGGTTCGCATTGAGGAGGTCAACTGAATCAGTAGACCGCCTAATCTTTGCATTAGATAGGAGACATATACACACACTTTTACATATGTTCATACAACATTAGAAGTTTTCTAAGGAAAATGGATGCTTATGGATGATGGTTTAGTAGATGGATGATTGGACGGTAGGACACATTCTTCTTAACTTGAAGATTTCGGGGATGAAATCCCTTAAGGAGGGGAGAATGTAACACCCCGTATTTTCTGTGAACGTATAAGTAACAAATTAAAGTATACTTAATTTTTAGGAGAAGAACTAAGGGAAACGGGTTGCGCCATTGCGTTCGTCTCGAAATTATGATTGAGATAGAGTCCGAGTTTGCGTAAAATGGATACCGTATGAAGGAGATATGGACAAACGAAGTTAGGCAGAAAAACCGGAAACAGGCCAGAAATGCACTGGCGCACTTGTGAAGTGCGCCAGCACAAAAATACACTGGCGCACTTGGGAAGTGCGCCCATGTCGATCCAGAAACCTGCACAGGGTTCTAGAGAGTTCTAATGACGATTTTTGATGTGCTGGACGGACCTGATGGCTTCTAGGGTGATCTAATGGTTCTGAAACACTCTCTACTCCTATAAATATGTGATTAACCTAACCCTAATTCATAGAATATTGTCTATGACACCATTATGCTACCAAACTCTCTCTTAAACCCTAGCCGCCGCCTCTAAATCTAATCTCAAGTGTTCATTCACAATTCAAATTAAAGTTTAGAGCTGCAACAACAATCGAAGAAGATTAATCGGTGTTTCTGCATCAAATTCGATTTATAATCCTTTTCTTTAGCCACGAAAGGCAAGTACAGTTATTTTCCGATATAAACGTTAATTATGATTGTGGCATGAATTATAAATCTGAATCTGAGGTTATGTTTGTTCTTTTCTGTTTAGATCTATCTTATTCTGTATCTCTTTCTTCTTTCTGTTCTATAGCCAGGCTACTACGAGCCTGCGCCGAATCTCATAAGAGATTAACGCACGAACGCTAAATTTTGGGACAAATAATGAATAATGCATAATTGGACATGAAACTATTGCCTATGACTATGGTTCATGACTATGAGACTATTGCCTATGACTATGATTCATGACTATGAAACTATTGCCTATGACTATGATTCATGACTATGAGACTATTGCCTATAACTATGATTCATGACTATGAGACTATTGCCTATGACATTGAATAAGAAACTATTGTGATTTGTCGCCCATGACTATTGTAGTTAGTTTCTTACGCCTATTCCCTTAATGATACTAGATCTCATATTTAGTATGTAACTTTGCTAGTTTATTCCCATTCACTGTTATGTACATCGAGCCTAGTGGGGCCATTATCATTGTATTTGGTTCATTATTTCTTGCCTATTCTTTCTTGTGCTTATCTCCTATTCCTTTTTGCTAGGGCCATTTCATGAGTACTTAGAGAACTTGTTGAAACATTGGGCGTAGCTTAATTAAGTTAATAAATATGTTGGCATAATTTGAATTGGCTATGATAGAGAATGATTTACATGCATATTAGTCTTGGACAAAAATGGTAAACTAGAATATTAAATCTAGTTTTGACATGAACTGTAAATGGGAATATTAAGGCTAAGATTTGGGGCATATATTGTATTATGAATTATGACCTTGATTTAGGCATGTAAGTTTAGGCTAAATCTATGATTAGGCAAGATAGGTAAATAGAGTTTTAGATATATATAATCTGCTAAATCTGTTATCTGCTAAATCCGTTAAATTGCCTAATCCGTTATCTGCTAAATCTGTTATATTGCCTAATTTGCTAGTTCTGCTATATTGCCTAATCTTCTAGATCTGTTCATCTGCTAAATCTGTCATCTGCTAAGTCTGCTGAAAATGCCTAATTCGTTATATGCTAAATCTGCTAAATTGCTTAATCTGTTAAATCTGTTAAGTCGCCTAATCTGCGAAATCTGTTATCTGCTGAATTGATATATTTATTCTGTTATTGACATAATCTAAATTGGCTATAGTTATGAATAATTGACATGTATATTAGGCATGGGCATAAATGGTAAATTATTAATTAATTGGCCGCAAAGATAAACATGGCTAACTCGAGGTTAGAATGAGTTTGCGGCGTAATCCTGCCCGGAACCGCCCGGCACATCCAGTGGCCGCAAACAATAGGTTCTAATGTGAGAATTTAGTCATAACATGCTTGAAACCCGAGGTTAGACTCAGTTTGTGGCAGAAATCTACCCGGAACCAACCGGCCTAACCAGTAGCCGCAAACTCTCAGTCTAATGTGAGAGGTCTGGGCATTAATATTTAATTAATGAAAATCTGAGATAAATATGATATCTAAAACGTGTTGGGTGGATAGGGTTAAACCAACTAATGAAATTAATAAAACCGTTTCATGAATCTGTTGGCCCAGTACAAAGTTAGACAAGTCTGTAAATCTGTTAAATCTGTATGATTGATCCGTTAGTCTGAAAACTTATTAACTTGATTTTCTGATCTGTGAACTAGTTGACCTGAACTCTGTATGTCTGAACTTGTAAACAAGTTAATCTGAAATCTGTTAGTCTGGGGAAACAAGGTTAGGAGGGAAAATACTTGTGTCATCTGTTGTTTGGGACCCATATTAGTCAGTAACCCTTTTTGGTATCAAAACTTTGACCCAACAGTAGGAAGGGTCCGGGCACGCTTACTGAACTAATTATAAGCGGTTCATTCTGATAATGGCGAGGGGTGTTGATGGTGCGTTCCAACCGGGTCATGTGTGTGCATGGATCCCGGTCTACCTCTGAGGATGTAAGACGCCGTGACATCTATAAATAGGTCTGTGTCATTCAAAGGTTGCCAGTTTAGGGAATGATACACCCTTTTGTGGGGCTGGCACATGATATTTATGTATTAGGGAGCCGATCGCGTGGGGTAGGATTTAGGGTACACTTAGTTCTGTCTGTTCTGTGGGGTACCGTCTGTTTCTGTTGGGTGGTAACACCTGTCTGTTTCTGCGTGGTACCGTCTGTTGGGGTGGTAAAGGCCCATTTACTAGTGTACACCCAATTCTAACATTCTGTTTCCGTAGGGATTATTCTGTTACCGTTTCTGTCTCTGTTCGGGTGGTAAAGGCCCATTACTAGCATTCTGTTTCTGTACTTTCTATTCGGGTGGTAAAGGCCCATTATTAGCATTATGTTTCTGTACCTTCTGTTAGGGTGGTAAAGGCCCATTATTCTGTTTCTGTTTAGACATTAGGGTAACACCTAATCCTGTTATACTAGTATTAGTGCAGAGAAGTGAAAAGTAATATCATCATGTTTCTTCTGTTTAACCTAAGTATATCTGTTATTCCGGTTTCCTGTTATCTCTCATCCAGTTTTATATGCATGCCATGACATTATTATCTGTTCATAACTGAAAGTCACTGGACTTGCCAGACTTTATGTCTGACCCTTGTTGTTTCGCCCCCCCCAGGTTTTCAAGGAGGGAATACTCTAGCTTGATCCGGATCTTTCTTCCTGCTTGGAGTGCTTAAAGTATGGCTTGTCTTTTTCTGGCATCTTTGGTGGGGATTATGATTTTAAAGTTTTGTACTCTGATGGCTTTTGAACAAGGCTGATATATATGTACTTGAGTTTTTGGTAAAGTTGTAACCAAACTGATTTCTGTCCGCTGCAATAAAGTTATAAAGTTTTTCAAGTATTATTTTTATATCTGTCTTGTAATATTCTATTCTGTTTACTAAAATGCTCCATCAAAGTTAAGGCATTCCCTTTGTGAGTGACCTTAACGGAGGTGGGGTGTTACAAAAATTATATGCTAACTCCCTCATGTCTTATTTAGAAGAGAGAAACTCTTCTTTTTTTTGTTTAAAGAGAAAGGGAAAAAAATAAAATGCAAAGTTAAACTATGCCAAATAGAATGAAAATGAGACTCCCCCTACATTGATTTCGAATGTGACCCCACAGTCAATGCATGGCACAATGAGTGAACGAAAGAGAATATCTGCATTGTACAAAAGAGGGTTAGTGCGACTTGCCGAATGTGCATGCATAAAATATGCAGTCATCGAATAGATGAATCGGTCCACAATGGACCAATGGATCAGCCTCATAAGGATTATGAGACAAAGCTGAAGCACATAAAACCAAATCATAAAGGATTTTATATTACATTTCAGATTTGGAAAAACAAATTTTGTTTTGTCAAAAGTTTGAGTTGCTAATTTTAAAATTTTGAGCTTACAATTGATCCTAAAATCAAATTGAATTTCTATAGCAACTAAATAGAGATCAGTGAGCCAGGGTTCAGAAAAAGTTTCAAAAACAAAGTTTGATTTGTTCAGATGATGTATAAATTGAGCGACGTGTGCATCATTCTCACCCCCACACTTGTTTTGAGAAATATTGTTCAGTTTTGCTTTGATAATTGAAATTTTGTTGACTAAAGGTTCATTCGTAAACCTAAAGTTAAAACTAAACAAATGAATTTTCAGTAAATTTCGAAATCGCGTTTTCTCAAAAACAGTGTTATTCCAGAAAGAGTTCATATACCGCAGAAATTTATCATTGAAAAACAAGCGATCACAGTGAGGTTCTGTTGAAACGATTAAGTCGCAAGGAGTTTCAACAATTTTTGAAAAATCGTCATTGTTTATAAGATCACATTCAGTAGTTTCGATAATTTCAACCTCAAGAATTTCAAAGTTTTCAAACGTTTCATTTTCAGTTTCAGACACAACAACATTATCGTCAATCAATTCTAGAAGTTTTCGCTCATCAAAGTCGTCCTCAGTTAAACAATTGTTAACAACTTCATCAATTTTGTCAAGATGACAATCTAAAGTTGCTAAATTCTCAGAATCTGAGAGAGGAAGATCAAATAGAAGATTGGCGTCTTCGTTTTCAAGAGAATTTTAATTCAAATCAATCATAGAGCTTTTGATAACTTCATTAAGATTTTCATCAATTTCAAAAGTTGTTATTTGAAAATCATCAATTTTGGTAAAAGATGTATTATCATTCGAATCATCACACGTTCGGTTTTGATTATTTTGTTCTTCACAAAAATTCATGAAGTTTGGAAACAACAAATTCGTGTGATTATCGTCAATTTCTTTTATTTTCTCAACAAAATCAAATTTATAATTATTTACATGAGAATTTTCAATTTGAAATTATTGAGAACAAAAATTTTCAGTTGCACCACAATTGAAAGTATTCCCATTGCCAAAATCATTTGTAAAGTGACTCACATTTCCATTTTGCATTTGAAATTCATTTTGGAGTTCAAAAATGAATTGACAAGGGTTATAATCCAAATCATTTGAATTTGGAAGTGAATTCAAATTTTGATTATTTTGAAAACTTTGACTTGAATTGTTGCCCAAGTATGAATTACACCATTCCCTTATTCTTTGATTTTATTATGTGCATATTTCAAGTAATGATTCCACATTTGTTTCAAGATTTGAGGGTTGGTCGGGATTTTGAAAATTTTGTGGTGCAAAATCAGGATTATTTTGAAAATTTTGTAAAGTGGGTGATGTAAAATCCAAATTATTTGTATAATAGTTGTTATTAAAATTTCCATATGAATTTGGCGTAAAATTATATGGATTATATTGATTTTCACAACTATCGTAAAATTCATAAAGATAAGGAAATTGAGACATTTTCAAGAAGCTCTTAAAAAAATATGTTAAAATTAACAACTTCGGATTATATGGATACAAGTCTAGGCCAGGTTCGGACATGGGTTATCAGTATGCCACGAATCACCGTAGAAACATGACTGAAGGTTTAAGGACCTGTTTGAATTCTAGACTCTACCGTTCCTTAGACACGTCAGAGAGTATCAATCCTAATTGTCAGTTTAATGAAAATTTCGTCCTATGACCTCTGGGGAATCCTCGATTCGATTTTAAAAATAATTTCTTTAATTTTTTTTTTTAAATAATCCTACATTCGTTTTAAAATTTTCAACAACACAACAACAAGCAAAATAATCAACCACCGAACAGTTACAGAATAATAAATAATTTTTTTTTACAGGGGCACCTGCACGAAACCTTTACAAGCAATTTTTTATATATTCATCAAGCAGCATTAGACCCTGTAGAGTTTAGAAGATTTTACAGTGATCGGCAGTCCGTCCAGTGCAACTGAGTAGCGCTTGTGCGTTCACACCCCACTTGGTGTGCAACCGCTCTAACAATTTCTGAATTTCTTGTTCGTTTGCTCGAACCTGTTCTTTTATTTCTTTGGCCCTTATTGTTTTTTCCTTTAAAAAAGAAATAAAATAAACATAAGAAGAAAAACTAAATTGAAATTAAAACAAAAATTAGACCTCAAGGAAATTTTTGTTTTGTTTTTTTTATGTAAAACCAAAACTAAGCTAGAAAAGAAAAAAAAGAAAATTAAGACACACCATTTTTTTCTTTTTTTTAGAAGGAGAAAATGTAAAATGAAGCTAAAAACAAAATGAGTGAAAAATAAAATAAATACAAAAGGCAAAGCAAAACAATTTTTTTTTTGTTTAGAGAACAAATGAACAAACGAAAGGCTAAACTAAAACTAACTAGATGAACTAACTAAAAAAAAGGGAAAAAAAATCAGAAGTACCAAGCTTTAACAAAAAAAAAACAAAAAAAAAACTAGGCTTAACAAAACAAGAAACCAGGCTCGACGAAACACAGAATCACTCAAGGGGTCAAGCACGCGCACAAATGTTCATGCAGTACAAACGTTTGACCCACCGTTCTGTATGTTTAATAATGCAAATGGTTCGTTCACAATCCAAAACAGAAACAGTCAAGGACAAAAAACCACGCCTTCTTTCTTTGTCCAGGAATCGGATCTCACAAAATCAATTCAGATTATTTTTTCCGGCTATATTTCCAGTTCGAATTAGATTGGGATCATAGATTTGAGAATCTGGAATTCAATTTTAGTTTGCCCTATTTATTTTTGAATTGGGTTTTGTATTTGCGAGGGGGTATGGGTTTGTGGGATTCGATGGTCGTATTCAGGAGTCTGGGTTTCTTCGAATTGAGTAGGTAATAGGATTATGATATGTGTATTGATGTTGTGGTGGTGATTGAATCTGGCTTTGCGGTTTTGGTTTTGTGGTGTGTTCGGATTATTTGGTTCGAAGGTGGTCTGGTTCTACTGGAAGGACAGTGAAGCTGGCTTTACTATGCAGTGCGGTTTGAAATGGGATTTTGTTGTGCTGAAGAGTGTTGTGTGATGTGAATTGCAAGAGTGTATGGTGCTGTAGAGAATAGTAGCGGCAGGAGATAGTTGCGTGGCTTCTCCCTGGTATTTGCATGGACTGGATGCGAAGAGGGGATGGGAGTGATGGTTGTTCATACGATGGTGGAGATGGTTTCACTGGTAGTTGAAGATGTGGTGAGTTTCAGAGGTGTGTTTGCAACGGTCAAAGATCGGATTGGACTGAAGGTTGATGATAGTTTACTGGGTTTCGGTAACTTCGATTTAGGGTTTTCAGGTGGATAGCCAAGTTCAGATTGAAGGAGTTTTTCAGGCGTTAATGGTAAGATTTGTAGGTGAAAGCTAGAATGAAGTGCGGTTTTGGAGTTGAAGCTGAGGAAGTAAGATTTGCAGTGGAGGAGGTGATGAAGTTTAAAGAAGGTGGATGTGCTATTGTTGGCTGCAGTGGTTTGTGGTGGTGCTTTGCGGTATTTTGTTGTGGGGTGAAAGTTGGATGGTAGCCTTTTGAGAAGGAATGCTTCAAGCAGCAAGGGGGAATTGATGGAAGAAAAAAAAAAGGAATTGAAAAAGGAATTGTTTTTTATATTTGTAAGAATTGTAAATAAATGAAAGAAAAGAAATATGTTGTACAAGGAAAAGTAATAAATGAAAGGAGGAAAAGAAATTGTACTAAAATTAGGAAAGAAGTTTGAAAGGAAAGAAGTAGAAGAAATTGGCAAGAAATTGAACAGGATTATGGCAAGATTTTTTCTTTATTGTTGTAAAAGCGGAAAAATATGTAAAAGGGGAAAAGTGTTGAAAAGGGGAAAGAAATAAATTGAAAAAAAGGAAAGAAATTGAAAACAAAAATTAGCAAGGTTTTTTTTAAATTGGAAGATTATGGTATCATTGGATAATACAAAATCAAATCAATTAAGAATTTTCTTCTATATATACAAGAAAACAAATGGATTTTTTTAGAAGAACAAAAAAATTATCCGAAGAATAAAATCAAAATTAATTAACTTTCCCCGGCAACGGCGCCAAAAACTTGTTCGACGACGGATATTCTATTGATTAGAAACCCGTCGCGAAGTGTAATAAACCGCAAGCGCATGGCGTACACTTGTAGAGAAAGAAATAATTTTAATTATATTCAATCAAATTAAACCAAATTCGAGCGATGATTTAACTACAACTAAAATAGTAAACTAAAATTAATAAAAATTATGAGATAAATGGCAACGTAGGAATAAATTCACTTTCTAAATCATGTAGTACAACAAGTTATGAAATTACGATCTCTTTTTTTTTGGTCATGTGTGAATTTAGTCGATATGATTATTATTAGTATAGCTTATTCATACTATTAACTAGCACAACATAAACTATCAAACTATATCATACCCACTAAATTACCTTACTAGATCTAATGAAAAATGAACAAGTTGAAATTGAAATATACTTTAAGCATGGCCTATGAACTATTAATTAGAACTATAGACCATCAAATTTTTGATTTCAGCCTCCACTTAATCACCATGACATCAACATGACAAGAAGCACAAAAATAGAGAATGAATAGATAAATAATATTGCAACTGCATAATCAAGAGAGCTTCATTAACCCTAAGTTGAAAGGGATTAGCCTCTTATGTTTATTATTCTAACAACGAACGTAGATTGCTACGTAGAACAAAAACACGGAAAATAAAATAAAATAAAGGACAACCTATTCTATTTGCATAAAATAAATCTAATCTACTTGCAGAAAAGAAAATAACATGTAAATAAAAAAATAAAACTAAAGAGAATAGGGAAAAAGAATTTTATTCCAAGCAAAGAATTACAAAATAAAACCTATGATTGAATGAATTCTAAATGAGCAAGATACAAGTCTATTTATAGCTGATATGACAAAGACTAATTGGCTAATTACACAATGTGGAACTAAATATTTAGCGCAAATAACACATAAGCCAGGGTGGACGCAGCTGTATTAAAGCCGTGCTTTAATCATCAACCACAAGACTCTGCTTTTCAATAGAAGCCTTGATCATTTGCATCTCAGCATGCCACATAGGCAATTCACGCCATGCAACTGATGTCTATCGATATATAACCTCTGAGCTCGTACGTCTTAGAGAAGGGCGTTAAGCAAAAGAATAAATTCTCCGTCGCCAAACAGATGTGTATTTAATAGTGATCAATCAACATAGAATAAAATCCAATGTCAGACACACATCCATTTACTAGTTCGTTCTGGGTCTGATCGAAACTGGAGGCACCTTATTCCTCGTCCTATCTGTCCAATAAAGGAGAGAGGTCCTTGCATATCCGGTCGATCTCCAAGTACGTCTGGATGATCACCACTAATTACCTTGTCTTGGGTGTACAGCCCAATCAAGACATCAGTAATCATCCAAACGATGTAAAGAACTCCAGTCTTCAACCACTGTCTACATCGTCGACTTATCATCGAATAAGTTATTCAGAATGGGTATAAACCCGGCCTTTCCGAATAACTCGCGCATATTTTAAACAAGTGCTATAAAACACAACATATGCCTCATTCCAATTCTGAATATTCTTTTATTTAAATATTCATAACCTTTGGGAAAGGTTCCTATTAATTTTATCAAAGATAAGTTCTTTTAAATTTATTCTTTAATCTTCCTTTGGATATCAATTCAAACCAAATTAAGGTTTATCCAAACTAGTCGGGATTAGCGATCCTTTCCGAAGTAATCATTTATTTTATTTCCCAATCCCAACCTATTCATCCCATGAAGCAAAACTGGTAATACTTCATATCTAACACCACGGTGTTATCGGTAAAATTAATTACCATTTTCCGTTCAAATCTAATTAAAGATTTAACTATCGTTTGGAGCAAAACTGGTGATACTTCACTCTCGATCATTTACCAAATTTGATAATTTAAATTATCAATTCTCGTTTCAATCTAATTAAAGATTCTTTAAAACTCCACTTGGTTTAATCTTCCCAAAAATCAATATTAATGATTATTTAACTTTGGAAACACAAACACGCCGCATTGACAATCTACACCGTACCATTGATTTCTGCCGATATATAACCTCTAAGCTCATATGTCTTAGAGAAGGGTATTAAGCAAGAGAATAAATTCTCCACTACCAAACAGATATATATTTCGTAGAGATCAACCATATAGTTTGAAATACAATGTTAAACATGTAATCCTGTCTTTAACTGGGTTAAAGAACTAATGTCATTTAAAACACAGTTCACGATAAACCCAAAATCACATTCCATTAATTATGGAATCTTCATGGAAAACATATCAATATATAATCAATATCAATTTCCATATCCGACTAATAATATACATGGAATAATGACAAATCCTTTTATATTTCATATATGTTAACAGTCTTCCTCCACAAAAGCTCATTTAGATTATTATCAAATCGAATCCCATTCAATTCCAATTTAATATATTAAATTGGAAAACTTTGGAAAATTCCCGTTAAATCTTAATAAAAAGATTTATAAATTTCAAATCATTTTTCACTATTAATCGAGTTAAAGAACAAGTGTTATTTAAAACACATCTGCGATAAACCCAAAAATCCAATTCTTTCATTCAATGCCAATTAAATATTAATTAATTGGAAAACTTCTCTAAATCTTAATTAAAAGATTTATTCTTTTCTCAACCGGGCTTAAGAACAGTGTTATTTAAGACACCGTTCACAACAAACCCAAAATCCAATTCGATATCAAATACAAGGCTCTGAATAGAAATTATATCGGCTTATATTCAATATCAAATTCTGAAACCAAAAAATATCATAATGGAAATAACGATATAAAATATATCTTCCAAATTTCTATAACAATATCCGTATAATCACGGAATCCAATATTGAAATATTCCGAAGATAATTTCGATTAAAATCCCAATTCATATATTGGAAATTTCTGGTTATATCAAAACTGTTCACAAATCCAATTTATTTTATTTAAAAATTATTGGATTATAATTCTAGTTAATAACAAGTTCATTTCGATAAAAATATATTTTTATCTTTTCAAATGTGGAACTTTTTCATCCCAATTCTTTCCAAATCATTTATTATGATTTTACATAAATTATTAATATTTTTAATAATTTTATTATGGCCCTTTCAGTTGATTTTCATCAACGGTCATCGAACTGCACTTACATCGGCCTTTTCCAAATTTGATTTGGACATAATTCCAAATCCAACCATTAGATTTCAAATCTCTTATATTCGTTGGAAAGCACTTTTCGATACAAACCTAACAGTTCCGGTTTTAGGAGAATCCGACAGTTGGATCTCCCGTAATCTCAATTCGAAGTCAATGGTCGAAATTCGGGAACTGCCGCGGTGCAACGCGTTCTATTCCGGTCATTAAATATATATAATATATATATATATTATATATATTTCATCGATTTCCATTTACAACGTATTTTATAAATCATTTTAAATTCGTTTTAAAAATGATTTCAACTTCATATTCAATTTTAAATCAAAATTGAATATTCCATATCATTAATATATAAATGATAATATTTTCAAAACATTAGATTTTGAAATCACTTCCTTCTTGATATTCGTTATGAAAATGAATAAAATCGATATAAATATTGTTCGCGTCAAAATGGCGCACACCTAATCAACACACTTCATACATATTTCGATATTTTCATGTCCATCCCAATTCGGACATCAAAATCATATTTTGATCCATTACTGAATATTATTTTAAAACATTAGTTATTTTAAAATATTCTTATTCGTCATTTTAAAATATTGGTTCTTTCCGAACTGGAATTAGACACAGTCAATTACCATATAATTTTGTTTATATGGATTTCATACACACATGTACACAACAATAATCAAACACGTTCAACCATCATCAGAGTGCATTACACAACTGCATAAGCGTTAAATAAAAATAATTAACGCTTACAACAGTCTGTCAACCCATCGATTGACATACAACTAAACAATTGGGATTATTGTACATCAAATATCATCCCAATACCCTTGTGGGTTTTCAATCAACAAACACTGATTATTATTTGTGTGGTTGGACGATGTGTAAAATATATCGTCGCAATCAATATTAGTCAAATGTGTGTACATAAACAAATCGTCCGATTTGTAAATGAATATTTATTTTATTTGTATACACGTTAAAAATTCTATTTTTAACTATAAAATATTTATTTCAACTCATGAATATTTTATACAGTTCATTTATACAATAAAAATGATACTTCTATTGTTCTAACATTTTTAGAAAATTTCAGCAGCATAACGGTGCGATACTAGAGCCGGAATAAGGTCTAGCCTTATCCCTCACTAATAATGGCTTGCGCCATATACAAACCAAATTCTAATCAATTCATTTCGCACCCCAAACCAAATTCAAACAAATAATTCAATCAACCAAATAACCAAACAAACATGGTTTCAAACAAAGGTGTCGGGTGCTACTAAGCACCGTCTGCATCCAAGTATATATATTTAACAAGAAAATAAATTAGAGTGAGAAGTTCTCACCTTTGGGATCCACTCCTCCATTCTTTATTTCTGAACAATTTGGGTTTGCCCAAAATCCAAACACAATCTTTTCCACGTTGTTCATAGTAAAAATCACATTTTAAATATGATGTTTATGTAGCATTTTTATATTGTTATATATATAAAAGATCACATTTTTTATATAACTAAAAACCGAATTTTTATCTAACTACAAATCGAATTTTTATATAACTAAAAATTGAATTTTTATTTCACTACAACATATATAAAAATCTTATTTTTATATTCGCTACTTCATTATAAAAATCAAATCTTTATATTCGTTACTTCATTATAAAAATCAAATCTTTATATTCATTACTTCATTATAAAAATCAAATCTTTATATTCGTTACTCCATTATAAAAATCAAAATTTTATATTCGCTACTCAAATAATAAAGATCCAATTTTTACATACCATTCATATAAATAAAAATCTAATTTTTATTTTCCATTTTTGTATTATAAATCATACCTTTGTGTAATTAAAAATCAAATCTTTTTTAAAAATAAAAATCAAATCTTTTTATTTTTAAAATCTAATCTTTATATTATAAAAAACATATTTTTATAAATCTACTTCATATATAAAAATCATATTTTTTTTATTTAAAAACCATATTTTTTATA
The DNA here is from genome assembly GCA_030737875.1 of Allium sativum. Lineage (NCBI taxonomy): Eukaryota > Viridiplantae > Streptophyta > Magnoliopsida > Asparagales > Amaryllidaceae > Allium > Allium sativum. The sequence continues at coordinate 1,037,000,913 of CM060916.1, read as the reverse complement.
GTAAATAAAACCCAAAATAAAATACTCACTGCTTTCGGAAGGAGGAGGCGGCATGTTTCAGTCAGGTGGCGGCGGCCAAAGATGGCCGGAGGAGCTCGGTTTTTAGGATTTTGGGCTGTGGAAGTTTTAAACAGAGGAGGAGGAGGATGGCGGGTCGGCGGTGGTACTAGGGGGGCGGCGAGGCTTAGGCGATGGTGGCGTCCTGGCTGGTGGTGGGTCAATGGGGGGTGGCGGCGGCTGATTTGGAGGCCGGAGGGGTTAAATTAGAGGAAGGGAGAGAGGAGCAAGATGGGAAGAGGAAGGGGAGGTAGAGGCGGCGGCTTGCAGTGGGGGGGGGGGTCGGGGAAGCGGATCGATGGTGAGGGAGCGCCTCCGGTGGTGGCGTGTCGGGCTGGGGCGCGATTCCGTCGTCTTCAATTTTTTTTTTACTTTTTGAATGATGTATAGGAGAGAGAGGGGTGAGGATATAAATAAATATATAACTATATTATTTAATTTTTTCTCTAAAAAGTTAACTTTTCGTCTGAACCACAAATCAAACCCAAAGACTATCGCCCCTAGCTAATTTCCCTTATTTCGAACACAATGGGATATGTTTCATAACCCAATTCGGCTGTTACGATTAGTTTCCGCTAAATTTAAAATATAAATCATTATATTTTAAATTCAAATGCACATTTTAATTTACCGGGCCACATACGGACTCCAAAAATTCCAGAAAATAAATCTGCCTTTTTTTTCTGATACGGTCCTAAGAAAACTAATTTCATCAAATTTGGAGACCGTTTGAAAAACGACCATTTTCCAGTCGATTAAATTCAAATCGAATTGACCAAACATGTTTAAATTTACCACGCTCCCATATTAATTCCAAAAATTATGAAAATTGGAATCTAGCAATAATTTGACATTCTAAAACCAACAAAAGTGGTCTCGTCGAAAACAGAGGTCGTTTGCAAAATCACTATTTTTAAGGGCTATATATTATATAAAATTCCATAGCGACTATTCTGAATTTTCAACTAGACATAACTTTTTATTCCCGTTATGAAATCTGGATTTTTCACATTCGTTGGAAAGATATTTTTAAACAGATTCAAATATTTTTGGTTATACTAAAATCTGTTTTATTTTGAACCCTGTACATTCATTTGAAATTTAAAATCGAATTTTCAAACTGTCGCGCCATTTCAGGCTCGCTATATAATTAAAATAAAGTTATTCGTTCTAACTTCAGTTTAAATAAATTCATACATCCTAGTTCTATTCAAAATAAATTTCTAGTCGTTATTATTTAAAATAAATCATTTTAAATATTCAAAATTCATAAAAATAACCAAAATAAAAATTTTAAGTTGGTTCTGATTTTCCGGGTTGTTACAAATCAAAAAGGAAACAAAAGTCAAATCTTTAATTGTAAAAGATGTGCAAGCTAAGTTGAAAAAGATCAACTACAGATAACAAAAAAAGAAAAAGAGACAATGAAGAAAAAATCAATACAAAAGAGGAAAACTACAGAAATAATGTAACAACCCACTCATTCGATGATAATAGATTTAGATATTTTATCTAAATATATCATCGTATCTTATGTGTCACTCAAAACGTCGTTTTTCACAGACGATAAAATTAGGATTCGGGACCACTTCCATTGAGTCCGGATCATTGTTTACGACCTTTTTGACTGTAAACATCGATACCTTTTGAGTTAGTGAAATTTGGTCGTTTTCTCATTAGAACGTATGACCAAAATATCACTTTTCACATACGAATGAATTTGAACTCGAAACCACTTCCATCGAGTTCAAAACGTCGTTTAGGTGTTCGAAAACTATAAGGTTTGATATGTTCTGAGTTTCAGAGATTTGGGACTTTGGGCTAGGGCTTGGTTAGCCAACCTAGCTCATTCAGTTAAGAGCTCCACCTAGCTCTCTCCTCCTTCATTCATTCTCACTTCAAACAAAATAGAAAATGGGCTTAGGGAAAGGGAAATTAAAATTCCCTAAACCCTAGATTGATTTAGGAATCCAAATCAACATGAGTTCATGTGCAAATTCAAAGAGTAGAAAGGTAATCACTCTCTCTACCTTCTCTAGCTTATCTCCTCTTCTATTTTTGAGAATTCCTGTGACCTAATTCTTAGGAAATTCATTTATATGACCTTAGATTGGAGATTCTTGTGTGTTGCTTGAAGAGAGGTTGCTCTAGCTTGCTTTAGGGTTGATTCTTTGTTTCTAATGAATAAAAGTGGGTTCTTGCTCGAATTGGAGCTTGTTCTTCATCGTTTGAAACCAAGGTGAGTTCTTTTTGAACTCACATCTATGCCTCAAGCCTTCGTGCTTGTACGAGTGTAATTTAGTGTTCATACGATTTTGCTTGTGCTTGGTAATTGGTTAGGCTAGTGTAACTTAGCCGATTTTGCGTACTTATGTTTCATTGAGTTGAAAATTTATGATAAGGATTGTTCATACGATCTATGCATATGTTTTGAGTTGATTTGGTGATGTTGTGAAGCTCCGTTGTCCCCCGACAAAGTTCTAAGTCTTCCCAAGTCGCTTGAATCGCTTTGGTGTGCTTTGGTTTGGAATTTAGTTCATTTTCGAATATATGATCAAAACCATCGCTAATCTCTTGTATGAATGTTTGTGTATGTGCATTTGGGTGTTATAAGTTGTCTCGGCAAGTCTTTGAAGCCTCATTTGCATGTATATAACACCATTGTGTCATAGTTTGAATTGTAATTGATTTGCTTTGATTAGGGAATTTAGTCGTCTTGAAGTTTATAATCGAAATCATAGCAATCTCATGTTCGTATTGTGTGTGCATGTTTGTTGGTGTTATATGATGTTTCGGTAAGCCTTAGATACTTCATTTTCACTTAGAAATCATCATATACCACCACCATTAGTCCAGGGCTCGTCCGAGGCCGATTGCACACTCATTGGCAATTAAATTTCTTAATTGCTTCAGCTCAGACGTCTGACCAAAATGGGTCAGACGTCTGTCCTGGCTCTCGGGAAAAATAAAAAAACTGCTTCCTGCAGTGACAGACGTCTGTCACTACAGGTCAGACGTCTGTCTGCCTGAAACTGCTATTGACCAGTGGACCACGGTCAATAGTTTGGTATCGTTTGAGCTCATTCCCGGCCAAGTTTCGGCCCGTTTCGACGTCGTTTGTGACCTGTCAGTTTCTCTGGTTCGCAGATTTCTGCATCTCGATTCCTCGACTTTGATTCTCATGTGATTCTTCCAATGTTGATCCTTCTTGGTAGATTAGCATTTTTTATGATGTGAATTGAATAAATGATCATTCTAAAGCCCGTTCGCTTTGTATATCGAGTTTATTCGATACTCTTGCTAATATGATTCACGACTCTAAAACGTGAATTATCGACTCGATATCCTTCGAGTCTGTTCCGATGTGGTTTAAAAGCCTTCAAGTGCTAGTTTGGGATTTCGATTCGTTCGTTGATCGAAATTACAACCGTTATCCCTTGATTTCATGTATGTTGTCGTGATGTGAGTTTATGATTTATGATTTGAGATCACGTCATTGTGACGTGAAACCCCTTGATCGATTGCCTCGGCAATCGTACTATTGTTTATTGCCACTTTGAAGTTATACAAAGATATTTTATGTTATTAGTAGATATCAAACTCTTGTACTAAAATGGTTTCCAATCTTACTTCATTATATGAAGCTAATTTATGAAATCGTTTTATGAACCTTCTTCAAATCTACTAGTATATATTTTATAAACCTTTTCCTCATTCGTATGAGAAATCTAATTAAACATCTTAGTAAAATCAAGGACTATGAAACCTTGTTTTTGCTTCGATGGTTAATTCTTGGACTCGTCCAATTGAAAACCGTGGCAATGCTCCTTCTATGATTTTCTCTGTTTTGAATAGAAACCAATTACGGGTTCGTAAATATTCGAGAATAACGTGTGGTTATGGGACATGTTGTTGTTTTCTTATATTCACTAGCTCGGAGTAATTTCTATTCGCCCGGATCCATGGTATCCGCCTCTATGACATAGTTGTTTGGTTCGCGATCGCCCGAGTGGGAATATACGATTTGTGACCTTCATCTATGAGACTTCGGTCCAAATTTATATGATTTACTATGATTTATGATTTCCTCTCTCCGGGGTCACAACCCGGGCACGGTGGGGAGCTTCGACAGCCCGACACCGTGGAAAGCTTCGGCTCAAACTTATGGGTTCGCAACCTAGAGATCGTATCTCATCTTAGTGAACAGGTCTGCCTCTTGGTGATGTTTTCTATGATGTCTTGGTGATTTATGAACTCTTGATGATTTATGAATTCTTGGTGATTTATGATGTCTTGGTGATTTACGATTTCTTGGTGATTTATGATTACTTGATGATTTATGATTACTTGGTGATTTATGATTTCTTGGTGATTTGTGATTTCTTGGTGATATATGATTTCTTGATGATTTATGATTATTGGAATGCTGTATTCCACCGTAGCTAGGAGATTATTTAGAGATAGTTGTGTTGACATGCTATGTTTCATATTTAGTTATGATTAGATGTTTTTAGTAGAATCATGTCATCCTGTGTTATATCTCTTGCTATCTCCGTTTATTTGATAAGTACAGCTAGACTGATCCGTTTATTGTTTATTTCCTTATAAATAATACTCGGGTCAAGCCGAGTCATTTTAGGTACTCCTCTGGGACTCATAGCAGGATTGATCTTCCGCTTTCAGCTTGCTACTCTGTCTCTGTAGTTTTATGTACTGTTGTACCAATGACTTTATCTATTGTTGTGTACATATTCTCTTATGTAGATCATGGTGCATGCACCTATTCTTTTGGGATTAGTGGATCTTTGTTGACTACTATCTTGTTGTACACATTCTTAGTTTATTCATATCTATTCCGCCTTTGTGATATGATTATTCTGTGTCTGGCTTTGAGATATACCATATTTATATTGTTGTTGTTGGCTATTTTATACTGCTTTCCGGATTGCATATAGTCGTTGTGTAGTTGCCCTATGTGCCGAATGGTCATGTCGAAATTTTAATCGGTATCAAAATTCGATGTGAATTCCCACACGGAGCAATTATACAATCGGTCGCCCTTCACGAACCTCATTCTCCGTTATGGTCTGCAACATTTCTCTGAAATGAACCGGACGATAGTGGGTGTAGAGGCGGGGCATTACAGTTGGTATTAGAGCAACTTTTCGGAACAGTATAAGATAACATGACGATGGTATTGTCTTAAGCCTCTCTCGGGAACCGTGCCTTAGGGTTTTAGTTAGAGTCCTAAGACCCGTCATAGCTTATCTTCCAATATGATTCCATTTTGATTGAATTCGAGTCATTTGAATTCAACCTGAGATTAACTTTTTCCTCCTTTTTCCGTAAAGAAGAGAAATAGTTGATCGTAATCGTGCAAGTGCCGGTTTACCCAGTGTACCTCCTACGGGAGGGATGATTATGTCTCAAGTGTCCTGTTTTTAGTCTTTTAGAATAGTTATCGACTTGTTCTCTTTCGGGATGATTCTATAGTTCATCTAGGGCCCGTGTGCTCTAGTGGTGCTTCTGTTTTATTCTTTGACTCAAGTTGCTAATCGATGTCTGTCTTTGAATAAATTACGTTATTAAAACGTAAATTTCATGTTGTCGATCACTTCGGTGATCGTATTTTGAATATTCGAGTGGGATTCAACAATTCGTTCGTTAATTCTTGAGTTAAGCTAGCGGTATGGGACGTTCGGCTAAATTTATTTGTTAATTGGCCTATTGTGTATCACACTTATCTTGTTGATCATTTATGATCCTTGTAGTTGATTGATCATTGGATATCTTTCCCATGTGTTGTACGCACGTTGTAAGCGCCTTTGATCCTGATGTTTCTTGATTTCTAGCTGAGATTGTTTCGTACGTCGTTACGTACCTAGCATGGTCTATTGATCACTTGTCGTTCGGTATTGAGATACCATGTCTTTGTGACTAAATCTACTCCCTTGTTGTCAGCTATATAGTTCTAGTTCGGTGTGAGGTCACCAAGCCTTCGGGCTAAAATAACTCATTTGTTACCTCGTTGTGCCGGTGTGAGTCACCAAGCATTTGTGCTAAATTAACTCAACAAATGTGCAACATTACATTTGTGTTACCTCGTTGCGTTCCAAACTCAAGATCAAGAATGAGGGAAAGCATCCCGCTTCTTGTGATCCCTCTTCTTGAGTCAAGCTACGTGCCATTAATTCCTTGATGTCATTTACCTCGTTCAGAGATTATTTATTTATGTTCTTTTGATATACGTCGACCGTATTCTTCGTTATCAAAGTATATCGTTTGTGTTTTATTAGTAAGTTGATAAAGGAATTTTATTTCCTTTATGCCATCCCGAACGATTTGTGGAATTTTTATATTTTTGCGAGATTTTTGCGAACGTTAGAAATTGAGAGGACTTTCTTGTGTTAACTTGTCCATCGGGTGCGTTAAGGATCTCGAACAAGATATGGGACGCCATGTTGTAGTTCGGAATTCCTAAACACCATTTTGTGACAATCCGACATTTGAAATGATCCCTAAAATTAAATTAACCATTAATAAGTTAATCAGAATAATAATATTTTGGATTTTTGCGATTTTTCGTAATCGTTCGTTATCTTTCTAGATAATTTATTTCTAGATTTCCTTGAAGCAATTCCAAGAATTTGAGTGGTTCAAGATTTTCAATTAAGAATTATCTTGAATCTTTTCTTTGAGTAAATTAAATAACTCTAGGAACAACCCAAAGAGTTATTCATTTATGTCTCTTGTTTCTGGATTTCAGATCTTTGATTTTCGAGAATTCTTAGTGATTAAGAATCTCGCCTAATTCTTAATCCTTGTTTTGATTTGCTAAAGAGAATTTAGTATTCTTGTGATTCCATGGGTCTTCTTATTTTCTCTAGTGAGCGATCACTTGAGAGAATGAGAGTTCCCATTGGGGAGGGAAAATTTGAGATTTTGCGATCCACGAAAAACTCAATAATTCCTTTCTTCGGATCTATGATCTAGTTGATCACCCAGAAGTGCTATAGTCAATTCACTTATGGACTTAGCCTTGCGTTGTTCTTAGAAATGAATATCGATAGGATGAGCTCTTTTGATATTCATCCCTTGTTTGTTTGAATCATTTAGGTCGACAATTATCTCCGCATGTTTGTTAACCCTTGTGAATCAAAATTTTTGGGGATTACAACCTCTTTGGTTTAATTTCGTCTTGTTAGAGAAGTTGTCTATTGCCTCTTTGATTAGTTGCTGATGTTTTTCCGATTTGAGATTTTTGGCGGAAAATTATTTTAAATCCTGTTGTTCCGAAGTGGTAAGTTGTGCACTACTTATCCATCATCTTCTCGATGTTTCTTATTTTCTAAAATCGATACTCGAGTTTCTGAATATTGGGAATTTCGTATAATTCCTAATGACTCGTCCTTATGGTTACTTAATGAGATTTAGTACCTAGTTAGAAATCGATTTCCCAGAGTAGTTCATTGGTATTCCGTTACCAATGTTTGATTATTGATTTGTAGTTCATTGGTATTCCGTTACCAATATTTGTTATCGGTTTCTAGTTCATTAGTATTCCACTACCAATATTTGATTATCGACTTGTAGTTCATTGGTATTCCATTACCAATATTTGTTTATCGGTTTCTAGCTGGTTGGTATTCTGTTACCAACCTTGAATCATTGATATTAAGATTGATTATTCCTTCGAGAATTGCTCTCCTTAGCTAAATCCGTTGGAATCTCTATGTTGTGCATTTGTTGGTGTCAGCTACCTTGTCGCAAGACTAAAGTGCTCAGGTTTGATGTTTTCTACCTCGTCGTGATTGAGTTTGGGAATGGATTAGTCAACCACAATAGATTCCCATTTCATATCCTAAGAGAAATATCTACTATTGATATCTCGCGTCTGTAGGACGCAGTTCTGTTGCTCCTTGAATTTCCAAATTAGATTCGCTTGGTTTTTGTGCATTCTATTGATTCTCATTCCCTTGAGAATCATACGAAGAAGGGCGAGTCTATTTGAATTCATAGCGCTTATGAATTTTTCTGGAATTATTTTACCTGTTTGGGATGACTACCTTTATGGGTAATGAAGTTCGAGATTGAACTCTAGCTTTTATGATCTTGTGACACGAAATTGGGATCTCACCTAACCGTTGTTGTGATCTTTTCATTTCGTGTCGATTCTTGTGGTACCACTCCGTGGTATTATTTTTGGTTGTTACTTACTACTTCATTCTTAAGGAATTGCGGGGACGCAATTCTTTTAAGGGGGGAAGTCTCTAACTACCCACTCATTCGATGATAATAGATTTAGATATTTTGTCTAAATATATCATCGTATCTTATGTATCACTCAAAATGTCGTTTTTCACAAACGATAAAATTAGGATTCGGGACCACTTCCATTGAGTCCGGATCATTGTTTACGACCTTTTTGACTGTAAACATCGATACCTTTTGAGTTAGTGAAATTTGGTCGTTTTCTCATTAGAACGTATGACCAAAATATCACTTTTCACATACGAATGAATTTGAACTCGAAACCACTTCCATCGAGTTCAAAACGTCGTTTAGGTGTTCGAAAACTATAAGATTCGATATGTTCTGAGTTTCGGAGATTTGGAAATTTGGGCTAGGGCTTGGTTAGCCAACCTAGCTCATTCACTTAAGAGCTCCACCTAGCTCTCTCCTCCTTCATTCATTCTCACTTCAAACAAAATAGAAAATGGGCTTAGGGAAAGGGAAATTAAAATTCCCTAAACCCTAGATTGATTTAGGAATCCAAATCAACATGAGTTCATGTGCAAATTCAAAGAGAAGAAATGTAATCACTCTCTCTACCTTCTCTAGCTTATCTCCTCTTCTATTTTTGAGAATTCCTATGACCTAATTCTTAGGAAATTCATTTATATGACCTTAGATTGGAGATTCTTGTGTGTTGCTTGAAGAGAGGTTGCTCTAGCTTGCTTTTGGGTTGATTCTTTGTTTCTAATGAATAAAAGTGGGTTCTTGCTCGAATTGGAGCTTGTTCTTCATCGTTTGAAACCAAGGTGAGTTCTTTTTGAACTCACATCTATGCCTCAAGCCTTCGTGCTTGTACAAGTGTAATTTAGTGTTCATACGATTTTGCTTGTGCTTGGGAATTGGTTAGGCTAGTGTAACTTAGCCGATTTTGCGTACTTATGTTTCATTGAGTTGAAAATTTATGATAAGGATTGTTCATACGATCTATGCATATGTTTTGAGTTGATTTGGTGATGTTGTGAAGCTCCGTTGTCCCCCGACAAAGTTCTAAGTCTTCACAAGTCGCTTGAATCGCTTTGGTGTGCTTTGGTTTGGAATTTAGTTCATTTTCGAATATATGATCAAAACCATCGCTAATCTCTTGTATGAATGTTTGTGTATGTGCATTTGGGTGTTATAAGTTGTCTCAGCAAGTCTTTGAAGCCTCATTTGCATGTATATAACACCATTGAGTCATAGTTTGAATTGTAATTGATTTGCTTTGATTAGGGAATTTAGTCGTCTTGAAGTTTATAATCGAAATCATAGCAATCTCATGTTCGTATTTTGTGTGCATGTTTGTTGGTGTTATATGATGTTTCGGTAAGCCTTAGATACTTCATTTTCACTTAGAAATCATCATATACCACCACCATTGGTCCAGGGCTCGTCCGAGGCCGATTGCACACTCATTGGCAATTAAATTTCTTAATTGCTTCAGCTCAGACGTCTGACCAAAATGGGTCAGACGTCTGTCCTGGCTCTCGGGAAAAATAAAAAAACTGCTTCCTGCAGTGACAGACGTCTGTCACTACAGGTCAGACGTCTGTCTGCCTGAAACTGCTATTGACCAGTGGACCACGGTCAATAGTTTGGTATCGTTTGAGCTCATTCCCGGCCAAGTTTCGGCCCGTTTCGATGTCGTTTGTGACCTGTCAGTTTCTCTGGTTCGCAGATTTCTGCATCTCGATTCCTCGACTTTGATTCTCATGTGATTCTTCCAATGTTGATCCTTCTTGGTAGATTAGCATTTTTTATGATGTGAATTGAATAAATGATCATTCTAAAGCCCGATCGCTTTGTATATCGAGTTTATTCGATACTCTTGCTAATATGATTCACGACTCTAAAACGTGAATTATCGACTCGATATCCTTCGAGTCTGTTCCGATGTGGTTTAAAAGCCTTCAAGTGCTAGTTTGGGATTTCGATTCGTTCGTTGATCGAAATTACAACCGTTATCCCTTGATTTCATGTATGTTGTCGTGATGTGAGTTTATGATTTATGATTTGAGATCACGTCATTGTGACGTGAACCCCCTTGATCGATTGCCTCGGCAATCGTACTATTGTTTATTGCCACTTTGAAGTTATACAAAGAGATTTTATGTTATTAGTAGATATCAAACTCTTGTACTAAAATGGTTTCCAATCTTACTTCATTATACGAAGCTAATTTATGAAAACGTTTTATGAACCTTCTTCAAATCTACTAGTATATATTATATAAACCTTTTCCTCATTCGTATGAGAAATCTAATTAAACATCTTAGTAAAATCAAGGACTATGAAACCTTACTTTTGCTTCGATGGTTAATTCTTGGACTCGTCCGATTGAAAACCGTGGCAATGCTCCTTCTATGATTTTCTCTGTTTTGAATAGAAACCAATTACGGGTTCGTAAATATTCGAGAATAACGTGTGGTTATGGGACATGTTGTTGTTTTATTATATTCACTAGCTAGGAGTAATTTCTATTTGCCCGGATCCATGGTATCCGCCTCTATGACATAGTTGTTTGGTTCGCGATCGCCCGAGTGGGAATATACGATTTGTGACCTTCATCTATGAGACTTCGGTCCAACTTTATATGATTTTCTATGATTTATGATTTCCTCTCTCCGGGGTCACAACCCGGGCACGGTGGGGAGCTTCGACAGCCCGGCACCGTGGAAAGCTTCGGCTCAAACTTATGGGTTCGCTACCTAGAGATCGTATCTCATCTTGGTGAACAGGCCTGCCTCTTGGTGATGTTTTCTATGATGTCTTGGTGATTTATGAACTCTTGATGATTTATGAATTCTTGGTGATTTATGATGTCTTGGTGATTTATGATTTCTTGGTGATTTATGATTACTTGATGATTTATGATTACTTGGTGATTTATGATTTCTTGGTGATTTGTGATTTCTTGGTGATTTATGATTTCTTGATGATTTATGATTATTGGAATGTTGTATTCCACAGTAGCTAGGAGATTATTTAGAGATAGTTGTGTTGACATGCTATGTTTCATATTTAGTTATGATTAGATGTTATTAGTAGAATCATGTCATCCTGTGTTATATCTCTTGTTATCTCCGTTTATTTGATAAGTACAGCTAAACTGATCTGTTTATTGTTTATTTCCTTATAAATAATACTCGGGTCAGGCCGAGTCATTTTAGGTACTCCTCTAGGACTCATAGCAGAATTGATCTTCCGCTTTCAGCTTGCTACTATGTCTCTGCAGTTTTCTGTACTGTTGTACCTATGACTTTATCTATTGTTGTGTACATATTCTTTTATGTAGATCATGGTGCATGTACCTATTCTTTTGGGATTAGTGGATCTTTGTTGACCACTATCTTGTTGTACACATTCTTAGTTTATTCATATCTATTCCGCCTTTGTGATATGATTATTATGTGTCTGGCTTTGAGATATACCATATTTATATTGTTGTTGTTGGCTAATTTATACTGCTTTCCGGATTGCATATAGCCGTTGTGTAGTTGCCCTATGTGCCGAATGGTCATGTCGAAATTTTAATCGGTATCAGAATTCGATGTGAATTCCCCACACGGAGCAATTATACAATCGGTCGCCCTTCACGAACCTCATTCTCCATTATGGTCTGCGACATTTCTCTGAAATGAACCGGACGATAGTGGGTATAGAGGCGGGGCGTTACAAATTATTTTAAGCGATTCATCAAACTAGTGAACAAGGTAAGAAATGAAGAGCTGCTAAAGTCTCCAATGTGAAGTATCTCAAAAAATTGCCCTTGTTCAACTTCATCGATATGATATTTGATGATTTATATCAACAAAATAAATATCAAAAAATTCAACAACTCTTGATATTATAATCAAAAGCTATTGCAAAAACTTCAGCCAATTTGGAGATCTAATTCTTACATTCACCGAAAATGATATTATAGACTTATTGGTTGTTCTTATTGATGGAGATCTTGTGAAAACTTCTAGCCATATGAAGAATGTGGAAAAAACCAATGTAGAATATTTAGCATTCATAAGTAGACATTTCGAAGGAGAAGCAAAGTGTAAACAAAAAACATAGAACGGGAAATATTTACAACAATGGTAGAGACGTCAAAAAGGAAAAAAATTTACACTACCAAGTTTCTCTTGCTCCACTTGGCAGTAACTTTTCTAATTTTTTGACGAAAAGGAATTTCGCTCGGTCCGAACCAGTCGCTAAACCGATCCAGACCGTTCGAAACGCCCTATCGTTTGAGAACAAGACAAAATAGAATGCAGACGGAAGAACATTTCATTGTATATTACAACAACACATCAGATTACAAGAATATACAGAGTATAAATGAATATTACACAGAAATATCAGAGATTTAAATTACATTTAAATACATAGCAGCGGAAAATAATACAATACACAACTAGAATGAGATATACGGATACAAAGCTTTCCGGATATCGTTCCAGCTGTAAACCAGGATCCTGTGAATATAAATCTGCAAAAACCAAAACTACTAGCTGCCCGTGTCAAAATAAGGGCACCCAGAGTTTAGGTTAAAACAATAAACTCCAGGTCAGTCATGTGACTGGTGTGAGAACTAAAACAGTTATAAATCTTTATTTTCAAAGTTAGGTAAATCAAGGGACCACGCCGTATAACACGGAACGGGTTTCCTCCCAAGAATACCAGTGCATAAAACAAACAGCGCAATGCTAAATAAAGAAAAATGAAGCTATTATAAGACCCAGTTCCCATCACACAATGCAACGCAAGCCGGAGGATAGGGTTTTTACCTTATAATAGCCAAGAATGCTTGATACGTTTAAAACAAATTATGTGATACTATTATAAGTGCATAGTGTATAAAACAATTTCAAATCATAAGTATCAATCATAGACGGCATAAGCGCCCCATCCCACTATGTCGCCAGACTAGGTTATACAATCAAAATCGCAAAGTCACGTATTTGGAAATTGGGTTTCCATCTATGAACCGAGGCAAAAGATAGTCCTCAACCGATTCGAGACGCTCTAGCCCGTGTCTCAGGCACAGCCGCAACCGTACCTTGGATCGTCAGGGCCGATCCACCAATGTGGATTATAATGCCTGAACAATACGTTTCTCCGCCCTCTGGGGCGTAGGTGAGCCAACTAAATGACTCCATCGGACCCGGATCGTCCGATCAAACCGAGGCGCCTCGTAACAGCAACAACCACATAAGTCAAACTCGTCAGGGCGTGTAAAACCACTGACGCCACTTCTAATTAGAAAGAAAACGCATGTCCCCCTTGATGTCCGTCTCCCGTTTTTGGTTCATACCGGGGGTGAAACACGCGAAGTAAACGTTACACAAAGCTACGCCACAAAGGCCGTGCTTTGATCATCACCACAAGACTTTGCTTTTCAACAGAAGCCTTGATCAATTGCCACTTAGGCATGCCACACAGGCAATTCACTCCATGCGATTGATACCCATCAATATATAACCCCTGAGCTCGTACGTCTCAGAGAAGGGCGTTAAGCAAGAGAATAAATTCTCCGTCGCCAAACAGATATATATTTAATAGAGATCAATCACACGGACTAAAATCCAATGTCAGACACACAGTCCATTTACAAGTTCGCTCTGGGTCTGAACGAAACCGGAGGCACCTAGTACCCCGCATATCCATCGATCTCCAAGTACGTCTGGACGATCACTAACTGTTTCCATCTTCTTGGGTGTACAGCCCAATCAAGATCATCAGTAATTACCCAAACGACGTGAAGACTTCCGGTCTTCGACCACCGTCTTCATCTTCGACTTATCGTCGTATCGGTTATTCAGAATGGGATAAACCCGGTCTTTAAGAATAACTCGCGTATACTTTAAATAAGTGTTACACAAACACAACATACGCCTCATTCCAATTCATCAGTCACTAACCGTAAATTAATCAAGAGAATAATTCCCCAAATATTAACCCCGAAGGCCGAAACCAACATCAGATCAATATCCAGAAAACCATACTGCTTAGCTAACCGATAGTTAGTTTCTAAATTTTACATTCATAGGGAAAGGTTCCCATTAATTTTATCCAAGATAAATTCTTTAATTTATTCTTTAATCTACTTTTGAATATCAATTCAAATTAGTCGGGATTAACGAAACTTACCGAAGTAACCATTTGTTTTAATTTCCCAATCCCAACCTATTCATCCCATGAAGTAAAACGGGTCTTACTTCATATCTAACACCACGGTGTTACCGGTAAATTCAATTACCATTTCACGTTCAAATCTAATTAAAGATTTAACTATCGCCTGGAGCAAAACTGGTGATACTCCATTTCGATTATTTCAATCTACTTAAAGATTCATTAAAACCCCACTTAGTTTTAATCTTTGACTGGGTTAAAGAATCAGTGTCATTTATAACACGGTTCACGGTAAACCCAAAATATCATTCCATTAATTATCGGGTTAAAGAACAAGTGTTATTTAAAAACACTGTTCACGATAAACCCAAAAATCAATATCAATTCAATTCCAATTAAATATTATTTAATTGGTACACTTCGTTAAATCTAAATAAAAAGATTTAATCTTTTCTCAACTGGGTTCAAGAACAGTGTTAATGAAGACACCATTCACGACAAACCCAAATCAACTTGATATTAAACACAAGGCTCTGAATAGAAAATATACCGGCTTATATTCAATATCAAATTCCACGACTAACAAATATCGTATTGGAAATAATGATATATATATCTATATCTTTCAAATTCCCATAACAATATCTGTATCATCCCGAAATCCAACATCGAAATAATCCAAAGACAATTTCGATTCAGATCCATTCCAATATAATTATTGGAAATTCTGGTTATTTTCAAAACCATTTCAAATTCGATTTATTTATTTTAAAAACAAATAAATTACTATTCTAGTTCAAAACTAGTTCATTTCGATAAAAAAACTATTTTTATCTTTTCAAATATGGAGTTTTTCATCCCAATTTTTCCCAAATCATTTCTTATGATTTTACACAATTTATTATTATTTTTGATAATTTTATCAAGGCCCGTACAGTCGATTTCCATCAATGGCCATCGAACTGCACTTACAGCGACCTTTTTCAAATTTGATTTGGACATAATTCCAAATCCAACCGTTAGATTTCTAATTTCTAATATTCGTTAGAAAGCTCTTTTCGATACGAACCCAACGGTTCCGGTTTTAGGAGAATCCGACGGTCGGATCTCCCGTAATATCCATTTGAAATAAATGGTCGAAATTCACGAACTGCCGCGGCGCGGCGCGTTCTATTTAGGCCATTATATTATATATATAATATATATATATAATATATATATTTCGTCGATTTCTATTTAAAACGAATTATATAGATAGTTTTAAATTCGTTTCAAAAACAATTCCAACTTCCATTTCAATCCAAAGCAAAATTGAATTCTTCTTTATAAATTCGTTTTAAAATTCATTTCTATTCCATTCAAATTTCAATTCAATTGGAATTCAATTCAATTCAAATTGGTTTTCTATTCAATTCATTTCGAAATCGTTTTCAATTCAATTCATTTCAAAATGAATAAAATCGATATAAATATCGTTCACGTCAAAATGGCGTCAATCTAATCAACACGGCTTCATATATTTCTATTTCAAATATCTCTTTTTCAAAATAGTTGTTATTATCAAAATATTTCGTTCAACTCATGACTAATCTCAACGGGTGAGTACTGTCAACACATGAACCTTTATTTTATATTGATAAAGATGTAAATTTTATTACTAAAATATTTCGTTCAACACATGACTAATCTCAACGGATGAGTACTGTCAACACATGAACCTTTATTTTATAATATTCTTTATTTTCTAAATTGGAATGAGGCCCAATCAATCACCATATAATATTAATTATATGGATTTTCATACATCACACGTATATAATAGCATTGAAAAATAATCAACCATCAACCAAAGTGCACTACACTGTATAAGTATCAAATATAGATATCTAACGCTCATAACAGCCTGTCAATCAATCGATTGACATATTTAATCAATCAGGATGAGTGAACTTCAAATTTCATCCCAACACCCGTGTGGGGTTTCAAACAATCAAACACAGATTTTTATTCGTGCAGTTGGGCGATGTGTAAAATTTTATCGTCCCAATCAATGTCCTTCAAATAGGTGTACATAAACAAACCGTCCGGTTTGTAAATGAATATTTTATTTATTCACATTCACTATATTCATATTCACGTTAAAAAAAATATATTTTTAACGATAAAACATTTTATTTCAACATATGAATTTCTATTCAATTCATTTATTCAATAAAATGGTATTTTTATTTTTCTAACTTATTTTAGAAAATTTCGGCGGCATAACGGCACGATACTAGAAACGGGACAAGGCCTAGCCTTATCCCCGGTCTAGTGAAGGCCCACGCCATTCACACATCAATCAAATTAATTTCATTTCACCAAACAATTCAATTCAAACCAAATAATCTAACCAACTACACAACCAAACAATTAAACAAACAAGCCATCCATGGTCTGTGGACGATTGTGTCGGGTGCTA
Organism: Allium sativum; assembly: GCA_030737875.1. Taxonomy (NCBI): domain Eukaryota; kingdom Viridiplantae; phylum Streptophyta; class Magnoliopsida; order Asparagales; family Amaryllidaceae; genus Allium; species Allium sativum. The sequence continues at coordinate 1,036,984,001 of CM060916.1, read as the reverse complement.
CTAAACACCGTCTGCATCCTAGTATATATATATATAACTAGAAAAAGAAATTGAAAGGTGAGAAATTCTCACCGATAGCTATCCTAACTCCACCGTGCTTTGCTTTTGAACTGCTGAATCGTCTGGATCTGTTTGAAATTCCAATGTAGTCCCTTTCCCGCTGTTTAAAATAAAAATTCTATTTTTATCACTTCATTCTAATAAATAAAAATCATATTTTTATTTCTTCTTCATATATATTTTCGACGCTTCATTCTATATAAAAATTATATTTTTATATTTCTACTTTAAATAAAAACTATATTTTTAATACTCTACCTAAGTAAAAATCATATTTTTTTCTATCGTCATTCTCTATATAAAGATTTCGCCTTTTCAAATATAAAGATCATATTTTTATTACACGCCTTATATAAAAATCATATTTTTATTACACGCCTTATATAAAAATCATATTTTTATTACATGCCTTATATAAAAATCATATTTTTATTATCTATAACTATAAATAAAAATCGTTTCTTTATCTCCTAAAAATCAAATCTCTTTTATAATCAAAAATCTTTTCTCTCTCCCTTTTTATTTATTTATTTATATATAATCTAAATTTCAGATTTAAAAACAATTTTAATTCAAATTAAATTTCAGATTTATCATATTAAGTAATTAGCATAAAAGAAAATAAAATAAATAAAAATTACCTTTTTCCTTCATTGTTAATCACGCCGGAGGGGGGGAAGAGGCGGCGCTAGTCTGGTGGCGGGGCCCAGGGCGCGGGCGGCGGCTCAATTGGCTGGTGGCGCATCGAATAGGGGTGCGATGGTCTTCACAGCAGCGGGATTCGCGATGGAGAGGGGGGAGGGAAGGAGAAGAGGGGCGACGGTCGGAGGGCGTGGCAACGGTGATGGGAGGCTCCGTCGTCGGCTTCGAGCGCCCCTTTCTCTTTTATTTATTTATTTAATTTTCAATCTGGTCGGGGAAGAGAATAGGGGGGTAAGGGCTTAAATGTAAAAAATATATATTTATTTTATTTTATTCCATAAAAGTAACTTTTTCATCCGATCTCGAAATCCAACCCACCGACTATCGTCCCTAGCTTATTACCCCCATTTCGAACACAATGGGATATGTTTCGTAAGCCAATTCGGCTATTTCGATAGGTTTTCCTCAAAATCAAATTATAAATCAGTATATATTTAATTTTAACGCACATTTCAATTTACCGGGGTCACAAACGAACTCTAAAAATTCCAGAAAAATATTTTCTAGCATCGTATTGACGATACAGTCCTAACAAAACTAATTTCATCAGATTCTGAGACCATTTGAAAAATGGTCATTTTCCAGTCGATTAAAATCAACTGAAACTGGTCAAACGCGTTTTCCTTTGCCACACTCACAAATTAATTCGAAAAATTATGAAATTTGAAACCTAGCAATAACTTTACATCCCGGGTCCAACAAAAGTGGTTTCGTCGAAATCCGAGGTCGTTTGCAAAATCTCCATTTTCAAGGGCCTGAATTATATAGCGACTATTCAGAATTTTCAACTGGAAATATCTTTTGATTCCCGCTATGAAATTTTGATTTTTCGGATTCGTTGGAAAGATATCATCAATTAGATTCTAATATTTTTGGTTTCACTAAAATCCGGATTATTTTGCACCCGGTATGTTCAATTGAAGTTTGAAATCAAATTATCGAACTACCGCGCCATTTTCAATTCCTTTTATAATTATAAATAATTATTTATATTCTAACGACGACGTATATAATATATACGTTCTAATTCCATTCAAAATAAATTTCTCGTCGATATTATTTAAAATAATTCATTTTAAATAATCAAAATTCGCTAAAATTGCCAAAATAAAATTTTTAAACTGGCCCAGATTTTCGGGTTGTTGCAATCTCCCCCACTTAAAACTTTTCGTCCCCGAAAAGGAACAAAGTCGAAAGTGGTTTGATCGATCAACTCCATGTTCGATCTGGCTTTCATTCTCCAACTTTTCAGTTTCTGAGAATTTTCAAATTCTTCAAAAATTTGGCTAACACCCTAAATTTTCGAAAAATTTCGCCATAACCTCCCCTGCACCGGGAGCCATGGGAAAATCCCGAAATTGCCATATAGGCCTTCTGATCTCAAAAAGAAAAAGAAAAAACCAAGCGGCTAGCCAATAGGCTCATAAAATCATCATCACCCAAACAAAATAGTAAATTATGTAGTAAACATGTACCTATTTGTCGGGCAAACAAATTTTATTCTCTGCTCTAGCCTCCTTGCTATGACCTGTTCAATGAAAGTATATGTATATGCAAGCAAATGCAACTAATTTTCAATACAATTCAATATTTGATCAAATTGGCTATACGGTTAAAATTTATCAAACAAATAAACGAACAACACAAACATCAATCAATTAGTGGATTAGAGTTTGAAATTCATAACTTTGATATATAGTCAAAAATCAGATTTTTGATGCCAAATCACAACAATAGGCCTTATCTAATTTTGGTTCTCACACCAGTCAATAGGAAATATATAAATATCACATCTTCAAAACACGAACATAAATTCTGATGATGATCGATCAATCATCAGAACCATCTCCGGGTGTCTAGAATGTGATTCTATATCTATCCAGTATATTAAAATTTCAAATATACGTTTGCAAGGCATATATGCAAAATCTTTATATACTGGACTGTCCAAATCAATATAAACTAAATAATCAAATACGAATAATTGATTTTAAATTTTCAAAACAAAATTGGTTTTCATTTTTCAAATATACCCTTCACACTCGTTCTAGGATACTGCTGATCCTATCTCTAACGAGTCATTCCCATTGGATATTACTAACCCAATATCTGATGAATTCTTTTGTATAGTTCTAATGTGCCTTATTCTCTGAGCTTTGTAAACCAAAGCTCTGATACCAAATGTGACGAAAAGGAATTTCGCTCGGTCCGAACCAGTCGCTAAACCGATTCAGACCGTTCGAAACGCCCTATCATTTGAGAACAAGACAAAATAGAACGCAGACGGAAGAACATTTCATTGTATATTACAACAACGCATCAGATTACAAGAATATACAGAGTATAAATGAATATTACACAGAAATATCAGAGATTTAAATTACATTTAAATACATAGCAGCGGAAAATAATACAATACACAACTAGAATGAGATATACGGATACAAAGCTTTCCGGATATCGTTCCAGCTGTAAACCAGGATCCTGTGAATATAAATCTGCAAAAACCAAAACTACTAGCTGCCCGTGTCAAAATAAGGGCACCCAGAGTTTAGGTTAAAACAATAAACTCCAGGTCAGTCATGTGACTGGTGTTAGAACTAAAACAGTTATAAATCTTTATTTTCAAAGTTAGGTAAATCAAGGGACCACGCCGTATAACACGGAACGGGTTTCCTCCCAAGAATACCAGTGCATAAAACAAACAGCGCAATGCTAAATAAAGAAAAATGAAGCTATTATAAGACCCAGTTCCCATCACACAATGCAACGCAAGCCGGAGGATAGGGTTTTTACCTTATAATAGCCAAGAATGCTTGATACGTTTAAAACAAATTATGTGATACTATTATAAGTGCATAGTGTATAAAACAATTTCAAATCATAAGTATCAATCATAGACGGCATAAGCGCCCTATCCCACTATGTCGCCATACTAGGTTATACAATCAAAATCGCAAAGTCACGTATTTGGAAATTGGGTTTCCATCTATGAACCGAGGCAAAAGATAGTCCTCAACCGATTCGAGACGCTCTAGCCCGTGTCTCAGGCACAGCCGCAACCGTACCTTGGATCGTCAGGGCCGGTCCACCGATGTGGATTATAATGCCTGAACAATACGTTTCTCCGCCCTTTGGGGCGTAGGTGAGCCAACTAAATGACTCCATCGGACCCGGATTGTCCGATCAAACCGAGGCGCCTCGTAACAGCAACAACCACATAAGTCAAACTCGTCAGGGAGTGTAAAACCACTGACGCCACTTCTAACTAGAAAGAAAACGCATGTCCCCCCTGAGGTCCGTCTCCCGTTTTTGGTTCATACCGGGGGTGAAACACGCGAAGTAAACGTTACACAAAGCTACGCCACAAAGGCCGTGCTTTGATCATCACCACAAGACTTTGCTTTTCAACAGAAGCCTTGATCAATTGCCACTTAGGCATGCCACACAGGCAATTCACTCCATGCGATTGATACCCATCAATATATAACCCCTGAGCTCGTACGTCTCAGAGAAGGGCGTTAAGCAAGAGAATAAATTCTCCGCCGCCAAACAGATGTATATTTAATAGAGATCAATCACACGGACTAAAATCCAATGTCAGACACACAGTCCATTTACAAGTTCGCTCTGGGTCTGAACGAAACCGGAGGCACCTAGTACCCCGCATATCCATCGATCTCCAAGTACGTCTGGACGATCACTAACTGTTTCCATCTTCTTGGGTGTACAGCCCAATCAAGATCATCAGTAATTACCCAAACGACGTGAAGACTTCCGGTCTTCGACCACCGTCTTCATCTTCGACTTATCGTCGTATTGGTTATTCAGAATGGGATAAACCCGGTCTTTAAGAATAACTCGCGTATACTTTAAATAAGTGTTACACAAACACAACATACGCCTCATTCCAATTCATCAGTCACTAACCGTAAATTAATCAAGAGAATAATTCCCCAAATATTAACCCCGAAGGCCGAAACCAACATCAGATCAATATCCAGAAAACCATTCTGCTTAGCTAACCGATAGTTAGTTTCTAAATTTTACATTCATAGGGAAAGGTTCCCATTAATTTTATCAAAGATAAATTCTTTAATTTATTCTTTAATCTACTTTTGAATATCAATTCAAATTAGTCGGGATTAACGAAACTTACCGAAGTAACCATTTGTTTTAATTTCCCAATCCCAACCTATTCATCCCATGAAGTAAAACGGGTCTTACTTCATATCTAACACCACGGTGTTACCGGTAAATTCAATTACCATTTCACGTTCAAATCTAATTAAAGATTTAACTATCGCCTGGAGCAAAACTGGTGATACTCCATTTCGATTATTTCAATCTACTTAAAGATTCATTAAAACCCCACTTAGTTTTAATCTTTGACTGGGTTAAAGAATCAGTGTCATTTATAACACGGTTCACGGTAAACCCAAAATATCATTCCATTAATTATCGGGTTAAAGAACAAGTGTTATTTAAAAACACTGTTCACGATAAACCCAAAAATCAATATCAATTCAATTCCAATTAAATATTATTTAATTGGTACACTTCGTTAAATCTAAATAAAAAGATTTAATCTTTTCTCAACTGGGTTCAAGAACAGTGTTAATGAAGACACCATTCACGACAAACCCAAATCAATTTGATATTAAACACAAGGCTCTGAATAGAAAATATACCGGCTTATATTCAATATCAAATTCCACGACTAACAAATATCGTATTGGAAATAACGATATATATATATCTATATCTTTCAAATTCCCATAACAATATCTGTATCATCCCGAAATCCAACATCGAAATAATCCAAAGACAATTTCGATTCAGATCCATTCCAATATAATTATTGGAAATTCTGGTTATTTTCAAAACCATTTCAAATTCGATTTATTTATTTTAAAAACAAATAAATTACTATTCTAGTTCAAAACTAGTTCATTTCGATAAAAAATCTATTTTTATCTTTTCAAATATGGAGTTTTTCATCCCAATTTTTCCCAAATCATTTCTTATGATTTTACACAATTTATTATTATTTTTGATAATTTTATCAAGGCCCGTACAGTCGATTTCCATCAATGTCCATCGAACTGCACTTACAGCGACCTTTTTCAAATTTGATTTGGACATAATTCCAAATCCAACCGTTAAATTTCTAATTTCTAATATTCGTTAGAAAGCTCTTTTCGATACGAACCCAACGGTTCCGGTTTTAGGAGAATCCGACGGTCGGATCTCCCGTAATATCCATTTGAAATAAATGGTCGAAATTCACGAACTGCCGCGGCGCGTTCTATTTAGGCCATTATATTATATATATAATATATATATATAATATATATATATAATATATATATTTCGTTGATTTCTATTTAAAACGAATTATATAGATAGTTTTAAATTCGTTTCAAAAACAATTCCAACTTCCATTTCAATCCAAAGCAAAATTGAATTCTTCTTTATAAATTCGTTTTAAAATTCATTTCTATTCCATTCAAATTTCAATTCAATTTGAATTCAATTCAATTTGAATTCAATTCAATTCAAATTGGTTTTCTATTCAATTCATTTCGAAATCGTTTTCAATTCAATTCATTTCAAAATGAATAAAATCGATATAAATATCGTTCACGTCAAAATGGCGTCAATCTAATCAACACGGCTTCATATATTTCTATTTCAAATATCTCTTTTTCAAAATAGTTGTTATTATCAAAATATTTCGTTCAACTCATGACTAATCTCAACGGGTGAGTACTGTCAACACATGAACCTTTATTTTATATTGATAAAGATGTAAATTTTATTACTAAAATATTTCGTTCAACACATGACTAATCTCAACGGATGAGTACTGTCAACACATGAACCTTTATTTTATAATATTCTTTATTTTCTAAATTGGAATGAGGCCCAATCAATCACCATATAATATTAATTATATGGATTTTCATACATCACACGTATATAATAGCATTGAAAAATAATCAACCATCAACCAAAGTGCACTACACTGTATAAGCATCAAATATTGATATCTAACGCTCATAACAGCCTGTCAATCAATCGATTGACATATTTAATCAATCAGGATGAGTGAACTTCAAATTTCATCCCAACACCCGTGTGGGGTTTCAAACAATCAAACACAGATTTTTATTCGTGCAGTTGGGCGATGTGTAAAATTTTATCGTCCCAATCAATGTCCTTCAAATAGGTGTACATAAACAAACCATCCGGTTTGTAAATGAATATTTTATTTATTCACATTCACTATATTCATATTCACGTTAAAAAAATATATTTTTAACGATAAAACATTTTATTTCAACATATGAATTTCTATTCAATTCATTTATTCAATAAAATGGTATTTTTATTTTTCTAACTTATTTTAGAAAATTTCGGCGGCATAACGACACGATACTAGAAACGGGACAAGGCCTAGCCTTATCCCCGGTCTAGTGAAGGCCCACGCCATTCACACATCAATCAAATTAATTTCATTTCACCAAACAATTCAATTCAAACCAAATAATCTAACCAACTACACAACCAAACAATTAAACAAACAAGCCATCCATGGTCTGTGGACGATTGTGTCGGGTGCTACTAAACACCGTCTGCATCCTAGTATATATATATATATAACTAGAAAAAGAAATTGAAAGGTGAGAAATTCTCACCGATAGCTATCTTAACTCCACCGTGCTTTGCTTTTGAACTGCTGAATCGTCTGGATCTGTTTGAAATTCCAATGTAGTCCCTTTCCCGCTGTTTAAAATAAAAATTCTATTTTTATCACTTCATTCTAATAAATAAAAATCATATTTTTATTTCTTCTTCATATATATTTTCGACGCTTCATTCTATATAAAAATTATATTTTTATATTTCTACTTTAAATAAAAACTATATTTTTAATACTCTACCTAAGTAAAAATCATATTTTTTTCTATCGTCATTCTCTATATAAAGATTTCGCCTTTTCAAATATAAAGATCATATTTTTATTACACGCCTTATATAAAAATCATATTTTTATTACACGCCTTATATAAAAATCATATTTTTATTACACGCCTTATATAAAAATCATATTTTTATTATCTATAACTATAAATAAAAATCGTTTCTTTATCTCCTAAAAATCAAATCTCTTTTATAATCAAAAATCTTTTCTCTCTCCCTTTTTATTTATTTATTTATATATAATCTAAATTTCAGATTTAAAAACAATTTTAATTCAAATTAAATTTCAGATTTATCATATTAAGTAATTAGCATAAAAGAAAAATAAAATAAATAAAAATTACCTTTTTCCTTCGTTGTTAATCACGCCGGAGGGGGGGAAGAGGCGGCGCTAGTCTGGTGGCAGGGACCAGGGCGCGGGCGGCGGCTCAATTGGCTGGTGGCGTATCGAATAGGGGTGCGATGGTCTTCACAGCAGCGGGATTCGCGATGGAGAGGGGGGAGGGAAGGAGAAGAGGGGCGACGGTCGGAGGGCGTGGCAGCGGTGATGGGAGGCTCCGTCGTCGGCTTCGAGCGCCCCTTTCTCTTTTTTTTATTTATTTAATTTTCAATCTGGTCGGGGAAGAGAATAGGGGGGTAAGGGCTTAAATGTAAAATATATATATTTATTTTATTTTATTCCATAAAAGTAACTTTTTCATCCGATCTCGAAATCCAACCCACCGACTATCGTCCCTAGCTTATTACCCCCATTTCGAACACAATGGGATATGTTTCGTAAGCCAATTCGGCTATTTCGATAGGTTTTCCTCAAAATCAAATTATAAATCAGTATATATTTAATTTTAACGCACATTTCAATTTACCGGGGTCACATACGAACTCTAAAAATTCCAGAAAAATATTTTCTAGCATTGTATTGACGATACAGTCCTAACAAAACTAATTTCATCAGATTCTGAGACCATTTGAAAAATGGTCATTTTCCAGTCGATTAAAATCAACTGAAACTGGTCAAACGCGTTTTCCTTTGCCACGCTCACAAATTAATTCGAAAAATTATGAAATTTGAAACCTAGCAATAACTTTACATCCCGGGTCCAACAAAAGTGGTTTCGTCGAAATCCGAGGTCGTTTGCAAAATCTCCATTTTCAAGGGCCTGAATTCTATAGCGACTATTCAGAATTTTCAACTGGACATATCTTTTGATTCCCGCTATGAAATTTTGATTTTTCGGATTCGTTGGAAAGATATCATCAATTAGATTCTAATATTTTTGGTTTCACTAAAATCCGGATTATTTTGCACCCGGTATGTTCAATTGAAGTTTGAAATCAAATTATCGAACTACCGCACCATTTTCAATTCCTTTTATAATTATAAATAATTATTTATATTCTAAATACGACGTATATAATATATACGTTCTAATTCCATTCAAAATAAATTTCTCGTCGATATTATTTAAAATAATTCATTTTAAATAATCAAAATTCGCTAAAATTGCCAAAATAAAAATTTTAAACTGGCCCAGATTTTCGGGTTGTTACAATCTCCCCCACTTAAAACTTTTCGTCCCCGAAAAGGAACAAAGTCGAAAGTGGTTTGATCGATCAACTCCACGTTCGATCTGGCTTTCATTCTCCAACTTTTCAGTTTCTGAGAATTTTCAAATTCTTCAAAAATTTGGCTAACACCCTAAATTTTCGAAAAATTTCGCCATAACCTCCCCTGCACCGGGAGCCATGGGAAAATCCCGAAATTGCCATATAGGCCTTCTGATCTCAAAAAGAAAAATAAAAAACCAAGCGGCTAGCCAATAGGCTCATAAAATCATCATCACCTAAACAAAATAGTAAATTATGTAGTAAACATGTACCTATTTGTCGGGCAAACAAATTTTATTCTCTGCTCTAGCCTCCTTGCTATGACCTGTTCAATGAAAGTATATGTATATGCAAGCAAATGCAACTAATTTTCAATACAATTCAATATTTGATCAAATTGGCTATACAGTTAAAATTTATTAAACAAATAAACGAACAACACAAACATCAATCAATTAGTGGATTAGAGTTTGAAATTCATAACTTTGATATATAGTCAAAAATCAGATTTTTGATGCCAAATCACAACAATAGGCCTTATCTAATTTTGGTTCTCACACCATTCAATAGGAAATATATAAATATCACATCTTCAAAACACGAACATAAATTCTGATGATGATCGATCAATCATCAGAACCATCTCCGGGTGTCTAGAATGTGATTCTATATCTATCCAGTATATTAAAATTTCAAATATACGTTTGCAAGGCGTATATGCAAAATCTTTATATACTGGACTGTCCAAATCAATATAAACTAAATAATCAAATACGAATAATTGATTTTAAATTTTCAAAACAAAATTGGTTTTCATTTTTCAAATATACCCTTCACACTCGTTCTAGGATACTGCTGATCCTATCTCTAACGAGTCATTCCCATTGGATATTACTAACCCAATATCTGATGAATTCTTTCGTATAGTTCTAATGTGCCTTATTCTCTAAGCTTTGTAAACCAAAGCTCTGATACCAAATGTGACGAAAAGGAATTTCGCTCGGTCCGAACCAGTCGCTAAACCGATCCAGACCGTTCGAAACGCCCTATCATTTGAGAACAAGACAAAATAGAACGCAGACGGAAGAACATTTCATTGTATATTACAACAACGCATCAGATTACAAGAATATACAGAGTATAAATGAATATTACATAGAAATATCAGAGATTTAAATTACATTTAAATACATAGCAGCGGAAAATAATACAATACACAACTAGAATGAGATATACGGATACAAAGCTTTCCGGATATCGTTCCAGCTGTAAACCAGGATCCTGTGAATATAAATCTGCAAAAACCAAAACTACTAGCTGCCCGTGTCAAAATAAGGGCACCTAGAGTTTAGGTTAAAACAATAAACTCCAGGTCAGTCATGTGACTGGTGTTAGAACTAAAACAGTTATAAATCTTTATTTTCAAAGTTAGGTAAATCAAGGGACCACGCCGTATAACACGGAACGGGTTTCCTCCCAAGAATACCAGTGCATAAAACAAACAGCGCAATGCTAAATAAAGAAAAATGAAGCTATTATAAGACCCAGTTCCCATCACACAATGCAACGCAAGCCGGAGGATAGGGTTTTTACCTTATAATAGCCAAGAATGCTTGATACGTTTAAAACAAATTATGTGATACTATTATAAGTGCATAGTGTATAAAACAATTTCAAATCATAAGTATCAATCATAGACGGCATAAGCGCCCTATCCCACTATGTCGCCATACTAGGTTATACAATCAAAATCGCAAAGTCACGTATTTGGAAATTGGGTTTCCATCTATGAACCGAGGAAAAAGATAGTCCTCAACCGATTCGAGACGCTCTAGCCCGTGTCTCAGGCACAGCCGCAACTGTACCTTGGATCGTCAGGGCCGGTCCACCGATGTGGATTATAATGCCTGAACAATACGTTTCTCCGCCCTCTGGGGCGTAGGTGAGCCAACTAAATGACTCCATCGGACCCGGATTGTCCGATCAAACCGAGGCGCCTCGTAACAGCAACAACCACATAAGTCAAACTCGTCAGGGAGTGTAAAACCACTGACGCCACTTCTAACTAGAAAGAAAACGCATGTCCCCCCTGAGGTCCGTCTCCCGTTTTTGGTTCATACCGAAGGTGAAACACGCGAAGTAAACGTTACACAAAGCTACGCCACAAAGGCCGTGCTTTGATCATCACCACAAGACTTTGCTTTTCAACAGAAGCCTTGATTAATTGCCACTTAGGCATGCCACACAGGCAATTCACTCCATGCGATTGATACCCATCAATATATAACCCCTGAGCTCGTACGTCTCAGAGAAGGGCGTTAAGCAAGAGAATAAATTCTCCGCCGCCAAACAGATATATATTTAATAGTGATCAATCACACGGACTAAAATCCAATGTCAGACACACAGTCCATTTACAAGTTCGCTATGGGTCTGAACGAAACCGAAGGCACCTAGTACCCCGCATATCCATCGATCTCCAAGTACGTCTGGACGATCACTAACTGTTTCCATCTTCTTGGGTGTACAGCCCAATCAAGATCATCAGTAATGTGACGAAAAGGGATTTCGCTCGGTCCGAACCAGTCGCTAAACCGATCCAGGCCGTTCGAAACGCCCTATCGTTTGAGAACACGACAAAACAGAACGCATACGGAAGAACATTTCATTGTATATAACAACAATGCATCAGATTACAAGAATATACAGAGTACGAATAAATATTACACAGAAATATCAGAGATTTAAATTACATTTAAATACATCGCAGCGGAAAATAATACAATACACAACTAGAATGAGATATACGGATACAAAGCTTTCCGGATATCGTTCCAGCTGTAAACCAGGATCCTGTGAATATAAATCTACAAAACCAAAACTACTAGCTGCCCATGTCAAAATAGGGGCACCCAGAGTTTAGGTTAAAACAATAAACTCCAGGTCAGTCATGTGACTGGTGTGAGAACTAAAACAGTTATTATTCTTTATTTTAAAAGTTAGGTAAATCAAGGGACCACGCCGTATAACACGGAACGGGTTTCCTCCCAAGAATACCAGTGCATAAAACAAACAGCGCAATGCTAAATAAAGAAAAAATGAAGCTGTTATAAGACCCAGGTCCCATCACACAATGCAACGCAAGCCGGGGGATAGGGTTTTCCCTTATAACAGCCAAAGCATGCTTGATACGTTTTAAAACAAATCATTTGATACTACTATAAGTGCATAGTGTATAAAACAGCTTCAAATCATAAGTATCAATCATAGGCGGCATGGGTACCATATATCATGTCGCCGTACTAGGCTTTACAAATAAAACCGCAATGTCGTATTGGAAGTTGGGTTATCATTTATGGTATGAACCGAGGCTAGGGGAAAGATCCTCTACCGATTCGAGACAATCTAGCCCATGTCTCAGGACCCAGACTCAGGTGGGCCTTGGATCATCAGGGCCGGTCCACCGATGTGGATTATTATGCCTGAACAATACGTCTCTCCGCCCTTTGGGGCGTAAGCCTGGCCCGTCAGCCGACCAGAAGCATCGGCCGAAACCGATATCACGAGGCGCCTCGCTTTTCAGCAAGTAATAGTAAGCAACATCCACATGAGTCAAACTCGTCAGCCAGTTCAAGCACTGACGCCACTCCTAACTAGAAAGAAACGCATGTCCTCCCTGATGTCCGTCTCCCGTTTTTAGTTCATACCGGGTGTGATACTCGCGAATCAACGTTACACAAAGCTACGCCACACAAGGCCGTGCTTTGATCATCAACCACAAGACTTTGCTTTTCAACAAAGGCCTTGATCCATGCAACTCAGCATGCCACATTGTCAGTCCATACTGTACCGCTGATTTTTGCCAATATATAACCTCTAGGCTCGTACGTCTCAGAGAAGGGTGTATAGCAAGAGAATAAATTATCTGCCACCAAACAGATATATATTTAGCAGAGATCACCAATACAGTATAAAGGAATACAACGTCAGACACACTATCCATTTACAAGTCCGTTCTGGGTCTGAACGAAACCGGAGGCACTTTCCTCGCATATCCATCCATCTCCAAGTACGTCTGGACGACCACCAACTATTTCCATCCTCTTGGGTGTACAGCCCAATCAGGATCGTCGGTAATTATCCAAACGATGTGAAGACTTCCGGTCTTCAATCACCGTCTTCATCTTCGACATATCGTCGAATCGGTTATTCAGAATGGGTATAAACCCGGCCTTTCCGAACAACCCGCGTATATTAAAAATAAATGTTACACAAACACAACATACGCCTCATTCCAATTCATTAGTTACTAACCGTAAATTAATCAAGAGGATAATTCCCCAAATATTAACCCCGAAGGCCGAAACCAACATCAGATCAATATCCAGAAAACCATTCTGCTTAGCTAACCGACAGTTAGTTTCTAAATTTCACATTCATAGGGAAAGGTTCCCATTAATTTTATCCAAGATAAATTCCTTGAATTTATTCTTTAATCTATTTTTGAATATCAATTCAAACTAGTCGGGATTAGCGAACCTTACCGAAGTAATCATTTGTTTTAATTTCCCAATCCCAACCTATTCATCCCATGTAGTAAAACTGGTTATACTTCATATCTAACACCACGGTGTTATCGGTAAATTCAATTACCATTTCACGTTCAAATCTAATTAAAGATTTAACTAACGCCTGGAGCAAAACTGGTGATACTCCATTTCGATTATTTCAATCTAATTAAAGATTCATTAAAACTGCCACTTAGTTTTAATCGTTAACTGGGTTAAAGAATCAGTGTCATTTAAAAACACGGTTCACGGTAAACCCAAAATCACATTCCATTAATTATCGGGTTAAAGAACGAGTGTTATTTAAAACACTGTCCACGATAAACCCAAAAATCAATATCAATTCCATTCCAATTAAATATTATTCAATTGGTACACTTCATTAAATCTAAATAGAAAGATTTAATCTTTTCTCAACTGGGTTCAAGAACAGTGTTAGTGACGACACCATTCACGACAAACCCAAATCACATTTGATATTCAATACAAGGCTCTGAATAGAAAATATATCGGCTTATATTCAATATCAAATTCTACGACTAACAAATGTCGTATTGGAAATAACGATATAAATATATATCTTTCAAATTTCCATAACAACACCTGTATAATCACGAATTCCAACATCGAAATATTCCGAAGACAATTTCGATTCAAATCCACTCCAATGCAATCATTGGATATTCTGGTTATTTTTAAAACCCTTTTTAAATTCAATTTATTTATTTAAAAATAAATAGAATTATAATTCTAGTTCAAAACCAGTTCATTTCGATAAAAATCTATTTTTATCTTTTCAAATATGGAGTTTTTCATCCCAATTTTTCCCCAATAATTTCTTGTGATTTTACACAAATTATTACTATTTTTAATAATTTTATCAAGGCCTGTACAGTCGATTTCCATCAATGGCCATCGAACTGCACTTACAGCGACCTTTTTCAATTTTGATTTGGACGTAACTCCAGATCCAACCGTTAGATTTCAATTTTCTAATATTCGTTAGAAAGCTCTTTTCGATACGAACCCAACGGTTCCAGTTTTAGGAGAATCCGATGGTCGGATCTCCCGTAATGTACGTTTGAAATAAATGGTCGAAATTCACGGACTGCCGCGGCGCGACGCGTTCTATTCAGGCCATTATATTATACATATAATATATATTTCGTCGATTTCTATTTAAAACGAATTATATAAATAGTTTTAAATTCGTTTCAAAAGCAATTTCAACTTCCATTTCAATTCAAATCAAAATTAAATTCTTCTTTATAAATTCGTTTTAAAATTCATTTCTATTCAATTCAAATTTCGATTCAATTCGCCTTCAATTCAATTTGAATTCGTTTTCAATTCAACTCGGTTTCAAAGTCGTTTTCTATTCGATTCAATTCAAATTGGTTTTCTATTCAATTCATTTCGAAATCGTTTTCAATTCAATTCATTTCAAATTTCGTTTTCAATTCAATTCATTTCGAAATCGTTTTCAATTCAATTCATTTCCGTTTTCTATTTGAATCAAATTCATTATATATTCAATGGAAATCAAATTCGTTTTATAATCAATTCGAATTCGTTTTCTATTCAATTTGATTCAAATTTCATTTCAAAATATGCGTTTTCGAAATCACTTTTCAATATTTATTTTAAAATGAATAAAATCGATATAGATATCGTTCACGTCAAAATGGCGTCAATCTAACCAACACGGCTTCATATATTTCTATTTTCAAATATTCTATTTCAAATATTTCTTTTTCAAAATAGTTGTTATTATCAAAATATTTCGTTCAACACATGACCAATCTCAATGGATGAGTACTGTCAACACATGAACCTTTATTTTATATTGATAAAGATGTAAATTTTATTATTAAAATATTTCGTTCAACACATGACTAATCTCAACGGATGAGTACAGTCAACACATGAACCTTTATGTTATAATATTGATAAAGATGTAAATTTTATTATTAAAATATTTCGTTCAACACATGACTAATCTCAATGGATGAGTACATTCAACACATGAACCTTTATTTTATATTGATAAAGATGTAAATTTTATTATTAAAATATTTCGTTCAACACATGACTAATCTCAACGGATGAGTACAGTCAACACATGAACCTTTATGTTATAATATTCTTTATTTTCTAAATTGGAATGAGGCCCAATCAATCACCATATAAAATTAATTATATGGATTTTCATACAACACATGTATATAATAGCATTGAAAAATAATCAACCATCAACCAAAGTGCACTACACTGTATAATCATCAAATATATATATCTAACGCTTATAACAGCCTGTCAATCAATCGATCGACATATTTAATCAATCAGGATGAGTGAACTTCAAATTTCATCCCAACACCCGTGTAGGGTTTCAAACAGTCAAACACAGATTTTATTTGTGCAGTTGGGCGATGTGTGAAATTTATCGTCCCAATCAATGTCTTTCAAATAGGTGTACATAAACAAACCGTCCGGTCTGTAAATGAATATTTATTTATTTACATTCACGTTAAAAATTATATTTTTAACGACAAAACATTTTATTTCGACATATGAATTTCTATTCAATTCATTTATTCTATAAAATGATATTGTTATTTTTCTAACTTATTTTAGAAAATTTCGGCGGCATAACGGCACGATACTAGAAACGGGACGAGGCCTAGCCTTATCCCCGGTCTAGTGAAGGCCCACGCCATTCACACATCAATCAAATCAATTTCATTTCACCAAACAATTCAATCCAATCAAATAATCTAACTAATTTTTGCAATCAAACAAACAAGTCCATGGTCTGTGGACGATTGTGTCGGGTGCTACTAAGCACCGTCTGCATCCTAGTATATATATATAACTAGAAAAAAAAGAAATTGAAAGGTGAGAAGTTCTCACAGATTGCTATCCTAACTCCCCGGCACTTCAAATGCAGGAAATCTTCACTGTTCTCGTCTCTAATCACTTTCTTCGCCCGTAGCCACTACATATATAAAAATCGAATTTTTACATTGTTATTCGATATATAAAAATCGAATTTTTACTTCGATGTTCAATATATAAAAATCACATTTTTACTTCAATGTTCAATATATAAAAATCACATTTTTACTTCAATGTTCAATATATAAAAATCATATTTTTACTTCAATGTTCAATATATAAAAATCATATTTTTACTTCGATGTTCAATATATAAAAATCACATTTTTACTTCGATGTTCAATATATAAAAATCACATTTTTACTTCGATGTTCAATATATAAAAATCACATTTTTACTTCGATGTTCAATATATAAAAATCACATTTTTACTTCAATGTTCAATATATAAAAATCACATTTTTACTTCGATGTTCAATATATAAAAATCATATTTTTACTTCGATGTTCAATATATAAAAATCACATTTTTACTTCGATGTTCAATATATAAAAATCATATTTTTATTTCGATGTTCAATATATAAAAATCATATTTTTACTTCGATGTTCAATATATAAAAATCATATTTTTAATCTGCTATTTCTATTTTAAAAACAATGTTAATTTTATTTTAAAAAAGAATGCAAACTTTGTTTTCAAAGCTAATTCAGATTTTGTTTTCAAAGCAAATTCAAATTTTTATTTTTAAAGCAAATTCATTTTTTTATTTTTATTTTCTAAGCGAATTCATTTTTTTATTTCAAAGCGAATTCATTTTTTTATTTTTAAAGCAAATTCATTTTTTTATTTTTAAAGCAAATTCATTTTTTTATTTTCTTACAATATTATAAATAAAAATCCATTTACTTGTAATTTCATAGATAAAATAAATTAAAGAAGAAACCTCACAGCGATAACCTTCTTCTTCTTTTTACCATCGTGACCCCTCCACCTTTTGACTGTAACCTTGAAACCCAAACCAGCTCCGACCTGAGTCTTCAAAAAGCTCGCGCCTCTATGCATCGGAATCCAAGCAAAGGGGTCAACGTCGAAGGGCGCCACGCCCTATCCCTCCACCGCGAGCAGCGTCTGACTCGGCAGCCCCTGGTGGCTTTAAACCGCGCGCGACGGTCGAGAGTTTGAGCTCCAAATCCCAGTGAACCACCTCGTGAAATCTCATTAAACGGGTAGGGATTGGAAGAGCTGAGGTGGCTCTTGAATTTGTGTTTTTGAATTGGGCGTTCAATTCGATCTATTAAGGAGGGATTGAGGAAGATAATCAGAGGGTTTATCGCCGTTCGTTTTAAATGATGGCGGCCAAGAAATCAAAAAGGGAACTAGGTTTTAGGGGTGGGGTTATTTATAGGAATTTATATTTCATTTTAATATTATTTATTTCCAATTTCTCGTTTGTCCTCACGAACCCCAAATCAAACCCAACGAGTGTCGCCTTTAACTAAATACCCTCATTCCGAACACAATGGGATATATATCACAGGCTGATTCGACTGTTTCGATCAGTTTTCGTCAAAATCAAAATATAACTCTATATATTGAATTTGAACGTGTATTTCAATTTACTAGGGCCACCTACTAACTCGAAAAATTCCTGAAAAATATTTTCTAGCTTCGTATTGACGATACGGTCCTAACAAAACTAATTTCGTCGAATTCTGAGACCGTTGGAAAAATGGCCAATTTCCAGTCGATTAAAATCAACTGAAACTGGTCAAACGCGTTTTCCTTTGCCACGCTCACATATTGATTCGAAATATTACGAAAATTGAAATCTAGCAATAACTTTACATCCCGGACCCAACAAAACTGGTTTCGTCGAAATCCGAGGTCGTTTGCAAAATTCCCATTTTTAAGGGCCAGAATTCCATAGCGACTATTCAGAATTTTCAACTGGACATATCTTTTGATTCCCGCTATGAAATTTCGATTCTTCGGATTCGTTGGAAAGATACTATCAAATAAATCCTATGATTTTTGTTTCACTAAAATCCGGATTGTTTTGCACCCGGTACATTCAATTGAAGTTTGAAATCGAACTATCGAACTACCGCGCCATTTTCAATTCTATTTATAATTATATATAAATATTTATATTCTAACGACGGCGTATATAATATATACGTTCGAATTATATTCAAAATAAATTTCTCGTCGATATTATTTAAAATAATTCATTTTAAATAATCAAAATTCGCTAAAATTGCCAAAATAAAATTTTTAAACTGGCCCAGATTTTCGGGTTGTTACAATCTCCCCCACTTAAAACTTTTCATCCCCGAAAAGGAACAAAGTCGAAAGTGGTTTGATTAATCAACTCTACGTTCGATCTGGCTTTCATTCTCTAACCTTTTAGTTTCTGAGAATTTTCAAATTCTTCAAAAATTTGGCTAACACCCTAAATTTTCGAAAAATTTCGCCATAACCTCCCCTGCACCGGGAGCATCGGGGAATTTCAAATAGCTTCCCCGGTCCTTCAGATCTCAAAAAGAAAAAGAAAAAGCCAAGCGGCTAGCCAATAGGCTCATAAAATCATCATCACCCAAACAAAACAGTAAATTTTGTAGTAAACATGTACCTATTTGTCGGGCAAACAAATTTTATTCTTCGGCTCTAGCCACCTTGCTATGACCTGTTCAATGTAAGTATATGTATATGCAAGCAAATGCGACCAATTTTCAATATAATTCAATATTTGATTCAATTAGGCATAATGGTTCAAAATTATCAAACAAATAAACAAACAACACAAACATCAATCAATTAGTGACTTTAACGTTTCAAATTGATAATTTTACTACATATAAAGAAAATCATGTTTTTGATGCCAATTCACAACAATGTATTCTAACTATATAAGTTTTGGTTCTCACACCAGTCTAATGGGAATATATAGATATCTCACCTTCGAAACACGAAAATAATTACTAATGATGACGCGTCAATCATCAGAATCAGGTCCGTGCGACTAGAGTGTGATTCTATATCTATCCAATATATTAAAATTTTGAATATACGTTTGCAAGGCGTATATGCAAATTCTTTATATATTGAATTGTCCAAAACCAATATAAACAAATAATCAAATACGAATAGTTGATTTAAATTTTCAAAACAAAATTTGTTTTCACTTTAAAAATATACTCTTCACACTCGTTCTAGGATACTACTGATCCCATCTCTAACGAGTCACCCTCATTGGATATTGCTAATCCAATATCTGATGAATTCTTTCGTACGGTTCTAATGTGCCTTGTTCTCTGCTTTGTAAACCAAAGCTCTGATACCAACTGTGACGAAAAGGGATTTCGCTCGGTCCGAACCAGTCGCTAAACCGATCCAGGCCGTTCGAAACGCCCTATCGTTTGAGAACACGACAAAACAGAACGCATACGGAAGAACATTTCATTGTATATAACAACAATGCATCAGATTACAAGAATATACAGAGTACGAATAAATATTACACAGAAATATCAGAGATTTAAATTACATTTAAATACATCGCAGCGGAAAATAATACAATACACAACTAGAATGAGATATACGGATACAAAGCTTTCCGGATATCGTTCCAGCTGTAAACCAGGATCCTGTGAATATAAATCTGCAAAACCAAAACTACTAGCTGCCCGTGTCAAAATAGGGGCACCCAGAGTTTAGGTTAAAACAATAAACTCCAGGTCAGTCATGTGACTGGTGTGAGAACTAAAACAGTTATTATTCTTTATTTTAAAAGTTAGGTAAATCAAGGGACCACGCCGTATAACACGGAACGGGTTTCCTCCCAAGAATACCAGTGCATAAAACAAACAGCGCAATGCTAAATAAAGAAAAAATGAAGCTGTTATAAGACCCAGGTCCCATCACACAATGCAACGCAAGCTGGGGGATAGGGTTTTCCCTTATAACAGCCAAAGCATGCTTGATACGTTTTAAAACAAATCATTTGATACTACTATAAGTGCATAGTGTATAAAACAGCTTCAAATCATAATTATCAATCATAGGCGGCATGGGTACCATATATCATGTCGCCGTACTAGGCTTTACAAATAAAACTGCAATGTCGTATTGGAAGTTGGGTTATCATTTATGGTATGAACCGAGGCTAGGGGAAAGATCCTCTACCGATTCGAGACAATCTAGCCCATGTCTCAGGACCCAGACTCAGGTGGGCCTTGGATCATCAGGGCCGGTCCACCGATGTGGATTATTATGCCTGAACAATACGTCTCTCCGCCCTTTGGGGCGTAAGCCTGGCCCGTCAGCCGACCAGAAGCATCGGCCGAAACCGATATCACGAGGCGCCTCGCTTTTCAACAAGTAATAATAAGTAACATCCACATGAGTCAAACTCGTCAGCCAGTTCAAGCACTGACGCTACTCCTAACTAGAAAGAAACGCATGTCCTCCCTGATGTCCGTCTCCCGTTTTTAGTTCATACCGGGTGTGATACTCGCGAATCAACGTTACACAAAGCTACGCCACACAAGGCCGTGCTTTGATCATCAACCACAAGACTTTGCTTTTCAACAAAGGCCTTGATCCGTGCAACTCAGCATGCCACATTGTCAGTCCATACTATACCATTGATTTCTGCCAATATATAACCTCTAGGCTCGTACGTCTCAGAGAAGGGTGTATAGCAAGAGAATAAATTCTCTGCCACCAAACAGATATATATTTAGCAGATATCACCAATACAGTATAAAGGAATACAACGTCAGACACACTATCCATTTACAAGTCCGTTATGGGTCTGAACGAAACCGGAGGCACTTTCCTCGCATATCCATCCATCTCCAAGTACGTCTGGACGACCACCAACTATTTCCATCCTCTTGGGTGTACAGCCCAATCAAGATCGTCGGTAATTATCCAAACGATGTGAAGACTTCCGGTCTTCAACCACCGTCTTCATCTTCGACATATCGTCGAATCGGTTATTCAGAATGGGTATAAACCCGGCCTTTCCGAACAACCCGCGTATATTAAAAATAAATGTTACACAAACACAACATACGCCTCATTCCAATTCATTAGTTACTAACCGTAAATTAATCAAGAGGATAATTCCCCAAATATTAACCCCAAAGGCCGAAACCAACATCAGATCAATATCCAGAAAACCATTCTGCTTAGCTAACCGACAGTTAGTTTCTAAATTTCACATTCATAGGGAAAGGTTCCCATTAATTTTATCCAAGATAAATTCCTTGAATTTATTCTTTAATCTATTTTTGAATATCAATTCAAACTAGTCGGGATTAGCGAACCTTACCGAAGTAATCATTTGTTTTAATTTCCCAATCCCAACCTATTCATCCCATGAAGTAAAACTGGTTATACTTCATATCTAACACCACGGTGTTATCGGTAAATTCAATTACCATTTCACGTTCAAATCTAATTAAAGATTTAACTAACGCCTGGAGCAAAACTGGTGATACTCCATTTCGATTATTTCAATCTAATTAAAGATTCATTAAAACTGCCACTTAGTTTTAATCGTTAACTGGGTTATTGAATCAGTGTCATTTAAAAACACGGTTCACGGTAAACCCAAAATCACATTCCATTAATTATCGGGTTAAAGAACGAGTGTTATTTAAAACACTGTCCACGATAAACCCAAAAATCAATATCAATTCCATTCCAATTAAATATTATTCAATTGGTACACTTCATTAAATCTAAATAGAAAGATTTAATCTTTTCTCAACTGGGTTCAAGAACAGTGTTAGTGACGACACCATTCACGACAAACCCAAATCACATTTGATATTCAATACAAGGCTCTGAATAGAAAATATATCGGCTTATATTCAATATCAAATTCTACGACTAACAAATGTCGTATTGGAAATAACGATATAAATATATATCTTTCAAATTTCCATAACAACACCTGTATAATCACGAATTCCAACATCGAAATATTCCGAAGACAATTTCGATTCAAATCCACTCCAATGCAATCATTGGATATTCTGGTTATTTTTAAAACCCTTTTTAAATTCAATTTATTTATTTAAAAATAAATAGAATTATAATTCTAGTTCAAAACCAGTTCATTTCGATAAAAATCTATTTTTATCTTTTCAAATATGGAGTTTTTCATCCCAATTTTTCCCAAATCATTTCTTGTGATTTTACACAAATTATTACTATTTTTAATAATTTTATCAAGGCCCGTACAGTCGATTTCCATCAATGGCCATCGAACTGCACTTACAGCGACCTTTTTCAAATTTGATTTGGTCGTAACTCCAAATCCAACCGTTATATTTCAATTTTCTAATATTCGTTAGAAAGCTCTTTTCGATACGAACCCAACGGTTCCGGTTTTAGGAGAATCCGATGGTCGGATCTCCCGTAATGTCCGTTTGAAATAAATGGTCGAAATTCACGAACTGCCGCGGCGCGGCGCGTTCTATTCAGGCCATTATATTATATATATAATATATATAATATATATTTCATCGATTTCTATTTAAAACGAATTATATAAATAGTTTTAAATTCGTTTCAAAAGCAATTTCAACTTCCATTTCAATTCAAATCAAAATTGAATTCTTCTTTATAAATTCGTTTTAAAATTCATTTCTATTCAATTCAAATTTCGATTCAATTCGCCTTCAATTCAATTTGAATTCGTTTTCAATTCAACTCGGTTTCAAAGTCGTTTTCTATTCGATTCAATTCAAATTGGTTTTCTATTCAATTCATTTCGAAATCGTTTTCAATTCAATTCATTTCAAATTTCGTTTTCAATTCAATTCATTTCGAAATCGTTTTCAATTCAATTCATTTCCGTTTTCTATTTGAATCAAATTCATTATATATTCAATGGAAATCAAATTCGTTTTATAATCAATTCGAATTCGTTTTCTATTCAATTTGATTCAAATTTCATTTCAAAATATGCGTTTTCGAAATCATTTTTCAATATTCATTTTAAAATGAATAAAATCGATATAGATATCGTTCACGTCAAAATGGCGTCAATCTAACCAACACGGCTTCATATATTTCTATTTTCAAATATTCTATTTCAAATATTTCTTTTTCAAAATAGTTGTTATTATCAAAATATTTCGTTCAACACATGACCAATCTCAATGGATGAGTACTGTCAACACATGAACCTTTATTTTATATTGATAAAGATGTAAATTTTATTATTAAAATATTTCGTTCAACACATGACTAATCTCAACGGATGAGTACAGTCAACACATGAACCTTTATGTTATAATATTGATAAAGATGTAAATTTTATTATTAAAATATTTCGTTCAACACATGACTAATCTCAACGGATGAGTACAGTCAACACATGAACCTTTATTTTATATTGATAAAGATGTAAATTTTATTATTAAAATATTTCGTTCAACACATGACTAATCTCAACGGATGAGTACAGTCAACACATGAACCTTTATGTTATAATATTCTTTATTTTCTAAATTGGAATGAGGCCCAATCAATCACCATATAAAATTAATTATATGGATTTTCATACAACACATGTATATAATAGCATTGAAAAATAATCAACCATCAACCAAAGTGCACTACACTGTATAAGCATCAAATATAGATATCTAACGCTTATAACAGCCTGTCAATCAATCGATCGACATATTTAATCAATCAGGATGAGTGAACTTCAAATTTCATCCCAACACCCGTGTGGGGTTTCAAACAATCAAACACAGATTTTATTTGTGCAGTTGGGCGATGTGTGAAATTTATCGTCCCAATCAATGTCTTTCAAATAGGTGTACATAAACAAACCGTCCGGTCTGTAAATGAATATTTATTTATTTACATTCACGTTAAAAATTATATTTTTAACGACAAAACATTTTATTTCGACATATGAATTTCTATTCAATTCATTTATTCTATAAAATGATATTGTTATTTTTCTAACTTATTTTAGAAAATTTCGGCGGCATAACGGCACGATACTAGAAACGGGACGAGGCCTAGCCTTATCCCCGGTCTAGTGAAGGCCCACGCCATTCACACATCAATCAAATCAATTTCATTTCACCAAACAATTCAATCCAATCAAATAATCTAACTAATTTTTGCAATCAAACAAACAAGTCCATGGTCTATGGACGATTGTGTCGGGTGCTACTAAGCACCGTCTGCATCCTAGTATATATATATATATATAACTAGAAAAAAAAGAAATTGAAAGGTGAGAAGTTCTCACAGATTGCTATCCTAACTCCCCGGCACTTCAAATGCAGGAAATCTTCACTGTTCTCGTCTCTAATCACTTTCTTCGCCCGTAGCCACTACATATATAAAAATCGAATTTTTACATTGTTATTCGATATATAAAAATCGAATTTTTACTTCGATGTTCAATATATAAAAATCACATTTTTACTTCAATGTTCAATATATAAAAATCACATTTTTACTTCGATGTTCAATATATAAAAATCATATTTTTACTTCGATGTTCAATATATAAAAATCATATTTTTACTTCGATGTTCAATATATAAAAATCACATT
This sequence comes from Allium sativum, assembly GCA_030737875.1. Lineage (NCBI taxonomy): Eukaryota > Viridiplantae > Streptophyta > Magnoliopsida > Asparagales > Amaryllidaceae > Allium > Allium sativum. The sequence continues at coordinate 1,036,958,572 of CM060916.1, read as the reverse complement.
TTTACTTCGATGTTCAATATATAAAAATCATATTTTTACTTCGATGTTCAATATATAAAAATCACATTTTTACTTCGATGTTCAATATATAAAAATCACATTTTTACTTCAATGTTCAATATATAAAAATCATATTTTTACTTCGATGTTCAATATATAAAAATCACATTTTTACTTCGATGTTCAATATATAAAAATCATATTTTTACTTCGATGTTCAATATATAAAAATCATATTTTTACTTCGATGTTCAATATATAAAAATCATATTTTTACTTCGATGTTCAATATATAAAAATCATATTTTTAATCTGCTATTTCTATTTTAAAAACAATGTTAATTTTATTTTCAAAAAGAATGCAAACTTTGTTTTCAAAGCTAATTCAGATTTTGTTTTCAAAGCAAATTCAAATTTTTTTTTTAAAGCAAATTCATATTTTTATTTTCTAAGCGAATTCATTTTTTTATTTCAAAGCGAATTCATTTTTTTATTTTTAAAGCAAATTCATTTTTTTATTTTTAAAGCAAATTCATTTTTTTATTTTCTTACAATATTATAAATAAAAATCCATTTACTTGTAATTTCATAGATAAAATAAATTAAAGAAGAAACCTCACAGCGATAACCTTCTTCTTCTTTTTACCATCGTGACCCCTCCACCTTTTGACTGTAACCTTGAAACCCAAACCAGCTCCGACCTGAGTCTTCAAAAAGCTCGCGCCTCTATGCATCGGAATCCAAGCAAAGGGGTCAACGTCGAAGGGCGCCACGCCCTATCCCTCCACCGCGAGCAGCGTCTGACTCGGCAGCCCCTGGTGGCTTTAAACCGCGCGCGACGGTCGAGAGTTTGAGCTCCAAATCCCAGTGAACCACCTCGTGAAATCTCATTAAACGGGTAGGGATTGGAAGAGCTGAGGTGGCTCTTGAATTTGTGTTTTTGAATTGGGCGTTCAATTCGATCTATTAAGGAGGGATTGAGGACGATAATCAGAGGGTTTATCGCCGTTCGTTTTAAATGATGGCGGCCAAGAAATCAAAAAGGGAACTAGGTTTTAGGGGTGGGGTTATTTATAGGAATTTATATTTCATTTTAATATTATTTATTTCCAATTTCTCGTTTGTCCTCACGAACCCCAAATCAAACCCAACGAGTGTCGCCCCTAACTAAAAACCCTCATTCCGAACACAATGGGATATATATCACAGGCTGATTCGCCTGTTTCGATCAGTTTTCGTCAAAATCAAAATATAACTCTATATATTGAATTTGAACGTGTATTTCAATTTACTAGGGCCACCTACTAACTCGAAAAATTCCTGAAAAATATTTTCTAGCTTCGTATTGACGATACGGTCCTAACAAAACTAATTTCGTCGAATTCTGAGACCGTTGGAAAAATGGCCAATTTCCAGTCGATTAAAATCAACTGAAACTGGTCAAACGCGTTTTCCTTTGCCACGCTCACATATTGATTCGAAATATTACGAAAATTGAAATCTAGCAATAACTTTACATCCTGGACCCAACAAAACTGGTTTCGTCGAAATCCGAGGTCGTTTGCCAAATTCCCATTTTTAAGGGCCAGAATTCCATAGCGACTATTCAGAATTTTCAACTGGACATATCTTTTGATTCCCGCTATGAAATTTCGATTCTTCGGATTCGTTGGAAAGATACTATCAAATAGATCCTATGATTTTTGGTTTCACTAAAATCCGGATTGTTTTGCACCTGGTACATTCAATTGAAGTTTGAAATCGAATTATCGAACTACCGCGCCATTTTCAATTCTATTTATAATTATATATAAATATTTATATTCTAACGACGGCGTATATAATATATACGTTCGAATTATATTCAAAATAAATTTCTCGTCGATATTATTTAAAATAATTCATTTTAAATAATCAAAATTCGCTAAAATTGCCAAAATAAAAATGTTAAACTGGCCCAGATTTTCGGGTTGTTACAAGTAATTACCCAAACGACGTGAAGACTTCCGGTCTTCGACCACCGTCTTCATCTTCGACTTATCGTCGTATCGGTTATTCAGAATGGGATAAACCCGGTCTTTCCGAATAACTCGCGTATACTTTAAATAAGTGTTACACAAACACAACATACGCCTCATTCCAATTCATCCGTCACTAACCGTAAATTAATCAAGAGAATAATTCCCCAAATATTAACCCCGAAGGCCGAAACCAACATCAGATCAATATCCAGAAAACCATTCTGCTTAGCTAACCGACAGTTAGTTTCTAAATTTTACATTCATAGGGAAAGGTTCCCATTAATTTTATCCAAGATAAATTCTTTAATTTATTCTTTAATCTACTTTTGAATATCAATTCAAATTAGTCGGGATTAACGAAACTTACCGAAGTAACCATTTGTTTTAATTTCCCAATCCCAACCTATTCATCCCATGAAGAAAAACGGGTCTTACTTCATATCTAACACCACGGTGTTACCGGTAAATTCAATTACCATTTCACGTTCAAATCTAATTAAAGATTTAACTATCGCCTGGAGCAAAACTGGTGATACTCCATTTCGATTATTTCAATCTACTTAAAGATTCATTAAAACCCCACTTAGTTTTAATCTTTGACTGGGTTAAAGAATCAGTGTCATTTATAACACGGTTCACAGTAAACCCAAAATATCATTCCATTAATTATCGGGTTAAAGAACAAGTGTTATTTAAAAACACTGTTCACGATAAACCCAAAAATCAATATCAATTCAATTCCAATTAAATATTATTTAATTGGTACACTTCGTTAAATCTAAATAAAAAGATTTAATCTTTTCTCAACTGGGTTCAAGAACAGTGTTAATGAAGACACCATTCACGACAAACCCAAATCAACTTGATATTAAACACAAGGCTCTGAATAGAAAATATACCGGCTTATATTCAATATCAAATTCCACGACTAACAAATATCGTATTGGAAATAACGATATATACATCTATATCTTTCAAATTCCCATAACAATATCTGTATCATCCCGAAATCCAACATCGAAATAATCCAAAGACAATTTCGATTCAGATCCATTCCAATATAATTATTGGAAATTCTGGTTATTTTCAAAACCATTTCAAATTCGATTTATTTATTTTAAAAACAAATAAATTACTATTCTAGTTCAAAACTAGTTCATTTCGATAAAAAAAACTATTTTTATCTTTTCAAATATGGAGTTTTTCATCCCAATTTTTCCCAAATCATTTCTTATGATTTTACACAATTTATTATTATTTTTAATAATTTTATCAAGGCCCGTACAGTCGATTTCCATCAATGGCGATCGAACTGCACTTACAGCGACCTTTTTCAAATTTGATTTGGACATAATTCCAAATCCAACCGTTAGATTTCTAATTTCAAATATTCGTTAGAAAGCTCTTTTCGATACGAACCCAACGGTTCCGGTTTTAGGAGAATCCGACGGTCGGATCTCCTGTAATATCCATTTGAAATAAATGGTCGAAATTCACAAACTGCCGCGGCGCGGCGCGTTCTATTTAGGCCATTATATTATATATATAATATATATATAATATATATATATTTCGTCGATTTCTATTTAAAACGAATTATATAGATAGTTTTAAATTCGTTTCAAAAACAATTCCAACTTCCATTTCAATCCAAAGCAAAATTGAATTCTTCTTTATAAATTCGTTTTAAAATTCATTTCTATTTAATTCAAATTTCAATTCAATTTGAATTCAATTCAATTCAAATTGGTTTTCTATTCAATTCATTTCGAAATCGTTTTCAATTCAATTCATTTCAAAATGAATAAAATCGATATAAATATCGTTCACGTCAAAATGGCGTCAATCTAATCAACACGGCTTCATATATTTCTATTTCAAATATCTCTTTATCAAAATAGTTGTTATTATCAAAATATTTCGTTTAACTCATGACTAATCTCAACGGGTGAGTACTGTCAACACATGAACCTTTATTTTATATTGATAAAGATGTAAATTTTATTACTAAAATATTTCGTTCAACACATGACTAATCTCAACGGATGAGTACTGTCAACACATGAACCTTTATTTTATAATATTCTTTATTTTCTAAATTGGAATGAGGCCCAATCAATCACCATATAATATTAATTATATGGATTTTCATACATCACACGTATATAATAGCATTGAAAAATAATCAACCATCAACCAAAGTGCACTACACTGTATAAGCATCAAATATAGATATCTAATGCTCATAACAGCCTGTCAATCAATCGATTGACATATTTAATCAATCAGGATGAGTGAACTTCAAATTTCATCCCAACACCCGTGTGGGGTTTCAAACAATCAAACACAGATTTTTATTCGTGCAGTTGGGCGATGTGTAAAATTTTATCGTCCCAATCAATGTCCTTCAAATAGGTGTACATAAACAAACCGTCCGGTTTGTAAATGAATATTTTATTTATTCACATTCACTATATTCATATTCACGTTAAAAAAAAATATTTTTAACGATAAAACGTTTTATTTCAACATATGAATTTCTATTCAATTCATTTATTCAATAAAATGGTATTTTTATTTTTCTAACTTATTTTAGAAAATTTCGGCGGCATAACGACACGATACTAGAAACGGGACAAGGCCTAGCCTTATCCCCGGTCTAGTGAAGGCTCACGCCATTCACACATCAATCAAATTAATTTCATTTCACCAAACAATTCAATTCAAACCAAATAATCTAACCAACTACACAACCAAACAATTAAACAAACAAGCCATCCATGGTCTGTGGACGATTGTGTCGGGTGCTACTAAACACCGTCTGCATCCTAGTATATATATATATATAACTAGAAAAAGAAATTGAAAGGTGAGAAATTCTCACCGATAGCTATCCTAACTCCACCGTGCTTTGCTTTTGAACTGCTGAATCGTCTGGATCTGTTTGAAATTCCAATGTAGTCCCTTTCCCGCTGTTTAAAATAAAAATTCTATTTTCATCACTTCATTCTAATAAATAAAAATCATATTTTTATTTCTTCTTCATATATATTTTCGACGCTTCATTCTGTATAAAAATTATATTTTTATATTTCTACTTTAAATAAAAACTATATTTTTAATACTCTACCTAAGTAAAAATCATATTTTTTATCGTCATTCTCTATATAAAGATTTCGCCTTTTCAAATATAAAGATCATATTTTTATTACACGCCTTATATAAAAATCATATTTTTATTACACGCCTTATATAAAAATCATATTTTTATTATCTATAACTATAAATAAAAATCGTTTCTTTATCTCCTAAAAATCAAATCTCTTTTATAATCAAAAATCTTTTCTCTCTCCCTTTTTATTTATTTATTTATATATAATCTAAATTTCAGATTTAAAAACAATTTTAATTCAAATTAAATTTCAGATTTATCATATTAAGTAATTAGCATAAAAGAAAAATAAAATAAATAAAAATTACCTTTTTCCTTCATTGTTAATCACGCCGGAGGGGGGGAAGAGGCGGCGCTAGTCTGGTGGCGGGGCCCAGGGCGCGGGCGGCGGCTCAATTGGCTGGTGGCGCATCGAATAGGGGTGCGATGGTCTTCACAGCAGCGGGATTCGCGATGGAGAGGGGGGAGGGAAGGAGAAGAGGGGCGACGGTCGGAGGGCGTGGCAGCGGTGATGGGAGGCTCCGTCGTCGGCTTCGAGCGCCCCTTTCTCTTTTTTTTTATTTAATTTTCAATCTGGTCGGGGAAGAGAATAGGGGGGGTAAGGGCTTAAATGTAAAAAATATATATTTATTTTATTTTATTCCATAAAAGTAACTTTTTCATCCGATCTCGAAATCCAACCCACCGACTATCGTCCCTAGCTAATTACCCCATTTCGAACACAATGGGATATGTTTCGTAAAACAATTCGGCTATTTCGATAGGTTTTCCTCAAAATCAAATTATAAATCAGTATATATTTAATTTTAACGCACATTTCAATTTACCGGGGTCACATACGAACTCTAAAAATTCCAGAAAAATATTTTCTAGCATCGTATTGACGATACAGTCCTAACAAAACTAATTTCTTCAGATTCTGAGACCATTTGAAAAATGGCCATTTTCCAGTCGATTAAAATCAACTGAAACTGGTCAAACGCGTTTTCCTTTGCCACACTCACAAATTAATTCGAAAAATTATGAAATTTGAAACCTAGCAATAACTTTACATCCCGGGTCCAACAAAAGTGGTTTCGTCGAAATCCGAGGTCGTTTGCAAAATCTCCATTTTCAAGGGCCTGAATTCTATAGCGACTATTCAGAATTTTCAACTGGACATATCTTTTTATTCCCGCTATGAAATTTTGATTTTTCGGATTTGTTGGAAAGATATCATCAATTAGATTCTAATATTTTTGGTTTCACTAAAATCCGGATTATTTTGCACCCGGTATGTTCAATTGAAGTTTGAAATCAAATTATCGAACTACCGCGCCATTTTCAATTCCTTTTATAATTATAAATAATTATTTATATTCTAACGATGACGTATATAATATATACGTTCTAATTCCATTCAAAATAAATTTCTCGTTGATATTATTTAAAATAATTCATTTTAAATAATCAAAATTCGCTAAAATTGCCAAAATAAAAATTTTAAACTGGCCCAGATTTTCGGGTTGTTACAAATTTCCATCCCAAACTCAAGTATTTCTTGGAACATAATTCCATATTGCATCTATAATGACAAGATGCAGAAGATTTCATGATAAAAAACAGCACACAAGGAGTTGATTAATCAAATAGAAAAATACAATGAATGCCAAGAAAGATCAGCGCCTGTGTCACACTATTATTGGTACTATATTTACACTTAAATAAATATATTCCCTACTAATTTATAAATTATTCTAATACTTAAAATCTATTTTCAGTGGTGGATTTGTGAGAAAACACAAGTTCTAATGGCTACAAAGATTGAGTACAATATCTTGTACCCTTTAGCTTGAAAGTGGGATATTTCAAAACTTAAGCCGTAAAGCTTATGAATATCAACTTCGTAAGTAATATTTAATTTTTACAGACTAATCTGCAAGTGTTTTCCATGTTTACATACAACTCTGAAGCTTCTGGCATCTGTAAAATTATTAAATACAGTTGCAAACATATCTGCAGTAATTGCCAATTGTTGCATTATCCTTTATATATTGTAGCCATACTTGCTAAGTTATGTCTTACTATTAAATATAGTTGCAAACATATCTGCAATAAGTATCAATAGTTGCGATACCTATGCATTTTTTGCTAGTACTTATGATTTTTGTGGTATTATCAAATGGTGTTGCAGACTTGTCTGCAATAATTAACATCAATGCCATATTTATTTGCAGCTATAATAGGGAGACTACAAGTATTGATCTGTAAAATTTTAAATTAAATAGATATAACTGCAACAATTAGTTATAATTACTGATTTAAACGCAACAATTACCCACATCTGCAAGTAAAATTGCAGTTGTTGTTCTATTATTAACCATAGTTAAAGAATTACATACAAATAATCTAAATCTTTGATTATATCTAAACTCTTTATTCAAAATCTTTATGGAGACGAGCTCAAGTTGCTGAAAGACGCAGTTGAAAAGGATAAAGAATGCGGGGATGTTTATAAAAAAAGATAAGAAAATTACAAGAAAATAAAGACCAAACTGGAATATGACAACAGGAGATTACAATAGAATATAATATAGAGAAAGCAAGTTAGGGAATGTATTGAAGACTCAAGATCACCTGGATCTGAAAAAATGGAGATGTCTTGTAAGATATTCGTGAATTGAACAAAATTTTTCTGATGAAAATGAAGAAATTGGAGATAGTGTACAAAATGATGTAGACAAGTTTGAAATGAAATAAGTTAAAAAAAGCAAAAATACAGGAGACTGATGTACATAGTGATGAAAAAAGCCTCAAGATAATGAGAAAGAAAAGATGTTCACGAAGTGTAAGAACCCGTATCTTCCCTGGTGAGGAAAGAGCGGATACTTCGAGAACAACACACAAAAGAATGCAAACAGAAGAACATTTCATTGTATATTACAACAATTCCATCAGAATACAAGAATATACAGAGTATGAATAAATATTACACAGAAAATATCAGAGATTTAAATTATATTTAAATACATCGCAGCGGAAAATAATACAAAACACAACTACAAGTAATACACGGATATAGAGCTTTCCGAGTATCGTTCCAGCTGTAAATCAAGATCCTGTGAATATAAATCTGGAAAACCAAAACTACTAACTTCTCGTGTCAAAATAAGGGCACCCAGAGTTTAGGTTAAAACAATAAACTCTAGGTCAGTCATGTGACTGGTGTGAGAACTAAAACAGTTATTTAAAACTTTACTTTAAAATAAAGTAAGTCAAGGGACCACGCCATATAACACGGAACGGGTTTTCTCCCAAGAATACCAGTGCATATAACAAAACAGCGCAATGCTTTTTGGAAAAATGAAGCTATTATAAGACCCAGGACCTATCACACAATGCAACGCAAGCCGGGGGATAGGGTTTTCCCTTATAATAGCCAAACATGCTTGGTACGTTTAAAACAAATCATTTGATACTATTATAAGTGCATAGTGTATAAAACAACTTCAAATCATAAGTATTAATCATAGACGACATAGGTACCATATATCATGATGCCAATACTAGGCTCTACAATCAAAACCGCAAAGTCACGTATTTGGAAGTTGGATTTCCATCTGTGAACCGAGGCAAAAGATAGTCCTCACTGATTCGAGACTCTCTAGCCCGAGCCTCAGGACCCAGACACTGGTAAGCCCTTGGATCGTCAGGGCCGGTCCACCGATGTGGATTAAAATGCCTGAACACTGCGTTTCCCCACCCTTTAGGGCGTAAATAGCCAACGAATGACTCCATCGGCTTCACATAGTCACCGATATATCTGAGGCGCCTCGCAACAGCAACAACCACATATGTCAAACTCGTCAGGGCGTGTAAAACCACTGACGCCAGTTCTAAATAGAAGGAAACGCATGCCCTCCCTGATGTCCTCTCCCATTTCTAGTTCACAACCGGGGTGTGAGGCTCGCGAATCAACGCTACACAAACCTATGCCAAACAGGCCGTGCTTTGATCATCAACCACAAGACTTTGTTTTTCAATAGAAGCCTTGATCATATTGCCACTTAGGCATGCCACACAGGCAATTCACTCCATGTGTTTGATATCCATCAATATATAACCTCTGAGCTCGTACGTCTCAGAGAAGGGCGTTAAGCAAGAGAATAAATTCTCCGCCGCCAAACAGATATATATTTAATTGAAATCAATCACACAGAATAAAATCCAATGTCAGACACACAGTCCATTTACAAGTTCGTTCTGGGTCTGAACGAAACCGGAGGCACCTAGTACCCCGCATATCCATCGATCTCCAAGTACGTTTGGACGATCACTAACAGATTCCCTCCTCTTGGGTGTACGGCCCAATCAAGATCATCAGTAATCACCCAAACGACGTGAAGACCTCTGGTCTTCGACCACCGTCTTCACCTTCGACTTATCGCCGTATCAGTTATTCAGAATGGGATAAACCCGGTCTTTCTGAATAACTCGCGTATATAATAAACAAGCGTTACACAAACACAACTTACGCCTCATTCCAATTCATCAGTCACTAACCGTAAATTAAAAAGAGAATAATTCCTCAAATATTAACCCCGAAGGCCAAAACCAACATTAGATCAATACCCAGGAAACCATTCTGCTTAGCTAACCTACAGTTAGTTTCTAAATTTCACATTCTTAGGGAAAGATTCCCATTAATTTTATCAAAGATAAATTCCTCAAATTTATTCTTTAATCTTCTTTTGAATATCAATTCAAACCAAATTATGGTTTATCCAAACTAGCCAGGATTAACGAACCTTACCGAAGTAATCGTTTGTTTTAATTTCCCAATCCCAACCTATTCATCCCGTGAAGTAAAACTGGTAATACTTCATATCTAACACCACGGTGTTATCAGTAAATTCAATTACCATTTCACGTTCAAATCTAATTAAAGATTTAACTATCGCCAGGAGCAAAACTGCTGATACTCCATTCTCGATCTTTTCAATCTAATTAAAGATTCATTAAAACTCCACTTAGTTTTAATCTTTTACTGGGTTAAAGAACTGATGTCATTTAAAGCATGGTTCACGATAAACCCGAAAATCACATAATATTTCAATCAGTCCCTAACCGTAAATTAGCAAGTGATCAATTCCCTAAGTATTAACCCCGCAGGCCGAAACCAACATCAGATCAATACCCAAGAAACCATTCAACTTAACTAATCTCCAGTTAGTTTCTGATTTTCTTAACTCCGTTGGGTCTAAGAACAGTATTATTGAAGATACCGTTCACGACAACCCAAAATCACATTCCATTAATTATCGGGTTAAAGAACAAGTGTTATTTAAAACACCGTTCACGATAAACCCAAAAATCAATTCAAATTCAATTCCAATTAAATACCATTTAATTGGTACACTTCATTAAATCTAAATAAAAGATTTAATCTTTTTTTCAACTGGGTTTAAAGACAGTGTTAATGAAGACACCATTCACGACAAACCCAAATCACATTTGATATTAAATACAAGGCTCTGAATAGAAAATATATCGGCTTATGTTCAATATCAAATTCTACGACCAACAAATATCGTATTGGAAATAACGATATTAATATATCTTTCAAATTCCCATAACAATATCTGTTTCATCACGAAATCCAACATCGAAATATTCCAAAGACAATTTCGATTCAAATCCATTCCAATTCAATTATTGGAAATTCTGGTTACCTTTGAAACCATTTCAAATCCACTTTATTTATTTTAAAAATAAATAGAATTATAATTCTAGTTCGAAACTAGTTTATTTCGATAAAAAATCTATTTTATCTTTTCAAATATGGAGTTTTTCATCCCAATTCTTCACAAATCATTTCTTATGATTTTACACAAATTATTACTATTTTTAATAATTTTATCAAGGACCGTACAGTCGATTTCCATCAACGGTCATCGAACTGCACTTACAGCGACCTTTTCCAAATTTGATTTGGACATAATTCCCAATCCAACAGTTAGATTTTAAATCTCTAATATTCGTTAGAAAGCTCTTTCGATACGAACCCAACGGTTCCGGTTTTAGGAGAATCCGACGGTCGGATCTCCCGTAATATCCATTCGAAGTCAATGATCGAAATTCGCGAACTGTCGCGGCACGGCGCGTTCTATTCAGGCCATTATATATATAATATATATATTATATATATTTCATTGATTTCCTTTCAAAACGTATTTTATAAATCGTTTTAAATTCGTTCTCAAAATGTTTTCAACTTCCTTTTCAAATTCAAATCAAGATTGAATTTTTCAATATAAATTCGTTTTAATTTCATTTCAAATCGATTTCAATTCAATTTCAATTTAATTCAAATTTCAATTCATTTCAATTTAATTCGAATTTCAATTCATTTCAATTTAATACGAATTTCAATTTAATTTGAATTTCAAATCTATTCAATTTAATTCTAATTTCAAATCTATTCAATTTAAATCGAATTTTAATTCTTTTCAATTTAATTCGAATTTCAAATCTATTCAAATTAATTCGAATTTTGAAATCACTTTCAATATTCATTGAAAAATGAATAAAATCGATATAAATATCGTTCACGTCAAAATGGCGTCAATCTAATCGACACGGCTTTTATTCAACACATGAATGTTTATTATATTCAACACATGAATATTTTTCAATTCAACATATGAATTTATTTTCTATATTGGAATGAGGCCCAATCAATTACCATATAATGTTAATTATATGGTTTCCATACAACACCTGTACATAACAGCAATGATAAATAATCAACCATCATCCAGAGTGCACCACACAACTGCATAAGCATTAAATATAAATAATTAACGCTTACACAGTCTGTCAACCCATCGATTGACATATAACTAAACAATTGGGATTAATGTACATCAAATCTCATCCTAATACCCGTGTGGGGCTTCAAATCAACAAACACAGATTTTATTTGTGCGGTCGAGCGATGTGTAAAATTTATCGTCCCAATCAATATCAGTCAAATCAGTGTATATAAACAAATCATCCAATTTGTTTATAAATATTTATTTCATATATACATTAAAAATTATATTTTTAACTATAAAATATTTTCCAATATAAAATATTTTATTTCACTCCACATCACACAATCAGATTTCATAACACAGCAATCAACAAACAAGTCATCCATGGTCTGCGGACGACGGGTGTCGGGTGCTACTAAGCATCGTCTGCATCCTAGTATATATTTTAAACTAGAAATAAATTAAAGGTGAGGAGTTCTCACCGAGTGTTCCACTCCTCCGTGCTTTCCTTTTGAACTGTTCGGGTTTCGTTTTGATTTCAGTCGATACCATCGCCATCTTTTCCCGCTGTTCATAGTAAAATCGCATTTTTATTATTCAATTTTATATGAAAAAAATCATATTTTTACACCGTTACTTCCTATATAAAAATTATATTTTTACATCATAACCTCTTCAAAAGATTATATTTTTATTATGCTAACCTCTTCAAAAGATTATATTTTTATTTCAAAACCATATATATAAAAATCGCATCTTTCATACGATAAAAATCTCGCTTTTAACTAATAAAAAATCTAATCTTTAGCAAATTAAAAATCTAACCTTTTTCATATTAAAAATCAATTTTTTTTCATTTAAAATCATAATTTTCTTTCAAAATCAAAATTATAAAAATCACACCTTTCATCTTGCTAATACACATATAAAACTGATTTTTAAAATGCTAATTACATCATATAAATAAACAATAAAAACTCACCTTATTTGCTTGTAAAAATTCAATTTTCTTAGACAGAGGGCCCCATGCCGGCACTGATGTGGCAAGGGACGGTGCCGAAGGCAGCAAGTGGTCGGGGAGGAGGCACATTGGCCATGGAAGACCGGGGACTGTTTTACAAAACTGGCAAAGGGTAAAAATCGATTTTTTTTATTTAAGTGGGGCCTACGGTCGGGGTTGGTGGCTGTGGGGGTGGCGCAGGGGTCAGGGACTGGCGCAGGGTGGTACGGCTTCCAGTGCGGCGGTGGCGTGGGCCATGGGGCTGGCGGCGGTTGCCTTTGGGTGGAAGGGTGTTTCCAATCGGTTAAGAGAGGGGGGGTAGCGTGCTGCTGAGTCGCAGAGGAGAGGGGGCAGATCTGGCACGGTGGCGGCGGCGGTCTCGCACTGGCGGCGGTTGATGGGAGGGAGGGCGCGATCGTCTTTTTGTTTCTTTTTTCTGGAAAAATACGAATGGGTGGGAGAGGATATGGAGTGGGGGAGAGGAAATTTTAATTTAATTATTTTATTCTCTATAAAGTTGTTTTTCCATTCGAACTCAAATTTAAACCCAACGACTGTCGTCCATAGCTAATTACCCTCATTCCGAACACAATGGGATATGTATCATGAGCCAATTCAGCCGTTACGATCAGTTTTCGTCACAATCAAAATATAAATCTATATATTGAATTTGAACGCTCATTTCAATTTACCGGGGCCACATACGGACTCTAAAAATTCCCGAAAAATATTTTCTAGTTTCATATTGATGATACGGTCCTAACAAAACTAATTTCATCAAATTCTGAGACCGTTTGAAAAATGGCCATTTTCCAGTCGATTAAAATCAACTGAAACTGGTCAAACGCGTTTTCCTTTGTCACGCTCACATATTGATTCGAATAATTACGAATTTTAGAATCTAGTAATAACTTAACATCACGGATCCAACAAAAGTGGCTTCGTCGAAAACCGAGGTCGTTTGCAAAATTTCCATTTTTAAGGGCCAGAATTCCATAGCGACTATTTTGAATTTTCAACTAGACATAACTTTTGATTCCCGCTATGAAATTTCAATTTTTTGGATTTGTTGGAAATATATTCTCAATTAGATTCAAATATTTTTGGTTTCACTAAAATCCGGTTTATTTTGAATCCTGTACATTCATTTGAAATTTTAAATCAAATTATCGAACTACCGCGCCATTTTCAATTCCTTTTATAATTATAAATAATTATTTATATTCTACCGACGATTCAAATAAATATATACATTTTAATTCTATTTAAAATAAAATTTTCGTCGTTATTATTTAAAATAATTCATTTTAAATAATCAAAATGCGCTAAAATTGCCAAAATAAAAAATTTAAATTGGCTCAGATTTCCGGGTTATTACACGAAGAGTCAGTTGAAAGACAAGAGACTGAAAGTAATGAGGATGAAAATAAAGAAGACGAAAATGAGGAAGAAAGTGAAGATGAAAATGATGATGAGAACGAAGATGATAAGGATGATGAAAATGAAGATGGAAATGATATGAGAATAAGGATGGAAGAAATAAATATGGAAAGAAAGAGGAGGAATAGATAAACGAGGAAACGAAAGAAAATGAAAAAGGGGAAAGATCATTATGATGATGAATCGAAAGGGAAAAGTGAAGATTTATATGAAACAAAAAAAAAGATGAAGAAATGAAGAAGAGTGAAGATAAAAAAGAAGATTTTGTTGAAACAAAAAATTATGAAGGTAGGGTGGAGAAAAGTGATGAACATCCTGATGAAAAATCAGAATTTGAGCAAGAAAAATAAATAAAAAAGCAGATGAGAAAGAAAAGTTAACAAAAAAGAAGTTGCCGAAGAAGATGCTTCTATTGATAATAATCTGTATACTAACAAGTTTTCAAGTAAAAATGCAAAAACTAGAAATGGCTGATGAAAAGTATGCTATTATTTAATATAAATGCTGGTATTGATGCAATAATACTTAAAATGTGTAGAATGTTCTGCAACATTCCATAATCTTTAATGATTTACCTGTTATTATTCAATATAAATGCAGAAAATAAAGCAATAAAAGTTAAATAGTTTGTCATATTCTTCAATATTTCATAACGTTTGGTGATATATCTATCAGATCAATGTGTTGAAACAACAATTGAACAAAATTCTTCTGATGAAAATGAAGAAATTGGAGATAGTGTACAAAATGATCTAGACCAGTTTGAAATGAAATAAGTTAAAAAAAGCAAAAATACAGGAGACTGATGTACATAGTGATGAAAAAAGCCTCAAGATAATGAGAAAGAAAAGATGTTCACGAAGAGTCAACTGAAAGGAAAGAGACTGAAAGTAATGAGGATGAAAATGAGGAAGAAAGTGAAGATGAAAATGATGATGAGAACGAAGATGATAAGGATGATGAGAATGAAGATGGAAATGATATGAGAATAAGGATGGAAGAAATAAATATGGAAAGAAAGAGGAGGAAAAGAAAAACGAGGAAGCAAAAGAAAATGATAAAGGGGAAAGATCATTATGATGATGAATCGAAAGGGAAAAGTGAAGATCTATATGAAACAAAAAAAGATGAAGAAATGAAGAAGAGCGAAGATAAAAAAGAAGATTTTGTTGAAACAAAAAATTATGAAGGTAGGGTGGAGAAAAGTGATGAACATCCTGACGAAAAATCAGAATTTGAGCAAGAAAAATAAATAAAAAAGCAGATGAGAAAGAAAAGTTAACAAAAAAGAAGTTACCAAAGAAGATGCTTCTATTGATAATAATCTGTATACTAACTAGTTTTCAAGTAAAAATGCAAAAACTAGAAATAGCTGATGAGAAGTATGCTATTATTTAATATAAATGCTGGTATTAATGCAATAATACTTAAAATGTGTAGAATGTTCTGCAACATTCCATAATCTTTAATGATTTACCTGCTATTATTCAATATAAATGCAGAAAATAAAGCAATAAAAGTTAAATAGTATGTCATATTCTTCAATATTTCATAACGTTTGGTGATATATCTTTCTGATCAATGTGTTGAAACAACAAAAAAAGAAAGTTAATGATCCAATTGTGGAGGTGGTGTTCCAAAAACCTATTATCGAATACTCACCAACTTTCGAAGTGACCTCAAGTGCAGACAAATTGACAACGAATGAAAGCAAGCAACATGCATCTTCAAAAGAATAACAAAGAAAAAGTCCTCATATACATGACAAAAAATATTCAGAAAGTAAATTGGAAAAGGCCAAAAAAGGACATAGAACCAATAATTATTGAAACTTTCTATTCAGAAACAAGAACAATGGAGTTATCAACATCTGCTAAATTGAATATGCAAAAGTGTGCAAATGTACAATGTCTACAAGAAGAAAAAAATGAAGCACCTAGAAGAATTTTTTACAAACTCCGACCTTAAGTAAAACTAATCCAATACAATTCAATTACTACAATATAACAATTTTTTTCTAATTTTATACTAAGTTTCCAAATTATTACTGAAAAAGAAGCAGAAATGTGAAAAATTATATCAAAATCAATAATAGTACTAATAATCTAAGAATTCACTAATTTTCTTCTATAATTTAACAACAAAAGTGCATATCTTAATAGTGACGATGACATTTTATTCTGAAACTTCCCTTGGCGAGTTGTTAATGGGAAGATTACTTGATGGGCAAGTATGACTTTTAGGACCATTTACAGGCAATAATAACACTTACACTACCAGTCCCTATATTTCATAATTAATTATTATAAATATAACTAGTTGTTGATACATCTATAATAATTTCATTTATTTTCAGAAATATCAGCAAATTTTCATTGTAACTTCAGTTCTTCTATAAAAAAATTCAAACAACTTATAGAATTTAATATGCATGGATATTAACAACGTTTGCTTTTATCTGCTGTTTACTCTGCAAAATTTATAAAATACCTGAACTAATATTTTATCTACGGATATATCACCAACATTTGCTTATAATTGCATTTTTGTAAATTTCCACTAACCTATTATCATTATATTAATTAACAACATAACTATTTAATAATTTTTGTACATCATCGATTTGTATGCACATGAACTGCACAAAAATCATACATAAAATTTCTACTTCAAAGTCTATGTTGTAGTAAGTTTTTATACATTTTTTATAGAAGAATTTGTTTAAAAGATAATAAATTCAGTTCACTAATATCTACTACTATAGACATTTATGATGAATAACTCAAAAAAGGGAACACAAGCATTAATAAATGAAGTCATGGAAAAAAACATTCAATATTGCAACAAAATGTTCTTCCCTATCCACCAAAAATCTCGTTTTACACTCCTAGAATTTGCTAAAGGTGAAAAAAAGTGGACTCATTATGACTTTGTAAAACCAAGACATAAAGGGCCACATCAAAAGGCTACAAGAAATTGGTATGCAAATTGCAAAGAGAATATATTAACTAAAAATAAATTATTTCGCAAAATATTTTATTTTTTGAATAAAGGGTTTACGTCACAGGCCTGCTTAAAAAATAGAAAATGGCTAGCATAAATCGTCGATGCTATGGGATTTCAAACATTTAGAATCACCCTAGTCTCAATTTTAATTGTGCATTCATATTTATATACTTTTTATTATGGCACAATTCAAAGTACATTTACTTAGCCTTTACATTGAATCATCCCTAATGTTTCATTTTGGGACATTTTCAATTTGAAAATTCTTAATTTAAATTTATTATTGACAATCTATATCAATATAATTATGTAATTTTGAGTTCAGTTACTCCTTCATAATAAGTTTAATGTTTCTGCAAATAGTTCTCTTTTATTTCATAAGCATACAAGAACACTCTAAATTGACATTCATTGGTATGAATTTGTATTTAATTTTACTTCAATATCAAATACATAAACAAATCTTGTTATACAAATATTGATATCATAGACAACGCAGTATCTACGATAATTCCTATTACATGATCCGTATTAAACAATCTAGTAAGTTAAAATTGCATATCGATTTAGGTCATCCCCAATATCTTTTATACATGTTATAAAGATACCATTTACAACCCAACATCTAGTATTAAAGCAATTATGGTTGGTTTTCAAATAAATGCATTGTTAAAATCATCAGCGAGTTGCTTATTTATAGTTTCGAAATATCAAAGTACATATGTAACATTCATTTTTATGATCACAATCTTCCTTTGCGTTTCGATCAATAACTAAGCTATTCAATATATTTATCAAACAGTTGTTTAATTTTGATGCTTATCAAAAGATAATTTAGCATCAGCTCTTTGATCTTGTCAAAAACACTTACAAACCCAAGTGTTGCTTCCATTAACTTTGAGACATTTTATTTGTTATATGCAATCAGTTTAGTCTAAATTGTTATTTGGAGTTCTCAGAACATATACACCAAATCACAAAGTAATGCAAAGAAACAATTTTGTGAGTAAAATTTGGAATACTGTAGCACATCGAATGACGAATCTATTACTTCAATTTCAACAACTGAAATTTATAGTAATATTCCTATTAGCTTTGTTCATTACATTTCAACAACATTATTCTTTCTCATAAAGATATATTATATCCAAGGGATCACATCCCTTTGGATACAAGTATCAAAATCATATTTCAGTAATGCAATAGAAATCTATTTCAGATCTACGTATCATACCATATCATAGAGTCAACACTCTTAATTTTTCAATAAACTAATCGAGGATTTTTTTTATATTCTTGACATCAACAATAAAATCATAGTTCTTTTCAATGTGCGAGAATATTTGTTAGACATTCTAATGTGATATACTCATTTTGGTTAGTTGATTTCATTCACCTCCTAGTAATCAGTTATATACTTGAATCATTTCAAAATCCATTTTATTATCAATAATTCCATAAAGAAATTCCTTCACTATAAAGTTAGGTTTCTTGAATCACAGTGCAATGTAATTTCATAAATACTTTGAGAATGGTCTCTTATATACAACTGATTTGGTTTTAGTTTGCGAAACTTATGTTATATATATATATATATATGTTTATATATATATATAGTCCGCAACATTAGCCCAGCGGTTAAGGACTTGGGTCGACGTAACAACAGTGCGAGTTCGAAACCAAGAATGGCATGTTAAAAGGTTTTACCATGTGCATACGCTACGATTAGCCACTTGTGTGGTATCCACGGACCGGGCTAGGTGCACGAGGGGGTTTTTATGGCTTCGGTCGGTTTCCTCCCTGAACAAATTGAAAAAGAAGTCATCTAATGACATTCCTTTCAAAAAAATTCCTTTTGGACGATACATATAAAATTCCTCACGGACACTTATTATATGCATTCTTTCGACTTATATAGCTTGCCTGTAACAACCCGTATTTTTGGGACAATTTATAATTTTGAATTTAATCTATTTTAATGAATTTTAAAATAGGAGATGTCAATTTTTACTCGATAAAATTTGAGAATAATTTTAAAATTAGTTTTAATATTTTATTTGACTTAAAACAGGGTTAGTAAAAAAATTAAATCAATTTCTAAGCTCCTATTTGAAAATCGATATTTCAAAGCTATATCGATCGCTTATAAAAGGGCCATTTTTGAGACAATCTCAGAATTTGACGAAACCACTTTTATTGGATCCAAAATGTTGAAACATGTCAGGATTTAATTTTTCAAGTCCAACGAAGTTCATAAGTAGAAGAACGACATACAAACGTACATTGAAAATTCAATCAGAATTCGATTTTAGCTAGAAATAAGGCCATTTCTCCAATAGTCTCCAAATTCAACGAGAGTAGATTTGCTGCAACCGCAATTCCATAATGTAGCGAGAATTCAAATTCTGTAATTTTTGGAGTTAACGTGTGATCGTGCGACTAGAATGAAATTTGTACGGTGTAATCAATACATTGTCAAATACATTAACTCATAAACAGTGTTCAACCAATACAAACTTGACAATCCATCTTCTCTCTTCCACATGGCATCTCCCTATTGGTTGGTCATTCAATAAAGTGATTGGTTCCTAAACTAAGTTTAGTTAGTGTTAAGTGTTCTTTCATTTTTAAATATACATTTAAAGCTCTAAAATCCTAAACAACGCCCTCCTCTCCTCCCATTTCCTCCATTGCTGCCACCTAGAGGCGCTTCCACCTCTACCTTTCGATGTCACGTCAACTGGCGCACCACCCAGGCCACGGCGCACTCCTCCCCTCTCTCCTCTTTAAACTTCTTCAAACTCTTCCAATGTGTGCAAGGTTTCTTCTTTAAGTGTTTACACCCTTCAAACAACCTATAACACCCCTTTAGTGGACCCCCACAAGCCACATGTCACCTTGGAGCTGCTACCACGTCCTCTGACCCCACTTAACAATGAAGACCCTAGCTTCATCACTTCCAATCCACTAAAAATCATGATTTTCTTGCTATAAACACAAGCTAGGGTGTGGACAAGCACTGGCAAGTAGTTTGGAGCTGATTCGAGTAGAAAATGTGATATTTTTAGCCCGTAGCGAGTGCGCAAAGATCCGACGATGTAGTGCATTATTATTCGATGGCTGGGGTAAGAGCTCCTCACTCTAATTAGTATATTTGTGTAGTTTGAATTTAAATAAACAGTTAAATAGTTTACCGTTTAGTGATAGAAGTTAATATGAAAACATTAGGTGAATTGCAAGTTAGAAATTGGTTAATTATGAAGTTAAAATGATGTTGAAAAATATGATAGTTACGTTGTTAAACAGTAGCGAAAACTATAGATTAGTTTAATTATTTATCCCAAATTGTTATACAGTATATGGTGGACCACATCATAAATTGTTTGCAAACCCGATGGATGAATTGTTGATTTGTTGTGTTATGTTTTGGATGTGAATTTAAGTTAATTAACATGTTAAAATAATGTTACCATATTTTGGTAGCTGAAATTGGATTAAATATCCATTTATAGTGCAAACAGTGAATTTATTTCACTCATTTAAGTGAAGTGGTAAATTTGACAAATAATTTGAATTGAACTAGTTATGATTAAATTCAAGAATTCATAGTTTATTTAAAGTGATTGGTTATTGGTTGAAAACCCCACACGGGCCTCGGGATGATATTTGACTTACACGTCTCCCTTGTGTATAGTGTATGTTGATCGTTGATCGACAAATAGAAATAGGCGTCAAACAAAGCTTATATGAATATAGGCTCACACTGGAGGTACAAAATTCATACAAATGAAATTGTATGATTTTTGGTTGAATTTATTCCAATCCAAAATAAAAATGATGTAACGACCCAGAAAATCTGAACCAATTTAAAATTTTTAAATTGGCTAAAATAATGGATTTTATATATTTAAAATAAATATTTTAAATAATGGCGATGAAAACTGAGTTTGAATCGACAATTGAAAACGGATATAATTAATTATAATTATAAACAAGGCCCGAAATGGCGCTGCAGTTTCAAAAATTGAATTCAAACTTTGTCGGCCTGTACCGGGTGCAAAACAAAACGGATTTTAGCGAAACCAAAAATACTTAAATCTGTTAGTGAATACCTTTCTAACGAATCTGAAAAATCGAATTTTCATAGCGGAAAGCAAAAGTTATGGCCGAATGAATTTCAGAACGGTCGCTATGGAATTTATATAGCCCGTGAAATTGGCCATTTTGCATACGACCTCGGAATTTGACGAAACCACTTTTGTTGGATCCGGGATGTGAAGTTATTGCTAGGTTTCAAATTTCATAATTTTTGAAGCTAATATGTGAGCGTGGCAAAGGAAAATGTGTTTTGGTCAATTAAAGTTAAATTGGATCGACTAAAAATGGGCCTTTTAGCAAACAGTCTCAGAATTCGACGAAACTAGTTTTGTCGGGACCGTATCGTCAAAACATAGCTAGATTTATTTTTCTGGAATTTTTCGAATTAGTTTGTGGCCCTGGCAAATAGAAATTTACGTTCAAATCAAATATTGAATGTTTTATATTTTAATCTGAATGAAAACTGACTGAAACAGTCGAATGGGCCTACGAAACATATCCCATTGTGTTCGGAATGGGGGTATTTAGCTAGGGGCGACAGTCGTTGGGTTTGAAAAGGGGTTCGTATAGATAAACATGTATTTTTGAAATAAAATGAATTAAATAATAATATTTAATTTCTTATATTTCACGTTCCCCAACCAAACCCTAGCTCTCAAAGGCAGCCGCCACCGCACTGTTCCAAGGGTTAAGAATGCCCGATTTTTCATCCTCAAATTTGCGGAATCCAATTAGTAAATTCGGGAAAAATCAAAACAAATATTGCTGAGATTTTCATGCTCTTTCAATTCGTATGAGTGAGATCAGATTTCAGGAGATATCCTTCTCGATTTTCGTCCTCAAAGACAATCGGTTCGCAGCAGTTTTTGTGGAGCTAGGGGGTGCGAGTTGCCCCCTGTTCACGGCGGAGGTGGTGGTCGAGTTGGGCTTTGACATGGAGGCGTTGGATCGGGGTCCGACGCAAGGAAGTGGCTGCGGTTCTCAACCCTAGAATGGCACGATGGGTTCGGCTGGTTTAGTTCGTTCCAGGAGTAGAAGACGGGGAAGAAAGGTTGAACGAGGGGGATTAGTTTAAAATGGTGGTTAAGGTCTTAATTATTAAATTAATTATTTTAAAATATTCCATTATGTAATCAAAAGTATAAAATCCATAACTTCTTCGTATGGTGTCAGAAATCAGCAAACAAGGACTCGTTGGAATCCTCTCGACGAGAGCTACGACACAGAACTGACTAGAATCAATAAGGAGCAAATCAGAATTTTGGAAAAAATCAAATCCGAATGGAAATCAATTCAGAAATAAAAACCAAGGTGAGATTTCTAATTTATAAACAAACGACGATGTATAAATTATATAGTCGATGTATGAGTTATATAAGCGTTGTACACCTCATGTATAAGCGTTGTATAAGTTGTATGTTCGATGTATAAGTTATATATGCATTGTAAAAATTATATATGTGTTGAAATAGAAGTGAATTGCTATATATATATATATATATATATATATATATATATATATATATATACGCCCCTCGTCCACAAACCATGGACGATATTTATTGATTGTGATTGGTGTGAAAATTGATTGATAGCGAATGGTTGTTTGGGATTGTTTGTGGTTGGTATTGATTGATTGCAGTTGAAAAATACCCATTTATGATTGAGAAATATTTGGTTGAAACCACATAGGATTAGGTTGTGGAAATGAAATAAATATATACATGCCGCCTGTGTGCGAACTAGATGCATGATCCCCATTGTCAAAAACCGCGAGGTTTTAAGGTAGAGCGAGGAGCCGTACTAGGGACGGTCCCGGTTTTAACTACCCTGCCATTATGCTGCCGAAATTTTGAATAACATTCATGTGTTTGAATTATTTTCATTTGCTGAAACTATATTTATCCGTTGAATAGAAAACCTTCATGTGTTGAATCGATATTCATTCGTTGATTAAAAATTCATGTGTTGTAATGGTATTCGTGTTTTAAATATAAAAATCACATTTTTATCTATATATAGAAACTATAGAAAACCTTTATGTGTTGAATCGATATTCATTCGTTGATTAGAAATTCATGTGTTGAATGGTATTCGTGTTTTAAATATAAAAATCACATTTTTTATCTATATATAGAAACTATAGAAAACCTTCATGTGTTGAATCGATATTCATTCGTTGATTAGAAATTCATGTGTTGAATGGTATTCATATTTTGAAATAAATTGTTTCATAACAAAAATACCTTTTATCAACTATATGGAATATGAAAAATAATCTCGTTTTTAAAAGAAATTGTTTTTTAAGATAAATCCTATTTTTATCACCTATATAAACTATATAGAATAATAGTGTTTTGAAATGAATTGTTTTACAATAAGAATCTCATTTTTATTATATACATGAATCGTTGAAATGTGAAGTGTTAAAAATAGCCACTCGTTCAAATAAATATGTGTGAGTTGAAATATTCATTAATTAGCTAATGATATGATTTTTGCCTATACATGCAACATTAGAATGAACAGTGTTTTTAAACCAAAAGGAATCAAATATGAAGTTGAATGGAAAATGATAAACGATAGGAACTGTATATATGTACAAGCATATTTGTTGAACAGGTTATAGCAAAGGGGCTAGAGAAGAGGAATAAAATTTTGTGCCCGACAAATAGGTACACATTTACTGTTTTGTTTGGGTGATGATTTTATGAGCCTGTTGGCTAGCCGATTGGCTTTTCCTTTTTCTTTTCGACATGAGACGCCCATGTGGCTATTTGGGAATTTTCCCAGCCCCTCCCGTACAAAGGAGGTTATGGCGAAATTTTCCAAAATTTTAAGGCGTTAGTGAAATATTTGAAGTGAAAACGATATTGAAATTGTTGAATGAACTATATTTATATAAATATATAAATATAAATAAAATTAAAACGAAACGTGGCCGTGCAGTTCGCGTTTTGAAACCGTGATTTCAAACAACTAGTGCGGGAAATCCGACCATCGGATTTTCCCGAAACCGCAACCGTCGGGTTCGCCTTGGCAATATCTTTCCAACGGCACCAACCTTGTAAAAATCCAACGGTTGGATTGTCTGGAATGTTTAATTCAAATCTGAAGAAAAACAGTGCCAGAAACGATTATATATATATATATAATTATATTTAATCGAATAACGATGCTGTAGTTCGTATTTTGAAATCGAAACTTCAAACGATTGTACCGGAAGATCCGACCGTCGGATTTTCCCGAAATTGGAACCGTTGGATTCGTTTTGAAAAGACCTTTCTAATGATGTAAATTTTATGAAGATCCAACGGTTAGATTTTCAGATATGTGTAAATAAAATCTGAAGAAAAACAGCGCCACGGCCGCGTTATGGCCCAAAGCGTCGTTTTGCATAAATAGGCTATTTTAAAGTAAATAAAAATAGCGATAAATCGTTATAAAATATTATAAACGATATGGAATGGAAATAAACTGAATTTGCTCGATTTATGTGGTATTTGATGGTTGAATGTGTTTGGTGTGAAAATTACATTAAAGAACAAAATTGGTGTGGTCGATTGATTAAACCATTGAAATAAATTGATTTGAAATTCTAAATATACGTGAATTATTTGAAAAGGCCGATTTAATTCTCATTTCAAATAATTGACCGACGATTGAATGTCGAAGATGAAGACGGTGGTCGAAGACCGGAGATCTTCACCTCGTTTGGATGGTAACCGAGGTCCTAATTGGGAGGCATCCCGAAATATGGATAATGAGTGGTGATCGTCCAGACGTACGTGGTGATCGATGGGTTTGCAAGGTATTTAGTGCCTCCGGTTTCGTTCAGACCCAGAACAGACTTGTAAATGGACTGTGTGTCTAACATTGGATTTTATTCTGTGTTGATTGATCTCTACTAAATATACATCTGTTTGGCGGCGGAGAATTTATTCTTTTGCTTAACGCCCTTCTCGGAAACGCACGAGCTCAGAGGTTGTATATCGTTGGACATCAGTCGCATGGCATGAATTGCCTGTGTGGCATGCTAAGATGCAGTGATCAGGGCTTCTGTTGAAAAGCAAAGTCTTGTGGTGAAGATCAAAGCACCGCCTATGTGGCGTAGCTTTGTGTAGAACGTAAAATCGCGAGCCTCACACCCCGGTATGAACCAGAAACGGGAGAGGACATCAGGGAGGGCCTGCGTTTCTTTCTAGCTAGGGTGGTGTCAGTGACCTACCAGCCCTGACATTTATATACTTTTCACCTATGTGGTTGTTGCTGTTGCGAGGCGCCTCGGTTAGATTGGACGATCCGGGTCCGATGGAGCCATTCGTTGGCTCATTTACACCCCAAAGGGTGGGGAAACGCAGTGTTCAGGAATTTTAATCCACATCGGTGGACCGGCCCTGACGATCCAAAGGCTTGACTGAGTACTTGCCTGAGACACGGGCTAGAGCGTCTCGAATTCGGTAAGGACTATCTTTTGCCTTGGTTCAGGACGGAAATCCAATTTCCAAATACGACATCGTGCGGTTTTTTATTGTATACCTATATATGGCGACATAGTGGTATGGGGCATTAATGCCGTCTATGATTGATAGTTATGATTTGAAATTGTTTTCAAAACATATAAACACTAGCAATAATATCAAATGCCTTTGTTTTATTCGTATCAAGCATATTTTGACCGTTATAAGGTAAAACTCTATCCTCCGGTTTGCGTTGCATTGTGTGATGGGAACTGAGTCTTATAATGGCTTCATTTTTATAAAAAGCATAGCGTTGTTTAAAAGAAAGATTTGTTTTAAAGCACTGGCAATCCAATGGAGTAAACCCGTTCCACGAAAGTGGCGTGGTCCTGTGATTAGCCATATTATATATGTGTTGAGTAGATTTCTCATACCAGTCCCATGACTGACTCGTAGTTTGTTTCACTTTCAAACTCGGGTGCCCCTTTTTCTACACGGGCAGCCTTGTATTTAGGTTTAGCTGGTTCTTTCTGGATAGCTGGAGCTGAAGATGGATTCTATCATTTATCTCTTTTTATGCTGTTCAGCTCCTATTGTACATATTATGTTTGTTTTCCGCTGTAGACATTTATGTATAGCTGAACTGTATTTTTACTAAGTAAGATCCTGTATACTGTGTAACTCTGATGATTACTTTATCCAGTATATTCTATGGTTCATTATCTGGTGTATTTATTTAATTTTGTTCTGCTATTATCTGTTTCTGTGTTATATTCCAAAGATAACCCTTGCCACCGTCAGTACGGGGTTTGGGGTCGTCTCAACATGGTATCAGAGCTTTGGTTAAGCTTAGTTCTGGAATATAACACTTGAATGAACTCGTCAGAAATAGAACCAGTAGTGTTCTAGGACGGGTAACTCTATACAGATAGGATTAGCAATATCTTAGTATGAGTAAAACAGAATGAAATAACACCTCGATAGACACATTTACATTGAGGTATATGTTTCTATATTTTAAAATTATCTTTTATGTGACCTGACACTTGATCTGCTAATTGCAGAAGTGCTAGAAAAATGTGTGCCAGAAACAGGAGAAATACAGAACCCGATCTAGAGGCTCTATTAAAGAGATATCGAAATCTGAACGGAGCACAGTTCTCGGGCAATGAATCTATAATTCAAACTCAAGCTTGGATGAGTTCAGTCGAAAGAATATTTGAGCGTATCCAGCTAAGGGATGACCAGAAACGGTTAGTAGCATCTTGGGCGCTCAAAGAAGAAGCTTTAATCTGGTGGGAAACAATCATCAAAGATAATCCAGAAGGTGATATCACCTGGGACAGATTCAAAGAGATTTTCCTAGAAAGATTTACTCCTCCCGAAGCGACGGAGCGATTATGTGATGAATTTTCTTATCTAATACAAGGTGATATGACCATCCCAGAATATCATAAGAAATTCAACGAACTTGCTCACTTTGCTCCTCATCTGATTCAAGATCCAAAGAGGAAAAATCTGAGATTTATTCATGGCCTGTAGAGGAGATATCAGAATAGTGTAATGAGGAATGTAAAGCTTCCTTTTTCTGAAATGATATACATGGCTTATCAGTATGAAGATCTCCATAAGAAAGGAATGTTGCGCGACGAAGAAGAAGTTTGTTGTAGTGACAAATAAGAGTCGGAAACTGATATTCCAGAAGCCAGTTCGAGGTCTGAGGTCAATAAGAGGCCCAGTGCCAAGAGAAAAAGGGCTGAATCTGGAAACGAACGAATAACGACCGCCATGTGCTTAAGCTGCAATAGAAAAGGACATTTGGCGATAAGTTGCAAATCGTGGAACGAACGAAGAAAGAGTGGATCTAAATCCAAGAAGGATTTTCAAGGAAAGAAAAGGTGCAATCAATGCCATCAGTTTGGTCATGTAAAGCAAGATTGCTGGAAGATGAAGAAGCCTGAAGTAGTTCAAGTGAATGAAGTAGCAGAAACTTCTGATCCCTCAGCAAGTCAAGGAAGATCTGATGTTTTAGAAGGAACGCTTACTATCAAAAACATTCCAGTTAAAGTACTGTTTGACACAGGCGCGTCACGAAGCTTTATTGCAAAGAGTGCCGCTAAGAAGCTAGATTTGAATTTGAGGAAGCTCAAGGAACCAATGACTGTCCAGAATCCGGTCAGGGGTTCTATCAATCTCAGTTGGATTTGTGCAGTACCTGTCTCCTTTTCTTGCTATAAATTCCCTATTATCTCTATCGTCATGAATTTTAATGAATTCGATATTATTCTGGGATTGGATTGGCTAACCAAATATGAAGCAGAGGTTAGATGCGCCGAGAGAGTTGTTAAAGCTAAGATTAAATCAGGGAGTTATATAACTATACCGTGTGAAGGTCAGAAATCTAATAGAAAAGACTTCTGGGCAGCATTGAATGTTTCTCCAGCCCAAATAGAAAATGTCCCTGAAATCACAGAGAATATTCCCGACCTAGTGAAAGATATTCCTGTCGTCAAGAATTATGTGGATGTGTTTGAGGAAGTTGTTCGCTTACCTCCGCAGAGAGAAATAGATTTCAAAATTTCTTTAATTCCGAATGCAAGGCCGGTAGTTCACGCTATTCGAAGAATGTCCTTGAAAGAGAAAGAGGAATTAGACCATCAAACAAGACAGCTAGTATGGAAAGGTCTGATCAGGCCTAGTTTCTCTGATTGGGGTGCAGCAGTGGTATTTGTCCCAAAATCTGACGGTACTCTACGGCTATGCGTGGACTATCGTGATTTGAACAAACAGACAATAAAGAACAAATATCCATTGCCGCGGATTGATGATTTGTTGGATCGATTAAATGGAGCACAAGTATTTTCACGAATGGACCTAGCTACAGGTTTCCATCAACTTCGAATTGCTGAAGAGTGTGTTCCAATGACAGCGTTCAAAGGTCCCGACTTATTCTACGAGTGGTTAGTAATACCGTTCGGCTTATGTAACGCTCCCGCTTACTTCGTCGATCTGATGAACAGAGTATTCAGAGGAGTTTTGAATAAATTTGTTCTGGTTTTTATTGACGATATTTTAATCTTCTCTAAATCAAAAGCCGAACATGAAAAGCATCTGGAACAAGTTCTAGAAATTCTGAGAAGGAATGTATTAAAAGCCAAATTTTCCAAATGTAACTTCAGGCAAGATGAAGTAAAATTTCTAGGCCACGTCGTATCGAAAGAAGGAATCGCTGTGGATCCAAGCAAAATCACAGCTATTCAGAATTGGAAACAACCCAGCACCCCCACTGAAGTCCGCAGTTTTCTCGGATTGGCTAGCTATTACCGGAAGTTCGTTAAAAACTTTTCGAAGATATCTGGTCATTTAACGAAGCTTACAAAGAAGCACTCTAAATTCAAATGGACTCCAGAAAGTGAGGAGGCTTTCGAAGAGCTAAAGTTAAGACTAATGACAGCTCCAGTGTTAACCATCATCGATGGCAACCAGGATTTGAAAGTCTGGACTGATGCTTCTACAGAGGGCCTTGGCGCAGTGTTAATGCAAAGGGGCCAAGCGATTGCTTATGCTAGCCGTCAACTGAAGCCGCACGAGAAGAACTACGTAACTCATGATCTTGAGTTATTGGCTATAGTGTTCGCTTTGAAAATCTGGAGGCACTATCTTCTGGGTGAGAGATTTGAATTGTTTACAGATCACCAGTCATTAAAGTATCTGTTCACTCAGAAAGACCTGAATCTGAGGCAGCAACGTTGGCTGGAGTTTCTTGCAGCATATGATTTTGAAATTCTATACACTCCGGGGAAAGCCAATGTCGTGGCCGATGCGTTAAGCCAAAAGAATGAAATGATCGCCAGTTTCATCATTGCGACTACGTTGATTGATAAGATATCGGCTCTCCAAGAAGACGACCAATTTATCAAAGGAATGAGTCAGCGAATTCGTGAAGGCAATGCTTCGGATTTTCAGTTAGACAGCGAAGGGATTCTGAGGTTAGAAGGACGAATTTGCATTCCAGAAATTCCTGAACTCAGAAGAGATGTGCTTGATGAATGCCACAAATCTAAGCTCAGTATCCATCCGGGTGTGAATAAAATGTATAAAGATATCAAACGCACATTCTGGTGGAAGTCGTTAAAAAGAGACATCTCGATATATGTTAGTCGATGCCCTACTTGCCAACTAGTCAAGAGCGACCAACAGAAACTAGCTGGATTATTACAACCGCTAGAAGTTCTTGGTTGGAAGTGGGAACATATTTCTATGGATTTCATTGATGGTCTGCCCAGAACCAGAAAAGGGAATGACAGTATTTGGGTGATCGTAGATCGCTTCACGAAGACCGCCCATTTCATACCTGTCAGATCAAACAGAACTGCTCAGAGTCTGGCGTAGATATATTTCAAGGAAATAGTTAGACTACATGGAGTGCCGCTCAGTATAGTCAGTGATAGAGATACAATATTCACTAGAAAATTCTGGGAGGCATTTCAAGTCGAACTGGGAACGAAGTTGAACTTAAGCACCGCTTATCATCCTCAGACAGACGGTCAGACTGAGAGGGTGAATCGCATTTTAGAAGATCTATTGCGGGCATGTGTTCTAGATTTCGGTGGATCATGGGAAGACCATCTGCATTTGGCTGAATTCTCTTATAACAACAGCTACCAGGCGAGTCTGACAATGTCTCCATTCGAAACATTGTATGGTAGACCGTTCCGATCTCCTGCTTGTTGGGTCGAACCTGGAAATAGACTTGTGTTAGGGCCTGACATGATTCGAGAAGCCGCCGACGAAGTCGATTTTATTAAGAAGCGATTACTCGCCACTCAAAGCCGACAAAAGAGCTATGCCGATAGGAGAAGAAGAGATATATCCTTTGCGGTTGGCGACTATGTATATTTGAAAGTATCGCCGATGAGAGGAGTTATCCGGTTCAGTAAAACTAGAAAGTTGGCGCCCAAATTCATTGGTCCGTTTCCTATTCTGGAACGGATCGGAACTCTCGCTTATAGGGTTAAATTGCCTGATTGGTTGCCTGGAGTTCATGATGTATTTCATATATCTCAACTTCGGAAACACGTTCATGATCCAGACTTGATCGTGGAAGAAGCAGCTCAACAGGACATTGAAATTACCCCAGAATTAGCTGTGAGAAGAGAGCCGCTAAAGATAATAGGCAAAGAAACCAAAGAGCTGAGGAACAAGAAGGTTCACTTAGTCAAAGTGCAATGGAGTGGAGATCCACGAGATTGTACTTGGGAAACTGAGGTGAGCATTCAGAAAGCTTATCCTAGATGCCGGGTGGATATCTCTGATTGACTCTGGTGCAAGGTACATTTACCCTACTTTGCATTACCATTTAATTCTCTATTCTGTTGCTATTTTCTTCCCATGGATGTGCACTATTTATTCTATACTCTGAATGATTTTTAAGGGAATATAGGATTTGATTAGTATATTTTTGGAAGGTTAAAAACAATTGGATTGGTTGTTGTGTTGTGTGATTGTAGATTTATCAAACCACTTTCGACTTTGTTCCTTTTCGGGGACGAAAAGTTTTAAGTGGGGGAGATTGTAACGACCCAGAAAATCTGAACCAATTTAAAATTTTTAAATTGGCTAAAATAATGGATTTTAAATATTTAAAATAAATATTTTAAATAATGGCGATGAAAACTGAGTTTGAATCGACAATTGAAAACGGATATAATTAATTATAATTATAAACAAGGCCCGAAATGGCGCTGCAGTTTCAAAAATTGAATTCAAACTTTGTCGGACTGTACTGGGTGCAAATCAAAACGGATTTTAGCGAAACCAAAAATATTTAAATTTGTTAGTGAATACCTTTCTAACGAATCTGAAAAATCGAATTTTCATAGCGGAAAGCAAAAGTTATGACAGAATGAATTTTCAGAACGGTCGCTATGGAATTTATATAGCCCGTGAAATTGGTCATTTTGCATACGACCTCGGAATTTGACGAAACCACTTTAGTTGGATCCGGGATGTGAAGTTATTGCTAGGTTTCAAATTTCATAATTTTTGAAGCTAATATGTGAGCGTGGCAAAGGAAAATGTGTTTTGGTCAATTAAAGTTAAATTGGATCGACTAAAAATGAGCCTTTTTGCAAACAGTCTCAGAATTCGACGAAACTAGTTTTGTTGGGACCGTATCGTCAAAACATAGCTAGATTTATTTTTCTGGAATTTTTCGAATTAGTTTGTGGCCCTGGCAAATATAAATTTACGTTCAAATCAAATATTGAATGTTTTATATTTTAATCTGAATGAAAACTGACTGAAACAGTCGAATGGGCCTACGAAACATATCCCATTGTGTTCGGAATGGGGATATTTAGCTAGGGGCGACAGTCGTTGGGTTTGAAAAGGGGTTCGTATAGATAAACATGTATTTTTGAAATAAAATGAATTAAATAATAATATTTAATTTCTTATATTTCACGTTCCCCAACCAAACCCTAGCTCTCAAAGGCAGCCGCCACCGCACTGTTCCAAGGGTTAAGAATGCCCGATTTTTCATCCTCAAATTTGCGGAATCCAATTAGTAAATTCGGGAAAAATCAAAACAAATATTGCTGAGATTTTCATGCTCTTTCAATTCGTATGAGTGAGATCAGATTTCAGGAGATATCCTTCTCGATTTTCGTCCTCAAAGACAATCGGTTTGCAGCAGTTTTTGTGGAGCTAGGGAGGTGCGAGTTGCCCCCTGTTCACGGCGGAGGTGG
Organism: Allium sativum; assembly: GCA_030737875.1. Classification (NCBI taxonomy): domain Eukaryota; kingdom Viridiplantae; phylum Streptophyta; class Magnoliopsida; order Asparagales; family Amaryllidaceae; genus Allium; species Allium sativum. Next base: position 1,036,925,829 of record CM060916.1, on the reverse strand, counting down.
AGGTCGAGTTGGGCTTTGACATGGAGGCGTTGGATCGGGGTCCGGCGCAAGGAAGTGGCTGCGGTTCTCAACCATAGAATGGCACGATGGGTTCGGCTGGTTTAGTTCGTTCCAGGAGTAGAAGATGGGGAAGAAAGGTTGAACGAGGGGGATTAGTTTAAAATAGTGGTTAAGGTCTTAATTATTAAATTAATTATTTTAAAATATTCCATTATGTAATCAAAAGTATAAAATCCATAACTTCTTCGTATGGTGTCAGAAATCAGCAAACAAGGACTCGTTGGAATCCTCTTGACGAGAGCTACGACACAGAACTGACTAGAATCAATAAGGAGCAAATCAGAATTTTGGAAAAATTCAAATCCGAACGGAAATCAATTCAGAAATAAAAACCGAGGTGAGATTTCTAATTTATAAACAATATGGAAAACGACGATGTATAAATTATATAGTCGATGTATGAGTTATATAAGCGTTGTACACCTCATGTATAAGCGTTGTATAAGTTGTATGTTCGATGTATAAGTTATATATGCGTTGTAAAAATTATATATGTGTTGAAATAGAAGTGAATTGCTATATATAAATATATATATATATATACGCCCCTCGTCCACAAACCATGGACGATATTTATTGATTGTGATTGGTGTGAAAATTGATTGATAGCGAATGGTTGTTTGGGATTGTTTGTGGTTGGTATTGATTGATTGCGGTTGAAAAATACCCATTTGTGATTGAGAAATATTTGGTTGAAACCACATAGGATTAGGTTGTGGAAATGAAATAAATATATAAATGCCGCCTGTGTGCGAACTAGATGCATGATCCCCATTGTCAAAAACCGCGAGGTTTTAAGGTAGAGCGAGGAGCCGTACTAGGGACGGTCCCGGTTTTAACTACCCTGCCATTATGCTGCCGAAATTTTGAATAACATTCATGTGTTTGAATTATTTTCATTTGCTGAAACTATATTTATCCGTTGAATAGAAAACCTTCATGTGTTGAATCGATATTCATTCGTTGATTAGAAATTCATGTGTTGAATGGTATTCGTGTTTTAAATAAAAATCACATTTTTATCTATATATAGAAACTATAGAAAACCTTCATGTGTTGAATCGATATTCATTCGTTGATTAGAAATTCATGTGTTGAATGGTATTCGTGTTTTAAATATAAAAATCACATTTTTTATCTATATATAGAAACTATAGAAAACCTTCATGTGTTGAATCGATATTCATTCGTTGATTAGAAATTCATGTGTTGAATGGTATTCATATTTTGAAATAAATTGTTTCATAACAAATATTACCTTTTATCAACTATATGGAATATGAAAAATAATCTCGTTTTTAAAAGAAATTGTTTTGTAAGAAAAATCCTATTTTTATCACCTATATAAACTATATAGAATAATAGTGTTTTGAAATGAATTGTTTTACAATAAGAATCTCATTTTTACTATATACATGAATCGTTGAAATGTGAAGTGTTAAAAATAGCCACTCGTTCAAATAAATATGTGTGAGTTGAAATATTCATTAATTAGCTAATGATATGATTTTTGCCTATACATGCAACATTAGAATGAACGGTGTTTTTAAACCAAAAGGAATCAAATATGAAGTTGAATGGAAAATGATAAACGATAGGAACTGTATATATGTACATGCATATTTATTGAACAGGTTATAACAAAGGGGCTAGAGAAGAGGAATAAAATTTTGTGCCCGACAAATAGGTACACATTTACTGTTTTGTTTGGGTGATGATTTTATGAGCCTGTTGGTTAGCCGCTTGGCTTTTCCTTTTTCTTTTCGACATGAGACGCCCGTGTGGCTATTTGGGAATTTTCCCAGCCCCTCCCGTACAAAGGAGGTTATGGCGAAATTTTCCAAAATTTTAAGGCGTTAGTGAAATATTTGAAGTGAAAACGATATTGAAATTGTTGAATGAACTATATTTATATAAATATATAAATATAAATAAAATTAAAACGAAACGTGGCCGTGCAGTTCGCGTTTTGAAACTGTGGTTTCAAATAACTAGTGCGGGAAATCCGACCATCGGATTTTCCCGAAACCGCAATCGTCGGGTTCGCCTTGGCAATATCTTTCCAACGGCACCAACCTTGTAAAAATCCAACGGTTCGATTGTCTGGAATGTTTAATTCAAATCTGAAGAAAAACAGCGCCAGAAACGATTATATATATATATATATATATATATTTATAGTTATATTTAATCGAATAACGACGCTGTAGTTCGTATTTTGAAATCGAAACTTCAAACGATTGTACCGGGAGATCCGACCGTCGGATTTTCCCGAAACTGGAACCGTTGGATTCGTTTTGAAAAGACCTTTCTAATGATGTAAATTTTGTGAAGATCCAACGGTTAGATTTTCAGATATGTGTAAATCAAATCTGAAGAAAAACAGCGCCACGGCCGCGTTATGGCCCAAAGCGTCGTTTTGCCTAAATAGGCTATTTTAAAATAAATAAAAATAGCGATAAATCGTTATAAAATATTATAAATGATATGGAATGGAAATAAACTGAATTTGCTCGATTTATGTGGTATTTGATGGTTGAATGTGTTTGGTGTGAAAATTACATTAAAGAACAAAATTGGTGTGGTCGAATGATTAAACCATTGAAATAAATTGATTTGAAATTCTAAATATACGTGAATTATTTGAAAAGGCCGAGTTAATTCTCATTTCAAATAATTGACCGACGATTGAAAGTCGAAGATGAAGACGGTGGTCGAAGACCGGAGATCTTCACCTCGTTTGGATGGTAACCGAGGTCCTGATTGGGAGGCATCCCGAAATATGGATAATGAGTGGTGATCGTCCAGACGTACGTGGTGATCAATGGGTTTGCAAGGTATTTAGTGCCTCCAGTTTCGTTCAGACCCAGAACGGACTTGTAAATGGACTGTGTGTCTGACATTGGATTTTATTCTGTGTTGATTGATCTCTATTAAATATACATCTGTTTGGCGACGGAGAATTTATTCTTTTGCTTAACGCCCTTCTCGGAAACGCACGAGCTTAGAGGTTGTATATCAATGGACATCAGTCGCATGGCATGAATTGCCTGTGTGGCATGCTAAGATGCAGTGATCAGGGCTTCTGTTGAAAAGCAAAGTCTTGTGGTGATGATCAAAGCACCGCCTGTGTGGCGTAGCTTTGTGTAGAACGTAAAATCGCGAGCCTCACACCCCGGTATGAACCAGAAACGGGAGAGGACATCAGGGAGGGCCTGCGTTTCTTTCTAGCTAGGGTGGTGTCAGTGACCTACCAGCCCTGACATTTATATACTTTTCACCTATGTGGTTGTTGCTGTTGCGAGGCGCCTCGGTTAGATCGGACGATCTGGGTCCGATGGAGCCATTCGTTGGCTCATTTACACCCCAAAGGGTGGGGAAACGCAGTGTTCAGGAATTTTAATCCACATCGGTGGACCGGCCCTGACGATCCAAAGGCTTGACTGAGTACTTGCCTGAGACACGGGCTAGAGCGTCTCGAATTCGGTAAGGACTATCTTTTGCCTTGGTTCAGGACGAAAATCCAATTTCCAAATACGACATCGTGCGGTTTTTTATTGTATACCTATATATGGCGACATAGTGGTATGGGGCATTAATGCCGTCTATGATTGATAGTTATGATTTGAAATTGTTTTCAAAACATATAAACACTAGCAATAATATCAAATGCCTTTGTTTTATTCGTATCAAGCATATTTTGACCGTTATAAGGTAAAACTCTATCCTCCGGTTTGCGTTGCATTGTGTGATGGGAACTGAGTCTTATAATGGCTTCATTTTTATAAAAAGCATAGCGTTGTTTAAAAGAAAGATTTGTTTTAAAGCACTGGCAATCCAATGGAGTAAACCCGTTCCACGAAAGTGGCGTGGTCCTGTGATTAGCCATATTATATATGTGTTGAGTAGATTTCTCATACCAGTCTCATGACTGACTCGTAGTTTGTTTCACTTTCAAACTCGGGTGCCCCTTTTTCTACACGGGCAGCCTTGTATTCAGGTTTAGCTGGTTCTTTCTGGATAGCTGGTGCTGAAGATGGATTCTATCATTTATCTCTTTTTATGCTGTTCAGCTCCTATTGTACATATTATGTTTGTTTTCCGCTGTAGACATTTATGTATAGCTGAACTGTATTTTTACTAAGTAAGATCCTGTATACTGTGTAACTCTGATGATTACTTTATCCAGTATATTCTATGGTTCATTATCTGGTGTATTTATTTAATTTTGTTCTGCTATTATTTATTTCTGTGTTATATTCCAAAGATAACCCTTGCCACCGTCAGTACGGGGTTTGGGGTCGTCTCAAATGAATATTCTAATAAGATAATATTCAGTAAAAAATCGAAGTTTGATTTCGATGTCTTAATTTAAAATGAATAATAACTTTCTAAAGTGAAGCTCAGTTAGGATATGTAGCGAACGATTTAAAAGAAGTTTTCTTTCGGAAGTTCTTCGTTTATTTTTATTACGACTGTAAGGAAATGTCGAATGCAAAATTACGACTTTCAAAAAATAATATTATTTTATTCATTAAAATAATATAAAAATAGACTGCAAAGTGAAATATTTGATTTTGAAGATAAACGACTGAAACGAGTTTTCAATGGTGATAATCTATATTTTATATAATTTATACAAAGGATTTATAAGGGTTTTCGATTTATTTATAAATTGTAAATCGATTCGGGCATGAATAGAACGCGTCGCATAGCGACAGTTCGCGAATGTCAACTTGTAACTTCGAATGGATGTAACCGGAGATTCGACCGTCGGATCCTCCTAAAACTAGAACCATTGGGTTCGTATCAAAAAGATCTTTCAAATAAATATAAAAGGTTTGAAATTTAACGGTTAGATTTTAAAATATATCCAAAACAGTTTTGGAAAAGTTCGTTATGGATGCAGTTTGGTAGCCGATATTGGAAACCGAATTGAAGGGTCATAATATTAAAAATATGAAAAAATTATGATGAATCCTAATAAATGATTTGAAAGGAGTTTGGATAAAATATTTCAATTTTTGAAGGATAAATGTATTTTTATCAGAAATAGTTGTTTGAAAACAAGAAGAAAGAATCCAATGTTTTGGTATAACAAGTTGGACTAAAAAGGGGGTTTAATATAACCAGAATTTTCAACATATAATTGGAAAGAATTTGAATAGAAATTATCTTCGGATATTTCGATGTTGGATTCCGTGATTATATGGATATCATTAAGGGATTTTGAAGAAGCTAATATCGTTATTTCGATACGATAACTATTGGTTTCAGAATTTAGTATCAAATGTAAATCGACATGATTTCCATTTAAGATTATTTATTTAATATCGAAGATGATTATGAGGTTTATTGTGAATGGTGTTTTTAAATGATATTTTTTCTTCAACCCAAGTAAAGACAAGATTAATTTCAAAAAGTTGAATAATCACTGAGTTGTGATTTTTGAGTTAAAAAGATATTATAAAATCTTTTGAAATGATTTCCGAGGAATGGATTGAACAAAAGCTTAAAAGAAATAATTTTTGATAAAATTAATAGGAACCTTTCTCTGAGAATAAGTATATTTGAGTAAAAGAATATTCTAGATTGGAATGTGATGTGTGTCATCTTTGTGTATTTATCACATGATTATTAAGATATGCGAGTTATTCGGGAAGACCGGGTTTAACATATTCTGAATAACTATTACGATGATTAAAAGGTGAAGATTAAAGACGGTGGTTGAAGACCGGAGATCTTCACATCATTTGGGCTATTGCCGATGTCTTGATTTGGCCATACACCCAAGACAAGGTAATAAGTGGTAGTCGTCTTAAGTACTTGGAAATCGACCGGATATGCGAGGACCTCTCTCTTGTATTGGACATATGGGATGAGGAATAAGGTGCCTCCGGTTTCATTTATACCCAAAACGGACTTGTAAATGGATTGTATGACAGACATTGTAACATATGTTGTATTCATTAATCTCTACTAAATATATATCTGCTTGGTGGTGGAGAATTTATTCTCTTAGCTTAACACCCTTCTCTGAGACGTATGAGCTAAAAGGTTATATGTTCGTAGAAATCAATAGTGTAATATGGATTGACAATGTGGCATGCTGAGATGCATAGATCAAAGCTTTTGTTGAAAAGTAAAGCTTTGTGGATGATAATCAAAGAACGACTTTGATATAGCCTACCTTTGTGTATAATGTTAATTTGCGAGCTTCACACCCCGGTATAAGTCAAAAACGAGATGAGGGGTCGTAGGGAGAACATGCATTTCTTTCTACCTAGGAGTGATGTCATGGTATGGAGCTTAGACATTTCACTTATGTGGATGATGGATAACGAGGGCCCTTGGATATGGACGCACAAGGTCAGATGGTTAACGTACTAACCAGATAGTAGGTCCAATAGGACCGAGAAACGTATGATTTAGGCATAAACAATCAACAACGTAGTGACTGACTGGCCCTACCGATCCAAGAGTCCCCCGAATGTGTGATACTGGGCATCCTGCTAGAGATGGCCCGAATTGGTAAGGAAGATGCCTTGCCTCGAATCATAGATGGAATCCACTTTCCAATACGTGATTTTTCGGCTTTAGTTGTAAATCTACATGTCGATATAGTAGGATGGGGTACTATGTCGTCTATGATTAATACATTTATATTCAAAGTTGTTTTCCGCACTATGCACTTACAGTAATATCAAAGTTATTTGTTTTAAAACGTATCAAGCATCTTTGGTAGGTAAAACTCCATCCTCCGGTTTGCGCTAGCATCGTGTGATGGGACTTGAGTCTTATAATAGCTTCATTTTTCTAAAAGCATTGCGAATTTAGTTTTGTTTTTAAAACATTAACATGGAGTAAACCTGCTCCGTGGCATACGACGTGATCCCATAAATTTTCCAACTTTTAAAAGTAAAATTTTAGTGACTGTTTTAGCTCTCATACCAGTCCCATGACTGACTCGGAGTTTATTGTTTTCACCTAAAGTCCGGATTCCCATATTATCCACATGGGTTGTCGGTAGTTTTGGTTTTACAGATATTTTTTTCTCACATGATCCTGGATTATGGCTGGAGCTATAATCTGGAATGCTTGGTAACCGTGTATTTTCTTCAACTATATTATTTGGTGATTTTCCGCTCTACATTGTGATTATGTATTGCATTTTCTACTAATAGGTAATCTATTTTATTCTTTGATAATTGTATTTCTACTGTATATTTTTTTATGCACTTTGATATTCTTGTACTCTAATGTTGATTATTGTAATATCAAATAAAAAATACTCTTGTTCTGTGTTCCGATGCGTCGCGTTCCCAAGCAAACCGTATTCTCATTCGGTTTAGGTCGGGTTGGGGTTTCGGGTCTTGTCAGCTTGGTAGAAAAGCCTTGGTTTACAGAGCACGAGAATAAGACACATTAGAATCAAATGAAAGAACTCATTAGAGGTAGGATTAGTAATATCCTATTAAAGAATACTCATTAGAGATGGGATCAGTAGTAACCTAGAATGACAAACTCATTAGAGATTGGGCTAGTAATGCCCTAGGATGATTTGAGAGTTATATGTTTATAAATAATGTATTTGTGTTTAGTACATATATAATCTGTTTCAATTATATTATATGTATATATAAGAGATTTATGTTTTGATAACCTATATGATTTAGAATTTAAATAATCAATGGATTTTTTGTGTAATTGTTTGATTTCTTGTTTCACAACTTAAGATTGTTGATAAGGATAAGTTAAATGGAATCTTCGCCGATTTTGGACAGTCAATAATGCGTAAGAGGAGTTATATTCACGATTTTGGACAGTTTATGTACGAAAACCACCTATTATTTATTTAAAATGAGTTAATTTAAACTTATGTCCTAATTTAAATTTTTTTATTCAAATTCATAGAGAGGTAAGCCAGTACCCATTGGACAGCCGAGGCTGTAACAGCCCACATTTTACATATCAAGGATCGTAAAATATTTTTATTTTATTCCCTGAGGGTTTGATCATTCTCATATTTTAATATGTTGCTTATCGGGATGTAAGACATGTCCATAATTTTTACCAATTTTGTTTGTAACCATGTTGCCCCTATCAGTCTTGTACATAGGATAACTTTTGACTCGGATTGAATCAGGCGTTGAGACTTGTGCCATTGGAAAGGAAATGATGTTTCTCTTTCCGTAGATTAGTCACATTAAAGATTTGGCTCAGCGGTTTGGGAGGAATCGTTGTTTTAAGGTTTTATAGCTAGTTGTTCAAGTTTGGTAAGCCATAATGGGCTGATTTGGAGAGGCCCATTAGTGGGTTGGTGTAAGGCTATAAATAAGGGATAAGAAGCATGGAGAATAGTTTACTTTCTCTATTCTCTCATTCAGAAGAGCTAGAGGTCCTCCATTCCTCCATCTTCTACACCTTTCCACCATTAGAGCTTAGAAAATCAAAGATCTACATTGCTTGAAGCTAGATCTACGCCATTCAGAGAGAGGTCATCAAATCGAGGAGTTTAGAGCAAATTCTTCGCTGCCCGGAACCATACTTCATTGCTTTTGGCTTGTTTTCGGGATTTTGTGAGTGATATACATCTCTCATGCGGATTCAGTCAAGTATATGGGTTCAATGATCTTAATTTCATCATTTTCAAGCCATTTTCCCTTAGATCTACATCATGGGAAGTGTATTTTTAGATCAACCACCATAGGATCTAATCTATAACTTTAAACTGGTAATTTCGATGTCATTACATATGTTTATGCAAGTTAGATCCATCATTTTCGGTTTAATTATCGAGTTATCATGATTTAGAACATTTCCTATGATTTAATGATGATAATGGTTATTTTGATGTTGTTGATGATTTGTTGAAGTGTTCATGACTGATTTGGATGTTTGGGATGAGTGTATTTCATCGCCGTTGTCATTTGTCGAAGATATGGTCAAATTTAGAGTTATTTTGGTCAGATCTGGAGTCATGTCATTTTTGGCATGAGTTGGGTCGTATTTCTTCCTTTCCAAGAAATGGAGTCAAGGCGTCGTAGGCCATGTCGTAGGAAGTCATGTCGTAGAAAGTCATGCCACAAGAAACCAATGCCCAGGAAGCCAAGTTCATGAAGCTTAGTCGTGGCACGACATGGTGAGAGCCGACACGGTGAAAGTTGGTATGGTGGAGGCCGACATGGTGAAAGTTGACATGGCGGAGACCGATAGGATGGAGACCGGTATGGTTGGAACCGACACAGTGAGTCATGTCACGAGCGACATGGTATAAACCGCCATGGTGAGTCATGTCGAATCCGACATGATGAGTCATGTTGCAAGCTATGAAAAGTCGTCGGTGTGGAGCAATGAACGAGATGACAACTCAAAGATCGTGAGTTGGTGGATAATGGTGCTTGAGAAGTTGCTTGAGCTATGAAAAGTCGTCGGGTTGGACGCCTAGAGATGCGAAGCCCGAGAAGTTATCGTTGTCGTAAGTTCTAGCATGCTAAAAGTCGGGGTACAATGGAGGCACCCTAAAGATTGGAAGTTTGCTGGTCGAGTACCATGGGTATCGTTGAAAGGCCTAGTTTTCAAGGTTGGACAAACATACGTATTGTTTAAAGGCGTATGGACTTCACGCTAGAACTGGAGTTATCATTAGCCCTAGACAGGTGGCACGGTTGGTCGTCATGCGATTAATAATAGTTTCAAAGAAGGATTGTTGGTGATAGCCAGTGTCTGTCATGGATGATCAGTTACTTTGTTTGTAGCGTCTTATCAACGTTGAAGGATACGTTTCTTGAGTGCTTGTTTGATATTGGTTTAGGCCTCTGGGCCTTGTGCTTGAGGGATGTTGAACTCGATTAGGATGGTTTACGTGAGATATATATAATCTGGATCCATGAATGCTAGTAGCATTTGCTTATGATTACCATAAATGAATGATCATCCTGATTACCATGGATGTATGGTTGAAATGTTTGATGTAAAGGCTATCACTGTCCGATGTGGGGAAGACGGTGTTGTGTTCTTCTCTAGTGTTGTGGGTAGATTAGTTGTTATCTGCCTATTCTCATATACTTTATTGATGATGTTAAATAGTTGTTTTATCGCTCACTAAGACTATTGTCGTACTCAAGGTTTTATGTTTCCCTCTTATTACCTTGTGCTGTTCATCTGGTTATTGATGGGAAAACTAGGTGGCAGGTAACAAGTGACAGCTTAGTGAGGATGATGTTGCAGTTCAGAGGCGAGCAGGAGGCTGGCGTATTATCTTACCTACTATCTAGTATTTGGATTTTCGCTGCTTGTTATTCTTCTCTGAGTGTTGTAGTGAGGCAATTTGTATAAACACTATTGTTGTAATCCAAGTATATGGATATTGCTTTCGAGTTGTTATGAAAGTTTGGTGTTTTCTGCTATAATAATATTACCTGTTGTATATGTTCTATTATATTTTATCCTTGCACTTTGAGATTTACGACAGGTTACGTTTGTGTTATCATACCTTGATGATCGTCCATAGGTGCTTGGCACACACTTCAGCGCATTATTCCTCTTGTTTAGTGCAGAGGTTGTTGGCAGTCGTCACATTTTTCATCAGAGCTCTAGTTAACGATTTAACCAAAATTCAAAGATTTAATTACGTATGAGACGTATTTGTAGATTTCAGTTGGATGTATACTATATGATACTATATAGTATAGTAGCGTTTGTAATTCTTTAGCATCTTTTATTACAAGTGGCTAATCATTCTAATTTGTAGATTTAGAACGAGTCAACGTACTTCATGACATACTACTAGGGATGAGGTTGCGCCTAGAGGGGGAAGTGGCGGTGCACCAGACTACCCAGCCATGTTTGAGGCTATAATGGAAGCATTCATGCGAAGGATACCGCTCCAGTGGCATCCACGGTAGATATAGTTATGCAAGTTCCTAGGGTAATGGATTTTGCGAAGCTAAGCAAGGACTTTACATCTGTAGGAGGAAAGCCATTCAAAGGAACAGAACCATCTAAGGAGGTTCAGAGGTGGATGGATTCTTGTGTTCGCATTTTTGGAGACTTGAGTTTAGATGATGTACCTAAGAGAAAGCTTGCATCAAGGCAGCTGGAAGGCAGGGCCATGGAATGGTGGAATTTGGTTGCACTTGAGACTCCAAAGGAAGAGATTTCATGGGAGCGATTCCAAGCTAAGTTTGAAGCAAAATTATTTCCATAGCTCAGAAGTCTGCACTATTCAAGAAATTTGTGGAACTGAAGCAGAATGGTCGTTCTGTGCTTGATTATATTTCTGATTTTGAGAACTTGTCCATATATGCTCGTTCAAACATTGATGCACCCTATCAGAAGAACGAGAAGTTTGTTATGAGTTTGGATACCTATATTGGAAGGCCGTTGGTGGATCATCTTGATGATCCATTTGAGAAGATTGTGTAAAATGTTGTTCGTCATCAAAGCTTGTTTCCGAAAGAAGCAAATGTTGCCGCTGCAACCGAGGAAGTTCAGAAACCACAGCAAGGTGGTAATAAGAAGAAGAGGAAGCAACAACAGCAGAAAATAAAGGATGGTCAGAAGAAGCCTGAGAGTAAGGTAGTTTGCTTTATCTACCAACAGAAGAGTCATTACTGGAATGAGTGCAAGAATCCCAAAACTGAGAAGAAGTGCTTCAAGTGTGGAAAGTCTGGGCATGAGAAGAAAGACTGTCCAGAATCAGCTTAGGGCAAGCAGGTTGTGAAGGCATATGCTTTGGAAGTCATGCCATCTTCTTCAAGAGCTCCTGCTGCAGAGGAGAAGGGAAAGAGTGTCGTTGTTCAAGGTACTCTTTCAGTTAATTGCGTTTCAGTTCGTATGTTGTTCGATACTAGAGCATCGCATTCTTTCATCTATAATGAGCTTATGTGCCGCTTGGGTTTGGAACCGGAGATTTGTGATAGACCAATTATCGTGACTAATCCAGTTGGGTGTTCATTCAGTTTGTGCATGTTGTGTCATGGTCTAATGTTGTCGAGTCATAGTTGCTCTTTTGTGTGTGATTGTTTTTTTTCTTAACTTCGCTGGGTTTGGGATCATCTTGGGCATGGATTGGCTCAAGAGGTATGCGACAAGAGTGAATTGCGAGAAGCTAAAGGTGAGAATCGGGGATGTGGAGGGAGAAAGGTGTTGATTAGATGTAAGCCCGAAGACAGGGTCTTCGTAAGCTATCTATATACGCTTGTGATTCTACAAGAAGACTTGTCATCAGTGCTGATTGAAAATGAATTTGAGGATGTATTTGACGAGGTCAAAGGGTTGTTGCCGCATCGTGAGATCGAGTTTAGGATCGATTTGGTCGAGGGTGCTGGACCAATCGTTATGCCTCTTAGGCGAATGGCGCCTAAGGAACAATGAAATTTGGAGGTGCAAGTTTGTAACCTTTTAGGAAAAGAATTCATTCGGAGGAGTGTTTCCAAGTGGGGTAAACTAGTGGTGTTTGCAGCCAAGGCAGATGGCTCGTTAAGATTGTGTGTAGACTATCGTGAGCTAAACAAGATGACCAAGAAGAACAAGTATCCATTGCTAAGGATTGTTGAATTGTTCGATCAGCTTCACGAATCCAAAGTGTTTTCTCAGGTGGATTTGGCAACGGGATTTCATCAGTTAAGAGTGGCGAAGGATAGTGTGCTAAAGACCGCTTTTAGGACACCATCCAGTTTCTTTGAATGGTTGATGATGCCAATCGGGTTGACTAATGCACCAGCATATTTTGTGGATCTTATGAATAGAGTTTTCAAAGATCAGTTGAACAAGACATACTTGAGAGTTGTTTTTGAAATCTTGCGAAAGCATTAGCTGAGAGCTAAGTTTTCGAAATGCCACTTCTAGAAGAGTGAAATGAGGTTCTTAGGCCATGTTATTTATGGATGTGGCATTCCGGTTGACCCCGCTAAGGTGGCAGCAATCCAGGACTGGGACCAACCTAAGAATACGACGGATGTTCGGAGTTTCCTTGGGTTGGCAGGATATTACCGACGGTTTATCAAAGATTTCTCCAAGATAGTTGCACCGTTGATAGGATTAACGAAGAAGAACCAAGTGTTCACATGGGATGCAAAGTGTGAACAAGCGTTTGGAATCCTGAAAGAGAGGTTGACAAATGCTCTTGTATTGACCGTTCCAAGTGGGAATGGAGAGATGGTTGTGTATACCGATGCATGTGGTACTGGACTTGGAGCAGTACTGATGCAAAAGGATAAGGTTGTGGCGTACGCAGTCGACAGCTAAAGCCGCACGAAAGGAGTTATCTAACTCATGATTTGGAGTTGGCGGCAATTGTGTTTGTTCTTAAGATGTGGAGGCATTACCTGTTGGGAGTTCGATTCGAGTTGGTCACGGACCATAAGTCGTTGAAGTATCTTTTCTACCAAAAGGATCTGAATCTTCGGCAGAAAAGATGGTTGGAGTTTCTGGCATCATTTGATTTTGGTATAACCTATACTCCTGGCAAGGGTAATGCAGTTGCAGATTCCCTAAGTGAAGACACACAAGTTTGGAAGTGATGTTTTTGTAATGGTAGAGCCTCAAGTATTTGGCAAGGTTTGATTTCAAACCAAGGAGTGAGTTGGAACCGGAAATGTTGGCAAGTTTATCGATAAGACTTACTGTTATCAAAAGGATTGGTGAGAGCCAAAAGCATGATGTGAAACTTGTCAAGTTTATCCAGACGATGGAACCAGAGAATAAAGAATTCGAAGTGGATCGAGAAGGTTGGCTTCGAAAGCAAGGGCGACTAGTTGTTCCTAATATCTACGGATTGAGAGATAAGGTTCTGAGGGAATGCCATCACTCAAAGTTGACGATTCATCCCAGTGATAATAAGATGTATCAGGACATGAAGCAAGTATACTACTAGGAGGGGATGAAGTGAGATATTGGAAAGTTCATTTCCAAGTGCATGAACTGTCAGTTGGTGAAAGCTGAACAGAAGAAGCCGAGTGATTTGCTTCAGACATTGGAAGTTCCTACATGGAAGTGGGAGCAAACATCGATGGATTTATCGATGGACTACCAAGAACTAGGGAAGGAAATAAAGGAGTTTGGGTCATGGTGGATCGTTTGACGAAAAGTGCAAGATTCATTCCTGTCAGATCGACTAGTAAAACATTGAAATTGGCTGAACTTTATGTGAAATGGATAGTTCGATTCCATGGTATCCCGAAGAGCATAGTAAGTGACCGAGATCCATTGTTCACAAGTGGATTTTGGAAAAGTTTGCAAGAAGCATTGGGAACCGAATTGTGTTTGAGTACGGCTTATCATCCCCAAACCGATGGTCAAACCTAGAGGGTTAACTGAGTTTGGAAGATCTCCTGAGGGCTTGTGTGTTACACTATGGAGGATCGTGGGAAGACCATCTATATCTAGTTGAGTTTTCTTATAAAAATAGATACTAGTCTAGCATTCAGATTACACCATACGAGGTGTTATATGGGAGGTCCTGCAATTCTCCAACATGTTGGTTAGAAACTGGAGATAAGCTGATACTTGGGGCAGAGATGATCAGAGAAACCTCGGATTGTATCGAGATCATTCGACAAGGAATGAAGGAAGCCCAAGATCGTCAGAAGAGTTACACCGATAAGCATTGTAAGGACTTGGAATTCGATGTAGGAGATATGGCTTTCGTGAAGATTTCACCGTTAAAGCATGTTCAGTTCAGAAGTAAAGGAGTTAACTCTTAGGTTCGTTGGACCATTTCCGATAATCGAACGGATTGAAAAGCTCGCATATAGATTGGAGTTACCCGAGAAGATGTCGAGTGTGCATAATATTTTTCATTTGTCGTTTCTACGAAAGTTCGTGCATGATTCGAATGTAGTGGTATTTCCAGAGCAGTACGAAGACCTAGAAGTAGAGACGGTACTTGCGAGACCTCGTATGCCACTTCGTGTTGTGGGGAATGACATGAACAGCTTAGGAGGGGGATGGTTAAGCTAGTCAATGTACAGTGCAGTGACGATGGCGACAATTGTACATGGGAAATGGAGGAGTATGAAAGCGACCCATCCAGAACTCTTCGTCGGTATGACCCATTGATGTTGTGTCATCATTACATCATTGTAACATATGCCATGGTTGTTATTAGAATTCCGCATGTTAAGATAAGGCTACGGATGCATAGCTTGATGATTGCTAGTTAGGATGATAGAATTGGTTGCTCATGGATAATAGGCATGCAGAATTTTTTTGGTTTCTTATGTCTATTGGGATTTCGGGGGTGAAATTTCTAAAGGGGGGCTAAGATAATGTAGCAGCCCACATTTTACGTATCGGAGGATCGTATAATATTTTTATTTTATTACCTGAGGGTTGGATCATTCTCGTATTTTAATATGTTTCTTATGGGGATGTGAGACATGTCCATAATTTTAAATTACCAATTTTGTTTGTGACCATTTTGCCTATGTCAGTCTTGTAAAGGACATAACTTTTGACTCGAATTAGGTGTTAAGACTTATGCTATCTGAAAGGAAATGATATTTTCTTTACGTAGAGTGGTCACATTAAAGATTTGGCTCAGCGGTTTGGGAGGAATCGCTGTTTTAAGGTTAGCTATTCAAGTTTGGTAAGCCATAATGGGAAGATTTGAAGAGGCCCATTAGTGGGCTGGTGGAAGGCTATAAAGAGGGGATAAGAGTATGGAGAATAGTTTACTATCTCCATTCTTTCATTTGGAAGAGCTAGAGGTCCTCCATTCCTCCATCTTCTACACATTACCACCATTAGAGCTTAGAGAATCAAAGATCTACATTGCTTGAAGCTAGATCTATGCCATTCAAAGAGAGAGATCATCGAATCAAAGAGTTTAGAGCAAATTCTTTGCTGTCCGGAACCACAGTTCATTGCTTTTGGCTTGTTTTGTGGATTTGGAGAGTGATATACATCTCTCATGCGGATTCAATTAAGTATATGAGTGCAATGATCTTAATTTCATCATTTTCAAGCCGTTTTTTCTTTGATCTACATCATGGTAAATGTATTTTTAGATGAACCACCATAGGATCTAATCTAGCAACTTTAAACCGGTAATTTCTATGTCATTACATATGTTTATGCAAGTTAGATCCATCATTTTTGGTTAATTATCGAATTATCATGATTTAGAACATTTACTATGATTTAATGATTATAATGGTTATTTTGATGTTGTTGATGATTTGTTGAAGTGTTTATGATTGATTTGGATGCTTAGGATGAGTGGATTTCATTGTCATTGTCATTTGTTGAAGATTTGGTCAAATTTGGAGTTATTTTGGTTAGACTTGCAGTCGTGTCGTTTTTGGCATGAGTCGGGTTGTATTTCTTCCTTTCCAAGAAATGGGGTCAAGGCGTCGGAGGCCATGTCGTAGGAAGTCATGTCGCAGAAAGTCACGCCATAGGAAACCAATGCGCAGGAAGCCAAGTCACATGAAGCTTAGTTGCGGCACGACATGGTGAGAGCCGACATGGTGAAAGTTGGTATGGTGGAGGCCGACATGGTGAAAGTTGACATGACGAAGACCGATAGGGTTGGAACCGACATGGTGAGTCATGTCGCGAATGACATGGTGTAAACCGCCATGGTGAGTCATGTCAAAGCCGACATGGTGAGTCATGTCGCGAGCGATATGGTGTAAACCGACATGGAGAGACATGTCGAGTTTCTGAAGAAAAAAAAATGGGTATGACCCAGATTTGAATTAAAGGACCTGAAAAAACATTTTTCGGGAGTAATGCCCCCAAACCTGTGCCACAATGCAGTGTGGTCTAAATGTTGCGGTTGGTGGCATGAACGTTGTGGTTCAGAGAAGTTGTGACTTCGAGGGGAATTCAAGTGGGAATATTCGAAGTGTTGAATGTGTTCGTTGATCGGTGCGGAACAACGAACGAGATGACAGCTCAAAGTTCATGAGTTGGTTGATAATGTTTGCTTGAGAAGGTTGCTTGAGCTATGAAAAGTCGTCGGGTTGGATGCCTAGAGATGCGAAGGACGAGAAGTGATTAGCATAGAAATGTGTTTATTTTATGCTCTTATATCTTATCTTTTTTATATAAATAAATATTATGTTCGGTATTGTTTTGTTGTTTTTACAGATGAGTTGTTCAAGCCTTATACAGCCTTAAAGTGAAGAATTGATGCCATATACATGAAGAATTGCATAAGAACCTGTCATTGGAGGCTAGTTGTGTTCAGATCGGTCACCTTAGAAGGAGATTGGTAGAAAAGATTTTAGGAAATCAATCAGCTGGACACATGTCAAACAAGGATAAGAGGAGGATCTAACATAACCTTTGATGAAAAAGGCCCATATATTCGTAGATTTGATTAGGGTTTTGCAACTCAGCTATAAATCCACATGTATACCCATTGTAAAGATATACTTTTCTGCTGTAATTCTTTTGCCATTAATCTAGTTTAGTTTTCTTCTTTTCTCTTTTTTGCATTTTTATTTTCTTAGCAATTAGTGTTGTCTACACAATTAGATTTGGTAGAGAACTATTTGTATTTTTCACCTAATTTCATTAGTGATTGACCGTCTGATTAGATTCAACGGTAATCCTAATTTATTTTCTGTTTGTTATTTAATTTCTGCAATTTTAATTTTTGTCCTTTTTATTGCTTTCCTAGGTCATATTGGATTGAATATAGATTTGATTAGATTCAGATCTGATTCAATTCAATAATAGTTTTATTGCAGTTTCAATTTTTCTTATTTTCAAAAACAACCTCCAAGATTTGTCTAACTCGCCCAAGAAATATATAAATAACAAAATTTAATATTCCTTCATGTGTTCGACCTGCATATTATACGATCTGTGCGCTTGTAGTTATCATTACAAAATTCGCGCTTTTCTAATTCACTAGAAAGCGTCGATCAAGTTTTTGGTGCCGTTGCTGGGGAGGCAATAATTAAATTTTATTATTTATTTAATTTTTGATCCATGTTATTTTTTTGTATATATTTTTCTTTTTGTTTTCCTGTATATAAATATATATATATTAAAAAAATCTTGATTGGTAAGAATTGGTATTGTTCAATGATACTGTGATCTTCCAAATAAGAGAAAAAACATGCCATTTCATCTTTGATTTCTTTCCTTTCATTTCCTTCCCTCTTTTAAATATATTAATTTCTTCTTTTCAACAATTCCAAAAACAAAAAAAAATCTTTTTTTAATTTTCTTTCCTTTCTCCGTCTTGTTTCTCTGATATCTCAATCATCGGTTCGAACAAATCTTCACCAACTTCCCCTTTACCATCTTCTCTTCTACCATAATTTCCACCACCCACAAATCCGTGACCATAATCTTCACAAGAAATTCCAGAAATCAAATTCACCCCCCTCTGTCAACAAGTTCCCATCACCACATACCGTCTACCTCAACAAAGCCATTCTCCCATCATCAACAAACACCCCGTCCACCATCACGACCAAGTTTCTTCTCATCAACACAACTTTGACCACAATTCACGCATCCAACAGACCAAACCATACCCAAGTTGCTAGATTTTTCCACTGGTCCTCCTGTTTTGATTAACGCTGCAGCATCCCCGAAATCACGTCAGCGCAAAACTGCGTCCTTAACTACATTATCACACACCCCCATCGTTCAATTAGATTTTCTCACGTCACACCCCAAAAGCCTAAGGCGCTATCACTACTTTTCTCCTTTTCTCATCGAATCCTCTCCTTAGAACAAACAATTTCTATCATCTTCCCAGTCACACAACGCCCCCTCAACGAATTCATATACACCACAATCAGCAAAAACCCATTCGCAATTAAGAAATCGCAAAACCCCAGTACAATTTAAATAGAAATCGGAACCTTAATTTGAAATACCGGAACCATTTAACATCCAAAAATCGAATTTGCAGTTCCCAAATCAAAAATCGAAGACCACGATTTGATTTTAAAAAACAGAATGTCATTGTGGTTTTTGCCCTTTTTTGTTTTGGAGAAATTGAAAAGAAAAAAGTGATGTTTTTTGAGAATCGGGATGGTGTGTATTTGCTATATGAGGCGTGGTCCTTAAATTGATTTGTTTCCTCTTTTCGTCGCATGGTCTCCTGTATTAAAGGGATGGCCAGTTTGTTTCTGTTTTGAGACTTGGAGTAGGAGGTGGACCATCTGTTTTGGTGGAATATACACGCTAGTTATTCTTTTACATCAAGGGTGTGAGTTGTTCCGTGAGACATAAAACACGTGTGGCAATGCTATTTCTATTTTTTTAGTGCATTAGTTTGGTGGTATTCTATTTCTCCTTGATTTATTTGTTAATTTTAATTTGTTTGATTTTCAATTTTCAAGTTTGGCTTTCTAGTTTCCTTTTGTTTGCAATTTTTTCCCTTTTGAACTTAGATTAGTTTTTCTTTTCAGTCCAGTTTTTGGTTTAGTTTCTAGTCAGTTTTCTTTTAGTTTTCTTTTAAGTTTTTGCTCAGAGTTTTTTTTCCTTTCCTTTGTTTTATATTTGTTCTTTAAAAAAAGGAGAATAGAGAGTTTCAAATCAAAAATTGATGTGAGGAAGAATTCAAGCAATAAACAGATATTTCAGAAGTCAAGCGATTGCACGTCGTCGAGTTGAATTGTTAGTGCTACTCAACTGCTCTGGACAGACTGCCATACCCCACTCTGTAAAATTTTCTAAACTCTACAGGTACTGCAGCTGCTTAAAAAATATAGAAAATGCTGGTAAAATTCTTCTGCAGGGGCAGCGACTTGCTTGTACAATATTTTGAATTTCTACAGTTATTATTGTCTGATTTTTGTGGTTGACTGATATTTCAATAATTGAAATCTTCACTCTCATTGTTTCAACAATAAAAATAGACGTTGAAAAATAATATAATTGGAAAGTGGTGCTTTGTGAAGTTGATTGTCTCGTATAATTGGATCACAGATATATAGTAGTTCAATTTATTGAACTATTTGCAAAAGAGGTCGCATACTACTCGTAAAACATTGGTCGTTTCCCTTAGTATTTATACTATACGTGAACGACCATAAGACCCTCTTCCCCCTTATAATTGAGTCAGTTAATCGATAGAGCACAACTCAGTATTTTATACTATTTGAAGTGAGAATAATTTCTATCTTGCCTTGACTTCATTCAAATGTCTAATTCAAAAAAATATTTGAGATAATTGTGGGATAGTAACCTGAGAAGACGTTCCTTGGAAGAGTATGAGTATGAACTACAACCCATGAGGCAAAATTTTCCGAAATTTCGTGAGCTCAATGCCAACAATGTTAAAAAATTTCGAACTGGCGAACATTTTCAAAATCATAGAAATGATTGAAATTGTGATTTTAATTCAAATTTCAATAATTTCGATTATAGGCCACATCCGCATCAAAATAGCTTTGAATCCCAATATAGCTCTAATCCACATCAATATGGGGTTATAAACTAAAATTTTCACAATTATAGGCCATATCAACATCTTGAAAGTAACCAAAGTCACTCAAATTTTAATAATTTTGGTTAAGAACATAATTTTTATGATCAAAATGATTTCCAATATCATTGTCATTTTTCTGGAAATTCAAACAACCACCACACTGGAAATAATATTGCAATCTTGAAATTGATGTGGACTATAATTTTGAGAATCAAAGAATCCAAAATGACATCTCTCAAATCAACGATTTTGAGGAATATCAACTTAACATTCTTAGAAAAAGGGAAGAAAGGCTAGATAAAAAAATGGATGAACATTTTTGTCTAATGACATCTTTTACAGAACAACACGAGCAACAAAATCAAATTCACACATGTGATGAATCAGAAAATAATCCAATTTTTGCTAATAGTGAAATTTTCAAATAACAACTTTGGAAATTGAGAATAACGATCTAAATGAATTTGTTCAAAATTCTAAGTGATTTGGATTTCAACTCTTTTCAGGAAAAGGATTTAAGATTGGATTTTGATCTTTCTTTTCCACACTGCAAGAAACATGAAATTTTAGAAATTGAACAGAATAAAAATGTTGAAAGCTCAAAATTTGGGAAGGATTTTAATGAACATGATTTTTTTGGATTGCATGAGGATGAGTTGCCAAATGAGAATGAAAGCTATTATTTAGTCAACCCGGTCACCAATCTTAGGCCCGGAAAAAACGATTGAAAATAATATCAGTAATCCCGATAATCCTTCGATTCCAACCTCAAATCAAAATCTTGATGCTCTTCCGATGGTAACCAAGGCCAATTTGTCTGAACCTTCCAAATCTCCATCTTCTTCGAATGTTGAAAATCCCAACATCTCTTCTTCTAATGTCAGCAACCCCGACAATGTATCTTCTTTGAATATTGGCAATCCCAACAACCCATCTTCTATACCTTTACCTCCTTCAATTTCCGTGGCAACATCTTTTTCTTTGAATGACCAAGATTCTAAAATACGACAAGTCGACATGATAGAAACCATTGTTGATGACACGATAGATTTACCATTTCAGAAAGTCTCTCATACTTTAATAGAATTGTCCATGATGTCTTTCGAAGAACTTTTTGAAGGCGAACTTAAACTTCTAAATGACGAGAATGAATATATGGAATTTCTCAAAGATAATCCTAATTCCATACCATCGAACGAAATTGTGAGTGAAAACTTAAATTTATGGGGTTATGATAATTTTCATCTGAATGGTATAAATCACCGCCACAACCAAATTTGAACAGGGAAGATTTTGAATTCAAAAGTTATTTACATACCTCCTTTACCACATAAATCAGATACGAAATCATCATACATCACTTTCGATAGAGGCAAGTATTGGGGGAAAAGGAAATCCCATTCTTCACATAACACCCATCGTCATCATAGATTTCATTTTGCATATGATTTTCATTCACATATAGTGGCTAAACTTCATTTCATTATACAAATAATTTTGCAACTCATTCGCCTTTGGGTATGTTCTTTCAAATTTAGGAAACGTTTACATTGTGGACACTGTTTTGTCGAAGTGTGTGTGTAGGGGGGAGGGGGGTGGGGGTGGGGGTGGGAGTCTGCATTACATCCTTTATTTATTTTTTCTTTCTTTTTATGCATTTAGAATAGACCATCATGCATTTTAGATCGTAGTAGAATACCATTAAAAAAAATTTTGAAACGCGGCTCATTTTAGATTGATACAACAAAATAAGTTAACACTTATTTGTCAGTTGATAATATTTTTTTTTCTCAACTAAGATCAAATAAGAAATATAATGAAAATTTGAATTTTGAGGGATAATAGTGTAACCGGTACATAATGAGATTCTTAGGTGATGGCCATGAAGTTTATTCTGAATTGTAATGTTTGTTTAATGAGTGGACGACTTAAAATACTTATATTGGCTTTTTGAATCTTTAAAACTAAGATGTGTTAAGCTGAATTCGCATAACTCTTTCTTGTTCTTATATTTTCAATAATAATAATAGTAATCCAAGGGTATCCAACATTTCTTGTAAATCTAGCATTAGTGCGCAAACCCGCCAACTTCTGCCCGACATGTTATTGACAAAGTCAGTGTCGGTATATCTTGGTCTGCACAATCCGCCAAGCTCTTTCCCAAGTCTTCGTTAGTCCACGAGACAGTGCATGGGTGGTATACCTTGGTCTTTAAGTTAGGTGTATGTAATTAATCATAAATTTTAATTTTTATAGAGATAGAGAATAAGCAATGACGCCCAAATACTTCTTGGACTTATTTATTTGACTAGTCATACACAAGGAAATTAGAATACCACTTTACAAACTGTGACAAGTAAACTAAGGATTTATTTCATGGCTCCACTATGTTATCGACCGAACCAACTTACCAAACTAGAGTTTAACATTGAAAACTTGAATAATATTGAAAACTTGTGACAAGTTGAGGTATCAAAAATAAAATCAACTAATTAGAAATTGTTAACTTAATTTGTTGTACCGCTTTCGTAAAACAAGTCGTGTTTTCATTTTTTGTGTTCATGTGCATAAGTCCTCTGCATTCATGTAGTTACATTAGAGCCATAGCATTTGGAATTTGTGGGTAGTATCCACTGAAAACCCTCACGAGACACCACTCATCCTACTAAGGATACCTAGAGGTTTAACGGCTTGTTTCATATGCTTAATGCAATAGTGTTTCCTATGAAAGTGTGACCTATCTAGTTAATTTTTAATTTTTATTTTACTCGAGGACGAGTAAAAATAAGTGTGGGGGTATTTGATTAGTATAGAAATGTGTTTATTTTATGCTCTTATATCTTATCTTTTGTATATAAATAAATATTACATTGGGTATTATTTTGTTGTTTTTACAGATGAGTTGTTCAAGCCTTATACAACCTTACAG
The DNA here is from genome assembly GCA_030737875.1 of Allium sativum. Classification (NCBI taxonomy): domain Eukaryota; kingdom Viridiplantae; phylum Streptophyta; class Magnoliopsida; order Asparagales; family Amaryllidaceae; genus Allium; species Allium sativum. The sequence continues at coordinate 1,036,902,430 of CM060916.1, read as the reverse complement.
TGAAGAACTGATGTCATATACATGAAGAATTGAATAAGAAGCTGTCATCGGAGGCTAGTTGTGTTCACATTTGTCTCCTTGGAAGGAGATTGGTAGAAAATATCTTAGGAAATCAATCAGCTGGACACATGTCAAACAAGGATAAGAGGAGGATCTAGCATAATCTTTGATGAAAAAGACCCATATATTCATAGATTTGACTAGGGTTTTGTAAATCAGCTATAAATACACATGTATACCCATTGTAAAGATATACTTTTCTACTGTAATTCTTCTGCCATTAATCTAGTTTAATTTTCTTCTTTTCTATTTTCTGCATTTTTATTTCCTTAGCAATCAGTATTGTCTACACAATTAGATTTGGTGGAGCACTATTTGTATTTTTCACTTATTTTCATTAGTAATTGACCGTGTGATTCGATTCAGCGATAATCCTAATTTATTTTTTGTTTGTAATTTAATTTCTGCAATTTTAGTTTCTGTCCTTTTTATTGCTTTCCTAGGTCATATTGGATTGAATATAGATTTGATTAGATTCAGATATGATTCAACTCAATAATAGTTTTATTGTAGTTTCAATTTTGTTTATTTTCAAAATCAACCTCCAAGATCTGTCTAACTCGCCCAAGAAATATATAAATAATAAAACTTAATATTCCTCCCAGTGTTAGACCTGCATATTACATGATTTGTGCGCTTGTAGTTATTATTACAAAATTCATGCTTTTCAAATTCACTAGAAAGCGTCGATCAAATTGGTCGATAATGGTTGCTTGAGAAGTTGCTTGAGCTATGAAAATTCGTCGGGTTGGACGCTTAGAGATGCGAAGGATGAGAAGTTATCGTTGTCGTAAGTTATAGCAGGCTCAAAGCAGGGGTACAATAGGGGAACCCAAAAGACTGGAAGGTTGCTGGTCGAGTACCCTGGGTATCGTTGAAAGGCCTAGTCGTCAAGGTTGGACAAACATATGTATCGTTGAAAGGCGTATGGAGTTCATGCTAGAACTGGGGTTACCGCTAGTCCTTGACATGTGGCAAGGTTGGTCGTCATGCGATTAACGATAGTTTCAAAGTAGAATTGGCGGTAATAGTCAGAGTCTGTCATGGATGATCAGTTACTTTGTTTATAACATCTCACATAAGTTGTCCAACGTCATAGGAAATGTTTCTTGAGTGCTTTTCTGATATTAGTTTAGGCCTCTAGGGCTTGTGCTTAAGGGATGTTGAACTCGATTAGGATGGTTTACGTGATATATATATATATATATATATATATATATATATAATCTGGATGCCATGAATGCTAGTGGTGTTTGCTTCTGATTGCCATAAATGAATGATCATCATGATTACCATGGATGTATGGTTGAAGTGTTTGATGTAAAGGCTATCACTGTCCGATGTGGGGAAAACGGGGTTGAGTTCTTCTCTGGTGTTGTGGGTTGATTATTTGTTATCTGCATATTCTCATATACTTTATTGATGACGTTAGATAGTTGTTTTATCGCTCACTCAGACTGTTGTCTGACTCAAGGTTTTATGTCTCCCTCTTATTACCTTGGGCTATTCATCTGGTTGTGGATGGGCAGACTAGGTGGCAGGTGACAGGTGATAGCTTATTGAGGACGATGTTGCAGTTCGGAGGCGAGAAGGAGGCTGGCGTATTATCTTACCTACTATCTAGTATTTGGATTTCCGCTGTTGTTATTCTTCTCTGAGTGTTGCAGTGAGGCAATTTGTATAAACACTATTGTTGTAATCCAAGTGTATGGATATTACTATCTAGTTGTTATGAAAGTTTAGTGTTCTCTTCTTCACTATTATTACATGTTATATATGTTCTATTATATTTTGTCCTTGCTCTGTGAGATTTATGACAGGTTATGTTTGTGTTATCATACTTGATGATTATCTATAGCTATCTGTCACACCCTTCAGCAAATTATTCCTCTTGTTTAGTGCAGGGGTTGTGCGCGGTCATCACATGGGCTTCTGTTTATTCTATCATCTTCATCTTCTAATGATAGTTCATCCTTTAGCATAGGTGATAGTTCTTCGGTCACTTCATTACAGATAAAATATTTATGATCGCTATAGGATAGTTCATATGATAGTATAGACAATAGCTCTTCTTTTTCGACCTATCCCAGTAGTGTTCTTGTTACCTCGGATTACAATAGCGACAATGACTGTATATATCAGATGCTACCTCTACTTTTGTACCACCGATGCTTCTAGACATCGATTCTAGTTTTGATTCAGACGACATCTCCACGGACTTGGGCTCTCATGAGTCTGTGGATTCAGGGGACTATGATGCTCAGATATAGGAAGATGATGACGGATTTGTCTTTGACTAGTTCAGACACATAGTTATGGGAGACCCAGTACCATACCTCCTATAGTAGCAAACTAGCAGCCGCCTCTTGAGTAAAAGATCATTTCGATCATAACCCAGAGCCTGGGATAGATATAGTTTTCTTTGACATAGGCCTTGAGTTTCTTGTCCTTCCACACCCTGAGATTGATGGTTTAATTTGGGAGCGTATGATGATGGAAGGCTTTGATCCTCCCGTAATACCCAAGGTTGATGCCGTGTTAGTAGACCAACCACCTACAGCATTGGAAATTGTCCCTGACTATATACAGGAGGTTGATATGACGATTGCCCAATTTTCTTAGCCGCCGTACTTGAGGAGCCGCCTATTTGGGACTTAGCCTCAGAGTTTCTTGGTGAGGAGGAGTTACTAGTTTCTCTGATATTGGCAGATATAGATGAGCCACTTGTAGCTCCAATTATACTAGAGATTATAGATCCACAGGTTTCCTTAGAGTGGCCAGAGCCTGAGGATATACCCAGGCCAGATGTAGAGGAGTAGGTTGAGGAAGAGGATAATGAGGATAAGGTATTCATCTACTGGTCGGACCATGATGGTGATGATGACCAGCCAGACGACTTTTGGATTGAGGACAATGTACTAGGTGACTAGCCTGTTTTTCCTCTTGGTTTCAAGAATGAGTTTGCGTAGGAACCAAAGGAGTTGGCCTTATCCGGGCCTTTCGTGCAAAGTTCTAGTGCTGACCAGTGATAGTAGTTGATATTTTCTATATATATGATATGTGTGTGCTAGTCCTATTTGGTGCAAAATAGGCACGTGGTGTATATTTTGGATATGGTATATTTTGTGATGTAGGCTGCCTCAAGTGCGTAATTGTACTCGGCCAAGCATAGATATGGATAGTCTGATGCATATACATGGTTTAGTATACGCTATGTCTATGATATAGTTGATCTTTTTTCATGATGACTTAACTATAATATGATATATGACATGATTATGATGGTTAACCTTTTGTTATGACTTGACGATATGAAATATATTCTTGGAGATTTATGCGATTTAATTGAGCAACATATATTGTGTGTTATGTCTACACCGCATAGCATAGACTATGGACTGCGTAGCATAGCATATCCATATAAGCATGTAATTGTTTGATGCTTATATGGTAAGGGCGTAAAAAGGAATAAAACCATATAGAAAAAATAATTGTGGACATCCTATAATCTGTACACATATATATTGAATAGGATATTGATTTGAAGCAAAGAAAAGGAATAAACTTACATGCCCGACAAACAAGTACATATTTATTGTATTGATTGCGCAATTTAATTATTATTATTTTTGTGAGTGAATTGGATGCGCTGAGATGGTTTCTTATGTGTACTTAAACATACACCATTGGATAGTAAACAATAATTGTGGACCACACTGCATAGCATATCCATATAAGCATGTAATTGTTTGATGCTTATATGAAGAGAACGAAAGAAGAACTGCATAGCAGGTAATCGTCTGATGATTATTCGAGATGGATTGGGCAATATAACCATATAAGCATGTTATTGTTGATGCTTATATGATGTGGATTTAACAAACATATAACAATAAAATCTCATGATTTAATAATAAACCCCACACGGGTCTTGAGATGAAAGAAATATATATGTATCTCTTGTGCATATATAAGGCATATGGATCGCGAGACAATCCCCATCACAGGGTCAAGGGATGATAAATTTTGACACATCTCCCTTGGGTGTAGATAAGTCACAATTGTTTATGAACATGATGTAAACCCCACAAGGGTGTTGGGATGATAAATTTTGTCCCGTACAAATGAGTTTATGGCACAAAATTTATGGCGTTACCCTAATTTTAGGAAAATGGAAAGCTCTTAGAAACTGAAAAGTTGAAGAAATCAAGCTAGAAATAAAGTTGAGTTGTGTAAGTAAACGACCTTCAGTTTTGTTCCTTTTTTGGGGACAAATTTTTTTTAAGTAGGGGAAATTGTAACAACCCGATTTTTGGGCCAATTCAAAAATTTGAATTTAATTTATTTTAATGAATTTTGAAATAGGAAATGATTATTTTTACTTGATAAAATTTGAGAATAATTTAAATATTAGTTTTAATGTTTTATTTGATTTAAAACAGGGTCAGTAAAAAGTTTTAAATCACTATATAAGCTCTTAATTTGAAAATCGATATTTGAAAGCTATATCGATCGCTTATAATAGGACCATTTTTGAGATAGTCTCGGAATTCAACAAAACCACTTTTATTGGATCCGAAAAGTCAAAACATGTCTGGATTTAAATTTTCAAGTCCAATGAAATTCGTATGTAGAAGAATGACATACGAATGTATGTTGAAAATTCAGTCAAAATTCGATTTTAGCAAGAAACAAGGCCAATTTTCTAACTGTCTCCAAATTCGTTGAGACTAGGTTCATAGGAACCGCAATTCCATAACGTAGCGAGATTTGAAATTTCATAATTTTTGGAGTTAACGTGTGGCCATACGACTAGAACGAAATTTGTAAGGTGTAATTAATACATTGTCAAAATACATCAACGAATAGTGTTCAACCAATACAAATTAGACAAGCCATTCTTCTTTCTTCCACATGGCATCTCCCAATTGGTTGGTCATTCAATGAAGTGATTGGTTCCTAAAATTAAGTTTAGTTAGTGTTAAGTCTTCTTCCATTTTTCTAATATAAAATTAAAGCCCCAAAATCCTAAACAATTGCCTCCTCTCCTCCAATTTCCACCACCGCCTAGAGGCGTTTCCACCTCCACCCTCCGATGCCATGTCAGCTAGCGCACCACCCAATCCATGGCACACGCCTCCCCTCCGATCTCTCCTCATTAAACTTCTCCAAACTCTTCCAATGTGTGCACGGTTGCTTCTTTAATTGTTTAAACCCTTCATACTACCTTTAGCATCACTCTAGTAGACCGTACAAGCCACCTGTCACCCCAGAGCTACAACCACGTCCTCCAACCCCATTGAGAGAAAAGACCCAAGCCCCATTAACCTTCAATCCACTAGAAATCATGACTTTCTTGCTTTATACACAAGCTAGGGTGTGTACAAGCATTGGCGAGTAGTTTGGAGCTGATCCGAGTTGAAAAGGCGACATTTTTAGCCTGTAGCTATCGCACGAAGATCCGACGTTGTATTGCACTGTTATTCGATGGTTGGGGTGAAAGCTCCTCACTCTAATTGCTATATTTGTGTAGTTTGAATTTAAATAAACAGTTAAATAGTTAACCATTTAGCGATATAAGCTAGTATGAAAACGTTAGGTAAATTGCAAGTTAGAAATTGGTTAATTATGAAGTTAAAAGATGTGAAAAAACATGACACTTAAGTAGTTAAACATTAACCAAAACTGTAGTTTAATTTAGTTAGTTATCCCAAATTGTTATACGGTTTATGGTAGCTCACATTACAAATTATTTACAAACCCAATGGATGAATTGTTGACTTATTGTGTTATGTTTAGGATGTGAACTTAAGTTAATTAACAGGTTAAAATAATGTTAATATATTTGTGGTAGTTGAAATTGGATTAAATATCCATTTATAGTGCAAACAGTGAATTTATTTCACTCGTTTAAGTGAAATTGGTTAATACAAAAAATAATTTGAATTAAACTAGTTATGATTAAATTCATGAATTCATAGTTGATTTAAAGTGATTGGTTGTTGGTTGAAAATCTCACACAAGTCTCATGATGATATTTTGACTTACATGTCTCTCTTGTGTGTAGTGTATGTTGATCGGTTAATCGGCAGATAGAAATACACAACAATTATTATATTGAAGCTTATATGAATATAGGCGCACACTGAATAATAAAAATGAATATTCTAGTAAGATAGTATTATGTGAATTGGCTCTACAAAAAAAATATTCAGTAAAAAATTAAATTTTGATTTCGATGTCCAAATTTAGATGGATGCGTAGGTATTAAAATATCGATGAATATTCAAAATAGTAGCAAATGATTTTAAATTATTTTTAATATACTTATGGCTTGTCGAAGTTTTAATTTAAAATGAATAATAACTTTTTAAAGCGAAGTTCAGTTAGGTTATGTAGTGAGCGTTTTAAAAGAAGTTTCTTTCGAAAGTTCTTCGTTTGTTTTTTTACGACCGTAAAGAAATGTTGAACTTAGAATTACGACTTTCATAAAACAATATTATTTTATTCAATAAATAATATAAAAATAGACCGAATAATGAAATATTTGATGTTGAAGATAAACGACTGAAACGAGTTTTCAAAGGTGATCATATATATTTTATAAAAAGGATTTATAAGGTTTTTGATTTTTTTATAAATTATAAATCAATTCGTGCTTGAATAGAACGCGTCGCGCAGTGACAGTTTGCGATCATCTACCCGTAACTTCGGATGGATGTAACGAGAGATCCGACCGTCGAATTCTCCTAAAACTAAAATCATTGGGTTCGTATTGAAAAGATCTTTCAAATGAACATAAGAGGTTCAAAATTCAATAGTTAGATTTTAAAATATATCCAAATCAGTTTTATAAAAGGTCGCTATGGATGTAGTTCGGTGGCCGATATTGGAAACCGACTATAAGGGCCATAATAAGATTATTAAAAATATGAATAAATTATTATGAATCATAATAAATGATTTGAAAGGAGTTTGGATAAAATATTCCAAGTTTTGAATCATAAATGATATTTTATCAGAAAGAGTTGTTTGAAAACAAGAAGAAAGAATCCTATGTTTTGGTATTACAAGTTGCACTAAAAAGGGGGTTTTAATATAACCAAAAAAATTCAATGTATAATTTGGAAAGGATTTGAATAGAAATTATCTTCAGTTATTTTGATATTGGATTTCGTGATTATATGGGTATCGTTAAGGGCTTTGGAAGATATTGATATCGTTATTTTGATACGATATCTGTTGGTTTCAAAATTTAGTATTGAATGTAAATCGTTTCCATTTAAAATTTTATATTTAATATCGAAGATGATTTTGGGTTTTATTGTGAACTATGTTTTTAAACGACATTTGTTCTTCAACCCAAGTAAAGATATGGTTAATTTCCAAAAGTTGAATAATCATCGAGTTATGATTTTTGAGTTGAAAAGATATTATAAAATCTTTTGAAATGAATTCCGAGGAGTGGATTAAACAATAAGTTTAAAAGAAATAATTTTTGATAAAATTAATGAGAACCTTTCCCTGAGAATAAGAATATTTGAGTAAAAGAATATTCTGGATTGAAATGTGATGTGTGTCATCTTTGTGTATTTATCATGATTATTTAGATACACGAGTTATTCAGGAAGACCGGGTTTAACCCATTCTGAATAACTGTTACGATGATTAAAAGTCAAAGATTGAAGGCAGTAGTTGAAGATCGGAGATCTTCACATCCTTTGGGCTATTGCTGATGTCTTGATTAGGACGTACACCCATGAAAAGATTATAAGTGATGGTCGTCCAAACGTACTTGGAAATCGACCGAATATGTGAGGAGCTCTCTCCTGTATTGGACATATGGGATGAGGAATAAGGTGCCTCCGGTATCATTCAGACCTAGAACGGACTTGTAAATGGATTGTATGCCTGACACTATAATCTATGTTGTATTCAGTGATCTCTACTAAATATATATCTGCTTGGTGGCGGAGAATTTATTCTCTTAGCTCAACACCCTTTTTTGAGACGTATAAGCTTAGAGGTTATATGTTGGTAGAAATCAATGGTATGGTATGGATTGACAATGTGGCATGATAAGATGCATAGTTCAAACCTTTTGTTGAAAAGTAAAGCTTTGTGGATGATGATCAAAGTAGGGCTTTAATATTGCATAGTTTTGTGTATTGTGTTAATTTGCGAGCTTCACACCCTGGTATGAGTCAAAACAGTATGAAGGATCGTAAGGAGAACTTGCATTTTTTCTAGCTAAGAGTGATGTCATGGTATGGAGCCCAGACATTTTACTTATATGGATGATGGATAGCGACGGCCCTCGGATATGGCCGCACAAGGCCAATATGGTCGACGTACTGACTAGATAGTAGGTCCAATAGACCGGGAGACGTATGATTTAGGCATAAAAAATCAGCAACGTAGTGACTGACGGACCCTGTCGATACAAGAGTCGTTCGAGTGTGTGATCCTGGGCATCCCGCTAGGGATGGCCCGAATTGGTGAGGAAGATCCCTTGCCTCGACTCATAGATGGAATCCAATTTCCAATACACTACTTTTCAGTTTTAGTTGTAAATATATATGTCAACATAGTAGGACGGGGTACTATGTCGTATATGATCGATACATTTATATTCGAAGTTGTTTCCCGCACTATGCACTTATAATAATATCAAAGTTATTTGTTTTAAAATGTATCAAGCATCTTTGGCTATTATAAGGTAAAACTCTATCCTCCGTCTTGCACTTGCATTGTATAATGGGACCAAAGTCTTATAATAGCTTCATTTTTTAAAAAGCATTGCAGTTTAGTATTGTTTTTAAAGTGTTCACGTGGAGTAAACCTTTTCGATGACATACGGCGTGGTCCCATGACTTTCCAACTTTTAAAAGTAAAATTTTAGTAACTGTTTTAGCTCTCATACCAGTCCCATGACTGACTCGGAGTTTATTGTTTTCACCTAAACTCTGGATTCTTGTATCTTCCACATGGGTTGTCGGTAGTTTTGGTTTTGCGGATCTTTTCTTCTCACATGATCCTAGATTATGGTTAGAGCTATACTCTGGAAAGCTATGTACCCTTGTATTTTCTTCAACTGTATTGTTTGGTGATTTTTCGCTGTACAATATGTTTATGTATCACATTTTTCTGCTGATAGGTAATTTGTTTTATTCTTTGATAACTATATTTCCACTGTATTTTTTTCCGCACTCTAATATTCTTGTACTATGTAAATTGTTGTAATAGAAAATAAAAAAATTCTCTTGTTCTGTGTTCCAATGCGTTGTGTTCTCAAGCAATCCGTATGTTCGTTCGGTTTAGGCCAAGTGAGGGTTTGGGGTCGTGTCACTACCAATTCATTACCTAGGATATGTCAGACTTTATTATAAACCCTTATTTCGTATGATTTTATAAACTATTATGAAGAAATTTTTTTTAACCCAGTCTCCTATTCTTAGATACATGATTTTATAACAGTAGTTAACTTAAATTCACTCACAATTAACCGTACTTCTCTAACCAAGTTCGATTATTCCTTATAAGTACATCATTATGCATCATAAAGATGAGTAAATTTTAAGTTAAATCTCTATTCATTTATAGGTATGATTGGACTTTTTCCAATACATACTCATCAATTCGATCAAATTGAATCATTTTGTTTAGTTGCATGTTATTTTTTCTACTTACCTTTTGTATTATATAATGTGATGACCGCCCATAACTCCTGCACCTTAACAAGGGAAATACCGCACTGAAAGACATGACAGAAAGCTAGGGACGATCATTACGGTAAGATAACACAAGCGAGACCTATCGTATTACTCACAACGCAAGCATAAAATATAATAGAACATATACAACAGGTAATTACAGTGAAGCATATTTGAGCAGAAACTTCAAACTTTCAAGACAACAAGAAAGTATACCCATACAACCGGATTACAACATATGTCCATACAAATCTGCCTCACTACAGCAATTAGAGTCCAAAAACAAACATCGGAAACATAGATGCTATATAGTAGAAAAGATAATACGCTAGCCTCTTGCTCGCCACCGAACTACAACATCGTCCTTCCAAGATATCACCTGTCACCTGCCACCTAGTATGTCCATCCAAAAATCGGATGAATAGCCCAAGGTAATAAGAGGGAAACATAAAACCTTGAGTCAGACAATAATCTTAGTGAGCGATAAAAATAACTATCTAACATCATCGACAAAGTATATGAGAATAGGGAGATTAACAAACCAATCTACCCTAAACACCAGAGAAGATCTCAACCCCATCATCCCCACATCAGACAGTGATAGCCTTTACTAACAAGCATTTCAACCATACATCCATGGCAATTAGAATAACCAATCATTCATAGCAATCAGAAGCAATCAAACAATAACACTCATAGCAACCAGATTATATATGTATCTCACATAAAGCATCCTAATCGAATTCAACATCTCTCAAGCACAAGCCCCAGAGGCCTAAACCACTATCAGACAAGCACCCAAGAAACATCTCCTTCGACATCAGATAATCTACGTGAGACGGTACAACCAAAACATCCGATATCCATAACTGACTCTGGCTATCACCGCCAATCCTGTTTCAAAACCATCATTATTTGTATGACGGCCTATGACATGTCATCAACTATCAAGGGCCAATGGTGAACCCCGGTTGTAGCAAAGACCACATACGCCATACAACGAAACGTATCTAGGCACGTTCGAGCTGCCCAGGGTACTCGACCATACAACCAAATCGTGTAACCCCCGCTTTGAGTCTTCTAGAACCTACGACAACGATAATTTCTCGGCCCACGATATCTCTAGTCGTCATCGACGGTGACCATCCAACCATTATCAACAAACTCAGAACATCTTTGAGTTGTCATCACTACGACGAACACATCACAACACTTCGACACTCTCACATGAATTCACTTCAAAGCCATCACCATCACTGAACCAAACGTACACCATTTAGTCGATACGCCATTCCATAGCACTTCCAAAATTTATGCTATGAAAAACAAACTATAACCCTTAATTTTTATTCACAGCCTTTGTAAACTCTATCGCTTCCTTAGGTCGTTCACGACCTTATCCACTAGTCCGCACCCATGACCCAAGACACACCACGACCCAACACTCTGACCTACCCAAGTTCCTTCTAACCCAAACCTCACCAATGACCTGACTTAGGTCGTTCCGCCCCTAACGACCTGACTAGGTCATTCTCCTTTCTTAACCAAATTCCATGACCCAATTCCAATAACTTAACACCCGTGACCTAACCCCCTTCAACCTAGCTTCTGTCTTAAACCACCCAAAGCTTCGCTCGAACGATCCACGACCTAACTTAGGTCGTTCCTCCTCCTTTGATTTAGCAACATTTCTAACGGTCTGAACTAATTTCCACGACCAGAAGTCTTTCAACGGTTTGATCTTCAAATGCACCTCTGACTTCATTTCTTGGGAAAGGAGAAAACGACCTGACTTAAGAAAAACGACCTAACTCCAGATCTGACCAAAATAGCTCCAAACTTGACCAAATCTTCGCTGAACGACAATATCGATGAAATCCACTCATCCAAATCTATAATGAACATTCAATAACAACATCAAAATGGCAATTATCATCAATAATCATAGAAAATGTTTTAAATCATGATAAATGAATTATAGACTAAAATGATGGATCCAACTTGCATAAATATATGAATAACATAAGAAATAACGGTTTTAAGTTGCTAAATTAGATACCATGCTGATTCATACAGAAATGCACTTACCTATATATCTAAGTAGAAACTACTTGAAAATGATGAAATTATGATCAAACAACTCATATACTTTCGCGTGAGAGATGCATATCACTCACCAATTCTCCAAAACAACACAAAATCAATGAAAGAGAATCCGAACATTGGAGATTGATCTTCAAACTCCTCGATTTGATGAAATCTCTCCTCATTCGATGTAGATCTAGCTTCAACCAATGTAGATCTTCGATTCAATTATGTAGATCTAGAATTTTAATGGTGGAAAGTTGTATTTGATTGAGCAAGGAGGATTATGAGCTTAACAAAATGAGAGAATGAAGAAAGTAACCCTCTCTCCATGCCTCTAACTCCATATTTATAACGTCCCACCAACCCATTAATGGGCCTCTCTAATTCATCCCACTAATGGATTAAAAACCCGAATAGCAAACTGTAAAACACAAAAACAGAGATTCCTCCCAAATTGTTGAACAAAGTCTTTAATATGACCACTCTACGGAATTGGCAATACTGTTTCCTTTCCAATGAGATCGACCTCAACACCTGATTCGATCTCAGTCAAAAGTTATTCCCCGTATAATACTGACTGGGTAAAATGGTCATAAATAAAACTGGTAAAAATAATGGACATGTCTCACATCCCAATAAACAACATATCAAAATATGAGAATGATCCAACCCTCAAGGAATAAAAAAAATATAACGATCCTTCGATACATAAAATAAGGGCTATTACATTCTCCTCCCCCACCCCCACCCCCACCCCTTTAAAAACATTGCCCCCGAAATTCAAACAAACACTAGCAATCACAACGATTTCGAATGCTTATCATCCATAAGAAACCAATTATATCATCCAAACTAGTAGCCCTCAAACCAGCCATCAAACCATGCATCCATAGCCTTTTCCTAGCACATGGAATTCTAAACACATAACAATCACAACAGTACAAGTTACAAATGATGTAAGGTGACACGATACTAATGGGTCATACCAACGAAGAGTTTTGGATCGGTCGTCTTCATACTCTCTTCCGTTTCCCATGTGCAATCGTCATCATTCTCACTCCATTGTACCTTGACCAACTTAATCGTCTTCCTCCTAAGCTGTTTCGTGTCATTCGCCACAACACAAAGCGAGGTCTCGTAAATATAGTCTCGACCTCTAGGTCTTCATACAGTTATGGAGATACTACCACATTCGAATCATGCACACACTTCCGAAGTAACGACATATGGGAAACATTATGCACACTCGTCATCTTCTCGGGTAACTCCAATCTATACGCAAGCTTTTCAATTCGCTCGATTATCGGAAAAGGTCCAACAAACCTTGGAGATAACTTTCCTTTACTTTCGAACCAATTGACATGTTTCAACGGTGAAATCTTCACGAAAACCATATTTCTTACGTCGAATTTCAAATCTTTTCGACGCTTATCGGCATAGCTTTTCTGACGATCTTGGGCTGCCTACATACGTTGTCGAACGATCTCGATACAATCTGATGTCTCTCTGATCAACTCTGTCCAAAGTATCAACTTATCTCCTGTTTCTAACCAACATGGTGGAGAATTACACGGTCTACCATATAATGCTTTGTATGGTGCCATTCCAATGCTCGATTGGTAGCTGTGGTTATATGCAAACTCAACTAGATGTAGATAGTCCTCCAAAGTCTAATACACAAGCTCTTAGGAGATCTTCCAAAACCCGGTTAACTCTTTGGTTTGACCATCAGTTTGGGGATGATAAGTCGTACTCAAACACAACTCGGTCCCCAAAGTTTCTTGCAAACATTTCCAAAATCCACTTGTGAACAATGGATCTCGATCACTTACTATGCTCTACGGGATACCATGGAATCGAATTTTACATTTTATATTAAACTCAGTCAACTTTGATGTTGTCCTAGTCGATTTGACAGGAATAAACCTTACACTTTTGGTCAAGTGATCCACGATGACCTAAATTCCTTCGTTTCCTACCTTAGTTCTAGGTACTCCGTCGATAAAGCCCATCGATATTTGTTACCACTTCCACGTAGGTACTTCCAATGGCTGAAGCAAACCACCCAGCTTCTTTTGTTCAGCTTTCACCAATTGACAGTTCATACATTTGGAAATCAAATTTCCAATATCTCGCTTCATCCCCTCCCAGTAGTATACTCGCTTCTTGTCCTAATACATCTTATTACCACCGGGATGAATCGTCAACTTCGAGTGATGACATTCTCTCCGAACCTCATCTCTCAATCCGTCAAGATCAGGAACAACCAGTCATCCTTGCTTTCAAAGCCAACGTTCTCAATCGACCTCGAACTCTTTATTCTCTGGTTCCAGCTTCTGGATAAACTCGACAAGCTTCGCATCTCGCCTTTGGGTTTCGCTAAACCTTTCGATGAGAGTAGATCTTATCAATAAGCTCGCCAATAGTTCAGGTTCCGACTCACACCGTGGTCTGAAATCAAATCCTGCCAAGCACTCGAGGCTCTTCGATTCCAAAAACATCGCTCCCAAACTTGCGCATCTTCGACTCAACGCGTTTGCAACTACGTTACCTTTACGAGGAGTATAGGCTATACCAAAATCATATGATGCTAGAAACTCTAACCACCGTTGCTACCAAAGATTCAAATCCTTTTGGGTAAAGATACTTCAACAACTTATGATCCGTAAATAACTCGAACTAAACTCCCAACAGGTAATGTCTCCAAATCTTTAGAGCAAACACAATCGCTGCGAAATCCAAATCATGAGTTGGATAATCCCTTTGATGTGGGTTCAATTGTCGACTCGCATAGCCCACAACTCTTTCCTTTTGCATTAGCACTGCTCCGAGTCTAGTACCACATGCATCGGCATATACCACCATTTCTTCATTCCCACTTGGAATGGTCAATACCGGAGCACTTGTCGATCTCTCTTTCAAAATTCCGAAAGCTTGTTCACACTTTGCATCCCATGTGACACTTGGTTCTTCTTCGACAATCCTATTAATGGAGTAGCTATCTTAGAGAAATCCTTGATAAACCGTCGGTAATAATCAGCCAACCCAAGTTAACTTCTCACATCCGTCGCATTCTTAGGTATATCCTGGTCCCTGATTGTTGCAACTTTAGCGGGGTCAACCGCTATTATGACGACTGCCCATAACCCCCGCACTTAACAAGAGGAATAATGCGCTGAAAGACGTGCTAGGTAGCTATGGACGATCATCAAGATTTGATAACATAAGCGGAACCAGTCGTATACTCACAGCGCAAGGAAAAAATATAATAGAACATATACAATAGGAAATAATAGTGGAGCATCATATAACAAATTCTGAAACTTTTTGATTCGATGAACTCTCTATTGGAATGGTGTAGATCCAGCTTCAAATGATGTAGATCTTCGATTCTCTAAACTATAATGGCGGAAAGATGAAGAAGATGGAGTAATGGAGGACCTTTAGCTCTTCCAAATGAGAGAATGGAGAAAGCAAACTATTCTCTATGCCTCTTACCCCCTATTTATAGCCTTCCACCAGCCCACTAATGGGCCTCTCCATGTCAACCCATTATAGCTTACAAAACTCAAACAACCAGCTGTGAAACCTTAAAATAACGTTTCCTCCCAAACCGCTGAACCAAATCTTTGATGTGACCACTCTATGGAACTGGCAACACCATTTCCTCTCCAATGAGACCGACCTTAGACTTGATTCGATCTGAGTCAAAAGTTATGCTCCGTACAAGACTGAAAGGGGCAAAATGGTCACAAACAAGATTGGTAAAAATTGTGGATATGTCCCACACCCCCATAAACAACATAGTAAAATATGAGAATGATCCAAGCCTTAGAGAATAAGATAAAAATATTTTACGATCCTCCGATACGTAAAATGCAGGTTGGTACATTCTCTTCTCCCCCATTTTAGGAATTTCTCCCTCGAAATTCCAACAGATACAAGAAACCAAACAATTCTGCATGCCTACCACTCATGATCAGCCAATTCTGTCAATCAAATTAGCAGCCATGCATCCATAGCCTTATCCTAGAACATAGAATTCTAACAAAAGAATAATAGTACAAGTTACAACGATGCAAGGTGACATGATATCAATGGGTCATACCGACAAAGAGTTACGGATGGGTCGCCTTCATGCTCTCTTCCGTCTCCCATGTACAACCGTCTCCATCCTCACTCCATTGTACTTTGACCAACCTAACCATCTTCTTCCTAAGCTGTTTCGTGTCATTCCCCACAACATGAAGCGGCTTACGAGGTCTCATAGCTACGGTCTCAACTTCTAGGTCTTCATATTGTTGCGGAGATACCACCACATTCGAATCATACATGTACTTCTGTAGAAATGACACATGGAAAACATGATGCACACTCGACATCTTCTCGGGTAACTCCAATCTATACGCGAGCTTTCCTATCCGCTCGACTATCGGAAATGGTCCAACAAATCTTGGAGCTAACTTTCCTTTGCTTCCAAACCAAACAACATGCTTCAAAGGAGAAATATTCACGAAAACCATATTGCCAACGTCGAACTCCAAATCTTTTCGACGCTTATCGGAATAACTCTTCTGACGATCTTAGGCTACCTTCATTTGTTGCCGAACGATCTCGAAAAAACTGATGTCTCTCTAATCATTTCTGGCACAAGTATCAACTTATCTCCAGTTTCTAACGAACAAGCTGGAGAATTACACGGTCTTCCATACAACGCTTCATATGGTGTCATCCTAATGCTCGACTGGTAGCTTTTATTATAAGCAAACTCCACTAGGTGTAGATAGTCTTCGCCTTATCCTCCAAAGTCCAACACACAAGCTCATAAGAGATCTTCCAAAACTCAATTAACCCTCTCGGTTTAACCATCAGTTTGGGGATGATAAGCTGTACTCAAACACAAATTGGTTCCCAAAGCTTCTTGCAAACTCTTCCAAAATCCACTTGTAAACAATGGATCCCCATCACTCACTATGCTCTTCGGGATACCATGGAATCGAACTATCCATTTCATACAAAGCTCAGCCAACTTCGATGTTATCCTAGTCGATATGACATGAATGAATCTTGCACTTTCAGTCAAGCGATCCACGATGACCCAAATTCCTTCGTTTTCTGCCCTGGTTCTAGGTGGTCCATTGATATCTGCTCCCACTTCCACATAGGAACTTCTAGTGGCTGAAGCAACCCACTTGGCTTCTTCTGTTCAGCTTTCACCAACTGACAGTTCATACCCTTGGAAATGAACTTTGCAATATCTCTTTTCATCCCTTCCCAGTAGTAAACTTGCTCCATGTCTTGATATATCTTATTATCGTCGGGATGAATCATCAACTTCGAGTAGTGACATTATCTCTCAATCCGTCAACATCAAGAACAACCGGTCGTCCTTGCTTTCGAAGCAAACCCTCTCGATCTTCCTCAAACTCTTTATTCTCTGGTTCCAACTTATGGATAAACTCGACAAGCTTTGCATCTCGCTACGGGCTCTTACTAATCCTTTCCATAAGAGTAGGTCTTATCGACAAGCTTACCAACATTTCAGGTTCTGACTCGCATCTTGGCCTGAAATCAATCCTTGCCAAATACTCAAGGATCTTCCATTCCGGAAACATCGCTCCCAAACTACGTGTCTTCGACTCAAGGCATCTGCAATTGTGTTACATTTTCCTGGAGTATAGGCTATACTAAAATCATAAGATGCAAGAAACTCTAACCACCATTACTGCAGAAGATTCAAATCTTTTTGAGACAAAAGATACTTTAACGACTTATGATCCGTGAACAACTCGAATCGAACTCCCAACAGGTAATGTCCCCATATCTTCTAAGCAAACACGATTGATGCCAACTCCAAATCATGAATTGGATAATTCCTTCTATGCGGCTTCAGCTGTCGACTCGCATAGGCCATAACCTTATCCTTCTGCATTAGCACTGCTCCAAGCCCAGTGCCACATGCATCAATGTATACCACCATCTCTTCATTCCCACTCGGAATGGTCAAAACAGGAGCACTCGTTAATCTCTCATTCAGAATTCTGTAAGCTTGCTCACACTTTGCATACCATGTGAACACTTGATTTTTTCTATGTCAATCCTGTCAACGACGCGACTATCTTGGAGAAATCCTTGATAAAACGTCGGTAATAACCAGCCAACCCAAGGAAACTCCAAACACCCGTCACATTCTTAGGTCTTTCCCAAACTTGGATTGCTGCCACTTTAGCGGGGTCAACAGCTATTCCTTTTCTAAAAACAACATGGCCTAAGAACCTCACTTCGCTCTTCCAGAAGTGACACTTCAAAAACTTAGCTCTCAGTTGATGTTTTTGCAAGTTTTCCAAAACAACTTGCAAGTCGTCTTATGTTCTTCCTCATTCCAAGAATAAACTAGAATATCGTCCACAAAGACAAGCACGAACTTGTTCAACCGATATCTGAAAACTCTATTCATAAGATCCACAAAATACGTTGGCACGTTAGTTAACCCAAATGGCATCACCAACCACTCAAAGAAACCGGATGGTATCCTAAAAGCAGTCTTCGACAAACTATCCTTTGCCACCATCAACTGGTGAAATCATGTTGCCAAATCCATCTAAGAAAACACTTTGGCTTCGTGAAGCTGATCGAACAAGCAGTATATCCTTGGCAATGGATAGTTGTTCTTCTTCATCACCTTGTTCAGGTCACGATAGTCCACACACAATCTCAACGAGCCATCTGCCTTGATTGAAAACACGACTGGGGCACACCATTCAGATACACTCCTCCGAAAGAATTCTTTTCCCAAAAGGTCACGAACTTGCACATCTAACTCTCGTTGTTCCTTAGACGTTATCCGCCTAAGAGGCATAACAATTGGTTTAACACCCTCGAACAAATCAATACTAAATTCGATTTCATGATACGGCGACAAACCTTTGACCTCGTAAAATACGTCCTCATTCTCATTAGCGAATAGCATAGATGACAAGTTTTCATATGGAATCACAAGTGAATATAGATAGCTTACGAAGACCCCTTCTTCGGGTTTACGTCTAAGCAACACATTTCGCCCTTCCACATCCCCGACCCTCACCACTAGCTTTCGCAATTCACTCTTGACATATACTTCTTGAGTCAATCCATGCCAAAGATGATCCCAAACCCAGCGAAGTTCAACATAAAGGAATCAACACAAAAGAGCAACCATGACTCGACAACACTAGACCATGACACAACATGCACAAGCTACGAATCCCCAACTAGATTAGTCACGATCAATGGTCTATCACAAATCTCAGGTTCTAACCCCAAGTGACACACAAGCACATTACAGATGAAAGAATGTGATGCACCAGTATCAAACAACACATGAACTGAAACACCATTAACTTAAATAGTACCTTGAACAATGACACACTTTCCCTTTTCCTCCGTAGCAGGAGCTCGTGAAGAAAACAACATGACTTCCAAAGCATATGCCTTCACAGCCTGTTTTCCCTTAGCTGATTCTATATAGTCTTTCTTCTCATGCCTTAGTTTTCCACACTTGAAGCACTTCTTCTCATCTTTTGGGTTCTTTCACTCATTAGCAAAATGACCTTTCTGTTGGCAGTTAAAGCAAACCACCTCACTCTTTGGATTTTTCTGGCCATACTTTCCCTTCTGTTGTTTCTACTTCCTCTTCTTATTATTGTTACCACCATGTTGTGGTTTATGTGCTTCCTTGGCTGCAACAACAGACTCTCTCTTAGGAAACAGTCTTTCATGCCTCAAAGCCTTCTCAATAATCTTTTCATAAGTATCATCGAGATGATCCATAAGCTGAGTCCAAAGATATTCATCCAATCCCAAGACAAACTTCTCGTTCTTTTGGTAAGGAGTCTCCACATATGAACGAGCATACTTCGACCAAGTCACGAAGTCAAAAACATAATCAAGCACCGGTCGACTATTCTGTTTAAGCTCGACAAATATTTTAAACAGGATAGACTTCTGCATGGTAGATATAAACTTTTCCTCGAACTTAACTTGGAATTTCTCCCATGTTATCTCTTCCTCTGAAGTCACAAGTGTAACATAATTTCACCATTGCATGGCTCTACCCTGCAGCTGCCTTGGCGCAAGCTTTGTCTTAGTTGCATCCTCTATACCCAAGTCTCCAAAAATACGAAAGCAAGCATCTAACCACCTCTGAACCTCTTCAGTCCGCTCAATCCCTTTGAATGGATTTTCCCTAGAGACGTGAAGTCTTTACACAGCTTCGTAAAATCCACAACCCTAGGCACTTGAACACCTACATCTACCGTGGTTGCCACTGGAGCAGGTACCCTTCTCATGAATATCTCCATCATGACTTCAAACATGGCTGGGTAATGTGGTGCACCACCATTTCCCCCTTCCAGGCACAACCTCCTCCCTAGCAGTATGTCTTGAAGTACGTCGACTCATTCTAAATTTGCAAATTAGAATGATTAGCCACTTACAAAAAAATTGCTAATGGAGTTCAAACACTACTATACTATATACACAATATAGTATGCATCCATAAAAATCTACAAATACATCATCGAAATTTGGCTAAAATTGGTTAACCAGAGCTCTGATACCAATTGTGACGACAACCCATAACCCCTGCACTTAACAAGAGGAATAATGGGCCGAAAGATGTGCCAGGCAGTTATGGACGATCATCAAGGTTTGATAACATAAGCGGAATTTGTCGTATACTCACAAGGCAAGGATAAAATATAATAGAACATATACAACACGCAATAATAGTGGAACATCATATAAAAACTCTTAAACTTTCACAACATACTGAAAGATTATCCATACATCATTGGATACAACAACAAATTCTATACATGAAGCCTCACTATAAACACTCGAATAAAACATCAAACAGCGGAAACAAATACTAGATGGTAGTAAAGATAATACTCCAACCTCCTGCTTGCCTTCGCACAACAACATCGTCCTCACTAATCACCTGCCACCTAGTCTGCCCATCCACAACCGGTTGAATAGCCCAAGGTAATAAGAGGGAAGTATAAAACCTTGAGTCAGACAACAGTCTTAGTGAGCGATAAAACAACTAACAAACATCATCAACAAAGCATATAAGAATAGGTAGATTAACAAACCAATCTACCAACATCAGAGAAGAAGCCAAACCTGCCTTCCCCACATCCGGCAGTGATAGCCTTTACGAAACAAGCAATTGGAAACAACAATTCATCCATGGAAATCAAAGAACAACCAACAACTATACATCCAACAACCAACAACTATACATCCATGGCAACCAGGAGTACAATAACAACCAGCAATTAGTTATATCTCACGTAAACCATCCTAGTTGAGATAAATATCCCTCAAGCACCACCCCCAGAGGCCTAAACCAATATCAGACAAACACCCAAGGAACATCTCCTTCGACTTCACACGATCTACATGAGATAGTACAACCAAACAACCAAACACCCATGACTGACTCTGGCTATCACCGCCAATCCTTCTTCAAAACTATCATTAATCGTATGACGACCAACCTTGCCATATGTCTACGGCTAATGGTAATCCCAGTTCTAGCACAAACTCCATACGCCTTTCAATGATACGTATGTTTGTCCAAACTTGACAACTAGGCCCATCATGACTGCCTAGGGTACTCGACCAACAACCTTCTGGTCTTTTAGGTGCCCCTATTATACCCCCGATTTGAGTCCGCTAGAACTTACGACAATGATAATCTCTCGGCTTTCTCATTTTTGGTCACCCTACCTGACAATCATAGCTTAAGCGAGCAACCATTATCCATCAACTTACAACCTTGAGTTATAGCTCAAGCAACCTCACCCACGAGCTCACTACCTTGATTCGTCTTTACATTCGTTGCATTACGATGATCAACGAACACACCACAACACTTCAAACATTCTTGCTTGAACTCTCTTCGAAGTCACAATCACCATTGAACCGAATAACATCAATATAAAGTTCAACATGATCCATAGCGTTCAACAATTCACTACAGAAACAAACCACAACGTTATGCTATCAACCATAGCATTTCAAAGCACTGCCATAACTTTCAATACATGCCAATCCATCAACCAAAAGGACACTGATCCACCTTATGAACGACCCATACCCTAGCCGATCCTCTCCTCCGACGATCCGTCATGACCGACCCATGCTTGATCGATCCATAGCAGGATGCCCCGACCGATCCATCACCTGAGACCATGATGGATCCATGCTTTAGAAGCCCTGACTGATCCTGATCCATCTCACTCAGCACCAACCGACCCATTACACTCCATCCCGATCGACCCATATCGCCTAGTTTCGACGGATCCATCGACTTTTCCCTTGACCGATCCATGCTTTGACTTGCTCCCCAAGCCATACGTCGACCGGCCGAGCCATCATCTTCAATGCGATTGATCTATCCCTGGGCTGATCCAAATCTTCTCCAAACTTGATCAAAATTTCACCAAACGACAATATTGACGAAATCAACTCATCCAATTCAACTACAAACATGTTATGAAATCACTAATTGCTTGAAAATGACAATTTCATGAATAATTATGTAAAATTCACTAAAATCATGATAAATGAACATATAAACTAAAATTATGGATCTAACTTGCATAAACATATGAAACATCATAGAAATTACTAGTTTTAAGTTGCTAAATTAAATCCTATGGCGATTCATATGAAAGTACACTTACCATGATGTAGATCTAGGAGAAAACACTTGAAATTATGAAATTATACTCAAACAACTCATATACTTGATTGAATCCATGTGAGAGATGCATATCACTCACCAAATCTCTAAAACAACACAAAAACACTTAGATCCAGATATAGACAACGAATAATTGCTCTTAACTCTTCGATTCGATGAACTCTCTCTTGGAAAGGTGTAGATCTAGCTTCAAATGATGTAGATCTTCGATTCTCTAAGCTCTAATGGTGGAAAGATGATGAAGATGGAGTAATAGAGGACCTCTAGCCACTACGCCATAAATTGCATACGACAACCCTGGAGAAGTGATGCAGGAAGTGCAAAAAAATGTTGCTATAGGTCAAAAATGATCTGTGGCAACACTTTCTTGGGGTTGCCTTTTGTCGCATTGCCTTAGAGTCAAAGGCAAAATCTTTGCTATCATAAGGTAACATCGCTACATGTGTTGCTATAGATACTAAATTTACAAAAATGTGGGGCCCACTAAAATCTAAATCCCAGGTTCACGGATTCCTGTTATGCCACTAAAATCTGTAGTCGGGTTCACGATATCCTATTGTAGGACCCACATGCATTAATTTACGGCAACACTATATCATAGTTACGACAACATTTAACATTACATACCGCAACATTATATCATAACTATTGCAACATTATATAATGTACTGCAACATAACAGCAATTAACATCACACACTGTAATTAATAAAGAACTTTTCATTTCAAATTAACCAGTAACACAAGTACTAATTGGTCAACTATAGAATAACAAAACATAGACAATAAATTCAGTTTTATAGAGTACTTACAAACACAGCCAGTACTAAATTCATGTTTACATCAAACTGAAACAATTTCAAATTAATATAGCGCAAGCCTCCAGTGCATTCAGTGCCTCTAATGCCTCCACTACTTCTAGTGCCTTCAGTAACAAGTTCTTGAACAACTTCATCACTGCCTCCTTCACCTGCAAAATAAAGTAGTTTCAAAAGTCATGCATTTCAGCAAAAGCCTTTTATACAACTAATGCATTTCAGCACAACCAAAATCATGCATGCCTCGGTTACAAAGTGATGCGATGCCTCGTTTACATTGCAACACAAAATGAAAGACGTGCATGCCTCAGTTGCATTTCAGCACAAACTATGGCCATAATATAACTGACTTGCATGTCTATACAAAGGCGTTTTAGCATAATCTATAGCCTGCATACCTCAGTTGCATTTCAGTTGCATAATTGAGTTGCATTCCAACACAGAGTTGCTTTTCAGCATAGAGTTGCATTTCAACACAGAGTTGCTTTTCAGCACAGAATTGCATTTCAGCACAATCTATGGATGAGTTGCAAATTGATGCAATGACTTAGTTTGTTCAATGCACGAATGATATCAAGGAATGCAATAGTATGCCTGAGGCACAGCTTCAGTGTGATACAATTTGAAGAAATGTCTCTTTTTGTTTCAGTAAAAATTTAGACATGCCACGACTCGTTCAAGTACAAACTCAACCATTGCATCAATTACGAACTGACATGATCATTACTGATTGAAGAGAAAATAAAATTTTGTTGTTCATTACTGAAGCATCAGTCTTGTACATGATCAGTTACATACCAGCATTGAACTACATAATTGTAAGAATTAGACTGATGCTTCAGCAAGCAGAAATTGTAAGAATTTTGTAGTTCATTACTGAAGCATACCTCTAGCCAATTATAAATATAAGCAAAAATACATACCAGTAGTGTGTGTTTGTATACAATCTCCGATTTGCACAATTTGTAAGGGCCTTGGACTACAAAAGCATGAAATTAAGAAGCCTTATTTTTCACTTTGCTAGGTTGAAGGCAGATTCGTCTTATTGGGTCATCATCTCTATACCAACAAACATCAAAATCTTGATTTCCCGTTCCATAAGAAGGCGGGATATCATTCAAATCTTCATTTTCATGTTCTTTTTCGAGTTCACACCAGTCTTTTGGAAATTTCTTGATAACATTATGGCACATCTTATCAATTGGAACTTCTATATAAAACACATTTTTACTTGTGAAGTCATAACATAAGGATCAGATTTCTGGAACAATCGACTAAAATTGACATGAGTCAGCCCATATAAATGTTTCTCTTTCTGGTACGAACAACACTTAAATAAAACCACACGAAATTCTCCTAAATAATCTAGTTCTAATATTTCTTCAATTGATCCATAGTAATTAACTTCACCAACCAATGAATTTTTATCTTTCGAACTTGCAATGCTAGTAGTCAAGGCTGTCAAAAATAAACCACTGTTTTGTGTTGTACGTTTGGCATCTATGAACCTTCTATAAAATCTGTATCCATTGATAACATATCTAGTAAACCACTTAGCTTTTGTAAGAGGCCCCATTGCAAGCAATTGTACTTCTTTTGAAATGTACTCCTTTTTCACAACCATTTCCTTTAACCCTTCCAAAATTCTTCACTGTGTTCTCTCTCTGTGAAGACCCACTATTTTTAAAGGTCCAAAATCAATTATAAACGTCATCAAACATGCTTACAACTAATTTTAGATATTATGAGTAGCGAACCTTAAGTATATAAGATTAAAAATACTAGAGACGATTAATAATATGGAAGATCTCATGATGGAATAAAATAAACAATTACATGACTAAAACATCATAATCCAATTTATTACATTAAACATCTACAAAACAAAACAGCAGCTATACAATAAGAAGAGAATTTAAATAAAAACCTCTAGGTCCAACATGCAGGCTAGGCTCCTTTCTTCGTCATTATTTTTCTTTTGCCATCTCGTATCTTCCAACTATACAAATTCTATTCAAAGGGGAAAAAGAGTTTCAACTATGTTTGGACTGCGCCTAATCCTATACACCCCGACCCAATCTAAGGGTTTCAGTGGCTATTGCATAGGAAAAGACTGCCAACATACCCCTTTTGAGGGATCAAGACCATGTAGTTCTATTTCCTGCTCTTCTCCTGCATCCAAATACTCGTTAGTGCATTACAACCATTGCATCCATTCAACCATTGAAATCAATATATTTTAGTATAATCAATGTGAACATTGAAATTGATGCAAACAACAAAATTAATACAACTACCGCACTAACACAGCCAATCAAGAGTAGAAAATAGTGTCTTACACATCAATCACAACATAGCAGCAGATGAACTAAACAAAAGAAAATATACATGCAATCTTTAAATACCAACAACATCCAATGACATTTCCAACTTATATAATAAGATGATAACAATATTAATAAACTTACAAATTATCATTCATCAATCAATAATTGTACACCATCCATGCAAACATAAACCATTTTGTGCATACTTATAATTCCAAAATAGTAACATGGTCACCAACGCATAGTAATCCAATCAATATTGGACATTCATCATTAAATAAACATAATTAACTACGCATCAATTTGTAGTAATCAATGGTAAAACATCGCATAAACATCCTTATTGTGATCCATCATAAAAAATGATACGTAATAAATCAATTATCAGTCATGCATTTTAACTATCCAATCATACTTTATTTTATTTGATATATTACTCCTTCCTTTTG
Source organism: Allium sativum (assembly GCA_030737875.1). NCBI lineage: Eukaryota > Viridiplantae > Streptophyta > Magnoliopsida > Asparagales > Amaryllidaceae > Allium > Allium sativum. The sequence goes on along the minus strand of CM060916.1, from coordinate 1,036,876,223 downwards.
CCTACTATTTAAGACTTATTTTTATTTATTACTTCCCATTCATTTGGAAGTCTTATTCCATTTTCATCCTAATGTATACCTTTGGAATTTACTACATTCTAATCTTTAAGCAATTAGAGAAATGATTAGTTAGAAATTTATAGGCCAATTATAACATTCTCCACCATTTTACATACAAGATAGAAATATAATATTCAATCCATCAATTTTAAAGTAATTCAAAATGTTTAGATCTAAGATAGAGATAGATGACTTATCCAAAAAACGCATATATCAAATCAGTTAGCTTGCATAAGTTTATGATATTACATCTAAAAGTAAGCCTGGATGTGTTTACACCAAAATTTGGCAAAACAACCAAAGTATTGCTTAACGCGTCACCTAATTGGAGGCAAAATTCTTAGGAAGCATGTCACCTTTTCATAGGCAAGGCGTAAGAATACCTTTTTTATTATGTGAGGCCATATCTAATATATCAAAACACCAAAATACGAAAAGAAGACAAGGGTTTATAGTGGTTCGACTCTTATTCGAGTCTACATCCACTTTGAAGATAGAATCTCATTATTCACCAAGAGTTTTACAACATTTTCTCACTTATACATTCATAAGAGCTCTTTTGACATGCATTCATCTTTACAATCCTTTGAGAATAGTAGAAAACTTGAAACACTTATGCTTTTTCCTCCATGGAAGCCATGATCATATGCTTGATAGATCTTCGATAAAGCATGAAGAAGAGATGTTGAAATGTTTGAAGAAATCTAAGAACCAATTTGGCAGCACCTCCTCTTGTTTCCGGAAAGTGCCCCCCAAAATGATGGAGGTAGGGTGCTATTTATAGGCGAAGGAGTGGCTGAAATCTTGTATTCAGGGTTCTGGTTGGTATTTTTGGTATTTACGGAAATGCCACTGCCAGTTGTCACCAGCTGTCAAGTCATTTTGATTGTTATAACCGACCAGGGGCCTTTGTTGAAGGAAAGAACGACCAGGAAGCTTGCGAACGACCAGGGAGCTGAAGCCTTGAAGCGGACCGACCGGATGTTGAGGGAACAAGATGGCGTTATACTCTGGACATGCGGGCCGACCAGGGATCCTCGTAGAGCGGACCAACCCTGAAGCTTTAAAGCTTGTCGGAGCGATCAGGCTATCATGAAGACGAGATCGACCAGCTATGATAGGTTGGAGCGATCAAGAAGCTAGCGGGTGATGAGATCGACCAGATGCATTCCGTATTTGGAGCGACCAGATGTTTGAGAGTATAACAGAATTGGCTTTTGGGAATGTGGATTGTCCTTAGGAAAAGAAAGAGCTGACGTCTTCCATATTTGGAGCGACCAGGGGTCATCTGCATTTGGAGCGACCAGAGGTTTCGCCCATAATGACCGACCCTTCCTTCGCTGTCTCAGGACCGACCCCTTCTTCAAATGCACAGAACCGACCCATACAAACTTGTTGATATCCCATCGATCGATTTAGGTGGATAACATTTTTCCCCTCGGAGTTCCATAAATTTTCACGAAAAACTATGGACTTCGAAATATTAAACGATACACCAATGGATTGATCAGGTTTAACTAGGGTCGGTTTTAAAATTTATTCGCAGGGGTCGGTTTTCTCTCTTTAGGTTGATTCGGTCCAGTGGGTAACGAGATGGGCTGGTCGTCCAAGCTATATAACTTCTCCTTGACCCTTGGTGTTCCTCATTTCTCTCAACCCTGAGCTAATTCATTTTAATGGCGGCGTGCTCTTGAAGAAAATTTCCCAATCTCATTTCGCTCCACCGATTCAATCCAAGAATCCGATCCATTCACGGTTGCTTTCCTCGAATCTTTGACAAGTGTTCGACTCTCAGTCGCTCGAATCCACACCTCGTCGAAGCCTGGAAGTCCGATCCAAACTTCTTCAATTAGTTGATCTAATCGCAGGTATATGTCTATATTTCCTTTATTAATTCGAGAATGATGAATGTTGGCTTTGGAATTTGACTGGATTCTTTGAGGTTAGGATGTAATTGGACTGGTTTTAGGTGTATGATTGCAATTTGTAGTAGAATTCTCGAATCCGAAACCCTTTGTGTATTGAAATATATTTGACAGTAATGTAGTATTCAACTTGAGTTTGTGGATCATGATTTTGATATGAGAATCCTTGTAGTTTTTCTTTGTTGCGATGATGATCACAATATGTTTGAATGGCTGACGCATGCATAATTTTCTGCTTAAACCATTATTTCATGATGTTTTCATTAAGCATTCGCACTGAATAATCATGCTAACAACACGTTTGTATAAATGTTTGATTTGATGAAGCTATGGTAACATGATGCATGTCTGATTTTTCTTCTAAAATCATCCCTTTATACTGTTTGTATCACATATTTGTAGCAGTGACCATGTTTGCTTTTAAAGTACGACCGACTCAGGTCGATTTTTTGTGTGTATTGCCTCTAAAATCGATCAGCTTCGAACCGACTAGGGCTTTGTTTGATCGACCTGAGGTGAAGTTTGATACAAACCGACCCAGGCAAGTTTTGAGCGACCAGAGCTTTAGTTTTTGAATGATTTTTGCGACTAAAAAACGGTCGGTTTCGTGTAACCGGAACTTTACTGGTCATGAGCGACCAGTCCCTAACTGGTTTTTAAGCGACCAGGTCTTGAACTCACTTAACATTTTTGTAACTTGTTCTTCAAACATACATGCTTGTGTAGAAATGACGACCAGGCAAAAAACTCGCAAGAATGCTGAGGGAACTTCATTAGCCAGTGGAGCTGGAACTTCTGACCAGAATATTGAGACCTCTTCTGCCACTATCACTGAGGCAAATGTTAATCAAAACTTTCCAAGCCCTCAATTTCTTACTCATACACCAATTGATAGCTACTTGACGACTCTTGAAGTTGACTTGTATCATAAGTTGTGCAAGCAACATGGCCTTTTCGACGACGAAGTCAAGTTCCCTGGAAGTGATGGTTTGGCTGACCACCCTCCCCTTGGATATGTTATAGTTAATCGGGGGATGCTCCAGAGTGGAGCGATTCCTCCTTTCAACCCTTTCATAGAAATGATCCTAAAGAATTTGGCCATTGCTCCTTATCAGTTACACCCTAATGGTTATTTTATCCTTATGAGTTTATACGTGTTGTTCATGAGAATTATAAAACATGAACCAACCTTCAAAGATATATGCTCCATATACTCTTTTAAGAGACGGAAGAAGGATCTTCCTTCCTTTTTCTTCATGGAAAGCAGGCAATCTAGGGTCATAACTGGCTTGTCCGAGAGTATCAAAGGATTTCCTGATCAATTTTTCTATGTGCGATGTCCTGACAACTTTCTTGGCCGATGGACCGAAGGAGGTAAATATCCACAGAGATTTCGTTTTACCTCTTACGATCATTTACTGACTCTTCTTCATTTTACAGAAGCTCCTTCTGACCAAGAAACAGATATTAACCAATCTCTTCTAGAATTACTATTATCCGTTAGCGAAACTGAAAGAAGTAGACAGTTTTTGCTTTCCGAAGAATTCCTTCGACAATACAACCTGCTTCCCCCATCTCGTACTTTGACGGTGAAGAAGACAGCCAAGAAATACATGAAGAAGTCTACACAATCTGGTAGTGGAAGCAAAAAGCCTGTGAGCACTCCTGAAAAACATGAATATACTTCTGAAAAACAGGTTGACACTTCGGCGATCCCGGAGAAAACTGCAGAAACCCCGCCTCCTTCAAACATCGGAGAGAAAATTGTACAGCGGGAGGGTAAACAGCTTGAGGTAGAGGAAACAGCTTTAGATAACGAACAGATCATTGAGGATGTTCTTATGGATTCATCTATTCCCAATACCCAAGAGGGAGATTCCACGGGTACCTTTGGCGAACTTCCTAACTTAGATACCGTGAGATATCTCAATAAGGACAAAACTCCTACCTCAGGTTCCACAGCCCCCAATGTTCAGCTCGATTCCAACCTTCAAGAGATTCCCGAATCAGTACCAGATGCAAGGATAAACTTAGGATCAAATCCCGACACACGCTTGCTAGTCATGTTTTTTAGGATTAAGCTCGCTTTTATAGTCGTACTTTTATCTGTTTACTTCGCATGTTGTTTTACTCACATACTTTTCAAGTGCTGAAGGAGTCTGTTACTTTTGCAGGAATGGGGTCGCCCTCACTTATTGACAATTTTCGGAAGAACAGACAGTCTTCCTCCAACCTTCCCCATCCTTCGAAGAAACGCTTTAAGCAAGCCCCTCCTTCAACCAAGACATCTCAACCTCAGAAGTTGCATGATCATCACCCAATTCCATCTCATGCCTCTTATGAGCGAACTACAGAGCAAAGAGCAAGGTTTTATGATCATCTAAGGACAACGGATGACGAGGCAAGGCGTGAAAAAGAGGGCTCTCAGGGAAAAAGAAAAAGTGGAGATGATTTGGGTATGGAGATCCCTCAGAAGCGTGCATGAGGATATGTTCCTCCCTTTCCAACCCCAGCCGAGCTTCAAGCCATTATTTCAAGGCCGCACGAAGTACTTGACATAGAGAAGGAACTTGGAGGTTCCAGTTCTCCTCTTTCTCACAGATTCGGAGATTGGGATATGAGAGGGATAAAATTTGACGTAGATCTCTGCCCCAAAGATAAACGGGACATAATTGAGGATGTGGCAATAGCAAGGGATCTTCTAGATGGTATCGGCAAAACCATTGACAAGCGTTTTTCAGCGTGGCATCGACTTGGCTATGAATTTCAGAATCTCAACACCAAGCGAATTGAAAGCATCAAAAAATTGGAGGATGAAAAGGCCCAGCTTATTCAAGTCATCAAAGCCCAGGACACTCAGATCTCTTCATTAGAAGGGGGTTCTAGAGTAAACGATTTGGAATCCGAGATCGAAAGGCTTCATAAGGAACTCGAGGCTGCTAAACATAAGGAAGCTGTACTGAAGAAACAATCTGAAGATGCCATAAAAGCACAAGAAGATGATGAGGCCCAGCTAGCCCTAGAAAGAAGGACTTCATCTGCTCGTGAGTCGGAAATCATATCTCTTCGTGACAAACTTGCCGTTGAAACTGTCAAAACTTCTACTTTGGAGAAAGAAAAGCAAGAAGCTTTGGACAATGCCCGAAAGATTAAGGAAGAGGACGAGGCAACCTTCATGGAATTTTATGTTTGCAGCGTTATGTATGGGGGGAGCCTTCGTTTCTTAGGAGAGGGTTATGGGAACATTCTTTCTCATGTTTGGGAAGAGGTATTAAAACGATCTGACGGGGCCGAGGACAGCCAGCTCCAGCTTGATCTACTGGATGAAGAAGATCGAGAGGCCCTAGCTGAAGGTAGAAACTTCCTCAAGAGCCAACATGGTGAATCATCCGTAGCTAAGACTTCAGGTATTATTATTGATAATACTTTTACCGGGTTGACGGATGACGTTAACATCTCAAGCTTTCCAACTTGTGTAGATGTCGCAATTCCTCCCCCTGCTGCTGGAAATTCTGCAGAAAACAAATAGCAGGATTCAGATGGAGAAATAAACATTGAGGATTATGAAATCAATGCGAACCCTCCCGTCTTAGGTAAAGATGACATGTGCCAAGTTATGCTAGACTTAGATTATCTTTTTCCCCCTCTGGGACATTTTAAGCTCGTGGACTATTATAATCATGCAATGATTTTACTTTCACCATTGCCTTCTGTTGGTGGATACACAGCCATGGTGATGAACGCCATTGAAACTGACTTGCCTTTATTTAATACAGGCCAATTTGTTGATGCTTCCACGGACATAATGCTTTCTCAACCAGGCTCTCAGGAAGAAAGGGTTGACGCGATTGCCAACCTTGATCGAGACCTCCACAACCTCCAAGAAGAAGACCACGATTCTGAAGAAACAATCGATGATGTGATCGACAATCAATGGAAAAAGGTCAATCCTTCCACTGGTCGGAAAAACCGAAAACGTTCTATTAAAAAGAAGACCACCAGCTTGTCAACCCCTGAGGGTTCTGCTTCCAAACCTGCATTAAGATCTGGCGATTTGAAGAAGTAGTGGCTTAGACTCGCTTGTTTTGCATTTACCAGACTTTATCTAGACCGGATGTATATGCGAGTGCCGGCCCTTGCTTACTACTTTGTAATGTTTTGAATTCTGAATAATTTGCACTTTTAACCTTGTTATCACGTTTTTTCTATATATTATGGTCTGTACGCCACACTTGCACATCTTTCTTTACACATTCTGATTCTCCATGGATTTTTCAATTATATATGGTTGTAATGATCCTTTGGCACGTGAAGAATCAAACAGTTACTTTCGACTTTCTGATATGATATGCCCCCGTACCAATGGATTGTTTCAACCCTGATATAACAAAAATGAACTCAAAGATTGGATGCTTTACGTTGTAATCAGAATTTAAAAAGCGTCTGTCATCGCACTGTGACATTCAGAGTTTTTTATTCTTCATACGAACTTTATATGTATTATTTGGAATTCTCCATTTTTTGCATCTGGGCGGAGTAGATATTGGGAAATGAGTGGACACATCTTGAGGAGGTTTTTTGCCCAATTTGTGAAGTTATTTGGTTAGATATCTACTGATCTTTGCAGTCGGTCGGGTGCCCCCGGAGAGGTCTTGGGTTAAAGACTCAGTTTGGCAATAACGTGGTCAGTTTTTTGCTGACTTTAAGTTATTTGACTGAGCACCCCCGGAGAGGTTTTGGTTAAAGACTCAGTTTGGTAATAACGTGGTCAGATTTGTACTGACTTTAAGTTATTTGACTGAGCACCCCCGGAGAGGTTTAGGGTTAAAGACTCAGTTTGGTAATAACGTGGTCAGATTTGTACTGACTTTAAGTTATTTGACCGAGCACCCCCGGAGAGGTTTTGGGTTAAAGACTCGGTTTGGTAATAACGTGGTCAGATTTGTACTGACTTTAAGTTACTTGACTAAGCACCCCCGGAGAGGTTTTGGGTTAAAGACTCATTTTGGTAATAACGTGGTCAGATTTGTACTGACTTTAAGTTATTTGACCGAGCACCCCCGGAGAGGTTTTGGGTTAAAGACTCAGTTTGGTAATAACGTGGTCAGATTTGTACTGACTTTAAGTTATTTGACCGAGCACCCCCGGAGAGGTTTTGGGTTAAAGACTCAGTTTGGTAATAACTTGGTCAGATTTGTATTAACTTTAAGTTATTTGACTGAGCACCCCCGGAGAGGTTTTGGGTTAAAGACTCAGTTTGGTAATAACGTGGTCAGATTTGTACTGACTTTAAGTTATGTGACTGAGCACCCCCGGAGAGGTTTTGGGTTAAAGACTCAGTTTGGTAATAACGTGGTCAGATTTGTACTGACTTTAAGTTATGTGACTGAGCACCCCCGGAGAGGTTTTGGGTTAAATTCGTGTCTGCCTAGTTCCGCGGAGTGGGTATTGATTTTGTTGGACATTTGAGTTGATTAAGATGCCTTGGTTATAGATCCATAACCCTAGGTCAATCTTCTCGAATGATACTCCTTTGGTGGAATTTTAGCGAGTTTTCTTTGACTTTACTCCGTTGGTTTCTCCCGCTGGTTGGCCTTGGTGTTTAGTTCTTCTTTTTTATCTTATGGAGACATTTCTCACTTACCGTATTTCGACGGGAGTGCTTTATGGATCCATGTGCTTAATTTGTCCTTTTGGACTATGCTATGAACTAACACCAGGCTTTCATCGGGGAATGAATCAGCGAATTTTTTCTTTTAATTATGTCCTGTAATCAGAAATCATAACTGAGCATCTTTGATTATATAATCAAAGGTATGCGATGTATAATTTAGACAGGAGTCAAAAGAGCTGTTTTATTCATATTCATGTAATTTCATACAAAGTATCTATTATATTCATAGAAAAACACAAAGGAATATGAGCTAAAAGAGTTATTTGAAATAACGTCGGAGGTGATCACTGTTCCAGGCCCTTGGGACTTCTACTCCGTCTATAGTCTTGAGCTTAAAGGTACCGTCGAGGAGCTTTTGGTTGATGACAAATGGACCTTCCCAATTGGGGCCAAAGACTCCTGTTGCGGTCATGATCTTCTTTAACACTAAGTCTCCCACTTCGAATGTTCTATGCCTGACCTTTTGATTGAAGTGCTGGGCAAATCTCCTTTGATGGGCGACTATCCTAAGCTCCGATTCAGTCCTTTATTCTTCGAGTAAATCGAGGGCTTCAAGTTGCAGCTTTTCATTCTCTTTCTGGTTAAAGTGAATTCTGCGGTGAGTAGGAACCTCTAATTCCACAGGTATCATTGCTTCCGATCCAAATGCCAGGGAGAATGGAGTATGCCCTGTCGCAGTTTTATGAGTTGTACGGTAAGCCCATAGTGCAAGTGGCATTTCTTCAATTCAGTTACCCTTAGCTTTCTCGAGACGTTTCTTAATGGTAGATTTCAGGATTTTGTTGACTGCTTCAACTTGCCCGTTGGCCTGCGGGTGGGCAACTGCTGCAAAGCTTTTCTGAATGTGATATTTGTCGCAAAAGTCTTTGAACTCATCGCTTTCAAATTGTGTGCCATTGTCGGTGATGATCTTCTGCGGAATTCCAAATCTGCATATGATATTTTTTAAAACAAAATTGATCAATTTTCTTGATGTGATGGTTGCCCGTGGCTCAGCTTCCGCCCATTTAGTAAAATAGTCCATAACAACTATGGCGTACTTGAAGCCGGAATTTGCAGTAGGTAATACTCCAATCAAGTCTATGCCCCAGACAGCGAATGGCCAAGGACTCAACATTTGTGTCAACTCAGTCGATGGAGCTCTCGGAATCTTTGCAAATTTTTGGCATTGGTCACATTTTTTAACGAAGAAAATAGAGTCGAGATTTACCTCTGGCCAGAAGTAGCCATACCGAAGAACTTTTTTGGCTAGAGTTTGTCCACCTACATGTCCACCATAATCTCCTTCATGTAATTCTGCCAGGATTGCTCTGGATTCCTCCTTTGTTACACATCGTAGTAAAGGTGTTGAATATCCTCTCCTATATAAGTGACCATCCTGAATGAGATACAAACGGGACTTTCGGAGCAACTTCTTGCGATCCTTCGGGTTTTCAGGAAGTGTCCCATGGAGTATATAATTCTTGATGGGGGTCATCCACGAGTCTGGCTCGTCAGTTGTCGCCATAACCCAATCTATATCTGATTCTTCAACACTGGAACTAGATAAAACTTCAACTGGAACTAGACCGAAGATTTGAGGATCTCCGGTACTAGCCAGCTTTGATAAAGAATCGGCTTTCCAATTTTCTCCTTTAAGGATATGAGAGATAGAATAGTACTCTAGATTGTCAAGAAACTCTTTGACTTTGCGTAGATATGTCGGAAGATTTCCGCTCTTGGTCTCAAATTCACCTTTGATTTGAGAAACCATCAACTGTGAATCGCTGAAGATTAACAAACTTCTCAGGCTTAAATCTTTCGCAACTCTCAGTCCTCCAAGCAAAGCTTCATACTCGGCCCCGTTGTTTGTGACTGGGAATTCGAATCGTAGAGCACAACATATCTGTCGTCCTTCTGGAGTTTCAAACACTATTCCTGCCCCAGCACAGTATTCATTCCTAGCACCATCAACGAAAAGCTTCCATTTGGTGACCAATTCATTGGTTTCTTCCATTTCCTCTCCTCTATCAGTGAACTCAGCAATAAAATCAGCTAGGGCTTGCCCATTTATTGCTTTCCTGGGGAGATAAGTGATATCATACTGACTGAGCTCAACATTCCATTTTAGTAATCTCCCTGAGGTTTCTGGACGGAACAACACTTGTTTCAAAGGTTGATCTGTAAGGACCTTGATAGAGTGAGATTGGAAATAAGGCCTGAGCTTCTGTGAGGCGACAAGCAAAGCATATGCAAGCTTTTCTATCTTCGGATAGTTCATCTCCGCCCCGGTAAACCTTTTGCTGATGTAGTATACCGTCCATTGAACTTTATCTTCTTCCCTGATGAGGGCTGCGCTTAAAGCATGGGATGATACTGCAAGATATAGGAACAGACTTTTTCCATCCTTTGGTTTTGACAGCATCGGTGGTGATTCCATATGCTTAATGAGATCCTCAAATGCTTGCTGGCATTCAGGAGTCCACTGGAAATTCTTTCTTTCCTTTTTCAATGCATCAAAGAGGGGAATACACCTGTCTGTTGCCTTTGAAATGAAACGGCTTAGAGCTGCTACCTTGCCATTCAAACTTTGGAGTTCCTTTTTATTCCGCGGAGCTCGTATTTCTCGCAAGGCAACCACCTGTGCTGGGTTTGCTTCAATGCCCTGAGCGTTGACCATGAAGCCAAGAAATTTCCCGGAAGCTACACCAAATGAACATTTGAGTGGATTCAGCTTCATGCCGTATATCCTTAGGATTTGAAACATCTCGTCAAGGTCTTCCATATGACTTTTTGCTTCCTTGGATTTCACCAACATGTCATCAACATAAACCTTCATGGTTTTTCCAATTTTCCCTTTGAACATTGAATTCACCAGACGTTGATACGTGGCACCTGCATTTATCAAACCAAACGGCATTACCTTATAACAATACAAACCACGATCAGTTATGAAACTAGTACTATCATGGTCCGGCTCGTGCATCATGATCTGATTGTAGCCTGAATATGCATCCATGAAAGGCAACAGTTCATGCCCCACCGTTGCATCGACAAGCTGATCAATTCGAGGCAGGGGGAAACTGTCTTTTGGGCACGCTTTGTTTAGATCAGAATAGTCAACACACACCCGCCATTTGCCGTTTGATTTTTTCACAAGAATTGGGTTGGACACCCATTTAGGATAGGTGGACTCGCGAATGAAGTTGTTCTTTAATAGCCTATCCACTTCATCCTCCAAAGCCTCAGATCTCTCAGGGCCTTGCATCCGTCTTTTCTGTTTCACAGGATGTATGCTATGATCAATGTTCAGCTTATGCACAATCACTTCCAGAGATATTCCACACATATCTGAATGGTTCCAAGCAAAGACATCCAAATTCGTCTTTAGAAAAACAATCTATTCTTGTTGCAACAAAGGATCCAACTGAGAGCCTATCTTTACCACCTTATCTGGATCGTTATCATGGACCTGTATAGAAACGGTAGCTTCAGCCGGAGCTGCCCTTTCCTCCCCTGCACTGGTTTTTCGCGGATCCATATCTTCTTGTATGTCGTTGTATTCTCCAGCACAGGGGGAGGTCATTAATTGCTATAAGGAGGCTTCATGGATGCAGAGAGGAGTCTCCACATCCTTCTTGATGTCATACTTGCGAGCTTCAATCAACTCTGCCATATAGCAGTCTCTTGACTCTTGAGGATCTCCTTTGATTACTCTCACTCCGTTTGCAGTTGGGAATTTCATCGTCAAACACCATGGAGCAAGAGCTATCTTGAAAGCAGCTAGCGCAGGTCCTCCCAAAAATGCATTATACCCTGAAAGCGAGTCTATTATCACAAAAGATTGCATCATGGAAACTTGCTTCTTCCCCTCACCAAGCTCTACGAGGAGATCGACTATGCCAATAGGCTGAGTTGGTACACTAGTGAAACCGTGTATTTTATTTTTACTTGCTCGCACATTATCCATGGACAACCCCATTTTAGAGAAAGTATTGTAAAACAGGACATTTACAAATGCCCCATTTTCAATCAATACCTTCTTCACTATTGCTGGACCCAAGCCAATAGTGATCACCATTGGATCAATGGTTGGAGTCAATAGTCCACTAGAATACCGATCTCGGAATACCACATCTTCCCAGGATGTTTTTGGTATCTTCCAACGAAGTGAGTTACTGCAAACTTCGAATCCATCTTCTTTTGAAGCGTTGCTTAGTTCATTTGTATACCTGACAATATCCTCCCAGGTATCTCCTGCCGGATGAGGTCCACCACTGATCGTGTTGATAACGGGTCGAGAACCATTTGCAAGTGTTCTTCCGTCTTGACTTGGATGAATCTGCTGCCCTTGAGTAGGCTCGGTATCTGACGAACGTTTCACATACTCCTGAAGACGGTTTTTCCTTATCAACTCTTCAATCAAATTCCTCAAGTGCCGACACTCATTTGTGTCATGACCCGGTCGATTATGAAATCGGCAAAACCTTCCTGAATTTGCAGCTTCTTCGGACACCTTTATTGGTTTTGGGCTTGGATAATCCTCCATAGCCTTAGTTGCCATGTATATGTGCTCAAGTGTATCATTCAACGGAGTAAGGTCCGTATGCTTGAAGAAGCGTCGCTTTTTAGAGTCCTTATCGTTCTTGGCATCATTACCATTTCCTCTTTTTTGCCCCCCACCTGAATTTATTTGATTGGTTTTTATAGAAGCTTCTTTTTTCTCCAGAACCACATTAGTTTTGGTCTTTCCAACAGAATAAATGGGATCATCTTCAAGACACATGTATTCCTCGGCTTTGTCATAGAATTTCTCTAATGTGTTGGGCTTCTTTCTCTTTAACCACCTTCCAAATTCAGAATGTTTATCTATGCCCCCCTTCAAGGCCATTAGAATTAACCTTGGCTCGTGGGTCCCTACTTCAGCAGCGGCAACATTAAAACGACTTAGAAAAGATCCAACCGTTTCACCCGGGACTTGTTCCAACTCGTTGAGGGACATAATATCTCTAACCTTCGTTGTCTGGAGGCAGAATTGATCTTGAAAGCATTTTGCTAGTGTGAAAAAATTATCAATAGACCTGGGAGGCAATTTAGTGAACCATAATGATGCTACTCCTTCCAAGTACACTGGGAAGTACAAACACTTAAGCTCGTCGGTTGCTTGGGCCCCATCCATGTGTTGGTCGTATCGAAACAAAAACACATTGGGGTCGCCTGTCCCATTGTAGGCTTGGATTGTAGGTGGCTTGAATTTCCCTAGGAAAGTCGCCTTTTTGATTCTTTCAGTGAGAGGGGTTTTTGATGGCGCTCCCATTCATCCTCATTATTGTTTCGAGATTTGCTTTCTTTCATAATTTGTTGATCCACTTTCAGGAGGCGTTCCTTCTCGTGGAGGCTATCTGCGGGGCGGGCGCTTTTGTCTCGACCGGCAGCTTGCATAAGCAAGCCATCATGTTTTGTGACTCCGGGGTCCTGGTCTTTCATCATTAGAAAGTGCCCCTTTGGCAGAATTGGTGGCTTGACGAGAAGTAATCCCCATGTTATGGTTCCGATCAACATGCTTCGATTTCTCATGGTTTCCTTTATCAGGATCAGAGATCTGTTGGATAGATTTTTCTCGGTTCGGACTAGAGGAAGAAGAACCGGTATCCTCTGCATGAGCAGGCTTTGTGGCTACCTTTGCTGTAGCGGCTTGAAGAGCAAAGAGTGAATCTATCCTTGCCATTTTGGCCTTGTTAGCTGTTTCCTGCTGTTGTGTCAGACCAGCGATGGCTTGATCAAGCTCTCCGCTTGTGACATTCACGCCTCCATTCGATGTTTCGCCTACTTCAAGCCGGTTAACAGCGGGGGTTTCCTCTCGATTTCCCTCATTAGATGCTCTAGCCCTTGCTTCCTTATTTGCTTTTGGCGGCATTATTTCAGAAAGTAGCTTGAACTTTGAGGAGAGTTCGTCAGAAGGCCCAACTCGTAGATTCGAGCGGTCAATTTTGAGACTAGGCTCAAAAACTCCAAGATCTTCACAATATATTTGATGTCAGAAAGTAGATCGGCCCCACGGTGGGCGCCAAATTGTTTACAATAAAATTTGGCAAAACAACCAAAGTATTGCTTAACGCATCACCTAATTGGAGGCAAAATGCTTAGGAAGCATGTCACCTTTTCATAGGCAAGGCGTAAGAATACCTTTTTTTATTATGTGAGGCCATATCTAATATATCAAAACACCAAAATACGAAAAGAAGACAAGGGTTTATAGTGGTTCGACTCTTATTCGAGTCTACATCCACTTTGAAGATAGAATATCATTATTCACCAAGAGTTTTACAACATTTTCTCACTTATACATTCATAAGAGCTCTTTTAACATGCGTTCATCTTTACAATCCTTTGAGAATGGTAGAAAGCTTGAAACACTTATGCTTTTTCCTCCATGGAAGCCATGATCATATACTTGATAGATCTTCGATAAAGCATGAAGAAGAGATGTTGAAATGTTTGAAGAAATCTAAGAACCAATTTGGCAGCACCTCCTCTTGTTTTCGGAAAGTCCCCCCCAAAATGATGGAGGTAGGGTGCTATTTATAGGCGAAGGAGTGGCTGAAATCTTGTATTCAGGGTTCTGGTCGGTATTTTTGGTATTTACGGAAATGCCACTGCCAGTTGCCACCAGCTGTCAAGTCGTTTTGAGTGTTATAACCGACCAGGGGCCTTTGCTGAAGGAACAAACGACCAGGAAGCTTGCGAACGACCAGGGAGCTGAAGCCTTGAAGCGGACCGACCGGATGTTGAGGGAACAAGATGGCGCTATACTCTGGACATGCGGCCCGACCAGGGATCCTCGTAGAGCGGACCAACCCTGAAGCTTTGAAGCTTGTCGGAGCGATCAGGCTATCATGAAGACGAGATCGACCAGCTACGATAGGTTGGAGCGATCAAGAAGCTAGCGGGTGATGAGATCGACCAGATGCATTCCGTATTTGGAGCGACCAGATGTTTGAGAGTATAACAGAATTGGCTCCTGGGAATGTGGATCGTCCTTAGGAAAAGAACGAGCTGACGTCCTCCATATTTGGAGCGACCAGGGGTCTTCTGCATTTGGAGCGACCAGAGGTTTCGCCCATAATGACCGACCCTTCCTTCGTTGTCTCAGGACCTACCACTTCTTCAAATGCACAGAACCGACCCATACAAACTTGTTGATATCCCATCGATCGATTTAGGTGGATAACAGGATGAAATAATGCATACATCCAACAAATCAATTTACATAGGTCTAGCATGTTTAGAACTAGAATAAGAATTCAGGACTTGTTTGCAAAGATATAAAATCATGTAATTTTAAAGAAATATTTTTAGATCTTAACAAGTACTAATCCAACTTCTAAAATAGATCTTTACATATATACAGAAATCAGTAAACATGAGCTTATCACTTACCTTTTCCTACAATGATAAATTAAAGAAATCTTTCTGGATCTGAAATGGAACAATCATACAAATGGGTTTCTTCCTCCCTAAAACTATAGATCTTCCCCCTCTTGGTTTAGACTTTGAATTATCCCTTTTTTCATATGGAAGAAGAAAAGAAAGAAGATGTATGTCCGGATACCAATTCAATTGGGTTTAGCTTGCTTATATAGAAGATAGAGATTGATTTCGTCCATTCGATTAACCCTAGCAATTCCAAAATTAAATCATAGTTGCTCTCTTATTTACTTTGTAATGAAGTAATATCTTTTAGCCGAATCTCATAAGTATATTATTATATTTATATAACACATGACAAAAATATTTGAATATACCATTTAAAACAGCAATAATGAATATATTTTAAGATCTATTAAGAAATTACCATTTACATAAGAGGATTAATTCCCAGTCTTTAAGAAATAAATCTCTAATAAACAATATGCATGTCAATCAATGCCTACTGAATCTTTACATGCGCAATTATTCATTTATTTCTCCATAATAAATTACCACATTTAAATATTTACACATGTATAGTGAAATTTAGATTTATATCAATTAATGCCTAACATTTGCAAGAATATGCAATAAACCCCATGACCATCCATACATAAAATATATCAGCAATTAATGTACAGTTGATTGTTAACCAATTTTCAAAAGTGGAAATTAGGTGTATAATTTTCCATCCCACTTTTTCACTACTTTCCTCGTGGCATGCAAAGTCAATGTATGATCAAATTAGATACATGTATATATATATATACACACACACACACACACACACACACATATATATATACACACACACAAACATAGGATTTGAATAACATGTAAATTAATGTGAATTAATTTATAGCCTATGAAATTAATGTGTTGTAATTTGGAAACAACATAAGCCCTATGCAACTTTTAATGTGTTGTAATATATGTATATATATACATTCAAACAAATATATGTACACATTACATATAAAATCTTTACTTATATGCAACTTTTAATCATATATGTCTCTCATTTTTATATGCCTCTATACACACTTACTTCTTACTTAGAACAATATTTTTTTGTTTGTTTTACTTAAAATTCAAAAATATGTCAATGACGGGAATCGAACTCATGACCTCATGTGTCAAAGTCCACTAACTTAACAACTACACCAAACACATTTCTTGTTCCTAAATTAGAACATTGGAGATTGTTGGTTTCATGTGTGTATCTTTCATTCTAAAAAAAGAAATATCTCGTAAATGATAATTTCAAATATATCAAACTGATCATCTCGGAAAGACCTTCGAAATGGTCATAGATACGACATCCGATTTATCCTCTAGTGATAATTAATTCTTAATTACTTAACTTTTAGAACTGTAAAAGTTGTGGGATGTGACATTCTCCCCCCTTAAAAGAATTGCGCCCGCACAATTCCCCAAATATATAACCCATTCAAAATAATAAATCCTTCCTTAGGATAAAATCATCCATCATAAGTTAACTTCCCATATGTAATAACTATAGTTTCTTACCAATCACAACACACAACTCAATAAAATATGTACTTTCTTGTCATTTAATGGAACATGTGGTGTGTAAAAATGATAATCCATCAACAAAGTGTAAGATAATGTAAATCACTTCTTGACAGCATGAACCATAGCATTTCAATGTTAATTGACTATAATTGAAATCTATAGCAAATAATAGTTATTAAAACATCCTCATACAAATAAAAGAACACATCAATCAACGTTGTTCACAAGAATAAAGCATATGTAGACCAAGAGAACAATTAACACATCATAAAACTAATAATGAACACGTGTATGTTCATTAATGTGCTAACCATATAACCATCCTAATCTGTGTATTCTGTAAAAATTCGATGAAATTCCTTAAAGCCTCACATTTGTAGTAATGATGTGTCCTTTCATTCTTTCCGCTTTTATAAATTTGTAACCTCACATGGTGGAGTCCCCTACCTTACCTGCACCAACCTCTCAAGGATGCACCGAAGTCTCGAACGCCAACTGCACCTTTGCAAATGTCCTACAGCAAAGCCCAAATTTGGAAGTTGACACATTGGTTCCTACTTGAACCCTTGGTTTTCCCACTTGAACCCCTTGATTCCATCTTAAATCCCTTGGTCCCCACTTGGACCTTTAAAGACAACTTCCTTCTTGAGCTACCTTTGCATCTTGGATTTTAATCGATTGGAGTTTATCTTCAAAAGATTTCTTCTCGTTGCATTGGAGTACTGATAATCCATATATAGCGAGTTCCTTCGTTTGGTGATAAAGCAAAACCATCCAAAATACCAGAGAGGGATCCACTAGATAGGAGTGATTCATACGCCTTAATTTTTTTTTTAAAGATTTTGCTTTCAAATCAAAATCTCCATATATATAAAATAATAAAAAATCCTTTGGCAAAATTCTCATGTTCATAAAACTTCTCTTCTTCTTTTTAAAGTTATGGAAGTTGGTAAATATTTGAAAAACATTAAATATGCATTTTGAATCACTCCAACTTTCATACATATTCCTAAGTGGTAAACATTAAGTCTTTAATCACTAAAATTATCCATTTTACCCTTCTCACCTTCAAGGAACATCTTCAAAACTTTTAGTCATTCCAAATACTAGTATTCTTTAGCTTAGGAAACAACATATTCACACTATGCCAAAACTAATCATGTTCCCCCTTCATTCCTTTTGTTTCTCGAGTGTAAATTCAATCAATATTCAACACTAGCTTACTATCTAATCATACAATTAAATTAACAACAAACAAACAAATAAGCAAACTAAAAATATCAAATAAGAAAACAATAATCAATTCAATTAAAAGAATTAATCCAAACAATCATGACATGAATTAATAAGCAAAAAAAAAATTTCAAACATAGCAATCATCCTTACATCTCTCACTCGGTGCGTAGAGCATACGATATCCACCGCTTTGACCACTAGATCCATTAGGGACATGACGGAGTCCCACTCTGTACAACTATTGCTATGACCACACTGCCCTGGTCTATAGTCAATAACTCTACCCATTGCACACAGCCCTGGCTCTAGTTTACGGGCCAACCAGTCCACACTTCCCTGGCTCTGGTTCGCCTACATGCCCCTCAACTCAATAGTGAACCAAAGTTATAGATATCGATAACTCTTTTGCACATGCCCCGCAGCAAAGCCCAACTCTTGAAGTTAACTCTTTGGTTCCCGTCTGGATCCTGAGCAATAACTTCCCCTTTGGACTTCCTTTGCATCTCGGGTTTTTGGTCGAACTGGAGTTGGTCTTCAGAAGAGTTCACGATCGTTGTTGCGTGGTAGTAATAGAAGCTCAAATCCAGTTCGGCTCGGCTTCCTCCATTTCGGTTTGGTTCGGTGCCCTCTCCTCATCTCGGTCTGGTTCGGTGCTCTTCCTCATCTTAGTTCAGTTCGGTCCTCCTTGTTCGATTCAGTTCGGCTATGTCGAACCGATCCCATCCGATCTGGTTGCTCCAGCTCCTCTCATCCGCTTTAATGCTTCAGACTGCTCTACTCTAGTTCGGCCCGATCCTTACTCCAACTCCAACACTATGCAGGTGGCCTTCCTTATTGCCATACTTCTTTATGCTTAGGTCCCAGTTCGGTTCATCCCCTACGGACTCCCAGCCCGGTTCGGTTCGGCTACCGATTCAATCCGCCTTGGTCGAACCAAATTCGGTCCTTTCGGCAAACATTTTTCGTTCATTCTCGCCATGTGACGTCGTTTTCAACCATTCTAATTTTACTAAACAATCATAAAACATTCCAAACAACAGTAACAACATATAGGTTAAATCAAAAAGATCAAAACATTAATCACGTAGGCTATATTAGATTAAACATACCCAAATCCATGATTTTCCACTTAATCCCCTGAATTCCAGTATTAGCAAACTTAATCCAAATTAACCCAAATTCATATATGTGACATAAAATAATATTTTAGCATTTCTACATATTTTTGCAGATTTTTATGATGCATAATTCGGTTATTTATCACTAATCACCCCTAATTAGCCGTAATTAGTGAATAAAAGTGCAAATCACTCACAAATGACCATTTTCTATTAACTAATGAGATAGCTTTAAAATAAGGGATATATGTTAAAAACAATACTTCTAGACCATTTTTTTGTTCTCTTAAAATCAAAATGAATCCATCTTTATAAAAGATGGGTTTCAATTGCAATCTAATAATCGTGTGTATGTCATTTAGGTTATGACCAAACACATAACTCGCCCAATGATTGCTCATCTTGTCTCACTGTTCTTTTCTTTATCCTCCACAAAAGGTTTCTCATAAATGAACAACGTTGTAGAGAGAGGTAATAATGGCCAAACAAATAGTACACACGCTTCAAGCATGCAATTACAAATCAAAATATTTTCTCTCATATTTAAACTAACCTTAAGGTGCAAATCATTATAACATAACAATTAAACCTACCCAAGGCTCCAGTAAACGCTGAACCTAAGCTTTGATACCAAATGTGAAGACCCACTATTTAAAGGTCCAAAATCAATTATAAACATCATCAAACACGCTTACAACTAATTTTAGATATTAAAAAGCGGACCTTAAGTACATCAAATTAAAAATACTAGAGACGACTAATAATATGGAAGTCTCATGATGGAATAAAATAAATAATTACATGACTAAAACATCATAATCCATTTTATTACATTAAACATCTACAAATCAAAACAGCAGCTATACAATAAGAAGTGAATTTAAATAAACAACCTCTAGGTCCAACATGCAAGATAGGCTCCTTTCTTCTTCATTATTTTTCTTTTGCCATCTCGTATCTTCCAACTATAAAATTTTTGTTCAAAGAGGAGACTGCGCCTAAACCTATACAACCCGACCCAAATTAAGGGTTCCGGTGGCTATTGCATAGGAAAAGACTGCCTACGTACCCCTTTTGAGGGATCAAGCCCATGTAGTTCTATTTACTGCTCTTCTCCTGCATCCGAATACTCGTTAGTACATTACAACCATTGCATCCATTCAACCATTGCATCCATTCAACCACTGAAATCAATATAATTTAGTATAATCAATGTGAACACTGAAATAGATGCAAACAACACAATTAATACAATATTGCACTAATGCAGCCAAATAAGAGCAGAAAATCGTGTCTTACACATCTATCACAACATAGCAGCAGATGTACTAAACAAAAGAAAATATACATGCAATCTTTAAATACCAACAACATCCAATGACAATTCTAACTTATATAATAAGATGGTAAGAATATTAATATATTTACAAATTATTATTCATCAATCAATAATTGTATGCCACCCATGTGAACATAAACCATTTTGTGCATACTTATCATTCCAAAATAGTAACACGGTCACCAACGCATAGTAATCCAATCAATATTGGACATTCATCATTAAATAACCATAACTAACTACACATCAATTTGTAGTAATTGTAACAACCCGTATTTTGAATAACATGTTATAACGTAAATCAAGGCAGAATTAAATATTAAATTCTGAATCAAGGGAAAAGGGCTGGCCATTGCGTTTGACTCGGAAAAATACGTGAAATAGAGTCCAAGTTTTCGAGAATCGGAGTCCGTATGACCAAGTTATGGCCCGTCAAAGTTTTCAGAAAATTTCAAGTTCAAAACAGCTCCGAAATTCAAATTTGAACCAAACAGACTGGGCGGGAAAAATTCCCGCCCAAGCCCCAGGTCGACTGTGGTGTCGACTGGGGAGTCGACACGCCCAGGGACAGGTCGACTGCCCAGTCGACTTGGGTGTCGACCTGGGTGGTCCGGCCAAGATGGCCTGGGTGCACCTGCTTGGTCTTGTGCTCTGTTCTGATGGCCTATGACGAATTTTGACGGTTCTGATCTATCCTAGGGTTAATCTAAGGGCCTATACTAGTCCTAACCTCTATAAAAACACCCTAAGACCTAACCTAAATCACTAAAAATCATTCTAGCAACTAAGTGTTGCCAAAATCTATCTTGATCATGGCCTCCATCTCCAACTTCAAAGGCTTGAGCTTTCAAACTAGATCCATGACAAAGGAGCAAGCTTTCTACATCAAATCAAGGAAGTAGAGCATCATCTCAACACCATTCTATGGCGATTCTTGCTCTTAATCCTCTAGCCATGATTTGTAAGTTCTAGATGCTTTTAGATTGAAACGATAACATGAATATGACATGTGATAAAGTTGAAATTGGATCTATGCATGATATTCAATACATGTTCTTTCTTGTTCATTTTTTATCTTAACCTTTGGGGATGTTGCTATAGCGTTAATTTGAACCTATGCATGTTGCAAATCACTCTTTCATGTCCTTATCATGCATGTAATGATGTTTTTCTCTTGGATCTCGTTTTATGCAAAGTTTCTACCTTCCCCTATTTATTTTCTTTTGATGAACCTTGGTCGATTTCGGACCTAGGCCTAAACTACGATTTACATGCGATTTGTATACGGGGAAATTTGGGGTATTGCCAATGTAATTCGCAAGTTTGGGCATACATGAATTGGCATATGAATTAAATCACGGGTTTTGAGATTATGCAAGTTAAATCAAGGGATTGGGCTTATGTAAATTATGCATAAGTGGAATTGGGAACATGAACCATGATGTGGGTTATTTGGGCATAAATGCGACAAAATGTAATTTTGGCTAGAACTTGATTTGGGCAAATTGGCATAAACTCGACATACATGCAAATAGGCGAGAATTGAACATATGTAAAGTGGCTAGAATTGGGTACATATTTACATGGGCATGTAAGGTGGAATTTGGGCATATGTTTAGTAATATGTAAAGCGGAGATTTTGACTTAGATGACATATATGTAATTAACAATCCAACGGATGTCTTCGACACGAAGTTAGACTTGAGTTGTGGTGTAATTCTGCCCGGAACAGCCCGGCATATCCAGTGACCACAACAATAATAGTCTAATGTTAGAGGTCGTAGGCAAAGATTAGATTGTGGCAATGCATGAACCCGAGGTTGGAATGGATTTGCGGTGTAATTCTGCCCGGAACCGCCCGGCATATCCAGTGACCGCAAATAAGTCCAATGTGAGAGGTTGATGCATTAGTAAATAATAAATGAATATGACATGGACGGGTGGGTTAAGTAACCTGATTAGACTGGTGACACTTAACCAATATGACATCGACGGGTGGGTTAAGTAACTTAATTAGACTAATGACACTTAACCAATATGACATGGACGGGTGGGTTAAGTAACTTGATTTGACTAATGACACTTAACCAATATGACATGGACGGGAGGGTTAAGTAACTTGATTAGACTAATGACACTTAACCAATATGACATGGAAGGGTGGGTTAAGTAACTTGATTAGACTAATGACACTTAACCAATATGACATGGACGGGTGGGTTAAGTAACTTGATTAGACTAATGACACTTAGCCAATATAACCTGGATGGGTGGGTTAAGTAAGACCGGACTTGATTTCTAGATGACACTTAACCATATAACACGATTAGAGGATGGGTTAGTTTAACCTGAATGGGTCGATAACACCCGACTAGTATAACGCGAGGCGTTGTAAGGTTAAGTAAACTCACAAGGGTAACACTTAACCATTATAATTTGATTGTGATGGGGTTAAGTCATGAATCGCTTGAATATACTTAACCAATCTAAACATGATAACTTGATGGGGTTAAGTCATGAATCGCTTGAATATACTTAACCAATCTAAACATGGTAATTTGATGGGGGTTAAGTCATGAATTGCTTGAATAAACTTAACCAATCTAAACATGATAACTTGATGGGGTTAAGTCATGAATCGCTTGAATATACTTAACCGATCTAAACATGATAACTTGATGGGGTTAAGTCATGAATCTCTTGAATATACTTAACCAATCTAAACATGGTAATTTGATGGGGTTAAGTCATGAATCGCTTGAATATACTTAACCAATCTAACACGGTAATTTGATGGGGTTAAGATTAAACATACTTAACCAATTTGACACGATGATCTGGATACGGTTAAGTCATGAATCGATGGAATACGCTTAACCAACTTGACACGTGATTCGTAGGGCTAAATCATGAACTTGAATGACAACACTTAGCCAAATTGACATGACATGTAGACGGGTTAAGTCACGAACTGGAATGACCACACTTAACCAACTTGACATGCTAGACTGATAGGGGTTAAGTCTTGAATTTAGATGACAACACTTAACCTGCTAGACGGAAACCCTAGTTACGCGGTCCTTTTCAGCAGTAACCCTCTTGGATGTATCACGATACCCTAGGGACTAGGCTAGGGTGGGGCACGATTACTGGGCTGATTGTAAGCGACCAAAACGACGGCTGAGTTTGGTGCGCCATTGTAGGTTCAGGCGGACTATGGTCGTGCACGTAGTCCGGAGTTGAAAAAGAAGGCATGGGCACCAGTAGTTTTACACTGTGCGTGCTTGGAATGGTGTCAGTGGTTGACACCCTAGGACTTGATACACCCTAGGGTGGGCCTAGCACAGGGTAGCTACATTCGTGATTGGGTCGTATGACACCGACACACGACGAGCTAGGTCTTGTAGGGAGCCGATCTACTAAAGCGTGACGTTGGGCGTTGTTCGATAGGTAGCGTAATCCCTAGTGGTCCTAGGTGGCATAAACCCTAGTCGAAAACGTCCATTAGGTAGCGTAATCCCTAGTGGTCCTAGGTGGCATAAACCCTAATCAAATCTAGAAATTGTTCAATAGGTAGCATAATCCCTAGTGGTCCTAGGTGGCGTAAATCCTAGTTGAACACGCGATAATTCATGACAAGGGAATCGGGCCAGAACAAGGATGGCAGTCCGAGCGATTTCAAGGATGGTGACACTACGTCGTAGTAGTATAGAATAATGTGATGGAACCCGTACGATGTACGACAAGGGTCTATACATATACATGGAAGGGATGATACGAGATAGGATGCTAGTACGGTTGGTGCAGAGGCCGTTAGACATGCGATGCTATTCCGAGTTTACCTTGGTTATCCTGTTACCTTGGTTATCTTGTTACTTGAGTTTATCCTGTTATCTTAGTTTAATCTGTTTACCTTGTCATCATGGTTATATTTACTTTCGGTTTATACATGTCATGTTACTCTTACCTGTTTTTAGGCTGAAAGTCATTAGGACTTACTCAATCTTTATGACTGACCCTATTTTGTTTCGCCTCTTTTTCTTCCGTTTCCCCCCCAGGTTTACAGGGAGGAAATGTTGCTACTTAGTACGGATCTTTCTGCTTCAAGA
Organism: Allium sativum; assembly: GCA_030737875.1. Taxonomy (NCBI): domain Eukaryota; kingdom Viridiplantae; phylum Streptophyta; class Magnoliopsida; order Asparagales; family Amaryllidaceae; genus Allium; species Allium sativum. The sequence goes on along the minus strand of CM060916.1, from coordinate 1,036,851,777 downwards.
TTATCATCTATAGCTTGGACTTTCCTTGGCTATGGCTATTTTACTGCTTTACTTAGGGAATAATTTATGACTATGGTTTTATGCTTCTTTATTATTGCAAGACAGGTTTCGATGTAAGTAATTTAATGGCACTTTGATGTAAAAGGTTTTAAGTAATGAAATCATGTTTTCTTCCGCTGTTTTTATATGTTCTGTATTGTAATATTTCTGTGCATGTTTACCTAGATAATACTCCACCAAAGCTAGTGCATTCCCTTTGTGAGTGACCCTAGCGGAGGTGAGGTGTTACATTTGGTATCAGAGCAGAAGGTTACCAGACTGGGCAAAAGTTTTAAAAACCTTCTGAAACTATTTTCAAAGCCATTTTTACAAAGAAGCATTTTTCAAGAAAAGTTTTAAAGAAAAAGGCTATTCCCCAAAAAGCCATTAGCATTATCCTTCGTTCCCTTGATCGAATCTCTTTTCCTTTCTTTCCTCCACCTGTAGTCACATTAGTTTTAACTGTGACTAATCCTTTTCTAGCTACACAAATGTTTTCCGTGCGATGGAGGAAGTTCTCAAGAGACCTGCTACCGCGTTATACAAGAAAGGATAGGAGTGGTTAAGGCGAATAAGGCTCAGAACAAGAAGGTAGTTAAGTACTATAGGACAAGGACACGGGCAAAGAACAAGATCGGCGAGAGGGAAATTGTATGCTCTCACTACTAGCGTGCCTAAGAGGGGTGGTACGTTTCTGGTAAAAGTTTAGCTTTTCCTTTCTATCATCCCGTTAGGACTTTGTTTTGTACATTGCATCCGTTTTAAAATCCTTCTTCGATAGTTGAGTCTTTGCACCTTAGTACTAGCACAATAGAGGGTCCCGTTTTGTCTCAAATCCTGTTGGGGGATCGTCCCATTTATTCATGACTTGTTTGGAATTGAGGACATCTATGACTTTTGGGAATAATGCTTATGTTTTTGAGCTATGGGTTGATTCTAGGAATGAAGTGGTCATCCCGTAAGGGTGCCATTCTCGGGTCGGAAAGGAGGGTAGTTAGACTCTTGACTTGCCTCGATAATACCCTCGAAGTCTCGTGTAACCTTTAGGGTTCTGTCATGATTGGTTACCTAGAATCTCTTGATGCATTTGATGGTAATCCGTTCGAGTAGAGTTCGCCACTAAGGCGGATGGTTCATTTCTCTTGTGCATGAGTTATGGAAATCACTCTAGTAAGGACACTTGGTAACATGGTTGGCATCTGTTTGTTTTCAAGAGATAAGTTCTTCTGCGTGGAATGCCGTAGAGCAAGAAAACGAGATCCATGATTCACTAGTGAATTTTGGAGAGCTTGCATGAAAACCAAGAGTACACGGATATGGTTAAGCCAAGTATACTAGAGGGAGAATGAGTAAAAGTGGAACGAGAGGCGACAATGAAGGGAATTCCAGCTCATATTTGGAAATAGGAGTAAAGAGGCCACGAAATCATGAAGTTAAAGATGGTCAAAGCGCAATGGAATTTAGCTCAAGGAAATGTGACTTAGAAGACTAGATACGCGCATCATATCTCTTTTTAAGAGTATATTCTCGATCCCTGTTTTTCTGTAGAGCTTACTCGCATGCTATCTTTTATGCATATCCTTTCGGTCCTATTCTCGATCTTATTTCTGTTACAAACTCCATAGGGGGTATGACTCATCGGTTAATAATACATGTCTGGGCTTGAAGGTGTCCGTTAGGTTGACTAAACCTTTTGGGCTTTATAGGATATGGGTTGGATTTAGAAAGGGATTTCTTGTAATCCAAAAAGGAGTTTATCTCGCTTATCTTCTAGATCCTATCTTGCGAACCTTAGGTAGAACTCTATGGATGCAAACATGTATTTGAAACATGTTATGATTGATGTTTGCGAAATGGTTGCAAGTGGTCGCAAGTGGTTGCTCGTGGATGCATGAATACACATTAGGCACTAGATCGGCTCAGACACATTTTCATGTTGCATATGCATGAGTGTTTATACTTATTTATGGATGAAATTGAATGTGTTATCATGTGGATATTGCATATGGATGAATGTTTGTGCACACATATAGTGTTTATGTGACTAGGACTATTTGCATACATGTGGATTCATGGCACTAAACATATTTTGCATATGGAAGATCAATCAGGCCTGATCATTTGCATTAGATAAGGGACATATACACACACTTTCTGCATATGTTCATATGGCATTAAAAATCTTTTAAGGACAATGGTTGCTTGTGGATGATGTTTTGAGTAGATGGATGATGGATGGTAGGATACGTTCTACCTAACTTAGAGATTTCGGGGACGAAATCCTTTAAGGTGGGGAGAATGTAACAACCCGTATTTTGAATAACATGTTATAACGTAAATCAAGGCAGAATTAAATATTAAAATCTGAATCAAGGGAAATGGGCTGTGCCGTTGCGTTCGTCTCGGAAAAATACACGAAATAGAGTCCAAGTTTTCGAGAATCGGAGTCCGTATGACCAAGTTATGGCCCGTCAAAGTTTTCAGAAAATTTCAAGTTCAAAACAGCTCCGAAATTCAAATTTGAACCAAACAGACTGGGCGGGAAAAATTCCCGCCCAAGCCCCAGGTTGACTGTGGTGTCGACTGGGGAGTCGACACGCCCAGGGACAGGTCGACTGCCCAGTCGACTTGGGTGTCGACCTAGGTGGTCCGGCCAAGATGGCCTGGGTGCACCTGCTTGGTCTTGTGCTCTGTTTTGATGGTCTGTGACGAATTTTGACGGTTCTGATCTATCCTATGGTTAATCTAAGGGCCTAAACTAGTCCTAACCTCTATAAAAACACCCTAAGACCTAACCTAAATCACTAAAAATTATTCTAGCAACTAAGTGCTGCCAAAATCTATCTTGATCATGGCCTCCATCTCCAACTTCAAAGGCTTGAGCTTTCAAACTAGATCCATGACAAAGGAGCAAGCTTTCTACATCAAATCAAGGAAGTAGAGCATCATCTCAACACCATTCTATGGCGATTCTTGCTCTTAATCCCCTAGCCACGATTTGTAAGTTCTAGATGCTTTTAGATTAAAACGATAACATGAATATGACATGTGATAAAGTTGAAATTGGATCTATGCATGATATTCAATCCATGTTCTTTCTTGTTCATTTTTGATCTTAACCTTTGGGGATGTTATTATAGCATTAATTTGAACCTATGCATGTTGCAAATCACTCTTTCATGTCCTTATCATGCATGTAATGATGTTTTTCTCTCGGATCTCGTTTTATGCAAAGTTTCTACCTTCCCCTATTTATTTTCTTTTGATGAGCCTTGGTCGATTTCGGACCTAGGCCTAAACTACGATTTACATGCGATTTGTAAACGGGGAAATTTGGGGTATTGCCAATGTAATTCGCAAGTTTGGGCATACGTGAATTGGCATATGAATTAAATCACGGGTTTTGAGATTATGCAAGTTAAATCAAGGGATTGGGCTTATGTAAGTTATGCATAAGTGGAATTGGGAACATGAACCATGGTGTGGGTTATTTGGGCATGAATGCGACAAAATGTAATTTTGGCTAGAACATGATTTGGGAAAATTGGCATAAACTTGACATACATGCAAATAGGCGAGAATTGGACATATGTAAAGTGGCTAGAATTGGGGACATATTTACACGGGCATGTAAGGTGGAATTCAGGCATATGTTTAGTAATATGTAAAGTGGGGATTTTGACTTAGATGACACATATGTAATTAACAATCTAACGGATGTCTTCGGCACGAGGTTAGACTTGAGTTGTGGTGTAATTCTGCCCAGAACCGCCCGGCATATCCGGTGACCACAACAATAATAGTCTAATGTGAGAGGTCGTAGGCAAAGATTAGATTGTGGTAATGCATGAACCCGAGGTTGGAATGGATTTGCGGTGTAATTCTGTCCGGAACCGCCCGGCATATCCAGTGACCGCAAATAAGTCCAATGTGAGAGGTTGATGCATTAGTAAATAATAAATGAATATGACATGGATGGGTGGGTTAAGTAACTTGATTAGACTGGTGACACTTAACCAATATGACATGGACGGGTGGGTTAAGTAACTTGATTATACTGGTGACACTTAACCAATATGACATGGACGGGTGGGTTAAGTAACTTAATTAGACTAATGACACTTAACCAATATGACATGGACGGGTGGGTTAAGTAACTTGATTTGACTAATGACCCTTAACCAATATGACATGGACGGGAGGGTTAAGTAACTTGATTAGACTAATGATACTTAACCAATATGACATGGACGGGTGGGTTAAGTAACTTGATTTGACTAATGACACTTAACCAATATGACATGGACGGGTGGGTTAAGTAACTTGATTAGACTAATGACACTTAACCAATATAACGTGGATGGGTGGGTTAAGTAAGTCCGTACTTGATTTCTAGATGACACTTAACCATATAACACGATTAGAGGATGGGTTAGTTTAACCTGAATGGGTCGATAACACCCGACTAGTATAACGTGAGGCATGGTAAGGTTAAGTAAACTCACAAGGGTAACACTTAACCGTTATAATTTGACTAGTGATGGGGTTAAGTCATGAATCGCTTGAATATATTTAACCAATCTAAACATGATAACTTGATGGGGTTAAGTCATGAATCGCTTGAATATACTTAACCAATCTAAACATGGTAATTTGATGGGGTTAAGTCATGAATCGCTTGAATATACTTAACCAATCTAAACATGATAACTTGATGGGGTTAAGTCAAGAATCGCTTGAATATACTTAACCAATCTAAACATGATAACTTGATGGGGTTAAGTCATGAATCGCTTGAATATACTTAACCAATCTAAACATGGTAATTTGATGGGGTTAAGTCATGAATCGCTTGAATATACTTAACCAATCTAACACAGTAATTTGATGGGGTTAAGATTAAACATACTTAACCAATTTGACACGATGATCTGGATACGGTTAAGTCATGAATCGATGGAATACGCTTAACCAACTTGACACGTGATTCGTAGGGCTAAGTCATGAACTTGAATGACAACACTTAGCCAACTTGACATGACATGTAGATGGGTTAAGTCACGAACTGGAATGACCACACTTAACCAACTTGACATGCTAGACTGATAGGGGTTAAGTCTTGAATTTAGATGACAACACTTAACCTGCTAGACGGAAACCCTAGTTACGCGGTCCTTTTCAGCAGTAACCCTCTTGGATGTATCATGATACCCTAGGGACTAGGCTAGGGTGGGGCACGATTACTGGGCTGATTGTAAGCGACCAAAACGATGGCTGAGTTTGGTGCGCCATTGTAGGTTCAGGCAAACTATGGTCGTGCACGTAGTCTGGAGTTGAAAAAAGCAGGCATGGGCACCAGTAGTTTTACACTGTGTGTGCTTGGAATGGTGTCAGTAGTTGACACCCTAGGACTTGATACACCCTAGGGTGGACCTAGCACAAGGTAGCTACATTCGTGATTGGGCCGTATGACACCGACACATGACGAGCTAGGTCTTGTAGGGAGCCGATCGACTAAAGCGTGACGTAGGGCGTTGTTCGATAGGTAGCGTAATCCCTAGTGGTCCTAGGTGGCATAAACCCTAGTCGAAAACGTCCATTAGGTAGTGTAATCCCTAGTGGTCCAAGGTGGCATAAACCCTAATCAAATCTAGAAATTGTTCAATAGGTAGCATAATCCCTAGTGGTCCTAGGTGGCGTAAATCCTAGTTGAACACGCGATAATTCATGACAAGGGAATCGGGCCAGAACAAGGATGGCAGTCCGAGAGATTTCAAGGATGGTGACACTACGTCGTAGTAGTATAGAATAATGTGATGGAACCCGTACGATGTACGGCAAGGGTCTATACATATACATGGAAGGGATGATATGAGTTAGGATGCTAGTACGGTTGGTGCAGAGGCCGTTAGACATGCGATGCTATTCCGAGTTTACCTTGGTTATCCCGTTACCTTGGTTATCTTGTTACTTGAGTTTATCCTGTTATCTTAGTTTGATCTGTTTACCTTGTCATCATGCTTATATTTACTTTCGGTTTATACATGTCATGTTACTCTTACCTGTTTCTAGGCTGAAAGTCACTAGGACTTACTCAGTCTTTATGATTGACCCTGTTTTGTTTCACCTCTTTTTCTTCCGTTTCCCCCCAGGTTTATAGGGAGGAAATGTTGCTACTTAGTACGGATCTTTCTGCTTCAAGATTACCATCTATGGCTTGGACTTTCCTTGGCTATGGCTATTTTACTGCTTTACTTAGGGAATAATTTATGACTATGGTGTTATGCTTCTTTATTATTGCAAGACAGGTTTCGATGTAAGTAATTTAATGGCACTTTGATGTAAAAGGTTTTAAGTAATGAAATCATGTTTTCTTCCGCTGTTTTTATATGTTCTGTCTTGTAATATATCTGTGCATGTTTACCTAGATAATACTCCACCAAAGCTAGTGCATTCCCTTTGTGAGTGACCCTAGCGGAGGTGGCTTGTTACAGTAATAAATGGTAAAACATCGCATAAACATCCTTATTGTGATCCATCATAAAAAATGACACGTAATAATTCAATTGTCAATAATATATTTTAACCATCCAATCATACTTTATTTTATTTGATATCTTATTCCTTCCTTTTGCTTACTATTTAAGACTTATTTTTGTTTATTACTTTCCATTCATTTGGAATTCTTATTCCATTTTCATCTTAATGTCTACCTTTTGAATTTACTACATTCTAATCTTTTTGCAATTAGAGAAATGATTAGCTAGAAATTCATAGGCCAATTATAACATTCTTCGTCATTTTACATACAAAATAGAAATATAATATTCAATCCATCAATTTTAAAGCAATTCAAAATGTTTAGATCTAAGATAGAGATATATGACTCATCCAAAAAAATGCATATATCAAGTCAATTAGCTTGCATAAGTTTATGATATTTACATCTAAAATAAACTAGGATGAAATAGTGCATACGTCCAACAAATCAATTTACAAAGGTCTAGCATGTTTAGATCTAGAATAAGAATTCAGGACTTGTTTGCAAAGATATAAAATCATGTAATTTAAGAGAAATATTTCTAGATCTTAACAATTATTAAACCAACATCTAAAATAGATCTTTACATATATACAGAAATCAGTAAACACGAGGTTATCACTTACGTTTTCCTACAATGATAAATCAAAGAAATCTTTCTAGATCTGAAATGGAACAATCATACAAATGTGTTTCTTCCTCCTTAAAACTATAGATCTTCCCCATCTAGGTTTAGACTTTGAATTATCCCTTTTTTCGTGAGGAAGAAGAAAAGAAAGAAGATGTTTGTCTGGACACCAATTCAATTGGGTTTAGCTTGCTTATATAGAAAATAGAGAGTGATTTCGTCCATTCGATTAATCCTAGCAATTCCAAAATTAAATCATAGTTGCTCGAAGTAATATCTTTTAGCCGCATCTCATAAGTATATTATTATATTCATACAACACATGACAAAGAGAATTGAATATACCATTTAAAACGGCAATAAATGAATATATTTTAAGATCTATTAAGAAATTACCATTTACATAAGAGGATTAATTCCCAGTCTTTAAGAAATAAATCTCTAATAAAACAAAATGCATGTCAATCAATGCCTACTAAATCTTTACATGCACAATTATTCATTTATTGCTCATAATATATAAAATTACCGCATTTACGTATTTATACATGTATAGTGAAATTTAGATTTATATCAATTAATGTCTAACATTTGCAAGAATATGCAATAAACCCCAAAACCTTCCATACATAAAATATATCAGCAATTAAAATATAACTGATTGTTAACCAATTTTCAAAAGTGGAAATCAGGTATATAATTTTTCATCCCAGTTTTTCACTACTTTCCTCATGGCATGCAAAGTCAACGTATGATCAAATTACATACATATATGTATGTATACACATATATGCACACACACACACAAAGGATTTGAATAACATGTTAATTAATGTGAATTAATTTACAGCCTATGAAGTTAATGTATTATAATTTGGAAACAATATACGCCCCATATATATATATATATATATATATATATATATATGGGGGTGTGCGTGTGTACATACATACGAATATATATATACACATTACATTTAAAATCTCTACTTATATGCAACTTTAATCCTATATGTCTCTTATTTTTATATGCCTCCATACACACATACTTCTTACTTAGAACAAATATCTTTTTGTTTGTTTTACTTAAAATTCAAAAATATGTCAATGACGAGAATCGAACTCTTGACCTCATATATCAAAGTCCACTATCTTAACAACTACACCAAACACATTTCTTTTTCTTAAAATTGGAACATTGAAAATTAATGGTTTCATGTGCATATCTTTCATTCTAAAAAATGAAATATCTTGTAAATGATAATTTCAAATATATCAAAATTATATATCAAACTGATCGTCTTGGAAAGACCTTTGAAATGGTAATAGATACGACATCCAGTTTATCTTCTAGTACTAATTAATTCTTAATTACTTAACTTTTAGAACTGTAAAAGTTGCGGGATGTTACACTCCATCTTTTATTTATTTTTGATGTTGCATGACCGTCAATTAAAGCTCGATGTTCCCTAAAATAAAGACCTGATTAATAAAATATAGAAACAAATTTGGCTAGATCTATTAGTACCCCGATATTTTCTTTCCACCCCCCGCTTAAACCATTAAAATTTTAATCCCTACTCTAACCTTAGTAAAGCTGAAACTGACCATACCAAAAACAAATATGTGTAAATGAGAACATAGCTTAAGTACAAATCATACCTGAAATCCCTGAAAGTGTTGAAACTTGATAATTTACAACTATCACTACGTGAGGCTAGAATCAATAATATGTTTGTAGATTGTTTAGAAGAACCGATTTTGCTGGCAAAAGGATGACATCAGAAATATTTTTTTTAGTCTACTTGATATCATTTCACAAGCTATGCGAAGAATATTATTACTGATGTTAAGCGAACTTGTCCACTTTTCTAATCAAATAAACCATTGTAGACTTTATTTGCATAAAATTCCATCTGCCAGGTTCAAAAAGGAAAACATTGTTTATTATGAAAAAGGTGAAGCAAAGAAAAAACTGCAAGGAATAAAATATGTATTAAAGGACCATAAAGATAGGGATAATACTGGCACAAAATGGAGTGGGAAAAGAAATTTAAGGGGTGTAGATTTGTTTTCTAAAAATATCGGGGTAAGGAAAGAAATTTGTGGGGTGGTAATAGACTTAGCCAACAAATTTTCTAATTCTTCAATACTTACTAAAATAAAAATAAAACTTAAAAACTTACCCAAGTAAACTCTTTATTTCTTCATCACCACAATTGAATAGAATGTAACAGTGACATTCCTTCCATTGAGATTTTTAAGATGAATAGCTTTTCCATCTTTGTTTCTTCTTGTGCTAATAGGATATTCTAGATTCTGTGGACATGTTTCAAATTGCATTTTTCCTGCTCCATCGCCACCTAAGAACCTTGAACAAAATATCAAACATTCTTCTTCAAGATAACCTTCAGCAATGGACGCCTCGGGTTTACGTTTGTTATGAACATATGATTTCAGTTTACAAAGATAACGCTCAATAGGAAACATACATCGAACATGTGCAGGTCCACCATATCCAAGTTCCTTGCATGAATGAACCAGCAAGTGCACCATTGTATCGAAAAAACCTTTTGGGAATATCATCTCAAACTGACAAAGAATTTCCACAGTTTCCTTTTGTAGCCTCTTGAAATCAGCCAAATCGATACTTTTACTCCAAAGACTTCTTAGAAATGCACCTAATCTTATCATAGGTATTACAACTTCAGGTTTTACAGATTTCTTCACGGCAAACTGCAACAAGTAATGGAGAAGAAAATGAGCATCGTGGCTCTTATACCCTGCAATTTTCCTCTCTTTCTTATTTACATACCGACTGATATTAGCTACACAACCACAAGGCAGTTTAGCATTCTCCAACAGCGAGCAAAATATTTCTTTCTCCGTATTCGTCATTTCAAATATGGCAGCCCTCATCTTAAGGTAATTCCCACTAATTGATAGGACCGGATGAAGAACCTCCCTGATGCCTATCTCTTGTAAATCATACCGAGCATTTAAATGGTCTTTTGACTTCCCATCAATATTTAGTAAAGTACCAAGTATGTTATCACAATGTTTTTCTCTATGAGCATAACATCAAGGTTATGTTGACATACATTGTGACTCCAATATGGTAAATTAAAAAATATTGACTTTTTTTTAAAAAGGAGATTCATTTTTATGTTTCTTGACCTCTTTCTTCCCAAAAATATTTTCATAACCAGCCAACAATTCTTCAATGTCAGTCCCAGATAAAATAACGAGAGGTGCTCCCGTTTCAATTTCACCATTGAACCTTTTCTTATCAAACCTACACTTGTGTCTGGGTCTAAAAATTTCCTATGATTCATGTAGCACAATTTTTTACTATTTTCAAGTAAGTTGGAGAAGTCTCAAAATGGCATACGGGACAAGCTAAATAACACTTTGTGCTCTAGCTGGATAACATTGCATAGCCTGGAAAGTCGTTGATCATCCATAATACGCTTACACGTAATGTGAAATTATCACCAGTGAAGGCATCATAAGTTTGTATGCCGAGTCCCACAATTCTTTCAATTCTACGATAAGAGGCTTCATATAGACATCAATGTAATTGTTAGGAGACTCTGGACTAGGGATAAGGGTTGAAAGTATCAATTTTTTTGTCTTCATGCATAAACAAGGTGGAAGGTTATAATTTACCAATACGATCGGCCATGTGTTGTGTTGTGTAGTCATTGTATGAAAAGGATTGAATCCATCAAATGCTACTCCTAACCTGGTATGTTTGTTTTCTGATGAAAAATAAGGATAATTGGCATCCATCGTCTTCCATACCTCGCCATCAGTTGGATGTCGAAGTCTGCCATCATTTTTTCGTTCCACTGCATGCCATAACATAAGTTTTGCGTATTCCTTGGACATGAACATCCATTGCAACTTTGGTTTTAGTAGAAAATAACGCATCACTTTTGCTGGTACTTTGTGAATCTGCTTCTTCGAATCTTTGTCAATAGCCACTTTCTCTTTTGGTAACCCACCTTGAAAAATCACAACTTCAGCAGTTATTTTCCTTTTCATTTTATGCCCAATATAGCATACAGTCATTTAGACATGCAGGTATTCTTTGGTAATCGAGGCCTAAATCTTTAATGATATTTTTGGTAGCATTGAAAGATAAAGGGATGTGGGCTTGTGGAAAAGCTTCTTTCATCAACTCTAATAAATTGTTGAATGCAGATTTAGTGATTTTATGTAGGCATTTTAAAGAATAAAGCCTGACAATGAAACTTAATCGCAGAAATTTAGTACACTCGAGATGTAACAGCCTGCATTTTTAGTATCGGAAGATCGTAAAATATTTTTAGTTTATTCCCTGAGGGTTAGATCATTCTCACATTTTAATATGTTACTTATGGGAATGTTAGACATATCCATGATTTTTACCAATTTTATTTGTGACAATTTTGCCCATGTCGGTCTTGTACAGGGCATAATTAACTCAAGTCGAATCAGAGGGTGAGACCTATGTCACTGGAAAGGAATTGATGATTTCTTTCCGTAAAGTGGTTACATTAAAGATTTGGCTCAGTGGTTTGGGAGGAATAGTTGTTTTAAGGTTTTTTTAGCTTGTTGTTCGGGTTTTGAGAGCCTTAATAGGTTGATTTGGAGAGGCCCATTGGTGGGCTGATGGAAGGGTATAAATAGGGGGTGAGAGGTATGAGAAATGGTTTAGCTTCTCTATTCTCTCATTCGGTGGCCTATGCTCCTCCTTCGCCTAACACTTTTCCACCATTAAAATCAAGATCTAAGCTTAGGAAATTGAAGATCTACACCATTGGAGCCTAGATCTACATCGTTTCAAGGGCAAATTCATCAAATCGAGGAGTTTGGATCCAATTCCTTGCTGTTCGGATTCTTATTTCATCATTTTTGCTTTGTTTTGGAGAATTGGTGAGTGATTTGCATCTCTCACATGGATTCAATGAGGTATATGAATATTTGATCATGTTTTTCATCAAATTAAAGTGTTTTCTCATAGATATACACCTTGGTAAGTCTATTTTCCCATGAATAACCCTATAATCTATTTTAGAAGTTTAAATTGGTAATTCCTATGCCATTTCATATCTTTATGCAAGTTAGATTCCCAATCTAGTTCATATGTTCATTTATCATGATTTTTAGAGTGATTTGCATAATTTTAGTGATAATCTTCGTATTTATGTTTTAGTGACTTCATAACATGCTTATGATTATGTTGAATGAATTGGACGAGTATATTTCGTCGATTGTGTTGATTGGAGAAGTTTTGGTCAAAATTGAAGTTGCCTTGGGATGGTGCATGTTTTTGGTTGTTCATGGTGGGTCGGTCGCACCATGATGTGGTTTTTTTTAGAGAACAAGATAGGAATGCGGATCGGTCATATGTGAGAGGGGTCGATCGAGCGAGCATAGAGTCGAATAGAGGGTCGGTCAAGCGAGCATAGTCAAGGTCGAGTTAGCCAGGTCGTGCAGAACGAAGCATGGTCAGGGTATGGGTCGAGCGAGCCTAAGGTCGAGTATTGGGTTTGTCAATTAACAAGGCGAATTTGGGACAATATAAAATTGTCGTTTTTGGGTGAATGGACCGGTCGGTCATGGGAATTTGGCACGATCGCTCGATTTGGTTTCAGGAGAAGGGGACTGGTCGGTCGGTCCGGGAATGGAAGGGTCGGTCGGTCCTGTGAGTAAAGAGGCTGGTCGGTCGTGATGACTTGGGTCGATTAATGATGTCTTGATTGTTGACGTTAAACCTTATATTGATTGTTATTCGGTATAACAATGTTATGACTTTGACAAGAGTCCCGATGAGGATGTTCGAAGCGATGTGATGAGTTCGTCGATCGGTGCGAGGCAACGAATAACTTATTACTCAAAGGCGTTGGGTTGTAGATAATGGATACTCAAGGGGGACTTGCGTTAAGGAATAGTCATCGGAGTAGGTGGCTAGAGATGTGAAGGCCGAGAAGTTATCGTTATCATAAGTTCTAGCAGACTCAAAGCAGAAGTACTTTGGGCAGTCGTGAAGGGTCTCGTACCGTGTGCAGTCATGAAGGGCCTAGTTGTTGAGATTTGAGAAGACAAACATATGAGTCATGATGGCGTATGGAGTTGTTGCTAGAACTGGGGTTACCATTAGCCCTTAACATATGGCAGTCATGGTAGGCCGTCATACGATTAATGATGATTTCAAAGAAAGATTGGTGGTGATAGCCAGAGTCAGTCATGGATGTTTGATACTCTGGTTGCTCTATTCGTACCGTCTCACGTAGACTATTCAACGTTGAAGGAGATGTTTCTTGGGTACTTGTCTAATATTGGTTTAGGCCTCTGGGCTTGTACTTAAGGGATGTTGAATTCGATTATGATGGTTTGCATGAGATATATAATTTGGTTAATTGGATGTTATGAGTGCTTTACCATGATTGAATGGGTGTTCTGGTTTCCATGGATGAATGGTTGAGTTGTTTGATGTAAAGGCTATCACTGTCGGATGTGGAGAAAATAGGTGCGACTCTTCTCTGGTATTGGGTAGTGGTTGTTAATCTACCTATTCTCATATACTTCATTGATGAAGTTTGTTAGTTGTTTTTTTGCTCACTAAGACTGTTGTTTGACAAGATTTTATGTTTCCCTCATATTACCTTGGGTTGTTCGTCCATTTTTGGGTGGGAAAGCTAGGTGGCAGGTGACAGGTGATTGCTTAGTGATGACGACGTTGCTGTTCGGAGGCGAGCAGGAGGGTCATGTATTATCTTTCTTACTATATAGTATTGGATTTTCGCTGTTTGCTATTTTCTCTGAGTGTTGTAGTGAGGCAACTTGTATAAACACTATTGTTGTAACTCAAGTCTATGGATATTAATTTCTAGTTGTTATGAAAGTCTAGTGTTTTCTTCTTCACTATTAATACCAATTGTATATGTTCTATTATATTTTATCCTTGCGCTGTGAGTTCTACGACTGGTTTCGATTGTGTTTATCTACTTTGATGATCATCCATAGCTGCCTGGCACACCTTTCAGCGCATTATTTCTCTTGATTGGTGTAGGTATTGTGGGTGGTCGTCACATTTGGTATCAGAGATTTGGTTAACGATTTTAGCTAAAGTTCGAAGATGTAATTATGTATGAGAGATGTACTTGTAGAATTCAGTTGGTTGCTTACTATATATATTAGTATATATAGTAGTAGTGGTAGTATTCCTTTAGCGGTTTTTTCTTGGAAGTGGCTAGTTATTCTAAATTGCGGATTTTGAATGAGTAGAAGACCATCAAGACATGCTTCTAAGGAGCTAATAATGAAGGAGGAAATGGAAGTGAACTAGAGTACCCTACCACGTTTGAAGCCATGATGGAGGCATTCATGCGAAGGGTCCCCGCTCCAGTGGCAGCAACGGTAGATGTAGGAGTCCAGTTGCCTATTGTCATGGATTTTGTGAAGCTATGAAAATATTACACATCTCTAGGAGGGAAGCCATTCAAAGGAACTGAACCAGCTGAAGAAGTTCATAGGTGGATAGATTCTTGTGTTCGTATATTTGGAGACTTAAGTTTGGACGATGCAAACAAGAGGAAACTTGCATCAAGGCAGCTGCAAGGCAGGGCCACGGAATGGTGGAATTAAGTTACGCTTTGAGACTCCCCAAGAAGAGATTTCATGGGAGAAATTTCAGGATAAGTTCGAAGCAAAGTTTATCACCACTGCTAAGAAGTCAGCCTTGTTCAAAAAGTTCGTAGAGCTAAAATAGAATGGTCGTTCTGTTCTTGATTACATTTCTGATTTGGAGGCCCTATCCAGATATGCTCGTTCATACCTCGATACACCTTACCAGAAGAACGAGAAGGTTGTTATGGGTCTGGATACCTACATTGGAAGGCCATTGCTGGACCATCTTGATGATCCATTCAAGAAGCTTGTGGAAAAGGATGTCCATCATGAGAGCTTGTTTCCTAAGGAAGCAAATGTTGTCGCTGCAACCAAGGAAGCACAGAAACCACAACAGGGTGGTAATAATAAGAAGAGGAAGCAACAACAATAGAAAGGGAAGAATGGACAGAAGAAGCCTAAGAGTGAGTGTGTTTGCTTCAATTGCCAACAGAAAGGCCATTTTGCCAATGAGTGCAAGAATCCAAAGGTTGAAAGGAAGATTCACAATTGTGGCAGGGCTGGGCATCTCAAAAAGGACTGTCCGGAACCAGCTAAAGGGAAGCAGATTGTGAAGGCATATGCTTTGGAAGCCATGCCATCATCTTCGAGAGATCCTACTGCAGAGGAGAAGGGAAAGGGCGTCCTTGTGCAAGGTACTCTTCCAGTAAATGGTGTTTCAGTTTGAGTTTTGTTTGATACTAGAGCATCGCATTCATTCATTTGCAATGCGCTTGTGTGCCGCTTGGGTTTGGAATCCAAGATTTATGATAGACCATTGATCGTGACTAATCCAGTTGGGGGTTCGTCCAGTTTGTGCATGTTGTGTCACGGTCTAGTGTTGTCGAGTTATGGTTGCTCTTTTGTGTGTGATTGCTTTGTTCTTAACTTCGAAGGGTTTGGGATAATCTTGGGCATGGATTGGCTCAAGAGGTACGCGACAAGAGTGAATTGCAAGAAGCTAGAGGTAAGGGTTGGGGATATGGAAGGGCACAAGGTGTTGATTAAGTGTAAGCCTGAAGATGGGGTCTTCGTGAGCTACCTATATTCACTTGGGATTCCACAGGAAGATCTGTCATCTGTGCTAATCACTAATGAGTATGAGTATGTCTTTGACGAGGTCAAAGGGTTGTCGCCGGATCGCGAGATCGAGTTTAGGATTAATTTGGTCGAGGGTGCTAGACCAATCGTTATGCCTCTTAGGAGGATGGCGCCTAAGGAACAACGAGAGTTGGAGGTGCAAGTTTGTGACCTTCTAGGAAAGGGATTCATTCGGAGGAGTTTTTCCAAATGGGGTGCACCGGTCGTATTTGCAACCCAGGCGGATGGCTCATTAAGATTGTGTGTGGACTATTGTGAGCTGAATAAGGTGACAAAGAAGAACAAGTATCTGTTGCCAAGGATTAATGACTTATTCGATCAACTTCACGAAGCCAAAGTATTTTCTCAATTGTATTTGGCAACGGGTTTTCACTAGTTGAGGGTGGTAAAGGATAGTGTGCCGAAGACTGCTTTTAGGACACCATCTGGTTTCTTCGAATGGTTGGTGATGCCATTCGGGTTGACTAATGTGCCAGTGTATTTCGTGGATCTTTGAATAGGTTATTCAGAGATCAGTTGGACAAGTTCGTGCTTGTGTTTGTGGATGATATTTTGGTTTATTCTCGAAACGAGGAAGAACATAAGACACACTTAAGAGTTGAGTTGGAGATCTTGTAAAAGCATCTGCTAAGAGCTAGGTTTTTGAAGTGTCACTTCTGGAAGAGTGAAGTGAGGTTCTTAGGCCATATTGTTTCTGAAAATGGGATAGCGGTTGACCCTGCTAAAGTGGTAGCTGTCCGGACTGGGATAAACCTAAGAATGTGACGGATGTGAGAAGCTTCCTTGGGTTGGCTGGTTATTACCAACGGTTTATCAAGGATTTCTCCAAGATAGTTGCACTATTTATAGGATTGATGAAGAAGTACCAAGTGTTTATATGGGATGCAAAGTGTGAGCAAGCATTCGAAATCCTGAAAGAGGGATTGACGAGTGCACCTGTGTTGACCATTCCAAGTGGGAAAGAAGAGATAATTGTGTATACCGATGCATGTGGTACTGGGCTTGGAGCAGTGCTAATGCAGAAGGATAAAGTTGTGGCCTACGCAATTCGACAGCTGAAGCCGCATGAAAGAAATTACCCAACTCATGATTTAGAGTCGGCAGCGATTGTATTTGCTCTGAAGATGTGGAGGCATTATCTGTTGGGAGTTCGAGTCGAGTTGTTTAGGATCATAAGTCATTGAAGTATCTTTTCTCCCAACGGGATTTAGATCTTCAGCAGCAGCGATGGCTAGAGTTCTAGCATCATATGATTTCGGTACAGACAATACTCCTGGCAAAGCAGTTGCAGATGTGTTAAGTCGAAGACACGCCAGTTTAGGAGCGATGTTTTCAGAATGGAAAAGCCTCGAGTATTTGGCAGGATTTGATTTTAGGCCAAGATGTGAGTTGGAACCTGAAATGTTGGCAAGCTTATCAACAAGACCTACTCTTATCGAAAGGATTGGCGAAAGCCAAAAGCGGGATACAAAGCTTGTCGAGTTTATCCAGAAATTGGAATAAGAGAATAAAGAGTTCGAAGTCGATGGAGAAGGTAGGCTTCAAAAGCAAGGGCGATTAGTTGTTTCTGATACCGACGGATTGAGAGATGAGGTTCTAAGAGAATGCCATCACTCGAAGTTGACGATTCATCCCGGCGGTAATAAGATGTATCAGGACATGAAGCGAGTCTACTACAAGGAGGGGATGAAGTGAGATATTGGGAAGTTCATTTCCAAGTGCATGAACTGTCAGTTGGTGAAAGTTGAATAGAAGAAGCCGAGTGGTTTACCTAAGCCATTGGAAGTCCCTACATGGAAGTAGGAGAAGATATCGATGGATTTTATCAATGGACTACCTAGAACCGGGGCAGGAAACAAAGTGATTTGGGTCATCGTGGATCGCTTGACCAAAAGTGCAAGGTTCATGCCTATCAAGTCGACTAGGATGGCATCGAAATTGGCTGAACTTTATGTAAAATGGGTAGTTCGATTTCACAGTATCCCTAAGAGTATAGTGAGTGACCAGGATTCATTATTTATGAGTGGATTTTGGAAGAGTTCGCAGGAAGCTTTAGAGACCGAATTGTGTTTAAGTACGGCTTACCATTCTCAAACTGATGGTCAAACCGAGAGAGTCAACCGCGTTTTGGAAGATCTTCTGATGGATTGTATGTTAGACTTCGAAGGATCATGGAAAGACCGTCTACATCTAGTTGAGTTTGCTTATAATAATAGCTACCAATAGAGCATTGGGATGGCACCATACGAGGCATTGTATGGAAGGCCGTGTAATTCTCTAGCATGTTGGCTAGAAACTAGAGATAAGTTGATACTTGGGCCAGAGTTGAGAAGAGAGACCTTATATTGTATCGAGATCGTTCGACAACGAATGGAGGAGGCCCAAGATCGTCAGAAGAGCTATGTTGATAAGCATCGAAAGGATTTGGAATTCGATGTGGGCGATATTGTATTCATAAAAGTTTCACCATTGAAGCATATGGTTAGATTCAGAAATAAAGGAAAATTAGCTCCTAGCTTCATCGGACCATTTTCGAGAGTCGAGCGAATTGTAAGCTCGCATATAAATTGGAGTTACCCGAGAAGATGTTGAGTATGCATAATGTTTTCCATGTGTCGTTTCTAAAGAAGTTCGTGCATGATTCGAATGTGGTGGCACCTCCAAAGCGGTACGAAGACCTAGAAGTAGAGGCCGCAGTTGCGAGACCTCGTAAGCCACTTCATGTTGTGGGAAATGACATGAAATAGCTTAGGAGGAAGAAATTTAAGCTAGTCAACGTGCAATGGAGTGAAGATGGTGACGATTGTACGTCGGAGACGGAAGAGAGCATGAGGGCGACTCATCCAGAACTCTTTGTCGGTAGGACCCTTTGATATCGTATCATCGTTATATTGTTATATCTTATTGTTGTTTGATAGCATTCCGCGTGCTAGGATATGGATGTAGATGCATGGCTTGATGATTGCTAGTTTGGATGATAGGATTGGCTTCTCATGAATGATAGGCATGTGGAATTGTTGTGGTTGCTTGTGTTTTCTTGGAATTTCGGGGGCAAAATTTCTAAAGGGGAAAGAATAATAGCCCACATTTTACGTATCGGAAGATCGTAAAATATTTTATTTTATTCCCTAAGGGTTGGATAATTCTCATATTTTAATATGTTGCTTATGGGGATATTAGACATGTCCATAATTTTTACAAATTTTGTTTGTGACCATTTTTCCCTTATCAGTCTTGTACAGGGCATAACTTTTGACACAGGTCGAATCAAAGGGTGAGAGTTGTGCCATTGGAAAGGAATTCATGATTGTCTTTCCGTAGGATGGTTACATTAAAGATTTGGCTCACAGTTTGGGAGGAATCGATGTTTTAAGGTTTTTCAGTTGGGTGTTTAGATTTTGGGAGCCCTAATGGGCTAATTTTGAGAGGCTCATTAGTGGGCTGATGGAAGGGTATAAATAGGGGGTGGGAGGTATAAGAAATGTTTGAGTTTCTCTACTCTCTCATTTGATGGCCTATGCTGCTCCTTCCTCTAACACCTTTCCACCATTAAAATCAAGATCTAAGCTTAGGAAATCGAAGATCTAAACCATTGGAGGCTAGATCTACATCGTTTCAAGGGGAAATTCATCAAATCAAGGAGTTTGGATCCAATTCCTCGTTGTTCGGGTTCGTATTGCACCATTTTTGCTTTGTTTTTGGAGAATTGGTGAGTGATTTGCAACTCTCACATGGATTCAATGAAGTATATGAATGTTTGTTCATGTTTTTCATCAAATTCAAGTGTTTTCTCATAGTTCTACACCTTGATAAGTCCATTTTCACATGAACCACCCTATGATTTATTTTAGCAAGTTTAAATCGGTAATTCTTATGTCATTTCGTAAGTTTATGCAAGTTAGATTCCCATCTAGTTCATATGTTCATTTATCATGATTTTTGGAGTGATTTGCATAATTTTAGTGATAATCGTCGTATTCATGTTATTATGACTTCATAACATGCTTATGATTGTGTTGAATGCATTGGACGAGTATATTTCATCGATTGTGTCGATTGGAGAAGTTTTGGTCAAAATTGGAGTTGCATTAGGGTGGTGCATGTTTTGGGTCTTTCATGGTGGGTCGGTCGCACCATGGTGTGGATTTCTTAGAGAACAAGACAGGAATGGGGATCAATCATATATGAGAGGGGTCAATCGAGCGAGCCTAGAGTCGAACAGAGGGTCGGTCGAGCATGCACGGTCAGGGTCGAGTTAGCTAGGTCGTGCAGAACGGAGCATGGTCAGGGTATGGGTCGAGCGAGCCTAGGGTCAAGTATTGGGTTGGTCGATCAATAAGGCCAGTGGGGATAATATAAAGGGTTTGGTCTTGGGTGAATGGACCGGTCGGTCATGGGAATTTGGCACGGTCACTCGATCTGGTTTCAGGAGAAGGGAGCTAGTCGGTCAGTCTGGGAATGGAAGGGTTGGTCGGTCCCATTAGTAAAGAGGTTGGTAGGACGTGATGACTTGGGTCGATTAATGATGTCTTGATTGTTGACGTTAAACCTTACATTGATTGTTGTTCGGTTTAACAATGTTATGACTTCGACAAGAGTCCAGATAAGGATGCTTGAAGTGATGTGGTGAGTTCAATGATCGGTGCAAAGCAACGAATAACACACAATTCAAAGGCGTTGGGTTGTAGATAATGGATACTCAAGGGGGACTTGAGTTAAGGAATAATCATCGGAGTAAGTGGCTAGAGATGTGAAGGCCTAGAAGTTACCTTTTCGTAAGTTCTAGCAAACTCAAAGCAGAGGTACTTTGGGCAGTCGTGAAGGGCCTCGTACCTTAGGCAGTTGTGAAGGGCCTAGTTGTCGAGATTTGAGAAGACAAACATACGAGTCATGGTGGCGTATGGAGTTGTTTCTAGAACTGGGGTTACCATTAGCCCTTGACATATGGCAGTCATGATGGGCTGTCATACGATTAATGATGGTTTCAAAGCACGATCGGCGGTGATAGCCAGAGTCAGTCTTGGATGTTTGATTGTTTGGTTGCTCTGTTTGTACCATTTCATGTAGACTATTCAACGTCGAAGGAGGTGTTTCTTGGGTGCTTGTCTGATATTGGTTTATGTCTTTCGGGCTTGTATTTGAGGGATGTTGAATTCGATTATGATGGTTTGCATGAGATATATAATTTGGATGATTGGATGCTATGAGTACTTTACCATGATTGAATGGGTGTTCTGGTATTTATGGATGAATGGTTGAGTTGTTTGATGTAAATGCTATCACTGTCAGATGTGGAGAAGATAGGTGTGAGTTCTTCTCTGGTATTGGGTAGTGGTTGGTAAATCTACCTATTCTCATATACTTTATTGATGAAGTTTGTTAGCTGTTTTTTTCACTCACTAAGACAGTTGTTTGACTCAAGGTTTTATGTTTCCCTCTTATTACCTTGGGCTATTCATCCATTTTTGGGTGGCAGACTAGGTGGTAGGTGATTGCTTAGTGATGACGATGTTGCTATTCAAAGGCGAGCATGAGGCTGGCGTATTATCTTTCTTACTATATAGTATTTGGATTTTCGTTGTTTGCTATTTTGTCTGAGTGCTGTAGTGAGGCAACTTGTGTAAACACTATTGTTGAAACTCAAATCTATGCATATTACTTTCTAGTCATTATGAAAGTCTAGTGTTTTCTGCTTCACTATTAATACATGCTGTATATGTTCTACTATATTTTATCCTTGCGCTAAGAGTTCTACGACAGGTTCTGGTTGTGTTTATCTACTCTGATGATCACCCATAGTTGCCTGACACATCCTTCAGTGCATTATTTCTCTTGATTAGTGCAGGGGATATGGGCGGTCGTTAGGGCTGTCAACGGGTACCCGAAAAATCCGATATCCGTCCGCATCCGTATCCGAAAATACGAAAAATATTCGTTATCCAAGATACGGATACGGATATCCGATATCCGAAAATCATTTCGGATACGGATATGGTTATAGTGGTATCCATATCCGAAAAATATCCGTCCGATTTTCTGATACGTTTATGTAGTATATATATTATATAATTTTTAATTTATATTTAAGATTAAATTAATATATAAATTTACTTAAAATAGCTAAGCTAAACTCAACTATTTAATTATAAAGGAAAAGTTGTATTTTGTATTATGCAACATTTTAAATCATGTACTCATTTTATTTTGTGGTATGGTTATAATTAAAACATAATTGTGTATGTGCTTCTATGATTTATATTTTGTTTTATTTTAGTCTTAGGGTTGTGTATTTCATATGTTGAACACTTTATGTCTTAAAATATTTGTTGTAAGAAAATTATTTGATTGATGTCCTGCTTGTAATTTTTAATTAGATGTATTCACATTTTCAAAAAATATATTTTATGAGCCAAATTTGTATGTGAGTGATGTATTTGTAAACATTTACTGTTTTATTTTCGGATATTTTTTCGGATGTTTTCGGATATTTTTCGGATATTTTCGGATATACACATCCAATGTACACTTTTAAGTTTCAGATACGGATATTTCGGATATTTTCGGATATCCGTATTCGCTAAGGCGGATACGGATATTTTCGGATATCCGAAAATATCCGCGGATACGGATACGGATATTTTTAACTGGTATCCGCGGATATTGGATACGGATTCGGATACGGGTTTTCATTTTCGGATACGGATTCGGATACGGCACTATCCGTATCCGACTGCATCCGTTTACAGCCCTAGCGGTCGTCACATGGGATATAATGGTTGTTTTCTCTTTTCAGCACATTGATGAAATTTTCTAGCATCAACATCTATTGCATTTGATCCATAAGAAGATCCATCTTCATTGTTTAGCATATTTCTACAAGTACATTGCAACATCTCATCGAGATTAGCTCCAAAATTTATTCTTGCTTCACAATCCATATCGTTATTGCTTCTTTCAGTATCTAAATAGGAAACCTCACAAATTCATTTCATGTATAATTCAGATGGACCATTCCAAATCAGATGGTTGTAGACAACTTCTTGACAATGCCACTTGCGATTGTGACACTTTTTGCAAGGGGATGTAATTTCATCACCTACCGCAAATCTAGAAAAAGTATTTCGAATAAAAAGTTTCACTCCACTGATGTACCCTTCACTGAACTTAGGAAGTTCTGCCCATAGTTTTCCCTCGTTGTTCATTGAGTGACACCTTAAAGCAGTAAATTTGGCAACACAACAATCAAATCAGAAAAAATTGAAATATACATTGAGTGATACCTTAAGCGACAGATTAAATTGTAATCCTAGCTGAAATCTGAAACCCAAACGAACCCCAATTGAAGACCTAATTGAAACACTGAAGCCCTAAATGAACTTGAACTTGCCCTAATCGAACCCCAATTAAGCTTGTAAACTTGAACTTTTAACCCTAATTGAACCTGAAAGTGAGTGTTTGAGAGGTTGAGCGGCGGAGTATTTTGTTAAATTTCGATTGAAACTTTCAATATTTTGTTAGTTTTGCCCCTTGTTTTTGCTTCCCGTCGTAAACATTATTTCACGCAGATCGCAAATCTAGACTAAACATTATTTCACGTGGATCGTTAGCCTGGACCGTTGGATCGTGTTGACATGGATTGATAATTTTATTCACGTGGCTACTGCAACACATGTTGATATCTATGCTACACATTGAAGCTTGCGTTGTAATATATAAAAACAGCATAGCAATGAAAACATTGTAGCTAGCAAAACTATGGATTTTCGCTGCGATAGGCCATCTATGGCGTAGTGAGCTCTTCCAAATGAGAGAATGGATATAACAAATTATTCTCCATGCCCCTTACCCCATATTTATAGCCTTCCACCAGCCCACTAATGGGCCTCTCCAAATCAGCCCATTGTGGATTACAAAACCTGAACAATCAACTATGAAACCTTAAAACAACGATTCCTCCCAGACCGCTGAGCCAAATCTTTAATGTGACCACTCTACAAAATGTGAATTATCATTTCCTTTCCAACGAGAGGGTCTCAACACCTGATTTGATCCAAGTCAAAAGTTATGCCATGTACAAGTATGACAAGGGCAAAATGGTCACAAACAAAATTGGTAAATATTATGGACATGTCCCACATCCCCATAAATAACATATTAAAATATGAGAATGATCCAAGCCTAATATAACAAAATAAAAATATTTTATGATCCTCCGATATGTAAAATAAGAATGTTACAGCTATTTCATTTCCAGAAACTACATGGCCTAAGAACCTCACTTCACTCTTCCAGAAGTGGCACTTCAAAAACTTAGCGCTCAGCTGATGCTTTTGCAAGATTTCCAAAACAACTCTCAAGTGTGTCTTGTGCTCTTCCTCATTCCGAGAGTAAACTAGAATATCATCCACCAACACATGCACGAACTTGTTCAACTGATCTTTGAAAACTCTATTTATAAGGCCCACAAAATATGTTGGCGCATTAGTTAACCCGAAGGCATCACCAAACATTCTAAGAAACCAGACGGTGTCCTAAAAGCAATCTTCGGCACACTATCCCTTGCCACTCTCAACTGGTGAAATCCCGTTGCCAAATCAATCTGAGAAAATACTTTGGCTTTATGAAGCTGATCAAACAAGTTATTTATCCTCGGCAATGGATACTTGTTCTTCTTGGTCACCTTGTTCAGCTCACGATAGTCCACACACAATCTCAACGAGCCATCAGCCTTGGTTGCAAATACAACCGGTGCATCCCATTCATATACACTTCTCCGAATGAATCCTTTTCCCAAAAAGTCACGAACGTGCACCTCTAACTCTCTCTGTTCCTTAGGCGCCATCCACCTAAGAGGTGTTGTATATGATGTAGTGGTATACACAATTATATGATTTTTGTTTGATGAAAACAACCAAATATATGTTATTAATAAATGTGTTTGTTACTGTACTGTTCTACATATACATCACAGACAGGAATATAATATTTATATAGAATACGACAATACACGAATTCAAATATTCAAACGGTATTTTATTAAATATAATATTTTATTTCAACAGTCAAAACAGTACAAATTTATAAACTCCTCTATTTGTGCATTTCACTGATATACAATTCAATTCATATTTGTTTACATTTAGTACAATTGTTCCTTACTACATCACTCATCTCTCTATACAATTCGTATATACATACTTTGTCACTCAGACACTTAATATACATACATTTTCACTTTTATTTTCACACATTTACTGACACTGTCTTCAGTCTTCACAGCTTTCATTCAGTCCAGTCTTCATACCTGTCACATACAGAAATACACACAGTATCTGGAATAGAAATAATATTCTAAATTCTTGGCGATATATTTTTTATTTTAAAAATTTTATTTGCCTCAGTTTTCTGGTTTGTTTTCTCATTATTTTTCTGACTCGATCTGATTTATCAAGTTATCCGACTGTGTCTAGGCAGCTTGTGATATTCACAGTGATACACTGTAAATACCATATGGCGGTCATTGTATATACATAATTTTTCAGTGCAGGGACAAGAATATTTTCGGAATGGCTGCATATACACACGTGTATAAATATACACGTGTGCACTGCCTCGTTGATCATCGAGCAATTGAGGAGTAGCCACGAGGACCATCTCGACTCAGTGCACATATGAAAACAACTCAATGTAAAGTCAAACAAGTGAAACCAACATGCGTATATACACATCAAATAGAGTGGTCGAGAAGAACTGGAAATGTGCATAGCAATATGTACAAGCATGAATTACATGATATGCAACAAGTCAGCGTAGCAGGTCATATATACATATAACATTATGATGGCAAGCAACATGGTGCAGCCGAGACATTTACACACAAGATGGCCAAGCCATGAAAAATACTGGTTCATGAAAATGGCAACAGCAAAATCAATGTGAACAAATCAATAGAATGTTTAAGTACACAGTGCTGCTACCATAAAAGCAAGGTGATCGAGCATGTTTCAAGTCAGCAATGGAAAAAGGGAATGTGGTGCAACCATAGTGATCTACACAGTGGTGAATGATCAGCTCAGCAATACAATCAGTGGACATACATGTATATGATGCACACAAGTTTTGGTTCAGCATTACAGTGACTACATGTGGACAAGAAAAAGCAGTGATGAGTTTCAGCAACACATAAATGAAGAAACATATACACAGTTTATTTAAATGCAGTGTCAAAGTTTACATGCAGCATGAAAATGAATGAATGGTGCATTCTTATCAAAACTGGAGTGAGCATGCACATATGTACATAAGTAAGTGGTTCTACATGCGGGCAAATGGATGATGGGAGAAGCATAGTTCAGGTTCATGGTTTAGCAAAATGGTGCAACATGGTTGAGCCTAAAGTAATTCAAGAATACTCAAGCCGAGAAATGCATGCAAACACAAATGGCAAGACTGTTTTCAACAGTCCAAAGTAACACAAGATTTCAGGCAAGCACAACAATTTTGGAACAGGTGCAACAGATCTAAAGAAGTACAACAACACAAGAAGAGAGCCAAAGTACTTAGTGGAAACACACATGTTCCAGCTCATTGAAAAATTACAATATGGAAATTCGAGTACACACATGTTGCTAACAAGCAAGCTGTTTTTCACATGGTGTGTACATAGCAGATGGTACAAGTTAAAGTGCAAGGAGAAATATAAATACTCAAGTGACAAAGCCAGAGACAAAGTTCTTTTTCAAGTGTTAAGGAGCAAAAGTCAGTGGATACATACGTACGCTAAATTCAAGATATCAACAATCAACAAAGCAACTCTGATTGCCATACTTTCTGCCAAGAAATCACAAGTAAAAGGCAAGTATTCTTTTTGGGAAAATCATCAAAAGGGGGCCATAAAGCATTTCGAATTTATTCCAGAATTATATGAAGAATTAGTATATTGATTTGTGGCAAAAATCAATGCATATGTTTCCAGTTCAAATGACAAGTTGTAGAAGTCACAATGCTCATTTTGGGTAAGGAATAAATCCACAAATCAGAAAATGTTTCAAGGTATGCAAATGTGTGTGATTTCCAGAAAATCAGCAAATTGAAGAATCCAGATTTGGCATTCAAGTTTTTCAATTGGGCAATAATTTAAATGGGACAGAGAAAAAAATTTCCAGTTTTTATATGTAAACATACATGGACAAGTGGTTCTAGACATTCTAGAAATGATCCATTCAAGGATTCATCTTTGGAAAGAGTTTTCTAATCAATTCAAATCAGGAAATAAAAGGTTGGCAACAATTTAAGGTTTTCCAGAATTGACTTATCAAATTAAAGCCGAGCAAATCATTCAAGATTTCAGGGACAATCAATTTACAAAAATCAATTCAAGGTGATTTTATCAAGGACAACAAAGGAGGAAACACGAGAAAATCAGCCAAGTCAAATTTTGATGAAATCAGAGATTACTTGGGTTTCATTTACCCTACATATAACACCAATTACATCACTGGCAGAGCATCGAAAACACAAACCGTAATTCAAAGAGCAGATATCATTTCTAATCAAATTTACTTACTTCGAGTTTTCGATCAAGAGCCAGAGAAAGAAATCCCAAATCGATCGAAGAACAAGAGAACAACACACTTGAGAATCAGAGAAATATTTCCAGCAATAGACGATTTGATTTGGAGTTTTCGGAAACCCTAATCCCTCTTTCGGCTGCCCTTTTTTTTGAGACAAGATTGGGTGAACGCAAATACAAGTGGGTTGGCCTTTTTTTTTAAGGGCTAAAATTCAAAAGGGAGATTTATTTGTTTTAAATCTAGGGTTTCTCCTTTTATTTTGTATTGTTTCTTTTAATTTGTTTTGTAATCGTCCAAACAGTTTCTAGGTCTGTAAAATCTTGGGGAACCAGTTAGGATGTCAACTGGAAGTTTACTAGAGTCTGTAAAAACTAGGGTTACTGGTTATAGGATTGTAATCAGGGGAAATATGATCTAGGGGATTAGATTAGTCTTGGTTTTTGAGCGTAGGGTTAGAATAGGAGGGAGGGGTTCACGAGTTTACATAGTCTTGTAAGTGGGATCTGTTCTATCACCTAGTAGAAACCTTTGGAATGCAGCATTAGGCAGGGTTTTGCAGAAGTTGGGTATCTCGGTGTGTTATTTCCTTTCCGCTTTTTATTTCTGCTGCAATTTGTGATCTGTTTATTATTTACTATCCGGTCAGATTTTTAATTCAGTGAAAAACTATGAAAAACCCTATTCACCCCCTCTAGGGTTAATCTAGATCCTACAAGAGGCATAACGATAGGTATAACACCTTCGACCAAATCGATTCTAAACTCAATCTCACGATGCGGCGGCAGCCCTTTGACTTCCTCAAAGACATCTTTAAACTCATTAGCGATCAGCACAGATGACAAGTCTTCCTATGGAATCACAAGTGAATACAAATAGCTCACGAAGACACCATCTTTGGGCTTACATCGAATCAAAACCTTCTTCCCTTCCACATCCCTGACCCTCACATCTAGCTTCTCGCAATTCACTTTTGCCGCATACTTTTTGAGCCAATCCATACCCAAGATAATCCCAAACCAAGCGAAGTTCAAAACAAAGTAATCACACATAAAAGAACAACCATGACTCGATAACACAAGACCATGACAAAGCATACAAAGAATGGACGAACCCCTGATTGGATTGGTCACAACCAAAGGTCTTGCACAAATCTCGGGTTCCAAACTCAAGCGGTGCACAAGCTCATTATAAATGAAAGAATGTGATGCTCCAGTGTCAAACAATACACGAACTGAAACACCTCTAACTGAAAGAGTACGTTGGACAACGACACCCTTTCCCTTCTCCTCTGCAATAGGAGCTCTCGAAGAAGATGGTACATCCTCCAAAGCATAAGAATTCACAATCTTCTTACCCTTAGCTTCTTCGAGACAATCCTTCTTCTCATTTCCCGATTTTCACATTTGAAGCACTTCTTCTTAGCCTTGAGATTCTTGCAATCCTTGGAATAATAGCGCTTCTACCGGCAGTTGTAGCAGATCACTTTACATTTCTGCCACTTTTGGCCATCCTTTCCTTTTTGCTATTGTTGCTTTCTCTTCTTGTTGTTATTACCACCCTGCTGCGGTTTTAGTGCTTCCTTAGTTGCAACAATAACAACTTCCTCTTTTGGAAACAAACTCTCGTGTCTCGCAGCTTTTTCTACAAGCTTCTCATATGAATCATCAAGATGTTTGACCAATGGTCTCCCAATGTAGGTATCCAAACCCATCACAAACTTCTCGTTTTTCTGATAGGGTATGTCAATGTATGAATGAGCATATCTGGACAAGGCCTCGAAATCAGAAACATAATCAAGCACTGGTCGACTATTCTGTTTCAACTCCACAAATTTCTTGAACAAAGAAGACTTTTGAGCTATAGAGATAAACTTCATCTCGAACTTAACTTGGAATTTCTCCCAAGTTATCTCTTCTTCCCAAGTCTCAAGCATAACAAAATTCCACCATTCCACAGCCCTGCCCTGCAGCTGTCTTGATGCAAGCATCCTTTTAGTTGGATCTTCTATACCCAAGTCTCAAAAAATATGAGTACAAGAATCTAACCACCTCTGAACCTCTTCAGCCGGATTTGTTCCTTTAAATGGTTTTCCTTCCAGAGATGCATAGTCCTTGCACAACTTTACAAAATCCACTACCCCATGCTCTTGCACCCTTACATCTACCGCGGCTGCCACTGGAGCGGGTACCCTTCTCATGAATTCTTCCATCATGGCCTCAAACATGGCTGGGTAATCTGGTGTACCGCCATTTCCCCCTCCAATCATAGTTCCCTCCCTAGCCGTATTTCTTGTAGTACGTCGACTCATTCTAAATCTGCAAATTAGAATGATTAGCCTTTTACAAGAAAAACTACTAATGGAATCCAAACACTACTATACTATACACTAATATATAGTATACATCCAAATGAAATCTACAAATACATCTCCATACGTAATTACGTCTTAGAAATTTGGCTAAAATCGATAACCAGAGCTCTAATACCAAATGTGATGACCGACCATAACTCCTACACTTTAACAAGGGAAACAATGCACTGAAAGACGTGACAGGAAGCTAGGGATGATCATCAAGGTAAGATAACACAAGCGAGACATGTCATATAACACACAGTGCAAGGACAAAATAAAATAGAACATATACAACAGGTAATAATCGTGAAGCATATTTGAGCAGAAACTTCTAACTTTCAATACAACTAAAAAGTACATCCATACAACCGGATTACAACATATGTCTGCACAAATCTTCCTCGTTACAATACTCAGAGTCAAACAATAAACAATGAAAATACAAATACTATATAATAGAAAAGATAATACGTCGGCCTCCTGCTCGCCACCGAACTGCAACATTGTCATCACCAAGATATCACCTATCACCAGCCACCAAGTTTGCTCATCTGAAAATCGGATGAACAGCCCAAGATAATAAGAGGGAAACATTAAACCTTGAGTCAGACAACAATCTTAGTGAGCGATAAAACAACTATCTAACATCATGAACAAAGTATATGAGAATAGGGAGATTAACAAACCAATCTACCCTAAACACAAGAGAAGATCTCAACCCCATCTTCCCCACATCGGATAGTGATAGACTTTACTAACAAGCATTCAAACCATACATCCATGGGAATCAGAATAACCATTCATTCATGGAAATCAGAAGCAATCAAACAATAGCACTCATAACAACCAGATTATATGTGTATCACATGTAAACCATCCTAATTGAATTCGACATACCTCAAGCACAAGCCCTATAGGACTAAACCAATATTAGACAAGCACTCAAGAAACATCTCCTTTGACGTCGGCCAATCTACGTGAGATAGTACAACCAAAACATCCAACATCCATCACTGACTCTGTCTATCACTGCCAATCCTGCTTCGAAACCATCATTATTCGTATGACTGACAACAACACGCCATCAATTGTCAAGGGCCAGTGGTAAACCCCGGTTCTAGCAAGGAACCCATACTCTATACATCGAAATGTATCTAAGCCCGTTCGAGCTGCCCAGGGTACTCGACCATACAACTAAATCGTGTAACCCCTACTTTGAGTCTGCCAGAACCTACGAGAATGATAATTTCTCGGCCTTCGGTATCTCAAGTCGTCATCGACAGCGACCATCCAAACATTATCAACAAACTTAGAACACCTTTGAGTTGTCATCACATTCGTTGCATTACGACGAACAATGAACATATCACAACACTTCGACATTCTCACATGAATTCACTTCGAAGCCATAACTGAACCAAACATACACCGTTTGGTCGATACGCCATTCCATAGCATTTCCAGAACTTACATTACGAAAAACAAACCACAACACTCAATATTTATTCACATCATTTGTAAACGCTACCGCTTCGTTAGGTCATTCACGACCAGATCCACTAGTCCGACCCATGACCTAAGACACACCACGACCCAACGCTCTGACCAACCCGAGTTCCTTCTAACCCAAGGCGCACCAACGACCTGACTTAGGTCGTTCCTCCCCTAATGACCTGAATAGGTCATTCTCCTTTCTTAACCAAATTCTACGACCCAATTCCAACGACTTAACACCCACGACCTAACCCCCCTCGACCTAGCTTCTGTCTTGAACCACCCAAAGCTTCGCAAGAACGATACATAACCTAAATTAGGTCATTCCTCCTCCTTTGATTTAGCACCATTTCTAATGGTCTGAACTAATTTCCACAATCTGAAGTATTTCAACGGTCTAATCTTCAAATACACACTCTGACTCCATTTCTTGGTGAAGAAAAATGATATGACTTAAGAAAAACAACCTAACTGTAGATCTGACCAAAATAGCTCCAAACTTGACCAAATCTTCGCCAAACGACAATATCGATGAAATCCACTCATCCAAATCAATAATGAACATTCAATAACAACATCAAAATGGCAATTATCATCAATAATCATAGAAAATGTTCTAAATCATGATAAATCGATAGTAAACTAAAATGATGGATCTAACTTGCATAAATATATGAATAACATAAGAAATACCGGTTTTAAGTTTCTAAATTAGATCCTATGCTGATTCATATGGAAATGCACTTACCATGATGTAGATATAAGTAGAAACAACTAGAAAATGATGAAATTATGATCAAACAACTCATATACATGATTGAATCCGTGTGAGAGATGCATTTCACCCACCAATTTTCCAAAACAGCACAAAATCAGTGAAACACGAATCCGAACAGCGGAGATTAAACTCCAAACTTTGATGAAATCTCTCCTCTCTCGATGTAGATCTAACTTCAACCAATGTAGATCTTCGATTCTCTTATGTAGGTCTAGAATTTTAATGGTGGAATGGTGTATGTGATCGAGCTAGGAGGATCACGAGCTCAACCAAATGAGAGAATGAAGAAAGTAACCCTCTCTCTATGCCTCTAACCCCCTATTTATAGCCTCCCACTAACCCACTAATGGATTAAACACCTGAACAACAAACTGTGAAACAAAAAAACAGCAATTCCTCCTAAACCGCTGAATCAAATCTTTAATGTGACTACTCTACGGAATTGGCAACACCATTTCCTTTCCAATGAGACCAACCCCGGACCTGATTTGATCCCAGTCAAAAGTTATTCCCTATACAAGACTGACAGTGGAAAAATGGTCACAAATAAAATTGGTAAAAATTATGGACATGTCTTACATCCCCATAAACAACATATGAAAATATGAGAATGATCCAACCCTCAGGGAATAAAAAATATATTTTACGATTCTTTGATACATAAAATACGGGTTGTTACATATAACCTTAACATAAACATATTATATGTATATCAAATATATATATATATGTCCATGTTGGTGCATGTCCATGTTGGTGACAAATCATCAATGAACATAAAAAAGTATGTGGAACCATTTTAGTACTAGTAGATTTGTGATTGCATACATTAATACGCATCAATCTAATGAGTTTGTCAACTCCTATGATGCTCCAACTAAATAAGTGCATTGCCTTTAAGTATTCAAGATACAGTTAACCAATATCATATGATTCATAATCATATGATAGACCTGTTTCTTAAATTTGTGGCTTCTAAATGATGTCAGATACTTCCATATTTTCAATGCATCATTTTTTGTATGACAACAAACGTCACATTTTAATTTTATTTCATATTATTCGTATTAAAGTTTATTTAAGTCAATTTTTTTATTCGATACCAAACATAGTCGTTATTTCGTAAACAATGTTTGGTGTGTTTTACCAAAAAGATTTCTACAATATAATGTAATAAGTATGTGTATGGCAAAGTCCCACTATGTTTGCTATTTTATTATGACAAGATATTAAATTTGAAGATCTATCATTTACCTAATATAGTTTATATATTTCATATAATATAGTTAGCTTACAATGGAGAGTTTAGTGATCGAATATCTTGAACTTATAGAAATAAATCTCACATAAATCAATTTACATTATATGATCTTTTATAATCAATCAAATTGAAATTTGATCTCATGGTATTATTTATTGGTTCATTTTTAAATGAACTAACTTCGTCCAAGTATCGTACACTATGAATTTTGACCGTTCACCATATAATATTTATATGCAACAGTATATGGATCAAATGTCCATAATCTTGTATGGCATCAAGTGTTCAGAACTCCTATAATGCAAAGTATGGTCTTGACCAAATAAACAAGTAAGCGACTATAAAATGTGTTAAGTATTTGTAAAACTATGCCCTTGCATGAGTATAGAAAAAACCACATGCAATAATCATTTATTAGTAGGTATATTATATTTATTAGTTTCTAATAAAGTTCATATTTAATATCTTAAATGAAAAAAAATTTACTAATTATTTTGGAAGCACAAATTTACTAATATAAATAATTATAATGTTACATAATACATAGTTTTACAATATTAGAAATGGTTACATGTTATCATTTCATTTTTCTAATAAGACTCCTACTTGTCTTTCCTGTTTCACCAGACCCTAAGAAAAAATGCGAAAGACTCTCAATCATTTGTGGGTTTTAGGACTTGTTTGGCTTGGTATTTTGGCTATGAGTTTGTTCAGTTGATCACAGCCCTGCAAATGATGGATAATTCATTATAGGTTGTATCTCATACATCTCCTAACTCTTTGGTACCTTATCCTAAACTCATTTAGACATTGAGTTTGCTTAAAAATCAGAAGAGATTATTCACTCATACCTACCATGTCGTGATGGCCTAGTATAGTATAAGTATCCTAAATTTTCTGAACAAATACATACAGTTATCTTACCTCGATTATTCAATA
The DNA here is from genome assembly GCA_030737875.1 of Allium sativum. Classification (NCBI taxonomy): domain Eukaryota; kingdom Viridiplantae; phylum Streptophyta; class Magnoliopsida; order Asparagales; family Amaryllidaceae; genus Allium; species Allium sativum. The sequence continues at coordinate 1,036,817,414 of CM060916.1, read as the reverse complement.
TATTAATAGTGTTACATAAAACATCCCTAGCTTGAGTTTGCTCAACAACCAAGAAGTATGCAAGTAATATATATATATATATATATGGTTAATCTTCAATATATTCCATTAAGATATCAGCTTATGTAATAATATATTACTAATGAAATATACCTGTTATTCAAGTGTCAAACACATCTGAAATTATGGTATGTATACATTTGCATATGTATTTAATTCATAAGTCTATTAGGGTTTATTTAATGTTTCATATTTAATTTATACATTATTAAAGTATAAGTTCCATTATTGTATAATTTTTATATTTTATATTACTTATATAATAGTCTTATGTATATTATCACATTAGTTAAGTAGTTTTAATTAATTTTATATTAATATAACATTTATATTCAATATTTATTATATATTATGACCTTTATAGTATAAAAGATATAACATGTGTGTGTGCTTATTGTTTAACTAATTAACTTTAAGTAATTTACTTTATTAATTAACCTTTAATCAATAAATATGAATAATTACCTTTAATTTATTTATTTAATTAAATAATTTAGCTGAGTTGTATTAATTTCAAAATTAGTCTTGTATACATATACACACGTACTTATGAAATTTTAAACATTTATAAACAACATAACATGTATCATAACATATAATACATGTACATATATTAGTTAATTAACCCATTTAATTAACTTATTTGTATTAATCTCAGTAATAACCTATAAATTTCAAAAAAATGTTATAGATGTTTTGATGAATATATTAAATTAGACATTTATAATATGTATATTCTTTATTTTAAACTTAGATTTTTAAATTATTATTTTTAAATTTTATATTTCAAAACAACTTTAAACTTTTATATTATAGATTTAAAATATTAGTCTTTTTTTTAATTTAAGTTTTATATTTAATATTTGTTTTAGATTTTCAAATAATCTTGGGAATTAGCCTAAGGCTTAGTATAATTTGGGCCTTTTTTATTAGGGAAACACTTTTGGGCTTACATGACTTTTCAGGCCAATTAGTTAAAAAAGTAGGACATGGTACTTGATTACCTAATTTCAATCCTAAATACTACTTTCTGGACACTTTTCTAAGCATGCAAACTTAATGATTTTCCTTATCGTGACTAATTTAAAGCGCATACGCTATTGGCCTCTAATACTATTGTTGCTCCTGCCTGAATTCCTTTGGGGTGATAGAACTGGGTACCTCACAGGTGAGTTTTACATGCAGCCTCTGATTAGCGCATCCATCACAAGACATGTAGAGGAAAGAGTTGATACTTCATCACATATCACAATGTGAGAACCCCTTTCATGCTAGTTTTAGGGTCCAAACTTGGGACATCCAATGTGTCAGTTGATGCCTTAACCAACCTCACGCTTATAACATTACTGGAATTGGGCTAGCATGTGACATCGCTTACCCCTTAGTATTACTAATTAAGGTCATACTAAGAAATGTAGAGGGTTTTAGGTCAAAAGAAACTAATTACACAGACTAAGATTTACATGACATAAAACAAGCATAAGGGAAACACTTATTTTTCGATAAGTTGTTATTACAAAATAATACTTTACATAAGATAAGTTATAATACAAAATATATGCCTTACATAATCTCTGCTCAAATTAGAATATATAATAATACAATTCCCCTCTCAAGTACAAATCTTGACCATGATAAATAACTATCATAAAATTAAGTACACCAATCAGGATATTTGACATTAATCTTCCAAAGCTGCTAGTATCTTTCAATTCCCTGCAATGCGAGCCTACTAGGGTTAAGAAAAAGAAAAAAAAGAATGGATCAGACATAAAGTTAGGTGAGTGATCGAATTATTAGCATGATTGAGTAACATAGGAAAATAGACTCATTAACATATCCAATGTCAGATAGGGTAAGTGTCCGTGTACAACTACAAAAGGTATACATACTGAATGATGCACAAGGAAATATACTTGGACCATACAAGTATAGTTTTGTTCGACTTCTTATCTATTTCAATTAGTCCTGATTTTTCCACTTTCTCAGTTATTGAAGATAGTGAACATGATCCTAATACTACCCATCAAATCGACTACTAGTCTACCATCTAATTAGGTAGCTTATGCCATTATGTATCTTGGGCTCTATCTGACCTGATACATCAGTAAATACATAACATAAACACTATTGGATGCAACAGTGACTTATTTTTCCTCTTCCACGCGCATGCATGCTCATTGCATCAGAACGCACCCGTACAGACTCTGTCTCTATTGAGTACTTATTTACCCCTAATCAGCATAAGCGTTCCCAGCCTCAATCACCCTCCGTTGTGAGAACTTCAGTGATAAACCTGAAAGGAAATGCTACTGATACGAGTCCTTATGTGATGACCCCAAATCCCGTTCCACGGTGACAAGGGTAATCTTTGGAATGTAACGCATAAATAGATAACAGCAGAATAGAAATATATAAATACACCAGATAATGTACAACAGAATACACTGGATAAACATAATCATCAAAATTACACACTATACATGATCATACTTAGTACAAAATACATTTTCATCTTTACATAAAATGTCTACAGCGGAATCAAAACATAATTTGTACAACAGGAGCTGAACAACATAAAAAGAAAGAAGTGATAGAATCCATCTTCAGCTCCATAGCTATCCAGAAAGAGCCTGCTAAAACCTAAATACAAGGCTGCCCGCGTAGAAAATAGGGCACCCGAGTTTGCAAGTGAAACAAACTACGAGTCAGTCATGGGACTGGTATGAGAAATCTACTTAACTTATTTAATACTAAGGCCAATCACAGGACCACGCCGCTAACGCGGAACGGGTTTACTCCATTGGATTGCCAGTGCTTAAAACAATTAAATCATTTAAACATCGTAAGGCTTTTTATAAAAATGAAGCTACTATAAGATTCAGTTCCCATCACACAATGCAACGCAAACCGGAGGATAGAGTTTTACCATATAATGGCCAAAATATGCTAGATACGTATAAAACAAAAGAATTTGATATTATTACTAGTGTTTATATGTTTCAAAAACAATTTCAATTATAAGTACCAATCATAGACGGCATGGGTACCATGTATCATGTCGCCTTATATAGGTTTACAATCAAAACCGCACGATGTCGTATTTGGAAATTGGATTTCCGTCATAAACCAAGGCAAGGGATCATCCTTACCGCTTCGAGACTGTCTAGCTCGAGCCTCAGGAACAGCCGCAACTGCACCTTGGATCTTCAGGGTCGGTCCACACGGAGTGGATTAAAATGCCTGAATACTACGTTTTCCCGCCCTATGGGGCGTAAACTGGTCATATACCGACCAAGCCATCGGCCCTGTAGCGACCGATATAACCGAGGCACCTCGCTATCCATCATCCACATAAGTAAAATTTCCGGGCATGTCAAACCCAAAACACCACTCCTAGCTAGAAGGAAACGCATACTCTTTCTGCAGTCCTCTCCCGTTTCTGGTCCATACCCGGGTGTGAGGCTCGCAAATCAACGCTAGACACAAAGCTAACTGTTTAAATCGTGCTTTGATCATCAACCTTAAGGCTCTGATTTAAAAAAAAGCCTTGATCACAACATCTTTGTGTGCCACGTCGTCAATCTACAACGTCAGACACACATCCATTTACAAGTCTGTTCTGGGTCTGAACGAAACCGGAGGCACCTTATTCCTCTCCCGTATGTCCAATACAGGAGAGAGGCCCTCGCACATCCGAACGATCAACAAGTACGTCCAGACGACCACCACTGTAACCCCTTCAGGGCAGCAACTCCCATCAAAGGCATCAATAGCCATCCATTCGATGTGAAGATCATTGGTCTTGCACCGTCTTCATATCTTCGACTTCTAATCGTCGACCAACTATTTGAAATGAGAATTAACTCGTCCTTTTCAAATAATTCACATATATTTAGAATTCAAATCAATTCATATACTAGTTAAATTATTTGACATCTATAATTCAGTTCATTAATGTAATTTTCACATCAAACACATTCAACCATCAAATATCCTCTAAACCGAGTAAATTCAGTTTATTTCCATTCCATATCGTTTAAAATATTTTATAACGATTTATAGCTATTTTTATTTAATTATTATATATCAATTTATTCAAACGACGCTTCAGGCCATAACGCGACCGTGGCGCTGTCTTCCTCCAGACTTGATTTACACATATCTAAAAATCTAACCGTTGGATCTTTACATATTTTATATCATTGTAAAGATCTTTTCAAAGCGGATCCAACGGTTCTAGTTTTAGGAAAATCCGATGGTCGGATCTCCAGTACAATCATTTGAAGTTACGATTTCAAAATACGAACTTCAGGGTCGTTATTCCATTTAATTTAATTATATTTATATATAATAATATAATCCATTCTGGTGCTTTTTTCATTCAGATTTGAATTTAACATTTCTCAAAATCTAATCGTTGGATCTTTACAAATTTGGTGTCGTTGGAAAGATATTTCCAAAGCGGACCAAATGGTTTCGATTTCGGGAAAATCCAATGTTCGGATCTCCAGCAATAATCGTTTAAAGTCACGGTTTCAAAATATGAAATGTAGCTACGTTATTCGATTTATTTTAATTATATATGTATGTATATATATATAAATATAATCCGTTCTTCGATTTCCAAACCATTTCCATTTCATATATTTAATAAAAATAATATTTTTTACCCAACAAAAATTTATTTCAACACATGACTATTTTTAACACATCGTATATGTTATAAAAATTTGATTTTTATTGTTAAAACAATTTATTTAAAACATGGTTATTATTAACACTTCGTATATATTATAAAAAATGTGTTTTTTATTGTTAAAACAATTTATTTCAAACATGGTTATTTTTAACACTTCGTATATACTATAAAAATGTAATTTTTATAGTTAAAACAATTTATTTCAAACATGGATGTTTTTAACACTTCGTATATACAATAAAAATGTGATTTTTATAGTTAAAACAATTTATTTCAAACATGGTTATTTTTAACACTTCGTATATACTGTAAAAATGTGATTTTTATAGTTAAAACAATTTATTTCAAACATGGTTATTTTTAACACATCGTATATACCATAAAAAATGTGATTTTTATAATTAAAACAATTTATTTCAAACATGATTATTTTTAACACTTCGTATACATTATAAAAAATGTGATTTTTATAGTTAAAACAATTTATTTCAAAAATGAAGATTTTTAGTGATTCATATATATTATAAAAATGTGATTTTTATTGTTAAAACAATTTATTTCAATCATGAATATTTTGTATACTTCTTCTACATGATAAAAATGTAATTTTTATCTTTCAAACATTTTATTCGTCTTATGAATATTTTCCCAACACATGAATATATTTCAATGCATGAATTTAGATCAAACACATGAATCTTTCAAAACATTTCGGCACCATAACGGCAGGGTAGTTAAAACCGGCACCGTCCCGAGTACGGCTCCTCGCTCTACCTTAAAGCCTCGCAGCTTTTGATAATGGGGATTTCAATATCTAGTTCGTACGCAGACGAATTTTCCCATAAACTAATCCTATTGGGATTTCAACCACAATCAATCATATAAACCATTCATATTTATCAACCAAATTTCACATCAACCAAAATCCAAACAATCACAACCAATATATATCGTCCATGGTCTGTGGACGAGGGGAGTGTATATATATATATATATATGCATATAAATGTATTTCGATTTCATTTCTATATCATTTCAATTCCATTCAACGCACATATGATTTTTACAATGCATATATAACTTACACATCGCATATACAACTTATACAATACTTATACATGAGGTGTACAACGCTTATATAACTCATACATCGATTATATAATTTATACATCGTCATTCCATATCGTTTATAATTCAGAAATCTCACAATGGGTTCCACTCCTCCAAAAATTGTAGGAAGCTCCAAAAATTCTCCGGTCTCTTCTAGAATGTAGAAGACGTCCACACGAGTCCAATGTCTCTTGTTTCACTGGATTTCGACTACATAGCAAAAAAATATGATTTTTATTGTAAAATCATATTTCGTAGCGCTTTAAAGTGCTATAATCTATTTTAAATTATAAAGGTCGTACCTTTATGAATTTGTTTGAAACTAGGTTTCGATTTATCTGGGAATCCGTGCAGCGTGGTGACGATCAGAGGGGGCCACCTTGGAGAGCTTGGAGAGGCGCCTGGACGGAGGGTGGAGCGGTGGTGATCGATCGCTAGACGAGGGAGCACGGCGGCGATGAACGGAGGAACTTCCAGGCGTCGATCCGGCTTCAATACTCGACGAAAAAATGCAAACCCTATATGGATGTGTAGATCTTGAAGAGCACTACAAAATCCCTAACTGAAGCCCTCGATTTTATTGAACGGATTAAAAGAGAAAGAGGAGAGAAGGCTGGAGTTCAATTCCGTCGTTGGACAGTAAGGGTCGAGGAGAGAGAAGATGGAGTGGAGAATTATGATTGGCCCATAAAATATTTTTAATTATTTATTTCCAAAAATACCCCTTTCTCTTTACGAACTCCAATTCAAACCCAACGACTGTCGTCCCTAACTAAATACCCCCATTTCGAACACAATGGAATATGTTTTGTAAGCCTGTTCAACTGTTTCAGTCAGTTATTCTTCAAATTAAAATATAAAATATTCAATATTTGATTTGAACGTACATTTCAATTTGCGGGGGCCACATACTGTTTCCAAAAATTCCAGAAAAATAAATCTAACTATGTTTTGACGAAACGGTCCTAACAAAACTGATTTCATCGAATTTGGAGACCGTTTGAAAAATGGCCATTTTCTGGTCGATCCAAATTGACTGAAATTAACCAAACACATTTTCTTTTGCCACGTTCACATATTAACTCCAAAAATCATGAAATCTGAAACCTAGCAATAATTTGACATCCCGGATCCAACAAAAGTGGTTTCGTCGAAAACGGAGGTCGTTTGCAAAATGGCTATTTTCAAGGGCTATATAAACTCCATAACGACCTTTCTGAAAATTCATTTGGTCATAACTTTTGATTCCCGGTATGAAATTTTGATTTTCCAGATTCGTTAGAAATATATTCATAAACAGATTTAAATATTTTTGGTTTCACTAAAATCTGTTTTATTTTGCACCCGGTACAGTCAGTCAAAGTTCGAATTCAAATTTTCAAACTGCCTCACCATTTCAGGCTTTGTTTTATAATTAAAATAAATATATTTATTTTCCAACATCGATTCAAATAGACTTTTGGTTGTTATTATTTAAAATAATTTATTTTAAATATTCAAAATCAACTAAATAGCCAAATTAAATTTTTTAAATTGGTTCAGATTTTCCGTGTTGTTACAATCTCTCCTAATTAAAATCTTTTCGTCCCCGAAAAGGAACGAAGCCGAAAGTTGTTTAACTAGCCAACTCAACTTTCATTCTGGTTTTCATTCTTCAACTTTTCAGTTTCTAAGAATTTTCTAATTCTTCAAAAATTTGGCTAACGCCCTAAATTTTCGAATTTTTTTGCCATAACCTCCTTTGTACGGGAAGGGGTTTGGAAATTTATTGGGCCGTATTAGGTACCCAATAAATCCTAACAAGCATACACATATTTATAGTGATATATTTTGGTGTCCACAGGGGAGTGTGTATAGATCATAACTCCAGAGAATAAATTCTCGTCACCCTATAAATAGTTTTTGTGCCTTAATGACCAGAGAGAAGTGTTTATTGTCATCTCCAGACCCGGGTGGGGTTTTTATTAATCTGCAAATTTACCGTTATAATTTATATAGTCCATGTCTGTCTTCTGTTCAACCTGTAATATAGTCATCACCATACAAGCCTCTCACTTGTATGGTAAATCTTCAACCTCGCCACATAAGCTCCAAATGCTTATGTGGTATATGATAGAGTATGCTATCTTCAAGAAGTATGCCATGTAGTGCAGTTCAAAATTAATTGTTACTATCCTATGGCGACTTTTATTATTACACACAGAACAACCAGCACTCCGTATCCAATGGCATTCACAGGAGTTGATATAATAATAAAATTGCACATCCAACTCATTAAGGTTTACCTATTTTGTTGGGCACGCAAAAAAATTCTTTACTCAACAGCAAATCCATTTACCTATTCAAACATATATAATATACATGTATATATTTCTATCTATTTCAATCAGTTCAATCTTTAATTTAATTGCATAAATTTACATTTCGTTTTCTTATTGATTAAATTAGATATCATCCCAATAATTTGATTAATCAAATTCTTAATTGCACAACACATACAACTATCAATTTATTGATTAACTTTTCAAAAATATAGTAATTAATTCATATACTCTTTTAAAATCATTCAGACTATATAATTAAAATTTCACATCCATGAAAAGGAAACAACAACAAAGTAGAAAATAATACGGAAATGCAAAATATGGTAAATGTACCTTGCACCGGAGTTAATCAGAGATATCCACCTTGCAATTGGGATAGCCTTTCTTAATGCTCTCCTCGGTATCCAAGTACAGTCTCGCGGATCTCCACTCCATTGCACTTTGACTAAGTGAACCTTCTTGTTCCTCAGCTCTTTAGTTTCTTTGCCAATAATCTTAATCAGTTCTCTCCTCACTGCCAATTCTGGAGTAATTTCCAAATCTTGTTGCGCGGCTTCTTCCACGACTAAGTCTGGATCATGCACATGCTTTTGAAGTTGAGATACGTGAAACACATCATGTACTCCAGGCAACCAATCAGGCAATTGAACTCTATAAGCGAGAGTTCCAATCCATTCAAGCACAAGAAATGGACCAATAAATCTGGGCGCCAATTTCCCTGACTCCTATCATTGGAAAAACCCTTAGATACACATAGTCACCAACAACAAATGATAAATCCCTTCTTCTCGAATTTGCATAGCTCTTCAGTCGGCTTTGAGAGGCTAATAATCGTTTCTTAATGAAATCGACTTTATCTACAGCTTCGCGAATCATATCGGGTCCCAATACAAGTCTGTTACTAGGTTCTACCCAACAAGCGAGAGATCTACACGGTCTACCATACAATGCTTCGAATGGTGACATTGTCAGGCTCGCATGGTAGCTGTTGTTGTATGAGAACTCAGCCAAATGCAAGTGGTCTTCCCATGATCCGCCAAAATCAATAACGCACGCCCGCAATAAATCTTCTAGAATATGATTCACCCTCTCAGTTTGGCCATCTGTTTGAGGATGATAAGCGATGCTCAGGTTTAGTTTCATTCCCATTTTTTCTTGGAATGCTTCCTAGAATTTACTAGCAAAAATGGGGTCATGATCACAAACGATACTCATGGGAACTCCATGAAGTTTAACAATTTCTTTAAAATAAATCTGTGCCAGACTCTGAGTGGTTCTATTTGATTTGACAGGTATAAAATGGGTGATCTTCGTGAAACGATCTACGATCACCCAAATACTGTCATTTCCTTTCCTGGTTCTGGGCAAACCATCTATGAAATCCATAGAAATCTATTCCCAATTCCAACTTGGAATTTCCAACGGTTGCAACAATCCTGTGAGTTTATGTTGATCGCTTTTGACTTACTGACAAGTAGAACACTGACCAACGTATAAGGAAATGTCTCTTTTCATCGATCTCCACCAGAAAGTGCGTTTGATATCATTATTGTAACACCCCTAAGTCCCAAATCGTGGAAGCCTGTGTGAAGTGGGTACTTATATAGTAGATCCCATCTCTTACTAACGCCGAGGCCTTTTGAGGAACAAAACCCCACACCCATACGGTGGCTAAGTTGGGGACAATATCTTGCGTGAACGGAGGTGCGGGCTGTTACAGTGGTATCAGAGCCAATACCCAGCCGGAATTGTGGCTCCTGTGTGGACCGCAGCGCCTGGGTGAGGTGTTTGTGAGCCAACGGGGACGTTGGGCTCTGTAGGAGGGGAGAATGTAACACCCCTAAGTCCCACATCGTGGAAGCCTGTGTGAAGTGGGTACTTATATAGTAGATCCCATCTCTTACTAACGCCGAGGCCTTTTGAGGAACAAAACCCCACACCTATACGGTGGCTAAGTTGGGGACAATATCTTGCGTGAACGGAGGTGCGGGCTGTTACAATTATACATTTTGCTCACTCCTGGATGGATACTTAGTTGTTTGCGAACAAATTATACAATTGTAAAATCCGTTCGTCTTTCCTAAACAACAAGGATTGTTGTAGAGGGTGTCGAACTCTGGGACCAAATTATTTTATTAATAAATCCTATCAAGTTATCCCTAACTTTTGATTGGTTGAAAACAAAGAAAATAGCAGAAATTAAATAAAAGAGAGTTTTAACAATAAGTGAAAGCAATTAGGGGATAATGACATAGATCAAATTCATAATCATCAATAGCCAAAAGATTAACCAGATCTAATACATGTTTCTGTCACAAACATGAATCAACGATAATAGGTTTTTAGAAACAAATATGTAAATAACGACAAGCATAGCCTATGCAGGAGCTCAGCTCTACAACCATAGGCTATCAGGACAGATTCACTATTTTATTTCTAAAACCCTAAATATTAAATCTAAATCTGATAAGTGTTAGATCGAACTCGAATATACCCTGTGAAGGAGCACAACTCTTAAACGACACATGGTATGAAGGTTCAGATCTAACCCTTAGTTCATATCTAGATCTACATAAATGAAGTTCAAATCTTTTGGCTATGCGATTCATATTGAATCATATCTATTAGCGTCATCACCCCCTAATCAAAGAGGATTAGCTAGACATAGCTAAAGAAGAAGAAAAACAGAAATTAAATAACAAGAACATAAATAAAACTAAAACTAAATAGAACAGAGGAAGAAGAATGATTTTATTCCAAGAAGAGAATTACAGAAAAAAACCCAATGTGTTCTACAATGAATGAGATACAATGTATTTATAGCTGATATTACAAAGACTACTTGGCAAATTCCACAATGTGGGACTAAAGAATTAGCCCAAATGACACATAAGCTAGTGTGAACGGAGTTGTAGAGTAAGAGGCCTTGTAAGTGAGCCAGTGTGAACGCGTGCAGTGCATGAATGAGAAGCCTTGCAAAGGAGCTAATGTGAACGCTACATGAGTGAAATGGTCTGCAATTGAGCCAATGTGAACACAATATGAGTCTTTAGTGAGCCAAATCTACCCAACTGAACTCTATTTGCAACCGTTCTTCAAGCTTTAAACTCTTCAAGCTTTAGTAATTTTAACTTCACTCTTTTTCAGCAAATTCTTCATGCTTTATTCATCAAATGCTCTAAACCATGATTCTTGTCAACAATCTGAAAACACAGCTATAAATACACAATATCAATTATTTAAAAGATAAAATAAGATAAATATGCGGATAAAATATATACATTTACGTGTATATCAAATACCCCCACACTTATCTTTTTATTCGTCCTCGAATAAACTAAACTAAGATATGTCACACTTTCGTAGGAAACACGATTGCATTTAGCGTATGCAACAAGCCGTTAAACCCCTAGGTATCCCTAGTAGGACGAGTGTTGTCTCGTGAGGGTTTTCAGCGGATACTACCCACAAAATCCAAAGCGTCTTATGTACGCGGATTAATCAAACAATATACTTAAGGTCTTTCATATTCCAAGGACTTTACCTGACTTCAATAATAACGGTTCAATCCCAAATTGTCCATCCCATTGTTGGTGCAAAAAATGAATAAAAATTTTCAAGCTGAATCGTAATTCCTTGATAACACTGTAATTGTCTTGAAGGTTAAGAGCGTGGTGTCAACCAAAGTTCTACACATCGACAATGTGCACCCAATCATTTCTTTATTCTTTTTTTTTTGTTTGAATAATTTTGCACCAGTGTAACTGCAATGTATTGGATGTGAGTTATGCATAGATGAAGGAGAATTTTGTAAGTTCTAAAAATGTTATAGATAAGAGGGCAAGTGTATTAGTTGAACTTTGTAACACCCCGAATTTTAGTTAATACTAAAATTCACTAATTACAGGATAAATAATCACAGATGTGGGAATTGGGGGTAACGGGCTGTGTCATTGCGTTCGTCTCGGAAAAATACGCGAAATAGAGTCCGAGTTTTCGAGAATCGGAGTCCGTATGGCCCGGTTATGGCCCAAAGAAGTTTGCAGAAAAATTAAAGCTAAAAACAGATTTAAAAATTCAAATTCAGATTTCAGAATAGAACCAGCGGGGTCAGGCGGGAAAATTCCCGCCCTAACCATGTCGACAGGACTGTCGACAGGCCTGTCGACAGGGGGGTCGACTTGCCTGTCGACTTGCCTGTCGACACGGCGTGTCGAACCAGAGGGCTTGGGTGCACCAGATCTGGTTTTCTGGCTAGGGCTGGGCTGGGTTCTAGAGATTTCCTAAATCTAACGGACCTAATCTAATCTAGGGTTAATCTAAGGGCCTAAAACACTCACTTAATCTATAAATACACCCTAAACCTACCCTAATCCATACTAAAAATAGAAATGATGGCCTCATGCCGCCAAAATCAAACTTGAGAGAGCCTCCACTAATTTATGAAGGAAGTTGCAAGCTAATCAACCTCTAATCATTATCTTCTTCATATTTAGCAACTAGTTCTACTTCATAAGTTGGCTAATCTTGGTTTTGGTGAGTTTCTATCACTTTAACATCAATTGCTAAAGTAAGTAGATTGGGTGTAATGAGACTTATGGTCTTAAATGCGGATTAGTGAGTTTGAATCATTTGTAATGATATGCTACTCTACGTTTTCCTATGTTTATGCATATTTAATAAATGGGTTTATGCATGTTTAATAAGTGGGTTTATGCATGTTTAATAAGTTGGTTTATGCATGTTTAACAAGTGGGTTTATGCATATTTAATAAGTGGGTTTATGCATATTTAATAAGTGGGTTTATGCATGTTTAACAAGTGAGTTATGCAAGTTCATATGCAAGTTACGTGTATGATGTTATGTAAGTTATGTGTAGGTTGTTATGAACTTGCATACACGTAACTTGCATATGAACTTGCAAGTTATGTACATGCCTAAAGTCAAGTACAATATCCATCAAAATAAAGAAGTACATAATCCCACTCTCTCATACAATAGCCAAGACAAAAGAAAAGATAACTGGGTAACTGGAGCTTTACATCTATCCAAGCTCCTAAAGACTGGAACAGCAATCCGATCAAGCTCCACTACTGCTAGGATCCACCGTAGGACCTGAGGGTTGGGAAAAAAGATAAAACAACGGGGTCAGATATAAGTCTGAGCGAGTCCTATAACTTTAACAATACAATCATTAAAGTAGCCAGAGAAGACATAAACTTGACCTACGGTAATGTCTGGGGATGAATGGCTACACTAAGCAGCTTGGTAGACTTAGGATAAACTAAGATAACTGTAAAGACGTATCTACCCACCCAAGGATAATTACTAACTGCACCACACCAGTCATTCCTACTCAAAGATTGATCCCACCCAAGGACTTAAAAGAAAGATATAACTAGTAGTTTCATGTACCCTTAGCTGACCACATAGGTGCCGTCTGCCCCTATCTCCACTAGGTGTACCCCACTACTCCCCAAGCGATCGGCTCCCTACCGTAGATACCCGTGCTGGTCCCACAGTGGGGTGTATCACTCCCCTAAAGTGGCAACCCAATACTATCAACGGTGCACGGCTTATACCTACACGATGCAACAACGTCTTACCTACCAGCCCAGGTCCACACACGCATATGAAACCCGTTGGACTTGCGTTGCCACCGCTAACCCGTTTTGGCCTCTTATAGTCAAGCCCAGTACGCGTGTCCCGTCCTCGACATGGGTCGAGCCCAATAAGATACATATGGGTTACTGGTTGAAATGGGCCCCCACAAGCTACCCACCTAGGCTTGTCTCTTTATCTAGTGCATCCCACTTAACCCTTTAATCATGTTTAATTTACATGTTTCCACTTTGGTTAAGTATTCTAATCGTATTTTCTATTGCCACCCAAGGCAACCACTAGATTTCCGCATGCCACCCAAGGCACCCACTTAACCCCTCATGTCCCTCTACATGCTAATATGGTTAAGTGTTTCTTAATTAATTAATTAAGATCATGACCTCATAAAGACCTCTCACATTAGACCATCTTTTTATGACTGCTGGATATGCCGGTTGGTTCCGGGCAGACTTCTGCCATAAAAAGGCCCAACCTCGTGTCTTTACTTTAATCACGTATTTAATTTATGACTAAGACCTCTCACATTGGGCCAATCATTTGTAGCCGCTGGATGGCCGGTCAGTTCCGGGCAGACTTCCGCTACAAAAGGGTCCAACCTCGTGTCTTAGTTGATTAATTACACCTAATTAATCACCCCCATAATTAATTATCCCTAATTAATTACACATTTTTCATAACATGGGTAGACCTAACTCAATAGGTAAATTCCCATGGGGTAGACCTAACTCAATAGGTAAATTCCCACTTATGTTAATTTATTTTTATGGTATGCTTAATCATACCCAATCATACTTTTATTAACATATTTAATAAGTGGGTTTATGCATGTTTAACAAGTGAGTTATGCAAGTTCATATGCAAGTTACGTGTATGATGTTATGTAAGTTATGTGTAGGTTGTTATGCAAGTTCATATGCAAGTTATGTATATGCTTAAATGCAAGTTTAACATGATATGCAAGTTATGCATGCTTATGCAAGTATGTGAATGCTTATGCAAGAATGTGAATGCTTATGCAAGTTATGTACATGCCTAAATGCAAGTTTAACATGATATGCAAGTTATGCATGCTTATGCAAGTATGTGAATGCTTATGCAAGTTATGTGTATGCTTAAATGCATGTTTAACATGTTATGCAAGTTATGAGAATGCTTATATGCAAGTTCAACATGTTATGCAAGATATGTGTATGATAATATGCAAGCTCATATGCAACATGTTATGCAAGATATGTGTATGATAATATGCAAGTTTGGGTTAAATGTAGTTGGGTTAATATATGCTCATATATGCAAGTTGACATCCTCTTAACCCATGACAAAGTTATATGCTAAGATTTGGTTAAACCCATGATATTTGTGATGGATCTTCCCTTTATTATGTCATGAAATGAGAACGATTTACGTGGGGAACGATGGGGTTAATAAATATGTTAATAAAAGTATGATTGGGTATGATTAAGCATACCATAAAAATAAATTAACATAAGTGGGAATTTACCTATTGAGTTAGGTCTACCCCATGGGAATTTACCTATTGAGTTAGGTCTACCCATGTTATGAAAAATGTGTAATTAATTAGGGATAATTAATTATGGGGGTGATTAATTAGGTGTAATTAATCAACTAAGACACGAGGTTGGACCCTTTTGTAGCGGAAGTCTGCCCGGAACTGACCGGCCATCCAGCGGCTACAAATGATTGGCCCAATGTGAGAGGTCTTAGTCATAAATTAAATACGTGATTAAAGTAAAGACACGAGGTTGGGCCTTTTTATGGCAGAAGTCTGCCCGGAACCAACCGGCATATCCAGCAGTCATAAAAAGATGGTCTAATGTGAGAGGTCTTTATGAGGTCATGATCTTAATTAATTAATTAAGAAACACTTAACCATATTAGCATGTAGAGGGACATGAGGGGTTAAGTGGGTGCCTTGGGTGGCATGTGGAAATCTAGTGGTTGCCTTGGGTGGCAATAGAAAATACGATTAGAATACTTAACCAAAGTGGAAACATGTAAATTAAACATGATTAAAGGGTTAAGTGGGATGCACTAGATAAAGAGACAAGCCTAGGTGGGTAGCTTGTGGGGGCCCATTTCAACCAGTAACCCATATGTATCTTATTGGGCTCGACCCATGTCGAGGACGGGACACGCGTACTGGGCTTGACTATAAGAGGCCAAAACGGGTTAGCGGTGGCAACGCAAGTCCAACGGGTTTCATATGCGTGTGTGGACCTGGGCTGGTAGGTAAGACGTTGTTGCATCGTGTAGGTATAAGCCGTGCACCGTTGATAGTATTGGGTTGCCACTTTAGGGGAGTGATACACCCCACTGTGGGACCAGCACGGGTATCTACGGTAGGGAGCCGATCGCTTGGGGAGTAGTGGGGTACACCTAGTGGAGATAGGGGCAGACGGCACCTATGTGGTCAGCTAGGGGTACATGAAACTACTAGTTATATCTTTCTTTTAAGTCCTTGGGTGGGATCAATCTTTGAGTAGGAATGACTGGTGTGGTGCAGTTAGTAATTATCCTTGGGTGGGTAGATACGTCTTTACAGTTATCTTAGTTTATCCTAAGTCTACCAAGCTGCTTAGTGTAGCCATTCATCCCCAGACATTACCGTAGGTCAAGTTTATGTCTTCTCTGGCTACTTTAATGATTGTATTGTTAAAGTTATAGGACTCGCTCAGACTTATGTCTGACCCCGTTGTTTTATCTTTTTTCCCAACCCTCAGGTCCTACGGTGGATCCTAGCAGTAGTGGAGCTTGATCGGATTGCTGTTCCAGTCTTTAGGAGCTTGGATAGATGTAAAGCTCCAGTTACCCAGTTATCTTTTCTTTTGTCTTGGCTATTGTATGAGAGAGTGGGATTATGTACTTCTTTATTTTGATGGATATTGTACTTGACTTTTATTGTGGTTTTATGATGTAACCAGACATGTTTACTTCCGCTGTTATGAGATGATGTTTTAAATTTAAAGTACTATTTATATATGTCTTGTTGTAATTTTTCTGTTCTATATTCACTAAAATACTCCACCGATGCTATGGCATTCCCTTAGAGAGTGACCATAGCGGGTGTGGGGTGTTACACGTGGTATTAGAGCAAAGGTTACCGGAACAGATAAAATTTTTAGAAAACTATTTTTATAAAAACATTTTTTGAAAGAGATATTTTCAAAAACATGTCTTTAAAGAGAAAAGTTTTTGAAGGAAAATCATAATCCCCAATAGCCATATCTATATCCTTCGAATTCTCCGTTTTGAATCTTTCCTTTTTCGTTTCAGCATGGCTGAGGATCTTAACTTTCTGGAGGGTGTGATGGTACCAGTATGGTATAGGAGATTGATGGAGGCTAGGGCCACCACTGCGGGTCCAGCAAATGTTCCTCCACCAACCGTAGCACCCGATCTTCCTCCTCCCCCTCCCCCTCGCACGGATACTTTTGCTAAGACTTGCAAGGAATTTAAAGCTATGGGAGGGAAACCTTTTCAAGGATCTGAAACTTTTGTAGAGGCTAGAGATTGGCTTAAGGAGGTGGAAGAGTTGATAGATATCTTTGAGATGGAAGAAGGAAAGAAAGTCAAGTTAGCTGCTTGGTTAATGAAAGGAGAGGCCTCATTCTGGTGGGAGGTTACTAATGGAGAACGCCCCGTTGACTCTTAGGCGGATTTTAGGCAAAGATTTGTGGCAAAGTTTCTCTCAAGGGTGGAGGAAAACTTGTATATGGAAAGATTCTTGACTCTAAAGCAAGGAAATCTCTCGGTGAAGGAATATGTCAACAAGTTTAATCAATTGGCAAGGTTTGGCCTAGATATGGTGAATACACCGGAGAAGAAGGCTTTGAGGTTCGTGAAAGGCTTGAATGAACCAATGCATGGGTTGGCTATGACTCATATCCCTATGGGGGCCACCTTCGAGAAGCTAGTTGACATGGCACTCATGCATGAAGAAGAGAAGGGTCCCAATGCTAATAGGGCACCCGAGAAGAAGGGAGATCAAAAGAGACCTCAGCAACAACAGCAAAACAAAGGTGGGAAAGGCAACGGTGGCAAGGGCAAAAAGAAGAAGTGTTTCAATTGTGGGACACCTGGCCACCTAAGCAAGGATTGTCGCAAGAAGAAGAAGACTGGCTGCTTCCACTGTGGCGAAGCAGGGCATCTAGTGAAAGATTGTCCCAAGAAGGGGCAAAGGACGGGGTCTACCTCAGGAGGACAGGTGCAAGCTCTTATGGCACCGGGTCAGGCTAGGGGGCAAGTACAGGCTCTCGCGGTTTCACCGATTCAGGAAAGAGGTAGAACTATTTCCGTTGAAAGTCTGGTTTTTCTATTTGATCATCCTGTCCGTACATTGTTTGATTCAGGCGCATCGCATTCGTTTATCTCATCATCATTAGTTGAGTCACTGCACTTAGACACCAGTCTTGTAGATGATCCCTTGGTAGTTTCAAACCCAATTGGGGGCTCCACTTATTTGTCCATGATATGTTTGGGTTTGAAGATTTCTATACTTAGCATTGAGTTTAGATGTGATGCTTTTGTGTTGGGCTTCACGGGCTATGGGTTGATTTTGGGCATGGACTGGTTATCCAGTAATGGTGCCGTTCTTGATTCCAAAAGGAGAGTTGTTAGGCTCATGACCCGCTTGGGTAACACTCTCGAGATTTCTTGTAATCCCATGGATTCTGTTATGCTAAGTTATCTTGAATCACTTGACGCTTCGGTCGAGAGTTTACAATCTGTTAAAGTGGTCCGGGAATATCCGGATGTGTTTGAGGAGGTGAAGGGCTTACCTCCGAAGCGGGAGATTGACTTCCGAATATATCTGGTGGATAATGCTAAACCTGTATCTTTACCAGTGCGCCACATGGCTCCTCGTGAGAGGAGGGAACTCCATAAGCAAGTAGGGGAGTTGCTTGAGAAGGGGTTCATAAGACGAAGTATATCGGAGTGGGGTGCTCCAGTAGTTTTTGCTACGAAGGCGGATGGGTCCCTCAGACTTTGTGTAGACTATAGAGAACTCAACAAGCTCACAAAGAAGAATAGACACCCATTGCCGAGGATTGATGATCTTTTCGATCAGTTGGTTGGCGCTTCAGTATTTTCTCAGTTGGACTTAGCCACGGGGTTTCATCAGTTGAGGGTGGCTGAGGATAGCATAGACAAGACTGCCTTTAGGACTCCGGATGGTTTCTATGAGTGGCTGGTGATGCCATTTGGGTTGACGAACGCCCCTGCATATTTTGTTGATTTGATGAGTAGGGTGTTCAGGGAGTTCCTTGATAAATTCGTGGTGGTCTTTGTGGATGATATCTTAGTATTTTCTAAGAGTGAAGAAGAGCATGCCCTACATCTTGGGGAGGTATTGAAGACTCTCCGAGCACATAGCCTTAAGGCTAAATTCTCTAAATGTCACTTCTGGAGGAAGGAGGTGCGTTTCTTGGGACACGTGGTCTCCAAGGAAGGGATAGCTGTGGATCCCGCGAAGGTAGTATCAATTCAGGATTGGAAGGTTCCGAAGAATGCTACCGAAGTAAGAAGTTTCTTGGGGTTGGCGGGTTATTATAGGAAGTTTATTAAAGACTTCGCGAAGATATCAGCCCCATTAACCCGCTTAACGAAGAAGAATCTTGTTTTCGCATGGGACGTAGATTGTGATGATGCGTTCCGACGGTTAAAGAGAGCTTTAACCACTGCTCCAGTTTTAGTGTTGCCAGATGGGAGCAAGCCATTTGTTGTTTATACCAATGCTTGTGGGACAGGACTTGGCGCAGTCTTAATGCAAGAGGGAAGGGTAATAGCCTATGGTGGAAGGCAGTTGAGAGTGCATGAGAAAAATTACCCTACCCATGATTTAGAGTTGGCCGCTATTGTTTTTGCGCTTAAGATGTGGCGCCATTATCTTCTTGGTGAGAGATTCGAATTGTTCACTGACCACAAATCATTGAAGTACTTGTTTTCTCAGAAGGATTTGAATTTAAGACAGCAAAGGTGGATGGAGTTTTTAGCATCCTATGATTTCGAGATAGCGTATACCCCTGGCAAGGGTAACGTGGTGGCGGACGCCTTGAGCAGAAAAAGGTTGTCCCTGAGTCCATTGTTCGTGGAACAACGAAGCTTGGAATTTATCTCGATGTTTGATTTCAGACCTTCCATTGATTATGTACCCGGTTTGCTAGCATCCTTGGAGGTTAGACCTACTCTTTTGGGGCGGATTGGAGAAGCACAGAGGGACGACCCACAGTTGGTTGAGTTGGTGGAGAAGCTCATAAGGGGGGAGTCGTCTAGCCATTTGAGTAGGTACACCCTAGACGATAGGGGGTGCTTGCGTAGAGACGGTAGACTTTGTGTACTGCAAGACGAAGGGTTGAGGAAGGCTATTCTAGAGGATGCACACCATTCTAGGATGACCATTCATCCCGGTGGGGACAAGATGTACCAAGACATGAAGAGGGTTTTCTTCTGGACCGGTATGAAGAAAGATGTGGCTGAATATGTTGCTCGGTGCTTGGTATGCCAACAAGTGAAGGCGGAGCAAAAGAAACCTGGTGGGTTGCTTCACCCATTGGAAGTTCCGCAATGGAAGTGGGATAGCGTCTCGATGGATTTTATTGACGGGTTACCCAGATCGAGAAAGGGTAATACAGGAATTTGGGTGGTGGTAGACAGACTTACTAAGAGCGCCCATTTCATACCTGTGAAGAGCAAGAGGACCGCTCCATGGCTAGCTTCTGTATATCTTCGAGAGATAGTTCGATTGCATGGGGTACCCTCTAGCATAGTGAGTGATCGAGATCCTATCTTCACTAGCGAGTTCTGGAGAAGTTTGCAAGAAGCAGTGGGGACTCAATTGTGTCTGAGCACCGCATATCATCCTCAGACGGACGGCCAGACTGAGAGGGTGAATCGTGTTCTAGAAGACCTTTTGAGACTTTGTATCTTAGATTTTGGAGGTACATGGGAAGAGCATCTTTCATTGGTGGAGTTCGCATATAATAACAGCTTTCAGTCCAGTATTGGTATGGCTCCTTTCGAAGCTCTCTATGGAAGGCCTTGTCGATCACCTACATGTTGGTGGGAATCTACGGATAAGATCTTGCTTGGGCCTGATATGATTAGGGAGACTTCTGAGAAGATTGACTTAATTCGAAGAAGGATGAAAGCAGCGCAGGATAGGCAAAAATCTTATGCGGACATGAGAAGGACGGATCTTGAGTTTGAAGTTGGGGACATGGTCTTTGTCAAAGTGTCTCCGTTACGGAATGTGGTTCGCTTTGGATCTGTTGGGAAGTTAGCACCAAGATTCGTGGGGCCGTTTCCTATTAAGGAAAGGATTGGACGGATGGCATATAGAGTGGAGTTGCCTGACAGACTTAGTGGTGTACATGATGTATTCCATGTGTCCCATTTGAGGAAGTGCTTACATGGGACCGCAGAGGTGGTAGAGCCGAGCTTGCTTAAAGAAGTGGAAGTAGAGCGTGACGCGACTATTCGACGAGCTCCTACTCGCATCCTTGGGTCAGAGACTAGGAAGTTAAGAAACAGAGAGGTTCAACTAGTCAAAGTGCAATGGGGAGAAGATGAGAGCAACGCAACTTGGGAGACGGAAGCGAAGATGCGTTCATTGTACCCATTTCTTTTTGAGGGTATGTCTTTACTTTCTCCTCTATCGTTGTCTAGTACTTATCTTATCTTTAGTATGTCCTCTCGTTAGTACTGTTTGACCTTTTGATAGGGTAAACCTATGGGTGAAACATGTGTTTGAGACATTTTATGGTTGATGGATGCAAGTGGATGCAAGTGTTTGCTAGTGGTTGCTCGTGGATGCATATACACACACTCTAGGCACTAGATCGGCTCAGTCACTTCATATTGCATATTGCATAAAATTGTGTGTAGGAAGCTATATTTATGGATGTGTAATGATTGTGTTATCATATGGATGATGCATTTTGGTGAATGATTGTGCACTCATGTAGATATTGTATGTGTCGATAGGGTTCTCTCGCATACATAATGGATGCATGGCACTATCATGGTTTGCATATGTTCATACATTAGATAGGGAACATATACACACACTTTTTGCATATGCTCATACATCATTAGAAACTGTTTAAGGACAATGGATGCCCGTGGTTGATGGTTTGAGTAGATGGTTGTTTGGATGGTAGGATATGCATTCTCCTTAGCTTAAAGATTTCGGGGACGAAATCCTTTAAGGAGGGGAGAATGTAACACCCCGAATTTTAGTTAATACTAAAATTCACTAATTACAGGATAAATAATCTCAGATGTGGGAATTGGGGGTAACGGGCTGCGTCATTGCGTTCGTCTCGGAAAAATACGCGAAATAGAGTCCGAGTTTTCGAGAATCGGAGTACGTATGGCCCGGTTATGGCCCAAAGAAGTTTGCAGAAAAATTAAAGCTAAAAACAGATTTAAAAATTCAAATTCAGATTTCAGAATAGAACCATCGGGGCCAGGCGGGAAAATTCCCGCCCTAACCATGTCGACAGGGCTGTCGACAGGCCTGTCGACAGGGGGGTCGACTTGCCTGTCGACACGGCGTGTCGAACCAGAGGGCTTGGGTGCACCAGATCTGGTTTTCTGGCTAGGGCTGGGCTGGGTTCTAGAGATTTCCTAAATCTAACGGACCTAATCTAATCTAGGGTTAATCTAAGGGCCTAAAACACTCACTTAATCTATAAATACACCCTAAACCTACCCTAATCCATACTAAAAATAGAAATGATGGCCTCATGCCGCCAAAATCAAACTTGAGAGAGCCTCCACTAATTTATGAAGGAAGTTGCAAGCTAATCAACCTCTAATCATTATCTTCTTCATATTTAGCAACTAGTTCTACTTCATAAGTTGGCTAATCTTGGTTTTGGTGAGTTTCTATCACTTTAACATCAATTGCTAAAGTAAGTAGATTGGGTGTAATGAGACTTATGGTCTTAAATGCGGATTAGTGAGTTTGAATCATTTGTAATGATATGCTACTCTACGTTTTCCTATGTTTATGCATATTTAATAAATGGGTTTATGCATGTTTAATAAGTGGGTTTATGCATGTTTAATAAGTTGGTTTATGCATGTTTAACAAGTGGGTTTATGCATATTTAATAAGTGGGTTTATGCATATTTAATAAGTGGGTTTATGCATGTTTAACAAGTGAGTTATGCAAGTTCATATGCAAGTTACGTGTATGATGTTATGTAAGTTATGTGTAGGTTGTTATGCAAGTTCATATGCAAGTTATGTATATGCTTAAATGCAAGTTTAACATGATATGCAAGTTATGCATGCTTATGCAAGTATGTGAATGCTTATGCAAGAATGTGAATGCTTATGCAAGTTATGTACATGCCTAAATGCAAGTTTAACATGATATGCAAGTTATGCATGCTTATGCAAGTATGTGAATGCTTATGCAAGTTATGTGTATGCTTAAATGCATGTTTAACATGTTATGCAAGTTATGAGAATGCTTATATGCAAGTTCAACATGTTATGCAAGATATGTGTATGATAATATGCAAGCTCATATGCAACATGTTATGCAAGATATGTGTATGATAATATGCAAGTTTGGGTTAAATGTAGTTGGGTTAATATATGCTCATATATGCAAGTTGACATCCTCTTAACCCATGACAAAGTTATATGCTAAGATTTGGTTAAACCCATGATATTTGTGATGGATCTTCCCTTTATTATGTCATGAAATGAGAACGATTTACGTGGGGAACGATGGGGTTAATAAATATGTTAATAAAAGTATGATTGGGTATGATTAAGCATACCATAAAAATAAATTAACATAAGTGGGAATTTACCTATTGAGTTAGGTCTACCCCATGGGAATTTACCTATTGAGTTAGGTCTACCCATGTTATGAAAAATGTGTAATTAATTAGGGATAATTAATTATGGGGGTGATTAATTAGGTGTAATTAATCAACTAAGACACGAGGTTGGACCCTTTTGTAGCGGAAGTCTGCCCGGAACTGACCGGCCATCCAGCGGCTACAAATGATTGGCCCAATGTGAGAGGTCTTAGTCATAAATTAAATACGTGATTAAAGTAAAGACACGAGGTTGGGCCTTTTTATGACAGAAGTCTGCCCGGAACCAACCGGCATATCCAGCAGTCATAAAAAGATGGTCTAATGTGAGAGGTCTTTATGAGGTCATGATCTTAATTAATTAATTAAGAAACACTTAACCATATTAGCATGTAGAGGGACATGAGGGGTTAAGTGGGTTCCTTGGGTGGCATGTGGAAATCTAGTGGTTGCCTTGGGTGGCAATAGAAAATACGATTAGAATACTTAACCAAAGTGGAAACATGTAAATTAAACATGATTAAAGGGTTAAGTGGGATGCACTAGATAAAGAGACAAGCCTAGGTGGGTAGCTTGTGGGGGCCCATTTCAACCAGTAACCCATATGTATCTTATTGGGCTCGACCCATGTCGAGGACGGGACACGCGTACTGGGCTTGACTATAAGAGGCCAAAACGGGTTAGCGGTGGCAACGCAAGTCCAACGGGTTTCATATGCGTGTGTGGCCCTGGGCTGGTAGGTAAGACGTTGTTGCATCATGTAGGTATAAGCCGTGCACCGTTGATAGTATTGGGTTGCCACTTTAGGGGAGTGATACACCCCACTGTGGGACCAGCACGGGTATCTACGGTAGGGAGCCGATCGCTTGGGGAGTAGTGGGGTACACCTAGTGGAGATAGGGGCAGACGACACCTATGTGGTCAGCTAGGGGTACATGAAACTACTAGTTATATCTTTCTTTTAAGTCCTTGGGTGGGATCAATCTTTGAGTAGGAATGACTGGTGTGGTGCAGTTAGTAATTATCCTTGGGTGGGTAGATACGTCTTTACAGTTATCTTAGTTTATCCTAAGTCTACCAAGCTGCTTAGTGTAGCCATTCATCCCCAGACATTACCGTAGGTCAAGTTTATGTCTTCTCTGGCTACTTTAATGATTGTATTGTTAAAGTTATAGGACTCGCTCAGACTTATGTCTGACCCCGTTGTTTTATCTTTTTTCCCACCCCTCAGGTCCTACGGTGGATCCTAGCAGTAGTGGAGCTTGATCGGATTGCTGTTCCAGTCTTTAGGAGCTTGGATAGATGTAAAGCTCCAGTTACCCAGTTATCTTTTCTTTTGTCTTGGCTATTGTATGAGAGAGTGGGATTATGTACTTCTTTATTTTGATGGATATTGTACTTGACTTTTATTGTGGTTTTATGATGTAACCAGACATGTTTACTTCCGCTGTTATGAGATGATGTTTTAAATTTCAAGTACTATTTATATCTGTCTTGTTGTAATTTTTCTGTTCTATATTCACTAAAATACTCCACCGATGCTATGGCATTCCCTTAGAGAGTGACCATAGCGGGCGTGGGGTGTTACAAACTTCAAGCCACAAAAGATAAAGTAATAGTAAGGCACATATAGACATTTTGTTTCCTTTCATCTCCTCTACTACAATCCTCGCTTCCAAGTACGGTATGATGGATGTGGATGGAAATGAATGCTTTATAGTCAAGAATGATGAATGACTATTTTATTCTGAGAGACTCTCTCTTTATTTCATTTTTTTCTTCTTTCTTTTTTTTTCATGATGAATGATGAGTGGAGATGGAATGGAATGATACCGTACATTATTTCATTTGATTCCTCCTCTACCAAGCGAATCATAACCAACACTTCATGAAAGGAAAGTTTTGTGCCCTAGTTACTTTACTTCTATAACTTTAATTCAACACACAAGTTTGGATTAATGTTATATGAAAAGCTGAAATGAATGATAAGAAAAGTTTCGTAAGATAGATAACCCATATAAAATAAGATGTTGTATATGGTTATCCTACCTTAAAACAAGTACGGAGTGGGTGGTGTAATATTGGTATAAAAAGTGACGTTTTTGACCTTTAAACAAAGGTTCTTGAGTATACCAATATAAGATAAACTAGTCAAAACATGGATGTAAATCGACTAAAAACTTGGGTTTGAATAATGTGGGGTATCGAAGAAGAACGCTACAATGAGTCATTTCTCCTTAATTGGGCCAAGTGGATTTTAGAACTTATGATTTTGAAAATTTGAGTGAAAAGAAAATATTATGCATGAAAACGAACTCAGAAAATCCAATCAAATGTAAGTGCAAAATTATTTTTATTTGATTTTTTTTTTGATTATTTTTACTTGCACATTCTAACATGTACAACAAGGGTTGACACACTTACTCCAGAACACGACTAACGTCTGCACAGTCTCAAGCTAGCATCTTAAAAAGACACATTACAATTCAATGAATAAATAATGTTCATTCCCATCACCCAACAATTCAACTTATCAAACAAGAACCAAGGTGTTATTTATGAATTTAAGTTAATCCTTGTTCAATGAATGACTTACTTCATAAAATTTGATTGCTGATGTAATGTACATTCACCCCCACACTTGAGTGTGACCGTGTCCTCACAGTCGTTAATCGGACATATCTTAGTGAAAGGGAAATAAAATTAAGAGGGTCAGCACGGCTTACCGGATGTGTGTGCAGAAAATACGCAATCATCGAATAGATGTACCGGTCCACAATGGACCAATGGATCAGTCTCATTAAGATTATGAGACACAGCTTCAGCATAGAAAACCAAATCATAAAGGATTTTGTATTACATGTCAGATTTGGAAAAACAAAATTCGTTTTTTCAAAAGTTTGAGTTGCTAATTTTAAAGTTTTGAGCTTACAATTGATCCTAAAATCGAATTGAATTTCTGTAGCAACTAAAGAGAGGTCATCGAGCTGGGGTTCAGTAAAAGTTTCAAAAACAAAGTTTGATTTGTTCAGATGATGTATAAATTGAGAGACGTGTGCAGCATTCTCACCCCTACAATGGTTTTGAGAAATATTGTTCGGTTTTGCTTTGATATTTGAAATTTTGTTAACTAAAGGTTCATTCGTAGACCTAAAGTTTAAACCAAACAAATGAATTTTCAGTAAATTTCGAAATCGTGTTTTCTCAAAAACAGTGTTATTCCAAAAGGAGTTCATATGCTGCAGAAATTTATCAGTGAAAAACGAGTGATCACGGTGTGGTTCAGTTGAAATGATCAAGTCGCAAGGATTTTCAACAATTTTAAAAAAATCGTCAATGTGTTTAAGAACACATTCAGCAGTTTCGTTGTTTTCAAAATCAAGAATTTCAAAGTTTTCAAAAGTTTCATTTTCAGTTTTAGACCCAACAACATTATCGTCAATTAATTCAAGAAGTTCTCGCTCATCAATGTTGTCCTCACTCAAACAATTGTTACCAACTTCGTCATTTGGTTCAAGTTGACAATCTAAAATTGTTAAATTTTCAAAATTTTCAGAATTTGAAAGAGGAAGATCAAATTGAAGATTGACGTCTTTGTTTTCAAGGGAATTTAAATTCAAATCAATTACAGAGATTTCAACAACTTCATTAAGATTTTCATCAATTTCAAAAGTTGTTAGTTGAATTTTTTTGATTTCAGTACAAGTTGAATTTTCAGCAGAAACATCAGTTTGAGTTTGAATTTCAGTTTCGCAGAAATCAGAGTTTTGCACCAGAGATTTTTCAAAATTTTCATTTTCATCAACAGTCATATCGTCGGAATCATCAATAATCGTTATGTACTGTTGTGACGAAGTTAATGGCTGACTATTTGTTTCAAAAGAAACATTGGCAGAAAGTTGTTTGTCACTAGATTGGGATTTGTAGTTGTTGAACAAGTTTGTAACTTCAGTTTGAAGAAGAGAAATTTGATAAACAATCCGATAAGAAACTTGTTCGCTATTGTCCATTCTTTGAGCCAGTTTTTCAATGTAAGTCAAGCCAAGTTTCATGGAATCCTCAAAGTCATCAACATCATTAATTCCCTCAAGTAATTGATTTTCTAGATTTTGCCAAAATTCAATGGTGTATTGAGACAGTTGTTCAATGATACGCATGTTTTCGATATCTTTATTTTCAGAAGCTTGTTTTTCATCAAAAGTTCGCGCCCATTTTTTGATTTCCTCGCGACAAATCCAAATTTCATGCATTATTTGATCAATTTCACTCAGGCTTTCTTCAAGAAAATTGGTAGACACATTAGACTTCAAAATGTTGGTTTTTAGATTCATCGTTTCTATGTGTTCCGCACTGGTTGACCTTAAAAATTCATCAACCTCATCTCTCAGAAGTCGTTCATTATTTAATTTCCACCACCAATATCGCCAAAAACTTAGCTTGTTCGCAACGCATGTTTCAAATTCGATAACCATCGTATTATGAAAACCATTTTGGTGTTCAAAATTTTCGTTGAAACCCGTGTTGAAATTGTTTTGAAATTCAACATTTTGCTTATCCATTTGCGCTAATAGTCTCCTCATCTCAGATAAATTCTCCTCAATCGTAGAATGGTAGTTTTCATATTGTGGGGCAACAGTTTGTTGAGCGTTGTGGAAATTATTCGAAAAGTTTTCAGCTTGAAATTCATTTTGATTTGAATTGAAACCAAAATCATTTAAAGTTTGAAAAGAATTGCAATTTTGGTTGTACATGGGGCAAGCGTGCATGTACTAGAAGTAGAGAGTTTTTCGTCGAAAAATCAGTTACAAAGTTGTGGCTCTAAAGAAACTTCTAAAAAATATGTTAAAATTAACAACTTCGGATTATACGAATACAAGTCTGGGCCAGGTTCGGACAGGGGTTATCAGTGTGCCACGAATCACCGTAGAAACACGACTGAAGATTTAAGTACCTGTTTGAGTTCGAAACTCTACCGTTCCTTAGACACCTCAGAGAGTATCAATCCTAATTGTCAATTTAACGAATATTTTATCAAATGAGCTTTGGGGGATCCTCAATTTGATTTCAAAAATAATTTTTAAAAAAAACAAAATTTCCAATTATTCCACATTCGTTTTAAAAAATTTAAACGACACATCAACAGGCAAAATATTCAGTCACAGAATGAACAGTCTCAGAACCGTCACAGAACAGGAAATTGCAGAATTTTTTTTTTTACAAGCAAGCCGATGCCCTGCAGAAGATTTTTACAAGCACTGTCTATATTTTTTTTATTTGCAGCAGCAGTCCCTGTAGAGTTAGAAAATACTCACCTTGATCGGCAGTCCGTCCAGTGCAGTTGAGTCGCGCTAGCGCGTTCACACCCCACTTGGTATGCAACCGCTCGAACCCTGAATTGTCTGCCGCGTTATGTTGTTGTCGCCTCCTATTAATTTTTTTTAAGGCCTTTATCTAATTTTCACTGTACCCGTTTTAGAAAAATTTCTCCCTTTTTTTTTCAAAGGAGACAAGCTTTTCTAACCAAAAATTTTCAAACAAAAGAAAACATTTTTTTATGAACCACCGTTTTCACTGCTACCCAAATTTGCACAAAGCCAAAGGCCCAAACTCGGCTTTTTATAACTATCAAACCCACACAACTTTATTAGACTTTCTATACCTAAACCAAATATTCTTCAAACTTTAATTCCAAGAACACCGCAAATCACAAATCACTTGAAACCAAATTCAAATCCATAAATCGCAATTGAAGGTGGTTGTGTGAAAGCAGGTGATTGCTTGAGAAGGCATTCGATTTGGGCCTTTCAGCACTTGACTGCGGTGAAGTTGGTTTCGTGAGGGACGTTGACAGTTCGGATGAGGAGTTTGGCGAGGTGACAGTTCGATGTACAGGCGATTTGGGTGATGAATGGGTGAGGAGTTTGGCGAGGTGTGTGGAGCGTTGACAGTTCGGATGTGCGGTTTTGGGGCGCAGTTCCTGATGGTGACGATTTGAAGGAAGGGAGGGATTTCAGATGTTCGGTTGAAGTTCTGAGCTTTTGAAGTTGCAGTGGTTGTGGGTAGTAAGATGCGTGATGGTGGTCTGTTTGGGTGGTTTTGTAGATATTTGTGGTTTGCGTTCGAAGCAAATGAAATGATCGAACTGAGGTGGTGTTGAATTGTGGTTAGTGGAAAAATGAAGGTTTTTGGCAATATGGTGGTGACTGGAACACGTTGAAGATGATACTAAAGATGGTTGAAGTGAATTGTAAAGATGAGAAGGTGGACTTTAGAACTGAAAGGGGATGTTTTTGCAGGTCAGTGGTGTTTGGATGACAGAGAAGAGAAGAGTATGGCAGAGGTAGCTTGTGTACGGGATTTGTGTTTGTTTGTTTGTTTGTTTTTGTTTTTGTGAAGGAGGGGAAGAACGTGAATTTTGGGTTTGGTCTTGTAGTTTTGACTGTGGAGTTGTCTTGGTGAACACTGGGTTGACAAGTTGATGATGGTTGTGAATAGGAAGGGTGTGATGAACGTGAATATGAACTGCAGGTGTTTGTTGTGGCACTGGTCAGTATTGAAGAGGTAACATTTGCGGATGGATGGACTGAAATTGAAGTCGAGTTGCTGTGTAGTTGACGTTCGAAGCTATTGTTGGGTGGTTTATGATTGTGGATATGATGGACTTTGTGGGTATGTTGTTTGAAATTGTACGAGATGGTTTGATGTATCGATGGAAGATCAGTGATGTTTGGTGATGCAAGGAGATTGTTTGGTGAGGATCTGTGGCAATGAAGAGGAGTGGAGATGTGGTTCATTTTGAGCTGCTCCAAGTGATGAAGATGTAAGTGGAGGTGAACGGCTGTAGCAAACAGAAGAAGGGGAAGGTTTTTTTGTTGGTTGATTTTGCGTTGGATGGAGAAGAGATGTGGCTGTAATCCAAGGCAGAGACAAGGCAGAAAGGACAGGAAAGGAAGGCAATATGCAATGGGAAAGAAATCAAAAAGAAAAGTGCTTTTTTTGTGTGGAAAGGAAAGAGATTGTAAAACTATTTGGAAAGAAGTATTCCAAGGAAAGAAATAGAAGAAATTAGCAAGAAATTGAACGGAATAGTGGTAAGATTTAAATTTTTATATGAAAGAAAATAGAAAGGAATAAAATTAAAAAAAATTGTGTTTTTTTATTGGAAAAATAAGAATATATATATATATATATATATATATATATAACCCAAAGGATCTACTAACAAAAATTATTTTGGTCCCCGGCAACGGCGCCTAAATTTGTTTGCGAACAAATTATACAATTGTAAACAACTGTAAAATCCGTTCGTCTTTCCTAAACAACAAGGATTGTTGTAGAGGGTGTCGAATTCTGGGACCAAATTATTTTATTAATAAATCCAATCAAGTTATCCCTAACTTTTGATAGGTTGAAAACAAAGAAAATAGCAGAAATTAAATAAAAGAGAGTTTTAACAATAAGTGAAAGCAATTAGGGGATAATGACATAGATCAGATTCATAATCATCAATAGCCAAAAGATTAACCTGATCTAATACATGTTTCTATCACAAACATGAATCAACGATAATAGATTTTTAGAAACAAATATGCAAATAACGACAAGCATAGCCTATGCAGGAGCTCAGCTCTACAACCATAGGCTATCAGAACAGATTCACTATTTTATTTCTAAAACCCTAAATATTAAATCTAAATCTGATAAGTGTTAGATCGAACTTGAATATACCCTGTAAAGGAGCACAGCTCTTAAACGACACAGGGTATGAAGGTTCAGATCTAACCCTTAGTTCATATCTAGATCTACATATATGAAGTTCAAATCTTTTGGCTATGCGATTCATATTGAATCACATCTATTAGCGTCATCACCCCCTAATCAAAGAGGATTAGCTAGACATAGCTAAAGAAGAAGAAAAACAGAAATTAAATAACAAGAACATAAATAAAACTAAAACTAAATAGAACTGTGGAAGAAGAATTATTTTATTCCAAGAAGAGAATTACAGAATAAAACCCAATGTGTTCTACAATGAATGAGATACAATGTATTTATAGCTGATATTACAAAGACTACTTGGCAAATTCCACAATGTGGGACTAAAGAATTAGCCCAAATGACACATAAGCTAGTGTGAACGGGGTTGTAGAGTAAGAGGCCTTGTAAGTGAGCCAGTGTGAACGCGTGCAGTGCATGAATGAGAAGCCTTGCAAAGGAGCTAATGTGAACGCTACATGAGTGAAATGGTCTGCAATTGAGCCAATGTGAACACAATATGAGTCTTTAGTGAGCCAAATCTACCCAACTGAAATCTATTTGCAACCGTTCTTCAAGCTTTAAACTCTTCAAGCTTTAGTAATTTTAACTTCACTCTTTTTCAGCAAATTCTTCATGCTTTATTCATCAAATGCTCTAAACCATGATTCTTGTCAACAATCTGAAAACACAGCTATAAATACACAATATCAATTATTTAAAAGATAAAATAAGATAAATATGCGGATAAAATATACACATTTACGTGTATATCATTAGTTTAGATTTGTGACATTCATCCAGTACTTCTCTCTGGAGTTCAGGAATGTTTGGAACACAAATTCGGCCTTTTAACCTCAGAATTTCATCGTTATCAATCTGAAAACTTGAGGCCTCGCCTTTCTGAATTCTCTCTTTGATCTTCTGAATGAAGTGATCATCCTTCTGAAGAGCAGATATGTTATCAATCAATGAAGGCGTGATGATAAGACTGGCGATGATTACATTCTTTCTGCTGAGCGCATCAGCCACAACATTGGCTTTCCCCGGAGTATATAAAATATCAAGATCATATGCCGTGAGAAATTCTAGCCAATGTTGCTTCCTCATATTCGTATCTTTGTGGGCGAATAAATACTTCAATGATTGATGATCGGTGTATAATTCAAATTTCTCACCTAATAGATAATGCCTCCAGATTTTCATAGCAAACACGATGGCTAACAATTCAAGATCGTGAGTTGCATAATTCTTCTCATGTAGCTTCAATTGACGTCTAGCATAAGCGACTACTTCGCCTCTTTGCATTAATACTGTTCCAAGACCTTCTTTACAAGCATCTGTCCAGACTTTCAAGTCTTGATTGCCATTAATAATTGTTAACACTGGAGCAGTCGTCAATCTTAACTTCAGCTTTTGGAAAGCTGCCTCACATTCTGGAGACCAATTGAACCTTGAATGTTTATTAGTAAGCTTCGTTAAGGAACAAGGTGTCTTCGAAAAATCTTTAACGAACTTTCGATAATAACTAGCCAATCCGAGAAAACTTCGGACTTCTGTGGGAGTAGTTGGATGCTTCTAATTCTGAATAGCTGTGATCTTACTGGAATCCATAGAAATTCCTTCTTTTGATACAATGTGGCCAAGAAACTTGACTTCTTCTTGCCAGAATATACATTTGGAAAATTTGGCTTTTCAAACATTCTTTCTGAGAATTTCTAACACTTATTCCAAATATTTTGCATGCTCACTCTCGGACTTAGAGAAGATTAATATATCATCAATGAAAACCAGTACGAATTTATTTAATACTTCTCTGAATACCCAGTTCATTAGATCGACAAAATAAGCTGGAGCGTTACATAAGCCGAATGGCATTACTAACCACTCGTAGATTAGATCTTGACCTCTGAATGCTGTCAAAGGAACACACTCCTCGGCTATACGAAGTTGATGGAAACCTGTAGTTAGGTCCATTTGTAAAAATACTTGTACGCCATTCAATCGATCCAACAAATCATCAATTCGTGGCAATGGATATTTGTTCTTTAATGTATGCTTATTCAAGTCACTATAATCGACACATAGTCTGAGATTACCATCTGACTTTGGGATGAACACCACTGCTGCTCCCCAATCAGAGAAACTAGGCCTGATAAAACCCTTCCATACAAGTTATCAAGTCTGATTGTTTAATTCTTCTTTTTTCTTCAAGGTCATTCTTCGAATAGCGTGAACTACTGGCCTTGCATTCAGAATTAAAGAGATTTTGAAATCATTTTCCCTACGCGGAGGTAAGCTAACAACTTCTTTAAACACATCCGCCTAATTCTTGACGATAGGAATATTTTCTACGTCGACCGGAATATTCTTCGTAACGATACGAACAGGCACTAATTGAGCAGGAGAAACATCAAGATCTGACCAAAAGTCTTTTCTATCCGAATTTGGACCTTCGCATGGAATGGTTATATATCCTAGCTTTGTTTTAACTTTAACAACTCTTTCTACATAGTTAACTTCTGCTTCATATTTGGTTAACCAATCTAATCCCATAATAAGGTTAAATTCTGTGAAATTCATGACGATCGAGATAGTAGGGAACCGATAACAGAAAAAGAAGCAGGAACCCCACAAATCCAACTAAGATCGAGGGAACCCCAACCAGATTATGGACAGTCATGGGTGCTTTAAGCCTTTTTAGTTTCAAATCCAGTTTCTTAACCGCATTACTTGCAATGAAGCTTCTGAAGGAAATTCAGATCTAATCGATTACCTTAATACAAACGATTTAACAAATTAAACCATGAATCTATTGCAAAACAGTAATACGAAATCAAATTAGGTTATGATTCATACCTGCCGTGATGAAGAAGCTGATGAAACCCTGACAAAAATAACTTGGATGAACCGAATCAGGAGCTCGACAAAACGCCGGAGCCTCTAGAGGTTATCCACGCGAACGTGTTCTTCTCCGATCAAATTGAAGAAGGGATCGGGGATTTTTGGTGCTAGTCGCCGCCATGAATAGGGTTTTACATCAAAATTATATCGGCCGATTTTTTATTTTTGATCTTATCTTTTCTTTTTGATGGTCCACACTATTTTAATAAGGACTAAAATACCCTATAAAACCTAGTGTGTACCATCAAACAAGGAAACCGCCGTTTTACCATTTCAATGTTAAACAAAACATCAACAGATTTGATATTTTATCTACCCAATACATGACTTTCCCTTTATCACGTTCTAAGTGTGTGACCCTATAGGTTACTATAACGTTGGCAATGATTTTAAATCGTATTTAAAATCATAAACAGAGATTGGCATCTAGCAATACATCACTGCTACCCAAGCTATAATAATATAATCGATTCGATACAACCTTTCCGCGACCAGTGTATCAATGTAATATAATCGTTTTAACCAGTATATCCAGGATTAAACTAGAGACATGGATCGTATCATCCTCTTTATAATTTAATCCTTTATCTTGATCGATGAGTAGACTGTTCAAAACAAATCAATATTTGAGCACGGCCATGCATTTCACAGTCTCACTCAATCAAGAGGCCCTTGGATATCACCACAAATATATTGCAGGGTTAAATTCCATCTAGATCATTCATAATTTCTATTCGATTCGAGATGTATCCAACAATCACCGTTATCGTTACTCTGTTACGAAATAACTTTAGATGATATCAAAACACAAATATACTCGAATAAAATTATAATGATTTCAGGTCTAAGGACCATTACATCACTTTCACTATGAGAATAACTTATGATACTGTTAATTATATTCCAGGGAGTTATCTCACGGCGGGTCAGCCCAATACGATATTCTCCAATGCGTATTTATATCTTGACTTTAATATCACGTATATTAATGATCAATGAGATGTGATCATCAGTCAATCAATATACTAGTCTCATCATTTTATTGTTGTCCTGTATAAACAATAAAACTCGACTAGGGACTTTTAAGAGTTATAATACTTAACACATCATATAATCTCAAGTTCAGTCTTACTCGAACTATATAATTCCGTATTATTACTCTAAGGACTTCTATTATATTAATATTTATATTACGCAGTAAATATAATATAAAAGAATAATATTTTATTAAAAATAAAATAATAACATCAACAGTGTTATCAATCTCATCAAATGAATTGCCTCTAGGGCACAAACTCTAACAATCTCCCACTTGCACTAGAGTCAATCATTCATGTATCGTATACTCATGAAACTAGTGTGACTATTAAACTTCTGCTGCGATAGAGTTTAATTCAGCAGGTCTGCAACATTACAACTTCTGTAACTTTTGCAGATATGTTTATTTCTTCTATGAACAACTTCACATAAGAATTATATTTCTTAAATATATGTTTGGATTTATATAGTGAGTTTAAGGTTTCAGGCCTGAGCAATAGCCACATTGTTATCGCAACGTAAATCATTGGATCAACAATGAATTAAGTTTAATCATGAACTTCTTAATCCAAACATTTTCTTTCTTAGAATCTGTATTTATTTCTTGTTTTAAAATAACATAATTTACAATAATTAATGTGTTATCAAATAACATTAGAATTATTGTCTCACTCCCACTCAATTTCTTGTCTATACAAGATTCGGTGACATTTTGTGGTTACGAGACATTTCGACTTCTACTTCATTGGTATCTTAGAGACTGGTTCTCCTTTATAAAGGATATCAATTTGAGCAATAAACATTCTTTATTCTCAGAGAATTTATAGAAATAATATCCATTTATATCTCGTGGATATTACACAAAATAGTCATTTGATTTGGGTTCGATCTTATCAGAGGAGGGACGTTTAATAAACGCCTTACATCCCAAATCTTCAAAATATACACACTAGGACATTTCCTAGTCCATATCTTATATGGCTTCTTTAAAATCGTTTTAGTGGGATTTAATATAATTGTTCTAAATTTAATTTATAGGAAGATCTATATGACTTATTATTAATCGTACTATATCTTATAAAGTACAATTTCTTCTTTCAGACATACCATCTCAATATGGTGTTCTAAATGGAGTGAGTTGTGAAACAATTTCAAACTCCTTTGAATAGTCATTAAATAGTTGGCTAAAATATTCTCTTCGATCTGTTCGAAAAGTATTTTTTATTTTTTTAATTAATATTGACTTCTAACTTCATTTTGAATTCTTTGAACTCTTCAAAGGATTCTGATATGTGTTTCATAAGATACACATATCTGTATCTACTGATATCATCAGTAAATATAATGAAGTAATCTAACCTCCCTCTAGCTCATGTATTCATTGCTCCAAATACATCATTATGTATCAGACCCAATACTTATCACTCATTCACTGTGTCAAGTGAAAGGCGATTCAGTTATTTTGCCTAATGAACAAGATTTGTATTCTTCATATGATTCAAATCAAATGACCTTAAAACTTCATCATTATGGAGTTTTGATATACCTTCTTGTTTATTGGGCTAACCGGTAATGCTAGAGGTATATTGGATTTAAATCACTAAATTTAATCCATTCATTATTAATGTCAAGTACATTATAGTTAAAGATTTACAAAGATCATTAACTATTTGTGAAATTCCATACGATATTTCATTTAAATAAAATGAATAACAATTGTTCATTTATTATAAATGAAATTCAAACTTGTCTGAACAAGATTTAATATAACAATTATCTTAAGTGGAATTTTATTATAACAATTATTTTATTTATTTAATTAAGCCAGTCTAATCAACAAGAATCAACTTCCTATGGATAATTCAACAACACTTGCTTCATTTCCAATTGTAAGTCCACTTGTCCTTTTATCAGATTTCTACTCATACCGCTATTTTATATATCAACATACATTTATGTGATTTTATATCTAGTGTCTAGTACTAGAGATGTATAAGTAGATTATTATAACATTTATATGTTATTCAGTTGAAGTCACACTTTAACTTTTAGATCCTCCCTATTCGATAGAACAATCTATGTTTCAATTTGTTTAAGGACAATCCTAAATTTTAATGTTAGTCACGAAACTTGATTTAATTCAGTTTATCCTTCTCAAGGATTAATTTAAATTATTTATTATTTAATATCTACAGTAGATAATAAATAATAACCGATTCTTTAATATTCATTTAATATAGAATTTTGACAATCAAGATTTATATTAACATAAATGTTTAATTTAAACTAAAATACGCTCCCACTCAAATTAACATCCCTCTGTTTATATACATATATCAGTATATATATATAATGGTGTTCTAAGATCCATATCTAGTCGTGCCTTGACCCTGCTTTGGCTGAACCCAAAACACAACCTTTTAGGTAGATATCTTATATCAATTATATCATGTATATAATTCTTGGATCGCATGATGAACATTTTGTTCAGTATTATTCATTTGCTCAAATATAGAATAATTCACGCTGTTGTCTCTAAGCCATAATCCTATTATGCAGCTTAGTTATGTCAAACCCAATAATACAGTTGAAGCACCACAATTACTCCTACCGCATATAACCAAAACAAAAGGTGCACAACGCTTTGGCGTTAGTTACATCCTAATGAGATTGGACAGTGATGGGTGTACTATTGGAAAACTTCACCATGACTTAATATAACAAAATTTGCTTTAGAGGGAATTTATAACTCGTAGTGGAAAACAAAATTAGTTTTATTCACATATATCAAAATAAATGTATTTTACAAATATATATATATAATATATATATACACACACACACACATATAATATGTAATACAAAAAAAATATCGCTGGAAAATTTATTTTCCACGTTTTTGAACATTTCAAAACACGTATTTTATATTAGTAATATTATCCCCAACGAAATTCTAGAATGAATATAACATGTACATACTTTCTTTTGGATATTTCAAGCCTTTAAAATAAAATAAAATAAAATTACATACTTTTGGAGAAAGTATTTTACAAACCTTTTGTAAACATCATATCCATATATTGCAATACATTATTTACAATCGTTAAGAGATGTACATGTCTTGTTAACATATAAAGCATACATATTGGGCCATTAGGGTGTTATAAATCAAATTACTAATAAAATTGATCACATCAGTTTTCAGATTTATTAGTAAAGGGCCAGATCATAATACATATAATAATACTAGACCCATGAACCAAATTCACTCATGCACATATAACAACAATTTGAACACAGGTACTATATGTGTACACACTTTCCTTATTCTGAAGTACACATTTATACATGTAACAGGCTATGCTATTAGCAAATATATAAATGAGACAATCTCATGTATATTTCCATTGAAACTTTTGCACGCACGATTAGCATGTAATATGGACTATTCCAGAAAGTTTTAATAAAACCAATACATCCGGCAATGCATATTCATGCCACATCTAATATACATATACATCAAATACAGTGGAATATTTATATTTCCAAATACCTATGATGTAAGATAAATATACATTCATTTCAATAATAGAACAAGTCTCACTTGTTCATTTCACAGAATACATTAGTAGTATTGTCCAGTCGCAAACCTTCTCATGGAGTTGCATTTCTTGCTGAAACAATTTCAGTATGCACCTCTGCTACCCTGTAGATTCAATATCAATTCACAGGGTCAGATCTGCAAATGATACATCAAATGTATATAATGTGTATGCCGTAGTTTATATACATCAAATGTATATATGATGTTTGTGTGCAGTGTCATATATATTTACATCAAACACATATAATATATATGTTTAATTTGATCACATCAAAAATTAATTTAAAATGTATTGTATTATATACACAGCATTTGAGATTCATCAATCAAATGTAAGGCTGTTGCAAATCATATTTGCAATATGTATGTATGTATTTAGCAACATAAATATATATAAACTGTACATCATAATGTGTAATGTCCTGTGTTGGTGCAGAATCAAACAAATTTTATAGTATCAAGACCATTCTGAAAAGGTGCTAGATACATATATCAAAAAGGGAAATTATCATTATCACTTGCATACATGTAGATTAACTGAATAAATCAGTTTTAGCTATATTAACAGATGTGTGATAATATAAGAAAGTGTTAATGTTTCTAGATATAAGATGCAAATAACTGGGTTATGAATTACTAAGTGTACTTATAGAATCAATATATATACTATATATATATATTAAATCCATCATTTTTTAACACAGTATCATATACTGTTACATTCATTTACAGTCTATTTTATGCATCCTTATTGTTAAGAAACATCTTTATATATACAGTTAGGTTCATATCGATCTTACAGAATTTTAAGATCATATCAACCTCTTGATATCTTACCAAAAGTATATCAGTAAGTATGCAACTACATGTGATTTATATTCAGTCCAGATTTCAAAATCTAACTCTAATCCCAAAAAAAAAAATCTGAGAATTAAGAACTACAAAATGGATATATCATTATATATTGAATACGTAGAAATACATCTACATTTTGATAACATGTTAGCCAAAATTAGAACATGTAAACTTGTAGTAAATCTAGATCTAATCAGTAAATTCACATATGAGTTTAACATATGTTTCGATTCTAAGTCACTATATACTCATACATTAACATAACAATAAGAACTGAGCTATTCATTCAACAGATATTCACCCAGATTTATACTCAAGCAACATACGAGTTAGCTATTCATTCAACAGATATTCACCCAGATTTATACTCAAGCAACATACGAGTTAAAATGCCATGTTGCAAGCCAGCAGGCCAATGTTCCATATAATCTCAGAACATTACTATAAATCATGAGACCAAATTGCAGATGTGCATACTTATGAAAAACTTAATTAATCATTAAGTACATTCATAACAAAGTGTATACATCTGCAAATTTAATTGCAGTATTAACTCCTGACTTTCTGAAGCAATCATAATACTGTATTCAAAATACAATTATGTTACCTTTCATATATTAACTGTTAATATATGGCAGCATTCTCATGCTGAAGATCATATAAATATGATGCAGGTCAAACATACAAGGAAAAACTGAAATCAATTTAGCATCTGGACACAATCATTTATACAGGTACATTAAAACTGAAATTTAAATAAGAAATCATATTTCTGGTTATTAAGAAATCAGTTTGTAATATATATAGTTAGTACATACAATTCCAAATGGGCTTTAGACATAACAGGTCAATTTTATATATGAGAATCCATGTATGCTTTATACTTTCATAAAACATATCATATATGCATTTACAAACTAAATAAATCATAATACGACTGTTATAATTCAGAACAGTTATGTTTATAACCTTTATAATGTTAGTAAAACCATGGGGTCATATGTATGATATTCCAACACTAAACTTGTGTCAAAATCTGAAATCCGAACACGATCAAGCTTTCTGTTTTTAACAAATAAAAAAGAAACAGATTTTAATAATAATTGATTTCATCAAATTAAATATTATTAAAACCAAAAACTTGAAAGATCAAACTATTAAAACAGGTCTTTAATCATATTAAAATATTTTGTATAACTGAGTCAAAACATTTTTACTCAGTTTAATCAAGCATTTTGATTACAAAATTTGCAGTGTTCATTGATCAACGTTATAAACATTTCACTCAGATAATAACCAATGTCACACACTATAAACCTGTTATCTCTTATGCTTACAAGTATAAAGCTAGTCATGAACCCTTAGCTGATCTAATATTCATAGATATATGCTCTATATATATATAACATATAGAGGCAGCAATTAATCAACATTTTCAGATTAATCAGGCAATAATATACATTATGAAATCAGTATTTCAAAATTAAAACAAGACTGCCATACCTTTCTTGATCAACCAAAACTGATTTTGATTTATCACTAGGTTCTTTGATAGATAGACATGTTAGAAGCTATTTAAGATTCTAGTTAAAATCAGATTTTAACTATTAA
Organism: Allium sativum; assembly: GCA_030737875.1. Lineage (NCBI taxonomy): Eukaryota > Viridiplantae > Streptophyta > Magnoliopsida > Asparagales > Amaryllidaceae > Allium > Allium sativum. The sequence continues at coordinate 1,036,775,967 of CM060916.1, read as the reverse complement.
TAAATGCTGTTTATAATAGTTTTTAAAATACCAAATTCGAATACTATTTATGCACAAAAGGTATGCAAGCTAATTCAGTATTCTTAATACATGAATTTACTTCCAGCTTTGTGTCAAAATACAAACTTGATTTTTCAGTGAACCATTTTCATTTTACTTTATAAGTGAATATAAAGTTAAATTCTAACATCAGAATCCCTTTATTTGTAAATCAAATAAAGTTTAATTATGAGATTTGAAATTTTAAAATACGATTAAAATTCAGATCTAACAAACAAAATTCCACTTCAAAGTTATATACTAAGTGCAAAACTTTGTTTACAGTAAAACATTTTACTGTTTGAATCAAAACATAGTTTTAATTCTAAGTGAAACAATTTCACCTTTAATACGAATTTATCATCAGATCTGAATTCATGATGTTAGGACCTCGATAATCTAATAATTAAACACAAATAAACCTAAATCACGGTTTCATAATTACTAATTTTGCAAACCCTAGCTCCGATACCATTGAAGGAAATTCAGATCTAATGATTACCTTAATACAAACGATTTAACAAATTAAACCATGAATCTGTTGTAAAACAGTAATACGAAATCAAATTAGGTTATGATTCATACCTGCCGTGATGAAGAAGCTGATGAAACCCTGACAAAAATAACTTGGATGAACCGAATCAGGAGCTCGAAAAAACGCCGGAGCCTCTAGAGGTTATCCACACGAACGTGTTCTTCTCCGATCAAATTGAAGAAGGGATCGGGGATTTTTGGTGCTAGCCGCCGCCATGAATAGGGTTTTACATCAAAATTATATCGGCCGATTTTTTATTTTTGATCTTATCTTTTCTTTTTGATGGTCCACACTATTTTAATAAGGACTAAAATACCCTATAAAACCTAGTGTGTACCATCAAACAAGGAAACCGCCGTTTTTCCATTTCAATGTTAAACAAAACATCAACAGATTTGATATTTTATCTACCCAATACATGACTTTCCCTTTATCACGTTCTAAGTGTGTGACCCTATAGGTTACTATAACGTTGGCAATGATTTTAAATCGTATTTAAAATCATAAACAGAGATTGGCATCTAGCAATACATCACTGCTACCCAAGCTATAATAATATAATCGATTCAATACAACCTTTCCGCGACCAGTGTATCAATGTAATATAATCCTTTTAACCAGTATATCCAGGATTAAACTAGAGACATGGATCGTATCATCCTCTTTATAATTTAATCCTTTATCTTGATCGATGAGTAGACTGTTCAAAACAAATCAATATTTGAGCACGGCCATGCATTTCACAGTCTCACTCAATCAAGAGACCCATGGATATCACCACAAATATATTGCAGGGTTAAATTCCATCTAGATCATTCATAATTTCTATTCGATTCGAGATGTATCCAACAATCACCGTTATCGTTACTCTATTACGAAATAACTTTAGATGATATCAAAACACAAATATACTCGAATAAAATTATAATGATTTCAGGTCTAAGGACCATTACATCACTTTCACTATGAGAATAACTTATGATACTGTTAATTATATTCCATGGAGTTATCTCACGGCGGGTCAGCCCAATACGATATTCTCCAATACGTATTTATATCTTGACTTTAATATCACGTATATCAATGATCAATGAGATGTGATCATCAGTCAATCAATATACTAGTCTCATCGTTTTATTGTTGTCCTGTATAAACAATAAAACTCGACTAGGGACTTTTAAGAGTTACAATACTTAACACATCATATAATCTCAAGTTCAGTCTTACTCCAACTATATAATTCCGTATTATTACTCTAAGGACTTCTATTATATTAATATTTATATTACGCAGTAAATATAAAATAAAAGAATAATATTTTATTCAAAATAAAATAATAACATCAACAGTGTTATCAATCTCATCAAATGAATTGCCTCTAGGGCACAAACTCTAACAGCTTCGTGACGCGCCTGTATCAAACAGTACTTTAACTGGAATGTTTTTGACATTAAGCATGCCTTCTAAAACATTTGGCCTTCCCTGACTAGCGCAGGGTGCTGGAGTTTCTGCCACTTCATTCACTTGCACTATTTCAGGTTTCTTTAATAGCCGACAATCCTGCTTTACATGACCAGCCTAATGGCAAAGATTGCATTTTCTATTCTCTTGAAACTTGTTCTTGGATTTAGATCCATTCTTTCCCCGCATTTTCAAAGATTTACATTTTCTAGACAAATGGCCCTTCTGATTGCAGTTAAGGCATATGGCAGTCATTACTGGTTCTTTCCCAAATTTAACCTTTTTCCCCTTGACTTTAGGCTTCTTTCTGACCCTTGACATCGTACTTGCCTTAGGCTGCGTACTTGTCTCTGGGCTATCATTTTCAAATTTCCTTTTGTTGCTAGAACTACATTCCTCTTCGTCCTTCAAAAGGCCTTGCTTATCTGGATCTTCATACTGATAAGCCATGTACATCATTTCAAAAAAAAGATTGTTGCACGTGTGTAGTTAAACTACTTTGGTACTTTCTTTGAAGTCCATTAATAAACCTCGGATTATTCATCTTTGGATTTTGAATTAAATGCAGGGCAAAACGAGAAAGTTCATTGAATTTCTTATGATATTCCGGAATGGTCATATCTCCTTGAATCAGATAGTAAAATACATCACTTAACCGCTCAGCTGCTTCTAGAGGAATAAATCTTTCATTGAGAATTTCTTTGAATCCATCCCAGGTAATATTACCTTTTGGATTATCTTTAATAACGGCTTCCCACCAGATTAAAGCTTCGTCTTTGAGTGCCCAAGATGCCAATAATCTTTTCTGATTATCTCGCAGCTTGAAACCTTCAAAAATTCTCTCAGTAGAGCGCATCCAAGCTTGAGTTTGAATAATGGACTCATTGCTCGAGAACTGTACTTCACCCAGTTTTTGATATCTCTTTAATAGAGCTTCTATATCTGATCCTGGCTGTGGAAGAACAACTGGCTCATTAGATGGTTGAACCATATGATTATTTCTTCTGCTTCTGCCACTCATTTTCTATGTCTGCAAAAAGCAGACAAAGTGTCAAGTCAAAAGAAAAGGTATTTTAAAGCATAGAGACATATACTTGAATGTAAATGTGTCTATCGGGGTGTATTTCATTCTACTACACTCATTCTAGGATATTATTGATCCTATCTGAAATGAGTTATTCGTCGTAGAATACTACTGATTCTATTTCTGATGAGTTCGTTAAAATGTTATATTCCAGAATTAAGCTTAACAAGGCTCTGATACCACGTTGTGACGACCCCAAATCCAGTTCCACGGTGACAAGGGTAATCTTTAGAATATAACACATAAACAAATAACATCATAACAAAATATATAAATACACCAAATAATGTACAACAGAATACACTGGATAAACATAATCATCAGAGTTACACAGTATAAGCATCATACTTAGTACAAAATACAGTTTCAGCTTTACATAAAATGTCTACAGCAAAATCAAAACATAATATGTACAATAGGAGCTGAACAACATAAAAAGAAAGAAGTGAAAGAATCCATCTTCAGCTCCATAGCTATCCAGAAAGAGCCTGCCAAAAACTGAATACAAGGCTGCCAATGTAGAAAATAGGGCACCCGAGTTTGCAAGTGAAAAAAACTACGAGTCAGTCATGGGGCTGGTATGAGAAATCTACTTAACTTACTTAATACTAAGGCCAATCAACGCTGCTAATGCAGAACGGGTTTACTCCATTGGATTGTCGATGCTTAAAACAAGTGAATCATTTAAACATTGCAATTCTTTTTATAAAAATGAAACCATTATAAGACTCAGTTCCCATCACACAATGCAACGCAAACCGGAGGATAGAGTTTTACCTTATAATGGCCAAAATATGCTTGATACGTGTAAAACAAAAGAATTTGATATTATTACCAGTGTTTATATGTTTCAAAAACAATTTCAATCATAAGTATCAATCATAGACGACATGGGTACCATATATCATGTCGCCTTATATAGGTTAACAATCAAAACCGCATGATGTCGTATTTGGAAATTGGATTTCCGTCATGAACCAAGGCAAGGGATTGTCCTTACCGCTTCGAGACTGTCTAGCCCAAGCCTCAGGAACAGCCGCAACTGCACCTTAGATCTTCAGGGTTCGTCCACACGGAGTGGATTAAAATGCCTGAACACTGCGTTTCCCCGCCCTATGGGGTGTAAACTGGTTATATACTGACCAAACCACCGGCCCTGTAGCGACCAATATAACCGAGGCACCTCGCTTTCCATCATCCACATAAGTAAAATGTCCGGGCGTGTCAAACCCAAAACACCACTCCTAGCTAGAAGGAAACGAATGCTCTCCCTGCAGTCCTCTCCCGTTTCTGGTCTATACCGAGGTGTGAGGCTTGAAAACCAACGCTAAACATAAAGCTAGCTATTTAAAGTCGTGCTTTGATCATAAACCATAAGGCTCTGCTTTTCAATAAAAGCCTTGATCACGGCATATTTATATGCCACATCGTTAATCTACAATGCCAGACACACATCCATTTACAAGTCCATTCTGGGTCTGAACGAAACCGAACGCACCTTATTCCTCTCCCGTAAGTCCAATACAGGAGAGAGACCCTCGCACATCCGAACGATCAAAAAGTATGTTCGAATAACCACCACTGTAACCCCTTTAGGGCAGCAACTCCCATCAAAGGCATCAATAGCCATCCATTTGATGTGAAGATCATCGGTCTTGCACCATCTTCATATCTCCAACTTCTAATCGTCGACCAATTATTTGAAATGAGAATTAACTCGATCTTTTCAAATAATTCACGTATATTTAGAATTCAAATCAATTCATTTCCTGGTTAAATTATTTGACATCTATAATTCAGTTCATTAATGTAATTTTCACATCAAACACATTCAACCATCAAATATCCTCTCAAATATCCTCTAAACCGAGTAAATTCAGTTTATTTCCATTCCATATCGTTTATAATATTTTATAATGATTTATTGCTATTTTTATTTATTTATTATATAGCCAATTTATTCAAATGACGCTTCAGGCCATAACGCGGCCGTGACGCTGTTTTCCTCCAGACTTGATTTACATATATCTAAAAATCTAACCGTTGGATCTTTACATATTTTATATCTTGGAAAGATCTTTTCAAAGCGGATCCAACGGTTCCAGTTTTTGGAAAATCCGACGGTCGGATCTCCCAGTACAATCGTATAAAGTTACGATTTCAAAATACGAACTGCAGCTTCGTTATTCGATTTAATTTAATTATATTTATATATATTAATATAATCCATTCTGGCACTGTTTTCATTCAGATTTAAATTTAACATTTCACAAAATCTAACCGTTGGATCTTTACAAATTTGGTGTCGTCGGAAAGATATTTCGAAAGCGGACCCAATGGTTTCGGTTTCAGAAAAATTCGATGGTCGGATCTCCCGCAATAATCGTTTAAAATCACGGTTTCAAAATACAAACAGCAGCTTCGTTATTCCATTTATTTTAATTATATATATATATATAATCCGTTCTTTGATTTCCAAACCATTTTCATTTCATATATTGGATAAAAATAATATTTTTACCCAACAGATACATGACTATTTTTAACACTTCGTATATTATAAAAATGTGATTTTTATTGTTAAAACAATTTATTTCAAAAATGTTATTTTTAACACTTCGTATATAATATAAAAAATGTGATTTTTATTGTTAAAACGATTTATTTCAAACATGGTTATTTTTAACCCTTCGTATATACTATAAAAATGTGATTTTTATAGTTAAAACAATTTATTTCAGACATGGTTGTTTTTAACACTTCATATATACTATAAAAATGTGATTTTTATAGTTAAAACAATTTATTTTAAACATGGTTATTTTTAACACTTCGTATATACTATAAAAATGTGATTTTTATAGTTAAAACAATTTATTTCAAAATTGTTATTTTTAACACTTCGTATACACTACAAAAAATGTGATTTTTATAGTTAAAACAATTTATTTCAAAAATGAATATTTTTAGCGATTCATATATATTATAAAAATGTGATTTTTATTGTCAAAACAATTTATTTCAATCATGAATATTTTATGTACTTCATCTATATGATAAAAATGTAACTTTTATCTTTCAAACATTTTATTCGTCATATGAATATTTTCCCAACATAAGAATATATTTCAATGCATGAATATAAATCAAACACAGGAATATTTCAGAAAATTTCGATAGCATAACGGCAGGGTAGTTAAAACCGGCATCGTCCCGAGTACGGCTCCTTGCTCTACCTTAAAGCCTTGCAGCTTTTGACAATGGGGATTTCAATATCTAGTTCGTACGCAGACGAATTTTCCCATAAACTAATCCTATTGGGATTTCAACCACAATCAATCATATCAACCATTCGTATTTATCAACCAAATTTCACATTAACCAAAATCCAAATAATCACAACCAATATATATCGTCCATGGTCTGTGGACGAGGGGAGTATATATATATATATACACGTATATAAATATATTTCGATTTCATTTCAATATCATTTCAATTCCATTCAACGTACAAATTATTTTTTACAACGCATATATAACTTACACATCGCATATACAACTTATACAAAGCTTATACATGAGGTGTGCAACTCTTATATAACTCATAGATGGATTATATAATTTATACATCGTCATTCCATATCATATATAATTCAGAAATCTCACATTGGGTTCCACTCCTCCAAAAATTGTAGGAAGCTCCAAAAATTCTCCGGTCTCTTCCAGAATGTAGAAGACGTCCACACGAGTCCAATGTCTCTTGTTTCACTAGATTTCGACTACATAGCAAAAAGATCTGATTTTTATTGTAAAATCATATTTCGTAGCGCTTTAAAGTGCTATAATCTATTTTAAATTATAAAGGTCGTACCTTTCTGAATTTGTTCGAAACTAGGTTCTGATTTATCTCGGAATCCGTGCAACGTGGTGATGATCGGAGTGTACCACCTTGGAGAGCTTGGAGAGGCGCCTGGACGGAGGGTGGAGCGGTGGCGATCGATCGCCAGACAAGGGGGCATGGCGGCGATGAACAGAGGAACTTCCAGGCGTCGATCTGGCTTCAATACTCGACGAAAAAATGCAAACCCTATATGGATGTGTTAATCTTAAAGAGCACTACAAAATCTTTAACTGAAGATCTCGATTTTATTGAACATATTAAAAGAAAAAGAGGAGATGAAACGACCCAAATTTAGTACTCTTTGAGTCGACTAATAACACCACACGTCCAACCCAAATTGCACAGAAATACGAATCATTATTAGAAAGAAGTTAGAGGATGAGAAATAGAAAGAAAGAAATATTAGAATAGAAGAAAACGAAGATCACAAACTCACAGCGGAATGAATAAAATATATTAAATAACATAACTTTTGAAATACAAATCAGTAACTGTATATATACCTACCATTATCAGAGCACAACGGTGATCCCTGGAACAGTTATAAACGCCTGTTTCCAGATATACACAACGGAAAATATGATAGTCTATAGCTAACTGGTGAAGCCTCCTGCTTCCAGCTCTTCTAAGTGAATCTGGAAAAATCCCGACTACTCGACTGCCCGTATAAATTTGGGCACCCAAGAGTTTAGGGAAAACAAACAAAATAAACTCTGGGTCAGTCATGGGACTGGTGTGAGTAAACTCCAACCATTGGTTTAACTTTCAAAATCCTTTCGAAAGAAATTATAATCGTAAGACCGATCCACACATAAACACGGATGGTTTTTACCTTACGATAACCAAAAATATTTTTGATATCAAATCTAGTGATATTATAATAATGTCTACATCAAATAAATAGAATCTAGCGGAACGCTTGCATCTCACGCTCCATATATAATATAAAATCAAAAACCGCAGGGCGCTTATTGGAGATTGGATTTCCAACCTGACAAGGTATGGGACTACCTGTCGATAGTGTATCCCTAGAGGCGAATACACTGGGGTTCAACAAGAACATCTTGCAACCCGGCCCACACATGACCGACCACTCATTTCGCTTGAGTGTATCGAATGTATATCACCAACAGTTGGGATCAGCAACCGTTCCCTGAAAGGGACAACATCGATAGATTAAAGAACAAATGGAATTTCTCTAGATATGTGATTATACATCCTAATGGGTGCGACCCACATTGCCATGCTGCCTGCCCGATTTTTGTCATTTCCCGGGTGTAAGGCTTAAGGTTTGAATTATCTTCCAGAACATCTGGCCACCATTCACTTTGAATGCCACATCGTCAGATCCATCAGAAATCACTAATTGATTCCCACCACAATACTCAGTTTTTGAGGCTAAAGAAGTTTCCCTTCTATGCCACCAACTTCGTACGTTTGAATGAATCAACGTATGTAATCCTTTTGGAAATACTCTGTCAGACACTCGTCCTTACAAGTTGTCCTGGGTCTGGACAAACCGAAGGCACTATCCCATAACAGGATAGCCCTTGCATAACTTCGTCTTCAATTATTTTCATCATAAGATGATTCATAACGCTTATATCAATACAAAGTGGTTTTCAGATATTAAATCTGATCCCGGTCTCTCCATATTGATAACGAAGGCATAAAATAAATCAAAACTTTGATAGTCAGTGATTTAACTATCAAAGAAACATCCATACAAATCAATGGTCCTATTTCCAATTGGAAATTTCTACCGATCAAGCATCAACAACACTGGGCCCCTTTTTAATTTAATTTCTTATTAAATTATTATTTCCAATTCCCTTTTCTTGATTCCTCATTGCATTTGGGGAAAAACATTTCAAATCCTTTTAAATTAATGCGATGTTTTAAAACATCGTTATAATAACTCCAACCACTAATCATTTATTAGCTAACCATATTGCTTAACCAAGTTTCACCATCGAACCTTGACCATTCCTTCATCGATCATGAAGTCAATCAAGTTGGGGTATAATTACCTCTCAGACCTTAATTGAACAACATTCCCAACTTTGAAATAGTCAAAGCTCATAACTTTAAACAAAACGTCGCTTACGCGACTCTCAGATTCGATCTAAGAACACACTTCGTTTACAGAAAAATATTGATTATAACGGTAGCGTTATAACCGCTGTTTCCAAATATTTGATTTATAAAACATTGTTTTTGACAATAGCGTTACAATCACTATCTAGAATTTTAGAACATTTATTATAACCATAGCGTTAAGATCGCATTAAAATGGCAGCGTTAAAAATCGCTGCTTTAGAATTTACAAAATATCTATTATAACGACAGCGTTAAAATCGCTGTTTGGATATATAAAACATTTATTATAATAGTAGCATTACAATCGCTGTTTAGATTTACAAACATTTTAATAAGGTTCGGCATTGTCGAATGCTAAGTATAACCCTTGGATTTAGCTTAACTCATTTATATTCCAATCTTTGGAATAAAACCCATCGTTCCCTTTGGAACTAATCTCCCACTTCCTTTCTCATTCAAATTTCCCTTTTGAATTTATATTTCAAATTCTCTAATTTTTCCATATAAATATACTCATTTATGAAATACTTACTTTATATCTTTATTCCCTTCAAACGTGAATATCATTTCTTTTAGAGAATCAAATCAGTGGCTGATATTACGATCAAATTTCCTTTCATACTTTATTTAAAAAATTTAATACAAACTCTCTTTTTATTTTCAAATATTTAAAATCTCATTTTCCCTCCCTATTTCCAATATTTATAATCTCGTTTACAATTCCTTTTATAACTACTAAGTTTAAATCCAACTTCAAATATCGGTTTCAAAATCGTTTTCCACCTTTCTATATAGATTCAATTTATTCCTCTATAAATATTTCACTGAGTTTAATCTTCTCAATTTATCTAATAAAAACATATTTCTATTCAAAATCTCCCTTTTTACCTTATAGTGATTTTCATTCGATGATAAAATACCGATTCCAAGCCAAATATTAATTATTCAAATGATAATTATTTCCCTTCAGCCATACCTATCGTTTATAAATTTAATCACTTGTTTTATCCATTAAACAAATTTCTACTTTCAAATCTATTCAAAATCCAATTTATAATTTTGAAAATGAATTTCTTTTTAAAATCTCCAATTTATTTTATTTTATTTTATTCGAAAATATAAGTCGGTATTAAATACCAAAATTTCTAAGGCCAGGGGAATTCAATGCAGCATAATCAACCACAGTGTATATCACAATGAATAACAAACAACAATATAAATGTTGAGAAATCCAGTCGGATCCCTCCAACCTGTTTCCCTGCATCCACAGATGTTAATCAACATCAAAAATATTATTTCACATCAATATGAAATATCAGAACTAATAATCGATCAACGATGTAATCATATCACCCATTTCAACCAATTTTATCAACTACTCAACCAAGCAACCATTGCACGGTATAAAATAAGTTTAAAACTCGTTTATATAAAAATATAAATGAGTCAGAGTTTAGTGAGTTTACTCACCTTGTTTCGCAGTTGATGATTCTCCTCATGTTTCGTTTTTTGAAATCAAACAGGCGTTTGATTTTTCCTTGCAATTCCAGTAGCTCAGCTCACATTGAAACCGGTTCCTCAACGAAGACCTCATCGTTATGATTCTAACGTGAAACCGGTTCCTCAATGAAGACCTCATCGTTATAATTTTAACGACGCTTGTTTTGTTTGATTCTGTACACGGACGAAATAGTTAGAGCGACCACCAATTTATATGTGATGTAAAATAATTTGTAGTTAATTTAGTTTATTAACTAAATTTAATTACCATAATTAACGTGTTAACCCCGCATTTTTATTTGCACTAACAATCCTTTCTTCTGCGAATTATTTCCATTTTCCTTCCTTTTAAAATTGTCCTGAAACATTTCCAAGGTTGACCTGACCTTTTAACTCCTGAATTGCCCAAAACAGCGAGCGAGCTGCTGGCCAAATTTTTTGCCATTAACTGTGTCATCTTCATCATGCTTTAAAACTTCATCTTTTACCCATTAACCCAAAACGAACTCCACTCTTCATGAATTCAACCTTGTTAAGCCCATCTCGCATCCCATAAATCCAACGCCAAGCCTAAAACCAAAAATAGTTTAACAGTCCACATTAAACCTTTTTCACGTAACTATGGGTACAGCTGGCCCTTCTCTTCCTCAATCGAGATACCGCACTGCTCCTTCACCAAAACCCTCGCGCAAACCAGAAACCCAAGCTTCTCCAGTTCATTTTTTTCCATGTAACCAAATGTTGACCCATCGTTTGACCTCCCCTCACCACTTCCAAGGTCAACGGCGATCCCTTCCGACCTCACCACGTTGATCAGCAGCCCAATCTCCGTCCGACACCGCTGGTTCACCCACAACTGCCCCTACACCTCACCGAAGCCTGCGCCTTGATAACTGAACCCACTCGCCAGCGCTTGTCTCCCCTCTCGACACCACCGTCACTAGCAAATTCGGCCTTGTCATCTCTTCCCCCGACATCGCGAAAACGATGGCTACCTGAACCTATCCTCGCGTTAACCAAGTCCGAACTCTGCTGGGTCCCATCGCTCTCAACATTAAGGCAGCAGCATGAAGATCTCCCCCTTACGAGGCCTATGGATTATTGAGTGTTTTATTTGATTTTGAAGGGAGGATTTTTCGTGAATACTGGAAAGAGGAACAAGGAAAAGTGAGGAACGAGAAAGGTGTACAGTATTTAAAGTAGAAGAAGTGTGAGGAGCACGGTAGGTCATAGCTTGATTGGCACGGAAGGTAACAGCGTGACTCCCATGGAATGCAATAGCTTGGGTAGCACGGCTTGAAAAAAAAACATACTTGGCCCTCATGCTGTTCTAAAGTTTGGATTACATGGTTTATTTAATTACTGTTTTCCCTTTTGCTTTCAGTTCTTCGTTAGTTTGAACGAATAGTTTAGCATGTAAGGTGCAGCGAACAGGTATAGGAATGTGTATACATTCATGTTATGTATTTAAGGTAGCAATTGTGACAATAGAGTTTTCATTTTGAAATCTCCAAGCATTCTAATGCCTTCCATTTTTGTGCTGATGCTTATAATATTTTATTTTGATTCAATGAACCGAACCTAATTTTATTCTTTATATAAAGATCAGTGTACTCTGCTATATAGAACTTTATCCACATACGGACTGCTACAGACAAAAGTAAAAATACCATTGTACCAAGCGATGTGCCATGATCCCAAAAATATAATAATATCGGTAGGTTAATTCATATTGTGAAACCCCAAAATATTGATATAGGGTGTAAAATACTTCAAATAAAAAATTGCGTATTTAATTAATTAAAAATTACAGTAAAATTCTAAAAATTAAATTATCACTATGCCTCCAAAGAATCCTTTCCAAATTCGAGACCGATATTTAAATATATTTAAATAATCGTTATGGCTTATATACGATTCCACAGCGAATTTCTGAAAATTTGATTTGGACGTAAATTAAAATCTATAAAACGAAATCTCGGTGTTTCACTTCCATTAGAAAGATACAGTTCAATAGATTCAAACGTTTCTTGTTTCGCTAAAATCCGATTTATTTTGAATCCTGTACATTCATTTGAAATCGAATTTTCAAACTGTTGCATCATTTTGCACTCGTTTTAATTATATTATAAATTATATGTTTAAATATCATTTTATTAAATAAATTCCTATATATAATTCAAATAAAATATTTAAACCAATTTAAATATTCAAAATTCAACTGCTGAAAAATCCGGGTCGTTACATTCCTTCACCCTTAAAATAATTTCGTCCTCGAAATTGCTAAGGTAGGAAAAGATGCTACATAACCTATTCTTTTTGTTCACTTCTTATGTTCACTTCTTAACTTCAGTTTAACTGGACCAATTTATTTCAATATCAATTCATTCTTACTACCGAAAATTTTCAAAAATTCTGACACTTTAAATTTTGAAAAATTTCGGCAGCATCTCCTCTGCACGGCTCAATCGGTACAACCACAACTCGCCTATCTAGGCGTCTCCAATCCAAAAGAAAATCAAAAAGCCAAGCGGCTTGCCCAATAGGCTCATAAACCCATCAAACCCAAACGATATTGTAAACATGTACCTTTTTGTCGGGCACAAATTCTATCTCTTGCATTTGCTTCCATTCAATATCTGCTCAACATACCTATATCCATTTCCGGCTGGTTTCAAATCAATCCAACTTCCTGTTTTGAAACCTCTAATCAACTTCTGATTAGTTCACTTCCATTCGAACGATTCCATTTGATCTTTATTTCAGAATCAATCCACTTATTCATTTTGAGTTTCAATTTCCATTTAACTTAAGTTAAATTTCAGTCCATTTGATTTACTTCCACCATTTCAATTTATTCAACTTATACAAGTTAAATTTAATTTTAATTAATTAATTTTTTTTTTAGAATTCAAATTCCTGGGTTTTATTTCAAATTAGTTTGAAATCATATATATACATATATTTATAATCAACTCAATTCAAAACATTTGAATTTCAAAATCGTCTTGCCCCTTTCAAACCAATTTTTCATTTCCAATTTACTATGGTAGTAGTTCATCACTCAGAAACTTGAAAATAAATACCGATAATGCCGTGACCCATTATCAGAATTATTTTCTCGCCCCTGAAGTGATTTCAGTGCTTAATCACTTTCAAAACTCATTATATCCAATCTCATTAAAAAATACCTTCAAATAATGCTATATTACCTTTTAAAATATTTCAGAAAATATTTTCTAAACACCCGGGATTTAAATCCATAAATTTTGGTTTGAATCCAATCCCAATATAGCTTATTTGTATATCTCATTCACATACAAATTCAATTGGGTTATATATATAACCACTTCAATATTTTATAATTCCATTTGATTGTAACAACAATCAACACATTCAATAATTTCAGAAAGTTATCACTTTAATATCAAAAATATCCTTTGGGCAAAATTATATCATTTACCCATCTTTAAAACAATACCATGTCGAATTGTTTTGTTCGAGAGTTTAGAAACACCTATCGATACAGTTGTACATCCTGTATCGACCAGAATTCATAAACCAGTCAACACAATACAAACCAATTTTATATCAAATCTACAAACACGTGCTCATATATACACTCAAACTCAATCAAGGGTATTACTGACCCTATCTCTATTGAGTCACGCCACAGAGCCAAGGTTATCACTCAACCTTCAGCTCTGATACAAATGAAACGACCCGAATTTCCGTACTCTTTGAGTCGACTAATAACACCACACGTCCAACCCAAATTGCACAGAAATACGAATCATTATTAGAAAGAAGTTAGAGGAAGAGAAATAGAAAGAAAGACATATTAGAATAGAAAAAAACGAAGATCACAAACTCATAGCGGAATGAATAAAATATATTAAATAACATAACTTTTGAAATACAAAGCAGTAACTGTATATACATACCATTATCAGAGCACAACGGTGATCCCTGGAACAGTTATAAACGCCTGTTTCCAGATATACACAGCGGAAAATATGATAGTCTATAGCTAACTGGTAAAGCCTCCTGCTTCCAGCTCTTCAAAGTGAATCTGGAAAAATCCTGACTACTCGACTGCCCGTACAAATTTGGGCACCCAAGAGTTTAGGGAAAACAAACAAAATAAACTCTGGGTCAGTCATGGGACTGGTGTGAGTAAACTCCAACCATTGGTTTAACTTTCAAAATCCTTTCGAAAGAAATGATAATCGTAAGACCGATCCACACATAAACACGGATGGTTTTTACCTTACGATAACCAAAAATATTTTTGATATCAAATCCAGTGATATTATAATAATGTCTACATCAAATAAATAGAATCTAGCGGAACGCTTGCATCTCACGCTCCATATAAAATAAAAATCGAAAACTGCAGGGCGCTTATTGGAGATTGGATTTCCAACCTGACAAGGTATGGGACCACCTGCCGATAGTGTATCTCTAGAGGCGAATACACTGGGGTTCAACAAGAACATCTTGCTACCCGGCCCACACATAACCGACCACTCATTTCGCTTGAGTGTATCGAATGTATATCACCAACGGTTGGGATCAGCAACCGTTCCCCGAAAGGGACAGCATCGATAGATTAAAGAACAAATGGAATTTCTCTAGATAGGTGATTATACATCCTAATGGGTGCGACCCACATAGCCATGCTGCCTGCCCAATTTTTGTCATTTTCCGGGTGTAAGGCTTGAGGTTTGAATTAGCTTCCAGAACATCTGGCCACCATTCACTTTGAATACCACATCGTCAGATCCTTCGGAAATCACTAATTGATTCCCACAAAAATACTCAGTTTTTGAGGCTAAAGAAGTTTCCCTTCTATGCCACCTACTTCGTATGTTTGAAAGAATCAACGTACGTAATCCCTTTGGAAATACTCTGTCAGACACTCGTCCTTACAAGTTGTCCTGGCTCTAGACAAACCGAAGGCACTTTCCCGTAACAGGATAGCCCTTGCATAACTCCGTCTTCAATTATTTTCATCATAAGATGATTTATAACGCTTATATCAATACAGAGTGGTTTTCAGATATTAAATCTGATCCTGGTCTCTCCATATTGATAACGAAGGCATAAAATAAATCAAAACTTTGATAGTCGGTGATATAACTATCAAAGAAACATCCATACAAATCAACGGTCCTATTTCCAATTGGAAATTTCTACCGATCAAGCATCAACAACACTGGGCCCCTTTTTAATTTAATTTCTTATTAAATTATTATTCCCAATTCCCTTTTCTTGATTCCTCATTTCATTTGGGGAAAAACATTTCAAATCCTTTTAAATTAATGCGATGTTATAAAACATCGTTATAATAACTCCAACCACTAATCATTTATTAGCTAACCATATTGCTTAACCAAGTTTCACCATCGAACCTTAACCATTCCTTCATCGATCATGAAGTCAATCAAGTTGGGGTATAATTACCTCTCATACCTTAATTGAACAACATTCCCAACTTTGAAATAGTCAAAGCTCACAACTTTAAACAAAACGTCGCTTACGCGACTCTCAGATTCGATCTAAGAACACACTTCCTTTACAGAAAAATACTGATTATAACAGTAGCGTTATAATCGTTGTTTCCAAATATTAGATTTATAAAACATTGTTTTTGACAACAGCGTTACAATTGCTATCTAGAATTTTAGAACATTTATTATAACCATAGCGTTAAGATCGTATTAAAATGGCAGCGTTAAAAATCGCTGTTTAGAATTTACAAAATATCTATTATAACGACAGCGTTAAAATCGCTGTTTGGATATATAAAACATTTATTATAATAGTAGCATTACAATCGCTATTTAGATTTACAAACATTTTAATAAGGTTCGACATTGTCGAATGCTAAGTTTAACCCTTGGATTTAGCTTAATTCATTTATATTACAATCTTTGGAATAAAACCCATCGTTCCCTTTGGAACTAATCTCCCACTTCCTTTCTCATTCAAATTTCCCTTTTGAATTTATATTTTAAATTCTCCAATTTTTCCATGTAAATATACTCATTTACGAAATACTTACTTTATATCTTTATTCCCTTCAAATGTGAATATAATTTCTTTTAGAGAGTCAAATCAGTGGTTGATATTACGATCAAATTTCCTTTCATACTTTATTTAAATTTTTTAATACAAACTCTCTTTTTATTTTCAAATATTTAAAATCTCATTTCCCTCTCTATTTCCAATATTTATAATCTCGTTCACAATTCCTTTTATAATTACTAAGTTTAAATCCAACTTCAAATATCAGTTTCAAAATCGTTTTCCACCTTTCTATATAGATTCAATTTATTCCTCTATAAATATTTCACTGAATTTAATCTTCTCAATTTATCTAATAAAAACATATTTCTATTCAAAATCTCCCTTTTTACCTTATAGTGATTTTCATTCGATGATAAAATACCAATTCCAAGCCAAATATCAATTATTCAAATGATAATTATTTCCCTTCAGCCATAACTATCGTTTAAAAATTTAATCACTTGTTTTATACATTAAACAAATTTCTACTTTCAAATCTATTCGAAATCCAATTTCTAATTTTGAAAATGATTTCATTTTAAATTCTCCAATTTATTTTATTTTATTCGAAAATATAAGTCGGTTTAAATACAAAAATTTCTAAGGCCAGGGGAATTCAACGCAGCATAATCAACCACAGTGTATATCACAATGAATAACAAACAATAATATAAATGTTGAGAGATCCAGTCGGATCCCTCCAACCTGTTTCCCTGCATCCACAAATGTTAATAACCATCAAAAATATTATTTCACATAAATATGAAATATCAGAACTAATAATCGATCAACGATGTAATCATATCACCCATTTCAACCAATTTTATCAACTATTCAACCAAGCAACCATTGCACAGTATAAAATAAGTTTAAAACTCATTTATATAAAAATATAAACGAGTCAGAGTTTAGTGAGTTTACTCACCTTGTTTCGCAGTTGATGATTCTCCTTATGTTTCGTTTTTTGAAATCAAACAGGCATTTGATTTTTCCTTGCAATTCCAGTAGCTCGGTTCACATTGAAACCGGTTCCTCAACGAAGACCTCATCGTTATGATTCTAACATGAAACCGGTTCCTCAACGAAGACCTCATCGTTATGATTCTAACGACGCTTGTTTTGTTCGATTCTGTACACGGACGAAATAGTTAGAGCGACCACTAACTTATATGTGATGTAAAATAATTTGTAGTTAACTTAGTTTATTAACTAAATTTAATTACCATGATTAACGTGTTAACCCCCCGTTTTTATTTGCACTAACAATCCTTTCTTCTGAGAATTATTTCCATTTTCCTTCCCTTCAAAATTGTTCTAAAACATTTCCAAGGTTGACCTGACCTTTTAACTCCTGAATTGCCCAAAACCGCGAGCGAGCTGCTGGCCAGAAATTTTTCCATTTACTGTGTCATCTTCATCATTCTTTAAAACTTCATCTTTTACCCATTAACCCAAAACGAACTCCACTCTTCATGAATTCAACCTTGTTAAGCCCATCTCGCATCCCATAAATCCAACGCCAAGCCTAAAACCAAAAATAGTTTAACAGTCCACATTAAACCTTTTTCACGCAACTACGGGTAAAGCTGGCCCTTCTCTTCCTCAATCGAGATACCGCACTGCTCCTTCACTAATACCCTCGCGCAAACCAGAAACCCAAGCTTCTCCAGCTCGTTTTTTTTCATATAACCAAATGTTGACGCATCGTTTGACCTCCCCTCACCACTTCCAAGGTCAATGACGATCCCTTCCGACCTCACCACGTTGATCACCAGCCCAATCTCCTTCAAACACCGCAGGTTCACCCACAACTTCCCCTACCCCTCACCGAAGCCTGCGCCTTGATAACTGAACCCACTCGCCAGCGCTTGTCTCCCCTCTCGACACCACCGTCACTAGAAAATTCGGCCTTATCTTCTCTTCCCCCGACATCGCGAAAACGATGGCTACCTGAACCTATCCTCGGGTTAACCAAGTCCGAACTCTGCTGGATCCCATCGCTCTCAACATTAAGGCAGCAGCATGAAGATCTCCCCCTTACGAGGCCTATGGATCTGAAGTTATTAGATTTTATTGAGTGTTTTATTTGATTTTAATTTGATTTTGAAGGGAGGATTTTTCGTGAATACTGGAAAGAGGAACAAGGAAAAAGTGAGGAACGAGATAGGTGTACAGTATTTAAAGTAGAAGAAGTGTGAGGAGCACGGTTGGTAATAGCTTGATTGGCACGGAAGGTAACAGCGTGACTCCCATGGAATACAAAAACTTGGGTAGCACAGCTTGAAAAAAAAACATACTTGGCCCTCACGCTGTTCTAAAGTTTGGATTACATGGTTTATTTAATTATTGTTTTCCCTTTTGCTTTCAGTTCTTCGTTAGTTTGAACGAATAGTTTAGCATGTAAGGTGCAGCGAACAGGTATAGGAATGTGTATACATTCATGTTATGTATTTAAGGTAGCAATTGTGACAATAGAGTTTTCATTTTGAAATCTTCAAGCATTCTAATGCCTTCCATTTTTGTGTTGACGCTTATAATATTTTATTTTGATTCAATGAACCGAACCTGATTTTATTCTTTATATAAAGATCAGTGTACTTTGCTATACAGAACTTTATCCACTTACGGACTGCTACAGACAAAAATAAAAATACCATCGTACCAAGCGATATGTCATGATCCCAAAAATATAATAATATCGGTAGGTTAATTCATATTGTGAAACCCCAAAATATTGATATGGGGTGTAAAATACTTCAAATAAAAAATTGCGTATTTAATTAATTAAAAATTACAGTAAAATTCTAAAAATTAAATTATCACTACGCCTCAAAAGAATCCTGTCCAAATTTGAGACCGATATTTAAATAACCGTTATGGCTTATATACGATTCCACAACGACTTTCTGAAAATTTGATTTGGACGTAACTTACAATCTATAAAACGAAATCTCAATTTTTCACTTCCATTAGAAAGATACAGTCAATAGATTAAAGTGTTTCTTGTTTCGCTAAAATCCGATTTATTTTGAATCCTGTACATTCATTTGAAATTTGAAATCGAATTTTCAAACTACCGCACCATTTTGCACTCGTTTTAATTATATTATAAATTATACGTTTAAATATCGTTTTATTAAATAAATTCCTATATATAATTCAAATAAAATATTTAAACCAATTTAAATATTCAGAACTCAACTGCTGAAAAATCCGGGTCGTTACAGGAGAGAAGGCTGGAGTTTAATTCCGTCGTTCGACAGTAAGGGTCGGGGAGAGAGAAGATGGAGTGGAGAATTACGATTGGCCCATAATATATTTTTAATTATTTATTTCCAAAAATACCCCTTTCTCCTTACGAACTCCAATTCAAACCCAACGACTGTCGTCCCCGGCTAAATACCCCTATTCCGAACACAATGGAATATGTTTTGTAAGCCCATTCGACTGTTTCAGTCAGTTATTCTTCAAACTAAAATATAAAACATTCAATATTTGATTTGAACATACATTTCAATTTGTCGGGGACACATACTGATCTCGAAAATTCCAGAAAAATAAATCTAGCTATGTTTTGACGATACGGTCCCAATAAAACCGATTTCGTCGAATTTGGAGACCGTTTGAAAAATGGCCATTTTCTGGTCGATCCAAATTGACTGAAATTAACCAAACACATTTTCTTTTGCCACGCTCATATATTAACTCCAAAAATTATGGAATCTGAAACCTAGCAATAATTTGACATCTCGGATCCAACAAAAGTGGTTTCGAAAACGGAGGTCGTTTGCAAAATTGCTATTTTCAAGGGCTATATAAATTACATAACGACCTTTCTGAAAATTCATTTGGCCATAACTTTTGGTTCCCGCTATGAAATTTTGTTTTTTCAGATTCGTTAGAAAGATATTCATAAACAGATTTAAATATTTTTGGTTTCACTAAAATCTGTTTTATTTTGCAGCAGGTACAGTCAGTCAAAGTTCGAATTTAAATTTTCAAACTACCGCGCCATTTCTGGCCTTGTTTCATAATTAAAATGAATATATTTATTTTCCAACATTGATTCAAATATACTTTTGGTCGTTATTATTTAAAATAATTTATTTTAAATATTCAGAATCCACTAAAATAGCCAAATTAAATTTTTTTAATTGGTTTAGATTTTCCGGGTTGTTACACCTTATAAATAAATATACTAATTTGCGCCCCATTCTAGATTCCCCATGATTTAGGGCTTACTCTTTGCTCACTTATTTTTCCCAATCAACCAACATTCTACCAGAACAGACCACAACTAGTACGCTTATTAACCTAGGTCGCTTATTTTCTTGGATCAACCTATTATTGCTAGAATGGACTATAACCGATACATATATATTAAACATAACCACAATTTTATGTTCATGTCAATAATAAGCATTTTCATTTCTTTCAACTATAACCTTCGTGTTATAACTATATTTGCAATTAAGTCCAATCTATTAATTATGATTTCCATGTGTGTCTGTTCAAATTATCATAATATTACTTTACAAATCAGTACATTCTTTTCCAAGTACAAACCGTGTCGTAATTTAATTACCCTATTTCAGTCAAATCCCTTTTTAATTATAGTTCTATGTTTTATGCGCATCATTCGTTAAATTTAGTCATGTATGTTTAACTTATATTTGCACAATTATTCTATGATTCTACTTTTTACGTGGAAAAATAAAAAGGACTAAATCGTAAATCAGTTGTTATTATACTAATATTTACAGAATCCGATGCGTATATGCGTTAACCACAAAAAGGTATATAAACCCTAAAATAACAAAAAAACATAGAAAGAGTGAGGAGGATTGAGAGAATATGTTATAGTACTTAAATAAAATAAAACTATAAGAAAAAACTGAAAAAAATATGGAAAGTAATTTTATAGAAAAAGATTTACAGAAAATACTAACTTACATAAATTTAATTTTTTTTAAGAAAACTGTAAAGAAAAACTACCGAAAATTCTACAAATACTAGAAATCCTATTTTCTTAAATTACCAAAATTATGAATAATTACACACTCATTCGTAGCCCAAAACGTTCCTTCATGGCCTCATTAGATCCCATCTCCAAAAAGTGTATATATTCATATATATATATATATATATTTTAATGAATCTTTTCCTTTAAAAAATTTAGGTCAGGTTAGTCTCAAAAAGAGAACCGGGAGGGAAAGTGTTTGCCTTTGTAGAATTGGTTGTATCGAGTGGATTATTTATAGGTTAGGCTAGAGATCTTAGGCCATTGGATTTTTAGATTAATTCTAGGTCGACCATGTCAAGTGACCAATAGGGACTTGCCACATCAGCACAAATTTAAATTAAAACCAAAAAACTAAACCACATCAGTACTGAAACTATAAAATACATCTTCAGCCTCGTCATGCTGCAGCTAGGCATGATTCACGCCAAAACAATTTTGAGATAACTCTTCCATGCAAGGTCATATTTTCACAAATTTGATGTGAAAATGACCCAAAAACCATAACCGATGCAATGGAAAAGGTCCTATAGTCAAATTTGGTCATTTTCAAAACATTTCTTTTTACCTTATTTTATTAGTTTCAGAATTATACTTATAACTTGTCTCTTTTGTAACTTCTTCATATTAGTTATGATTTTTATAAGCTTTAGATCATACAATTGCCATGGACATAATGATGCAAATTCCACGGCTAAATCCTAAAAATTTAACAACTTATTATTTTATTAGTTAATTCGTCAATTAATTGATGTGTCTTAAAAATTAAGGTTGTTACATTCTCCCCTCCTTAAAGGATTTTATCGTTGAAATTTCCAAGGACAAAAGAATGAAATATGTATTTTCATCCAATACGTACAACTGTCTGCTCAAACATCATCCATTAGCATCCATTGTTCTTAAGTTTTATAATGTAATTTATGTAGTTATGCAATAGTATATTGTATATGTCCCAAACTAATGCAAAAGATTGAGCGACTACTAATTCAATTGTCCTCCTTTTCACACAATTATGCTTGTACCATGCATCCAAATGTATGTAAAATCCTAATGATAACATACATTTTTACATGCTTGCTTCAAACATCATTCATATGCAACAACCATTTGATAATTATTTATTATATAAACTACGGAAAAAGTAAAATTTCATACACATCCATATCCATATGTCGGTGTTATAGATAGTCGATCAATAATCGTGCCAAGTATGTATATACTTGCAAACACTTGCAATCAATTGCATACATCGTAATACCAACATGTTTACAATCAATTCTACCATCCATAGGCTTAATCCTAATATCTACCGTTACCAAGGATTTTTAGAAGAAAGATCCTAATCAAAGGAGAAAGCTAATGATAGAATGTTCAAAAGGAAATGTTTGCCAAAAGAATACAGGTAAGAAATTTGAATTCTTCGAAGACATCCAAGTTTATATAACTAGAATTTCTCTCCATGTGATGAAAGATCTATAGCTGCATTTATTAATGCCCACATGATGACTCATTGGTGACTCGTACTTCTGTTTTCAAACTACCAACCTGAATGATTTCACTTATAATGACCGAGTCATCCTAAAAATTCACTAGAGAGCCTTACCGTATTACCCATCCTAAATAATTTAGAAAGAAACATTTTGAGTTAGTTAATCCACTTATCTTCTAATTTTTTCATTTTCTTCCTTTTTCTCTTTACCCTAAACTAGTTTAATATGGCTAAGTCATTGTCATAACTAGGCTTTAAAAATTTAAAGCCTACTTTAACCTCCAAGTAGAGTCACTTTTACCATATCAATATTCCAATATCATGTCTTTACCTTTTAGGTCTTATATTCCTCTATTTATTTCATTTATATTGTCCAACCTTAACGGACTTACTTCTTTTTAAACTTATATATAAAGCTCTTTTGGAATCTTATTTGAAAAATCTTAGTAAGGACATTTTTTATTCATGGACACAAACCAATTTCTTTACAAAATAGTTATTTTCATGAAATTCCCAAAAATATGAATTTCATATCAAAATATATTTGCCTTTAAATTTTATATTTCTAAAACTATATAAATACATATATATGTGTGTGGGGTTTAGGCTCAAAGTGCACCTAAAAATGTCTTAGTAAGGACATTTTTTATTCATGGACACAAACCAATTTCTTTTCAAAATAGTTATTTTCATGAAATTCCCAAAAATATGAATTTCATATCAAAACATATTAGCCTTTAAATTTCATATTTTTGAAACTATATAAATACATATATATGTGTGGGGTTTAGGCTCAAAGTGCACCTAAAAATGTCCTTGTTTCTAAATAAATAAACTTTCCTCAATTCCTTTTTCTTGGAACATAATTATTCATCCTATCATTAATCAATTTAAAATCTTTATATCTTTTCATATAAACATTAAATCCCTTCTCTACTATCCAGTCTTATTGTTTACTTCAATCTGGTGATCATATAAAGATCTATTATATCAACTTGATTCTTATAAATATGTACCAACTTATCCTCATAAGTTATTTTTTCAGATGGAATTTATAGGATCCTTGTCTCATGCCCAATTGACAAAACATTGATGAACACCAATTCTCAATCATTGAGTGCAATTAATGGTGAAATTCATCCTCATATCCTATCAAAATTTTAAGGTATACTTCCGATTTAAACCTTTACAGGATCAAATTGCTATGCTTAAACTTAATCTTGGTTCTTCTATATTCCAAAGATCTTGCCACAACACACTGCAAGGTATTTCAATAGAAGCAACACATATTTTCAATTCTTTTATCCTAATAATTACTACATCAAAAGCCAAGAATTAAATGTTAACTATATTCTTAATTTTATATAGAGCACAAGAAAAACCATAAATCATGAAACACTCAAACTTGATTAATCTTTATTGTAATTTCCAGTTTTTTGTAACAGCAACTATTCAAAAATCTATGGTCATTGAAATTTCAAACCTTTCTAATAGTAGGTAAAGCTCTCATGGTGTATCATAAAAACGAATGATAGTTATTATAAGGTAATTACTCTTTTGGGTCCTCTTACTAATGTATTAATTAGAACTCTTTAAAAATAGTATCCTAATTTGTGTTGGTAAAATCTAACCTTCTCTTAGTGAGGTTGATCATGAAGATATGTATCTTAGAAAAACTATCAATAGCGTTTCCATAATAATTCTCTGATCCAAAAAATATTCCTTACCTTCCAAAAGCAATCCGTAAAGAACTTAGTCTTGGGTCCATGTGCTTACAAGGTATTGAGTTTCTTGGTAAAATACCAAATTTATCCCTTGTTATTCTTTGGTTAGATCAACATGTCATTAACACTGACCCTTACCACTCACTCTAAAGCCTCCCCAAAGTCCCTCCACACAAGACAATAATTAGACTTAGACATAAGATAGTCTAAAAGGTATGGAAACTGTTCTTAAAATCCATTAGATGTTCTATGAACAAGTCCATCTCTATCCTTTCCACTAATCAAAACATGGTGGAAATCACTAGTAGAGTAATCTCGCTATAGAGAGAACTAGATCGCTCTAAATAATCAAAAAGATCATTTAGATGAGATGAAGAGTAATGGTTCTACCAAAACTGTTTACTTATGATCACTACCAAGCCAAAGGAACTACCCGCCTTTATGGAAAATACAAGTGATGCCTCTCATCCAAGTGTGCTTACTCTGACCAATCTTTTCTAAATGCTTCTTAGTTTGATTTTCCATAATCTTTCTATTGCGACTGAAGTCTAATGACTTCCTCAAAGTATATGTGGAGTACTCCTATCATGGGTATCAAACTCAATCTATCAAAAGGTAGGTCGAAGAAGTAAGGTAATCCATTTTAGCATATTCTTTATAGGTCAACCATAGGGTGTATATACCATTCACACCCCAACATAAGCATCCTCCTCTCAATATCTGAGATGGCTCACCATATAGCTAACCCATCTAAACTCCAAACCAATTTGCACCGAGTAATGTTATAAGCATCACAACATATCTAGGAAAGCTTCCTGATACAGACACAAAAGTCAACACTCTTCTTTCTCTTCGAACTATATGCTTTACTAGTAATGCTATAGGTTTAGCATTGTCATACATATAAATCCAAAAATCAGTTTCTCTTCTATTAGGTAACCTTTTAACCTCTTCCAATATTTGCAAAATCTAGCACAACATAAAATAAATTGATATCATCTAGAAATGCACTATGGAAAATAGGAAAATAAACATGACTAACCCATTGGATGGAAAGAAATTTAGGGTACATCCACTACATATCCTGTCTCGACAATTCTCCTGTTGTAGCCAAAATATCCCTATATGTGGCTAACCATTCCATCCTTAAAATTTTCTGTCCCGAAAATCTTAGAACATAAGCATCCAAAGTGAAACTCCATTATCGGTGTCAAAATCTAAGATAACCAAATATATTTTTAAAGTATCTAGATCCAAAACCAACCCACGCAGGGAAATACCACAAGCATCCTATATATATAATTTCTAGCTGCAAACCCTAACTAATCATGTTAATCCTCCAACGCGGGCCAAGAAACTACTACTTGGTATGGAAAAGTGTTTAATTGAAAACAATCAACTAGTGATAGTAGTGCACACTTGGGGATTTACTATATCTATAAAAGATATCTTCATTAGGCCTACAATACAGATGCTCTACATGGCATATCTCCTATCTGTGTGACTATGACTCCACGCGCCACCCCTAATTAGTGAATCAAAGATAAAGGAACTTTCTACTCCTAAAATTAGATAAAATAGGATAACTAGTAACAACAAGAGATAGATAACACCTCTTTTATCAACATTTACCTATTTCCATTGCTTGATCCATTTAATCAACATCTTTCCATAACTCTCTCCGCATAATGCATACATCAACTATTTTCTTTTTAAACTGATAATACCTTCTTGAATCCTTGCGGTAATACTCTTAAGTCATCTCAAAATTCTTGGCCTATAAGGTTGCCTTATCCATAATAGAACCTATATAATATATGTCAAGTAGCAAATTTATCTCCTAAACCCGGTTTCATAATAATTCAAAAATAATGGGTTAAACTGGTTTATCCATGAATCAAAACTCCAAACTACAAACACTAAGGTCTTGATATACATATATAGGTAAGCTTAAATAGATTGTTCTATAGATAACTCAACGAAGAAAGAAGAGAATCGAACAAGAAAATGAGATGGACCTAAGAGGTTTTTGTTAATTCTTTTTTATATATAATCAATTTTTCTTTCGAAAATTACTATACTTTAGAACAAAATTTTAGGAATCCTATAACCTCTGGCTCTGATACCTAATGAAACACCCCACACTCCTTAGTACTCCCAATTAAGGTCATACTAAGCAATGTAGTGCGTTGTAAGTACAAAGAAACTAATCGCATAGACTATGATTCACATGACATAATAGAAACAGTGGAAATATTTTTTGTTTAACCTGTAATTATAAAACAATACTTTACACAAGATAAATTTCAATATAAAACATATGTCTTACATGGACTTGGCTCAAATAAGAGTATATATAAAACAATTTCCCTCTCAAGTACAAATCTGGACCATGATAAATAAACTATCATAAAATTATGTACACCAAATAGGATCTTTGACAATAATCTTCCAAAGTTGTTAATATCAATCAATTCCTTGCACTACGAACCTACTGGAGAAAGAAAAACATAAGGTTTAGTGAATGATGTGATTACTTGCATGATTGATTAACATAGGAAAATATACTCACTAAAGGTTCTAATGTCAGAGAGGGTAAGTGTTTGTTTACAACTATAAAAGTTATACATATTGGAATGATGTACAAGGAAATATACTTGAACCATACAAGTATAAATTTGTTTAATTGTTTATCTAGTTCAGCTGGTCTTGATTGTTTGCATTTTCTTAATTACTCAACATAGTAAATATGATTAGAATAAATTCCTAATTTTACCCATCAATCAGCTACTAGCCTACCGTCCTATATGGCAGCTTATGACACTATGGATCTTGAGCTTTATCAGACCTGACCCATCAATAAAGACAAAACTAAAAGCTATTGGAGGAAGCAGTGACTTATTTTCCCTCATCGGTGCACATGCATGCTCATCGCACCAATGGAATGCACTCATATATGCCTCTGCCGCTATTGACCCCTTATTTACTATAACCATCATAAGCATGCCTAGACTCCTCCACCATCCATTGAGAGACCATCAATGATAAACCCGAAATGGAATGTTGTCGTACAGGTCCTACTAAACAAATATATTAATTTGCGCACCTTTCTAGATTCTCCGTGGTTTCTAGGGCTTATTCTTTAATCGTTTATTTTCATCGAAAAACATTATGCTACCGGAATGGACCACAATATGCTTATTAAATTAGGTCACTTATTTTCCCGAATCAGGTTATTGCTGCTAGAACAGACCATAACTAGTGCAAGTTATTTAACATAACCATAATTTTAAGTTCACGTTAATAATAAGTGTTTTCATTATTTCTTACAACTATAACCTTCATGGTATAATTATATTTGCAATTAAAATGCAATCTTACGATTATGATTTCCACGTGTGTTTGTACAAATTATCATAATATAACTTTGCAAATATGTTCAGTCTTTTCCAATTACAACCTATCTCGTTATTTAATTGTAATTTATTTTAATTTTCCTATTTCATCCAAATCCCTTTTCACATACAGTTCTATATTTTATGTATATTATTCTAGAAATTTAGTCATATATGTTGAATCCATATTTACATAATTATTCTTTGATTTAGTTTTTCGTGCAAAACAAGGAGAATTAAATCAGTTATTATTTAATTAACATTTATAGAATCAGATGTTGTTGACCGCCTTTTTTCAAGACAGTCACATTTTGTATTTTCGGCGATTGAAGTGCTCAGAACTTGGGCATGAGCTTAAACGAGCTCGTTCGCACTTAGTCAAAGTGGAAAAACTTTCAACTACTTAGATTTTATATACTTAGATTCTAGCTCGGTGAAGTCGGTTCGGCATAGCACTTCATCATGATCAGAGAAACTTCAGAGAAAGTAAACTTCGGTGGGAGTCTACACATAAGCTCATACTTGGACCAGACATGATAAGAGAAACTTCAGAGAAAGTAAACTTAATACGAAGGAGAATGAAGACTGCCCAAGATAGACAGAAGTCCTACGCAGACAAAAGAAGGACCAACCTTGAGTTTGAAGTAGGAGACAAGGTGTTTCTTAAAGTATCCCCTTTGAGGAACGTCGTTCGCTTCGGATCCGCAGGAAAGTTAGCACCAAGATTTTAAGACTGTTTCCTATCACTGAGAAGATTGAGAAGATGGCTTATAGAGTACAGCTGCCCGAAAGATTGGCCGGAGTTCATAATATCTTTCATGTCTCTCACATGCGAAGTGCTTACATGAGTCTGTGGAAGTGGTGGAACCAAGCATGTTAGAGGAAGTAGAAGTTGAACGAGAAGCAATTATAGGGAGAGTTCCAACTTGTATCTTGGGTACAAAAGTCAAAAAGCGACGCAACCGTGAAGTCAAGATTGTCAAGGTTCAATGGAGCGACGCCGAGGAAGACGCAACTTGGGAAACTGAGGACAGAATACGCACAGCCTACCCTTTTCTTTTTGAGGGTACATCCTTGATCTCTTTTTTCCTTAAGTTTATGCTTGTACCTATCCTTTTGAGTATATATTCTCGATCCTATCCTTTATCTTTAGGTAGAAACCCATTTGGATGAAAACATGTAATTGAAACATGCTATGGTTGATGGTTGCAAGTGGTTGCAAGTTGTTGCTAGCGGTTGCTCGTGGATGCATATACACACACGTTAGGAATTAGATCGGCTCAGTCACTTTCATATTGCATATGCATATATGTATTTGTATATGGATTGAAACTTGATGTGTTACCATATGAACGTTGCATTTGTATGAATGATCGTGCACTCATGTAGAAATTTTGGATAGGAAAATTGCATACATAATGGACTCATGGCACTGACATAATTTGCATTAAGGAGGTCGACTGAATCAGTAGACCGCCTGATTTTGCATTAGGTAAGGACATATACACACACTATAAATATGATCATCAAGCATTAGAAGTCTTTTAAGGACAATGGATGCCTGTGTTTGATGGTTGAATTGATGGACGATTGGATGGTAATATATACGTTCTTCTCGACTTGAAGATTTCGGGGATGAAATCCTTAAAGGAGGAGAGAATGTTACACCCCGTATTTTCTGTTAATGTTGTAATAACAAATTAAAGAGTACTTAATTATAAATGTGAGAATCAAGGGAAAACATGAAAATTTCTTAGCATAGATTTGTTCATAAAATGGTATATTTGGTATACAACTTATTGTGAGCATAATTAAAAGAATAATTATGGCATGATTAAATTAAGATTAATTTACATATATAATTAGACATATATAGAAAATATGTGAATTTAGAAAAGACGAATTATGACTCACTGCTGAGTCATTAGGGGCTGAGTTGGTTGTTCTAGATAACTCTATCTTGCCTTAATGGTCTTGATTTATTCTGAGATGATCCGACGGCTCCTATCCAATCTAATCTCTATAAAAGCAACCTAATACGTCATCCCTAAATCATATTAAAAATTGAACCTAGAGTCGTCATGCGGCCATTAGACAACCTAGAGTAGCCGCTACTTGAAGCTAACATAGAGACGAACCAAACTAAATCAAAACAACGATTGTCTACATCAAAGGCGAGCATTTCAGCTCCAGAATTCAGAATCCAGAAATCAAGACCTTCGTTCGTTGTAAGCGCAGTTATCTTTTAGATGTAAATAAATCTAAGACGTGATTTGATATAAAGTGAAATTAGAATTATACCATGTTAATTCATATCGATTTATTGTGATGATTTTATCATGAATTGGAATGATTATGGATTATTGGATTTTGTATTGGATATATTTGAAACTATCAATATCATATTCAAGTTATGTGTTTCAGGTAAAGATCTATATGTATATGTTTTTATGCAAGTTGTAAGTTTTATATTGGATCCAAGTCAAGATCTACATGTACATATTCCTATGTTTTATGTTAGATCCTTATGCTACATGATTAGATCCATATGTTCATATGCAAGTTGCAAGTTTTGTGTTAGATCCATATGTTCATATGCAAGTTGCAAGTTTTATGTTAGATCCATATGTTCATATGCAAGTTGCAAGTTTTATGTTAAATCCATATGTTCATATGCAAGTTGCAAGTTTTATGTTAGATCCATATGTTCATATGTAAGTTGCAAGTTTTATGTTAGATCGACATGCCTATGTTCATATATCCCTATGTAAGTTACAAACTTTATGATTGGATCCATGTCAAGATCTATTTAGGTTCACATGATTAATGCAAATTATATAATTTATGATAGATCCAAGTTACAATCTGATTATATATATATATATATATATATATATGTCATATGCAAGTTACATGTTAGATCCTGAACTAGACCCATATTTATATGCAAGTTTGTGAAGTGAATTTATGCAAGTTCACCTTATTAGATCTAGTTTACACATATATGTTAATGTTATAATTATACATGTTTTGGAATAGGACATGTCATGATTATGTCAGATGCTAGTCTGTAACTAGTCTTGATGCCAAATTACATGATATATGTTGATTGAACCTATGTTATGCATGTTCCCCTTTATCTCTCGTTTATAGATTGGGCCAATTAGCAGGCCCAATGTCTTTATGTGATTAATGTGAACGAACAAACGGAGGTAACGTTGGGGGTAATTATTAAATCAAAACATGTAAATATGTAGGTGGGTCCAAAACCATGTAATTGGTTAAGGCCATGAATGGTATAATTTATATACCATTAGTCTTGAATTAAAACATGTGACATGAAATACTTGTAGAAATTTGCATATATAAAAATGTAAATCTAGAAAAGACGAATATGCCTAACCCGAGGTTAGACTGAGTTGTGGTGTAAACCTGCCCGGAACTGACCGACACATCCAGTAACCACAACAATACCTGTCTAATGTGAGAGGTTAGTACATCAAGCCCAGAAAAGCCCGAGGTTAGACTGAGTTGTGGTGTAAACCTGCCCGTAACCGACTGGAACATCCAGTAACCACAACAATACCTGTCTAATGTGAGTGGTTAGTGCTTTAATTAATTAATTAGTTAAAGCTCATGAGCAATCAAGTTAGAAATGGTGAGGTTAAGTAATTAAGAAAACACTTAACCAACTTAACATCTGAACAAGACAAGATTGGTAGGGTTAAGTAATTTAGAAAACACTTAGCCAAATCAACATGTTAACTAGGCAAGATTGATAGGGGTTAAGTCAAGTCAAGAACACTTAACCAATTTAACATGTTGACTAGAAAAACCCTAGTAACGGGGACCCGTTTCAGCAATAACCCGCATGAACGTATCAAGGTACCCTGAACTAGGTAGGGTGAGGCACGATTCTTGGGCTGAATATAAGAGGTCAAAAGGGCGGCAGTTAGGTGCATCAGTGTAGGTTCCAACGGAGTACGGGCATGCACGGGCTCCGGAGTGGAAAAAGCAGGCACTGGGCACCAGGCGTACACTTGTGCATCTAGAATCGTGTCAGGGGTTGCCATTATAGGACTTGATACACCCTATAATGGAACCAGTACAAGTACTTTATAATCACGTGGGGCCGCATGACACCGAGAATACAAGAATGCGAGTAGAAGCCGATCAATACATGAATGGGATCACTTTATCATGAGCATACATTGCTAGTTAAACAAGTTCCTGTTGGGTGCAGAGAAGTAAAATTGGGTGCGACAACCAAATCTAGTTAAGTCTTACCTTATCTTGTTTTAGGACTACCCTATCCTTATGGTATCATTCTAAGTCCTGTTTATTCATGTCACAATCTTTTACTTGTTTACATTCTATTAAATAACTGGGCTTACCAGACTTATGTCTGACTCATTTTCCTTTTGCCTCTTTTCTTCCGTTCCCTCCCGCTCCCCCTCTCCAAGGTCCGCAGGGAGGGAACACTTCTGCTTGATCGGATCAAATCAAAGCTTGAAGACCGTAGATGTAAGGCTTGGACTTTCCTTTTTGAGCTATGGCTGTGGTCAAAGACATTTTGGGGATTTATGTCATTTTATTTTCAGTATTGCTTCTTTATGTTTTCAAGACAGATGTAATAATTTGGAAGATTGAAACTGTTTGTTGAAATGTTGTATTGAACAAGTATTTATGGAATGAAGATTAGTTTCCTTTCCGTTGTTTTAATTATCCATTGCTTTAATTATCCGTCTTGTAATTTATTAGTATCTTGTACCTTAAAACGCTCCACCGAAGTTAAGGCATTCCCTTTGAGAGTGACCTTAATGGAGGTGGGGTGTTACACTTGGTATCAGAGCAAAAGGTTACCAGATTGGATAAAAATTTTGAAACTATTTTTCAAAATGAAGTCATAAAGAAGCATTTTCAAGAAAAGTGTTGTTTAAAATCAAAAAAAGGCGTAATCCCCAAAGCCATATGCACTATCTTTCTATCCCTTGTTTTGAATCTTTCCTTTTGTTTCAGCATGTCCGGGGACTTTAACCTACATGAGGGCGTGCCGGTGCCTGGTTGGTTTAGAAGGTACCTTGAAGCTAGGGCCAATGAAGCAGGCCCAGCAGGCCTCCGCCTCCCCCAGCAGCTCCTCCTCCTCCGAGAGGAAATGCTTTCTCAAAGATCTGTAGAGATTTTAGATCCATGGGTGGAAAAGACTTCAAGGGTAGTGAATCTTTCGTAGAAGCCAGAAACTAGCTCAAAGAAACTGAAGACTTATTCGTTATCTTTGAAGTAGATGAGAGGCAGAAACTACAGTTGGTGGTGTGGTTGCTCAAAGATGAGGCCTCCTTCTGGTGGGAGGTCACTAATGCTGAAAGACCGATAGAGACTTAGGAGGATTTCAAGGCGAGATTTGAAATGAAGTTCCTCTCACAAGCTGAGCAAAGTCTGCAAATGGATAAGTTCCTATCACTTAAGTAGGGCAACCTATCAGTCAAAGAATATGTCAATAAATTCAATCAGCTTGCTAGATTTGGACTGGAGTTAGTCAACACTCCACACAAGAAGGCTCTCTGTTTTGCCGAAGGACTAAATGAGCCACTTCAAGGCCTGGCAATGTCCATATACCCATGGGAGCAACTTATGAAAGGCTGGTGGACATGGCTCTGTTGCAAGAGGAGAACAAAGATGGCAAGAAGGAGGTGAAGAAGGAAGATCCTCAAAATAAGAAAGGAGAGGGATCTCAAAACAAGAAAGCGGACCCCAAGAAAGGCGGGAAGGATAATAAATCCCGCAAGAAGCTGAAGTGCAATTATTGTGGCATACCTGGACATTTGGCTAGGGACTGCAGAAAGAAAAAGTGGAAGTTAGGCGCTTGTTTCCATTGCGGGGAAACATGACACTTGGCTAAGGACAGCCCCAAAAGGCAAGGATAGGGACAGAGAACTGGAGCTTCTTCTGGAGGGCAGGTTCATGCTCTCGTAGCACCTCTGCAGGAACGAGGTAGTCATATTTCTATTGAGAGTTTATTTATATGTTTGATAATCCTGTTCGTACTCTCTTTGATTCTGGCACATCGCACTCTTTTATATCTACTGCTTTAGTTGAATCTCTGGACCTAGACACCCATATAGTAGAGGATCCCTTGGTTGTTTCAAATCCAATTGGGGGCTCAGTTTATTTGTCAATGGTTTGTTTGGATTTGGAAATCTCTATTCTAAGTGTTGGGTTTAAATGTAATGCTTTTGTTTTGGGCTTCACAGGCTATGGGCTGATTCTTGGCATGGGCTGGCTATCCAGTAATGGTGCCATCCTTGATTGTGAAAAGAGAGTGGTTAGACTCATGACTCGCCTTGGTAATACTCTCGAAATATCTTGTAATCCCATGAACTCTGTCATGCTTAGTTATCTTGAATCACTTAATGCGTATATTGAGAATTTGCAGACCGTTAGAGTAGTCTGTGAATACTCAGATGTGTTTGAAGAGGTGAAGGGCTTACCTCCGAAGACGGAGATAGACTTCCGCATATACCTTGTTGATAATGCAAAGCCCGTTGCTTTACTCGTTAGGCACATGGCCCCAAGGGAGAGAAAGGAGCTCAGCAAGCATATTAAAGAGCTGCTTGAAAAGGGGTTCATAAGAAGGAGTATTTCTGAATGGGGTGCTCCAGTAGTATTCATGACCAAAGCTAATGGTACACTCCGCCTATGCGTAGATTATAGGGAGTTGAAAAAGCTGACTAAGAAGAATAGGCACCCCCTCCCAAGAATTGATGATCTGTTTGATCAACTCGTAGGTGCATCTGTTTTCTCCCAACTAGATCTGGCTACTGGGTTTCATCAGCTAAGAGTGGCAGAGGATAGCATTGACAAGACCGCATTTAGGACCCCGGATGGTTTCTTCGAGTGGCTTGTCATGCCTTTCGGCTTGACAAACACACCTGCCTATTTTGTAGACTTGATGAGCAAGGTGTTTCGGGAATTCCTCAATAAATTTGTAGTGGTCTTCGTAGACGACATCTTAATCTTCTCAAAAAGCAAGGAAGAACATGTTGTGCATTTAAAGGAAGTGTTAGATACTATTCGAGCACATCAGCTGAAAGCAAAATTCTTCAAATGCCACTTTTAGAGAGAAGAAGTAAGGTTTTTTGGACATGTGGTGTCCAAAGAGGGGATAGTCGTGGACCCCGCAAAAGTAGTCCCGGTGCAAGATTGGAAGATTTCGCGAAATGCAACCGAAGTCCGAAGCTTTCTCGGGCTGGCGGGCTATTATCGAAAGTTCATTAAGGACTTTGCGCAGATCTCAGCTCCGCTGACAAGAATGACAAAGAAGAACTTGGCTTTTGCTTGGGATTTGGATTGCGACATTACTTTCCAACATTTAAAAAGGGCTCTGGCAACAGCCCTAGTTCTGACATTGCCTGATGGAAGAAAGATGTTTACAGTATATACAGACGCGTGCAGAACAGGTTTGGGCGCTGTCCTAATGCAAGAAGGCAAAGTAGTTTGCTATGGAGGAAGGCAGCTGAAGGTTCGTGAGAAGAATTACCCAACTCATGATTTAGAACTAGCTACCATCGTTTTCGCCCTTAAATCATGGCGTCATTATCTGCTTGGAGAAAGGTTCGAATTATTTATTGATCATAAATCATTAAAATACATTTTCTCTCAGAAAGATCTTGATTTGAGGCAGCAAAGGTGGATGGAATTTCTCACCTCATATGATTTTGAGATTGCCTATACCCTTGGTAAGGGCAATGAAGTGGCAGACGCCTTGAGTAGAAAGAAGCTGACTTTAAGCCCTCTCTTTATGGAAAGGAAAAGCTTGGAGTTCATAGCAAGCTTTAACTTCAGACCCTCCTCTGACTTTGTACCTGGCTTGCTAGCAACGTTAGAAGTGTGACCAACTCTATTAGACTCAATCGGAGTCGCGCAAAGAGAAGACCCTCAGCTAGCCGATGTGATGGACAAGTTAATTAGGGGTGAGACTTCTAGTCGCCTCAATAGATACTCCATTGATGCCAAGGGCTGGTTGAGACAAGATGGAAGATTATGTGTCCCACAAGAAAGGGGTTTGGTAAAGACGGCTCTAGAAGTGGCACACCATTCCAAGCTGACCATACACCCAGGCGGAGACAAAATGTATAAAGACATAAGAGTTTTCTTTTGGAATGGCATGAAGAAAGACATAGCTGAATTTGTTTCTAAGTGTTTAATATGCCAACAAGTCAAGGAGGAGCAGAAGAAGCCTGGTGGTCTGCTCCATCCTCTAGAGGTCCCATAGTGGAAATGGGATAGCATCTCGATGGACTTTATAGATGGGTTGCCTAGGTCAAGAAGGCGCAATACCAGCATTTGGGTAAAAGTGGACAAGCTTACTAAAAGCGCTCACTTTATACCTGTCAAAATTAGAAGGACTGCCTCATCTCTAGCATCCATATATCTTAAAGAGATAGTTCGACTCCATGGGATACCCTCCAGCATAGTAAGTGATCGAGACCCTATCTTTACAAGCGAGTTCTGGAGGAGTTTGCAAGAGGCTGTGGGCACACAGCTATGCTTAAGCACGGCCTATCACCCACAAACCGATGGTCAGACAGAAAGGGTGAACAGAGTACTAGAAGATCTCTTGAGACTGTGCATTCTTGACTTTGGAGGTACATGGGAGGATCATCTTCCTTTAGTGGAGTTCGCTTACAACAATAGTTACCAAGCCACCATAGGCATGGCACCCTTCGAGGCTTTGTATGGAAGACCATGTTGATCACCAACTTGTTGGTGGGAGTCTACAGATAAGCTCATACTTGGACCAGACATGATCAGAGAAACTTCAGAGAAAGTAAACTTAATACGAAGGAGAATGAAGACTGCCCATGATAGACAGAAGTCCTACGCAGACAAAAGAAGGACTGATCTTGAGTTTGAAGTTGGAGATAAGGTGTTTCTTAAAGTATCCCCTTTGAGGATCGTCGTTTGCTTCGGATCCGCAGGAAAGTTAGCACCAATATTTGTAGGGTCGTTTCCTATCATTGAGAAGATTGGGAAGATGGCTTATAGAGTACAGCTGCTCGAAAGATTGGCTGGAGTTTATAATGTCTTTCATGTCTCCCACATGCGAAAGTGCTTACATGAGTCTGCGGAAGTGGTGGAACCAAGCATGTTAGAGGAAGTAGAAGTTGAATGAGAAGCAACTGTAAGGAGAGTTCCAACTCGTATCTTGGGTGCAGAAGTCAAAAAGTGACGCAACCGTGAAGCCAAGCTTGTCAAGTTCAATGGAACGACGCCGAGGAAGACGCAACTTGGGAAACTGAGGACAGAATACGCACAGTGTAATAACCCGGAAATCTGGGCCAATTTAAAATTTTTATTTTGGCAATTTTAGTGAATTTCGATTATTTAAAATGAATCATTTTAAATAATAACGACGAGAAATTTATTTTGAATAGAATTCGAACGTATATATTTATATAGATCGTCGTTAGAATATAAATATTTATTTTAAATTATAAAATGAATTGAAAATGGCGCGGTAGTTCGATAATTCAATATCAAACTTCAATTGAATGTACCGGGTGCAAAATAAACCGGATTTTAGTGAAACCAAAAATAATAGAATCTAATTGTGGATATATTTTCAACGAAACCGAAAAATCGAGATTTCATAGCGGGGATAAAAAGATATGCCCAGTTGAAAATTCTAAATAGTCGCTATGGAATTCAGGCCCTTAAAAATAGCCATTTTGCAAACGACCTCGGATTTCGACGAAACCACTTTTGTTGGATCCATGATGTCAAGTTATTGCTAGATTCCAAATTTCATAATTTTTCGAATCAATATGTGAGCGTGGAAAAGGAAAACGCGTTTGACCAGTTTCAGTTGATTTTAATCGACTGGAAAATGGCCATTTTTCAAACGGTCTCAGAATTCGACGAAATTAGTTTTGTTAAGACCGTATCGTCGATACGATGCTAGAAAATATTTTTCTGGAATTTTTAGAGTTCGTATGTGACCCTAGTAATTTGAAATGTGCGTTAAATTTAAATATATACTGATTTATAATTTGATTTTGAGAAAAACCTATCAAAACAGTCGAATTGGCCTACGAAACATATTCCATTGTGTCCGGGATGAGGGTAAAACGCTAGGGGCGACAGTAGTTGGGTCTCGTTTGGAGTTCGGCACGATAAACAAGAAAAATTGGAAATTAAATAATATTAATTAATAAAATATTCTATATAAGAGGGTCAAAACCCTAGTTGACCAACCCAGAAGAAAAGCGCCGCCACTTACGAATACACGGCGGAAAATGCCCAAATTTTCTCCCTTAAATCGCTACCAATTCTTTCAATAATTTCAGATACCCATTAGCGAAAATCACCGAGCTCAGTAAGGGCTTCAAGATGATTGGGGTATGATCTAAAATAGTGGAGCAAGGCGTGCGAATTTCATCCTCAATGTCGCCGAGTTCGAGGCCAGCTTTCCGATGCTGGAGGCGACCGAGTTCTCCTGAACTCTGGTAGGAGGCGCAGAATTCGAAGGCGGTCAGAGGGGCAGGGTCGGATTCGGTTCCGATCATCTACAGGAGGCGAGGCGATGGATTTTGCAAATCGAGGGTTTGGGTATTGGGTTCGATAGTGCGTGATTGCCCAGGAAGTATACTGGGAGGAAGAAGATAAAAGTGAGCCTCCCTTTTGTTTTGTTTTATAATTAAGCATTGAATACTTTTTTTTTAGATTATAATGTATATAAATTTGTTTTAAAAATTTGAAAAGATAAAGAAATGAAATTAGCAAAAGTTTAAAAATATGGTTTTAAAAAATATACCTCGTTTTTGAAAATAAAAATAAGCATTGTTTTTAAAACTATAAAAGGTAAACTGAAATAAATATTGTTTTGAAAATAAAAATATATGTTTTTTTTTAAAATAAAAACAGCTTTGTTTTTACAATAAAAATAGCATGATTATAGCGAGCGATAGAAAAAAAATATAATTTTTATATATGTAGCGAAATAAAAATCTGATTTTTATTCTATATACATTGAAGTGGAAAAGTGATTTATATAGCAAAGTAAAAATTCGATTTTTATATATTGAATGGCAAAGAAAAAATTCGATTTTTATATATTGAATAGCAAAGTAAAAAATTCGATTTTTATATATTGAATAGCAAAGTAAAAATTCGATTTTTATATATTGAATAGCAAAGTAAAAATTCGATTTTTATATATTGAATAGCGAAGTAAAAATGTGATTTTTTACATATGTTGAGAATGCGGGCAAAGAAAGTGACAAGAGGCGAGAACGGCGAAGATTTCTACAAAGAAGAGTCGAGGCATTCGATTTAGCTATTCGTTGAGAATTTCTCACTTTTTAATTTTATTTCTAGTTGAAATATATACTAGGATGCAGACGGTGTTTAGTAGCACCCGACACCCGTCGTCCACAGACCATGGACGACTTGTATGCTTGTTTGTTTGATTTTGATGTGTAGTTGATTGTGTGATGTGAAATGAAATAAAATATTTATATAGTTTTAAATATTTTATAGTTAAAAATATAATTTTTAACGTGTATATGAAATGAAATAAAAATAAACAAATCGGACGATTTGTTTATATACACACATTTGACTGATATTGATTGGGACGATAAATTTTACACATCGCCCAACTGCACAAATAAAATCTGTGTTTGATTGTTTGAAACCCCACACGGGTATTGGGATGATATTTGACGTACACTAATCCCGATTGTTTAGTTGTATGTCGATCGATTGATTGACGGACTGTTATGAGCGTTAAATATTTATATTCGATGCTTATACAGTGTAGAATGCACTTTGGATGATGGTTGATTTTTCATCGTTGTTATTGTATACATGTGTTGTAGAAAATCCATATAATTAACATTATATGGTAATTGATTGGGCTTCATTCAATATTTGAATAGAAATATTTGAAAAGAAATATTTGAAAAAGAAATATTTGAAAAAGAAATATTTGAATAGAAATATTTGAAATAGAATATTCGAGAATAGAAATATATGAAGCCGTGTTGATTAGATTGACGCCATTTTGACGTGAACGATATTTATATCGATTTTATTCATTTTATAATGAATATCGAAAGTGATTTCAAAATCTGATATTTTGAAAAGAATTGAAATTCAAACCGAATTCGAATTTGAATTGAATAGAAAACGAATTCGAATTGAATCGAATAGAAAACGAATTTGAATTGAATAGAAAACGAATTCGAATTGAATTGAATAGAAAACGAATTCGAATTGAATCGAATAGAAAACAAATCTGAATTGAATTGAATTCAATTGAAAACGAATTGAAATCAATTTGAATTGAAATCAAATAGAAGTGAATGTAGAAAGAATTTATACGGGAAAATTCAATTTTGATTTGAATTTGAAATAAAGGTTGAAATTGTTTTTGAAACAAATTTGAAATGATTTATAAAATTCATTTTAAAAAGGAAATCGACGAAATATAATATATATATATATATATATATTATATATATAATGGCCTGAATAGAACGCGCCGCGGCAGTTCGTGAATTTCGACCATTGACTTCGAACGGACATTGCGGGAGATCCGACCGTCGGATTCTCCTAAAACTGGAACCGTTGGGTTCGTATCGAAATGAGCTTTCTAACGAATATTAGAAATTTGAAATCTAATGGTTGGATTTGGAGATACGTCCA
Organism: Allium sativum; assembly: GCA_030737875.1. NCBI lineage: Eukaryota > Viridiplantae > Streptophyta > Magnoliopsida > Asparagales > Amaryllidaceae > Allium > Allium sativum. Next base: position 1,036,734,937 of record CM060916.1, on the reverse strand, counting down.
AATCAAATTTGGAAAAGGTCGCTGTAAGTGCAGTTCGATGGCCGTTGATGGAAATCGACTGTACGGGCCTTGATAAAATTATTAAAAATATCAATAATTTGTGTAAAATCATAAGAAATGATTTGGGAAAAATTGGGATGAAAAACTCCATATTTGAAAAGATAAAAATAGATTTTTATCGAAATGAACTAGTTTTGAACTAGAATAATAATTTATTTATTTTTAAAATAAATAAAGTGGATTTGAAATGGTTTTGAAAATAACCAGGATTTCCAATATATTGATTAGAAATTGATTTGAATCGAAATTGTCTTCGTAATATTTCGATGTGGGATTTTGTGACTATACAGGTATTGTTATGGGAAATTTGAAAGATATATTTATATCGTTATTTCCAATACGATATTTGTTGGTCGTAGAATTTGATATTGAATATAAGCCGATATATTTTCTATTCAGAGCCTTGTATTTAATATCAAATGTGATTTGGGTTTGTCGTGAATGGTGTCTTCATTAATACTGTTCTTAAGCGAAGTTGAGTAAAAGATTAAATCTTTTATTTAGATTTAATGAAGTGTACCAATTAAATAATATTTAATTGGAATTGAATTGGTATTGATTTTTGGGTTTATCGTGAATAGTGTTTTAAATAACACTTGTTCTTTAACCCGATAATTAATAGAATGTGATTTTGGGTTGTCGTGAATGGTATCTTCAATAATACTGTTCTTAGATCCAAAGGAGTTAAGAAAATCAGAAACTAACTGGAGATTAGTTAAGTTGAATGGTTTCTGGGGTATTGATCTGATGTTGGTTTCGGCCTTCGGGGTTAATACTTAGGGAATTGCTCACTTGCTAATTTATGGGTAGGGTCTGATTGAAATGTAATGTGATTTTGGGTTTATAGTGAACCGTGTTTTAAATGACACTGATTCTTTAACCCGGTTAAAGATTAAAACTAAGTGGAGTTTTAATGAATCTTTAATTAGATTGAAAAGATCGAGAATGGAGTATCACCAGTTTTGCTCCAAAGCGATAGTTAAATCTTTAATTAGATTTGGACGTGGAATGGTAATTAATTTTACCGATAACACCGTGGTATTAGATATGGAGTATTACCAGTTTTGCTTCATGGGATGAATAGGTTGGGATTGGGAAATAAAATAAATAATTACTTCGGTGTGGTTCGCTAATCCCGACTAGTTTGGAAAACCATAATTTGGTTTGAAATGATATCCAGAGGAAGATTAAAGAATAAATTTTAAAGAATTTATCTTTGATAAAATTAATGGGAATCTTTCCCTAAGAACGTGAAATTTAGAAACTAACTGTAGGTTAGCTAAGAAGGATGGTTTCCTGGGTATTAATCTGATGTTGGTTTCGGCCTTCGGGGTTAATATTTGGGGAATTGTTCCCTTGCTAATTTACGGTTAGTGACTGATGAATTGGAATGAGGCGTATGTTGTGATTGTGTAACATTTGTTTATAATATACGCGGGTTGTTCGGAAAGGTCGGGTTTATACCCATTCTGAATAATCGATTCGACGATAAGTCGAAGATGATGACGGTGGTCGAAGACAGAAAGTCTTCACATCGTTTGGGTGATTACTGATGATCTTGATTGGGTTGTACACCCAAGATGAGGGAATCAGTTGGTGGTCGTCCAGACGTACTTGGAGGTTTTCGGATATGCAAGGAAAGTGCCTCCGGTTTCGTTCAGACCTAGAACGGACTTGTAAATGGGTGGTGTGTCTGACATTGTATTCCTTTATATTGTATTCGTTGATCTCTGCTAAATATATATCTGTTTGGCGGCGGGGAATTTATTCTCTTGCTTAACGCCCTTCTCTGAGACATACGAGCTCAGAGGTTATATATTGGCAGAAATCAGTGGTACGATATGGATTGATAGTGTGGCATGCTGAGATGCAGTGATCCAGACTTTTGTTGAAAAGCAAAGTCTGGTAGGTGATGATCAAAGCACAACTTTAATATAGCATGGCTTTGTGTATAGCGTCGATTCGCGAGCCTCACACCCCGGTATGGTGGTAAACCGATGGTTTGATCAGTATTCTTTTTAGTGGATGGGCACCTTAGTGGTGTCGTGGATTCGGTCGACCGAGATGAGCTTAGTGCTCAGGGATATATAGAGTAAGCGGTGTTTTCTCTCGCTGGGACGTAAGCCGCGGTGATACTCTGGTCCCAAAAGTACGGATGTGCAGATGGTGTTTTCTCTTGTGGGGACGTAAGCCGTGGGGAATTGCATTACGCGGTCGATCTTTCGAATCAGGAGCCACCATGACGGAAATCCAATTTCCAATACGCAATATTGCGGTTTTAATTGTAGAACTAGTATGGCGACATGATATATGGTACCCATGCCGTCTATGATTGATACTTATGATTTGAAGTTGTTTTACACGCTATGCACTTATAGTAGTATCAAATGATTTGTTTTAAACGTACTGAGCATGTTTGGCTATTATAAGGGAAAACCCTATCCCCCGGCTTGCGTTGCATTGTGTGATAGGACCTGGGTCTTATAATAGCTTCATTTTTTTCCAAAAAGCATTGCGCTGTTTTGTTTTATGCACTGGTATTCTTGGGAGGAAACCCGTTCCGTGTTATACGGCGTGGTCCCTTGATTTACCTTACTTTGAAAATAAAGATAAATAACTGTTTTAGTTCTCACACCAGTCACATGACTGACCTGGAGTTTATTGTTTTAACCTAAACTCTGGGTGCCCCTATTTTCCACACGGACAGCTAGTAGTTTTGGTTTTGCAGATTTATATTCACAGGATCCTGGTTTACAGCTGAAATGATATCCGGAAAGCTTTGTATCCGTATATCTCTTCTAGTTGTGTATTGTATTATTTTTCGCTGCGATGTATTTAAATGTAATTTAAATCTCTGATATTTCTGTGTAATATTCATCTATACTCTGTATATTCTTGTATTCTGGTGCATTGTTGTAATATACAATGAAATGTTCTCCCGTCTGCGTTCTGTTGGGGCTTGTTCTCGAACTATCCGCGCTTTCCTTCACGGGGAAGTTACGGGTTTTCACACACAACCTACCTTTTTCTTTTTGAGGGTACATCCATGATCTCTTTTTTCCTTAATTTTATGCTTGTACCTATCCTTTTGAGTATATCTTCTCGATCCTATCCTTTATCCTTAGGTAGAAACCCATTTGGATGAAAACATGTAATTGAAACATGTTATGGTTGATGGTTGCAAGTGGTTGCTAGTGGTTGCTCGTGGATGCATATACACACACGTTAGGAATTAGATCGGCTCAGTCACTTTCATATTGCATATGCATATATGTATTTGTATATGGATTGAAACTTGATGTGTTACCATATGGACGTTGCATTTGTATGAATGATCGTGCACTCATGTAGAAATTTTGGATAGGAAAATTGCATACATAATTTGCATTAAGGAGGTCGACTGAATCAGTAGACTGCCTGATTTTGCATTAGGTAAGGACATATACACACGCTATGCATATGATCATGAAGCATTAGAAGTCTTTTAAGGACAATGGACGCCTGTGTTTGATGGTTGAGTAGATAGACGATTGGATGGTAAGATATACGTTCTTCTCGACTTGAAGATTTCGGGGATGAAATCCTTAAAAGAGAGGTGAATATAACACATCGTATTTTCTGTTAATGTTGTAATAACAAATTAAAGAATACTTAATTATAAATGCGAGAATCAAGGGAAAACATGAAAATTTCTTGGCATAGATTGGTTCATGAAATGGTATATTTGGTATACCATTTATTGTGAGCATAATTAAAAGAATAATTATGGCATGATTAAATTAAGATTAATTTACATATATAATTAGACATATATAGAAAATATGTGAATTTAGAAAAGACGAATTATGACTCACTACTGAGTCATTAGGGGCTGAGTTGGCTGTGCTAGATAACTCTATCTTGTCTTAATGGTCTTGATTTATTCTGAGATGATCAGACAACTCCTATTCAATCTAATCTATATAAAAGCAACCTAATACCTCACCCCTAAATCATATTAAAAATTGAACCTAGAGCCGCCATGCTGCCATTAGACAACCTAGAGTAGCCGCCACTTGAAGCTAACATAGATACGGACCAAATTAAATCAAAACAATGATTGTCTACATCAAAGGCAAGCATTTCAACTCTAGAATTCAGAATCCAGAAATCAAGACCTTCGTTCGTTGTAAGCGCAGTTATCTTTTAGACGTAAATAAATCTAAGACGTAATTTGGTATAAAGTGAAATTAGAATTATACCATGTTAATTCGTATCTATTTATTGTGATGATTTTATCATGAATTGAAATGATTGTGGATTATTGGATTTGGTATTGGATCTATTTGAAACTATCAATATCATATGCAAGTTATGTGTTTCATGTAAAGATCTACATGTATATGTTTTTATGCAAGTTGTAAGTTTTATATTAGATCCAATTCAAGATCTACATGTACATATTCCTATGTTTTATGTTAGATCCTTATGCTACATGATTAGATCCATATGTTCATATGCAAGTTGCAAGTTTTATGTTAGATCCATATGTTCATATGTAAGTTGCAAGTTTTACGTTAGATCCATATGTTCGTATGTAATTTGCAAGTTTTATGTTAGATCCATATGTTCATATGCAAGTTGCAAGTTTTATGTTAGATCCATATGTTCATATGTAAATTGCAAGTTTTATGTTAGATCCACATGCCTATGTTCATATGTCCATATGCAAGTTACAAACTTTATGATTGGATCCATGTCAAGATCCGTTTAGGTTCACATGATTAATGCAAATTATATGATCCAAGTTACGATAAAATTATATATATATATGGCATATGCAAGTTACATGTTAGATCCTAAACTAGACCCATATTTATATGCAAGTCTGTGAAGTGAATTTATGCAAGTTCACCTTATTAGATCTAGTTTACACCTATATGTTAATGTTATAATTATACATGTTTTGGAATTGGACATGTCATGATTACGTCACATACTAGTCTATAACTGATGTTGGTGCCAAATTACATGATATATGTTGATTGAACCTATGTTATGCATGTTCCAGCTTTATCTCTCGTTTATAGAATGGGCCAATTAGCGGGCCCAATGTCTTTATGTGATTAATGTGAACGAACAAACGGGGGTGACGTTGGGGGTAATTATTAAATCAAAACATGTAAATATGTAGGTGGTCCCAAAACCATGTAATTGGTTAAGGCCACGAGTGGTATAATTTATATACCATTAGTCTTGAATTAAAACATGTGACATGAAATACTTGTAGAAATTTGCATATATAAAAATGTAAATCTAGAAAAGACGAATATGCCTAACCCGAGATTAGACTGAGTTGTGGTGTAAACCTTCCTGGAACCGACCAGCACATCCAGTAACCACAACAATACATGTCTAATGTGAGAGGTTAGTGCATCAAGCCCAGAAAAGCCCGAGGTTTGACTGAGTTGTAGTGTAAACCTACCCAGAACCGAACGACACATCCAGTAACCACAACAATACCTGTCTAATGTGAGTGGTTGGTGCTTTAATTAATTAATTAGTTAAAGCTCATGAACAATCAAGCTAGAAATGGTGACGTTAAGTAATTAAGAAAACACTTAACCAACTTAACATGTGAACTAGACAAGATTTGTGGGTTAAGTAATTTAGAAAACACTTAGCCAAATCAACATGTTAACTAGGCAAGATTGATAGGGGTTAAGTCAAGTCAAGAACACTTAACCATTTTAACATGTTGACTAGAAAAACCCTAGTAACGGGGACATGTTTCAGCAGTAACCCGAATGAACGTATCAAGGTACTCTGAGCTAGGCAGTGTGGGGCACAATTACTGGGCTGAATATAAGCGGTCAAAAGGGCGGCGGTTAGGTGCGTCAGTGTAGGTTCCGACGAAGTACGGGCGTGCACGGGCTCCGGAGTGGAAAAAGAAGGCACTGGGCACCAGGTGTACACTTGTGCATCTAGAATCGTGTCAGGGGTTGCCATTATAGGACTTGATACACCCTGTAATGGAACCAGCACAAGTACTTTATAATCACGTGGGGCCGCATGACACCGAGAATACATGAATGCAAGTAGGAGCCGATCAATACATGAATGGGATCACTTTATCATGAGCATACATTGCTAGTTAAACAAGTTCTTGGTGGGTGCAGAGAAGTAAAAGTGGGTGCGATAGCCAAATTTAGTTAAGTCTTACCTTATCTTGTTTTAGGACTACCCTATCCTTGTGGTATCATTCCAAGTTCAGTTTATTCATGTCATAGTCTTTTACTTGTTTACATGCTATTAAATAACTAGGCTTACCAGACTTATGTCTGACTCATTTTCCTTTCGCCTCTTTTCTTCCGTCCCCTCCCCCCTCCCAGGTCCGCAGGGAGGGAACACTTCTGCTTGACCGGATCAAATCAAAGCTTGAAGACCGTTGATGTAAGGCTTGGACTTTCCTTTTTGAGCTATGGCTGTGGTCAAAGACATGTTGGGGATTTATGTCATTTTATTTTCAGTATTGCTTCTTTATGTTTTCAAGACAAATGTAATAATTTGGAATATTGAAACTGTTTGTTGAAATGTTGTATCGAACAAGTATTTAGGGAATAAAGATTGGTTTCTTTTCCGCTTTTTTAATTATCCGCTGCTTTAATTATCTGTCTTGTAATTTATTAGTATCTTGTACCATAAAACGCACCACTGAAGTTAAGGCATTCCCTTTGAGAGTGACCTTAATGGAGGTGGGGTGTTATAGAACATCGCAAAGACATTGCCATTGGATAAAACTTCAATTCCTTCTCTACTTTTCTTCCATAAAAATTAACAATATTGTAATCTACAATATGAATAAATAGTCATTACATTAAGTGGATGTAAGCATGATTATCGAATCACTATATAATCTTGCGTGTCTCCTTACCTTCAGTGCATTTATGACTGTTATTCTCTGCGAATTGCTGTGATTGATTGATTTTTGGCTGTTGGTCATACAAGAACCAATTTTTACATCAACATTTTGGCACATTAGGAAGGGGGCACGCTACTTGAGTTTTAGCTTGTAGGAAACCGATTACTTAGAAACTAAAAGATGGTTAAGTGAAAGAAGGCTGATGAAATTATGTAAGATGATGTAACTGGAGTAGGAAGCCAAGTGGCATCCTCCACTGCCGATCTTTCCAACTACCTCACCCGGGAGGAGATGAATGATGTGATTAGTGACTTGAGGTTACACATGGAACGACAAGATGACCTTCTTCATTGGCAGGAAGAAATGATGAACACCTTCCTTTTGAGACTTGACGGGTCTGAGAGACAACCCGATCAAAGAATAACTACTGAAGCAAGAACCAACAATGTCACAGCTACTGCAGCAACAGGCATAATGCTCGGGGGCATGTCTGGTTCGACCCTCGTTCTGGTTCGACTAGAGGAAAATGTCGAACCAGGAAGCACTAGCGGAAACCGCCTCGTCAACGCTATTATGGATCATAATGTTTCAACTCATCAAGCTTTGAATGATGATGTTGGGAATGTGGATTGACCATGAGTGAGAAAGGAATGATGGAGTTGTTCGCACAGTCTGGTTCCACTATGTCGAACTGAATCCCTAAAGAATGTTCAACTTGAATGCAGGCACCGCTGAAGAGCAATCTGAATAAAAATTCCTAAATTTCTTCCAAGGTTGGGGTAACAAACTTTCAACTTGCTTCCAACAAAGATAGGCTAGCTGAAATTATACGTGTAACTTGAGGCGGAGCACCGAGCCAAGGATATGAGGATGTAACTCGAAGTCCTTTTACCTTTAACATCAAAGATGCAAGAGCAGCACCTGATTTCAAACTGCCCATTTTGACGGCATACAATAGGAGATCGGATCCTAATGCACATTTAACACGCTAATCAGGCATATAGGTGTGCTCGGGGAATCTCCCGAGCTTATGGAGAAATGTTTTTCATTGTTCTTAACAGATTTGCTGCGTTTTGGTTTAAGCAACTCAACAACGAGCTAACTTGTTCTTGGAATGAACTTGTGGATAGGTTCATAGGACAGTTTAGAGTTCATATAGCATGTCCGAAAAATGTTATGACTTTGGCAATGATAGAGAAAACACTGGGGGACCGTTAAGAAGTTTCCTAGAAAGGTATAATGTTGTTATGTCTTCGGTGGATAAGCCGGAACCATTGATGGTCTTGATGCAGGCCGTGTCTGCGGTAGCCAAGAAAAATCTGAATTTAAAGCTAGGTTGCAAACAGATTCTCCTAAGGGATCTTGATGAGTTTTATTTTCAAACTGATAGGTATTTGCGCCAAGGATGCGTAAGCAAAGAGTAAGATTATAGTTGATGCTCTGATTAATCAAGAGGTGTTTGAAGCTGGAATCAAGTGTGATAACGGGAAGAAGGAAAGTGGAAAACGGGTAAGGTAGTTGAAAGACGAGTAGGAGGAGGACAAAGTATTCCTCCTACATGAAGCTAAACGCATCTCTGGAAAAGATTTACCTAGATACCAAAGGCTTATCCCGTATCAAAAACCAGTTCCTAGAGAACCTACCGGTAGGGAAAAGAGGCCTGGAAAGTGTTTTTGATTCCATGAGCTAGAGGGGCATACCACATTCGAGTGTAGACACCTCCGAGATGAGACATAGGAACATGTCAAGAGTGGAAGCCTCCCAGGCTATGTTGATACCGAGGCAGCAGTGTTTGAGCGCGGGCATCCGTTTGTGGCCCAAAATCAAGGAGATCCTCGATCTAGAGCACAAATCAACATCCCATGATAGGGATGGCGATGGTGGAGCCTGGAAAGGCTTCCCCTGATTTTATTTCCCTTTTTTTCACTTTGATTATGTTTTTGCTTTAACTTGTCCTTTGTGGCTAATAATAATGGAATGGATGATGTCTTTGCATCAATTGGAGAGATGAAGTCGGAGACCCCAACCACGAGCTCTTATCACTAGTTTGTGATTGGATGGGTTCATGCTATTTGATTGCTAATCCCTTTTACCAAATGGTGGATAGATGACTAGTAGGAACTGATCATGGATTCCTTTCATTAGAGGTGTATGAGAGATTCCATACAAATGAACTACGAACTCCATGAATGGAGAGTGATAAGACGAGTTTGTATAAATGAGTTTTGTCACTGAAGAGTGATAGGATGAACTCATGAACTATGAGTTCTGTTGCTAGAGAGCAATAGGATGGACTCATATCGATGAACGACAGGTTCCGTCACCGGAGACTGATAGGATGGACTCATATCGATGAATTATGGGTACCATAGCCGGAGAGCGATAGGATGAACTTATACCGATGTACTATGGACTCTGTCACTAGAGAGTGATAGGATGAGTTCGAACCGATGATTTGTAGGTTCCGTCACTGGAGTAGGACAACCTCGTAACGATGAGCTACGAATTCCATTGCTAGAATCAAGTTGGATGGATTCGTATCGGACTCCAGCTCAAGTATGGAGAATTATCATCTTGGATACGCCCTGCTAGACCTTGGATTTCGTATTTTTTGGATTTGGACTTCTTTTATAATACGATCCGATAAGTCATTGGATTTCTTTGGAATTCTAGATTTTTGATTCTTCGATAATACTTTTTGTGGCAATCGTAGTTTCCATTAGTATGGTCTGGAGAGACCATGGACTTCTAGTTATCTAATTATTACGATCTACCGAGAACGTGGATTTAAGGTTCGAATATTGGAATTTTTTTATACTTCTTTGGTTTTCTATGGACTTCTAGATTTTTCGAAACACATCTTCTATAGAAAGACAAGTTTCAGGGGCAAGTATTGACTCGTCTTTTATAAGGCAGTCACATTTTGGATTTTGGCAATCGAAGTGCTCAAGACTGAGGCAGAGCGTAGGCGAGTTCATTCACACTTGGTCGAAATGGCCAAACCTTCAACTACATGGATTTTATATGTTGGGACATGTGGATTACGTAAATTACGACAAATTTAATACTAGAGGGAGGTGAATAGTGTTTTATGGAATTTTATTTTTATGAAATCTTGTTGAATAAATCAGAAACAGATGCAAATCACAGATATGTAACAGTCACAGAATCAAACATAAATGCAGAATAAAAAGTAAAAGTGGTAAAGGAAAGAACGCATCAGGATTTTTATACTGGTTCGAAGTTACCCTACATCCAGTCCCATATAACCTTGGGCTGATGCAGATTTATTTTTAATTAAATCTTCGAATTACAATCCTTAAATTTATAGGCCACGAGGTACACCCAACCTATTTCCAAAGTATAGTGAGACTCAATTGATATTCGGGCTATTATCACACCCAGTTCATTTGTACGGGCTACAACACACCTTTTCAATGTCAGTTTGGATAGAAGACTTGATAAAACTTATTCTTGTGATCTTTGATTATAGAAACTCCTATAACTCTGAATAACACTTGATTCTTTGAGAGAGTTTGATAGAGAATCAAACTAGAATTGAATTGGTTTAATTCTTTTTAAAATTCAGTAGAGTTTGATTATAAAACTTGAAAATTAAGAGTAAAAATGGAATGGGGAAAATAGAGAAGAAGATAAATAAAGTTAGTTATTAAATTATGAATTTAGAAGCTTATTTATAATGATTCAACAGTCATATCCATTCAAAAAACGATTCAAACTAATTGACACAACTTTTGAAATTTGAATTTAAAAATTAACGGTCACCATGTCGACATAGGGGTAGGGGATGTCGACATGTCTAAGGGAAATTTAATAACTTTATTTCAAGCTGTTTTCATATAGATCTAATCGATGTAAGTATGATTTTAACTCAAATCGCCATAGGATCCAATCTAGCAACTTATAAACAGTAAAATCATATGTTAATTCTATGTTTAGATCCATTTAATGATTCGATTAATTTTTAAATTGTTGTTTTAATGTTCGTTGATGATTGTGTGATTTGTTGTAGTTATATTGATTAAATCGTTGTTGAAAAAGTTGGAGTTGATTAGTTTTTAGTATGAAATTGAGTTGTGCACAAGAGTGAAGATTAGTCGAAGTTCGGCCATTTTAGTGGATGGATCAGACTTGTAATGACCCGGCTTTTTGCTCGGTTTTCGCTGGAAATAAACCAACTTAAATCGTTCATAAAGATGGATTGTTATGGGTACTAACACATTTGCACAAAATAAAAAGAACTTTTCCATTATCATTACATTAATATTACATCAGAGTTACCGGAGAAACATCAGAGTACATCGATTACACAGCAGAAAAGATACTAAACTCAGTGGAAGAATATGCATGCTCCAAGATATAATAGCACCAGCTAAAACCATAATCCTGCTCCAACTAACTCCAAGGCTAAATTTACGAACCAAACTACTAGGATGCCATGTAAACATTATGGGCACCCAGAGTTTAGGTGTGGGAACAATAAACTCCAGGTCAGTTATGGGACTGGTGTGAGAACTGAAAACATTTATTTTTAGGGTTTATTTTTAAGTTAGGTAATTCACCGGACCATGCCACTAATGCAGAACGGGTTTACTCCATGTGAATACCAATGCATAGAAATTCGCAATGAATTTTTTGAAAAACGAAACTAACATAAGGTCTCGCGGCACGCACACAATGCAAACGCACACATGGGCGAGGTTTCTCCTTATGCAGTCAAAAATGCTTGATACGTGAAAAATCCTCTTTCAATACTATAATATAGTGCGAAAAAAATTTCGAAAGTAAATGTATCAATCCTAGCCAGCATAGGTACCATATACTATACTGATGTATGGTATACAATCAAAATCGTACGGGCTCGTAGCGGAGATTGGGTTTCCAACAATGACCAGGCAAAGGAACTTCCTTTCGAACCGAATTTTGAACACCTCTAGAGGGATGTCCGAGGATCAACAGTGATGCTCCTCATTCCAACACAAAGTCGGGTTACCCCTTAACTGGGTAACTTAGAGTACGCCTGAGTATGTCATCTTCCGGTCGTTACCGACCTTTCCGAGCGTGTGCCGACAGCAACCACAAAAGTAGATGCGTTTACCACATAGGTTAATATCTGGGCTCCACACCATAGTACACCTTTTATCTAGAAGGAGACAACACCCCATAACCCCGCTACATTTCTTCTTGTTTTGGCCATTTACCAGGGTGTGAGGTTTGTCGAGGTTCCGATATACACAAAGCTACACTTAAATAAGCCATGCTTTGATCATCCATAGCTCATCACATAACTTAAGTATGCCACATTGTCCATTTACAACACATCACTGATTTCTATCGATATATAACCTCTAAGCTCATACGTCTTAGAGAAGGGTGTTAAGCAAGGGAATAAATTCTCCGCCACCAAACAGATTTATATTTAACAGAGATCAGTGCTACATAGTCAATTACAATGTCAGACACACAATCCATAAATGTCCATTCTGGGTCTGAACGAAACAACAATCCAAAATTCCTTCACATACGTTTAGGCTTCTTGCCACTTAGTTGATATAAAATCCATCTGCAAATGGGAGCTACCTATTTGAGACATTCAGCAAGACGTCCTTACGATACGAAGGGTCCCGGTCTTCAGTACTATCTTCAATGTCTTCAATTTCTCCACAATGTCGTATTATTACTTGGAATGGTTTTCAGACATACATCTGATCCCGGTCTTCCCAAATAATAAGCGTAATTTTTAAAACACAATTACAGAACACACAGGCTTTCAACCAAATCTCATTCAATCCAAGATTTGGTTAAATTAAATTTCTTTAAACCCATTCTCAAATTATAACAAAATCCATATTTAACCTTTCTCTTTTACAACACATCCCTTAAATCAAAGAAAATTTAGCCCCAAAGCCTTAATTAATTTTTTGTTTGATAACTCGTTATCAAAACCCAGTTTGCTTTCAAAATCCTTTAATCCATATTTCAGCCATAGTTTCCAATTAAATCGATTTTCCAACATTCAATTCCTTAATCTTAACTAAAAGATTATACTTGGTTCCCAACTTCTTATGTTTAAGTTTCTCAAACCAAATATTTGATTAAATCCCAATTTACGATATGAATTTCCATAACTCAATCTCATTGGGTTTCAAGAATGGTATTGTTGAAGATATGATTCACGACAAAATCCAAATCAATCGATATTGAACATAAGTTGCACAGAGATTGTATCTACTTATATTCGATATCAATTCTCATAATCAACGAATACTATAAGTGGAATAACAATATAATAATATCTTCCAAATTACTCAAATAGTATACGTTTACACCAAAGAATTTCATATCAAATATCCGAAGATTATTTCTATTCAACTTATCCCAATCAAATTGGGAAACCCATATCTTAATTAAAAGATTTATCCAATTCTTTGACATTAGATCTGGTAAAAATACCATCAACTTATCCTTATTAATCTCCGTATCCAACTCACACTATAAGCGGAATAATAGTGAGCTACATTTTAAATTCCTCAAATAGTAAGACTCATCATCTACCGAATTAATATTAAACATCTAAAGATTTATCTCCAACTGTATCCAATTATTTAAAATTGAAAATCCTATTAATATCAATTTAAATTTCATATAAAATATTTCTAATACTTTTAAAACTTTGAAAACATTCCACAAATCATTACTTATAGTTCGAAAAATAGTTTACGGTTTAAAACTTCAGAATAGATTATTTTCGAAGGAAGCGTTACAATAGCATTTCAAAAGTGTTACAAAACAGTTATCTTAACTATTTTGATCAAAATATTATTTATCTTAGCCAAAACTCAAACTTTACAATTCAAAACACCTTTTCCCAATTTGTAATGATTTTATAAAAAAAATCCACATTTTTAAAACATTTAAAAATAACTGTTTATAGTTATGGTCAACAATTGTTCTTACATCGACCTTTTCCAAAACGGTTTCAAACATAACTTGAATATTATAACTCGAATTTAAAATATGCTTTCACTCATTTAAAAGTTCTTGTTAATGGAAATTAAACGTTTTTCATTTTATGGAAATCCGATTTGAATTGCAAAAGTTATAGCATTTACAGTTTGTAACTAAAACACGTGAATTTGCTTTTGTGCGACAAGCTCTATTTTGACCGAAATAGAAATTATTCTTCATTACTTCAAAATACCTTAGAAATCCATTATATACTTATATGAACATTTTAAAATCATTTAAAGTAATTTACATTGACTTTCCAAATTATTTTGGGTTCAAAATTCAACTTTTATTTTTTTACTTAATAAACCAAATTCCAATTCATTTCTAAATTCAAATAATTTCAAATTAACCATCCCATTCATCGGATCAGTTAGGGATAGACAGGGAGAGCAGAAAACTATATTTTCCAAACCCAAGCCTAGACACTATCTCTCTATCATCCTAGAACGTCTGGTATTTATTTATTCATTTAAAGAACTATATCAATATATATATATATATACACACATATGGTCTTTCCCAATTATTAACCTTTAACTTCAATAATGATATTGCTTCTAATTACGAAGGAGATTTCTCGATCACCAACGTGATACCATAATTGTTGTGTCATAGTGTGTGCTAAATAACATCAACAACCATTATAACATCTATTGCAACCATCATCAACATAATTAAATAAATCATAACTATGCACAAGCGTTATAACACTAACGCTTAATGGGGTGTGTGTGTTCTAAACTACGCATCCATCATCCATCACAACAAACATTAATCATTATTAACCACTAATAATTCATCACTATGTTTAAATTACTCTAACTACTAGTTAAATATATAAACCATGGTTAAAGATTTCTCAGCTAACAGCTTTCTAAATCTTCACGGTAGGCGAGCCTAGTTGAGCGAACCATCAGACAGTATTTCAACGCACCGTCTACTTTACCAAAATATATATTATATAAAATATACTAATCTTTCTCTCTATATATATTATAAGTGGAGGAGGAGGATGACGAACTTCGGCAAGGTGGTGGTGGAAAAGAAGAAGACTTATTCCATGGAAACCATGGCCATAAGCTTTAAGAAGAAGATGAAAAGAAGAAAATGGTTAAAAAGTGGAGGAAAGGCCTCCTTATATAGGAATGCATGGTTAAGGAGGTAATGACACATAAGGGGGAAGTGTAAAACATGCATGAAAGGAGGCATGCAAAAATACAAGTGTCCTTACACTTGTCTTAAGGAGGGAAAGTGATATTTTGGTAGCATTTTCTTTAAAATGCTATGAAAACTAAGGACAACACTTAGTTCTAACGCTACTAATTCATGTTATGGTTTGACAAATCCAATCAAACGAAAAATGGTATCAATAAATCCAAACTTATTAATAATCATTCTCATTTATAATTCATGTAAAATTTATCATATAACTTATCAAAATTATTAAATATTCTTAACAATATATATTTATGTCAAAGTCAAATTTAAATTCAAATTGAGTAATTAAAATTCCAATTTTAAATTGGTTAAAAATTATGGATTGTTACATTCACCTCCTCCTCCTTAAAACTTTTTGCCCTCGAAAAGGAAAGGGAATCGCAATTACTCATTTTACATCTTGTAGATTTTCAGACACAAGGTTAAAATTCTTTATACCAAAGCTCCCCGTTCTCATAATGGTTATACCGGGTAGAATATTCTAACACACATATTTATGGATAACCATATTTACATGTCCTCCAACGATATCTTCCAATCACCCATTATATTCGATCCCTCGTTTATTGGGCCAATTACTTATACTCAACCATTTACTGCCTTCCAGAAAATTCAGAGGTATAAATTATTCTCTTTGATCTTATCTTGCAAATACAATGGTTATGGGACTTATTCCCTTTCAATTCTCCAAACTTACTATTATTCTTTATACGAAAAACTCGACCCTCGGAACTCAACTTATCTAAACGTTTCAGTTTAGGAAATTTCTTCTTGCTATTCCTGCTTGCCAAATAATCTTCAATAAAATTTTGAAACTTAATTCACAGAGTATCATGCTTAATCATACAGTTCCTTTTATGACCGCAATACACTTTTGAACTTATCAGCTGTCCAAAATCGCCGATAATTCCATATTTTTGTTCCTTATGTCGTTTAATTTTGGCTATCCTCATTAAATATTCCAAATTCAAGGTTACAAAACTTATTTCCTTTAAACTTTAGAGAAACCATTTAGATATATTTTTATTAACATCTTTAACCACCGTGGTCCTTAACCAAAATATCTTCAAATATCTTATAGTCATATTGTGAAACTGAGTTCTCAAGATATTTGCATTTTAAATTTAATTAGTTGGGAAGGACTAATTACAAAATATCCTGATTAATTAATTCCAACTTAGCCTTTAAATCATTTCTCAAACTACTTTTTCTATATTTGGATTGCTTATGTTAATTACAACTTTACATTAACGTCTTTTAATCAACTAAGAAATTCCAATAACAAGATGTCATGCTCAAGTTTTAAACTTCCAAATATTTTCAAAGATCTTTTTCCTTTATGTTCAAAATATATTCTTTCAAAATCAATTCCAAAGTAACTGCCAATTATTACTCAAAATTTTGATTTGAGTTTTCAAATTATACACCTTTACAAAACCCCTTTTATGTATATATATATATATATATATATATCACAAGTGCACTTTCTCAAAACTCTTTACTGGCTTATCCCTTACTAACAAGTTTACCTGGTATAATTCTTATAACCCAATCAAATTTTCACTTTTCTACTTAAGTTCACATCAATTTACCAAACAATTTCAAACACTTATCTAAATGGGTTTAAGTATAAATTGATGTTTTAATCGGAATCATATAGTCATCCCACTTTCGAACTTGAAAATACATACTAATGATGTTGTAGTCAACAAAAGAATCATCTTCAAGTGACTAGAGTGTGATTCTATGTCTATCTAGTATACTTAAGACTTCGTATATACATTAGCTAGGTGTATAATCAAAATCTTCTTATACTCGATAGTCCAACCTCAATATCGAATACAATACTCAAATTCTAATTTTTAATTTTTAACCATATTGATTAGTTACCTTGAAAATTTTGACCCAAGTTTATCGATATTTCGAAATGTTACCCAATAGTGACATTAAATCAAAAAGGCATTTGTACTCGGATCATTTTCCTGATCAGTGGAAGGGGCCTAGTTACCATGCCGTAAGAATTATTTTATGTGTAATTATAATCACAAAATGTAAACTTAACCTTAATCGTTTGATTAAGTATCCAGGTTATAATTAACCATATATTTCCAAAATATGTTTCTTTCTTAAAATATAACTTTTCAAAACTCATTTCATATTTTCAACTACGCTCTCTCAAATATAATACTTTAAAATATCATTCTTGGGCATTACTAACCCTATCTCTAATGAGATATTATAACTCTGATGAGTCTTTCCTTTTGTTCAAATGTGTCGTACCCCATAGCTTTGTATAAACCAAAGATCTGATACCAAATGTAATGGTCTAGTCTTTTTCAACCATCGGACAACGGCTAGTACTCCGTTGTGGCATTACAACGGTACCCCAGCACTTTGTTTTACGGACAGCCTCTCGACCGTCGCGGCCTTATGCCTAACCAACCCCTCTTGGGACGTGTAGAGGTAAGAGTCTCCCGTTCGCCACCAAACCAAGAGCGAGAACCCCCTATCATGCTGTTTCATGCCAAACAAGGACTGGTATGAGAACTCAAAACATTTGTTTTTAGGGTTTATTTTAAAGTTAGGTAATTCAATGGACCATGCCGCTAATGCAGAACGGGTTTACGCCATGTGAATACAAGTGCATAGAAATTAGCAATGATTTTTTTGAAAAATGAAACTAACAAAAGGTCTCGCGGCACACACACAACGCAAATGCACATATGGGCGAGGTTTCTCCTTATGCAGTCAAAAATGCTTGATACGTGAAAATCCTCTTTCAATACTATAATATAGTGCGAAATTTTTTTTGAAAGTAAATATATCAATCCTAGCCATCATAACCATATACTATACTGACGTATGGTATACAATCAAAATCGTACGGGCTCGTAGCGGAGAGTGGGTTTCCAACAATGACCAGGCAAAGGAACTTCCTTCCGAACCGAATTTTGAACACCTCTAGAGGGATGTCCGAGGATCAACAGTGATGCTCCTCATGCCAACACAAGGCCGGGTTACCCCTTAACTGGGTAACTTAGAGTACGCCTGAGTACGTCATCTTTCGGTCGTTACCGACCTTTCCGAGCGTGCGCCAACAACAACCACAAAGGTAGATGCTTTTACCACATAAGTTAATACCTGGGCTCCATACCATAGTACACCTTTTATCTAGAAGGAGACAGCACCCCATACCCCTGCTGGCTTTCATCCTGTTTTGGCCATTTACCGGGGTGTGAGGCTTGCCAAGGTTCCGATATACACAAAGCTACACTTAAATAATCCATGCTTTGATCATCCATGGCTCATCACATAAATTAAGTATGTCATATTGTCCTTTTACAACGCATCACTGATTTCTATCGAGATAAAACCTCTAAGCTCATACGTCTTAGAGAAGGGTGTTAAGCAAGAGAATACATTCTCCACCACTAAACAAATATATATTTAACAGAGATCAGTGCAACGCAGTCAATTACAATGACACACAATCCATAAATTTCTGTTCTGGGTCTGAATGAAAAAACAATCCGAAATTCCTTCACATACGTTTGGGCTTCTTGCCACTTAGCTGATATAAAATCCATCTGCAAATGGGAGCTACCCATTTGAGACATTTAGCAAGTCGTCCTTACGATAGGAAGGGTCCCGGTCTTTAGTAATGTCTTCAATGTCTTCAATTGCTCCACAACGTCGTATTATATGGTTTTCGGACATACATCCGATCTTCCTCTTCCCAAATAATAAGCGTAATTTTTGAAACACAATTACGGAACACACTGGTTTTCAACCAAATCTCCTTCCATCTTAGATTTTGTTAAATTAAATTTCTTTAAATCCATTCTCAAATTATAACAAAATCCATATTTAACCTTTCTCTTTTACAACACATCCCTTAAATCAAAGATAATTTAGCCCTAAAGCCTTAATTAATTTTTTTTTTGATAACTTGTTATCAAAACCCAGTTTCCTTTGAAAATCCTTTAATCCATATTTCAACCATAGTTTCCAATTAAATCGATAATCCAACATTCAATTCTTTAATCTTAACTAAAAGATTATACTTGGTTCCCAATTTCTTACTTTTAATTTTCTCCAATCAAAGATTTGATTAAATCCCTGATTTACGATATGAATTTCCACAACTCGATCTCATTGGGTTTTAAGAATGATATTGTTGAAGATATGATTCGCGACAAAACCCAAATCAATCGATATTGAACATAAGTTACAAAGAAATTGTATCAACTTATATTCGATATCAATTCTCATAATCAACGAATACTATAAGTGGAACAACGATATAATAATATCTTCCAAATTCCTCAAATAGTATAAGTTTAAACCAAAGAATTTCATATCAAATATCCGAAGATTATTTCTATCCAACTTATCCCAATCAAATTGGGAAACCCATATCTTAATTAAAAGATTTATCCAACTCTTTGACATTAGATCTGGATAAAAATATCATCAACGTATCCTCAATATTAATCTCTGTATCAAACTCACACTATAAGCGGAATGAAATTGAACTACCTTTTAAATTCCTCAAATAGTAAGAGTCATCATCTACTGAATTAATATCAAACATCCGAAGATTTATCTCCAACTATATCCAATTATTTAAATTTGAAAACCCATATTAATATTAGTTTAAATTCCATATAAAATATTTCCAATACTTTTAAAACTTGAAAACATTCCACAAATCATTACTTATAATTCGGAAAATAGTTTACGATTTAAAACTTCAAGATAGATTGTTTTCGAAGGAAGCGTTACAATAGCATTTCTAAAGTGTTACAAAAGCGTTACAAAACAGTTATCTTAACTATTTTGATCAAAATATCGTTTATCTTAGCCAAAACTTAAACTTTACAATTCAAAACACCTTTTCATAATTTTTAATGAATTTATAATTTTTTCAATATTTTTAAAACATTTAAAAACAGTTGTTCATAGTTATGGTCAACAATTGTTCTTACATTGACCTTTCCAAAACGGTTTCAAACATAACTTGAAAATTATAACTCGAATTTATAATCTGCTTTCACTCATTTGAAAGTTCTTGTTAATGGAAATCAAACGTTTTTCATTTTATGGAAATCCGATTTGAATTGCAAAAGTTATAGCATTTACAGTTTGTAACTAAAACACGCGAATTTGCCATTGTGTAACAAACTCTATTTTGACGGAAATAGAAATTATTCTTGAATACTTCAAAATAGCTTAGAAATCTATTATATACTTATACAAATGTTTTAAAATCATTTAAAGTAATTTACATTGACTTTCCAAATTATTTTGAGTTCATTCAACTTTTATTTTTTTACTTAATAAATCAAATTCCAATTCATTTCTAAATTCAAATAACTTCAAATTAACCATCCCATTCGTCGAATTAGTTAGGGATAGCCAGGGAGAGCAGGAAACTATTTTTTCCAAACCCAAGCCTAGACACTATACTCTCTATCATCCTAGAGCATTCCGGTATTTATTTATTCATTTAAAGAACTTTATCAATATATATGAATTCATACATATGGTCTTTTCCAATTATTAACCTTTAACTTCAATAATAATATTGCTTCTAATTACGAAGGAGATTTGTCGATCACCAACTAGATACCATAATTGTTGTGTCATAGTGTGTGCGAAATAACATCAACAACTATTATAAACATCTATGGCAATCATCATCAACATAATTAAATAAATCATTACTATGCACAAGCGTTATAACACTAACGCTTGATAGTGTGTGTGTTCTAAACTATGCATCCATCATCCATCACAACAAACATCAATCATTATTAACCACTAATAATTCATCACTATAATTATATTACTCTAACTACTAATTAAATATATAAACCATGGTTAAAGAGTTCTCAACTAATAGCTTTCCAAATCTTCACCCTAGGCGACCTAGTTGAGCGAACCATCATACAGTATTTCAGCGCACCGCCTACTTCACCAAAATATAAATTATATAATATATATACAAATCTTTCTCTCTATATATATTATAAGAGGAGAAGGAGGAGAATGACGAACTTCGGCAAGGTGGTGGTGGAAAAGAAGAAGACTTATGCCCTGGAAACCATGGCCATAAGCAGAAGAAGATGAAAAGAAGAAACTGGAGTGGAATGGTTAAAAAATGGAGGAAAGGCCTCCTTATATAGGAATGGAGGGTTAAGGAAGTAATGACACATAAGGGGGCAAGTGTAAAACATGTATGAAAGGGGGCATGCAAAAATACAAGTGTCCTTACTTGTCTTAAGGAGGGAAAGTGATCTTTTGGTAGCATTTGCTTTAAAATGCTATGTAAACTAAGGACAACACTTAGTTCTAACGCTACTAATTCATGTTATGGTTTGATAAATCCAATCAAACGACAGATAGTATCAATAAATCCAAAATTATTAATAATCATTCACATTTATAATTCAAGTAAAATCTATCATATAACTTATCAAAATTATTAAATATTCTTAACCATATATATTTATGTCAAACTCAAATTTAAATTAAGTAATTAAAATTCGAATTTTAAATTGGTTAAAATTCTGGATCGTTACAAGACTTGTCTTCTCGATGGGCCGGACATGTTTTCTCGAGTGGATCGGTCATGTTTTTCTCAAGTGGATTGGTCATGTTTTCTTGAGTGGATCAGTCATATTTTCTCAAGTGAATTGGTCATGTTTTTCTCGAGTAGAATGCAAAAATGAAACGATGTGGAATGTTTTTATAGCGAAAAGGCTGTGCGGTTACGGATTGAATATCGACAAAATGAGGTATGTTTTTGGATCGACGATGATCATGGCGTCAAAGTAATTTCAAGGAGGAATGTTTGAAGTGTTGTGATGTGTTCATTGATCGGTGTAAAGCAACGAATGTGAAGGCGACTCAAGGGTTCTGAGTTCGATAATGGTTGCTCAAGGGGGACTTGAGCTTGTGAAAGGTCATCGGGGTTGATGGCTAGAGATGCGGAGGCCAAGAGATTATCGTTATCATAGGTTCAAGCAGACTCAAAGTAGGGGTATTTTGGGCAATAGTGAAGGGCATAATACCTTAGGCAGTCGTGAAGGGCCTAGTCTTCGAGATTGGAAAGACAAACATACGAGTTGTGAAGGCGTATGGAGTTTTTGCTAGAAAAAGGGTTTACCATTAGCCCTTGACATATGGTAGGTGGCAGTCACACGAGTAACAATGGTTTCGAAGCAGGAAAGGCAGTGATGGCCAGGGTCATGAATGTTGGTTGTTTTTAATGTACAATCTCACGTAAGTTGTCTAAAGTCAAAGGAGATGTTTCTTGGGTGCTTGTCTTATATTGGTTTAGGCCTCTGGGGATTGTGCTTAAGGGATGTTGATCTCGATTAGGATGGTTTACGTGAGACCTAACTAGCTATTATGGTTGTTATTGTTTGGTTACCTCTGATTGCCTTGGATGTATAATTGTTGGTTACTCTCTGATTTCCATGGATGAATGGTTGTTTCCAATTGCTTGTTTTGTAAAGGCTATCAATGTCAGATGTGGGGAAGGCAGGTCTGGGTTCTTCTCTAGTGTTTGGTAGATTGGTTTGTTGGTCTACCTATTCTCATATACTTTGTTGATGATGCTAGATAGTTGTTTTATCGTTCACTAAGACTGTTGTCTGACTCAAGGTTTTATATTTCCTTTTATTACCTTGGGTTGTTCATCCATGGTGTTACAAATGGGCAGACTAGGTGGCATGTGACAGGTGATTAGTGAGGACGATGCTGTTGTGCGGTGGCGAACAGAAGGCTAGCGTATTATCTTGCTATTATATAGTATCTTTGTTTCCTCTATTTGAGAGTATTTGTAATGAGGCTTCTTGTACAAACTTTAATGTTATATTATCTTTCAGGATGTTGTGAAAATTTGATAATGATGCTTCACTATTTCTGCCTATTGTATATGTTCTATTATACTTTATCATTGCGCTATGAGTTATACGACATGTTCCGCTTATTTTTACCTACTCTGATGATCGTCCATAGCTGTTTGGCACACCTTTCAGCGCATTATTCCTCTTGTTTAGTGTAGGGGTTATGGGCGGTCGTCACATTTGGTATTAGAGCTCTAGTTATCGATTTTAGCCAAAGTTCAAAGACGTAATAACATATGAGAGACGTACTTGTAGATTTCTGATGGATGTATACTATATATTAGTATATAGTAATAGCATTGAGCTCCATCAGCAGTTTTTCTTGCAGTGGCTAATCATTCTATATTACAAATTTAGAATGAGTCATCGATCGTCAACACACGCTGCTAGGGAGGAAGCTGGTTCTAGAGGGGGAAATGGCGATACACCAGACTACCCAGCCATGTTCGAGGCCATGGTGGTAGCGAAGATGAGGAGGGCTCTCGCTCTAGATACGGCTGCGGTAGATGTAGGGGTCCAAGTGTAGGTACCCAGGGCTGTGGATTTGGCGAAGTTGTGCAAGGACTACTTATCTCTAGGAGGGAAACCGTTCAAGGGAACAAAGCCGACTGAAGAGGTTCAGAGATGGTTGGATGCTTGTATGAGGATTTTTGGAGATTTGGGTATAGATGATGCAACAGAGAGGAAACTTGCATCAAGACAGCTGCATGGTAGAGCCACAGATTGGTGGAACTCTATCACTTTGGGGACTCTGGAAGATGAGATGACAAGGGAATAGTTCCGAGTCAAGTTTGAGACCAAGTTTATCTCTATAGCTTAGAAGTCTGTTCTGCTCAAGAAGTTTGTGGAATTGAAACAGAATGGTCGACCGATGCTTGAGTATATTTCTAATTTTGAGGCCTTGTCCAAGTATGCTTGTTCGTACATTGACTCTCCTTACCAGAAGAATGAGAAGTTTGTTATGGGTTTGGATATCTACATAAGGAGACCATTGGTGGATCATCTTGATGATCCTTATGAGAAGATAGTGGAAAAAGTTGTGAGACACGAAAGCTTGTTTCCAAAGGTAGGAATTGTTGTTGTTGCAACCAAGAAAGCACAGAAACCACAACCGGGTGGTAATAACAATAAGAAGAAGAAGCAGCAATAGCAAAAAGGAAAAAAATGGCAAGAAGAAGCTAAAGAGTGTGGTGTTTTGCTTTAACTGCCAACAGAAAGTTCATTTTGCTAATGATGCAAGGATCCAAAGGTTGAGAGGAAGTGTCACAACTATGGCAAGATTAGGCATCTCAAGAAGGACTGTCCGGAACCGGCTAAGGGAAAGCAGATAGTGAAGGCTTATGCTTTGGAAGTCATGTCATCTTCTTTAAGAGCTCCTACTGTAGAGGAAAAGGGAAAGGGTGTCGTCGTTCAAGGTACTCTTTCAGTTAAAGGTGTTTCAGTTCGTGTGTTGTTTAATATTGGAGTATCGCATTCTTTCATTTGTAATGAGCTTGTGTGCCGCTTGGGTTTGGAACCCGAGATTTGTGATAGACCCTTGGTTGTGACTAATCCAGTTGGGGGTTCATCCAGCCTTTGTACGCTTTGTCGTTGTCTCATGTTATCGAGTCATGGTTGCTCTTTTGTGTGTGATTGCTTTGTTTTGAACTTCGTTAGGTTTGGGATCATCTTGGGCATGGATTGGCTCAAAAGGTATGCGACAAGAGTGAATTGCAAAAGCTCGAGGTGAGAGTCGGGGATGTGGAAGGGAAAAAGGTTTTGATTAGATGTAAGCCCAAAGATGGCTTATTCGTAAGCTTTTTACATTCGCATGGGATTCCACAGGAAGACTTGTCATCTGTGCTAATCGCAAATGAGTTTGAGGATGTCTTTAACGAGGTCAAAGGGTTACCGCCGCATCATGAGATCGAGTTTAGAATCGATTTGGTTGAGGGTGATAGAACTATCGTTATTTCTCTTAGGCGGATGGCGCCTAAGGAACAGTGAGAGATAGAGGTGCAAGTTTGTGACCTTTTGGGAAAAGGATCCATTCAGAGGAGTGCATTCGAATGGGGTGCACTAGTTGTGTTTGCAGCCAAGGCTGATGGATCTTTGAGATTGTGTTTGGACTACCGTGAGCTGAATAACGTGACCAAGAATAACAAGTATCCGTTGCTGAGGGTAGATGACTTGTTCGATCAGCTTTACGAAGCCAAAGTGTTTTCTCAGATGGAATTGGCAACGAGATTTCACCAGTTGAGAGTGGCAAAGGATAGTTTGTCAAAGGCTGCTTTTAGGACACCATATGGTTTCTTCGAATGGTTGGTAATGCCATTTGGGTTGACTAACGCGCTAGCATACTTCGTGGTTCTTGTGAATAGGGTTTTCAGATATCAGTCGAACAAATTCATGCCTGTATTCATGGATGATATTCTGGTTTACTCCTGGAACAAGGAAAAACATAAGACGCACTTGCGAATTGTTTTGGAAATTTTGCGAAAGCATCAGCGGAAGGCTAAGTTTTCGAAGTGTCACTTCTGGAATAGCGAAGTGAGATTCTTAGGCCATTTAGTTTCTGGAAATGGAATAGCGGTTGACCCCGCTAAGGTGGTAGCAATCCAGTACTAGGATAGACCTAAGAATGCAACGGACATGAGAAGTTTCCATGGATTAGCAGGTTATTACCGACGGTTTATCAAGGATTTCTCTAAGATGGCTGCTCAATTAACAGGATTGACGAAGAAGAATCAAGTGTTCACATGGGATGCAAAGTGTGAGAAAGCTTTCGAAATCATGAAAGAGAGACTGACGAGTGCTCCTGTTTTGATGATTCCAAGTTGGAATGAGGAAATTGTGGTATACACCGATGCATGTGGTATTGGGTTTGGAGCAGTACTGATGCAGAAGGATAAGATTGTGGCATACGTGAGTCGACAGCTGAAGCCGCACGAAAGGAATTATCCAAGTCATGATTTGGAGTTGGCAGAGATCATGTTTGCTCTGAAGATGTGGAGACATTACCTGTTGGGGGTTCGATTCGAATTGTTTACAGATCACAAGTCGTTGAAGTATCTTTTCTCCCAAAAGGATTTAAATCTTCAACAGCAACGGTGGTTAGAGTTTCTGGCATCATATGATTTTGGTATAGCCTATACTCTAGGAAAAGGTAACGCAATTGCAGATGCGTTGAGTCGAAGACATGCAAGATTAGGAGCAATGTTTTCGGAATGGTTAAGCCTCAAGTTTTTGGTAGGGTTTGATTTCAGGCCAAGGTGTGAGTTGGAACCTAAAACATTGGCAAACTAGTCGATAAGACCTACTATTATCGAAAGGATTGGCGAAAGCGAAAGGCGAGATGCAAAGCTTGTCGAGTTTATCCAGAATCTAGAATTAGAGAATAAAGAGTTCGAGGTCGATTGAGAGGGTTTGCTTTGAAAGCAAGGACGTCTGGTTGTTCCTGATATCGACGGATTGAGAGATGAGGTTTTGAGGGAATGTCATCACTCGAAGTTGACAATTCATCCCGGTGGTAATAAGATGTATCATGACATGAAATGATCTTACTACTGGGAAGGGATGAAAAGGGATATTGGAAAGTTCATTTCCAGATGAATAAACTATCAATTGGTGAAAGTTGAACAGAAGAAGTCGAGTGGGTTTCTTCAGCCACTGGAAGTTCCTACGTGGATGTAGGAGCAAATATCGATGGATTTTATCGATGGACTACCTAAAACTATAGTGGGAAACGAAGGAATTTGGGTCATCGTGGATCGCTTGAACAAAACGGTAAGGTTTATTCATGTCAAATCGACTAGGACAACATCGAAGTTGGTTGAGCTTTATATAAAATGGATAGTTCGATTCCATGGTGTCCCGAAGAGCATAGTGAGTGATCGAGATCCATTGTTCATGAGTGGATTTTAGAAAAGTTTGCAAGAGACTTTGGGAGCCGATTTGTGCTTGAGTACGGCTTATCATCCCCAGACTGATGGTCAAACCGAGAGGGTTAACCGAGTTTTGGAAGATCTCCTGCGAGCTTGTGTATTGGACTTCGAGGGATCATGGGAAGACCATCTACATCTGGTTGAGTTTGCGTATAATAATAGCAACCAGTCGAGCATTGGGATGGAACCATATGAGGCATTATATAGAAGACCTTGTAAATTTTCGGCATGTTGGTTAGAAACTGGAGATAAGTTGATACTTGGGCCTGAGATGATTAGAGAAATCTCAGATTGTATTGAGACCGTTCAGCAATGAATGAAAGCAGCCCAAGACCGTCAGAAGAGTTATGCCGATAAGCATCGAAAAGGTTTGAAATTCGACGTTGGCGATATGGTATTCGTGAAGATTTCGCCATTGAAACATGTTGTTCGGTTCGGAAGCGAAGGAAAGTTGGCCCCAAGGTTCGTTGGACCGTTTCCGATAATCGAGTAGATTGAAAAGCTCGTGTATAGATTGGAGTTACCGGAGAAGATATCAAGTGTGCATAATGTTTTCCATATGTCGTTTCTACGGAAGTGCATGCATGATTCGAATGTGGTGGTATCTCCAGAACAATACGAAAACCTAGAAGTAGAGACCGTAGTTACGAGACCTCATAAGCCGCTTCGTGTTGTGGGGAATGACACGAAACAACTTAGAAGGAAGATAGTTAAGTAGTCAAGGTATAATGGAGTGAGGATGACGACAATTGTACATGGGAGATGGAAGAAAGCATGAAGGCGACCCATCCAGAACTCTTCGTCTGTAGGACCCATTGATATCATGTCAACATTACATCATTGTAGCTTGTACTATAGTTGTTAGAATTTCGTGTGCTAGGTTAAAGCTATGGATGCATGGCTTGATGGATGCTAGTTTGGATGGTAAATTGGCTGCACATGAATGATAGGCATGCAGAATTGTTTTGGTTGCTTGTGTTTGAATGGGATTTCGGCGGCAAAATTCCTAAAGGGATGAGGGGGAGGGGGAAGAGAGAAAGTAACAGCCCGTATTTTATGTATCAGAGGATTGTAAATTATTTTTATTTTATTCTTTGAGGGTTGGATCATTCTCATATTTTAATATGTTGGTTATGGGGATGTGAGACATATCCATAATCTTTACCAATTTTATTTGTGACCATTTTGCCCCTGTCAGACTTGTACAGGAATAACTTTTGACTGGGATCGAATCAAGTACTGAGGTCGGTCTCATTGGAAAGGAAATGGTGTTGCCAATTCCGTAGATTGGTCACATTAAAAATTTGGTTTAGCGGTTTGGGAGGAATCGTTGTTTTTGTTTTTCACAATTTGCTGTTCAGGTTTTTGAACCATTAGTGGGCTGATTTGGAGAGGCCCATTCGTGGGCTGGTGGGAGGCTATAAATACGGGGTTAGAGGTATGGAGAGGGGGTTACTTTTCTTCATTCTCTCATTTGGTTAAGCTTGTGATCCTCATTGCTCAATCAAATACACCTTTCCACCATTAAAATTCTAGATCTACATAAGAGAATCGAAGATCTACATCGTTTGAAGCTAGATCTACATCAATTGAAGAGATACACTACAACAAAATGACCATATTACAACGGTGGAACACCGTTGTAATATACATTTTACAACGGTGGGCTAACCATCGTGTATTAAAAGGTTGTAATAGCTTAAAATCTTTTACAACTTTTTTGCACCGTTGTAATATGTATATTTTACAACTTTTTTCCACCGTTGTAATAAACTTTATTACAACAATTATGCACCGTTGTTGTTGTAAGTTGTAATTTTTACAACTATTTATAACCGTTGTGATGTATTTTATTACAACTTTTATTTTACATTTGTAATATATCCACAAATTATATTCATAAGAATATATATATATATTTTATATATGCAACAATAAATAGATAAATAACATAAGAAATAAATGTAAGTTTAAAGGCATCATGATCCATTCGTTGATAAAAATCACAACTTTATATTCATAATACAAATTATAAATCATATACCACATAAAAATGTATAAATTTACAATTGTCCTCGCCTTTAACCTAATTACAAAGCCCAATTACCAAATAAAAATGGAACTCCTTCAGCGGTTACAGTCTTCGGTTCGTTGTCTAGGTTATTAGTTTCCATCTCGCAGCTCTTCGGTATGGACTCGGGGTTCTGTAGTTCTCAACAAAAATGAAGATAAAACAAAACATTATCAGAAAATAAAAACCAAGGAAGCTAATCAATTTTTGAAAGACGTGAACATTACCTCCAACATAGAAGTCAAATTACTAGCATGGTTTTCCGCATGATCAACCTTAGAAGTTAAATGCTTGATCTCCTCACTCTAACCCGATGTATTTTATAATATGACTAATGCTAATATTTGACAAACTAATATTTCTATACGCAAAAGATTGGAAAGAGAAGTTAACTTTTCTTCAAGTTTTTCAGATAATTCTCTTCTCAGAATATGCATATGCTCTTGTGCCTTCTTATTAGCTTGTTCAAGCAACAATGTCGATCGCTCACGACCTGTTTTAGCTTCAAGTAACAATGTCGATCGCTCATGACCCCAGCAGTAAACATGTCCATCTGATGTAAGCGCCATTGCATGTCTCCAGCCACTGGAAATCTAGAATTGTGCATTCACATATTAGAGGATAGACTATTCACATATTAGACTTAATACATACTGATGAGAGTTTCATCATTTTAATAATGATGAGAAACCACTCTTACTAGTATATGACTTTCACTATTTTCGACCGTCTACATTGCAACGAGCAAATAGTCTATCTCAAATCCATTATTGTTTCAACCTTTTCATATTTTGGAAACATGAACAGAATTTATTTACTTACAATAATACAAATAAATTTAAATGCTGAATGTTCGTTAACAAATTTTATTTAATGGGTTTACTGTACGCAAAATAAACACTTAAAACTGCATTTTGAACATTGCTGCTGACTTGAAACAACAAAGAATGAAATTGAACATCCTCCCCTTGATTTCATCTTTGTTTGTCCATCTAGTTTTCGAATAAGCCAACATTTTTTATGAACTACATAAGCAGCTGAAGCATAACTGCATAAAGTTCAATCCTCAATCGGTATAATAAAATTCAATCCTTAGTCTCACTATTGCAACTTCAGTTGTAATCGTCAAAAATATACGATTATAAGTGCAGGAGAAATATATGAAGTATTATCAGTATGCTTTGTTAAAAAATAGAGAGCGTGCATCGCGACTAATAGCATGGCAGCAAAAGCAGTTGATAAAGAGTAAGCTAACAAATAATTTATTTTCATCGTATTTCTGATGACCCAGTAAGCAATCATGTTACACGCACAGTTGACATGCTTCAAAACAAAAAAGGCAAGTAAAGGGGTTTGTCTTTCAGGTCAGCGTGCTCCAAATATTGTTGTGGTATATGTAATTTGCAAGCAATAACACTGTTATGTACCTATTTGACGCAGGACATTAATAAAGAGAAAGATCAACGTGAATTACCAGCAACTGGATGCAGAACAAGGGAGAAGTGGTACAAAATCTGATTATATGCCATCGGTCAACAATTGTTCCTGTAACTGTATGACACTGCCCGTATGTCACCGTCCACTTCACCATCGCAAACTCCATCCTCAGGTCATCACTACATCGAATCCTACATCATCCTGAAAATTGCTGCCTTCGATCAGAATTACGATCGCCATTGGTGGACTAACAGCATCACACCAAGCCAACACTTCAACTGAAACGTGCACTATTTCCCACTAGAAATCCCAAAACCATCAAAACCCACGCCCTAAGCCTACTGGAAAAATCAACTCCTCCCCAAATCTGGATTGCACCAAATAAACTGCATAGGAACGGCTAGAGCATCTCATTTCTAGACTAAAGATCCAAGAATTAGGATTTATAGAATTTTACTCTATTTTGTAGAGATTTATGAATGACACGTTTCTAAATGTTTGGGGAGGAGAAAGATTGAGGAAGAGCAGCAGTTGGAGAATTTGGGGATCGTTTGATTTAGGGTATAGGAAGAGATGCCAAAATTTCATTGTTCCCAATGCAGCGTGAGAGTAAAATACCAAACATGATTTGTTTTGGAGCCAAAATTTCGCTGTTCCCACGAAAATTTCACTAATATCTACAGGACGTCACTTTTTTCGGTGTGTATAATTAGGATTTCGCCTAAACCTACATAAATAAACATTATAAGCTGGAACTAAGCGCAAATTTGTATTAAATATAATATGAATAACTTGGGAATTAATTTGCTAAAATATTATATATTACTTATTAATAATAGTTATTATTAATTATTTCTTATTTCTTCTTACTTATAATTAAATATAATTTATCAAAAGTTTATTTTGTATATTTTACTAATTACTCATTATTAAATACTTAACAATCATTATTAAAAAATAATTACCATTTAGAGAACTTGGGAGTTATTATTTATTTGTAAGGTTATTATCAGTTATTAATTATTATTAAAATATTAATATTATTGATTATTACTAATATTTAATAGGCCTCTATTACAATTGGTAGAAAAAAGAAATGCTAAATATTAAATATTATATATTTGTATTTAATTTTTACTGCTTATTAAAATCTTATTTATTAATTACTATAAATGTTATATTTATTATTATCATTATTATGAATTATTATATAATTTAATTGCCAAATATTAAATATTACTTTGTAATTAAAATTTTCAAAAGTCGGCAGATCAAAAACAATGCCAGGGACTACTTACAACATTAAGTTTACATGCCAAAAAAAAAATCTATCAAAAGCGCACAAACTATAGCGCAGTTGTTAACTGCCAAATTATATATATATTAAAACTACTGAAATAGTTACTACCAAATAAAATATTACTTATTAATAATAGTTATTAATAATAGTTATTAATTAACTTTTACTTATTTTCTACTTAGTTAATTATAATCGAGAGTAATACTTATTAAAAGCTTATGTTACTATTAATTAATAAGTAGCTAGTTAACATACATTAACTATTAAAAATAAATTACGACTTATAAACTATTAATTATTTAATAATAATTGACAAATATTATTGATTCCCAAGTTTATTATTAATTATTATTATTAAATATCAATATAATTAGTTATTAAATATATATATTATAAACGTGAAGTTTGTACTAGGCATCTCTATTACAACCAATAAAATGAAAAGTTGTGATATATATGTTTATTACAACAATGATTGTTTCACAGTTGTAAAAAACATTTATTACAACAGTGTGTTTTGCACAGTTGTAAAAAAGCATTTATTACAACTGTGCTTTACGCATAGTTGTAAAATAAAAGTTGTAATATGATGTTTTTGTTATAGTGGATATTTCATCAAATCGAAGAGTTTGAAGCTAATTCTTCGCTATCTGGATTTAGGTCCAAGTGTTTTTATGTTATTTCGAAGAATTGGTGAGTGATAAGCATCTCTCACGCGGATTCAATCAAGTATATGGGTTGTGTGATCATATGTTCTTTATTTCAAGTTGTTTTCATATAGATCTAATCGATGTAAGTATGATTTTAACTCAAATCACCATAGGATCTAATCTAGTACCTTATAAACGGTAAAATCATATGTTAATTCTATGTTTAGATCCATTTAATGATTTGATTAATTTTTAAATCATTGTTTTAATGTTCGTTGATGATTGCGTGATTTGTTGTAGTTATATTGATTAAATCGTTGTTGAAAAAGTTGGCGTTGATTAGCTTTTGAGTATGAAATCGAGTTGTGCGCAAGCGTGAAGATTAGTCAAAGTTTGACCATTTCAGTGGATAGATCGGACTTGTCTTCTGGATGGATCGGACTTGTCCTCTAGATTAATCGGACTTATCTTCTGGATGGATCGGACTTGTCTTCTGGATGGATCAGACTTGTTTCCTGGATGGACTGGACATGTTTTTCTCGAGTGGATCAGTCATGTTTTCTCGAGTGGATCGGTTATATTTTTCTTGAGTGGATCAGTCATGTTTTCCTTGAGTAGAATGCAAAAAGGAAACGATGTGGAATGTTTTTATAGGGAAACGACTTAGACGC
The DNA here is from genome assembly GCA_030737875.1 of Allium sativum. Classification (NCBI taxonomy): domain Eukaryota; kingdom Viridiplantae; phylum Streptophyta; class Magnoliopsida; order Asparagales; family Amaryllidaceae; genus Allium; species Allium sativum. The sequence goes on along the minus strand of CM060916.1, from coordinate 1,036,701,758 downwards.
TATGGATTGAATATCAACCAAAAGACGTATGTTTTTGGATCGATAATGATCGTGGCTTCGAAGTAAATTCACGGAGGAATGTTCGAAGTGTTGTGATGTGTTCATTGATCGGTGTAAAGAAACAAATGTGAAGATGACTCAAGGGTGTTTTGAGTTCGTGGATAATGGCTGCTTAAGGGTGACTTGAGCTTGTGAAAGGTAATCAGATTGATTGCTAGAGATGCGAAGTCCGAGAGATTATCATAGGTTCTAGCAGATTCAAAGCAGGGGTATTTTGGGCAGCCGTGAAGGGCGTAATACCTTGGGTAGTCATGAAGGGCCTAGTTGTCGAGATTGGAAAGACAGACATGCGACTCATGAAGGCGTATGGAGTTTTTGCTAGAAGCGGGGTTTACAATTAGCCCTTGACTTCTGGCAGGTGACCGTCATACGATTAATGATAGTTTCGAAGAAGGAAAGGCAATGATAGCCAAGGTCATGAATGTTGGTTGTTTTGCGTGTATCATCTCACGTAAGTTGTCTAAAGTCGAAGGAGATATTTCTTGGGTGCTTGTCTGATATTGGTTTAGGCCTCTGGGGCTTGTTCTCGAGGGATGTAGATCTCAATTAGGATGGTTTACGTGAGATATAACTAGTTGTTATTGTTTGGTTAGTTCTGATTTCCTTAGATGTATAATTGTTGGTTACTCTCTGATTTCCATAGATGAATGGTTGTTTCCAATTGCTTGTTTTGTAAAGGCTATCACTGTCAGCTGTGGGGAAGGTAGGTTTCGGTTCTTCTCTGGTGTTTGGTAGAATGGTTTGTTAGTCTACCTGTTCTCATATACTTTGTTGATGATGTTAGATAGTTGTTTTATCGTTCACTAAGACTGATGTCTGACTCAAGGTTTTATGTTTCCTCTTATTACCTTGGGTCGTTCATCCATGATGTTACGGATGGGCAACTAGGTGACAAGTGAATAGTGTGGACGATGTTGTTGTGCGGTGGAGAGCAGGAGGCTGGCGTATTATCTTGATATTATATAGTATCTTTGTTTTTGCTATTTGAAAGTTTTTGTAGTGAGGCTTCTTGTACAAACTTTGATGTTATATTCAGTTTATGTATGGATTATCTTTCAGGATATTATGAAAGTTTGAAAGTTTGATATATGATGCTTCACTATATCTGTCTATTGTATATGTTCTATTATACTTTATCCTTGCGCTGTGAGTTATACGACAAGTTCCGCTTATGTTTACCTACTCTGATGATCGTCCATACATGTCTGGCATACCTTTCAGCGTATTATTCCTCTTATTTAGTGCAGGGATTATGGGCGTTCGTCACATAGAGATTTAAGACATCAAGGAATTCAAGACTCATGAGTATCAAGATATCAAGATTTCAAGAGTTCAAGGTTATCAAAGTAATAAAGTCGAGCTTATATGTAAAACCCTGGTTAGCACTTTCAAATTATGATTTCAAATTATTTCAAAATATCTTCAAATTGATTTCAAAATTATTTCAAACTCCTTTCTAAAATGATTTCAAATTATTAAAGGATTTTACTTATGACTTAAAGTATATATATTTATAGTTTATAAAGTTTTATAATATATATGTGTTTATAATTGTAATATATAGTTTCATATTATATAAATTTTATAAATATGTTTATAGTATATATTACTACGTTTATATATGTTTTTACACTTTAGAAAATTCATTTGAAACCCTAATTTTGGTTCAAGAATTTCCAAAATATATATATTGATTTAAACACTTGAAAAATAGTTTAAAAAATTCAAAAAGCAAACACATGTCAACATAACAAAATGGACATGTCAACATATAACTATCACATTTTCAAATTTCAAAGGAAGTGTCTTTTCATTAGTTGAAATGCTTCAGAAACGTTGCAACCTTTCAAACACTATAAATAGAAGTTAATTTCGAATTTTTTATAACTTTTTCATCTCCTTCTTCATCCCTTCTCTTATCACCATTAACATACATTAATTTCTTGATTTTTATAGTTATACTCTGTTGATTTCTACTTAAATTATATCAAACTTCTTCTTTTCTCAATCTCTATCATATACTCTCTGATTAGAAGTGCTATTCAAAAGTTCTAGGGCTGTTGTAATCATTCGGGAATTGTTTGAGAAACTATGTGTTCCTTGTTGCCCAAAAATCGAGGAAAGGGAGCAATGTGAACCTTGTAGCCATGAAATCAAAGGTGATGGAATCAGTGTTAACCTTGTAGCCGTGAAATTAAGGGTGTTGTAAGATTGATACTAGTATTTGCGCGGGACTTGATGTAGGAGTAATCCGAACCAGTATAAAACTCGGTGTGTTCTTTCCTTTTCTGCATTTTATATTTACTTATATCTGTGTCTATGATTGTTTCTATATTTGTGATCATTTCTGGTGTGATATTCATTGTGTGATTCATATAGTAATTCAAGTTGGTTAAAGATTTCTATAATTTTCTTATAAACACTATTCACCCCTTCCCCCCTTCTTGTGTTAATTTTGCCTTAAGATCATTCTAGGTGCAATTTATTGGCTACATCTAAAGGTAATTCTAAATTGAATTCACCTATATATTTATATGATTGATATAATTAAATTTTCTATGATTCAACTTATGTTTCAATTTCTCATCTTACAACATGTATATTAGATAAGTCTTATGTTTAGTTTGATTAAATCATGTTTATTAGATTGTTTCTTATTTAGATCTATGCTTATACATCAACTCATTCTAGCATTTGTTTACGACAAATTGATGTGTTTTGAATCTCATATTACTTTTGAATAATTGTCGTCATTCTCTATGCTTAGATATGTAAATTCTTATCATAAATTTACACATGTTTGCATAGTTCAAATTTCATTTACTTTATTTGTAAACTTATGAAATTGAAAGTCGTGTTCGACTGATATTTTATGTAAACAATGATATAGCATATATTTATCCATATGTTAATGAATTGATATGTGTTATCTTACATTCCTTGTTATTGATCTTTTTCTTATGTTCAGTTCTTATGTGTACATTTGTTTCAATCTTGTTTCAGTTTTTTTTTAAAAAAAGGAAAATTTTAATTCAACATTTCTAAATGGACTTAAGCGCAAATTTTAGTTTTTGTTGTTTTCTATAATTAAGTTCCATGCAAGATTTAAAATATTGTTTCATTTCTTAATTAACAATTTGCTGAAAACTATGAACTTTAAAACTAAAGAAAAACTTTTGTATTAAAATATATATGTGCATGTTTAAGCGTGTGTGTGTATATATAATTAAATGAACATACGTGTTTAGTTAAATTCAAAATTGCAGGAAGATTATAAGCAACAATGCAATATTTTGTTGTCAACATATTCTTGATCGAAATCTTTTCTATTAACGTTAAATTTTGGATTTCAAATCATTTAAAACAGCCGATAGCTTTTCACTGTCTACATTTGTGTAAATTTGATTGATAAGTAAACAATGTCATTTAATATATTAGTTGCCACAATTAAAAGGGAAGAGAAATAAAGGTTTCTCTTTTTCATATTCGATTGTATCTTCTCTATATTAAATTTAATAGGATACGGGAAGGGAAAAAAAAAGAAAGTTTTCCGTTTTCATATTCCGTCGTATCTTCTCTTTATCAAATTAATAGAGAAAAAGAGGGAAACAGATATTTTTCTAAATTTATTTGTACTAATTTCATTTACACAACACATATAAACCTTTTGTATACCTCACTTACAGTTCACACAAATGAATATATTTGATACATTTATTAATAAGTGGAAAATCTACGTGTTGTTTAAATTTAAATTTCCTTTTTGTTAAATAAAATAAAATATTGATATTATATAATGAAACTTAAAAATGATCTAAATGAATTTCGACTTCATAGGCTTATAAAGATGAAAAATGAGTAATTTTTCTAAAATTCACTCGTTTCTTCAACTACGAACTGACATAGTTCCAACAACATCCAAATCTTTAAAAAAGCACCACAACCTGATAATCCAATCTTTGAATCAAAATTGTCGATACCAGAAAGTGGCACCAACTTCAACTAAAATATGGTAGGCAACAAGAATGAAGAAATAAAATTGAAAACTGTAAGAAAGGGAATGTAAAGATTTTATAGTGGTTCTACTGACTTTAGCCTATGTCTACTTCAAAATAATTCCTTTTACTTGTACTATAGACTAATTACTGTCACAATCTAACATAAGCCCAAAAAAAAGTGGTAGAGTTGTTGAATTTTTCTACTCAAATATTTTATGAAGAGGATGTAATTAGTTAATTGATTTGATTAACTGGCTGATTGATTTGATTGATTAATTGACTAATTGATTTGATTGATTGATTGGTTGGTTGGTTGATTGATTGATTTTATCATAAAAAGAAAGAAATGAAAGTTCATATTTTGGAGGGGGATTTGGATATTTGCCTAGGTCTTCCATTCTTTTTATATGCAACCTTCTTGGTTAGATCAGGTAAATGATCATAAACCATGTAAACATACCTGGAGTGGAAGATGTAGGCATTTGGGCTGAAAGTAGTTATTCCTATTTACTGCTGAAAGACGTAGTTGGTGCCTCCAGATTGTCTAAGGGTTTGTCGACGTTCTTCATTGCTTTTCTGCTCCAACAATATTTGTAGTCGTCTAGATATTATTTGCTTATCTCAATAAGGTTATTGATTCATTGTATTTTGTTTATTTTTTGGTTTGATCCATTGTGTGTAAACAAATAATTTGTTTTTGGTGAATCAATAAAGAGGGTGGTTGAGTGGAATATCTTATGTACTGCTATTATTTTCGATCTATTGTATTGTTATTTTCAATCAAAATCATCTTCAAGTGATTGGGTGAAAAAGATCAAGTTTTTCGGGTGTTATGTCAAACTTCTGCTACGTACAAAACCCCAAGAAGAGTTTGGCTGTTGAATAAGAAGATGTTTTCCTTCCTTTTAGCAGAAGATCTGATATTTACAAGTGAAGACGAGCATAGATTCGCCCAAATTTTTGTAGAAAAGAACCGAAGACCGATTTGAGCACCTTAAAGAAATATGGGCCCCATTGGGGCCATTATGGGGGATTAACACCAGTACCGATCTCTTAAATGTTGGATTTATGGAGTGCGATACCTATGGTGGTTCCCCATTTGGATGTGCTTTGCATCTCCAGTGTTGTTTCATGTGATCGCCAAGGAATTTTTTTGATTAAACGATCGATTTATGTCAAATTGAACTGTTGGTTTAAGTTGCTAAGCTACGATGATCTGATCTGATTCCTTGCTCATAGCTGTTACAATCTGATCTAATCCCTTTTCTACGGCAAATATTACGGACTGATCTCTTGTCTAGGGATGGGCAAATCCATATTTAATCAGTTTCTGAGTGTCTTTCGCTTGATTTTGTTTAATGAAGCATCACATGCTTATCCTGCTTTATTCTCAAGCCAATCAACCGTATCCATGAGTTTTATGCTTGGAAGGTAAAGAAGGCCATTTAATTAAATTCAACGTGTGATATCCTTTGGAAAAAAAGATTAACATACTTGTCGTTGTTAATTAAAAAAATCAAGTTTCAAAAAATAAAAATCATGTATGAATTTGAAAGAAAAAGCCAATATCTTACTTGCATATTAAGATTTACGGATTAATCGATGTAGTTGTAATGCAGGACACTTGCAACCAAGAAATAAAAAGAAACTAATATTTTGGAATATATTTTATTGTTTTTTCGACATGGTTATGTAAGTTGATTAAAAGAAGGATTCTGTTAATGTGGGTCACACGTTAACAATTGTATTTAAGTGTTATAGAACAAAAATATATTTCAATTACAAAATTAGTTCTTACAACATAAAGTAATTGAAATTTAAAGACGTCATTTTGTGAAACAGGAAAAAATTATGAAGGACAAAAAAATCAAAAAAATTGCCCAAAAGGACAAGGGGCAAAAAACTTGTCCAAAAGGACAAGTTTTAGCGCAAAGTGGAAAAACATGGGACCCCCCGAAATTCACCATTTGCACTAAAACTTGTCCTTTTGGGCAAGTTTTTTGGTGGTTGTCCTTTTGGGCAAATAATTTGGTGAGTTTGTCCTTGTGGGAAAAATCCCCTTTGTGAAATTCCACAACCTTAATCAAACCGACCGTTAAGGAGGTTTGCCTACTGTAAGAGGCAAAAACAAATTGTCTGAGCCAATAAATTTAGCCACAATTTTTGCTCAGCAATAATGTTTTCTCCGTCATTTCCTTCTTTCTCGTTCCCTACAACTTCTTTCTTCCCCAAATCTGCGTTTTCCTTAAATATGATTTCTTTCTACCAGTTCTTAAATATTTCTACGACTTCTGATCTATTCTTTCTACCTATCAGCTGCTCCCTGTTTCACGCAATATTTCCAGTCTCTATAAAACCTAGATCTCGCCGCATCTTCCTCTCCGATTTCTCGAAATATATTCCCAAATCTCGCCAATTTTCGTTTCAACTTGCTTATTTATAAGCATGGAAAGGAGCGATCATCCTCTATCGTTTACTTGCAGCTTCCGTATTCTTCAAGCATCAATTTGGTTAAAATCAAAATCAATTTGCTTGAATCGATTTGCCACTTCAAGCAGGGTACGTCTGTTTTAACTTCTATTTATTTGAATCAATTTCTATTTTTCCTATTCATGCGATCTGTAGCATGTAAAATTTCTTTTTATTTGGTTTAAGAAATTCATTAACGCGTATGCTGAGCTGTTAATCTAACTCAAGAAGGAAAAAAACATTTTGTTTGTTTGAATTTCTAGTTTGAGGTTTTTTTTTTGGAAAATGTTTTAAAAATTATTTAAGTGTTTGTGGAAGAAAAAGTTTACCAAGAGGAAAACCTTGTGGGTTTAACAATAAGATATGTTGTTATATGCTTGTACGATATCTTATATCAAGCTAACCATCAAGAAAAGTCATATTTTGCAAAAAGTTTGGTTATTGGCCTAACAAATTATATGGTTTCAATCTAAATGCCTACATGAACCATGTATATATATATCATCCTATAAAATTGTATTAAATGAAGTGTGAAACTATTAAATTAGTGCAATTGGTATGTCTTGGACATTTCATATGCACTACAAGAAAAACAATAAATAGCAGCGGCAATATTCGCTTCTAATCCGTCGCTAAATTGTCCTTAGTGACGGATTTCCTGCATAATACTGTGGTCGGTAAAAACCATGACGGTAATTGTGTCAGATTTTTGCGACGGAATTTAGTAGGAGTTTTCCGACAGTTTTCCGTCATTTTACTAATTATATCATAAAAATATAATTTATTTATTAATTTAATTTAAATTTATTTACCGATAATTTACCGACGGATAAGTAATTTATAGTAAATTATTACTTATAAAAGGAGTTGGTAAACCCTTGCTAATTGCCAAGGGATTAGCGACGAAATTTAAATTGAGGTAAACTTAATCTCACTTTTTTGTTGGTAATCTGCCGCTATTCCCCTTTTGATCTGGCTATATATATATATATATATATATATATATATATATATATATATATATATATATCAAACTAATATCATTCAACTGTAAACACTGAAATAAATAACATATTAAAAAAACAAAGATAAATTAGCCAACAATATGAATTTAGAACTAAGAACATTCATAATCACATACAAAAAAAAAAACCACAACATCCAATATCCTTCACCAATTCATACACCAAGCTGAATTATGAACAACAAAACTATTCAATTGTTGCAAACATTATCCCAATTACAAACACATATCATCCATAACCATACTAAAACTACATAACACCATATTTATACCAAAATAAGTCTAACTAACATACCCAACCAGCTTACGAAGATGACGATGACAAAGTCGCAAGCAAATGCGAAACAGAAAAGCCTTTTATTTCTTCCTATGTTTGTCCACAACATGAGAGCAGGCTGAATCCAAATGTCTGCTGTCATCTTTGTCTTCCTACGGGAAAACGATGTACAATCAGCTGATTGGAAAGTGTACTATGAGAAGATGTGTAAAGCGTAGAAAAAGTAACATGCAAACCTGCTTTCAGTGCCTTCTGCACCAAAATAAAAATACCACCGCTAACCATTGCTATACTGAAAATGGAGTGCCATTGAACTGATATGCATCGATACACTAAATTTTTGAATATATACATACTAATAATTAGGGCTGTTACGGTAACGGTAAATTTACCATTACCATACCATTACCAGTCGATCGGTAACCATTTTTGATTGAAATCGGTATACCAGTTAAAACGGTATGGTAACGGTAAATTTACCATTTTTAACGGTAAATTATCGGTAACGTTTCTTCAATACCAGCGGTAACGGTAATTTACCAGTTAATTCAAAACCTAAGTATACTCATCTGATATGCTTTATAACATGCACGTAGAACCAAATAAATGATTGTATTTAGTTCAATAATCAAATGAAATAATCCCAGATACACTTATTTCCTTTTTCATTTATGTTTTTTATAAACTAACACTACATATAGTATAATAAAGATGCACTATGTACAAAAAATATGTTAAGATATAAACTTCGTTGGACAAACGGTAATTTACCATTACCAGTGTAACGGTTACCAGATTATCGGTATACCAATCATCGGTATACCAGTCGATCGGTAACGGTAACGGTAAGCAATTCTGACTTACTAGTAAAAACGGTATGGTAACGGTATTTGCTAAACGGTAACGGTAACCGTTACCATAACAGCCCTACTAATAATCATGGGTAGCTGAAATAAATAATTAGAACTATATGTAATGCAAATAAATCTGGAACTTGGCCATACCTACAAACTATTAGAATGGAAGAGTCAGGATTTCACTGTCACTTTCTCCTGATTTCATAGTTTCTCGACTTCAAATCCATGGATCAATTTCAAGTTTCGTCTTCTAAGTCTATCACAGGTCATTTGGTGGATATTCTCCATTGGGTGTGTGGCGATGGCTGAAACGTCCTTACTGTCAAGGATTTGCTACAAGTACCTGCTGTGAAAGAAAATTGAAAACACTGTATTGTGACATGAATGAACAAGTTATGGAGTCCTCAACCAGCAATTATTTTTCCTGCAAACTGAGCAAAAGAAAGAAAACTTTGGATTCCTTGGAATGTTATTTTGACAAAATGGAATTAGGAGCGAAGTATCAAAAAAATATAAGCATAGAGGAGACTACACTTATAAACCCCTTAATAATCGCTAATGAGGAATCTGATCGCATGGCTTCTAATACTGAAAATACTAGAAATCTACAGATTGAAGATGAAGCTTATGATTTTTATCTGATAAATTTACTAGTGGGAATAAATATTGTAGTCTTCTTATTTGAGATTGCAAGCCCAATTAGAGTATCGGATGTATAAAGTTTGTCGCTACCAGTAATGTACGATGCAAAGGTGAATCAACTTATCTTAGTAGGAGAGTGGTGGAGACTTCTTACTCCTATGTTTCTGCGTCCAGGATTTCTACATGTTGCTCTTGACACAATAAATCATAGAAAAATATACATGATGAGCAAAATAAAAATAAAATGACACAATAAATTAGTCCTCACATTGAAAGTTTGTTCTGCGGCTTTTCAATGTAGATATGATAGCCTAAAGTAGGTTAACTGACCTCACGTTATATTGATTTTTCAATGTAGATATGATAGCATAAAGTAGGTTAATGAACCTAAAACGTTGAATAACCTTAGTGCATGTATTTGTTACTGTTATGGCAAGGGATGCATTATACATATAATAGCTGAAAGTTGAAAATTTGAAGCAGTGTTGTTTACCTTCTCAGTGTGATTTCCAAAGTCAAAATAAATTCATGAAGCATCATCTAGGTGCATCTGCCAAAGGACTCAAACAAGTATGCTAAAAAAATGTCATGTATGTTGCTCATTTTAATCATCATTATTATCTTGTTAATAATCACAGCCATCCGAATATTTATAATATGGCATACACTTTGCTTAGTGAAGCAGTATAATAAAATGATGTGATACAAACTGAAATTTGTACATCAGTAAGAATACGATCATCATAATTTACCATTATTTACTTGCTCCTTTTTTGTTATATACACTGATATGCTACATTATCAACTCACATGACCAAACGATAATAGAAAATTCCACTACAATCATAAATTGTTACTGTTCACACCGGAATACGGATGTCCCAAGATCCTTACTTGTATAGGCGCAACTGATGCAGAAATACTTGCTATTTGTATAATTTATCTAGTACGATTAGATAAACTTATGATAATCGAATTTAATAACATTGTTTAAATAACAACATCAGTATGAACTAAGAAGTAAGAACTAAGGGGAAAAAATTAAGTATCAGAAATTGGTAAACCAACTCATCAAGAATTATAAGAATTATTTATTTGTTTTACATTAAATTCACTTTTCACAACAAGACAAGATATACACATTGAATTTTGGTTAACAATGTACCTGACTGAGATTTTGAAAACTTGAAATTTTTCAGCCATCTTATGATAATCCTGTAAAGTGCTCAATATGTTTTTATAAGGTACCTTATGATGCAGTAAAAGTTGTAAATAAGGAAAAACTGAATATGTAGATCAAATGATACCTTTCCCAAACCGTCTTTAGTTCCAACAAACTTGGAAATAGAGTTCATGTAGTTAACCGCAAGAAGCATCCAACATCTTAAGTCCAACTGTCATTCATCATTTCTAGGGTGGGATGCACGTGGGTAATCATCTAATCCAGATGTCAGTGTCTGTTTAAAATGTTAAAATTATATAGTAACTTTAAAGAAGTGTCCGTCATGATAATACTTAAGAATGATTGAACTTAAGCACTACATGGGAGAAACCTAAATAATCATCTATGAATAAACTGAAATCTGATTATGCGGACTGAATTGTATTTATTACCCAGTTGATTAGGACTGCTTCATTCACCTTTACATGTAACTTGAAGTGGAAACCATCACGATAATCCTTTTAATTTTTCATCGTGTAAGACTGACATAACATTAAGTTTATAAAATAAACTATGTGATAAGAGTATTTTCAAGGGTCTCAAAGAACTGAATATCTGGATCATAATATGCTCGCCTTATCGATACTACTGCACAAACTAAGAAAGCTTTTAACTTTCAACATCAAGTAAAAATGAACAGCAACAAATAGATAACGACCTTAAAAGATAGAAAATTTAATACAAATCACTCATGATGGATGTTAGTATGGTGTGCAATGGTAACAATTTTTCATATAAAAGTGTGACTGATTAAACTGTAAAACCAATAAGATTCATGTAACCGAATAAAATTCAAAATTACCTCGTTAAGCCATGGTTTATTAAAAAAAACTCCCGATTAAAGCAGCCCATAACGGATCCCACAGCGGATCCGAGCATCCCCGATCTGAAAACCCGCTTGTTGATGCCTGAAACAACAGTTGCACTTTTTACCACTACCATTTCAAGAACTTTAGTGAGGCCCACAAGATGCAGTAATCTTTGTGCTCCAGGAACATAGAAAATATAATTCACCAACATAAACATAAGGAATTTGATGTTGATTTTACATGTAACACTGATATTTTACCGCGACATGCTGATAAAGAGAAGAGTAAAGCCAGTAACTACAGGGAAAGCGGGAGCTATTGTAATTTCCTGAATGTTTTGAACAAAAATAGTGAGTGCTATGCTTCTAGTATAATCATTGATCATAACATTTGAAAAATAAGAGACTGTTAAAACTGCTCTTAAATATCGAAGGTGAAAATAGAAAATAGAAAATGGATCATCAGATTTCGAATGCAAAGTCAAACGAAGGTGAGAGGCTTTCAGATCTGAGAAGAGGAATAAGCGGGGTTTATGAGGGGATCGAACTGCACCAATGCGGTGGTAGGAAAAGCATTGGTGGGGATCATCAGATTTCGAATGTAAACTGCATCCTAATTCACAGATTCAACACTTTTTCCAAACCGCTTTTTCAGAATCCAAATCCCATAAACTAAATCTCCCAAATTACCCCTCATAAACCCTATCCTCAGAATCCTATGGATGTTTAGCATCTTTTGAAGCAACATTTAAAAAAACATGCTCCAAACTGACAATCAACGACTTTAAGAAATACAGAGCGTTCAATTAAACTAAAATTATTTTATACTTTACGTAATTTGCCCAACTAGGTTAATAGCACGATTAATAAAAATTGGAGCAACAACCATAACTGACCTAGTTTATTCGGTGGAGAATACACTTGAGGTCCGCCGATACTTCCATGGCTGACATCAATCCTCTTTCCACCTCCGGTTCAAGGCCGCAGACCATCTCCTAAGCTCTTTCGAGCTCGTGTTGGCAGGTCTCTCTTCAGGTTCGTTCGAGTTCGATTTTAGGGAATTGGCTTTCGGATTGAATCGTGGAATTATCTAACGTGTTTGGAGAAGAATTTAGGGATTTCGTTTTGAAGAGGGATGCAGCGAAAATTTTAGATAAAATGATTGGTATTGGAGCCAAGATTTAATAGACGAGCCAAAATTTTAACGTTTTGAGCCAAAATTTTAACGTTTGGAGCCAGAACTAGTTTAGTATGACCTAAGTATTAGGAGTTTAACCAGATTATCCGTGAATATAAAAGTCACAGCTTCGAATATTAGTAACCTTAGGTGAACAAAAAATTACTCAATGTCAATATTTATTCAAGTACAAACAATGTTACTTTTTAATTATATACTATTATAATTTGTTAAATATAAAAATTTGTTATATACTATATTATAATTATATACTCAATGTTAATTGTTAATAATAATTAATAATTAGCAACATAAAAAAAATACTCAATGTAAAAATTTGTTAAATATAAAAAACATTGTTATTTGTTAATAATAATTAGCAATTATTAATTATTATAAATTAATTATTGTATTGAATGCTAATCTTGTAAGCTTTTAAAAGTTTTAATAGCAGCGTAAACTTTCTCTTCATTTCTCTGTGTAAGCTTTTTCATTCCTGTTGTGCGTAAAAGTTTGAGAGAAAAATAATCATGGTATGAATTCTTATGACTTGACTTTTTTCTTAATTTCTGTAATTAGGATGGTAATCTTTAACCATGCAGGCTATGTTTTCGGTTTGTTTATTAACATGGTAGAAGATTTATCTTATATGACCAAGTAAATAATTCTGAAAATTCATAAAAAAAACATATATATGTATATATGTATATATAATGTAAAAGCAAATATGTATTAATAATTTCTTAAAATTCAAATAATACGTACCAATCAATTTCTTAAAAGCAAATATGTATTAATAATTTCTTGATATTAATTTAATTAATCGTATTAAAGACTATTAAATAATCATTGATTATCAAAACAAATTTAATAAACATCGAACAACAATGTATTTTATTAATTACTATTACCTCTTATTTATATTATATAGTAATTAATAATTAATCATCATTAATTCTCAAAAAAAAAATCAGCATTAACTATTGAATTTTATTTACTTCTAATAGTTATTATTTATTATTTACTAATGTATTATTAACATTAATTATTTAAAATTTAAATTTACTAATTAATTACTAAGTAATAACACAAATTTAAAACATTTTATAAATAATAAATATAAAAGTTCGTTTCAAATCTCTTGGAAAACTGCAGGAAAATAGCTTCAAAATTATGTCGACGGTAATCCGACTCTATTAGCAACGGAATTTAGCGTCAAATATAATATGACGGTAAAGAGCTGCAATTTCCATTGATTTAGTGACAGAATTAGTATTTGACGGTAATAATTTATAATAAGATGACATATAAAATCCAAAATATTTACTCTTACAAAGCCCACGGAAATCCGCCGCTAATTAGCGACGGAATTTTCCGCTGCTAAAAATCTGTCGCTAATCTCGGTTTTTCTTGTAGTGATGGGAACGGTGATGATTTTTTATATGGGACCGAGGTGCAGTATAAGTATTTTTGTGATAGAGATGAAAATAATAACTCCGCCGAGAAGGTTCTATCAGAATTCTATGAAATTCGATAGGTTTAAAGAAATTAGTTAATTTCTGTAGAAATTTTACTATATTTATTTTTTACAAAATTAAACAAGTTTGCAAATGTAACGACCCATAATTTCTGTATATTTAAAATTTAAATTTTAATTAAATATATTGTATACTATTGGTTAAACTTATATTTATGTATATTACGAGCCTGAAATGGCGCGGTAGTTTGAAAATTCGATTTTAAACTTTGGAAAAATATATAAAATTCATTTTAAATCAGAATTGGGTAAAACTGGAAACGTTAGAATCGAATTAATCATATCTTTCCAGAGAATGTAAGAAATTGAAATTTCGCCGGATAAATTGCAAGTTATGACTAAATCAAAATTTCGAAAGGTCGCTATGGAATTTATATAAAGAAATTATAAGCGTTTGCGATTAAAATTTGAATTCCGGTTTTGTTAAATTTTAAATAATTATATATGGGAATATAAAATATGTGAATTTGATTTATAAAATTTTATTTAAGTTATAAATTGATTTAACTTGAATTTTAAGGATATTTAATTTGAAAGTTAAGTTAAAGTCGGAATTTTATTTGTTTATATTTAATTTGATATTCAAGTTTGAAATTTGAAATAATAAAATGTGGAATTTAAAATATATGTGAAATAAATTTGTAAATTTATCTAATTTGTAATTTGGTTTAAATATGAATTTATAAATATTTAAATTTGAATTTAAACAGTTAACTGAATTATTGAATATTTTATTTATTTATTTAACTGTGAAATTTAACGGTTTTGGCGACTGTCTCGGAATTCGAAGAAACTGGCGCCATCAGAACCGGAACGATGAATTATTATAGGATTTCAATTTGCGTCACAATCCGACTTACCGTTTGACCGTACGAGAGAAAATATGAAAGAAGTCAGTGTAAGACGATAATTGGTTGTTTCTAATGTTTGGGCCTTATAATTGTATAAATAAAATCCCACTTAACACCTACATCAGCCATTTCCACCTCATGTTCAATTTCCTCCATCCTATTCCTCTCTAATGGCTGAAATGTTCAAACCCTAGAGTCAAAAATCAAAATATAGCTCAAAAATCAAAAGTCTCCAAACCCTAGCTTATTATATGTCGTTTTGAAGCTCTCGATGAGTAGATCGTAGATCTGCAATTTATTTCAACATGCATCGCTCTAGGTGGTCGGAATTTGAGGTCAAAGTCTCAGATTTTCGAAATTTTTAGGTTTAATTTGGGGGTTTTAATCCCGGCGATCAATCGAAGAAATTGGCATGGGGGTTTCGAAGAGGAAGGTCATACAAACTCGACGGTGGTACTTGTTCGATTTTTAGTGGAGTGTGTGGTCGGGGATTGGAGGTTGAAGCCAAAAAGGGGGGTTTCGGTTGGGGGATCGCCGACGGCAGAGGACATCATCGGAGGTGGTGCCATCGGGGTCTGAGGGTGAGGCTCGGAGGGAGCTCCACGTTGGCGGTGGTCGCAGGTCCATTCGTGGCCGGAGTCAACGGCGGGGGTCGGTCAAAGTTCGTGCAAAATGGGTTCTCACGCGGGTCAACGCTTGTACAGGACGGAGCGGGAAGGTGATGATGTGGCAGAACGTTAGTGGGTGGGTTATTATTTAAATAATTTTTATATATTTAGTTTTCAAATGGAAAACACTCATAACTTTCTCGTACGAGGTCGGATTGACGCACGGTTTGTTGCGTTGGGATCGTGGCGGAGTTGCGGACGTTTTGACACTAATTTCACTGCAATTGGAGACTGTCGAATTTTGGGCCTTTTCTGGACGTTCGATTCAAATTGAAACCCGAAGGTGAGTGTTTCTTCGCTCACGAAATACTGAATTAATCCCATATTTATCGAATTAAAGTATGAAGTAATCTGGCTGCATGGTGGTGATTGGCTGTTGAATTGGTTGCTTGAATTTGATTTACCAGTGGGTTAACATGAAGAATTGATCGACAATTAGTTATTTAATTAAATTAAATTTCTAGTTGGAAATTCGAATCCTCGAAAATTCTGAAACTGTTTAATGCTGATCAGTTGAATAAATTGTGTGATGGATGTTTGGTTGTATTTATTACTGAATTTGATATAGACACTGTTAATATTTCATTTCAGTGTGTTGTATTGCATGTGGGTGTGACGATAAATCCCATTCACCCTTGATGTTACGGGCATCGAATAAACCCGGGATTTATCGATAAAAAATGAATTAAGAACACAGAGTGAAATGATACATCTCTGTGACCCTGATTTGGATTGAAATGATAGATCCATCCCTGAATATCGAGAAATAAAAATTAAATCACTTGGCCATAGGATAGCAAATTATATACGGACATCGGTTGGTTAAATAATTTTTAAAATTATTTGAAATATATTCGATGTGAAATTTCATTTAAAGGAAATGTATCGATTTTCGATAAATTATCATTTTCTTTTAAATTATGGATTCTCGATGACATTTGAAATGATTAAGGAAAATCTCCAAATTAATTTGGAATTTGAAATTCGGATTTAAATAAAATTTGGGATTTATTCCAATAGTTGGACTCAAGTGTAAATAATTGTTTTGAATAAAAATTTTTTTGAATAAAGGAAATCGTGGATATTTGAATTGTTTAAAAACTATATACGAGTATGGTTTTAATTCTCGAAACGTAAAATGGTTGAAGGGGTTTGAAACAAGACTTTGAAATGGGGTAACTCCATTTGAGGTTGAGATTTAGATTCGAGTGCTGAAATTAGGAAGGAGAAATAATTTAAAATTTAAATTCTATTTTTAATTTGTTTTATTTTATTTTATTTTAAACTATATATATCTACCTTATTTCAAGTAAGTTTTTATACATTATTATTTTGAAATCATTTAGTAAAACCTTGTTTTATATATATATATATATAGCAATTTGAATTTCCTCAGTATACTCTAATAATTTATATCAGTAAGTTTTTATATATGGTTTATTCTTAAGTATATATATTTTATAAATTTTTATATAAATTTTATTCTCCTTCCGAATGGAAAGTGTTTGGGTTTTAAATCGTTGGTTCAAATGGAGTCGAGAGAATGTTATATTTTCTTTTTGAATATAAATTGATTTTAAATCGATTTTTTTTCGGAAAAGGTAGATTTTATTCTATGTGAATATGAAAGGTGATTTCAAGAATTGAAATGAATAGATATGGAAATATATATACCCTATTTGAATATGAATGGGTTCAAATGTATTTTGATTTGGAATAACTGAAATCGTTTGGAATGAAGTATATTCTGTATGAATATATATATCGATTTGAAATATTATATATTAATATAATATAATGGTATGGAAATAAATCCTGGGTTGGAATATAATCGGTTTGGGAATGATCGAAATATTTTGATATGAAAATTATATTCTTTTGAATATAAAATGAGCTCGAATCAAAATATGATATTTTGATATGAATGCGAACTGTTGTGAATGTAAAAGAACCGACCGATGTGAAAAATGTAAACGATTGGTTGTTAAGGAGACCGGAGTCGACATAAGGCATACTCTCTGTCAGTGTCGATACCACTTTGACAACTGTGTACGCGGTGGAAGTTCCAGAACCGGAGTAGGATGGTATGGAGGCGATTACTGGATTTGAAGAAAGAGAACGATGATGGATTAGCCTTGACCTTCGGGTCATAATTGAAATGACTAAAACAGGAGCCATACCCGGGTTAATGAGATCGCATCTCTGATCGAACGCGCTCCTTCGATACCATCTCTATTACTGTTGTGATTGATTTGGGTGCACCCTTTGAATATGGGAATGTCGTTCGAGGTGGGCGGTAGTTGCGGCTATGCGTTACCACCGGCCTGGGGGCCGCTAATTCGGTAGAATCCTACCGGGGTATTTCCTCAGGGCCTTGTCATATTATCCTGATCGAGCCCCTACGATTTTGATTTAACGTTGTCGTATCACGGCGCATCCCTATCCACCGACGTACTGGTGTGTTATATGCAAATTGTACGGCAATGGTATAAACGGCGTAAGGGTAACATGGTAATCCCGCTTACGCTATTTTCGATATTATATTTTACTGAATAAACACTATTGTAATAGCGTATTATACTATGTATGTATTAGTTTAACGGATCCTTCAGAGATGGAAAATCCCGTAACATCTCTTGAGTTACTGCACCATGACACTGATATTATTTCGTATTTTAATTTTGACTAATATGAGATTGTTTAGTGCTGATCCGAGTGTTTGTTGTGTTTTCTTTTATGCAATATGCTCGGGTCAGCAGTCGTTGCAGTTAATGAAGATTATTTGGCCTTGGAGATCGAAGACGGAGTTTGGTATATGTATCCACTACATTTTATTTCCGCTGCATTACTGTATGTAAGTGTATAACTCTGATGATTTAAATGTTGAAACTCGAATGTATATGTTTAAATGCTTTTGAATATTTATTTGTCTATTATATGTTATCCTTCCGCTGTGAGATTCTGTGATTGTTTTCTTTTCTATCTTCTTTTTCTCCTTTTTCCCAATAACTATCCGGATTAGTGACTTGTTTGGGTCGACATGTGTGGTTTATTGTCGATTTAAACGGTCAAAAATCTAGGTCGTTACAGTTGGTATCAGAGCGATGGTTAGCGATAACCTTGGCTCTGTTTGGGAATTAACTCATTAGAGATGGGGTTAGTAACGCCCTAGAATGAGTTCGGGTGAATATATGAGAGAGCGTATTTGTATTTTGAATATAAAATGATTTTATGTTTTGTTAATTGTTCTGTTGAATATTTATAGATTCTGGTCGATATATGGGACGCCATAGAATCGATAGGAATTTCTAAATGATCGGACAGAATGACTTGACATAATATGGTTTTTGATTATATTTTAAAATATATCAAATATACATTATGGTTCAAATATGTATGTATTTGTTTTAGTGGGTGATAATATAAAGTTATTACCCATTATGGTTGATTAAATCATAAATCTAATACGGAAAATTTAATGAATTAGGAAAATATTTGGAAATAAAATCTGTTGAATACAATTGGGGCAAAACAATTGCGATTTAAATGAAATGGACTTGAGGGTTTGATTCTGGTGCTTTTGAGATAGTTTTGTCAAATTTTGAAATTATATAGTATTATAAGTCTTTACGAAAGAAATGGTTTAAAGGATTTTAAAAGAACTAAGTGTGTAATCCCTTCTCGGACATCAGAAATTGACTTCGATAATGAGTGCATGCATTATCGACGTTTATTATGAAGTGTCTAAGTGGGGGAGACCACTCCGTACTTTCATAACCTGTTTGAAAAGAATTTTGGATCTAAATTTCCATGGGTATGTAAAGTGTATTTTCAAATTTATACAGGATTGAAATTTCTTTGTTTATTAATTAAAGTTGAATTTTAATTTAGGGTATGTTCCTACGGATTTATAAATACATATGTATTTTGAACTTAGGTTACAAAACCAGAATCAAGCAATTTAAGTTCGTCCTAATTTGCGACATCGATTCAAGGTTAATACTCTCGGTTCCTTGAAATTTTAGACTTTGAAATGTTGGAATGGACTTAAGAACTGAGGGGTCGTCACAGAACTCTTGAATTTGGATTGTAAAAATATTTTATCAGATAAAGTATAGCTTTATTTAAGTAGAGGGAATCGAATAATGATAGTTTGAGAATTAAGTATGAATTTGAGTCGTGAACAGTCGTTAATTAAAATCATGACTTGTACGTCGAATAAATAAATTTGGTTAATGGAATAAGGGTCAAGTGAATCCAATTCGTCGAAAATATTTAAAGTGAATTCAAGTTTAATCGAAATATAACACTTGAAACAAAACCGGAAATTAAATAGAAAGAATATCGAATATAAAGTAAGCAATTGAATGTAGATCCAGTTATTGAAAATGAGGTGATAACAACGTTAAGTGTTAAGGATTTACAAAGTATTGGAATCAAAGGTTGAAATTTCAAATAGAAATAAACCAACGTTATGAGAAAATCCAAAATAGTCGATAAGCCGAAATTAAAATGACTATAACTTTTGATGGGCTGATCGGAATCTGACAACTCCGGACTTTATGGAAACCTTAGAAATTGAGTTAAAACTTTCGTTAATAGCGCCCGTTGAAATTCTCATGTTTACTATGCTGAAATTCAAGTTTTAGACATATTTGTATGTGCAGGAAATTAAAAACAGAGGTGTACATCGATATTGTTTTGATCATAACTCCCAAATGAAAGGTCGGATTTTAGTGTGCGAGTACAATTCGAAAAGGCCAGAGTGTAAGCTAAAACTTTTCCTTAATGTACTAAGTAAAATTTTGAGGTTTAGAGGGCTGAAAACTGACCTGAACAATTCAGGCCTGCATTTTCAGCGCTCGGGCTGAAACGTTCACTTGCGGTAAAACTACCATAACTTTTAAACCGATTATCCAAATTCGATGAGTCCGGACATTTCGGAAAGCCTGAAACGAGAGCAACAACTTTTTGCTAGTATGCTTTGGTCAAATTCCAACCTTTAATGCGTGATAATCAATGATTTGTTCGCTGGCCTGTTACAGATATGGTGGTTTTGTAGTTGAAACGATGAAATTTTGATATGTATGTTGAATGCATTTGCTATATATTGTATATATGTTTGATTTTCATGTATGTGTAAGTATTTGGCATGTGTACGGAGTGTGCGCTACGACTTTGAAGCTCGCTTGCGCTAAAATGCTAAATGCCAAGGTAAATAAAAATGCAATATAACGCTAAAAGAGGTACGTACTTGTGGTATATGGTTTTGAGGGTTTTATATTTTGTTTTTCCCCACTTTTGGGATGCCTCATCATTGGATGAGATGTATATTGAGTTGTATATGTATTGGGATTTTTCCCGGACCTCTCCGTGCAAAGGAGATGCTGCCGAAATTTTTCGTGATTTCGGGAGTTAGAAAAATTTACGGATTTTACAACTATACTTGTTTTGGAAATATTATTTTTAAGTATAGATTTGAAATTTATATGCGCTTAATATCGGTTCGTTCTCTTTTCGAGGACGAAAAGATTTTAAGTGGGGGAGAATGTAACGACCCATAATTTCTGTATATTTAAAATTTAAATTTTAATTAAATATATTGTATACTATTGGTTAAACTTATATTTATGTATATTACGAGCCTGAAATGGCGCGGTAGTTTGAAAATTCGATTTTAAACTTTGGAAAAATATATAAAATTCATTTTAAATCAGAATTGGGTAAAACTGGAAACGTTAGAATCGAATTAATCATATCTTTCCAGAGAATGTAAGAAATTGAAATTTCGCCGGATAAATTGCAAGTTATGACTAAATCAAAATTTCGAAAGGTCGCTATGGAATTTATATAAAGAAATTATAAGCGTTTGCGATTAAAATTTGAATTCCGGTTTTGTTAAATTTTAAATAATTATATATGGGAATATAAAATATGTGAATTTGATTTATAAAATTTTATTTAAGTTATAAATTGATTTAACTTGAATTTTAAGGATATTTAATTTGAAAGTTAAGTTAAAGTCGGAATTTTATTTGTTTATATTTAATTTGATATTCAAGTTTGAAATTTGAAATAATAAAATGTGGAATTTAAAATATATGTGAAATAAATTTGTAAATTTATCTAATTTGTAATTTGGTTTAAATATGAATTTATAAATATTTAAATTTGAATTTAAACAGTTAACTGAATTATTGAATATTTTATTTATTTATTTAACTGTGAAATTTAACGGTTTTGGCGACTGTCTCGGAATTCGAAGAAACTGGCGCCATCAGAACCGGAACGATGAATTATTATAGGATTTCAATTTGCGTCACAATCCGACTTACCGTTTGACCGTACGAGAGAAAATATGAAAGAAGTCAGTGTAAGACGATAATTGGTTGTTTCTAATGTTTGGGCCTTATAATTGTATAAATAAAATCCCACTTAACACCTACATCAGCCATTTCCACCTCATGTTCAATTTCCTCCATCCTATTCCTCTCTAATGGCTGAAATGTTCAAACCCTAGAGTCAAAAATCAAAATATAGCTCAAAAATCAAAAGTCTCCAAACCCTAGCTTATTATATGTCGTTTTGAAGCTCTCGATGAGTAGATCGTAGATCTGCAATTTATTTCAACATGCATCGCTCTAGGTGGTCGGAATTTGAGGTCAAAGTCTCAGATTTTCGAAATTTTTAGGTTTAATTTGGGGGTTTTAATCCCGGCGATCAATCGAAGAAATTGGCATGGGGGTTTCGAAGAGGAAGGTCATACAAACTCGACGGTGGTACTTGTTCGATTTTTAGTGGAGTGTGTGGTCGGGGATTGGAGGTTGAAGCCAAAAAGGGGGGTTTCGGTTGGGGGATCGCCGACGGCAGAGGACATCATCGGAGGTGGTGCCATCGGGGTCTGAGGGTGAGGCTCGGAGGGAGCTCCACGTTGGCGGTGGTCGCAGGTCCATTCGTGGCCGGAGTCAACGGCGGGGGTCGGTCAAAGTTCGTGCAAAATGGGTTCTCACGCGGGTCAACGCTTGTACAGGACGGAGCGGGAAGGTGATGATGTGGCAGAACGTTAGTGGGTGGGTTATTATTTAAATAATTTTTATATATTTAGTTTTCAAATGGAAAACACTCATAACTTTCTCGTACGAGGTCGGATTGACGCACGGTTTGTTGCGTTGGGATCGTGGCGGAGTTGCGGACGTTTTGACACTAATTTCACTGCAATTGGAGACTGTCGAATTTTGGGCCTTTTCTGGACGTTCGATTCAAATTGAAACCCGAAGGTGAGTGTTTCTTCGCTCACGAAATACTGAATTAATCCCATATTTATCGAATTAAAGTATGAAGTAATCTGGCTGCATGGTGGTGATTGGCTGTTGAATTGGTTGCTTGAATTTGATTTACCAGTGGGTTAACATGAAGAATTGATCGACAATTAGTTATTTAATTAAATTAAATTTCTAGTTGGAAATTCGAATCCTCGAAAATTCTGAAACTGTTTAATGCTGATCAGTTGAATAAATTGTGTGATGGATGTTTGGTTGTATTTATTACTGAATTTGATATAGACACTGTTAATATTTCATTTCAGTGTGTTGTATTGCATGTGGGTGTGACGATAAATCCCATTCACCCTTGATGTTACGGGCATCGAATAAACCCGGGATTTATCGATAAAAAATGAATTAAGAACACAGAGTGAAATGATACATCTCTGTGACCCTGATTTGGATTGAAATGATAGATCCATCCCTGAATATCGAGAAATAAAAATTAAATCACTTGGCCATAGGATAGCAAATTATATACGGACATCGGTTGGTTAAATAATTTTTAAAATTATTTGAAATATATTCGATGTGAAATTTCATTTAAAGGAAATGTATCGATTTTCGATAAATTATCATTTTCTTTTAAATTATGGATTCTCGATGACATTTGAAATGATTAAGGAAAATCTCCAAATTAATTTGGAATTTGAAATTCGGATTTAAATAAAATTTGGGATTTATTCCAATAGTTGGACTCAAGTGTAAATAATTGTTTTGAATAAAAAAATTTTTGAATAAAGGAAATCGTGGATATTTGAATTGTTTAAAAACTATATACGAGTATGGTTTTAATTCTCGAAACGTAAAATGGTTGAAGGGGTTTGAAACAAGACTTTGAAATGGGGTAACTCCATTTGAGGTTGAGATTTAGATTCGAGTGCTGAAATTAGGAAGGAGAAATAATTTAAAATTTAAATTCTATTTTTAATTTGTTTTATTTTATTTTATTTTAAACTATATATATCTACCTTATTTCAAGTAAGTTTTTATACATTATTATTTTGAAATCATTTAGTAAAACCTTGTTTTATATATATATATATAGCAATTTGAATTTCCTCAGTATACTCTAATAATTTATATCAGTAAGTTTTTATATATGGTTTATTCTTAAGTATATATATTTTATAAATTTTTATATAAATTTTATTCTCCTTCCGAATGGAAAGTGTTTGGGTTTTAAATCGTTGGTTCAAATGGAGTCGAGAGAATGTTATATTTTCTTTTTGAATATAAATTGATTTTAAATCGATTTTTTTCCGGAAAAGGTAGATTTTATTCTATGTGAATATGAAAGGTGATTTCAAGAATTGAAATGAATAGATATGGAAATATATATACCCTATTTGAATATGAATGGGTTCAAATGTATTTTGATTTGGAATAACTGAAATCGTTTGGAATGAAGTATATTCTGTATGAATATATATATCGATTTGAAATATTATATATTAATATAATATAATGGTATGGAAATAAATCCTGGGTTGGAATATAATCGGTTTGGGAATGATCGAAATATTTTGATATGAAAATTATATTCTTTTGAATATAAAATGAGCTCGAATCAAAATATGATATTTTGATATGAATGCGAACTGTTGTGAATGTAAAAGAACCGACCGATGTGAAAAATGTAAACGATTGGTTGTTAAGGAGACCGGAGTCGACATAAGGCATACTCTCTGTCAGTGTCGATACCACTTTGACAACTGTGTACGCGGTGGAAGTTCCAGAACCGGAGTAGGATGGTATGGAGGCGATTACTGGATTTGAAGAAAGAGAACGATGATGGATTAGCCTTGACCTTCGGGTCATAATTGAAATGACTAAAACAGGAGCCATACCCGGGTTAATGAGATCGCATCTCTGATCGAACGCACTCCTTCGATACCATCTCTATTACTGTTGTGATTGATTTGGGTGCACCCTTTGAATATGGGAATGTCGTTCGAGGTGGGCGGTAGTTGCGGCTATGCGTTACCACCGGCCTGGGGGCCGCTAATTCGGTAGAATCCTACCGGGGTATTTCCTCAGGGCCTTGTCATATTATCCTGATCGAGCCCCTACGATTTTGATTTAACGTTGTCGTATCACGGCGCATCCCTATCCACCGACGTACTGGTGTGTTATATGCAAACTGTACGGCAATGGTATAAACGGCGTAAGGGTAACATGGTAATCCCGCTTACGCTATTTTCGATATTATATTTTACTGAATAAACACTATTGTAATAGCGTATTATACTATGTATGTATTAGTTTAACGGATCCTTCAGAGATGGAAAATCCCGTAACATCTCTTGAGTTACTGCACCATGACACTGATATTATTTCGTATTTTAATTTTGACTAATATGAGATTGTTTAGTGCTGATCCGAGTGTTTGTTGTGTTTTCTTTTATGCAATATGCTCGGGTCAGCAGTCGTTGCAGTTAATGAAGATTATTTGGCCTTGGAGATCGAAGACGGAGTTTGGTATATGTATCCACTACATTTTATTTCCGCTGCATTACTGTATGTAAGTGTATAACTCTGATGATTTAAATGTTGAAACTCGAATGTATATGTTTAAATGCTTTTGAATATTTATTTGTCTATTATATGTTATCCTTCCGCTGTGAGATTCTGTGATTGTTTTCTTTTCTATCTTCTTTTTCTCCTTTTTCCCAATAACTATCCGGATTAGTGACTTGTTTGGGTCGACATGTGTGGTTTATTGTCGATTTAAACGGTCAAAAATCTGGGTCGTTACAGCAAAAGTAACCTACTTTTACAAAAATAACTATGTTAAGAAGTTATATTATAGTTAAACATATTTACAAAATTTAAACATATATTGATTGTAATATCTGCATGGTTATTAGTTTTTGCTTGTACATCAATGACTGGTAAAAAGTGTACCCTGCACCAAACATTTTTTTTCTTAAAGGGACAATGCAATACAAGAAACAAAGAACATGGTGGAGGATATGGTTTTGTGGATTCATTGGAATGCAATATTCATGGAGTAAGGAGTTTACCATGATCCTTTAGGATGATGGTGCATGTCTTAAACTTGCATCTTCTGAGTAGTGAGTAATTTTTCACAAATGGTTTAAACATTATTTGGATTTAAGTAGAGGCTTAAAATTTCTGTTTCACTTGTTATTTTATGAATGATGCAACAATTTTGACCATTAGTGCCCAACCCCTATAATAAACAAGCGAGTAATATATTTATGATTTGATCATTTGAATAAGATAGTGTGTGAGCTGACCTGTCACCAGGATATCTCAATTAGTTTGGTATAATGTACTAACAATGTTATCAGTGTTTGGGAATATGATCTGGTTATTTTTATGTGACATACATTTTTGCTACCCGATGGTAATCGATTTAAGAAGTATTTTGATCAAAAGTTTTGTTATACAGATGAATTAGCTGATAAAATATAATCATCATTTCCCCTCATTACAACGTGAAAGACATAAACCATAGGACCCACCATTTTGAGCCTAAATAAATCCTTTCTAGATGGATTTCAAAATTGGAGAATTGTCTTTTGCATGATTATTTTAAAATTATTGTAATAATGAGCAGTCAAACAGTAAAAGATATAGCAATAAATGATCACTGTTGATTATTATTTTATACTATTTATGCCAAATCAATCTCCTTGAGTTTGATATATTTGCACTCATACAAAGCAGGTACTATAAATGATATTTATTTAACATGAAATTACTATGATGGTTATCAATACACTCACTTATCCCATGCATACTTTTAGTTGCTAGCACAAATCACCATATCTTGCAACTACAAGCAAATTATCTAACCGAATTTTAACCATCTGCAGCAGTATTTAGCTCCATTGTGGCGTTGCATTTATCTTCTTTGTAAACAATTATTCTTGCTAAAGGTTTCTCAGGATAATATTTTGAAGCTAGATGTTCACCAACCCTGGTGGAAACACCTCTATTGTCTACTTGCATTTTTTGATTTTATCAAATATTAACCTTTTCCAAGATGAAATTTAGCTTCATACTTTTTGAATTTTTTTCATGGCCTCAATTTAAATTGGCAAGTTCTTTTCATTTTGAATTTTTTAAAGAAAAAGTGATGTCCTTTATTTAAGGAGTAGAGCTCTCATTTTTTTATTTTTCAAATTTAATTGTTTTTCGTAATTTTTAAAGACTATATTAGTTTTAGTTCTAGGTGAATTATGAGATGATTATATTATTATTGATATATAGTATGGTATAAAATGACACTTATGCACTGCCTTTGTAAGGTATAAAATGTGTATACTCATTCATATCGTTTCTTTTGGTTATTATAGAATTTCATTTGCAAACATAGTTTTATGTAATCAGCATACCATAAGTAGGATATTACTCTCTATACCAATAATGACATTCCCTGGATTTCGCCTTAAGATATTATGGAATAGAATACAACAACCTGTTCCTTTATGCAAAATTCATTATTTTTTGCGTGGAGATAGTTGTATTAGCTCGGTTCAACTAGAATGATCAAAATATTCGTAATGTATAAATGTATTAGAACCTGAAAAGTGCAGATGAATAAATAGTTTAATAATAAATCTCTTTTTTCTCTTTGGACCAAAAAGAATAATTTGATTCAATGCTATATGATTTTCTTCCATTGCACTCTTTTTCTAGCGGTGGTTTGTTATACAATGAAAGTAATCGCCTTTCTCCCCCTGTATTTCTATTTAAGATAACTAGGAAATCCACCCTTCTTCCTAGCAATACGATTATATATATTATTTTCTTTTTCCGCCAATAGGTTACCTTTTCATATTCTTAGACTATGAACATCCAAAGATGTACAATGCCAACTTTCAAAACTATTTTTTGGTATCAAATCATTAATGGTTCAATCATTACTGTCTTGAACATGAATTATTTTACTTTTTATGTTATGTTATAGTAGAAGATTACTCCGATCAGAACTACTTGTGCCTCAATATCTTTTTGTGGGTCTTTTCTTCCACATTTTATGCCTTTTTTAAATATTATTTAATAGATTTGATATTTTCCTTTAGTTGTTCTAATAATTTCGTACTACTGTTTAAAAATTTAATTCTGTCGAGGAATTCGAGATTAGTGTGATAAGTGCTGATAACGACTTGCATATATTTCATACTTCCCTCTTAAACATTTAATTTACAAGCTTTTCCTTATTTTTATAACCAATATTTTTCTGGATCGCACGAAGGTCTACTGATTTTAGGTTACTTTTTTGGTATTACTTGTACTTTTTTAATCAATACCAAGTCTAATTTGAATCATCAAAATCAACTGTTTTTCGATTTCTCCCTTATCTAATTGAATCTTTGTAAATTTCATATTTCTATATGTAAAATATGTTGGTCATTTTTACAAATATTTATAGTTAGCATGTGTTTTTAGTCTTTCTTTGTTTATCCAGTTTATTTTTATGTAAGAATTGAAGTATGCAGTTGTGTCTGGGAAAAATCATATGGTATACATTTGATACTTCACTGCTTTAAAAGTTTATTTGATGTCCATTATTTTTAAATGATGATACATATGATATGTTTGATTAAGTGTCAGACATGTCATGATTTTATTCGTTTTGAAATCAACATAATTTTATTGGTACGAAAAGCACTATAGGGAATTTATTGATGACTATTGCATTTCCCAAATTTTCAATTCATGTTGACAACCATTAGTGTAGTGACTAGAACTAATGCACAATGTTTAATTGTTTCAGAAATCATGCTACAACATAATAAACCTGAGACAAATCAGATAGATAATGATAAGTCTGAGCATAAATGGTGAGCTTATGCATGATTTAGCCAATGGCATGTCCAAGCAGCTCTCGAAAGTTTGGCAATGGAATGAGTAAAATTTGTATCTTCTTCGTTCCAATTATTTCTATCTTTTTCGTTTTAGCTATTTGTATTAATCAATATAATTTATGACTTTGTTATTTCAATGTGTA
The DNA here is from genome assembly GCA_030737875.1 of Allium sativum. Classification (NCBI taxonomy): domain Eukaryota; kingdom Viridiplantae; phylum Streptophyta; class Magnoliopsida; order Asparagales; family Amaryllidaceae; genus Allium; species Allium sativum. The sequence goes on along the minus strand of CM060916.1, from coordinate 1,036,672,860 downwards.
TGCATGTAAATATTTTGCAATTCGATTGGAACTGTAATAATTTATTTGTATTGAGAATCACCTGAGATGAACTGTTTTCTTTGTTCATATTGAGTGAGCACAACGTATTTTGGAGACTTGAAAAAAAAGGTGAATGAAAAACAAGGTATGAGCTTGCGCTTATTGCTTATGGATAACATGTAAAGTGGATAAGCTGATGTGTGCCTGCACTGAATAAACGCTTGCGTAATGCAAGTTACTGTCACAATGTCCAAGCAACTCTAAAAAGTAACGGCTGGCAATGGAATGAGTATACAACGGAGTGTCTAAATTCAATGTTTCTTTGAATTAAATATATTTGAAGAGGCAATAGTCGGAAGCAGACTGTTTTTGTAGCAAGTTTCTTAAACTAAAGATAAACATTTTTATGCTGTGTGCAATGATTTTATGTTAATAAACTACATGATACTTTTGCATTTACTGAAAAAGGCAAAAGTTGTTCTCCTTCAAAACTTTGAACGCTTTGATTTGATTTAGTTAACTAATATTTCTAATTGATATTAAAGAACGACAATTCAATACATATAGGACTATTGTATTAATAAAAATAATAAAATATTTTTTTATCCAATTGCAATATATAAATTACACAAAACAACAATAACAGGTTTAATTTTTTATTCTATTATCATTTAACTTAAAATACATATATTTAAAATGGTAAAATATATTTATCATGCAACATTTAACTTAAAATATCTATATTTATGGTGGTAAAATATATTTATCATGCATTGCGTTATAAAATTCCACATTTCACTCAAAATACCGATATTTAAAATTACCACAACTATTTACAAAACCCACCTCACTTTCTCCTATGATTTGCATTTCAGTCCATATTTATAAAGCAATTATAAAGTGCTCAGCTTGAAATAATAAGATAAATTCAATCTTCCACCAAATTTTTTTTAATAGATATTCATTAGTTTGGTCACTAATGACAATATAAAAATTTCAACAATGTAAATCGTACCTATATCGATAAAAATTGCATTTTCATTAAACTAAAACACATAAGTCACACGACATGCAGTATAACATAAACAATAAGGAATTTTTGTAAAATACACTCTATGATTTCGTAATACATAGTTTCTTTCATAGAAACATGTTTAAGAAACGCTATTATTTTTAGTTCCAGTTAAGCTGTAAATAACTATAGTAAAAACAAAAAATATTTCCACATCTGCAAAAAATTTGCACTTTAGCAAAGAAAATTCGAAAGAAAATTATTTTCATAAATGTGAGATTAAGTGCAAATTTAACTTTTGTGGTAAACCAAAAAATAATAGCAAAAAATATCAGAAAATTATCAATAGATTCGTCTTGCATTACAAAATTATGTTTTTTACAGCAAAAACTTTAATTTTATAATTCCAACAACCTCCTATCGAACTATCTCAGCTTTCTTCTAATAATTTATATTTGACTTCATATGTTAGAGTTAATCAACAATCTTAAACTATAATCAAACTTAGTAAACAATTAATTGTTGATGTGAAAAATAAATCATAAATATATGAAACTTTCAATATTTGTACAATATTCAAATTAACAAAAAAGGGTATAAAATTCATTTGGATATACAAATACATCGGTCACATTATATATATATATATATATATATATATATATATATATGTGTGTGTGTGTGTGTGTGTGTGTGTGCAAGTAATGATTGCTACTTTTATTTTTGATTCTTTTATTTCGATACATCGGTGCATTGTATTGTATAATTCTTATTTTAGCTAAAGTGCATATATTATAAAATTTCTGCGGTTGCTTACAAAACTCACCTCAATGTCACATAATTTTGTACATTTACATTAATATATTTTTAATTAACCATGTAATCTTCTTTTTAATTTATTAGAATAAATTTAATTGATAAATATTTATTAATTCATCCTATAAATCCTTAAATGTGACAGTTTCAATTTGTATATCACATTAATGATAATAAAGCCATTAAATAGATTTTTCATTTAAACATAAGGATATATAATTATTTATCTTAAATATTTTACATCAATAACATTGCCAAAACTATTCTTTTATTCATTCATCTCGATAAATTTATATTCATAGTTGAATTATGTTTATTAACTTTAAATATCCATATTTTGACATTTTATAGTTATGTACGACTTCATCGACTCTTTCCTATCATGTTTAGATTCATGTATTTAAATTGTTTACGAAATCTCAAATTTAAAGAATAATCTATATATCAGTTGTATATGTATACATACACTTATTAATAAAAACAACAAATTTTGTGTTTAACTATATAAATATATAGATTAATCACACACACACACACACACACACACACACACACACACACACACACATATATATATATATATATATGTGTGTGTGTGTGTGTGTATGTTTATTTATGTACATGAACAATAATAACAATGTGAATTTGTAAATTAACTATAACCATTTATGGACGCAAATAATGAATTTATCATACAGAACATAAATAATTCTATTTTAACTTCAAATAACTCCACACTTCAAATAAATCCACATTAAAATCTCTGTAATCTTTTATAGATTCCTTTTCAATTTACTCAAATTATTTACTATTGTCATATATTTTAACTAATTACATAATTTCAAATTTAACATATATAAAAAAATAAGTTAAATAATATTTGTTAATACTTCTAAAATATTTATAATATGTTAATTTCAACTAGAGTACTTGCTAATAGTAGTAGTAAGAATAATAAAACTATTTTTTCCTTCAAAGAAATATGAACTACAAACACATATGTGTATAAACAACAATAATTATATTATATTTATTTTGCCAAACTACCATGTGTTGTATATAAAATTCCAATCTAACATTAAAATTTTAAAATCTGTGTTTTATAACATTATCGTGTGCAACGCACGGGTTACACACTAGTGCAGATAATGTATGAAAAAGGCACATAAACAGTGTTCGGTATCGTAATCTTAAAAAGAAAATGTTGGATAAGGGAGTTATCCATTAAGATTACAAGTTTTGTACTCTGCTGATGTTTCACCTATTATTCCATGTTTTAGACTTTGTTTTTTATGAATGTAACGAAGAAAATTTGAATACACGTATGGGACGTTGAATAGGGAAATAATCACTCCGTTCAATTTCAGTGACCAATTGTATCTAACACAGACAACTGTAACCAAACCGACCGTTACGAAGTTTTGTTTACTGTTACTTGATCAAAATGTACTTTTGTAAAAAAAAAAAAAAAAAATCTCCTTTGTCAAAACTGTTTTCTTCAGTATTTTCAATGGTTCAAATCCTAATGCTTAATTTTTTTTTTTAAAATATCCATTAGATTTAAAATCTACTTCAGATGTACCGTTAATATCATATTTCTATTGCAATATCATTTAGTGATAAATCTAAATAGACTATTTAGAAACTGTAAACAAAATTTAAAAATGCAGAAAGTTCTTAAATCAGTCATGTTTTTGTCAATTAATTTAAATATACAATAGAATCTTTTTAAAAAAAAATATAGTCTAACGGTCGGTTTTCCCACCGTCGTACGGTAATACTAGTATGTATATTTAGGATAGGGGTGGGCGCGGTTCGGTTCGGTGCGGTTTGAAGCTCAAACCGCTTCCGCACCGCATCAAACGGTTGATCAAAAATACAAACCATTATACTAACCGTTCAAACGGTTCGGTTTCGGTTCGATTTCGATGTAATACGGTTCGGTTTTGGTTCGGTTCGGTTTGAACCCGTATTAAATATGAAACAAGAAAATTACTTTCATCAACAAACAATTTACGATTTTATGACGTTGTGTCATGTAAAGGTTAAAACACATAGTGTTATCTTTAATTAATATAACTACATAATACGTTGAAAATATAATATATAGCGTTAAATTAAAAGTTAGATATGAATTTGTTAACTTTTTTTTATCATAACATTGTCGGTGTAGCTATGCGCTTCGGTTCGGTTTAATACGGTTTGGTAAAAGTTCAAACCGCAACCGAACCGTATCATGCGAGGTGGTTCGGTTTGGGTTGTATGCTTTAGAGAGAGAATCCGGTGCGGTTTTACGCACCGTTTTTGCGGTTCGGTCTGAGCGGTTTCCGCATTGCTGTGCGGTTTATGCTCACCCCTACAATTTAGGATACATGTGAACATTTTCCTTTGAAGATAAAACATTTAAACTGAAGAGCAATTAATAATTTAATATGGATGAAAGGATGTCATAGCTAATCAAATATAGCCTGGGGGGGCGGTTATTGCCGGAGATTAATTAATAGGTAGGATGCGCGTTTACTACAACAGAAATGGGCCAAAAATAAACTAAATCAACTGACCTCACTCTACACACCATTTATTGCACTGAAAAATACACCCTAGTATCTTCCCTCTCCAGATTAATTACTTTCTTATTTTGGATCAGATCAGAAACCATTATTATCCCATGCAAATGCAAGAATCTACAACGCTTTCCGCCCGCCGCTCCTCTCCTAACCCCGACGAAGAAGACGGCGGAAGCGGCGGAGGCGACGACGAGTCCAAGCTTCGAAAGTTCCCGTCGTTCTCAGCCAGGCATTTCGTCGCACGTGTCACTATGAACGGCCTGGACAGGAATTGCCTTTTCATTTTCTTTGTTTTGTTTTCGGTTTTCGGTATCGGTTCTGTTCTGATATCGAGATCTGGATCCGATGCTTGCGCGGAGATGTACGGATCGTTCAATAGCGTTAGGTTGTTTGAAAGAGATTTGGTTGGTATTGCTTCGGATTTCGGATACCTTGGTGTACCTTGGTGTAAGAGTTTCTTGCTTTTATTTTTTTTATTTGGAGGCTATGATGCTTATGTTTGGTTCTAAATGGCAGTTTACTATAGTTGGAATATTAAGTAGGGGTGAGCGTTAAACCAAATAAACCAATTTATTTTTGTCGGTTTGGTTTGGTTTTGAAATTAAATTGGTTTGTAATCGGCCCGAAAAATTATTAAGTCCGGTTATCGGTTTAACCAAATTAACCGAACTTTTATTATATTTTCGAAACAATCGATATTATAATAAATATTTTAGGTTAGTTCAGTTATTTAAGTAAATTTTAATCATCACCTATGTGTCAAAATTGATACTAGAAAGCATAAAAATCATAAATAATAATACTTTAATCATATATTTATAATTTATTTCAAATTATAGTAAACATTCCAAACATATAGGGTAAAATATTTTTAGTTTGGTTTAATTGGATAACCAACCAAACTTAATTTGGTTGGTTTGGTTTAGTTTTCATTTTTATTGGTTTTAGTTTGATTTGACAAATTTCATCATCGGATAAACCAAACCAACCAAACGCTCATCCATAATATTAACTGTACATTAGCGCAAGTCTTTGGTTCAGTTATAATTCCAGTTGTATTATTTTAAGAACAAACACTTGATTAAGTGGGACAGCTTTGTGTTATAATGGCAAAATCACTTATTGTGGGACATGAGATCCTTGGATTGTGTTGTAGTTATCTTGGAAAATTTGAACCAATATTATAAAATTGAATCATACTGCGGTCAGGCAACAGTAAAGTGTCAACCGCTGATCGTCGCATCCTGATAATTTCATTGAGCATTAGATCAATTAAAATCCAGGTTGTACCACCGCAAACTATAAAAAATCGGCCATGGTACCTTTTTGTTCAATAAACCAAGGCTTATTTACATAGTACATTGGCCACAACAAATTGGTCCATTGAAGTATCCATAAAATTAGCGCTCTGATAGAAAGCGTTGGAGAGCATGTTATTATAGTGCGTTCATATTGCTATTTCTAAATTAGACGATATGGGACCACCGCTTTCAATAATTAAACTGTATTGTAAATTTATCCAAATACAATGGCTTTTCTAATAGCTGGATTAAAATTTAGATATTGTGAAATCTACCTTGTGGTTATAATAATAGGTTTCTAATGATTATTCAAGGATTTAACTGTTTGTTAGCGACAATACCGTTTAAATACTTAAATGAAACCTATATTTGTTTTTTTTTTTTAATTATTTCTTAACCGCACTGTCAATAATAATTATGTTTATTGCTATATTAATTTTAATTGGTTAAACACTTGAAACAATATTATGATTACATTTAAAACAGGAATAAAAATTACAACAATTACAATTTGACTAGTTGGGCCGTTTGAACCTCTGGTCATGGTTCACTGCAGTTCAATTCCTAGGCTGATCTAGAACTACGTGCCGAGCTACATAAGACTATTATGAAGTCAAATATCATTTTGTCAAGATGTAAACATAAACAAAAAGTGTTATATTGTCGTGTGAACAACTATATAAATTATTAAATTATTCAAAACAACAATGTATTATATATATATATATATAATATAATATAATATAAGAAAAGTCTATATAGACACAAGGATTTGACACAAATTGAGGAACACAAAATCTTAACCATTGGACGACCCTTGATTTTCATCCCTCATACCAGGACAAATTGATCCAATGGTTGAGATTTTGTATCTTCTAATTTATGTCAATTTTTTGTGTTCAAATAGCCGCTTCCCCACTCCAACATATATATATATATATATATATATATATATATATGTGTGTGTGTGTGTGTGTATGTGTATGTATGTATGTATATGATAAAGAATTTTGTTAACTAAGGTACTAAATATTTTGTGGAAAAAATCATAATTATTTTGTTTTAACGTTCACCACATATGGAATGTTAACAGTTCTCGTGATATGTATCACATGATATAGGAACGACGTACTTTCTTTCAGATTATATTACATAAATATAATTTATTGTCAATTACTACATGCATAGTTTAAGAACATTAAATGAATTATCTTGTTGTGTATAACATGAAAAAGGAAGAAGAGGAGGAAAAAAAAACAATTTGAATGCACAGTTAATATTAACTATTTTTGTGTCTATTTATCAAATAAAAAGAACAAAGAAACAACATTTTGAGAATTAATCAAACATAGAAAAGGTGCACTTTTTCATGCACACTCTCCCATGCTCCTACCATAAAACAGAATATTTCACTCCTGCAGCATGCCATGCTACGGTACACATGGTGGCACACCATTCATAGCTATGCTTGAAGTTAACAAAAATGAAGATAATTTAATGTTGAATGTCATGAATCTTTGTTATAACCTACCACCTATATAAGTCTTTTGAGTTTGGACATCCATAATGACTGCTCAGAATTTAGTTTTAATATTTATGAATTTTGCATTTGATTTCAAGTGAAAACCCAGTATATAACTCCGTTTGGTATCTCTAACCCAACTTGATCAACGACCATGGATCGTTGTGTGGTTCTTATGGTAATAGTAAATTTAACGTTACCATACCAACGGCAAACAATTGGTAATCAATATTGAGCTGTATTGGTATGCGAATATCATCTGTACGATAATAGTGTATTTATCATTATTATGGTAAATGCATTGGTTAAAAAAGTCAAAATCAGTGGTAACAATAAATTTACCAATCATACTAATTTTGTTTTTCTGTATCATAACTGACCTTAACCACAATGCATTTGAAGGTATATTTGATTTTAAGAGAATGTTTGTAGTATTATTTTCGATCATATTTCTTTGTTTTATTTTATCAAGTGCAAAGTTTAAGATTAGCAAACTTATTTAATATAATTGTAAATTTATGATGAATCAAGAAAAATTTCTACATCAAATAAAATAAGTCAAAATATTGATAGAAAGATCAACGATGTTAAAATCAGTAACATTTTTATTTTATTTTTATTATCAAAATTTAGTGCAATTAATTTCAGTGTTTTTATGTATTGGTAAATTTATCATTATCAATAAATGATTTACTAGTCTATCCATATAACAACGATAATTTTACCAATGGCAATGGTAATGTATCGGTAAACATCTTCGATTTATCAATAGCATCGGTACGGTAACAATTTTATCATGGTGACAATTATTATTACCATAACTACTCTATATGTTGTTAATCGAGGAGAAAATTGAGCTTATTTAACTATCTCGCTCGAGCTTTCCCACCGAGCTATATTACTTGTTGAATGAACGATATTTGATAAACCTCCATGATGCTGAAATATGTAGATTTGTTTGATTTGCCCAGTGTAGTTATAACATGTTAACAGACGAATATTATTCGAATCCAAGATTCAACAAAGGGATGAGCTTATTTTACAAAAGAGTTTTCTTTTTTAAATTCATGTTGGTCGATTTGTAGAAACTTATTACGACTTTAGCTTCATTTGGAAGCTTACTATAACCATATTCATTCTTTGCCAGTGCGACAAAATGTTAGTTGCACGAAAGCAATTGCAAACCATCAGTACATTTTTTGGGATTTATTTTTATTTTTATTTTTTTATCATGCAGTTTCAGCGTGTGACAAATTTTAGCATGTTAGCCATAAGTGATTTTTATTTAAATATTTTCTAACTGTTGAGACAAGTCCCACATCGTAGAATTTATAAAATAAATCTATTATAAACTATAAAGAGTTCACCCTTCACATTGCTAATTGATTTTGTGATAATTTGGGGTTCTCTAACATGATATAAGAGCAGGTTTAATTCGTGTGCACATAACTGGCACATTTATGCATGTCACTCAATAAGATCCACGTGTTAGGAAGTCCTACATCGGGGAATTTATAAAATAAGTCCAGTATAAACTATTAAGAATTCACTCTTCACATTACCAATTGGTTTTGTGATAATTTGGAGTTTCTCTAACATGTTGAGACAAGTCCCACATCAGAGAATTTATAAAATAAATCCAGTATAAACTATTAAGAGTTCACCCTTCACACAGCTAATTGGTTTTGTGATAATTTGGAGTCTCTAACATGGTACCAGAGCAGATTTAATTCGTGTGCACATAACTGTCACACTTATCCATGTCATCCAATAAGATTCATGTGTTAGGCTTAGGATATGCCACACGTGCGGGGCGTGTTGATACAAGTCCCACATTGGGGAATTTAGAAAATAAATCCAGTATAAACTATTAAGAGTTCAATTATCACATTACCAATTGGTTTTGTGATAATTTGGGGTTCTCTAACACTAACGAATATAAACTTGTAATAAGCTTTGAGCAGTGACTTAATATGGAAAGAAAAAAAACAACTTTTATAAAGGTGAACTAATTCTTTGTGATAGCAGGCCAAAATAATTTGTCGTTAATTTATAAAAGTGAGTGTTGTATCTTTCTGTTTCAATTTATGCAATGCCGATGATATAATTACCTTTTTGTCAGCCCCTTTTAATTCATTTTCCTTGGCAAAAGGCAGATCAAAACAGGGAAAAACAGTTGAGTGGACCTCAAAAGATTTACTTAAAGCTGTAGAAGAGTTTGTACCAATCTATCATACCCGTCCTATCAAGAACAATATGTATGGAATGGGGTTTGACCACAGTTTTGGTTTATGGTTTATGACACGCTGGCTTAAACCGGAACTAATGATAGAGAGTGGAGCTTTCAAAGGCCATTCTACGTGGGTACTGAGACAGGCAATGCCCGATACACCTATTATATCGATTTCACCACGTCATCCAGAAAAGTATTTAAAGAAGGGACCAGCTTACGTCGATGAGAATTGCACTTATTTTGCTGGTAAAGATTTTGTGGACTTTGGGAGCATGAACTGGAAGAGTGTTTTGCGGAATCACGGGGTTTCTGATCTTAGTAAAGTGCTTCTTTTCTTTGATGATCACCAAAATGAACTGAAGAGGTACAAGTTTGTTCTCGAGTAAAAGATACATTGCAAATTATCCTTCTAAAAGCACTAGAATGTGTTTACATTGTTTTTCATCACTGGCTTAGTTTTGTTACCATCTCGATGATTAGAATACACACACCATGTAAATATGTGCACGCACACACACACACACACACATGCTCGAGATTTTTCAACCCCTTGTATAATGATATGAAATGGTTGAATTTTATTTTTTTATATAGCTTTGATAAGTAGAAGTTGAAAATTGTAAAGAATACTATTGTGAATGTTATGTTGAGCTTAGGGTTGAACTTGAAGTCTTATCTATGTACCAAAAAATTCATTCGGAAATAGAATTTTTTGTTTATGCTGGGATCAAACTTCCGACTTTTGTTTGTATACAAGGGGTGATTTTGGAAATTTACGGTCGTACCAAAAAATTGTAACACTATTCCAGTTTTCAATAAATAAATAGTAAAGATGTACATATATGTGTGTTCATCTATCAATATGCGCATATGCAAAACCTGATATTGAATATCTGCAATTACTTTTGTTTTATAGCAAATCACTGCTTTGTTGATTTCACTCATATTTTTTATGAACTCATTTCATTCATTTATTTAAATTTATTAAATTGTGAATCTTTTATAAAAAGTAAGATAGAAGATCCTTTATCATCATTGTATCACAAATTTATGTTGGCGTTTTAATGATATGCATGGTGAATATAAATCAAATTTGTAAAAATCGTGTTTCTGAATTTTATTATTGTTATTGTTATTTGAAGCAACGATACACTCTCACATAAATATAAGCATCAAAAGCTTTTTATATAACATAATTTGTTGGGTATATCCATATCATTATCTTGAAAAACAAATTGCCAATTTGCTCAAAATGCAGCTTGACTGCATTCGGAGGCTGCAGAGGGAACCTAACTGCATCTTGAGGCAGTTATATCGCCGTCACAGTCTTTGAAGGCAGTTAAACTGCCTTTTCAACATCTATAGGCAATTAACTTGCTTTCGAGGCAGTTAACCTTCCTTCTTGGTCACAAAAGACAGTTATAACTTCAGTAAAACTGCCTTGGGATACCGAGATGATAATTGAACTGCCTTCGAGTGCTGGAAAAAGCAGTTACATTGCTTCTTCTTTTTCTTTTCGAAAAGGAAAGTCAGTTGCTTGGAGGCTGAAAATATAGTTGAACTGCTTTTTATTGATGAGAGGTAGTTAATTTACTTTGTGAGCCTCAGGATGCATAGAGGTTTTCTTTTATTCAAATTTTGTGATTTAATTGTAAGGACATATGATCAATTAAGTAACAAACTTTAATATATTATTTTCATAAATTATATTTGTACATTAGTTTGCTTTCAGAGGCCAGAAAGATTGTGAAATACCCTTTCATGGCTTACAAGGCAGTTCTTTTTTTAAAAAAAAAAAAAAGAATTTTGCCGATGGTTGTCTTTGTTTATATATTTGGCAATGATATATGACAGCTTTTAATTATAGAATCCATGTAATTGTGATCTAATGGTGGACATTTCTTCATTTTCACTTACAATTAGGGACCTACAGCTCAAAGCCCCTTGTATCTACAAACATGCATCATATTGATTGTTTACCAAAAAATGGTTTTTATTCCTTTTTCTGTGCTGGACAGGTTAAAACAAGCACTAAAAGTAGGCTTCCAACATCTCATATTCGAGGACAATTATGACACTGGCACTGGTGATCATTATTCCTTGCGCCAGATATGTGATCAAGATTACATTAGGGGTATGTATCGACTTAAATTCATATATCTAAACTAGTTGTTTTGTCATGTGCAGAATACGTATTCCTAAATTGAACATGTAAATTTGTTCACTAGTTATCATGGTTTAATGTTCCCAGCAGATCTTTTAGGTTAATGTAGCCGTCTGCTAAGTTTACATTGTTCTAAAAATCAAGTTTGCGACCTCATAATCAGCTACATCAAAAGTGGTTTTGGTCTAATGATAATTTAAGCATGGCCTTCGAGTGGCAAAAAGGTGGGATATTCTCCAGGATTATAGTAGTTCACTTGGGATCTTTGTAGGGGATTGGAGCAAGGTTTTCAAAATGGAATCAAATCGTAAACCATAAAGCTCAAACTTTAAATCGAAACAGGATTTAAATCATAAATTCCAAATGTCTGTGTCTTAAGGTTTGTAAGCACTATGAATCTTGGAATGTACATAGGATTGAAACGGAAGAAACCCAATTCAAAACAAGATTTAAATCGTAATTTCTTTATAACAATGGCTTTGAGTGCTATCTTTGTTCATTGCTACGCTAATTGATCATGTTCATTATCGCATCTAACTATTCCCACATATTTTGGATACAGCCTTTCTAAGGGGTAACACTGAGTATAATTAATTCCATGAAGCTATTTCAGGTCTACTAGCATTCATCGTATTCCCTGTGAACTTAATAATATTATACAGTAAATATAAGTAAATAATTTACATATTGGCATGTTGGATTTGAAACCTATATCCATATTTAATGTGTATGTTGCATAACATATGAGAATTCTATAACAGTTGCTTCACATGGAAAATTTTCATCATTATTCTACTGATACAGGTGGCGGCCACAGCTGCTTCAGAGACAGTGACGAAGCCCGAATAAGGAAAACAAGGAAGAATCTGTACTCAAAAGCAGTGGAGATAGACGACCTATGCGGTAAAGACGATGCATGGTGGGGGGTCAAAGGCGAAATGCGTGACGATTTCAACCACAGCAACAAAGCCATCTCCTACTCCGAACATTTCAGAAACAGTAGGTTCGTGGAATCCGTGCTGGACGTCTACTGGGAACTTCCTCCTGTGGCGGGCCCTTCACTCACACACCAGACACGGTATGACCCGGCTCGTGCGTCCGACCCGATTATCGAAGATGGGCGGTATGGGCTGTTTAAAAGAACGGGTTTGACTGCCTTTGATGCGTCTGTTTTTAATGGGTACACGCAGATGGTGTATGTTCGAGTATCTCCTCCAAATTCATTTTAGGAAAGTGAAGTAAATGTGTTTTTGGGTTGCTGTTTTGATGTTGTATACGTCGGGTACGTACATCACACGGAAGTGTTTAATCTGTTTTTTATAACTTGTTTTTAGTTAGTTGTTTGGGCAGTTTGTAGAGATGAAACTATGTAAATAGGTGTTTTCATGACTTAGAATTATAGAGTGGTTCTTATGCGATGATTTTTTTTTTTTTTTTTTTTTCTTTTCTTTTTCCTTCCTTTTTCCGTTGAGCTCGCGGTTGAAGAACGCAGATGTCTTGCCTTTTACAGCTCTTGCCAATTATAAATCGCGATGTAAAATAATAAATTAAAAACGGTGTGTAGACAACAAAGTTCAATATGCTAACGATCTAAATGATTATGGGTTACACTCACGCTCACAGGTTGACAGCACGATCATGATTTAGGTTGTACGTTCTTGAAACTATGTTCTTGTAATTTGGGCAAGGAACAGACTTCCAGTAAATTTTAGCATCTAGCGTGGTCTCTTTGAAAATTAGTCTTAATGATGCAACTGGTAAAAAGGATATTGTACAATATAATAATATGAAATACACACATGGAATCGGCTGTATAAACACAAAATTTTGACATAAATTAGGAGACGTAAAATCTCAGTTAAATGATTAATTTGTCTTTATGTGAGAGGTGCAAATCATGGCCGTATCTGTTTTGCAGCACATCTTTAGACCTCTACCCTATTGTGAGCTAAACTAAGGAGACCGTTATTGATTTTTCAAGTATTGTTAAGGAGAGCTCAATTTAAAAAGAAAAAAGAATTTGTTAAAGGGAAGTAATAATGTAGAGAGCATCCCCTTAACAAATATAGTTTATTTTACCAATTTAGTCTTTCTTTACAATAATCCTTCTTTGAGTAGTTAATTAAAAAAACTATACGGTATATTAGTCGAACTGTATCAGATTTTTATAGCAAATTATCAATAATCTCATTTGCCGATTTGTATCAGATTAGATGAAAATATAACATTCATAGGAAATCGATATGCATACATCGAACATTTTTTTATACGGTATCCCACCTCTGAATTTGTCAATACACCCCATTTCCCCTACTTTGTCAACCTGATAACGAATATTAATTTCAAAAACGATGAACAATGTTGAACAAAAGTATATAATACAACAGACATACGCAGTTCATGTCGTTATGTAGTAATTCACCTATTTCGGCGATGACAAAAAAAAAAAAAAAAAAAAAAAAAAAGCAGAACGATCATCTTCCACCAAACAAAATTTGACACTACAGCGTTCGACTGTCGAGAATGACATAATAGAAACCCTAATATTCAAACCTTCATGTTTCAAGGGCATTATACAATTGATTTCACACCATCTTAGGATATTATGAGGAGCATTTCACGTTCTTCATTTGCACCAATATTTCTCCCTAAACGATTTTTTTTTTTTTTTTTTTTTGTTTGCAAATAATTTAGAGATTTGATTTTTTGCATTTGAAATTGATTGGGATTTGGGATGGTAATTGATGTTATTACCATGGTAAAAAGGGAACATAAAAAATTAAGTACGTGACCCCCCTTTAACATTCTTTTTATGATTAGATGGTTTTTAAAATTTGACCTTCCCTTAACAATATTTGGAGTGTCAATAACAATGCTATACACTAATCCAAATTCAACAAGAATTTGTAGATGTTCAATCCACAAATATATTATCATCTATTCAAAATTTGAGCTCGTTCCGACATTTTTAACATTTTCAAAATCTTAGCTCAATTATTCGTCTTTCAGATATTTATTCGAACTGTTAAATTTAAACATCAAATATATTATTCTACGAATGTCAGAATGAACTCAAATTTTGGATAGATGATAATATAAATATGGATTGAATATCTACAAAATCTTGTTAGATTTGGATTAGTGTAGCTCATTGTAGAGTAGGAGTGCTAAAATGGTGTTGCAAAACAGGGATGCCTCGCAACACTTACACACACACACACACACACACACACATATATATATATATATATATATATATATATATATATATATATATATATATATATAAAGCACAAATTGTTACTATGTTTTATTTGAATATAAACTGTCATCATAAGGTAAGATCAATTTTGTACACGATAAAATTTAAACATAACTGTTATGTCTTTCTTTAATTCAATAGATGATACCAAACTGATGCTACAAAGTAGTATTGTAATTTTTTCAAATTTTTGTTCTGCTGTATATACTAGAAAAGTTTATCATTTTCACTATGGTAATAAGAGTATGTCCTTAAAGGTAAAAGATTAACAAATATTGCTCTTCATACAATTTTATTGTTATATTTAAAACGATCGCTGTTGAGTTGCGGTCGTAAAAACCCTAGTTTCTCTTTTTTTAATGTTTTCACTCTTAGTTTTATTCAAAATTCCTTCTTTGTTCTTTTTCCCCCTTTTTCTACCGTTCTTCATCCTTATTTTACATTCAATTTTTCTTACATACGATACTAACAAAGCTCACAACAGATTTGGATATGAGAACATGGAGGAAGTTGAGAGCTGGAAGGAAGTAGTGAAGAGAAAGGAAAACAGACGTTGAAGTAGTGTCGATATATGGATTTGATAAAATTGTTGTTGGTCATGGCGTTCGAGGAGTAACATGAAGAAAATTAACGTAAATCTCTACAGGATGGGGATTGAGAGTTCAAAGGATTTTTTTTTAAGGTTTATGTTTAGTTTTAAAATATACAAAACATTCATACTAAAAAAGCATATGTAAATTAGATCTTTATTTTTCGAAAATAATCAAAAATCAACGAAAAAACCACTAAATTTCAAATTTTAATTCAATTTAAAATCATATATATATATATATATATATATATATATTCATGTAAGAAAAGTAAAAAAAAGAAAATCATTAAAAAAACCTGAAAAATTTACGTCTCAACAAAACTTGCAGGAAAACATATAGTTTTTCCGGAAAATTGCAGATATTAACGCAATTATAACCATTAATGCGTACATGTATTATCGGCATATATATTTATAATGATAATGGAGATGCTCACGTGTATGCTGAATGAACAAATTGACAAGGGCTCTTTCAGGTTGCATCCACGCTGTGGTCAGCCAAGGATTTCCCCTCTCATGTTCGCGGATGATTTAGTGATATTTTGTTATCCAGACCTTAGAACGATTAACTCCATTTTTGAAACATTGGAATCTTTCTACAAGATGACCGGATTTAAAGTGAATATACTTAAGTCTGAAATGAAGAATGTCGGACTATCTAACATGCGAATCAGAGAGCTCACGTTGAGGACTAGCTTAACATGTAACAATGATACAACCAATTACTTGGGCCTTCCCTTATCAATAGCCAAAATAACTACAAGTCAGTGTCTACCGTTATACAACAGAATCACCTCAAGATTGATTTTCTGGACATCGAGACTACTAAGTTAGGTGGGACGGCTCACTCTGATCAAGGCGGTAGTTTTCTCCATGCAAGTATATCGGGCTCAGACCTTTATTCTTCTGACCAAATTAGTAAAAATGATATGAACGGCTTTTATGAAATTCCTTTGGAAAGGAAAACTTGATGGTAGATACCAAGCTCCTACGACATTTAAATTACTATAAAGACCGATATGTAAAGGTGGGCTCGGGATAGTGGATATGGTGAAATGGAATACGGTGGCATTTGTTAAGCATATTGATGGTTTTATC
The DNA here is from genome assembly GCA_030737875.1 of Allium sativum. Taxonomy (NCBI): domain Eukaryota; kingdom Viridiplantae; phylum Streptophyta; class Magnoliopsida; order Asparagales; family Amaryllidaceae; genus Allium; species Allium sativum. Next base: position 1,036,656,293 of record CM060916.1, on the reverse strand, counting down.
AACAATTGCGATAATGTTTGGGTTCAATGGTCTAGGCGGAACGTTGTAAAAGATAACAATTTCTGGATAATGCAACCATCACAAAAATTGAGTCATGGCAGAGTATCTTCAGACTCAGGCATACGCTCCTTCCTTACTTTAGCTACAATATACACCTTGATTCTGACGCTAATCTGTGGCACGATCCTAGGTTGAGGAATGGTCTCATACTTAGCCAACAGCTAACTCATTTGGAGATTGAAGCCTTTGGGATTTCCAGGAATGCTTAATTCAGGCAATACATTTTAAATGGAGTAATTGTGATGCTGGATTGCGCCATGAACATTGTCAACAGCTTATGGCAGGAAGCCCGCGCTCTGAATACTGCGTGTGCAAACGACAGTAAGACACTATGTACAAAGGATAAAAGGCTGATTCGAATAAGAGAAATGTACTACTGCTTGTCCGACTTGAAGTGTTGAACAAATGTAGGTGGCGAAAGAGGATACGGAAGGAAGACCACAGTACAAAGGAGAATTTGCTTCTTTGGAAAGTCATGAACAAAGCTTTTTTAACCAAAGATAAGTTACACAACAGAGGTATGCAAGTTGATCCGATTTGTGTAATGTGCGGGCTAGAGAATGAAAGCCTTCATCACATTTCTTTGAGTGTAATACAACGTTTCAGATGTGCGATGATTTGAAGACCAAAACTATCACGAAGAAGACCGCTCAGGTGAGTGCTACTAAGTGGATTTCCTTAGATAAGATGATAAGTGCTAAAAAAAGCAAGGGGCGTTACTTGGTTACACTCTTAAGAAATACGTGAGTTCAAAATGGAGAGAGAGAGAGAGAAACAAGCGGATATTTAACCCTATTGATGTGAAAAGTAATGACCGGCTGCATGCTAATGTTAAAGCTGAGGTGAGGAATGGTTTGAACTTGTTAAATTTTATTTTCAATCCCGGTATCCATCATAGGCTGCTATGATAATGTGAATATGTGTTTTATGTCGTGCTTCTTGTGTTGGTGCACCGTGTTTCTATGTACTCTTGTGTGTGTTGTATTTCCTTTTATTTTCCCGGTGCATTAATTGGTAGGGGTCCACTCAACCTCGCGGCCTTACCCAAAAAAAACCCATTAAGTGCATGCCTTTATGCTGTTTTTGTCAAATGCTTTAAAATTTCAAATTTAGTGTCTACAGTTATTAAACATCACATTATTGCAGAAAATCATCAAAAAATAATGAAAATTGCGCACAATTGAAAAATAACTCATTTTCATACAAAATGCAGTAAAAATGCAACTTTACAGAAAAACTGCAGATATATCTGCAAGTTTTCTATCAAATTAAGCCACATATGCATATACACATGTAATAATTGTAGGTGTGTCTGCAATTTTTCACAATTAGTGCAGACGTTTTTGCAAAAAAAATTGGTGATCTTTTTTTACGTATTTATAAATTTTTTTAAAGCACAAGAGAAAAAGATCATGAAAACCACGTTGCTACTGTTTTAGGGACCCAATTTGTATAGAATTTTGGACAAGGACTCATCTTGTATAAAGCTTGATTTTAGGGACTCATGCCATATTTTCACAAAAATATATCCAGATGATGGCAATGCCGAAAAGTCACATATGGGGATGCTGCTAAGAAGTGCATTATATATAGAGATGAATTCAACATTTTCGATTATGCGGCCTATGTAACATAAATGAGATGAGTAAGCGAAGGATATCAAATGAGGCAATCAGACAGATAGAGAGCAACTAAGAAAATTATGTTATGTTGTATGCGCTTGGTCCTTGGCTATATTACAAAGACATGAAGGCATTTGCAAAAAGAATGAAGATTGTGCGTGATTTCTCAATCCAAACAAGTGAGAATGAGTTTTCTATGGTGAACTTTGGATTTGAAAAGGATTGTGAGAAAATCTTAGGAGGACCTAGTTTTTCAACAAAAGTTGGTTATTATCAACAAAATTAAGTCTTAAGTTGAAGATCGATAATGATCTTCTTCTATCTAAACCAACATGGTTGCACATTTTGGGATTGAGTTTTGGTTATGGGGACTTAAGGCTATTGATGTGCTAGTAAGCACTATAGATATTCCGCTAAAATTTTAAAGATGGGAAGACAAGTAAGTTTTTAGGCAAGATACCACTTACTAGAATCCCTATTGATGTGTTAACTACTGCTATTTTGGTCACATTAGTAGACAATGTCCATAGGCTAAAACATGTCCACCTAAAGAAATTGTGCATCAGGTAAGACACAATGGAAGAGATGGAAATCTGATATGAAGTATTCGAAAACGATTGTAGTGCCTAGTTCGATGAAAAAGGACATTGGAAAAGCGTTGATGCAAAAAGCTATTGAAGAAATTATTGCCTCAATGGTTGATGTTGGTGGAGGTTATGAAGGTGTAGTGTTGAGTTATGACAAAAGCATAGGGAAACAGAAGAGGGAATGAACTTGAAACAAATAGCGAGGGGAAGGAGGGTTGAAGGGAGGGGAAAAGAATCCAATGAAATTACCACAAGAGGTGGAAGAAGCTTTAGAGCAATTGAGGCAGTAAAAATATTGTTCTAAAAGAATTATCATGTGGCATAAGGGTCAAAAAGGCTGCTTGCATTAATTGAGTATTAAAGAAACAACCAGGCATTGAGATAAAATCGTTGGAGGAAGTTACGTCAAAGGATTGTGGGAATTAGTATCCTCTATTTCAATAAAAGCCCTTGATGATGAGGGAGGGAAGGAAAGGTGTAATACCTCATTCTCTAATGTGACGACCGCCCATAACTCCTGCACTAAACAAGACGAATGATGCATTGAACGGTGTACCAGACAGCTATGGACGATCATCAGAGTGGATAAACACAAGCGAAACATGTCATATAACTCACAACGCAAGGATAAAATATAGTAGAACATATACAATAGGCAATGCTAGTGAAGCACGTTTAAGCAGAAAACACCAAACTTTCATAACAACTAGAGAGTATATCCAAAACACTAGAATTTCAATATGTCTGTAAAAATTTGCCTCACTACAGCACTCGGAGTAGAACAACAAATAGAGGAAACAAATACTAGATAGTACTCGTACGTAAGCCTCTAGCTCGCCATCGATCAACATCATCGTCCTCACTAAGGTGTCACCTGTCACCTGCTACTCAATCTGCCCATCCACAACCGGATGAACAACCCAAGGTAATAAGAAAGAAACATAAAATCTTGAGTCAGACAACAGTCTCAGTGAGCGATAAAACAACTATCTAACATCATTAATAAAGTATATGAGAATGGGTAAATAAACAAACTAATCTACCCACAACACTAGAGAAGAACTCAACTCCCGTCTTCCCACATCGGACAGTGATAGCCTTTACATCAACATCTCAACCATACATCCAGGGCATCCAGAATGACAATTCATTCATGTTAATCATAAACAATCCAACCACAACACTCATAACATCTAGATTACATATCACTGAAACCATCCTAATCGAATTCAATATCCCTCAAGCACAAGCCCAGAGGCCTAAACAATTATCAGACAAGCACCAAAGGAACATCTCCTTTGATGTTGGATAATACATGTGATACGGTACAAACGAAGCAACCAATCATTCATGGTAGACTCTGGCTATCACCGCCAATCCTATTTCGAAACCATCATGATTCGTATGAGACCCAACCTTGCCATATGTCAAGGGCTAATGGTAACCCTGGTTCTAGCAGAAATTCCATACGTCTTTCAACGATACGTACCTACTCCTTTCAACGATACCCAGGGTACTCGACCAACAACCTTCTGGCCTTTTAGATATCTCTATTGTACCCCTGCTTTGAGCCTGCTAGAACCTACGACAACGATAATCTCTCGTCCCTCACATCTCTAATCATCCAACCTGACGATTTTTCATAGCTCAATCAACCTTCTCGAGTAATCGTTATCCACCAACTCACGATCTTTGAGTTGTAGCCCAAGCAACCTTCTCAAGCAACTTCACCACGAACTCATTACTTTGAGTCGTCTTCACATTTGGCGCATATAACGAACGATGAATACATCACAACACTTCGACATTTCCCTATTGAGTATACTTCGAAGTCATCATCATCCTTGAACCAAAGATAACAGCACAGCAATAGTCCACTCAAGTCATGTTGTCACCCTTAAGTCATGACCGACCTAAGACTAACCCATGACCTGACTCCCAATCCGAACACACCACTACTCCTCATTTTGTACTCGACCTGACTCCCTATGTTGGACTCGACATGACTCGCCATGTCGGATCCAATATGCCTCACCATGTCGGACTTGACATAGCTCACCATGTCGGTTTACACCATGTTGCTCGCGACATGACTCACCATGTCGGACTTGACATGCCTCACCATGTCGGATCCGACATGCCTTACCATGTCGGCTTGCACCATGTCGCTTGCAGCATGACTCACTATGTCAGACTCGAATGACTCACCATGTCGGATCCGACATGACTCCCTACGCCTTGACTTCCTGCGCCTTAGGAAGGAAGAAACGACTTGACCCATAGAAAATGACATGACTCCAGATCTGACCAAAATAGCTCCAAATTTGACCAAATCTTTGACAAATGACTACAACGATGAAATCCACTCATCCCAAGCACCCAAATCAATTATAAACACTTCAACAAATCATCAATAGCATCAAAATAACCATTATCATCAGTAAATCATATGAAATGCTCTAAATCATGATAATTCGATAATTAAACCAAAAATGATGGATCTTACTTGCATAAACATATGAAATGACATAGAAATTACTGGTTTAAAGTTGCTAGATTAGATCCTATGGTGGTTCATCTAAAAATACACTTACCATGATGTAAATCTAAGGAAAACGACTTGAAAATGGTGAAATTAAGATCATAAAACCCATATACTTGATTGAATCTGCGTGAGAGATGCATATCACTCATCAAATCCCCAAAACAAGTCAAAAGCAATGAATTATGATTCCGGACAGCGAAGAATTTGCTCTAAACTCTTTGATTCGATGAACTCTCTCTTGAAATGGCATAGATCTAGCTTCAAACGATATAGATCTTTGATTCTCCAAGCTTTAATGGTGGAAAGGTGCAGAAGATGGAGTAATGGAGGACCTCTAGCTCTTCCAAATGAAGGAATGGAGAAAGTAAACTACTCTCCATGTCTCTTATCCCCTATTATAGCCTTCACCAGCCTGCTAATGAGCCTCCTCAAATCAGCCCATTATGGCTTAAAAACCTGAACAACCAACTGTAAAACCTTAAAACAACGATTCCTCCCAAACTACTAAACCAAATCTTTAATGTGACCACTCCACGGAAAGCGAATCATCATTTCCTTTCCAATGACATATGTCTCAACACCTAATTCGATCCTAGTCAAAAGCTATGCTCTGTATAAGACTGATAGGGGTAAAATGGTCACAAACAAAATTGGTAAAAATTATGGATATGTTTCACATCCTCATAAGCAACATATTAAAATATAAGAATGATCCAATCCTCAGGGAATAAAATAAAAAATATTTTACGATCTTCCAATACGTAAAATGCAGACTGTTACATTTTCCCGACCTCTAGGAATTTCGCACCCTAAATCCCAATAAACACAATCAACCAACACAATTCCGCATGCCTAACATTCATGTGCAACCAATTCTATCACCCAAACTAGCAGCCATCAAGCCGTACTTCCATAGCCTTATCCTAGCACGCAGAATTCTAAACACACAACAACCACAAAAGAACAAGTCACAATGTCGTAAGGAGACATGATGCTAATGGGTCATACCAACGAAGAGTTTTGGATGGGTAGCCTGTACAATCATCGCCATTCTAGCTCTATTGTACCTTGACTAACTTAACCGTCTTCCTCCTAAGCTGTTTCGTGTCATTCCCCACAACATGAAGCGGCTTACGAGGTCTCGTATTTACGATCTCAACCTCTAGGTCTTCGTACTGTTCTGGAGATACCACCACATTCGAATCATGGACAAATTTCCGTAGAAACGACACATGTAAAACATTATGCACACTCGACATCTTCTCGGGTAACTCCAATCTATATGCAAGCTTTCCAATTCGCTCGGTTATCGGAAACGGTCCAACACGAATCTTAGAGCAAACTTTCCTTTATTTCTGAATCGGACCACATGCTTCAAAGTGGGAATCTTTACGAAAACCATATCGCCAAAGTCGAATTCCAAATTTTTCGAAGTTTGTCAGCAGAACTCTTCTGACGATCTTGGGCCGCCTTCATTTGTTGTCGAATGATCTCTATACAATCCGATGTCTCTCTAATCATCTCTGGCCCAATTATCAACTTATCTCCAGTCACTAATCAACAGGCTGGAGAATTACACGACCTTCCATATAACACCTCGTACGGTGCCATCCCAATGCTCGACTGGTAGCTATTGTTGTATGCAAACTCAATTAGATGTGGATGGTCTTCCCATGATCCTCTGAAGTCTAACACACAAGCCTTTAGGTGATCTTCCAAAATTCAGTTAACTCTCTCAGTTTTACCATCAGTTTGGGGATGATAAGCCGTACTCAAACACAACTCGGCTCCCAAAGCTTCTTGCAAACTCTTCCAAAATCCACTTGTGAAAAACGGATCTCGCTCACTCACTATGATCTTTGGGACACCATGGAAACGAACTATCCATTTCACATAAAGCTCAGCCAAATTCGATGTTGTCCTAGTCGATTTGACAGGAATGAACTTGCACTCTTGGTCAGGCGATCCACGATGATCCAAATTCTTTCGTTTCCTGCTCCATCAATAAAATCCATCGATATCTACTCCCAATTCCATATAGGAACTTCCAATGGCTGAAGCAAACCACTCGCCTTCTTTTGTTCAGCTTTCACCAACTGATAGTTCATGCACTTGGTAATGAACTTTCCAATATCTCTCTTCATCCCCTCCTAGTAGTAGACTCGCTTCATATCCTGATACATCTTATTACCACCAAGATGAATTGTTAACTTCGAGTGATGACATTCCCTCAGAACCTCATCTCTCAATCCGTCGATATCAGGAATAATCAATCGTCCTTTCTTTCGAAGCCAACCTTCTCAATCGACCTTAAACTCTCTATCCTCTAGTTCAAGTTTATGGATAAACTCGACAAGATTTACATCTCGCTTTTGGCTCTCGCCAATCCTTTTGATAAAAGTAGGTCATATCGACAAGCTTGCCAACATTTCAGGTTCCAAATCGCATCTTGGCCCGAAATCAAACCCTTCCAAAAACTCAAGGCTCTTCCATTCCGAAAACCTCGCTCTCAAACTTGTGTGTCTTCTACTTAATGCATCTACAACTGCGTTACCCTTGCCGGGAGTATAGGCTATACCAAAATTATATGATGTCAGAAACTCTACCCACCGTTGCTGCCGAAGATTCAATCCTTTTGGAAGAATAGATACTTCAACGACTTGTGATCCGTAAACAACACGAATTGAACTCCCAACAAGTAATATCTCCACATATTCAGAGCAAACAAAATAGTTTCCAACTCTAGATCATGAGTTGGATAATTCTTCTCATGAGACTTCAGATGTCGACTCGAATAGGCCACAACCTTATCTTTCTGCATTAGCACCGCTCCAAGTCCAGTACCACATGCATTGGTGTATACCACCATTTCTCCATTCCCATTTAAAATGGTCAAAACAAGAGCACTCGTCAATCTCTCTTTCAGGATTCCAAAAGCTTGCTTACACTTTGCACTCCATGTGAACACCTGGTTCTTTTTCGTCAATCCTGTTAGTGGTGCAGCTATCTTGGAGAAGTCCTTGATAAACCGTTGGTAATATCCATACAACCCAAGGAAACTTCTCACATCTGTCGCATTCTTTGGTCTATCCTAGTCTTGGATCGCTGCTACTTTGGTGGGGTCAACCGCTATTCCATTTCCAGAAACAACATGCCCTAAGAACCTCACTTCACTTGCACAAGTGACACTTCGAAAACTTATCTCTCAGCTGATGTTTTCACAAGATTTTCAAAACAACTCTCAAGTGCATCATATGTTCTTCCTTGTTCCGAGAGTAAACCAGAATACCATCCACAAACATAAGTACGAACCTATTCAACTGATCTCTGAAAACTCTATTCATAAGATCCACAAAGTATGCTGGCATGTTAGTCAACTCGAATGGCATCACCAACCATTCGAAGAAACTGGATGGTGTCCTAAAAGCAGTCTTCGGCATGATGTCCTTTGCCACTCTCAACTAGTGGAATCCCATTGCCAAATCCATCTGAGAAAACACTTTGGCCTCATAAATCTGATTGAACAAATCATCAATCCTCGGCAATGGATACTTGTTCTTCTTGTTCACCTTGTTCAGCTCACGATAGTCCATACATAATCTCAACGAGCCATCTTCCTTGGTTGCAAACACCATTGGTGCACCCCATTCGGATACACTCTTCCGAAAGAATCATTTTCCCAAAAGGTCACGAACCTGCACCTCTAACTCTTGTTGTTCCTTCGGCTTTATCCGCCGAAGAGTCATAACGATTAGCCTATCACCCTCGACCAAATCGATCCTACACTCGATCTCATGATACGGTGAAAAACCTTTGACCTCGTCAAAGACATCTTCAAACTCATTTGCGATCGACATTGATGACAAGTCTTTCTGTGGAATCACAAGAGAATATAGATAACATAGGAAGACCCCGTCTTTGGGTTTACATCTAATCAACACCTTTCACTCTTCCACATCCCCGACTCTCACCTCTAGCTTCTCACAATTCACTCTTGCCGCATATCTCTTGAGCCAATTCATGCCCAAGATGATTCCAAACCCAGCGAAGTTCAACATAAAGCAATCATACACAAAAAAGCAACCATGACTCGACGACACTAGACCACGATAAAGCATATAAAGGCTAGACGAAACCCCAATAGGATTAGTCATGACCAAAGGTCTGTCTCAAATCTCGGGTTCCAAACCCAAGCGACACATGAGCTCGTTGCAAATGAATGAATGCGATGCTCCAGTATCAGACAAAACTCGAACTGAAACACCTCAGATAGAAAGAGTACCTTGAACGATGAAACCCTTTCCCTTCTCCTCTGCAATAGGAGCTCTTGAAGAAGATGACACGACTTCTAAAGCATATGCCTTCACAACCTACTTGCCCTTGGATGATTTTGGGTAGTGAAGCACTTCTTATCAGCTGAGGGATTCTTGCACTCATTCGAGAAATGACCCTTCTGTTGGCTGTTAAAGCAAATCACCTCACTCTTAGGCTTTTTCTAGCCATCTTTTCCCTTCGGTTGTTGTTGCTTCCTCTTCTTATTATTACCACTTTGTTGTGGTTTTTGAACTTTCTTGGATGTAGCGACAACATTTGCTTCCTATGAAACAAGCTTTCATGACGAACAACTTTTTCCACAATCTTTCAAATGAATCGTCAAGATGTTCCAACAACAGTCTTCCTATGTAGGTATCCAGATCCATAACATCCTTCTCGTTCTTCTGATAGGGTGTATCAATGTATGAACGCGCATATTTCGACAAGGCCTCGAAATCAAAAACATAATCCAACACCGACCTTCCATTTTGCTTCAATTCCACAAATTTCTTGAATAGAGAAGACTTCTGACCAGTGGAGATAAACTTTTCCTAAAACTTAGCTTGGAATTGCTCCCATGAAATTTGTTCCTTTGGAGTCTCGAGTGTAACGGAATTCCACCACTCCATGGCCCTACCTTGTAGTTGCCTTGATGCAAGCTTTCTCTTAGTTGCATCGTCCAACATCAAGTCTCTAAAGATGCGAACATAAGAAGAATCCATCCACTTCTGAACCCTCTTCAGATGGTTTTTTTTCTTTGAATGGCTTTCCTCCTGGAGATGTAAAGTCCTTGCAAAGCTTCGTAAAATCCACTACTCTAGGAACCTGCACACTTACATCAACCGTGGTTGCCATTGGAGTGGGTATCCTTCGCATGAATGCTTCCATCATGACCTCAAACATGGATGGGTAAACTGGTGCACTGCCATTACCCCCTCCAGGCATAGCCCCCCAAGCAGTATGTCTACACTATATAGTATACATCCAATAGGAATCTACAAATACGTCTCTCATAAGTGATTACGTCTTCGAACTTTGGCTAAAATCGTCAACTAGAGCTCTGATACCAAATGTGGCAATGGCCCATAACCCCTGCACTAAATAAGAGGAATGATACGCTGAAAGGTGTGTTAGGCAACTATGGACAATCATCTGAGTAGGTAAACGCAAGCAAAACTTGTCGTATAACTCACAGCGCAAGGATAATATATAATAGAACGTATACAATAGGTAATACCAGTGAAGAGCATTTGAGCAGTAAACATCATACTTTCATAACAAATAGAAAATATATCCAAAACACCAGAATTTCAATATATGTCTATACAAATTTGCCTCACTACAGCACTCAAAGTAAAACAACAAATAGCGAAAACAAATACTAGATAGTTAAAAACTGGTATGTAAGCCTCCAGCTCGCCATCGATCAATATCATCATCCTCACTAAGGTATCACCTGCCACCTGCTACTCAGTCTGCCCATCTACAACCGAATGAACATCCCAAGGTAATAAGAAGGAAACATAAAACCTTGATTTAGACAACAATCTTAGTGAGCGATAAAACAACTATCCAACATCATCAATAAAGTATATGAGAATATGTAAATAAACTAATCTACCCACAACACCAGAGAAGAACTCAACTCCCATCTTCCCTACATCAGACAGTGATAGCCTTTACATCAAATATCTCAACCATACGTTCATGACATCCTGAATAACAATTCATTCATGGTAATCAGAAACAATCCAACCATAACACTCATAACATCCATACCATATATCTCAGGAAACCATCCTAATCAAATTCAATATCCCTCAAGCACAAGCCCTAGAGGCCTAAACCAATATCATACGAGCACCCAAGGAACATTTCCTTTGATGTTGGATAATATGCGTGAGTCAGTAAAAATGAAGCAACCAATCATTTATGATAGACTCCGGCTATCATCGCTAATCCTGCTTCGAAACCATTGTTATTCGTATGATGTCCAACCTTGCCATATGTCAAGGGCTAATGGTAAACCTGTTTCTAACAAAAACTCCATACGCCTTTCAACGATACATATATAGGCTTTTCAATGAGACTGTAATAACCCGGAAATCTGAGCTAATTTAAAATTTTTATTTTGGCAATTTTAGCGAATTTTGAGTACTTAAAATGAATTATTTTAAATAATGACGACGAGAAATTTATTTTGAATAGAATTCGAACGTATATATTTATATAGATCGACGCTAGAATATAAATAATTATTTATAATTATAAAAGGAATTGAAAAAGGTGCGGTAGTTCGAAAATTCGATTTCTAATTTCAAATGAGTGTACAGGATTCAAAATAAATCAGATTTTAGCGAAACCAAAAATATTAGAATCTAATTGAGAATATCTTTCCAACGAATCCGAAAAATTGAAATTTCATAACGGGGATAAAAAGTTACGTCCAGTTGAAAATTCAGAATAGTCGCTATGGAATTCTAGCCCTTAAAAATGGGAATTTTGCAAACGACCTCGGTTTTCGACGAAACCACTTTTGTTGGATCCATGATGTCAAGTTATTGCTAGATTCCAAAATTCATAATTTTTTGAATCAATATGTGAGTGTGGCAAAGGAAAACGCGTTTGACCAGTTTTAGTTGATTTTAATCAACAGGAAAATGACCATTTTTCAAACGATCTCGGAATTTGACGAAATTAGTTTTGTTAGAACCGTATCGTCAATACGAAACTAGAAAATATTTTTGGGAATTTTTAGGGTCCGTATGTGACCCCAGTAAATTGAAATGTGCGTTCAAATTCAATATATATTGGTTTATATTTTGAATTTGATGGAAACTGATCGAAACGATCGAATTGGCCTACGAAACATATCCCATTGTGTTCGGAATGGAGGTAATTTGCTAGGGACGACAGTCGTTGGGTCTCAATTGGTGTTGGAATTAAAAGTCAACATTTTACAGAATAAATAAATAAAATAATATATATTTTCCTTTATAACACTCCCTCACCCTTCTCTCCACTCACGTTCTCTCAGATGAAAATAAAAGAGAGAAACCCGCCAATCGATCGTCGCGTGCCGCGTCTCCAGGGCCGCCGCCCCCTCCGGCGAACCACCAGCACTAGCGTCGCCCACCTCTCCTTCCCCCCTCTCTTGCGTGCTCCTCTCTCCTCTTCTTACCACAACCCCCTTGAAGCCCTAGCCCACCAGACGCCGACCGTCTTACCACCTCGCCCTTCCTCCTCCTTACCCCCTTGCTCCTCTCTCCTCCTTCCTCATCTGAAACGCGCCACCAACCCCTTTTCCTCCTCCGATTAGCTGTAAGTGCTTTTTCTTTTCTGATTTTGTTTTATTTAAATTTATAAAATCTGTTTATTGTATAAAGGTCGGATTTTTATATAGTTAATCAAATAGAAAAGGTCGAATTTTTATATTAGAAAAGTTTGTATCTTTATATAGTTGAAATGGTGAAGTAAAAATGGGACTTTTATATAGTGTAAAGAATAAAAATATGATTTTTATATCATGGAAAGAATAAAAATATGACTTTTATTTATGTAGAGTAATAAAAATATAATTTTTTATTATATTACTAGCAAGATAAAAATATAATTTTTATCTATATAGTAGCGGTGTAAAAATAGAATTTTTATCTATATACTAGCGATGTAACAATAGAATTTTTATCTATATACTAGCGATATAAAAATAGAATTTTTATCTATATAGTAGCAATGTAAAAATATATTTTTTATCCATATAGAGTGATAATAAAATTTTGATTTTTATATACATAGCAACAATATAAAAATGTGATTTTTATATATGTAGTGGCTACAGACAATGAAATTGACAAAAGGCGAGCACGACGAAGATTTTCTACATACGAAGAGTCGCGGTGTATTGGTTTAGCTAGTTGGTGAGAACTCCTCACTTTTATAATTTATTTCTAGTTTGAATTATATACTAGGATGCAAAAGGTGCTTAGCAGCACCCGACACCCATCGTCCACAGACCATGGATGACTTGTTTGTTTGATTGTTGTGTTGTGAAATTTGATTGTGTGATGTGGAATGAAATAAAATATTTTATAGTGGAAAATATTTTATAGTTAAAAATATGATTTTTAACGTGTATATGAAATAAAATATATATTCATGTGTTGAAATAAAATATATATTCATGTGTTGAAATAATATATATATTCATGTGTTGAATAAAATATACATTCGTGTGTTGAAGTAAAATAAATATTTATAAACAAATCAGATGATTTGTTTATATACACTGATTTGACTGATATTGATTGCGACGATAAATTTTACACATTGCCCAACTGCACCAATAAAATCTGTGTTTGTTGATTTGAAACCCTACATGGGTATTGGGATGATATTTGACGTACACTAATCCCGATTGTTTAGTTGTATGTCAATCGATGGGTTGACAGACTGTGTAAGCATTAATTATTTATATTTAATGCTTATGCAGTTGAGTAGTGCACTCTGGATGATGGTTGATGATTTATCGTTGCTGTTATATACATGTGTTGTAGGGAATCCATATAATTAACGTTATATGGTAATTGATTGGGCCTTATTCCAATTTGGAAAATTAGAAATATAAATTCATGTGTTGAATAGAATATAAATTCATGTGTTGAATAGAAAAATAAATATTCATGTGTTAAATGGAAAATATAAATTCATGTGTTGAGTAGAATATAAATTCATGTGTTGAATAAAAATATATATTCATGTGTTGAATAAAATATATATTCATGTGTTGAAGAAAATATTCATTTGTTGAATAGGATAACAAAGTTATTGAAATATATAAAGCCTTGTTGATTAGATTGACGCCATTTTGATGTGAACGATATTTACATCAATTTTATTCATTTTATAATGAATATAGAAAAGAAATTGATTTCAAAATTTAACGTTTTGAAAATATTGTCATTTATAGATTAATGATATGGAATATTCAATTTTGACCAGAAATTGAATATGAAGTTGAAATCGTTTTGAAAACGAATCTAAAACAATTTATAAAATACGTTTTGAAAGGAAATCAACGAAATATATATATATATTATATAATGGCCTGAATAGAACGCGCCGCGCCGCGGTAGTTCGCGAATTTCGACCATTGACTTCGAATGGATATTGCGGGAGATCCGACCGTCGGATTCTCCTAAAACCGGAACCATTGGGTTCGTATCAAAAAGAGCTTTCCAACGAATGTTGGTGATGTGAAATCTAACGGTTGGATTTGGAATTATGTCCAAATCAAGTTTGGAAAAGGTCGCTGTAAGTGCAGTTCGATGACCATTGGTGGAAATCGACTGTACGGGCCTTGATAAAATTATTAAAAATAGTAATAATTTGTGTAAAATCATAAGAAATGATTTGTGAAGAATTAGGATGAAAAATTCCAAATTTGAAAGGATAAAAATAGTTTTTTATCGAAATGAACTAGAATTATAATCCCATTTATTTTTAAAATAAATAAAGTGGATTTGAAATGGTTTTGAAAATAACCAGAAATTCCAATAATTGAATTAGAATGGATTTGAATCGAAATTGTCTTTGGAAGATTTCGATGTTGGATTTCGTGATGATACAGATATTGTTATGGGAATTTGAAAGATATATATATATCGTCATTTCCGATATATTTTCTATTCAGAGCCTTGTGTTTAATATCAAATGTGATTTTGGTTTGTCGTGAATGGTGTCTTCATTAACACTGTGCTTAAACCCAGTTGAGGAAAAGATTAAATCTTTTTATTTAGATTTAATGAAGTGTACCAATTAAATGGTATTTAATTGGAATTTAATTTGAATTGATTTTTGGGTTTATCGTGAATGGTGTTTTAAATAACACTTGTTCTTTAACTCGATAATTAATGGAATGTGATTTTGGGTTTATAGTGAACCGTGTTTAAAAGACACTGATTCTTTAACCCAGTTAAAGACAAATGTGATTTCCCAAGTTAAATAATCATTGATAGTTATTATTGGAAAGATTAAAACTAAGTGGAGTTTTAATGAATCTTTAATTAGATTGGAGTGATCGAGAATGGAGTATCACCAGTTTTTCTCCAGGCGATAGTTAAATCTTTAATTAGATTTGAACGTGAAATGGTAATTAAATTTACTAATAACACCGTGGTGTTAGATATGAAGTATGACCAGTTTTACTTCATGGGATGAATAGGTTGGGATTGGGAAATAAAATAAATGATTACTGCGGTGTGGTTCGCTAATCCTGATTAGTTTAAATTGATATTCAAAGAAGATTAAAGAATAAATTTAAAGAATTTATCTTTGATAAAATTAATGGGAACCTTTCCCAAAGTATAAGAATATTTGAATAAAAGAATATTCTGAATTGGAATGAGGCGTATGTTGTGTTTGTGTAACACTTGTTCATTATATACCCGAGTTATTCAGAAAGACCGGGTTTATCCCATTCTGAATAACTGATTCGACGTGGTGTCGAGGATGAAGATGGTGGTCGAAGATCGGAGGTCTTCACATTGTTTGGGTGATTACTGATGATCTTGATTGGGCTGTATACCCAAGAGGAGGGAATCAGTTGGTGATCGTCCAGACGTACTTGGAGATCGATGGATATGCGAGGTACAAGGTGCCTCCGGTTTCGTTCAGACCCAGAAAGAACTTGTAAATGGACTATGTGTCTGACATTGGATTTTATTCTGTGTGATTGATTTATATTAAATATATATCTGTTTGGCGGCGGAGAATTTATTCTTTTGCTTAACGCCCTTCTCTTAGACGTACGAGCTCAGGGGTTATATATTGATGGATATCAATTGCATGGAGTGAATTGCCTGTGTGGCATGCCTAAGTGGCTAATGATTAAGGCGTTTGTTGAAAAGCAAAGTTTTGTGGTTGATGATCAAAGTACGGCCTGTGTGGCATAGCTTTGTGTAGCGTTGATTCGCGAGCCTCACACCTCGGTTGTGAACCAGAAACGGGAGAGGACCTCAGGGAGGGCACGCATTTCTTTCTAGCTAGGGTGGTGTCAGTGACCTACCAGCCCTGACATTTATATTATTTTCACCTGTGTGGTTGTTGCTGTTGCGAGGCACCTCGGATATATCAGTGACTGTGTGGAGCCGATGGAGTCATTTGGCCCATTTACGCCCCAAAGGGTAGGGAAACGCAGTGTTCAGGCATTTTAATCCACATCGGTGGACCGGCCCAGACGATCCAAGGCTTTCCTGCGTGCTTGCCTGAGACATGGTAGGCTAGATTGTCTCGAATCGGTAGAGGACGATCCCTGGCCTCGGTTCACAGATGGAAATCCAACTTCCAATACGTGACTTTACGGTTTTGATTGTATACCTATATATGGTGAGATAGTGGTATGGGGCACTTATGCCATCTATGATTGATACTTATGATTGAAATTGTTTTGATACTATATAGTTATAATAATAATAAAACATGAAATTTCACGTACCAAGCATTCTTGGCTATTATAAGGTAAAAAACCTATCCTCTGGCTTGCGTTGCATTGTGTGTGGGTCTTATAATAGCTTCATTGTTTTTTGTTTAGCGTTGCGCTATTGTTTTATGCACTGGTATTCTTGGGAGGAAACCCGTTCCGTGTTATACGGCGTGGTCCCTTGATTTACCTAACTTTAAAATAAAGATTAATAACTGTTTTAGTTTTCACACCAGTCACATGACTGACCTGGAGTTTATTGTTTTAACCTAAACTCTGGGTGCCCTTATTTTGACACGGGCAGCTAGTAGTTTTAGTTTTGCAGATTCATATTCATACTTACCTGATTTACAGCTGGAACGATATCCGGAAAGCTCCATATCCATATATCTCTTTCAGTTGTGTATTGTATCATTTTTCCGTTGCAGTAATTTATTGTAATCTCTGATATTTATCGAATGTATTTTATTTGTTTATACTCTGTATATTATTGTATTCTGATGAAATTGTTGTAATAAGCAATGAAATTTTTTTCTGTCTGCGTTCTTTTGTGTGTTGTTCTCGAAGCATCCGGGCTTTCCTTACCGGGGAAGTTACGGGTCTTTACAGTGGTATCAGAGCTTTGGTTTACAATGCTCGAGAACAAGACACATTAGAACCATACGAAAGAATTCATCAGTGACTGGATTAGTAATATCCAATGAGAATGACTCGTTAGAGATGGGATCAGTAGTATCCCAGAACGAGTGTGAAGAGTATATATTTAAATTGAAAACGAATTTTGTTTTGAAAATTTAAATTCAATTATACGTACTTGATTATTTATTTGTATTGAATTTGGACAATCCAATATATAAAGATTTTGCATATACGTCTGATCCACATGTATTTAAAGTTTTAATATACTGGATAAATATAGATTCACACTGTAGTCGCCCGGAGATGATCCTGATGATTACTATAGTATCATCAGTATATGTGTTCGAGTATCGAAGGTGTGATATTTATATATTTCCATTAGACTGGTGTAAGAACCAAAATTAGATAGGGTCTGTTGTTGTGATTTGGCACCAAAAATGTGATTTTTTGACTATGTATCCAAATTATGAATTTGAAATGATAATCAACTAATTGATTGCTGGTTGTGTTGTTTGATTATTGGTTGATTAATTAAAATGTTGAACCTTTAGCCAAATTGAACCAAATAGTGAATTGTATTGAAAATTGTTTGAAATTGCATGCATATACATGTACTTACATTGAACAGGTCATAGCAAGGAGGCAAGAGAAGAGGAATAAAATTGTTTGCCCGACAAATAGGTACATGTTTATTGTATTTCTTGGGTTTTGGATGATTTTATGAGCCGATTGGCTAGCCGCTTGGCTGTTTCTTTTTCTTTTTGGATTGGTGAGGGCCATGGGAGGCTATTTGAAATATCTCGAAGTCCCCGGTGCAGGGGAGGTTATGGCGAAATTTTTCGAAAATTTAGGTGTTAGCCAAATTTTTGAAAAATTTGAAAAGTTCTTAGAAACTGAAAAGTTGAAGAACTCCAGTCGTAATAAAAATAATGAAATTTGAGTTGATTAGTTAAACAACTTTCGGCTTTGTTCCTTTTCGGGGACGAAAAGTTTTAAGTGGGGGAGATTGTAATAACCCGGAAATCCGAGCCAATATAAAATTTTTATTTTGGCAATTTTAGCGAATTTTGAGTATTTAAAATGAATTATTTTAAATAATGACGACGAGAAATTTATTTTGAATAGAATTCGAACGTATATATTTATATAGATCGACGTTAGAATATAAACAATTATTTATAATTATAAAAGGAATTGAAAATGGCGCGGTAGTTCGAAAATTTGATTTCTAATTTCAAATGAGTGTACAGGATTCAAAATAAATCGGATTTTAGCGAAACCAAAGATATTAGAATCTAATTGAGAATATCTTTCTAACGAATCCGAAAAATTGAAATTTCATAGCGGGGATAAATAGTTACGTCCCGTTGAAAATTCAGAATAGTCGCTGTGGAATTCTGGCCCTTAAAATTGGGAATTTTTCAAACGACCTCGGTTTTCGACGAAACCACTTTTGTTGGATCCGTGATGTCATGTTATTGCTAGATTCGAAACTTCGTAATTTTTCGAATCAATATGTGAGCATGGCAAAGGAAAACGCGTTTGACCAGTTTTAGTTGATTTTAATCGACTGGAAAATAGCCATTTTTCAAACGGTACCGGAATTTGACGAAATTAGTTTTGTTAGAACCGTATCGTCAATACAAAGCTAGAAAATATTTTTCGGGAATCTTGAGGGTCCGTATGTGACCCCAGTAAATTGAAATGTGCGTTCAAATTCAATATATATTGATTTATATTTTTAATTTGATGGAAACTGATCGAAACAATCGAATTGGCCTACGAAACATATCCCATTGTGTTCGGAATAGGGGTAATTAGCTAGGGACGACAGTCGTTGGGTCTCAATTGGTGTTGGAATTAAAAGTCAACATTTTAGAGAATAAATAAATAAAATAAAATATATTT
Organism: Allium sativum; assembly: GCA_030737875.1. Classification (NCBI taxonomy): domain Eukaryota; kingdom Viridiplantae; phylum Streptophyta; class Magnoliopsida; order Asparagales; family Amaryllidaceae; genus Allium; species Allium sativum. Next base: position 1,036,637,138 of record CM060916.1, on the reverse strand, counting down.
TCCTTTATAACACTCCCTCACCCTTCTCTCTTCACTCACTCTCTCTCAGATGAAAAAAAAGAGAAACCCGCCAATCGATTTTCGCGCACCGTGTATCCAGGGCCGCCGCCCCCTCCGGCGAACCACCAGCACTAGCGCCGCCGACCTCTCCTCCCCCCTCTTGCGCGCTCCTCTCTCCTTTTCTTACCGCAACCCCCTTGAAGCCCTAGCCCACCAGACGCCGGCCGCCGCCGCACCACCGCCCGTCCTCCTCTGTACCCCCTTGTTCCTCCTTCCCCATCTGAAACGCGCCACAAATCCCTTTTCCTCCTCCGATTAGCTGTAAGTCCTTTTACTTTTCTGATTTTGTTTTATTTTAATTTATAAAATCTTTTTATTGTATAAAGGTCGGATTTTTATATAGTTAATCAAATAGAAAAGGTCAAATTTTTACATTAGAAAAGTTTAAATCTTTATATAGTTGAAATGGTGAAGTAAAAATGGGATTTTTACATAGTGTAAAGAATAAAAATATGATTTTTATATCATAGGAAGAATAAAAATATGATTTTTATTTATGTTGAGTAATAAAAATATAATTTTTTATTATATTACTAGCAAGATAAAAATATAATTTTTATCTATATAGTAGCGGTATAAAAATAGAATTTTTATCTATATACAAGCGATGTAAAAATAGAATTTTTATCTATATACTAGCGATATAAAAATAGAATTTTTATCTATATAGTAGCAATGTAAAAATAGAATTTTTATCTATATAGAGTGATTATAAAAATGTAATTTTTATATACATAGCAACAATATAAAAATGTGATTTTTATATATATAGTGGCTACGGACAATGAAATTGACAAAAGGCGAGCACGACGAAGATTTTCTACATACGAAGAGTCGCGGTGTATTGGTTTAGCTAGTCGGTGAGAACTCCTCACTTTTATAATTTATTTCTAGTTTGAATTATATACTAGGATGCAGACGGTGCTTAGCAGCACCCGACACCCGTCGTCCACAGACCATGGATGACTTGTTTGTTTGATTGTTGTGTTGTGAAATTTGATTGTGTGATGTGGAATAAAATAAAATATTTTATAGTTAAAAATATGATTTTTAACGTGTATATGAAATAAAAAAAATATTCATGTGTTGAAATAAAATATATATTCATGTGTTGAAATAATATATATATTCATGTGTTGAATAAAATATATATTCGTGTGTTGAAGTAAAGTAAATATTTATAAACAAATCAGGCGATTTGTTTATATACACTGATTTGACTAATATTGATTGGGATGATAAATTTTACACACCGCCCAACTGCACCAATAAAATATGTGTTTGTTGATTTGAAACCCCACACGGGTATTGGGATGATATTTGACGTACACTAATCCCGATTGTTTAGTTGTATGTCAATCGATGGGTTGACAGACTGTGTAAGCGTTAATTATTTATATTCAATGCTTTTGCAGTTGAGTAGTGCACTCTGGATGATGGTTGATGATTTATCGTTGCTGTTATATACATGTGTTGTAGGGAATCCATATAATTAATGTTATATGGTAATTGATTGAGCCTCATTCCAATTTGGAAAATTTGAAATATAAATTCATGTGTTGAATAGAATATAAATTCATGTGTTGAATAGAAAAATAAATATTCATGTATTGAACAAAAAATATAAATTTTGAATAGACTATAAATTCATGTGTTGAATAAAAATATATATTCATGTGTTGAATAAAATATATATTCATGTGTTGAAGAAAATATTCATTTGTTGAATAGGATAACGAGGTTATTGAAATATATAAAGCCGTGTTGATTAGATTGACGCCATTTTGACGTGAATGATATTTATATCGATTTTATAATGAATATAGAAAAGAAAGTGATTTCAAAATTTAACGTTTTGAAAATATTATCATTTATAGATTAATGATATGGAATATTCAATTTTGACCAGAAATTGAATATGAAGTTGAAATCGTTTTGAAAACGAATCTAAAAAATTTATAAAATACGTTTTGAAAGGAAATCAACGAAATATATATATATATATATATAATATGATGGCCTGAATAGAACGCGCCGCGCCGCGGTAGTTCGCGAATTTCGACCATTGACTTCGAATGGATATTGCGGGAGATCCGACCGTCGGATTCTCCTAAAACCGGAACCGTTGGGTTCGTATCGAAAAGAGCTTTCTAACGAATGTTGGTGATGTGAAATCTAATGGATCAATTTGGAATTATGTCCAAATCAAATTTGGAAAAGGTCGTTGTAAATGCAGTTCGATGGCCATTGGTGGAAATCGACTGTACGGGCCTTGAAAAAATTATTAAAAATAATAATAATTTGTGTAAAATCATAAGAAATGATTTGTGAAGAATTGGGTGAAAAATTCCAAATTTGAAAGATAAAAATAGTTTTTTATCGAAATGAACTAGTGTTGAACTAGAATTATAATCCCATTTATTTTTAAAATAAATAAAGTGGATTTGAAATGGTTTTGAAAATAACCAGAATTCCAATACTTGAATTGGAATGGATTTGATTCGAAATTGTCTTTGGAAGATTTCGATGTTGGATTTCGTGATGATACAGATATTGTTACGGGAATTTGAAAGATATATTTATATCGTTATTTCCAATACGACATTTGTTGGCCATAGAATTTGATATTCAATATAAGCCGATATATTTTCTATTCGTAGCCTTGTGTTTAATATCTAATGTGATTTGGGTTTGTCATGAATGGTGTCTTCATTAACACGGTTCTTAAACCCAGTTGAGGAAAAAATTAAATCTTTTTATTTAGATTTAATGAAGTGTACCAATTAAATGGTATTTAATTGGAATTGAACTTGGATTGATTTTTGGGTTTATCGTGAACGGTGTTTTGAATAACACTTGTTCTTTAACCCGATAATTAATGGAATGTGATTTTGGGTTTATAGTGAATCGTGTTTTAAAAGACACTGGTTCTTTAATCCAGTTAAAGACAGGATGTGATTTCCCAAGTTAAATAATCATTGATAGTGATTATTGGGAAGATTAAAACTAACTGGAGTTTCAATGAATCTTTAATTAGATTGAAGTGATCGAGAATGGAGTATCACCAGTTTTGCTCCAGGCGATAGTTAATTCTTTAATTAGATTTGAACGTGAAATGGTAATTAAATTTACCGATAACACCGTGGTGTTAGATATGAAGTATGACCAGTTTTACTTCATGGGGTGAATAGGTTGGGATTGAGAAATAAAATAAATGATTATTGCGGTGTGGTTCGCTAATCCTGACTAATTTGAATTGATATTCAAAGAAGATTAATGAATAAATTTAAAAATTTATCTTCGATAAAATTAACGGGAACCTTTCCCAAAGTATAAGAATATTTGAATAAAAGAATATTCTGAATTGGAATGAGGCGTATGTTGTGTTTGTGTAACACTTGTTTATTATATACGTGAGTTATTCAGAAAGACCGGGTTTATCCCATTCTGAATAACTGATTTGACGTGGTGTCGAGGATGAAGACGGTGGTCGAAGACTGGAGGTCTTCACATCATTTGGGTGATTACTGATGATCTTGATTGGGATGTACACCCAACAGTAGGGAATCAGTTTGTGATCGTCCAGACGTACTTGGAGATCGATGGATATGTGAGGTACAAGGTGCCTTCGGTTTCGTTCAGACCTAGAACGAACTTGTAAATGGACTGTGTATCTGACATTGGATTTTATTCCGTGTGCTTGATTTCTATTAAATTTATATCTGTTTAGCGGCGGAGAATTTAATCTCTTGCTTAACGCCCTTCTCTGAGAAGTATGAGCTCAGGGGTTATATATTGATGGATATCAATCTCATGGAGTGAATTGCCTGTGTGGCATGCCTAAGTGGTAAATGATTAAGGCTTTTGTTGAAAAGCAAAGTCTTGTGGTTGATGATCAAAGCATGGCCTGTATGGCATAGCTTTGTGTAGCGTTGATTCGCGAGCCTCACAACCTGGTTGTGAACCAGAAACGGGAGAGGACCTCAGGGAGGGCATGCGTTTCTTTCTAGCTAGGGTGGTGTCAGTGACCTACCAGCCCTGACATTTATATTATTTTCACCTGTGTGGTTGTTGCTGTTGCGTGGCGCCTCGGATATATCAGTGACTGGGTGGAGCCGATGGAGTCATTTAGCTCATTTACGCCCCAAAGGGTGGGGAAACGCAGTGTTCAGGCATTTTAATCCACATCGGTGGACCGGCCCTAACGATCCAAGGCTTGCCTGTGCGCTTGCCTGAGACATGGTAGGCCAGATTGTCTCGAATCGGTAGAGGACGATCCCTGGCCTCGGTTCACAGATGGAAATCCAACTTCCAATACGTGACTTTGCGGTTTTGATTGTAATATGGCGACATAGTGGTATGGGGCACTTATGCCATCTATGATTGATACTTATGATTGAAATTGTTTTGATACTATACACTTATAGTAATAATAAAACATGAAATTTCACATACCAAGCATTCTTGGCTATTATAAGGTAAACACCCTATCCTCCGGCTTGAGTTGCATTGTGTGATGGGACCTGGGTCTTATAATAGCTTCATTGTTCTTTATTTAGCATTGCGCTGTTGTTTTATGCACTGGTATTCTTGGGAGGAAACCCATTTCATGTTATACGGCGTGGTCCCTTGATTTAACTAACTTTAAAATAAAGATTAATAACTGTTTTAGTTCTCACACCAGTCACATGACTGACCTGGAGTTTATTGTTTAAACCTAAACTCTGGGTGCCCTTATTTTGACATGGGCAGCTAGTAGTTTTGGTTTTGCAGATTCATATTCACAGGATCCTGAATTACAGCTAGAACGATATCCGGAAAGCTCCGTATCCGTATATCTCTTTCAGTTGTGTATTGTATTATTTTTCCGCTGCAGTAATTTATTGTAATCTCTGATATTTATCGAATGTATTTTATTTGTTTATACTCTGTATATTCTTGTATTCTGATGAAATTGTTGTGATAAGCAATGAAATGTTCTTCTGTCTGCGTTCTTTTGTGTGTTGTTCTCGAAGTATCCAAGCTTTCCTTACCGGGGAAGTTATGGGTCTTTACAGAGACCCAGGGTACTCAACCAACAACCTTCCGGTCTTTTGGATATCTCTATTATACCCCTATTTTGAGCATGTTAGAACCTACAATAGTGATAATCTATTGGCCCTCGCATCTCTAGTCATGCGACCTGACGACTTTTCATAGCTCAAGCAACCTTCTCAAGTAATCGTTATCCACCAACTCATGACCTTTGAGTTGTAACCCAAGCAACCTTCTTGAGCAACTTCACCACGAACTCATTACTTTGAGTCGTCTTCACATTCTTTGCATATGACGAACAACAAATACAACAAACACTTTGACATTTCCCCATTGAATTTACTTCATAGTCATCATCATCCTTGAACCAAAGATAATAGCACAACAATAGTCCATTTATTTCATGTCGTCACCCTTGGGTCGTGACCGACCTAAGACTAATCCACGACTTGACTACCAATCTGAACACACCACGACTCCCCATTCCGAACTCGACCTGACTCCCCATGTTGGACTCGACATGAGTCACCATGTTGGATCTGACATGCCTTACCATGTCGGACTCGACATGGCTCACCATGTTGGTTTACACCATGTCGCTCGCGACATGAATTACCATGTCGGACTCGACATGACCCGCCATGTCGGACTCGACATGGCTCACCATGTCGGCTTACACTATGTCGCTCGCGACATGACTCACTATGTCGGACTCGACGCACTCACCATGTCAGATCCGACATGACTCCCTGCGCCTTGGAAAGGAAGAAACGACTCGACCCATGAAAAACGACATGACTCCAAATCTGACCAAAATAGCTCCAAATTTGACCGAATCTTTGATAAACGACTACAACGATGAAATCCACTCTTCCCAAGCATCCAAATCGGTCATAAACGCTTCAAAAAATCATCAATAACATCAAAATAACCATTATCATCATTAACTAATAGGAAATGTTCTAAATCATGATAATTCAATAATTAAACCAAAAATGATGGATATAACTTGCATAAACATATGCAATAACATAGAAATTACCGGTTTAAAGTTGCTAGATTAGTTCCTATGGTGGTTCATCAAAAAATACACTTACCATGGTGTAGATCTAAGAAAAACGACTTAAAAATGATGAAATTATGATCATAGAACCCATATACTTGATTGAATCCGTGTGAGAGATGCATATCACTCACCAAACCCCAAAACATGTCAAAAGCAATGAATTATGATTCCAAATAGCGAAGAATTTTCGCTAAACTCTTCGATTCGATGAACTCTCCTTTGGAATGGCATAGATCTAGCTTCAAACGATGTAGATCGTCGATTCTCCAAGCTCTAATAGTGGAAAGGTGTAGAAGATGGAGTAATGGAGGACCTCTAGCTCTTCTAAATGAAGGAATGGAGAAAGTAAACTATTCTCCATGCCTTTTATCCCTTATTTATAGCCTCCACCAGCCCCCTAATGGGCCTCCTCAAATCAACCCATTATGGCTTAAAAACCTGAACAACCAACTGTAAAACCTTAAAACATCAATTCCTATCAAACATCAGAGATAAATCTTTAATGTGACAACTCTATAGAAAGGGAATCATCAGTTCCTCTCCAGTGGCACATGTCTCAACACCCAATTCAATCCCAGACAAAAGTTATGCTCTGTATAAGACTGAAAGGGGAAAAATGGTCCCAAACAAAATTGGAAAAAATTATGGACATGTTTCGCATCCTCATAAGCAACATATTAAAATATGAGAATGATCCAACCCTCAGGGAATGAAATAAAAAATATTTTATAATCTTCTGATACGTAAAATGTGGGTTGTTACATATAAGTTGAAACCAAATGTTACAGATGCTACCGTCTATTGAAATTACGGATTAAGGATCTTAAGGCTAATTTAACACTAGAGAGGGGAGGTGAATAGTGTTTAAAGGGATTTGCAAATTTCTTGAAATCTTTTTAAATGCATCAGAATCAAATGTAAATCACAGATATGAAATAGTCACAAAATCAGTCACTGATGCAAATAATAAGTAAAAGAAGCAAAGGAAAGAACACACCGGGATTTTACACTAGTGTAGAGTTACCTTACTTTAACGACCCGAAATCCCCGAACGGCCTAGACTGAACGAGAAAGCGGATTGTTTGAGAACACAATGCATCAGAACACATAACAATAGAACTTTTCATTGCTATTAAAACAGTTTACTCTAGAGTACGAGAATATCAGAGTACGAATAAATAATATACACAACGAAAATGCAATTATTAGAGAATAAAATGCATAGTAGTGGAAATAAAAATGTATAAATACAATGTACAGTGGAAATACATCAATCAAACACAACTGAAAGAAATACATGGATACAAAGCTTTCCGAATATAGCACCAGTTGTAAACCAGGATCCTATTAAATAAATATCTGCAAAACCAAAACTACTAGCTGCTCATGTAGAAAATATGGACACCCAAAGTTTAGGTGAAAAACAATAAACTCCAGGTCAGTCATGTAACCAGTGTGAGAACTTAAAACAGTTACTAAAACTTTACTTTAAAAGTGGAAAAAACATAGGACCACACTGTATGATATGGAACGGGTTTACTCCACATGAATACTAGTTTAAAACATAAAACAACGCAATGCTTTTTGAAAAATGAGGCTATTATAAGACTCAGGTTCTATCACACAATGCAAGGCAAGCCGGAGGATAGAGTTTTACTTTATAATAGACAAACATGCTTAATAAGCTTTAAAACAAAGAGTTTTGATATTATTATCATTGCATAGTGTAGAAAACAACTTCAAATATAAATGTGTCAATCATAGACGACATAGTACCACATCCTACTATGCCACCATGTAGGTTCACAACTAAAACTGTAAGGTCGCATGTTGGAAATTGGATTCCGTCTATGAGTTGAAGCAAGGGATCTTCCTCACTGGTTTCGAATCACCTCCAGCAAGATGTCCCGGATCACACCTATGGGCAACCGTTGGATCTTTAGGGTCGGTCCGTACCAAACATTTGTGGATTAGTTACTCCTAAACAATACGTTTCCTGGTCCTATCGGACCTGTCACCTGGTCCGTATGTCAACCAATCATATCTGAGGGCCCTCGCATCCATCATCCACATAATTAAAATGTTTGGGCTCGATACCATAACATCACCTCTAGCTAGAAAGAAACACATGCACTCCCTGTGGTCACTAATCCCCCTTTTTGTCTCATACCGAGGTGTGAAGCTCGTGAATTAACGCTATACACAAAACTATGTTATTTAAAGCCATGCTTTGATCATCATCCACAAGGCCCTTTTTTCAACAAAAATCCTTGATCATTGCATCTTAGCATGCCGCATTGTCAATCCGTACCATACCATTGATTTCCACTAGTATATAACCTCTAAGCTCGTATGTCTCAAAAAAGGGTGTTAAGCAATGAGAATTAATTCTTAGCCACCAATCAGATATATATTTAGCAGAGATCAACAAATACAACACGAAGTACAATGTCAGACATACAATCTATTTACAAGTACGTTCTGGGTCTGAAGGAAACTGGAGGCACCTTATTTCTCGTCCCATATGTCCAATACAGGAGAGAGACCTTCACATATCTGGACAATCAACAAATACGTATGGAAAACTACCAATACAACTCCAATCAAGGGCATCGGTAGTAGTCCATTCGATGTGAAGATTGTCAGTCTTGCACCGTCTTCAATATCCTCGACTTTTAATCATTGTAACAGTTATTCAGAATGGGTTAAACCTGGTCTTTCTTAACACCTTGCGCATCTTATAATCAAGTGATATATATAAACACATCATACGCCTCATTCCAATCCAGAATATTCTTTTATTTCAATATTCTTAACTCTGGGAAAGGTTCCCATTAATTTTATCAAACATTTACATCATTTAAACCTTTGTGTAATCTTCCTTTGGATATCATTTCAAATAGTTTTATTATATCTTTTCACAACTTAAACCAAGTTAATGTTTATATAACTAGTCGGGATTATCGAGCCTTACAGAAGAAATCATTTATTTTATTTATCCCAATCCCAGCCTATTCATCCCATGATGCAAAACTGGTGGTACTCCATATTTAACAGAAGAAATCATTGTTATCGGTACATTTAATTACCACTTAATGTTTCAAATCTAATTAAATATTTAACTATCCCATGAAGTAAAACTAGAGGTACTCCATTTCGAACAATTCTCTAATTTGGTAAATTTAATTACTTCCTTTTACATTTGAATCTAATTAAAGATTCATTAAAACTCCAACTTAGTTTTAATCCCAAAAATCGTTACAATGATTATTTAACCTTTGGAAATTAATCTTGTCTTTACTTGGGTTAGATAACAAATTTCATGTAAAAATACCGTTCACAGTAAACCCAAAATCATCTTCCATTTAATATGGAATCTTCACAGAAATCTAAACAATTTAAAATCGATATACATTTTTGTATCTAACTAGTACTATAAATGAAATAACAACGAAGCCTTATAAATTTCATAAATAGTAAAGGCCTTCCTTTACAGAAATTCATTTCAATTCTTATGAATCGAATTTCATTCAATCCCAATTTAATTGAATAAACTGGAAAACTTTATTAAATCTCGATTAAAAGATTCCTTCCATAACTTACATTCAACAAGGTATAAGAACAGTGGTATTTAAGCCACTATTCACAACAAAACCAAATCCAATTTGATATTAAATACATGGGCTTAAATGGAAATCATATCGACTTTCATTTAATATCAAATCCTGAAACCCACAGATATCTTTTGGGAATAACGATATCAATATTTTCTATATTCATCAATGGTATTCGTATAATCACGTAATCCAATATCGAAAATATCCGAAGATAATTTTCATTCAAATCCATTCCAATATATTTGTTGGAAACTTCAGGTTATGTTAAAACCATTTACCATCCAATTTATTAATTTAAAATCATTGGATTATTATTCTAGTTGTTAATTAATTCACTCAGATGAAAATATCTTTTATCTTTTCAAACTTGAAGTATTTCATCTAAAATCTTTCCAAATTATTTATTATGATTTTACACAATTTATTTATATTTTTAATAATTTTATTAGGCCCTTTACAGTCAGTTTTCAATATCGGCCACCGAACTATATCCATAACGACTTTTTTTTTTCAAAATTGATTTGGGCTTAAATTAAAATCAAACTGCTGGATTTCAAAAATTCTCATTTTATTGGAAAGCTCATTTCATTACAGTTTTAACTATTCCAATTTCAGGGGAATCCAACGGTCGTTTTCCCAGTACGTCAGTTTGAAATTATGGGTTGACGCTCGTGAACTATCACTGTGCGACGCATTCTATTCAAGCCCGAATTTGATTTTTAAATTTTAATTATAATTCGAAATGCTTCAACATCATTTTTATAAATTATATAAAATATTTATAATCATCTTTGAAAACTCATTTTAGTCATTTATCTTTAAAAATTGCATATTTCACCGTTCGGTCAATTTTAATATTCCTGTGCCCATCCAAAATCAGATATCAAAACCAAACTTCAACTGGTAACTGAATATTATATTAAATTATTCGTTTTATTTTGGGTTTAAATGAGATTCAACCAATTACCATATGATTTCAGTTATATGGATTTAATACATTACATGTATTCAACAATAGTTATAAACAACTATTAAACATCCAGTTCACATCCGAAGTGCGCTTACATCCATATAATCCTTAAATCTAAGCACTTGGGATTAACATTCAATCTAAACACTTGGGATTACCGTAAATCAAATATCATCCCAATACCCGTATAAGGTTTTCAACCAACAAATAATTAATTAATAAATTATTTATTCCATCTAATTGATATTATTTAAATGGGTGAGCATAAACAAGTCGTTCGACTTGTAAATGGATTTTTAATCCAATTCAACTACCACAAATAATTTTAACATCATTTTTAACATGTTATTATTTCAAATTCACATTCACATTCAAATCATAACATAAATAATCATCCATTCACCTATGGGTATGCAAACAACTGTGATGTGAGCTACCAGATACCGTATACGATTTGTGATAATTAATTTAACAAAAATCAGCATAGGCTATCAATATGTTTCTAGTTATAAAAAATAAATAAATGTATAAAATATTTAAGTGAGAGAGTTCTCACATTGATCCTTCAGCTAAATAATGCCAAACGACCAATTGACCGAATCAGACTTTTTTCCGTCAAAAATCGAGACAAGCTCCAAATCTCTCCAATTCAATTTCATTACGAAGCTCTCGTCGATACGGTTCCAATGCATCTTGAATCGCTAAATTTCGATTTCGTATGAGAAAGTTATGATTTTTACAAATTAACATATTTATATTAACCAAATAATTCAGCAACACATCTATGTTTTAACTACATAAATTAAATAATTTAAGCGATAAATCCTCACCTCAAGCATCCTACCGTCACGACACATCACCGTAGGTGCTCCACATGTTTTCCACAAGCTAAAAATCTTGCCTTGTCTCGCCAAATCAGAACTAAACTTCATCGCAACACTCGTACACACACTAACACACGTTATACGAAAGAAAGTTGTGATTTTTAGTGGTATTTTGGCTCAAGGAGGGACATGGGGGCTGCAGATTGACTAGCCAACAAAGTCGGGGGCCTGAGTTGGCATGGTGCGGCCTGGCGTGGCTAGTAGGGCCCATGGGAAAGAGGTATATGGTGGTAGAAGTGGTGTAGGAGGCTAAAGGAGCAACCTTTAGCTAAAAGGGGAGAAGAGAGAGGGTTTTAAGGAAGAGAGAGGAGGAGGAGGAAGCAGGCTACGCGGCGCCGCCGGAGTGAGGAGGTGGCATATGCAGCGACGGGGAGGAGGAGGAGCAAGGTGAGGCCATTAAAGAAGAGGAAGGAAGAAGAAGAAAGGTGGAGGAAAGTGAGAAATAAAGGTAAAGGGGAAAAAAGGAAGAAAGAAAGAGGAGGGATTTTTGTGTAAATTTGCCAAGGCTAAGCACGCGGATCACTGCGTATCACGACGTGGGAGCTTGCAACTAAAACACTTCAAGCCATTGGATATAATCCGTTTATTTCTAGTTTTATAACTTCATATTTATAAAGGTGTGCTAGTTAGCATCCACTTCTTTTGATCGCACGATCATAAATCAAAACCGTTTGTCTGAAACTTTGGATTCTAAGAATAAACATAATTCTGAATCCGACGGAACTAGTTTCGTTGTGTTCCAAGTTCGTTTGACTTTCCTTTTTATTGCTCAATCGAGTTTTAACTAGCTTTAAAAATGCGATATTAGTGTATGTTTTCTTCTTGCACGCCACACGCTAATTCTGAAAATTATGAAACTCGAGATTTTTCCATTATTCGACGCTACGAATCCGAAAAAAAGTCACGTTGAATTCCGAGGTCATCTCAACAATGATCCTTTTTAATTGATCGTCAATATCACACCAAATGGTTTTATCGCATATTGACATCAAATGGTTTTATCGCACACCGCCACATACTAATTCCGTCTGGTGCAAAATTTGAAATCTAGCCATGGTTTATTATTCTGAATCCAATTAAAAATTTCCCATTGAATTCTGAGGTTGCTAAAAAAATTTCACTTTTTAAGGGCTATGTATTATTTAAGAAAAAACGATTTTTTAAATTCTAACGTGATTTCTTGTAAAATTATATTAAAATAAAATTTAAATTGGCTGTGAAATTCTAGGTTGTTACACCTACATTCAGTCCTATACAACTCAAGGTTGTGCATATTTCTTTTCAAATAATCTTCAAATTACAATCCTCGATTTCAGGGCCATGAGGTCCACCCTCACCTGCTTGCAAGCACAGTGAGCTCTCTTGATTTAACCAGGCTATAGGATCACTTAATTAATTTATGGACTACAATCACACCCAATTGATTTGAATAGGTTATAACCACACCTTTTTAGTAATAGTTTGGTAGAGAGACTTGATAGGATTTTAATCTTTAGATCTTTGATTACAGATTCTCCAATAACTCTGAATAACACTTGGATTTTTGAGAGAGTGATAGAGAATTAAACTAGAGATGATCTGGTTTGATTCTCTTTGAATTTCGGTCGAGTTTGGTTAAAAATCTTGAAAATTTGGAGAGAAAATAGAGTAGAGAAGAAGTGAAGAAGATAATGAAAAGTAGTTTAAAAATTCATTTCTGGTTAGGTTTATGTATGGAATCAACAACCATGTCTATTCATTAAAGGGTTTAAATGAGTAAACACTTATTTAGAAATTTGAATTTTTGAAAAAACGGCTACCATGTCGACATGGTCATCCCCCGATGTCGACTTCCCACAAGGAATTTAAAATTTTGAAAACAACGAAAATGATGTTTAAATAAATCAAGGTAATTTTGAAGTTTAAACAAATTATTTTCCCATATTATAAAATAGTATAATAGAGTAATAATATAATTCTAAAACATATATTTATAATATACAAAAGTGATACTAGAACTTAAGTATACTTCATAATTTTGATTTTAAAACTTGTTAAAACAATTCTAAAACTTGTAAAACATTCTATTCATAAAATAAGTTAATAATAACACTTGTAAAACATAGAAAATGATTTGAAAACAGTAATAAAGTATAAAACTATAAATAACAATATAAGAAAATTAAATTTAAAATATAATTTGAGATTAAAGCTAAAGCTTTGAAATTTAAAAATAACAATAAATTACAAAGATAACTAAGAGATAAAATAAGAAATATTTAGAAATTCAAAATAGTTTTTAATTTAAGGCAAAAAAATTGAAAAGGAAATTTGAAAAAACACTTTCCAATTATAAAAATCTGATTAAAAATATAAGTGCTATTATGGAGTTTTAACATTAATCTAGACTCTATTACTTATCTTGATATCTCGAATTCTTGATACTCATGTGTCTTCATTCTTGAATTCTTCATCTTTGAATCTTGAATCTTTATACTGTACAGTCTTCATTCTAAAGAGTTGCATAAAATACATGTATATATATATATATACATAGACAATAATAGTAGTATATGTTTTATAATAATAACAGTTGGAAAAAGGTTAACAATTTTGTTGTTATCAAAACCATCATCACCATCATCTCAGTTCCTAAAATCTCCTCCTTTTTTATGATGACAACCTTTGTTTATAAAATATACTTATCGATACCTTTATACTCTCCCCTTACTCCAATAACCCCTCCTAAAATTATTAACTTCCCTTTAATCTAATCCTAGTCTAACCTATTTTATAATTCCCTCGCTTCATCATCACCAAAAAGTTATCCCAAACTAAAATGGCTCTAATACCCCCTCTTAAACTATGGTACTTCTTATGTTAATGAAGAATAATAAGATGAATTAATTAAATATAATTATAAAACAAACAATATCAAGATTAAATTAGAGCAATAAAATCAAATCCAAACAAAATCATTATACGACTAATCCAAATCATGTTTTTGCACACAGATAATTAATTTCAAATTTAGGTTTCACACACAATCAATTCAAATTCAATCATACTAAAAATATAGCACATCAAATTCAAACATAAATTCAAACGTTCCTTGACACTTCTACCTACCCTTCTTCTCTTAAGATAGGATCAACCATTAAAGCATCTCATTCTTCATTTTCTTTGGTAAGAGCTCCTCTCGGATCATTGTTGTTTTCTTCTTTTTTGTTAATTGCAGAAAACATCCATTGAATATCATCGAAAAGATTCTCTTGGTTTTTAATCTTCTGCATTTGACTCAATTCAAAGTGTCGTTAATTACTGAGGATGATAAAAGGATATTTTTGAAAGAATTGAGTTCTCTTTAAGGTTTTCACTCAAATTGTGAATTAAAAAGCCATATATTGATAAAAATAGTAGTTAATAAATGGATATTGAGGAGAGATGAAAAGATAACTTTTCCTGGAAGAAATAAGTATTTATAGGCTGTGGAATTTGTTAGAAATGAATAAACATCAGTTGTTTAAGGTAATTTTTTAAATTCAAATAAAAATTGAAAATATGGCAATTATATGTCGACATAGGGGGATATACATGTCAACATGGGTACCTGAAATTTTGGATTTAATATTTTTTTGTATTATGTTTTGGTTTATGTATATAAACATTCTTTACACAATAATAAACATTGCACGGATGTTTTAGAGATAATGAGTAGAAATAAAAGATCTTCATTGACAGTATTAGATAATGATACATAGAAATAATATATAACATTAATTAAATAAGGATAAAAACTAGTACAACATAGAATTAAAATTAAACTCGGCAGAGGATGATGAAGACGATGATACATTAAGCTTGCGACTTAATTTTCCAAAGTCCCTATTCATTTCTATGGAGATCTTTTCTATTTTATTACTAAATGTCCTCTTTAGAATCTTTCGATTTTCCACAATAATCTTTTTATTGTTAAGAATGGTTTTATTGGATGGATTGGCGGGATTTGCAGGATATTCAATACTTTACAAGAAAATTTCTTCTTTCCCCTCTTCCTCGATTTCCATTCCTTCCCCTTCTTCCTCTCTTCGTCTTCCTCTCTTCTTCTTCCATTCCATGAGCTAACATTTCCTATTTTTCCATAAACGTTTCTTATGGTTGAAACACTAGCGGAATCTTCATAAGTGATATATTTCCAGAATTAAAGATCTTTTTGGAGACAAACTCTTTTCTTAAGAAATTAGCTCCAAAAGATTTAAAAATACGTGTAAGGTAAATTCCATGATATAACGTACTTCCACCTAATGAAAACTTAATGGCTCGAAACTCATCTAAAATAATTTGAGCCCAATTGATATTGTATTTTTCATGAAAGGATAAAAGATTTTGCAAACTTTTATTGTCAAGTTATTGAAATTTCTCGATCTAGGTGTAATGATGTGTTGAAGAAGTAGATTTACGATTCTTGCATTTGAACGAAAATAATGGTTTTTTAATCCAAGTTGTCATCTCCTTAGAAAATGTGATGGAAATTCTCTTGATCATGTTCACTGATTTTGAAATCTGGAGGATCTATTCCCGCGCTGTTATAACCCAAAATATTTCCCAAAATTTCACATTCCAAAAAAATTCATGTGCCTTTTATAATACTCCAAATTTCACCTTCATTTCCTTCATAAAAACCTCGATTCAAATTTGAATAGAACATTTTTACAAGGTTCGAATAACACACATAATCATTTTCCCATGAGTCGATCAAACTAAGAATTCCATTTTGATCAAAGAGAATTTCAACTTCACAAGATGAAAAATTGTTGAAAATAAAAAATTTACCAGTATGAACTTTACCAAAGTTTACATAGCCAGTGTAAGCTTTGATAGCTTCCAGATCATTAAAAAGAAAAGCTTTGATGGCTAAGGACAACCTCATGGTGCTTCGAGTGCATGAAGAAGCCATGGATGAAGTTTATGAAGAGTATAAGATAAATTTGAATTTTGAGTAAAAGGTGAAAAGTGATGATAAGGATACAGAGGTAAAGAGAGACTCCATGGATATTTGGTCAAGAGGTACCTTTACAGTACATTGAAATTAGTGAAAAGATGGAGGGAATTTCAAAAGTTTGAATTCAAAATCTAAATTCAAAATTTACAAGGGCATGTCAACATAGGTATCCAGGCACGTCAACATGTGTCCCTTTAATCAAAGGACAGGTGATTACTATTTTCTAATTATATATATATATGTATATATCCTATATTCTATTTTTTTATAACTCCTGAGATAATTATATATATAATACTACTTATTTATCAATATTTTAATATTAAACTTGTATTAAAATAATAAATTTAAAAATAAATAAATTTTAAAACGTGAATTTTGAATTTAAAATTCAAGAAACTTCAAACGAAGCAAGCAATCAAACAACCATTCAATCAAGCAATTTCAATAAAAGTAATATAAACGGGTAACTATTTTAAATCCAATTACCAATATCTTTTGAATCATGAATAGCTGCGAAGAACATATTTGAATTGTTCTTCTCTTGTTCCTCATCAGTGGAGGACGAATCAAAATCATCTAGAGTGGCAGTATATGTTCTTTTCCTTTTCTTTGATGTATTGTTATTTAGTGGATGATTCTGTCTATCTAAATATGGAAAGTCTCTTTTTAAGTGGCCCAATTTATCACAATTGTAACATCTAGCGTTGTTTGGAATCTAATTATTCTTCATAGTATTCTTATGCTAATTCTTTATGAGATTGTTCATCTTTCCATATTTTAAGAAAATTTCTAAAATTTCTTGTCATCGAAGTTATCTCTTTATCGCCATCGCTGTTTGAATCGAATCTTCGGTTATTGCATTTAATGCAATTGACTTATTTTTTGATGACTAAATTTCTCACTTTCATGCATTTTTTACTTCAAATGATGTTAGATTTCTAATTAACGTTTCAATTTTCAAAGTACTGAAATCATTGGCTTCTTCAATCGCCTAAGTCTTTTAATCCCATTTTGGAGTTAATGAATTCAAAATTTTATGACTTGGTCTTCCTCCAAGTATATCATTCCTATGGCAATCAGTGAATGCACAATATCCTGAAATGTGTGTATAGATTAGAGGTAGACTCATTCAGATTCAATTTGAATGATTGCAATTGATTAGTTAATATAGGTATCTTGGTTTGTTTAACTTTGCTTATTCCTTTATTAGTAACTTGCAATATTTTCCAGATTTCATATGCAGATTTACAAAAAGACACCTAATTAAATTCATTTCTATCAAGTGAAGAGAATAAAAATATTCATGACTTTTGAATTGTTTTATGCAATAGCATTATGCTTAATGGTCCATTGTGCAAAATTAGTTGTGGATTCAACATACTCAGTTTGTGTAAAAATATTTTCATTCTACATGCTTAACATGCATAATTACTTCCATTAAATAATAATGGTCTAGCAGTGGACTAGCCCTCCACAAATAATTTAAAATTACTAGCATTGATATTACTAGAGTTGATTTCCATTTATAAAATTTCAACAACCAGATTATGAAAATTTTGAAAACTTATGCTCTAATGCCAATTGTCGGGAATGTAGATTAAGGATCTTAAGGATAATTTAAAACTAGAGGTAGGGGGTAAATAGTGTTTAATGGGATTTACAATTTTCTTGAAATTTTTGGAATATAGTAGAATGAAATGCAAATCATAGATATGAAACAATCACAAAATCAATCAAAGATGCAAATAATAAGCAAAAGTAGTCAAGGAAAGAACACATCGGAATTTTATACTGGTTCAGAGTTACCCTACATCCATCCCACACAACTCAGGGGTTGTGCATATTCCTTTTCAAATAATCTTCAAATTATGATCCTCGATTTCAGAGCCATGAGGTCTACCCCTACTTGCTTCCGAGCACAGGTACCTCTCTAGATTTAACTAGGCTACAAGATTACCTAATCGATGTAAGGGCTGCAATCATACCCAGTTGATTTGAATGAACTAAAAACACACCTTTTCAGTGATAGTTTGGTAGAGAGACTCGATAGGACTTGGTCATTCGATCTTTGGTTTCTAATGCTCTATAACACTAAATAGCAATCAGAACTTTGAGAGTAGTATAGAGAATTAAACTAGAGATGATCTGTTTTAATTCTCTTTGAATTTCGGTAGAGTTTGGTCAAGAAAGTTTGAAATATATACGAGAAAATGGATTAGAGAAGAAATGTTGCAGAAGATAATGAAAAGTAATTAAAAAATTCATTTACGGTTAGGTATAAATAAGGAATCAACAGCCATGTCTATTTAGGAAAGGATTTAAACGAACAAACACTTCTTTCGAAATTTGAAATTTGAATTTTTGAAAATGGCTACCATGTCGACAAGGGTCATCCCCCATTTTCGACTTCCCTTAGAAAAAAAATAAAATTTAAAATTTTGAAAACAACGGAAATGATGTCTAAATAAATCTAGATAATTCTGAAGTTTAAACAAACTATTTCCTACATTTAAAATAATTAATAGAGTAATAATATAAATTTAAAACATAAATTAATAATATATTAAGTGACATTATAACTTAAGTATATTTTAAGATTTCGTTTTTAAAACTTGTTAAAACAATTCTGAAACTTGTAAATCATTATTCATAAAATAAGTAAATAATAACAGTTGTAAAACATTCTAGAAAATGATTTGAAAATTAATAATAAAATATAAAACTATAAATAAAAATTAGAAAAATTAAATTTAAAATATAATTTAAGATTAAGGCTTAAACTTTGAAATTTAAAAATAACAATAAATTACAAAGATAACAAAGACTAAAATAAGAAATATTTCGAAATAAAACATAAGTTATTCAAAACAGTTTTGAATTTGAGGCTGAAAAACTGAAAAGAAAATTTGAAAAATAATTTTGAAAAAAAACTTTCCTACTATGAAAATCTAGTTAAAGATGTTAGTGCTATTATGGAGTTTTAACATAAACCTAGACTCTGTTACTTTTCTTGAATTCTTGATATTCATGAGTCTTTAATCTTGAATTTTTCATATTTGAATCTTAAATATTTATATTGCACAGTCTTCATTCTCAATGCTTGCATACAATACCTGTATATACACACATAAATAGGCAATAATGTTAGTATATATTTTATAATAATAATAGTTAAAAATGGTTAAGAGCATGACTAAAGCATCATCTCTAGTGTCAACTTTCGATGTTAGAAAATCAGATGTTAATCAACCATAACATCAGAAAATACGAAAGCATGAAAAATCTGAAGAACATTCATTGATATGATATTCCATTCATATAATCCTTTATAACCTATTTAGAGAAAATACAAGTTACTATGAAATGCAATCTTCAAAAGCAAAATATGAAGATGCCCCTTGATTGATCAAAGTCTAAATAGTGGTATTTATAAACTTGTCGAAACTTACAACCAAAAGACAAAGCAAAACCCAGTTGAACTCCTAAGTTGACAGAGCCTCTTGCTCGCCTTCGGAAGCTTATTCGAAAAAATACCTGAAAGACCTTAACCCACGGCCTAATCATTGAGTACCCAAGAGTTTAATAGTAAAAAGTAAAATCTATGGATCAGTTAAAATGACCAGTGTGAACAAGAACCTTTCTACCTGACACAAGTGATATCTAACGAGACCAATTAATTATCGTTAAAACCCATCTATGGATTTTGACTGAATGCTTATGTCAAAAACATCCCAAAGCTCCCCTTCGACTTTCTAACTATAAAAAAAACCCTCTCTTTGCATGGACGAATAGGTGTACAGAAGTGTAGTTTCCTTTGACAAGCCTATGTCCTATACAACATTGATTTTGACTGAATGCTTACAAAACTTGTCTTATAATCCTACGCAATTAAAGCCCAGCTAAAGCCCATCAAAATCACTACTGTAGCTCGTAGCACCCTTCAACCACTATGCAATTTTAGTATAGCCCCAATGAACAGTATATCTGCTTCTATCCCTGTTATTTTCCGTTGCACCCGCTAAATCAAGGCTTTCTAGCACCCTCTTCAACAGTATTAACATAAAAGCTTGATTTGACTAGTACCCTTTCTAGTAGATTCAATAAAGTTAGTATAAAGAACTAAATTTAAGGAATAAGCTTCCAATATATGGTAAAAATATATTATAGTCAGAAAATTTATAGTACGTAACCATGACATTTGATTTATTGCATAAGATTAATTAATATTGATTTCTTCTACACACATAAATGATAATTAATTATTCTTTAGATATTTGTTTTTACATCTAATGTACCTTTTTGTGCCTCCGCTATAGCCACGCTATCTCCCCGCTTTATGTATGCTATACCTTTTTGCACTTCCACCGCTATAGAACCATTAAGCGTTTTAACTGCACAGCTATAATCTCATTGAGTACATATATGAATTGAAGTACTTTTATATAGAAAAATGAGTGGCTTTTGAGTAATGAATAGATTGCAAGAGAGTGTAAAGTTGTATAAGATAGATTCATAAAGATTCGGTGACTTAACTCTTTTGTTTTCAATCTACATATAGAGACTGAACAGTTTTTTTGAAAGGATATCACTTTTAGACTGAAAATTCTTCAATTGAAGAGCTATAACCATTGATAAGTACAAAATAGGGTTTAAAGAAATAGACGTGGCTTTTGATTTTGGAAGAAACCCTTTCAGAAAAATAGGTCGCCACTCAGGACAGACGTCTGACCTAAAGAACATACATCTGTTCTTACTTTGTGTATTTTCTTGAAATCAGTGACAGACCTCTGTGCTGATTCTGGAAAATTTCCAGAGTCTGTAAAAGTCATCTGATCTTATTAGACAGACATCTTATATATGCATAGATCTGTTTTTTGATAAACTTATTAAAAATATATCTAACCAAGGAGATTGTACATTTTATTTTCTACTGTTATACAAAGTACTATATTAATATGAAACTACCCCTTGAATATGTCTTCAAATCCTCAAAGATATTTCAGCATATGTATCTCTCCTGTAAAGATAGATTTTTGTATATATACATTGTGTATTATTATGATCGTAAGTTGTTGTCATTAAAATCATGAGTCAGAGGATCTAACACAACACACAATGGATTCCCATCTCCTGTTATACTAACTAGATATCTAAACGGTTTCTACATTTTACTTATCATTTCATTTTTCCTTAACCCCCACACTGTGCTTCATAAAGAACTGCTTCGCTAGACAACGAAGATGAAATTCTTATTCTATCTTTGATTCTTGTAACACCCCGTAAAATTCATATGTATTAATAAATAAATAAAAATAAGCAATTAAATAATATGGCTGGAAAATGAGATTTTGCAGCTTTAGGAATTTAGCTACAAAATTCTTTTATTTGGATTCGTGGCAAAATTATACATCGTTTTCATGTATAATATGCTGAAAACGGTTTTTGTATGAAAAAGTTATGAACAAATGAATTTAGACCGTAAACTCAGAATATATATATATATATATATATATATATATGTATGTATAATTAAATGGATAATATATAGTGGAACTTATCATTTCAAACCCAGTCCTTGTTTTCAAACTTTTCGCCTTTTACGTTTTTCCGCCCAAAAAAATGCACTGCTGAGTAAAAAAAAAAAAACTAAAGTTTGGAAATGTTCTTTGAAGTCCACACAAATTAAAAAACTAGAGTTGCATACATGTATGCAACTATTACCAATAATTGCACACGTGTATGCAACTATTGAATATGCTGTTTCTGTTGAAAATCATGACAGAAACTTGCATACATGTGTGCAACTATTTTGAAATACTTGCACACATGTATGCGAGTATTGCATGAAGAAAACTTAACAAAAATTTTGCCTGCAAATTGTTGCAGACATGTGTGCTACTTTTCTGTTTTATTTCCACACTTGAATGCAAATAAATTGAACTGATTTGTACAACTGCGAATTATTGCTACTCTCGTATATATATACACTCAACTCGATCTAGGGTATTACTAGCCTAATCTCTATTGAGTTACACCACAGAGTCAAGGTTATTCCTAAACCATTGCTCTGATACCAACTATAGCAACCCGGGAACTTCGACGCTCGAATCCAAACACTAATACCACTCGTGTCCAAAACTCCACCATCGAAAACCCAGAAAGCTAACCGAAAGAAGTTAGAGGGTGATAAAAGAAAGAAATATTAGAATATAAGAATAAGAAGATCAGAATTTCACAGCGGAATGGACAAAATATAATAATCAATAATACTTTATAAAAGAACTGTATATTACAACATCAGAGTATACATGCAGATCAATACAACACACAACGGAAATAAACTAGTACCAGTATATATATGGAATATGTCTCGACTTCAACTCCTCTTCTGAAGCTCGAAGCGATACCTAACCTGATAATATACTCAGTCTGACACGAGCACATTTGAAGAAGGGCAAAATTCACCTGGATCAGTCTGAAATACTTTCAGTGATAAATTCATACAACAACCAACTTGTTTAACTTTGGAAATCCTTTTCGAAAACAAAGAATAATAGTAAGACCTGTCCACACATAAACACATACAGTTTTTACCTTACTATAAC
The DNA here is from genome assembly GCA_030737875.1 of Allium sativum. NCBI lineage: Eukaryota > Viridiplantae > Streptophyta > Magnoliopsida > Asparagales > Amaryllidaceae > Allium > Allium sativum. Next base: position 1,036,613,918 of record CM060916.1, on the reverse strand, counting down.
CCAAAACATTTTGAAATCAATATCTTATTCTAATATTATAATAGTGACTAAATACAAGTAAATAGAATCTAGCAGAACGCTTGCATCTCACGCTCCACGTGTATAGTATACAAACGAAACCGTGGGCGCTTATTGGATATTGGATTCCGACTATGACAAGGTATGGGACCACCTGCCGATAGTGTATCTCTAGAGACGAATACACTGGGTTCAACAAGAACGTCTTGCAACCCGGCCCACACATGACTGACCACTAATTTCTCTTGAGTGTATCGAATGTATTGTCACCTTACGGCTTTTGTCGCGACCACCGTAGTTCCCAGGAGATATAGAAATGAAAAAGAAGTAACAAATATGATTATTCTCTAGATGGTGACAATACTCTAATGGGTGCGACCCACATAGCTATGCTGCCTGCCCGATTTTTGACATTTCCCAGTTGATGAGGCTTGAGGCTATAATCGACCTTTGAAACATCTGGCCACCATTCACATCGTCCATATACGTCATCCAGGAATAGGACGAACCGAAGGTACTCTCCTACCGCATCCAATATAGGAATCACCCCATGGATTAGCAGTGAGAAGTCCTTGCAACCCGTAGATTCCAATCACGACAGAATCACAGTATATCCCTATGGATCAGCCAGAGATTGTAAGTAACTTTTCCGCTTCATGAAGATCTACGGTCTTCAATTGCTCCATCTCGATCAGCGTCTTCGACGGTATTTATTGGTCGAAATGGTTTTCGAATATAAATTCGATCCTGGTCTTTCCATACCAATAATGTTGGGTCATATTTTGATAGTCGGTTATTTAACTATCAAAATAAACAACCATAAAAATAAACAGATCAATTGGTTTATACACAGCATCACTTGGCCATTTAAATTAATACATCAGTTGAAATATCCAAAAATAATGTATTGGTTTAATATATAATCATACTCGAATCCTTTTACTTATGTACTTAGAATGTATCTTAAAATCATATTTAATTCAACCTTAAATTAACATTTCAAAACATTGCTATAACATTTCTTATTAACTTATCGATTCAACTTATCATTCGTAAAACAATCATTACGACAGGTTCTTTGACTTCGTTATTTGAATACCAAAATCACTACTCATCTCTTTAGAATAATCCCATTTAAATCTTATTCCATAACTTTGAAAATACTGTTATACTTTCACCAATCTCCTTTTTTATTTCCTTTACAATTGGAATACTATTTCATATCATCAAGCCCCTCTTTATTTCCTTTCATTTTGGAATCCCATTATATATATATATTTTCATATCCTTCGAATAATGTTACATTTTTATTTCCCAAAATAATTTACTCTAACATCTTCACCATTACGACTAATATCATCTCTTGATAATCCCGAAGTTATTGAAGTTGGGGTATTTAATTACCTCTCAGACCTTGATCAACAATGTTCTTATCGTAAGATAGATATTAGTTGTTACACAAAAAATGATACTTATTTCCTATATAACAACATATCCTATTTTAATTCCATCTTTCAAAAATTATCTCTTCTTTAAAATAGTGGTTCTATATCACATCTTTATATTTTTCCTCGTTTACCTACTCTAATTTAAACTTGGGTATAAGTTTGATTTTCCGTTCCAAATCTCCACTAGTTTCTAACCGTAAATCAGTCAGAAAATACTTCTCTAAATATTTACCCTGAAGGCCGAAACCAACATCAGATCAATATTCAAAACATCCGTTATTCCAACTGATTTCCAATTAAGTTCTAATTCTTAAACTTTCAATCCTGGCTTTTACTTTATTCAAAAATTACTTCTTATAACTTGTTTCATTTATATATTCAATAAAAATTAGGTTTTATAACTTCGTACAACATGGATTCATAGAATCCAATTAAATATAATCAAGTTAAATCTTCAATTTCATATTATAAATATTAAATTGCTTTGATAACTATTACACGGCTTTAAGCTCCACAACTTTCCTTACTATATTTCCCATTCCAAATTATCACTTCGGTTTTTTTTAATAAATGACAAATAATCAAATTTCAACATTTATTAAAATAAAACTGGGTTACTTAACCATTTGCTACCCCTTTAAAATAATGAACTAATTTAATAAACAGTTTCAATTAACGCTATTCACTTGTTCAACTCTAAACATGATCAACTCGATAGCCAATCGTTACTGATCTTTACATGTAAATTAATTAATAATAATTAATCTAAATAATTCTATTCACTGTTATTTTTATTAAATCATTATCAATATAAATTCCTTCTAATTGTTACGTTAATTCGGGTTTCTAGAATTAGCTAAATACAGTTGTTTACAAATCACTTAATAAGCACGTGCTTCGCGCACGGCAGAATTTGGTACAAAAATGGTAATTTGTGGTTAAATAAATCAATGTCTATATGTGGTTGATTTATTCTCTTTTTAGAACTTTATTTAAAATAATATAATTAAAAATCTATATTCGGTTATAAAATAATTTCATAACTTCATTTCTAGCGATTCACCTAACGGTGAATCGAACTTTGTAAAACGGAGTATGTTTAGGCCATCTGCTATTTATTTGTCAACCATACTATTTATTGATTCAAAACTCAACCACATTCAACAATCAACAGGGTTTAAAGTTAACGGGTTTTAAACAGTTCATATAAAATATGAAATAACAGCATATTAAATATTTGAGGAACTGGTTTGATTCCTCCTACATGTTCTTCCCTGCAACACAGATCATTATAATTTATAATAGCATGTGATTGAAATTTGAATATATTAACCAACTATAATATAATTCATATCAACCATATAAATCAACCATAGGCATTCAAGGCATCCAATCAACCAATTATCAATGATTTAATCTAATTATATGAATTTAGCACATCCTAGTATTTCAGAAATGTGTGAGAATTAACTCTACTTCGTTTCCTGATTCGACGAACGTATGAAATTATATAAAATCCAACTGCTTCTGTTTTTATCCTGGTCAGCTTGTCCGCGTAACCCCCGTCGCCATGATTCCAACGTACCCGATTTTGCATGATTCTTTTATGTAACAACCCGAATTTTAATAACGTGTTAGGACAAGAATCAAGGCAGACTTAAATAATAAAATCTGAATCAGGAGAAACGGGTTGCGCCATTGCTTTCGTCTCGGAAAAATACGCGAAATAGAGTCCGATTTTTCGAGAATCGGAGTCCGTATGACCAAGTTATGGCCCGTCGAAGTTTTCAGAAAATTCCAAGTTCGAAACAGCTCGAAAATTCAAATCTGGAGCCAAATGGAATGGGCGGGAAAACTCCCGCCCAAGCCACAGGTCGACTGGGGTGTCGACTGGGGAGTCGACATGCCAAGGGGGCAGGTCGACTGCCCAGTCGACACGGGTGTCGAACTGGGTGGTCCGGCCACTTTAGCCTGGGTGCACCTGCTGCTGTCTTGGCTCGGTTTTGTGGGCCTGTGACGGATTTTGAGGGCTCAGATCTATCCTAGGGTTTATCCTATGGCCTAAACTACTCCTAATATTTATAAAAAGAAACCTAGACCTAGCTTGAACCCTCACAAATCACTCTTGCAATGAAGTGCTGCCCAAATCTCCATTGACCATGGCCTCCATCTCCAACTCCAAAAGCTTATGCATTCAAATCGGATCCGAATCAAAGGTGCTAGCTTGCTACCTCAAATCAAGGGAGTGGATCAACGTTGCTACACAAATTTCATGACGATTCTACGACAAGACGATTCATGCTCATAATCCCTTACCACACTATGTAAGTTCTAGCTACTTGTAGATCTAAACGATAGTTCTAATGTGACATGGAATAAAATGCGATGAACATAAGTATGCTAGCCTATATGAACCTTGTCATCCCTCTTTTGCTTGAACCTATGACTTTAGGCTATCTTTAGTGACTAAATCAAGTTACTCATGTTGCATTGGACTTAGTTTTCCATGCAAGATTGAACCTTTATTTGTGGGATGTTGGCATGAACACTTGGAACCATTTTGACTTGTGAAATATGGGCATGAATTTGACTTGGGGTTTATGCTTGTAAAAGAACCCAAAACCCCTTATGATTTCATGTTTATGTGAGGCCAAACCCCTTATGGTATTATGTATGTTTGAGGCCAAACCCCTTATGATACCGTGCATGTTTACGGCCAATCCCTTTATGACATCGTGCATGTTTTGAGGTCAATATGCAATATGCTAGTTATGTAAACACCTTTGCCTCAATTTTCACCATTTTTAACTTGTGATTCATCTTTTCCATCTTGTACCCATCTTTGTCATATTATTCCGAATATGTTGATTCGCTTTCATGTGCGTTGGGGACCCGTTTTGGGTAGTTTAGGCAAACTTGAAAATGGGCTATGAACTTGACATGGAATTACATGGACCATGAAATGATAATAAACGTGAATAGGACACGAAAACTTGACATGGGGTTACATGAAAACATAGACTTAAAAAGGGGTCAAAACTTGACATGAACATGACACGTAGAAAAACATGGAAGTGGCCAACTCGAGGTTGGGTTGAGTTTGTAGCATAAATCTGCCCGGACCCGCCTGGCAAATCCAGTGGCTACAAACAATAGGACCCAATGTGGGTAGTTGGTCATATCGCGCTTGAAACCCGAAGTTAGACTAGGTTGTGGTGTAAATCTGCCCGGACCCGCCCGGCGTAACCATTAACCACAACAACGTCTAATATGAGAGGTTGAGAGTGCATTAATTCAATTAATGCCACATGATAAGGTTAAGTAAATCTGACTAATGACACTTAACCGATATGACATGAATGGGTAGGTTAAGTGAAACCGGACTTGATTTCTTAATGACACTTAACCGTAAAATACAGTTAGGGGATGGGGTTAAGCTAATCCATACTTAACTAATCCGACTCGGTAATTAGATGGGGTTAAGTAACCTACACTTAACTAATCTAAACACGATAATTAGATGGAGTTAAGTTAACCTAGACTTAACTAATCTAAACACGGTAATTAGATGGGGTTAAGTAACCTACACTTAACTAATCTAAACACGGTAATTAGATGGAGTTAAGTTAACCTAGACTTAACTAATCTATACACGGTAATTCGATGGGGTTAAGTTAAACACTTAAACAATCTAAACATGATAATTCAATGAGGTTAAGTAACCAATACTTAACCAATTTAACATGATAATTCAATGAGGTTAAGTAACTTATACTTAACCAATTGTACATGATGATTTGATGAGGTTAAGTAACCTATACTTAACCAGTCTAATATGAGAACTTGATAGGGTTAAGTCACAAGACCGTTTAAATATGCTTAACCATTGTAATATGATTAATGGACGGGGTTAAGCTAACCCATACTTAACCAATCCGACTCGATAATCTGATGGGGTTAAGATAATCTATGCTTAACCAATCTAACACGATAATCTGATAGGGTCAAGACAAACTAATACTTAACCAATCTGACTTGATAATTGAATAGGGTTAAGTCATGAGCTTCTTGGTATACTTAACCAACTTGTAGGGCTAAGTCTTGAGCTTAAATACTTAGCCAATCTTGACATGATTCGTAGGCGGGTTAAGTCATGAACTGGAATGACAACACTTAACCAATTAGACAAAACCCTATTTCAGGGGACTAGGTGGAAAATCGTAGTTAACAAGGATAACGGGAAAGGGAACTAAGCGATAAACCTTAGTTTAGGATAACTAAGTAATAATTCTTAGTCAAGGGATTTGGACCAATTCACATATAGATGAGTAACCCGATACGGTAGGTCATCGCTTAAACACACAAGGAGGAGCAAATTATCTGACTTAGATAAAGGCTCCAACGAACTGGGTGACTAAGCAGTAGCTTCGGGGGATGTGAGGGTACTCTTGGTATCCCTCTGTGAGGTTGCAGATGATCCGCCTGGGTTCACAGAGGTTAAGGTCATTCGGTAGAAGAACCAAGAGTATGCCTTGGTTGCTGTGCGAGCAACCTAAAAATGGCGATGGATTAGCGTGGAGTCGACGATACTTGATTTTTGCCCTGGATAGCGCATCGTCGACTACCTACCATTTTAGTCAATCGTGTACGTATACGGAAAGGCAGAGAACTCCCAACAGACCATATACTTGCTATCGAGTTGTGGGTGAGGATAGCCAATAGGTAAGTGGGGCATAGGGGGCCGGAGTATAGTTCTCGTGCATGATTTTTCTTGGATTGCCTTTCAGTAGTTGAGGGAGGGGTCACGTGGGACCATAGCCACGGATACAAAAACAGACCTTGATATCTGCGTTCGGCAGACGACTTAAAGCTCCCGACCGAGTCTCGTATTTCTTGATTTGCCCTGGCAAGGGACTCGGATGGCACATTGAGATACATGTGTAGTTGGACATGGAAAAACGATTCACGGTGCTTACGTGGTAAAAAGGGCGCGGTTGACGGGTAGCATAATCCCTAGTAGCCCTAGGTGGCTAAAACCCAAACCGAGATACAAAAACGTTCATTAGGTAGCATAATCCCTAGCGGTCCTAGGTGGCATAAATCCTAGGTGAACACGCGATAGTTCATGGTAAGAAAACATAACCAGATCAAGGGTAGCAGTCCAAAACAACTTCAAGGATAAAATGGTACTAAGTTGAGGTGGTATAGATTTACATGGGAAAGCCCGTACGGCCTACGGAAAAGGACTGAACTTGTATATGGAAAGAAACATACGAGTTAGGGAAACCTATGTACGCGATATATTAGGTTGACATGGACCATTTCATGACTTTGGTCAAGGGACATTTTATAGTTAACTCATGACACGGGTTGGGGTACTAGTACGGGAGGTGCAGAGCAAATATACATGATAGATACCTTGGGATATTATACTTGATAGAAACCTGACGATGTGATACTTTGATTTACCTTGACACCGTAGTTTATCATGATACCTTAGTTTATCTTGATACTGTAGTTCACCCTGTTATCTTGGTTTAGTTTATCTATCTTGTCGTCATACTTATGTTTATTTTCAGTTTATGCATGTCATGTTACCTTTACCTGTTTTTATGCTGGAAGTAGATAGGACTTACCAGTCTTTATGACTGACCCCGTTTTCTTTTGCCTCTTTGTCTTCCATTTTCCCTCCAAGGTTTTCAGGGAGGAAATACTGTTGTTTGTTCGGACCTCTTCTGCTTGAGGGTCATCATGTATGGCTTGAACTTCCATGGGCTATGGCTGCTTTACTGCTTTACTTGGGGAATAATTTATGAAAAGGTTTATTGCTTCTTTACTATTGCAAGACAGGTTTCTATGTAATCTGTTGTAAAAAGGCTTTACTCTTTATAAAGAAATGAAAATTTGTTTTACTTCCGCTGTTTTATATGTTCTGTCTTATAATATTTCTGTGCATGTTTACCAATAATGCCCCACCAAACCTAGTGCATTCCTTTGTGAGTGACCCTGGCGGAGGTGGGGTGTTACATTTGGTATCAGAGCAGAAGGTTACCAGACTGGGCAATAGTTTTTAAAACCTTCTGAAAACTATTTGAGAAACCATTTACAAAGAAGGATTTTTCAAGAAAAGTTTTTAAAGGCTATTCCCCAAAAGCCATTAGCACTTTCCTTTGTTTCCTTGATCGAGTCTCTTTTCCTTTCCTTCCTCCATCTGTAGTCACAGTAGTTTTAACTGCGACTAATCCTTGTCTAGCTAAGTAAGAGTTTTCCATACGATGGAGGGAGTCCTCGAGAGACCTGTTGCCGTGCTATAAGGAAGGATAATAAGAGCAAGGATAGAGGACACAAGCTTAAAGATAAGCAACTTGTTGATATGGCTTAATCCACAAAGGAGGGAAAAAGATGAACAATAAAACCCATGACGAGAGAGTATCTTTGGCATGGTAAAACGGAACGCATAGTTAAGTGTTATGGGATGAGGACAAGATCATCGAGAGGGCAATTGCATGCTCTCATTTCTAGCGTACCTAAGAGGGATGGTACCATTTATGTTGAAGGTTTAGCCTTTCTTTTCTATCATCCCATCTAGACTTTGTCTTGATCATCACATCATTTAAGTCTACTTCGATAGTTGAGTCTCTGCACCTTAGTACTAGCGTGGTAGAGGATCCCATTTTTGTCTCAAATCCTGTTGGAGGATCGGTCCATTTATTCATGACTTGTTTGGAATTGAGAGTGTAAATGCCAAGTGTTGAGGTTAGAAGCAATGCTTCTATTGTTGAGCTATGGATGGATTCTAGGGATGAAGTGGTTATCCAGTAAGGGATGCCATTTTCGGTTTTGAAAGGAGGGTAGTTAAACTCTTAACTTGCCTTGGTAATACCCTCGAAGTCTCGTATAACCTTTTGGGTTTTGTCATGGTTAGTTACCTAGAATCTCTTGATGCATTTATCGGAAATCTCTGATCCGATCGAGTAACGTTCGCCAATAAGGCGGATGGTTCATTCCGCGTAAGCATGGGTTATAGGAATCACCCTAGTAAGTGCACGTGGTAACATGGATTGGCATCGGTAAACAAGATCCAGAATTCACTAGTGAATTTTGGAGAGCTTGCATGAGTACGTAGATATGTTTGAGCCGAGCATACTAGGGAAAGAATAAGTGAAAATGAAACGAGAGGCGACAGTGAAATGAGTTCCAACTCATACCTTGGAAATAGGAATCAAGGAGCTACGAAAATCATGAAGTCAAAGGTGGTCAAGGCACATTGGAATTAAGCTCAAGGAAATGCGGCTTAAACGCGCACATCATATCTCTTTTTAAGAGTATATCGTTGATCCCTAGTTCTCCTGTAGAGCTTGCTTGCATGCTATCGCTTGGTGGATATCCTCTCGATCCTGTTTCCGTTGCAAACCCCATAAGGAGTTTATCTTGTTTATCTCCTCGATCCTTTCTTGGGAACCTTAGGTAGAACCCTATGGATGTAAACATGTATTTGAAACATGTTATGATTGATATGGTTGCAAATGTATGCAAGTGGTTGCTCGTGGATGCACGAATACACACTAGATACTAGATTGACTCAGTCACATTTCATGTTGCATATGCATGAGTATTTATACTTGTTTATGGATGAAATTGAATATGTTATCATGTGGATGTTGCATGTGGATGAATGGTTGTGCACACATATAGTGTTTATATGACTAGGACTATTTGCATAAATGTTGGACTCATGGCACTAAACATATTTTGCATTAGAAAGATCATTCAGGCCTGATCATTAGCATTAGCTAAGGAACATATACACACACTTTCTGCATGTGTTCATAAAGCATTAGGAGTCTTTTAAGGACCATGGTTGCCTGTGGATGATGTTTTGAGTAGATGGATGATGGATGGTAGGATACGTTCTTCCTAACTTGGAGATTTCGGGGATGAAATCCTTAAAGGAGGGGAGAATGTAACAACCCGAATTTTAATAACGTGTTAGGACAAGAATCAAGGCAGAGTTAAATCATAAAATCTGAATTAGGAGAAACAGGTTGTGCCATTGCGTTCGTCTCGGAAAAATACGCGAAATAGAGTCTGAGTTTTCGAGAAACGGAGTCCGTATGACCAAGTTATGGCCCGTCGAAGTTTTCAGAAAATTCCAAGTTCAAAACAGCTCGAAAATTCAAATCTGGAGCCAAACGGACTGGGCCGGAAAACTCCCGCCCAAGCCCCAGGACGACTGGGGATTCGACACGCCAAGGGGGCAGGTCGACTGCCCAGTCGACACGGGTGTCGACCTGGGTGGTCCGGTCACTTTGGCCTGGGTGCACCTGCTGCTGTCTTGGCTCGATTTTGTGGGCCTGTGATGGATTTTGAGGGCTCAGATCTATCCTAGGGTTTATCTTATGGCCTAAACTACTCCTAATCTCTATAAAAAGACCCCTAGACCTAGCTTAAACCCTCACAAATCACTCTTGCAATGAAGTGCTGCCCAAATATCCATTGACCATGACCTCCATCTCCAACTCCAAGAGCTTATGCATTCAAATCGGATCCGAATCAAAGGTGCTAGCTTGCTACCTCAAATCAAGGGAGTGGATCAACGTTGCTACGCAAATTTCATGACGATTCTACAACTAGACGATTCATGCTCATAATCCCTTAGCCACACTATGTAAGTTCTAGCTACTTGTAGATCTAAACGATAGTTCTAATGTGACATGGAATAAAATGCGATGAACATAAGTATGCTAGCCTATATGAACCTTGTCATGCCTCTTTTGCTTGAACCTTTGACTTTAGGCTATGTTTAGTGACTAAATCAAGTTACTCATGTTGCATTGGACTTAGTTTGCCATGCAAGATTGAACCTTTATTTGTGGGATGTTGGCATGAACACTTGGAACCATTTTGACTTGTGAAATATGGGCATGAATTTGACTTGGGGCTTATGCATGTAAAAGAACCCAAAACCCCTTATGATTTCATATTTATGTGAGGCCAAACCCCTTATGGTATTATGCATGTTTGAGGCCAAACCCCTTATGATACCGTGCATGTTTGCGGCCAATCCCTTTATGACATCGTGCATGTTTTGAGGCCAATATGCTAGTTATGTGAACACCTTTGCCTCAATTTTCACCATGTTTAACTTGTGATTCATCTTTGCCATCTTGTACCCATCTTTGTCATATTATTCCAAATATGTTGATTCGCTTTCATGTGCGTTGGGGACACGTTTTGGGTATTTTAGGCAAACTTGAAAATGGGCTATGAACTTGACATGGAATTACATGGAACATGTAATGATAATAAACGTAAATAGGACACGAAAACTTGACATGGGGTTACATGAAAAATAGACTTAAAAAGGGGTCTAAACTTGACATGAACATGACACGTAGAAAAACATGGAAGTGGCCAACTCGAGGTTGGGTTGAGTTTGTAGCATAAATTTGCCCGGACCCGCCCGGCAAATCCAGTGGCTACAAACAATAGGACCCAATGTGGGTAGTTGGTCATATCGCGCTTGAAACCCGAGGTTAGACTAGGTTGTGGTGTAAATCTGCCCGGACCCGCCCGGCGTAACCAGTAACCACAACAACGTCTAATGTGAGAGGTTGAGAGTGCATTAATTCAATTAATGCCACATGATAAGGTTAATAAATCTGACAAATGACACTTAACCGATATGACATGAATGGGTAGGTTAAGTGAAACCGGACTTGATTTCTTAATGACACTTAACCGTAAAATACAGTTAGGGGATGGGGTTAAGCTAATCCATACTTAACTAATCCGACTCGGTAATTAGATGGGGTTAAGTAACCTACACTTAACTAATCTAAACACGGTAATTAGATGGAGTTAAGTTAACCTAGACTTAACTAATCTAAACATGGTAATCAGATGGGGTTAAGTAACCTACACATAACTAATCTAAACACGATAATTAGATGGAGTTAAGTTAACCTAGACTTAACTAATCTAAACACGGTAATTCGATGGGGTTAAGTTAAACACTTAAACAATCTAAACATGATAATTCAATGAGGTTAAGTAACCAATACTTAACCAATTTAACATGATAATTCAATGAGGTTAAGTAACTTATACTTAACCAATTATACATGATGATTTGATGAGGTTAAGTAACCTATACTTAACCAGTCTAATATGAGAACTTGATAGGGTTAAGTCACAAGACCGTTTAAATATGCTTAACCATTGTAATACGATTAGTGGACGGGGTTAAGCTAACCCATACTTAACCAATCCGACTCGATAATCTGATGGGGTTAAGATAATCTATGCTTAACCAATCTAACACGATAATCTGATAGGGTCAAGACAAAATAATACATAACCAATCTGACTTGATAATTGAATAGGGTTAAGTCATGAGCTTCTTGGTATACTTAACCTACTTGTAGGGCTATGTCTTGAGCTTAAATACTTAGCCAATCTTGACATGATTCGTAGGCGGGTTAAGTCATGAACTGGAATGACAACACTTAACCCATTAGACAAAATCCTAGTTCAGGGGACTAGGTGGAAAATTGTAGTTAACAAGGATAACGGGAAAGGGAACTAAGTGATAAACCTTAGTTTAGGATAACTAAGTAATAATTCTTAGTCAAGGGATTTGGACCAGTTCACAGATAGATGAGTAACCCGATACGGTAGGTCATCGCTTAAACACACAAGGAGGAGCAAATTATCTGACTTAGATAAAGGCTCCAACGAACTGGGTGACGAAGCAGTAGCTTCGGGGGACGTGAGGGTACTCTTGGTATCCCTCTGTGAGGTTGCAGATGATCCACCTGGGCTTACAGAGGTTAAGGTCTGTGGTAGAAGAACCAAGAGTATGCCTTGGTTGCTGTGCGAGCAACCTAAAGACGGGGATGGATTAGCGTGGAGTCGACGATACTTGATTTTTGCCCTGGATAGCACGTCGTCGACTACCTACCATCTTTAGTCAATCGTGTACGTATACGGAAAGGCAGAGAACTCCCAACAGACCATATACTTGCTATCGAGTTATGGGTGAGGATGGCCAATAGGTAAGTGGGGCATAGGGGGCCGGAGTTTAGTTCTCGTGCATGATTTTTCTTGGATTGCCTTTCAGTAGTTGAGGGAGGGGTCACGTGGGACCCTAGCCACGGATACAAAAATAGACCTTGATATCAGCATTCAGCAGACGACTTAAAGCTCGCGACCGAGTCTCGTATTTCTTGATTTGCCCTGGCACGGGACTCGGATGGCACATTGAGATACATGTGCAGTTAGACATGGAAAAACGATTCACGGTGCTTACGTGGGAAAAAGGGCGCGGTTGACGTGTAGCATAATCCCTAGTAGCCCTAGGTGGCTAAAACCCAAACCGAGATACGAAAACGTTCATTAGGTAGCATAATCCCTAGCGGTCCTAGGTGGCATAAATCCTAGGTGAACACGCGATAGTTCATGGTAAGAAAACATAACCAGATCAAGGGTAGCAGTCCAAACAACTTCAAGGATAAAATGGTACTACGTTGAGGTGGTATAGATTTACATGGGAAAGCCCGTACGGCCTACGGCAAAGGACTGAACTTATACATGGAAAGAAACATACGAGTTAGGAAAACCTATGTACGCGATATATTAGGTTGACATGGACCATTTCATGACTTTGGTCAAGGGACATTTTATAGTTAACTCATGACACGGGTTGGGGTACTAGTAAGGGAGGTGCAGAGCAAATATACATGATAGATACCTTGGGATATTATACTTGATAGAAACCTGACGATGTGATACTTTGATTTACCTTGACACCGTAGTTTATCATGATACCTTAGTTTATCTTGATACCGTAGTTCACCCTGTTATCTTGGTTTAGTTTATCTATCTTGTCGTCATCCTTATGTTTATTTTCAGTTTATGCATGTCATGTTACCTTTACCTGTTTTTATGCTGGAAGTAGATAGGACTTACCAGTCTTTAGGACTGACCCCGTTTTCTTTCGCCTCTTCGTCTTCCGTTCCCCCCCAGGTTTTCAGGGAGGAAATACTGTTGTTAGTTCGGACCTCTTCTGCATGAGGTTCATCATGTATGGCTTGAACTTCCATGGGCTATGGCTGCTTTACTGCTTTACTTGGGGAATAATTTATGAAAAGGTTTATTGCTTCTTTACTATTGCAAGACAGGTTTCTATGTAATCTGTTGTAAAAAGGCTTTACTGTTTATAAAGAAATGAAAATTTGTTTTACTTCCGCTGTTTTATATGTTCTGTCTTGTAATATTTCTGTGCATGTTTACCAATAATGCCCCTCCAAACCTAGTGCATTCCTTTGTGAGTGACCCCGGCGGAGGTGGGGTGTTACATTTTACATTAAACATGTCATCACACGTTACTGTGTATCAAGTGGTTTGCTTTCTGATTCCCAAAATTTTCCGAAAACATGGTCTTCCCAAATTTGATTTTAGAAACTTGGATATCCACATTTTAATCCCAACTTAATTAGAAGCCACCTCATTTTGAAATTGCCTGCACCCATTCATTTCAGAATTCGCTCCATACTTTGATAGTTACTTCTCTCCTGTTCACGCAACTAACTCCTCCCCATACACATCTTCTTCTTCAGTTAATAATGCCTGCTCCCGATAACTACGCCATGTAATAAAAAACTCCACCGTGTATCAGATTTCCGAAACACCCAAGCACAGAACTTCACCTCCTACCTTACACCGCATCATGTCTACACCAAAGCCGCCTCCCTCATGTTCTTCTCTCTTCAGCAAATACCCCTTCTCCTCTGATTGAAAAACACAGCGCCCCTCTGTAATACACTCAAAGCCGCACCCTCCTCAAATAGAACAAATACATGAACCCCAAAAACAAACAACTCCTCCACATGATACTTCCATCTCCACCCTTCCGCCTTCTACACCACGTTGCAACTCTACGTGACCCCTGCTCCCATTAAATAAACCCGATCCTTGTCTGGTTCTCATTTTTATTTCGAGTTCGTGATGATATTATGTGGATGGGTTTTTGATGAGTTCGCTGAAGTGAAGAAATGCGGTTTTAGATGGAAGATTGTTTTGCGAAACAAAGGGAGGCTGTGTCCCTATTTATAGAAAAGAAATGGAGGGGATAAGAACAACATCAATTTTCTCTAGTATAAGGTAGGCATGTGTCTTGGACTCTAGTGGAGTAGCTGCTCTCTGCATCGTCTCTTCCATTGACATGATCTAGCAGAGGATCTGGGTTCTTGTGTGAGTTAAGTGAGTAGGTAGCTAGGTTGATTCGTTCTTGCTTAGAGATGAAGGCATAGGATTTATAGGTGTGGGTGTTCCTTAGTTAGTTGTGATTTGATTTTTGCGCATGGTTCAGACATAAGTTGTTGTACCAAGGCGATACAGTAAAATTAGATACTGTTGCCTTTTTCTTTTTGGCTATAAAGAGATGAGCTGTGTTGAAATTTCCAAGGGTGTATAATTATCTTTAATGTCTTGGCATATCTAAAGATTTCAAAATTTTATAACGTACAGATTTTTACAAGACTGGACGATTTATCCAAAATCTTGGCACATCCAAAGTCAGAAGGTGCTCATATGGTTTTGCAGTAATTTGGTACTAGTGAATCGTAGGATAGATATTTGGTAACGTAGCATGTGGGAGATTTATTCATGCAAAAGAAACGCTGATTGCACCCTGTACCGAGATTGTAACCAGGACAAGACGAAACAAAAATAAATCCACAGTTCATGACCAATATCTTACTTCCCAGATTTGAACTGTGATTTTCAGGATTTCCAAACGATACGCAGATGTTGATTGATTTGTTTAAATGAGAGTGACTACGGATTTTTAGTTTAAAGTTAACATACCCTATTATATAATATTCCATCTGCATACGACTTGCTATCGATGAAAATAAAAATATCATTGTGTCCAGCACTGTGTCACGATCCCAAAAATATAATAATATCGGTAGATTAAACTTATATTGTGAAATCCCAAAATGCTGATATAGGGTGTAAAATACTCCAAATAAAAAGTTGCTTATTTTGCGAATTAAAATTACGGTAAAATTCTAAAAATTAAATTATGACTAAGCCTCAAAGGTCTTGTACAAATTCGAAGCCAATATTTAATTATATTTAAATAAATCGTTATGGCGTATAAACGATTCCACATCGACTATTTCGAAATTTGATTTGGACGTAAAATAAATTCTATAATACGAAAACTCAATTTTTCTCTTTCATTAGAAAAATATAATCAATTAGATTCATACGCTTCTTATTTCACAGAACTCCGATGTAAAATAGATTCTGTATGATCAATTGAAGTTCAAATTCAATTTTTACGAACTACCGCGTTGTTTTGAGTTCGTTTTATAATTTAAAATATAAATATAAACACTCAGTCGTCGTTTAATTAACGATTTCGATATTAAATTCCATTAATAAAATATTTAAAATAAATTTAAATATTCTAATCAAATAGCTGAAAAATCTAGGTCATTACAATATGCAAGAATTCTGCAATACTTGCACAGATGTATGCAAGAAAATCAACACGATGCATAACAGAAATACTTGCATGGATGCATGCAAGAAAATTCAAATACGTGCATACTATTATGCATTTAACTACAGTTACGTTGTTTTATTTTTCGTTTTTGATGGTTTTTTTATTTGATTTTTTTACGTTGACGTGTTTTATTTAAATATGAATTTACGTGATTTTTTTATATTTTTTTATTTACTAAATTCTCGAAAAATAGGGACTAAATTTACAGTAAGTTTTGGACTGGATGTGAGCCTAATTTTGAAACTTTATAGGGACCTATGCCAAATGGACCCTAATATATATATGTCCAAATTATAAATTAAAAATAAAGAGGGAGAATTCATATTTTGAATTGAAAATAAGATCAGGGGGGACAAAGTATATTGTATATATCGAATATGATGAAGACATTAAGGAACATATTGAATAAAATAAATAACTCAGCAACGCAGCTTTATTGGTCGTTCCATCCTCGAAGGGCTCGACCTCCCCCCTTAAGGGGTGTCGAACACTGGACAACCCAATAAATCTACGTGGTTAGGTTTTTTTAGGGATGTATTAAAATAAAAGACTTGGATTAATTCTAATTAATCCAACGGTGTATGCTCACACCAGCAACTATATATAACCCCTCCTATTACACTATGAAACCCTAATCATTCTCTATCCTTGCCTCCATGCTGCCTCTCCACCATTGCTAAATTTTAGAGAAAAATAAAAGAATAAGGTTAAGGTTTTCTTCTATTTTCTTTAACTCTATTCTTAATCTCTCTCTATTCTAATTCATATGAGTTTACTATTCTGGAATTTGGCATAAACACATATATATATATATATGTATATATATATATATATATATATATATATATATATATATATGTGTGTGTGTGTGTATGTATATGAGATTCTAATACATGTCTCTTATATATATAATTGGGAGGACTATTGGAGCACATTTGACCAACAGATTAAAGCACATATCTGGATTACTACAGATTTCTCTCTATTCTGCCTAGATCTGTGAGTGGAATATAGTTTACTTAGGCATATTCAAATTTTTATTAGTTTATCTTGTTGAAAGATATGCCTAGGAGGATTTGAAAATTCAATAAAATAAACATTAAAACCCCCCAAATCCTCTATCTTGTAATTGCGTATGACTTGTCATGATTATTTGGGTTTTATGTACTTTTGATTTTGATGCTGGATTAAAGATGAAAAGGGTGTTGCTACTATTACTTAAATTTTATGTAATTCACCTTTATTATCATTTGATTGTAACCTAAAAAGGTTTGGATTTGATTGTTTTATGATTTGAATCGGGTTTGGATCCTATTTTGGATCTATACACATTCACAATTGAAATAGGTAAAATGTAAACATTTTTATGTAGATAACACCAAACAGGGTGAATTGGATAAGATATGAATTTTAAACATACATATGTATAATACTTTATTTTTAATTCAGTATTGTAGTCATTTCTACATGCCTATAATGCAAGTTGAAATTGTATGTATGTTTTTCCATCCACTACTATTTGTTATCTTGTCATCATGCTATCATGCCTGTGTTGTAGCGGTAAAATATGGAAAACCTAACTTGTATACCCTGAATTGGACAAATTGACAATTTCCACCTCATTAGAATGTTTCACCATTTATACGAATATTTACGTTATTTAGGCATTATTATTATTATACTTATATAAACGTAATCAATGTAATTAACGCTGCATTAAAGTAATAAATGCGGTTAGGTTAGATTCGAATTTGAAATGTCCCCATAATAAATATATTTGTTTGCTTGTGTGTGCATATATAGAATGGCTTTAAATGTGTGTATATATATATAAATAGTGACAAATAGACACGAGGCTAGTTTCCATTTGTAGTAGAAGTCTGCCCGGAACCGAAAGGCAATTTCAGCAACCACAAGTGCACCCAACTAATGTGAGATGTCTAGGTGCCATGAACCATTCAAAAACTTAGTACTCTAAACATGAGGTTAAACCAAATTGCAGTAGAAGCTTGCCCAGAACCGACCGGCATATCCAGCATCTACAGGTGTACTGTTTAATGTAGGAGGTCTAGTGTGTGTGTGTGTGTGTGTGTGTCTATATATATAACTATATATATAAGTATGTTGT
The DNA here is from genome assembly GCA_030737875.1 of Allium sativum. Lineage (NCBI taxonomy): Eukaryota > Viridiplantae > Streptophyta > Magnoliopsida > Asparagales > Amaryllidaceae > Allium > Allium sativum. Next base: position 1,036,595,746 of record CM060916.1, on the reverse strand, counting down.
GTGAAAATAGGCAGGTTTACTATGCCTTGAGAAGGTCTTAAGTGGCCGACTCAATTTTTATCTAGTTTGGGTCTTAAGTGGTTAGGACTAGGATCCCACCGAAGGTTTATTCCTTCGAGAGGAACCAAAGTTATGGGACCCACCCTAATTAGATTTGAAGTAGGACTTTGGGCCCTCCTTCTCTAAAAGTGGTTAGGCGTAAAAAGGTAATGGAGTAGGGTAGTTCACGTTGATTACCACTTCCTCTAGAAGCTTATAAGGGCTCAACTAGGGACAAAGTGGTAATTGAAAGATATGTAGCCATTGCATGCTCACCAATTGTCTAACGGAAGTCTTAAGCAACATAGGTGCCTTACCAGGTAATATCAGTTAAGTAGTAATGTTTGCAATACTACTTCTCATATTACAAATGAGAGTATAGACTTAAGAACGTTAATGTATTAGGATGAGGTCTTAAAGGGTTAGGGTTCCACCTCAGGGTTATAAGACATCATAAGAATCCACCTTTAATAGGGCCATAAGTGATCGACAATGCCAACTTGCTGGGTCTTTATCCTAAAACACTAATGGGCGGTTGACTTGGGTATCCATCCCATTGGTTAGATACTTGGTGTTTGTTTAAATACTGTGTGCCGTGTAGACATACCTTGACATATGTAATTAACTTGCTAAAAATATAGGGTATGGACATTAAGTAACACTACATTTCAGTCACACAGCATTATGTTCTGACCCCTCTCCACAACATATCCAATAGGTCAGTAGATGGTGTCACCACAACAAAAACCACTTTTTCACAACATGCAACATCAATTGCAGTAGACCAATTGCAACAGGCCCGTGCCTATTGGTATAGCCGTAGTCGTAAAAAGTCCGCAACATTTTCCGCTTGTTGCAAAAAGACGTTGCGGTATATTTTTTTTTGCAATTGGCCTTTGGTGTTGCAACATATCATTTTGCAACAACAAATGATAATTGTAAACCTATAATAGGCATTTGACAAACAAGATACTACAACTATTCTTGACAATTGCAGCATGATTATTTGCAACACTACATGATCATTGCAAAACTCAAAAAAAAAAAAAACTATTTGCCTACTATAATACACCATCATCTGCATTGAACAATGTAAGAATAAAAGCATATATTATCAAGAAATAAATAAACCTACATTATCAAGAAATAACAGATATTTTATTTCAATAAAAATATAATACTACAAACAATTGCAACAAAAATTCACAACATTTTCATACATTATTCACATATACAATAATTTCTATTCTTTCCTATAACACATTTTCTGAAAATACAATTTTTCTGATGTCCTTCTGAAACTTTCCATGATGAAACATTTCAAGCTGTATAGTTTGAGGGACTCCTTCAACTCTTTCTCTACTTCACTTCCATCAGATTCGATATGTTAAAAAATCCAAAAAGGAAGGAACAAATTATGCAACTATAATCATATTCATATATATAATGAATAAAATAAGAACTAAAATTATAAAATATGTCTACAAATGTTACAAGGACACAAATTGAAAGTAATATCCAATCCGAGCTATGGTTTCTCTAATAACGCAGCTGATGTAATTTCTGGAGTAAATTATAAAGTCATGGACATACCTGTTAGATTACCATCTCAAAAGACACCTGTTGATAAGCCCAACCCAAAATAAGGAGTTAGTTTACTATCATGGAATCATGTCAGCCAATATCTTTTCACATGCAATGACAATATGCCAAATGTTTTCTGCATAACATAAGTAATACAAAGAGAAGGGGGAGCCAACAGTATACTCAAAAAATTTCTATTATAATGTTTCCTGCAAACTTCCTGGGAAGGATTTTTTTAATAACTTGCATCTTGGAGTGAACTGTTTTGTAGTTTTTCAATTTAAAGGGAGGGTTTTACAAAAGTTCTTGGGACTTATTTACAATGTTTAACTGTTGTTATTACTAATAATTTCTTTCATCAAAGTTACAAAAAAGAATCTTTACCTCGTTCATTACCCGAGCATGATATTCCAAAGTATAAAATGTAAATTGTATTACCTTATTCTGCCATCCAGCATGGGCAATGCTATAGCTGGTGATGTCTTACCGTGGCTAGTGGTGACCCGAAAAGATAGGCTCTTCCCTGTCATGTACGCGTTGCTCCGCCAGTTCTGCTCTTAGTTACATGACATTGCCTGCCACCCTGTCTTTGATCACTTTATTGAGATAGGGTGTACGTTTCCTACACCACCTACATTGCGGATCCGCACTAGGTTGAAGTAATCATGTCCGTTGATCATGTATCTTGTCCCTTCTTTTTTCAATTATGGTACTCTGTCGTTTTGGTTGAAGTTTTAGCATACATTGTGTAAAAAGACTACACTATATATGCTTTTAAAAATTCAAGATAATAAATCTCGAATACAGATATATCTCCAACATGAAAAAAAATTAATATCTATTACTCTTACTTGCTCTATAATCCTGTATAAATAAGATTTATTGACATACTTTTATTTTTCTGGTAAGTTTGTCAAAATTTTGCTACATAAATTGTAATAACCCGGAAAATCTAAGCCTGTTTAAAATTTTTGTTTTGGCGATTTTAGCGAATTTTGAATATTTAAAATGAATTATTTTAAATATTATCGACGAGAAATTTATTTTGAATATGATTCGAATGTATATATTATATACGTCGTCGTTAGAATATATAATAATTATATATAATTATAAAAGGAATTGAAAATGGCGCGGTAGTTCGATAATTCGATTTCAAACTTCAATTGAATGTACCGGGTGCAAAACAATCCGGATTTTAGTGAAACCAAAAATAATAGGATCTAATTGAGAATATCTTTCCAACGAATCCGAAAAATCGAAATTTCATAGCGGGAATCAAAAGATATGTCCAGTTGAAAATTCTGAATAGTCGCTATGGAATTCAGGCCCTTAAAAAATGGGAATTTTGCAAACGACCTCGGATTTCGACGAAACCACTTTTGTTGGATCCGTGATGTCAAATTATTGCTAGATTCCAAATTTCATAATTTTTCGAATCAATATGTGAGCGTGGCAAAGGAAAACGTGTTTTGACCATTTCAGTTGAATTTAATCGACTGGAAAATGACCATTTTTCCAATGGCCTCAAAATTCAACGAAACTAGTTTTGTTATGACCGTATCGTTAATACGAAGCTAGAAAATATTTTTCTGCAATTTTTCGAGTTCGTATGCGACCCCAGTAAATTGAAATACGCGTTCAAATTCAATATATAGAGTTATACGTTGATTTTAACAGAAACTGATCGAAACGGTCGAAACAGCTTGCGATACATATCCCATTGTGTTCGGAATGGGGGTAATTAGCTATGGACGACAGGCGGTGGGCCTCGTTTTGAGGTCGAAAATAAAAGTTGCTTTTTGGTGAAAAATAAAATAAAATAATTAAATAATTAATAAATTAAAAATAAAATCTCCTTTCCCTTTTACTCTGCCCCCCCTTATTTTGATTTTCAATCGATTATAAAGTAAAAAAAAAATGAATTTGATTCAAATAGAAAACGAAATGAATTTGATTCAAATAGAAAACGAAATGAATTTGATTTGAATAGAAAATGAATTTGATTTGAATAGAAAATGAATTTGATTTGAATAGAAAACGAATTTGAATTGAATCGAATAGAAAACCAATTTGAATTGAATCGAATAGAAAACCAATTTGAATTGAATCGAATAGAAAACCACTTTGAATTGAATCGAATTGAAAACGAATTCGAATTGAATTTAAAACGAATTGAAATGAATTCAAATTGAATTGAAATTTGAATTGAATAGAAATGAATTTGAAAATGAATTTATAAGGAAAGATTCAATTTTGATTTGAATTGAGATGGAAGTTGAAATTGTTTTTGAAACGAATTTAAAACGATTTATAAAATTCGTTTTAAATAGAAATCGACGAAATATATATTATATATATTATATATATATAATATAATGGCCTGAATAGAACGCGCCGCGCTGCGGCAGTTCGTGAATTTCGACCATTTATTTAAAACGGACATTACGGGAGATCCGACCGTCGGATTCTCCTAAAACCAGAACCGTTGGGTTCATATCGAAAAGAGCTTTCTAACAAATATTAGAAATCTGAAATCTAACAGTTGGATTTGGAGATACGTCCAAATCAAATTTGAAAAAGGTCGCTGTAAGTGCAGTTCGATGGCCATTGGTGGAAATCGACTGTACGGGCCTTGTTAAAATTATTAAAAATATCAATAATTTGTGTAAAATCATAAGAAATGATTTGAGAAAAATTAGGGTGAAAAACTCCATATTTGAAAAGATAAAAATGGATTTTTATCGAAATGAACTAGTTTTGAACCAAATTTAAAACCCAATTATTTTTAAATAAATAAATTAGATTTAAAAAGGGGTTTTAAATAATCGGAATTTCTAATATATTTGATTGGATATGAAATGGGTTTATCGTGAACAGTGTTTTAAATAACACTAGTTCTTTAACCCGATAATAAATAGAATGTGATTTGGGTTTGTCGTGAACTGTGGTTTAAATGACACTAGTTCTTTAACCCAGTAAAAGGAGTTTTAATGAATCTGCAATTAGATTGAAGCATGAATTGATAATCTAAATTATTAAATTTAGAAAATAAGCGAGGATGGAGTATCACCAGTTTTGCTCCAAAGCGATAGTTAAATCTTTAATTAGATTTGAACGTGAAAAGGGTAATTAATTTTACCGACAACACTGTGGTGTTAGATATGGGGTATTACCAGTTTTGCTTCATGGGATGAATAGGTTGGGATTGGGAAATAAAATAAATAATTACTTCGGTGTGGTTCGCTAATCTCGACTAGTTTTAGAAAACCATAATTTGGTTTGAAACGACATCAAAAGGAAGATTAAGGATAAATTTTAAAGAATTTATCTTGGATAAAATTAATGGGAGCCTTCCCTGAGAATATGAATTGGAATGAGGCGTATGTTGTGTTTGTGTAACATTTGTTTTTAATATACGCGGGTTGTTCGGAAAGGCCGGGTTTATACCCATTCTGAGTAACCGATTCGACGATATGTCGAAGATGAAGACGGTGGTCGAAGACCGGAAGTCTTCACATCGTTTGGATAATTGCTGACGATCCTGATTGGGCTGTACACCCAAGAGGATGGAAATAGTTGGTGGTCGTCCAGACGTACTTGGAGATGGATGGATACGCGAGGAAAGTGCCTCCGGTTTCGTTCAGACCCAGAACGAACTTGTAAATGGATTGTGTGTCTGACATTGGATTTTATTCTGTGTTGATTGATTTCTATTAAATATATATCTGTTTGGCGGCGGAGAATTTATTCTCTTGCTTAACGCCCTTCTCTGAGATGTACGAGCTTAGAGGTTATATATCGATAGATATCAATCGCATGGCATGAATTGCCTGTGTGGCACACAGAGTTGCATGGATCAAGGCTTCTGTTGAAAAGCAAAGTCTTGTGGTTGATGATCAAAGCACGGCCTTTGTGGCATAGCTTTGTGTATAGCGTGAATTCGCGAGCCTTACACCTCGGTATGAGTCAAAAAGGGGATACGGACCGCTGGGAGAGCACGGCGTTTCTTTCTAGCTTTGGTGGTGTCAGTGACTTACCAGCCCTGACATTTATATACTTTTCACCTTTGTGGTTGTTGGAATGAGGCGCCTCGATATTAGGTCTGTAAGGACCGGGAAACGTGTGTTCAGGCATAATTAATCCTCTAACGTAATTGAGGACCGGCCCAGCCGAATCCAGGGTTGCCCAGAGTGTGTAGTCCCGAGGCATTTGCTAGAGTGTCTCGAAGCGGAGAGGAGCTTTCCCCTTGCCTCGACTCATGACGGAAATCCAATTTCCAATACGTGTAATTCGGTTTTAATTGTAGAACTAGTATGGCGACATAGTAGATGGTAGCTATGCCGCCTATGATTGATATTTATGATTGAAAATGTTTTGACACTATACACCTATAATAGTATCAATTAATGTGTTTTAAACGTATCAAGCATGCTTTGGCTGTTATAAGGGAAAACCCTATCCTCCGGATTGCGTTGCATTTGTGTGATGGGACCTGGGTCTTATAACAACTTCATTATTCTTTATTTATCATTGCGCTGTTTGTTCTGTGCACTGGTATTCTTGGGAGGAAACCCGTTCCGTGTATACGGCGTGGTCTTTTGATTTACCTAACTTTAAAACCAATATTATTAACTGTTTTAGTTCTCACACCAGTCACATGACTGACCTGGAGTTTATTGTTTTAACCTAAACTTTGGGTGCCCCTATTTTCCGCACGGGCAGCTAGTAGTTTTGGTTTTGCAGATTTATATTCACAGGATCCTGGTTTACAGCTGGAATGATATCCGGAAAGCTCTGTATCCGTATATCACCTTCAGTTGTGCATTGAATTATTTTCCGCTGCTATGTAATTTATTGTAATCTCTGATAATTATCGAATGTAATTTATTCATTTATACTCTGTATATTCTTGTATCTGATGGAATTGCTGTAATAACAATGAAATGTTCTTCCGTCTGCGTTCTATTTCGTCTTGTTCTCAAACGATCAGGGGTTTCGAACGTCTAGATCGGTTTAACGACTGATTCGGATCGAGCGAAATTCCCGGCCGTCACATAAAAGCTGAGTTATCTTGATACTACTTACGTTCCAGTGATTTATAAGTTCAGATAAATACAAGCAGTTCAGGTTCTTTTAATGTTACATGTGGACCATTACTTTATCAATCTGCTAAATATAACTTATGCGAACACATTTATTGCATGTAGACGATATTCTTGTTCTAACTTATGTTAACACATCCCTAATGCAAATTATATACATGCTTTATTTAGCTAACCTTTTTCTTTTTTTTGGATATTTCTTCAATATCCAATTGGCATGAACAGTATTTTATGCCAACTGACCACTACACCAAACAATCACCACTTCAATACATCAACCTAACATTCATCCATCACCAAGCACCAGCCTTTACAACTAAAAGTAAGACAATAACCACTTTTTTCAGAAAAAGGGATAAAAGTCTTTGATATCGATCTATGAAAACAATAATGATAGTTCAAATATTAAGGAAAACAAAGATGAAGCAAACATGAACACTCATGGAAAATAAAATTAAAAATTTTGCTAAAGTATATTGATTAATGAAAGATTCAAGAAAGTATAATCTGTTTTGTAGCTTTAAAAAGATTGACAGTTAAGTAGATTTAAAAGAAATATTTATTGCAAAAGGAGTTCTGCTTTTGAAATTAAGGGAGGAGGAAAATACGTTTAATAATAGTCTACTAATGACAAGAATGACTTAATGAATTAATGGCAGAATCAAAGTAATAGAAAAACGAACAAATCCCTGAACCTATTGACCAAATCGAAGTAATAGTTCCTTGTAATATAACTTGTAAGTATCTATGTGTAACACTCCGAATTTTCTGAAAATATTAAAATTAACAAATTCAAGAACACTTAATTTTTAGAAGAAGAATTAAGTGAAATGGGTTGCACTATTACATTTATCTCAAAACTTTGGTCAAGATAGACATTTGGTTTGCACAAAATGGATACCTTATGAAGAAGTTATTAAGCCTTGAAGTTCGTATGCATATGAGAAATATATATATATATATATATTAAATAAATATGCAAAAAATTTCAAAATAGCGAATCGGGAAGGGGAATAAGCGAACCAGCCAATTTTTAGGTCGACCCGAGCCCTGCTGGGTCGACTAGGGGTTGACTCAGGGTGTTTGGCTGTCAACCCGTGGGCCAATTCTCTCTAAGGCAGATGTGGCATCTGATTGGTTCTGATGGACTTCTTGCTGAGTCATTAGGGCAGATGTGGCTATTCTATCTTGTCTGAATGACTTTGATTTGCTCTAGGTTAATCTGACGGTTCCTATCAAATCAAACTTCTATATAAGCAACCTAATACCTCAACCCAAAATCATATTAAAAATCAAACCGAGAGTCGTCATGCTGCCGTTGGACAACCTCGAGTAGCCGCCGTTCAACTTGAAGAAAATTAAAAGAGACAAACCAAATCAAATCAAAATTAAACTAAAACAACGATTATCTACATCAAAGGCGAGCATTTCAACTTCATAATACAGATTCCAGAAATCAAGATTGTCTTTTGTAAGTGTAGTTATCTTTTAGATGTAAATAAATTTAAGATGTGATTTGATATAAAGTGAAAAATAGAAGTATACCGTGTTGTATAATATTGACGATGCAAACTCATGTTTGTTTCTTGTGATGATTTTATCATGAATTGTCTTGGAATGTTTGTGGCTTATTGGACTTGGTGTTGGATCTATTAAAGATTGAGAATGAAACTATCAATATCATATGCAAGTTATATGTTTCATGTTAAGATCTACATATATATGTTTATATGATTAATCCAAGTTGTATGTATTATGTTAGATCCAAGTCAAGATCTACATATATATATATATATATGTATATATTCATATGCTTTATGTTAGATCCATATGCCTATATATATATATATATATATATATGTTCATATGCAAGTTACAAGTTTTATGTTGGATCCATGTCAAGATCTATCTAGGTTCATATGATTTGTGCAAGTTATATGTTTTATGATAGATCCAAGTCACGATCTAATTATACATATGTTCATATGCAAGTTACATGTTAGATCCAAAACTAGATCTATATTTATATGCATAATTGTAAAGTGGACTTATGCAAGTTCACCTTGTTAGATCTAGTTCACACCTATATGTTAATGTAAAAATTATACATGTCTTGGGATTGGACATGTCATGATTATGTCATATGCTAGTTTATAATTGAGGTTATGTTCACACATGCCTAGATCTAAATATTAACATGTTTTAGGCTTATGATTATCTAAGTCTAAATTATATGCAAGTTCATGTGACATGTTAAATTATATGAATAAAGTTTTATGCAAAATTTACATGTTTGGTTGAATCTATATTATGCATGTTCCCTTCTTTACCTCTTGTTTATAAATTGGGCTAATATGCGGGCCCAATGACTTTATGTGATAAATACAAACGAACAAACGGGGGTAACGTTGGGATAGTTTTTAAATCAAAACATGTTAATAATGTAGGTGGGCACAAAACCATGTAAATGGTTAAGGCCATGAATGGTAAAATTTATACCATTAGTCTTGAACATAATTAAAATATGTGACATGAAGCACTTATAGAAAATTCACATATGTAAAATGTAAAAGATGAATATGCCTAAACCGAGGTTAGACTAAGTTATGGTGTAAACCTGCCCAGAACCGACCGGCACATCCAGTAACCATAACAATACCTGTCTAATGTGAGAGGTTAGTGCATCAAGCCCAGAAAGACCCGAGGTTAGACTGAGTTGTGGTGTAAAACTGCCCGGAACCGACCGGTACATCCAGTAATCACACCAATACCTGTCTAATGTGAGTGGTTGGTGCTTTAATTAATTAATTAATTAATTAAAGCTCATGAACAATCAAGCTAGAAAAGGTGAGGTTAAGTAATTAAGGGGACACTTAACCAACTTAACATATTAACAAGACAAGATTGGTGGGGTTAACTAATTGAGGAAACACTTAACCAACTTAACATGTTAACTAGACAAGATTTATAGGGGTTAAGTCAAACCAAGGATACTTAACCAATTTAGCATGTTGACTAGAAAAATCCTAGTAACGGGGACCTATTTCAGCAGTAACCCACATGGATGTATCAAGGTACCCTGAACTAGGCAGGGTTGGGCATGATTACTGGGCTGAATATAAGCGGTCAAAAGGGCGGCGGTTAGGTGCGTCAGTGTAGGTTCCGACGGAGTACGGGCGTGCACGGGCTCCGGAGTGGAAAAAGCAGGCACTGGGCACCAGTCGTACACTTGTGCATCTTTGAATCGTGTCAGGGTTTCATTATAGGACTTGATACACCCTATACTGGAACCAACACAAGTACTTGAAAATCACATTGGGCCGCATGACACCTGGAATACATGAATGCGAGTAGGAGACGATTAATACATGAATAATATCACTTTATCATGAACATACATTGCTAGTTAAACAGATCTTAGTGGGTGCAGAGAAGTAAAAGTGGGTGCGATAGCCAAATCTAGTTAAATCTTACTTTACCTCGTTTTAGGACTACCCTATCCTTGTGGTATCATTCCAAGTTCAGTTTATTCATGTCGTAGTCTTTTACTTGTTTACACACTATTAAATAACTGGGCTTACCAGACTTATGTCTGACCCATTTTCCTTTCGCTTCTTTTCTTCCGTTTCCCCCCTCCCCCCGGTCCGCTGGGAGGAAACACTTCTGCTTAGTCCAGGTTAGCCAAAGTTGAAGACCTTAGATGTAAGGGTTGGACTTTCCTTTTTGAGCTATGGATATGGTCAAGCACTCATTGGGGATTTATGTCATTTTATTTTCAGTATTGCTTCTTTATGTTTTCAAGACAGATGAAAAGTTGTAATAATTTGGAAGGTTGAAACAGTTGTTGAATTGTTGTGTTGAACAAGTATTTATGAAATAATATTGATCTTTTTCCGCTGCGTAAATTTTCTGTCTTGTAATTTATCAGTATCTTGTACCATAAAACGCTGCACCAAAGTTAAGGCATCCCCTTTGAGAGTGACCTTAACGGAGGTGGGGTGTTACACTTGGTATCATAGCTAAAGGTTACCAGATCGGATAAATTTTTTGAAACTATCTTTTTAAAAAGAAGTCATAAAGAAGCATTTTCAAGAAAAATTGTTAATTTAAAAAGGCATAATCCCCGAAGCCATATGCACTATCTTTCTATCCTTCGTTTTGAATCTTTCCTTTTTGTTTCAGCATGTCTGGGGATCTTAACCTTCCAGAGGGTGTACCATACCTTGCTGGTTCAGGAGATACCTAGAAGCTAGGGCCAATGACGCAGGCCCAGCAGACATTCCTCCTCCCCCAGCTGCTCCTTGTAATGGCTGGATTTTTCAAGCATCTGATATCTATTTTAATAAGGAAATTTAAATATATTTGAGTTGCTCAACCAATTAAAATGTGTATAATCACCTATATATATGTATATACATATATGGTTTGCACTAGAACTTAACTTATATAAGGTATGTTTAATATTTATATTATAACAAACTTAAGCAAAACATTTGTGACAAAATTTCTAACTAAGAGAAGAGTGAGAATATTGGCAACACAAAATAGTGTAACTAAATCCTATTTACAACTAGCATATGGAAGTTAGCATACAAAAGCAAACAAGATCCAAACCCATCATTAAGTAGTGGATTAGGACCTAATCCCATCATACATATATGTCTGCGGCTAAAATGATAAGTGCAAACAAAATATCCAAGAGAAGAATAATCATTCTTTATCTTGACAAGAATGGGTAAGTTTGCATTTAATGAAAGTAAGCTAGGCATTTAATGAAGGTGTAAGGGCTTACGTACTTTGAAGAGAGAAGTAAGGGTTGGTAGAATTATCTTTTGTGCAAGGTACTTCATTTTTGCTGTAACAAATATGCACCATTCGAAGATAGACAAAGAGGGGGTAGGTAGGAAACAAAAGCTTTTTGCTGTAGGAAACTTGAGAGGAAATTGCCTATAAATACACATCCAATTCCATGCATTTTCTCTTTACTGAAATACAAGAAAGTGCTGAAGTTATAATCCTTTTACGAACAAGAATTCAGGAGCTTTAAACAAGTGAGTAATCACTCACTTAAGTCAAGATGATTTGCAAGTTACTGTAAACTGTTTTGTGTGTTTCATATTTATATCATCATTTGCAAGTATACCATGATTGTTATCACCTTATAGATGTTAAAACACCCTGCTTAGATCATCTGTAAAACTATGTATGCAAGTGTTATTCACAATAGAAATGGTAATGAGTTCATCAATTATTGATCAAAGAAACCAAGACAGTTTTGTTTACTGTCAAAAACAAACCCTTGTAAAATGAAATATACCTTGATGATCTCAAACGCAAGCTATACAAGCATATGTATGAGTTAACTCATATACGAAAATATATATATACACATTTTAGCAAGAACCAAACCTCATCTATATATGTTTGAAACAAGAAAACAGAAGGAACATATGGTTCTCTGTCTCAAACTTAATCACCAAATTTTCAAACATCATAGAAATGAATTACAGGGTTATAGATGTAATCGTAGCACTAAATAATGATTTTTAAAAGTAATTTCATGGTTTTTATTGTTGAGATGAGCGAGATAGAAGGGGACAAATGAAGATGGCACTTTGACCAAATTCCGACGATCGGTGACGATGATGGTCGGGGCGTGGAGCGTGAAGGAGCTGGTCACATTGGGGAACACGAGAAAAATGCCCCATGATTTTTCGAGTGAGTGATTCGAGCTGTCGAGCTCGATTTATGTTTTGAGAGGCAAATTGGGTTCATCGGTTTGGAGGCGATGTACGGGTCCCACGGTGGTGCGAGTTGGCCGAGGCTGGGCGTGGAGCGGCGTTGGGACATGGCGAAGCTGACGGCGGCGGTGCGAGGTGCTCCGGCGGTCTGAGGCGATGGGTCGAGCTCGGTTTAGGTGGACTGCTTTTTGAAGCAGTTTACTGGAAGTTGGGTGCAGTGGCGAAATCGAGGAGGAGGCGACGTACGGTGGTGGCCAGGCATCCGTTGGGGTCAGTGGAGGAAGTGGAGTTTGTGGGTGGTGGTTCGGTGGTGGCACGGTGGCGTGGGGAGGCATGCACGTGCACAGCCGTGCACGGTGTACAGGCGAGTTTGAGAGCAAGAAAATGGCGAAGGAAGGGAGTGGCTAGGCACGAGTGATCCACCATGTCTTTGACGTGATCAAGAGGTTGGTAACGAGGCTAGTAAAGTGGTTGGTTAAGTGAGAAAACCAGATTGGTTTGGCAAGAGAAAATCAACGATTTCCCTTGGTAATCACACGATTTTGAGATGCCAATATCGACTTGGTAAATACAAGCGAGAATAGAGTTTTAAAGGCAAGAATTTTATTAAATCGAATTTAATTAAATTTAATAAATAAAATTAGTCAGTAATTAATTAATTTAAATAAAAATAGAGTTTTTATTTAATATGGCGTAAACCAGTGGAACCGTCAAGACGACAGTGAGGTCCCAGAATCGAAGTTGTTCGAAGAAGTTCGTCGAGTTAGAACTTGAGTTTTAAAAGATAATTTAATTTAAATAAATTATAAAACAATTTATTTAAGTTTAAATAAAAGAAAATAAATATTTGACAAATCAAATCGGAGTATAGAACATCGTCTAACAGTCGATGACAAGCGAGATAAAACACCGTGTGCGTAGCACGGGCTTTTTCTATACACTTTCAAATATTGATCAAAACTGTATAACATCTTGTGTATGACACACACACTTTAACTATACAATTGAAAGTGATATTTAAGATATCCAGATATGAACCCGAGAATTTTATACTGTATATATAATTATAAATACAGGATGTGCAACTGAATTAAAGACAGTAAGCTGATAATAAATTATCGACTATAAAAGATATTTTGTACATCGTTTCGAAGAGTCCGGAATTTACATTCCACTTCGACTCGAATTATACGACGTATACCAGAAATCGATAAAGATGAAGAATGCAAGCACTATTCCAAAATAGTATTGACGGTCTGTTCAATCCCAGAACAGATCCGAATAGTCGGATATCTGACAACGTATATCGATCAGATTTTACAAATCAACTTTACATAAGTGTATTATGTTGGTGGCGGAGAGATTCGTTTCTTTAGCCTTATACCCAGAATATATTTGTGGAAACAAATGAGTGATCTGTCAGATAGGACAGTGTGACATTCAAAGTCGTTGAAGAATAATCCGTGAAACGGTAAACGTGACTTCAAACCTCACAACCCGGAAAGACAATAGTTGGGCTAGGCAGCATGGCTAGTTGGGTCATACCCAAGAAGGGTATATTATCACCATCTAGAGTAATTCCTTTTGTTTCTAAATCTATATTCACCTCTGTTACCTTCGGTAATCAGTGGGTCATTCCCGACCGTGGGGGTGGTAATATATTCGTTACACTCAAGCTAAATGAGTGGACGGTCATGTGTGGCCGGGTTGCAGGATGTTCTTGTTGAACCCCAGTGTATCCTCTCTAGAGTACACTGATCGGTGGGTGCTCCCATACCCTGTCAGTTAGAAACCAAATTCCAATAAGTGCTCGACAGTTTAGATTTTATTCTATGTACGTGAACGTGAGATGCAAGCGATTCACTAGATGATTATTTATTTGATAAATACTATCATAAATATCAAACGTTTTGATATTTAAAATACAAGGGTCGTTTTCCATGTATTACATATGGATTGGGCTTAAGATTTCTAAAGTAATTGAATCTATTAATAACGGAACACCTTATTCCTTATTTCCCTGTTTACATCTATTTAACTGTGTTTACTCACACCAGTCCCCTGACTGACCCGGAGTTTATTTTCTGTGTTTTCCCTAAACTCTTGGGTACTCATAATATTTATTATGAGTAGGCAAGTAATTCAGGTTGGCAAATGGAACCTTACGAAGTTCAAGTTGCAGGACAAGTCTAGTAGTTTACTACACCTATGTATCCAGTTAGATTTTTATTTCCATATCATGATGTATTATTATGTGAATGTACTATGATGATGTAAGTTATTGATGTATTATGATGTATTAGACCCTATGATGTAATGTATTTGTATTTTTAAATTCCACTGTGAGATTTCTGATAACTTCTTATTCTTCTATTCTATTAGTTCTATCTTTTCTATCCCATCTTCTAATTTCTTTCAATAATGACACGGTTTTCGGAGGGTCGAAAATCGCGCCGTTACAGTTGGTATCAGAGCCTATGTTCTTCGGAAACATTTAGGCTTTGGAATAGAGAGTGAGCGTATTTCTACTAAAAACTATATTTTAGTATAGGTAGATCGTAGTTACTTAGGTAATCCCTTGACATATTTTTCCGAGGAGTCGTTTATTTTCAATCCGTGTACTCAGGGAGTTGAAAATGAGTTCTCGTGGAGGAAGAGGCCGAGGAGCAAGCGGAGCAACTACGACAAACAGACACACTGTTAACCAGACCCAAGTGGATACTACTGAAGTAATCCGAGCACCAACTCAGCCTAACTTTGCTATGGTCTGTAAGAATTGCACAACTCTGGGAGGAAAGATTTTCAGAGGTACTGAATCACTGGTCGGAGTCCAAACATGGATTAGATCATGTGAGAAGATTTTTAAAGGACTGAGGTTGGATGACGAGCATAAGCATCTCTTAGCTTCATGGAATCTGGAAGGAGCCGCAGCAATATGGTGAGATGCCCAGACTGCTAACACTCCTGAGGAAAACTTTACTTGGCCCATGTTCAAAGAAGCTTTTGAAGGTCAGTATCTACCTGCTACTGGAAGGACAAGGATGCACCGAGACTTCATTGACTTAAAGCAGGAAAGCATGTCTGTCGCTGAGTACGAAAACCAGTTCAACGCACTTTCAATCTTTGGACCGGAGCTAATAAATACTCTTTTGAAAAAGAACGAGATGTTTGTTGCTGGTCTTAGAGATAATCTACAAGGAAGGATGATGGGACATTTGAAGGATCCATTTGTGGAACTAGTAGACCTAGCACTCAGATATGAAGCACTAGATACAAAGAAACCAGGAGCGAGGATCCAGACTGGGGAGACGAGTGGGGTGAATGTCATGAAAAGAAAGGTCAACCCGGATTGGAATGATAATCAGGGCCAAGCTAAGACGGGGCAACAGACTGTGGAAGGTAAATTTAAGAATGTGGTGTGTCACAACTGCAAGAAAAAGGGACACATTGCACGATTCTGTAAACAAAAGGGGAACCAGAAACCCCAGCAATACCCACAACAGCAACAGAAACCCCAGCAATACCCACAACAGCAACAGAAACCCCAGCAATACCCACAACAGCAACAGAAACCCCAGCAATACCCGAGACAGCAACAGAAACCTCAGCAATAGAATCAGAACCAGAACCAGAATCAGAGAAACGAGATGGTAGTGAAGAATCTGTGTTTCAACTGTCATCAACCAAGACACATGGTGAAAGACTGTCCATTGATGAAGAGGGCACCACAGCCTAGGGTTTTTACAATCAAAGATGAACCGTCTACTTCTCAGAATGTGAAAGGGAAGGGAGTGCTAGAAGGTACTTTACAGTTTAATGGAATTTACCTTCATGTTTTATTTGATACCGGCGCTTCACACAGTTTTATTTCAGCCGAAACCATAGATCAGTTTGACCTTAAACCAATTATATCACCAAACCCCATTTGCGTATCAAACCCCATAGGGGGAAAAACTGAGCTTAAAATGTGTTGTGAGGATATAACTCTCTTATATCTCTCACACTCTTTTCGATTTGACTTCTATGTTCTAGACTTCAAAAGTTTCAATTTTATACTTGGATTAGACTGGTTAAGCAAGTTCCAAGCCAAGATAAAATGTGATAAAGAAATCATAACCCTTATAACTAGCTTAGAGCGAAAAGCTAGAATAACTTGTGGGAAACCGGGAATTCACACCTGTAGTTTTCTATTAGCTTTAGAAGCACCTCAAGAAAGTCTCGACACTTTGGAAGTAGTAAGAGAATTCAAGGACGTATTCGAGGAAGTCGGAAGTTTACCTCCGCATCGAGAGATCGAATTCCGAATTGATTTAGTCCCAGGAGCTAGACAAATGATTCAACCAAAGAGACGGATGGCTCCCAAGGAAGTTCAGGAATTAGAGAAACAAACTCGGGATTTGCTGAGTAAAGGCTTAATCCGACCAAGTTTTTCTAGTTGGGGCTCTGCAGTAGTTTTTGTAGTGAAGTCGGATGGATCTTTGCGACTGTGTGTAGACTATAGAGAGTTGAATAAAGTAACCATCCGAAATAGATATCCATTACCTAGAATTGATGACCATTTCGACCAATTGCACGGAGCAACGGTATTCTCCCAGATGGATTTAGCAACAGGATTTCACCAGTGGAGAATCTCTGAAGATTGTATTCCTTTAACAACATTCAGAGGCCCCGATTTCTTTTATGAATGGTTGGTTATGCCGTTCGGATTAACCAACGCACCAGCTTTCTTCGTAGATCTGATGAACAGAGTCTTTAGGAAAATTCTTAATAAATTCGTTCTCGTTTTCATTGACGATATCTTAATCTTTTCAATAACCGAAGAAGTGCACTGTGGTCATCTTAGAGTAGTGCTAGAAACTATAAGGAAACACGTGTTGAAGGCAAAGTTTTCAAAATGTCACTTTTGGAAATCGGAAGTCAGATTTTTGGGGCACATAGTAAACGGAGATGGGATATCAGTAGACCCAGTTAAAGTAGATGCAGTACAACTATGGAAACAACCTCAAACACCAACAGATATTCGTAGTTTCCTAGGACTGGCGGGATACTATCGAAGATTTATCCGAGACTACTCCAAAATATCGTCACATCTGACCAAGTTAACAAAGAAGGGCCAAAAGTTTATTTGGGACCCAAAGTGTGAAGAATCGTTTCAAGAACTAAAGAAAAGATTAACGGAAGCACCAGTATTAGTTGTTCCCGATGGAACGAGCGGATTTGCGGTTTACACCGATGCTTGTGGAAAGGGAGTAGGAGCGGTGTTAATGCAGAAGGGACAAGTGATTGCATATGCAAGTAAGAAGTTAAAGATTCACGAGAAGAATTACGCAACTCACGACCTAGAGTTATTGGCAGTTGTTTTCGCATTGAGAATGTGGAGACATTATCTGCTAGGTGAGAGATTCGAACTTTTCACCGATCATAAACCATTGAAGTATCTGTTCACTCAAAAAGATTTAAATCTAAGACAACAGCAGTGGTTGGAATTTCTTGCATCATATGACCTAGATATCATTTATACACCGGGAAAAGCGAACGTAGTGGCAGATGCCTTGAGTAGAAATGCGATATTATCACTTTTGGAAGTCACACCGACTCTCCAAGAAAGGATAATGAGTAATCAGAAAAGGGATCCCAAACTGGAAAAGATTATTCGAGGAGTCACAAACGGAAGAGAGACTGACTTCGAGTTGGACAATCAAGGAGTATTGAGAATAAACGGCAGATTATGCGTACCTAACGTGGATGGGATAAGACAGGAGGTTTTAAAAGAATGCCATGCATCAAAGTTGAGCATCCACCCAGGAATTCATAAAATGAATCACGATATGAGACGAGTATTCTGGTGGTCAGGAATGAATAAAGATATCATTACTTTCGTAAATGAATGTCTATGTTGTCAGCAAGTCAAGGGAGACCATCAAAAGACTGCTGGACTATTACGGCCATTAGAGATTCCCAACTGGAAGTGGGAAATGATATCGATGGACTTCATCGATGGTTTGCCAAGAACAAGGAGAGGCTACGAAGGGATTTGGGTAATCGTAGATCGGTTAACTAAGAGTGCGCACTTTATTCCAGTGAAACCAACGCGCACTGCCATAACATTAGCCGAAGTATTCATGAAAGAGATAGTACGACTGCACGATATTCCAACGAGCATTGTAAGCGACAGAGATACCATTTTCACAAGTAGATTTTGGGAAGCTTTGCAGAGAACATTGGGAACAAGATTAAATTTCAGTACAGCTTACCATCCTCAAACGGACGGTCAGACGGAAAGAGTTAATCGTATATTGGAGGATCTTCTAAGAGCGTGTATTTTAGATTTTGGAGGGTCGTGGGAAGATCATTTACACCTAGTAGAAATTTCATATAATAACAGTTACCAGGCGAGTATACAGATGACACCATATGAAGCATTATATGGAAGACCTTGTAAAGAACCAGCATGTTGGGTAGAGTCCGGAAACAAATTGGTACTTGGTCCGGATATGATACTAGAAGCGACAGCGAAAGTGGAATTAGTGAAACTGAGAATGAAAGAAGCCCAGGATCGCCAGAAAAGTTATGCCGATCAAAGGCGAAGAGATTTAGTATTCGAAATAGAAGATCTAGTTTTTGTGAAGATCTCACCAATGAAGGGAGTAGTAAGGTTTGGAAAATATGGAAAGTTAGCACCAAGGTATGTTGGACCTTTCCGCGTCTTAGAAAGAATTGGTTTTCAAGCATATAAAGTTGAATTACCAGAATATATGGCGGGAATTCACAACGTATTTCACGTATCACACTTGAGAAAATGTATGCACAATCCATCATTTATTCTGGAACCCTCTGTTCAGCAAGAGATAAAGATTGAGCCAGACTTGACAGTGATTAGACATCCATTCAGTATTATTGACCGAGAGGGAAAACAACTTCGCAACAAAGTGTTGAGGCTACTAAAGATCCAGTGGAGCGAAAACCCGAAAGACTGTACGTGGGAGACCGAGAAGCATATAAAGAAATTATACCCAGATTTTCCTATGGGTTAGATGGCACCATTGTGGAAGACCACGTCAAGATAGAGGATGACGAGGAGGAGACTGATGCAGAAGACGTAGTTGAGGTCCTTAATATATCTGTTGACGAGGAGGTCGTAGAGATAATAGATATCTCTGACGACGAGTAGTAGGACAGAGACTGGAGGAGGATAGTTACGAGTGTATATTTTGGGGCAGTTTAGAACTTGAGTAGTCAAGTCTAGTATTATTGTATGGATCAAGACTAGTGCTAGTATAGAACTAGTCGTATGTGTATGTGTACTAAAACAACCAGTTTATGAAATATTTTCTTTTGGAATCTTTCTACCTTTCTTGTGTAATTTCGGGGCGAAATTCTTTTAAGTGGGGTAGTCTGTAATGGATGGATTTTTCAAGCATCTGATATCTATTTTAATAAGGAAATTTAAATATATTTGAGTTGCTCAACCAATTAAAATGTGTATAATCACCTATATGTATGTATATACATATATGGTTTGCACTAGAACTTAACTTATATAAAGTATGTTTAATATTTATATTATAACATACTTAAGCAAAACATTTGTGACAAAATTTCTAACTAAGAGAAGAGTGAGAATATTGGCAACACAAAATAGTGTAACTAAATCCTATTTACAACTAGCATATGGAAGTTAGCATACAAAAGCAAACAAGATCCAAACCCATCATTAAGTAGTAGATTAGGACCTAATACCCTCATACATATATGTCTGCGGCTAAAATGATAAGTGCAAACAAAATATCCAAGAGAAGAATAATCATTCTTTATCTTGACAAGAATGGGTAAGTTTGCATTTAATGAAAGTAAGCTAGGCATTTAATGAAGGTGTAAGGGCTTATGTACTTTGAAGAGAGAAGTAAGGGTTGGTAGAATTATCTTTTGTGCAAGGTACTTCATTTTTGCTGTAACAAATATGCACCATTCGAAGAGAGAGAAAGAGGGGGTAGGTAGGAAACAAAAGCTTTTTGCTGTAGGAAACTTGAGAGGGAATTGCCTATAAATACACATCCAATTCCATGCATTTTCTCTTTACTGAAATACAAGAAAGTGCTGAAGTTATAATCCTTTTACGAACAAGAATTTAGGAGCTTTAAACAAGTGAGTAATCACTCACTTAAGTCAAGATGATTTGCAAGTTACTGTAAACTTTCTTGTGTGTTTCATATTTATATCATCATTTGCAAGTATACCATGATTGTTATCACCTTATAGATGTTAAAACACCCTGCTTAGATCATCTTTAAAACTATGTATGCAAGTGTTATTCATAATAGAAATGGTAATGAGTTCATCAATTATTGATCAAAGAAACCAAGACAGTTTTGTTTACTGTCAAAAGCAAACCCTTGTAAAATGAGATATACCTTGATGATCTCAAACGCAAGCTATACAAGTATATGTATGAGTTAACTCATATACGAAAATATATATATACATTTTAGCAAGAACCAAACCTCATCTATATATGTTTGAAACAAGAAAACAGAAGGAACATATGGTTCTCTGTCTCAAACTTAATCACCAAATTTTCAAACATCATAGAAATGAATTACAGGGTTATAGATGTAATCGTAGCACTAAATAATGATTTTTAAAAGTAATTTCATGGTTTTTATTGTTGAGATGAGCGAGATAGAAGGGGACAAATGAAGATGGCACTTTGACCAAATTCCGACGATCGGTGACGATGATGGTCGGGGCGTGGAGCGTGAAGGAGCTGGTCACATCGGGGAACACGAGAAAAATGCCCCATGATTTTTCGAGTGAGTGATTCGAGCTGTCGAGCTCGATTTATGTTTTGAGAGGCAAATTGGGTTCATCGGTTTGGAGGCGATGTACGGGTCCCACGGTGGTGCGAGTTGGCCGAGGCTGGGCGTGGAGCGGCGTTGGGACATGGCGAAGCTGACGGCGGCGGTGCGAGGTGCTCCGGCGGTCTGAGGCGATGGGTCGAGCTCGGTTTAGGTGGACTGCTTTTCGAAGCAGTTTACTAGAAGTTGGGTGCAGTGGCGAAATCGAGGAGGAGGCGACGTACGTTGGTGGCCAGGCATCGGTTGGGGTCAGTGGAGGAAGTGGAGTTTGTGGGTGGTGGTTCGGTGGTGGCACGGTGGCATGGGGAGGCGTACACGTGCACAGCCGTGCACGGTGTACAGGCGAGTTTGAGAGCAAGAAAATGGAGAAGGAAGGGAGTGGCTTGGCACGAGTGATCCACCATGTCTTCGACGTGATCAAGAGGTTGGTAACGAGGCTAATAAAGTGGTTGGTTAAGTGAGAAAACCAGATTGGTTTGGCAATAGAAAATCAACGATTTCCCTTGGTAATCACACGATTTTGAGATGCCAATATCGACTTGGTAAATACAAGCGAGAAAAGAGTTTCAAAGGCAAGAATTTTATTAAGTCGAATTTTATTAAATTTAATAAATAAATATAATTAATCAGTAATTAATTAATTTAAATAAAAATAGAGTTTTTATTTAATATGGCGTAAACCAGTGGAACAGTCAAGACGACAGTGAGGTCCCAGAATCGAAGTTGTTCGAAGAAGTTCGTCGAGTTAGAACTTGAGTTTTAATAGATAATTTAATTTAAATAAATAATAAAACAATTTATTTAATTTTAAATAAAGGAAAATAAATATTTGAAAAATCAAATCGGAGTATAGAACATCGTCTAACAGTCGATGACAAGCGAGATAAAACACCGTGTGCGTAGCACGGGCTTTTTCTATACACTTTCAAATTTTGATAAAAACTGTATAACATCTTGTGTATGACACACACACTTTAACTATACAATTGAAAGTGATATTTAAGATATCCAGATATGAACCCGAGAATTTTATACTGTATATATAATTATAAATACAGGATGTGCAACTGAATTAAAGACAGTAAGCTGATAATAAATTATCGACTATAAAAGATATTTCGTACATCGTTTCGAAGAGTCCGGAATTTACATTCCACTTCGACTCGAATTATACGACGTATACCGGAAATCGATAAAGATGAAGAATGCAAGCACTATTCCAAAATAGTATCTACGGTCTTTTCAATCCTAGAACAGATCCGAACAGTCGGATATCTGACAACATATATCGATTAGATGTTACACATTAACTTTACATAAGTGTATTATGTTGGTGGCGGAGAGATTCGTTTCTTTAGCCTTATACCCAGAATATATTTGTGGAAACAAATGAGTGATCTGTCAGATAGGACAGTGTGACATTCAAAGTCATTGAAGAATAATCCGTGAAACGGTAAACGTGACTTCAAACCTCACAACCCGGAAAGACAATAGTTGGGCTAGGCAGCATGGCTAGTTGGGTCATACCCAAGCAGAGTATATTATCACCATCTAGAGTAATTCCTTTTGTTTCTAAATCTATATTCACCTCTGTTACCTTCGGTAATCGGTGGGTCATTCCCGACCGTGGGGGTGGTAATATATTCGTTACACTCAAGCTAAATGAGTGGACGGTCATGTGTGGCCGGGTTGCAGGATGTTCTTGTTGAACCCCAGTGTATCCTCTCTAGAGTACACTGATCGGTGGGTGCTCCCATACCCTGTCAGTTAGAAACCAAATTCCAATAAGTGCTCGACAGTTTAGATTTTATTCTATGTACGTGAACGTGAGATGCAAGCGATTCACTAGATGATTATTTATTTGATAAATACTATCATAAATATAAAACGTTTTGATATTTAAAATACAAGGGTCGTTTTCCATGTATTAGTTATGGATTGGGCTTAAGATTTCTAAAGTAATTGAATCTATTAATAACGGAACACCTTATTCCTTATTTCCCTGTTTACATCTATTTAACTGTGTTTACTCACACTAGTCCCCTGACTGACCCGGAGTTTATTTTCTGTGTTTTCCCTAAACTCTTGGGTACTCATAATATTTATTATGAGTAGGCAAGTAATTCAGGTTGGCAAATGGAACCTTACGAAGTTCAAGTTGCAGGACAAGTCTAGTAGTTTACTACACCTATGTATCCAGTTAGATTTTTATTTCCATATCATGATGTATTATTATGTGAATGTACTATGATGATGTAAGTTGTTGATGTATTATGACGTATCAGACCCAATGATGTAATGTATTTGTATTTTTAAATTCCGCTGTGAGATTTCTGATTGCTTCTTATTCTTCTATTCTATTAGTTCTATCTTTTCTATCCCATCTTCTAATTTCTTTCAATAACGACACGGTTTTCGGAGGGTCGAAAATCGCGCCGTTACACTCCTCCTCCTCCTCCTCCTCCTCCTAGAGGAAATGATTTCTCAAAGATCTGTAGAGACTTTAAATCCATGGGTGGAAAAGACTTTAAGGGGAGCGAATCATTCGTAGAAGCCAGAAACTGGCTCAAGGAAACTGAGGACTTATTCGTTATCTTTGAAGTAAATGAGAGGCGGAAACTACAGTTGGTGGTGTGGTTGCTCAAAGACGAGGCCTGCTTTTGTTGGGTAGTCACTAATGCTGTAAGACCGATAGAGACTTGGGAGGACTTTAGGGCGAGATTTGAAATGAAGTTCCTCTCACGAGCTGAGAAGAGTCTGCAAATGGAGAAGTTCCTATCACTTAAACAGAGAAGCTTGTCGGTCAAAGAATACGTCAATAAATTCAACCAGCTTGCTCGATTTGGAATGGAGTTAGTAAACACTCCACACAAGATGGCTCTCCGCTTTTCCAAAGGACTGAATGAGCCACTGCAAGGTTTGGCAATGTCCTATATACCTATGGGAGCGACTTACGAGAGACTGGTGGGCATGGCTCTATTGCAAGAGGAGAACAAAGATGGCAAGAAGGAGGTGAAGAAGGAAGAGCCTCGAAACAAGAAAGGAGACGGATCTCAGAACAAGAAGACGGACACCAAGAAAGGAGGGAAGGATAATAAATCCCGTAAGAAGATGAAGTGCAATTTTTGTGGGATACCTGGACACTTGGCTAGGGAATGTAGAAAGAAAAAGAGGAAATTGGGCGCTTGTTTCCAGTGCGGGGATACTGGACACTTGTCTAAGGACTGCCAAAAAGGCAAGGGCAGGGACAGAGGACTGGATCATCTTCTAGAGGGCAGGTTCATGCTCTCGTTGCACCTCTGCAGGAACGATGTAGACATATTTCTGTTGAGAGTTTAGTTTATCTGTTTGATAATCCTGTTCGTACTCTCTTTGATTCTGGCGCATCACACTCTTTTATATCTACTGCTTTAGTTGAATCTCTGCACCTAGACACCTATATAGTAGAGGATCCCTTGGTTGTTTCAAATACAATTAGGGGCTCAGTTTATTTGTCAATGATTTGTTTGGATTTGGAAATCTCTATTTTAAGCATTGGATTTAAATGTAATGCTTATGTTTTTGGCTTCACGGGCTATGGGCTGATTCGAGGCATGGACTGGCTATCCAGTACTGGTGTCGTCCTCAATTGTGAAAAGAGAGTGGTTAGACTCATGACTCGCCTGGGTAACACTCTCGAAATCTCTTGTAATCCCATGAATTCTGTTATGCTAAGTTATCTAGAATCTCTTGATGCGTTTTGCAGTCTGTTAGAGTGGCCCGTGAATACTCGGATGTGTTTGAAGAGGTAAAGGGCTTACCTCCAAAGCAGGAGATAGACTTCCGCATATACCTCGTTGACAATGCAAAACCCGTTGCTTTACCCATTAGACACATGACTCTAAGGGAGAGAAAAGAACTCAGCAAGCAAGTTAAAGAGCTGCTTGAAAAGGGGTTCATAAGATAGAGTATTTCTGAGTGGGGTGCTCTAGTAGTGTTCGCGACCAAAGCCGATGGTTCACTCCGCCTATGCGTGGATTATAGGGAGTTGAACAAGCTGACCAAGAAGAATAGGCGCCCACTCCCAAGAATTGACGATCTATTTGATCATCTCGTAGGTGCATCCGTTTTCTCCCAACTAGATCTGGCTACTGGGTTTCATCAGCTAAGAGTGGCTGAGGATAGCATTGACAAGACCGCATTTAGGACCCCGGATGGTTTCTTCAAGTGGCTTGTCATGCCTTTCGGCTTGACAAACGTACCTGCCTATTTTGTGGACTTGATGAGTAGGGTGTCCCGGGAATTCCTCAATAAGTTTATGGTGGTCTTCGTGGACGATATTTTGATTTTCTCGAAGAGTGAGGAAGAGCACGCTCTGCACTTAAGGGAAGTCATGGATACTCTCCGTGCACATCAGTTGAAAGCCAAGTTCTCCAAATGCCATTTCTGGAGAGAAGAAGTTAGATTCCTTGGACTTGTGGTATCCAAAGAGGGGTTAGCCGTGGACCCCACAAAAGTGGTTGTTGTGCAAGAATGGAAGATTCCACGAAAAGCAACTGAAGTCCGAAGCTTTCTCGGGCTAGCAGGATTTTACTAGAAGTTCATCAAAGACTTTTCGAAAATCTCAGCTCCACCTACAAGGTTGACGAAGAAGAACCTAGTTTTCACTTGGGATTTGGATTGCGATATTGCTTTCCAACACTTGAAAAGGGCTCTAACAACAGCCCCAGTTCTGACATTGCCTGATGGGAGCAAGATATATACCGTATACACGGATGCATGCGGTACAGGATTAGGTGCTGTCTTGATGCAAGAAGGGAAGGTAGTAGCTTATGGTGGAAGGCAGTTGAAAGTACATGAGAAAAACTACCCAACCCACGACCTAGGATTGGCAACCATCGTTTTCGCTCTTAAGTCTTAGCACCATTATATCCTAGGTGAGAAGTTTGAATTGTTTACTGACCATAAATCGTTGAAGTACCTTTTCTCGTAGAAAGATTTCAACTCGAGGTAGCAAAGATGGATGGTGTTTCTTTCCTCATATGATTTGGTAGCAGACACTCTAAGTAGAAAGAAGCTGACCTTAAGCCCTCTCTTTGTAGAAAGGAAAAGCTTGGAGTATATAGCCAACTTTGACTTTAGACCTCCTCTGAATTTGTACCTGGCTTGTTAGCAACACTAGAAGTGCGGCCTACACTTTTGACTCAATAGGAACCGCACAACATGAAGACCCTCAGTTAGTAGATGTGATAGATAAGCTGATTAGGGGTGAGACTTCGAGTCACCTCAATAGATACTCTATCGATGATAAGGGATGGTTGAGACGGGATGGAAGGCTATGCGTCCCACACGTAAGAGGTATAGTGAAAACGATTCTAGAAGAAGCACTCCATTCAAAGCTGACCATACACCCAGGCAGAGACAAAATGTATAAAGACATCGAAAGAGTTTTCTTTTGGAATGGCATGAAGAGGGACGTAGCTGAATTCGTTTCTAAGTGCATGATATGCCAGCAGGTCAAGGCGGAGAAGAAGAAGCCTGGTGGTTTGCTTCATCCTCTAGAGGTCCCAAAATGGAAATGGGATAGCATTCCGATGGACTTTATTGATGGGTTGCCTAGGTCAAGAAGGGGCAATACCAGTATTTGGGTAATAGTGGACCGGCTCACAAAAATCGCTCACTTTATACCTGTCAAAAGTAGAAGGAGTGCCTCATCTCTAGCATCTCTATATCTTAAAGAGATAGTTCGACTGCATGGGATACCTTCCAGCATAGTAAGCGATCGCGACCCTATCTTTACAAGCAAGCTCTGGAAGAGTTTGCAAGAGGTTGCAGGCACACAACTATGTTTAAGCACGGCCTACCACCCCCAATCCGATGGATAGACGGAAAGAGTGAACAAAGTCTTAGAAGACCTCTTGAGATTGTGTGTTCTTGACTTTGGATGGACATGGGAAGATCATCCTCTGGTGGAGTTCGCCTACAACAATAGCTACGAAGCTACAGTAGGCATGGCACCCTTCGAAGCCTTATACGGGAGACCGTGTCGATCACCAACCTGTTGGTGGGAATCCACAGATAAGCTTATACATGGGCCAGACATGATTAGGGAAACCTCAGAAAAGGTGGACCTAATAAGAAGATGAATGAAGATTGCTCAAGATAGACAGAAGTCCTATGCAGGTAAAAGAAGGACCAACCTTGAGTTTGAGGTTGGAGACAGAATGTTCCTTCAAGTATCTCCTTTGAGGAATGTTGTTCGCTTTGGATCCAAAGGGAAATTGGCACCTAGATTCATAGGACCATTTCCTATCATTGAAAGAATTGGGACGATGGCCTACATATTAGTGATACCTGAAAAGTTGGTTGGAGTTCACAATGTCTTTCATGTTTCTCACCTACGGAAGTGCTTACATGAGTCTGCGAAAGTGGTGGAACCAAAGATACTAGAAGAGGTAGAAGTGGAATGAGAAGCAACAGTGAGAAGAATACTAACTCGTATCTTGGGAACGGAAGTCAAAAAGCTACGCAACCGTGAAGTCAAGCTTGTTAAAGTACAATGAAGTGACAATGAAGAAGACGCGACTTTGGAGACCGAAAGCAAGATACGCTCAGCCTACCCGTATCTTTTTGAGGGTACATCCTTGATCTCTCCTTTATCATAAGTTTATTCATGCTTAGTTATCTTCTCAGTCCTATTTCTTGATCCTTAGTAGAAATCAATGGATGTAAACATGTATTTGAAACATGTTATGGTTGATGGTTGCAAAGTGGTTGCAAGTGGTTGCTAGTGATTGCTCGTGGATGCATATGCACATACACATTAGGTTCTAGATCGGCTCAATCACTTTCATATTGCATTTGCATATGAACGCAAGAAATTGTATATGGATTGAAACTTGATGTGTTATCATAGGAAGTTGCATTTGTATGAATGACTGTGCACTCATAGAATTTTGAATAGGAAAAATTGCATACATAATGGACTCATGGAACTCTCATGATTCGCATTAAGGAGGTCAACTGGATCAGTAGACCGCCTGATTTTGCACTATATAAGAGACATATACACACACTCTGCATATGTTCATATGGCATTAGAAGTCTTTTAAGGACAATGGATGCTTGTGGATGATGGATGAGTAGATGGATGATTGGATGTTAAGATGCATTCTTCTAAACTTGAAGATTTCGGGGACGAAATCCTTTAAGGAGGGGAGAATGTAACACCCCAAATTTTCTGAGAATATTAATTTTAACAAATTCAAGAACACTTAATTTTTAGAAGAAGAATTAAGTGAAATGGGTTGCGCTATTACGATCATCTCAAAATTTTTGTCAAGATAGATATTTGGTTTGCATAAAACGGATACCTTATGAAGAAGCTATTAATCCTTGAAGTTTGTATGCATATGAGAAATATATATATATAAATATATAAATATATATAAATATATATATATATATAATAAATAAATAAATATGCAAAAAAGTTCAAAACAGCGAATCGGGAGGGGGAATAACCGAACCGGCCCATTTTTGAGGTCGACCCGAGCTTCGCTGGGTCGACTAGGGGTTGATTCAGGGTGTTTGGCTGTCAACCCATGGGCCGATTCGCTCTAAGGCATATGTGGCATCTGATTGGTTCAGATGGACTCCTGGTTGAGTCATTAGGGCTGATGTGGCTATTCTATCTTGTCTGAATGACTTTGATTTGCTCCAGGTTAATCTGACGGTTCCTATTAAATCAAACTTGTGTACAAGCAACCTAATACCTTAACCCTAAATCATATTAAAAATCAAACCAAGAGCCGTCACGCTGCCGTTGGACAACCTCGAGTAGCCGCCGTTCAACTTGAAGCAAATTAAAAGAGACCAACTAAATCAAATCAAAATTAAACTAAAACAATGATTGTCTACATCAAAGGCGAGCATTTCAACTTCAGAATTTGGATTCCAGAAATCAAGATTGTCTTTTGTAAGTGTAGTTATCTTTTAGATGTAAATAAATTTAAGACATGATTTGATATAAAGTGAAAAATAGAATTATACCATGTTGTAAAATATTGACGATGCTAATTCATGTTTGTTTCTTATGATGATTTTATCATGAAATGTCTTGGAATGTTTGTGGCTTATTGGACTTGGTGTTGGATCTATTAAAGATTGAGAATGAAACTATCAATATCATATGCAAGTTATATGTTTCGTGTTAAGATCTACATATATATATATTTATATGATTAATGCAAGTCGTATGTATTATGTTAGATCCAAGTCAAGATCTACATATATATATATATATTCATATGCTTTATGCTAGATCCATATGCCTATATATATGTTCATATGTTCATATGCAAGTTACAAGTTTTATGTTGGATCCATGTCAAGATCTATCTAGGTTCATATGATTAATGCAAGTTATATGTTTTATGATAGATCCAAGTCACGATCTAATTATACATATGTTCATATGCAAGTTACATGTTAGATCCAAAACTAGATATATATTTATATGCATGTTTGTAAAGTGGACTTATGCAAGTTCACTTTGTTAGATCTAGTTCACACATATATGTTAATGTTAAAATTATACATGCCTTGGGATTGGACATGTCATGATTATGTCATATGCTAGTTTATAATTGAGGTTATGTTCACACGTGCCTAGATCTACATATTAACATGTTTTAGGCTTATGATTATCTAAGTCTAAATTATATGCAAGTTCATGTGACATGTTAAATTATATAAATAAAGTTTCATGCAAAATTTACATGTTTGGTTGAATCTATATTATGCATGTTCCCTTCTTTACCTCTTGTTTATAAATTGGGCTAATAAGCGGGCCCAATGACTTTATGGGATTAATAAGAACGAACAAACAGGGGTAATGTTGGGATAGTTATTAAATCAAAACATGTTAATAATGTAGGTGTGCCCAAAGTCATGTAAATGGTTAAGGCCATGAATGGTATAATTTATACCATTAGTCTTGAACATAATTAAAATATGTGACATGAAACACTTGTAGAAAATTCACATATATAAAAGTAAAATATGAATATGCCTAACCCGAGATTAGACTGAGTTATGGTGTAAACCTTCCCGGAACCGACCGGCACATTCAGTAACCACAACAATACCTATCTAATGTGAGAGGTTAGTGCATCAAGCCCAGAATGACCCGAGGTTAGACTGAGTTATGGTGTAAAACTGGCCAGAACCGACCAGTACATCTAGTAACCACAACAATACCTATCTAATGTAAGTGGTTGGTGCTTTAATTAATTAATTAAAGCTCATGAACAATCAAGGTAGAAATGTTGAGGTTAAGTAATTAAGGGAACACTTAACAAACTTAACATGTTAACAAGACAAGATTGTGGGGCTAAGTAATTGAGGAAACACTTAACCAACTTAACATATTAACTCGACAAGATTTATAGGGGTTAAGTCAAACCAAGGACACTTAACCAATTTAGCATGTTGACTAGAAAAACCCTAGTAACGGGGACCCATTTCAGTAGTAACCCACATGGATGTATCAAGGTACCCTGAACTAGGCAGGGTAGGGCACGATTACTGGGTTGAATATAAGCGGTCAAAAGGGCGGCGGTTAGGTGTATCAGTGTAGGTTCCGACGGAGTACGGGCGTGCACGGGCTTCGGAGTGGAAAAAGCAGGCACCAGGCGTACACTTGTGCATCTTTGAATCATGTCAAGGTTGCCATTATAGGACTTGATACATCCTATACTAGAACCAACACAAGTATTTAAAAATCACGTGGGGCCGCATGACACCGGGAATACATGAATATGAGTGGGAGCCGATCAATACATGAATGGGATCACTTTATCATGAACATACATTGCTAGTTAGACAGCTCTTAGTGAGTGCAGAGAAGTAAAAGTGGGTGCGATAGCCAAATCTAGTTAAATCTTACTTTACCTCGTTTTAGGACTACCCTATCCTTGTGGTATCATTCCAAGTTCAGTTTATTCATGTCGTAGTCTTTTACTTGTTTACACGCTATTAAATAACTGGGCTTACCAGACTTATGTCTGACCCATTTTCCTTTCGCTTCTTTTCTTCCGTTTCCCCCCTCCCCCCGGTCCGCTGGGAGGAAACACTTCTGCTTAGTCCAGGTTAGCCAAAGTTGAAGACCTTAGATGTAAGGCTTGGACTTTCCTTTTTGAGCTATGGATATGGTCAAGCATATGTCATTTTATTTTCAGTATTGCTTCTTTATGTTTTCAAGACAGATGAAAAGTTGTAATAATTTGGAAGGTTGAAACAGTTGTTGAATTGTTGTGTTGAACAAGTATTTATGAAATAATATTCATCTTTTTCCGCTGCATAAATTTTCTATCTTGTAATTTATTAGTATCTTATACAATAAAATGCTCCACCGAGGTTAAGGCATTCCCTTTGAGAGTGACCTTAACGGAGGTGGGTGTTACACTATGTATCTCTACTTCGGTTTTCTAGAAAAGCAAACAAACATCTAACCCATATATAAACATCAAAACTTCTATGAACTTTGTGTATCATTATGTATCAAATTATTATTTTTCATTAATTATTATACCTGACATATGTCCTTGTATTAACAGTTTAAGTAGACTTCTTCAAGTCAAAGAATATATTAATCAAATCTATTGCTGTAGTACATAATGGACCAAAACTATTCGTGAGAAGATAGCGTGAAAGTAACCCCCTTAAAAAGCAGATGTACAAAACTATAATCTTCTTGATGGTGTATAATATTACTAATAAGCAAGTAAAAGCAACCAACATAAAATTGGACTCAACCGTAATGTGAACGCAACAGATAAATCACGTGTAATTATTTAAAATAAGGATTAAATCACATGCATTCTCTGAAAGTTCATAAACTATTAGAATGCATGGATTTTTGTCTCTATACTGAACATAAAAATCATGTGAAGCAACTTCAACTAGTATTAATAGTATTACTATTGCTTGTTATTTAGGATTAAACAACATAACTAGTATCAGACTTTATTTCATAATAGGACGATAGAGGTACCGGCCTGCCTTCCAGATGTTTTGCCGAGATCCACCGCCTTGTCTGCCCTTCCGTTCAGGTTTTAGTTGCCTTTGGGTTGAGATCTTACTCCTCAAGTTCCAGCTAAGTTCATAGACCTAGTTCTAGATAGAAACATGTATCTATCTCAAAGAATGCCAATTTGTTGAAAATGTCAAGCCAAAAACATAAGATACCAAAAGAAAACAAATACCACAAATGACACAATGGATGCAGTACCACCAAGAGAAGGAACCACAACCAATCTAGCGCACAAAACAACCCCCATATATTGAAACACCTGATACCGAAACCACATCAGAAATCACCACCAGGCGCAAGACCCTAACTGACTCTAAAGCTAACGCCGAGAAGATCCCGTACCAAGAATTAAAAGACAAAAAAGTAAGCTATGAATACAGGATTAAAAAAGGAGCATCCTGATTTGCATACCTAAAGTGAGAAAAAATCCAAAACAGAAAGGGGAGTGGACAGGCACGGACCGGAAAGGGGTACTCAGATGCGGCGGATTGGTTTAAGCGTTGTTGACTTAGTGATAGAGATGCCATGGCCGACTTTCAATTCTACATAGGGTTTTCGATTTCAATTCTAGGATAAAATACTTTGGAGTTTTCTATCCTAATGTAAAGTGGCCCACAAAATTTCCCTTTGCTAAATTCATTTCCCTCAAAACGGACATTATCTCCCACCATTATTGGTCAGTCGAACGCATGCCTTAGCAGTTAAATACAAATCATTGTGTTTTTAATTATTAATTCTAGGTCATTATATAATAAAACGTTAAATTAAAATTGTTAACCTATATTTATAAACTATTGTTTATGAGTTATCAATTATAAAATATTATTACGTATTTGGTAAATATAATTATCTATACATTATTATTTGAAATTATTATTTAATTACCTAGTTATTAATGATTACTTATGCAATGTAGTTAATTATTAGAAATATTTATAAGTTATTAAAATATTACTTAATTAATTACTAAAAGTAACGATAAGTGAATATAATAGTGCTTAATTTGATCTCAAACTTCAAATTCCAACACAAACAGTATGTGTCGTTCTCCGAACGGGGCGCAATGTCAGGTAGAGTACATATTTTAGACGTTTGGAGGGTAAAAAATTAAAGGTTGGAGTCAAAAATTTAAACGTTTGAACAAGAAAAGTTACTGTATTTTTTCTAGTTTTTTTACCAAACAGTGATATTATTCACTTATAGTTTAATATTAATTTAATTTTTGCATCTAATATTTAATCTTAATTTTTAATTTTGTATCAATTTAAATTTTTGTGTCAATTTTATACCAATTTAAATTCAAACTTTTGTTTTTAATAGTAATTTAGTTCACCGAAAGTTGGAGAAAAATATTTTTGAATTTATTTGTTAATTAAGAATTTATTTATTATGAATACGTATCGTATTTCAAATTAATTATTAAATAATAATAGTAAATTATTTAATAATAATTGTTTAAATTTAATTATTAAAAAGTTAATCATTATAAGCTACTTCTTATTTATTGTTATTATTTAATATTTACTAATTTATTTTATTATTTTCTAAATGCTAATTATTATTATTTGTTGATTATTAATTATTGTTATTTAATTATCAACTATAAATATCACTTTATAACACTTAAATTTTATAATTAATTAATAATTATTATAATAATAATCTTAATTATTATATAATTAGTATTAGTTGATCATTTAATAGTAACTGTTTAAAATTAATTATTAAAAGTTAATCATTAAAAGCTGATACTTATTTTTAATAGTATGTTTTTCGCAGCTGGCTTTACCAGTTGTAAAAAATATAGTTATTGCAAGTGGCGAAAACAGTTGCTAAAGATACTTATTCGCAACTGGCTTGGAAGCGCAGTTGCAAATAATTTGTTTTTTGCAACTGCTACAGAAGCACAGTTGCTAAAAGTATGTTTTTGCAATAGGAAGGGAAGCGCAGTTGCTAAAAATATGCTTTTCGCAACAGAAAAAAAGGCTTGTTGCTAAATCTCATCTTTTGCAACTGCAATAATAGGCCTGTTGCTAAATATCATTTACAGCAACTGTCATATGTCGCCTGTTGCAAATAGCTAGTTGCAATAGGGTATTTTTTTTATAGTGGGTAAAAGCCATGGACAAAGTCATGATTGAAGCTGATGAAGAAGACGAAGTTGTTATGCTATTATTAGTAGTTATTGCTTTACATCATTTGGAAACCCATGAGAATAAATTATTTGATGTACCCATGAACAAATTTAATTGTGAATGTTGTATTTCTGTGGTTTTGAAATAAATGGTACATCTTATTTTAGTATTATATTTTCTCTTTCAGTTGTGGGAGATTTTCATTCGAAGTATCTACGTGTATATTCTATGCAAATGTAATCCTTATAGGAACCATCGACCCATTTAGAATGGCTCTAAATTTCGATGGGCCTTTTCTGGGTCGAAATTTATGCCTATGATACTCCGGTTTTAGTCAGATTGACGCACATCCCGCATGCATTTGCCTCCTTGAGACAACTAGATCTCTTCTCGAGCGATCCTAGGTACATGATCTCCAAGTCCTGATAGGTGTCCCCATAATATCTCTTTTTTGAGTTCGCTAGAATCTTCAACTATTAACAATTCCTTAACACTTTTCATTTCCTAAGCCATCCTCGACGACTCCTTCCTTTTGCTCAAGTCTCACTCGAATTAATCGATTATCTTTTACGCTTGGGTCCCATCTTAGTCAGTCCATCATCTTACGAGCTCAATTCCGACGTGAGTTGATTCATCATCTTACTGCATCGTCTGATGATTAGCTACATGTAAATCCACTTCAACCTTTCCACTTTGAGTTCACAATCGAAGAAATATCGTTTCGTTGATCTCTACTTCCATCCCATAGAGGATTTCATAATCCAGCAAGCTTTAGAAAGGTAGAAATCCAAATCCCCGAAGTTACGACCCTCCTACCTCTTTTCTAATGGATCGGTGCCGGTTCATCAGCCATGGACTAGTATCGGCCTAACCATTTTTCCAAAATTTGACTATGTGATGGATCTCCTCGACCCACTACTCAAATCTTCCTTCCAGTCCAGTTTGATAGCCAAAATCTCCCTATACAAAAACCTCTTCCGTTCCATCGAGCTATACACAAGTGCAATCGAGCATTGAACATTTGGTCATCCAAATATAACCAAAGTTTGCACATAACACGCTTTCCTCTTCTCAAAGCCATACTCCAACTTTCGAGTAACCCTGACAAATTCTCATGGATCGGTACCATCCATCAAGAATGGACAGGTAATGGTCCATATACTTAATGCATTTTAAGACGAATTTTATAAGCTTCATCTCGACATCCTTCAGAGCTTCTCTGCTAAGCTTCGTCGGAATCCAATCATTTGAACCTTTAATTACTCTATTTATCGATTCTAAGCCTACGAGATACAATTCTAAATGATCAAACCAACCAAAATCAGACAATTCAAAAAAAATCAAACAATAGCTCACCCAATTTCAATCATGATCAATCATATAAACCTAAACATCTAAGGGATATGGCATAAAATCATGGATCTAGCATAATTAGGTTCTAAATAAGCATTAAACATGATTAACCTATCCACTTACCTATTTATATCATCAAATCAAGTTACTTTAAGGTTTCAAACTTTGAAATAAACATTGGCGATTCAATTTTAGGTGAATTAAAAATGAAAATAATCCTAGATTTACCTATATTATCTATAATATCCATGTGAGAGATATTTATCACTCACCAAATCCAAGATTTAATGTGATAAACCCAAAAAATGGTCCTAACACCCAATTTAATGATAATTTGCAGAAATTAAAAGAGAAAAGCAAAGAGAATACACAGTTTATAGTGGTTCGTCGTTAAAGAGCCTACATCGACTTTATACTTTGTTGATGGATGATTCAACAACAAATACGATGACAATCATCACTCAGTCTCACTTTTACAATTGGTAAATATACCCAATCATTAATGAAATATGCTCTAAAAGTTGATGATGATCTGAATAAAGAAATGGTAGTCGATTTTAAAGAGAGTATGAGTCGAGATTTTGCCAAAAGATCCTTTAAAATGATGTTTGGTGGCGTATTTATAGGCAAAGAATCCCTCTTGAAGGCCTTCGGTTTGAGTGCACATGGAGATCATCCCGTTAGAGTAGGGCTCGGAGGAGTTGAGATGGTGACAGCGCATCGGAGAACATGTGTGAACGTGGGGGAGTGGATATACAACCGCTTCGCATCTCCAGGAACGTGGAGTGTAACTTCTATGTTAGCCATCCTCAGTTCGGATCGGAAGTGCAAAAAAGGGGGGTGCTGATTAGGTATCTCCGAACCGATCCGGTTCTGCTGCTGCCTTTTCATTTGTTGAGTCTGTTCGCTTCACAATGCATGTGTTCGGTTCGGGGGTCTCCGAACTGATCCAGGCTTCTATAGTAAGGCTTATTAATCTATCCTTTTAGCTTTGAGTAGCCTAATCCACAAAGTAGGCTAACATTTTGCCCACTCAAAGTACACATATATCGGAGATAATGTGTTCTTTTAAATGGTTCATCTATATGCTTCTGAATCGAAGTCATTGAATAGTTGCTTCCATTCATCTGCAGAGTTGTGACACTTGGTAAAGTCGCATATTTTGATATCCGCAATGCCTATAAATACGTCATTGGATTAGGGATGTATCATGTTGCTTCCAAATAACTTCAGTTCCTTCCTAAGACTTGAGCATCGCTTCCAGGTAATCCATGCAGATTGCACTTTTAAGTAACTAGTTTGAATTTCCTTTGTCTGTAATATGGTTTAAATCCGCGTCTATCACCTTAAATTAAGGCCTAAATAGCGGATTAGATCGACTCATTAAACCTACTTGTGCATCCTAACAGGCCGCTCTCTGGGCCATCACTGCTTTGGGGGATAACAGTTCAGATAAACCCATTATTTCAGTGAATACGAATAGCCCTCAATATCTTCTATATAAAGCCGCATCCTCCTACTCGTTCTCATTTCTTCTGCCGAACTTTTATATTAAAAAAAACCTTTCCAATCACAAAATCCCTAATTCCCAAATCTTCAAAAAGTCCTTCCAAGCTTTGAAATCGAATCAAAGGTTGGTTTAGATCTTTGCGAAATCCACTTGTTCATGTGTATTACTCATTATAACATCGATTTTTTGTGTTTTTACTTGATTCGACCTCTACTTTGATGCCGTGACTCCTCTGCCTCGCCGCCACCAACATCGGATATTTCATCATGGTTTTTAGGCTGTGGTGATAGTGATTTGACTAAGAGGAGTTTCAATTTGATGACAGACTCTCAAAAAAAGCATAAGGGAAACGTTGGATTCGATTTGAATGCTTTAGTGGGACGAAGAAGAAAGGTTAATGGTGAAGGGAAAACAAACGAAATTTGTTCGGATCGGAGAGTTGGGGCTGTGGCAACATTTGAGAACATTCTCAAGATAGGGATAAGCTTCTGGGTAATAAATCAGTTCGGTTCGGTGTTAACCGATCCAAACGAGCTCGTCATATTGAAGTTTCATTTCATCTGGTTCCATTTGCTTTAGAGCTTTGAACCGATCCAACACTTTTAACATTCGAGTATTCTTACTTCGATCCGGCACTCGCACACAAATCTCCGAACCATTCTGACGCTTTCATCCCCAGTTCTTCGAACCAATCTGCTCAAAACATGCATGCCTGAACCAACCCGCTTCAGATGTATATTCCCGAACCGACCGATAATGACTTAATTACCCGAACTGATCAACATACCCGAACCGATCCGCGGTTACGCATCATGCAATGAGATCATGCTATAATTAATTCAGCCAATACTAAATATGGCTTGTGACTTTATGGACAGTTAGGATAGTGCCTTCTTGATTGAACTTCTTAGACTGTTTATGAATACATAACTGTATTAACTATTTACGCATTGCACTCTTTTATTCCATCATGGCATACACATTTGTACACTTTAGCACAAACACATGCACAAGGGGGACACAGGCAACTTCACTCTAATATCTGCTATTGTTTCTTCGATAGTACAACAGCCATGACTGAGAGATGCTCGTCCAGATTAGCGGAGAGAAGTGAAGTTGTAAGAACATCTGAGAACCCCATCATTGAGGATGTATCCTCTACTTCAGATTCAGGTTGGAATAGTGCGGGTTTAGACTATGAACCAGTGGTTCAAGAAAGTGGAATGTCATCTGGAGGTAATGTTTGTATGGATGAGGAAGGGAAGAAGAAGTTAGAGATAACCATGCTCCTGACAAGTTTGAGAATATTATTATCTTGGAGAATCCCAGTGATTCAGTAGTGCCAACGGTTGATAATGATAAACTCATGCGTATATGTATGAAACATGGGATACTCCGAAGAGATACCCAGTTGCCTTCCAAAACAGATCGACCTCATAATCCACTTGAAGGGTACATGGCCATCAGCAGATTAACGTGTCTTTTTGGAGCGATTCCTCCATTCCCGCCATTTGTCGTCGATTTTCGGAGACAAATGCAGATCACTCCAATGCAGCTTCAAACCAACTCCTATGCTTATTTGTATACCTTATACATAGATTATAGAGAGATTTTGGGTATAGAGCTCATTTTCGAGGATGTCCATTTCTTCTACAATTTCAAGCATCGGACCCAGGACACCCCGTCCTTCGTATATTTTGAATCGATACCAAAAAGGAAAATCATCAGTGTGCCGTTCAGTAACAAGGTTGATGATCCCAAACCTGAATGGTTTTATATCAAGCAACAACCTGAATGTGCCAGAAAATGGCTCAGATCAAGTAAAAACTTTAGCTTCTTGATTTATGACTTCATTCACTATTGTAAATGTACTGACATCCGTTCTCACATTATTTTTACTTGTAGTTCCTAATCCGAAGCAGGAAACGCATCAGATCTATTTTGGTCATTTAAATCAACTACTCAACGTTAATTGAAAATTCTTGGCCATCAAAGATTGCTTAGTAGATGAATATATTCACCATCATCGATTATTGGCTATCACCTGTAGCATATGCCATGGAGAAGGCCCTTATGTGTATATACCCCCAATCGAGGGGCCAATTGACATTTTACCAGAGAGGGGGGAAAGCTTAAAAGATCCAACAATGCCTAAAAAAAGTCCTTCCCCCACTTCATCTCAAGATGATATACTAGCAAACACAGCCTGCCAGGATAGAGACAAATACATCACCCCTATGGACGCGACTACCACAGAAAGACCGATTTCCCCAAAAGAGTTGTCGTCAGTTGTTCCCCAAGGAGATGATTCCTTTGTAGATGATTCTATATATCGGGGTTTGGGGAAACTTCCCTTCCCCGATGCCATTTACACTTCAGAAGACTTTAGAACAGATCCCCTCACTTTCACTTCCGAAGAAGAAGGTACTCCCATGAAGGCTGGTGAAACTGTGCACACCGGACTAACTCTAGGCTTTGGTCTGTTAGTGGGGAATCACTTAGGATATGCACAACACTCTAGCACTGCACGTCACAACATCTGCGCTTTATATTAATCTTGATCCTGATATTTATTTATATTGCCTTGCAGGACAAATGGTGAAGCAACACTACTATATGAGGGATGTTCGCTCGAGCATGCCCCCAATGGGTTCTGATAAGGGGCATGATCAGCATGAGAGTCGGGGTAGAGATGACAGGAGGAACCAACCCCTTCAGCACTATCGTTCTTCTCGCTCTCGGTCTCCGCATCGTAGAGACTCAGACAAGCATAAGAACTAAATAACTTCTCATAAAGGGGATAAACATGCCCCCAAGCCTTCTTTTCTGTCAAATGATAAAACTCCTCAGGACAAACCTTTGTAGAAAGGGTTTGATTATAAAGATAAGCATAGAGAGACTGGGAGAGATGTGGGAAAGAGTGAATCTATCGTACCGATGAAGCGTTGCAACATTGGCATCACTACAAGGCCGGTTATGCTTGATGACGAGAACCAGGCCAGATTAAATCTCCTGAAAGAACAATTTCCCAAACACCATTTCGGGTACATGCACTTCGCCCCAAAGCTCAAACCAGTAGATCCTGACTGGTCTACTGAAGTCAAAGCGAAAATAGATTTTGTGGATTCTCAGTATAGGAGATGAAGAAGTACTCAAATACCCTTTCCAAAATCATTAGTTACCTGATCGCCGATGTAAAGACAATGAGTGATGTTGCCAAATACGATGCAAGTGATATCGAAAACCCTAAGAAAGATCTTGAGGATGCCCAAGCCAAACTCGCCTTTGTGCAATGTGATGCGGATAATTATAAGAAGCGGTTTAAGGAATTACAAAAAGAGTTACCATACCGAGCTTGATTCTCATAGCCAGGAGCATATATGTTTAAAGAAACAAGCAGAGGATGCTAAGTCTGAAAGCACCGCTGCGAAGCTAGTATGTACTCGTCTCGAACAGGAGAAGGCAGAGCTGGCTAGAAAGAATGCAGAGTTGGAGGCTAAGTTAATGGAGGCCGAAACGAGGGCAACTCTAGCTGAGGGGAACGCGGATATGGCTTTAAAGTCTGTCGAGAAAACCAATGCACAACTTGCAGCAACCCAAAGAGAGATAGATGAAAGTGCTGAAACGATGATGGGATTCTTTGCTGAAGTGATCTGGCATCGGGATATTGCATAGATTAAAGAATATCCCACCACTCTAGTGTATGTGTGGGATCAAGTGGTTGAGTGGGAGAAACAAGAGCTCGGAGTGGATTTTGTCGACGAAGATGAGCTCATAAAGAAATACTTGAGGAATGAGGAACCATCGCACTTAGCTGAAGGGCGCAAACTCATTGCCACTGCCATGGAAGAGGTTAAGTGCCAGGATAAAGGAAAAGAGACCATCGATCTTGGTTCCTCATTTGCTTCCGTTGATGCTACTAGAGTGGAGGAGTATGATCCAGAGAAACCGGGATCCTGGGGCCTCTTCCCTGTCTCCTATTGTTGAAACCACTTCTGAAGCCCCGGCCGCTCAAGTAGAGAAATCTTCTGAAGGTATCTCCACCGTTTCGCACCAGTTTATAAAAGCCATTTCAACTTTTCGACATATTGTTGGGCAAACAATCAAAGAACATGTGTTTTCTCCTAAGTTAATAACTGTTGCTTCTAATCCTGTAGGTGCTAAGGTGAGCGAGAAACATGAGGAAATCGCTGCTGCAAAACCTATTGAGAAGCCTCAAAGAGATCGTAGGGCCGAAGTCGATAGGGGGGTCTAAAGGAGAACAAGAAAAGTCTGCTGACAGAGTTACCAAACCTTCTAGTTCCGATGTTCCCCAAGAAGGGGATATGATAGATGCGTTGAATCCTGACGATGGCAACGATGGACATGAGGAGGATGATGATGTTGTTGTGACTGGAAGTTCAGGGAATGACACAACATGACTTTGGCTGATATGAAGGCCAAGCAGATAAACTTCTAAAAGCCAAAATTGAGGAGAAAGATCCTGAGAGTTTTAAACCTCTCGTAGTAGTCCCTCCTGGGTCAAGGTTAGTTGTCAAACTTTAAACTAGGTCAACTACCGAAGAGCTTGCTAAAAAATCTTTTATTGATCCCAGTGTTCCAGATCTAGGGAAGAAGAAGTCAAAGCATATTTTGATCGAGGCTAAGAAAGAGGAGAACGAAAAGCTCAAGGCTGCCAAGGAAGCGAAATCTACTCCAAAGTCCAAATGAAAGGCGTCTTTATCTTTTGTTTTGATTTTCCTTGGTCCGCTGTAGTTGTCGCGAGTGTGGCCCTCACCTTTCTTTGTTTAGTCTTTTTGTATAAACCTGCATTAACGTAAATAAAGCAGTTTGTTTCCTGCAACGCTAAGTGCTTATAAGCTTACCATTTTCTTTATTTAAGTGTGATACAAGCAGTAAATAATAAGTCACATCATAAACGAATTAAATGCACGGTGTAGACACTTCCGCTGCACAAGGTAATTAATGATAAGATGCGATGTACAAGCATATGCCCCCAATCAGTCTTGAATGAGATGCCTAGCCAGGGCTTGTTTGAGATTGATTAGGCTCGACATTTAATTGCCCCCATCTCTCTGGTAGGGTTAAGAATTTTCATGTTGTCGGTGCTCGTTATTTAGCACCTTTATACTCACTTGTCGTATGACCAGGTTAGAGTGAGGTCAAGGCGATCACTTATCAGGGTGCACCTTCACACCTTGGGGGACGTCGTCTCCTCGTCCTTTGTACTCTTTCTCCAATCATGAGAGTTAGAGTTAAGGACGTCGTCTTCCCGTTCTTTTCACTCTGTTATGTAAACGGTCATTTCATTTGCTCCTGCACGGGTGTTATATTCATTTTTCAGGTTCAATTTAAATTTAACATTTTACAATCAGGGCAAAACAATAAGGGAATTAGTGTAGGAAAAGTAAATGACACACGATATTTTTATAGTGGTTCAGCTAAGTCGTAGCCTACGTCCACTTTATAATCTTTTGCTCTAATAAAACAAACTTTTCTAGGAAAGTTATGCCTTTTTGCATAGCCTATAAAACAAAAAAATAGTACATATTTAGGTCAATTACCATCATAGATGCTGGGCATTCCATGCCCTGGGTATTTCTTCACTGTCCACAGTTGTTAACTTGAAAGCTCCGGTATCAAGTATCCATTGGATGGTGTATGAAACTTCCCATTTTGGGCCCAGATGGATTGCGGGAGGGAAAAACGTTTTAGTACTAAGTCTCCAGGTTCAAAGGTTCTAGGATGAACCTTCCTCTCATATTTCTCACCACCTGGCATTTGTGCCTCCAGGCACGAGTCTGCTTCATCTCTTTTCTCTTCAACTATGTCCAGGGATTTAAGGAGAAGCGCTTTGTTTGTCATTGGATCGTAATACGTTGTCTTATGAGTGGGGACCTTCAACTCTACAGGAATGATCGCTTCTGATCCGAAGGAAAGTAAAAAAGGGGTGTGACTTGTTGTCGTTTTATATGTCGTCCGGTAGGCCCACATTACTAGTGGTAACTCATCAACCCACATGGCTTTTGCTTGTTCCAATTGCTTTTTAAGAATGGACTTGATGACTTTGTTTATCACCTCTGCCTGTTCGTTTGATTGAGGGTGAGTGACCGCAGTGTATCTCTTATCAATTTTGTATTTCTGGCAGAAGTTTCCGAATTCTTTATTGTCAAATTGGGTCCTGTTATCAGTTACGATGGTTTTGGGTATCCCAAATCGATAGATGATGTTTCTGACTACAAAATTGATTACTTTTTTCATCACGGTTGCCGTTAAAGGTTCGGCTTCTGCCAATTTTGTAAAATAATCTACGGCTACGATTGAGTAGGTAGCTCCACCCTTAGTGATTGGAAGGGTTCCAATGATGTCGATTCCCCATGTAGCAAACGGCAACGGGCTTACCATTGATTTAAGCTAATGTAGGGGTGCTCTGGGAATTCTAGCAAATTTTTGGTACATGTCGCAGCGTCATGAATAATCAGCTGCATATTTGTTTATGGTAGGCAGAAGTAGCCGTACCTCAATACCTTCTTTGCCAATGTCTGGCCTCCGGTGTGGTCTCCACATTCACCCTCATGCACTTTGGTTAGTACACGTTTGATGTCGTCATGTGCTATACACCGAAGTAAAGGCCTGGAAAATCCTTGGTGATATAATGTTTCATCTTGCAAGACATATCTTGCAGGCTTACGAATCACAGCTCGCTTCTCTTTGGGGGAAGTGTTCCGTCTTTAAGGAAGTTCTCGATTGTTGTCATCCATGATTCCCTTTTAGGTTCGACTTGCAATACCGGGTCGACTTCCATTTGATCAAAGCTTGGCGAATATAGTACCTCTATTAGAACAATCTCCGTCTTGTCCAGATGATCTGAGCTTGCTAGCTTAGCCAGCCTGTCTTCTTTCTGATTTTCCATCCGTGGGATGTACGTTATGCTGTAATGCTCGAAGTAGTCCAACAACTTTTCCCCCTTTCCGAGGTAGGTGACAAGCCGAGGTCCTCTAGCCTGGAATTCTTTCAAGACCTAACAACCAACTATCTGTGGATCA
Source organism: Allium sativum (assembly GCA_030737875.1). Classification (NCBI taxonomy): domain Eukaryota; kingdom Viridiplantae; phylum Streptophyta; class Magnoliopsida; order Asparagales; family Amaryllidaceae; genus Allium; species Allium sativum. Next base: position 1,036,551,304 of record CM060916.1, on the reverse strand, counting down.
CAGAAAATGTCTAACGTAGTTACTCCCAGTTTTTTAGCGAGTTTTAGCCTGGCGATCAGGGCTTCGTACTCGGAATCATTATTGGTGGCTGGAAACTCAAGCCGTAAAGCATAATAAATCGATCGTCCTTCAGGATTTATTAAGACAACTACGGCACCGGACCTTCAGTCGTTCTTGGGCTCGTCTGTACACAATTTCCAAGGATTGAGGTTTAAACTCTATTCAGAGGGGTTTGGCTTTTCATCTAACACATCCTCCTAAGGGATTGTGAATTCAACAATAATGTCGGCCAAAGCCTACCCCTTATCGACCTTCTAGGTTGGAAGCTCAGATCAAAGTGGCTTAGTTCAATGTTCCACTTTAGCAGTCGTCCAGATGTCTTGGGTCGCTGTAACACATGTCGGAGTGGTTGATCGGTGTATATGATGATCGAATGAGCTTGAAAATAATGCGAAGCTTTTGGGATGCAATCTGTAAGCTATAAGAGATTTTTCTATCATTGGGTAATTGCGCTTTGCTGCCACTAATTTCTTGCTTACATAATATACCGGTCTTTGGATCTTATCTTCTTCGCACACCAGGGCTGAGCTGATGGCATGAGGCGATACTGCCAAATACGTAAACAAATCCTCATGATCCACTGGCCTGGATAACACAAGGGGTTTTTCTAATAATTCTATAATGCCCCGAATTTCCATACCGTTTGAGTCGACTAGTAATACCACACATACAACCCAAATTGCACAGAAATACAAATCATTAGTAGAAAGAAGTTAGAGGATGAGAAATAGAAAGAAAGAGAAATTAGAATAGAAGAAGACGAAGAACACAAATCTCACAGTGGAACGAATAAAATATATTTAATAACATAATATTTGAAATAAAAATCAGTTACTGTATATACATACCATCATCAGGGCACGAAAATTATTCCTGGAACGGTTATAAATACCTGTTTCCATATATCACAAAGTACACAGAGGAAAATATGATATTCTATAGCTAACTGATGAAGCCTCCTGCTTCAGGCTCCTCCAAGTGAATCTGTAAAATCCTAACTGCTTGACTACCCATACAAATATGGGCACCCAAGAGTTTAGGGAAAACAAACAAAATAAACTCCGGGTTAGTCATGGGACTGGTGTGAGTAAAATCCAACCATTTGTTTAATTTTCAAAATCCTTTCGAAACAAATGATAAAAGACCGATCCACACATAAACACGGATGGTTTTTACCTTACGATAACCAAAAATATTTTTGATATCAAATCCAGTGATATTATAATAATGTCTACATCAAATAAACAGCAATCGAGCGGAACGCTTGCATCTCACGCTCCGTATATAATATTAAATCAAAAACCGCAGGGCGCTTATTAGAGACTAGATTCCGGCTATGACAAGGTCTGGAACCACCTTCCGATTAGTGTACTCTAGAGGGGATACACCGAGGTTCAACAAGAACATCTTGCAACCCGGCCCACAAATGGTTGACCACTTAATTAACTTTAGTGTATCGAGCATATGAGAATGACCCACATGGCCATGTTTCCTGCCCGATTTCTTTCATTTCCCGGGTGATGAGGCTTGAGGACATGATTATCTTTTAGCACATCTTGCCATCATTTACTTTGAATTCCATATTGTCCGATCAATCCATATACATTGTCCTGAGACTGGACAACCCGAAGGCACCATTCAATCAATCCATCTTGGGAAATTTCTACCTAGGATTAGCTGAACAGCCCTTGTATTTTACTTCATCTTCAATTATATTCAACATAAGTTGATTCGTAACGCTTATGCCAATATAGAGTGGTTTCGGATATTAAACCTTATCTTGGTCTCTCCGTATTGACAACGGAGGTATAAAATAAATCAAACTTTGATAGCCGGTGATTTAAGTATTAAAGAAACATCCATACAACCAACGATCCTATTTCCAAATGGAAATTCTAACGATCAACCATCAAACAATACTGGCCCCTTTTTAAATTAATTCCTTATTATATTACCATTTCCAATTTCCATTTCCCATCTTTCGTATTCTTTCAAAGCCCTATTTTCTCTCTTGATTTCTGGAAATATATATTCCTAATATCCTAATTTCTTTATTTGAGAAAATATGTCTTATTCTAGTTGGAAAACATTTCTAAATATTCACGAATCCTTATTTTCTATATTCAGAAAATAAACTTTATTAATAGCAGAAAATATTTCCATCTTCCATTTCTTAATTCCTTGTTGACAAATTCACTTCATTTTCTATGCGAGGAAAATATCTCTCATTTTATTTAGGGAAAACATTTCAAAAATCCTTTAAATTAATGCGATGTTATAAAACATTGTTATTATATCCCAAACCATCAATCATTTATTAACTAACCATATTACTAACCAATCTCCACTATCGAACTTTTACCATTCCTCCATCAATCATGAAGTCAATCAAGTTGGGTTATAATTACCTCTCAAACCTTAATTGAACAACATTCTCAACTTTTAAATAGTCAAAGCTCACAACTTCAAACAAAGCCTCGCTTATGCTACTCTCGAATTCAATCTAAGAATCCACTTCTTTTATGAAAACATTAATTAAAACGATAACGTTATAATCACTATTTCCAAATATATGATTCATAAAATAATTATTTAGTGATAGCGTTACAATCGCTGTTTAGATTTATATAACATTTATTATAACAGTAGCGTTATAATCGCTGTTTATATTTACAAAACATTTATTATAGCAGTAATGTTATAATCGCTGTTTCCAAAAAATTTGGTATATAAAAAATATAACTTGTACTTATTAATTCAATTAATAATTAAATAAATAAACAATTAAATAATTAAATTTGATTCAAAACGGAAAGTAAAAATAACTACTTTCCTAAATTCGATAAAATTGAATTCCAATAAATAACTCTCTTTGGAATAATCAACATTTGATTACATTCTGAACTTTGGAATTTATCTACCATTTCAGGTTATTTCAAATTTCAAATTCACTTCTAAATTTATCCTTTCCAAATCATTATCAAATTTATTTATAACCATTCCAGTCTACAAAACGTTATCACACTTTATTTTACATTCCGAATTTTGAACTAAAACGATTAACCATTTCCCTTTTCATTTAGTTTCCAATATGGATTCATATTTCAAAACTAAATTCCTTTAGAGATAGTTCATTTGCAAAATATTTCCTTTAGACCGTTGTTCTCTTTAATCTCGGATATATTTCTTTTATATATAATCAAATCAATTTGATTTCATACTTATAAATAATAACTAAAACCAAATTTCTATTTATAACTTCTATTCAGAATTTAACATACAAATCTCATTTTTATTCCGATCATTTAAAACTTCTTTTATCTTTTCCTTTAAAATTTGCTAAGTTCAAATCTATTTCCAAATATTGGTTTCATAACTGATTTCACTTTCCCATGTAAATTCATATTTGAACTTATATTTCAATTTATCCAATGATTTATAATCCACTCAATTTATATTTTTATTTATAACAACTTCTTGATTTGCCCACTTGAACAGATTTCTATTTTCAAATCTATTCGAAATTTTATTTCTATTTTGGAAATAAACTCCATTTTTAAATCCGAATTTCCTTTTCCACATTCAAAAATATGTTACGGTATCTAAAATACCTAGTTCCTAGGGCCAGGGTAAATCAAACACAACATATCCGATTATGGATTATATAACACATCATATATCACAATCAAATAAAAAATAGTAATATAAATGTTGAATTCCTCCAACTTGTTTCCCTGCATCCACAGATGTTAATCAACATTTATTTCATATAAATATGAAATATTTTAGTAAACAGAACTAATAATCGATCATAGATATGACTATATCAATCATTTCAATCAATTTTGTCAACCATTCATCCAAACAACCATCACACAGTATAAAATTACTATAATAAATTTAAAACTCGTTTATTTAAAAATATAAACGAGTCAGAGTTAGTGAGTTTGCTCACATTAGTTCACAGCTGACGATCCTGGTGTTTGTTTCATTTAAAATCGAATTAGCATTTGATTTTACTGTGAAATTCCAATAGCTCTGCTTTTAGCTGCATCACAGTTCCACAACGAAGATCTCATCGTTATGATTCCAACGAGATCGGTTATATCCAATTCTGTTCACGTATGACCAAATTATATAATTAAAATCATCCATGATTTAATTAATATTGCTTATTCATTAATTATAAATTTTGTTTAATTAATAATTAAATTAAAACGTGATTTTTTTTCAAATTCAACATATATAATAGTTATTAATTACTTAATAAATCAAATAAATACTTACTTAATAAACTACTCCCATGTTACACCTTCTATTTATTATTATTATTTGAAATCGCATTGCTCATTAGCTTATTCTTTGTATTACGAGTAAGCTAATTCATGAAACTACACCATGTTTTATTACTTTCTCTACTGATTGATAACACGTTAAATATACTCACATTATATTTTAACTTCCTCGTACTTGGTCCTTGTTAAGTCTGAACAATTGTGTTAATGCAGCCAAACCTGAAGAAGGGCATTGCATGAAGAAATAAGGAGATCAAGAAGTGATCTTGCCCAAAGAACAAGACATAACCCCCACGGTATATAAGGTACAGTGCAACAACACATTCCATCACTAAACACAGTTATATCCTTCTTCTCTTTCAAACACACTCCCACTCTAGAACTTCTTCACTGCCCTTCTTATCGCAATACTCCACAAAAATTACGCATTGACTTTACCATTAATTTAAATTAACCTAACTTGCCATGTTAATAAGTCTTTCAACCTTAACCACCTCCTAACTCACGATTACTTTGTGATTGTCAACCTCCACCTTTCAAAAATACCAACTCCAGAAAAAACTCATCACGCATCAGTACTTCACCATAGTTTCCATCCCTCCTCATCACTATTATCATGTCTACATTGTAAACACCCACGCCATTTCTTTATCAATAATTTAAATCTGAATTTATCCTAAATTACTGCTTATTGACCATGCAACACAACGCACTGTGTCAAATAACCAATGACTATCTCCTTTACCAAACACATCCCCCCCTTTCAAGAAAAATTTGATACTGAGAAAAACCCATGCCAACCCCTAAACTACCTCTTCTATTTCACGAATCCAACCTGAAATGCCAACGTAAAACACCTCATCCCATCCTTCTCCTTGCCGTTAACAACCCCATGCACCGGATCCCACTGGATCAGTACTACTCCGACCGCCATCGAACTCCCTTCCTTCTCCGATTTATATGGCATCCTCCGACCCCTTACAGCTCTCTAACGAGATCAAAACCCGAGCACTATCCCAAAACCAAACAACTTCGCCATTCTCCTCCCTCACATCACTTCACGACCTCCACCCACCCTCGTTTCAAGGCCACACTCCGCCCAATGATTTCCGTGTTGTTGATTTCCCCAAAATTATTGTGAATTAGAGGATAAATTAGATGGAAGGTTTGGAATAGAAAAGGGACTCCGAGTTTTCTAATGTTGAATGGAAGGGAAAGACTTGGACAATTGTTTGTATGGAAGTCCACTTTGTTTACTGGAGAACGTTGGCTGTGGGTTGAGGTGGAAGGCTGACCAAAAATGATTGCCTAGGGAAATTTGTTTTATATATTCGTTTTTGTTTTCCAGAACCAGAATAAGAACGAGATGTACAACAATTTATAAGGGAAAATTTTCATGGCAAGCACAAAATAAAGTAGCATGGAAGGCATAACTCATAACAGTGTGGAGAACACGGCAAGAAAAACTTGGCACGCACGGAGAAAAATCTTGGCACACACGGTTTAGAAACCATGGAGAGTACGCTACTCAAACGTAGCGAAAAAGATAAATCCTTTTTTCCTTTTTATTTTTTTATTTTTTTTGGTGCCGTATACCGTCTTCTGTTGCAAATGAATCCTTGTTGTGTTGGAGTTCCAAAAAAATGAACAAATGTTTATTTGTATATTTGGTATTGCTAGTTATATTAGTTAATATATTTGAAAAGCATAAATTGTATATTATAAATTTTACCTACTATAGACTTTAGTATATCGGAGATAGAAAATAACAATGATATTACGCAAACCTATAAATATTTAATGCATCTACAACTCCAATTATTGCTCGTGTGCGAAGCACGGGCCACTTATTAGTGTATATTAAAGTTAGAAAAGAAAATATAAGTACTCCACTATTTATTATTCAAAATAATTGAATTCAAGTCATTTAAATCTCTAAATCACCATTTAAATAATTAAATAAATTAATTATAAGATCGCTAAAAATCTGGGACGTTACATTCTTTCCCCCTTAAAATAATTTCATCCTCGAAATTGCTAAGCAATAAAGATGTTATAACTCTAACTCCTCACAACCTACTTGGTTGAAATCTTATATCCCATATCTGCATAACTCAGTTCTTACTTGAACTTCTAATTCTCATATCAATACTCGACAAATTCATAATTTATTTCAAATGACCTATCTATAATTTTTGGACAATCCATCATTGCGTTCTTATCTTCAATTTATATGCGCTTCTCCATATCCACACCCATTCCGATTGATTTTAAATCTATTTATCAATTTTCATTATTCCACTTGAAATTTTATTAACCAATTCTAGTTTTCTTATTCAATTACAATTAACAACTTGATTTAAAATTACCAAAAATTTCTTGAAAATTTTCTAACCTTTAAAATTTTCAAAAAAATTCGCCAGCATCTCTTTTGCACGGCTTAATCGGTACAACCACAACTCGCCTTTCTAGGCCTTCTCCAATCCAAAAGAAAATCAAAAAAGCCAAGCGGCTTGCCCCATAGGCTCATAAAACCATCAAACCCAAGTAATATTGTAAATATGTACCTTTTTGTCGGGCATAATTCTAACTCTTGCATTTGCTTCCATTCAATGACTGCTCAGCATACATATATCCATCTCCAGTTGGTTTCAAATCAATCCAACTTCCAGTGTTTAACTCTCTAATCAACTTCTGATTAGTTCACTTCCATTCTATCAATTCAAATATGAGTTCTATTTAAGTCAATCCACTTATTATTCTTGAATCCAAATTTATCACATTCAATTGTAATTAAGAACATCCAATAAATATCCAACTTGCTTATTCATAATTCGAATTCATATTAATAATTCGAATCTCAACATATCTCTTTATCAAATTTCATTCTGAATTATTTCTAATTCAATCCAATTTTATTTAACATAAGTTAAATTTCAATTCATTTGATACATTTTTACCGTTTCAATCTATTCAACTTATACAAGTTAAATTTTAATTTCGGAATTCAAATTTCTAGGTTTTATTCCAAATTATTTTGAAATCACATATATTTACAATCAACTCAATTCTAAACATTCGAATTTCTAAAACATCTTGTCCTTTTCAAACAAAATTTTCATCCCTAAATTACTATGTTAGCAATCCATCACTCAGAAACTTGAAAATGAATACCAATAATGTCACGATCCATTATCAAAATTATTTTCTCACCACTGAAGTGATTTCAGTGCTTAATCCCTTTAAAAATCCATTAAAAACATTCTTATTCAAAAGTACTTTAAAGTAATGTTATATTACTTTATAATATTTTAGAAAATATTTCCTAAAAAACTAGGATTTAAATTCCAATTCTGGTTTGAGCTTAATCATGGTTTATCTCATTTGTATACATTATCTGTATACAAATTATATAACCATTTCAATATTTCATAATTCCATTTGATTGTAATAACAATCAACACATTCATATATAATGATTCAAAAATTAATCCTTTTATATCAAAATAATTTTTTTGGGCAAAATTATTTCATTTACCCAATTTAAAACAATACTGTATCAAACTGCCTTGTTTAAGAGTTTAGAAACACCTATCGATATAGTTGTACATTCTGTATCGACCAGAATTCATAAACCACTCAACAAACCAGTCAAGACAATATAAAATAATTTTTATACAATCTACAAATACACGCTCATATATGTACACTCAAACTCAATCTAGGGTACTACTAACCCTATCTCTATTGAGTTACGCCATAGAGCCAAAGTTATCTCAACCTCGCTTTAATACCTAATGTAATGGCCCGAATTTTTGTACCATTTGAGTCGACTAATAACACCACACATCCAACCCAAATTGCATAGAAATATGAATCATTAGTAGAAAGAAGTTAGAGGATGAGAAATAGAAAGAAAGAGAAATTAGAATAGAAGAAGACGAAGAACACAAATCTCATAGTGGAACGAATAAAATATATTAAATAACATAACATTTGAAATAAAATCAGTTACTGTATATACTTACCATCATCAGAGCACGACAATTATTCCTGGAACAGTTATAAATACCTGTTTCCAGATACCACAAAGTACACAGCGTAAAATATGATATTCTATAGCTAACTGATGAAGCCTCCTACTTCAGGGTCCTCCAAGTGAATCTGCAAAATGCTAACTACTTGACTGCCAGTACAAATATGGGCACCCAAGAGTTTAGGGAAAACAAACAAAATAAACTCTGGGTCAGTCATGGGACTGGTATGAGTAAAATCCAACCATTTGTTTAATTTTAAAATCCTTTTGAAAGAAATGATAATCGTAAGACTGATCCACACATAAACACGGATGGTTTTTACCTTACGATAACCAAAAATATTTTTGATATAAAATCCAGTGATATTATAATAATGTCTACATCAAATAAATAGCAATCTAGCGAAACGCTTGCGTCTCACACTCCATATATAATATAAAATCAAAAACCGTAGGGCGCTTATTTGAGATTGGATTCCGACTATGACAAGGTATAGAACCACCTTCCGATCAGTGTACTCTAGAGGGGATACACCGGGGTTCAACAAGAACATCTTGCAACCCGACCCATACATGGCTGACCACTCATTTAACATGAGTGTATCGAGCAAATTATCACCAATGGTTGTGATTAGCAACCGTTACCGAAAGGTCACAGCTGCAAATAGAATAAGAAGCAAATGGAATTTTTGTAGATCAGGTGATAATACCTCGAATGGGAATGACCCATATGGCCATGCTGCCTGCCCGATTTCTGTCATTTCCCGGGTGATGAGTCTTGAGGTCACGATTATCTTTCGAAACATCTTGCCATCATTTACTTTGAATTCCCTATTGTTAGATCCATCCATATACGTTGTTCTGACATTGGACAACCCGAAGGCACCATTCCATCAATCCATCTTGGGCAATTTCTACCTAGGATTAACTAAACAACCCTTGCATTTTACTCCGTCTTCAATTATATTCAACATAAGTTGATTCATAACACTTATGCCAATACAGAGTGGTTTTCAGATATTAAACCTGATCCCGGTCTCTCCGTATTGACAACGGAGGTATAAAATAAATCAAACTTTGATAGCCGGTGATTTAACTATCAAAGAAACATCCATACAACCAACGATCCTATTTCCAAATGGAAATTCTAAAGATCAACCATCAAACAACACTGGCCCCATTTTAAATTAATTCCTTATTATATTATAATTTCCATTTCCCATCTTTCGTATCCTTTCAAAGCCCTATTTTCTCTCTTGATTTTTGGAAAAATATTGTGACGGCCCGCCCCGCACCAACAGACATTTACTCCAAAAGTGCGCTGTACACATGTCCAGTTAGCAAGGAACGGGTCGCCAGAAGGAAAAAGGAAAGAAGGAAATGAACATACAAAGAACCTGTAGAATGTCTCACAGCGCATAGAACAAAATATAATAATAACATACTTGACATAAAACAGGAGAGACATTGCATAAGCTAAAAACCAGAACTAAGCATCATAGCAGCGGAAACCCAAAATATAGCTTATTACAACTTTTCAAACTGTCTCAAAGCAAAGTAAGATAAAGGAGGTACACTACTAATGCCCAAGTAGTGACCACCAACGACACAGGGAGAATGTGTATATATATATATCATACGTGAAAGCCTCATGCCCGCCTCCGAATCAGCTACTCGCGCATCACCAGCTAACCTGTCTCTAGTCTGCTCGTGTGAGCACCCAGAGTAATAAGAGGAGACATAAAACTCTAGGTCAGACATAAAGCCTGGTATGAGCGATAAGCATCTAAAGTGAATAATAACAGGTAGACTAAAACATACCTGAACCTGGACCTGCAACCAAAGAGTTAGCACTACATACTGTACAACACTCTAAGGTGCCATATCAACGGTGTAAAGATACGGAGGTGGGGGAGGTGTGCATGTCATAGTGATGGCAAACAATCAAACATAGCATCCATCCTCACATCTCTCACTCAGTGCGTGAAGCATACGATATTCACCACTTCGATCACCCACCCTTGCTACGATCACTTTGCCCCATGAAGTCATAAATGGCTTCACTGCACTGATAACGTAGCCACCAATCCTTCGCTATGTCCACTTGCCCCATGGAGTTATTCACCCCATCTGCGCTGGCTCATAGCCTTACCAATCCTTACTATGTCCACTTGCCCCATGGAGTTATTCACCCCATCTGCGCTGGCTCATAGTCTTACTACGCATCACCTTGCCCCTCAAGTCATAATGACTCTACTGCACGGATAACGTAGTCTTGCTACCATCACCTTGCCCCTCGAGTTGCAATGACTCTACTGCACTGATAAGTAGCCCATCATTCATTTTTAGTGGTGAATCGAAGTTATGAACGTCGACTACTCCTTTGCACACGTCCCGCAGCAAAGTCCAACCATGAAGTGAACTCATCGGTTCCCAACTGGATCCTGAGCTCTAACTTCCCATATTGGACTACCTTTGCATCTCAGGTTATTGGTCAATACTGGGTCGGGTCGGGTTTCTCTTCAAGCCATCGGTTCGGGTCGGATTCACTATGTTGCGTCGTCCATGGTCCTCCTCTGGTGTGGTTCGGTTCGGGTCCACTCCATCACGTCGGTTCGGGTCTTCTTCTGGTATGGGTCGGGTCGGGTATTTCTCCTCGGGTCGGGTCGGGTGCCATCCCACTCCAGTTCGTGCTTCCGCTCCGATCCGCCTCCTCATCCTTCACGTGCTCCGATCCGATCCATCTTCCTCTATCCGCTCCGATCCCTCCTCCTTAATCCGATCCGATCCCAGTTCAGTTAGCGTGGCCTTCCTTTTTGCCAATTTTCTCGAGTGTCAGGTTCCGATCCGATCAAATCCCTTGCCCAGTTCAACATATCCGATCCGATCCCCCATATCCGATCCGATCCGATCCTGCACTGTTTTCTGAAACTTTTCCAGCAAGTGTTTACGCCATTCGACGACGTTTTCGACCATTCTAACTATTGAAATCAATCACAAAGCATTACATACAGTCATAGCAACATGTATAATCAACCACAACCACCAAAACATCAATATGATAGGTTAAAGTGGGTCAAACATACCCCAAAACCCCATATTTCCCCTTAAGCATGTTTAGATGAACTAATGATAGGATTAGTAAAACTTAACCAAATTAACCCAAATTCATATCAGAGGTCTAAAACATCATTTAGGAATTTATGGATATTTTTCCCGAATTTATTGGTGTATAAATTCGCTAATTAACACTAATTACCCTCAATTAGCCATAATTAGTGCAAAACTATGCAAATCACTCACCTTAGCCACAAATAAACTAAGATCTGAAATAAATCTCTGATTTGATGTGAATCCCAATGCTAAACAGCAGCTCCAATGTTGCTTTAGTGTAGATCTTCCTTGATTAGAGGTTGCTAAGCCAAATCCTTAAGGTGATTTGGAGGTGATTTAGAGGTTGGAGGTCATTTTTAGGGTTCCTTGGTGATAAGTGGAGGCTAGAAAACTGAAATGGAATGATTCTCCATCTCATTTCAGCCTTCCCATAACCCCAATCCCGAAATGGGTTATGGGCCTACTCACTAATCACCCGATTTGGCCCAGTTAAGCAGTTTTTCACATTCCAAACCTTATTTCAGCAATATCTCCCAAACGGTAAGTCCGTTTGGCTATTATGACCACTCTACGGAAAGGTAAACCATCAAACGAATCTAATGGAAGTGGTTTTAGGTCAAAATTCCTTTCCAATCAAAATTTATGGCCAAAACAAGATAAACTAGGGGCAAAACAGTCATTTAAAAATCGGGAAAAATCATGAACATGGGAAATGACTCTAATAGATGTTTCCCAAAGTTACACGACCATACGACTTCATATGTGAAAGAAATAAATATTCTACGATCCTCCGATGCGTAAAATGCGGGTCGTTACACTCTCCCCCCCTTAAGAAATTTTGCCCCCGAAATTCCTTAACCAAAACACACAAAAGGGTCCTGCATGCTTATCAACCATAAAACAACCATCAAACATGCAAAACAAGTCTATCCTAGCATGCGGAATAACTAAATTACGAAGTAAGTCTTACCAGGCAAAGAGTTCTGGATATGCCTTCCTAATGCTCTCCTCTGTCTGCCAAGTACAATCATTCTCGTCCTCGCCCCACTGAACCTTGACTAGCTTCACCACCTTCCTTCGAAGTTGCTACGTATCGTGCCCCACAATACGAATCGGCTTGCGGTTCCCAACCGCCTCGGGTTCTATTCGAAGTCCTCTAACTGATCAGGTGAAATAGTCATATCTTAGTCGTGAACGAACTTCCTTAGTTGGGAAACATGAAATACATTGTGAACTCCCGCCATCTTTTCTGGTAAGCCAACCCTATATGCCAAATTCCCGACGAGTTCAAGAACAGGGAATGGGCCAACAAATCTTGGTGCCAACTTGCCTCTCCTGCCAAATCGAATCACTCTCTTTAACGAAGAGATCTTGACAAACACCAAGTCCCCAACGGAGAATTTCAAGTCTCTTCTCCTCTTATCAGCATAACTCTTCTGCCTATCTTGGGCAGCTTTCATTCTTTGCTGAATGATCTTAATCTTTTTTGAAGTTTCCCTCACCACATCTGATCCAAGCATAAACTTCTCGCCAGTCTCTATCCAACATGATGGTGAGTTGCACGGTCTTCCGTACAAAGCTTCATATGGAGCCATATAGATACTGGATTGGTAGCTATTATTATATGCAAACTCTACTAGATGCAAATGGTCATCCCACGATCCACCAAAATCCAATATACAAGCTCTCAAGAGATCTTCCAATATACGATTCACCCTCTCCGTCTGACCGTCGGTCTGAGGATGATATGCGGTACTGAGATGTAATCCTGACCCTAGAGCCTCTTGTAAGCTCTTCCAAAACCCACTAGTGAACAACGGGTCTCGGTCACTCACAATGCTTTTGGGTACTCCATGAAATCTCACTACCCACTTCATATACAGTTCTGCCAACTTGGCTGCCGTCCTGGTCGATTTGACTGGTATAAATCTTGCACTCTTAGTCAATCGATCCATAATTACCCAAATGTTGTCATATCCCGATCTGGTTCTTGGTAAACCATCGATGAAATCCATCGAGACTTGCTCCCATTTCCATTCGGGAATTTCTAATGGTTGCAACAACCCACTAGGCTTCTTTTGCTCGGCTTTAACTAGCTGGCAATTCATGCATTTGGATATAAACTTCCCAACGTCTCTTTTCATCCCTTCCCAGTAGTAAGTCTGTCTCATGTCTCGATACATCTTATTACCACCGGGATGTATAGTCAGTTTTGAGTGATGACGTCCTATAACCACTTCATCTCTCAAACCATTCACGTTGGGCACAACTAGTCTTCCATTCTTTCGAAGCCATCCATCTCGATCAAGCCCATAGACATTCATCTCCTCATCGATACCCATCTATAACTTGGAAATGATTTCCAATAGGTTAGGATCGTCCCTCTGACTAGAGCCGATCCGCTCAGTCAAAGTGGGTCAGATCGTCAAGCTAGCTAGCATGACTGGATCCAATTCGCACTTTGGTCTGAAATCAAACCCCGCAATATACTCCAGTTTCTTCAACTCAAGAAACATTGCCCCCAAACTGGCATGTCTCCTACTCAAGGCATCGGCTACCGCATTACCTTTCTCAGGTGTATATGCGATATCAAAATCATACGAAGCCAAGAACTCTAACCATCTCTGCTGACGGAGATTCAGATCATTCTGGGAGAAGAGATACTTTAACGACTTATGATCGGTAAACAACTCAAATCTTTCTCCCAAGAGATAATGTCTCCACATCTTCAATGCGAACACAATCGCTGCTAGTTCCAAATCATGGGTAGGATACTTCTTCTCATGCGGCTTTAGCTGTCGACTAGCATAAGCTACAACCCTACCTCCTTGCATCAATACAGCACCCAGTCCAGTACCACAAGCATCTGTGTATACCGTCATCTGTTCATTCCCTTTAGGAATGACTAACACTGGCGCACGCATCAACTTCTCTTTTAGACTCTTGAAGGCATCCTCACACACTCCGTCCCAGACGATGGACTAATTCTTCTTAGTCAATTGAGTCAATGGTGCTGCTATCTTGGAGAAGTCCTGGATAAACTTACGATAATATCCAGCTAACCCCAAGAAACTTCTTGCATCTGTTGCATTCTTAGGCGTAGGCCAATCCTGTACCGTAGCCACCTTCGCAGGGTCCTCGGCAATACCATTCTCTGAAACAACATGACCCAAGAATCTCACTTCCCTTCTCCAAAAATGACACTTAGAGAATTTCGCTTTCAATTGGTGTTTCCTCAACACCTCCATCACTATCCTCAAGTGTCCCTTGTGTTCCTCCTCTGTCCTTGAGTAAACAAGGATATCATCTACGAACACAAGAACAAACTTATTCAACTGATCTCTGAATACTCGATTCATAAGATCCACAAATTAGGCTGGTGCATTGGTCAACCCAAATGGCATGACCAACCACTCATAAAATCCAGACGGCGTTCTAAATGTCGTTTTCGGAACACTCTCATCTGCTACTCGAAGCTGATGAAATCCTGTCGCGAGGTCCAACTGGGAGAACACTCTTGCTCCTTCCAGATGATCAAACAAATCATCTATCCGCGGTAGAGGATACTTATTCTTCCTCGTTACCTTATTCAACTCGCGATAGTCCACACACAAACGAAGGGAACCATCTGCCTTAGTGGCAAACACAACTGGTGCTCCCCACTCGGAGACACTCCTTCTAATAAATCCCTTCTTCAAAAGATTGCTGACTTGCACCCCGAGCTCTCGCTGCTCCCTTGGTGCCATACGACGAAGTGGCATCACTATAGGTCTGGAATCTTTCACTAAATCAATATGAAACTCAATCTCTCGGTGTGGTGGAAGTTCGGTCACCTCCTCGAAGACGTCCGGATACTGGCCAACCACGGGCACATCTGACAGCTCATCCTGCGGGATGCCGAGGGAATTTACAAAACTAGCCATAACCCCATCACTAGGTAGACTACCAAACACTACCCTCCGCCCATCATCCGCCCTCACTGTCACCAAAAAGCCCTCACAGTCTACCACCACCCCGTATCTTTGGAGCCAATCGACTCCCAATATAGTGCCATACCCAGTAAAGCCCAAAACAAAGCAATCACAAACAAACATACATCCATGACTCCATAAGACCAAATTTCGGCAAATCATACTAAGGCTAGTCGAACCACCAATCGGGTTCGTCACAACCAATGGTCTCTCGACTATCTCGGGTTCCAGTCCCAACCTATCTACCAGGTCACTAGATATGAAGGAACGGGAAGCCCCAGTATCAAACAAAACTCGAACTGGTACATCATAAATAGAAAGCATACCTTGAATAACAACATTCTTTCCTTTCTCCGCCGCAGTCGGGGCATTCGACGAAGAAGGAACAACATCAATAGCATACGCTTTCACAATCTGCTTCTCCTTAAGAGGTTGCGGACACTTGTCCTTGAAATGTCCCACTTGACCACAGTTGAAGCACTTCTTATCTGCTGGCTTGGCCCGGCAATCTTTAGCATATTGGCCCTTCTTTCCACAGTTGAAGCACTCAACATCCTTCTTGTTCTTTTTCTGGCCACCCTTAGATTGGTCCTGCTTCCTCTTATTCTGAGAGTTATTCTTGCCTCCACCGCCTGCTTGCGGCTTTGGCCCTTCTGTAGATGCAGCCTCAGTCTTTGACTTAGGGTAAAGACTCTCTGATCTCAAAGCTTTCCCCACAATCAATTCAAAAGTCTCATTGATGTGATTGATAAGCCTTTCCCCCAAGTATCCATCCAAACCAGTAATGAACTTCTCATTCTTCTTCTCAGGAGTATCGATAAGAGATAGTCCATACTTTGACAAGGTGTCGAACTCAGCAATATAGCCAGAAACTGCCCTTCCGTTCTACTTGAGTTCCAAGAACCTCTTGAACAACACTGACTTCTAGGCAGCTGGGATGAACTTCTCGCTAAAGCGAGCCTTAAACTGATCCCAAGTCACCTGATCTTCTGGAGTAGCTGTTCTAATGGCATTCCACCAATTCATTGCTCGCCCTTGCAGCTGACGAGACGCTAGCCTTCTCTTCATCGCATCCTCAACACCCAAGTCATCGAAGATACGGTCACAGCTATCCACCCAGTCCTGAACATCCGTGGCCGACTCCGTTCCGTGGAACGGCTTTCCGCCAAGGTTAGTGTAATCCTTGCACAACTTGGCGAAATCGACCCTAGGCGCCTGCACTACTGGGCCAACACCAACTCCGGGATTGGGAACTGCCCCTTGCACTTCTCTAAGCATGTCTCTCATGAGGTTAGTGAACATCGCCCTCATGTCAGCGGCATTCCCATGGTTGGTCCCTCTACCAGCACCCCTCGTGTCTCGGCTCATCGTCAATCTGAAAAAGGGAAACGATTAACGACCCCATAGTGGTGCTAGTGCAGTGCGACTTCATTCTTATACTACTAGTAGTTTATACATATATAGCTTTTGAAAACCAAAGTAATCACAAATACGCGCTCTCATATATGTACCATCTCTCCCTGGTGTCTTTCCCTAGGTTAACTACGCAACCTAGAGCTCTGATACCAAGTGTGACGGCCCGCCCCGCACCAACCGACATTTACTCCAAAAGTGCGCTGTACACATGTCCAGTTAGCACGGAACGGGTCGCCAGAAGGAAAAAGGAAAGAAGGAAATGAACGTACAAAGAACCTTTAGAATGTCTCACAGTGCAAAGAACAAAATATAATAATAACATACTTGACATAAAACAGGAGAGACAGTGCATAAGCTAAAAACCAGAACTAAGCATCATAGCAGCGGAAACCCAAAATATAGCTTATTACAACTTTTCAAACTGTCTCAAAGCAAAAGCAAGATAAAGGAGGTGCACTACTAATGCCCAAGTAGCGACCACCAACGACACAGGGAGAATGTGCATATATATATATATATATATATATATCATACGTGGAAGCCTCCTGCCCGCCTCCGAATCAGCTACTCGCGCATCACCAGCTAACCTGTCTCTAGTCTGCTCATGTGAGCACCCAGAGTAATAAGAGGAGACATAAAACTCTGGGTCAGATATAAAGCCTGGTATGAGCGATAAGCATTTAAAGTGAATAATAACAGGTAGACTAAAACATACCTGAACCTGGACCTGCAACCAAAGAGTTAGCACTACATACTATACAACACTCTAAGGTGCCTTATCAACGGTGTAAAGATACGGAAGTGAGGGAGGTGTGCATGTCATAGTGATGGCAAACAATCAAACATAGCATCCATCCTCACATGTCTCACTCAGTGCGTGAAGCATACGATATTCACCACTTCGATCACCCACCCTTGCTACGATCACTTTGCCCCATGAAGTCATAAATGGCTTCACTGCACTGATAACGTAGCCACCAATCCTTCGATATGTCCACTTGCCCCATGGAGTTATTCACTCCATCTGCGCTGGCTCATAGCCTTACCAATCCTTACTATGTCCACTTGCCCCATGGAGTTATTCACCCCATCTGCGCTGGCTCATAGTCTTACTACGCATCACCTTGCCCCTCAAGTCATAATGACTCTATTGCACGGATAACGTAGTCTTGCTACCATCATCTTGCCCCTCGAGTCGCAATGACTCTACTGCACTGATAAGTAGCTCATCATTCATTTTTAGTGGTGAATCGAAGTTATGAACGTCGACTACTCCTTTGCACACGTCCCGCAGCAAAGTCCAACCATGAAGTGAACTCATCGGTTCCCAACTGGATCCTGAGCTCTAACTTCCCATATTGGACTACCTTTGCATCTCGGGTTATTGGTCAATACTGGGTCGGGTCGGGTTTCTCTTCAAGCCATCGGTTCGGGTCGGATTCACTACGTTGCGTCGTCCATGGTCCTCCTCTGGTGCGGTTCGGTTCGGGTCCACTCCATCACGTCGGTTCGGGTCTTCTTCTGGTACGGGTCGGGTCGGGTATTTCTCCTCGGGTCGGGTCGGGTGCCATCCCCCTCCAGTTCGTGCTTCCACTCCGATCCGCCTCCTCATCCTTCACGTGCTCCGATCCGATCCATCTTCCTCTATCCGCTCCGATCCTTCCTCCTTAATTCGACCCGATCCCAGTTCAGTTAGCGTGGCCTTCCATTTTGCCAATTTTCTCAAGTGTCGGGTTCCGATCCGATCAAATCCCTTGCCCAGTTCAACATATCCGATCCGAGCCCCCATATCCGATCTGATCCTGCACTGTTTTCTAAAACTTTTCCAACAAGTGTTTACGCCATTCGACGACGTTTTCGACCATTCTAACTATTGAAATCAATCACAAAGCATTTCTTACAGTCATAGCAACATGTATAATCAACCACAACCACCAAAACATCAATATGATAGGTTAAAGTGGGTCGAACATACCCCCAAAACATCAATATGATAGGTTAAAGTGGGTCAAACATACCCCCAAAACCCCATATTTCCCCTTAAGCATGTTTAAATGAACTAATGATAGGATTAGTAAAACTTAACCAAATTAACCCAAATTCATATCAGAGGTCTAAAACATCATTTCAGAATTTATGGATATTTTTCCCGTATTTATTAGTGTATAAATTCGCTAATTAACACTAATTACCCTCAATTAGCCATAGTTAGTGCAAAACTATGCAAATCACTCACCTTAGCCACAAATAAACTAAGATCTGAAATAAATCTCTGATTTGATGTGAATCCCAATGCTAAACAGCAGATCTAATGTTGCTTTGGTGTAGATCTTCCTTAATTAGAGGTTGCTAAGCCAAATCGTTGACCAAAAGGTGATTTGGAGGTGATTTAGAGGTTGGAGGCCATTTTTAGGGTTCCTTGGTGATAAGTGGAGGCTAGAAAACTGAAATGGAATGATTCTCCATCTCATTTCATCCTTCCCATAACCCCAATCCCGAAATGGGTTATGGGCCTACTCACTAATCACCCGATTTGGCCCGGTTAAGCTGTTTTTCACCTTCCAAACCTTATTTCAGCCATATCTCCCAAACGGTATGTCCGTTTGGCTATTATGACAACTCTACGGAAAGGTAAACCATCAAACGAATCTAATGGAAGTGGTTTCAGGTCAAAACTCCTTTCCAATCAAAAGTTATGGCCAAAACAATATCAACTAGGGGCAAAACAGTCATTTAAAAATCGGGAAAAATCATGAACATGGGAAATGACTCTAATAGATGTTTCCCAAAGTTACACGAGCATACGACTTCATATGTGAAATAAATAAATATTCTACGATCCTCCGATGCGTAGAATGTGGGTCGTTACAAATATATTCCTAATATCCTAATTTCTTTGTTCGAGAAAATATCTCTTATTCCAGTTGGAAAACATTTATAAATATTCACGAATCCTTATTTTTTATATTCAGAAAATATACTTTATTAATATCAGAAAATATTTCCATCTTCCATTTCTTAATTCTTTATTGACCAATTCACTTCATTTTCTATGTGTAGAAAATATCTCTCATTTTATTTGGGGAAAACATTTCAAAAATCCTTTAAATTAATGCGATGTTATAAAACATCGTTATTATATCTCAAACCATCAATCATTTATTAACTAACCATATTACTAACCAATCTCCACTATCGAACTTTAACCATTTTTTCATCAATCATGAAGTCAATCAAGTTGGGGTATAATTACCTCTCAGACCTTAATTGAACAACATTCTCAACTTTGAAATAGTCAAAGCTCACAACATCAAACAAAACATCGCTTATATGACTCTCAGATTCAATCTAAGAATCCACTTTCTTTACGAAAATGTTGATTAAAACGATGGCATTATAATCGCTGTTTCCAAATATTTGATTTATAAAACATTTATTTAATGGTAGAGTTACAATCGTTGTTTATATTTATAGAACATTTATTATAACAGTAGCATTATAATCGCTGTTTAGATTTACAAACATTTATTATAATAGTAATGTTATAATCGCTATTTCCAAAAAAATTGGTATATAAGAAATATAATTTATACTTATTAATTCAATTAATAAGTAAATAAATAATTAAATTTGATTCAAAATGGAAAGTAAAAATAACTACTATCTAAATTCGATAAAATTGAATTCCAATAAATAATACTCTCCCGAATAATCTACATTCGGTTACATTCTGAACTTTGGAATTTATCTACCATTTCAGGTTAATTCAAATTTCAAATTCACTTTTGAATTTATCCTTTCCAAATCATTACCAAATTTCTTTATAACCATTCCAATCTACAAAATGTTATCACACTTTATTTTACATTCTTAATTTTGAACTAAAACGATTAACCATTTCCCTTTTCATTTATTTTCCAATATAGAATCATATTTCAAAACTAAATTCCTTTAGAGGTAGTTCATTTGCAAAATATTTCCTTTAAACCGTTATTCTCTTTAATCGTGAATATATTTCTTTTATATATAGTCAAATCAGTTTGATTTCATACTTATAGATAATATCTTAAACCCAATTTCTATTTATAACTTGTATTCAGAATTTTACACGCAAATCTCATTTTTATTCCAATCATTTAAAACATCTTTTATCTTTTCCTTTAAAATTTGCTAAGTTCAAATCTATTTTCAAATATTGGTTTCAAAAGTGATTTCACTTTTCCATGTAAATTCATATTTGAACTTATATTTCAATTTATCCAATGATTTATAATCCACTTTATTTTTATTTTTATTTATAACAACTTCTTGATTTATCCACTTGAATAGATTTCTATTTTCAAATCAATTCGAAATTTTATTTCTATTTTGGAAATAAACTCCATTTTTAAATCCCAATTTCCTTTTCCACATTAAAAAATATTTTACGGTATTTAAAATACTGAGTTCCTAGGGCCAGGGTAAATCAAACACAACATATCCAATTATGGATTATATAACAAATCATATATCACAATCAAATAAAAACAGTAATATAAATGTTGAGGAGTCCAGTTGGATTCCTCCAACCTGTTTCCATGCATCCACATATGTTAATCAACATTTATTTCACACAAATAAGAAATATTATAGTAAACATAACTAATAACCGGTCGGCGATATGACTGTATCAACCATTTCAATCAATTTTGTCAACCATTCATCCAAACAACCATCACATAGTATAAAATTACTATAAATAAATTTAAAACTCATTTGTATAAAAATATAAATGAGACAGAGTTAGTGAGTTTACTCACATTGGTTCACAGCTGACGGTCCTGCCGTTTGTTTCATTTAAAATCGAATTAGCTTTTGATTTTACTGCGAAATTCCAATAGGTCTGCTTTTAGCCGCGTCTCAGTTCCACAACAAAGATCTCGTCGTTATGATTCCAATGAGATCGATTATATCCAATCTTGTTCACATATGACCAAATTATATAATTATAATCATACATGATTTAATTAATATTGCTTATTCATTAATTATAAATTTTGTTTAATTAATAATTAAATTAAAACATGATTTTTTTCCCAATTTCAACGTATTATAATAGTTATTAACTACTTATAAATCATATAAATACTTACTTAATAAACTACTCCCATGTTACACCTTTTTCTTCTATTTATTATTATTATTCGAAACCCATTGCTCATTAGCTTATTCTTTGTATTGCGAGTAAGCTAATTCATGAAACTATACCATGTTTTATTACCTTCTCTACTGATTGATAACACATTAAATATACTCACATCATATTTTAATCTCCTTGTACTTGGTCCTCGTTAAGTCTGAACAATTGTGCTAATGTAGCCAAACCTGAAGAAGGGTATTACATGAAGAAATAAGGAGATCAAGAAGTGATCTTGCCTGAAGAACAAGTCATAACCCCCACGGTATACATGGTATGGTGCAACAACACATTCCATCATGTGAACACAGTTATATCCTTCTTCTCTTTCAAACACACTCCCACTCCAGAACTTCTCCATTGCCCTTCTTATCGCAATACTCCACCAAAATTACACGCTGACTTCACCATTAATTTAAATTAACCTAACTTGCCACGTTAATTAGGCTTTCAGCCTTAACCACCTCCTAACTCACAATTACTTTGTGATAGTCAACCTTCACCTTTCAAAAATACCTACTCCAGAAAAAAAAACTGATCACACATCAGTACTTCACCATAGTTTTCATCACTCCTCCTCACTATTATCATGTCTACGGTGTAAACGCCCATGCCAATGCTTTATCAATAATTTAAATTCTAATTTATCCTAAATTACTGCTTCTTGACCATGAAACACAACACAATGTGTCAAATAAACCGAATGACGATCTCCTTTACCAAATGCATTCCCCCCTTTCCAGAAAATTTCGATACTAAGAAAAACCCATGCAAACCCGTAAACTACCTCTTCTATTTCACGAATTCAACCTGAATGCCAACGTAAAACACCTCATCCCGTCCTTCTCCCTACCGTTGACAACCCCAGGCACCAGATCCCACTGGAATAGTACTACTCCGATCACCATCGAATTCCCTTCCTCCTCCGATTTATCTGGCCTCCTCCGACCCCTTACAATGCTCTAACGAGATCAAAACCCGAGCACTATCCCAAAACCAAACAACTTCGCCATTCTCCTCCCTCACATCACTTCACGACCTCCGCTCACCCTCGTTTCAAGGCCACACCCCCCCTATGATTTCCGTGTTGTTGATTTCCCCAAAATCATTACGAATTAGAGGATAAATTAAATGGAAGGTTTGGAATATAAAAGGGACTCCATGTTTTCTGATGTTGAATGGAAGGGAAAGAATTGGATAATTGTTTTGTATGGAAGTCCACTTTGTTTACTGGAGAACGTTGGTCGTTGGTTGAGGTGGAAGGCATACCAAAAATGATTGCGTAGGGAAATTTGTTTTATATATTCGTTTTTGTTTTCTAGAATCAGAACAAGAACGAGATGTACAGTAATTTATAAGGGAAAATTTTCTTGGAAAGCACGAAATAAAGTAGCGTGGAAGGCACGGCTCATAACAGTTTGGAGAACGCGGCAAGAAAAACTTGGCACGCACGAAGAAAAATCTTGGCATACACGGTTTAGAAACCGTGGAGAGTATGCTGCTCAAACGTACCGAAAAAGATAAATCCTTTTTTTTCCTTTTTATTTTTTTATTTTTTTTGGTGCCGTATACTGTCTTCTGTTGCAAATGAATCCAAGTTGTGTTGAAGTTCCAAAAAAATGAACAAATGTTTATTTTTGTATTTGGTATTGCTGGTTATAATAGTTTATATATCTGAAAAGCATAAATCGTATATTATACATTTTACCTACTATAGACTCCTATTTATCGAAGATAGAAAATAACTATGATATCACACAAACCAATAAATATTTAATGCATCTACAACTCCAATTATTGCTCGTGTGCGAAGCACGGACCACTCATTAGTGTATATTTAAGTTAGTAAAGAAAATATAAGTACTCCACTATTTATATTCAAAATAATTGAATTCAAGTCGTTTAAATCTCTAAATCACCATTTAAATAATTAAATAAATTAATTATAGGATCGCTAAAAATTCGGGACATTACAAAGTCCAACAGGTTTTGGAAAGCCTTTACATAGTCGGGAGTCCAGTCAAAATTACGTTTCCCTCGTATGATTAAATCAAAGAAGGGAACACATTTGTCCGTGGCTTTTGAAATGAACCTGCTTAGCGCTACAACTTTTCCTGCCAGGCTTTGAACGTCTCTAATCTTTTGTGGCTCTTCTATGTTTCTGATTGCTGCTATTTGATCAGGATTGATCTCGATCCCTCGAGAGCTAACAATGAAACCAAGGAATTTTCCAAACAACCCCAAATGAACATTTTAGGGGGTTCAACTTCATCCCGTACTTTTGTAGAATGGCAAATATTTCTACCAGATCACTTGTATGATCGAAGGACTGCCTGGATTTCACAAGCATGTCATCCACATGGACCTCCATTGTTTTCTAGATCTGATTATAGAATATTCGGTTTATCAAAAGCTGATATGTGGCCCCGACATTCTTTAGCCTGAATGGCATTACCACATAACAGTATAGTCCCTATTTTGTAGTGAAACTTGTGTGCTCTTGATCCGGTATGTGCATGGGGATCTGGTTATATCCCGAATATGCATCCATGAAAGAGTGAAGCTCGTGTCTTGCTGTTGAGTTAACCAGCTGACCGATCCTAGGAAGCAGGAAGCTACCTTTCGAATTGGCCTTGTTCAGATCAGAAAAGTAAATGCACGTTTGCCATTTCCCATTTGATTTCTTGACTAAGACGAGATTCGATATCCAGTGGGGATATGTAGAATCTCTTATGAACCTGTTATCTTCAACTTCTCCACTTCTTTCTTCAATGCTGCTGACATTTCTGCGCCTAACATACGTCTCTTTTGTTTCACTAGAGGATGGGATGGGTTCAGGCTAAGTGAATGGCTCATGATCGCGGGAGAGATTACACACATGTCGACATGAGTCCAAGCAAACACGTCAAGGTTTTCCTTCAAAAACTCAGTTAGTTCTTTCGACCGAAAATAATCTAAATGAGATCCAATTTTCAAGACCTTGGTCGGGTTGTCGTTATTAATTGGAATGTCAACAGTTGCCTCATTGGGTGTCGCATTTCTGGTCCTCGGTTCCTCATCCTCACTAGGATCAATGTCTTCGGGTTGATCGTTTGGCAACTCCCTTGGCAGTATATTCTTTAGTTGCTACGCTGAATTCCCCTTGGTAGGAGAAGAATCATCCTTTGGTTCTGAGTTTCTTCCATTACGCAACATATTCAGCTCTGCAATATAACAAGCTCCGCCACTGATTTGATCACCACGAATCATTCCTATTCTAGCATTGGTTGGGAATTTCATTAGCAAACACCAGGGGGCGATGCAATCTTTAAATTCTGAGAGAGCTGGGAGCCCCAAGAAAGCATTGTAAGGTTTGTCAATGTCCATAACAACAAACTGAAGGATCCCTACTCCTTGACGTCCTCCTTCACCTAGTTCCACGGGTAAGTCAATTATTCCAATTGGAGCCATTGTAGATCCATTAAAGCCATAAATCTAATCGTTACATGGTTTAAAATCTTTTGTTTCCAATTTCATTTGGTCAAAAGTCCTTTTAAACATAATGTCAACAAAGCTCTCGTTATCCACAAGGACTTTCTTAACTACGGAAGGTCCAATGACTGCTGTTATTACTAATGGATCAGTACTAGGTGCTTCTACACTAATGCTTTTTCCACCTCGAAATACAACATCGTCTGCATTCGTTTTCCATTGCTTGATTGGTGTAGTTTCTTTAAGACTATTACATTGCTTTGCTTGTGGATGCTTGGTCGTGTTAACATATTTTTTCATTGCTCTGTTACATGATCCAGCTGGGTGTAGTCCTCCGACTATGGTGTTTATAACAACACCCTTTCCCTTCTGTTGAGCTGTGGGTTTAGGAACAGGTTGATTTTGATTTGATGCTTGTCCTCCCGTCCTCAATCTCTTGGGGTGACCTTGTACTCATCTGGCTTTCCTTCCCGAAGCAATTTTTCGACAACATCTCTTAGATGATGACACTAGTTAGTAGAATGTCCATGAGTTCCATGAAACAGGCATAATTTTCTAGTTGCAAGCTCCTTCTCAGTTGTGTCCCTAGGGGAGGTTTCTTACATTGCAAGACATTATAAGTATCGAGAAAGATGTTTTCTAAAGTGTCACTCAGTGGCGTATAATTTTCAAAAGTTTGGAATCGAGGTCTTTTCCCGGAGTTGTTTCCCCGTTTCCTATTCCGTTTTCCACCATTTCTATCCCGATTATTGTTTCCTCCATTTTTGTTGCCGACATTTATCTCTACTTTTCCTGCATTGTCGCCGTACTGCTTCGTAGCAACCTTACTTTTGATGTCTTCACTGGCGGCTCCATCGGATTTTGACTCGCATATATTTCTTCTCGTCGCAATCTAATATTAGCCTTTTCATAGAATGCTTCCCTTTTCAACGGTGGTTTTCCAGCCAGATACCCTCTAAACTCCGTATCTGGATCGACTCTATCTATTAATGCCATCAAAACGGTTGGTTCATGCGGATCGCTTACTTCTGTAACTGCTAAGTTGAAGCGATCAAGATATGACTTCAAAGATTTACCTGAGGCCTATTTAATCCTGGGCAGTTCAATGACGCTCTTGGATTTTCGGGCATGAATTCGAAACTGATTCATAAAGCGTTCGCTTAATTCTTTAAATTTTGATACTAATCGAGGAGGAAGTCGAGTGAACCACATTAACGCCACATCTTCGAGGTATATCGAAAAGGCTTTATATTTTACCGCTTCAGGTGCTTTCGTAGCATTCATATACCATGCATACCTCATCAAGTGTTGTCCTAATCTGTTCTTCCTCTGTATCGGTCCATTTGTGGCAAATTGAATCGTCGGAGGAATTGGAAATCCAAGATGTTATCAGTAAAGGAGGTGTGGCTACGTTCAATACCCCAGTCCTCATTGGTGTTTTGTCGACTATCTGCCATGATTTGGTGCACCATCGCTTCTACCTCAACATTAGTCCAAGCCGGTTCAGGATTCATGCTCCTATTTCTTGAAACATGTCGGGTGCATATGTCAAGTGACATTCTTTAGTTCCAGAGTACAGCAAAATTTCCTCTCCCTCTATGATCCATCGCCTCTACTTCGACATTTGTCAGTGCTGGCTCAGGCCCTGCAGCTCTTATATTCCTGTTGCACCTCGTCCCTACGTCAGGGGATGTCCTTCGGTTTCTAGTGGCAGCCGTACTTCCTTGCCCCGTACCATCCCGGTCGTTTACGGGACGAAGGGTTATAGGAGTTGTCCTTGTGTAGGATTAGTAATGTTAGGATCCATAGGAAGAACGCAAGATCCTTGCATAGGTAACAACATTTGCTCCCTCTGGCTTGGATCATCGGGTCCCAGCATGCGAGCCCCATCACGAGGCCATATTGATCCAAACATTAACTAGTCAAGAATTTCAGCTCTCTCATATGGCCTTCTTTGACATGGACACTCTTCATCTGAGGAGGATGAGTGGTCTGTAGCAAGTTAATGTGTTGGAGAGGGAGTTCTTTATCTACGTAGTTTATTTATTTTACTTCTCATAGTTTTCATATTTTCTCGCATAAGAACACTCTCGCGTTTATGAGCCTCCAAAGCATCCATGGTACTATCTAACATATCGGGGAGGCACGAGAAATCCATCTGTGTAACGGACACAGAGGGAGTTGGCCGATCATTGGTTGTCGCGGCTGGCATCGGAGCAATTGTAAGGGCTCAAGTAGAGTTTCTAGCCTCAACTGCATTCAGTTCGGATCGGGTCCCAATCACCTTTGTAATTCGGACCGGGGGGGATCATCAAAGCATTCAGGAGTCCAGATCGATTCAGATCGGTGTAACCGGTTTGGTTCAGAGCCTTAGAGCCGGGTCGGATCGGGGATCCCCTTCCAGACCAGTTTGCTCCTGAGCTTTGCCTCCGCGACCTTGTCACAACCATAGCTTGCTGATATTCACTCGCCTCGTTTTCCTGAGCACTTTGCACTTCTTTTCCTTTTGTCATGAAATCTAATTCTTTCAAAACTAGTTAGCAAACTTTTAATAACACCAAAGAGAGATGATTAACATCTTTGAACTTGAAGGTCCAAATAGTAGAATGATAATCTATAACATTGGGAACTCAAATTTCTCGGTGAAAGCACCAAAATGTTAGACCAAAAAATTGTCCTAACACCCAATTTAATGATAATTTGCAAAAATTAAAAGGGGAAATCAAAGAGAACACACAGTTTATAGTGGTTCAGCGTTAAATAGCCTAGTCCACTTTATACTTTGTTGATGGATGATTCAACTACAAATACAGTGACAAGCATCACTCAATCTCACTTTTGCAATTGGTAAGTGCACTCAATCTTTAATGAAATATGCTCTAAAAGTTGATAATGGTCTAAATGAAGCAATGGTAGTCGGTTTTAAAGAGAGTTTGAGTTGATATTTTGCCAAAAGATCCTTTAAAATGATGCTTGGTGGTGTATTTATAGGAAGAGAATCCTTCTTAAAGGTCTTCATTTCTTGATACACGTGGAGATCATCCCGTTAGAGTAGGGCTCGGAGGAGTTAAGATGTGAGAGCGCATCGGAGAACGTATGTGAACGTGGGGAGTGGATATGCAACCTTTTCGCATCTCTAGGAACATGGAGTGTAACTGATGTGTTAGCCATCCTCGGTTCGGATCGGAAGTGCAAAAAAGGGGGTGCGGATCCAGTATCTCTGAACCGATCCGGTTTTTGTCACTGCCTTTTCATTTCTTGAGCCCCTTTGCTTCCCAATGCATGGGTTCAGATCGGGGGTCTTCGAACCGATCCGGGCTTCTACAGTAAGGCTTATTAATCTATCCTTTTAGCTTTGTGTAGCCTAATCCACAAAGTAGGCTAACACAATGCAATAAAAATGAAACAAGATCTAGACAGCACCGAAAAACCCTAAAATTAATGCAATTTGATGGGATCTAATCTTCCTTGATGATGATCTAGCCTCTAGATGCAATCTACGGTGAATTAGAATGAATCGGATGAAGAAATTAGGGATTAGGTTGAACCGGAGAATCATAGGCGCCTGACATAATGTTTGATTAAAGAGAAAAACCAAATTCTCTCGCCCAAACCACTCTAACTATAGCTATAGTTCATTATCCTAATGGGCTTCTCTAATCAGCTCACTAGGAACTAATTAGTTTGCCTAATAGAAACTGAAACTTAGAACAGCGATTCATCCCAAACCGTTGAACCAAATCTTTCATGTGACCATTCTACGGAATCATAAACTGCCATTCTGAATCAATGAGATCATTTTAGCACCCGATTCAATATCTATTAGCTAAAAAAATATTCATAAGGGAAAAATGATCACAAATTGATTCGATAAAAATGACGGACATGTCTCACATCCCCATGAACAACATATCAAAATCTGGGAATGATCTGACCTCTAAGGAATAAAATATAATTATGCTACAATCCTTCGATACATAAAATATGATTGTTTCATTCTCCCCTCTTTAGGGGTTTCGCCTCCAAAATTCCAAGATAACATGAGCAAACATAGTATTCCGCATGCTTACCATCCACAAGTATCTAATCTACCATCCAATATAGCATTCAACAATTCATGCAATCAGAATCCTACCCTAGCATGTGGAACTCTAATAGTAAAAGAGAAAATGGTATGAGTAAGATAAGATATATTGGACATACTAGTCAAAGAGTTCTGGATGGGTTGACCTCATATTCTCTTCCGTTTCCCATGTGCAATCGTCATCTTACTCGTCCCGTTGTACCTTGAGTAGCTTAAAAACCTTCCTCCTAAGTTGTTTCATGTCACGACCTATGACGCAAAATGGCTTACGATGCCTAGGAACCTTTGGGTCGACCTCTAAATCCTCAATTTGATCAGGGGATACCACAAAATTTGAGTCGTGCACCAACTTCCATAGAAACAATACATGAAACACATTATGCACACTCTCTATCTTTTCAGGTAAATCTACTCTATAAGCGAACTTTCTAATATGCTCAACAATCAGGAAAAACCTAATAAACCTTGGCGCTAACTTCCCTTTGCTTCCAAAAAGAAAAAACATTCCTTAGAGGTGAAACCTTAATAAAAACTAAATCTCCGACTGAGAATTCCAATCCTTTCGTCGCTTATCGGCATAACACTTCTGACGATCTTGGGATGCCTTTATTCATTGCCGAATGGTCTCAACAATATTCGTCGTTTCTCTTATCATCTCAGGCCCAAGTACATATTTCTCACCAGTTTCTAAACAACATGGTGGAGAATTACATGGTCTACCATATAACGCATCATATGGTGCCATTCCAACAATAGATTGGTAGTTATTATTATAAGCAAACTCGATTAAATGCAGATGGTCTTCCCATGATCCTCCGGGATCTAATACATAAGTCCTAAGAAAATCTTCCAATACTCGATAAACTCTTTCAATCTAACCGTCCATCCGAGGATGATAAGTCGTATTCATACATAGCTCGGTTCCCAATGTCTCTTACAAACTCTTTCAGAATCCACTAGTAAATAATAAATCTTCATCACTAACACTACTCTTTGAGATCTCATGGAATCGAACTATCCACTTGAGATATAGCTTAGACAACTTCGATGCCATCCTAGTCGATTTGTCGGGAATAAATCTCGTGCTTTTGGTCAAGCGATCCACGCTAACCCAAATGCAATAATTTCCTACCCTTTTCCTAGGTAGTCCATCAGTAAAATCCACCGATACATTCTCTCATTTTCACAAAGGAACTTCCAAAGGTTGTAACAATCCACTCAACTTCTTTTTCTCAACTTTAACCAACTGGCAATTCATACACTTCGAGATAAATTTCTCGACATCCCCTTTCATGCCTTCCCAGTAATAAACTTGCTTCATATCTTGATGCATCTTATTACCACTAGGGTGAATAGTTATTCTAGAGTGGCGCCATTCTCTCAGAACCTCATCTCTCTACCTTTTAAATCTGGAACAACCAGTCATCCACCCTTGCAAAGCCAACCATCTTGATCGTAATCCTATAGGTCCTTAGGTTCCACCCTAATCTTTAGTCTCCTTACGATCTCCATGAGCTTATTGTCTTGCTTATGGCTTTCTCTAATCCACTCAATGAGAGTCGATCTAATCGATAAGCTTGCTAACATCACGGGCTCCAACTCATAATGAGGTCTAAATAAAATCCAGCCAAATACTCAAACTGATTCTCTCAATAAACATGGCTCCCAAATTCGCATGTCTTCTGCTTAATGCATCAACATCTTTGTTACCTTTTCCTGGAGTATAGGCTATACCAAAATCATACTACGCTAAAAACTCTAACCATCACTACTATAAAAAATTTAAATCCTTCTGAGAGAAAAGGCACTTCAATGACTTATGATTCGTAAGCAATTCAGATCAAACTCCCAACAAACAATGCATCCAAATCTTCAGAGTAAACACTATCGCCGCTAAATCCAAATCATGAGTCAGGTAATTCCTTTCATGTGGCTTCAGTTGTCGACTCGCATAAGCCACAACTCTATCCTTCTACATTAGCATTGCCCCCAGCCCAGTACCACATACATCGGTATAAACTACCATCTCATTGTTCCTACTTGGAATAACCCACACAGAAGCACTTGTTAATCTCTCTTTCAAGATTCAAAAAGCATGCTCATAGTTCGCATCCCATGTGAAGACTTGATTCTTCTTCTTTAATCCAGTTAACAGTTCAATTATCTTAGAGAAATCCTTGATAAATCGTCAATAATACCCAGATGAACTAAGGAAACTCCTACTATCCGTCACATTCTTGGGTCGATCACAATTTCGGATTGTTGCCACTTTAGCAAGATCCACTATTATTACTTGCCTCGATACAACATGACCCAAGAATCTCACTTCCCCCTTCCAGAAGTGGCACTTCGGAAACTTAGCTCTTAGTTAATGTTTTCATAAGATATCCAAATTAATCCTCAAGTGCATCTTATGTTCTTCCTCCATCCTGGAGTAAACCAACATATCTTCCATGGACACAAGCACGAACTTGTTACGAGATTCTGAAAACCTGATTCATGAGATCTACAAAATATGTTGATGCATTAGTCACTCCAAATGGCACCACTATCCACTTATAAGACCTGGATTGCATCCTAAAAGTATTCTTCGGCACACTATCCCTAGCCATTCTCAGTTGGTGAAATCCCTTCGCCAAATCCATTTGGGAAAACACCTTAGCATCGTAAGG
Organism: Allium sativum; assembly: GCA_030737875.1. Classification (NCBI taxonomy): domain Eukaryota; kingdom Viridiplantae; phylum Streptophyta; class Magnoliopsida; order Asparagales; family Amaryllidaceae; genus Allium; species Allium sativum. The sequence continues at coordinate 1,036,519,009 of CM060916.1, read as the reverse complement.
CTTATCAAACAAGTCATCGATTCTCGGCAATGGATACTTGTTGTAACACCTCGGATTTTTGAATAATCAAATTAACTAAATTTCAGATGTGAGAATTAAGGGAATGGGGTTGCACCATCATGTTCGTCTCGGAATTCTGGTTGAGATAGAGTCCGAGTTTGCGGGAAACGGGTACTGGATGAAGGAGTTATAGACGAATGAAGTTTGGGGAAAAATAATTGCACTGGCGCACTTGGGAAGTGCGCCAGTACAAATTTGCACTGGCGCACCTGCCAAGTGCGCCCAGGCCGAGGCAGCAGGCCTGCACAGCTTTCTGGTTCAGTCTGACCCATGTTGCTGAGTCCTTTCTGACTCCTTGCTGAGTCATTAGGGCTAAGGTATCACCCTATCCCGACTAAATGGTTTTGATTAACCCTAAGATCATCCGACGGCTTAAATTAATTCAAAACTCTATAAAAAGACCTATAGACTCAAACCCTAAATCAGAATTAAAACTAAAACTATGGTCGTCATGCTGTCATCTTGAACCCTAGAGTAGCCGCCACCAATTAGAGAGGAAGGATAGCAAATCAAATCAGTTCTATTCAACCCTAACAACGAATCTTCTTCAAAGGAAAGCTAATTCAACTTCAAAAATCAGAATTCAGAACTCAAGACTGCCTTTGAGTTGTGATGCGGATTGTATGGATGTGATGTGAATTATGGATCACATGTTGTAATTATGTTGTAGAATTGTGTTGAAATCTCTATGATGTTATGTTGTGATGCTATCATTTATGATGTAAAGTTATGTTGCTATCATCTATGTTGTAATTTTATATATAATCAAATCATCATGTTTCATATGCTAGTTTGGTTATGTTGATTCATATGATAAATCGTATGTATGCAAGTTTAGATTATTATTTAAACATGAATCATATACAAGTTGGGTAAAATTATATGTGACCTTACATGGTTATGACATCTAGTTTATGTGAAAATTTGATTAAAGTTAGGCTATGACATGTGTGAGTTATATGATAAATTCTACATGATAATTTACATGTTAGATGCAAGTTTACACCATTTTTATGATGCATAAATCACATATGCAAGTTTATATAAATATATGAGTTTGGGATATGAATCATGTTATGCATGTTTAGGGTTATTGCCTATGCAAGTTTACACCTTTAGATGTAGATCTATGACATACATGATTTATGCAAGTTCACACCTTTAGATTTGGATCCATGACATATGTTGTTTATGCAAGTTGTAACTTTGGCCTATGCAAGTTTTAGATGTAGAACATCATTCACATATGCAAGTTCACTCCTATGTTTAGATCTATGTTTTAATTATGTGTATATTGTGATGTTTTCTCTTTATTCCATGAGTTAGACTATTCGAGTCTAACGTATATTTTACGTTAAACGAACAAACGTACAACGTGGGGTAAAGGGAATAATATTAAAAAGATTTAATTTGGCATAAATGCCTTAAAAGGCATAAAATAAATTTGTGGTGAAAATTGGTATGATTTTACATACCATAAATGGATGGACATAATTGAGTCAATTATGGACATCGTTAAATTTGGAATTGATTGATAATTTGAATAGGGAAAGTAATTCAAATTGGGGAATGATTAATTAGGAGTAATTAATCGTCTAAGACACGAGGTTAGGCTCTTTTGTGGTGTAAGACTGCCCGGACCCGCCCGACAAATCCAGCTGCCACAAATGACAGTCTAATGTGAGAGGACTTAGACATAAATTAAATACATAACAATTGTAAAGACACGAGGTTAGGCTCTTTTGTGGTGTAAGACTGCCTGGACCCGCCCGGCAAATCCAGCTGCCACAAATGCCAGTCTAACGTGAGAGGTCATTATGAGGTTACGGTCTTAATGAATTAAGAAACACTTAACCAGATAAACATGTAGTGGGGCATGAGGGGGTTAACTGGGTGCCTTGGGTGGCATGTGGAATCTAGTGGGTGCCTTGGGTGGCATTTGGAAATACGATTAGAAACACTTAACCAAAATTGGAACATGTAATTGAAACATGAATAAGAAGTGGGTTAAGTGGGATGTACTAGAGGGGACCAAGCTTAGGTGGATAGCTTATGTCAAGTAATGGGGGCCCATTTCAACCAGTAACCCATACGTATATTTGTGGGCTCGACCCAAGTCGAGGACAGGACATGCATATTGGGCTTGATTGTAAGAGGCCAAAACGGGTTAGCGGTGGCAACGCAAGTCCAACAGGTTCATATGTGTGTGTGGGCCCGGGCTGGTAGGTAAGACGTTGTTGCATCGTGTAGGTATAAGCCGTGCATTGTTGGTTGTATCAGGTTGCCACTTTGGGGAGTGATACACCCCACTGTGGGGCCAGCACGGGTATCTACGAGTTAGAGAGCCGATCGCTTGGGGGTAGTGGGTACACCTAGTGGAGATAGGGGCAGGCGGCACCTATGAAGGCAGCTAGGGGTGCACGAAACTACCAATATCAGTATTAAGTTCTGTAGGCGGGATCAACCTTAGGGTGACTAGTGGTGCTGCAATATAGCAATTATCTCATAGTGTTGGGGTAGTTTAGTAATTATCTTATAGTGGTTTAGGGGCGCTTTAACGATACCGTTGTTCATCTTGTTTCCTTATTTACTCTGCCATATTCAATGGTTCATGGTCATTTCCTTATTTTCCAACTTATGCCTTAGCCTAGTTACTTTGTTAATTAAGTTATCGCACTCGCCAGACTTTATGTCTGACCCCCTTTGTTTCCTCCTCCTTTCTTCCTTTTCCCCCCAGGTGCTCAGGTTGGAACTAGCACCAGTGGAGCTTGATTTTGGACTGCCATTTGTCTGCTTTTAGAAGATTGCTTGGATCGCTGAAGTAAAGTTCAGCTTCTCTTTTATTTATGGCTATTTTGTATTGGGGATTATGTCTTTCAGTTTATGTACTTTTGGTAGTCAAGATGGATATTATGTACTTTGACTCTGGTTTTTGATGATGTAAGCAAACATATGTGTTTTCCGCTGCAATGAAATAAAGTTTTAAATCTTTGAGTACTATTTATATCTGTCTTGTTGTTAAGTTTCTGTTCTATACCTACTTAAGACGCTCCATAGAGGTTAATGCATTCCCTTTGTGAGTGACATTAATGGACATGGGGTGTTACACTTGTTCTTCTTGGTCACCTTATTCATCTCACGATAATCCACATACAATCGCAATGATCCATCGGCCTTGGTTGCAAATACAACTGATGCACCCCCCTTGGATATGCTTCTTGAATAAATCCTTTTCCCAAATGGCTTCACAAGCACCTTTAACTCTAACTATTCCCATGATGCCACCCGCCTAAGGGGCATAACAATAGGTCTGGCTCTATCCACTAAAACAATCCAGAACTCGATTTCCCATTGCAGCGGTAGCCCTCTGACCTCGTTAACGACATCAGAAAACTGAAGAACGATCGACACCGATGACAATCCATCATGTGGAATCGCAAGCGAATATAAAAAGATGACTTGGACCCCGTCCTCTCTCAAGTAGTGTATCACAACCGTTCACCATTCTGCATTCCCAATTTCAGCTCGAGCCTCTCGCAATCCACTATAGACACATACCTCTTGAGATAGTCCATATCCCATATGACCTTGAACCTAGAGAAGTTCAAAACAAAACAATCACATATAATGGAGCACCCATGACTCGAAAAGACTACGACAAAGCATATAAAGACTAGATGAACCCCCTACTAGGTTAGTCACAACCAATGGTCTACCAGCGATTTCAGGTTCTACACTTAAGTTGCAAACAAGATCATTACAAATAAAAGAATTCGATGCTTCAGTATCAAACAAAACTCAAACCAAAACACCTTAGATAGAAAGCATACTTTGCACAAAACACTCTTCCCTTTCTTCGCAGTAGTCGGATCCTTCGGGGAAGATGGCACAACATCCAGTGCATATGCTTTCATGACATGCTTGTCCCTTGGCGTTTTTGAACTGTTCTTTCTAAAATGCCCACGCTTATCATAGTTAAAGCACTTCCTTTCCACCTTAAAATCCTCACAATCCTTGAAATAATGGCCCTTCTAATGATAGTTAAAGCAGGTAACCTCACTCTTAGATTTCTTTTGGCCATTTTCCCCTTGTTGCTGCTGCTTTCTCTTTCCATTACACTTTTTCTTATTCCCACTGCCCTTCTTTGGATTCGAATCCATCTTACCATCAAAAACACCTTCGTCCTCACTTGGAAAATGACTCTCTTTCCTTAAAGCATTCTGGAATAGCTTCTCATATGGATCTTCGATATAATCCACCAGCTGTTTTCTGAGATACTCGCCCAAACTTATAATAAACTTCTCGTTCTTCTTAAGAAGTCTCAATATACAAATGAGGGTACTTTGACAAAGCTTCAAACTCCATCACATACTCAAAGACAGGCCTTCCGCCTTGCTTCAGCTCCACAAACTTCTTAAACAGTATCGACTTCTGAACCATGGACATGAACTTCACCTCGAAATTAGTTCTAAACTAATCACAAGTTATCTGGCGCTCCAGAGTCTCAAGAGTTACACAGTCCCACCAATCCATCGCTCGTCCTTGTAATTGCCTCTATGCAAGCTTTCTCTTAGCTGCATTGTCAATTCCCAAATCCCCGAAAATGTGAACGTAAGTATGCAACAAAATATGAATCTCAATAGTAGTTTCTGTACCAATAAACAACTTGCCAACCGGAGAAGTATAATCCTTGCATAACTTGGCGAAGTCAACAACCTAAGGTGCTTGCACCGGAGCACCATCTTCTACTGCCGCTTGTAGAGTGGGCACCCTTTTCATGATCGCTACAATCATGGACTCGAACATAGCAAGATAATCGGTCATAGCAGCATAATCGGGCATAGCAGCTGCAACTCTCGACTGACTACCCTTGCCTACCCTACAACAATAAGCTTATCCTTAGAAGCATGTCTTGTTGTTTAATGTCCCATTCTTACTCTGGAAAACAAAAATGATTAGTCAATGTTAGAGAAAGACCGCAATGGTGTTCAAGTGCTTAATAACCTACTATACTATACTATACTATATATAATACATAGTAATCATCCATTATAAATTACAAGTACATCTCTCATGTGCTTTTACGCTTGCAAATTTTAGGTAAAATCGATTAACCAATGCTTTGATACCAAATGTGACAACCATCTCACACATCCAACATTAATCCATCATGTAGTACGATGTGAGGCGATCATCAAGGAAGATAATCACGAAACAGAACTTCTCACATAACTCACAATACATGAATACAATATAATAGTAAATATTCAATAAGATATAGTAGAGAAGCATAACGAACATAAGATCTCATCTCCATAAAACCGTAAAATCTCAGGTATAATACATTCCAGTATGAGTATCAAAGTATAATATGACTCCCTCATCCCTCAGAGTCCCTTAATAAAACAACGAAATAGTAATATGGTATAAGGAAATAATACCCCAGCCTCCTGCTCATCATCGTACAACATCAATGCCACTAAATTGTAACCTACTATTCAGTTTACTTATTGATATGTCAATGAGTAATCTAAGGTAATAAGTGGAGACATAAGACCTTGGGTCATACAACACTCTTAGTGAGCGATAAAATAACCATCAACAATTATGCAGTATAATATGATAACAGAAAGTTTAGGTATTACCTAAGCTGTCCCTGCAGCCACATAGTTGGCACATAATAATCTCATTATAATATGCTAAAAACACATAGAATAGACATGAATCTTAATAGGATTCCCAATCCTGCCTCTCTTCAAGATAACCTACCCAAAGAAACTATAAGAGAACATGCATAAGAAATCATAACATCCATAACAAACAATAACCTATCTATCACCGACTGTAGCCTTGAATACATCGATCTCGAACGATTAAACATTGCCATAGATTAAGAGCTAATGGAATTTCCAATTCTATTCAGATTACCGCATGTCCAACACACATTTTCCTCCTTGAGACAACTAGATCACTCCCCGGGTAATCCGAGGTACACGATCTCCCAGATCGACGTTGGCATATATACCCATGGTACTCGTACTTCGAGTCTGCTAGAACTTTCAACCATCGACAATTCCTTGGCACTTCCCATTTCCGAATCCCTCCTCAATGGCTCCATCCTTTTTCTCAAGTCTCACTCAAATTAATACATTATCTCTTATGTTCGGGTCCCACCCGAGTTAATCCATCATCTTATGAGCTCACGTCCCACTTTAGTCGATTCATCATCTTACTGCAGCGTCCACGATCAGTTGCATATAAATCCACTTCACCACCCTGCCTTGAGTTCACAATTAAAGAAATATAATCTCGTTGATCTCTACTTCCACCCCGTAGAAGCTTTTAGAATCCAACTTCACTAACGAGCTTCAGAAGGTCAGAAATCCAAATCCCCGAAGTTTCGACCCTCCTACCCCTTTCTTGATGGATCAATACTGATCCATTAGCCATGGACAGGTATGGCTCCATTCACTTAGTCAAAATTTGACTAAGTGATGGATCTCCATGATTCTTCCTCTAATGCTTCCTTCTAACCCAGTTTCATAGCCTAAATCTCTTTATGAAAAAACCTCTGTCGGTCCATCGGTTATACTCAGGTGCAATCGAGCATTGAACCTTCGACCCAAACAAATCTTACCAAAGTTCACACATAACATGCTTTCCTCCCCTTAAAGCGACGCTTCAACTTTCGAGTCACTGTGAAATATCCTCATGGATCGATACCGGTCCATAACGCATGGACTAATACCGGTATATATATACTTAACGCGTTTTGAGACAAAAATTTTCGAGCTTTGTCTCGACATCCTCCAAAGCTTCTCCTCCAAGTTTCATCTAAATTTGATCATCTAAATCTTTGATTTGCTCTGTTTATCGACTCTAAGCCTATGACATACAATTCTAAATGACCAAATCAATCAAAATAATACGATTCAACAAATCGAATGGTAGTTCACCAATTTTAGTCATGATCAATCATACAAACATAAACATCTATGAGATATGGCATTAAATCATGGATATAGCATAATTAAGTTCTAAATCAACGTCAAACAAGATTAACTTATCAACTTACCGTTTATATAATCAAATCGAGTTATTTTAGGGTTTTGAATTCCGAAATAAACATAGGCAATTCGATTTTAGGTGAATTAAACATGCTACTGTGAAATAACCATAGATTAACCCATATTATCCATAATATCCATGTAAGAGATATCTATTGCTCACAAAATCTAGGATCCAATGCAATATAAATGAGATCAGATCTGGACACGTTGAAAACCCCCAAAATTAATGCAATCGATGTCATCTAATCTTCCTTGATGATGATCTAGCTTCTAGATGCAATCTATTGTGAATTAAAATGACTAGGATGAAGAAATTAGAGATTAGGTTGAACCAAAGAATCACAGGAGTTCAACCTAATATTTGCATGAAGAGAGAAACACTAATTCCCCCCCTAAACCCCTGTATTTATAGCTAAAGTTCAATATCCTAATGGGCCTCTCTAATCGGCCCATTAGCAACTAATTAGTCTGTCTAACCGAAATTCAAACTTAAAACAGGGATTCCTCCCAAACCGTTGAACCAAATCTTTCATGTGACCACTTTATGGAATCGTAAACCTCCATTCTGATCCAAAGAAACTGATCACACCCGATTCAATCCCTATCAAAAGTTATAGCTGAAATAATATTCATAAGGGAAGAATGGTTACAAGTTGAATCAATCAAAATCATAGACATGTCTCACATCCCCATGAACAATATATCAAAACTGTGAAAGATCCGATCTTTATGAAACAAAATATAATTATTTTACAATCCCATGATACGTAAAATACAGGTCATTGCATATAAAATGTTATGTGAGGATGTAAACATTTTTATTTGTGGCTTTTATTTCTGTGCGAATCAATATGTGATTCACTTCTGTGGGTTTGACATGATATTGGGTATGGATTGGCTTGTCCGATACGAGGCCATATTCTTCATTCCGAGAGAGTTATTTATTTTAGGCATTCTGATTTGCCTAATCTTTTATGTCTTATTGCTTGGGACATCGATTACAATTCTAAAGAATCTTTATTTTTTCCTGAATCTTGAGATGATGACGAAATATTTGAATTCTAGTTGATCATGACTTTGCTGATAAATTTGATAAAGTTTGGGGATTGTCATCCAACTGGGCAATTGAGTTCCACATCGACCTTAATCCGGGTGCACTGCTAGTTAGTCATCCTCTTATGAGGATGTCTAGTAAAGAAAATAAAGATGTCAAAAAGCAACAATTAGATCTTGAAGCCAAAACAGTTTATCCAGTCCATCTCATCACTGTGGGGTGTCATGGTTGCATTTGTAAAGAATTTTGATGGCATTCTTAGGATTTGCATCGATAATCACAAGATTAGTGAATTTACCATCAGGAATCGTTATCAATTGCCTAGGATCCACGAAATATTCGATCACTTTACTACTGCTAAGGAATTTTCTCATCTTTATCTTGATATAGGATTTCAACAATTACGAGTTTGTGGGGGATAGAATTCCTTTCACAACATTTTGCACTTGATATGGTTCATATGAATGACTTGTCATGCCATTTTGTGTGAAGAATACCCTGTCCTATTTCTTCAATCTCATGGGTCAAGTACTCCGGGAATATTTTGATAAGTTTATCTGGGTTTTCATCAATAACATTCTTCTTTATTCTAAGTCCAAAGCCGACCTTACTCGATGCTTGAGAATTGTGTTGAGTACTCTTCATCATCAACTTAAGCCAAATTCTCCAAGTGTCATTTTTGGAGAATAAGGTAAAGTTTTTTAGCCATGTTGCAACTTCTGATGGAATTTCGGTTGATCCTTCAAAGTTTCAAGCCATTCAGAACTAGAAGTAGCCAGAGAATGTTTCAGAGATCTATAGCTTTCTTAGAATAGTGGGTTCCTACCACTGATTCATTAAAGATTTTTCTTCCATTATTTTTCCTCTTATGAGTTCAACAAGGAAGGGTATTTGTTTCATTTAGTCTAGTAAGTATGAGGCTTCTTTTCAAAGACTGAAAAAGCTTCTTATACATAATAATATTATTATGGTTCTTGAGGGGATCAAGACCTTATTATCTACACCGATGCTAGTATATGTGGCCTCGATGATGTGCTTATGAAGAGAGATCAGTTAGTTTCCTATGATTCTAGGTAATTGCATCCAAAACGAGGTTCAGTACGCTATCCACGACATAGATATAGCTTTCATTTTCTTTGCTCTAAAGATATAGCATCATTATTTGTTGGGTGAGCATTTCATTCTCTACGTCGATCAGACATCTCTTAGTATCATTACACCAAGACAAAGCTCAGCATGTGACATCAGCATTGGCTTGAATTCCTCGCTTTCTATGATTTCATCATCTAATATACTCCTTGAAAGCTAAATTGAGTTGCCGATGCATTTAGTCGTAAGCAATCAGTTGTAGTTTCCATGATGCAACCAGAGTGGGACGTATTAGAAACTATCTTATTGTGAAATTTGAGATCGTGCTCCATCTTTGGATTCTCCCATCTTATTATTTAGCATGAACGCACCACCCAGCCTATTAGATCATGTTGCTAAGGAAAAACAAAAAGATACAGATCTCATATCTCTTATTCAGTGGTGCAATTCCGAGTCCTGTAATGATGAATTGAGGGATTTCAACATCGATATTCATGGGTGTCTTCATAAGAAGAACCTTTTAGATGTGCGTTGTAACGGCTCGCAAATCCGTACTATCTGAGTTGACTAATAACACCACATGTCCAACCCAAATTGCATAGAAATACGAATCATTATTAGAAAGAAGTTAGAGGATGAGAAATAGAAAGAAAGAAATGTTAGAATAGAAGAAAACAAAGAAGCAATCTCACAGTGGAACGAATAAAATATATTATATAACATAACTTTTTGAAATACAAATTAGTAACTTTATATACATACCATCATCAGAGCACAACAGTTATTCCTGGAACAGTTATAAACGCCTGTTTCCAGACACCACATAGTACACAGCGGAAATATGATAGTCTATAGTTAATAGATGAAGCCACCTGCTTCAAGCTACTCCAAGTGAATCTGTAAAATCCCGCCTACTCGACTGCCCGTACAAATATGGGCACCCAAGAGTTTAGGGAAAACAAAACAAATAAAACTCTTGGTCAGTTAGGGGACTGGTGTGAGTAAACTCCAGTCACTTGTTTAACTTAAAAAGTCCTTTTGAAATAAATGACAATCGTAAGACCGATCCACACATAAACACGGATGGTTTTTACCTTGCGACAACCCAAAATATTTTTGATATCAAATCCAATGATATTATAATAATGTCTACATCAAATAAATATAATCTAGCAGAACGCTTGCATCTCACGCCCCATATATAATATAAAATCAAAAACTGCATGGTGCTTACTGGAGATTGGATTTCCAACATGACAAGGTACGGAACCACCTGCCGATAGTGTATCTCTAGAGGGGAATACACTGGGTTCAACAAGAACATCTTGCAACCCGACCCACACATGACGGACCACTCATTTCGCTTGAGCGTATCGAATGTATATCACCAACGGTTGGGATCATTGGAAATACTTTGTCAGACATTCGTCCATACACTTTGTTCTGAGACTGAACGAAACTGAAGGCACAATTTCTATTAATAGAAAAAAGTCCTTACACTTTACTCCGTCTTCGATTATCTTCATATAATCTGATTCACAACGCTACTTCCAATACGGAGTGGTTCACGGATAATAATCCTACCGGTCTCTTCATATTGAAACGATATTGGCAAACACTTCAATAGTCGGTTATTTAACTATCGAAGTAAAACAAACATCCATTCAAAGCATCAAACAAATCACTGGGCCTTTTAATTAATATTTTATTAATTAAATCACTTCTTCATTTCCTTACAAATATTTGTTAATCAAATATTTTCAATAATCATCTTGGTCTCTTACGTTGTTTGGAAAACATTTCCATATTTCGCCATCTTTTATTTTCTATGCTTAGAAAATATTTTTATTAATAATTGGAAAATATTCCAATTGCTGCTCCGTTTCACGACCATTCATTTCTATACTTAGGAAATATTTATTTTTATATTTCCAAAATTCCACTTACTTGGGTTAAAACGAATGTTGTATAAAATATCGTTACAACAACCCAAAATATCGCATTTAACTAACTCTTATTCAAACATTTCTCTTCGAGACTGGATCCTGCTATTTATTGGTTAAAAATTAAATCAAATAAGTTGGGTTATAACTACCTCTCATACCTTGATTGAAAACATCCTTAACTTCAAAACGGATGAGACCACTTACCTAGAATAATCAACATCATAAAACCAATTATTCATTTTTAAACCCGCATACATTTCTCTTTCTAATTTTACCAAATTTAATTATAGCTTTTCTACTTGTTTATAGTATTCTATTTTCGTTTCCTTATCGAATTATATATATATCGATACATTGATTTCCAGTTATCAATTTTTTTTAAAAATATTCTAATTCCTTAAATTTTCGGAAAATTTTGCCATTATCTCCTTTGTACCAGCAAATAGTTCAAACCTCAACTCGCCTCTCTAGGCCCTTTCCATTCAAAAAGAAAATCAAAAGCCAAGTGGCTTGCCGATTCGGCGCATAAAATCTCATATGGAATTTAAACATGTACCTTTTTGTTGGGCACATAAATTATAATCTTCATACACTTCACTCTAAACCTTTCTAATCTATGTTCACCTATTTCCCGATTTATCCCAACTCAATCCGGTCATTCCTAACTCAATTTGCTAATTTATTATTTAATTATCTATTTTGCCAAATCCCTTTATTTTGGACAAATCGTGTTCAAATATATTTTAATTCGCTTATAAACAAGCTGAATTTCATTTCTGACTTGAGTTTCATACTCGATTACGAATATGAATTCACAAAACCAATTTACTTATCCAACGCCAATTTTGATTCAAATCTCGATTAACTATTTATTCTTAAATCTGTTTAATAACTAAAAATTTGATTTTTTGTTTCAAAAATCATTTCACTTACTTCAGTGGAGTTCATATTTATTTTATATCTCCAGTCTGGATTTTTCTGATGGCAATTCGGATTTTATTTCCTTAAAATCCATTTATTTATTTAAATAAACCGTTATGGCTTTATAATGGTTCTGGCGCTGTTTTTTTGAAAATTTGATTTTGACCTAACTCAAAATCTATTCGACGAAATCCAGATTTTTCTCTTCCATTAAAAAACTAATATTCCAATGGTCCTGACGATTCTTGTTTCAAAGAATTCCGACTTAAATTAAGTCCTGCATACTTAATTAAAGTTCGAAATGCCAATTTACGAACTGTCGTGCTACGGCGAGTTTGTTTTAATTAAATATATAAACGTTTAAACTTTGTTTATAATAAATTCAACTCCATTCTGATATATTTTTAATATATATCAAATCAGTTTTCTCAATTCAACATAATAATTTCGATTATCTATAATTGTCGATTTTTCCTTATTCAGTAATAAATTTATTTATACTTCGATTTTCTATATTTAATACCAATTTCTTTTATGAATAAATTATTTATAAAATTCGATATAATCAAATTTCAATTATAAACCCATTGAATTCTTCTCAATTCAGCTTATATTTCGAATTCCAAAATATAATCAATCATTTTGTTTCAAAACACTTCCGAACTTACTTTTAAGTTCCTATTTGAATTTAAATGGTTCAAATCATCCAAATGATAATTTATGTTACCAAATTTATAATACTATTTATAAATTCAACTTCCTTGTTTCATATATTTAAACAAGTTCCCTTTTCAAATTTCTATTTGAAACTCCATCCCTTTGATATTATGAATTGCAGAATAAAAACCGTTGTTCCCTTTCGAATGATTTCAAATTCTATTTTTAAATTCATATTTGAATTTAAATATTCAAATTATCTCTTGATAATTAATTCATTAAATTTATAAACATCATTTTATAAATTTCCTTGTTTTATATATTTAAACAAGTCTATTTCGAAATCTATTTAAAACCAAAATCTTATTTTGGAAATTTCTATTTATAATAACTTATATATAACACCATATTTATTTTCATATTCAATTTAACTTATATTTAAATAAATTCGAATTAATCGAATTCAAATCATAAATCCTTATGGATTTATTTTAGTTCAATCCATAATCTAAACATCAAAATAAATTCCATCGTTCATTTTTTTGAAATGATTTCCCCATTTCTATTTTTAAATTCACATTTGAATTTAAATATTCAAATTATCCAATGATAATTTTTCCACTTTATTTATAAACACTGTTTATAAATTAATTTCAATTCTCTACATTAATTAATTTATAAACAATGTTTATAAATTCACTACTTGTTTTATATATACAAAACAAGTTAATATATTTATAACCCAATTGAAATTCAAATTCTATTTTTAGAAAAATAGATTTCCCTTCTAAACCTCAAAATATCCTTTTTACGATAATTTATAAATCAATATTCAGGCCCCAATGATATTTCAAACATTAACAACACCCAATTTTCAACCACAGGTTATCTAACACATCATGAGTGATGATATATATGAAACAAACAAATAATAATATTTTTGAGGAATCCAGTTGGATCCCTCCATCCTGTTTTCCTGCATCCACAGACGTTAGCCAACATAAATAATACCCATTCTGCTTTGTGGCAGAATATTGCGGAATAGGAGGTCATCCACTATCATAGCATGGGCCGCATAGGGTCATCCGCTAATGATACTACGGGCACCCGCTAATGGTACTGTGGGAACTATCCAATCACCAATATATATATATAATAGCCACAACCAAACCTAAATAACTAATATATAATAACCACAAAAATATTTAAATGCATCCAAGTAACCAACAATTATTTTTAACGATTAAAAATAATTCTAAACAGTAAATTTGAGTGAGATTTACTCACCGTGTATTTTTTGTTTGTCGAACATCCAGCTTCTTGAATTATCTAGATCCCTAGCTGACTTAGAAAAATCTCTAACGAATCTCGGCTCGTATGTTTCGCAAATCCAACATGACAATCCCTACTCAATTCATTCAATAAACATATAATTATTATATTTTCATTTAATTAATATAATAATATTTTATTTGAGCTAATATATTCTTATTGAGCTGATATTTTTCTGTGGTTCAATTAATAATACTGGTAAGATTTTTGGGTAATGTATTTCACCAAGTATTTACCCCTTTGACCTCCCTATTATCCACCAAGTATTTACCCCTTTGACCTCCCTATTATCCACCAAGTATTTACCCCCTCCCTCCTTCGACTCATTCCCTTACCTTTCACTCACTTATTTTAATATAAATGCGGCGTTTATACCAAAGGGCTTTTGGGGTGCTAAGTTTTTGTGTGTGTGTGTGTATGTGTAATTTGCAGAAAGAAGTGTGAGAAGAAGGATTAAACAAACATTGAGACAAAAACTCACTACCTTCAAAGCACACGACAAGGAAACAAAGTTGAACTCCTTCAACAGGGAGCGGGTGCCCTTTGGAACACCGATGGATGAGCAGTAGTCCCAATTATCTACATCGTGGATGTACGCCTCAATTTTGATTGTCAGAGGGAGGGTGTCTCTGCCCCTCTGAAGGTTGTAACTATGGCGAGCAGTTTTAGTGAATCTGCCATTGGAAATGTTACTGTTGAATTTCTCTATACATAAGAATGTTTCAGCTCTAATTTCTTCATTAATAGTGTTGTCATAGTTGTTAGAGTTGACTCTATGTTGATGCTTAGTTAGCTTTTTGGTAATGATTTGGCATTTTGATTTAATAAATTTTCAAAGTTGGAGACTGCTTTTTTCTTAAAATAAAATAAGATAAATTAATTCAACCGCACTGGCATACAAGAAAATTATGAATCCGAACCCAAGCAATTGATTGCTAAACATGTATTGGCCACGTCATCAATCTTGGAAAAATTATGATGTCCAATAAAAATTAATCATTCCATATAAATACCCTTTGCATCATCATTCTCCTTTAAGTTATTTTCTTCCAAGAAATTTTTTTTGGAATCTTTTTGAAATATCATTGGCATCAACAAATGAAGAGAAAACAGTTACTGTTTTGTCAAGGAAAGGCTACTAAAATGCAGATCAAGATGCTGAAATCCACCCATAATTGCATGAATAATACCTACGAATGCTGAAATCAAAACATCAACTTAGGAAAACAAAAGAAGACAAACATAAGTTTGAATCCTTTTTCAGTAATTGTTCCTATGTCGTTGTCCATTGTCACCTGTAGCTTTTAATTAAATCAATAAGTAATTCAATGAAAAATAATTGCATAGCCTAATCTAAGTTGGAAAAGCTGTGATTAAAGAAATTATATCGTGTTATGTCATGATCAATGGAATTTCAACATATTATTGTAATTCTATATTTTTCTTTGGTAAATACAAATAGTTGATCCTTTATTTTTGTTAGGAGTAGCCAATACATACCAGTTTGTTTTCTGTCAGCTATTATATCAATTAACATATAGAAACATTGGTAATCCTTTGGTTTCCTTCATATAAACATGCTTGATTAGTCATTTATTACAGTACTGACTAAGTTGATGAACAAACACAATGTCTCTACACTTAATCTTTCGCAATAAAGGCAGGGCAACGTTAAACTGTCAATAAAGCCAGGATTGAACATCTTAGTTATTTCATTATCAGTGTAGGAATATAGCTGAAGACTTTGGTTAACACAATGATCTTGCTTGCATGATTAGATGCTTTGGTCCAGAAACAAATGGATTGTATATATTTCCGGACATGTGTAAGGAGTATAACTCTAGACTGAAATCAAATATTAAGTATTTGTTGCATTTCAATGGGCTTCAAAGGGAGGATCAATAGCTGAAGAAAACCTGTGCATGATCAGCTTTGAAGTCTGAGATGTTCTTCATGTCAATGTCGTCTGGCCTGGGGCGACCTGGTTATCCCTACTGCAAAAAAGAAAGAAAGAAAGAAAACAATTCTGAATCTCAACTGCCAATCTATGGATACTGCTGCTAGTTAATGTGGTAAAAGACGGCACTACAAAATGCATTATGCCGTATTGAAGGACTACTGGATTATATGATGCATACCAAAAACCTTGGCTATCTTACATTACATACCATAAGGAGATCAGATGTCATCAGTAAGAGAAGATTTGGATCGACTTGAATAAGTTGGATTTTGTTTTTTGAAAGCCAAAAACCAATTCAGTTTGGCTTTCAAAAAGCCAAAAGTGATGAATTTTAATCGATCCGAACAAGACGTAAACAATTGGATTAAACTACAGCTGTGTGCTAACTGAGATGTATGAAGAATAGCTTTGTCCAAAACTGAATCAAATGGAGCACTAAATGCATGCAATCTTCTAGTTGTGAACAATAAGATTGAGCAAGGTTTTGTTGGGATAAAGGAGCACCATGTTAATATTTGTAAAATTTCTATGTCTTACAGCGATAGATGGCTTGCATATGTAATGTGATTTACCCTTACTATTTCTGAGGTTCAGTACCGTGGTTTGATATTAAGAACCCATTTTAAAACTTGCTATTTTTTTTACTGAAGGGTTTAAACATATAATTAAATGAAATCTAATGTTTTCTTAAGATTGTACTTCAAGCACTGTTCCCCAAGAATTAATTTTTGTACATGATCTATTATGGTCTTGGATTTGGGAATAAGATACTATGTGTAATGGATGAAGCATTCAAACTTATATTTTTATTATGAGGGTTTTTAACTTGATCGAGCCATTCTTACTCACATTACCTCATGTCTAAATATTGCTATGTGAATGTCTTATTCTACAACTAACAATCGATAAACTAAAATTTGTTGATGCGGTAAGACTGCAAATTAACATGGTCTTAACTTCCAGTTTGTATCTTGTACTTTATGATGTACCCTGATATGTACTGTACTCTACTGTAATATTGTGATGATATTAATTAAAAAATTTCTTTTGTTCACTTTCAACGTGTAAATACCTCTAATCATCCATCTTTTAGAACATCTCGTGTCTGTTTAATTATCGGTTAATGACAAGTTGAAAGGCGAGTCGTTAGTAATAATCTCCTTAAAAGAATCTTCCAAAAAATCATCAGCTTTCTACTGTATGGTAGAAAAGGAATCAATGAATTTTGAAAGGGACTCCTTATTTTTATTCAAACTTTTCTAGAGAGAGGAGCATCATTTTTTTAAGAGAAGCCTTTTCATTGACCATTCGGGTTTGTTCATCTTTACACTTACAAAGTTCCATTTGCCAAGCAATCGATCAAAAACTAAGAAGACTTTTCCTTCTTGGGAAGAATATTTTGAGCCAAAGCTTTATTAAATGTCCCCTTAACTAATCCGAATGAAGCCAAAGACGCATTTTCAGTTGAACTTCCATCTACGTTTAAATAACCCACTAAAATTTATGTTTAACTGCACCTATAACATTACGCGCAAATACACTATACACTACTTTTATGGTCTCCTATCATATCGACGCTCCCTCTAACCTACGACATATTACTACAAATTTGCAGCAAATTCCAATTACATAACCAACAATCATGTACCGTTATACATGTATTGCGATGAACTAATTCTATCAATACCACATAACATTTCCTTTCTTAAACCAACAGCTCTCACTTATGCTTAGGTAACTAACAAATAGTTAATTCATTTTTATGTCAACCTGTACACACCAAGAACCACCACAGCCCAACTCCAAGTTGCTTCTTCTTCACATCAAATCTCCTTTACCTTTCCGTGTGCGAAGCACGGGTTCCAACATAGTCATATTATAATAGCATAGAGAATAAATATTTTAAACTCAATCATCGAATTCGACATATTATAATGTCGGTAATAATTAAACAGTCAATAAACATCCAAGGCATCCAATTTATATTATTAAGTATGAATTATAGTTAAGTGAATTATATCACATCATAGAATTTCAGAAAGCGTAAGACTTAACTCACCATTTTGATTTCGATCGACGGTTTAGGTGGTTTTCATTTAATTTTAAATATCCATTTAAAATTACATAAATTCCCAATAGCTCCAACGCCATCCAAACCTGCTCGACAGTGCAGGCTTCATCCATAC
This sequence comes from Allium sativum, assembly GCA_030737875.1. Taxonomy (NCBI): domain Eukaryota; kingdom Viridiplantae; phylum Streptophyta; class Magnoliopsida; order Asparagales; family Amaryllidaceae; genus Allium; species Allium sativum. The sequence goes on along the minus strand of CM060916.1, from coordinate 1,036,500,734 downwards.
GATACCAACGGTTCTTATTTTGCCTGATTCTGATAACATATGAAATATATATGTGTGTTATACCCTTATATATTTACTTAATTAATTAAAATTTATTAATATTTAGTGAATTGTATTATAACTGTTAATACACCGTTATCTGTTTAAAGCATGATTAACCTGAAAATCCGTTATTCCTCTCCTAAAATAAAGCCCGCTCCATCTTTCCACTTTGTTTTAAAACATGACCACAAATTGCTTCCCCTCACCACCTCTTCATCCCTTATTTTCGATTCTGACTCCACCTTCCACTTTAGCATCGCAATCCCCTCAGGGCCACCACCCCAGCGTTGAGCTCGATCTTGCCTCCGTCGCGACTTCCAATATAGTTCGTTCTGTACGAAGGAAAAAAAACACGACAAAAATTTTCAAGCGAACTCCACCTAATTCCATCAACGCACGTGACGCTCTCCTTTCAATATTTCTCCTTCAGGTGGCTTGAATCCATGTCAACCCATGGTGTCAGATATTTTCCTCAAACAGCATGCCACCCGATTGCAGCACTTCCTCATCTAGGAATAATGGTGGAGCTGGATAAATGAGACTGCTGCTTTCATGTACGATCGCGATGGGTTTAAAATTGTCGGTTTTTACAAGTTTTGATTTGTTTAAGAAATTTATGAGATTAGTTTGATGGTGCAAATTCACTATGTTTCGAATAGTAGGAGGATACCTACAGTACGGATCTGTAACTTCAAATATATATATATATATGTGTGTGTGTTTCTATGCATGTGTATATGGACGAGAAGAAAAAGGAAGGTTCAGAAGCCATGTTATTTTTTGAAGTGCACATGGATTTTCAGTTCGATTAGAAAGAAATGGGCAGATGCATGTGGGTGCAGCGATTTTAAATTTTTAGGCGACCCAAGTTTTTTTTTTTGAAAGCGGCCAACGATATTTCTGGTGTAAAGGTCAGCGTTTAAAGTACGTACGAGCTCCGATTGAAATAAAATTCAAAACCCTATAATAAATTAATTTTGTAGACACGATGGAACTGGTTTAGTCGAATTTCGAGATCATTTGTAAAAGTACTATTTAAATTTCAAAACGGTTAAATAATACATATTTATACCGTGCACGGTCATAAAGTAAATCCAATTGACATAAAACTAGAAATCTTACAACAAATAATTAATAAAGATTTAATAAAACTAGTTTCATTGAAATTCAAGGTCGTTTGAAAATCGATTATTTTTAAGTTCTATATTAAATCAGTGAAATATAATTGAATTCAAAATAAATGAATTTATGGACTTTATATTATTATCATCATATATAACTAAACATAATTCTGTGTAACTCTAAAACAATTTATCTGGGATTTTAAAATCAGTAATTAATATATCAAGTCAAAATTAAACGAAGTAAAATTCTTTTTTTTGGCAATGAAGATGGGGTTAGGTAGTCCTCTACCACTTTTATTATTAAAGTACTGGAAGAAAAAAAACAAAGTTACAACACATACAAGATAACATAGGAACAAGGTACTTCAAACACAAAAGGAAAAAACCACAAAAAGAAAAAACAGGTAAAATAATTACATGGAGACACAGTTACATTAGAGCAGCCCCAATTCCAAGGTCAAAGTTGAAGTTCAAAATTTTGAGGCCTTCTTTGATTTGCGTCTTGACACTCCTTCTCAACTAATTATATGTCTTCACATTATTACTTTGAAAGATGCAGACATTTCTTTCCCTCCAAATAACATATATAAATTTCCAAAGCGTGTAGTTCGGTAGTTTACCTTTTGCACATTTTCTTCCTGTCTGTTTAAACAGGTTACCCCATTCCACATTCGGAAGATTTTATTGCGTTAAAAAACAAATGCTCAATTATTTCGTACCTAGCAATAGAAAATACACATAAATCATCAGAAATCATGCCTCTTTGGCTGAGCTTCGCCTTTGTAAAAAAACTCTATTTATAACCTTCCACAACATTAGATTCTCCTTGGCACAATTGTCTTTAAACCATCTTTTTTTATGCCATTCACTTCTTGGAAAGTCGTTAAAACTAGACAGAAAATTATACGTTCTTTTTATTTGAAAACCATTGCCAACTTTTCCCCACACAGTCTTTCCATCATCATTTTTATCTAGTCTAACAAGTCTAGCATTTCTCCATAATTGATTAACATTGAGAACTGAGGGAGGAGGCAGACAGATTGCATTACCTTGGACGAAATCACTCACCTTTGCATTCCTATTAATTGCAATACTTAAAAATTCTAAATGAGAGAGCCTTTTGCTTAAGATAGTTCCATTATCTAACCATGGGTCATCCCACAACGTGACATTAGAATTATAGTTCACCTTGAAACTGAAAAAAGGGAGAATCTGTTGCCTTAGCTTTAAATGCATCGCTACATCCAGCTTATTTTTTGCGGCTGCTGCATAGTCTAGAAACATTTATCTTAAATTAATTATTCTTAGACCATGTAACCCAGAGGCTACCTTTACCATTCAAGAAATCATTTACATGTTTAAGGAAAGCTGCCTTGTTCCAGTTGATCAGATTCACGATACCAAGACCTCCTTTACTTGTTGGTTTTTCAGTCTTTTCTAATGCAATGGGGGAAAGATACCTACCCTCATTCTTTCATTTCCATAAAAATCTCATAAAGGATGTTCTGATAATTGAGATCAGCTTTGTACGAAGGATGAAGGTTCTTGACCAATAAACTTGCATCGAGAAGGCTACCGACTTCACCAGAGTCAATCTCCTAGCTTGACTCATCGGCCTGGTTGTTCAGTGATTTAATCTAGCCGTAATCTTACTGAATAGAGGCATATGTTAGCCTACTTTGTTTTTAGGCTACACAAAGCTAAAGAAATAATCGATGGGTGTATTCAAGAGAAGAATGCATAGCAAGGATCTGGATCGCATAGGTCCCCTCGAACCGTGCCCCTCTCTCTGTTATACGCAAGCTAAGAAGATCAATTCCTGATAACCTGCTCGGGTCGATATGAAAATGTCTGATCCGAACTCTATTCTCACAACCGATCCGAACAGAGGGTCAAAACTGCAGCGGTTGCATCCCACTTTCCTTTAAATGCAGAGCGTTTATATTCCACTAACCCATGTTCTCAATGTGTTGTCATTATCTTGGAGCACTCGAATCCGAAATGGGCGGGATGGAGGCTACTTGACCTCCGAACCGAATCGGTTTTGGCCTATAAATACCCCAAAAAACACCATTTTAAGGGATCTTTTGTTAAAATAATCACTCTAACTCTCATACCAGCGAATTTCACTGATTTATTAAGATTATACCCAAATTTTTGGAGTATAATTTCACAAATTGAAGAGAGATTATCAATTGTATAAGTGAGATTGGGTGGAAATTATCATTGTATTTGTATTTGAATCATCAATCAAAGAAGTATAAAGTGGACGTAGGCTCTTTAACGCTGAACCACTATAAATCTAGTGTTCTCGTTGCCATTCTTTATATTTTATTTGAAACTATTGTTCAGTTGGGTGTTAGGATCACATTTTGGTCTAATATTTTGGTGCTTTCATTCAGAGACGTTGAATTCTCTGCATTTTGGACTGTCGTTCTACAATTTGTATTCTCAAATCTGAAGAAGCTAGTCCACCTTTTTAGTATCTTTGAACCTTCCTTTGGATAAGTATTGAAAGAATTGGACTTCATGACTAAAGGAAAAGAACCGTAAGTTGCTCAGGAAAACGAGACAAGTGAAGATCAATAAGCCACGGATGTCACCAGATCGAGGGAATAAAGTTCAGGACCGAACCAGTCCGGGAGAGTGCCATCTATCCGACCCGTAATCGATAGTCCGAACCTAACAGGAGATACCAACCCGAACCGAATCGGAACCCTGAACATTTCTAGTAACTCCCCTCCGATCCAAACTGGAAATGCAGTCGTGACTTGACCTGAACCAAATATGACAGAGGCTGGTACTTCTACTCAAGCTCCTGCAGATGCTCCAATGCTAGCCCCAACAACTAGTAATCAACCTATCCCTCTGCACCCTTCACACACATGGAATTCTCGCGCTTACTTGGCATGGTAGACAGAACCAATGATGCTTTAGAGGCCCATAAATGCGGTAGCATTCTTATGTGAGAAAACAAGAAAGCTATTAGTAGAGAGATAAATGAACTTCATAGACAAAGAACGCCCTCTCCAACTCACCGTCTTGCCATAGATCATTCATCCTATTCAGATGAAGAATGTCCACATAAGAGGAGGCCGTATGAAAGGTTTGAGAATCTTGATCAGTTAACAATAGGGTCGTTGGGATCTCGTGAAGATGCAACCCGTGTCTATGGACCTGATGATCCTAGCTTAAGAGAACCGATGTTGTTACCAATGCGAGGATCACATGTTCTACCTAAAGACCCCAACATCACCAATCCCACTCAAGGACAACTTCTCCAGCCCATTCGTCCTGTGAACGACCGGGATCATAAAGGACAAAGAAGTTCAGCTGCAGCCTGAAACCAAAGAACGTCACCCGATGTATGAACCGAGCATGTTAGAAGAAATAGAAGTGTGGATCCTGAACCGACTTTGACCAACACCGAGGTAGAAGCGATGGTGCACCAAATCGTGGATGATAGTCGACATTACACCAATGAGGACTGGGATGTTGAGCGTAGCCACACCCAATTCACTGATGACATCCTGGATTTCCAATTCCCCTGATGATTTAATCTACCACAAATGGATTGATATGGAGGAAGAACCGATCCAGGCCAACATTTGATGAGGTATTCATGGTATCTGAATGTCGCAGTAGCGCCTGACACTGTGAAATGTAAAGCTTTTCAGATATACCATGAAGATGTTGCTTTGAAGTGATTCACTCGACTCTCTCCCCGATCGGTATCAAGTTTTAAAGAACTAAGTGAATGCTTTATGAACCAGTTCCGGCTCCATGCCCGAAAATCTAAAAGTGTCATCAAACTGTCCAGGATCAAGCAGGCTCCTCGTGAATCTTCGAAGTCGCATTTAGACCACTTTAATCTAGCAGTTACTGAAGTAAGCGACCAACATGAACCAACTATTTTGATGGCATTAATAGATGGGGTCGATCCATACACGGAGTACGGGGGATATCTGATTTGAAAATCGCCATTGACAAGGGAACCGTTCTATGAAAAGGAAAATATTCATCTACGGTAGGAGGAAATATATGCTAATCAAAAATGAAAAATCTGATGAAGCTTCCAGAGAAGACATCTAAAGTAATGTTGCTGTGAAATAGTCTGGTGACAATTCAAGGAAAGTCGAGGTAAATGTCGACAACAAAAGTGGACGGAATGGTAATCGGGACAAAAACGATGATAAAAGAAACAGGAATCGAGTGAATAACTCCGGAAAAAGGACTCGATTTCAAACTTTCGAAAATTACACGTCGTTGAACAACACTTTGGAAAACATTTATTTGGATACTTATAATGTTTTACAATATAAGAAACCACCGCCCAGAGACTCCACTGAGAAGGAGCTCGCAACTAGAAAATTTTGTCTGTTTCATGGAACTCATGGCCACTCTACTAATGAGTGTCGTCATCTAAGAAACATTGTTGAAAAATTGCTTCGAGAAGGAAAGTTGGATGAGTACAAGGTCTTCCCAAGGGACAGGGGTAAGGAGGACAAGCTCCGAATCAAAACCAACCCGCTTCTAAGCACATATCTCAGCTGAAAGGAAGAATATTATTATAAATACCATAGTTGGGGGACCACATCCAGCTAGGTCCAATAATAGAACAACAGAGCGGTATATTAATGCATCCAAACACCCAGAAATAGGGGAATGTAGTAACCTTGAAGAAACCACACTAGTGAAATAGCAGAAGACAGAAACTGATGACATTGTCTTCCGAGACAGAGAAAATGTTGGAGTTGAGGCACCAAGCACTGATCCATTGGTAATAACTACCGTTATCGGACCCGCAATAGTCAAGAAAGTCCTTGTGGATAATGGGAGTTTATTAACATCCTGTTTAAACGGCTTTTGGTCAGATGAAACTGGAAATGAAGGACTTAAAGCCATGCGAAAGGTGGATTCATGGCTTTAATGGAACCCTGATCTCCCCGATTGGAGTGATAGATTTACCTGTAGAGTTAGGTGAGGGAGAGCACAAAAGAGTGAGGATTCTCCAATTCGTCATCATAGACATTGGCTCGCCCTACAACGCTTTCCTAGGACGAAAAACGCTTTCGAAATTCATAGCTTGCATTGCTCCTTGGTGCCTGCTACTGAAATACCCAACAAATGCCGGGGTGGGAATGACTCATGGCGATCAAGTTACCGAAAGGGCCTTCCATATAGCAGAGTTGAAGATGTTGCGTAACGGAAAAGGCTAGAAATCTAAGAATACTTCCCCTCCTGCTAAGGAGAAATCAGTATAGCAACTAAAGACAATACTGCCAAGGGAGTCACCTGACAACAACCTGAAGATATTGATTCCAGAGAGGATGAGGAACTAGGAACCAGGAAGGCAATACCCAATGAGGCAACTATTGACATTCTAATCGATAACGACAACCCAACAAAGGTCTTGAAGATTGGATCTCACTTGGATTCTTTTCGGAAGAAAGAATTAACTAACTTTTTGAAGGAAAACCTTGATGTATTTTCCTGGAGCCATGCAGACATGTGTGAAATTTCTCCCTCGATCATGAGCCAATCGCTAAGCCTACTACAGAAAAAGTGTCTATTGACATGACTGATCCCTCGATCATGAGCCAATCGCTAAGCCTACTACAGAAAAAGTGTCTATTGACATAATTGAAAAAACGTTGTTATAGCCTTTAACAGCATTTTTGAAACACCCCACCTCCGTTAAGGTCACTCACAAGGGAATGCATTAACTTCGATGAAGCATTATAGGTAAAAGATACAGATAATTTACAAGACAGACATACAAACAACGGAAAAACTGGAGTTATTTCATAAGTAGCGTGGTTTAGTCAAAACGTTACAACCATTGTCACAAAACCCAACTTCCAAGTCATTACAATAAAGCCTCTGTCTTGATTAAAAACTCCAAATACATAAAGAAGCATAAAACAGTAGAAAAGCGGCATAAATCCCCAATAAAAGTGTAACCACAGCCATAGCCCAAGAAAAGAGAATCCAAGCAATACATCTACTCTCTTCAAGCTGGAAAAGGCCTGAACTAAGCTGAAGTATTCCCTCCCTACGGACCGGGGAAGGGGGAACGGAAGAAAAGAAGACGAAAGAAAACAGGTTAGACATAAAGCCTGGTAAGCCCAGTGATTTTCAACATGTAAACAAGAAAAAGGATCATGACATGAATAAACTGAATATAAGACAATACCATAGTGACAAGATAACATAAGTCAAGGTAAGGCAAGATAAACTGAATATGCTATCGCATGCATTCCTATTTCTCTGCACCTACTAACAATTATTTCAACTAGCCTCATGTGTTCATAATAAAATGATCCTTTTATCGATCGGCTTCTACTCGCATGTATTTATTACTTGTGTCATTCGGCCCCGCTTATTTGTAGATACCTGTGCTGGTTCCACCATGGGGTGTATCAATCCCTATGATGGTAACCCGACACAATTCAAGATGCACAGTGTATAACTACTGATGCCTAGTGCCTGATTTTTCCACTCCAAAGTACGTGCACACCTGTACTCCGTCGGAAACTACACTGATGCACTACCTGCCGCTATTTTGACCGCTTATAATCAGCCTAATAATCGTGCCCCACCCTGCCTAGTTCAAAGTACCGTGATACATCTATGTGGGTTACTGCTGAAATGGGTCCTCGTTAATAGAGTTTCCTAGCCAACATGTTATAACAGTTAAGTGTTCTCAATTTAACCTAACCCCGCCCATTTGTTTAATTAACATTTTGCATTGGTTAAGTGTTGCCTATGTTAACTTAACCCTACGATTCTTAACATGTTTGTTCATTAGCATTAATTCATTCACTAATGCACCAACCTCTTACATTAGAACTGTTGTTTGCGGTTGCTGGATGTGCCGGGCGGTTCTGAGCAGATTTCTACCGCAAATTCAGTCTAACCTCGTGTTTTGGGCTTAATGCGCTAACCTCTCACATTATATCTGTTGTTGCGATCACTGGATGTGTTGGGCGGTTCCGGGAAGCTTTACACCGCAACTCAATCTAACCTCGGGTTAGGCATGTTCATCTTTTAGCCAATTTACATATTTACCATACATGTCCAAGTCTAGATTTTTGTTTGCCAATTATCCACAATTGTAGTCAATTCAGGTTATGTCCCATTTACTTGTTATGTCCAAAATTACTCCAATAAGTTATACCCAATTCCCCACGTTACAATCGCACGTACAACAAGATTCAACAAGGTTTCCAAGTACTAATAAAATAAAACGGAAAGGGGACAGAGAGGAAACACCAGAATTGACATAAAGAAAGTAGGCATGTAAAGTTGTACCAAATACCAGAATCGTGTTTTCGATAGACATGTTGTACATTAACAATGCACATGAGCAAACTAAGGAAAATACATCATAGGTATACAGATTCGATAGGGTTGAACATAAAGAATTACTAATCTGATGTATAACATGATTGGTTCAATTGTATCAATCACAACAGTCTCATAGGCATTGTTAATTTCAGATTTGACAAAAGGATAAGCATGAATCAAAATTAATTATCTCACAATTAAGCATAGTTCTAGATTCGATTCATTACAAGTCATGATTTCTATCACATGTCCCAAATCTGAGAAATAACTGAACTTACAGTGATAGGATTAGAAAAAGAGAATTATTTGTCGTTGTAGCGATTCTAATCTCTCTTTGTTGATTGAAGCGGAAAAACCTTTACTTTAATTTGAAGCTCTCCAATTAGATTTCTTGTTTGGAGAAGAAGGAGGCTAGGCTAGTTTAGAGACGGACAAGATGGTGGCATCATAGAATAGGGTTATGAGTTTAGGGTTAAGTTTAGATATGTGTTTAAAGATGTGTAGGATTAATTAGAGCCTTTAGATCAACATAGGATCCATCCAATCCAAGAAAATGCGTCATCAGGACCATTAGAGAAGGCCACATCAGCCCTAGGCTATAAAATACGTCACTGGACCTGGATCTAACAGGAGTCGACTCCCTATTGGGGGGTCGACATCTATGTCGACACCCCTATAGGGGGGTCAACACCTATGTCGACTCCCCCTGGGGGGAGTCGACATCTCTGAGCGGGAAATTTCCCGCTCAGCCTCTTCTTCTGTTTTGAATTTCGAACTGGTTTTCTAATTTTTAATTATTATTTTAATTTAAATTCTGCTTAAACTTGAAATCTTCTAAGCTCCATAACTTCTTTATACGGAGTCTGATTTACATAAACTCGGACTCTATCTCAAAAAGAATTCCTAGAAGAACGCAATGGCGTAACCCATTTTACTTAATTTATGTTTTAAAATTTAAGTGTTCTAAATTCGTTATTTTAATATTCATAGAAAATACGGGGTGTTACATTCTCCCCTCCTTAAAGGATTTCGTCCCCGAAATCTCAGAGTAAAGAAGATTGTATCCTAACATCCAACATCCATTTACTCAACCTTCAATCACATGCATCCATTGTCCTTAAAAAGATTTCTAATGCTTTCATGATTATATGCATAGAGTGTGTATATGTCCTTATCTAATGCAAAATCGGGCAGTCTACTGATTCAGTTGACCTCCTTAATGCGAATTATTTTAGTACCATGAGTCTATCATGTATGCAATTATTCCTAATCGTACTTTATAACTTCTACATGAGTGCACAATCATTCATACATGCAACATCCATATGATAACACATCAAGTTTCAATCCATATACAAGTACATATATGCATATGCAATATGAAAGTGACTGAGCCGATCTAGTACCTAATGTGTGTGTATATGCATCCACGAGCAACCACTTGCAACCATCAATCATAACATGTTTTGGATACATGTTTACATTCATTGGTTTCCACTTAAGGATCAAGTGTAGGACCGAGGAGATATACTTAAAAGATAGATATAAGCATGCATAAACTTGTGGAAAAAGAGATCAAGGATGTACCCTAAAAAAGAAAAGGGTAAGCTGCATGTATCTTGTCTTCAGTCTCCTAAGTCGCGTCTTCTTCAGCATCACTCCATTGTACTTTAACTAGCTTGACCTCACGGTTGCGTAGCTTTTTAACTTCTGTTCCCAAGATACAAGTTGGAACTCTTCTTACCGTTGCTTCTCGTTCCACTTCTACTTCCTCTAGTATGCTTGGCTCCACAACTTCCACAGACTCATGTAAGCACTTTCATAGATGAGAAACATGTAAAACATTATGAACTCCAGCCAATCTTTCGGCCAGCTCTACTCTATAAGCCATCGTCCCAATCCTCTCAATGATAGGAAATGGCCCTACAAATTTTGGTGCCAATTTTCCTACGGTTCCAAAGCGAAAGCCATTCCTCAAAGGAGATACTTTAAGGAAAACCCTGTCTCTAACCTCAAACTCAAGGTCGGTCCTTCTTTTATCCGCGTAGGACTTCCGTCTATCTTGTGCGGTCTTTATTCTTCTTCGTATCAAGTCCACCTTCTCTGAAGTTTCTCTGATCGTGTCGGGATCAAGTACGAGCTTGTCTGTAGATTCCCACCAACAAGTTGGTGATCGACATGGTCTTCCATATAAGGCCTCAAAGGGTGCCATGCCTATGGTGGCTTGGTAGCTATTGTTGTAGGCGAACTCCACCAAAGGAAGATGATCTTCCCACGTTACCCCAAAATCAAGAATGCACAATCTCAGAAGATCTTCTAATACTCTGTTCACCCTTTCAGTCTGACCATCGGTTTAAGGGTGATAGGCAGTGCTTAAGCATAGTTGTGTGCCTACAGCCTCTCGCAAACTCTTCCAAAACTCACTTGTAAAGATAGGATCTTGATCACTTACTATGTCAGAGGGTATCCCATGCAGTCGAACTACTTCTTTAAGTTAAACGGATGCTAATGATGAGGTAATCCTCCTACTCTTAACAGGTATAAAGTGAGCGCTTTTAGTGAGCCTATCAACTATTACCCAAATACTGGTATTGCCCTTTCTTGACCTTGGCAACCCATCTATAAAGTATATCGAAGTGCTATCTCATTTCCATTGTGGGACCTCTAGAGGATGAAGCAGACCACCGGGCTTCTTCTGCTCCGCCTTAACTTGCTGGCATATCAAGCACTCAGAGACGAATTCAGCTACATCTTTCTTCATGCCATTCCAACCCTTTTTATGTCTATATACATCTTGTCTCCACCTAGATGTATTGTTAACTTAGAATGGTGTGCTTCTTCAAGAACTGTCTTCACCAAATCCCTTGCTTGTGGGACACATTCTCTTCCATCCCATCTCAACCAACCCTTGTCATCTGTGGAGTATCTATTGAGGTGGCTAGAAGTCTCATCTCTAATTAACTTATCCATCATATCAACTATCTGAGGGTCTTCACGTTGCACAGTTCCTATTGAGTCCAAAAGCGTAGGCCGCACCTCTAGCATTGCTAACAAACCAGGTACAAACTCAAAAGAGGGTCTAAAGTCAAAGGTTGCTATGTACTCTAAGTTTTGTCTTTCCACAAAGAGAGGACTTAAGGTCAGCCTTTTCCTACTTAAGGCATCTGCTACTACATTGCCCTTGCCAGGGATATAAGCAATCTCAAAATCGTATGAGGCAAGAAATTCCATCCACCTTTGTTGTCTTAAATTAAGATCTTTTTTGTGAGAAAAGGTACTTTAATGATTTATGGTCACTAAACAATTCAAACCTTTCTCCTAGTAGGTAATGACGCCATGACTTAAGAGCGAAGAGAATGGCAGCTAGTTCTAAATCATGAGTTAGGTAGTTCTTCTCATGTACCATCAACTACCTTCTTCCATAACAAAATACCTTGCTTTCTTGCATCAAGACAACGCCTAATCCTGTACCGCATGTGTCAGTGTATACCATAAACATATTACCCCAATCAGGAAATGTCAGAACTGGGGCTGTTGTTAGAACCCTTTTCAATCGTTGGAAAGAAACATCACAATCCAAATCCCAAGCGAAAGTTAGGTTTTTCTTCGTCAATCTTGTAAGTGGGGTTGAGATATTCGCAAAGTCTTTAATGAACTTTCGGTAATAGCCCGCTAGTCTGAGAAAACTTCGTGCTTCGGTTACATTCCGTGGAATCTTCCAATCTTGCACCGCAATTACTTTTGCGGGATCCACAGCTATCCCCTCTTTGGACACCACATGTCCAAGAAACCTTACTTCTTCTCTCCAAAAATTGCATTTGGAGAATTTTGCTTTCAGCCGATGTGCTCGAAGAGTATCTATAAATTCCCTTAAATGCAAAGCATGTTCTTCCTCACTTTTTAAGAAAATCAAAATGTCATCCACGAAGACCACTACAAACTTATTAAGGAAATCCATATACACCTTACTCATCAAGTCTACGAAATAGGTGGGTGCATTTGTCAAGCCGAAAGGAATGACAAGCCATTCGAAGAAAACATCCAGAGTCCTGAAAGCGGTCTTATCTATGTTGCCTTCAGCCACTCTTAGCTGATGAAATCCGGTAGCCAGATCTGGTTAGGAGAAAACTGATGCACCTATGAGTTGGTCGAACAAGTCGTCTATTCTTGGAAGTGTGTGCCTATTCTTCTTGGTCAGCTTGTTTAGCTCCCTATAATCCACGCATAGGCGAAGTGGACCATCCGCTTTGGTTGCAAACACTACTGGAGCACCCCATTCAAAAATACTCTGCCTTATGAACCCCATTTCGAGCAACTATTTAACTTTCTTGCTGAGCTCCTTCCTTTCCCTTGGAGCCATGTGTCTAATGGGTAAAGCAACTGGTTTTGCATTATCAACTAGATATATACTAAAATCTGTCTCTCGCTTTGGAGGTAAACCCTTCACTTCTTCAAAGACATCCGAGTACACGAACTACTCTAACAGATTGCAAATTTTCAACAGACGCATCAAGAGATTCTAGGTAGCTAAGCATAACAGAATTCATAGGATTACAAGAGATTTCGAGAGTATTACCGAGGCGAGTCATAAGTCTAACTACTCTCTTTTCACAATCGAGGATGGCATCATTACTGGATAACCAATCCATGCCTAGAATCAACCCATAGCTTGTGAAACCCAAAACATAAGCATTACATCTAAACCCAACGCTTAGTATTGAAATTTCCAAATCCAAACAAATCATTGATAAATAAGACGAACCCCCAATTGGATTTGAAACAACCATGGGATCCTCTACTATACTGGTATCTAGGTGCAGAGATCTAATTAAGTCAGTAGATATAAAAGAGTGTGAAGCGCCAGAATCAAAAAGAGTACAAACAGGATGATCAAAAAGATAAACTAAACTCTCAACAGAAATATTTCTACCTCTTTCCCGCGTAGGTGCTGTGAGAGCGTGAATCTGCCCTCTAGAAGTAGACCCAGTCCCTTGCCCTTTCCTTCTTGGGAAGTCCTTGGCCATATGTCATGTATCGCCGCATTGAAAACAACCACCCATCTTCCTCTTCTTCTTCCTGTAGTCCTTAACCAGATGTCCAGGTATGCCACAAAAATTACACTTCCTCTTGTCATGGGGTTTGTTATTCTTCCTGCCCTTCTTGAAATCTGTCTCCTTATTCTGTGATCCCTCCACTTTCTTGTCTAGAGGTTCTTCCATCTTTTCCTCTTTCTTCCCATCCTTGTCTTCCTCCTATAACAGTGCCATGTCCACCAATCTCTCATAGGTCACGCCCATAGGTATATGGGATATAGCTAGGCCGTGCAGTGGCTCATTTAACTAGCGAAACGGAAAGCCTTTTTATGTGGAGTGTTTGCCAACTCCAGTCTGAATCTAGCCAGCTGGTTGAACTTGTTGACGTATTCCTTAACCGATAGGCTTCCCTGTTTGAGTGCTAAGAACTTCTCCATCTGTAGGCTTTGTTCAGCTTGCGAGTGGAACTTCATTTCAAACCTCATTCTGAAATCCTCCCAAGTCTCAACTGGTCTCTCAGCATTAGTAATTTCCCACCAGAAAGAGGCTTCATCCTTAAGTAACCATACAGCCAACTGTATCTTCTGCCTATCGTCCACTTCAAAGATAACAAACAAATCATCTGTTTCCTTGATCCAGTTTCTTGCTTCCACGAATGATTCAGTCCCAATAAAGTTCTTTCCGCCCGTAGCTCGAAAGTCTCTACATATCTTCGAGAAAGCATTCACACGCAGAAGAGGAGGAGGAGGAACGATGGGTACAGCTGGAGGAACATTTCCTTGTCCTTCGGATGGTGCCGTGGCCTCAGAATACCTACGGAATCATCCGGGTATTGTGACTCACTGGAAGATTAAGATCCCTAGACATGCTGAAATGAAAAGAAAAGATTCAAAAAAAAGGATAGAAAGATAATGCATATGGCTTTGGGGAATATGCCTTTAAAATAAAACAACACTTTTCTTGAAAATGCTTCTTTAAAACATCTTTTTGAAAAATAGTTCTCAAAAACTTTTATCTGATCTGGTAACCATCAGCTCTGATACCAAGTGAAACACCCCACCTCCGTTAAGGTCACTCACAAAGGGAATGCATTAACTTTGGTGAAGCATTATAGGTAAAAGATACAGATAATTTACAAGACAAAAATACAAACAGCGGAAAAACTGGAATTATTTCATAAGCAGCGTGGTTTAGTCAAAACGTTACAACCATTGTCTAAAAAGCCAACTTTCAAGTCATTACAATAAAACCTTCGTCTTGATTAAAAACTCCAAATACATAAAGAAGCAAAAAACAGTAGTAAAGCGGCATAAATCCCCAATAAAAGTGTAACCACAACCATAGCCCAAGAAAAGAAAATCCAAGTAATACATCTTATATCTTCAAGCTGGAAATGGCTTGAACTAAGCTGAAGTATTCCCTACCTACGGATCGGAGGGGGGGAATGGAAGTAAAGAAGACGAAAGAAAATGGGTCAGACATAAAGCCCGGTAAGCCCAGTGATTTTTAGCATGTAAACAAGAAAAAGGAACCATGACATGAATAAACTGAATATAAGACAATACCATAGTGACAAGATAACATAAGACAAGGTAAGGCAAGATAAACAGAATATGCTATCGCACTCATTCCTATTTCTCTGCACCTACTAACAATTATTTCAACTAGCCTCATGTGTTCATAATAAAATGATCCCTTTATCGATCGGGTTCTACTTGCATGTATTTATTACTTGTGTCATTAGGCCCCGCTTATTTGTAGATACCTATGCTGGTTCCACCATGGGGTGTATCAATCCTTATGATGGCAACCCAACACAATTCAAGATGTACAGTGTATAAATACTGATGCCCAGTGCTTGATTTTTCCACTCCGGAGTACGAGCACGCCCGTACTCCGTCGGAACCTACACTTACGCACCACCTGCCGCTATTTTGATCGCTTATAATAAGCCCAGTAATCATTCCCCACCCTGCCTAATTTAGGGTACCGTGATACATTTATGTGGGTTATTGCTGAAATAGGTCTCCGTTACTAGGGTTTCCTAACCAACATGTTATAACGATTAAGTGTTCTCAATTTAACCTAACCCCACCCATTTGTTTAATTAACATGTTGCATTGGTTAAGTGTTGCCTACGTTAACTTAACCCTACCATTCTTAGCATATCTGTTCATTAGCATTAATTCATTCATTAGTGCACCAACCTCTCACATTAGAACTGTTGTTTGCGGTTGCTGGATGTGTCGGGCGGTTCCGGGCAGGCTTCTACCGCAAACTCATTCTAACCTCGGGTTTTGGGCTTGATGCGCTAACCTCTCAATTTAGATCTGTTGTTGCGGTCGCTGGATGTGCCGGGCGGTTCCGGGCAGCTTTACACCGCAACTCAATCTAACCTTGGGTTAGGCATGTTCATCTTTTAGCCAATTTACGTATTTACCATACATGTCCAAGTCTAGAATTTTGTATGACAATTATCCACAATTGTAGTCAATTCAAGTTATGCCCCATTTACTTGTTATGTCCAAAATTACTCCAATAAGTTATAACCAATTCCCAGCGTTACAATTGCACGTACAACAAGATTCAACAAAGTTTCCAAATTCCAAGTACTCATAAAATAAAACGGAAAGGGGATAGAGAGGAAACACAAGAATTGACATAAGGAAAGTAGGCATGTAAAGTTGTACCAAATACCAGAATCATGTTTCTGATAGACATGTTATACATTAATAATGAATATGAGCAAACTAAGGAAAATACATCATAGGTCTACAGATTCGATAGGATTGAACATAAAGAAATTACTAATCTGATGTATAACATGATACGTTCAATTGTATCAATCACAACAGTCTCATAGGCATTGGTAATTTCAGATTTGACAAAGGATAAGCATTAATCAGAACTGATTATCTCACAATTAGGCATAGTTCTAGATTCGATTCATTACAAGTCATGATTTCTATTACATGTTCCAAATTTGAGAAATAACTGAACTTATAGTGATAGGATTAGAAAAGAGAATTATTTAACGTTGTAGCGATTCTAATCTCTCTTTGTTTATTGAAGCGGAAAACCTTTACTTTAATTTGAAGCTCTCCAATTTGATTTCTAGTTTGGAGAAGAAGGAGGCTAGGCTATTTTAGAGATGGACAACATGGTGGCATCATAGAATAGGGTTATGAGGTTAGGGTTAAGTTTAGATATGTATTTAAAGATGTGTAGGATTAATTACAGCCTTTAGATCAACATAGGATCCATCAGAACCATCCAGCCCAAGAAAATGCGTCATCAGGCCAATCAGAGAAGGCCACATCAGCCTTAGGCTATAAAATACATCACTGGACCAGGATATAATAGGGGTCGACTCCCTACAGGGGGGTCGACACCTATGTCCACACCCCTATAGGGGGGGTCGACACCTATGTCGACTCCCCCTGGGGGTGTCGACATCTCTGAGCGGGAAATTTCCCGCTCAGCCTCTTCTTCTGTTTTGAATTTCGAAATGGTTTTCTAATTTTTAATTATTATTTTAACTTAAATTCTGCTTAAACTTGAAATCTTCTAAGCTCCATAACTTCTTCATACGGAGTCCGATTTACGCAAACTCGGACTCTATCTCAAGAAGAATTCCGAGACGAACGTAATGGCATAACCCATTTTACTTAATTCATCTTTTAAAATTTAAGTGTTATTAATTCGTTATTTTAATATTCATAGAAAATACGGGGTGTTACAGTTTTGATGAACGCTGTCTACCAGCAAGTTGTTATAGACCATGGAAATATCACAATACATACCAAAACGTTGTAGAAAATAGACATACCACAACGTTTTGATGAACATTGTCTACCAGCAAGTTGTTATAGGCCAGGAAATATCACAATGCACACCAAAACACTGTAGAAAATTGACATACTACAACATTTCAAATTGACATATCACAGTGCTTTGCCATATATCACAACTTTTTTACATCTATCACAACATTTACATATTGTAGTATCAAAATATTCTTGCATACACATATCAACAACATGTAAATATATTTCAACCAACTAATTATATAACACAACACTCATACACAAAGACATCATCAATAAACCAACTTTACATAATTTTCATAAAAAAATAACATCATAAATTAAATTTACATAATATCCATCAAACAAAGTCACGATATATATAAATAAAACAAAATATTCATAAAACAAGTTTGCGCCGAATACCAACAAAATGAACATCTAAAAGCTACCGCTTCTCCGTAATCGGTTGCCACAAGCACCTAACAATATTCTGATTATAGCTGAATGCACAACGATGCCCACTCCAATACCTATACACATGTGTTCTTGTTAGCATTTGGTCATGCTTACACATTAGCAAGAAAGCAACGCTCAACAACAAGAAAAAAGAATATAAGGAGCAAGTTGAATATAACAACATAGCATACTTTGTAATATTTTCTAATAGTTAATTAATTTTTATAATGCTTAGTTAATTTTTAATTATTTCTATTATTATTATAGAATACTCGGTAATATTTTATATTTTTATATACTTAGTTCACTTTTGTAAACTAAACTTCTTAGTTTTTATAAAATTAGTAAACTTAACTATATTTTTGTAATAGTTAGTTAATTTTTAATTATTGTTATTATTATTATAATAGAATACTTGGTAATATTTTATATTTTTATATACTTAGTTAACTTTTATAAACTAAACTTCTTAATTTTTATAAAATTAGTAAACTTAGTTAATTTTTTATAATAGTTAGTTAATTTTTATAATACTTAGTTAATATTTAAATATTGCTATTATTATTATAGAATACTGGTAATATTTTATATACCTAGTTAACTTTTATAAACTAAACTTCTTAATATTTATAAAACTAGTAAACTTAGTTAATTTTTTATAATAGTTAGTTAATATTTATAATACTTAGTTAATTTTTAATTATTGCTATTATTATTATAAAATTCTTGGTAATATTTTATATTCTTACATACTTAGTTAACTTTTATAAATTAAACTTCTTAATTTTTATAAAATTAGTAAACTTAGTTAATTTTTCATAATAGTTACTAAAAAATTATAACAGTTATTTAATTTTCAATTACTGCTATTATTATTATTGAATACTTGGTAATAGTTTATATTTTTATATACTTGATTAAATTTTATAAACTAAATTTCTTAATTTTTATAAAATTAGTAAACTTAGTTAATTTTTTGTAATAGTTGGTTAATTTTTAGATTACTTAGTTAATTTTAAATATTGCTATTATTATTATAATAAAATACTTGGTAATATTTTATATTTTTATATACTTAGTTAACTTTTATAGACTAAACTTCTTAATTTTTATAAAATTAGTAAGCTTAGTTAATTTTTTATAATACCTAGTTTATTTTTGTAATACTTAGTTAATTTTTAATTATTGCCATTATTATAATATAATACTTGATAATATTTTATATTTTTATATACTTAGTTAACTTTTATAAACTAAAGTTCTTAATTTTTATAAAATTAGTAAACTTAGTTAATTTTTTATAATAGTTAGTTAATTTTTATAATACTTAGTTAATCTTTAATTATTGCTATTATTATTATAGAATACTTGGTAATATTTTATATTTTTATATACTTAGTTAACTTTTATAAACTAAACTTCTTAATTTTTATAAAATTAGTAAACTTAGTTAATTTTTTATAATAGTTAGTTAATTTTTGTAATACTTAGTTAATTTTTAATGAAAAGTTTGCATATTTGAATAGAAAAGGTCGCTTGTACTGGTTTGGGTAACCTTAAAGAAAATAATATAGTCTCTGAATGAGTGGCATTCATGACACATTGTAGTACATGAATGCCATGAACATGTAGTATGACGAATATAATTACTTACAGAAAAATATGTAAAAGCATTGTCATCATCATCTCCATTGGAAAGGCTCAAGGCATGTCTCATTAACAAAAGGGCCATTAGCTGCACAAGAAAATCAAGTAAGAAGTTGACATCGCATATAACCAACCGGACGATAGAAGGAAAACAATAAACAACAGCAAATTTCGGACGTCTAATCCTATTTTCAGACGTCTGACCTGGTTTAGACGTCTGAAAATAGGTTTTGGACGTCTGAAATGGATTTCGGCCAACACCCTAAGACCATTTCAGACGTTTGAAATTTAATTCAGACATCTGAAATTTAATTCAGGCATTTGAAATTTTAGGTTCTAAAAATGTATTACTGAAAGTTTTACAGAACTAATACTAGTTTATAGGATATTACATAGTTGTGTGAAAAATTAAACATACCTGAAATAAACTGCACAAATCTGAAATAAACAGCCAAGAAATGGTATGTAGGTTAACTGATTGACCAAGGATGAACACGCCTGCCAAGAAATGGTTTGTAGCCAAGAAATTTAATTTCAGATGTCTAAACATAAAAAGCACATACTTGAAAGAAACAACCAAAAATAAAAATCAAGTAATACTGCTGTTATAAATATCCAAGGATGAACATTTTACTTCAACCTTTGATGATGGACCAAAGCGACAAAATATGTATAGAAAGGTTCAAAATTGTAACAACCCGGAATTTCAGAACCAATTTAAAATTTTTATTTTGGTTATTTTAATGAATTTTGAATATTTAAAATGATTTATATTAAATAATAACGACTAACAATTTATTTAAATTGAAGTTAGAATGTATAAATTTATTTTAATTATAAATCGAACCTGAAATGGCACGGTAGTTTGAAAATTCGATTTCAAATTTAAATGAATGTACAGGATTCAAAATAAATCGAATTTTAGTAAACCAAGATATATTTGAGTCTGTTAAATAATATCTTTCTAATAAATGTGAAAAATCCGGATTTCATAATGGGAATAAAAAGTTATGTCCAATTTAAAATTCAAAATAGTCGCTATGGAATTTATATATATTTTATATAATATGTAGCCTTAAAAATAGCCATTTTGCAAACGACCTCCGTTTTCGACAAAACCACTTTCATTGGATCCGGAATGGCGAATTATTGCTAGATTCCAATTTTCATAATTTTTGAAACTAATATGTGAGCGTGGTGAATTTAAACGTGTTTGGTAATTTCAGTTTGTACTTAATCAACTGGAAAATGACCGTTTTTCAAACGGTCTCCAAATTCAATGAAATTAGTTTTATTAGGACCGTATCGTCAAAACATAGCTAGATTTATTTTTCTGGAATTTTTGGAGTCAGTATGCGGCCCCGATAAATTAAAATGTACGTTAAAATCAATTTTGAACATATTAATTTATATTTTAATTTTGATGAAAACTGTACGAAAAGGTCGAATTGGCTTACCGGACATATCCCATTGTGTTCAGAATGGGGGTATTTGGCTAGGGCCGATGGTCGTTGAGTACGATTAGGTGTTCAAAAGAAAATTTCAACATTTTGGAAATTAAAAGAATAAAATAATAATTAAATTTTATAATAATCCCCTTTTCTCTTTTCCTTTGGCCAACCCCCCATTCATCGTTTGAAACAGAAAAGGAAATTAAAAAAACCGCGATGGACGTCGCTCCTCCAGGCCGCGCCACCGCGCTGCTCCACCACCGCCGCAGTCAGCCTCACTCCCTCCACCTCCGATCCGCCTCCCCGAGCCTCTTCTCTTCCACGAAAATCCCAAACCCTAAAACGCCACCAGTGGCCACCCTCTGGCCCACCACCACCTGCTGCAAGGCCTCCGCCCTCACCAGGCTCCGGCGCGCCATCCCCCATCCCCAAATTACGCTGGTGAGTTTTCTTTTTTATTTATTTATATTTTCAATTTGTTTATGTAATTAAAAATATGGTTTCTATATGAAATAATCTTGTTTTTAAAAATGTTATTTTTTTTATAACTAGCATTGTTATAAAAATGTAATTTTTATATGAAATGTCATGAAATAAAACTTTGATTGTAATATATATAATAGCTATATGAAAATATGATTTTTATATATGTAAGGATACGAAATAAAATTATAATTTTTATTATATGAATAGCATTATAAAAATATAATTTTTATTATATGAACAGCATTATAAAAATATGATTTTTATATAGAAAACTGAATTGTAAAAATATGATTTTTATATAGAAAACTAAATTATAAAAATATGATTTTTATATAGAAAACTGAATTGTAAAATATGATTTTTATATAGAGAACTAAATTGTAAAAATATGATTTTTATATAGAAAACTGAATTGTAATAATATGGTTTTTATATAGAAAACTGAATTGTAAAATACGATCTTTATTATATAAATATCATCATAATAAAAATGTGATTTTTATTTATAAATATCGTTGTTTAAAATTGCGATTTTTAATTTATAAACCTCATATTAAAAATGTGATTTTTACTATGAATAGCATGAAAAAGATTGCGTTGGAATTTCGGGCAAATCTAAATTGTTCAGAAATTTAGAAATAAAACTGGCGGAGTGGATCCCAAAGGTGAGAACTCCACACTCTAATTATTTTACAATTAAAAATATATATTATGATGCAGACGGGGCTTAGAATCCCCCGACACTATTTATTGTACAAACCATATTATGTGATTTGAATTATATGGAGTTCAACACTCAAATTCGTACAATCACATTATTGAAAGCGATGTTTGGATATTACCGACACACGAATTCCATACTCCGCGAATAGCCACTTATGGCGCCGTAAATGGCATTTGGGGTAGTTGAGTATTTATTTATTTGGATGTTCTACGTGATAGGATTGTAAAATTGGTTGTGAATTAATTGAGAATTGATTTGAATCGGCTTGTGTATGGCGCGAGCAGGTATTAGGCGAGGGATAAGGCTAGACCTTATTCCGGTTCTAGTATCGCACCGTTATACTGCCAAAATTTTCTAAAAAGTGTTAGAAAAATTTAGTTAGTTGAAAATATTATTTTTAGCTTATAACGGCGATAAATAAAACAATAATTGGATAGTTAAAAATAAATTTACACATCCATTTACAAGTCGGATGACTTGTTTATGCTCGCCTATTTTTATGATATCGATTGGAACGATAATTTTTACACATCGTCCAAGTGCACAAATAATAATAATTTGATGGTTAAAACCCCACACAGGTATTGGGATGATATTTGATGTACACTAATCCCAGTTGTTTAGTTGTATGTCAATCGATTGGTTGACAGACTGTTGTAAGCATTACTTGTTTATATTTAATGCTTATGCAGTCGTGTAGTGCACTCTGATTGATGGTTGATTGTTTATCGTTGTTGATAAATACATGTGTTGTATGAAATCCATGTGAATAAAATTATATGGTAATTGATTGGGTTTGATTCCAATTCAGAAATAAGGAATATTTTAAAATAACGAATATTTTATAATAATATTCAGTAAAGAATAAAAATGTGGATTTGATGTCCGGTTTTGGATGGACACGAAAACATTTAAATATATGAAGCTGTGTTGATTAGATATTCTCCATTTTGATGTGAATGATATTCATATCGATTTTACTCATTTTTATAACGAATATCGAGAAGGAAATTATTTCAAAATCAGATATTTTGAAAATATTATCATTTGAATATTATAATGATAAGGAGTATTCAGTCTTGATTTAAAATTAAAATGAAAGTGGGAATCATTTTAAAATGAATTTATAAAATATGTTTTAAATGGAAATCGATGAAATATATATAATTTATATATTATATATATTTAATGGCCTGAATAGAACGCGCCGCGCGGTAGTCGTTCGCGAATTTCGACCATTGACTTCGAATTGATATTACGGGAGATTCGACTGTCGGATTCTCCTAAAACCGGAACCGTTGGGTTTGTATCGAAAAGAACTTTCCAACGAATATAAGAGATTTGAAATCTAATGGTTGAATTTGAAATTATGTCCAAAACAATTTTGGAAAAGGTCTTTGTAAGTGCAGTTCGATGACCGTTTACGGAAATCGACTGAAAGGGCCTTAATAAAATTATTAAAAATATTAGTAATTTGTTTAAAATCATAATAAATGATTTGGTAATAATTGGGATGAAAAATTCCATATTTGAAAAGATAAAAATATATTTTTGTCGAAATGAACTAGTTATTAACTAGAATTATAATCCAATTATTTTCAAATAAATAAATTGGATTGAGATTAGGTCTTAATATAACTTGAATTTCCAATATATGAATTGGAGTGGATTTGAATGGAAATCATCCTCGGAATATTTCGATGTTGGATTTTGTGATTATATGGATATTGTTTTGGAAATTTGGAAGATTTATTTATATCGTTATTTCCAATACGATATTTGTTGGTTTCAGAATTTGATATTGAATATAAGCCGATATAATTTCTATTCAAAGCCTTGTATTTAATATCAAATGGGATTTTGGGTTTGTTGTGCATGGTGTGTTTATTAACACTGTTCTTAAACCCAGTCGAGAAAAGAATAATTCTTTAATTTAAGATTTAGTGAAGTTTTCCAATTAATTAATATTTAATTGGAATTGAATAAAGGAATTGGATTATTGGGTTTATTGTGAATTGTGTTTTTAATGACATTCGTTCTTTAACCTAATAAGTAGTGAAATGTGATTTGGAATTTATAAATCTTTTTATTAAGATTTAAAGGAAATTTTCCAAAGTAAAATTTTCCAATTTAATACAATAAATTGGAATGGAATGGAATTCGATTTGTTAATAATCGAAGTGAGTTTCTGTGGAGGAAGACTATTAATATATATGTTAGACCAAAAAGTGGTCCTAACACCCAAATTGACTGAAATCAGAATAAAATAAGATCAAAAGTAAAATGGAGACACAGAATTTATAGTGGTTCGGCGTTGAAAGGCCTACGTCCACTTATCAATCACTATTCTCGGTGATATAGTTGCAATTACAATGAGATATTCACTCAATTTCACTCACAACTCATATATATTCATTCAATTGTCTCGAAACAAAAGTTGAAAGACGATTTGGATTATCTGGGAGTAATGGAATTAGTTTATGAAAGTGTATGAACTCTCAAAGTGCCAAAAAGAAGATCCCTTTAATTGTCTCTAGGCAAGGTATTTATAGGTGAAAATTTAATCAGAACCCGATCCGGATCGGAGCCACGTGTCTTCCATCCCATCGTCCTCGGGTTCGGATGGATACTAGTGCTGACAGCGCATCAGAGTAGTGGTCATCGTGGGTAGGAACTGGTCATAACCGCTCCGCATAATCAGGCGATCATGGGGGGAAGTGATGTGGAATATGGGTTCGGATCGGAGGAGCGTGCAGAAGGGATTCAGATCGGAGCATCCGATCCGACCCGAACTAAGCTGAAACTAAGTCTTTATCCATATTGCTCTGCTCCGTTCCGACCTGGTAGTAGCTCACCGATCTGACTGATGATAACTCTCCGATCCGACTGGTGATAGCTTCTCCGACCCGAATAGTAGCAGCTCTCCGACCCGATCCGCAATGACGCTTTCCAAGTTCTTCAACGCTTTACATCTCGACTTTGTGTTGCCCAGTTCACAAAGTGGGCTAACATTTTGCCCCCTCAAAGGATGCTTCTGTTGGAGACGGAGCATGCTTTGATTACCATTGCACAGTGCCTTCTAGGTAATCTTCTCTTTGATTTTCCTTGTGCTTTCATCTTTTTCTTCGAATTTTTGCTTAATTTACATGCGCTGCTGAGTTACGACATTCTGTTCGGTTCAGATTCCAACCTGAACAGATCCGCTTCTTCTTCTATTTCACATTGGACTAGTGTGCCAAGCTATGCTACTGGGCTTTCGAGCCGGTCCGAACGGGGAGACGAATAGTCACCATGTTTTTATTTAAATTCAGCCTTCATCTTCATCTCACTTTCTTTTTATTCTACGTTTTGCAAGTTCTGTTCTGAAACTCCAGGATTCAAAAGAGAAAAACTTTTTACAATTCTCGTGCGAATCTCCAACTTATCCACCTTGGTAGGTTTAAATCCTTGATCAAATTCATGATAATAGGTTTTAATAGAAATTTATGGTCAATTCGACCGACTTGGATGTGGTTTCCACGCTACAGCACCCTCTCCCTTCGTTATTGTCATCGGCGGCTCCGTTGCTACTTTGAGGCGTTGGAAGAGGGATTCGTAGTCTGCTCGACCATGACTGGGACGTTGGAGATGAGATTGAGTCTAAGATTAAAAAGGAGGAAGAAGAAGAATATCACAGGGAGTTGGTTCGGGCGATGGAGTATGGAGAACGAAGGAAAAGAAAAGGAAGAAAAATCCAGAAGGTCGGATCGGGTCGGGGCAAGCAGTTGAAGGGGAGAATGGAGCTCACCTAACTGGATCGGGTCGGACTGTAGGATAAAGGAGGAGGGAGGCATGACTCCCTAATCCGACCCGAACCGTTCGGGGAATCTACTTCCGAGCCGATCCGATTGTGAATCCGAGCCGATCCGATTTTGATTCCTGGGCTTCAATGTTTGTTCGAGCCCAAGGCAGGGCTACGCCTCCGATCCGATCCCAATGGATGCGCCTGAACCGAACCGAAGAGCAGTCCAACTTAAGGCATAAAAACTCGTTTAACTGGCCCAATCAACTCTTGGCATAATCTTCAACTTAATGGACAGTTAGGATAGTGCCTTGCGAACATAAATGGACATCAAGAACTGCCTTGATCCTTATTACTTTGCCAAGATTCTGCGTCGCACTTTCAAACATTAACTTTACACTTTCCGCATACACTGTTCACACTTTAGTTTGTACACATGCACGGGGGGATACGGGCTAATTTACTCTAACTTGTGCTATTGCTTCTTCAATAGTTTTGTGACCATGACATCCAAACGCTCTTCTAGACTAGCAGAGAGGAAGGAGGCCCCGGAGACATCCAACAAAATTACTCTTGAGGACATATCTTCTTCCTCAGATCCGGAATGGAATGACGAGGGCTCAGACTATGAGGTTGGAACTCGTGAAAGCGACAACACGTCTTCGGAGGGTGGAGTTTCTCTAGGTAGTGAAGAGGAAGGAGGGATTGGTGATAACCGAGCTCCTGATGAATTTGAATCTGCCGTTATATTGGAATCACCTCAAGATTCCGTTGAATCGACGATCGACAATGATAGACTTGTCCGAATACGACTAAAGTACGGGATACTCAAAGGGGATACTTTGTTGCCATCAAAATCTGATCGTCCCCACAACCCTCCGGAGGGGTATATGGCAATCACTCGGTTGATGTGCATGGTCGGGGCTATTCCTCCATTTTCTCCTTTCGTCGTCGATTTTCTAAGACAAATGCGGATTGCCCCCATTCGGCTGCATCCCAATTCCTATGCTTACTTGTACACCCTATACGTAGCGTATCGTGAGATCTTAGGCATAAAGCTCACTTTTGACGACGTTCACTTCTTCTATAACTTCAAACACCGGACTCAAGAAACCCCTTCCTTCTGTTACTTCGAGTCTATCCCTAAGAGGAAAATAATTCCAGCACCATTCAGTAGCAAAGCTGGGGACTCCAGGCTGGAATGGTTTTATGTAAAGCAACAACCAGGGTGTGCTAGGAGGTGGACAAAATCAAGTAAAGCACTGGTTTTCTAAATCCCGATTCTGTACATTCAGACCACCACATTAATTCGTTTTTCTTTTTGTTTGCAGTTGACAACCCAAAACAAATAGCGGACCAAGTATTCTTTGATCGGATGCACCAGCTCCTTAATGGTGATCAGAAATTTTTAACTATTGATGAAGTCCTTAAGGACGAATATCTTCACCCTCATGGATTGCTGTCCATTACCCGTAGCATTGGTCACGGGACGGCTCCGTATGTATATATTCCTCCAGTGGATGTAGTCCTAGAGACAGGGGAAGGTTCGGGAGCTCCTACAATGCCTCTTCAAATTTTACCCTCTCCATCTTCTACTCAAGATGATGAATTGGCTAACATGGCCGAAAAGCATCGCGAAGGGTATACTGTTCCTGAGGATGCCATTTCTCCAGAAAGGTCGACATCTTCCAAAGAGTCGCCGATTGATGCTTCCGAGGGAGATGTCCCTAGTACTGATGACCCATTATTTCAGGGTTTGGGGGATCTCCCCTTACCTGAAACTATATACACTTCAGAGGATTTTAGGAAGGATCCTTTAGTTTTCACTTCTTCCGAAGAGACCACTCCTGCTAAGGCCAAAGAGCCCGCCCGTACTAGTCTAGCTTCGGACTCGGGTTGGTCGGGGGGGAAACATCACTTAGGACACATTTTACACGATAACATCACAACTCACTGCATCTTTTTCTTTGTGAAAATATTGATTCTGAATTTCATTTGTTTTGTTGTGCAGGCACGATGTCCCGATCTTACTATGACATCAGGAAACTCCGCCGCAGCATGTCAAATCCGCCCTATGATACTGAGCATGATCGCCGCGACGATCGCAGTAGGGATGAGAGAAGGCCCTATGAACCATATCACTCTCGAACCTCGCGTTCTCGCTCTCCTGTCCGAACAGACCCAGAGCGGTATAAAGGTTACCAAGGTCGTCGGGAAGAGGACAGACCACAACCAAAAGACTCAACCTCTTCTCAAGAAAAGCGCAGCAGGGAGAGGAGTCCGCCAAAAGATGCCGAGTCGCGAAGCAAGCGTAAGGTCCCTGCTACACGGTCTAGAACGGATAAAGAGGCTATTGAGTCCTCCACGCACAGGGATACTGAGCTGACAATTCCCGCCCCTCCGCCGCTAGACGCTGAAACTTCAGTTAAGCGGGCGTATCTGGAGAAGCAATTTCCTGAACATTACTTTGAAAACTTGACTTTTTTACCTGCCCTTAAGCCTATTTCTTCAAGGTGGGCAGATGAGGCCAAAGCAAAGATAGATGCGGTCGAGAAACAGTATTCTGAAATATTCAAGTATTCATGCAACCTTTCCAGAATCATCCGCACTTTAATCACGAATGCTGACTCGATGCAAAAAACCGCAGAAGACGATGCAAAGGCCTTAAAGAATCTAGGAAAAGATTTGGAGGATACACAGGCCCAGCTTGCTGTTGCTCAACGGGATGATACTAGCCTCAAACAACAATTTGAAGATACGCAAAAACGCTATCATGATTTGCTTGAGTCCCATACACAAGAGCGTTCGGAGCTGAAAAAGCAAGCCGAAGATGCCAATTCAGATGCTGCCAAAACGCGATTTGCATACGCTGACCTTGAGCGGAAGAACGCCGAGTTAGCAAGGAGGAACGCTGAACTGGAAAAGAAAATTGCCGACTTGGCTTCTAAGCTAGTGGAGGCGGAGAACAGGGCTACCCCAGCGGAGGGTAATGTCGAATGTGCTATCAAATCCGCTGAAGAAGCTCGCAAACAACTGTCGGAGGCTGAGGGAGAGGTTCAGGGTTTCGGCGAATTAATGATTGAATTCTTTGCGCACATCATTCACCGCCGAAACATTTCTTGGATTGAAGATTATCCATCTACTCTAGTCCAAGTATGGAGTCAGATCGTTGAGTGGGAGAAACAGGAGCTCAAGGTTGACTCCATTGACGAGGACAAGCTGATGGAGAAATATTTACGAGATGATGAACTAGAACGCCTAGCCAAAGGGCGCCGCCTCATTGCTGCTGTTATGGACGAAGAGAGGCTGAAGGATAAGCAAAAGAACATTCCCGAGGCCGGTTCTTCCTCTACTGCCTTTGCAACTTCTGAAGTAGAGGGATACGACCCTGAAAACCCGGGGATCCCTCAGACAACTCTTTTATCCCCTATACCCGAAACGGCATCGGAGACAGCAGTCACTCCAGCAGAGAAGTCTTCGGAAGGTATCTCTACATTTTCACCTCAATTCGTCAAAGCTATCTCTACCTTTCGTCATGTGATTGAGCAATCGATGAAGAACCCTTTATTTTCTCCTGAGTTGATAACTGTTGCTTCTCACTTTGCAGGTATTGAACCGCCTAAGGATGATACTGCTCCTCATGATGACGAGATGATAGATGCCTTGAAGGATGATGGTGGCGACAGGGGACATGAGGAAGACCCTGAGGTGGCCATAGTCGGGGAGTCGAAGAATGCTGATGATGTTACCTTAGCTGCACTGAAAGCTGACCAAGATAAACGCATGTAGCTTAAATCTGAAGACTTAGACCCTGAAAGCCTTAAGCCCCTCGCAGTAGTGGATGCGGGATCAAGGTTAGTTGTTAAGCTTTCGACTAGATCCATTACAAAGGAACTTGCTAAAAAGTCTTCTCTTGATTCCAGCGCTCCGCCTTCCGGGAAGAAGTCAACTGATTCCAGCACTTCAGCTTCAGGGAAGAAAAAGTCAAAGCGCATCTTGACGGAGGCCGAGAAAGAGGCGAGGGATGCGGAGAAGGCTGCTAAGAAGTCTAAGCCCTCTTCGAAGTCCAAATGATGGAGTGTCTTGCGTTATTTTAGCGTTTGATTGACTAATAATTGTTGTTGCAAGGGTGGTCCTTGCACCTTCTTTTCACCTGCTTCCCTGTACAAATTTGTTCATTCGTAAATAAAAAATAATTCGTTTTCTGCAATGTCAGTTAGTCATTAGTTTTCCACTTATGTATGGATGCATGTTCTACTATAGTTGTGTAATGAATTGATGGTGGGAGAAATATGTGTGTACATATATGCCCCCAGTTAGTTTTGAAAAACTATTCAGGATTTAGTCAAGTAGTCTGAATGTCCCCGATTCTCCGACGAGGTTACATTCTTGGTGTCGTTAATGCCTGTCGCTTTTTCAGGCGTTTTTTATACTCTCCTGTCTTATACTCAGGTTAGAGTTCTTACTGAGGCGGTCTCTTATCTGGGTGCACCTTCACGCCTCAGAGGACGTCGTCTTCCCGTCCTTTATACTCTCTCTCAATTCTCGAGAGTTAGAGTTAAGAATGTCGTCTTCCCATTCTTTTATGTCTTATCGCACAAACAGCCGTTGCGCTTTTTCCTGTATGTAAACTATTTTCAACCTTTCAGGTTTTAAATCATCTTATATTCCGTAATCACAACAGAATAGTAGTTGAAGGTATATATAATGCAGGAAAGTAAATGACACACGATATTTTTATAGTGGTTCGGCTAAGTCGTAGCCTACATCCACTTTATAGTTCTTTGTTCATATCAACAGATTTTTCTAAGGCAAGTCGTGCCTTTTTACAGAGTTCATAAGAAAAACAGCAAAAGTACAACACTTCTAATTCAAATATCGCATCAAGTGCTGGGCATTCCATGCCCTAGGTACCTCTTCGCCATCTACGGTCGTTAACTTGAAGGTTCTTGTTTCAAGTTTCCGTTGGATGACAAAGGGTCCTTCCCACTTTGGACTGAGGTGAGGAAGGGATGGAAAGACTCTCTTTAGCACCAAATCTCCCGGGTCAAAAGTCCTAAGACGAACTTTTTTGTCATAATAGTGTGTCATCTGACGTCGATGTCTTGATGCGCGCAAATCTGCTTTGTCCCTTTTTTCTTCGATTTCATCAAGAGACTCGAGTAAGAGTGCCCGATTCGTCATAGGGTCATAATATGTCACTCTGTGGGAGAGAACCTCAAGCTCTACTGGAATTACTGCTTCTGAACCAAAAGAGAGAGAGAAAGGGGTATGACCGGTAGCTGTCTTAAATGTTGTTCGATATGCCCACAAAGCTAAGGGCAATTCGTCAACCCATTTTGCCTTTGCGCGCTCTAACCGTTTCTTGAGGATGGATTTTATAACTTTGTTTATTGCTTCTACTTGCTCGTTCGACTGCGGATAGGCAACCGCAGTGTACCGTTTGTCGATCTTATATTTCTGGCAGAAATTTCTGAATTCAGTGCCGTCGAACTGGGTCCCGTTATCAGTTATAATGGTCCTTGGGATCCCGAATCGGCATATAATATTTCTAACCACGAAACTTATTACCTTTCTTGTCGTGATTTTGGTTAGGGGCTCAGCTTCCACCCACTTCGTAAAATAGTCTACAACGACTATTGCATATTTCGCTCCTCCTTTAGCAATTGGTAGAACTCCGATGATATCAATTCCCCACGTGGCAAAAGGCCAAGGACTCACCATCGACTTGAGTTGGGTCGATGGTGCTCTGGGGATTTTAGCGAATCTCTGGCACTTGTCGCAGCGTCGTGAATAATCAGCTGCATCTTTATTAATTGTGGGCCAAAAGTATCCATACCACAATATCTTTTTCGCTAAAGTCTGACCTCCTGTATGATCTCCACACTCACCCTCGTGCACTTCTCTTAGTACACGTTTGATGTCGTTGTGTGCTATACATCGTAACAGGGGCATAGAAAATCCTTGTTTATAAAGAGTATCATCTTGAAGGATGTATCTGGTAGCCTTGCGAACTATAGCTCGTCTCTCACTCTTCTTTGATGGGAGTATCCCATTCTTAAGGAAATTCTTAATTGGGGTCATCCACGACTCCTTCTCCGGTTCTGCTTCGAAAGAGAACTCAATTTCCATCGACTCAAAGCTTGGCGATTCCAACGTTTCAATTGGAATTATTTCAGTTTCTTCCGGGTTGTCGGAACTAGCTAGCTTTGCCATTCTGTCTGCCTTCTGGTTTTCGGATCTTGGGATATGCGTTATGTTATACCGCTCCAGGTTGCTCAATAGCTTTTCCACTTTCTTGAGGTAGGAGATAAGCCGAGGTCCCCGAGCCACAAATTCCTTTTGCACTTGACAGACAACTATTTTGGAGTCGCAGAATATGTCCAATGTCTTTACTTCGAGGTCTTTAGCTAGCTTCAGCCCGGCAATCAGGGCTTCATATTCAGAGTCATTATTAGTCGCTGAAAATTCTAATCGTAGAGCGTAATATAACGACCGTCCCTCAGGAGTGACTAAGACGATTCCAGCTCCGGACCTTCGATCGTTCTTGGCTCCGTCTGTGTACAGCTTCCATGGATCTAATTTTAATTCATCCTCTGACTTGACCACTTTATCGTCGATTATTTCCTCTTCTGGGATTGTAAACTCTGCTATAAAGTCAGCCAGAGCTTGCCCCCTGATCGACCTCCGCGGCTGGAAGTTTAAATCGAATTGACTTAATTCAATATTCCATTTGATCAAACGCCCTGATGCTTCCTGCCTCTGCAACACCTGCCTCAGAGGCTGGTCAGTGTATATGGTTATTGGGTGAGATTGGAAATAATGACGAAGTTTTCGGGAGGCGATTAGAACGCTGTAAGCGAGCTTCTCAATCTTTGGGTAGTTGCGTTATGCCGCTGCCAATTTCTTGCTTACGTAATATACTGGCCTTTGCACTTTGTCTTCTTCTCGGACCAAGGCTGTGCTAACAGCGTGAGCCGAAACTGCTAAGTAAACAAATAACTCTTCGTGATCCACTGGCTTTGACAAAATCGGTGGTTTTTCTAGCAATTCCAATAAATTTCGAAAGGCCTCAACACGGTCTGGAGTCCACTCGAAGTTCTTCTTTCCCCTTTTAATCAAATCAAAAAATGGGATGCATTTGTCCGTGGCTTTGGAGATAAACCTACTCAACGCGGCTACTTTCCCCGCAAGACTTTGGACATCTTTAATTCTCCTCGGTTCTTCAATGTTTCTTATCGTTGCTATTTGGCTGGGATTGATTTCAATCCCTCGGGAGCTCATAATGAAGCCTAGAAACTTTCCCGATGCCACTCCAAATGAACATTTCAGAGGATTCAACTTCATCCGATACTTTCGCAGGATACCGAACATTTCTGCCAAGTCTTGCGTATGGCTGGAGGATTGTTTCGATTTGACAAGCATATCATCCACATAAACTTCCATAGTCTTCCCTATTTGATTATAAAACATCCTGTTCACCAAGCGCTGATAAGTGGCTCCAGCGTTTTTCAATCCGAACGGCATGACGACGTAACAGTATAACCCCAAATTTGTAATGAAACTCGTGTGTTCTTGATCTGGCACGTGCATAGGAATTTGGTTGTACCCGGAATATGCGTCCATGAAAGAAAGAAGTTCGTGTCCCGCTGTCGAATCTACAAGCTGGTCAATTCTGGGGAGTGGGAAACTATCTTTCAGGCAAGCTTTGTTCAAATCTGAGAAATCAATGCAAGTCCGCCACTTTCCATTCGGCTTCTTTACTAAGACGGGATTCGATATCCAGTCGGGATATGTCGAATCTCTAATAAATCTGTTCTGTTTCAGCTTCTCCACTTCTTCTTTCAGAGCAGCCGACCTCTCTGGGCCCAGCATACGTCTCTTTTGCTTTACAGGTGGGTGTTTCGGGTTTACATTTAGTGAATGACTTATGACGGATGGAGATATCCTACATATGTCGGCGTGGGTCCAGGCAAACACGTCCAAGTTTGCCTTCAGGAAGTCGGTTAGTTCTTTGGCTCAATGTGGATCCAACTGGGATCCAATCTTCAAAACTCTTGCTGGATCAGCTTCATCAATGGGAATGTCCACTGTCGCTTCATTAGGAGTTGCATTTCTAGTCTCTGGTTCCTCGTCTTTTCTGGGATCCAGGTCTTCAGGCGTTCCTTTGGGCAACTCCTTCGGGGCCGATCCCTCTAATTGCTACGTCGAGCCCTCCTTTGGAGGAGGCGAGGCACCTTTACTCTCGATATTAAGTCCCTTCATCAACATCTTTAATTCGGCCACATAGCAGGCCCGTCCGGAGACTTGATCTCCTCTCACTATTCCAGTTCCGGCTTCAGTTGGGAACTTAAGCAATAAACACCAAGGAGCGATGCAAGCCCTGAACTCAGCAAGGGCAGGCCTTCCCAAAAATGCATTATAAGGCGAATCTACGTCCAACACTACGAACTGAAGCATCCGTACTCTTCGGCGTTCTCCTTGCCCCAAGGTTACGGGCAATTCTATGTACCCGATCGGAGCTGTCGATGCTCCGTTGAAGCCTCGGATCCAACCTTCGCATGGCTTCAAATCTTTAGATTCAAGCTTCATCTGATCGAATGACTTTTTAAATAAAATATTAACAGAGCTTCCATTGTCTACTAACACCTTATGAACCAATGCCGGCCCAATGGTGGTGGTAATGACCAACGGATCGTCGGTGGGTGAATGGATCAAGGTATTATCTCTGCTACGGAATACCACGTCGTCAAACATTGTCTTCTGTTGCTTTATGGGGGCGATATCTTCCAAATCATCATATTCATCCACATCTACGTGCTTAGCTGCATTTACATATTGATCCATTGCTCTAAAACTGTGGATCGCTGGGTGAGGTCCACCCACTATGGAGTTGATAACAATTCCCTTGCCCTTCTACTGCGCTGTAGGCTTGGGAGCAGATTGGATCTGTTTTGGAGCCTGTTCTCCTTGCCTCCGTCTCTCGGGGCAACCTTATATTCATCCAATTTCCCTTCGCGTAGCAGCTTCTCAATCACGTCTCTCAAATGCCGACATTCATTGGTTGAATGCCCATGAGTCCCATGAAACAAACAAAACTTTCCAGTTGCCATTTCTTTCTCCGTTGAGTCTTGAGGTGGCGGTCTTTTATATTGCAAAACATTGTATGTATCCAAGTAAATGTTCTCCAGAGTATCGTTCAACGGTGTATAATTCTCATAAGTCTGGAACCGGGGTCTTTTGTTAGGATCACTTCCTCTATTCCTATTTCTTCTGTTACCATTCGCGTTACGGTTGTTGTTGTTGCCCCCGTTCCCATTATTGTCGTTTCCACTCTTGTTTCCCACATTCACCTCAACTTTCCCGGAACTTTCTCCCGACTGCTTCACGGTGACATTACTTGAACATTTTCTTTTGAAGCCGCTCCAGACTTCCTCTTTCGGTTTTCCCTTGCCTCCTCTCG
This sequence comes from Allium sativum, assembly GCA_030737875.1. Classification (NCBI taxonomy): domain Eukaryota; kingdom Viridiplantae; phylum Streptophyta; class Magnoliopsida; order Asparagales; family Amaryllidaceae; genus Allium; species Allium sativum. Next base: position 1,036,465,368 of record CM060916.1, on the reverse strand, counting down.
TCTTAACTGAATATCGGCCTTTTCATAGAATAACTCTCTCGTGGGAGGTGGCTTCCCAGAAAGGTAATCTCCAAACTCGGAGTCAGGATCGACTCCTTCCATCAAAGCCATCGAGATGGTGGGCTCGTGCGGGTCACTAACTTCAGTCACAGCTAAGTTGAAACGGTCGAGATATGACCTCAAAGACTCTCCCGACGCCTGCGTAATTCTTGATAATTCAATAACACTCTTAGACTTTCGGGTATGGAGTCGGAACTGATTCATAAAACGTTCGCTCAATTCCCTATAATTCGATATCGACCGAGGGGGAAGTCGGGTAAACCATAGCAGCGCCACATCTTCTAAATAGATCGGGAATGCTTTACACTTCACTGCGTCAGGGGCAGCAGCATTCATGAGCCATGAGTATCGCATCAAATGCTGTCCCGGATCGGTTCTCCCATTGTACTTGTCCATCTGCGGCAGGTTAAAACGTCGGGAAAACTGAAATTTAAGGATGTCGTCAGTGAAAGGAGTATGGCTTCGCTCAATGCCATAATCTTCATTGGTGTAGTTCCGGCTTTCGGACATAATCCGGCGTACCATTGCCCATACGTCAGCATTAGTCAAGGGCCGTTCAGGCTCCCTGGCACTGGTATCCGGGTTCCTTCTGGGTTCTTGTTCAGGAGACACCCTCCTTCTAATGTTTGGGTTTCCTCTGGGCTCTTGCTCAGGGGACGCCCTTCTTCTTTGAGCTGCTTCTGCTTTGCTTCGTTCCCTACGCTCCCGGTCGATCTCGGGAGGGAGGGACTGGAGCATCTGCCCCTGAGTGGGATTGGTAAGGTTAGGGTCTCTAGGTAATACATGAGATCCCTACATCGGTAACAACATAGGCTCTCTCAAGCTTGGATCATTGGGTCCTAGTACTCGTGCAGCATCCTCGCGTGACCCCAAAGATCCGAACGTCAGCTGCTCCAAATTCTGAGGTCGTTCGAGCGGCCTTCTTTCACGGGGCCGTTCTTCCTCGGAAGAAGAAGACTGATCCATTGGTGTGTGACGAACCGGGGATGGGGTTCTCTGTCTACGGAGTTCGCTAATTTCCCTGCTCATGAGTCTCATGTTTTCTTGCATCATGAGATTGGTGCGCTCGTGGATTTTCATAGCCTCCCCAGTGCTCTCAAGCATGTCAAGTAAGCGCGAGAAATCTCCTTGAGCAATAGGTGCAGTTGGATTGACCTGATCATTGATCCTGGTGGCTGGAGTCGGAGCATTTGTAGGGGCTCGAGTAGAGGTTCCAACATCACCAAGCGACGGATCGGATCGGAGCTGGGCAATCGGGTCGGGTCGGAGCTGAGAGGCTTGTTCGGGTCGGAGCTAAGAAGCCAAGTCGGATCGGTGCAATGCTATCTGTTCGGGTCGGTTAAGGTTGGGGGAGTGCACTGCTTCAGATTCCCCTATTCGGATCGGATCGGAGCTCTCCCCTTGGGTGCGGTTCGGATTTCCTGCATCGATCTGATCCACTGCTGAGCTCTGTCCACGAGACCTTGTCACAACTGCATTATGTTGATCTTCACCAACTCCGTTCCCTCGACTGGTTTGAACTTCCTTGCCTTTTCCTTTGGCCATAGTTCTTCAACAATCAATCAACAAATATTCAAGAGCGTCGAAACTTGAGGATTAACTTCTTCGAACTCAACGGTCCAAAAAGTAGAACGATAATCCCGAAAAACAGAGAATTCAGATGATTCTCAGTGAAAGCACCAAAATGTTAGACCAAAAAGTGGTCCTAACACCCAAATTGACTGAAATCAGAATAAAATAAGATCAAAAGTAAAATGGAGACACAGAATTTATAGTGGTTCGGCATTGAAAGGCCTACGTCCGCTTATCAATCACTATTCTCGATGATATAGTTGCAATTACAATGAGATATTCACTCAATTTCACTCACAACTCATATATATTCATTCAATTGTCTCGAAACAAATGTTGAAAGACGATTTGGATTATCTGGGAGTGATGGAATTCGGTTTATGAAAGTGTATGAACTCTCAAAGTGCCAAAAAGAAGATCCCTTTAATTGTCTCTAGGCAAGGTATTTATAGGTGAAAATTTAGTCAGAACCCGATCCGGATCGGAGCCACGTGTCTTCCATCCCATCGTCCTCTGGTTCGGATGGATTCTAGTGATGACATCACATCAGAGTAGTGGTCATCGTAGGTAGGAACTGGTCATAACCGCTCCGCATAATCAGGCGATCATGGGGGGAAGTGATGTGGAATATGGGTTCGGATCGGAGGAGCGTGCAGAAGGGATTTGGATCGGAGCATCCGATCCAACCCGAACTAAGATAAAACTAAGTATTTATCCATATTGCTCTGCTCCGTTCCGACCTGGTAGTAGCTCACCGATCTGACTGATGATAACTCTCCGATCCGACTGGTGATAGCTTCTCCGACCCGAATAGTAGCAGCTCTCCGACCCGATCCACAATGACGCTTTCCAAGTTCTTCAACGCTTTACATCTCGACTTTGTGTTGCCCAGTACACAAAGTGGGCTAACAATATATGGAACTAAAAAGGCTTTGTCGTTATTCCATTTATATTATTAGCTGGATACGGAAATTGAGATCGATTATATATTGATCTGTTTTCCGTGAAGATTTCATAATTAATGGAATATATCTTGGGTTTATCGTGAACTGTATTTTAAACGACATTGGTTCTTTAACCCAGTTAAAGACAGGATTACATGTCTATCATTGTATTTTGAACTGTATTCATTGATCTCTTCTAAATATATATTTTTTTGGTGGCAGAGAATTTATTTTATTGATTAACACCTTTCTCTAAGATGTACGAGCTTAGAGGTTATATATCGGTAGAAATCAATGGTACGGGGTAGATTGTCAATGTGGCATGTTTGATTTCCTAAAGTTAAATAATCATCAATATTGATTTTTGGGAAGATTAAAACTAAATGGAGTTTAATGAATCGTTAATTAGATTGAAATGTGGATGTGATAATTTAAATTATCAAATTTGGGATATGATCGAATAAGGAGTATCACCAGTTTTGCTCCAAGCGATAGTTAAATCTTTAATTGGATTTGAACGTGAAATGGTAATTAAATTTAACGATAACACCGTGGTGCTAGATATGGAGTATTACCAGTTTTGCTCCATGGGATGAATAGGCTGGGGGATTGGGAAATTAAACAAATTATTACTTCGGTAAGGTGCGCTAATCCCGACTAGTTGATAAACCGTAATTTGGTTTAGAATTGATATCCAAAGGAAGATTAAAGAATAAATTTAAAGAATTTATCTTTGATAAAATTAATGGGAACCTTTCCCAAATGATATGCATTTTTGAATAAAAGAATATTCAGAATTGGAATGAGGCGTATGTTTTATTTTTACAACACTTGATTATAAAATACGTGAATTATTCAGAAAGGTCGAGTTTATACCCATTATGAATAATTGATTCAACGATAAGTCGACGATGAAGACGGTGGTTGAAGACCAAGGGTCTTCACATCATTTGGATGATTATTGATGTCTTTATTGGGCCGTACACCCAAAACAAGGTAATAAGTGGTGATCATCCAGACGTACTTGGAGATCGACCGGATATGCGATGACCTCTATCCTGTACTGGACATATGGGACGAGGAATAAGGTGCCTCCGGTTTCGTTCAGACCCAAAACGAACTAGTAAATGGATGTGTGTCTGACATTGGATTTTATTCTTTGTTGATTGATCTCTATTAAATATGTTTGTTTGGTGGCGGAGAATTTATTCTCTTGCTTAACACCCTTCCCTGAGATGTATGAGCTCAGAGGTTATATATCGATAGACATCAGTTGCATGGCGTGAATTGTCAGTGTGGCATGCTGAAATGCAAATGGTCAAGGCTTCTTTTGAAAAGCAGAGTCTTGTGGTTGATGGTCAAAACATGGCTTTAATATAGCATAGCTTTGTATATAACGTTAATTCGCGAGCCTCACGCCTCGGTATGAGTCAAAAACGAGATAAGGGACCCAAGGAGTGCATGACATTTCCTTCCAGCTATAGGTGGTGTCACAGTATGGAGCCTAGACATTTATTATACTTTTACCTATATGGATGATGGATAGCGAGGCGCCTCAGATATATCGGTTACTACAGAGCCGATGGATAGGTCTTATAGGACCGGGAAACGTGTGTTCAGGAATTTCTAATCCTCAAACGTAAGGGAGGACCGGCCTTGAAGGATCCAAGGGTCTACAACGTGATATCCTAAGGCATTTGCAAGAGTGTCTCGAAGCCTGCGAGGAGTACATCCCTTGCTTCGACTCATGACGGAAATCCAGTTTCCAATACGTGACATTTCGGTTTTGATTGTAGAGACTAGTATGGCGACATGATATATGGTACCCATGCCGTCTATGATTGATACATTTATATTTGAAGTTGCTTTATACACTATGCACTTATAATAATATCAAATGATTTTTGTTTGAAACGTACCAAGCTTGTTTGGCTATTATAAGGGAAAAATCTATCCTCCGGCTTGCGCTGCATTGTGTGATGAGACCTGAGTCTTGTAATAGCTTCATTTTTCGAAAAGCATTGTGCTGTTAATAAACTGTATGCACTAGTACTCTTGGGAGGAAACTCGTTCTGTGTTATACGGCGTGGTCCCTTGATTTAATTTATTTTTAAAGTAAAGTTTTAAATAACTGTTTTAGTTCTCACACTAGTCACATGACTGACCGGGAGTTTATTGTTTTAACCTAAACTCTGCATGCCCCTATTTTCCACACGGACAGCTAGTAGTTTTGGTTTTGCAGATATTATATTCACAGGATCCTGGTTTAGAGCTGGATCTATATTCGGAACGCCCTGTATCCGTGTATTTCTTACAGTTATGTTATGTATTATTTTTTTCCGCTGCTATGTATTGAAATGTAATTTAAACCTCTGATATTTTTCTAATGTATATTATTTATTCATACTCTGGCATATTCTTGTACTCTGATGGAATTGTTGTTACAGCAATGAAATGTCTGTTTGTCTTCTGATTTGTCGTGTTCTCAACTAAATCTTGGCTTTCCCGTAAGGTCGAATTTGGGTCGTTTCAGTTGATATCAGAGCTTTGGTTTACAGAGCTCGAGAACAGGCACATTAGAACTGAACGAAAGAATTCATCAGAGATTGGATTAGTAATATTCAATAAGAATGACTCGTTAGAGATGGGATCAATAATATCCTAGAATGAGTATCAAAGAGTGTTATTTTTAAAATAAAAATGAAAACAAATTTAGTTTGAAAATTTAATCTAATTATACGTATTTGAGTACATTATTTTATTTTATTTTGGACAATCGAGTATATGAAGATTTTTCATATACGCGTCATGAATGTATATTCGAAGTCTCAAATATACTGGATAGAAATAGAATCACACTCTAGTCGCCCATAGATGATTCTAATGATCACTCGAGCATCATCAACATTTATGTTCGGGTCTCAAAAGTGGGATATCAATATATTTCCAATTGACTGGTGTGAGAACCAAAACTAGATAGGGCTATTTATTTGTGATTTGGAAGTGAAATATGATTTTTGAATATATATAAGTATATGTTTAAAAGATAATCAACTAATAGATTGCTGGTTGTGTTGTTTGATTATTAGTCTGATTAATAAAAATATATTGGAACCATAAAACCAATAAGAGAAATGAAAGTAAATTTAGCCAAATTGAATATTCAACTGAATTGAAAAAAAGAAAAATTGCATACATGCACATATATATATGTGTGAACATGTCATAGCATGGAAGCTAAGAAGAGGAATAAAATTGTATGCCCAACAAACAGGTACATGTTTACTAATTTATTGGGTTTTGGTGATTTTATGAGCCGATTGGCTAGCCGCTTGGGTTTTCTTTTTCTTTAGGATTGATGAGGGCCCTTCGTGGGTAGTTGCGATTTTAAAGGTCTCTCGGTACAAAGGAGGTTATGGCGAAATTTTTCGAAATTTAGGGTGTTAGCCAAATTTTTGAGAAATTAGAAAATTCTTAGAAACTAAAAAGTTGAAGAATGAACGCCAGAATGGAAGTTGAGTTGGTTGGTAAAAGAACTTTCAACTCCTTTCCTTTTCGAGGGCAAAAAGATTTTAAGTGGGGGAGATTACAACAACCCGGAATTTCAGAACCAATTTAAAATTTTTATTTTGGTTATTTTAATGAATTTTGAATATTTAAAATGATTTATATTAAATAATAACGACTAAATGTTTATTTAAATCAAAGTTATAATGTATAAATTTATTTTAATTACAAAACGAGCCTAAAATGGCGCAGTAATTTAAAAATTCGATTTCAAATTTCAAATGAATGTACAAAATTCAAAATAAATCGGATTTCAGCAAAACAAGAAATATTTGAATCTATTAAATAATGTCTTTCTAACGAATGTGAAAAATCCAGATTTCATAATGGGAATAAAAAGTTATGTCCAGTTTAAAATTCAAAATAGTGGCTACGGAATTTATGTATATCTTATATAATATATAGCCTTAAAAATAGCCATTTTGCAAACGACCTCCGTATTTGACGAAACCACTTTTGTTGGATCTGGAATGTCGAATTATTGCTAGATTCCAATTTTCATAATTTTTGGAATTAATATGTGAGCGTGGTGAATTTAAACGCATTTGGTAATTTCAGTTTGAATTTAATCGATCGGAAAATGACAGTTTTTCAAACGGTCTCCAAATTCGACGAAATTAGTTTTTTTAGGACCGTATCATCAAAACATAGCTAGATATATTTTTCTGATGTATATTATTTATTCATATTCTTGTACTCTGATAGAATTGTTGTAATATCAATGAAATGTTCTTCTATTTGTCTTCTGATTTGTCGTGTTCTCAACTCAATCCAGGCTTTCTTGTAAGGGCGAGTTTGGGTCGTTTCAAAAATATTGTACGGACTGGAGAATTCATACATGCCAAGTTAAGGAAGGATCAAAATTTTGATATGCAAATGCTTCGATACAAGAACCATTATTTTGCAACATCAATAAATAAAAAGAAGAAAAGATGGGATAGTTATTGTATTTTTGTCTAAATAAGTTCCTTTTATATATGGTTTTCCTACTTACAGAGCTAACATCCACTGATAACAGTTTATAGTTTCCGACTTTAGGTACTATCATTCTGAAAATCAGATCAATATAAAATTATAAGTTAGTCATGGTATAGGTGGCATTTGTAGTGTCAAAACTAAAAAATGAACCAGTTTAAAGGACTGATTTGATCAAAATATTATATCCTGAAGTTTCAAGTGCTATGTTTGATCAAACATATGCAGCTTTGACATATGAACCAACGTTATTTTTTAAGGGGGAAACAAACCAAGAGACACTGTGATAGAACCAGAATCAAAGTTTATTTACAAATCCATGTGCACAAAGAAACGTAATATTATACAACATGAACTCAAGTAGAGTTGGGAAAAGCGATATGCATGTACAGAAATGTGTTTTGCTAAGGCATACACCTTAAGTGATATCAAACATGTGAAAAAAAACACGTCTGTCCATCTTTGTACACTAAATTTTGTCAACCGAACATGAAAAGAATTCCATTTAACTGTTCGTTCATTTTTTTCCCCTAGTTCGGTGTATCAAGACTAACATAATCAACTAACCAATTTAAACTTTCATTTCCTTCTCAATCAACTTCGAGACAATAAACTAAACAATTTCTTCCCCAATCAACTTCACCAATATAATAAGATGTTATCGACTATAAAACAAAGAAATAGTCAAAGTACAATTCAACAAAACCATATATGCTAGAAATAATTTTGTATGAATCTAGCCATTTAATTACTTATCTAATATAGATAACGGATGAAGGTAACCAAGCTAATTCAGGACCAAATTGAAACTGAGCATATAAATCATCAATGTATACCTCTCATTCAACGATTGAAAGTATTGTGTTAATACGTTAGATAAGTTCTTCCTTCTTTCCACCAACCTTCACCTTCTTAGTAGTGAGAAATGATTTCAGTTCTAGAACAGTGAGTGACTACAAAACACCTCTGTTATGGCAATCCAAAACCTGCAGCATACATAGAATGAGTAAAATAAAAGGTTACATGATATAAAAGTCTATATGCTTCTCATCAACCCTTCCGAAACAAGCACTAACCTGAAAACAGTCACAACCATTCCTCACATTCCCCTTCTCATTTCTCCATCAACAATATTACTATTAAGCCAAATCAAACACTACTTCACTGACAATCATTCAAACCACCCACCATTGCAACTTGCAGCAAAAACCATACCTCAAACTCATAGCAAACTGTCACTGTCTCCTACACCATCTGCTCCTCTGCCATAACCAAAACACATACAAGTCTTTGACCCCAATGACCCAAACATTCACCATAACAAGTCCTTGACCATCTGCAATCATCATCCTACATCGCTCCGCGTCTCCAGTCTACCAAAAAATAGATGTATATGAGACATGAGAGTTAAGAATCGATGAAATTGCACAATTTTGAAAAGAACAAAGAATAATCCCAAAAGGATATATGTACGTGACTAAAATAAATATGAGCATTTCAATAGGATGTTTACTGACTGGAACTCCGCACCTTCCACTCTACCACCGTAATTGCGATCGTTGCTTCCTCTGTCCTGTCTGAAACGATCGTTTCGACCTTCATGTCCTTGGTAAGGCTACCCGATTGGATGTTGACCTTTGTCTTTTCATTCTCTTACTTTTCTTCGTCGTCATATTGGGTTGGAACAAAGAAGATGGTAATGGATAAAATAGAGCGATTTGTTTTGCGGTTGATTTCAGGGGAAATAGGGTGACATAATTAGTTGTAGTTGTAAGCGCTTTTGGTGTTGCGACTGCAATTCGATTTTAATTTAATTTTAGGTATAAGGAAGAAAAAGATGAAATATGAGGAGGAATTGGGGAAAGGGCTGGAGAAAATAGCTATACGCGACTAAGTGGAGGGAAAATGAAAATTTAGCGGGCAATGGTATTTTGGACAGCATTTTTACAAATTATTCTGCATTAATTCAAATTTTGTATTATAAATAGACAATATACAGTCCAAAATGGTGTAATTATATGCTGTCAAATATCAGTTTTCTTGTAGTGGCCTAAACCCAAAGCATCCTTCAGTGAAACAAAAAAGGTGTATATTGGGCCTAGAGAGGTCAGCATCCTTGAAAGAAAAAGTAGAGAAGTTAAACAATAATGAGTTCATCAGAGACTCAACGTATCCCGACTGGATATCAAATCCCGTCCTGGTTAAGAAATCAAATGGGAAGTGGCGAACCTATATCGACTTTTCTGACCTCAACAAGACCTGCCCAAACGACAACTTTCCACTCCCTAGGATTGATCAACTAGTCGATTCAACAATAGAACATGAACTTCTCTCCTTCTATTCGACCTACAATTAAATTCCCATGCATATGCCAGATCAGAAGCATACTAGTTTTATTACGGACTTAGGGTTGTACTGTTATGTGGTGATGCCATTCAGACTAAAGAATGTTGGAGCCACATATCAGCACTTGGTGAACCAAATGTTTTACAATCAGATCAGAAAAAAATGGAAGTTTATGTAGATGATATGCTTGTGAAGTCCAGACAACCATCCGATCATACGAAAGACTTGGCAGAGATTTTGAAATTCTATGGCAGTAGCGATGAAGTTGAACCCTTTGAAATGTTCATTCGGGGTGGCATCGGGAAAATTCCTCGGGTTCATAGTCAGTTCTCGTGGAATTGAAATTAATCATGACCAAGTTGCAGCAATCAGGAAAATAGAAAGGTCGCGAGAGATACGAGATGTTCAAAACCTAGCAGGGAAGGTTGCAGTGTTAAGCAGATTCATTTCTAAAGCCACTAACAAATGTGTTCCTTTCTTTGATTTAATCAAGCGAGGGAAACGCAATTTCGAGTGGACCCCCGACTATGCAGAGGCCTTCCAAAGTTTGTTGGATTTGCTAGAGAAACCCCTGATATTGTCGAAGCCGTGGATCACGAGCATCTATTCATATATTTGGCAGTGTCGTCTCATGCTATCAGCTTAGCTTTGGTACGCGAGGAAGACAAAATCCAGAGATCGGTGTATTACGTAAGCAAGAAGCTAGTGACGGTAGAACGCAATTATCCAAAGATAGAGAAACTTTCTTATAGCCACTTGATTGCATCCCGAAAGCTCCATCATTATTTCCTAGCTCATCCGATTGTCATATACACCGATCAGCCACTTTGACAGGTGCTACAGCGACCTGAAGCATCTAGACGATTGCTTAAGTGGAATATTGAGCTAAGTCGGTTTGATTTAAGCTTCCAACCTAGAAGATTGGTAAGGGGGCAGGACTTAGCCGACTTCATTGCTGAACCCACAGTCCCTGAAAAGGATGTGTTAGATGACGAGGCTGGTCCCTAAAAACAAAAGCTAGAGCTTAGTCCTCGGAAATTATACACCGATGAGGCTTAGAATAATCGACGATTAGGCACTGGGGTCATTTTAATAACTCCTAAAGGACGATTGATTTATTATGCTTTGCGGATTAAGTTTTCAGCAACTAACAATGATTCCGAATACAAGGCCCTGATTTCTGGGTTGAAACTCGCTAAAGAATTGGGGATGACAATGCTAGACATTTTCTGGGACTCCAATATAGTTGTCTGCCAGGTACGAAAGGAATTACAGTCTAGGGGACCTCGACTCGTCACTTACCTCAAAAAGGAAGAGGAATTGGTAGGCAACTTGGAGCATTATAACATAACTCACATCCCACGAATAGAAAATCAGAAAGCGGGTAAACTAGCTAAGTTGGCGAGCTCTGAAACTCTGGAAGAGACTGAGATGATTCCGATAGAAGTACTTGAGTCAGCAAGCTTCGACCAGATGGAAACTGATCCGATACTAGAGACAGAGCCAGAGAGAGAATCCTAGATGACATCGATAAGGAATTTCTTGAAAACATAACACTTCCTGCAAAGAAAAGCGAGAGATGGGCTATGATTCGTAAAGCCACATGTAACGACCCGGGTTTTCGCGACCTTGAGTAATCGACATAAATCCCAACGTCGACTATTCAAGCATTAGAAAAATCGGACAGTCCATGAAAGAAATTAGAGGGTGAGAATAGATAAGATAGAAACTTAGAATAGAAGAAGAAGAACCTATAACATCAGAGTAAACACGAATCTCACAGCGAAATGAACAACATATAATAGATAACATATCGTTGAAATAAAATCAGTATGTATATACAGTACCATTATTAGAGTATAACACTTACAACACATCGGAAATGACAATAGCTACATAATCCTGAAGCCCCCTACTCCAGCTCTTCAAGTATCTATAAAATCCCGACTACTTGACTGCCCATACAAAATTGGGCACCCAAGAGTTTAGGGAAACAAAACAAAATAAACTCTGGGTCAGTCATGTGACTGGTGTGGGTAAACTCAAATCATTTAATTTAACGTTCAAAAATCCCTTTGCGAGAAACAATGATTTCATATATAAAAACTCCACTGATTTTATAATAGTGTATATCAATCACAATATAATAATCATCTAGCAGAAACGCTTTCATCTCACGTTCTACATATATAATATACAATCAAAACTGCGGGCTCTTATTGGCTAATTTATTTCCAACTATGATAAGGTATGGAACCACCTTCCGATCAGTGTACTCTAGAAGCGATACACTAGAGTTCAACAAGAACATCTTGTAACTCGTCCACACATGACCGACCATTCATTTCGCTTGAATGTTCCGAATATATTATCACTTTATGGTTGGTATACCAACATAACCGTTCCCGGGAGATACGGAAGGAAAAGAAGTAACAAATATGAATATTCTCTAGATGGTGACAATGTACCCTAATTGGGTGCGGCCCACTTAGCCATGCTGCCTATCCGATTTCTGTCATTTCCCAGTTGATGAGGCATGAGGTCATAACGTATCTTTTAACAGATCACTCCTTCATTTACTTTGAATGCCACATCATCATACCCGTTAAATCACAAATTGATTTCCCCAAAAATACCATGGGTATAAGCTAAGAGAAACAAATTTCTCCGCCACCAACGTAAATACGTTTGAAACGATCAACTTACGCGATCTACCAGACATACTCTGTCAGACATTCATCCATACGGGTTGTCCTGGGACTGGACAAACCAAAGGTACTATTCTGTAAACAAGACAGCCCTTGCATAACTCCGTCTTCAATTACCTTCATCATATTTGATTCGCAATGCTAATGCCATATGGAGTGGTTTTCAGATAATATATCTGATCCTGGTCTCTCCGTATTGACAAAGGAAAATGGTCAAATACTTTGATAGTCGGTGATTTAACTATCAAAGAAAACATGTGTGCAAACAACAATATTATTTCCACATGGAAATTCTATTGATCAATCATCAATCAACATTTATTCATTTCCCCATTTCTCGTTTCCATATATACATCAAATCCTTATTTTCTAATTTTAGAAAATATACGTTATTAACTTTGGAAACCGTTTCCATTTCTAATTCACGCATCACTATATTCTCACATATATCAGTTCTAACTGTAAACTAGTAAGAGAACACCCCCCTACGTATTAACCCCGGAGGCCGAAACCAACATCAAATCAATACCCAGACAGCTATTCAACTTAACTAATCTCGAGTCAGTTTCTAATTCCTTTAACTCCCTTTTAATTCAGTTTTCAAACCCTATTTCCTTTATAAATATTTTATTAGCAAAATATTTACTAAAATCCTTTGTTCACATTAAATGTAAATAATATTTGTTCTTTGCAATAAAAAACAGTTTGATTTCATATTTAAAACAATATCCCAAATCCAATTTCTCTTTATACTTCTATTTATAGAATTATTCATATAAAATCTCCTTTTATTCTTCTAACACTTATAATACCATTTATAATCATCTTTAGATAATTCTATTTATTCTATACAAAGCCTTTTATATAATTCCATTCATTTTATAAATATTTCCTTTATACAATTCTATTTATTTCATATAAATATTTCCTTTATACAATTCTATTTATTTCATATAAATATTTCCTTCATACAATTCTATTTATTTCATATAAATATTTCCTTTATATTTGTTTTACGAGTATTTCGTTTTTTATTCAATATCCACTTTGAAATTCCTTTTTATAAAATCATTTGATTTTATATAAATATATTTTATTTTCAACATACACATTGAAAATTCCCATTTAAATTCCAGTATTATATGTGGTATTTAAAATACCAAATAACAAATGATCGATATCATTCAAACACACATAATCAACAACAGATTATATATCACATCATATATTACAATATATGAAAAACAGTAAAATAAATGTTAAGGAATCTAGTTGGATTCCTCCGACCTATTTCCCTGCATCCATAGATGTTAAACAATATAATAATATCGATTTCATTTCGATATGAAATATTCTGATAAACAGAATCAACAATTGATTAACGATTTATATATATATCGTTATCTATAATTTCAACCAATACATCAGCAATACAACTAACCAATCAACACACAACATTCAATTATCATTTATCATTACTAGATTATAATTATAAAAATATAAACTGTTAGAGTTAGTGAGTTTTACTCACATTGGACAGCTATCGTTAAATAATGATTAACTATCTTTGATTCAGACGGACAATTTATTTTGCAATAAATTGTGAGGAGCTCCAATTCACTCTCAGTCAGTTCCATTGTGTAGCGCTCGTCCATACGATCCCAACGTACCTTGTTTCGTCAGATTCTGATCACGTATGAGATAGTTATATGATTTACAAGTTTGTGCTGCATTAAATTAAAATTAATTAAATTTCCTTTTTCCAACATTCGGCTTAAATCTTGAATTGTCGGCCCATCTACCTCATGAACCCATACCCACTCACCTTCATCTCCTACAGACAGATCGCTCCTCCCATTCAACCGGCCATTGTCGATTCCTTTCTTCCTCTTATCTCCTTCTTCTTTCTATAAATCAACAAACGGATTACACCATTCTCTCTTCCTACCCAATCTCTACATCTTCATCACCAAATGACCAAGCTCGATTACCATGCTGAACTCGCGACTCCGACATCATACAGAAAATGCGACATTCCTCCATCACTATTCTGACTTCATTCCTCCACCGTTCGATGCATGGTCTGCACCATTCTCATCTCCTTCGCAAACACTCCAGCTCCATCACCATAAATCCCACCTCAGTGTCCTCACGCAAATCACGATTCTCAGCTGTCAATCTCAACAAGAACAGATGCTATTTAATTTCCATCACCGCTCTCCACAAAACAGTGCATACGAACCCCATTTTTTCTTCTAAATCCGAATATATCCATTTACACATACTCGATGCTTCAAATCCAATGGATTTTCGAACCCTAGAACTGCTGTACAAATTTGCAGGGAGCAGAACCTAGCTCGAAACTAGCAAATCACAAATGAACTTGAAGAGAAACCAAAGAGGAATTGAAAGATATAAGTTTTCGAATTTACAGATTTATATTCGATTTCTTATGATTTTCCAAAAATCACGATTTTGTTTGTGAAGAGAAACCTGGCGGCTATAAGAAAATTTGACTAGATGAAAAATTATTTTAGGTTTAGAAGGATGTAAAAGTATTTATAGGGTTGTTTACATATTTTTATATTCGTTATTTAATTCATTTTTAAGCAAACACTATGTATTTATTGTTAACAATTCCTATAATCACACATGATATCCAAAAATCACGAAAATGGACATACACCTTCAGTTCGACATTACGGACCCAACGAAACTTGTTTTGTCGAATTGTAACTCTGTTTGCTCACACAGCGTATTTTTAAAGGTCAAATTATTGACTGTATTTCACATTAAAATCCCGTACAGCCACGTACTGACTTCAAAAATCACAAAAATTGAAATCTAACAATAATTTAGTATTGCAGATCCAACAAAATTAGTTTCGTTGAAAACAGAGGTCGTTTGCAAAACTGGATATTTTTTAAAGCCCTAAATAAACCAATTTTAAATATAAATATATTTAAAAATAATTAAATTAAATATTTAAAAATATATATTATTGTATATATTCACACTAGAAAATCATAACTCCATATCGGGAATCATAGCTCGATATACCAAAGTTCCCAGTTATATCGATATTCGATTTATATTTAAATCCTTTTTAAAATATAAATAAATGGTTATAAATTATAAAGGAATTCCATAGCGACTTTTCTAAAATTTGATTTGGACATAAATCAAAATCTACATGACGAATCCTGATTTTTCTCTTCCATTAGAAAAATACACTTCACCAGCTTCGAACATTTCTTGTTTCACAGAAATTCGATTTAAAACGGATTCTGTATATCCCTTTAAAGTTCGAATCGCCAAATAACGAACAGCCAAGCCATTTTGAGCTCGATTATAATTGTGATATAATTATACATTCAACTGTCATTTATATAATATATTCGTTAATATAATTCGACTCTAAACTGAAATACATATTTTAAATAAACCAATTCATACAATATTGTGAATCTACTATTTCAGAAATTAAATATATTATTCGATTATTAATATCAATTAAATATTCATTATTATTTAATTAAATAACCATTTAAATCCCTAAATCACTCTTTAAATAATTAAATAAATAAATTATTACATCATAAAAATATGGGACATTACATTCTACCCCCTTAAAATAATTTCGTCCTCGAAATTAATAAAGTTGAAAACAACACTTAATCACTTGGTAAAAATTATTTGTTTACTTCTTGAATTTCAGTTTCACTTTACCAATGAATTTCAATTAAATATTAATTCATTTTTTAATTCACGAAAATTTTCATAAATCCTGAAAATTTTCTAACACCTTAAATTTTCAAAAAATTTCGCAAGCACCTCCTTTGTACTGGTCAATAGTTCAAACTCCAACTCGCTTCTCTAGGACTTCTTCAACCCAAAAGAAAATCAAACAGCCAAGCGGCTTGCCAATTCGGCTCACCAAAATCTCAAAACCGTATATAATATAAATCGGTACCTTTTTGTCGAGCATATTGATATATCCTTTCCATGTGTTACCGATTCTGCATATATCAATGTCATCCCAATCATTCGGTTATACCCAAGCCAAATTCTGTTCTTAACTCAGATTCCATTTTTAATTTCAACTCTTAACTTACCAGTCAAATTCCATTTTTAATTTCAACTCTTAACTTACCAGTCAAATTCCATTTTGGATTATCTCTAATCCAATCTAATTCGATACTTTCTATCTCAATTCATTTTCCACTTAACTGGTTTCAATTCAATTACCATTTCTATTTGCTTTTACAAATTCTAGTTTAATTTGTTTTAATCCAAACAATCTTCCCCAGGGAATTTTTAAACATTTTAGCTTTTCTAAAACCAGATATCCCTTTTCAGGATTCAAAACAACTTGCTTTCCATAAAACAATTCAAAAACAAAATCTTTGGTAGTAATCCGTCACTTAGCAACTCAAAAATGACGCTGATGATGTGGCCATCATCACCAGGGTTATTTTCCAGCTAGCAAAGTGAGTTTAATACTATAACAAATTTCAAAACTATATTTAAACATTTCCATTTTGAAATCATTTTCAAAATATCCTTCACAATGCTTGTAAACAACTTAAAATCTCCCAGGATTTTAAAATTCTCATATATTCAATTCAATCCATTTATAAATACTTATTCAAATTTCCAGAGTTTTAGTTTCAATCCTGATTTAAATTCAGATTTAATTCATTTCAATTTTAAAATTTTCACTTATACGAATTCTGACTGGTTATTTACATAACCATTTCAATTATAATCTTATCCGATTATAATAACAACCAATATATTACGATCATTACAATATCAATCTTTTATATCAAAATATAATTTGGGCAAAAAAATTTCATTTACCCTCTTTTCAAAACATACTGTGTCGGTTCATCGTATTTGAGTGTTCAGAAACTCCTACCGGTACAGTGGATCAAACTGATCGACCAGAATCCATAAACAACTCAACCAATAAATATCCAAAATATAAAACAATTTTTATAAAATCTACAAATACGTTCACTTGTATATACACACTCAAACTCAATCTAGGGCATTACTAACCTCATCTCTATTCAATCACACCACAGAGCCAAGGTAATCACTTGACCTTATGCTCTAATACCACTGTTGTAACAACCCGTATTTTCAATAACCTGTTATAACGTAAATCAAGGCAGAATTTAATTCTAAAATCTGAATCAAGGGAAACGGGCTGTGCCATTGCGTTCGTCTCAGAAAAATACGCGAAATAGAGTCCGAGTTTTCGAAAATCGGAGTCCGTATGACCCGATTAAGGCCCAACGAAGTTTTCAGAAAAATTCAAAGTAAAAACAGATTTCAAATTCAAGTCTGAATTTGAAATTTGGGGCAGTTGGGCACAGGCGGGAAAATTCCCGCCAGAGAACCCAAGTCGACAGCCCTGTCGACTTGGGAGTCGACTTGGTTGGACCCAAGTCGACAGCCCTGTCGACTTGGCTGTCGACTTGGTCCAGCCGGGCAGTTTTGCCTGGTGCACCATTTTGGGTTTGTGTTGAGTTTGGGGGCCAGATTCGGTTTTAAGGGCTGAGATTGGAACTAGGGTTTAATCCTAAGGCTAGAACTAATCCTAATCTCTATAAATAAGACCCTAACCTAAGCCTAAATCAACATTATTCACTCATACAACTAAACTATGGCAAAATCATTCCTCTCATGGCCTCCACTCTCTTCATAAAATTCCTAAATAAATTTCTATGAGAGATTTTCCATGCATACAAGTGTTTTCAAGCTTGTATGAGCATCATTAGCTTGCATTCAAGTCAAGTTTCCATATTTACATCATAAAGCAAGGGTTTTGATCATTTTTGCTCAAGGGTTTTTCTATTAGAGCTTGCATTTTGGGTCTATTTGATTGCATAAGGGCTTTGTCATATTTCTAAGTCTTCATAAGCTTTGTAAGCCCTATTCTACTTTCATACTTAAACTCTAAAGTTAAATGTATGATATGCAAGTTTGCCATGATATGCAAGTTTACCATGTTATGCTATGCAAGTTTGCCATGTTATGATATGCAAGTTTATCATGTTATGTTATGCAAGTTTACCATGTTATGCTATGCAAGTTTGCCATGTTATGATATGCAAGTTTATCATGTTATGTTATGCAAGTTTGCCATGTTATGATATGCAAGTTTATCATGTTATGTTATGCAAGTTTATCATGTTATGTTATGCAAGTTGATATGCAAGTTTGTCATATGATATGCAAGTTTGGGATGATCATTTTGTTCATGTTATCATGTTATGCAAGCTTATCTTGAGTATATGAACATAAAGCTTAAATCTTTATGCTAAAGGTTGCATTTTGGCAACATGTAAGTTATCATATCCCTTATGATAACTTGCATGTGAGGCTAAATGCGAACTTATGGCCATTTCTACATGTCATTTATCACCATGTATCACCAATATGCTAAGTTTGGTTTTATGCATGCTTTTGAGGCCTAAAAATGTAATATGCAAGTATATGAACATATGTACATTTCATATGCCACCATGTTGAACTTGTGGCTCCAACACCTTTATGTCATGATTATGCCAAGTTCCCTCTTTCTATCCTTTATGCGCTATTGCGATATGTAAGCGATGGGATTGCGTTTGGGGTTGGGTAAACTTAAAAGACATAAAAACATAAGATTGGGAATTTACCTATTAAGTTAGGTCTACCCATTGGGAATTTACCTATTAAGTTAGGTCTACCCAATTGCTTGAAAACTTGTAATGTGTTTTGGAAACATAATGGACATGACACTTAGAAAATATAAGTGTGACCAACTCGAGGTTGGGTTGAGTTTGTAGCGTAAACCTACCCGGAACCGACCGGCTTAACTAGTTGCTACAAACAATAGGACCCAATGTGAGAAGTTGGTCATGTATTACCTTGAACCCGAGGTTAGACCAAGTTGTGGTGTAAAGCTACCCGGAACCGACCGGCTTAACTAGTAACCACAACAAGGTCTAATGTGAGAGGTTAAGGCGCATTAAATTAATTAATGCCTCGTGATTAGGGTTAAGTCATGGTCCACTTAATACTTAACCAATTTGGGCTTGGTAGATTAGTCAGGGTTAAGTCGTGAACTCATCGTTACACTTAACCAAGTTAATCCATGATTAGCAAGAGGGTTAAACCGTACTTAACCCACTAGAAAAATCCTAGCAATGGGGGCCCACTCCAGCAGTAATCCCAAGTTTGTATCATTAAGACCCTAGGGTCTAGGCTAGGGAGGGAGCACGATTACTGGGCTGGAGGTAATCAACCAATAAACGACGGCAGAGTGGTACGCCGGTGTAGTTCCGGGCGGACCATGGTCGTGCACATAGTCCGAAGCTGGGGAAAACATGCACGGGTACTAGTAGATCGAGACTGTACACTCATGTTTATGGTGTCCAGGGGTTGACACCCTAGGGCTTGATACACCCGACGGGGGGGAACCCGGCACAGTTCGACTACAATTATGTTTAGGCCGTATGGACACCAACACGTGACGAGTTAGGCTTATAGGGAGCCGATCGACTAGACCGTTTGGTTGGACCGCGTATTAGGGTCACTTCATGTTATTGGACCTCGTATTGGGGTCATTTCATGTTATTGGGCCAAGGGATCAATACTTGTTTATTCAAGTCATGTTAGTTTGCTAGTACACCTGTGGTGCAAAAACCTTAATCCTGATTATGCGATGACACCTTTATCTACCTTGTTAGTTAATCATCATGCTAGTATGTTGTTATCCTTATGTTCATCCCTGCTGATCATGCCAGTTAACTTTATCAGTTTACATTGATTGTAGTAGGGCTTACTCAGTCTTTTTGACTGACCTGTTTTCTTTTGCCTCTTTTCTTCCGTTTCCCCCCCCCCCCCCCCCAGGTTCTCAGGGTGGGAATATTGGAGCTTAGCTTGGATTTCTGATCGCTTGCTTGTGGGATTTTAGCTCATGTATGGTCTTGACATGAAGCTAGCTATGGTTATCACTTATTTTGGGGATAGTACTTATGTATTTCAGTTTTTCAGTTAATATTATTTTTATCTAGACTTGTGTATTTGGAAAGTTGACATTATGTTGTATCAGACTTGTTTTGAAATAGTTTGAAATCTTCCGCTGTTTTACTTATCTTATTTACTCTGTTTACATATATACACATGTTCTTGTTCTGCCTTGATATATCATTATGCATGTTTACCTGATTCAAACGCCCCTCCAAAGTCAGAGTGCTTGCAAGAGCCACCCTGGCGGAGGTGGGGTGTTACATTTGGTATCAGAGCATATGGTTTACGAGAAGGAACAAAAAGGTTTTTAGAAAACTTTTGGAAAACTATTTTCAAAACCAAGTATAAAGTATTTTCCAAAGAAAAGTCTAGTTTATTTTAAAGGCTATTCCCCAAAAAGCCATTAGCAAAAATTCCTTCGTTTTTCTCCATTCTAAATCTATATTTTTCTTCGTTTTCAGTATGGCCGATAACTTTGCCATTCCGGAGGGAGTACACGTACTTGTTTGGTATAGGAGACTTTTGGAGGCTAGGGCGACCGAAGCCGGCCCCGCAGATGTTCCTCCTCCTCCTCCTCCAGTAGCTAATGTTCCTCCTCCTCCTGTCGCTAATGTTCCTCCTCCTGTCGCTGAGGTTCCTCTTCCTCCTCCCCCTCAGCATCCTCAAGCTGACTTCGCAAAGATTTGCAAAGACTTTAAGGCGATGGGTTGCAAGAATTTCTTTGGAATCGAGGCTCATGTAGAGGCGCGGAATTGGTTGAAAGAAACCGAAGATCTTTTTGCCTTCTTTGATATAGATGACCGTAGGAAGGTTTTATTAGCAGTGTGGTTGCTAAAGGAAGAAGCTGCACGTTGGTGGGTGGTCACCACCGCTACTAGGCCAATTGAGACTTGGGATGACTTTCGGGGAAAGTTTGGACTAAGGTTCCTATCACTGAAGCAGGGGGACATGACTAATAGGGAATACATAGATAAGTTTGATCAACTGGCTCGGGTCGGTTTAGACTTGGTTAACACAGCTCAGAAGAAGGCCCTATACTTTGCTCTAGGATTAAACGAGCCATTACATGGTTTAGCCATGACTCATATACCCTTGGGGGCAACTTTCGAGAGCTTGGTGAATATGGCCCTACTCAATGAAGAGAATAGGAGTGACAAGAAGGAGATCAAGATGAATGATACTCAAGCCAAGAAGACTGATTCCCAATGGAAAGGAAATCAGGGTAATCCAAGCGGTCAGAGCAGTCAAGGCAATAAGAACAAGAACAAGAGTCAAGGCAACAAGGGGAACAACAACAAGGGCAATAACAACAAGGGGAAGTGCCATTATTGCGGTTCAGTTGGGCATCTCATTAAGGATTGTAAGAAGAGGAAAAGGAAGAGTGGGGAATGCTATCGTTGTGGTGAGTTTGGACATTTCAGCAAAGATTGCCCGAAGAAGCAAGGGCAAGGTCAGACTCAGCGTGCTGGACCTTCGGGAGGGCAAGTTCATGCTCTCAATGCCGCTCCAGTTCCCGATCGAGGTAGTATTTCTGTTGAAAGTCTTGTTTACATTTCTGATTTTCCAGTTCGTACCTTGTTTGATTTTGGTGCATCGCATAGTTTATCTCATCTGATCTTGTTGAAAGTTTGCACCTAAGTACTAGTCTAGTTAATGATCCCGTGTGTGTTTCAAATCCAATTGGGGTTTCCGCCCATTATCTACGTGGATTTGAAAATCTCTATCTTAGTGTAGAGTTCTCGTGTGATGCTTATATTCTCGGTTTCATGGGGTATGGGTTGATTTTGGGCATGGATGGGTTGTCCAGTTTTGGAGCCATCCTTGATTTTTCGAGCATAGGGTTGTGAGGCTCATGACTCGCCTCGGTAATACCCTTAAAATTTCTAGTAACCCTATGGGTCCCGTCATGTTGTGTTATCTTGAATCCCTCAACTCGTCTATCGATAGTTTGCAATCGGTGAGGGTGGTCCGAGAATATCCTGATATCTTGGGTGAAGTGAAGGGGGTTACCCCTAAGCGAGAGATTGATTTCCGCATTTATCTGGTGGATAATGCAAAGCCGGTTTCTTTGCCCGTTCGGCACATGGCTCCGCGTGAAAGGCGGGAGCTAAGTAAGCAAGTGAAGGAGTTGCTTGAGAAGAACTTCATTAGACGAAGTATATCTGAATGGGGAGCGCCTGTGGTATTTGCTACCAAGGCAGATGGTTCTCTCCGACTTTGTGTTGACTATCGAGAGTTGAATAAGCTGACTAAGAAGAACAGACACCCGTTACCGAGGATTGATGATCTCTTTGACCAGCTTGTCGGTGCTTCTGTTTTCTCTCAGCTTGATCTTGCTACTGGATTCCATCAGCTCAGGGTAGTTGAAGATAGTATAGACAAGACTGCGTTCAGGACTCCAGATGGATTCTTCGAATGGCTTGTCATGCCGTTCGGCTTGACTAATGCACCCGCATATTTCGTGGACTTGATGAGTAGGGTGTTCAGGGAGTTCTTGAACAAGTTTGTCGTGGTCTTCGTAGATGATATTCTGATCTTCTCTAAGGATGAGGAAGAGCACGCAAGACATCTCGTGGAGGTGATGGATACGCTTAGAGCGCATCAGTTGAAGGTCAAGTTCTCCAAGTGTCACTTTTGGAGAAGGGAAGTTAGATTCCTTGGGCATATAGTATCTAAGCAAGGCTTAGCGGTGGATCCCGCTAAGGTAGTTGCAGTTCAGGATTGGAAGACTCCAAGGAATGCAACCGAAGTGAGAAGTTTTCTAGGTCTTGCAGGCTTTTACCGGAAGTTCATCAAGGACTTCGTGAAGATTTCCGCTCCTCTCACTAAATTGACGAAGAAGAATTTAGTTTTTGCTTGGAGCATAGAATGCGAGCTTGCTTTTCAGAGGCTCAAGATAGCTCTCACATCAGCACCTGTTCTAGCTTTGCCCGATGGAGGGAAGTTATTTACAGTATACACCGATGCATGTGGCACGGGGTTAGGAGCTGTTCTGATGCAAGAAGCAAGAGTGATATGCTTTGGCGGTAGACAACTCAAAGTGCATGAGAAGAATTATCCCACTCATGACTTAGAGTTGGCAGCAATAGTATATGCACTCAAGGCTTGGCGCCATTATCTTCTGGGAGAAAGATTTGAGCTTTATACCGATCATAAGTCATTGAAGTATCTCTTTTCTCAGAAGGATCTGAATCTGAGGCAACAAAGATGGATGGAATTCTTGGCGTCCTACGATTTTGAGATAGCTTATACCCCTGGCAAGGGGAATGTGGTAGCAGATGCATTGAGTAGAAAAAGGTTGACTCTGAGTCCTCTATTCGTTGAGATGAAGAATTTAGAGTATGTGGCAACCTTTGATTTCTCTTTGGCGATTGAGTCGATGACCCGTTCTTTAGCATCTCTGGAACTCAGACCTACCCTTCTTGATCAAGTTGGGGCTTCACAGAGAGAAGACCCTCAGATAGTTGAGATTATGGATAAGCTGATTCGAGGAGAGGCGTCTAGTCATCTCGCTCGATATTCTATTGATGACAAGGGTTGGCTGAGGAGAGACGGAAGATTATGTGTTCCAATGGTAGAAGATTTAGTAAGAAAAGTTCTTGAGGAAGCGCATCGCTCTAAATTGACTATACATCCGGGCGGAGATAAGATGTATTAAGATATGAAGCGCATTTTCTTTTGGCCTAGGATGAAGAAGGATGTGGCAGAGTTTGTCTCTAGATGTATCATTTGCCAGCAAGTTAAGGCCGAGTCGAAGAAGCTCGGTGGGCTATTGCATCCTCTAGACGTTCCACTATGGAAGTGGGAGAGTATTTCCATGGATTTTATTGATGGGCTACCAAGGTCAAGGAAAGGGAATACGAGCATTTGGGTTATTGTGGATAGACTTACGAAGAGTGCTCATTTCATTCCGGTGAAGAGCAAGAGGACCGCATCTTGGCTAGCATCTATATATCTTCGTGAGATTGTGAGACTACATGGAGTCCCTTCTAGTATAGTCAGTGACCATGACCCAATCTTTACAAGTCAATTCTGGAATAGCTTGCAAGAAGCTATGGGCACGAGGTTGAATCTAAGTACGGCTTATCACCCACAGACGGACGGTCAAACCGAAAGGGTGAACAGGGTACTCGAGGATCTGTTGAGGCTTTGTATTCTGGATTTTGGTGGTACTTGGGAAGACCATCTTCCTCTTGTTGAGTTTGCATATAATAACAGTTATCAGGCAAGGATAGGGATGGCACCATTTGAAGCTTTATATGGGAGGTCGTGCAAGTCGCCTACATGTTGGTCGGAGACTACAGATGAGCTGATACTTGGGCCTGATATGATCAGAGATACATCCGAGAAGGTCGAGTTGATTCAGAGACGGATGAAAGCGGCCCAAGACCGACAGAAATCCTATGCTGATAAGCGAAGAACTGATTTGGAGTTTGATGTTGGGGATATGGTTTTCGTGAAGGTTTCTCCTTTGCGGAATGTGGTCCGATTTGGAGCCGTTGGGAAGTTAGCGCCGAGGTTTGTGGGACCATTCCCTATTATAGAGAGGATCGGGCAGATGGCTTATAGAGTGGAGTTGCCCGAGAAGCTTGCCGGAGTACACGATGTTTTTCATGTCTCGCATCTCCGGAAGTGTTTACATGAATCAGCAGAGGTTGTTGAGCCAAGTGTTCTGAAAGATGTGGAAGTGGAGAAAGAGGCTACCATGAGGAAAGCTCCGATTCGTATCTTGGGGACGGAGACCAAGAAGCTAAGGAATCGAGAGGTCAAGTTGGTGAAGGTTCAATGGGGTGAAGCCGAAGAAGACGCAACTTGGGAAATCGAGGAGAAGATGCGTGGGCTTTATCCATTCCTTTTTGAGGGTACACTCTCAATCTCTTTTCTTTGTTAGCATATCTTTCTCTTTGCTATCCATGTTTATCTAGTTTATCGTGTTAATCGTGTCATGAGAACCTTAGGTGGAAACCCTTTGGATGAAACATGTGTTTGAAACATGTTATGCTTGATGGTTGCAAGTGGTTGCAAGTGTTTGCAAGTGGTTACTCGTGGATGCATTATACACGTTAGGCACTAGATCGGCTCACACACTCCTCATATTGCATATGCATGAGTGTTTATGTTTATTCATGGATGAAATTTTTTGGTGTTATCACATGGATGTTGCATATGGATGTATGTTATGTGCACGCATATAGATGTTATACATTATGTTAGGAATTGCATACATATGGATTCATTTCACTAACATAATTTGCATTGATGATATTTGCATTAGATAAGTACATATACACACACCTTTGCATATGTTCATACAACATTTAGAATCTTGTAAGGACAATGATTGCTCGTGGATGATGTTTTGAGTAGATGGATGTTGGATGGTAGGATACATTCTTCTTAACTTGAAGATTTCGGGGACGAAATCCTTTAAGGAGGGGAGAATGTAACAACCCGTATTTTCAATAACCTGTTATAACGTAAATCGAGGCAGAATTTAATTCTAAAATCTGAATCAAGGGAAACGGGCTGTTCCATTGCGTTCATCTCGGAAAAATACGCGAAATAGAGTCCGAGTTTTCGAAAATCGGAGTCCGTATGACCCGATTAAGGCCCAATGAAGTTTTCAGAAAAATTCAAAGTAAAAACAGATTTCAAATTCAAGTTTGAATTTGAAATTTGGGGCAGTTGGGCATAGGCGGGAAAATTCCCGCCAGAGAACCCAAGTCGACAGCCCTGTCGACTTGGGAGTCGACTTGGTTGGACCCAAGTTGACAGCCCTGTCGACTTGGCTGTCGACTTGGTCCAGCCGGGCAGTTTTGCCTGGTGCACCATTTTGGGTTTGTGTTGAGTTTGGGGGCCAGATTCGGTTTTAAGGGCTGAGATTGGAACTAGGGTTTAATCCTAAGGCTAGAACTAATCCTAATCTCTATAAATAAGACCCTAACCTAAGCCTAAATCAACATTATTCACTCATACAACTAAACTATGGCAAAATCATTCCTCTCACGGCCTCCACTCTCTTCATAAAATTCCTAAATAAATTTCTATGAGAGATTTTCCATGCATACAAGTGTTTTCAAACTTGTATGAGCATCATTAGCTTGCATTCAAGTCAAGTTTCCATATTTACATCATAAAGCAAGGGTTTTGATCATTTTTGCTCAAGGGTTTTTCTATTAGAGCTTGCATTTTGGGTCTATTTGATTGCATAAGGGCTTTGTCATATTTCTAAGTCTTCATAAGCTTTGTAAGCCCTATTCTACTTTCATACTTAAACTCTAAAGTTAAATGTATGATATGCAAGTTTGCCATGATATGCAAGTTTACCATGTTATGCTATGCAAGTTTGCCATGTTATGATATGCAAGTTTATCATGTTATGTTATGCAAGTTTACCATGTTATGCTATGCAAGTTTGCCATGTTATGATATGCAAGTTTATCATGTTATGTTATGCAAGTTTGCCATGTTATGATATGCAAGTTTATCATGTTATGTTATGCAAGTTTATCATGTTATGTTATGCAAGTTGATATGCAAGTTTGTCATATGATATGCAAGTTATGTTATGCAAGTTTGGGATGATCATTTTGTTCATGTTATCATGTTATGCAAGCTTATCTTGAGTATATGAACATAAAGCTTCAAGCTTTATGCTAAAGGTTGCATTTTGGCAACATGTAAGTTATCATATCCCTTATGATAACTTGCATGTGAGGCTAAATGCGAACTTATGGCCATTTCTACATGTCATTTATCACTATGTATCACCAATATGCTAAGTTTGGTTTTATGCATGCTTTTGAGGCCTAAAAATGTAATATGCAAGTATATGAACATATGTACATTTCATATGCCACCATGTTGAACTTGTGGCTCCAACACCTTTATGTCATGATTATGCCAAGTTCCCTCTTTCTATCCTTTATGCGCTATTGCGATATGTAAGCGATGGGATTGCGTTTGGGGTTGGGTAAACTTAAAAGACATAAAAACATAAGATTGGGAATTTACCTATTAAGTTAGGTCTACCCATTGGGAATTTACCTATTAAGTTAGGTCTACCTAATTGCTTGAAAACTTGTAATGTGTTTTGGAAACATAATGGACATGACACTTAGAAAATATAAGTGTGACCAACTCGAGGTTGGGTTGAGTTTGTAGCGTAAACCTACCCGGAACCGACCGGCTTAACTAGTTGCTACAAACAATAGGACCCAATGTGAGAAGTTGGTCATGTTGTACCTTGAACCCGAGGTTAGACCAAGTTGTGGTGTAAAGCTACCCGGAACCGACCGACTTAACTAGTAACCACAACAAGGTCTAATGTGAGAGGTTAAGGCGCATTAAATTAATTAATGCCTCGTGATTAGGGTTAAGTCATGGTCCACTTAATACTTAACCAATTTGGGCTTGGTAGATTAGTCAGGGTTAAGTCGTGAACTCATCGTTACACTTAACCAAGCTAATCCATGATTAGCAAGAGGGTTAAACCGTACTCAACCCACTAGAAAAATCCTAGCAATGGGGGCCCACTCCAGCAGTAATCCCAAGTTTGTATCATTAAGACCCTAGGGTCTAGGCTAGGGAGGGAGCACGATTACTGGGCTGGAGGTAAGCGACCAATAAACGACGGCAGAGTGGTACGTCTGTGTAGTTCCGGGCGGACCATGGTCGTGCACATAGTCCGAAGCCGGGGAAAACATGCACGGGTACCAGTAGATCGAGACTGTACACTCATGTTTATGGTGTCCAGGGGTTGACACCCTAGGGCTTGATACACCCGACGGGGGGGACCCGGCACAGTTCGACTACAATTATGTTTAGGCCGTATGGACACCAACACGTGATGAGTTAGGCTTATAGGGAGCCGATCGACTAGACCGTTTGGTTGGACCGCGTATTAGGGTCACTTCATGTTATTGGACCTCGTATTGGGGTCATTTCAAGTTATTGGGCCAAAGCTTGGGCCAAGGGATCAATACTTGTTTATTCAAGTCATGTTAGTTTGCTAGTACACCTGTGGTGCAAAAACCTTAATCCTGATTATGCGATGACACCTTTATCTACCTTGTTAGTTAATCATCATGCTAGTATGTTGTTATCCTTATGTTCATCCCTGCTGCTCATGCCAGTTAACTTTATCAGTTTACATTGATTGTAGTAGGGCTTACTCAGTCTTTTTGACTGACCTGTTTTCTTTCGCCTCTTTTCTTCCGTTCCCCCCCCCCCCAGGTTCTCAGGGTGGGAATATTGGAGCTTAGCTTGGATTTCTGATCGCTTGCTTGTGGGATTTTAGCTCATGTACGGTCTTGACATGAAGCTAGCTATGGTTATCACTTATTTTGGGGATAGTACTTATGTATTTCAGTTTTTCAGTTGATGTTGTTTTTATCTAGACTTGTGTATTTGGAAAGTTGACATTATGTTGTATCAGACTTGTTTTGAAATAGTTTGAAATCTTCCGCTGTTTTACTTATCATATTTACTCTATTTACATATATACACATGTTCTTGTTCTACCTTGATATATCATTATGCATGTTTACCTGATTCAAACGCACCTCCAAAGTCAGAGTGCTTGCAAGAGCCACCCTGGCGGAGGTGGGGTGTTACAACTGTAACGACCCAGGTTTTCGTGACCTTGAGTACTCTACATAAATCCCAATGTTGACTATTCAAGCATCGGAAAAACCGGATAGTCCATGAAAGAAATTAAAGGGTGATAATAGATAAGATAGAAACTTAGAATAAAAGAAGAAGAAGATCATACAACATCAGAGTAAACACGAATCTCACAGCGGAACGAACAACATATAATAGTTAACATATCTTTGAAATAAAATCAGTATGTGTATACAGTACCATTATCAGAGTATAACACTTACAACACAGTGGAAATAACAATAGCTATATAATCCTGAAGCCTCCTGCTCCAGCTCTTCAACTATCTGTAAAATCCCGACTACTTGACTGCTCGTACAAAATTGGGCACCCAAGAGTTTAGGGAAAACAAAACAAAATAAACTCTGGGTCAGCCATGTGACAGATGTGGATAAACTCAAATCATTTAATTTAACTTTCAAAAATCCCCTTGCGAGAAACAATGATCTTTTATATCAAAACTCCATTGATATTATGATAGTGTCTATCAATCACAATATAATAATCATCTAGTAGAAATGTTTTCATCTCACGTTCTACGTATATAATATACAATCAAAACCGTTGGGTAATTGATTTCCAACTATGACAAGGTATGGAACCACCTTCCGATCAGTGTACTCTAGAAGCGATACACTGGAGTTCAACAAGAACATCTTGTAACTCGACCATACATGACCGGCCATTCATTTCGCTTGAATGTTCTGAATATATTATCACCTCATGTTTGGTATACCAACATAACCATTCCCGGGAGATACAGAAGCGAAAGAAGTAGCAAATATGAATATTCTCTAGTTGGTGATAATATACCCTAATTGGGTGCGACCCACTTAGCCATGCTACCTGCCCGATTTCTGTTATTTCCTAGTTGATGAGCCATGAGGTCATAACATATCTTTTACCAGATCACTCCTTCATTTACTTTGAATGCCACATCGTCATACCCGTCAAATCACAAATCGATTTCCCCAAAAATACCATGGGTATAAGCTAAGAGAAATGAATTCCTCCGCCACTAACGTAAATACGTTTGAAACGATCAACTTACGCGATCTACTAGACATACTCTGTCAGATATTCGTCCATACTGGTTGTCCTAGGACTAGACAAACAAAAGGCACTATTCTGTAAATAGGACAGCCCTTGCATAACTCCGTCTTCAATTATCTTCATCATATTTAATTCGCAACGCTAATGCCATACAGAGTGGTTTTCAAATAATATATCTGATCCCGGTCTCTCCGTATTGACAACGGAAAATGGTCAAAAAATTTGATAGTCGGTGATTTAATTATCAAAGAAAACATGTTTGCAAACAACGATATTATTTCCAAATGGAAATTCTATCGATCAATCAACATTTATTCATTTCCCCATTTCTCGTTTCCATATAATCATCAAATCCTTATTTTCTAATTTTAGAAAATATACGTTGTTAACTTTGGAAAATGTTTCCATTTCTGATTCATGCATCACTATCTTCTCACATATATCAGTCTCTAACTGTAAACTAGTAAGAGAACAACCCCCTACGTATTAACCCCGAAGGCCGAAACCAACATCTGATCAGCACCCAGACAGTTATTCAACTTAACTAATCTCGAGTTAGTTTCTAATTCCTTTAACTCCATTTTAATTCCTATTTCAAACCCTATTTCCTTTATAAATATTTTATTGGCAAAATATTTACTTAAATCCTTTGTTCACATTAAACGTAAATAATATTTCTTCTTTGCAATCAAAAACAGTTTGATTTCGTATTTAAAACAATATCCCAAATCCAATTTCTCTTTATACTTATATTTATAGAATTATTCATATAAAATCTCCTTTTATTCTTCTAACACTTATAATCCCATTTATAATCACCTTTAGATAATTCTATTTATTCTATACAAAGCCTTTTATATAATTCTATTCATTTCATAAATATTTCCTTTTTACAATTCTATTTATTTCATATAAATATTTCCTTTATACAAGTCTATTTATTTCATATAAATATTCCTTTATACAATAATTTAAGCAAACGATATATGTATTTATTGTTAAAATTCGTATAATCACACATGATATCCAAAAATCATGAAAATGGATATACATCTTCAGTTCGACATTACGGACCCAACGAAACTTGTTTTGTCGAATTTTGACTCCGTTTGCTCACACAGCGTACTTTTAAAGGTCAAATTATTAACTGTATTTCACAATAAAATCTCATACGGTAACATACTGACTTCAAAAATCACAAAAATTGAAATCTAATAATAATTTAATATTGCGGATCCAACAAAATTAGTTTCGTCGAAAACGGAGGTCGTTTGCAAAACTGGCTATTTTTAAAGCTCTAAATAAACCAATTTTAATATAAATATATTTAAAAATAATTAAATTAAATATTTAAAAATAAATATTATCATATATATTCACACTAGAAAATCATACAACTCCATATCGAGATTCATAACTCGATATTGCAAAGTTCCCAGTTATATCGATATTCGATTTATATTTAAATACTTTTTAAAATATAAATAAATCGTTATAAATTATAAAGGAATTCCATAGCGATTTTTCTAAAATTTGATTTGGACATAAATCAAAATCCACATGACGAAATCCTGATTTCTCTCTTCCATTAGAAAAATATACTTCACCGGCTCCGGATGTTTCTTGTTTCATAGAAATCCGATTTAAAACGGATTCTATATATCCATTTAAAGTTCGAATTGCCAAACAGCGAGCTACCGCGCCATTTCGAGCTTGATTATAATTATAATATAATTATACGTTCAACTGTCGTTTATATAATATATTCGTTAATATAATTCGACTCTAAACTGAAATATATATTTTAAATAATCCAATTCACACAATATTGTGAATTCTACTATTTCTGACTATTTTAGAAATTAAATATATTATTCGATTATTAATGTCAATTAAATATTCATTATTATTTAATTAAATAACCATTTAAATTCCTAAATCACTATTTAAATAATTAAATAAATAAATTATGACATTGTAAAAATGTGGGACATTACACCACTAGATATGTCTTACAAGATGGAATCCTATACCGCTAGGGATTTTCCATGCCTTTGCTCCGGTGTATATCGCGTGATGACTTCAAATGTGTACTAACAGAAATGCATGAAGGTGAATGTGGAGACCACACCGGAGGTCAGACATTGGCGAAGAAAATACTGCGATATGGCTATTTCTGGCCTACCATAAAAAAGACGCAACTGATCGTTCATGGCGCTACAATAGGTGCTAGATATTTGCTACAATTCCTAGAGCGTCACTAAGTCGGCTTAAGTCAATGGTGAGCCCATTGACATTTGCTGTATGGGGAATCGACATCATTGGAACCCTGCCAATTGCTAAAGATGGAGCAATGTATTGAATCGTGACCATAAATTACTTTACGAAATGGGCAGAAGCCGAACCCCTGACCACGATTATGACAAAGCGGGTGATTAATTTTATAGTCAGAAATATTATTTATCGATTTGGGATTCCCAGAACTATTATAACCGATAATGGAACTCAATTTGATGGCATCGAGTTCAAAGATTTCTGTCAGAAATATAAAATTGACAAAAGATAAACCGCAGTAGCTCACCCACAGTCGAATGGACAAGTCGAAGCAATAAACAAGATGATTAAGTCCATAATGAAGAAGCGATTGGAGCAGGTAAAAGCCATGTGGGTCAACGAACTACCACTAGCGTTATGGGCCTACCGAACGACTTACAAGACGACAACGGGACATACCCCTTTTTCACTTTCTTTTGGATCAGAAGCAGTTATCCTGATAGAATTGAAAGTCCCCTCCCATAGGATAACGTACTACGATCGAATGTGAAATAAAGCGCTTCTCTTGAATCCTTGGATATTGTAAAAGAGAAAAGAGATGAAGCGGATTTGCGTGCCTCGAGGCACAGACCCCAAATGTCATGATACTTTGACAACATGGTTCGGCCTCAGAACTTTGAACCAGGAGACTTAGTATTGAAGCACGTATTCCCTATCCCCGTTCATATGGGTTCGAAATGGGAAGGACCATACACCATTCAACGGAAACTTGACATAGGACTTTCAAGTTAACGACCGTGGATGGTAAAGAGATACTAAGAGCTTGGAATGCCCATCATTTGCGGCAATATTTGACTTTGATTTGTACCACAATCTTTTGTTTTATAGACTATGTAAAAAGGAATGACTTGTCTAGAAAAGTCTAGTTGACATAAACAAAAGATTATAAAGTGGATATAGGCTATGATTTGGCCGAAGCACTGTAAAATATTGCGTGTTATTTACTTTTCCTACACAAATCTTTTTATATATTTTGTGATTACTGTAGCATGAAACATTAAGTTTGAATTGAATTTTTCATGTATCAAACTGGTGAAACTCCACCTTAAGAAATTATGTATGGAAAGAAACCAAAGCGAACGAAATAACCATTTGCGTAACAAGATGAAAAGGAGGGTAGATGACGTCCCAAACTCTAACTCTTATGATTCGAGGGAGAGTATAAAGGACGGGAAGACGACGTCCCTAAGGCGTGAAGGTGCACCACGATAAAAGACCGCCTTGAATACACTCTAACTTGACCATACGATAGGAGAGTATAAAGGTGCTATGAACAAGTGCCAATGAAAAAGAGTCTTCACCCCACTGAAGAGATGGGGGCAATCTAATGTCAAACATAATCAATCTCGAACAAGCCCTGGCCAGGCACTTTATTCAAGATTGATTTGTGGCATATACACTACGCTTCCTTGTTGTTAATCGTTTAGCTTAATAATGATTAACGTCATATGTTACACGTATTATCATTTACAGAGAGCTCGGACATAACTGTTTGTTTTGCTTGATTTATGATATAAATCACTGTTTGCTGCTTATGTGTAGCGACCTGGAATTTTTGACACTAGGATCCAGACACTAACACGTCCTGTGTCCAAAACTCAAGTATTGAAAACCCAGAAAGCTAATAGAAAGAAGTTAGAGGGTGAGAAAAGAAAGAAAGAAGATTAGAATAGAAGAATAAGAAGATCAGAGTCTCACAGCGGAATGGACAAAATATAATAATCAATAATACTTTATAAAAAAACTGTATATTACAACATCATAGCATACATTCAGATCAATACAACACACAGCGGAAATAAACTAGTACCAGTATATATATGGAACACGTCTTGACTTCAACTCCTCTTCCGAAGCCCCAAGCGATGCCTAACCTGATAATATACTTGGTCTGACCCGAGCACATTTGATTTAAAACTAAATTCACCCGGACCAGTCTGGAATACTTTCAGTGATAAATTCATACAGCAACCAACTTTTTTAACTTTGAAATCTTTTTGAAAGAAAATGATAATAGTAAGACCAACCCACACATAAACACGGACGGTTTTTACCTTACTATAACCCAAACCATTTTGAAATCAATATCTTCTTTTGATATTATAATAGTGTCTAAATACAAGTAAATAGAATCTAGCAGAACGCTTGCATATCACGCTCCACATATATAGTATACAATCAAAACCGCGGGCGCTTATTAGAGATTGGATTAATTATAACAAGGTATGGGACCACCTGCCGATAGTGTATCTCTAGAGACGAATACACTGGGTTTAACAAGAACGTCTTGCAACCCGTCCCACACATAACCGACCACTCATTTCTGTTGAGTGTATCGAGTATATTGTCACCTTACGGCTTTTTGGCGCGCGACCACCGTAATTCCCGGGAGATACAGAAATGAAAAGAAGTAACAAATATGGATATTCTCTAGATGGTGACAATACACCCTAATGGGTGCGACCCACATAGTCATGTTGCCTGCCCGATTTTAGTCATTTCCCGGTTGATGAGGCTTGAGGCTATAATCGACTTTTGAAACATCTGGCCACCATTCACGTCGTCCATACAAGTCATCCAGGAATATGATGAACCGAAGGTACTCTCCTACTGCATCCAATATAGGAATCACCCCACGGATCAGCAGCGAGAAGTCCTTGCAACCCGTAGATTCCAATCACGACAGAATCACAGTATATCTCTAGGGATCAGCCAGAGATTGTAAGTAACTCTTCCATTTCATGAAGATCTACGGTATTCAATTGCTTCCATCTCGATTAGCATCTTCGACGTATTCGTATTTATTGGTCGGAATGGTTTTCGAATATAAATTCGATATCGGTCTTTCTACCAACAACGTTGGGTCAGATTTTGATAGTCGGTTATTTAACTATCAAAATAGAAAACCAAAAAAATAAACAGATACATTGGTTTATACACAGCATCACTTCGCCATTTAAACATAATTTATCAGTTGAAATACCCCATACTATATTGGTTCAATATATACTTATACTCAAATCCCTTTTCTTATAAACCTAGAAAATATCATAAATCATATCTAATTTATCCTACACTAATATTTCAAACCATTATTATAACATTACTTATCGATTCAAATTTATCATTTAATCATTACGACATCTTCTTTGGCTTTGTTATTTGAACACCAAAATCATTACTCATCCCTTTTAGAATAATCCCACTCAAACCTCATTTCAATACTTTGAAAATACCGCTTACTTTCACCAATCTCCCTTTTTATTTCTTTCATTATAGGGATATAATTTAATACCATCAAGCCCCTTTCTATTTTCTTTTATTTCAGAAATCTCATTATAAATATATTTCCAAATCCTTCTGATAACGTTACGCTGTTGTTTTCCCAAAATAATTTACTCTAATATCTTCATCATTATGACTAATATCACCTTTCGATAATCCTGAAGTTGTTCAAGTTGGGGTATTTTAATTACCTCTCAAACCTTGATCAACAATGTTCTTATCGAAAGATATATATTAGTTGTAATACAAAAACCGACACTCATTCCCTTTATCGCAACAAATCCCATTTTAGTTCCATCTTGATGAAATATCATTTCTTCTTCAAAACCAATTTATCATTTCCATTAAATAAATATAAATTAATTTAATAAATCCATTTTAATTAACACAGTTGACTTAGTCCACTTCTAACATGATTAACTGTTAATCAAATCTTAATTTGTCTTCCTATTTAAATAAATCGCAAAACGGATTAATTTAAATAATCCCATTTGATTATAATCTTCCTTCAACCTTTTTATCAAAATAAACATGGTTTGGTTTACCATTAGCTATCTTCATTAATTTAGTGAACTAATAAACAATTCCAGTTAACGCTGTTAACTTGTTCAACTCTAAACGTGATCAGCCTGTTAGTCAATCTTTATTTATCTTGCCATTCAAATAAATTAATAATTAATTAATTAATCTAAATAATTCTATTCACTTTGATTTATATCAATATAAACCCATTCTATTTGTTACATTAAATTTGGCCACTCGGATTAGCTAAATAAATCGTTAAATAATCCCTTATATAAGCACGTGCTTTGCGCACGGTAGATTTTGGTTAAACCAATCAATGTTTAGATGTGGTTGGTTTATTCTCTTTTTAGAAACTTCATTTAAATAAAATAAAATTAAAATCTATATTTGGTTAAATAAATTCAATAACTTCATTTTTAGCAATTCACCTGACGGTGAATCGATCTTTATACAACGGTGTGTATCTGACCATCTGCTATTTATTTTGTAATCAATACTATATATTGATTCAAAGCTCAACCACAATCAACAACCAACAGGGTTTAAATTCAACGGGTTTAAACAGTTCATAAAATATGAAATAACAACATATTAAATATTTGAGGAACCGGTTTGATTCCTCCTACCTGTTCTTCCCTGCATCACAGATCATTATAATATTTCATATCAGTACATAGAAATATTTTAAATGACGATAATATAATTAACTGATATACACGTAAATGTGTATATTTTATCCGCATATTTATCTTATTTTATCTTTTAAATAATTGATATTGTGTATTTATAGCTGTGTTTTCAGATTGTTAACAAGAATCATGGTTTAGAGCATTTGATGAATAAAGCATGAAGAATTTGCTGAAAAAGAGTGAAGTTAAAATTACTTAAGCTTGAAGAGTTTAAAGCTTGAAGAACAGTTGCAAATAAAGTTTAGTTGGGTAGATTTGGCTCACTAAAGACTCATATTGTGTTCACATTGGCTCAATTGCAGACCATTTCACTCATGTAGCGTTCACATTAGCTCCTTTGCAAGGCTTCTCATTCATGCACTACACGCGTTCACACTGGCTCACTTACAAGGCCTCTTACTCTAAAACCCCGTTCACACTAGCTATTGTGTTATTTGGGCTAATTCTTTAGTCCCACATTGTGGAATTTGCCAAGTAGCCTTTGTCATATCAGCTATAAATACACTTTATCTCATTCATTGTAAAACGCACTTAGTTTTATTCTGTATTCCTCTGCTTGGAATAAAACTCTTCTCCTTCTCTTCTCTGTTGTTATTTTATTTATGTTTATGTTATTTATTTTCTTTTTCTCATTTTCTTTAGCTATGTCTAGCTAATCCCCTTTGATTAGGGGGTGATGACGCTAATAGATATGATTCGATATGAATCACATAGCC
This sequence comes from Allium sativum, assembly GCA_030737875.1. NCBI lineage: Eukaryota > Viridiplantae > Streptophyta > Magnoliopsida > Asparagales > Amaryllidaceae > Allium > Allium sativum. The sequence continues at coordinate 1,036,427,905 of CM060916.1, read as the reverse complement.
AAAGGATGAGGAATTCATGTATATAGATCTAGATCTGAACCAAGAGTTAGATCTGAACCTTAATATCCTGTGTCGTTTAAGAGCTATGCTCCTTCACAGGGTATATTCGTGTTTGGTCTAACAATTATCAGATTTAGATCTAATTTTAGGGTTTTAGAAATTAATTAGTGAATCTGTCATGATAGTCTATGGTTGTAGAGCTGAGCTCCTGCATAGGCTATGCTTGTCGTTATTTACATATTTGTTTCTAAAAACCTATTACCGTTGATTCATGTTTGTGACAGAAACATGTATTAGATCTGTTAATCTTTTGGCTATTGATGATTATGAATCTGATCTATGTCATTATCCCCTAATTGCTTTCACTTATTGTTAAAACTCTCTTTTGTTTAATTTCTGCTATTTTCTTTGTTTTCAACCAATCAAAAGTTAGGGATAACTTGATTGGATTTATTAATAAAATAATTTGGTCCCAGAGTTCGACACCCTCTACAACGATCCTTGTTGTTTAGGAAAGACGAACGAATTTTACAGTTGTTTACAATTGTTTGATTTGTTCGCAAACAAATTTTGGCGGCGTTGCCGAGGACCAAAATAATTTTATTTTTAAATCCTTCGGGTTATATTTTTAGTTTTCTTATAAGAAAAATTATTAGTTTTATTTTTTTTCTTTAGTTTTATTTTTATTTTTAGTTTTTCATTAAAAAACGAAAAAAAATTATGAATAAAGTGTCATTTTGTTTTGTAGCATAGACTGGAAAAAATAAAATAAAAAAAATCTTGTTAGTTGATTTGGTATTTAATCAGTGATACCATAATCTACAAAATAAGGAAAAAAAATATTATTATCAGACTTTGTTTTCAGTTTATTTCCCTGTTTTTCATTGATTTCTTTCTGATTTTTCTACAAATCTCTTTCCTTTTACAATTCTTACAATAAAAAAATCCTTTTGAACTTCTTTTCCTTTCTGGCCAAATTTCTGTCTTCACACCGTCAATTTCCATTGAACTGCATCCACAATTTCACCAAACTCTTTGCTACAACCTGCTCCTGATCATCCAACAATTTAGTCTAGCGTCATCGACAATTCTCGAGTCCAACCAACCTCCCTCTCACAAATTCATCAACGCAACAACATACCTGAAATCAAATTCCTGGAAAACTGCATCCATCTCAACATCAACAAATCACTTAGAAAGAAAAACTAGTTGATTTGAAAGCCAACTTCTTCCTCGCAAATACACAAATTCATCTTCAATACTGAATCCTTCCACCAGACTACATCATCTTCAACCTCCAAACACCCCATAACAGCATTCACAAACTGTAATTGAACCACCTTCCTTGCCATGCCATCTTGGATCTGTCTGAAACCAAGATCCGAACTCCATCAACTTTGAATTCTCAAACCATACCCTCCATTTCTGACTCCTGCAACAGCCCTATCAACTTAGCTCTTCAGTCCAACCCTTCGCATAATCAAACCGCATCCAAACCCAGATCTCACACAGTCCACCGTTCCATTCATCCTTCATTGATAACCAACAACATACCACTTCGCCCATCAGCTCCGTGAGAACCCCAATCGCAGAATCAACAATTTCTGCACCACCAGTAATACCCTCCAACATGCAACCCAATCGGACTCCTGAAATCCAGGAGCATCTCCACGCCTTCACATCAAAGATCCGATTCGAAATCACAAAGCCGAATCGCCTGAACCCGGAACAACAAGCATCGAAACACGGAGGTCAAGATCGGAACCCACTCTTCACCAAAGACAGCCAATCCAATTCAAAGCAATTGAAATCCAGTTTAGAAATAGAAAACTGATTAATTGGTTGATCGTGATTTTGGTTTCTTAAAAAAAATGAGGCGGAGTGATTTGTTGCTTTGACTTGTGTTTCTATGGGTATTTATTTCCTGTTTCAAATTCTTTTTGTGAGGAAACCCTTTGTACGATATGGTCTAATGAAAGGGTTGAATTGAGTCTAGTTAGTTTGCTTAGATTGAGTTAAGTGTTGGGACCTGAGTGCTATTGTTTCATGACAAAATAGACGTCATTAGTTTTGAATGAGTCTAGTTAGTTTTTCTTGAGTTTGTTGAGTTTAGGTAGTTTTGCTTATTTTAGTCTAGTCAATTTGCTTAGTTTTCTTTATTTTAATTTAGTTTGTTTTGTTTTATTGCATCTAAAATAAAATCGAAAACAGGTACAGTGGCAATTTGAAAAAGGTCTTAAAAAAAATTCGGGCTCCTAGCCCGAACCCGTGCCGCAGCGCAGTCAAACAAATAATAGGAGGGGACAACAATAAAAAGCAGCGGACTATTCAGTGTTGAAGCGGTTGCACACCAAGTGGGGTGTGAACGCGCTAGCGCGACTCAACTGCACTGGACGGACTGCCGATCAAGGTGAGTATTTTCTAACTCTACAGGGATTGCTGCTGCAAATAAAAAATTATATATAGACATTGCTTGTAAAAATCTTCTGTAGGGCATCGGCTTGCTTGTAATTTTTTTTTTTGACTGTTCTGAGACTGTTCATTCTGTGACTGAATATTTTGCCTGTTGATGTGTGGTTTAAAATTTTAAAACGAACGTGGTATTAATTGAAAAGTTTATTTTTGAAATCGAATTGAGGATTCCCCAAAGCTCATAGGACAGAATATTTGTTAAATTGACAATTAGGATTGATACTCTCTGAGGTGTCTAAGGAACGGTAGAGTCTAGAACTCAAACAGGTTCTTAAACCTTTAGTTGTGTTTCTACGGTGATTCGTTGCACACTGATAATCCCTGTCCGAACCTGGCCCAGACTTGTATTCATATAATCCGAATTTGTTAATTTTAACAATTTTTTTTAGAAGCTTCTTGAAAATGTCCCAATTCCCTTTTTCCAACGGATTTTACGATAGTTGTGAAAATCAATATAATCCATATAATTTTACACCAAATTCATATGGATATTTTAATAACAACTTTTGTACAAACAATTTGGATTTTATGCCACCGACTTTTCAAAATACTCCTGATTGTACACCACCAAATTTTCAAAATGATGATCAACCCTCAACTCTTGAAACACGTATTGAATCTTTACTTGAATTGAGCATACAACAAAATCAAGAAATAAATGAATGGTGTAATTCATACATGTGCAACAATTCAAGTGAAAGTTTTCGAAATAATCAAAATCCGATTTCACCTTCAAATTCCAAAAATTTTGATTATAACCCTTGTCAATTCAGTTTTGAACTCCAAAATGAATTTCAAATTCAAAATGGAAATGTAAATCATTTTTCAAATGATTTTGGCAATGGGAATAATTTCAATTGTGGTGCTAGTGAAAACTTTTGTTCTCAACAATTTCAACTTGAAAATTCCCGTGTAAATAACTATAAATTTGATTTTGTTGAGCAAACAAATGAAATTGACGACTACTTGAAGTTTCATGAGAAACAAAATCAAATCCAAATGTGTGACAAATCGAACGATAATCCACCTTTGCCCACAATTAATGATTTTCAACTGACAACTTTTGAAATCGATGAAAATCTCAATGAAGTTGTTGAAAGCTCTGTGATTGATTTGAATTTAAATTCTTTTGAAAACAAAGACGTCAATCTTCTATTCGATCTTCCTCTCTCAAATTATGAAAATTTTGAAAATTTAGCAACTTTAGATTATCAATATGACAAAAATGATAAAGTTGTTAACAACTGTTTACGTGAGGACGATTTTGATGAGCGAAAACTTCTTAAACTGATTGACGATGATCTTGTTGGGTCTGAAATTGAAAATGAAACATTTGAAAACTTTGAAATTCTTGAGGTTGAAAACAATGGGACCGTTGAATGTGATCTCAAACATGATGACGATTTTTCTGAAATTGTTGAAACTCCTTGCGACCTGATCGTTTCAACTGAACCTCACTATAATCACTTGTTTTTCAATGATAAATTTCTGCAGTATATGAACTCTTTCTGGAATAACACTGTTTTTGAGAAAATACGATTTCGAAATTTTCTGAAAATTCATTTGTTTGGTTTTGATTTTAGGTTTATGAATGAACCTTTCGTGAACAAAATTTCAAGTACCAAAGCAAAACTGAACAATATTTCTCAAAACAAGTGTGGGGGTGAGAGTGATGTGCACGTCTCTCAATTTATACATCATCTGAACAAATCGAATTTTGTTTTTGAAACTTTTACTGAACCCTAGCTCACTGACTTCTCTTTAGTTGCTATAGAAATTCAATTCGATTTTCGGATCAATTGTAAGCTCAAAATTTTAAAATTAGCAACTCAAACTTTTGAAAAAACCAAATTTGTTTTTCCAAATCTGTCACGTAATATACAATCCTTTATGATTTGGTTTTCTGTGCTTCAGCTGTGTCCCATAAGCTTAATGAGGCTGATCCATTGGTCCATTGTGGACCGGTTCATCTATTCGATGACTGCGTATTTTCTACACACACATCCGGTAAGCCGTGCTGACCCTCTTATTTTTATTTCCCTTTCACTAAGATATGTCTGATTTACGACTGTGAGGACACATTCACACTCAAGTGTGGGGGGGATTTACATTACATCAGCAATCAAATTTTATGAAGTAGGTCATTCATTGAACAAGGATTAACTGAAATTCATAAATAACACCTTGGTTCTTGTTTGATAAGTTGAATTGTTGGGTGATGGGAATGAACATTACTTATTCATTGAGTCGTAATGTGTCTTTTTAAGATGCTAGCTTGAGACTGTGCGGACGTTAGTTGTGTTCTGGAGTAAGCGTGTCAACCTTTGTTATACATGTTAGAATGTGCAAGTAAAAATAATCAAAAAAAAAACAAATAATAATGATTTCGCACTTACATTTGTTGGATTTTCTGAGTTCGTTTTCATGCATAATATTTTTCTCACTCAAATTTTCACACTCGTAAGTTCTAAAATCCACTTGGCCCAATTAAGGAGAAATGACTCATTGTAGCATTCTTCTTCGATACCCCACATTATTCAAACCCAAGTTTTAGTCGAATTACATCCATGTTTCGACAAGTTTTTCTTATATTGGTATACTTAAGAACCGTGTACTGATTTATTTTCAAAGGTTTGAGAAACGTCACTTTTTATACCAATATTACACCACCCACTCCGTACTTGTTTTAAGGTAGGATAACCATATACCACATCTTATTTTATATGGGTTATCTATCTTACGAAACTTTGCTTATCATTCCTTTCAGCTTTTTGTATAACATTAATCCATACTTGTGTGTTGAATTAAGGTTATAGAAGTCGAGTAACTAGGGCACAAAACTTTCCTTTCATGAAGTGTTGGTAGTAGAGGAGGAATCAAATGAAATCATGTACGTCATCATTCCATCTCCATTCATCATTCATCATGCAAAAGAAAAAAAGAAAAAAGAAGAAAAAAATATATATAAAAGAAAAAAAATGAAATAAAGAGAGTGTCTCTCTGAATAAAATAGTCATTCATCATTCTTGACTATAAAGCATCCATTTCCATTCCATCCACATCCATTCTACTGTACTTGGAAGTGAGGATTGTAGTAAACGAGATGAAAGGAAATAAAAATGTTCATATGTGCCTTAGTATTACTTTATCTTTTGTAGCTTGAAATTCAACTAATACACTTGCCCTCTTATCTATAATATTTTTAGAACTTACAAAATTTTCCTTCATCAATGCATAACTCATATCCAATACATTACAGTTACATTGGTGCAAAATTATTCAAAAAAAAAGAAGAATAATGAAATGATTGGGTGCACATTGTCGATGTGTAGAACTTTGGTTGACACCACGCTCTTAACCTTCAAGACAATTACAGTGTTATCAAGGAATTACGATTCAGCTTGAAAAATTTTGTTCATTTTTGCACTAATTATGGGACGGACAATTTGGGGCTAAACCGTTATTATTGAAGTTAGGTGAAATCCTTGGAATGTGAAAGACCTTAAATATATTGTTTGATTAATCCGCGTACATAAGACGCTTTGGATTTTGTGGGTAGTATCCGCTGAAAACCCTCACGAGACAACACTCATCCTACTGGGGACACCCAGAGGTTTAACGGCTTGTTGCATACGCTAAATGCAATCGTGTTTCCTACGAAAGTGTGACATATCTTAGTTTAGTTTATTCGAGGACGAATAAAAAGATAAGTGTGGGGGTATTTGATATACACGTAAATGTGTATATTTTATCCGCATATTTATCTTATTTTATCTTTTAAATAATTGATATTGTGTATTTATAGCTGTGTTTTCAGATTGTTAACAAGAATCATGGTTTAGAGCATTTGATGAATAAAGCATGAAGAATTTGCTGAAAAAGAGTGAAGTTAAAATTACTTAAGCTTGAAGAGTTTAAAGCTTGAAGAACGGTTGCAAATAAAGTTTAGTTGGGTAGATTTGGCTCACTAAAGACTTATATTGTGTTCACATTGGCTCAATTGCAGACCATTTCACTCATGTAGCGTTCACATTAGCTCCTTTGCAAGGCTTCTCATTCATGCACTGCACGCGTTCACACTGGCTCACTTACAAGGCCTCTTACTCTACAACCCCGTTCACACTAGCTTATGTGTTATTTGGGCTAATTCTTTAGTCCCACATTGTGGAATTTGCCAAGTCGCCTTTGTCATATCAGCTATAAATACACTTTATCTCATTCATTGTAAAACACACTTAGTTTTATTCTGTATTCCTCTGCTTGGAATAAAACTCTTCTCCTTCTCTTCTCTGTTGTTATTTTATTTTATTTATGTTTATGTTATTTATTTTCTTTTTCTCATTTTCTTTAGTTATGTCTAGCTAATCCCCTTTGATTAGGGGGTGATGACGCTAATAGATATGATTCGATATGAATCACATAGCCAAAGGATGAGGAATTCAAGTATATAGATCTAGATCTGAACCAGGAGTTAGATCTGAACCTTAATATCCTGTGTCGGTTAAGAGCTATGCTCCTTCACAGGGTATATTCGTGTTCGGTCTAACAATTATCAGATTTAGATCTAATTTTAGGGTTTTAGAAATTAATTAGTGAATCTGTCCTGATAGTCTATGGTTGTAGAGCTGAGCTCCTGCATAGGCTATGCTTGTCGTTATTTACGTATTTGTTTCTAAAAACCTATTATCGTTGATTCATGTTTGTGACAGAAACATGTATTAGATCTGTTAATCTTTTGGCTATTGATGATTATGAATCTGATCTATGTCATTATCCCCTAATTGCTTTCACTTATTGTTAAAACTCTCTTTTATTTAATTTCTGCTATTTTCTTTGTTTTCAACCAATCAAAAGTTAGGGATAACTTGATTAGATTTATTAATAAAATAATTTGGTCCCAGAGTTCGACACCCTCTACAACGATCCTTGTTGTTTAGGAAAGACGAACGAATTTTACAGTTGTTTACAATTGTTTGATTTGTTCGCAAACATTAACGTCAACCATTAAGCAACCATAGGCATCCAAAGCGTCCAATCAACCAATTAAATTTAATTATACGAATTTAGCACATCCTAATATTTCAGAAATGTGTGAGAATTAATTCACCTTTATTTCGGTCGACGGTTCGTGCGTTGCTTCATTTAATTTTAAATAGTCATTTAAAATTAAATGAGAATCTGACTGCTTCTGGTCCTACCCGGAACTACTCAGTATCGTAGTATTTGTTGTTACGATCGCATCGCTTCCGGTTTCATGTGATTCTGCGATTGTATGGAGTAATTACATCTATTATAAGTTCATCGATTATTAATGCTGAGTAAATTAATAAATTAAATCCTAATATAAATCCCCATCAACTATAACTAACCTTTAATTAAAATTTTACCTTAATACCTTTGTTAATCATCACGCGGCTCCCCCTAGATTGTGAAATATTGACACAACCCTTGAATCCCATTCGAAACACACGAAAGAGCTTCCCAGGACAATTCCTTCATACGTTCTCTTCTTTCTTTCTCGCGCATATATTTTCCCTTTTTTATTTCTTTAAATATAAAGGCCCAAAGCCCCATATCAGGTTCACAGCCCATGCCCAAACCACCTTTCCCGGCGTCTTTCTTCCCCAACTATTCCTTGCTGAAGCTTCTACAGTTCTACTCCCATATTTCTTGTTTCGTTCCAGTAAAAACATACCTCCCGAAAGCACCACGTCCATGCTGTTCAACACCACTCCATTTGTTACCATCACTCTCCACCGAAAACTCCTTCACCATGTTTAAACAAAACCTGTACTGCGCCTATTTTCTACCTTGTGTATTTCTTCAGCTTTTACATGATTAGCTTACTAACCCCGTATCCTTCCTCTTTAACCCAATGCCTCGTCAACGCCACTTCATCGGGGTCCGCCCTACCGGAACCACTTCTGACAAACGTTGATTCTCCACCTGTACACATGGACGCAACCCCTATGTTCTCCAGTTTTTTCCCTTTGCAAACGGAATACCTCCTTATCGCCATGTTGTACACAAAAATAAAAACCAATGGCCGACAGTAACTCTCCTCCCAACATCACGTGACTTCTCCTTTGTCTCTAAAATGAAACCGTTTTACCTCCCAAACTCCATATTCCCACCTTCTTAGTACCCATTCCCACCTTCTGCTTCCTTGTCTCAAAACCAACGAATGCTGCAGTGTTCCACCGACGATCCAAGATCCTCCACAACATCTGCTACCAGACTCGACTTCGCCAAGTCTTCCCGGAACCGCTCACTCCTGACTCCACATCAGATCCGAAACTGAGTGCATCAGCGTGATGCGCTTCCATCCCTGATCCCCAACGGATCCGCTCTCACACGATTCGGTTTTGTATTGGATTACTGAAAAGAGGCAGAGCGTGTCTATTGAGATATATATATATGAAGAGGTTTGCTATTTGAGAGGGTGAAGAAAGGGTGCATATATTTTATTTTTATATATTTTTTATTTAAAGAATGGAGCTGCCATTAAAATGTTGTTGTAACAAAGATTAGAAGCTGCGTGATGGACAAATGGAGGAATGCTGCATATTTATAATGGGAGATGCCTTGGTTGGCACGGTGAAGGTAGTTTGGCAATCAAGGCATCGATGGTTTGGCCATCACGGTTAACAGGGTAGGTACGTGTGTAGAGCCGGAGAGGTAGGTTAGCTATTTGATTTTGATCGGCTAAGTATATAGACTTGCTGTGTATAAATATATAGGTTATCAGCAGCTTATATTTTCAATTGTGTAGGCTGTCCTATAGATGGTTTTTATCCCGTGCGTATTTTGGGTTGGCAGGAAAGTGATAATTCAAGCTAAAATCTTAAGACAACAATGTTAAATAGTGGAGTACAATCTTCCCATGTGACCGTGTATTTTAGGTTTGTAGAAAGATAACGGGTCGCCTTAGTGAGGGGTTATGTTGTGCAAAGTTTTCAAAATGATTTGCCAAATGTTGTTTTGATTCGTACAGACAAAGATTTAATATAAGTCCTTTTCAATTTTAATATGTGATGCAACATTTTCAAGAGGCGTTTTCTTTTATTTAAGTTTTGAGAAGACCAGCGATATTTTAGTTTTAAAGTTAACATACCATGCTATATATAACTTTGTCCGCATACGATTTGCTATCGACAAAAATAAAAATACCGTCACGCTCAGCAGTGTGCCACGATCCCAAATATATAATAATATCGGTGGTTTAACTTATATTGTGATACCTCAAAATGTTGATATAGGGTGCAAAATACTCCAAACAAAAAGTAGCTTATTTTATGAAATAAAAATTTCAGTAAAATTCTAAAAATTAAATTATGACTACGCCTTAAAGGACTTGTCCAAATTCGAAGTCAATATTTAATTATATTTAAATAAATCGTTATGGCGTATAAACGATTCCACATCAACTATTTTGAAATTTGATTTAGACGTAAAATAAAATCTACAGTACGAAAACTCGATTTTTCTCTTCCATTAGGAAAATATTATCAACTAAATTCAGACGCTTCTTGTTTCACCGAAATCCGACTTAACACAGATTCAGTATAGTCAATTGAAGTTGAAATTCAATTTTACGAACTATCGCGCTGTTTCGAGTTCGTTTTAAATTAAATATAAATATAAATGCTCAGTCGTCGTTTAATTAACAATTTCGATATTGAATCTCATAAGTAGTTCAAATAAAATATTTAAAATAAATTTAAATATTCGAATCAAATAGACGGAAAATCCAGGTCGTTACATTATGTTTGCATTTGGTCAAAATGAATGACAAACATGCAAATGTACCGTATCACAGAAAAACAAGATACTAAAGATAAACTATTTTATTCATACAGTGCAGGTTTATACAAGGAAACTGTCAAAAGACGCGAGGGTTGCTCTCGTCATGATAACAGCATGTCAGCGGAGAACAAAATTGATAAGACTGAGTTACATATACTTAGACTTGGGGGAGATTTTGGATTCCTTGGTGGCTCTGAGACTGGCTTTCTCCTCTTTCTCAGCCTCGGTGAGAATACGTTTCTTTCTAACTTTCTCAACTAGGGATATATTTGGATCAATTGGAGTTTGTCGACTCAAACTCCCAGTTATTGACCGGGTAGATAGCTTAACTATTAGTCACGATTGAGGAGCAATGGCCCAGAGAGGATCAACATTAAGAGGCTCTTATTTTTCGGCCTTGGCCTTTAAAAGCGCATCTTTCATTGCCTTCATTTCAGCTAAAGTCATGTCATCAGCCTTATCTGATCCTCCAGTTACTACTGCATCATCATCTTCCTCATTCCCATCATTACCATCATTTTCTTTCAGAGCATCTATCATATCCCCATCTTTGGGGGTCTCAGTGCTAGACGATGTGAGGGCCTTGTCAGTAACCTCTTCTTTTTTCTCCTCGGCCTTCTCAGCAGACTTTGCATCGATGGCTTCTTCTGGTTGATCATCATTCTTCTCCGTTGTCTTTGCACCTACAGGGCGAGAAGTAACAGTTATTAGCTCAGGAGAAAAAGCATGCTCCACAATTGTTTGTCCAACGATCTGAAGGAAGGTTGAAATAGCTCGAACGAATTGAGGTGAAAAGGTAGAGATACATTCTGACGATTTTTCCACGTGAGCAGTGGGAGTCTCTGAGGTTGTTTTAATGATCAGGGATAGGAGAAATGCTTAAGGAAGCCCTGGATTCTCGGGATTGCATCCCTCCAATTCAGTAATCCTAGTAGTAGCGGATGAAGATCCACTTTCAATAGTATGTTTTCCTTTAAGTTGGCACCTCTCCTCCCTCATAGCAGCAGCGATGAGCTTACGCACTTCAGCCAAGCATACTGTCTCCTCACCCCTCAAATACTTCTCCATGAGTTTACCCTCATCAGTAGGGTCTACCTTGATCTCTTGTTTTTCCTATTCGACCACTGATCCTATACATAAACCAGAGTGGTGGGGTTGTTTTTGATCCATGCAATATCTTGATATCGGATCACCTGAGCAAAGAATCCCATCATGTTCTCAAAACTCTCATTCAACTCTTTTTGGGCTTCTACAAGCTGTGCATTGGTCTTCTTGGTAGATTTTAAAGCTATAACAACATTCCCCTCGGCAATAGTTGCCCTTGTCCCAGCCTCCGTCAACTTGGCCTCTAGCTCTGTATTCTTTTTCTCCATCTCTGCTTTCTCCTGTTCAAAACGAGTACAAGCCAGCTTCGCCGTGGTGCTTTCAGACTTAGTATCCTTGGCTTGCTTCTTTAAGTTTATGCGCTCCTGGCTATGGGACTCAAGCTCGGTGTTGTAACGTTGTTGTAATTCTTCATTTTGCTTCTTATAATTATCCACGTCACGTTGTGCAAGATCAAATTTGGCTTGAGAATCCTCGAGATCTTTCTTGGAATTTTCTATGGCCTTTGCATCATATTCAGCATTACCCTTCATGTTTTTAATATCGGCCAGCAGGTTCTTAATAATCTTGGACAAGGTCCACGAATATTTCTTCATCTTTTTGTATTGAGTATCTGCATCATCAATCTTTGCCTTAACTTTTGTTGCCCAGTTGGAGTCTAATGGCTTAAGAGCTGAAACAAAGTGCATGTTCCCAAAGTGATGCTCAGGGAAATGCTTTTTCAAAAGTTCCAATTTCGGTTTATTCTCATCGCCAAGTATGATCGGCCTTGTTGTAGTAGCATCAATTTTTCGGGCTTGGATGGTACAATAGATATTTTTCTTTTCTCCGCTTCTTTGCTCGGCTCTTTTTGTTTCTCTTTTGGATCAGAGCCTTTCTTCGAGGATTTTTTGTAATGAGTTTTCTCTTTAGTTGAAGTAGGAACCTTGGGAGCATGTTTATCTCTCTCGCGATATATAGAATGGCTCTTATGTTTGTTTGAGTCTATACGATGTCGGAGATCGAAAACGAGAAGATCGGTAAGGCTGAGGGGGCCGGTTCCTCTTGTCGTCTATGCCCGACTTTCATATTGATCATGCCCTGCACCAGAGTCAGTCGAGGGCATGCTCGAGTGGACATCTCTCATATAGTAGCGGTGACCTGTCATTTTTCCTGCAAAGCGATACAAGTTAACATTAGAATCAAGATTGATATAGAGCACAAGTGCAGTGACGTGCAGTGCAAGTGCAGTGCATATATCCTAAGTGATTCCCCCCAATAGACCATAGCCTGGAGTTAGGCCTGTATGCACAGTTTCCTCGACTTTCACGGGGGTAACGTCTTCCTGAAAGGTGTGAGAGAGAGAGGATCTCTGCCAAAATCCCCGTAAGTATAAATGGCGTTAGGCAGGGGAAGTTCCCCTAAACCCTAGTATGTACAATCATCCATATGAGAATCATCACCTTGGGGCATGATTGATGGTAGCTCTCTTGGTGAAGTCGGTCTTTTAGGTGTAGCTGCATCCTCAGGAGTGATTAATTTATCCCTATCTTTGGCACCTATGTTGGCTAATATATCGTCTTGGGTCGAAGTAGGTGAAGGACTCTTTTGAGGCATAGTTGGATCTTTCGAGCTCTCTCCCTTCTCAGGTAATGTTTCAATTGGCCCCTCAACTTGGGGTATTTAAATATAGGGACCTTCTCCGTGGCATATGCTACGAGTGATAGCAAGTAAGCGATGGCGTGAAGATACTCATCCACTAGACAGTCTCCGATGGTTAGAAATTTTTGATTACCATTGAGCAATTGGTTCAAACGATCTAAATACACCTAATGTACTTCCTGTTTCGGGTTAGGGACTGCAAGTGAAAGTGAATGACAGTCAATACATGTACAATAGTTGCGCAAATGTGTACAATACTGAAATCAAAAGAATACAAGATTAGTAGGAAGTAAAGCATTGTGGAAAGTAGTCATATGTTCATTAAGTCCAGAAGGTTCAATTCAGAAGGCTCTATCCTAACTGTTCACGATTTCACAAGCTATATTTAATTTTGGTTAACCTGATTAGAGCATGCTTATGTTTCATATTGAATGTCATTGGATCGGTTCGAAAGCTTATGTCTCAAGCGGATCGGTTCGGATGCATACGTCTCAAGCGGATCGGTTCGGATGCATACGTCTTAAGAGGATCGGTTCGGGGATATATGTCTCAGACCCACCGATCCGAACTGAAGTTGTATACATTGTTCCAATCACTCAAGCCTTCCCTATTGCGCCTTAAACCAATCCTACTCTCCCATTTACATCTCCTTCTTCCTCTTTTCCACTCCTTCGAAAGCAACAGGCCCAATACTCTCATAGGTTCATTTCTGATGAAGTGTTTGTGAATTAATATCCTCCGCGCCAACTTAGATTGCCTCCACCATTTCCTCAAGGTGACGAGTGAGCTACCAACAATGATGACATATCAAGTGGCCTCGATTACATCATTAACATTGATTCGATGAAAAAAATAGGGAGTGTTACGTGAATCCAAAAAGTACACATACGAGATTGAAGGCTAAGTTGCACGAAATCATAAATTCAAACCTACCTATGTGTGAATACAGGTTTCGAGGTAAAATTGATAAAGGGGAATTAGGGTTTTTCTCAGAGAAACAAGGGTTGAGAGTGCGGCAGTAAAAAAGGTAAAAACAGGTGAAAGATGATTGCCTTATATAGATGATACTAAGGGCTATTCGTATTCCTTGAAGTGATAAGTTATTCGAGCCATTGGTCCCCAAAGCAAAGACGGCCCAGAGAGCGGCCTGTTCGAATGTACAAATGGATCAAATAAGCCAATCCGATCCGCTATTTAAGCCTTAAACCGAGGTAATAGGAATGGGTTCGGGCCAGTTTAAGAACAAAGGGAATTCATACGAATTGTTTAAGGGTGAAAATTGCAAAGTTTACTTGGAAGAAGCACTTGAGCCTTAAGTAAAATCCTGGAATTTTCGAAAGATAACAGAAGAAATCCCAGATCTTATGGTATATTTATAGATCCCACAAATACCAAAAGATACAACTCCGTGAAATGTCACAACTCTATGAACGGATGGATGCAGCTATTGAATGACACTGATCCAGAAGCAAATAATTTGACTATTTCGAAGTACGTTTTATCTTCGATAAACGCGTGATTCGAGGGAGCGATATGTTAGCCTACTTTGTGGTTAGGCTACACAAAGTTAAAGAATTAATCGATGGTTGTATTCAAGAGAAGAATGCATAGCAGGGATCCAAATCGAATCGGTGCCCTCAAACCGAGACCCTCTCTCTATTACACGCAAGCTAAGAAGATCAGTTCCAGATAACCTGCTTAGGTCGGTTTGGTATGCAAATGTCTGATCCGAACCCTATTCTCTCAACCGATACGAACCAAGGGTCAAAACAACAGCAGTTACATCCCATTTTCCTTCAAATTCGGAGCAGTTATATTCCACTATCCCATGTTCTCAATGTGTTGTCATCATCTTGGAGCACCCGAACCCGAAATGGGCGGAATTGACCCCACGTGGACTCCGAACTGGATAGGTTTTCATCCTATAAATAACCCATAAAACACCATTTCAAGGGATCTTTTGGCAAAATCATCACTCGTACTCTCATACCAGCGAATTTCACTGTTTCATTCAGATTATACCCAAGCTTTTGGAGTATAGTTTCACAAATCGAAGAGAGATTATCAATTGTATAAGTGAGACTGAGTGCAAATTAACATTGTATTTATATTTGAATCATCAATCAAAGAAGTATAAAATGGACGTAGGCTCTTTAACGCTGAACCACTATAAATCTGGTGTTCTCGTTGCCTTTCTTTCTATTTTATCTAAAATTATTGTTCAATTGGCTATTAGGACCACTTTTTGGTCTAACAGCATACGTTGACACATAGAGATTTTAGAAGTGGTACGTGGAAGCCCAAGGTATGATATGGTATTATTATTGTTGCTTAAACCAGTTTTCTCTGGAATGACACTGATTTGATTCTCATTTAAGCCTGCAAATTTCAAATCTGATTTCTCGAGATTCATTTTAGCCTAATCATCTCATAGAAGCTATGAAGAGTCTCAAAAATGGTTTCAACAGTTTACAAAGTAGGGTTACAGAAAATGACAAGGTCGTGTGCAAACATAAGAGAAGAGATTCTAGGTTGATGACACATGGGATGCATTTGGAATAGGTCACTTTTAACCTTTTTATTGAGCATTTGAGTTAAAGCTTCCACGATAGTGATAGATAAATTTGCAGATAAGGGATCACCTTGTCTAATACCTTGTTTACTCCCAAAAATACCAACTGAAGCTCCATTCAAGATTATGGAGAAATAAGCAGAAGTGATACAAGAATATATTCATGCAATCAAGTGGGTGGGAAAATTCATGTACCCTTAGATTCTAACAAGTGAATCCCATTGTAGCATGTCAAATGCTTTCATAACATCCAATTTAAACATAGCTCTAAGCGTAGAATTTCTGATTGTATAACCATTTAGTAGCTCATGTGAAACAAAAACATTATCAAGTACGTCTCTTCCTGGTAAGAAGGCTAATTGGTGTGGTGAAATGATAGAGGGGAGAACTTTTTTGAGTTTGGTAGCTATGATTTTAGATATACACTTATAGATAGTGTTACAGAAAGATATAGGCCTAAAATCAGTGGCTTTGGAAGAATTTCTAATCTTAGAAATTAGAGCTATGTTAATAGTATTAAAGGATTGGAACATACTTGCCTTTTTGAAGAAATGCTTCATAGATTTACACACATCAGTGTGTACTATATGCCAACAAGAAAAGTAGAAGCAAGCATTTAAACCATCTGGACCACTTGCTAAATTTCTATTAAGAGAAAACATTGCTTGTTTCACTTCATCCTTGCCTAATTCAAAAGAAAGCATATTGAAATCTATACTTGAAAGTTAAATTTCTATTAAGAGAAAACATTGCTTGTTTCACTCCATCCTCACCTACTTCAAAAGAAAGCATATTGAAATCTATACTTGAAATTAGGAAATATATATGGATCTATCAAGTCAAGCTTAGGAGAGAAGTTAACTTTATTGCCAAAAAGTTCAAAAAAGTGTATAAAAAAAGCTTCTTCCACTTCATACGGAGTACTAGTTATTTTACCATTCTTATCAACTACGTTCACAATATTTTCTTTGCACTGTTTATCCTTGAGAGTAGCATGAAAAAATGCAGTATTGTTGTCACCTTCTACCTTCCATTTAATTCTTGTTTTTTGTTTAGTTATTGAATCCTTTAAACGCAAGGTATCTTGGTATCGTTTGGTTATATAACACTCCATATTAGATTGTGCAGCATTTGTAGGGTCCCCCATCACAATTATTTGAATTTCTTGAAGATTGTTTCTCCAATACACACTCTGTTTGTTTCCATTCGCATACTTATCTTTAACCCAGTCCCTTAGCTTATACTTAATTGCCTTCAGTTTGGCCTGCAAAACAAACAAGGGGTTTCCAAAAGTAGGTATCTCCCAAACTCCTCTAACAAACTCAAGGAACTCTGGTTCATCAACCCAATTATTAAAAAATTTAAAACTTGATTTACCTATCATGTCAAGCTCACTTAGGTGTAGGATTATAAGGGAGTGATAAGATAGAATATGGGGGTTTGGTTGCAAAATAAGGCAGGCCATTTTGTGAAGGAGTTCGTGTTGCAAAATTCAAGGTCAATAAGAGAGAAGGTTCTTGGTTCAAGCCTTTTTATTATTCCAAGAGAATGGCATACCAACACATTTGATGCTAATGAGATCAGCATCCTCAATGGTGTTTTTGAGAGGTAAATTTTCAGTGAGAGATAAGGCATTTCCACCACTTCTTTGAGATACATCATAATAGCAGTTGAAATACCTAGTATGAACCAGGGGGGATAGTTTGTCTGAGGGAAGGAATTGTTTTAAATAAGGCTTGTCTAATGAGACAGGAATTGGCAGTATAAATGAAGGTAAGGTAATGTGAAGTTATATCAAGATGGTTAATGGCATGGCAGTGAATCATTTGGTCAGGGGATATAGAAGGGTTCAATTGAATTTCATTTGGGTTATAAAGAATCAAAATTATTCCATAAGGAGCTTTATTCAAGTTATGCACAAATTTCCATCTAGGATTGATATATTTGGCAGTTCTTAATGTCAACTGAAGGTTGAGTTTAGTTTCCACAATGGCAAGTACACTTAACTTATATTCAGATATCAAGTATTTACATTGATCCATCTTAGCATCATGTGGCATCCCCTAATTTTCCATACACCAATTGTTTTCACCGTAGTTTAAACAAAAGGGGGAGGGAACCTTTCTCTTTCAAACTCCTTAACCGATACATTCTAGAACCAGAATTAGGAGTGTTGAGACTTTTCCCAGTGGATAAATCAGTTGGAGGAACAAGGGGGAATGAATCAATAGGAGGAGCTGTGTATGCTGAAGGTGGATGGATGTGTGAGTAAGTGTTCAAGTTTGGCACTATCCGAGGAGTTTTGGAAGTGTTAGGGTTGTTTTCTTATGTATCAACTTGCACTAAATTCTGTTGCACTGAAACTGGTTGAATTGAACTTGGATGCTCGGTTATGTTTAGGTCAAGTATGATTGTTTGGGATGTAGGGTTGTGAATGCAATCATAAATAAGGTTTGAGATATTATGGTGGGGTTGTGCATGCACATTGGGGGTATCAAGTTCAAACTCATTAAAAGCTCCATTATTTCCAACTACATTTATATTCCTTTCATTCATTGTGACTTCTGCATTAACTTCCAATACTTCTTTCATGTTCTCTGTTTCATTTCTTTTTTCTTTACTTTTCTCCTTCAAACTGCTTTGCAACATTGTTTCTTTGATAATTTCGTACAATTTGTCCTCTTCCTCTTTTTCTTCTAATATCTCACTTTTACTAGCTGCATGATACTTTTCCTCAATGATCTCAAATGGTTGTACATTTTTCCTTTGTAGCAGTTCCTGAAAAGTAGGCACTACAAAGTCACCTAAATCATTATGGTCCATATCCTCAAATTCTTCATTGTTCGATTCATTTTCAGCATTCATATTTGCTTCTTGTTCTATCTCACCTTCCTCTAAGACATTAAAACTATTGCTTTTTTCAACTTCTTGAACTGATATTTTACTTTTAGCAACCCAATGCCTTTTTTGATTGATTCTGTTTTAATTAAGCGGCGCTTTGCTTCTTATTTGCTCTCTCACTTCACCCACTTTCCTTTCAAACCCTCTACTACTTTCTCCTCTCACGTTAGAGGGTTTAACTTCCACTTTGTCACAGTTATCACTCACATGACCAAACAAGTTACATTCATTAAAAATATCAGGCTTCCACAGATATTCCACATAGATTCTTTGCACTTCACCTTCCACCGTTTCAATTAGAAAATCATTTACAAGTTCCTTATTAGGCTTCACTTCTATCAAACACTTAGCATCTAAATTCTTTGTCTACTCTCGGTCATTTCATCCATACACAGAAGTTTTCCAAGCATACAACTAATTCAGTTTATACCAAAATTAGATCAAGCAAAGATGGGAATATTATAAAGCTTAACCCAAACCGGAACTGAGTGAACATTACCACATACATTACTTATCGAGGGGTCGTATTGGTTGATTATGACTAGCTTGTTGTTCATGAATATTGGATTAGCCTAAGGTATCCTATTCCTATCATCACTGCACGTATAATCAAAATGAAGCAAGACTCCGACCAATTTTACCTTAACCGAACCCTTGAGTTTCCAGATAGAATTAATCTTTGTCACTACAACAGTGAATGAGAGCAGTTTATCCAGAAAGAACCCAACTAATTAATCACTTGAAACATCAGTACATGCTTTGGGAACTCCATTTATAATTCTAAGGGTTCCATTAACAACAACATAGGACAGGTCCACGGGCATGTACTTCCCAGCATTATTAGGTTTTTGCTTGAACAATTGAAAGTCCATTGACGTTGGCTACCACTTTATTTGTCTTGGGTATCAGAGGTGGAAGAGGGTTGTTCAGGGAGTTGGGGATTGGGTGTGGATGGAGTATGGTTTGGAGGAATATGCGGCGGGCCTGGAGGCAGAGGTACGATAGGAGGCTCGATGAAGGGATAGATAGGGCGGCGATGGGATTGGGCGGGAAAGGACGAGGAGGGAGAGGGTGAGCTGACATAGGAGATATTTTTATACATTAGGAGTAAAATTCCTTATATTTTATTAAATAAATTGTTATGGTCTATAAACGATTTCATAGAGACTTTCTGAAAATTTGATTTGGACATAACTGAAAATCTATAATACGAAATCTCGATTTTCCTCTTTCATTAGAAATTTAGTATCTAATAAATCTGGAGGGTCCTCGTTTCAAAGAATTCCGACTTATATTGGATCAAGTACGTTCATTTAAAGTTCAAAACGCAAAACTACGAACTGTCACACCACTGCGGGTTCATTTATAATTAAATTATAAATTATACATTCAAACGTCATTTACTAGACGAACTCGTTATAATAATTCAAATCTAACTTAATTAAATACTTCTATATTGTCCAATTTATACATTATTGCAAATTCAAGTAATTCCAACTATTTTGAAATTAATATATTATTTTATTATTTATATTATTAAAATATTTAAAACCATTGAATTCAAGTTATTAAATTCCAATTAACCATTTAAAATAATAAAAAAATTAAATATTGGACCACTAAAATATGGGATGTTACAGTTGTTGCTAAGATTCACCATTTTGGTATCTTGAGTTGTTGCAATGTAATTTCATCTTTGTTGTTTGTTGATGACATCATTATCCTCTCTGATGGGAATCAATGATCCATCTGTCGGTTCCTTTCTTTTCTTCATCTTTACGAATGGTATTTGGGGACAGTTGATTAATGCTTCGAAAAGATGTTTCATTTCTGCCAAGACTATGGATCCAATAAGGATCTTGTGGATCGTGTCTTTTTCTGGTTTCAAGGCTAGCTCTCTTCGTCTTACTTACCTCGGCATCGCTCTTCATGATGTTGCAAACTTAACATGATTTTTTACCCTCTGACTGACAAAGTTAAGGGAAAAATCTTTACATAGAACTCGACTCTCACCTTCCACGCAGGACAACTTGTTCTCATCAAGTTGATACTCGATTCTCCTGTGTTTCATGCCTTCGCAACTATGACGCCAACTTCTTCATTCTTTCACTCTCGTACGCCTTTGGCCTTGTCCTTTTTCTAGGTTAAAAAGGATGATGCAAAGAAGCATCATTGGGTTTCTTGGGATAACATTTACCGCCCGAGGCATGAGGGGGGTATTGGTCTATAGAACCCTATAGACGTTTGCAAGGTGTACATTTGTAAGTTTAGGTTAAATTTTGAGAAAAATACACCCTTTAAGCTTTGTTTGTCCATGCTAAGTACCGGGGCCTTTTTCCTTCCGATATTATCGGGTCTCCATCTTACGCAAGCAAGATGTGGAAATGGATGCAATCAGTTAAAGCTTTTCTGATTCACCTCGGGATTTCGGTTGGAATTGTAGTCCCTTCTCCCTAAGGACTGCTTGGAACGTAATGACCTAGCGGAAATTCGACGCTCGAATTTCAACAATAATACATAATCCTGTATTGCATGCAAAAACCCAAGTATTAAGAACACTAGATAGTTAATAAAAAGAAAATTAGAGGGTGAGAAAGTAAAGAAAGAAATATTAGAATAGAAGAGAAAGAAGAAGGATGAAACTAATCAACACAATACAGAGTCGCACATCGCAACAGAGGAAATATAATATGGAAATAAATCTTTATAAAGAACTTTTATAAATACTTACATTCATCAAGGTACAACCAACAATCAATACATTTGGACAGTTATAACAACATTTCCTTATATATAACACAAACGAATAAATCCTATATACGTCTGGACACCTCCAACATGTCTTCGGAAGTTCGTAGCATCCTATTTTGAACTTACAAGATTCGATTTGACTCGAGCATTGCAAACACTACGGATCCGTCTTGTGACCCCGTGAGAAAACTCATCACTTTTATAGATATCATCCAACTGATTTAGAGTTAAAAATCTTTTTGAAAGAAAAGGATAATCGTAATACCAGTCCATACGTTAACATGGATGGTTTTTACCTTATGATAACACAAAACATTTTTTATATCAAAATCTAGTGATATTATAATAATGTCTGTATCAAATAAATAACCATCTAGCATAACTTTTGCATCACACTCTCCACATGCTTAGTGTATAATTAAAAATTGCATGTCACTTATTGGAGAATGGATTCCGACTGTGACAAGGTATAGGACCACACTAGTACAAAATATGCCTATTGCCTTGCCTCATTTGCTTCGATTTTGCCCACAACTGAAGCAAATAGTGTAATTTGCTTCAGCTATTTAACCAACTGAAGTAATTTGCTTCACTTTTTGTGGGAGATCAAATTGTAAATATCACACTATCTTCATCTTATTGAAGTTATGATTTTGTTGGTAAGTTAAAATTCTTAGTTTGCATTTAGCACTTTCTTGTAAATTATACATGAATCTCGTTCTGTATAACTTCTATGCTAGATGTTATATCTTCTTGTATGATGATCGGATTATTACCAATATCAATGAATTATATTGTCTTTTATTATGGTGTTACTCTTAATGTATGGATTATTAAAACTATAAATGAGTTACTTATTTGTGTATTGTATTGTCCAATTTATATATGTTATCTAGTATGACTACATAAGTGCGAGCGATATTTGTATGATTTGATATATAGTCATATTGTTGTATATATAAGAATTATAATGGTTTGTAAAGAGGGTTTTTTACTGTCAGAGAGGGTTTATTACTTCGGTTGTAACCACGATCAAAGTAATAAGTAGAGCCTCTTTAAAGCCAACTGTGTACTTTCTTTTGCTTCCGTTATTATCAAAACCGAAGCAAAAAACGTGCATTTTGCTTCAGATGCTCAGCCAAAGGAACAAATTTTGGCATATTGCATCATCTGCATTTGCCTCGGCTGTTGAACCGAAGCAAAAAGAGGTAAACAGACGAAGCAAATGACCTATTTTGTAGTAGTGCCACCTCCCGATAGCGTACCTCTAGAGAGCAATACACCAGGGTTCAGCAAGATCATCTTACAACCCGACCACACATAACCGGGCACTCATTCAACTTGATTGCACTGAATATATTTTTACCAATGATTAGGTTGAAACCACCATTATCCATAAGCATGTAGAATCAATAGAAAAAGGAACAAAAAGAATTTCTCTAGATGCTGACAATACACAGTATTGGAAATGACCCATATAGCCATGCTACCTGCCCGATTTATGTCATTTTCCTTCCAAGTTGATGAGGCATGAGGTCACGATTACTTTCTAGAGACAACACATCAAACTTTGAGTGCCATATTGTTAGATCCATCAAATCACTACTTCACGTCCACAAATATACTCTGGGTATTAAGCTAAAAGATGTTTCCTTCTTCACCACCAAACTTGGTATATTTGTAAAAACCAACGTACATGACTTTTAGGAAATACTCTGTCAGACATTCGTCCATACAAGTCATCCGAGAATAGGATGAACCGAAGGCACCCACCTACCACGTACTATATAAGAATCACCCTAATGATCAGTAGCAAGAAATTCTTGCAATCCGTAAACTTCAAGCACGACAAAATCACAGTGTGTCTCTGGGCGCGAATTAGAGATTGTAAGTAGTTCTTCCCCTTTATGAAGATCTATGAGGATTCAAATGCCCCATTTCAATCGTCACCTGATATCTTCCACGTTTACGTATTTGCTAGTTCAGAATGGTTTTCGAATATAAATTCAATTCCGGTCTTTCCATACCAACAATCGATAATATGCCAGATTTGATAGTTGGTTATTTAACTATCAAATAAACAACCATGCAACCATGAAATTAAAATGAAAGTAGTGGTTTAGTACATAACATCACATGGCCTCTTTAATTAAAGCATGTTAACGAATGGTTAAATAAATATTTGGAAAGCAACATTCCCTCCTTATTTACTACAAGAATATTCTCAGAATACTTGGAAAATATCTCATAACCATGTCAAATCTTCCATTTATAGATATCATTTGCAAAACTTTTGCTAAAAACCAATATTCACGTTCTAAAATGGAAAATAAGCTCTTTTTATACAATACATGGTTTTTAGCCAAATCAGTACAACTTAATATTCATAAACCAATATTATGAATTTTATTTCCAATATCATTTTCCCTTTCAACACCTTGAAAAATTTGAAAACATGTTCTTTAACCAATTTCCTCCATTTAAATTTCTATTTAAGCAATCCCCATTATTATCAGAAAACCCATTTATTATGCTTCACTATATAATTCAACTTATATATGTATATTTATTTAAAATTTTACTTTTTAGAAAATCTTACTATTTTCATTACTTAGAAAATAGTGCTATATACTTCACCAAATGATACAGGTAGAGTCATTCCTCATATTTGGTCCAAATAATGTTAAATTACACATTGTTTACTTTAAAATTCAGTAGTACCAATTTCATCTGAAAATCTTGCAATTAAGTTGTGATATTTCATTTTAATGAAATAATAAACTATTTTCAACATCTTTTACCATTACAAATTAATACCATCCCTTGATAATAGCGAAGTCGTTCATGTTGGGGTATTCTATTTACCTCTTAGACCTTGATCAACAATGTTCTTATCTTAAAATAGATATAACTTTGTAACTAAAAAATCGATATTCATTCTAATATCAAAACAAATTCCATTTAACTATTTTATTTAGAATATATTTTATAACCCATGACTTATATTCAGGAATTCTTTTTTCAAAACATATTTCTTATTACTCAATTCATTTATTAAGTAAATTATAACTAAACATACCTCTTAGCTTTCAATCTCTTCCTATAACTTGGATTTCATTCCAATATATGTTTACTGAATCTTACACCAATCCATTACACTTTCTACTATAAAACCGATCTTGGATTATTTACAATAAATCCATTTTGCTGATTCTCAACCAAAATTTATCCAGCGCCTTTCCTTTTTATCTTCATAAATTTCCTTTAATACATCGTTTTACTTAATTCAAAAATTAAGTAAATGCTTGTTCAACATTATCGTCGTATTATGTAATATCCTTGAATTTTTAATTAAGTTTAAAATTTAATTTTGGGATTTTTCTGAATATATTTTGATTTTAATAAGGTTTAAATATAAATATTGATCTAATAATTCTTTTTATATTAGTTTGAATCAATAATTTTATAAAAACTTAGTTTAGGATATGTTATTTATATAATGCATAGGATTTTGCAAGTATATTTTAATTATTAGATTTATATATAAAGACATAAATTTTATAATGATTTTACAAACAAAATTATATTTTTATAGCTTATATTACTTTAACATATAGTGTTTATATGATTTTATACATTTTACAAGAATTTATTTTGAGTAAATTGCATAAATATATTTTCTATATGTAGTATATGAGTTGTAATATTTTTTTGTATGGTAAGTTACGCATATAAGTGTCAAAAATTGGTTACACATTTATTTGTACAATGTTATTACTACAAATTAGAATATTTTAAATAGATAAATAATTAATATTTGGCACCCATGCATTAATTAGAAATTATAAAACAACATATGTCCCTATAGGTGTAGCAATGCATGAAAAAGGAATTTTATAGGTGAACATGTGTCTTTGGTTTGAAAGACAAAACTATCCTTAAAATCATTATATAAGGGACGGACGTACCATACTTGATTCACATCAGCTTCATCACAATTCATTCCCTCACGTGTATTTCCTCCATCCAGATTCTCCCCACCATTTTCTTTCGACTTTGCTCCTTTCTCACATAAAAACAGTCGGCTCGTCCTTCCCCAAGCACAACCGCCACCCTTGACAACCCATCACCACCTCCCACACAGCTCCAGTTCCCCGTCATTATCTCTCCTCTCTCAAAAACTAAAGCTCCCGTTTTGTTTCCTCTACAAAGTATAGTTCGACCTCTCCACTTAATAGCCTTCAACCGAGCACCTGCACTCTCCACCATCGCCCTGTTGTCGCTTCACTACCTCTCTACAACACTCCAGTACCACTACCACCATCCATATCCGCCCAACACCAACCATCTTGGGCAGAAACCGTAACTCCTTCCCTCTCCATTAACAGCCGTACCCCTTCTTCTCCTTTCCACTGCTCTCCACCTCCCTTCCCATCCACTACCACCTGCAAGTTAATCTGACGCCACCTCCTCCTTACATAGCCAACAACACCTCCTTCGCAAACCGGCTGCACCCCAAACAGCCTCATCTCCACATAGAACATCATGCAAGGTCCTTTACCGCTTTTCTCTCACTTCCCATTCACGTCAGCAACCCCTCTGGCACCTAGTTCTACCATATTTCTACTCCGTCCGTTCAAGAACCCAAGATCTGCCTCCCCTTGTTAAGTATTGTTAAGAGTGCATATATATATTTATATATATATATATATACACGTACGTTGAGTTCGCAAGAAGAAATTGTGCGCTTGAGAATAGCAGCGTTAATGAAATAATACGTGTTCATCCGTCGATTATTTGTAGTGATACGGGGCATTGACAGTGAAGGATATTGGAAGCATGAAGGTGAGAGTTCAAATTTAAATTTATTTTAAATTAGTTATAACGGTTGATTATAATTCATTGTTAATTATAATTAATAATTCATTGATAATGATGGGGTTTATGAATGATTGCCATTGAATGTTGATGGTTGTTTATGCAATGAGAGTACACTTTACACTAAGCGTTATTTACTATGATGCTCTTTGCACAGTTATCTGGTTGTTTATATTATGATGGATGAATTCGTTCTTGTTTATTGGGCTAATTCTAGTTGGATGCAATCACATACACCGTAGTGATGGAATCATACGGGTAATTGATTTAAATCTCCTTTCCATGTAAATGATAATTTTTATTAAAATAAAAATTGGGAATGGAGTTTTAAATTTAAATAAAAAATCTATTTGGAAATCGAATTGAATATTCATATGGAATGAGATGGGTTTGGAATTCGATCGCTTATGGGCTAAGTAAATATTGAATGGAGTTTTGAAAATTAGTTTGGAAATGATTTGGAATATGTGCCAAATGCTGATTTTGTGCGAATAATTTTAACGGTGCTTTGATAAAAATGTTATCATTTCAATTTATTTTGAAATGAAAGTTGAAATTTAAAGTAATGAATTTTGGATTACTTATTTTGGGAAATAATTTAACGAACTTTGGTAATATTACATTAAGCGGAAACAACTGAATAATGGATTTTATGCAGATATTTGATCTCATAAGGGTTTTTGGAAGAAAAATAAACGAATGAGTTTTAAATAAAATATTATTTTTATTTGATTTGATTTGAAATGAAAATTTGGAATTTAAAATGATTTTGGACTAAAATTGCGAATATAAAATATAATTTCAGGAAAAAGAGATTTAGAATACGGTTTTGATCTAGGAATATAGTTTATTTTGGAAAAAGGAATTTGATGAGTTATATTTAAAACATAATATAACGTGAATCAAACGCGTCGCGTAACGATAGTTCGTCAATATCAATTTTAAATTTTAAATGGTGATAACTTGAACGTTTTGAATCGTATTAACTTGAAACGAAAAATGATGGATTTCTATTAATAATGGTCTTTGAATAGATTTTTTTTCAAATTCCAACGTATGATTTTCAAGTTATGTTTAAATTAAAGAAAATGGCGAAAACTTTTTCGTCAATACTAAAGAGCTCTCGCCCAAACCAGTTTATTCATAATTCATCATCAGGCATTTCAAAGACGTTCGGGAAAGGAAATAAGGCGAGATATGTTTCTCGTCCAGATCTGATTTCGGTGCATTTTCGGAGGCGTTGCTTTCGCTGTGGAGAGGATAATCATATAGCGAGGCAGTGCAGAATTATACCCAGATGCTTTAGATGTGGACAGTACGGTGTCAATTGTGCTTGTACCTTAAAAGGTTCTAACGAAACTCAATATGATTCGGAAAGGAGAAAAGCCCTAATTTTAGAAAAGGGGTCTGTGAATCATTTCGATAGAAAGCAAGTTTATGTACTGAGATCAGGAATGGTATTATTAAAGAAATTCATTAGCCCGCAAGATCAGATGGAGATTGTTAATAAATGTTATGATTTAGGGGTGGATGAAGGTGGTTTCTACAGACCAGGGTTCAAGAATGGGGCAAAACTCAATCTTTACATGATGTGTATGGGGAAGAATTGGAATCCTCGATCAAAACAATATGAGGATAGGCGGGAATGCGATGGAGCCATACCTCCGGAAATCCCAATCGAGTTCAAGAGGGTGGTCAGCGACATTATGGTAGAAGCGAAAAAAATATTGTTTTGAATGGGGGAAGAACTGAAGAGATTCCATACATAGTTCCTGATATATGTATTGCCAATTATTATAATCAAGATGGAAATTTAGGCATGCACCAAGACAAAGATGAAAATGAAGAAAGTATTAAGGCAGGGATCCCAGTGGTATCAGTTTCATTAGGGGATTCAGCGGAGTTCATCTATAAAGATGTGAAGGAAGGTGGATTGATCAGGAAATTACTGCTTGAATCAGGGGATGTACTAATATTTGGAGGAAAATCGAGAGATTTATTTCATGGCATTTCTGGTATAATCAAAGGTACTGCTCCAGATTTTCTTACTAAACAGACAACTTTGAGATACGGCAGGTTGAATTTGACTTTCAGACAGAATGAGTTGCCAAAGGAAGGTGAGGAGAGGTATCAGGCGCCTATATATAATCACGACAATAATCAGTCTTCTTCCACTAATCCTCAGTTAACATATGCGGAGGTAACTAGGAGATTTCTACCTTCAAAGGTCTCTATTTCTAACGGGATGAAGAAGACTGTTGCAGGTCCTCGGAATAGTTACAGATTATGTTTCAGATGTGGGGATTCTCAACATTTGGCGAAAGATTGTAGGAATGCGATTCGTTGTTTCTATTGTGGAGGTAATGGTCACAGAAAGGCGCAATGTACAGTAAGGTTTAATGGAGGCTCGGTATTGGATTTAATGCGCTTCAACTGTTCGAGTTTTTGCCAGAAACTAATTTCCTTATCAAATTTATTCCAAGATGAATTTTCGAATGGTAAGAATGAGGTGGCCTACTTGTTGCTCATGTTAGGATGGCATATGGAAGGGTTAGTTGATGGATTACTTTGGAACAATAGTACATAGAATGAGGTAAATGAAGCTGTCTTCCCTCCGTTGCCATTAGAGTTGGATAGAAAGGAGCATGCCTTTCGTTTATGTCTGAACTTATTGAAGCTTCAGCGATTCTATACCGATTCTGAGTCGTTCAGAAAAAGCAAGGCGTTAAGACTTCTGCAAGAGCTGTTATTTCATTTCGATACTATTAACACAGCAGTAAACATTGAGCACTGCGAATTGTCTCACATGAATAAGGATACTTGCGACAAAGTAACCAGTCACAATGAGGATTTTGAAGAGGTAATGCAGGGCTTTGAAGGAGATTCTAGCACAGGAAAGGTATCGTTGTGTCTGGAGGATGTGATGGTGGGTTTTGAGGGGCGGATCTGTTTTGAAAAGCAGTTCGATATCTTGTCATTTGATCCTTCAGTCCGGAGTTACATGGATTCGACATATGTAGATGTTACTGTGGGCTATGGAAATGGTAAAAGTCAAGAGAGGAGGTTTGGAGCTGAATGGGTGGACACGCAGACTGAGGATCATTCTCTTAACATCTCAACACAAAGTGATATCATAATGAACTGTGATAAAGGATGTGTTAAAAATATGGGGATGGAGGAGGAGGAAAATTGGGGTGTGAATGAGGAGGTGGAGTTGTCGAATGGTTTTGATGCTTTGATGGACCATGCAGATGAAGATACAGTAGATATTGTTCATGCTGTAAACGAGCATGAATGTATGTCTTTGGTGCCGAAGCATAAAAAAGGTTTTAGAGTGGGCAAGGTGAAAGTAACAGTGTGGCAGAGGAGTCATCTAGGGGGGGAGTCGAGCAAGGCTGTTTTGCGGAAGAATATTGTAGAGAGGGACAGTACAGGTTGGGGTGGTAAGGAGTATAAGCAGGGCGGTTATGTTGTTACAAGGTGTAATGATCATGTCGATGTGACAGACGTGGCATTAGCAAGCAGGAAAAGTCGAGAAAGGGTGTTAGGCAATGTGGTGGATTGTGTAGGCTCA
This sequence comes from Allium sativum, assembly GCA_030737875.1. Lineage (NCBI taxonomy): Eukaryota > Viridiplantae > Streptophyta > Magnoliopsida > Asparagales > Amaryllidaceae > Allium > Allium sativum. Next base: position 1,036,398,206 of record CM060916.1, on the reverse strand, counting down.
ATTAGATATATGGTGGGGATTGATTTTGATGGCTGCTCTGTATGGTTGAAGGAACCGAGAGTCAGAGCTTTTTCATTGGTGTTGTGTCCGAGTTTTTGTGGCTTCTACCCAGGAGGGAAGGGAGGTGAAGTTGGACTGCAAGAAAATTTGGTGGCAGTAGAAGGAAACAGTAGAGAGGGCTCTTCAAAGGATGTCTGTGCGACACCATGCAGAAGGGGGAGGAGGAGGAAAGCAGATCGAAGTTCAGGGGTGGTGAGGCGTAGTGCAAGATTGCGAAGTAGATCGGCTTCTTCTCAAGGTAAGTCCCAATGCTCAAATACGAATAATAGTAGTAATTTGAGCTTGGGCCCAGGTATGATTTCAAATTATGGCAGTGATTATTCTCCATTTGTACTGGGTAGTCTATCGACGGCTCAATTATTTCAGCTTGCTAGTGATACAGCATTTGTTTTTTCTGATCTAGATTTAGATGCTGATTTCATTAGGAGTAGGGAACTAGAGCGAGTAACTTCCATAGGTAGATGAGGATAGTGAGTTGGAATATTAGAGGGCTGAATGAACCTAATAAATGTGCAAAAGCTAGGAATTTTTTTAAGGATTTTCACCTTGATATCATACTACTTCAAGAAACCAAAATTGATGACCCTGATCCCAGTTTTTTTAGAGGATTAGGGGGTACTATTTTTCGTAACTGGTCGTATTTACCGGCTATAGGTAGTGCCGGTGGCTTAATGATTGGTTGGAAAGAAAATCAATTTAGAATCGTACAGGAACTACCTATGTTGTATTCCTTGCATGTTATTTTAGCATCGACAGTAGATAATTCCCTTTTAGGTATATCAAACGTTTATGGACCACATAATAAAATAGATAGAAGACGGTTGTGGATGGAATGTTCTGACTTTAGGAATCACTCCTTCAATCAATGGATTGTAGGGGGCGATTTTAATGTTACAAGATTTTTAGGGGAGAGATCACCTAGAGAAGGCGACTTCTCGGACATGGAGGAATTTAATGAATTTGTTTTAGTTAATAATTTGATTGAGATATCAATTTATAATAGAATGTTCACCTGGTCAAATGTTAGAGATATTCCTTCTTATGCTCTGTTAGATAGATTTTTTATTAACTCGGAGGTGGAGGATAGATATGCAATATGTAGGGTTAAAGGTCTACCATTTTTATTGTCTGACCATTGTCCAATTATTCTTTCATGTGATTCGAATCTATTAATAAGTAGTAATTTTAAATTTGAGAAGATGTGGTTATTAGACAATAGCTTTAGTAATTTGGTTAAGGTTAAATGGAATTCATTGAGTTATATTAATAATTTGTACAAAGATAATTCAGCAAAGATTTTTGTTGCAAAGTTAGGAAAACTGAGGTTCTTTCTCAAAAGATGGAATAAGTACATATTTGGTAATGTTAGAATTAAAAAAGATAAGATACTATGTGAAATGTTAGACATAGATAAAGTAGGCGAAAATAGAATTCTTAGTACAAATGAGAGGGACAGACTAAACAATCTGAGAAATGAACTTAAGTTGATTATGGAAAAAGAAGAGGTAATGTGGAGACAAAGATCCCGAGTCCAATGGATAAAAGAAGGGGATAATAACACGAAATTTTTCCATAGTATAGCTAATAAAAGGAGACGGGATAATTTGATTCATTCCATCATTATTAATGACGAAGAGGTGTCTGTCCAGAAGAATCTAAATGACGCTTTCACTAGGTATTATAAACAGATATTAGGAACTAGAATAAATAGGAGGATTAATGTTAGATGGAATGAGATTTATCCGTCATCCTCAAGGATTGACTTATCGGATCTAGATTGTCCTTTCACGGAGAGAGAGATATGGAAGGCAATATGTGATATGCCTAGCGACAAAGCCCCAGGGCCAGATGGATTTTCTGTTATCTTCTATAAACAATTTTGGGAGATTATAAAGACCGACATTATTAATCTATTTAATGATTTTTATAATGGTAATTTGAGATTAGGAAATTTTAATTTTGCCAATGTCATTCTTATACATAAGAAAGTGGGGGCTAAGTTTCTTAAAGATTTCAGACCCATCTCATTAATTAATGTTTCGGTAAAAATCATATCCAAAGTTCTTGCAAACAGACTAAGCACGAAAATGAATGACCTTATAGATGTCTCACAAACAGCGTTTATTAAGGGTAGAAATATAGTAGATGGGGTAGCGGCAGTACAGGAATATATTAATGTTTGTGTTAAAAATAATTTTACATGTGCCATTTTGAAATTAGATTTTGAGAAGGCTTTTGACTCTATCAATTGGGATTTTATCTGTGATCTGTGTCTTGCTAGGGGTTTCAGCGTTAGATGGTCAAATTGGATTATGCTTTTGCTTAAGTCGGGATGTTCTAGTATTGTCGTTAACGGAGTAGTTGGTAAGAAGATCCAGTCTAAGAGAGGTCTTAGACAAGGTGATCCTCTCTCGCCTTTCATATTTAATTTAGCAGCCGATGTTTTTACTAGAATTATTAAGAGGGCAGGTAGTCTAGGTATATTAGGTAATGTTGGTAATGAGACGTTTCACAACGAACTATCAATACTCCAGTTTGCAGATGACACTCTATTATTCTCGTCTCATTTACCTGAGCATGTTACTGCTCTTAAGTTCATTTTATATAGCTTTGAGATGTTGTCCGGACTTCGCATAAATTTTGAAAAGAGTGCTGTCATGGTCCTTAACGATAGTAATAACGTAGAGTCATTAGTTGCGAGCACCTTTAATTGTTCTACAATGAAGTTTCCGCTTGACTATTTAGGATTTAAAATTAGACCGTCAAAGCTTAAAAAGGAAGACTGGATAATTATTATAGATAAAATCAACAATAGATTAATGAGTTGGAATAATAGATTTCTCTCGAGAGCAGGTAGACTAGTATTAGTAAATTCAGTTTTATCAGCTATCCCCACATATTGGATGACAGTTCATCGTTGTCCTAAGTGGGTAATTGAGAAAATTGACAGAATTAGAAGGAATTTCCTTTGGAATGGAGGTCCTAATTGTAGTGTTTATAAATGCTTAGTTAATTGGGAATTGTGTTGTAAGCCTAAGGGTGATGGGGGTTTAGGCATCATTAATTTACATAATTTTAATTCCTCTTTATTAACTAAATGGTTATGGAAATTTAGAAATTCTGATATAATAGCTACTTGGAAGAATTTAGTTTCAAAATCTTATTATTCTGGGGGAGAATTTCTTGTGGGATCGGGGGTTAGCTGGTCTAATAGGTTATCTCATTTTTGGAAGGAAGTACTAAACTGTTTTGATTTATTCAAGTTAGGTTATAAAATGATAGTTCACTCTGGTAACTCTACCTATTTTTGGCATGATGTTTGGTTATCTAGTATACCTCTTAAAATTGAATTTGTTGATCTTTTTAATATTTGTGATTTCAAGAATTCATTAATTGAGGATGTTTATAGAAGGGATTCAGACCCTCCATGGGAGTTTTCGTTTACCAACATTTTAGAGGGGGGATTGTTAAGGCAAATGGCATTATTAAAAGCGAAATTAAACTTATATCATCCGGACGTGTATAGGGATTCCATTAGTTGGGGATTGGATAAGGGTTTAGTATACACTGTCAAATCAATGTATAAACTAATAAATTTTTCAGGTATGTCTCTCATACCTTTTAAGTATATATGGAGTGCAAATTCCCCTCCTAAAGCCAAGTTTCTAATGTGGCTGATAGTCCATAAGAAACTTAATACAGTGGAGCTTTTAAAGAAGGAAAAAGTTATATTTAATGTTAATTGTTGTTTATGTGATCAATTAGACGAAGATGTAGATCATTTATTTTTTTCTTGTAATTTTACTAATTATATTTTAATCACGGTATTAAGGATTTTTGTTATGGATAGTTTGAATACCGTTGATAATTGTGAAAAATATTGGAGCCATTATAGATTTAAGTATAAATCCAAAAGCAGATATATAACTGACTCCTTAATCGTTATCATTAGTTGGTTCATTTGGACGGAAACAAACCGGAGATTCTTTCAATCAGCTTTAGTGTCATCCGATAAAATAATAATTAAGATAGTTTATTACTGTTTGGAATGGATGACCTCTTCAAGGTATAAGTTTTTTAGAGACTTTAGCTTTGGTAACTATTTGCAAAAGGTCAGGGTCAATTTGGGATTATTTATATGTATCAATAGATACTTTTGTAACAATAGATTACGTATTGGTGTATAAAATTCTAGACTGGACAAGGATAATTGTATTTTTTAGTAGCTTAGTTATGGTTTTAGTCATATATAAGTATGGTTTGAAAATAATAATATATATATATATACATATTATATATATATATATAATTACATATATACAAGATTATATTTTCATAAATATACATTTATAAATATATGTATATATACATACAAGTATAAAATAAATTCACAATTAAAGGGGAAAGTAGTAAAAGCGGGTAAGGTAAGACAGTTTAAAATATATGAGTTCTTTAGGCACAATATATGTTGTGACTAATATGCTTTCATAATGCATCTTTTTAACTATTTAGTAAGTCCCAGTTCTCTGTTTCAAGTTAGATTAATCTGAACACATTCTGAAAGTGAATTATAACTTCAGATGGTATGTTTTCTTTCATACGTTTTAGTTTTCATTAACGTTTATGGATAGTTTGATGAATGTGTAGTTACTGCTTTGTGGTGTCTCCTATATTGTTGAATGTGTAGTTCGATGATATTGACAATATAAGCAGGATTGATGGTGGAAGGACTAAGCGAAGATCTGAAAGGAAAGCCGTATGGTTGGGTTGGATAGCCGTTACATTTCAATTAATCTAAGCTGTTTTTAAATAAATAGGATTGAATGCAGTAGGAATGAATTTTATTCTATGCAGATGTTTAAGGAGTATGGGACTGTATTAGGATGTAACTTATGCATTAGAGGTGGTGGTTATTCATTAATTGGTAGGGTTAGCATTACCAGATCTGTGGGTTGTGGGCAAAAGGATAACAGCAGTAGAGACTGAAAAGGTCTTGAATATAGGATGGGCCAGTGCAGGGATTGTTAAGATTATTAATATACTCAAAAGCTTTGATCTTGGTCATTAGACGGTAATAATAACAACTTATTAGATGCTATAGGATTCGATATTGGTATAACATATATGTATTAATCTCTTAACTTGATGATGATAGAATATTTTCCTTTTAGTACCTTATCATTTTTATATTGCATATATGTATGAATATATAATGGTATACATATATATTTATATATATATATACATATATATATAAATATATATTTAATTATATTATTATATATTCCTACATATATGCGAAAGTTACCGATGAGGGGTATTTTTAGTTATTTTTCAGGATTACAGGTGAAGAATATACTATAGAACAAAGTGGATAGCTGCATGGATTGATTTTCAGGTGTTCAGTGTAGAGGAGGAGCTTTATGGATAGTAGTCTGGAGTATTCTGTGCTGTATGACTGGATTTAGTTGTGTATGGGGAGTATGAGAGTCATTTGGGGCGTATTGTGTCTCCCATTTTTCTGTATAGTGTTGGTAAATGTAGGGAAGTAGATATACCTCATATCGGGTGGTGGCTTTGCCGGAATTCGATATAGAGGTATGATGGGCGGTGGCCTTGCCGGAGCTCATCTATCTATTTTTCTCTATATATATTTTAGGGGAGACAGTTTGGTTGTATTTTCATATCAGGGTCTGTATTTGGATATTATATTTCATACATTTTATATTATATATGTGTGCTCTCCTCCTTAAGGAGGATCACACATCTTTACTTTTTTTTCAAAAAAAAAAGTTATGTTTAAATTAAAATTTGAAAAGGTTGCTACACATGCAGTTCGGCAACTATAATGGAAAATCAAATAAAATAGGCTTATAAAAATAATTCAAAATTCAGTAAAAATATGTTAAATCATATTTTATTATTTAAAAGTGATTTGATTTGAAATATTTGAATTTTGAATGATTTTGGATCCACTTGAGTTAATAACCATTTTCCAGCACTTTTAGTAACGCTTTTAACGTTATTATACCATTTCTTTGAAATGATTTGGTTTTGAAGATTATAAACCACAAACTATTGTTTAAGTTATGGAAAAGGATTTGCTAAATATTTTGAAAGATTTTAATATATATGATATGGAATTTATTTAAATTGTAAGTAAGATATGGGAAGTTTGAATTTAAAAAGAAATGAGTTTGGGTAGAATTAGTCTTCGGATATTCGATATGGAATTCCCGGATTGGATGAATACTATCAGAAATATTAGAACATATTCATATCCAGATTCTGATGGTGTTTGCCCGAGTTTGTGAATTGTTATCAAATATAAGTCAATTTAATTCTATTTAAACTTATATTTGGAATATCAATGTTTTGAATTATTGTAAATAGGAGTCATAGAATCCAAATAAAGATTTGGTAGTTTTGAGAACTTATGGAAAGGGATAACGATGAATAAAAGGATTTTGTTTTTGAAATATAAGGTTGGAAAATGAATATTGGATTTCAAGGAAAGGATTAAGATGATAATGGGGTTTAAGGGAATTGAATGAGTCTAACCTTAATTTGAAGTAAAGTGATAACGTTTGGAAAGTCCGGGATTGGGTATAGGTTCGAAAACCATTCCAGATAATAATACGACGTTATAATGAAACTAAAGACTTGGAAACCGACGAGTGAAGCCTGGGAATTTCCGAATCATTTGGATTGACTGCTGATGTCTCGGATCAGTCTGTACAAGCAAACGAGGTTTTAAGTGGCATGAGATCTGAATGTATTTGTAGATTTTTGGATGATGTTTCGTTCAGACCCAGAATGAACATATATGGATTGTGTGTCTGACATTGTAATTAACTGCGTAGGATTGGTTTATCAATATATATATGTTTGATGGCGGAGAATTACTCTCTTTATTAACACCCTTCTCTAAGACGTATGATCTTAGAGGTTATATATTTGAAATCAATGATGCATTTGTTAATGGGTAATGTGGCATACTTAAGATATTTGATGGGCTATGGATGATCAAAGCATGGCTTACTTAAGCATAGCTTTGTATATATCGTGAACTAGGCAAGCCTCACACCCTAGTAAATGGATGAAACAGGAAAGATGCAGCGAGGTTATGGGTAGTCATTTCCTTCTAGATAAACGGTGCACTATGGTATGGAGCCTATGTATTAAACTATGAGGAAAACTAATACTTTGTGGATGTTGATGTTGCGGGTACCCGGTTTAAAGGTTGGTAATAACTGAGAAGTAATACACTCAGGCGTGCTCTAGGGCCTCGTGTTGGCAGAGAGCCCATTTGGTTCTCAGGGATTTCCTCTAGAGGCGTTCCCATCGGTTCAATAAGGAAGTTCCTTTGCCTAGTAATTTGTTGGAAATCCATTTCCACTACGAGCCCATATGATTTTAGTTGTATAGCCTACTACCAGTAGGATTACGTCAGTATAATGGGATGGGGCATTATGTTGGCTATGATTAATACATTATTTATGAAATTGTTTTCACGCTACGCACTAACAATAATAAAAGAGGATTTTCACATAACAAGCATTTTTTACTATCATAAGGAGAAACCTCGCCCATGTGTGTGTTTGCATTGTGTGTGTGCTGCGAGACCTTATGTTAATTTCATTCTTCAAAAGTCATTACGAATTTTGATGCATGGGTATTCACATGAAGTAAACCCGTTCCGTGTTAACGGCATGGTCTGATGAATTTCCCGACTTTAAAATGAAGCCTAAATAAGAACCGTGTTTTCGAATTCTCACACCAGTCCCATGACTGACCTAGAGTTTATTGTTTTTCACACCTAAACTCTGGGTCCCCATTATTTTGCACGGGCAGTTAGTAGTTTGGTTTTCATATTTAGATTTCAGAGCTGGAATCAAGTTTGAAGCTAGTGTTATTATTTGGGTGTTTCTTATTCCACCGAAGAGCTTATTTGTTCATATTTCCGTTGAGCATGCATTGTATTCCAATTCACTGTAACTCTGACTCTGATATAATCAATGTAATGAAATGAAAAGTTCCGTTACTTTTTATGCAAATATGTAAGTACCCATAACAATCCGTCTTTGTAAACGATTTTAGTTGGTTTAATTACCGGCGAGAACTGGTCAAAACGTCGGTTCGTTACATCGTGTTATCAAAGCTTTGGTTTATACAAATCTATGGCGTACGACATATTTGAGCAAAAGACAGGACTCGTAAAAGTTAATAATATCTCATTAGAGATAGGGTTAGGAATACCCTAGAATGAGAATCAGGAATATTATGTTTGAAAGAGCGTCTTTTATCATAAAATCGAGGTGTTATAATGGAAGTAAGTGAACTTAAAATTTTAAGTATTAGATTAGTAATAATTTGAAATTTTGTATGAATGCCATGGATAAATAACATAAGTATTAAACTCCTTAAAAAGGATAGTTAAGGAAATGTTGGGTTGTATAAGAACTTAAGTAAATTTCATTAACCATTTTGTATAATAATGATTTCTGGTTTGATAAATAGGAATGAGAATGATATGATTAAGACCTTTAAACATTTTGTATGATTTTTGGTTTGGTAAGTAAATCCCTTAATAATTTTTGGATAAAAAGAAATTTGGGTATAAACACTTAACTTGAATCATTTTAGTTACGTTAATGATGAGTTTTAATAATAAATTTGGATGATTTCTAAGCTTTAAAATTTTACTTTTAGGGTGGCAAACCTTTTAGTATTAGATAGTATCTCTCCCAATTTCAGCCTAGTAGTAGCTCTAGGTCTAACTCAGAGGATTCCATTATAAATATTTCTAGTGACTCGAGTGATCATGAGATTATTGAGATATTACCAGACTCTACACCGATTGAGGATCCGGTTATATACCCCGATAGCGATATGGATGTCATCTCTAATCGTTATCCTGATATGTTAGGAGTAGACCCAGCCCCACTGCAGGATGACCCTGTGATGATGTATGAGTATGTCCCAGGTCCGGCGATTATTGAACAGATGACAGGGGTTGAGACAGCATCCCATTTTGGGATTACGATTCCCTCAGATATGAATGAGAATACATTAGAGGCTTTATGGCAACAGGTCCTTGACGAGAGAGACCGGAAGTTGTTAGGAAAGGTCCCAGTACTAGAGTACCTTGGCTTATATTTGGACCCAGTGTTAGTTAAGCAGTAGATGCGATAATACACGAGTCAGAGCAGCCAGGATTTATAGTCAAAGATGACCGAGTTCCAAAGGCATGAGACAGTGAGTTTGACGATGTTATGGAGGAGATAGAGCAACCCTTGGGCGAGGATATTGGAGTTGATGGTTATATAGTAAATGAGTATGGATTTATAGTAGGAGGGGATGACGATAGAGAAGTATTTGATAACAATGGTTATATGGCCGACGATGAGGAGCAGTTTGCTGATGAGGAGCCAGAGGATATCAGTTTGTTTGGTCCATCCGATGATGAATCATATGTGTCAGATGATTAGTGCGTGATGAGTTTGGATCTTATATATAGTGTATATATGCTTAGATGCACTAAGATGTTTTGGGCTAGGATGGTTTTTAGGGACTAGTACTGGATAGGTATACTTTTTGTGACTGTATATTTTTGGACTACCTTAAGTACGTAGTACGTCCTCAAGTAGCAATAGTTATACTTTTTGTATGCTGACTTAAATGATCTTTATAACATGACATTTTGGGTTGACTACGATATGTGAGTTCCACTTTTATGAGATAAATTGAGTCTGTCTGTTCTAGTATTTATGAAATTTGCCCCAAAACTATATAGAGGAGTTTGATTTAAAAGTCGTACGGAAGTTTAAAACCAATTGTTTATCCTTTTCGGGGATGAAAAGTCTAAAGAGGGGATGAATGTAATATCCCTGAATAATTAATTAAGTTTAAAATTTAATTTTGGGATTTTTCTGAATATATTTTGATTTTAATAAGGTTTAAATATAAACGTCGATCTAATAAATCTTTTTATACTAGTTTGAATAAATAATTTTATAAAAACTTATTTTAGGATGTGTTGTTTATATAATGCATAGGATTTTGCAAGTATATTTTAATTATTAAGATTTGTATATAAAGATATAAATTTTATAATGATTTTACAAACATAAATATATTTTTATAGGTTATATTACTTTAACATATAGTGTTTATATGATTTTATACATTTTATAAGAATTTATTTTGAGTAAATTGCATAAATATATTTTCTATGTGTAGTATATGAGTTGTAATATTCTTTTGTATGGTAAGTTACGCATATAAGTGTTATAAATTGGTTACACATTTATTTGTTACAATTTGTTACTATAAATTAGAATATTTTAAATAGATAAATAATTAATATTTGGCAACCATGCATTAATTAGAAATTATAAAACAACATATGTCCCCATTGGTGTAACAATGCATGGAAAAGGAATTTTATAGGAGGACATGTGTCCTTGGGTTGAAGACAAAACTACCCTTAAAACCATTATATAAGGGACGCACATACCATACTTGATTCACAGCACCTTCATCACAATTCATTCCCTCACGTGTATTTCCTCCATCCAGATTCTCCCTATCATTTTCTTTCGACTTTGCTCCTTTCTCACATAAAAACTATTGGCTCGTCCTTTCCCAGGGACAACTGCCACCCTTGACAACCCATCACCACCTGTCGCACACTTCCGGTTCATCGTCACTATCTCTCCTCTCAAAAAACTAAAGCTCCTGTTTTATTTCCTTTACAAAGTGTAATTCGGCCTCCCCCACTTAATAGCCTTCAACCGAACACCTCTACTCTCCACCACTGCACTACTATCGCTTCACCACCCATCTGCAACGCTCCAGTACCACAGCCACCATTCATGTCCGCCCAACACCATCCATCTTGGCCAGAAACCGCAAATCCTTCCCTCTCCATTAACAGCCATACCCCTTCTTCTCCTTTCCACTGCTCTTGGTCTCCCTTCCCATCCACCACCACATGCAAGTTAGTCCGCAACCACCTCTTCCTTACACAACCGACAACACCTCCTCCGCAAACCCGCTGCACCCCAAACAACCGCAACTCCACTTAGAATAGCACGCAAGGTCCTTCACCCCTTTTCTCTCACTTCCCATTCATGTCAGCAATCCCTCTGTCACCCAGTTCTACCATATTTCTACTCCGTTCGTTCAAGAACCCAAGATCGACCTCCCCTTGCTGTGTAGTTAAGTATTGTTAAGAGTACGCATATATATATATACACACACACGTGTTGAGTTTGCGATAAGAAATTGTGTGCTTGAGAATAGCCGTGTTTGTGAAATCATACATGTTCATCTGACGATTATTTGTAGTTGATACGGGGCATTGACAGTAAAGGATATTGGAAGCATGACGGTGAGAGTTCTAATTTAAATTAGTTATAACAGCTGATCATAATTCGTTGTTAATCATAATTAATAATTCTTTGATAATCATGGGGTGTTATGAATGACTACCATTGAATGTTGATGGATGTTTATGCAGTTATAGTACACTTTCCACCAAGCGTTATTTACTGTGAGGCTCTATGCATAGTTATTTGGTTGTTTATATTATGATGGATGAATTCTTTCTTGTTTATTGGGTTAATTCTAGTTGGATGCAATCACATACACCATAGTGGTGGAATCATACATGTAACTGGTTTAAATCTCCTTTCCATGTAAATAATATTTTTTATTAAAATAAAAATTAGGAATGGAGTTTTAAATTTAAATTTAAAAAATCTGTTTGGAAATCGAATTGAATATTCGTATGGAATGAGATGGGTTTGGAATTCGATCGCTTATCGGCTAAGTAAATATTGAATGGAGTTTTGAAAATTAGTTCGAAAATGAGCTGGAATATGAACCCAACACTAATTTTAAGCGAATAATTCTAATCGAGCTTTGATAAAAATATTATCATTTCAATTTATTTTAAAATGAAAGTTGAAATTTAAAGTAATGATTTTTGGAATAATTATTTTGGGAAATGATTAAACGAACTTTGGGAAATATTATCATTAAGCGAAAAAATTGAATAACAGAATTTATGCGGATATTTGATCTCATAAGGGTTTTTGGAAGAGAAAATAATCAAACGAGCTTTAAATAAAATATTATATTTATTCGATTTGATTTGAAATGAAAATTTGGAATTTAAAATGATTTTGGACTAAAATTGGGAATATGAAATATAATTTTGTGAAAAAGAGATTTAGAATACGGTTTTGATCTAAGTTATGGGAATATAGTTTATTTTGGAAAAAGGAATTTGATAGTTATATTTAAAACGTTATATAGCGCGAATTGAACGTGTCGCGTAATGACAGTTCGTTAATATCGATTTTAAATTTCAAATGGCGATAACTTGAACATTTTGAGTCGTACTGACTTGAAACGAAAAATGACGGATTTCTATTAATAATGGTCTTTGAATAGAAAAGAAATTTTCAAATTCCAAAGTTTGGTTTCCAAGTTATGTTTAAATTAAAATTTGAAAAGGTCGTTATAAGTGCACTTCGGCAACTGTAATGGAAAATCGAATAAAATAGGCTTATAAAAATAATTCAAAATTCAGTACTAGTATAATAAATCACATTTTATTATCTAAAAGTGATTTGAGTTGAAATATTTGAATTTTGAATGATTTAGGACCCATTTGAGTTAATAATCATTTTCCAGCACTTTCAGCAACACTTTTAACGTTATTATACTATTTCTTTGAAATGATTTGGTTTTGAAGATTATAAACCATGAACTATTGTTTAAGTTATGGAAAAGGATTTGTTAAATATTTTTATAGATTTTAAAAGAGTTTAAATATATGGTATGGAATTTATTTAAATTATAAGTAAGATATGGGAAGTTTGAATTTAAAAGGAAATGAGTTTAGGTAAAATTAGTCTTCGGATATTCGATATGGAATTCCAGGATTGGATGAATATTATCATAAATATTAAAACATATTCATATCCAAATTCTGATGGTGCTTGCCCGAGTTTGTGAATTGTTATCAAATATAAGTTGATTAAATTATATTTAAACTTATATTTGGAATATCAATGGTTTGAATTATCGTAAATAGGAGTTAAAAAATCCAAATAAAGATTTGGTAGTTTTGAGAACTTATGGAATAACGATGAATAAAAGGATTTTGTTTTTGAAATATAAGGTTGGAAACTGAATATTGAATTTCAAGGAAAAGATTAAGATGATAATGGGGTTTAAGAGAATTGAATGAGTCTAACCTTAATTTAAAGTAAGTGATAACGTTTGAAAAGGAGATTTGAATTGAGAACTTGTATAGCCATAGCTATTGTTTTTAAAGTACACTTATTACTTGGAAACTCCGAGATCGGGTATAGGTCCAAAAACCATTCCAAATAATAATACGATGTTATAATGAAGCTGAAGACTTGGAAACCGACGAGTGAAGCCTGGGAGTTTCCGAATCATTTGGATTGACTGTTGATGTCTCGAATTGGTCTGTACAACCAAATGAGGTTATAAGTGGCATGAGATCTAAATGTATTTGGAGATTTTTGGATGATGTTTCATTCAGACCCAGAACAAACATATGTGGATTGTGTATCTGACATTGTAATTAACTGCGTAGCACTGGTTTATCAATATATATCTATTTGATGTCAGAGAATTACTCTCTTGCTTAACACCCATCTCTAAGATGTATGAGCTTAGAGGTTATATATTTGAAATCAGTGATGCGTTTGTTAATGGATAATGTGACATACTTAAGATATGTGATGAGCTATGGATGATCAAAGCATGGCTTATTTAAGCGTAGCTTTGTGTATATCGTGACCTAGGCAAGCCTCACACCCCGTTAAATGGATGAAACAGGAAAGATGCAGCGAGGTTATGAGTACTCATTTCCTTCTGGATAAAAGGTGTACTATGGTATGGAGCCTAGGTATTAACCTATGTGGAAAACTTCTACTTTGTGGATGTTGATGTCGCGGGTACCCGGTTTAAAGGTTGGTAAGACCGGAAAGTGATATACTCAGGCGTGCTCTACGTTACCTAGTTGTAGAGGTAACCCGACCTCATGTTGGCAGAGAACCCGTTTGGTTCTTGGGGTGTCCCTCTAGAGGCGTTCTGTTCCATCGGTTCGATAGGGAAGTTCCTTTACCTGATCATTTGTTGAAAATCCAATTTGCACTACGATCCTGTACGATTTTAGTTGTATAGCCTTCTACTGGCAGGATTACGTCAGTATAATGGGATGGGGCATTATGTTGGCATGATTAATACATTTATTTGTGAAATTGTTTTCGCACTATGCACTAATAATAATAAAAGAGGATTTTCACGTATCAAGCATTTTTGACTATCATAAGGAGAACCCTTGCCCATGTGTGCATTTGCATTTTGTGTGTGCCATGAGACCTTATGTTAGTTTCATTCTTCAAAAGTTATTACGAATTTTGATGCACGGGTATTTAAATGGAGTGAACCCGTTCTGCGTTAGCGGCGACGTCCGGTGAATTTCCCAACTTTAAAATGAAGCATAAATAAGAACTGTGTTTACGAATTCTCACACCAGTCCCACGGCTGGCCTAGAGTTTATTGTTTTCCACAGCTAAACTTTAGGTGCTCATAATTTTGCATGGGCAGCTAGTAGTTTGGTTTGCAGGTTTAGATTTTGGAGCTGGATTTAGGTTTAAAGTGAGAGTTATGATTTGGGTGTTTCTTATTCCACAGAAGAGCTTATTTGTTTATATTTCCGCTGAGCATACGTTGTACTCTGATTCCTTGTAACTCCGACTCTGATGTAATCAATGTAATGAAATGAAAAAATTCTGTTACTTTTTGTGCAATTATGTAAGTACCTATATCAATACGTCTTTGTGAACGGTTTTAGTTGGTTTAATTACCGGCAAGAACTGGTCAAAAAGCCGAGTCATTACATATTTATTTTAAATCTCCTTTCTAATACAAAACATTTACAATTTTGGATTTATTACAAGAATCCAATTTCAAACTCTTTTGCATTTGAAAATTCCTTGTAGTTACAATCGTTTTACTTGACTCAATTATTAAGTAAACATTGTTGATATCATCGCTTTTACCCAACCCCTTTTTAGAAACCTTGTTTACACGATTTAAGTTTACTAACAAACCCTTTTCCAATACTTTGCGATATTAAATTAAAAACTTGATTACTTCTTAATTGAATTCCAATTAAAAAGGTAATCACTTCAATTACTATTAATTAAAATAATAAATCACTTCATCATAAACTACCGTAGAAGTAGTTAACTTCTTAACTAAAAATAGACTAGCTAATTTATTTAAAATATTATTGAATAATAATTAACTTTGTTAATAATAAACATCTCGATAATCACTTTTAAATAACGTTAATTAAAGAAAAATAAATTTTTAAGAAATCTTTTTAAGTTTAAACATATGTTTGTTAAAAACTATATTTAAATTGAAAAAAATGAGTTTAATGATTAATTTCAAATTAAACAGTTGACTCAGTCAACTAGAACATCAATTAACTCAATGCTAATTTCCATTAACTCTATCCACTTAACCTAATAAATACTTAATTAATTTATTAATGTCATATTTAATTGTTTCATAAAAACAATTATCTCAAACAATTAATACTTAGGTTAATCTCTGACTACTAGCCAATAAAACTTGTATAAACACAAGAATCTACGACATAAAATAGTTTATAATTATTCTATAAAACACGATTATAAATATTTATAGAAAACTTTTATTTTTAAATAACTTTTGAAATATAATTGGAAATCTTGCTCCACATATAAAAATAAATCTTATAACTTAAAACTTCGTTAATTTTCCTGACGTCAATTAACGTCTCAAAAAGATATAAATCAGAAAATATTTCAGACTTGATTCAAAACCTATTCCAAAAATTCCTTATTATATCGATGGTATTAAAGGGCCAAACGACTGCTAAAATACCAAACTATGAAATAAGAGTTTATTTCATCCAATTTCACATTCAACCAAATATATTCAACATGTATGATAAACATTATCAATATTAGTGAGGAATCATGTTGGATTCCTCCAACCTGTCTTCCCTACACCACAAATTCAGTATTTCAACATATATCATAATATATATAAAATTTAACAACTACTAGTGAGGAATCCAGTTGGATCCCTCCGGCCTCTCCTTTCCTGCATCATAATTTTTTACCTCAAGTTAAAATCATCCATATCAATATTTAGATATAGTTCCAATAATAAACCAATAATAGCAATCCAAGCATCGATCTTTTAATTTAACACGTTTATATTACTATAAACGACCAATAAGGTAAGTTACCTCATTTGAAAATAATCGTTGAAATAACGATTTGGGTTCAATTAAATTAAGCGAGCATTTAATTTAACAATATGTATAAATATTTAACACACATCAAATAATTAACAACCATAACACACACATAAAAATCCTGACTTATATGAAATATAAGTGGGTCAAATCGAGTGAGTTATACTCACATTGATTCCATTTGTCGCTAAAGCAATTTTAGTTCCAATTAAATTAAACGAGCGTTTAATTTAACTATAAATTCCAACTGTCTCCAACTCTGTCCAAACTACTCCAGAATTTTTTCACCGCGATCGCAATGCAACTTGTTTAGTTCAATTCTCATAATGTAATAAAAAGTCATTAACTATTGAGTAAACACAATTTAATTAAATTATTTAATTCCTAATTAGAGATTAATTATCAGACTAATTACAAGATTTAGACAACCCAGACCCGATTCTTTTTCTTTTTCTTTCCTCACGTATACTGTCTCCGTCATTCAAAATTAAACTATCACGCTGCTAACCAACTTTGAGCTGCTACACCGCCTCCTGATGACCTAACGACGATCAAACACCACCCACGAGTGCGCCCTAACACCCTCCCCCTTCAATAATAGTATCTCCATGCTAGGCGACGCCTCTCGCCTACACCAGACCCAAAACGGTCGGAGCTTCCTCATTCAATTCCAGCCACCACAGTGCTCAGATCTCGATCACTACTGATCATCCCATAACTCTCGCTGAGCTCTACCTTTTTTATGTTGAACTTTTTTGGATTCGATTCGTGGATTGAGAGATAACTGAAGGAGAAGGATTGATAAAATTCAAGGTTATAACGATATTCAGTTTATTAAAACTTTTTTATTTTTATTAAATAAATCATTATGGTTTATAAATTATTCCGTAACGACTTTCTGAAAATTTGATTTTGACATAACCCAAAATCTTTAAAATGAAATCTCCATTTTTCTCTTTCATTATAAAAGTATAATCAAGTAGATTTGGACGATTCTTATTTTAAAGAATTCCGATTTATATCGGATTATGTGTATTCAATTGAAGTTTAAAACGTAAAACTACGAACTACCTCTACGATGTAGGCTCATTTTAAATTTAATATAAATTATGCATTCAAACTTCGTTTAATTATAATAAATAAAAATCCTTTTGTATTTCCAGACTAACATTTAGAACCAATTTAAATGTTCAAACTAAACGGTTAAAAATCTGAGTTGTTACATGGAATTCTTCAAGGATTCCAGTATCCAAAATCTTGGTTTTCTCTTACATTTGAGACAAGCACATTCCTCCTCAAGCTTCCATTCTTGTATGGAAAATCCTTCATGGAGGACTTCCACTAAATGTTAACCTTACGAGGATCGACATCCCTCTTGTGCCTCGTTGTCGGTGTTGTAGGACCAATTTTTTGGAGTCTATTGCACATTTACTCATGGACGGTATTGTTTGGTCTTTTTTGGAGGACTTGGTTGGTCATCGTGGGGTCCTTCCTTCTCTGCTTGATCCGCTTCGTGATTGGTGAGCTAGGGGTTTAGGTAAGGATCTAAAGCCGATCCTTTTCATACTCATCCCTTGTCTCATTTGTTGGCACCTTTGGTGTATCCGGAACAAGGTTGTTTTTGACGAAGCCGTAATGATAGTGATGCCCATCATTCGGAAAGATTCCAACGATATTTATTTCGTTTTCAGAGGTAGGCCTTTCATGGGCAACCTCAGTCCTCTGTCGTTATCCGTGGCGTATGTTTTCTCAGTTTTCGCGGGGATATTGTCCTCGTGTGGGTGTGAGGCGAGTGAAGTCTTTTTTATGGTTATTGCTGTTAATGTTTTTTTCAGTGGAAAGGTGCTGGATTCTCCGAATTGCATAGTCGGTCTTGGATTCTAGCTGGGCTCCTGTTGAAACGGGTTGTTTCAAGTTGGATGGCAGGTCCGTTGTTCTTTCCATATTGGTTGGCTTTCCATATCGTCGCTTCCCGTTGTTTGCGAGGTAAGAGAGTGCGATGGTTGACTTTCCAGTTTGTTGCTAACGGAGGTTTTTTTTTTTTTTTTTTTTTTTTTTTTTTCGGTATGCTGTGCTGCTTCTGAATTCCGGCTCCACAGTGTGTTTTTGAGCTGGGCTGTTTTATGCTTTCGGTTCATGCATCTTTTGTCTTGTTTTCTCGTTTTTTATTCCACATTTAGCCGTGCCGTTATTTTGTGACTATTGCAAAGACTCAGTTGCGCATTTAACATAACTGTTCTGTTTTTGTTAGTCATTGAAAAAAATTGTTTTTCTTTAATATCAATAATTATATATGTTTTGTTAAAAGGAGCTATTGTAATCCTCCATTGAAAAACGTTGTTATTTGTCCGTTAGTTAATTTAGGAGATCAAAATTTTAAAATAACCTAAGAACGAGTAACAATCCTCCACGAAGTACGTCCTTTAAATGTCGAGTTACCCTTTGTGCAAACGCACAATTGCTATAAATTAGGTAATTTAGGAGGAGAAATGAAATAAATAAGGTCAAGCTCAGTATTTACCCGACCAAATATATGACTTCCTCTCTTCTTGCTTTGTTTCTGTGACACAATTTTCTTTTTGTCTCGCTTTCTGACTGCGGCCTTTAGTTTTGACTCGAATTATCGGAAACGTCTCCAAATCGAATCTCTGCTCATTTCGGTGAGAATCCAACCCTTTTATCTGCTATTCTTTCTCATGATTTGAAGCCGATTTGTCATGTATATTTTACAATTTTAACTGAATTTTAAAGTTTAGCTGTCATTTTTCTGTGAGATCTGGCTTTGATTTCTCTTATTTTCATCTTTAAGCTGTCTAGTTCCAATTTTAGATGTCATTGTGCATAAAGACCTGGTTTTGATTTTTGTTCTGGTTGCTAATTGCAACTTTTATGATGATATAACAGGTGGAAGTAATTGGGCAGTAGAAAGAGCAGATATTGAGTTTGTTATTGATAAAAGCTGCATTTTGTTGATAGATTTAGCCCTGGTAATCTCATAACCATTATACCTTGCGACATGGACTCTTCTGGTACTCCATGGAGTCATTTTTGAGTGAGAAAAGCCTATTTATCTTGTTACATACTTGGATATTGGATCTATAATCTATATGCAAGATTGCAGTTTAATATACTACTATCGATAAGCCTTTGATTCAACATGGAAGTTCTTTTAACATTACTAAGTAAACGAAGTTGATGTTTATAGTTTAGACCTGCATTGAAATTGGACAATGGCTTCATTTAGAAGAAGCATGTCAGTTATACAAAAAGATGGATCTGTGGAAAATGGTGAAGCTATCTTTGATACTTCGTCTCCACCTAAACCTTCACATTATCAACCTTATTTATGTCTCAGTAAGTTGTTGTGTTCTTTCTCAGCCTTCATATATTTACCCGCCGCTTTATTGCAAAGAAACAGGCACATGGCAGAGAGGTCAAAGTCGAAGGGAATACATATAAAGATATCATTTGTACATTACATCATATGTTTCGTTTTAGGAATGTCCATTAGTTTTATGCCTTTTTTCTCGTTTAATATATCCAAGGATTTGGTGACCAAACAAAAAGCTTTTTCATTCGTTGATGATGTTATGGTTGAAAGTACTCACAGGAAAATTGATTCAATAACCATAGAAACTCCAGTTTCAGAGAAAGTGCGGTCTATCAAAAACGATGGTTTGGACATAATGAGGGGAGCCCAACATTTCAATATAATCGAGTCAATACCTAGGAAACTGTTGATTATAGTAACACCAACATATGAGAGACCTTTTCAAGCATATTATCTCAATCGATTGGCTCAATCTCTGAGGGTTGTACCACCCCCTCTTCTTTGGATAGTAGTGGAGATGTCTTCGCAGTCAACTGAAACAGCAAAAATATTGAGAAATACAGGTGTTGTGTATAGACATCTTGTGTGCAAAGATAATACCACTAGACTGCGAAATAGAGAAGCTTACCAAAGAAATGTTGCACTTTCACATATCGAGAAACACATGCTTGATGGTATAGTGCATTTCGCAAATGATGACAGGGTATATTCAGTTGAAATATTTAATCAAATGCGGCAAATCAGGTACTTGATTTATTCTACCTTTGATTTTATTTCTTGTATAGCTTACATATTTATCATGTGTGATTGGTTTTATGGGTATTTTATGATTTGCACTGCCACCCTCTTTTTAATGCTATTATAGAGCATATGGCTCTAGAGCAAGACTGGTTCGGTACTTTTGGTAGCGTACATATCATAAAGGTCTATTTAGCACGAATTTGTATGATATGCATCTTTTTTGTTCTTTAGTCATTACAATTTGAATACAATATGGTTAAATTTGATTTTTGAAACTCGAGTACAGTTTTTACATGGTTTCAAGCAGTAATTTGTGGGTGTGATGAATACGAATTTTTGTTTAATGTTTTGCTGGGTTTAGCAATTATGAATCCGCAGTGAGTCATAAGACAACTGGATACTGGATGGTGTATCTGAAAACAAACAAGCAAATGATATTTGGAAAACATATATGGACATGATAGCATCCACATCCAAAAATTATTTGTTTGTTTTTTAATCAAGATATACTAGTATATATTATGTGATTTTTAAGAAAAACAAGTGATTAATATTGTACTATTTTATTGTTTTCTAGGCATGAATTTCCTATCAAACATTAATTTTATTATCATATATATATATATATATATATATTTGTTATTTATTTCTTATAATTTTCTTAAGGATTAACATTGATACAGTATTGTATTGAGTCATGCTTATCAATCTGTTTGTTGAATCTATTGGTTGTTAGCAGACGGACGAAAATCCAATGTCCATCCTATATACGTGATACACAATATCTAGAATTTGAAAATGATTTTGGATACGGATATAATGCCTATTGATGATTGACCACACTTTAATACAACTGTTTTTGTTTCCCTTCCATATGAGTGCTCTAGGGTTAACCGGTGAAATGACTGTCTGTGAATGACATATTCATTATAATCTTCATACCATATTCGAAAGCTAGAGAGATTTACATGTTTAACTGAATGCGCACAATTCCAGTAGATTAGTATAAAAGGAAATTCTTGTTCTAGAGCTAAATGTTAATGCTCGCATCTAGAAAAGGTAAATTCATATGCTTGCAGGATATGTACAACAAGCCAAATACCATTGACCAGAAAGATCTGCTATTTGATTGTTTTCCGTGTGACAGCATACACAATCAATCCTTAGAACAGTTAATAGTTCCTAAACTCCATTTGACATTTTTAATGGTTGTTCATAATGTTGCAAAATAGTACGATTGTAGTTATATATCACAACTTGATATTGGGTTATATTCCTATATCGCAACTCAATAAATCCACAAAAATGTTTATTTTGGATGTTAAATCATCTGCAATATTTTCTTGAAAAATAAGCAGTAATTTTATCCTGGCTTAGGTCTCCTCAAGTTCATAATGCAATTTCTGATACTTTTAAGAAAAAAAAAAAAATCTAAATCTTGGAGCATTCCAACTTGTTGGACTACTCAGGTTCTTATGAATTGATCAAGTTTATAATCTTTAGTTAAGCCTGCCAATTGGTATGCGAAAAATCCAAAATTCATCATTATCTGTATCAGAAAAATGGATAAATATTCGATATTCGGAAAAATGGATGAGAATACGAAGGCATCCGCATTTGAAAATTATTTGTTCGGTTTTTGTCAAGATTATAGTTTATGTCATTTGTAATTTAGTATAATTAATAATATGTATTTTTTGTTTTATTAATTTAATAGTTTTTTTTTCATGCAATGCATGTTAACTACCCAAAATTGTTCATTACTATCATATTTGCTGATTTTACATACTTTTATAATCAATGAGATTGAAAATTAAATATATTAGACCAAAATGTTCTATTTATATTTCTTGATTTATCGATCGTTAGTGGATATGACAATTATCCGATATCCGTTAGTATTCTCAGTTGCAGACATATGATATTTGAAAATGATTTCATATGCGGATATGACACTTGTAGTTGCTCATTTAGTTTAATGCAGTTCTCCACCTCAACCTGTATCCTTCATGTTACAATATTAGCTGCAATTGTTTTTTATATTACAACAATCATTTGGGATATATATTTATAACAAGATCCAAAGCATCATAAATGCTGAACACGTGGTTGTCAAATAAAGCAGACACAAATAAGAATGACACTTTGCAGTTCAAAAAAAAGCAAATTATGTCACACATAAACTAGAAGCTTTTCCAGTGGGCATAACAATCTTCATGTGACACTGCATAAAACTTGTGACATTCTTTTTCACTTTCAGTTTTCTCCCTTTCTTTTTTGGTTTCTGTTCTACATCCACTTCGGCATCTAGGTTCTGTCGATTAGAGTTGTATCAATCATTTTCACAAATAATGACATAAAAAAATAATGATATTTCTCTTTGAATCGTGAGTTATGTATGCGGTAAGAACGCCATCTTTATTTATTATATGCATTTCATGTATTCTTAAGATAAGCGAGCTGTTATGTTACTCATCGGTTTGCAATATTCTAGGGGGATGAGCTAGTGTATAGTAGTGCTTAAGTCATACTGACTGAATACCTTTATGAGAAGGACACAGTGTCTTTTGAAATTAATCTCTTTGACTTTCAAGTTTTTGTCGGCTCTTGTTTGTAATATCAATTTTCTCCTTTTGTACCCTTGTCTCGCTTTAGATATTAATTAGTTGCGCAAAGGTATAAATAAATTCAAGACTAACTGCTGTCATCTGAACTTAAAAACACATGATTCGTTTTGCTTCTGACGAAGGACCATGATTTTCAGGATTGGATTCAAAAGTTCAAACATTAAATCAAACTGGATTTAATCTTATGTCATAGATTCAAAAGGTTCACATTTTAATGACTTCATATGCTATAAATTTTGCACTATGCAGGTAGTTAAATAACATTTAGGTATGTAAAATCATTGCTTATTCTTTCGGAGTAATGCATAATATTTCTGAAATTGGTTTTGACGTTTGAGGCACCATATCGAAGCCTGAACTTGGATTCTCCTCTTGTTTTAACTTTCCTTTTTAGAAAGCGATAAATTTTGAATTGTAGATTCAACTGAGTATGTTGATATTTTTATTCCAGCGTGGATTGAATATTTTTTTTCCTCAATTGCTAATCTGCAATTCTGGATCTGGAACTGTATTGTAATTGGAAGCACTCGAGTTAAAATGGGATTCAAAATGTACAGCTTATTTGGTTTCATTTTAAATTTTGTGTTTTACGTTTTCAGCTTCAATTATAAAAGATGAGATTTTTTTTGTGTGTGTGTGTTGGTGGGGGGGGGGGGGGGGGGGAGGACGAAGGGATGGAAGGTAGAAGGTGTGAACGACAAAGGAGGACTGATGACAGAAGGATGGATTGATTCTCGTGCTTGTGTTATTTCTCAAAACACGAAAAATTGAAAATGAAATTTGCTTTTTGTTTTTATGTTAATTTCGTTTTCCAAGTTGATCGTTTTCCATAGTATACATGATTCGTGCTCATTTTTGTATACATGAAAACCCAAAACTAAAAATACCAGACCAACCGCAGCCTTGTTTTGAAATTTTGACAACAATGCGAAGAACCACTCTTTCTAAAGCTTTTATCGAAATAGGGGAAGAATAGCTTGTACCATGTGATTGTATAGAGTTACCCATTTTATGCGTACAAACTATAAAGTATGAATTTTGTACCAACTTTGATCGTATGCATAATAAGGGATGTACTTTTGTCCATCTGTGATATGGTATGAAAATTAATCATCAACATTAATTTCATATCCATTTCATTGGATTCATTTGCTGTAAACTGACTTTGTGGTTCATAATTGTTAACATTTTGACCATAAATAAGACGAAGGAAGATTCTGAGTGTTGATTAAGGCAGAATTTGGTTTTTGTACTCTTTCATATCACAACTGAATATTTGCCCTTTTTTTCTTACCTTTTTATCCTTTCTTTGATTTTTTTTAATAACCTCACTCTTTCAAGTTTAACATCACCACAATCAGTTGTAGTGTGATTATACTGGCTATCTGACTACCCACGTGTGTTTTCCAGCATCTGTGTTGCACATAGTATGGAGAAATATAATTTTTTTGGGTACTTAGTTACAGAACCGGTTCTGAGGTTTATGATACATAGTGCAAATTTTAAAATGGTACCCCTTATTGTGGATAATTACTCAATGATATTAAATAAAATTATTATTTATAGGAAATCATGCTTTATTTGAATATAATCTTTTAGATTAATTGTAGGTTTATTGTTGTATAGTTTATGCATCTGCTGATCAATTAAGGAACAACAATAAATTTCATGCCTTGGTACCTTAGATGATTATATTGTATTTTCATCATTATTGATGATTGATTATATACAAGTTAACCATAAAATCTACGCCCTTTTAATCAATAAACAAAATGCAATGTTCATTGATCTTCTTCGTCAATAGGTAAACACACAACGTTTGTGTATACATAACTAAGTTCCTTGTTGATGTAAAAACACTGTCATATCAGACAACTGTTTGTACAGTGGTCTTCTCATACGATTGGTTTAGGATTAAAGTTTTTACTCGAATGATTTAAGCATTAATTTTCTTCTTTTGAAATAGATATTGGTTCAAATCTGAATGATGTGGAAACAATATATTACCTTTCCTATCGTTTAGAATGTTTGAAGTACTTAACATGGGAGCTATACATTTCACATATTTTCATACAATAAATTTGAATGATATATGGTTGCAGTCTCATCACAAATCCACCACATTCATGTTTTACTTAATGATATGTTCTTAACGGCAATTTCTAGTGGATTTCCTCCCATTTATTCAAAATAGAACGAGGAGATTCCTGGATGGTTTTAGAAATAATTGAGGCATCTGGTACCCAATAACCATATAATTTGTTTAATATTGATACAAAACCTATAAAGATACTGAAACTTTAATAATGATAAGTACAAATTTATATCAAGTTCACAAGCATTGCGAAGGTAGTGAAAGAGACCCAACATCTTCCAATGCTTTCTCCATCAAACCATGTTTCATCTTTTACCTATGCATGCTATATTTAGTGCAACAGGATTGTTTTTGAAGGTTGCATCAAATGTTACCTATGTGCAAACTGATAATATCAATTTATCAATGAATGCACAAGGGAATGAAGTATACTGCAATTCTGATATACCTTGTACCGTATGCGCTATTTATTTGGAAACGTGTTGATTGCTCTCCGTTTATTTTCACCCAATCGCTTTTCAGAGTATATTTTCAATTTCTCACAGCTTAAACCAACATGAAATTTGCTGAGAGTTAATATTGAAAACCACTCATTTTGTTCCAATAAAGCATGAAATTTGGGGTTAGGTTTAGGGCTCTTAGCAATTCAAATTGTTTTATGAGATTTTTTTTTCGAACAAAGCTTCATAACAAATAAAAATATAAAATTTGTTAGCTTTTACTAAATTAAATAAATTTGGCTTTGTATTGTTTTAAACTGTACCTCTGATGTACTATACCACCTGCCTCCTCTATTACAACGATGATGCGTATAACTTGTCTCTTATATCATCGATGGCTGCCGTTGTGTGCTCTACGCTATGCCATGATTTCATTCATGTTTGATTTCATCAAGTTTTTGTGGCTTTATGCGATAAATTTTGCTGCCCTTTGTTTTTGATGCCTCGTGCATGGGCACGGTTGGCACTAGGCCTAAGCCGGCCCTGCTTAGTTGCAGAACCCATCCTGTTAGAAGAAAATAATAAACGTTGCTTGTTTAAAAAAAAAATTTCTTGCTTTTGCAAAATGATTTTTCAAGCAAAATAATAATAATAATTATTATAATCATGATTCATATTTTCCGTTAATGAAATCCATGATTGGTTTAAGTTTTCTTATTCAGATTATTAAAATTTGTAGACTTCATGCACTTCTCATGTTCACAGAATTATCGAGTTTGATTTTCAGAACCAAAGAATGATTTCTTATCTCATGAGATTTGTTTCTTCAATTCAGTGTATGTTTAAAATATGTTTTGTAGTCGAATTTGATGCCATGTATCTATGTGCCTTCTGTTCTTAAATTTTATTTACTGATATTTAAATCCC
Source organism: Allium sativum (assembly GCA_030737875.1). Lineage (NCBI taxonomy): Eukaryota > Viridiplantae > Streptophyta > Magnoliopsida > Asparagales > Amaryllidaceae > Allium > Allium sativum. The sequence goes on along the minus strand of CM060916.1, from coordinate 1,036,371,619 downwards.
AT